>OY997268.1:240622280-250622280 GCA_963921465.1 Triticum timopheevii | reverse complement strand
ATCCTGGCTATACTTCGTGCACCATATCTTAGGACGACCCTTATTTGGTGGAGGGGTCGGTGATTTGGGTGGAAGGCGTTGCACTCGCACCGGTGGTCGGGGTATGTGGGATGTGGAAGGAGGAGGAGGACGGGGTTCGGGTGTGGATTACCTGCATGGATAGGCGAGGCCGAGAAGCGTGAAGGAGGGCCACCGGCGAGGAGGCGGCGCTGCAAGCAAGGAGTGAAGGTTTCAACTTGGAAAGGAAGGCGGAAACAAGGGAAATGTGGCTTTTGGAAAGGGGGAGGGGGCGGGGAGGTAGATATTTCCACGGAAGCCGAAAATTTGGAATCGCTTCAGTGAAAACTGGTGCGCAAACTGTCATTAGACACGGTCCCTTATGCAGAACTATGTACAATATGTGAACATCACAAACGGTTCAGATAGCTTAAACCGTGTGCGATGAGTTCGAATGTCAAAAATTTTGGTTCCAATTTCCCTGGTTACAGTCCTCATCCACATCATTACATAATTTGGGTACACAAAGGAGACTACAGCACACCCACACTTCTTAACCGAGCAAGTTCAGCAATTAAACAGAGCTAGCTGGCCAAAACTTTACTCTAACAAATTAAAGACTGGCGCTCTTAATTAAACAAAACAAAGAGTATTACTATAGCTGGTGCTCGTCGATCTTCGATGCCTCCTTCACGTCCAGCTCGCGCCCGACGGTCTCCTTGGGAAGGAGCTCCATGGCATCCATCGCACCATATTAGGCAAGCATCTTGCCATCCACATCCGCCATGTCTTTGAAAAAGGCCGCCACGAGCTGGGTGTGGGCGGTCACGATCTGGGCTTGTACGGGCTCCGTCGTTGCAATGTATGTGGCGGAGGAATGAACGGCTCCTCTAACGCTCTCGGTGATAGCCAACTCTTCGGTCGTGGGTTGCCGACCATTGTCGGAGAAGCTTTGTTCGATTTGTGCGGTGACCGCCATGAGCTGGGCGTGGGCGCCCTTGACATTGTCGTGGTGAAAGTGCGTTATATCGACTAGAGGGGGGGTGAATAGGCGATTTTTATGAATTCTTCACTGAGGAATTTGCTGGTGAGGAAATTTCTTAGTGAAGAACTACTTGCAGCGGAATAAGTACTCAGAAGTAAACATAACAGGATACTAGCATGGTCATCATGATGAAATGAAGACAAGCAAAGAGTACAGAAAGCGTAATCATAGGATAACACAAGACGAAGACAAACAGACTAAAGAACTTGAACTGAGGAATTTGTGAAAGTCTTCAGTCAAAGTCTTCAAGCACAGATATGAACAAACATTCAACACAGTAATGAGGAAATGAAAGGGTTGAGGAGATAGAACCAGTTAGTTGGTGAAGACAATGATTTGGTGAACCAGTTCCAACTGCTGTCTCACTTGTACGCCTGGTTGGAGCGGCTGAGTATTTAAACTCGAGGACACGCAGTCCCAGACACCCAGTCACTGAGCCGCAACTCAGGACACCTAGTCCTCACTGTATTCTCCTTGAACTAAGACCACGCAGGCCTCGTCCAATCACTCGTGGTAAGTCTTCAGGTGACTTTCAAACCTTCACAGACTTGGTCACTCGGCGATCCACAATTCCTCTTGGATGCTCTAGACCTTGACGCCTAACCGTCTGGAAGAAGCACAGTCTTCAAAGGTAACAAGCGTCGGATCCACGCGGGATCAATTTCTTCAGTGATGCTCAATCACTTTGGGTTTGTGGGGGTTTGGTTTTGGGAATTTCCTCACTTGATGATTTTCACTCAAAGTCCTCGGAGGATGGGTTGCTCTCAAATGACAAGTGTCAAGTTCTCTCCGAGCAGCCAACCAACTAGTGGTTGTAGGGGGCGGCTATTTATAGCCTAGGGAGCAGCCCGACATGATAAGACATAAATGCCCTTCAATGATATGACCGTTAGGTGGATAAGATATTTTGGGACAGCCAGCGCGCAGCACAGCAACGTTCGGAAATTTGACTCTCAAATTCCTCAGGGTTATCATGTTCCTCACTGTGTAGGCAATTCGCACTGGCGAATTCCTAACTCCTCAGTCAGAGCAAAGTCATCAGTGACCAGAAGAACTGCGTCTCTGTCACTGAAGAAATTGACTGAACTGTATGAGATTTCCAATGGCTTCACTCGAAGGGATTGGTAGATGTAGGATTTTGAGTTGAGCATCACATGGAAATTTTTCCTTAGTATTTCCTCGACCCCCTTTAACAGTACGGTGTTTCCTATGACTCAAGAAAGAGAAAATGAAACTACGAAAACAAAAGTCTTCACACCTCATGTTCCTTGAATGAATACCAAGTCTTCAAGGTCACACCAATTTCTACACTTTCGAAGTCTTCAGAAAGTCTTCAGAATATCAAAGTCTTCAGTTGAAGAACTTCATTTTTAGGGGTCGACTTTCTCTATAAATATCAAACTCCTCATTGACTTATAGACCTGTGTACACTCACAAACGCATCAGTCCCTTAACCTATAAGTCCTCAATACACCAAAATCACTAAGGGGCACTAGATGCACTTACAATCTCCCACTTTTTGGTGATTGATGACAACATAGGTTAAGTTTTCAACGGGAATAAACATATGAAGTGTAAATACTGATATTGAGGAATTTGATTGCAAGATATAGAAGAACTCCCCCTGAATATGTGCATAGTGAGGAATTTGCTTTTGAGGCAATGCACATTTGAAGAATTGAATCATGGAGATATCCCCCTATATCTTGTAATTCATACATGCATTTGATATATAATTTGAAGAATTTGAAATGCATGATGAAATATGGTGCCTGATGAAATTCAGCATGCGTGCAATAATATTAATGAGGAATAAGCATGCAGAATAACACATCAAAAGTATCAGAGCATAGTGCATCAAAAGTCAGAGCACCATGCACCATCCAAAAGTATCAGGGCACCATCGGGTTTAAGATTACAACTCGATCCAGTAAAAAGTTTCGGAAGAACGAGAGTTGTAACTTAACAAAATGCCCATAATATAAACCCGCTTGAAGACTAACTCAGATTTCTCCCCCTTTGTCATCAAATGACCAAAAGGATCGAGACTGAGGACTAACGCCCTTGAAGAATTTCAAGTTGATGGAGGAGCGCCAGCGTTGTCGGGGTTGTTTGTTGAAGTAGGGCCTGCCGCAGTGTCGTCCAAATCTTCATGCTCATCAGTTTCACGTGATGAAGAATAAGAGCTGGCCACTAGATCAAGAACTTTGACTCTCTTGAATTTCTTCGGAGGAGGTGCAGACCAGTCAAATGCTTCCTGGAGACCCATAGTCTTCAGTTCTTCCGCGGTATATACATGAGTGAGAACAGCCCAGGTGCGGTTGAGGGTTTCATGAAGGTGATAGTGGTTTTTCTTCACTGGATTATGTGTTGAGGTCATGTAGTGAAGAACGGCAGCAAACTGACGCTTTACCCATTTATGATGGCGATCAACCTTCTGATGAAGACTGAGGAGCAACTCTCGATTAGTCATCACCCTGGGTGCTGTGGCTTGAGGATTTTGCTTCGCTGAGGTATTTGCAGCAGTGTCATGTGTAGCAGAGTCGTCATTGGTGGAGTAAGATGTAGCCAGACGAAATTGACCATCCAATAGACGACTGCCTTCAGCGATCACAGGAGCTGCCTTGCCTTTATCATCAGACGATGAAACTGGCCTCTTGAGGACTTCAATGGGAGGTAAGTAGCTACCATGGTTCAGAGTGTCAGCCTTGTAATTCAGTGAAGATCTTGCCCTTATGAATCTCATAATCCAAGGTGCATAGGGCTTCAGCTCGAAAGGTGACATAGCAACATTAGCTAGAGTCCTCATGAAGAAATCATGGAAGTTGACGGGAACGCCATGAATGATGTTGAAAAGCATGTTCTTCATGATGCCAACAGCATCTTCATCGTTTGAGTCGTGGCCTTTGATAGGACTCATTGTCTTCGTCAGGATTCGATAGACAGTCCGGGGCACATAGAGCAATTCCTTGACGAGGAATTTTGTTCGTGGGGCCTGCCCTGGCTTCAAAAGCTTCATGAGCACTTGCATATAATGATTCGACAGTTCAGGGTCATTGTAGATGCAACGTGCACTGTCATGGGGAGGATCAAGAGGAAGGACATGAAGCAATTCAGTTGCTGGTGCCTTGTAATGAGTGTTTTCAATCATCCAATCCAGCACCCATGAATTGACATCTTTAGCATCTCCGGTGATATGCAGAGTGGCGTAGAACTGAAGAATGAGTTCTTCATTCCAATCACAGATGTCATTGCAGAAATTGAGCAATCCTGCATCATGAAGAACACTGAGGACTGGCTCGAAGCACGGCAGAGATTCCATATCCACATGAGGAATATGTTCATGATCGAAGATTTTGTCCTTGTCAAAGAGCACTGAGGAATAGAAGTTGGCTTGACTGGCAGTCCAGAAACGCCTCTTCCTTATGCGAGAAGAGTCATATGGATTATAATCAGTGAAGAACACATGCTCAGAAAAGAAGTCTTCAACCTTGAATTTTTGCTTGCTTGAGAACGGATTCTTCGGCTTGGGCAAAGAAGTGTCAGTGATTTGCAGCACAACCTCAGGAATCGCGAGCTCAGGTACTTCAGGCTGAGGAATTTCTGGTTCCTCTTCTTGTGCAACTTGAGGATCAACAGCAGTAGGTTCTTCAGCACTAGCAGCTGGAATTTGTTCATGAACAGATGAAGTGGGATGAGTTTCTTCAGAGCCCATTTGAACAGTTGTAGCCGGGGACTGAGGAATCTGTTGAATAGGAGTGAAGAGAGGAGTATTGGGATGCTGACTTTCCCAAAAGTCATCATTCATCACTGGTGTAGTGCATCCAATATCCACATCTTCATGTTCATTTTCAATTTCCTCAACACCAGCCTCTTCAGCTGTGAACTGAGGCATAGGTGAGGAAACGACTGGCGTTGAAGGGAAAGCTTCCACTTCAATTTCTTCATCAAGCTGCTCTGACGTAGCAGCAGAATGATTTTCTTCATCAAATCCGGTTGGGATCTTGTAGTCTTCCCCATAAGGAACAATTTCCTTTGATGACATGGAGGAAATCGGAACGACATCAATAGGATTTTCAAGAGAGTTGGTCATTGGCTTCATTTTCTTCGCAGCCAAAGAATTTGACACAGTTGATGCCTTCCTTTTCTTCACTGCAGCTCGCTCTGCAGCCTTGGTCTTCTTCACTTCATAGGCAGAAGGAAGAATTGGAGTTGGTGTAGGCGCGGGAGGAGCTGAGGACTGTGGTTGATTTTCTTCAGGCGCAACTGATGCAGTTGCCCTGATCTCTTCAGTTTCTTCAGGCGCACCACTAGTGGATGCCCTGGCAATTTCTTCAGCGGAGGGGATGGAGTCATCAGCCCTGGAACTTGTATTTTCATCAGCAGGCTGAAATTCATCAGCGGTGCTGGCATGTTCTTCAGCAGGCTGAGCAGAGTCTACAGCCTGAGGATTTTCTTGTTGCGATGGGGCTGCAACAGTTGTCATTTTCTTCGTCAGGTTGACGAATCTCACTTTGGCTCCTTGCCAATCAGCATAATATGCATCGAAGTCCTTGCTGAGGGCTTGGATCTCAGATTGAGCCTTGAGAAGTTCTTCAGGTGTCAGTCTGACAATATTCTTCTTCAGAAGCTTCTCCTTTCTAGCTTGAGCTTTCTTTATCTCACGAGCCTTTTCAAACTTCCATTTCTCTTGAGAGATGAAATGGGTCAACATGTGACTTTGACCAGGAGTCAGAGGCAGATCAGGCATTGGAGTGTTTGGATCCTTGTGCAGAGGTCAATGTAGTCGAGGATCTTCTTCGGATCCAAAAGCAGTGGCACAGATGTGCCTTTGGCTCTAGCGGCCTTCACTTGTCTATCTCTGATGATTTCTGCAAGTTCTTCATCAGAAGCTTCATCATCAGAGGGCACTTGGAATGCAACCTGTTTATTCCTTGGACTTGGCCGAGGACTGCGTCCAGCTGTTGCTTTAGTCTTCAACAGAGGGGGGCCTGATGAGGACATTGGTGCAGCTGAGGAACTCGCTGAGACACCAGAAGCAATGGAGAAACCCTGAGTCCTTTGACATGTAGCCAGATGCATAGGAGTTTAGGACTTTGAGGGAGCTGCTGAGGACTTTGGTGGAGCAGTAGTAGTCTGAGTAATTTGCCGTGAGGGCGCGGCTGAGGAACTTGGCCGTGAGGGCGCTGTTGGTGAAGCACTTGGCTTACGAGCAGGCTTCTTCGGCATTGATTTCCTCGGCTTGACCGAGGTCTCAGCAGCAGCAGCGGCAGAATCCTCATTGAATTTCCTCACTGCCTCCTTGGCTTGTCTTGCCAATTTTGCTTGACGCCTAGCCCATTCTTCAGGAAAGTCCTCACCATGCTTGATGCTGGTGGGATCAGCTACTTGGCCAGGCGCCAATGGAGCTCTTGGGCATGGAGGATTTAAGGCGAATTTCTTCATGTACTTAGGAGTAACATATCGATATTCCCTCCATTCTCGTGCCCATCTTCGTTCAATCCTCTGAATGCGCACTTTGCGCTGATTTTTGTTTTCTTTGCCAAATTTGGCTTCATCAGGTGTGCAATAGTCTTTGTATATGTCATCAGGGATTTCGAAGGCAGTCATGACCTCCGGTTTCTTTCCTCCTTTCTGCGGTCTCTTTCCTTCAGCCATTTTCTTCAGATGAGGAATTTGAACAATTGAACACTCTGAAGAAGTATGCAATTTTTCTTCGAGGAACGCCGAACTGAAGAACACGATGAACTGAGATGAACAGCGGTGAAGTTCGTCAAGTTAGATCTCCCACGCCCTAACTTGGCAGAGGGAGACAGCTACGGCGGAGGCGGAGTGAAGATTTCCGCAACCGGCACGAGTACGACGGCGACGAGGTCGAGGCAGTGAAGCTCTTCCTCACTGGCGGCGATGGAGTAGCGGCAGCGCTAGGGTTTGAGGAGCTCGAGCGAGAGAGAGCGACCGAGCGGAGTAAATTAAGTGAGGAAGGGGAGAGGGGTATTTATGGCCACAGTAAAAACTGTTTGTCCGAAGATTTTGGGACGAACATGCCCCTACCCTTTCTCCTTCACGCGACATGTGTCACCCACGTACTGTGCAGATGAGATCGTGTAAGATTATAATAATGCATCATGGGATGCGGAACAGTTTGAGCAGTAAAACCGAAAATCTGGATAAGATTTGTTTTAAAGTTTCATTCACAATTTCTTCAGCTGACAAGGACACAGTGAAGACTTTGAACGAGTTTCAAATAGAACGCACATGAAGAATTTGTGAATAGATTGGGTTGAGTATAGCATAGAGGGGGAAGGGTCCGATCACATTCACTTAGCAGAAAACGCAACTTGAAGAATTAGCCATAAGTGAATGCTGAAGAGGACATAAACTCATATATATATATATATATATATATATATATATATATATATATATATATATATATATATATATATATATAGCCAATGAAGAAATACGATGGAAACAGTGAAGATTTTGCAAAGTTGAAGAATTTGAAAAACTGAAGAATTTCAAAAACTGAGGAAAAACTCAAATTGAAGATTTTCAACTTTTTGTGGTGGCGTAACCCACCGTATAAGAATGATGATTTCAGACACCGCGTACAATTGTCGTAGGGTTTTGAGAATCAAATTCTTCATTAATTTCTTCACACTTAGAGTGTTATTCTTCATTGATTGAAGAAAAACGTTTCTTCATGTGTTGCACGTCTAAGTCATCAATTTTGCATAAGTGTTAGGATGTGTGTCCTTTTCAAAGAACATTCGAAGACTCTAAGATATTTAGTTCACACTGCAACTTGCTAAATCTCTTCTCATCCAAGGGCTTAGTGAAGATATCAGCTAGCTGTTCTTCAGTCTTCACATGATCGATGGAGATGTCGCCCTTCAACACATGATCACAAAGAAAATAATGACGAATCTGAATGTGCTTTGTCTTCGAGTGCTGAACTGGGTTGTGAGCAATCTTGATGGCACTCTCATTGTCGCAGAGGAGAGGCACATTCTTCACGTTGACGGCATAGTCCTTGAGGGTTTGCTTCATCCAAAGCAGTTGAGCATAGCAAGAACTAGCAGCAATGTATTCAGCTTCAGCAGTAGACAGTGATACACAGTTCTGTTTCTTCGAGGACCAACAGACCAAAGATCGTCCGAGGAAATGACAAGTGCCAGATGTTGACTTGCGGTCCATACGATCACCAGCATAGTCAGAGTCAGAATATCCAATGAGATCAATAGCAGAGCCCTTGGGGTACCATAAACCTAGTGTTGGTGTGTGAGCTAGATATCGAAGAATATGCTTCACAGCCTTATGGTGTGATTCCTTCGGTGCAGCTTGAAATCGGGCACACATGCAAACACTAAGCATTATATCTGGCCTAGATGCACATAAGTACAATAAAGAACCAATCATGGAGCGGTATACCTTGTGATCGAAGTCAATACCATTTTCATCAGTGCATAGATGGCCATTAGTGGCATAGGAATTTTGACGCCTTTGCAATCTTGCATGCCGAATTTCCTCAGTACATATTTGAGGTATTTCTCCTGAGATATGAATATGCCATTGCGCTGCTGACGGATTTGAAGACCTAAGAAGAATTTCAATTCTCCCATCATAGACATTTGACATTCTTCACTCATCATATAGGCAAACTCATCACTATAACGTTGGTCAGTACAGCCAAAGATAATATCATCAACATATATTTGGAACACAAACAGTTCACCATCATAAAATTTAGTAAACAGGGTAGGGTCGAGTGAACCGGGTGTGAAGCCATTCTTCACGAAGAATTCCTTCAATGTATCATACCACGCCCGAGGGGCTTGCTTGAGGCCATAGAGGGCCTTATTGAGTCTGAAGACTTTGTCAGGATTCTTTGGATCTTCAAAACCTGGGGGTTGAGCAACATATACTTCTTCCTCAAGATTACCATTGAGGAATGCACTTTTCACATCCATTTGATATAAGGTGATATCATGATGGTTAGCGTAAGCAAGTAATATGCGAATAGCCTCAAGTCTAGCAACAGGTGCAAAAGTTTCATCGAAATCAATTCCTTCAACCTGTGTGTAGCCTTGAGCTACAAGTCGTGCCTTATTCCTCACCACAAGGCCATTTTCATCTTGCTTGTTGCGGTAGATACACTTTGTGCCAATGATATTATGCTTGCGAGGATCTGGGCGATTGACCAATTCCCAGACATTGTTAAGCTCGAACTGATGTAATTCTTCTTGCATAGCTTGAATCCACTCCGGCTCCAGAAATGCTTCATCTACCTTAGTGGGCTCTGTGATAGAGACAAAAGCATAGCGCCCACAAAAGTTAGATAAATGTGAAGCTTTCGAGCGTGTGAGAGGGCCTGGTGCGCTAATGTCATCGATGATCTTCTCCACTTGCACTTCTTTTGCAACGCGAGGATGAGCTGGTTGTCGCTGAGGAATTTGATCAGTATTTTCTTCAGCACCATTTTCCTCGTCATGTTCTTCAGGTGCATCAGCTCGACGTTCTTCATGAACAGGAATGAATTCTTCAACAGATTCTTCAGTAGGAATGACATCCTCATTTGCCTTGAGCTTGATACCATCCTCAGGTGCTGGTTCATCTAACACAGAAGGTAGGTGCTCTCTTTGCGAGCCATTAGTTTCATCGAACCGCACATCTACAGTGTCAACAATCTTGTGAAGAACAATGTTGAAGACTCTGTAGGTGTGCGAGTCCTTTCCGTAACCAAGCATAAAACCTTCATGTGCTTTCGGTGCAAATTTAGAGTTGTGGTGAGGATCTCTAATCCAACATTTAGCACCGAAGACTTTGAAATAACTCACATTGGGTTTCTTGTCAGGGAGGAGTTCATAGGCAGTCTTCTTGAAGAATTTGTGAAGATATACTCTGTTGATGATGTGGCATGCAGTATCAATTGCATCAATCCAAAAACGCTGAGGCGTTTTGTATTCATCAAGCATAGTGCAAGCCATCTCAACAAGAGTTCTGTTCTTGCGCTCCATGACGCCATTTTGCTGAGGAGTATAGGGATCAGATAACTCATGAGTAATACCAAGTTCATCAAGATAGGCATCAAGACCGGAATTCTTGAACTCAGTTCCATTGTCACTTCTGATATGCTTGATCTTCACACCAAAGTTGGTTGAAGCCCTCGAGGAAAATCGTTTGAAGACTTCCCGCACTTCATATTTGTAAGTAATAATGTGTACCCATGTATATCGAGAATAATCATCAACAATGACAAAACCATATAGGGATGCATCATTAGTGACTGTTGAGTAATGATTAGGTCCGAAGAGGTCCATGTGAAGCAATTCGAATGTGCGGGTAGTGGTCATGCTAGTCTTCTCTAGATGCTTGGCCTTGGTCATTTTTCCAGCTTCACAGGCTCCGCATAAGTGATCCTTGAGGAATTTGACATTCTCAATGCCAATGACATGCTTCTTCTTCGCAAGCGTGTGCAAATTCCTCATGCCTGCATGACCAAGTCGTCGATGCCATAGCCAGCCTTCTGAAGCTTTTGCAAGTAGACATACGGCTGGTTGTGGTCCTGTAGAGAAATCAACAATATACAGATCTCCTCTCCTAAAGCCTTCGAAGACTTTGGAATTGTCAGCTTCCATAATCACAACACGACGATACATGCCAAAGACAACAACCATATCAAGATCACAAAGCATTGAGACTGACATGAGATTGTATCCTAAGGACTCAACAAGCATGACTTTGTCCATGTGTTTATCCTTAGAGATTGCAACCTTACCAAGACCCAATACCTGACTTTTGCCTTTGTCAGCAAAGATGATATGCTTCAGAGGTGACGGTGATAATGGAGCATCCATCAATAGATTCTTGTCACCAGTCATGTGATTTGTACATCCACTATCGAGGACCCATTCAGTAGTTTTGGGTTGATCATCCTATAGATGAATTAGTGTAGCTTACAATCTCATATGCTTCATCAGTGAAGAATATGATATCAAGTTCATCAGATGAATTTCATCAAGCAGTAAACAGATATAGCAGTATGAGGACATGTGAAATGAAAGTTCATTTCATCATAATTCGCCTGCGTCCTTTCAGGCAATTTCGTCAGGTCCCCAGCAAATTCTTCAGACGTTAAAGCATGTCTGGAGACCTGGCCCTGCAGAAGAGATTAGTTCTTTTTTTTCACCACCCACATCTGGAGGGGTGGCAATGAATTCATCATTCTGCGAGCACCATATGAGAATGGTGGCAAAGATGCCAAACCATTTCGTTTCACATAAGAGGGGTTAGGGTAAGCATATGAATAAGCAGAGTAATTCTTTGAGGACTTATGAACATAATGTTTTGAAGAATAATGCACATATTCATAGCCCTTAGCTCTACCCTGCGAGACATAGTTGTTAGCACGATGATAATCATATGAGGACTTTGATCCTTTTGAGGAATTTGATCCATGTGAGGAATTTGGTCGGTATGAGGACTTGGATCCATATGAAGAGTTTGGTCCATATGAAGAATTTGATCTGGGGTTCCTGTTCTTCACGGGTGGTGCCATGAGAACATTCACCTGAAGACTTTCAACATAACTTTTGGGAACCCAGATTTTCTTCATAGGGGAACCGTTCCTGCAGTTAGTGCCAACATATCTAGCAAATACTTCACCATTCTGATTTTTGAACAGTTTATAGTTGGAGTCAAATGACTCATCAGAAGAATGAGGTGATTCACATGTAAAGCCAGATAAGTTAGATGGATCAACTGGAGGTCCCTTTGCAGCAACCCATGAGGTTTTGGGGTACTGCTCAGGCTTCCAATATGTTCCATCAGCATTGAGTTTCCTCTCAAAGGCAATACCCTCTTTCCTAGGGTTTCTGTTGAGGATCTGCTTTTTAAGCACATCACAAAGTGTCTGATGCCCTTTGAGGCTTTTGTACATGCCTGTCATGTACAATTCCTTCAGCCCTGCATTGTCAGTGATACTAGCAATGTCCTCAGGTGAGGAATTAGTGATAGCAGAGGCAAATGAAGAATTTGTAACAGTTGAAGCATTTGAACAGTCAGGTGAAGAATTAGCAGATTCACGTTCAATGCACTTTAAGCATGGGGAAACAAATTCTTCCTGAGAAGCGCTGATTTGTTGAGCTAGTAATGAATCGCGCTCCTTCAGAAGATCTTCGTAACACAACCTTAACTTTTCAAGATCATCCTTTCTTTGAAGAGATTCAAGAGAAAGCTTCTCATGATCTTGCTTTTCTTGAAGAAATTCATAAGAAAGTTTCTCATGATCAGATAAGAGAGTGTTATGATGAATTTGAAGGTTATCAAACCTAGACTGAAGTCTTTGAAGATTTTCAGTCAGGGCTTTAGTGCGATCCATTTCTTCACCCAACATATCATCACTTTTGTCTAGCATGTTTTGAACCTTCTCAAAAGCCCGTTGTTGTTTCACAACAATCTTAGCAAGTTTAGAGTAGCTAGGCTTGAGATCCTCATCAGATTCATTTTCACTAGATTCAGAGGAGTTGTATTTGAGTAGCTTGGCACCTTTTGCCATGAAGCAGTAGGTGGGAGTGTAGCCATCATTATCTTCATCAGGCTTGTCAGTGGGGTCAGTTTCTTCAGTGTTGAAGATGGACTTGCTGACGAAAGCAGTAGCAACGGCCAGACTCTCCACACCATACTCAGATTCTTCAGACACCTCCTCTTCATCATTTTCCTCAGATTCAGCTTCAGAGTCCATTTCCTTGCCAATGAATGCCCGAGCCTTCTTGGAGCTGCTCTTCTTGTGAGATGAAGACTTTGAGGATTTTGATGATGAAGATTTTGATGATTTCTTCTTCTTCTTTGCATCATCAGAACTATAATCCTTGTATTTCTTCTTCTTCATTTCCTTTTCCCACTGAGGACAATCTTGGATATAGTGACCAGGTTTCTTGCATTTGTGGCACAACCTTCTCTTATAGTCACTGGATGAGGAATCACTACTTCTTGAGGATTTTCCAAAACGACCACGTCTTGAGAACTTCTGGAATTTGTTCACGAGCAGTGCTAGCTCCTGGCGCAATTCTTCAGGATCACCAAGGATACTACCAAAATCCTCATATTCCGAGTCAGACACATTCTTGGCCTTCAGGGCACGTGGTTTGCCATAGTTTGAACCATAGAGATCTCTCTTTTCAGCAAGCTGGAACTCGTGAGTATTTAGCCTTTCGAGGATATCAGTAGGATCAAGAGACTTGTAGTCAGCACGTTCTTGTATCATCAGTCCCAGAGTATCAAATGAGGAATCAAGCGATCTCAACAGTTTCTTCACCACTTCATGATCAGTGATGTCAGTGGCACCGAGGGCTTGAAGCTCATTTGAGATGTCAGTGAGGCGATCAAAGGTTTGTTGGACATTTTCATTGTCGAGTCTTTTGAAGCGGTTGAAGAGATTCCGAAGAACATCGACTCGAGAGTCAGGCTGAGTTGAAACTCCTTCATTTACTTCGGACAGCCTATCCCAGATAAGCTTAGCAGTTTCCAAAGCACTCACTCTTCCATACTGTCCTTTGCTCAGATGGCCACATATGATATTCTTCGCTTGAGAGTCGAGTTGCTTTAATCTCTTCACATTGGTAGCATTCAGTGAGGGTGAGACAGAGGGAACACTATTTTCCACAACATACCAGAGATCGTTATCAATTGCCTCAAGATGCATTTGCATCTTGTTCTTCCACTAGGGGTAGTCCGTCCCATCAAAGGTAGGACACCCAGCCGAGACCTTGATCATACCTGCGGTCGACATAACTAAAACTCCAGGCGGTTAAACCAAAATCACACAGAACAAGGGAGTACCTTGCTCTAATACCAATTGAAAGTGCGTTATGTCGACTAGAGGGGGGGGTGAATAGGCGATTTTTGTGAATTCTTCACTGAGGAATTTGCTGGTGAGGAAATTCCTTAGTGAAGAACTACTTGCAGCGGAATAAGTACTCATAAGTAAACATAACAGGATACTAGCATGGTCATCATGATGAAATGAAGACAAGCACAGAGTACAGAAAGCGTAATCACAGGATAACACAAGACGAAGACAAACAGACTGAAGAACTTGAACTGAGGAATTTTTGAAAGTCTTCAGTCAAAGTCTTCAAGCACAGATATGAACAAACATTCAACACAGTAATGAGAAAATGAAAGGGTTGAGGAGATAGAACCAGTTAGTTGGTGAAGACAATGATTTGGTAAACCAGTTCCAACTGCTGTCTCAGTTGTACGTCTGGTTGGAGCGGCTGAGTATTTAAACTCGAGGACACGCAGTCTCGGACACCCAGTCACTGAGCCGCAACTCAGGACACCCAGTCCTCACCGTATTCTCCTTGAACTAAGACCACACAGGCCTAGTCCAATTACTCGTGGTAAGTCTTCAGGTGACTTCCAAACCTTCACAGACTTGGTCACTCGGCGATCCACAATTCCTCTTGGATGCTCTAGACCTTGACGCCTAACCGTCTGGAAGAAGCACAGTCTTCAAAGGTAACAAGCGTCGGATCCACGCGGGATCAATTTCTTCAGTGATGCTCAATCACTTTGGGTTTGTGGGGGTTTGGTTTTGGGATTTTCCTCACTTGATGATTTTCACTCAAAGTCCTCGGAGGATGGGTTGCTCTTAAATGACAAGTGTCAAGTTCTCTCGGAGCAGCCAACCAACTAGTGGTTGTAGGGGGCGGCTATTTATAGCCTAGGGAGCAGCCCAACATGATAAGACATAAATGCCCTTCAATGATATGACCGTTAGGTGGATAAGATATTTTGGGACAGCCGACGCGCAGCACAGCAACGGTCGGAAATTTGACTCTCAAATTCCTCAGGGTTATCATGTTCCTCACTGTGTAGGCAATTCGCAACGGCAAATTCCTAACTCCTCACTCAGAGCAAAGTCATCAGTGACCAGAAGAATTGTGTCTCTGTCACTGAAGAAATTGACTGAACTGTATGAGATTTCCAATGGCTTCACTCGAAGGGATTGGTAGATGTAGGATTTTGAGTTGAGCATCACATGGAAATTTTTCCTTAGTATTTCCTCGACCCCCTTTAACAGTATGGTGTTTCCTATGACTCAAGAAAGATAAAATGAAACTACGAGAACAAAAGTCTTCACGCTTCATGTTCCTCGAATGAATACCAAGTCTTCAAGGTCACACCAATTTATTCACTTTCAAAGTCTTCAGAAAGTCTTCAGAATATCAAAGTCTTCAGTTGAAGAACTTCATTTTTAGAGGTCGACTTTCTCTATAAATATCAAACTCCTCATTGACTTATAGACCTGTGTACACTCACAAACGCATCAGTCCCTTAACCTATAAGTCTTCAATACACCAAAATCACTAAGGGGCACTAGATGCACTTACACGTGGGCGGCCTCCATCAGAGCTAAGGACGCCGCTGTGGAACGGGCAGCTGTTGTGCCGCTCTCGACAACTCCTATCCCCGAGGCAAATATTGCTGCTGCCACCTGAGAAGCAACAGTGGCCGTTTGGGCTGCCATGGCTGCCCAGTCATAGATTGCGGCCGCACTCAAGCACCTTGTTGGCATGCGCATGGTGGCTGCGGCCGCGCTCTCGCCGGAGTGGGCCGCCAAAGTTGCCCTCACGACGCGGGTCCATGTCCCCATCTTTCACCGGCGATGATTGAATAGTGAAATGATATTTGGGGAGCGACCTAGTGTGCTTGACATGCCAGCTGTGGACTGTAGACGACGCACCTTCTCGCGTAAGCCATAGGCGTACTATACACCGACGGTGCTCCAGGATATCTTGTACTGCATCTCACATGGTTGGTGATAATAAACATTGTGCGATAAACTTGATTATTAATTTTGATTTGAATTACAGAATGGGGTCACAACGACAATGGACGGTGTTTGAATTGCTAGACCTTTTATCTACAGTGAACATGCAACTATATGTGTGTCGTAAAAAAATTGGAATTGTCCAGGGTTCCTTTGGACATTTTTATACAGTAACTTGGTTTTCTAGGCATTTTAGGTGCACAATTCAAAATTAAACCACATGCTCCAGTCCATAAAAACGGGTTGCAAAATCAAAGATTTGTCCTTGGTTGCAAGCTTAGGTCACATGCAAGAAATGAGAATGAATGTCAAACACCTTGACACTGTCCCTCAGCTGCTAACATTGAGATACATGCTTTTAACATTTTAGTAAATCGAAAACTCGTCTGAATTTCATGAAACTTCACATGATATCATGGAACGGCAGCGACATGCCGTGGTAAAAATATCCCATTTGGGGCAGGTGTGGGGTATAAGCTTCTCGTAAACCGGAGCTTCTCTCACAACAAGCCTAATGGTTTTAGTAGGGTACGTTCCACCTTGGGGGACGAAATGATATATGTTTCCTCTTCTTACTTTCAAAATGTTTCTCGTGTCAACATAGAACAGCATGAGTGTTGTGTCAATTTTTGGGATTTTTCGGGGTTCGTTTTGACATTTTCATGCATTAATTGCGTTTTCAATGCATTTATGAGCATGATTCAAATTTGAACTACATGCACATGCTCTAATGCATATAAATTGGTTGAAAATTCAAATTTGTGTCCTTGGTTGCATGCTTAGGTACAATACAAGAAATTGGAATGAATGTCAAACACCCTGCCAGCGTCACTTGGCCGCAAACATTGAGATTCCTTGTTTTTATATTCTAGTCCAAAACTCGTATGAAATTCATGAAACTTGGCATGCTATCATGGAGCGGCATCGATATGTCGTGGTAATTTTTTATCCCATTTGGGGTAGGTTTGGGTATAAGCTTCTCACAAACCAGAGCTTCTCACAACAAGCCTGATGGTGTCGGTTGGAATGTCCCACCTTTGGGGACGAAATGATATTTGCTGCCTCTTATTGCTTTCAAAAATTTTCTAGTGTCAACATAGAACAACAGGAGTGTTGTGTTAAATTCTGTAATTTTTTGTGGTTCGTTTGGACATTTTTATACATTAAATGGGTTTTCTAGGCATTTTATGTGCATAATTCAAATTTGAACTAGATGCACATGCCCCAGTGCATATAAATTGGTTGAAAAATCAAATCTTTGTCCTTGGGTGCATGCTTAGGTCCCATGTGAGAAATGGGAAAGAATTTCAAACACTAGGGCACTATTGATTGCCGGCAAAACGTTGAGATACTTTGTTTTTAAATTGTAGCAAATCCAAAACTCGTCTGAAATTCATGAAACTTGTCATGCTATTATGGAATGGCACCCAACATGTTGTGGTATTTTTCATGTCCGTTTTGATAGAAGAAGCACTCGAATCACATCCAACAAAGGCATTTTCAAACAAATAGCTGCCACTCTAACCTCGCAAACGTTTGTATAATTCAAATCGCGTGTGTTATGTTAACCATTCACGTGACGCCATGTGTCCTCGTTCTAATGGCTATAGGAGGTGCCGTGCAGACAACTGCTTGACTGAACGGGAGGTGTGCGAGCGCAGTCCGGTGTGCAGGCTGACCGAGAGGCGTGCAAGCTGTCCTCCAATGCGCAAGCTCACCAGGAAGCGTGCGAGTTGTACGCTGTGCAGGCTCACTGGGAATCGAGCCCTTTGACTTCCATGGCCGCCCGCCTTCCTCTCCATTAATGACGCCCAAGTCGCTGCGGGCGGCCTTACTGTTTGCCTCCCATTCCCCTCCGTCCCGTAGACCTCCACCAACGCCATGGCGCAGAAGGATCATCTTCCACTAGTCTTCAAGTTTGGTGAAGTCTACTCCGAGCCGGAGGAGATAGAAAATAAGGAGGAATGGGGCCTCATGGACATGGCCCAGAACGAGCTGGCCGCGACTGTTGCTGCCCCCGCTCCTGTCCTAGCTCCCAACCCACCCGCACCAGCGACCATCCCCGTAGCACTGATGGGCTGGTCGCCGAGCACTATCGCAGAGCTGGAAGCCGCGGGCGTCATCGAGGTCTCTGCGGACCCGCGTGAGCTCGTGTACATGCCAGCGCCAGTGCCCGTGCCCGTGCGCATGCGTGCCCCTCCACCCACCACGGCGCCGGTCCCCGTGCGTTTGGCTGCACCCACCATGCCCGTTCTCGTGCGCGCGCCCCCCTCTGCGGCATGGGACGCCGTCGTCGACCACTACCTCTCAGCGCCGCCAGCTGCCGTCCTCCGACGCCCACCCGTCGATCGTGCGATGACATGATGTTGGATTTACAAGTGAAGAACATTTTGAGCTGCCCTGAAGACTTCAACAACGGCGTCCCAGAGGACGACAACAACAAGGACGGCGCGGCATGCCGCCACCACCACCGCCGGAAATAGTTTTTTTCTTAGGTTTAATATTGTATCTTGATCGCAAACTGTAAGTGCATCTAGTGCCCCTTAGTGATTTTGGTCTATTGAAGACTTATAGGTTAAGGGACTGATGCGCTTGTGATTGTACATAGGACTATAAGTCTATGAGGAGTTTGATATTTACAGAGAAAGTCGACCCCTAAAAATGAAGATTCTTCAACTGAAGACTTTGGATTCCTAAAAACTTTCTAAGACTTTGAAAGTGAAGAAATTGGTGTGACCTTGAAGACTTGGTAATCATTCAAGGAACATGAAGCGTGAAGACTTTTGATTTCATAGTTTCATTTTCTCTTTCTTGAGTCATAGGAAAAACCGTACTGTTAAAGGGGGTCGAGGAAATACTAATGAAAAATTTCCATGTGATGCTCAACTCAAAATCCTACACCTACCAATCCCTTCGAGTGAAGCCATTGGAAATCTCATACAGCTCATATTCTTTAGTGATAGAGATGAAGTTCTTCTGGTCTTTGAGGAATTTGTTCTGACTGAGGAGTTAGGAATTCGCCAGTGCAGATTGCCTACACAGTGAGGAACATGATAGCCCTAAGGAATTTTAGAGTCAAATTTCCGACCGTTGCTGTGCTACGCGCCAGCTATCCCAAAATATCTACCCACCTAACGGTCATATCATTGAAGGGCATTTATGTCTTATCATGTTGGGCTGCTCCCTAGGCTATAAATAGCCGCCCCCTACAACCACTTGCTAGTTGGCTGCTCCGAGAGAACCTGACACTTGTCATTTGAGAGCATCCCATCCTCCGAGGACTTTGAGCGAAAATCATCAAGTGAGGAAAACCCAAACCCAACACACCTACAACCCAAAGTGATTAAGCATCACTGAAGATATTGATCCTGTGTGGATCCGACGCTTGTTACCTTTGAAGACTGTGCTTCTTCCAGACGGTTAGGCGTCATGGTCTAGAGTATCCAAGAGGAATTGTGGATCGCCGAGTGACCTAGTCTGTGAAGGTTTGGAAGTCACCTGAAGACTTACCACGAGTGATTGGGCGAGGTCTGTGTGACCTTAGCACAAGGAGAATACGGTGAGGACTGTGTGTCCGGTACTATGTGTCCCTAGGTTTAAATACCTAGTCGCTCCAACCAGACGTACAACTGAGACAGCAGTTGGAACTGGTCTACGAAATCATTGTCTTCACCAAGCTTACTGGTTCTATTTCCTCAACTCTTTCATTTCCTCATTTCAGTTGTTGTGTGCTTGTCCATATCTGTTTGAAGACTTCGACTGAAGACTTTCTCAATTTCCTCAGTTCAATTTCTTCAGTCTGACCATCTTCATCCTGTGTTATCCAGTGCTTATGCTTTCTGTACTCTGTGCTTGCTGTCATTTCATCATGATGACTATGCTTGTGTTCTGCTATGTTTACTTTTGAGTACTGATTCCGCTGCAAGTAGTTCTTCATTTAGGAATTTCCTCACCAGCAAATTCCTTAGTGAACAATTCATAAAAATCGCCTATTCACCCCCCTCTAGTCGATATAATGCACTTTCAATTGGTATCAGAGCAAGGTCCTCCCTTGTTCTATGTGATTTTGGTTTAACCACCTGGAGTTTTAGTTATGTTGACAGCAGGAATGAGGAATGTATCCTGCCTCAACTTTGACGGTCATGAGTATCCTTAGTGGAAGGCCATGATGAAGAAGTGACTCATGGCTATGGACAGCAAACTGTGGACCGTCACTGAGATTGGTCTTACCGATCTATGCAAGATGGCGGAGGCTGATGACATTCGCAAGTACACTCTACTCAACCTCACAGCAAAGGATGTCATCTGCTCCCGTTTGTCCCAAAATCAGTTCAGGAACGTCATGCATCTCAATCACGCAAAGCTAATCTGGGACCGGCTCTCTGAGGTCTATGAAGGTCATCGAACACGTCATGATCCTTGGTTTGAGGATTACAAGGAACCATTCAATGCGATGACATTCGAACCAGAATCATCATCTTCTTCACCATGCCTTATGGCAAAAAGTGCTAAGGTAACCGAATGCTACTTATCCGAGTCCAGTGATGATGAATCTGGAGATGAATTTGGACCCAACTATGTCAAACTTGCTTCCCTTGCCACTAAACAACAAAGAGCTTTGGAAAAAGTTCAATACATGCTAAATAAGAGCGATGATATGTTGGGTGAAGAAATGGATCAGTAAAAAGCTTTGGCTGAGAGTCATTAGAGACTTCAGTCCAAGTTTGACAACCTTTAAGGTCATCATAGCACTCTCTTATCTGATCACGAGAAGCTTTCTTATGAATTTCTTCAAAGAAAGCAAGATCTTGAGAAGCTAAGAGTGGATTTTGAAGATCTTCAGAAGGAGCGTGATTCATTACTTGCTCAACAAATCAGCACTACTCAGGAAGAATTTGTTCCTCCATGTCTGAAGTGCATTGAACGTGAAACTGCTAATTCTTCACCTGAATGTTCAAATGCTTGTAATGCTACAAATTCTACATCTGTCTCTACTATCACTAGTTCCTCATCTGAGGACATTGCTAGTATCACTGATGATGCAGGGCTGAAGGAATTGTACATAACAGGCATGAATAAAAGCCTCAAAGGGCATTAGACTCTTTGTGATGTGCTTAAAAAGCAGATCCTCAACAGAAACCCTAGGAAAGAGGGTATTGCTTTTGAGAGGAAACCCAATACTGATGGAACATATTGGAAGCCTGAGCAGTACCCCAAAACCTCATGGGCTGCTGCAAAGGGACCTCCAGTTCATCCATCCAATTTATCTGGCTTTTTATGTGAATATCCTCATTCTTCTGATGAGTCATTTGACTCCAACTATAAATTGTTCAAAAATCAGAATGGTGAAGTATTTGCTAGATATGTTGGCACTAACTGCAGGAACGGTTCCCCTGTGAAGAAAATCTGGGTTCCCAAAAGTTGCCTTGAAATTCTTCAGGTGAATGTCCTCAAGACACCACCTGTGAAGAATCGGAACTCCAGATCAAATTCTTCATATGGACCAAATTCTTCATATGGATCCAAGCCCTCATACGGACCAAATTCCACAACAGGATCAAACTCCTCATATGACCCTCATCATGCTAACCCCTTTGTTTTGCAGGTAGAGCTAAGGGCTATGAATATGAGTATTATTCTTCTAATCATTATGTTCATAAGTCCTCGAAGAATTTCTCTGCTTATTCATATGCTTATCCTAACCCCTCTTATGTGAAACAAAGTGGACTGGCTTCTATGCCACCTTTCTCATATGGTGCTTGCAGAGTGATGAATTCTTTGCCACCCCTTTAGATGTGGGTGGTCAAGAAAAAGAACTAATCTCTTATGCAGGGTCAGGTCTCCACATGTGCTTAAAACGTCTGAAGAATTTGCTGGAGACCTGAAATTGCCTGAAAGGACGCAGGCTAATCATAAAGAAATGAACTTTCATTTCTCACGTCCTCATATTGTTTTATCTGTTCTATTACTTGATGAAATTGATCTAATGATATTGATGTCATATTCTTCACTGATGAAGTATATGAGTTCGTAAGTTGCACTAATTCATCTGTAGGATGATCAACCCAAAGCCAATGAGTGGGTCCTCGATAGTGGATGTACGAATCACATGACTGGTGACAAGAATCTATTGATGGATTCTCCCTTATCACCATCGCATCTAAAGCATATCATTGTAACGCCCCGGATACAACTTTCCATATTCGTAACTCCAACTCTTGCCTTTTCCGGAGATGCGATATGATATTTCCTTCGTGGTTGGGTTTTTGTCTTTTGTTTTGCTTTTTGTTCCTGTCATGCATTTCATCTCATAGCATGATGCGCATTGCATCTGCATGTTTTCATAAAACTTGTAGCCGTTCGCAGTTTCCCTTTCTCTCTTTGCCTCCGTTGTTATTTTGTCAGGCCCTTATCCTCGTTGACCTCTCTCAGACCCCTCGTGTGCGTGTCCGAAACTTACCTGAACCGGTCTGTCGTTACCGATGGATCCGGATCAACCCCAAACATCCCAAAAATATCTTCGTTCATTTGTTTGGACTCCCGAAGCATTTTATTCTTGACCGTCCGATTTCCATCGGATGATCCAACTCCCCTCTTTATCCATATATATATATATAGTCTATTCCTAGTCCATTTTGGACCTAACCCTATTTTCTAGGGATCCTCCCCAGCCGCCACTCCTCTCCTGGTCTTCCCCTTCCTCGGGATCTTGCCCTATCCACCCATTCGATCCCGCCTTCTCCTCGTTTTCTCCATCCCACCAACCAGCAAACCCCCACCTCTCCTTCTCAGATCGACTCTACGCTCGATCCCGAACGGATCAAGGCGCTGCCTTCGCCCCATGCCCGAGTGCCTGCTGGAGCTCAACCTCGCGCGGGCCTCGAACCTCCTCGTCGTCCCGAGCAGGAACGCTTGTCATCATCTCCTGTCGACGCCCGTTGCCTCTCGTCGGAGCTTCTCTCCAGCACGCCGCCGTTGAGCGCCACCGCAGCAGCAGCCCCAGGCGAGCCCCCGTCGCGCGCCTCTCCTTTCCCTTGCTCCTCATCTCGGACCCATCTCCCTCTCTCCTTACTGGACAGGAAGCAACTATGGGCGTCCGTCCATGGAGATGATCCCTGCTGTCCCTGACCAGGACGCCGCTGTCCATCTCGTGCAGCTGCCGAGATCGTCCTGCCCGAGGCCCTGCCTCCTCCTCCTCGTCCACGTGTTCCGCGCCAAGCCCCGTCTCCATCTGGCCGGCAACGAGCAGCAGCTCGCCGGAGCACGAGCTCCATCGGGTCCACCTCCCTCTGCCAGATCCGGCCGCGCTGGGCCAGATCCTCACGTCCCCGCCATACACGTGCCGTCGGAGGCCACCTCCCCACCAAGTTTGCCACCGCCGCTCCCCTGCTACCTCCAGGCGCCGCCCGCAGCCTCCCCTGTTTCGAGCAACAACAGCTCGATCGCTGCCTGTTGACGAGCGCCTCGCCCGCTCGTCCCTGCCGCGTTGACCGTGCCTCCAGCGGTCTCCAGGCCCAGCCGAAGCCAGCCAGCCGTAGCCTCTCCCTCCTCGCCATCTTGGGCTTGGCCCATGGGTGAGCGCCCACAGCCCTCCTCATTATTAGCCCAGCAGTGCAGCCAGATTCGGTCCATATAGTATTTTTTCCCTGCCTGCGAATTTTGACATTATCCAGTGATTTTCAGTTTTACAAAAAAACCCTTAAACATCATGCATTTAATAACTTACAAATGGTGCATCGGATTAAAATGATTTATATATGTAAAATGCTTAGAATTTTGTGTAGATTAATAATATGCCACTTTCATCCATGTTTAAAATGTTCAAAATGATGTTTGTTTAAATTTGCTTAAATGCCATGTTAAAATGATTTATTTCATAACTAAATAACCGTAGCTCGGTTTTAAATAAACTTTATAAGTAAATGGGGTGAAAAAATGCCTAGTTTAACATGGTCCACTTTATTTTCCAGTTTAACAACTTTAAAATATGGTTTAGGGCAGAACAGTACCAAATTCGAATATTGCTCATGAGGATTTTCCGGAATTGTTGTTTGTTGTTCCGGCCTCATTTAAACTTGCCTAGATAGGTAGTTTAATTATGTTTCACCTCTTGCTATGTTTGTAACAACATGTAATATTGTTGTGTTCCTAAACGAGATCAAACTAAATAATTGCAATGTGGTGTTTTGTCAATATGCAACTCGTTGCATATTGAGCTCCACTTAACTTGTAGTGTTGTTTCTGCATATTGCCATGCCATGCTTCATTAAACCGGACATGCATCATACTTGATTGTGCATCATGCCATGATTATGCTTGTGTGCTTACCATGTTGTTTGTTTCTTTCCGGTGTTGCTTCTTAGTTCCGGTAATGTTGCGATTGTGAGGATTCGTTCGACTGCTCCCGTTCGTCTTCTTCATGGACTCGTTCTTCTTCCTAGCGGGATTTCAGGCAAGATGAACGCTACCCTAGATCTCACTACTATCATTGCTATGCTAGTTGCTTCGTTCTATCGCTTTGCTGCGCTACCAATTGCTTGCTCTTCAAGCCTCCCAATTTGCCATGTCAGCCTCTAACCTTTTCACCCGTCCAAGCAAACCATTGCTTGGCTATGTTACCGCTTTGCTCAGCCCCTTTTATAGCGTTGTTAGTTGTAGGTGAAGTTGAAGATTGCTCCATGGTGGACAGGATGTTGTTGGGATATCACAATATCTCTTATTTAATTAATTCATCTATATACTGGGTAAAGGGTGGAAGGCTCGGCCTTATGCCTGGTGTTTTGTTCCACTCTTGCCGCCCTAGTTTCCGTCATACCGGTGTTATGTTCCCGGATTTTGCGTTCCTTACGCGGTCGGGTGATTTATGGGACCCCCTTGACAGTTCGCTTTGAATAAAACTCCTCCCGCAAGGCCCAACCTTGGTTTTACCATTTGCCTCACCTAGACCTTTTTCCCTTGGGTTCCCGGAGCACGAGGGTCATCTTTATTTTACCCCCCGGGCCAGTGCTCCTTCGAGTGTTGGTCCAACCTGAGCGATGCCCGGCGCCCCCTAGGGTCTATGCCAACCCGACGTCTTGCTCATCCGGTGTGCCCTGAGAACGAGATATATGCAGCTCCTATCGGGATTTGTCGGCACATCTGGCGGCTTTGTTGGTCTTGTTTTACCATTGTTGAGATGTCTTGTAAACTGGGATTTCGAGACTGATCGGGTCTTCCTGGGAGAAGGAATATCCTTCGTTGATCGCGAGAGCTTATCATGGGCTAAGTTGGACACCCCTGCAGGTTCATAAACTTTCGAGAGCCGTGCCCGCGGTTATGTGGCAGATGGGAATTTGTTAATGTCCGGTTGAGTCCGGGAAGTGAACACGGTTTTGGGTTATATTTGACGTAAGTAGGAGTTCAGGATCACCTCTTGATCATTGCTAGCTTCACGACCATTCCTTTTGCTTCTCTTCTCGCTCCTATTTGCGTATGTTAGCCACCATATATGCTTAGTCGCTGCTGCAACCTCACCACTTTACCACTTCCTTTCCCATTAAGCTTTGCTAGCCTTGATACCCATGGTAATGGGATTGCTGAGTCCTCGTGGCTCACAGATTACTACAACAACAGTTGCAGGTACAGGTTATGCAATGATCATGACGCGAGAGCGATGCTTGCTTGTTTTGGAGTTCTTCTTCTAATTCTTCTTCGATCAGGGGATAGGTTCCAGGTCGGCAGCCTGGGCTAGCAGGGTGGATGTTGTTTGACTTTCTATTTGTGTTTCATCCGTAGTCAGATGGTGCTCTTATGTAAGATGATGTTGTATCCGTGTGGCATTGTATGCCTCTTGTATGTATCCCCATCTATTATGTAATGTTGATGTAATGATATCCACCTTGCAAAAGCGTTTCAATATGCGGTTCTATCCTTGGTGGGACCTTCGAGTCTCTTTAGGATAGTATTGCATATTGGGCGTGACAAGTTGGTATCAGTGCCTCGGCAGACCATAGGAGCCCCCTTGATTGTTAGCCGTTGTTGAGTCTAGAAGAAAACTATTTTGAGTCTTAGGATTATATATATCGGAGAGTAGGATTCTTTTTACTCCTCAGCCCCCTTCGTCGCTCTGGTGATGACTCCTGACGTAGATGTTTTGTCTTTCCTCTCCTCAAATTTCACTAAAAAAAATTTAGGATCACGCGGGTATCTTGGGATCGTTCCAATATTCTTATGACGAGAACATTGTTCTTGGTGCCTCCTGAAATTTAGGGGTTGTGGCAGTGTCCCGGGAGTTGAGCTCCGAGGTGTTGTCGTCATAATTTAATCGTTGCAGTTCTGGAATAACTGAGTTTTGCCAACATCGAAAATCTATTTTATGCAGTTGTTGGTGAGATAACCTCGACGTCACCCAGTACTGGGGAGTTCGGGAGTATTGCCATAGCTCGTATAACGGATGCTTTTCGAAGGTTGAGGTACACGATTTCCGGAGTTTTCTTGGTTATGTGTTGACAGATGGATACAGCTGGATGTAGGGATTGTTAGTTTGGGTGAGATATATTGCTTCCCCTGTATCCCCAACACCAGATTGCATAACCAGAAAGTTTCGGGAGTTTATAGGTGGGAATTCAAGTAGCTCCTAGAATATCTTTCCGACAGATGCATGATATGGGATTGGGTAAATCTCTATCATATGTATTTGTTCCGGCTTATTCTGCAAGCCAAATCCTTTGTTTTGTTTTATTTGTGGTATTCGAGTTGGTTCGAAGTCAAATGTTGAATCCATACCTTTCCTAAACGGTGTTCTCATATTGCTATGTGAATACTAATCCTTTTTGATCAGTAAGGTTGTCATGTTAATTCTTTTCCAACCGGTGCGCTTCTCTTCGAGATGATCCCATCATTCTCCCCATCCGCAAGATCAATTCTAAGTTTTCTCAACGGTGTTTGTTTCGTTCATCCCAAGTTGCCTTTGTTTTTCCCCACCCTCCCACCCTTTTCTTCAAGGACTCATTTATTTTAATCAAGTATCCATTTATTCATGTGAAGTCACTTCACTCTTTTCAATCAATGTTCTGATCCGGTGATCCCTCGTGAAGATGCTCACGAGCTTCAAGTTCATCGTCCTTCATTTTTTTCTTCTCCGGTGGATCCATATCAAGCTTTTGATATTCATCATATTCCCTTCCTCGTTTCAAGTGTTTGTGTATTCCGGTGTATCTCTTAATCATTCCCCGTTTTCTATTCAATTGTTTCGGAGTTCTGAAGATATCTCTGAAGATTCGTGTTTCCACTCCGCATCAATTCTAACTATTTTGAGGTTGTTACCTCATTCAAGGCATTTAATTCAACCGGTGCAATCTCCTTTTCAAGTAATCATTTCAACGGTGTTCCTTTTCGGTGGGCCCTAACCCACAGGTCTTTTCCCAGGATCTTACCTGACTCTTCGAATTATTAGGAGCGATTCTCAAATTCATTTCCAAGTTTGACGTAAGAATGAATTCTCATCAGTCTTATTCCTTCTCCAAGATCGCTTTCAAATCATTTTCATCTTTGGCTCAATCTTTCCTCTTTTAATTCTCCCGGAGTATCTCAACAATTCATGGTGGTTCTCGTCATCATTCTCAACATTTGAAGACCGAAGAAGGATTTCTCTTAAATCTTGGTCCATTCTCTTGAATATTCATGGTTCTAGCTTCATGCTATCCTCATAATTGTTTTGATAGTGACAATTCTTTTCTTACCATCCGGAGCATTTCATGAGTTGTTTCCATTTCTTTCCTCCGAAGTCCATCATGTCATAATTCTTCATTCTCAGCGCGTAGCTATCATTCTCCAAATATTACCGGTGCATCGTTCAAATACCCTCTAATCAGTTCATGATCTCTTCGTTCTCATGTATCTAAATCCCCTCAAGTATCTTCATTCGTTTTCCAATTCTTCCCGGTGAATTATGACTTTGCTACTTTCATTTTCAATTCTTATGGTGGTTCATTCAAGATTTCACTTCCTTCATTATCATACCAAATATTTGTTGTTTCCAAATCCCACCGGTGGTTCCATCAACACCTTCTCAAGTTTACGCTATATCCCTCTTAATCCTTTCTACGAGAATAAGTAATATGCAAAATCCATTGCTTGTCATCAATTTAATTTGATGAAGGATAAGCATACAATAAATCTTATTCTTATTTCCTCGAGGTGATTCAATTCTTTTCTTCCGGAGATTGTTCATGATGAAGTAATTCACGGTTCTAGTGTTTCATCTTTTCTTTTTCCGGAGTTCCAAGTTTTCTTGATTATCTCATCGCGAAGCTCCATCTAAATCAACTCCTTGTGTTTTCAACCTCTCTTTCTTTTTATCATCCTTTTATTACCGGAGTTCTTCATGGTGGTTCATCAAGGATTGCTTTCATTCTTCAATTGTTCTTCAAGATTTCTCTTGAAGTTAAGATCAGCCAAGCTATACTCTAAAAAAATAAACATGGTGCTCAACACATGCTTTGTTTTGAAGAGCTCAAGCATTCTTCATCTTGCATTCCGAAGTGCAATTCTTTCTACCTTAGCTTTTGAAGTGGTGTTATATCATTCTTGACAATTTCCATTAAGGTTTCGCAATTCACATGTTGTAAGAATGAGGTATTTTAAATCCATCAATCTCTTCTTTGGAGTTATCTTGGTATAGATTTCACCTAAAGCCTTCCCTAAGGAATGTTGCTATTTGTGGTGCTTATCAAAGATCCGAGTTTTTCTCCTATCCTCTCGGCGAAAGGAGTTGTCATCTCCTTGTTGACCTCAATCCAATCTATTGTTTTCGTTAGTGGCAGAATTTCACCTCATAATTTTGAGACGTTTGCCGTAAGCCCACTACAAGCTTATTCTTCTCGTTGTTGGTGTTCCAACAACTACGTTCAATTCCTCATGTTCAAATTCAATTTTGGTAGAAGTTATCTTTTTCTTCTCCGTTATTTTCTGTCCAATGATCTATCTTCTATTCTTTCTTCCGGAGGCATGGTGATGTTGCTCTCTTCACTCATAATCTCGAATTGTGAGGATTGTGTTCTTTTCATGCTTATCCATTTAACCGGAGTGTTGTGTCATCTCTTCAAGTGCTTTTCATCTTATCAAGTTTTCCTTCTTCTTTCAGTCAGAGTGCTGCCCAAATTATATCAATCTTATTCCTTCTCTATCTAGTTTTAACCGGAGTGGTTTCAATATCTATCTTATCACTAAACCTCTTGGTTCTCGTCGTATCCCTTGTTCCTCTTTTCTAACTGAGTGTTTTCAACTTGGTTCATCTTCGTTGTTTTCTTTCTCTCATTTTGCTTAACCTCTCAAGGTTCATGGTTTCACTCGTTTGTCGAAGAAGCAATTTAGATAACCTCTATCTTCCTCTTCCTTTTCTCTCCGGTGCTATCCTAGATCTCGGGACGAGATCCTCTCGTAGTGGTGGAGTGTTGTAACGCCCCGGATACAACTTTCCATATTCGTAACTCCAACTCTTGCCTTTTCCGGAGATGCGATATGATATTTCCTTCGTGGTTGGGTTTTTGTCTTTTGTTTTGCTTTTTGTTCGTGTCATGCATTTCATCTCATAGCGTCATGCACATTGCATCTGCATGTTTTCATAAAACTTGTAGCCGTTCGTAGTTGCCCTTTCTCTCTTTGCCTCCGTTGTTATTTTGTCAGGCCCTTATCCTCATTGACCTCTATCAGACCCCTCGTGTGCGTGTCCGAAACTTACCCGAACCCGAACTGGTCTGTCGTTACCGATGGATCCGGATCAACCCCAAACATCCCAAAAATATCTTCGTTCATTTGTTTGGACTCCCGAAGCATTTTATTATTGACCGTCCGATTTTGATCGGATGATCCAACTCCCCTCTTTATCCATATATATATAGTCTATTCCTAATCCATTTTGGACCTAACCCTATTTTCTAGGGATCCTCCCCAGCCGCCACTCCTCTCCTGGTCTTCCCCTTCCTCAGGATCTTGCCCGATCCACCCATTCGATCCTGCCTTCTCCTCGTTTTCTCCATCCCACCAACCAGCAAACCCCCACCTCTCCTTCTCAGATCGACTCTGCGCTCGATCCCGAACGGATCAAGGCGCTGCCTTCGCCCCATGCCCGAGCGTCTGCTGGAGCTCAACCTCGCGCGGGCCTCGAACCTCCTCGTTGTCCCGAGTAGGAACGCTTGTCATCATCTCCTCTCGACGCCCGTTGCCTCTCGTCGGAGCTTCTCTCCAGCACGCCGCCGTTGAGCGCCACCGCAGCAGCAGCCCCAGGCGAGCCCCCGTCGCGCGCCTCTCCTTTCCCTTGCTCCTCATCTCAGACCCATCTCCCTCTCTCCTTACTGGACAGGAGCAACCATGGGCGTCCGTCCATGGAGATGATCCCCGCCGTCCCTGACCAGGACGCCGCTGTCCATCTCCTGCAGCTGTCGAGATCGTCCTGCCCGAGGCCCTGCCTCCTCCTCGTCGTCCGCGTCTTCCGCGCCAAGCCCCGTCTCCGTCTGGCCGGCAACGAGCAGCAGCTCGCCAGAGCACGAGCTCCATCGGGTCCGCCTCCCTCTGCCAGATCCGGCCGCGCTGGGCCGAATCCTCACGTCCCCGCCATCCACGTGCCGCCGGAGGCCACCTCCCAGCCGTAGCTTCTCCCTCCTCGCCATCTTGGGCTTGGCCCATGGGTGAGCGCCCACAGCCCTCCTCTTTATTAGCCCAGCAGTGCAGCCAGATTCAGCCCATATAGTATTTTTTCCCTACCTGCGAATTTTGACATTATCCAGTGATTTTCAGTTTTACAGAAAAACCCTCAAACATCATGCATTTAATAACTTACAAATGGTGCATCGCGTTAAAATGATTTATATATGTAAAATGCTTAGAATTTTGTGTAGATTAATAATATGCCACTTTCATCCATGTTTAAAATGTTTCAAATGATGTTTGTTTAAATTTGCTTAAATGCCATGTTAAAATGATTTATTTCATAACTAAATAACCGTAGCTCGGTTTTAAATAAACTTTATATGTAAATGGGGTGGAAAAATGCCTAGTTTAACATGGTCCACTTTATTTTCCAGTTTAACAACTTTAAAATATGGTTTAGGGCAGAACAGTACCAAATTCGAATATTGCTCATGAGGATTTTCCAGAATTGTTGTTTGTTGTTCCGGCCTCATTTAAACTTGCCTAGATAGGTAGTTTAATTATGTTTCACCTATTGCCATGTTTGTAACAACATGTAATATCATTGTGTTCCTAAATGAGATCAAACTAAATAATTGCAATGTGGTGTTTTGTCAATATGCAACTCGTTGCATATTGAGCTCCACTTAACTTGTAGTGTTGTTTGTGCATATTGCCATGCCATGCTTCATTAAACCGGACATGCATCATACTTGATTGTGCATCATGCCATGATTATGCTTGTGTGCTTACCATGTTGTTTGTTTCTTTCCAGTGTTGCTTCTTAATTCCGGTAATGTTGTGATTGTGAGGATTCGTTCGACTGCTCATGTTCGTCTTCTTCATGGACTCGTTCTTCTTCCGAGCGGGATTTCAGGCAAGATGACCGCTACCCTAGATCTCACTACTATCATTGCTATGCTAGTTGCTTCGTTCTATCGCTTTGCTGCGTTACCTATCGCTTGCTCTTCAAGCCTCCCAATTTGCCATGTCAGCCTCTAACCTTTTCACCCGTCCTAGCAAACCATTGCTTGGCTATGTTACCGCTTTGCTCAGCCCCTCTTATAGCGTTGTTAGTTGCAGGTGAAGTCGAAGATTGCTCCATGGTGGACAGGATGTTGTTGGGATATCACAATATCTCTTATTTAATTAATTCATCTATATACTTGGTAAAGGGTGGAAGGCTCGGCTTTATGCCTGGTGTTTTGTTCCACTCTTGCCGCCCTAGTTTCCGTCATACCGGTGTTATGTTCCCGGATTTTGCGTTCCTTACGCAGTCGGGTGATTTATGGGACCCCCTTGACAGTTTGCTTTGAATAAAACTCCTCCAGCAAGGCCCAATCTTGGTTTTACCATTTGCCTGTCACACCCTGATTTTCATGCCACAACACTTAAGTCAATAAATCATGCTAAAATGTGGTTTGCCAAAAACTTTTGAGTGTTTTGCCTTTGCTTTGATTGAATGTTTGTCTGCTGTTTGCAAGTGCTCTAAAAATCAAATAAATCCTCCAACTCCTATACTTCATCTCCTTGCTCCAAACTCTTGAACCAATGATCATGCCATGTGTATAGGACATAAAAGTATTTTCTTACAAAAAAAATTTGGCCAAATAGTATTTTCAAAAATTAGTTTTTCAAAAACCCCTGAATTGAGGTTTGCACTGCAAGTACTTAATTAAAGGCAGTAAAAATCTTTCTAAAAATATATTTGACTCCTATTATATATAGGATACCCAGAAACCACAAAAATATAACTTTAAAAGTTATTTTCCTATTTTATTTAAAAGCTTTTTCTTAAGGCCAGAAATGGTCTTTAATAGGGAAAAATTATTTTATTGCTTCAAAAATATTTGATAAAATTTAGAGAAACTCAGTGGACATATATTGTCCATATATAAGAGTTTCAACACATGGTCATGTTCAAAATATTGGTCAAATACCTCAAAAACCCTTTCTGGATATTTCAAGCTTTTGAAATATTTACAAAGGAAATATTCTCCAAAAATTCCAAGAAAATTCTAGAGTGTCACATATGGCATATTAGATGTTCTTGCCAAGTCTCATGTCTTGGAGAACAATATAACATCATCAAATCCCGTCAAAACCATTTCTGTCCATTTTGAAGTTTGAGCAACTTTACATTGCCAAACATGTCCAAATGTTCTCAAACCTTGTGAACATGCTCAAATGTTCTAATTATTCATCTAGACCAAGTGGCACAAGTTGGGGAACAATTTAACTTGATCAAAGTGCCCCAAAACCCTTTCTGTCCAGAACCAAATTTGAACAACTCTACATTGGAAACTTTCTCCTTTTGATCTCAACTTTTATGGACATGTTCATACCCTCAAATGATGACACTACACCAAGTGGTGCATCAAGGAAAACGGATTTGCATGGCCAAATCTTCGAGAGTCCATTTCTACTGATTTCTAGGGTTTACAAAAGTTGCATTGGCAACTTTGCCTAAATGAGCTCAAAATGGGTGGACGGCCCTAATAATATATGCCGTTGCACCCTGTGGATCCTCATGACAAATGTAAATCATCTTCTTGCCCAAACCAACATCAAACACCTTCTGGCAGAATCTCAAAATTCATGTTTTATCCCCTTCCACTAATCTCCATGACTTCTCCTTTTTACCACAGCCCCTCCTAGTCCCCCTCTACCTATGGTGTGCTTCCCTGCCCGAGAGGCAATGATTAAGGGGGGTAGGGATCCATTTTTCCTCTCTGGACAGCTGCATTTCTCCCCTTTTCTCGCCTCTCTCTCACTCCTGCCAGGTCCCAGAGCATCCAAGGCCTCCTCCCCCCTTGTTTATTCTTCCTGCAGCCACTAGACACAAGTGGGCGCGTGAGGACGCGAGGAAAAGCCGCGGATGCCGGCCATTTGCGCGCTCTGGAGCACGTCAGCGTGCTCCCGACCGTTGACGCCGCGTCCCCCGACCACCTCGAGTCTCCCCCGCGCGCCTGCCGATGCGCCTCGGCGTCCGCAACACGCTACGCGGTCGGCCCCCTCCTCTCTCCTCCTCCCCGCGTCTCCGCGCTAGCAAACAGAGGCCGCCCGAGCGCGCCAATGGTGCGGCTCACACGCGCGCGTCTCTGGCCCTCCCCTGCTCCCTCTCTCCTCTCCTTTCGCCCTAGACCAATCCCACGAACACCCCAGACACGCCCACGCGCGCCCCCGTGGCCTCCAGCAACGGCTAGGAGCTCGTCGGCGCACGAGCCACAGTGCACCTCGCCTCCTTCTACTTAAGGCAGTCCCTGGCCTCCCTCTCTGCTCCATTTGCTCCCCTCTCTCCCGTGCACCCCCTGGACCAACTCACATCTCTCCCCGTGCCCTCCATCCACCACCACGGCTGGAGCCTTGCCATCGGCCTCGGCTTAAATTCGCGCCACCCGAGCCCCCTCCTCCTCGCCTCACCATTCCATGGCATCACCACGACCATCGTGGAACTCTCCCCTGCAGTTTCCCCTCCTTCCCGTGGCCATGTGGTCGAGATCCATCTCCACCATCGGCCCCGCCCGCCATGGTCGATGAGGCGCCTGCGTCCGACCACCCCTGCGCTCTCAGCGCACCTTGGCGGATGCGGCATTTTCTCGAGGACCCATTGGTCTGCTGGGCATCGCCGGAGGTGGCCGGTACCGCCGGGGAGAGCGCCGGCACCGTCCGGCCTCGCCTCCTCTGTCTCCCGACGCGCCCGCGCAGGAGGTTGGGGATGAACCCGACAGGCGGACCCCGCAGGTCAGCGACCCACCCGGCCGGCCCCGCGGATTAAGTGGAAGCGGGTCAACTGGAGTCCGCCTCCCCACGGCGAAGACGCCCTCGAGCTAATACGCCTTCGACGTGGCCTCTTCTCCCGCGCGGCTACGCAGCTGGGCCGGCCCGTCAGCTATCCCTCGCCCAGAGCGCGCCGCCACCGCCCAGATCCAGCCCGTTTCGGTAAAACCTTGGTCTTTTTCTTTTTCCAGTCAACTTCAAAAATCCACAAATAAATCAAATCAACTCCAAATTTGATGATTCAAATTTCTAGTGACTCTATAGATCATGATCTATCCGGTGATGCTACATGCACCTTTTTCTAGAGACATTTTCTTCACAAATATTTATCAAATCCTATTTTTCCTATTTCTGTGATGAACTTTAGAAAATCACAGAGAGCTCACAATTGATCCAAATGCCATGATTCAAATTCCTAGATGCTTCTAAGTTCATAACTTAGTTTATGAACATTTTTATTAATACCTTCTGTACCCCGCAATATAATGAGCCATTTCTTCATATTTGTTAACTTTGCAAATTCATAAGAAATTCATTTGAACTCCAAATCCAGTGAAACCAAATCCTAGATGCTTCTAAAATCATCCTTTGTTAAATGGGTAGCTTTGCTCATTTTCCAAAAATATATTTCTGTACACTTCTTGCAAATCCATAAACCCCTTGACTCCATCATATTGAAATGTTCAGAGATATCCATTGATCAAATCCTAATGGAACCAATTTGGTCATCCCTCATATGACCAGAGGTATCCTAGAAAAGTCCAACTCACATCTTTAGAGCAATTTTATTTTTGCCTTGTTGTGTTGCTTATTATGATTGTTTTCGACGTTAGTTGACGAAGTAGACGGAGTACTTGGAGAAGGACCAGAAGACTTGAAGACTCTGAGGAACCAGGCAAGCAGCCCTTTGACCATGTCTATGAAACCCTTTTTATGCATGACATATAACTCTTTATTATTGTTGCATCGGAATCATGATGAGATGGTAGACCACGTTGGTTGGTTGCCTCTGTTACTTCCTCATTCATACTTGCATTGCGCATGACCCTACCTTCTTTTGAGGGTTATGCCGGTGGGAGTAGATAGGATGCTAAAGTAGTTGCTATGCAAAGTGGGCCGGGGTTATGCATGGAAAGAAACCAAGTGTGGTTTGACATACTTGCAAATAGCCCAGTGGGTGCCACTAATGCCCCCGGGAGATGATGGTGAACTAGGTCACTACTTGAGGGAGAGGTAGTGTACCGAGGTTTGACGAAAGTGTTGTTTACAGAGACGGATTAGATTTAAGATTTGTCGACTGTCCCAACCTTACATGCGCAACCACTCTACCCTTATATGGGAAAGGGCATTATTGATTACCTAGGTCGATACTAGCTTGGAGCCCGCATTACTAGTGACGGGGGGGAGTTGGTGCTCTCTCACGGGACGGGGTCGTGCCAGGTAGGGCGGCCATGACCATTTTTATGGGGCACCGGACACACCGTTGGTACCCCGTGCCAGTGGTATGTGATAAATATGGGAGCAAGGCTCCACGAAAATGTTATGTGAAATGTTGGGCACGGGGGTTACTGCCAATCGAGTGGACTCCATGTTAGTGTCGTCTAGGGAAAGGTAGTGATCGGGTGCTTACCTCGGGTACTTGAGGTACCGCGGGTCATGGCTGACACGGAAGTTCCCCGGATCTTGTGGGTACAGTGTGCAACCTCTGCAGAGTGTAAAACTATTCGAATAGCCGTGTCCACGGTCAAGGACAGTTGGGCGGTGCTGCTTAGACTATGTCCATATGTTTCTGACAAACAACACTGTTTGGTGATATTGATGATGTGATTCGTGAGGAAGTCACGATGAGCTTGAGCATGAGTGTTCATAACTCTTTCTCGATGTTGATGTCTGTAACCTCCTATTGCTTGTTGCAGACGCATTCCTGACCTTGATAAATGTTGATCATACTTACATGAGAAAAACTAGCTTTCCGCAACAATGCCAATTAAGCAGTAGAGCTTTGCATAATTATTTTGTTATCACTATTGGGTTGCTTGCGAGTACATTAAAAGTACTCATCGGCTTGCCACTGGTTATTTTATTGGCCAGGCATGAAAGAACAGGATATGATGAGGAATACTTCGGTGACGAAGATGCGAGCTAGGACGCTTCCCAGTCAGAATGCCTGTAGGGTTAAGGCAGATGGCATGGGTCCAAGTTATCGACAAAGATTTCCGCTGCAATGTTTTACTCAAGACTTGACCATAATGGTATACGGTACGTATGGATGTAAGCCTCTTGTTATTCAGCTTCTGTGTGTTCAGTGAGCATTGATCTCTGGATCACTGTACACGTGCATTCGGTGATCACGACTTATGAGTCGGGGTCCCCACAGAGCTGGTATCAGAGCCATCCTGACTGTAGGAAGCCTTAGTTAGCATGGTCGTTAGTTAGGGTAAAACCATTTCCAAAACTACTACTAGTTGTCCAAAACTATCTATACTTCTCTTCCCTTCTCAGTTTTTTGAAAACTAAGGTATACTTTCCTTATTGATCTCTTCCCCTTCAAAACCCTTGGTCGCTAAAACCCTTATGCCCCTGACCACTGGATTCCTTGTAATCCTCGTGGATAATCTAGAAAGAAGATGCCTTGCCAGACATTCACCCACATCTCCTGAACACAAGATTGGCGACATCACAGCAAGACGATACCAACAGAAGATACATCCTCAAGGAATGAGGACCTGAAGACCTAGGAGATGGTGACACCCTTCACACTGCCCCAAGGTGATGCAACCTTAGCCTATGATGATCAGGGCCTAGAATATGCAAGATCATGATATACATCGCTAATAGAGTAACCATGTCACTACCGTTGTTGTATCGGCAACCACCGATGGATGAGAACCTAGCCATTTGGTCCGCCTCACCATAGTGAGCAGGAAAACGGTTCTCCTCATCCCCCGCTCTTGGTGTCGATGTTGTCATCAACGTAACCGACATGATGGACCTCTATTACGCCTTGATAATGTCATTGCATAAAGGATTACCTACCTGGTACCATCGATGGCTTAGAAGACAATAGAAGACCCAGTCAATGCCAGTTACGTGGAGCCACCTTCACCCCATCACTTCAACAGGCGAGAAGTTGTTGAAGAATCTTCAGGAACAACCCGGATTGTTTCATCGAACAACTACAAGACACGTAGCAACACCTGAGGAAGACTCAGAAGACTGTATGAGGCACAAGGCACGACTACTGAGTCCGAGAACCCCTAGGGTAGGATGAGTCGTGTACCCCCTATGCGCAGTCGAGTCCGTATGATGGTTCGAATAGAACCATGATTGTATGTTGCTTGTTTTTATTTGTTTGTGTTTTGATATAGGTCGCACTTTTGCCCTAGGCGACAAGTATGCGACTATATCACCTTCCTTACCTTGTTTCTTTTGTTTGGCCCTTTTTGCACCTGTTTGTTTGCACTAGCACTATAGGACCCCCTTTAGGCATTCCCCTCCTCTATGCTACTTTTCCCTCTCATCTCTCTCCTCAACTGAAGACAAGCAAGACAATATGCACCAAGGATTCCACCTCGGCGACCAACAAGCACTGAAGACTTTTGCTACAACCTCCTCGACCAAGTACAACCCTGTATGTTTACACCTCAAGATTAGAAACCCATTCCTAGACCCTTCAAGACCTCATAAGATACCCCAGCTCGAATCCTTAACCATGTGCTTAACCCACAGAATTGCAAGAGAACCTGTTAAGCCTCCGTCACCTTGCTTATCACTGGGTTCATTATGGAACTAGTGGACATAGTGAACGAGCACATTATCTTCCTAAGATAGCACCAAAACTGACGATGCCATAGGAAAGACCAATCAGAGGATATAGGAATAGAGGAGAAATGACTTGATGAGTTTATAGCAATGACTTGAGGAATTATATGAGACTATTTGGTGGATTATGAGGCTTTGATCTTGGTAGATGAACTTGGTGGGATCATGATTATAGAGTAGCATAGCTTTCATTACCCCTGAGTAAATTGGATTTAATAGGACAATTATGATCGCAAGCTGAAATTCTTGGAACTATTTGGATTTGTCTTAGCCAGGGGATATTGATAGCAGATAGTTGACATTATGATAATGACTTTGGGGAAGCATGTAGGAATTCTCGTTGGACAAGAGATTTGGATTTAAGTAAATGATTGTAGTTGAATATAGATGATGAGTATGTCTACATGGTTCCGAGTAAATTGGATTTAGACTGATGATCTCGATCATGATACCATGTTTCTCGGTGGACGATAAACTAGGAGATTGGACTAATTGTCGGAGTTTATTTAGGGAATCTGTATGAGCTTGACCTTGGAGTTTACTTGGCCATGATAATGGAAATCGGTGGATTGGCTATAGTAAGGTAGCCTTCCCAGTATTTGTGGATTATAGGGTATTAGAAGATCGTGTGGAACACCATAGAGATTGGATTTGAAGAACTACTGGATCACGTAGTGATTGGTGTAGTTAATGGGTTGTTGGAGTTGATTCATAGGAAGGAAACAAGATCTTGGAGTGGCTTACGACGTGTTTCCTTAGGATAGGGATGCTTTACCATGGACCTTGGGTCAATAGACTGAGCACTTGGATTGTGGTGATTAAATTCAGGCTGAGAAGCTTATATGCTCTACCCATGGATTTTTAGGGGTAGCCATACATATGAGTTTGGGATAGTGACATGTATAGATTTATTACACCTCCCTTTGGGAGTCATGAGGATAATAATAGCATGAGTGATGATTGGAGCTGACCTACAAGAGTCGATGCTTTCGGGGTATAAGGTTATTTGTTTGAAGGACTAGGTAGAACTATTGGCATCTCAGAAACTGTCAAGGATGGGATGATAAACATTCACTCGCACCCTAGAATCCCTGAAACCCTTAAGCCCTACCAAGCCACAACGTGGTTGGATCATGACCTTGGGCTTTGGCTCTAGATCAATAAGACCTTGGCCAATGCTCAACCGTGACCCTCACCAATGCCTCAGCCCACTCTGCGTACCCCAAATACTTCATAGAGTACTTGGGCAAGTTAATCATCATCCTTACTTGAGGACATGTATGTCCACATGAAGACGGAAGAAGAGTTGATCAGCTGGTTAGGGAACATCCGAAGACCGCCATGTCAAGAAGCAAGAACTATACCAGCCACCATCGTCAAGGAGTGAGCTTCCGCGTTGAAGACCGTGCATATCTGCAAGCCACTCCTCTCAAAGGCACCGAACATTCCCAAGACAAGGAAGCTTACACCAAGATTCATCGGCCTTCTTCAAGATCAGTCCAAGATTTAACAACCCCCTCTGAGATCACTACGAGACGAAGAGAAGGCAGTTACCAGCTGGAGTTGCCACCTGAGTTACCTGATGTGCACAACACTTTCCATGCATCACAACCTCGGAAGTGTTTCCAACTTCCTGACTTGCCCGATCTCTACGAGGACATTGACCACCGAGCCATTGACCCCTAGTCCAACCTGACCTAATGCGAGAGACCCCTCGGCAACCAGGATCAACCGAGAACATCATACTTGAAGCTACAACAACAGGTCCTTCAAGATTCAATGGAGCACCACTCAGAAGCAGAAGCAGTATGAGGACGTGAAGACTACCCCAAATCCAAGTTTCCATACTCCTTTCCGCGCCTAGTCTGGGAATCTCGAGGACGAGATTCTTGTAAGGGGGGTAGGTCTGTCACACCCTGATTTTCATGCCACAACACTTAAGTCAATAAATCATGCTAAAATGTGGTTTGACAAAAACTTTTGAGTGTTTGTCTTTGCTTTGATTGAATGTTTGTCTGCTGTTTGCAAGTGCTCTAAAAATCAAATAAATCCTCCAACTCCTATACTTCATCTCCTTGCTCCAAACTCTTGAACCAATGATCATGCCATGTGTATAGGACATAAAAGTATTTTCTTACAAAAATAATTTGGCCAAATAGTATTTTCAAAAATTAGTTTTTCAAAACCCCCTGAATTGAGGTTTGCACTGCAAGTACTTAATTAAGGGCAGTAAAAATCTTTCTAAAAATATATTTGACTCCCACTAGATATAGGATACCCAGAAACCACAAAAATATAATTTTAAAAGTTACTTTCCTATTTTATTTAAAAGCTTTTTCTTAAGGCCAGAAATGGTCTTTAATAGGGAAAAATTATTTTATTGCTTCAAAAATATTTGACAAAATTTAGAGAAACTCAGTGGACATATATTGTCCACATATAAGAGTTTCAACACATGGTCATGTTCAAAATATTGGTCAAATACCTCAAAAACCCTTTCTGGATATTTCAAGCTTTTGAAATATTTACAAAGGAAATATTCTCCAAAAATTCCAAGAAACTTCTAGCATGTCACATATGGCATATTAGATGATCTTCGCAAGTCTCATGTCTTGGAGAACAATATAACATCATCAAATCCCCTCAAAACCATTTCTGTCCATTTTGAAGTTTGAGCAACTTTACATTGCCAAACATGTCCAAATGTTCTCAAACCTTGTGAACATCCTCAAATGTTCTAATTATTCATCTAGACCAAGTGGCATAAGTTGGAGAACAATTTAACTTGATCAAAGTGCCCCAAAACCCTTCCTGTCCAGAACCAAATTTGAACAACTCTACATTGGAAACTTTCTCCTTTTGATCTCAACTTTTGTGGACATGTTCATACCCTCAAATGATGACACTACACCAAGTGGTGCATCAAGGAGAACAGATTTGCATGGCCAAATGTTGGAGAGTCCATTTCTGCTGATTTCTAGGGTTTACAAAAGTTGCATTGGCAACTTTGCCTAAATGAGCTCAAAATGGGTGGACGGCCCTAATTATATGTGCCGTTGCACCATGTGGATCCTCATGACAAATGTAAATCATCTTCTTGCCCAAACCAACATCAAACACCTTCTAGCAGAATCTCAAAATTCATGTTTTATCCCCTTCCACTAATCTCCATGACTTCTCCTTTTTACCACAGCCCCTCCTAGTCCCCCTCTACCTCTGGTGTGCTTCCCTGCCCGAGAGGCAATGATTAATGGGGGCAGGGATCCATTTTTCCTCTCTGGACAGCTGCATTTCTCCCCTTTTCTCACCTCTCTCTCACTCCTGCCAGGTCCCAGAGCATCCAAGGCCTCCTCCCCCCTTGTTTATTCTTCCTGCAGCCACTAGACACAAGTGGGCGCGTGAGGACGCGAGGAAAAGCCGCGGATGCCGGCCATTTGCGCGCTCTGGAGCACGTCAGCGTGCTCCCGACCGTTAACGCCGCATCCCCCGACCACCTCGAGCCTCCCCCGCACGCCTGCTGATGTGCCTCGGCGTCCGCAACACGCTACACGGTCGGCCCCCTCCTCTCTCCTCCTCCCCGCGCCTCCGCGCTAGCAAACAGAGGCCGCCCGAGCGCGCCAATGGTGCGGCTCACACGCGCGCGTCTCTGGCCCTCCCCTGCTCCCTTTCTCCTCTCCTCTCTCCCTAGACCAATCCCACGAACACCCCAGACATGCCCACGCGCGCCCCCGTGGCCTCCAGCAAAGGCTAGGAGCTCGTCGGCGCACGAGCCACGGTGCACCTCGCCCCCTTCTACTTAAGGCAGTCCCTGGCCTCCCTCTCTGCTCCATTTGCTCCTCCTCTCTCCCGTGCACCCCCTGGACCAACTCACATCTCTCCCCGTGCCCTCCATCCACCACCACGGCCAGAGCCTTGCCGTCGGCCTCGGCTTAAATTCGCGCCACCCGAGCCCCCTCCTCCTCGCCTCACCATTCCATGGCATCACCACGACCATCGTGGAACTCTCCCCTGCAGTTTCCCCTCCTTCCCGTGGCCATGCGGTCGAGCTCCATCTCCACCATCGGCCCCGCCCGCCATGGTCGATGAGGCGCCCGCGTCCGACCACCCCTGCGCTCTCAGCGCACCTTGGCGGATGTGGCATTTTCTCCAGGACCCGTTGGTCTGCTGGGCGTCGCCGGAGGTGGCCGGTACCACCGGGGAGAGCGTCGGCACCATCCGGCCTCGCCTCCTCTGTCTCCCGACGCGCCCGCGCGGGAGGTTGGGGATGAACCCGACAGGCGGACCCCGCAGGTCAGCGACCCACCCGGCCGGCCCCGCGGATTAAGTGGAAGCGGGTCAACTGGAGTCCGCCTCCCCGCGGCGAAGACGCCCTCGAGCTAATACGCCTTCGACGTGGCCTCTTCTCCCGCGTGGCTATGCAGCTGGGCCGGCCCGTCAGCTATCCCTCGCCTAGAGCGCGCCGCCGCCGCCCAGATCCAGCCCGTTTCGGTAAAACCTTGGTCTTTTTCTTTTTCCAGTCAACTTCAAAAATCCACAAATAAATCAAATCAACTCCAAATTTGATGATTCAAATTTCTAGTGACTCTATAAATCATGATCTATCCGGTGATGCTACATGCACCTTTTTCTAGAGACATTTTCTTCACAAATATTTATCAACTCCTATTTTTCCTATTTCTGTGATGAACTTTAGAAAATCACAGAGAGCTCACAATTGATCCAAATGCCATGATTCAAATTCCTAGATGCTTCTAAGTTCAAAACTTAGTTTATGAACATTTTTATTAATACCTTCTGTACCCCACAATATAATGAGCCATTTCTTCATATTTGTCAACTTTGCAAATTCATAAGAAATTCATTTGAACTCCAAATCCAGTGAAACCAAATCCTAGATGCTTCTAAAATCATCCTTTGTTAAATGGGTATCTTTGCTCATTTTCCAAAAATATATTTCTGTACACTTCTTGCAAATCCATAAACCCCTTGATTCCATCATATTGAAATGTTCAGAGATGTCCATTGATCAAATCCTAATGGAACCACTTTGGTAATCCCTCATATGACCAGAGGTATCCGGGAAAAGTCCAACTCACATCTTTAGAGCACTTTTAATTTTGCCTTGTTGTGTTGCTTATTATGATTGTTTCCGATGTTAGTAGACGAAGTAGATGGAGTACTTGGAGAAGGACCAAAAGACTTGAAGACTCTGAGGAACCAGGCAAGCAGCCCTTTGACCATGTCTATGAAACCCTTTTTATGCATGACATATAACTCTTTATTATTGTTGCATCGGAATCATGATGAGATGGTAGACCATGTTGGTTGGTTGCCTCTGTTACTTCCGCATTGATACTTGCATTGCGCATGACCCTACCTTCTTATGAGGGTTATGCCGGTGGGAGTAGATAGGATGCTAAAGTAGTTGCTATGCAAAGTGGGTCGGGGTTATGCATGGAAAGAAACCAAGTGTGGTTTGACATACTTGCAAATAGCCCAGTGGGTGCCACTAATGCCCCTGGGAGATGATGGTGAACTAGGTCACCACTTGAGGGAGAGGTAGTGTACTGAGGTTTGATGAAAGTGTTGTTTACAGAGACGGATCAGATTTAAGATTTGTCGACTATCCCAACCTTACATGCGCAACCACTCTACCTTTATATGGGAAAGGGCATTATTGATTACCTAGGTCGATACTAGCTTGGAGCCCGCATTACTAGTGACGGGGGGGAGTTGGTGCTCTCTCATGGGACGGGGTCATGCCAGGTAGGGCGGCCATGACCATTTTTATGGGGCACCGGACACACCGTTGGTACCCCGTGCCAGTGGTATGTGATAAATATGGGAGCAAGGCTCCACGAAAATGTTATGTGAAATGTTGGGCATGGGGGTTACTGCCAATCGAGTGGACTCCATGTTAGTGTCGTCTAGGGAAAGGTAGTGATCGGGTGCTTACCCCGGGTACTTGAGGTACCGCGGGTCGTGGCTGACACGGAAGTTCCCCGGATCTTGTGGGTACAGTGTGCAACCTCTGCAGAGTGTAAAACTATTCGAATAGCCGTGCCCATGGTCAAGGACAGTTGGGCGGTGCTGCTTAGACTATGTCCATATGTTTCTGACAAACAACACCGTTTGGTGATATTGATGATGTGACTCGTGAGGAAGTCACGATGAGCTTGAGCATGAGTTGTTCATAACTCTTTCTCGATGTTGATGTCTGTAACCTCCTATTGCTTGTTGCAGATGCATTCCTGACCTTGATAAATGTTGATCATACTTACATGAGAAAAACTAGCTTTCCGCAACAATGCCAATTAAGCAGTAGAGCTTTGCATAATTATTTTGTTATCACTCTTGGGTTGCTTGCGAGTACATTCAAAGTACTCTTGGCTTGCCACTGGTTATTTTATTGGCCAGGCATGAAAGAACAGGATATGATGAGGAATACTTCGGTGACGAACATGCGAGCTAGGACGCTTCCCAGTCAAAATGCCTGTAGGGTTAAGGCAGATGGCATGGGTCCAAGTTATCGACAAAGATTTCCGCTGCAATGTTTTACTCAAGACTTGACCATAATGGTATACGATACGTATGGATGTGAGCCTCTTGTTATTCAGCTTCTGTGTGTTTAGTGAGCATTGATCTCTGGGATCACTATACACGTGCATTTGGTGATCACGACTTATGAGTCGGGGTCCCCACATTGCCTCACCTAGCCCTTTTTTCCTTGGGTTTCCGGAGCCCGAGGGTCATCTTTATTTTACCCCCCGGGCCAGTGCTCCTTCAAGTGTTGGTCCAACCTGAGCGATGTCCAGCGCCCCCTGGGCAACTAGAGTCTATGCCAACCCGATGTCTTGCTCATCCGGTGTGCCCTGGGAACGAGATATGTGCAGCTCCTATCGGGATTTGTTGGCACATCGGGCAGCTTTGCTGGTCTTGTTTTACCATTTTTGAAATGTCTTGTGAACCGGGATTCCGAGACTGATCGGGTCTTCCTGGGAGAAGGAATATCCTTCATTGATCGCGAGAGCTTATCATGGGCTAAGTTGGGACACCCCTGCAGGGTTATAAACTTTCGAGAGCCGTGCCCGCGGTTATGTGGCAGATGGGAATTTGTTAATGTCTGGTTGTAGATAACTTGACACCTGATCCGAACTAAAACGCATCAACCGCGTGTGTAGTCGTGATGGTCTCTTTTCGGCGGAGTCCGGGAAGTGAACACGGTTTTGGGTTATGTTTGACGTAAGTAGGAGTTCAGGATCACCTCTTGATCGTTGCTAGCTTCACGACCATTCCTTTTGCTTCTCTTCTTGCTCCTATTTGCGTATGTTAGCCACCATATATGCTTAGTCGCTGCTGCAACCTCACGACTTTACCCCTTCCTTTCCCATTAAGCTTTGCTAGCCTTGATACCCATGGTAATGGGATTGCTGAGTCCTCGTGGCTCACAGATTACTACAACAACAGTTGCAGGTACAGGTTATGCAATGATCATACGCGAGAGCGATGCTTGCTTGGTTTGGAGTTCTTCTTCTGATTCTTCTTCGATCAGGGGATAGGTTCCAGGTCGGCAGCCTGGGCTAGCAAGGTGGATGTCGTTTGATTTTCTGTTTGTGTTTCATCTATAGTCGGATGGTGCTCTTATGTAAGATGATGTTGTATTCGTGTGGCATTGTATGCCACTTGTATGTATCCCCATCTATTATGTAATGTTGATTTAATGATATCCACCTTGCAAAAGCGTTTCAATATGCGGTTCTATCCTTGGTGGGACCTTCGAGTCTCTTTAGGATAGTATCGCATATTGGGCGTGACAATCATCTTCGCTGACAAAGGCAAAAGTTAGGTATTGGGTCTAGGTAAGGTTGCGATCTCAAAGGATTGACACATGGACAAAGTCATGCTTGTCGAGTCCTTAGGATACAACCTCATGTCTGTCTTTATGCTTTGTGATCTCGATATGGTTTTTGTCTTTGGCAAATATCATTGTGTTGTGATCATGGAAGCTGACAATTCCAAAGTCTTCGAAGGCTTTAGGAGAGGAGACTTGTACATTGTTGATTTCTCTACAGGACCACAACCGGCCGTATGCCTACTTGCAAGAGCTTCAGAAGCCTGGTTATGGCATTGACGACTTGGTCATGCTGGCATGAGGAATTTGCACACGCTTGCAAAGAAGAAGCATGTCATTGGCATTGAGAATGTCAAATTCCTCAAGGATCACTTATGCGGAGCCTGTAAAGCTGGAAAGATGACAATGGCCAAGCATTCAGCGAATACTATCATGACTACCTCTCGACCATTTGAATTGCTTCACATGGATCTCTTTGGTCCTAATCATTATTCTACTGGTACAAATGATGCATCTCTTATGGCTTTGTTATTGTTGATGATTATTCTCGTTACACATGGGTGCACATTGTCACTTAGAAACATGAGGTGCAGGAAGTCTTTAAACGATTTTCCTCGAGGGCTTCAACCAACTTTAGTGTGAAGATCAAGCATATCAGAAGTGACAATGGGATTGAGTTCAAGAATTCCGGTCTTGATGACTATCTTGATGAACTTGGTATTACTCATGAGTTATCTGCTCCTTATACTACTCAGCAGAATGGCGTTGTGGAGCGCAAGAACAGAACTCTTGTTGAGATGGCTCGCACTATGCTTGATGAATACAAGACGCCTCGTCGTTTCTGGATTGAGGGAATTGATACTGCGTGCCACATCATCAACAGAGTATATCTTCACAAATTCTTCAAGAAGACTGCTTACGAACTCCTCCCTGACAAGAAACCCAATGTGAGTTACTTCAAAGTCTTCGGCGCTAAATGTTGGATTACATATCCTCATCACAATTCTAAATTTGCACCGAAAGCACATGAGGGTTTTATGCTTGGTTATGGAAAGGACTCGCACACCTACAAAGTCTTCAACAACGTTCTTTACAAGGTTGTTGAAAATTTAGATGTGCGGTTCAATGAAACTAATGGCTCGCAAAGAGAGCACCTACCTTCTGTGTTAGATGAACCAGCACTTGAGGAATCTACCAAGTTCAAGGCTACTAAGGATGTCATTTCTACTGAAGAACCTGCTGAAGAATTCATTCCAGAACGTGAAGAACGTCGAGCTGGCGCACCTGAAGAAAATGGTGCTGAGGAAAATGCTCCTGAAGAAAATGCGGATCAAATTCCTCGAAGACAACCCGCTCATCCTCGCATTGCAAACGAAGTGCAAGTCAAGAAGATCATTGATGTCATTGAAGCACTAGGTCCTCTCACACGCTCAAAAGCTTCATATTTGTCTAACTTCTGTGGGCACTTTGCTTCTGTCTCTATCACAGAGCCCAGTAAGGTAGATGAAGCATTTCTGGAGCCTAAGTGGATTCAAGCTATGCAAGAAGAATTACATCAGTTCGAGCTCAACAACGTCTGGGAACTGGTCAAACATCCAGAGCCTCGCAAGCACAACATCATTGGCACAAAGTGGATCTACCGCAACAAGCAAAATGAAAATGGCCTTGTGGTGAGGAATAAGGCACGGCTTGTAGCTCAAGGCTACACACAGGTTGAAGGAATTGATTTCGATGAAACTTTTGCACCTGTTGCTAGACTTGAGGCTATTTGCATATTACTTGCTTATGCTAACCATCATGATATTATATTACAACAAATGGATGTGAAAAGAGCATTCCTCAATGGTAAGCTTGAGGAAGAAGTATATGTTGCTCAACCCCCAGGTTTTGAAGATCCAAAGCATCCCGACAAAGTCTTCAGACTCAGTAAGGCCCTCTATGGCCTCAAGCAGGCCCCTAGGGCGTGGTATGATACCTTGAAGGAAGTCCTCATGAAGAAAGGCTTCAAACCCGGTTCACTCGACCCAACTCTTTTCACTAAATCTTATGATGGTGAATTGTTTGTGTGCCAAATTTATGTTGATGATATCATTTTTGGCTGTACTGACCAACGTTGCAGTGATGAATTTTCCTATATGATGAGTGAAGAATATCAAATGTCTATGATGGGAGAATTGAAATTATTTTTAGGTCTTCAAATTCGTCAACAGCGCAATGGCATATTCATATCTCGGAGAAATACCTCAAAGATGTATTAAGGAAATTCGGCATGCAAGATTGCAAAGGGGTCAAAATTTCCATGCCCACAAATGGCCATCTATGCACTGATGAAAATGGTAAAGACTTCGATCCAAAGGTACACCACTCCATGATTGGCTCTTTATTGTACCTATGTGCATCTAGGACGGGTATTATGTTCAGTGTTTGCATGTGTGCCCGATTTCAAGCTACACCAAAGGAATCACACCATAAGGTTGTGAAGCATATTCTTCGATATCTAGCTCACACACCAACACGTGGATTATGGTATCCCAAGGGCTCCTCATTTGATCTCATTGGATATTCAGACTCTGACTATGCTGGTGATCGTGTGGACCGCAAGTCAATGTCAGGCACATGCCATTTCCTCGGACGATCTTTGGTCTGCGCATCACTCTCCACTGCAGAAGCTGAGTACATTGCTGCTGGATCGTGCTGTGCTCAATTAATATGGATGAAGCAAACACTCAAGGACTATGGCATCAACATGAAGAATGTGCCTCTCTACTGTGACAATGAGAGCGCTATCAAGATTGCTCACAAACCAGTTCAGCACTCGAAGACTAAGCACATCCAGATTTGTCATCATTTTCTTCGTGATCATGTGTTGAAGGGAGACATCTCCATTGACCACGCAAGCACTAAAGACCAGCTGGCCGATATCTTCACTAAGCCCTTGGATTAGTGTAAGTAAATCTAGTGCCCCTTAGCGATTTTGGTGTATTGAAGACTTATAGGTTACGGGACTAATGCGTTTGTGAGTGTACACAGGTCTATAAGTCTATGAGGAGTTTGATATTTACAGAGAAAGTCGACCCCTAAAAATGAAGTTCTTCGACTGAAGACTTTGATATTCTGAAGACTTTCTGAAGACTTTGAAAGTGAAGAAATTGGTGTGACCTTGAAGACTTGGTATTCATTTGAGGAACATGAAGCGTGAAGACTTTTGTTTTCGTAGTTTCATTTTCTCTTTCTTGAGTCATAGGAAACACCGTACTATTAAAGGGGGTCGAGGAAATACTAAGGAAAAATTTCCATGTGATGCTCAACTCAAAATCCTAAACCTACCAATCCCTTCGAGTGAAGCCTTTGGAAATCTCATACAGTTCAGTCACTTTCTTCAGTGACAGAGACGAAGTTCTTCTGGTCGCTGATGAATTTGTTCTGACTGAGGAGTTAGGAATTCGCCAGTGCGAATTGCCTACACAGTGAGGAACATGATAGCCCTGAGGAATTTGAGAGTCAAATTTCCGACCGTTGCTGTGCTACGCGCCAGCTGTCCCAAAATATCTTATCCACCTAACGGTCATATCATTGAAGGGCATTTATGTCTTATCATGTCGGGCTGCTCCCTAGGCTATAGATAGCCGCCCCCTACAACCACTAGCTGGTTGGCTGCTCCGAGAGAACTTGACACTTGTCATTTGAGAGCAACCCATCCTCCGAGGACTTTGAGCGAAAATCATCGAGTGAGGAAAACCCAAAACCAAACCCCTACAAACCCAAAGTGATTGAGCATCACTGAAGAAATTGATCCTGTGTGGAACCGACGCTTGTTACCTTTGAAGACTGTGCTTCTTCCAGACGGTTAGGCGTCATGGTCTAGAGCATCCAAGAGGAATTGTGGATCGCTGAGTGACCAAGTCTGTGAAGGTTTGGAAGTCGCCTGAAGACTTACCATGAGTGATTGGACGAGGTCTGTGTGACCTTAGTTCAAGGAGAATACGGTGAGGACTGGGTGTCCTGAGCTGCGTGCTCAGCGACTGGGTGTCCGGGACTGTGTGTCCTCGAGTTTAAATACTCAGCCGCTCCAACCAGACATACAACTAAGACAGTAGTTGGAACTGGTCTACCAAATCATTGTCTTCACCAACCTAACTGGTTCTATTTCCTCAACCCTTTCATTTCCTCATTACTGTTGTTGAGTGTTGTTTCATATCTGTGTTTGAAGACTTCGACTGAAGACTTTCTCAGTTTCCTCAGATCAATTTCTTCAGTCTGTTTGTCTTCACCTTGTGTTATCCTGTGATTACGCTTTCTGTACTCAGTGTTTGTCTTCATTTCATCATGATGACCATGCTTGTATTCTGTTATGCTTACTTCTGAGTACTTATTCCGCTGCAAGTAGTTCTTCGCTAAGGAATTTCCTAACTGGCAAATTCCTCAGTGAAGAATTCATAAAAATCGCCTATTCACCCCCCTCTAGTCGATATAACACACTTTCAATGAGAAGAGATTTAGCAAGTTGCGGTGTGAGCTAAATATCCTAGAATTTTTGAATGTTCTCTGAAAAGGACACACATCCTAACACTTATGCTGACTTGATGACTTAGATGTGCAACACACAAAGTAACGTTTTTCTTCAGTCAATGAGGACTAACCCTCTAAGTGTGAAGAAATTAATGAAGAAAATGATTCTCAGAGCCATAAGACAATTGTACGCGGTGTCTGAAATCAGCTTTCTTATACGGTGGGTTACGCCACCAACCAAAGTTGAAAATCTTCAGTTTGAGTTTTTCTTCGTTTTTGAAATTCCTCAGTTTTTCAAATTTTTCAACTTTGCATTGTCTTCACTCTTTCCTCGTTATTCTTCATTGGCTATATATATATATGAGTTTATGTCCTCTACAACATTCACTTATTGCTAATTCTTCAAGTTGATTTCTTCTACTAAGTGAATTTGATCGGACCCTTCCCCCTCTATGCTAAACTCAACCTAGTCTGTTCACAAATTCTTCATGTGCATTCTATTTGAAACTCGTTCAAAATCTTCATTGTGTCCTTGACAGCTGAAGAAATTGCGAACAGAACTTTAAACTTATCTTATCCAAATTTTCGGCTTTGCCGCTAAAACTGTTCCACATCCCACGACAATACTTATCTATTCACCCACGATCTTACACGATCGCCACCTTTCAGTACGTGGGTGACACATATCAAGCGAATGAGAAGGGCCAGGGGCACGTTTGTCCGATTTCCTCGGGCGTACAGTTTTTCACTCCCACCATAAATACCCTTGCCTCTTCCTCATTTCGTTTTTACTCCGATCGTTCTCACTCCCGCTCGAGCTTCTCAAACCCTAGCGCCGCCGCTACATCATCGTCGCCGGTGAGGACGAGCTTCACTGCCTCGACCTCGTCGCCATCGTACTCGCGCCGGTTGCGTATTTCTTCACTCCGCCGCCACCGTAGCTATCATCCTCTACCGAGTTAGGGCGTGGAAGATCTGAACTGATGAACTTCACATCTACACTTCCCAATTCGTCGTGTTCTTCATCAAGGGTAATTAAAAGTTACTTTTAGTGCCCTCTTTGATTCAAATGTTTTCTTGAAAATCTTCAAAGGTGTTTAGTCTTCAAATCTTCACAAACTGAACACTTCACATGTCATCTGCTCTTGATTCATTTCTCTAAGCAATGATTTTCTTCAAGATTCCTCAATTGTCCCGATCTTCGATCTATACAACTCTGGAACATAAGACAAAGCACGCTTAGTGAAATTCCTCAAGACTCATCTGGTCAAATTCCTCAAACTTATCCATTTTGAAAAACCTTCTGAGAACGCATATGACCTATCCAAATTCCTCGCAACTATACTCTGTTCACAGGTACACATGTCCGCTGCTGAATCACTAGGTTCTCATCAACTTAACTCATTTGCAGCGTTCCTCGAAGAAAAGTTGCACACCTCTTTAGAAACTTCAGTTGTTCATATTCCTCAGCTGAAGAAAATGGTTGACGGTAAGAAGGCACAGAAGGGTGGAAAGAGGCCTGAGGTCAAGACAACATTTGAGATCCCTGATGATATGTATGATGGATACTGCACATGTAACGCCCCGGATACAACTTTCCACATTCGTAACTCCAACTCTTGCCTTTTCCGGAGATGTGATATTTTATTTTCCTTTGTGGTTGGGTTTTTGTCTTTTGTTTTTGCATTTTGTTCATGTCATGCATTTCATCTCATGGCATCATGTGCATTGCATCCACATGTTTTCATAAAAACTCGTAGCCGTTCGTAGTTGCCCTTTCTCTCTTTGCCTCCGTTTTTATTTTGGCAGGCCCTTGCCCTCGTTGACCTCTCTCAGACCCCTCGTGTGCGTGTCCGAATCTCCCCCGAACCCTACCCGGGCTGTGGTCACCGTTGGGTCCGGTTCATCCCCAAGCATCTACAAAACATCTCCGTTTTCTTATTTAGACCCCCTATATATTTATTTCTCGACCGTCCGATTAAAATCGGAGAGACCAAATACACCTATCTAAAAATCCACTTGCTATATATAAGACCATCACCTACCAAATCATCCCAACCCTAATTTCTAGGAGGTTTATCCCCATCACCGCCGCCGCTCGGTCTCGAACCACCTCGGGATCCCCTTCACCTTGTTTTCCTCCACCCACCAACAGGAGCCTGAGCTCTGTCTCCCCGACCCCGAGCATTCGATCCACCTCGCCTCTGCCTCCTCCTCTAAATCCGATTGGGAGAGGAGCTCTAGATCTGAAGTTCCTTGCGCCCGCGGTCCAGCGCGCCCATGCCCAAGGCCTCGCCTCTTCCTCCTCTGCCCGACGCCTACTGTCCCCGCCATGGACTTGGAGCTTGCCTCCTCGCGCCCATCCCCGCCTGATTCTGCAGCAACCTCGCCGGAGACCAGCACCGCTCCACCTCGTCACCAACTCCGGTCACGGCTCTGCCCCGCTCGCTGTTTCTCCTTCCCGTCTCTTCCCCCGTTCCCTCTGGATCCCGCTCTCACATGCTCTCCCTTCTCCAGGAAACCCACAGGAGCATCGTCCTCTCGTCACTACCGCCTTCCATTCCTCGCCACCGCGCCAGGAGCCGCCGCTGCCGTGGTCTTCTATACCACCCGTCCATCGCACCCGGCTTCCGTTCGCCTCCATGCCATCCCCGTCGCCAAACCCTGCTGGCGTCGTTGCGCCCCTGCTTCCTCTGCTTCGAGGACGAGTCAGGTGCCCCGCGTTGACCCTGTGAATTGACCATGCCAGCGCACGCGTCGAACCGCTGCCCTGCGCGTGGCCCAGATCCGCAGGAGGCCCAGCGCGCCCGGCCAGCCCCACCGGCCAGCTCCACCGTGCCCTCCCGCGGGCTGCCTTCCCGTCTGGGCCGAGCCCATGGGTGAGGCCACCTCCAGCGCCCCCTGTGCACTGTTGGGCCAGCAGATTCGGCCCGTATATGTTTTCTTTTGGTTCTGCGAATTTCCTAATTATCCAGAGATTGCCAGTTTTTCAGAAAACCCCCTTAATGTTCATGCGTCAATAATTAATTAACCATGCATCGGATTAAAACAAATTATATATGTAAAGTGCTTAGAATTTCATCTAGTTTCATAATATGCCACTTTCATCCATGTTAAAAATGTTTAAAATGCTGTTTGTTTAAATTTGCTTAAATGCTTTGTTAAAATGATTTATTTCATAACTATTTAACCGTAGCTCCAAATTTAATAAACTTTATATGTAAATGGGGTGGAAAAATGCCTAGATTAACATGGTGCACTTTATTTTCCTGTTTAACAACCTTAAAATATGGTTTAAGGCAGAACAGTAGCAAATTCATAAATTGCATATGAGGATTTTCCGGAAATGTTGTTTGTTGTTCCGGCCTCATTTAAACTTGCCTAAATAGTTAGTTAACTTTTGTTACACCCCTTGCCATGTTTAACAACATTTAACGTTGTTGTGTACCTAAACGACAGCAAACTAAATAATTGCTTGTGGTGTTTCGTCAATATGCAACTTGTCGCATATTGAGCTCCACTTAATTTGTAGTGTTGTTTGTTGCACTTTGCCAAGCCATGCTCTTTAAACCGGACATGCATCATACTTGGTTGTGCATCATGCCATGTTTATGCTTGTGCATTTACCATGTTGTTTGTTTCTTTCCGGTGTTGCTTCTTAGTTCCGGTAATGTTGCGATTGTGAGGATTCGTTCGACTACTCCCGTTCGTCTTCTTCATGGACTCGTTCTTCTTCCTTGCGGGATTTCAGGCAAGATGACCGCTACCCTAGATCTCACTACTATCATTGCTATGCTAGTTGCTTCGTTCTATCGCTATGCTGCGTTACCTATCATTTGCTCTTCAAGCCTCCCAAATTGCCATGAACCTCTAACCTTCACCCTTCCTAGCAAACCGTTGTTTCGCTATGTTACCGCTTTGCTCAGCCCCTCTTATAGCGTTGTTAGTTGTAGGTGAAGTTGAAGATTGCTCCATGGTGGACAGGATTATGTTGGGATATCACAATATCTCTTATATTATTAATGCATCTATATACTTGGCAAAGGGTGGAAGGCTCGGCCTTATGCCTGGTGTTTTGTTCCACTCTTGCCGCCCTAGTTTCCGTCATACCGGTATTATATTCCTGGATTTTGCGTTCCTTACGCGGTCGGGTGATTTATGGGACCCCCTTGACAGTTCGCTTTGAATAAAACTCCTCCAGCAAGGCCAAACTTGGTTTTACCATTTGCCTCACCACCACCTACTTTTCCCTTGGGAGTCGCTCTCTCGAGGGTCATCTTTATTATAGCCCCCCCGGGCCAATGCTTGTCTAAGTGTTAGTCCAAACTAGAGTCCTTTGCAGCGCCCCCTCAGGGAAACTTGAGGTTTGGTTTTAGTTGTACGGAGTGCTCATCCGGTGTTGCCCTGAGAATGAGATATGTGCAGCTCCTATCGGGATGTCGGCGCATCGAGCGGTCTTGCTGGTCTTGTTTTACCATTGTCGAAATGTCTTGTAAACCGGGATTCCGAGACTGATCGGGTCTTCCTGGGAGAAGGAATATCCTTCGTTGATCGTGAGAGCTTATCATGGGCTAAGTTGGGACACCCCTGCAGGGTATAAACTTTCGAGAGCCGTGCCCGCGGTTATGTGGCAGATGGGAATTTGTTAATGTCTGGTTGTAGATAACTTGACACTTGATCTGAACTAAAACGCATCAACCGCGTGTGTAGCCGTGATGGTCTCTTTTCGGCGGAGTCCGGGAAGTGAACACGGTTTCTGGATTATGTCTGACGTAAGTAGGTGTTCAGGATCACCTCTTGATCATTGCTAGCTTCACGACCATTCCTTTGCTCCTCTTCTCGCTCTCATTTGCGTATGTTAGCCACCATATCATGCTTAGCCGCTACTGCAACCTCACCACTTTACCCCTTCCTTTCCCATTAAGCTTTGCTAGTCTTGATACCCATGGTAATGGGATTGCTGAGTCCTCGTGGCTCATAGATTACTACACCAATAGTTGCAGGTACAGGTTATGCGATGATCATGACGCGAGAGCGATGTTGCTTGTTTTGGAGTTTCTTCTTTTGCTTCTTCGACCAGGGGATAGGTTCCAGGTCCGCAGCCTGGGCTAGCAGGGTGGATGTTGTTTGAGTTTCTATTTGTGTTTCATCCATAGTCGGATGGTGCTCTTATGTAAGATGATGTTGTATTCGTGTGGCATTGTATGCCTTATGTATGTATCCCTATCTATTTGTGTAATGTTGATGTAATGATATCCACCTTGTAAAATCGTCTTCAAGATGCGCTTCTATCCTTGGTGGGACCTTTGAGTTCCTTTAGGATAGGGTCGCATCTTGGGCGTGATAGCACACCCCCTGAGGAAGATAAAAATCAGTGCAAGGTGCGCATGCAAAATATTGAGAGGAGATGGGCACGGGAATGGAGGGACTACAGATATGTCACTCCCAAGTATATGAAGAAATTCGCACTCAACCCTCCATGCCCAAGACCTCCATTGGCACCTGGCCAATTGGCAAATCACACCAGCCTCAAGCGCGGTGAGGACTATCCTGATGAATGGGCAAAGCGTCAGGCCAAACTGGCCAAACAAGCAAAGGAAGCAGTAAGGAAATTTAATGAAGACTCTGCTGCTGCTGCTACCGCTGCTGAGGCCTCCTGCTAGCAAGCCGAAGAAGGCCATGGCTAAGAAGCCTGCTCACAAGCCAAGTGCTTCAACCTCAATGCCCTCACGGCCATGTTCCTCAGCAATGCCCTCATGGCCAGATTCTTCAAAGCCCTCACGGCCAATTCCTCAAACTACTCCTCCTCCTTAAAAATCTTCAGCTCCTCCGACAAAGTCCTCGGCTGCTCCGACTAAATCCTCTGCACCTGTGCATCTCGCCACGTGCCAAAGGACTACAGGCATCTCAATTGCCTCAGGAGCTTCTGCGAGTTCCTTAGCTCCACCAAATCACTACTAGGGAAAACCTTATACACAGAAATTTACCAACGGCGCGGGTCAAAAAAGAGCGCTGGTGCTAAATAGTAGTAGCGATTGGAGGAAAACCGCGCTACAAATACAACTTTAGCAGTAGCGTGTGTAGTGGCAAAAGCACTACTACTAATATTCCCATTGCTAGAATGATAGGCTACGCATAGCAGTAGTGGGCTTGGAGGAAATGCGCTACCGCTACGTCATAAGTAGCAGCGTGTTTCCTAAGAAGAGCGCTACTACTAACGGAAATAAAATAAGATGAAAAACAAATAGAAAAGTAAATGAAAATGAAAGAAATAGAAAAAGGAGAAAGGAAAAAATTAAATGTAAAGCAAAATAAATGAAAAAGCGAAAAAACGGAGGAAGGCATAGCAGCAGCGTGTGTTTGTAAGAGGCGCTATAGCTAACATAGCTGCAGCGCGTGTCCTAGACCCCCGCTATAGAAACGGAAAAGGAAATTAAAAAATGGAAGAAAATTACATAGCTATAGCAGCAGCGCGTTTTGCAAAAATCGCTATAGCTATCTTAGCTATAGCGCGTTTTACCAAACGCGCTACCGCTAAGTTTGACTTAACCAAAAAACTATTTCCCCCCGGCCACCACTTCTCCCCCAAATCCCTCAACCCACCCCGCGCGCCGCCGTCTCCCCGATTCACCGTCGCCCCACTTCGCCGCCGTCTCCTCCCGACATCGACGCCACCAGAGCCGTGCGCCGTCGACGCCACGAGAGCCGCCCCCAACGCCATGGAGCCGCGCGGCCTCGTCAACGCCACCGGAGCCGCCGTCGACGCCACCGGATCCTTCCTCGCCACAACTGCCTCCCTCGCCGCCACCGGAGACGCCCCTGCCTCCCTCGCCGTCACCGGAGGCGCCCCTGCCTCCCTCACCACCACTACCTCCGTCGCCACCACCAGAGCCATCCTCTGTAAGCCCCCACCCCTCCTCTCTCTCTAATGCATAGGTTAGCTAGTTTAATTAGGTTAATTATCTAGGTTAGGGCAAAAATTTAGTTAGGGCTTTGACAGAGAAGTAGTTAGGTTAACTACTTTAATTAGGTTAATTATCTAGATTAGTGCAAAAATTTAGTTAGGGCTTTGACAGAGAACAAGTCGGGTTAACTAGTTTAATTAGGTTAATTATCTAGGTTAATTAGTGCAAAAATTTATTTTGGGCTTTGACAGAGAACTAGCTGCGTTAACTAGGTTAATTGTGCCGAAGTGGCTTTGTTGTTTCCAGGGAATGATGCTGAGTGATCTATGTTTTGCCGGAATGTTGATTCATTTCTGTTCAGAAAATTTCAGGTTCTCGATTTGTCCACTTTTTAGCAAAGGTCATGCCGAAATTTTCCGTGAATTTCGGCATGACTTGTGCTACAAACTAGGACATATCGAGTGCCCGGGATTTGCCACACCAGGAAGGAGTCAACATTCCTGCAAAACAATAGTCCTTTTCTATGTCATTATTCATTTTATTAGGTCTAGAATTAATTGACTAGATTTAATCATAGGAAACATGGCTAGCAACGATGAAGGACAGGGTTCTGGTGATTGCGACGATGTCTACGGGGTGGCAGACGAATTTTTTAGCCTTACCGACGATCAACCGATGTTGTTGCTGGGCCCACCGGTGGCATCGGGGACTGAGACCGACACGCAGACAGGTGCTGAGACTAAGACTGGCGTTGAGATTCAGACCGGCATCGAGACCGGCACTGAGACCGGCGCTGAGACCGGTGCTGCCTCAGGGAGCGGAGCCAGTGTAGAACCGAAAGAAAAGAGGCAATGGGTTCCTAACAAACTCAGGACTACTAGACTGGTGGTCACGGAGGTGGACGACGGCAATTTTGAGCCAAAGGCGCCCGAGGAAGCGCGCGCGTGCTACGGCAATCAAATAGGCTGCATCTACGGACAACCGCCACCATCAACGATGAGAAACTAAAGATAGAAAATATTAGGAGCTCCCTCCTAAAGAAGTTTCACCAGATATTCCTATTCCCGGGCCGGAATGAGAAGGATTATGAAGATCCAGACGAGGACCCCGCAATGAAGAAGATAAAGAAACACGCCATGACCAAGTTTAGCGACGCGTTGGCCGCCTGGAAAAATTGAGTGAAAGCAAAGATCAACGACGGGGAACCCTGCTCCGAGATTGTAAAGGATAATCCGACAATCACGGAAGAGCAGTTTCAAATATTCAAGGAGGCTTGCGAGGCCGAAGCTGCCAAAAAAAATCTAAGTACATGAAGGGGCTTCAAAAGAGGAACACTGGGAGCCACCACCTCGGAAGCCGTGGTTACGGCGGAAAGAGGTCCAAATGGGCCAAGGAGGACGCGGAAGCCGCGAGTCTGGGCATCCCAGACCCCTTGGCGGATTTCACCGTCCCGCAGGAGCATGACTTCCTGAGGGCCCGGCACCGTTGGGACCCAGAGAAGGATTATGAGACAACACCGGTCATTACGGAGTTCATGAGACTGCTGGTAATTTTAGTTTCTGATCAATTTGACTGCACATGTTAGTCATATTTGTAAACGATCCTTGTGCCTTTTGCAGAGAGAGTAGCACCGGATTGCGGCCAAAAGCGACTCGCCGTCTGAGGCATTGGCGAGGCCCAGGTGGGACACTCCATTCAACTGGGCGTTGAACATATTGAAACAACAACCGGTGGATACTCGACCGTCGTATGGACGCGTGCACGGTGTCGGAGACGGCGCCATGTGAAAGAAGTACTACCGTGAGACCACGGAGGAGAGAAAGGAAAGACGGAGGTTAACTGAAGAAAACATTGACAAGAAGGTTGAGATTGCGGTTGAGAAGAAATCATCTCAGACAGTCGCAACAGCGGTAGCTGCCGCAAAACAGGCGATTGCAGATATATCTACTTCCTTGGTGACGGGCGTTTTCACTTGGACAAGGAAAAATCTAGAAAAAAATGCAGAGGACTTTCCCCTTGCTGACTTCTTGGGAGCAACTGCTTCCGTACCTGCTCCGGCACCGGCTCCCGCACCTGCTCCCGCACCGGCTCCCGCACTGGACGTGCTCGGTGGTGCCACCTCTTTGGCTGAGCTCGACGCCCTCACAGTATCTGTCACACCGCCCCCTTCAATATAAATGTATAATCTCCCATTTTCATTTCCTTTCGGATGTCTCATGTCGCAGACTTTTCTTTGCAGGCCGACGAAACCCCGTGCACCATATTGTACACCATCGGCGAACAGAAGGTGGACGTGGGGAAGGCGACGATAATGGAGCCGAAGGAACCATTGTTCCACAGCCGGCCGATCCCCCCGAACGTCTTCAAGGTTTCCGTGGCCAGTGTCAAACCGGGCCACGAGAATTTGCTTCCTCTAATACTAGTGGGGGATGACAACGAGACCCCGCGGCGACTTGGTGATTGTTGCAATGGGTGGGTCCTGTTGTGGCCAAAGAGTCTGCGTCGTCTGGAGGCGGCTGGGAGCACACCCACGAGCATGCAGCCTCAGCAAGGTATGAACATTAACACCCCACCTACCCAATTAGCGTCGGGTGTCGGGTCGGGTGATAGCGGACGGGGTAAGCAGGTGGCTCCATTAGTCGCTGATGACGTCGCCATGGATGAGGATGAGGATGACGATGGCACTGAACAGTATGTCTATACTAGCGCCTCCTCAGGGTTTGAGCGTCATGAGTCGGTGCCTGAATTACCGTCTCAACGTATTATTGACGACCTTCCGGTAGTAAAGAAGTCTAGGAAGAGAGCGAGGAAAGGAAAAAAAGCTGATTCTATGATCCAGCCGCCTCAGCAGCCTCGGCTTCAGGACCATGTAGATATCCCCGATGCGGATAAATGGCATATCCCCGGTCAACCAATCCTACCTAAAACAGTGCTACAGGCCAGATTTGGCGATCTAAGGAGACTTCATGACAATGCGTTGCGGGTAGAGAAAGGCCTCATCGCCTCGAAAGATCCAGGATACCCACTCTACGTGGTTAACGTTCCGCGGCAAATGTCGTACGTCGACAGCTTCCCCGCGGATAAGTTCTTCCTCTGATTCGATTGCATATTCGACATGTTTCACGTGAAGAAGCTGGATTTTATGTTTGTCCGCCTTTATGCCTTGCACATGAACTACATCATTGGGGTTGAGCAGATAGGTCATATCTATGTCACTGACCCGTACTACATGCACGAGGGCTTCTTGGGAGTCTGTGCAGAGCAGCGTGAATACGCGAGGGATTACATCGTCAGTTTCATGCTCGCCAATAAGTACAAGGAGGCGATTCTCGTGCCTTATCATCCCATGTAAGTCATCCGTGCTGCTATCCTTCCTTCGATTTCAATAATTCATTTGCACGGTGGAGGCTAATTAATTTGAGGTGTACTTATTTTGCGCAGCGGCGGGTGCACCGTCCTCATCATCTTCTACCCCCGATTCTCCCACGCTCTTTACTTGGACTCGTCGAAGAACATTCACAAAAAGGATTACACCCACATCAAAGATGTTCTCGATAGTGCTATGTTTTACTACCAAGCAAGGGGTGGAGAGGTTAGGGACAAGAAGAGAAGGGGCGGCAGGGCTGCCTTTAGCCATAAGACCGACTTCTGCTGCATCCAGCAACCGAACGATTCTCTTAATGATGGATTCTATGTCCTACACCACATGCTGGAGTACAGATGGGATCACCAGAACCTTCACATGTCACCTAGATCTGGCGATGCCCATATTCTGCAATGGGCAAAGGACATAGGAGATATCGAGGATCATCGACTTCGAGCTGAGTTCTATAACATCCAGCGCGAACTTGCCCAAATCATCATGAATGAGGTCGTCGGAAAAACAGGGATGTTCTACGCAGAAGGACAAATGTCGCGGGAAGACGTCCGAACATGGATAGCCTCTCAGCGTCTCGACATGAAGCCTTTCACTAAGCTCGAGGACTATCTCCCTGACATGGATGGATGGCATGACATGATGGAGTGATTGTCGATATATGACAATGTGTCCATTTAGTCCATACTTTCTTTTATGAAAAAACTTTAAGTTATGCACGGTGAAACTTTATTTGTGATGTAATTAAACCGTCCTCCTCCTCGACTAGCGAAAATCACTCTAGTTAGGGCCTTTTGGGTACGATGAACTTTGTTATTTATGCTTATGATATGTTGTTTCTAATTTTGCCAAGTCTATCTCTTTCTATTGCTAAACTATATATGTTGCATATCATCGGCTCATGTGACGATGCAGGTGCATAGATCATAGATGGCGAAGAAGTGCTACTCCAGGAGTATATATACGACAAGTGGCCGGAGTGTTAGGCCCAGGTGTACTGGTTTTCGGTTTCCGAGCGACACGCAGTAGTTAGTTTAGGTTCACGCTAATGCGAGAGAGGGATACGAACTCATGTACTCAAAGTGATAGCTATTCTCGCGTATATCATTGTTTAGATGGAGGACGATGTAGTTGCAAGTAATCGAGACTTGTATTGCTATTTTCGAGATTAATGACGAGAGACCACTTTGTGTTGGATGATGATTATGATGATGACATGATTTGATGAGACTAATTGTATGTATATGCTATGATTACATTTGTATGTGGATGATATGCTAAAGATTATTGTATAAAGCCTATTCAAATACAAAACAAAAAAAACAAATATGCAGAAAAAAAAATAATAAAACTAGTTGTAGCGAGGGGGAGGGAAATTTAGCAGTAGCGCCGCCTTACCAGTAGCGCTTCTCTGTAAACAGCGCTGCAGATAATATCAGTAGCGCCCTTTTCTAAAGAGCGCTACAGCTATTCATGTGTAGCAGTAGCGTGGGTCAACAGGCGCTACTACTATACGTTAGCTATAGCGCCTTATTAGTAGCGCCGGTACCCGCGCTACTGAGAGGGCCAAAACCCGCGCTCCTTCTAGGCTTTTCCCTAGTAGTGAATTCTTCAACTGGCCCCTCTATGCTGAAGTGAAAGGCAACTGCTGGATGAGGCCTTCGACCAAGTCCTCACAAGAAGCAGGTCGCCTTTCAAGTGCCCAGTGATGACGATGAGGCTGATGATGAAGAACTTGCCGAAATCATTAGAGACAGGCAGGCCAGGGCCGCTAGAGCCAAAGGCAGGAATGTGCCACTGTTATTGGATCCAAAGTTGATCCTAGACTTCATTGATCTATGGCACAAGGACTCGAACAAACCTTTGACAGAGATGAACCTCACTCTTTGTCAAAGTCATGTCTTGACTGCCTTCATTGAAGAAGAAAAGTGGAAATTTGAAGAAGGAAGAAGTCTGAAGAAAGCGCAGTACAAGAAGTAGTGCTACCTAAAGGACAATGTCCTCACTCTTACCCCTGATCAACTCATTGCCTTGCAAGCTGAGATCAAGCAACTAAGTGATGAATTCAATCGCTACTATGCTTACTGGAAGGGCACAAAGGTCCGGTTCGTCAAGCTGATGAAGACATTCACTTCAAGTGTTGCTGCTCCTGTGCATATTGAAGTCACTCCGGCTGAAGCATCTACTCAGCCCACTGAAGAACATGCCAGCACTGCTGATGACAATTAGGCCGCTGAAGAAATTGTTAGGGCATCCACTAGTGGTGCGCCTGATGAAAGTGAAGAAGTCAGGGCAACTGCATCAGTTGCGCCTGAAGAAACTGAACCAAATTCCTCTGCTCCTCCTGCGCCTACACCAACTCCGATTCTTCCATCTGCATCAGATACGAAGAAGACCAAGGCTGCAGAGCGTGCGGTTGTCAGGAAAAGGAAGGCATTAACTTCATCAGATTCTTCAGCTCCGAAGAAGATGAAGCCATTGGCAAGCTCAATTAACAACCCAATTGATGTCGTTCCTGTCTCCTTCATGCCATCAAAGGACTTTGTTCCTTTTGGTGAAGATTATGTGATTCCAAGCGAATCCGATGAACAAAATCCTTCTGCTCCTTCGTCAGAGCAGTTGGATGAAGAAATTGTAGTGGATGCTATCCCTTCAACACCAGTTGTCTCCTCGCCTATGCCTCAGTTCACTGCTGAAGAGGCCGGCATTGAAGAAATGAAAGATGAGGATGTGGACATTGGCTGTACCACACCTATGCTGAATGATGACTTTTGGGAAAGTCAGCACCCCAACTCTCCAATGTTCACTCCACTTCAAGCAATTCCTCACTCCCCAGCTGCTATTGAAGTACAAATGGGTTCTGAAGAACCTCATGCCACCCCATCTGCCCATGAAGAAATTCCAGCCACTAGTGCTGAAGAAAATGTAAATGAAGAATTGAAGACCCAGGCTGCAGCTGAAGAAGAGCCTAAAATTCATCGGTCTGTGGATCCTGAGATTGTGATTTCTGAGGTGGTGATGCAGTTAACTAACACTCCTCAGCCCAAGTCAAAGTATCCCTTCTCAAAGAAGCAGAAATTCAAGGCTGATAACTTCTTCGGCGAGCATGTTTTCTTCACTGAATTCAATCCTTATGACAATGCTTGTCTTAGAAGGAAGCGCTTCAGGACTGCCAACCAGGCCAATTTCTATTCTTCACTTCTTTTCAACAAGGACAAACTCTTCGACCACGAGAATATTCCTCACGTGGACATGGAATCAATGCCTTGCTTCTCTCAAGTCCTCAATATGCTTCATGATGCAAGACTGCTCAACTTTTGATCTGACATAGTTGATTGGAATGAAGAGCTTATTCTTCAATTCTATGCCAAACTGCTCATCACAGGTGATGCTGATGATATGAACACTTGGGTGTTGGAGTAGATGAGTGAAAACACTCATTACAAGGCACCGGCCTCTGAATTACTTCACGCCCTGCCAATCAGTCCTCCACCTAAAGGTGCTCATTGTCTGTACCAAGAGCCTGAACTCACTGCTCATTACATGCACGTGCTCAGGAAGCCTCTGAAGCCTGGTCAAGCCCCAAGGACAAAATTCCTCGTGAAGGAATTGTTGTATGTGCTAAGAACCGTCTATCGCATTCTGACAAAGACTATGAGTCCTATCAAAGGCCACGACTCATCTGATGAGGAAATTGTTGGCATCATGAAGAATATGCTATTCAACATCATGCATGGAATCCCTGTCAATTATCATGATTTCTTCATGAGGACACTGGCAAATGTTGCACTTTCACCGTTTGAGCTGAAGCCTTATGCTCCTTGGATTATGAGATTCCTCAGAACAAGGTCTTCACTCAACTACAAAGCTGACTTTCAGAATCACCTCAGCTACTTGCCCCCAATTGAAATCCTCAAGCGGACATATTCCTCGGCTGATGAGAAGGGCAAGGCACCAGCTGTTATCGATGAAGGTATTCGTCCATTGGATGGTCAGTTCCGCAAAGCTGCATCTTATTCCACCAATGATGACTATGCCACTCATGATTCTGCTGCAAATGCATCCAAGCCAAATCCTCAAGCCACTGCTCCCCGTGTGATGACTGACCAAGAGCTCCTTCGTAGTCTTCACCAGAAGGTGGATCGAAACCACAAATGGGTTAAGCGTTAGTTTGGCTCTATTCTTCACAACATGACTACTACACATAATGAAGTGAAGAAAAACCATTACTACCTCCATGATGTCTTCGATCGCACTTGGGCTATTCAGTCTTCTCTCTATGGTGAGGAAGATATGAAGCAAATGGGTTTCAAGGAAGATTTTGACTGGTCTGCTCCTCCACCGAAGAAATACAAGAAGGTCAAGGTTCCTTCCTTGGCAGCTAGTTCATTTTCTTCATCACGCGACACGGTGAATATGATGACTTGGACGACACTACGGCAGACCCTACAACGACACAGGACACCAACAACGCTGGCGCTCCTCCATCATCATGATATTCTTCAGGGGCGTTAGTCCTCATTTTCAACCCTTTTGCTCATTCGATGACAAAGGGGGAGAAATTTGAGTTAGTCTTCTAGTGGGTCTATCTTATATGGGTGTTTTTTTGCTAAGTTACAACTCTTGTTCTTTTGATGACTTGGCTGGATCGAGTTGTAAACTTAAACTCTATGGTGGCCTGATACTTTTGCTAAGTTCTTCTGCATGCTTATTCCTCATTAATGATTACTGCACGCATGCTGAATTACATCAGTCACCATATTTCACCATGCATTTCAAATTCTTCATACTATATGTCAAATGCGTGTAAGAATTACAAGGTATAGGGGGGGATCTCCATGATTATACTATTCAGGTCTGCATTGCATCAAACGCAAATTCCTCACTATGCACATCTTCAGGGGGGAGTTCTTCTATATCTTGCAATCAAATTCCTCAATATCAGTATTTACACTTCATATCTTTATCCACGTTGAAAACTTAACCTATATTGTCATCAATCACCAAAAAGGGGGAGATTGTAAGTGCATCTAGTGCCCCTTAGTGATTTTGGTGTATTGAAGACTTATAGGTTAAGGGACTGATGCGTTTGTGAGTGTACATAGTTCTATAAGTCTAAGAGGAGTTTGATATTTACAGAGAAAGTCGACCCCAAAAAATGAAGATTCTTGAACTGAAGACTTCGGATTTGTGAAGACTTTCTGAAGATTTTGAAAGTGAAGAAATTGGTGTGACCTTGAAGACTTGCTAATCATTCGAGGAGCATGAAGCATGAAGAATTTTGTTTTCGTAGTTTCATTTTCTCTTTCTAGAGTCATAGGAAACACTGTACTGTTAAAGGGGGCCGAGGAAATACTAAGGAAAAATTTCCATGTGTTGCTCAACTCAAAATCCTACACCTACCAATCCCTTTGAGTGAAGCCATTGGAAATCTCATACAGTTCAGTCATATTCTTCAGTGACAGAGATGAAGTTCTTCTGGTGTCTAAGGAATTTGTTCTGACTAAGGAGTTAGGAATTCGCCAGTGCGGATTGCCTACACAGTGAGGAACATGATAGCCCTGAGTAATTTGAGAGTCAAATTTCAGACTATGTTTACTTTTGAGTACTTATTCCACTGCAAGTAGTTCTTCATTTAGGAATTTCCTCACCAGCAAATTCCTCAGTGAAGAATTTATAAAAATTGCCTATTCACCCCCCCCCTCTAGTCGATATAACGCACTTTCACAAACGTTTTAGTTAGAACACCCGTATGCAAACCGACAGCTTCCCCAGGAAGTCAAGGGAAAATGTGCCGAGCGGGATTTGTGCAGCTGTTGATCGCAAACGTTTTAGATAGAACACCCGTATGCAAAGTGAGAGAAGGATTTGTGCATCTCTTCAACACAAACGGTTGTTTTGAATGACCCGTGTGCAACCATTTACAAACAATTTGGTAAGATTTGCATTTGTCATATTGGGTATGTTGCCATTTGTCAAATTTGGAAGATTGACATTTGTTGATCTAGTAACATTGCCATTTGTCAACCTTGTAACATTGCGATTTGTCAAAATATGCAGCTTAAAATCACTAGCACTATCTAATTTTGCAACTAAAATTCAGTAATTAAACATAGATTTCATTCATAGATTAAGCAGCCATGCTTAATTTATACAAACAGTTCAACTCGACAGCTGAACCAACAAAACTTTTCCCCAATTGTTGCCAACCACGTACTAAAAATAGCTAGTTCTACTTTATATAGCTAGTTCTACTTTTCCCCAATTGTTGCCAACCACATTGTACAGTTCCACCACATCTATGGTCAGATAAACTGAACAAAATAGCCCCTAAATACTACTACTAGAATGAAGGGGCTTTGTACTACTTCCAGCAGCCTCTCCTTTGCCGAGCATGCTCAGTGAGAGGCAGAGGAGGAGGAGGAGCCTACCGATGAGCTGGTTGTTGCACCTTCAGCAACACTAACCTCGAACGCCCTCTGCCGCTCCAGACGACTCCTCTCAAAGCGGTGGTTCTCCTCGTAGATCTCCTGGTTCCTCGCCTCTAAGGCGGCGTGTGCCGCGGACACAGCGGCGGTAATGCTCTTTGCATGCTCAACGAGGCCCTCCTCCTCCTCCCGCAGGAACTCGATGTAGCACGCAAGATCGCTAACGCACGTGCCGGCATCCACCTCCGCCTCCTGCCTTCATGCGGCGGTGGTGGAGCAGGTGATGACCCTGGCGGTCGACGGTGGGCTGGCGGCTAGGGCGGCCGACGATGTGGTGGTGGCCACAACCACCACCTCCCGCCTTCGCGCCGCGGTGGTGGAGCGGGTGATGGCCATGGTGGCCGGCAGTGGGGTGGCAGCCATGATGGCCACCTCCCGCCTTCGGGGTGCGGCGGCTGAGCTGGCAATGGCCCTGGCTTTCGACTGTGGTGTGGCGGCAACGGTGGGCGGCAACAGCTGCCGATGGGCTCTAGCGGCGGAGCGTGTGGTGGGTGTTTCGCGCAAACCCAACAGGGACGCCACGCGCACTACACAACACTAGGGACTTCGCCGCTGCTACGGTGTAGCCACCCAGCTGGAGCAGTCGTCTGATGACGGCAGAGTGGCTGAGCGACCACGACAGACAGATGCCATTGGCGATTGTGGGAGAAGCATACGAGATAGGCTACATGGAGGGAGGGGAAAATGCGATGCAGGACTCGCCGGCTATGAGGGTATTTATAGCAGGCCGGTAAGCATTTGCATTTTGGGGGATTACACCTAGTCAGGCGGGAAGCTTGCGCAGGAACTTGCGAGGTTGCGTGGGAACGGTCTCACCGATGATTCATTGGCGCCATCGTTTGGCGAAAAGAATGCTCCCGCGCGATGCGTAAGCTTTCGCTGTAAGCCGTTTGGGGCTGTAGGGTGACAAGACGTGCGAGAGGAGGAGGAAAGGCCACGTACACATACAGTTTATAAAAAATCGTTTGAGATTGGATTACCTACGAATAAGTAGGAATTAACTGATAAAATACGAATGCATGTCGTCAAAGCTTATATAGTTGGATTCGTCTTTGAACATAGTTTCCAATTATATAATTTTTATAACATGCATTAACATTTTGTTGGTTAAATTTGAGGACAAAGTATGGCACATAATATAAAGGGGACTATAGACCAAGACGGAGGTAGTAGCACACGGCAACTCTCTACGCGGCAACGCAAGTGCCGGCCGACTTGTTGGCGACCGTTTCATGCGTGTTCAACTGCTCTATGCGTGTGGTTGCTTGCGGTTGAGGCGGCTGTGGCGCGCTCTGCTCGCATCCCGCCACGCGTACTCTGCCCGCTCGCGTCCCTCCGGGTGCTCTGCCCTCGTCCCTCCATGCGCGCTGCTAGTGTTTGGGGCCGACGCACGATCACGTAGGTTCGTGTGCATGCGGTTGCGCCTGGCGCGACTCCACATGCAGTTACCCGATGCAAAAACTGCCATGTGGACGCGCCGAGAATCCAGGACGCCCGGCCCCCATTTATTCCTGCGGGCATTTACCTTCATCTCTCGCGTCACACGACACAATAAGCACCTCCACGACGACACATGCAGAGAGGACATCTAGCGGCTCCAACGGCGATCCCCGTGGCTCCAATGGCGCTCTCAGCAGCCGATGATGACAACGGCGGGCAGTTCACCATGCATCACGTAGTAGGCACCCACGTGAGGGGGAAGGCCCTCTCAGTGGTGTACATGAAAGATCCGGTGTCGGTGGAGAGCTCCATCCAAACTATGGAGCAATTCGTTGCCGAGGACAAGTACCAAGTGGTCAGCTTCGACCTCGAGTACACCATCGGTCGTGCCGGGCACGATCAGAAGGTTGTCGTCGCCTAGTTGTGTGTCCAACATGACGCCCTCGTCTACCACTACCACCTAGCCACAAGGCCTTGCGAGCGTTTATCCAGTTTTATCAATAGCTCCGACTACAAGTTCGCTACGGTGGACACCACCAACGATCTAAAAGCGCTCAAGGTTTCGGCTTGAAACGCCCGAATCTTGTCAACATCGAGGACCAATACAAGGTCTGGGGCAGTGCCAAGAACAAATTGAACTCCCTGGTGGACCTCACCTTGTCCATCATCGACCCTTACTACATGAAGATGAAGGATGAGAGCAAGAAGTACAAGGACACCTGGCATAGTGTTTGGCATCAGAGACTGGATGAAGAACACGTCAAGGACGCGGACAATGACGCATACACAAGCTATGAGATGTACAGGCGTATCGGTGACATGATGAAGTGTCTTGTTCATGACCCAGCCGAGGCATCGAGCCACAGAGAAGTGGCGGGAGGGTCAGAAGAAGTAGATGACTAGACGATCGTTTCTCCTACTTTAGAATGCATGCAATTGTTTATTTAGGTGTGTGCGAATGATCTGTATAGTCACTTATGTAATTGGATGTTTATTTTAGTTTATATATATATATATATATATATATATATATATATATATATATATATATATATACGTACATACATGTTATTCTTCTGTAGACAGAGCAAATCACACGGCTTATTAGCAGCAATCGTCTGTGTTATTATTGGTCTTCGCACACATTTCTGATAACGGACCTGTTTGTCATGTATCACACACATATTGTTCACTTGAACCATTTCCACTGTGTTGCGCAATAAAGGCTGCAAACAGGGATCTACAGCAGCAAGGACCAGCTTCCCTACCGATAGCTCATCTAACAGAACTCCCAATTTAGGTGTGCTGAGGCTGGAGTAGTCATGAGATGGGTGACCGAATGGGAAGTGGACTCAATATTAACTAGTTGGATGGGCAACTGCAAAGGTTTATTATACACCTTTGTATTATAAACCTTTGTACTCACCCATCCCATCTAGTTAATATCGAGGTCTTTGTTTTACAACTTTTGACATTTTTTGTTTTCTAAACACATGTTGATTGGCTTGAAGAAGGTCTATCTCGTTACTTTTTGATAATTGTTTATACGCAAGCAACTAGTTAGCATTTTTCAAAGTTTTTGGTACGAGCAGAATCGCACACGAACTTACTATAGTGACCGTCTTTGTTATAATTTCTCATCACAAACAGTTCATCCGAGTGGGCTGTTTGTTGCATATCACAGATATCTGGTTTACATGAATCGTTTGTGTTCTTTTGGTTCATTGCAAATGTCGCATATCACACACATCTTGTTAAGATGAACCGTTTTTGTTCTCTTACCTAATCGAAAACAGTTTGTCGGAGTGAACCGTATGCCATATATCATACACACCTTGATCTGGCTGACCGTTTCTGTTGCATTCCCTAATAGCACACAGTTCATCGGAGGGAACTGTATGTCGTATATCGCACACACATTGAGATGCCTGCCCATTTCTGTTGTCCACATCGCAAATAGTTATGCTGGATCAACCGTATGCTTTGCATTACATAAGCAACTAACACTACTAGGGAAAAGCCTAGCAGCAGCGCGGGTTTTGGGCCTATTAGTAGCGCGGGGGCCGGCGCTACTAATAAGGCGCTACAGCTAACTTATAGCAGTAGCGCGGGTGCCACCCGCGCTACAGCTAACGTATAGCAGTAGCGTGGGTAAAAACCCGCGCTACTACTAATCTGTAATCTCTGAATTTTTTTTGAATTTTTTCGATTTTTTTTTGATTTTTTCCCCTAATTTTCAAATTTCTGAATTATTTTAACCACAAATCTCTAATCACCCCTCATCGCTGCTCAATTTAATCTCTAATCACCCCTCATCATTGCAAATGTCGCATATCACACACATCTTGTTAAGATGAACCGTTTTTGTTCTCTTGCCTAATCGAAAACAGTTTGTCCGAGTGAACCGTATGCCATATATCGTACACACCTTGATCTGGCTGACCATTTCTGTTGCACTCCCTAATAGCACACAGTTCATCGGAGGGAACTGTATGTCGTATATCACACACACATTGAGATGCCTGCCCATTTCTGTTGTCCACATCGCAAATAGTTATGCTGGATCAACCGTATGCTTTGCATTACATAAGCAACTAACACTACTAGGGAAAAGCCTAGCAGCAGCGCGGGTTTTGGGCCTATTAGTAGCGTGGGGGCCGGCGCTACTAATAAGGCGCTACAGCTAACTTATAGCAGTAGCGCGGGTGCCACCCATGCTACAGCTAACGTATAGCAGTAGCGTGGGTAAAAACCCGCGCTACTACTAATCTGTAATCTCTGAATTTTTTTTTTGAATTTTTTCGATTTTTTTTATTTTTTCCCCTAATTTTCAAATTTCTGAATTATTTTAACCACAAACCTCTAATCACCCCTCATCGCTGCTCAATTTAATCTCTAATCACCCCTCATCATTCCAAATCATCTAACTTCCCGGACGGTCACCCATCCTCTCACTACTCCAGCCAGAGCACGCTTAACTTCCGGGTTCTATTCTCCCTCGTTTCCAAGTCTGCACTTGTTGTTTTCCCGACAATAGTAAGATGTCAATCCTATTAACCTCAGGAATTTAGCTTGAGCATGAAGTCACATATTTCACTGTTTGAGTTTGAAACTATTGTTCTAAAAAATTAGTAACACTAATATTTCTTGAATAATTAGTTTGACCACAGTTTGACCACAGTTTGACCAGATTTGACCATAGTTTGACCAGATTTGACCAAAATTCAAAAAAACTAAAATAATTATTTAGTAACACTAATATTCTTGAATAATTAGTTTGACCATAGTTTGACCAGATTTAACAAAAATTAAAAAAACTAAATTTTTTTGAATTTTTTTGCCTCCAGATCTTAAAAGCCCCGTAACTTTTTTTCTGTTAGGTTTTTGAGGATTTTAAAAATGTTTAACGGGGTTCCCTCGGTTATATTCGGATGTAACTTTTCGAGTAGATGATTTTTCATATAAAAAACTTTTTCATCCGAGTTCGTATGCAAAAGTTATGGCCATTTTACAAATTTCCAGAGAGATTTTGCAAATAAAGTCGAAATTCATATGTGTAAATTTTCCCAACAACTAGACCACATATCACATGGGAAACTTATTTTCTTTTGTTTTCTGACATTTTTATCATTTTCTTTTATTTTTTTTACTACTATGGTAGACGATTAGTAGTAGCGAGGGGTTTATAACCATCGCTACTACTATGGCATGGTCCAGGGGCCACTTAGTAGTAGCGAGAGTTAAAAACCCGCACTACTGCTATCAAATTAGTAGTAGCGAGGGTTAAAAACCCGCGCTACTCCTATGGCATGTCCCGGGGGGCACGGTAGAGACCGCTTAGTAGTAGCGAGGGTTATAAACCCGCGCTGCTGCTATCAACTTAGTAGTAGCGAGGTTTAAAAACCTGTGCTGCTAGTAAGTAGCAGTAGCGAGGGTTTTTAACCCTTGCTGCTGCTAAGATTCTGTGTATAGGCTTTTCCCTAGTAGTGTAAAATCAGAACCGTGTTTGATGCATCGGTCATTGCAAACGTTTTGGACATTTTTGGCGGTTCTTTGACACCATCGTTTGTGATTATTGCATCACACACAGTTTCTCGAAGGGTCTCTGATCGTAGTGTCGCGTTAGCAGCATCTTGCAGTAGTGGTGGGGTAAACATCGACGACCAATTAGCCGCTTGACAGTGACGTGGAGGCAGAAATCTTCAGAACCTTGTGCTCCCGATGAGGAGGTTATCGAGGTGGAGCTAGACAATGCCGATGCGGATGAGGAGGAGGGTGTCAGTTCTCGATGCTCATGGTCAGACATGGTGGTCGGGCACCGGTGATCGTTTAGATTAGGTTTACAGTAGGTGAGGGAGTCCTGGATTAGGGGGTATCCGGACAGCCGTAAAATATACATCGTCCGGACTATTGAAGCATGAAGATACAAGACTCAAGACTCCATCCCGTGTCTGGATGGGACTCTACTTTGCGTGGAAGGCAAGCTTGGTGAGCCGGATATTGTATTTCCTTCCTAGTAACCAACTCCATGTAAACCCTAGCCCTCTCCGGTGTCTATATAAACCGGAGAGGTTGGTCCTTAGAAGGCAGATCACAATCACAATCATAATCATCATAGGCTAGCTTCTAGGGTTTAGCCTCTACGATCTCGTGGTAGATCTACTCTTGTACTACTCATATCGTCAATATTAATCAAGCAGGAAGTAGGGTTTTAACTCCATCGAGAGGGCCCGAACCTGGGTAAACATTGTGTCCCTTGCTTCCTGTTACCATCAGCCTAAGACGCACAGATCGGGACCCCCTACCTGAGATCCGCCGGTTTTGACACCGACATTTGTGCTTTCATTGAGAGTTCCTCTGTGTCATCGCTTCGGGGCTTGATGGCACCTTCAATCATCAACAACACGGTCCGGGGTGAGACTTTTCTCCCCAGATAGATCTTCCTGTTCGGCGGCTTCGCACTACAGGCCAATTCGCTTGGCCATCTGGAGCAGATCCAAAGCTACGCCCCTGGCCACCAGGTCAGGTACGGAAACCTGAACTACACGGCCGATATCCGCGGAGACTTGATCTTCGACTGAATCGGGCATGTGCCAGAAGTGTCGGGCAGTCACGATGAGCATGGCCTAGACCTGCTGTCGGATAGTGCTCGGGATATTACCCCTGCAGTAGTCCAAGACCTAAATCCGGAGCAGACCGCGTGGCCCAAGGACGGGTGGTTGGACCCCGCCTCGCAGGCCACACACTCATCGGCGGTAGAGCCGAACACAGGCCTAACTTCTAATGAAGCCTGTGACTTCGGACCCCCCGACTCCTATCCGGTTGCAGGTTCCGGTCGAGCGCTCCCGAGACCGCCGAGCCTGGTTGGGCTCTGGTAATGGAGTTTATCGCTGCGGATATCTTCCAGCACTGGCCCTTTGGCGACATGCTGAACTCATTAAAGTCGCTCTCTTTGTCAGGAGGCTCTTGGCCGAACTATGTCCGGCTCAAGTGGGAAGCAGGCAACGAAGGAATTCGTTACCCACCCACCACCCACTTCATTGCCACGATCGATGATTTAATTGACGTGCTTGACTTCAACTCTGAAGGGATCAACGGTATGGACGACGATGCAGGAGAAGATTCAGAATCTCTGAGGCGCTAGACTACTACCTCGTCAGACGATATATACATGGTGGACATGCCCAACGAGGACGATGGCGACAATCCGGAAGATAAAACCCCGGGGCAAAGGCCAAAACGACGGTGCAGACGCCGCTCAAAATCCAGCAACAGTAAGAATAGTGATAAGAGCGATAGAAAGATCGACACACCAGTCAACTCCGAAGGCAACAATGACCATATGGACCCAGTGATGGAGCATGACGAGCCAGGTCAAGCCGAACACAGTCCAGAGCAGATGCCCAATCACAATGATCCCGAGGAACGAGTTCATCAAACTACCCCAGGGTAAGAACAAAGTCCGGATGACGATGCATTCGTCATCCCGGAAACACGCGCGAAACGAGATAACCTCCACAGAAAGCTTATGGCCACCGCAAGAAGTCTAAAGAAGCAGAAGGAACGGCTAAAAGCCGCACAGGAAATGCTCAGTCGTAGATGGAATAAAGTACTAGACACTGAAGAACGATACGGCGACGATCGCCATACAAAGAGCTATCCACAACGCAAGCTACTGTCAGAATTCAACGACGAGGCAGTTCCACCAAAGAATAACACGACCAGGAGGCCAGATGTACCACTCCATAACCGAAACAGAGCGGCTACCGACACCGCGCATGATTTGCGTGAGCACCTGGATAAGAAAGCCGGCGCGGCCAGGTCCATCTACGGATCTAAAGGACACACCCTGGCGAGGGACTACGGTCACCAAAACGATCATATCAATCAAATACTAGTTCGGAATAAGCACTGGACACAACAGCAGCCGACGGCATGCCACAGCACGTCCAGATACAGAGGGGCTGCCCACCCCCTGTGCTTCACCGAAGAAGTACTGGACCATGAATTTCCACAAGGTTTTAAACCTGTGAATATAGAGGCATACGACGGAACGACTAACCCAGGGGTCTAGATCAAGGATTTTATCCTGCATATACACATGGCTTGTGGGGATGACCTCCATGCCATCAAATACCTTCCCCTCAAACTGAAGGGACCAGCTCGACACTAGTTGAAAAGCCTCCCCAAAAATTCAATTAGGAGTTGGGAGGAACTCGAGCACGCTTTCAGGGCCAATTTTCAAGGGACTTATGTCCGGCCTACAGATGCAGACGGTTTAAGTCACATAATCCAATAGCCTGGAGAGTCCGCCCGCAAGCTTTGGAATAGATTCCTCACTAAGAAGAATCAAATTGTCGATTGTCCGGATGCTGAAGCCTTAGCGGCATTCAAACACAGCATCCGCGACGAGTGGCTCACCAGATACCTCGGCCAAGAAAAGCCAAGGACAATGGCAGCCTTAACAAGCCTTATGACCCGCTTTTGCATGGGTGAAGATAGCTGGCTGGCCCGTAAAGGCACCAGCGATCCCAGCACATCCGAGATAAGGGATGGCAACGGGAAGCCACGGCATAATAAAAAAAAACGCCAAAACAAGGAAGAGAACCCAGACAACACAACGGTAAATGCCGGATTCAGGGGCTCTCGACCCGATCAGCAGAAGAAGACACTTAAAGGCAGTAAAGAGGGACCGTCCGGTTTGAACAGAGTCCTGGATAGACTGTGCCAAAGTCATGGCACCCCCAACAAACCTGCAAACCACACGCACAGAGAGTGCTAGGTATTCAAGCAGGCCGACAAATTAAACGCCGAACACAGGGGAAGGGAAACACGAAGTGAAGACGAGGATGAACCTCGCCAGCCAAACACTGGGGGATAGGAAAAATACCTGCCAGCGGTTAAAACAGTAAACATGATCCACGCGACTCACACATCCACGAGAAGGCACGAACGCGCGCTCAAAGGCGCGTATGCTATAGAGCCCATCGTACCCTCTCCTAACTACTGGATGGCTTGTCCGATAACCTTCGATCACACGGACCGCCTGACTAGTATTCGGCGCGGAGGATCAGAGGCCTTGGTGCTTGACCCAATAATAGACGGATACCATCTCACCCACGTCCTCATGGACGGCGGCAGTAGTCCCAATTTAATATACTAGGACACTGTCCGCAGAATGGGGACAGACCCATCCAGAATCAGCCAAGGCAACACCACCTTTGAAGGGGTGATACCGGGCGTTGAAGCCTACGGCAGGGGCTCCGTCTTGTTGGAGGTAACATTCGGCTCCCCAGGCAACTCCAGAAGCGAAGAACTACTCTTCACCATCACACCCTTCCAAAGCAGCAATCATGCATTGCTTGGAAGAGCGGCCTTCGCCCGCTTCAACGCAATACCGCACTATGCCTACCTTACACTCAAGATGCCCGGTCCACATGGCGTCATCACCGTTAATGGAAGCACAAAGCGCTCTTCACGCGCAGAGGAACACGTGACGGCCCTAGCGGACGGATTATAAGCGGCCTCCAATATCAGAAATAATGACTGGTTGTTCAGACCACAGACACGGTTAGACGAGTCCGGCAGCCCGGCTAAAACTGAACCAGGGCACCGTATATGTAATCCCATAGAGGACACCAGGGGCTATAAATATTTAATATAGCCCCACACTTGGCTCAACCTTATTGGTAGGCCAGCGTCTTACACTTTTACTGTCCATCGCATGCTTACGTTGTACTCTCCTACATGAGTTTTCCTTTTTACAGACAACATTCGCGCGATACCCTTCCAGGAAATGGCACAACGGAGACAAAGGCGCAGACGTGCAGCAGGGCCCCGCCCAAAGGTTTCTCTTTAGATTAAGCCCCTGTGTAAACCTTTATATTGCCTCTTGTTGTTCACACATCCCATGGGTACTACACCCACAGAGGATACTGCCGTTATTGGCATTTCGCCACAACAGATTAACGCACGTACTTGGAAATACAGGGCTTATAATGAAAGGGCATTCTTCAGCCCATTCTTTGTTACAAAGTCCGAATACCTTCGGGAGTGTTCGGCGTCACGAGTTTGGCCTTATATGCATCAGCTCCGAATCATGTCTTTTGTCAAATTTTGGGTTTGCCCGGCTCCTGGGTTTGCCGCCTTACATTCCATTCTTATCGGCTAAGGCAGCCAAAGGAGAACTACTGCGATTGTGCCCAGGTTATTCCGGATGAGCACCTCAGTAGAGAAAGCCGAAAACTGACTGTCATGATACAGCGAGAGACTGTTCAACCACTCGAAGACTTATCGGAATCTTCAGGATCCCTTCGCATTAAAGAAGGACCGTTTCCCGGTTACGTACACACGCGCCCGTATTCGGATGCATGTGAAGGTACCAGGGGCTACATATTAGCCCCACCATTAGACTCCCATGGCTAAGCGAAAGTGTTACAACTATATAGTCCGGTTGCCTAGTTCGACGTACGATCACCTCCTTAATGGACCAAGATGTTGGATCAAGTGTGATTATGCATATTTTTCATGAACACCCCCACATTATATGCGAGGGGGCTGAAGCCAACGACTGCTAACTTTCAGATTACATATATATATATATATATATATATATATAAAACGGCCGCACAGGAGACACAATAATTCTTTCAAGCAAAAAGTATAAATATAGCCTTATAACCAAAATAACATTGTTTTTACAATGATTCGATTTGTCACTCGAACAATACATTTTTGAAGCACTGCGTCCCTATTAAGCGGGCACCTTTTGTCACCTGCTCCAAGTAGCGCTCGACCGGATACTGGCCTCCCGCCGGATTCTGGGTCGCTATAATGGTGGCCTCCATATTTGTCCAATAGGCTTTAATGCGGCCAAGAGCCATTCGTGCACCCTCTATGCACGCCGACCTCCTCATGGCATCGATGTGAGGCACAGCCCCAAGGAATTTTTGCACCAAACCAAAGTAATTGTCCGGCTTAGGCCCCTCGGCCAAAGATGGTCTATTACGGACCACATTGCAAGCCCGGACAGCCTATGAAGCTCCGCTACAGCGGCCATCTTCTCACTTAACGACAGCGGGCGAGTGGGAGCATTGAACTGCGACCAGAAAAGCTTCTCCACTTCTTTATCACCTTGATCCTCAAAAAACTTGGCTGCATCAGCTGTACTCTTCGCCAAGTCCGCATAGGCGTCTGCAGGACTCCAGTGTCCATCCAGGGGTGCGTACTTCGGATCAAAAAATTTCGTTCGCAGTAAGTAGGAGCCCCTAGCCGCGATTTTACCGGCCTGTTGAAGCTCCTCCCGCACAACCCTGACCTCAGTCCGAATCACCTTGGTGGCATTAAGTGCCTTGTTCAGGTCGGCCGAACTAGCCTTATGCTCCTTTTCAAGGAGTTCATACCGGTCGGCGGCATTTTTCAACTCCACAGCCATTTCGGCTATCTTTTCCTCGCTTCGGCGATGAGCAGCCTGTTCGGCTCTCAATTCTTCGGCCACCTTTAGGGCAGCCGCATTGCTAACCCGAGCTTGTTCCTTGGCCTGGGCAAGTTCCGCCCTCAGGGCTTCCATGGCAGCAGCACCATCTGCAGTCCAAGCATATTGCATTAATATTATGCCACTCTCATATTTTCCTATACAACATAATAAGGAAAGCAGATCACATACCTTGTGACTCGTTCAGCCGCTCGTTCACCATCGTGATATCGGCATCAATAGATCCAATTTGCCTCCTTAGTTCGGCAACTTCAACGGACTGTTCGATAGGCGGATCCTTAGACACCTGCGCATATGTACAGCGCAATCAGTACTTACACAATATGATCCTCCGTTTGCCGCCTAGGGCGGGCAACCAGAGTCTCAGGGGATACTATCCATATGGAGCACACCTAGCGCGTGCCTCACTGCCAAAAATTGTGTATCTTTCACTACATACCTCAAAGCCTCTAAGCTGACTCGTAAATGCTTCATTCAAACCGCTTGTGGCGGATGAAATTTTCTTGAGCACCGCGCTCATTAATGAGCGGTGCTCCTCCGAGAGCGCAACTTGCTCTAGAAGGCCTGTCAGTATGTCCGGCCGGGCATCTAACCGCCCCAGACCCTTCTCATCGCCACCCATGGGAGCCAAACGCTCCGGGCTTAGGGCGGCTGACGAATTGGCTTCCGGCTTCGGCAGATCCGGACTCCTCCATGACGACACCTCAGTGTCGCCCGCTTCACGAGGCGAGAGGTGGGTGGGGTCTCGCTCTCCATCATCTCCAAAGGAAGATCCCCTAAAGACGAACTGTTGAGAAGAGCTGCTTGCCCGACTGCAAAAGACGAATCCTAGTTATTGATCTCGAAGAAATGCAATACCTTCGAATTAACGATTAACTTACAGCTCGGTGGAGGGCTGGCCTGTTGGCGGGCAGGACGCGGTGAGGATGCCCGTCGGGGCAAAGCCCCATGGTGATACCTTTTTCCCTTTCTTGGGTATCTCCGCCTCAAAGTCTTCGGAGGCGACCCTCTTCTTCCCGCGCGGGAAGGAGGCGTTAGCCTCCCCATCCCGACTTTCCTCCTCAGGGAGGAAACAATTCCCCAGGTTTGGATGCACAGTGTGTGAAGTTCGGCTTCTCTGTTCTTCCCCTTGTCTTTCCCTGAGGGCATTTTGCTGAGCACCCGATCAAGCATCTTGGCAATGGTTGGACTAGGCGAGCCTTTGGGAAGTGGCGCCGGACACCTGATTCTCTCCGCCTTGCTGAGCCATTCCTGGCCACAGACGATTTTTAGAATAACAACTATGGCAAATATAAAATAGGTGTCCGGTATCAAGGTTACTTACTTGGGTATCTAGGTGATTGCAGCTTAGGCCCGCATCCTCAGTGGTGTCCGGACACTCTACTTGTGGTCCGAAGAATAATTTGCACATCCCTTCGAGCTTCAGGCTGAAGAAGTGCTTAACAATCCGCGGACCCTCTAGATTGAACTCCCACATCTGGAGAGGCCGGCGTTGGCACGACATCCGTCGGATTAGCATCACTTGAATTATGCTGATAAGGTTAATGTCCCTCTCGAGAAGCTCCCGGATGCGGCTCTGCAGTACTGGTACATAGCCAGTGGGCCCCCAATTCCGTCCTACGTCGGTCCAAGACGCTAGTTGTGATGGGGGGCCCAAGCGGAACTCGGGGGCAGCTACCCACTTTGTGCCTCTGGGAGCTGTGACATAAAACCACCTCCGTTGCCATACATCGGATACTTCTGGGAAAGAACCCTCTGGCCATGGGGCATGGGCGTTCCTGCTTATTATGGCACCTCCGGACTCCACATGTCGCCCCTTGATCATCTTCGGCTTCACATTAAAGGTCTTGAGCCATAAGCCGAAGTGTGGAGTGACATGGAGAAAATATTCGCACACAATGATGAATGACGAGATATGGAGGATAGCGTCTGGAGCTAGATCATGAAAATCCAACCCGTAATAGAACATGAGCCCCCTCACAAAGGGATCGAGGGTGAGGCCCAAGCCGCGGATGAAGTGAGGAACAAACACAACGCTCTCATTGGGCTCCGGCGTAGGGATGACCTGCCCTGGAGCAGGAAGCCTATGCTGGACGTCGGCGGTCAAATATCCGACCTCCCTAAGCCTCGCAATGTCCTCCTCTTGGATCGAGGAGGCCACCCACCAGCCTTGAGGGTTGGATCCGGACATATTGGAGGATCTGGTGTGTCAGAGCTTAGGTCTCGGGTGTTAGAACTCGAGGTGCGAGAAGGTGCGAGGGAGGTGGAAAAGAGGCATAGGCCTCGGCCCCTTTATAAAGGGGGTGAATATCAAGAGTCCTCGGCATGACCGCTTGAGGCTTATCTAAAAACACACGGAGTCATGCCAACGGTCGTCGTGGGGTTGCGCACACCCATATTGACGGAAGATCCCGTAATAAGAGGAACACGATCTCTGCTTTGGCAGGACATGCCAATAAAACCGCCTCACAACGCAAGTCGAGGTGGGGTGAGAAACGCCGGTTCGTGTTGGACCGGGCCACAATGCAAAGGCACGACGTACGAAGATTGCCAGCAGATCAGATTTATACTATGTTCCCTATGATGGTATGTGAGAATAATCTCGCAGATCTAGACACGTTTTAAGTGTTCGATAATTACCTTAGAGTATTCGGAGAAGGAACCCGCCTTGCAATGCCGAAGACAACACTGTGCGCCGGACTCATCGTCATTGAAGCCTGGTTCAAGGGCTACTGAGGGAGTCCTAGATTAGGGGGTATCTGGATAGCTGGACAATATTCATAGTCCGTACTATTGAAGCATGAAGATACAAGACTCAAGACTCCGTCCCTTGTCCAGATGGGACTCTCCTTTGCATGGAAGGCAAGCTTGGCGATCCGGATATTGTATTTCCTTCCTTGTAACCGACTCCATGTAAACCCTAGCCCTCTCCGGTGTCTATATAAACTGGAGAGATTGGTCCTTAGAAGGCCGATCACAATTACAATCATAATCATCATAGGCTAACTTCTAGGGTTTAGCCTCTACGATCTCGTGGTAGATCTACTCTTGTACTACTCATATCGTCAATATTAATCAAGCAGGAAGTAGGGTTTTACCTCCATCGAGAGGGCCCGAACCGGGGTAAACATTGTGTCCCTTGCTTCCTGTTACCATCTGCCTAAGACGCCCAAATTGGGACTCCCTACCCGAGATCCGCTGGTTTTGACACCGACAGTAGGTTTTAGTATGGTTTGTGCAAAATATGTAATGAATTTTGTCTGGTTTATACAAAAAGTTTTCGAAATGTAATGAATTTCATCCGGTTAATTTGAAATTTTCTCTATTTGCTCGAATTTCATCCTGGTAGCTCATATAGTTGTCGAAAGGTCGTGCAGCATTGGATGGCATCCTCTGGCATTAATGTCCTCAGACAGATGCCGGTGTAAATTTGTGGGTCAGTGCTGGAGATGCCCTAACTATCATGCTATAATGGCTAAGAGTTCTCCATTATGTCGCAGGGAACAGTTATACCTCGATTAAAATCAGATCCGCCGTGTTTTGCACTCCTCCGAAGTAAGAGCGGAGACGCTTGCTTACAAAAATGGAGCAAGTGGACGGCACTATAGCACGTCATATCACTCAAACCCACTAGGAAAAACTAGCCCACCTAACGCGCGGGAAAGCCCCACCGTTGTCATTTTGTTATGGATTTCTATCGAAAGATCGCACGAAAATGTTACACTTTGCAAGTTCAAAAGCAAAAGGCAGCACACTTAAAGCATGCCTATCGCATTCGCATCGCACCCCCGATAGTACGTCTCGCACGTCGCTCACCAAAGGGGACACATGTTATCCTGCATTTTCATTGACATGTGGGACTGCAATTGAATGAACTATTGATAGCTGAAATCTAATTGCTCGGCGGGAGTTGGCTGAGAAGAGAGAGACATGGGAAGGAGAAGAGATCACCCGCCCTCCGTGCAAGGATTCCAAGAAATATGGTGATAATGCGAGGTGGGCCATGCAGGAGTCCAGACCACTTCCAAGCCCGCTTCTGTCCGCCCTGGCCCACCAGAAACCCCCCCCCCCCTTCCCGCGCGCGCTCCCCCCAGGCGCCAGCTGCCCGCATTCATAGCTAGTACAATACTGGGCTATAAGCCCGCTTATGTGGCCGAGAGAGGCATTGAAAAAGTGAAGGAGTGGGCTCTGCAAGAGCCCGTCTCTACATGTGCTCCTAGATATTAAAAACAATTGTGTCTAAAAAATAAGGTAAAAACATTTGAGAGGAAATAGATAGAGAGAAAGTGAGAAAAAGTTGTAATCTTATAGCAAAACTTATAGTCAACACTATGGTACATGAGGAAGGAGGGAGTTGTGCACATGCCAAGTTCACTGGCTGCCGTGTTTCACAGTCCTCCGTCGTAACACTGGAAACAATAGATTTCATCAAAAATAAACAATGAACACTCCTTGCTCATCCTCGATATCGGAAACAATACTTTCATTCACCGACATGTGGTACCTCGACCATCCTGGTCCACTTGCCTTTCACAAAATTATATTGTAGTGCACCAGACCATACTGTAGGGGAGAGTCACCCCGGTCATAGTGCAGGCCCAACCTTTGCCACTCTAAGTTGGTCTGACGAAGGAACCATCATGACTTCATAGAATCCGCTTCGTCCAGGAAACTTAATGTACCCATAACACTACTACCACACGCGAAGACTGGACTACACTGTAGCACGTCATATCACTGAAACCCATTAGGCCAAACTAGCCTGCCTAGGATTTGTACGTCTCTGTACTGCTATGCTTTTGTGTTCTCAAAACATATCATTTGTCAAACCAAGACTAGAGATTCTTTCTCTCTCTCTAGATCTCTCTCCATCCCACAACCCCTCTAACACACGTACACACTCTCTGTAGCCACTCCGATAGTACGACATCACTACACATTCACGCTTCCAACAAAAAAATTACACATTCACGCATGTTACACGTACATGCCAATTTTGCTAGCTATTAATGTGAATGTACCTGTGAACCAACTCTTTGAGTTTGATGTGAATTAATGTATAATTGTGGACTATTGTGTGATCGATCTCTAAGCCTACAATTTTAGGAGCTTGGGCTATTGGGCGATCGACGACGGATCATACCTATAAGCGTACCACGCGCTCATCAGCCCCTACTTTCTCTTTGGTGAGTGTTTGCCAGTACTATAGATTGCATAGTTGCTAGCCTACTAACACCAAGAATCATCAAACAAGCCCTGCTGATATGATAAACAGTTCAAACTTACTTCTAAGCATGCCATATATTACATCGAAAGCTGGTGAGGATACATCTATTTCCATAACTCGGAGCGGGTTTGCATGATTCACTATCAAACAAAAGTAGCAAGTACCACCAACACCAGACGGTGCACTAGCCCTAAGATGGTTTGATAACATGCATCATTCTGGTATTTAAAGACAATGCAAACTACCTTGAAAGATTAGCGCGACCAACTATTTCTTGTCATCGATCTCTCGGGCAATGACCACAGCACGGACAGCGGCATGGGAATCAATCTCTGGGACGATGTCCATGGTATGGACCGCGACATTAGAATCGATCTCTGGGGCGATGTCCACTGGACGGATAGTGTCATGGGAATCGATCTCCAGGGCGATGTCCATAGGACATACCGCAGCATCGAAAACGATCTCTAGAGCGATGTCCACAGGATGGACCGCGACACCGGAATCATCAAAAATGATTCAAGAACGTCCACCGATACCTACACAACCCAAACATATTAGCAAGCACATTGTAAATAATCAAAAACCACAATTATGGTTAGCCATTTTTTTACCTTGTGCAGCTCATCGGGGGATCCCATCCCTTCGGGGGTCATCTCCTCGATAGGGGCCATCGCCTTGCCAGGGAATACTGCTTCTCAATGGTGACTATCTCCTCAAACTCGGCCTTGAGCCTCTCATAGGTGTCCATTAGAGTTTCTGGGGTAGGCATTGTGGGGCCCTTGCTATTCTTGCAGCTTTCTTTGAGGAGTTCGTCCGCCAACATTGTCAACTCTTTGTCATGTGCTTGTTTCTTGTAGTTCTTCGCCTCCATGGGTTGGCCCGCCAATATGGCCAACTCGTTGGTAGGTGCTCGCTTCCTGGAGATCTCTGTCTCGAGTGGGTTGCTCGTTGGAAACTCTTTGCCTAGTGCTCTAGGATCCATCAATAAACTGACAAACAAAAAGCAACCAAAACGAAACCACAATCGCAATGAAAATGGGAAAAGAATAGGTAGTGAGAACCGCTCGGTGCTTCGCAAAAAGAAGATTCTTGGAATGAAAATATAGTAGCATCACTGATTCGCTCACCTTTCCTTCATCAGTACAGAAGAAAAATGGCTAAAGTGAGTACCCTGCAGTGCGGTTTTCTTCAATATATGGGAGAAAGGGCTTCAACGAGCGTTCTAGTGAAATGATGGTTGCTTCGTGCAGTCCAACTTCAAGGCCACTTTACCACTGCTAGTAAAGGTGTGGGTTTTGTGATATGACGGGTCATGACGGCCACACCGGGTAGCGGGGTGACTAGTGAGTGTCGACTGTAGCACCTGGCTATGATTTGGTGGATGGCACGTGGGCACGGATGCGTGATGTCCCGCATGTAATAGAGAGGCTAGTCATATAGTAGTTTGGACAACAGACGAGGAGCTCCATCCTAGTTTATTGGTCCCTATAATAATCTGTGCCAAATTTTGAATATAAATTTAGCAAACCAAATGTTCATGCATGTCACAAAAAATTACATCATTTAAAATTATGTTCAAATACGAATCCATGGATATAATTTTTGTTAACATGCACTAACATTTTGTAAGCGAAATCTTTGGTAAAAATTTAACACAAATTACAAAGTGCCCCAATAAAGATTGTACTCTCATATTTTGTTTTGAGGATACTCCCACATAGAGAATATAAATAATAATGCACGTTGGTGCAGCCCATGGTTGCGATAATTTTGGCCATCGGATTGCTCACAATTTTTATGAGGCGGTGGTTGTTCACTTAATGGAGGGTCTAGTACCAGACTTGAACGATACAAAATGCGACCTAGCACACGTTAGGGCTGGAACAAAAGCTCGTAGCTCACGAGAAAAGATCACTCGATAGTTCGACTTGTTATTATCGTGGGTCGCTTCTTAATGAACAAAGCCAATCATCAATTTATTAAGGAGCTTAACGAACCAGCTAAAAAGTGTCACTCTAAGTTCATTAGCAACAACACAACACATGTCTCATCTTACGTGAATTTTCTTTTAACGAGCTTCGAATGAACCAAGCTGAGCAGCTCGTTAATCCACCCCTGTAACCTTGGAATAAGTGGGTAGCTATCTCAGAAAACAATCAACAACTCAAAAGAAATGGCGACCTGACACGTACACAATTTTAAATGATTGGTTTGATGGGGTGAAAAATTAAACTACCCCACAATACGTTTATATATATGCAGGAGCCTCCACGCTTGCTTACTAGAGTTGCTCTATTCACACACTCTCGTCCTCTCCAGATCTAAACAAGATAGTGGTGGTAACACTGTCTTTCTATCCTCACCGCTAGTTACAGATCCGGACGTATCCCCCTCCGCCGGTGAAGGGGAGGAGGGGCAGCGTGTAGGCCCTCGTCGACAGTGAGGAAGGTGACCCACTTTCGTCCGCACCGTTATCTCTGGCCGAGCGCCAACGCGAGAGGTTGTCCAATCCCTTCGTCGCTGCCCTAGTCTACCTGTCCACACCCCGACGACCTTCTGGTATATCTTCCTTCGAGACCGGGCTAGCTCTACTTCCCCATCTCTCTACGTCGCTGCATGTGCATCATTTTCTACCTCTCAGCCCCTCTCGTAGCTAGGCTGGATCGGTTGGTGCAATGTCACCTAATTTTTTTCTATTGCTAGAGGTAAAGCTACTTCATGGATTAAAATCTTGTACTTGGTTCAAACAAGAAATAAAGGGAGTATAGACATCGGACTTGGTACAACAGGAAAGAAAGGGGGGTCAAAGTAGTACAGACTGGTCATCCAACCGGTCTCTTGGTAGAAAAGGGAAATGTAGGGGAAACGCTATACACAGTGGTTTGACCAGGACTAAATTTGCTATCCACACATAGGAATAGGTGGCTAGAGTGAACAAAAATGGGACCAACCTAGATATGTTTCTTGGATGTTTGTTCCTCGAGGCAACAAACTCTGAATCACCACTTTATGCCCCGGTTTAGGTACATGGTGCTGGACTGCTGGTGCACCCACTGTCCCATGCCCTTATAGAAAATATTTAGCTGTTCTTAATCAAATGCCCCTGGTAAAATGAAGTTGTGCCACTGTTATAAGCCATGACAAGTTTAACCAATTCTTTTTGCCAGTAATTGTTCGAGACTCTGACTGTTTCCTCTGTAGATTTTTGTGCAAATAGGGATATCCATTTCACCCGGTTGCTATTGCGACCTTTTGGTGCACTACACAAAACACTTCTTAAAAGAAGTGAGTTTTGTATTATTTTACTGGAATGTAATAATGGAACCGCTAGTTCATTTCGGTGGAACTGCACAAAGGGTGTTATGTGTTCCAATCTTCATCCTCCATACTGGCACCATAAGTTTCCCTTAGGTAAGAATGATATTTAATGCATGTGTTCACCTCTATTTTGTGACTGCCATGAGAAAATAATGCTATTGTTTACTAGTACACTTGTACCCCCCTCACTGACAAAACAAGTCTGAAATAGAAGGCCAATCATGTACTTGGTTTCACCAACTGGTGTGGAGAAAGAGAAATAGAGCATGAAGAGGAAGACAAAGAAGAAGAAGGACGAAATGAAGAAGATCACACGATGGTACCGTGCTATGTTATCCTAAAATCTTGCTAGTGGTACTGTATTGCTATGTCACTACTAGCCTTAATTTATGGAAGATTAGCAAGATGCCTGTGCATTGCACGTAACATCGAGATGCATTTGTATGAGTAGTTTATCTTGCGAGAGAAAAGGATGAATGAGGAAAGGCCTTATTTGCAAATGTGGAGAGGGGTGTGGGTATCTTTTTGCAAAATTGCCATAGTTTCCTTCCTATCCATCAGATATAAATTGGGCGGCTTTTATTGCAGGATGGCAGGCACACCATCATCACCAACTCTGTTTTTTATAAGAGTAGATAGATAGAGAAATACATCAGACTAGTACTTGGCTTGACGACACATCATACTAATTAACTGGATTTTGGATGCATGTGTGACCTAGCTCTACACGATCAACAGTACCAAGGAGATCTTACTGAAGCCGAGGCTTCAGTCGAGTCCATTCAAGGGCTCCGACAACGTCTCCCTTACATGTTAGACGATCCTCCAGGAGCCCTTCCACTTCAGCTGTCTCTCCTGAAAGGTCACTTAATTAATTAGGAGTACTTAAGTAGCACTAATTAATTGCTGCCAAATTTTCCTATCGGAGTTAAACAATTCTTTAGTAGCATCCTATGCTGAATCATGTACATGTGTATGTGTCTCTGTGGATGTCAACCATGTGGTGGAGCAGGGAGGGATTCTTGGTAGTGTCATGACATAATAATGCTATTGTTTTGCATGTCAATTTATTGTCACTGGTTCAATGAGGAAATGTTTTGTGTATTGTCCATCAGGAATTTGATAGTACTGTTGAAGTAATATGCTAATGTATTTCTATCCTTTCTCACTAATCTAATGAAGAACTCACCTTGTTCCTACTTGTGCAAACAGGGATCATGTTGTGCCAATCGTACATTTTAGTTTAAATGCACAAGAGAATACAATGAACTGTGTCCCAGCCAATGCTTTAACTCTACTGGAAGTTTTTGATAATCTTTCAGTATAATCTCACCACTAGTAAATAAGAGTGATGTCAACCATACATTTGAAGTGCACAAAAATATATACTATTGAATTATTCCAGTGAGTGCTTTATCATTTCTTCTAGGACTACTTGAATATCCTTCTTTCTCTAGTTGGTACCAGCCTAAGGCCTTCATCCATATTAGTTTGTTGTCATCTCTACTTGTATCGTGTTATTGTGTTGCTACTATCATGTGGAACTCGTTTATCTTTGCACGTTAAAATTTTCCAACCTATGATACATTGCAATGTGTCGGTGTAACTAACCTAGGGCTGTTGACCTGACTGTGCATAGGCATAAGATCAAGACTGAAACAACAGATCAAGAGACCAAAAGACTCGAAGAACCAACTAACAGATCAAAAGGAACCAAGACTGAGGCAGAAGGACCAGATGTTATCAAGAGAGAGGCCTCCTTTGCCGGCAGGCAAGCCCGACAAGGGGCAAGGCCACCCCCAGAAGAAGAGGACCCATGCGCCCCGACAGAGCCTTCCGGGCTCACGGAGGCCAAATCACCTCATCGACTACTTCACCACGACCCACGTCATCCAATAGTGTGGTGTCAAGAAGCAGGATGATTAAGTGGCAGCCATTCGCCACATGGCGGCCACATCCTACCAAGTGAACCGACAAATGACACCCGTCTAGTGACGTGTCAAGCAAGAAAGCCTGGAGCTGGCGAAATAGCCCGGCATCCTTTGCCGGGCAACCAATGACATGACACTAAGTGGCGCATTCAATGCATGCTGTCAGCCTGCAGAGTTAGGTATGATAGCACTGTTTGCTATCATATTAGTGTCTAATTACTAATTTGCCACAGTGGTAACCAATTGATCTATAAAAGGAGGCCCATGGCAACGATTCAAGAGGTTAGAAGTTTAGATCACTCACACCCCCATACATGCATAGTCACTGCTGCCCCAAAGCAACCCCTGCAGGGAAAGTGTACAACGCACCACCACCATCTTTTCCCATCAATCCACCAAAAGAGGAATAGGGTTTTATGCCTCGCGGCGGCCCGAACCTGGGTAAAATTTCCTGTGTGATCCCTGCTGTGATGCCTTGCGTTGGTCTGCTCTTTGTGTGACACGACTCCCCCCTGCCGAACCAGCAAGGGCTGCCTTGGCCGCATAGGTGGTTGTGGTTTCCCACGACATATTTGGCGTGCCAGGTAGGGGATCGCTTGCGTGAACCTTAAGAAGATGGCGCTCGCGGTCGACGCGGGCGCAACCAAATCATCCCCCTTGCGGCCGACACGGGAGAAGATGATGCCGAAGGAGAGCCACATCGGCAATGTCTTGACGGCCACGCTCAGGCTATTGATGACCGTAGCCACAGTGATGGCGCTCGGTCCGGGGTGAGCCACCACCCTAGAGCCGTCCTCGCCGCTCGCACGACTGCTACGCATGTGCTCTCCCTAGGTGGGCCAACCGAACTGGTGCGACCGACGGAGCTAATGGCCCTCGGGCGCCTTCGCCTCGCCACCCTGCAGCCCAGGTGGTTGCATCACAGCAGCGGGGGTGCAGTGCAGCTGCCGCTGGCTCTGCTAGGAGCCGAGCGATGGTGTGATCGACTTGGAGGCCATGGCGTGGGCTCAGCTACTGCTAAGGTTTCCACCAGCAGCCGAGCATATGGACGAATGGTGTGCCACCATCCAAAATCAGCTCGGTTTCGCTGAAGCCGAAGGCGCATGATGGGCTGCCCCCGCCACGACCTCCCCAAGCAACAGCTACGGACCATGCCACTGCCGTACATGGAGAGCCATCCCCACAGTGCAATCCCCGCTGCGGCGGCCGGCGTGGGCGCGACCAAATCAAGACCCCAATGACGCCTCGATGGCCTCTTTTGATCCCTAGGCACGTCCAGGCCAACTGTGAATCCCACAAGATGGGCGGAGGGTAGACGTGTGCATCGTCGAGCAACGCCGCAGCAACCTCCGCCGAGCCGACGGACGCGGCGACCCTGACGTCTATGAGCCTAGTCTTGGTGTTGACGAGCCCCTACCCTTCAAGGTTGGCTGCCCTGCCTTCACCCTACTACAAAAAAATACACTTCCATGATGATACATGTTTGTCACAGTAGGTCACGTTTTTTTGTCATGCATGTACATCCATGATAATTTTATGACAGAATCAAGATAGTCATACCTGTGCTGTCGTAGAAGTGTTCCATGACATTACCAAAATTATCATCACGGAAGTGTCCACTTCTACGACAATAAATCATGCGTCACAGAAGTGCTATCGTCAAGGGTGACCGACACGTGGCATCCACCGTAACGGAACGCCGTTAAACTATTGGGTTGGGTTTTGGATCCGACAACCCATTAACAGCCCCGACCAATGGGGATTTTCCACGTGTAAAATCATCATTTGCTAGAGGAGACACGTGTCAGGTCCGCGTTGGCACAGGTGTCACTCATCCAATGGGCAAGACGCGCCTATGACGTGTTGACCCGTGGACCGGACATCAAGTTTAAATGGGCCGGCCCAACTAAAGGCCCACAAGATTTCGCGGACCATAATGGGCCGGCCCAGCTAAAGGCCCACAAGATTTTGCGGACCATAATGGGCTGGCCCAGCTAAAGGCCCACAAGATTTTGCGGGCCATAATGGGCCAGCCCAGGTAAAGGCCCACAAGATTTTTGTGTGCCATAATGGGCCGGCCCAGGTAAAGGCCCACAAAATTCTTGTGGATCGTAATGGGCCAGCCCAGCTAAAGGCCCATGAGATTTCCCCGACATTAATGGGCCGACCTAGCTGTAGGCCCACAAGATTTTGAGGACCCTAGTAGGCCGGCCCATTAACTGGCTACCTTGTTTTGGGCCAAATGCCGACCCAGATTTGATCCGGTCCATTAATGGCCTGCCACGTTCCGGGCCTAATAATGGCCCATATGTGATCCGGCCCGTTAAAAGCCTAGCACGTTGTGGGCCAAATTACGGCCCAGATCAGGTCCAGCCCTTTAAGAGGCTTTGGGTTCAATTATGGCCCATATCAGATTCAGCCCGTCAACTGGACGCTATGCTTTTGGGCCCACTTGCTAAAGGCCCATTTAGTAATTCGGTCTGATATTAGTTCCGGCCTGTTAAGGGCCCGTTTAACATTTCGGCTCTACATTAATTTCGGCCTGTTAAAGCCCATCATATAGTTGGGCCTAACTACGGCCCAGTTTGCACTCGGCCTGCTCGCAGCCGATATCTGATTGGGCCAAACAAGGACCGAGACAATTTTGGCCTGTTAAAAGGCCGTGATTTGATTCACACAATCATGGGTCGGGGTCCATTTCAGGCTGCTGCCAGCCCGTGAGCTGTTCGGCACGTTTCGGGCCCAACCTACTTCACAGCCTCCTAAAAGCCCATTGAGTTTTCTTGCGAAAAGAGGGTCGGGGGTTACTCGGCCTATTAAAGGCCCGAATCTACTAGTGTGCCATTTTTCTTTTTTCCTTTTAACAGACCAAGATGACGGGACCCATGATGCGGATCATACATCGTGATTGCATGACGGCCCGATTATGTACCATAATTTTAAGGTTTGGCCGGTTTACTGCGAGGACATAATATATATACAGTAAAATAACTTCAACATCGTGTATAAGGAAAAACCTAGACTATACAATAAAGAAATTACGGCATATTACATCCACTGGGCATAAAAGTTCGCCACTATGATAATAAACCACAAGCAGACAGCAGATTACATACACTGGGCGTCAAAGATCGCCACCAGTGCAAATAAACACGCTGACAAAATAATATACAAAACCGACAGCACTTCAATAGAGTTCAAGAAAGGTTAGCCCTGCTGGCGAGCTGCAGCGCAAGCAGCTGAACAAGATGATGAGACTGCGCTTGTTCAACACTTATATCTTCCTCACTCTGAAAGATAAACAAGCAGCCATATGACAGGTTTTGCACATAAAGGTATCAGTGCTGACAATTCATCACATTTCTTACTGACGAATAAAGTGACACGATTTAAAATTGCATTAACAAAATATGGTATTGTTCAGGTCAAGAAATGGCAGGAAATGACGTTGTGAAGGAGTTGGCAGCTTCACGACACCACTGGATTACAGATCAAGAACTCATAAGTATCAATGGTTAGTGTGCTGCCAATTTATCCCATTTCAGATTGGCAAATAAAGAGACGGTTTAAATAATAGTAGAATGATATGGCATTGTTCATAGTTAAGACATTGCAGAATATGACATTGTGCTGTAGTGGGTAGGTTCACGACACCACTGGATTATGGATGAAGAACAGAAGCATACATGCAGTGCAAAAGAAGAACACTTGCTCTCTATAGTTTAATTTACATGGTATGAAGAAGGAACTTGGTTGTACAACTGAAAACTTAAATTGAGAAGGACAAACTTTTGCTTATGAACTACATAATAAACTTTAAACATGCAATTTGATGCAAACACCAAAAACAAACAGCTGTTGTAATCATGCCTAACCAAATATACACAACAAAGTTTGAAGGCTTGAGAAGGACAAACTTACATTACTGGTGAAGAAAGGCTGTATAAAGCCCTTGTCCATGCTGATGGGGGGGGCAATTCAAGAAGTTTACCACAGAATCTTCTTATTAAGCATTGCCTTTATTCTACATTTTGTTAAGAGTAAATATAGATGTGATAATATACGAAAAAATGGAGAATATTTAAGATGAGATGAAGAGTGATGCTACATAACCTAGTAGCTATAAATGTATGTCCAACGACACATGCAAAAGGCACAGCCAAGAGCAATGCATAGCTAAACTTCTTCAGTACCAACCTTATGGTAAGAGTAAATATAGATCTAATGTGTAGAAAATGGAGGGCAAAGGAAAATAAGCTGCAGAGTGATGGTACATGAACAACAACCTGTCAATATTAGTACACTCATAAAGGACAACATGTACTTACAAGAACAATGTAGAGCTAATAAAATTCATTGGCATTGGAATATATTCTACACTTATGTAACCATTCATACAGATCAGATAATTTGGAGCGAACAATTGATAAGAAAGCTATCATGCATACTGTTGTCACATAATGAACCAGGTATATATGCAAGTACAATGATACAGGACAACAGGTACTAACAAGAGCAAAGCAGCGGGCAGCATATTTGCGATGTCCTGTCGTTCTTTTCAAACCAGAATTCTTCTTCGAGCAGATTTCCTGCAAAAAAGATCCGTAAGGCACATGCAGAAAAGTAGAAGCTTAGATTGTCATGTGATTTCATAGACATCACCTCATCCTGGGAACGAGACCAGTGTATAACAAGATTTTTCCATTCAATGTCTTCTAAATTTAGCACAGGAGACTTCACCGGAAATTCGTTTATAGACTTGCCATCAAAGTGTTATTTCCTCAGGTAACACCGATACTGTTGCAATGCTTCCTTGAAAAGCACGAGCAAGCTTTGCTCGTCATGACTATCCAGATTGACCCTCGCCTAGTTACAACAATGTAATGTAAATCATTGATGTGTTCAATCAGCAGAAAACAGGAAAATATTAACCATGAATAATAGCACTTACACGTAAGTTGGACAGGAACATGTGAGAATGGTGTTTCTCTTCACTATAATCTTCCGATGATGGGAATATATGCACGTAGTCTCAAACAACATTGAAAGCATTGTCTTTTAAATAGGGAATAAATGGAATGGGGTTCCAATCTGTAGGAAGTGGCCGTCTCTGCAGTTGGGATAGGTCTTCGGCCGGTGGACTTGCTGTACTTTTTGTTGGAGTGGGATTTTTCTGTGGTACGGCTGGTGCTATGGCAAATGAAATCGGTATACCTTTTGCTGGAGTGTAGGTCCTGTGTGGTGGGGCTAGTGGTGTGGCCAGTGAAGTATGGGTACAGTCTGCTGGAGTCGGTCCTATGTTTTGTGTCACTGGTTGTACAGCCAATATAAGTGGGGTGATTTTTGATTTCTCCGGCACCACCATGTTTTTCAAGGACTTTGCTGGTGCTCGTTTAGGTTCGGCAATCACCCTCTTCCTTTTTGATGTCCGATGCACAAGAATAGCTTTTGAGTGAAAAAACATGGTATGATGACAGATGGAATATGTATTGATAATGGATGGGCATGGCATCTCGAGTTATATGATGAGTAAACTAAGCAGATGGCGGTGCAACAAAGTAGAAGAAATGCAAGACAACATATGCAGGATACGCGCAATCAATAAAACCTTGCCAAATTAGAACTGGCACCTTGATGGGTGTACAGGACAGGCCATCTGCCTTTGACTCCTCGAGGTTAGAATAGTCATTAGGATGATATTCTGAACAAGAATCAACAGGTGGGGAGCGTATGAGTTTCATTGCATCCAGGATGGCACTCAATGTCTTGGTTCCAATTTTGTAAGTCATTGCAGTGTTCCACAATATTCTTCTGATGCTGGGATTCTGATATTCACTGTAATTGCGTATAATATCTGAGAACCATGAAAACATAAATAGTTGTGAGATTATCTTTGTAATGCAGATGATATTCTAATATAGGGGCGCCCCTGTAAACACTTGTGTGCTATCACTGGATTCTGATGAGAGAGCTCATGTGTGTTGTAATATGGTGCGTGCATTTACATAATTTGGCACAAGTACAAAAAATAGGCTCTGGAAGTAAGGATAGTTGGCAGATGATAGGTTCATAATATACTGTATAGAGATTTTATTGCCAAACCATGATAACAAGAGCACATAGCAACTACGCAGATCATAGTGTACATAACAGGGGTACACTATAACCACGATATATAAATCGGGAAAGTGGAACTGGCTTGAAAATACGGTGTTGTATTGTCTCTAGTAATTGAAAGCCTATCGATCACGTATAGGCCAAATCTATCAGCTATTGACTGTAGATGTTCCTGCGCCCCTTCCTGACAAGGAACATACTGTACGTACTAAATATAGAATAAACAAAGAGGAACATGTTAAAGAACAGAAGAGGAAGCATATTCTTGAGGTTCCGCTTCATTGCATACAATGTTGGTTGCCCACTCATGATGAATCATAGCGCCCAAAGAAATGCAATTGCATGCTATCTCTCTATATGTGGCAATTTTGAACAAGAGTCATTAGGATCATATTCAGAACAAGAGTCAACAGGTGGGGAGCGTATGAGTTTCATTGCATCCAGAATGGCACTCAATGCCTTGGTGCCAATTTTGTAAGTCATTGTAGTGTTTAGCTTCAAGAGTGTACTGCTGCTAGTGCGACACAAAGCAGCTACACAGATCATAGTGTAGATATAACGGGAAAACCTTAAGCATCATAGTAAAATCAGCAAAGTGGAACTTGCTGGAATATATGTGCTAATATTGCCGGTACGGCTAGGCTTCGTATACCAGCTCTCTTCAAGTGAAGGTGCAGTACTGTTAATATCAATGTAACTCTCAAAGGCGACACAACTCCCCGCATTTCCTTGCTATTCTTATGGGATTCAAGTGGCCAGGTCACAACAAATCCTATTCCTATGTTTACAAAATCCTACGAATTAAAGAGGCCCAAAGTGTCCATCACAACCGACCGTATAGACCTCTATACTGCAAATGTCCCTGCTCATCTTCAGTACAAGGAACATATTGTACTACTATCATACTCCCTCCGTTCCAAAATATAAGTCTTGGTAGAGATTTCCACTATGGATCACATATAGATGTATCCAGATACATTTTAGAGTGAAGATTCACTCATTTGGCTCCATATGTAGTCCATGGTGCAATCTATACAAAGACTTGTATTTAGGAACGGAGAGAGTACATATTAAAGAAGAACGGAAGAGGAACATGGTAAAGAAGAGCAAGCAGATTTTGGATAATAAAATGTTGGTTGTGCAGTGCCCACACATGATGAACCAGAGCACATTAAGAATGCAACTCCCAGATGTCTCTCGACCATTTCAGGAGGTTGGATGAAGATCCTACGTCTCCTAACCCTTCTTCTTCCTCGTCTCTAATTCTTCCCATACAGAACACCGCATGGGCCGCCGGCCGGACCACCGGGCTCCATCGCCTCTGTTCCTCAGCCACCCCCACCCCCACCCCGCCCCAACCCCCACCCGTGTCGAGTTTTATTCATTCGGTAAGGCCCCATAACCACCCGAGCCCCTTTGTTCGCTCCGGCGAACTCCGGCGAGCTCTGAAAAATCGACTGACGCAATTTTGAAATTTAGTCTACTGTGATTTAACTAGTGTGGAATATAAAAGGGGAAAACCATAAGCATTGGGAGTATAGTGTTGAGCGTGCCATGGCGGATCTGAAGGTGCAAACCGGACAAAGGCAACTTCGCAACCAAGACAAGAAATCAGTGTAAAGCAGTGGTGAGAATAAGTTGAGGAGATACAAAAGAGTACCGCCTCTGGTCCGGCACCGTGTATGCATCTGCTGAGAATTTGACGGTGCTGCGGTAGCGATGGCTGTCGGCAGCGAGGAAGTAGATCTAGGAGGGTAGACGGTGGCGGCGAGGTGCTGTGGACGAGACGATCGTAGGAGCGGCGCTGGCAAGGTGGACGACGGCGGGGATGAAGCGAGAGGACGGGATGCAAGGATCCCGGTCTAAAGTCGTGGATGAGAGAGGTCGATCTCTTGTAATGTATGGCAGCATCGGCGTATCAGCTCCGGCATGGTGGAGGAGGACGGCGGTGGATGGGGTGGCGGACGGCGGCGGACGAAGGAAGGTGGGGTGGGGAGGGTGTTTTGGCGCCCACGGACTACGAATGGGGAAAAGGGAGGTAGAGAGGAAGGGGGGAACCATGTATTCAGGGCGTGCTTGTCTCAAATGCGAGGAAATTTACAAACTTAGCCCCCGTTTCAAATTTCCTACATCACAGCAATATTAGTCAGTTGGGGATAGGACGGTAATCTCGCATACACCAAATATTTGCCCACGAGAGTTTGTTTTTGGCGCCCACCGTGTATGAATATGAATCTGTGAGGGAGTCGATTTCGGCCAAGGACACAATGTGTTTTGGCGTCCACCGTGTATGAATCCGGGTGAGAGGCGGTTACGTCATGTTTGGGTGAAACCTATAGAAATCCAGCAGATAGGCTTTGCGTGGCAGGGATAGGCAGTAGTAATTTCCATCTCACATATTTTGGTTTCGGGCGGTTACTGCGACTTTCCCCGCTTCTTTCAAATTTTGCAGAGTGCATGTTTACAATGCCAACTCAATTCATCCGACTAGTTCTGGGTTCAAGTCCCGGGCAACCCATATAGAAAAGACCCATCAAAGTTTTTAACTTTGACTCACTTATTCTATTTTTTTTGGGCGGGATCCATTTTCAATTGGAATTACATTCTATATACATCATTTTTTATATATACTTTCAAAAGCATGACACCATTTATACATAAATATGGTTTACAAATGGCATGATCTCAGATTCATAAGGTTGTATCCATCAATTTGGATTTTCAAATATTTGAAACCACTTTATGTTAAAAATCCAATGTATGCATTCCTCGCTAACTGTCTCCAATTAATGTGTGTTTCATGCTAGTTTTTTTACTTCTCAAACATGTATAATGTGTTTCACACATGCAACATATAGTGTAATCCCGTTTAGACATTAATTGCATATAAACCATGCATTGTTTGTAATTAAAGAATCTATGGATCACCAATATTGATAAACTATATAACATTACACGTGTGCCCAAATTCAAATGAATATGCATGTTTGATACACCAATTTGCGTTATGATATTATCGATGTTGTGATCTCCAGTTTAAATATTGGAATCCCCTTTAATCCATATATTCGTCTCATATAGCTATCACTCATGCTTATATAGGACTATCTCTCTGGACCTATACGTGTTCATCATCTCTCAGGTATCTCTCGTGCTACCTGTATGTCGACAATGATCTTTTATCTTCGTAACACACCGACGGTACTCTCTCCCTCGACCTTCATCACGCTATCTCTCTCTAAGTATATGTCGCTCCCTGCTATGTGTCTCTAACTATGATTTTCCATGTGGAATCTCTTTCTCTCACACAAACACAAAACTTTGTCTCCCGGGGTCTCATTTCTCTCTACTATTCCCATGTGTGCCACTCGCACACCCCTCATACAGAGATGTCTTTCGCTCCTTAGATATGAGAACCTACGGCTCTTCCTCTTAAATATCTCTTTCTCACACACAAACACAAACTCTGTCACCCAGGGTCTCATATTTCTCCATTGTTCTCTTGTATGTCGCTCACACACACTCTCTCTCCCTAGAGATATTTTGCGTTCCCTCATATGTCTCTCTAGCTATCACTCTCATTGTGAAATATCTTTATCTCTCGCAGACACAAAACTCCGTCTCTCGGGATCTCATTTCTCTCTGATATCTATTTGTATGTGACTCACATGCACCGTCTCTCTACCTCTCTCACACCCACACACATAACTCAGCCTTCTGACCCACTCGACTCCTATCTCTAACGTACACTAGCTAGCATCTTTATCTTTCTATTTATCTGTTTCTCCATCAAACTTCTTTCTCGCCCTCACTCTTGATTCCTATCACGCACACTACATATGTTTCTCTCTACATGCAGTCAAGTGCCCTCTCACACACATATATAACTTCACCCTCTAAACCACCAGGCGGTCATCTCCAACACCCAAACTAGCGGATGTCTCTCTAGCTAGCATCTCCATCTCTGTATCTATCTGTAGTTTCTCCGTCAACATTTCTTTCTCGCACGGAGTCTTGCTTCCTATCACCGACACTATATATGTCTCTCCATACATATGCATTTATAGGTTGATCTCTTTTGCACAATCGTTGTGCCTCACCCCCTCTGCTCGCCATAGATGCATGCTCCATCCCATTCCACTATCTCTTAAATACAAAAACACATGCTCAATTGTCGGGCCTTCTTCCCTGCATTCTCACATGCATGCATATTGTCATACCGATCCGTCTCTCCCATGTCGTTGATCTTATGACTTATGTCTTCTTTCTTTTATCTCAATCATGCGCGCGCGCACACATACACATCCCACATACAAATGTACGTTCAAGGTCTCTATGTCTCCATATGTAGTTAATTACCCTCAATCCTAACGCCACATAGAATCATTCTCCTCTTGTGTGCACATAACTTCCACCTGGATGGTTAAAACACACACTCACACTTAACAATCTCCTTCTAGCTACCCCCCCCCCCCGCCTCTTAGTCTTCCCCTATATCCCCGAAACCAATAAGACCATCCCTTGTTTTAGTTCCCGCCTACATGCACCATCGATATATAGTAGTCTTCCTCGGTATCTCTCGAACAAACACGTTCTCTCGATGTCGACTCCTCTCACGCGCACACACCTTCTCTTCCCTCTCTACGGGCATTTTCTCTCTCGCACCCCATCATTGGTAGCCTCTTCCATAAACATCACCTCTGTATGATGAAGCCATGCACACTTAAATTACATCCGCCACAGAGGACCCCGCAACACACACACACACACACATGCACTTACACAAGCACACCCTCCACACACACTAAGACTCCATCTCTCTCTCTCACACACACACACAAACACGCACGCACACACGCACGCACAACCCCTCCCCCCCCACACACACACACACACTAAGACTCCATCTCTCTCTCTCTCACACACACACACAAACACACACACACAAACTAAGACTCCATCTCTCTCTCTCTCTCACACACACACCCCACACACACACTAAGACTCCATCTCACACACACATGCTCTAGGCGGAGCATTTGTTCCTACCACCCTTCATCCAACCTTACCCGTATGATAAAAAATCACCTTAATTTACTTGTATAACATGGACAAATTCCACTTTACTTTAGTAGTCAGCAGACTTATCATCTGTACCCTTATAAAAAAAGAGTTGGCGATGATGGTGTGCCTGCCATCTTGTAATACAGACCGTATGATCTATATCTGGCGGATAGAAATCAAACTATGATAATTTTACAAAATATACCCGCACCTCTCTCCACATCATTATCTACCACAACCTCATTGCTCAGCAATTAAAAAGGAATAAGTCTCTGGAACAATCTAGAATGCATGGTGGCCGCTGCCGCCTGCCGGCGCCGTCCATCCCCATGCCTCCGCCCATTCCGACCACCAGTCACCACCACGCTCCAGTCCTTCTCGCCTTATCTCTCATCTTTCATTTTTTCGATGACATTCTCAAGATACTAGTTCTCCGATAAAATTCTAGAGATATCATTAGTTTTTACACATGGGATTACTCCTGCATGGTTCAATCACAAAAGGTGTTTTGTAAAAAAATGCATATTGATGTTCCGTGCAATGCACGAGAATCATGCATGTAATTATATAACGCAAATCATGAGCAGGAAGTGACATTTTTTTGACACAACCACGTTAACATGGCCACGTAAATCACTAGCTAAAGTAAATACCATTATACTTATATCCCAATGAAAAAGGTTGAGTACATGTCCGAAGACTAGAGTCGCACACACGCACTCTGAATCTCAGAATCTCTCTCACACACACACCAGTTATGTGACGCCCATTTAAGCAGACACGTATGTTACAATTTGTGCACCCCGCGGGTACACGTGATGCTGCGCATTTATTTAAGCTGGAAGGCGAACCCAAACAGTAGCTGCATTCACTCCCCTCCAGTCGCCTCTTCTCTGGTCACCATCGCCCGGTAGCCATGGCCCGGCCGAAGGTAACAACATACACCATACTCCTACCGGAGCGGCGCTTTAATATGGAAATTTTAGTGGTCACACATGCATCTTTTGTGCTAGCACTCCTATATAAGGGTTGACCGGTCGCTTCCCGCAGACGTGCGCGGGCGGTGGAAGAGGAAGGATAAGGGAAGCAGGCTGTGGAATAACATTTTTACTACAATTTCTTAAGAAACTGAGTGCAATGATTGAGTAGTTTTGCAAACTACCAGTACTACACCTGAAATGGTTCAAAACCTATACTCCCTTTCCAGCGCGCGCTTCCAGCGTGAAACGGTCAGTGTCGCCCTGGAGCGTCAGTGCCGCATTAATGCCCGGCCAGAGCGGAGGCGACCTCTCACTGGCGCCGGCTTTGAAGTGGTGCGATGGCCGAGAGAGCGCCGCTTCTCGGTGCACGTGACTGCTCCTCGTCGAGACTGGCCATAGGCCCTGTTTGGATCCATGGGTTAGAGTTAGTTTGAGCTATTTGGGGCTCAAATAGCCCTAAAGTATCCAAGCATCAGGGTTTAAATTGGAGCAACTTGCACCTAACCCACCAAAAAAAACTATCCCACCCAAGAGGTGCTAACTGGAGATAGTTCTCATTGGGACCACTGAAAAATCACTTTTCTCTCTCCATCAGGTGCATTTATTGTCAATCTAACCCTGTCACCCAAACACCTCTTTGGCTACAGTTAGTTCAGGGTCAGTCATGAGTTAGTCTAACCTCTAGCTAAGTTAGAGTATCAAACAGGAGCAGTATAGGACATGAAAGTTGCTCAAATCATACAGTCAAATCCGTACGTGAAAGGATTTTTTCTTTTTGAAAACGGAACGTGAAAGGAATTTTTTTAGAATGCTCTTGGCATGTTACTAACATGTGATTAGTTAACCGACCTCAATAGACGGCAAAAATGCCAGCCCTCCGCACTTTGATAGAGACGAGGAGGGAGATGCGATACAGGCTGCTGGATTACTAGAGATAGGTGTCACACGGAAGCCAAGAAATATGGTGATAGCGTGGGTTAGCCATGTACAAGTATGATGTAACTACACTGGACTGCCGTGTTCCGTACTCTTCCAATCCACTGTGGAGATGATTGGTTGATTTTATATCGCTGAATAATGTTAAATATTATGAGTGCAGACGCTCCACCATGAGGTTCCTTGCTCCTTCTCGGTCGTCGGGAATCTATGTTCTTCCACTCTATTTTTTACGTGAGCTTTGTTCATCCTTTTGCCGACACGCGAGACATCTAGCATCAAGGTGCACGTGTTATGCAAGGATCGTTCCATCTATATGAAGAACACGTGGGACTGGAACTACGAGACGGACATGTACCCAGGAGTGTACGTACGAACTTGAGTAATGTACTGCAGTAAGTGAAGTAGAAAGGCACAAATGGTATGAACATGCGTGGCATATAGGGTGTGTTTGGTTGCGTTCTCATCTCAGCATAGTTGTTCCCTCTTCATGCATGCTCAACTCAACACCCATATTCATGCATGCTCTCTTCATGCATGCTTCTAGTGTATTTGTGCTAAACTAGTGTGGACTCATGCACCCTCCATACACTCTACCAAACACCCAAAAGTAGGTCGAGAAGGGAACTCTTGGGCGGCATTTGTCCCTTACTATGTACTACCACTAAATGTTGTACGTGCAATGCACGGTGATGTTATGGAGTACGTGCCTAAGTACTCTACTACTACTATATTAGTTGGAGGCACATATTAACTTTTATATTTGTTTACGTGTATGCCCCGAGACATTCCAACTAGACGTGTCTTTCTCTCCAGGTCGCACTTTGTGCCAGGACCCCGACTCAATGCCACATCGATCTAGCATGTAACACCTCGTATCACCTTGCGGCCTCACGCACGGTATCCCCACGGGTGTCGCCTTACCTTTGCCCGGGACCGTTTGCGCCTTTTGGCACACGTATATGATAGTGTCGCTAGCATCCATATGATAAGGAGCCCGGGCTGACATGGCTAGTCGTAAACCCAAAGTGGCACAAACTTACAGGGACAGACATCCATGACCCAGCATCGAACGTGTCGGTCATCAGTGAGTGAATCCAGGCTGTAGCATTGGGCTAGCAGGACTCCGGTGAACCGGGCTATAGTGGCCTAACAGGACTCCGGTATCATCGCGTGACATTTCCCCGAAGGGACAGACACAGGAACAAAGAAAGACACATACCGGCCAGCCTAAGTGTTCCGGAGCAGTAGCAAGCTACCATTGCTCAGTGGAAGCACTAGGAGACATTTCCCGGTAAGAGAGGCTACTAAGGATAAACAACTAGATAGTCAGATCCCACACATACCAAGCATTTCAATAACATACACACAATATGCTCGATATGTGCAAATACAACATGGCATCACAACATGACTCTACAACTCAAGTATTTTATTCAATAGGCTCCGAGGAGCGAGATATTACAAACATGGGTCTCATGACCCAACATTCAGAGCAAACAAATCAAAGCACAAGCGGAAGCTTAACATGTCTGGGTACAGACAACTATAAATGAAAAAGGCTGGAAAGCCTGACTATCTACCAGATCCTACCGAGGGCACAAGATCGTAGCTGAGGTAACAAGCTAAACGTCGAAGTCCATGAGGAACTACTAATGAGACTGAAAGTCTCTCTGCAAAACATAAAATAGGCAAACATGAGTGCAAATGTACCCAGCAAGACTTACCTCCGAACTAACTACATATGCATCATTATCAACAAAGGGGATGGTGGAGTTTAACTGCAGCAAGCCAGCTTTGACTCGGTGGCTATCCTGAACTACGACTGCAAGTAACTCTTTTGAGGTGGCGCACACGAGTCCACATATTCACCATATCAATACACCACTATGGATCCGCTCCCGTCTCCCTACGAGAATGCCATCCATATCACTCACGCTTATCTTGCGTATTTTAGAGTATCCACTTTCACTTGTCTATGAACTGTACAGGCAACCTAGAAGTCCTTTACCACGGACACGGCTATTTGAATAGGTAATGTTAATCCTGCAGGGGTGTACTTCTTCACACACGCTCTCGCCACTTACCACCATGTACACGTCGTGTATCTCGGCAACCTTCAAGCGGAAGCCAGGCGAGGGAGTCGGCCACGACCTGACTAACGACACAAGTCTCTAGTCCAGGTTTATCGCCTATTCGGGTTCCATCCGCAAGGAGATCCGGCCGGGGTGTCGCCCACGACCCCAAATGATGTGAGCAGGGTTCCCAAGCCCACCATCCGGGTGCCACTTGGTACACCGTGCCACTGTGCCTAGTCTGTCCCAAGCCCACCTGTACCGGGTGCCACTTGGTAGACTACTAGCACTACCTACAAACACCAAAAACTAGTTGCAACTCCTGGACAGAGATCAAGTCGGTTAATAAGTCGAGAGAGTCAATTAAGGATCCCAATGTGTGGTAGTAGCTGTTCATGGATCACAAACACAAAACTCAGTTCCTGAGGACGGCTGCAATGAGACAACCCACCATGTAATCCTACACGGCCTCTCACCGCTACCTTTACCAAATCGTGTTCACACACTTAGCTCTCAACAGTAGGACATGTTCACACACCTCCAATTCATCCCCGATGAGTCAGACCTGACTCAACTCTAAGCAATAGCAGGCATGACAAACAAGCATGATTGAGAAGGCACATCAGGGCTCAAACAACTCCTACCCATGCTAGTGGGTTTCATCTATTTACTGTGGCAATGACAGGTCATGCAGAGGAAAGGGGTTCAACTACCGCAGCATGTAACAGTTGAATCGCTGTTGTCCTAGCGCAGTAAAAGAGAGCAGGAGCGAGAGAGTGGGATTGTATCGGAATGAACAAGGGGGTTTTGCTTGCCTTCCACTTCTGAAGATAGCATTGAGTCTTCATCAGTGTCAACGATCACAATGTCGATACAACGTCTACCGAGGGGAAACAACACCGACAAACAGAGAAGAAACACGATCAATGCAATGCACAATATGATGCATGCTATGACATGGCAATAAGAATGTGTTTTGGCTAATGCAAGCTAGAATAGATTGAGATGAGTCCATTTGAACCAAAGATTCAAATGCAAACCCATTTTAAGAGGTCATAATAGTGCATTAACTTGTTTCACCTAAACAGCAAGGTTAATGTGTTGTAACATGCATGAAACCAGTGCAGATGGATAGATTGGATTTTTCTGATCATTTTTCATATATAATTTATTTGATTTGGAGCTACGGTTGATTTTATATGATTTTTAGAAGTTTGCATTATTTTCCGGAATTTCCTGTATAAGAATAATTCCAGTAATTGAATGAATGCGTCAGCATTGCGTCAGGGTGACGTCAGCAGGTCAAAGGCGCCAGCCCAGGTCAAACCTGACGGCTGGGACCCACATGTCAGTGTAACAACTAAATAACAAAGTTAGTTAGCGTTAGGTTAGCACTAACCTAGGTTAATTAGAGCCTGGGCCCACTTGTCAGTGAGTCAACTAATTAACTAAGTTAATTAGTGCTAATTAAACTCACACCCAAACTAAATAGGGGCATGGCCCACGCGTCAGTGACCCTGGGGGGGTCAAACCCCCTGTCAAAATGGTCAACGCCACCAGCGGCTTGACGCCGGCGACGGCAAACGCGGCGAAGCGCTGCGGGGTTGCTCCTCCGGTGGCTAAAAGCGCGGCGGAGGGCACTAGGGGGAAGCCCTTGCTCACCCGCATCTAGGGGAGCGTGCGGCTGGGCGTGGGGTGGCTGGAGCTCACCGGAATGGAGCTCGCGGCGGCGCTGGAGTTCGGGCGATGATGGTTACGGCGATGCAGCATGCGACAGGAGCAGCGGATGGGTGTGTTAGGATACTGGGGGCATACTGAGCATGATTATGCGCTCAGACATGAGCTTCAGCAGCTGCAACAATGGCAGCGGCATGGCCGGCGGCGATGAGCTCTCGAGCTCGGCGACATACGCGGCTAGGGAGCGCTATCGAGTGCGATAATAGGGGAAATGGATCATGAGCTCACAGTGGTCACGTTGAGATGGTCAACGAGCTCGGGGAAGCGACGACGGCGACGACTCGACGATGACGGCCTTCGGTGCCCGAGGAAGAAGAAGATGATGGCGCCGACATTGCAGGGCGTCCGGTGATGCTTGGCTTGGCAAGGATGAAGCTGGCGACGATATGGATCTCGGGAACACGGAGAGGGAGCGAGGGAGTGGCTGGCCGCAGTATTTCTCAGTGGAGTGGCCATGGCGGCTTCGGCCATGAGGGGAAAAGAGCAGGGGAGTGAGAGGAAGAGAGCAGGGAGGCAAGGGAGCGGCCGAGGGGGGGGGGGCGTGTGCTGGCCGTTTCCCAGGCACGAGAACAGGGCGAGGTGGAAGCAGGAGGTGGAAGCAGGAGGTGGAGCTCGGGCGCGCGCGTGTCGACACGCCTCTGCCTACTGGCAGAGGTTGAGGACGGTGCGGAGTTGGGCTGGGCCTCAGCCACAGTGTTGGGCCAGGTGGGGCGCTAGGTGGCTGTAGGTAAGTCCAGGTAAACCTTTCTCTCTCTCTCCTTTTATTAATGTTTTCTATTTTCTGTCTTTGTTTTTTTTGGATTTAGTAAAATACTAAATCACTTTATAAAATCCTGAAATAAATAGTGGGCACATACTGGATTATTCCCAACAGCCCTCGACCATTTTCATAATTATTAGAGCATCTAAAATATTTATAGAATTTAAATGCCCCAATTCAAATACAATATGAGTTAATTCAAAAATCCATAAATGGCCAAAAAATATGCTCATCATTTTTGGTAGAAGTTTTCACCTTCATCAAAAATCATGAACATTTCCAATGGCATTTTGGGTTCATTGAAGATTATTTTAGGTTGAACCTATTTGATTTGATCTAGTGCTAGGGTTTGAACAATCCCCATTTCAAGTTCATTTGAAAATTTAAACATGATGCACACATAAGGGGCTAGCCTAGTGCATACCAGGACTAGGGATGTGACAACTTGCCCCCACTAACAAGAATCTCGTCCCGAGATTCAAGACGTGAGGTAAAAGGAAAGGGGGTCACAAAACTATCACGATCTTCAGGATTCAACTGCCCTTCTCGAAGATATTGGTTCATTGATTCAAATTGATCTTGACCTCTTGCTTTGAGAACTTCATCCAACATGACAACGAGAGGAATGGGAGAATTTTAGAAGAATCGATCTTCTTGAGGTTCGAGCAAATTAGGATCATCTCAATGATCACAAGATCAACTCACAGAATGAGACGTAGAAACATCTCTAGAGCTGAGAGGCAAGACATGCATCAGGAGGGACGAAAGAAACAATTTGACGAGGGTTTCAAAGTAGCGAGGAAACAATTACTATGATCCCATAACGGGGCACCTTGGGAGAGGTGACTCGTAGAAATATTCTCTTAAGTGGCAAAAAGAGTTACTTTTGATTCGGAGATCATTGAAACTCTTTATACCAACCTAAGGCAAATCATAATGGATCGTTTGAGGGAGCTCGAAAGAATGGCATACTAAAACTAGGATGGATGATCTGGATTACCTTGTTAAAGACAACACAAGGGATGATTTTAGTAACTGGGGAGAAGTTCAACAGTAGAGAGTGAGTCCACTGTTTGAAAAGTTATAGCATAACCGAGGAAACTGAGAGCAATCCCAGTTAGTGCCGATGATAACACCTAGCGCTTGTGCGTGCTCTCAAGAACTTGAGCATTTCCATATTCATCAAGGTTTCACCAATATCCATGTCAAGGATCCTGGCAACACAACGTACTACCATGATGAACAACGATGGACGATGCAGATGCAAAGGAAGGTAACCTTCTCAGATTTCACCTTAGCGGGGCCAAGGGAACAAAATCTGGATGATCGACCGAGAGACATTTAGCACTCCACTTCTAATGTTCTCCTTGATGTGCTAGTGTATCCCATTCATAGATATGGTTTGATATTTGGAACATCAAGTAAAAGGTCGGACTTCGGAAACACAAAAATCCATAAGGGACAACTAGGGAGTAAATCCTACAAAATCCTTATGGGGAGGTGACCAACTTCTTCAATCAAGATACTACAATAATAGGTCTTCCGGCTGGGTGTATTGGCCACGACATCCACTTTACCGGGTTACAGAGAGACCGATACTATAGTTCTTGGGAAACGTTCCAACCATCATAACTGCCTGAGATTCAGATCTGGTTGGTGTCAGGAAAATCCAGACTCATCATGTCTAGAAAGAGAAATGAAAGTTTGCAACACAAATCGATGAGTTGACGTTGCGAGATTCTCGGGGGATGAACTACGATAGCAAGCTCCAAAACATGAGCTGGTTCTGCTACACAATTGCGAACACACTGTCCTAGACAAGCGTGACCACGTGGTAGTCTTATAATAAAATACTACCGAGTTCAGGTGGGGAACCATAATTAATGACATCGAAGTCTTCATGCGTGGAAGTCCAAAGAATTCAACTTAGAACAGCCTCCTTTATCTTGAACAAATCAATCAGTGGCTTGGTGTGCTAGGATATACATATGAAATGAAGATGATCAGTCTATCAAACCACAGAATACTTCTCACATGCATAACTGACTTGGGATGATTCCAAGGAAAAAAAAACAATCTTTCTCAAACTCACGGCGGCAACTTGCACCAAATGCACGTGAATCCGAGGAAGTCACTTCTTTCATCCAACATATGCTTCATGAGCTAGCATGAAGAGATGCTGTCAAAAGTTTCCAACACTCGCTTAATGTTCAACAAAATCATGGGGACGACCTGGATGTTGTCGATGGGCTCAACAACAATTCATCCAGGTTTCCATATAAATGGAATTCCATAATTAAGTGAACACGGTGATAGCATTGGTCAGACCCAAAGAATATAATGATGTATGCTCGAGGAATCAACCACGAGTAAGACAACATTACGAATATCGTTGGTTCTAATTTAATTTGATGATCGCCCATACTCAAATCAAAGTTTGGATAAGATGATAGGTCCGTTAACTGATCACGAGGGTCAATCAATGAAAATACCATCTTTCTTCAACACATTCAAGATATCCCTTAAAATGAACTAAGTCGGACAAGCTTTTATCTTCCAACTCTCCAAGTTGTTGTTTAGCTTAACCAACTAGCTCAGGGGTATCCTGCACAGATTCTTGGAGAAGGTTGGTTTACAAGAAACCAACTTGATCACGAGCTCAACGCATTGGTCAGGGGGACAACCTAGTGATACTTTTGGGAAGATAATCGAAAAATCACGAGCCACCAATATGCTACTAAGCTCAAGAATAATCTTACTTCTCAGGCAAGACGATATGATCAAATAACCAAGGGATTGGCATAGCCCTAACTCATTGATCGAGAGGTGTACCAGAAATAAGGACTAGGTAGCACGATCTATCTTAGAATGATGATTCAGGAACCAACATGCTAAGAATGAAATTATTGTCCTTTAACTACCAAGCAACGGAGTTGCTAGGAGTATAGATTTCACACATCACGGTTCACTTGTCGGCATTCCATTTGCAACAACACGGGAGCCGAGAAATGAATAATGAGGGCGAGAAGTATTACTGCGTCAAGAATTCATAAGAGATAGTGCAATTCTCATGACGATCCTGACGTAAAGAGTGTAACACTTCAGGGTAGAAGGGATCAAAAGCTTGATTGCATTTTGATCTACGGAATACAACTGCTTTGACACAATCCTGGATATGAATGAGGTACTGGAGTTTGTTTCTCCTAGTCATTCCAGAATAGAATGGCTTGGCGGACCACAGGAGTAATAGGCATCGATGAACAAATGCACACATACTCTTGACTATCAATTGATAGACGAAGGTCAGAAGACAACTAAAGAGGGACGACTCAAAAGAACATATGATTTTTTGAGTTGTGGATGCATGGATTAGCATGTCGAACGAGTTCAACATATTTCTTCCGGATAACCCATGCAAAAGGTTGAGCTGGCAGAGTCACGATATAGAATGGAGAACTCATCGTGAGCACTTTGGTTGTGATCTTTCGGTTCAACGAGGAACTTCTACCATGAGCAGTTCATGGTATTTGGAAGAAGGATATACCACGAACCTCGAGGACTATCACAAAGTTACTAATATCCTAAAGGAACTAGCAAACACTATCAACAGGAGGTAAGTAGGGTGAATCTCGGGTTCAAGAACCCAGGAATAGAATACCTACTACTAAATGGCATCACAGGATGCTTTCAAGAATAATGGCCAGAATCATCACACTGGGAACACAAAGCATGGCTGGATTACTAGGTGATACTCTAAGACACCTAGGGTCATAATACTAGCTCCAACGTATATACCGAGGTAATGAAGTACCTCAACACACTAGTTGGTGTGGTTAATCTGGCAAAAGGGACATCGGAACGGTAAGATGGGATTTGCAAATGCATCAGACTGTTTAGAAACCTGGGATGACTTGGACAGCATAACGGCTGTAAATGCTCAAAAAGATTTGAGGAATCCTACAAAATGGTGGCATAACCACTTGATCATCACAATATCAAGAATCTGAGGCCATCTATAAATACACGAAAGTAGTGGCAACTGAACTGAGGCTTGAATCCATCAATTCTATAAGTCTACTAATTAGTAACACGTGATCCTGATAGAGGGAAGAGAAAGCCTAATTCTTTAACCCCGTAAGAAAGATAGGATGACTCAGATCAGAAGGCCATAAGGTATAAGGATTAAAAGAGCCTTACGTTCCATCCCACAATCAAATCCCTTATATAACTAAAGAATTTCTAGACTCAACTTCGACCAGTTTGGCTTGGTAATCCTATAGGCAGTCAGGCTCTGATACCAAAGCTGTCAGGACCCCGACTCAATGCCACATCGATCTAGCATTTAACACCTCATATCACCTTGCGGCCTCATGCACGGTATCCCCACGGGTGTCGCCTTACCTTTGCCCGGGACCGTTTCCGCCTTTTGGCACACGAATATGATAGTGTTGCTAGCATCCATATGATAAGGAGCCCGGGCTAACATGGCTAGTCGTAAACCCAAAGTGGCACAAACTTATAGGGACAGGCATCCATGACCCAGCATCGAACGTGTCGGTCATCAGCGAGTGAATCTAGGCTGTAGCACTGGGCTAGCAGGACTTTGGTGAACCGAGCTGTAGCGGGCTAACAGGACTCTGGTATTCATCGCGTGACATTTCCCTGATGTGACAGACACAGGAACGAAGAAGGACACATGCCGGCCAGCCTAAGTCTTCCGGAGTAGTAGCAAGCTACCATGGCTCAGTGGAAGCACTAGGAGACATTTCCCGGTAAGAGAGGCTACTAAGGATAAACAACTAGATAGTCAGATCCCACACATACCAAGCATTTCAATAACATACACACAAGATGCTCGATATGTGCAAATACAACATGGCATCACAACATGACTCTACAACTCAAGTATTTTATTCAATAGGCTCCGAGGAGCGAGATATTACAAAGATGGGTCTCATGACCCAACATTCAGAGCACATAAATCAAAGCACAAGCGGAAGCTTAACATGTCTGGGTATAGACAACTATAAATGAAAAAGGCTGGAAAGCCTGACTATCTACCAGATCCTGCCGAGTGCACAAGATCGTAGCTGAGGTAACAAGCTAAACATCGAAGTCCACGAGGAACTACTAATGAGACTGAAAGTCTCTCTGCAAAACATAAAATAGGCAAACGTGAGTACAAATGTACCCAGCAAGACTTACATCAGAACTAACTACATATGCATCATTATCAACAAAGGGGATGGTGGAGTTTAACTGCAGCAAGCCAGCTTTGACTCGGTGGCTATCCTGAACTACGACTGCAAGTAACTCTTTTGAGGTGGCGCACAGAGTCCACATATTCACCATATCAATGCACCACTATGGATCCGCTCCCGTCTCCCTACGAGAAGGCCATCCATAGCACTCATGCTTATCTTGCGTATTTTAGAGTATCCACTTTCACTTGTCTATGAACTGTACAGGCAACCCAGAAGTCCTTTATCGTGGACATGGCTATTCGAATAGGTAATGTTAACCCTGCAGGGGTGTACTTCTTCACACACGCTCTCGCCACTTACCACCATGTACATGTCATGTATCTCGGCAACCTTCAAGCGGAAGCCTGGTGAGGGAGTCGGCCATGACCTGACTAACCACACAAGTCTCTAGTCCAGGTTTATCGCCTATTCGGGTTCCATCCGCAAGGAGATCCGGCCGGGGTGTCGCTCACGGCCCCAAACGATGTGAGCAGGGTTCCCAAGCCCACCATCCGGGTGCCACTTGGTACACCGTGCCACTGTGCCTAGTCTGTCCCAAGCCCACCTGTACCGGGTGCCACTTGGTAGACTACTAACACTACCTACAAACACCAGAAACTAGTTGCAACTCCTGGACAGAGATCAAGTCGGTTAATAAGTCGAGAGAGTCAATTAAGGATCCCAATGTGTGGTAGTAGCTGTTCATGGATCGCAAACACAGAACTCAGTTCCTGAGGACGGCTGCAATGAGACAACCCACCATGTACTCCTACATGGCCTCTCACCGCTACCTTTACCAAATCGTGTTCACACACTTAGCTCTCAACAGTAAGACATGTTCACACACCTCCAATAATTCATCCCCGATGAATCAGACCTGACTCAGCTCTAAGCAATAGCAGGCATGACAAACAAGCATGATTGAGTAGGCACATCAGGGCTCAAACAACTCCTACTCATGCTAGTGGGTTTCATCTATTTACTGTGGCAATGACAGGTCATGCAGAGGAAAGGGGTTCAACTAACGCAGCATGTAACAGTTGAATCGCTGTTGTCCTAATGCAGTAAAAGAGAGCAGGAGCGAGAGAGTGGGATTGTATCGGAATGAACAAGGGGGTTTTGCTTGCCTGGCACTTCTGAAGATAGCATTGAGTCTTCATCAGTGTCAACGATCACAACATCGATACAACGTCTACCGAGGGAAAACAACACCGACAAACAGAGAAGAAACACGATCAATGCATTGCACAATATGATGCATGCTATGACATGGCAATAAGAATGTGTTTTGGCTAATGCAAGCTAGAACAGATTGAGATGAGTCCATTTGAACCAAAGATTCAAGTGCAAACCCATTTTGAGAGGTCATAATAGTGCATTAGATTGTTTCACCTAAACAGCAAGGTTAATGTGTTGTAACATGCATGAAACCAGTGCAGATGGATAGATTGGATTTTTCTGATCATTTTTCATATATAATTTATTTGATTTGGAGCTACGGTTGATTTTATATGATTTTTAGAAGTTCGCATTATTTTCTGGAATTTCCTATATAAGAATAATTCTAGTAATTGAATTAATGCGTCAGCATTGCGTCAGGGGGTCGTCAGCAGGTCAAAGGCGCCAGCCCAGGTCAAACCTGACGGCTGGGACCCACATGTCAGTGTAACAACTAACTAACAGAGTTAGTTAGCGTTAGGTTAGCACTAACCTAGGTTAATTAGAGCCTGGGCCCACTTGTCAGTGAGTCAACTAATTAACAAAGTTAATTAGTGCTAATTAAAATCACACCTAAACTAAATAGGGGCATCGCCCACACGTCAGTGACTCTGGGGGGGGTCAAACCCCCGGTCAAAACGGTCAACGCCACCGGCGGCTTGACGCAGGCGACGGCAAACACGGCGAAGCGCTGCGGGGTTGCTCCTCCGGTGGCTAAAAGCGCGGCGGAGGGTACCAGGGGGAAGCCCTTGCTCACCCGCATCCATGGGAGCACGCAGGTGGGTGTGGGGTGGCCGGAGCTCACCGGAATGGTGCTCGCGGCGGCGCCGGAGTTCGGGCGGTGATGGTTACGGCGATGCAGCATGCGGAAGGAGCAGCGGATGGGTGTGTTAGGATACTGGGGGCATACTGAGCACGATTACGCGCTCAGACACGAGCTTCAGCGGCTGCAACGACGGCGGCGGCATGGCCGGCGGCGATGCGCTCTCGGGCTCGGCGACATACGCGGCTAGGGAGCGCTATCGAGTGCGGTAATAGGGGAAACGGATCATGAGCTCACAGTGGTCACGTCGAGATGGTCAACGAGCTCGGGGAAGCAACGACGGCGACGAATCGATGATGACGGCCTTCGGTGCCCAAGGAAGAAGAAGATGATGGCGCTGGCATTGCAGGGCGTCTGGTGATGCTTGGCTTGGCGAGGATGAAGCTGGCGACGATACGGATCTCGGGAACACGGAGAGGGAGTGAGGGAGTGGCTGGCCGCAGTGTTTCTCAGCGGAGTGGCCATGGCGGCTTCCGCCATGAGGGGAAAAGAGCAGGGGAGTGAGAGGGAGAGAGCAGGGAGGCAAGGGAGCAGCCGAGGGGGGGGTGTGATGGCCATTTCCCAGGCACGAGAACAGGGTGAGGGGGAAGTAGGAGGTGGAGCTCAGGCGCACGCGCATCGACATGCCTCTGCCTACTGGCAGAGGTTGAGGACGGTGGGGAGTTGGGCTAGGCCTCAGCCACAGTGTTGGGCCAGGTGGGGCGCTAGGTGGCTGCAGGTAAGTCCAGGTAAACCTTTCTCTCTCTCTCCTTTTATTAATCTTTTCTATTTTCTATCTTTTTTTGGATTTAGTAAAATACTAAATCACTTTATAAAATCCTGAAATAAATTGTGGGCACATACTGGATTATTCTCAACAGCCCTCAACCATTTTCAGAATTATTAGAGCATTTAAAATATTTATAGAAAAGATTATTTCAAATACAATATGAGTTAATTCAAAAATCCATAAATGGCCAAGAAATATGCTCATCATTTTTGGCAGAGGTTTTCACCTTCATCAAAAATCATGAACATTTCCAAAGGCATTTTGGGTTCATTGAAGATTATTTTAGGTTGAACCTATTTGATTTGATCTGGTGCTAGGGTTTAAACAATCCCCATTTCAAGTTCATTTGAAAATTTAAACATGATGCACACATAAGGGCTAGCCTAGTGCATACCAGGACTAGGGATGTGACACTTTGTACTACTACGTGTGGTCTCTGACCCAGAAGTGGAAGAAGTGGAGATGCTCTACCATGCTGTTTTTTTTATGCTGGGCTCTACCACGCTGTTCATGTCCCACTCCTTTCGCTGACGTGTGGGACATCCAGCACGTGCCGTGTTTGGGACCCTTCTTCGTAAGAGTTGAAACGCTAGCATTCATCAGAAATAAAAAATAATTATAAATCAATAGTGATACTTTTTTTTGAGAACCAATGAGCAGTGATACTATACCACGTGGTTTTCTTGCTCCTCCATATCGGAAAGAATACTTCCGTTCGCCAACATGTGGGACGTCGACCATCCTGGTCCACTTGCCATGCACGCAGAACTCCAAGGGAGAGTCACCCAGGTCGTCGTGCCGCAGTAACATTGACTAATGAGCCGTCAAATCGCATGCCCACTTCCCACTTTGAATTTGCTCGGACGAAGGAACCATCATGACTTCGTTGAATTCTGCTTCTAAAGGAAAACTACTGTACCAGCAGTACTGCTAGCTACAGTAGTTACTCCAATAGATGCCTCCTTTCGTTCATAGGATAGGAATTTTATAAGAATATGAAAATCATAGGAACTGAGATGACATGCATCTCAATTCCTATAGAGAAGAGATGCCATTTGATGCATAGGATAGGAATTTTTCCATTTAGTCTAGGCTAATGTACTAGTAATTTGCTCCAAAAACTACAGTAGTAACTAGTAGTACTGGTACATGCTCATACTCAGACACAGACGCACACACTAACTACTAGTACTACGACTTCTCACATGCTGGCCAGACGCCGTCGTTCTCCTTCCCGGCTTTGTCGGTGACACCCCATCGTGCTTGGATCTCCGCAGACCTCTCCGCAGCAGCGCGTGCGTCCTTTTCTTTCTTGCGGCGGCAGGCCTCTGTTTTCTTGAGTACTTTCTTACTTTTCCGCTCCCTCTGTGCGGCTTTGGCCGCCTCTTGCTCTACCGCCCATTCGGCCTTGGCATCTTCTAATTCCTTCCACTTAGTTGTGAGGTCGCGAGCGGCGATGAACTCGGCACGGCGGGCTGCCATCGCTTCCCTACCATTTTGTGTGCGGTCGTGGGCGGCGAGGAACTCGGCGCGACGAGATGCCATCGCTGCCTTACCGGTTAGTGTGCAGCGCGGTGGCATTAACGACGCTTGGTGAGATCTCTGGGGTGGAGTGGCTGGAAAACCGTATAGTGCATTGGTTTGTCAAGAGCTCAAGGACAAAAGATGAAGGAAATTTGGATTCCCCTTCAATCCTAGTCATTTATTACTGAGTAACATGCATTGGCGATCATCGAACTTGTCTTGACAGCTCACATTGATCACTGTATACGAGATATGGTGATTATACGGTCATTGGCTCAGTGTATAGCTCCTTATTTGTCTGGTCGACCAGTCAAACAATCTGCATGCGCCTCATCAGCTCGTGTTCTTTATCTATCTACGCGGGCCTACCTGTCAATGGAGAAAGAAATACTGTAAAAACCAAAATTATGCGTATGTGGGGAATCAAACCACGGACTCGTTGCTGCAACGCACCCTCGTCAGCCAAATGAAAATGAAATACTTCGCGTCAGACACTCACGCTCACGCTATCAAAGCATGCTAATGCATGCACATCGCCCTCTAAATCAAAGTCCTGCTCATGGCGCAACGCAAACGGCGAGCCCATCACCTGTGCGCCCCAGCGGTGCCTGACATTACTGTTTAGACGTTTGATGGAGGCCTACGCGAACGCCGAGCATGTATTCACCTGGCTCAACACCAACGGTCATACTCGGAGAGCCTTGCTCATGTATATCGTCCATCACAATGACAATCTATAAAATAGCCTAGCTACAGAGGGTACTATGGTAGTATGGTACGGAGTATGTACTATCGTGAGCGACCGATCTTAGTGCCACTGCACTCCGAAACCCCTTCCATTGCTAGCGCGCGCTTCTCGCCTGAAATGGTCACCGTCTCTCCAGAATGTCAATGCCGCATTCACCGGACTTAACTGCAGGTGCAGTTGGTGTGTCACTAACATGCGGGCCAGATGCCTGTTGGGCCCACATGTCAGTAACCCAACGAATCTGTAGTTAAGTCACTGAAGCAGCGTCCGCATTCACGCCTGACGAACCTACTCCGGCGCCAGTTGTCCATCCGTCTGCCGCGGCTCATTGCCATTCGCCCGCTATATTAACTTGAGCCCCAGCTCCTAGCCATAGCCAAAGACCCACACTTATTCTCCTACGGTCCCTTCCTTCTGTCGGCACCACTCCAACCATGGCCTCCTGGCGCTCCGAAGCTCTCTTGGATGTACTGTCGCAGGAGCAGACGAGGGACATCGTCGACTCCGCTCCGGGCGCGCTCCAAAGCTCTCTTCGACGTACTGTCGCAGGAGCAAACAAAGGAGATCGCCAGCACCCCCCCGGCCGCCCTCCGCCGCCACAACCACGTAGCTGGCACGCGTGCGCGGGCGCAGCTGGCAGCGAGGAAGAGTAGTACACGGTAGGTCGCTGCCGCTCTGGTCCCACGAAGGCCACCACTACTCCACTCAATCGACGCCAAGCTTGGTGGGGTAAACACCAACGGCCGACTATACGCTTGACAGGGACGTGGAGGCGGAAATCTTCAGAACCTTGTGCTCCGGAGGATGATGTTATCGAGGTGGATGAGGAGGAGGCAAAGGCAATGGCCGGCTTTCTCGGGTTCATGGCCGGACATGGTGGTTGGGTGCCGGCGATCATTTAGATTAGGTTTTAGTACGGTTTGTGCGAAATATGTAATGAATTTCGTCCGGTTAATTTGAAATTTGCTTTGTTTGCATGAATTTGTCCGGTTAGTTCCTATAGTTGTCGAAAGGTATGTGGGCAGCATCGGATGGCATCCATCAGTGTCCTCGGACAGATGTCGGTGTGAATTTGTGGGCCAGAGCTAGAGATGCCCTAACTATCATGCTATAATCGCTAACAGTCCTCCATTATTTGGCAAGGAACAGTTATCCCTTGATCAAAATTAGATTCGCGATGTTTCGCACTCCTCCCGCGTAAGAGTGTAAAATCTTGCTTACATAAAAATGGAGCAAGTGGACGGCACTTTAGCACGTCATATCACTCGAACTAGCACGCCTAACAAGCGGGAAAGCACCACCCTCGTCAATTTGTTCTGGATTTCTATCGATCGATCGCGCAAAAATGTTACGCTTCGGAAGTTCTAAAGGAAAAGGCAGCACACTTACGACTCGTACGCGTCGCCCCCCCCGACAGTCTGGCTCGCATGCCGCTCACCAGAGGGGACATGCGTTGTTTTACAATTTCACTGACATGTGGGACCGTAATTGCATAAACCGTCGATAGCCAAAATCTAGTCGCTCGGCGGGCGTCGGCTGAGAAGAGAGAAATGGGGGAGGGAGAACAGATCGACCACCCGCTGCGCACAGACTCCAAGAAATATATGGTGATAATGTGAGGTGGGCCATGCTAGAGTCCGGACCGCTTCCAGAGCCCGCTCTGACCGACCTAGCCCCTCAAGACGCCAGCTGCCCGCCGCATGCATGCATAGCAAGTACTAAAAAACTGGGCTATAAGCCCGCTTATGTGGAGGAGAGAGAGGCATTAACGAAGTCAAGGAGTGCTCTCTACAAGAGCCCGTCTTTACACGTGCTCCTAGGTATAAAAAAATTCTAAAAAAAGGCATAAAAAACAATTGTGTCTAAAAAAAGAAAGCTAAAAACATTTGAGAGGAAATAGATAGAGAGAAAGTGAGAAAATTGTAACCTTAGCCAACCTTATAGTCAATAGTATGGTAACATTACATGAGGAAGGAGGGAGTGGTGCCCATGCCAAGTTCACTGGGCTGCCATGTTTCACACTCCTCCTTCGTAACAGTGGAGATAATAGCTTTCAACAAGAATAAACAATGAATACTCGTTGCTCGTACTCTATATTGGAAAGAATACTTTCATTCGCCAACATGTGGGACATCGACCATCCTGGTCCACCTATCATGCACAAAATTATCCTGGTCTACCCCGGTCGTATCGCAGGCCCAACCTTTCCCACTGTAAGTTGTTCAGACGAAGGAACCATCATGACTTCATTGAATTCCACTTCTTCAAGAAAACTTACTGTACCCGCAATACTCCTACCACACACGAAGACTGGACGGCACTGTACCACGTCATATCACTGAAACCCACTAGGCCAAACTAACCCACCTAGGTCATCTATTTTGGAATGGAGGGAGTACGTCTCTGCACTGCTATGATTTTGTGTTGCACGTTCTCTATACTTTTGCTACGATTTTCCTACGATTTTGGAATGGAGGAAGTTGCCTGAATGTATCCGTGTCGACTATTGTCTGATCGATCACTAAGCCTACAATTTTAGGAGCTAGGGCTATTGGTGGATCGACGAGGGATAAGTATAAGCGTACCACGAGCTCATCAGCCCCAATGTTTCTCTTCGGTGAGTGTTTTGCAAGTACTATAGCTCGCACAGTAGCTAGCCTACTAACACCAAGAATCATCAAACAAGCCCTGATGATATGATAAACAGTTCAAACTTACATCTAAGCATGCCATACATTACATGTAAAGCTTGTGAGGATACATCTGTTTCCATAACTTGGAGAGGGTTCGCATGATTCACTATCAAACAAAAGTAGCAAGTACCACCCACACAAGACAGTGCACTAGCCCAAAGATGGTTTGATAACACGCATCATTCTGGTAATTAAACATAGGGCAATCCAAACTACCCTGAAGGATTAGCGCGACCAACTATTTCTTGTCATCGATCTCTCGGGCAATGACCACAGCACGAACTACGGCATGGGAATTGATTTCTGGGGCGATGTCCACAGGACTGACCATGACATCGGAATCGATCTCTGGGGCGATGTCCACAGGATGGACAGCGGCATCGGAATCGATCTCCGGGGTGATGCCAATAGGACGGGCCGCGACATCGGAATCATCAAGGACGTCCACTGGCACCTACACAACCCTAACATATTAGCAAGCACATTGCAAATAATCAAAATCCACAACTATGGTAATAAGCCACTATTTTCTACCTTGTGTAGCTCACCGGGGGATCTTATCCCTCCGGGGCCCATCTCCTCGTCCTCGATGGGGGACATCACCTTGCCAGAGGAATACTGCTTCTCAACGGCGACTATCTCCTCAAACTCGGCCTTGAGCCTCGCATAGGTGGCCATCAGAGTTCCTGGGGTAGGCACGATGGGGCCCTTGCTGTTCTTCCAACTTTCTTTGAGGAGTTCGTCCGCCAACTTCGTCAACTCTTTGGCCAGTGCTTGTTTCTTGGAGTTCTTCATCTCCATGGGTTGGCCCGCCAACATGGTCAACTCGTTCGTCGGTGCTTTCTTCCTGGAGATCGCTGTCTCCAGTGGGTTGTCCGTCGGCAACTCTTTGCCTAGTGATCCAGGATCCATCAATGAACTGACAAACAAAAAGCAATCGAAAGGAAACCACAATCGCAATGAAAATGGGAAAAGAATAGGATGTGAGAATCGGTTGGTGCTTCGCCAAAAGAAGATTCTTGGAATGAAAATATAGCAGCATAACTGATTTGCCCACCTTTGCTTAGTTGGTACAGAAGAAAAATGGCAGAAGTTAGTAGCCTGGAGTGAGGTTTTCTTGAAGAAAGGGAAGAAAGGGCTTGAACGAGCGCTCCAGTGAAATGATGGTTGCTTCGTCCAGTCCAACTTTGGGGCCACCTTACCACTACTAGTAAAGCTGTGGGTTTTGTGATATGACGGGTCATGACGGCCACACCGGGGTGACAGGTGAGTCTCAACTATAGCACCTCGCTGTGATTTGGTGGATGGCACGCGGGCCCGAATGCTTTTAAATGTCCCGCATGTAGATAGAGCGGCTAGTCATATAGGAGTGCTCAATATTGTGCACCGCGACCAAAGCAGAGAGGAAAACAAGAGAACTACATAATTAATTCGTGAGTTTAATTAAGGAAGTTTTGTAAAGTACGAGATACATTCCTCCAATCGCAAAATGCCTTGGTTCATGAGATTTGAGATTTGAGACCTATAAAACGGAAGGGAGGGAGTACAGCACGCGGTGTAGTCTAGTCACTTGTTGAAATCTCTAGAAAGGCAGATACTCCTTTCCAGTTTACAGGGCTATACTACTCCCTCCGTCTAGGTGTGTAAGTCATCTTACAGAAACCAAATAGTCCCAAAACACTTAGGCGCGGTGCATTAACTTCTACCCTGTTTCTTGTTTTTTGACATATCAACCAATAAGAGATGAGAGGTGTGCATGCTTTTAATGACTTGCAATGGCTAGTTCATTGCATGCAATGCTATTAATTAGCAAAGCATTGGTGACCCCAGGAGGAAACAATGCTAAGCTTGTGGGCCTATGCGGAATGAGTATCAATCAATGGATGATGGAGTTTACTTGTTAAACAATAGCAATTTTGTCTCATGCAAGTGCCTGGCTAGTATATGCGTGCTCCAAGGCATCGCACCACGTGAGCGTTTGCAACTGCCACGTTCGGGTTGCGCTTGGCTCTTCGCCTCTTCGAGAAGATGAACAATGATGTTACTCCTACTTCTTCAATACCGAATCCACTACTGCATGTCCGTCCACCTCGTGCGGGAGGGATAGCATGTAGCGAAAGCTTATACTTACTGCTCCTGCCTTTGCGTCCATGACAGGTGGGCCCAACAGGTGGTTGGCCCTCCTGTCATGTAGCCAAAGGCAAGTGCAGTTAAGGCACAGGAACTCAGTCCGCGAGGGATAGGGCGTTGTAGTAATCAAATTTCTCGGTCTTGTACAAGTTGACGCGACACATCGAAGCACTGCACTCGATATAAGTTTTTTTACACATTTCAAATGGACTACTTCGTATGTAGACATATTTTGCTTCATATGTAGTCACTTGTTGCAATCTCTAAAAAGACATATATTTGGAAATGGAGGGAGTACAACGCATGCATGCATGCCGTGACTTTCCTTTTGATACTTGCATGTGTTGATTTGATGCACCTTGCCAAATTTTGAGTATAAATTTAACTAACCAAATTTTCATACATGTCACAAAAATTACGGGGCTGTTTGGATTGTGACTATGTTTTTCTTATGTTGCCACATTATTTTTCCCACACTTGTCACACTTGCCTAACATGAGTTTCTCAAATTGTTAGACACACTTTGGCTTGCCTAAGGAAAGCTTGCTACAATTTTTGTGTCTATGACATGTGGGGTTCACTGCTACTAAAAAAATTCTTGTCTTAGGTGTGGCTAATAAAAAATACTTATATATAGGAATGAAGGGAGTAGAAAATATAAATAATAATGCATGTTGGGGCAACCCACGTTTCCGCTAATTTTAGCCGTGGGCTTGTTCACCATTTTTACGAGGGGGTGGTTTTTCATTTCATGGAGGGACTTGTAGTGCCAGACTTGAACGATACAAAGTGCAACCTGGCACACTGTAACACCACTTGGAACAAGCGGGTAGCTATCTCAGAAAACAATCAACAACTAAAAAAACTGCGACCTGGCATGTAGTAGACACAATTTTAAACGACTGTTTTGATGGAGTGAAAAAGGAAAACTACCCCACTATGTATATATAGGCCGGAGTCTCCGCGCTTGCTTGCTATGGTTGCTCTATTCACACACTCTCATCCTCTCCAGATCTAAACAAGATAGGGGTAGTAACACTGTCTTTCTCCCTTCAAAAAATACTGGCTTTCTATCCTCACCGCTGGTTACATATTCGGACGTATCCCCCTCCGCCGGTGAATGGGAGGAGGGGCAGCGTTAAGGCCATCGTCGACAGCGAGGGAGGAGACCCACTGCCAGCTGCACCGTTATCTCTGGCCGAGTGCCGGCGCGGGAGGTCCTCCGATCCCTTCGTCGTTGCCTGTGGGCGGATCCGGCCTCCCGCCGCCCACCTATCCACATCCCGACGACCTTCAGGTATATCTTCGTTCGAAACCGCCTTAGCTCTACTTCCCCAGCTTGCTACGTCGCTGCATGCGCATCATATTCTACCTCTCAGCCCCTCTCGATCGGATGGTCCAACGTCACCTATTTTTTTCTTCTATTATTAGAGGTAAAGCTACTTCATGGAGTCGAATCTTGTACTCCCTCCGTCCGAAAATACTTGTCGTTGAAATGGATGTATCTAGATGTATTTTAGTTCTAGACACATCCATTTTGATGACAAGTAATTCCGGACGGAGGGAGTACTTGGTTCAAACAAGAAATAAATTGGGGGTGGGGGAATTTAGTATGTACATAGGACTTGGTACAAACAGGAAGGAAAGGGGGTGAAAGTAGTACAGACTGGTCATCCAACCGGTTTCTTGGTCGAAAAGGGAAATATAGGGGTAACGCTGTACACAGTGGTATGACCAGGACTAGATTTGCTATCCACACATCAGAGTAGGTGGCTAGAGTGAACAAAAATGGGTCCAATCCAGATATGTTTCTTACAAACTATGAATCACCACTCTATGCCCTTGTTTACGTACAAGGTGTTGGACTGCTGGTGCACCCACTGTCCCATGCCCTTATACCAAATATTTAGTTGTTCTTAATCTAATGTCCCTGGTAAAAATGAAGCCATGCCACTGTTATAATCCATGAAAAGTTTAGCCAAATGTTTTTGCCTGTAATTATTTGAGACTCTGACGGTTTCCTTTGTACCTTTTTGTGCAAACAGGGATATCCAATTCACCTGGTTGCTGTTGTGACCTTTTGGTGCACTACACAAAACTCTTCTTAAAAGAAGTGACATTTGTGATGTTTAACTGGAATGTCAGAATGGAACAGTTGGTTCATTTCGGTGGAACTGCGCAAAGGGAGATCTGTGTTCCAATCCTCATCATCCATATTGGCGCCATAACCTTCCTTTAGGTAAGAATGATATTTAATGCATCTGTTCATCTCTATTTTCCGACTGCCATGAGAAAATAATGCTATTTTTTACTAGTACACTTGTACTCCCTCACTGACAAAACCAATTCTGAATTAGAACGCCAATCATGTACTTGGTTTCACCAACTGGTGAGGAGAAAGAGAAACAGAGCATGAAGAGGAAGAAGAAGAAGAATAAACAGTGCCAAGGCAATCTTGCTGAAGCCAGAGGCCTCAGTCAAGGCCATTCAAGGGCTCCGGCAACAACTACCTTACATGTGAGACAATCCTCCAGGGAGCCCTTCCACTTCTGTTGTCTCACTTAATTAATTAGGAGAACTTAAGTACCACTAATTTATTACTGCCTAATTTTCCTGTCGAAGTTACACAAATCTTTAGTAGGACCCTATGCTAAATCATGTACGTGTGTATGTTTGTCTCTGGAGGTGAATCATGTGGTGGAGCAGGGAGGGAATATTATTAGTGTTATCACATAATAGTGCTATTGTTTTGCATGTCAATTTATTGCCATTGGTTCAATGAGGCAATGTTTTGCGTACTGTCCATCATGAATTTGATGCTACTGTTTGAGTAATATGCTAATGTTTTCCTATCCTTTCTCACTAAGCTAATGAAGGTTTCACCTTGTTCCTACTTGTGCAAACAATGATCATGTTGTTTCAATCATACATTTTAGTGGAACTACACAATACAATGAATTGTATCCCAGCTAGTCCTTTAAATCTGCTGGAAGTTCTTGATAATCTTTTGATATAATCTCAACACTGGTAAACAAGAGTGATTTCAACCATACATTTGAAGTGCACAAAAATATATACTATTGTGTGATTCCAGTGAGTGCTTTATCGTCTCTTATGGGACTACATGAATAAGCTTTTTTTCTCAGGTTGGTACGGGCCTAAGGCCTTCATCCATATTAGTTTGTTGTCATCTCTATTTGTATCGTGCTACTGTCATGAGAAACTCCTTTATCTTTGCACGTTAAAGTTTTGCAACCTATGATAAATGGCAATGCTTTGAGCGTTGAGCTAATTGGCACTGATTAAATAAACTAATACCTCTCTTTAAGTAAGACTACTATGTTGCTAACCTTACCCATTAAGATAATGAGGGTGCTTCTATTTGTTAGTGTATGTTTCATCAACTAGTCCCGCTATTACAGTAATCTCACTCTCTCAATATATGTGCCAACAGGGATGCTCGATTTTGGTGGAATTGCACAAAAACTTTGGGTGCTTCACTTATCTCGGCTTCCTGTCAAATGAAGTAGTAATTGATATGCTACCTCACATAGGTTTGTACTGGTCTTTATCCTGATTATTGTGGTTGTCATATGTATTGGTAATTTGGTATTGTGCTACTGTTTGCCGATTTCATAAAGGAGTAATTTGGAGCCTGAACTTGCAGGCAAATCATTACATCGGGTGATTTCAGTAGAACTGCACAAAATGATCGGATGGACAGGTACTTATGCTGCTGCTATGTACTCCAAAGTTCACTCAGACAAGCATCAATGTTGACAAGAAGAAGTGCCTATATTCATTCGAGTATCAACCAGCGTCAACCAATTGTCAAACCCCAAGTATTAGGAGAGTGAACACCAAAAATATTGCTTGGTGCATAGCCCAGAAAAACGCAGTCCAGTCTTTGGTCCCAACTTGTGCCTTTTGGTAATCGGCACATATGGTAGCGAACTATATGGCATGGAGTCTAAAGATTCCAGACAAGTTGGTTGACGCGTATATTCATCTGGCACTTAATCAGCCTGCACGCCAAGGAAGCTCCATTTCAGTTGAACTGCACAAAAAAATTGGGTGGTTCATTTTCTCAACCGCCTCATTTCTCGTCTGCAATGTAGAATTTTGGCGAGATACAGGACCAAGATGAGCCAGTAAACTAGTTGGATGAAATTACTGGCCAAGTTGCTCAAACCTCCCTTGGCGCGAGGCCACTATTTGAGGATAAACCTACAAGCAAAGTTCAGATTGTCTGTGCTGCCTCTTACATACTCGAGAGTTTACTCGTACAAGAACTAATTTTAGCAAGAAGTACCTCCGATTGAACACCATTCACCAGTCTGTACCCTAGGTAACTAAATTTTGTCCATGGATCATATTGGCTGTGATCTCAATCATTTGGATGGATAAACATACTGAACATGTGTATATCTAAATCTTTTTGTGAATTATGTATGAATTGTCGTGTGATCTATCAATCATTTGGATGCATAGATATACTGAGCTTGTGCATATATGAATCTTTTGAGTTGTTGATAGTGAATGTTGGCTATGAATATGAACGTGTCCTGTGAACCTGAGTTTGATACGAATGTTTACCTTTTCTGTTGTATTTGTGTGAACTTGTTAGTATGCCTACTGTGGGGTATGTGACGTGTGGGTGTCAACGGCACACCTTCTTCCCGAGAAGAATTGCACCTGCTTTGTTAGGGTAGCAACGGCGCATCAGATCTTTTTAATCTTTTTATTACTCTGTCTTCCCCTCTCCCCCACTCAACCCCCATCGTAATGTTTTCGACCTCAAAACAAACATAGTATTGCGTTGTTTTGGGGCTTGATGAAAAATCGAGTGCTGGTTTCTATAGGTTGGCCCACCCAGGAAATGGGCTGCTGGTCCACCACGACGGACTGGGAGGCTAAAAATACAAGCTGTATGGTGCAGACGCAAGTAAAAAAACGCTATCGAGAGCCATCTACTGAAGAAAAAAAAATCACTCCTGACATGCTTCTTCAGTCGTGCCACCGGCCCCCTCTTTAATCCAGTTCGCTCGGGGATCTGGTATCATTTTTTCAGAGGGCGAACAAGTATCAGCTAGGACTAGGTTTTGTATTTTAACATGTGTAGCCCACGACATACGGAGACAGTGCTTTCAACTTATTTTTTGAGGTCCATACCGGCCTATCGGCTTTTTCTTAAAGTTCGGCAGCCCAATGTATTTTTTAATAAAACGCAGGTCTCTGTTCTATTTATCTATATATAAGAATAATAATGCTATGTCCAATTTATGTTTTCCCTTCTAACCACATTATATATATTTATGTTATTACTATTATCATATATTTTATAGAGACTTATATATATATTATAAAAACATCCCACGTGTTATTAACTTCAAAAAAGTAAATGTTTAACGGAAGTTGGCAAGGAAAATCCTGGTTGATTTTGATTCACAAGCATGGAAACCTGGTGATTGCGTACAAAAGCTTGCGAAGATTTTAAGGACCAATTTAATAAGAACGCGCTCATTTTTATTTTGAGCAATAACTCGCTAATTTGTTAATTATATATATATATATATATATATATATATATATATATAATGTGCCTCTCCGGTTTATTCTTTGATATTAATTGCTCCTTCTAACATAACATTATATATATAACGAGCCCACCTAATACGTGTATTTCAAGGAAGTGCAAATCGTCTAGGATGTCTTAGAAAATATAAATGAGCCTGATTGACGTGAAATTATTTGTTCACCCAACCCAGCAAATGGACTGTACATTCTAGAAAACATGGGTTAAATATATGCCCCATTTTTGCAAGCTGACATGTGGGCCAATAGGTCGAAGCCTACGCAGGGCATTGTCAACTTGGCAAACAAATGATCGTGTCATCCACAGCCATTGGATTTATATCCAACGGCCGACATGCACCATCAATCTCTCATCTTCTTCCTCCAGCGTCATCTGGACACCCTAGTCCGGTCTCTGGCGGCTAGCTGCTCTTCTTAGCATGCATCGCTGCGAAGCGCTACCCCACCACCGGCCAGGCTATCCCTCCACCCCTCGACACCTCCTGTTATTCTCCACAGACTGCAGCCCCACTCCACAATAGAACAAGTCATAACCCTTCTGCTCCTCAATCTGCGACTCCACTGCCGTGTCTTCCCATCTCCAAGTCGTTCCCGTCTGGGCCTCACCATCGTCCACTGCCTCTCTGCGCTTGGTGCGGCATGGTCAACAAACGAGAGTCATCGGAAGAGGACTGTACGTGGAGAGCCTGACGGCTGGGACCCATGAGGTCCATGGTCACACGCAAGGAAAGTTCGTCCTTATTAAGCTGAAAAAATGTTTCCTCCACCTGACAGCTGGGACCCACCTGTTGTATCTTCGCACGGAAGGAAGTGCCTCCTTGTTTTGCGAAAAAATTATTCATCCCATTGACAGCTGGGACCTGTTAGATTTGGTGGCTGACTTGTGGGCCTACTAAGCGGACGTGTACACACGGCTTTGTCAACTTAATCAACAAATGATTCTAGCAGCTGGACCATTGGATGTTCATCCAACAGCCGTGCTCCTTCATCAACCTCTGTTCTTGCTCCTGTCTCCTGTGGGCGGCACCGCGGTTGTGCTGCCGCGCACCCGAACCAGTGAAGTTTCCCACTCCTCTCCATCTGTGACTCCACTGCCCCATCTTCCCCATCTCCGGGTCGTTCCAGTCTGGGTGCGCTCTGCACGGTGTGGTTAGCGTGGTCAACAACCGAGAGTCATCAGAAGATGACTATATGTGAGAGGCTAACAGTGGGGACGCACCACGCCCATGGACACATGCATGCAATGGAACGCGGCGTGGTCAATGTGGTCAAGGAACGACTTCCATCTGAAGTGTACTGTACGTGGAGTGTCTGACAGTTGGGTCCATGGCCGCAGCAAGGAAGTGCCTCCTTATTACGCGGAAAATAATGATTCCTCCAACTGACAACAGGGACCCACTGGACAGGCCACCGTATTTGCGAACAAAATGTTTGCCCCTTATTGCTGGGGCCCACCTGTTGGGCCACCGTATTTCGCAAAAAAATGTTCCTCCCTCTGTCAGCTCGGACCCACCGGAAGTTCCTCCTTATTAAGCAGAAAAAATGAATACTCCCCCTGCTAGCTGGGACCCACCTTGGTGGGAGGCTAACTTGTGGGCCCACTAAGTTGACGGGGACGGAGGGCTTTGTCAACTTAGTCAATATGAACGATTCTAGCTACAGTGACCGTACAATGTCCATCCAACGGCCATCGTGCTTCTTCAACCTCTGGTCTTCTTGCTCCAGCCGCCCAAAGCAGCGCCGGTCGTGTCGCCTGCTCCTGCCTCCCATGGCCGGCTGTTATGCCGCGGAGGCCTCACCGCCCCTACTACTCCCGCCGCTGGCTAGGCCATCCCTCCACTCACCCACACCGCCTGTTATTCTGCAGCGACGACAGCCTCACACTGCAGCCAAACGAGCGAACCCTCATAATCCTAGGCCTCGCCGTCGTCCACCGCCATGGTGCTCTTGGCACGGCGTGGTCAATGTGTTCAACGACCGACTTCCATCAGAAGAGTACTGTACGTGGAGAGGCTGACAGCTGGGTCGATGGCAGCCGCAAGGGAGTGCCTCCTTATTTCACGGAAAATAATTATTCCTCCACCTGACAGCAAGGACCCACCGGACGGGCCACCAATATTTTGCGAAAAAAAGTTTCCCCCTGACTGCTGGGACCCACCAGACGGGCCACCGTATTTAACGAAAAAAACATTCCCCCCGCTGTCAGCACGGACCCAGGAGAAGTGCCTCCTTATTACGCACAAAAAATGAATACTCCCCCAACGAGTTGGGACCCATCTTGGTGGGAGGCTGACTTGTGGGTCTACTAAGTCGACGGGGATGGAGGGCTTTGTCAACTTAGTCAATATGAACGATTCTAGCTCTAGTGACCGTACGATGTCCATCCAACAGCCGTAGTTCTTCTTCAACCTCTGGTCTTCTTGTTCCAGCCGCCCAAAGTAGTGCCAGTCGTGCCGCATGCTCCTGCCTCCCATGGCCGGCTGTGCTGCCGCAGAGGCCACACCGCCCCCTACTGTTCCCATCGCTGGCCAGGCCCTGCGGTGATGGCAGCCTCACACCGCAGCCGAACCAGTGAAACCTCGTACTCCTCTCCGCGCGGGCTTCCTCTGCCGCGTCGTCCCCTTCCTAGGCCACGCCGTCGTCCACCGCCGTGGTGCTCTCCGTGCGGCGTGGTCAACATGGTCAAGGAACGACTTCCAAAGGAGAGTACTATACGTGGAGAGGCTGACAGCTAGGTCCACGGCAGCCACAAGGAAGTGCCTCCTTATTACATGCAAAATAATTATTCCTCCACCTGACATCAGGTACCCACCGGACGGGCCATCATATTTCGCAAAAAAAACATTTCCCCCTGACTTCTGGGACCCACCAACTACATCTTCGCACGCAAGGAACTGCGTCAGGGCAAAAAAAAATGATTCGCCCCCCTGACTGCTGGGACCCACCAGCTACATCTTCGCACACAAGGAATGTGTCCGAAAAAAAACGATTCGCCGCCTGACTGCTGGGCCCACCAACTACATCTTCTCACGCAAGGAAGTGCGTGACAGTCGGGACCCACTTGGTCGAAGCGTACGTAGCGTTGTCATTCTGGTCGCGAACGTGTACATACATACTGGTGGATGTAGAGGCGCGCACGTGTCGTAGTAGAGGCGCGCATGTAGCATGTACATGTACGTACAACGGCCAGGGTGCAAGAAAGAAAATACGGCCACGTACGTACATACAGGCGGGGTCTCGAACACCTACTCGTGCATAAGTACGGCCAGGGCTCGTGTACATGGCTGGGTTGGAACGGAGAAACATCGTCGTTGTCGTGTTCATGGGGAGGCAACGAAATGTGTCGTGTTCATGGGGAGGCAACGGAATGCGTCGTGTTCATCGGGAGGCAACGGAACACGTGGGAGCCAACCGACTTGGATGGAACAGGCGATGGAAATGAGGCCTGGCGTACCGTGGAACGGAGGAAACGGCCTTGTGTTCGACCGGACACGTTCGAAACAGCATCATGTTCATCGGGAGGGGTCTGGCGTACCGCAAAACAAAGGAAACGGACCTCCTACGGTCGAAATGGGGGTCCTATTGATCAGGAGGGGTGTGGTGTACCGCCAAACGGACGAAACGGACTTGTGTTGGAGCACTACGGTCAAAACGGGAATCCTGTTCATCGGAGGGGTGTGGCGTACCACAAAACGGGACTCCACGGGATAGTGTTCATCTCCACCGTCGACCTCCTCTAGCCTCCAAAGGCTACCGTCGACCTCCTCCAGCCTCCACAGGCTCCTGTTCATCTAGCCTCCACCGCGCGTTACTCCACTGGCTACTGTTCAACTACCCCTCCATGGGCACCCCTCCACCGTCTACTATTCATCCAACCCAACACGGGGTCGTCCTGTTCATCCAGCCCTCCACGGGGTCCTGTTCATCCAGTCCCAACCTACTCGATCGAGGCAATGCCACGGGGTCCTGTTCATCCACCCCCACCGCTCACTGTTAATCCAGCCCGCCCCCCGGCAATGCTCACTGTTCATCCAGAGAGGCAGCATCGATCGGCTTCAGTTAGCAGCAGTAGTGAAAGAATTGCTCGATCGGGTTCAGTTAATAGCCGTCGGTCGACCGCTCGGGTTCAGTAATGCGTAGCCTGCAGTCCAATCGCTCGGGTTCAGTTAGAGCCCAATGCCTCTCTCGGGTTCAGTTAGTGCCAATGCCTCACACACACACACGTATGTGTATGAGAGAAACGCGCATCGCTTGGCCCCCGACCACCCACCGTAACCGGGAACTCCCTGAAATTTTCCTCGCCCTCGCTTCTACCACGGTTTTTTTCCGTCATGAACGGCCCAAAGAATGTCATGCAGCTGCGTCTCCGGCCCGCCCAGGACGAAAAGCCTATTTTCTGTCATGATTTTTGTCATAGAAGTAGGAGCCCACCACATCTATGATGATACTGGGTTTTGTCACAATTATCGTCATAGAAGTGTCATAAATATGACAGAAAAAATTTCGTTCGGCCCAAAATGTCATGGATGTGTCTTTTTTTTGTAGTGATGAGCTGTGGCAAGTCTGTTGGCCATCCGTTCACACGTTCAAGCCGGATATACCTGAGAAATACGATGGAAGACTGAACCCAGCAGAGTTCCTGAGCATCTACACCATTGCTATTCAAGCTGCTAGTGGAAGAGCTGAGAAGGTGTTCGCCAACTACTTCTCGTTGGAACTCAAATCCAGTGTGAGGTCCTGGATGATGCACCTGCTGGAGAACTCCGTTTCGTCGTGGGCAAATTTGTGCCAATAGTTCATCAGCGCTTTTATCGGTGGCCACCAGGAGCCGTGCCGCCATGGCGATCTGCAGCTTCTCCAACAGAAGGAAGGAGAAACCCTCTGTAAGTATTTGCAGAGGTTTTGTAAAGTTCATAGGAATATCCAAATACCCATCCGGCAGCCGTGATAGCTGCCTTCCAGTCCAACCTGTGCAACCGCCGAATTCGTGCCAAGATGAGCGTGCGGTTGCCCAAGAATTTGAAGGAGCTGTACACCCTAGCGGATAAGTGTGCCCGGATGGTGGAAGGGAGGAAATTGCCTGGAGAAGAAGATTGCATTGATGTTGATTGAGAGGATGATGACGAATCCGCTAGTCAAAAGAAGGCTAAGAAGCATAGTAAGAAGCGAAGGGATAAAGCAGTATTGACTGTTGAAGGGTCAGGCACCCCTAGTACCGGCAAGATTGCCAAGACTGAGGCCCCAGGCAAGGAGGTTCCCACGTGCGCCAATTGCCGGGAAGCTGCAGCTGCCGAGAAAGCCGGGATGGGTGATGGGCCGTACTGCAAGATTCACCGAACCAAGTGTTGGGGAATGTAGTAATTTCAAAAAAATTCCTACGCGCACGCAAGATCATGGTGATGCATAGCAACGAGAGGGGAGAGTGTTGTCCACGTACCCTCGTAGATCGAAAGCGGAAGCGTTAGAACAACGCGGGTGATGTAGTCGTACGTCTTAACGGCCCGACCGATGAAGCACCGAAACTACGGCACCTCCGAGTTCAAGCACACGTTCAGCTCGATGACGATCCCCGGACTCCGATCCAGCAGAATGTCGGGGAAAAGTTCCGTCAGCACGATGGTGTGGTGACAATCTTGATGTTCTAACGTCGCAGGGCTTCGCCTAAGCACCGCTACAGTATTATCAAGGACTATGGTGGAGGGGGGCACCGCACACGGCTAAGAGATCAAGAGATCAATTGTTGTTTCTAGAGGTGTCCCCCTGCCCCCGTATATAAAGGAGTAAGGGGGGAGGGGGCGGCCGACATAGTAGGGGGCGCACCATGGTGAGTCCTACTCCCACCTGGAGTAGGTCTCCCTCCTTCCTTGTTGGACTAGGAGAGGGAAAGGAAAGGGAGAGGAAGAGAAGGAAAGAGGGGGGCCGGCCCCCCTTGCCCAAAACCAATTCGGTTTGGGCCTTGGGGGCGCGCCCCACACTCCCCTTGCTGCCCTCTATTTCCACTAAGGCCCATGTAGGCCCATTTAGCTCCCGGGGGATTCGGTAACCTCCCGGTACTCCGGTAAAATCCCGATTTCACCCGAAACACTTCCGACATCCAAATATAGGCTTCCAATATATCAATCTTCATGTCTCGATCATTTTGAGACTCCTCGCCATGTCCGTATTCTCATCGCGGACTCCGAACAAACTTCGGTACATCAAAACTCATAAACTCATAATATAAATGTCATCGAAACCTTAAGCATGCGGACCCTATGGGTTCGAGAACTATGTAGACATGACCTAGAACTGTTTCCGGTCAATAACCAATAGCGGAACCTGGATGCTCATATTGGCTCCTACATATTCTACAAAGATCTTTATCGGTCAAACCTCATAACAACATACGTTGTTCCCTTTGTCATCGGTATGTTACTTGCCCGAGATTCGATCGTCGATATCTCAATACCTAGTTCAATCTCGTTACCGGCAAGTCTCTTTACTCGTTACGTAATGCATCATTCTATAACTAACTCATTAGCTACATTGCTTGCAAGGCTTATATTGATGTGCATTACCGAGAGGGCCCAGAGATACCTCTCCGACAATCGGAGTGACAAAACCTAATCTCCAAATACGCCAACTCAACATGTACCTTTGGAGACACCTGTAGAGGACCTTTATAATCACCCAGTTACGTTGTGACATTTGGTAGCACACAAAGTGTTCCTCCGGTAAACGGGAGTTGCATAATCTCATAGTTATAGGAACTTGTATAAGTCATGAAGAAAGCAATAGCGACATACTAAACGATAAAGTGCTAAGCTAACGGAATGGGTCAAGTCAATCATATCATTCTCCTAATGATGTGATCCCGTTAATCAAATGATAACACATGTCTACGGTTAGGAAACATAACAACCTTTGATTAATGAGCTAGTCAAGTAGAGGCATACTAGTGACATTAAGTTTGTCTATGTATTCACACATGTATCATGTTTCCGGTCAATACAACTATAGCATGAATAATAAACACTTATCATGATATGGAAATAAATAATAACTTTATTATTGCCTCTAGGGCATATTTCCTTCAGTCTCCCACTTGCACTAGAGTCAATAATCTAGATTACACAGTAATGATTCTAACATCCATGGAGTCTTGGTGCTGATCATGTTTTACTCGTGGAAGAGGCATAGTCAACGGGTCTGCAACATTCAGATCCGTATGTATCTTGCAAATCTCTATGTCTCCCACCTGGACTTGGTCCCGGATGGAATTGAAGCGTCTCTTGATGTGCTTGGCCCTCTTGTGAAATCTGGATTCCTTTGCCATGGTAATTGCACCAATATTGTCACAGAACATCTGCATTGGTCCTGATGCACTAGGTATGACACCTAGATCGGAAATGAACTCTTTCATCCAGACTCCTTCATTTGCTGCTTCCGAAGCAGCTGTGTACTCTGCTTCGCATGTAGATCCCGCCACCACGCTTTGTTTAGAACTGCACCAACTGACAGCTCCACCGTTCAATATAAACACGTATCTAGTTTGCGATTCAGAATCGTCCGGATCAGTGTCAAAGCTTGCATCGACGTAACCATTTACGACTAGCTCTTTGTCACCTCCATAAACGAGAAACATATCCTTAGCCCTTTTCAGGTATTTCAGGATATTCTTGACCGCTGTCCAGTGATTCACTCCTGGATTACTTTGGTACCTCCCTGCCAAACTTATTGCTAAGCGTATGCTAGGTCTGGTACACAGCATTGCATACATGATAGAGCCTATGGCTGAAGCATAGGGTGTTGGAAATATTCCCTAGAGTCAATAATAATAGTATTATTATATTTCCTTGTTCATGATAATTGTCTTTTATTCATGCTATAACTGTATTATCCGGAAATCATAATACACGTGTGAATACATAGACCACAATATGTCCCTAGTAAGCCTCTAGTTGACTAGCTCGTTGTGATCAACAGATAGTCATGGTTTCCTGGCTATGGACATTGGATGTCGTTGATAACGGGATCACATCATTAGGAGAATGATGTGATGGACAAGACCCAATCCTAAGCATAGCACAAAGATCGTGTAGTTCGTTTGCTAGAGCTTTTCCAATGTCAAGTATCTCTTCCTTAGACCATGAGATCGTGTAACTCCCGGATACCGTAGGCGTGCTTTGGGTGTATCAAACGTCACAACGTAACTGGGTGACTATAAAGGTGCACTACAGGTATCTCCGAAAGTGTTTTTTGGGTTGACACGGATCGAGACTGGGATTTGTCACTCCATGTAAACGGAGAGGTAGCTCTGGGCCCACTCGGTAGGACATCATCATAATGTGCACAATGTGACCAAGGGGTTGATCACGGGATGATGTGTTACAGAACGAGTAAAGAGACTTGCCGGTAACGAGATTGAACAAGGTATCGGTATACCGACGATCGAATCTCGGGCAAGTACAATACCGTTAGACAAAGGGAATTGTATACGGGATCGATTGAGTCCTTAACATCGTGGTTCATCCAATGAGATCATCGTGGAACATGTGGGAGCCAACATGGGTATCCAGATCCCGCTGTTGGTTATTGACCGGAGAACGTCTCGGTCATGTCTACATGTCTCCTGAACCCGTAGGGTCTACACACTTAAGGTTTGATGATGCTAGGGTTATAAAGGAAGTTTGTATGTGGTTACCGAATGTTCTTTGGAGTCCCGGATGAGATCGCGGACGTCACGAGGAGTTCCGGAATGGTCCGGAGGTAAAGATTTATATATGGGAAGTCCTATTTTGGCCACCGGAAAATGTTCGGGATTTTTCGGTATTGTACCGGGAAGGTTCTAGAAGGTTCCGGAGTGGGGCCCACCTGCATGGGGGCACCCACATGAACGTGGGTAGTGGGGGCAAGGCCCCACACCCCTGGTCAAGGCGCACCAAGATCCCCCCTTAGAAGGAATAAGATCATATCCCGAAGGGATAAGATCAAGATCCCTAAAAAGGGGGGATAACAATCGTTGGGGAAGGAAATGATGGCATTTCTTTCCTGCCACCTTGGCCAACGCCCCAATGGACTTGGAGGGCAAGAAACGAGCCCCTCCTCCCCTATATATAGTGGGGAGGTGCATGGGAGCTTCACACGAAGTTCTGGCGCAGCCCTCCCCCTCTCACAAGTTCTCCTCCGCTCCCGCGGTGCTTGGCGAAGCCCTGCAGGATTGCCACGCTCCTCCACCACCACCACGCCGTCGTGCTGCTGCTGGACGGAGTCTTCCCCAACCTCTCCCTCTCTCCTTGCTGGATCAAGGCATGGGAGATGTCACTGGGCTGTACGTGTGTTGAACGCGGAGGTGCCGTCCGTTCGGCACTAGGATCTCCAGTGATTTGGATCACGACGAGTACGACTCCTTCAACCCCGTTCTCTCGAACGCTTCCGCTTAGTGATCTACAAGGGTATGTAGATGCACTCTCCTTCCTCTCGTTGTTGGTTTCTCCATAGATAGATCTTGGTGACACATAGGAAATTTTTGAATTTCTGCTACGTTCCCCCATAGTGGTATCAGAGCTAGGTCTATTGCGTAGATTCTTTGCACGAGTACAACACAAAGTAGCTGTGGGCGTTGATTTTGTTCAATATGCTTACCGTTACTAGTCCAATCTTGTTTCGACGGTATTGTGGGATGAAGCGGCCCGGACCGACCTTACACGTACTCTTATGTGAGACAGGTTCCACCGATTGACATGCACTTGGTGCATAAGGTGGCTAGCGGGTGCCAATCTCTCCCACTTTAGTCGGAACGGATTCGATGAAAAGGGTCCTTATGAAGGGTAAATAGCAATTGGCATATCACGTTGTGGTGTTGCGTAGGTAAGAAACGTTCTTGCTAGAAACCCATAGCAGCCACGTAAAACATGCAAACAACAATTAGAGGACGTCTAACTTGTTTTTGCAGGGTATGCTATGTGATGTGATATGGCCAAGAAGAATGTGATGAACGATATGTGATGTATGAGATTGATCATGTTCTTGTAATAGGAATCACGACTTGCATGTCGATGAGTATGACAACCGGCAGGAGCCATAGGAGTTGTCTTAATTTATTGTATGACCTGCGTGTCATTGAACAACGCCATGTAATTACTTTACTTTATTGCTAACCGGTAGCCATAGTAGTAGAAGTAATAAGTTGGCGAGACAACTTCATGGAGACACGATGATGGAGATCATGATGATGGAGATCATGGTGTCATGTCGGTGACGATGATGATCATGGAGCCCTGAAGATGGAGATCAAAAGGAGCAAAATGATATTGGCCATATCATGTCACTATTTGATTGCATGTGATGTTTATCATGTTTATGCATCTTGTTTACTTAGATCGATGGTAGTAAATAAGATGATCCCTTACAACAATTTCAAGAAGTGTTCTCCCCTAACTGTGCACCGTTGCTAAAGTTTGTCGTTTCGAAGCACCACGGGATGATCGGGTGTGATAGATCCTTACATTCACATACAACGGGTGTAAGACAGTTTTACACATGCAAAACACTTAGGGTTAACTTGACGAGCCTAGCATGTACAGACATGGCCACGGAACACAGAGACCAAAAGGTCGAGCATGAGTCGTATGGAGGATACGATCAACATGAAGATGTTCACCGATGATGACTAGTCCGTCTCACGTGATGATCGGACACGGCCTAGTTGACTCGGATCATGTAATCACTTAGATGACTAGAGGGATGTCTATCTGAGGAGTTCATAAGATGAACTTAATTATCCTGAACATAGTCAAAAGATCTTTGCAAATTATGTCGTAAGCTCGCACTTTAGTTCCACTGTTTAGATATGTTCCTAGAGAAAATATAGTTGAAAGTTGACAATAGCGATTATGCGGACAGTAGAAAGCTTATGTCCTTAATGCACCGCTCAGTGTGCTAAACCCCAAATGTCGCTTGTGGATGTTGCGAACATCAGACATGCACGTTTTGATAACTATGTGATAGTTCAGTTAAACGGTTTAGAGTTGAGGCACCAAAGACGTTTTCGAAACGTCGCGGAACATATGAGATGTTTCGAGGGCTGAAATTGAGATTTCAGGCTCATGCCCACGTCAAGAGGTATGAGACCTCCAACGATTTTCTTAGCCTGCAAACTAAGGGAGAAAAGCTCAATCGTTGAGCTTGTGCTCAGATTGTCTGAGTGCAACAATCACTTGAATCGAGTGGGAGTCGATCTTCCAGATGAGATAGTGATGTTTCTCCAAAGTCATTGCCACCAAGCTGCTAGAGCTTCGTGATGAGCTATAACATATCAGGGATAGATATGATGATCCTTGAGGTATTCGCGATGTTTGACACCGCGAAAGTAGAAATCAAGAAGGAGCATCAATTGTTGATGGTTGGTGAAACCACTAGTTTCAAGAAGGGCAGGGGCAAGAAGGGATACTTCATGAAACGGCAAATCAGCTGCTGCTCTAGTGAAGAAACCCAAGGTTGAACCCAAACCCGAGACTAAGTGCTTCTGTAATAAGGGGAACAACCACTGGAGCGGAATTACCCTAGATACTTGGTTGATGAGAAGGCTGGCAAGGTCGACAGAAGTATATTGGATATACATTATGTTAATGTGTACTTTACTAGTACTCCTAGTAGCACCAGGGTAGTAGATACCGGTTCGGTTGCTAAGTGTTAGTAACTCGAAATAAAAGCTACGGAATAAACGGAGACTAGCTAAAGGTGAGCTGACGATATGTGTTGGAAGTGTTTCCAAGGTTGATGTGATCAAACATCGCACGCTCCCTCTACCATCAAGATTAGTATTAAACCTGAATGACTGTCATTTGGTGTTTGCGTTGAGCATAGACATGATTGGATTATGTCTATCGCAATACGGTTATTCATTTAAGGAGAATAATGGTTACTCTGTTTATTTGAATAATACCTTCAATGGTCTTGCACCTGAAACGAATGGTTTATTGAATCTCGATCGTAGTGATACACATTTTCATGCCAAAAGATATAAGATAGTAATGATAGTACCACTTACTTGTGGCACTGCCATGTAGGTCATATTGGTATAAAACGCATGAAGAAGCTCCATGTTGATGGATCTTTGGACTCACTCGTTTTTGAAAAGTTTGAGACATGCGAACCATGTCTATTGGTGTATACGCATGAAGAAACTCCATGTAGATGGATTGTTTGGACTCACTTGATTTTGAATCACTTGACATATGCAAATCATACCACATGGGCAAGATGACTGAAAAGCCTCGTTTTCAGTAAGATGGAACGAGATAGCAACTTGTTGGAAGTAACACATTTTTGATGTGTGCAGTCAAATGAGTGCTGAGGCATGCAGTGAATATCGTTATGTTCTTACTTCACAGATTATTCGAGTAGATGTTGAGTATATTTACTTGATGAAACACAAGTCTGAATTATTGAATGGTGCAAGTAATTTCAGAGTGAAGTTGAAGATCGTCGTGACAAGAGGATAAAATGTCTATGATATTGATCATAGAGATGAGTATCTGAGTTATGAGCTTTGGCACGCAATTAAGACATTGTGGAAATTGTTTCACAATTAATACCGCCTGGAACACCATAGTTTGATGGTGTGTCCGAACATCATAGTTGCACCCTATTGGATATGGTGCGTACCATGATGTCTCTTATCGAATTACCACTATCGTTTATGGGTTAGGCATTAGGGACAACCACATTCACTTTAAATAGGGCACCACGTAATTCCGTCGAGATGACACCGTATGAACTATGGTTTAGAGAAACCTAAGCTGTCATTTCTTAAAGGTTTGGGGCTGCGACGCTTATGTGAAAAAGTTTCAGGTTGATAAGCTCGAACCCAAAGCGGATAAAATGCATCTTCATAGGACACCCAAAACAGTTGGGTATACCTCCTAATTCAGATCCGAAAGCAATAGGGATTGTTTCTTGAACGGGTCCTTTCTCGAGGAAAAGTTTGTCTCGAAAAGTTGAGTGGGAGGATGGTGGAGACTTGATATGGTTATTGAACGATTACTACAACTAGTGTGTAGCAGGGCACAGGAAGTTGTTCCTGTGGCACCTACACCAATTGAAGTAGAAGCTTATGATAGTGACCATGAAACTTCGGATCAAGTCACTACCGTACCTCGTAGGGTGACAAGGATGCGTACTAGTTTAGAGTGGTACGGTAATCCTGTCTTGAAGGTCATGTTGCTAGACAACAATGAACCTACGAGCTATGGAGAAGCGATGGTGGGCCCAAATTCTGACAAATGGTTAGAAGCCATGAAATCCGAGATAGGATCCATGTATCAGAACAAAGCATGGACTTTGGTGGACTTGCAGGATGATCGGCAAGCCATTGAGATAAATGTATCTTTAAGAAGAAGACGGACGTGGACGGTGATTTCACCGTCTATGAAGCTCGACTTGTGGCGAAGAGTTTTTCACAAGTTCAAGGAGTTGACTACGATGAGATTTTCTCATCCGTAGGGATGCTTAAGTCCGTCGGAATCATGTTAGCATTAGCTGCATTTATGAAATCTGGCAGATGGATGTCAAAACGAGTTTCCTTACCAGTCTTCGTAAGGAAAGGTTGTATGTGATACAATCCGAAAGTTTTTGTCGATCCTAAGGATGCTAAAAGGTATGCTGGCTCCAGCGATCCTTCTAAGGACTGGAGTAAGCATCTCGGAGTTGGAATGTACGTTTTGATGAGATGATCAAAGATTTTGGGTTTATGCAAAAGATTATGAGAAACATGTATTTCCAAAGAAGTGAGTGGGAGCACTATAGAATTTCTGATGAGTATATGTTATTGACATATTGTTGATTAGAAATGATGTAGAATTTCTAGAAAGCATATAGGGTTATTGGAAAGTGTTTTTCAATAGAAAACCTGGATTATGCTACTTGAACAATAAGCATCAAGATCTATAAGATAGATCAAAATGCTTAATAGTACTTTCAAATGAGCATATACCTTGACATGATCTTGAAGGTGTTCAAGATGTATCAGTCAAAGAAGGAGTTCATGCCTGAGATGTAAGGTACGAAGTTAAGACTTAAAGCTCGACCACGGCAGAATAGAGAGAAAGGACGAAGGTCGTCCCCTATGTTTCAGACGTAGGCTCTATAGTATGCTATGCTGTGTACCCCACCGGAAGTGTGCCTAGCCATGAGTCAGTCAAGGGGTACAAGAATGATCCAGGAATGGATCATTGGACAGCGGTCAAAATTGTCCTTGGAGTAAATAAGGACATGTTTCTCGATTATGGAGGTGATAAAGAGTTCGGCGTAAAGGATTACTCGATGCAAGCTTTAACACCTATCCGAGTGACTCTGAGTAGCAAACCGGATACGTATAGTGGAGCAACCATTTGGAATAGATCCAAGTGGAGCGTGGAAGCAACATTTACAATATGACCCAGAGATTTGCGAAGTACATACGGATCTGAAAGTTGCAGACCCCGTTGACTAAAACCTCTCTTGCAAGCAAAACATGATCAAACCCAGAACTCATTGAGTCTTAATCACATGATGATGTGAACTAGTTTAGTGACACTAGTAAACTCTTTGGATGTTGGTCACATGGCGATGTGACCTGTGAGTGTTAATCACATGGCGATGTGAACTAGATTATTGACTCTAGTGCAAGTGGGAGACTGTTGGAAATATGCCCTAGAGGCAATAATAATAGTATTATTATATTTCCTTGTTCATGATAATTGTCTTTTATTCATGCTATAACTGTATTATCCGGAAATCGTAATACACGTGTGAATACATAGACCACAATATGTCCCTCGTAAGCCTCTAGTTGACTAGCTCGTTGTGATCAACAGATAGTCATGGTTTCCTGGCTATGGACATTGGATGTCGTTGATAACGGGATCACATCATTAGGAGAATGATGTGATGGACACGACCCAATCCTAAGCATAGCACAAAGATCGTGTAGTTTGTTTGCTAGAGCTTTTCCAATGTCAAGTATCTCTTCCTTAGACCATGAGATCGTGTAACTCCTGGATACTGTAGGAGTGCTTTGGGTGTATCAAACGTCACAACGTAACTAGGTGACTATAAAGGTGCACTACAGGTATCTCCGAAAGTGTTTTTTGGGTTGACACGGATCGAGACTGGGATTTGTCACTCCGTGTAAACGGAGAGGTATCTCTGGGCCCACTCGGTAGGACATCATCACAATGTGCACAATGTGACCAAGGGGTTGATCACGGGATGATGTGTTACGGAACGAGTAAAGAGACTTGCCGGAAACGAGATTGAACAAGGTATCGGTATACCGACGATCGAATCTCGGGCAAGTACAATACCGTTAGACAAAGGGAATTGTATACGGGATCGATTGAGTCCTTGACATCGTGGTTCATCCAATGAGATCATTGTGGAACATGTGGGAGCCAACATGGGTATCCAGATCCCGCTGTTGGTTATTGACCGGAGAACGTCTCGGTCATGTCTACATGTCTCCCGAACCCGTAGGGTCTACACACTTAAGGTTCGATGACACTAGGGTTATAAAGGAAGTTTGTATGTGGTTACCGAATGTTGTTTGGAGTCCCGGATAAGATTGCGGACGTCACAAGGAGTTCCGGAATGGTCCGGAGGTAAAGATTTATATATGGGAAGTCCTATTTTGGCCACCGGAAAATGTTCGGGATTTTTCGGTATTGTACCGGGAAGGTTCTAGAAGGTTCCGGAGTGGGGCCCACCTGCATGGGGGGACCCACATGAACGTGGATAGTGGGGGCAAGGCCCCGCACCCCTGGTCAAGGCGCACCAAGATCCCCCCTTAGAAGGAATAAGATCATATCCCGAAGGGATAAGATCAAGATCCCTAAAAAGGGGGGATAACAATCGGTGGGGAAGGAAATGATGGGATTTCTTTCCTCCCACCTTGGCCAACGCCCCAATGGACTTGGAGGGCAAGAAACCAGCCCCTCCTCCCCTATATATAGTGGGGAGGCGCATGGGAGCTTCACACGAAGTTCTGGCGCAGCCCTCCCCCTCTCACAAGTTCTCCTCCTCTCCCGCGGTGCTTGGCGAAGCCCTGCAGGATTGCCACGCTCCTCCACCACCACCACGCCATCGTGCTGCTGCTGGACGGAGTCTTCCCCAACCTCTCCCTCTCTCCTTGCTGGATCAAGGCATGGGAGACGTCACCGAGCTGTATGTGTGTTGAACGCGGAGGTGCCGTCCGTTCGGCACTAGGATCTCCAGTGATTTGGATCACGACGAGTACGACTCCTTCAACCCCGTTCTCTCGAACGCTTCCGCTTAGTGATCTACAAGGGTATGTAGATGCACTCTCCTTCCCCTCGTTGCTGGTTTCTCCATAGATACATCTTGGTGACACGTAGGAAATTTTTGAATTTCTGCTACGCTCCCCAACATAGGGAACATCTTTCATTTTCTCTCTATCTTCTGCTGTGGTCGGGCATTGAGTCTGACTCAACTTCACACCTTGTAATATAGGCAAGAATCCTTTCTTTGCCTGATCCATTTTGAACTTTTTCAAAACTTTATCAAGGTATGTGCTTTGTGAAAGTCCAATCAAGCGTCTTGATCTATCTCTATAGATCTTGATGCCCAATATGTAAGCAGCTTCACTGAGGTCTTTCATTGAAAAACTTTTATTCAAGTATCCCTTTATGCTATCCCGGAATTCTATATAATTTCCAATTAACAATATATCATCTACATATAATATCAGAAATGCTACAGAGCTCCCACTCACTTTCTTGTAAATACAGGCTTCTCCAAAAGTCTGTATAAAACCATATGCCTTGATCACACTATCAAAGCATTTATTCCAACTCCGAGAGGCTTGCACCAGTCCATAAATGGATCGCTGGAGCTTGCACACTTTGTTAGCACCTTTTGGATCGACAAAACCTTCCGGTTGCATCATATACAACTCTTCTTCTAGAAATCCATTCAGGAATGCAGTTTTGACATCCATTTGCCATATTTCATAATCATAAAATGCAGCAATTGCTAACATGATTCGGATAGACTTAAGCATCGCTTCGGGTGAGAAAGTCTCATCGTAGTCAACCCCTTGAACTTGTCGAAAACCTTTCGTAACAAGTCGAGCTTTGTAGACAGTTACATTACCATCAGTGTCAGTCTTCTTCTTGAATATCCATTTATTCTCAATGGCTTTCCGATCATCGGGCAAGTCAACCAAAGTCCATACTTTGTTCTCATACATGGGTCCCATCTCAGATTTCATGGCCTCAAGCCATTTTGCGGAATCTGGGCTCATCATCGCTTCCTCATAGTTCGTAGGTTCGCCATGGTCAAGTAACATGACTTCCAGAATAGGATTACCGTACCACTCTGGTGCGGATCTTACTCTGGTTGACCTACGAGGTTTGGTAGTAACTTGATCTGAAGTTTCACGATCAATATCATTAGCTTCCTCACTGATTGGTGTAGTTGTCACAGGAACCGGCTCTTGTGATGAACTACTTTCCAATAAGGGAGCAGGTACAGTTACCTCATCAAGTTCTACTTTCCTCCCACTCACTTCTTTCGAGAGAAACTCCTTCTATAGAAAGGATCTGAATTTAGCAACAAAAATCTTGCCCTCAGATTTGTGATAGAAGTTGTACCCAATAGTCTCTTTTGGGTATCCTATGAAGACACATTTCTCTGATTTAGGTTCGAGCTTATCTGGTTGAAGTTTCTTCACATAAGCATCGCATCCCCAAATTTTAAGAAACGGCAACTTTGGTTTCTTGCCAAACCACAGTTCATAAGGCATTGTCTCAACAAATTTTGATGGTGCCCTATTTAACGTGAATGCGTCCGTCTCTAAAGCATAACCCCAAAACGATAGTGGTAAATCAGTAAGAGACATCATTGATCGCACCATATCTAGTAAAGTACGATTACGACGTTCGGACACACCATTTCGTTGTGGTGTTCTGGGTGGCGTGAGTTGTGAAACTATTCCGCATTGTTTCAAATGTAAACCAAACTCGTAACTCAAATATTCTCCTCCACGATTAGATCGTAGAAATTTTAACTTCTTGTTATGATGATTTTCCACTTCACTCTGAAATTCTTTGAACTTTTCAAATGTTTCAGACTTGTGTTTCATCAAGTAGATATACCCATATCTTCTCAAATCATCTATGAAGGTGAGAAAATAACGATACCCGCCACGAGCCTCAATATTCATTGGACCACATACATCAGTATGTATGACTTCCAACAAATCAGTTGCTCGCTCCATAGTTCCGGAGAACGACATTTTAGTCATCTTGCCCATGAGGCACGGTTCGCAAGTACCAAGTGATTCATAATCAAGTGATTCTAGAAGTCCATCAGTATGGAGTTTCTTAATGCGCTTTACACCAATATGACCCAAACGGCAGTGCCACAAATAAGTTGCACTATCATTATCAACTCTGCATCTTTTGGCTTCAACATTATGAATATGTGTATCACTACTATCGAGATTTAATAAAAATAGACCACTCTTCAAGGGTGCATGACCATAAAAGATATTACTCATATAAATAGAACAACCATTATTCTCTGATTTAAATGAATAACCATCTCGCAAGAACCGTTCTTACCTATGCATCAAAACCACAACGATAGTTCGTCAACTTAGTGATGTTTTAACCATCGCAAGGACCGGGCATAACCACACTCGGTTTAACTAAAGTTGGAGAAACTGACACCCGCCAGCCACCTATGTGCAAAGCACGTCGGTAGAACCTGTCTCGCGTAAGTGTATGCATAATGTTGGTTCGGGCCGCTTCATCCAACAATACCGCCGAACCAAAGTATGACATGCTGGTAAGCAGTATGACTTTTATCTCCCACAAATCACTTGTCTTCTACTCGTGCGTATAAAATCTACGCATAAAACCAGGCTCGGATGCCACTGTTGGGGAACGTAGTAATTTCATAAAAATTTACTACGCACACGCAAGATCGTGGTGATGCATAGCAACGAGAGGGGAGAGTGTTTTCCACGTACCCTCGTAAACCAAAAGCGGAAGCGTTAGAACAACGCGGTTGATGTATTCGTACGTCTTCACGGCCCAACCGATCAAGCAGCGAAACTACGGCACCTCCGAGTTCTAGCACACGTTCAGCTCGATGACGATCCCCGGACTCCGATCCAGCAGAATGTTGGGGAAGAGTTCTGTCAGCATGACGGCGTGGTGACGATCTTGATGTTCTACCGTTGCAGGACTTCGCCTAAGCACTGCTACAATATTATCGAGGACTATGGTGGAGGGGGGCACCGCACACGGCTAAGAGATCAAGATATCAATTGTTGTGTATAGAGGTGCTGTCGGTGTCAAAACCGGCGGATCTCGGGTAGGGGGTCCCGAACTGTGCGTCTAGGCGGATGGTAATAGGAGACAAGGGACACGATGTTTTACCCAGGTTCGGGCCCTCTTGATGGAGGTAAAACCCTACGTCCTGCTTGATTAATATTGATGATATGGGTAGTACAAGAGTGGATCTACCACGAGATCAAGGAGGCTAAACCCTAAAGCTAGCCTATGGTATGATTGTTGTGATGTATGTTGTGTCCTATGGACTAAAGCCCTCCGGTTTATATAGACACCGGAGGAGGCTAGGGTTACACAGAGTCGGTTACAATGGTAGGAGATCTACATATCCATATTGCCAAGCTTGCCTTCCACGCCAAGGAAAGTCCCATCCGGACACGGGACGGAGTCTTCAATCTTGTATCTTCGTAGTCTTGGAGTCCGGCGAACGACGATAGTCCGGCTGTCCGGACACACCCTAGTCCAGGACTCCCTCAGTAGCCCCTGAACCAGGCTTCAATGACGATAAGTCCGGCGCGCATAATGTTCGGCATTGCAAGGCGGGTTCCTACCTTGAATAATCCAGAGAAGAACATGAACACCAGGATAGTGTACGGCTCTGCAAAATAAATTCCACATTCCACCGTAGAGAGAATAAAATGTATACAAGTCCAATCTGCTGACGTATTATGCGGCATCACATCACACCGCTACCAGGCTTTTACTTGAATCGTTTTTTTATTATACCACCTCAACACGTTTAGCGAAGCGGTTTCCTTGGCACGTCTTGTCGAAGCAGAGATCGTGTTCCCCTTATTCCGGGATTCTCATCAATACGGAAGTGGGTAACCCAACCGCGCCATTGATGGTGGCGCTTGGGAGATAAGCGAGTTTTACCAGGCTGGTGGGGGGCGCATAGTCTTCGCCCTGCCAATATAAGGGATAAGGATTCACCTTTTCACCCACGCCTTCTTCCTCCTTTGCTCATCCACCTCCGCGCACTCAAGCTCCAACGCCCAAGCTCGCGCATCTCGTCGTAACCTTCCCCGACCATGTCCGGAGGGGGAGGCAAGTGGTTGTCTTCCACCGTCAAGGAGGAGCACATCACCAAGCTGCGGAACGCCGAATACCTTTCCTGCGATATTGTGCACTAGCTGCCCGATGAGGGGCAGCTCATCCCTACCCCTGGGCCCCATGAGAGAGTCGTCTTCCTTCCCCACTTCCTCCGTGGACTAGGCTTTCCACTGCACCCTTTCGTCCGGGGGCTCATGCTCTATTACGGCCTGGATTTCCACGATCTGGCGCCGAACTTCATCCTCAACATCTTGGCGTTTATCGTCGCGTGCGAGGCCTTCCTCTGCATCCAGCCCCACTTCGGCCTGTGGCTCATGACCTTCAACGTCAAGCCGAAGGTTGTGAAGGGCACACAAGTGGAATGCGGAGGCGCCATGTTGGGCAAGTTGCCCAACGTCCTTTGGCTCGAAGGGGACTTCGTGGACTCCGTTAAGGGGTGGCAATCGGGGTGGTTCTACATCACCGAGCCACGCGAACCCACGTGGGAGGCGGCCCCCAAGTTCAGATCTGGCATCCCCACGCAGCTCACCTCCTGGAAAGAGAAGGGCTTGTTGTGGGGCAATCCGAAGGAGCTGACGGGACTCCGAGCCTGCATCCAGAAGCTGGTGAACAATAAGCTCAGGCTCGTTGACGTGGTCCAAGTCATGCTCATCCGCCGGATTCTCCCATGCCAAGAACGGGCATTCAATCTGTGGGAGTTCAATCCGGAATAGCACCAGGCGCTAAGCGGGCTCTTCGACACGACGTATGAAGGCGCCTGGAGGGTGCTGTTTAAAGGCGCCGAAGCCCCCGCATCCGCGACGGAAGATCGCGGATTTCACTCGCAGCATCCAGCTGACGAGGTAAGTGATTCAACCCCTTTACAGGACACTTGTGGTAAACAGATTGATTCTAAGAGGGTTTCAATCTCTCTTTTCCTTTGGCAGGAATGGATGGAGAAGGCCGAGCAGCTCATCTGTCCGGCTCCCATGCCAGAAGACCTAGTGAACGTCCGTCTAGCAGGGCTGCTGGTTCCGGCACCGCACGTGGTGCTGGAGAAGAAGGCCAAGAAGGTGGCCACGGGGACTCGAAAGAGTTCCCGCAATCAAGCGTCTGATGACGAGGCGGACTCCTCCCCCGAAGACGAGGAGGAGGAAGAAGACTCTCTCCCGGAGGAGGGAGAGAGGAAGAGGAAGGCTTCCCCAATAGGGGAGGCCAAAGGGTCCAAGAGGGGGAGAACTATTCCCCCGGACAGTCCCGCCAACACCATCGTTGGCAAGGAGGAGTGGCCTTCAAGGGCCAGGCCTCCGGCAAGATCGTAAGTATCCGGATCCCTGATAAGCAATTTCTTTTGCTCACCTAGTGTCCTACTAATGCCGCATACTGTCCGCAGTCCGGCCGATGATGATCTCCCCGCTTCATCGAGCGGGTCGTTGGCCCCGTCGGATGTGGATTCACTTCTGACTTCCTCTACCCCCCGTGCCGATGAGGACGCCGAGGTGGGATCCTAGAGAGGGACCCGTCAGGAGGAGGCTCCGGAGGCGCCGCCAGGCAGCCTCCCGGACTTTGCGCCGGACTCTACATCGGAACCTGTAGCGGTTCCAGAGTCCGGCAGGTGGCCCCTTCGAAAGAAGGGCAAGACTGTGACACCGGCGGCCTCCGTCCAACCGGAGGCGCCGGACAACTTGTTGGAGGCGCTTAAAGGCGCTTCCATCGAGGAAGAACACCGCACTATCATGAGTGCCGTGATTCAGAAGGTTCAGCTCGCCAAGAGCGGGCTGACCGAAGCCTGCAGCAGTCTTCTAATAGGCTTTGAGGTAAGAAGTTATAATTATGTAATGTAATACCGCATAGACAGTAGCCCCTGATGCTCAGTTCGGTGTTCGGAAAGAAAAGCCGGACTGAGGATCTAAGAAGATATACGCAGGGTTGCTTAAAGTATGTCAATATGGGTTTGCAGGCTGCACTGCTGACCTCTGCCGCACTGACTGCGGAGGTCGGTGCATTGAAGCAGGATCTCGAGCGGTCCGAGCAAGAGCTCGGCCATGCCAAGAAGCAGCTCGAGGACAAAGAAGGTGAGTAACACCACTTTGAATAGTTACCTTACAGAAAAGGATTTTTGTTGCAATAAAATTAACAAGGATAATATGGGTATTGCAGGGGCCACGAACGAGGTGGCAGGCTTGAAGGAGGCTGTGTTCGCGGCCAAACGCAGTGCGGCCACGGAACGGGCAGAGCGAGAAAAGCAGGAGGCACAGGTGGCAGAAGTACGGCAAGAGCTCCAGGCTCTCATGGAGAAGCATGAGAGCTTGGAGCGTGACTCCAAGACTCGAGAGTCCGAGCATGCCTCGGCTCTCGAAAGTGCCAAGTCCGCCAAGGCCGAGGCCCGTAAGGCCCTTCAGGAGGTTGAAGATGTAAAGAAGATAGCGGCGGGTAAGGCATTTTTCATGCAAAGCAAGCATGTTAATGTAAACTACCTGACACTTACCCGCATTCGGAGCTCTCCAGGGGCGTTTGCAGATCTGCCGCGTAGTGTGTCCGATGCCGCCGCATTCTATCGTGGCAAGGAGGGGAGCTCGACGGAGAAGGTCTTCTGGTCTCAGTACACTGAGGCTGGCCATCCGGTGCCCCCAAGCGACCAGCTGAAGCAGCTGTTCGAACTCCACAAGGTAGCTGAGGAGGCCATGAAGGGCCTTATAGTCCGGCTGTGGCCTGGACAGGCCATGCCTGGGAGCTACTTCGGCCTCGTGCGACGGCTGGTGGATGCGTGCCCCTGGGTGGAGGTCATCAAGCGCTCCGCCTGTATTGAAGGTGCTCGTCGGGCCCTTGCCCGCACAAAGGTGCATTGGGGCAGGCTGGATGCAGAGAAGCTTCTCACTGACCCGCCGCCACCGGGCAAGGAGTATCGTACGCCCGAAATGTATTATAAAACTGTCCTGAAGGGAGCCCGCGATATTGCGGATGAATTCCCCAGAGATGTAATTTTTGAGTAAACTCGCTATGTATTATCTTGTGCGCTGAAAACTTTGTTCATATGCGCATTAAGCAACGCTTGTTTAATTTAAAATATTACCTTCTGTGCGGCCGTTTATAAAATCTGAGAGATGGCAAGTCGTTGGCTTCAGCCCCCGAGCCGCGAGTGCTGGGGTGTTCGGGATAAACTTGAGCACTGTTGTTCCCATTTTTGGGTCCATCTAGGGAGGCGCTCAACACAACGAACAAGGCAACTGGACTAATAATGCTTGAACACTCTCACTTAGCCATAGAATTCTATAATTTTAAATTTCGGCGAAGCCCCTGGTATTCGGAAGACCGAATCCGGGGCGCTATCCACGCCTTCGTCGGACATTTATCCGGAACTTCGCTCGAAGCGGCGTGAGTCTTTAAGGACTCGAAAAGACCTCTCGAACAGCGACCAGTCTATCGCCTTATCATGCCGGTCAGTTTTAGCTTTCTCCACTGAGGCGCTCGCCCGGCTCAACTGGGGCGCAACCGCAGTGGTTCTCCCAGTGCCACCTTAGCCGACAGAACGGAACGTAAGGCACCAAAACGTGGGAGCCGGGCAAACCCAACTATTGACACAAGACATGATTCGGAGCCGATTCATATAATGCTATAAGTTCGGGGTGCCGCACTTATGAAAGTGTTCGGACTTATCACACCATAATGTGGGGAACATAAGCCCCTGGTGTATTAGACCGTACCAAAATATACGGGTGCAAGATGTCCTGTAATGAACATATATATATATAAAGTAATGTAATTGCAGTCGAAAAATGCTGCATTATTTATTAAAGGAAGTCTGCTATGAGTGCGGACTGATACAAATAGTGCGGTAAGCAAGGGATTTGGACTAATTAAACATGTCCCCCTCCAGGGATGAGCTGCGGACTTGGTGTATATAATCGAATTTAGTGCTCGTAACTGAGACCAACTGAGTGTTCGTCGCAGCCTTCTTTCTTCCCTGGCTGTTGCATCATGAGTTCGGCAGGTTCACCGCCGGACAGGGCCTCTGGTTAACGGAGTCCTGTGTATACAAAGAAGGAAAATAATTAAAAAAAAGGGTGGCGCACTTGCGAGCCCCTGGTGTGGTCGAGCCGCACTCTGGGTCCATTGTGATCGTGCCCCTTCCCCTGCGCCCATGGTATCTCCAAAGCGTAATGATGTACGCGGAGGGTTGTTCTTGCAATCATGCAAGGGCGGGGGTTAGGGCCGCATTGCTACGCGTGCTCTGATCGTGCCAGGTTGTCTTGGTTGGTATTGCTTCGGGCGCTTTTTGCTGTATCCGGCCGTTTAACGGCCGGACTCGAAAATTGCCTTAAAAGGCTGCTCTGTACTTCTGCCGCGAGAGCCGCTGTATGTTCCTCCGTTCGAGGGAGCGTTCCGTATTTCCATTGACCGTGATGACTCCACGAGGGCCTGGCATCTTGAGCTTGAGGTATGCATAATGCGGCACCGCGTTGAACTTTGCAAACGCGGTTCGTCCGAGCAGAGCGTGATAGCCGCTACGAAATGGGACAATATCGAAGATTAACTCTTCGCTCCGGAAATTATACGGGGATCCGAAGACCACTTCCAGTGTGACCGAGCCCATACAATCGGCTTCCACACCTGGTATGATACCTTTAAAGGTTATCTTTGTAGGTTTAATCCTTTGGGGGTCTATGCCCATCTTGCGCACTGTATCCTGATAAAGCAGGTTCAGGCTACTACCGCCGTCCATCAGGACTCTCGTGAGGTGAAATCCGTCGACGATTGGGTCTAAAACCAATGCGGCGAATCCGCCATGGCGTATGCTGGTCGGATGGTCTCTTCGATCAAAAGTGATCGGACAAGAGGACCATGGATTGAACTTCGGGGCGATTGGCTCCATCGCATAGACGTCCCTTAGTGCGTGCTTCCTCTCCCTCTTGGGTATATGGGTTGCGTAAATCATATTCACCGTCCGCACTTGTGGGGGGAAACCCTTCTGTCCTTTATTGTTCGGCGGTCGGGTCTCCTCCTCGTCGTCACTGTTTAGCCCCTTGTCAATGTTTTCGGCAATTAACTTGCCTGCCTGCTTGAACACCCAGCAATCTCTGTTGGTGTGATTGGCTGGCTTTTCGGGGGTGCCATGTATCTGGCATAAGCGATCGAGTATTCGGTCCAAGTTGGATGGACCCGGAGTGGTTCTTTTGAATGGCTTCTTCCGCTGACCGGGTTTAGAGCCTCAGAATCCGGCGTTGACTGCCGTATCCTCCTTATCGTCGCCGTTAATGCGGCGTTTGTTTTTGTTTCGACGTGACCTGCTGTTGTGGTCCTTAGTATCCGGACTGCCAGAATTTTTATTGAGGTTGTTGCTGCGAGCTAGCCAGCTATCCTCTCCCGCGCAAAAGAGGGTCATTAATGATGTGAGTGCTGCCATGGATTTCGGCTTTGCCTGTCCCAGGTGCCGGGCTAGCCACTCGTCGTGGATGTTATGTTTGAAGGCTGTGAGGGCCTCTACATCCGGATAGTCGACGATTTGGTTTTTCTTTGTCAAGAACCGTGTCCAGAATTGTCTGGCCGATTCCTCTGGCTACTGAATTATGTGGCTTAGGTCATCGGCGTCTGGTGGCCGCACATACGTGCCCTGGAAATTGTCGAGGAATGCGGCTTCCAGGTCTTCCCAACACCCAATTGACTCTGCGGGCAAGTTGTTAAGCCAATACCGAGCTGGTCGTTTAAGCTTGAGTGGGAGGTACTTGATGGCATGGAGATCGTCGCCGCGGGCCATATGGATGTGAAGGAGATAATCTTCAATCCAAACCGCGGGTTTTGTTGTGCCGTCGTAGGAATCGATGTTTACGGGTTTAAACCCTTCGGGGATTTGATGATCCATTACTTCGCCAGTGAAGCATAGCGGGTGTGCGGCGCCTCTATATTGAGCAATATCACGACGCAGCTCGAGAGAGCGTTGTCTGCTGTGTTCGGCCCGGCCGGGGTTATTCTATCCGGCGCGACGGTATTCGTCGCGGGTCGTGGGGCGCCCTCGTGATCCATAGATGGATCTGGATTGCCTTGCTTTTTCCTCCAATACGTCCCGCAAGTCCGGCACATTCCCTCTTGGCTTCGTACTTTTGGAGCGATGCCGGGGTACGGTCTTTGTTGAGGGTCTGGATGCCTCTCTGTCGCGACCACGGGGTGGTCGGTCGGCCGTATCGTGCGCTGGTGATGAAGGTATGTATGCTTCCTCCTCTAATCGGGGGAGCAACTTGCGTCTGGGGTAGCTTTTGGAGGGGCGTTCGAGTTTAAACTCTTCGGCCGCGAGGACCTCGGTCCATCGATCGGCCAGTAGGTCCTGATCAGCTTGAAGCTGCTGCTGCTTTTTCTTTAGGCTATTTGCCGTGGCGATAAGCCTGCGTTTAAAACGCTCTTGTTCGACGGGATCCTCGGGCACGACGAATTCATCGTCATTGAGGCTTGCCTCGTCTTCGGAGGGAGGTATATAGTTATAATCCTCGACCTCTTCGTCTGTTGCCCTCTTGTGGGGGCTTGCTTCTGCGTCCTCCTGTGCTGAGTCTTGCTGGAGGGGATTATCTTCAGCACTCTCTGGGGTATTATTATCTCCTGTGCCGGAATCTCCATTCTTGCTGCGGCGGGATTTAGAGCGGCGCCGCTGACGCCGGCGCTTGGGCTGTTTCTTTAAGGAATCTGCCTCCGCTACTTCTTTGCCGTCCCCGTCCTTTGGGGTGTCCACCATGTATATGTCGTATGACGAGGTGGTCTTCCAGTGCCCTGTAGGCGCTGGTTCCTATTCGTCTCCGGCATTGTCGTCCATAGCGTCGATGTCTTCGGAGTCGTAGTCTAGCATGTCAGTAAGATCGTCGACAGTGGCTACAAAGTGGGTGGTGGGTGGGCTCTGAATTTCTTCGTTGTCCGTATCCCAACCATCCTGGCCATAGTCCGGCCAGGACTCTCCCGATAGCGAGAGATGCTTTAGCGAATTTAGGATGTCACCAAAGAGCGAGTATTGGAAGATGTCCGCGACGGTGAATTCCATAACCGGTGCCCAATCCAATTCGATTGGCAGGGGCGCGGGAGGTCCGGAGTCCTGCAAGGAGTCCGGCACCTCGGAATAACGAGTTTCGCGAGGGACAAGGTTAGTGTTTGGCTCCATCGCCGTGGAAGTTGAAGCCCCCGACTAAGGGCCGAGGCGGATTTGTGCGCGGACACCAAGGCACTGTTCGGCGGCAGAGCTAGATCATGCCCATCGCAACAGTGCGGAGCGCTTGGCTTTGGCTCGAGCCCGTCGAAGATCAAGTCCCCGCGGATGTCGGCTGTGAAGTTTAGGCTTCCGAATCTGACCTGATGGCCAGGGGCGTAGCTTTCGATCTGCTCCAGATGGCCAAGTGAATTAGCCTGCAGTGCGAAGCCGCCGAATACGAAGATCTGTCCGGGGAGAAAAGTTTCACCCTAGACAGCGTTGTTGATTGAAGATGCCATCGAGCCTATCGGTGACGACACAGAGGAACTCTCAATGAAAGCACCAATGTCGGTGTCAAAACCGGCGGATCTCGGGTAGGGGGTCCCGAACTGTGCGTCTAGGCAGATGGTAACAGGAGACAAGGGACACGATGTTTTACCCAGGTTCGGGCCCTCTTGATGGAGGTAAAACCCTACGTCCTGCTTGATTAATATTGATGATATGGGTAGTACAAGAGTGGATCTACCACGAGATCAAGGAGGCTAAACCCTAAAGCTAGCCTATGGTATGATTTTTGTGATGTATGTTGTGTCCTACGGACTAAAGCCCTCCGGTTTATATAGACACCGGAGGAGGCTAGGGTTACACAGAGTCGGTTACAATGGTAGGAGATCTACATATCCGTATTGCCAAGCTTGCCTTCCATGCCAAGGAAAGTCCCATCCGGACATGGGACGGAGTCTTCAATCTTGTATCTTCGTAGTCTTGGAGTCTGGCGAACGACGATAGTCCGGCTGTCCGGACACCCCCTAGTCCAGGACTCCCTCAGGTGCCCCCTGCCCCCGTATATAAAGGAGCAAGGGGGACGGGGCAGCCGGCCTTGGAGGGGGCGCGCCATGGGGAGTCCTACTCCCACCGGGAGTAGGACTCCCTCCTTCCTTGTTGGACTAGGGGAGGGAAAGGAAAGGGAGAGGAGGAGAAGGAAAGAGGGGGCCCGGCCCCCCTTTCCCTAAACCAATTCGGTTTGGGCCTTGGGGGGCGTGCCCCACACTCCCCTTGCTGCCCTCTGTTTCCACAAAGGCCCATGTAGGCCCATTAAGCTCCCGGGGGGTTCCGGTAACCTCCCGTACTCCGGTAAAATCCCAATTTCACCCGAAACACTTCCGACATCCATATATAGGCTTCCAATATATCAATCTTCATGTCTCTATCATTTCGAGACTCTTCGTCATGTCCGTAATCTCATCCGGGACTCCGAACAAACTTCGGTACATCAAAACTCATAAACTCATAATATAACTGTCATCGAAACCTTAAGCGTGCGGACCCTACGGGTTCGGGAACTATGTAGACATGAGCTAGAACTGTTTCCGGTCAATAACCAATAGCGGAACCTGGATGCTCATATTGGCTCCTACATATTCTACGAAGATGTTTATCGGTCAAACCGCATAACAACATACGTTGTTCCCTTTGTCATCGGTATGTTACTTGCCCGAGATTCGATCGTCGGTATCTCAATACCTAGTTCAATATCGTTACCGGCAAGTCTCTTTACTCGTTACGTAATGCATCATCCCATAACTAACTCATTAGCTACATTGCTTGCAAGGCTTATATTGATGTGCATTACCGAGAGGGCCCAGAGATACCTCTCCGACAATCGGAGTGACAAAACCTAATCTCGAAATACGCCAACTCAACATGTACCTTTGGAGACACCTGTAGAGCACCTTTATAATCACCCAGTTATGTTGTGATGTTTGATAGCACACAAAGTGTTCCTCCGGTAAACGGGAGTTGCATAATCTCATAGTTATAGGAACTTGTATAAGTCATGAAGAAAGCAATAGCAACATACTAAACGATCAAGTGCTAAGCTAACGGAATGGCTCAAGTCAATCACATCATTCTCCTAATGATGTGATCTCGTTAATCAAATCACAACACATGTCTATGGTTAGAAAACATAACCATCTTTGATTAATGAGCTAGTCAAGTAGAGGCATACTAGTGACATTAAGTTTGTCTATGTATTCACACATGTATCATGTTTCCGGTTAATACAATTATAACATGAATAATAAACACGACCTTCAGGAGTGCTATTTTCTTCACCAAGGGCCATGACCTTCAGGAGTGCTATCGTGTCGAGCAGTTGGCCAAGAGACCGAGAGCAGAATATGTGAAGCGTGATAAGGAAAAGGGTCAAAATGTTGCTAGCGGTAAGGGCAAAGGCGAAGGCGCAAATCGCCCCGCCAAGCCCTTTCGGAGCAAAGGAAAACCCGCCGGGGGCTAGGAGAAAGAAGTCTGTGGTGATTGACAAGGGGGATGTAGAGGAAACCAGTGAGCAGGAGTTCCTGAAGACCACGGATGCCCTATGCGTTGATGGAGATTCATCTTTTCACACCTCCCATCGCCAACTCAAGCGGTGGGCTCAGGAAGTAAATGCCGTGGGACCAGTGCCAGAGGCCCAGAAGCCGCTCAAATGGTCCCGTACACCCATCATCTTCGACGAAGAGGACCATCTGTCACACCCTGATTTTCATGGCACAACACTTAAGATGATAAATCATGAGAAAATGTGGTTTGACAAAAACTTTTGAGTGTTTTGGACTTTGCCTTGATTGGATTTTTGTCTACTGTTTGCAAGTGCTCTAAAAATAAAATAAATCCTCCAACTCTTATACTCCTTCTCCTTGATCCAAAACTTTTGCCCAATGATCATACCATGTGTATAGTACAATATAGAATTTTCTTACAAAAATAATTTGGCCAAAAAGTATTTTCTAAATTTAGTTTTCCAAAAACCCCTGAATTGAGGTTTGCACTGCAAGTACTTAATTCAGGGCAGTAAAAATCTTTTCAAAAATATATTTGACTCCTATTAGATATAGGATACCCAGAAACCATAAAAATATAATTTTAAAGGTTATTTTCCTATTTTATTTAAAAGCTTTTTCTTAAGGCCAGAAATGGTCTTTAATAGGGAAAAATTATTTTATTATTTTAAAAATATTTGACAAAATTTTGGGAAACTCATAGGACATATATTGTCCATATATAAGAGTTTCAACACATGGTCATGTTCAAAATATTGGTCAAATCCCTAAAAAATCCTTTCTGGATATTTCAAGCTTTTGAAATATTTACAAAGGAAATATTCTCCACAAATTCCAAGAAAATTCTGTCATGTCAAATATGATATGTTTGATGATATTGACAAGTATCATGTCATGGAGAATAGTATAACCCCATGAAATCCCCTCAAAACCATTTCTGTTCATTTTGAAGTTTGAGCAACTTTACATTGCCAAACATGTCCAAATGTTCTCAAACCTTGTGAACATTCTCAAATGGTCTAATCATTCATCTAGACCAAATGGCACAAGTTGGAGAAAATGTTATATTGATCAAAGTGCCCCAAAACCCTTCCTGTCCAGAACCAAATTTGGACAACTCTACATTGGAAACTTTCTCCTTTTGATCTCAACTTTTGTGGACATGTTCATAACCTCAAATGATGACACTACACCAAGTGGTGCATCAAGGAGAATTGATTTGCATGACTAAATGTTGGTAAAGCCAATTCTGCTAATTTCTAGGGTTTACCAAAGTTGCATTGTCAACTTCCTCCAAATGAGCTACAACTTGGTGATCAACCCCATTTCTATATGACACTTGATCCTGTTAATCTTCATATCATTTGGAATCCATTTGCTTGCCCAAACCACCATCAAACACCTTCTGGCAAAAATTTAGAATGCATGTTTTGGCCATTTCCACTAATCTCCATGAGCTAAGCTTTCTCCCACAGCATAATCTGGTCCTCCTCTAACCCCTGCACCTTTCCCTGCCCGAGGAGCCATGATTATCGGGGTGAAAAGCTCTTTTTCCCTCTCTGGACAACACCATTTCTCTCTCTCAACCTCCCTCCTCACTCCAGTGGATCCCCAGGGCATCCAATGCCATTGTCACATTGTTTACTCCCCTCCTGCAGCTGCCAGACACAAGTGGGCGCGTGAGGACGTGAGGAAAAGCTGCGGGTGCCGACCATTTGCGCGCTCTGGAGCACGTCAGCGTGCTCCCGACCGTTGACACGGTGCTCCCGACCACCTCGAGCCTCCCCCTTGCACCAGTCGAGGTGCCTCGACGTCCGCAACACGCCACCGAGCTGGCCCCCTCCTCTCTCTTCCTCCTGCTGCCTCCTCTCGCACGCGCACCGGCCCCCCGAGAGCTCCAATGGGCAGCCTCACACGCGTGATGCCTCTGACCCGTCCCCACTCCCTCTCTCTCTTCCTGGCGCCCTACTCCACGCCCACGAGCACCGCAGACAACCCCGAGCCTCCTCCCGTGGCCACCGCGGCCATTTCCGCGGGTGCCCGTAGGCCGCGTCTACGGTGAGCCGTGGCCTCGCCATATAAGGCCGTTCCAGACCCTCCTCGCTGCTCCATTTGCTCCCTCTCCCTACCGAGCATCCTCTGGACCAAGCCATTCCTCTTCTCGTGTCCTCCTTGCATCTCCATGGCCGGAGCAATGCCGCCGGCCTCCTCCTAAATTCGCGCCACTGAGAGCCCCTCCTCCCCACCTCTTTATTCCAGAGCAGCACCAGCACCACCACAAACTCTCCCCGCGCACCATTTTCTCCTTCCCGTGCTCGCCTTGCCGTGCCCAAACATCGCCCGAAACCCCGTCCGCCGGTGTCAAGACCACTGTCACCTCGGTCCTCCCAGCCTGCGTGAGATCCATGGATGGGCTCGTTTCGACCTCCCGAGTCCGTTGGTATGCCGACCGCCGCCGTGGACGGCCGGAATCGGTGGGAAGGGCGCCAGCACCTTGCTTGGCCGGCCTCCCGTGCTCCTCCTCTGTTTTGAGCGGGAGGTAGGAGGAGGGCCTGCCAGCGGGACCCGCCTGTAAGTGAAGCCGGCCTCCGCTGAAGACGTCTGCCGGAGCGAAGGCGTACTCCAGGGAGTACGCCATCGACGTCGCCTGGACACCCCGCACGGCTGATGCCACTGGGCCGGCCCACTTCTATATCTCGCCTGCGTGCATGATAAGGTTAAGCCCTTTTTCCTTTTTCTTTTTCCACTCAACTTCAAAAATCCATAAATAATCCAATAGAGCTCCAAATTTGATGATTCAAATTTCTAGTGACTCTATAAATCATGATCTACCTGTTGGTGCAACATGCACGTTTTTCCAGAGATCTTTTCTTCACAAATATTTATCAAATCCTATTTTTCCTATTTCTGTGATGAACTTTAAAAAATCACAGAGAGCTCAAAATTGATCCAAATGCCATGATTCAAATTCCAAGACGCTTCTAAGTTCATAACTTAGTTTATGAACATTTTTCTTAATACTTTCTGTACCACATAAAATAATGAGCCATTTCTTCATATTTGTCAACTTTGCAAATTCATAGGAAATTCATTTGAACTCCAAATCCAGTGAAACCAAATCCTAGATGCTTCTAAAATAATCCTTTGTTAAATGGGTATCTTTGCTCATTTTCCAAAAATATATTTCTGTACACTTCTTGCAAATCCATAAACCCCTTGATTCCATCATATTGAAATGTTCAGAGATGTCCATTGATCAAATCCTAATGAAACCTCTTTGGTCATCCCTCATATGACCAGAGGTATCCTAGAAAAATCCAACTTACATTTTTAGAGCACTTTTATTTTTGCCTTGTTGTGTTGCTTATTATGATTGTTTCCGACGTTAGTTGACGAAGTAGACAGAGAACTTGGAGAAGGACCAGAAGATCTCAAGACTCTGATGAACCAGGCAAGCAGCCCTTTGACCATGTCTATGAAACCCTTTTTATGCATATCATATAGCACCATATTGTTGTTGCAACGGAATCATGGTGAGGTAGTAATCACTTTGATGGTTTGCTACCGTACTTCCTCATTGATACTTGCATTGTGCATGACCCTACCTTCTTATGAGGGTTATGCCGGTGGGAGTAGATAGGATGCTAAAGTAGATGCTACGCAAAAAGGGACGGGTTTATGCATGGTGAAGGAGACAACGCATTTTCAAAAGACTTTCCGAAAACCTCGTCGGGTGCCACTTATGCCCGAGGGAGATGATGAGATGGGTAACCACTTGATGACGAAGTGGTGTACCGAGGCAAGTGTGTGTGTTGTTTTCGAAAACGGATTAGATTTAAGATTTGATGACTGTCCCAACCTTACATGCGCAACCACTCTACCCTTGTATGGGAAAGGGCATTATTGATTACCTAGACCGATACTAGCTTGGAGCCCGCATTACTAGTGACGGGAGAGTTGTTGGTGCGCTCTCTCAGGACGGGGTCGTGCCAGGTAGGGCGGCCATGACTGTTTTCACAGGGCACCGGACACACCGTTGGTACCCCGTGCTTGTGGTATGTGATGAATATGGGAGCGAGGCTCCACAACTTTATGATGTGAAATGTTAGGCACGGGGGTTACTACCAACCGAGTGGACTCCATGTTAGTGTCATCTAGGGAAAGGTAGTGATCGGGTGCTTACCCCGGGTACTTGAGGTACCACGGGTCGTGGCTGACATGGAAGTTCCCCGGATCTTGTGGGTACAGTGTGCAACCTTTGGAGAGTGTAAAACTATTCGAATAGCCGTGTCCATGGTCAAGGACGGTTGGGCGGTGCTACTTAAACTATGTCCAGAGTTTACAAACCAGTGTGTGTGTTTGGATAACTACTTGGGTCAAGTCAAAGGACTTGACGTGATTGAGATGGGTTGGTGCCCACTCTATTTATGTTAATATCTGTAACCAGTCCTCATGGTTACTTGAATTCTCCTGATGCATGTCTTACAAGTTGTTGAACATGTCATTGCACTCAAAACTAGCTTTCTGCAAAAATTTACCTATATCATGCATTGTTGTATCTTGAACCAAAACATGGGTTTCTTGCGAGTACATTCAAAGTACTCATTGGCTTGCCACTGGTTATTTTATTGGCCAGGCATGAAAGAACAGGATATGATGAGGAATACTTCGGTGACGAACATGCGAGCTAGGGCGCTTCCTAGTCAGAATGCCTGTAGGGTTAAGGCAGATGGCATGGGTCCAAGTTATCGACGAAGTTTTCCGCTGCTATGGTATACTCAAGACTTGACCATAATGGTCCTACTTGTGTAAAACGGTATGTATGGATGTAAGACTCTTGTTATTCAGCTTCTGTGTGTTCAGTGAGCATTGATCTCTGGGATCACTGTACACGTGCATTCGGTGATCACGACTTATGGGTCGGGGTCCCCACAGAGCTGGTATCAGAGCCATCCTGACTGTAGGAAGCCTTAGTAAGCATGGTCGTTAGTTAGGGTAAAACTATTTCCAAAACTACTACTAGTTTTCAAAACTATTTGTACTTCTCTTCCCTTCTCAGTGTTTTTTTTTTGAAAACTAAGGTATACTTTCCTTATTGATCTCTTCCCCTTCAAAACCTTTGGTCGCTAGAACCCTTATGCCCCTGACCACTGGATTCCTTGAAATCCTCGTGGATAATCTAGAAGGAAGATGCCTTGCCAGACATTCACCCACATCTCCTGAACACAAGATTGGCGACATCACAACAAGACGATACCAACAGAAGATACATCCTCGAGGAATGAGGACCTGAAGACCCAGGAGATGGTGACACCCTTGACACTGCCCCAAGATGATGCAACCTTAGCCCACGATGATCAGGGCATAGAATATGCAAGGTCATGATATACATCGCTAATAGAGTAACCCTGTCACTATCGTTGTTGTATTGGCAACCACCGATGGATGAGAACCTAGCCATTTGGTCCGCCTCACCACAGTGAGCAGGAAAATGGTTCTCCTCATCCCCCGCTCTTGGTGTCGAAGTTGTCATCAACGTAACCGACATGATGGACTTCTATTATGCCTTGATAACGTCATTGCATAAAGGATAACCTACCTGGTACCATCGACGGCTTAGGAGACAAAAAGGGATCGTCGTGATAAGATGACAATAGAAGACCAAGTCAATGCCAGATACGAGGAGCCACCATCACCCCATCACTTCAACAGGCGAGAAGTTGTTGAAGAATCTTCAGGCTCAACCCGGATTGTTTCATCGAACAACTACAAGAGACGTAGCAACACCTGAGGAAAACTCAGAAGACTGCATGAGGCACAGGGCACGACAACTGAGTCTGAGAACCCCTAGGGTAGGATGAGTCGTGTAGCCCGTATGCGCAGTCGAGTCCGTATGATGGTTCGAATAGAACCATGATTGTGAGTTGCTTGTTTTTATTTGTTTGTGTTTTGATATAGGTCGCACTTTTGCCCTAGGCGACAAGTATGCGACTATATCACCTTCCTCACCTTGTTTCTTTTGTTTGGCCCTTTTTGCACCTGTTTGTTTGCACTAGCACTATAGAACCCCCTTTAAGCATTCCCCTCCTCTATGCTACTTTTCCCTCTCATCTCTCTCTCCTCATCTGAAGACCGGAAGACAAGCTACACCAAGGATTCTACTGCGACAACCAACTAGCACTGAGGAACTTTTCTACAGCCTCCTCGACCAAGTGAAACCCCGTAGAGTTATATTTAACCCTCCAGACTAGAAACCCATTCCTAGACCCTTCGAGACTTCATAAGATACCCCAGATCGAAGCCTTAACCATGTGCTTAACCCACAGAATTGCAAGAGAACCAGTTAAGCCTCCGTAACCTTGCTTATCACTGGGTTCATTATGGAACTAGTGGACATAGTGAACGAGCACATTATCATCCTAAGATATCACCAAAACTGACGATGCCATAGGAAAGACCAATATGAGGATATAGGAATAGAGGACAAATTACTTGATGAGTTTATATCAATGACTTGAGGAATTATATGAGACTACTTGGTGGATTATGAGGCTTGGATGTTGGTAGATGAACTTGGTGGGATCATGAGTATAGATTAGCATAGCTTTCATTACCCCTGAGTAAATTTGATTTAGTAGGATAATTGTAAGTATTTGGTTTTAACTTAGCCATGGGATATTGATAGGAGACAATTGATATTACGTAAATGACTTGGGGAAACATGTAGGAATTCCCGTTGGACAAGAGATTTGGATTTTAGTTGGTGATTCTAGTTGAATATGGATGCTAAGTATGTCTACATGGTTCGGAGTAAATTGGATTTAGACTGATGATCTCGAACATGATACCCTGTTTCTCGGTGGACGATAAACTAGGAGATTGGACTAATTGTCGGAGTTTATTTAGGGAACCTATATAAGCTTGACCTTGGAGTTTACTTGACCATGATAATGGAAATTGGTGGACTGACTGTAGTAAGGTAGCCTTCCCAGTATTTGTGGATTATAGGATATTAGAAGATCGTGTGGAACACCATAGAGATTGGATTTGAAGAACTACTGGATCATGTAATGATTGGTGTAGTTAATGGGTTGTTGGAGTTGATTCATAGGAAGGAAACAAGATTTTGGAGTGGCATACGACGTGTTTCCTTAGGATAGAGGTGCTTTATCTTAGACCTTGGAAGAATAGGCTGAGCACTTGGATTGTCACGTTCGAGCTTAACATCTTATATGTTCTACCCATGGATTTTTAGGGGTAGACATACATATGAGTTTGGGGATTGTAGACATATATGATTTTGTTAGACCTCCTCTCGGGAGACATGAGGATATGAATCACATGAGTGATGATTGGAGTTGACCTATGCAAAATGATGCTATCGGTGATATGATCTGATTTGTTTAAAGGACTAGATAGACTATTGACATCTCAGAAGCCATGCTTAAAGATAAGATGATAAATGTTCACTCGCACACTAGAATCCTTGAAACCCTTAAGCCCTACCAAGCTACAACATGGTCGGATCAGGACCTTAGGGCCTTGACACTAGATCTAGAACCACCTTGGCCCACACTCAACAAGACCACCACTAATTCCCCAGCCTACTTTATGTACCCCATGAACAAAGTCTTCATGGAGTGCTTAGACAAGATAGTTGTCATCATCATTTGGTGACCTACTTGTTCACCCAAAGACGGAAGAAGAGTCGTTCAGCTGGTCAAGCAACATTTGAGGACCGCCATGCCAAGGAGGAAGAACTACACCTACCACCATCATCAAGAAGTAAACATCCGCGTCGAAGACGAGGTGTATCTGCAAGCCACTCCTCTCTTAGGAACCAAGCATTTCCATGACAAGGAGACCCACACCGAGATTCATCGGCCCCCTTCGATATCGCTCCAAGATTTAACAACCCCTTCTGAGATCACTACAAGACGAAGAGTAGACGGCTACCAGCTAGAGTTGCCACCTGAGTTACCTGATGTGCACAACGCTTTCCATGAATCACAACCCCGGAAGTGTTTCCAACTTCCTAACTAGCCCAGTCTCTACAAAGACATTAACCACCGAGCAATCGACCCCTAGCCCAATCTAACCTACCGCGAGCTACCCATTAGCAACCTGGATCAAGAGGAGCATCATACACGAAGCCACACCATCAAGTACTTCAAGCTCAATGGAGCACTACACAGAAGCAGAAGCAACATGAGGACTTGAATCCTACCCTAGATCCAAGTTTTTGTATCCCTTTCCGCGCCTAGTTTGGGAATCTCGGGGACAAGATTCTTGTAAGGGGGGTAGGTCTGTCACACCCTGATTTTCATGGCACAACACTTAAGATGATAAATCATGACAAATTGTGGTTTGACAAAAACTTTTGAGTGTTTTGGACTGTGCCTTGATTAGATTTTTGTCTGTTGTTTGCAAGTGCTCTAAAAATAAAATAAATCCTCCAACTCTTATACTCCTTCTCCTTGATCCAAAACTTCTGCCTAATGATCATACCATGTGTATAGTACAATATAGAATTTTCTTACAAAAATAATTTGGCCAAAAAGTATTTTATAAATTTAGTTTTCCAAAAACCCCTGAATTGAGATTTGCACTGCAAGTACTTAATTCAGGGCAGTAAAAATCTTTTCAAAAATATATTTGACTCCTATTAGATATAGGATACCCAGAAACCATAAAAATATAATTTTAAAGGTTATTTTCCTATTTTATTTAAAAGCTTTTTCTTAAGGCCAGAAATGGTCTTTAATAGGGAAAAATTATTTTATTATTTTGAAAATATTTGACAAAATTTTGGGAAACTCATAGGACATATATTGTCCATATATAAGAGTTTCAACACATGGTCATGTTCAAAATATTGGTCAAATCCCTCAAAAATCCTTTCTGGATATTTCAAGCTTTTGAAATATTTACAAAGGAAATATTCTCCACAAATTCCAAGAAAATTTTGTCATGTCAAATATGACATGTTTGATGATATTGACAAGTATCATGTCATGGAGAATAGTGTAACCCCATGAAATCCCCTCAAAACCATTTCTGTCCATTTTGAAGTTTGAGCAACTTTACATTGCCAAACATGTCCAAATGTTCTCAAACCTTGTGAACATTCTCAAATGGTGTAATCATTCATCTAGACCAAATGGCACAAGTTGGAGAAAATGTTATATTGATCAAAGCGCCCCAAAACCTTTCCTGTCCAGAACCAAATTTGGACAACTCTACATTGGAAACTTTCTCCTTTTGATCTCAACTTTTGTGGACATGTTCATAACCTCAAATGATGACACTACACCAAGTGGTACATCAAGGAGAATTGATTTGCATGACTAAATCTTGGTAAAGCCAATTCTACTAATTTCTAGGGTTTACCAAAGTTGCATTGTCAACTTCCTCCAAATGAGCTACAACTTGGTGATCAACCCCATTTCTATATGACACTTGATCCTGTTAATCTTCATATCATTTGGAATCCATTTGCTTGCCCAAACCACCATCAAACACCTTCTGGCAAAATTTAAAATGCATGTTTTGGCCATTTCCACTAATCTCCATGAGCTAAGCTTTCTCCCACAGCATAATCTGGTCCTCCTCTAACCCCTGCACCTTTCCCTGCCCGAGGAGCCATGATTATGGGGGTGAAAAGCTCTTTTTCCCTCTCTCGACAGCACCATTTCTCTCTCTCTCAACCTCCCTCCTACTCCAGTGGATCCCCAGGGCATCCAATGCCATTGTCACATTGTTTACTCCCCTCCTGCAGCTGCCAGACACAAGTGGGCGCGTGAGGACGCGAGGAAAAGCCGTGGGTGCTGGCCATTTGCGCGCTCTAGAGCACGTCATCGTGCTCCCGACCGTTGACACGGCGCTCCCGACCACCTCGAGCCTCCCCCTTGCGCCAGTCGAGGTGCCTCGACGTCTGCAACACGCCACCGAGCTGGCCCCCTCCTCTCTCTTCCTCCTGCTGCTTCCTCTCGCACGCGCACCGGCCGCCCGAGAGCTCCAATGGGCAGCCTCACACGCGCGATGCCTCTGACCCGCCCCCACTCCCTCTCTCTCTTCCTGGCGCCCTACTCCACGCCCACGAGCGCCGCAGACAACCCCGAGTCTCCTCCCATGGCCACCGCGGCCATTTCCGCGGGTGCCCGTAGTCCGCATCTACGGTGAGCCGTGGCCTCGCCATAAAAGGCCGTTCCAGACCCTCCTCGCTGCTCCATTTGCTCCCTCTCCCTCCCGAGCATCATCTGGACCAAGCCATTCCTCTTCTCGTGTCCTCCTTGCATCTCCATGGCCGGAGCAATGCCGCCGGCCTCCTCCTAAATTCGTGCCACTGAGAGCCCCTCCTCCCCACCTCTTTGTTCCAGAGCAGCACCAGCACCACCACAAACTCTCCCCGCGCACCATTTTCTCCTTCCCGTGCTCGCCTTGCCGTGCCCAAACATTGCCCGAAACCCCACCCGCCGGCGTCAAGACCACCGTCACCTCGGTCCTCCCCAGCCTGCGTGAGTTCCATGGATGGGCTCGGCTCGACCCCCCGAGTCCGTTGGTATGCCGACCGCCGCCGTGGACGGCCGGAATCGGCGGGAAGGGCACCAGCACCTTGCCTGGCCGGCCTCCCGTGCTCCTCCTCTGTTTTGAGCGGGAGGTAGGAGGAGGGCCTGCCAGCGGGACCGGCCTGTAAGTGGCTAAGGCCCCGAGCCCCTCGGGTAAGTGGAGACGGCCTCCGCTGAAGACGTCTACCCGGAGCGAAGGCGTACTCCAGGGAGTACGCCATCGACGTCGCCTGGACACCCCGCGCGGCTGATGCCACTTGGCCGGCCCACGTCTATATCTCACCTGCGTGCATGATAAGGTTAAGCCCTTTTTCCTTTTTCTTTTTCCACTCAAATTCAAAAATCCATAAATAATCCAACAGAGCTCCAAATTTGACGATTCAAATTTCTAGTGACTCTATAAATCATGATCTACCTGTTGGTGCAACATGCACGTTTTTCCAGAGACATTTTCTTCACAAATATTTATCAAATCCTATTTTTCCTATTTCTGTGATGAACTTTAGAAAATCACAGAGAGCTCAAAAAATATCCAAATGCCATGATTCAAATTCCTAGACGCTTCTAAGTTCATAACTTAGTTTATGAACATTTTTCTTAATACTTTCTGTACCACATAAAATAATGAGCCAATTCTTCATATTTGTCAACTTTGCAAATTCATAGGAAAATCATTTGAACTCCAAATCCAGTGAAACCAAATCCTAGATGCTTCTAAAATAATCTTTTGTTAATTGGGTATCTTTGCTCATTTTCCAAAAATATATTTCTGTACACTTCTTGCAAATCAATAAACCCCTTGATTCCATCATATTGAAATGTTCAGAGATGTCCATTGATCAAATCCTAATGAAACCACTTTGGTCATCCCTCATATGACCAGAGGTATCCTAGAAAAGTCCAACTTACATTTTGAGAGCACTTTTATTTTGCCTTGTTGTGTTGCTTATTATGATTGTTTTCGACGTTAGTTGTCGAAGTAGACGGAGAACTTGGAGAAGGACCAGAAGATCTCAAGACTCTGATGAACTAGGCAAGCAGCCCTTTGACCATGTCTATGAAACCCTTTTTATGCATATCATATAGCACCATATTGTTGTTGCAACGGAATCATGATGAGGTAGTAATCACTTTGATGGTTTGCTACCGTACTTCCTCGTTGATACTTGCATTGTGCATGACCCTACCTTCTTATGAGGGTTATGCCAGTGGGAGTAGATAGGATGCCAAACTAGATGCTACGCAAAAAGGGACGGGTTTATGCATCGTGAAGGAGACAAAGTATTTTCAAAAGACTTTTCGAAAACCTCGTCGGGTGCCACATATGCCCGAGGGAGATGATGAGATGGGTAACCACTTGATGACGAAGTGGTGTACCGAGGCAAGTGTGTGTGTTGTTTTCGAAAACGGATTAGATTTAAGATTTGATGACTGTCCCAACCTTACATGCGCAACCACTCTACCCTTGTATGGGAAAGGGCATTATTGATTACCTAGACCGATACTAGCTTGGAGCCCGCATTACTAGTGACGGGAGAGTTGTTGGTGCACTCTCTCGGGACGGGGTCGTGCCAGGTAGGGCGGCCATGACTGTTTTCACAAGGCACCGGACACACTGTTGGTACCCCGTGCTTGTGGTATGTGATGAATATGGGAGCGAGGCTCCACAAATTTATGATGTGAAATGTTAGGCACGGGGGTTACTACCAACCGAGTGGACTCCATGTTAGTGTCATCTAGGGAAAGGTAGTGATCGGGTGCTTACCCCGGGTACTTGAGGTACCGCGGGTCGTGGCTGACACGGAAGTTCCCCGGATCTTGTGGGTACAGTGTGCAACCTCTGCAGAGTGTAAAACTATTCGAATAGCCGTGTCCATGGTCAAGGACGGTTGGACGGTGATGCTTAAACTATGTCCAGAGTTTACAAACCAGTGTGTGTGTTTGGATAACTACTTGGGTCAAGTCAAAGGACTTGACGTGATTGAGATCGGTTGGTGCCCACTCTATTTATGTTGATATCTGTAACCTGTCCTCATGGTTACTTGAATTCTCCTGATGCATGTCTTACAAGTTGTTGAACATGTCATTGCACTCAAAACTAGCTTTCTGCAAAAACTTACCTATATCATGCATTGTTGTATCTTGAACCAAAACATGGGTTTCTTGCGAGTACATTCAAAGTACTCATTGGCTTGCCACTGGTTATTTTATTGGCCAGGCATGAAAGAACAGGATATGATGAGGAATACTTCGGTGACGAACATGCGAGCTAGGGCGCTTCCCAGTCAGAATGCCTGTAGGGTTAAGGCAGATGGCATGGGTCCAAGTTATCGACGAAGTTTTCCGCTACTATGGTATACTCAAGACTTGACCATAATGGTCCTACTTGTGTAAAACGGTATGTATGGATGTAAGACTCTTGTTATTCAGCTTCTGTGTGTTCAGTGAGCATTGATCTCTGGGATCACTGTACACATGCATTCGGTGATCACGACTTATGGGTCGGGGTCCTCACAGAGCTGGTATCAGAGCCATCCTGACTGTAGGAAGCCTTAGTTAGCATGGTCGTTAGTGAGGGTAAAACTATTTCCAAAACTACTACTAGTTTTCAAAACTACTTGTACTTCTCTTCCCTTCTCAGTGTTTTTTTTCGAAAACTAAGGTATACTTTCCTTATTGATCTCTTCCCCTTCAAAACCTTTGGTCGCTAGAACCCTTATGCCCCTGACCACTGGACTCCTTGAAATCCTCGTGGATAATCTAGAAGGAAGATGCCTTGCCAGACATTCACCCACATCTCCTGAACACAAGATTGGTGACATCACAACAAGACGATACCAACAGAAGATACATCCTCGAGGAATGAGGACCTGAAGACCCAGGAGATGGTGACACCCTTGACACTGCCCCAAGATGGTGCAACCTTAGCCCACGATGATCAGGGCATAGAATATGCAAGGTCATGATATACATCGCTAATAGAGTAACCCTGTCACTACCGTTGTTGTATCGGCAACCACCGATGGATGAGAACCTAGCCATTTGGTCCGCCTCACCATAGTGAGAAGGAAAATGGTTCTCCTCATCCCCCGCTCTTGGTGTCGAAGTTGTCATCAACGTAACTGACATGATGAACCTCTATTACGCCTTGATAACGTCATTGCATAAAGGATAACCTACCTGGTACCATCGACGGCTTAGGAGACAAAAAGGGATCGTCGTGATAAGAAGACAATAGAAGACCAAGTCAATGCCAGATACGAGGAGCCACCTTCACCCCATCACTTCAACAGGCGAGAAGTTGTTGAAGAATCTTCAGGCTCAACCCGGATTGTTTCATCGAACAACTACAAGAGACGTAGCAACACCTGAGGAAAACTCAGAAGACTGCATGAGGCACAAGGCACGACTAATGAGTCCGAGAACCCCTAGGGTAGGATGAGTCGTGTACCCCCTATGCGCAGTCGAGTCCGTATGATGGTTCGAATAGAACCATGATTGTGTGTTGCTTGTTTTTATTTGTTTGTGTTTTGATATAGGTCGCACTTTTGCCCTAGGCGACAAGTATGCGACTGTATCACCTTCCTCACCTTGTTTCTTTTGTTTGGCCCTTTTTGCACCTGTTTGTTTGCACTAGCACTATAGAACCCCCTTTAAGCATTCCCCTCCTCTATGCTACTTTTCCCTCTCATCTCTCTCTCCTCAACTGAAGACCGGAAGACAAGCTACACCAAGGATTCTACTGCGACAACCAACTAGCACTGAGGAACTTTTCTACAGCCTCCTCGACCAAGTGAAACCCCGTAGAGTTATATTTAACCCTCCAGACTAGAAACCCATTCCTAGACCCTTCGAGACTTCATAAGATACCCCAGCTCGAAGCCTTAACCATGTGCTTAACCCACAGAATTGCAAGAGAACCAGTTAAGCCTCCGTAACCTTGCTTATCACTGGGTTCATTATGGAACTAGTGGACATAGTGAACGAGCACATTATCATCCTAAGATATCACCAAAACTGACGATGCCATAGGAAAGACCAATATGAGGATATAGGAATAGAGGAAAAATTACTTGATGAGTTTATATCAATGACTTGAGGAATTATATGAGACTACTTGGTGGATTATGAGGCTTGGATGTTGGTAGATGAACTTGGTGGGATCATGAGTGTAGATTAGCATAGCTTTCATTACCCCTGAGTAAATTGGATTTAGTAGGATAATTGTAAGTATTTGGATTTAACTTAGCCATGGGATATTGATAGGAGACAATTGATATTACGTAAATGACTTGGGGAAACATGTAGGAATTCCCGTTGGACAAGAGATTTGGATTTTAGTAGGTGATTCTAGTTGAATATGGATGCTAAGTATGTCTACATGGTTCGGAGTAAATTGGATTTAGACTGATGATCTCGAACATGATACCCTGTTTCTCGGTGGACGATAAACTAGGAGATTGGACTAATTGTCAGAGTTTATTTAGGGAACCTATGTAAGCTTGACCTTGGAGTTTACTTGACCATGATAATGGAAATTGGTGGACTGACTGTAGTAAGGTAGCCTTCCCAGTATTTGTGGATTATAGGATATTAGAAGATCGTGTGGAACACCATAGTGATTGGATTTGAAGAACTACTGGATCATGTAATGATTGGTGTAGTTAGTGGGTTGTTGGAGTTGATTCATAGGAAGGAAACAAGATTTTGGAGTGGCATATGACGTGTTTCCTTAGGATATAGGTGCTTTATCTTAGACCTTGGAAGAACAGGCTGAGTACTTGGATTGTCACGTTCAAGCTTAGCAGCTTATATGTTCTACCCATGGATTTTTAGGGGTAGACATACATATGAGTTTGGGGATTGTAGACATATATGATTTTGTTAGACCTCCTCTCGGGAGCCATGAGGATATGAATCACATGAGTGATGATTGGAGTTGACCTATGCAAAATGATGCTATCGGTGATATGATGTGATTTGATTAAAGGACTAGATAGACTATTGACATCTCAGAAACCGTGCTTAAAGATAAGATGATAAATGTTCACTCGCACACTAGAATCCTTGAAACCCTTAAGCCCTAACAAGCTACAACATGGTCGGATCAGGACCTTAGGGCCTTGACACTAGATCTAGAACCACCTTAGCCCACACTTAACAAGACCACCACTAATTCCCCAGCCTACTTTATGTACCCCATGAACAAAGTCTTCATGGAGTGCTTAGACAAGATAGTTGTCATCATCATTTGGTGACCTACTTGTTCACCCGAAGACGGTAGAAGAGTCGTTCAGCTAGTCAAGGAACATTCGAGGACCGCCATGCCAAGGAGGAAGAACTACACCTACCACCATCATCAAGAAGTAAACATCCGCGTCGAAGACCAGCTGTATCTGCAAGCCACTCCTCTCTAAGGAACCAAGCATTTCCATGACAAGGAGACCCACACCAAGTTCATCGGCCCCCTTCGAGATCGCTCCAAGATTTAACAACCCCTTCTGAAATCACTACAAGACGAAGAGTAGACGGCTACCAGCTAGAGTTGCCACCTGAGTTACCTGATGTGCACAACGCTTTTTGTCGGGGCGTCTCTCTCTCTCTGTGGCCACGAGCACCTGTGGGGCACAGGGGGCCCCTTCTAGTCCGGCAAGGGGGGCGGAGGCCACGCGTAGAGCAGATCGAGGTCGGGCGCGCGCTGGGGAGACGGGACGATTTTTACCCAGCTTCGGAGCTCTCCGGAGAGATAAAACTCCTGCTGCTGCTTTGTGTTCGTATTCGATCATGCTCGAGGGTCCGAGCGTATGGTGGTGTTGCCTGTGTCCCAAAAAATGGACTGAACCCCTTCTACGTGCGCATGGGCCTCCCTTTTATGGTCTGAAGGGGGCACCAACAGGTGGCAGCGTAAGAAGAGGGGGTAGAAAGGTAAAAACGCAGGTTGGTGTAACAGTGACCAACAGTGTCCCCCACCTAACTCTGACAGCAGGGGACAAGGGCATTTAATGCCCGTCTGGTCGCCCCAACAGTGTAGAGAAGCGACTGTCAAGTGAGCCACCGGTTGCCACGATGGCGTCTCTGTCAGCTCCGCTTGCCACCTCGCCCCGCATGGCTGCGTAGCGCCTCGCCACGTGCCCTTGGGATGGACCTGTGATGACACGTCGCCGGATGCGCTGGAGTTTGGGTGGCAGTCTTGCCGCGGCAAGTGCCTCGCCGCGGCCCTTCTCTTGTTGTGCCGGGATGCGCGGGGCGCCACGGCAAGTCTTCTGGAGATGCCTTGGTCGGCCTTCCCGGCAAGCTCCTCTTGCCGGGGCCTTTGTTTTCTTCCCGGCCAGCTTCTCTCGCCGGGACCTTGGTTGGCCTTCCCGGCAAGCTCCTCTTGCCGGGGCCTTGGTTTGAGTACTTTGATCTTGAATGGCATCAAAGTAGCCGTGGAGGATCTTGGCGGGCGTCCGGCAAGCCTTGCCGCGGGGTGCTACGACTGCCCGTGCACAAGTTCGGGGTACTAAGGTACCCCCCCTACTTTAGTACACCGACACTTTCCATGCATCACAACCCCGGAAGTGTTTCCAACTTCCTAACTAGCCCGGTCTCTACAAAGACATTAACCACCGAGCAATCGACCCCTAGCCCAATCTAACCTACCGCGAGCTACCCATTAGCAACCTGGATCAAGAAGAGCGTCATACACGAAGCCACACCATCAAGTACTTCAAGCTCAATGAAGCACTACATAGAAGCAGAAGCAACATGAGGACTGGAAGACTACCCTAGATCCAAGTTTTTGTATCCCTTTCCGCGCCTAGTTTGGGAATCTTGGGGACGAGATTCTTGTAAGGGGGGTAGGTCTGTCACACCCTGATTTTCATGGCACAACACTTAAGATGATAAATCATGACAAATTGTGGTTTGACAAAAACTTTTGAGTGTTTCGGACTTTGCCTTGATTGAATTTTTTTTCTGTTGTTTGCAAGTGCTCTAAAAATAAAATAAATCCTCCAACTCTTATACTCCTTCTCCTTGATCCAAAACTTCTGCCCCATGATCATACCATGTGTATAGTACAATATAGAATTTTCTTACAAAAATAATTTGGCCAAAAAGTATTTTCTAAATTTAGTTTTCCAAAAACCCCTGAATTGAGATTTGCACTGCAAGTACTTAATTCAGGGCAGTAAAAATCTTTTCAAAAATATATTTGACTCCTATTAGATATAGGATACCCAGAAACCATAAAAATATAATTTTAAAGGTTATTTTCCTATTTTATTTAAAAGCTTTTTCTTAAGTCCAGAAATGGTCTTTAATAGGGAAAAATTATTTTATTATTTTAAAAATATTTGACAAAATTTTGGGAAACTCATAGGACATATATTTTCCATATATAAGAGTTTCAACACATGGTCATGTTCAAAATATTGGTCAAATCCCTCAAAAATCCTTTCTGGATATTTCAAGCTTTTAAAATATTTACAAAGGAAATATTCTCCACAAATTCCAAGAAAATTCTGTCATGTCAAATATGACATGTTTGATGATATTGACAAGTATCATGTCATGGAGAATAGTATAACCCCATGAAATTCCCTCAAAACCATTTCTGTCCATTTTGATGTTTGAGCAACTTTACATTGCCAAACATCTTCAAATGTTCTCAAACCTTGTGAACATTCTCAAATGGTCTAATCATTCATCTAGACCAAATGGCACAAGTTGGAGAAAATGTTATATTGATCAAAGTGCCCCAAAACCCTTCCTGTCCAGAACCAAATTTGGACAACTCTACATTGGAAACTTTCTCCTTTTGATCTCAACTTTTGTGGACATGTTCATAACCTGAAATGATGACACTACACCAAGTGGTGCATCAAGGAGAATTGATTTGCATGACTAAATCTTGGTAAAGCCAATTCTGCTAATTTCTAGGGTTTACCAAAGTTGCATTGTCAACTTCCTCCAAATTAGCTACAACTTGGTGATCAACCCCATTTCTATATGACACTTGATCCTGTTAATCTTAATATCATCTGGAATCCATTTGCTTGCCCAAACCACCATCAAACATCTTCTGGCAAAAATTTAAAATGCATGTTTTGGCCATTTCCACTAATCTCCATGAGCTAAGCTTTCTCCCACAGCATAATCTGGTCCTCCTCTAACCCCTGCACCTTTCCCTGCCCGAGGAGCCATGATTATGGGGGTGAAAAGCTCTTTTTCCCTCTCTGGACAGCACCATTTCTCTCTCTCTCAACCTCCCTCCTCACTCCAGTGGATCCCCAGGGCATCCAATACCATTGTCACATTGTTTACTCCCCCCTGCAGCTGCCAGACACAAGTGGGCGCGTGAGGACGCGAGGAAAAGCCGCGGGTGCCGGCCATTTGCGTGCTCTGGAGCACGTCAGTGTGCTTCCGACCGTTGACACGGCGCTCCCGACCACCTCGAGCCTCCCCCTTGCGCCAGTCGAGGTGCCTCGACGTCCGCAACATGCCACCGAGCTGGCCCCCTCCTCTCTCTTCCTCCTGCTGCCTCCTCTCGCATGCGCACCGGCCGCTCGAGAGCTCCAATGGGCAGCCTCACACGCGCGATGCCTCTGACCCGTCCCCACTCCCTCTCTCTCTTCCTGCGCCCTACTCCACGCCCACGAGCGCCACAGACAACCCCTAGCCTCCTCCCGTGGCCACCGCAGCCATTTCCGCGGGTGCCCGTAGGCCGCGTCTAAAGTGAGCCGTGGCCTCGCCATATAAGGCCGTTCCAGACCCTCCTCGCTGCTCCATTTGCTCCCTCTCCATCCCGAGCATCCTCTGGACCAAGCCATTCCTCTTCTCGTGTCCTCCTTGTATCTCCATGGCCGGAGCAATGCCGCCGGCCTCCTCCTAAATTCGTGCCACTGAGAGCCCCTCCTCCCCACCTCTTTGTTCCAGAGCAGCACCAGCACCACCACAAACTCTCCCCGCGTACCATTTTCTCCTTCCCGTGCTCGCCTTGCCGTTCCCAAACATCGCTCGAAACCCCGTCCGCCGGCGTCAAGACCACTGTCACCTCTGTCCTCCCCAGCCTGCGTGAGATCCATGGATGGGCTCGGCTCAACCTCCCGAGTCCGTTGGTATGCCGACCGCCGCCAGGGACGGCCGGAATCGGCGGGAAGGGCGCCAGCACCTTGCTTGGCCGGCCTCCCCTGCTCCTCCTCTGTTTTGAGCGGGAGGTAGGAGGAGGGCCTGCCAGCGGGACCCGCCTGTAAGTGGCTAAGGCCCCGGGCCCCTCGGGTAAGTGGAGATGGCCTCCGCTGAAGACGTCTGCCCATAGCGAAGGCGTACTCCAGGGAGTACGCCATCGACGTCGCCTGGACACCCCGCACGGCTGATGCCACTGGGCCGGCCCACGTCTATATCTCGCCTGCGTGCATGATAAGGTTAAGCCCTTTTTCCTTTTTATTTTTCCACTCAACTTCAAAAATCCATAAATAATCCAACAGAGCTCCAAATTTGATGATTCAAAATTCTAGTGACTCTATAAATCATGATCTACCTGTTGGTGCAACATGCACGTTTTTCTAGAGACCTTTTCTTCACAAATATTTATCAAATCCTATTTTTCCTATTTATGTGATGAAATTTAGAAAATCACAAAGAGCTCAAAATTGATCCAAATGCCATGATTCAAATTCCTAGACGCTTCTAAGTTCATAACTTAGTTTATGAACATTTTTCTTAATACTTTCTATACCACATAAAATAATGAGCCATTTCTTCATATTTGTCAACTTTGCAAATTCATAGGAAATTCATTTGAACTCCAAATCCAGTGAAACCAAATCCTAGATGCTTCTAAAATAATCCTTTGTTAAATGGGTATCTTTGCTCATTTTCCAAAAATATATTTCTGTACACTTCTTGCAAATCCATAAACCCCTTGATTCCATCATATTGAAATGTTCAGAGATGTCCATTGATAAAATCCTAATGAAACCACTTTGGTCATCCCTCATATGACCAGAGGTATCCTAGAAAAGTCCAACTTACATTTTTAGAGCACTTTTATTTTTGCCTTGTTGTGTTGCTTATTATGATTGTTTTCGACGTTAGTTGACGAAGTAGACGGAGAACTTGGAGAAGGACCAGAAGATCTCAAGACTCTGATGAACCAGACACGCAGCCCTTTGACCATGTCTATGAAACCCTTTTTATGCATATCATATAGCACCATATTGTTGTTGCAACGGAATCATGATGAGGTAGTAACCACTTTGATGGTTTGCCACCGTACTTCCTCGTTGATACTTGCATTGTGCATGACCCTACCTTCTTATGAGGGTTATGCCGGTGGGAGTAGATAGGATGCTAAAGTAGATGCTATGCAAAAAGGGACGGATTTATGCATGGTGAAGGAGACAAAGCATTTTCAAAAGACTTTTCGAAAACCTCGTCGGGTGCCACTTATGCCCGAGGGAGATGATGAGATGGGTAACCACTTGATGACGAAGTGGTGTACCGAGGCAAGTGTGTGTGTTGTTTTCGAAAACGGATTAGATTTAAGATTTGATGACTGTCCCAACCTTACATGCGCAACCACTCTACCCTTATATGGGAAAGGGCATTATTGATTACCTAGATCGATACTAGCTTGGAGCCTGCATTACTAGTGACGGGAGAGTTGTTGGTGCGCTCTCTCGGGACGGGGTCGTGCCAGGTAGGGCGGCCATGACTGTTTTCACAGGGCACCGGACACACCGTTGGTACCCCGTGCTTATGGTATGTCATGAATATGGGAGCGAAGCTCCACAACTTTATGATGTGAAATGTTAGGCACGGGGGTTACTACCAATCGAGTGGACTCCATGTTAGTGTCATCTAGGGAAAGGTAGTGATCGGGAGCTTACCCCAGGTACTTGAGGTACCGCGGGTCGTGGCTGACACGGAAGTTCCCCGGATCTTGTGGGTATAGTGTGCAACCTCTGCAGAGTGTAAAACTATTCGAACAGCCGTGTCCACGGTCAAGGACGGTTGGGCGGTGCTGCTTAAACTATGTCCAGAGTTTACAAACCAGTGTGTGTGTTTGGATAACTACTTGGGTCAAGTGAAAGGACTTGACGTGATTGAGATGGGTTGGTGCCCACTCTATTTATGTTGATATCTATAACCTGTCCTCATGGTTACTTGAATTCTCCTGATGTATGTCTTACAAGTTGTTGAACATGTCATTGCACTCAAAACTAGCTTTCTGCAAAAATTTACCTATATCATGCATTGTTGTATCTTGAACCAAAACATGGGTTGCTTGCGAGTACATTCAAAGTACTCATTGGCTTGCCACTGGTTATTTTATTGGCCGGGCATGAAAGAACAGGATATGATGAGGAATACTTCGGTGACGAACATGCGAGCTAGGACGCTTCCCAGTCAGAATGCCTGTAGGGTTAAGGCAGATGGCATGGGTCCAAGTTATCGACGAAGTTTTCCGCTGCGATGGTATACTCAAGACTTGACCATAATGGTCCTACTTGTGTAAAACGGTATGTATGGATGTAAGATTCTTGTTATTCGGCTTCTGTGTGTTCAGTGAGCATTGATCTCTGGGATCACTGTACACGTGCATTCGGTGATCACGACTTATGAGTCGGGGTCCCCACACCATCCTAGCCGCACCACTACGGTAGGATGCCTGCCTTTGTTGGTTTCTCCAACAATTTGCAACCTCAAGGTCAAAAAGATGTTGGTGGACGATGGGGCCGGACTGAATCTGATTTCCCCGGTAGTTATCAGTAGGCTTCAGATAGCAGACGAAGAGTTAGAGGTTACGGGCACATTTCAAGGAGTCAACCCCGGCAGGAGTCATCCTTAAGGGAAGATTACGTTGCAAGTAACAGTTGGGGGTGAACTTAACTACCGGACTGAGAAGATTGTGTTTGACGTAGTTGACCCCCCTGTCGTACAATGAGATCTTTGGACACCCGGTCTTAGCTAAATTCATGGCGGCATCCCACTATGCCTACAATACCCTGAAGATGCCTGGGCCACTGGGAGTCCCCACCATCCCGTCAGATGAGAAAGATGCCATCATTTGTGTGCACAAGATGTACAGGGACTCGGTCGCGGCAGGGGCTGCAACGGTGGTGGTTCCCGCCAAGGAGAGCGAAGGGAAGAAACATGATTGTGACCTCTGGCAAAGAGTCCGGGAAGTGTGCCCCCTCCGAGTGCACGACACCCGTTGACAACGTGCCAGAGTGTTCCACCAGCAAGAGATCCAATGTTGCTGCTCTGCAAGTCAAAAAGGTCCCGGCAGGGCTGGCTGGCGTAGATGGTACTTTCACCATTAGCGCCACCATAGATGACAAATATGAAAGCGTGCTCGTTGCCTTCCTGTGAGCAAATATCGATGTGTTTTCTTGGGAGCTATCTGATATCCCCGTTGTTCCCAGGGAGGTAATAGAGCACCACCTTGTTGTCTGCCCACATGCCAGACCTGTTAAGCAAAAGTTTGGAAGCAGGCGTTGGAGAGGCAGCAGTTCATTGCAGAAGAGATCAAGAAGCTTGAAGCAGCTAATTTAGTCAGAGGAGTGCTACATCGCACTTGGCTAGCAAACCCAGTAGTAGTCCGGAAGGCGAACGGGAAATGGAGGCTATGCATTGACTTCACAGACCTCAACAAGGCTTGCCCAAATGACTCGTTCCCCTTGTCGCGTATTAATCAGATAGTGGATTCCACCTTAGATTATGATTTGCTCTCATTTCTGGACGCCTATTATGGGTACCACCAGATCTTCATGTGAATCGAGGATGAGGAGAAGACATCATTCATCACTCCGTACGGAACGTATTGCTTTGTTCACATGCCGTTCGGATTAAAGAGTGTCGGGTCCACCTTTGCAAGGGCAGTCCAGATTGGTTTCGAAACTCAGCTACATAGAAACATTGAGGCTTATATGGATGACATTGTGGTCAAAACCAAAGACAGAACAACTCTCACTCAGGATTAGGAGGAGATGTTTGAAAATCTGCGCAAGATCAACTTGAAGCTAAACCCAGAGAAATGTGTGTTTGGAGTCCCCTCCGGCAAGCTGCTTGGATACTTTGTGTCCCACAAGGGGATCAAAGCCAATTCAGACAAGATCTAGGCCATCAAGTGGATCAAAGCACCAAGAACAGTCAAGGATGTGAGGCGCCTGATGAGATGCATTGCGCGCTAAGCAGATTCATCTCCAAGTCTGTCGAGCGTGCCCTGCTGTTCTTCAAGATTTTGAAGAAGGCAGGTCCCATGAAGTGGACCCTAAAGCGGAGGCAGCCTTGCGAGAGCTAAGGACGTACATGTCCTCTATGCCCCTGGTTGCAGCCAAGCCTTAGGAGCCGTTATTGTTATACTTGGCAACAACAAATCAAGTGGTCAGTGCAGCCTTTGTATCACAGCTAGAAGTGAATTAGAAAGAGAGTGGGCAGAGGATGGCAGGGCCAGACGAGAATCAGAGCAGTAGCAAGCACGTTAACAATGAAAAGCCCAAGGGCATGGCACGGAAGAAAGTGGTGCAGCGCCCAGTGTACTTCGTCAGCTCCCTTTTATACGGGGCTAGGTCAAGGTACTGTCTTGTGCAAAAGTTGATCTTTGGCCTTGTCATGGCCTCAAGGAAACTGCACCACTACTTCCAAGCCCATGAGATCATGGTTGTTACTCGTTTCACGTTGCAACGGATACTCCGAAATCCATAGGCTACCGGTAGAATAGTGGAGTGGGCTTTGGAGCTATCCGGCTTTGGTCTGAGATTTGAGAGCACATCAACTGTCCAGAGCAGGGAGTTGGCAGAATTTACTACAGAATGGATGCCAACCCTGACGAGGAAGTGACAGAGATAGTTGTCCCTTGCAAGGAATCACCCCAAGAATGGATTATATATTTTGATGGTGCTTTTTCCCTACAAGGTGCGAGGGCTTGCGTGCTTCTTGGTGCCCCCACTGGGGAGCACTTGAACTACGCCGTCCAGATGCATTTTGCACAGGAAGAAGCCACCAACAATACATCAGAGTATGAAGGGCTCCTGGCCGGACTCAGGATTGCAGCAGAATTAGGAATTAAGAAGTTGATCATTCGAGGAGACTCACAGTTGGTGGTGAGGCAAGTGAAGATGGATTATCAAAGTTCATTAATGGAGGCATACGTCAAGGAAGTGAGAAGATTGGAGGACCACTTTGATGGATTTCAAACATAGAACGTACCCCATGCGGAAAGCAGCATAGCTAATCATCTGTAGAAGGTGTTGCGTAGAAGCTTCCTATGGAAGCAGGGACTTTTGTTCTCTGTCTTACTCAGCCCTCTGTATCCCCGGCAACAATGGATCGTAAGAGGTGAAAGTTGGACTCCGGAAAGCCTTTCCCAGTAGAGCCGTCCGCTCCCGGCAGAGACCTTACCGGAAAGAACTCCTCACAGCCTGGCGGACCACCCCCTCCTATTGGGTCCATGGACCTAGCACACAAGGCTAGTGCTCCCGCGGCAGAGGAGGTGCCGCTAGTCCTCCTTGCTGAGCCACAGTCTCTAACTTGGGCAAGGCACATTATCCGCTTCCTCCAAACCGGAGAGCTTCCCGACAATCAAGATGAAGCTGAAAGAGTAGCCCAGAGGGCCAGTATGTATCAGTTTGTCGATGAAACTCTATACATAAGGAGGCCCAACGATGTGAAATTGAAGTGTGTGTGCGAGAAGAAGGAAAGGAACTGCTGGCTAAGATTCACAAAGGAATGTGCAGCTCCCACATTGGATCAAGGTCATTAGTTGGGAAAGCATTCCGGCAAGGATTCTATTGTCCCACAACCCTCCAAGATGCAATCGAGATAGTCACTAAGTGTGAAGCCTGCCAGTTCCATTCCAAGAAAACCCACCTGCCTGCCCAAGCGCTTCAGACAATCCCTCTATCATGGCCATTTTCGGGCTAGGGGCTCGATATCCTCGGACCTTACCCCCGAGCAACCGGGGGCTTTGAATTCTTCTTTGTTGCCATCGACAAGTTTACAAAGGAGCCAGAAGTTACTGCCATGAGAAAGGTGACTGCTCAGTCAGCTATCAAGTTCTTGAAAGATCTGGTGTGTCGTTTTGCAGTTCCGGCAAGGATCATCACGACAACGGGACCTAGTTCACGAGCCACGCCTTCATGCAATATGTTCATGCCCTCGGATGCAAGATCTCATTCGCCTCCATGGCACACCCCCGGAGCAATGGACAAGCTGAGAGGGCGAACGCTGAAGTGCTACGCGAACTCAAGACAAGAACCTTTGATACGCTGCAGAAACACGGCAGGCGGTGGATCGAGGAGCTGCCGGTAGTTCTCTGGTCCCGCAGAACGACACCAAACCGAGCTCCCGGGCAGACTCCCTTCTCCATGGTCAACGGGGCAGAAGTATTTAACCCCACAGAACTAATTTACGGGTCACCTGAGTACTTGCTTACGACGAAACCGTGCAAGATCAGCACTGGCGTGACAATGGTGTGCTACTCGAGGAGAACCGTCGCTAGGCTACTACGCGTGATCCACACTATGAGCAAGCCATGTGCCGCTATCATAGCCACAGGGTTCATGCCCGGAGTTTTGAGGAAGGTGACCTTATCCTTAGGCGCGTTGAGTCCGCCAAGGGTATCCACAAGCTGTCACCCAAGTGGGAAGGCCCTTACAGGGTAGTACGAGTCACCAGACTTGGCGCAGTACGTTTGGTGACTGGAGATGGCACTCTGTTGCAAAACTCATGGAATATTGAGCATCTCAACAAGTTGTACCCGTAAGGTGCGAGGCTGCCGGGCCTTGTCCGGCAGCCACCCATTTGTATAGGCCTTGCTTCAGCTACATGTAACCCCTTGTACAAAGCCGGGGGGATGACCCCGTGAAAGATAAAATGAAGATGAGCTGTAGTGGGGCCCCAACCTATATTGCATGCATGCATGAGCATTTCAGATTACTGCATAAGCACTTTTGTGAGCATCTGCATAGGCATATAGATAGGATTGCATCCTGCATTTATTCTCATCTTCATGAAGTTACAGGTTCTCACTATGGACTTGCCTTCAACAAAGGAGTGAGAAGATTTTCCGGCACTGCGATCTCAACAAGCCAAACAGATAAGTTCTACCTCTTGTCCATCCGTGCTCTGTAAGCTATAACTTGTGCATTAGAAAGCCTCGCCGCTCCTTTTATGCTTGGGTACTCCCATTCCTGTCTTGAACGCTGCTTCAGTCAGGGGGGTTGTAGTTGCCTTTGTTAAAGGGAAGTTGGCGGGGGGCTGGTCCTTCTGTCTATAAACCGACAGATAAGGTTCTCCGGCAGACAAAATGAGGGCTGGCAGGATAGCCTCCCGGGGCAAACTTGTTTATTTGCACTAAAGAGGCATCTCACCTATGCATGGACATATACATGCATGAGTTCTCGACAAGGTTTGTATTATTTCATTAAACATGCTGATACAAGTACAAGCATTACAGAACACAAGCATGGACATGAGAGTTTACATTACTCGAATTAAAATTTGGCAAGTACCACAGATGATTGAAAAAAGATAAGTGCCCTGTGATCTCCTCTTTTTATTTTCCCTCCCCCAGGCACTGTGGTGGAAGGAGGAAAATATGAGAAAGCACCCGGCAGGAGCCCATCCCGAACCCGCCCTGGCTTGTTCAGAAGCGGCCGAACAAGACCGGGGCTAGCGAAGGTGTGGAGGAGAAGCGTAGGAATGGGGCAGAGCACGCCGGCTACCCCCACCAGCGACAAGACCCAACTCGAGCCCTGGAGAAGCCATCCTCGGGGGCTCGGTCGGGAGATTACCGGAGGAAAGGAGGAGGCACTGAGATGACCCCCCACCCTAGCTATAGCCCAAAGAGGCCAGTGATGATGGTGCCGGGAGGGAAGGGAAGGACGGAAGACAAGGGGCAGGTCGCCGGTCGGAGGCAAAGGCATCCACGCCATCGTACTCCAAACTGGCCCCCCACCACTCGTCACCTCCACCTTCCCTCGTTTTCTCTCCATCACCGCTGATCCCAAGAAGCGTCAGGACCCCTGTGCATTGCCCTCTCCGAAGACACGGCGAGCGACCAAGGCGGCCAAGGGGCATGAAGCGCAGTGCTTCCCTCCTTGGCGGGAAGGAAGGCGCGCCCCTCGTCGACATCAACTCCAACTCCAAGGAGAGGGGTTGTAGTGGGATTTCCAATGATCCCCAGCCCCTCCCTTTGGACTTGGACCAAGATCACTCCCCAAGCACTGGCACCCTTGCTCAGCATGATCAACCAAAAACTAAAGCCTGGAGGCCAGCCCCAGGCTCCCATTCTCAGCATAATCAAGATGGAGCAAGATAGAAGAAGAAGTGGATGTTGTTGGATGCCTCCGTTCCTCCCCCGCTCTTCCCTTTATAGGCAGACGGGGGACTAGGGGTTGGATCAACGGAGTATGACCACTGCCCACCTCTACCAGTTCAAGGAAGTCGGGCCCTCGCCATCATGCTCTCCCACGCCATGTGCGATGCATGCGGCGTTCGTGGCTAAGGATAAGGGCACAGTGGGAAGAGTAAATTGGTAGTTTCTCTCCCGTGCGTTAAAGTCATTCATGGGCCATTACTGGAGCGGTCCCACCACCATTCGCTTTTCTCGACGCGTGGGAAACCCGGAAACTAGCCCAGAATCTAGACTAATGAAGAATTAAAGAGGATCTCAAGGGACTAGCTTCTTCAACAGCGCTGCCTATGCACTTGTTAGGCCCTACCCCGACGACGCTCGCCAGCATGTTCGGGGCAGGCCTTGGGGCTTCTGTCGGTGCAACAGACCCAGGGCCTGTTGACCCGATTGTGCACATGCACAAAATCAAGATTGAAACACTAGATCAAGAGACCAAAAGACTCGAAGAACCAACTAACAGATCAGAAGGAACCAAAGACTGAGGCAGAAGGACCAGATGTTATCAAGAGAGAGGCCTCATTTGTTGGGCAGGAGAGCCCAGCTAGGGGCAAGGCCACCCCCAGAAGAAGAGGACCCATGCGCCCCGTAGGGTCTGCCGGGGATCACGAAGGCGGAATCACCTCACCGACTACATCACCACAACCCAAGTCATCGATCAGTGCGGTGTCAAGAGAAGGATGATTAAGTGGCAGCTATTCGCCACATGGCGGCCACTTCCTCTCAAGTACCCACAAATGACACCCGTCTAGTGACGTGTCAAGCAAGCAAGCGTGGAGGTGGCAAATTAGCCCGGCAAGCCTTGCCAGGCGAACCAACCACATGACACTAAGCAGCGCATTAAATGCACGCTGTCGGCCTGCAGAGTTAGGTATCATAGCACTGTTTGCTACATATTAGTGTCTAATAACTAATTTGCCACTGTGGTAACCCCTTGATCTATAAAAGGGGCGAGGGAGTCCTGGATTAGGGGGTATCCGGACAGCCGGACTATATACTTTGGCGGACTGTTGGACCGTGAGGATACAAGACTCAAGACTTCGTCCCGTGTCCGGATGGGACTCACCTTTGCATGGAAGACAAGCTTGGAGATCCGGATATTAGATCTCCTTCTTTGTAACTGACTCTGTGTAAACCCTAGCCCCCTCCGATGTCTGTATAAACCGGAGGGTTTAGTCCGTAGAGACACAATCATAATCATCATAGGCTAGCTTCTAGGGTTTAGCCTCTATGATCTCGTGGTAGATCAACTCTTGTAATACTCATATCACCAGGATCAATCAAGCAGGAAGTAGGGTTTTACCTCCATCGAGAGGGCCCGAACCTGGGTAAAACATCGTGTCCCTTGCCTCCTGTTACCATTAGCCTTAGACGCACAGATCGGGACCCCCTACCCGAGATCTGCCGGTTTTGACACCGACATTGGTGCTTTCATTGAGAGTTCCTCTGTGTTGTTGCTGCTAGGCTCGATGGCTCGTCTCGTTGTCAAGGACAACATCACCTCTGGGGGAGCACTGGCGGTAGGCCAAACTCTCCGACTAGGTGGCTTCGTCATGGCCGCCCGATCGGCTTCCGCGCCAACGATGACCTCTCGGGTCATCAAAAATGGCTTCCACATTGTCGGTGTCAAAACCGGCGGATGGTAACAGGAGACAAGGGACATGATGTTTTTACCCAGGTTCGGGCCCTCTCGATGGAGGTAAAACCCTAGTCCTGCTTGATTCATATTGATGATATGGGTATTACAAGAGTGGATCTACCACGAGATCAAGGAGGCTAAACCCTAGAAGCTAGCCTATGGTATGATTGTTGTAATGGTTGTTCGTCCTACGGACTAAAACCCTCCGGTTTATATAGACACCGGAGAGGGCTAGGGTTACATAGAGTCGGTTACAATGGTAGGAGATCTACATATCCGTATTGCCAAGCTTGCCTTCCACGCCAAGGAAAGTCCCATCCGGACACGGGACGAAGTCTTCAATCTTGTATCTTCATAGTCTTGGAGTCCGGCCGATGATGATAGTTCGGCCGTCCGGACACCCCCTAGTCCAGGACTCCCTCAGTAGCCCCCGAACCAGGCTTCAATGACGACGAGTCTGGCGCGTATATTGTCTTCGGCATTGCAAGGCGGGTTCTCCTCCAAATTCCGTGTGCTTGCCGAATAGTGTCCGGCTTCCTTATAAATGTTGCGCTCCTTGGCTTCCGAGCCCAATAATGGCCCTCTTCCATGTGTCACACGAATGCGAAAGGCCAGGGCATTGTTACATTTTACCCCCTAGCTGCGCGAATAAGCTGCCTATAAGAGAGGCAAGAATCCAGATCCAAATCACACCATCCTCCTTCCGCGAGTACTCATCGGAGCGCTTCTGACCAAAATCCATTCCATCATGGACCGTCGACACGGCTCCTCCTCTCGCGCTCCTAGCCCTCAGCCAGGAGATTGGAGGAGATGTTCAGTCCCGCACAGCGAGCTGGTGACGCTCCAAGCGGAGGGATACCTTCCCCCGGCCTTTATGGTCCCGGTTCGAGCCGGGTTGGCCACCTACAAAGGTGGAAAGCAGGCGGAGAACACCCCCAGTCCCTCCAAAGGAGAGCGGGTGTGTTTCGTCCCTTATCTAATAAGGGGGCTCTGATTTCCATTACATCCGTTTCTCCGGGGGCTTCTGGAGTTCTACGGACTCCAGCTTCATCACCTTACGCTCGCCTCCATTCTACACATTGTGGACTTCGTAGCTCTTTGCGAGCTGTTCCTGGGCATCGAGCCCCATTTTGCGCTGTGGAAGAGGCTGTGTTGCCTCGTACCCCGTTCTCATGACGGGTGAATATATCAAGTGGGCGGAGCCGAAATATGGCGCATCGCCGGGACAGGATATCTATCCGGAACCCCAAAGAAGGCGTTCGAAGACTGGCCCTCGGAATGGTTTTATGTGGAAGATGCTACACTGCCGGACCCAGTTCGGATCAGCCTCCCAGAGTTCAGCAATGCTCCTCTGAAGAAACGCCTGAGTTGGCACCCGCAGAGCCCTCAACAGGAGGATGACAGGAGCGTCTGTTATCTGATGGGCCGGATAAGGTTGCTGGCTCATTCCGGATTGACCATGATTGGAGTCATGGCCACGTGCATTATGCAAGGGGTGCAGCCGCTCCAATATAGGGGCCACCCCATGTGGGACTTCAATGGGGAGAATGACGCCACCCGTCATGGCCGCAAGGGGCCGGGATCGGCCGCGGATCTGGTGAAGATCCTGTCAGGCCTGTACAAGGGGGAGAAGGAGGACTTCCTCCAGACGAGCCCATTGAATGGGTTCTCCATGAATAACCCTCGGAGCTGGGTAAGCGGATTTTTTACTCATCCGATCCGCGCTTTCAAAGTTAAGCGCTTTACTTTATGATTTTGACGCAGGAACTGCGCCGGGATGTGGAGGGCATACACAGTCTGGCTCCACAACCCGAGGATCTAGGAAGATCCCTTGATCCGGCCTCCGAAGAGGATCCGGACATAAAGGTGGAGCTGATTGACGGGGTGTTCCACCAGCTTAGCATGGACAATGCTCTAGTCGCCATTATGGCTGACTACCCCGGTTTATTTCCGGCTTCCCAGGTAACTATGACCGGAGCCCTGACACCATCACTTCGTTAGTTCTTATTTCTAACCACCATATACCAACAGTGTCTCGCAGGAGGTGCCTTCGAGGTGGGAAGCTGATCACGTGGTAGCTGACCAACAAGGGTTAGTTCGTCCCAGCAGGCGGAAGAGGGGTGCGGTGCAAATCGAAACGTTGCCGCAAAGGTATGTCCCGCCGCCGTTTTTAAGAAAAAGACTTCTGTGAAGTACATTAATGCTCATGACTCTTCCAAGAGAAAGAGCGCTCGCCAGACTGTGTCCAGAGAGGTTGCCAACCAAGCCTCGCCAGCCAGGCTCCAACACCTGGTCCGGAGGGGGAGGCGAGCGCAAGGCGCGAGCCGGATGCTCCTCCAATGGAGGATGCCGACAGGCTGTCCGCCACCAGGTCTGAGGTGGAGAGCGCCATGAATCACAGGCGCTGCCGGACAGTTCTTCGTGACGCGTGTTTCTCCCCGGAGGCGTTGAATGCCTTTAACGCGGGAGACGCGCACCTCCGTGCCGCTCAAGATGGTTTAACCAGAGCCAAGGAGCAGTATGTAAAAGACATACGGGTAAGGGATTTTAATAGTTGTATATGCCAGTAGCCCCCGAGACTTAAAGTAGTTAAAATAACAGATTTAAGGATCATTTGATATGCAGGATCTCACGGAGAAGAATACCCAATTGTCTCAGGAGCTACAAGGGTGCAAGGCCCAACTAGAGGCCGCACTAGCCGCCGCAGGAGGAGACACAGAGACCCCCTCTGGTAACACATATTTGAAAAAGATAAGCAGTGTGCGGCGTGCGTATAAGTCTGACAATAATATTGCAGATGTTGCCGGACTTGATCCGGACAAGCAACAGCTACTGCGCCAGCTGAAGGCCGGCGAGAGGGTGCTTATGAAGGTGCAGCAGGAGAGGAACAAACACCAAGATGCCCACACCCAGCTTGGAGAAGAGCTGGAAGGTGTTCGGGCCCAGCTGTCTGGCTCCATTAAGGAGAATCAGTGGCTTCATCGCGGCATCTATAGTAAGTGCTTGAGCGAACTCTTTTGAAAAGAAGAATTCAGCGAGGAAGTCGATTGACAGAAATATGTCTGTAGGTGTGCTCACAGGTCGCCCTGCGGAGGAAATTCCCGGTTCAACGGGTGACCAACTTCCCAAGCTGTTGCAACTGCTCGAACGTGTTCGGCAGGTGATGAGTGGCGTCGCCCAGGCCTTATGGCCGTCCGTCTCCCTACCCGAGGGCCTTGGAGAGCTTGCGGAGAAGCTTCAGGGAGCACGGTAGCACTTCCGTTTATGTAAGATATCGGCCTGCCGTCAAGGCGCCAGGGAGGCCTGGGCCATGGTGAAGACGCGGTACAAGAAGGTGGATCCAAACCACATGGCCGAGGTCGGACCTGTGGGGCCCGATGGGAAGGAGATCCCTGTGAGCTTAGTGTACGACCAAGTAGAATTGGCCGCTAAGTATTCCCAATGGGACTGTAAATTAGACAGCCTGTTAGACGGGATTGAGGAGGAAGATAGTCAGTCGATTTGACGATGTATTTAAAATGACATGTAAAATGCCTTCTAGCTGGATTGTAGATCGTTTGTCTTTGCGGACCTTTTCGCTTCAACCTCGGGACCCTAGAGTCCGGAGTGTGTCCGAATACCCTCTCGGTTATGAAAAAACCGGGGCATGCATGGAGACCAGGCATAGGGGTCATTAGTGCTTTATCAGACAAGTGCCCAACTAGTTATGTTATATTACATGGTTAGTAAGAAACATCTTCCAGGGAGAATAGTTCCGTTAGGGGTTCCTTTCCCTGGGAGGCATGCCCTAAAGTGCATGTCCGGACTACGAAAAGAGCAGAAAAGCATCTGGGGGCAGATAAATAAGTAAATAAGAAATCATCTTTCAAGTCACTGACCGAATATTCCCTTAAGAACGCTAGCTTTCGGCTTCACCCAGTCTGAGGTACACATCCGGCTGACCAGGCAGTAACAATCGCAGAGGTGCTCCCTTTACCTCCTAGCCGAACAATCGGGAACGTAGGGGTAAGCACAGGAGCCAGGCAACCCATCTTGGCCAAAACTTAAGTCATATCGATGCATATAATGGTGAATAAAAGCTACATGCGGAAGTTTGACACATGTGTTGGGCATAAAGCCCGTATAAGTAAGCTTCTATCAAAGAAGCCCCCAGGTATAATGAGTGCGGGTAACACGTCAAGTGTGTGCGAACAATGCACAAATCAGCCCTCGAGGGCTTTATGAAAAAGGTGGGAGAAAAGAGAGAAACAAAAGGCAACTGAAGTATAAAATGTGGACGGAGGAAGGAGACGAACTCTGAGTCCAGCGCTAGGCGTAGAATCTTTGGAGGTGGGCTGCGTTCCATGGGTTTGGCTCGAGTCGGTTGTCTGATGCGTTTCGTAGACGGTATGCTCCGCCGGTCAGGACTTGGTCGATGATGAAGGGACCTTCCCATTTGGGCTTGAGTTTGTCCTTTTTCTTGTCCGGCAGGCGTAGAACTAGTTCGCCAACATTGTAAGTTTTAGCCCGTACTTCTCTGCTTTGATATCTTCGAGCCTGCTGCTGATAGAATGCGGAACGAGCCTTTGCCACATCGCGCTCCTCCTCCAATGCATCCAAGCTGTCCTGCCAATCCAACTCGGCTTCTCTTTCTTCGTACATGCGCACTCGAGGTGAGTCATGAATTATGTCGCAGGGCAAAACTGCCTCTGCGCCGTATACCATAAAGAATGGTGTGAATCCGTTAGTACGGTTTGGCGTGGTCCGCAGCCCCCAGAGTACAGAGTCGAGATCCTCTACCCAGTGCATGTTAGATTCCGAAAGGGACTGCACTAGTCTGGGTTTGATGCCGCTCATGATTAGACCATTTGCTCGTTCAACTTGACCGTTGGTTTGAGGGTGATAGACTGAAGCGTAGTCGAGCTTAATGCCCATATTTTTGCACCAGAGTTTAACCTCGTCAGCCTTGAAGTTCATGCTGTTATCCGTGATGAGGCTGTGGGGGACGCCATAACGGTGTACTACCCCGGATATGAAGTCTATCACTGGTCCAGATTCGGCCGTTTTAACTGGCTTGGCCTCTATCCATTTGGTGAATTTGTCCACCATGACCAATAGGTACTTTTGCTTGTGGGTTCCCCTTTTAAGGGGTCCAACCATGTCAAGCCCCCAGACCGCGAATGGCCAGGTGATGGGTATAGTTTTGAGGGCGGTGGGTGGCATGTGGCTCTGATTAGCAAAGAGCTGACAACCGACGCATCGTTGGACTAAGTCCTGGGCATCTGCCTGGGCCGTTGGCCAATAAAATCCTGTACGGAAGGCCTTGCCTACAAGGGCCCGGGCTGCAGCGTGGTGTCCGCCTAGTCCGTCGTGAATTTCAGCCAGAAGGTTTCGCCCTTCCTCTTCGGAGATGCACCTTTGAAGGACTCCGGTTGTGCTTTTCTTATAAAGTTCTCCCTCATGGACCTTGTAGGCTTTAGATCGCCGAACAATGCAGCGGGCCTCATTTTGGTCATCGGTAAGTTCCTGCCTAATTAAGTAGGCTAGGAATGGTTCTGTCCATAGGGTAATTACCGCCATTATTTCGTGGGCTGAAGGTGTTATTTCATCGGCTGAGCTGCCGATTATGTCAGATTGTTCTGTGTTGGGTGGTGCGGTTGCTTCCGGGTTGTTATTTCCGGACTCCTCTTCCCATAGTACGGATGGCTTAAAGAGCCGCTCCAGGAAGATGTTTGGAGGGACGACATCGTGTTTTGCGCCGATGCGTTCCAACACGTCGGCTGCTTGGTTATTATCCCGGGCTACGTGGTGGAATTTGAGTCCTTCGAACCGAGCTGACATTTTAGAGACAGCGTTACGATAGGCTACCATTTTTGGATCCTTGGCGTCAAAGTCTCCATTTACTTGGGATATTGCAAGGTTTGAATCCCCGCGCACCTCTAGGCATTGAATACCCATGGAGATTGCCATCCGGAGACCATGTAGGAGGGCCTCATATTCGGCTGCATTGTTGGAGTCCGTGTACATTATCTGAAGTACGTATTGGACTGTGTCTCCGGTTGGGGACGTTAATACGACGCCAGCCCCCAAGCAGGCCAACATTTTGGAGCCGTCGAAATGCATAATCCAATTGGAGTATGCGCCGTACTCTTTAGGGAGTTTGGCTTCGGTCCATTCGGCGATGAAGTCTGCTAAAACTTGCGACTTTATAGCTCGCCATGGTTTATAAGTTATGTCAAATGGTAAGAGCTCGATGGCCCTTTTCGGAATCCTGCCTGTCGCGTCGCGGTTCTTTATAATGTCGTTGAGGGGTACTTCGGAGGCCACTGTTATCGAACACTCTTGAAAGTAGTGTCGCAGCTTCCGGGATGCCATGAACACCGCGTACGCTATCTTTTGATAATGCGGGTACCGGGACATGCATGGAGTTAGGACAGTGGATACGTAGTACACTGGTTTTTGAAGAGGGAATTTGTGTCCTTCTGTTTCTCATTCGACGACGAGTACCGCGCTGACAACTTGATGTGTTGCCGCGATATATAATAACATTGGTTCGCCTAAGTTAGGTGCGGCCAGGACCGGATTTGTTGCCAGTATGGCCTTTATTTATTCAAGTCCGGCCGTGGCAGCATCCGTCCACTCGAAGTGTTCGGTGCGCCTGAGGAGGCGATAGAGGGGCAATGCCTTTTCCCCCAAACGGGAGATGAAGCGGCTTAAGGCTGCCATGCATCTAGTCAATTTTTGTATTTGTTTGAGGTCCTTTGGGATATCCAACTATGACAGGGCTCGGATCTTGGCTGGGTTTGCTTCAATTCCTCTACCGGATACAATGAAGCCCAAGAGCTTTCTGGCTGGTACGCCGAAAACGCATTTTTCTAGGTTGAGCTTAATGTCATATGCTCGGAGGTTGTCGAATGTGAGCCTCAAGTCGTCTACTAGAGTTTCAACATGTTTGGTCTTGACGACCACGTCGTCTACGTATGCCTCCACTGTTTTGCCGATCTGGGTAGCCAGACATGTCTGAATCATGCGCTGATATGTTGCGCCGGCGTTTTTTAGTCCGAAGGGCATTGTGTTGAAGCAGAATGGTCCGTATGGAGTAATGAATGCCATTGCGGCCTGGTCTGTTTCCGGCATCTTCATTTGATGGTATCCGGAATATGCGTCGAGGAAGCACAATGAATCGTGCCCTGTGGTAGCATCGATGATTTGGTCGATGCGGGGAAGTGGGAAAGGATCCTTTGGGCAGGCCTTGTTAAGGTCTTTGAAATCGACACAAAGGCGCCAGGATTTTTCCTTTTTTGGTACCATTACAAGGTTAGCTAGCCAATCCGGATGTTTGATGTGTCTGATGAATCCGGCTTCTAATAGTTTGGCTAGCTCCTCTCCCATTGCCTGTCTTTTGGGTTCGGAAAATCGCCGAAGAGCCTGTTTGACTGGCTTGAATCCTTTTAGGATATTTAGGCTGTGTTCTGCCAGCCTGCGTGGGATTCCTGGCATATCTGAAGGGTGCCAGGAAAATATATCCCAATTTTCCCGAAGGAATTCTCGTAGTGTGGCGTCTACATCAGGGTTTAATTGTGCCCCGATGGAAGCCGTCTTTGTGAGGTCTATTGGATGGACCTGGAATTTGACTATTTCGTCCGCTAGTTTAAAAGAGGTGGACTTGGATCTCTTATCGAGTATCACATCGTCCCTGTTCACCGTGGAGCGCAGTGCAGTGAGTTCCTCTGCCGCTAGGGCTTCGGATAGTGCCGCTAGGGCTAGTGCGGCTGTCTTGTTTTCGGCACGGAGTGCTATGTCCGGATCACCGACAAGAGTGATTATTCCATTGGGCCCGGGCATCTTAAGCTTCATGTACCCGTAATGGGGTATGGCTTGAAAATTGTGAATGCCACTCGCCCTAATAAAGCGTGATATCCGCTGCTGAACGGGGCCACTTGGAACGTGACCTCCTCGGACCTGTAATTGTCCGGCGAGCCGAACACCACATCGAGTGTAATTTTTCCTGTGCAGCGCGCTTCCCGACTAGGGATTATTCCTTTAAAGGTTGTGCTACTTTCGCTCAATGCGGCTCCAGTCTATTTCCATTTTTCGAAGGGTTTCCTCGTAGATGAGGTTTAATCCGCTGCCGCTATCCATGAGCACCTTGGTAAGACGAAAGCCGTCCACTATTGGACTGAGGACCAATGTGGCTGGTGCTCGGGCTGTTCGGAATTTAGGTTCATCGCTGGCGTTGAAAGTGATAGCCGTGTTGCTCCATGGGTTTGTTGTTGCTACTTGGTTGACTTCAGCGAGGCTGTGGATTGTTCATTTCCGTATATTATTTGATGCAAAAGTCTCGAAGACTATTGACACCGTACTGGTACTGTTGGAGTGGTTCTCCGGGGCTAGAAGCTCTTCGCCACTTTTGGCCACCTGCCGCAGTATCCAACATGCCCGAAGGCTATGTGTTGGAGTGGCGCCCTCTGTACTATGGATTTTACAGGGTCCGTTGAGCCATCCCTCCAGTACGGTTCCGTGCCCTTTATGGGGTTTTTGCTTTTTGGTTTTTGTACCGGGTGCCTGAGCATGATGCACCCTTTTGTTTCGGACCAGGGTTGTGTTCGGAGCCGGATTATCCCAAAACTTAGTTTCGGTTTTCCAGAAACTCTCCATCGCACAGTACTTGCGTACTATGGACGCCAGGTCGGCGAAGCGTGTAATTTTACGCCGACTTACGGCGTTCCAGATTCCCTTGTCCGTGCAATTATTGCAGAAGATTGAAATTGCGTTTTCCTCACGGCAGTCCTTTATCCTATCCATAACCAGGAGGAATATGGCCTAGTAATGATGTACTGTTTCAGCGGGCTCTTGCCGGATTTGAGATAGATCGCATATGTTTGGCTGGGTGGGTGGACTTGAGTCCGGAACCCTGTCCATCTTGAGGCTCAAGGGCCGAAAAGTTTCAGAATTTGGAAGCTTGGATTGTTGGACGTTGTCCAACGAGTCTGGTCCACTGCCTGACTTTAGGTTCAATACTTGATCAACGTCTGTCCCTCCGCGGGAATCCGGCATGGAGGGATCAGGAGGCCGGACATAACTAGTTTTAAGTACGGAAGAAGAGTCGACGCGTTGTTCCTCTACCACCGCGACGTGGTGGGTAACCTGGGGAGAGTTATTCTCTCTCAGATCGGTTTTAAGCCCAATCTAATTGTGGTCTATAGCGACTCCCAGGGCAGTGATGCGATCCAAGAGCTCGTTTACGGAAGAGAGCTCCATTGGATCCAGCTGCTCGGCGAATTCTGAGTTGATGTGAAGATTGCTTTTGATGACCCATGAGGTCATCATCGGAGCGGCGGCCGAACAGGCGGTCATGAGAAAACCACCTAGCCGGATAGTCTGGCCGGCAGCCAAAGCTCCTTTGGTGATGGTACCGTCTTTAAAGATGGATGAGGCATCCTTCCTGATCGTGACGGCATAGAGGAACTCTCACTGAAAGCACCAATGTCGGTGTCAAAACCGGTGGATCTCGGGTAGGGGGTCCCGAACTGTGCGTCTAGGCGGATGGTAACAGGAGACAAGGGACACGATGTTTTTACCCAGGTTCGGGCCCTCTCGATGGAGGTAAAACCCTACTCCTGCTTGATTAATATTGATGATATGGGTAGTACAAGAGTGGATCTACCACGAGATCAAGGAGGCTAAACCCTAGAAGCTAGCCTATGGTATGATTGTTGTAATGGTTGTTCGTCCTACGGACTAAAACCCTCCGGTTTATATAGACACCGGAGAGGGCTAGGGTTACACAGAGTCGGTTACAATGGTAGGAGATCTACATATCCGTATTGCCAAGCTTGCCTTCCACGCCAAGGAAAGTCCCATCCGGACACGGGACGAAGTCTTCAATCTTGTATCTTCATAGTCTTGGAGTCCGGCCGATGATGATAGTTCGGCCGTCCAGACACCCCCTAGTCCACGACTCCCTCACACGTCAATTCGGAACTCTTCGAATAGATGGATCCATTTGAGCTCTCCTCCCTTAATGAGCTCTTGGATCGCATCGCCGCTTTGGGAGTCTCTACAGACTATGATCGGATTGGGCTTAAACCCGACCAAAGGGATATTAAATACCCACTGGTCACCCACGAGATAGCGGTAGTGGAAGCGCCACATATGGACTATCCCTCTATTTTGAGGACGAACTATGTCTGGATTACCGAGCTCTCTGAGCCGGATACCCGTTCTTTGGAGGACATGACCCAGACCCCAAACTTAGAATCAGGCAACGGTCCAGAAAAATCGGGCAGCACCCCGGAGCCCAAGCTGCCAAGCCCAGAAGCTCCTCTGCCCCTGGGTGTTAGATCAGATCAGAATCTAGATTGAACTACGCCCACCCACCAGGACTTAAGCCATCTCTCCCACATCAGACAAGAGCCCCAAGAGACAGTACAAACTACTAGGCCAGATTCCTCCTTGTGATAAACAAGGTCAAGGACTGCCGCGAGGAAGACGCAATCTCACTTTTTTGCAAAAATTGCACGAACAAAGGGATCCTTAATGGTATAAGTCGCTGTGACATAGTACATTTTGCCGACTTAGCAGCCATAGTACAGAAGTACTGTGCGATGGAAAGTGCCTGGAAAACCCAAACAGGCTTTTGGGATAATCTGGCTCTCACTAAACCCTTCCTCCGAGCTAAAAGGGCAAACTCTCGTAAGTTACCCGATTCAATCCTCAAAAAATCAAAGCCCGCCCCAGGGCGTGGAACCGTATTGGAAGAATGGCTCAATGGGCCATGCAAGATTCACAGCACGCCGGATACTATGCCAACGCATAGCCTTAGAGCATGTTGGGTACTCCGGTAGGTAGCAAAAAGCGGTTAGGATCTTCTTGTAAACCATAAAGCAGAGCAACATCCCACCGAAGACAAAAATGTGGTACTAACCATCTTCGAGACATTCTCCTCAAATAATAGGCGCAAGTGAGCTCATCGAAGTTTCACTGAAATCTGCCACATGGCAAAAATAAATCCGTGGAACGACACTGCAATAAATTTCAGTGCTAGTGACGAACCTTCATTCCAGACAGTCCGAGCACCAGCCGCTTTGGTCCTTAGCCCAATCATGGACGGCTTTCGGCTCACTAAATTACTCATGGACGGCGGAAGCGGATTAAACCCGATCTATGAAGAAACACTCAACAAGATGGAAATTGACAAAAGCCGCATTGAGCACAGCGGCACGACCTTCAGGGGAATCATCCCTATTCAGGAGGCACGGTGTGTGGGAAAAATCACACTCGATGTGGTATTCGGCACCCCGGAGAATTACAGGTCCGAAGAAATCACATTCCAAGTGGCTCCTTTCAGCAGCGGATACCACGCCCTTTTAGGGTGGGACGCATTCACGAGCTTTCAAGCTATACCCCATTACGGGTATATGAAGCTTAAAATGCCCAGACCCAATGGAATCATCACTCTAGCTAGTGATCCGGACGTCGCACTACACGCCGAAAATAAAACTATAGCACTAGCTCTGTAAGCACTATCCGAAGCCCTAGCGGTTGAAGAACTAACAACGCTGCACGCCACGGTGGACAGGGACGACGTGATGCTTGACAAACAATCCAAGTCCCCCTCATTTAAACCCACAGACGAGATAGTCAAATTCCAGGTCCATCCAACGGACCCCGCAAACACAGTGGAGCCCCACAATGGACGCCGCACTACGAGACATCCTATGCGAGAATTGGGAGATTTTCACCTGGCATCCTTCAGACATGTTGGGCATCCCACGTAGGCTGGCCGAACACAGCCTCAATATACTGAAAGGATACAAGCCAGTCAAACAGACTCTTAGGCGCTTCTTAGAGCCTAAATGGCAAGCCATGGGAGAAGAGCTAGCCAAGCTACTTGAGTCCGGATTCCTCAGAGATATCAAGCATCTGGATTGGGTGGAAAATCTAGTAACGGTACCAAAGAAGGACAAATCCTGGCGCCTATGCGTCTATTTCAAAGACCTCAACAAGGCTTGCCCCAAGGATCCCTTCCCCCTCCCTCGCATCGACCAAATCATCGACGCCACTATAGGACACGACTCACTATGTTTCCTCGATGCATACTCCGGATACCATCAAATAAAGATGGCAGAGTCCGACCAAGCCGCAATGGCCTTCATAACGCGATATGATCCCCTCTGCTTCAACACTATGCCTTTCGGACTCAAAAATGCCGGTGCAACCTATCAACGTATGATTCAAACATGCCTGGAGAAGCAAATTGGCAAAATAGTGGAGGCATATGTGGACGACGTGGTCATAAAAACAAGACACGTCGAAACCTTAATAGATGACTTGAGACTTACGTTTGACAACCTCCGAAAATTTGACATCAAGCTCAACCAGGAAAAATGTGTTTTCGGCGTACCCTTCGGGAAGTTGCTCGGCTTCATCGTTTCCAATAGAGGAATCGAAGCAAATCCGGCAAAAATCCGAGCTCTGTCATAGTTGGCTATCCCAACAGACGTCAAACATATCCAGAAACTCACTAGATGTGTGGCTGCCTTAAGCCGTTTTATCTCCCGATTAGGAGAAAAGGCACTACCTCTGTACCGCCTTCTTCGGTGCACCGAACACTTCGTGTGGACGGATGCAGCCACGGCCGGACTGGATGAAAGAAAGACCCTATTGGCCAACAATCCATTCCTGACCGTGCCAAATACCAGCAAACCTATGCTATTATACATAGCTGCAACATATCAGGTTGTAAGCGCAGTGCTCGTCATCGAACGAGAAGTAGACGGATACAAGTTCGGGCTCCAAAAGCTGGTATATTATGTGTCCATTGTCCTCACTCCATGCAAATCCCTATACCCACACTATCAAAAGATAGCATACGCGGTCTTCATGGCATCCCGGAAGCTACGACACTACTTTCAAGAGTGTTCAATTACGCTGGCCTTCGAAATACCACTCAACGACATAATAAACAACCACGACGCCACGGGACGGATTGCTAAATGGGCCATCGAGCTCCTTCCGTTTGACATAACATACAAACCACGATGGTCCATTAAGTCGCAAGTATGGCTGACTTTATCGACGAATGGACAGAAGCCAAACCCCCTAAAGAGTACGGCGCGTACTTCAACTGGATCATGCACTTCGACGGCTCTAAAATGCTGGCTGGATTGGGAGCCGGTGTAGTCCTGACATCCCCCACTGGAGACACGGTCCAATATGTACTCCAAATATTATAACAGACTCCAACAACGCGACCGAATATGAGGCCCTATTGCATGGTCTTCATATGGCAGTCTCTATGGGCATTCAACGCCTACAAGTGCGCGGGGACTCAAACCTTGCAATATCACAAATAAACGGAGACTTTGATGCCAAGGATCCAAAAATGGTGGCATACCGCAATGCCATCCTCAAAATGTCAGCTCAGTTCGAGGGGCTCGAATTCCACCACGTGGCTCGAGAAAACAATCATGCGGCAGATACCCTCGCCCGCATCGGCGCTAAACGTGACCCGGTCCCACCTAATATATTCCTAGAAAGGTCGATCAAGCCATCCATGGTATGGGAAGGGGAGTCCGGCAACACTAGCCCGGCTCCGAATACAACCCCCACATTCCGAACCATCTGATGTAATCGGGGGCTCCACCACCGAAATAACACCTTCGGCGCACGAAATCATGGCTGTAATCGCCTCGTGGACTGAGCCTTTCTTGGCCTACCTAAATAGGCAGGAGCTCCCTGAGGACCAAAATGAAGCATGTTGTATTGTGCGGCATTCAAAGGCCTACAAAAGTCCATGAGGGAGAACTCTATAAGAAAAGTGCAACCGGAGTGCTCCAAAGACGCATCTCCGAAGATGAAGGGCAGCAGCTCTTGGCTGAAATCCATGCCGGTGTCGGCAGGCACCACGCTGCGGCTCGGGCACTTGTCAGCAAGGCATTCCGTATAGGTTTTAATTGGTCGACAGCCCGAGCAGATGCATAGGACCTTGTCCAAGATTGCATCGGTTGCCATCTCTTTGCCAATCAGAGCCATATGCCCCCTACCTCTCTCCAAACAATCCCCAAAACTTGGCCCTTCGCGGTCTGGGGGTTGGATATGGTCGGACCTCTTAAAGGGGGAAGCCATAAGAAAAAATACTTATTGGTCATGGTGGACAAGATCACAAAATGGATAGAAGCCAAACCAGTTAAAATGTCCGAATCCGGACCAGTGATAGACTTCATATCAGGGGTTGTACACCATTACGGCGTCCCTCACAACATCATCACTGACAATGGCTCAAACTTCACAGCCGATGAAGTGAAAACATGGTGCGGCAACATGGGCATTAAGCTCGATTACGCCTCCGTCTACCATCCACGAACAAACGGCTAGGTCGAACGTGCAAACGGTCTCATTATGAGTGGCATCAAACCCAGACTAGTGCGGTCCTTGACAAAATCGGACACGCACTGGGTCGAGGAGCTCGACTCCGTACTCTGGGGGCTGCGGACCACGCCGAATCGCACCACCAGATACACAACATTTTTTATGGTGTACGGCACGGAAGCAATACTACCCTGCGACATAATCCACGACTCACCTCGCGTGCTCCTGTACAAAGAGAAGGAAGCTGAGTTAGATCGGCAGGACAGCTTAGATGACCTAGAGGAGGAGCGCGACATCGCAAAAGCCCGTTCCGCATTCTATCAGTAGCAGGCTCGAAGGTATCAAAGCAGAGAAGTGCGGGCCAAAACTTACAATAATGGCGAACTCGTTCTACGCCTACTGGAGAAGAAGAAGGACAAGCTCAAACCTAAGTGGGAAGCTCAAACCTAAGCCGAACCCATGGAACGCGGCCAGACTCCAGAGATTCTATGCCTAGTGCCGAACTCAGTGTTCGTCTCCTTACCCACGCTCTTTTAATTATGTTCCCCCCTTTTCCTTTCTCGCCCTTTTTCCCCCCTTCACACAAAGTATTCAATACAGTGCGGGCGTTCGGATCACTCCGGCCGCACTATGTGTGTTCACCATACCTAGGGGCTTCCTATGCAGAAGCTAAATATGATTACCTTCATGGCTTCCTGCCTCTCACATATGCGTTCTTTTTCCATATGTGCCTTTTATTCACCATTATATGCATCGATATGACTTAAGATGTGGCCATGCTGGGTTGCCTGGCTCTTGTGTTTATGCCCTACGTTCCCGTTAATTCGGCTAGGGCATAAGGGGAGCACCTCTGCGATTGTTACTGCCAGTTCAGCCGGATGTGTACCTCAGACTGGGTGAAGCCGAAATCTAGCGTTCTTAAGGGAATATTCGGTCGCTGAACAAAAGATGTTTCTTTCGTTTATTACAACGTGAATCCACAGATGTTTTGTATCCTGCGTTTTTGTTCGCAGTTCAGACATGTACATCGATGCATGCATACCCAGGGAAAGGAACCCCTAACAGAACTATTCTCCCTGGAAGATGTTTATTACTACCCATGTAATATAACATAACTAGTTGGGTACTTGTATGTTCAAGCACTTATGACCCCTACGCCTGGTCTCCACGCATACCCCGGTTTTGCATAACTGAGCGAGTATTCGGATACAGACTGTCGGATCCGGGGGCTGAAGCGAAAAGGTCCGCCATGACAAAAGATTTTTAATCCGGCTAGGGGCTACATATGTCCATTGAATTACATAGTCACTTGGACTGACTATGTTCTTCCTCTATACCATCCAACAGAATATCTAGCTTGCAATCCTGTTGGGAATACTTTGCGGCTAACGCTACCTGGTCATACACCAGACTCACAGGAATCTCTTGCCCATCCGGCCCCGCCGGTCCGACTTTGTCCATATGGTTCGGGTCAAGCTTGGTGTAGCGCGTCTTCACCATGGCCCAGGCTTCCTTTGCACCTTGTCGGCAGGCTGACACCTTCGACAACCGGAAGCGCCGCCGTGCTCCCTGGAGCATATCCATGAGCTCCCCCATGCCTCTTGGCAGGGAAGCGGATGGCCACAAGGCATGGGCAATACCCTGCATCACCTGCCAAACTCGTTCGTGCAGTTGTGAGAGATCTTGCAGTAAATCGCCTGCGGACCCGGGCATCTCCTCTTCAGGATGGCCCGTCAACATCCCTACAGACATAAACTCTTTTAATAGGCTTCCTCGCCGAATTGTACCGCAGTTCATTTAGGCACTTACCATAAATGCCGCGACGAAGCCTCTTGTTCTCCTTCACGGAGTCCGCCAGCTGAGCTCGAACATCTGACAATTCGACGCCCAGCCGGACGTTGGCATCTTGGAGATTGTTTTTCTCCTACCTAACCTACGTAAGCACTCGCTCGCTAGCCTTTAGCTGTCTTTGGAGACATGACTTGCTATCTCTAACGATCTCCGGATTCGTCCCGGGATTGTCTGCAGAATTTTCTGTTAGACTTATGAAGCAAGCCAATTACTAATTGGTATATTCCTTTCAGATTTCTCTATTGAGACAAATGTTACCCGAAGAGGCCTTCTGGGATTCCTCTAGTTTGGGAACCGCGGCCCACAGCTGGGTCTTGCACTCCGCCAGCTCTTGAGACAATTGGGTATTCTTCTCTACAAGTACCTGTGCATAAAATGATCCTGAAATCAATTGTTCCAACCGTTTCAAGTCTCAAGGGCTACTGCTATACATGCTTATCAAATTTCCTTACCCGTATATCTTTTGCATACTGGTCCGTCGCTCGGGCGAGCCCGCCTTGACAAACTCGGATGTACGTGTATCCCGAATTGAAAGCATTAAATGCCTCTTCGGAAAAGATGCTCTTGAGAAGTACGGCCCGTCGGCGCTGGTGATTCATGGCGCTCTCTACTTCAGAATTTGTGGTGGAGAGCATATCTGCATCCTCTGTCGGAGGACAATTCGGTATCGGCCCCGTGTTGGCCTCCTCTCTCGAAGCCAGTTCTGGAATCCGACTAGTAGAGGCGTGACCGGCAGGATCTCTGGATATAGTCCGGCTACTCCTCTTTCTACCGGGATACGAGGGACGATGTTATATTTCAAACACGATAATCACGGAGCAGGTTCTAACCATACCTTTCCAACAGTGTTTCTGCCCTAACCGCCTTCCTCTTAAGCCTGCCTGGCCTGGACGCCCTTTGACGACGAGCCCCCAGGGGCTCGGCACCGCATTCCGATGGTCGTCTCTATAAAAATACGACATTTTATGCATAAAGCATGGTATAAGAAAGGAGTCCTCTTCGGAGGATAAGGTTTCGGCTTTGCTTACACACGACGCAGGTAGCAGTCCGGGATAGTCGGTGATAATAGCCACCGAGGCGCCATCGCAGCTGGCCTGATAAAATGTCTCGTTGACAAGCTCCACAGATATATCCGGATCTTCTTCAAGTGCTGGATCGAAGGCCCTTCCGGGGTCCTCTGGCTGCGGGGAGGGGCTGTTGAATCCTTCCACGGCCCTCCTCAGTTCCTGCTTAGAAATATCAAGGTAAATGATTGTGATCAAGGGTGCTAGAATGAATAGAGTGGGGGAAAGAATGACGACTTACCCAGCTTGGGGGGTTGTACATGGAAAAACCGTCCCGCGGTTTAATACGAAGGAATTCTTCTTCTTCTCTTTTATACAAATTGGATAGTATGCTCGCCAGAGCAGAGGCGGAGTTCGGACCTTTATGACCACAGCGGGTAGCATCATCTTCCCCGTTGAAGTGCCACATGGGCTTCCCCCGATATTGAAGTGGCTGCACCCCACGCATTATGCATATTGCTATAACCTCGACTATAGTTAGCCCTGATTTGGCCAGTGTCTTTATCCTGCTCATCAGGAAGTGGACTTCTCTAGTATCTTCCTCTTGGGGGCCCTGAGGGCGCCAACTTCGGCGTGTCTTCGGCGGAGCGTTATTGAACTCAGGGAGGCCCGTCTGGATTGGATCCAGAAGGGGAACGTCATCAACATAAAACCACTCCGAGGGCCAGTTTTCAGATGCCTTCTTGGGAGTACCGGACAGGTATCCGGTCTCGGTGACGCACCACATTTCGGCTCCGCCCACTTGACATATGGATTCCCCTGGTTGTGGGGGACGAGGCAGAACAACTTCTTCCATAACCCGAAGTGAGCCTCGCAGCCCAGGAATAATTCACAAAGGGCGACGTATCCTGCAATGTGAACACGGAGGCGGGGGTGAGGTTGTGCAACTGGAGGCTGTAGAACTCCAGGAGCCCACGAAGGAATGGGTGGATCTAAAACCCGACGCCTCTTAGTAGATACGGGATAAGGCATATTCGCTCCCCCTAGGATGGATTAGGAGATCTCTCTGCTTGCTCCCCGCCATTATAGGTGGCTAGTCCGTCTCGGATGGGGACCATGAACGCTGGTGGAAGAAACCCTTGGGTCTACAACTCTATTCAACAGCTATGGGGAACAGAACATTCTTCCCAATCACCTGGCCTAGAGCTAAGGGAGCGAGAAGAGGAGCTGCGGCTGATGAAGCCATGTACCTAGGGTAGGGTCATGGACCTGTCCAAGATACCCTCCCCAAGGACATCTCTAGAGGAAACCACCTTTCAGTTGACCTGGAACGGGTCCACTCGACGGACTCGAAGACACTCGACCATGAAGCCAACCACTCGACTGCCAGGAGACTTAAAGTCACTCTGCACGCAAATGGTTTGTCATTAAGTAGCTTTTATGGTCATCATAGCACTTTATTTGTGGCGCTACCAGTAACGCCCGACCTTAATGTACCTTAAACCCTGCATAACTGAGGGCCGGAGGGGTCTGGCGGACTCTATATAAGCCACCCCCCTCCTCAGTGTAAAGGGTTCGCACCCCTGTAACTCATATGCACATAAACCAGTCGACCGCCTCCGGGCTCCGAGACGTAGGGCTGTTACTTCTTCCGAGAAGGGCCTGAACTCGTAAACCTCTTGCGTATACAACTACTCCATAGCTAGGATCTTGCCTCTCCATTCCTACCCCCCTATTCTACTGTCAGACTTAGAACCACGACAGTTGGCGCCCACCGTGGGGCCGGTGTCTTAGCGACTTATTGGAGAAGTTGTGATTTTTTCCGATCTCCTTGACCATGGTTTCAGGTGGACTTTTGGTTGAGGGCCGCGAGATCCGTCTCGGCGCGCTCACGTTCATCACCGATGACTCCGCTTGGCTTCAGCAGGCTCCACTCGACATCGACGCACTCCCTGTCCGCGGGGCGACGCACTTTTGCGCGTGTGTCCGTGGTGTCCTTCTGTGGCAACCGTCGACCCAGTATCGGTCAGCCCCTGTGTCATCCTCCCTCCCTGTCTCCTGCCGGTGCAAGCATTCCAGTCGGTCGAGGCTTCAGCGGTGGGTGAGGCACGCGGTGGCTCGCCAATCGGCCACCTCCCAAGTCGCGGCGATCGAGCCCTACGAATCTCTCTACGGCCTGTTCGAGCTGTCGACTGGCTCCGCAGAGATTGCATCTGAGTGCGATAGCAGTGACCCAGCGGCGGAGGTTCTGATGGTCGACGGGCCACACAGTCCTCCCGGATTTCCCCGCACCGACGGAGGCAACGGCGGAGGCGATTCATTGCATCCCCATGAAGAGTATCAACCCGAGCCCCTCACTTCGCTGCAGAGGGAAGAACTTCACCGCTGGAACATGGATGCGTTGCACACTCCTATCATTGGAGAAACCCCCGAGGCTCGTGCCTTAGAGGACGCGCGCTTGGCCAACTTGGCTGAGCGCACTCGACTGGATAACCTCCAGCGAGCACTCGACGAGCGAGCGAGACAACGGGTTCCAGATTCTAGTCGACGTCAACTCTTTCCACCACCGACTCAGGTATATCGAACTCCGATTCAGAATTTAGCAGCTGCAGCCCGTATAGCAGAGTCGATTCAGCCTTCCCAGTCAGAGGCTGGCAGAGGCTTGCTACAGATCAGAGCATTACTCCGGGCAGCAGGAGATCAAAATTCAGCTGTATCGCAGTCATGGAATAGGATTCACAGCAGATCCGTCGCTGCAAATACAGTCCAGTCGGCCCATAGCCCAAGATCGCCCCCGAGGTGTGAGGGACGTGAAGACCGGCATGATAAGTACAAGAACCATGAGCAATATGATCACCGATTCGATCGTGATGATCGACGTCGAGTGCCCACCCCTCCCCCAAGGGGTGGATCGTACGCGCCTCGACAGCAGGATGATAGTCGTCATCACAGTGTTGGGCGAAGGATTCCAGTCGACCCCTGGGAACCAGGCTTTGATGCGAGATCCATTATCGTTCAAGGTTTGGTCGACAGGAACAGAGCTCACTGAGAAGGTCATAACAGAGATGCACCCACCAGCAGCAGAGTACACGTCTCAGGACGAGAGTGTTTCAGCAGAGCCATCAGGGCCGCGGTGATTCCTCCCAACTTCTGGTTGGCGGCTGGAGTCAGTAAGTTCAATGGTGAGTCCAAGCCTAATACTTGGCTTGAACACTACCGAGTGGCTGTTCAGATTGGCGGCGGCAACGATGAAGTGGCCATGAAACACTTGCCTCTTATGTTGGAGTGTTCGGCCAGAGCATGGTTGAATCAGTTGGCACCTAGCAGCATTTACACTTGGGAAGATCTTGCCCGAGTGTTTGTCAGAACATTTGAAGGAACTTGCAAGCGACCAGCAGGGTTGACAGAGCTGCAATCTTGTGTGCAGAAGCCGAATGAGACTATGAGGATTACATCCAGAGATGGATCACGTTGCATCACACGGTAGAGAATGTATCTGATCACCAGGCAGTCTGTGCCTTCAAGGAAGGCGTTAAGTACAGAGAGCTAAACCTAAAATTCGGTCGAACCAGAGACATGTCTCTGAGTCGAATGATGGAAATTGCCACCAAGTATGCCAATGGTGAAGAAGACGATCGGCTCCGGAGTGGCAAGCACAAGTTAGTCGCCCACGAAACTGGGGGGAGGGAATTCCAGTCGGAAGCAGAAGCGAAAAGCCGAGCCAGCCACTCCTGGAGAAGCCTTGTCCGTGACTCAAGGAAAGTTTAAAGGGAAGCCCAAAGGGTCTTGGAACCCTAAGAAGGTGAAGGAAAAGGAAGGGAATGACGTGATGGATTTGCCGTGCCACATTCATACAAAGAAAGATGAGGAGGGTAAATTCATTTACCCGAAACATACCACTCGACAGTGTTGGCTCTTGATCCAGCAATTCCAGGGGAAACGGCCCAAAGATAAGGAAAAGGAGTCGGACAAAGTTGAAGACAAAGAAGACAGTGATGATTGATATCCCCAGGTCAATTCCACCCTGATGATTTTTGCTGATGTTGAAAGCAAAAGTCGATTGAATGTTATCAACCGAGAGGTGAATATGGTTGCTCCGGCGACACCCACTTATCTGAAATGGTCTCAGACTGCCATCACATTCGGCCAGTCCGATCATCCGACACACATAGCCACCCCTGGGAGGCAAGCTTTGGTGGTCGACCCAGTCGTCGAAGGCACTCGACTGACTAAAGTTTTGATGGATGGTGGCAGTGGCCTGAACATATTGTATGCAGAGATGTTGAAAGGGATGGGCATTCTGATGTACAGACTCAGTACCAGCAACATGAGTTTCCATGGAGTCATTCCTGGAAAGAAGGCTAAGTTACTCGGCCAAATTGCTCTTGATGTGGTTTTCGGTGATTCCAAGATTACCGCAAAGAAAAGTTAACATTTGAAGTTGTGGATTTCCAGAGTGCTTATCACGCTATTTTGGGCAGGCCAGCTTATGCACGTTTCATGGCTCGACCATGTTATGTGTACCTCAAATTGAAGATGCCTGGTCCCAAAGGTGTGATCACCATTACTGGCAATCAGAAGAAGGCAGAAGAGTGCTTTCAGAAAGGCTCAAAGATCGCCGATGCTCAGATGGCAGTGGTAGAGCTGCAGGAATACCAGAAAACTGCAGACCCGAGTGATTTGTTGCGAGCCAAGAAGCCCGCTACAGAATCAGCATTTCAGTCGTCTGGTGAGACAAAACCGATTCACATTCACCCGACCGACCCCAGTGCTGCTCTGACTCATATCTCCACAACACTCGACTCCAAATAGGAAGAAGCGCTCATCCAGTTCCTCCGTGAGAACTGGGACATCTTCGCATGGAAGCCTTCTGACATGCCGGGTGTTCCCAGGGAGCTGGCTGAGCATCGTCTACGAGTCGACTCAAAGGTGAAACATGTCAAAGAACATCTTCGACGGTCCGCCATCCAGAAGAGAAAGGCCATTGGCGAGGAGGTGGCTCGGCTCTTAGCAGCAGAGTTTATCCGAGAGATTTACCACTCCGAGTGGCTCGCCAATGTTGTCATGGTCCCCATGAAGGACAAGTCACTTCGCATGTGCATCGACTTCAAACATATCAATCGGGCCTGCCCGAAAGATCATTTTCCTCTCCTCCTCTTCGACCAAATAGTCGACTCAACTGTGGGATGTGAGCGCCCATCTTTTTTAGACGCCTATTCTGGTTACCATCAGATCCGTCTGTATGGACCCAACAAGATCAAAACTGCTTTCATCACTCCATTCGGATGCTTCTGTTATGTCACCATGCCATTCGGTCTCAGGAATACCGGAGCCACGTTCATGAGGATGATTCAGAAGTGTCTTCTCGCTCAAATCAGTCGGAATGTGGAAGCATACATGGATGATATTGTGGTCAAGTCATGGAAAGGTTCCGACCTGCTGACTGACCTTGCTGAGACATTTGCCAACCTCAGGAGGTATGATATCAAGCTCAATCCATCAAAGTGCACATTCGGAGTTCCTGGCGGAAAGTTACTCGGTTTCTCATTTCCAAACGATGAATCGACGCCAACCCAGAAAAAGTCGGTACTATACTCCGAATGAAACGCCCTGTTCGTGTGCACGATGTCCAGAAGCTTACTGGATGCTTGGCCGCTTTAAGTCGATTCATCTCTCATCTCGGTGAAAAGGCATTGCATGTTTACCGACTGATGAAGAAATCAGACAAGTGTGAGTGGACTCCTGAAGCTGATGCAGTGTTTGCAGAGCTAAAAGCCCTGCTCTCCACCCAGCCGGTGCTTGATGCCCCAATCAGCAAAGAGCCTTTGCTGCTTTACATTGCAGCCACAGGACAAGTCGTCAGTACAGTACTTACGGTCGAGCGGGAAGAAGAAGGAAAAGCCTTTAAAGTTCAGCGCCCAGTATATTATCCTGAAGTTTTGACCCCATCAAAGCAAAGATACCCTCATTATCAGAAGCTTGTATATGGGATTTATATGACCGTGAAGAAGGTTGCTCATTACTTCTCTGACCATTCCATTACAGTCGTCAGCGACGCTCCATTGTCAGAGATTCTACACAATAGAGATGCAACTAGTCGAGTGGCAAAATGGGCGATTGAACTCCTTCCCCTGGATATCCAGTTTGAGGCAAAGAAATCCATCAAGTCCCAAGCAATAGCAGACTTCGTCGCCGAGTGGATTGAACAGCAACTACCGACTCAAGTTCACTTGGAGAACTGGACCATGTTCTTTGATGGTTCTAAGATGCTGAATGGTTCCGGTGCTGGGGTAGTGTTGGTTTCCCCCCGAGGAGATAAGCTCAGATATGTGCTCCAGATCCACTTTGATTCCTCCAATAACGAAGCAGAATTCGAAGCACTTTTGTATGGGTTGCGTATGGCCATATCACTCGGCGTCCGTCGCCTCATGGTCTATGGCGACTCAGATTTGGTGGTTAATCAGGTGATGAAGGAGTGGGACGTCAGAAGTCCAGCCATGACTGGTTACTGCAATGAAGTGAGAAAGCTAGAGAAGAAATTCCAGGGGTTAAAGCTCCATCATAGACCCCGACTGAAAAATCAAGCAGCTGATGATTTGGAAAAAATAGGTTCCAAGAGAGAAGCCATTCCCAGTGATGTGTTTTTGGATCACATCCACACGCCATCAGTTCAAGAGGATCCTTTCACCGAAGAAGCCCCACAGCAAAAAAGTGCCACGGATCCGACTGAAGTTGAGGTTCCAGCTGTGGTCGACTAGATCATGGAAGTTTTGGTCATCATTCCCGACTGGACAGTGTCGTACATCGCGTATATCCTAAGGAAAGAGCTCCCAGAGAACGAAGAAGAGGCTCGACAGATCGTCCATTGATCCAAGGCCTTTACTGTGATGAAAGGACAGTTGTACAGAGAAAGCGCGACTGGAGTCAGTCAGAAATAAATAACACCAGAAGAAGGTCAGATAATTCTCGACGATATCCACTCGGGGACCTGTGGTCATCATGCATCCTCTCGGACCATTGTGGCTAAAGCATACCGAGCGGGGTTTTACTGGTGAAGAGCAAATGCGATGGCGAAGGAGATAGTCGACAAGTGTGAAGGATGTCAGTTCTATTCAAATATGTCACACAAACCCGCCTCAGCTTTGAAGACCATTCCTCTCATCTAGCCCTTCACTGTTTGGGGATTGGATATGGTTGGACCACTGAGAACTGGCAGGAGCGGCTTCACCCATGTACTGGTGGCAGTCGACAAGTTCACTAAGTGGATTGAAGCTAAGCCTATCAAGAATCTTGATGCCGACACTGCTATCAGCTTCATCAGAGAGTTGATATTCAGATATGGAGTTCCGCACAGCATCATCACTGATAATGGGTCAAACTTCGATTTCGACAAATTCAGAGCTTTTTGCGCTTCTCAAGGCACATGACTCGACTATGCTTCAGTCGCTCACCCCCAGTCGAATGGGCAAGCGGAACGAGTAAACGGCCTAATTCTCAAAGGACTGAAACCCCGGTTGATGCGTGATCTCAAGAACGCAGTAGGCGCGTGGGACGACGAACTTCCATCAGTTCTTTGGGCATTGAGGACCACTCCTAATCGGTCAGCTGGGCGAACTCCATTCTTTCTGGTCTATGGAGCTGAAGCAGTTCTGTCGAGTGACCTGCTTCACAATGCACCCCGAGTCGAGCTTTACTTTGAAGATGAAGCAGAACAACCCGGCAGGACACAGTCGACCTTATAGAAGAATAAAGAGAGATGGCCATGATCCGATCGACTATCTATCAGCAGAACTTGTGTCGATTCCATGCCAAAAACGTGAAGAGTCGAGCCTTCCAAGAAGGAGATTTGGTCCTCCGAGTGGATCAACAGAAGCCACACAAGCTCGCTCCTACTTGGGAAGGTCCCTTCATCGTCACCAAAGTTCTCCACAATGGAGCATACCGTCTTTACAATGTCGATCGCTAGATTGACGAGCCACGAGCTTGGAATGCCGAGCTGGTCCGCCCCTTTTATACTTAAGTATTCACTAGGATGAGTTGTAATAAAAAGTTCATCTGTAGATTGTTTATCAAAGACAAGAGTGTTATAATTTTCCCATTGAATGTTGTTGCTTTTGTTTACGTGAGAAATCCCCCAGTGGGTGGCTTAGCTGCGAATCCGTTTCACCTAAGTTTGTAAAAAAAATCCTACTGAGTGACGAGCAAGCCTCTCACTCGGGGGCTTAGCTGCGAATCCGTTTCGCCTAAGTATTTAAAAATCCTACCGAGTGAGAGGAACCCTCCCACTCGTTGGCTTAGCTGCAGCCCAGTACTCGCCTAAGTATTTAAAAACACTACCGAGTGGAGAGCAATCCTCCCACTCGGGGGCTTAGCTGCAGTCCAGTACTCGCCTAAGTATTTAAAAACCCTACCGAGTGGAGAGCAATCCTCCCACTCGGGGGCTTAGCTGCAGTCCAGTACTCGCCTAAGTATTTAAAAACCCTACCGAGTGGAGAGCAATCCTCCCACTTGGGGGCTTAGCTGCAGTCCAGTACTCGCCTAAGTGTTTAAAATCCTACGAAGTGGAGAGCAAACCTCCCACTCGGGGGCTTTGCTGCAGTACAAGTACTCGCCTAAGTGTTTAAAATCCAACCGAGTGGAGAGCAAACCTCCCACTCGAGGGCTTAGCTGCAGTCCAGTACTCGCCTAAGTATTTGAAAATCCTACCGAGTGGAGAGCAAACCTCCCACTCGGGGGCTTAGCTGCAGTCCAGTACTCGCCTAAGTATTTGAAAATCCTACCGAGTGGAGAGCAAACCTCCCACTTGGGGGCTTAGCTACAGTCCAGTACTCGCCTAAGTATTTAATCTATTCCGATCCACAAGGACGACGAGGTGCAGGTTGACTGTTACCTTCCCCTTCGGAGCTACGCCACAAAAACAATGTGCACTCTGCAAGGACGACGAGGTGCAGGTCGACTGCTGCCTTCCCCTTCGGAGCTACGCCACAAATACAATGTGCGCTCTGCAAGGACGACGAGGTGCAGGTCGACTGCTACCTTCTCCTTCGGAGCTGCGCCACAAATACAACGTGCGCTCCATCCTGATCCACATGGACGCAGGTCGACTGCAATCTGTGCTCCGTCCTTACCTGCAAGAGCGATGAAGTGCAAGTCGACTGGACTTTCCACCTCAGAGCTGCGTCTCAAGCATTAAAGTATATTCCGAGTGAAGAACAAAGTTCGCTCGAAGGCAAATGCAAGCATATTCAATGACAAGCCAAGTTCAGATAACATCCTACGAATAAGAAGTGCTCAGGCATCAAGCCTGTAAAAGTTTATCGGTTACGAAACCACTCGGCATTCCGAGGCAAATTTAAGGCGAAGCATAGAAGTTTTTCTTACTCCTCGGGTGGAGGACTGGAAGGCACGACAAAATGGTCCAGGTCGATTCCGTCAGCAATCCGAGTAGCAGCAGCAATGAAGGTCTCCATGAAAGATTGGAAGCCGTGCTTCTTGGTATTGGCCACTTTGATGGACGCCAGCTTGTCCTCTCGCGCATCCTTGCAATGAACACAGACCAGGGACAGAGCAACGTCAGCACAGCACCTGGCAGAAGACTACTTTCATTCTTGCACTCGACCTGGAACGTCATTCAGTCGAGTCATTAAAGACTCAAGGTCATTTTGAAGCGTCTCTCTTGGCCAGAGTGTCGTGTCGATTCGCGATAGCGCAACCTTCAGTCGAGCGAGGTAGTCAACCACACCAGCAACACGAGACTCCAGTCGGAGCACGTTCATAGCAGCTTCATCCTTCACAGGAGAGTTAATGGGGTCCAGGCTTGTCTCCAATCGACTGGTCTCCTCCTCGAAGTTCTGGCAGAATTCTATAAACACAATTCGAAGTTAAGCCAACAGTTCTATGATGAGTCGATGATAACAAGTCATTCGGATAGAAGAGATTACCTTCAAGCATGATGAATAATTTCTTGGCGAGCCTTCCCAGATAAGCCTCCAGATCGTTCTTCTTCCCCGCCAGTTCGCTAGCCTTGTCACTCAGAGCTATCTTATCATTCTTCAGATGGCTGACCTCCTTGTTGGCCGCGTCGAGAGCTGCTTTCAGATTGGCGTTCTCCTCTTCAAGTTTACCGACTGAAGCCAGCTTTTCTTCCGCAAGCTTCATTTTGTCCAAAGCCGCCTTCTGCGCCTCGGCGAGTTCACGATCCTTCTTCGTTAGAGCCTCCTTCACTTTATCTGCGAAGTGACAATGAGATCAGAATCAGGAATGAACAGACAGATAAAGACAGTCATCAAGATTCTCACCAACCATACCTTTCGCTTCATCTTTCGCCTTCTTAAAGTTCTCCTGAACGAGCTTCAAGTCAAGGTCGAGCTCGATATGTTTGTTTTCCAGTTCAGTATAGCGAGCCACAAGCTCGCAAGATTTCTGCGAAGGGTCAGTCGACAAACGTCAAAGATAGGTTGCTTCCGAGTGACTAAGAGAAAAATCGTAACATTTCTAAGACTACAGCCGAATCAAAATATCAACAGTAGTCTCAGAGACTACACCCAGTGGGTGCACTCAGCGTGCCCCCACTGGTTCTACCGACTCGGTCCGATTAGTCGACCGAAAGAGACAAAAAGGTTATGATCCTAAACCATAGCTAACTGCCAGCAGTCAGCCTCGGTCTCATCATTATCTAAAAAAACAGGTTCTTCAGACCTTAGTTGACTGCCAGCAGTCGACTATGGTCTCAAGGACTACACCCAGTGGGTGCACTCAGCGTGCCCCCACTGGTTCCAAGATTCCACTCGACATGGTCTGACCAGACCGAGTGAAGAAGTTAAAGTGAAGAAATTCAAAATACAAAGACTACAGTCGACTGCCAGCAGTCCACCATAGTCTTGGGGACTACACCCAGTGGGTGCACTCAGCGTGCCCCCACCAATCCAAAAATTCAATCGACACACCCAATGGGTGTACAGATACAAAGATCTTTGAAAATAGTCTTCAGATAGCATATCCTAACAGAACAGGCGGTGACCAACTAACCTGGATGTTGCTCTGAAGGGCTGAGCTAGCATCATAGGCCACTTGGCTGGCTTCCCGGATCGCCTTCACCTGCTCCATCATGATGCCCACCTGGCGTATAGCCTCCTTAGCAGCACCCACTTGGTCCTCTGGGACGTGGTGTGTGGCAAAAAGGGAAGGCGGGTCAGCAGTCGACGATGAAGGTCGAGCACTCGTCAGCGGCATAGCGAAGGACACGGAAGTCCGAGTGATGTTTCCACCCTCCTGAACCAGTGCCTCAGGCACTGATGCAACCTGAGCGGTCTTGCCAGCTGGCGCCTTTTTATTCCTCCTCGGCCTCAGCGGCGCCTCATCGTCATCGTCAGGGAGATCAATGACATGAGGTGGAGCTACAAGAAAGATCCAAAGTTAAAAGCGAAAATCCAATCGACCAAAAGCAAAACTACAGAGATCATACCAAGGTTGGAGGTGGCAGCATCTTCCATTTCCTTGTCTTCGTTCCTGGCTGAGGTCTTGGAGGTAGCAGCACTGCAGATTTCAGAAATCAGTCAGTTAGCCAACGAGTCGACCAAGAGTCTGTCCATGCTAAAAGAGAAAACACAAGTTCTGTTGTTACCCGAAAATGGTGGGAATGGCCATTCTCATCTTGGGCAGGGCCTTCGATGGCTTTGATGACGCTGCTCGGGGATTCTTCGGCGCTTTTTCAGTCGGCGCTGGAGAGGCCGTCCGAGGGCATTTCGACGACTGCCCAACATGCACAGTCGCTTTGCCACGCTCGACCGCAGGGTCGTGGATGAGCTTGGATCGCCTTTCCATGCGAGGAGGATCGACTTCCTCCTCCTCCTCTTCACTGGAGCCGTCGTCATCTTCATCCCCCTCACCATCAGATTGACACTCCTCCTGACTTTCACCTCCTCTCGCCTCCTCCTCCTCGGCCTGTTCTTGCGCCCCGTTGGGCATCGACTACAACTCAGTAGTGGCCTAGTAGACAACAAACAAGACAAAAGTCAGTCAACGGATTTTAAGCAAACAAAATGAAGAAAACAGGATCACAGTCAGAGATGCAGAATTGGACCTGGTCTACTTCGTATGATTGGTCGAGTGGAGGAATCCTCGTGGCTCCTCGGGGGTTGTCTTTGTTCCCTGTGATGGCCGTCAGCCACCTCTCCAGCGTGGGTTTCTCGACCTCCTCCGGGTGGATCTGAGTGGTGTCCTTAGTGCCAGAATACATCCACATCGGATGGTCTCGATATTGAAGCGGTTGGATGCGTCATCGGAGGAAGACCTCCAAGAGATCCATGTCGTTCACCCCGTCACGGATAAGCTGGACAACACGTTCGACCAGCACCTTAACCTGCGCCTTCTCTTCTGGTATCACCTTCAAAGAGGAAGGCTTCCTCAATCGGACCATAGAAAAAGGAGGGAGTTCGGTCGACTGCCCTGGCGTCCGCTGGTCTTTGAAGTAAAACCAGGTCGACTGCCATCCAAGGACCGAGTCGGGAAGGATCATGGCCGGAAAAGAACTTTTCCCCCTCATCTGAACCCCAAGACCCCCACACATCTGAATCACTTGTGTTCTCTCGTCACTCGGATTGGCCTTTTTCACCGTCTGGGAGTGACAGGTGAAAATGTGCTTGAAAAGACACCAATGAGGCCGATAACCCAAGAAATTCTCGCACAAAGACACGAAAGCAGCAAGGTACACGATGGTGTTGCGTGTGAAGTGGTAGAGTTGCACCCCAAAGAAATTGAGAAATTCCTGAAAGAAAGGGTGAGGCGGCAAAGAAAACCCACGGTCGACATGGGCGGCCACGGGAACGACCTCACCCCTCCTGAGGCTGCGGCTCAGACTCCTTCCCCGGGAGCCACGCAGATCCATGGGGGATCAGTCCTCCATTGGCCAGGTCGTCAAGATCATCTTGACAAATTGTCGAGCGGATCCTGTCGCCCTGGATCCAGCCCTGCGGCAGGCCGGCCCTCGATGAATATCCGCCCCGACTGGTCGCCCTTCCCTTCGCCTTCGCCGTCGCCTTCTTCGCCCGCTCCAGGGCCGCCGTCTTCTCTTTCACCATCGTCGCCAGCGAGACACACACAGAGCAGCGGCACTGAGACGGAAGCAAATGCGGTAGATAAGTTTGAGGGAGAGAGGAGGAAATGAGAGTGCACTATTAAAAAACCCCCGTCCGGGGCCTTATATGAGGTTACTTCCGAGTGACTGACTTGTAGGCCTGGGCGATCCTGTCAAATCCCGCAACAGTCACGCGCGCGATACGTGGCGAAAAAGGTGGCGTGGAGATCGAGGCATCCCTGCCTTATCCCATCCGATTACTGCGGCCTCCTCCGCCCCGCGCACTTCCCGAAATTCGAATCCCGCTAAATCCGCGGGCTATAGAGCAACTCATTAGATGAAAGATTTCCTCCGCCCTGTCGTTCGGAGTTCTCCAAGTAAAGAAATTCACTCGACGGATACAAAGAATGGATCAAGGCGACTGAAAAAGAACTTGGTACCGTCACCTAAGTTCATTGATCCAGAACAAGACATACTCATAGCATGAAAATGGGTTGGAAGTGTGTTCAACTCCTTCCCCACTCAAACCTCGATCCATTCGGGGGCTAATGATGAAACCATGTACCTAGGGTAGGGTCATGCACCTGTCCAAGATACCCTCCCCAAGGACATCTCTAGAGGAAACCACCTTTCATTCGACCTGGAAGGGTTCCACTCGACGGAATCGAAGACACTCGACCATGAGGCCAACCACTCGACTGCCAGGAGACTTAAAGTCACTCTGCATGCAAACGGTCTGTCATTAAGTAGCTTTTATGTTCATCATAGCACTTTATTTGTGGCATTACCAGTAACGCCCGACCTTAATGTACCTTAAACCCTGCAAAACTGAGGGCCGGAGGGGTCTGGCGGACTCTATATAAGCCACCCGCCTCCTCAGTGTAAAGGGTTTGCACCCCTGTAACTCATACGCACATAAACCAGTCGACCGCCTCCGGGGTCTGAGACGTAGGGCTGTTACTTCCTCCAAGAAGGGCCTGAACTCGTAAACCTCTTGCGTATACAACTACTCCATAGCTAGGATCTTGCCTCTCCATTCCTACCCCGCTATTCTACTGTCAGACTTAGAACCACGACATATTGGGATGATTTTTTTTGGATGCACTTTTTTGATGCTTGCTCAAGGGAAGAAGGTGAGATTTGGGTCCGAGGATCCCCGTCGCTTCAAATAGACAGTTGGTCTGCTGGCCGGGGTGGCGAATGTAAAAATGCCCCAGCTCCTCGTATTCGCTCAACACGTGGAGATGGCCATTATTGAAGCACAGAAGCCGAGGAGTACAACATTGATGGGGTGTTAGACACTGTTTGTTACAATGGGTACTTCGGAGTATTCGGAGATGGAACCCGCCTTGCAATGCTAAAGACAATCTACACGCCGGACTCATCGTCATTGAAGCCTGGTTCAGGGGCTACTGAGGGAGTCCTGGATTAGGGGGTATCCGGACAGCCAGACTATATACTTTGGCCAGACTGTTGGACCGTGAAGATACAAGACTCAAGACTTCGTCCTGTGTCCAGATGGGACTCTCCTTTGCGTGGAAGACAAGCTTGGCGATCCGGATATTAGATCTCCTTCTTTGTAACCGACTTTGTGTAAACCCTAGCCTCCTCTGGTGTTTATATAAACCGGAGGGTTTAGTCCATAGAGACACAATCATAATCATCATAGGCTAGCTTCTAGGGTTTAGCCTCTACGATCTCGTGGTAGATCAACTCTTGTAATACTGATATCCTCAAGATCAATCAAGCAGGAAGTAGGGTTTTACCTCCATCGAGAGGGCCCGAACCTGGGTAAAACATCGTGTCCCTTGCCTGCTGTTACCATTAGCCTTAGACGCACAGATCGGGACCCCCTACCCGAGATCCGCCGGTTTTGACACCGACAAGGGGGCCCATGGCAACGATTCAAAAGGTTAGAAGTTTAGATCACTCACACCCCCATACATGCATAGTCACTGTCGCCCCGAAGTGACCCTTGCCGGGCAAGTTTACTACACACCACCACCACCTCTTCGCATCAATCCACCAAAGCAGGAGTAGGGTTTTATGCCTTGCAGCGGCCCGAACCTAGGTAAAACTGCATGTGTGATCCCTGTCGTGCTACCTTGCATTGGTTTGCTCTTTGTGCAACGCGACTCCACCCTGCCGAACCAGCAAGGGTCCACCATGGCCCCATAGGTGGTCGTGGTTTCCCGCGACACAATGCTTTGAGTGTTGACCTAATTGGCATTGATTAAATAAACTAATACCTCTCTTTAAGGAAGACTACTATGTTGCTAACTTTACCCATTAAGATGATGAGCATGCTTCTATTTGTTAGTGTATGTTTCATCAACTAGTCCCACTATTATAGTAATTTCACTCTCTCAATATATGTGCAAATAGGGATGCTCGATTTTGGTGGAACTGCACAAGAACTTTGGGTGCTTCATTGCATCGACTGCATCCTTCCTTTCTTGTCAGTCGCTTATCTCGGCTTCCAGTCAAAGGAAATAGTAATTGATATGCTTCGTCACACAGGTTGGTACCGGTCTTTATCCTAATTATTGTGCTTGTCATATGTATTGCAATTTGGTATTGTGCAACTATTTGCCGATTTTATTACATTGGACGATTTCAGTAGAACTACACAAAAAGATCAGATGGACAGATACTTATGCTGCTGCTATGTACTCCAAAGTTCACTTAGACAAGTATCGATGTTGACAAGAAGAAGTGCTAGAGTGAACGCCAACAATATTGTTTGGCGGATAGCCTAGAAAAACATGGTCCAGCCTTTGGTCCCAACTTGTGCCTTTTGGTTATCGACACATATGGTACCGAACTGTATGGCATGGAGTCTAAAGATTCCAGACAAGTTGGTTGACGTGTATATTCATCTAGCACTTAATAAGTCTGCACGCCAGGGATGCTCCATTTTAGGTTAACTACAAGCCAGGGTAGCAATGGTGCAACAACTCTTCTTTATCTTTTTGCTCTGTCTTTCCCCCTCTCCCCACTCAACCCCTACCATAATGTTTTTGACCTCAAAACAAACATATTACTGCGTTGATTTTGGGACTTGATGAAAACTCAAGTGGTTCTTTCTGTAGGTTGGCCCGCCCAGCAAATGGGTTGCTAGTCCACGACGGACTAGGAGGATAAAAATACAAGTTGTATGGTGCAGATGTAAGTAAAAAATGCCTTCGAGAGCCATCCACTGAAAAAATCCCATCTGATGTACTTCTTCAGTCGTGCCGTCGGCCCCCTCTTCAATCCAGTTTGCTCCATTCCCTAACTGGCAGCACGGGATGGAAGTTTATTTCCCCCTCGCAGGGGGATTGAAAAAGCGCGGCACCACATCCAACACCGGCAATGGCTGCTTGTTCAAGTGATTTTTAGATAAGAAACTGCATGTTTCAGAGGCAGCGCATTTAAATCAACATGCACTTTTCAAACGTGGATAATAGAATGTTGGAAATTTTACTCATGGTAACAAATGGAACTAACAACAAGTTAACATCATGCTGATCAACATTCATGTATAGCACATCTTCATATGATGCAAGTCAAAAAGATATGCTATTTTCAAAATGGCAAGACAATGTTGAGATTGCAAAAAAATGAGTAAACCAGGGACGAAATTTTGGCAAGTGTTAGATATTTTTCATCTACACCAGTTGGAATCAAACCCGGGCAGTACTGCTTTTGGGTTAGAGGGCTGCAGCCACCGGGCTAGTGCAGTAAGTTCTAAAGAATGAAGGCATCTTCCACAACTCCAGTTCTTTCCCATCTGTGTGCCCTCGTCGTGGCGCCGCCGTATGTCATTGTCAACATGCTCAACAAATGAGAGGAATCCGAAGAGGACTGTAGGCCGAGAGGCTGACAGTTGGGACCCACCAGGTCCAAGTCGTACGCAAGCAAGTGCCTCATTGGAAAAAAAAAGCTTCCTCCTAATTCTAAAGTGATGTTCGGGCCCACGGGTTTGTCAACCTAGTCAATAAATGAAATAATTTTCGAATCATGACTGTCGTCAGAGACCTTTTTTTTCAGGGGTAACGGGGATCTTTTTTTGTTGTGGGAAAGGGGACTCGGGGATCTAGCTGGTATCCATTTTTTCAGAGGGAGAACAAGTATCAACTAGGCCTAGGTTTTGTTTTTTAACATGTGTAGCCCACGACATACTGAGACAGTGGTTTCAACTTATTTTTTGAGGCCCATCATATACGTACAGGCCTATGGGCCTCCCAACGTAGGTTTTACTTTTCTTAAACATCGGCAGCCTGATGTATTTTTTAATAAAACGTAGATCTCTGTTCTATTTATCTATATATAAGAATAATAATGCAACGTCCAATTTATATTTTCCCTTCTAACCACATTATATATATTTATATTATTACTATTATTGTATATGCAATAGAGACTTACATATACATTTAAAAACATCCCACGTCCTATTAAGTTATAAAAGTTAATGTTTAACAGAAGTTGGCAAGGAAAATCCTCGTTGTTTTTTGAGTCACGGGCAAGGAAAATCCTACTGATTGCGTACAAAAGCTTGTGAAGATTTTAAGGACCAATGTAATAATAACACGCTTATTTTACTTTTGAGCAATAACTCGCTAATTTGTTAATTTTATATATAATAAAATGTGTAGCTCCAGTTTATTTTTATGATATTAATTTCTCCTACTAACCTAACATTAAATATAGAACAAGCCCAGCTAATTCGTGTATTTCAAGAAAGTACAAATGGGCTGGGCCTTCTTAGAAAATATTAAATGGGTCGCATTGTTGCGAAATTATTGCAGGCTGACATGTGGGCAACATTTTTGCAGGCTGACATGTGGGCCAATAGGTCGAAGCCTACGCAAGGCGTTGTCAACTTAGTCAATAAATGATTCTGACATCCACGTCCATTGGATTTATATCGAACTGTCGGCATGGACCTTCAATCTCTTATCTTCTTCCTCAAGCGTCGCCTGGACCGCCTACTCCAGCCTCCGGCGGCTAGCGGCTCTCCTTAGCACGCATCGCCGCAAAGCGCTACCCCACCGCCGGCCAGGCTATCCCTCCACCCCTCCACACCTCCTGATATTCTCCATCGACTGCAGCCCCACACCGCACTAGAACAAGTTATAACCCTTGTACTCCCCTCAATCTGTGACTCCACTGCCGCATCTTCCCATCACCGAGTCGTTCCTGTTTGGGGCCTCGCCATCCTCCACTGCCTTGTTGCGCTCGGCACGGCATTGTCAACAAACGAGAGTCATCGGAAGAGGATTGTACGTGGAGAGCTTGACAGCTGGAGCCCACGAGGTCCGTGGTCGCATGCAAGGAAAGTTCCTCCTTATTAAACTGAAAAAATGTTTCCTCCCCCTAACAGCTGGGACCCCACCAGCTGTATCTTTGCACGGAAGTAAGTGCCTCCTTGTAATGCAAAAAAGCTATTGCTTTCGATGACAGCTCGGACCCGGCAGATTTGGTGGCTGACTTGTGGGACTACTAAGCTAACGCATACGCAGGGCTTTGTCAACTTAATCAAAAAATGATTCTAGCAGCTAGACCATTGGATGTTAATCCAACAGTTGTGCTGCTTCTTCAACCTGTGTTCTTGCTCTTGTCTCCCGTGGGCGGTAGTGCTGCCGTGCACCCGAACCATTCTAGTTTCCCACTCCTCTCCATGTGTGAGTCCACTGTCGTGTCTTCCACATCTCTGGGTCATTCCAGTCTGGAGCCTCGCCGTCGTCCACTGGCCTTGGTCCGCTCGGCATGGTGTGCTCAATGTGGTCAACAAATGAGAGTCATCGGAAGATGACTGTACGTGAGGGGCTGACAGTGGGAACATACCACACCCATGGACGCATGCATGCAACTGCATCGTTTTTACCCTAAAAATAATATTTTCTTCCCCTGACAGCTAGGACCCACCAGCAACATATTCGCATTTAAGGAAGTGTGTCCTTATTATGGGAAAAAAAATGATTCCTCCCCCTAATAGTTGGGACCCAGCAACTATATCTTCGCATGCGAGGAAGTGCGTCCTTATCCTCCCTGACAGCTGGGACCCACCCAGTCGAAGCGTACGTAGCGTTGTCTATCTTGTTGTGAATGTGTACATACATACTGGTCGATTGGTCGCTCTGCAATGATGAACCGTGGCCAAGTAAGTAGCGGCACATGTCATAGTAGAGCCCCTCATGTAGCAGTTCAGCCTGTCCCATCTAAACCGTGTACATGTAGATTTAGCCACACGCCAAAAAATACGGCCACATACGTACATACGAGCGGAGTCCCGAAACACATACTCGTGCATACAGACGACCTTGACTCGTGTACATGGAGAGGAAATGGATGGCTACAACATCTCCTATTCATCGGTAGCTAACAAGCTGGGTCAAAATGGAGGAAACAACATCGTGTTTACCAGGAGCCAAGTGCCTGGGTCGGAACATGTCCTGTTCATCGGGAGCGAAGCCACTGGGTCGGAGCGCAACTTGTTCATCGGGAGCAAAGCCACTGGATCAGAGTGCATCCTGTTCATCGGGAGCCACGGAGGAAAACGGCCTTCTGTTCGACCGCGTACGGTCGAAACGAGATCCTATTCATCAAGAAAGGTCTGGCGTAGAGCAGAACGGAGGAAACAGACTTGTGTTCAAGTGCCTACGATCGAAACGAGGTGCTGTTGATCGGGAAGGGTGTGGCGTACCGCAAACGGAGGAAACAGACATGTGTTGGACTGCCTACGGTTAAAACGGTGTCTTGTTCATCGGGAGGCGTGTGGCATACCGCAAAACGGGACTCCATGGGCTACTGTTCATCCACTGTCACCTACCCGCTCCAGCCTCCACGGGCTACTATTCATCCACCATTGACTTCTTCTAGCCTCCACCTACTACTGTTCATCCATCATTGATTTCCTCCAGCCTCCACCAGCTACTGTTCATCCACAGGGTCCTGTTCATCCACCCTCCACCGGCTACTATTCATGGAGCCTCCATGGGGTCCTGTTCATCCACCCTCCACCGGCCACCTCAATTGGGGTCTTATTCATCAAACGATAATGGCCTCTACTACCATAGGGTCATGTTCATCCAACCCCCACCAGGAACTGCTCATCCAACCCCCAACAACGGTCACTATTCATGAAGAGGCAGCAAGTTCGATCAGCTTCAGTTAGCAGCAGTACTGAAGGAATCGCTCGATCGGGTTCAGTTAACAGCCAGGGATCGATCACTCGAGTTTAGTAACGTAGCTAGTGCGATCGCTCGATTTCAGTAAGAGAATGCCTCACTCAGGTTCTATAACAACCCAATGCCTCGCCGCACACATGTGTGCACGTGTACGAGAGGAACGCGCAATCCCTTCGTGCATCGCTTGGCCCCGACCACCTACCGTAACCGGGAACTCCCCAAAAATTTCCTCGCCCTCGCTTCTACCATGATTTTTTCCATCATGGACGGCGTAAAGAATGTCATGCAGGTGCGTCTCCGGCCAGCCATGATGAAAAGCTCATTTTCTGTCATGATTTTTTGTCATAGAAGTAGGATCCCACCACATCTATGATGATACCGGGTTTTGTCACAATTATCGTCATAGAAGTTTCATAAGCATGACAGAAAAAAATCGTTCGGGCCAGAATGTCACAGATGTGTCTTTTTTTGTAGTGGAAGCAGTCCAAACTACCCAACTAGATCTCCTCCAAGCCTCGGAAGGTTGTAGTACTAAGGATCAAGGTGGCAGTGCATGTGGCCACGAGGTGAGTGTTCTCGCCAACTCCTTGATTGTTTTTGAATTGATTCGGTTGCTGACCGAGTGTTGTTTGCTCCTTGTAGTAATGACACCTCAACAACGTCAGCAGACCCTCATGACCGCAAGCCAGGCCCGAGTGACGCTGAAGCGGCGGATGACGCCACCTCCATAGGTACGTTGTATTGATTGACTCATAAGGTTAAGCCTTTTCCGGCTGGACTTTAATAGTTTCTTTGGTTTATGCAGCCCCACCAGAGATTATCTAGCTAGACGATGAAGTGGGTGCTGACCCGCTGAAAGGATCGAGAAGAGGTGTCTAGAGGGGGTGATTAGACCCTCAACGAGCAAAAGTAGCAGTTTTTAAGTTCTTCAAGTTGAGGTGCAGTTTTAGCACAAGTTTGAGCATTCACAATAAATTTCAAGCAAGCACGGCAAGAGTATAAGCAGCAGAAGGAGTAAAGAATGCTAGTTGCAAGAAAGTAAAGGGATGGGGTTGGAGTGTGCAAACGCAATGATGACACGGACATTTTTGTCATAGTTTTGAAAGGTGGTGCTATCGTACATCCACGTTGATGGATACTTCAACCCACAAAGGGTAACGGTTGTGCGAGTCCACGGAGGGCTCCACCCAAGAACGGTTCACAAAGAAGCAACCTTGTCTATCCCACCATGGCCATTGCCCACGAAGGACTTGCCTCACTCGGGTAGATCTTCACGAAGTAGGTGATCTCCTTGCCATTACAAACTCCTTGGTTCAACTCCACAATCTTGTCGGAGGCTCCCAAGTGACACCTAACCAATCTAAGAGACACCACTCTCCAAAAGGCAATAGATGGTGTGTCGATGATGAACTTCTTGCTATTGTGCTTCAAATGATAGTATCCCCAACACTCAACTCCCTCTCATAGATTTGGCTATGGTGGAAAGAAGATTTGTGTGGAAAGCAACTTGGGGAAGGCTGGAGATCAAGATTCTTGTGGTTGGATTTGAATGTCTTGGTGTCAACAATTAAGTAGGTGGTTCTCTCTCAAAAAATGAGTAGTGTAAGTGTAGGAACGTTTTGATGGTTCTCTCCCAAATGGGTATATATAGCCTCTACACAAAATCTAACCATTACACACATTTGACCCACCTCAGTCAGACTGGATAGAAGAACTCGGTGAGACCGATTCAGTTTAGAATGTGAATGTTAGGAATCTTGGTGGGACCGACATGATCAACTCGCCGGGGCCAATGTGCTAGCGCTAGGGCAAAACCTCATCTCGGTGAGACCGATTGCATGAACTCGGTGAGACCGATTTCAACAATGATCTAACAGAGTGTTGGTCAGGCAAACTCGGTGGGACCGATTGCCCATTTCGATCAAACTGAAATAATTGCACCATGCAACAGAGAGTTTGCAAGGCCATCTCGGTGAGAACGAGATCCGTATTGATGTGAACGAATGTCACACCCAATATGGGACCCTATCCGAGAGGAGCTCGAAGGTCTCACCAAGGATAGAAGCCCATATTGAAGACTCTTTGCAAGGTGGATATCATACATCATACCATTACATAATAGATGGGGATACGTACAAAAGGCATACTAATAACACAATAATACCACAACATCATACATAAGAGCAACACCCAACTACGGATGAAACACAGACAAAAAATCAAACGACATTCACCCTGCTAGCCAAGGCTGTCGACCAGGAACCTATCCCCTGGACGAAGAAGAAGCAGAAGAAGAGCTCCAGAGCAAGTAAACATCACTCTCACATCATGATCATCGCATTACCTGTTCCTGCAACTGTTATTGTAGTAATCTTTGATCCATGAGGACACAGCAATCCCATTACCATGGGTATCAAGACTAGCAAAGCCTAATGGGTATAGAATGGATAAGTGGTGAGGTTGCAGCAAGTGGCTAAGCATGGTATGGTGGCTAACTTATGAGTACAAGAATAAGATGAGAAGCTACACAAACGGTTACAAACTAGTAATGATCAAGAAGTGATCCTGAACTACTTACGTTCAAACATAATCCCACCGTGTTCCCTTCTCGACCAACTCGAAAAGAGACCGTCATGGTTACGCACGCGGTTGGTGTATTTAATTTGGATCTGGTGTCGAGTTCTCTACATCTGGACATTAAAAATTCCCATCTGCCACATAACCGTGGGCACGACTCTTCAAAGTTTGAAAACCCTGCAAGGGTGTCCCAACTTAGCCCATGACAAGCTCATGATCCATGGAGACAATTCTCCATCTCAAGACCCTTCGATCAGACTCGGAATCCCGATGCACAAGAGATTTCGACAATGGCAAAACAAGTCTAGCAAGACCTCCCGGCATGCCGACACCTTGATAGTAGCCGCATGTATCTCATCTCAGGCCACGTCCGGATGAACACTACGTATGGCAACCGAAAACCCCTGGTGAAGGGGTAGCACCGCAAGAGGCTCTATATGGGACCAACACGATCAGCACTGCCCCCCTGTATTATATTGAATAAAGGAACCTCAGGGATGCGACCCCCTATGCCAATTAATTAATTAATTCAATATTAGTATGTTGTAAAATGTCAAAACCAATGTTGGGCCTTGCTGGAAGAGTTTTATTCAAAGCGAACTGTCAAGAGGGCCCCATAAACCCTCACCGTGTTAGGGACACAAAAAATCAAGGAACATAACATCAGTATGACGGAAACTAGGGCGGCAAGAGTGGAACAAAACACCAGGTAAAAGGCCAAGCTTTCCGCCCTTTACCAAGTATATATGTGCATTAATTAAATAAGATATATTGTGATATCCCAAGATATCCATGTCCCAACATGGAAAAACCTGCCACTGCACCTGCAACTAACAACGCTATAAGAGGGGCTAAGCAAAGCTGTAACATAGCCAAACAATGGTTCGCGGGGATGGTGGAAAAGGGTTAAAAGCGATTTCATGGCATATAGGGAGGCTTGATAAACAAGTGGTAGGAAGCGCGACATAGCGATAGCATCGAGACAACTAGCATAGCAATTATAGTAGTCAGATCCAGGGTAACGGTTGTCTTGCCTGAAATCCTGCTAGGAAGAACATCGAATTGATGAAGAAGACGAACAGGCGCAGACGAACCATGCATTGTCGAATGAATCCTCATGATTGCAAGGAAACAGGAACTAGCGAGAAGAAGTACAACCGGAAAGAAGCAAACAACATGGTAAACACACCACACATAAACATGACATGATGCTAAACCAAGTATGATGCATGACAAGGCTACATGATGCTACTCATGGCAAGAGAAGATTCATATAGAAACACCATATCAAAGCAAGTTTAAATGAGGCCAGAAATAACATATAACAATTCCGGTAAGTCCTCATATGCAAATTTCAAAAATGGTCCAGATCTGAATAACACATTATGTTCAAGTTGTTAAACAGCAAGTTAAGATGTACCATGATGATCTACATGTTTTTCTAGTCAAGTTACATATAAGGTTCATTTAATTTCGAGCTACGGCCTAGAAGATATGAGTTGCACAAGTTAAACATGGCATGATGCAACATGATAATATGAAACTACATGAAATTATAAGCAATTTTCATATAGAGCATGCTCAAAACAGGGCAACGATGCAACGCATACACTCGAAACAAGTTATAACAATCTACCCAAAACAGCAAGTTGGCATTTTGCAATCATCAAAACTACATGCTACGAGAAACATATGAACACATACATGATATGCACTTAAAGTGAAGATAACATGCTTCAAATATCATTAAGGTTCACATTCATAGGCATCAAGATTAATCAGAAAAGATCAATGCAAAAAGCAACGTAACAACACATATTATGACGGTGAGAAACAGAGCATATGCATGAGCAGAGTTAATATGATGACATGTTGGAGGCAAGAAACAAATATGCTACAGAAACTTTACATAGCAACCAATGTCATGGCATCAAACTACACATAACAAAGAGCAAATAAATCCAAGGAATCATATGCATATGACTCATCGATTAGTGGGAACCATCAAGACAAATTTGAAATGATGTAACAATGTAAGCAAGTGTAAAACAACAACATCATCATAGCATGTTTGGAAGCTTGGAACAGAGGTCATATGATGCCCAAAATTATAAATCATGGCATTTGAATAAAGTACTCATAGCATACTTCAATTCATGTAACTGGAGCATCTCCAAAAAAAGGCACAGATTACTTCATATCAAGCTCACAACATGGCATCATGAAGTTAACAGAAAACTGGAACATCATTTAGGCATGTTCATGGCAATGAAAACATATGCTACAGGACATATATGAGGCATCAAAAGGCATGCTATGATAGAGCATCACATGGACATCAAAACATGTCAACTAGGCATCTCTAGATTATGCATGGATTTGATGGTAGTGCCAAGAAAATATAGCAACATGATATAATAGATTCAGACATCAAGTAGCCCATTTCACAAGCTTGATGCACTCACCACAGGGCATGTCAAAATAAATGGATTGCACCACTGCAAATATTGCATGATTATGCTAAAAAAAATCACACAAAAAGATATAAAAATGACAAAATGACAAGTTATAACAAATTTCAGCATTTAACACCAGCAGGCACTTTTGCCACAGGTATTAACATGTCAAGATGCACCCTAACATGAACACCAAGAACACCAACACGTGGAGCACTCTGAGGTGAACCTTTGCATATCAAGATCATCACCATAGGATCAACAGGGACAAAGTTACGACACTCACAAGATACCTAAATGATGTTAACATGCAGCAGATTTCAGCAGTTCATCTCACTTAGCAGTTTTGCAACGAAGATTAAGGCATCAATATGAACAGTAACATGAATGCAAATGCAACCATCATGTAGAGCATCAAGAGAGGAACAATTTGACATATCATGCACAAAAAATAGAGCAGTATGCACAAGGTTATGGTAGTTCAAACGTGCGCACATATGATGCAGATCCAGGGACTAGGTGAGATTTTACCCCGCAAAAAGTCAATGGAGCGGATCGTGTCAGATCGGGTCGGGGCGACAGCGCGAGGCGTTGGCTCCGGCATGGAGCTCCGGCGATGGCAAGATGGCACGGAGGAGGTCGGAGGAGGCCGGCGCGGGGCAGATTTGGCCCTGGGCGGCCTGATCCGACAACGGCTGAGCCGGCGCGGCGGGCTGGAGGTGCAGGTGGCGTGGCCGGAAGTGGCGTGGGCGGTAGAGCTCGGTGATGAGCAGCGGGGCGGCGGCGGCGTGGGACGAGGCGGTGCAGGATGACGCGATGGCGGCGCGGGCGAGGCGGCGGCAAGCGGCGGCGGCGACGAGGCAGCGCGGGGCGAGGTGTAGTTTTTGCCCACACGATCATGATACGACGGTGATGAACATGGAGGGGGTTTAGATGGGATAGTGAGCTGTTGTGGATAGGTATTGGGCAGCAAATAGAGAGGGGTCCGACGGTTAACACGATTAACCGTTGGGGCATCAAACGGCCTCCAAGCGGTCTACCGGTGACATACCAAGACCGCTCGACAACTCTCGGCCCATTCCGATAACGTTTTTCTCCCACTCACAAAACGAGATTTGGAAGGTGCGGCAGGTGCGTGTGATTGTGGTTGGGCTCAGAACAGACAACGGAGATAACTGGGAAACCCGAACGGATGCAAGTTTGAAAAACATGCAGATGAAATGCACATGATGACATGGAAAAATGCAACACCCAAGCGAATGACATGGCAACAACGGCGAATAACTGGAAGACATCTGGCGCATCGGTCTCGAGGTATTACAACTCTACTCCACTAATATAACATCTCATCCCGAGATCTTAGAACGAGAAGGAAGAAAAAGGGGATGAGGTGAAGTAAGAACGCAAGAGAGAAGATGAACAAAGACGAGGGCACTCGGGTAGAAAGGAGTTACAAGGATTAAGACGAGAATCAAAGCTCGAAGAACTTTGATAGACTTAGAAACCACTCCGGTTAGGAAGGGTAGAAAAAGAATAAGAACAAAAGAATTTTTTCAGCACTCCGGCTGAAAATGGAAGGAATAGAACATGAACTTCACAAGATGGGATGACGCTTGACGAGATGAACAACACAATGCCTCTGGAAGAATTGAAATAGAGGAATGAAAAGTTTCAGGAAGAGAATAACAACTTCCATGATCAATGACTTCAATAGCATCCTTAGAAGGAAGGATTGAACAGAGTTGTTGAGAAAGTCAACAACAAAAGAATAATCTTGTTGTGGACTTATGAAAAAACATCTCAAAACATGAGGTGCAATTATGCCAACCAAATGCCTGGATATCTAAGAAGAATGAAGAAATTCAAAATTCCACTTCAAAAGAATATGGAGAATTAATTCCACTTCGAGACGCAAGAAGAAAAGATACTTGAGCTTCTCCAAGAAGAATCTTGACAGACTTGAAGAATGAATTAAATCCTGAAGATCCACCATGAAGAACTTTGGGAACAAAAGGATGATGAGGTAGAACTGAAGGATGAAAAGAATAAGGTTAAAGCCTTGCAATCATTTAGATAGAGCTTCGCAACGAGACAAGCGAGAAAACTTGGAATTCCAAGAAAGAAAAGATGAACAACCGAGAAATTATTCACGATGAACAATCGATGGGAAGCAATGGATTTGCATACTACTTATTCGCGTTGGAAAGAGACTAAGGGGAGATATAGTGGAAAACTTGGAATTCGGTAGGATTGGAAAGAATGAATGAATTGATATGATAACAAAGAAAAAACAATCTTCAAAGAACCACCATAAGAATTTGAAAAAGAATGAAGAAAAAAGAATGAATCACCAGGAAAATTAGAATAACAAATATGCTTGAGGGGATGTACAAGCCAAAGAACGAAGATATCACGAGCTGACTAAAGACTACTCCACAGATGTGCCGAGATAATTTGAGAACGATAACTGGAATGTGATGACAAAGAATTCTTCTGGAATGATGGCCTTCGAAGGATCAAAATGAAAACAACTCCTAAAATGTTCCGGATGGGTAAGAAAGATTTTTTGATGATCAGAACAATTTGAGAGGATGGCATCAAGCCTGAACAACGAATCTTAAGAGAATAGGCAAGATTTAAGAGAAACTCTTCTTCGGTCTTCTAATGTAGAGAATGAGGATGAAAACACCACCAAAATTGTTGAGATACTCCAGAAGAATGAAAAGAGTAAAGGTTGAGAGAAGAAATGAAAATGATTTGAACGCGATATTGAAGGAGGCGTCTGAATGATGAATTCATTCTTACGTTACACTTTGAAAAGAATTTGAGAATAAGTCCGGAATAATTAGAAGAGTCAGGTAAGGTCCTAGGAAAAGACCTATGGGTTAGGGCCCACTAAAGACCAAACACCATTGAAAGGATTGTTAATGAGAAATGATGCACTGGAAAGATTGAAAAACTTGAATGAGGTGACAATCTCGAATTAATTGAAACACCGACGAGTCTCCTGAGATGTCTTGGTCAATCCAGAATGAATAAATGGTGAGAGGCGAACGAGCAAGGGGAAGCATTTGAGCCAAGTAAAAGAATACGATCAACACCGAAAATTGGAATTGAATCCACCGGAAAAGAAAACGAGACGAACAATGATGAACTAGACGAGAATTCGCCGGTTGAAGTGACTGAGAAAAGACTGAAGAGGATATGCATGAATTAAATTGATGCTCGAATAGGGACGCAAACTCCGGGAAGAAAAGGGGGTGGGAGGGTGGGAAAAACAAAGGCAACTTGGAAGGGGGAACCGACGAATAATATGAAGAGAAAAACACCAGTTGAAATAATTGAAGAACGAATGTAGAGGCTTCGCATGAGTAGGATGGATACTCGATTATGGACTCCGACTCCGAAAGGGTGGGAGGGTAGGAAAAAGAAGACAACTGAGGACGTAGAAACAACTTCGCTAAGAAGGAACTGAGGATTGATCTTCCAAAAGACAAGGAGGTCGAAACAAATCGAAGAGAAGTGCGCCGGATAAAAAGAGCTGACAACACAACGATCGGAAAACTAACTGCGAGACCCTAAAGAAAAATTTGAATGGGAAGAGTAGAAGAATAAAAACACCTATGTCAATATTCCTCACCAGAGCGACAAAGGGGCTGCGGAGTAAAAAGAATTCCTACTCTCTGATATAACTAGACGCTGAAAATGGTTTTCTTCTAGACTCGACAACGGCCGTGCTACGATCAATCAAGGGGGCTCCTATGGTCGGTCGAGGTTCTGATACCAACTTGTCACGCCCAATATGCGAACAGATCCGAGAGGAACTCGAAGGTCCCATCAAGGTAGAAAGCGCATATTGAAGACGTTTTGCATGGTTGATATGATTACATCGTACCGTTACATAATAGATGGGGATACGTACAAAAGGCATACCAATACACAAGAGCAACATCCAACTACAGATGAAACAGAAACAGAAACTCAAACAACATACACCCTGCTAGCCCAGGCTGCCGACCAGGAACCTATCCTTTGAAGGAAGAAGAAGCAGAAGAAGAGCTCCAAAACAAGTAAACATCGCTCTCACGTCATGATCATTGCATTACCTATACCTACAACTGTTGGTGTAGTAATCTGTGATCCACGAGGACTTAGCAATCCCATTACCATGGGTAAAAAGACTAGCAAAGCCTAACGGGTATGGAAAGGATAGTGGTCAGGTTGTAACAAGCGGCTAAGAATTTCTGGTGGCTAACTTACGAGTACAAGAATAAGATGAGAAGCTACACAAACGGTCGCAAACTAGTAATGATGAAGAAGGGAACCTAAACTACTTACGTTCATAACCCCACCATGTTCCCTTCTCGACCCAGTCGAAAAGAGACCATCACGGTTATGCACGCGGTTGGTGTATTTTAATTCGCATCTGGTGTCAGGTTCTCTACAACCGGACATTAAAAATTCCCATCTGCCACATAGCTGCGGGCACGACTCTCAAAAGTTTAAACCCTGCAGGGGTGTCCCAACTTAGCCCATGACAAGCTCATGATCCGCGGAGATAATCCTCCATCTCAGAACCCTCCGATCAAACACGGAATCCCGATGCACAAGACATTTCGACAATGGTAAAACAAGTCAGGCAAGACCTCACGGCATGCCGACACCTTGATAGTAGTCGTGTGTATCTCGTCTCAAGCCACGTCGGGATGAACACTATGTACGGCAACCGGAAACCCGTGGTGAAGGGGTGGCACCGCAAGTGGCTCTGTTTGGGACCAACACCATCGGCACTGGCCTCCCTGTGTTATGTTGAATAAAGGAACCTCAGGGACGTGACCCCCTATGCCAATTAATTAATTAATTCAACATTATTATGTTGGCAAATGTTCAAATCAATGTTGGGCCTTGCTGGAAGAGTATTATTCAAAGCGAACTGTCAAGGGGGGCCCATAAAGCCTCACCGTGTTAGGGACAAAAAAAATCAAGGAACATAACACCGGTATGACTGAAACTAGGGAGTGAAGAGTGGAACAAAACACTAGGAAAAAGGTCGAGCCTTCCACCCTTTACCAAGTATATATGTGCATTAATTAAATAAGAGATATTGTGATATCCCAAGATATCCATATCCCAACATGGAAAAACCTGCCACTGCACCTGCAACCTGCAACACTATAAGAGGGGCTAGCAAAGCGGTAGTATAGCCAAACAATGGTTTTCTAGGATGGTGGAAAAGGGTTAGAGGCTGTTTCATGGCATATAGGGAGGCTTTATAAACAAGTGGTAGGAAGCACGACATAGCGATATCATCAAGACAACTAGCATAGCAATGATAGTAGTGAGATCTAGGGTAACGGTCATCTTGCCTGAAATCCTGCTAGGATGAAGACCAAATCCATGAAGAAAACGTACGGGCGCAGACGGACCAAGCATAGTCAAACAAATCCTCATGATCAGAACGACACATGAACTATCGAGAAGAAGTACGACCGGAAAGAAGCAAACAACATGGTAAACACATAACACATAAACATGACATGATGCTCAACTAAGTAGGATTCATGACAAGGCTACATGATTCTACTCACGGCAAGAGAATATGCATACAAGAACACATCAAAGCAAGTTTAAAGGAGGCTGGAAACAACATATAACAATTCCGGTAAGTCCTCATATGCAAATTTAAAAAATTGTTCCAGTTCTGAATAACACGTTATGTGCAAGTTGTTAAACAACAAGTTAAGATGCACCATGATGATCTACACATTTTTCTAGTCAAGTTACATATAAGGTTCATTATATTCGGAGGTACGGCCTAGAAGATATGAGCTACACAAGTTAAACATGGCAATAATGCAAAGTGCATTCAAACATCCAGAAAACACACTCAAAACATAGATACAACAAGATAATATGAAATTACATGCAATTCTAAGCAAGTTTCATATATATAGCATGCTCAAAGCAGAGCAACGGTGCAACACATATAGTCCAAACAAGTTATAACAACAATCTGCCCAATACAGCAAGTTGGCACTTTGCAATCATCAAAACTACATGCTATAGGAAACATATGAACTCAACCTTGATATGCACTTAAATTACAGATAACAGGCTTCAAATATCATTAAGGTTCAGGTTCATAGGCATCAAGGTTAATCCAAAAAGATCAATGCAAAAAGCAACTTAACAACATAGACTAACAACACAGATTGGTGAGAAACAGAGCATATGCATGAGTAGAGTTAATATGATGACATGTTGGAGGAAATAAAAAAAGATGCTACAGAAACTATACATAGCAACCAATGGCATGGCATCAAATTACACATAACAAAGAGCAAATAACATCCAGGCATCATATGCATATGACTCATGGATTAGTGGGAACCCTCAAGACAAGTTTGAATGTTGTAATAAGTTCAGCAAGTGTAAAATAGCAACATCATCATAGCATGTTTGCAAGGTTGGAACATAGGTCATATAATGTCTAGAATTATCAGACATGTCGTGTGAACAAAGTACTCATAGCATACTTCAATTCATGGCATCTTGAAGTTAACAGAAAACTATAACATCATTTAGGCATGTTCATGGCAATGAAAATATATGCTACTGGACATATATGAGGCATCAAAAGGCTTGGCATGATAAAGCATCACATGGAAATCAAAACGTGTCAACTAGGCATCTCCAGATTATGCATGGATTTGATGGTAGCATCAAGAAAACATAGCAACATGATATAACAGATCCAGACTTAGCAGGACAATTACAGCAAATAGCCCACTTCACAAGCTTGATGCACTCACCACAGGGCATATCAAAATAAATGGATTGCACCACTGCAAAGATGGCATGATTATGCTCCTAAAACATGTTGACATGATGCTATAATAAATCACACAAAAAGATATAAAAATTACAAAATGACAAGCTATAATACTTTTCATCATTTAACATCAGCAAGCACTTTTTAAACAGGGATTAACATTTAAAGATGCACCCTAACATGAATGAAAAGCACACCGAGCACTCTGAGCTGATCATCACCATAGGATCAACAGGGACAAAGTTACATCACTCACAAGATGCCTAAATGATGTTAACAGGCAGCGGATTTCAGCAGTTCATATCACATGGCAGTTTTGCAATGAAGATTAAGGCATCAATATGAACAATAACATGAATGCAAATGCAACCATCATGTAGAGAATCAAGATATGAACAGTTTGACATATCATGCACGCAAAACGGAGCAGTATGCACAAGCTTATGTGAGTTCAAACATGCGCACATATGATACACATCCAGGGACTTGGTGAGATTTTACCCCGCGAAAAGTCAACGGAGCAGATTTGGTCATATCGGGTCGTGGATTCGGTCGGGGCGACGGCGCGAGGCGGAGGCTCTGGCGTGGAGCTCCAGCAACGGCAAGCTGGCGTGGAGGAGGTCCGAGGAGGCCGGCGCGGGGCGGATCTGGACCTAGGCGGCCGGATCCAGCCACGACATAGGCGGCGGGGTGGGCTGGAGGTGCAAGCGGCGGCTGCGAAGGTGGCGCGGGCGGCAGAGCTCGCCGGCGAGCTGCGGGGCGGCGGCGGCACGGGGCAAGGCGGTGCGGTGGCGGGGCGGAGTGGTGCGGTGGCGGGGCGGAGTGGTGCGGTGGCGGCAAGCGGCTGCAGCAGCGAGGCAGCGTGGGGCGAGGTGCGGCGCCCCGGTGAGGTAGAGGCAGCGGCGTGGTGCACAAAGTGGCAGGACAGCGTGTGCGGGCGAGCAGGCGGCCGCGTTGGACGGGTTGGGCCTGCGAGCCCGGGCTGGGCCCGGCGGGCCGACGCGGTGAAGGGTAGCTGCGCGACATGTGGCAGTTGGGGATTGGGCGCGGGCGTTGGCTAGACGCGTCCGGCCGTCAGAGGACGTGTCCGGCGCGGAGGATGGTGGATTGATCTAAGATTTGCTAAAAATTAGGGGGAGGGGGGCGTTTTTATAGGTAGAGGGAACTAGGAGAGGGCAATGGTGGTGTGGTTTTCGCCCACACGATCATGATCCAACAACGATGAACATGGAGGGGGTTTAGATGGGCTACTCGGCTGCTATGGAGATGTGTTGGGCTGCAAAGAGAGAGGGCTCCGGCGGTTAACGCGGTTAACCGTTGGGGCATCGAACGACCTCCAAATAGAACAAAATTTGACAGGCAGTCTATCGGTGACATTCCAAGACCACTCAACAATTCTTGGCCCATTCCGAGAACGTTTTTTCCCGCTCATGAAATGAGATTTGGGAGGTGTGGCGGGCGCTTGTGAGTGTGGTTGGGCTCAGAACAGACAACAGAGAGAACTGCGAAACCCGAACCGATGCAAGTTTGGAAAACATGCAGATGAAATGCACATGATGACATGGAAACATGCAACACGCAAGCGAATGAAATGGCAACGACAGCGAATAACTGGAACACATTTGGTGCATCGGTCTCGGGGCGTTACACCGAATTGTCTAGGGTTTCTGGCAGTGGCTACATCAACAAAACTCGGTGCCACCGAATAGATCAAGTTGGTGGGTCCGAATTTAACTTCAGGTTTTGGACATATGTGGAAATGAGGAAGTGGCTAAGGGTTTTGGAGCAATATCACTAAGCTCTTTGAGCAAATAAACCATTAAGCAACACCTCATCCCCATTTAATAGTATTGGCTTTCCTATGGACTCAATGTGATCTTGGATCACTAAAATGAAAATGAAGAGTCTTGGCCTTTGCCAATCTTTAGCTTTAGCACTTTGAAGGGGTTCCACATCCTCTTGTCCTTGCCACGCCATTGTTGAACTTATCTTAAATGTACTCAATAAAAGTATTAGTCCAACGAGAGATATGTTGTCACTAATTACCAAAATCACCCAGGGAGCACTTGTGCTTTCACCGACCAAATTCGGACGCCATCAGGGAGGGACGCCGAATGCTGATATGCCAATGAAGGACGCCTCTCCTCGCCAGATGACCCGCGTTTCACTGGCGAAGGTCACCACAAAGACCGCGAGGCCGAGTCCTCTGGCTCAAGGTGGCTCAACGTCTTCGACCGCGGTGGTGTTAACTGCAGGATCCTCCCAAGCCCCTCCGAGTGGAACAACGTTGATTCCGGCCCGACTACTTAATTCCCCCGTATCATATCCTAGAGGACCAGGTGGGGGCGAGTAAGGAGGCGCTGATCCAGGTGAATTTGATGTGCATCCAACTGAAGGAGGCCTATGACGCCAACGTAGCGCTAGAGACCAATGTTCGAGTAAGTACCATTGTGAGTATAATTTAAAGTCAAAGTTTCTTCTTTTCTTAGTAGGATTTCTGTCAGTGGGTTTGCACAGGGCACACCCACGGGTTGTTCCTGTCGACTGGAAGCAGTCGATAGGAGTCTTCCTTGAATTTTGTGTCCACTCTGAGCCTAGCCATACAGTAGACGACTGGTCATGGTCCAGTGGGGCCAGTCTGTGTGCACCCACTGGGTGTAGTGCCTGAGGCTACAGTTGATTGGAACAATTGGCGGTAGTATTAGAACATTTTTTAGATCATCGACGAGTCACTTTCTAGTGGGGGCACACTGAGTGCAGCCACTGGGTGTAGTCCCTAAGGCTTCCGTCTTTCGCTGGCAATCGTTCGTAGTCTATAGAACTGTCTTCAGGCGTTCGGGGCACCCGACAACACTCATGCGTTGGCGAGGTAATAGGTAAAGCTACCTTCTCTACTAACTCGGAAGTCAGCCGAGTGAGGCAGGTTATCTTGTGTTGTTGTTCTCTATCTTCTTCATCGCCCACTCAAGTTAGCTGAGTGAGGGTAGATCAGAGGGCACTTCAAAATCTGGTATTTATCTAGCAATAACCAGAATGTACTTGAGGATTTAGTACTAGTCAAGCTAATCCCTGTCAAGGGGGTGTGCGGTCGAGTGGGTAATTCTAAATTACTTTAGGATTTTGTACTGGTCAAACTTGTCCGACTTGGAGGGGAATGACCGAGTGAGTAGCCTCAGGGTACTTTAGGATCTGGTACTCACCCAACTTACCCACTCGCTAGTCAAAGTGTACTTTAGGATCTAGTACTGACCCAACTTGACCCACTCGATAGTCAACGGGTACTTTAGGATCTGTTTTTGGTCTAACTTGTTCCTTCCAGCGGTGCTCGCGCGGACATTTGTGAGTTATTTCTTTAGTTTCTCATTTGTGACTTCAAACTTACTGCTTTCCATATGTTGCAGAGACCTGCTAGATGGGACCTCACTACGCCACAATGGAGAAGGAGGAAACATCCCTTCGACTCGATTTGGAGGCCGAGAGACTCAAGAATGCCCGACTGGAGCAAGAGAAGAAGACACTGGGAGGTAAGCTATTTCCTCCGACTGGTAGCTACTTACTATTGTTTCCCCTTTGATCCATATCATTTTGTTCCAACAGATGTTCGTAGCGAGAACACCCAACTAGTAATGAGGGCCAGGACTTCTATTTATTTAGAAACTATGAAGCAGGCTCTAGAGAACAAATACAAGGACCTGGCGATGGCCCAAAAGGAAGCTAGGACCAAGACCAAACTTGCTGATGAGAAGCTGGCTTCAGTTAGCAAGTTGGAGGATGAAATAAAGGGCCTCAAGGCTATCATTAGTGCCTCCACTTAGGAGAACAGAAACTGGAGGAGAAGGTCACATAGCTGACTGACAAGAAGGATGCCCTTGAGAAACACATCGAGGATGTTTGTGAGGAATTTAGTGAGAAGCTCACTGGTAATTTCACCTTCGGCCGAGTGAAATCCATATGTTGCCAAATGTTTCACAATCATTCGCTCACAGATAGTTCTTCTTGACGCAGAGCATTGTTATAACAAGGAATTGGAGCTAGAGAGGCTCGAGAATGATGTGAACCCTTCCAAGTGGAGAGGCTCATAGATTGTTCTCAGATTGTTTTTTTAACTTAGGCGAACACTAGTTCACGTCCAAGCCCCTGAGTGCAGACTAGATCCTCACTTAGATTGTTTTTCAACTTAGGAGAAAGATGGTTCGCGGCTAAGCCCCCAAGTGTGGAACATATCCTCACTCGGATTGTTTTTTAACTTAGGTGAAAGCTGTTTCGCAGCTAAGCCCCCGAGTGTGGACTAGATCCTCACTTGGTTTATTTTTTAACTTAGGAGAAAGTTGGTTCGCGGCTAAGACCCCGGGTGTGGAACAAATCCTAACTCAGATTGTTTTTTAACTTAGGCAAAAGATGGTTCGCTGCTAAGCCCCCGACTGTGGAACAGATCCTCAATCAGATTGATTTTTAATTTATGGAAAAACTGGTTCGTGGCTAAGCCCCTGAGTGCTGACTAAATCCTCACTCAGATTTTTTTTAACTTAGGAGAAAGCTGGTTCACGACTAAGCCCCAGAGTATGGAACATATCCTCTCCCAGATTGTTTTTTAACTTAGGCGAAAACTGGTTCGCAGATAAGCTTTCTCACCTCTTCACCCACTGGAGGTGTGTTAGCTTCTGAATGCGACTAGTCACCTGGGTGGGACGCGACTGTAGTTCGAACTAGGTGATATATGAGAAAAAACAACACTTTTATTCATCTATGTTCATTCGAACTAACTATTGCAAGGGAGAAATTTTATTCTATGTATAAAACTTGCAGAGCAAATCCGCGTTCCATGCTCTGGGCTCTTCTATTCCTCTTGTGAAGTTGTACAATCTGTATGCTCCATTTGGTAAGATCTTGGATGGCGAATGGTCCCTCCCAGGGGGTGCCATCTTGTGAGGTTTCTGTTGATCCACTCGGAGGACTAGGTCTCCTTCATGGAAAGCACATCCTCTAATGTGTCTATCATGGTAGCGATGCAAGTCTTGTTGGTTCGTCTTGTTGGTTCAACATAAATTTTATAAGTGCTAGCTCATGTTCTTCCTCCAAAAGGTCTAGGCCATCCTGCCTTGCTTCCTTGGATTAAACTTTTGAGTAAAGAACCACTAAGGGAGAGTTGTGGAGAATATCACTCGGCAGGACCGCTTCTGACCTGTACACCAAAGAATGGGTTGCGGTTCGTGGGTCGATTTGGGGTCGTTCACAGGCCCAAAGGACCGACAGTAGCTCGCTCACCTAAGCTCCTGCTGCATGAGTCAGATCACGCATGAGTCGAGGCTTCAATCCTTGAAGTATGAGCCTGTTTGCTCTCTCGGCATGCCCAGCCGACTATGGGTGCACCACAGAGGCTTAATAGACCCGGGTGACCTGGGTGTAACAAAAATCACGGAACTCGTCTGGGTTGATGTTAGATCCGTTGCCGGTGATGATGCTATGTGGGACTCTGAATCTGAAGATAATCTCCTTGACGAATTGAATCGCAGTGGCTGAGTCCAACTTGTTTGTGGGATTAGCCTCGATCCACTTGGTGAACTTGTCTACTGCTGCCAACAGGTGCGTGAAGCCACTCGCCCCAGTCCAAAGAGGGTTGGCCGTGTCGAGTCCCCAGACGGATTATGTGACTGGTTCACATATAACTGGCACCCGACGCATTGATCCACTATGTCTTGGGTGGCCTCATTGGCTCGGGGCCAAAAGAATACGGCTCTGAATGGTTTGGCGACCAAGGTTCGAGAGGATGCATGATGCGCACATGTTCCTGAGTGAATCTCTTGCAGGATTTGTTGCCCTTCCTCCGGGGATATGCACCGCTCAGTGACTCTAGTCGTACTTTTCTTGTATAGTTGATCTCCCATGATGGTGAAGGCCTTGGATCGGCAGAACATCTTGCAGGATTTATCTTCATCCTCTGGGAGCTCCTACTGGAACAACTATGCCTAGTATGGCCCGGCCAACTCAGGAGTGATGACCAGTATCATTTGGACCAGATCAATTACTGCGAGAATGTCTACTTCAGTCGGATTGGAAGGTCCGACTAGTTGTAGGGGCTCTTCCACAAAAGGATCTTCCTTGATAATGGGCGAGTGCAAGTGTTCTAGGAGCACATTCTTGGGTACTGCCTTCCGAGTGGAGCCCATCTTGGCTAGGTCGTCAGTTGCTTGGCTTTTGAGTCGCGACACATGATGGAGCTCCAACCCTTCAAAGTGTTTTTCTAATTTTCTGACAACGTTTCCATAGCCGGTCTGCGCAGGGCTCCGGATATCCCATTCTTTCATGACTTGATTCACCACTCCGGAACGCCAAGGCCACCTTTAGGGGACACCAAGACCACTCCGGCCCCAGAGCTGTGGAGCATCTTGGAGCCGTTAAAGAACATCTTCCAATGTTCGGGAACACTAGGACGGGTTGTTCTTTCTCAACCCACTCGGCGAGGAAATCTACTAGGGCTTGTGACTTGATGGCCTTCTTGGCTTCAAACTTGATGTCCAGCGGGAGGAACTCAATGGCCCATCTGGCCGCTCCGCTAGTGGCATATCTATTGTTCATGATCTCAGATAGAGGGCCGTCGCTTATCAATCTGACCGAGTGTTCTTGGAAATAATGCGCCACCTTATTTGCAGTTAGATAGATTCCATATACTAGATTCTGATAATGCGGATACCTTTGTTTGGAAGGCGTGAGGACTTCAGAGATGTAGTAGACCGGTAGTTGGAGCTTGAAGGCTTTGCCTTGTTCTTCCCGTTCCATAGTGAGGATCGTGCTAACAACTTGGCTCATGGTCATGATGTATAAGAGCAATGGCTCCTTGCTGCTCGGAGTAGCTAGCACTGGATGGGTGGAAAGCAAGGATTTAAGTTCCCGGAACACAGCATGCGCTTCGCGAGTCCACTCGAACCTGTTAGACTTCTTCATCAATCGGTAAAGCGATAGGGCATTTTCACCGAGTCGTGAGATGAACCTACTCAGGGTCACTAAGCGGCCTATGAGGCTCTATACGTCGTGTAGATGCTCCAGTTATTTCATTCAGAAGATTTCTCCTATCTTCTCGGGATTGGCATCGATCCCTTGTTTGGAAACAAGGAAACCGAGTAACTTGCCTGCTGGTACATTGAATGACACTTGGTTAGGTTGAGCTTGATGCCGAAAGTGCGTAGTTCACAAAAGTCTCGTCAAGGTCGGTCAGGAGGTCAGAACCTTTCCTAGACATAACCATGATGTAATCCATATAAGCTTCTATGTACCGACTGATCTGCTTCCATAAGCACTTCTGGATCATACGCTGGAATGTGTCCCCGGCATTTTTCAACCCAAATGTCATCATGATATAACATAAACACCCAAATGGGGTGATGAATGATGTTTTTATTTCACCGGGGTCGTACAGTCTGAACTGGTGGTACCCAGAGTACGCATCCAGAAATGACAACCCCTCACATCCGACAGTAGAATCTACTATCTAATCTATGCTAGAGAGAGGGAAATGATCCTTCGGGGAGGGCCGATTGATGTGCCTAAAATCTGCACACATTCGGAGAGACTTGTCCTTCTGCGGCACTAGGACGATGTTGGCGAGCCACTCGGAGTGGTACACCTCTCGTATGAAATCGGCGGCTAAGAGTCGCCCTATCTCCTCGCCAATTGGCTTGTGCTTCTTGGCGGAATATTGCCGAAGATTCTACTTGACAGGCTTCATCGTCGAACCGACACGGAGTCTGTGCTTGGCCAGTCCCTGGGAACACCTAGCATGTCAAAAGGCTTCCATGCGAAGACGTCCTAGTTCTCACGGAGGAACTGGACGATCGTGGCTTCCTATTTTCTATCCAGGGTGGTGGAGATGTTGCCTGGGGCAGCAGTCGGGTCCTCAGGATAGACATGCACTGGCTTCGCCTGTCGACTGCAAAGTGGATTCCACAATCAGCTTCTTTGACTTCAATAGTTCGCTTGAATCCACTGCCTTCTTGTATTCGTCCAGCTCGGCCATCGCCATCTGTTCATCAGCAATCTGGGATCCCTTCTGGAGGCTCTCTTTGGCCAACTTTCGATTGCCTGTGATGGTGATCACTCCTTTCGGCCCTGGCATCGTAAGCTTTAGATAAATGTAACATGTGTGGGCCATAAAATGTGCGTAGGCAGGCCTACCCAGGATGGCTTGATAGGCACTTCAGAAGTCCACCTCCTCGAAAGTCAGCCATTCCTTTCAGAAGTTCTTATCCTTGCCGAATACAACGTCGAGGGTGATCTGGCCAAGTGATTTGGTTTTCTTCCCAGGAATTACCCCATGGAACTCCATGTTTCTCTTGCTAAGTTGGGTCATCGGGATGGCCATCGCCTCCAATGTGTGAGCATAAATTATATTAACCCTGTTGCCGCCGTCCATTAGGTATATGCATAGTCAAACTCCTCCCGTGACTCGATCTACCACCAAGGCCTGCCGCCCGAGGGTCAATATGTGAGCCGGATGACCTGACTGATCAAAAATTACTAGTGTCTTGGTCCAATCGAGGTATTTTTTGACAGTCAGAACTGCCATGTTGACCTCTTGATTAATGGCTTTGAAGAGACTCTTGATCTCGACGTAAGTGAAGATCATGAGGATGTTCTCGATGTTGGGGTAATCAGAACTAGCCTTGTCTCCATGGTCGTCGCCATCCTTGTCTCCGAAGGATTCTTGACATATTTCTTGCTTCAGGAATTGACACTCCTGAGTGGTGTGTTTGGGCAAAATAAAATTGCCCTCTTCATCTTTCCTTGAATAGATCTGGCAGGGCTGGTCGAGGATGTCACTCTTCTGGGAGACTTGCTTCTCCCCCTTCCAGTCCTTCTTCTAATTTTGGAAACCTTTGCTCTTGCCTTGGTCGGCGAGAGCCGCAGCCTCAACGCTCCCTTGAGCATCAGCCTTGCGCTCATGCTTCTTGCCCTTGTTATACAACTGATGGGCGTCGCGTGTCTAGATTTTTCCGCTTCTCGGTCAGTCTTCTTCCTCTCCATTGTCATACCAATTGGCTATCTCCATAGCCTGACTGAGAGTCGGGGTCATAGTTTGGCTGAACTTCATGCTCAGCTCACGGTATCTTACTCTGACCTTAAAGGCACAGATCTCCTGGTGCTCAGTAATGTTCTCCATCGTAATATGCGGAGTGGTCCACCACTAGATATACTCATGGAGATCCTCATCCGGTTTCTGCACACAGTGCTGCAACTCGGCCAAACCACCCGCTCTCTTGTATGCGCCTTCAAAAGTCTTGACAAAGAGTCTCACCAAATCATCCAGAAGAATATGCTACCCGGCGGGAGCTATGTTAGCAAAGCCCAAGTGGAGCCCTCTAGCATCAGTGGCAAATGCTTCATGTCAGTGTACAATAGTTTGGGCTTTTCTGTACCCCTTACTTGTGCACGGGAAGTCGTAGCCACACCTGGGGCAAGGCTTGGTAGAGCAACAGAAGGAAAGATACAAGACTACCAAGACAAGCATCCAAGCCAATGAACAACAAACAGAAGACAAGCTAGACCTCCCCTAGCAACACCCTTGCCGGGGAAAACTGTGAGGCCCCAGCAAGACCCTTGCCGGGGACGATTGCGGGGCCACAGCTAGGCTTGTACCGAACGAGGTTTTGCCAGCCCACACCATTCCAACGCGGCGACCAGCTTGCCAACTAGGCGGATGCCTGCGTGGCAGCATGCAAATTCTAAGCTAACTAAGCAAACACCTACATGGTGGCATGCAAATCTTCGTGAGGGCCCTGCCACTGCGCTAGCTCAGTAGCTAGCCAGCCAGCATGGCACTGCATGCCTCGTTAGCCAGGACGCATGTCATGGCAGGAAGAGGCAGCAATGGATGGGATAGGCTCTGTTACCATCCTCGATAAAGTTGAAGGGCACGTAGGCATCGCATTAAATGCGTTTGTCCTACGATGTCAGAGATAAACTTGTACGCGGTAGATACTTTCCACCTCCTATGTGCCACTATGGCGATCCCTTTGACATATAAAAGGAGGCCCGAGGAGTACTAGGAGAGGACTCGTACTTTTTGGACTTGGCATGCACCGCAGCTAGTCTGAGAACTCAAGAACGCGAGATATACACCAAGAAGCAGGACTATGGTTTTACACATCATTGCGGCCCGAACCTCGGTAAAATTCCATCATGTTGATCACTAGACTTGCCCTTTGCGCAACTCTCTCCCTGCCAACCGTAGAAGGAATCCTCGTGATTCCATAGGTGTAATTTTGTCGACATCCTTGGCGCACCGGGCAGGGGGAAGAAGTTGTGAAAATCTGGTCTGGTAGTTAGTGCATCAACTTCTTCATCACCATGGCTCTGAAGAAGAAGACGATCACGATGATCGGTTCACATGGAGCAGGTCCGCCCGTGCCAGCCCGAGCGGGCGACCTGGCAGACGCTGGTGGTAGTGGTGATCAAGAACATCCACGCCATCCTGATACCAGAAGCCAGGCGAGTGGCGCCGTCTGCACCCTCGACGGCGGTCCCTGCAGCAATACAAAGCTAAGTCACGCCAAACCTTGAGTGTTTTCCTTTTGGTAAGGTTATTTCCCTTGAATGGTTTTGGTTCTTCTATGGAAAACCTGCACACAAAGTAACCCTGCCACTATTGGCAGCGCCCTTGTTCTGTTTCAAGTCTGCTCAACAGCTCAAGTGGCTGCGCCAAGAACGGCAAGGTGGCTTGCCCGGCAGTGACACCCGTAGCAGGCGGCTAAGGATCCAATCCTCAAAGCGCTCGCGGCAAGGGTTCACGCGCCGGCAAACCTATCCAACTAAGCATAGGGTGTGGTACATACAAAGAGAGATAAAACAGGAAAGTAGCATGCATTTAGTTCAAAGCATGGAAAAGTTATATTACATCAGTGGTTGCCACGATTATAACTTAGGATAAAATTGTCTTGGGGACGAATTTGCAGCAGCAATGAGAAACAGAGTGTCCCTGCATCGGTGTTCCAACCTCTTGATTCCGTCAACCCAGATGATGATGGGCTCGATACGCTCTTCGAGTGCCTTAAGGTCCGCATCCTGCAGCAACTCTCAAGAGCATTGGAGAAGTAAACGCCGGGGTTCCAGAATGCCACCTTAGTGAGAACCTTGATAAGGCCACCCCGGCAAAGCTTCCGAGCCTCATTGGCCAGATAAGTTTCTCGATTGGAGTGGAGCAGCTCCAGGGCATCGAGGATGCTCTCGAAGAACAGGGTCAGCCTGGCACTGTCGCTCACATTCACCTCCTAGGAGAACCTGAAGTATGGCATGCCCATGACGGATAGCTGCGTGGTGAGCCTCTTCGGAACGTCGATAAGGCAGCTGGTCTAGAGCTTCGTGCCGTCCACAAAGTCATTGTGGGTGGCGGTGGCACTCTGCAGCAGCTGCTCTCATCTGCGAGGTTCTTGATCAGGGTCTTCTCACGTGCCCTGGTCTCTGAAAGCGTCCCTTCCATGGCGTCCAGCTTCAGCTTCAGATCGGCAATGGAATTGTTGGCCTCGGAGAGCAGCTTGGTCTTGTCGGATATGGTGACCTGTAGATCTGCCAATGTGCAGATAGTCATGTCCCTGTCCTTCGCCAGCTTCGAGATCTCCTTCTTCAGCTCCTCCAGCTCTAGCTCTAGCTTCTCCACCTTGCCAGCCAGCTCGTTCTTGGCGCCTCTGCGGCCTCGGCACCGTCAACGGCCTCCTTAGGCTTGCCGGCATGGTCTAGAGCATGGGCATCAAGTGCATCTTTGCGCTCCTGCTTCAGCTCCTGGGTCTGCTGCATGACAAGCTTTTCAATATCTTCGTCCTTGGTGCGAAGCCTTGCGGCAAGCGCCCCTTCATGGGCAACCAGGTCTTCTTCATCGACATGCAGCAGAACTTGGTGCTGCCTCTGATCAGCTTCATCCTGGGCAGCATATGCCTTCGCCACCTCTTGGGCCTTCTCAATGTCAGCCTGCTTCAGGAGGAGCTCTCGCTGGCACTCACCCAGCTGGTCCTGGGTGGCCTTCAGATCCTGCTGGTCCTCGGCGAACCGGACTTGTATCTGAGCAACACGCTCCTGGAAGTCTGCTCTGCCTTGTCCACGACCGCCATTCTGGAGTCCACCTTATCCTTGCGGGCGCGGTAGAGCGCCTGGAGCTTCTGGAAGTTGGCGATCATGGCCTGGAGGTGCTGGTCTTCTTTGGAACCACTGCTGCCGGCACTCCAGTGCTTGCCTTCCCTGGGATGCTGACGAACAGATCGTCACCCACCTTCAAGTAGTTGCTCGGAGTGGGGGATGTAGAGGAAGAGGGTTGGTCGCCAGCCACCTCCTCCCCGGTAGGCCCCTTGGCGGCCTCCTCGACAGCAGCCCTGCCGGTCTCCCCAGCAGGCCCCTTGGCGGCCTCCTCGGCAGTAGCCTGGTCGGCCTCCCCGGCAGGCCCCTTGGGGCCCTCCTCGGTAGCAGCCTTGCTGGCCTCCCTGTCAGGCCCATCGGTAGTGGCCTTGGCGGCATCCTCGGCAACAATTTTGGTGGCCTCAGCCTCAGCATACTTGGTGGTCTCCTCAATGACAGCTTCAAAGTCCATTTGGTCCGTCGAGATAGGGTCTGAAAACCGAATAGGAGAGTGAGGCAGCGCCAAAATCAAAGTTTAGAACAAGGAAAAGGAAGAAAATCGCATGGTAAAGATGGTAAGGGACGGGAGGCAAGCGTCTTACCTGTGACCAGGTGACGTGAAGTGGTTCTTGCCAGGACGGAGCCACCAGCACCTGTGCTCACCACCTCTTCCTCCTTGCGCGTGGGCTCGGTGGTGGATACCCTTGCCGAGGACCCCCCCCTGGGTGGCATGGTCGACGGGGGCAGCGTGTCGCAGGTGGCCCTCAGTGGCTCCTCCCGTTGTTGCTCTTCTCCTGCGAACTCAGCAAGGTCAACGCTGAAGGTACATATTCCAAGGCCCACCAGCGGGAAATGAGTAACGGACTCACGCTGGGGGCCGGAACGGGGGTTGCGGTGAGGGATGGTATCCGGGCTGATCACGATCATCCCCGGCGCACGTGAATTGCTTGCTGGGGGCTCATCGACCATCGAGGCGTTGGCTCTCTGCGCCACCCTCCGAGCCAGCATCTTCGTATCGCTGTGAAGACAAGTTCAAGTCAAGATAACTTAACCTAGTTGGGGGGGGGGTCAAGGAATGGATAAGGAGACCCCTTCTTGCCTCCTCTTCCACTTTGGGCTAAAGGACCCAAGATCGAAATCGGCTGTCGGGGCGGTGTCCACAAAGGGAGGAGGAGGAGATGGAGTCCTGGCTCGCTTGGCCGAGGAGGAGGTAGCGGCCACAACTTTCTTTGCTGCCGCAGTTTCCTTCACTACTACCGCGGCCACGTGCCTCGTCTGGCGCATGGGTTGCGCTTGGATCTCTTGCCGCTGCGCGACCTTGCTGGGCCGGACTGGCTCGCTGGAGCCAGCCCATCGCTGGACGCGTTTCTTCTTTGGGGCCGACGGGTGCTACGTCTTGAGCTTGCGTTGGTTTTCCTTGAAGAGGAAAGGGTGATGCAGCAATAGTAGCATAAGTATTTCCCTCAGCTTTTGAGAACAATGGTATCAATCTAGTAGGAGGCTCCTCAAAAGTCCCACGCACCTACACAAACAAAGAACTCACAACCAACGCAATAAAGGGGTTGTCAATCCCTTCTCGGCCACTTGTGAAAGTGAGATCTGATAGAGATAGTATGATAAGATAAATATATTTTTAGTATTTTATAATATAGATGCAAAAGGTAAAGATGCAAATAAAAGTAGATTGAAAGCTTATATGATAAAAGATAGACCCGGGGGGCATAGGTTTCAGTAGTGGCTTCTCTCAAGATAGCATAAGTATTACGGTGGGTGAAAAAATTACTGTCGAGCAATTGATAGAAAAGCGAATAATTATGATCATGTATATAGGCATGATCATGTATATAGGCATCACATCCGCGACAAGTAGACCGAATCCTTCCTGCATCTACTACAATTACTCCACACATCGACCGACTCCTGCTTGCATCTAGAGTATTAAGTTCATAAAGAACAGAGTAACGCATTAAGAAAGATGACATGATGTAGAGGGATAACTCAAGCAATATGATATAAACCCCATCTTTTTATCCTCGATGGCAACAATACAATACGTGCCTTGCTGCCCCTGCTGTCACTGGAAAGGACACCGCAAGATTGAACCCAAAGCTAGGCACTTCTCCCATGGCAAGAAAGATCAATCTAGTAGGCCAAGCCAAACTGATAATTCGAAGAGACTTGCAAATATAACTCAATCATATATAAAAGAATTTAGAGGAGATTGAAATATTTCTCATAGATAAACTAGATCATAAACCCACAACTCATCGGATCTCGACAAACACACCACAAAAAGTGTGTACATCGAATAGATCTCCACAAGAGAGGGGGAGAACATTGTATTGCGATCCAAAAAGAGAGAAGAAGCCATCTAGCTAATAACTATGGACCCGAAGGTCTGTGGTAAACTACTCACAACTCATCGGAGGGGCTATGGTGTTGATGTAGAAGCCCTCCATGGTCGATTCCCCCTCCGGCGGAGCGTCGGCGAAGGCTCCAAGATGGGATCTCGTGGATATAGAAGGTTACGGTGGTGGAAATGGTGTTTCATTGGCTCCCTGGATGTTTTCGGGGTACGTAGTTATATATAGGAGGAAGAAGTACGTCGGTGGCCGCCTATGGGGCCCAGGAGATAGGGGCACGCCCAGAGGGGGTGGGCGCGACCTCCTGTCTCTTGGCCGCCTCGCAAGCTTCTTGACTTGTACTCCAAGTTCTCTGGATCACGTTCGTTCCAAAAATCACGCTCCCGAAAGTTTCATTCCATTTGGACTCCGTTTGATATTCCTTTTCTTCGAAATACTGAAATAGGCAAAAAAACAGCAATACGGGCTGGGCCTCCGGTTAGTAAGTTAGTCCCAAAAATGATATAAATGTGTAAAATAAAGCCCATAAACATCCAAAAGGGGTAATATAATAGCATGGAACAATCAAAAATTATAGATACGTTGGAGACGTATCAAGCATCCCCAAGCTTAATTCCTGCTCGTCCTCGAGTAGGTAAATGATAAAAACAGAATTTCTGATGTGGAATGCTACCTAGCATAATTCTCAATGTAATTTTGTTTATTGTGGCATGAATGTTCAGATCCAAATGATTCAAGATAAAAGGTTATAAAACATAAAAATGATAATGCTTCGAAGCATACTAACAAATAATCATGTCCTATCAAAAATAGCATAGCCAAAGAAAGCTTATCCCTACAAAAGCATATAGTTAGGCCATGCTTCATTTTCATTACACAAAATACTCCCATCATGCACAACCCCGGTTTCAGCCAAGCAATTGGTTCATACTTTTTAACGCGCTTCAGCTTTTTCAACTCTTACGCAATACATGAGCGCAAGCCATGGACATAGCACTATGGTGGTATAAGGTGGTGGTTGTGAGGACAAAAAGAGGGAGAAGATAGTCTCACATCAACTAGGCATATCAACGGGCTATGGAGATGCCCATCAATAGATATCAATGTGAGTGAGTAGGGATTGCCATGCAACGGATGCACTAGAGCTATAAATATATGAAAGCTCAACAAAAGAAACTAAGTGGGTGTGCATCCAACTTGCTTGCTCACGAAGACCTAGGGCATTTTGAGGAAGCCCATCATTGGAATATACAAGCCAAGTTCTATAATAAAAATTCCCACTTAGTATATGAAAGTGATAACATAGGAGACTCTCTATCATGAAGATCATGGTGCTACTTTGAAGCACAAGTGTGGAAAAGAGATAGTAGCATTGTCCCTTCTCTCTTTTTCTCTCTTTTTTTTATTTTTTTTCCTTTTTTCTTTTTTCTTTTTTTTCTTTGGCCTTTTTTTGGCCTTTCTTTTTTTTATTTTTTTTATTTCTCTTTTTTTAAAGTCTGAAGTCTCATCCCGACTTGTGGGGGAATCATAGTCTTCATCATCCTTTCCTCACTGAGACAATGCTCTAATAATGAAGATCATCACACTTTTATTGATTTACAACTCAAGAATTACAACTCAAAGCTTGAACAAGATATGACTCTAATTGAATGCCTCCGGCGGTGTACTGGGATATGCAATGAATCAAGAGCGACATGTATGAAAATTATGAAGGTGGCCTTGCCACAAATTCGATGTCAACAACATGATCATGCAAAAAGAAATATGACAATGATGAAGTGTGTCATAATAAACGGAACGGTGGAAAGTTGCATGGCAATATATCTCGGAATGGCTATGGAAATGCCATAATAGGCAGGTATGGTGGCTGTTTTGAGGAAGGTAAATAATGGGTGCATGATACCGGCGAAAGTTGCGCGGTATAATAGAGGCTAGCAAAGTGGAAGGATGAGTGTGCGTATATCCATGGACTCACATTAGTCATAAAGAACTCATATACTTATTGCAAAAGTCTACTTGCCCTCGAAGCAAAGTACTACTACGCATGCTCCTAGGGGAATGGTTGGTAGGAGTTAACCATCGCGCGATCCCAACCTCCACTCATAAGGAAGGCAATTAAAAGAGCACCTCATGCAACAAATTTGTCACACAACTTTTACCATACGTGCATGCTACGGGACTTGCTAACTTCAACACAAGTATTTCTCAATTTCATAATTACCCACTAGCATGACCCTAACATTACTACCTTTATATCTCAAAACAATTATCAAGCATCAAATTGATCATAGCATCCAATTCACTTCCTATGATAGTTTTTATTATACCCAACTTGGATGCTCATCATTCTAGGACCAAATTTGTAACCATAGCAAATACCATGCTGTTATAAAAGACTCTCAAAATAATATAAGTGAAGCATGAGAGACTAGCAATTTCTTCAAAATTAAGCCACCGCCGTGCTCTAAAAGATATAAGTGAAGCACTAGAGCAAAAACTATCAAGCTCAAAAGATATAAGTGAAGCACATAGAGTATTCTAGCAAATTCTAATCAAGTGGGCTTCTCCCAAACAGTGTGTACAGCAAGGATGATTGTGGTAAACTAAAAAAGCAAATACTAATATATTACACGACGCTCCAAGCAAAACACAAATCATGTGGCGAATGAAAATATAGCTCCAAGTAAAGTTACCAATGAAAGAAGACGAAAGAGGGGATGCCTTCCCGGGGCATCCCCAAGCTTAGGATTTTGGCTATTCTTGAATATCTTGGGGTTCCATGGGAATCCCCAAGCTTAGGCTCTTGCCACTGCTTATTCCATAGCCCATCAAAGCTTTACCCAAAACTTGAAAACTTCACAACACAAAACTCAACGGGAAATCTTATAAGCTCCGTTAGTGAAAGAAAACAAAATCACCACATAAGGTACTGTAATGAACTCATTCTTTATTTATTTTGGTGTTAAACCTACTGTATTCCAACCTCTCTATGGTTTATAAACTATTTTACTAAACATAGATGTATCAAAATAAGCAAACAACACACGAAAAACAGAATCTGTCAAAAATAGAACAGTCTGTAGCAATCTATAACTAACGCAAACTTCTGGAACTCTAAAACTCCTACCAAAATAGGAAATCCTGGACAATTTGTCTGTTGATCATCAGCAAAATGAATGAACGCAAAAGCATGTTTATGTGATTTAACAAAACTAATTTCATGCGTGCAAAGTTTCTGTTTTTCAGCAGAATCAAATCAACTATCATCATAGGTTATCCTATAGGTTCTACTTGGCACAAACACTAATTAAACACAGAAACACATCTAAACAGAAGGTAGGTGCAAAATTTATTACTAAACATGAACAAAAACAAAAAACACAAATAAAATTGGGTTGCCTCCCAACTAGCACTATTGTTTAACGCCCCTAGCTAGGCATAAAAGCGAAGATAGATCTAAGTAGTGCCATCTTTGGCACTCGGAAACAAAAGAAAAAATTCCCTTCCTATGGCATTCATCCTTCTATTTTGCGAAAGCACATTGCTATTAATGGAGGAAGTAAGATTAAGCACGTTACGGAAATTTGCATCTAAACAAGACTTCATCTCTTTGATAATTTCGTTTTGATAAAAGCATAAGAGGGTGGTAGATTCAACCTTATCATTCATGGGTGCCCAAATATAGTTTTCATTCTTTCATAGGTATCTATAGCATCCCCTTCAAGAAAACCTTCTTCAAAAATAGAATCTAGAACCTGCTTGAAAGAAGCGGGTAAGCCAACATAGAAACTTTTTAAGTAAACATCAATTTGATATTGTGGTACATAGCTAGCCCGAATTCTTAATAACCTATTCCAAGCATCTTTTAAAGACTCATCAAGTAAATAATGAAAAATTCCAGAGTCATCTTCATCAAAATTATTTAAGCTCTCATTGGTGACCCTGGTGGGTCTTTCCATAGCATGATTATTTATGACCTTAGAGAGGATAGAGGGGTTATCCAAGGTACTAGAACCCGAGAGATGACCCTTAGTTCTTTTTGACTCGGCGATAGCAACGGGAAGGCAAACGGGAAAGAGAGAGGAGATTAGGAAAGAGAGGGCAAATAAAACGGCAAGGGTGAAGTGGGGGAGAGGAAAACGAGAGGCAAATGGCAAATAATGTAAATGCGAGGGAGATGAGTTTGTGATGGGTACTTGGTATGTCTTGACTTGAGCGAAGACCTCCCCGGCAACTGCGCCAGAAATCCTTCTTGCTACGTCTTGAACTTGCGTTGGTTTTCCTTGAAGAGGAAAGGGTGATGTAGCAATAGTAGCATAAGTATTTCCCTCAGTTTTTGAGAACCAAGGTATCAATCCAGTAGGAGGCTCCTCAAAAGTCCCACGCACCTACACAAACAAACAAAGAACCCACAACCAACGCAATAAAGGGGTTGTCAATCCCTTCATGGTCAATTGCAAAAGTGAGATCTGATAGAGATAGTATGATAATATAAATATATTTTTGGTATTTTATAATATAGATGCAAAAAGTAAAGATGCAAATAAAAGTAGATTGAAAGCTTATATGATAAAAGATAGACCTGGGGGCCATAGGTTTCACTAGCGGCTTCTCTCAAGATAGTATAAGTATTACGGTGGGTGAAAAAATTACTGTCGAGCAATTGATAGAAAAGCGAATAATTATGAGATTATCTAGGAATGATCATGTATATAGGCATCACGTCCGCGACAAGTAGACCGACTCCTGCCTGCATCTACTACTATTACTCCACACATTGACCGACTCCTGCTTGCATCTAGAGTATTAAGTTCATAAAGAATAGAGTAACGCATTAAGAAATATGACATGATGTAGAGGGATAAACTCAAGCAATATGATATAAACCCCATCTTTTTATCCTCGATGGCAACAATACAATGCATGCCTTGCTGCCCCTGCTGTCACCCGGAAAGGACACCGCAAGATTGAACCCAAAGCTAAGCACTTCTCCCATGGCAAGAAAGATCAATCTAGTAGGCCAAACCAAACTGATAATTCGAAGAGACTTGTAAAGATAACTCAATCATACATAAAAGAATTCAAAGGAGATTCAAATATTTCTCATAAATAAACTTGATCATAAACCCACAATTCATGGGATCTCGACAAACACACCGCAAAAAGAGTTTATATCGAATAGATCTCCACAAGAGAGGGGGAGAACATTGTATTGAGATCCCAAAAGAGAGAAGAAGCCATATAGCTAATAACTATGGACCTGAAGGTCTGTGGTAAACTACTCACAACTCATTGGAGGGGCTATAGTGTTGATGTAGAAGCCATCCATGGTAGATTCTCACTACTAGGAAAAGGGCTATAGATAGGACTAATTCTAATGGCGCACCAAGTAGACAGTGCGCCACTACTATATACTAATGGCGCACTGGCTTCCAGTGCGCCATTAGTGTGGAAGACACTAATGGCGCACCAGTCTCACGGTGCGCCACTACTATTGATTCTTTTCCCATTTTTCCATACATACTAATGGCGCATGATGAAAAAGTGCACCATTACTAGTTAGAACTAGTAATAGCGCACGGCCAAGATAGTGCGCCACTAGTATATATATATATATATATATATATATATATATATATATATATATATATATATATATATATATATATAACTTTTTTGCAAACCTACTAATGGCGCACCGTATCACAGTGCGTCATTAGTATACATATGTTTTTTTACTTTTCTGCAAAAAGTACTAATGGCGCACCACCTGCACGTGCGCCATTAGTAACCAGGGTTACTAATGGTGCATTATGTGGTGGTGCGCCATTAGTAACCTGGGACCAACAAGATATTTTGGACAACCCACCTACCGACTCACTTTCCCCACTTCATTCTCTCCACCTCCTCCTTCAAGCTTGTCTCGGCTGCCTCCTCATCCTCACCTCATTTCCACCATAAATTCATCAAAATTAAGTGGTGAAATTACCTTTTTTTGGTAGGTAAGTAAGGGGAAAGCTATCTTCATGATGTAGATCTACTTTTTTTCTCCCTAGCTCGCTCCAACAACGTGCACATGCACTTTTTGTGGCCTAGCTAGATCTATGTATGTTTGTGGTGTTGCATGTGTTTGTGGTGTTGCATATATGATTGTGTTTGAAGGTACCGGTATTTTAAATGCGATAGTTGCCAATATTTTGCTGGAATGTTTTGATTCATTTCCGTTTCGGCGAGAATTTTGGCACTATGCATTCTTTTTGGTCCTATTTTTAGGGAAGGTCATGCCAAATTTTTTCTTGGTTCTAAAATATCGTTTTGCTCTACCCCGCAGGCGACCATGGTCCGCACGATGACTGAAGGCATCGTGAATAGGTTTTTGAGCTCCGTGAAGGCCGAGATGCTTCAAAAGAACGAGATGGAGATAAGATGTCCGTGTCGAAGATGCAAGCTGAAGAGCCTTATTGCGGACCCGGATTCCGAGCAGGTGCGGGACCACCTGCTCTTGCGTGGTTTCATGGATGGCTATCGGTGGCAAGGTGATGAAGATGACTATGAAGTCATCCATGGGGGCCAGGCAAGAAATGAGGAAGGGCAACAAGACAAGTACCACCGCGGCGAGGGCGGGCGAGAAGACGAAGAATCTCCAGGACATGATCATGATGGTGATGCTGTACACAGTCATGATGTAGAAGATGTCGTAAATGATGATGGGGAAGATCAAGACGAAGGGCATGATCATGAAGATGAAGATGCCGGAGCAGACGACGATGGAGGCTGGGTGCAGGACCCTCATATTCAAGAGCTGCTTCTCAAGCAGACGGATAACGCAAGAGCTGCCGCCCGAGAGAAAGCCAAGCTGGATCAACTGGAGATAGACGCGGTTACTCCATTGTATGAAGGATGCAGGCCCGAGGATACCTGCCTGAAAGTAACGCTCATGGCTCTGGAGATGAAGGTAAAACACAAAATGACTGACGCATACTTCGATGAGAACATGTCATTCTGGCACGAACGTCTTCTCAAGGGGAACAAGTGCCCGACCAGTTTCGACGAGGCGAAGAAAATCGTGTGCCCTCTGGATTTACTGCACGTGAAATACCATGTGTGCATGAACAATTGTATCATTTATCGAGACGAGCAGCGGAGTCTACCATATGTCCGGTGTGCGGCGTCACTCGATACAATAAGAGGAAGAAAGCTCCTCGAAAATCGGTGTGATACTTTCCGATCACTCCTCGTCTGCAGCGGTATTTCGCGGACCCTAAGGTAGCAAAGCTCCTGCATTGGCACGCGGATAGGGAGGAGAAGAAGCGGGAAGATGACGGAAATGATCCAGAGATAAATAAAAAAGACAAGATGCTGAGTCACCCTAAGGATGCGAGCTAGTGGCAAGCGTTGAACTTCGAATACCCAGAATTTGGGAAGGATCCAAGGAACATCGTGCTGGGCGCGAGCACCAATGGAGTCAATCTGTTTGGCAGCCAGAGAAGCACACATAGCACCTGGCCTATGTTTGTGTGGATGTACAACCTTCCCCCCTGGTTGTGCATGAAGAGGAAGTACATTCACATGAGTATGCTAATTGAAGGGCCGAAACAACCAGGGAACGAAATCAATCTGTATCTAGGGCTGCTGAAGCAGGAGCTAGACACGCTGTGGAAGATGCCAGCCAATACGTGGGACGCCGCAGAGAGAGAATATTTCCCTATGAGAGCCACACTGCTCATGACGGTGCACGACTATCTCGGTTACGGATATCTCGCGGGGCAGGTAGTCCACGGATTTTTTGGATGCGTAAGGTGCATGGATGACACAACGTATCACCAGCTAGATAGAGATCTCGAGTCTTCGAAAACCGTGTTCATGGGACATCGAAGGTGGCTTCGCGACGATGACCCGTGGAGGAAACGCAAGGATCTGTTCGATGGTGAAACCGAACCCCGAAAACGCCCGTGTACGAGGAGCGGCGAGGAAATAGACGAGCTGTTGAAAAATTGGAAAGACTGCCCACTGGCGGGAAAGAAGCAAAAGGCGCCAGAGCCGGGAAAGAAGCGAAAGGCACCAGAGCCGCTACTGAAGGTATGGAAAACGAGGTCTTTTTTCTGGGACTTGCCGTACTGGAAGATCCACCGTGTGCCTCACAGCCTTGATGTCATGCATATCACGAAGAATGTGTGCAAGAGTCTGCTTGGTACGCTGCTCAACATGCCAGAGAGGACCTAAGATGGGCCGAAAGCAAGGGCAGACTTGAAATCAATGGGCATCAGGCAGGAGCTTCACGCTAATGATGATGATGATGATGGTGATGATGATGATGATGATGAGGCGAAGCAGGACACAGAAAGTCATCGCAAAGGCAAAAAGGCCAAGAAAACCGGAAATGACTACCCTCCCGCGTGCTTCACTCTAAGTCAGGAGGAGATCAAGCAGTTTTTCACCTGCCTCCTAGGAGTAAAACTTCCTTACGGTTACGTGGGGAAGATAAGCAGATACCTAGACCCAGCGAAGAAGAAGTTCAGCGGGATGAAGTCTCACGACTGTCACGTGCTGATGACGCAGATACTTCCAGTTGCAATCCATGGGATCATGGACGGGCACGTCCGTGAAAGGCTATTTGGCCTATGCAACTTTTTCGACGTCATCTCTCGGAAGTAGATTGGTGTGAGGCAACTCAGAAGACTACAGGAAGAGATCGTGGTGATACTATGCGAGCTTGAGATGTACTTCCCGCCCGCATTCTTCAACGTTATGGTGAATCTGCTGGTCCATATCGTGGAGGATATCATCCAACTCGGGCCGACGTTCCTGCATAGCATGATGCCATTCGAAAGGATGAATGGTGTCATCAAAGGATACATTCGCAACATGTCACGTCCAGAGGGAAGTATAGCCAGGGGCTTTCTGACCGAATAGTGCATCTCCTACTGCACGAATTATCTAGGCATCGAGAACCCCATTGGTCTGCCCGTCAACAGGCACCTCGACAGGCTCGCTGGATGGGGTCACCATGAGGGTCGCCGCGAAATGCATGTCGACTTTGAGGGTCGACTCGCCGACTTTGAAAGAGCAAACCTAGTCGCGCTACAACACATAGACGTGGTCGATCCTTGGGTGGTAGAGCACAAAACCTTTATTGAGAAGACGTACAATGACCGAGGCCAACAGAGGACGGATGGAGATATAGTCAAAGAGCACAACTCATGTTTCACGCGTTGGTTCAAGCAGAAACTTCTGTTGTGCCCTTTACATGAAGATTCTTCCGCGGAAGAACAACTCATATTCGCCTTGTCACAGGGCGCCGAGCACAACCTGATGACCTATGAGGCATACGATATCAACGGCTACACATCCTACACCGAGGACAAGGACATGAAGAGCGATGGTTATCAGAACTCCGGGGTAACGATGGAATCCTACACCGGTAAGGACAAGGACAGATACTACGGAAGGATCGAGGAGATCTGGGAGCTGAGCTACGCTGGAGAGAAGGTGCCGATGTTCCGTGTCAGATGGGCCAAGAGCGTCCTAAAATAAGACCGATATTTCACCACCATGGTTATACCCGAAGCCAAATCCAAGACCACGGCCGCAAACGTCACCGCGAAAAATGAGCCATGGGTACTGGCTTACCAAGTGGACCAATGCTTCTTCATTACCGACCCGTCAAAGCCCAGTCGTGTTGTCGTGAGGAGAGGCAAAAGGAAGATCATCGGAATGGATGGAGTAGCCAATGAGCAAGACTTAGACAAGTACGGCGACCCGAAGATCGAACATGACGACGACGATGAAGTAGCAGCAAACACCACAAGAAGAAGCAGGACCACCCTACCTAAAGGACGTCCGTTCCACAGAAGGACTCCATTTGCGAAAAAGAAGGGCAAGAAGATTGTGAACAGATAGCTAGCTAAGATCGATTGTATTTAAATCGTAGTCTTCATTTCTCGATTGTATTTCATGGTCACTTTTTGATATCATGAATATTTTTAAATTTCATGGGCACTTTTTGAATTCATGAGGACAATTGATCTCGATCCCCCTCCATCTCGATCTCGATTCCCCCTCCATCTCGATCTCGATCCCCGCACCCTCCCCTGCTCCACCGCCGCCGCCGATGATATTTTCAAGTAACAAATTTGAACATATTTTTTAAAAAATTATTACTGTTTTTATAAAAAAATATTACCGTTATGATTTAAACAAGTTTGAAGATATTTAAACACAAATAAATATAAAAAACAACATTTAAAATGCATAAAACCTTTATTGAGAAGACGTACAATGACCGAGGCCAACAGAGGACGGATGGAGATATAGTCAAAGAGCACAACTCATGTTTCACGCGTTGGTTCAAGCAGAAACTTCTGTTGTGCCCTTTACATGAAGATTCTTCCACGGAAGAACAACTCATATTCGCCTTGTCACAGGGCGCCGAGCACAACCTGATGACCTATGAGGCGTACGATATCAACGGCTACACATTCTACACCGAGGACAAGGACATGAAGAGCGATGGTTATCAGAACTCTGGGGTAACGATGGTATCCTACACCGGTAAGGACAAGGACAGATACTACGGAAGGATCGAGGAGATCTGGGAGCTGAGCTACGCTGGAGAGAAGGTGCCGATATTCTGTGTCAGATGGGCCAAGAGCGTCCTAAAAGAAGACCGATATTTCACCACCATGGTTATACCCGAAGCCAAATCCAAGACCGCGGGCGCAAACGTCACCGCGAAAAATGAGCCATGGGTACTGGCTTCCCAAGTGGACCAATGCTTCTTCATTACCGACCCGTCAAAGCCCAGTCGTGTTGTCATGAGGAGAGGCAAAAGGAAGATCATCGGAATGGATGGAGTAGCCAATGAGCAAGACTTAGACAAGTACGGCGACCCGAAGATCGAACATGATGACGACGATGAAGTAGCAGCACACACCACAAGAAGAAGCAGGACCACCCTACCTAAAGGACGTCCATTCCACAGAAGAACTCCATTTGCGAAAAAGAAGGGCAAGAAGATTGTGAACAGATAGCTAGCTAAGATCGATTGTATTTAAATCGTAGTCTTCATTTCTCGATTGTATTTCATGGTCACTTTTTGATATCATGAATATTTTTAAATTTCATGGGCACTTTTTGAATTCATGAGGACACTTGATCTCGATCCCCCTCCATCTCGATCTCGATCCCCGCACCCTCCCCTGCTCCACCGCCGCCGCCGATGATATTTTCAAGTAACAAATTTGAACATATTTTTTAAAAAATTATTACTGTTTTTATAAAAAAATATTACCGTTATGATTTAAACAAGTTTGAACATATTTAAACACAAATAAATATAAAAAACAACATTTAAAATGCATAAAAAAAATAGGGGAGCCTGGGAATCAAACCCAGGACCTCCTGGTGTGTGTGCTGCGTGTTGTCCAGTCGGGCTAGTGGGTGGGTTTTGTTGTAGATAAGGTTAGGTGGTAGATAGGGCTAGTGGGCTAGATTAGAACAAAATTTTAATGGCGCACCAAGAGCTGGCGCGCCATTAGAATAGTCGTACTTATGGCGCACGAGATGGTGGTGCGCCATTAGAAAGTTTCCCCCACACTAAATCCCCAATCTCTATAATCTCTCCCGCTGCCCCCCCCCCCATGTTCGCCGTCCCCCTCGCCGCCCACCTCGCCTCCTTCGCCGTCCCCGAGCCGAGCGCCGCCTCCCTCGCCGTCCCCGAGCCGAGCACCATCCCCCCTCCGCCCGCGCCCGTGCCCTCGCCGTCCCCCTCCCCCTGCGGACCCGCCTGCGTCAACCTCCCTCTCGAGCGCGACAGCTAGGGTTCCTAGCCACCGCCACCGCTGCCAGCCCGCCGCCGCGGCACGCCCAGCCGGCCGAACCCTCCGCTGCCCCGCCTCCACCGCCTCCTCCTCGACGCGCCGCCTCCTCAACGCGCCACCTCCTCGACGCGCCTCCTCCTCCTCGACGCACCACCTCCTCGACGCGCCTCCTCCTCATCGATGCGCCGCCTCCTCGATGCGCCGTCGCCCGCTGCCTCCTCGACACCGGTGTCCTCCTACGGCAGCCTGAATAAAATGTACCACTCCCTCGTATCTGAGAAGTAGGTGATGAAGCTTTTTGCTTAGGCATGCTAGTGGATTCAGTGTTCTTCAGTGTTCTTGCTAAAGTTAAGTGGAAATGTTCAGTGTTCCAATACTGTAGAGAAACTATAGTGCCTGTTATTCAGTTATGACTCCTTCACTGAAACTGCAGTGTTTACTAAAACTGAGATGTAAACTAAAGGAGTTCGTGATTTGCAGAAGCTGTAGCATACTCCAACAAGTGATAAATGCACTCAAAAGGTCACTAAGAAAATGCAGATGCTTCTCAGTTGTTACTAAAAGTTTTCCGGAGTGATAAATTCATGCAAAAGAAGTTTAGTTAACTGTTACTGTTGCTGTATGAATTCCAACCAGGTCAATTTGCACAAGCACACGGGCTAGTATCATTAGCAGTGCTGCTATAAGCATATACAGATTTCTTGAACAGTGCTATTAATTACAAATAGAGCAATGTTGAAAATGAAACAAAAGTAAATGGAAAACCAGAAAGATAGGCATTCTGTTGTAAGTAAGCTAAGATAAAAAAGTGTTTACTTTAAGTAATTATTTACAACAAGAATTGTGTAGGAAAATGTCATGCAGGCTGTAACTTGAACTTGAAGAACTCCTTAGATAGTTTTTTAGTCTCCTTATACAAAACAATCTGAAGTTTGAAACCTATTTCTCCTAAGCAGACACAAAAAAGTTGCAAATAAGTAGACACTGAAAATTGCAGCCATGTCAAAGTGTCATTTCATTTGGGAGCAGTAACTATAAGAAAAGGAAGTGATTTGAATTGCAAAAAAAATGGAAGGTGAAATGAAAAGAACATTGCTCTATGTGAAAACTGTATGTGCAATCTACAAATGTGAAAAACTGTATGTGCTATCATAGGTGTTGTGCTGTCAAAACTATATGTGCAATCTCCAGAACAATTACGCTTATGTGAAAACTGTATGTGCAATCTCCAAATGTATCATCATAATGTAGGTGATGTGTTGTGTGATTCTTCATGCTGAGAACTTCAGCTTTTTCAACTTGCTGGACTATATGTTCATTGGTACTACTTGTGATGCTGCTGCTGTACTACTTGGGAATGTTGGCAACTTGATTAACTTCCGTTCTGGCCCTTGAGTTTGCCGGAATGTTGATTAACTTCCGTTCCGGCAAATTCGGGTACTCCATATGTCCTATTTTCAGCAAAGGTCATGCTGAATTTTTCCGTGAATTTTAGCATGACTTTGCTAAAAATAGGACATATGGGGTACTTGCGACTAATGCATGGGCCGGGATATCTTAGTACTTAATTAAGTAGGATCAACTTCCCATTTATTCTTGCTGCATTAAACCATAGGTGGCAATAGAGCCAAGTGATTAGGCCCAACTTAGAATTCTCCTTAGCATCGATAAACCCTAGATGATAAACCCAACATAGGTGGCAATAGAGCCAAGTGATTAGTGCCAAGTGATTAGGCCCAATCTAGGGTGCCTCGGCATCAATAAACCCTAAATGATGAAAACTTAACTTGGCTGCCCCGGATGCCTCGGTGTCGATGAGAACCTAAATGATGTACGCTTAGGCTTTTAGGGTGCCTCGGCGTCGACAAACCCTAAATGATGAAAGCTTAGGATTTTAGGGTGCCTCGGTGTCGACAAACCCTAAATGATGAGACCATGATCTTGTTCCTTGACAATAACCAACTTTTTGACCAAACTTTTTTCCTATTTAGAGCGAAACATGGCCCACAACGATGAGGCCGGTGGTTCGGGCGGCAAGCAATTCTGGGAGCTGTCCCAAGAGATGGAGGAACAACCTCACCGCTATGAGGACGCTGCGGAAGATACCGATCATGATTACACAACCCCTAGTGGCGTCAGGGATGACACCACTGATGGTGCCGCCGAGGATGCCACCACTGATGATGGCGGCGCACACACAGATTGCAGCCAATCAAAGAAGCAAAGGAAGGACCGGCATCTAAATGCGCTCCGCACCGTCAAGGAGGAATTCACTCAAGTGGACTCGGACGGGAATCCAACGGAGCCCAAACATATAGTCAAGGGGTACTCGGTTTAGCTCGGGTGCATTCTCTGGAGCACCGTCTCGATCAACACCGAGAACCTTAGGCATAAGGACCGAGGGAATTTGCGCAACCTCCTCTTCATGAAGCTGCACGAACGATACAAGTTCCCCGCCGAATTTGAAAACACACGCCTCTCAGGGAATAAAGTGAATAGTGCCGCCCTCACAAAGATGAGCACGACCCTGTCTACTTGGAGAAGCGCGGTGAAGAAAATGATTGATAAAGGTGATAGTTATGAGAAGATCAAGGCGAAATATCCTTTGATGAGCGAAGATGAGTACAAGGAGTTCGAGATCAAGTGCTCGAGCAGTGCAACCTCCGAATCAAGTCAGTGGGGGAAAGAAATGTGGGAGTTGAACTTAGGGGAACACAAACTCGGTCCCGGCGGTTACAGAGTGGCGGAGTCTATATGGGACAAGGAGGACGCGGAGCGTGCCGAGCAAGGCCTACCGCCCCGCTTCGAGAAATACAGCGGTAACAAGTAGACCAGGAACTATGTCAGGGCCCGGTACAAGGAGGACCCGATAACAAAGGAGCTTACCACGGATCCGAAGACCAGGGCGCTTGAGCTTGTTCTGGTAAGGAATACACCCCCGCGTAATTAGCTCCATATGGTTGCACTCTAATTAATCCCCAATATTTCTAAATGGTTCACGTTCCTTTCGCAGGACACTGAAAGCAGTAGCGCGGGGTCGTCTCAGAGCTCCCCTTTCGACACCCCTTTAAATAGGGCGTTGAACATAATGAAAAACAAGGATAAGCTCACTAAGCCGACGTGAGCTGGTCATGTGGCCGGCAAAGGCTTGTCCACAAAATGGGGGTCATACTATACCGCTGGTGTGCGGAAGGAGAAAAAGGCCAGCTCGGAAAGCACGACGCGCGAGGTTGAAGCACTCAAGGCACAAGTGGCGCGGATTCCGAAGCTTGTCCAAGAGCAAGTGGAACAACAGCTGGGAACGAAGCTCAACGCCATGGTGCCTACGTTGATTCATGGGCTGACAACGTGGATTGCGGGCGGCCAAAAGGGGCCTCCCCCGTTTCCCAGCTTCACGGCCAACAACTCGCACAGTGCGCAGGCGGCGCCATTGGTGTCTCCGGCGGCCCCATTGGTGTCTCCGGCGGCGGCGCCATTGGTGTCTCTGGCGGTGGCGCCATTGGTGTCTCCGGCGGAGGCGGTATTCGTTTCTCCGGCGTCGGCACGGGCATTGGAGCTTAATGCACCCAGGTGTACGCCGGCCGGCACCTCGCCAGCAAGCGCCCCCTCCGTCAGTTGCACGCCCACCGTTGGCGGTGCCTCGACATTAGCCGAGCTCGACAGCATCACGGTAACTAAGCCTCTCGGCCGATGACTTCATCTCCTGGCCTTTGACTGGGCATCCCTGACGCCCTGTACATGTTTTCGCAGGGCACCGCCGACGTTCCTAGCACTCTTCTACACTTCGTGGGCGCCGAGCTGGTCGATGTCGCCAAGGGCAGAATCGTTCAACCGGGCAACCGCATGTTCCACGGTAATCCGATGCCACCCACAATGTATAGGGTTGAAGTGGTTCGGGTGCTGCCAGGCTGCGACGAGCTGTTACCTCCGGTTTGACCCGCTGGGGCCGATGAAGAAGATGAGATGACCCTCAGCGCCTGCATAAACAGGCCGCTGCTTTGGCCGAAGAGCCAGATTCATTTGGGGGTGGGGGACACCACCCCATAGACAAGACCGCCAGTCGTGCCGGCGACAAGCCATGGCAAGAACGCCGCAACGCTACCGGACCTGCCAGACATCCCTATGGCACAGGATCCGGACAGCCCTATGGCACAGGATCCGGACGACGACGACAACGACGACGGTACATTTACCAAAGTCGATAAGTACTTTGGCGAACATGGGTACGCTGACGAGTTCTGTGGGCCTCTTTCTCAAGGACCCAACCAAGACGACCGCAATCTAGCTGTTACGGCGGAGAAATCCAATTGCAATAGGTGTCGTCTGGCGTTCAGTTCTCAGTTGACGCCTCCAGCTCCCGCCTTCACCGAGCCTCAGATAGCTAAGGTGCGAAATATTATCAGCGCCAACACGCTCAAGAATGCGGTCTGTGAGAAGAAATCGGTCCCATTACAGGAGATCAAGAAGAAGGGACTGAAACGAAAGACTAACAAGGGCGCCGGTGCGAGCCAGCCGGCACCGAGTACGATCCGTGCTCAAGACGGGCCACCTTCACCTAAGGATATCTCGAGGAGGGTTCATGTGGCGGGTAGGGCGATGCTACCGCCAAATATGCTGAATGTTGCAACCGGTGCTATGCGGAGTCTGCACGACAGTGTTCTTTCTTTGGAGAAGCGGCGTCTCAGAGAGAAGGATGTGGCATACCCGGTGTTCGTTGCCAAGGTGCCAGAGGGCAAGGGCTTTGTCGATGGCGACATCGGGGGTACGATCGTCCTGCGGTTTGATGACATCTTTGCTATGTTTAACCTTCATCCGCTGCACTACACCTTCGTTCGGCTGTTTTCGCTGAGTATGGAGATGCGGATCATTAGAGACAAGACCCCGGACATCGTGATAGTCGACCCCTTCTACATGCGTGCCAAGCACTTGAGCAGCGTTGGGGACCGCCAAGTTGCAAGTTCACACCTCGAAGGCGTCATTCTGGCAAACCCACATAAGGATAACTTCCTTGTGTCTTACTTTCCCGAGTAAGTCATCCCTTAACCGCCCCGTAACATATGATTTCTTAGATTTCGATCGTTCTTTTTTTTTTCTAACATTCCGTGTTCTGTGCAGTGACACACATTGCACACTCATCCTCTTAAGCCCGAAATATTCCATGGCCACGTATTTCGACCTGAACCGTAACTCCAAGATAGACTACACAAATGTCAAGAAAGTTCTTGATGATGTTCTCCCCGGCTACGCCAAATCTGGAGGCACCTTCACCAGGACTGTTCGTAAGTACGGCAAGCACATGTTCTCACACAATACGAAGTTCTGCTGCGTCAAGCAGCCGCCTGGCGGTCAGAAGGATGCCTACTACGCCCTCCATCACATGCGGGCGATCGTAAGGGACCATCATCAACTTCTGCTACCAGATAATCTCAAAGATTGGGCCGAGAACTTGTCGGCAATCCAGGACGCGGGCCTCAGACAAGAATTCTTTCGCATCCAGTCGGACTTTGCGGACATCATCCATCAAGATGTCCTTCATACGTCGGGGCAGTTCTTCCTCAGATATCAACCGTCCAACAATGAGATAGATGGAATGCTACAAATGCAGGGTGACAACGACCGCGATTTCATGACCATCGCGACAGACGGCGGCTTCATCCGCGCTCTTGTCCGATGAGTCGAGTCGAAAGTAGTGATGTGTAGTTCTGAAACATTGATTGGCTCATGTTGTAATTAAACTTTAATGAATCTGTATGTCTCTTTGGTTTGGACAGTCGTTCAACTTAGATGTAATCGATGCTATTTATTAGTAGGACCATGAATCGTGCTATTAATGTCTTGCTTTTCTCTTCCGATCCTTTTGTTGCATACTTACATATTGCTTATGTATTGTCTGTTGTTTGGCTTGTGCATAGAGATGCCATCGTATGTCGTGTACAAGGGTAAGGTTTCCGGAGTCTACGATGACTGGGAGGAGTGTCGGAGACAGGTTCACTGTTTCAGCTGTAACAGTTACAAAGGGTACACCACTAGGGCGGAGGCCGAATCTAGATACGCCCGCTATCTAGCGGGAGAGAGGAGGGAGCGTTGGAGGAACCAGATGAAGACCAGTTTGATCGCGATGATGCTCATCGTGATGACCACAACTCTCTTCTATGTGATGGTAGTTTAGATGGTCGATATCGACTTGTAATGTGAAGACAAACTAGCTACTCGTGGTCTCGAGACTTGTAATGTTCTATCTTTGTTCGGTCTTTTGAATTCAGAGACTAATATGATGATTTGTATTCGGAGACTAATCTTCTATTGTATTCGATGAATCTGTTGTTGCTGTGTGGTGTTGTCTAAATTCTGTCCAATAATATATTTTGTAACCTGTGAAAATATCAGAAAAGAAAAAAATAATCCCTAATATTCATACTAGTGGCGCACCACGCAAGACACTAATGGCGCACTGTGATAATCAGTATGCCAAAGCACATGGGTACATATGGCCCCCTAGAAAGAATTCTAATGCGCACTGCGGGCAATACTAATGGCGCACTACGTGGTGCGCCATTAGAACACCAGATACTAATGGCGCATCAGTGGTGCACCATTAGAATTTAATTCTAATGGCGTGATGCTAGTGGCACACCAGTAGTGCGCCATTAGAAGGCAAAACTGGTGCGCCACTAGCATGCCTTTTCCTAGTAGTGTCTCCCTCCGGCGGAGCGCTGACGAAGGCTCCAAGATGGGATCTCGAGGATACAGAAGGTTACGGTGGTGGAAATTGTGTTTCATTGGCTCCCTGGATGTTTTCGGGGTACGTAGGTATATATAGGAGGAAGAAGTACGTTGGTGGCCGCCTGTGGGGCCCAGGAGATAGGGGGCGCGCCCAGAGGGGGTGGGCGCGCCCTCCTGTCTCCTGGCCGCCTCGCAAGCTTCTTGACTTGCACTCCAAGTTCTCCGGATCACGTTCGTTCCAAAAATCACGCTCCCGAAGGTTTCATTCCGTTTGGACTCCGTTTGATATTCCTTTTCTTCGAAATACTGAAATAGGCAAAAAAACAGCAATACGGGGTGGGCCTCCGCTTAGTAGGTTAGTCCCAAAAATGATATATATATGTAAAATAAAGCCCATAAACATCCAAAAGGGGTAATATAATAGCATGGAACAATCAAAAATTATAGATACATTGGAGCCGTATCAACGGGTCGTCCGCATCAGTCTCCTCTTCGTCCTACTGCTCGACCGCCTCTTCGACAAGGGGAACCCCGGCACCAGCACCGCTGGGCTCCCCGGCAAACCCCGTCCACTCAGCAAACTTCTTCTCCTCTTCGGCCCCATCGACCTCGAGTGCTGCCTCCTCCACCCTGGTGGCAATGTACTCCATCTCCTCCTCAGTGGTGGGGCGGATGAGCTGCGGCTCGGCACGGACGTACTTCTCCGACAAGTTGTCGAAGAATCTCTGCTCCAGCTCCGCTTTTGGCTCGACCCAGGTCGAATCAAGACCGTGCGCGTTGATCACCGGCATCATGGTGATCATGGCGGTCAGGCAAGAGTTGTTGCTCAACGGGACCACCCCCGCTGGCAACCTGAAAGGATTGTAAGCCTTGCCGGTCTTGGTGGCCTTGCCGGTCTTCTCGGCCTTGCCGGTCTTGTCAATCTTGAGCTGAAAAAGCCTCTGACAGAGGGACGCATGCTGAATCACCGTAAAGTTATAATTCAGGCCAGGGCGAAGCCTCATGATGTCTACCACTTTCTTGAAATCCCAAGCCGGCCTCCCCTTCTTTTGTAGAGGAGCAATACGGCAACGGATGAAATTGGCATGGTGACGTGAGGCGATGGATCCTGGTGGTGGCGATCGTGAGCTTCTCGTCGTTGGCGTCGAGCTCGCCCCAGTCATTGCTGCAGACCGGCGTCTTCCGACGGACCTGGCAAAGCTCCTGCAGATCTTTCTCCTTGATCCAGAACCACCTGCCCCGCCATTCTTCCCACTTTTCCTTATGCGAACCCTCCAGGTACTTGCCCTTGCTCAAAGCCATTGGGATCCAAGTGATGCAGCCAGAGATGGCACCGCCTAGCTGGATGCGAGGGACGAAGTAGTGGCGGAAGAGCGCCATGTTGGGGTGTACCCCGGCGAAGCCCTCGCAAAGGTGTGTGAAGAAGGCCATGCACGCCACGGCATTCAGCATCAAATCCAGAAGGAGGAAGCCATAGGTGTGCATGATGTCATTGAAGAAATCTAAGAAAGGGGGGCAGAGCTTTTGCAGGATAAGTAATCGACAAAGAAAGGGTATTTATCTAGACCGGGCTTGGCGAAGGGAGCGAGGATGATGTGTGTGGTAGGATGCCCCATCATCTCTCTCCCCCACAGGCACTTGAATAGGTCCCTGAGCATGAGCGCGTCGATCATCGAGGTAAAGAGGGCATGCTTCTTCCGTGGCTTCACCAGCTCGCTCTCTGGAACCTCCTTCCCCGCAGTGGCCTTGGCCACTCCCTTGCCTCTGCTTGCCTTGGGCGCCATGGCGGCTGAGAGAGGGCGAGGGGTCAAGAGCAATGGAAGCGCGGGAGCGGCGAGCGGAGGCAAGAGCTCTGGTTTGCGCTTGACGAAGAAGAAGGGGGACGGCAGTTCCTAGATTAGGAAATGCAGGAAGGGTAAATGAGCACGCCTCTACGGATTCCTCTTTCCATGGGGAAGCGTATGCCGCCTCTTTACTATTCACTGCAAGGTGTTGTTGGCGTGATGCAACCGTTCCACGCACGAACCCCACGTCACTCACTCAATGCGGATCGTGGGGAAGCGCACCTGACAAAAAGATTACAGCGGTTAAATCTCTGAAATGCATGCCCGCACACTACTTTGGGCCTGGCCCAACTACGCTTTGCGCTTATGTGTGGCCCAGGACCGGGGGCTCCTGTCGGTGTAAAAAAGTATGGGCTTTTATATACCCCTTACTTGTGCATGGGCAGTCATAGCCACACCTGCGGCAAGGCTTGGTAGTGCAACAGAAGGAAAGATACAAGACTACCAAGACAAGCATCCAAGACAATGAACAAAGAACAGAAGACAAGCTACACCTCCCCCAGCAACACCCTTGCTGGGGCGGCCTACACAGCCCCGGCAAGAGCCTTGCTAGGGCAACTTGGTCAGCACCAGCAAGGCCGCGCCACCCTTGACCTGAGAGCTCTGACACCCTTGACAACATCAAGGCCAAGGCTCGAGGGCGAATGTATAGTAGCATGCAAGTCGTTGTAAAGACTAGTGGCTTGCGGCTCTACATGAAGACCAGAAGACAAAGACCCCGGCAAGGCCCTTGTCAGGGACGACTGTGAGGCCCCGGCAAGATCCTTGCCGGGGAAAATTCCGGAGCCATAGCCAGGCCCACACTCGAAGAGGTTTGGCCACCCCACGACCGTTCCAGCGCGGTGACCAGCTTGCCAACTATTAAGACGCCTGCATGGTGGCATGCAGATTCTAAGCAACCTAGCAAAAAACTACGTGGTGGCATGCCAATCTTCGTGAAGCCTGCCACTGCGCCAGCACAGCAGCTAGCCAGCCAGCATGGCACTGCATGCCTTGTCAGCCTGGATGCGTGTCAAGGTAGGAAGAGGCGGCAACGGACGGGACGGGCTCTATTTCTGTCACTGACAGAGTTGAAGGGCACGTAGGCAGTGCATTAAATGCGTTTGTCCTATGATGTCACAGATAAACTTGTACGCTGTAGATACTTTCCACCTCCTATGTGCCACTGTGGCGACCCCTTTGACATATAGGATTCAGACTCTTTGGACATGGCATGCACCACAGCTAGTCTAAAAAATCAAGAACATCAGATATACACCATGAAGCAGGACTAGGGTTTTACGCATCATTGTGGCCTGAACCGGGGTAAAATTCCCTTGTGCTGATCACTAGACCTGCTCTTTGCGCACCTATCTCCCCGCCAACTATAGAAGGGATCCTCGTGATCCCATAGGTGTCGTTTCCTCGACACTTCAAGGACACATTGTCGTTCCCGCTGTCGATCTGGACTACTACTCGGTAATCTTCCAGGCAAATCTCAGGTTTGACTCGTCGGTGAACTTGCTAATCCCCGTAGCCAATTTGAAGTTATTGGGAATTTCTTCTGCTCATATGTAATGGTTGAAACACTCGGGACCCGAGGGTACGGGACCACTCACGATATCATGATCTAGACGATCCTCCAGGCCGCGGCCCTTGACGACCAAGCTCTGAGCAAGAACATATCTCATGTTAAATAGAGGGTCTCGATTGTCCCTCGTATGACGAGCCGGACTAGGCTTACGATCACCGCTGTGTGTATGCCTATCATTGTTGAGCGGACTCCCGTATGTGTTGTCTCTTGGCGGAGGCACCAGGGCGCGATCATGTCATCATGATGCCAGGGCGGCTCGACTCGATCCCGCCTATGACCTTCATGGTGGTCTCTTGAGGAGGAAGTGACCTGTGCCTGGAATAGACGAGTTGGTTGTGTGTCGACTGGACAGTTTCTGCAAGCACTGATGTGCTGTGGATCTGATCTTTGGATTGGGACACTGTCGCATTCTCTGACAATGCCATATTCAGGAGGGCCTAGATCTGCCGAATCCCCTCTCCTGCTGGGGAGATGAATTGTTGGAGGTAATCCGCGATCCGAGTTGCGGCTACCAGATATTGCAATAGAGTACTAAGGACTTGATACTTACGAGGTTGGTCACTCAAGTAGAGCTGGTGTTTGTGCCGACTGGAACTGGTTGATGGCGCTCACGTTTGTCCAACTCCATCTGAAGCCATTCGAGGCGATCGCGCTCTGCCAGAGTGGCCAGGCGAGTCGACTCCATGGCTAACGCCTTGGGAGTCGTCCCGGTGATGGGAGTGTTTAGGAGCTAGTTGTTCCTGCGATGGAGCTTGTCCCACTGCTCCCAAGTGAGAGCCTGAGGTACATACGGCTCGTGGATCGGGAAGCCGCCGTTGGTGTTGATGTGGGACGTACCCGCACAGCCATCTTTGGGCTCCGTGTAATCCGGTGGTACGCGGTGCTCGGATTTTCCGCCATGAGAATCTCGGCGGTTGACTCGACGCTCTCGGACTCGGACTCCTCTAAGGATTTGCCAAGTGATCCATTGAAGAGTTTGAGGGCGGGCTCATCAAACTCGATAACCGCCACTTATTCTACCGCTGCCTAGTTTGCAACAGCAGGCTTGATCCAGTGCTGCAGCCGCGAACGCCCGAAGCGGTTGCGACGATGCACAATGGCAGGGTGAGTAACCCCTCGGTACCGAGCCGAGGGCTTCGGAGAAGGACTCCGCACGTGGAAGCACGGAAGTGCGTCACGCAATAGAGGGGCAATGGCTCCACGTCCAGTGGGGCCTCGCGTAGCCACGCTGATTCATCGGTGATGAAGGAGATCATACCGAAACGAATTTCACCGCGGACTAACATGATGATGAAGAAATCCACCTATGATGTGAAATTTTGCTAGACACCTAGCCCCATGATGGGTGCAAACTTTCGGGGTTATGATCCTGATAATGAGTACTAGGGGTACGAACAAGGCGGCAGAGACTAGCTACGGTGTAGGCGTAACACTCGATGTTTAACGAGTTCAGGCCCCTCTCGGTGGAGGTAAAAGCCCTACGCCTCGTGCCCTAGGCTTACTTTGATTTGATGGATATGGTTACAGAGATTGAACGTGCCCAGCTATGGATATTGAGCAGCTTATATAGAGTGCGTTGCAGCCCCATGTCTCACATGCCGCCGAGGCAACTAATGCCATTGAATGAGACAGTTACAAGTGCAATGAGCCTCTACTACAGCAGTTACATGTAACGGTAGTTATAACTCTATTTAGTGGATGACTTAGGATTCCTCGACCGTTGCAGCTCCCACGACGCCTTCTTGTCCTGTACATCCGAGTGGTAGTTCATTCGCAGAGTGATGTGTGATTGTCCGAGTGCCGCAGAGCCGTCTGACTAAACCTCCTGATTTATGCATCCAAATTTTGGCATGGTCTAGGGACCTGCCTATGATGGTGATGGGCCCTATGTCGGTCCCAGATGATGGGTGCCTGACCCTACATATAATAGGTGACCGCATCAACGGCAGCACAGCCGACCACGGGAGGCGTGAGTAGGCGGTCCACCCTGCGCTGGTTTGGGAGGCTGGAGGAAGAAGATCAGATATTGAAGAAGCAAAACGACCATTGGGTTAACATCTAACGGTCACTGCTGCTAGAATCATTTGTGAACAAAGTTGAAAACCTTGCATATATGTCAACCTAGTAGACCCATAAGTCTGCCTCCAAATGTGTCACAAACAACATAAAGCCCGAAATTTCCAGCCAGATTAAATTAATTGTAACCCATTTTCTAGGCAAGCCGAATGCATCCCTTCTTGTCTAGAAAGATTTCTATCCCAGTAGGGCGTAGAAAATCAAGTAGGACTCCGTCGGGTATTCTGCAAAAAACATAATAGTTGGGCTAGAAATTTTGAGAAAGAAAACGAACTAGGTTGGTCATGTGGTAAACATATGAAATAAATGCCTAGGCTAGACGGGGCACACCTCCGGCACAACCCAATCGATACCCCGCTCTGTCCCGAAAACAAAAAAATATACTGCGCGAGCTGCTAGGTCCCGGGTGTCAGCCGCTCCTTGTGTAGTTATCTCGTTTATTCACTATGTTGACAGTGGCATGCGATCAATATGTTAGGAAACCATCAAGAGGAGCCATTTTTTCTTGTAATAAAGGAGGCACTAGCTTTCATACTGTCATGATCCTGATGGGTCCATACTGTCCTCCTCACCATGTATAGTCCTATCCTTATTCCTCTCGGTTGTTAACCATGTTGACAACAACGAAGGGCGCCACCACGGTGAGCAAACCAAGGCAGAGGTCGATGGCGAGGCCTTGGATGGGAACAAATAGGACCCGGGGAATATGCACTAGAGTTTGAGGGTGCGATGTGGTCATGATGCATGCCCGGCAGCACAACCAGCCGTGGGAGGTAGGAGCTGGCGGTCCCACTGGCGCTCGTTTGGCATTGGTAGCTGGAGGAAGAAGTGACTAAAAAAACACAACAGATGTTGAATATCAATCCAACGGTCAAGGTTGGCACATTCATTTGTTGACTAAGCCGACAGCACATAGGATACATTTTGAGGAAGAAAAGAAAATTTGGGCTCGTTCGCCAGATACCTGAAACTACCATTGTTTGATCTTGCATTGCAACTAAAACTATCAGGAAAATGAGTTCGTTTGCAGCCCTCCTCCCGGGGAACGTTCGCTAGATAAAATTCCGAAAAATGAAAGACTTGAGAAGGCGTACAAAACAAGCTAGTGTACCCTTAAAGAGATGTTGCTGAGTTTTACAAAAAAGAGAGACGTGCTCCTATAGCTGGTTCAAATCCAAACCTAGACTATATGTCAGTTTCATTACATGCGGAAAAGGGAAGATTCATGTGATTTGTATTTCTGAAAAGTTGGTGATGTGGGATAATCGAACTACATTGATTATTTGGTTAGCAAGGAATCCCAATACCAGCAGGTTTGGGTGTTGGACAAGTAATGATGGAACAACAGAAGAGGAAGATGCAGAGTACAAGGTTAATGATGCAGTTCTCCTGAGCATGACTAAGCAACAACTATTGAATGGCCTTGGCAGCAATGAGGAGATGAAAAGAGCTTGTGAAGATAATGAGCAAGATCATTTTGCTCTAAAGGATGATTGTGTCATTATTTGGAGTGTATGTAGCACTCGTGATGTATGCAGTGGCTATGACATGAGCACTTTGCTGAAACTGGTAATGAATGAAACATGTTTGGCAGGCAAGGAGTAGTGTTGTGAACATCTAATGATTTCTATTAACAGAAATCGGGGGGTATCCCCTTTTGCTCATAAATAAATAAATAACAGAGGCCCTTCTGCTAATAAACAAATAAATTAGCAGAGGCCATGTCAGGTCTTCGTTCCCATTAGAAGACGTAGAGAAAATTGCAGTCCAACTACAAACTATGTCATCAAATACAAGTTTCACACCTAAATATGGGTACACACAAACAACAATCTCATCATGTTTATACGTCATACAATCACCAAACTCAAACCAACATACAGAATAAGTGATGTTCTCACAACAACATTCTAAGCAACAACTTCATCGGGTTTCAGTTGTCATAGCAAACGTAATTTCACATAGTAGATAAAAAGTTCTATTCTCAAAGGCACATATGACCAAAGCAATCTAATCAACATCCGCAGCTGTAGCGTCAACATCTACAACTTTGGATATGCGCCAGGCCAGCCATGGCCGTAAACCAACTTAGACCAAAAGCCTAAGCTTGGGGGAGTACGTATTTCTCAACGACATTACATTCATGTTCACACTCATTCTAGTTTCCGGTGTTCATACTTTTTCATTGTACTATCCATGCTAGTTTATTTTCTTTTCTTGCTTTCCTTTGTGTGATTGAAAAACCTTGAGAAAAAGCAAAAAAAAATTAGTTGTAGCTTTTAGCTAGTTTACTTTCCATGCTTGTAGCAGTAGTAATATTAAAAGAAAACCCAAAAAGATTTCCAGTTCTTCTTTTGCTTGTTGGGAGCTTTCCCGTGTAAATAGTTTTTCTCATTCTTTGAAATTCTTTTCTTCTTTGGGGGTCGAGAGGAGAAGACCATGATGAAAATGTTGAGTCGCTCTCATATGCATTATTGTTGATCTAACAAAGAGCCCATATTACATTGCCTTCTCCTTTGAATTAAATGTTTGTAGATTCTAGCTTAGTCTAATGCATGTGCACTATTATTATTATTATCCACAACGTTCGGTCGTGCAGGTGAAAGGCAATAATGACAATATATGATGAAATGATTGACATGAGAGAAGCTGGTATGAACTCGACCTATCTTGTTTTTGTAAATATTATTAGTTCATTGTTCCTAATTCGGCCCATTATGAATAAAACATGTTTGTAATGACAATTAGAGATTATAGTTATTCATGCCATGCTTAATTAGCTCGGAGTTTATAATGGTTTACCTTGCGTGCCAACATGCTATTAAAATGGTTGTGATGTGGTATGATATGGTGGTATCCTCCTTTGAATGATTCGAGTGGCTTGACTTGGCACATGTTCACGCATGTAGTTGAAACAAAATCAACATAGCCTCCACGATATTTATGTTCATGGTGGTTTATATCCGACTCATGCTTGCACTCATTGTTGGTTAATCCTAATGCATGTTCATGATTGTTGTCACTCTCTAGTTGGTCGCTTCCCAATCTCTTTCTAGCCTTCACTTGTACTAAGCGGGAATACTGCTTGTGCATCCACTTCCATAAATCCCAAAGTTATTCCATATGAGTCCACCATACCTTCCTATATGAGGTATTTACCTCTCATTCCAAGTAAATTTGTATGTGCCAAACTCTAAACTTTCAAATGAAATTCTGTTTTGTATGCTCGAATATCTCATGTATCAACTAGGGTTGTCTATATCCTCCATGCTAGGTGGGTTATTCTCACGATGAGTGGACTCCGCTCATCATCCACAAGAAAATGGCCGGTAACCGGGATGCCCAGTCCCATGCTCAAATCAAATCAAAATAACTGCAAAAAAACTCCACCAGGATTGTTGTGAGTTGGACGGTACCCATTGTTTCGCACCAGCCGTGGAATGTGCTTGTTGGTGGTGGGGGGGTATAAATTATACCATTCTGTTTGGGAACCAGCTATAATGTATGTAGCATGGAAGATATAGAGATCTCTTGGTTGTCATGTTGACAATGAAAGTATGCCGCTCAAAATATTATTTATCTCTATTTCAAAACTCGAGCTCTGGCACCTCTGCAAATCCCTGCTTCCCTCTGTGAAGGGCCTATCTATTTACTTTTATGTTGAGTCATCATCCTCTTATTAAAAAGCACCAGTTGTAGAGCACCGATGTCATTTGTATGCATTGTTATTAATTTACATTGAGTATGACTGTGACTGGATCTCTTTTACCATGAATTACAATGTCTAGTCAGTCCTTGATCTTCAGGGGTGCTCTGCATTTATGTTTTGCGGTCTCAGAAAGGGCTAGCGAGATACCATCTTGTTATATTATATTATGATTATTTTGAGAAAGTGTTGTCATCCGAGATTTATTATTATTGCTCACTAGTTGATTATGCCATTGATATGAGTAATTGTGAGACCTAAATGTTATTGTGAATATGGTTAGTTCATAATCTTTCCTGAAAACTTGAATGTTGGCTTTACATATTTGCAACAACAAGATCAAATAGAGTTTGTAAAAGTTTTTCCTTAACACTTTCAGTTTGTCAACTAAATTGCTTGAGGACAAGCAAAGGTTAAAGCTTGGGGGACTTGATACGTCTCTAATGTCCCTACTTTTCCAAACACTTTTGCCCTTGTTTTGGACTCTAACTTGCAAGATTTGAATGGAACTAACCCGGACTGATGTTGTTTTTAGTAGAATTGCCATGGTGTTATTTTTGTGTAGAAATAAAAGTTCTCGGAACGACCTGAAACTTCATGGAGTCATGTTTTGGAATTAATAAAAAATATTGGCGAAAGAATCAATAAAGGGGGACCCACACCCTGTCCACAAGGGTGCAGGGCGCGCCCACCACACTGAGGCGTGCCCCCTGCCTCGTGGGTCCCCTGGACCTCCACAGACCTCAACTCCAACTCTATATATTCACATTCAGGGAGAAAAAAATCACAGAGAAGGATTCATGGTGTTTTACAATACGGAGCCGCCGCCAAGCCCTAATCTTCCTCGGGAGGGCTGATCTAGAGTCCATTCGGGGCTCCAGAGAGGGGAATCCGTCGCCATCATCATCATCAACCATCCTCCATCACCAATTTCATGATGCTCACCCCGTGCGTGAGTAATCCCACCATGGGCTTGCTGGACGGTGATGGGTTGGATGAGATTTACCATGTAATCGAGTTAGTTTTGTTAGGGTTTGATCCCTAGTTACCATTATGTTCTAAGATTGATGTTGCTATGAGTTTGCCATGCTTAATGCTTGTCACTAGGGCCCGAGTGCCATGATTTCAGATCTGAACCTATTATGTTTTCATGAATATATGTGAGTTCTTGATCCTATCTTGCAAGTTATAGTCACCTACTACGTGTTATGATCTGGCAGACCCCGGAGTGACAATAGTCGGGACACTTCCCGGTGATGACCGTAGTTTGACGAGTTCGTGTATTCACTAAGTGCTAATGCTTTGCTCCGGTACACTATTAAAAGGAGGCCTTAATATCCCTTAGTTTCCAGTAGGACCCCTCTGCGATGGGAGGGTAGGACAAAAGATGTTATGCAAGTTCTTTTCCATAAGCACGTATGACTATATTCAGAATACATGCCTACATTACATTGATGAACTGGAGCTAGTTCTGTGTCACCCAATGTTATAACTGTTGCATGATGAATTGCATCCGACATAATTATCCATCATTGATGCTTTGCCTACGAGCTTTTCACATATTGATCTTTGCTTAGTTACTTCTCTGTTGCCACTATTACGATTGCTACAAAACCGCTACTATTACTTTTGCCACCGTTACCGTTACTTCCATACTACTTTGCTACTAAATACTTTCCTCCAGATATTAAGTCTTTCAGGTGTGGTTGAATTGACAACTCAGCTGCTAATACTTGAGAATATTCTTTGGCTCCCCTTGTGTCGAATCAATAAATTTGGGTTGAATACTCTACCCTCAAAAACTGTTGTGATTCCCTATACTTGTGGGTTATCGTGATAAAACAAGAAGCTAAAAGATTTGATTGCAAGATCTAGAGGTATACCTTCAAGCACTCACCTCCCCGGCAATAGCGGCAGAAAAGAGCTTGATGTCTACTACGCAACTTTATTCTTGTAGACTCGTGTTGGCCCTCCAAGCATAGAGTTTTGTCGGACAGTAGCAATTTTCCCTCAAGTGGATGACCTAAGGTTTATCAATTTGTGAGAGGCATAGGATGAAGATGGTCTCTCTCAAGCAACCCTGCAATCAAATACAAGAAATCTCTTGTGTCCCCAACACACCCAATACAGTGGAAAATTGTATAGGTGCACTAGTTCGGCAAAGAGATGGTGATAAAAGTGTAATATGGATGGTAGAAATACATTTTTATAATCTGAATAAATAAAAACAGCAGGTAGCAATCGATAAAAGTGAGCAGAAATGGTATTGCAATGCTTGAAAACAAGGCCTAGGGTCCGTACTTTCGCTAGTGGAATCTCTCAACAACGCTAATCTAATTGGATCATATAACCATCCCTCAACGTGCGATGAAGAAACACTCCAAAGTTCTTATCTAGCGGAAAGCATAAGAAGAAATTTCTTGTAGGGTACAAAACCACCTTAAAATTATTCTTTCCGTTCGATCTATTCGAGAGTTCGTACTAAAATAATGCAAAGTTATTCATTCCGATCGATCTATCAAGAGTTCGTACGAAAATAACACCAAAGCAAATTCAGATTCATAATACTCAATCCAACACAAAGAACCTGAAAGAGTGCCCTGAGATTTCTAAAGGAGAAACAAAAGACGAGAACATGCATCAACCCCTATGCATAGATTACCCCAATGTCACCTCGGGAATCCTCAAGTTGAGTGCCAAAACATATCTCAAGTGAATCAATATAATACCCCATTGTCACCATGAGTATTCATATGCAAGACATATATCAAGTGCTCTCAAACCCATAAAAGAATTCAATTTGATAAGAATGAAATCTCAAAGGGAAAACTCAATTCATCACAACAAGATAGTAAGGGGAAAACACCAAATGATCCAACTATATTAACAAAGCCCGTGATACATCAAGATCGTGACATCTCAAGAACACGAGAGAGAGAGAGTTTAAACACATAGCTACTAGTACAAACCCTCAGACCCGAGGGTGGACTACTCCCTCCCCATCATGGTGGCCACCGGGATGATGAAGATGGCCTCCGGTGATGATTTCCCCCTCCAATGGAGTGTCAGCACGGGGTCTAGATTGGTTTTTCGAGGCTACAGAGGCTTGCGGCGGCAGAACTTCTGATCTAGGGTCTCCGCGAGTGTTTTTGGAATATTTCACGATTTATAGGGCGAAGAGGGGGTGCGGGAGGCCACCGAGGTGGGCACAACCCACCAGGGCGCACCTGCCTCAGGTGCTGCTCTGGCCCATTGGATGTCTTTTGGTCCTATAAAAAATCCACAAAAAGTTTCACGGTGTTTGGACTACATTTGATATTGATTGCCTGTGATGTAAAAAACAAGCAAAAAACAACAACTGGCACTGGGCACTAGGTCAATAGGTTAGTCCCAAAAAATGATATAAAGTTGCTATAATTGATTGTAAAACATCCAAGAATGATAATATAACATCATGAATACTTCATAAATAATAGATACGTTGGAGACATATCACATATGTACCTGTGAATCGAATAATGCATTGGTTGTTCGAACCTGATGGATATGGATAAAGCTATGGCCTACTTTCAAATTCAAATCAGGTACAATTTTAAATAGCAGCAATTAAATTAGGGTGAAATTACGCTCTGCAGGTTATTACAGTGCACACGGTCTATAAAGCACAACATGTGCGATGTACATCACAATCCGACACGGTTCACGAAGAGGAAATGTGTGTAACCATGCACACAGTTGTCATTTGCAAACCGTGTGTGATGTCAGACAATATCACAAATGGTGTGGGAAAACTAAATGTGTGTGATTGTCGCCCTATCATACACGGTTTAAAATGATGAACTGTTTGTGATGTGCGAGGCATCATAAGCGTAGAGCCAGCCAGGTACATTTCTAGAATGTGCCTGGCTACGCCTGGAAAAATCGCGTGCCTAGAATGTGCCTGGTTTTAGGTAAAACCATAGAACTTCGACTACGATGGCAATTCGAGCACAAACGAGTAGCAAGGATGAAGCCTTTGGGATATTCAATATATCATAAACAGTTATAGGGACAATTGTATGCATCATGGCTCCCTATCCCCGATCATTTCTAGGTTGTGTGGGAAGGCCCCCCCATTACAGTCACTCACTAGGTGACGGTTCAGAACACCGTCGCAGAAAGGGGTTAAAAACTGTTTATATAGCACCTCATTGTACCAGTGTTAGTTCAATGAGCTATATGTTGTTATGAATTACCAAAACTACCCGAGGATTTGTTGCACTTTCAGTCTCCCCCTTTTTGGTAATTGATGACAACATATAGATCAAAGCTTCAACAAATGATAAAATGAATGAAATACATCGTTGCTTTGAGAAGTATGAGATAAGCAAGAGCTCCTCCTAAATTTGTGCATTATTTAAAATTTGCGTTTGAATGCAAATGCACAACCGATTAGGATCATGGGTCACTCTTTCATGTCACATACATCTTGGTGGAGCGCACAAAATGATAAGAGTAAAATAGCATGCAATCATCACCAAAGATACAAGTGTTTGATCATACACAAACATTCATAGAGATAGACATGCAAGCACACATTAAGCATAGTATGATCAAACACATGATCACACAAGGTATCTCACGAGCGTAACATAAATGTAGGATCAAGTAGAAACAACCTACCAAACTAGCAAGGCAAATAAGAACCAAAGAAGCAAAAGACTCTCTCTCCCTTGAAGCCTATGATCTATACACTTTCTCCACTTTGGCAACAAGTTACCAAAAAGTTTGAAAATGTATAGTGCTATATGGCACTCTAGGCATGATCTCTGTCGGATTTAGGGTTCCGACAGACCCTTGAGGTTCGAACACTGGGGTGTGTGCGGAGATTTCGCCCTCTACATACCTGCTCCTTGCCGACTCGCTAGGATCTAAACTACGGAAGGAACAACACAGGAGACACAGAGTTTATACTGGTTCAGGCCACCATTGTGGTGTAATACCCTACTCTAGTGTGTGGTGTGGTGGATTGCCTCTTGGGCTGATGATGAACAATACAAGGAAGAACAGCCTCGCGAGGATCTGTTCTTGGCTGGTGCGATGAACTGCTAGGAGGAGTTTAGTCGCTCTCTCTACTGGCTTTCTGGTGAGGATTCTTGACTCTAGATCAGGTCCAGATGCCTCGACCCTGGGGGTGGCTAGTCCTATTTATAGGCAAAGGCCCTGGGCCTCTTCCCAAATATTGAGCGGGAAGGGCGCCAACAATTGGCCATTTTGAAGGGGAACATCGGGTACACTTATCCTGACTAAAGTTGGTCCTCGCCTGTCAAAGGCTCTGGTGGTGACGCCTGCTTGGGCTCCACAATGACTTCCTTCCTGCGTTGGGCTGGTCTTGGTCTTGTTGCACCGAAATGGACGCCTTTGCTTGATGCTCTCGCCTGCGCTTGCTCCCTTTGCACCAAAGAGGAAAGGAGGATACTGCGCGGGCTGGCGCCCAACTGGCGCCCTTGGTCGTCATGGCTTGCGTCATGGACACCTCGCGAGGTACCCCGCCTTGAACTCTCCGCCTCCTCGTGAGCCAGCCTGATGAGGCCGTGCCTAAGGAAGCTCCTTGTCGTCCGCCCCGCGAGCCTTGGCCCCTCGCGAGGGTCTTGAGCTTGTGTTGATGAAGATGGGCCGTGCTGGCCCCCCCCCTTTGAGCCATGCCGCGGGCCGCAGGCAGGCAAGTATGGGGCCCCCGTTCCCAGAACGCCGACAGTAGCCCCGGGCCCAAGGCGCGCCCGGACATGGCCGAGCGGAGAGCGAAGCGCCGCGGGCCCTCACAGCCTGCGGCCTTGGGCGCCGCGTGGCGGTTGATTGGACGTGGGCGTCTCCACTCCCCCACGGCGCCTCGGCAACTGCACGAATTGACAAGTCCCTGCATGCAAAGCGGGTCATGATTACCTACGATATTGGAGGTCGACAGTTGGTCTTCGTCGGCTATAAGTATGGTGAGGCGCATGCTCTCCCAGTCTATCTCTTCTTGCTTCTCCTTCTTCCTAGTTCTCTGCGGCAGAGAAAGGAAAGGCTCCCTGAGAGGGTCCTGACCCGCTCCTGCCGAAGAAACGGCTAGCCCTCTGCCATCGGGGTGAGGGCGCCCATCGGGAAGTGTTGAGGCCCTGGTGCGAGCGGCCGCCGCTAGGGTTCCCGCTTCCCCTGTATGCCCACATCGAGGGCCCTGAAGGAGTCGATGCCGATCGCCACGGGCGGCACCGCCGTCGGCGCCGGCGGGTCACAAAGGTGTGCGTCTATCCCCCTGGAGTCCACGCCGAGGGCTCCTCCCGAGAGTTCGTGCTCTACGCCGCCATGCCACCTCAATCTTGGATTCGCCTTCCTCCTTTCTTCACCTCCGTCATCCCGCAGGGGGAACTCCTGGGGCCCTGGCTGCAGCACGCCGGCTGCAGCACCCTCGCGACCGGGGCAGAGGTCGCGGTCGTTGCCCCGGGCGAGGTCTTCATGACTCGAGGCTGGGGAGAGATCGCCCGGATCTGCAGGACAAGGGGCGCCCTCGCGATCCACCTGGAGTACGACGGTGCTTCGGTGATGTTCTTCAAGGTCTTCGATGCAGATGGTCGCCGTCTGGAGTGCTGCCCCGGGAGAGGCGGTCGGGACCCCGCTACGGCGAGGCCGAGGCCGGCTAACCGCTCCCTTGGCAGCTCCTCATGCGATGGAGGCGTCGGAGGTTCCAGCGACTCCGCCGAGCTCTTCACGACTCCGGAGATGAGCGATGACAGCTATGAGCCCCCGAGCCTGCGCCGCTCCCGGAGCAGGGCGGGCTTGTCAGGCCGCCGCCCCTGATCTGGATGGGGTTGGCGCCGGTGGCAGGCGGCCCACTGTTGATGATGGCATCTGCCGCGGCGGTTCCTGTAGTTAGGACTCCTTAGGATACGTGTCTTTTGTTCCTGCAAGGAGCCAACAATGTACCCCGTGGGGGCTTGTAAGGTGTCTGTAGCTCCGTTTGTCAATATGATCCTCATCGTGAAGCAGTGCGAGATGCTTATTCCGTCTTATCTTAGTCCTTCCTTTCGAACCTCGCGAGGGCTTGATGCTCTGCGCCGACAGGTCCCAGTCCCAAGGCGGCTTCAGCCGTCGCTGGTATGCCAGGTCAAGATGCCGTGGTCAATGCTAGGAGGTGAGCGGCCCGAGGTCTGGTAAGAGCCCCTGAGTCGCGATGCTCAGGAGGTCACCTTTAGCGCTCGAGCAGCCACCGTTCGGTGAGAAAGGAATGTGACGTTGCTAACACGGGATTGCATTGGATGCGGTGACGGTGCTGTGATAGCTAGTGTTTCCGGAGAGTGACTTATCTCAAGAGTCAGGGACCGCTCCCTGGTGTATCGCCGGGTCCATGCATCGGCATGCGAGGGGTTGCTTGGTGAGGTCCTCACGTGCCTCTCCCCTCTCGCCTTCGCTCCCCTTTCTGCTCTACGTCCTCGGGTCCCGGCCCTCGAGCGAGTCTCCGCCGTCGCTGGTATGCCAGGTCGCGATGCCGTGGACAAGGCCAGAGGGTGAGGGCTGGCGAGCCAGTAGGAGCCCTGAGTCGTGATGCTCAGGGACCCCCCCTTTAACGTGCAAGCGGTTTGCGCGGACGAGAGTGAAGAAGACACCGTGAGGGCCTCGCCTGACGCTGTTCCTTGAAGAGATCCTGAAGGCTCATCACAGAAAGAACGAGAGTTCGCCGTAACAAACGACAGTCAACCGTTAGTTGGTTTGGAGAGGCGACGAGGCACAAAAGGCCTGGCGAGGTGTATTGGGGCACCCGTGAGCCAGCGCGGGACTCACGGGGCCCTACCCCAAGGCTGGTTGCACCTGGCACTGGGCCTTATCTTGGGGTGTGTTCCTGCAAATTTGGTTAGTTGCCGAAGCTCTACGTCCTCGGGTCCCGGCCATCGAGCTAGTCTCAGCCGTCACTGGTATGCCAGGTCGCGATGCCGTGGACAAGACCAGAGGGTGAGAGCTGGAGAGCCGGTAGGAGCCCTGAGTCGCGACGCTCAGGTACCTCCCCCCCTTTAACGCGCAAGCATGGTTAGATATCGGAGCTCTACGTCCTCGGGTCCCGGCCCTCGAGATGGTCTCAGCCGTCGCTGGTATACCAGGTCGCGATGCCATGGACAAGGCCAGAGGGTGAGGGCTGGAGAGCCGGTAGGAGCCCTGAGTCGCGACGCTCAGGCACCCCCCTTTAATGCACAAGCTTCCGACATCCAGGAAGAAAAGGAGCCACGGACAGGCACCAAATAATAAGCATGATGGGTCGGAAGCATGGCCCTAAGATAAACGCAAGAGGGGTACACGCCGCTGGGTCTGACCCGAGCGACTTGGGGATGATGCAGCCCGAGGGGCGCCCCCAACAAAGTAAGCTAAAAACACGAGCAAAAGGGATACACGCCGCAGGGACGGACCCACGCGGCCTGGGAATAATGCAGCCCTGAGGGCGCTCCCAGCTGGAAACGAAACTTGAAAGATGTCACCTGACAGTGTTGACGATGAAGGGGTGTTGGTGTAGCAGACGCGGTGGGCTGCGGGAGCCGATCCTCACGAGCCCCCAGGCCCTGGGGCCTCGGGAGGCTCCGGAGGCTCTGGTGGCTCCTCGCGGGCCATCTCCATCTCCACCAGGGCTGTGGAACGCCTAACCTCTTGAGCCTCCAGGATGCCCTTCATGAGGCGCTGGTACGTGGCAGCCGTGTTCGGCAAGCCATAAGGCATGCAGACGTAGCTATGGGGTGGACCTTCGCAGCGCCCCACTTGCGAGGGCCAGAGTTGCTCCTGAGAGGCGACTTGGTTGAGCCCTGGTATGTCGATGCAGACGCGCAGCCCACCATCCTCGCTTGGATGGGGGGCCACAGCGGGTAAGCGGCGGCTGCCTCTTGACTCCTGTAGCTCCTGAATGGCCTTGCTGACGAACTCCTGAGGGTTTGGCCCTCCTTGCCTTGCTCCTTCTTGAGGGAAACGTGCTTCGAAACACGCCTCCAAGTGGTGCCCAAGCACCTCCCTCGTGACCTTGGCGAGGTCGGCGGCCCTCCAAGGGAGAGCCCTCGAGCCCTGCTTGAGGAAGGCGCCGGGCGCGCTTTCTATGCGATGGAAGGAGGTTCCCCCTGGGCAGGCGCGGGCCCTATGGGGCCTACCTCCTGAGGGGCCGGGCCGGACGATGTCTTCTTCTTCTTGGAGGCGGCCTCGGGAAGCCTCCTACTTCCGCGATCCGGGTCTTCCAGTGATGCGGCCTGAAAGGCTCGTTCCAGGGAGCACACTGCGTCTCTCTCTTCGCAGGGCACCGTGATGACTCCGCCACTTCCTGGCATCTTGAGGACGTTGTATCCATGGTGGGTTACTGCCATGAACTTGGCCAGCGCTGGGTGCCCGAGGATGGCGTTGTACGACAGGCAAATGTGGGCGACGACGAAGTCGTTGAGCTCGGTGCAGTAGTTGTCGCGTGCCCCGAAGGTGATAGGGAGGCGGACCTACCCAATCGGGACCATGGAGCCGTCGGTGACTCCAGAAAAAGGCTTGGTTGGCTGAAGCTGGTTGTAGGGCACTTGGAGATTGTTGAATGTTTCCACGGATAGGACGTTGAGCCCTGCCCCGCCATCGATGAGGGTCCTGGTGACTAGCACGTTGCTGATGATTGGGGAATAGAGCATTGGGAGGACTTCGGCTGTGGCCGCGCACTTGAGCTGATCCGCTGAGCTGAACGTGATGGTGCATGCCGACCACCTGAGAGGCGCGTGGCCTCGAGCTTGGGGAGGACTGCATTTACTTCTCGGGCGAACTGCTTGAAGACGCATTGAGAGGCTGGGGCTTGAGCTCCACCCAGGATGCAGGCAATCGCACGTGGCTCCTGGGAGCCCCCAGCCCCCTCGTCCTGATGACGGTCCTCATTTCTCCTTGGCTGCGGTGGCAGTGGAGGCAGGCCTACGTTGCCTAGCGGGCGATCCTCGTGAGGCTGATCCCTCCAGCATCCCTCGCGAGGCGGGTCCTGCCAGCGATCCTCGCGAGGTTGGTCGTGCCACCCTTGGCCGGGGCCACGGTCTTCCCAGCGTCCTGTGTTCCTTCCTCCTCCTCGGCTGTAGCCCCGGTCGCTGCGGTCGGGACGTCGGCCGGTCCTTCCTTCTCGCACAGCTCGGAGCTCTTGGCATTCATTGGTGTTGTGGGTGTGGAGGTCGTGGTACACGCAGTACCAGCTGCCCTTGGAAGATTCGGGCTGGTCTCTGCCCCGCTTGGTGTCTGGTTCTGCCGCGAGCACGGCAGCCCCCTTGCACTTCACATCCTTGGCCTTGGGTTTCTTCTCTTCTGGGTCTGCGGCAGGCAGCTCGAGGAGGGAGAGGCGCCCTTCCTCAGCCCTGGCGCACTTGGTCGCCAAGTTGAACAGCTCCAAGGAAGTGCACAGGTCTTCATGCATCGCCAGCTCCTCCTTCATCTTGACGTCGTGCACGCCGTCGGTGAAGGATGAGATGATGGCCTCCTCGGTCACCTTGGGAATCTTGAGGCGCGCGTTGTTGAAGCGCTGGATGTACTTCTGCAAGGTTTCCCCTAGTTTCTGCTTGATGCGGAGCATGTCGCTCACGGCGGGTGGCCGGTCACGAGTACCCTGGAAGTTGGCGATGAAGCGGGTGCGCATCTCGTCCCAAGAGGAGATCGTGCCTGGAGCCAGGTTCAGGAGCCAGGTGCGGGCCCTGTCCTTGAGCACCATGGGAAACCAGTTCGCCATGACCTTCTCGTCTCCATTGGCAGCTTTGATGCCCAGCTCGTAGAGCTGGAGGAACTCTGCGGGGTCAGCCATAGCGTCGTAGCGAGGAGGCAGGTCTGGCTTGAACTTGTCGGGCCATGCGACGCTGCGTAGCTCGGTGGTGAAGGCGCGGCAGCCCGCCGTGGCCACGGGAGGCCTTGGGTGACGAAGAGCTTGGTCCCGCGGGTCCCCATGCGCTGCAGCTGGGTGTAGCGCGGGGTCTTGACGTGCTGGGGCAGGAGCGTGGTCGCGACGAGCCGGAGCGGGGAGCGCTCGGCACATTCTCGTGGGCGAGGGACTTCTTGGCAGCTCTGCTCTTGCCGCGCTGGCGCCTGACGGAGCGGGTTCCACCCAGGGGCCATGCGCCTTGGGGCCAGGGCGCCTTCTTGATGGGGAGGTGGCTGAGACGCCCCCGGAGCTTCGTCGCCCGCGCAGGGCGGGGCGCGGTGCAGCGAGAAGGACGGCGCGGGGGAGCCCCCTGCGGCGCTGACGAGCTCGGCGACTCGGTCGAGCCATTCTTCATAGATGTCATCGACGGGACGGTAGCGCAGGAGCTCGTTTGCCGCGATGAGTGTAGCTCGAGCCTAAATGGCCGCGCGGGGCGCGCGGGACGAAGAACCAGCTGGGGTGAGCGAGAGTGTAGCAGTGCGGCCGTCTTGCCTCATGGATGGATGCTGGGAGGATGCTTGCTCCTCATTCCCCGCCGAGCCGGTGGCGGCGTTGACGGCAGGCGACGGGGAACGACGAGGGCGCCCGCCGACAGGAGCCGTCTGGGCGACACGGGAAGCAAGGGCGGCTCGGCGCTCGGCGCGGGCCCGACGAGCATCAGACATGGATGCGACGATCGGAGAAGAACAGGGCGACGGAAGACGAATTCCGGCGCACCCCTACCTGGTGCGCCAAATGTCGGATTTAGGGTTCCGGCAGACCCTTGAGGTTCGAACTCTGGGGTGCGCGCGGAGACTTCGCCCTCTACGTACCTGCTCCTCGCCGACTCGCTAGGATCTAAACTACGGAAGGAACAACACAAGAGACACAGAGTTTATACTGGTTCAGGCCACCATTTTGGTATAATACCCTACTCTAGTGTGCGGTGTGGTGGATTGCCTCTTGGGCTGATGATGAACAATACAAGGAAGAACAGCCTCGCGAGGATCAGTTCTTAGCTGGTGCGATGAACTGCTAGGAGGAGTTCAGTCGCTCTCTCTATTGGCTTTCTGGTGAGGATTATTGACTCTAGATCAGGTCCAGATTCCTCTACCCTGGGGGTGGCTAGTCCTATTTATAGGCAAAGGCCCTGGGCCTCTTCCCAAATATTGAGCGGGAAGGGCGCCAACAATTGGCCATTTTGAAGGGGAACATCGGGTACACTTATCCTGACTAAAGTTGGTCCTCGCCTGTCAAAGGCTCTGGTGGTGACACCTGCTTGGGCTCCACAATGACTTCCTGCCGTTGGGCTGGTCTTAGTCTTGTTGCACCGAAATGGACGCCTTTGCTTGATGCTCTCGCCTGCTATTGCTCCCTTTGCACCAAAGAGGAAAGGAGGACACTGCGCGGGCTAGCGCCCGACTGGCGCCCTTGGTCGTCATGGCTTGCGTCATAGGCACCTCGCGAGGTACCCCGCCTTGAACTCTCCGCCTCCTCGTGAGCCAGCCTGATGAGGCCGCGCCTGAGGAAGCTCCTTGTCGTCCGCCCCGTGAGGCTTGGCCCCTCGCGAGGGTCTTGAGCTTGTGTTGATGAAGCTAGGCCGTGCTGGTGGATGTTGGGCGCATCCACCCTCGACTGGTGCTGCCTACGGGGCAGCCCAACGCCGTTGATGCATGATCTCGCGCGGAGCTTGACGACCCCCATGCGAAGGTGGTGCTGAAGAGGATGAACACGGACCTGAGGCCAGGCAACTTGGGGGCGGTGAAGCTGACCGGGGCTATGCTCCTGAGGGAGTTCCTGGAGCACCGGGTGGCTCCACTCCGAGGGCACTCGGTCCCATTGTGGAGGCTTGGGGAAGCAGATGTCGCCCTTTGCCTAAGCTCTGAGGCCCTGGCCGACGAAGATCTGGCCGCGGCTCTCCATTCCTTGGTTGGGGGAGACGTGGCGAGCCCGGAGGGCGCTCCTATCCCCCTGTTCCTTCGGGATGAATGGGAGCAGGTGGTGAACGCCATGCCCACCTTCAACGGTGAGGGGCTGGTGCCCTCAGAAGCTCCCGGGGATCTGGCGGCGTTGGCGATGGTGAACTTGTCCTCCGACGACTCCAGCGGGAGTGAGGAGGAAGAAGAGTAGGAGGAAGAAGAGCCTGACTCTAAGGCGACCGGCGAGGAGTCGGGGGAGTCCTTCCCTCGGCGCAGGTCCCGCGCCCTCCGCTCCATGCTGGACGACAACAAGGCCGATGCCAGGCGAGGCGGGGAGGACTTTCCCTTGGTCCCGAGGAAGCGCAGGATGGGGCTGGTTCCCCAGGGTCTGCTCTGGTCCCCGGGCGGTCTTAGGCCAGCTCCGCCCTTCCCGACGCGCCTTCTGCCTCCAGGCCTCCCAAGGCTGACCCCAGCTGTAGGCTCTCGGGCTTCAAGTTCAGCCGGAGGCTGCTTGAGTCCGCGAACGACGATCAGTAAGTGCTCGATTCGTGTTTTGCTTTGTTTCTGTCGCCAAGGCTTGATGTCTGCATCCTTTTGGCCAGGCCGGCCCATGCACCCAAAAGGTTGAAAGGAGCCTCGGCGGCCCTGCTTGGGGCGAGTTTGCCTGCCGGGGCAGCTGTCGGATTTCGGGTTCTGGCAGACCCTCAAGGTTCGAACTCTGGAGTGCATGCGGAGATCACACCTACTGCCTCCCCGTGTCTCGTCGATTCGCAAGGATCTAAACTACACGAAGAACAACACAGAGGACACAAGGTTTATACTGGTTCGGACCACCATTGTGGTGTAACACCCTACTCCAGTGTGTGGTGTGTGGATTGCCTCCGGGGCTGATGATGAACAGTACAAGGAAGAACAGCCTCGTGAGGGTCTGTTCTTGGCTAGTGCGATGAACTGCTAGGGGGAGTTCAGTCGCTTCTCTCTCTCTCTATGTCTTTCTATCCTTGTTCCCTCGATCCCTCTACCTGTGGGTGGCTAGTCCTATTTATAGGCGTAGGCCCTGGGCCTCTTCCCAAATATTGAGCGGAAAGGGCGCCAACAGTTGGCCATTTTGAAGGGGAACATCTAGTACACTTATCCTGACTAAAGTTGGTCCTCGCCTGCCAAAGGCCCTGACGATGACGCCAGCTTGGGCTCCACGATGACCTCCATTATGTCGTCCTGCTGGTCTTGGTCTTGTTGCACCAAAATGGTTGCCTTTGCTTGATACTCTTGCCTGCACTTGCCCCCTTTGCACCAAAGAGGAAACAAGGACTCTGCGTAGGCCGGCGCCCGCCTGGCCTTGGTCATCATGGCTTGCATCATGGTCACCTCGTGAGGTATCCTGCCTTGATCTCTCTGCCCCCTCGCGAGCCTGCCTGACGAGGCTATGCCCGAGGAAGCCTCCTGTCGTCCACCCTGCGAGGCTTGGCCCCTCGCGAGGGTCTTGAGCATGTGTTGATGAAGATGGGTCGTACTGGGCCACACCTTGAGCCACGCCGCAGGCCGCAGGCAGGCAAGTCTGGATAACCCCGTTCCCAGAACGCCGATAGTAGCCCCCGGGCCCAAGGCGCGCCCGGACTTGGCTTAGCAGCGAAGCGAATGGGCAAGTACGAAGCGTCGCGGGCCCCAATAGCCTGCGGCCTTGGGCGCCGCGTGGCGGCTGATTGGACGTGGGCGTCCTGGCTCCCCCATGACGCCTCGGTAACTGCACGACTTGACAAGTCCCTGCGCGCAAAAACCGGTCATGATTACCTGCGATCGGGGAGGCCGGCGGTTGGCCTCCCCCAGCTATATGTACGAAACGGCGCGGCCTTTCCCAGTTCACCCCTCCTTGCTACTCTACTTCTTCTTCTTGGCCGCTCGCCATCCCCATGGCCCCGCCGAAGAGGTTCTCGGCCGCGGAGAAAGGGAAGGCTCGTCAGGAAGGGCCCGGCTCTCCTCCGGCCAAGCGTGGCCGGGGCCGCCCTCGCAAGAACCCTACGGCCCCTGCCGCGGCCTCCCGTGGCTGTGGAAACAGCCCTCTGCGCAACGGTGGGCGTCCAGCTGCCATCGAGAGGTACGCTGGGGTTGTGCGACCCCCGAGGCCGCGCTTCCGCTCGACGGAGGTGCTGCCGGAGTTCGTCGTGTGGTCGGCGGACCCGACCGGCACCTGGCTCCAGCTCCCCCGCTTCTTCATAGGTGAACTTCCGGCTGGTGCCCCAGGTGGCCTTTGGCTTCAGGCAGATGGTTGCTGCAGCAGGGCCTCTTGGGCTACTCCAGAGGTCTCCACCGCCGGGGAGGCGGCCTTGACCGTGGCTGGCAAACATTTGCCCACGCGCGCGACCTGCGCCGTCGTTGCACTCTACACTTCAAGTTCGACGGCGACGCCACCCTCTACGTGAGGGTGTTCGGGGAAGACGGCCGCCGTGCCGGATGCTGCCCCAAAGATGATGACCGCGGCCACATGCCCAGCCCCGGCGTTGGTCGGGGTAAAGGTGGCGGAGAGCGCGCGGGCAGCAGAGCCCGAGGCCCGGCAAGCTCTGGTGACTCCCCTTCGGACGGCAGCTCCTCCAGTGGCGGTCGCGACCGGCCCCCTCGTCGCCGCGCCCGCCTGAGAGAGGGCAGCGGGTCGGACCGACGCCACGCCTCGGTGAAGCGGGAGGAGGAATCCAGCTGAGCTGCGGAGGCAGTGCGAGCCTTCGTTGAGAGTCAGTGCCAGGTAGGTCGTGCCCCCTTTTGCTTTCCTTTTCTTTCCTGCGCAAAAAGAATGTAGTCTGGTCCCCCACGGGGGGGTGTTGAACTATTGCTGTTTAATTAGCGTGCTGTTTCTACCGTTTCTGCGCTATATATTTGTTCCGCGTGTTTATGCATGGAAATCACTTATCTTGGGGGAAGCTCGTTGCGATACTCGCCTCGTGAGGCTACGGCCTTGTCGCGCACCTTGTGTCCTGCAGGGTTTAGTAACTGGGATAGTCTCCAGCCTTGGTAGCGAGGACAGCTAATGCAAGTCCCGTGACTGTGTCGCGATGCCCGTGGGGCACGGAATGGGAGGGGTGCTCCCGCAGCGGACTCAGATAAGGAAGCTCCAAACCACCGGGGCAGAAAACACTCGCGAGGGTGCCCGTATTCCTCCCTCGTGAGACTTTGCGCGAGAGAAAACGAAAACAAGCAAGTGAAACGGACGAGGGGTTGCGAGCTCGAAACGGCAACAGCTTTAGAAAAACTCCAAATAGAAACAAACAAGCCAACTGCAGAAAGCATATGAAAGAAGCCTCGTCCGGCACCTATTCTAGTCTTCGACGTCTTCTCACCAGCGCGGAGCTAAGTGCTGCCACTGGGGGTGGGCGGGAGCCCCCGTGGCCCGAGGGCGGCACTCCAAAGACTCCGGGGCGTGTACAGCCCCACTCATTATTACGTGAGAGTGTCACGGGCGGCGAGTTTCACAGGCGTTTGCCTTCTTCACAGGCACCGGGCCTTTTCCAAAAACACAGCTACTTCATAGGCATTCGCCTTCTTCACACGCACCGGGCCTTTTCCCAAAACACGGCTACTTCACAGGCATTCGCCTTCTTCACAGGCACCGGGCCTTTTCCCAAAACACAGCTACTTCATAGGCATTTGCCTTCTTCACAGGCACCGGGCCTTTTTCAGGGGTAAAACCTTTGGAGATGTTGGATGTTCCACGCGTTCTGGATGGGCGCCCCCTACTGTGTCTCCAAGCGTGCGGAGCCGGGCCTGGCAACATGAACAACCTTAAACGGGCCCTCCCACATGGGAGAGAGCTTATGCAGCCCCTCCATGGAGAGAACATGTCTGAGCACGAGGTCCCCTACCTCGAGAGTCCTGGGGCGGATGTTGCAGCAGTGGTATCGCCGCAGTGCTTGTTGGTACCTTGCTGCCCGCAGTGCGGCTTCTCGGCGATGCTCCTCCCCCAGCAAGAGATCCGTCCTGTCGGATTTAGGGTTCTGGCAGACCCTTGAGGTTCGAACATTGGGGTGCGCGCGGAGATTTCGCCCTCTATCTACCTGCTCCTCGCCGACTCACTGAGATCTAAACTACTAAAGGAACAACACAAGAGACACAGAGTTTATACTGGTTCAGGCCACCATTGTGGTGTAATACCCTGCTCTAGTGTGTGGTGTGGTGGATTGCCTCTTGGGCTGATGATGAACAATACAAGGAAAAACAGCCTCGCGAGGGTCTGTTCTTGGCTGGTGCGATGAACTGCTAGGGGGAGTTCAGTCGCTCTCTCTACTGGTTTCTTGGTTAGGATCTACATTCTATCTCTGGTCCAGATCCAGCTGCCTCTACCCTGGGGGTGGCTAGTCCTATTTATAGGCAAAGGCCCTGGGCCTCTTCCCAAATATTGATCGGGAAGGGCGCCAACAGTTGATCATTTTGAAGGGGAACATCTGGTACACTTATCCTGACTAAAGTTGGTCCTCGCCTGTCAAAGGCTCTGGTGGTGACGCTTGTTTGGCCTCCACAATGACTTCCTTCCTGCCGTTGGGCTGGTCTTGGTCTTGTTGCACCGAAATGGATGCCTTTGCTTGATGCTCTCGCCTGCGCTTGCTCCCTTTGCACCAAAGAGGAAAGGAGGACACTGCGCGGGCTGGCGCCCGACTGGCGCCCTTGGTCGTCATGGCTTGCGTTATGGGCACCTTGCGAGGTACCCCGCCTTAAACTCTCCGGCTCCTCGTGAGCCAGCCTGATGAGGTCGCGCCTGAGGAAGCTCCTTGTCGTCCTCCCCGCGAGGCATGGCCCCTCGCGAGGGTCTTGAGCTTGTGTTGATGAAGCTGGGCCGTGCTGGGCCCCCTTTGAGCCACGCCGCAGACCATAGGCAGGCAAGTCTAGGGACCCCCGTTCCCAGAACACCGACAGTAGCCCAAGGGCCCAAGGCGCGCCCAGACTTGGCCGAGCAGAGAGGCGAAAGGGCAAGTGCGAGCTCATCGACTGGTGCGCCCAACATCAGAAACAAACAAGCCAACTGCAGAAAGCATATGAAAGAAGCCGCATCCGGCACCTAGTCTAGTCTTCGACGTCTTCTCACCAGCGCGGAGCTAAGTGCTGCCACTGGGGGTGGGCGGGAGCCCCCGTGGCCCGAGGGCGGCACTCCGGAGACTCCGGGGCATGTACAGCCCCACTCATTATTACGTGAGAGTGTCACGGGCGACGAGTTTCACAGGCGTTTGCCTTCTTCACAGGCACCGGGCCTTTTCCAAAAACATAACTACTTCATAGGCATTCGCCTTCTTCACAGGCACCGGGCCTTTTCCCAAAACATAGCTACTTCACAGGCATTCGCCTTCTTCACAGGCATCGGGCCTTTTCCCAAAACACAGCTGCTTCACAGGCATTTGCCTTCTTCACAGGCACCGGGCCTTTTTCAGGGTAAAAGCTTCGGAGATGTTGGATGTTCCACGCATTCTGGATGGGCACCCCCTCCTGAGTCTCCAAGCGTGCGGAGCCGGGCCTGGAAACATGAACAACCTTAAACGGGCCCTCCCACATGGGAGAGAGCTTATGAAGCCCCTCCATGGACAGAACCCATCTGAGCACGAGGTCCCCTACCTCGAGAGTCCTGGGGCGGATGTTGCGGCAGTGGTATCGCCGCAGTGCTTGTTGGTACCTTGCTGCCCGCAGCGCGGCTTCTCGGCGATGCTCCTCCCCCAGCTAGAGATCCGTCCTGTCGGATTTAGGGTTCCGGCAGACCCTTGAGGTTCGAACACTGGGGTGCGCGCAGAGATTTCGCCCTCTATCTACCTGCTCCTCGCCGACTCGCTGAGATCTAAACTACTAAAGGAACGACACAAGAGACATAGAGTTTATACTGGTTCAGGCCACCATTGTGGTGTAATACCCTGCTCCAGTGTGTGGTGTGGTGGATTGCCTCTTGGGCTGATGATGAACAATACAAGGAAGAACAGCCTCGCGAGGGTTTGTTCTTGGCTGGGGCGATGAACTGCTAGGGGGAGTTCAGTCGCTCTCTCTACTGGTTTCTTGGTGAGGATCTGCATTCTATCTCTGGTCCAGATCCAGCTGCCTCTGCCCTGGGGGTGGCTAGTCCTATTTATAGGCAAAGGCCCTGGGCCTCTTCCCAAATATTGAGCGGGAAGGGCGCCAACAATTGGCCATTTTGAAGGGGAACATCGGGTACACTTATACTGACTAAAGTTTGTCCTCGCCTATCAAAGGCTCTGGTGGTGACGCCTGCTTGGGCTCCACAATGACTTCCTTCCTACCGTTAGGCTGGTCTTGGTCTTGTTGCACCGAAATGGATGCCTTTGCTTGATGCTCTCGCATGTGCTTGCTCCCTTTGCACCAAAGAGGAAAGGAGGACACTGCGCGGGCTGGCGCCCGACTGGCGCCCTTGGTCGTCATGGCTTGCGTCATGGGCACCTCGCGAGGTACCCCGCCTTGAACTCTCCGCCTCCTTGTGAGCCAACCTGATGAGGCCACGCCTGAGGAAGCTCCTTGTCGTCCGCCCCATGAGGCTTGGCCCCTCGCGAGGGTCTTGAGCTTGTGTTGATGAAGCTGGGCCGTGCTGGGCCCCCTTTGAGCCACGCCGCGGGCCGCAGGCAGGCAAGTCTGGGGACCCCCATTCCCAGAACGCCGACACGTCCCCCTCATGGCGTCCTATTGCGCTTCGTCGAACGCCAGGACCCGCGTGGAATGACATCTGACCTCATGAGGGAGAACGGCTTCAGCTCCATAAACCAGAAAGAACGCGGTCTCGCCAGTCAGCTTGGTTGCGGTCGTGCGGATTGACCACAGCACGGACTGGAGCTCGTCGTACCAGCTCCTGCCGCAGGCCTCCAACTTCTTCTTGAAGGTCCTGGTCTTGAGGCCCCTCAGGACCTCCGCGTTGGCTCGCTCGGCCTGACCGTTGCTTCGCGGGTGCGCCACCGAAGCGTAACACATCTGCGTTCCAAGGTTAGCACAGTATGTTTTGAAGAGGTTACTGGTGAACTGCGAACCATTGTCGATGATGATGCGGTTCGGCACCCCGAGTCGGCTCACGAGGCCCTTGATGAATTGACCGCGGAGCCTGCAGGGTTGGTGCGGACAGCTTCCACCTCAGCCCACTTGGTGAATTTGTCCACGGCGGCATAGAGGTAGCGGTAGCCCCTTGGCACCCGAGGGAACAGGCCCAGGATATCCAGTCCCCAGACTGCGAAGGGCCATGAGAGGGGTATAGTCTGCAGACCTCCCGCCGGCTGATCGATCTGCTTGGCATGGAACTGATAGGCCTTGCAAGCTTTCACCAGTTCCACACCGTCATTGAGTGTCGTGGGCCAATAGAACCCGCTGCGGAATGCCTTGCCAACGAGAGTTCGGGACGACGAGTGATGCCCACAGTCACCACCGTGTATGTCGGCCAGTAGCTCCTTCCCTTGCTCCCTGGAAATGCAACGTAGGGACACATCATTCGGTCTTCTTCGGTAGAGCTCTCCATCCTTAAGGCAGTATGCTGTGGCCTGCCGTGCCACACACTCCGCTTCCTCCTCCTTTTCCGGCAACGTGCCCCGTGTCAGGTAACTCCTGAGCTCCGTGATCCAGCACCCCTCCTGAGGTTCCAGCGCCAAGTGCAGGCGCACTCCTGATGTCGGGCCGCAGACTGGGGCTCCCGAGGCAGGCGGCTGGGGGAGCTCCCCCCGAGGCTGCGCCGTGCTTGACAGTGATGGCGTCGCCGAGGGCTTGAAGAGCCGCTCCTCGAAGACGCCGGGCTCCTGAGGCAGCCGTCTGGATGCCCTTTTGGCGATGTCATCAGCCTCTTGATTGGTGCCGCGAGGCACATGCTGCAACTCCAGCCCCCAAAACTGCTTCTCCATCTTGCGGACCTCCGCGAGGTAGGCTTCCATGTTCTCGTCCTTTGGTTCATATACTTTGTTGGGGAAGTTGACGAGGAGCTGCGAATCACCCTTGATGGCGAGGCGCTTCACCCCCAGGGCGACTGCAGCCTTCAGGCCTGCTATCAGGCCTTCGTATTCTGCTATGTTGTTGGAGACCTTTTCCCCGTGCTGGAAACAGAGTTGCACGATGTAGTAGAGTTTGTCTTGAGTGGGGGATACGAGCACCGCACCAGCCCATGCGCCGTGTCGGGAGAACGCCCCGTCGAAGTACATGACCCATCCGTCTGGTGCCTCGCTCCCTGGGGAGAGCGATCGATCCTCGCCAGCCTCGAGGCCTGGCGCCTCTGCCCATTCATCCATGAAGTATGCAAGTGCGGCTCCCTTGATGACTCTGGTTGTGCTGAATTCTATCTGAAACGCTTGCAGCTTGATGTTCCACTCAGCGACTCTTCTAGCCGAATTGGGGCTCCTGAGCACCCTGTCCAAGGGGTATGCTGAGACAACCTTGATGGGATGGCCATGGGAATAGTGCCACAGCTTGCGCGAGGCCACCAATAGCGCGAGGAGGAGTTTCTGAGGCATGGGGTACCGCGCCCTTGCGTCCCGTAACACCGTGCTGACAAAGTATACAGGGTGCTCGACTAGGTTGGGAGTGCTGGCGCCGCAAGTGTCCTCCGGAGGCCGGGGCGCCTCCTGAGACAACGGAGCCCCCAGCGACTGGTCGCCTAGAGGAGGGGCCTCCTCTATTCCGGGTGTGCTTCCCTGCTGTGGATGGTCCTTCTCGGCTGCAGGCGCGGTCTCTGTGAGGCCCTCTTGGCCCTGCTTTGCTTTAACCCAGACGGTTGCTGCAGCCTTGGTCCTACGCTCCTCCCTAACAGCCACCAGGGTTGCGCTGGCAGAGTAGGGGGTGGCCGCAAGGTAGAGCACCAGGGGCTCGTGAGGGCGCGGAGCCACCATCACCGGGGGGCTGGTTAGGTACCTCTTGAGATCCTGGAACGCCTTGTCGGCCTCCTTAGTCCATTCAAAGGGGCCCTTTTTCTTCATCAGCTTGAAGAAGGGCAACGCTCATTCCCCCAGTTTGGAGATGAAGCGCCCTAGCGCGGTTACGCGCCCGGTGAGCTTCTGCATTTCTCTAAGGGTCTTCGGCGGGCTCATGTCCTCGACTGCTTTTACCTTTTCTGGGTTGGCCTCGATGCCCCAGTGGGATACGAGGAAACCCAGGAGTTACCCGAGGGGACTCCAAACAAACACTTCTCCATCTTGATCTGGTGGTAGCCGGAGAAGGCATCCAGGAAGCACAACAAGTCGCACTCAGCGGTGGAGTCGACAATCTGGTCGATGCGAGGGAGCGGGAATGGATCCTGGGGGCAGGCCTTGTTGAGGTTGGTGAAGTCGACACACATGCGTTCCTTTCCCCCCTTCTTCGGCACGACAACTGGGTTAGCCAGCCAATTTGGGTAACGGACCTCGCGAATGACTCCCGCCGCCTCCAACTTGCGGGTCTCTTGGACGATGAAAGCTTGCTTCTCAGTGGACTGCCGCCTCGCCTTCTGCTTCACAGGGCGCACGTTGGGGCACACGTTGAGGTGATGCTCAATTACGCCCCTCGGGACCCATGCCAGCTGATCAGGTTCCCACGCGAATACCTTCTTGCTCGCGCGTAAGAACTTCACCAAGGCTTCCTCCTGTTTGGGCTCGAGGTTGGCGCCTATGGTGAAGGTGGCGCTGGTAGATCCGTCTTCGTCGACCAGTACCTGCTTGGTTTCCGCCTTGTCCTGAGTGAATAGCTGCTTCTTCTTGGCCGGTGCAGCCCCCTTGGGTTCAGGGGCATCTGAGTCGGCGGGCTGCGCCACCGCCGCGGCCTTGAAGGCGAGCTTGAGCGCTTGCAACGCATCCCCGGTGTCTCCAGACACGGTGAGGACGCCGCTACTCCCGGGCATCTTCATGAGGTTGTACGCTGGGTGAGTTGCGGCCATGAACCGGGCTAGTGCCGGGTAGCCCAGGATGGCGTTGTATGGGAGGCCGATGGGGGCGATGTCAAAGTCGATTAGCTCCGTGCGGAAGTTGTCGTAAGTGTCGATGGTCACCGGAAGGCAGATCTGCTCCAGGGAGCCGGTGGAGCCACCTCCGACGCCCAAGAAGGACCTGCTGGGCTGCAGCCGCTCCAGCGGTACGTGGAGAAGGCTAAAGGCCTCCACTGAGAGCACGCTGAGGCCTGCACCGCCGTCGATGAGGGTCCTGGTGACGGCCACCTGACAGATTGTGGGGGTGCATTGCATTGGGAGCATGCCCGAGCAGGCCGAGTTGGAGGGGTGATCATCCGAGCTGAAGGACAGATCGGCTTTAGGTGCCGCCCAGCCTGGCGGCGCCCCACGCGGCGCGTAAGCGGCACCGATCTGGCAGACAAATGACTTGATGTGGCTGCCTGAAGGTGGTGCCTGCGAGCCGCCTAGGAGAACTGCGACGACCGGGTGCGCCGGTGCAGCGTACTGGGCAAGGAAGAGGTCGTGCATTTCCCCCCAGGAGGCTACGGAAGACGCTGGCAGGTGCAGCAGCCACATGCGCGGGACGCCAGTGAGGGCCATGGGAAGCCAGTTGGCCATGACCCTGTCGTCACCCCCAGCCTTGAGGACGGCCTCCTCATATGCCAGCAGGAAAGCCAGCGGATCGGCCATCCCGTCGTAGCACAGTGGCATCTCCGGCTTGAACTTGTTCGTCCATTGCACCTGTCGCAAGGAGGGGGCCAAGGCTCGGAGCCCCCTGGCCCCCGCGCTGGCGCCAGCGACCGGGGCAGGCGGCGCGTTGCCCATCATGAGGGCGAATTGCGGTGTTGGCGGAGCGCGGGCTGGTGGAAGGGAAAGCTCCGGCGCACCCCTACCTGGCGCACCAAATGTCGTATTTCGGGTTCCAGCAGACCCTCAAGGTTCGAACTCTGGGGTGCACGCAGAGATCACACCTACTGCCTACCCGTGTCTCGTCGACTCGCAAGGATCTAAACTACATGGAGAACCACACATAGGACACAAGGTTTATACTGGTTCGGGCCACCATTGTGGTGCAACACCCTACTCCGGTGTGTGGTGTGTGGATTGCCTCTGGGCTGATGATGAACAGTACAAGGAAGAACAGCCTCCCGAGGGTCTGTTCTTGGCTAGTGCGATGAACTGCTAGGGGGAGTTCAGTCGCTTCTCTCTCTCTATGTCTTTCTATCCATGTTCCCTCGATCCCTCTAACCTGTGGGTGGCTAGTCCTATTTATAGGCGGAGGCCCTGGGCCTCTTCCCAAATATTGAGCGGGAAGGGCACCAACAGTTGGCCACTTTGAAGGGGAACATCTAGTACCCTTATCCTGACTAAAGTTGGTCCTCGCCTGCCAAAGGCCCTGATGATGATGCCGGCTTGGGCTCCACGATGACCTCCATTCTGCCGTCCTGCTGGTCTTGGTCTTGTTGCACCAAAATGGTTGCCTTTGCTTGTTACTCTTGCCTGTGCTTGCCTGTCACGCCCAATATGCGACCCTATCCAAAAGGAACTCGAAGGTCCCACCAAGGATAGACCCGCATATTGAAACGCTTTTGCAAGGTGGATATCATTACATCAACATTACATAATAGATGGAGATACATACATAAGGCATACAATGCCACACGAATACAACAACATCTCAAACATAAGGTCAACATCCGACTACGGATGAAACACAAACAGAAACTCAAACGACATCCACCCTGCTAGCCCAGGCTGCCGACCTGGAACCTATCCCTTGATCGAAGAAGAAGCAGAAGAAGAACTCCAAGACAAGCAAACAGCGCTCTCGCGTCATGATCGTCGCATAACCTGTACCTGCAACTATTGTTGTAGTAATCTGTGAGCCACGAGGACTCAGCAATCCCATTACCATGGGTATCAAGACTAGCAAAGCTTAATGGGAAAGGAGGGGGTAAAGTGGTGAGGTTGCAGCAGCGACTAAGCATATATGGTGGCTAACATACCCAAATGAGAGCGAGAAGAGAAACAAAGGAGCTGTCGCCAACTGGTAATGATCAAGAAGTGATCCTGAACTCCTACTTACGTCAAACATAACCCAAAGACCGTGTTCACTTCCCGGACTCCACCGAGAAGAGATCGTCACGGCTACACACGCGGTTGATGCTTTTAATTCGGATCTGGTGTCAAGTTATCTACAACCGTACATTAACAAATTCCTATCTGCCACATATCCACGGGCACAGCTTTCTAAAGATAATACCCTGCAGGGGTGTACCAACTTAGCCCATGATAAGCTCTCGCGATCAATGAAGGATATACCATCTCCCAGGAAGACCCGATCAATCTTGGAATCCCGGTTTACAAGACATTTCGATAATGGTAAAACAAGACCAGCAAAGCCGCCCGATGCGCCGACAATCCCGATATTAGCTGCACATATCTCGTTCTCAGGGCAACACAGGATAAGTCAAGCTACGAGTAAAACCAAACCTCGAGTTGCCCCAAGGTGGCCCTGTAGGTTGCTCATTTCGGACCAACACTTAGAGAAGCACTGGCCCGGGGGGGCTATAATAAAGATGACCCTTGGGTTAATTACTCCCAAGGGAAAGGTATGACGGAAACTAGGGCGGCAAGAGTGGAACAAAACACCAGGCATAATGCCGAGCCTTCCACCCTTTACCAAGTATATAGATGCATTAATTAAATAAGAGATATTGTGATATCCCAACATAACCCTGTCCACCAAGGAGCAATCTTCAACTTCCCCTGCAACTAACAATGCTATAAGAGGGGCTGAGCAAAGCGGTAACATAGCCAAGCAACGGTTTGCTAGGAAGGTGGCAAAGGTTAGAGGTTCATGGCGATTTGGGAAGGCTTGAAGAGGAAAAGATAGGTAGCGTAGCAAAGCGATAGAACGAATCAACTAGCATAGCAATGATAGTAGTGAGATCCAAGGTGACGGTCATCTTGCCTGAAATCCCGCAAGGAAGAAGAATGAGTCCATGAAGAAGATGAAGCCACGAAGACGAACCAAGCGTGGACGAACGAATCCTCACGATCGCAACGAAAACGGGAACTATCGAGAAGAAGCACACAACATGGTAAACACACCACACATAGACAAGACATGATGTACAACCAAGTATGATGCATGACAAGACTACATGAAGCTACTCATGGCAAGAGACGATGCAAACAAGAGCAACACATCAAAGCAAGTTTAAATGAGGCCGGAAACAACATATAACAAATCCGGTAGGTCCTCATATGCAAGTTTCGAAATTGGTCCAGATCTGAATAAACCTTATGTTCAAGTTGTTAAACAGCAAGTTAAGATGCACCAAGATGATCTACACGAAATTCTAGTCAAGTTACATATAAAGTTCATTAGATTTGGAGCTACGGCCTAGAAGATATGAGCGAAACAAGTTAAACATGGCATTGATGCAAAATGCATACAAACATCAAGCAAACACCTCAAAACAAGGATGCAACATGATAATATGAAACTACATGCAAAAACAAGCAAGTTTCATATAGAGCACTCTCAAAACGGAGCAACGGTTCAACACATACACTCTATACAAGACATAGTAACAATCTGTCCAAAACAGCAACTAGGCATATTGCACGCACCAAAACAATAAGCTACAGCATCTCAACGTAATAACAGAAGGCATGGGCCTGATGTACAGGTAAAGCATGACAAAAGATGAACACTGAGCTATCTCCAGAAACTACTAGAACATGCTCAAAAGGACATGGCAAGATTACAACTAATAACAGTTTCAGGCTCAGCAGAAATAACATCAGGTTGCAATGTTTAGAGCTATCAAAAAACATGTTACAGGAACTTAACATGGCAAACAAAGGCATGGCATGAATCTACTAATGACATATAACAAAAGTCCCTTACTGACCATGAGCCAAAAAGGATCAGAAGATATGATGGCACCCATGTTAACATGGCAAATTATATGACAGATTCATACATGGCAGGGACAACAATAAGTAGGCATGTTGGTGAGATTGAACCACTCACCACAGGGCAATAAATGGCATGGCAAGGCAACCAACAGTAATAAGACATGTTTATGATGCTAAGCATGGCAAGAGCAAGTTCATAGGGTGCATTGATCACTAGCAACAATCATGGCAACATTGAACTTAATGTTAACCGACTGACAGCAACATTATTTAGCTAGTTTGGAGCAAGATTACAACATGTTACAGCAGGCTATAATTTCTACCAGGGGCACGAATGGATAGAGCATGACATGTGTAACAAAACATCCTTAGTTAACATCTCCAGATTATGCATAGAATGACTTGTAGCAGCAGGTTTACATAGCAACAAAATATAACAGAATCAGTCAGGAAAACAGCAACAGCAAGTACACTACTTACCAAGATTGATGCACTCAGTACAAGAGTCACAAAAATACATGAATGGCACCACTGTAAAGACGGCATGGCATAGTTCAAAACACATGTAGGTCTCAAGTTCATAGGATGCACACATCAATCATGGCAAAAATGACAAAAGTGCATGTTATAACAGTTTCAGCAGATTAACATCACATAGCACTCTTGCAACAATGATTAGGGCATCAAGATGAGCTCAAATGAAAATGATGCAGCCAGATGAAATGAAGTACTCGTCGAGGCGAACAATTTGACATATTACACGCACGAAACGGAGCAGTATGCAGCAAGTTATAGCATGTTGAACATGGCAACAGAATGTTAAAACTCAGCGACTTAGGAATTTCGGGCTCAACCTTTTTCTTCCCGATCTGGATCTGGCGCGGAACTTGAGGACGGCTGGAGCTAGCTCACCGGAGATGGACGCGGGGGCCGGAGAATGACGAAGGTGGCGCGGGGAGATGGCCCCGGAACGGATCCGGCCGGATCCGGCCGGCGGCGGGCGTGGCGACCGGCGGCGCGGAGGCTGGTAGGCGCGGCCGGGAGGCGTGGGCGGCACTCCAGCGAGGAGCCGAGGCGGTTCGAGGGAGGGACGCGAGGCGGGCCACTACAGAGGAGCGGAGAGGCCCGCTGGCGGTGGCGGACGACGGCTAAGGCGGAGGGCCGAGGCGGCGGCCACGGGCGGATGGCGCGCGCCGGCGGAGCGCGCGACCTCCGGCGGGAGGCGGACGACAGCACGGGCAGGGCGCGGGCCGGGCGGGCCCGCTATGGGCTCGCCGGGCGGCGGCGGGAGGCCCCGTGGCAACGCGCGGTTGGCCGGGGGCGGAGAAGCGGACATGTCCAGCGGCGCAAGGGGAGCGGGGCTAGGGTTAGGGGTGGAATCATCCGCGAATTTTCGGGGGAGGTGGCCTATTTATAGATAGAGGGAGCTAGGAGAGTCCAAATGAGGAGCGGTTTTCTCCCACATGATTGTGATCGAACGACCGAGAGCATAGAGGGGGTTATGATGGGTTTTGGGCCACTTTGGAAGGTTGTTGGGCTCCAAAGCGAAAAGGGCTTTTACGGCTACCCAGTTAACCGTTGGAGTATCAAACAACCTCCAAATGGCACGAAACTTGACAGGCGGTCTACCAGTGCTATACCAAGGCTGCTTGGCAAACCTCGGTCCATTCCGAGAATGTTTAACACCCACACACGCAAAGAGGCAAAAGGGGAACGCCGGAGGACATAGGAGTGCCGGATTGCAAAACGGACAACGGGAAAATGCTCGGATGCATGAGACGAACATGTATGCAAAATGAGATGCACATGACGACATGATATGAAATGCATATGATGACATGGCAAAGACGGAGAATAAGTGGCAGACACCTGGCGCATCGAATCCGGGGCGTTACAACACTCCTCCACTAACAAGAGATCTCATCCCGAGATCTTAGGACCAAGATGGAAGGGAAAAAGGGATGAGGGACCCAAGAACTCAAGAGAAGAAGCAAAGAATCGAGAGCACTCAAGAAGAAGAGAGGAACGACGAGAATGACGAGAATCGAAAGCTCACAGAATCAGATAGACTATGAAACAACTCCGGTTAGAACGAGACAAGAAACGAATAAGACTGAAAGGATTTTGGCAGCACTCCGGCTGAAACATGGAGAGGATCGAATCATGAACTAGAGAAGATGGAATGATACTTGACGAGAAGAACAACACAATGCCTCCGGAAGAATTGGAAAAGTTGAATGAAAAGAATGGGGAAGGAAATGACAACTTGTGCCACGAATGAAATTGAAAGCATCTTTCGAAGGAAGGTTTAAACGGAGTTGTTGAGAAAATCAACAACGAAAAGAATAAGCTTGTTGTGGACTTATGGATAACATCTCAAAATTATGAGGTGATCGCTGACCACAAGCGGAAAATATTAAATAGCTGAGAAGAACGAAGAAATGCAAAACCCCACTCCAAAGAATACGGAGAATTAATTGCACTTCGAGATGCGAGAAGAAAAGATACTTGAATTTCTCCACCAAAAGAATCTTGATGAACTCTTGAAGAATGAATTAAATCATGACAAGCCACCGTGAAGAACTCCGGAAACAAAAGAATGACGAGATAAAATTGAAGGATGAAAGAATAAGATTAAAGCCTTGCGGTGATTTAGATGGAGGTTCCGACGAGATGGCCGAGGAAATTTGAACTCCGGAAAAGAAAAGATGAAAGCACTTGGAACTAGAATTTATTCATCAAGAACAAACTCCAAAGGAAGGATTACTCGCTTGGATGAAATAAGAATAAGATTTATTGTATGCTTATCCTTCATCAAATTAAATTGATGACAAGCAATGGATTTTGCATACTACTTATTCTTCTTGAAAAGGATTGAGAAGTGGCATATCGTGAACTTGGGAAGGTCTTCATGAACCACCGGTAGAATTGTAAAGAACGAATAAATTAAAATGATAATCAAGGAAAAAGAATCTTGAACGAACCACTATAAGAATCGGAAAATGACTGATGACAGAGAATGGATCACCGGGAAGAATTAGAAGAACCAATATGCTAGAGGGGATTCAGATGCAAAAGAACAAAGAGATCATGAGCTGATTAAAGAACACTTGAACAAAGCACCGGGATAAATAGAGAACAATAATTGGAATGATGGCCTCCGGTAAAAAGAAAAGGAAAAACAACTCCTGACATGCTCCGGATGGGTAAGCAAATGAATATCTGACAAATAGAATAATTCGAGAGGATAATATGATGCTAGAACCACGAATCTTCAAGAGAACGGGAAAGATTTAAGAGGAACTCTTATTCGGTCTTCAAATGTTAAGAATGACGATGAGAAACAACACCAAAATTACTGAGATACTCCGGAAGAATGAAAAGCGAAGGGGTTGAGCCCACAATGAAAATGATTTGAAATCCATCTTGGAAAAGCATCTGACTGATGAAATTCATTCTTATGTCACACTTGAAAAGAATTTGAGAATAACTCCGGGAGAATTAGAAGAGTCAGGTAAGATCTTAGGAAAAGACCTGTGGGTTAGGGCCCACTCAATGAAAACACCATTGGAAAGGGATGTTGAACAGATAAGTGATGCACCGGAAGAATTGAAATATTTGATTGAGGTGACAACCTCAGATTAATTGTATCACAGACGAATCTCCTGAGATGTCTTGAGCACTCCGGAAGGACTAAATGGCGAGAGGTGAACGAGCAAGGGGAAAACACTTGATCCAAGGAAAAGAATATGATCAACCCGAAAAACTTCAATTAAGTCCACTCGGAAGAAAAAGAGATGAAGAATGTCGAACAAAATGAGAATTCACCGGTTGAGATAATTGAGGGAAGACTGAAGAGGCTCCACACGAATGAAATTGATGGTCGAGAAAGACTCAAGCTCCGGGAAGAAAAGGGTGGGAGGGCGGGAAAACAAAGGCAACTTGGAAGGGGAAATGATGAATATCTTCAAGAGGAAACACCGGTTGAAATCATTGAGGAAAGAAAGCAAAGACTTCTCACGAGTAGGATGGATACTCGATTATGGACTCTGACTCCGAGATGAAAAGGGAAAAGGAAACAACTGAGGATTGAACTTGGCAAAAATGAAGAGGCTCGAGTCAACTTGACGAGAAATGCATCGGATGAAAAGAGTTGGGGAACAACGATCGGAAAACCAACTGCGTGATCCTAAAGAAAATTTTGAAGGGGAAGAGGAGTAACTCAAAACACCTACGTCAAGATTCCTCACCAGAGCGACGAAGGGGCTGAGGAGTAAAAAGAATTCCTACTCTCCGATATAACTAGACTCAGAAATCAGTTTTCTTCCAGGCTCGACAACGGCCAAACTACACGATCAATCAAGGGGGCTCCTAAGGTCGGTCGAGGCTCTGATACCAACTTGTCACGCCCAATATGCGACCCTATCCAAAAGGAACTAGAAGGTCCCACCAAGGATAGACCCGCATATTGAAACGCTTTTGCAAGGTGGATATCATTACATAAACATTACATAATAGATGGGGATACATACATAAGGCATACAATTCCACACGAATACAACAACATCTCAAACATAAGGTCAACATCCGACTACGGATGAAACACAAACAGAAACTCAAACAACATCCACCCTGCTAGCCCAGGCTGCCGACCTGGAACCTATCCCCTGATCGAAGAAGCAGAAGAAGAACTCCAAGACAAGCAAACATCGCTCTCGCGTCATGATCGTCGCATAACCTGTACCTGCAACTGTTGTTGTAGTAATCTGTGAGCCACGAGGACTCAGCAATCCCATTACCATGGTTATCAAGACTAGCAAAGCTTAATGGGAAAGGAAGGGGTAAAGTGGTGAGGTTGCAGCAGCGACTAAGCATATATGGTGGCTAACATACGCAAATGAGAGCGAGAAGAGAAACAAAGGAGCGGTCGTCAACTGGTAATGATCAAGAAGTGATCCTGAACTCCTACTTATGTCAAACATAACCCAAAGACCGTGTTCACTTCCCGGACTCCGCCGAGAAGAGACCATCACGGCTACACACGCGGTTGATGCGTTTTAATTTGGATCTGGTGACAAGTTATCTACAACCGGACATTAACAAATTCCCATCTGCCACATAACCGCGGGCACAGCTTTCGAAAGATAATACCCTGCAGGGGTGTCCCAACTTAGCCCATGATAAGCTCTCGCGATCAACGAAGGATATACCTTCTCCCAGGAAGACCCGATCAGTCTCGGAATCCCTGTTTACAAGACATTTCGACAATGGTAAAACAAGACCAGCAAAGCCGCCCGATGCGCCGACAATCCCGATAGGAGCTGCACATATCTCGTTCTTAGGGCAACACCGGATAAGTCAAGCTACGAGTAAAACCAGACCTCGAGTTGCCCCGAGGTGGCCCCGCAGGTTGCTCGTTTCGGACCAACACTTAGAGAAGCACTGGCCCGGGGGGGCTATAATAAAGATGACCCTTGGTTAATTACTCCCAAGGGAAAGGTAGGTGGTGGTGAGGCAAATGGTAAAACCAAGGTTGGGCCTTGCTGGAGGAGTTTTATTCAAAGCGAACTGTCAAGGGGGTCCCATAAATCACCCAACCGCGTAAGGAACGCAAAATCCGAGAACATAATAACGGTATGACGGAAACTAGGGTGGCAATAGTGGAACAAAACACTAGGCATAAGGCTGAGCCTTCCACCCTTTACCAAGTATATAGATGCATTAATTAAATAAGAGATATTGTGATATCCCAACATAACCCTGTCCACCAAGGAGCAATCTTCAACTTCACCTGCAACTAACAACACTATAAGAGGGGCTGAGCAAAGTGGTAACATAGCCAAGCAACGGTTTGCTAGGAAGGTGTCAAAGGTTAGAGGTTCATGGCAATTTGGGAAGGCTTGAAGGGCAAAAGATAGGTAGCGCATCAAAGCGATAGAATGAAGCAACTAGCATAGCAATGATAGTAGTGAGATCCAAGGTGACGGTCATCTTGCCTGAAATTCCGCAAGGAAGAAGAACGAGTCCATGAAGAAGATGAAGCCACGAAGACAAACCAAGCGTAGACGAACGAATCCTCACGATCGCAACGAAAACGGGAACTATCGAGAAGAAGCACACAACATGGTAAACACACCACATATAGACAAGACATGATGCACAACCAAGTATGATGCATGACAAGACTACATGAAGCTACTCATGGCAAGAGACGACGCAAACAAGAGCAACACATCAAAGCAAGTTTAAATGAGGCCGGAAACAACATATAACAAATCCGGTAGTTCCTCATATGCAAGTTTCGAAATTGGTCCAGATCTGAATAAACCTTATGTTCAATTTGTTCAACAGCAAGTTAAGATGCACCAAGATGATCTACACGAAATTCTAGCCAAGTTACATATAAAGTTCATTAGATTTGGAGCTACGGCCTAGAAGATATGAGCGAAACAAGTTAAACATGGCATTGATGCAAAATGCATACAAACATCAAGCAAACACCTCAAAACAAGGATGCAACATGATAATATGAAACTACATGCAAAAACAAGCAAGTTTCAAATAGAGCACTCTCAAAACGGAGCAACCGTTCAACACATACACTCTATGCAAGACATAGCAACAATCTGTCCAAAACAGCAACTAGGCATATTGCAAGCACCAAAACAATAAGCTACAGCATCTCAATGTAATAACAAAAGGCATGGGCATGATGTACAGGTAAAGCATGACAAAAGATGAACACTGAGCTATCTCCAGAAACTACTAGAACATGCTCAAAAGGACATGGCAAGATTACAACTAATAACAGTTTCAGGCTCAGCAGAAATAACATCAGGTTGCAATGTTTAGAGCTATCAAACAACATGTTACAGGAACTTAACATGGAAAACAAAGGCATGGCATGAATCTACTAATGAAATATAACAAAAGTCCCTTACTGACCATGAGCCAAAAAGGATCAGAAGATATGATGGCACCCATGTTAACATGGCAAATTATATGACAGATTCATACATGGCAAGGACAACAATAAGTAGGCATGTTGGTGAGCTTGAACCACTCACCACAGGGTAATACATGGCATGGCAAGGCAACCAACAGTAATAAGACATGTTTATGAAGCTAAGCATGGCAAGAGCAAGTTCATAGGGTGCATGGATCACTAGCAACAATCATGGCAACATTGAACTTAATGTTAACAGACTGACAGCAACATTATTTAGCAAGTTTGGAGCAAGATTACAAAATTTTATAGTAGGCTATAATTGCTACCAGGGGCATTAATGGATACAGAATGACATGTATAACAAAACATCCTTAGTGAACATCTACAGATTATGCATAGAATGACTTCTAGCAGCAGGTTTACATAGCAACAAAATATAACAGAATCAGTCAGGAAAACAGCAACAGCAAGTACACTACTTAACAAGCTTGATGCACTCAGTACAAGAGTCACAAAAATACATGAATGGCACCACTGTAAAGATGGCATGGCATAGTTCAAAACACATGTAGGTCTCAAGTTCATAGGATGCACACATCAATCATGGCAAAAATGACAGAAGTGCATGTTATAACAGTTTCAGCAGATTAACATCACATAGCACTCTTGCGACGATGATTACGGCATAAATATGAGCTCAAACGAAAATGATGCAATGAGATGAAATTGAGTACTTGTCGAGGCTAACAATTTTACATATTACACGCACGAAACGGAGCAGTATGCAGCAAGTTATAGCATGTTGAACATGGGAACAGAATGTTAAAACTCAGGGACTTAGGAATTTCGGGGTCAACCTTTGTCTTCCCGATCTGGATCTGGCGCGGAACTCGAGGACGGCCGGAGCTAGCTCGCCAGAGATGGACGCGGGGGCCGAAGAAGGACGAAGGTGGCGCGGGGAGATGGCCCCGGACCGGATCCGGCCGGATCAGGCCGACGGCGGGCGCGGCGACCGGTGAAGTGGGGCGCCGGCGGCACGGAGGCTGGGCGGCGTCCGGGAGGCGTGGGCGGCACTCCGGCGAGGAGCCGAGGAAGCTCGAGGCAGGGAGGCGAGACGGGCCACGGCGGAGGAGCGGAGAGGCCCGCTGGCGGTGGCGTACGGCGGCGAAGGCGGAGGGCTGAGGCGGCGGCCACGGGCGGGCGGTGCGCGCCGGCGGAGCGCGCGACCTCCGGCGGGAGGCGGACGGCGGCGCGGGCAGGGCGCGAGCCGGGCGGGCCCGCTACGGGCTCGCCGGGCCGCGGCGGCGGGCGGCGGCGGGAGGCCCCGTGGCAACGCGCGGTTGGCCGGGGGCGGAGAAGCGGACATGTCCGGCGGGGAAACGGACATGTCCGGCGGCGCGAGGGGAGCGGGGCTAGGGTTAGGGGTGGAATCATCCGCGAATTTCGGGGGAGGTGGCCTATTTATAGATAGAGGGAGCTAGGAGAGTCCAAATGAGGAGCGGTTTTCACCCACATGATCGTGATCGAACGACCGAGAGCATAGAGGGGGTTAGGATGGGTTTTGGGCCACTTTGGAAGGTTGTTGGGCTGCAAAGCGAAAAGGGCTTTTACAGTTACCCAGTTAACCATTGGAGTATCAAACAACTTCCAAATGGCACGAAACTTGATAGGCAGTCTACCGGTGCTATACAAGGCCGCTTGGAAAACCTTGGTCCATTCCGAGAACATTTAACACCCGCACATGCAAAGAGGCAAAAGGGGAACGCCGGAGGACATAGGAGTGCCGGATTGCAAAACGGACAACGGGAAAAATGCTCGGATGCATGAGACGAACATGTATGCAAAATGAGATGCACATGATGACATGATATGAAATGCATATGATGACATGGCAAAGACGGCGAATAACTGGCAGACGCCTGGCGCATCGATTCCGGGGCGTTACATTGCCCCCTTTGCACCAAAGAGGAAACAAGGACTCTGCGCAGGCCGGCACCCGCCTGGCGCCCGCCTGGCCTTGGTCATTACGGCTTGCGTCTTGGGTACCTCGTGAGGTACCCTGCCTTGATCTCTCTGCCCCCTCGCGAGCCAGCCTGACGAGGCTGTGCCCGAGGAAGCCTCCTGTCGTCCACCCATCTCTTCTGCTTCCTCTACCGTCCTAGACCGGGCTGCCAATGAACTGAGCCGGTTGCGGAGTGCGGACCCCCACCTGGTGGACGGGTGCCTAGAGCTAGCCTCTGGTTGGGTCCGCTCTGACGCCTCCGTTCGAGCGGCGCTGAGCCAGGCTGTGTCGGCCTCCGATGAGGAGAAGCAAGCCGCCTCCCAGGCGAAGGCCGCTCACGACACTGCCTTAGGTGACGCTGCGGATGCCCGGGGCCGCTGCAAGGCGCTGGAGGACGAGCTGCAAGGCCTGCGTGATGAGCTCGCCAAGGAGGTCCGTGGCCGCCAGGAGAAGGAGAAGGAGATGAAGGCTCGGGAAGCTGCCGTCAGGGACCGGGACATCGAGCTCGATGACCGTCATGGCCGGTTGGAGACGCTGGAGCAGGCGCTGAAGGCAGAGAGGACCGAGCTAGACAGCAAGGCGAAGGTGATCCTGGCCGAGGATCGAGTGGCCTCCGTGAAGCTGGAGGAGAAAGCTCGCGCCGCACTGAAGACGCTTTATGAGTGCGGCTTAGAGAAGCCGTTGGCTGGTGCAGAAGATGGCCCCACTGAGCTGCTTCCCTTCCTGGTCTGTGCACTTGAAGATGTCGTAGATGGCCTTGGTCCCACGGCCGAGGCCGAGGCGCATTCCCTGTCTTCTGCAGCGCTGACGCGTGTCCTCAGCCACGTCTACCTTCGCGACACCAACGACCTCGACAGCCTGCTGGAACCTGTGAGCGGTGACCTAGCCGCTGCTACTGCTGAGGTTGTGAAAGGCCAAGTTGAGGCTTTGTTCGGGAGGTTCCGCGCCTTCAGCACCTGGCCCGGGCGTGATGCCGCCAGCTCCGCAGCCTCAGGAGGTGGAGCAGCCCAACGCGACTCCACCACAGGCGGCGGCGTCACCAGAAAGTGATCCCTTCGCGGCTTCTGTCCTGTTTCAGTTCCTGCAACATGCACCATGCCTCGTGGAGGCGTTTAAACTTGCGTTTGGCGTTGTGAAACAATCTATGGCCTGTGATATTTGCTTTTGAATTCCCAAGAATTTGCATTTTCCCCTCCTATTTGTTTGTGTTCTACGTCGGCAGGGCCCGGCCCCGCGCATACCTCAGCCGCCATTAGACCCGACCGGAAACCTGGACGGGACTAAGGAGTGAGGGGCTACGTGACCAGTTAGGCTCCTGAGTCACGATGCTCAGGAGTCCCCCTTGACGCGCAAACAACAAGTAGGGAAGGGAGGCATAGGAGTGGATTGGTCGTTCTACGTCGGCAAGGCCTAGCCCCGCGCATACCTCAACGGCCGTTAGCCTTTCGGAACTAAGGAGTGAGGGGCTACGTGACTAGTTAGGCTCCTGAGTCGCGATGCTCAAGAGTCCCCCTTGACGTTCAAACGAGTTTTCATACCTTGGCTCCGCTCGGGGAGGGGCGCGCGATAACCAGGTCCGAGGGACCTGGCTGGGTGGCATGCGCTCGGGTGTGGCCCCCATGTCCAGCCCCCTCGCGCGGCACTCCCGAGGGGAGGCATTGCGATGGTGCCAGACAATAAGCTCTGGGCTCCCTGAGGTTGATACAGCCGTGGGCCGCCCTCAGTTGTTTATCACCAGCGCGGAGCATAGTGCTTCCGTATGTGTACGGGCATAACCACTCCTCGGCAGTGTCGTCAGCCAGTGCGGAGCATGGTGCTTCCACTGGTGCGTGGGAGGGGGCTCCCCTCCGAGAGGAGCCCCCGGGGCATGTACAGCCCCGCCCTGACATGTGGCCGGCACGGTAGGGCTAGGAGAGGTGTATCTGGGCACTCGTAAGCCAGCGCGGGACTCACGAGGCCCTACCTTGAGGCGGGTTGCGCCTGGCTCTGGGCCTTTATCAATGGTATGTTCCTGCAAGGTGGTTAGAATGCAAATGATCTATGTCCTCAGGTCCCGGCCCTCGAGCAAGCTCAGCCGCTGCTGGTAGACAGGTCGCGATGCCGTGGGTCAAGGCCAGGGGGTGAGGGCTGCAGAGCCAGTAAGGGCCCATGAGTCGCGATGCTCAGGCACCCCCCTTTTAACGTGCAAGCGCTTTGCATGAGAGCGGAGAGGTCCGTGATAGGCAGCAGACGATAATCATGGGAATCAGGTTAAGTATGGAGGAGCAAATCCATTTATATAGATGCGGAAAAAGCAAACGCCACTGGGTCAGGCCCGAGCAGCTTGGGGATAATGCAGCCCGAGGGGCGCCCCCAACAAGGTAGGCAAAGAACATAAGCAAAATGGATACATGCCGCAGGGACGGACCCACGCGACCTGGGAATGATGCAGCCCTATGGGCGCTCCCAGCTGAAAATCGAACTTTGAAAGATGTCACCTGATACCGTCGGAGATGAAGGGATGCTGAAGTAGCGGATGACGCGTGGTGAGGATGCCGACCCTCATGATCTCCTGGGACCAGGAGCCTCGGGAGGCTCCGGGGGCGCAGGTGGATCTTCGAGGACCATCTCCATCTCCGCCAGGACCGCGCAATGCCTGACCTCCTGAGCCTCCAGAATGCTCCTCAGCAGGCGCTGATGAGCAGCGTCCGCATTTGGCAGGCCCAAAGGCATGCGAACGTAGCTGTGAGGTGGACCCTCGCAACGCCCCACGCGCGAAGGCCAGAGACGCTCCTGAGACACGGCTCGGTTGAGCCCTGGCACATCGATGCAGATGCGCAGCCCACCATCCTTGCTTCGATGGGGGGCTACGGCGGGCAAGCGGCAGCTGCCGCGCATGACTCTTGACTCCTATAGCTCCCAAGTGTTTCTTGCGATGAACTCCTGAGGGTTTGGCCCTCATTGCCTCATACCTTCCTGAGGGAAACGTGCTTTGAAGCACGTCTCCCAGTGGTGCCCGAGCGCCTCCCACGTGACCTTGAAAAATTCGGTGGCCCTCCAAGAAAGAGCCTCCGAGCCTTGACCGAGGAGGGTGCCGGGCGCGCCTTCCTATGCGACAAAGGGTGGCGCCCCTTGAACGGGCGTGGGTCTGGGCGCAACGCCTTTGGAGGTGCCTGCCTCCTAATGGTTTGGGCCAGGTGAAGTCTTCTTCTTCTTAGGGACCGCCTCGGGAAGGCTCCTGCTCCTGTGATCCAGGTCTTCGATTGCCGCGGCCTGGAAGGCACGCTCAAGAGAACACACTGCATCCTTTTCATCACAGGGGACTATGATGACTCCACTGCTTCCAGGCATCTTGAGGACATTGTAGCCATGGTGAGTCACTGCCATGAACTTGGCCAGAGCTGGGTACCCGAGGATGGCATTATACGGTAGGCGAATGTGGGCGACGTCGAAGTCAATGAGCTCGGTGTGGTAGTTGTTGTGCTGCCCAAAGGTGACAAGAAGGCGAACCTGCCCTATCGGAACAGTGGAACCATGAGTAACTCCTGAGAAAGGCTTGGTCGGCTGAAGCTGATCATATGGAACTTGGAGATTGTTGAATGTCTCGACGGACAGAATGTTGAGTCCTGCTCCACCATCGATGAGGGTCCTGGTGACTTGCACATTGCTGATGACTGGGGAACAAAGCATTGGGAGGACTCCGGCTGTTGCTGCGCACTTGAGCTAATCCGCTGAGCTGAACGTGATAGCGCACGCAGACCACCTGAGAGGGCGCGTGGCCTCAAGCTTGGGGAGGACTGCATTCACCTCGCAAGCATACTGCTTGAAGATGCGCTGTGAGGCTGGGGCCTGGGTGCCGCCTAGGATGCAAGCGATTGCGCGCAGCTCCTGGAAGCCCCCAGCACCCTCGTCCTGATGCTGGTCTTCATTCCTCCTTGGTGGTGGTGGCAGAGGAGGGAGGCCTGCGTTGCCTTGTGGGCGATCCTCACGAGGCTGATCCCTCCAACCTCCCTCGCGAGGCTGGTCCTGCCAGTGGTCATCGCAAGGTCGGTCAGACCATCCTTGGCGAGGGCCACGGTCTTCCCATCGTCCTCCACCTCTTCCTCCTCCTCGGCCATAGCCCCGATCGTTGCGCTCGGGGCGTCGGCCGATACGTCCATCTCGCACAACCCTGAGCTCTTGGCATTTGTTGGTGTTGTGGGTGTGGAGGTCGTGGTACACGCAGTACCGGCTGCCCTTGGATGACTCCGGCTGATCCCTGCCTCGCTTGGTGTCTGGCTCCGCTGCGAGCACAGCAGCTCCTTTGCGCTTCACGTCCTTCACCTTGGCCTTCTTCTCTTCCGGATCAGCAGCCGGAAGCTCGAGGAGGGGGAGGCGCCCTTCCTCAGCCCTGGCGCACTTGGTCGCCAAGTTGAACATCTCCAGAGATGTGCACATGTCTTCATGGATTGCTAGCTCCTCTTTCATCTTGATGTCACACACGCCACCGGAGAAGGCTGAGATGATGGTTTCCTCAGTCACCCTGGGGATCTTGAGGCGGGCGTTGTTGAAGTGTTGGATGTACTTCTGCAGGGTCTCTCCTGGCTGTTGCTTGATGCGGCGTAGGTCCCTCATGCCCGGGGGCCGATCGTGAGTGCCTTGGAAGTGGCAGATGAAGCGAGTGCGCATCTCGTCCCAAGAGGAGATCGTGCCGGCAGGCAGGTTCAGGAGCCAGGTGCGGGTGCCATCCTTGAGCACCATGGGAAACCAGGTCGCCATGACCTTTTCGTCCCCGTTGGCAGCCAAGATGCCCAGCTCGTAGAACTGGAGGAACTCCATGGGGTCGGCAGTACCATCGTAGCGAGGAGGCAGATCTGGCTTGAACTTGCCCGGCCAGGCCACACTGCGCAGCTCGGTGGTGAAGGCGCGGTAGCCTGCAGTGGCTACAGGGGGCCTTTGGTGACGAAGGGCTTGATCTTGGAGGTATCCGCGTGCTGCCGCTAGCAGCAGCGCGGGGTCTTGGCACGCTGGAGCAGGAACGCGGTCATGGAGTGCTGGCACTGGGAGCATGCGAGCAACTTCTTGAGGGCGAGGGACCTCTTGGCAGCTCTTTTCCTACTGCGCAGGCGCTGGGCGCGGTGGGTCTCATCCAGGGGCCGCGCGCCTTGGGGCCAGGGCACCTTCTTGAGGAGGAGGCGGCGGAGGTGCCTCCGGAGCTGCGTTGCTCGCGCAGGGTGGAGGGCGATGCAGCGAGAGGGACGGCGCAGGGAGCCCCCTGCGGTGCTGACGAGCTCGGTGATGCGAGCGAGCCACTCGTCACAGAGGTTGTCGACGGGGTGATAGTGCAGGAGCTCACGTGCCAGGAGCAACGCGCGTGCACGTTCACGGGAGCTCTACGAGCGTGCGATGACGAGCCTGCCGGAGTCAGCGACGGGGTGGCGGTGCGGCCTTCCCGCCGCACCGAGAGATGCAGCAACGACGCCTGCTGCTCATTCCCCGCCGGGCCGATGGCGGCGTGGGCGGCAGGCGACAGGGAACGACGGGGAGGCTTGCCGACGGGGGCCGTCTGGGCGACATGGTCCGTGAGAGCAGCCCGACGCTCGGCGCGGGCTCGGCGAGCGTCAGACATGGGCACGACGGACGACGAAACGCGAGGCGGTGGAAGAAGGATTCTGGCGCACCCCTACCTAGCACGCCAAATGTCGGATTTCGGGTTCCGGCAGACCCTTGAGGTTCGTACACTGGGGTGCGCGCGAAGATCTCTCCCCTACCAACTCACATCTCGAAGCCTCGCAAGGGATCTAAGCTAGAAAGATGAACACACAAGGGACACGAGGTTTATACTGGTTCAGGCCACCATTATGGTGTAATACCCTACTCCGGTGTGTGGTGTGGTGGATTGCCTCAGGGGCTGATGATGAACAATACAAAGGGAGAACAGCCTCGCGAGGGGCTGTTCTTGTGCTGGTGCGATGAACTGCTTGGGTGAGTTCAATTGCCTCTCTCTCTCTCTAGTCTACCCAAAATCTGGATCTCTCTCCCTTACTCTGTGGTGGCTAGCTCTATTTATAGAGTGAGGCCCTGGGCCTCTACCCAAATAATGAGCGGGAAGGGCGCCAACAATTGGCCATTTTGAAGGGGAACATCTAGTACACTTATCCTGACTAAAGTAGGTCTTTGACTGCCAAAGACTCTGACGGTGCCGCCGTCCTGGGCTCCATGGTGACCTCCATCCTGCCGTCCTGCTGGTCTTGGTCTTGTTCCACTGAAACGGTAACCTTTGCCTGATGCCTTGGCCTGTGCTTGCCCCTTTGCACCAAAGGGGAAACAAGGACAGTGCGCAGGCTGGCGCCCGCCTGGTCTCGATCATCATGGCTTGCGTCACGGGCACCTCGCGAGGTACCCTACCTTGATCTCTCCGCCTCCTCGCGAGCCCGCCTGATGATGCTGCTCCTGAGGAAGCTTCCTGTCGTCCGCCCGCGAGGCTTGGCCCCTCGCGAGGGTCTTGAGCTTGAGCTGTTGAAGCTGGGCTGCACTGGGCCTCCACTTGAGCCACGCCACAGGCCGCAGGCAGGCAAGTCTAGGGACCCCCGTTCCCAGAACGCCGACATAGCAGCTTTAGGCAAGTTGCTAGGAGTGCTTCTGCTGCCTTCATCATAGCTACTACTTGGACTAGTGCCCTCACTGAGGTTGACCTGCTCCTCTGACTTGTTCTGAATGTCACTTGCCTCAGACATCTCTGTAAGCTGACCCTGTGAATAGATGGATATGGGCACAGTGGATGAGCATCACAAAAAGCAGCTTGTTTTTGCAAAAAATTAGTCAAAATCTTAGTTTTCATTTTCTGTAGAAAGCATTTCGGAGCTACCGATATGATAATCTCGGTGACACTGAAGCACCAATAGAGTCTAAACATGCGGTATCGGTCAGACCGAGTTGCAGTTCGGTGACTCTGAGATGCTAGGGTTTCACAGAGAAATTGCTTTCGGTCTCACCGATCAATACGCTTCAGTCAGACCGAGTTGTACTTAGTGCAATGGGCAGGGCCAATCGGTGGGACCAAAACCTCAATTTCAGTCGGTCTGAGATGAGCTCAATGGAAACCTAACCCTAAGATTATTCATCAAATCTAGTCTAAAGGAATTATTTGTTGGATAAAATGATTTCATACATGGGAAGAAAGTAGGAAAAAACTTTGTGCAATGAATCAGAGTGAGGAAAGAGCACAAAGTGGTCAAACTCGTACCCTAACTTGGTGATGGTTCGCTACAGTAGCAACAGTAGAGAGGGATTCCGTTGATGGCGGAGGAGACCTGCAACGACGGTGCCCAGGTGGAGGCGGCGACGATCTAGAGACCAAGGGACGGCAGCAATGGGGGCGCGGGCTCGAGTGTTTGAAGAAATTTTCAATCGAATGGGCCGCAGTATATTTACCCATATGCTTTTGGTGGCACCAAGTGTAACGTCTGGCACCAAGATGCAAAACTGCTTGCAGTTGCTGTAACTCAGTGAGACCGAATCATTCTAATCGGTAGCACCAAGATGAAAACCTAGATCAATCAAGTGGTTTAGGTGGGACCGAATATGAATTAGTTGGTCTGACCAAAATTCATAAGAAGGTTTTGGAGGTCAGCCCTTGACGGATCGGTGGCTCCGAGTGCACCTCACTCGGACGGTCCGAAAAAGATTTGTTCAAATTTTGTGATGTAGCATGAATAGAGTTTGAGAAGAGAAAAAGCATAGATAGCTAGAGGAGGTTCTTAGGCATTCTTGTCCATCCATTTGGCAAATAAAAACCAAACAATCAAAACCACAAATGGATGTTCTCGAATGGAGAAATCGTGCAACCAACATGCTCACACAATAAGATAGCAAATTAAAAATGTGACAAAGCATGCACAAACACTCTAGCATCTATCAAGCAATTGGTGATGACTAGGTCATCTATATATGAGTACATTGACTGAGGAGTCAAATGAGAACATTTGATCGTAGGTCATACTCATCGTTTAGGAACAAGTGGGGTTACCACTTTTACATAATGCATTGATGTGGTCACACCATTAGAGTTGCCTTAGCTCAATTCCTAGAGCAAATCTCCCCCTAGAAGTGATATCCCCCCTAAGAGGGATGAACTAACCTTGGATTTTGTCGATGATGACTTCATGTAGATGTTGAAGATGTGGATGCTCAATGTAGATCTTTTAGAGCAATCCATTGGAGTGTTGCACTTTCCATACCTACATGAGTTAGTCCCAGAAGGAACATACAAGGATATCCATAGACATAGAGTGAATTGCACATATGATGCTATCCATGAAAGCATTAGGTTACCTTGTCCCTTGTCTTACCAACAAGAGGGGTTGTGACTCCATGAACTAGCGCAAGATATGAAAGTTGATTGCACATGTCCTTGCCAAAATGAATATGAGTGAAGTGTTGGGGAATGTAGCATGCAATTTCAAAAAAAAAATCCTACGCTCACGCAAGATCTATCTAGGAGATGCATAGCAACGAGAGGGGGAGAGTGTGTCGACGTACCCTCGTAGAACGAAGTGGAAGCATTTCACAACGTGGTTGATGTAGTCGAACTTCTTCTAGCTCCAACCGGCCATGTACCGAACATACGGCACCTCCGAGTTCTACACACGTTCAGACGTTCCTCGCCCTCTTGATATAGCAAGGTGTCGAGGAAGTAGATGTGTTCCGTCAGCATGATGGCGTGGTGACGGTGATGGTGAAGTGATCCGTGCAGGGATTCATGTAGGATAGAAAATATGTCTAGAGGGTGGGTGATTAGACTACTTGACCAAATAAAAATCTAGCCTTTTCCCAATTTTAAGTCTTGGCAGATTTTAGCAACTTAGCACTAGTCAAGCAATCAACCTACACATGCAATTCTAAGAGTATAGCAGCGGAATGTAAATCATTTCATATGAAGGTAAAGGGGAGGAGTTTGGAGGGAGCAAACACAATGTAGACACGGAGATTTTTGGCGTGGTTCCGATAGGTTGTGCTATTGTACATCCATGTCGATGGAGACTTCAACACACAAAGGGTAATGGCTGCGTGAGTCCATGGAGGACTCCACCCACAAAGGGTCCACGAAGAAGCAACCTTGTCCATCCCACCATGGCCATCGCCCACGAAGGATTTGCCACACTTGGGTAGATCTTCACGAAGTAGGCGATCTCCTTGCCCTTACAAACTCCTTGGTCAACTCCACAATCTTGACGGAGGCTCCCAAGTGACACCTTGCTCTTGTGCTTCAAATGATAGTCTCCCCAACACTCAACTCTCTCTCACATAGATTTGGCTATGGTGGAAAGATGATTTGAGTGGAAAGCAACTTGGGGAAGGCTAGAGATCAAGATTCTAGTGGTTGGATTGGAATGTCTTGGTCTCAACACATGAGTAGGTGGTTCTCTCTCAGAAAATGAATGTTGGAAGTGTAGGCACGTTCTGATGGCTCTCTCCACGAATGAAGAACGGGTGGATGGGTATATATATCCTCCACACAAGATTTAACCGTTACACACAGATTCCCAAACTCGGTGAGACTGAATAGTGAAACTCAGTCAGACTGAGCTAGTTCAAAATGTGAACATTAGAGTTTTTCGGCGGGACACACATGATCAACTCGGTGGGACCGATGTGCTAGGGTTAGGGCATAACTTGATCTCGGGGAGACCAATCACATGATCTCGGTGGGACAGATTTCAGTAATAGGCAAAAGGAGAGTTGGTCAGGCAAACTCGGTGGGACCGGTCGCTCGTTTCATTGATACCGAAACGTTACGAAGAGGAAATAGGGAGTTTGCATTGCGAACTCAGTGGGACCGATCACTCATTTTGATGAGACCGAAATGTTACAAAGGGAAACAGAGAATTTGCAATCCCATCTCGGTGAGACCGAGATCCCTATCGGTGAAATCAAAGTGATTAGGGTTTGTGGCAGTGGCTATGTCAAATGAACTCGGTGGCACCGGATAGATCAAATTGGTGGGGCCGAGTTTGAGTTTAGGTTTAGGACATCTATGGATATGAGAAAGTGGCTGAGGGTTTTTGGAGCATATCCCTAAGCATTTTGAGCAAGTAAGCCATTAAGCGACACCTCATCCCCTTTTAATAGTATTGGCTTTCCTATTGACTCAATGTGTTCTTGGATCACTTAAATGAAAATGTAGAGTCTTGAGCTTTTTTCCAATATGTGTCCTTAGCATTTTGAGGGGTCCACATCTCTAGTCCATGCCATGCCAATCATTGAACTTTATAAAATGATCATCTTGAAAGAGTATTAGTTCAATTAGCTATATGTTGTTAAGAATCACCAAAACCACCCATGGATTAGTTGCACTTTCAATCTCCCCCTTTTTGGTAATTGATGACAACATATAGATGAAAGCTTCGATAAATGATAATAAGAATGAAATACATCGCCGCTTTGATAAGTATGTGATAAGCAGGAGCTTCCCGTAAATTTGTGCATTATTTAAATTTGTTTTTAAATGAAAATGCACAAACGATTAGGATCATGGGTTACTCTTCCATGTCACATACATCTTGGTGGAGCGCTCAAAATGATACAAAAAGGAACATGCACTCATCACCAAGGCAAAGTGTGAATGATCATACATAAGAGATAGAGAATATCATCATCCAAGCACAAACATTAGGTATGATATCATCCAACACATGACCATACTAGTATCTCACACACATAACCATAAAGTATCATCCAAGCGAGCAAGCAAATAAGTAGCGAAAGAGTAGCAAAAGAAGCAAAGCTCTCTCTCTCAAAGCCTATGATCTATACACTTTTTCCCCCTTTGGCAACAAGTTACCAAAAATCTTGAAAATGCATAGTGCTATGCGGCTCTCTAAGCTTGATCTTCGGGAGGTGGCGTTGAGAGGACTCCAAGGACGAATGTATCTGTTGAAGTTGTTGGAGCTAGTGGAGTTGCAATCAGAGGGGCAACTGAAGTTGTGGCTGCAGGTGCTGACGCAGTAGCTCTTGTGTCCGTTACTGGCACTGCTGTAGATCTCTGTGCCCTAGGTACTCTCTAAAAAGCATCTGTGGTAGTTTTTCTTTTCCTCTCTTTAGCTTCTTCTTGGAGCTGCTCAACAACGGTTTGCATTTTTGTCACCTTCAAGTCAGGATCATAGAACTTTGTTTCAATAATCCTCTCCAGGCTCTCTTGATTCTGAGTCAGGGTGGCCAATCCTTTCTCAATCCTCAAGGTGGCTTGAATAAGATATCCAAGTTGATCTTGCTTTGACTTGAGGAAAACTTGTGAATCCTCTTCAAGACTTGGCAACTTGGCTGCCTTCTCAGCTTTTGCTTTCTCCCTCTTCTCTTGAGCCTCTACTGATGTGGGATCTTCAGCATTCATGACAACTATGTTCTACTCAAAGTCACGCCTCAAGTGAAGGTGTTCTTTATCCAACAAGTACATACATTTTCTCATCTTGGAGTTAATCAGCATCTGTATGTGTGGAGCATACCCACATGATCTTTTCTGGTCAGCAGTTGTTCTCTTGATGGTATCAACAATCAAACTCATCACTTTAAACTTCTGGGGCAAATCAAATAGCTGAAGCAAGTTGATGGAGTGTCCTCTGATCATCTTGTGATATCCTGATTTGGGCAACAAGGTGTGCCTCAAAATGGTGTTCATGGTGGCCAGTCCTGACATCAGATAGTATACTGATCCTAGCTTATGTGTCTCCAAGGCCTTGTTAGGTATCTCCTTGTACATTTTGGCCATGGAGTTGTGGCCCTTCTTGCGCTGAGCATAGATATCAATATCTTCCTTAGCTTCTTCAGGTGCATTAATGAGCTTTGCCCATTCAGCAACTGAAGACTAGTACCTAGTACCTTCAGACATCCATACAATCTTGACATCTGGGTAGAAGTGAGCTATTGAATAGAACTGCATGATAAGCTCATCATTCCACTTGGTCATTTCTGACCCACAAAAGTATCAAATCCATTGAGTCTGAAGCTCTCATGCACTCCAGGGAAATGATCTTCATTGGCATCAATGCATTTCCAGTCCACCCACTTCATGTCACACACAATTGGCATCTTGTCTAGGAGCAAAGTCTCATAGAAGTCCTGTTGTTCCTTAGTGCGAAACATTTAGTCCACAGCAGTTCTTCTCCTCACAACATAGGGATCTGCTTGTCTCCACAATCTGAGACCTGCATCCTTTCTCTCCTTCATATTCTCAGCTACTGGATGATTGTCATCATGATCAGGAATTTTTGGCTTCAATTTTCTGAGCACTTGGGCTTCCTCTTCTTATTCTTCTCAGGCACTGGGGCCTGGTTCTTTTCTGCAACAGGAATGTTTCTAGTGCTTCTCTTTGGTGCAAACTTGGAAGTTTGAGCTGGAGCTTTGGGGGCAGTCTTGGTCTTTGAAGGAGCAGCCCCAAACTTGATGGCATCCCCCATCAGCTTTTGAGACTTGGCAAGAGGTGCATCTTGCTTTTCTTCCTCCTCTTCTTCAGTGTCTCTCACCATAGATGGCTTTCTAATCACTCTGGCAATGGTTTTCCTGAGCCTTTCCTTTCTTTTCTTTCCACCTGCATCTTCTCTTGTCTCAAGAGTAAACTCCATAGTTACTTGTGTTGATGCTCTAGTTTTTGACATTGGCACTCTTCTGGTAGGAGTTTTCTTCTTCATGCCTGGCTTGGTGTTAGTAGCAGCACCATATTCCTTCTTGAGCACTTTCTTCTTTGAGGTCACCAGATCCTGCTGAGGGCACAAGATCGTAGCTGAGGTAACAAGCTCAACGTCGAAGTACATGCAGAACTACTATCGAGACTGAAGTCTCTCTGCAAAAACATAAATTAAGCAAACATGAGTACAAATGTACCCAGCAAGACTTACATCAGAACTAACTACATATGTATCAGTATCAACAAAGGGATGGTGGGGTTTAAATGCAGCAAGCCAGCTTTGACTCAGTGGCTAACCAAAACTATGACTGTAAGTAACTCTTTTGAGGTGGCGCACACGAGTCCACATAATCACCATAACAATACACCACTATGGATCCGCTCCCGTCTGCCTACGAGAATGCCATCCATAGCACTCATGCTTATCTTGTGCATTTTAGAGTATCTACTTTCACTTGTCTATGAACTGTATAGGCAAACCAAAGGTCCTTTATCGCGGACACGGCTATTCAAATAGAGCATGTTAACCAGGGGTGTACTTCTTCACACACGCTCTCGCCACTTACCGCCATGTACACGTCATGTATCTCGGCAACCTTCAAGCGGAAGCCTGGAGAGGGTGTCGGCCATGATCTAACTAACCACACAAGTCTCTGGTCCAGGTTTATCGCCTATTCGGGTTCCATCTGCAAGGAGATCCGACCGGGGTGTCGCTCACTGCCCCAAACGATGTGAACAGGGTTCCCAAGCCCACCATCCGGGTGCCACTTGGTACACCATGCTACCGCACCTAGTCTGTCCCAAGCCCACCTGTATCGGGTGCCACTTGGTAGACTACTAGCACTACCTACGAACACCAGAAACTAGTTGCAACTCCTGGACAGAGATCGAGTTGATTAATAAGTCGAGAGAGCTTAGAGTGCCTGGAGCCCAATGTGTGGTAGTAACTGTTCATGGATCACAAACACGGAACTCAGTTCCTGAGGACGGTTTCAATGAGACAACCCACCATGTACTCCTACATGGCCTCTCACCGCTACCTTTACCAAATCGTGTTCACACACATAGCTCTCAACAGTAGGACATGTTTCACAACATTCCAATTCATCCCCGATGAATCAGGCCTGACTCAACTCTAAGAAGTAGCAGGAATGACAAACAAGCATGAATGAGTAGGCACATCAGGGCTCAAACAACTCCTAATCATGCTAGTGGGTTTCATCTATTTACTATGGCAATGACAGGTCATGCAGAGGAAAGGGGTTCAACTACCGCAGCATGTAATAGTTGAAACGTTGTTGTCCTAATGCAGTAAAAGAGAGCAAGAGCAAGAGAGTGGGATTGTATCGGAATGAAAAAGGGGGGTTTGCTTGCCTGGCACTTCTAAAGATAGTATATCTCTTCATCAGTGTCATCGAACTCATCGTTGGAACCACGTCTACTGAGAGGGGATAAATACCGGCAAACAAGGAAGAACACAATCAATGCAATGCTCAATATGATGCATGATCATGACATGGCAATATGCTGCGATTTGAGCTAATGCAACTAGCAACCAGATTTAATGAAGTTGGTTTGAATCAAAGATTCAAATTCAAACTCCGCATGTGATTTCTTAAATGCCATTTAATTGAATTGTCCTAAACAGAGGACATAAGTTGCTCTAACATGCATGCAAATGCCATAAACAGATTCTTTGGATTTTTCTGATCATTTTCATGTATAACTTATTTCATTTGGAGTTACGGTTGAATTTCTATGATTTTTAGAAGTTTATACTATTTTCTAGAATTTTCTGGATTATTTTTAATTCAGAAAATGATTTACTACGTCAGCCTGACGTCAGTGTGACGTCAGCAGGTCAACGGAACCGTTCCTGGTCAAATCTGACCAGTGGGTCCCGCATGTCAGTGTCCTAACTAATTAACAGTGTTGATTACCACTAACTAAGAACTAATCTAGGGTTAGTCAGAGGCTGGCCCCACATGTCAGTGACTCACGGTGAGTCAAACAGGGTCAACCCGGGTCAAACTCACCGGAGTTGACCCGAGGCTCGTCGCCGGCGACGCTAGAGACGACGGAGGGCGTCGGAAAAACTCCTCCGGCGACCAAACCGATGGCTGAGAGGTTCTACAAGATGCTGGAGCTCGTCCGTGTCTTGTGGTGCACGCAGCAGCAGCTCAGGCGACCTAAATCGACGGCGGCGGCAACTTGCATGGTGGCCGGAGTTCAGGCGCGGACGGTGTCGATGATACGATGCACTAGAGGAGAAGCCGAAGAGTTATACGTGCTCCTGCGAGTGTGCTGAGCGCGCTGCTGGGCTCGGGTGCGAGCGACATCAGTTGTGGTCGCGGCGGCGCCATGGCCGGCTGCGAGGAGCGCTCGGCAAGGTGGTTAGAGAGGTTAGGGGAGGAAAACGAGCACGGGTTAGGGGGAGAAGGACCATGGCCTTACAACGGTTGCAGGGGTCATCGAAGCAAGCTTAGGGAAGGCTTGACGGCGTCAGAATCCCGGCAGCGATCTCCTGTGGCCGAGGAAGAAGATGAGGTCGAGGACGACGTTGCAGAGCTCCCGCGGTCGAACGGGTTGGCGTAGACGATGCAGGAGTCGATGGCGGTTCTTCTGGGCGCTTCGACAAGGCCAGGGGTGGACGGTGGTCGTGGCTACGGTGAGCGGCAGCGATGGTGGCGTGACGGTGGTGCTACGGGAGAGAGCAGATTTGAAAGAGGGATCCAGGGAGAGTGAGAGAGGGTCGAGGGGGCTGCGTGGCACCATCCAGATGCGTCGGGGAGGGAGGGCAGAGCAGGCAGGGAGGAGCTGGCCTCCTCGGCCGTGTGCGTGCGAGCACGCAGCTGCTCCTACTAGCTGGAGGAAGACGACAAGAGGCGCCAGGTGGGCTGGGCCAGCGAGCTGGGCCGGCTACAGGTAGGTGGCCAGGTAGTCCTTCTCTCTCTCTCTCTCTCTCTCTCTCTCTTTTATTTTCTGTTTTCTATTTTCTATCTTTGTTTCTGTATTTAGTAAACATACTAAACCTTTTCTAAAAATCCTGAAATAAATTGTGGGCGCTGTTGAAATGTTTTTCAGCAGCCCTCAACCATTATCAAAATTATTTGGGCAAATAAAATAATTATAGCATTTAAATGCCCAAATTCAAATACTTTATGATTTAATTCAAAAATCCAGAATGGTCCTAGAAAAGTGTGCATTATTTTTGTCAGAGGTTCTGGACCAAGGCAAAGATGATGAACATTTTGTAAGGGCATTTTGGGTTCATTGAAAATGATTTTAGTAAACCCTACTTGGTTTAAGGGGGTGCTGGGGGTTCTGTCATCCCCATTTCAACTTTCTGGGAGATTTAAACATGATGCAACACCAGATGCTAGCACTAGACATTACCAGAATTAGGGATGTGACAACTCACCCCCACTAAACAAGAATCTCGTCCCGAGATTCAAGTGTAGGGCAAGATGGAAGGGGGAACACAAACTAACACAAACTTCACAAACCAGGTTGCACTTCATAAGAACATCGATTCGATTACCAACTTTGTCTCGATGCCTTGCTCTGAGAACTCCAACCAACATGACAACAAGAGGAAGGGAAAAACTCCAGAAGGATCGATCTTATCAAAGATCGAACAACTCAGGATCAACTCATGGAGCGAGACGCTGAAACATCTCTCGAGCTAAGACATGAAGCACACATCTAGAGGAATGGAGTGGAACAGATGACGAGGGTTCACTAGGTAGACAACAATTCCACACCTAAGAGGGTGGTGAATGGTTGTCAACATAGTGAGGAGTTGAGTTGCCATGATACCATAACGAGACATCTTAGAGGAGGTGGCTCGTAGAATTAATACCTTAATTGGCAAAAAGAATTACCTTCGATATAGAGATCACTGGGACTCTTTATGCCAGCCTGAGGCAATTCACATTTGATCGCTTGAAAGAGTTCAAAAGAATGGCATACTCAGTTTTGAAAGGAAACTATGATTATAGAACAACTCCGCTAATGGAAGGCACATTCCAGTTGATACCAAGGATATGTCCTAGTGACTGAGCGTGCTCTCAAGAACTTGAGCATTTCCATATTCATCAAGGTTTTACCAACATCCGTGCTGAGGATCCTGGCAACACATCATACTACCATGATGAATAGTGATGGAGGATGCAGATACAAAGGAAGACAACACTTTCTCTCAGATTTCACCTTGACGACGCCAAGGAAAACAAAAATCTAGAAAATTGACCGAGAGACATTTAGCACTCCGCTTCTAATGTTCTCCTTGATGTGCTAGCGTAACCCATTTGAGGATATGGTTTGGTGTCTAGAACATCAAGTAAAAGGTCGGACTTCGGGAGCACAAGAAGCCATAAGGAACAACTGTGGAAATAAATCCTACGAGATCCTTATGGGAAGGTGGCCAACTTTCTCAGTCAAGATACTACAACAATAGGTCTTCCGGCTGGGTGTGTTGGCAACGACATCCACTTTACCGAGTTACAGAGATACCAATATTACAGTTCTTGGGAGACCTTCCAACCATATCCGCCTGAGATTCAGATCTGGTTGGTGTCAGGATATTCCAGACTCATCAAGTCTAGAAAGAAAGATGAAAGTTTGCAGCACAAATCGACGAGATGTTTTTGCGAGATTCTCGGGGAATGAACTACGATAGCAAGCTCCAAGACATGAGCTGGTTCTGCTACACACATGTGAACACGCTGTCCTAGACAAGCATGACCACATAGTAGTCTTATAATAAAACACTACCGAGTTCAGGTTAGGAAACCATCATTGCGGATAACGAAGTCCTTACATAAGTCATATGATTAGCTCTTATGAAAAAACTTCTCCTTGAACAAGTCAATCAGTGGCTTAGTGTGCTAGGGACACATATAGAATGGAGGCAGCCAACCTATCAAACCATAGAGTACTTCGCACATGCGTGACTAACTTGGGATGATTCCTAGGAAGCAAAGCAATCTTTCTCGAACTCACGGCGGCAACTTACATCAAGTGCACATGAATTAGAGAAAGTTACTTCTTTCATCCAACACAGGCTTCATGAACGGGACATGAAGATAATTCTTATAAAAGTTTCCAATACTAGCTTAATGTTTAACAAGATTATGGAGAAGATAAGGATGTCATCGATGGCTCAACAACAATTCATCCAGGTTTCCATATAAATGGAATTCCACAATTATGTGAACAAGGTGATAGCATTGGTCAGACCAAAATATATAATGGAGTATGCTCGAGGAAAAACCACGAGTAAGACAACATTACGAACATTGTTGATTCTGATTTGATTTAAGAATAGCCCACACTCAAATCAAAGATTGGATAAGATGATAGGTCCAACAGTTGACCACGGGGATCAAACAATGAAGGTATCATCTTTCTTCAACACACACGCACAAGGATATCCCTTGGAATGAACTGAGTCGGACAAGCTTTTATCTACCAACTCTCCAAGCTGTTGTTTAGCTTAACCAACTAGCTCAGGGTATCCAACATGGATTCTTGGAGAAAGGGTGGTTTCGAAAACCAACTTGATTACGAGCTCAACATAGTGGTTAGGTGACAACCTGGTGATACTTCTGAGAAGATATTTGGAAAATCACGAACCACCGATATGTTACTAAGCTCGAGAACAATCTTGCTTTTCAGGGCAAGATGATATGATCAAAAGAGCGAGGGACTGACACAATCCCAACTCATTGATCGAAGAGTGCACCCGGAAGTAGGGACTAGGAAGCACCATCAATCTAAGAATGATGATTCAAGAACCAACACGCTAAGAATGAAATTATTGTCTATTAACTACCAAGCAACAGGGTTGCTAGGAGTATTGATTTCACACATCGTAGTTCACTTGTCGGTATTCCGGTTACAATAATACGGGGACCAAGGAATGAATAACGATGGCAAGAAGTATCACTACGTCAAGAATTCATAAGAGAAGGTGCAATTCTCATGACATTCCTAACATAAAGTGAGTAATTCTTCAGGGTAGAACAGAACAGAAGCTGGATTAGCAATTTGATCTGCGGAGTACGACTACATTGACCCAATCCTGGAAATGGATAAGGTACTGGAGTTTGTTCCTCCTAGTCATTCTGAAATAGAATGGCTTGACGGACCACAAGAGTAATAGGCATCGGTCAACGAATGCACGCATACTCTTGACTATCAGTTGATAGATGAGGTTAGAAGACAACTAAAGAGGGAAAACCCAAAGAACATATGATTTTCTGAGTTGTGCATGCATAGACTAGTATGTCGAACGAGTTCAACATATTTCTTCCGGACAACCCATGCAGAAAGGTTGAGCTGGCAGAGTCACATTATAGAATGGAGAACTCATCGGAGCACTTCTGTTGTGATCTTTTGATCCAACAACTTCTGCCATAAGTGGTTCATAGTATTTGGAAGAAGGAAATACCACGGACCTCGAGCACCATCACAAAGGTTACTAATGACCTAAAGGAACGATCAAACACTATCAACAAGAACTAAGTAGGGTGAATCTTGGGTTTAAGAACCCAGGAGTAGAATGCCTACTAACTAAATGGCATCACATGATGCTTTCGAGAATGACGGCCAGATTCATCACACTGGAACACAAAGCATGGCTAGGGTACTAGGTGATCCTCTAAAGACACCTAGGGTCATAATAATAGCTCCAACATATATGTCAAGGCACTATTGTACCTCAACTCACCGATTAGCGTGGTTAATCTGGCCCAAAGAAACATCAGGAACGGAACGGGGGATTTTCAAATGCATTAGACTATTTAGAAACCTGGGATGACTTGGGCAGCATAACGACTTTAAATGCTCAAAAAGATTTGAGACATCCTGCAAATTAGTGGCGTGACCACTCAACATCACAATATCAAGGTTCCGAGACCAACTATGAACACACGGAAGTAGTAGAAACTGAATCAAGGCTTAAGTCCATTAATCCTATAAGTCTACGGATTAGTAACACATGATCCTGATAGAAAGAAGAGAAAGCCTAGTTCCTTAACCCCGTAGGAAAGATATGATGACTTAGATCACAGGGCATAAGGTATAAGGAGTAAAAAGAGCCTTACGTTCCCATCGACAAACTATTCCCTTATATAACTAAAGAATTTCTAGACTCAACTTCGACCAGTTTGGCTTGGTAATCCTACAGGCAGTCAGGCTCTGATACCAAAGCTATCAGGACCCCGATCCTAAGTCACACCGATCTAGCATGTAACACATCATATCACTTTGCGGCCTCACGCACGGTATTCCCATGGGTGTCACCTTACCTGGCTCGGGACTGTTTGCGCCTTTTGGCTCACGTATATGATAGTGTCGCTAGCGTCCATATGACAAAGAACCCGAGCCGACATGACTAGTCGTAAACCCAAAGTGGCACTAACTTACAGGGACAGGCATACATGACCCAGCAACGAACATGTCGGTCATCAGCAAGTGAATCCGGGCTGTAGCAGCTAGGCTAACAGGACTCCTGAGAATCCGGGCTGTAGCGGGCTAACAGGACTCTCATGGACACCGCGTGACATTTCCCCGTAGGGACAGACACAGGAACGGAGAAGGACAGATGCCGGCCAGCCTAAGTGTTCCGGAGCAGTAGCAAGCTACCATGGCTCAGTGGAAGCACTAGGAGACATTTCCCCATAAGAGAGGCTACCAAGACTAAACAACTAGGTTGTTGGATCCCACACATACCAAGCATTTCAAATCATACACACAATATGCTTGATATGTGCAAATACAACATGGCATCATAACATAACTCTACAACTCAAGTATTTTATTCAATAGGCTCCGAGGAGCGAGATATTACAAACACGGGTCGCATGACCCAAAATTCAGAGCATACAAGTCAAAGCACATGCGGAAGCTTAACATGTCTGTACAAACATCTACAAATGAAAAAGGCTGAGAAGCCTGACTATCTAGCAAATCCTGCCGAGGGCACAAGATCGTAGCTAAGGTAACAAGATAAACGCCAAAGTCCACGCGGAACTACTAGCGAGACTGAAGTCTCTCTGTAAAAACATAAATTAAGCAAACATGAGTACAAATGTACCCAGCAAGACTTACATCAGAACTAACTACATATGCATCAGTATCAACAAAGGGATGGTGGGGTTTAACTGCAGCAAGCCAGCTTCAGTGGCTAACCTGAACTACGACTGTAAGTAACTCTTTTGAGGTGGTGCACACGAGTCCACATAATCACCATAACAATACACCACTATGGATCTGCTCTCATCTCCCTACGAGAATGCCATCCATAGCACTCACTGTCGGCGTTCTAGGAACGGGGGTCCCCAGACTTGCCTGCCTGCGGCCTGCGGCGTGGCTCAAGTGGGGGCCCAGTGTAGCCCAGCTTCATCAGCTCAAGCTCAAGACCCTCGCGAGGGGCCAAACCTCGCGGGGCGGACGACAGGAGCTTCCTCAGGAGCAGCCTCATCAGGCAGGCTCGCGAGGAGGCGGAGAGATCAAGGCAGGGTACCTCGCGAGGAGCTCGTGACTCAAGCCACGACGATCGAGATCAGGCAGGCGCCAGCCTGCGCAGTGTCCTTGTTTCCCCTTTGGTGCAAAGGGGGGCAAGCACAGGCCAAGGCATCAGGAAAAGGTTACCGTTTCGGTGCAACAAGACCAAGACCAGCAGAACGGCAGGATGGAGGACATCGTGGAGCCCAGGACGGCGTCATCGTCAGAGCCTTTGGCAGCCGAAGACCAACTTTAGTCAGGATAAGTGTACTAGATGTTCCCCTTCAAAATGGCCAATTGTTGGCGCCCTTCCCTCTCATTATTTGGGAAGAGGCCCAGGGCCCCTCTATAAATAGGACTAGCCACCACAGAGTAGAGGGATCGATCTATCTAGAGAATAGATCGACCAGAGAGATAGACTAGAGAGAAGTGACTAAACTCGCCCAAGTAGTTCATCGGGCCAGCTCAAGAACAGCCCTCGTGAGGCTGTTCTCCCTTTGTATTGTTCATCTTCAGCCCCTGAGGCAATCCACCACACCACACACTGGAGTAGGGTATTACACCACAATGGTGGCCTGAACCAGTATAAATCTCGTGTCCTTTGTGTGTTCTTCTTTCTAGCCTAGATCCGTTGCAAGACTTCAAGACATGAGCTGGTAGGGGAAAGATCTCCGCGCGCACCCCAGAGTTCGAACCTCAAGGGTCTGCCGGAACCCCAAATCCGACATTTGGCGCGCCAGGTAGGGGTGCACCGGAATCTTCCTTCCGCTAGTCGCGTGTGATCTTCCGTCGTGTCCATGTCTGACGCTCGCCGAGCCCGCACCGAGCGTCGGGCTGCTCTCGCCGCTCGAGTCGCCTAGACGGCTCCTATCGGCGGACGCCTTCGTTGTTCCCCATCGCCTGCCGCCAACACCGCCACCGGCCCGGCGGGGAACGAGCAGCACGCCTCGTCCCTGCATCCTTCGGTGCGGCGGGAAGGCCGCACCGCCACCCCGTCGCCGACTCCAGCCGGTTCCTCATCCCACGTCCGTCGCGCCCCCATCGACGCGCACGCTGCGCTGCTCCTGGCGCATGAACTCCTGCACTACCGTCCCGTCGATGACCTCTACGAGGACTAGCTCGCCCGCATCACCGAGCTCGTCAGCGCCGCAGGGGCTCTCCCATGCCGTCCCTCTCACTGCCTCGCCCTCCATCCTGCGCAGGAGGCGAGGATCAGAAGGTGCCTCCACCACCTCCTGTCCAAGAAGGCGCGCTGGCTCCAAGGCGCGCGGCCCTAGGACGAGACCCACCGCATCCGGCGCCTGCGCGACAAGAAAGGAGTTGCCAAGAAATCCCTCGTCCCGACGAAAGTGCTCGCGTGATCCCAACACCGGTGCGCCATAACCGCATCCCTGCACCGCCACGTCAAGACCCCGCGCTGCTCCAGGCAGCGGTGCACGGGAACCCCCAGGAGCAAGACCAGCACCAGCAAAGAGCTCCAGCGGACACCGCAGGCTGCCGCGCCTTCACCGCCGAGCTGCGTAGCGTCGCATGGCAGGGCAAGTTCAAGTCAGACCTGCCCCCTCGCTACGACGGCACTGCAGACCCCGCGGAGTTCCTACAGCTCTATGAGCTGGGCATCAAAGCTGCCAATGGGGACGAAAAGGTCATGGCGAATTGGTTTCCCATGGTGCTCAAGGACGATGCCCAAACCTGGATCCTGGCACGATCTCCTCCTAGGACGAGATGCGCACCCGCTTCATCGCCAGATTCCAAGGCACTCACGATCGGCCCCCGGCCATGAGTGACCTGCGCTGCATCAAGCAACAGCCAGGAGAGACCATGCAGAAGTACATCTAGTGCTTCAACAACGCTCGCCTCAAGATCCCCAGGGTGACTGAGGAGGCCATCATCTCAGCCTTCTCCGATGGCGTGCGTGACATCAAGATGAAAGAGGAGCTAGCAATCCATGAAGACTTGTGCACATCCCTGGAGCTGTTCAACTTGGCAACCAAGTGCGCCAGGGCTGAGGAAGGGCGCCTCTCCCTCCTCGAGCTTCCAGCTGTCGATCCAGAAGAGAAGAAGCCCAAGGTCAAGGACGTGAAGTGCAAGGGGGCTGCTGTGCTCGTAGCGGAGCCAGACACCAAGCGAGGCAGGGAACAACCTGAGTCATCCAAGGGCAGCCGGTACTGCGTGTACCACGACCTCCACACCCACAACACCAATGAATGCCAAGAGCTCATGGCTGTGCGAGATGGGCGTATCGGCCGACGCCGCGAGCGCAATGATCGGGGCTATGGCCGAGGAGGAGGAAGAGGTGGAGGACAATGGGAAGACCGTGGCCCTCGCCAAGGGTGGCGTGACCAACCTCGCGAGGACCGCTGGCAGGACCAACCTCGCGAGGGAGGTTGGAGGGATCAGCCTCGTGAGGATCGCCCTCAAGGCAACGCAAGCCTCCCTCCTCTACCACCACTGCCAAGGAGGAATGTAGACCATCATCAGGACAAGGGGGCTGGGGGCTTCCAGGAGCCGCGCGCAATCGCTTGCATCCTGGGCGGCGCTCAGGCCCCAGCCACCCAGGGCATCTTCAAGCAGTTTGCTCGTGAGGTGAATGCAGTCCTCCCCAAGCTTGAGGCCACGCGCCCTCTCAGGTGGTCTGCATGCGCTATCACGTTCAGCTCAGCGGATAAGCTCAAGTGAGCAGCAACGGCCGGAGTCCTCCTAATGCTTTGTTCCCCAGTCATCAACAACGTGAAAGTCACCCGGACCCTCATCGATGGTGGAGCAGGACTCAATGTCCTGTCCGTCGAGACATTCAACAATCTCCAAGTACCATATGATCAGCTTCAGCCAACCAAGCCTTTCTCAGGAGTCATTGATGGTTCCACCGTCCCGATAGGACAAGTTCGCATTCCTGTCACCTTTGGGCAGTGCAACAACTACCACACCGAGCTCATTGACTTCGACGTCGCCCATGTTCGCCTGCCGTACAATGCCATCCTAAGGTACCCCGCCCTGGCCAAGTTCATGGAAGTGAGTCACCATGGCTACAATGTCCTCAAGATGCCCGGAAGCGGTGGAATCATCACAGTACCTTGTGAGGAAAGGGATGTAATGTGTTCTCTTGAGCATGCCTTCCAGGCCACGGCAATCGAAGACCCTGATCAAAGGAGCGGGAGACTTCCCGAGGCGGTCCCTAAGAAGAAGAAGGCTTCACCTGGCCCAAACCCTCACAAGGCAGGCACCTCCGGAGGCGTCGCGTCAGGAGTCGCGCCCGTTCGGGGGGCGCCACCCTCTATCGCATAGGAAGGCGCGCCCGGCGCCCTCCTTGGGTAGGGCTCGGGGGCTCTGTCTTGGAGAGCCACCGACTTTGCCAAGGTCACGAGGGAGGCGCTCGGGCACCACTTGGAGGCGTGCTTCAAAGCACGTTTCCCTCAGGAAGGTATGAGGCAAGGAGGGACAAACCCTCAGGAGTTCATCACGAGAAGCATTCAGGAGCTACAGGAGTCAAGAGTCATGCGCGGCAGCCCCCGCTTGCCCAACGTAGCCCCACATCCAGGCGAGGATGGTGGGCTGCGCGTCTGCATTGACGTACCAGGTCTCAACCAAGCCGCGTCTCAGGAGCGCCTCTGGCCTTCACACGTGGGGCGCTGCGAGGGCCTGCCTCACAGCTACGTTTGCATGCCTTTCGGCCTGCCGAACGCGGTCGCCGCTCATCAGCGCCTGCTGAGGAGCATTCTGGAGGCTTAGGAGGTCAGGCACCACGCAGTCCTGGCGGGGATGGAGATGGCCCTCGAAGAACCTCCCATACCCCCGGAGCCTCCCGAGGCTCCTGGGCCCAGGAGCTCGTGAGGGTCAGCTTCCTCACCACGCGTCGTCCGCTACTTCAGCATCCCTTCATCTCCAACTGTATCAGGTGACATCTTTCGAAGTTTCATTTTTAGCTGGGAGCGCCCACAGGGCTGCATCATTCCCAGGTCGCGTGGGTCCATCCCTGCGGCATGTATCTGTTTTGCTTATGCTCTTTACCTACCTTGTTGGGGGCGCCCCTTGGGCTGCATTATCCCCAAGCTGCTCGGGCCTGACCCAGTGGCATTTGCTTCTTCTGCATTTATCTAAATGGATTTTCTCCTTCATGCTTAAATGGATTTTCTCCTTCATGCTTAACATGCTTGACCTAATCGCCTGCTCAATTGACACCTACCTTTGGAGCCGCTCGCTCTGGCACGGCACTTGTGCACGGGTCCGTCCCTGCAACACCGATAAATCTGAGTGGATGAGCTCTGGCCACGGCAGCCCCGCAAGGCACCACCTCACTAGGCCCTCAGTGCCCCAATCACTCCCTCGGAGCAACCAATGGTTGGCTGGCAACCGTAACAGCAGACCTTGTTTCCCCTCGTCATTGGTATACAAGACCTACTCCAGAAGAAAAGCTGTGGACGTCGTGAGCTCTCTCCCCCTCTCTCCGGCACGATCCGCTTGCACGTTAAAAGGGGGGCGCCAGAGCATCGCGACTCATGGGCTCTTACTGGCTCTCCAGCCCTCACTGTCGGCGTTCTGGGAACGGGTGTCCCCAGACTTGCCTGCCTGCGGCCTGCGGCGTGGCTCAAAGGAGGCCCAGCACAGCCCATCTTCATCAACACAAGCTCAAGACCCTCACGAGGGGCCAAGCCTCGTGGGGCGGACGACAAGGAGCTCCCTCAGGCACGGCCTCGTCAGGCTGGCTCATGAGGAGGCGGAGAGTTCAAGGCGGGGTACCTCGCGAGGTGCCCATGACGCAAGCCATGACGACCAAGGGCGCCAGTCGGGAGCCAGCCCATGCAGTGTCCTCCTTCCCTCTTTGGTGCAAAGGGAGCAAGCGCAGGCGAGGGCATCAAGAAAAGGCGTCCGTTTCGGTGCAACAAGACCAAGACCAGCCCAACGGCCGGAAGGAAGTCATTGCGGAGCCCAAGCCGGCGTCATCACCAGAGCCTTTGACAGGCGAGGACCAACTTTAGTCAGGATAAGTGTACCCGCTGTTCCCCTTCAAAATGGCCAATTGTTGGCGCCCTTCACGCTCAATATTTGGGGAGAGGCCCAGGGCCTTTGCCTATAAATAGGACTAGCCACCCCCGGGGTAGAGACATCTAGAGGCATCGATCTAGAGACCGGATCAAGAATCCAAGAGCCAGAACCAAGTAGCACCAGCCAAGAACTAACCCTCGCGAGGCTGTTCTTTCTTGTATTGTTCATCATCAGCCCAAGAGGCAATCCACCACACCACACACTGGAGTAGGGTATTACACCACAATGGTGGCCTGAACCAGTATAAATCTTGTGTCTCTTGTGTTGTTCTGTTTATTAGTTTAGGTCCTAGCGATTCGGCGAGGAGCGAGCCGGTAGAGGGTTGAATCTCCGCGCGCACCCCAGTGTTCGAACCTCAAGGGTCTGCCGGAACCCGAAATCCGATATTTGGCGCGCCAGGTAGGGGTGCGCCGGAATTTGCCTTCCGTCGTCTCGTTCTTCTCCGACCATCGCATCCATGTCTGACGCTCGTCGGGCTTGCACCGAGCGCCGAGCCGCCCTCGCTTCCCATGTCGCCCAGACGTCTCCCATCGGCAAGCGCCCTCGTCATTCCCCGTCACCTGCCGTCAACGCCGCCATCGGCCCGGCAGGGAACGAACAGCAAGCATCATCCCAGCATCCATCCATGAGGCGGGACGGCCGCACTGCCACGCCCTCGCTCACCCCCGCTGGTTCTTCGTCACGCGCACCCCGCGCAGCCATGGAGACCTGAGCTGCGCTCATCGCGGCAAACGAGCTCCTGCGCTACCGCCCCATCGATTACGTCTACGAAGAATGGCTCGACCGAGTCGCCGAGCTTGTTTGCGCTGCCGAAGGCGCCCCCGTGCTGTCCTTCTCGCTGCACCGCACCCCGCCCTGCGCGGGCAATGAAGCTCCTGGGGCGCCTCAGCCGCCACCTACTCAAGAAGGCGCCCTGGCCCCAAGGCGCGCGGCCCCTGGCCGAAACCCGCTCCGTCAGGCGCCAGCGCGGCAAGAGCAGAGCTGCCAAGAAGTCCCTCGCCCCCGAGAAGCTTCCCAAGCGCTCCCTGCTCCAGCACGTCAAGACCCTGCTCTGCCCCCAGCCACGGCGCATGGGGAACCACAGGACCAAGCTCTCCGTCGCCCAAGGCCCCCTGTAGCCACAGCGGGCTGCCGCGCCTTCACCTCCGAGCTGCGCAGCGTCGCGTGGCCCGGCAAGTTCAAGCCAAACCTGCCTCCTCGCTACGACGGCACGGCTGACCCTACAGAGTTCCTCCAACTCTACGAGTTGGCCATCGAGGCTGCCAACGGAGACGAAAAGGTCATGGCGAACTGGTTTCCCATGGTGCTCAAGGACGGAGCCTGCACCTGGCTCCTGAATCTGGCCCCAGGCACAATCTCCTCCTGGGACGAGATGCGCACCCGGTTCATCGCCAACTTCCAGGGTACTCGCGACCGGCCACCCGCCGTGAGCGACATGCGCCGTATCAAGCAGCAACCAGGGGAAACCCTGCAGAAGTACATCCAGCGCTTCAACAACGCGCGCCTCAAGATCCCCAGGGTGACGGAGGAGGCCATCATCTCAGCCTTCTCCGACGGTGTGCGCGGCGTCAAGATGAAAGAGGAGCTGGCGATGCATGAAGACCTATGCACCTCCTTGGAGCTGTTCAACTTGGCGACCAAGTGCGCCAGGGCTGAGGAGGGGCACCTCTCCCTCCTCGAGCTGCCTGCCGTGGACCTCGAAGAGAAGAACCCCAAGGCCAAGGATGTGAAGCGCAAGGGAGCTGCCGTACTCGCGGCCGAGCCAGAAACCAAGCGGGCCAGAGATCAGCCCGAATCCTCCAAGGGCACTCGGTACTGCATGTACCACGACCTCCACACCCACAACACCAATGAATGCCAAGAGCTTCGGGCCATGCGTGAAGGAAGCGTCGGCAGATGTCCCAACCGCAGTGACCGGGGCTACGAATGAGGAGGAGGAAGGAATGCAGGATGTTGGGAAGACCGCGGCCCGCGCCAAGGGTGGCGTGACCAACCTTGCGAGGATCGCTGGAAGGACCCGCCTCGCGAGGGAGGCTGGAGGGATCAGCCTCGCGAGGATCGCCCGCAAGGGAACGCAGGCCTCCCTCCGCTGCCCCCGCAGCCAAGGAGAAATGAAGACCGTCATCAGGACGAGGGGGCTGGGGGCTTCCAGGAACCGCGCGCAATCGCCTGCATCCTGGGCGGAGCTCAAGCCCCAGCCTCTCAGCGCATCTTCAAGCAGTTCGCCCGCGAAGTGAATGTAGTCCTCCCCAAGCTCGAGGCCACGCGCCCTCTCAGGTGGTCGGCATGCGCCATCACGTTCAGCTCAGCGGATCAGCTCAAGTGCGCGGCCACAGCCGGAGTCCTCCCGATGCTTTGTTCCCCAATCATCAGCAACGTGCTAGTCACCAAGACCCTCATCGACGGCGGGACAGGTCTCAACGTCCTGTCCGTGGAAACGTTCAACAATCTTCAAGTGCCCTACAGTCAGCTTCAGACAACCAAGCCCTTCTCCGGAGTCACCGACGGCTCCACAGTCCCGATAGGGAAGGTCCGCCTTCCTGTCACCTTCGGGGCACGCGACAACTACTGCACTGAGCTCATCGACTTCGACGTCGCCCACATTCGCCTGCCGTACAATGCTATCCTCGGGTACCCTATGCTGGCCAAGTTCATGGCCGTAACCCACCACGGCTACAACGTCCTCAAGATGCCAGGAAGCGGCAGGGTCATCACGGTGCCCTGCGAAGAGAGAGACGCAGTGTGCTCCCTGGAGCGAGCCTTTCAGGCCGCGTCGTTGGAAGACCCAGACCGCGGTAGCAGGAGGCCTCCCGAGGCCGCCCCCAAGAAGAAGAAGACATCGTCCGGCCCGGCCCCTCAGGAGGGAGGCCCCTCAGGGCCCGCACCTTCTCGGGGGGAGCCTCCTTCCATCACATAGGGAGGCGCGCCCGGCGCCCTCCTCAGGCAGGGCTCGGGGGCTCTCCCTGGAGGGCTGCCGACCTCGCCAAGGTCACGAGGGAGGCGTCTGGGCACCACGTGGAGGCGTGCTTCGAAGTGTTGGGGAACCTAGCAGAAATTCAAAATTTTCCTACGTATCACCAAGATCTATCTATGGAGAGACTAGCAACGAGGGGAAGGAGAGTGCATCTACATACCCTTGTAGATCGCTAGGCGGAAGCGTTCAAGAGAACGGGGTTGATGGAGTCGTACTCGTCGTGATCCAAATCACCGGTGATCCTAGTGCCGAACGGACGGCACCTCCGCGTTCAACACACGTACAGCTCGACGATGTCTCCCACGCCTTGATCCAGCAAGGAGAGAGGGAGAGGTTGAGGAAGACTCCATCCAGCAGCAGCACAACGGCGTGGTGGTGGTGGAGGAGCGTGGCAATCCTGCAGGGCTTCGCCAAGTACCACGGGAGAGGAGAAGAACTTGGGAGAGAGGGAGGGGCTGCACCAAAGGCAAAAGGTGTGTTTCAAGAGGCCCTCCTACCCTCACTATATATAGGGAGCCCAAGGGGAGGGGGGCTGGCCCCCTCAGATCCCATCTGAGGAGGGGCGGCAGCCAGGGGAGGATTCCCTCCCCCCCAAGGCACCTAGGAGGTGCCTTACCCCCTTGGGACTCTTCCTTAGGGTTCCCCTTTCACCCTAGGCACATGGGCCCTAGGGGAAGTGGCGCCCCAGCCCACTTTGGGCTGGATCCCTTCCTTCTTCAGCCCATGGGACCCTCCGGGATAGGTGGCCCCACCCGGTGGGCCCCCGGGACCCTTCTGGTGGTCCCGGTACAATACCGATGACCCCGAAACTTGTCCCGATGGCCGAAATAGGACATCCTATATATAAATCTTTACCTCTGGACCATTCCGTAACTCCTCGTGATGTCCGGGATCTCATCCGGGACTCCGAACAACATTTGGTAACCACATACAAGCTTCCTTTATAACCCTAGCATCATCGAACCTTAAGTGTGTAGACCCTACGGGTTCGGGAGACATGTAGACATGACCGAGATGACTCTCCGGTCAATAACCAACAGCGGGATCTGGATACCCATGTTGGCTCCCACATGTTCCACGATGATCTCATCGGATGAACCACGATGTCAAGGACTTAATCAATCCCGTATATAATTCCCTTTGTCTATCGGTATGATACTTTCCCGAGATTCGATCGTCGGTATCCCGATACCTTGTTCAATCTCGTTACCGGCAAGTCTCTTTACTCGTTCCGTAACACATCATCCCGTGATCAACTCCTTGATCACATTGTGCACATTATGATGATGTCCTACCGAGTGGGCCCAGAGATACCTCTCTGTCACACGGAGTGACAAATCCCAGTCTCGATTCGTGCCAACCCAACAGACACTTTCGGAGATACCCGTAGTGTACCTTTATAGCCACCCAGTTATGTTGTGACGTTTGGCACACCCAAAGCACTCCTACGGTATCTGGGAGTTGCACAATCTCATGGTCTAAGGAAATGATACTTGACATTAGAAAAGCTTTAGCATACGAACTACATGATCTTGTGCTAGGCTTAGGATTGGGTCTTGTCCATCACATCATTCTCCTAATGATGTGATCCCGTTATCAACGACATCCAATGTCCATGGTCAGGAAACCATAACCATCTATTGATCAATGAGCTAGTCAACTAGAGGCTTACTAGGGACATGGTGTTGTCTATGTATCCACACATGTATCTGAGTTTCCTATCAATACAATTCTAGCATGGACAATAAACGATTATCATGAACAAGGAAATATAATAATAACTAATTTATTATTGCCTCTAGGGCATATTTCCAACAGTCTCCCACTTGCACTAGAGTCAATAATCTAGTTCACATTGATATGTGATTAACACTCAAGGTCACATTCCCATGTGACTAACACCCAAAGAGTTCTGGGTTTGATCATGTTATGCTTGTGAGAGAGGTTATAGTCAACGGGTCTGAACCTTTCAGATCCATGTGTGCTTTACAAATCTCTATGTCATCTCCTAGATGCAGCTACCACGTTCTATTTGGAGCTATTCCAAATAACTGTTCTACTTGGAGCTATTTCTAAATTGCTGCTCCATTATACGTATCCGGTATCTCTACTCAGAGCTATCCGGATAGGTGTTAAGCTTGCATCGACGTAACCCTTTACGACGAACTATTTTACCACCTCCATAATCGAGAAAATTCCTTAGTACACTAGTTACTAAGGACAACTTTGACCACTGTCCTGTGATCCATTCTTGGATCACACTTGTACCCCTTGACTGACTCATGGCAAGGCACACTTCAGGTGCGGTACACAGCATAGCATACTGTAGAGCCTATGTCTTAAGCCTAGGGGACGACCGTCGTCCTTTCTCTCTATTCTGCCGTGGTCGAGCTTTAAGTCTTAACTTCATACCTTACAACTCAGGCAAGAACTCCTTCCTTGACTGATCCATCTTGAATACCTTCAAGATCATGTCAAGGTATGTGCTCATTTGAAAGTACCATTAAGCGTTTTGATCTATCCTTATAGATCTTGATGCTCAATGTTCAAGTAGCTTAATCCAGGCTTTCCATTGAAAAAAAACACTTTCCAATAATCATATATGCTTTCCAGAAATTCTGCGTCATTTCTGATCAACAATATGTCAACAACATATACCCATCAGAAATTCTATAGTGCTCCCACTCACTTCTTTGGAAATACAAGTTTCTCATAAACTTTGCATAAACCCAAAATCTTTGATCATCTCATCAAAGCGTACATTCCAACTCCGAGATGCTTACTCCAGTCCTTAGAAGGATTGCTGGAGCTTTGCATACTTATTAGCATCTTTCAGGATTGACAAAACCTTCCGGTTGTATCACATACAACCTTTTCCTCAAGAAAATCGTCGAGGAAGCAATGTTTTGACATCCTATCTGCAAGATTTCATAAATAATGCAGTAATCGCTAATATAATTCCATCAGACTCTTAGCATCGCTACGAGTGAGAAATTCTCATCGCAGTCAACTCCTTGAACTTGTCGGGAAACTTCTTAACGACAAGTCAAGCTTTCTCAATGGTGATACTTACCATCATTGTCCGTCTTCCTTTTAAAATCCATATGTACCTAACAGCCTTATGACCATCAAGTAGTTCTACCAAAGTCTACACTTTGTTTTCATACATGGATCCACTCTCGGATTTTATGGCCTCGAGCCATTTATCGGAATCCGGGCCCACCATCGCTTCTCCATAGCTCGTAGGTTCATTGTTGTCTAGCAACATGACTTCCAAGACAGGATTACCGTACCACTCTGAAGCAGTACACGTCCTTGTCGTCCTACGAGGTTCGGTAGTGACTTGATCCGAAACTTCATGATCACTATCATAAGCTTTTGGGAAAACATTGTTTTTGCCACTCTAGTTTTTGCCAACTTTACTTATGCCACTCTAGAATTTGACATCTCACGTTTGCCACTCTTAGCTTTTGACAATACATCACAAATGCCATTTTGTGGCAAAAACGATAATTTTTCATTTCACTTTTGCCACTCTTAGCTTTTGACATGTATCACAATTGCCACTCTAAAACTTTTGCTCTTGCCACGGAATGGCAAAAGTGATATATTGTCAAAAGTTAAGAGTGGCAAAAGTGAAATGTCAAATTATAGAGTGGCATAAGCAAAGTTGGCAAAAACTAGAGTGGCAAAAACAAAGTTTGACCTAAGCTTTTACTTCAATTGGTGTAGGTGCCACAGGAACAACTTCCTGTGCCCTGCTACACACTTTGTTGAAGTGACGGTTCAATAACCTCATCAAGTCTCCACCATCCTCCCACTCAACTTTCCGAGACAAACTTTTCCTCGAGAAAGGACCCGATTCAAGAAACAATCCCTTATTGCTTTTAGATCTGAGGCAGGAGGTATACCCAACTGTTTTGGGTGTCCTATGAAGATGCATTTATCCGCTTTGGGTTCGAGCTTATCAACCTGAAACTTTTTCACATAAGCGTCGCAGCCCCAAACCTTTAAGAAATGACAGCTTAGGTTTCTCTAAACCATAGTTCATACGGTGTCATCTCATCGGAATTACGTGGTGCGCCTTTTAAAGTGAATGTGGTTGTCTTTAATGCCTAACCCATAAACTATCGTGGTAATTCGATAAGAGACATCATGGTATGCATCATATCCAATAGGGTGCAATTATGATGTTCGGACACACCATCACACTATGGTGTTCCAGGCTGTATCAGTTGTGAAACAATTTCCACAATGTCTTAATTCAGTGCCAAACTCGTAATTCATATCCAATAGGAAGCACGTTTCCCTCAAGAAGGAGCAAGGCAAGGAGGGCCAAACCCTTTGGAGTTCGTCCGCAAGGCCATTCAGGAGCTACAGCAGTCAAGAGTCATGAGAGGCAGCCGCCGCCTACCGGGCGTGGCCCCCCATCCAGGCGAGGATGGTGGGCTGCACGTCTGCATCGACATACCGGGGCTCAACCGAGCCGCATCTCAAGAGCGCCTCTGGCCCTCGAGAGTGGGACGTTGCGAGGGTCTGCCCCACCGCTACGTGCGCATGCCTTACGGCTTGCTGAACGTGGCTGCTGCGCACCAGCGTCTCATGAGGGCCATCATGGAGGCTCAAGAGGCCAGGCGTACCGCAGCCCTGGCGGAGATGGAGATGGCCCGCGAGGAGCCGCCGGCGCCTCCGGAGCCTCCTGAGGCCCCTGGGCCTGGGGGCTCGTGAGGATCGGCTCCCGCAGCCCACCGGGTCTGCTACACCAACACCCCTTCCTCCCCAACATCATCAGGTGACATCTTTTAAGTTCAATTTCTGGCTGGGAGCGCCCTCAGGGCCGCATTATTCCCAGGCCGCGTGGGTCCGTCCCTGCAGCATGTATCCCTTTTATTTCATGTCCTTAGCTTACCTTATTGGGGGCGCCCCTCGGGCTGCATCATCCCCAAGCTGCTCGGGCCTGTCCCAGCGGCATGTATCCTTCTTGCGTTTATCTTAGGGCTATGCTTTCGATCCACCATGCTTGTTATTTTGGTGCCTTTTTATCCTGGATGTCGGAATCTTGGGCGTTAAAGGGGGGGTGCCTGAGCATCGCGACTCACGGCTTCTACAGGCTCTCCTGCCCTCACCCTCTGGTCTTGTCCATGGCATCGTGACCTGGCATGCCAGCGAAGGCTGAGACCAGCCCGAGAGCCGGGACCCGAGGACGTAGAGTTTCGTCATCTAACCCAGCTTGCACATTAAAGGGGGGGTGCCTGAGCATCGTGACTCAGGGCTCCTACCGGCTCTCCGGCCCTCACCCTCTGGTCTTGTCCATGGCATCACGACCTGGCATGCGAGTGAAGGCTGAGACCAGCCCGAGAACCGGGACCTGAGGACGTAGAGTTTCGTCATCTAACCCAGCTTGCGCGTTAAAGGGGGGGGGTGCCTGAGCATCGTGACTCAGGGCTCCTACCGGCTCTCCGGCCCTCACCCTCTGGTCTTGTCCATGGCATCGCGACCTGGCATGCCAGCGACAGCTGAGACCAGCCCGAGAGCCGGGACCCGAAGACGTAGAGCACCGGCATCTGGCCAAATTTGCAGGAACACACTCGAAGATAAGGCCCAGAGCCAGGCGCAACCCGCCTTGAGTTAGGGCCCCGTGAGTCCCGCACTGGCTCACGGGTGCCCAGATACACCTCGCCAAGCCCTACCGTGCCAGCCACGTGTTAGGGTGGGGCTGTACACGCCGCGAGGGCTCCTCCCGGAGGGGAGCCCCATCCCACGTACCAGTGGAAGCACCATGCTCCGCGCTGGCTGACGACACTGCCGAGGAGCGGCTATGCCTGTACGCATATGGAAGCGCTATGCTCCGCGCTGGTGATAAACAACTGAGGGTGGCCTCCGGGCCGCATCAACATCAGGGAGCCCAGAGCTCAGTGACTAGCCTTGTCGCAACACCCCCCCTCGGGAGTGCCGCGCGAAGGGGCTGGGCACGGGGGTTGCGCCTGGGTCACGCCCAGACACACGCCACCTGGCCAGGCCCCCCCCCCCCCCCGGGCCTGGTTCGTCGCACGGCTCTCCCCAAGCGGAGCCAAGGTACGAAGGTTGTTTGAGCGTCAAGGGGGACTCCTGAGCATCGCGACTCAGGAGCCTAACTGGTCACGTAGCCCCTCACTCCTTCGTTCCGAAAGGCTAACGGTGGTTGAGGTATACGCGGGGCCGGGCTCTGCAGACGTAGAACGGCAGATCCACCCGCGTCTCACCTCCCTAAGGAGTCACCCCCATGTCTCACCTCCCTATTTGATGTTCGAGCGCCAAGCGGGACTCCTGAGCATCGCGAATCAGGAGCCTAACTTGTCACGTAACCCCTCACTCCTTAGTCCCGTCCTGGTTTCCGGTCGGGGCCAATGGCGGCTGAGGTATGCGCGGGGCCGGGCTCTGCCGGTGTAGAACATAAGCAAGTAGGAAGGAATAATGCAAATTTCAGGGAATTCAAAAGCAAATATTACAGTCCATGCTGTTGTCACACCATCAAACATAAGTTTTAGCGCCTCCCCGGGGCATGGTACATGCATAGGAATTAAAAGCAGGACGGGAGCCACGACGGAGTCACTTGTCGGCGGGGGAGCTGCGCGGAGCAGGTTCGCCTTGTGGAGCAGCAGGGCTAGCAGCGCTCCGCCTCGGCTTGGTACTGAAGGCCCGAAACTTCCCCAGAAGAGCCTCCGCACGACCCTTCACGGCCTCAGCAGCGGCAGCGGCACGCTCGCCGCTCACTGGCTCTAGCAAGCTGTCAAGGTCGATGTTGGAGTCACGAAGATAGATGTGGGTGAAGACCCGCGTCAGCGCTGCAGAAGACAAGACGCGTGCCTCGGCCTCAGCCGTAGGGCCAAGGCCAATGGTGACGTCGTGAAGGGCACGAACCAGGAAGGGAAGCGGCTTGGCGGGGCCATCCTCCTCGCCGGCCAGCGGGCTCTCAAGGCCGCTGTCATAAAGTGTCTTCAGCGAAGTGCGAGCCTTCTTTTCCATATCGGCGAAAGCCACGCGATCATCGGTGAGAACCTGGGCCTTGCCGTCCAGCTCAAACTTCCTCGCCTCCAGCTCTTGCTCCAGCGCGCCTAGGCGGCCACGGTGCCTCTTGAGCTTGGCCTCTAGGTCCTTGACGGCCACCTCGCGAGCCTTCATGCTTTCCTCCTGCTCTTGGCGAAGGCGGGCCTCCTCGGCAAGCTGGTTCTGCAGGCCCTTCACCTCGCTCTCCAGCGTCTCACAGTGACCTTGGACGCTAGCAGCCTCCCCCAGGGCAGCATCGCGGGCAACCTTCACCTCAAGGACGGCCTGCTTCTCCTCGTTGCAAGCAGTCGAGGCCTGGACCAGCGCCGCCCGTATCGAAGCAGCAGAGCGAATCCAGCCAGAAGCCAACTCCAAGCGCCCGGCCACTAGACGAGGGTCGGTGCCTAGAAGATACTGCCGCAGACAGCCCAGTCCAGCAACGGCACGATCCAGAACAGTATTCGGGGAAGCAGCAGTCGGTGGAGTAGGAGGAGAAGACGGCAGCATGACCACAGTATCCTGAGGCGGAACCAGCTGCGCCACGACGGCAGTGGAGGCAGCGTCAAGCAAGGGCACCTCGGGAGTCGCCTAGGTCAAGGGGGCTGAGCTCACCCCAGCAGGCTCAGCCTGGCCTCGCGAGGAAGCCCGGGCAGGAGAGGCCTGCGCGTCACAGTCACCTTCTTTCTCGGGTAGAGGCACTGCCACGGATGGGGCCTCAGGAGCTCCCTTCGGCTTCTTTGCCGCGGGCGCCAGCCTGGCCGGAAGAGACGAGCATCAAGTCTCGGCAACATAACAATAATCAAGACAGGAATCGAGCACTTACAGGTTGTCGCAGGTGGGCTCAAGCAGCATCCGGCCGTACTTAAAGCCCGAAAGCCGGCTGCAAGGGTCAGCTTCAAGGGGCTCGGGAGCAGGAGGCGCGCCTGCGGATCGCCTCAGGGCCGGGGCATACCCGTGGGGGATCAACCCGGTCCGGTCCTTCTTCGGGATCGGAGGCAGGCTCCCGCCGCCCTGCTCATCCTCATCCTCGTCGTCGTCACTCTGGGGGAGGCGGAGAGTACGGGTCCTGCGCCGAAGGGGTGGAGCCCTTGAGTCCGCCTCTGAGTCAACCCCCGCTTCCCGCTCCTCTTCTTCCTCCTCTTCGCTGGAGTCATCAGAGGACACGTCCACCAGGTCCTCTGGAGCCTTCGCGGGCATGGGCCCGTCCCCGTTGAAGGCGGGCATGGACCCCACTACCTTCTCCCAATCCTCGTGAAGGAACAGGGGCGTAGGGGCGCCCTCCAGCCTCGCCACGTCGCCCCCAACCAAGGAACGAAGGACCGCAGCCAGATCCTCGTCGGCCAAGACCACGGGGCTCAGGTGAGGCCTCCACATCGGAAGCGAGTACTGACGGAGCGGAGCCAGCTGATGCTCCAGGAACTCCCTCAGCAGCGACGCACCGGTCAGCTTCGCCGCCGCCACACTGGCCGGCCTCAGATCTGCGTCCACTCGGGACCAGTCGTCGGAGCTCGGGGGTGCTCCATGGGCAGGATCAACCGAGGATGGATGCGCCCAGCATCCACCAATACCCACTTGCTCCTGAAGCCCTCAATCCTCTTCCCAGGGTTCGAAATGGCGATGGAGCCGCCGTACGCGACGAAGCTCACGCACACGGAGGCGGAACCACGGGAGGTCCAAAGGGAGAAGTAGTGGCGTAACAAGGCCACCGAGGGTTTCAACCCTACATGAGCCTCACAATAGTAGGCGAAGATTGCCAGAAGAAGGACGGAGTTGGGATGGAGGTGCAGAGCTTGAACATTGTAGTGGCGGAGGACAGAGAAGAAGAACTCCGAAAAGGGAGGCACCAGACCGGCGACGATGGCGCTCACGAAGAGCGGATAGAAGGTGCTCCCTCGGCCTTCAGGGACGGTAGAGCCGGCCTTGAACGCCTTCGTCCCGTCGATGCCCTGCGCCGCCACCATCTGGCGCACCCGGGCAAGGCTCGCCTCTGACACATTTGGCGAGTCCAAGGCAGGCGAGTACCAAGCTCCGGCCGGGGCTTGGCGAGGCGCCATGGATAGCTAGGGCGCGCAGACGGAGTAGATCTGAAGACTTCGGAAGTAGGGAGGAGAGGCGCAAGAAAGGGGATCTGAGCGCAACTGGGGGAAGTAAAGGAGGCAAGGGAGATGCCTCTCCTTTATCAACTCGCGCGGTTGCAGAGGCGCACACGTCCAATCAACCGCCATGCGGCGCCCAAGGCCGCAGGCTGTTAGGGCCCGGGACGCTTCGCACTTGCCCTTTCGCCTCTCTGCTCGGCCAAGTTCGGGCGTGCCGTGGGCCCGGGGGCTACTGTCGGCGTTCTGGGAATGGGGGTCCCCAGACTTGCCTGCCTGCGGCCTACGGCGTGGCTCAAAGGAGGCCCAGCACAGCCCATCTTCATCAACACAAGCTCAAGACCCTCGCGAGGGGCCAAGCCTCGCGGGGCGGACGACAAGGAGCTCCCTCAGGCACGGCCTCGTCAGGCTGGCTCATGAGGAGGCGGAGAGTTCAAGGCGGGGTACCTCGCAAGGTGCCCATGACGCAAGCCATGACGACCAAGGGCGCCAGCCCGCGCAGTGTCCTCCTTTCCTCTTTGGTGCAAAGGGAGCAAGCGCAGGCGAGGGCATCAAGCAAAGGCGTCCATTTCAGTGCAACAAGACCAAGACCAGCCCAACGGCCGGAAGGAAGTCATTGTGGATCCCAAGCCGGCGTCATCACCAGAGCCTTTGACAGGCGAGGATCAACTTTAGTCAGGATAAGTGTACCCGATGTTCCCCTTCAAAATGGCCAATCGTTGGCGCCCTTCCCGCTCAATATTTGGGAAGAGGCCCAGGGCCTTTGCCTATAAATAGGACTAGCCACCCCGGGGGTAGAGACATCTAGAGGCATCGATCTAGAGACCGGATCAAGAATCCAAGAGCCAGAACCAAGTAGCACCAGCCAAGAACTGACCCTCGCGAGGCTGTTCTTCCTTGTATTGTTCATCATCAGCCCAAGAGGCAATCCACCACACCACACACTGGAGTAGGGTATTACACCACAATGGTGGCCTGAACCAGTATAAATCTTGTGTCTCTTGTGTTGTTCTGTTTAGTAGTTTAGGTCCTAGCGATTCGGCGAGGAGTGAGCTGGTAGAGGGTTGAATCTCCGCGCGCACCCCAGTGTTCAAACCTCAAGGGTCTGCCGGAACCCGAAATCCAACACTCACCCCCTGGTCTTGACCCACGGCATCGCGACCTGTCATACCAGCGGCGGCTGAGCTCGCTCGAGAGCCGGGACCTGAGGACGTAGAGCATTAAGGAAAGAGCGGGGAGAGGGAAGAAGCTCACGAGGACCTAACCCAGCAACACCTCAGCTGCCGCCGTGCAGACCTGGCACCTCGACGAAAACTATGCCAAACCTACGAGATAAGTCACGCGAAAACAGATTCGACTCAGCGCTAAACCCTTGACTATTGCAGCTCTGTCACGGCAATGTTGCCTGCCTTTCTTGCTCAGCGAAGGCTGCTTGACCGCTAAACGGGACCTCCTGAACATCGCGACTCAGGGGCTCTTACTGGACCTTCGGCCGCTCACCTCCTAGCCTTGACCATGGCATCACGACCTGGCATACCAGCGACGGCTAAAGCTTGCCTGGGGACCGGGACCTGTCCGCGCTGAGCACCAAGCCCTCGTGAGGAAAGAAAGGGGAGCCGAGCCGGGACAGGACGAACATCTCGCATCGATTCATAATAAGGATATAATATTCACAAAAGACATGGCCACCGCCTTACATACCCCCGCGGGGTGGTACTTCGATTCCTCGCAGGGAGCAAAAGGTGCTAATCCTAAGGAGCGCTAACTACGCGGGCCTCCGCAGGAAACGCCATCATCAACAGTGGGCCGTCAGGCGCCGACGCCAACCCCATCTAGATCAGTGGCGTCGGCGGCCTGATGCAGCTGCCCTGCTTCGAGCGCGACGCGGGCTCAGGGGCTCGTAGTTGTCGTCGCTCGTCTCCGGGGTCGCGTGAAGCTCGGCGGAGTCGCTGGACCCTTCGGCACCTCCGCTGCTGCCTGAAGAGCTGTTGGGGAAGCGGTTGGCAAGCCTGGTCCTTGTGTCAGGACCCCAACTCAATGCCACATCGATCTAGCATGTAACACCTCATATCACTTTGCGGCCTCACGCACGATATTCCCACGGGTGTCGCCTTACCTTTGTACGGGACCGTTTGCGCCTTTTGGCACACGTATATGATAGTGTCGCTAGCATCCATATGATAAGGAGCCTGGGCTGACATGGCTAGTCGTAAACCCAAAGTGGCACAAACTTACAGGGACAGGCATCCATGACCCAGCATCGAACGTGTCGGTCATCAGCGAGTGAATCCAGGCTATAGCACTGAGCTAGCAGGACTCCGGTGAACCGGGCTGTAGCGGGCTATCAGGACTCCGGTATTCATCGCGTGACATTTCCCCGAGGGGACAAACACAGGAACAAAGAAGGACACATGCCGGCCAGCCTAAGTGTTCCGGATCAGTAGCAAGCTACCATGGCTCAGTGGAAGCACTAGGAGACATTTCCCGGTAAGAGAGGCTACTAAGGATAAACAACTAGATAGTCAGATCCCACACATACCAAGCATTTCAATAACATACACACAATATGCTCGATATGTGCAAATACAACATGGCATCACAACATGACTCTACGACTCATATATTTTATTCAAATAGGCTCCGAGGAGCGAGATATTACAAACAAGGGTCTCTTGACCCAGCATTCAGAGCATACAAGTCAAAGCACACGCTGAAGCTTAACATGTCTGAGTACAGACAACTATAAATGAAAAAGGCTGAGAAGCCTGACTAACTACCAGATCCTGCCGAGGGCACAAGATCGTAGCTAAGGTAACAAGCTAAACGTCGAAGTCCACGCGGAACTACTAATGAGACTGAAGTCTCTCTGCAAAAACATAAAATAGGCAAACGTGAGTACAAATGTACCCAGCAAGACTTACATCATAACTATCTACATATGCATCATTATCATCAAAGGGATGGTGGGGTTTAACTATAGCAAGCCAGCTTTGACTCGGTGGCCATCCTGAACTACGACTGCAATGTAACTCTTTTGAGGTGGCGCACACGAGTCCACATATTCACCATATCAATACACCACTATGGATCCGCTCCCGCCTCCCTACGAGAACGCCATCCATAGCACTCACGCTTATCTTGCGTATTTTAGAGTATCCACTTTCACTTGTCTATGAACTGTACAGGCAACCCAGAAGTCCTTTACCGCGGACACGGCTATTCGAATAGATCATATTAACCCTGCAGGGGTGTACTTCTTCACACACGCTCTCGCCACTTACAGCCATGTACACGTCATGTATCTCGGCAACCTTCAAGCGGAAGCCTGGCTAGGGTGTCGGCCATGACCTGACTAACCACACAAGTCTCTAGTCCAGGTTTATCGCCTATTTGGGTTCCATCCGCAAGGAGATCAGTCCGGGGTGTCGCTCACGGCCCCAAATGATGTGTGCAGGGTTCCCAAGCCCACCTCGACGGGTGGATCTACGCTTGGTGCAGCGTGCCATGGTGCCTAGTCTGTCCCAAGCCCACCTGTACCGGGTGCCACTTGGTAGACTACTAACACTACCTACAAACACCAGAAACTAGTTGCAACTCCTGGACAGAGATCAAGTTGATTAATAAGTCGAGAGAGATTGGAGTGCCCGGAGCCCAATGTGTGGTAGTAACTGTTCATGGATCACAAACACAGAACTCAGTTCCTGAGGACGGCTTCAATGAGACAACCCACCATGTACTCCTACATGGCCTCTCACCTCTATCTTTACCAAATCATGTTCACACACTTAGCTCACACATAGTAGGACATGTTTACACACCTCCAATTCATCCCCGATGAATCAGACCTGACTCAACTCTAAGCAATAGCAGGCATGACAAACAAACATGAATGAGTAGGCACATCAGGGCTCAAACAACTCCTACTCATGCTAGTGGGTTTCATCTCTTTACTGTGGCAATGACAGGTCATGCAGAGGGCAAATGGGTTCAGCTACCGCAGCAAGTAACAGTTGAATCGTTGTTCTCCTAATGCAGTAAAAGAGAGCAGGAGCGAGAGAGTGGGATTGTATCGGAATGAACAAGGGGGTTTTGCTTGCCTGGCACTTCTGAAGATAGCATTGAGTCTTCATCAGTGTCAACGATCACAACGTCGGAACATCGTCTACTAAGAGGGAACAAATACCGGCAACAGAGAAAGAACACAATCAATGCAATGCAACAATATGATGCATGATCATGACATGGCAATATGCTGTGATTTGGTCTAATGCAACAGCAAGTCTATTTGATTGAAGTGGGAATGAAAGCTAGATCAAATTCCAGCTCCAAAACTATTATCAAATTTGTCCTAATCATGTTTCATCCTAAACAGTGAGGTTAGATTGCTCAAACATGCATGAAAATGGTACAGATGGATAGATTGGATTTTTCTATCATTTTTCATATATAAATTATTTCATTCTGAGTTACAGTTGAATTACTATGAATTTTTGAAGTTTTGACTATTTTCTGAAATTTCCTGGATTTATTTTAAATCCAGAAAATTGTTAATTGCATCAGCATTGCGTCAGGGTGACGTCAGCAGAGTCAACAGGGCTGCCCCGGGTCAAACCTGACCAGGGGGTCCCACTGGTCAGTGTTACGGTGCTGGTTAGGGTCGCTGACGTGTGGGCCCAGTCAGCGGCCACGTCAGCGGGGTCAACACAAGCATGTGGGTCCCGCTCGGTTTTAAGCTAACCTAAACAGAAACAAAACTGGGAATAGTTAGGGCGTGGGGCCCAAGTGTCGGTGGCCCAGGGGGTTGGTGAGCGGTGTGATTAGGCCCTAATCACGGCCACGTCGGCAGTCGCCGGAGTACCGCCGGCGGCGACCAAAAATGTGGCGGATGTTCACCGGGGTTGCGCTACGGGCGGCGGCTGGACGCGCGAAGGCCACCAGAAGGTAGCCCGTACACGGCCGCACCTAGCTGGCTGCACGAGAGGCCGCGGGGTGGCCGGAGACGACGGCGGTGAGCACATCCGCGGCGGCCAGAGCTCGGACGTCAACGGGATGGCACTAGGGAGCTCGTGGGAAGGAGCTGCTGGTGGTATTAGGCTCCTAGGAGCAAGATGAACTCGGGGCAACGCTCAGGCGCAAGCCTCAGTGGTTGCGGCGGCGGCGGTGACATGGGCGGTGGTGATGAGCCCACGGGCTCGGTGGTGAAGCTAGCTAGGGCGTGCGAACGGCAACGAGAAGAAAGGGAGAAGAAGAGGTAGCTCACGGGGAATACGCAGGGAAGGTCAGCGGGCGCGGGGACGCACGGATGACAATGAATTTGATGGCGGCGATCCACGGGTCCGAGGAGGAAGAAGATGATGTCGCCGGCGATGTGGAGCTCCCCCGGTTCCTTGGCTCGGTGATGACGACGAGTACGGCGAGGTGGTTCTCCTGGATGATTTCGTCAGGCCAGGGAGGCGTTGTGGCGACGAGCTTCACGGAGGTGTGGCCATGGCCGCTTCGGCCGTGAGCGAGAGAGAGCGAGGGATCGGGAGGAAGAGTGAGCCAGGGGTTTAGCAGGATCCAGAAGGCCACGCGGAGTGCGTTTGCGTCGTTGCGCTGGCGAAGGAGGACAGGAAGGCAGCTGCGTGCCAGCGCGCGCAAGCGCCGTGCGTTGCTTCCCCTCTGCCTTCTGGCGAGAGGAGGAAGACAACTGGCAGGGGAGGTGGGCTGCTGGGCTGCACAGTAACGGTCGGCTAGGTGGGCTGCAGGTAAGTGGTGCAGGTAGTTTCCTCTCTCTCTCTCTCTCCTTTTTATCTCTTTCTATTTTCTATTTTTCTGTAGTTGTTTGGGCTTTATTAAAAATACCAGAGCACTTCTAAAAATCCTGAAAATAATTGTGGCACCTCCTGAAATATATGCAACAGCCCACATTTAGTTTCAGAATTATTTGAGCATTTAAATTATTTATAGGATTCAAATGCCCAAATTCAAATACTTTATGAGTTAATTCAAAAATCCATAAATGGCCAAGAAATATGCTCATCATTTTTGGCAGAGGTTTTCACCTTTATCAAAATCATGAACATTTCCAAAGGCATTTTGGGTTCATTGAAGATTATTTTAGGTTGAACCTATTTGATTTGATCTGGTGCTAGGGTTTGAACAATCCCCATTTCAGGTTTAAGAGAAATTAAACATGATGCAACACATGACTAGCTAGCTCAGAGCATACCAGAACTAGGGATGTGACAACTCACCCCCACTAAACAAGAATCTCGTCCCGGGATTCAAGACGTGAGGTAAGAAGATAAAGGGGACACAAACTAACACAATCTTCATGATCCAATTGCTCTTCTCGAAGATGTTGATTCAATGTTTCTAATTGATCTTGACGTCTTTGCTTTCGAGATCTTTATCCAACACGATGACGACAGAAGAAACTCTACAGGAATCGATCTCCATGAAGATCGAGCGACTCATGACCAACTCATGGAGTGAGACGTAATAACATCTCTCGAGTTGGGACAAAAAAATACAATAAGTGGGATGGAAAGAGACAGATGCCGAAGGTTCAAATTGGTAGGCAACACTTCCACGCTTATACAGATGGTGGGTATGGATCAAAGTGGCGAGGAGATAAGTTGCCATGATACCATAACGAGACATCTTAGAGGAGGTGACTCGTGGAAATATCCCCTTAAGTGGCAAAAGAATTATCTTTGATTCAGAGATCATTGAAACTCTCTATACCATCCTGAGGTAATTCCCATATGATCGTCTGATGAAGTTCGAAGGAGTAGCATACTCGGACTAGTATGGATGATGTGGATTACCTTGTTGAAAACAACACAAGGGATGATTTTAGTAACTGGGGAGAAGCTCGACAGTAGAGAGTGAGTCCACTATTTGAAAAGCTATAGCATAACCGAGGAAACTGAGAGCAATCCCAGTTAGTGCCGATGATAACACCTAGCGCTTGTGCATGCTCTCAAGAACTTGAGCATTTCCATATTCATCAGGGTTTTACCAATATCCGTGTCTAGGATCCTGGCAACACAACGTACTACCATGATGAATAACGATGGAGGATGCAGGTGCAGAGAAGGTCAACACTTTCTCAGATTTTACCTTGACGACGCCAAGGAAATAAAATCTGGAGGATCGACCGAGAGACATTTAACACTCCGCTTCTAATGTTCTCCTTGACGTTCTAGGTACCACGATCGTGCTTAAAAGCATCGACATGGCCATCAAGTAAAGGTCGGACTTCGGGAGCACAAAATCCATAAGGATCAACTTCTAGAATAAGTCATGCGAGATCCTTATGGGAGGTGACCAAACGACTTAGTCAAGATACTACAACAATAGTGATTCCAGCTAGGTGTGTCCACTTCACTTGAACCTATATCATAGTTCTTGGGAGAAGTTCCAACCATCATATCTGCCTGAGATTCAGATCTGGTTGGTAATAGGATAATTCAGACTCATTAAGTCTAGAAAGAAAAATGAAAGTTTGCAACCCAAATCGACGAGATGACGTTGCGAGATTCTCGGGGGATGAGCTACGATAGCAAACTCCAAAACATGAGCTGGTTCTGCTACACACATCTGAGCATGCTGTGCCAGACAGGCGTGACCACGTAGTAGTCTTATAATAAAACACTATCGAGTTCCGGTGGGGAACCATCAATGAGGATAATGAAGTCTTGTGCATGAACTAGTATTCGCACAACAACTCCTTTTCCCTTGAACAAATCAATCAGTGGCTTGGTGTGCTACGGAATACAGGTGGAGTGGAGGTAATTAATCTACCAAACCATAGTATACCTTGCACATGCATGAATAACTTGGGACGATTCCAAACGAAGCAAAAACAATCTTTCAGGGATCCACGGCGGCAACTTACACCAAAGGCACGTGAATTAGAGGAAGTCAGTTCTTTCATCCAAACATATAGTTCATGAACGGGGCACGAAGAAAATGCTTACACAAGTTTCCAACACCAGCTGGATGTTCAACACGAATCATGGAGGAGACAAAATGCCCTGATGGGCTCAACAGCAACTCATCGGAATTTCCATATCACTGGACTTCCACCATTATGTGAACAATGTGGTAGTATTGGCCAGACCAAAAGATGTAATGGTGTATGTTCGAGGAATCAACCACGAGTAAGACAACATTATGAATATCGTTGGTTCTGGTCTGATTTGATGATATCCCATACTCAAATCAAAGGTTGGATAAAATGATAGGTCCATTAACTGATCACGAGGGTCAGCCGATGAAAATATCAATTTTCTTCAAGACACATACAAGATATCCCTTAAAATGAACTAAGTCGGACAAGCTTTTATCTTCCAACTCTCCAAGTTGTTGTTTGACTTAACCAACTAGCTCAGGGGTATCCAACACAGATTCTTGGAGAATGGGTGTTTTGGAGGAAAACCAACATGATCACGAACTCAACATAGCGGTCAGGTGACAACCTGGTAATACTTCCGAGAAGATATTCGGAACATCACGAACCACCGATATGTTACTAAGCTCGAGAACAATCTTGCTTTTCAGGGCAAGACGATATGATCAGCAGAGCAAGGGTTTGAATAATCCTAACTCATTGATTGAAGAGTGCAACAGAAATAAAGACTAGGTAGCACAATCAGTCTTAGAATGAGGGTTCAATAACCAACACGCTAAGAATGAAATTGTTGTCCATTTAACTACCAAGCAGCAAGATTGCTAGGAGTATTGATTTCACACATCACGATTCACTTGTCGGTGTTCCGGTTACAATAACACGGAACCGAGGATTGAATAATGATGGTGAGAAGTATCACTGTATCAAGAGTTCATAGGATGGTGTGCAATTCCCACGATACTCTTGTTATGAAAGAGGGTGATACTCCAAGGTAGAATAGAACAAAAGCTGGATTGGCATTTTGATCTGTGAAGTACAACTACTTTGATCCAATCCTAGAAATGGATGAGATACTGGAGTTTGATTCTCTTGGTCATTCCAGAATAGAATGGCTTGACGGACCACAAGAGTAATAGGCATCAACAAACGAATGCACGCATACTCTTGACTATCAATTGATAGACGAGGGTTGGAAAACAACTAAAATGGGACAACTCAACATAATATATGATTTCCTGAGTTGTGGATGCATGGATTAGCATGTCGAACCAAGTTCAACAGGTTTCTTCCGGATAACCCATGCAGAAAGGTAGAGCTGGCACAGTATCAACATAGAATTGTGAACTCATCAAGAGCACTCTGGTTGTGATCTTTTGGTTCAGCGAGGAACTTCTACCATAAACAGTTCATGGTATTGGAAGAAGAAAATACCACGGACCTCGAGGACTATCGCAAAGGTTACTAATATCCTAAAGGAACTAGCAAACACTATCAACATGAAGTAAGTAGGGTGAATCTCGGGTTCAAAACCCAGGAATAGAATACCTACTAACTAAATTGCATCACGGGATGCTTTCAAGAATGGTGGCCAGAATCAGCACACTAGGAACGCAAAACATGGTTAGCTTACTAGGTGGCACTCTAAGACACCTAGGGTCATAGTAATAGCTCCAACATATACGTCAAGGCAACAGAGTACCTCAACTCACTGGTTAGTATGGTTAATCTGGCCCAAAGGGACATCAGGAACGGAAAGAAGGGATTTGCAAATGCATCAGACTATTTAGAAACCTGGGATGACTCGGACAGCATAACGGCTATAAATGCTCAAAAGATTTTGAGACATGCTACAAAAAATGGTGGCATAACCACTCAGAAGCACAATATCAAGGTTTCGAGATCAACAGTTAACATACAGAGGTAGAAACTGAACTGAGGCTTAAATCCAACAATCCTATAAGTCTACGGATTAGTAACACGTGATCCTGATAGAAAGAAGAGAAGGTCTAGTTCCTAAACCCCGTAGAAAAGATAGGATGACTCAAATCAGAAGGGCATTAGGTATAAGGAGTAAAAAGAGTCTTACGTTCCCAACCCACAATCAATTCCCCTACATATAACTAAAGCATTACTAGACTCAACTTCGACCAGTTTGGCTTGGTAGTCCTACAGGCAGTCAAGCTCTGATACGAACGCTGTCAGGACCCCGACTCAATGCAACATCGATCTAGCATGTAACACCTCATATCACTTTGCGGCCTCACGCACGGTATTCCCACGGGTGTCGCCTTACCTTTGCCTGGGACCGTTTGCGCCTTTTGGCACACGTATATGATAGTGTCGCTAGCATCCATATGATAAGGAGCCCGGGCTGACATGGCTAGTCGTAAACCCAAAGTGGCACAAACTTACAGGGACAGGCATCCATGACCCAGCATTGATTGTGTCGGTCATCAGCGAGTGAATCCAGGCTGTAGCACTAGGCTAGCAGGACTCCGGTGAACCAGGCTGTAGCGGGCTATCAGGACTCCGGTATTCATCGCGTGACATTTCCCCGAAGGGACAGACACAGGAACAAAGAAGGACACATGCCGGCCAGCCTAAGTGTTCCCGAGCAGTAGCAAGCTACCATGGCCCAGTGGAAGCACTAGGAGACATTTCCCGGTAAGAGAGGCTACTAAGGATAAACAACTAGATAGTCAGATCCCACACATACCAAGCATTTCAATAACATACACACAATATGATCGATATGTGCAAATACGACATGGCATCACAACATGACTCTACGACTCAAATATTTTATTCAAATAGGCTCCGAGGAGCGAGATATTACAAACATGGGTCTCTCGACCTAGCATTCAGAGCATACAAGTCAAAGCACACGCGGAAGCTTAACATGTCTGAGTACAGACAACTATAAATGAAAAAGGCTGAGAAGCCTGACTAACTACCAGATCCTGCCGAGGGCACAAGATCGTAGCTGAGGTAACAAGCTAAACGTTGAAGTCCATGCGGAACTACTAATGAGACTGAAGTCTCTCTACAAAAACATAAAATAGGCAAACGTGAGTACAAATGTACCCAGCAAGACTTACATCAGAACTATCTACATATGCATCATTATCATCAAAGGGATGGTGGGGTTTAACTGCAACAAGCCAGCTTTGACTCGGTGGCTATCCTAAACTACGACTGCAATGTACTCTTTTGAGGTGGCGCACACGAGTCCACATATTCACCATATCAATACACCACTATGGATCCGCTCCCGTCTCCCTACGAGAACGCCATCCATAGCACTCACGCTTATCTTGCGTATTTTAGAGTATCCACTTTCACTTGTTTATGAACTGTACAGGCAACCCAGAAGTCCTTTACCGCGGACACGGCTATTCGAATAGATCATATTAACCCTGCAGGGGTGTACTTCTTCACACACGCTCTCGCCACTTACCGCCATGTACACGTCATGTGTCTCGGCAACCTTCAAGCGGAAGCCTGGCGAGGGTGTTGGCCACAACCTAACTAACCACACAAGTCTCTACTCCAGGTTTATCGCCTATTCGGGTTCCATCCGCAAGGAGATCCGGCTGGGGTGTCGCTCACGGCCCCAAACGATGTGTGCAGGGTTCCCAAGCCCACCTCGACGGGTGGATCTACGCTTGGTACACCGTGCCATGGTGCCTAGTCTGTCCCAAGCCCACCTGTACCGGGTGCCACTTGGTAGACTACTAACACTACCTGCAAACACCAGAAACTAGTTGCAACTCCTGGACAGAGATCAAGTTGATTAATAAGACGAGAGAGCTTGGAGTGCCCGGAGCCCAATGTGTGGTAGTAACTGTTCATGGATCACAAACACAGAACTCAGTTCCTGAGGACGGCTCTAATGAGACAACCCACCATGTACTCCTACATGGCCTCTCACCGCTATCTTTACCAAATCATGTTCACACACTTAGCTCACACATAGTAGGACAGGTTTACACACCTCCAATTCATCCCGGATGAATCAGACCTGACTCAACTCTAAGCAGTAGCAGGCATGACAAACAAACATGAATGAGTAGGCACATCAGGGCTCAAACAACTCCTACTCATGCTAGCGGGTTTCATCTATTTACTGTGGCAATGACAGGTCATGCAGAGGGTAAAGGGGTTTAGCTACCGCAGCAAGTAACAGTTGAATCGTTGTTGTCCTAATGCATTAAAAGAGAGCAGGAGCAAGAGAGTGGGATTGTATTGGAATGAACAAGGGGGTTTTGCTTGCCTGGCACTTTTGAAGATAGCATTGAGTCTTCATCAGTGTCAACGATCACAACGTCGGAACATCGTCTACCGAGTGGGAACAAATACCGGCAACAGAGAAAGAACACAATCAATGCAATGCAACAATATGATGCATGATCATGACATGGAAATATGCTGTGATTTGGTCTAATGCAACAGCAAGTCTTTTTGATTGAAGTGAGAATGAAAGCTAGATAAAATTCCACCTCCAAAACTATTATCAAATTTGTCCTAATCATGTTTCATCCTAAACAGTGAGGTTAGATTGCTCAAACATGCAGGAAAATGGTACATATGGATAGATTGGATTTTTCTGATCATTTTTCATATATAAATTATTTCATTCTGAGTTACGGTTGAATTACTATGAATTTTCGAAGTTTTGACTATTTTGTGAAATTTCCTGGATTTATTTTAAATCCAGAAAATTGTTAATTGCGTCAGCATTGCGTCAGGGTGATGTCAGGAGAGTCAACAGGGCTGCCCCGGGTCAAACCTGACCAGGGGGTCCCACTGGTCAGTGTCACGGTGCTGGTTAGGGTGGCTGACGTGTGGGCCCAGTCAACGGCCACGTCAGCGGGGTCAACACAGGCATGTGGGTCCTGCTCGGTTTTAAGCTAACCTAAATAGAAACAAAATTGGGATTTAATAGGGCGTGGGGCCCACACGTCGGTGGCCCAGGGGGTTGGTTAGCGGTGTGATTAGGCCCTAATCACGGCCACGTCGGCAGTCGCCGGAGTTCCGCCGGCGGTGACCAAAAACGTGGCGGATGTTCACCGGGGTTGCGCTACAGGCGGCGGCTGGATGCGCGAAGGCCACCAGAAGGTAGCCCGTACACGGCCGCACCTAGCTGGCTGCACGAGAGGCCGCGGGGTGGCCGGAGACGACGGCGGTGAGCACATCCGCGGTGGCCGGAGCTCGGACCTCAACGGGCATGGCACTAGGGAGCTCGTGGGAAGGAGCTGCTGGTGGTGTTAGTCTCCTAGGAGCAAGATGAACTCGGGGCAACGCTCAGGCGCAAGCTTCAGTGGTCGCAGCGGCGGCGGCGACATGGCCGGCGGTTATGAGCCCACGGGCTCGGCGGTGAAGCTAGCTAGGGCATGCGAATGGCAATGAGAAGAAAGGGAGAAGAAGAGGTAGCTCACGGGGAATACGCAAGGAAGGTTAGCGGGCGCGGGGACGCACGGACGACAATGAATTTGACGGTGGCGTTCCACGGGTCCGAGGAGGAAGAAGATGACGTTGTCGGCGATGTGGAGCTCCCTCGGTTCCTTGGCTCGGTGATGACGACGAGTACGGCGAGGTGGTTCTCCTGGATGATTCCGCAAGGCCAGGGAGGCATTGTGGCGACGAGCTTCACAGAGGTGTGGCCATGGCCGCTTCGGCCGTGAGCGAGAGAGAGCGAGGGATCGGGAGGAGGAGTGAGCGAGGGGGTCAGCAGGATCCAGAAGGCCACGCAGAGTGCGTCTGCGTCGTTGCGCTGGCGAAGGACGACAGGCAGGCAGCTGCGTGCCAGCGCGCGCGAGCGCCGTGCGTTGCATCCCCTCTGCCTTATGGCGAGAGGAGGAAGACAATTGGCAGGGGAGGTGGGCTGCTCGGCTGCACAGTAACGCTCGGCTAGGTGGGCTGCAGGTAAGTGGCACAGGTAGTTTCCTCTCTCTCTCTCCTTTTTATCTCTTTCTGTTTTCTATTTTTCTGTAGTTGTTTGGGCTTTATTAAAAATACCAGAGCACTTCTAAAAATCATGAAAAAAATTGTGGCACCTTCTGAAATATATGCAACAGCCCACATTTAGTTTCAGAATTATTTGAGCATTTAAATTATTTATAGCATTCAAATGCCCAAATTCAAATACTTTATGAGTTAATTCAAAAATCCATAAATGGCCAAGAAATATGCTCATCATTTTTGGCAGAGGTTTTCACCTTTATCAAAAATCATGCACATTTCCTAAGGCATTTTGGGTTCATTGAAGATTATTTTAGGTTGAACCTATTTGATTTGATATGGTGCTAGGGTTTGAACAATCCCCATTTCAGGTTTAAGAGAAATTAAACATGATGCAACACATGACTAGCTAGCTAAGAGCATACCAGAACTAGGGATGTGACACCTTGCCACTCCGAGGCCCTGTCCACCTTCCTTGGGGCAGCATTCCTGCTGGCGTCCTTCCGCACCAAACACCTTGAAGAACAGCAAGGAGGCATCGTCATATTCGAAATGAATCACGAGGGCACCTCCAGTTCGGCAGATCCGGGCGATCTCGCCCCAGCCCCGGGTCATGTATACCTTGCCCAGAGCGACAACCTCAACCTCCGCTCCGGTCGCAGGGGCACTGCAGTCAGCGTGCTACAGCCAGAGTTGAAGAGGCCCCTCGGCGGGATCTCGAAGGCGAATCCAAGATCGAGGAGGCATGGCGGCATGAAGCACAAGCTCACGAGAGGAGCCCTCGGCGTGGACTCCAGGGGGAACGACGCCCACCGCCGTAACCCGCCGGGGTCTGCGGCGGCACCGTCGGTGTCACTCGGCATCCTCTTCTCCAGGGCCCACGAGCGGGCGTACAAGGGCAGTGGGAACCCAGGCGGTGGCCGCTCGTACCAGGGCCTCGATGCCTCCTGCCGAGCACCCTTCATCTCGGCGGCAGAGGACTAGCCGCTTCTTCGGCGGGAGCGGGTCAGGACCCTCTCGGGGGGCTTCCCCTTCTCTTTTGCTGAAAACCGGCGGATTGGTGCCATTGGTGTAAGGTGGAGCAAGGGGGGTGAAGAAGAAGAAAGGGAGTAGCAGGGAGGAATGGACTGGAAGGGCTCGCGCTGTACCGTACTTATAGCCAGAGGAGGCCAACCGTCGGTCTCCACGATCATAGGTAATCATGACTCATTTTTGCATGCAAGGACTTGTCAAGTCGTGTGGTTGCCGAGGCGTCGTGGGGAAGCGAAGATGCCCACGTCCAATCAATCGCCACGTGGCGCCCAAGGCCGCAGGCTATTGGGGCCTGCGGCGCTTCGCACTTGCCCCTTCGCTTCTCTGCTAAGCCAAGTCTAGGCACGCCTTGGGCCTGCGGGCTACTATAGGCGTTCTGGGAACGGGGGTCCCCAGACTTGCCTGCCTGCGGCCTACGGCGTGGCTCAAGTGGGGGCCCAGTGCAGCCCAGCTTCATCAGCTCAAGCTCAAGACGCTCGCGAGGAGCCAAGCCTCGCGGGGCGGACGACAGGGAGCTTCCTCAGGAGCAGCCTCATCAGGCAGGCTCGCAAGGAGGCGGAGAGATCAAGGCAGGGTACCTCGCGAGGAGCCCGTGACGCAAGCCATGATGATCGAGACTAGGTGGGCGCCAGGCGGGCGCCGGCCTGCGCAGTGTCCTTGTTTCCCCTTCGGTGCAAAGGGGGGCAAGTACAGGCCAAGGCATCAGGCAAAGGTTACCGTTTCGGTGCAACAAGACCAAGATCAGCAGAACGGCAGGATGGAGGACATCGTGGAGCCCAGGACGGCGTCATCGTCAGAGCCTTTGGCAACCGAAGACCAACTTTAGTCAGGATAAGTGTACTAGATGTTCCCCTTCAAAATGGCCAATTGTTGGCGCCCTTCCCGCTCATTATTTGGGAAGAGGCCCAGGGCCTCCCTCTATAAATAGGACTAGCCACCACAGAGTAGAGGGATCGATCTATCCAGAGAACAGATCGACCAGAGAGATAGACTAGAGAGAAGCGACTAAACTCGCCGAAGCAGTTCATCACGCCAGCTCAAGAACAGCCCTCGCGAGGCTGTTCTCCCTTTGTATTGTTCATCTTCAGCCCCTGAGGCAGTCCACCACACCACACACTGGAGTAGGGTATTACACCACAATGGTGGCCTGAACCAGTATAAATCTCTTGTCCTTTGTGTGTTCTTCTTTCTAGCCTAGATCCGTTGCGAGACTTCGAGACATGAGATGGTAGGGGGAAAATCTCCACGCGCACCCCAGAGTTCGAACCTCAAGGGTCTGCTGGAACCTGAAATCCGACACTCATGCTTATCTTGCGCATTTTAGAGTATCTACTTTCACTTGTCTATGAACTGTATAGGCAAACCAAAGGTCCTTTACTGCGGACACGGCTATTCGAATAGATCATATTAACCCTGTAGGGGTGTACTTCTTCACACACTCTCTCGCCACTTACCGCCATGTACACGTCATGTATCTCAGCAACCTTCAAGCAGAAGCCTGGCGAGGGTGTCGGCCACGACCTGACTAACCACACAAGTCTCTAGTCCAGGTTTATCGCCTATCCGGGTTCCATCCGCAAGGAGATCCGGTCGGGGTGTCGCTCACGACCCCAAACGATGTGCGCAGGGTTCCCAAGCCCACCGTCCGGGTGCCACTTGGTACACCGTGCCACTGCACCTAGTCTGTCCCAAGCCCACCTGTACCGGGTGCCACTTGGTAGACTACTAGCACTACCTACTAACACCAGTAACTAGTTGCAACTCCTGGACAGAGATCGAGTTGATTAATAAGTCGAGAGAGCTTGGAGTGCCTGGAGCCCAATGTGTGGTAGTAACTGTTCATTGATCACAAACATAGAACTCAGTTCCTGAGGACGGTTTCAATGAGGCAACCCACCATGTACTCCTACATGGCCTCTCACCGCTACCTTTACCAAATCATTTTCACACACTTAGCTCTCAACAGTAGGACATGTTTCACAACATTCCAATTCATGCCCCGATGAATTAGACCTGACTCAAATCTAAGCAGTAGCAGGCATGACAAACAAGCATGAATGAGTAGGAACATCAGGGCTAAAACAACTCCTACTCATGCTAGTGAGTTTCATCTATTTACTGTGGCAATGACAGGTCATGCAGAGGAAAGGGGTTCAACTACCATAGCATGTAACATTTGAATCGTTGTTGTCCTAATGCAGTAAAAGAGAGCAAGAGCGAGAGAGTGGGATTGTATTGGAATTGACAAGGGGGTTTTGCTTGCCTGGCACTTCTGAAGATAGTATAGCTCTTCATCAGTGTCATCGAACTCATCGTCGGAACCACGTCTACTGAGAGGGGATAAATACCGGCAAACAAGGAAGAACACAATCAATGCAATGCTCAATATGATGCATGATCATAACATGGCAATATGCTGTGATTTGAGCTAATGCAACTAGCAACAAGATTAAATGAAGTTGGTTTGCATCAAAGATTCAAATTCAAATTCCACATGTGATTTCTTAAATGCCATTTAATTGAATTGTCCTAAACAAAGGGCATAAGTTGCTCTGACATGCATGCAAATGCCATAAACATATTCTTTGGATTTTTTCTGATCATTTTTCATATATAACTTATTTCTTTTGGAGTTATGGTTGAATTTCTATGATTTCTAGAAGTTTATACTATTTTCTGGACGTCAGCAGATCAATGGAACCGTTCCTGGTCAAATCTGACCAGTGGGTCCCGCATGTCAGTGTCCTAACTAATTAACAGTGTTAATTAGCACTAACTGAGAACTAATCTAGGGTTAGTCAAAGGCTGGTCCCACATGTCAGTGACTCACGGTGAGTCAAACGGGGTCAAGCCGGGTCAAACTCGCCGGAGTTGACCCGCGTCTCGTTGTCGACGACGCCAGAGACGACGGAGGGCGTCGGAAATGCTCCTCCGGTGACAAAATCGATGGCTGAGAGGTTCCACACGATGCTGGAGCTCGTCCGTGTCTTGTGGTGCACGCAGCAGCAGCTCAAGTGACCTAAATTGACGGCGGCGGCAACTTGCACGGCGGCCGGAGTTCGGGCGCAGACGGTGTCGATGCTACGATGCACTAGAGGAGAAGCCGAAGAGTTATGCGTGCTCCTGGGAGTGTGCTGAGCACGGATGGGCTCGGGCACGAGGGACAGCAGCTATGGTCACGACGGTGCCATGGCCAGCGGTGAGGAGTGCTTGGCAAGGTGGTTAGGGGAGGAAAACGAGCACGGGTTAGGGGGAGAAGGACCGTGGCCTCACAACGCTTGCAGGGATCATCGAAGCGGCCTCGGGGAAGGCTTGGCGGCGTCGGAATCCCGACAGAGATCTCCTGTGGCCGAGGAAGAAGATGAGGTTGAGGAGAGCTCCCGCGGTCGAACGGGTTGGCGTATACGATGCATGAGTCGACGGTAGTTCTTCTAGGCGCATCGACAAGGCGAGGGGTGGACGGTGGACGTGGCTACGGCGAGCGGCGGTGATGGTGGCGTGTCAGTGGTGCTGCGGGAGAGAGCAAAGGAGAAAGAGGGATCCAGGGAGAGTGAGAGAGGGTCGAGGGGGCTGCGTGGCACCATCCAGATGAGTCGGGGAGGGGGCAGGCAGGCAGGGAGGAGCTGGCCTCCTCGGCCGCGCGCGTGCGAGCACGCAGCTGCTCCTACTGGCAGGAGGAAGACGACAGGAGGCGCCAGGTGGGCTGGGCCAGCGAGCTGGGCTAGCTACAGATAGGTGGCCAGGTAGTCCTTCTGTCTCTCTTTTATTTTCTGTTTTCTATTTTCTGTCTTTGTTTCTGGATTTAGTAAAAATACTAAACCTTTTCTAAAAATCCTGAAATAAATTGTGGGCACTGTTGAAATGTTTTTCAGCAGCCCTCAACCATTATCAGAATTATTTGGGAAAATAAAATATTTATAGCATTTAAATGCCCAAATTCAAATACTTTACGATTTAATTCAAAAATACAGAATGGTCCTAGAAAAGTGTGCACCATTTTTGTTAGAGGTTCTAGACCAAGGCAAAGATGATGAACATTTTGGATGGGCATTTTGTGTCGGAGTACTAGAGTAGGGGTACCCTAGTATCCCGAACTTGTGCACGGGCAATCGCAGCACCCTGCGGCAAGGCTTGCCGGGTGACCGCCAAGGTCCTCCGTGGTTCCTTTGGAGCCATTCAAGAACAAAGTGTTCAAGTCAAGGAGACAAGACCCCGGCAAGAGGAGCTTGCCGGGAAGGCCAACCGAGGCATCTCAAGGAACTTGCCACGACGCGCCACGCGTCCCGGCAAGGCCCGGCGAGCGACAAGCTTCCGGACGCGACAAGACAACAACCGCGGCAAGGCGCTTGCCGCGGCAAGCCACCACTCTGTACCCACGCTCCAGCGCATCCATCAACTTGTCGCCATGGGACCTTTCCAGGCGCGCGTGGCGAGAGGCTGTGCAGCCAGCGGTGCGAGGTGGCAAGCGGCGCTGACAAGATTGCCATCGTGGCAAGCGGTGGCGCCCCTGACGGTCCCTTTTTGCACTGTTTGGGCGACACAGATGGGCATTTAATGCCCTTGTCCCCTGCCGTCAGGGTTAGGTAGGATACACTGTTCAGGTAGTTGTACCAACCACAACTCCTTTTCCATTTTTTCCTCGCCTACGTTGCCACCTGTCGGTGACCCCTTGAGCATATAAAAGGAGGCCCATGCGCAACGTAGAGGGGGGTTGGAAGGATTCGAAGCTAGAAAACACTCACGCTCGGTACTGTAGCATTCAGTGCTCTCGAGCAAGAACACAATACGAACCACAAAGCAGCAGTAGGAGTATTATCTCTCCAGAGAGCTCCGAAGCTGGGTAAAATCGCTCGTGTGCTTCGCCTCGATCCGCTCTTCATGCGATCTCCGCCCCCCGCCGGACCGAAAGGGGCTCCGGTCCCATAGGTGTTCGTTCCCACGACATCTTTGGGACGCCAGGTAGGGGCGTCGAGGTTGTGTGAACCCGATCCGGCGTTCACGGGAGCTAGATCTTCATCTTCTTCATCATCTTCATTGACATGCCACCGAAGAAGAAGGCTTCGGAGGTGGCTGCTCCGTCCACGTCGATCCTACCGCCACCGGAGCAAACGGGTGGTGGGGTAGACGCCGGCGGAGGAACGGGCGTCGACGAGGGAGCTCACGCTGCCGCCAGTTCCAAGGACAAGGCTGCGCAAACCTCGGCGTCCGTACATGCACCGCGCTCATCTCAGGAGGCGCGGGACCGACAGCGTCATGGTACTCGCGGTACCATACGTTCATTGGACCGAGATCGAGCTGGTGGTTCTCGGGATGCTCAAGACCAGCATGCGCGGCAACATGCTGGCACGAGCAAGACACGGTCGCCTGGACGGGATCCTGCTCCTTCTAACATAGTTAGAAGTCCGAGCATATCCCGCTCCTCGCACCGTTCGCCACCGCCACCCAAAACTTCCGAAGAAGCTTTGGCGAGAGCTCAACTGCTCTTGGATTATCCTCCAACGGCGGACAAAATCGACGAATGGAGGGCCACCATTCAGAGTCTCATCGGCTTCACCAACGGCGACACTCCACGGCAGCCGTATGCATCGCAGCCGCGGCAAGACCGCCAGGCGCGAGCCGATGGCGACAAGACCGGTGGGGGTGCAACCACCGTGCACTCTCCGCCCCGAAGGCCAAGATCGCCGGGTCAACCTCGACGACGACTCCACCGCGTCATCAGATCCACGAGCCCGTCGTGATTAGCGCCAAGTTCTTCACGAACGACAGCAAGAAGACGCTCGTACTCGCATCGAGCGTCGAAGAGAAGCGCGGCGTCAATCAGACCAGCGCGCTGGGCCCACTGTCGACATGCATGCGCCAGGGGAACCAGGCGACTTGCCGTACGCGGTAGGTTGCCCTGCGTTCACTCGTGAGCTGCGGCAATTCCAATGGCCCAGCACAAAGAATTTCAAGCCAGACATACCAGAGAAGTACGACGGCAGGTTGCATCCGTCGGAGTTCCTCAGCATCTACACCATCGCGGTGCAAGCTGCCGGGGGGCGCGACGACAAGATCCTTGCCAACTACTTCCCACTGGTGCTCAAGCCCAATGTCAGATCCTGGCTCCTGCACTTGCCGGACAACTCCATATCCTCATGGGTGGATCTGTGCCATCAGTTTGTCAGCGCCTTTACAGGCGGCCACAAGCCTCATGGCCAAGAGAGCGACCTTCATCTGCTCGCCCAGAAGGAAGGAGAGCCCCTGCGCAAGTATATTCAGAGATTCAGCCAAGTACAGCGCAACATCCCAGATGTCCACCCTGCCGCGGTCATCAGCGCGTTCCATCAGAACGTGCGTAACCGCAGGATGCGGGAGGAGATGGCGATGTGCAAGATCAGAGACGTCAGTGAGCTATATGCCCTGGCCGACAAGTGTGCACGTGCTGAGGAAGGGAGGAAACTCCCCGGAGAGAATACAGGAGCAGGAGGATCTGACAGCGAGGATGCTGCCCCGGCAAGGAAAAACCGGCGGCGGAACAACAGGAAGAAGAAAGGCAAAGATGTGCTAGTCGTTGAGCAGTCCGGCAACGGAGGTGGCGCCAAGGAAGCCGAAGCTGTGGCGGCCGCCGACAAGCAGGACGGCTCCAGCAAGCAATACTGCAAGATTCACCGCACCAAGGGCCATGATCTCCAGAGCTGCAAGAAGGTCGAGCAGCTTGTTGAGCAGCAAAAGGCTGAGTATGAGCGGCGCGACAAGGAGAAGGCCCAAGAAGGTACTGGAGGAACTGGCAAGAAGCGCCCCGGCCGGGGAGGACGCCGTGGCAAGGCCAAGCAGCGGCAAGGAGACAGACCTCCCCGCGGCCGCGACAAGGATGAAGATGAAGACGACGATGAAGATATGGATGATGACGAGGCCGATGAGCAGGAGTTCCAGAAAGCCACAGAGGTCCTATGCGTTGACGGCGGTGCTTCTCTACATACTTCACACCGCCAGCTCAAGCAGTGGGTGCGGGAAGTCAATGCGGCAGAACCACCCATCGAGTCACGCAAGCCTCTGAAATGGTCCGGCACGCCTATCATCTTTGATATGGAGGACCACCCTGATCGCATAACTGCAATCGGGTGCTTGCCGATGTTGGTTTCACCAACTATCCGCAACCTCAAGGTCACTAAGATGCTAGTTGACGGCGGGGCCGGCTTGAACCTGATCTCCTCCGCGGTACTTCAGAAACTCCAGATCCCTGATAGTGAGCTCGGAGAGACCGGCACATTCCAAGGAATCAACCCGGGAAGGAGCAAGCCGAAGGGAAAGATCACGTTGCCGGTGACATTTGGCAGCGAGTTGAACTTCAGGACTGAGAGGGTCACTTTTGACGTTGCTGATTTTCCATTGCCTTACAATGGGATACTCGGCCGTCCAGCGCTCGCCAAGTTCATGGCAGCCTCTCACTATGCCTACAACGTGCTCAAGATGCCAGGCCCGATAAGTGTCATTTCTGTCCCTGGCGACAAGAAGGATGCTCTTATCTGCGCCGACAAGATCTACCGGGAAGCAGCAGCCGCAGCAGAACGCAAGACACTTGCCGCTGAAGCTCCCGGGGGGAAGAAGAAGACCAAGTCCGGCAAGAGTTCTGATGCCCGCTCCGGCAAGCGCACCTCTTCGGAGTGCTGCGCTACCGTCGAGGACGCACCATCGAGCTCCACCGGCAAGTGTAAGAAGACGATGGCAGCGCCGCCAGAGACCAAGAAGGTGCCCGCCAAGGAGGACGGCACTGGTGGTACCTTCACCATCAGTGCCACTCTCGACCTTAAATAGGAAAGCGCGCTCGTTGCTTTCCTGCGGGCGAACGCCGACGTGTTTGCATGGCAACCGTCTGACATCCCCGGTGTTCCCAGGAAAGTAATCGAGCACCATCTTGCCGTCTGTCCTCATGCGCGGCCCGTCAAGTAGAAAGTCAGGAAACAAGCAGTGGAGCGCCAAGAATTCATCGCAGAACAAATCAAGAAGTTGGAAGCAGCAGGCCTTGTCAGAGGAGTGCTCCATCCTACGTGGTTGGCCAATCCTGTAGTCGTGCGCAAGGCAAATGGGAAGTGGAGGCTTTTTATCGACTTTACCGATGTTAATAAAGCTTCTCCCAAAGACCCATTTCCCTTGCCGCGCATTGACCAGATTGTTGACTCCACAACCGGATGTGATTTGCTCTCATTTCTTGATGCATACTCAGGATACCATCAGATCTTCATGGCAGAAGAGGATGAGGAGAAGACCGCATTCATCACTCCATGTGGCACGTACTGTTTCATACGGATGCCTTTCGGTTTGAAGAATGTTGGTTCAACATTTGCAAGAGTAGTCCATGACGCTTTTGAGCCACAAATGCACAGAAATGTGGAAGCATACATGGATGACATAGTGGTCAAGAGAAAGGACAAGGCAACTCTGATTCAGGATTTAGACGAAACCTTTGCAAATATACGCAAGATCAACCTCAAGCTTAACCCCGAGAAGTGTGTGTTTGGAGTCCCCTCCGGCAAGCTTCTCGGGTTCTTCGTGTCTCAGCGGGGAATTGAAGCCACTCCCGAGAAGATCAAGGCCATTGAGCAGATTGAAGCACCAAAGTGCGTCAAGGACGTACGAAGGCTTGCCGGTTGTGTGGCTGCTCTCAGCAGGTTTATCTCTAAGTCTGCTGAGCGTGCCCTGCCATTTTTCGAAATTTTGAAAAAGGCAGGTCCAATGAAATGGACTCCGGAAGCGGAGGCTGCGTTGCAGGACTTGAAGAGATACCTGTCCTCCACTCCAATACTTGTCGCACCTAAGCCACAAGAGAAGTTGTTGCTGTATATAGCGGCAACCAATCAAGTGGTTAGTACTGCGTTAGTAGTGGAGAGGGAGGCGGATGATGAGCCAGCGACCACGGCAGGTGCATCCAGCGACAAGCAGGGGGCTTCACCGGCAAGCTTTGGTCCCGACAGGGATGGATCTGCGCAAACACAGGAGGAGAAATAGAAGAAAATGGTGCAGCGCCCAGTTTACTTTGTCAGTTCCCTTCTACAAGGAGCTAGGTCAAGGTAGTCTGGTGTGCAGAAATTGCTTTTCGGCCTTCTCATGGCCTCGAGAAAGCTGCGGCATTACTTCCAAGCACATGAGATCACAGTTGTCACTCGCTTTCCGCTGAAGAGGATACTGCAGAATCCAGAAGCAACAGGCAGGATTGTCGAGTGGGCACTGGAACTGTCAAGCTTTGGCCTCAAGTTTGAGAGCACTTCAACTATCCAGAGCCGGGCATTGGCAGAATTCATAGCAGAGTGGACGCCAACACCAGATGAAGAAATTCCGGAGACGAGCATCCCCGTCAAGGAAGCAAGCAAAGAGTGGCTTATGTACTTTGATGGTGCCTTCTCGCTGCAAGGCGCCGGTGCAGGCGTGCTACTTGTCGCACCCATCGGAGAGCACCTCAAGTACGTAGTCCAAATGCACTTTCCCAAGGAGCAAGCAACAAACAATACCGCAGAGTATGAAGGTTTGCTTGCCGGTCTCAGGATCGCGGCAGACCTTGGGATCAAAAAGCTCATTGTCAGGGCTGACTCGCAGCTTGTCGTCTGCTAGGTCAACAAGAATTATCAGAGTCCGTTGATGGAAGCTTACGTTGACGAAGTGAGAAAGTTAGAAGAGCACTTTGATGGCCTGCAGATGGAACATGTTCCGAGAGCTCAGAACGACATTGCCGATGGCCTGTCAAAGTGCGCCGCACTTAAGTTACCTGTGGAACCATGGATTTTTGTGCTCAAGCTGACTCAACCATCTGTAACACCATCAACCGGACAGAGCAAGAAGAGGAAGTTGATTTCTGGTGACTATTTTCCGGCAGAGCTTCCCGAAGCCGCCGCCAAGAAGGTCCCCAAGATCAACACCAAGGATGCTGAGGAGCAGTCTGCTCCGGCAAGCCATAGGGTTTGTTCCGTTGAAGCAGACGCTCCCAACAAGTTTTGCTCCGGCAAGCTTGCCGGGGAACATCAAGCTCCGGCTGAGCCGCAGGTTCTCGCCGTAGAAGCGGATGTTCCTACAGCAGCATATGTGCCTTTAGTCCTTGTTGTCGAGCCACAGGCTCCAGCGTGGGCACAGCAGATTGTCCGTTTCCTTTAGACAGGAGAACTTCCCGAAGCGCAAGAAGAAGCGGAAAGAGTAGCCCGGCAGTCAAGTATGTACCAGTTTGTCGACAACACACTGTACAGAAGAAGATTCAACGGTGTGAAATTGAAGTGTATTCACCGGGAAGATGGACAGAAGCTGTTGGCAGAGATACACGGAGGCATATGTGGTCACCACATTGGCGCAAGAGCACTTGCCGGCAAAGCATTCCGGCAAGGTTTCTTTTGGCCGACAGCCCTCCAGGATGCAACTGCACAAGTAACCAAGTGTGAAGCATGCCAATTCCATTCCAAACAGATTCACCAGCCAGCTCAAGCTCTCTAGACGATCCCTTTATCCTGGCCATTTTCGGTCTGGGGGCTCGACATCCTCGGCCCCTTTCCCCGAGCTGTCGGGGGCTTTGAGTACTTGTACGTTGCAATCGACAAGTTCACAAAGTGGCCGGAAGTGGAAGCAGTGAGGAAGGTGACAGCACAGTCAGCAGTCAAGTTCTTCAGGTCGATTGTTTGCCGTTTTGGGGTCCCTAACAGGATCATCACCGACAACGGCACGCAATTCACGAGCCGCACCTTCATGCACTACGTCCAAGATCTTGGCGCCAAGGTCTGCTTCGCTTCTGTTGCTCACCCGAGAAGCAACGGTCAAGCGGAGAGGGCAAATGCTGAAGTGCTGTGCGGGCTCAAGACCAGGACTTTCGACAGGCTGCACAAGTGCGGAAAGAACTAGATTGAGGAGCTACCGGTGGTTCTTTGGTCGATCAGGACGACGCCAAATCGAGCCACTGCCCAGACACCTTTCGCTCTAGTCTATGGAGCAGAGGAAGTTCTCCCCACGGAACTCGTATACGGGTCGCCTCGAGTGCTCGCTTATGATGAGTTTGAGCAAGAGCAGCTGCGACAAGATGACGCGCTGCTCCTTGAGGAAGACCGTCTTCAGGCTGCTGTGCGAGCTGCTCGATACCAGCAAGCTTTGCGCCGCTACCATAGCCACAAAGTTAATGCCAGAAGCCTCGAGGAAGGCGACCTTGTTCTTCGGTGCGTTCAGTCCGCCAAGAATTCCAACAAGTTGACGCCGAAGTGGGAAGGTCCTTACCGGGTGAAACGAGTCACTAGGCCTGGCGTTGTCCGCCTTGAGACCGAAGATGGCACTCCGGTGAGCAACTCCTGGAACATTGAGCATCTTCGTAAGTTTTACCCGCAAGGCGCGGTTGCCGGAACCCGTTCCGGCAACCACCTTTTGTACAAGTCTTGCCGCTGTTGCACGTAATCCTTTGTACAAAGCCGGGCGCAGACCCCGTGCATAAATAAAGTTCATGTGCTCCACACATCTTGTCAATTTCATACTTTCTATTTTTTGCATGTGTTATCTGACATTTTGTGCAGCACCTACCCCCGGTGAGCAATAACGAGCCTTAAGGCTCCATATCTTTATTTTCTCTTCTTTCTTTTTCTCAAAGAAAGGAAGGTTCCCTCGCCCACAAGTTTGCCGGGGGGGGGAAGGAGGAGATAATGGTGTGGACCAGGCGTCGTTCAAGAAAGTTTCGCCTTGCCGGGAAGCAAACGACAAAAAAGCTAAGTAGCCAAAGTTTGAGCAATCAGTTTAAAAAAAATTTAAGTTATCTTCCTCGAACGACCATGCTTTGTATGGAAAACCTGTGCGCGGAGGAACCAACTCGTAGCTAGTTGCACCATTACTTTGTTTCGAGTCCGCTCAACAACTTAAGTGTGCTGCGAGTAGTTGCGACAAGGTTTCTTGTCGGTAGCGGCACCGCCAGCAGGCTGCTAACGTTCCGCACTCAGCGCTCGCGGCAAAGGTGCCCGCGCCGACAAGTTCCCTAAATGCGTAGGGCAAAAACATACAAAGGAAGGAATCAAGTAAAGGAAATAACATAGCGATCAATACCCAAAATAAAAGTTATATTACAAGATAACTTGTCGCATCTCTAATAGATTGTTCTCGTAACATGACTAGCAGCGGCAAGAAAAGGAGAAAACAGGCGGCCTAATCTACGTGATCACCGTCAACTCTCTTGACTTCATTCACCTTGTCCACAATGGGTGCGACAAGGGCCTTGAGCTCTTCCAGATCAGCATCCCGAGGCAGCTTCTTGAGGACATTGGTGAGGTTGAGGCCTGGGTTGCGGAAGGCCACCTTCACCAACACCTTTTGAAGAACTCTCGCGCAGATTGTGCGCGACTCATTGGCCAGCTGCTTTGGGATCTTTTCCCGGAGTTGCTGGAGGGCCGTCGCCACGCCCTTGAAGAACAAAGTGAGCTTGGCGCTGGGCTGGAGGTTCTCATCGGAGGAATACCCGAAATCCTCCATCCCCAGCTGCGCCAGCTCCTCGTCGATGACTGCGGCGATATTTACGAGACCCTCTGTCTAGAGTTCCATCGTCTCCCTAAAAGTGTTCTGGGTTTCGGCGGCCCTCGTCAGCAGCGCTTCGTTGGCCTTGATCTCCTCCTTCAAGGCGACCTCCCGCTCCTTGGCGCCGTCCAGCGTCTCGGTCAAAGTAGCCAGCTTCAACTCAAGATCAGCGTTGGAGTCCTTGGCGGCGCTCAGCTCCTTGCCCTTCTCGACGAGACGACCCTGCAGCTCGCCATGGGCGTGGGTGTCCTTCTCGCGCTCACGCTGGAGCGCGGCAAGCTCTTCATCCCTCGCCTTGAGATCGGCCTCTAGCTACGCCACCTTGGCCTCCAGCTCCTTGGCGGCCTCGGCAGCTGCGGCAGCATCCTTCGCTTCCTTGAGAGCCCCGCCAAATGTTTCCTCGCGCGTGGCGAGCTCCTCCTCGTGGCTGTCCAGATTGACCTTCCGCTGCGCCAACTCACCTTCCCGTGCAAACAGCTCCTCGACGAAGGAAGGCTTTCCGCGCCTTCTCAAGAAGGAAGGCTTTCCGCGCCTCGACGAGCTGCGCCCGCTCCTCTGCAATGGACCGGAGGGCTTCCTGGTTGTGACTCCGGAGCTCCTCCGCATGCTTCTCAATATCCACTCCCGCCTGCGCGACAAGCGCTTCCCGGGATTCCACCTTGGCTTGTCGGGCACGGTAGAGTGGCAGCAGCCTCCACAGCAGCTGTTCCTCCTCAGGCTCGCCGCTGCTGCTGCTCGGCGCGTCAACCAGCGTCAGCCCAGCGGAGGCGAGCACTTCTCCGTCAAAGACTTCTCCTTCGACCGGCGCCCTGGAGCTTGACGCCCAGGGGAGCTTGATGAAGACGCCATCGCCGGCCTTCAAATAGGCGCCGGGCTGGGGCTCTTCGGAGCCTGGCGCTGCGGCAGCGGCGGAGGGATCGGCGGTCGGCGTAGCGCCTTGCGCTCCTGCGGCCTCGGGGTCGTCAGTGCGATCGCCAGATCCCTCGCCAGCTCCCGCGGCGGCAGCTTTGGCGGCCTCTTCACCGGCGGGCTCATCAGCGCCAGCTCCTTCTTCGGTGGCAGCGGCGTCGTCAGTGTTGCCGTGCACGTTCTCCTCGCCGGTGGCCTCGGTCTCCATCGGCTCCGTGGAAGGCGGATCTGAAGGCCGGAAGAGGGAGAAAAGTCAAGCAAATATCCAAAAAGAAAACAAGAAGAAGCACCCAAGGGAAGTTTTCAAGCAAGAGGATTACTTGTGCTGGGCTCTGCGGTCATGGGCTCCACCACCGGGGGGTGGCTGGTGCCGTCCCTTGCCGGAGAACTGTCCCTTGCCGGAGACTTCTCCCTTGCCGGAGAAAGCTCCCTTGTCGGGGAATCCTCCCTTGGCGGTGTAGTCGAAGCAGATAGCATCTCGGGGGCGGCTTCCGGTTGCTCCTGGTGAGGCTGCTCTGCTCCTACACAAGCCAGTAATCAGATGTCAGCAAAGAAAGAGCACCCATGCGCGCTGAACAGTGGGAAGTAAACCATATACTTACGCTGGGGGCTGCGCTGGGGGCTGCTTCGGGGAGTAGTTGCCGGGTCCGGCAAGGTGGTCTAGGGCGCGCCCCCTGATGTCGCGGTGGGCTCGTCCTCGATGACAATCACCGGAGCCTTGGCTCTCTTCGCTGCTCTTTGGGCCAGGGCCCTGAAAAGGAATAAGTTCAGAGTAAAGCAAATCAGATACAAGACAAAAACAGCAAGAATTGAAGAACTACAACTATAGCAAGGAATCTTACTCTTCTTCTTCCTTGTCGGAGCTGAGCGTGGAGAGGTCGAAGTCCGGCCCTCTTGCGGCGCGACGAGGCGAAGGAGTAGGCTCCCTTGACCGCTTGGCGGGGGCAGCGGCAGGATCAGAAGCGGCGGTTTGGGAGGACCCCGCTCCAGTTGCCGCAGCGGCGTGAGACGCTCCCGCGGCAACAGTGCTTGTCGCGGTGGAGCGTGTCGCGCGGCGCGGCGGCTGTTGACCCGTCTGTCGCCCTGCTACGTCCCCGGCCCTGCGGAGACGCCTTCTTGGTGGAGCTGGGGGCTGCGCTGGGGGCTCTGCTTGCGGCAAGCTGCTTGGAGATGGCGGGCCGCTCGCACCCTCGGCGGGCTCGCTCGACTCGGCTTCAGGCTCGGCAAGCTCTCCCTCGCTGGCAAGCTCTCCGACAAGCTCATCTCGATCGGCAAGGCTTGCCGCCTCGGCTGCCTCTGCCTCCTCCATGGTGACTCCAAACTCACCCGCGGCGGCGGCTGCCGCCGCCTCTTCCATCCTAGTGGCGATGCACCGCATCTCCGCATCGGTGGTGTCGCGGGTGAGGCTCTTCTGTTCGTCGGAGCGGACCGCCACCTCCATGTCACACCCTGCATTTTGTAACATTTCATTTGCATTAGTAAAGCATGAAAATTTGGGCCAACAAAAACTTTTGCTTTATTTGGCTTTTATTTGGAGTTGGTTTTCTCTCTGAGATTTTTTTCAAGTGCTCTTTAAAGTCAACTACTCCACCTTCTGTACTTCATCTCCTTGCCCCAAACTTCTGTCCAATGATCATGCCATGTGTATAGAGCAATATAGTATTTTCTTACAAAAATAATTTGGCCAAAAAGTATTTTCTGAAATTGGTTTTCCAAAAATTATTTTATTGTTTCAAAAAAATTTGAGAAAAATCAGGGAAACTCAGTGGACATATATTTTCCATATATAAGAGTTTCAACATATGGTCATGATCAAAATATTGGACAAAACCTCCCAAAACCATTTCTGCCCATTTCAAGGATTTGAAATATTTCTACAGGAAATATTTTCATAAAAATCCAGGAAAACTCCAGCAAGTCACAAATGAATATTGTGATCACCTTGCAAAGCCTCATGTCAATTAAAGTCATTTTGGTTCACCAAAATGCCCCAAACCCCTCTCTGACCAGAACCATATTTGATCAAGTTTGTACTACCAACTTTATCCCCTTAACCCCAACTTTTGTGAGCATGTTCACATGACCAAATGAGGCCACTACACCAAGTGGTGCATCAAGGAGAAGTGATTTGCTCAACTAGATCTACTCAAGTCCAATTCTGCTAATTTCTAGGGTTTGCCAAAGTTACATTGGCAACTTTTCCCAAATAAGCTCAAATTTGGTGGCACACCTTATTTCTAAGTGTCTTTCCATCCTGTTAAGTATCATGGCAATTAGAGTTCATTTGCTTGCCCAAACCATTATCAAACACCTTTTGGCATTTTGCAAAAACCACTATTTTGACCCCTTCCACTATTCTTGGAGAGCTCAAATTTTTACCACAGCTCCTCCTAGCCCCCTTTCACCTCTAGTAACAATGGAAAATCCATAGCTCACTTATTGGATGGGTAAAACCGCACTTCCTCTCTCTGGTCAGCCCATTTGCACACTTCTTCTTCCTCTCCCCTCACTCTACTAGCTCTCCAGGGCATCCAATGCCCCTCTACTCTTCTTTACTCCCCCCTAGACCTGCTAGACGCTAGTGGACACGCCCCTGCCCTTTAAACAATGCCATGGCAGCCAAAGGCATGCTCTGGAGCGCGCTATAGTGTGCTCCCGCACTGTAGCCGCCCCCTGCCAAGCACTCCCGGCCACCTCGGGCCTCCCCAGCGCGCCCGACGAGGTGCCTCAACGTCTGCAGCACGCCACGCCCCTGGCCCCCACCTCCTTCTCCCTCCTCTCGCCCCAGCTCACACGCGCGGCGACCGCCCGAGCTTACCAGTGAGCGTGCTCACACGCGCGGTGCCTCTGGCCCCCTGCTCCCTCTCTCTCTTCTTCCCCTGGGCGTAGTCGACCCCCATGAACACCCCAGACACAACCAAACAGACCCCCGTGACCCGTGGCGACGGCAACGAGCTCGCTGGCGCACAGGTCCACGGTGGACCACCGTGCGGCTATTTAAGCTCGCCCCGGGCCGCTCCAGTGGCATTCGCCTCCTTCTCACACCCCCAGAAGCACGCCCGCACCACCCAATCACCCCCGGAGAGCCTCTGCGCTCGGGATCGACCGGAGCTCCGCCGCCTCGGGTCGCCGTTGATCTCAGGGTACGGGCTCTCTCCACCCCTCCTCTCTCTCGATCTGGACTCCCCTCACCTCCCTGATCGTTTCCCCTCTCTTCCCCGCCTCGTTTGCAGCCGGAAACGGCCGGAGCCATTGACGCCCGAAGCTCCTCCGCAGCGAGACCTCGTCGCCGGTGAACCAGGCAGCTCCGGTGACACCTGCCACCTCCACCCGATCGGCGCCGCAGCGCTGAGTCCAGCCGTGCCCTCGCCCGACCTCGCCGTGGCCTACGCCGTCGCCGGTGAGCTCGCCGTCCCCTCTGGCCTAGGGTTGACGACGACGGCCGTGGGGCCCGCCCGTCAGCCCATCGCCCTGACGCCTGGGCCCCGCCCGTCAGGTTTGAACCTGGCGCGCGCGCGTGCACCGGCGCGCTGGGCCGCCTCGCTGGCTGGGCCTGCTACCCTGCGGCTGTCCTGGCCCAGCAAGCACAGTGCCCTTTTCCTTTTTCTTTTTCTCTCAACGTTCCAAAAATTCCACAGGATTAAATAATAATCCAAATACAACAATTCCAGTTCCTAAAATCTTGTAAAAATCCCACCTATTTAATGGTGTAGCTCTCATATATGTCCATCAAACTTTTCTACACTGTTCAAATTTAAATTCAAATTTGAGCATTTAAATTCCCCTCTAAAAATCCATTTCTCCTATTCCACAACTCCAAATCCAAAACTAGGAAGTTTCCCCTTCTTAGTTTTCAACCTAGTATTTTACAAAAGTGTGTTGACATTTTTCTGAGCACTTTGGTTTTTCTATTTTATTATTGCCTTATTTTTCTCGTTGTTATTTTGCGACGATAGATTGCGTTGCTGACGAAGGAGTTGGACCAGAAGACTTTGAAGACCCCGAAGACTTTGTTGAGCCAGGCAAGCAGCCCTTTGACCATGTCCATGAAACCCTTTTTGTGCATGCCATATAGCTCTTATTTGTTGTTGCATCGGAATCATGATGAGATGGTGAACCACGTAGGTTGGTTGCCTCTGTTACTTCCTCGTTGATACTTGCATTGTGCGTGACCCTACCTTCTTATGAGGTTTATGCCGGTGGGAGTAGATAGGATGCTAAGTAGTTGCTACGCAAAAAGGGACGGGAATATGCATGTGATGGAGACAAAGTATTTTCAAAGGACTTTTCAAAAACCCCGATGGGTGCCACTTATGCCCGATGGAGATGATGAGTTGGGTAGCCACTTGATGACGAAGTGGTGTACCGAGGCAAGTGTGTGTGTTGTTTTCAAAAACGGATTGGTTTAAGTTGCGACCGTTATTCCAACCTTACATGCGCAACCACTCTACCCTTATATGGGAAAGGGCATTATTGATTACCTAGACCGATACTAGCTTGGAGCCCGCATTACTAGTGAGGGGAGAGTTGTTGGTGCGCTCTCTCGGGACGGGGTCGTGCCAGGTAGGGCGGCCAAGAACATTTTTATGGGGCACCGGACACACCGTTGGTACCCCGTGCCAGTATGTGATGAATATCGGAGTGATGCTCTACGATTTTAAGATGTGAAATGTTGGGCACGGGGGTCACTACCAATCGAGTGGACTCCATGTTAGTGTCGTCTAGGGAAAGGTAGTGATCGGGTGCTTACCCCGGGTACTTGAGGTACCGCGGGTCATGGATGACACGGAAGTTCCCCGGATCTTGTGGGTAAAGTGTGCAACCTCTGCAGAGTGTAAAACTATTCGAATAGCCGTGTCCACGGTCAAGGACAGTTGGGTAACCGCTCTTGGGCTACGTCCACATGTTTACAAATCAGTGTGTGTGTTTGGATAAGTGGGTAGAACCACTTGGGTCAAGTCAAGGACTTGACGTGATTGAGATGGGTTGGTGCCCACTCTATTTATGTTGATATCTGTAACCTGTCCTCATGGTTACTTGAATTCTCTTGATGCATGTCTTACAAGTTGTTGAACATGTCATTGCACTCAAAACTAGCTTTCTGCAAAAATTTACCTATATCATGCATTGTTGTATCTTGAACCAAAAACATGGGTTGCTTGCGAGTACATTCAAAGTACTCATTGGCTTGCCACTGGTTATTTAATTGACCAGGCATGGAAGAACCGGAGTTCGAAGAAGAGTTCTTTGGAGACGAACATGCGAACTAGGACGTTTCCCAGTCAGAATGCCTGTAGGGTTAAGGCAGATGGCATGGGTTCTACTTATCGACGAAGATTTCCGCTGCTTGTGTTTCATTTGATGTTTAGCCCTTAAGGCTTTATCAATGTAAGACTTGACCATAATGGTCATAATTTGTGTAATACGGTATGTATGGATGTAAGACTCTTGTTATTCAGCTTCTGTGTGTTCACTGAGCATTTATCTCTGGGATCACTGTACACGTGCATTCGGTGATCTCGACTCATGAGTCGGGGTCCCCACAGAGCTGGTATCAGAGCCATGCTAACTGTAGGAAGCCTTAGTTAGCATGGAAGTTAGTTAATCAGAGACTATCTAAACTTCTCTTCTTTTCTTAAGCTTACCCAACCCAAGGTATATTCCCCTTATTAACCTCTCCCATTCAACCTTTGTAGATGGCTGTCGTACCTGAAGACTTCCTGACCACCGGATTTCCCGTGCTTCTCGAGGATAGCCTCAAGAAGTGCCAGTTCCACCGAGCCCCCATGTTCACCTACCATGAGCACTGGATCAATGACACCGAGACGGAGTATCATGTGGAAGTGATCGTGAAGGCCAATGACTCACCAACAAGCTGGTTCTTTGAGGGACCCCAGATGGCAACTTTGGTTCTTGCCGTCGAGACGGCAACCCTCAAGGCACTCACCCGCCTCCGAGACCTTCTTCCAGAAATGGCAGACGAGTTGGCAACCCGCTTCTTGCCTTATCGGAAGGAAGGTGAAGATGAGAGAAGTGCACCAGCTCCACCATTATAAGAAGGACTTCCACTCCGATTCCAGACCTACTTCAGCCTTTGTGCCGATAGTTTGGCACAACACTTGGCCACGGAATCAATGGAACTCCGAAGTGAACTTCATGAGACCAAGGCACTTCTTCGCCAAGCCCAAGAGAAGACGGATAGGATCAAGAAGAAAGGTGCTCCCCCTAGACAACCCGCAATCGCATACAGAGGAGGAAGACCCCCAGAAGATGGAGAACCGCCACTGCAACACCGCATGAGCGCAAAGGAATACTGCAAGCTCTTCGCACCACCGGCAAAGCAACGCCGTATTGAGCTCCTCCACTCTCCCACCCCTTCAAGTGAAGAAGAAGGTCAGGCCACCGATGACGAGGAGGAAGACCCAGAAGAGCCAGACTATGCGACCGAGCATTCCACCACTTAGGCATCATTCGCACCTCGGATATGCCCGTTAGTAAACCCTACGGTAGGATAGGTCGTGTACCCCTATGCGAAGTCGAGTCCCTGTAATGGTTCATATGAAACCATGTAGTGTTTGCTTTTGATGTGTTTGATGGATGTCGTGCTTTCCTTCGGGAACTTGTAAGCGACTACATCACCCATTTGGACTTTAATGAATGTGTTTGGCCCTTTTGGCCCTTGCATGAAACAATTAGTGTCATACCAACCCCCTTACTAGGCATCCCATCTATGTTGCTTTCCCTATCTTTTCCCAATCATGAGACCTTGACCACTCCGACAGGATGCCTGTTGTAACACGTACTGGTACCTCTACCCAGCAGCAAGAAGCCGAAGCAGGAGCCAGTCAGGACCAATCCCAAGGCCAAGCTCCGCCACCACCACCACCTCCAAGCATGGACATGGCTCAACTCCTCCAAGCCTTCCGAGAGGAATGCCAAGCCAACACTGCAGCGCTCCAGATGATTGCTCAAGCTGTCAATCACCAACCGGCGGGACACGGCAATGGACGTTCCACGTTGGTGGAGTTCAAGAAGCATGCACCACCCACCTTCATCGAGACTGCTGAACCCCTTGATGCAGACGACTGGGTCCGCACCATTGAGGATCTGCTGGAACTAGTCGGATGCACTGAGGACCGTGAGAAGGTGGCGTATGCTGCTCACTGTCTCGGGGGCACTGCTAGAGCTTGGTGGGATGGATTCAAGGCCATGCATGCTGAGCAAAACATCACATGGAATGACTTCAAGGCAGAATTCCGCAAGGCCCACATTCCTTCTGGAATCACGGCCATCAAGAAGCGTGAGTTCCGAGCCCTGAAGCAAGGAAGTAGCACTATCAAGGAGTACATGCAGAAGTTCAGTGTTCTCTCAAGGTATGCCCCTGAGGATGTCAGCACTGATGCTGCCAAAAAGGAGCGCTTCATGGAAGGCCTTAACTAGACTCTGCAGTACTCGCTTGTTGTGTGTGATTGCCCGACCTTTCCTGATCTGGTGAACAAGGCACTCATGCTTGAGGACAAGCGACCTACTTTGGATGATACCCGTAAGCGCAAGATGATCAGCAAGGGTAACTCCAGCAACCAGAAGCCTCGCCCGTGGCAGCCCGCCCCAGTCAAGCCAACCTATCAGCAGCCACGAGCTCCTGCACCCCGCACCAACTATCCACCTCAGCAGTATGCCAACCCCAGGCCAGCTTACAACAACCCCAATAACAATACTGGCAAGAACGGCAACCCCAACCAAGCCACTTGCTTCGGTTGTGGACAGCCAGGACACTACTCCAAGTATTACCCCAACAAGAAGCCGGACGCCCCGCGCCCCAATGTGCAGAACCCAGGACAAGGCCATGGAGTGCCACCAAGGAACCAAGCTCCCCGCAATCTGCCCAACATCGGCAAGGGTCGTGTGAATCATGTCACTGCAGAAGAAGCCCAGGAAGACCCGGACGTCGTACTGGGTACGTTCCTTGTCAATTCAGCACCTGCAACTGTCTTGTTTGATTCTAGAGCCACACATTCATTTGTCACCCAAAAGTTTGCATTAAAAAGTGGCATGACCCCTACACCCCTGCATAACCCTATGGTGGTACAAACCCCCGGAGCAGAGATGAGAGCCAAGATAGGATGTAAATGAGTCGGGATTGTCATTAATGGGGTAGACTTCTTAGCAGACCTTATCATCTTAGGATCACAAGGCTTGGACGTGATCTTAGGAATGAATTGGCTCATCAAACACCAAGGCTTGATAGATTGCGCCAACCGGACTGTCGCGGTGACCAATGAGCAAGGAGTCGAAGTTAAATTTGCCTCCAACCCCTCCTCTGCTCAAGCCAACCAAGTCAACTGTCTGACTGAAGTTGGATTGGAGCAAGTGCCGGTAGTATGCGAATACCCCGATGTTTTTCCTGATGAGCTACCGGGAATGCCTCCTGACCGAGACATTGAATTCATCATTGAGCTCATGCCCGGAGCAGGACCCATCTATAAGAAGCCTTATAGAATGGGATCGGAAGAGTTAGCAGAGTTGAAGAAGCAACTGGAAGAGCAGTTGAGGAAGGGATTTATCCGCCCTAGTGCCTCCCCTTGGGGATCACCTGTTCTGTTTGTGGCAAAGAAGGACGGTACCATCCGCTTATGCATTGACTACCGCTCCCTCAATGAAGTTACAATCAAGAACAAGTATCCACTTCCCAAGATTGAAGATCTGTTTGATCAACTCAACGGGGCTAAGGTGTTCTCCAAGATCGACCTCAGATCTGGGTACTACCAGCTGAAAATCAGACCCCAAGATATTCCGAAGACGGCATTTGTAACCAGATATGGCATGTATGAGTGCACGGTCATGTCCTTTGGATTGACCAATGCCCCAGCTTACTTCATGTATCTCATGAATAAGGTCTTCATGGAATATTTGGACAAGTTTGTCGTTGTCTTCAGTGATGACATTCTTTTCTTCTCGAAGACGGAGGAAGAGCACGAGCAACACTTGAGGATGGTCCTAGACAAGCTTCGAGAGCACCAACTGTATGCCAAGTTCAGCAAGTGTGAATTTTGGCTTCGTGAAGTTGGATTCTTGGGTCAGTTTTGACCGAAGAAGGATTGTCAGTTGATCCCGCTAAGATTGAAGCCGTGACTGAATGGCAATCCCCAAGCAATGTGAAGGAAGTCAGAAGCTTCCTCGGACTCATGGGATATTACCGCAAGTTCGTTGAAGGATTCTCAAGCATTGCCCGACCCATGACTCAGCTCTTGAAGAAGGACAAGAAGTTTGAATGGACGCCGAAGTGCGAAGAGAGCTTCCAGGAGCTGAAGAAGAGACTGACCACCGCCCCAGTTCTGGCCACACCAGATATACACAAGGAGTTTGTGATATATTGTGATGCGTCAAGGACCGGACTGGGAAGTGTTCTGATGCAAGAAGGCAGAGTCGTAGCTTACCTTTCAAGGCAACTACGGCCTCATGAAGAGAACTATGCTACTCATGATCTTGAGTTAGCAGCAGTGGTTCATGCCCTGAAGACATGGCGACATTACCTCTTAGGGAAGCGGTGTGAGATATACACGGATCACAAAAGTCTGAAGTATATTTTCACTCAAAAGGAATTGAACATGAGGCAAAGAAGATGGCTAGAGTTGATCAAGGATTATGACCTCAGTGTTCAATACCACCCTGGGAAGGCTAATGTGGTAGCAAATGCATTAAGCAGGAAGGCTTGTTCCTTGAATGCTATGCTTAAGGACAAGCTACCCGCCTTGTATGAAGAACTTGAAAGCTTCGGGTTGGAACTGGTTGCACCAGGATTCTTGGCCAACCTCGAAGTTAGGCCTACCTTGATGGATGATATTAAGGAAGCTCAGAAGGGACACGAAAGTATTGAAGGCATCAAGAGGAAGATCAAGGCAGGCAAGGCCCTAGGATTCTCAGAGGATGAGCAAGGAATTGTGTGGTTTGGGAATCGCATTTGCGTGCCCAACAAGGTTGAGCTCAAGAATCTGATCTTGCAAGAAGCTCATGACACCCCATATTCCATCCATCCTGGAGGAACCAAGATGTATCAAGACCTGAAGGAAAGATTTTGGTGGCACGGGATGAAAAGGGAGATTGCCACCTATGTTGCAAAGTGTGATGTATGCCAAAGAGTCAAGGCTGAATATCAGCGACCCGCTGGATTGCTCCAACCACTCAAGGTTCCCGAGTGGAAATGGGATAAAGTTGGAATGGACTTCATCACTGGATTACCTAGGTCAAATAAGGGACATGACTCCATCTGGGTCATAGTCGACCATTTGACCAAAGTAGCCCATTTCATTCCGGTCAAAACGACTTACAAGGGAAACCAGCTAGCGAGCCTCTACATCAACAGAATCGTAAGCCTTCATGGTGTTCCCAAGGAGATTGTGTCAGATCGAGAAACCCAGTTTACCTCAAGGTTCTGGAAGAAGTTCCAAGAGGCCATGGGGACCAAGTTGTCCTTCAATACTGCTTTCCACCCACAGACCGGAGGTCAGACAGAGCGGGTGATCCAGATACTCGAAGACATGCTCCGAGCCTGTGTCTTAGCATATGGAGCTATGTGGGAAGATTGCCTCCCTTTTGCCGAGTTCTCCTACAACAACAGTTACCAGTCAAGCCTTCAGATGGCACCGTTTGAGGTGTTATACGGACGGAAGTGCCGCACACCCCTCAATTGGTCGGAGACCGGAGAAGGACTTGTCTTTGGGCCCGATATCCTCCGTGAAGAAGAAGAGCAAGTCCAGCTTGTCAGAGAGCGTTTGAAGACTGCCAAGTCAAGGCAGAAGAGTTACGCTGACCCGCGTCGTAGAGACGTAAACTTCCGAGTTGGAGACCATGTCTATCTCCGGGTCACACCTCTCAAGGGAACCCAGCGCTTTCAAGTCAAAGGAAAACTCGCACCAAGATACATCGGCCCCTTCAAGATCACTGACCGACAAGGAGAAGTGGCTTACCAGTTGGAACTGCCACCTGAACTATCCGATGTGCACAACGTATTCCACGTGTCGCAACTCCGGAAGTGTCTCCAAGTCCCAGACAAGCCTGATCTTTACAAGGACGTCAATCACCAATCCATTGACCTTCAGCCTGATTTGACTTACCGTGAGAGCCCCATCTGCATTCTGGATGAGGCTGAGCGACACACTCGAAGCCGCACCATCAAGTACTTCAAGGTCCAGTGGAGCAACCACACTGAAGCAGAAGCAACTTGGGAGCGTGAAGACTACCTTAGATCCGAGTTTCCGTATCTCTTTAAAGCCTAGTTTAGGAATATCGGGGACGAGATTCTTGTAAGGGGGGTAGGTCTGTCACACCCTGCATTTTGTAACATTTCATTTGCATTAGTAAAGCATGAAAATTTGGGCCAACAAAAACTTTTGCTTTATTTGGCTTTTATTTGGAGTTGGTTTTCTCTCTGAGATTTTTTTTCAAGTGCTCTTTAAAGTCAACTACTCCACCTTCTGTACTTCATCTCCTTGCCCCAAACTTCTGTCCAATGATCATGCCATGTGTATAGAGCAATATAGTATTTTCTTACAAAAATAATTTGGCCAAAAAGTATTTTCTGAAATTGGTTTTCCAAAAACCCTTGAATTAAGATTTGCACTGAAAGTACTTGATTTGAGGTGTGAAAAATCTTTCAAAAGGTATATTTGAAACCTATTAGATATAGGATACCCAGAAACCACAAAAATATATTTTTAAAAGCTATTTTCCTATTTTATTTAAAAGCTTTTTCTTAAGGCCAGAAATGGTCTTTAATAGGGAAAAATTATTTTATTGTTTCAAAAAAATTTGAGAAAAATCAGGGAAACTCAGTGGACATATATTTTCCATATATAAGAGTTTCAACATATGGTCATGATCAAAATATTGGACAAAACCTCCCAAAACCATTTCTGCCCATTTCAAGGATTTGAAATATTTCTACAGGAAATATTTTCATAAAAATCCAGGAAAACTCCAGCAAGTCACAAATGAATATTGTGATCACCTTGCAAAGCCTCATGTCAATTAAAGTCATTTTGGTTCACAAAAATGCCCCAAACCCCTCTCTGACCAGAACCATATTTGATCAAGTTTGTACTACCAACTTTCTCCCCTTAACCCCAACTTTTGTGAGCATGTTCACATGACCAAATGAGGCCACTACACCAAGTGGTGCATCAAGGAGAAGTGATTTGCTCAACTAGATCTACTCAAGTCCAATTCTGCTAATTTCTAGGGTTTGCCAAAGTTACATTGGCAACTTTTCCCAAACAAGCTCAAATTTGGTGGCACACCCTATTTCTAAGTGTCTTTCCATCCTGTTAAGTATCATGGCAATTAGAGTTCATTTGCGTGCCCAAACCATTATCAAACACCTTTTGGCATTTTGCAAAAACCACTATTTTGACCCCTTCCACTATTCTTGGAGAGCTCAAATTTTTACCACAGCTCCTCCTAGCCCCCTTTCACCTCTAGTAACAATGGCAAATCCATAGCTCACTTATTGGATGGGTAAAACCCCACTTCCTCTCTCTGGTCAGCCCATTTGCACACTTCTTCTTCCTCTCCCCTCACTCTACTGGCTCTCCAGGGCATCCAATGCACCTCTCCTCTTCTTTACTCCCCCCTAGACCTGCTAGACACTAGTGGACACGCCCCTGCCCTTTAAACAATGCCATGGCAGCCAAAGGCATGCTCTGGAGCGCGCTACAGTGCGCTCCCGCACTGTAGCCGCCCCGTGCCAAGCACTCCCGGCCACCTCGGGCCTCCCCAGCGCGCCCGATGAGGTGCCTCGACGTCCGCAGCACGCCACGCCCCTGGCCCCCACCTCCTTCTCCCTCCTCTCGCCCCAGCTCGCACGCGCGGCGACCGCCCGAGCGCACCAGTGAGCGTGCTCACACGCGCGGTGCCTCTGGCCCCCTGCTCCCTCTCTCTCTTCTTCCCCTGGGCGTAGTCGACCCCCATGAACACCCCAGACACAACCAAACAGGCCCCCGTGACCCGTGGCGACGGCAACGAGCTCGTCGGTGCACAGGTCCACGGTGGACCACCGTGCGGCTATTTAAGCTCGCCCCGGGCCGATCCAGTGGCATTCGCCTCCTTCTCACACCCCCAGAAACACGCCCGCACAACCCGATCACCCCCGGAGAGCCTCTTTGCTCGGGATCGACCGGAGCTCCGCCGCCTCGGGTCGCCGTCGATCTCAGTGTACGGGCTCCCTCCACCCCTCCTCTCTCTCGATCTGGACTCCCCTCACCTCCCTGATCGTTTCCCCTCTCTTCCCCGCCTCGTTTGCATCCGGAAACGGCCGGAGCCGTCGAAGCCCGAAGCTCCTCCGCCGCAAGACCTCGTCGCCGGTGAACCAGGCAGCTCCGGTGAAGCCGGCCACCTCCACCCGATCGGCGACGCAGCGTTGAGTCCAGCCGTGCCCTCGCCCGACCTCGCCGTGGCCTACGCCGTCGCTGGTGAGCTCGCCGTCCCCTCTGGCCTAGGGTTGACGACGACAGCCGTGGGGCCCGCCCGTCAGCCCCTCGCCCTGACGCCTGGGCCCCGCCCGTCAGGTTTGAACCTGGCGCGCGCGCGTGCACCGGCGCGCTGGGCCGCCTCGCTGGCTGGGCCTGCTGCCCTGCGGCTGTCCTGGCCCAGCAGGCACAGTGCCCTTTTCCTTTTTCTTTTTCTGTCAACATTCCAAAAATTCCACAGGATTAAATAATAATCCAAATACAACAATTCCAGTTCCTAAAATCTTGTAAAAATCCCACCTATTTAATGGTGTAGCTCTCATATATGTCCATCAAACTTTTCTGCACTGTTCAAATTTAAATTCAAATTTGAGCATTTAAATTCCCCTCTAAAAATCCATTTCTCCTATTCCACAACTCCAAATCCAAAACTAGGAATTTTCCCCTTCTTAGTTTTCAACCTAGTATTTTACAAAAGTGTGTTGACATTTTTCTGAGCACTTTGGTTTTTCTGTTTTATTATTGCCTTATTTTTCTCGTTGTTATTTTGCGACGATAGATTGCGTTGCTGACGAAGGAGTTGGACCAGAAGACTTTGAAGACCCCGAAGACTTTGTTGAGCCAGGCAAGCAGCCCTTTGACCATGTCCATGAAACCCTTTTTGTGCATGCCATATAGCTCTTATTTGTTGTTGCATCGGAATCATGATGAGATGGTGAACCACGTAGGTTGGTTGCCTCTGTTACTTCCTCATTGATACTTGCATTGTGCATGACCCTACCTTCTTATGAGGGTTATGCCGGTGGGAGTAGATAGGATGCTAAGTAGTTGCTACGCAAAAAGGGACGGGAATATGCATGTGATGGAGACAAAGTATTTTCAAAGGACTTTTCAAAAACCCCGACGGGTGCCACTTATGCCCGAGGGAGATGATGAGTTGGGTAGCCACTTGATGACGATGTGGTGTACCGAGGCAAGTGTGTGTGTTGTTTTCAAAAACGGATTGGTTTAAGTTGCGACCGTTATTCCAACCTTACATGCGCAACCACTCTACCCTTATATGGGAAAGGGCATTATTGATTACCTAGACCGATACTAGCTTGGAGCCCGCATTACTAGTGACGAGAGAGTTGTTGCTGCGCTCTCTCGGGACGGGGTCGTGCCAGGTAGGGCGGCCAAGAACATTTTTATGGGGCACCGGACACACCGTTGGTACCCCGTGCCAGTATGTGATGAATATCGGAGCGACGCTCCACAATTTTAAGATGTGAAATGTTGGGCACGAGGGTCACTACCAATCGAGTGGACTCCATGTTAGTGTCGTCTAGGGAAAGGTAGTGATCGGGTGCTTACCCCGGGTACTTGAGGTACCGCGGGTCGTGGATGACACGGAAGTTCCCCGGATCTTGTGGGTAAAGTGTGCAACCTCTTCAGAGTGTAAAACTATTCGAATAGCCGTGTCCACGGTCAAGGACAGTTGGGTAACCGCTCTTCGGCTACGTCCACCTGTTTACAAATCAGTGTGTGTGTTTGGATAAGTGGGTAGAACCACTTGGGTCAAGTCAAGGACTTGACGTGATTGAGATGGGTTGGTGCCCACTCTATTTATGTTGATATCTGTAACCTGTCCTCATGGTTACTTGAATTCTCTTGATACATGTCTTACAAGTTGTTGAACATGTCATTGCACTCAAAACTAGCTTTCTGCAAAAATTTACCTATATCATGCATTGTTGTATCTTGAACAAAACATGGGTTGCTTGCGAGTACATTCAAAGTACTCATTGGCTTGCCACTGGTTATTTAATTAACCAGGCATGGAAGAACCGGAGTTCGAAGAAGAGTTCTTTGGAGACGAACATGCGAACTAGGACGTTTCCTAGTCAGAATGCCTGTAGGGTTAAGGCATATGGCATGGGTTCTACTTATCGACGAAGATTTCCGCTGCTTGTGTTTCATTTGATGTTCAGCCCTTAAGGCTTTATCAATGTAAGACTTGACCATAATGGTCATAATTTGTGTAAGACGGTATGTATGGATGTAAGACTCTTGTTATTCAGCTTCTGTGTGTTCAGTGAGCATTGATCTCTGGGATCACTGTACACGTGCATTCGGTGATCTCGACTCATGAGTCGGGGTCCCCACACTCCACCAAGCCATCGAAGAACTGCTGCACGACGTCGTCTGCGGGCTCTTGCCAAGTTGGAACAATTCCATGCGAATCGCACTGCGACATTATTGCACGGATGCAGTCGAGCGAGGAATTGTTGCACAGCGGGACGACGCCCTGCGGCAGCCTGAACCATTCGGGATGCTGAGGGTCGTGCTTGAACAGCTCCTTGAGCATCGCGTCCAGCTCCAGGACAGTGAAGTTGAAGTTGAGGCCCGGGCGCAGTCTCATGATGTCCGCCGGGCCCCCGAACTCCCAGGTGGGTCTCCTCCTCTCTTGCAGGGGGGCGATGCGGCGGCGAAGAAAATCTGCGCCAACGGCGCCTACAGTAAGCCCGGCAAGCCTGAGGCGCAGGATCCGGGTGACGGCAATCTTCAGCCTATCGTCTTCCGGCGCCAAGTTGCTCCAATCGTTGCTGCGCACCGCTGGGGCTTGGCGCTGGGCAGTGAACGGCTGCGGGTTCTCCTCGACGATCCAACACCATTCTGCTCTCCGTTCCTCCCATTTGCTGCGGAGCTCCCCCTCCAAATAAGCTTCCTTCTTACCGGCTCTCGAGATCCAGGCGATTCCGCCGGATAGAGGCTCTCCTCTCTCAACTCGGGGCATCAAGAAGTGGCGAAAAAGGGCTACGTTTGGGTGGACTCCGACAAAGTTTTCGCAGAGATGCGCGAAAACTACCATGGTCAGAACAACATTTGGGGTGAAATCAAGGAGGTGGAGCCCGTAGGTGTTCATGATATCGTAGAAGAATTCAGAGAAGGGCGGGCAGAGCGTGCAGTAGAAGAACAATGCGAAGAAAGGGTATCCATTCGGAGCCCGTTCCGAAGCGGCGGTGGAGAGTACCTTCGTGCGCGGATGCGCTCGCGTCTCCGTCGACCAGAAGAGGTAGTACCACTCCCTCAGCTCCTTCGCGGGGAGCTCGGGGGGGAAAGTTGCCCGCTCCTTTCGCAGCGCCTCGAGCCGCAGCGCCTCAGCCGACTTCACGGCCTTCCCGCCTTTTGGAGCCATGGCGGAGGTGGTGGAGATCGACGGCGTTGGTGGCGCCGGTGGCGATGGGGAGCGGAGCGCTGCTCTCTTTCGGCTTTGGAAGAAGGGGGGAGCGGCGGAGAATTTCTGAGATTGGGACAGCAACTGGCGAGATGGGGGAACTGCCCCTGCTTCCTCTGCTTATAAAGAGGGAGGGGGCGGATGTTCCGTTTTTCCGAATAAAGAACCACCCACGATCTCTCCCATGACGCCGCATTCAATGCGTGCCGTTAGGGGAGGGCGCGGTGGATACGGAGTAAGATACGGCGTGGACCCAGGCCGTGCGTGCCCGTGCCCTGTTTTGGGCCTGGCCCAACAGTGCTCGGCACCGTGTGTGGCCCAGGCCCGGGGGCTCCTGTCGGTGTACTAGAGTAGGGGTACCCTAGTATCCCGAACTTGTGCACGGGCAATCGCAGCACCCTGCGGCAAGGCTTGTCGGGTGACCGCCAAGGTCCTCCGTGGTTCCTTTGGAGCCATTCAAGAACAAAGTGTTCAAGTCAAGGAGACAAGACCCCGGCAAGAGGAGCTTGCCGGGAAGGCCAACCGAGGCATCTCAAGGAACTTGCCACGATGCGCCACGCGTCCCGGCAAGGCCCGGCGAGAGACAAGCTTCCGGACGCGACAAGACAACAACCGCGGCAAGGCGCTTGCCGCGGCAAGCCACCACTCTGTACCCACGCTCCAGCGCATCCATCAACGTGTCGCCATGGGACCTTTCCAGGCACGCGTGGCGAGAGTCTGTGCAGCCAGCGGTGCGAGGTGGCAAGCGGCACTGACAAGATTGCCATCGTGGCAAGCGGTGGCACCCCTGACGGTCCCTTTTTGCACTGTTTGGGCGACACAGACGGGCATTTAATGCCCTTGTCCCCTGCCGTCAGGGTTAGGTAGGATACACTGTTCAGGTAGTTGTACCAACCACAACTCCTTTTCCATTTTTGCCCTCGCCTACGTTGCCACCTGTCGGTGACCCCTTGAGCATATAAAAGGAGGCCCATGCGCAACGTAGAGGGGGGTTGGAAGGATTCGAAGCTAGAAAACACTCACGCTCGGTACTGTAGCATTCCGCGCTCTCGAGCAAGAACACAATACGAACCAGAAAGCAGCAGTAGGAGTATTATCTCTCCGGAGAGCTCCGAAGCTGGGTAAAATCGCTCGTGTGCTTCGCCTCGATCCGCTCTTCGTGCGATCTCCGCCCCCGGCTGGACCGAAAGGGGCTTCGGTCCCATAGGTGTTCGTTCCCACGACATTTTGGGTTCACAGAAAATGATAAACCCTAGTTGGTTTAAGGGGGTGCTGGGGGTTCTGTCATCCCCATTTCAACTTTCTGGGAGATTTAAACATGACGCAACACCAGATGCTAGCACTAGACATTACCAGAACTAGGGATGTGACATCATAGCTGCCAGAGGGACTAGTGCCCTCACTCATGTTGACTTGTTCCTCAGACTTGTTCTGGCAATCACTCTGATTTGACATGGCTGACACTGCAAGCTGACCCTGTGAATAGTTGTAGATGAGGTAGAATGGATGAGCATCACAAAGTGCAGAGTTTTTGCAAAACAATTGAGTCAAAAACTTAGTTTTAGTTTTCTAAAGAAAGCATTTCGGAGCTACCGATTTGTAAACTCAGTTACATCGAAGCAACAATTTGTGTCTAAACTAGTGATCTCGGTCAGACCGAGGCACAGTTTGGAGACACCGATATTGCTAGGGCTTCACAAAGTTCTGAACTCGGTCACACCGATTTGTAAGTTTCGGTCAGACCGAAAATTACAAGTGCAATGGCCTAAGCCAGATCGGTGAGACCGATTTCTACAACTCGGTCAGCCCGAGATGAGTTCGGCGGAAACCTAACGCTAAATTTTTGAATCAAATCTAAGCTAAAGGATGTTTTCGCTGGATAGGATGATCTCAAACTTGTCAAGAACCATGGCATTGTCTCTGTTCTAAGAATCAGATTGAGAAAACACATAGGATCAAACACATACCCTAATTTGGTGATGGGCTCGCTATGGCGGCACCAGCAGTGGAGATTTCCGTTGACGGCGACGGAGACCAGCGACGGGAGGTGGCTGGCGGCAACGAGACAATCCGGAAACATGAGTCAATGGAGTAGGATATGATGGGCGAAGGGTTTTTGGATGAATTTCCAAATTTTGGCCCGTGGGTATATGTATATATCCCGACCCTGTTGATGTGACCGAGTGAAATGACTCGGTGGCAACGAGATGCAGAATCACAAGCGGTTATAGCAACTCGGTGTGACTGAATTGTGCAAATCGGTTGCACCGAGAATGAAAACCTAGATCAACTCAATGAACTCGGTTTGACCGAAAATGAATCGGTCAGACCGAAATGCATAGAGAGGTTTTGGAAGTTTAAGTCTATGATGAAATGGTGAATCCGAGGGCTCCTCACCCAGAGGGTTTGGATCTGACTTGATCAAACTTTGTGATGTAGGATGAATAGAATTTGAGACGAGAAAAGCATAGATAGCTAGAGGGAGTTCTTAGCCATTCTTGTCCATCCATATGGCAAAAGAAAAGGAGCCAAACAATCGTAGAAAAAAATGGATGTCCTCGAATAATAAAAATATGACATCAACATGCTCACACAATAAAATGGCAATGAAATATGTGGCAAAGCATGCACAATCGCTCTAGCATCTATCAAGTAATTGGCGATGACTAGGTCATCTATATATGAGTATATTGACTTAGGAGTCAAATGAGAACATTTGATCATAGGTCATACTCATCGTTTAAGCACAAAGGGGGTTACCACTTTTACATAAAGCATTGTTGTGTTCACACCATTAGAGTTTATTTAGCCCAATTCTTGGAGTAAAGCTCCCCCTAGATGTGACATCCCCCCTAAGAGGGATGAACTAACCTTGGGTTTTGTCAATGATGACTTCATGTAGGTGTTGAAGATGTGGATGCTCATTGTTGATGTAGATCGTTTGGAGAAACCCATTGGAGTGAGTTGCACTTTCAATACCTACATGGGTTAGTCCCACAAGGAACAAACAAGAATATCCATAGATATAGAGTGAACCACACACAAGATGATGTCCATGAAAGCATTAGCTTACCTTGTCCCTTGTCTTACCAACAAGAGGGTTTGTGACTCCTTGAACTAGTGCAAGATGTGGAAGTTGTTTGCACTTGTCCTTGCCAAAATGAATATGAGTGAAGTATGTTGGCGAAGTCACCCTCAAGAGCTCTGTAGTTCTTCTTCTTCGGGATCCGCATCATCTTGATGTGAATCCTTGGGGTTGTAGATGTACTTGATGAAGTAGAACTTGATGTAGACTTGGGAACCCACTTGACCAAGGCCTTTGGAGCTTCTTCAAATGCATCAATCTCCTCTTAAAGCTTGTCCTTGCCTTTTAGCTTGTGGTCTTGTGGTGGAAGATCATCTTGAGCTTGTGTCCCCTTGAAGGAAGTGGGATCATACTTCTCTTGTTGAGGAACAAACTTTGTCTTGGGGTATTGATCTTCTTCCCACTCAACTCCATTTCCATTGAACTTTCGTTCAAAGCCAAAACCTTGATTCTTCCGGTGCCTCCCTTGCTTGCGTACAATTTCCTCAAATTGTTTACTTCCGGCAAGTCTCTTGTAAACACCTTTATCTATAATTCCCTTCAATAAGCTATTTTCTTGCTCAAGAGTAACTTGAATAAGAGAATCATTAGTGGAATCAAGAGAAGTACTAGAAGCAACAATGTTGGATTTAGCATGATTATTGTTACTACTAGAGGAAGAATCTTTCTTACTCTTGTTGTTAGATTTTACTTGTGGCATGTAAGTAGATAAGAGTAAACGCTTGGCAATGTAAGAAGAACTTTTCTTCCGAAGATCATCATTGATGGCTTTTAAGAACCCATGTTCTTGCTCAAGATTGAGCTTCTCGAAGCGTAGCTTCTCATGACTTTTTAAAAGTTCTCGATGATCTACTAAAGTAGTTTCATGATCTAACTTAAGAGTGTTTAGTTCTTTAGTTAGACGCTCAATCACCTTATTATCATTATCATTCGTTTCATCTTGATTAGCATGATTAATAGCATTTTTATCATAGTATTCATCACTAGAGTTGTCAACAAGTAAATCATCATCACCTAGCAAATAATCTTCATCACTATTGAAATCAACATACTCGGGGTGTGATACCTTGGGGCCTTTAGCCATGAAGAATCATCCAATTCCTTCATTTGGTGACTCAAATATGTCATAGGAGTTGGTTGACACAAGTGCTAGACTGGCAACACCTTCATCTAGAGTATATTCGGAGTCGGAGTGATAACTTCTCTCGGAGTGGTGGTCGGAGCCGAAACCGGATACCCATTCACCAACATGAGATTGATGTCTTCGTTATGTGTAGCTCCTTGATGACTTGTCCTTCCTTTCCGAATCCTTGCTTCTGCGAGAGGTTCTTCGTTCATAGTGATCATCTCTACTCCATCTCTCTCTTGGAGGTGATTCTTCCCTTTTGCTTCTCATTTTAGGTGAATCTTTTCTTCTTTTGTAGTGAGCCGTACACTCATTTGTGTAGCATCCGGGTCTTCCACAATTGTAGCAATTTCCCTCACGACTAGAAGATCTTTTGTCATTCTAGGACCTTGACTTGGAGCTCCTTTCCTTGCTTCTACTCTTGTAGAACTTGTTGAAATTCTTCACCATTAAGCTCAATTCTTCATTGAAGGCTTGTTTCTCACTTGATGATGTAGGAGCATCGCATGAGGCTTTGTAAGCACCACTAGACTTGTTGTGAAGCTCTTCTTTATCCTTGAGTGACATCTCATGAGCAACAATTCTTCCAATGACTTCGGTTGACTTGACATCTTTGTAATTTGGCATCATTTGGATCAAAGTGCACACATTATCATATTTTCCATCCAAGGCTCTTAGGATCTTCTTGATGATGAATTTGTCGGTCATCTCTTCACTCCCTAAGCCGGCAATCTCATTTGTGATGAGAGCAATCCTATAGTACATTTCAGCGAAACCTTCACCATCCTTTATTTTGAACTTGTCAAGGTGACTTTGAAGCACATCCAACTTGGATTCCTTGATGGAGTCGGTACCTTCATGCATATCAATAAAAGTATCCCAAATTTCCTTTGCATTCTCAAGACGACTGATTTTGTTGAATTCTTTGGGGCACAATCCGTTGAAGAGGATATCGCAAGCTTGAGCATTGTATTGGAACATCTTAAATTCTTCTGCGGTAGCTTCACGATTTGGTTCTCTCCCATAGAATATTTCACCTTGCAAACCAATGCACACAATAGCCCAAACGGCGGGGTTATGTCCAAGAATATGCATTTTCATCTTATGTTCACAACTAGCAAAATTAGTACCATCAAAGTAAGGACCTCTACGGTGGTAATTTCCCTCGCTAGATGCCATACCCTCCTAGGTTGTGAAACCAAGGCTATGATCACCAAAGATATGGAAATCAAGGCAAATGGAGATGAAAGTTCTGATACCACTTGTAGGATCGAAAGTATGTCTAGAGGGGGTGATTAGACTACTTGACCAAATAAAAATCTAGCCTTTTCCCAATTTCAAGTCTTGGCAGATTTTAGCAACTTAGCACTAGCCAAGCAATCAACCAACACATGCAATTCTAAGAGTATAGCAGCGGAATGTAAATCATTGCATATGAAGGTAAAGGGGAGGAGTTTGGAGGGAGCAAACGCAATGTAGACACGGAGATTTTTGTCATGGTTCCGATAGGTGGTGTTATCGTACATCCACGTTGATGGAGACTTCAACCCACGAAAGGTAACAGCTGTGTGAGCCCACGGAGGGATCCACCCATGAAGGGTCCATGAAGAAGCAACTTTGTTTATCCCACCATGACCATCGCCCATGAAGGACTTGCCTCACTTGGGTAGATCTTCACGAAGTAGGCAATCTCCTTGCCCTTACAAACTCCTTGGTTCAACTCCACAATCTTGACGGAGGCTCCCAAGTGACACCTAACAAATCTAGGAGACACCACTCTCCAAAAGATAATTGATGGTGTGTTGATGATGAACTCCTTTGTGACAACCTGGTTTTTGCCTTCTCTCTTTTTCCGGATTTGATTTGCCTTTGCCTTGGATTCGAGTTTTTAGAATCAATTAAACTGGACTTGTCACTTGGGCATGCCCTTGACTTTCACCCAAGTGACCCATATGCATCTCATCCAACTCCATTTGTCTCTAAAACCCTAGGATGGCCTATTGGATATTTTCTTAAATGAAAATATTCATTTTCCCTTCTGAAAAATCATTTCAGAAACTAGAGCTCAAAAGCAACCCCAATTTTTATAGCTCCAAAAATCTTGAGATAATTCCTGAATTTTCTTTAAACCTTGGCCCACCTCCCTGAGTAAATATATTGCATATCTTTTTGTAATATGTTTGCTACAGAAAATCATTTCTATTCTGGCCCAAAAAAATGCACTTTGTACAGGAAGTGCATTTTTTCTTATTTGCAGCTACTCTTTCTTGAGCCTAGACACCCTCCTAAGTAACCCTTAACCCCAGGAGATCAGCCCTAATGGCCTTCTAGAAGCTAGCCAAACTTGCCGACCAAGTTTCTGTCCAGAAACTTGCCAGCAAGCTTGAGTCACTTCTGGTCGGCCTCGGTTCGAGTCTTCACTTTTCCTAGACTAAACACTGTGTGGACTTTAGCCCAGACAAGGTTTGGCAGCGTTCGGGCGTCGTTTTGGCCATGCCAGGGTGGTGACCGCGTGTAGACATGGGGCTAGGCATGCGTTTGACGCACTCTGCGTCGCGCCAGGGCTTCTGTTCGGCGCGTGCACGAGCCAGAGCTTGCCGACGACTGCCGCACTGTGCCACCACCTTCGTCTCATTGCCCTTGACCTCTCCCTGGCGCTCGCCGACACCGTAGACACTGCAGCAAGCACGGGAGCGTCGCGGCCAAAAGCCACAGTGCACCCGTGCCCCTGTCTCCTTCTCCCCCTCCTCCATGTGCTCGTCCGCGAGCGTGGACAGCCTCCACGTGATCGCTGAGCATCTCACCCCCTCACTGATGCCTCTCGTCGCCTCTCGCCGTCTTCCAGAGGACCTCGGCAGCGACACGTACCCCCTTCCCCCTCGCCGTCCCAGAGCCACCCACAGCACCACCCAACCTCCATGAGCACACAGCACAGCCGCAGCCCAGCCGGGCAGGCCTCTAGCCGTCGTGCCCGACCTGAGCTCGTCGGCGACACCCATAGCTTAGCCACCCCATCCAAAACCTCCTGGAGCCCAACCAACCACCTAGGCGTGTACCTGGAGACCCTCTAGCGACGCCCCAAAGCCGTAGAGCCCCTGGAACCACCCCACGTCGTCGCCTTCTTCCTCTCCGGCAAGACCCGACCACCGCCGCCGCTTGCGAGGTTGATTGCAAGCCACTCCGTCCGTCTCTCGTCGTGACACGAGTACAGGCAGGTGCGCCGTAGCCCCCTCTTCAATCCTATCCCTCTAGTTTTGCCGAAGAACCCTTCCTCACCAGCATTAGCTCTGATGAAGCACCGCCGCGTTCTATTTCTCTCCCCCTCTCCTCTCTCCTGACAGGTGGGGCCCAATGTCTGCCTCTCCACTCGCACCCGAAGTGGTACGAGTGGAGGCGTCTTTTGGCTTTACGCCATCGACGTCACCCCCCCTGGTTTTCTGTTAATTCAGATATATTCAAATATTTTGACCAGAGCTTTGACAATTGATATCTCCTAGCCTATAAGTCCAAATGAGCTGATTCTTTTTGCACTGTGTTTGTTTCAGAAAACTCTAGCAGCACACCAAAGTGTGGATTTTTCCTTGCTGCCTAGAACTTCTGGTGATTTTCAGAGTGGTTCTTGATATTACGTTTTTTGGTTTTTAAATATTTTCAGAGGGAGAGACTTGTCTTGAAGCTATCCAAGAGGAGTGTGAACCCCCTCTGCACTAAGGCAAGCCACAATTGTGATCTGGGTATGATCACCGTTCGGTTACAGTGGTAACCCATCTGGTAAGCGGGTCTGAGGGACTCGGTGCACATGTCGGTTTCATTGCATCAGTAGTATTACTTGCATTACATTGACCTAATTAATTGTCATGATACTGTTTGTCATTGTGCTTATGTTTGTTGTGAGCTTGCAAGTCCATTCATTGTACTGACCTGGTGTGTCATGCCAGCTTTCAGGCAAGACGTATCGGATTGGAGAGCTTCCTGCGTTTAGATCGTGTCCACGTCTGTGTCCCTGTGCTATGGAGTTCCACTTCGTCGTTATTCCGTTGCCGCATAATTTATGATCGAGGCCCCTTCATGTTCATTAAATAATGTACATACTGTTCAGTTGCACCGTGTGTGCCGCTTGGCCTCTTATCTCGATGTAATATCAGACTTATGTATCCGCTAGCATTAATAAAGTGGTTGTTTCTGTGCCATGTTGTTGTGTGTTGCTAGAAGACTTGATCTCTGGGCTGGCAATGCAAGGTAAAGCGGTTGCTCTGAGCCGGGGTGCCACAACGCTTGGTATCAAAGTCGCGCTAATTGTAGGACACGCTAGACCGTTAATGCGTTAGTGGAATGGTAGATAGTTGTGTCTGAGTGCTGGTAGTCATAGAAATTGATTGCTGCATTGCATGCATGTTTAATTGTTGTTATTACTAATCATCTGGTGATTGTGAGCGCAGATGGCACCAGTTCCGATCTTGTACAATCCTGAGCCAGCTCTGTACACATCACCGCACCTGCTTCAGAACGTGTTGCGACAACTCTATCCAGAGGGTGCTGATCCAGTGTATCAGGTGTATCGAGAGCAGCTGGCCGGTTCGTTGTATGAGTATTATGCTGAGGTCACTCTACACCACAGTTCCCCTTCCGGCGCTTACACTCGTTCCTCTAAGGGTGGTTTCGCTTCTACGCCATCTCAGGCGGTCCAGTTTGCTGTTATCAAGGCTCTTGTAGACTTGCGCTACAATGAGGTTCGCATGCACACCCACCCAGGTTTTTACTACTACCCATCTCTGCACGAGAATGGGCGTATTCGCTTCCCTCTTATTGATCCGGCATGCGATCGTCCTTCTAGCCACCTTTCTCGCTATATCACTGCCACTTATCTCTTGATCTATGAGTTAGTTCAAGAGCTAACCCGAGCTCGGATAGCCCTTGCCGCAGCTCGGAATAGGAACCCGCTACCCACTGTCGGTTTCACTCCATACATTCCTCCCACTTCTAGTACCCCGGTGACCACCCAGGGTACCACTAACCCTTTGGCAGTGACTCCTCGTAGTGGTCCTGTTGTGTGGTCTTCTCCTGTCGCTATTCCTGCAGCTCCTATGCTTAGATCCTGTCTTGCACCTGCCCCTGAGGGAGAGTCCTCGAGGCAGCTCGTCGCGTTTCTTTTAATCCGGAGGTCTCCACTATCAGTTCAGGGTCTGAGTCCGGCTCAGGAGAGGAGCCCGCAGCAGCACTAGCCAAGCAGTAGATCACTAGAGTATCACCTTTGTCATGAGTATGATGTATGGTTGTAGTCGTACGCGTCATGATGTTTAGTTTCATGTATGAGGGTGGTGAACCCGTCATGATGTTATCTTTTATGCTGAGTCTATGTATAATTATGTTGGAACCTTTTTATTCTCCTTGGTTTCTTTTCGTCGTGTTTTTCTGGGTTTGTCACTGGCTTTTTCCTCCCATTTTTGGATATTTCTCATCGCGGTTGCCTTGTATTGGGAAAATAAATAATAGGATGACGCGGGGAGGTAGCAGCAGCCAACCTTGTGAGGATGTCCCTATTCGTCGCTCCGCACGGCAAGCAAGACATTCCCCCAAGCCATACCAGCCACCACCACCTCCACTGCCACATCTGCCCTCACTGAGCAGATTATGCGAATGTTTGAAGAAAGAAGAAACAACGATCTGATGGAGATGTTGAAAAGTGTGCAAGTTATGGTTGGACAGAATGGAAATCAGAAAGGTCATTACTCCAAGTTCTCAGATTTTCAAATGACCAAGCCTCCCAATTTCAGTCAAGCTGTTGATCCATTGGAAGCCAATGATTGGTTGAGGACCATTAAGAGAAAGCTCGAAATTGCTCGCACTGAAGAAGGAGACAAGGTTCCGTTCGCAACGCATTATCTCGAAGGAGCCTCAGCTATATGGTGGGATAATGCTAAAGCTATGTGGCCCGCGGACGAGGAAATTATGTGGACCAAATTCAAGGATCATTTCTGCAAGTATCATATACCCACCGGAATTATGAAGATCAAGCAGCGTGAATTTCTCGCCCTTACTCAAGGAGGCATGTCAGTAAGTGAGTACCTGAATAAATTCAACCATTTGACCCGGTATTCTCTCTATGATGTGGCTACTAAAGAAAGGAAGATCGACAGATCCCTTGCCGGACTGAACCAGCACCTCAGATGCACTCTCAGCATGTTTATTTTCCGGACTTCCAAACTCTGCTGAACAAGGCCCACATCGCAGAAAGGGAACACAAGCTCATGCACGACAGCAGGCCCGCAAATAATGACCACAAGCGAAAATTCGAGCCTAAGAAGGATATGCAACCAGTGCAGAAGGCTCGTACCTGGCAACAGACTCAGGTTGAGTACAAACCCAACTGGCAGCAGAATGTCAACAAGACCACTACTCAAGTCAAGAATGTTGTAACCAACCCGGTACATGAAGATTGCCAGCGCAACAATGCCTATTTCATCTGTGGACAAACCGGACATTACGCCAGACAATGTCCAAAGAACGGCAAACCAATAGCTTCCAACCGTCCACAAGTCAACCACGTGGAGACATATTCCGACCCGAGAGCCATCCAAGGCCAAAATCCATCATATCTCCGCTGACGAAGCCCAAGAAGACCCGGAAGTCGTCATTGGTATGTTCCCTGTTAATAGCATACCTGCAGTAATTTTATTTGATTCTGGGGCTTCCCACTCTTTTATTTCACGGAGTTTTGTTGCCCAAAACAAATTTCCTTGTTCGATTATGGGCAAAAGTATGATGGTACAATCCCCGGGATTGGTGCTCCGAAGTAATCTGGTCTGCCGAAATTTGGAAATTGAGATAAAGGGAGTCAAGTTTCCAACAGCCTTGATAGTCATTGAATCTGATAAATTGGACATTATTCTGGGAATGAATTGGTTGACCCAATACCAAGTATATCATCAATTGTGCGACCAGAGAAGCCACCATGGTTAATCAGGAAGGTTGCAGCGCAAGCTTTTATGCCCGCAGAAGTATACCCAAGAAGGATATGGTTTTCTCAGCTATGGCCGAAGAAGTGGAATCAATTCTTGTGGTCAGTGAGTATCCAGATGTATTTCCTGAGTAATTGCCAGGAATGCCACTAGACAGAGAACTGGAGTTTGCAATTGACTTGGTGCCCGGGACTGCACCGATATATAAGAAATATTATCGGATGCCTTCGTCATAATTGGTGGAGTTAAAGAAACAGCTCGATGAGATGCTGCAGAAAGGATACATCCGTCCAAGCTCTTCACCTTGGGGATCACCCGCTATATTTGTGGATAAAAAGGACGGAAGTCTTCGGGTGTGTAGACTACCGACAGCTGAATGACGTCACTATCAAGAACAAGTATCCACTACCAAGAATTGATGATTTGTTTGACCAACTCAGTGGGGCCAAAGTATTCTCCAAGATTGATTTGAGGACCGGATATCATCAACTCAAAATCAGGAAGCAAGATATTCCCAAGACCGCATTCACCACTCGATACGGTGTTTATGAATATACTGTTATGTCATTCGGTCTCACCAATGACCCAGCCTTTTTCATGCATATGATGAATAAGGTGTTTATGGATTTCTTGGACAAGTTTGTGGTGGTGTTCATCGATGACATCCTCATTTACTCAAAGAGCAAAGAAGAGCACAAGGACCACCTCCGAGCAGTTTTGCAAAGACTCTATGACCATCAGCTTTATGTAAAGTTCAGAAAATGTGAATTTTGGCTCTATCAAGTGGGATTTTTAGGGCATATTCTCTCAGCTGAAGGTATAGCCATGGATCAAAGTAAAGAGAAAGATGTGCTTGATTGGGCCGTACCCACGACAGTCTCAGAAATCTGGAGTTTCCTTGGATTAGCCGGGTATTATCGCCGCTTTATCGAAGGATTCTCTAAGATTGCCAAGCCAATGACAGAGCTCCTAAAGAAGGATAAGAAGTTTGAATGGACTGAGGACTGTGAAAGGAGCCTTAATGAGTTAAAAACTAGACTAACATCCGCGCCAGTATTGACTCTTACCAACATCTACTTCAGTTTTGATGTCTACTGCGACTCATCCAGGAAAGGACTCGGATGTGTACTCATGCAAGATGGCAAGTTTGTGGCCTATGCATCTCAAAAAACTATGGCCTCATGAAGGAATTTATCCAACTCATGACTTGGAATTGGCTGCGGTGGTGCATGCCTTGAAGATTTGGAGACACTATCTGATGACCCACAAGTGTAGGGGATCTATCGTAGTCCTGTCGAAAAGTAAGTGTCGAACCCAACGAGGAGCAGAAGGAAATGACAAGCGGTTTTCAGTCAGGTATTCTCTGCAAGCACTAAAATTATCGGTAACAGATAGTTTTGTGATAAGGTAATTTGTAACAGGTAACAAGCAATGAAAGTAAATAAGGTGCAGCAAGGTGGCCCAATCCTTTTAGTAGCAAAGGATAAGCCTGGACAAGTTCTTATATAGATAAAAGCGCTCCCGAGGACACATGGGAATTATCACCAAGCTAGTTTACATCACGCTCATATGATTCATGTTCGTTACTTTGATAATTTGATATGTGGGTGGACCGGTGCTTGGGTACTGCCCTTTCTTGGACAAGCATCCCACTTATGATTAACCCCTATTGCAAGCATCCGCAACTACAAAAGAATTATTAAGGTAAACCTAACCATAGCATGAAACATATGGATCCAAATCAGCCCCTTACAAAGCAACGCACAAACTAGGGATTAAGCTTCTGTCACTCTAGCAACCCATCATCTACTTATTACTTCCCAATGCCTTCCTCTAGGCCTAAACAATGGTGAAGTGTCATGTAGTCGATGTTCACATAACACCACTAGAGGAGAGACAACATACATCTCATCAAAATATCAAATGAATACCAAATTCACATGACTACTTATAGCAAGACTTCTCCCATGTCCTCAGGAACAAACGTAACTACTCAGAAATCATATTCATGTTCATCATCAGAGGGGTATTAATATGCATAAAGGATCTGAACATATGATCTTCCACCGAATAAACCAACTAGTATCAACTACAAGGAGTAATCAACACTACTAGCAACCCACAGGTACCAATCTGAGGTTTTGGTACAAAGATTGGGTACAAGAGATGAACTAGGGTTTGAGAGGAGATGGTGCTAGTGAAGATGTTGATGGAGATTGACCCCCTTCCGATGAGAGGATTGATGGTGATGATGATGGTGATGATTTCCTCCTCCCGGAGGGATGTTTCCCCGGCAGAATAGCTCCGCTGGAGCCCTAGATTGGTTCCGCCAAGGTTCCGCCTCGTGGCGGCGGATTTTCATCCTGAAAGCTTGCTTATGATTTTTTTTCCAGGGTAAAAGACTTCACATAGCAGAAGATGGCCACCAGAGGGCTACCAGGGGGCCCATGAGGTAGGGGGCGCGCACAGGGGGGTAGGGCGCGCCCCCCACCCTCGTGGCCAGGGTGTGGGCCCCCTCTGGTATTTCTTCAGCTCAATATTTTTTATTAAATCCAAAAATGACTTTCGTGGAGTTTCAGGACTTTTGGAGCTGTGCAGAATAGGTCTCTAATATTTGCTCCTTTTCTAGCCCAGAATCCCAGCTGCTGGCATTCTCCCTCTTCATGTAAACCTTGTAAAATAAGAGAGAATAGGCATAAGTATTGTGACATAACGTGTAATAACAGTCCATAATGCAATAAATATCGATATAAAAGCATGATGCAAAATGAACGTATCAACTCCCCCAAGCTTAGACCTCGCTTGTCCTCAAGCGGAAGTCGATATCGAAAAATATGTCCACATGTTTAGAGATAGAGGTGTCGATAAAATAAAATATGGACATGAGGGCATCATGATCATTCTTATAACAGCAACATAAATATATTTTGTCATTGATTTCTTATGCTCAAGTAACAATCTATTCACCATGTCAAGTATGAATTAGAAATTTCATTGAGAACTAACAAACTATGATCTCGGTCATTAAAGCAATTGCAATTTATCATAACACAAGAAAGAGTCCATATAAGAGCTTTTCAGCAAGTCCACATACTCAACTATCATTTAGTCTTCCACAATTGCTAACACTCACGCAATACTTATGGTTATGGAGTTTTAATCGGACACAGAGAAAGATATGGGCTTATAGTGTTGCCTCCCAACCTTTTACCTCAAGGGTAATGTCAATAATAATAGTTCATGCTAACTTCCATCCAATTGGATATATATATATATCAGGATCTTTCCAACACAAGGTGCTTGCCAAAGGATAAAATGTAAAAAGGAAAGGTGAAGATCACCGTGACTCTTAATGTATAAGACGAAAGTAAAAGATAGGCCCTTCACAGAGGGAAGCAGAGGTTGTCATGTGCTTTTTGGTTGGATGCATGAAATCTTAATGCAAAAGAACATCACTTTATATTGCCACTTGTGATACGGACCTTTATTATGCAGTCCATTGCTTTTATTGCTTCCATATCACAAGATCATATAAAGCTTATTTTCTCCACACTAATAAGTCATACATATTTAGAAAGCAATTTTTATTGCATGCAACATGACAACTTACTTGAAGGATCTTACTCAATCCATAGGTAGATATGGTGGACTCTCATGGCAAAACTGGGTTTAAGGATGTTTGGAAGCACAAGTAGTATCTCTACTTGGTGCAAGGAATTTGGCTAGCATGAGGGGGAAAGGCAAGCTCAACAATTTGGATGATCCATGACAATATACTTTAATTCGGATATGAGAGAACATAACCCATTACGTTGTCTTCCTTGTCCAACATCAACTCTTTAGCACGTCATATTTTAATGAGTGCTCACAATCATAAAAGAAGTCCAAGATAGTATATTTATATGAAGACCTCTCTTTCTTTATTACTTCCTATTAATTGCAACGATGACCAAAACTATGTTTGTCAACTCTCAACAACTTTTAATCATCGTACTCTTTATATGTGAAGTCATTACTCTCCATAAGATCAATATGATCTCTTGATTTCTTTCTTTTATTTTTATTCCCTAAAGATCATAGCAAAATAGCAAAGCCCTTGACTCAACACTAATCTTTATTATATATAGCTCACGGACTCAATTACATAGAGGGATCATAAAGCAAAACTCAAAACTAAATCATACCAAGGCTTTATTCTATTAGATCAAGAAATTACTAAAAGGATCGAACTAACTAAAACGGTATAGATAGGAGTGTGATGGTGATACGATACCGGGGCACCTCCCCCAAGCTTGGTTGTTGCCAAGGGGAGTGCCCATACCCATGTGATTATGTCTCCTTCGCTGGTGAAGATGGTGGTGATGATGATGGATAGTCGCACATCGAGCGTAGGAGCTCTTCCAATTTCCAGATAATGCCCTTGAGTGCGACAATATGGTCCTTCAACAAAATATTTTCATTTGTGAGATACTTGTTTTATATGCGAGCTAACTCAATCATCTTGAAAGCTTCAATCTCAGTTGGGGTAAAGAGGTTGGGAAGAGGTTGGATGTCTTCTTCTTCTGCCACTGGAGCTTGATCCTCCATCACCTTCTTGATCCTATCCTGCTTGTTGATCTCCCCGGGTTCTTATCTCTTCAGCTCCATCTTCATTAGCCAAGCATCATTGCCTCCATTGTTGGAGGAGGGTGATGACATGATGCCTGGCCTTGAAAAATCTGACAGAAAACAGCTTGAAACAAAGACAAAGGATATTTGTGTGATACGGTGGTCAAAACCTTCGGGAGATTATATAATGAATTTTTACCGACCGAAAGAAGTATCATGCAAGAAAATAGAGTCCGGAGAGCACCCAAGGTGCCCACAAGGCAGGGGGCGTGCCCAGGGGGGTAGGGCGCGCCCTCCACCCTCGTGGACGTCTCGTGTCCTTCTCGGACTACTTCTTATTTTCCTATTTTCTTAAATATTCCAAAACGGAGAAAAATTGCTATTAGAACTGTTTTGGAGTATGTTTACATACCGTACCACATACCTATTCCTTTTCGGAGTCTGAAACATTCTGGAAAGTGTCCCTTATGTACTCCTCCGGGGTTACAGTTTCAATAACATTAGTTTCAACATTTATTGGGTTACCTGAGATATAATGTTTGATTCTTTGACCGTTCACCACCTTCGGATTCGTGCCTTCGAAGTTGTTGATTTTTATGGCACCGGAGAGATAGACCTCCTCGATAATGTAAGGGCCTTCCCATTTAGAGAGAAGTTTTCCTACAAAAAATCTTAAACGAGAGTTGAAAAGCAACACATAATCACCTACATTAAACTCACGCTTTTGTATCCTTTTGTCATCCATCTTTTAACCTTTTCTTTAAACAGTTTGGCATTCTCGTAGACCTGGGTTCTCCATTCATCAAGTGAGCTAATGTCAAATAACCTCTTTTCACCAGCAAGTTTGAAATCATAATTGAGCTCTTTAATGGCCCAATATGCCTTATGTTCTAGTTCGAGAGGTAAGTGACATGCTTTTCCATAAACCATTTTATATGGACACATACCCATAGGATTCTTATATGCAGATCTATAGGCCCATAATGCATCATCAAGTTTGTTGGACCAATTCTTCCTAGATCTATTGACAGTCTTTTGCAAAATTAATTTGAGCTCTCTATTACTCAATTCTACTTGACCACTAGACTGTGGGTGGTAAGGAGATGCAATTGTATGATTAACATCATACTTAGCAAGCATTTTATGAAAAGCACCATGAATAAAATGTGAACCACCATCAGTAATTAAGTATCTAGGGACTCCAAACCTCTGAAAAATAACTTCTTTAAGCATCTTAATAGAGGTGTTATGATCAACACTACTAGTTGGAATAGCTTCTACCCACTTAGTAATGTAATCAACAGCAACTAAAATATGTGTACACCCATTAGAGGAAGGAAACAGTCCCAAATAATCAAAGCCCCAAACATCAAATGGTTCAATAACAAGAGAATAATTCATAGGCATTTCTTGACGTCTACGAATATTGCCAATTCTCTGACATTCATCACAAGATAAGACAAACTTACGGGCATCCTTGAAGAGAGTAGGCCAATAAAAATCAAATTGCAGTACCTTATGTGCAGTTCTATCTCCAGCGTGGTGTCCTCCGTATACCTCGGAGTGACACTTGCATAGGATCTGTTCCTGTTCATGCTCAGGCACACAACATCTAATAACACCATCTACTCCTTCTTTATAAAGGTGTGGGTCATCCCAAAAGTAATGTCTTAAATCATAGAAGAACTTTTTCTTTTGCTGGTATGTGAAACTAGGTGGTATAAATTTAGCAACAATGTAATTAGCATAATAAGCATACCATGGAGCAGTACGAGAAGCATTTATGAAAGCTAATTGTTCATCAGGAAAGCTATCATCAATAGGTAGTGGGTCATCAAGAACATTCTCTAACCTAGACAAGTTATCTGCAACGGGGTCCTCAGCTCCCTTTCTATCAATAATATGCAAATCAAATTCTTGTAATAGGAGAACCCATCTAATAAGTCTAGGTTTAGCATCTTTCTTTTCCATAAGATATTTAATAGCAGCATGATCAGTGTGAATAGTTACTTTAGAATCCACAATATAAGGTCTAAACTTATAACAAGCAAATACAACTGCTAAAAATTCTTTTTCAGTAGTAGCATAATTTTTCTGGGCGCTGTCTAGAGTTTTACTAGCATATTGAATAACATTTAGTTTCTTATCAACTCTTGGTCCTAGAACAGCACCTACAGCATAATCACTACCATCACACATAATTTCAAAGGGTAAATTCCAATCAGGTGGCTGAACAATAGGTGCAGAAATCACAGCGATCTTAAGTATTTCAAATGCTTCTACACAATCATCATCGAAGACAAAAGGAATATCTTTTTGTAAGAGATTAGTCAGAGGCCTAGAAATTTTAGAGAAGTCCTTAATGAACCTCCTATAAAAACCGGCATGACCAAGGAAACTTCTTATACCTTTAATGTCCTTGGGACACGGCATGTTTTCAATAGCATCAACCTTAGCTTTATCAACTTCAATACCTCTTTCGGAAATTTTATGCCCCAAGACAATGCCATCATTAACCATAAAGTGGCACTTCTCCCAATTCAATACAAGACTAGTATCTTCACATCTCTGCAAAACTCTAACAATGCTGCTCAAGCAATCATCAAAAGAAGACCCATAAACGGAAAAATCATCCATGAAAACATCACAATTTTTTCACAAAAGTCAGAGAATATAGCCATCATGCATCTTTGAAAGGTAGCAGGTGCATTACATAAACCAAACGGCATACGTCTATAAGCAAAAGTACCCAAAGGGCAAGTAAAAGTGGTCTTTTCTTGGTCCTCTACTGACACAAGTATTTGAGAGAAACCAGAGTAACCATCTAGAAAGCAAAAATGTGTGTGTTTAGATAATCTTTCTAGCATTTGATCAATAAAAGGTAGAGGGTAATGATCCTTTTTAACAGCTTTATTTAACTTACGGAAATCAATTACCATCCTATAACCTATAACAATTCTTTGTGGGATCAATTCATCTTTATCATTAGGAATGACAGTAATACCTCCCTTCTTAGGGACACAATGGACAGGACTTACCCACTGACTATCAGCAACGGAGTAAATTATACCTGCCTCCAGGAGCTTTAGTATTTCTTTTCTTACCACTTCTTTCATCTTAAGATTTAACCGTCGTTGGTGATCAATAATTGGTTTAGCGTCTTTCTCCAATTTTATTTTGTGTTGGCATAGAGTGGGACTAATGCCCTTAAGATCATCAAGAGTATACCCAATAGCAGCACGGTGCTTCTTCATAGTTTTCAATAATCTCTCCTCTTCCTTCTCTGAACGGTTAGCACTAATAATAACAGGATATATCTTCTTTTCATCAAGATAAGCATATTTAAGAGTATCAGGTAATGGTTTAAGCTCGAACACGGGATCACCCTTGGATGGTGGAGGATCCCCTAGGATTTCAATAGGCAAGTTGTGCTTCAAAATAGGTCCCCATTTAAAGAATACTTCATCTATCTCCCTTCTTTCATTCATAAACATATCATTTTCATGGTCTAGAAAATATTTTTCTAAAGGATCATTAGGAGGCATGGCAATAGAAGCAAGACCAATAATTTCATCCTTACTAGGCAATTCTTTGTCATGGGTTTGTCTATGAAACTTAGCAAAATTAAACTCATGAGACATATCCCCCAAACCAATAGTAACAATATCCTTTTCACAATCTATCTTAGCATTAACAGTATTCAAGAAGGGTCTACCAAATATGATGGGACAAAATTCATCTTGTGGGGAACCAAGAACAAGAAAATCAGCAGGATATTTAACTTTCACACACAAGACTTCAACATCTCTAACAATCACAATTGGTGAAATAGTATCTCTATTGGCAAGCTTAATTGTAACATCAGTTTCTTCTATCTTAGCAGGTGCAATATCATGCATAATTTCTATATATAAGGAATGAGGTATTGCACTTGCACTAGCACCCATATCACATAAGCCATGATAATAATGATCTCCTATTTTAACAGAAATAACAGGCATGCCTACAACAGGTCTATGTTTCTTAGCATCGGGTCTAGCAATTCTAGCAGCTGCATCATAGAAATAAATAACATGCCCATCAATATTATCAGCCAAGATATCTTTAACCATAGCAATACTAGGTTCAAATAATTTGCTCAGATGGCGTAGGTGTTTTAGTATTACTCTTACGAACCACAGTTGAAGCTTTAGCATGATCCTTTATCCTAATAGGGAAAGGTGGTTTCTCAATATAAGTAGTAGGAACAATAGGATCACTATAAGTGATAGTTTTTTCTTCAACATTAATAGGTGCAACTACTTTTACTTCAGTGGGAGGATTATATTTAACCACTTCTCCTTAGGGAGGTCAACATGAGTAGCAAATGATTCACAGAAAGAAGCTACTATCTCAGAGTCAAGTCCATATTTAGTGCTAAATTCATGGAAAACATTGGTATCCATAAAAGATTTAACACAATCAAACTTAGGTGTCATACCTGACTCCTTACCTTTGTCGATATCCCAATCTTCAGAGTTGCGTTTAATTCTTTCCAATAAATCACATCTGAATTCAATAGTCTTCATCATAAAAGAACCAGTACAAGAAGTATCAAGCATGGAGCGATTGCTGAGAGAAAGCCGAGCACAAAAATTTTGAATAATCATTTCTCTTGAGAGCTCATGATTGGGGCATGAATATAACATTGACTTATGCCTCCCCCAAGCTTGAGTGATGCTTTCTCCTTCGCGAGGCCAAAAATTGTATATATAATTACGATCACAATGAACAAGATGCATAGGATAAAACTTCTGGTGAAATTCCAATTTGAATCGTTTGTAGTTCCATGATCCCATATCATCACATAGCCTAAACCATGTCAATGCCTCTCCCTTCAAAGAGAAAGGGAAGACCTTCTTCTTGATAACATCATTGGGCATACTTGCAAGATTAAATAATCCACAAACTTCATCCAAATAGATTAGTTGTAAATCGGGATGCAATGTTCCATCTCCTGCAAAGGGATTAGCTAGCAGTTTCTCTATCATACCATAAGGGATTTCAAAGTAAACATTTTCAGTAGGTTTAGTAGATTGAGGAGCAACTCTTTGCTCTTCTGGTTGGGGTGAAGATACCCCGAACAAGCCCCTCAAAGGATTATGTTCCATAGTAACAAGTGACAGTAAATTTCAGCACACTATATAAATTTTTCCTTACCAAGTTCCACTTACCAAAGGTGCTTCACTCCGCGGGAACGGCGCTAGAAAAGAGTCTTGATGACCCACAAGTGTAGGGGTTCTATCGTAGTCCTTTCGATAAGTAAGAGTGTCGAACCCAATGAGGAGCAGAAGGAAATGACAAGCGGTTTTTAGTAAGGTATTCTCTGCAAGCACTGAAATTATCGGTAACAGATAGTTTTGTGATAAGGTAATTTGTAACTGGTAACAAGCAATGAAAGTAAATAAGTTGCAGCAAGGTGTCCCAATCCTTTTTGTAGCAAAGGACAAGCATGGACAAGTTCTTATATAGAGAAAAGCGCTCCCGAGGACACATGGGAATTATCGTCAAGCTAGTTTTCATCACGCTCATATGATTCGCGTTCGTTACTTTGATAATTTGATATGTGGGTGGACCGGTGCTTGGGTACTGCCCTTTCTTGGACAAGCATCCCACTTATGATTAACCCCTATTGAAGGTATCCGCAACTACAAAAGAAGTATTAAGGTAAACCTAACCATAGCATGAAACATATGGATCCAAATCAGCCCCTTACGAAGCAATGCATAAACTAGGGTTTAAGCTTCTGTCACTCTAGCAACCCATCATCTACTTATTACTTCCCAATGCCTTCCTCTAGGACCAAACAATGGTGAAGTGTCATGTAGTCAACGTTCACATAACACCACTACAGGAGAGACAACATACATCTCATCAAAATATCGAACGAATACCAAATTCACATGACTACTGATAGCAAGACTTCTCCCATGTCCTCAGGAACAAACGTAACTACTCACAAATCATATTCAAGTTCATAATCAGAGGGGTATTAATATGCATAAAGGATATGAACATATGATCTTCCATCGAATAAACCAACTAGTATCAACTACAAGGAGTAATCAACACTACTAGCAACCCACAGGTACCAATCTGAGGTTTTGGTACAAAGATTGGATACAAGAGATGAACTAGGGTTTGAGAGGAGATGGTGCTGGTGAATATGTTGGTGGATATTGACCCCCTCCCGATGAGAGGATCGATGGTGATGACGATGGTGATGATTTCCCCCACCCGGAGGGATGTTTCCCCGGCAGAACAGCTCCATCGGTGCCCTAGATTGGTTCCACCAAGGTTCCGCCTCGCGGCGGCGGAGTTTCATCCCGAAAGCTTGCTTATGATTTTTTTCCAGGGTAAAAGACTTCATATAGCAGAAGATGGCCACCGGAGGTCTGCCAGGGGTCCCACGAGGCAGGGGGCGCGCCCAGGTGGGTAGGGCGCGCCTCCCACCCTCGTGGCCAGGGTGTGGGCCCCCTCTGGTATTTCTTCCGCTCAGTATTTTTTATTAAATCCAAAAATGACTTTCGTGGAGTTTCAGGACTTTTGGAGCTGTGCAGAATAGGTCTCTAATATTTGCTCCTTTTCCAGCCCAGAATCCCAGCTGCCGGCTATGACGCCCCCGATTCAATCGTACACTAATCATGCACGCAAACATGTACGATCAAGATCAGGGACTCACGGGAAGATATCACAACACAACTATAAAAACATAAATAAGTCATACAAGCATCATATTACAAGACAGGGGCCTCGAGGGATCGAATACAAGTGCTCGATCATAGACGAGTCAGCGGAAGCAACAATATCTGAGTACAGACATAAGGTAAACAAGTTGCCATAAGATGGCTTGCACAAACTGGGATACAGATCGAAAGAGGCGCAGGCCTCCTGCCTGGGATCCTCCTAAACTACTCCTGGTCGTCGTCAGCAGCTTGCACGTAGTAGTAGGCACCTCTAGTGTAGTAAGAGTGGTCGTCGACGGTGGTGTCTGGCTCCTGCGCTCCGGCATCTGGTTGCGACAACCAGGAAGAAAAGAAAGGGGGGAAAGGGGGAGAAAAGCAACCATGAGTACTCATCCAAAGTACTCGCAAGCAAGGATCTACACTACATATGCATGGGTATATGTGTAAAGAGTCAAAATTGGTGGATTGAACTGCAGAATGACAGAATAAGAGGGGGATAGCTAGTCCTATCGAAGACTACGCTTCTGGCAGCCTCCATCTTGCAGCATGTAGAAGAGAGTAGATTGATGTCCTCCAAGTAGCATCGCATAGGATAATCCTACCCGGTGATCCTCCCCTCGTCGCCCTGTGGAAAAGCGATCACCGGGTTGTCCGTGTAACTTGTCTGGGTGTGTTTTATTAAGTATCTGGTTCTAGTTGTCATAAGGTCAAGGTACAACTCTGGGTCGTCCTTTTACCGAGGGACACGGCTATTCGAATAGATAAACTTCCCTGTAGGGGTGCACCACATTTCCCAACACGCTCGATCCCATTTGGCCGGACACACTTTCCTGGGTCATGCCCGGCCTCGAAAGATCAATAGGTCACAGCCCCACCTAGGCACAACAGAGAGGTCAGCACGCCGGTCTAAATCCTATGCGCGCAGGGGTCTGGGCCCATCGCCCATTGCACACCTACACGTTGCGAGGGTGGCCGGAAGCAGACCTAGCAACCTCCATTACAAAGGAAGTCACGTTACGTGGTCCAATCCAGCGTGCGCCGCTCCGTCGCTGACCTCAAGAAGGCTTCGGCTGATACCACGACGTCGAGTGCCCATATCTTTCCCGCGTAGTTGGTTAGTGCGTATAGGCCAGTGGCCAGACTCAGATCAAATACCAAGATCTCGTTAAGCGTGTTATTATGAAGCAACCGCGAACGCCGACCAGGGCCAGACCCACCTCTCTCCTAGGTGGTCTCAACCTGCCCTGTCGCTCCGCCTCAAAGTAACAGCCGGGGGCCATCGGGAACCCAGGCCCACCTCTACCGGGATGGAGCCACCTGTCCTTTTAGCCCCCTTATCCGAATCACTTGCGGATACTCAACGAGATGACCCGACTTTAGTCACCATCTATATAGTATAAGTATGTATAGTATATACCTGTGATCACCTCCCGAGTGATCACGGCCCAATAGTATAGCAAGGAGCATTTAGGATTGCGGGTAAGGTATCAACAGATGTAGCAACAATGACAGGCTATGCAAGAGAATAGGATTAATCTAAACAGTAACATGCTACACTACTCTAATGCAAGCAGTAGAGGGTAGAATAGGCGATATCTGGTGATCAAGGGGGGGGCTTGCTTGGTTGCTCTGGCAAGGAGGGGTCGTCAACACCGTAGTCGAACTGGGGGTCGTCGGCAGCCTCGGGGTCTATCGGAAAGAAGTAACGGAGGGGGAACACAATAAGTAACGGAGCAATCAAAGTATCACAAAGCGTAGCATGGCAATACGCGGTGCTAGAGGTGACCTAACGCAGTAGGAGGTGATACCGGTGAAGGGGGGAAACATCCAGGAAAGTATCCCTGGTGCTTCGCATTTTCGGACAGATGAACCGGAGGTGAAATGTTGCAGGTTCACTATGCTAGGGACGCGTGGCGGACGAACGGGTTGCGTATACAGATTCGCCTCGTCGTTCTGAGCAACTTCCATGTACAAAGTATTTTTCATCCGAGTTACGGATTACTTTATATTAATTTTCAAAGTTTTATTCATTTTCTGAATTTAATTTAATTCGAAATAAATGTGAATTGCTAGGTGCACCCAGCTCTGGGTACACATAAGTGTACCAAAGGGGCTGACATGTGGGTCCAAGGGGTCCTAGTTGACCAGTCAAACTTTGACTGGTCAATAGGGGGTGGGCCCCCCTTGTCATATACTATCTTACTAACCTAACAGATTAAATAGACTAATTAGGTTATCAGTTTAACTAACACAGGTTAATTAAGTTAATTAACTCTTTAATTAAGTAATTAATTAATAGTTTTATTATTATTATAATTTAATCTTTTTTATAAATGTTTCAGGGGCGTGGGGCCCATCTGTCATAGGCCCCAGGGGCCTTGGCAGGTTTGGTCCAGCGGGTGCAGGCGCACCCGAGCGAGCACTCGCCCGCAGGGCGGGACGAGGCCGCCGAGGCACGGGGCCATGGGGCGCCGGCCGGAGCGGGACGCGGTGGAGGTTCATGGCCATGGCGAGGCCACGGAGGAGCGCAAGGCGCCGGCCGGCAACAGGGGGCATGGCCAGGGCCGCAGGTACACGGTCAGAGAGCAGCTCGGGATGGCCGGAGCGGCAGCGGGAGGCGGCTAAGCGGCACCAAACGCTGCCGGAGGTGGGAACCGGACAGGGCGACGGTGACAAGCAGGCTGGTGCGGGGCCGCGGTTGACGGCGTTGGCCGGCGAGCAAGGGCAAGGGGAGGTGAAGGCACGCGTGGGCTACAACAGGAGGGCGCAACTTCGGGCAGGGCGACCGCGATCTCGGTCGCGGGGGTTCGACGGAGCGCGTGCGTTCGGTGACGAGGGAAAGAGAAGAGGCTGGGGGCCTCACCGAGCAGCGTAGGGCACGTGGCAGTGGGGGTCGAGGAGGAGGACGGGGACGGCGTTCCGGCAACGACGGAGTAGCTCCGGCGAATGGCGCTCGGCGACGACGGTTCGTGGTGGCGTCGAGGTCGTTGGAGCGCGTCAGGGAGGAGGCGGGGCGGTTCCGCGCGGCGTTGAGGCGGCGGGGATGGTCGACGGGGTCGGGTCGCCGTGGGGAGATTCATTCCCCCGATCCCGATCTGGATCGGGGAAGGGGAGAGAGATGTGGGGATCGTGGGGAGTGGGCTGGGGTTAGGGTTTGACCAGGGGGGTCGAGGTGGCCTAGTAGGGCGCCGGGGTGGGCCGGCCTGGCTGGGACATGGCCGAGTTGGGCCGGGGGCTGCTGGTTCTTTCTTTTTGTTATTTTTGTTTGCTTTCTTTTTATCTTTTCATAATTTTCTTTTCGGTTTCTTTTAATTATTAATTTATTTTAGTTTTTGTAAAATTTAATTTCAACACCTAAATTAGTATTTAGGAATACAACACTGCCACATTAATTTGGACAGCTAAATAAAATAGTTTAATATTTTATTAATTTGAAAAAGGTATTAAATTAAATGTTTTGTTGCTCCTTTAATTACCTTAGTGCATCTAAACACTTTACAAAAATGTGGTTTCTGCATCAATATTATTTATGATTTATTTTCAACAACTTGAACATTTTAGTTTTAAAGTTTGAAAACTTTTGTTGTTTGCCTATATTTTAAATTTGAATTTGAATCGTTTTGAACTAACGCGAGTTTATCAACAGTAACCGAGGTGACGTGGCATCATTAGCAAAGGTTTACTGTAGCTTAATTATCCGGGCATCACCATTCTCCTCCACTACAAGAAACCTCGTCCCAAGATTTTAAGAGGTGGAGTAAGGGGAAAGATCTGGTTACGAAATTCTAACGAGTCTTCTCGGTCTTGGTTGCTCTTCTCTAAGAGGTCAATCCACTACGTTGATGTCTTCATTTCTCTGCTTCAAGTCATCGTGATGAAGTTGTCGTCCTTCCTTCAGGAACTCCATCGTACTTACGAAAGAATAAAGGGTGGTTATTCCGAAAGAACGGACCTATGCAAGGTTCACTACCTGGTCGATAACATCGAGGAAGGTGGCGGAAAGTAACTCTCGAATTGAAACTTGAGAAAATATCGAGAGCAAAATAAGAAAGTATTCTGGGAAGTTTCGAGCGGGCAGACAAACGTTCGATGCCTGAAACGGGGCATGAAAGGGGTTCAAATTAACGGGAATAAGTATTGTGTCTAATTCCAAAGTAGATTACAAGGAAGGTGACCCCGTGAATTACATACGAAGTCAAGCGTGAGGAATCACTTTGGAAATCAAGGGTGTACAGGAGAGTCAGGTTTCGATCCTGTGGAACTGTGGGTTATGGGCCCACCATGTTGGTAAAAAGTAGGAAGAGGGGTGACGTCTTGCACGATCATGTAAGCAAGGCATGTCAGAGAATAACCGGCCAGTTATGTTATCAGCATCGTTGGTACCAAGGGCGAGGGACGAAGAGAACCTTTTTCCTGCTCGTTGAAACGAGTCGGACCAGTAGGCAAAGTTCTCGTCCATCGGTGGTTACCGGAATGCCATCAACAAAAGTAATAGGGTCTTACTGATAGAATCATACACCGAGGTGTTTACATAAGCAGGAGAATATTACTGCTTAGGTCATATAGACCTCAAGAAAGGTCAAACCAAACAATGGAAAGGATAATATGATTATGAAATTAAATAGAACAATGGAAAGAAAAATGTGTTTAAACACATGTTTCAGGGATATATCCTTCCCAAGGACAAGCAGAGCATGATATCCATGACATGATAGAAAGTAGAAAACCATTTAGGTAAGGGGAGAGGAATTTCATGACATAACCCAAACAACGGTGTTTGGATAATGGACGAAGAAAATTTAGCATTGTTCTTCAAATGCTCTTATTGAAAATCGAAGCACCACAAACATGCTTCAAGATAGCATCGACGAGGTCTTCAAGCAAAGGTCAGACTTTGGGTACACAAAGGATCCATCAGGATAAACTTATTAAACAAGGCATTCAATTTCCTTACGGAAGAAAAAAAAAGGTTAACCTTGTTAAGAAGGAAACTATAACACTAGGTCCTCCGGTCAGGTGTGCTAGGCATGACATCACCTTACCGGTATATAAGGACCAACATCATATCTCGTGGAAAGTTGTCCCAACCATCATACCTGACCGAGATTCAGATCCGAGTGGTGTCATGATACCTCAGACTCAGGATGTCCGAGAAGAAAAGGTGCAACACAAATCGACAAAATGACATTGCAAGATTCTCGGGAAATGAACTATGGGAGCGGGTTCCTGAAACAATAGTTCGTTATTAAACCAAGGAGGGGATGAGGAGGTGGCTGATGGACTCAGCGACAATTCATCGAGAATTTCAAACTGATGGATTTCCACAATAATGTGAACAAGAAGATGACACTTGTCAATTCAAATGATATAACGATGTATGTTCGACGAAAATGTCCACAATTAAACATTGGTTGACAGGTGCACCCGAAATATGGGATGGGTTGCACGATAAATGTTAGAACGGCGACTTAATGAAACAAAATCAATCGACCATTCACTTCAAAGCAATAGGGTTGCGAGAAGTTTTGAATTCACACATCATAGTTCAATTGCCGGTATTCCGGTTAGAAACAACACGGGGACCAAGAAGAATGGTGATGGTGAGAAGTATCACTATACCAAGAATTCTTAAGAGGTGGAGTAATCCTCATGACATTCTTGACATAAAAGATGGTAATCCTCCAAGGTAAAGAAGAACAAATGTTGGATAGCAAGGAACTCAAGGTATAACACAGAACATGAACAAGTTTGCGTTGGAGGGAAGGCTTCGATGAAAACACAATCATCAAAAGATCTCAGAATATTGATGATGATCACGACACATTTGTCAAGAGATTTGATGAAGATGTAATCGGTCGGCGATGACATCAAGTCAAGGGAATGATGAAGCGAAAATTTATTGGAACCACGGGTACGACACAAAATCAAAATCAAGCTTGTTGTTCAAGGCGAAATGATATGACAAGAAAGATCGACGTAAGCTTAGCTCGTCGAAAGTTGTGCTCTGGGATTAAGGACCAGGTAGCACAGTTAAAATCATCACAACAATGATATAGCCAACAGGCTAGGAATGGCGTGATGGGGTACAAACTCGTACTTAAAGATTACTAAGAGTTGTTGAACCGTAGTGCGGACTCAGTTCAGTTATCGGTGCCTTTGAGTGTTTAGTAACTCAGGGTCCATGAAAAATTGTAATCAGTGTGAATGTAGTACTTGATGAAGAACTCATAAGAAGTTATGCAGTTCCAAGATAATCTCGAGATACCAGGGGGTAATACTCAATGACAGATCAAAGTAGAGGTTGGACTAGGGTATTGCTCTGCAGAAGACAAGTGCTTAAACTTGCACGAGAAATGCTATTTAAAGGAGAACATAGTCGGAACCACGATTGCAAAAGGCCGGATCCTAGATATAAGAACTTATACCAAAGGAATAATTAATTTAAGAGATGCTTTAATGATACGATCTACATCGTGTCCATGGGCATGAACACAAAGTTGAAGGTCGACTCCCACTTCTCCAATGCATAACCTTTCATTCACTTCTCACTTTCAAAGAAGTTGTAGTGTTGAAATTTTATCTGGCAAAATACCAGAAGAGTATGACTCGTGAAAACTTCCGAGTTCACACATATTAAGGAAGGCATAGGTTCAACCCATCGGGTTATCTTATAAACATATGCCACCAGCTACAAGAGTAAATGTCACCAGCTCCAAGCAGAGCATGGTCGGCCAAATCAGAGAATAGGATTTATCAATGGCATTAGGTATCAGGGAAAGAACTTCTCGAGTTTTTTGTATACAACGGACACTTTCGGATGATAATTCAACAAATGAACTGCCGGTCCGTAACGGAGCTGATGTGAGTATCGCCACACAACCAGCGAAAGAAACAATGCAAAGGCATTGGTTATAGAAGCAACTAACTATTTCAAAGCACAGATGCAAAGGAATTATGATTTCTAATTCAAGGGATCAGAAGCAACGCTCTGATTAGGGATGAATAAGATGAATAGCCTTAGGGGTACAATCAATGACAATTTGATTGGTCGAGAACTAGCTCCTGACTAAAATTGGTGTCTGAGCCGGAAGGGTGAATTCTTCGATTCAGTTGAGGATTGCAAGCAACCGTAAAATATTGAATCAACGGACTCAAAATGATAATGACAAAGGATGTCAATAAGATTACTAGACTTATGGGATTAACCATAATGCGAGTAGGCAAGAATTTCAAGAGCAAAAGGCTCCTGAGGATTTTCAGAAGATCGAATGGTATTTTGAAGACTTTTGTGAAACACATGAACAACTGGGTATGAGCGGATACTCGACAAGTGCGAGGATTTATTTGTAGGGGTATTCATGTGGCAAAGAACTGCAAGGCAGTAGGCACAAAGTATTCTCGGAACAATAGAGAAAACTTTGGGCTATCTTGCAATAACAAGATCAACGTGGGATGATCTATGAATGGCAAGTGTAAGTAGTTATCCATAAGGATTTATCGGCGGTCGGGAATAGCGAAAGTGGTGGGCACAAAGTCTCGAGAGAATATCGAAGAGTATCTTCGGAATCTTCTGGTGAAGCAGACCATCATCTGGAATGAAGGGCTCTCTGGGAGAAAGTATTTATGAGAACCTAGAGTTAGAGTTAGCAAAACCATTTAACCAGAATAGAAGAGAGATCAGAGTCCCAGAGTAAAGGCGAGGAATAAAAGATCCTAATACCACCCAAATGGCGACGTGGGCCTGTAAGCCACACAGCCATGTTAATAAAGTTTTGCAATGACTAGACTCAACTTCGTCCAAGGAGTTGGAAAGGGGGATTCCTATAGGCAGTCGGCTCTGATACCAACTTATGATGCCCCTGATTCAATTGTACACTAATCATGCACGCAAATGTGTACGATCAAGATCAGGGACTCACAGGAAGATATCACAACACAACTCTAAAAACATAAATAAGTCATACAAGCATCATATTAAAAGCCAGGGGCCTCAAGGGCTCGAATACAAGTGCTCGATCATAGAGGAGTCAGCGGAAGCAACAATATCTGAGTACAGACATAAGGTAAACAAGTTGCCATAAGATGGCTAGCACAAACTGGGATACAGATCGAAAGAGGCGCAGGCCTCCTGCCTGGGATCCTCCTAAATTACTCCTGGTCATCGTCAGCAGCCTGCACATAGTAGTAGGCACCTCCAGTGTAGTAAGAGTGGTCGTCGACGGTGGTGTCTCGCTCCTGCGCTCCGGCGTCTTGTTGCGACAACCAGGAAGAAAAGAAAGGGGGAAAAGGGGGAGAAAAGCAACCGTGAGTACTCATCCAAAGTACTCGCAAGCAAGGATCTACACTACATATGCATGGGTATATGTGTAAAGAGGAAAAATTGGTGGACTGAACTGCAGAATGACAGAATAAGAGGGGGATAGCTAGTCCTATCGAAGACTACGCTTCTGGCAGCCTCCATCTTGCACCATGTAGAAGAGAGTAGATTGAAGTCCTCCAAGTAGCATCGCATAGCATAATCCTAACCGGCGATCCTCCCCTCGTCGCCCTGTGGAAAAGCGATCACCGGGTTGTCTGTGGAACTTGTCTGGGTGTGTTTTATTAAGTATCTAGTTCTAGTTGTCATAAGATCAAGGTACAACTCCAGGTCGTCCTTTTACCGAGGGACATGGCTATTCGAATAGGTAAACTTCCTTGCAGGGGTGGACCACATTTCCCAACACGCTCGATCCCATTTGGCCGGACACACTTTCCTGGGTCATTCCCGGCCTCGGAAGATCAACACGTCGCAGCCCCACCTAGGCACAACAGAGAGGTCAGCACGCCGGTCTAAATCCTATGCGCGCAGGGGTCTGGGCCCATCGCCCATTGCACACCTGCATGTTGCGAGGGCGGCCGGTAGTAGACCTAGCAACCTCCATTACAAAGGAAGTCACGTTACGCGCCAATCCGGTGCGCGCCACTCCGTCGCTGACGTCAAGAAGGCTTCAGCTGATACCACGACGTCGAGTGCCCATATCTTTCCCGCGTAGTTGGTTAGTGCGTATAGGCCAGTGGCCAGACTCAGATCAAATACCAAGATCTCGTTAAGTGTGTTATTATGAAGCAACCGCGAACGCCAACCAGGGCCAGGCCCACCTCTCTCCTAGGTGGTCTCAACCTGCCCTGTCGCTCTGCCTCAAAGTAACAGCCGGGGGCCGTCGGGAACCCAGGCCCACCTCTACCGGGATAGAGCCACCTGTCCTTTCAGCCCCCTTATCCGAATCACTTGCGGGTACTCAACGAGCTGACCCGGCTTTAGTCACCATCTATATAGTATAAGTATGTATAGTATATACCCGTGATCACCTCCCGAGTGATCACGGCCCGATGATAAACTAGCATCCTATACTGAGCATTTAGGATTGCGGGTAACGTATCAACAGATGTAGCAACAATGACAGGCTATGCAACAGAATAGGATTAATCGAAACAGTAACATGCTACACTACTCTAATGCAAGAAGTAGAGGGTAGAATAGGTGATATCTGGTGATGAAGGGGGGGCTTGCCTAGTTGCTCTGGCAAGGAGGGGTCGTCAACACCGTAGTCGAACTGGGGGTCGTCGGCAGCCTCGGGGTCTATCGGAAAGAAGTAACGAAGGGGGAACACAATAAATAACAGAGCAATCAAAGTATCACAAAGCGTAGCATGGCAATACACGGTGCTAGTGGTGACCTAACGCAGTAGGAGGTGATACCGGTGAAGGGGGGAAACATCCGGGAAAGTATCCCCGGTGTTTCGCGTTTTCGGACAGATGAACCGGAGGTGAAATGTTGCAGGTTCACTATGCTAGGGACGTGTGGCGGACGAACGGGTTGCGTATACAGATTCGCCTCGTCGTTCTGAGCAACTTTCATGTACAAGGTATTTTCATCCGAGTTACGGATTACTTTATATTAATTTTCAAAGTTTTATTCATTTTCTGAATTTAATTTAATTCGAAATAAATGTGGATTGCTAGGTGCACCCAGCTCTGGGTACACATAAGTGTACCAAATGGGCTGACATGTGGGTCCAAGGGGTCCTACTTGACCAGTCAAACTTTGACTGGTCAATAGGGGGTGGGTCCCCTTGTCATATACTATCTTACTAACCTAACAGATTAAATAGACTAATTAGGTTATCAGTTTAACTAAAACAGGTTAATTAAGTTAATTAACTCTTTAATTAAGTAATTAATTAATACTTTTATTATTATTATAATTTAATCTTTTTTTTATAAATGTTTCAGGGGCGTGGGGCCCATCTGTCATAGGCCCCAGGGGCCTTGGCAGGTTTGGTCCAGCGGGTGCGGGCGCACCCGAGCGAGCACTCGCCCACAGGGCGGGACGAGGCCGCCGGGGCACGGGGCCATGGGGCGCCGGCCGGAGCGGGACGCGGTGGAGGTTCGTGGCCACGGCGAGGCCACGGAGGAGCGCAAGGCGCCGACCGGCGATAGGGGCATGGCCAGGGCCGCAGGTACGCGGTCAGAGAGCAGCTCGGGATGGCCGGAGCGGCAGCGGGAGGCGGCTAAGAGGCACCGAACGCGGCCGAAGGTGGGAACCGGACCGGGCGACGGCAACGAGCAGACTGGTGCGGGGCCGCGGTTGATGGCGTTGGCCGGCAAGCAAGGGCAAGGGGAGGTGAAGGCGCGCGCGGGCTACAGCAGGAGGGCGCAACTTCGGGCAGGGCGAGCGCGATCTCGGTCGCGGGGGTTCGACAGAGCGCATGCGTTCGGTGACGAGGGCAAGAGAAGAGGCTAGGGGCCTCACCGAGCAGCATAGGGCACGGGGCAGTGGGGGTCGAGGAGGAGGACGGGGACGGCGTTCCGGCGATGACGGAGTAGCTCCAGCGAATGGAGCTCGGCGACGATGGTTCGTGGTGGCGTCGAGGTCGGTGGAGCGCGTCGGGGAGGAGGCGGGGCGGTTCCGCGCGGCGTCGAGGCGGCGGGGATGGTCGACGGGGTCGGGTCGCCGTGGGGAGGTTCATTCCCCCGATCCCGATCTGGATCGGGGAAGGGGAGAGACATGTGGGGATCGTGGGGAGTGGGATGGGGTTAGGGTTTGACCAGGGGGGTCGAGGTGGCCTAGTAGGGCGCCGGGGTGGGCCGGCCTGGCTGGGACATGGCCCAGTTGGGCGGGGGGCTGCTGGTTCTTTCTTTTTGTTATTTTTCTTTCTTTCTTTTTATCTTTTCATATTTTTATTTTCTGTTTCTTTTAATAATTAATTTATTTTAGTTTTTGTAAAATTTAATTTCAACACCTAAATTTGTATTTAGGAATACAACACTGCCACATTAATTTGGATAGCTAAATAAAATAGTTTAATATTTTATTAATTTGAAAAAGGTATTAAATTAAATGTTTTGTTGCTGCTTTAATTACCTTAGTTCATCTAAACACTTTACAAAATGTGGTTTCTGCATCAATATTATTTATGATTTATTTTCTACAACTTGAACATTTTAGTTTTAAAGTTTGAACAGTTGCTTATCAGTTGGAGTTGCCACCAGAACTGTGAGAGGTACACAATGTGTTTCATGTCTCACAGCTAAGAAGATGTATCTCGCCACCGGAGAAAAGGACTGATATGGCAGAGATAGAACTGGCTAAGGATATGACATATGAGGAAAGACCAGTTAAAATATTGAACGAGATAGAAAGAGTCACTCACAGCAAAGTAATCAGGTTTTTCAAGGTTCAATGGGCGCACCATACCGAGGAAGAGGCAACCTAGGAAAGAGAGGAATTTTTAAGGACTGCTTACCTAGAATTATTTTCCCAAGCAACCGAATCTCGAGGACGAGATTCATCCTAAGTGGGGGAGGTTTGTGACAGCTTGGTTTTTGTCTTCTCTCTTTTTCCGGATTTGATTTGCCTTTGCCTTGGATTTGAGTTTTTAGAATCAATTCAAATGGACTTGTCACTTGGGCATGCCCTTGACTTTCACCCAAGTGACCCATCTGCATCTCATCCAACTCCATTTCTCTCTAAAAACCTAGGATGGCCTATTGGATATTTTTCTTAAAAGAAAATATTCATTTTCCATTTTGAAAAATCATTTTAGAAACTAGAGCTCCAAAGCAACCCCAATTTTTATAGCTCCAAAAATCTTGATATAATTCCTGAATTTTCTTTGAACCTTGGCCCACCTCCCTGAGTAAAAACAGTGCATGTCTTTTTGTAATATTTTTGCTACAGAAAATCATTTCCATTCTCGCCCAAAAATGCACTTTGTACAGCAAGTGCATTTTTTATTAATCTTTTGGAGCTAATATTTCTTGAGCCTAGACACCATCCTAAGTAACCCTTAACCCCAGGAGATCAGCCCTAATGTCCTTCTAGAAGCTAGCCAAACTTGGCGACCAAGTTTCTGTCCAGAAACTTGCCAGCAAGCTTGAGTCACTTCTGGTCGGCCTGGGTTCGAGTCTTCACTTTTCCTAGACTAAACACTGCGTGGAATTTAGCCTAGACAAGGTTTGGCAATGTGTGGGTGTCGTTTTAGCCATTCTAGGGTGGTGACCGCGTGTGGACACGGGGCCTGGCATGCGTTCGACGCGCTCTGCGTCGCGCCAGTGCTTCTGTTCGGCGCGTGCCTGAGCCAGAGCTCGCCGACAACTGCCGCACCGTGCCACCACCTTCGTCTCATTGCCCTTGACCTGTCGTTGGTGCTCGCCAACACCGGAGATGCCGCAGCGAGCACGGGCGCGTCGCTGCCAAAAGCCACAGTGCACCCGCGCCCCTGTCTTCTTCTCCCCCTCCTCCCTATGCTCGTTCGTGAGCGTGGACAGCCTCCGCGTGATCGCTGAGCATCTCACCCCCTCGCTGACACCTCTCGTCGCCCCTCGCCGTCTTCCAGAGAACACCGGCGGCGGCACGTACCCCCTTCCCCCTCCGGCTATAAATTGAGCCCTCCCCTCCGTTCTAGAGACACCCACACACCACCCAATGTAACGCCCCGGATTCGATGCGCCAGGTGTCTGCCAGTTATTCGCCGTTGTTGCCATGTCATTTGCTTGCGTGTTGCATTTTTCCATGTCATCATCTGCATTTCATATCATGTCATCATGTGCATCTCATTTTGCATACGTGTTCGTCTCATGCATCCGAGCTTTTTCCCCGTTGTCCGTTTTGCAATCCGGCTATCCTATGTCCTCCGGCGTCCCCCTTTTGCCTCTTCTCTTGTGCGAGTGTTAAACATTCTCAGAATGGCCCGAGGTTTGCCAAGCGGCCTTGGTATAGCACCGGTAGACCGCCTGTCAAGTTTCGTGCCATTTGGAGGTCGTTTGATACTCTAACGGTTAACCGGGTAACCGCAAAAGCCCTCCTTTGTTTGCAGCCCAACACCCCTTCCAAAGTGGCCCAAAGCCCATCTAACTCCCCTCCATGCTCTCGGTCGTTCGATCACGATCGTGTGGGCGAAAACCGCTCCTCATTTGGACTCTCCTAGCTCCCTCTACCTATAAATATGTGCCTCCCCCGTCCAAATCGCAGATGAAACCCTAAATCCTCCCTCCGCGCCGTCGGACATGTCCGCCGACGGCCGGACATGTCCAGCCTCCACCTCACCCCGGCGAATCAGGCATCGCCACGTCATCTCCGCCGCCGCTCCCAGCCAACGGCGCGCTGCCACGTGGTCCCTGGCCACCGCGCGTCGCCGCCGGCCCGCTCGGCCCGTGCGGGGCCCCTAGGGAACGCACCGCGCAGCCGCCGCCTGTCCGATGCGCCGCCGGCGCTCCGCCGACGCTCCGCCGCCGCCGTGTCTCCGGCGCCTCGCCGGCGCCTCCCCGCGCCGCCGCCCGGGAGCCTACCGTCGCCCCGCCTCGCCGACCCCGCCGATCTCCGCCGTTGCCCTCGGCTGCCGCGCCGCGCCCCGCGCGCCGTCGGGCGCCGCCTCCGCCTGCCGGGCAGCGCCGCCCCGCCTGCGCCGGCCGCTCCTGCGCCCCGCCGCCTTCGCCGTCAAGGCCGGCCGCCGCGCTGCCCCCCGCGTCCCCGACTCCGGTCGCCGGACCCGCCCCATCTCACGTCGCCGGCCCCGCAGCTCCTCCGCCGGCGACAGATCCGGTGGCCCCGACCTCGCCGGCATCCTCCCCGTCCTCGTCTCCGGCGAGTTTTCCGGCTGCCTCGAAATCCGTGCTAGTCTGGAGGTTGCCCCGAAATTCTTCCAAGTCCTCAAATTATTACATAATCATGCCATGTTCATCATGCCGTATCTCTGCATCCGTAGCTCCGTTTTGCGTGTGTAATATGTCAAATTGTTTGTCTCGACGAGTAATTCATTTCATTCCATTGCATCATTTTCATTTGAGTTCATCTTGATGCCCGAAATGCTGTTGGAAGAGTGCATGTTGATGTTAACCTGCTGAAACTGTTATAAATTGCTCATTTGTCATTTTTGCCATGATTGATGTGTGCATCCTATGAGGTTGATGTCTACATGTGTTTTGATCTATGCCATGCCATCTTTCCAGTGGTGCCAACCATGTATTTTTGTGAGTTGTGTGTTGAGTGTATCAAGCTTGTTAAGGAGGGTACTTGATGTTGCTGTTTTCGTGACAGATTCTGTTATATTTTGTTGCTATGTTAACATGCTTCTACTAATCATTCTATGCATAATCTGGAGATGTTCTATAAACATGTTTTTATCTACATGTCTTTCTCTATCCATTCATGCCCTTGGTTGCAATTATAGCCTGCTGGAACATGTTGTAAACTTACTCCAAAGTTGCTTGATAATGTTGCTGTCAACCTGTTAACATTAAGTTCAATGTTTCCATGATGGTTTACTAGTGATCCATGTATCCTATGAACTTGTTCTTGCCATGCTTAGCTTCATAAACATGCCTTCTTACTGTTGGTTGCCTTGACATGCCATGTAATGCTCTGTGGTGAGTGGTTCAAGCTCACCAACATGCCTACTTATTGTTGTTCCTGCCATGTTTGAATCTGTAATATAACTTGCCATGTTTACATGGGTGCCATCATATTTTCTATGCCTTTTTGGCTCATGGTCAGTAAGGGACTTTTGATCTATGCTTTTAGTAGATTCATGCCATGCCTTTGTTTGCCATGATATGTTCCTGTAACATGTTGTTTGCTTGCTCTAAACATTGCAACCTGATGTTATTTCTGCAAAGTCTGAAACTGTTATTATTTGCAATCTTCCCATGTCCTTTTGAGTATGTTCTATTGATTTCTGGAGTTAGCTCAGTGTTCATGTTTTGTTATGCTTTACCAGTACTTCATGCCCATGCCTTTTGTTTTTATGTTGGGGTGTTGTAGCATGTTGTTTTGATGCTTGCAATATGCCTAGTTGCTGTTATGGACAGATTGTTGTTATGCCTTGTATAGTGTGTGTTTGTTGAACCGTTGCTCCGTTTTGAGTGTGCTCTATATGAAACTTGCTTGATTTTGCATGTAGCTTCTTATTATCATGTTTCATCCATGTTTTGGTGTGTTTGCTTGATTGTTGGGTGCATTTTGCATCAATGCCATGCTTAACTTGTTTTGCTCATATCTTCTAGGCCGTAGCTCCGAATCTAATGAACTTTATATGCAACTTGACTAGAATCTCATGTAGATCATCTTGGTGCATCTTAACTTGCTGTTTAACAACTTGAACATAATGTTTATTCAGATCTGGACTAATTTCGAAATTTGCATATGAGGACTTATCGGATTTGTTATATGTTGTTTCCAGCCTCATTTAAACTTGCCTTGATGTGTTGTTATTGTTTGCATCATCTCTTGCCATGAGTAGCTTCATGTAGCCTTGTCATGCATCATTCTTGTGGTGCATCATGCCTTGTCCATGTGTGGTGTGTTTACCATGTTGTGCGCTTCTTCTTGTTAGTTCCTGTTTCGTTGCGATCGTGAGGATTCGTTCGTCTACGGTTGGTTCGGCTTCATCCGTTCATCTCCTTCATGGACTCGTTCTTCTTCCTTGCGGGAATTCAGGCAAGATGACCGCTACCCTGGATCTCACTACTATCATTGCTATGCTAGTTGCTTCATTCTATCGCTATACTGCGTTACCTATCTGTTGCTCATCAAGCCTCCCAAATTGCCATGAACCCCTAACCTTTGACACCGTTCCTAGCAAACCGTTGCTTGGCTATGTTACCGCTTTGCTCAGCCCCTCTTATAGCGTTGCTAGTTGCAGGTGAAGTTGAAGATTTCTCCTTGGTGGACAGGGTTTATGTTGGGATATCACAATATCTCTTATATTATAAATGCATCTATATACCTGGTAAAGGGTGGAAGGCTCGGCCTTATGCCTGGTGTTTTGTTCCACTCTTGCCGCCCTAGTTTCCGTCATACCGGTGTTATGTTCCCGGATTTTGCGTTCCTAACGCGGTCGGGTGATTTATGGGACCCCCCCTGACAGTTCGCTTTGAATAAAACTTGTCCAGCAAGGCCCAACCTTGGTTTTACCATTTGCCTCACCACCACCTATTTTTTCCCTTGAGAGTCGCTCTCTCGAGGGTCATCTTTATTTTAGCCCCCCCCCCCCCCGGGCCAGTACTTGTCTAAGTGCTGGTTCGAACCGAGTAGACTGCGGGGCCCCCTCGGGGCAACTCGAGGTCTGGTTTTACTCGTAGGATGTCTCATCCGGTGTTGCCCTGAGAACGAGATATGTGCAGCTCCTATCGGGATTGTCGGCGCATCGGGCGGCTTTGCTGGTCTTGTTTTACCATTGTCGAAATGTCTTGTAAACCAGGATTCCGATACTGATCGGGTCTTCCTGGAAGAAGGTCTATTCTTTCGTTGATCGCGAGAGCTTGTCATGGGCTAAGTTGGGACACCCCTGCAGGGTTTAAACTTTCGAGAGGCGTGCCCGCGGTTAAGTGGCAGATGGGAATTTGTTAATGTCCGGTTGTAGATAACTTGACACTAGATCCAAATTAAAACGCATCAACCGTGTGTGTAGCCGTGATGGTCTCTTCTCGGTGGAGTCCGGGAAGTGAACACGGTTTCTGGGTTATGTTTGACATAAGTAGGTGTTTAGGATCACCTCTTGATCATTGCTAGCTTCACGACCGTACCTTTGTTTCTCTTCTCGCTCTCATTTGCGTATGTTAGCCACCATATCATGCTTCGTCGCTGCTGCAACCTCACCACTTTACCCCTTCCTTTCCCATTAAGCTTTGCTAGTCTTGATACCCATGGTAATGGGATTGCTGAGTCCTCGTGGCTCACAGATTACTACAACAACAGTTGCAGGTACAGGTTTATCCGATGATCTTGAGCGAGAGCGATGTTTGCTTGTTTGGAGTTCTTCTTCTGCTTCTTCTTCGATCAGGGGATAGGTTCCAGGTCGGCAGCCTGGGCTAGCAGGGTGGATATTGTTTGAGTTTCTGTTTATGATTCATCCGTAGTCGGATGTTGTTCTTGTATGTTGTATTGTTGTATTCATGTGACATTGTATGTATTGGATGTATCCCCACTATTATGTAATGTTGATGTAATGATATCCACCTTGCAAAAGCGTCTTCAAGATGCGCTTCTATCCTTGGTGGGACCTTCGAGTTCCTTTAGGATAGGGTCGCATCTTGGGCGTGACAAGTTGGTTTCAGAGCCTCGACCGACCTTAGGAGCCCCCCTTGATTGATCGTGTAGTTTGGCCGTTGTTGAGTCTAGAAGAAAACTGTTTTCGGAGTCTAGTTATATCGGAGAGTAGGAATTCTTTTTACTCCTCAGCCCCTTCGTTGCTCTGGTAAGAAATCTTGACGTAGGTGTTTTGAATTACTCCTCTTCCCATTCAAAATTTTCTTTAGGTTCACGCAGTTGGTTTTCCGATCGTTGTTCTCAGCTCTTTTGATCCGGTGCATTTCTCGTCAAGTTGACTCGAGCCTCTTCATCTTTGAGTTCAATCCTCAGTTCTTCCTCCGACGTCGTTGTTTCTCTGTTCGAAGTTGTCCTTGTTTTTTTCCCACCCGCCCTCCCCTTTTCCTTCTCGAAACCGGAGTTCGTAATCGAATATCCATCCTACTCGTGCGAAGTCTTTGCTTTCTTTCCTCAATGATGTCAACCAGTGTTTTCTCTTCAAGATATTCGTCAGTTTCCCCTTCAAGTTGCCTATGTTTTCCCCTCCCTCCCACCCTTTTCTTCCGGAGCATGAGTCTCTTTCGAGCATCAATTCCATTCGTGCGAAACCCCTTCAGTCTTTCGTCAATTATTTCAACTGGTGAATTCTCGTCTGGTTTGTCATTTTTCAACTCTTTTCCTTTTCCGGTGGATTCAATTCAAGTTATTCAGGTTGACCATATTCTTTTCCTCGGCTCAAGTGTTTTCCTCGCTCGTTCGCCTCTCGTCAGTTTATCCTTCCGGAGTGTTCAAGACATCTCAGGAGATTCGTCTGTGTGTGAATTAATTAGAGGTTGTCACCTCATTCTAAGATTTCATTGTTCCGGTGCATCATCTATCTGTTCAACAATCCTTTCCAACGGTGTTTTCTTTAGTGGGCCCTAACCCACAGGTCTTTTTCCAGGATCTTACCTGACTCTTCTAATTCCCCCAGAGTTATTCGCAAATCTTTTCAAAGTGTGACGTAAGAATGAATCCCATCAGTCACATGCCTTCTCCAAGGTCGCTTTCAAATTATTTTCATCTTTGGCTCAACCTCTCTGCTTTTCATTCTCCCGGAGTATCTCAGTAATTTGATGGTTTTTCTCGTCGGCAATTGAAGACCGAAGAAGAGTTTTTCCTCTAAATCTGCCCGTTCTCCCGGAGATTCACGGTGCTAGCTCGACGTTATCCTATCAAATTGTTTCTAGTCATGCAAATTCTTTTCATCCATCCGGAGCATTTCAGGAGTTGCTTTCTCTCTCGATCATCAGGAGGTCATCTTTTTGGAAGATTTCTTCATTCTAAGTTTTCAGATTCGTTCTCCAATTATTCTATATCTGTGCCCTTTCGTTCGTCTCAATATTCTTCCGGTGCTTCGTTCAAGTGTCCTTCAATCAGTTCGCGATCTCTTTGTTCTTTTGCATCTAAATCCCCTCAAGCATATTTGTTCTTCTAATTCTTCCCGGTGATTAATTCTCTTTCATCAGTCGTTTGAATTCTTACGGTGGTTCATTCAAGATTCTTTTTCTTTGATTATCATTTTAATTCATTCGATCTTTTCAATCCTACCGGTGGTTCATGAAGACCTTCTCAAGTTTGCGATATATCACTTCTCAATCCTTTTTCAAGAAGAATAAGTAATATGCAAAATCCATTGCTTGTCATCAATTTAATTTGATGAAGGATAAGCATACAATAAATCTTATTCTTATTTCATCCAAGCGAGTAATCCCTTCCTTCAGAGTTTGTTCTTGAGGAATAAATTCTAGTTCCAAGTGTTTTCATATTTTCTTTTGAGTTCAAATTTCCTCAGCCATCTCGTGGGAACCTCCATCTTAATCATCGCAAGGCTCATCTTATTCTTTTTCATCCTTCATTCCGCCTCATCATCCTTTTGTCACCGGAGTTCTTCATGGTGGTTCTTCATGATTTAATTCATTCTTCAAGAGCTTATCAAGTATCATTCCATCTTCCCTAGTTCATGATTCGACCCTCTCCATGTTCAACCAGAGTGCTGCCTAAATTCTTTCAGACTTATTCGTTTCTTTTCTCATTCTAACCACTCCGGTTAGAACGAGTGGTTTCATAGTCTATCTGATTCCGTGAGCTTTCGATTCTCGACATTCTCGTCGTTCATCTATTCTTCTCGACTGCTCTCGATTCTTTGATTCTTCTCTTCAGTTCTTGTTTCACCTCATCCCTTTTCCCTTCCGTCTCGGTCCTAAGATCTCGGGACGAGATCTCTTGTTAGTGGAGGAGTGTTGTAACGCCCCGGATTCGATGCGCCAGGTGTCTGCCAGTTATTCGCCGTCGTTACCACGTCATTTGCTTGCGTGTTGCATTTTGCCATGTCATCATCTGCATTTCATATCATGTCATCATGTGCATCTCATTTTGCATACGTGTTCGTCTCATGCATCCGAGCTTTTTCCCCGTTGTCCGTTTTGCAATCCGGCTCTCCTATGTCCTCCGGCGTCCCCCTTTTGCCTCTTCTCTTGTGCGAGTGTTAAACATTCTCGGAATGGCCCGAGGTTTACCAAGCGGCCTTGGTATAGCACCGGTAGACCGCCTGTCAAGTTTCATGCCATTTGGAGGTCGTTTGATACTCCAATGATTAACCGGGTAACCGCAAAAGCCTTCCTTTGTTTGCAGCCCAACACCCCTTCCAAAGTGGCCCAAAGCCCATCTAACTGCCCTCCATGCTCTCGATCATTCGATCACGATCGTGTGGGCGAAAACCGCTCCTCATTTAGACTCTCCTAGCTCCCTCTACCTATAAATATGTGCCTCCCCCATCCAAATCGCAGATAAAACCCTAAATCCTCCCTCCGCGCCGTCGGACATGTCCGCCGACGGCCGGACATGTCCAGCCTCCACCTCACCCCGGCGAATCAGGCGTCGCCACGTCATCTCCGCCGCTGCTCCCAGTCAACGGCGCGCCGCCACGTGGTCCCTGGCCACCGCACGTCGCCGCCGGCCCGCTCGGCCCGTGCGGGGCCCCGCGGCCCGCACCGCACCGCCGCCGCCTGTCCGATGCGCCGCCGGCGCTCCGCCGCCACCGCGTCTCCAGTGCCTCGCCGGCATGCCGCCTCACCGGTGCCTCCCCGCGCCGCCGCCCGGGAGCCCGCCGTCGCCCCGCCTCGCCGACCCTGCCGATCTCCGCCGTTGCCCTCGGCTGCCGCGCCGCGCCCCGCGCGCCGTCGGGCGCCGCCTCCGCCTGCCGGGCAGCGCCGCCCCGCCTGCGCCGGCCGCTCCTGCGCCCTGCCGCCTTCGCCGTCAAGGCCGGCCGCCGCGCCGCCCCCCGCGTCCCCGACTCCGGTCGCCGAACCCGCCCCGTCTCACGTCGCCGGCCCCGCAGCGCCTCCGCCGGCGATAGATCCGGTGGCCCTGACCTCCCCCGACCTCGCCGGCATCCTCCCCATCCTCGTCTCCGGCGAGTTTTCCGGCCGCCTCGAAATCCGTGCTAGTCTGGAGGTTGCCCCGAAATTCTTCTAAGTCCTCAAATTATTACATAATCATGGCATGTTCATCATGCCGTATCTCTGCATCCGTAAATCCGTTTTGCGCGTGTAAGATGTCAAATTGTTCGTCTTGACGAGTAATTCATTTCATTCCATTGCATCATTTTCATTTGAGTTCATCTTGATGCACGAAATGCTGTTGGAAGAGTGCATGTTGATGTTAACCTGCTGAAACTGTTATAACTTGCTCATTTGTCATTTTTGCCATGATTGATGTGTGCATCCTATGAGGTTGATGTCTACATGTGTTTTGATCTATGCCATGCCATCTTTCCAGTGGTGCCAACCATGTATTTTTGTGAGTTGTGTGCTGAGTGTATCAAGCTTGTTAAGGAGGGTACTTGCTGTTGCTGTTTTCCTAACAGATTCTGTTATATTTTGTTGCTATGTTAACATGCTTCTACTAATCATTCTATGCATAATCTGGAGATGTTCTATAAACATGTTTTTATATACATGTCTTGCTATATCCATTCATGCCCTTGGTTGCAATTATAGCCTGCTGGAACATGTTGTAAACTTGCTCCAAAGTTGCTTGATAATGTTGCTGTCAACCTGTTAACATTAAGTTCAATGTTTCCATGATGGTTTACTAGTGATCCATGTATCCTATGAACTTGTTCTTGCCATGCTTAGCTTCATAAAAATGCCTTCTTACTGTTGGTTGCCTTGCCATGCCATGTAATGCTATGTGGTGAGTGGTTCAAGCTCACCAACATGCCTACTTATTGTTGTTCCTGCCATGTTTTAATCTGCAATATAACTTGCCATGTTTACATGGGTGCCATCATATTTTCTATGCCTTTTTGGCTCATGGTCAGTAAGGGACTTTTGATCTATGCTTTTAGTAGATTCATGCCATTCCTATGTTTGCCATGATATGTTCCTGTAACATCTTGTTTGCTTGCTCTAAACATTGCAACCTGATGTTATTTCTGCAAAGTCTGAAACTGTTATTATTTGCAATCTTCCCATGTCCTTTTGAGTATGTTCTATTGATTTCTGGAGTTAGCTCAGTGTTCATGTTTTGTTATGCTTTACCAGTACTTCATGCCCATGCCTTTTTTTTATGTTGGGGTGCTGTAGCATGTTGTTTTGATGCTTGCAATATGCCTAGTTGCTGTTATGGACAGATTGTTGTTATGCCTTGTATAGTGTTTGTATGTTGAACCGTTGCTCCGTTTTGAGTGTGCTCTATATGAAACTTGCTTGATTTTGCATGTAGCTTCTTATTATCATGTTGCATCCATGTTTTGGTGTGTTTGCTTGATGTTTGGGTGCATTTTGCATCAATGCCATGCTTAACTTGTTTTGCTCATATCTTCTAGGCCGTAGCTCCGAATCTAATGAACTTTATATGCAACTTGACTAGAATCTCATGTAGATCATCTTGGTGCATCTTAACTTGCTGTTTAACAACTTGAACATAATGTTTATTCAGATCTGGACCAATTTCGAAATTTGCATATGAGGACTTACCGGATTTGTTATATGTTGTTTCCGGCCTCATTTAAACTTGCCTTGATCTGTTGTTCTTGTTTGCATCATCTCTTGCCATGAGTAGCTTCATGTAGCCTTGTCATGCATCATGCTTGTGGTGCATCATGCCTTGTCCATGTGTGGTGTGTTTACCATGTTGTGCGCTTCTTCTTGTTAGTTCATGTTTCGTTGCGATCGTGAGGATTCGTTCGTCTACGGTTGGTTCGGCTTCATCCGTTCATCTCCTTCATGGACTCGTTCTTCTTCCTTGCGGGACTTCAGGCTAGATGACCGCTACCCTGGATCTCACTACTATCATTGCTATGCTAGTTGCTTCGTTCTATCGCTATACTGCGTTACCTATCTGTTGCTCATCAAGCCTCCCAAATTGCCATGAACCCCTAACCTTTGACACCCTTCCTAGCGAACCATTGCTTCGCTATGTTACCGCTTTGCTCAGCCCCTCCTATAGCGTTGCTAGTTGCAGGTGAATTTGAAGATTTCTCCTTGGTGGACAGGGTTTATGTTGGGATATCACAATATCTCTTATATTATTAATGCATCTATATACCTGGTAAAGGGTGGAAGGCTCGACCTTATGCCTGGTGTTTTGTTCCACTCTTGCCGCCCTAGTTTCCGTCATACCGGTGTTATGTTCCCGGATTTTGCGTTCCTAACGCGGTCGGGTGATTTATGGGACCCCCCTGACAGTTCGCTTTGAATAAAACTTGTCCAGCAAGGCGCAACCTTGGTTTTACCATTTGCCTCACCACCACCTATTTTTTTCCCTTGGGAGTCGCTCTCTCGAGGGTCATCTTTATTTTAGCCCCCCCCCCCCCCCCCCGGGCCAGTGCTTGTCTAAGTGCTGGTTCGAACCGAGTAGACTGCGGGGCCCCCTCGGGGCAACTCGAGGTCTGGTTTTACTCGTAGGATGTCTCATCCAGTGTTGCCCTGAGAATGAGATATGTGCAGCTCCTATCGGGATTGTCGGCGCATCGGGCGGCTTTGCTGGTCTTGTTTTACCATTGTCGAAATGTCTTGTAAACCGGGATTCCGAGACTGATCGGGTCTTCCTGGGAGAAGGTCTATTCCTTCGTTGATCACGAGAGCTTGTCATGGGCTAAGTTGGGACACCCCTGTAGGGTTTAAACTTTCGAGAGCCGTGCCCGCGGTTATGTGGCAGATGGGAATTTGTTAATGTCCGGTTGTAGATAACTTGACACCAGATCCGAATTAAAACGCATCAACCGTGTGTGTAGCCGTGATGGTCTCTTCTCGGTGGAGTCCGGGAAGTGAACACGGTTTCTGGGTTATGTTTGACGTAAGTAGGTGTTCAGGATCACCTCTTGATCATTGCTAGCTTCACGACCGTTCCTTTGTTTCTCTTCTCGCTCTCATTCGCGTATGTTAGCCACCATATCATGCTTAGTCGCTGCTGCAACCTCACCACTTTACCCCTTCCTTTCCCATTAATCTTTGCTAGTCTTGATACCCATGGTAATGGGATTGCTGAGTCCTCGTGGCTCACAGATTACTACAACAACAGTTCCAGGTACAGGTTTATCCGATGATCTTGACGCGAGAGCGATGTTTGCTTGTTTGGAGTTCTTCTTCTGCTTCTTCTTCGATCAGGTGATAGGTTCTAGGTCGGCAACCTGGGCTAGCAGGGTGGATATTTTTTGAGTTTCTGTTTATGATTCATCCGTAGTCGGATGTTGTTCTTGTATGTTGTATTGTTGTATTCATGTGACATTGTATGTATTGGATGTATCCCCACTATTATGTAATGTTGATGTAATGATATCCACCTTGCAAAAGCGTCTTCAAGATGCGCTTCTATCCTTGGTGGGACCTTCAAGTTCCTTTAGGATAGGGTCGCATCTTGGGCGTGACACCCAACCTCCACGAGCACGCAGCGCAGCCGCAGCCCGGTCGGGCAGGCCTCTGGCCGCCGTGCCCGACCTGAGCTCGTCGGCGACACCCATAGCTTAGCCACCCCGTCCCCAACCTCCTGGAGCCCAACCAACCACCTAGGCATGTCCCTGGAGACCCTCTGGCGATGCCCCGAAGCCGTAGAGCCCCTGGAACCACCCCACGCCATCGCCTTCTTCCTCTCCGGCAAGACCCGACCGCTGTCGCCGCTTGCGAGGTTGATTGTGAGCCACTCCGACTGTCTCTTGTTGTGCCATGGGTACAGGCAGGTACACCGTAGCCCCCTCTTCAATCCTATCCCTCTAGTTTTTCCCAAGAACCTTTCCTCGCCAGTGTGAGCTCCGGCGAAGCACCGCCGCGTTCTGTTTCTCTCCCCCTCTCCTCTCCCCTGACTGGTGGGGCCCAGTGTCAGCCTCTCCACTCACACCCAAAGCGGTATGAGTGGAGGCGTCTTTTGGCTTTACGCCATCGACGTCACCACCCCTGGTTTTCCGTTAATTCAAATATATTCAAATATTTTGACCAGAACTTTGACCATTGATATCTCCTAGCCTATAAGTCCAAATGAGTTGATTCTTTTTGCATTGTGTCTGTTTCAGAAAACTCTAGCATCACACCAAAGTGTGGATTTTTCCTTGCTTCCTAGAATTTCTGGTGATTTTTATAGTGGTTCTTGATATTTTGTTTTTTGGTTTTTAAATATTTTTAGAGGGAGAGACTTGTCTTGAAGCTATCCAGGAGGAGTGTGAACCTCCTCTGCACTAAGGCAAGCCACAATAACATTTGGATGGTGTCCTCTCAATATCTATGATTTTCTACTTGAATATGAGCTAATTTTCATGCATTTAAAAATAGATAAATAATTATGATTTATGTTTAGTTACTTTTTCATGCTTGTTATGCTTGAATTAGTTACTGGTTGATTGCATGGAGTAGTTTAATCAAGTAGAGTAAAGTTTTTGGCTTAATGAAAGTGCTTTGATAAATAATGGTAGTTTCTTTTGATAATTAAAATTTTCATATAAAAGATAAATGACTCAAAATGAGGTTTGCTAATAATCAGTGTAGAAACATCAGTAAGTTTTGTTGATGAGTAGTGCAAGAAAGTTATTTCTGTGATGTTGATCCATTCTTATGAGTTGCATACTGAGCATACCGAATAGTTGCATAATCATGGCATCGTATGACTTGTAGTGAGTTTATTTTCAAGGTAAACTAGATAAAAATCCAACTTGAATATAACCTTGATCAAGTCGTGGTGCCTTTGAATCGGGTTCTTCTCAATGCGACCGCATTTACCTTTATGGGGGGTCCTTATTCGGTCTTTTGTCGTGCCTCTTACCGGTGCCTCCAACGAGGGAAGGTTATGGGCGTGCGGTATCCTGGCCCGGTAAGCAGACATAACCTTGTGTGCCCATTGTTTTTATGGTACCTTCTCCCCGTTTGGGACCGTTTTTCCACGACAATCGCTCAAGATGCCTTTGGTAGGCATGGGGCCCCCCATGACTTAGCCCTGAGAGGGAGTGGGTCGGAGTGGCTGGGAGAGTGTCATGGCAAGGGAAGGGTTTCGTCAGAACTCCGTTGGTCCACCCAAATGGGAGTGCGAGGCCATGACTTCCGTAGTGTGGGTAAAGTGCGCTAACCTCTGCAGAGTGTATTTTAATCTATCGATAGCCACGTCCTCTGTTATGGACACAACTTGGTAGTAAGTCACACCATGGATCAACAATTTTAATTAATCTTGCACACTAAGTATTTATTATTGGCACTGGTTTTATGATGAACTGTGGATCATGTGATGATCATAAGTGGTTGGCTTCAGTTGTGGTGTAGGTATGATCACCGTTCGGTTACAGTGGTAACCCGTCTGGTAAGCGAGTCCGAGGGACTCGGTGCACATGTCGGTTCCATTGCATCAGTAGTATTACTTGCATTGCATTAACCTGATCAATTGTCAGGATATTGTTTGTCATTGTGCTTATGTTTGTTGTGATCTTGCAAGTACATTCAATGTACTGACCTGGCATGTCATGCCAGCTTTCAGGCAAGACGTATTGTATCGGAGAGCTTCCCGCGTTTAGATCGTGTCCACGTCGGTGTCCCTGTGCTATGGAGTTCCACTTCATTGTTATTCTGATGTCGCGTAGTTTATGATCGAGGCCCCTTCATGTTCATTAAATAATGTACATAATGTTCAACTGCACCGTGTGCGCCGCTTGGCCTCTTATCTCGATGTAATATCGTACTTATGTATCCTCTAGCATCAATAAAGTAGTTGTTTCTGTGCCATGTTGTTGTGTGTTACCAGAAGACTTGATCTCTGGGCTGGCAATGCAAGGTAAACCGGTTGCTCTGAGCCGGGGTGCCACATCCTTGCTCTTGTGCTTCAAATGATAGTCTCCCCAACACTCAACTCTCTCTCATAGCTTTGCCTATGGTAGAAAGATGATTTTAGTGGAAAACAACCTCGGGAAGGCTAGAGATAAAGATTCTTCTGGTTGGATTGGAATGTCTTGGTCTCAACATATGAGTAGGTGGTTCTCTCTTAGAAAATGAATGCTGGAAGTGTAGGCACGTTCTGATGGCTCTCTCCATGAATGAAGAATGGATGGAGGGGTATATATATCCTCCACACAAAATATAACCGTTACAGAGATATTCCCAAACTCGGTGAGACCGGAAAGTGAAACTCGGTCAGACTGATTTGGTTCAAAATGTGAACGTTAGAGTTTTTCCGTGGGACCGACATGATCAACTGGTCGGACCGATGTGCTAGGGTTAGGGCATAACTTGATCTTGGTGAGACCGATCACATGAACTCTATGGGACCGATTTCAGTAATAGGCAAACAGAGAGTTGGTCAGGCAAACTCGATGGGACCGATCGCTCGTTGCATTGAGACCGAAACATTACGAAAAGGAAACAAGGAGTTTGCATTGTGAACTCAGTGGGACCGATCGCTCATTTCGATGAGACCGAAATGTTACGAAGGGAAACAGAGAATTTGCAATCCCATCTCGGTGAGACCGAGATCCCTATCGGTGAAACCGAAGTGATTAGGGTTTGTGGCAGTGGCTGTGTCAAATGAACTCGGTGGCGCCGGATAGATCAAACTGGTGGGCCGAGTTTGACTTTAGGTTTAGGACATATGTGGATATGAGAAAGTGGCTGAGGGTGTTTGGAGCATATCCCTAAGCATTTTGAGCAAGTAAGCCATTAAGCGACACCTCATCCCCTTTTAATAGTATTGGCTTTCCTATGGACTCAATGTGATCTTGGATCACTTAAATGAAAATGTAGAGTCTTGAGCTTTTTGCCAATATGTGTCCTTAGCATTTTGAGGGGTCCACATCTCTAGTCCATGTCATGCCAATCATTGAACTTTCTAAAATGATCATCTTGAAAGAGTATTAGTTCAATGAGCTATATGTTGCTAAGAATCACCAGGACCACCCATGGATTAGTTGCACTTTCAATCTCACCCTTTTTGGTAATTGATGGCAACATATAGATGAAAGCTTCGATAAATGATAATAAGAATGAAATACATCATCGCTTTGATAAGTATGTGATAAGCAGGAGCTCCCCCTAAATTTGTGCATTATTTAAATATGTTTTTAAATGCAAATGCACAAACAATTAGGATCATGGGTTACTCTTCCATGTCACATACATCTTGGTGGAGCGCTCAAAATTATAGAAAAAGGAACATGCACTCATCACCAAGGCAAAGTGTGAATGATCATACATAAGAGATAGAGAATATCATCATCCAAGCACAAACATTAGGTATCATCCAAGCGAGCAAGCAAATAAGTAGCGAAAGAGTAGCAAAAGAAGCAAAGCTCTCTCTCTCGAAGCCTATGATTTATACACTTTCTCCCCATTTGGCAACAAGTTACCAAAAATCTTGAAAATGCATAGTGCTATGCGGCTCTCTAAGCTTGATCTTCAGGAGGTGGCGTTGAGAGGACTCCAAGGACGAATGTATCTGTTGAAGTTATTGGAGCTAGTGGAGTTGTAATTAGAGGGGCAACTGAAGCTATGGCTGCAGGTGCTGACGCAGTAGCTCTTGTGTCCATTACTGGCACTGCTGCAGATCTCTGATCGCTCATTTCGGTGAGACCAAAATGTTACAAAAAGGAAACAAGGAGTTTGCATTGCGAACTCGGTGGGACCGATCACTCATTTTTGTGAGACCGAAATGTTATGAAGGGAAACAGAGAGTTTGCAATCCCATCTCGGTGAGACCAAGATCCCTATCGGTGAAACCGAAGTGATTAGGGTTTGTGGCAGTGGCTATGTCAAATGAACTCGGTGGCGCCACATAGACCAAATCGGTGGGGCCGAGTTTGACTTTAGGTTTAGGACATATGTGGATATGAGAAAGTGGTTGAGGGTTTTTGGAGCATATCACTAAGCATTTTGAGAAAGTGAGCCATTAAGCAACACCTCATCCCCTTTTAATAGTATTCTCTTTCCTATGGACTCAATGTGATCTTGGATCACTTAAATGAAAACGTAGAGTCTTGAGCTTTTTGCCAATATCTGTCCTTAGCATTTTGAGGGTCAACATCTCTAGTCCATGCCATGCCAATCATTGAACTTTCTGAAATGATCATCTTGAAAGAGTATTAGTTCATTGATCTATATGTTGTTAAGAACTACCAAAACCACCTAGGGATTAGTTGCACTTTCACTTCGCCTAAGCACCACGACAATATGACCGAGGGTGTAAACTGTGGAGGGGGGCGCCGCACACGACTAACAGTTGATGTTGTCTGTTGTAGGCGTCCCCTTCCCCACATATATATATATATAGGTTGGAGAGGGGGAGAGGCAGCCAAGGGGGAGCTCCAAGTAGGAGGAATCCTAGTTGGGGTATTCTCCCAATTCGGCCACCCCCCCCCCCCCCCTCTCCTATTCCTATTTGGAGTAGGAAGGGAAGAGGGGGAAGGGGAAATCCTATTCCCTTTTTCCTTTTTCCTTTCCTCCTTCCCCTTTCCTCCTCCAGTTTGGCCAGCCCATATGGGATGATGCAACAACCCCTTTGCGGATAGTGTGTTTCCCCTCTTGGCCCATATCTTTTGTCGGGGGTGCCCGAACCCCTTCCAGTGACCCGATAAGTACCCGGTGCTTCCCAAAACCCTTCCAGTGTCCGAATACGATCGTCCTATATATCAATCTTTTCCTCTCGACCATTTCGAGACTCCTAGTCATGTCCGTGATCTCATCCTGGACTCCAAACAACATTCGGTCACCAAATCACATAACTCATATAATACAATCTCGTCATCGAATGTTAAGCATGCAAACCCTACGGGTTCGAGAACTATGTAGACATGACCGAGACACCTCTCCGTTCAATAACAAATAGAGGAACCTGGATGCTCATATTGGCTCCCACATATTCTACGAAGATCTTTATCGGTCGAACCGTTATGACAACATACGTTATTCCCTTTGTCCATCGGTATGTTACTTGCGCGAGATTCGATCGTGGTATGTTCATACCTAGTTAAATCTCGTCACCGGCAAGTCTCTTTACTCATTCTGTAATGCATCATCCTACCACTAAATCATTAGTTACTTTGCTTGTGAGGTTTCTTATGATATGCATTACCGAGAGGGCCCAGGGATACCTCTCCGATACTCGGAGTGACAAATCCTAATCTCGATCTATGCCAACCCAACAAACACCTTCGGAGATACCTGTAGAGCATCTTTATGATCACCTAGTTACATTGTGATGTTTGATAGCACACAAGGCATTCCTCCGGTATCCGGGAGTTGCATAATATCATAGTCAAAGGAATATGTATTTGACATGAAGAAAGCAATAGCAATAAAACTAAACGATCATAATGCTAAGCTAACGAATGGGTCTTCTCCATCGCATCATTCTCCTAATGATGTGATCCCGTTCATCAAATTACAACACATGAAACTTAACCATTTGATTAACGAGCTAGTCTAGTAGAGGCTTACTAGGGACACAGTGTTCTGTTTATGTATCCACACATGTATCAAGTTTTCGGTTAATACAATTCTAGCATGAATAATAAACTTTTATCATGAAATAAGGAAATACAAAATAACAAATTTATTATTGACTCTAGGGCATATTTCCTTCAGTCTCCCACTTGCCCTAGAGTCAATAATCTAGTTCACATCGCCATGTGATTTAACACCAATAGTTCACACCGTTATTTGATTAACACACATAGTTCGCATCGCCATGTGACCAACACCCAAAGGGTTTTATCGGTCTACAAATGTAGGGGCCCTCTTTGTACCCATTTACTTGTGCACGGGCAGTCAGAGTCGTACCTATGGCCATGCTTAGCGGGGCAGAAGAAGGAAGCAAAAGTACAAGGCTACCGAAGCAGCGCTCAAACCAGGGGCGCAAAAGGTAAAGCGACAAGATGGGCTTCCCCCGGCAAGACCCTTGTCGGGGCGGCCCACGCAGCCCCGGCAAGAGCCTTGCTGGGGCAACTTACCCAATGCCAGCAAGGCCACCACCCTTGAGCCTGAGAGTTCCGACACCATCGAGAACATTGGAACCAAAGCTCAGGAGGGGGGCATGCATGGTGGCATGCAGATCTTTATGAAGACAAAGGGCCTGCAAGGCATAGATAGGAACCGGAAGACAACGATCCTCGGCAAGATCCTTGCCAAGGAAATCCACGAGACCTCCGGCAAGATCCTTGCCGGGGACGACCGCGATGCCACGGCAAGACCCTTGCCGGGACCCCGGCAAGACCCTTGCCAAGGACGTCAGCGGGGTCACGGCCAGGCCCACATCTGCCAAGAATTCACTGCCGTCCCCATGTAGCTGCCAGCTTAGCCAGCTAGGCGAGCACCTGTGTGGCAACATGCAGCCTCTAGACCAACTCAGCAAGCACCTGCATGGTGGCATGCAGATCTTCGAGAAGACCCTGCCACCACACAAGCCCAACAGCCAGCCAACATGGCACTGCAACGCCTCATCAGCTCGGAAGCGCATCAGAGCCAGGTGAGGCGGCGACAGCTGGGATGAGCTTCCTTGCCATACCCAATAAAGCAAGAAGGGCATGTCGGCAGTGCATTAAATGCGTTTGTTCGACGATGCCAGAGGATAGACTCAGCCACTATACACCTTTCCACCTCATGTGTGCCACTGTGGCGACCCCTTTTTTCTATAAAAGGAGGCCCGAGGCATACTGAGGGGGGATTCAGATCTTTTGAACAAGTCATGCGCCATAGCTAGTTCAAGAACTCCAGAACACTCAAATATACACTGAAGCAGGACTAGGGTATTACGCATCCTCGCGGCCTGAACCTAGGTAAACGATCTTTCTGCTGACTCCTAGACCCGCTCTTTCCACAACCTCGCGCCCGCCAACCATAGTTGGGATTCCAATGATCCCATAGGTGTCGATTTCCACTGACATCTTTGGCGCGCCAGGTAGGGGGCGCAGTTGTGAAAATCTGGTCTAGCAGCTAGTTTAGCAGTTCTTCATCGCCATGGCTCCAAAGGAGAAGATGACGACGGTGATCGGTTCATCCGGAGCCAGACAGACCGTACCAGTGCGGGAAAGTAGCGGGGCGGTCGCGGACGGAAGCCGAGGCGCGGGTCGTGAACACCCACATCGATCTGGCAGTTAAAGCCTGGTGAGTGGCGTCGTTCGTGTGCAAGATGACGGGCCGGACGCCGCCAAATCCAAAGACGGAGCTAGGGCCCCCGCAGGCGGTGCGGGCCCCTCCAAGGACGGTGACATGCCACCTACCGGCGGCATGGCGACCTCCAAGACACCTACACCGGCGCCCACGACGCACTCTTCCCAAGTTGTGCGCGATGAGAAGCGTCATCACACTGGTGACCCTAGGGGCTGCCGTGGGAAGAGTCCTACGCATCATTCATGGGACGAAGGAGGCTAGCATGCATGCCGAAGTGCTGGCAAAAATGGCGTACAGACGCAAGGCTGTGATAGAGCTCCTTCTAATGTGGTTAGAAGTCAGAGCGCGTCATGGTCCACGCAGCTTTCGCAGCCGCCCACGCCAGCAGAAGCTTTGGTGCACGCGCAGCTGCTCCTCGACTTCCCTCCTGCTCCAGAAAATCTCGATGAGTGGAGAGCCACCATCCGGACCCTCATCGGCGTCGCCAACAAAGATGAGTCGCGACCAGTGGGGCCCCTAGGCCGCCGCTCCATCAAGCCAACGCATGCCAGTGGTGGAAGGGCCGGAGGTGATGCAGCCACGATGCACTCTCCTCCCCCACACTAGTTACCGCGGGTGTCGGTCTGTCGTGATAACGCTTGTGATAGCATTTCCATGGCGTCGTCCGACCCACGGACCCACCGCGATTAGCGCCAAGTTCTTCGGGAGCGATCCCTTGAAGGCACTCGAACCACCATCGAACGCCGCGTGAAGCGCGCCACCAGTCAGATAGGCAGGCAGGGCCCACTATGGACCACCCGGCACCGGGAGGCTATGGTGGCCTACCCTACAAGGTGGGTTGCCCAGCCTTTACCCGTGAGTTGCGGCAGTTCAAGTGGCCCTCCCACCGCATGTTCAAGCCCAACGTTGGCAAGAAGTACAACGTCAAGACTCATCGTCGGAGTTCCTGAGAATCTACACCATCGCGATGCAAGCTGCTGGAGCCCGCGAAGACAAGGTGCTTGCCAATTACTTCCCGTTGGCACTTAAGCCCAATGTCATGTCATGGTTGATGCACTTGCCGGCGGATTCCATTTCTTCTTGGTCGGATTTGTGTCATGAGTTCGTTGGCGCCTTCACTGGGGGCCATCAAGCTCATGGCCAGGCAAGCAATTTGCATATCATCCCCAGAAGGAAGGTGAAAACCTGCGCAAGTACATACAGAGGTTCAGCCGGGTGTGGTACAACATCCCAGACGTTCACCCCGCCGCCGTGATCAGCGCATTCCATCAGAATGTGTGCAACCGCAAGATGCATGAAGAGCTGGCGATGAACAAGGTCAAAGATGTGGCCGAACTTTATGTTCTGGCCGATAGGTGTGCTCGAGCTGAAGAAGGAAGTACCCCGGCGAGGACGCCAGTACGGAAACCGACTCCACAGACGAAGACACCACCGCCCCGACGAAGAAGGGCCGGTGCCGCAACAGAAAGCGCAAGGGCAAGGCTGTACTTGCTGTTGATGGATCCGACGACACCGGCGCTGCCAAGAAGGCCAAGGCAAACAACCCCGGCAAGGAAATTGTCGGGTGCACCGCTTGCTGGGCCTTGGCGGCTGCCGACAGACCAGGAAGATCCGACAAGTAGTACTGCAAGATCCACCGCACCAAGGGCCACGACCTCCAGAACTGCCGACAAGTTGAGCTGCTTGCTGAGAAGCAAAAAACTGAGTATGAGAGGCGGGACAAGGAGAAGGGTGAGGACGGTGCCGAAGGGTCCAGCAAGAAGCATGGCAGCCAAGGAGGTCGCCACGGCAAGGATAACCAGCAAGAGAGGACCGCCCGGGGCCACGACAAGAAGCAGGAAGACAATGATCATGACGAGGACGACGAGTCTGGCGACCATGAGTTTTAGAATGCTACGGAGGCCATGTGCGTCGACGGTGGCGCCTCGCTACACACCTCTCACCACCAGCTCAAGCAGTGGGTGCGTGATATCGCAGCGGCGGAGCCATCATTCGACGCTCAGAAGCCACTGAAGTGGTCCAGCACGCCTATCATTTTTGACACCGACAATCACCCTGATTGTACAACTGTGGTCGGGTGTCTGCCATTGTTGGTTTCACCAACAATACGCAACCTCAAGGTGACAAAGATGCTAGTTGATGGTGGGGCCGGTATGAACTTGATCTCGCCTGTTGTGATCAAAAGGCTGCAGATTCCTGATGGAGACCTCGAAGAGATGGGCACGTTTCAAGGGGTCAACCCGGGAAAGAGTCAGCCGAAGGGTAAGGTCACGCTGCCCGTGACGTTTGGAGGCGAGTTGAACTACAGGACGGAGAGGATTGTCTTTGATGTAGCCGAGATCCCCTTGCCCTAAACGGGATCCTCGGCCACCCAGCACTAGCCAAGTTCATGGCGGCGGCACATTACGCCTACAACACGCTGAAGATGCCTGGGCCGATGACCATCATCACCGTCCCCTCCGACAAGAAGGATGCGCTGATCTGCGCTGACCAACTCTACCAGGAAGCAGTTGTAGCGACTGCCGCCAAGGCACTTGCTCCTGCCACCAAAGCCTCGGGAGGGAAGAAGACCGGCAAGACCTCTCGCACCCACTCCGGCAAGCGCAACTCTTCGGAGTGTTGTGCTCCCCTCGAGGACGTGCCAGAGAGCTCCACCGGCAAGAGCAAGAAATCCAGAGCTGCACCACCAGAGACCAAGAGGGTGTCTGTTAAGGAGGATGGCATGGGAGGGGCTTTCACCATAAGCTCCACCCTTGATAGCAAATAGGAAGGCGCGCTCGTCACTTTCCTGTGGGCGAATGTCGATGTGTTTGCATGGCAAGCATCCGACATCACGGGCGTTCCCAGGGAGGTGATTGAGCACCATCTTGATGTTTGTCCTCATGCACGACCCGTCAAGCAGAAGGTCAGGAAGCAAGCTTGGGAAAGGCGGGAGTTCATCACGAAGAGATCAGGAAGCTGGAAGCGGCAGGCTTGGTGAGAGGAGTACTCCATCCGACGTGGTTGTCCAATCCGGTGGTGGTGTGCAAGGCAAATGGGAAGTGGAGGCTGTGTATTGATTACACAGATATCAATAAGGCTTGTCCAAAAGACCCTTTCCCGTTGCCACGCATTGACCAGATTGTTGACTCCACGGCCGGGTGTGACTTGCTATCATGTCACAGCCCCAGTTCAGGCCTTGCTCGTCTTTGCATTAGCTTCCATGCATCATGTTTAAATTTCTCTTAAATATGAAATGGGGATGACCGAACCCCCAGCACACCCCTCTTAAACCAATTAAGGTTTACTAAGACCTTTTCCAATGAACCTGAAATGCCCTTCTAAAATGTTCATCATCTTTGCCTTGGTCCAGAACCTCTGACAAAAATGATGCACAATTTTCTAGGACACATAAGGTCACTGAATTAAATCATATGCTATTTGCAATTGGGCATTTAAATGCTATATACTATTTTAAGTGCTCTGAACTGAAGTGAGGGCTGTTAGGAATAATCCAAACAGAGCCCACAATTATCTTCAGGATTTTTGAAAACGTTCTGGTATTATTAATAAAGCCCAGAAGTTACAGAGAAATAGAAAAACTTTAACAAAAGAGAGAGGGAGAATACTTGTGCAACTTACCTGGCGCCCACCAACCGGCCCAGCACCCCATGCTGGTCCAGTGCTGTGCGGCCCAGCCCACTGCCCCCCCCCCCTGTCGCCTTCCTCCTCGCGCCAGTAGGCATTGGCGCGTCGCCGACGCACGCCGGCGCACGCCCGGCCACCTCCTGCTTGCCGCTTCGCCTGGCTTCTTCAGGAGACACCAGGCACCCCCCCTGGAATCCCCTCGACCTCTCCCCGTGCTTCTCCCCTCCTCTGTCTCTCCCACGCGCAGCCGCCGAAACCGCCGTCGTGCCGCTCGCCGTTCCCGCGGCCACTGGCCACCCCACGCCTCACCGACGCGCCCGAGAGCTCCGCCTCGACGTCCTTGTCCTCTGCACCGAGCCAAGCGACGCTGGAAGCCCTAGAACACCGCTATCGCCGTCTTCTTCAACCTCGGTCCGCCGAGATCGCCGGCGACCGTGCGCCGGCTCCGTTGCCTCCCCGAGCTTCCCAAGACCACCGCTGCACTCCCCGTGAGCTTCTCCTTCGACCCCCTTTTCCCCCTTGCTCGTTTTCGTCGTGTAGTCGCCGCCCTCTTCGAGCCCGAGAGCATCCCACTGCCGGCCATGGCGTAGCCGTGGCCACAGCCGCGCAAGCTCGCAACCGAGCGCTTCACCGCACTTGCCGTGTCCCCAGGAGCCCGCAGCACCGCTCCGCACCTCTTGCCGTGCCTCCTAGCGACGACCCCGAGCTCGCCCGAGCTCTGGCTGCCGCCAACGTCGTCGCCGGCGTCTTTTTCGACCACCCCGAGCCCAAACACCACCACCACTCGACGCAGCAGCCCCCCAGCTTCACGTAGATGCTCCCCACGCGCCAAATAGGGCCCTGCAGCGAAATCCCGACTCCCTCCGCCGTGGATTTGGTCGCCAGCGGCTAAACGCCGGTAGCTGATGTGGCCGTCATTAGCGGTTAAACACCCCACTAACCAACCCACCTAGCTCACTGACACTTGGGCCCCACGCCCTAAATAATCTAGGTTTTATTTCTGTTTAGATTAGTTTATAATCACACGGGACCCACCAGTCAGAGTTGACTGTGCTGACATGGCCGTTGACCAGGCCCCACCTGTTATTGACACTGAACAGCACTGTGTCGCTGACCAGTGGACCCCACTGGTCAGGTTTGACCTAGACCGCAACTGTTGACCTGCTGACATCACAGTGATGTCATGCTGACGCAGTAAATCATTTTCTGGATTCATTCTTTTACAAGAAATTTCAAAAAATAACCAAAACTTCTAAAAATCATAGAAAATCAACCGTAGCTCCAAATCAAACAAATTATATATGAAAAATGATCATAAAAATGCAATATATCCATCTGTACCATTTTCATGCATGTTAGAACATTTTAGCCATGCTGTTTAGGTGAAACAAGTTAATGCACTAATATGACCTCTTAAAATGGGTTTGCATTTGAATCTTTGGTTCAAATGGACTCATCTCAATCTGTTCTAGCTTGCATTAGCCCAAAACACAGTCATATTGCCATGTCATAGCATGCATCATATTGTGCATTGCATTGATCGTTTTTCTTCTCTGTTTGTCGGTGTTGTTCCCCCTCGGTAGACATTGTACCGACGTTGTGATCGTTGACACTGATGAAGACTCAATGCTATCTTCAGAAGTGTCAGGCAAGCAAAACCCCCTTGTTCATTCCGATACAACGATTCATCTGTTACTTGCTGCGGTAGCTAACCCCTTTATCCTTTGCATGACCTATCATTCCACAGTAAATAGATGAAACCCAATAGCATGAGTAGGAGTTGTTTGAGCCCTGTTGTGCCTACTCATTCATGCTTGTTTGTCATGCCTGCTACTGCTTAGAGTTGAGTCAGGTCTGATTCATCGAGGATGAATCAGAGGTGTGTGAACATGTCCTACTGTGTGTGTGAGCAAAGTGTGTGAACATGATTTGGTAAAGGTAGCGGTGAGAGGCCATGTAGGAGTACTTGGTGGGTTGTCTCATTGAAACCGTCCTCAGGAACTGAGTTCTGTGTTTGTGATCCATGAACAGTTACTACCACACATTGGGATCCTTAATTGACTCTCTCGGCTTCTTAACCACCCTTGTTCTCTATCCAGGAGTTGCAACTAGTTTCTGGTGTTTGTAGGATATGTGTTGGAGGCCGTGCGTAGCGCTGACCCTAGGGGTGGGCTATGATGCGGTAGATACACCGTGGCACGGTGTACCGGGCGCCCGTTTGGTGTCTCGGGAACCCTGGTCACATAGTTCGGGGCCGTATGTGGAAACCTCGGCCGGACTCCCAGCGGATGGAACCTGAATAGGCGATAAACCTGGACTAGAGACTTGAGTGTTTAGGTAGGCCGTGGCCGACACCCTCGCCAGGCTTTCGCTTGAAGGTTGCCGAGATACATGACGTGTACATGGAGGTAAGTGGCGAGAGCGTGTGTGAAGAAGTACACCCCTGCAGGGTTAACATCATCTATTCGAATAGCCGTGTCCGTGGTAAAGGACTTCTGGGTTGCGTATAACAGTTAATAGACAAGTGGAAGTGGATACTCTAAAATACGCAAGATAAGCGTGAGTGCTATGGATGGCGTTCTCGTAAGGAGACGGGAGCGGATCCATAGTGGTGTATTGATATGGTGCATATGTGGACTCGTGTGTGCCACCTCAAAAGAGTTACCTGCAGTCGTAGTATAGCGATAGCCACCGAGTCAAGCTGGCTTGCTGCTATTAAACTCCACTACCCCCCTTTGTTGATACCGATGCATATGTAGTTAGTTCTGATGTAAGTCTTGCTGGGTACATTTGTAGTCACTTTTGCCTATTTTATGTTTTGCAGAGAGACGTCAGTCTCGCTAGTAGTTCCGCTTGGACTTCGACGTTTAGCTTGTTACCTCAGCTATGATCTTGTGCCCTTGGCAGGATCTAGTAAATAGTCAGGCTTCTTAGCCTTTTTCATTTGTAGATGTCTGTACTCAGACATGTTAAGCTTCCGCTTGTGCTTTGACTTGTATGCTCTGAATGTTGGGTCACGAGACCTATGTTTGTAATATCTCGCTCCTTGGAGCCTATTGAATAAAATATTTGAGTTGTAGAGTCATGTTGTGATGCCATGTTGTATTTGCACATATCGAGCATATTGTGTGTATGTTATTGAAATGCTTGGTATGTGTGGGATCTGACAACCTAGTTGTTTATCCTTGGCAGTCTCTCTTACCGGGAAATGTCACCTAGTGCTTCCACTGAGCCATGGTAGCTTGCTACTGCTCCGAAACACTTATGCTGGCCGGCATGTGTCCTTCTTCGTTCCTGTGTCTGTCCCTTCGGGGAAATGTCACGCGATGAATACCGGAGTCCTGTTAGCCCGCTATAGCCCGGTTCATCGGAGTCCTGCTAGCCAAGTGCTACAGCCTGGATTCACTGGCTGATGACCGACACGTTCGATGTTGGGTCATGGATGCCTATCCCTGTAAGTTAGTGCCACTTTGGGTTCACGACTAGCCATGTCAGTCCGGGTTCTTTGTCATATGGGTGCTAGCGACACTATCATATACGTGAGCCAAAAGGCGCAAACGGTCCCGCGCCTGGTAAGGCGACACCCATGGGAATACCGTGCGTGAGGCCGCAAAGTGATATGAGGTGTTACATGCTTGATCGGTGTGGCATAGGATCGGGGTCCTGACATATCATTCCTTGACGCCTACTCAGGATGCCACAAGATTTTCATGATGAGGGAAGATGAGGAGAAGACAGCATTCATCACCCCGTGTGGTATGTATTGCTTTTTATGGATGCCTTTCAGGTTGAAGAGTGTTGGCTCAACGTTTGCAAGAGCAGCCCAAATTGGTTTTGACCCCCAGCTAGATAGAAATATGGAAGCTTATATGGATGACATAGTGGTCAAAACCAAGGACAAGGCAACACTTGTACAAGATTTGGAAGAGACGTTTGCAAATTTGCGCAAGATCAACCTCAAGCGGAACCCTGAGAAGTGTGTCTTTGGCGTTCCGTCCAGCAAACTTCTCGGGTTCTTTGTGTCACAACGTGGGATCAAGGCAAATCCAGACAAGATCAAGGCCATTTAGCAGATTGAGGCACCTAGGCGGATCAAGGATGTGCGTCGGCTCACCGGCTACGTTGCCGCCATGAGCAGATTCATCTCCAAGTCTGCTGAGCGTGCCCTTCTGTCACGCCCAAGATGTGACCCTATCTTCAAGGAACTCGAAGGTCCCACCAAGGATAGAAGCGCATCTTGAAGACGCTTTTGCAAGGTGGATATCATTACATCAACATTACATAATATATGGGGATACATACAAGAGGCATACAATGCCACACGAATACAACATCATCATACATAAGAGAACCATCCAACTATGGATGAAACACAAACAGAAACTCAAACGACATCCACCCTGCTAGCCTAGGCTGCCGACCTGGAACCTATCCCCTGATCGAAGGAGAAGCAGAAGAAGAACTCCAATACAAGCAAACATCGCTCTCGCGCCAAGATCATCGCATAACATGTACCTGCAACTGTTGTTGTAGTAATCTGTGAGCCACGAGGACTCAGCAATCCCATTACCATGGGTATCAAGACTAGCAAAGCTTAAAGGTTAAGGAAGGGGTAAAGTGGTGAGGTTAGAGCAGCGACTAAGCATAATATGGTGGCTAACATACGCAAATGAGAGCGGGAAGAGGAGCAAAGGAACGGTTGTCAACTAGTAATTATCAAGAGGTGATCCTGAACTCCTACTTACGTAAAACATAACCCAAAAACCGTGTTCACTTCCCGGACTCCGCCGAAAAGAGACCATCATGGCTACACACGCGGTTGATGCGTTTTAATTCGGATCAGGTGGCAAGTTATCTACAACCGGATGTTAACAAATTCCCATCTGCCACATAACCGTGGGCACGGCTTTCGAAAGATAATACCCTACAGGGGTGTCCCAACTTAGCCCATGATAAGCTCTCGCGATCAACGAAGGATATTCCTTCTCCCAGGAAGACCCGATCAGTCTCAGAATCCCGGTTTACAAGACTTTTCGACAATGGTAAAACAAGACCAGCAAGACCACCCGCTGTGCCGACAAATCCCAATAGGAGCTGCACATATCTCGTTCTCAGGGCACACCGGATAAGCTAAGCGTATAGGTACCGACGTAATCCAAGTTGCCAAGGAATGGTCCCGCACGGTGCTCTAGTTTGGACCAACACTCGAAGGAGCACTGGCCCGGGGGGGTAAAATAAAGATGACCCTCGGGCTCCGGAAACCCAAGGGAAAAAGGGCTAGGTGAGGCAAATGGTAAAACCAAGGTTGGGCCTTGCTGGAGGAGTTTTATTCAAAGCGAACTGTCAAGGGGTTCCCATAAATCACCCAACCACGTAAGGAACGCAAAATCCGGGAACATAACACCGGTATGACTGAAACTAGGGCGGCAAGAGTTGAACAAAACACCAGGCATAAGGCCGAGCCTTCCACCCTTTACCAAGTATATATAGATGCATTAATTTAATAAGAGATATTGTGATATCCCAACATAATCCTGTCCACCATGGAGCAATCTTCAACTTCACCAGCAACTAACAACGCTATAAGAGGGCTGAGCAAAGCGGTAACATAGCCAAACAACGGTTTGCTAGGAAGGTGAAAAGGTTAGGGGCTGACATGGCAATTTGGGAGGCTTGAAGAGCAAAAGATAGGTAGCGCAGCAAGCGATAGAACGAAGCAACTAGCATAGCAATGATAGTAGTGAGATCCAGGGTAGCGGTCATCTTGCCTGAAATCCTGCAAGGAAGAAGAACGATTCCATGAAGAAGATGAAGCCACGAAGACGAACCAAGCATAGACGAACGAATCCTCACGATCGCAACGAAACGGGAACTATCGAGAAGAAGCACACAACAAGGTAAACACACCACACATATACATGACATGATGCACAACCAAGCATGATGCATGACAAAGCTACATGAAGCTACTCATGGCAAGAGGTGATGCAAACCAGAACAACACATCAAGGCAAGTTTAAATGAGGCCAGGAACAACATATAACAATTCCGGTAAGTCCTCATATGCAAATTTAGAAATTGGTCCAGAACTGAATAAACCTTATGTTCAAGTTGTTAAACAGCAAGTTAAAGACACCAAGAGAATCTACACGAAATTCTAGTCAAGTTACATATAAAGTTCATTTAGTTCGGAGCTACGGCCTAGAAGATATGAGCAAAACAAGTTAAACATGGCATTGATGCAAAAGGCACTCAAACATCAAGCATACACCTCAAAACAAGGATGCAACATTATAATATGAAACTACATGCAAAATCAAGCAAGTTTCATATAGGGCACACTCAAAACGGAGCAACGATTCAACACATACACTCTATACAAGTCATAACAACAATCTGTCCATAACAGCAACTAGGCATCTAGCAAGCATCAAAACAATATGCTATAGCACCTCAACATAAGAACAAAAGGCATGGGCATGAAGTACAGGTAAAGCATAACAAAACATGAACACTGAGCTATCCCCAGAAAACAATAGAACATGCTCAAAAGGACATGGCAAGATTGCAAATAATAACAGTTTCAGACTTGGCAGAAATAACATCAGGTTGCAATGTTTAGAGCTATCAAACAACATGTTACAGGAACTTATCATGGCAAACAAAGGCATGTCATGAATCTACTAATTGCATAGAACAAAAGTCCCTTACTGAACATGAGCCAAAAGGGCACAGAAAATATGATGGCACCCATGTAAACATAGCAAGAGATATGACAGATTCATACATGGCAGGAACAACAATAAGTAGACATGTTGGTGAGCCTGTACCACTCACCACAAAGCAATACATGGCATGGCAAGGTGACCAACAGTAAGAAGACATGTTTGAGAAGCTAAGCATGGCAAGAACAAGTTCATAGGGTGCACAGATCACTAGCAAACCTCATGGCAAAACTGAACTTAAGTTAATCAGGCTGACAGCAACATTATTTAGCAAGTTGAGAGCAAGATTACAACAAGTTACAGCAGGCTATAAATGCAACCAGGGGCATGAATGGATATAGCATGACATGTATAACAAAACATCCTTAGTGAACATCTCCAGATTATGCACAGAATGACTTGTAGCAGCAGGTTAACAGAGCATCATGATATAACAGAAACAGTCTAGCAAAACAGCAACAGCAAGTACCCTACTTCACGATCTCGATGCACTCACTACAAGACTCATAAAAATACATGAAAGGCACCACTGTAAAGATGGCATGATGTAGTACAGAACACATGTAGGGCTCAAGCTCATAAGATGCACACATCAAATGCAACAAAAATGACAAATCATCAAGTTATAACAGTTTCAGCAGATTAACATCATATAGCACTCTTGCAACGATGATTTGGGCATCAAGATGACCTCAAACAAAGATGGCACAATGGAACAAAATGAAGAGCACATCATGGTGAACATTTTGATATATCACACGCACAAAACGGAGTAGTATGCGTGGAGTTATGATGCGTTGAACATGGCATAAAATGTTGCAAAAAAGGACTTAGAAGAAATATACCCTCCGAGATCTAGGGTTTGCGCAGATGACGAGGACGGCCGGGGTTCTCGCCGGACTTGGAAAAAAAAGGCGCCGGCGGGTCGGAGCAGCGAGATCCGGCCCTCCGGTGGCCGGATCTGGCCGGAGGTGGAGGAGGAGGCGCGGGCGGCCTCGGGCGTGAGGCGGCGGGGACGGGACCCGGCGGCGGCGCGGGGTTGGGCCCTGATGGGCTCGGCGGGCTTGCCCTAGGCCCAGGCGGGCCGCGGCGGCGGGGGCGGACGCGCGGTGACGTGGCGGGTCCTGGTTGGCCGGCGGGCGGCGGCTGGACGTGTCCGTCGGCGGGAGGAGGAAGAAGCTCGGTTTAGACCGCGAATTTGGAAGGGGAGGGCCTATTTATAGATTCTGGGAGCTAGGAGAGTCCAAATGGAGTGCGGTTTTCGCCCACACGATCGTGATCGAACGGCAGAGGGCATGGAGGGGGTTAGGATGGGTTTCGGGCCACTTTGGAGGGGTGTTGGGCTGCAACACAAAGAGGGCTTTTACGGTTACCCAGTTAACCGTTGGAGTACCAAACGACCTCCAAATGGCACGAAACTTGAGAAACGGTCTACCGGTGGTGTACCAAGGACACTTGGCAAGACTCGGTCCATTCCAAGAATGTTTAACACCCTCACACAAAAAGAGGGAAAAGGGGGCGCCGGGGAACATAGGAGTGTCGGATTGCAAAACGGACAACGGGGAAAATGCTCGGATGCATGAGACGAACACATATGTAAAATGAAATGCACATGATGACATGGCAATATGCAACACGCAAGCAAATGACATGGAAATGACAGCGAATAACTGGCAGACACCTGGCGCATCGAATCCGGGGCGTTACACCTTCCCTTCTTCAAAATCTTGAAAAAGGCGGGCCCAATGGAATGGACCCCGGAGGCCGAAGCAGCACTGCAGGATTTGAAGAAATACCTCTCCTCCACACCGATATTGGTTGCGCCTAAACCACAAGAGCCGTTGCTACTATATCTAGCGGCAATGAAACAAGTGGCCAGGGCCGCACTAGTGGCGCAGAGGGAGGTCGATGAAGGGGCAGTGGCAACGGCGGGACTGATGGATGGCAAGCCACAGCTCCCCACGGCAGGGCCTGGTACCGGCAAGGCAAGGCCCCCGGCAGGGTCTGACGCCGACGGGACAGGGCCCGCACAACCAAATGAAGTGGCGCAGAAGAAGAGGATGATGTAGCACCCGGTTTACTTTGTCAGCTCCCTCTTCCAGGGGCTAGGTCAAGGTACTTTGGTGTGCAGGAATTGCTCTTCGGCCTCCTTATGGCCACGAGGAAGCTGCGTCATTACTTCCAAGCGCACGAGATCACCGTCATCACCCACCTCCTGTTGCAACGGATACTGCATAACCCGGACGCAACCGGGAGGATTGTGGAATGGGCCTTGGAGTTGTCGAGCTTTGGTTTGAAGTTTGAAAGTACTTTGACAATCCAGAGTAGAGTCTTGGCAGAGTTCATTGCATAGTGGACCCCGACGCCAGACGAAGAGATCCAAGAGACCACTCTTCCCAGCAAGGAAACAAGTCGCAACTGGATTATGTACTTTGACGGGGCTTTGTTGCTGCATGGCGCCGGTGCTGGTGTGCTGCTCGTCGCACCCACCGGAGAGCACCTCAAGTATGTAATCCAGATGCACTTTCCCAAGGAGATGTCGACGAACAACACTGATGAATACGAGGGGTTGCTTGCTGGTCTCAGGATCACGGCAGACCTCGGAATCAAGAAGCTCATCATCAGGGGTGATTCACAGCTTGTCGTCAGGCAAGTCAACAAGGATTATCAAATCCCGTTGATGGAGTCCTACGTAGATGAGGTGAGGAAGCTAGAGGAGCATTTTGACGGTATCCAGGCGGAGCATGTCCCCCGAGTGGAGAACGACATCGCCGACTACCTGTCGAAGCACGCTGCCTTCAAACTACCTATGGAACCAGGTACTTTTGTGCTTCGGTTAACTCAACCATCCGTTGAACCACTGACAGAGCAAAACAAGCGAAGGAAATCAGGCCACGGCAAGTACTTTCCCACCGAGCTCCTAGGAGCCGCTGGCAAAGATGTTGTCGTGGACACTAAGCCTGCCATGGCGCAACCGACACCGACAGGGCGTCAAGCCCTGGTCGTAGAGACAGCCGCTCCCATGGCAGAGAAAATGCCTTTAGTCCTTGCCGTAGAGCCCCAGGCTCTGGCATGGGCACAGCATACCGTTCGATTCCTCCAAACAGGGAAGCTTCCTGAGGAACAGGAAGAAGCGGAGGAAGTAACCCGTCGGTCTGCCATGTATCAGTTTGTTGACAATGTTCTGTACAGAAAAAGACCAAACGGAGTGAAATTGAAGTGCATTCCCCAGGAGGAAGGACTGGAGCTGTTGGCAGAGATACATGAGGCATATGTGGCTCCCACATAGGGTCGAGGGCCCTTGCCGGCAAGGCCTTCCGGCAAGGTTTCTTCTGGCCCACTGCCCTCCAGGATGCAACGACACTAGTAACCAGGTGTGAAGCGTGTCAGTTCCATTCAAAGAAGCTTCATCAGTCGGCTCAAGCCCTTCAAACAATCCCTCTCTCCTGGCCATTTTCGGTCTGGGGGCTCGACATACTAGGCCCTTTCCCCCGTGCTGTCGGGGGCTTTGAGTACTTGTATGTTGCAATCGACAAGTTCACAAAGTGGCCGGAGGTGGAAGCGGTGAGGAAGGTGACAGCGCAGTCATCTGTCAAATTCTTCAAGGGGCTAGTCTGCCGTTTTGGTGTGCCAAACAGAGTCATCACCAACAACGGCATGCAGTTCACAAGCCGCACCTTCATGCAATACATCCAAGACCTCGGCAGCAAGGTCTGTTTCGCTTCAGTGGCGCACCCACGGAGCAACGGCCAGGCGGAGAGGGCAAATGATGAAGTACTACAAGGCCTGAGAACAAAGACTTTTGACAGGCTGCACAAGAGCAGAAGGCGCTGGATTGATGAGTTACCGGAGGTTCTTTGGTCGATCAGAACGACGCCAAATTGAGCCACCGGCCAGACACCCTTTGCCCTGGTATACGGGGCAGAGGCAGTTCTCCCCATGGAAATCACATACGGGTCACCTCGAGTGCTCGTCTATGACGAGCTTGAGCAAGAGCGATTGCGGCAAGATGACGTAACATTCCTCGAGGAAGATCGACTTCGGGCGGCTATGAGAGCAGCGCGCTACCAGCAAGCCTTGCGCCACTACCATAGCCGCAAGGTTCATGCCCGAAGCTTTGAGGAAGGTGACCTTGTTCTTAGGCGCGTTCAATCGGCCAAGAATTCCAACAAGTTGACGCCGAAGTCGGAAGGCCCTTATCGGGTAATACGAGTCACCAGGCCCAGCGCAGTCCGCCTGGAGACCGAAGATGCCATTCTAGTGAGCCACTCCTGGAACATCGAACATCTTCGCAAGTTTTACCCATAAGGAGCGGTTGTCAGTCCCCCCGGTAGACCACCTTTTGTACAAGCCTTGCCGGCAAGGCATGTAACCCTTTGTACAAAGCCAGGCGCAGACCCTGAGCATATATAAATGAAGCGCTGGTGCCCTAAGTTATAGCATGCATGCTAGGTTGAGTCTCTCCCTCGGTTAGGGTAGATAGTGCTTAGCGGCGACTAACCTCTAGCATAGAGGTCGAGTGTGTGTCTCTCTGTTCCTTTCCGTCCTCTTTGGTTCGCAGGGTACATGGACATTTCTGCTGAGCTATTCGGAAGAAAGAGAACAAGCCAGCGCTCCGGTCCCGGCAAGCCAAGGTTGCCTGGGGCTGCAGACACAAGGGACCAACCATGGCAAGCCAAGGTTGTCGGGGGACTGCAGATTCAGATAAGTCCTTTATCCCCTGTTGTGCATTTCCGTATGGAATTGGGACGTATGAAACCTTGTTTTATTCCCAGACCACAGTGCTCCCCTTTTCCTGTACCCAAGAACTATTCCCTGGGTCGGAACTTGGTTGTAGTCGCGGTGACAAGAAGCGAACGAAGGGCCTAACCCTACTTCACCCCTACCTCTGCCAAAAGCGTGAGTATGGACGAATGAAGTAAGGGGATGGCAAGGCCTGTTGCCGAGCGACAATGTTTATCTTAAAAATAACAAGGATTTATTCCTTGGCATGGGCTTCGCTCACGCACAAAGAACCTGGCAAGCACCCTTTTTGCATTAATACATCCCATACAGGTACAATTCGTACGGAATGTAAACATGAGCAAGGGGATTACAAGGTTTAAATCTAACAAGTGCCCGTAGGCTTAAAAACTAAAAAGAGATAAGATGCCCATAATCCCTTTCTTGTCCCTCTCCCCAGGAAACAGAACAAGATGGCAGGAGGGCAAAAGGAGTGCCTAATCGAGGTACGAGCAGTAGAAGACACCAAGATGACATCTCGGTGGCCGTCCGGAAGAGGGCTGGTGATGGTGGTGCCGGGAGAAGAGCCGAAAGATGAGGCAGCGGGTCGGCAATACGAGACGAAGGCATCGGTGTCATCGTACTCCGACTTGACGGCCCGCCACCCGCCTTCTTCGTCTTCTCCGGCCTTCCCACACCAGCCTCCCAAGGAGGCGACCCCGAGAAGTTCAAGGAGGTGACCCCGCCCCCGGCAAACCGCTCTGCCAGGGGAAAGACCAGGTGCAGATGATGGTGCTGCCGGTGTCGCCCAAGGACGGTGTGTCCGACGCCTAGTCGGACCCGTCCTCGTCGTGTTCCCCACCGGTGTCCTCCTTGTCACTATCGCTCAAGGAGGAGCTTTTGTCGTTGATCGAGCTCTCCGGGAAGCACCCTAACCTGATTCCCGAGCACCCAAGGACCTTGACGGAGAGCGGATCGCTCTCCACTAATTTGAAGTGGAGAATGTGCCCCTTCATCAAGCAGCGGGCGCGTGCGAAGGTTTTCCAACCCCGACGGAGGAGCATCACGTGAGGGACGGGGAACCTTGTGTTCGCCCACATGTCGCCATTGCAACACCCCTTCATGTGAAGCCTCAGCCTCGGTGGCTGGTCAATCTCCAGCACCCTCGCAAACGCCTCGAGAAGACGAAGGCGGCTGCACGGCGGCTCGCGCAACTGCAGGATAAACTCCATCGCCGTGTCCCCGACATGGCCGCTCGATGAAGCAGGAGGATATGGTGGAGGAGATGGCGATGAAGGCGGTGGCGACGCTGGTGTCCCCCTTCCACGCCCACCTCTGCCTCGACCGCCTCGCCGACCGCGGCCCCGTCCGGCGCCTCCGCCTCGAGCGTGGCCTTCATCTTGGGCGTCCGGCTCTTCCTTAACCACCACAACTCTCTGGCGAGAGGAAGACCTGGCCGCCTCCACAGAGGGACGGCCACGACCGCGCCCTCTCGCAATGAAAAGGGAAGGAAAGAGACCAGACTGGGAGAAGATGGATGCGGGAAGACGTTGTCCCTGTCCCCTTTTTATAGGGAGATGGGGTCGAGCGGGCCTGAAGGCGACCGCCCCAATCAACCAATCCAGTCGCCGTGGGCGCAAGGAGACAGGACCGACCCGCTGCTCCAACCGGCGGCGGACGGGCCCCCGCCCTGGCATTAAAGCCCGTGCCCTCTATGTCCACCGCCTGCCCTCCCCGAGGCATGGAGAACACGTGGCGGGCGAGCCAGGATTTAGATGGCAAGTGGAACGGCTGTTTCACGCCCCGTGATCGTGAGATGCGGGTGCCATTATGGCCACGACCCGAGTCCACCTAGTAAATGAGCCGCACCCCTGCGGCTTCCCCTGTTTTTATGTGGAGGACGCGGACCGCCTCTTTACTATTAACCGTGTGGTGACGCAAGCATGCTACGGTCAGCCCACGCACGACCCCCACGTCACGCATTCGATGCGGGTCGTGGGGAAGCATAACTGGCGATGGAATTACTGGGGTAAAACTCTGCCATGCATGCCCGTGCACCGTTCTGGGCCTAGCCCAGCAACGCATCGCGCTTATGTGTGGCCCAGGCCCGGGGGCTCCTGTCGGTGTACAAAAGTAGGGGCCCTCTTTGTACCCCTTTACTTGTGCACAGGCAGTCAGAGCTGCACCTGTGGCCATGATTAGCGGGGCAGAAGAAGGAAGCAAAGGTACAAGGCTACCAGAGCAGCGCTCAAACCAAGGGCGCAAAAGGTAAAGCGACAAGATGGGTTCCCCCGGAAAGACCCTTGCCGGGGCGGCCCACATAGCCCCGGCAAGAGCCTTGCCGGTGCAACTTACCCAACGCCAGCAAGTCCACCACCCTTGAGCCTGAGAGTTCCGACACCATCGACAACATTGGAACCAAAGCTCAGGAGGGGGCCTGCATGGTGGCATGCAGATCTTTGTGAAGACAAAGGGCCCACGAGGCCTAGATAGGAACCCGAAGACGACGATCCTTGGCAAGATACTTGCCAAGGAAATCCACGAGACCTCCGGTAAGATCCTTGCCGGGGACGACCGCAATGCCACGGCAATACCATTGCCGGGACCCCGGCAAGACCCTTGCCAAGGACGTCAGCGGGGCCGCGGCTAGGCCAACATCTGCCAAGACTTCACCACCATCCCCATGCAGCTGCCAGCTCAGCCAGCTAGGCGAGCACCTGCGTGGCGACATGCGGCCTCTAGACCGACTCAGCAAGCACCTGCGTGGTGGCACGCAGATCTTCGAGAAGACTCTGCCACCTCACTAGCCTAGCGGCCAGCCAACGTGGCACTACAACGCCTCATCAACTCGGACGCGGGTCAGAGCCAGGTGTGGCGGCGACAGCTGGGACGAGCTTCCTTGCCGTCCCCGATAAAGCAAGAAGGGCACGTCGGCAGCGCATCAAATGCGTTTGTCCGACGGTGCCAGAGGATAGACTCAACCATTGTACACCTTTCCACCTCCTGTGTGCCACTATGGCGACCCCTTTTTTCAATAAAAGGAGGCCCGAGGCATACTGAGGGGGGATTCGGATCTTTTGAACAAGTCACGCGCCGTAGCTAGTTCAAGAACCCCAGAATACTCAAATATACACCAAAGCAGGACTAGGGTATTACGCATCCTCGCGGCCCGAACCTGGGTAAACGATCTTTGTGCTGACTCCTAGACCCGCTCTTTCCACAACCTTGCGCCCGCCGACCGTAGTAGGGATTCCAGTGATCCCGTAGGTGTCATTTTCCACCAACAGGTTTACTAGAGTCAATAATCTAGTTCACATCGCCATGTGATTAACACTCAAAGAGTAATAAGGTGTGATCATGTTTTGCTTGAGAGAGAAGTTTAGTAAACGGGTCTATCACATTCAGATCTGTATGTCTTTTGCAAATTGCTATGTCTACAAAGCTCTGTATGGAGCTACTCTAGCTTATTGCACCCACTCCCAATATGTATCCAAATTGAGACTCTGAGTTATCCGGATCAGTGTTAAAGCTTGCATCAACGTAACCCTTTATGACAAACCCTTTATCACCTCCATAACCGAGAAACATTTCCTTAATCCTCTTAGGTAACTAAGGATAATTTTGACTGTTGTCCAGTGATCTACTTCTGGATCACTATTGTAACCCCTTGCCAAACTCATGGCAAGGCACATAACAGGTCTGGTATACAACATGGCATACTTTACAGAACCTATGGCTGAGGCATAGGGAATGACTTTCATTCTCTCTCTATCTTCTGCTGTGGTCGGGCTTTGAGTCTTACACAACTTCACACTTTACAATACAGGCAAGAACTCCTTATTTGACTGATCCATTCTGAACTCCTTCAAAATCTTGTCAAGGTATGTACTCATTGAAAGTCTTATCAAGCGTCTTGATCTATCTCTATAGATCTTCATGCCCAACATGTAAGCAGCTTCACCGAGGTCTTTCATTGAAAAATTCTTATTCGAATGTCCTTTTATGCTATCCAGAAATTCTAAATCATTTCCAATCAACAATATGTCATCCACATATAATATCAGAAATGCTACAGAGCTCCCACTCACTTTCTTGTAAATACATACTTCACCATAAGTTTGTATAAAAGCATATGCTTTCATCACCTCATCAAAGCGTATATTCCAACTCCGAGATGCTTGCACCAGTCCATAGATGGATCGCTGGAGCTTGCACACCTTGTTAGCACCTTTAGGATCGCCAAAACCTTCTGGTTGCATCATATACAACTCTTCTTAGAGATATCCATTTAAGGAATGTAGTTTTGACATCCTTTTGCCATATTTCATAAAATGTGGCAATTGCTAACATGATTCGGATGGACTTAAGCATCGCTACATTTGAGAAAATCTCATCGTAGTCAACCCCTTGAACTTGTCGAAAACCTTTTGCGACAAGTCGAGCTTTGTAGACAGTAACATTACCATCAGCGCCAGTATTCTTCTTGAGGATCCATTTATTCTCTATGGATTGCCAATCATCGGGAAAGTCCACCAAAGTCCACACTTTGTTCTCATATATAGATCCTATCTCAGATTTCATGGCCTCAAGCCATCTGTTGGAATCTAGGCTCATCATAGTTTCTTCTTAGTTTGTAGGTTCGCCTTGGTCTAGTAACATGACTTCCAGGACAGGATTATCGTACCACTCTGGTGTCGATCATGCTCTGGTTGACCTACGAAATTTAGTAGTTACTTGATTTGAAGTTTTGTGATCATCATCTTTAGCTTTGTCTCTAGTTGGTGTAGCATCACGGAAACATTTTCGCTGGTGTGCTACTTTCCAATTCGAGAGAAGGTACATTTACCTCATCAAGTTCTACTTTCCTCCCACTCACTTCTCCCGAGAGAAACTCCTTCTCTAGAAAGGACCCATTCTCAGCCACAAAGATCTTGCCTTCAGATCTGTGACGGAAGGTGTACCCAATTGTTTCCTTAGGGTATCCTATGAAGACGCACTTCTCCGATTTGGGTTCGAGCTTATCAGGCTGAAGCCTTTTGACATAAGCATCGCATCCCCAAACTTTAAGAAATGACAACTTAGGTTTATTACCAAACCACAGTTCATACGGTGTCATCTCAACGGATTTAGACGGTGCCCTGTCTAACGTGAATGTGGTTGTCTCTAATGCATAACCACAAAATGATAGTGGTAAATCGGTAAGAGACAACATAGATCGCACCATATCTAATAAAGTACGGTTACGACGTTCAGATACACCATTACGTTGTGGTGTTCCAGGTGGTGTGAGTTGTGAAACTATTCCACATTATTTTAAATGAAGGCCAAACTCGTAACTCAAATATTCGCCTTCGCGCTCAGATCGTAGAAACTTTATTTTCTTGTTACGATGATTCTTCACTTCATTCTGAAATTCTTTGAACTTTTCAAATATTTGAGACTTGTGTTTCATTAAGTAGATACCCATATCTGCTCAAATCATCTGTGAAGGTCAGAAAATAATGATACCCGCCACGTGCCTCAACACTCATCGCACCGCATACATCGGTATGTATTATTTAGAATAAGTCATTGGCTCGCTCCATTGTTTTGGAGAATGGAGTTTTAGTCATCTTGCCCAGGAGGCATGGTTCGCAAGTATCAAATGATTCATAATCAAGTGATTCCGAAAGCCCATCAGCATGGAGTTTCTTCATGCGCTTTACACCAATATGACCTAAATGACAGTGCCACAAGTATGTTGCACTATCATTATAAACTTTGCATCTTTTGGCATCAATATTATGAATATGTGTATCACTATGATCGAGATTTATTTAACCATTAACATTGGGTGTATGACCATAGAAGGTTTTATTCATGTAAACAGAATAACAATTATTCTCTGTCTTAAATGAATAATTGTATTGCAATAAACACGATCCTATCTTGTTCATGCTCAACGCAAACACCAAATAACATTTATTTAGGTTCAACACTAATCCCGAAAGTATAGGGGTGTGCGATGATGATCATATCAATCTTGGAACCACTTCCAACACACATCCTCACTTCACCTTCAACTAGTCTCCATTTATTCTGCAACCCCTGTTTCGAGTTAATAATCTTAGCAACCGAATAGGTATCAAATTACCAAAGTATACTACGAGAACTAGTAAGGTACACATCAATAACATATATATCAAATATACCTTTGTTCACTTTGCCATCCTTCTTATCCGCCAAATATTTGGGGCAGTTTCGCTTCCAGTGACCATTTCCATTGCAGTAGAAGCACTTAGTTTCAGGCTTAGGTCCAGCTTTGAGCTTCTTCACGGGAGTAACAACTTGCTTGCCAATCTTCTTGAAGTTCCCTTTCTTTCCCTTGCCCTTTTTCTTGATACTAGTGGTCTTGGTAACCATCAACACTTGATGCTCCTTCTTGATTTCTACCTTTGCCGATTTCAGCATCCCGAAAAGCTCGGGAATCATTTTCGTCATCCCTTGCATATTATAGTTCATCACAAAGTTCTAGTAGCTTGAACTCTGTCAATCACTATCTTATCTAGAAGATTAACTCCCACTTGATTCAAGCGATCGTAGTACCCAGACATTCTGAGCACATGCTCACTTGCTGAGCTATTCTCCTCCATCTTGTAGGCAAATTACTTGTCAGAGGTCCTCGATAGGGGCATGAGTCTGAAATACCAATTTTAGCTCTTGGAACATCTCATATGCCCCGTGGCGTTCAAAACATTTTTGAAGTCCTGGTTCTAAGTCATAAAGCATGGTGCACTAAACTATCAAGTAGTCATCATATTGAGCTTGACAAATGTTCATAACGTCTGCATCTGCTCCTGCAATAGGTCTGTGAAAGCACAAGTGCTCCCTAGGTGGTTTTGGTAATTAATGTCAACATATCTCTTGTTGGACTAACACTTTTATCTAGTATGTTTCAGATAAGTTCAACAATGGAGTGGCATGGACTAAAGGATGTGGGAACTCCTTCAAGATGCTAAGGACAAAGGATTGGCTCAAGCTTCAAGCCCAAGACTCTTCATTTTATATTTTAGTGATCCAAGATCACATTGAGTCTATAGGAAAAGCCAATACTATCAAGGAGGGATGAGGTGTTGCTTAATGAGCCTCTTGCTTCATGTGCTTAGTGATATGCTCCAAAACCCTCAGCTACTTTCTCACATCCACAAATGACCTAAACCTAAAGCCAAAATCGGTCACAACGATTCTTTCTATCCGGCGCCACCGATTTCAGATGTCTTAGCCACTGCCACAAACCCTAAGCAAATCGGTCTCACCGACAGGGATCTCGGTCTCACCGAGATGGGATTGTAATCTCTTTGTGTGTATGTCCATTACCAAAATCGGTTTCACCGAGTTTGAGCAATCGGTACTACCAAGATTACAATGCAAACTTCCTGGTTATCTTATTACCAAAATCGGTCCCACCGAGTTTGTGTAATCGGTCAAACCGAGTTTCCCTGACCAACTCTCTGGAAAGCTTATTACCAAAATCAGTATCACCGACTTTTGTGTAATCGGTCTTACAGAGATTACGTTATGCCCTAACCCTAACCATATCGGGCTTACCGAGTTCCATTTCGGTCCCACCGAAAACCCTAACGGTCACATTGTTTGCTAAATCGGTCTGACCGAGTTCAATGATTCGGTCCCACCGAGTTTGGTAGATTGTGTGTAACGGTTAGATTTTGTGTGGAGGCTATATATACCCCTCCACCTCCTCTTCATTCATGGAGAGAGCCATCAGACTGAACCTACACTTCCAGCATACATTTTCTGAGAAAGAACTACCTACTCATGTGTTGAGGCCAAGATATTCCATTCCTACCATATGAATCTTTATCTCTAGCCTTCCCCAAGTTGCTTTCCACTCAAATCTTCTTTCCACCAGATCCAAAACCTATGAGAGAGAGTTGAGTGTTGGGGAGACTATCATTTGAAGCACAAGAGCAAGGAGTTCATCATCAACGCACCATTTGTTACTTCTTGGAGAGTGGTGTCTCCTAGATTGGCTAGGTGTCACTGGGGAGCCTCCGACAAGATTGTGGAGTTGAACCAAGGAGTTTGTAAGGGCAAGGAGATCGCCTACTTCGTGAAGATGTACCGCTAGTGAGGCAAGTCCTTCGTGGGCGACGGCCATGGTGGGATAGACAAGGTTGCTTCTTTGTGGACCCTTCGTGGGTGGAGCCCTCCATGGACTCGCACAACCGTTACCCTTTGTGGATTGAATTCTCCATCAACGTGGATGTACGATAGCACCACCTATCGGAACCACGCCAAAAACATCCGTGTCTCCAATTGCATTTGAATCCTCCAAACCCTTCCCTTTACTTTCTTGCAAGTTGCATGCTTTACTTTCCGCTACTCATATACTCTTTGCATGCTTGCTTGATATGTATTGTGAATGTTAAACTTGTGCCTACTCTCCACTTAAACTGAAGGAAACTTAAAAACTGCAACTTTGGTACTTAGTGTCTAATCACCCCACCCCCCCCCCCTCTAGACACCTCTTCTCAAGGTCCTACAAGTGGTATAAGAGCATTGGTCTCCATTTCCTTGGTTTAATCACCATTGAAGGAAGATGGATGAGTCTACTTTGGTGAGTCTTAGACATAGAGTGCCTATTCTTGATGGAGAGTATTTTCATGAGTGGAAAAATGAGATGCTTGTTATTTTCAATCAATATCATTTGAACAAGTACATTGCTAGCCCTTGTGCACCTTATGTTGATCCTATGCATCCTACCCATGATGAGTCAATTGACATGATTAGGAATCTTAGAACTGCCGAACTTATCATTAGAGGATTGCCTAGAAACTTGATTGGATGTTTGCCTACTTTTAAGTGTGCCTACACTATATGGAAATTTCTTGAGGAACGCTTTCCAAATTATTCCTTGAAAAATCTTGATGATGTTCTTCATAAGTCTATTGCTTTGAGTAAGATGAATACTAGTGATCCTATGTTTGGTGATCGTCTATTTGGGCTTACAAACCTTATGCGTGCCAAAGGAAATGTTGGTATTATTAGTGATATTATTTCCGAAGCTATAAAAATTCATAAGCAAGATCATTGTCAAACTCATTCTAATGAATCACCCTCTCTAGGATTTGATCCACCACATGACGATGTTGAACATGGATACTATGATGAGGATGATGATAGTGACTTCGACCTTGATGATGCAATGAGACATTTTGGTCTTATGGCAAATCTTCGGGGATATATGTCAGGAGGAAAGGAATGGGTTCTTGATAGTGGATGTACCGATCACATGACCGGAGATAAAGACATGTTTCGTGAGCTTGCTGATAATGTTAGTCCTCGAAAGTATGTCACTTTCGGTGACAACTCAAAGGTAAGGTGGTTGGCCTCGGTAAGGTGGCCATATCACATGATAGCTCCATACAAAATGTCATGCTCGTTGAATCTCTTGGATACAACTTACTTTCAGTATCTAGACTTGCTGATTTCGGTTTCAATGTCCTACTTACTGAAGTAGATTGCCAAGTGTTTCGTCGAGACAATCATAAAATGGTCTTTACCGGTGTGCGTAGAGGTGATCTATACATTGTTGATTTCACTAAAAAGGCTCAACCTAAAACTTGCTTCATTGCTAAATCCTCAAAAGGTTGGTTATGGCATAGACGATTAGGTCATGTTGGTATGCGAAACCTTGACAAGATTATTAAAGGAAATCATATCCTTGGAGTTAACAATGTTATATTTGATAAGGATAGACTTTGCAGTGCTTGTCAAGCAGGTAAACAGGTTGGAGGAAGCCATCCCGTGAAGAACATCATGACCACAAGGAGGCCACTCGAGCTACTTCACATGGATCTTTTTGGTCCCAACTCTTACAAGAGTCTCGGTGGAAATTCTTTTGGTCTAGTTATAGTTGATGATTTTTCAAGATTTACGTGGGTGTTCTTTCTCGATAATAAATTGCAGGTCCAAAAGATCTTCAAAAACTTCGCTAGGAAGGCCCAAAATCAATTTGAATTGAAGATCAAGAAGCTTCACAGCGACAACGGAACGGAGTTCAAGAACGCAAATGTGGACACCTTTCTTGACAAAGAAGGGATTTCAGACGAGTTCTCGGCTACGTACACACCACAACAAAACGGAGTTGTTGAGAGGAAGAACCGGACGCTCATTGAAATGGCGAGAACGATGCTTGATGAGTACAAGACGCCGAAGCACTTTTGGGCAGAAGCGGTTGAGATAGCTTGTCATGCAACAAATCCCTTGTATCTTCACAAGCTACTCGGCAAGATGGCATACGAGCTCCTCATCGGTAACAAACCCCAAGTTGGATACTTTCGAGTATTCGGCTCAAAGTGCTACATTCTTGATAAGCATCGTCGTTCGAAATTTGCTCCTAAGTCTCATGAAGGTTTCCTACTAGGTTACGGCTCAAACTCTCACACTTACCGTGTCTACAACAATTTCACCCGAAAGGTTGAAGAGATGGTAGATGTGAAGTTTGATGAATCTAACGGCTCGCAAGTAGAGCAATTGCCAATTGATGTAGGAGACAAAGATCCTTCGGAAGCAATCCAAGACTTGGCTATTGGTAAGGTCCATCCAACGGAGGTGAAGGAGAGTACCTCGTCTGTCCAAGTGGAAGCTTCTACTTCACGACAAGGTGAACCAAGAGTTGATACGGAAGCATCCACAAGTGGGACACACCAAGATGAAGAAAACGAGGAAGTGCATCAAGATGAACGTCAACAACCTCCTTCTCCACCACGACAAGAGAACGACAACGCCAACAATGAAGAAGGCCAAGAAGAAGAACAAGATGAAGAAGATGTTCAACAAAGACCCAAACAAAAGCTTTCACGAGTTCGAGCAAGAATTGCTAAAGATCATCCCGTCGAGCAAATCTACAATGACATTCAAACCGGGAGAATCGCTCGCTCTAAAACTCGTTTAGCTAACTTTTGTGAAAACTATTCTTTCATCCCTAGCATTGAACCTATGAAGGTTGAAGAAGCATTGGAAGATCCGGATTGGATAAATGCTATGCATGAAGAGCTACATAACTTTGAGAGGAACCAAGTTTGGACATTGGTTGAGAAGCCCGACAACAACCACAACGTCATCGGTACCAAATGGGTGTTTCGCAATAAGCAAGATGAAGATGGACAAGTAGTTCGCAACAAAGCATGTCTCGTTGCCCAAGGCTACACACAAGTCGAAGGTATGGACTATGGTGAGACTTACGCTCCCGTTGCTAGACTTGAGTCCATTCGCATCTTACTTGCCTATGCTAATCATCATGATATCACCTTGTACCAAATGGAGATTAAAAGTGCTTTTCTAAATGGTGAAATAGAGGAGGAAGTTTATGTTAAGCAACCTCCCGGCTTTGTCAATCCTAAGAAACCCAATCATGTTTACAAACTTCACAAAGCTCTTTATGGTCTTAAACAAGCTCCTAGAGCATGGTATAAATGCTTGACCAAGTTTCTTATTGAAAAAGGCTTTGAAATTGGGAAAATTGATTCTACTCTTTTTACTAAAAGGGTTAATGGAGAACTGTTTGTGTGCCAAATCTAGGTTGATTATATTATATTTGGTTCAACTAACCCTCATTTTAGTGAAAAGTTTGGGAAGCTAATGTCGGAGAAGTTTGAGATGTCTATGATGAGTGAACTTAAATTATTTCTTGGGTTGCAAATCAAGCAAACTAAGGAAGGTACCTTTGTTTCTCAAACGAATTACACCAAGGACTTATTCAAGAAGTTCAATATGCAAGAATGCAAAGGTATGTCTACACCCATGCCTACTAGTGGACATCTTGATTTGACCAAAGACAGTGAACCGGTTGATCAAAAGGTTTATCGCTCTATGATTGGTTCATTGTTATATCTATGTGCTTCATGTCCCGATATCATGCTAAGTGTGTGCATATGTGCATGATATCAAGCTGCTCCTAAAGAATGTCATCTTAAGGCCGTGAAAAGGATAGTGAGATACTTAATCCATACACCAAATTTTGGCATTTGGTATCCTAAGAGGGCCTCTTTCAATCTTGTTGGCTATTCCGACTCGGACTATGCCGGAGACAAGGTTGATAGAAAGTCCACTTCGGGTACTTGTCAATTTCTTGGTAGATCTCTTGTGTCTTGGTCCTCCAAGAAACAAAACTCGGTATCCTTATCCACCGCCGAAGCGGAATACATTGTCGCTAGTTCATGTTGTGCTCAATTACTTTGGATGACTCAAACTCTTAAAGATTATGGGATATATGTGAGGCATGTTCCATTGCTTTGTGACAATGAAAGTGATATCAAAATTGGTCATAATCCTATGCAACATTCTCGAACTAAGCATATTGAAGTTCGTCATCATTTCATTCGAGATCATGTTGCTAAGGGTGACATTGATCTTAAGCATGTTCGCACCGAAAATCAATTAGCGGATATATTCACTAAACCTCTTGATGAGAAAGTGTTTTGCAGGTTAATAGGAGAATTGAACATCATTGATGCTTCAAACTTGGAGTAGAAACTCCATTGGATACATGCAAGACATGAGCTTATGACTAATCCTTGATATTTCTCTTATGATGAAAATCTTATGTCTTGGATATATTTGCATCTTGCATGTTATCTAACCCATGTAGGTACTTGGTGGAATCAAATTCCATGAGATTGAAATCTACTCACATCTTGAGCAATCTCTACATCACCAAGTCTCTACACTATGGTGGTTGAAGACAAGGAAGCATGGAACCACTCAAACATATCCTTTGACAAATTCTATGTTGAGCTTCATGATTGTCATTTTTGGATACACAAGTGCTCTTCCTTGCAAGAACTAAGCCATGTAGGTAGATGGACTCAAATTCCAAGTGGTGCTCCCAATTCTTGATGAGCTACATCAACCTTGAGCAACCCACACAAGCTCAACTACATGTTCCACACCACCAACCAAGGTATGTTATTCCATCTTAGAGAAGCTTTACTCCAAGTCATGAGCTAAAGCAACTCGACAGGATTTGAATACATCAAGATGCTTAAACGAAAAATGGCAACCCCATTTTGAGCTTAAATGATGAGTATGACCCATGATCAAGTGATCTCACTTGACTCCTAAGTCAATATACTCTAACATAGGTGACTTTGTCGCCGACCATCTCTAGATAAAGTTCTCTTGTGTTCTTTTCTGTGTTTGTGCATTTGTCTCATGCATATTTGTTTCCCCTTTCAAAAAAACACTTCATCTAGATTTCTTTCTGTTTGCTCTGCATTTTCTGCATCAAATTCCTTGCATATCTTTCAGTAAATTCCTTGCAAATCTTTGTGAGATCTTACTAGTCCAGTGAGCTGAGGTGACAAGTGTTTTCTCTGCGATGAACTCGGTTACACCGATTTGTTATTTTCAGTCCAACCGAATTCTTTCGGTACAACCGAAGCATACCACTCGGTGCCACCGATTTCACATCAGGAAAAACAGTTTGCCACATATTCTATGTTTCTTGTTTCCCAGCTCCACTCAATGAATCTTGTCCTCTAAAAGCATCACATTTTTATCATTGCTTTGTGTTGTGTCTCAAGGACCAAACCCATTCGACGGATTCCAGAAAGCCCTTCTTGGAAATTGATGTCAAAGGGGGAGAGAGAGATCACATCAAAGCTTATCACTTAGAGAGAGATCACATCAAAGAAAGAGTATATCACCTTCTTAAGGGGGAGAGAGCTCCTCAAGGTGAGAAGATCCTCAGGGGGAGAAAGAGATCTTCAGGGGGAGAGAATACTTAAGCAGAAAGTATTTCTCAAGGATCCCAGATGCTTGGTGTTCAAGAGGAGAGATGCCCACATGTCTTCTTGAGGGGAGAGACATGTTCATATGATCTGTTGTGCTTATTTGCATTAGCATACATTAGCTCTAATCATCATTCATATCTTTCAGCTCTGATTTTCTATTCCCTATCTTCTCCCAGTATCCCATGCTAGATTCAGAGGGAGCAAGACATCTAAGGAAAAGAAATCATTTAAATTCATTGCATATCTTTACTCTTGGGGACATGTCTAATCCAATGTGGTACTTAGTACTCACTCTCTACATGTCATCCCAGTCTTGGTATTCTTGTGGTTTCTTCTGTTTGCTCTGGCTAGTAGATGTATTTGTGTTATCTAATCTTGTTTACGCAGGTTCATTTCATCCTAAGCCAACTCAAGACTTCAAGGTAAGTATATGCATCACAATCATGTGTATGAGGAATTCTTGCTGATGTACATACTGTTTGCAAGAAGGACTCATGGGCATGAAGGTATTCTCTTTAATATTCTTTGCTCTGATGCATATGGCCAAGATACATGTAACACATTGCCTACTCTATCATAGTTATGCTCTCACATGCTTCCATTTTCCATATTCACATGATTGCATACATGTAGGGGGAGCCTATGTTTGTTACATGTCTTTCCAAAGCTTTACTTGCTACTCTTTATATCTTTATCTAGAGCTTTGATGTATGTTGTCATCAATTACCAAAAAGGAGGAGATTGAAAGCACAAGTGCTCCCTAGGTGGTTTTGGTAATTAATGTCAACATATCTCTTGTTGGACTAACACTTTTATCTAGTATGTTTCAGATAAGTTCAACAATGGAGTGGCATGGACTAAAGGATGTGGGAACTCCTTCAAGATGCTAAGGACAAAGGATTGGCTCAAGCTTCAAGCCCAAGACTCTTCATTTTATCTTTTAGTGATCCAAGATCACATTGAGTCTATAGGAAAAGCCAATACTATCGAGGGATGAGGTGTTGCTTAATGAGCCTCTCGCTTCATGTGCTTAGTGATATGCTCCAAAACCCTCAGCTACTTTCTCACATCCACAAATGACCTAAACCTAAAGCCAAAATCGGTCACACCGATTCTTTCTATCCGACGCCACCGATTTCAGATGTCTTAGCCACTGCCACAAACCCTAAGCAAATCAGTCTCGCCGATAGGGATCTCGGTCTCACCGAGATGGGATTGTAATATCTCTGTGTATGTCCATTACCAAAATCGGTTTCACCGAGTTTGAGCAATCGGTACTACCGAGATTACAATGCAAACTTCCTGGTTAACTTATTACCAAAATCGGTCCCACCGAGTTTGTGTAATCGGTCAAACCGAGTTTGCCTGACCAACTCTCTGGAAAGCTTATTACCAAAATCTGTATCACCGAGTTTTGTGTAATCGGTCTTACCGAGATTACGTTATGCCCTAACCCTAACCATATCGGTCTTACCAAGTTGCATTTCGGTCCTACCGAATACCCTAACGGTCACATTGTTTGCTAAATCAGTCTGACCGAGTTTAACGATTCGGTCCCACCGAATTTGGTAGATTGTGTGTAACGGTTAGATTTTGTGTGGAGGCTATATATACCCCTCCACCTCCTCTTCATTCGTGGAGAGAGCCATCAGACTGAACCTACACTTCCAGCATACATTTTCTGAGAGATAACTACCTACTCATGTGTTGAGGCCAAGATATGCCATTCCTACCATATGAATCTTGATCTCTAGCCTTCCCCAAGTTGCTTTCCACTCAAATCTTCTTTCCACCAGATCCAAAACCTATGAGAGAGAGTTGAGTGTTGGGGAGACTATCATTTGAAGCACAAGAGCAAGGAGTTCATCATCAACGCACCATTTGTTACTTCTTGGAGAGTGGTGTCTCCTAGATTGGCTAGGTGTCACTTGGGAGGCTCCGACAAGATTGTGGAGTTGAACCAAGGAGTTTGTAAGGGCAAGGAGATCGCCTACTTCGTGAAGATCTACCGCTAGTGAGGCAAGTCCTTCGTGGGCGACGGACATGGTGGGATAGACAAGGTTGCTTCTTCGTGGACCCTTCGTGGGTGGAGCCCTCTGTGGACTCGCGCAACCGTCACCCTTCGTGGGTTGAAGTCTCCATCAACGTGGATGTACGATAGCACCACCTATCGGAACCACGCCAAAAACATCTGTGTCTCCAATTGCATTTGAATCCTCCAAACCCTTCCCTTTACTTTCTTGCAAGTTGCATGCTTTACTTTCCGCTGCTCATATACTCTTTGCATGCTTGCTTGATATGTATTGTGAATGTTAAAACTTGTGCCTAGTCTCCACTTAAACTTAAGGAAACTTAAAAACTGCAACTTTGGTACTTAGTGTCTAATCACCACCCCCCCCCCCTCCTCTAGACATCTCTTCTCAAGGTCCTACAGTCTGCCACCTAGCGGTGCATTATGGAAATAATTCTTCCATGCAGCAATGAGGATATTCCTCATATCATGGACCCAGTCTGCATCATTGCTACTACCATCTTTCAACTTAGTTTCTCTAGGAATGTATCAATAATAGGGGAGCTACAACGCGAGCTATTGATCTACAACATAATTTGCAAATACTATCTGGACTAAGTTCATGATAAATTAAGTTCAATTAATCAAATTACTTAAGAACTCCCACTTAGATAGACATCCTCAAGTCATCTAAATGATACGTGATCCAAATCAACTAAACCATGTCCGATCATCACGTGAGATGGAGTAGTCATCAATGGTGAACATATCTATGTTGATCATATCTACTATATGATTCACATTCGACCTTTCGGTCTCTAGTGTTCCGAGGCCATGTCTGTACATGCTAGGCTCGTCAAGTTTAACCCGAGTATTCCGCATGTGCAAAACTGTCTTGCACCCATGGTATCTGAACATAGAGCCTATCACACCCGATCATCACATGGTGTCTCAGCATGAAGAACTGTCGCAAAAGTGCATACTCAGGGAGAACACTTATACCTTGAAATTTTAGTTAAGGGATCATCTTATAATGCTACCACCGTACTAAGAAAAATAAGATGCATAAAAGACAAACATCACATGCAATCAAAATATGTGACATGATATGGCCATCATCATCTCGTGCTTTTGATCTCCATCTCCAAAGCATCATCATGATCTCCATCGTCACCGGCTCGACACCTTGATCTCCATCGTTGCATCGTGGTCATCTCGCCAACTACTGCTTCTACAACTATTGCTACCGCTTAGTGATAAAGTACAGCAATTACATGGCGTTTGCATTTCATACAATAAAGAGACAACCATAAGGCTCCTGTCGGTTGCCGGTAACTTTTACAAAACATGATCATCTCATACAATAACGTATATCACATGACAACATGCCATGCAAAAACAAGTTAGACGTCCTCTACTTTGTTGTTGCAAGTTATACGTGGCGACTATGGGCTTCTAGCAAGAACTGTTCTTACCTACGGCACAAAACCACAATGGTGATTTATCAAGTTTGATGTTTTAACCTTCAACAAGGACTAGCCGCAGTCAAATTCGATTCAACTAAAGTAGGAGAAATAGACACCCGCCAGCCATCTTTATGCAAAATTAGTTACATGTCTGTCGGCGGAACCGGTCTCATGAACGTGGTCATGTAAGGTTGGTCCGGGCCGCTACATCGAACAATACCGCCTAATCAAAGTAAGACATTGGTGGTGAGCAATATGACAATCACCTCCCACAACTCTTTGTGTTCTACTCGTGCATATCATCTACGCATAGACCTGGCTCTGATACCACTGTTAGGGAATGTAGCATACAATTTCAAAAAAAATCCTATGCTCATGCAAGATCTATCTAGGATATTAGCAACGAGAGGGGGAGAGTGTGTCTACGTACCCTCGTAGACCGAAAGCGGAAGCATTTGACAACGCAGTTGATGTAGTCGAACTTCTTCTAGCTTTGACCAATCAAGCACCAAACATACGGCACCTCCGAGTTCTACACACGTTCAGCTTCATGACGTGCATCGCCCTCTAAATGCAACAAGGTGTCAAGGAAGTAGACGAGTTTCGTTAGCATGACGGCATGGTGACGGTGATGGTGAACTGATCCGCGCAGGGCTTCGCCTAAGCACCGCGACAATATGACCGGGGGTGTAAACTTTGGAGGGGGCGCCGCACACGGCTAACAGTTGATGTTGTCTGTTGTAGGCGCCCCCCTCCCCACATATATATAGTTTGGAGGGGAGGAGAGGCAGCCAAGGGGTCGCCCCAAGTAGGAGGAATCCTACTTGGGGTCTTCTCCCAATTTGCCCCCCCCCCCTCTCCTATTCCTATTCGGAGTAGGAAGGGAAGAGGGGGAGGGGAAATCCTATTCTCCTTTTCCTTTCCTCCTTCCCCTTTCCTTCTCCAATTTGGCCAGCCCATATGGGGGGTGCGCGAGCCCCTTTGTGGCTGGTGCGTTTCCCCTCTTGGCCCATAAGGCCCATATCTTTTGTCGGGGGTGCCCAAAACCCCTTCCGGTGACCCGATAAGTACCCGGTGCTTCCCAAAACACTTCTGGTGTCTGAATACCATCGTCCTATATATCAATCTTTACCTTTCGACCATTTCGAGACTCCTTGTCATGTCCGTGATCTCATCCGGGACACCAAACAACATTCGGTAACCAAATCACATAACTCATACAATACAATATCGTCATCGAACGTTAAGGGTGCGGACCCTACGGGTTCGAGAACTATGTAGACATGATCAAGAGACCTCTCCAGTCAATAGACAATAGCGGAACCTGGATGCTCATATTGGCTCCCACATATTCTACGAAGATCTTTATTGGTCAAACCGTTATGACAACATACGTTATTCCCTTTGTTCATCAGTATGTTACTTGCCAGAGATTTGATCGTCGGTATCTTCATACCTAGTTCAATCTCAGTACCGACAAGTCTCTTTACTCATTCCATAATGCATCATCCTGTCACTAACTCATTGGTCACTTTGCTTTCAAGGCTTCTTATGATGTGCATTACCGAGAGGGCCCAGAGATACCTCTCCGATACTCAGAGTGACAAATCCTAATCTCGATCTATGCCAACCCAACAAACACCTTTGGAGATAACTATAGAGCATCTTCATAATCACCCAGTTATGTTGTGACATTTGATAGCACACAAGGCATTCCTCCGGTATCCGGGAGTTGCATAATCTCATAGTCGAAGGAATATGTATTTGAATGAAGAAAGCAATAGCAATAAAACTGAACAATCATAATGCTAAGCTAACGAATGGGTCTTGTCCATCACATCATTCTCCTAATGATGTGATCATGTTCATCAAATGACAACACATGTCTATGGTTAGGAAACATAACCATCTTTGATTAACGAGCTAGTCTAGTTGAGGCTTACTAGGGACACGGTGTTTGTCTATGTATCCACACATGTAGCAATTATGATCGTGACTAGAAGATCTTTTGTCGTTGTAGGATCTTGACTTGGAGCTTCTCTCTTTGCTTCTATTCTTGTAGAACTTGTTGAAGTTCTTCACCATTAAGCTCAATTATTCATTGGAGACTTGCTTTTTACTTGATGTTGTAGGAGCATCACTTGAAGCTTTGTAAGCACCACTTGACTTGTTGTGGGGCTCTTCCTTATAATTGAGTGACATCTCATGAGCAGCAATTCTACCGATGACTTCTGTGGGCTTGAGATCTTTGTAGTTGGGCATCATTTGGATCAAGGTGCACACGGTATCATATTTTCCATCCAAGGATCTTAGGATCTTCTTGATCATCAATTTGTCGGTAATCTCTTCGCTTCCTAGGCCGAGAATCTCATTTGTGATAAGAGCAAGTCTAGAGTACATTTCGGTGACTCCTTCACCATCCTTCATCTTGAACTTGTCAAGTTGACTTTGAAGCACATCCAATTTGGATTCCTTGAAGGACTCGATACCTTCGTGCATATCAACCAAAGTATCCCAAATTTCCTTTGCATTCTCAAGGCGGCTGATTTTGTTGAATTCTTTGGGGCACAATCTATTGAAGAAAATATCGCAAGCTTGAGCATTGTATTGCAACATCTTCATTTCTTCCGCTATCGCTTCACGATCCGGTTCTTTTACAACATCGAAGAAATCACCTTGCATGACAATACGCAGAACAACCCAAACGGCAGGGTTATGACCAAGAATATGCATTTTCATCTTATGCTTCCAACTAGCAAAATTAATACCATCAAAGTAAGGAACTCTATGGTGATAATTTTCCTCGCTAGACGCCATACTCTCCTAGGTTGTGAAACCAAGGCTATGATCACCAAAGCTATGAAAATCAAGGCAAAAGGAGACCAAAGCTCTGATACCACTTGTATGGTCGAAAGTATGTCTAGAGGGGGTGATTAGACTAATTGACCAAATAAAAATCTAACCTTTTCCCAATTTTAATTGTGGGCAAATTTTATCAATTAGCACAAGTCAAGCAATCAACCTACACATGCAATTCTAAGAGTGTAGCACGGGGAAGTAGAATATGGCATATGAAGGTAAAGGGAAGGGTTTGGAGAGTGCAAATGCAATGAAGACACGATAAATTTTTGGCGTGGTTCCGATAGGTGGTGCTATTGTACATCCAAGTTAATGGAGACTTCAACCCACGAAGGGTAACGGTTGCTCGAGTCCACGAAGGGCTCCAACCATGAAGGGTCCACGAAGAAGCAACCTTGTCTATGCCACCACCATCACCCATGAAGGACTTGCCTCGCTCAGGTAGATCTTCATGAAGTAGGCGATCTCCTTGCCCTTACAAACTTCTTTGTTCAACTCCACAATTTGACGGAGGCTCCCAAGCAACACCTAACCAATCTAGGAGACACCACTCTCCAAAAGGTAATAGATGGTGTCTTGATGATGAAATCCTTGCTCTTGTGCTCCAAATGATTGTCTTCCCAACACTCAACTCTCTCTCACAGATTTGGATATGGTGGAAAGATTATTTGAGTGGAAAGCAACTTGGGGAAGGCTAGAAATCAAGATTCTTGTGGTAGGATTGGAATATCTTGATCTCAACAAATGAGTAGGTGGTTCTCTCTCAGAAAATGCATGCTGGAAGTGTAGGCACGTTCTGATGGCTCTCTCACATATGGAGAAGCGGGTGGAGGGTACATATAGCCTCCACAAAAAATCCAACCGTTACACACATTTGACCCAACTCGGTGAGACCGAATAGATGAACTTGGTGAGACCGATTATTTCAAAATGTGAACCTTAGGAATCTCTGTGGGACCGACTAGAACAACTCGGTGGGATCGATGTGCTAGGGCTTAGGGCAAACCTCATCTCAGTGGTGCCGATTGCATCAACTCGGTGAGACCAAAGTGAAGCATTAGGGCAATAGAGAATTGGTCAAGCCATCTCGGTGAGACCAATTGCAATTTTGGTGAGACCAAAATAATTGTAACTAATAACAGGGAGCTGGCAAGGCCATCTCGGTGAGACCGAGATCTGTATCGGTGTGATCGAACTGAAAGTGCATTATATCGACTAGAGGGGGGTGAATAGGCGATTTCTACAAATTCATCACTGAGGAATTTCTAGGTGAAGAAATTCCTAAGCAACGACACACTAGCAGCGGAATAAGTACTCAGGTATACGCATAACAGAGCAACTGCATAGTCATCATGATGAAATGAAAACAAGCACAGAGTACAGATAGCGTGAAAACAAGATAAGCAGGCTAAAGACTATGTGATTGAAGAATTAGGATTGAGGAAATAGAGAAAGTCTTCAGTCAAAATCTTCAAACAGTAATGATCAGGTTCATCAACACATGAATGAGGAAATGGAAGGGTTGATGAAATAGAACCAGTTGGCTTGGTGAAGACAATGATCTGGTAGACCAGTTCCAACTGTTGTGACAGTTGTACATCTGGTTGGAGTGACTGGGTATTTAAACCCGAGGACACACAGTCCCGGACACATAGTCCTCACCATATTCTCCTTGAGCTAAAGTCGCACAGACCTCGCCCAGTCACTCATGGTAAGTCTTCAGGTGACTTCCAAACCTTCATAGACTTGGTCACTCGGTGATCCACAATTCCTCTTGGATGCTCAGACCATGACGCATAACCGTCTAGAGGATACACAGTCCTCAAAGGTAACAAGCGTCGGTTCCACACAGGAACAATCTCTTTAGTGATGCTCAATCACTTTGGGTTTGTAGGGTTTTGGGTTTGGGTTTTCTTCTCTTGATGATTTTCGCTCAAAGTCCTTGGAGGATGGGATGCTCTCAATGACAAGTGTCAGTTTCTCTCGGAGAAGCCAACCAGCTAGTGGTTGTAGGGGCGGCTATTTATAGCCTAGGGAGAAGCCCGACATGATAAGACATAAATGCCCTTCAGTGATATGACCGTTAGGTGGGTAGATATTTTGGGACAACTGGCGCGTAGCACAGCAATGGTCGGATATTTGAGGTTCAAATTCCTCGGGGCTATCATGTTCCTCACTGTGTAGGCAATCCGCACTAGTGAATTCCTAACTCCTCATTCAGAACAAATTCCTCAGAGACCAGAAGATCTTCGTCTCTGTCACTGAAGAAATTGACTGAACTGATATGAAATTTCCAATGGCTTCACTCGAAAGGATTGGGTAGGTGTAGGATTTTGAGATGAGCATCACTTGGAAATCACTTTCCTTAGTATTATCTCGACCTCCTTTAACAGTACGGTGTTTCCTATGACTCAAGAAAGAGAAACATGAAACTACGAAAACACAAGTCTTCACGTCATAATCCTCGCATGAATATCCAAGTCTTCAAGGTCACACCAATTTCTTCACTTTCAAAATCTTCAAGAGAACCAAAGTCTTTAGCTGAAGACATACATTTTTAGGGGTCGACTTTCATCGTAAATATCAAACTCCTCATCGACTTATAGAGCCTGTGTACACCCACAAACATATTAGTCCCTTAACCTATAAGTCTTCAATACACCAAAATCACTAAGGGGCACTAGATGCACTTACAACCGAACTATTAGGGTTTCTGGCAGTGGCTACGTCATATGAACTTAGTTGCACCGGATAGAAAGAATCGGTGGGGCCGAGTTGTAGTTTAGAGTTTTAACATATTTGGATGGAGAAAGTGATTGAGGATTTTGGAGCAATATCACTAAGCATTTGAGAAAGCAAGCCATTAAGCAACACCTCATCCCCTTTTAATAGTATTGGCTTTCCTATGCACTCAATGTGATCTTGGATCACTAAAACAAAATGAAGAGTCTTGAGCTTTTGCCAATATGTGTCCTTAGCATTATGAGGGGTCCACATTTCTGTTGCATGCCATGCCATTCATTGAACTTCCTGAAATATTTATCTTGAATGGATATTAGTTCAATGAGCTATGTGTAGGTATGAATTACCAAGACCATCCGGGGATTAGTTGCACTTTCACGGCAGCGGGTGACGCAAACCGATCAATGTTAGATCGGAAAACCAAAAAGAAAAACGCCGATCAAGGTGACCGGCAGGAGAGAGAAAAATCTGTAGCAATGGCTCGAGAAAAAGACTCTCTAGGGCAGCCGGTCAACATGACTGGTGGACGAACCCTAGGTACGGGCGGCGCGGCCCCCGGGAGCGGTCATGGAGGTCGACCGCCCGGGGGCAGCACGCGGGTGCAGAAGCGGTGGCGGCTAGGGTTTAGGATTGAGATAAGGTTGATACCATGTTAGAAGGGAGAGAGAGGGATTAGTGGAATTGTTGATTGTATTGCTTGAGCCTCGTGGGCATATATATATAGGAGTACAAAGTCATCTTTGTCAGCACCCCTGGTCTCCACGCCCAGGCTGACAAGGAGGACCCACTGACCAGGGGCTCGCCAGGCTCGCCCTCTTCTCCAAGGCCTGCCAGGGATAGGAAGCCCAACTCACGAGTGACTGGGCTAGCATGGGTGCAGAGAAGCCCAACCACCGGGCCACAACTTAGGGCACTACCACCAGAGGGATCGGGCATCTAGAGGATCAAGGCAACGACAGTGGCTACCCAAACCCTAACCTCCCTTTCTCGTGTTCTTCATCTTGTACTCGTATGTTGTAATCGAACTCCACAAATTGGACTAGTGAGAGTGAATCGATCACCATTACCACCACCACCACATCTTCCCTCTTACATCTATTATCAGAGACCACTCCCTCCCCCTTCCTCCGCATTGATCTAGCGTAGTTCATCGAAACCAGATCCTTCAGTCAAGCCCGCGCCCATTTCGTCGCCATGGATCCCGTTGTTCAGTCATTCCTGGAGTGGATGGACACCACACTAAAGGAGCACAACGCAATGATCCAGGCCTCCAACGCCAAGGTCGACGACCTCGTGGCATGGCACCCCGATCTCGAGGGGTGTGTCGCAGATCTGGGCGGTACGGTGGCGGCCCTGCAACTCGCGCCCCCACCACCGCGCATGGAGGGCGTGATGATCCAAGCGCCTGCATCGACCAACCCGCCGCCTGCGACGACCGACACCCACACTAGGACCGAGCCTGGTGCAGCACCAGTTTCCCACGGGCGCGACGGCCGAGGTGTCTATAACATCTCACGGGGTCACCGGCGGCGTCCTTCCAGACATCGCCATCGCCCCCGGAAAATAGTCAATACGTCGGCCCTTCATCACCCCCTGCCCTCTCTTTGTTCGCACATGCTAGTCAGCTGCTCAGTGGTCTGGGTCAGGCGCACCCATCCATCCAGTTTCCTTAGTTCACCGAAGATAATCCGAAACTATGGAAAACTCTCTGCGAGCAGTACTTCTCCATGTTTGCTATTTTATCATCGTTCTGGGTTTCAATGCTTGTCGGTGTCAAAACCGGCGGATCTCGGGTAGGGGGTCCCGAACTATGCGTCTAGTAGGATGGTAACAGGAGACAAGGGACACGATGTTTTTACCCAGGTTCGGGCCCTCTCAATGGAGGTAAAACCCTACTCCTGCTTGATTAATATTGATGATATGGGTGGTACAAGAGTAGATCTACCACGAGATCAAAGAGGCTAAACCCTAGAAGCTAGCCTATGGTATGATTGTTGTTCGTCCTACGGACTAAAACCCTCCGGTTTATATAGACACCGGAGAGGGCTAGGGTTACACAGAGTCGGTTACAATGGTAGGAGATCTACATATCCGTATTGCCAAGCTTGCCTTCCACGCCAAGGAAAGTCCCATCCGGACACGGGACGGAATCTTCAATCTTGTATCTTCATAGTCTAGGAGTCCGGCCAACGGTGATAGTCCGGCCATCCGGACACCCCCTAATCCAGGACTCCCTCAGTAGCCCTAAACCAGGCTTCAATGACGACGAGTCCGGCGCGCATATTGTCTTCGGCATTGCAAGGCGGGTTCCTCCTCCGAATACTTCATAGAAGATTTTGAACACAAGGATAGTGTCCGGCTCTGCAAAATAAGTTCCACATACCACCGTAGAGAGAATAATATTTACACAAGTTCAATCTGCTGACGTATTCCGTGGCGTGACATCACACCACAGCCAGGCCTTCATTCGAATCGTTTTTACTGTTCCACCTCAGCGCATTTAGCGAAGCGGTTTCCTTGGCACGTCTTGTCAAAGTAGAGATCGTGTCCCCTTATTCCGGGATTCTCATCAATACGGGCGTGGGTAACCCAACCGCGCCATTGATTACGGCGCTTGGGAGATAAGCAAGTTTTACCAGGCTAGCAGGGACGCATAGTTTCGTCCGTCCATATAAGGGGATAAGGATCCACCTTTTTACCTACGCCTTCTTCCTCCTTTGCTTAGCCATTTCCGCGTACTCGAGCTCCAGCGCCCAAGTCTGCACATCTCGCCTCAACCTACCCCAGCCATGTCCGGAGCGGGAGGCAAGTGGATGGCCTCCTTCGTCACGGAGGGGCACATCAAAAAGTTGAGGAAAGCCGGATACCTGCACAACGACATTGCGCACCGGCTTCCAGATGAGGGGCAGCTCGTCCCCGCTCCCAGGCCCCATGAGAGGGTGGTGTTCCTTCCCCATTTCCTCCGCGGACTAGGCTTCCCACTCCACCCATTTGTCCGGGGGCTCATGTTCTACTACGGCCTAGATTTCCACGATCTGGCCCCGAATTTCATCTTCAATATCTTAGCGTTTATCGTTGTGTGCGAGGCCTTCCTCCGCATCAAACCCCACTTCGGCTTATGGCTGAAGACCTTCAATGTCAAGCCGAAGGTAGTGAGCGGCCAGTAGGCGGAGTGCGGAGGCGCCATGGTGGGCAAGATGCCCAACGTCACATGGCTCGAGGGCGCCTTCGTGGAAACCATCAAAGGGTGGCAATCGGGGTGGTTCTACATCACCGAGCCGCGTGACCCTGAATGGGCAGCGGCCCCCGAATTCAGATCTGGCATCCCTACACGGCTCACCTCCTGGAAAGAGAAGGGCCTGACATGGGGTGATTTGGAAGAGCTCACCAGACTCCAAACCTGCATCCAAAACCTTGTGAACAAGAAGATCAAGCTCGTCAACACAGTCCAGGTCATGCTCATCCGCCGGATCCTCCCATGCCAACAACGGGCTTTCAACTTGTGGTAGTTCGATCCGGCACAGCACCAGACCTTGAGCGGGCTCTTTGACACTACGTACTAAGACGCCTGGAAGGTGTTGTTCAAGGGCATCGAGGCTCCCGCATCCGCTACCGAAGATCGCGGATTCAGCTCGCAGCGTCAAGCCGGCGAGGTAAGCTATTTTACCCTTTACGGGACACTTGTTTTTCATAGTTTGACTCTATGCGGGATCTAAACTCCCTTACCTTTGATAGGCCTGGCAGAAGAAGTCTGGGCAGGTTAACTGTCCAGCTCCCTTACCAGAAGACCCAGCGGACGCCCGATTGACGGGGTTGCTGGTTCCGGAGCCTTATGTGGTGCCGGAGAAGAAGGCCAAGAAGAAGGCCACGGGAACTCGAAGGAGTTCCCGGCGCCAGGTGTTGTCGGACTCATTGTCCGACGACTCCAAGGCAGAATCCTCCCGCGAAGACGGGGAGGAGGAAAAAGGGGCTTCTCCCCCAGCGGGGGGAGAGAAGAAAAGGAAGGTCTCCCCAACTGGGGAGGCTGGAGGGTCTAAGAAGGGAAGGACCCTTCCTCCGGACTACTCCACCAATGCCGACGACAGCAAAGAGGATTGGCCCTCGAGGGCCAAGCCCCTGGCGAGATCGTAAGTATCCGGATTCCAGAATAACTCATGATTTTTTCTTTGTCGCGTAGTGTCTTCTGATGCCGAATACAACCACGTAGCCCGCCCAAGGATGAGCTCCCCGCTTCGTCGAGCGGCTCCCTGGATTCATCGGAGGTGAATAGCACTTCACTTCTGACCGCCTCCTCTCCTCGCGCTGCTGATGACGCCGAGGTGGGTTCCCAAAAGGGGCCCGGCCAGGAGGAGGAGGAGGTCCCGGAGGTGCCGCAAGGCAACCTCCCAGACTTCGGGCACGAGGGGGGTCAATCCCCAAATGGTTCTGAGTTTGGCCCTGGGCCGGACTCTGCACCGGAACCTTTAGTGGTTCCGAAGTCCGGCAGGCGGCCCCTTCGTAAGAAGGGCGAGACTGCAACACCGGTGACCTTCGTCCAGCCGGAGGCACCGGATAATTTGCTGGAGGCGCTCAATGGCGCCTCCATCGACGAGGAGCACCGCACTGTTATGAGTGCGGTGATCTAGAAAGTTCAGTCCGCCAAGAGCGGGCTGACTAAAGCCAGTACCAGCCTTCTAACAGGCTTTGAGGTATGTAATTAAGATTTGTAAAAATAGTACCGCATAGACAGTAGCCCCTGATGCTCAGTTTGGTGTTCGGAAAGAAAAGCCGAACTGAGGATCTAAAAAGATATACGCAGGAGTCTAACATAAGCATGTCAATATGGGAATGCAGGTTGCGCTGCTGACCTTTGCCGCACTGACTGTGGAAGTCAATGCATTGAAGCAGGACCTCGAGTGGTCCGAGAACGAGCTCGGCCGTGCCAAGAAGCAGCTCGAGGACAAGGAAGGTAAGTAATACCTTATTAAAGTAATACCTTATAGAAAGGATTTGGTTGCAAAAAATGACAGGAATAACGTGAGTATTGTAGGGGCCACGAACGAGGTGGCAACCCTGATGGAGGCGTTGTCCAAGGCCGAAAAAAGTGCGGCCGCGGAGCGCACCGAGCGAGAGAAGCAGGAGGCGCGGGTGGCGGAGGTGCGGCAAGAGCTCCAGACTTTCGTGGAAAAGCATGAGAGTTTGGAGCGTGACTCGAAGACTCGAGAGTCCGAGCTCGCCTTGGCTCTTGAGAGTGCCAAAGCCGCTAAGGCCGAAGCCCAGAAGGCCCTCCAGGAGATTGAGGCGATAAAAAAGATAGCGGCGGGTAAGGCATTCTTCATGCAAAGCAAGCATGTAAAAGTGAATTATCTGTTACTTACCCGAATTCGGAGCTCTCCAGGAGCGTTCACAGATCTGCCCCGTAGTGTGTCCGATGCTGCCGCGTTCTACGGAGCCGAGGAGGGGAGCTCGACAGAAAAGGTGTTCTGGTCTCAATATGCTGAGGCCAGACATCCGATGCCCCTGAGCGACCAGCTGAAGCAGCTGGTCGAGCTCCACAAGGTGGCCGAACAGGCCATGAAGGGCCTCATAGTTTGGCTGTGGCCTAAAGAAGCCATGCCTGGGAGCTACTTCGGTCTGGTGCGGCGGCTGGTGGACGCCTGTCCATGGATTGAAGTCATCAAGCGTTTCGTCTGCATTGAAGGTGCCCGTAGGGCCCTTGCCCGTGCTAAAGTGCACTGGGGCAAGATGGACACCGAGAAGCTTGTGACGGACGCGCCACCGCCGGGCAAGGAGTATCGCACGCCCGAGATGTACTATAATGGTGTCCTGAAGGGTGCCCGCCTTATAGCGGGTGAGTGCTCCAAAGATGTAATTTTTTAGTAGACTCGCATTTGTTATCCTGTACGCTGAAAACTTTGTTCATATGCGCTAAGCAACGCTTGTTAATTTAAAATATTACCTTCTGTGCGGCCGTTTATCAAATTTGAGAGATGGCAAGTCGTTGGCTTCAGCCCCCATGCCACGAGTGCTGGGGTGTTCGGGATAAACTTGAGCGCTCTTGTTCCCATTCTTGGGTCCTTCGAGGGAGGCGCTCAACACAACGAACAAGGCAACCGGACTTATAATGCTTGAACACTCCCACTTAGCTATAGAATTCTATAGTTTTAAATTTCAGCGAAGCCCCTAGTGTTCCGAAGACCGAATTCGGGGCGCTATCCACGCCTGGGCCGGACAAAGCCGACTCCTTGCTCTAAGCGGCATAAGTCTTTAGGAACCCGAAAAAACCTCTCGAACAGCGACCGGCTCTCGCCCTATCATGACGGTCAGTTTTAGCTTTCTCCACTGAGGTGCTCAACCCAGCTCAACTGGGGCACAATCGCAGTGGTTCTCCCAGCGCTACCTTAGCCGATATAACGGAACGTAAGGTACCAAAACATGGGAGCCGGGCAAACCCAACTATTGACCCAAGACATGATTCGGAGACGATGCATATAATGCTATAAGTTCGGGGTGCCGCACTTGTGAAAGTGTTCAGACTTATCACACCATATTTTGGGGAACTTAAGCCCCTGGTGTATTTGGCCGAACCAAAGCGTACGGATGCAACATGTCATAAGTGAACATATATAGATAGAAAAAGGAATGCAATAATAGAAAAAGTTGTGCATTGTTTTAAAAAAAAGGCTGCGGTAAAAGCAGAACGATACAAATAGTGCGATAAGCAAGGGACGGGACTATTTGACATGTCGCCCTCCAGGAGCGCGCTGCGGGATGATATGTAAAACGAGTATACTGCTCGTTATAGAGACCACCTGTACACTCGACGTAGCTTTTCTGCTTCCCTGGCTGTTGCATCGTGAGTTCGCCAATTCTACTGCCAGACAAGGCTTCTGGAAAACGGAGCCCTGAGAATAAGAAAAAAAAGAATGACACAATTGGGATCCCCTGGTGTGGTTGAGCCGCTCTCCGGGCATGCCGTGGTCGTGCCCCTACCCCTATGCCCATGGTATCTCCAGAGCATACTTACGCGTGGTACTGGTCTCACGATTTCGCGAGGGCTGGGGTTGGGGCCACATTGCTACGCGTGCTCGGAATGTGCCAGGCGGTCTTGTTGTAGGTTACTCCAGGCGCGCTTGACGGTGTCCAGCCGCTCAACCGCCGGACTCGAGAATTGCCTTAAGAGGCTACTTTGTACTTTCGCCGCGAGAGCCGCTGTATGCTCCTCCGTTCGGAGAGAGCGTTCGGTGTTTCCTTTGACCGTAATGACTCCTCGAGGGCCTGGCATCTTGAGCTTGAGGTATGCGTAGTGTGGCACCGCATTGAACTTTGCAAATGTGGTTCGTCCGAGCAGTGCATGATAGCCGCTGCGGAACGGGACTATGTCAAAGATTAACTCCTCGCTTTGGAAGTTATCCGGGGATCTGAAGACCACTTCAAGTGTAACTAAGCCTGTACAGTTAGCCTCTACACCTGGTATGACGCCTTTGAAGGTCGTATTTGTGGGTTTAATACTTGAGGGGTCTATGCCCATCTTGCGCACTGTATCCTGATAAAGCAGGTTCAGGCTGCTGCCGCCGTCCATCAGGACTCTAGTGAGGTGAAATCCGTCGACGATTGGGTCTAGAACTAATGCGGCGAATCCGCCATGGCGGATGCTAGTGGGGTGGTCCCTTCGATCAAAACTGATCGGGCAGGAGGACCACGGATTGAACTTTGGGGCAACTGGCTCCGTCGCATATACGTCCCTGAGTGCACGCTTCCGCTCCCTTTTGGGTATGTGGGTTGCGTATATCATATTCACCGTCCACACTTGTGGGGGGAAACCCTTATGTCCTCTACTGTTCGGCGGCCGGGTCTCCTCCTCGTCATCGCTATGCAGCCCCTTGTCATTGTTTTCGGCAGTTAACTTGCCTGCCTGCCTGAACACCCAACGATCCCTGTTGGTGTGATTAGCTAGCTTTTCGGGGGTGCCGTGTATCTGGCACGAGCGATCGAGTATTCGGTCCAAATTGGACGGGCCCGGAGTATTTCTTTTGAATGGCTTTTTCCGCTGACCGGGTTTAGAGCCTCTGAATCCGGCATTGACTGTCGTATCCTCAGTATTGTCGCCATTAATGCGGCGCTTGTGCTTGTTGCGATGCGACCTACCGTTGGTGTCCTTGGTATCCGAATTACCAGGGCTCTTGGTCATGTTGTTACTACGAGCTAGCCAGCTATCCTCTCCCGTGCAGAAGCGGGTCATGAGTGTTGTGAGGGCTGCCATGGATTTCGGCTTTTCCTGTCCTAGGTGCCGGGAAAGCCACTCATCGCGGATGTTGTGTTTGAAGGCTGCAAGGGCCTCTGCATCCGGACAGTCGACGATTTGATTTTTCTTGGTTAGGAACCGTGTCCAAAATTGTCTGGCCGATTCTTCTGGCTGCTGAATTATGTGGCTTAGGTCATCGGCGTCTAGTGGTCGCACATAAGTGCCCTGGAAGTTGTCGAGGAATGCGGCTTCCAGGTCTTCCCAACAACTGATTGACTCTGCTGGCAAGCTGTTAAGCCAATGCAGCGTTGGTCCTTTAAGCTTGAGTGGGAGGTATTTGATGGCGTGTAGATCATCACCGCGGGCCATGTGGATATGGAGGAGATAGTCCTCGATCCAGACCGCTGGATCTGTTGTGCCATAGTATGATTCAATTTTTACGGGTTTGAAACCCTCAGGGATTTGATGAACCATCACTTCGTCTATGAAGCATAGTGGGTGTGCGGTGCCTCTGTATTGGGCTATATCATGACGCAGCTCAAATGAGCTTTGTCTACTATGTTCGGCCTGGCCGGAATTGCCATATCCGGCATGACGGTTATCATCACGTATCATGGGGCGCCCACGCGATCCGTAGATCGATCTTGTTTGTCTTGCCTTGTCCTCCAATATGTCTCGCAGGTCTGGCGCATTTTCCCGCGCCTTGGTATTTTTTGAGCGGCGCCGGGGTGCAGCTTGACTGTAGGGCTGAGAGGCCTCTCTGTCGCGGCCACGAGGTGGCCGGTCGGCCGTATTATGCGCTGGTGATGTAGGTTTAGGTGCTTCCTCCTCTAATCGGGGTAGCAGCCTGCGTTTTGGGTAGCTCTTGGAGGGGCGTTCGAGTTCATACTCTTCGGCCGCAAGGACTTCATTCCATCTGTTGGCTAGCAAGTCTTGGTCAGCTCTAAGTTGTTGCTGCTTTTTCTTGAGGCTGCTTGCCATGGCCATAAGCCTGCGCTTGAAATGCTCTTGTTCGACGGGATCCTCAGGCACGACAAATTCGTCGTCGTCGAGGCTTGCCTCGTCTTCGGAGGGAGGCATATAATTATCGTCCTCTACCTCTCTGTCTGCCGCTCTCTCATGAGGGCTGGCTTCTCCATCCTCTTGCGCTGAATCCTGCTGGAGGGGGTTGTCTTCGGCACTGTCCGGGGTGTTATTGTCTCCGGTGCCGGAATCTCCATTTTTGCTATGGCGGGATTTAGAGTGGCGCCGCTGACGCTGGCGCTTAGGCTGTTTCTTGGACGGGTCGTCCTCCGTTGTTCCATCGCCATTCCCATCCTTTGGGATGTCCACCATGTAAATGTCGTATGATGAGGTGGCCTTCCAGTGCCCTGTAGGCGCTGGTTCTTGGTCGTCTCCTGCATCGTCGTCCATACCGTCGATGTCTTCGGAGTCGAAGTCTAGCATGTCGGTTAAGTCATCGACAGTGGCTACGAAGTGGGTGGTGGGTGGGCTTTGAATTTCTTCGTCGTCTGCATCCCAACCGTCCTGACCATAATCCGGCCAGGGCTCTCCTGATAAAGAGAGACACTTTAGCGAATTCAGGATGTCGCCAAAGGGCGAGTGCTGAAAGATGTCCGCAGCGGTGAACTCCATGATCAGCGCCCAATCGGATTCGATTGGCAGGGGCGCGGAAGGTTCGGAGTCCGGAGAGGAGTCCGACACCTTTGAGTCACGAGCTTAACAAAGGTCAGGGTTGGTATTCAGCTCTATCGCCGTAGAGGTAGCAGCCCCCGAGGCGGTGTCCAGCCACCCGTCCTCGATCGGCGCGGTCGGCTACGAGCTAAGGGTCGGAGCGGACACTTGTGCGGCCTCCAGGGCACTGTCCGGCAGCAGAGCTAGATCATGCCCATCGTGACAGTGCGGCATGCTTGGCTGTGGCTCGAACCCGTCGAAGATCAAGTCTCCGCGGACGTCAGCCGTATAGTTCAAACTTCCAAATCTGACCTGATGGCCAGGGGCGTAGCTTTCAATCTGCTCCAGATGGCCAAGCGAGTTGGCCCGCAGTGCAAAGCCGCCGAATACGAAGATCTGTCCGGGAAGAAAAATCTCACCAAGGACCGCGTCGTTGTTGATGATCGAAGGAGCCATCGGGCCTAAAGGTGACGACACAGAGGAACTCTCAATGAAAGCACCAATGTCGGTGTCAAAACCGGCGGATCTCGGGTAGGGGGTCCCGAACTGTGCGTCTAGGCGGATGGTAACAGGAAACAAGGGACACGATGTTTTTACCCAGGTTCGGGCCCTCTCGATGGAGGTAAAATCCTACTCCTGCTTGATTAATATTGATGATATGGGTAGTACAAGAGTAGATCTACCACGAGATCAAAGAGGCTAAACCCTAGAAGCTAGCCTATGGTATGATTGTTGTTCGTCCTACGGACTAAAACCCTCCGGTTTATATAGACACTGGAGAGGGCTAGGGTTACACAGAGTCGGTTACAATGGTAGGAGATCTACATATCCGTATTGCCAAGCTTTCCTTCCATGCCAAGGAAAGTCCCATCCGGACACGGGACGGAATCTTCAATCTTGTATCTTCATAGTCTAGGAGTCCGGCCAACGGTGATAGTCCGGCCATCTGGACACCCCCTAATCCAGGACTCCCTCAATGCTCATTGAACTTTGCTGGTTCTGCGTCATCTGGTTGCAGTCCATCCAGAAATGACTTGTGGACTTTGATTGGGAATCATTTACTGCACTTCTCTGTATGCGCTTCGGCTGCGATCGACACCAAACATTGATCCGCCAATTTTACATTGTGCGGCAAATGACAATGGTGGCAGATTATATTGAGCAATTTGAATCAATTATTGATCATCCCAGCTCTTATTCTGACACAATTCATCTGTTTTACTTCCTCACTCGCTTTGTGGAGGGACTCCCGAAGGACACCCATGCGGTGGTCCTAGTTCAGCGACCACCGGACTTGGACATGGCGTGCGCTCTAGAGCTTCTCCAAGAGGAAGTGGCTGACGGTAGCATTGACGACTACAACGACTGTGATGGACCACCGTGGCACGGAAGCCACGCGCGCTGACAACACAAAAACCAAGGCGCTCCGGGACTACGGGCGTGCCCGCGGCCTATGATTCAAGTGCGGTGAGAGTTGGGGCCACGAGCACGTCTGCCCCACCAACGTGCAGCTCCATGTGGTGGAGGAGATGCTGAAACTTTTCGGCATCGACGCAGCAACTGACCACAACAATAGCATGCCACGGACCGACACAATCATGGCTATCTCCCGATCGACAGGGGATGGCAGCGTCTGCGCCAATGTGTTCCAGCTGCTCGTGTCCATCCAATTGCGTGAGGTCCTTTTGTTGGTGGATAGTGGTAGCTCTACATCCTCCATCAACCAGCCTGTCCAACCAGCTGTCAGGGGTGATTCCACTTTGCCAACCATGTTGTGTCCACGTCACCAACGATGGTGAGCTCACTTGCTCCGCGAGCATACCCGGTTGTCAGTAGTCGTCACAAGGGTAGGATTTTGCGACTAACATGAAAGTTCTTCCCCTGGAGACATATGATGCCATTCTAGGGATGGACTGGCTTGAACAACACAACCCCATCATTGTGGAGTGAAAAAACAAGGTCATATACCAACACCACTAGGGTCGGCCCGTCTGTTCGGCCATGATGCCAATTCATCCACTTGCCATCTGATCACCAACACCCAACTGCAGAACTTGTGCGCCATGTCTTGCTGCTGCATCTGGTACTCCTGTACCCAGTGACTGAAGAGCAACAGATCGCGCCGTCATCACCACTAGACCTTCAGCAACTATTAACAGGGTTCCAGGATGATTTCGGAGAACCTACAGGACTGCCACCGCACCACGCATGTGACCATAAAATTACCCTCATGCTCGGAGCCCAGCCTATCAACATCCGCCCCTACAGACACAAGCCTGAGCATAAGACGGAGATCGAGAGGCAAGTCGAAGAACTGCTATAGTCTGGATTCATCTAGAGAAGCTGAAAGTGCTAGTATCGACTAGAGGGGGGGTGAATAGGCGATTTTTATGAAAGTCTTCAAAACTTGGAAGTTTCAAAGACAGACAATAGAAATGACCTAATTGATATGCAGCGGAAGATAAACTACAATAAGCAAACCATAGTCAAGTATGCAATGATGTGGAAGTACAGGACTAATAGCAGCTAAGTAGTAAGGATCGGGATGGAAGATAGTATGAAGCCAATCAACGATAGTAGTCAAACAATGAAGTCAAACAGGTACGACAGATAGGCAATGACTTCACGAAGACAAACTCTAAGTAAAGGATGGGAAGGGATAGAACCAGTCACTTGTTGAAGACACAGGATTTGTTGGACCAGTTCCAGTTGCTGTGACAACTGTACGTCTGGTTAGGGAGGCTGAGATTCGACTCAGAAGACCGTGTCTTCACCTTATTCCCCTTGAGCTAAGGACACCCAGTCCTCGCCCAATCACTCTGGTAAGTCTTCAAGGTAGACTTCCAAACCTTCACAGACTTCGTTCACCGGCGATCCACAATGACTCTTGGATGCTCAGAACGCGACGCCTAAACGGCTGGAGGATTCACAGTCCTCAAGTGTAATAAGTCTTCAGGTCACACAGACAGAAAGACTTCAGTGATGCCTAACACTCTTTGGCTCTGGGTGTTTGGGCTTGGTCCTCGCAAGGATTTCTCTCTCTCAAAGGCTTCGAGGTGGGTTGCTCTCAAACGACAAAAGCAGTGCACTAACTCTGAGCAGGCACCAATTTATGGTGTAGGGGGTGGGATATTTATAGCCACTGGGCAACCCGACCTGATATGTCCGAAATGACCCTGGGTCACTAAGGAATTGACACGTGTTCCAATGGTCAGATTTCAAACACACACGGCAACTTTACTTGGGCTACAAGCAAAGCTGACTCATCCAGCTCTGGATAAGATTTGCTCTCATTGTCTTCACTTGAAGACATAGGATTTGGGTTGAGCATCACTTCAGTCATTCTGACTTAGTTCACTTGGACCCCACTTAATAGTACGGTGGTTCCTATGACTCAACAAAGAAGAAAAAGGAAACAGCGAAACCACACAGTCTTCGCGCTCCATAGTCTTCACTCAATGTCTTCTCATGTCATAGTCTTCAATATGAATATCTTCACATACCACCATTGTCTTCAATGTCTTCATACATTTTTAGGGGTCATCTCCGGTAGGTAAACCGAATCAATGAGGGACACTACCTGCGTTATCCTGCAATTCTCACAAACGCATTAGTCCCACAACCAACTTTGTCGTCAATACTCCAAAACCAACTAGGGGTGGCACTAGATGCACTTACAATCTCCCCCTTTTGGTGATTGATGACAAACTGGTTGAAGTTTTCAACGGGGATAAAGTATGTGAAATTGTAAAGGATAGGGTATTGTCTTCATAAGTACCAAGGGCTCCCCCTGAAGATGTGCATATAAGTAATTTGCATTTGGGATGCAAATGCACATGGCAGGTTGTACTTGTGGAGATCCACTTCAACTTATGAAGATGATTCATCATGCATGAAATGATATAGCAAATAGAATGGCATGCATAATGAAAAATGGACGTCTGCAGAATGATCTAAGTGCGGAAGTTATCGTCGCACATGCGGAATTTATCATCGCATCACAGTAAAGCAAATAAGTAGCAGACGACCATCGAGTTTAAGTGTTACAACTCAAAGAACCAAATGTATCAAAAGCGAGAGTTGTAAGCACGAGGCAAAATATAAAGCAACCGCCCATATGAACCCGCTTGAAGACTATCAAACTCATATGCTTCTCCCCCTTTTGTCAGTAAGGACCAAAAAGGTTTGAAGACATAGAGCATCTACTCGTCCTCATGAGTAGGTGAAGCAGCAGGGTTGTCGTTGTTGTTTGGTGGTGCAGACGTACTCGGTGCAGTGTCGATGCGTGCAGTTGTAGGGGGCGGTGAAGTAGCGTCATCTTCATCATCGATCACTCTGGCATTCACAGTTGCCGCGGAGGAAGAATAGTCAGAGTCTTCAAGGGATGGAGTTCGACGTAGGACAGCAGTCCGTGGAGGAGTGGAGTCAAACTTGAATCTTTCAGTGAAGCCATCGTCTTGAAGATCTGCTTCAGCACTAAGCAGCATCAAACTCTTCCATGATCGCTGACAAGTCTCGTGTGCAACAAATGCATTCTTGGTGGCAAGATTTCGAATGCGATTGACGTCCACCAAGAGGCTTTGCATCTGTCTCTTGAGCCAATACTGATGCTTATCTTGTTTCTGATGAAGGGCCACAAGAAGTTCTCGGTCATTGAGAACGCGAGAGCGCTTCTGAGGCCTTTGGGCAATGGTGCTTTCAGTGGCTTCAGTTTGCGCACGATGAGGCAGACGAGTGTTCCCAGCCATTGGATAGATACGTGTTACTGCTTGGACGCCTTCAATGGGTTGAGTGAAGCTTTGGTGCTCGACATTTTGAAGACAAAGAGGCTTCTTGGTAGGCTCAGAGTATATGGCTTCAACTGACATATCAACCTCTGGTAGAAAGATCAGATGATTGCGAGCCGAGTGCTGATAGTTGACAGAGGAGTGTCGCTTGATGAGGCGCATGACCCACGGAGCATAAAATTTCAGGCCAAAAAGGTCAGGTCCAGACGCAGCAAGTTGCCGGATGAAGAATTCCTGGGAATTGAAGTTAATGCCATTGAGGATGTAAAAGACCAATGTCTTCATGGCTCCTTCAAGTTTGGCCGCTGATGAATGCCCTTTGATAGGCCATAGAGTTCGCCTGATGATGTGATATATTGTGCGAGGTAGATACTCAAGATCATCAACAAAGAACTCCGTTGGGTATTCAGCGTCAGATGGCAAAGGCTTCATCATGCTCAACATCTGGCTCATGTTGGGTTCTGGCTTATGGAAGATGCTCTCCAGTGCATTGCGGTGTAGTTGACAATCAGGTTCATACAGCTCTCCGGGAGTGGGTAGGCTTGTAAGCTCAATGACATCAAGAGCTTTGGCTTCATGATGAACATTTCCTGTCATCCACTCGAGAACCCATGTCTTGATATCCCTGTTGTAGCCGCGAATGTGGAGGGTAGCATAGAATTGAAGCAAGAGTTCCTCATTCCAATGTTCTTTGTCACAAAGCTGAGCAGACCTGCATCACGAAAGCAGTCGAGAGCTTCTTCTAGGCATGGCAGTCCAGCAATGGCTTCAGTGTCGAGGCGCATATGAGGGAAAATGCGCCCTTGATCATACAGAACGCAGGAGTAATAGCTTCTCTGCTGATAGCTCCAGAACCGATCAGATGATATTCTTGGCTTTGTGTAGGGGTTCTTTGCGCTGTCAAAGAAGGTGTTGTGGCTTTTGAAGCCATTTGCATTGAAGGACCCTGTAGAGTTTGCAGTGCCTGGGAACCTTGGCAGTCTTGGCTTTGGTTTCTGGACCTGAGGCCTATGCTCAACATGATAATCAAACTGAGGACCAGAGGCAGTAGGCGGAGGGACCAGAATGGGCCATCGGACAGTGGTTAGCTGACCATGATTGTATGCTTGCTCAATTGTATAGGGCCTTGGTGGTGGAACAGGAGCAGTGGCAACAACTGAGGCTTCAGGCTGCACAACAGGTGCTTCGGGAGCAGTTGCCTCATTGGCTTCTGGCACACTGGTTAGTGCAAGCTCCACATCAGCTTCAGCCATGACTACGTCATTGGCTTCATTTGCGATGGTGGTGGCAGCTTCAACATTTTCAACCTCCACTTGACGAGCTGGAGGGTCGGGCACTGGCACGTTCACATCAGGAACAACTTCTGCAGTACTTGGGGGAGTAGGGACACGTACGTCTTCTTGATTGTCATCGGCTGATGCAGCCGGATTGTCTTCAGCAGCTCGGGCTTCAGACACGGAGACGTTTGCAGTTGGAGTGGCTTCAGGAAACACTTGACGTGCAACAGGTTGGTGATGCACTTCTCCTTCTGGAACGCTCGAAAGAGGGACTTGAGGCTTTTGTCCTTTGAGAAGCCTGCGGAATGCTGGCAACGCCTTTGGAGATGGAGTTGGCTGGGCCTCAAAGTCTTCTTCTTCTTCTTGCACAGGTGGTGTGACATGTGGTTGTTGTTGGGGAGTACTTGGGGACTCTTGTTGCTGTGGGTGATCAGCCCACGATGCATCCTGAGCAATTGGCGTCAGAGGACGACCAATGCTGATGAGTTCGCTGTTCGTAAGAACAGGCGATGATACCAGGTTGTGTTCGATCTGAGGAAGAACTTCATCATCTTCAACATTGTCATGGTGACCAATGTCTTCAGCAGCGGTGGGTTCAGCTGCTGGAAAGTCTTCAGCTTCATGAGCCTCTGTGGAAGCAGGCTCATGAACTATCATCCGTCGTTCTTGGTGTTCAGACGCAGGGCAAACCACTGAAATAGGTTCAACAACTAAGGGCTCTGTGGGAGCAGCCTGATTCTTCTTGGTTTTGCGCTTCTTCTTGGAGGGAGCAGCATCAGAGGCTTTAGTATTTTTCCTCTTTCTGGCTTCAGCCTCGGCAGCCCTCGTCTTCTTCTGTTCTGAAGCGGTTGACATGACCTTTGGCTTCGAGCCAGTCATGCTGCTTGGGAAGATTATGCGAGGTGCTTGCTGCCCTGAAGGTGCAGATTGAGCAGTTGATAGCTTCTTCTTCTTTGCAGCCATTCTGGGGTCAATGCCAGGACAACCAAGAGACTTGCGCTTCTCAGCCTCATTGTAGGCAAGCACACACTTGTCAGCCAAACTCTTCATACGCTCACGAGAGACTTGAGCTTCTTGACTCTTCTTGAGAAAGGCTTCTTTAAGCTCGTGCAGCATGACCTTGAAGTTTTTGACATCTTGCACGCTGAGCTTTGCCACATGCTTCTTGAACTGAGCTTTCTCATAATCAATCTTGTTCTTCAGCTCAACGATGCGCTGAGTGAGAGCTAGCTTAGAAGCAATGGTGTAACATCCCAAAATTCTAAATTTTGGAATGTTATAAACAAATAGATAGTTTTGATTTATTGTTTGATTGATTGACTGAAAGTGAGTGAATTTGAAACTTTTTGAAAGTTAAATGAGAGGGAATAAAAGGACTTTCCCAAACTTTCATTTTTGCTTTTATGATCTTCGTGAATTCAAATTCTTTTCACCACAAAACCCTGGAGAGAAGATGACATGACTTCTTCCATTTATTTAAATGACAAGGGGTGTTGAAAATATTTGAATTTCATTTGGAAAATATTTCCAACCCAGGAACTTTATGCAACTCAATGATTTTCACGAGCGAAGATAAAATGACTTCTTCAAAACATATGAAATATGAGCTGAGAGTTTCAAACAATTAAATTCAAAGTTCATTTGAATTTATTTTCAATTTGGAGTTATTTGGGTTTTATTCAAATTATTTTTCTCCAAAAATAAAATATACAGAAATTAGGGTAACATGATTCCCTACATCATAAAATTGGAGAGAAATACATTCGAATTAATTTTGGTATTTTTTTAAAATGATTTTTACTGGATTTTTCTAGGGTAGAAGCACTCTTTGCATTATTTGAATTTGTGTGTATTTTATTTGACTCTAGAATAATGTTCATCTTGTAGGAAATCTTTTTCTGAAAATTTTGATATATTATATGCCTATATAATATTTTTATTCATTTTTGTTTTATTATTTTTGTTTGTCTGGAAAATCTTTATTTAAAAAATATATATATTCCTCTCACCGACTGGGCCGGCCCAGCTCCCATGCCAGGCCGCGGCCCAGGCCGCGTCGCCCGTCGCCCCCGTCCCCGAGCGGGACTCCGCTCAGGAGTTCGCCGCCGCCGTCGTCCGAGTCCCGGCCGGGCACGCCTCCCCGTGGCCCCTTCTCCACGCCTCCCGAGGGCGCCTCCCTGCCTTTATAACGCGAGCCCCGACCCCGGCCCCCTCTTTTCTCCTCTTCCCGAGCCGCGCGCCGCAGCCGACGCATCTCGAAGCCGCCGCCGCCGATGAACTCCGCCGCCCTGTGCAGCGCGCCGTCGTCGCTGCTGCTGCCCCACGCCGCGCCACCAGCACCGCGCCGCTCCCCGCCGCCGAAGACGCCACCTCGATGCCGCGCCGGAGCCGCCGTCTCACCGCGCCGCCCTCGGCGGAATCCCGTCGCCGCCAACAGGAGCCGCCGTGGTTGGTTTTTCTCGACCATCGCCCGAACCGGTATAACCTCCCGGTCCGGTTTATTTCTTCTAGGTTTCTTCGGTTTTTCCTCAGGCGGTTTTATTTTTTTTTAGATTTCATTATTTAGTGCTCATTCATTAGTTATCTTCTTTAGCGAACAATCTTCGTTAGTTAGCTTCCCGCAGCGAACGTTCGTTCTGTAGAGTTTTTATTTTTCTTTTTATTATTTCGGCCAGGGACCCGTTTGTGAATATTTTATTTACAGATTAGTCCATGTACTTCAAACGACCACAACTTTTACACCGTTTATCCAAATCCAACAAAACCAACGCCCACTTCTTCGTTATGATCCCCTCTATCCAGTAAAACAACTTAAACATGTTTTTGAAAGTTTAAAATTTGATTTTCAAATAATTTAGTATTTGAACTTTGTTCGATCATAACTTAAGTTTTATAACTCCGATTTGAGTGATTCTTTTTGCAACTCGAAGCTCTTGACCTAAACTTTCTGATAAGGCCAAATTCACTCAATTTTGGTACTGTTAGAAATTGTTTTATGTTGCAAGAGTTATTTGATTGATTTTGATGTTTTCTGAATTGTTTTCCTCGTTCTTTCCGATCTTTTGAGTGATTGCTTATGTGTGGTTACTATTGCTTGCTCACGACAGATTGACCGGAGTGTGACGAGTAGAACTATCAAGAGTTTTGAGTGCGAATCATCTTCATCAACATTGCAGGAAAGTTCACACTTTGATCATACCTTTTCTACTACCCAGTTTTATGCATTAGTTCAATCCTCAAACATTGCATGATTAGGATCTAATTAAATTGTGGGTTATGGGAAGTAGTTGAGGTAGTACCTATTACCTGTTTTATTTTCAAACCCCTGGAGTTACTTCTACGATTGATTATTATGCCATGCTATGCTCGTAGACGTGGATTGGGTGAGTGATTTTCCATGACAGATGTGAGATTGTTAATTAATGGTTTATTTAAGGTGGCAACTTAAACACACATCTGGGTGGATTGAGGCACCTAGTTACTCCAGGACTTGCCTGTCTAGGCACCTGGGTTTCCAGGACTTGCCTATTTTTCTTTGGACCGCCACCCAGGCTCAAAGAGGTCATGAGATTATTCAAACTAGAAACTTACATGTGCAGCCACAAGCCATTATGGGCTCTGGCATAGTTGATTAAGTCGTGCGAACTCTTACGGGTAGACTAGCAGATGTAGGGGAAAGTAGGTGTACCGGTCTACCCACATGTAAGGTGCTAGCGCTTCCGAAAGACTATGTCTCGGTCATCCGTTTCTCAAACATCATGTAGTGCGAGAAATCCAACGGAGGAGATCGAGTCTTGTGGGGAAAAGTGCGCAAACCTCTGTAGAGTGTACAAACTAATCATGATTAGCCGTGTCCCCGGTTATGGACATCTTGAGTATCTAGTACCTGATTTTCCTGTGAATCTCATCATGTTACTATAATCAATATTGTTGGGTTTTAATGAGTACTTTTAATTGGGATTGAGAATGCTCTCAACCATTCTCAATGTTTAACAACCACCATGATAGTTAAATAAATTTATTCCTTTGCAGAGGGAAAATTTGGCTTTACGCAAAACTATAACCATAGAGCTTTTCCACCAGCCAAATATGCATGTAGTGATAGTCTTTATTCATCATTGCTCTATGGTGTGAATTTGCCAGTACATTCAATGTACTGACCCTCTGTGGCTGCAACGTCTCATGTTGCAGGATCTTACGACGAGTAAGTGATACGTTAGGGTTACGATTTCCTATACTCAACTTTGCCGTTGGTGTTGATGGGAATCCACAACCTTGTTGCTTCCGCTATTTTGGATTGAGGTAATAGTATTTATGATATTTTATACATGTGATTTACCTCTGTTATAAATCCTCGAGTACTGTGTGTGTCAGCATACCGATCCAGGGATGACACTTACGCACAGAGACTTGACCGTCTGAGGTCGGGTCGCTACAAGATGGTATTAGAGCACATGTTGACTGTAGGACATGACCCTAGAAACTGGCAAGCCCATAGGAAAGATTTTCTCTACTACTTTCTTTTCAAAAGGATCTTTTACCTCTCTTCTCTTCTGAGCTTATTCAAATATTCGCTTTTAGAAAGACCATGCCCCTTTCCCCTTTTGACCACGAAGATTCGACTGATGAGACCACTCCAAGAAGGACAAGAAATCGGACAACTAAGACCCCTTTGGAATAAAGAGGATTTTACCGTGCATTACAATGACGGGAACTACAACTATTGAAAACTCTAAAGACTAGGAGAATATGAAGAATATCTAGATTTGTTATGACCAAGGAAGGCTACACTTATGGAACTTGACAAACTATGGAAGCTGTCAATACCCGAGATCAAGGTGTGCTGGAGAAAGACTGGAACATGGAGCATTAGAACTCAAAGTTTTGTGTCATCGTGCGGAGTTAAGCATGTATATGCATGGAAGGATTGGATGGTTGAAGGCTGATGGAGCATCTGTCAGCAAAGAATGCAGCTTTAACCTTAGCTGATGTATCACTAGGATCTGGAGTATTACATCAAGGATTTTAAGATGGACTTTAGGAAGTCATATTTGACAAGGAGGCAACTTGTGAAGAACTCATGAACCTGAAGCTGAGATAGCCAAACTAGAGGGAAAAAACCTTGAGATACCGGAGATTCGTCAGGAACTGAAAGACAGTAGGACCATGGTTCATGCCAAGGATGTTGAAACCCAGAAGTTTGGAATGCAACCCCAGAAATATTAAAGGATGTCAGGAGAGACTTCGCGTCAATAGAGATGATTTGGCAAAAGAACTTGAGAAAGGACAAGCATGATTGGAAGATGCAATTGGAGACATGAACAAGACTTGAAGAGTTTGGTGGTTTTGAAGATTTAGTGATCTTTAGTAGACCAAACCCCTGTTATATACTTACGTTAGATGCGACGATTGTGAGCTATCTTTTGTTTGTTGTTTTTCCGACAGCCACAATAAAACCTGTCTTTTCAAAACCATTGTTTGTATTGTGTGCATCCCTCTCTATATATCCTATCCCACCCCAAAACCCATGGACCCAATAGAGGATGAATGGAGATGAAATCATATTTTCTGGACCGATGGGTCAATTGGAGACGGACTGATGGATTGAGAACATGGAAGAAACAAATGGAGAATAACCCTATAGCCGGAAAGGATATGGCCCAGCATGCTCTTCAATGCTTCGAAAGAGGTGCTTCTACTTGGTGGAGGATGTACCAAACCATCAATGGATGGCAAGGAGTAACCACTTGGAATGAATTTAAGTTGACCTTGCTAAAGTCTCAGTTTGTGTCCCAGAAGTTGAGGCCTTATCGAAAGGATGTGAAGAAACCTTGTGCATACAAGCTTTGTGGAGAAATAGGACACAACCATAAAGAATACAAGGACGAATACCATCATAAGCGGAGGATTACCAAAGGAGTTAGCAGAGGATCTCAGGGAACTTCAGGTTGGAGATTGTTCCCAAAGGTTTTGTTGCTGCAATGGAAGTTCAGTCTACATTGTTGGGAAAGATTCGTGAAGCTCAGAAGTATGACAAAGAGATTGTTGAGATAAAAGAGAGGATGAGCAAAGGAAAGGCCAAAGGTTTTCGTAAGGATGAGCACGACACCTTATGGTTCGAGGACCGTGTATATGTCCCCAATAATGCAAAGATCGGGAAGTAAATACTTCAAGAGGCTCATGACTCACCATACTCGATTCGCCATGGAAACACCAAGATGTATTTGGATTTGAAGGAGTGTTTCTGGTGGACTGGTATGAAGAAGGATACTGCGCAGTATGTAGTCATAGGTGATGTATGCCAGAGAGAGTAAAAGCAGAGCATCAGAAGCCATCAGGATTACTACAGCCTATGCTGATACCCGAATGGAAGTGGGATAAGCTTGGCATGGATTTCATTACCGGATTTCCCAGAACCTGAATGGGATATGATTCTATCTGGGTAGTAGTTGATTCGCTTGACCAAAGTGGCTCACTTTATCCCAGTGAAAATCACCTATACAAGTGTGAAGTTGGCCAAGATATTTTTGACCAGGATCGTATGTCTGCATGGAGTTCCGAGGACCATCGTATCAGATAGAGGAACACGATTTACCTCAAAGTTTTGGAATCAGCTGCACCAGACTTTGGGTACTAGGCTAAAGTTCAGTACAGCCTTTCATCTGCAGACAAATTGATAGACCGAGAGAGTCAAACAGATTCTGGAGGACATGTTGAGAGCGTGTGCGCTAGATTATGGGTCTAGTAAGGGATGATAATCTACCTTACGCTGAGTTACCAAGCTAGTTTGAAGATGGCCCCTTTTTAAGCTTTGTATGGGAGAAGGAGCCAGACATCGTTGATACGGGATGAAGTTGTTTGGATCAAATGTGATCAAGGATTCAGAGGAGAATGTTAAGTTGTTTCGAGATAGACTGAAGGTAGCTCAGTCCTGGCAGAAGAGTTATGCAGACTCAAAAATGCAAGGAGAAAGTCTATGAAATTGGAGATAGAACATGTCTTCGTGTGTCCCCTTTGCGAGGAGTTAAACTATTTGGAGTTAAGGGAAAGTTAGCCCCGAGATTTGTAGGACCATACCGAGCTTTGGAGCGTATGGGAGAAGTGGCCAACAAGTTGGAGTCACCCGAAGCACTGTCAGGAGTTCATGATGTGTTTCACGTTTCCCAGTTGAAGAAGAGCCATGCAGAGATGGCCAATATTCCCCTGTAAGGACGCTTGACCCTGGAAAGGATAATGATGTTCCACGAAGTGGAGTATGGACTTCATAAGTATAAGTTTTTCTCTCGGTATGTGGGACATCCCACGAGGATGAAGAGATGTATTACTATTGGATATAAAGGAGGTATGATGTTGGAAATATGGAGCTATTGTAACTCCATGATGAGTCTGAGTAATCACGTCTTAGTTTGGTACCAATAGAAGGAAGGGAGACAGTACAATTGGATGGATTTGAGTATGCTAGGAAGATGGAAGTTGAATGTTGGAATAACGATCAGTTGCCCGCGATGATGAGTTTAAGGTTTACAAGTGATGAGATGGGCCATAACCCACAGGCCCCAGGACCTGCCAAGAAGCAAGCACATTCTTGCTGAAGGAAAAAAAAACCATGGAAGAAGTTACGACCTTGCCCACAGACGATTTTATAGGAGTAATGCAAAACCTGAGAGTTGTTAAGGAACGATAGATGTTTGTTTGGCTTGCAGAATCAATAGATTTATCCTAACTTAGTTCGTTGACAAGAGAAATTCTGCAATGCTTGTGAGGATGACCGAGTGTTAGAATGCGAGATTCGCTAAACCGTATACAAGGAAATGATTTGGGTGCGGGATGGATTGATCACCATACCGACTTACTCTTATTGTTCGCCTTGCTATATGGGATGGTAAATCTGAGTGACTTACCTATAGTAGAGAGACGACGATCAAAACCTTGTTTAAACCTTAGAATGGTATAAGTATTTTTTTTCCCTTGTACAAGGCAATTGTTGCCAATCGTAGGACATACGGTGAGGCTCAACCCAGACCCATTTCCTGCAGGAGAAACCATAAATTGTTGACCACCATGAGATATCGATATTTGTTTAGTATTGGCGCCAGACCCGTCAACTAAGAAGACCCAATCTCGGAATAACCTTGCCAAGAGGAAAAAGGACAAAAGAATTAAGGAAAAGGTTATGCCGTTACCGGAAGAGCCCGGAGAGGGAATTTTTCCCGAGATCTGAGAAGACCGACACTGTCAACAATAAGGATGGAGTATATGAGTTTTGATGGAACCGCAACCATGCTTCTAAGGGTGGTAGCACCCGAAAACCCCGGAGACGATCGATGGATTTTTGAGAAGACCCCAAACCTAACCTATTTCTTTCTAGCCTCTCCGAATCTCGAGGACGAGATTCATTTTAAGGGTGGTAGGTTTGTAACATCCCAAAATTCTAAATTTTGGAATGTTATAAACAAATAGATAGTTTTGATTTATTGTTTGATTGATTGACTGAAAGTGAGTGAATTTGAAACTTTTTGAAAGTTAAATGAGAGGGAATAAAAGGACTTTCCCAAACTTTCATTTTTGCTTTTATGATCTTCGTGAATTCAAATTCTTTTCACCACAAAACCCTGGAGAGAAGATGACATGACTTCTTCCATTTATTTAAATGACAAGGGGTGTTGAAAATATTTTGAATTTCATTTGGAAAATATTTCCAACCCAGGAACTTTATGCAACTCAATGATTTTCACGAGCGAAGATAAAATGACTTCTTCAAAACATATGAAATATGAGTTGGGAGTTTCAAACAATTAAATTCAAAGTTCTTTTGAATTTATTTTCAATTTGGAGTTATTTGGGTTTGATTCAAATTATTTTTCTCCAAAAATAAAATATACAGAAATTAGGGTAACATGATTCCCTACATCATAAAATTGGAGAGAAATACATTTGAATTAATTTTGGTATTTTTTTAAAATGATTTTTACTGGATTTTTCTAGGGCAGAAGCACTCTTTGCTTTATTTGAATTTGTGTATATTTTATTTGACTCTAGAATAATGTTCATCTTGTAGGAAATCTTTTTCTGAAAATTTTGATATATTATATGCCTATATAATATTTTTATTCATTTTTGTTTTATTATTTTTGTTTGTCTGGAAAATCTTTATTTCAAAAAAAAAATATTCCTCTCGCCGACTGGGCCGGCCCAGCTCCCATGCCAGGTCGCGGCCCAGCCCACGTCGCCCGTCGCCCCCATCCCCGAGCGGGACTCCGCTCGGGAGTTCGCCGCCGCCGCCGTCCGAGTCCCGGCCGGGCACGCCTCCCCGTGGCCCCTTCTCCATGCCTCCCAAGGGTGCCTCCCTGCCTTTATAAGGCGAGCCGCGACCCCGGCCCCCTCTTTTCTCCTCTTCCCGATCCGCGCGCCGCAGCCGACACATCTCGAAGCCGCCGCCGCCGACGAACTCCGCCGCCCTGTGCAGTGCACCGTCGCCGCTGCTGCTGCCCCACGCCGCGCCACCACCACCGCGCCGCTCCCCGCCGCCGAAGCCGCCACCTCGCTGCCGCGCCGGCGCCACCGTCTCACCGCGCCGCCCTCGCCGGAACCCCGCCGCCGCCAACAGGAGCCGCCGTGGTTGATTTTTCTCGACCATCGCCCGAACCGGTATAACCTCCCGGTCCGGTTTATTTCTTCTAGGTTTCTTCGGTTTTTCCTTAGGCGGTTTTATTTTTTTTAGATTTCATTATTTAGTGCTCATTCATTAGTTAGCTTCTTTAGCGAACAATCTTCATTAGTTAGCTTCCCGCAGCGAACGTTCGTTCTATAGAGTTTTTCTTTTTCTTTTTATTATTTCAGCCAGGGACCCGTCTGTGAATATTTTATTTATAGATTAGTCCCTGTACTTCAAACGACCACAACTTTTACACCGTTTATCCAAATCCAACAAAACCAACGCCCACTTCTTCGTTATGATCCCCTCTATCCAGTAAAACAACTTAAACATGTTTTTGAAAGTTTAAAATTTGATTTTCAAATAATTTAGTATTTGAACTTCGTTCGATCATAACTTGAGTTTTATAACTCCGATTTGAGTGATTCTTTTTGCAACTCGAGCTCTTGACCTAAACTTTCTGATAAGGCCAAATTCAATTAATTTTGGTACTGTTAGAAATTGTTTTATGTTGCAAGAGTTATTTGATTGATTTTGATGTTTTCCGAATTGTTTTCCTCGTTCTTTCCGATCTTTTGAGTGATTGCTTATGTGTGGTTACTATTGCTTGCTCACGACAGATTGACCGGAGTGTGACGAGTAGAACTATCAAGAGTTTTGAGTGCGAATCACTTCATCAACATTGCAGGCAAGTTCACACTTTGATCATACCTTTTCTACTACCCAGTTTTATGCATTAGTTCAATCCTCAAACATTGCATGATTAGGATCTAATTAAATTGTGGGTTATGGGAAGTAGTTGAGGTAGTACCTATTACCTATTTTATTTTCAAACCCCTGGAGTTACTTCTACGTTTGCTTATTATGCCATGCTATGCTCGTAGACGTGGATTGGGTGAGTGATTTTCCATGACAGATGTGAGATAGTTAATTAATGGTTTATTTAAGGTGGCAACTTAAACACACATCTGGGTGGATTGAGGCACCTGGTTACTCCAGGACTTGCCTGTCTAGGCACCTGGGTTTCCAGGACTTGCCTGTTTTTCTTTGGACCGCCACCCAGGCTCAAAGAGATCATGAGATTATTCAAACTATAAATTTACGTGTGCAGCCACAAGCCATTATGGGCTCTGGCATAGTTGATTAAGTCATGCAAACTCTTACAGGTAGACTAGCAGATGTCGGGGAAAGTAGGTGTACCGGTCTACCCACATGTAAGGTGCTAGCGCTTCCGAAAGACTATGTCTCGGTCATCCGTTTCTCAAACATCATGTAGTGCGAGAAATCCAACGGAGGAGATCGAGTCTTGTGGGGAAAAGTGCGCAAACCTCTGTAGAGTGTACAAACTAATCATGATTAGCCGTGTCCCCGGTTATGGACATCTTGAGTATCTAGTACCTGATTTTCCTGTGAATCTCATCATGTTACTATAATCAATATTGTTGGGTTTTAATGAGTACTTTTAATTGGGATTGAGAATGTTGTCAACCATTCTCAATGTTTAACAACCACCATGATAGTTAAATAAATTTATTCCTTTGCAGTAGGGAAAAATTGGCTTTACGCAAAACTGTAACCATAGAGCTTTTCCACCAACCAAATATGCATGTAGTGATAGTCTTTATTCATCATTGCTCTATGGTGTGAATTTTCTAGTACATTCAATGTACTGACCCTCTGTGGCTGCAACGTCTCATGTTGCAGGATCTTACAACGAGTAAGTGATACGTTAGGGTTACAATTTCCTATACTCAACTTTGCCGTTGAAGGAGACGCTGAGGCCAGTGGGAAGCTGCAGATCTTCAAAGCTGAGATTTGGAGTGTCAAACCACTCATCAATGAAGTTATGGATGATTGCCACATCGAAAAGAGGCAAGTTGTTGAAGATCTCTGCCTTTTTCCTTGCTCTTGATCAGTTGCTCAAGGGCATCATCTGCAAGATCTTCATCGCTGGACAGATCGATGGGTTCTTCACGCAGAATGGCAGCAGGAGTTAAGGTTTGATCAGTATGCTTGACGATTTGCTTTTTCTTCTCCGTCCTCTTGGAGATACGTGATTGATCTTCAGACTGCACACTGTCTTTAGGAGGTGCAGTGGCTAGTGGCTTCGCACGTGAAGCTTTTGGAGGTGCAGCTGATCTTGAAGCCTTAGGCTTATTTAGCTTCTGCGGCTTCGGAAGAGGAGCTGGGGCTTCATCAGTGTCAGCATCATTATCAGAATGATCCACTTTGGCACCTTGGACCAAGATGTAGGTGATGAGGCCATCAAGGTTGGAGAAGGGGCCGATGACATTGGGTTCTGCATCACGTGAGCCGTCAGCATGGGGAGCAGAGGGACCAGGGTTGAAGTCTAATCCCAATGACTTCTTGTTTTCCTTGGCCGATGCCTTGGCGTGCTGGAAGTTGCGCTTGAAGAGAGTATCGTCGCGACACCAGAGCAATGATGATAGGTCGGCATTCGCAGGCTGAGGTCCACAGACCATGCAGGATAGAAACCCTGTGCAATAGCTTCAGCACTGTTCTTGGGTTGAAGGCCTTGATAGAGAATATCACCCCAAGGACTTTTGATAGCATTCTTCTCTGCATATTCCTGGGTCACAAACTTGTACTTGAACCATTCTTCAGCCCAATAGCGTTGAATCCATTGGATTCGTGTCTTGCGCTGATGATAGTTCTCTTCAGGATCTGTCTTGTAGAGCTCTGCTAGGTCATCAGGCAAATCCTTTGATGTTCCCCCTCGACGCTGTCTGCCACCCTTCCTTACTGATTTTTCTATAGCCATGAACTTCAAACTGAATGGCTTCAATATGTTCAAAGGCTTCAAAGACTTTCGCTTGCTGGTCAAACAGGAACTGGCTTCAGGAGAGTTAATGTGATGCTGTAAGAATTCTGCAAACGAATGCAGACTATGAGAACCAAGGGATTCTCCCATGGACATGTACCTGTGACAGCATTAGAGATGCGAGGGAAGGGGAAGAGGTCATATGCATTCTCAGAAGATTTTGAAGATAAATCAGTTTTGTAACGCCCCGGATCCGATGCGCCAGGTGTCTGCCAGTTATTCGCCGTCGTTGCCATGTCATTTGCTTGCGTGTTGCATTTTATCATGTCATCATGTGCATTTCATTTTGCATACATGTTCGTCTCATGCATCCGAGCATTTCCCCGTTGTCCGTTTTGCGATCCGGCACTCCTATGTCATCCGGCGTCCCCCTTTTCTCTCTTTTCATGTGCGGGTATTAAACTTTCTCGGAATGGCCCGAGGTTTGCCAAGCGGCCTTGGTATAGCACCGTTAGACCGCCTGTCAAGTTTCGTGCCATTTGGAGATTGTTTGGTACTCCAACGGTTAACAGGGTAACCGCAGAAGCCTCTTTTGTTGCAGCCCAACACCCCTTCCAAAGTGGCCCAAAACCCACCTAACTCCCCTCCATGCTCTCGGTCATTCGATCACGATCGCGTGGCCAAAAACCGCTCCTCATTTGGACTCTCCTAGCTCCCTCTACCTATATAAAGGCCCTCCCCTTCCATTTTCGCGGATCAAATCCCCCCCAAAACCCTAACTTCTCCTTCGCGCCGCGCCGGACATGTCCAGACCGGGCCGGACACGTCCGCCGCCGCCGCCCCGGCCAATCCGCGAGTGCCACGTGGCCGCCGCCGTCCCTCCGCCGCCGCGGCCCGCGGGGCCCATCCGCCGCCGCCGCCCGCCGAGAGAGCCCGCGCCCGCGCGCCCGCTCGCGCCGGCGCACCTCGCCGGCGCCCCGGTCCCCGACCGGCGCCGCACCGGATCGCCGCCGCCCTGGTCGCTCCGCCGCCTGCGCCTCCTCTCCTCCGGCGCGTCGCCCCGCGCCTGCGCCACCCGCCGCCGCCTTCTCCGCCAGCCCGCGCCGCCGCGCGCGCACCTCGCCGCCCCGGCCGGCCGAAGCCCGTCGCCGGTCGCCGCCCCGTCCCCGCCGTCTTCCGCGCCCGCCGCCGGCCGGATCCGGTCCGGGAGCACCTCCCCGCGCCGTCCTCGACCTCCCCAGCGACTTCCCCGGCCACAACTCCGGCGAGCTCCGACCTGCGTCGAAAACCGTGCTACCCGAGGTTGACCCCCGAAATGCCTAAGTCCCAGTTTTCATACATTATCATGCCATGTTCACCGCATCACATCTCTGCACCCGTAGCTCCGTTTTGTGCGTGTAATATGTCAAATTGTTCGCCTCGACGAGTACTTCACTTCATTCCATTGCATCATTTTCATTTGAGCTCATCTTGATGCCCGAAATGCTGTTGGAAGAGTGCATGTTGATGTTAACCTGCTGAAACTGTTATAACTTGCTCATTTATCATTTTTGCCATGATTGATGTGTGCATCCTATGAGGTTGATGCCTACATGTATGTTGATCTATGCCATGCCATCTTTCCAGGGGCACCAACCATGTTTTTTTGTGAGTTGTGTGCTGAGTGTATCAAGCTTGCTAAGTAGGGTAGTTGCTGTTGCTGTTTTCCTGACAGATTCTGTTATATTTTATTGCTATGTTAGCATGCTTCTACTAATCATTCTATGCATAATCTGGAGATGTTCTATAAACATGTTTTGATCTACATGTATTTCTCTATCCATTCATGCCCTTGGTTGCAATTATAGCCTGCTGGAACATGTTGTTATCTTGCTCCAAAGTTGCTTGAAAATGTTGCTGTCAGCCTGTTAACATTAAGTTCACTTGTTCCCATGTGTTTTCCTAGTGATCCATGCACCCTATGAACTTGCTCTTGCCATGCTTAGCTTCATAAACATGTCTTCTTACTGTTGGTTGCCTTGCCATGCCATGTATTGCTCTGTGGTGAGTGGTTCAAGCTCACCAACATGCCAACTTATTGTTGTTTCTGCCATGTTTGAATCTGTAATATAACTTGCCATGTTTACATGGGTGCCATCATATTTTCTATGTCTTTTTGGCTTATGGTCAGTAAGGGACTTTTGATCTATGCAATTAGTAGGTTCATACCATGCCTTTGTTTGCCATGATAAGTTCCTGTAACACGTTGTTTGATAGCTCTGAACATTGCAACCTGATGTTATTTCCTGATAAGTCTGAAACTGTTATTATTTGCAATATCTACATGTCCTTTTGAGCATGTTCTAGTTGTTTCTGGAGATAGCTCAGTGTTCATGTTTTGTTATGCTTTACCTGTACTTCATGCCCATGCCTTTTGTTATTATGTTGGGGTGCTGTAGCTTGTTGTTTTGATGCTTGCAAGATGCCTAGTTGCTGTTTTGGACAGATTGTTGTTATGACTTGTATAGTGTGTATGTGTGTTGAACCGTTGCTCCGTTTTGAGTGTGCTCTATATGAAACTTGCTTGATTTTGCATGTTGTTTCATATTATCATGTTGCATCCATGTTTTGAGGTGTTTGCTTGATGTTTGGGTGCATTTTGCATCAATGACATGCTTAACTTGTTTTGCTCATATCTTCTAGACCGTAGCTCCGAATCTAATGAACTTTATATGTAACTTGACTAGAATTTCGTGTAGATCATCATGGTGCATCTTAACTTGCTGTTTAACAACTTGAACATAAGGTTTATTCAGTTCTGGACCCATTTCGAAATTTGCATATGAGGACTTACCGGAATTGTTATATGTTGTTCCCGGCCTCATTTAAACTTGCCTTGATGTGTTGTTCTTGTTTGCATCTTCTCTTGCCATGAGTAGCTTCATGTAGCTTGGTCATGCATCATGCTTGTTGTGCATCATGCCTTGTTCATGTCTATTGTGTTTACCTATGTTGTGTGCTTCTTCTTGTTAGTTCTTGTTTCGTTGCGATTGTGAGGATTCGTTCGTCTACGGTTGGTTCGGCTTCATCCGTTCATCTTCTTCATGGACTCGTTCTTCTTCCTAGCGGGATTTCAGGCAAGATGACCGCTACCCTGGATCTCACTACTATCATTGCTATGCTAGTTGCTTCGTTCTATTGCTATGCTGCGTTACCTATCATTTGCTCTTCAAGCCTCCCAAATTGCCATGAACCTCTAACCTTTGACACCATTCCTAGCAAACCATTGTTTGGCTATGTTACCGCTTTTGCTCAGCCCCTCTTATAGCGTTGCTAGTTGCAGGTGAAGTTGAAGATTTCTCCATGGTGGACAGGGTTATGTTGGGATATCACAATATCTCTTATATTATTAATGCATCTATATATTTGGTAAAGGGTGGAAGGCTCGGCCTTATGCCTGGTGTTTTGTTCCACTCTTGCCGCCCTAGTTTCCGTCATACCGGTGTTATGTTCCCGGATTTTGCGTTCCTAACGCGGTCTGGTGATTTATGGGACCCCCCTGACAGTTCGCTTTGAATAAAACTTGTCCAGCAAGGCCCAACCTTGGTTTTACCATTTTCCTCACCACCACCTACCTTTTTCCCTTGGGAGTCGCTCTCTCGAGGGTCATCTTTATTTTAGCCCCCCCGGGCCAGTGCTTGTCTAAGTGCTGGTTCGAATCGAGTAGACTGCGGGGCCCCCTCGGGGCAACTCGAGGTCTGGTTTTACTCGTAGGATGTCTCATCCGGTGTTGCCCTGAGAACGAGATATGTGCAGCTCCTATCGGGATTGTCGGCGCATCGGGCGGCTTTGCTGGTCTTGTTTTACCATTGTCGAAATGTCTTGTAAAGCGGGATTCCGAGACTGATCGGGTCTTCCTGGGAGAAGGTCTATTCCTTCGTTGATCGTGAGAGCTTGTCATGGGCTAAGTTGGGACACCCCTGTAGGGTATAAACTTTCGAGAGCCGTGCCCGCGGTTATGTGGCAGATGGGAATTTGTTAATGTCCGGTTGTAGATAACTTGACACCAGATCCAAATTAAAACGCATCAACCGCGTGTGTAGCCGTGATGGTCTCTTCTCGGCGGAGTCCGGGAAGTGAACACGGTTTCTGGGTTATGTTTGACGTAAGTAGGTGTTCAGGATCACCTCTTGATCATTGCTAGCTTCACGACCGTTCCGTTTGATCTCTTCTCGCTCTTATTTGCGTATGTTAGCCACCATATCTTGCTTAGTCGCTGCTGCAACCTCACCACTTTACCCCTTCCTTTCCCATTAAGCTTTGCTAGTCTTGATACCCATGGTAATGGGATTGCTGAGTCCTCGTGGCTCACAGATTACTACAACAACAGTTGCAGGTACAGGTTTATGCGATGATCATGACGCGAGAGCGATGCTTGCTTGCGTTGAGTTCTTCTTCTGCTTCTTCGATCAGGGGATAGGTTCCAGGTCGGCAGCCTGGGCTAGCAGGGTGGATATTGTTTGAGTTTCTGTTTATGATTCATCCGTAGTCGTATGTTGTTCTTGTATGTTGTATTCATGTGACATTGTATGTATTGGATGTATCCCCATCTATTATGTAATGTTGATGTAATGATATCCACCTTGCAAAAGCGTTCCAATATGTGGGTCTATCCTTGGTGGGACCTTCGAGTTCCTTTTGGATAGGGTCGCATATTGGGCGTGACAAGTTTGAAAACATTGACCTCATGATGCGAAGACATTCACTTATGTGTAAAGAGTTGGTTCCAGATCTGTACGAATCCGTGAATGAGTACAAGTGAGGAATCAAACTAGATATGAAGTTTAAGTGAATAGACTAGGCAGTATGAGATGCAGACAGAATAGATCTAACATTGTGTAGGCAGAAACCACTTTTGGTAGATAGGATGAATCTTTGAAGATCAAAAAGGCAGTAAAAATAGAGTTATATTTACCACATGAAGAACTACTAGATGGATGAACAGGAGACCGAGCAGTTCAATCCACCGTGCCCTAACTTGGCGATGGAGGACACCTACAGCAATGGCGGAGAGGACGATGTCCGCGGCCGGCGTGAGGACGGCGTCGGAGAAGTCGCGGCAGCTAAGCGCTTCGTCGCCAGCGTCGTCGAGAGCTAGCGGTGGCGCCAGGGTTCTGACGAGGTGGAGAGGTGGAAGAAGGTTTTATTTACCACAGGGGACAAGTATTTATAAGGAGGTGTGCGGCACAGCGCAATTACGCAGGTGCCCCTGGCGGTTCACATCTGAGGGGCACGTGGCAAGCATGCAACATACTCAGAGTTGTCCCACGTTCCCACGCCCGCCAGGCATGTCGGATGGTTGTTCCGGCTTCTCCGGATATAGAAAATAAAGATGAGTCATTTAAAACAGACTTAATGTTTGTCTCTTTGTCTTCCACTGACTAGGACGCAGAGAAGACATTTGACAGTTTCAATAGAATGCATATGATTTGGACAGATAGAGTTTGAGATAGAAAGCATAGAGAGATTAGGGTCCGGTCACATTCACTTAGTTCAAAAGATTCAAATAGGAAGACATAGCTATAAGTGAATGTTGTAGAGGACAGAACACTAGTATATATATATCAGAAAGCAATCAAATCATCATAGTGAAGAAAATCATGAAGATAAATTGAAACTGAAGACAAAACAAATGTAAAGTCATTGCAAAAATAATGCCATAAGTGAAACACTTCAAACAAAGAAATTTGGTGGTGGCGTTACCCACCGTATAGGAAGTATTAGACCCAGACATGGCTCACAATTATCGTGGAGCTCCGAAGTCATATTCCATGTTAATGTATTCACACTCAGAGTGTAAGTCTTCATTGATTGAAGATATACATTACTTCGTGTGTTGCACATCTAAGTCATCAACACGCATAAGTGTTAGGATGTGTGCCTGATCACAGGACATTTGAGGATTCCAAGATATTTAGCTCACACCGTAACTTGCAAAACCTTTTCTCATCCAAGGGCTTTGTGAAGATATCTGCCAGTTGCTCTTCAGTGTTAACGTGAATGATGTCAATATCTTTCTTCATGACATGATCTTTGAGAAAGTGATGACGAATTTCAATGTGCTTTGTCTTCGAGTGCTGGACTGGATTGTTGGCTATCTTGATGGCACTTTCGTTGTCACGGAAGAGAGGTACTTGTTTCAGATTGATGCCATAGTCCTTGAGAGTTTGCTTCATCCATAGAAGCTGAGCGCAACATGATCCAGCAGCAATGTATTCAGATTCAGCAGTTGAGAGTGATACACAGTTCTGCTTCTTTGAACACCAACAGACAAGTGATCGACCCAGAAAGTGACATGTGCCTGATGTAGACTTGCGATCCACCTTGTCACCAGCATAATCAGCATCCGAGAATCCAGCCAAATCAAATTTTGAGCCCTTTGGATGCCATAATCCTAGTGTTGGGGTGTAAGCCAAATATCGAAGAATTCGCTTCACAGCTAAGTGATGCGATTCCTTTGGTGCCCCTTGGAATCGAGCACACATGCAAACACTAAGCATAATATATGGCGTAGATGCACATAGATAAAGTAAAGAACCAATCATGGAGCGGTATACCTTTTGATCGAACTCTTTACCATTGTCGTCGGGACCAAGATGGTGTTTGGCTGGCATTGGCGTCGTGTAACCTTTGCAGTCTTCCATTCCAAACTTCTTCAGACAATCTTTGAGGTATTTTTCTTGAGATACGAAGATGCCATTCCTTTGTTGACGAATTTGAAGACCAAGGAAGAATTTTAGCTCACCCATCATGGACATCTGATATTGCTCTTGCATCATGTATCCAAACTCATCACAATACTTCTGGTTGGTGCAGCCGAAGATAATGCCATCCACATATATTTGGCACACAAACAGTTCACCATCATATGTCTTCGTGAAGAGTGTAGGATCGAGGGATCCAGGTTTGAAGCCTTTGCTCTTCAGGAAGTCTTTGATCGTATCATACCAAGCGCGGGGTGCTTGTTTGAGGCCATAGAGTGCTTTGTCTAGCTTGTACACCATATCTGGATGTTTTGGATCTTCAAAGCCGGGTGGTTGAGCGACATATACTTCTTCTTCAATCTTGCTGTTGAGAAATGCACTCTTCACATCCATTTGATATAGCAAGATGTTGTGGTGGTTAGCATAGGCTAGTAGTATGCAAATAGCTTCAAGCCTAGCAACAGGAGCAAATGTTTCATTGAAGTCAATTCCTTCAACTTGAGTATATCCTTGAGCCACAAGACGTGCTTTGTTTCTGACGACTTGACCATGCTCATCTTGCTTGTTTCGATATATCCATTTTGTGCCAATAATGTTATGCTTGCGAGGGTCAGGTCGCTTGACAAGTTCCCAAACATTGTTCAGCTTGAACTGTTGAAGTTCTTCTTGCATAGCATGAATCCATTCAGGTTCCATAAAGGCTTCAGCAACTTTCTTGGGTTCTGATATTGACACGAATGAAAAATGCCCACAGAAGTTTGCTAACTGTGTTGCTCTTGAGCGAGTAAGTGGACCAGGTGCATTGATGCTATCAATTATCTTCTCAATTTGTACTTCATTTGCAACTCGAGGATGAACTGGATGAAGTGTCGGTGTACTAAAGTAGGGGTACCTTAGTATCCCGAACTTGTGCACGGGCAGTTGCAGCGTCCCACGGCAAGGCTTGCCGGGTGTCCGCCAAGATCCTCCGTAGTTCCTATTGATGCCATTCAAGAACAAAGCATTTTAACTAAGAAGACAAGACTCCGGCAAGAGGAGCTTGCCGGGAAGGACAAGGCCCCGGCAAGAGGAGCTTGCCGGGAAGGCCAACCAAGGCACTGCAAAGAACTTGCTGCGAAGCGCCGCGCGTCCCGGCAAGACCCAACGAGCGACAAGCTTTCGGGTGCGACAAGACAACGACCGCGGCAAGGCACTTGCCGCGGCGAAGCCACCACTCTGCGCCCATGCTCCAGCGCATCCGTCGACGTGTCGCTGCAGGATCATTCCAGGCGCACGTGGCGGGAAGCTGTGCAGCCAAGCGGTGCGAGGTGGCAAGAGGAGATGACGAGAAGGCCATCGTGGCAAGCGGTAGCGCCCCTAACGGTCGCTTTTCTGCACTGTTTAGGCGATGCGGACGGGCATTAAATGCTCTTGTCCCTTGCCGTCAGGGTTAGGTAGGGTGCACTGTAGATAGCAGTTGTACCAACCACCCTTTTTACATTTGTACCCTTGACTGCGTTGCCACCTGTCGGTGACCCCTTTAGCCTATAAAAGGAGGCCCATGCGCAACGTAGAAGGGGTTTGACTCATTCGAAACTACACCACTCTCACACTCTAAAAGAACAGAATACAACCACAAAGCAGCAGTAGGAGTATTATCTCTCCGGAGAGCTCCAAAGCTGGGTAAAAAATCCCTCGCGTGCTCCGCCTTGATCCGCTCTTCGTGCGCTCTCCGCTCCCTTGCCGGACCGAAAGGGGCCCTGCCCCATAGGTGCTCGTTCCCCACGACATCTTTGGCGCGTCAGGTAGGGGAGCGTCGAGGTTGTGTGAACCCGATCCGGCGTTCACGCGAGCCAGTTCATCATCATCTTCATCGACATGCCACCGAAGAAGAAGGCTTCGGAGGTGGCTGCTCCAGCCGCATTGATCCCACCGCCACCGGAGCAAACGGGTGGTGGGGTAGACGCCGGCGGAGGAGCGGGCGCCGATGAGGGGACTCACGTCGTTACCAGATCCAAGGACAAGGCCCCGCAAACTTCGGCGTCCGTACACGCACCGCGCCCATCTCAGGAGACGCGGGATCGACAGCGTCATGGTGCTCGTGACACCGTAACTCGCATTAGAGCAAGGCCAAGCTGGTGGATCTCGGGGCGTTCAAGACCAGCATGCACGCTAGCATGCTGGCACGAGTGAAGTACGGTCGCCTGGACGGGGTACTGCTCCTTCCAACCCAGTTGGAAGTCCGAGCATGTCCCGTTCCTCGCGCCGCTCACCGCCGCCGCAGAAGACTCCAGAAGAAGCGTTGGCCCGGGCTCAACTGCTTCTAGACTATCCTCCAGCGCCGGACAAGATCGATGATTGGAGGGCTACCATCCAGAGCCTCATCGGCTTCGCCAACGGCGACACTCCCCGGCAACCGAGCGCATCGAAGCCACGGCAAGATGTCCAGGCGCGAGCCGATGGCGACAAGACTGGTGGGGGTGCAACCACCGTGCACTCCCCGCCCCGAAGGCCAAGATCGCCGGCTCGCCGGATCAACCACGACACCGACTCCACGGCGTCATTAGATCCACGAGCTTGTCGCGATCAGCGCCAAGTTCTTCAAGAACGACAGCACGAAGACGCTCGCACCCGCATCGAGCGTCGGAGAGAAGCGCGGCGTCAATCAGACCAGCGTGCTGGGCCCGCTGTTGACATGCATGCGCCAGGGGAACCAGGCGACTTGCCGTACGCGGTAGGTTGTCCTGCGTTTACCCGTGAGCTGCGGCAAGTCCAGTGGCCCAGCACAAAGAACTTCAAACCAGATGTACCGGAGAAGTATGATGGCAGGTTGCATCCATCGGAGTTCCTCAGCATCTACACCATTGCAGTGCAAGCTGTCGGGGGGCGCGACGAGAAGATCCTTGCCAACTACTTTCCGCTGGTGCTCAAGCCTAACGTCAGATCCTGGCTCATGCACTTGCCAGACAACTCGATCTCCTCATGGGCGAATCTGTGCCATCAGTTTGTCGGCGCCTTCACAGGCGGCCACAAGCCTCATGGCCAGGAGAGCGATCTGCATCTGCTCGCCCAGAAGGAAGGAGAGCCTCTGCGCAAGTACATACAAAGATTTAGCCAAGTGCAGCACAACATCCCAGATGTCCATCCCGCCGCGGTTATCAGCGTGTTCCATCAGAACATGCGTAACCGTAGGATGCGGGAGGAGATGGCGATGTGCAAGATAAGAGATGTCAGTGAGCTCTATGCCCTGGCCGACAGATGTGCACGTGCTGAAGAAGGGAGGAAACTCCCCGGAGAGAACACAGGAGCAGGGGGGTCTGACAGTGAGGATGCTGCCCCGGCAAAGAAAAACCAGCGGCGGAACAACAGAAGAAGGAAAGGTAAAGATGTGGTAGCTGTCGAGCAGGCCGGCAACGGAGGTGGCGCCAAGGAAGCAGAACCTGTGGTGGCCATCGATAAGCAGGGCAGCTCCGACAAGCAGTACTGCAAGATCCACCGTACCATGGGCCACGATCTCCATAGTTGCAAAAAGGTTGAACAGCTTGTCGAGCTACAAAAAGCTAAGTACGAGCGACGCGACAAGGAGAAGGCCTAAGAAGGTGGTGGAGGATCCGGCAAGAAGTGTCCCGGCCAGGGAGGGCGCCGCGGCAAGGCCAAGCAGCGGCAAGGGGACAGGCCTCCCCGCGGCCGTGACAAGGATGAAGATGAAGACGATGACGAAGACATGGAGGATGATGAGGCCGACGAGCAAGAGTTCCAGAAAGCAACAGAGGTTCTGTGCGTTGACGGTGGTGCTTCTCTGCATACTTCGCATCGCCAGCTCAAACAATGGGTGCGGGAAGTGAATGCAGCAGAACCACCAGTTGAGTCACGCAAGCCTCTGAAGTGGTCCAGCACGCCCATCATCTTTGACGTTGAGGATCACCCTGATCGCATAACTGCGGTTGGGTGCTTGCCGATGTTGGTTTCACCAACCATCCGCAACCTCAAGGTCACAAAGATGCTAGTTGACGGCGGGGCCGGCTTGAACCTGATCTCCTCAGCGGTGCTCAAGAAGCTCCAGATCCCCGACAGCGAGCTCGAAGAGACTGGTGCTTTCCAAGGAATCAATCTGGGAAGGAGCAAGCCGAAGGGGAAGATCACATTGCCAGTGACATTTGGCAGCGAGCTGAACTTCAGGACAGAGAAAGTTACTTTTGACGTTGTTGATTTCCCATTGCCTTACAATGGGATACTCGGTCGTCCAGCGCTCGCCAAGTTCATGGCAGCATCCCATTATGCATACAACGTACTCAAGATGCCTGGTCCGATAAGTGTCATCTCTGTCCCTGGCGACAAGAAGGATGCCCTTATCTGTACCCATAAGATCTACCGGGAAGCAGCAGCCGCAGCCGAACGCAAACCACTTGCCGCTGAAGCTCCCGGGGGGAAGAAGAAGACCAAGTCCGGCAAGAGCTCTGATGCCCACTCCGGCAAGCGCACCTCTTCGGAGTGCTGCGCTACCGTCGAGGACGCACCATCGAGATCCACCGGCAAGTGTAAGAAAGCAAAGGCAGCGCCGCCAGAGACCAAGAAAGTGGCCGCCAAGGAGGACGGCACTGGTGGTACCTTCACCATCAGTGCCACGCTTGACTCTAAATAGGAAAGCGCGCTCGTTGCTTTCCTACGGGCGAATGTCGATGTGTTTGCATGGCAACCATCTGACATCCCCGGCGTTCCCAGGAAAGTAATTGAGCACCACCTTGCCGTCTATCCTCACGCGCGGCCCGTCAAGCAGAAAGTTAGGAAGCAAGCAGTGGAACGCCAAGAATTCATTGCTGAAGAGATCAAGAAGTTGGAAGCAGCAGGCCTGGTCAGAGGAGTGCTCCATCCAACGTGGCTGGCCAATCCTGTAGTCGTGCGCAAGGCGAACGGAAAATGGAGGCTTTGTATAGACTTCACTGATGTTAATAAAGCTTGTCCCAAGGATCCATTTCCCTTGCCGCGCATTGAGCAGATTGTCGACTCCACGGTAGGATGTGATTTGCTTTCATTTCTTGATGCATATTCAGGATATCATCAGATCTTCATGGCAGAAGAGGATGAGGAGAAAACTGCATTCATTACTCCATGTGGCACGTACTGCTTTGTACGGATGCCTTTCGGACTAAAGAATGTTGGTTCAACATTTGCGAGGGTAGTTCACGAAGCTTTTGAGCCACAGTTGCACAGAAATGTAGAGGCTTACATGGATGACATAGTGGTCAAGAGCAAAGACAGAGCAACTCTGATTCAAGATTTGGACGAGACATTTGCAAATCTGCGCAAGATCAATCTCAAACTCAACCCCGAGAAGTGCGTGTTTGGAGTCCCTTCCGGCAAGCTTCTCGGGTTCTTTGTGTCTCAGCGGGGGATTGAGGCTAATCCTGACAAGATCAAGGCCATTGAGCAGATCGAAGCACCGAAGCGCGTCAAGGATGTACGAAGGCTTGATGGCTACGTAGCTGCTCTCAGCAGGTTCATCTCTAAGTCTGCTGAGCGCGCCCTGCCATTTTTCAAAATTTTGAAAAAGGCAGGTCCAATGAAATGGACTCCGGAAGCAGAGGCTGCGCTGCAGGACTTGAAGAGATATCTGTCCTCCACTCCAATACTTGTCGCACCTAGGCCACAAGAGAAGTTGCTGCTATATCTAGCGGCAACCAATCAAGTGGTTAGTGCTGCGTTAGTAGCGGAGAGGGAGGCAGATGATGAGCCAGTAGCCGCGACAAGCACATCCAGCGACAAGCAGGGGGCTTCCCCGACAAGCTCTGGTCCCGACAAGGATGAATCTGTGCAGCCACAAGAAGAGAAGCAGAAGAAAATGGTGCAGCGCCCAGTGTACTTTGTCAGTTCCCTTCTGCAGGGGGCTAGATCAAGGTACTCTGGTGTGCAGAAGTTGCTTTTCGGCCTTCTCATGGCCTCGAGAAAGCTGCGCCATTACTTTCAAGCACATGAGATCACAGTTGTCACTCGCTTTCCGTTGAAGAGGATATTGCAAAATCCAGAAGCAACAGGCAGGATTGTCGAGTGGGCACTGGAGTTGTCAAGCTTTGGCCTCAAGTTTGAGAGTACTTCAACTATCCAGAGCCGAGCATTGGCAGAGTTTATAGCAGAATGGACGCCAACACCTGATGAAGAAACTCCAGAGACGAGCATCCCCGTCAAGGAAGCAAGCAAAGAATGGATCATGTACTTCGATGGTGCCTTCTCGCTGCAAGGCGCCGGCGCGGGCGTGTTGCTTGTCGCACCCACCGGAGAGCACCTCAAGTACGTCGTCTAGATGCACTTTCCCAAGGAGCAAGCGACGAACAATACTGCAGAGTATGAAGGCTTGCTTGCCGGACTTAGAATCGTGGCAGACCTTGGGATCAAGAAGCTTATTGTCAGGGGTGACTCGCAGCTTGTCGTCCGCCAAGTGAACAAAGATTATCAGAGTCCGTTGATGGAAGCTTACATTGATGAAGTAAGAAAGTTGGAAGAGCATTTTGACGGCCTGCAGATGGAGCATGTTCCAAGAGCCCAAAACGACATTGCAGATGGCCTGTCAAAATGCGCCGCACTCAAGTTACCTGTGGAACCAGGGATTTTTTTGCTCAGGCTGACTCAACCATCTGTGATACCATCAACTAGACATAGCAAGAAAAGGAAGTTGGTTTCCGGTGACTACTTTCCGGCTGAGCTCCCCGAAGCCGCCGCCAAGAAGGTCCCCAAGATCAACACCAAGAGTGCTGAGGAGCAGTCTGCTCCGACAAGCCCTAAGCTTTGTTCCGTTGAAGCAGACGCTCCCGACAAGTTTTGCTCCGGCAAGCTTGCCGGGGAACACCAAGCTCCGGCTGAACCGCACGTTCTTGCCGTAGAAGCAGATGTTCCCGCAGCAGCATTTGTGCCTTTAGTCCTTGTTGTTGAGCCGCAAGCTCCAGCATGGGCACAGCAGATTGTCCATTTCCTTCAAACAGGAGATCTTCCCGAAGAACAAGAACAAGCGAAGAGAGTAGCCCGGCAATCAAGTATGTACCAATTTGTCGACGACATACTATACAGAAGAAGATTCAGCGGAGTGAAATTGAAGTGCATTCCCCGGGAAGATGGACAGAAGCTGTTGGCGGAGATACATGGAGGCATATGTGGTCATCACATTGGCGCAAGAGCACTTGCCGGCAAAGCTTTCCGGCAAGGTTTCTTCTGGCTAACAGCCCTCCAGGATGCAACTGCACAAGTAACCAGGTGTGAAGCGTGCCAGTTCCACTCCAAGCAGATACATCAACCAGCTCAAGCTCTCCAGACGATCCCTTTATCCTGGCCATTTTCGGTCTGGGGGCTCGACATCCTCGGCCCCTTTCCCCGAGCTGTCGGGGGCTTTGAGTACTTGTACGTGGCAATCGACAAGTTCACAAAGTGGCCGGAAGTGGAAGCAGTGAGGAAGGTGACAGCACAGTCAGCAGTCAAGTTCTTCAGGTCAATTGTTTGCCGTTTCGGAGTCCCTAACAGGATCATCACCAACAATGCCACACAATTCACGAGCCGCACCTTCATGCAGTACGTCCAAGATCTTGGCGCCAAGGTCTGCTTCGCTTCTGTTGCTCACCCGAGAAGCAACGGTCAAGCGGAGAGGGCAAATGCTGAAGTGCTGCGCGGGCTCAAGACTAGGACTTTCGACAGGCTACACAAGTGCGGAAAGAATTGGATCGAGGAGCTATCGGTGGTTCTTTGGTCGATCAGGACGACGCCAAATCGAGCCACTGGCCAGACACCTTTTGCTCTAGTTTATGGAGCAGAGGCAGTTCTCCCCATGGAACTCGTATACGGATCACCTCGAGTGCTCACTTATGATGAGCTTGAGCAAGAGCAGCTGCGACAAGATGACGCACTGCTCCTTGAGGAAGATCGTCTTCAGGCTGCTGTACGAGCTGCTCGATATCAGCAAGCTTTGCACCGCTACCATAGCCGCAAAGTCAATGCCAGAAGTCTCGAGGAAGGTGACCTTGTTCTTCGGCGCGTTCAATCCGCCAAGAATTCCAACAAGTTGACACCGAAGTGGGAAGGCCCTTATCGGGTGAAACGAGTCACTAGGCCTGGCGCTGTCCGCCTTGAGACCGAAGATGGCTTTCCGGTGAGCAACTCCTGGAACATTGAGCATCTTCGTAAGTTTTACCCATAAGGCGCGGTTGCCGGAACCTGTTCCGGCAACCACCTTTTGTACAAGCCTTGCCGCTGTTGCATGTAACCCTTTGTACAAAGCCGGGCGCAGATCCCGTGCATAAATAAAGCTCATGTGCTTCGCACATCTTGTCAAATTTCATGCTTTTTTCTTTTTTGCATGCATTATCTGACACTTTGTGCAGCACTTGCCCCCGGTAAGCAATAACAAGCTTTAAGGATCCATATCATTATTTTCTCTTCTTTCTTTTTCTCAAAAAGAAGGTTCCTTCGCCCACAAGTTCACCGGGGGGAGGAGAAGATAATGATGTGGACTGGGCGTCGCTCAAAGAAGTATAGCCTTGCCAGGACGCAGACGACAGAAAAGCTAAGTTGCCAAAGTTTGAACACAATCAGTTTTAAAATTTTAAAGTTATCTTCCTCGAACGACCATACTTTGTATGGAAAACCTGTGCGCGGAGGAACCAACTCGTAGCTAGTTGCGCCCTTACTTTGTTTCGAGTCCGCTCAACAACTTAAGTGTGCTGCAACTAGTTGCGACAAGGTTTCTTGCCGGGTGTGACACCGCCAGCAGGCTGCTGATGTTCCGCACTCAGCGCTCGCGGCAAGGGTGCCTGCGCCGGCAAGTTCCCTAAAAGCGTAGGGTAAAAACATACAAAGGAAGGAATCGAGTAAAGGAAATAACATAGCAAATACCACCCAAGACAAAGTTATATTACAAAGGTAACTTGTCGTGGCACTGACTAAATTGTTCTCATGACATAAATGGCAGCGGCAAGGAAAAGGGAAAATGGGCGGCCTAATCCACGTGTTCGCCGTCGATCCTCCTGACTTCATTCACCTTGTCCACAATGGGTGCGACAAGGGCCCTGAGCTCTTCAAGATCAGCACCCGCCGGCAGCTTCTTGAGGACGTTGGTGAGGTTGAGGCCCGGATTGCGGAAGAGCACCTTCACCAGCACCTTCTCCAAGACTCTGGCGCAGATTGCGCGCGACTCGTCAGCCAGCTGCCTTGGGATCCTTTCCCGGAGTTGCTGGAGAGCCGTCGCCACGCCCTTGAAGAACAGAGTGAGATTGGCGCTGGGCTGGAGGTTTTCGTCAGAAGAGTACCCGAAGCCCTCCAGTTCCAGCTGCGCCAGCTCCTCGTCGATGACTGCGGCGATGTTGACGAGGCCCTCCGTCCAGAGCTCCACTGTAGCCCTGAAGGTGTTCTGGGTTTTGGCAGCCCTCGTCAGCAGCGCCTCATTGGCCTTGATCTCCTGCTTCAGGTCCTCCTCCCGCTTCTTGGCGCCGTCCAGCGTCTCCGTCAGCGTGGCCAGCTTCAGCTCGAGATCGGCATTGGCGTCCTTGGCGGCGTTCAGCTCCCTGCCCTTCTCAGAGAGACGACCCTGCAGCTCACCATGGGCAAGGGCGTCCTTCTCGTGCTCGCGCTGGGGCGCGGCAAGCTCTTCATTCTTTGTCTTGAGGGTGGCTTCTAGCTCCGTCACCCTCACCTCCAGCTCCTTCTTGGCGGCCTCGGCAGCTGCAGCAGCATCCTTCGCTTCCTTGAGGGCTCCGCCAAGTGTCTCCTCGCGCGCGGCAAGCTCTTCCTCATGGTTGTCCAAGTTAACCTTCTTCTGCGTCAGCTCACCTTCCCGCTTGGACAGCTCCTCGGCGGCAAGCCGCTGCTGCTCCTCGGCTTCAGCCTTCTCAAGGATGAACGCCTTCCGCGTTTCGACGAGCTGCGCCCGCTCCTCTGCAATGGCCCGGAGAGCTTCTTGGTTGCGGCTCTGGAGCTCCTCCGCGTGCTTCTCTATGTCCACTCCCGCCTGCGCGACAAGCGCTTCCCGGGACTCCAGTTTCGCTTGGCGGGCGCGGTAGAGTGACACCAACTTCCGGAGCAGCTGCTCCTCCTCAGACTCGCCGCTGCTGCTGCTTGGCGCGTCCACCACCATTAGCCCAGCGGAGGCGAGCACTTCTCCATCAAAAGTCTCTCCCTTGACCGGCGCCCTGGAGCTTGACGCCCAGGGGAGCTTGATGAAGACACCGTCGCCGGCCTTCAAATAGGCGCCGGGCTGGGCCTCTTCGGAGCCTGGTGCTGCATCAGCGGCAGAGGGATCGGCGGTCGGCGTAGCGCCTTGCGCTCCTGCGGCCCCTGGGTCATTAGTACGATCGCCGGACCCCTCGCCAGCTCCTGCGCCGGCAGCCCTGGCGGCCTCTTCGTCGGCGGGATCATCAGCGCCGGCCTCTTCTTCGGTAGCAGCGGCATCGTCAGTATTGCCGCGCACATTCTCCTCGCCGGTGGCCTCGGTCTCCATCGGTTCAGTGGAGGGGGGATCTGAAGACAGGAAGAGGGAGAAGAAGTCAAGCAAATATCCAAAAAAAGAAGATCAGAAGAAGAATCCAAGGGAAGTTTCAAGCAAGGGAAATTACCAGTGCTGGGATCCACGGTCATGGGCTCCACCACCGGAGGGTCACTGGTGCTGCCCCTTGTCGGGGACTCCTCCCTTGCCGGGGACCTCTCCCTTGCCGGAGAATCACCCCTTGGCGGCGTAGTCGAAGCAGATGGCGCCTCAGGGGCAGCTTCTGGTTGTTCCTGGTGAGCTTGTCCTGCTCCTACACAAACAAACCAATAAACAAGATATCAGCAAGGAAAGAGCACCCATGCGCGCCCCACAACAGGAAGTGAACAAATACTTATGCTGGGGGCTGCGCTGGGGGCTGCTTCGGGGAGAGATTGCCGGGTCCGACTAGGTGGTCTCGGATGCGTCCTCTGTTGCCACAGCAGGATCGTCCTCGATGACAACCACGGGGACCTTGGCCCTCTTCGCCGCTCTCTGGGCCAGAGTCCTGAAAAGGAACAAGGTTCAGAAGAAAGCAGATCAGAAACAAGACAAGAAACAGCAAAAAAAATTTGAAGAACTATAAGTACAACAAAAAGAAAAGACTTACTCGTCCTCCTCTTCTTCCTCCTCGTTGGAGCTGAGCGCGGAGAGATCAAAGTCTGGCACCCTTTCAGCGCGACGAGGCAGAGGAGTAGGCTCCCTTGGACGCTTGGCGGGAGCTGCGGTAGGATCGGAAGCGGCGGCCCGAGAAGACCCCGCCCCGGTCGCCGGTGCGGCGTGAGATGCTCCCGTGGCAGCGGTGCTTGGCGCGGTGGAGCGTGTCCCGCGGCGCGGCGGCTGTTGGCCCGTCTGCCGCCCTGCTGTGTCTCTGGTCCTGCGGAGGCGCCTTCTTGGTTGAGCTGGGGGCTGTACTGAGGGCTCCGTCTGCGGCAAGTTGCTTGAAGACGGCTGGCCACGTGCGCCCCCGGCAGGCTCGCTCGCTTCGGCTTCGGGCTCTCCCTCGCCAGCGACCTCCCCACCAAGATCCTCTCGGTCGGCAAGGCTTGCCGCCTCGCCTGCCTCTGCCTCCTCCAAAGTAAACCCGAACTCGCCCGCGGTGGCGGCTGCCTCCGCCTCCTCTGCCCTGGTGGCGATGCGCCGCATCTCATCATCAGTGGTGTCGCGAGTCAGAAGCCTCTGCTCGTCGGCGCGGACCGCCACCTCCACCAAGTTGTCGAAAAACTGCTGCACGACGTCATCGGCGGGCTCCTGCCAAGTTGGGATAATCCCATGCGAGTCGCACTCCGGCATCATTGCGCGGATGCGGTCAAGCTGGGAGTTATTGCACAACGGGACGATGCCCTGCGGCAGCCTGAACCACTCGGGATGGTTGGGGTCGTGCTTGAACAGCTCCTTCAGCGTCCCATCCAACTCCATGACAGTAAAGTTAAAATTGAGGCCCGGGCGCAGCCTCATGATATCCGCCGGACCCCCAAACAACCAGGCGGGTCTCCCCCTCTCCTGCAGAGGGGCGATACGGCGGCGAAGAAAATCCGCGCCAACGGCCCCCACAGTGAGCCCGGCAAGCCTAAGCCGCAAGATCCGGGTGGTGGCGATCTTCAATCTGGCATCGTCCGCCGCCAGGGCACTCCAGTCGCCGCCGCGCACTACTCTGGCTTGGCGCAAATTGGTGAATGGATGCGGGTTCTCATCAACAATCCAACACCACTCCGCTCTCCACTCCTCCCATTTGCTGCGGAGCTCCCCCTCCAGATAAACTTCCTTCATGCCGACCCTCGAGATCCAAGCGATCCCGCCAGCTAAGGGCTCTCCCTTCTCGGCCCGGGGCATGAAGTAGTGGCGAAAAAGGGCAACATTTGGGTGGATTCCGACGAAGTTCTCGCAGAGATGTGCGAAAACCGCCATGGTCAAAACGGCGTTGGGGGTGAAGTCAAGGAGATGAAACCCGTAGGTATTCATGATATCGCAGAAGAAATCGGAAAAGGGCGGGCAGAGCCCGCAATAGAAGAACAATGGAAAGAAGTAGTATCCTTTTGGACACCGCTTTGAAGTAGAAGCTTCGGCGGAGAGTACCTGCGTGCGCGGATGCGCCCGCGTCTCCGTCGACCAGAAGAGATAGAACCACTCCCGCAGCTCCTTCGCGGTGAGCTCGGGGGGGAAAAGTGCTCACTCCTTGCGCAGCGCCTCAAGCCGCAGCACCTCGGCTGACTTCGCGCCCTTCCCGGTCTTCGGAGCCATGGCGGAAGCGGTGGGGGAGGGCGAGGGCGCTGGCGGCAACGGCGGCGACGGGGGCAGAGCGCTGCTCTCTTTCGGCTTTGAGAAGCGGAGGGGAGCGGCGGAGATTTCTGAGGAAGCAACTGCAAGTGGCGAAGGTGGGGGAACGGCCCCTGTTTCCCCTGCTTATAAAGAGGAGGAGGCGAACGTTATGCCTTTTTCGATTAAAGAATCGCCCATGATCTCTCCCACGACGCCGCGTTTGACGCGTGCCGTTACGGGAGGGCGCGGTGGATACGGAGTTAGATTTGGTATGGACCCAGGCCGCGTGTGCCCGTGCCCTGTTTTGGGCCTGGCCCAACAGCGCTCGGCACCGTGTATGGCCCAGGCCCGGGGGCTCCTGTCGGTGTACTAAAGTAGGGGTACCTTAGTATCCCGAACTTGTGCACGGGCAGTTGCAGCGTCCCGCGGCAAGGCTTGCCGGGTGTCCGCCAAGATCCTCCGTAGTTCCTATTGATGCCATTCAAGAACAAAGCGTTTTAACTAAGAAGACAAGACTCCGGCAAGAGGAGCTTGCCGGGAAGTACAAGGCCCCGGCAAGAGGAGCTTGCCGGGAAGGCCAACCAAGGCACTGCAAAGAACCTGCCGCAACGCGCCGCGCGTCCCGGCAAGACCCAACGAGCGACAAGCTTTCGGGTGCGACAAGACAACGACCGCGGCAAGGCGCTTGCCGCGGTGAAGCCACCACTCTGCGCCCATGCTCCAGCGCATCCGTCGACGTGTCACCGCAGGATCATTCCAGGCGCACATGGCGGGAAGCTGTGCAGCCAAGCGGTGCGAGGTGGCAAGAGGAGATGACGAGAAGGCCATCGTGGCAAGCGGTGGCGCCCCTAACGGTCGCTTTTCTGCACTGTTTAGGCGATGCGGACGGGCATTAAATGCTCTTGTCCCCTGCCGTCAGGGTTAGGTAGGGTGCACTGTAGATAGCAGTTGTACCAACCACCCTTTTTACATTTGTACCCTTGACTGCGTTGCCACCTGTCGGTGACCCCTTTAGCCTATAAAAGGAGGCCCATGCGCAACGTAGAAGGGGTTCGACTCATTCGAAACTACACCACTCTCACACTCTAAAAGAACAGAATACAACCACAAAGCAGCAGTAGGAGTATTATCTCTCCGGAGAGCTCCGAAGCTGGGTCAAAAATCCCTCGCATGCTCCGCCTCGATCCGCTCTTCGTGCGCTCTCCGCTCCCTTGCCGGACCGAAAGGGGCCCTGCCCCATAGGTGCTCGTTCCCCACGACACGAAGACTTTGCTCTTGCTGATCATTGTCATCGCTGGGAGGATTGTCTTCGGTCTGAGCATTGTCTTCAGGTTGGTTAGGTGCAAAAATGATAAGTTCCTCTTCAGGCTGTGCTTCCGAAGGCATGATTTCACCAGTTCCCATCAGCTTGATAGATTCGCTGGGCGGAGCTTCGTCTAGTGTACTTGGCAGGAGTTCTCTTTGTGAACCATTTGTTTCATCAAATCTCACGTCCACAGTTTCGACGATTTTGTAGTGATAGAGGTTGAAGACTCTGTAGGAGTGCGAGTCCTTTCCATAGCCAAGCATGAAGCCTTCGTGATCCTTAGGTGCAAATTTTGACTTGTGATGGGGATCCTTGATCCAGCACCTAGCTCCAAATAGTCTGAAGTAACTGACATTTGGCTTCTTGCCAGTAAGGAGCTCATAGGATGTTTTGTTCAGAAGCTTATGGATGAAGACACGGTTGATGATGTGACATGCAGTATCAATAGCTTCAGGCCAGAACTTTCTTGGTGTCTTGTATTCGTCGAGCATTGTTCGAGCCATCTCAATGAGGGTTCTGTTCTTGCGCTCAACGATGCCATTTTGCTGAGGTGAGTATGGAGCAGAGAACTCATGAGTGATTCCCATTGTATCCAGATAAAGATCAAGTCCGGTGTTCTTGAATTCAGTGCCATTGTCACTTCTGATATGCTTGATCTTCACGCCCTAATTGTTCATTGCTCGATTGGTGAAACGTCTAAAGAAATCTTGCACTTCAGTCTTGTAGAGAATTATGTGCACCCATGTGTATCTTGAGTAGTCATCAACAATGACGAAGCCATAGAGACATGCAGTTGTTGTGAGGGTGGAGTAGTGAGTAGGTCCAAATAAATCCATGTGTAATAGCTCGAAGGGTTGAGAAGTTGTCATGATTGTCTTCGAGGGATGTTTTGCCCTAGTCATCTTTCCAGCTTCGCAGGCACCACGCAAATGATCCTTCTTGAACTTGACACCCTCGATGCCTATGACATGCTTCTTCTTGACGAGTGTGTGTAAGTTCCTCATGCCAGCATGCCCCAGCCTCCGATGCCAGAGCCAGCATTCTGAAACTTTTGCGAGAAAACATACGGCAAGCTGTGGACCTGCTGAGAAATCTACCATGTATAGATCATCTTTTCGATACCCTTCAAAGACTAGAGACTTGTCAGGTTCCATTAGTACAAGGCAACGATATTTTCCGAATAACACAATCATGTTCAAGTCACAAAGCATTGAGACAGACATTAAGTTGAAACCAAGGGATTCAACAAGCATCACTTTATCCATGTGTTGATCCTTTGAGATTGCAACTCTACCTAGACCCAATACCTTGCTTTTACCAGTGTCAGCAAATGTGATGTGACTCTTGTCGGATGGACGTAAGGTTGAGTCCATGAGAAGACTTCAATCACCAGTCATATGATTTGTGCATCCGTTGTCCATAATCCATTCTGAAGCTTTTGGTGACATACCCTATAGTGCAGTTAGGAGGGTAGGCTTCACAAAGAGTGTTGTGAAGCATAAACATTTGACACACACAAGGACTGTCATAGCTTAGGACTCATAGTATGACTGGTAAGCGATTCAGATGTGAAATATATAATAAGACATTTTATCATGCGTCCTTAATGTGTTTTAGGTCCCCAGCAATAGCATCGGACGCCTTTGATTGCAGGCTGGAGACCTTACTCTGCAAAATAAAGTTAGTTCTTCTTCACCACCCACATTTTCAAGGGTGGCTTAGAAGCAATGAGTCTAAGTGCAGCATCTGAGAATTTTGGCTTTGGAGCCCTAGCAAATAGCCTTGCAGGAGATGAATGATACTCATATGAATAAGCAGAAAAGTTCTTAGTTCTATGAACATAGCGGTTTGAAGACACACGCTCATATTCATAAGTCTGAGTATGATTTCCCTGCAAAACATTGGCGTTAGGGTGACTCAGGTGAGTCCTGTATCTGTATGAAGCCTTTGGGCCATATGAAGCCATAGGTCTGGGGTTTGTCTTCTTCCTTGGTGGTGTCATGATGACATTCACAGGAAGATTCTCGATGCACTGCTTAGGTACCCAGATCTTCTTCATAGGTGGTCCATTCCTGCAGTTAGTACCAACATACCTAGCAAACACTTCACCGTTCTGATTCTTGAACAGCTTATAGTTTGCATCAAAGGATTCATCAATGATAATAGGATTAGCATAGGTAAAGCCAGATAAGGTGGATGGATCTACTGAAGGTTCCTTTGCAGCAACCCATGTGGTTTTGGGTACTGCTCAAGCTTCCAGTACGACCCATCAACATTCATTTTCCTCTCGAACCCAACACCCTCTTTCCTAGGGTTTCGGTTCAGAATCTGCTTTTTGAGAACATCGCACAGTGTCTGATGTCCTTTCAGACTTTTATACATCCCTGTTTCAAGCAATGTCTTCAACCTAGCATTTTCATCAGCAATAGTAGTGGTATCCTCCGCAGAGGGGTTAGTAACCACATCAGTAGGTGAAGACAATGAAACAGTAGCAGCAGTGGAACATTCAGCAACAGATGTAGCGTTATCACGCTCAATGCATTTTAGACATGGTGGTTCAAATCCATCCTGAGCGGGACTGATCTGTTGAGCGAGAAGTGACTCATTCACTTTTTGAAGATCTTCATGAGCCGCTCTCAATTTCTCAAGCTCTTGCTTACTTTGAAGATAATCATAGGAGAGCCTTTCATAAGTAGTTGAGAGCGTTTCATGACGACTTTCAAGTTCTTGGTACTTAGCATGAAGATTTTTTATATCTTCAACTAAGGACTGTGAACGTGTCATTTCCGCGTCCAACAGGTCATCGCTTTTGTCCAACAGTTTTTGAGTATGTTCCATAGCCTTTTGTTGTTCAGTTGCAATTTTAGCAAGTGTTTTGTAGCTGGGTTTGGATTCACAATCAGAGTCATCTTCACTTGATGTTTGAAAATAGGCATCACATGATTTTACCTTGGCACCACGTGCCATGAAGCAGTAGGTGAGAGTAGGATCGTCTTCGTCATTAGCTTCAGCGTTGGTGTGGAAATCATTGTCTTCAGTGTTGAAGATGGACTTGGCAACATAGGCTGTGGCTAGAGCCAGACTTGCAACGCCAGGGTCGGACTCCTCTCCAGACTCCACCTCCGCCTCCTCAGAAGCAGACTCCTCTTCTGAATCCATTTCCTTGCCAACAAAAGCACGAGCCTTGCCAGATGAACTCTTCTTATGAGATGAAGACCTTGATGAGGACTTGGAAGAAGACTTTGAAGATTTCTTCTTCTTCTTGTCATCAGAATCATATTCCTTGCTCTTCTTCTTCTTCTTCTCTTTGTCCCACTGTGGACACTCAGAGATATAGTGTCCGGGTTTCTTGCACTTGTGACATGTTCTCTTCTTGTGGTCATGAGTGGAAGCTTCATCATTTCTTGAGCTGGATCGTGAAGACTTTCTGAAGCCTTTCTTCTTAGTGAACTTCTGGAATTTCTTCACAAGCATAGCAAGTTCCTTTCCAATATCTTCAGGATCATCAGAACTGCAGTCAGATTCTTCTTCAGATGAGGAAACAACTTTTGCCTTCAAAGCGCGAGTTCGGCCATAGTTGGGACCATAGATATCTCTTTTCTCAGAAAGCTGGAACTCATGTGTGTTGAGCCTCTCCAGTATATCAGACGGATCGAGTGTCTTGAAGTCAGGACGTTCTTGTATCATGAGGGCAAGGGTATCAAAGGAGCTGTCAAGTGATCTCAGTAGTGTCTTGACGATTTCATGCTTGGTAATCTCAGTTGCACCAAGAGCTTGAAGCTCATTTGTGATGTCAGTGAGGCGATCAAACGTGAGCTGGACATTTTCATTGTCGTTTCTCTTGAAGCGGTTGAAGAGGTTGCGAAGAACACTGATCCTTTGATCTCTCTGGGTTGAGACGCCTTCGTTGACCTTGGATAGCCAGTCCCAGACTAGCTTCGACGTTTCCAGAGCACTCACACGGCCATACTGTCCTTTGGTCAGATGACCACAGATAATGTTCTTGGTAGTAGAGTCCAGTTGAATGAACTTCTTGACATCAGTAGGGGTGACACCTTCACCAGTTTTGGGAACGCCGTTCTTGACGACATACCAGAGGTCGACATCGATGGCTTCAAGATGCATACGCATCTTATTCTTCCAGTAGGGATATTCAGTTCCATCGAACACGGGGCAAGCAGCGGAGACTTTGATTATCCCTGCAGTCGACATAGCTAAAACTCCAGGTGGTTAAACCGAATCACACAGAACAAGGGAGTACCTTGCTCTGATACCAATTGAAAGTGCTAGTATCGACTAGAGGGGGGGTGAATAGGCGATTTTTATGGAAGTCTTCAAAACTTGGAAGTTTCGAAGACAGACAATAGAAATGACCTAATTGATATGCAGCGGAAGATAAACTACAATAAGCAAACCATAGTCAAGTATGCAATGATGTGGAAGTACAGGACTAATAGCAGCTAAGTAGTAAGGATCAGGATGGAAGATAGTATGAAGCCAACCAACGATAGTAGTCAAACAATGAAGTCAAATAGGTACGACAGATAGGCAATGACTTCACGAAGACAAACTCTAAGTAAAGGATGGGAAGGGATAGAACCAGTCACTTGTTGAAGACATAGGATTTGTTGGACAAGTTCCAGTTGCTGTGACAACTGTACGTCTGGTTAGGGAGGTTGAGATTCAACTCAGAATACCATGTCTTCACCTTATTCCCCTTGAGCTAAGGACACCCAGTCCTCGCCCAATCACTCTGGTAAGTCTTCAAGGTAGACTTCCGAACCTTCACAGACTTCGTTCAACGGCGATCCACAATGACTCTTGGATGGTCAGAACGCGACGCCTAACCGGCTGGAGGATTCACTGTCCTCAAGTGTAATAAGTCTTCAGGTCACACAGACAGAAAAACTTCAGTGATTCCTAACACTCTTTGGCTCTGGGTGTTTGGGCTTGGTCCTCGCAAGGATTTCTCTCTCTCAAAGGCTTTGAGGTGGGTTGCTCTCAAACGACAAAAGTCGTGCACTAACTCTGAGCAGCCACCAATTTATGGTGTAGGGGGTGGGCTATTTATAGCCACTGGGCAACCCGACCTGATATGTCCGAAATGACCCTGGGTCACTAAGGAACTGACACATGTTCCAACGGTTAGATTTCAAACACACACGGCAACTTTACTTGGGCTACAAGCAAAGCTGACTCATCCAGCTCTGGATAAGATTTGCTCTCATTGTCTTCGCTTGAAGACATAGGATTTGGGTTGAGCATCACTTCAGTCATTCTGACTTAGTTCACTTGGACCCCACTTAACAGTACGGTGGTTCCTATGACTCAACAAAGAAGAAAAAGGAAACAGTGAAACCACATAGTCTTCGCGCTCCATAGTCTTCACTCAATGTCTTCTCATGTCATAGTCTTCAATATGAATATCTTCACATACCACCATTATCTTCAATGTCTTCATACATTTTTAGGGGTCATCTCCGGTAGGTAAACCGAATCAATGAGGGACACTACCTGCGTTATCCTACAATTCTCACAAACGCATTAGTCCCTCAACCAACTTTGTCGTCAATACTCCAAAACCAACTAGGGGTGGCACTAGATGCACTTACAGAAGCCATAGCAGTTTCTCGTCCCCAACCATCCTAGTTAAGAAGAAGGACGGGACGTGGCGCCTCTACATTGATAACAGACATCTCAATGTGATGACATGCTGTATGATCGAAAGTATGTCTAGAGGGGGGTGATTAGACTACTTGACCAAATAAAAATCTAGCATTTTCCCAATTTTAGTTCTTGGCAGATTTTAGCAACTTAGCACAAGTCAAGCAATCAACCTACACATGCAATTCTAAGAGTATAGCAGCAGAATGTAAATCATTGCATATGAAGGTAAAGGGGAGGAGTTTGGAAGGAGCAAATGCAATGTTGAAACGAAGATTTTTGGCGTGGTTCCGGTAGGTGGTGCTATCGTACATCCACGTTGATGGAGACTTCAACCCACGAAGGGTAACGGTTGCGCGAGTCCACGGAGGGCTCCACCCACGAAGGGTCCATGAAGAAACAACCTTGTCTATCCCACTATGGCTATCGCCCAGGAAGGACTTGCCTCACTAGGGTAGATCTTCACGAAGTAGGCAATCTCCTTGCCCGTACAAACTCCTTGGTTCAACTCCACAGTCTTGACGGAGGCTCCCAAGTGACACCTAACCAATCTAGGAGACACCACTCTCCAAAAGGTAATATATGGTGTGTTGATGATGAACTCCTTGCTCTTGTGCTTCAAATGATAGTCTCCCTAACATCAACTCTCTCTCATAGGATTGGATTTGGTGGAAAGATGATTTGAGTGGAAAGCAACTTGGGGAAGGCTAGAGATCAAGATTCATATGGTAGCATTGGAATATCTTGGCCTCAACACATGAGTAGGTGGTTCTCTCTCAGAAAATGAATGCTGGAAGTGTAGGCATGTTCTAATGGCTTTCCTCATGAATGAGGAGAGGGTGGGGGTATATATAGCCTCCACACAAAATCTAACCGTTACACACAATTTACCAAACTTGATGGGACCGAATCAGAAAACTCGGTCAGACCGATTTAGTTCATAATGTGACCGTTAGGCATTTCAGTGGGACCGACATGTCAACTTGGTGGGACCAATTTCATTGGGGTTAGGGCATAACGTAATCTCGGTGAGACCGATTACACAAACTCGGTGGGACCGACTTTGGTAATAAGCTAACCAGAGAGTTGGTCAGGCAAACTAGGTTGGACCGATTCGCTCATCTCGGTGAGACCGAAACGTTACGAAAGGGAAACAGGGAGTTCTCATTACGAACTCGGTTGGACCGATCGCTCATCTCGGTTAGACTGAAACATTATGAAGGGAAACAGAAAGTTTGCGATCCCATCTCGGTGAGACTGAGATCCCTATCGGTGAGACCAAAGTGACTAGGGTTTCTGACAGTGGCTATGTCAAATGAACTCGGTGGCGCCGGATAGATCAAATCGGTGGGGCCAAGTTTGACTTTTGGTTTGGGACATATGTGGATATGAGAAAGTGGTTGAGGGTTTTTGGAGCATATCACTAAGCATTTTGAGAAAGCAAGCCATTAAGCAACACCTCATCCCCTTTTAATAGTACTAGTTGACCCGTTGCGCCAAATGGCGCACAGACCCACTAAGGCCATGTTGTCGATGAAAATAGTTTCATTTTGCAAGAACATATTCGATATTGATAGTAGAAAGCACATGTGTTAAATCATGCTATATTGAAAATATGTATATCACGCTGAGAAATCTAAGTTTGAAAAAATAAAATTTGTATACATGTATGGACCAGTTAAGAATATGGTTATCACATTGAGAAATCTGAGTTTGAAAAAAAAAACATATTTGTATAAGAACATTACATGGCAGAATGACCCAGCGGCGCTAATAATATGACTTGTTGCGCCAGACGGCACAAAATCCTATTTAAAACCAACATTGAAAATATGTGTATTTGTTACTCTCTCCGCTCACTTTTAAAATATCTACAACGCCTTATAAAAGTGAACAGAGGGAGTAGTAACTTAAGGTTTGAGCAACCAGTTAGGGCATCAATGAAAACCCCTTTAGTGAAAAACTGAGATGATTTTTTTACAAATATATACTTGAGCGTGCAAAAACTGCAATCATTAACATTTCCAAACATCATACTAAAACAGTTGTTAACATAGCTCACACTTTTGCATTTAAGATAGCATATAATAAGATAGAAATAAATGTTTGGTTCTTCCTTGGGGATTCAACTGAACTTTGGTACACATATACATACATCCAACAATTTGTAGCTTCATTGGATATTGCCATCGTTGAAGAGTGCTCTCCTTGTAGCTCTTTGTCCAAACATCCTATACATTGTGTTCTGCTGGTCATAGGCAAAGCATGCAATAGCATTGAATTGGATGTTTTATCATACAAGGCTTTTCCGTGGGAATGTCCTCATCAAGTTGTGGCTTTCACTCTTCGCTATAGGAAAACATGGCGCAAGAAGCCAATTAGGACCAATTATGTGGGTGATGCAGAGCATTGGTAGCCATTATATATGTGTGTATCTTGAATCAATCGGAAATAAATATTAAATTATCTACATTGATACTTACAGACTGCTTTTGAGAGCTAGAGTATCTACAATAAAGCATCCAGAAGGATCTTTGGTGAAATGTGAACACCAATCATGTCAAAAATCTAAGGTAGACTAAAAAAGCCTTAAATATCTACTAATAATAATCTGCTGCAAAACGCATGGAGCAAAAATAACCAAAGGGCGGTGTGTGGTGTATCATTCTTCTTATTTTAACACAAAAAGGAAAGATAAACAAGGACAAGTTCCATTTTTCATTTCCAAAACAACTCAATCTGATCATTTGAAATTATTTACCTAGTAGACTTGAACCAAATACGGTACAAATGTTATTTTGCCTCTTCTTGTATGATAAGTAACTTTCATATTTCAGGCCTAAGTTAACATGGTATAAAATAAAGTAGTCATTTTTCATGTAGTTAGTTTTGGGTAAGATAATCCAAAAGATAACTAATGCTACAGGAGAACCACATATCAAGTTATCATCAACCTAAGATCTTGACCATAAAATTGAACAAAAATTGATTTTTTTAGCATTGTACCTGCCGCAAAATTGCCACAAATCACAGCGAAATATGTGTGTATTAATCTATTGTTCAGTCCTAAAACTGGATTAATGCATGCAACTGAGCATAGACTTTTTTTATGGAAGTCAGCATAACACAAATTTGTTGGGAGCAATTCGTCTTGATATTCCAGAGTCAGATTGGTCAAAAAACTAACAGGTGGAGCTGACTCTTAAATTACTGTTGTAGGAGGTTGAGCGTGTGTATGCTTTTACATGAGATTCAGCTTATGTATGTCTACATGATGTTGGGCCTCATTTGCAACTAAAGATGTTTCTTTGGTCATTTTCTAGCCTGGATTGCATTATGCTTGATGTATACAGAGTTTGCAAGGCAGATGTGGACGTCCGCATGTGCCCGCCTGGCATAGCGAGCAGTCAGAAGTCGCGGACGCGGGACGCTGCTAATTCTGTGATTACAGTTGCAAACATTGCGGACGGATGGGGACACGCAGCAGACGGGTCCGCTGGCATCCTGATTTGAATGAGTGGGACAGCAGGTTTAGGGTAATATCATCATATCATGCCGTCATATACTGAGACTGGAAGTATAATAAAACACCGGGAACTACATGACATCAAATCCATGACAACGTACACGACACCGCCAAAGTAGCTGAGGCAAAAATAGTTTTGTTGTTCTAAACCAGAATACAATTGAGGAGACCTAGAAACAGATAATTTATGGGTCGGTGAAAGAGGCTGGGGACTAACTGAGACACCAGAATACCTACGGATATCACAAAGAGATGAGAAATGGTAAACCTGTTAACATTGTTTAGTACTCAAACAATCCCAAAATGCAAAATGGTATTGAGAAAACTATCATGGCAGATCTTACACAATGCTAATTTATCCAATAAGATTCTGCCAGAAATAAGCATGTCTTACAGATTCAGTAGCTGTGTTGCATGGAAAACTATGGAACATTCATGGTTGTATATAATTTTCACAAGCTGCGATTATTTTGTCACACCTCCAGTGACAAAGCTATAAACTATCTAATGGACCAAAATGAAGCTTTTGACATTCTGCATACCATTTTTCCCTACTATAATGTGATGAAGCTCTGAACTGTACATACCAAGATTTTCATTGGACCATTCAGGACTTTGACGAAAGATACAAAAACTGCATTCAGCTTCTCTGTTTAAGGCTTCCTCAGTAATAAACCAATACTTCGGGATAGAATAATCTGAAAACCATAAATGAGAACAACTCAAATCAATCTTGCAACACCTCATAAAACCGTAAAAACAATAATGGTTTGTTCTCGACTAAAGTTGGATGTTGAATCCATTTTATATATAGAAAATAAACACTCCTACTCGATCTCCCTCAAATAAACCTACAGCTAGGATAGAGTTTAAACAATTGTGCAACCAACAAAGACATGATGCCTAGAATAAACATATAGATGAAGAAATCAATGAAGGGTGGTCTCACTGTCCATGGCTAAGCAAGCCAGTTAGAGAAATGTGATGTCAACGCTGAAACTCGAAGAGACTAAGCCATGACACGGTGCACGCGGTGAGTTTTACATCAGACTTGCAGGTCTGGCTCGAGCAAAAGAAACTCAGCCATTAAGCAAAGGACACTTGTAACTGGAAAAACGTAGCGGCTCATAACCACATGGAGTAGAAACTATTTACAAGAACGAATGAGATAAATGATGAATTAGCATATTCCTCAGTTCAACAACCAATTTTACACTCAAACATAATAACAGAAGCCAAGAATGCCATAGTCACCGTGGACAAAAGTAAAATAAGACACATATTACTGAAATGTACTTATATAAAGAACCATAGGAAAAAGAACATACAGATGTGTTGCGTGTTTAACTGTTTATAGAAGGCACCTACAGAATAATTACCTCAATAGCTCAGCTTTGCTTATACAAGGCACAGTCATATCACGCGTTCCCTTGAATCTCGCTAAGATCCGTATGTCAATCATCTGAAAATGATGATCAAACATTTCTCCTGAAATCAGCCAAACACAGATTTATTTAGGGATGAGGAAGTTATTTGTTAAACAAAGTTAGTTCGGCCTAGTCCTAGAGTTCATAAACCACAGAAAGGAACTACAACCATTCTTTTAGTCTCTTTGTGGGCTCTTCAAAATAGAGAAGAATACAAAGTTTCTTAAAAGCACACATGTTCAGAACCAAATGTAGATGAAATAAAGCTCAACACTCAGTATGCTATGCTAATTCACCAATGTAAAACCAATTTAAAACCAAGATGGAAACAAGCAGCTTGTACATACCCATAGAAATTGGTTATGAACCTGCAATGCACAGTCTCTTCTAATTGTTGTTGTAGCGATTCACATCAAAAATGCAAATGAGAAGGTAAAATTCAGAAAACTCTTACATTTGATAATATAACTATTCACAGGTCAACTATATTGAAAGAAAAAGGCACTTTCTTTTCATCTAAAAGGACTTTACCAACACATCAATACCATGTATGCAATCAGGACATGCCAGCCAGAGGAAGATGCAAGGTTACATGAACCAAGTGGACATGCTAAAATTGTAACCCCTCTTCCGGCGAACATACCTGAAACATGACATCTTCGAGTTCCTCCAGAACTGCTACTTCCCTGTTCGAGGATCTCTCTATATCAGCCACTAACATCATCTTCATGGTGCTCACCTCAGCCTGCAATTTCAGCTGACAGAGAGGTCCAAAAAGAAGAAACAAGTGCAAGATCAGAAATAGGGAAAAAGAAAAGGAAAGTGAGGCGTCTTGATGCCTCGACGAACATGCAACCTCGGCAGGAGCGAGAGGAGGGACCCGGCCAGCAGCAGCGGCAGCAGCCGAGGACGTTCGATGACGCGCGATGCCTCAACCAGGAGGCAGCCACTCCAGCCCGGTAGATGGGGAGGCATGGACGCGTGGTCCTGACAGAGATGCGCATGTCTATGAAGACGATGAGACGGTGCCGGCAAAGCATGGGGCAGCGGCTGCCATGCGGCATAGCGAGGCATGCCGCCTGCCGCGGCTGCTCTTCCCCTCCTTCCGTCAACGAAGACCATGAGATGTCCCCGGAATCTAAGCACCAGCGGCGCGCTCTTCGTCGGAGCGGCAGCATGAGAAACCGAGAGGGGGCAGGGGCGGCGGCGGCGGTGGAGATTGGAGAGAGGGAAAGGGAAACTGGAGGCGGCCAAGGGCTGGCGGAGATATTTTGCCAGTCCATCTCTCTCCAACTGCAGATGGAGGTGAGGCACGCACGATGCATCAGTCAGCCAGGCCCCACACGCACATGCAGACGAGATGCAACACCGCACACAGGAAAAGCTTGCAGGGCGTTTATGTGCACAAGACATAGGAGTAGCAGCCGACGAGCGGGACCTGGAGCAGCAGCCCACCCGTCATTGCGCTAGTACAAATGGGTGTGCACAATCCGGGTGCAACTGTGTCCACCCATCCCTCTGCAGCAGACGCAGGACGCACGATGCGGGATTCTTTAACGCGTGAGGAGCGTCGCGCCAGAAGCGGTTGACGGAGAAAACCAGAAAACACCATATGTGCAGCCAGCGCAGCTGATGAGCGGGACTAGGAGAAGCATCGGCCCACCCGTCATCAAGACAGCATAAGTGTGGGCACAAAAGCCAGGTGCACATGCAACGACTGACCCTTCCGCAGCTCCCCCACGAGGCACGACGCGGGCAAAGCGCGCACGCGGCGTGGCAGGAGAGGCTGCCCCGCGCACCGAAAAAACTGGCACCCAGCCAATCGGATCGACCCCGAGCCCACAGGTCATATCCTGTCCATGATTCACCACGCAATCAAAATGAGACAGACCAATTTCCAGCGAGCATCCAACAGCCAGCAGCGAAAAAAGAACCTCGTTGACCACGATCGAATGGCCATCGAAGGACGCGATCGGGGAGCATTCTGGGAGCGAGTTGCCCAGCCTCATTATTGGTTAAAATTGGCTTTCCTATGGACTCAATGTGATCTTGAATCACTTAAATGAAAATGTAAAGTCTTGAGCTTTTAGAGATTGAGCCAATCCTTTGTTCTTAGCATTTTGAGGGGTCCACATTCCTAATCCATGTCATGCCAATCATTGAATTTTCCTGAAATATTCATCTTGAAATAGCATTAGTTCAATGAGCTATATGTTTTTAGTCATTACCAAAACCACCCAAGGATAGTTGCACTTTCAATCTCTCCCTTTTTGGTAATTGATGACAACATATAGATCAAAGCTTCTACAAATGATAATAAGATTTAAATACATCGTCGTTTTGAGAAGTATATGATAGGCAAGAGCTCACCCTAAATTTATGCATTATTTAAGATTTGCTTTTGAATGCAAATGCACAATCGATTAGTATCATGGGTTACTCTTCCATGTCACATACATCTTGGTGGAGCGCTCAAAATGATAGCAATTAAAAGCATGCACTCATCACCAAGCAAAGTGAATGATCATATATGGATATAAGAGATAATATCATTCAAACACACATTAAAGTAGCATATGATCAAACACATGATCATTCAAGTATCTCACACAAGGACATAAGGTATCAAACAAGCATACAATAAAGTTCAACCAAATAACATGCAAGAGAGACAAAAAGCAACACTCTCTATGGAAGCCTATGATCTATACATATTTCTCCCCCTTTGGCAACAAGTTACCAAAAAGTTCAAATATACATAGTGCTATGTGTCTCTCAAGCTTGGTCTCCGTGAGGTGGTGTAGTTATGACTCCAAGGACAAAGGCTTCAGTTGATGTAGCTGGAGCTGCTAGAGTGGCTACTGGAGGTGGCACTGAAGTTGTGGCTGCTGGTGCAGATGTAGTTGCTCTAGTATCAGGTATTGGCACTGCAGCTGACCTCTGACCTCTTGGCACATACTGAAAAGCTTCTATAGTTTCATTTCCTTTCTTCTCCTCTGCTTCCTCCTGGAGCTGCTCAACTATTGTTTGTATCTCAGTGACTTTCAGATCAAGATCATAGAATTTTTGTTCAATGATCCTCTTCAAGCTTTCCTAATTCTGAGTCAGGGTGGCCAAGCCCTTCTCAATCCTCAAGGTAGATTGGATCAGAAATCCAAGTTGATATTGTTTGCTCTTCAAGAACACTTGAGATGCCTCTTCAGCACTTGGCATCTTTGCAGTTTTTTCTGCCCTTGCATTTGCTCTCTTCTCATGTGCTTGCACTGATGAAGGGTCATTCTCATCCATGACAACTGTGTTGTCTTCAAAATATGGCTTGAGGGGTAAGTGCTCCTTGTCCAACAAGTAAGTGCATGTGCCCATCTTTGAGTTGATGAGCACCTGAATTTGTGGAGCATACCCACAAGACCTTTTCTAATCAGCAGCTGTCCTCTTAATTGTCTCTACAATCAGACTCATGACCTTGAATTTTTGAGGGACATCAAAAATGTGCAACAAGTTGATTGAATGTCCTCTTATCATCCTATGATCTCCAAATTTGGGCAAAAGAGTATGCATCAAGATAGTGTTGATGGTAGGCAGACCAGACAACAGATACTTCACAGAGCCCAACTTATGAGTTTCTAGGGCTTCATCGGGAATTTCCTTGTACATACTTGCCATGGAGTTGTGGTCTTTCTTCTTCTTGGCATACACATCCAAATCATCCTCATGGTCTTCTGGAGCATTGATCAATTTTGCCCATTCTTCAATGGTTGATTGGTACCTTGTACCTTCAAACATCCACACTATCCTTCCGTGCATGATCAGCTCATCATTCCACTTGGTGAGCTTCTGTCCAACAAACTTGTCAACTCCACAAGCTTTGAAGTTGTCATATACACCTGGGAAGTGATCTTCATCTCTCTGATGTATGTCCAGTCAACCCATCTCATGTCACAGACAATTGGCTTCTTGTTAAGCAGAATGGTCTCATAGAAGTCTTGTTGTTCTTTGGTGTGGAACCTGTAGTCCACAACAGTTTTCCTTCTCACAGCATAAGGATCATTCTTCCTCCAAAGTCTCAGACCTGCATCCTTCCTGATGCTCATGTCCTCTGCCACTGTATAAGTGTCATTCTGGTCTGGAATCTTTGGTTTAAGTTTTCTCAGCACTTGGGCTTCAGCATCTTCTTCTTCAACTTCAGGCACTGGGGCCTTGTTCTTCTCTTCAGCTGGGATGTTTCTGGTGCTTCTCTTGGGTGCAGACTTGGTGGTATGAGCAGCAGATTTGGGAGCAGGTTTGGGCTTAGCAGCAGCCCCTGACTTGATTGCATCTCCCATTAGCTTTTGGGACTTGGGTGCTGGTGCAGCATCCTCTTCCTCTTCCTCTTCAGAATCTCTCACCATAGTTGACTTTCCAAGAACTTTTGCAATTGTCGTTCTTGCCCTTTTCTTCTTCTTGCCATCACCAACTGCTTCACCGTCATCTGATTCTAGTGTGATTTTCATGGTTTCTCTTGTTGCAACTTTCCTTTGCTTGGATGTTGGCACTCTCCTTGCTGGTGCCTTCTTGTTCATACCAGGCTTTGTGGTAGCAGCAGTGCCATACTCCTTATTCATCACCTTCTTCTTTGAGGTGGCCTCATCCTCAATAGCAACATAATCCTCATCTTCAGAGTCTGAGGTTCTCTTCTTCCTTGCTCTAGTGGCTACCTTGGGCAAGTTACTTGGTGTGCTCCTGCTGCCCTCATCATAGCTGCTTGAGGTACTAGTGCCTTCACTCATTTGCACTTGCTCTTCAGACTTATTCTGGCTATCACTCTGGTCAGACATCTTGGCAGGCAAACTGACAGCAAACCCTATGAATAGATATAGATGAGGTAGAGTAGATGAGCATCACAAAGTGTAGAGATTTTGCAAAACAAGTGAGTCAAAACTTAGTTTTAGTTCTCTACTGAAATGATTTCGGAGCTACCGAATTGATAAACTCGGTGATACCGAAGCAACATTTGGAACCTAAACTAGTGAACTCGATCAGACCGAGTCACAGTTTGGTGGCACCGAGATTGCTAGGGTTTCACAGAGAATTGAACTCGGTCACACCGATTTGTAGTTTTCAGTCAGACCGAAAAGCGCACGTGCAATGGCCTAAGCCAAATCGGTGAGACCGATTTCTACGATTCGGTCGGTCCGAGATGAGTTCAGCGGCGAGCTAACCCTAAATTTTTGAATCAAACTAAACCTAACGAATTTTTCTCTGGATAGATTGATTTCAGACGTGGCAAGAATCATGGCATTGACCTCGTGCTTCGAATCGGAGGAAAAATGAGAGCACAAGGGGTCGAACACATACCCTAGTTTGATGCGTGTTCGCTACGGCGGCAACGGCGGAGCAGATTTCGTCGACGGTGGCAGAAATCAGCGGCGGGAGGTCGCTGATGGCGAGGAGGCGATCCAAAGACCCGAGGAGGCAGAGCAGGATACGCGCGGGCTGAGGGGTTTTTGAAGAAATTTCCAAAATCTCACCCGTGGGTATATATATCCCAACCCTGTCGGTGTGACTGAGTGGAACAACTCGGTGGCACCAAGATGCAGAATCGCAAGTGGTTACTGCAACTCGGTGTGACCAAAATGTTCAAACGGTTGCACCGAGATGAAAACCTAGATCAACTTAGTGAACTTGATGTGACCTAAATGGATGATTCGGTCATACTGAAATGCACAAAGAGGTTTTGGAAGTTTAAGTCTATAATGAATTGGGACTCCGAGTGCTCCTCACACAGAGTGGTTCGAATCTGACTTGATCAAACTTTGTGATGTAGCATCAATAGAGTTTGAGACGAGAAAAGCATAGATAGATAGAGAAGGTTCTTAGGCATTCTTGTCCATCCACTTGGCAAAAGAGAAAGAGCCAAACAATCAAAGTAACAAGTGGATGTCCTCGAATGAGTAAAACATGCAACCAACATGCTCACACAATAAAATGGCAAATGAAATATGTGGCAAAGCATGCACAAATACTCTAGCATCTATCAAGCAATTTGCGATGACTAGGTCATCTATATATGAGTATATTGACTTAGGGGTCAAATGAGAACATTTGATCATAGGTCATACTCATCCTTTAAGCACAAGTGGGGTTACCACTTTTACATAAAGCATTGTTGTGTTCACACCGTTAGAGTTCCTTTAGCTTAATTCTTAGAGTAAAGCTCCCCTAGATGTGATATCCCCCCTAAGAGGGATGAACTAACCTTGGGTTTTGTCAATGATGACTTCATGTAGGTGTTGAAGATGTGGATGCTCATTGTTGATGTAGATCATTTGGAGCAATCCATTGGAGTGAGTTGCACTTTCAATACCTACACGGGTTAGTCCCACAAGGAACAAACAAGGATATCCATAGACACAGAGTGATGCACACACAAGATGATGTCCATGAAAGCATTAGTTTACCTTGTCCCTTGTCTTAACAACAAGAGGCTTTGTGACTCCATGAACTAGTGCATGATGTGGAAGTTGTTTGCACTTGTTCTTGCCAAAATGATATGAGTGAAGTGTGTTGGCAAAGTCACCCTCAAGAACTCTCTAGTTCTTCTTCTTCGGGATCCACATCATCTTGATGGGAATCCTTGGGGTTGTAGTCGTACTTGATGAAGTAGAACTTGATGTAGTCTTGGGAACCCACTTGACCAAGGCCTTGGGAGCTTCTTCAAATGCATCAATCTCCTCTTGAAGCTTATCCTTGCCTTTTTGCTTGTGGTCTTGTGGTGGAAGATCATCTTGAGCTTGTGTCCCTTGGAAAGAAGTAGGATCATACTTCTCTTGTTGAGGAACAAACTTTGTCTTGGGGTATTGATCTTCTTCCCACTCAACTCCATTGGCATTGAATTTTCATTCAAAACCAACACCTTAATTCTTCCGGTGCCTTCCTTGCTTGCATATTATTTCCTCAGATTGCTTACTTCTGGCAAGGCTATTGTAAACACCTTTCTCTATAATTCCCTTCAATAAGCTATTTTCTTGCTCAAGTGTAACTTGGCTAAGAGAATCATTAGTGGAATCAAGAGAACTACTAGAAGCAACAACATTGGATTTAGCATGATTATTGTTACTACTAGAGGAAGAATCTTTCTTACTTTTGTTGCCAGATTTAACTTGTGGCATGTAAGTAGACAAGAGTAAATGCTTGGAAATGTAAGAAGAACTTTTCTTGCGAAGATCATCATTGATTGCCTTTAAAAACTCATGCTCTTGCTCAAGGTTGATCTTTTCAAAACGCAACTTCTCATGAGTCTTTAAAAGTTCTCGATGATCTTCCAAGGTAGTTTCATGAGCTAACTTAAGAGTATTTAGCTCTTTAGTTAGATGCTCAATCTTCTACTTATGATTGGCATTCGTTTTATCTTGATTATCATGATTAATTGACGTTTCATCATAGTATTCATCACTAGAGTTGTCAACAAGTAAATCATCATCACCTAACAAATCATCTTCATCACTATTGAAATCAACATACCCGGGGTGTGTTACCTTTGGGCCTTTAGCCATGAAGCATATTCCAATTCCTTTATTTGGTGAGTCAAATATGTCATACGAGTTGGTTGACACAAGTGCTGGACCGGCAACACCTTCATCTTGAGTATATTCGGAGTTGGACTGATAACTTCTTTCGGAGTGATGGTCGAAGTCAGAGTCGGATACCCATTCACCAACGTGAGCTTGATGTCTTCGCTTTGTGTAGCTCTTTGATGATTTGCCCTTCCTTTCCGAATCCTTGCTTCTCCGGGAGGTTCTTCGTTCATAACGATCATCTCTACTCCTTCTCTCTCTTGGTGGTGATTCTTCTCTTCTACTTCTTCTTTTAGGTAAATCTTCTCTTCTTTTGTAGGGAGCCGTACACTCATTGGAGTAGTGTCCGGATCTTCCACAATTGTAGCAATTACGTTCATGACTCGAAGATCTTTTGTCATTGTAGGACCTTGACTTGGAACTTATTTCCTTGCTTCTACTCTTGTAGAACTTGTTGAAGTTCTTCAGCATTAGTCTCAATTCTTCATTGAAGGTTTGTTTCTCACTTGATGATGTAGGAGCATCACATGAGGCTTTGAAGCACCACTTGACTTGTTGTGAAGTTCCTCTTTAGGCTTGAGTGACATCTCATGAGCAACAATTCTTCCAGTGACTTCTATTGGCTTGAGATCTTTGTAATTGGGCATCATTTGGATCAATGTGCACACGGTATCATATTTTCCATCCAAGGGTCTTAGGATCTTCTTGATGATGAATCTATCGGTCATCTCTTCACTTCTTAAGACGACAATCTCATTTGTGATGAGAGCAGACCTAGAGCACATTTTAGCGACACCTTCACCATCCTTCATTTTGAACTTGTCAAGTTGACTTTGAAGCACATCCAATTTGGATTCATTGACGGAGTCGGTACCTTCATGCATATCAATCAAAGTATCCCAAATTTCCTTTGCATTCTCATGGCGGTTGATTTTGTTGAATTCTTCGGGGCACAGTCCGTTGAAGAGAATATCACAAGCTTGAGTGTTGTATTGCAGCATCTTCAACTCTTTCGCGGTAGCTTCACGGTTTGGTTCTCTCCCATCGAAGAATTCACCTTGCAAGCCAATACACACAATAGCCCAAACGGCGGGGTTATGTCCAAGAATATGCATTTTCATCTTATGCTTCCAACTAGCAAAATCAGCATCAAAGTAAGGACTTCTATGGTGGTAATTTCCCTCGCTAGACGCCATACTCTCCTAGGTTGTGAAACCAAGGCTATGATCACCAAAAGCTATGGAAATCAAGTCAAATGGAGACCGTAGCTCTGATACCACTTGTAGGATCGAAAGTATGTCTAGAGGGGGGTGATTAGACTACTTGACCAAATAAAAATCTAGCATTTTCCCAATTTTAGTTCTTGGCAGATTTTACCAACTTAGCACAAGTCAAGCAATCAACCTACACATGTAATTCTAAGAGTATAGCAGCGGAATGTAAATCATTGCATATGAAGGTAAAGGGGAGGAGTTTGGAAGGAGCAAACGGAATGTTGACACGGAGATTTTTGGCATGGTTTCGATAGGTGGTGCTATCGTACATCCACGTTGATGGAGACTTCAACCCGCGAAGGGTAACGGTTGCGCGAGTCCACGGAGGGCTCCACCCACGAAGGGTCCACGAAGAAGCAACCTTGTCTATCCCACCATGGCCATCTCCCAGGAAGGACTTCCTCACTAGGGTAGATCTTCACGAAGTAGGCGATCTCCTTGCCCGTACAAACTCCTTGATTCAACTCCACAATCTTGACGGAGGCTCCCAAGTGACACCTAACCAATTTAGGAGACACCACTCTCCAAAAGGTAATAGATGGTGTGTTGATGATGAACTCCTTGCTATTGTGCTTCAAATGATAGTCTCCCCAACACTCAACTCTCTCTCATAGGATTGGATTTGGTGGAAAGATGATTTGAGTGGAAAGCAACTTGGGGAAGGCTAGAGATCAAGATTCATATGGTAGGATTGGAATATCTTGGCCTCAACACATGGGTAGGTGGTTATCTCTCAGAAAATAAATGCTAGAAGTGTAGGCATGTTCTGATGGCTTTCCTCACGAATGAGGAGAGGGTGGAGGGGTATATATAGCCTCCACACAAAATCTAACCATTACACACAATTTACAAAAGTCGATGGGACCGAATCAGAAAACTCGGTCAGACCGATTTAGTTCATAATCTGACCGTTAGGCATTTCGGGGGGACCGACATGTCAACTCGGTGGGACCGATTTCATTAGGGTTTGGGCATAATGTAATCTCGGTGAGACCGATTACACAAACTTGGTGGAACCAACTTTGGTAATAAGCTAACCAGATAGTTGGTCAGGCAAACTCGGTGGGACCGATTCCCTCATATCTGTGAGATCGAAATGTTACGAAAGGGAAATAGGGAGTTTGCATTGCGAACTCGGTGGGACCAATCGCTCATCTCATTTAGACCAAAACATTACGAAGGGAAACAGAGAGTTTGCAATCCCATCTCGGTGAGACCAAAGTGACTAGGGTTTCTGGCAGTGGCTATGTCAAATGAACTCGGTGGCGCCGGATAGATCAAATCGGTGGGGCCGAGTTTGACTTTTGGTTTGGGACATATGTGGATATGAGAAAGTGGTTGAGGATTTTTGGAGCATATCACTAAGCATTTTGAGCAACCAAGCCATTAAGCAACACCTCATCCCCTTTTAATAGTATTGGCTTTCCTATGGACTCAATGTGATCTTGGATCACTTAAAAGTAAAATGTAGAATCTTGAGCTTTTAGAGCTTGAGCCAATCCTTTGTCCTTAGCATTTTGAGGGGTCCACATTCCTAATCCATGTCATGCCAATCATTGAACTTTCCTGAAGTATTCATCTTGAAATAGCATTAGTTCAATGAGCTATATGTTGTTAATCATTACCAAAACCACCCACGGATAGTTGCACTTTCACATGCTTTAGCAAATTCCCGGTTCCCATCATTGAAGAGTTGTTGGACGAGCTGCATGGAGCAGCTTAGTTCACCAAGCTCGACCCACGAGCAGGCTACCATCAGATCAGACTCGCAGTGGGTGAAGAATTCAAAATGGCATTTCAAACACACACAGGGAATTATGAATTCAAAGTGTTGTCATTTGGATTGGCGGGTGGACCAGCAACCTTCTTGGGGGCTATGACCAACATGCTTCATCCTTTGCTACGAAACTGTGTGCTCGTCTTCTTAGACAACATCCTCATCTTCGGCAAGACTTGGGAAGAGCACCTGGACCACTTGCGGCAAGTCCTCCAACTCCTTCGCAGGAATCAGTGGAAAGTGAAGATCACCAAATGTGAGTTTGGGCAACAACAGCTTTCGTACATCGGCCATGTGATCAGCGACAAGCGTGTCTCTACAGAACCCAACAAGGTCCAGGTGGTTCAATCATGGCCCATGCTGCAAGACGCCATGGAGGTCTGCTATTTCTTGGGGCTAGCAGGCTACTACCGCAGGTTCGTCTGCGGATTTGGTGTCATCGCTCAACCCCTTTTCAATCTCTTGAAAAGGGGGGCTCCATTTGACTGGACGAACAACACAGCGCAAGCATTTGAGTTGTTGAAGCAGCAGCTCACCTCAGCCCCAGTCCTAGCCCTGTCGAATTTCACCAAAGCCTTCGTGATCGAGACAGATGCTTGTGACAAAGGCATTGGCGCCGTGCTGCAGCAAGATGGCCATCCCATCGCCTTTATGAGCAAGAGTTTGAGCCTGTGGTACCAAGGCCTCTCCACATACAAGAAAGAATACCTTTCCATAATAGTTGTAGTGGACCAATCGCGCCCATACCTGAGTTCATCATCTACACAGACAAGAAAAGCTTGATCCCCCTCGAGGAGCAGCAATTGACGACATCCTGGCAACAACGAGCATTCACAAAACTCCTTGGCCTGTGTTACATCATCATGTACAAGAAAGGCGCCGAGAACACAGCAGTTGACACCCTTTCATGCTCCAACCCGCTGCAACATCATTCACTGTCACTTCCTGCCAGCCGAGTTAGCTCAAAGATGTTGTGTCCAATTATAACTGCAACCCACAGACGCAGAAATTGCTCGAGCAGCTGGCCATTAGGGAGGACCCGAAAGGTCGTTTCATCCTTCAGAACGACGTCCTATGATTCCGCGGGCGCATCTGGCTCAGGGGATCCACTGAACTCCAACAGAAGATCATGGCAGCATTTCATGACAACCCATTGGGGGCACTCTGGATTTCCTGCCACCTTCAAGTGCATTCGCCGCTTGTTCATGTGGCCCAAAAGGAGGATTCAAGTGCTCCACTATGTGCGCTGTTGTCTTACTTGTCAACAAGCCAAGCCCGATAGAGCGGCGTCCCCGAGACTCTTGGAACCATTACCAATTCCTCAACAACCATGGGAGATGATCACCATGGACTTCGCCGATGGGCTCCCCCAATCCGGTAAATTCAACTGTCTGTGGGTTGTGGTCGACAAGCGCACCAAGTTTGCCAATTTCCTTCCTCGTATACTACATCCAAGGTAGCTCTGCTCTACATGAACATCATCTACAGGATCCACGGATTCCCGGGAGCTATCATATCAGACCGTGACCCGGTGTTCACCAGCATGTTTTGGCGCGAGCTGTTCAAGTATGCAGGCACTGAATTGCGGATGAGCACATCCAATCATCCACAGATGGATGGACAGACCAAGCGCGTCAACCAATGTATCGAGACGTACCTACGGTGTTTTGTGCATGCATGCCCGCGCCGATGGAGCTACTGGATCCCCCTCGCCCAATTTTGGTACAATTCTTCTCACCATTCAAGTATTGGCATGTCTCCCTTCTAGGTCATGTTCGGGCACGAGCCACGACATTGGGGCATCAATCCACCATGGAGTGTACTATGCCTGCCTTACAAACCTGGCTAGACAAGCACGCTGTGGTCCAGGACCTTCTGTAGCAACATCTTCATCGACCCCGGCAGTGCATGAAAACCCAGGCGGGCAAACGCAGATCGCACCGTGCATTCGAGGTTGGCGACTTTGTGTACTTGAAGCTGCAATCGTACATCCAAACATCAGTTGCATGGCGCACCAATCACAAGTTGTCCTTCAAATATTACGGGCCATTCAACATCATCGCCAAGATCAATGAAGTTGCGTACAAACTGGACCTCCCGGCGTAGTCTCACCCAGTCTTCCACGTCTCCCAGCTGCGCCACTACCTTATTCCGGGTACGACTTCATCTTTCGAACTCATAGTTCATATTGATGTTCCTGCAGTCCCTGTCGCAGTGCTTCAAAATCGTTGGCGCAAGAAGAATGGTTCCATGGCCGAACAGGTGCTCATCCAGTGGTTGAATCAAGCAAACATTCCTGACACTTAAGACAAAGTCACCCTGCAAGCCCGCTTCCCGGTGGCAGAGGCTTGGGGGCAAGCCTCATCGCAAGGGGGAGGGGATGTCAACACCCCTGGTCTCCACGCTCAGGCTGACAAGGAGGGCCCATCGACCCGGGGCTCGCCCTCCGCTCCAAGGCCTGCCAGGGACAGGAAGCCCAACTCGCGAGTGACTGGGCTAGCATGGGTGCACTGAAGCCCAACCACCAGGCCACTACTTAGGGCGCTACCACCAGAGGGATCGGGCATCCAAAGGATCAAGGGAATAGCTGCGACTACCCAAACCCTAACCCCCCCTTGCTCCTGTTATTCGTCTTGTACTCGTCTGTTGTAATCAAACCCCACAAATCGGGCTAGTGAGACTGAATCGATCACCATTACCACCACCACCCCATCTTCCCTCTTACAATCTTGGAGTAGAAGGCAAGGTAGAATAAATACTGCACCATCCTACATGTACTAAATAACAATGATACTCAACAGGTATCATTGAATCCTTTTCTGTTCAGGGAATTCAATCCATTTTATAAGACCCCAGCTGATTTTTAGATATATTTCTCACCATGTGCAACACATGGTGCATTAACATACTTGTGGGTTTCCAATCCTCAAAACCAGCCCCACCAACTTTGTCTCTGGTTCAATTCATTTTATTATGAGTAACAACCTGGACGAACACCATGTATGGATGAGAACGATTTGGGTGAGTATGACAGACTAGCAGTTGAGTTGAGCTTCTCAGTAGTCCTCTGTTTGACGATACATAGTGTAACGGTTTCTTCATGGGCCTTGCGCCTACCGCGTGCACCACATATTCCTAATTTGTTGCTTGAGTAATTTCTTGGGTGTTAAAGGGAATCTCATAAAGAGCTGCCAAGAAGACAGTTGTGCGCATATCTGACATCTGCATGTCGATATCAACGAACCACAAAACCCGTATGAAAATGACTGGCTTTGTCAATATTTTCGAAAGGAGTCCACACAATTTGTGTCTGGTGTTGCTTGGAGGTTACACTATCAGTGTCTTTGTTCAGTGGGACTTGAACTAAATAATTTAGCATCTCAGGCTCAGGTTGTTGTCTTTGTTTGCTCTTCTTCTGATGATTATTGCATGACGACTAGGTAGTGCCACATAGCCTACAAGCACCAGGTGCAGAAAGGGAGTGAATTTTTTTTAGATTGACTTGTTATTAGATTGGTTTATTTGGAAATTTAATGTATTCCAATCATGCCACTCATTGGTCGAACTAAGACAAATAGCCCCTGTCAGTCCTTCATTTTTCAAACATTTTCCAAGTTTTCTTTAAGACAGCACATGGTGCTGCGGGGAATGGTTGGTGCTGACACAACCATAGCTTGATGATACTGTGAGGGGACCGAACCCAAACATATAGAGAACTTCAAGAAGAAAATGAAAAACAGCGCATGGTGCTGTGAGGACTAGTTGCTGTTGACACTGTCTGGAACTGGGACCCTTAAATGGGATGCTCACATCAATGACATGTCCATGCAACCAAAAAAATTTAGTTTTATCAAGTCTTTTGCTTATGGAATCATAGCAGACTGCATGAATTAGCACCTTCCTTAGATCTTTAGTTATGAGAAATCACAAGTTATAAAAGTGAAAGGAGGGAGTATTAGATAGGCAGTCACAATCCTGGAACACTATATGCCAAATGTGATTATCTTTGGCAGCATTCTAGAAAACAAGATTTATCTTTTCAAGATTCTTACGAGCCTGAAATTACCAGGTATCAACAAGCTTGTGACCTCAACTGTTGGGAAATCGACAAACATTCTTTGGTATGACTGTCCAATAGGGCAGTTTGAGAGGCAGAAATTGCTAAACCAGAAGGGTTGTATTGTGTGGATAACGGGGTTAAGTGGTTCAGGTATTTACGAGCTGATCAAGTCATCATAGTCATACACTAAACTGTGAAGCCTCTAATATCTTTGTAAGATCTCAATGTTATACTTCAGGCAATAGCACACTAGCATGCACACTAGGTCGCGAGCTGCACTACAGAGGTCATCTGACCTACATTCTAGATGGTGACAATCTGAGGCATGGGTTGAATCGAGACCTCTGTTTTGAAGCAAAGGATTGTGCTGAAAATATACACAGAGTAGGTATGCTTGGTCCATTGAGAAATATCAATATTGTGATTGTTTTTTGCCTTGCAATTATACCATTTCTAAATGTGTTTATGTCCAATTTTTTAGGAGAAGTAGCAAAACTATTTGTAGATGCAGGTCTGATCTGCATTGCTTGCTTGATATCACCCTATAGAAGTGAACGAAGTGCTTGTCATAAATTACTGCACAATTCTACATTCATTGAGGTATATTTACACACACTGTACAACTCCTTCGAACCATCTGGTCAATCTTATTATTAAGGTAATCGACATAGTAATGATGAGATCATAAATAATGCAAATCAATTAGGAGTTTCACTAGGTAGTAATGATAGTGAAATTTCTAACTCTGTAAATGATATCCTGGATTTGGAAGCGGAACGCGCTTTAGAAATGCTTTGAAACTTAGCAGCGGTTAAACCCATGAATGATTTTGACATCGATGCATTGGGAGTCAGGGTGCTAGATAGATTTTGTGCGGATCTTGCACCATCCCTTCCTAAGACAGAGGAAGAGGATGATACTTTCGAGGCTGAGGTTGTTAGGTCCATGGAGCCCGGTTGTGAGGACAGGGTGGAGGATTAAAACAAACCTAAACGCAAGTGGAAGCGGAAGATTTACCTTGCTTCCGCGGTGCGAAGTGCTAGGATCCGTACCACTAAAAAATTCCATGACGAAATATGAGAGGAATCTTTTGGAATAGCAGAGGTCTGAAAGACTTGGCTAAAAGAAGGTTTCTTGAGGATGCTTCTATTGAGCATAGGTTGGATTTCATTTCTCTCTCAGAAACTGGTAGAGATAATTTTTCTCCACAGTTTCTCAGTACTCTATCGGGGGTGGCAATTTTGATTGGAACTGCCTCCCTCCGAGAGGAAGATTGGGTGGGATCTTACTTGGAGTTAGATGTGAATCGCTGGAAGTACGAAGCGTAGTGATGGGAGATTTTGCTGTTAAGTTTCGGGTTAGATCGAAGGCCGATGGTTTTAATTGGGCATTGATGGCAGTATATGGTGTCGCACAGCCCGAACTCAAACCAGAGTTCCTGGCAGATCTTGTTCGAATTTTCGGTTCCGAGCAGCTCCCAATCTTGGTTGGGCGTGATTTCAACATTATTAGAAGAAGAGAGGAAAAGAACAATGATAATTTTGACGACAGGTGGTCGTTCATGTTTAATACCATTATTGAAAGCTTGGATCTGAGAGAGATAGAGCTTTCGGGTAGAAAATTCACCTGGGCTAATACCTTGCCAAACCCGACGTTTGAAAAGCTGGATCGAGTCCTCACAAGAGTTGAATGGGAACAGAAATTTCCCTTGGTAACAGTCCAGGCATTGTCGCATGGAATATCTGATCACACACCTTTACTGGTTGACTCTGGTGAGGCAACCCACATGGGGAACAAAAATTCCTTTTCGTTCGAATTGGCACGGTTTGAAAGAGAAGGCTTCTTGGATCTGATAGCCAGGAAATGGGCTAAGGATGCAGGAGGTAGGACTCCGGTTGAGCGATGGGATAATAAGATAAGGCACTTGAGAAGTTTCTTGCGTGGGTGGGCTAGGCAACTTAGTGGGATTTAAAAGGTTGAAAAGGAAAGGCTGTCACGCCCAATATGCGATACTATCCTAAAGAGACTCGAAGGTCCCACCAAGGATAGAACCGCATATTGATACGCTTTTGCAAGGTGGATATCATTACATCAACATTACATAATAGATGGGGATACATACAAAAGGCATACAATGCCACACGAATACAACATCGTCTTACATAAGAGCACCATCCGACTAAGGATGAAACACAAATAGAAACTCAAACAACATCCACCCTGCTATCCTAGGCTGCCGACCTGGAACCTATCCCCTGATCGAAGAAGAAGCAGAAGAAGAACTCCAAAACAAGCAAACATCGCTCTCGCGTCATGACCATCGCAAAACCTGTACCTGCAACTGTTGCTGTAGTAATCTGTGAGCCACGAGGACTCAGCAATCCCATTACCATGGGTATCAAGACTAGCAAAGCTTAATGGGTAAGGAAGGGGTAAAGTGGTGAGGTTGCAGCAGCGACTAAGCATATATGGTGGCTAACATACGCAAATGAGAGCGAGAAGAGAAACAAAGGAATGGTCGTGAAGCTAGCAATGATCAAGAGGTGATCCTGAACTCCTACTTACGTCAAACATAACACAGAAACCGTGTTCACTTCCCGGACTCCGCCGAAAAGAGACCATCACGGCTACACACACGGTTGATGCGTTTTAATTCAGATCTGGTGTCAAGTTATCTACAACCGGACATTAACAAATTCCCATCTGCCACATAACCGCGGGCACGGCTTTCGAAAGATAATACCCTGCAGGGGTGTCCCAACTTAGCCCATGATAAGCTCTCGCGATCAACGAAGGATATACCTTCTCCCAGGAAGACCCGATCAGTCTCGGAATCCCGGTTTACAAGACATTTCGACAATGATAAGACAAGACCAGCAAAGCCGCCCGATGCGCCGACAAATCCCGATAGGAGCTGCACATATCTCGTTCTCAGGGCACACCGGATAAGCTAAGCGTACAGGTACCGACGTAATCCAAGTTGCCAAGGAATGGTCCCGCACGGTGCTCTAGTTTGGACCAACACTCGGAGGAGCACTGGCCCGGGGGGTAAAATAAAGATGACCCTCGGGCTCCGGAAACCCAAGGGAAAAAGGGCTAGGTGAGGCAAATGGTAAAACCAAGGTTGGGCCTTGCTGGAGGAGTTTTATTCAAAGCAAACTATCAAGGGGGTCCCATAAATCACCCAACCGCGTAAGGAACGCAAAATCCGGGAACATAACACCGGTATGACGGAAACTAGGGCGGCAAGAGTGGAACAAAACACCACGCATAAGGCCGAGCCTTCCACCCTTTACCAAGTATATAGATGCATTAATTAAATAAGAGATATTGTGATATCCCAACATAATCCTGTCCACCATGGAGCAATCTTCAACTTCACCTGCAACTAACAACGCTATAAGAGGGGCTGAGCAAAGCGGTAACATAGCCAAGCAATGGTTTGCTAGGAAGGGTGAAAAAGGTTAGAGGCTGACATGGCAATTTGGGGAGGCTTGGAGAGCAAATGATAGGAAGCACAGCATAGCGATAGAACAAAGCAACTAGCATAGCAATGATAGTAATGAGATCCAAGGAAAGGGTCATCTTGCCTGAAATCCCGCTAGGAAGAAGAACGAGTCCATGAAGAAGACGAACGGGAGTAGTCGAACGAATCCTCACAATCACAACATTACCAGAACTAAGAAGCAACACCGGAAAGAAACAAACAACATGGTAAACAACCATCACATAAACATGGCATGATGCACAAGCAAGTATGATGCATGTCCGGTTTAATAAGGCATGGAAAACAGCAACACACAATACTACAAATTAAGTGGATCTCAATATGCAACGAGTTACACATTGACGAAACACCACATGCAATTATTTAGTTCTCTCTCGTTTAGGTACACAACAATGTTAAATGTTGTTAAACATGGCAAGGGGTGTAACAAAAGTAAACTAACTATTTAGGCAAGTTTAAATGAGGCCGGAACAACCAAACAACATTTCCGGAAAATCCTCATATGCAAATTATGGATTTGGTACTGTTCTGCCCTAAAACATATATTATTGTTGTTAAACAGGAAAATAAAGTGGACCATGTTAAACTAGGCATTTTTCCACCCCATTTACATATAAAGTTTATTAGAAACCGTGTCACAGCCCTAGCTTAGACCTTGCATGTCTTTGCATAAGCATCCATGCATCATTTTCATTTTCATTTAAACTTGAAATGGGGATGCTTAAACCCTAGCACCAAATGAATTCAACTAGGGTCAAAATAAAATCTTTTTCATTGAACTCAAAATGCCCTCTAAAAATGTCCAACATTTCTGGTTTGAGGTGAAAGCATTTACCAAAAATGGTTTATATTTTTGCAGGACATATTGGGCTCTGGATTAAATCATATGCTATTTGCAATTGGGCATTTAAATGCTATATAATATTTTAAATGCTCAATTAATTCTGAACTTAAGTGAGGGCTGTTGGGAATATTCCAAACAGAGCCCACAATTATTTTCAGGATTTTTGAAAACGTTTTGGTATTTTAAATAAAGCCCAGAAGTTACAGAAAAATATAAAACAGAAAACAATTTAGAAAGAGAGAGAGAGAGAGAGAGAGAGAGAACGCCTACCTGGGCCACTTACCTGGCGCCCACCAAGCCCACCTGGGCCTCACCTGTGCTGGCCCAGCCCACCTGGCCTGGTGCCAGTCATCCCCAACCTCTGCCAGTAGGCAGAGGAGGGACAACGCACGGCGCGCGCGCGGGCGCCACGCCACCAGGCTGCCTGCCTGCGTCGCCTGGCCACCGCGACGCCTCGCGTCTTCTCCTCGGCGCCGCCTCGACCCCCTGGACATCACTCTCCCCTCCTCTGGCCTCTCCCTCGTCCTCTCCCGCTACGACCGACGCGCCCGTAAGCCGCCGCCGCCGTAGTCGACGCCACCGCCTCTCCCTCGCCCACTGGAGCTGCCCACGAGCTCCGGCTAGTCCCTCTCCTCCTCCTCATCGAGCCGCCCGACGCAGGACGCCCTGCATCACCCTCTGCCCCGCCATCTTCGCCGCCTCTGCCCCGAGATCGCCGGCGGCCGCACGACCTCACCAGCCCCTCCTCGAGCTCGCCGTTCGTTCCCCTGCACTCGCAGTGAGCCACTGACCCTTCCTCCCCTCTCCGTTCTCGCTCTAGTGCACCGTATGCGCCGCCTCGAGCTCGTCCGCACGCATCACCGCCTGTGCTCGCCGCCGACGTGTCTCTGGCCATCTAATGGTCTGTCCATCGTGCCCGTTGCACTCCCCGCATCGCGTAGGAGCCGTAGGTAATAGCGCCGCCCCGCCTAGGCCATTGCAGCAACGAGCCCGAGCTCGACCGAGCTTCGGCCACCGCCGAGCTCGTTACCGGCGCCACTCCGGCCACTCCGCGGCCGTGCCACCACCACGGTTGGATGCGGACGAGCGTCCGCATCCCATACCCGTGCTTCGCGCGCCAAATGGCGCCCTGTAGGCGAATCCCACAGCGCACCGCCGCGTCTGGACTCCCGGCGGCTAAACGCCGGCGACCATTGACCCTTGACCGGCGTGGCTTGACCCCACTGCCCAGTTTGACTCTCCCCTCTCTCTCACTGACTTGCGGGCCCCGCCCGGCTAATTAATCTAGTTTAGGTTTAAAACTTAATTAGTTTAACCTAGGTTAGTGCTAATTAAACTAGGTTAGTTAGTTAGCCACTGACACACGGGACCCACTGGTCAGTTTGACCTGGGCTACCCCGTTGACTCGCTTACCTCATGCTGATGTCAGGCTGACGTAGTAATCCTTTTTCTGGACTTAGTTTAATTCCATTAATTCAGGAAATTCCAGAAAATAGCACAAACTTCAAAATTTCATAGTAATTCAACCGTAACTCCAAATCAAACAAATTATATATGAAAAATGATCAGAAAAATGCAATCTATCCATCTATAGTATTTTCATACATGTTAGAACAATTTAACCTTGCTGTTTAGGTGAAACAAGTTAATGCACCTTTATGACTTCATATAATGGGTTTGCATTTGAATCTTTGGTTCAAATGGACTCATTTCAATCTATTCTAGCTTGCATTAGCCCAAAACACATTCATATTGCCATGTCATAGCATGCATCATATTGTGCATTGCATTGATCGTGTTTCTTCTCTGTTTGTTGGTGTTGTTCCCCCTCGATAGACGTTGTACCGACTTTGTGATCGTTGACACTGATGAAGACTCAATGCTATCTTTAGAAGTGCCAGGCAAGCAAAACCCCTTGTTCATTCCAATACAATCCCACTCTCTCGCTCCTGCTCTCTTTTACTGCATTAGGACAACAACGATTCAACTGTTACTTGCTGCGGTAGCTGAACCCCTTTATCCTTTGCATGACCTGTCATTCCACAGTAAATAGATGAAACCCACTAGCATGAGTAGGAGTTGTTTGAGCCCTGTTGTGCCTACTCATTCATGCTTGTTTGTCATGCCTGCTACTGCTTAGAGTCGAGTCAGGTCTGATTCATCGGGGATGAATCAGAGGTGCGTGAACATGTCCTACTGTGTGTGAGCTAAGTGTGTGAACACGATTTGGTAAAGGTAGCAGTGAGAGGCCATGTAGGAGTACATGGTGGGTTGTCTCATTGCAGCCGTCCTCAGGAACTGAGTTCTGTGTTTGTGATCCATGATACAGTTACTACCACGCATTGGGCCCGAAACCAATGGACCCTCTCGGCTTCTTATTCACCCTAGTCCTCTATCCAGGAGTTGCAAGTAGTTTCTGGTGTTTGTAGCCTACTGGAGGCCGTGGACAGCGCTGACCGTGGGGTGGGCTGTGATGCAGTAGGTACGTGGCCGGGTACACCGGGCACCCGTTAGGTGTCTTGGAACCCTGTTCACATTGTTCGGGGCCGTATGTGGAAACCTCGGCTGGACTCCCTGCGGATGGAACCTGAATAGGCGATAAACCTGGACTAGAGACTTGAGTGTTTAGGTAGGTCATGGCCGACACCCTCGTTGGGCTTCCGCTTGAAGGTTGCCGGGTACATGTCATGTAAACGGCTGTAAGTGGTGAGAGCGTGTGTGAAGAAGTACACCCCTACAGGGTTAACATCATCTATTCAAATAGCCGTGTCTGCGGAAAGGACTTCTGGGTTGCCTATAACAGTTCATAGACAAGTGAAAGTGGATACCCTAAAATACGCAAGATAAGCCTGAGTGCTATGGATGGCGTTCTCGTAGGGAGACGGGAGCGGATCCATAGTGGTGTATTGATATGGTGAATATGTGGACTCGTGTGCGCCACCTCAAAAGAGTTACTTGCAGTCGTAGTTTAGGATAGCCACTGAGTCAAAGCTGGCTTGCTGCAGTTAAACCCCACCATCCCCTTTGTTGATAATGATGCATATGTAGTTAGTTCTAATGTAAGTCTTGCTGGGTACATTTGTACTCACGTTTGCCTATTTTATGTTTTTGCAGAGAGACGTCAGTCTCGCTAGTAGTTCCGCGTGGTCTTTGACGTTTAGCTTGTTACCTCAGCTACGATCTTGTGCCCTCGGCAGGATCTGGTAGATAGTCAGGCTCCTCAGCCTTTTTCATTTGTAGATGTCTATACTCAGACATATTAAGCTTCCGCATGTGCTTTGACTTGTATGCTCTGAATGCTGGGTCGAGAGACCCATGTTTGTAATATCTCGCTCCTCGGAGCCTAATGAATAAATACTTGAGTCGTAGAGTCATGTTGTGATGCCATGTTGTATTTGCACATATCGAGCATATTGTGTGAATGTTATTGAAATGCTTGGTATGTGTGGGATCTGACTATCTAGTTGTTTATCCTTAGTAGCCTCTCTTACCGGGAAATGTCTCCTAGTGTTTCCACCGAGCCATGGTAGCTTGCTACTGCTCCGGAACACTTAGGCTGGCCGGCATGTGTCCTTCGTTCTTGTGTCTGTCCCTTCGGGGAAATGTCATGCGATGAATACCGGAGTCCTGTTAGCCCGCTACAGCCCGGTTCACCGGAGTCCTGCTAGCCCAGTGCTACAGCCTGGATTCACTCGCTGATGACCGACACGTTCGATGCTGGGTCATGGATGCCTGTCCCTGTAAGTCTGTGCCCCTTTGGGTTTACGACTAGCCATGTCAGCCCGGGCTCCTTATCATATGGATGCTAGCGACACTATCATATACGTGTGCCAAAAGGCGCAAACGGTCCCGGGCAAAGGTAAGGCGACACCCGTGGGAATACCGTGCGTGAGGCCGCAAAGTGATATGAGGTGTTACATGCTAGATCGATGTGGCATTGAGTCGGGGTCCTGACAACTTTCGTATCAGAGCCTGACTGCCTGTAGGATTACCAAGCCAAACTGGTCGAAGTTGTGTCTAGAAATGCTTTAGTTATGTAAGGGAATTGATTGTGGGATGGAACGTAAGGCTCTTTTTACTTCTTATACCTCATGGACTTCTAATCTGAGTCATCCTCTTCTCTTCTACGGGGATTAAGAACTAGGCCTTCTCATCTATCTATCAGGATGACGTGTTACTAATCCATAGACTTATTGAATTGTTAGTTTCAAATCTCAGTTCAGCTTTTACTACTTCCGTAGGTTCATAGCTGGTCTCAGAACCTTGATATTGTGATATTAAGTGGTTATGCCACCATTTTTCAGGATGTCTCAAATCATTTTGAGCATTTATAGCCATTATGCTGTCCGAGTCATCCCAGGTTTCTAAATATTCTGATGCATTTGCAAATCCTTTCTTTCCGTTCCCGATGTCCTTTATGGTCAGAATAAGCACACTAACCGGTGCGTTGAGGTAATTTATTGCCTTGACATATATGTTGGAGCTATTATTATGACCCTAGGTGTTTTAGGGAGTCACCTAGTAATCTAGCAATGTTTAGTGTTCCCAGTGTGAAGATTCTGGCCATCATTCTCGAAAGAATCTCGTGATGCTACTTAGGAGTAGGTATTCTATTCCTGGGTTCTTGAACCCGAGATTCACCCTACTTACTTCATGTTGATAGTGTTTGCTAGTTCCTTTAGGTTATTAGTAACCTTGCGATAGTCCTCGAGGTCCGTGGTATTTCCTTCTTCCAAATACCATGAACCATTCATGCAGAAGTTATTTGAACCAAAAGATTACAATTAGAGTACTCAAGAGGAGTTCTCCATTCATAAATCGTGACTCTGCCAGTCCTACCCCTCTGCATGGGTTATCTGGAAGAAACATGTTGAACTTGGTTCGGCATACTAATCTATGCATCCACAACTCAGAAAATTATATGTTCTTTGTTGTCCCTCTTAGTTGTCTTCTGACCCTCGTCTATCAATTGATAGACAGGAGTAGTTGTGCAACCGTGTTCATCGATGCCTATTATTCTTGTGGTCCGTCGAGCCATTCTAATCTGGAATGACTAGGAGAAACAAACTCCAGTACCTCATCCATTTCCAGGATTGGGTCAAAGCAGTTGTAATCCGCAAATCAAATGCCAATCCAGCTTTTGATTCTGTTCTACCTCGGAGTATTACCCCCTTTATGTTAGGATTGTCATGAGGATTGCACCATTTCTCATGAATTCTTGACGTAGTGATACTTCTCACTATCATTATTCATTCCTCGGTCCCGTGTTGTTGCAACCGGAATGCTGACAAGTGAACTATGATGTGTGAAATCGATACTCCTAGCAACCTTGTTGCTTGGTAGTTAATGGACAATAGTGTCATTCTTAGCGTGTTGGTTTTTAAATCATCATTCTAAGACAGATCGTGCTACCTAGTCCTTATTTCTGGTGCACTCTTCGATCAATGAGTTAGGGTTTCAATCCCTTGCTTAATTGATCACATCATCTTGCCTCGGAAACAAGATTGTTCTCGAGCTTAGTAACATATCGGTGGTTCGTGATGTTCCAAATATCTTCTCGGAAGTATTACCAGGTTGTCACCTGACCGCTATGTTGAGTTCGTGATCAAGTTGGTTTCTTGTAAACCACCCTGAGGGAGTCCTGGACTAGGGGGTGTCCGGACAGCCAGACTATCATCGTCAGCCAGACTCCAAGACTATGAAGATACAAGATTGAAGACTCCGTCCCGTGTCCAGATGGGACTTTCCTTGGCATGGAAGGCAAGCTTGGCGATACGGATATGTAGATCTCCTACCATTGTAACCGACTCTGTGTAACCCTAGCCCTTTCCAGTGTCTATATAAACTGGAGGGTTTTAGTCCGTAGGACACAACAACCATTACAACAATCATACCATAGGCTAGCTTCTAGGGTTTAGCCTCCTTGATCTCGTGGTAGATCCACTCTTGTACTACCCATATCATCAATATCAATCAAGCAGGAGTAGGGTTTTACCTCCATCGAGAGGGCCCGAACCTAGGTAAAAACATCGTGTCCCTTGTCTCCTATTACCATCCGCCTAGACGCACAGTTCGGGACCCCCTACCCGAGATCCGCAGGTTTTGACACTGACATTGGTGCTTTCATTGAGAGTTCCTCTGTGCCGTCACCAATAGGAAGGATGCCACTTCCCGTCTTCAAAGACGGTATCTTCGCCAAAGGAGCCTTGGCCTCCGGCCAAACTATCCGGCTAGGTGGTTTTCTCATGACCGCCTGTTCGGCCACTGCTTCGACGATGACCTCTCGGGTCATCAAAAGCAATCTTCACGTCAACTCGGAATTCGCCGAGCAGCTGGATCCAACAGAGCTCTCGTCCGTAAATGAACTCTTGGATCGCATCACCGCCCTGGGAGTCGCTTCGGACTACAATCAGATTGGGCTCAAAACCGATATGAGAGAGATTAACTCTCCCCAGATTACCCACCATGTCGCGGTGGTAGAGGAACAACGCGGTGACTCTTCTCCTATATTGAAAACTAGTCACGTCCGGGCTTCCGAACCCTCCATGCCGGATTCCCGCGGAGGGACGGACCTCGATCAAGCGCTGAACCTAAAGTCAGGCATCGGACCGGACTCGTTGGACAACGCTCCACGTTCCAAGCTTCCAAATTCGGAAACTTCTCGGCCCTTGAGCCTTGGGATGGGTAGGGTTCCAGACTCAATTCCACCCACCCGCCCAGACATATGCGATCTATATCTAATCCGGCAAGAGCCCGCCGAAACAGTACATCATTACTGGGCCAGATTCCTCCTGGTTATGGACAGGATAAAGGACTGCCGAGAAGAAAACGCAATCTCAATTTTTTGCAATAATTGCACGGACGAGAGAATCTTGAACGCCGTCAGCCGTCGTGAAATTACACGCTTCGCCGACCTTGCGTCCATAGTACGAAAGTACTATGCGATGGAGAGTTTCCGGAAAACCGAAAAAAAGTTTTGGGACAATCCGGCCCCGAATACAACCCTAGTCCGCAACAAAAGGTGCATTACATTCAGGCACCAGGTACAAAAACCAAAAAGCAAAAACCCCATAAAGGGCATGGAACCGTACTGGAGGGATGGCTTAGCGGACCCTGTAAAATTCATAGTACAGAGGGCGCCACCCCAACACATAGCCTTCGAGCATGTTGGATATTATGGAAGGTGGCCAAAAGTGGCGAGGAGCTTCTAGCCCCGGAAAACCACTCCAACAATACCGGTGTGGTATCAACAGTCTTCGAGACTTTCGCATCAAATAATATGCGGAAACGAACAATCCGCAGCCTCGCCGAAGTCTACCAAGTAGCAACAACTAATCCATGGAGCAACACGGCCATCACCTTCAACGCCAGCGACGAACCTAAATTCCGAACAGCCCGAGCACCAGCCGCATTGGTCCTTAGTCCAATAGTGGACGGCTTTCGACTTACCAAGGTACTCATGGATGGCGGCAGTGGATTAAACCTCGTCTACGAGGAAACTCTTCAAAAAATGGAAATAGACTGGAGCCGATTGAGCGAAGCAGCACAACCTTCAGAGGAATAATCCCTAGCTGGGAAGCGCGCTGCACCGGAAAAATCACACTTGATGTGGTGTTCGGCTCGCCGGACAATTACAGGTCCGAAGAAGTCATGTTCCAAGTGGCCCCGTTCAGCAGCGGATATCACGCTATATTAGGACGAGAGGCATTCACAATTTTTCAAGCTGTACCCCATTACGGGTACATAAAGCTCAAAATGCCTGGGCCCGGCGGAATAATCACTCTCATTAGTGATCCGGACATAGCACTCCGCGCCGAAAACAAGACAGCCGCATTAGCCCTGGAGGCACTATTCGAAGCCCTAGCGGCAGAAGAACTCATCGCGCTGTGCTCTACGGTGAATAGGGACGATGTGATACTCGATAAGAGATCCAAGTCCACCTCCTTCAAACTAGCGGACGAAATAGTAAAATTCCAGGTCCATCCAACGGACCCGACAAAGACGGCCTCCATCGGGGCACAGTTAAACCCTGATGTAGACGCCGCACTGCGAGAATTCCTTCGGGAAAATTGGGACATTTTCGCCTGGCACCCTTCAGATATGCCGGGAATCCCACGCAGATTGGCAGAACATAGCCTAAATATCCTAAAAGGATTCAAGCCAGTCAAACAGGCTCTTCGACGATTTTCTGAACCCAAAAGACAGGCAATGGGAGAAGAACTAGCCAAACTATTGGAAGTCGGATTCATCAGAGACATCAAACATCCAGATTAGCTAGCAAACCTGGTAATGGTACCAAAGAAGGACAAATCCTGGCGCTTATGTGTCGATTTCAAAGACCTCAACAAGGCCTGCCCAAAGGATCCCTTCCCCCTCCCCCGCATCGACCAAATAATCGATGCTACCGCAGGGCACGATTCATTGTGCTTCCTGGACGCATACTCCGGCTACCATCAAATCAAGATGGCGGAAGCGGACCAAGCCGCAACGGCATTCATTACTCCATATGGACCATTCTGCTTCAACACGATGCCCTTCGGACTTAAAAATGCCGGTGCAACATATCGGTGCATGATTCAGACATGTCTGGCTACCCAGATCGGCAAAACAATAGAGGCATACGTAGACGACGTAGTCGTCAAAACCAAACACGTTGAAACTCTAGTAGAGGATTTGAGGCTCACATTCGATAACCTCCGAGCATATGACATCAAGCTGAATCCGGAAAAATGCGTTTTCGGCGTACCAGCTGGAAAGCTCCTGGGCTTCATTGTATCCGGTAGAGGAATTGAAGCGAACCCAGCCAAGATCAGAGCTCTGTCACAGCTGGATATTCCAAAAGACCTCAAACAGATACAAAAATTGACTGGATGCGTGGTGGCTCTAAGCCGCTTTATCTCCCGTTTGGGAGAAAAGGCATTGCCCCTCTATCGCCTCCTCAGACGCACCGAACACTTCGAGTGGACGGATGCTGCCACTGCCAGACTCGAAGAAATAAAAGCCATATTGGCAACAAATCCGGTCCTGGCTGCGCCTAACCTGGGCAAACCAATGTTGTTATACATCGCGGCAACACATCAAGTTGTAAGCGCGGTACTCGTCGTAGAACGAGAGACAGAAGGGCATAAATTCCCTCTTCAAAAACCAGTGTACTACGTATCCACTGCTTTAACTCCCTGCAAGTCCCGTTACCCGCACTATCAAAAGATAGCGTATGCGGTGTTCATGGCATCCCAGAAGCTCCGACACTACTTTCAAGAGTGTTCAATAACAGTGGCCTCCGAAGTACCCCTAAATGACATTATAAACAACCGCGACGCGACGGGCAGGATTGCAAAATGGGCCATTGAGCTCTTACCATTTGATATAACTTATAAACCTCGGCGAGCTATAAAGTCGCAAGTTTTGGCTGACTTTGTCGCTGAGTGGACTGAAGCCGAACTCCCTAAAGAGTATGGCGCATACTCCAATTGGATTATGCACTTCGACGGCTCCAAAATGTTGGCCGGATTGGGGGCTGGCGTCGTATTGACGTCCCCAACTAGAGACACAGTCCAATACGTACTTCAAATAATGTACACAGACTCCAATAACGTAGCCGAATACGAGGCCCTCTTACATGGCCTCCGGATGGCAATCTCCATGGGCATTCAACGCCTAGAGGTGCGCGGGGATTCAAACCTTGCAATATCCCAAGTAAATGGAGACTTTGACGCCAAGGATCCGAAAATGGCAGCCTATCGTAACGTTGTCCTAAAAATGTCGGCTCGGTTTGAAGGACTTGAATTCCACCATGTAGCCCGGGATAATAACCAAGCAGCCGACGTATTGGCACGCATCGGCGCAAAACGTGATGCTGTCCCTCCAAACATCTTCCTGGAATGGCTCTTTAAGCCATCTGTACTATGGGAAGAGGAGTCCGGAAATGACAAACCAGAAGCAGCCCCACCAACCGACACGAAACAATCTGACATAATCGGCGATTCAGCCGTTGAAATAACACCTTCAGCCCACGAAATAATGGCAGTAATCGCCCCGTGGACAGAGCCATTCCTAGCCTACTTGCTTAGGCAGGAACTTCCCGAAGACCAAAATGAGGCCCGCTGCATAGTTCGGCGATCCAAAGCCTACAAGGTCTACGAGGGAGAACTTTATAAGAAAAGCACAACCGGAGTCCTTCAAAGGTGTATCTCCGAAGAGGAAGGGCGAAACCTTCTGGCTGAAATTCACGCCGGACTAGGCGGACACCACGCCGCAGGTCGGGCCCTTGTAGGAAAGGCATTCCGTACAGGATTTTATTGGCCGACGGCCCGGGCAGATGCTCAGGACTTAGTCCAAATATGCGTTGGTTGTCAGCTCTTTGCTAATCAGAGCCATATGCCACCCACCGCCCTCAAAACCATACCCATTACCTGGCCGTTCGCGGTCTGGGGGCTTGACATGGTTGGACACCTTAAAGGGGGAACCCACAAGCAAAGGTACCTATTGGTCATGGTGGATAAATTCACCAAATGGATAGAAGCCAAGCCGGTTAAAACGGCAGAGTCCGGACCAGTGATATACTTCATATTCGGGGTAGTACACCATTATGGTGTCGCCCATAGCATCATCACCGATAACGGCACGAACTTCACGGCCGACGAGGTTAAATCATGGTGCAAAAATATGGGCGATTATGCCTCAGTCTATCACCCTCAAACCAACGGTCAAGTGGAACGAGCAAATGGTCTAATAATGAGCGGCATCAAACCCAGACTAGTGCAGTCCCTTACGAAATCTGACGCGCACTGGGTAGAGGAGCTCGACTCCGTACTCTGGGGGCTGCGGACAACGCCCAACCGTACTACCGGATTCACACCATTTTTTATGGTATACGGCGCAGAAGCAGTTTTGCCCTACGACATCATTCATGACTCACCTAGAGTGCGCATGTACGAAGAAAGAGAAGCCGAGCTGGATCGGCAGGACAGCTTGGACGCATTGGAGGAAGAACGCGACGTCGCCAAGGCTCGTTCCGCATTCTATCAGCAGCAGGCTCGAAGATATCAAAGCAAAGAAGTACGGGCCAAGACTTACAACGTTGGCGAACTAGTTCTACGCCTGCCGGACAAGAAAAAGGACAAGCTCAAACCCAAATGGGAAGGCCCCTTCATTATCGATCAAGTCTTGACCGGCGGAGCGTACAGTCTACAAAATGCGTCGGACAACCGACTCGAGCCAAACCCATGGAACGCAGCCCGCCTCCGAAGATTCTATGCCTAGCGCCGGACTAAGAGTTCGTCCCCTTCCCCCGTCCAAATTTTTACACTTCAGCTGTCTTTTGTTTCTCTTTTTTCTCTCACCCCTATTCATCAAAGCCCTAAAAGGCCTACTTGCGCATTGCTCACACATAATTGATGTGCTATCCGCACTTATTATACCTGGGGGCTTCTTTACCAGAAGCTTAATTATAAGGGCTTCATGCCCAGCACGCGTGTCAAACTTCCACGTGTACCTTTTATTCACCATTATATGCATCGATATGACTTAAGTTTTGGCCAAGCTGGGTTGCCTGGCTCCTGTGCTTACCCCTACGTTCCCGATTGTTCGGCTAGGAGGTAAAGGGAGCACCTCTGTGATTGTTACTGCCGGGTCAGCCGGATGTGTACCTCAGACTGGGTGAAGCCGAAAGCTAGCGTTCTTAAGGGAATATTCGGTCGGTGACTTGAAAGATGATTTTTTACCAATTTATTTATCTGCCCCCAGATGTTTTCCTGCTCTTTTCGCAGTCTGGACATGCACTTTAGGGCATGCCTCTCAGGGAAAGGAACCCTTAACGGAACTATTCTCCCTGGAAGATGTTTCTTACTAACCATGTAATATAACATAACTAGTTGGGCACTTGTCTGATAAAGCACTAATGACCCCTACGCCTAGTCTCCATGCATGCCCCGGTTGTTTCTTAACCGAGAAGGTATTCGGACACACTCCGGACTCTAGGGTCCTGAGGTTGAAGCGAAAAGGTCGGCAAAGACAAACGATCTACAATCCGGCTAGAAGGCATTTTACATGTCATTTTAAAATACATTGTCAAATCGACTGACTGTATTCCTCCTCAATCCCGTCTAACAGGCTGTCTAATTTACAGTCCCATTGGGAAAATTTAGCGGCCAACTCTACTTGGCCGTACACTAAACTCACAGGGATCTCCTTCCCATCAGGCCCCACAGGTCCGACCTCGGCCATGTGGTTGGGATCCGCCTTCTTGTACCGCGTCTTCACCATGGCCCAGGCCTCCCTGGCACCTTGGCGGCAGGCCGAAATCTTCCATAAACGGAAGCGCTGCCGCACTCCCTGAAGCTTCTCCGCAAGCTCTCCAAGGCCCTCGGGTAGGGAGAGGGATGGCCATAAAGCCTGGACGACGCCGCTCATTGCCTGCCGAACTCGTTCGAGCAGTTGCACTAGCTCGGGAAGTTGATCACCCGTTGATACGGGCATCTCCTCCGCAGGGCGACTTGTGAGTACACCTACAGACATACTTTGTCAATTGACTTCCTCGCCGAACTGTTCTTTTCAAAGGAGTTCGCTCAAGCACTTACTATAGATGCCGCGACGAAGCCGCTGATTCTCCTTAACGGAGCCAGGCAGCTCGGCCCGAACACCTTTCAGCTCTTCTCCAAGCTGGGCGTGGGCATCCTAGAGCTTGTTCCTTTCCTGGTGCACCTTCGTCAGCACCCTCTCGCCGGCCTTCAGCTGGCGCAGTAGTTCTTGCCTGTTCGGATCCTGTCCGGCAGCACCTGCAATGTCATTATTAGACTTGCGTGCACGCCGCACACCACTTATCTTTTTAAAAATAATGTGTTACCAGGAGGGGTCCCTGTGTTTCCTCCTGTGGCAGCCAGTGCGGCCTCAAGTTGGGCCTTACACTCTTGCAGCTCCTGAGACATTTGGGTATTCTTCTTTGTAAGATCCTGCATTTAAAATGATCCTTAAATCAGTTAATATAACTACTTTAAGTCTCGGGGGCTACTGGCATATACAACTATTAAAATCTCTTACCCGTATGTCTTTTACATACTGCTCCGTGGCTCTGGTCAAACCATCTTGAGCAGCACGGGGGTGTGCGTCCCCCGTGTTAAAGGCATCCAACGCCTCAGGGGAGAAGCACGTGTCACGAAAAACTGTCCGGCGACGCCTGTGGTTCATGGCGCTCTCCACCTCAGACTTGGTGGCGGACAGTCTGTCGGCATCCTCCGTTGGAGGAGTATCCGGCTCGCGCCTTGCGCTCGCCTCCCCCTCCAGACCAGGTGCTGGAGCCTGGCTGGTAGAGGCTGGGTTGGCAACCTCTACGCCCGCAGTTCGGCGGGTGCTTTTTCTCCTACAAAAGTCATGAGCATTCAAACACTTCCTAGGAACGTTGCTCTAGATAACGAACCGTGAGCTATACCGTTGCGACGACGTTTCAATCCGCGCCGCGCTCCTCTTCCGCCTACTGGGCCGGACTGACCCTTGTTGGTCAGCCGCCGCGGGATCGGCTTCCCACCTTGAAGGCGCCTCCTGCAAAACACCATCGTATATGGTGGTCAGAAATGAGCAAGGAAGAAATAATGGTGTCAGGACTTCGGTCACAATCACCTGGGAAGCCGGGTATAGGCCGGGGTAGTCAGCCGTAATGGCGACTAAAGCATTATCCATGCTGAGTTGGTGGAACACCCCGTCGACTAGCTCCACCTTTATGTCCAGGTCCTCTTCGGAGGCCGGATCCTGGGATCTCTCTGGATCCTCGGGTTGCGGACCTGGACTAAGCATGCCCTCCACAACCCGACGCAACTCCTGCATCGAAAGCATAATATAAGAAACTTAAACTTTGAAAGCATGGGTCGGGCACACAAAGTGTTCACTTACCCAATGCCGAGGGTTATTCATGGAGAACCCATTCAACGGGCTCGTCTGGAGGAAATCCTCCTTCTCCCCCTTGTACAGGCCGGACAGGATCTTCGCCAGGTCTTCGGCCGATCCCGGCCCTTTGCGGCCATGACGGGTGGCATCGTCCTCCCCGTTGAAATTCCGCATAGGGTGGCCCCTGTATTGCAGCGGCTGCACCCCCCGCATAATGCATGTTGCCATGACTCCAATCATGGTCAATCCGGAATGGGCCAGTAACCTTATCCAGCCCATCAAATAATGGACGCTCTTGTCTTCCTCCAGCTGGGGGCTCCGTGGGCGCCAGCTAAGGCGTTTCTTCAGAGGAGCATTATTGAACTCCGGGAGGCCAATCCGAACAGGGTCCGGCAGCGGAGCGTCTTCTACATAAAACCATTCTGAAGGCTAGTCTTCGGACGCCTTCTTAGGGGTTCCGGATGGATATCCGATCCCAGCGATGCGCCATATTTCGGCACCGCCCACTTGATATATGGACCCCTCGTGAGAGCGGGGTACAAGGCAGAACAACCTCTTCCACAGTGCAAAATGGGCCTCGACGCCCAGAAATAGCTCACAAAGAGCTACGTAACCCGCGATATGCAGGATAGAGGCGGGCGTGAGGTGATGGAGCTGGAGTCCGTAGAACTCCAGGAGCCCGCGGAGGAACGGATGTATAGGAAATCTGAGCCCCCTTATCAGATAGGGGACGAAGCATACCCGCTCCCCTTTGTTGGGACTTGGGGTAGCCTCCGCTTGTTTCCCACCTTGGTAGGTGGCCAGCCCGGCTCGAACCGGAACCATGAAGGCCGGAGGGAGATATCCCTCCGCTTGGAGCGTCACCAGCTCGTTGTGCGGGACAAAACATCTCCTCCAATCTCCTGGCAGAGGGCTGGGAGCGCGAGAAGAGGAGCCGCGTCGACGGTCCATGATGGAATGGATTTTTGGTCAGAAGCGCTCCGATGAGTACTCGCGGAAGGAGGATGGTGTGATTTGGATCTGGATTCTTGCCTCTCTTATAGGCAGATTATTTGCGCAGCTAGGGGGGTAGAACATAAAAGATACCCTGGCTTTTCGCATTCGTGCGACGCGTGGAAGAAGGCCATTATTGGGCGTGGAAGCCAAGAAGCGCGACATTGATAAAGAAGCCAGACACTGTTCAGCAGGTACATGGAACTTAAAGGAGAACCCGCCTTGCAACGCCGAAGACTACATACGCGCTGGACTTATCGTAATTGAAGCTTGGTTCGGGGGCTACTGAGGGAGTCCTGGACTAGGGGGTGTCCGGACAGCCGGACTATCATCGTCAGCCGGACTCCAAGACTATGAAGATACAAGATTGAAGACTTCGTCCCGTGTCCGGATGGAACTTTCCTTGGCGTGGAAGGCAAGCTTGGCGATACGGATATGTAGATCTCCTACCATTGTAACCGACTCTGTGTAACCCTAGCCCTTTCCGGTGTCTATATAAACCGGAGGGTTTTAGTCCGTAGGACACAACAACCATTACAACAATCATACCATAGGCTAGCTTCTAGGGTTTAGCCTCCTTGATCTCATGGTAGATCCACTCTTGTACTACCCATATCATCAATATCAATCAAGCAGGAGTAGGGTTTTACCTCCATCGAGAGGGCCCGAACCTGGGTAAAAACATCGTGTCCCTTGTCTCCTGTTACCATCCACCTAGACGCACAGTTCGGGACCCCCTACCCGAGATCCGCAGGTTTTGACACCGACACACCCCTTCTCCAAAAATCTGTGTTGGATAGCCTGAGCTAGTTGGGTAAGCTGAATAACAACTTGGAGAGTTGGGAGATAAAAGCTGCCTGACTTAGTTCGTGTTAAGGGATATCTTATGTGTGTGTGTTGAAGAAAGATGATATCTCCATCGATTGGTCCTCGTGATCAGTTGTTAAATCTATTGCCTTGTCAAAACTTTGACTTGAGTATGGGTTATCGTCAAGTCAAATCAGAACCAACGATGTTCATAATGTTGTCTTACTCGTGGTTGATCCCTCAAGAATACACCATTACATCTTTTGGTCTGACCAATGCTATCACCGTGTTCACATGATGGTGGAAGTCCAGTGACATGGAAATTCCGATGATTTGCCATTGAGCCCATCAGCAGCATTTTGTCCCCCCATGATTCATGTTGAACATCAACCTAGTGTTGGAAACTTTGTAAGCATTATCTTCGTGTTTCATTCATGAAGCCTATGTTTGGATGAAAGAAGTGACTTCCTCCAATTCACGTGCATTTGATGTAAGTTGTCGCCGCAGATCCGAGAAAGTTTGTTTTTGCTTCCTCTGGAATCATCACAAGTCAGTCATGCATGTGCGAAGTATTCTATGGTCTGATAGACTGATCATCTTCATTCTATATGAATTCCCTAGCACACCAAGCCACTAACTGATTTGTTCCAGTAAATGGAATTCCTTCATAAGAGCTAATCATATGACTTATGCAAGGACTTTGTTATCCGCAATGATGGTTCCCCACCAGAACTCGGTAGTGTTTTATTATAAGACTACTATGTGGTCATGCTTGTCTCGGACAACGTGTTCACATGTTGTAGCAGAGCCAGCTCATGTTTTGGAGCTTGCTATCGTAGTTCATCCCCCGAGAATCTTGCAACGTCATCTCGTCGATTTGTGTTGCAAACTTTAATTTTCCTTTCTAGACTTGATGAGTTTGGAATATTTTGATACCAACCAGATCTGAATCTCAGGCAGATATGATGGTTGGGTCATTTCCCAAGAACTATAATATTGGTCTCTCGATAACCGGTAAAGTGGATGTCGTGGCCAACAGACCCAGCCGGAAGACCTATTATTGTAGTATCTTGATTAGGAAGTTGGCCACCTCCCCAGGAGGATTTCGTAGGATTTACCCCATAGTTATTCCTTATGGATTCTTGTGCTCCCGAAGTCCGACCTCTTACTTGATGTTCTGGGTACCAAACCTTTTTAGTTAATGGATTGCACTAGCACATCAAGGAGAACATTAGAAGTGGAGTGCTAAATGTCTCTTGGTCGATCATCCAGATTTTGATCCCTTGGCCTCGCTAAGGTAAAATCTGAGAAGGTGTTATCTTTCTCTGCATCTGCATCGTCCATCGTTGTTCATCATGGTAGTATGTTGTGTTGCCAGGATCCTTGACACGGATGTTGGTAAAACCTTGATGAATATGGAAATGCTCAAGTTCTTGAGAGCACACGCAAGTGCTAGGTTTTATCATCATCATTAATTGCATAGTGCTCTCAGTTTCCTCAGTTATGCTATAACCCCTTTCAAACAGTGAATTCACTCTCTACTGATGGGGTTCCTCCCCAATTACCAGAATCATTCCCAGCTTTTGCATTTTGTTTCCAGCTAGCACCCGTCATTGTGCCAGTCTACCATGGATCCCATCCATTCCCAATGATAAGCAAAATCATCCATGACATTGTCTTCAACAAGGTAATCCACATCATCCATACTCGTCCGAGTATGTCACTCATCCGGACTCCTTCAACTGAACGGTTATGATTTGCCTTAAGTAGGTATAAAGAGCTTCAATGATCCTTGAATCAAAGGTAATTCTTTTTGCCACTTAAGGGATGATCCTATGAGTCACCTCCTCTAAGATGTCTCGTTATGGTATCATGGCAATTCAACTCCTCGCTACTTCGACAACCATTCACCACCTTCTTAAGTGTGGAATTGTGTCTACATAGTGATTCTTCGTCATCTGTTACACTCCATCCCTCTGGATGTATGTTTCATGTCTCAACTCGAGAAATGTTCAATGTCTCATTCTGCGAATTGATCGTCGGTTGTTCGATCTTCGAGAAGATCGATCCTTATAGAGTTTTCCTTCTCCTCTCATTGCCATGACAGCTGGAGTTCTCAGAGCAAGACGTCGAGATAATGATGGTGATTGAATCAACGTTCTTATGAAGGGAAACCTGGATCTTGAAGATTGTGTGTTAGGTTGCGTTCCCCCTTCGCCTTACCCTACGCTTGAATGTCGGGACGAGATTCTTGTTTAGTGGGGGTGAGTTGTCACAACCCTAGCTTAGACCTTGCCTGTCTTTGCATAAGCATCCATGCATCATTTTCATTTTCATTTAAACTTGAAATGGGGATGCTTAAACCCTAGCACCAAATGAATTCAACTAGGGTCAAAATAAAATCTTTTTCATTGAACTCAAAATGCCCTCTAAAAATGTCCAACATTTCTGGTTTGAGGTGAAAGCATTTACCAAAAATGGTTTATATTTCTGCAGGACATATTGGGCTCTGCATTAAATCATATGCTAGTTGCAATTGGGCATTTAAATGCTATATAATATTTTAAATGCTCAATTAATTCTGAACTTAAGTGAGGGCTGTTGGGAATATTCCAAACAGAGCCCACAATTATTTTCAGGATTTTTGAAAACGTTTTGGTATTTTAAATAAAGCCCAGAAGTTACAGAAAAATAGAAAACACAAAACAATTTAGAAAGAGAGAGAGAGAGAGAGAGAGAGAGAGCGCCTACCTGGGCCACTTACCTGGCGCCCACCAAGCCCACCTGGGCCTCACCTGTGCTGGCCCAGCCCACCTGGCCTGGTGCCAGTCATCCCCAACCTCTACCAGTAGGCAGAGGAGGGACAACGCACGGCGCGCGCGGGCGCCACGCCACCAGGCTGCCTGCCTGTATCGCCTGGCCACCGCGACACCTCGCGTCTTCTCCTCGGCGCCGCCTCGACCACCTGGACATCACTCTCCCCTCATCTGGCCTCTCCCTCGTCCTCTCCCGCTACGACCGACGCGCCCGTAAGCCGCCGCCACCGTAGTCGACGCCACCGCCTCTCCCTCGCCCCTGGAGCTGCCCACGAGCTCCGGCTAGTCCCTCTCCTCCTCCTCCTCATCGAGCCGCCTGATGCCGGATGCCCTGCATCACCCACTGCTCCGCCATCTTCGCCGCCTCTGCCCCGAGATCGCCGGCGGCTGCACGACCTCACCAGCCCCTCCTCGAGCTTGTCGTTCATTCCCCTGCACTCGCAGTGAGCCACTAACCCTTCCTCCACTCTCCGTTCTCGCTCTAGTGCACCGTACGTGCCGCCTCGAGCTCGTCCGCACGCACCGCCGCTTGTGCTCGCCGCCGACGTGTCTCTGGCCATCTAATGGTCCGGCCATCGTGCCCGTTGCACTCCCCGCATCGCGTAGGAGACGTAGGTGCTAGCGCCGCCCCGCCTAGGCCACTGCAGCAACGAGCCCGAGCTTCGGCCGCCGCCGAGCTCATCGCCGGCGCCACTCCGACCACTCCCCGGCCGTGCCACCACCACGGTTGGATGCGGACGAGCATCCGCATCCCATACCCGTGCTTCGCGCGCCAAACGGCACCCTGTAGGCAAATCCCGCAGCGCACCGCCGCGTCTGGACTCGCCGGCGGCTAAACGCCGGCGACCGTTGACCCTTGACCGGCGTGGGTTGACCCCACTGCCCGGTTTGACTCTCCCCTCTCTCCCACTGACTTGCGGGCCCCGCCCGGCTAATTAATCTAGTTTAGGTTTAAAACTTAATTAGTTTAACCTAGGTTAGTGCTAATTAAACTAGGTTAGTTAGTTAGCCACTGACACACGGGACCCACTGGTCAGTTTGACCTGGGCTGCCCTGTTGGCTCGCTTACCTCATGCTGATGTCAGGCTGACGTAGTAATCCTTTTTCTGGAATTAGTTTAATTCCATTAATTCAGGAAATTCCAGAAAATAGTACAAACTTCAAAAATTCATAGTAATTCAACTGTAACTCCAAATCAAACAAATTATATATGAAAAATGATCAGAAAAATGCAATCTATCCATCTGTAGCATTTTCATGCATCTTAGAACACTTTAACCTTGCTGTTTAGGTGAAACAAGTTAATGCACCTTTATGACTTCATATAATGGGTTTGCATTTGAATCTTTGGTTCAAATGGACTCATTTCAATCTGTTCTAGCTTGCATTAGCCCAAAACACATTCATATTGCCATGTCATAGCATGCATCATATTGTGCATTGCATTGATCGTGTTTCTTCTCTGTTTGTCGGCGTTGTTCCCCCTCGATAGACGTTGTACCGACGTTGTGATTGTTGACACTGATGAAGACTCAATGCTATCTTCAGAAGTGCCAGGCAAGCAAAACCCCCCTGTTCATTCCGATACAATCCCGCTCTCTCGCTCCTGCTCTCTTTTACTGCATTAGGACAACAACGATTCAACTGTTACTTGCTGCGGTAGCTGAACCCCTTTATCCTTTGCATGACCTGTCATTCCACAGTAAATAGATGAAACCCACTAGCATGAGTAGGAGTTGTTTGAGCCCTGTTGTGCCTACTCATTCATGCTTGTTTGTCATGCCTGCTACTGCTTAGAGTCGAGTCAGGTCTGATTCATCGAGGATGAATCAGAGGTGCGTGAACATGTCCTACTGTGTGTGAGCTAAGTGTGTGAACACGATTTGGTAAAGCTAGCGGTGAGAGGCCATGTAGGAGTACATGGTGGGTTGTCTCATTGCAGCCGTCCTCAGGAACTGAGTTCTGTGTTTGTGATCCATGATACAGTTACTACCACGCATTGGGCCCGAAACCAATGGACCCTCTCGGCTTCTTATTCACCCTAGTCCTCTGTCCAGGAGTTGCAAGTAGTTTCTGGTGTTTGTAGCCTACTGGAGGCCGTGGACAGCGCTGACCGTGGGGTGGGCTCTGATGCGGTAGGTACGTGGCCGGGTACACCGGGCACTCGTTAGGTGTCTCGGAACCCTGTTCACATCGTTCGGGGCCGTATGTGGAAACCTCGGCCGGACTCCCTGCGGATGGAACCTGAATAGGAGATAAACCTGGACTAGAGACTTGAGTGTTTAGGTAGGTCATGGCCGACACCCTCGTTGGGCTTCCGCTTGAAGGTTGCCGAGTACATGTCGTGTAAACGGCGGTAAGTGGTGAGAGCGTGTGTGAAGAAGTACACCCCTACAGGGTTAACATCATCTATTCGAATAGCCGTGTCCGCGGAAAGGACTTCTGGGTTGCCTATAACAGTTCATAGACAAGTGAAAGTGGATACCCTAAAATACGCAAGATAAGCGCGAGTGCTATGGATGGCGTTCTCGTAGGGAGACGGGAGCGGATCCATAGTGGTGTATTGATATGGTGAATATGTGGACTCGTGTGCGCCACCTCAAAAGAGTTACTTGCAGTCATAGTTTAGGATAGCCACTGAGTCAAAGCTGGCTTGCTACAGTTAAACCCCACCATCCCCTTTGTTGATAATGATGCATATGTAGTTAGTTCTGATGTAAGTCTTGCTGGGTACATTTGTACTCACGTTTGCCTATTTTATGTTTTTGCAGAGAGACGTCAGTCTCGCTAGTAGTTCCGCGTGGTCTTTGACGTTTAGCTTGTTACCTCAGCTACGATCTTGTACCCTCGGCAGGATCTGGTAGATAGTCAGGCTCCTCAGCCTTTTTCATTTGTAGATGTCTGTACTCAGACATATTAAGCTTCCGCATGTGCTTTGACTTGTATGCTCTGAATGCTGGGTCGAGAGACCCATGTTTGTAATATCTCGCTCCTCGGAGCCTAATGAATAAATACTTGAGTCATAGAGTCATGTTGTGATGCCATGTTGTATTTGCACATATCGAGCATATTGTGTGAATGTTATTGAAATGCTTGGTATGTGTGGGATCTGACTATCTAGTTGTTTATCCTTAGTAGCCTATCTTACCGGGAAATGTCTCCTAGTGTTTCCACCGAGCCATGGTAGCTTGCTACTGCTCCGGAACACTTAGGCTGGCTGGCATGTGTCCTTCTTCGTTCCTGTGTCTGTCCCTTCGGGGAAATGTCATGCGATGAATACCGGAGTCCTGTTAGCCCGCTACAGCCCGGTTCACCGGAGTCCTGCTAGCCCAGTGCTACAGCCTGGATTCACTCCCTGATGACCGACACGTTCGATGCTGGTTCATGGATGCATGTCCCTGTAAGTCTGTGCCACTTTGGGTTTACGACTAGCCATGTCAGCCCGGGCTCCTTATCATATGGATGCTAGCGACACTATCATATACGTGTGCCAAAAGGCGCAAACGGTCCCGGGCAAAGGTAAGGCGACACCCGTGGGAATACCGTGCGTGAGGCCGCAAAGTGATATGAGGTGTTACATGCTAGATCGATGTGGCATTGAGTCGGGGTCCTGACAAACCGAGCTACGGTTATTTAGTTATGAAATAAAACATTTTAACATGGCATTTGAGCGAATTTAAACAAACATCATTTTAAACATTTTAAACATGGCTGAAAGTGGCATATTATTAATCTACACAAAATTCTAAGCATTTTACATGTTTAAAACATTTTAATCCGATGCACGGTTCATGAGTTATTATATGCATGAACATGGAGGGGTTTTCTGCAAATCTGTAATACTCTGGATAAATGCTAAATCGCAGACATGGGAAAAAAACTACATCGGGCCGAATCTAGAGGGCGGACTGGGCTGCTCACCATGGGCTCTTGGCCCGGCTGGTGAGGAGGAGGCCAGGCAGGCCGGATCTGGCGCGGCTGGGCCTTGACCAACAGACGAAGGGGAGGCAGCCCAGGCGTGGTCAGCGATCAGTCAACGAGCGCGGCGTGCGCTCAAACGGCTCGAGGCAAAGGCGTCGTCCTCCTCTGCGCGACAGGAAGCAGAGCAGTGGCGGCGTGGGACTTGCAGCGGCAGCGGCGGAACTTGGCAGCAGGGCGGCGGCGCTCCTCGAGGAAGGGTCTTGCGGCAAAGAACTCCGGTGAAGAAGGGGAGTAGGGCGGCTGCACCGTTGCGGCCGACGAACTTGGTGACAGGGACGATGCGGGGACGGCCTGATCCGGGCGGCGGCTTGCGAGGGACTTGGTGCGGGCTTCGGCAGGGACGCAGGGTCGTGGGGCAGCCGAGAATGAAGGGAGGTGGCGCGGGGCGGACCGGACTTGAGGAGGCCGTCGGCCATGGCGTCAGGCGGAGCTAGTACCTGAAGAAAATGGTGGCGCGGCAGTTTCAAGGAGGAAAAGACTTGAGAGAAGAAGAGGGGCACGGGGGGAAGGAAGGAAGAGGTCAGCCTGGTGGTGGCGAGGGGAGCTCGAGGCGGCTCGGGTGGTTGGGCAGGTTCGGGCGCGGTGCCGGAGACGGCAGGGGAGGAGGTCGCTCGGGGCCTGGTGCATCTCGAGCGCACAGGAGCTCCACGCGGCTGCGGGCTGGAGGTCGAAGAGGAGCTCCTCTCTTTGGGTTGGGGCGAGGCAAGGAGGAGGATTCGCTCGGGCAGGAGATGGCCAGGGATCAGTGGAGGCGCGTGGAGGTGGATTTGGATCGGGGCGAGGTGGAGGCTGCCGGTTGGGGTGTGGTGCTGAAAACGAAGGAGCAAGTGGTGGCTGGCAGTGGATCGGGGAAGATTCTAAGGTGGAAGAGAACTGGCGGCGGCGGCTGAGGGGATTTGGTGGATGGGACAAGGCTCCTAAATTCTAGGGTTAGGTAGGTAGGTTGTCTATTTATAGATAGAGGAGAAGGTTTAGGGACTCATCGATTTAGATCCGACGGTAAGAAGAATAGGTTAGGGAAAACAAATAAGAAACCGAAGATATTTAGGGGATGATTGGAGATGATCCGGACCCATCGATGATGACTGAGCGGGTCGGGTTCGGGGCAGTTTCAGACACGCGCAAAGGGGCTGGAGAGAGGTCAACGAGGACAAGGGCCTGACAAAATGACAACGGAGGCAAAGAGAGAACGGGTAACTGCAAACGGCTACGAGTTTTATGAAAACATGCAGATGCAATGCGCATGATCCTATGATATGAAATGCAAGACATGAACAAAAATCAAAACAAAAGAAAAAAAAACCCAACCACGGAGGAAATAATATATCGCATCTCCGGAAAAGGCAAGAGTTGGAGTTACAAATATGGAAAATTGTATCCGGGGCATTACAACACTCCACCACTACGAGAGGATCTCGTCCCGAGATCTAGGATGGCACCGGAGAGAAAATGGAAGAGGAAGAGAGGAGGTAAAACTAAGTTGCTTCTTTGACGAACGAGTGAAACCATGAACCATGAGAGGTTGAGCAAATTAAAAGAAAGAGTACAATAGAGATGAACGAGATTGCAAACAATCCGTTAGAAAAGAGGAACAAGGAGTATTACGAGAACTTGAAGGTTGAAAGACGTAGAAATAAGAGCTTCACGAACGAAAAGAATATGACCACCTCGGTATAATGAGATAGCCAAGGAACAAGAATGACAAAATTTGGACAGCACTCAGGTAGAAAAGAGAAGAAAACTTGATGAGATGAAAAGATATGGAAGAGATGATACAACACTCCGGTTAAATGGATAAGCCAGAAAAGAAGGCGATCCTCACCAAACGAGGTGATGGGTGAAGAGCACAACATCACAATGCCCCCGTAACGAAAGAATAGAAGTTAGACCGTTGGGGTAAAGGGACGGAGAAGAAAATGACAACTTTTGCCACAAGTGAACTTGGAAAGCATCCTTGCAAAGAAGAATCGAACGGAGTTGTTGGAAAATCAACAACGAGAAGCACAAGCTTGTTGTGGGCTTATGGAAAACATCTCGAGACTATGAGGTGACAACCAGCCACTAATGGAAACCATTGATTTGACTGAGAGCACCAAAGAGATGAAAAATTTCTTCACCGAGAGGATAGGAGAAAACTCGGATCATTGATAGCACCATAATTAGCAATGTTCCTTAGGGAAGGCTTTAGGTGAAATCTTTACCAAGATAACTCCAATGGAGGGATTGATAGGTTGAAACGATCTCCTGAACGAAGAGAAAATGATGGATTTTAAAATATCTCATTCTTGACAACTTGAATCACAAAGGAAAATTGTCAAGAGTGACATAACACCACCTCAAAAGATAAGATAGAAAGAATTGCACTTTGGAATGCAAGATGAAGAATACTTGAGCTCCTCAAAACAAAACATGTGTTGAGCACCATGTTTATTTTTGAGTATAGCTTGGCGGATATTAACTTCGAGAGAAAACTTGAAGAACAATTAAGGAATGAAAAGAATCCTTAATGAACCACCATGTAGAGCCTCCATGAAAAACTCCGATAATAAAAGGATGATAGAAAGAAAGAGAAGTTGAAAACACAAGGTGAAGCCTTGCAATGATTTAGATGGAGCTTCGCGACGAGATAACTGACAAAACTTGGAACTCCAGAAAAAAAAAGATGAACCACTTGGAACCGAGAATTACTTCCTGATGAACAAACTCCGGAAGAAAAGAATTGAATCACCTCGAGGAAATAAGAATAAGATTTATTGTATGCTTATCCTTCATCAAATTAAATTGATGCCAAGCAATGGATTTGGCATACTACTTATTCCCGTAGAAAGGATTAAGAGAGATATAGCGCAAACTTGAGAAGGTATTGATGGAACCACCGGTGGAATTGAAACAACGAAAGAATGAATGAATTGATATGATAACGAAGGAAGAGAAATCTTGAACGAACCACCGTAAGAATTGAAAATGAACGTAGCAAAGACACAATTCACTGGGGAGAATTGGAAAATGAATGAAGATACTTGAGGGGATTTAGATGCAAAAGAACAAAGAGATCATGAGCTGATTAGAGGGTATTTGAACGATTCACCGGTAAGATTTGGAGAACGATAGCTACAAGCTGAGAATGAAGAATTATGACATGATGGCCTTCGGAGGAAAGAAATGGAAACAACTCATGAAATGCTCCGGATGGTAAGAAAAGAATTGTCACAATCAAAAACAATTATGAGAGGATGGCATCAAGCTTGAACTATGCCTCTTTGGAAGAACGGGTAAGGATTTAAGAGGGACTCTTCTTCGGTCTTCAAAATCCGAGAATGATGACGAGAAACACCACCATGAATTGTTGAGATACTCCGGAAGAATGAAAAGCGAAGAGGTTGAGCCAACAATGAAAAGAATTTGAAAACGATCTTGGAGAAGGCATGTGACTGGTGGAATCCATTCTTACATCACACTTTGAAAAGAATTTGGGAATAGCTCCGGAATAATTAGAAGAGTCAGGTAAGATCCTGGGAAAAGACCTGTGGGTTAGGGCCCACTAAAGGGAAAAACACCGTTGGAAAGGGATGTAGAACATATAGATGATGCACCGGAACAATTGAAATATTTTTATGAGGTGGCAACCTTGAAATAATTTGAACATAGACGAAACTCTTGAGATGTCTTCCGAACTCCGGAACGATTAAATGTCGAGAGGCGAACGAGCAAGGGGAAAACATTTGAGCCAAGGGAAAGATTATAATCACTACCGAAAATTGGAATTGAATCCACCGGAGAAGAAAAAGAGATGAAGAATGTCCACCAAGACGAGAATTCACCGGTTCAAACAATTGACGAAAGACTGAAGAGGTTCCACACGAATGAAATTGGTGGTCGAGAGAGACTCAGACTCCGGGAAGAAAAAGGGTGGGAGGGCGGGAAAACAAAGGCAACATGGGACGGTTGAGACAAACACCGTTGAGAAAATCTTAGAATTGATCTCACAAATGTTGAAATGATCGGATCCACTTGAAGAGAAGCACACCGGTTGGAAAGAATTGACATGACAATCTCGATGATCAAAAGGAATAGTACTCCCATAGAAATATGAGAACACCGCTTGAAAGGTATGGAATCAACACTTGACATCGAAGCAACTCGAATACCAAAACTCAAAACAAAATAAAGGATTTGGCTTGCAGAATAAGCCGGAACAAATACATATGGTAGAGATTTACCCAATCCCATATCATGCATCAGTCGGAAAGATATTCTAGGAGCTACTTGAATTCCCACCTATAAACTCCCGAAACTTTCTGGTTATGCAATCTGGTGTTGGGTATACAGGGGAAGCAATATATCTCACCCAAACTAACAATCCCTACATCCAGCTGTATCCATCCGTCAACACATAACCAAGAAAACTCCGGAAATCGTGTACCTCAACCTTCGAAAAGCATCCGTTATACGAGTTATGGCAATACTCCCGAACTCCCCAGTACTGGGTGGCGTCGAGGTTATCTCACCAACAACTGCATAAAAGAGATTTTCGATGTCGGCAAAACTCAGGTATTCCAGAACTGCAACGATAAAATTATGACGACAACACCTCGGAGCTCAACTCCCCGGGACACTGCCACAACCCCTAAATGTCAGGAGGCACCAAGAACAATGTTCTCGTCATAAGAATATCGGAACGATCCCAAGATACCCGCGTGATCCTAAAAAAATTAGTGAAATTTGAGGAGAGGAAAGACAAAACATCTACGTCAGGAGACCTCACCAGTGCGACGAAGGGGGCTGAGGAGTAAAAAGAATCCTACTCTTCGATATATATAATCCTAAGACTCAAAAGAGTTTTTCTTCTAGACTCAACAACGGCCAACAATCAAGGGGGCTCCTATGGTCGGTCGAGGCTCTGATACCAACTTGTCACGCCCAATATGCGATACTATCCTAAAGAGACTCGAAGGTCCCACCAAGGATACAACCGCATATTGATACGCTTTTGCAAGGTGGATATCATTACATCAACATTACATAATAGATGGGGATACATACAAAAGGCATACAATGCCACACGAATACAACATCATCTTACATAAGAGCACCATCCGACTACGGATGAAACACAAACAGAAACTCAAACGACATCCACCCTGCTAGCCCAGGCTGCCGACCTGGAACCTATCCCCTGATTGAAGAAGCAGAAGAAGAACTCCAAACAAGTAAACATCGCTCTCGCGTCATGATCATCGCATAACCTGTACCTGCAACTGTTGTTGTAGTAATCTGTGAGCCACGAGGACTCAGCAATCCCATTACCATGGGTATCAAGACTAGCAAAGCTTAATGGGTAAGGAAGGGGTAAAGTGGTGAGGTTGCAGCAGCGACTAAGCATATATGGTGGCTAACATACGCAAATGAGAGCAAGAAGAGAAACAAAGGAACGGTCGTGAAGCTAGCAATGATCAAGAGGTGATCCTGAACTCCTACTTACGTCAAACATAACACAGAAACCGTGTTCACTTCCCGGACTCCGCCGAAAAGAGACCATCACGGCTACACACACGGTTGATGTGTTTTAATTTGGATCTGGTGTCAAGTTATCTACAACCGGACATTACCAAATTCCCATCTGCCACATAACCACGGGCACGGCTTTCGAAAGATAATACCCTGCAGGGGTGTCCCAACTTAGCCCATGATAAGCTCTCGCGATCAACCAAGGATATACCTTCTCCCAGGAAGACCCGATCAGTCTCGGAATCCCGGTTTACAAGACATTTCGACAATGGTAAAACAAGACCAACAAAGCCGCCCGATGCACCGAAAAATCCCGATAGGAGCTGCACATATCTCGTTCTCAGGGCACACCGAATAAGCTAAGCGTACAGGTACCGATGTAATCCAAGTTGCCAAGGAATGGTCCCGCACGGTGCTCTAGTTTGGACCAACACTCGGAGGAGCACTGGCCCGGGGGGGGTAAAATAAAGATGACCCTCGGGCTCCGGAAACCCAAGGGAAAAAGGGCTAGGTGAGGCAAATGGTAAAACCAAGGTTGGGCCTTGCTGGAGGAGTTTTATTCAAAGCGAACTGTCAAGGGGGTCCCATAAATCACCCAACCGCGTAAGGAACGCAAAATCCGGGAACATAACACCGGTATGACGGAAACTAGGTCGACAAGAGTGGAACAAAACACTAGGCATAAGGCCGAGCCTTCCACCCTTTACCAAGTATATAGATGCATTAATTAAATAAGAGATATTGTGATATCCCAACATAATCCTGTCCACCATGGAGCAATCTTCAACTTCACCTGCAACTAACAACGCTATAAGAGGGGCTGAGCAAAGCGGTAACATAGCCAAGCAATGGTTTGCTAGGAAGGGTGAAAAGGTTAGAGGCTGACATGGCAATTTGGGGAGGCTTGAAGAGCAAATGATAGGAAGCGCGGCATAGCGATAGAACGAAGCAATTAGCATAGCAATGATAGTAATGAGATCCAAGGAAACAGTCATCTTGCCTGAAATCCCGCTAGGAAGAAGAACGAGTCCATGAAGAAGACGAACGGGAGTAGTCGAACGAATCCTCACAATCGCAACATTACCGAAACTAAGAAGCAACACCGGAAAGAAACAAATAACATGGTAAACAACCATCACATAAACATGGCATGATGTACAAGCAAGTATGATGCATGTCCGGTTTAATAAGGCATGGCAAACAGCAACACACAATACTACAAATTAAGTGGAGCTCAATACGCAACGAGTTACACATTGACGAAACACCACATGCAATTATTTAGTTATCTCTCATTTAGGTACACAACAATGTTAAATGTTGTTAAACATGGCAAGGGGTGTAACAAAAGTAAACTAACTATTTAGGCAAGTTTAAATGAGGCCGGAACAACCAAACAACATTTCCGGAAAATCCTCATATGCAAATTATGGATTTGGTACTGTTCTGCCCTAAAACATATTTTATTGTTGTTAAACAGGAAAATAAAGTGGACCATGTTAAACTAGGCATTTTTCCACCCCATTTACATATAAAGTTTATTAGAAACCGAGCTACGGTTATTTAGTTATGAAATAAAACATTTTAACATGGCATTTGAACAAATTTAAACAAACATCATTTTAAACATTTTAAACATGGCTGAAAGTGGCATATTATTAATCTACACAAAATTCTAAGCATTTTACATGTTTAAAACATTTTAATCCGATGCACGGTTCATGAGTTATTATATGCATGAACATGGAGGGGTTTTCTGCAAATCTGTAATACTCTGGATAAATGCTAAATCGCAGACATGGGAAAAAAAACTACATCGGGCCGAATCTGGAGGGCGGACTGGGCTGCTCACCATGGGCTCTTGGCCCGACTGGTGAGGAGGAGGCCAAGCAGGCCGGATCTGGCGCGGCTGGGCCTTGGCCAACAGACGAAGGGGAGGCAGCCCAGGCGCGGTCAGCGATCAGTCAACGAGCGCGGCGTGCGCTCGAACGGCTCGAGGCAGAGGCGCCGTCCTCCTCTGCTCGACGGGAAGCAGAGCAGCGGCGGCGTGGGACTTGCAGCGGCAGCGGCGGAACTTGGCAGCAGGGCGGCGGCGCTCCTCGAGGAAGGGTCTTGCGGCGAAGAACTCCGGTGAAGAAGGGGAGCGGGGCGGCTGCACCGTTGCGGCCGACGAACTTGGCGACAGGGACGACGCGGGGACGGCCTGATCCGGGCGGCGGCTTGCGAGGGACTTGGCGCGGGCTTCGGCAGGGACGCAGGGTCGTGGGGCAGCCGAGAATGAAGGGAGGCGGCGCGGGGCAGACCGGACTTGAGGAGGCCGTCGGCCATGGTGTCAGGCGGAGCTAGTACCTGAAGAAATTGGTGGCGCGGCAGTTTCAGAGAGGAAAATACTTGAGAGAAGAAGAGGGGCACGGGGAGAAGGAAGGAAGAGGTCGGCCTGGTGGTGGCGAGGGGAGCTCGAGGCGGCTCGGGTGGTTGGGCAGGTTCGAGCGCGGTGCCGGAGACGGCAGGGGAGGAGGTCGCTCGGGGCCTGGTGCATCTCGAGCGCAGAGGAGCTCCATGCGGCTGCGGGCTGGAGGTCGAAGAGGAGCTCCTCTCTTTGGGTTGGGGCGAGGCAAGGAGGAGGATTCGCTCGGGCAGGAGATGGCCAGGGATCGAGTGGAGGCGCGGGGAGGTGGATTTGGATCGGGGCGAGGTGGAGGCTGCCGGTTGGGGTGTGGTGCTGAAAACGAAGGAGGAAGTGGTGGCTGGCAGTGGATCGGGGAAGATCCCGAGGTGGAAGAGAACTGGCGGCGGTGGCTGAGGGGATTTGGTGGATGGGACAAGGCTCCTAAATTCTAGGGTTAGGTAGGTAGGTGATCTATTTATAGATAGAGGAGAAGGTTTAGGGACTCATCGATTTAGATCCGACAGTAAGAAGAATAGGTTAGGGAAAACAAATAAGAAACCGAAGATATTTAGGGGATGATTGGAGATGATCCGGACCCATTGATGATGACTGAGCGGGTCGGGTTCGGGGCAGTTTCAGACACACGCAAAGGGGTTGGAGAGAGGTCAACGAGGACAAGGGCCTGACAAAATGACAACAGAGGCGAAGAGAGAACGGGCAACTGCAAACGGCTACGAGTTCTATGAAAACATGCAGATGCAATGCGCATGATGCTATGATATGAAATGCAAGACATGAACAAAAAGCAAAACAAAAGACAAAAACCCAACCACGGAGGAAATAATATATCGCATCTCCGGAAAAGGCAAGAGTTGGAGTTACAAATATGGAAAATTGTATCCGGGGCGTTACAAAGGCTCCTTACACTTATTAAGTCCCTAGATTTAAAAGCTGAGTCCACACTTCTAGAGACCATGGAGCTTCATGCTAAAATTGATGCGGAGATGAGATTGAAAGAACTTCTCCGTGAAGAGGAATTGAAGTGGACGCTGCAAGCTAAGGTTCACAAAGTTGTCCAGGGGGACGCGAACACTCAATTCTTTCACACGATCGCTAATGGCAAGCACAGAAATAAAAGAATCTTTCAACTTGAGCAAGATGAAGGAACGATTTTAGGACAGGAAAACCTAAAATTATACATAACCGAATACTACAAGCAGCTATTTGGGCCGAGGATGTTCCTCAACTTACTGCAGATGAGATCGATATTTTGACTGCCCCATTTTCAGAGAAAGAGGTGTTTGAAGCTATTCCACATATGAAGAATAAAAAGGCTCCAGGGCCGGATGGATTTCCGGTGGAGTTTTATAAAAAAAGTGTTGGCATATTATTAAGGGGGATTTGATACCGATGTTCCATGAAATATTCTCTGGACAGCTTCAGTTGTTTCACTTGAGTTTTGGAACGATAACTTTGCTTCCTAAGAAAATAGAGGCTATGAGAATTGAGCAGTTTAAGCCCGTCTGTCTTCTTAACGTTAGTTTCAAAATTTTCACCAAGGTAGGGACTAATAGGCTCACACAGATTGCGCATTCTGTGGTGCAGCAGTCCCAAACTGCTTTCATGCCGGATAGAAACATCCTAGAAGGAGTTGTGGTCCTTCATGAAACGCTCCACGAAATTCACACGAAAAAACTCGATGGAGTTGTCTTCAAGGTGGATTTCGAGAAAGCGTATGATAAAGTCAAATGGCCTTTTCTTCAACAGGCATTGCATATGAAAGGTTTTGATCCAGCCTGGTGATGCCAGGTAGAATCTTTCACGCAAAAAGGGAGTGTTGGAATTAAAGTGAACAATGACATAGGTCATTATTTCCAGACACATAAGGGCCTGAGACAAGGTGATCCGATGTCTCCTATATTCTTCAACATTGTAGTCGATATGTTGGCGATTCTAAGAGGAAGGGCTAAGGAGGCTGGTCAGGTAGGTGACTGGTGCATCATCTAGTTGATGAAGGTGTGTCTATAGTTCGCCGATGATACTATCATCTTTATGGAGCATGACTTGGCAAAAGCGAGAAACATGAAGCTGGTGTTATGCTTATTTGAACAATTGACTGGATTAATGATTAACTTTCATAAAAGCGAGTTGTTCTGCTTTGGAAGGGCCAATGAGGAACAAGAGGCTTATAGGCAATTGTTTGGGTGTGAATTGGGGGCTTTACCTTTTATGTATTTAGGTATACCCATTCATCATCGTAAGCTGACAAACAGAGAATGGAAGTGCATTGAGGATCGATTTGAGAAGAAACTGAGCTGCTGGAAGGGCAAGCTCATGTCATACGGAGGCCGGTTAATTCCTATTAATTCGGTTCTCACGAGTATGCCTATGTTTCTCTTGTCGTTTTTCGAGGTTCCGGTTGGAGTTAGGAAAAGGCTGGACTTCTATCGATCCCGATTTTTCTGGCGGAATGATGAACTAAAACGAAAATATAGACTCGCCAAATGGGATATTATTTGTAGACCAAAAGACCAAAGGGGTCTTGGCATTGAAAATCTTGAGGTCAAGAACAGATGTCTTCTCAGCAAGTGGTTGTCTAAGTTATCTGTTAAGACGGAGGCCACATGGGCGCAGATTCTCCGTAGTAAGTACCTCCACTCCAAAACTTTGTCCCAGGTGACTCGCCTTTTTGGAAAGGGCTAATGAGAGTTAAATCAGTTTTTTTCAATAGGACATAGTTTATAATCGGAAATGGCACCACCACGCGATTCTGGGAGAATACTTGGCTAGGGGAAACACCCCTTGCGCTTCAACATTCGTCTCTCTATAGAATTGTTCAATGAAGAGACGCTTATGTTGTAATAGTACTTAAGGCCATCCCTCTCAATATCCAATTCAGGAGGACGCTTGTCGGAAATTGTTGGGAAGCTTGGCTCCATTTAGTGAGTATACTGATAGAGGTCTAGCTGTCTCAATAGCCCGATCAGCTGCGCTGGAAGCTTACTAGGACTGGAGAGTTCAGAGTTAAATCGATGTATCTCGATGTTATCAATTCTAACTCCATTCCTAGTTCCAAATATGTTTGGAAAGTCAAAGTTCCTTTGAAAGTTAAGGTGTTTATGTGGTTTGTACATAAACAAGTCATTTTAACTAAGGACAATCTGATAAAGCGTAACTGGACATGACCTACTAGATGCAGTTTTTGTGATCGGGATGAAACTATCAAACACCTTTTTCTTGACTGCCCGTTGGCAAAAGTTCTATGGCGTATGGTACATATAACCTTTAACATTACTCCTCCGAATTCTGTCAGCACGTTATTTGGGACGTGGCTTAACGGGATAGAGTCCGAAATAGCAGGACACATTCGAGTAGGAGCATGTGCTTTATTGTGGGCAGTCTGGAACTGTAGAAATGATTTGGTTTTTAACAGAACAACAAATATTCATTTTTTGCAGGTTATCTTTCGAGCCACTGCGTTGATCCGTATGTGGTCGCTACTCACTCCGACGGAGGCCAGGGAGCATTTGGTTACTGGATTTATCCGGTGGAAGATGGTAGCAGGGGATATTTTCAACCGGTTTGGATGGCGGTCATGTAATAGGATAGGCAATTAGTTTCCCTATCTTTCTTATACCAGCCAGTTGTGGCTCTATGTCTACTTTTATTTGGCTCTCCGTGAGCTTTTCTTTGCTTTCGTTGAGACTTTACGACCTTTGTTGAATCTATTTGATAATTCAATTAAGTTGGCCGTATGCATCGTTCTGATGCAGAGGCCGGGGTGACCCCCCTTTTCAAAAAAAGGTAACCGGCATAGAGAAGTGTATTTCTGTAGGTGTTTTTGAATGTCCCACTTGAAGTATGTGAAGCTAGGGATCCAAAAGGCTTGTACAAGCTTGCCCGTGCTGGAAAAATCAAAGGTAAAAGAACCAACAGACTACCCTTTCTGCTTATGTTTCGCAAATCTTACTTTGTAAATCATCCGCAGGGTTCACTGGAATTGATGATCCTTATGAACCACCTTTTGATTGCTAGGTTAGCGTAAATATTTGAACACCTAAATGTTATCAAAAGCAACATAGTAGTATTACTACCAATTACTCTGTAAGACGTTCCTAGTTGTATGATGATGGGTATTAACTTCACTGATTGAGCCCTTTAACTGCTCCTTGCATACAGTGATACAGTGCAAAGCTGGTGACCGCGCCATGCCTAAATCAATGGTTGATCAAGTTGTGTCATATCTCGGATCAAATGGGTTCTTACAGGATTAGAGGCATATGTTATGGACAAAAACATTCTGGAAATTGGATTGCCAAAGGATGTGAAATGTGAGGTGGTGTTTATATCTAGAAAGAGTGATGATAGTATGGGAACGTATTGACATAATGATCGGATATGTACATTAGAACAAGAATGACTCATGTGGCTGTGTGCATTGATCGATGGAAGGGGGAGGGGTACTCCACCTGCATTTTGTAAAGTTCTAAACACATACTCCCTCCGTTCCTAAATGTAAGTCTTTCTAGAAATTCCACTACAAACTACATACGGATGTATATAGACATATTTTAGAGTGTAGGTTCATTCATTTTGCTCTGTATGTAGTCCATAGTGGAAAATCTAAAAAGACTTATATTTAGGAATGGAGGGAGTACAAAAAAAACTTTTTATCTAAAGAAACCCTTGATAAAAAGACCCAAATGGGCAGATCCAATATATCTCAACCGTCCGATCGCATTAGTCCAACAGCCCTTATTGTCCTAATGTCGAGCGACTAAACACGTTTAGCGCTAATCAATCCTTTTTATTCTCTGCTTGATCCCCTTCCTTACGTGTATACCCTTCGCAGGAAAGGAACCGTCGCATCGCATCGACCCTCCGCTCCTTCGCCGCCCCGCCGCCCCACGCCGCGCCCCCATCCGCCCCACGCCGCCGTTCGAGCAGGGACGCTGCCGCCGCCGCCTTCCCGGCCGCCTGTACAGCAGGGCCGTCGCCGCCGCCGCCGCCGCCCCATGCCGCGCCCCCTTCCGCCCCACGCCGCCGTTCGAGCAGGGACGCTGCCGCCGCCGCCTTCCCGGCCGCCGCCGTCACAGTTCAAACAATCTACCTCCATATCAAGTTCCCTAAACTTCATATGCCTCCCAAGGCTTGGGATATTCCTCAGCTTGCGACCCTGTTTTTTCTCTTAAAGAGAGATTTTGCTATTCATTCTTGTGACAGTAGGAGAAGTCTCTATTGTGGTTCTCACTAATTGGGCAATTTGTTTCTTTCTTGCATAGGATTGTTTGAACCATTCCATTTAGGTGATAATGCCAATGTCGATGATCTGATGCAGGTAAATTTAGTTGCAAGAGCTCAAGTTTTTGTCCTTGGTTGGATCAGTCAGGATCTAATTTATGTGATGGTATTATGAAAATAACAAATGGCGGTTCATATTGCAAGTGGGAAGAGGAGTACACATTAATTTGATTCTTATAATGCTGGTCTTGCTAGCTTTCAAAGTAGTCTGCTTCTATGTTTTTCACAACAAATACTCATGGAGCTGATATATGGTAGTGCTTAATGTGTTCATAATATTGTAGCCTGCCACATGGACTGAGCTCGAGCCTGACTCCAGCGAGCTTTCTTTAGTTGGTTGTGCTACAGTTTTGGATTTGGTTTCAGATTTTCAACTTGACATATGTATGTAGCCCTCCCTATTTCCTCATTCTCTGATTCGTTGGGTCATTTGGAACTTCTGATAGGTTAATTTATCTGCAGTACAATGTCGATAATGCTCTACGACTAGCAGAAAAACTCTTTTAATGTGCATAGTGCACCTTCTCTCTGAATCTAATATACCTTTATTTTCTTACATAGTGTTGCCGCCAACCCTGTTAATGCCGTCGCCATCCTCCGTAACACCCATACAACAATACGTCCAACAACCTAAGTCCCCGCCTACTCCGCCAGGTATATGTGCATTCCTCCCCTCTCTCTATTTATCTTTCACTGAGGTATATGTGCACCCAACGTCCAACAACCTGCACTGTGTCTGAAATAGAAGCTAACAAAAAAGATTAAGCTATCTGCAAGGATTTGAAATATCTGCCAAAAGAATTCCAAGATCTCATTCATACTTCATTCTTTATTGAGTTAACTTCTACACCCAGATAAGTTCAAGAAAAAAAAACTTCTACGCCCAAATTTTCTAAAACAGAGGATGGATTTCCGGCGAATATTTTCAACAAGATAAAAAAAGGGTTTTCCTTTTTATTTTAATTTGCATACAGAACAGTGCACAATATGTTTACCACTACATGTATTGCGTGAAGGAAACTAGGTTATTCTAATAAGGGTGACCGTGCTATTTAACTCTTGAACAATTTCATTTGTTGTCCACTATAGAAATAAATACTTTACCGATTTAGTCACATTCGCAGAGCTTATGTTGATACAGTTAACAAATTTTGATCCAACATATCTCAACCGTCCGATCGGGCGTTAATCCAACAGCCCTTATGCTGAAATACTTGCTCTCCAAGATGGGGTACGTCTTGCGAAGGGGGGAGAATGGCCTGATGTTGCCTTCAAATCTGATTGTCAGGCACTGGTGGACATGTGGAACTCAAGAAAACAAAACAGATAAGAGATTATGGGCCTCCTGTGTGAAATTGAGGAGTTGGGCCAGGATTTTTGTTCGGTACTGTCTTTTCTTTGCAGAGGCTAATTTCTATGCACCACTGTGTGCAAAGCTACCCTTGCAAGTTACTGACCCGAGGCTGTGGCGTAATGCCACTCTGGACGATCTTGCCTTTTTTTTCAAACTGAGTAATCTTGAGCAATATAGGTGAGTCCTTTGATTGTAAAAAAAAAGAACTCCTTCAAATCTGTTGGTGTTAAGATTTTACTTCAGACCATTGGTTCAATGCCATTGATATTTTTATCTGGGATATATCTTTTTCATTTTAGTAGTCATCAAGCTGAGTTCTGAGTATTTGCAACATGTAATCAAGTTCCAGAAATTTCATGCCATTTCGAGATTTACATAAGCATTTTGTTAGTAATCTCATATCGATGGATCTAACTTTATCCTAGAACTTTTCTCATATTTTGGTTATCAATTGCTTACACCATGATATTAATATCTTTTTCTAAGATTAGGTATCAATTGCTCACACCATGATATTAAGACCAAAGGATTGCATCTCCATGTACTAAACACAGCGCAAGGCTATTCTCCAATTGTAACCACAATTTTTTTTATCTTTTACAGCCTATTAAGCACTCGGTATTAAACAATATATTATTGTCTTCATGCAACAACATCATCACAACTAGTCTCTCTTCTAAGAAATAACCTTTGTGAACTCACAACATTGTGTATCCATTTAATCCATATATTTTAGAACACCTTTTATTTTATTTTATACTTATGTGATTTCACTTTCCAACGATTAAGACGTGTGTTGCACGTGCAAACTTACTAGTCTAAAGAAACCCTTGAATAAAGTGGATTCTTATCATTTGATCATCCTCTCCATATGTGACTAATTCTATAAAAAAATGTGTTCTATATTTGGTACTCCCTCCGTAAATAAATATAAGAGCGTTTAGATCACCAGTACCTAGCAGTGATTTCTATAGGTATGCGCATGAGGATACCAAGAATTGACAGAGCCCTTGTAGTGTAAACAAAGAAAACTGTAGATTAAGATCTTTCATCGCATTTACTCAACCTTAGGATCTTTGAGGGACCACGGTCTGCTTGAAATATTAATGGAATACTCTATAATACGGAGATACCTTGGGGATGAGCAGCACCGGGGAAAAATAATTTCAACCATCAACCCATATAAAAGCACGAAAGGGCGAAGAACCAAATCATCTCAACCATTGAACCATGCTAATCTGATCATTGAAGTCATACCACATCATCAAACGTGTTTGACAGTGTAATTACCTATCACTGCCATTAGTTATAACATGTTTAGCTCTTAGAAGGAAAAAAGGCCGCCTATAGCAGAACTCCCGATCCCCTCCCCAACGTCACGCCCACCCACGATCTCCCGTTCCTCTCCAAGTCTCAAACCACCCACCCCCACCAGCCCCGCCCGCACCTCCCACAAGGTTTCATGGCCGCCGCCTGGCCCGCCTCTGGCCGGCGCTCTATGGTTACACGCCCCCCAAGGTCCCCACCGCCGCCTCCGGGGAGGAGGGGCACATCGAGAGGCAGAGGGCAGTCCACCGCTGTCGAGGCCCTCGCTTCCCCTCGCTGTTCATCCTCTCTTGGTGCCATCGACATCTAATTCCTCTGCCTCGCGGCCAAAAATCAATCCCCGCCTTTCTCCCATACAATAGAAGGTCGAGAACCTTGAACCGAGGCGAGCAGCGGGCCTGGGTGCTGTCGCTGTCGTCCTCGACGGAGAAAGAGAGCACGCAGGCCTTATTCAATCCCCCGCCGTGCCTCCCACGCCGTCTCTTCCCACGCGCTGCATCCCAGGCGCCACACTGGTGGCCTCCCCACGTCTCCACGTGCCCAGCCGGGCCAGCGACATTCCAGCACTCCGATTCGTCTTCCATCCATCTCCATCGGATGCGGCCGCCTAGGCGCACGAACTGCCTTGCCCCGACGCCGCCACCGCCCTGCCGTCTACACACTGCAGTTCGATTCAGAAGAATAATTTATGTGATCTGATTTGATTTGTACAAAGATTTGCTCGAGGCTAACCTGCGTACAGGTAATTTACACTTTGCAAGTTTATTTGAGTATAACTCATCCCTGGCCAGTTTCGTGTGTAATATTTAAGTCAATGACATGTCATGCTTAATTATTTAATGTTCAACCCAGAAGACTACTATTTCTTACTTGCGTGAAATACTCCAGAAACTCTGCTAAAAATGAAGGCTCTTCTTTTAAATGATAGCAACCGGCAACTGCCATGGTTCCAAGACCAAGAACTTCCTACTCAACCAATAATGCACTTCTTTCAGTTAATTCTAACTTCTAAGACGTTAACCACCAAGAAAAGGAACTTCTCAAGCTTCTGTTTGAGCCAAGTTAAGCATGGCTGCTTACGGTTAATTGCAGTTTAGGTATCGTTCAATTTTCCAGAGATAGGCAGTAGGATATCTACCATTTTCATACGACATGCTATGAATATGATTACACTCTACTGACTATAGCAATCTGTTGACACGAGGTTCAGAAAAAAGTGAGAAATTGATGTATAAGCATTTTTTATTGAGATATAAACTTTCTGGGTAGTTTGCAAGATTTAACCTGGGATTATAGTTTGAATTTTTTAGATATACAACCAGCAATCTGAGATCAATGCTTCTGCATAGACAATCTAGATGGGCCAACAAAATTTCTTTGCAAGCTCATACAGGAGCTTAAAGACATGCCTGCTAATTTGGGATGTTGTGATGTTACATGACTTAAATCTTGCTTTGATATATCATAATCATATAATCTGATAAGGTGGTTGACCAAACCCGAAGAATTTTGGAACAGAAAAAGTTGTGCCAGCAAGTAAAATTACTTCAATGCAAGATTTGAGAAGGCATGTCACGAGGTGCTGCAGTGCTTGGTCGCCTACCAGACTTAGAGCCAAAGTTGTTTGAGCGCTTTTTGTTCTCTACGGTTTTCCGAATACGTCAGATTTTTATGTTTTTTTTGTAGCCTGAACCTTGGAGACGATTTCTTGGATGTATATAGCTGCACATTTTTCGTGTCCTATGACGGTAACACATGAAAAATTCAGCAAGGTCAAAGCAGCATCTTGGACACATCCAGTGCATACTATTGGCTTCTGAGGGAGATAATATATGTTAGGTTGAATTTTCACCTTCTTGTCTGTTTTTTCATATTTTGCTATTCTCCATTAACACTCGGCGTCTACTATTTCAGATTTCCAATTATGGGGCACATGGTCATCCTTACTCATTTACTGATGCCGCATGGCCGCAAGTTTGCACAAGTGAGTTTGGATTGTTGGATTGCTATTATTAGAACTCATCTTATAGATTTTCGGTTAAATTTGGTTGTGTAGTGGATAGCTAATATTGTCATATTGATATGTTGCACATTATTCAAGCCCATTGATACATTGCACATTATTCGAGCCATTGATATATTGCAGCCATATTTCCTACTTCTCGGTGAATCTGGGTTTCAATTGATATCTTAGTCGCAAGAGTTCAAGTCCAGCGAGATATGTACTTCAATTGATGGTTGTCATAGCATGCAGAGCCACTAAGCATGTTTTTTTTTAGATAAAGCCACTAAGACTTTTCAAACTGTTCTAGGATGACTAAGACTTTTACTATGAAGACATGTTTTTATTTTAGGCCTTATACTGTTTTATCGACATCAGCTTTTTGCTTCAAGGTTTCTTTTAGATAATCATCTTTGGTCCTGGTAACCTCTTTGAGCTTATCATCCTTCAGCTTGCTATTACATGGAAAATATAAAAAAGGGGCAGCCCCAGTGCATGTAGCTCCCGCTTGCGCAGGGTCTGGGGAAGGGTCCGACCACTTTGGGTCTATTGTACGCAGCCTTTCCTTACATTTCTGTAAGAGGCTGTTTCCAGGACTTGAACCCGTGACCTCATGGTCACAAGGCAGCAGCTTTACCACTGCGCCAAGGCTCCCCTTCTATTACATGGAAAATATATTGCACAAAAAAATCAAAGGCTTAAGAAATCAGAGCAATGATATATAAACCAGAGCATCCCAATGTTGATATTACTTGGATTCTTATTTGTCTATTTACCTTTTAAAATCTTCTGCCTGTTCTGTCAATAATAAAATCCGGTAAACTACGGAATGTACATGTACGTGTGAGTTCACTAATATAATGTGCTGGCAATGTTGGCATCGTAATTGTCTGCCTTTGTCATCTATGAATCATGACAGGCATTTTTGTAAATGTCAACGCATGTTAAGATATCTTCACTAAGAAGATTGAGTCTACATATTAGTTCATGCATCTTGATTGTCTGATTATTGGAGCATTATACATGACATTGTCTGGTTGTATCCCGTGAGAGCTGAAGAGGCACAATCAACTATGAACCATGCCAAGTGGAAGGTGCAAGTTGTTGTCTTACGGACATATGGTGGTTATCCCGGGGCAAGTAGTTTGTTTTGGTAGAAGAACTAAGGGATATAAGGGTCCATCTGAGAAGCTTAAAGCAGTTGGTTCGCATTACTGGGGTAATATCAAAGATTTAGCAGGAAAGGAAGTTTAGCCTGTTATCTACCTGTTGTCTAGCTATTCATGTTGGATGTTGACTTCTCATTCACCATCCTACTTGTTATTCTCATTCATCAGATGTAGATGTAATAGTAATCACATAATTTTTTTTCGAAACGGAATAGTAATCACATAATGACTCTTCAAATATTTGCAGCAGGTGGCCGCTTTCATGGTTGGCGGGAGCATCTTGGCCTGGTACCATGCGCGACCCACGGAATGTACCATCGCCTTAATGGTGCCAGAGCCGGTGTAGTGTGGCAAAGGTACCTTCCCACGGGATCTCTACCATCGCCTTTATGGTGCCAGAGCCGGTGTAGTGTGGCTAAGGTGCCATCAATGACGGGACACAGATGGTGAGGGATGATAAAGAGAAGGAAGATTGTCGTCGAGGTTGTTGTGCAGGAGTGCTCTGATTACTGCTAACATTAGGAACTGCATGCACATGAAGCTGAATTATAACATAGAAGACTTTGATGAAGATATACATTTTATATTTAGAAAAGATATGTAAGAAGTCCTATGTTCCCTCAGTAGTTATTCATTGTAGTGAATTTTATGAAATTTCAATTGATCAAGAGAGCATTGGTCTAATTTAAAAAGAAGATTAGTAGCTTACTTTGTTCACGTATATTTAGAAGGGGACGGAGCTAAGCTTATAATGTGTGTTGCACGTGCGAACTTCTGTCATTAAAACTATAACTATATGTGTTTTTAGTTGGGACTAGATGTATCCCCGGTGACATGAAACTATTTTCGATCTTCGAACCGAACATATGCAAGCTTACTAATTGATATTAGTAAGAATGGTATTTTACATCAAGATCTGTTGGCCCTCTACTGTCACCTCACACCGTGTGGAAATTAATCTATTACTGTGGCTCTCTTGGTCTAGGGATCAAACTCGCAATCTTTGTCTTTCCAGCTGCCGTCGGCAGAGAAACGCGTAGTGCACGACAGCATGCACCAGCGCGGCCCAAGCGCTACTACGGCCAGAGTGGGCGAGCCAACCCGTTAGCGCAGTCCAGTACTTAGAGGCGCGGCAACGGCCGCATGGCTCTCCACCCTACCCCTAGCTCCAACTCTTTCCCCTCCCGAGTTTCAAAAAAAAAAAAAAAAAACTCTTTCCCCTCCGCAAGAACTCTGTTCCACTCATGTAATCCTTGTAATCGCTACCTGTAATTGCGATTGGATAGTGTACATCGAGTATTTGTGCTACCTAGCTATCCCTTTCTTATTATCTGGTAGCAGAGACCAACCCACCCCTCTTCACCAGCCCCAATCTAGCGCAAATTCATGGAGACGCGGAGTCTGCTACAAGCGCGTGCATCTAGAGGCCATGGATCCGGCAGTTAAGGTCTTCCTCGACAAGCTGCAAACGATCCTCTACACCAACACCAAGGCCCAGCTCCAGTCGCTGCAGCAAGATGGAGCGAAAGATCTATTTTCAAATCCTTTTTGCAACACCCAACGACTAATTTTTTGTCTTAGCCTCCTTGAAGCTTTTTTAAAAGGGTCTGCTGAACAAAGTGATCGAAAATACAAAGGTGAACATGTCAATCATTCTACTCGCGTGCGAAGTTTCATGATGTATTGACACCCATGGTATTCTTAGTGAAGAAAATACCAATGCAACCATACTATTCATTAAACAGTGTTTTTTAATATAGCTTCGATTACCTTCGATTTTGTCATTTTTGCCCAGATCATCACGGATGTGATTTCTTCATGAAACTTCATATGCAAGTGTACTGGTTGTCTATGTATATTACAAAAATAAATTCAGATTTTTTTAATTTTTCTAGTTTTTTTTGAATTTACTATTTATAAAGGGTGCGCGTGCACCAATGTTCACCAAATCCGCATCCCCAAATCTCACCACATAACCATGTCCCAGGTCCAATAATAATTTGAAACATGCCTACAATCCTTTAATACTCCCTCTGTTCACTTTTGTAAGTCATTTAAGACAACTGAAATTGAACTGCTTTAGGTGCTGTCTTAAAAGTCTTTACAAAAGTGAACGGAGGACCCACATGCAGCAAGGGGGAAGATACCAGCACTGATCAAGTTTGGGTACAGTACTTGTAGGCAAGGGCAGCAGCGGCACATGTACTTGACAAATAAAATTATACCATATATCGAGCAGACGGTTCCACAAACAGATTAAAAAGGATTCAATTTGAAAACTAAGCAAACGCATGATATGGGTGTCAACCGAGCAGAGGACTTCATCTAATCATCGTAATCTCCATCAGCAAACTTGTTTTCAGGGTAGAACACGGCCACCACCTGGTTCCCGCCAAACTTCCTGCCATGCATCCCGACCTTCGCCTTGGTCGAGCCGTCGATATCTGCATATTCCAGAAACACCTGCAACACGGACAACAAAGTCCATGGATCAAAATAATTTTGTTCCTGCTCAACGCATCAGTACTGAGTATGATCAAATCAGAACTCACCTTTCCAACTCCAGGAACAGCAGCGCCGCTGGGGTCAGGTCGTGGGATGACAGCTTTAACCAAGTTACCTGTCCAAGTGTTAGTGAGTACATACATAAACAAGAAATACATGATATATGATCAATCATATCCAATTGGAAAAGACTAGTGTGTCTTCTGTAGGTTAAGCCCGATTGCCAATATTGCATGGGGTTGGACTATAAAAGACTCTGCAATGGCATTTATGTGGACTACAAAAAAGACACACAAAAAGACAACACACAAAACAAAACAAGTTCAGTAACTGAACACAATGATAACAGAATGCAAGGGTTCAAAACAAGATGAAGGCAAGTCCATGGATTTCATTTTGTTTACCATATTTGCGCCCTTCTTCCCTCATGTCTTCGAAAATATCCTCGTATTCCTCATCATCTCTCAGTTCATCTGCTGAAACCACCTGGGTCAGGCATACCACCTTTGTCGGTAGAGCCCCTCCAACTTGTAGCACGAGTTTCTGTCAGAAAGCAACGGTCAAAATTTGGAAGGGAAATATAAACTCACTGTCATTTTGTAAAACATATATTTTCAACAGCTGAGTGTACCTGCATCTGCACTTGTTGTTGTGCGTGCAACAGAATGGTTTCTTGCTCTGGCCTTGGTTGAGAAGTGCCTTGATTTGCTCGCCTAACAGTGAGGGTCTTGTCTCCCATCTTGATACCATTCAGGGCAGCACAGGCAATGTCTGTGACATTAAGATCCTGGTATACACAGAAGGCATATCCTTTCGAGTTGCCTGTCTCCCTATCCTTCACAAGATCAAATCCTCGCAACGGTCCAAAGGATTCAAGCAACTCCCGCACTTGAGCCTCGGTGAAGTAGTACGGGAGGCCACCCACAAAGATGCGATCAGGGCCTTCTAAACCTCCAGCTGAGCCAGGTGTCAAGCCAACAGCACCAAGATTTAGATTAGGGTTTGGCTGGCTTGGACCCAGTGCAGCAGCCAGGGAAGGATTATAGTCTGTTGGCCTTCTAACTTTCACCGGTGCTCCCTCAAACATTATACCATCTAAGGCCATTGCATTGCTTGCTTCCTCCACAGACCTCATCTCCACAAAAGCAAATTTCTTGTCATGGTTTATGTATACATTAAGAACAGCATCACCAGGACCAGCTGTGTTTCCTCCAATAGCAGCCATAACTTGATTGAAGTATATAGCAACTGTCTGCAGAAAGAATAAAAAATTAATACAAAGCGCAGACCAAAAAAGGATAGGCCGTCAAGAAAACAAACAAGTTAATTAAGTAATTACCTGCTCATTGGCAGTTGGTGGAAGTCCACCAACATAAACACGCCTAGCATGCCGGGTAGCCTAGGATAAGGGTGGTTAGCCATGACGTTATATCACAGAACAAAACTAAAATATGATGGAGACAAGCAATAAGAAAAGTCAAATACCTGTTGTGTCATGGCCTGTGGTTGCATAACTAGAGGATTGAACTGATGCAAATAGAAGAAGAAAAAATTATGAGTAGAAACATATCAAATACTAGAGTTAGGGTCATTCTGTCACCACCAGAAAAGTAACAAAACAGGGTGAATCAGATTGCCTGGTGGTGACAGAACCCAATCTAAAAGGAAAATAGTAGTCACCTGCGTAGGAGCAGTGAAATTAAACATGTTTGGAAGCATCCCAGTAATAAGAGGGGCAACTGCGGGCAGCTGACCTGGAATTCATCAAAAAAGAACAATTTCTTACAGATATACGTGTGACTATCATGGAAATCCACAGTAATCTAGCAAAGATCCATTTCAGATAAAAATACATGGAGAATGGATTGCACATGTTCAAGGAGACAAAGGACTAAAAGCAATAATTATGGAACAGCCATAAGGTAATACTGATTACTAGTTGAAGGCAAACAAGATATCAAACCAGTTGTTTTCTCCTTGTACAATAAGCTACAGTAGTCCGCTCTTTCCATTGGTTTATGATGGACAAAGTGGTCCAAGATTGCTTTCCTATCCAATATGGAAACACAACAAACAAACAAACAAAGACACAAAAACCAAGAACAGCAAAAGAAGAGTCACTCAGTTCCATATAAAATGTGGAATCTTTCCCTAATAATAATAAAGCACGGGTTGAGTCTGTCAGGTTCACCGTCGCAGCGTTTTTGCAAAAAAGTCCCTCATTTTTTATGGAATCAACCCGCACTCCGTATTCATTAATCGATTAAGTGAAAAAGAAAACGATTCGATGGACCTTCTCTCTCACACGCACGAGATCGCCATACCCCCGGCGCTAGGGTTCCGTCCGCCGCCGCGCCTCATCCCTCCGCTCCCAACAACGCTCCCTACTCTCCCATCCCCTTGCAGTCGCCGTCGTAATCTCCCGTCGCCGGTCAATAACCCTGAAGAAGCCCCGGCAGCCGGCTCCCTAGAGCACGCCGCTCGCCGGCAGCCGCGATTGAACGCCGGTGGACGCCATAATTGTGCGAGACCCCGCCGTGGCAACTCAACTCGCCACCGCTGCACCTGTCAATTTACCTTGTCACCGCAACGCCTCCCCAAGCGTCTCCGCCACCGTGCGCAAGGATACCGCTGCCTCTCCGTGGCACCTCTGTAAACCGGGCTGAAGGAGATGCTATGTAAACCGAGAATGAGCATGACAAGCAAAGCGACGAATCAATTGTGCTGCCGGATGTTGGCTGGGTGATTGATCAATATAGATGGAAGCTTCTTGACGAAAGCCAAACAAGCGGCTGGGACTTGATATTTACAGTTTCAGGTGCAGCAGTGTTGCTAGCATCTTTTTTCTTGCATCTATATACTGATGATGTTTTATTTGGTGTTGTTTCCCATGGCACTACATTATGGCTTTCTTGACAATGATTTCTGCTGATGTGCATAGTTTATTTTTATTTTTTCACTTTCAGTGTAAGGTAAGTGCAAGTAAAACTTCAGTTTCACATTGGCTAAATCAGTCAATGTTGTTTATGCTCCGGCGGCAGTAGAGGAATAGAGCTGACAAGGAAGGGATCTGTTGGTGGAATTAACAGGGAAAGTAATTCATGAAGTGCCTGGTTGGACCAAGAGGTAATTCACTGTTTTCCGTGTACCATGCAGACCTCCCTGTTTTCCGTGTACCATGCAGTAGTTGATGCAGACTATTTTTGCGCCCAAATACCAACATGGATTTGGCGTTAGTAGCTTCTGAATTGTAGTGTAGAAAACATTGTGTGGCTTATTGCGGTAGCATTTTTTATGGACCAATTTTGTGTTTGAGGCCGAGGATCGGGGGTGCAACTCCTGACAGGGCACCATGCCCTACGAAGGTACAAGTGGCTCACGAGTTCATGGCATGGTTGGCGCTGGAATGACAAAGAAGATTAATGGGGTTGATGGTGAGCATGCTACAACTGAATGGCAAGTAGATAGTCCTACGATTTCTGATGGATTGGAGATGGGAGGGTGTGGTCACTGGTTTCTGTATTTTTTTGTTCGAGCAAGGACAGCGGAAGGAGCTGTTGTCCAATAGGAAAACCTAAGCGACAATACTGAATCTTGAGATAGGATACACGAGCTTGCAATGGTTGTGTTTGAGTGCCTGGCCACGGTGGAATTTAGTACGGGCTCTCCTCTACGCCCTAGAGTCTTCTTTCTATTTATTTAATTGAATATGAGAATCCACCCAGGGAACCAACATCCATCTTCTGATCTTTGTCTTGCCTTGAGTGCAATTTCAGCTTGTCCGGTAGTGCTCACGACAAATATCTACAATGAAGAACGAAACACTTGAAGATGGGCTACCAATTCGGTAAGAATAATAAAATATAGATATCATGGATCTGCTTTTAACTATTTTACTGTGCTTAGATTTGATCACCCGTTTTTGGGCTGTACTGCAGCCTAAATGTGCTCCTGCTTGCTGTTGCTAAACATTTATATTTCCTGATAGATTATGATCCCCCTCCCCCCTTTACTCAGTTTGGGCCTGCTTGAGCGGATGCATACTAAATTGTAAAAGAAGAGAAAGTGAATAACTGAATATGATGGCAGGTGTTGGACTCAGGTTTAGACACTGGGGCACGTGATGTGTCAATCAAACATACTATAGCCCTCATATAACGGATGATGCTGTTTGCAAATTAAGAATTGAATGATGCAAAGAGATTCATGATGTAGAAGAACTTACAAGGTAGTCTTCCAACCCCTTTCATTGGAATTTGATGAAATTCCCAACCACATAGGTCACACACAATTTAAGCCTCTATGGTATTAAAAATGCCATGTCTGCCGGTCCTCTGTTTAGAGGTGTTTTGGTCACATATTCTTATGTAATTACGGTATGACAAAAATAGCACTTAGGTCCTTATCAAACGTATTTCTCCTTTGTTTTGGTCTTCTCTTAATTTGTTTGTTTGCTTCAGGATGCCCCTGTATAATCTGCTCCACATTGGCTTGAAGAGATGCAAATGTTGCAACTTCGCCGGAGGTTCTATGTTGGAAGTTGTGTGTGTGGGTGGTTCAAGGTTCTTTCTCATATCCTATTTTTCTCTCTGCAGTTTTTGTGTAATGTATGATTTCTTCTTTCTAAAAGTTGTATGGTAATGAGCGAGCCTAACCTGAAAATTATTAGACTGACGAGTGCTTTAGTTTGTTAGATGGACGTGTTGTAGTCGTAGGAGACACATGCCTTCTAAGTTCATGTCATTGTGTTTTTTTTTAATTTACAATTTACAGATTTTACATTCCACAGTATCCTCCGCTGCCATTGCGAAATGCCTATATGGTTATAAATCCTCTATGATTACAGAGTGCTAACTACCTTTCAGACGTGGAAGCTTAGGAAAAAGCATGTAAACTGAAGCCTGAAAAAATACAATATGAAAAACGCCTTGATTTTAAGTAGCAGTAGTGAGAGCATGTTGTATATAATTGAAAACAGCTAAAGGAATAAAATGACCAGAGCATTTTTGTGTAGGCGTATAACGAGTTGTCCTTTCTGGTGTTGTTTGTTGTCAAAATTTAAAGTACAGTTGCATATAATTTTCCCATGTGCTAAAAGATCCAGATACCAAATAAGCAAGTGAATAATTCTGCTGCAGATCCAGAGGTTAGCTATTCCTTGCAGCTTATATCATGGAACGGGACACCAAGTCATTGCCAGAGTCTCATAATACCACATCCTCTTGGGGTCGTCCTATACTGGGTCCACACTATACTGGGGAGGTACATGGTTTGCTTCTTTCAAGACAATAAGCAAGTTATATGAACAAATTGCATTGACATGTACTCCCTCCGCTCCTAAATACTATACATGAAAGTTGCACTTGGATTCCATTTCTTGCATGAATTCTTCAAACAAAAAATCTGCAGTGTGTACAGCGGACGAGGATCATCCAGCACGCTGCTGGCCATTTGATCCTGTGACGTGCTAGATGCAACCACCTCGACAAGCTGCTTGCTGGATGAGAGGGCGACTTAGGACATGATCAAGTTTGCCCATATCGTTTGGTTGCAACTTTATCATACTAGCAAATTTGTTTGAGTTGAAACTGAATGGAATTCATGAGAAAAGGATGTTGAGTGTGAGGCGACCGAAGAGACCAAATTGTTGAGGCAACACGGGTCAAAGCGGAGGAGCAGGGCAGCTGGAGTTCATAACCGGACAGAGAGGATGAGATCAGAATCAGATGCTACCCGTGTCGTAATGTTACAATTGAGCAAGGGGGCTTGTTCTTGGATTGTTTCTTTCTTTGGTAGGACAAGGTAGTTCTCTAGATTATAAGCATAATAATTACTTGCAAGTTCTCAAGAAATATTTGTTTTGCAACTATAAGATGATCAGACCGACTCAAGGGTATAGCTTGTAATATGACAGTTCTTGAATTAGTTGTGTCATGCCATTTGAAATGTTTTACGTAACACATTGGACAGATACTTAAATGGTTGGTTTCATTCGTTACCTTATCATAAAATTTAAATTCCATCTTTCATATGTAGCTTGCTCGGTTCAACTAAGCAATATTTTCTCATAGATGAAACATCTTGATTTATTATCAACATGTTGTTTGATGCGTACAAGGATCTTATGTTTGACAAGATTGATGTTTAACAATTAGAATATTTGTATCTTTGTTTTGACGCACAAACAATTATACTATACATGGTGATAATAACATTACTTTCACAATGTCACTAGAGATGTATGTAGTTGGCATGTGGAGCAGATTATGCAATTTTTTCCCGTTGCAACGCACGGGCATATGTACTAGTAAAATGCAAATTTACAAGTCTTCTCTGTAAGAAAATATCATTCCCACAACAATCATTACCAAGCCTTCCAAAGCATCCACTGCTACTAAACTGTAGGGCCCCAGTTCTCAGAATGGGCCAATTCCCATAGCTCAGTCAATTTCTGGTGACAAGCCAAAGAGGAAAGTTGCCAGACTTATCGTAGACAATCGCAAGCAAAAGCTAAATCTTCAATAATTTGTTCGATTGTGAACCAACAATATTTATGAACTGGAACGTGCAACCATTTCTGAAATAAATGATGATCCATATTTATAGGAACAATAATTTGCATTCTAGCTGTTTAGTACAAGTTCGCGGCAAAGCATGTGGATAGATATTGCAGTGAAAATGAACGGATGTACATAGTCATTCCAGAAGCTGCTATTATTATTGCAAATATATAATTGTGCATAACAGCTGATTAGCAGTTCCTTAACAGATCATCTTTTTTAGTCCTAACCATAGAAACATATATGTGTAAAAATGCAAAACTAGAAACATCAGTATTGTTTGCCACATACCTGGGGTCGCGCCAGGAGTGACCATAGGAATGGCTTGCGATGGTCCCTGGTCAAATCCGCTCACCCGCTTGCTGTTTCAGGGCGGCAGGCAGTTATATAAGTAGTTCAACAAGCAGGAAATAGCAGACTAGAGAAACACAATAGAACCAGCATAAGGTATATAACAAATAACATATCACGCAGGAAAGATCTGCATCAGATAAACAATGTATTAGCAGTTGACATCCAAACAGAAAGCACGAAACCAATGCATGGATTTTTAAGCGCAAACAATGAAAGAACAGCATACACAAATAGTATCTGTGACGAATCTCGAAAGGAATGCTGATTTGTCTTCCTCAGACTGCTGACATGTTAAACATAGATAGTAAACCTTTGGAAGAGATTCAAGTTTCAACACATACCTCTTTGAACTAGAACGCGAACGAGATCTGGATCTGCGTTCACGACCCTTAGAACGGGAGCGGGAGCGACGCCTGCGATGGCCATCCCTGTCACGGTCTCTTCTGCATTACCAGTTTATCTCAGAATACGCCAGATTTCATAGAATCAGTAGCCCAGGTTTTTTGTATAGAAGATGATGTTATCAAGATAGGATGAGTATATGGAGGATACTAGATTAGCATTCTACTGTGATAACAAAACATTCTCCAGAAAACATGACTTGGCTATTTCTGTCCCAAAAAGAACAATTGATTAACAGAGCCTTCATTTTAGCAAAGGAAAACAGATTTTACAAAATTCAACACCATCCACACAAAGGTTACAATAAACCTTCAGCAAGTAACCACCCACAAAGGAACAACATTAAAAGTGAACCTCGCACCAAGTTAAGCATATTCCCTAGAGTACTTTGAAAGATGTCAATTTGGACTTCACTCCAAAACGCTACTCTACAACTCACTTCTATCGTGAAATTTTATAGAACCCGGCAAGATTATGTATTATGAGTAAGTTCTTTTTCAGACAAATTTGAACATGTGTTGTGAACCTGTAATCACAATGGGATAACTACTGCGCTGAAGATAGCCAGACAGCATGGCTGCCAGAGGTTTAGATGGACATAGACTAGATGAGAGGATATTTGGGAGACAATAGATTGGTTCTTTCTTACTTCTCCCAAACAAAGGTGACATAACATCTATATAATATACTGCAGAACCTTACATAACAAAATAAGAATTCTAAAGTATTAGCCCTATCAACATAATCTTATATAGACAAAACCCATGAGTCATTAAAGAGCCATTTTGCTGTGCATGCGAGCATGCACATCAGCAAAATTGTTGTAGCTCCTGGATTTGCTAGATTGGTCCACGTCTGATCTGGACATGAGAGCATCTCTAACGCAACGTACATTAATTCATGCACCCTTAAGTGAGTTCTGAATCTTAATGTATTAATTTTGACATGTTCAACTTTTCATGTTAAGGTTTTTATTTTTCTAATTCTGCAGAAATTCCCATAGTTCAAATCTTAAGGAATGAATTTATATTCTATACAATATTTAGAAATCAAATCTCAAAAATAATTTTGCGGCAATGTGCAGAGTATTGTTAGTGTTTGGTTGGTGTCCAAAAACCAACAAACATTAACAATTTACTGTCATAGCCAAAACTGTGGTCTTTATTTGGATGGTTGCCAAACTTTTGGCGTGCCCATGCCAACTATTATCCATTTTTCTAGCCAATATTGGACAAAACATAAACAAGCAAACCCTTGACCAAATACTTGGTAGGATGAACTTGGGCTCAAGCAAAGCATACCCAGAGGCCTGGACACCTATAATGCTAGAATTCCTATATACACCATAGACCATAATCAAAAAGTATCTTTAAAACAAACACCAGAAAGGGCGACACGAGGGCAAGCAAATTTCACATCATGGAATACTTCAGAAGATTAAAAGCCTCGTGAGTAACAGAGATGGATGGTTTTCAACGTAGTTACCTAGAGCTCAGAAATAGGCATGGTGGAACTAACATAACTAAATCCATGGAAGTTTAGACATGGTACCTTTCAATATCACGGTCACGGCTGCGATCACGATCATGGTCATCAGAATGGCCACGGTGCTCCCTTTTTTCACTTCTTTCACGGTGCTCCCTTTTTTCACTTCTTTCACGGTGCTCCCTATGGTGGCGGTCGCGTTCCCGGTCCCGGTCACCCCGGTCCCTCTCCCTGTCCTTATCACGGCCCCTTTCTCTATCTCTTCCATGTTCTCTATCACGCTCCTTGTCCTTGTCCTTCTCTCGTCCTCTGTCCCTCTCTCTAGATTTTGAGGACCTTCCCTCATGTGGCTGTACCTCCTGCTGGGGACAAAAGGAAGATATTAGTTAGATTTCTTGTAGAATATAAGAATGTTATCAGTTTTGCTAAAGCACATCTAGATGTGCCGTAAGTATTGCACATCTAAGTCCTATGTCATTGGTCTTACATTGAGATTTGTGTGGGTATTTTCTTTTTCTTCTTTCTTTTCCTCTTTGTGCTTGATTCACTCACTTAGATGTACAATAATTAGGGCACATCTAGATGTGCCCTAGACACACCTGAATGATATTCTTTCATCAACGATGATATGATCACCATACATGAAGGAACATATGCAAAATGCTTGCTATTTAGAGCCATCAATGGACCGCTTGAAGACATTATTCAAACAAGCAACAGAGGAATACACCCACAAATTATCTTAAGGCAGAATCCAGAACTTGTACATAGATCTTCACAGCTAATAAGATAATAAAGTTTAACAAAGCATGTGATTATCAGTTCAATGCATCAAGGGATGATATACAAGTAGCTTAACAAAAACAATTTGAGGGAAGCAACAGAATAAAATGCAGCAAGACGTATACATTAGAAACGTAATCTCACATCAATAGTGAGCCGCGGCAGTTTCAAAAAGTAGCCGCTCCCACAAGGCCACTAATATGATACCAATCAAAACAAAACCGACCCTAACAACCGAGAATCCCCGCGCCCAGATAGGCGCGCACACATCTCCGCAGATCAACACATCTGCGCAGCCAAACAAGCACTAGTCTGCCTGTACCTCGCACAAGCTGGACATGACCCACGGTTCAGCTAGACCGCTACTCGGATCAAGTGGATCAGAGGAATGCACCTGGGAGCGACCGTCGGGTTGGTCGGAGAAACCGGAGGGCTTGGTCGGCGGGGAACCTCCGGTGACGGCGGCGGCGGGGTCGCCGTTGCCCTCGTAGCCCTCCTCGTACTCGGCCATGCGGCGCGACAGCTGCAGCTGCAGCGGCTGCGGCGAGTCCGTGGGGTGGCGATGGCCTGCTCGGTCGGTTGTTCTAGGGTTTGGCTGGGTCGCCGGTTGGGGGAAAACCAGGTCGGGACAGGTTGAGCACGGGACGGGAGAAGCGGGTAACTTTTATATATTACCCTGTGTTGGCTGACATGCGGGGCCAATATTCTTTTTTCTTTGAGGTTGGGGCCAAGATTCAGATGGCTGTTTTGAGCCAAGGGCCCGGAGTCCCATGGATTTGGTTGGTATATATATTCTTGGGAAATGTTCGTATACGGTCGAGCGTTCGGCCCGTCGCGCCTCTTGCTCGTTGGTGAGGCCCACTTGTTGTACGTGAGAGTTACACACATCACTAGGGCGACGCGCCGCTTTTATCTCTGGAATTCTTATCATCACAGCAAAGTTTTGTTGTCACGTGTTCCCTACGGGTCAAGGCCACCCACGAGCTACGACCGGCGAAAGGGAGAGATGGCGGCGTTGCAGTGTGAAGCAGGCGAGCGGTGTTGCAAGAAATCTCCGGCATGCGTGGTGAGGCTATGGGGGTGCTGCTGAAGGATATGCGCTAGAGGCAATAATAAAGTTATCATTTATTTCCTTATATCATGATAAACGTTTATTATTTATGCTAGAATTGTATTAACCGGAAACATAATACATGTGTGAATACATAGACAAAGATAATGTCACTAGTATGTCTCTACTTGACTAGCTCATTAATCAAAGATGGTTATGTTTTCTGACCATAGACATGAGTTGTCATTTGATTAACGGGATCACATTATTAGGAGAATGATGTGATTGACTTGACCCATTCCGTTAGCTTGGCACTTGATCGTTTAGTATGTTGCTATTGCTTTCTTCATGACTTATACATGTTCCTACAACTATGAGATTATGCAACTCCCGTTTATCGAAGAAACACTTTGTGTGCTACCAAACGTCACAACATAACTGGGTGATTATAAAGGAGCTCTATAGGTGTCTCCAAAGGTACATGTTGAGTTGGCGTATTTCGAGATTAGGTTTTGTCACTCCGATTGTTGGAGAGGTATCTCTGGGCCCTCTCGGTAATGCACATCACTATAAGCCTTGCAAGCAATGTAGCTAATGAGTTGATTACGGAATTATGCATTACATAACGAGTAAAGAGACTTGCCGGTAACGAGATTGAACTAGGTATTGGGATACCGACAATCGAATCTCGGGCAAGTAACATACCAAGGACTAAGGGAACAATGTATCTTGTTATGCGGTTTGACCGATAAAGATCTTCTTAGAATATGTAGGAACCAATATGAGCATCCAGGTTCCACTATTGGTTATTGACCGGAGACGTGTCTCGGTCATGTCTACATAGTTCTCGAACCTGTAGGGTCCGCACGCTTAAAGTTTCAATGATGGTTATATTATGAGTTTATGAGTTTTGATGTATCGAAGGTTGTTCGGAGTCCCGGATGTGATCACAGACATGACGAGGAGTCTCGAAATGGTCGAGACATTAAGATTGATATATTGGAAGCCTATATTTGGATACCGGAAGTGTTCCGGGTGAAATCGGGATTTTACCGGAGTACCGAGGGGTTACCGGAACCCCCGGGGGGCTTAATGGGCCATAGTGGGCCTTAGTGGAGAAGAGGAGAGGCGGCCAGGGCAGGGCTGTGCGCCCCTCCCTCCTAGTCCGAATAGGACAAGGAGAGAGGGGCGCCCCCCCTTTCCTTCCTCTCTCTCCCTCCTCTTTCCCCCCTTCTCCTAATCCAACAGGGAAGGGAGGGAGTCCTACTCCCGGTGAGAGTAGGACTCCTCCAGGCACGCCTCCTCCTGGCTGGCCGCCCCCTTCCCCCTTACTCCTTTATATACGGGGGCAGGGGGCACCTCTAGACACAACAACAACAGATCATTGATCTCTTAGCCGTGTGCGGTGCCCCCTTCCACCATAGTCCTCCTCGATAATATTGTAGCAGTGCTTAGGCGAAGCCCTGCGACGGTAGAACATCATCGTCGTCACCACGCCGTCGTGCTGACGGAACTCTCCCTCGACACTCGGCTAGATCGGAGTTTGAGGGACGTCATCGAGCTGAACGTGTGCTAGAACTCGTAGGTGTCGTACTTTCGGTGCTTGATCGGTCGGGCCGTGAAGACGTACGACTACATCAACCGCGTTGTTCTAACGCTTCCGCTTTTGGTCTACGAGGGTACGTGGACAACACTCTCCCCTCTCGTTGCTATGTATCACCATGATCTTGCGTGTGCGTAGGAAATTTTTTGAAATTACTACGTTCCCCAACAGTGGCATCCGAGCCAGGTTTTATGCGTAGATGTTATATGCACGAGTAGAACACAAGTGAGTTGTGGGCGATACAAGTCATACTGCTTACCAGCATGTCATACATTGGTTCGGCGGTATTGTTGGATGAAGCGGCCCGGACTGACATTACGCGTACGCTTACGCGAGACTGGTTCTACCGACGTGCTTTGCACACAGGTGGCTGGCGGGTGTCAGTTTCTCCAACTTTAGTTGAACCGAGTGTGGCTATGCCCGGTCCTTGAGAAGGTTAAAATAGCACTAACTTGACGAACTATCGTTGTGGTTTTGATGCGTAGGTAAGAACGGTTCTGGCTCAGCCCATAGCAGCCACGTAAAATTTGCAACAACAAAGTAGAGGACGTCTAACTTGTTTTTGCAGGGCATGTTGTGATGTTATATGGTCAAGACGTGATGCTATATTTTATTGTATGAGATGATCATGTTTTGTAACCGAGTTATCGGTAACTGGCAGGAGCCATATGGTTGTCGCTTTATTGTATGCAATGCAATTGCCCTGTAATTGCTTTTCTTTATCACTAAGCGGTAGCGAAAGTCGTAGAAGCAATAGGTGGCGAAACGACAACGATGCTACAATGGAGATCAAGGTGTCGCGCCGGTGACGATGGTGATCATGACGGTGCTTCAAAGATGGAGATCACAAGCACACGATGATGATGGCCATATCATATCACTTATATTGATTGCATGTGATGTTTATCCTTTATGCATCTTATTTTGCTTTGATTGACGGTAGCATTACAAGATGATCTCTCACTAAATTTCAAGGTATAGGTGTTCTCCCTGAGTATGCACTGTTGCGAAAGTTCTTCGTGCCGAGACACCACGTGATGATCGGGTGTGATAGGCTCTACGTTCAAATACAACGGGTGCAAAACAGTTGCACACACGGAATACTCAGGTTAAACTTGACGAGCCTAGCATATACAGATATGGCCTCGGAACACTGAGACCGAAAGGTCGAGCGTGAATCATATAGTAGATATGATCAACATAGTGATGTTCACCATTGAAAACTACTCCATCTCACGTGATGATCAGACATGGTTTAGTTGATTTGGATCACGTGATCACTTAGACGATTAGAGGGATGTCTGTCTAAGTGGGAGTTATTTAGTAATATGATTAATTGAACTTAAATTTATCATGAACTTAGTACCTGATAGTATTTTGCTTGTCTATGTTTGTTGTAGATAGATGGCTCGTGCTGTTGTTCCGTTGAATTTTAATGCGTTCCTTGAGAAAGCTAATTTGAAAGATGATGGTAGCAATTACACGGACTGGGTCCGTAACTTGAGGATTATCCTCATTGCTGCGCAGAAGAGTTACGTCCTGGAAACACCGCTGGGGGCTAGGCCTGCTGCAGATGCAACTGACGACATCAAGAACGTTTGGCAGAGCAAAGCTGATGACTACTCGATAGTTTAGTGTGCCATGCTTTACGGCTTAGAACTGGCACTTCAACGACGTTTTGAACGTCATGGAGCATATGAGATGTTCTAGGAGTTCAAGTTAATATTTCAAGCAAATGCCTGGATTGAGAGATATGAAGTCTCCAATAAGTTCTATAGCTGCAAGATGGAAGAGAATAGTTCTGTCAGTGAACATATACTCAAAATGTCTGGGTATATGAAAGTGCAACTATCCCTAGGTGGTTTTGGTAATTCATAACAACATATAGCTCATTGAGCTAATGCTATTCCAAGACTATTATTTCAGAAAAGCTCAATGAATGGCATGGCATGGATGATGAAATTGGATCCCTCAAAATACTAAGGACAAAGGATTGGCTCAAGCTCAAAAGCTCAAGACTCTTCATTTTATATTTTAGTGATCCAGGATCACATTGAGTCTATAGGAAAAGTCAATACTATCAAGGAGGGATGAGGTGTTGCTTAATGAGCCTCTTGCTTCATGTGCTTAGTGATATGCTCCAAAATCCTCAACTACTTTCTTACATCCACAAATGACCTAAACCCAAAGCCAAAATCAGTCACACCGATTCTTCCTATCCGGCGCCACCGATTCCAAAAGTCATAGTCACTGCCACAAACCCTAAGCAAATCGGTCTTACCGATAGGGATCTCGGTCTCACCGAGATGGGATTGAAATCTCTCTGTTTTCCTTCGTAACATTTCGGTCAAACCGAAGTGAGCGATCGGTCCCACCGAGATTGCAATGTAAACTCTCTGTTTCCCTTTTGTAACATTTCGGTCTCACCGAAAAGAGCAAATCGGTCCCACCGAGTTTACCTGGCCAACTCTCTGGAAAGCTTATTACCAAATCGGTCTCACCGAGTTTGTGTAATCGGTCTTACCGAGATTACGTTATGCCCTAACCCTAACCGAATTGGTCTCACCGAGATGCATGTTAGTCCCACCGAAAATCACTAACGGTCACTAGGTTTACTAAATCGGTCCGACCGAGTCTGTTGAATCGGTCCCACAGAGTTTGGTAAACTGTGTGTAATGGTTAGATTTTGTGTGGAGGCTATATATACCCCTCCACCTCCTCTTCATTCGTGAAGAGAGCCATCAGAACAAACCTACACTTCCAACTTACCAGTTCTGAGAGAGAACCACCTACTCATGTGTTGAGGCCAAGATATTCCATTCCTACCATATGAATCTTGATCTCTAGCCTTCCCCAAGTTGCTTTCCACTCAAATCTTCTTTCCACCAGATCCAAAACCTATGAGAGAGAGTTGAGTGTTGGGGAGACTATCATTTGAAGCACAAGAGCAAGGAGTTCATCATCAACGCACCATTTGTTACTTCTTGGAGAGTGGTGTCTCCTAGATTGGCTAGGTGTCACTTGGGAGCCTCCGTCAAGATTGTGGAGTTGAACCAAGGAGTTTGTAAGGGCAAGGAGATCGCCTACTTCGTGAAGATCTACCGCTAGTGAGGCAAGTCCTTCGTGGGCGACGGCCATGGCGGGATAGACAAGGTTGCTTCTTCGTGGACCCTTCGTGGGTGGAGCCCTCCGTGGACTTGCGCAACCGTTACCCTTCGTGGGTTGAAGTCTCCATCAACGTGGATGTACGATAGCACCACCTATCGAACCACGCCAAAAACATCTGTGTCTCCAATTGCGTTTGAATCCTCCAAACCCTTCCCTTTACTTTCTTGCAAGTTGCATGCTTTAATTTCCGCTGCCTATATACTCTTTGCATGCTTGCTTGAATAGTGTGATGATTGCTTGACTTGTCTTAAAGTAGCTAAAATCTGCCAAACTCTAAAATTGGGAAAAGGTTAAGTTTTTAATTGGTCAAGTAGTCTAATCACCCTCCCCCCCTCTAGACATACTTCAAGGTCCTACAGTATAATAATCACTTGATTCAACTGGGAGTTAATCTTCCTGATGATAGTGTCATTGACAGAATTCTTCAATCACTGCCACCAAGCTATAAAGGCTTCATGATGAACTATAATATGCAAGGGATGAACAAGACTATTCCCGAGCTCTTCGCAATGCTAAAGGCCGCAGAGGTAGAAATCAAAATGGAGCATCAAGTGTTGATGGTCAACAAGACCACTAGTTTCAAGAAAAGGGGCAAAGGGAAGAAGGGGAACTTCAAAAATAACGTCAAAAAGGTTGCTGCTCAAGAGAAGAAACCCAAGTCTGGACCTAAGCCTGAAACTGAGTGCTTCTACTACAAAGGGACTGGTCACTGGAAGCGGAACTGCCCCAAGTATTTGGCGGATAAGAAGGATGGCAAGGTGAACAAAGGTATATGTGATATACATGTTATTGATGTGTACCTTACTAATGCTCGCAGTAGCACCTGGGTATTTGATACTGGTTCTGTTGCTAATATTTGCAACTCGAAACATGGACTATGGATTAAGCGAAGATTGGCTAAGGACGAGGTGACGATGCGCGTGGGAAATGGTTCCAAAGTCGATGTGATTGCGGTCGGCACACTACCTCTACATCTACCTCCAGGATTAGTTTTAGACCTGAATAATTGTTATTTGGTGCCAGCGTTGAGCATGAACATTATATCTGGATCTTGTTTGATGTGAGACGGTTATTCGTTTAAATCAGAGAATAATGATTGTTCTATTTATATGAGTAATATCTTTTATGGTCATGCACCCTTGAAGAGTGGTCTATTTTTATTAAATCTCGATAGTAGTGATACACATATTCATAATGTTGAAGCCAAAAGATGCAGAGTTGATAATGATAGTGCAACTTATTTGTGGCACCGCTGTTTGGGTCATATTGGTGCAAAGCGCATGAAGAAACTCCATACTGATGGACTTCTAGAATCACTTGATTATGAATCACTTGGTACTTGCGAACCATGCCTCATGGGCAAGATGACTAAAACGCCGTTCTCCGGAACTATGGAGCAAGCAACTGATTTGTTGGAAATCATACATACTGATGTGTGTGGTCCAATGAATATTGAGGCTCGCGGCGGGTATCGTTATTTTCTCACCTTCACAGATGATTTGAGCAGATATGGGTATATCTACTTAATGAAACACAAGTCTGAAACATTTAAAAAGTTCAAAGAATTTCAGAGTGAAGTGGAAAATCATCGTAACAAGAAAATAAAGTTTCTACGATCTGATCGTGGAGGAGAATATTTGAGTTACGAGTTTGGTTTACATTTGAAACAATGCGGAATAGTTTCGCAACTCATGCCACCCGGAACACCACAACTTAATGGTGTGTCCGAACATCGTAATCGTACTTTACTAGACATGGTGCGATCTATGATGTCTCTTATTGATTTACCGCTATCGTTTTGGGGTTATGCTTTAGAGACGGCCGCATTCATGTTAAATAGGGCACCATCAAAGTCCGTTGAGATGACGCCTTATGAACTGTGGTTTGGCAAGAAACCAAAGTTGTCGTTTCTTAAAGTTTGGGGCTGCGATGCTTATGTGAAGAAACTTCAACCAGATAAGCTCAAACCCAAATCAGAGAAATGTGTCTTCATAGGATACACCTTCTATCACAGATCTGAAGGCAAGACTTTTGTTGCTAAGCTCGGATCCTTTCTAGAGAAGGAATTTCTCTCGAAAGAAGTGAGTGGGAGGAAAGTAGAACTTGATGAGGTAACTGTACCTGCTCCCTTATTGGAAAATAGTTCATCACAGAAACCGGTTCCTGTGACGACTACACCAATCAGTGAGGAAGCTAATGATACTGATCATGAAACTTCAGATCAAGTTACTACCGAACCTCGTAGGTCAAGCAGAGTAAGATCCACACCAGAGTAGTATGGTAATCCTATTCTGGAGGTCATGTTACTTGACCATGGCGAACCTACGAACTATGAGGAAGCGATAACGAGCCCATATTCTGCAAAATGGCTAGAGGCCATGAAATCTGAGATGGGATCCATGTATGAGAACAAAGTATGGACTTTGGTTGACTTGCCCGATGATCGGCAAGCCATCGAGAATAAATGGATCTTCAAGAAGAAGACTGACGCTGATGGTAATGTAACTGTCTACAAAGCTCGACTTGCTGCGAAAGGTTTTCGACAAGTTCAAGGAGTTGACTACGATGAGACTTTCTCATCCGTAGCGATGCTTAAGTCTGTCCGAATCATGTTAGCAATTGCCGCATTTAATGATTATGAAATATGGCAAATGGATGTCAAAACTGCATTCCTGAATGGATTTCTGGAAGAAGAGTTGTATATGATGCAACCGAAGGTTTTGTCGATCCAAAAGGTGCTAACAAAGTGTGCAAGCTCCAGCGATCCATTTATGGACTAGTGCAAGCCTCTCAGAGTTGGAATAAACGCTTTGATAGTGTGATCAAAGCATATGGTTTTATACAGACTTTTGGAGAAGCCTGTATTTACAAGAAAGTGAGTGGGAGCTCTGTAGCATTTCTGATATTATATGTAGACGACATATTGTTAATTGGAAATGATATAGAATTTCTGGATAGCATAATAGGATACTTGAATAAAAGTTTTTCAATGAAAGACCTCGATGAAGCTGCTTACATATCAGGCATCAAGATCTATAGAGATAGATCAAGACGCTTAATTGGACTTTCACAAAGCACATACCTTGATAAAGTTTTGAAAAAGTTCAAAATGGATCAAGCAAAGAAAGGGTTCTTGCCTGTATTACAAGGTGTGAAGTTGAGTCAGACTCAATGCCCGACCACAGCACAAGATAGAGAGAAAATGAAAGATGTTCCCTATGCTTCAGCCATAGGCTCTATCATGTATGCAATGCTGTGTACCAGACCTAATGTATGCTTAGCAATAAGTTTAGCAGGGAGGTACCAAAGTAATCCAGGAGTGGATCACTGGACAGCGGTCAAGAATATCCTGAAATACCTGAAAAGGACTAAGGATATGTTTCTCATTTATGGAGGTGACAAAGAGCTAGTCGTAAATGGTTACATCGATGCAAGCTTTGACACTGATCCGGACGATTCTAAACCGCAAACTGGATACATGTTTATATTGAACGGTGGAGCTGTCAGTTGGTGCAATTCTAAACAAAGCGTCGTGGCGGGATCTACATGCGAAGCGGAGTACATAGCTGCTTCGGAAGCAGCAAATGAAGGAGTCTGGATGAAGGAGTTCATATCCGATCTAGGTGTCATACCTAGTGCATCGGGACCAATGAAGATCTTCTGTGACAATACTGGTGCAATTGCCTTGGCAAAGGAATCCAGATTTCACAAGAGGACCAAGCACATCAAGAGACGCTTCAATTCCATCTGGGACCAAGTCCAGGTGGGAGACATAGAGATTTGCAAGATACATACGGATCCGAATGCTGCAAACCCGTTGACTATGCCTCTTCCACGAGCAAAACATGATCAGCACCAAGGCTCCATGGGTGTTAGAATCATTACTGTGTAATCTAGATTATTAACTCTAGTGCAAGTGGGAGACTGAAGGAAATATGCCCTAGAGGCAATAATAAAGTTATCATTTATTTCCTTATATCATGATAAATGTTTATTATTCATGCTAGAATTGTATTAACCGGAAACATAATACATGTGTGAATACATAGACAAACATAATGTCACTAGTATGCCTCTACTTGACTAGCTCATTAATCAAAGATGTTTATATTTCCTGACCATAGACATGAGTTGTCATTTGATTAACGGGATCACATCATTAGGAGAATGATGTGATTGACTTGACCCATTCCGTTAGCTTGGCACTTGATCGTTTAGTATGTTGCTATTGTTTTCTTCATGACTTATACATGTTCCTACAACTATGAGATTATGCAACTCCTGTTTGCCGGAGAAACACTTTGTGTGCTACCAAACGTCACAATGTAACTGGGTGATTATAAATGAGCTCTACACGTGTCTCCAAAGGTACATGTTGAGTTGGCGTATTTCGAAATTAGGTTCTGTCACTTCGATTGTCGGAGAGGTATCTCTGGGCCCTCTCGGTAATGCACATCACTATAAGCCTTGCAAGCAATGTAGCTAATGAGTTAGTTACGGAATGATGCATTACATAACGAGTAGAGAGACTTGCCGGTAATGAGATTGAACTAGGTATTGGGATACCGGCGATCGAACCTCGTGCAAGTAACATACCGATGACAAAGGGAACAACGTATGTTGTTATACGGTTTGACCGATAAAGATCTTCGTAGAATATGTAGGAGTCAATATGAGCATCCAGGTTCCGCTATTGGTTACTGACCGGAGACGTGTCTCGGTCATGTCTACATAGTTCTCGAACCCGTAGGGTCCGCATGCTTAAAGTTTCAATGACGGTTATATTATGAGTTTATGAGTTTTGATGTACCGAAGGTTGTTCGGAGTCCTGGATGTGATCAAGGACATGACGAGGAGTGTATAAATGGTCGAGACATGAAGATTGATATATTGGAAGCCTATATTTGGATATCGGAAGTGTTCGGGTGAAATCGGGATTTTACCGGAGTACCGAGGGGTTACCGGAACCCCCCGGGGGCTTAATGGGCCATAGTGGGCCTTAGTGGAGAAGAGGAGAGGCGGCCAGGGCAGGGCTGCGCGCCCCTCCCCCTAGTTTGAATAGGACAAGGAGAGGGGGCGGCGCCCCCCCCCCCTTTCCTTCCTCTCTCTCCCTACTCTTTCCCCCTTCTCCTAATCCAACAAGGAAGGGAGGGAGTCCTACTCCCGGTGGGAGTAGGACTCCTCCAGGCGCACCTCCTCCTGGCCGGCCGCCCCCTCCCCCCTTGCTTCTTTATATACGGGGGCGGGGGGGGGCACCTCTAGACACAACAACAACATATGATTGATCTCTTAGCCGTGTGCGGTGCCACCCTCCACAATAGTCCTCCTCGATAATATTGTAGCAGTGCTTAGGCGAAGCCCTGCGACGGTAGAACATCATCATCATCACCACGCCGTCGTGCTGATGGAACTCTCCCTCGACACTCGGCTGGATTGGAGTTCAAGGGACGTCATTGAGCTGAACGTGTGCTAGAACTCAGAGGTGCCGTACTTTCGGTGCTTGATCGGCCGGGCCGTGAAGATGTACGACTACATCAACCGCATTGTTCTAACAATTCCGCTTTCGGTCTACGAGGGTACGTGGACAACACTCTCCCCTCTCGTTGCTACGCATCACCATGATCTTGCGTGTGCGTAGGAATATTTTTGAAATTACTACGTTCCCCAACAGCTGCTATGCCCCGTCCTAGCCATGAGAGTTGCTTCGAGCGGCACAACACCTCTGCTACAACCAGTTCGCGTGATGTTGTAACCAGCGTAGCCCCCAGCTACAACTGGTGCCATCGTTGTGGAGTTATCCGAGGTCGGCCATGGTGACCGTCCATGTCGAAAGCTGCAACCACCTCTACATAGTTGGAACCCGCGGCGCCGAAAGTTGCCACCAGTGCCGGGGAAAGCTGCAACCACCACCCAATCTTGCATTTTTTGCTACCATCATTTTTTTGCTGGAACCAGCACAACTTTTTGCTACCACCGGTTTTTGTGTATGCTGAAACCAACCCCAATTTTTGTATTTTTTGCTACGACCAGCGTTTTAGTTTGCTAGAACGAACTTCATTTTTTGCTACCACTGGCGTTTTTTATTTTGCTGGTTTTTTGCTACCACCGTTTTTTTGGTTGCTAGAACCAGTGCCATGTTTTGCTACCACCGTCGTTTTGGGTGCAAAGCATGGCATTGTCGGTGTGAAAACCGGCAAACCTCGCAGTAGGGGTCCCGAGCTGTGGATATCGTACAAATGGTAACAGGAACAAGGAGACGGTGTTTACCCAGGTTCGGGCCCTCTTGATGGAGGTAAAACCCTACGTCCTGCTCTTGTTTATATTGATGGAGATGTATCGAATACAGAGTTGATCTACCTCGAGATCGTCAGATGTGTTCTAACTCTATGGCTAGGTGAACGAGATTGCGTTGATGTCGCCTCTACAGGCTAAACCCTTTGGCTTATATAGACGCCATGTAGGGCTCCTAGGGTTACAAAGTCGGTATTTAGGCGTGGAGGCGGCATGAGAAATCTTGGAGTACACGTCAAGTCTTCGGCCGATGCAGTCTTGATCTCGCCTCGAGCGTGCAACTTCCGGAGTCCATCTTGAGAGGAATGAAGGCCCATTGGCCTAGCCCAAAGAATGCAGGCTGACTAGGTTGGCACCCCCTAGTATAGGACACCATCAGTAGCCCCTAAATGAGCCTTCGATGCCAAGGAAGACACTCTTGGACTTCGGTTCCGGAGTCTTTGGCTCGACAGGCAAGTTCCCATGCACGATCTCTTCAAGTAGTCTTTGGAAGTTTGATAGCTCCGCCGGGCGGGCTCGGCTCTCCTGCACGTGGCCCCGGTCTTCTGAATTTGGTAATTATGTTTTTACGGGGAAGAAAGTTGCTTTATGGCGAAATGTTGAAGCAACGGCCTCTCCCCCTTTTTATTTATGAGCCAGGCGTGCGGATTTACCATACACCCCAACCCCTCTTTTCAAGCAAATCGCGCAAGCGCTCCCCTCCTCCCAAGTCCAACCTTGAGAGTTTCTCATGGCGAGAAATGCAGGCTCTTTGAGGTGCCCTCACGTCCCTATTAGAGGCGACTAGGCTGTTGTGTTGTCTCATGCATCCAACTGGAACGCCTGGCCAAGCAAGGATATTTGCCTGATTCAGATCTGTTAGCGACCCGCTCAGGATTGACATCCATGAACGGGCAAGTGCATGCAGAGAATCACCCTTCTCCTCAAGAGGGAGAAAGGGTATGCTTCATCTCCTTCTTACTGCGCGCCTAGGGTTTCCCATTCACCCCTTCCTCCAGGGCCTGTTGGAGTTTGTTTGGCTGCAACTTCACCACTTCACCCCCAACTGGATTTTACATACTGTGGGGTACGTCGCCCTTTGCGAGATGCACTCGAGTGTGAGGCATGCTTCGGGCTATGGAGGAAGTATTTATACGTATTGCCCTACTCCCCTGCCAAGAAGTTATGATGTCGGGGTTGCCGAATCGAGGGGACCGAATACCCATTAGGCACTCCTCGGGTGGACACCGACGTCTGTCCAACCGAGTGGTTTATATAGACGACGTTCCCCTCCTCGACCCAGTTTGGCCAGGACTCCCCTGGTTCTCCAAGGAACCCCCGAAGAGGCGTTATAGTTGGAGGCTGCAGGGCCCCGCCCAGGAGGAAAGTGCCAAGGTAACCAAGCTGTCATCTCGGATGAAGCAGTTAACGAGCACTGGCCTTACTATAATAGATGTAATGGCCACGGCGATAAACCGAAGAGTCCATCCACTTCGGCAGCGCCCTCATCTGCTATGCGTGTTCAACGGGATCAAAGACTCTTCTTGAACAATTCAGGAGAGCTTCTTTGACCAGGCAACCTTTGGGACAATGTTGGTGAAGGAAATATGCCCTAGAGGCAATAATAAAGATATTATTTATTTCCTTATTTCATGATAAATGTTTATTATTCATGCTTGATACGTCTCCAACGTATCTACTTTTCCAAACACTTTTTCCCTTGTTTTGGACTCTAACTTGCATGATTTGAGTGAAACTAACCCGGACTGATGCTGTTTTCAGCAGAACTGCCATGATGTTGTTTTATGTGAAGAAAAGAAAAGTTCTCGGAATGTCCTGAAAATCCACGGAGGTACTTTTTGGAATTAATAAGAATTTCTGGGTGAAAGAAATACAACAGGGGGCCCGGGGCCTGTCCACGAGACAAGGGGGCGCCCACCCTAGGGCGCGCCCTCCTATCTCATGGGCCACCCGGACCTCCACCGACCTCAACTCCAACTCCATATATTCACGTTCGGGGAGAAAAAAATCAAAGAGAAATTTTCATCGTGTTTTACGACACGGAGCCGCCGCCAAGCCCTAATCTCTCTCGGGAGGACTGATCTAGAGTCCATTCGGGGCTCCGGAGAGGGGGATTCGTCGCCGTCGTCATCATCAACCATCCTCCATCACCAATTTCTTGATGCTCACCGTCGTGCGTGAGTAATTCCATCGTAGGCTTGCTGGACGGTGATGGGTTGGATGAGATTTACCATGTAATCAAGTTAGTTTTGTTAGGGTTTGATCCCTAGTATCCACTATGTTCTGAGATTGATGTTGCAATGACTTTGCTATGCTTAATGCTTGTCACTAGGGCCCGAGTGCCATGATTTCAGATATGAACCTATTATGTTTTCATGAATATATGTGTGTTCTTGATCCTATCTTGCAAGTCTATAGTCACCTATTATGTGTTATGATCCGACAACCCCGAAGTGACAATAATCGGGATACTTCTCGGTGATGACCATAGTTTGAGGAGTTCATGTATTCACTATGTGCTAATGCTTTGTTCCAGTTCTCTATTAGAAGGAGGCCTTAATATTCCTTAGTTTCCGCTAGGACCCCGCTGCCACGGGAGGGTAGGACAAAAGATGTCATGCAAGTTCTTTTCCATAAGCACGTATGACTATTTACAGAATACATGCCTACATTACATTGATGAACTGGAGCTAGTTCTGTGTCACCCTATGTTATAACTATTGCATGAGGAATCGCATCCGGCATAATTATCCATCATTGATCCATTGCCTACGAGCTTTTCATATATTGTTCTTCGCTTATTTACTTTTCCGTTGCTACTGTTACAACTACTACAAAAACCTCAAAACTATTATCTTTACTTTTGCTACCGTTACTTTTATTACCATACCACTTTTGCTACAAAATACTTTGTTGCAGATACTAAGTTATCCATGTGTGGTAGAATTGACAACTCAACTGCTAATACTCAAGAATATTCTTTGGCTCCCCTTGTGTCGAATCAATAAATTTGGGTTGAATACTTTACCCTCGAAAGCTGTTGCGATCCCCTACACTTGTGGGTTATCAGGACTAATTTCTGGCGCCGTTGCCGGGGAGCATAGCTCTATTCTCTGAGTCACTTGGGATTTATATCTGTTGATCACTATGAAGAACTTGAAAGACGACAGAACTACTACTTTGCCCTCAACTACGAGGGGAGGTAAGGAACTGCCATCTAGCTCTGCACTAGATTCTCCTTCCGTTATTAGTAGGCTTGCGACACCTAAACCTGCTACTGCTATGAATTCTGATATGTCGCATGTTATTGAGGATGTCACTTCTGCTATGCATGATGAAACTACTTCTGTGCTTGATACTACTTTGCCATTAGGTGAATTTCTTGATGAACAACTTGCTAGAGTTAGGGGGAATGAAAATATTGAAGATGCTATTATAGATGATAGTGATGATGAAGGTTCTCCCAATGATTATGTATTACCTGTTGTTCCTAAGGGTTATGTTATGAATGAAGAAGCTGCTAGGGAAATCTTTGCTTGCAATGATAGATATGATCTTAAGAAATTATTAGCTAAATGGAAGCGGCAGTCTCTTAATGCTAGAATGAAACCTGACCCTACTTTTGCTACTTCACCTATCTGTGTTACTGATAAGGATTATGAGTTCTCTGTTGATCCTGAAATTATTACTTTAGTTGAATCTGATCCTTTTTATGGCCTTGAATCTGAAACTGTTGTGGCACATCTTACCAAGTTAAATGATATAGCTACCCTGTTTACTCATGATGAGAAGTCTCACTATTATTATATTCTTAAGATATTTCCGTTCTCATTAAAGGGTGATGCTAAGACTTGGTATAATTCTCTTGCTCCTGGTTGTGTGCATAGTCCCCAGGATATGATTTATTACTTCTCTGCTAAATATTTCCCTGCTCATAAGAAACAAGCTGCCTTGCGGGAAATATATAATTTTGTGCAAATCAAAGAAGAGAGTCTCCCACAAGCTTGGGGGAGGCTTCTCCAGTTACTTAATGCTTTGCCTGATCATCCTCTCAAGAAAAATGAAATACTTGATATCTTTTATAATGGACTAACCGATGTTTCCAAGGACTACTTGGATAGTTGTGCTGGTTGTGTTTTCAGGGAAAGAACAGTCGACGAAGCTGAAATATTATTGAATAATATGTTGACTAATGAAAATAATTGGACTCTTCTTGAGCCAATTCCTGAAGCAATTGAGCCAACTCATGAGCCTATTCCTAAACCCACTCTGAAGAAGATAGGTGTTTTATTTCTCAGTCTTGAAGATATGCAAGAGGCAAAGAAATCAATGAAAGAAAAAGTTATTGAAGCTGAAGATGTTAAGAATTTACCTCCTATTGAAGAAATACATGGTCTTAATATACCGCCTGTTGAAGAACCACATTGTCTTGATAACCCGGCACAGGTAGTAAAGGTAAATTCTCTTTATAGATATGATAAAGTTGAAATCCCCTCTACTAAATTTCATAGCCCATGCTTAGATAAATTTGATGACTTTATGGCTAGACAAGAAAGTTTTAATGCTTATGTTGGTCGAGAGTTAAAGAATAATGCTTTCGAGATAGGACACGTAAGCGATAATCTGGCTAGAGTTAAAGATGAACTCAAACTCGTTAGCAAATATGCTTCTGTGGTTGCAACTCAAGCGGAGCAAGTACTTAAAGCTCAAAATGATTTGCTTGATGAATTAAATAATAAAAATGACTTTGCTGTTAGAGTGGCTACTAGAACTGGTAGAATGACTCTGGAACCTTTGTATCCTGAAGGCCACCCTAAGAGAATCGAGCAAGATTCTCAGAGAAACAATTTAGAGGCACCTAGTTCTTCTAAAAAGAAGAAAAAGAACGATAGAACTTTGCATGCTTCTACCTGAGAATCCCAATGATATTTCTATTTCTGATGCTGAAACACAATCAGGTGATGAACATGAACCTAGTGATAATGTTAATGATAATGTTCATGTTGATGCTCAACCTAGCAAAAACAATGATGTAGAGATTGAACCTGCTGTTGATTTTGATAACCCACAATCAAAGAATCAATGTTATGACAAGAGAGATTTTGTTGCTAGGAAGCACGGTAAAGAAAGAGAACCATGGGTTCAGAAACCCATGCCCTTTCCTCCTAAACCATCCAAGTCAAAGGATGATGAGGATTTTGAGCGCTTTGCTGAAATGATTAGACCTATTTTCTTACATATGCGCTTAATTGATATGCTAAAAGTAAATCCTTATGCTAAGTATATGAAGGATATCATCACAAATAAAAGAAAGATACCAGAAGCTGAAATTTCCAGCATGCTTGCTAATTACACTTTTAAGGGTGGAATACCAAAGAAACTTGGAGATCCGAGTGTACTAACTATACCATGCCCCATTAAAAGAAATTATGTTAGAACTACTTTATGTGATTTTGGAGCCGGTGTTAGTGTTATGCTTCTCTCTTTATATCGTAGACTTGAATTGAATAAGTTGACACCTACTGAAATATCTTTGCAAATGGCTGATAAATCAACTGCTATACCTGTCGGTATTTGTGAAGATGTGCTTGTTGTGGTTGCAAATGTCACTATCTTAACGGACTTTGTTATTCTTGATATTCCTGAGGACGATAGTATGTCTGTTATCCTTGGTAGACCTTTCCTTAATACTGCAGGGGCTGTTATTGATTGCAACAAAGGCAATGTCACTTTTCATGTTAATGGTAATGAGCATACGGTACACTTTCCGAGGAAACAACCTCAAGTTCATAGCATCAATTCTATTGGAAAAGTTCAACTATTATTATTGGAGGTTTTGAATTTCCTCTCCCTACTGTCAAGAAAAAGTATGATATTCTTATTGTTGGGGATTTTCATATCCCCGTTGAGGTAACTTAGTGTTATTCGAAATTTCTCCGGTTCCGTGTTATTCGGAATGAGTTTGTTAACAAGACTTGATCAACCTTGTTAGTGGATTCATTTTGATGATCATGAGATGGATGAAACTAGAAGGCACAACCTTCTGTACCCTCTTTTTACTTTCTGTTATTTAGAATAAATAAAGCAAAAATAGTATTATTTGTCTGTTTTCTGAATTATCGATGCAATAAAAAATAGTCCAAAAATAAAAGTGCTCCAAATGCCCTGCAAATTTAGTATGATTTTTTCTGGAATATTTGAGGATTTTAGGCACTGAAATCACTGGAGGAGGGGCAAGCACCAGGCCACGAGAGTGGAGGGCGCCCCCCCTATAGGGCACGCCCCCCTGTCTCGTGGGCCCCTGGTGGCCCCCCTCCACTTATGCCAGCACCCACACACTTCATCTTCTACCCCAAAAAATCCCCATCCAGCTCAAGCACGAGTTCTAGCTCATTTTGCTGCGATTTTCGATCTCCTTGCTCAAAGCTCCATTCACAAAACTGCTTTGGGAGATTGTTGCTTGGTATGTGACTCCTCCATTGGTCCAATTAGTTTTTGTTCTAGTGCTTTATTCATTGCAATTTTTTGCTGCATAGGTGACCATGTTCTTGAGCTTGCATGTTAAATTTATAAGGTCCCAAGCAATTCCAATGCATGATATAGGCTCTAGGCACTTGTAGGAGTAGTTGCTACCAACCTTGTTTAGTTTTATTCACTTTTATTTTGAAGTTACTAAAATTTCAGAAATTTTCAGAAAATGTTAAGGAAGCTTTTGAGGGGCTCTTCTAGCCAAAGCTCTCAGGAAAAACAAGCCAAAGAGAAGGGAAAAGCCAAGTATAATCTTCCTCGCTTAGCGGAAGTACGGTCGTGTGAATGGCCATGTGAGGATTTCTTGAAAGAAGCTGGAATTCATGAAGATTTTTATTCTTTGATTGAGACTGCAAGCCTCATCGGTTCCATGAACGACCGAATCGATCAATATCTCTTACTCACCAATACTTTTGTGCAAAACTTTTATTATTATCCTAAGAAGTCACCGCCTGCAGTATCATTTCATTTATATGATGAATTCAGAGAAATGTCTTTACGTAATTTTTGCATGGTGTGTAGGATACCTTATGAGGGATAATTAGAGGAACCCCATCGTGAAGATGTGGGTGGCTTTGTTAATACTATAGCTGTAGAGGAGCCAAAGAAGGGCTCTGAGGCAAAAGTCTCTAGCATACACTATCCCGTTTTACGTTACTTTGCCATATTTGCTAGTAGATGCTTGATTGGTCGTGGAAATAGTGGAAACTTGAGCATTCCTGATATTATCATTCTTCAACATGCTTTGCTTGGAGACAATACTTTTAGTATGGGTGCCAATTCGTTGCTAAACGGCTAGCCCTGAATCATACAAAAGGCCCCATATTTGGAGGTATCTATGCTGCATGTCTTGCTAGACATTTTCAGATACCCATTAGGCACCATGAGAAGGAGGAAATAAAATTGCCTCCTCACATTTTAGATTACAAGATCATGGTAGCACACAAGTTTATTGTTGACAACGAAGATAGGACGCTCTTGTATAAACTTAGATTTAATAAGAAACACTTTGAGATTATTATTTTGCCTGCGCCTCTGTTGTTTGATTTGCTTGCAGAAAATCTTCTTGTCACACCGGAAGCGGTGAACAATCATTGAGCCCAAGCTTTTACTCCTGAACCTGAGCCGGAACCTAAACTGGACCCTTATCGTGCATCATCTGTCCAGTGGTATCCTGATTACACCTCCTAGTACACCGGGGAAAGTAGCAGCGGTCCTTGGTACTAGACCAACATAGGCCAAAAGCCTAAGCTTGGGGGAGTACGTATTTCTCACCGACTTTACATTCATGTTCACACACTAGTCATCGGTGCTCATACTCTTTCATTGTATTATCCTTGCTAGTTTAAATTTCCTTTTCTAGTTTTCTTCTTGTGTGTTTGATAAACCTTAAGAAAAAACCAAAAAAAAATAGTTAGTTTAATTTCCATGCTTGTAGTACAATTAAAATGAAATCCCAAAAAGATTTCTCGTTCTTCTTTTACTTGTTGGGAGCTTTCCCGTGTAAATAGTTTTCTTTTCTTTTCTTTCCTTTGGGGGTCGAGAAGACCATATTGAAAATGCTTAGTGGCTCTTATATGCATGATTGTTTATTTAACTTAGATCCCATATTACTTGTCTTCTCTCTTGAGTTGAATGCTTGCAGATTCCAGCTTAGTCCAATGCACGTGCACTATTATTATTATACACATCGTTCGGTCGTGCAAGTGAAAGGCAATAATGACGATATATGATGGACTTATTGGGATGAGAAAAGCTGGTATGAACTCGACCTCTCTTGTTTTTGTAAATATGATGAGTTCATCATTTCTGGGCCAGCTTATTATGAAGTAAACATATTTGCAATGACATTTAGAGATTATAGTTGCTTGTGCCATGCTTGATTAGCTATGAGTTATAATGGTTTACCTTGCGTGTCAACATGCTATTAGAATGATTATGATGTGGTATGATGAGATGGTATCCTCCTTTGAATGAAGTGAGTGACTCGACTTGGCACATGTTCACGCATGTAGTTGAATCAAATCAACATAGCCTTCATGATATTTATGTTCATGGTGGATTATATCCTACTCATGCTTGTACTCGGTGTGAATTAATTTTAATGCATGTTTATGACTGTTGTCTCTCTCTCAGTTGGTCGCTTCCCAGTCCTTTGCTAGCCTTCACCTGTACTAAGCAGGAATACTGCTTGTGCATCCAAACTCCTTAAACCCCAAAGTTGTTCCATATGAGTCCACTATACCTTCCTATATGCGGTATTTACCTGCCGTTCCAAGTAAATTTGTATGTGCCAAACTCCAAACCTTCAAATGAAATTCTATTCTGTATGCTCGAGCAGCTCATGTTACAACTAGGGCTGCCTATATCTTCCATGCTAGGTGGGTTATTCTCAAGAGGAGTGGACTCCGCTCCTCATTCACGAGAAAGGGCCGGTAACCGGGATGCCCAGTCCCATTGATCCAAAAAGATCAAAGCAAATCAAAATAACTAAACAAAACTCCCCCAGGGTTGTTGTTAGTTGGAGGCACTCGTTCTTTCGAGCAAGCCATGGATTGATGCTTGTTGGTGGTTGGGGAGTATAAACCTTTACCATTCTGTTTGGGAACTGCCTATAATGCATGTAGTATGGAAGATACAGCCATCTCATAGTTGTTGCGTTGACAGCGAAAGTATGCCGCTCAAAATGTTATTCTATCTCTATTTTAAAATCGAGCTCTGGCACCTCTACAAATCCCTGCTTCCCTCTGCGAAGGGCCTATCTATTTACTTTTATGTTGAGTCATCACCCTTCTTATTAAAAGCACCCGCTTGAGAGCACACTGTCATTTTCATTCATTACTTTTGGTTTATATTGGGTATGACTTGACTGGATCTCTTTTACCATGAATTACAATGTTTAGTCAGTCCTTGATCTTTAAAGGTGCTCTACATTTATGTTTTGCGGTCTCAGAGAGGGCTAGCGAGATACCATTTTATTATATCATGTTATGATTATTTTGAGAAAGTGTTGTCATCTGAGTTTTATTATTATGGCACACTACCTGATTATGCTATTGATATGAGTAATTGTGAGACCTAAGTGTTATTGTGAGTATGGTTAGTTCATAATATTTGCTGAAACGCTGGCTTTTCATGTTACAACAATAAGAGCAAACAAAGTTTGTAAAAGTTGTTCTTTATCACTTTCAGTTTATCAACTGAATTGCTTGAGGACAAGCAAAGGTTTAAGCTTGGGGGAGTTGATACGTCTCCAACGTATCTACTTTTCCAAACACTTTTGCCCTTGTTTTGGACTCTAACTTGCATGATTTGAATGAAACTAACCCGGACTGATGTTGTTTTCAGCAGAACTGCCATGATGTTGTTTTATGTGTAGAAAAGAAAAGTTCTCAGAATGTCCTGAAAATCCATGGAGGTACTTTTTGGAATTAATAAGAATTTCTAGGCGAAAGTAATACACCAGGGGGCCCAGGGCCTGTCCACGAGACAGGGGGCGCCCCCCTAGGGCGCGCCCTCCTATCTCGTGGGCCCCCTAGACCTCCACCGACCTCAACTCCAACTCCATATATTCACGTTCGGGGAGAAAAAAAATCAGAGAGAAAGTTTCATCGCGTTTTACGACATGGAGCCGCCGCCAAGCCCTAATCTCTCTCAGGAGGGCTGATCTAGAGTCCGTTCGGGGCTCCGGAGAGGGGGATTCATCGCCATCGTCATCATCAACCATCCTCCATTACCAATTTCATGATGCTCACTTCCGTGCGTGAGTAATTCCATCATAGGCTTGCTGGACGGTGATGGGTTGGATGAGATTTACCATGTAATCAAGTTAGTTTTGTTAGGGTTTGATCCCTAGTATCCACTATGTTCTGAGATTGATGTTGCTATGACTTTGGTATGCTTAATGCTTGTCACTAGGGCCCGAGTGCCATGATTTCAGATCCGAACCTATTATGTTTTCATGAATATATGTGTGTTCTTGATCCTATCTTGCAAGTCTATAGTCACCTATTATGTGTTATGATCCGACAACCCCGAAGTGACAATAATCGGGATACTTCTCGGTAATGACCGTAGTTTGAGGAGTTCATGTATTCACTATGTGCTAATGCTTTGTTTCGGTTCTCTATTAAAAGGAGGCCTTAATATCCCTTAGTTTCCGCTAGGACCCCACTGCCACGGGAGGGTAGGACAAAAGATGTCATGCAAGTTCTTTTTCATAAGCACGTATGACTATTTACGGAATACATGCCTACATTACATTGATGAACTGGAGCTAGTTCTGTGTCACCCTATGTTATAACTATTGCATGAGGAATCGCATCCGGCATAATTATCCATCACTGATCCATTGCCTATGAGCTTTTCATATATTGTTCTTCGCTTATTTACTTCTCTGTTGCTACTGTTACAACTACTACAAAACCCCAAAAACTATTATCTTACTTTTGCTACCGTTACTTTTATTATCATACCACTTTTGCTACTAAATACTTTGCTGCAGATACTAAGTTATCCAGGTGTGGTTGAATTGACAACTCAACTGCTAATACTAAAGAATATTCTTCGGCTCCCCTTGTGTCGAATCAATAAATTTGGGTTGAATACTTTACCCTCGAAAGCTGTTGCGACCCCCTACACTTGTGGGTTATCAATGCTAGAATTGTATTAACTGGAAACTTAGTACATGTGTGAATACATAGACAAAACATATTGTCCCTAGTATGCCTCTACTTGACTAGGTCGTTAATCAAAGATGGTTATGTTTCCTAACCATAGACATGTGTTGTCATTTGATGAACGGGATCACATCATTAGGAGAATGATGTGATGGACATGACCCTTCCGTTAGCTTAGCATTATGATCGTGACAGTTTCATTGCTACTACTTTCTTCATGACTTATACAAGTTCCTCAGTCTATTGGATTATGCAACTCCTGAATATCGGAGGAACACTTTGTGTGCTGCCAAACGTCACAACATAAATGGGTGATTATAAAGGTGCTATACAGGTGTCTCTGAAGGTGTTTGTTGGGTTGGCATAGATCAAGATTAGGATTTGTCAGTCCATGTTTCGGGGAGGTATCTCTGGGCCCTCTCGGTAATACTCATCACTATAAGCCTTACAAGCATTGTGACTAATGAGTTAGTTGCGGGATGAAGTATTACGGAACGAGTAAAGAGACTTGCCGGTAACGAGATTGAACTAGGTATGATGATACTGACGATCGAATCTCGGGCAAGTAACATACCGATGACAAAGGGAACAACGTATGTTGTTATGCGGTTTGACCGATAAAGATCTTCGTAGAATATGTAGGAACCAATATGAGCATCCAGGTTCCGCTATTGGTTATTGACCGGAGATGTGTCTCGATCATGTGTACATAGTTCTCGAACCCGTAGGGTCCGCACGTTTAACGTTCGATGACGATTGGTATTATGAGTTCATGTGATATGATGTACCGAAGGTTGTTCGGAGTCCCAGATGAGATCATGGACATGACGAGGAGTCTCGAAATGGTCGAGACATAAAGATTGATATATTGGACGGCTATGTTCGGACATCGGAAGTGTTCCGAAGAAGTTTTGGATAAAACCGGAGTACCGGGGGGTTACCGGGCCCCCCTGGAGGTCAATGGGCCTTCACGGGCCTTAGTGGAAGAGAGGAGGAGGCTTCCAAGTGTTGGGGAATGCCCCCCAAGCCCAATCCGCATTGGGGAGGACCCCCCTTTCCTTGTTCCCTTCTTCACTTCCTTCCTCCTCCTAGTTGGACCAGGAAAGGGGGGGAAACTTACTCCTACTAGGAGTAGGAATCCCCCCTTGGGGCGCACCCCATGAGACCGGCCGACCCCCTCCTCCACTCCTTTATATACGGGGGAGGGGGGCACCCCATAGAGAGAAAAGTTGATCTTTTAGCCGTGTGCGGTGCCCCCTCCACAGATTTCCACCTCGGTCATATCGTCATAGTGCTTAGGGGAAGCCCTGCGCCGGTAACTTCATCATCACCGTCACCACGCCATCGTGCTGACGGAACTCTCCCTCAGCCTCAACTGCATCTAGAGTTCTAGGTACGTCACTGAGTTGAACGTGTGCAGAATTGCGGAGGTGCCGTGCGTTTGGTACTTGATCGGTTGGATCGCGAAGACGTTCGACTACATCAACCGCATTACTTAACGCGTCCGCTTTCGGTCTACGAGGGTACATGGACACACTCTCCCCCTCGTTGCTATGCATCACCTAGATAGATCTTGCGTGATCATAGGAATTTTTTTGAAATTACTGCGTTCCCCAACAGTGGCATCCGAGCCAGGTCTATGCGCAGATGTTATATGCACGAGTAGAACACAAAGAGTTGTGGGCGATAATAGTCATACTACTTACCATCATGTCATACTTTGATTCGGCGGTATTGTTGGATGAAGCGGCCCAGACCGACATTACATGACCGCGTTCATGAGACTGGTTCTACCAATGTGCTTATGCACATAGGTGGCTGGCGGGTGTCTGTTTCTCCAACTTTAGTTGAGTCGAGTGTGGCTATGCCTGGTCCTTGTTGAAGGTTAAAACAGCACACTTGATGAAAAATCGTTGTGGTTTTGATGCGTAGGTAAGAACTGTTCTTGCTAGAAGCCCGTAGCAGCCACGTAAAACTTGCAACAACAAAGTAGAGGACGTCTAACTTGCTTTTGCAGGGCTTGCTGTGATGTGATATGGTCAAGGCATGATGTGATATAAATTGTTGTATGAGATGATCATGTTTTGTAACAAAGTTATCGGCAACTGGCAGGAGCCATATGGTTGGCGCTTTATTGTATGCAATGCAATCGCCATGTAATTGTTTTACTTTATCACTAAGCGATAGTGATAGTCGTAGTAATAATAGTTGGCGAGATGACAACGATGCTACGATGGAGATCAAGGTGTCGCGCCGGTGACGGTGGAGATCATGACGATGCTTCAGTGATGGAGATCATGAGCACAAGATGTTGATGGCCATATCATGTCACATATCTTGATTGCATGTGATGTTTATCCTTTATGCATCTTATTTTGCTTAGTACGGCAGTAGCATTATAAGATAATCCCTTACTTAATTTTAAGGTATAAGTGTTCTCTCTGAGTATGCACCGTTGCTACAGTTCGTCGTGCCGAGACACCACGTGATGATCGGGTGTGATAAGCTCTACGTTCACATACAACGGGTGCAAGCCAGTTTTGCGCATGCAGAATACTCGGGTTAAACTTGACGAGCCTAGCATATGCAGATATGGCCTCGGAACACTGAGACCGAAAGGTCGAACGTGAATCATATAGTAGATATGATCAACATAATGATGTTCACCATTGAAAACTACTCCATCTCACGTGATGATCGGACAGGGTTTAGTTGATTTGGATCACGTGATCACTTAGATGATTAGAGGGATGTCTATCTAAGTGGGAGTTCTTAAGCAATATGATTAATTGAACTTTAATTTATCATGAACTTAGTACCTAATAGTATTTTGCATATCTATGTTGTTGTAGATCAATGGCCCATGTTGCCATTCCTTTGAATTTTAATGCGTTCCTAGAGAAAGCTAAGTTGAAAGATGATGACAACAACTACATGGACTGGGTCCGTAACTTGAGGATTGTCCTCATTGCTGCACAGAAGAATTATGTCTTGGAAGCACCGTTAGGTGTACCACCCGCGCCAGTTACTACAGACATTATGAATGCCTGGCAGACGCATGTTGATGACTACTCGATAGTTCAGTGTGCCATGCTTTACGGCTTAGAATCGGGACTTCAAAGATGTTTTGATCGTCATGGAGCATATGAGATGTTCGAAGAGTTGAAGATAATATTTCAAGCAAATGCCTGAGTTGACAGATATGAAGTCTCCAACAAGTTCTACAACTGCAAAATGGAGGAGAATAGTTCTATCAGTGAACACATACTCAGAATGTCTGGGTACCATAACCACTTGACTCAACTGGGAGTTAATCTTCCTGATGATAGTGTCATTGACAGAGTTCTTCAATCACTGCCACCAAGCTATAAAGGCTTCATGATGAACTATAATATGCAAGGGATGAACAAGACTATTCCCGAGCTCTTCGCAATGCTAAAGGCCGCGGAGGTAGAAATCAAAATGGAGCATCAAGTGTTGATGGTCAACAAGACCACTAGTTTCAAGAAAAGGGGCAAAGGGAAGAAGGGGAACTTCAAAAAGAACGTCAAAAAGGTTGCTGCTCAAGAGAAGAAACCCAAGTCTGGACCTAAGCCTGAAACTGAGTTCTTCTACTACAAAGGGACTGGTCACTGGAAGCGGAACTACCCCAAGTATTTGGCGGATAAGAAGGATGGCAAAGTGAAAGGTACATTTGATATACATGTTATTGATGTGTACTTAACTAATGCTTGTAGTAGCGCCTGGATATTTGATACTGGTTTTGTTACTCATATTTCGACTCGAAACAGGGGCTACGGATTAAGCAAAGATTGGCTAAGGATGAGGTGACGATGCGCGTGGGAAATGGTTCAAAGGTCGATGTGATCGCCGTTGGCACGCTACCTCTACATCTACCATCGGGATTAGTTTTAGACCTGAATAATTATTATTTGGTGCCAGCGTTGAGCATGAACATTATATCTGAATCTTGTTTAATTTGAGATGATTATTCATTTAAATCAGAGAATAATGGTTGTTCTATTTATATGAGTAATATCTTTTATAGTCATGCACCCTTGATGAGTGGTCTATTTTTGTTGAATCTCAATAGTGATGATACACATATTCATAATATTGAAGCCAAAAGATGCAAAGTTAATAATGATAGTGCAACTTATTTGTGGCACTACCGTTCGGGTCATATCGGTGTAAAGTGCATGAAGAAACTCCATGCTGATGGACTTTTGGAATCACTTGGTGCTTGCGAACCGTGCCTCATGGGCAAGATGACGAAAACTCTATTCTCTGGAACTATGGAACGGGCCACTGACTTGTTGGAAATAATACATACCAATGTATGCGGTCCAATGAGCATTAAGGCTCGTGGTGGGTACCGATATTTTCTTACCTTCACAGATGATTTGAGCAGATATGGTTATATCTACTTAATGAAGCATAAGTCTGAAACATTTGAAAAGTTCAAAGAATTTCAGAGTGAAGTGGAAAATCATCGTAACAAGAAAATTAAGTTTCTATGATCTGATCGTGGAGGAGAATATTTGAGTTACGAGTTTGGTCTTCATTTGAAACAACACGGGATAGTTTCACAACTAACGCCACCTGGAACACCACAACGAAATGGTGTGTCCGAACGTTGTAACCGTAATTTATTGGATATGGTGCGATCTATGATGTCTCTTACTGATTTACCGCTATCATTTTGGGTTATGCTTTAGAGACGGCTGCATTCACTTTAAATACGGCACCATCAAAATCCGTTGAGAGACGCCTTATGAATTGTGGTTTGGCAAGAAACCAAAGTTGTCGTTTCTTAAAGTTTGGGGCTGCGATGCTTATGTGAAAAAGCTTCAACCTGATAAGCTCGAATCCAAATCAGAGAAGTGCGTCTTCATAGGATACCCAAAGGAAACTGTTGGGTACACCTTCTATTACAGATCCAAAGGCAAAATCTTTGTTGCTAAAAATGGATCCTTTCTAGAGAAGGAGTTTCTCTCGAAAGAAGTGAGTGGGAGGAAAGTAGAAATTGATGAGGTAATTGTACCTTCTCCCTTATTGGAAAGTAGTTCATCACAGAAATCAATTCTAGTGATTCCTACACCAATTAGTGAGGAAGTTAATGATGATGATCATGAAACTTTAGATCAAGTTACTACCGAACCTCGTAGGTCTTCCAGAGTAAGATCCACACCAGAGTGGTATGACAATACTGTTCTGGAAGTCATGTTACTAGACCATGATGAACCTACGAACTATGAGGAAGCGATGATGAGCCCAGATTCCGCAAAATGGCTTGAGGCCATGAATCTGAGATGGGACCCATGTATGAGAACAAAGTGTGGACTTTGGTGGACTTGCCCGATGATCGGCAAGCCATACAAAATAAATGGATCTTTAAGAAGAACACCGACACTGACGGTAATGTTACTGTCTACTCGACTTGTTGCGAAAGGTTTTCGACAAGTTCAAGGAGTTGACTATGATGAAACTTTCTCACCCGTAGCGATGCTTAAGTCTGTCTGAATCATGTTAGCAATTGCCGCATTTTATGATTATGAAATTTGGCAGATGGATGTCAAAACTGCATTCCTGAATGGATTTCTGGAAGAAGAGTTGTATATGATGCAACCAGAAGGTTTTATCGGTCCAAAGGGTGATAACAAAGTGTGCAAGCTCCAGCGATCCATTTATGGACTGGTGCAAGCCTCTCGAAGTTGGAATAAACACTTTGATAGTGTGAACAAAGCATATGGTTTTATACAGACTTTTGGAGAAGCCTATATTTACAAGAAAGTGAGTGGGAGCTCTGTAGCATTTTTGATATTATATGTGGATGACATATTGTTGATTGGAAATGATATAGAATTTCTGGATAGCATAAAGGGATACCTGAATACGAGTTTTTCTATGAAAGACCTCGGAGAAGCTGCTTACACATTGGACATCAAGATCTATAGAGATAGATCAAGACACTTAATTGAACTTTCACAAAGCACAGACCTTGATAAAGTTTTTGAGAAATTCAAAATGGATCAGTCAAAGAAAGGGTTCTTGCCTGTGTTACAAGGTGTGAAGTTGAGTCAGACTCAGTGTCCGACCACTGCAGAAGATAGAGAGAAAAGGAAAGTCATTCCCTATGCTTTAGCCATAGGTTCTATCATGTATGCAATGCTGTGTACCAGACTTGATGTGTGCCATGCTATAAGCATAGCAGGGAGGTACCAAAGTAATCCCGGAGTGGAGCACTGGACATCGGTCAAGAACATCCTGAAATACCTGAAAAGGACTAAGGATATGTTTCTCGTTTATGGAGGTGAAAAAGAACTCGCCGTAAGTGGTTACGTTGATGCAAGCTTTGACACTGATCCGGATGACTCTAAGTCACAAACCGGATTCATATTTTTATTGAATGGAGGAGCTGTCAATTGGTGCAGTTCTAAGCAAAGCGTCGTGGCGGGATCTACATGTGAAGCGGAGTACATTGCTACTTCGGAAGCAGCAAATGAAGGAGTTTGGATGAAGTAGTTCATATCCAATCTAGGTGTCATACCTAGTGAATCGAGTCCAATGAAAATCTTTTGTGGCAATACTGGTGCAATTGCCTTGGCAAAGGAATCCAGATTTCACAAGAGAACCAAGCACATCAAGAGACGCTTCAATTCCATCCGTCATCAAGTGTCGGAAGGGGACATAGAGATTTGCAAGATACACACGGATCTGAATGTTGTAGAATCATTGACTAAGCCTCTTCCACCAGCAAAACATGATCAACACCAAAGCTCCATGGGTGTTAGAATCATTACTATGTAATCTAGATTATTGACTCTAGTGCAAGTGGGAAACTGAAGGAAATATGCCCTAGAGGCAATAATAAAGTTATTATTTATTTCCTTATTTCATGATAAATGTTTATTATTCATGCTAGAGTTGTATTAACCGGAAACTTAGTACATGTGTGAATACATAGACAAAACATATTGTCCCTAGTATGCCTCTACTTGACTAGCTCGTTAATCAAAGATGGTTATGTTTCCTAACCATAAACATGTGTTGTCATTTGATGAACGGGATCACATCATTACGAGAATGATGTGATGGACATGACCCATCCGTTAGCTTAGCATTATGATCGTGACAGTTTCATTGCTACTACTTTCTTCATGACTTATACAAGTTCCTCAGACTATGAGATTATGTAACTCCCAAATACCGGAGGAACACTTTGTGTGCTACCAAACGTCACAACGTAAATGGGTGATTATAAAGGTGCTCTACGGGTGTCTCCGAAGGTGTTTGTTGGGTTGGCATAGATTGAGATTAGGATTTGTCACTCCATGTTTCAAAGAGGTATCTCTGGGCCCTCTCGGTAATACTCATCACTATAAGCCTTGCAAGCATTGTGACTAATGAGTTAGTTGCGGGATGAAGTATTACGGAATGAGTAAAGAGACTCGCCAGTAACGAGATTGAACTAGGTATGATGATACCGACGATCGAATCTCGGGCAAGTAACATACCGATGACAAAGGGAACAACGTATGTTGTTATGCGGTTTGAGCGATAAAGATCTTCGTAGAATATGTAGGAACCAATATGAGCATCCAGGTTCCGCTATTGGTTATTTAACGGAGACGTTTCTCAATCATGTCTACATAGGTCTCGAACCCATAGGGTCCGCACGCTTAACATTCGATGACGATTGGTATTATGAGTTTATGTGGTATGATGTACCGAAGGTTGTTCGGAGTCCCGGATGAGATCACGGACATGACGAGGAGTCTCAAAATGGTCGAGACATAAAGATTGATGTATTGGACGGCTATGTTCGGACACCAGAAGTGTTCTGGAGAAGTTTTGGATAAAACTGGAGTACTGGGGGTTACCAGGCCCCCCTGGGGGTCAATGGGCCTTCATGGGCCTTAGTGGAAGAGAGGAGGAGGTTTTCAAGTGGTGGGGCACGCCCCCCCAAGCCCAATCGGCAACTGGCAGGAGCCATATGGTTGTCGCTTTATTGTATGCAATGCAATCACCATGTAATTGTTTTACTTTATCTCTAAGCGGAAGAGATAGTCGTAGTAACAATAGTTGGCGAGACGACAACGATGCTACGATGGAGATCAAGGTGTCGCACCTGTGACGATGGAGATCATGATGATGCTTCGTCGATGGAGATCATGAGCACAAGATGATGATGACCATATCATGTCACGTATTTTGATTGCATGTGATGTTTATCCTTTATGCATCTTATTTTGCTTAGTACGGTGGTAGCATTATAAGATGACCCCTTACTAAATTTCAAGGTATAAGTGTTCTCCCTGAGTATGCATCGTTGCTATAGCTCGTCGTGCCGAGACACCACGTGATGATCGGGTGTGATAAGCTCTACGTTCACATACAATGGGTGCAAGCCAGTTTTGCACACGCAGAATACTCGGGTTAAACTTGACGAGCCTAGCATATGGAGATATGGCCTCGGAACACTGAGACCGGAAGGTTGAATGTGAATCATATAGTAGATATGATCAACATAGTGATGTTCACCATTGAAAACTATTACATCTCACGTGATGACCGGACATGGTTTAGTTGATTTGGATCACGTGATCACTTAGATGATTAGAGAGATGTCTATCTAAGTGGTAGTTCTTAAGTAATATGATTAATTGAACTTTAATTTATCATGAACTTAGTACCTGATAGTATTTTGCATGTCTATGTTGTTGTAGATCAATGGCCCGTGCTACCGTTCCTTGGAATTTTAGTGCACTCCTAGAGAAAGCTAAGTTGAAAGATGATGGCAGCAACTACACAGACTCGGTCCGTAACTTGAGGATTATCCTCATTGCTGCACATAAGAATTACATCCTGGAAGCACCGTTAGGTGTACCACCCGCGCCAACAACTGCAGACATTGTGAATGCCTGGCAGACGCTTGTTGATGACTACCCGATAGTTCAGTGTGCCATGCTTTACGGCTTAGAATCCGGACTTCAAAGACGTTTTGATCGTCATGGAGCATATGAGATGTTCAAAGAGTTGAAGTTAATATTTCAAGAAAATGCCCGAGTTGAGAGATATGAAGTCTCCAACAAGTTCTACAGCTGCAAAATGGAGGAGAATAGTTCTGTCAGTGAACACATACTCAGGATGTCTGGGTACCATAACCAATTAACTCAACTGGAGTTAATATTCCTTATGATAGTGTCATTGACAGAGTTCTTCAATCACTGCCACCAAGCTATAAAGGCTTCATGATGAACTATAATATGCAAGGGATGAACAAGACTATTCCCGAGCTCTTCGCAATGCTAAAGGTTGCGGAGGTAGAAATCAAAAAGGATCATCAAGTGTTGATGGTCAACAAGACCACTAGTTTCAGCAAAAAGGGCAAAGGGAAGAAGGGGAACTTCAAAAAGAACGGCATAAAGGTTGCTGCTCAAGAGAAGAAACCCAAGTCTAGACCTAAGCTTGAAACTGAGTGCTTCTACTGCAAAGGGACTGGTCACTGGAAGCGAAACTGCCCCAAGTATTTGGCGGATAAGAAGGATGGCAAAGTGAAAGGTATATTTGATATACATGTTATTGATGTGCACTTAACTAATGCTCGCAGTAGCACCTGGGTATTTGATACCGGTTCTGTTGCTCATATTTGCAACTCGAAATAGGGGCTACGGATTAAGCGAAGATTGACTATGGACGAGGTGATGATGCGCATGGGAAATGGTTCCAAGGTCAATGTGATCGCTGTCAGCACGCTACCTCTACATCTACCATCGATATTAGTTTTTGGCTTGAATAATTGTTATTTGGTGCCAGCGTTGAGCATGAGCATTATATACCTTGGGGCGCATGCCATGAGGCCGACCGGCCCCCCTTTCCTTATTCCCTTCTTGCCTTCCTTCCCCCTCCTAGTTGGACTAGGAAAGGGGGAAACCTATTCCTAGTAGGAGTAGGAATCCCCCCTTGGGGCGCACCCCATGAGGCCGGCCGACCCCCTCCTCCACTCCTTTATATACGGGGGAGGGGGGCACCCCATAGAGACACAAGTTGATCAAGTTGATCTTTTAGCCGTGTGCGGTGCCCCCTTCATTGATTTCCACCTTGGTCATATCGTTGTAGTGCTTAGGCGAAGCCCTGTGCTGGTAACTTCATCATCACCGTCACCACGCCATCATGCTGACGGAACTCTCCCTCGGCCTCAGCTGGATCTAGAGTTCGAGGGACGTCACCGAGCTGAACGCGTGCAGATCGTGGAGGTGCCGTGCATTCGGTACTTGATCGGTTGGATCGCGAAGACGTTCGACTACATCAACCGCGTTACTTAATGCTTCCCCTTTCGGTCTACGAGGGTACGTGGACACACTCTCCCCCTCGTTGCTATGCATCACCTAGATAGATCTTGCGTGATCATAGGAATTTTTTTGAAATTACTGCGTTCCCCAATAGCCGACCGACATTTATCAGGGAGCAGCGGGGGACTTTGCCCGGCAGCAATTCCAAAACGGGCTATCCTACTACAATCCCGCTGACATAGTAAGTTTTCCTGTTTGTCTTATCTATCCAAGTTGTTCAATAATCAATTTACGTGATAAACTATTTACTGGTTCTTGAACAGAGATGGAGGCGTTGGGTTTAGGCCATAAGCAGTCCGGCATCCGAACCAGAGTTGCACCGCCGAGAAAAGGACCCTCTTTTTAACGAGGATGAGGATTTAGCCCTTATATATGAAGGGAGGAAATTTTATCTGGAGAGCCTTGATGGCTCAAGGGTGGCCATTGCCCCCGATGTACTGGGGACAAGGCCAGATTCATCGGTAACGCCCCTTCCTCTAATCGAAAGCGGGCTGCTCGCCCTCCAGCCCTCAGTCTTCTGACTTCTCCTCCAAAGGGATGACATTCTAAACGTCCACGCGGAGAAGCAGCTCTACAAGGGAGGTCCCCGCGGGAGGCGCAAGACATGCAGATAGAGGTCATGGGGGAAGGCCAAAGTGCCCCCTCGATTACCAAGTAACTCCTTGATTGCTGCATTTGAGTAGGTGCCATCTCAGGCCCTGACCGTTTTGATCATTTGCAGGCCGCCCTCGTCTTCCTCCATGGCAGCGAGCATGAGGGCCAAGGGGATGGCGGCTTCGCATAGGGAAGCGGAAGCACACCCTACCTCGGGAATTACTCCCAAGGTTCCCCAGCCCGAGGACTCTGAGACCAGCTCGGCTACTGTTTCCGAGATCCAATGTGCCTCGAATTGTCGACGACAAAATACTTCCCTAAGGAATTCGACTTTCTCGGGTCGGGAGTTCACCACCCTCAGCACGGAGGATGCATACCTTGGGGCAACCCTGTAACATTCAACACGCGACTATATCCCACACGTGTCAAGGCACGACTTAGGGGCATAATCGCATACTAAGTCCGTCACAAGATTGGTTATATCTTCGCACATATCATTTACTGAACAGATGAGAATAGCAGGTAGAGGCTTACATTCACCACAAGTCTACAACGATATAGTTCAATCATTCATACATCATCCAAATGAAGACATTGTTCGACTACAGACAAAAATAAACGATAAAATGACACAACCAACCCTACTACAGATCTCGAGATCTATCTGACTACGAGCGACTACTAATCGTCCAAAAACGAGATGTAGAAACACCCACGATCCTCGTCAAACTCCCACTGAAGCTCGGGGCTCCACCTGTATCCGACTCAGTGGTACCTGCAGATGTGTTTGTAGTAATCTGTGAGCCACGGGGACTCAACAATTTTATTACCCACGATGTCAAAACCAACAAAGCTTGAGGTGGGTATGGTATGGTTAAGTGGTGAGGTTGCGCCAAGCACTAAGCATTTGTACGGTGGCTAACTTACGAGTACAAGAATAAGATGAGAGACTACGCGTGACAGTCGCAAACTAGTAATGATCAAGAAGTGATCCTGAACTACTTACATCCAAACATAACCCCACAGTGTTCTCTTCCCGAACTTTGTCGAAAAGAGACGATCATGGTTACACACGTGGTTGGTGTATTTTAATTGAGTTTAGTGTCAAGTTCGCTAAAACCGGATATTATAAATTTCCATTCTGCCACATAACCGCGGGCATGACTTCTAAAAATATTAAACCCTACAGGGGTGTCCCAACTTAGTCCATGATAAACTCTCATGATCCGTGGAGGTAAATCTCCATCTCGGGACAACCCGATCAAGCTCGGAATCCCGGTGCACAAGACATTTCGACAATTGTAAAACGAAACAAGCACGACCTCCCGACGTGTCGATGCCCCCATAGGAGCCGCGCGTATCTCGTCTTAGGTCACGACGGATGAGCTATGGTTACAGCGTCCAAATCCACGAGTTGCCCTCGGCGGCACCGCAAGCTGCTCTGGTTTGGACCAACACTCATGAGGAACACTGGCCCGGGTTGTTGATTAAGAATCCTCAGGTTAATTACTCCCTATGCAAATTTTAGTTGTTATTAGGCAAATGGTAAAGCCAAAGTTGGGCCTTGCTATAAGAATTTTATTCAAAGCAAACTATCAAGGGGGGCCCATAAAACCCCGACCATGTTAGGAACGCAAAATCTGTTGGGGAACATAGCATGCAATTTCAGAAAAAATCCTATGCTCTAGCAAGATCTATCTAGGAGATACGTAGCAATGAGGGGGAGAGTGTGTCTACGTACCCTCGTAGACCATAAGCGGAAGCGTTTCACAACGCGGTTGATGTAGTCGAACTTTCTTCGTGATCCACCGATCGAGTACCGAACGTACAACACCTCCGAGTTCTGCACACGTTCAGCTCGGTGACGTCCCTCGCCTTCTTGATCCAGCAAAATGTCGAGGTAGTAGATGACTTCTGTCAGCACAACGGTGTGGTGACGGCGATGGTGAAGTGATCCGCGCAGGGCTTCGCCTAAGCACCATGAAGATATGACCGTGGGAGTAAACGATGGAGGGGGGGTGCCGCACACGGCAAACAATTGATGTTGCGTGTTCTAGGCACCCCTCCCACATATATATAGGTGTGGGGGTGAGGAGGGAGCAGCCAGGGGGCTCCCCAAGTAGGATCTGAATCCTACTTGGGGTTTCCCCAAGTGGCGCCCCCTACCTTATTTCACCGGAGAAGAAAAGGGAAGGGGAAAGAGAGAAGGAAGGGGGGCCAAACCCCCTATTTTCCTTATCCCACTAGGACTCCTGCCATAGGGGGTGCGCCACCCCTTGTGGGCTGGTGTGCTCCCCTCTCATGGCCCATATGGCCCATATCTTCCCTCCAGAGGTTCCAGTAACCCCTCCGGTACTCCGATATGTACCCAGTACCCTCCGGAACACTTTGGGTGTCCGAATACTATCGTCCTTCTTTACCTATCGACCATTTCGAGACTCCTCGTCATGTTCGTGATATCATCCGGGACTCCGAACAACATTGGTCAGCAAATCACATAACTCATATAATACAATATCGTCATCGAACGTTAAGCGTGTGGACCCTACGGGTTCGAGAACTAAGTAGACATGACCGAGACACCTCTCTGGTCAATAGCCAATAGCGGAACTTGGATGCTCATATTGGCTTCCACATATTCTATGAATATCTTTATTGGTCGAACCGTTATGACAACATACGTTATTCCCTTTGTCATTGGTATGTTACTTGCCCGAGATTTGATCGTCGGTATCTTCATACCTAGTTCAATCTCGTTATCGGTAAGTCTCTTTACTTGTTCCGTAATACATCATCCTGCAACTAACTCATTTGTCACTTTGCTTGCAAGGCTTCTTATGATGTGTATTACCGAGAGGGCCCAGAGATACTTCTCTGATACTCGGAGTGACAAATCATAATCTCGATCTATGCCAACTCAACAAACACCTTCGGAGATACCTGTAGAGAATCTTTATAATCACCCAGTTACATTGTGACCTTTGATAGCACACAAGGTATCCAGGAGTTTCATAATCTCATAGTCGAAGGAATATGTATTTGACATGAAGAAAGCAATAGCAATAGAACTTAATGATCATTATGCTAAGCTAACGGATGGGTCTTCTCCATCACGTCATTCTCCTAATGATGTGATCCCATTATCAAATGACAACTCATGTCCATGGTTAGGAAACTGAAAGGATCGAGAAGAGGTGTCTAGAGGGGGGTGAATAGACTCGAAGTAAGAAAAGTTGCAGTTTTTAATCTCTTTAAGTTGAAGTGGAGTTTGGCACAAGTTTTAACATTCACAATACATATAAAGCAAGCATGACAAGAGTATATGAGCAACGGAAAGTAAAGCATGCAAATTTCAAGAATGTTAAGGGATGGGATTGGAGTGTGCAAACGCAATTTGGAGACACAAAGATTTTTTACCGTGGTTCCGATAGGTGGTGCTATCGTACATCCACGTTGATGGAGACTTCAAACCACGAAGGGTAATGGTTGCGCGAGTCCACGGAGGGCTCCACCCACGAAGGGTCCACGAAAAAGCAACCTTGTCTATCCCACCATGGCCGTCGCGCATGAAGGACTTGCCTCACACTCGGGTAGATCTTCATAAAGTAGGTAATCTCCTTGCCCTTACAAACTCCTTGGTTCAACTCCACAATCTTGACGGAGGCTCCCAAGTGACACCTAACCAATCTAGGAGACACCACTCTCCAAGAGGTAATAGATGGTGTGTTGATGATGAACTCCTTGCTCTTGTGCTTCAAATGATGGTATCCCCAACACTCAACTCTCTCTCACAGGATTTGGAATTGGTGGAAAGAAGATTTGAGTGGAAAGAAACTTGGGGAAGGCTAGAGATCAAGATTTATGTGGTAGGAATGGAATATCTTGACCTCAACACAAGTGTAGGTGGTTCTCTGTCAGAAAATGTATGTCGGAAGTGTAGGCATGTTCTGATGGCTCTCTCCACGAATGAAGAGTGGGTGGAGGGGTATATTTAGCCTCCACATAAAATCTAATCGTTACACACAACTTACCAAACTCGGTGGTGAAACTCGGTCAGACCGATTTAGTTCATAATGTGACCGTTAGGCATTTTGGTGGGACCAATATGATCAACTCGGTAGGACCGATGTGCTAGGGTTAGGGTAAAGCCTCAACTCGGTTTGACTGATTACACAAACTCGGTGGGACCGATTTGGGTAATAAGCGAAACAGAGAGTTAGCCAGTTAACTCAGTGGGACCGATTGCATACCTCGGTGGGACCGAAATTATTGCAATAGGCAACAGAGAGTTTGCAAGCCCATCTCGGTGAGACCGACTTGATTAGGGTTTCTGGCAGTGGCTATGTCAACTGAACTCGGTGGCGCCAGATAGAAAGTTTCGGTGGGGCCGAGTTTGACTTTTTGTTTGGGACATATGTTGATGTGAGAAAGTAGTTGTGGGTTTTGGAGCATATCACTAAGCACTTTGAGCAAGAAACTCATTAAGCAACACCTCACCCCCTCTTGATAGTATTGGCTTTTCCTATGGACTCAATGTGATCTTGGATCACTAAAAGTAAAATGTAGAGTCTTGTGCTTTGAGCTTGAGCCAATCATTTGTCCTTAGCATCATGAAGGGGTTCCACATCCTCTAGTCCACGCCACTCCATTTTTGAACTTATCTGAAACATACTAGGTAAGAGTATTAGTCCAACAAGAGAAATGTTGACATTAATTACCAAAATCACCCAGGGAGAACTTGTGCTTTCAATCTCCCCCTTTTTGGTAATTGATGACAACATACATCAAAGATTTAGATAAATATATAGAGAATAACAAGTAAAGCTTTGGAAAGACATGTAACATGCATAGGCCCCCCTACATGTATGCAATCATGTAAATATGGAATATAGGAGCATGTGAATGCATAAGCATGACAGAGTAAGCAATGTGTTACATGTATCTTGGCTATATGCATCAGAGCAAATGATGTGAGTATAGGAAATGTACCTTCATGCTCATGAGTCCTTCTTGCAAACAGTATGTACATCAGCAAGAAATCCTCATACACATGACTGTGATGCATATACTTACCTTGTGGTCTTGAGTTGGCTTAGGAAGTAATGAACCTGCATAAACAAGGTTAGATAACACAGATACACCTACTATCCAGAGCAAACAAAAGAAACCACAAGAGTACCAAGACTGGGATGACATGTAGAGAGTGAGTACTGAGTACCCCATTGGATATAGACATGTCCCCAAAGGTAAAGATGTGCAATGAATTCAAGGATTTCCTTCCCTTAGATGTCTTGCTCCCCTTGAATCTAGCATGGGATACTGGGAGAAGATAGGGAACAGAAAATCAGAGCAAAGAAAAGAAACAGAGCTAGTGCAAACAATCAAATATGAACATGTCTTTCCCCTCTTAAAGACATGTGACTTCTCTCCTCTTGAACACCAAGCATCTGGGGTCTTTTGAAGTGACACTCCTATCTCCTTGTAGAAGAACTCTCTCCCCTATAGAAATGATTAAGCTTTGATGTGATCTCTCTCTCCCCCTTTGACATCAATTTCCAAGAAGGATTCTTCTGGATTTTTGTTACAAATGGGTTTGGTCCTTGAGTCACAGAGCAAAGTAGCGATGCGAACGTGATGCTGGTAGAGGACAAGAATCATTGAGTGGAGCTGAATCAACAAGAATGCAGGAACAAGTGGCAAGCTGTCTTTCCTGCAGTGAAATCGGTGGCACCGAGTTGTGTGCTTCGGTTGCACCAAAAGAATTCGGTTGGACCGAAAACAACAGACCGTCGTGACCAAGTTCATCACAGAGAAAACACTTGTCACCTCAGCTCACTAGTCAAGTAAGATCTCACAAGGATTTGCAAGGAATTAACTGAAAGATTTGCAAAGAATTGGATGCAGGGAATGCAGAACAAAAAGAAACAGAAAAGAAATCTAGATGAAGTTTTTTTTGAAAGGGGAAACGAATAAGCATGAGACAAATGCAAGAGCACAGAAAAGAACACAAGAGAACTTCATCTAGAATTGGTTAGCGACAATGTCACCTATGTTAGAGTATATTGACTTAGGAGTCAAGTGAGATCACTTGATCATAGGTCATACTCATCGTTTAAGCTCAAAATGGGGTTACCATTTTTCGTTTAAGCATTTTGATGTATTCACATCTTGTTGAGTTGCTTTGAATCATGACTTGGAGTAAAGCTTCTCTAAGATGGAATAACATACCTTGGGTGGTGGTGTTGATCGTGATCATGTAGTTGAACTTGTGTGGGTTGCTCAAGGTTGATATAGCTCATCAAGAGTTGGGAGCTCCACTTGGAATTTGAGTTCATCTACCTACACGGGTTAGTTTTGTAAGGAAGAGCACTTGTGTATCCAAAATGGCAATCATGAAACTCAATATAGAATTTGTCAAAGGATATGTTTGAAGGGTTTCGTGCTTCCTTGTCTTCAACCACCATTGTGTAGAGACTTGGTGATGTAGAGCTTTGCTCAAGATGTGAGTGGGTTGCAATCTCATAGATTTAGATTCATCCAAGTACCTACAAGGGTTAGATGACATGCAAGGGTGCAAATATATCCAAGACATATGAATAGCAACATGAAAGAAAATATCAAGGATTAGTCAAAGGCTCATGCCTTGCATGTATCCAAATGGAGTTCATACTCCAAGTTTGAAGCATCAATGATGTTCAATTCACCTCTCAAATAGCAAAAGACTTTCTCATCAAGCGGTTTGGTGAATATATCTGCTAATTGCTTATCGGTGCGAACATGCTTAAGATTAATGTCCCCTTTGGCAACGTGATCTCAAATGAAATGATGACAAACTTCAATATGCTTAGTTCGAGAGTGTTGCACGGGATTGTGAGCAATCTTGATAGCACTTTCATTGTCACAAAGCAATGGAACATGTTTCACATATATCCCATAATCTTTGAGAGTTTTGGTCATCCAAAGTAATTGAGCACAACATGAACCAGCGGCAATGTATTCCGCTTCTGCGGTGGATAAGGATACCAAGTTTTGTTTCTTGGAGGACTAAGACACAAGAGGTCTACCAAGAAATTTACAAGTACCCGAAGTGGACTTTCTATCAACCTTGTCTCCGGCATAGTCCGAATCGGAGTAACCAACAAGATTGAAAGAAGACCTCTTAGGATACCGAATGCCAAAATTTGGTGTGTGTATTAAGTATCTCACTATCCTTTTCACAGCCTTGAGATGACATTCTTTAGGGGCCGCTTGATATCGTGCACACATGCACACACTTAGCATAATATCGGGACGAGAGGCACATAGATATAACAATGAACCAATCATGGAGCGGTAAACCTTTTGATCAACCGGTTCACCATCTTTGGTCAAATCAAGATGTCCACTAGTAGGCATGGGTATAGTCATACCTTTGCATTCTTGCATATTAAACTTCTTGAATAAGTCCTTGGTGTACTTTGTTTGAGAGAAAAAGGTACCTCCCTTAGTTTGCTTGATTTGCAAACCGAGAAAGAATTTGAGTTCACTCATCATAGACATCTCAAACTTCTCCGACATTAGCTTTCCAAATTTCTCACTAAAGTGAGGGTTAGTCGAACCAAATATAATATCATCAACATAGATTTGGCACACAAATAGTTCTCCTTTAACCCTTTTAGTAAAAAGAGTAGAATCAAATTTTCCAATTTCAAAGCCTTTTTCAATAAGGAACTTGGTCAAGCATTTATACCACGCTCTAGGAGCTTGTTTAAGACAATAAAGAGCTTTGTGAAGTTTGTAAACATGATTAGGTTTCTTAGGATTGACAAAGCTAGGAGGTTGCTTAACATAAACTTCCTCCTCTATTTCACCATTTAGAAAAGCACTTTTAATGTCCATTTAGTACAAAGTGATATCATGGTGATTAGCATAGGCAAGTAAGATGCGAATGGACTCAAGTCTAGCAACGGGGGCATATGTCTCACCATAGTCCATACCTTCGACTTGAGTGTAGCCTTGAGCGACGAGACGTGCTTTGTTGCAAACTACTTGTCCATCTTCATCTTGCTTGTTGTGAAACACCCATTTGGTACCAATGATGTTGTGGTTGTTGTCGGGCTTCTCAACCAATGTCCAAACTTGATTTCTCTCGAAGTTGTGTAGCTCTTCATGCATGGCGTTTATCCAATCCGGATCGTCCAATGCTTCTTCAACCTTCATAGGTTCAATGTTAGAGATGAATGAGTAATGTTCACAAAAGTTAGCCAAATGAGTTTTAGAGCGAGTGATTCTCCCGGTTTGGATATCATTGTAGATTTGCTCGACGGGATGGTCTTTGCCGACTCTTGCTCGAACTCGTGGAAGCTTTTGCTTGGATCTGGGTGGAACATCTTCTTCATCTTGTTCTTCTTCTTGGCCTTCTTCATTGTTCTCTTGTCGTGGTGGAGAAGGAGGTTGTTGATGTTCATCTTGGTGTACTTCCTCGTTTTCTTCGTCTTGGTGTGTCCCACTTGTGGATGCTTCCGTATGAACTCTTGGTTCACCTTGTCGTGAGGTAGAAGCTTCCACTTGGACGAACGAGGTACTCTCCTTCACCTCCATTGGACGAATCTTGCCAATAGACAAGTCTTGGATTGCTTCCGAAGGGTCTTTGTCTCCTACATCAATTGGCAATTGCTCTACTTGCGAGCCGTTAGATTCATCAAACTTTACATCTACCGTCTCTTCAACCTTTCGGGTGCAATTATTGTAGACATGGTAAGTGTGAGAGTTTGAGCCATAACCAAGTAGGAAACCTTCATGAGATTTAGGGGCAAATTTAGAACGACGATGCTTATCAAGAATGTAGCACTTTGAGCCAAATACTCGAAAGTATCCAACTTGGGGCTTGTTACCCGTGAGGAGCTCGTATGCCGTCTTGCCGAGTAGCTTGTGAAGATACAGGCAATTTGTTGCATGGCAAGCTGTCTCAACCGCTTCCACCCAAAAGTGCTTCGGCGTCTTGTTGTAGGACCTTGAAGTATGTCTAGAGGGGGGGGGGGGGTGATTAGACTACTTGACCAATAAAAACTTAACCTTTTCCCAATTTTAGAGTTTGGCAGATTTTAGCTATTTTAGGACAATTCAAGTAATCATCACACAATTCAAGCAAGCATGCAAAGAGTATATAGGCAGTGGAAATTAAAGCATGGAACTTGCAAGAAAGTAAAGGGAAGGGTTTGGAGGATTCAAACGCAATTGGAGACACGGATGTTTTTGGCGTGGTTCCGATAGGTGGTGCTATCGTACATCCACGTTGATGGAGACTTCAACCCACGAAGGGTAACGGCTGCGCGAGTCCACGGAGGGCTCCACCCACGAAGGGTCCATGAAGAAGCAACCTTGTCTATCCCACCATGGCCGTCGCCCACGAAGGACTTGCCTCACTAGCGGTAGATCTTCACGAAATAGGCGATCTCCTTGCCCTTACAAACTCCTTGGTTCAACTCCACAATCTTGTCGGAGGCTCCCAAGTGACACCTAGCCAATCTAGGAGACACCACTCTCTAAGAAGTAACAAATGGTGCGTTGATGATGAACTCCTTGCTCTTGTGCTTCAAATGATAGTCTCCCCAACACTCAACTCTCTCTCATAGGTTTTGGATCTGGTGGAAAGAAGATTTGAGTGGAAAGCAACTTGGGGAAGGCTAGAGATCAAGATTCATATGGTAGGAATGGAATATCTTGGCCTCAACACATGAGTAGGTGGTTCTCTCTCAGAAATGGTAAGTTGGAAGTGTAGGTTCATTCTGATGGCTCTCTCCACGAATGAAGAGGAGGTGGAGGGGTATATATAGCTTCCACACAAAATCCAACCGTTACACACAATTTACCAAACTCGGTGGGACCAAATTGTTAAACTCAGTCGAACCGATTTAGTAAACCTAGTGACCGTTAGTGATTTTCGGTGGGACTGACATGCATCTCGGTGAGACCGATTCGGTTAGGGTTAGGGCATAACGTAATCTCGGTAAGACCGATTACACAAACTCGGTGAGACCGATTTGTTAATAAGCTTTCCAGAGAGTTGGTCAGGTAAACTCGGTGGGACCGATTTTCTCTTTGTGGTGAGACCGAATTGTTACAAAAAGGAAACAGAGAGTTTACATTGCAATCTCGGTGGGACCGATCGCTCACTTCGGTTAGACCAAAACGTTACGAAGGGAAACAGAGAGATTACAACCCCATCTCGGTGAGACCGAGATCCCTATCGGTAAGACCGATTTGCTTAGGGTTTGTGGCAGTGGCTATGACTTTTGGAATCGGTGGCGCCGGATAGGAAGAATCGGTGTGATCGATTTTGGCTTTGGGTTTAGGTCATTTGTGGATGTGGGAAAGTAGTTGAGGGTTTTGGAGCATATCACTAAGCACATGAAGCAAGAGGCTCATTAAGCAACACCTCATCCCTCCTTGATAGTATTGGCTTTTCCTATAGACTCAATGTGATCTTGGATCACTAAAATGTAAAATGAAGAGTCTTGAGCTTTTGAGCTTGAGCCAATCATTTGTCCTTAGTATTTTGAGGGATCCACTTTCATCATCCATGCCATGCCATTCATCGAGCTTTCCTGAAATAATAGTCTTGGAATAGCATTAGCTCAATGAGCTATATGTTGTTATGAATTACCAAAACCACCTAGGGATAGTTGCACTTTCAATCTCCCCCTTTTTGGTAATTGATGACAACATATAGATCAAAGCTTCGACAAATGATAATAAGATTGAATAACATCGTCGCTTTGAGAAGTATGTGATAAGCAAGAGCTCCCCCTAAATTTGTGCATGGGTTAATATTTGCTTTGGACTGCAAATGCACAATGAATTAGGCTCATGAGTTACTCTTCCATGTCACATACATCTTGGTGGAGCGCTCAAAATAATAAACAACGAATACATGCACTCATCACCAAGCATAGTGAATGATCACATAAGATAGACATGATAATATCAAGCATGCATAAGTGTAGCTTATGATCAAACACATGATCATCAATGTCTCACAGGCATAGTATCTCAACCAAAAGCAAACAAAGTTTAAAGACCACCAAATAAAGCAAGAGAGAACAAAAGCAACACACTCTCTCTCGAAGCCTATGATCTATACATTTTTCTCCCCCTTTGGCAACAAGTTACCAAAAAGTTCATAGAAAAAATGCATAGTGCTAGATCGACTCTCAGGCTTGATCTTCTGGTGGTGGTGTCCTGATAGCTCCTTGGACGAAGGCTTCAGTTGAAGTAGAGGGTGCTGGAGTGGATGCTGGAGCTGGTTGCACTGGAACTGTAGGGGCAGTAGATGGTGCTGAAGTTGTTGCTCTAGTGTCTGTCACTGGCATTGCAACTGACCTCTGGGCTCTGGGCACTCTGGCAAACACATTTGTGGTAGTCTTGCCCTTCCTCTCCTGCATATCATCCTGCAGCTGCTCTACAACTGACTGAATCTCAGTTACTTTAACATCTAGATCATAGAATTTTTGTTCCATGATTCTCTCAAGGCTCTCCTGATTCTGAGTGAGGGTGGCCAGTCCTTTCTCAATCCTCAGTGTAGATGCTATCAAGTAACCAAGCTGCTCCTGTTTGGTTTTCAAGAAATATTCAGATGCCTCCTCTTGAGTTGGCACCTTGGCAGCCTTCTCCTTCTTTGCCTTCTCCTTCTTCTCCTGAGCTTGAACTGATTGTGGATCATCTTCATTCATGACAACCTCATTGTCCTCGAAGTCTGGATAAACTGGAAAATGTTTCTTATCCAACTGATATTTCCTTGTGCCCATCTTTGAGTTGATCAATTCTTGAATCTGAGGTGCATATCCACAGCTCCTCTTCTTATCTGCTGCAGTCCTCTTGATTGTTTCAACTATTAGGCTCATGACTTTGAACTTCTGGGGCACATCAAACACATGCAGCATGTTGATGGCATGCCCTCTGATCATGTTATGGTCACCAGACTTGGGCAACAAAGTGTGCCTTAGAATCCAATTGATTGTTGGCAACCCTGACAGCAGAAAGTGAACTGATCCAAACTTGTGAGTCTCTACTGCCTTGTCTGGGATTTCCTTGTACATGTGAGCCATTGAATTGTGACCCAACTTCTTCTTTGCATAAATGTCCAGGTCATCCTCATTTTCCTTGGGGGCATTTATCAGACTTGCCCATTCTTCAATAGTGGATTGGTACCTCGTACCTTCAGACATCCACACAATTCTACCATCTGGGAAAAATGTGCTGTGGAGTAGAACTGCATGATAAGCTCATCATTCCAGTTGGTGAACTTCTGTCCAACAAAATCAGCAACTCCACAAGCAATAAAGATGTCTTGCACTCCAGGATAGTGCTCTTCATTGTCCTTGATGTAGGTCCAGTCGACCCACCTCATGTCACAAACTATGGGCTTCTTGTCCAACAGAATTGTTTCATAAAAGTCCTGCTGTTCCTTTGTGTGGAACCTGTAGTCAACAGCAGTCCTTCTTCTTGAAGCATATGGATCTTCCATCCTCCACAGTCTCAGCCCTGAATCCTTCCTGATTCTCATGTCCTCAGCCACAGGATGGGCATCATTGTGGTCTGGTATCTTGGGCTTGAGCTTTCTAAGGACCTGTCCTTCTTCATCTTCATCTTCAGCAACATTGGGCACTGGGGCCTTGTTCTTCTCAGCAGCTGGAATACTCCTGGTATTCCTCTTTGGAACTTGCTTGGCCTTGGAGGCAGCTTTGGGTGCTTCCTTGGGCTTGGATGTTGCAGCCCCTGATCTGATTGCATCACCCATAAGCTTGGGTGCCTTAGGTGCTGGTGCAACATCCTCTTCCTCTTCATCAGAATCTCTTCTCATAGAGGGCTTGCCAAGGACTTTGGCAGTTGTGGTTCTTGCTCTCTTCTTTTTCTTGTCCTGATCACCATCATCCTTTGATTCAATTGTGAACTTCATAGTTGCACCAGTGGGGACTTTCTGAGGTTTGGAAGAAGTGACTTTCTTCTCAGGTGCTTCTTTGGGTTGAGCCTGAGCTGGTACTTGAGTGGACTTTCTGGCCTTTGGCATTGGTGTCCTCTTGGCAGGAACTTTCTTCTTCAGACCTGGCTTAGTGCTATGAGCAGAGCCATATTCCTTCTTGAGCACCACTTTCTTAGAAGTGGCCTCATCTTCCTCAGCTTTGTAATCTTCATCCTCAGAATCTGAAGTTCTTTTCCTCCTTTGCCTAGTTGCAGCCTTAGGCAAATTGCTAGGAGTACTTCTGCTCCCTTCATCTGTAGTTGAGGGACTAGTGCCCTCACTCAAGTCCATCTGCTCTTCTGACCTGTTCTGGCTATCACTCTGATCTGACATACTGCAAAAGCTGACTGCTGACCCTGTGAAGAGTTATAGATGATATAGAGTAGATGAGCATCACAAAATGCAGAGTTTTTTGCAAAAAGAATGATTCAAAAGTTTAGTTTTAGTTTTCCACAGAAAGCATTTCGGATCAACCGATTTTCAGACTCGGTGATACCGAAGCAGTTTTGGAACCTAAACTGATGATCTCGGTTGGACCGAGTCACAGTTCGGTGGCACCGAGACTGCTAGGGTTTCACAGAATCCTCAAATCGGTCGCACCGATTAGTAATTCTCGGTCAGACCGAGAGTCACTAGTGCAATGGCATAAGCCAAATCGGTGAGACCAAGTTTTTCAACTCGGTGGGTCCGAGATGGTTTCGGCGGAAACCTAACCCTAAAAATTTGAATCTCATCTAATCTATGGATTACTTTGGTTGGATAGAAGAGTTTCAATCATGGCAAGATTCAATAAATATACAATGTGCTTGGAATCAGATGTGGATAGCACAAAGATCAAGTCCATACCCTAACTTGGCGGTGGACTTGCTACGGCGGCAACGGCGGGGACGAAATCCGTTGACGGCGGCGGAGACCAGCGACAGGAGGCTGCTGGCGACGAGGAGACAATCCGAAGACCTTCGATGGCAGAGCAAGCTATTATGCGGGAGAAGGGTTTCGGAGAAATTTCCAAAATTTTGCCCGTGGCTATATATAGCCCGACCCTGTCGGTGTGACCGAGTGGAACAACTCGGTGGCGCCGAGATGCATAACTGTGTTCAGTTACAGCAAATCGGTGAGACCGAAAAGTTCAAATCGGTTGCACCGAGATTGAAAACTTAGATCAACTTAATGATCTCGGTAGGACCGAAATGGAGGAATCGGTCTGACCGAGAATCACAAAGAGGTTTTGGAAGTTTAAGTCTATGACGAAACGGGGACTCCGAGTGCTCCTCACACAGAGTGGTTCGAATCTGACTTGATCAAATTTTGTGATGTAGCATGAATAGAGTTTGAGATGAGAAAAGCATAGATAGCTAAAGAAGGTTCTTAGGCATTCTTGTCCATCCACTTGGCAAAAAGAAAAGAACCAAATAATCAAAGCAACAAGTGGATGTCCTTGAATGAGTAAAATATGCACCAACATGCTCACACAATAAGATGGCAAATGAAATATGTGGCAAAGCATGCACAACCAATTCTAGCATCTATCAAACAATTGGCGATGACTAGGTCATCTATATATGAGTATATTGACTTAGGAGTCAAATGAGAACATTTGATCATAGGTCATACTCATCGTTTAAGCTCAAGTGGGGTTACCACTTTTACATAATGCATTGATGTGTTCACACCATTTAGAGTTGCTTTGACTCAATTCTTAGAGTTAAGCTCCCCCTAGATGTGAGATCCCCCCTTAGAGGGATGAACTAACCTTGGGTTTTGTTGATGATGACTTCATGTAGGTGTTGAAGATGTAGATGCTCAATGTTGATGTAGATCATTTGGAGCAATCCTTTGGAGTGAGTTGCACTTTCAACTTACCTACATGGGTTAGTCCCACAAGGAACAAACAAGAATATCCATAGACATAGAGTGATGCACACACAAGATGATGTCCATGAATTCATTAGGTTACCTTGTCCCTTGCCTTACCAACATGAGGGTTTGTGACTCCTTGAACTAGTGCAAGATGTGGAAGTTGATTGCACTTGTTCTTGCCAAAATGATATGAGTGAAGAATGTTGGCGGAGTCACCCTCAAGAACTCTCTAGTTCTTCTTCTTCGGGATCCACATCATCTTGATGGGAATCCTTGGAGTTGTAGTTGTACTTGATGAAGTAGAACTTGACGTAGTCTTGGGGACCCACTTGAATGAGGCTTTAGGTGCTTCTTCAAATGCATCAATCTCTTCTTGAAGCTTGTCCTTGCCTTTGTTCTTGTGGTCTTGTGGTGGAAGATCATCTTGAGCTTGTGTTCCCTTGAAGGAAGTAGGATCATACTTCTCTTGTTGAGGAACAAACTTCGTCTTGGGGTATTGATCTTCTTCCCACTCAACTCCATTGGCATTGAACTTTCGTTCAAAACCAACACCTCGATTCTTCCGGTGCCTTCCTTGCTTGCGTACAATTTCCTCGAATTGCTTACTCCCGGCAAGGCTCTTGTAAACACCTTTCTCTATAATTCCCTTCAATAAGCTATTTTCTTGCTCAAGTGTAACTTGGCTAAGAGAATCATTAGTGGAATCAAGAGAACTACTAGAAGCAACAATATTAGATTTGACATTATTATTGTTACCACTAGAGGAAGTATCTTTCTTGTACTTGTTACTAGACTTGACTTGAGGCATGTAAGTAGATAAGAGTAAACGCTTGGCAATATAAGAAGAACTTTTCTTGCGGAGATCATCATTGATTGCTTTTAAGAACTCATGCTCTTGCTCAAGATTGAGCTTTTCAAAGCGTAACTTCTCATGAGCCCTAAAAAGTTCTCGATGATCTTCGTAGATAGTTTCATGAGCTAACTTAAGAGAGTTTAGTTATTTAGTTAGAAGCTCAATCTTCTCCTTATCATTGTCATTCGTTTTATCTTGATTAGCATGATTAATTGACGTTTCATCATAGTATTCATCACTAGAGTTGTCAACAAGTAAATCATCATCCACAAGCAAGTCATCTTCATCACTATTGAAATCAACAAACTCGGGATGTGTTACCTTTGGACCTTTGGCCATGAAGCATCTTCCAACACCTTCATTTGGTGAGTCAAATATGTCGTAGGAGTTGGTTGACACAAGTGCTAGACCGGCAACACCTTCATCTTGAGTATATTCGGAGTCGGAGTGATAGCTTCTCTCGGAGTGATTGTCGGAGTCGGAGCAGGATACCCATTCACCAACATGAGCTTGATGTCTTCGTTTTGTGTAGCTCCTTGATGACTTGTCCTTCCTTTCTGAATCCTTGCTTCTCAGTGAGGGTCTTCGTTCATAACGATCATCTCTACTCCTCCTCTCTCTTGGTGGTGATTCTTCTCTTTTGCTCCTTCTTCTAGGAGAATCTTCTCTTCTTTTGTAGGGTGCCGTACACTCATTGGAGTAGTGTCCGGGTCTCCCACAATTGTAGCAATTGCGCTCACGACTAGAAGATCTTTTGTCATTGTAAGACCTTGACTTGGAGCTTCTTTCTTTGCTTCTACTCTTGTAGAATTTATTGAAGTTCTTCACCATTAAGCTCAATTCTTCATTGAAGGTTGGTTTCTCACTTGATGATGTGGGGGCTTCACTTGAGGCTTTATAAGCACCATTTGACTTGTTGTGAAGTTCCTCCTTATCCTTGAGTGACATCTCATGAGCAACAATTCTTCCAATGACTTCCATTGGCTTGAGATCTTTGTAGTTTGGCATCATTTGAATCAATGTGCATACTGTATCATACTTTCCATCCAATGCTCTTAGAATCTTCTTGATGATGAATTTGTCGGTCATCTCTTCACTCCCTAAGCCGACAATCTCATTTGTGATAAGAGCAAGCCTAGAGTACATTTCAGCGACACCTTCACCATCCTTCATTTTGAACTTGTCAAGCTGACTCTGGAGCACATCCAACTTGGATTCCTTGACGGACTCGGTACCTTCATGCATATCAATCAAAGTATCCCAAATTTCCTTTGCATTCTCAAGACGGCTGATTTTGTTGAATTCTTCGGGGCACAAGCCGTTGAAGATGATATCACAAGCTTGAGCGTTGTATTGCAGCATCTTCAATTCTTCTGCATTAGCTTCACGGTTCGGTTCTCTCCCATCGAAAAATTCACCTTGCAAGCCAATACAAATAATTGCCCAAACGGCGGGGTTATGTCCAAGAATATGCATTTTCATCTTATGCTTCCAACTAGCAAAATTAGTACCATCAAAGTAAGGACCTCTATGGTGATAATTTCCCTCGCTAGACGCCATACTCTCCTAGGTTGTGAAACCAAGGCTATGACCACCAAAAGCTATGGAAATCAAAGCAAATGGAGACCAAAGCTCTGATACCACTTGTAGAACCTTGAAGTATGTCTAGAGGGGGGGGGGGGTGATTAGACTACTTGACCAATAAAAACTTAACATTTTCCCAATTTTAGAGTTTGGCAGATTTTAGCTATTTTAGGACAAGTCAAGCAATCATCACACAATTCAAGCAAGCATGCAAAGAGTATATAGGTAGCGGAAATTAAATCATGCAACTTGCAAGAAAGTAAAGGGAAGGGTATGGAGGATTCAAACGAAATTGGAGACACAGATGTTTTTGGCGTGGTTCCGATAGGTGGTGCTATCGTAAATCCACGTTGATGGAGACTTCAACCCACGAAGGGTAACGGCTGTGCGAGTCCACGGAGGGCTCCATCCATGAAGGGTCCACGAAGAAGCAACCTTGTCTATCCCACCATGGCCGTCGCCCACGAAGGACTTGCCGCACTAGCGGTAGATCTTCACGAAGTAGGTGATCTCCTTGCCCTTACAAACTCCTTGGTTCATGTCACGCCCAATATGCGACCCTATCCAAAAGGAACTCGAAGGTCCCACCAAGGATAGACCCGCATATTGAAACGCTTTTGCAAGGTGGATATCATTACATCAACATTACATAATAGATGGGGATACATACAAAAGGCACACAATGCCACATGAACACAATATCATCATACAAGAGATCAACATCCGACTACGGATGATACATAAACAGAAGCTCAAACAATATCCACCCTGCTAGCCCAGGCTGCCGACCTGGAACCTATCCCCTGATTGAAGAAGCAGAAGAAGAACTCAACGCAAGCAAGCATCGCTCTCGCGTCATGATCATCGCATAACCTGTACCTGCAACTGTTGTTGTAGTAATCTGTGAGCCACGAGGACTCAGCAATCCCATTACCATGGGTATCAAGACTAGCAAAGCTTAATGGGAAAGGAAGGGGTAAAGTGGTGAGGTTGCAGCAGCGACTAAGCAAGTATGGTGGCTAACCAATGCAAAATAAGAGAGAGAAGAGAAGCAAAGGAACGGTCGTGAAGCTAGCAATGATCAAGAGGTGATCCTGAACACCTACTTACGTCAAACATAACACAGAAACCGTGTTCACTTCCCGGACTCCGCCGAGAAGAGACCATCACGGCTACACACGCGGTTGATGCGTTTTAATTCGGATCTGGTGTCAAGTTATCTACAACCGGACATTAACAAATTCCCATCTGCCACATAACCGCGGGCACGGCTCTCGAAAGTTTATACCCTGTAGGGGTGTCCCAACTTAGCCCATGACAAGCTCTCGCGATCAGCGAAGGAATAGACCTTCTCCCAGGAAGACCCGATCAGTCTCGGAATCCCGGTTTACAAGACATTTCGACAATAGTAAAACAAGACCAGCAAAGCCTCCCGGCGTGCCGACATCCTGATAGTAGCCGCGCGTATCTCGTCTCAGGCCACGACCGGATGAGCAGTACGTACAACTAGAACCAGACCTCAAGTTTCCCCAAGGTGGCGCTGCAAGTGGCTCTAGTTTGGACCAACACTTAGACAAGCATTGGCCCGGGGGGGCTGAATAAAGATGACCCTTGGGTTAATTACTCCCAAGGGAAATATAGGTGGTGGTGAGGCAAATGGTAAAACCAATGTTGGGCCTTGCTGGACAAGTTTTATTCAAAGCGAACTGTCAGGGGGGTCCCATAAATCACCCGACCGCGTTAGGAACGCAAAATCCGGGAACATAACACCGGTATGACGGAAACTAGGGCGGCAAGAGTGGAACAAAACACCAGGCATAAGGCCGAGCCTTCCATCCTTTACCAAGTATATATATGCATTAATAATATAAGAGATATTGTGATATCCCAACCAAAATCCTGTCCACCATGGAGAAATCTTCAACTTCACCTGCAACTAGCAACGCTATAAGAGGGGCTGAGCAAAGCGGTAACATAGCCAAGCAACGGTTTGCTAGGAATGGTGTCAAAGGTTAGAGGATCATGGCAATTTGGGAGGCTTGAGGAGCAAATGATAGGTAACGCAACATAGCGATAGAACGAAGCAACTAGCATAGCAATGATAGTAGTGAGATCCAGGATAGCGGTCATCTGGCCTGAAATCCCGCTAGGAAGAAGAACGAGTCCATGAAGAAGATGAAGCCACGAAGACGAACGAATCCTCACGATCGCAACGAAACGGGAACTATCGAGAAGAAGCACACAACATGGTAAACACACCACACATGAACAAGACATGATGCACAACAAGCATGATGCATGAAAAGCTATATGCGGCTACTCATGGCAAGAGATGATGCAAACAAGAACAATACATCAAGGCAAGTTTAAATGAGGCCGGAAACAACATATAACAATTCCGGAAAGTCCTCATATGCATATTTCGAAATTGGTACATAACTGAATAAACATTATGTTCAAGTTGTTAAACAGCAAGTTAAGGAGCACCAAGAGGATCTACACGAAATTCTAGTCAAGTTACATATAAAGTTCATTAGATTCGGAGCTACGGCCTAGAAGATATGAGCAAAACAAGTTAAACATGGCATTGATGCAAAATGCACCCAAACATCAAGAAAACCACACCAAAACAAGGATGCAACATGATAATATGGAACTACATGCAAAATCAAGCAAGTTTCATATAGAGCACACTCAAAACGGAGCAACGGTGCAACACATACACTCTATACAAGTCATAACAACAATCTGTCCATAACAGCAACTAGGCATATTGCAAGCATCAAAACAATATGCTACAGCACCCCAACATAATAACAAAAGGCATCAGCATGAAGTACAGGTAAAGCACAACAAAACATGAACACTGAGCTATCTCCAGAAACAATTAGAACATGGTCAAAATGACATGGAGATATTGCAAATAATAACAGTTTCAGACTTTAGCAGAAATAACATCAGGTTGCAATGTTTAGAGCAAGCAAACAACATGTTACAGGAACATATCATGGCAAACAAAGGCATGTCATGACTCTACTAATTGCATAGATCAAAAGACCCTTACTGACCATGAGCCAAAAGGGCACGGAAAATATGATGGAACCCATGTAAACATGGTAAGTTATATAACAGATTCAACCATGGCAGGAACAACAATAAGTAGGCATGTTGGTGAGCTTGAACCGCTCACCACAGAGCAATACATGGCATGGCAAGGCAACCAACATTAAGAAGGCATGTTTATGAAGCTAAGCATATCAATAGCAATGTCATAGGGTTCATGGATCACTAGGAAAACACATGGAAACAACTGAACTTAATGTAAATAGGCTGACAACAACATTATCAAGCAACTTTAGAGCAAGATTACAACATGATACAGCAGGCTATAATTGCAACCAAGGGCATGGATGGATAGAGCATGACATGTAGTTCAAAACATGTTTATAGGACATCTCCAGATTATGCATAGAATGATTAGTAGAAGCATGTTAACATAGCAACAAAATATAACAGAATCTGTCAAGCAAAACAGCAACAGCAAGTACCCTACTTAGCAAGCTTGATGCACTCAGCACACAAATCACAAAAATACATGGATGGCACCCCTGGAAAGATGGCATAGCATAGATCAACACACATATAGAGCTCAACCTCATAGGATGCACACATCAATCATGGCAAAAATGACAAATGAGCAAGTTATAACAGTTTCAGCAGATTAACATCAAAATGCACTCTTCCAACAGCATTTCGGGCATCAAGACAAGCTCAAATGAAAATGATGCAATGGAATGAAATGAAGTACTCATCGAGGCGAACAATTTGACATATTACACACACGAAACGGAGCTACGGATGCAGAGCTACAACATGATGAACATGGCATGATAATGTCACGGATTCGGGGACTTAGTGAAAAATATACCTCCGCGAAAGTCAACGCGGGACGGAGGCGTGCGGGACGAGGAGATCCGGGATCGGGGCGCTGTTTGGTTGGAGGGATGGGTGGATCTCGTCCACCCCGACGAGATCTCACCGGAGAAGAACTCCGGCGAGCGGCGGGCGGCCGGAGGCGGGAGCCGGCGAGGGCGTAGGCGGGCGCGGAGGAGGCCGGCGAGCTCGCGGAGCTCGGGGCGAGGCCGGAGATGGCCGGCCGGCGGGGCCGAGCGCAGGGCGCGGGCGCGGCGGCGCCGGGTCACCGGAGGGCGGCGGAGGTCGGGCGCCGGCACGCGGGCGGAGGTCGCCGGTGCGGGCTGGGCGCCGGCGCTGGAGGCGGAGCGGGGCGCAGCCGGGCGCGGAGCGGAGGCGGCGGGGTCGCGCGGGCGCGGCGAGCTGGCGGCGCGGTGAGCGGAGGCGCCGGCGGAGGTCGCCGACGGGGAGCGGTGCCGACACCGGTGGCGGACGGCGGCGGGGCTGGAGCGGGCTCCTCGGGCCCGACGGCGGCGGCGGCTGGGCCCGCGGGGCCGGGGGCGGGCCGAGCGGGCGGGCGCGGCGGCGGAGAGAGGAGGAGGACACGTGGCGGCGGTTGAGTGGGCGGGGCGCGGCGGAGGCTGACGTGGCGGCGCGTGATTCGCCGGGGTGAGGTGTCCGGCGGACATGTCCGGCTCGGGCGGACGTGTCCGGCGGCGCGAGGATGAAGAAGCTAGGGTTAGACCGAGAATTTCGGGGGAGGCCACATATATATAGGTAGAGGGAGCAAGGAGAGTCCAAATGAGGTGCAGTTTTCGGCCACGCGATCGTGATGGAACGACCGAGAGCATGGAGGGGAGTTTGCTGGATTTTGGGCCACTTTGGAGGGGGTGTTGGGCTGCAAACAAAAGAGGCTTTTACGGTTACCCGGTTAACCGTTGGAGTACCAAACGACCTCCAAATGGCACGAAACTTGACAGGCGGTCTACCGGTGCTATACCAAGGCCGCTTGGAAAACCTCGGGCCATTCCGAGAAAGTTTAACACCCGCTCACAAAAGGAGAGAAGAAGGGGACGCCGGATGGCATAGGAGTGTCGGATTGCAAAACGGACAACGGGAAAAATGCTCGGATGCATGAGACGAACACGAATACGAAATGAGATGCACATGATGACATGATGTGAAATGCATATGATGACATGGCAAAGTGCAACACACAAGCAAATGACATGGCAACGACGGCGAATAACTGGCAAACACCTGGCGCATCGAATCCGGGGCGTTACAACACTCCTCCACTAACAAGAGATCTTGTCCCGAGATCTTAGGACCGAGATAGAAGAGAAAAGGGATGAGGTGAAACAAGAACTCAAAAGAAGAAGCACATAATCGAGAGCACTCGAGAAGAAGAGAGGAACGACGAGAATGACGAGAATCGAAAGCTCACGGAATCAGATAGACTATGAAACCACTCGTTCTATCCGGAGTGGTTAGAATGAGAAAAGAAACGGATAAGACTGAAAGAATTTAGGTAGCACTCTGGCTGAAAATGGGAGGATTAGAACGAACTTGAGAGGATGGAATGGTACTTGATGAACTCTTGAAGAATGAATTAAATCATGACGATCCACCGTGAAGAACTCCGGTAACAAAAGGATGATGAGATAGAATAATGGATGAAAGAATAAGATGAGCCTTGCGGTGATTTAGATGAAGGTTCCGACGAGATGGCCGAGGAAATTTGAACTCCGGAAAAGAAAAGATGAAAACACTTGGAACTAGAATTTATTCATGAAGAACAAACTCCGAAGGAAGGAATTAATCAGTTGGAGGAAAAAAGAATAAGATTTATTGTATGCTTATCCTTCATCAAATTAAATTGATGACAAGCAATGGATTTAACATACTACTTATTCTTCTTGAAAAAGGATTGAGAAGTGACATATCGCAAACTTGAGAAGGTCTTCCTGAACCACCGGTAGGATTGAAAAGATCGAATGAATTAATATGATAATCAAGGAAAAGAATCTTAAAGAACCACCGTTAGAAATCGGAAAAGACTGGTGAAAGAGAATGAATCACCGGGAAGAATTAAAAGAACAAATATGATAGAGGGGATTTAGATGCACAAGAACGAAGAGATAACAAGATGATTAAAGAACACTTGATAAATGCGCCGGGGTAATTGGATAACGGTAGCTGAAATGTGAGGACGAAGAATTCTTCTGGAACGATGGCCTCCGGTGAAAAGAAATGAAAAAGACAACTTCTGACATACTCCGGATGGGTAAGAGAAGAATATCTGACAAATGGAATAATTCAAGACTGATAACATGAAGCTAGAACCGCGAATCTTCGAGAGAACGGGCAAGATTTAGAGGAAAAACTCTTCTTTGGTCTTCAAATGGTGACGGAAAACAACACCAAAATTACTGAGATCCTCCGGGAGAATGAAAAGCAAAGAGGTTGAGCCGACAATGAAAAGAATTTGAAAGCGATCTTGGAAAAGGCATGTGACTGATGAAATTCATTCCTACGTCACACTTGAAAAGAATTTGAGAATAACTCCGGGGAAATTTAGAAGAGTCAGGTAAGATCCTGGAAAAAGACCTGTGGTTTAGGGCCCACTAAAGGAAAACACCGATGGAAAGGGATGTTGAACAGATAGATGATGCACCGGAACAATGGAAATATTTGAATGAGGTGACCACCTCGAATTAATTCAAACAGAGACGAATCTCCTGAGATTTCTTGAGCACTCCGGAAGGATAAACTGGCGAGAGGCGAACGAGCAAGGGGAAAACATTTGAGCCAAGGAAAAGAATACGATCAACACCGAAAAACTTGAATTGAGTCCACCGGAGAAGAAAAGGATGAAGAATGACGAACGAGTCGAGAATCCACCGGTTGAAATAAATGAGGGAAGACTGAAGAGGCTCCGAGCGAATGAAATAGATGGTCGAAAGATAGTCAGACTCCGGGAAGGAGAGGATGGGAGGGCGGGAAAACAAGGGCAACTGGAAGGGGAAAAACCGATGAATAACTTGTAGAGAAAAACACCGGTTGAAATCATTGAGGAAAGAAAGCAAAGGCTTCGCACGAGTAGGATGGATACTCAATTACGGACTCCGGATTCAGGAAGAAGAAGGGAGGGCGGGTGGGAAAAACAACTGAGGATTGAACTTGCAAAAACAAAGAGGGTCGAACCGCCTTGACGAGAGGATGCACCGGATGAAAAGAGCTAAGGAACAACGATCGGAAAACCAACTGCGTGAACCTAAAGAAAAATTTGAATGGGAAGAGGAGTAATTCAAAACACCTACATCAAGATTCCTCACCAGAGCGACGAAGGGGCTGAGGAGTAAAAATAATTCCTACTCTCTGATATAACTAGACTCCGAAAACAGTTTTCTTCTAGACTCAACAACGGCCAAACTACACGATCAATCAAGGGGGGCTCCTAGGGTCGGTCGAGGCTCTGATACCAACTTGTCACGCCCAATATGTGATCCTATCCAAAAGGAACTCGAAGGTCCCACCAAGGATAGACCCGCATATTGAAACGCTTTTGCAAGGTGGATATCATTACATCAACATTACATAATAGATGGGGATACATACAAAAGGCACACAATGCCACATGAACACAATATCATCATACAAGAGATCAACATCCGACTACGGATGATACATAAACAGAAGCTCAAACAATATCCACCCTGCTAGCCCAGGCTGCCGACCTGGAACCTATCCCCTGATTGAAGAAGCAGAAGAAGAACTCAACGCAAGCAAGCATCGCTCTCGCGTCATGATCATCGCATAACCTGTACCTGCAACTGTTGTTGTAGTAATCTGTGAGCCACGAGGACTCAGCAATCCCATTACCATGGGTATCAAGACTAGCAAAGCTTAATGGGAAAGGAAGGGGTAAAGTGGTGAGGTTGGAGCAGCGACTAACCAAGTATGGTGGCTAACCAACTCAAAATAAGAGCGAGAAGAGAAGCAAAGGAACGGTCGTGAAGCTAGCAATGATCAAGAGGTGATCCTGAACACCTACTTACATCAAACATAACACAGAAACCGTGTTCACTTCCCGGACTCCGCCGAGAAGAGACCATCACGGCTACACACGCGGTTGATGTGTTTTAATTCAGATCTGGTGTCAAGTTATCTACAACCGGACATTAACAAATTCCCATCTGCCACATAACCGCGGGCACGACTCTCGAAAGTTTATACCCTGCAGGGGTGTCCCAACTTATCCCATGACAAGCTCTCGCGATCAACGAAGGAATAGACCTTCTCCTAGGAAGACCCGATCAGTCTCGGAATCCCGGTTTAAAAGACATTTCGACAATATTAAAACAAGACCAGCAAAGCCTCCCGGCATGCCGACATCTTGATAGTAGCCGCGCATATCTCGTCTCAGGCCACGACCGGATGAGCAGTACGTACAACTAGAACCAGACCTCAAGTTTCCCCAAGGTGGCGCTGCAAGTGGCTCTAGTTTGGACCAACACTTAGACAAGCATTGGCCCAGGGTGGCTGAATAAAGATGACCCTTGGGTTAATTACTCCCAAGGGAAATATAGGTGGTGGTGAGGCAAATGGTAAAACCAATGTTGGGCCTTGCTGGACAAGTTTTATTCAAAGCGAACTGTCAGGGGGGTCCCATAAATCACCCGACCGCGTTAGGAACGCAAAATCTGGGAACATAACACCGGTATGACGGAAACTAGGGCGGAAAGAGTGGAACAAAACACCAGGCATAAGGCCGAGCCTTCCATCCTTTACCAAGTATATAGATGCATTAATAATATAAGAGATATTGTGATATCCCAACCAAAATCCTGTCCACCATGGAGAAGTCTTCAACTTCACCTGCAACTAGCAACACTATAAGAGGGGCTGAGCAAAGCGGTAACATAGCCAAGCAACGGTTTGCTAGGAATGGTTTCAAAGGTTAGAGGTTCATGGCAATTTGGGAGGCTTGAAGAGCAAATGATAGGTAACGCAGCATAGCGATAGAACGAAGCAACTAGCATAGCAATGATAGTAGTGAGATCCAGGATAGCGGTCATCTTGCTTGAAATCCCGCTAGAAATAAGAACGAGTCCATGAAGAAGATGAAGCCACGAAGACGAACGAATCCTCACGATCGCAACAAAACGGGAACTATCGAGAAGAAGCACACAACATGGTAAACACACCACACATGAACAAGACATGATGCACAACAAGCATGATGCATGAAAAGCTAGATGCGGCTACTCATGGCAAGAGATGATGCAAACAAGAACAATACATCAAGGCAAGTTTAAATGAGGCCGGAAACAACATATAACAATTCCGGAAAGTCCTCATATGCATATTTCGAAATTGGTCCAGAACTGAATAAACATTATGTTCAAGTTGTTAAACAGCAAGTTAAAGAGCACCAAGAGGATCTACACGAAATTCTAGTCAAGTTACATATAAAGTTCATTAGATTCGGAGCTACGGCCTAGAAGATATGAGCAAAACAAGTTAAACATGGCATTGATGCAAAATGCACCCAAACATCAAGAAAAACACACCAAAACAAGGATGCAACATGATAATATGGAACTACATGCAAAATCAAGCAAGTTTCATATAGAGCACACTCAAAACGGAGCAACGGTGCAACACATACACTCTATACAAGTCATAACAACAATCTGTCCATAACAGCAACTAGGCATATTGCAAGCATCAAAACAATATGCTACAACACCCCAACATAATAACAAAAGGCATCAGCATGAAGTACAGGTAAAGCACAACAAAACATGAACACTGAGCTATCTCCAGAAACAACTAGAACATGCTCAAAATGACATGGAGATATTGCAAATAATAACAGTTTCAGACTTTAGCAGAAATAACATCAGGTTGCAATGTTTAGAGCAAGCAAACTACATGTTACAGGAACATATCATGGCAAACAAAGGCATGGCATGACTCTACTAATTGCATAGATCAAAAGACCCTTACTGACCATGAGCCAAAAGGGCACGGAAAATATGATGGCACCCATGTAAACATGGCAAGTTATATAACAGATTCAACCATGGCAGGAACAACAATAAGTAGGCATGTTGGTGAGCTTGAACCACTCACCACAAAGCAATACATGGCATGGCAAGGCAACCAACAGTAAGAAGGCATGTTTATGAAGCTAAGCATAGCAATAGAAAGGTCATAGGGTTCATGGATCACTAGGAAAACACATGGAAACAACTGAACTTAATGTAAACAGGCTGACAGCAACATTATCAAGCAACTTTAGAGCAAGATTACAACATGATACAGCAGGCTATAATTGCAACCAAGGGCATTGATGGATAGAGCATGACATGTAGTTCAAAACATGTTTATAGGACATCTCCAGATTATGCATAGAATGATTAGTAGAAGCATGTTAACATAGCAACAAAATATAACAGAATCTGTCAAGCAAAACAGCAACAAGTACCCTACTTAGCAAGCTTGATGCACTCAGCACACAAATCACAAAAATACATGGATGGCACCCCTGGAAAGATGGCATAGCATAGATCAACACACATGTAGAGCTCAACCTCATAGGATGCACACATCAATCATGGCAAAAATGACAAATGAGCAAGTTATAACAGTTTCAGCAGATTAACATCAACATGCACTCTTCCAACAGCATTTTGGGCATCAAGATGAGCTCAAATGAAAATGATGCAATGGAATGAAATTAAGTACTCGTCGAGGCGAACAATTCGACATATTACACGCACGAAACGGAGCTACAGATGCAGAGCTACAGCATGATGAACATGGCATGATAATGTCACGGATTCGGGGACTTAGTGAAAAATATACCTCCGCGAAAGTCAACGCGGGACGGAGGCGTGCGGGACGAGGAGATCTGGGATCGGGGCGCTGTTTGGTTGGAGGGATGGGTGGATCTCGTCCAACCCGACGATATCTCACCAGAGAAGAACTCCGGCGAGCGGCGGGCGGCCGGAGGCGGGAGCCGGCGAGGGCGTAGGCGGGCGCGGAGGAGGCCGGCGAGCTCGCGGAGCTCGGGGCGAGGCCGGAGATGGCCGGCGGCGGGGCCGGGCGCAGGGCGCGGGCGCGGTGGCGCCGGGTCGCCGGAGGGCGGCGAAGGTCGGGCGCCGGCACACGGGCGGAGGTCGCCGGTGCGGGCTGGGCGCCGGCGCTGGAGGCGGAGCGGGGCGCAGCCGGGCGCAGAGCGGAGGCGGCGGGGTCGCGCGGGCGCGGCGAGCCGGTGGCGCGGGGAGCGGAGGCGCCGGCGGAGGCCGCCGACGGGGAGCGGCGCCGACACCGGTGGCGGACGACGGCGGGGCTGGAGCGGGCTCCTCGGGCCCGACGGCGGCGGCAGCTGGGCCCGCGGGGCCGGGGGCGGGCCGAGCGGGCCGGCGCGGCGGCGGAGAGAGGAGGAGGACACGTGGCGGCGGTTGAGTGGGCGGGGCGCGGCGGAGGCTGACGTGGCGGCGCGTGATTCGCTGGGGTGAGGTGTCCGGCGGCACGTCCGGCTCGGGCGGACGTGTCCGGCGGCGCGAGGATGAAGAAGCTAGGGTTAGACCGAGAATTTCGGGGGAGGCCACATATATATAGGTAGAGGGAGCTAGGAGAGTCCAAATGAGGTGCGGTTTTCGGCCACGCGATCGTGATTGAACGACCGAGAGCATGGAGGAGAGTTTGCTGGGTTTTGGGCCACTTTGGAGGGGGTGTTGGGCTGCAAACAAAAGAGGCTTTTACGGTTACCCGGTTAACCGTTGGAGTACCAAACGACCTCCAAATGGGACGAAACTTGACAGGCGGTCTACCGGTGCTATACCAAGGCCGCTTGGCAAACCTCGGGCCATTCCGAGAAAGTTTAACACCCGCTCACAAAAGGAGAGAAGAAGGGGACACCGGATGGCATAGGAGTGTCGGATTGCAAAACGGACAACGGGAAAAATGCTCGGATGCATGAGATGAACATGAATGCGAAATGAGATGCACATGATGACATGATGTGAAATGCATATGATGACATGGCAAAGTGCAACACGCAAGCAAATGACATGGCAACGACGGCGAATAACTGGCAAACACCTGGCGCATCAAAGCCGGGGCGTTACAGTTCAACTCCACAATCTTGTCGGAGGCTCCCAAGTGACACCTAGCCAATCTAGGAGACACCACTCTCCAAGAAGTAACAAATGGTGCGTTGATGATGAACTCCTTGCTCTTGTGCTTCAAATGATAGTCTCCCCAACACTCAAAACTCTCTCATAGGTTTTGGATCTGGTGGAAAGAAGATTTGAGTGGAAAGCAACTTGGGGAAGGCTAGAGATCAAGATTCATATGGTAGGAATGGAATATCTTGGCCTCAACACATGAGTAGGTGGTTCTCTCTCAGAAATGGTAAGTTGGAAGTGTAGGTTCTTTCTGATGGCTCTCTCCACGAATGAAGAGGAGGTGGAGGGGTGTATATAGCCTCCACACAAAATCTAACCGTTACACACAATTTACCAAACTCGGTGGGACCGAATTGTTAAACTCGGTCGAACCGATTTAGTAAACCTAGTGACCGTTAGTGATTTTCGGTGGGACTGACATGCATCTTGGTGAGACCGATTCGGTTAGGGTTAGGGCATAACGTAATCTCGGTAAGACCGATTACACAAACTCGGTGAGACCGATTTGGTAATAAGCTTTCCAGAGAGTTGGTCAGGTAAACTCGGTGGGACCGATTTGCTCTTTTCGGTGAGACCGAAATGTTACAAAAAGGAAACAGAGAGTTTACATTGCAATCTCGGTGGGACCGATCGCTCACTTCGGTTAGTCCGAAACGTTACGAAGGGAAACAGAGAGATTACAACCCCATCTCGGTTGACCGAGATCCCTATCGGTAAGACCGATTTGCTTAGGGTTTGTGGCAGTGGCTATGACTTTTGGAATCGGTGGCGCCGGATAGGAAGAATCGGTGTGACCAATTTTGGCTTTGGGTTTAGGTCATTTGTGGATGTGGGAAAGTAGTTGAAGGTTTTGGAGCATATCACTAAGCACATGAAGCAAGAGGCTCATTAAGCAACACCTCATCCCTCCTTGATAGTATTGACTTTTCCTATAGACTCAATGTGATCTTGGATCACTAAAATGTAAAATGAAGAGTCTTGAGCTTTTGAGCTTGAGCCAATCCTTTGTCCTTAGTATTTTGAGGGATCCACTTTCATCATCCATGCCATGCCATTCATTGAGCTTTCCTGAAATAATAGTCTTGGAATAGCATTAGCTCAATGAGCTATATGTTGTTATGAATTACCAAAACCACCTAGGGATAGTTGCACTTTCACTTGTACTCATCAAGCATTGTTCTCGCCATTTCGATGAGCGTCCGGTTCTTCCTCTCAACAATTCCATTTTGTTGAGGTGTATACGTAGCCGAGAACTCATGTGAAATCCCTTCTTCATCAAGAAAGGTGTCCACATTTGCGTTCTTGAACTCCATTTCGTTGTCGCTGCGAACCTTCTTGATCTTCACTTCAAATTGATTTTGGGCCTTCCTAGCGAATTTTTTGAAGATCTTTTGGACCTGCGATTTATCATCGAGAAAGAACACCCACGTAAATCTTGAAAAATCATCGACTATGTGTCACGCCCAATATGCGACCCTATTCTAAAGGAACTCGAAGGTCCCACTAAGGATAGAAGCGCATATTGGAGACGCTTTTGCAAGGTGGATATCATTACATCGTACCATTACATAATAGTTAGGGATACATACAAGAGGCATACAATGCCACATGAATACAACAACTTCATACATAAGAGCAAAATCCAACTACGAATGAAACACAAACAGAAACTCAAACGACATCCACCCTGCTAGCCCAGGCTGCCGACCTGGAACCTATCCCCTGATCGAAGAAGAAGCGGAAGAAGAACTCCAAAACAAGCAAGCATCACTCTGACGTCATGATCATCGCATAACCTGCACCTGCACCTGTTGTTGTAGTAATCAGTGAGCCTCGAGGACTCAGCAATCCCATTACCATGGGTATCAAGACTAACAAAGCTTAAAGGGTAAGGAAGGGGTAAAGTGGTGAGGTTGCAGCAGCGACTAAGCAAGTATGGTGGCTAACATACGCAAATAAGAGCGAGAAGAGAAGCGAACGGAACGGTCGAGAAGCTAGAAGTGATCAAGAAGTGATCCTGATACTACTTACGTTCATACATAACCCAAAACCGTGTTCACTTCCCGGACTCTGCCAAAAAGAGACCATCACGCCTATAAACGCGGTTGATGCGTTTTAATTAAGTCAAGTGTCAAGTTCTCTACAACCGAATATTAACAAATTCCCATCTGCCACATAACCGCGGGCACGGCTGTTGAAAGTTTATACCCTGCAGGGGTGTCCCAACTTAGCCCATCACAAGCTCTCACGGTCAACAAAGGATATTCCTTCTCCCAGGAAGACCCAATCAGTCTCGGAATCCCGGTTTACAAGACATTTCGACAATGGTAAAACAAGACCAACAAAGCCGCCCAAATGTGCTGAGAAATCCCGATAGGAGCTGCACATATCTCGTTCTCATGGCACAAACGGATGAGACAAGCTATGAGTAAAACCAATCCTCAAGTTTCCCCGAGGTGGCCCCGCAGGCTGCTCGGTTCGGACCAACACTCGAAGGAGCACTGGCCGGGGGGGGGGGGGGGGGGGTTAAATAAAGATGACCCTCGGGCTCCGCAAACCCAAGGGAAAAAGGCTTAGGTAGGCAAATGGTAAAACCAAGGTTGGGCCTTGCTGGAGGAGTTTTATTCAAAGCGAACTGTCAAGGAGGTCCCATAAATCACCCAACCGCGTAAGGAACGCAAAATCTAGGAACATAACACCGGTATGATGGAAACTAGGGCGACAAGAGTGGAACAACACACCAGGCATAAGGCCGAGCCTTCCACCCTTTACCAAGTATATAGGTGCATTAATTAAATAAGAGATATTGTGATATCCCAACATAATCCTGTCCATCATGGAGCAATCTTCAACTTCACCTGCAACTAAAAACGCTATAAGAGGGGCTGAGCAAAGCGGTAACATAGCCAAGCAACGGTTTGCTAGGAAGGGTGAAAAGGTTAGAGGCTGACATGGCAATTTGGGAGGCTTGAAGAGCAAGTGATAGGTAGCGCAGCATAGCGATAAAATGAAGCAACTAGCATAGCAATGATAGTAATGAGATCCAAGGTGACGGTCATCTTGCCTGAAATCCCGCAAGGAAGAAGAACGAGTCCATGAAGAAGACGAACGGATGAAGATGGACCAAGCGTAGTCGAACGTATCCTCACGGTCGCAACGAAACAGGAACTATCGAGAAGAAGCACAACCGGAAAGAAACAAACAACAAGGTAAACACACAACACATAGACAAAGCATGATGCTCAACCAAGTATGATGCACGACAAAGGCTATAAGATGCTACTCATGTCAAGAGATGATGCATACAAGAGCAACATATCAAAGCAAGTTTAAATGAGGCCGGAAAACAACATATAACAAATCCGGTAAGTCCTCATATGCAGATTTCAAAATTGGTCCAGATCTGAATAAACCTTATGTTCAAGTTGTTAAACAACAAGTTAAGATGCACCAAGATGATCTACACAAAATTCTAGTCAAGTTACATATAAAGTTCTTTTAGTTCGGAGCTACGACCTAGAAGATATGAGCAAAACAAGTTAAACATGGCATTGATGCAAAAGTGCATTCAAACATCAAGCAAACACTCTCAAAACATGGATGCAACATGATAAGATGAAACTACATGCAAAATTAAGCAAGTTTCATATAAAGCACACTCAAAACGGAGCAACGGTGCAACACATACACTCCAAACAAGATATAACAACAATCTGTCCAAAACAGCAAATAGGCATCTTGCAAGCATCATAACCATATGCTACAGCACCTAAACATGAATACAAAAGGCATGGACATGATATACAGGTAAAGCATTACAAAACATGAACACTGAGATATCTCCAGAAATCACTAGAACACGCTCAAAAGGTCATGGCAAGATTGCAAATAATAACAGTTTCACAGACTTGGCAGAAAATCACTAAGCATGACAGAAATAACATCAGGTTGCAATGTTTAGAGCTATCAAACAACATGCTACATGAACTTATCGAGGCAACCAAAGGCATGGCATGCTAATACTAAAGATAAAGAACAAAACTCCCTTACTGAACTTATTCCAAAGATCAACAAAAAAGATGGTAGCATCCATGTAAACATGGCAAATGATATGATATATTCAAAATAACAGTACATGGCAGGAACAACGATAAGTAGGCATGTTGGTGAGCTTGTACCACTCTTTATAGAGAGTTTAATGGCATGTGAAGTCAACTAACAGTAAGATTACATAACTATGAAGCTACACATGGAAGAGCAAGTTCATAGGGTGCATGGATCACTAGCAAAACACATGGAAAAACTGAACTTAATGTTAATAGGCTGACAACAACATTATTTAGCAATTTGAATGCAAGATTACAACAAGCTAGAGCAAGCTATAAATGCAACCAAGGGCATGGATGGATAGAGCATGACATGAGTAACAAAACATCTTTAGTGAACATCTCCAGATTATGCATATAATGACTTGTAGAAGCAGGTTTACATAGCATCATGATATAACAGATTCAACCTAACAACAAGTAGCCCACTTCACAAGCTTGATGAACTCCCTACGAGACTCACAAAAATACATGGATTGCACCACTATAAATATGGAATGAATATGCTCCTAAACCATGTAGACATCATGCTCAAAGGATGCACACACAAAATGCAACGAAAATGACAAAACAGCAAGTTATAACAGTCTCAACAAGTTAACATCATATAACACTCTTGCAATGATTATTAGGGCATCAAGATGAACTCAAACAAGCATGCCACAATGGAATGGAATGAAGAGCATCTCTCTGTGAACATTTTTACATATTATACACGCCAAACGGACACACATGCAGAAAGTTATGGGCACCACATTAATGCAACACGATGTAGCAGAAAAAGGACTTAGACGAAAATAGACCTCACGGGGTCTCGGGCGGACATGTCCGGGCTCCTGCCGACATGTCCGGCGGTGACAGAGGAGGCCGCAGCCATGGCGGATCTGGCAACGGGGCTCGTCGGGGATGACGAGGAGGCGAGGGGGAGGCATCGGGAACGGGCAGACCCGGGCGTGGGGCCCCCGGATCTGGCGTCGGAGGTGGTCGGCGGCGACCGGAGTGGCCGGATTTGGCGGATAGCGGCGAGCTCGGGGAGGGCCGATGGCGGGCGGTGTCCTGCAGGCGCACGGGGAGAGGCTAGGTGAGAGGGAGAGCAGCGGAGGAAAGGAGAGGCGACGGGGGGAGAGGCAGAGACCTGACGGAGGCGCGCCGACGACGGGGTCAGCCAGAGGCGATGGGAGGAGAGAGCGGGGCGCTCGGGCTGGCTGCGGGCTTGGGCAGGCTTCCCAGGGCCCAATCTGGGTCCTAGCGGGCCCGCGGCGGTGGAGGGGCTGGCTGGGACGCGTGGCCGGATCTGGTTGGCCGCGGGCGCTGCTGGAGCGGCGGCTGGCCAATCGGGGCGCGCCAAGTGGCGGGAGGTGGATGGAGGGCGGCGGTGCAGGCGAGGAGGTAGGTAGGTGGCTGCGGCAGGAGGTAGGGGAAGGGTAGGGTTAGCCAAATTTGGCATGGGGTGTATATATATGGAAGGGGACTAGGGTTAGGGGGATTTAGTCCGTTTCGGACCCTTTGATCACGATTGGATGGCTCCGGACAAAGGGGGGACTAGGTGGGCTGTAGGTGGGGTTAGTGGGCTGTGTAGAGTGGCTAGGAAGAGAATAGAAGACATGCCCGACAGTAGTTTCGGAGACCGAAAACGTCCGATGAATTAACCCGCAACGGAGCCACTACGGATGACGGTTGGGCTATCAAACGGACTCCGAATGCGACGAAATTTGACAGGCAGTCTACCTACACTATAATAAGACCGCATGCCAACTATCACCCCATTCCGAGAACATTTTTATGCCACTTATAAAAATAATATTCAGAGGTGCCGCGGGCGCGTGTGAGTGTGAGAGGGCTCGGAACGGACAACGAAGAGAACCGGGGGAACCCGAACGGATGCAAGTTTTGAAAAACATGCAGATGAAATGCAGATGATGACATGGCAAAGTGCAACACGCAAGCAAATGACATGGCAACTACGGCGAATAACTGGAAGACACCTGGCGCATCGGATTCGGGGCGTTACACTATGACTAGACCAAAAGAATTTCCACCGAGACTTTTGTAAGCATTGGGACCGAAAAATCCATGTGAAGTAGCTCGAGCGGCCTCCTTGTGGTCATGATGTTCTTCATAGGATGCCTTCCTCCAACCTGTTTAGCCGCTTGACAAGCGTTGCAAAGTCTATCATTATCAAATATGACATCGTTAACGCCGAGGATATGATTACCTTTAATAAGCTTGTCAAGGTTTCACATGCCCACATGACCTAACCGTTTATGCCACAACTAGCCTTTAGAGGATTTAGCAATTAAGCAAGTTCTAGGTTGAGCCTTTTTAGTGAAATCAAAAATGTAAAGATCACCTCTACGTATACCGGTAAAGACCATTTTATGATTGTCTCTTCAAAACACTTGGCAATCTACTTCAGTAAATAGGACATTGAAACCGAAATCAGCAAGTCTAGATACTGAAAATAAATTGTACCCAAGAGATTCAACGAGCATGACATTTTGTATGGAGCTATCATGTGAGATGGCCACCTTACCCTTTGAGTTGTCACCAAAAGTGACATACTTTCGAGGGCCGTCATTTTCAGCAAGCTCACGAAACATATCTTTATCTCCGGTCATGTGATTGGTACATACACTATCAAGAACCTATTCCTTTCCTCCTGCCATGTATCCCCGAAGATTTGCCATAAGACCAAAGTGTCTCATTGCATCATCAAGATCAAAGTCACTATCATCACCCTCATCATAGTATCCATGTTCAACATCGTCATGTGATGGATCAATTCCTATTGAGGGTGATTCATTAGAAAGAGTTTGACAATGATCTTCTTTATGTATTCTAATAGCTTCGGAAATAATATTGCTAATAATTCTCCTTTGGCACGCATAAGATTTGTAAGCTCAAATAGACAATCACCAAACTTAGGATCATTGGAATTCATCTTACTCAAGGAAATAGACTTATGGAGAATTTCATCTAGATTTTTCAAGGAATAATTTGGAAAACGTTCCTCAAGAAATTTCCATGTGGTGTAGGCACACTTAAGAGTAGGCAAGCAACCTATCAAGTTTCTAGGCAAACCACTAGTGATAAGATCAACAGTTCTAAGATTGTGAATCATGTCAATTGACTCATCAAGGGTAGGATGCATAGGATCAACATGAGGTGCACAAGGGCTAGTAATGTACTTGTTCAAATGATATTCATTGAAAATCACAAGCATCTCATTTTTCCACTCATGAAAATACTCTCCATCAAGTATAGGCACTCTATGTCTAAGACTCCCCAAAGTAGACTCATCCATCTTCCTCCAATGGTGTTTAAACCAAAGCAAGGGGGACCAAAGCTCTGATACCAATTGAAAGGATCGAGAAGAGGTGTCTAGAGGGGGGTGAATAGACTCTAAGTAAGAAAAGTTGCAGTTTTTAATCTCTTTAAGTTGAAGTGGAGTTTGGCACAAGTTTTAACATTCACAATACATATCAAGCAAGCATGACAAGAGTATATGAGCAGTGGAAAGTAAAGCATGCAAATTGCAAGAATGTAAAGGGATGTGATTGGAGTGTGCAAACGCAACTTGGAGACACGGAGATTTTTTATCCGTGGTTCTGATAGGTGGTGCTATCGTACATCCACGTTGATGGAGACTTCAACCCACGAAGGCTAATGGTTGCGCGAGTCCACGGAGGGCTCCACCCACGAAGGGTCCACGAAGAAGCAACCTTGTCTATCCCACCATGGCCGTATCCCATCAAGGACTTGCCTCACTCGGGTAGATCTTCACGAAGTAGGCGATCTCCTTGCCCTTACAAACTCCTTGGTTCAACTCCACAATCTTGACGGAGGCTCCCAAGTGACACCTAACCAATCTAGGAGACACCACTCTCCAAGAGGTAATAGATGGTGTGTTGATGATGAACTTGCTCTTGTGCTTCAAATGATAGTCTCCCCAACACTCAACTCTCTCTCACAGGATTTGGAATTGGTGGAAAGAAGATTTGAGTGGAAAGAAACTTGGGGAAGGCTAGAGATCAAGATTTATGTGGTAGGAATGGAATATCTTGACCTCAACACAAGTGTAGGTGGTTCTCTGTCAGAAAATGTATGTCGGAAGTGTAGGCATGTTCTGATGGCTCTCTCCACGAATGAAGAGTGCGTGGAGGGGTATATATAGCCTCCACAAAAAATCTAACCATTACACACAACTTACCAAACTCGGTGGGACCGAATCGTGAAACTCGGTCAGACTGATTTAGTTCATAATGTGACCGTTAGGCATTTCGGTGGGACCGATATGATCAACTCGGTGGGACCGATGTGCTAGGGTTAGGGTAAAGCCTCAACTTGGTTTGCCCGATTACACAAACTCGGTGGGACCGATTTGGGTAATAAGCAAAACAGAGAGTTGGCTAGGCAAACTCAGTGGGGCCAATTGCATACCTCGGTGGGACCGAAATTATTGCAATAGGCAACAGAGAGTTTGCAAGCCCATCTCGGTGAGACCGAGATCCCATCAGTGAGACCAACTTGATTAGGTTTCTGGTAGTGGCTATGTCAACTGAACACAGTGGCGCCGGATAGAAAGTTTTGGTGGGGCCGAGTTTGACTTTTGGTTTGGGACATATGTGGATGTGAGAAAGTAGTTGAGGGTTTTTGGAGCATATCACTAAGCACTTTGAGCAAGAAACTCATTAAGCAACACCTCACCCCCTCTTGATAGTATTGGCTTTTCCTATGGACTCAATGAGATCTTGGATCACTAAAAGTAAAATGTAGAGTCTTGTGCTTTGAGCTTGAGCCAATCATTTGTCCTTAGCTTCATGAAGGGGTTCCACATCCTCTAGTCCATGCCACTCCATTTTTTAATTTATCTGAAACATACTAGGTAAGAGTATTAGTCCAACAAGAGATATGTTGACATTAATTACCAAAATCACCGAGGGAGCACTTGTGCTTCAGAAACCTCAACCATCTTTAATCAACAAGCTAGTCAAGTAGAGGCTCACTAGGGACACAGTGTTTGTCTATGTATTCACAGATGTATTAAGGTTTCTGATCAATACCATTTTAGCATGAATAATAAACATCTATCATGAATAAGGAAATATAAAATAACAACTTTATTATTGCCTCTAGGGCATATTTCCTTCAAATCAAGGAACATAACACTGGTATGACGAAAACTAAGGCGGCAAGAGTGGAACAAAACAGCAAGCAAAAGGACAAACCTTCCACCCTTTACCAAGTATATAGATGCATTAATTAAACAAGAGATATTGTGATATCCCATTGAGGGAGTCCTGGATTAGGGGGTGTCCGCATGGCCGGACTATCACCGTTGGCCGGACTCCTAGACTATGAAGATACAAGATTGAAGACTCCGTCCCGTGTCTGGATGGGACTTTCCTTGGCGTGGAAGGCAAGCTTGGCGATACGGATATGTAGATCTCCTACCATTGTAACTGACTCTGTGTAACCCTAGCCCTCTCCGTTGTCTATATAAACCGGAGGGTTTTAGTCCATAGGACGAACAACAATCATACCATAGGCTAGCTTCTAGGGTTTAGCCTCTTTTATCTCGTAGTAGATCTACTCTTGTACTACCCATATCATCAATATTAATCAAGTAGGAGTAGGGTTTTACCTCCACCGAGAGGGCCCGAACCTGGGTAAAAACATCGTGTCCCTTGTCTCCTGTTACCATCCGCCTAGACGCACAGCTCGGGACCCCCTACCCGAGATCCGCCGGTTTTGACACCGACATTGGTGCTTTCATTGAGAGTTCCTCTGTGTCATCACCTTTAGGCCCGATGGCTCCTTCGATCATCAACAACGACGTGGTCCAGGGTGAGACTTTTCTCCCCGGACAGATCTTCGTATTCGGCGGCTTTGCACTGCGGGCCAACTCGCTTGGCCATCTGGAGCAGATTGAAAGCTACGCCCCTGGCCATCAGGTCAGATTTGGCCGGACAGTGCCCTGGAGGCCGCACAAGTGTCCGTTCCGACCCTTAGCTCGGAGCCGACTGCGCCGATCGAGGACGGGTGGCTGGACACCGCCTCGGGGGCTGCTACCTCTACGGCGATAGAGCCGAATACCAACCCTGTCCTTTGTGAAGCTCGTGACTCCAAGGTGCCGGACTCCTCTCCGGACTCCGAACCTTCCGCGTCCCTGCCAATCGAATCCGATTGGGTGCCGATCATGGAGTTCACCGCTGCGGACATCTTTCAGCACTCGCCCTCTGGCGACATCCTGAATTTGCTAAAGTGTGTCTCTTTATCAGGAGAGCCCTGGCCGGAGTATGGTCAGGACGGTTGGGATGCAGACGACGAAGAAATTCAAAGCCCACCCACCACCCACTTCGTAGCCACTGTCGATGACTTAACCGACATGCTAGACTTCGACTCCGAAGACATCGATGGTATGGACGATGATGCAGGAGACGACCAAGAACCAGCGCCTACAGGGAACTGGAAGGCCACCTCGTCATACGACATTTACATGGTGGACATCCCAAAGGATGGGAATGGCGATGGAACAACGAAGGATGACCCCTCCAAGAAACAGCCTAAGCGCCGGCGTCAGCGGCGCCGCTCTAAATCCCGCCACAGCAAAAATGGAGATTCCGGCACTGGAGACAATAACATCCCAGACAGTGCCGAAGACAACCCCCTCCAGCAGGATTCAGCGCAGGAGGATGGAGAAGCCAGCCCTCATGAGAGAGCGACAGACAGAGAGGTAGAGGACGATAATTATATGCCTCCCTCCGAAGACAAGGCAAGCCTCGACGACGACGAATTTGTCGTGCCTGAGGATCCCGTCGAACAAGAGCGTTTCAAACGCAGGCTTATCGCCACGGCAAGCAGCCTCAAGAAAAAGCAGCAACAACTTAGAGCTGACCAAGACTTGCTAGCCGACAGATGGACTAAAGTCCTTGCGGCCGAAGAGTATGAACTCGAACACCCCTCCAAGAGCTACCCAAAACGCAGGCTGCTACCCCGATTAGAGGAGGAAGCACCTAAACCTACATCACCGGCGCATAATACAGCCGACCGGCCACCTCATGGCCGCGACAGAGAGGCCTCTCGGCCCTACACTCAAGCCGCACCCCGGCGCCGCTCAAAAAATACCAAGGCGTGGGAAAATGCGCCAGACCTGCGGGATATACTCGAGGACAAGGCAAGGCAAACAAGATCGATCTACGGATCGCGTGGGCGCCCCACGAAACATGATGATAACCGTCACGCCGGATATGGCAATTCCAGCCGGGCCGAACATAGTAGACAAAGCTCATTTGAGCTACGTCGTGATATAGCCCAATACAGAGGCACCGCATACCCACTATGCTTCACAGACGAAGTGATGGATCATCAAATCCCTGAGGGTTTCAAACCCGTAAACATTGAATCATACGATGGCACAACAGATCCGGTGGTCTGGATCGAGGACTATCTCCTCCATATCCACATGGCCCGCAGTGATGATCTACACGCCATCAAATACCTCCCACTCAAGCTTAAAGGACCAGCGCGGCATTGGCTTAACAGCTTGCCAGCAGAGTCAATCAGTTGTTGGGAAGACCTGGAAGCCGCATTCCTCGACAACTTCCAGGGCACTTATGTGCGACCACCAGATGCCGATGACCTAAGCCACATAATTCAGCAGCCAGAAGAATCGGCCAGACAATTCTGGACACGGTTCCTAACCAAGAAAAATCAAATCGTCGACTGTCCGGATGCAGAGGTCCTTGTAGCCTTCAAACACAACATCCGCGACGAGTGGCTTGCCCGGCACCTAGGACAGGAAAAGCCGAAATCCAGGGCAGCCCTCACAACACTCATGACCCGCTTCTGCGCGGGAGAGGATAGCTGGCTAGCTCGTAGTAACGACATGACCAAGAGCCCTGGTAATTCGGATACCAAGGACACCAACGGCAGGTCGCGTCGCAACAAGCACAAGCGCCGCATTAATGGCGACAATACTGAGGATACAACAGTCAATGCCGGATTCAGAGGCTCTAAACCCGGTCAGCGGAAAAAGCCATTCAAAAGAAATACTCCGGGCCCTTCCAATTTGGACCGAATACTCGACCGCTCGTGCCAGATACACGGCACCCCCGAAAAGCCAGCCAATCACACCAATAGGGATTGTTGGGTGTTCAAGCAGGCAGGCAAGTTAACTGCCGAAAACAATGACAAGGGGCTGCATAGCGATGACGAGGAGGAGACCCGGCCGCCGAACAATAGAGGACAGAAGGGTTTCCCCCCACAAGTGCGGACGGTGAACATGATATATGCAACCCACATACCCAAAAGGGAGCGGAAGCGTGCACTCAGGGACGTATATGCGATGGAGCTAGTCGCCCGAAAGTTCAATCCGTGGTCCTCCTGCCCGATCACTTTTGATTGAAGGGACCACCCCACTAGCATCCTCCATGGCGGATTCGCTGCATTGGTTCTAGACCCAATCGTCGACGGATTTCACCTCACTAGAGTCCCGATGGACGGCGGCAGCAGCCTGAACCTGCTTTATCAGGATACAGTGTGCAAGATGGGCATAGACCCCTCCAGGATTAAACCCACAAGGGCGACCTTCAAAGGCGTCATACCAGGTGTAGCGGCCAGCTGTACAGGCTCAGTTACACTTGAAGTTTCTTCGGATCCCTGGATAACTTCCGAAGCGAGGAGTTAATCTTCGACATAGTCCCGTTCCGCAGCGGCTATCATGCACTGCTCGGACGAACCGCATTTGCAAAGTTCAATGCGGTGCCGCACTACACATACCTCAAGCTCAAGATGCCAGGCCCTCGAGGAGTCATTACGGTGAACGGAAACACCGAACGCTCTCTTCGGACGGAGGAGCATACAGCAGCTCTCGCGGCGGAAGTACAAAGCAGCCTCTTAAGGCAATTCTCGAGTCCGGCTGTTAAGCGGCCGGACACCGTCTAGCGTGCCCGGAGTAACCTACAACCAGACCGCCTGGCATGTTCCGAGCATGCATAGCAATGCGGCCCCAACCCTAGCCCTCGCGAAATTTTGAAACCTGTACTACGCGTACATAACTACGCTCTGGAGATACCATGGGCATAGGGGTAGGGGCATGACCACGGCATGCCCGGAGGGCGGCTCAACCGCACCAGGGGCTCCCAATTGTGTCATTCTTTTTTTTTCTTATTCGCAGGACTCCATTTTCCAGAAGCCCTGTCCGGCAGTAGAATTGTCGAACTCACAATGCAACAGCCAGGGAAGCAGAAAAGCTACGTCGAGTGTCCAGGTGGTCTCTATTACGAGCAGTATACCTGTTTTACATACCATCGCGCAGCCTACCCCTGGAGGGGGACATGTTAAATAGTCCCATCCCTTGCTTATCGCACTATTTGTATCGTTCTGCCTTCATTGCAGTATTTTTTGAATAAACAATGCATCGCTTTTTGCCTATCATTGCATTCCTTTTTCTATCTATACATGTTCACTTATGACATGTTGCATCCGTACGCTTTGGTACGGCCAAATACACCAGGGGCTTAAGTTCCCCAAAATATGGTGTGATAAGTCCGAACACTTTCACAAGTGCGGCACCCCGAACTTATAGCATTATATGCATCGGCTCCGAATCATGTCTTGGGTCAATAGTTGGGTTTGCCCGGCTCCCATGTTTTGGTACCTTACGTTCCATTATATCGGCTAAGGTAGCGCTGGGAGAACCACTGCGATTGTGCCCCATGTGAGCTGGGTTGAGCACCTCAGTGGAGAAAGCTAAAACTGATCGTCATGATAGGTCGAGAGCCGGTCGCTGTTTGAGAGATTTTTTCGAGTCCCTAAAGACTTATGCCGCTTAGAGCGAGGAGCCGGCTTTGTCCGGCCCAGGCATGGATAGCGCCCCAAATTCGGTCTTCCGAACACTAGGGGCTTCGCCGAAATTTAAAATTATAGAATTCTATGGCTAAGTGGGAGTGTTCAAGCATTATAAGTCTGGTTGCCTCGTTCGTTGTGTTGAGCGCCTCCCTCGAAGGACCCAAAAATGGGAACAAGAGCGCTCAAGTTTATCCCAAACACCCCAGCACTCGTGGCATGGGGGCTGAAGCCAACGACTTGCCATCTCTCAAATTTGATAAACGGCCGCACAGAAGGTAATATTTTAAATTCACAAGCGTTGCTTAGCGCATATGAACAAGTTTTCAAGCGTACAGGATAACAAATGCGAGTTTACTCAAAAATTACATCTTTGGAGCATTCACCCGCTATAAGGTGGGCACCCTTCAGGACGTTCCCATAATACATCTCGGGCTTGCGATACTCCCTGCCCGGCGGTGGAGCATCCTTCACAAGCTTCTCAGCATCCATCTTGCTCCAATGCACTTTAGCACGGGCAAGGGCCCTACAGGCACCTTCGATGCAGACGAAGCGCTTGACGACTTCAATCCATGGACAGGCGTCCACTAGCCGCCGCACCAGCCCGAAGTAGCTCCCAGGCATGGCTTCTTTAGGCCACAGCCGAACTATGAGGCCCTTCATGGCCTGTTCGGCCACCTTGTGGAGCTCGACCAGCTGCTTCAGCTGGTCGCTCAGGGGCACCGGATGTCCGGCCTCGTCATATTGAGACCAGAACACCTTTTCCGTCGAGCTCCCCTCCTCGGCTCGGTAGAACATGGCAGCATCGGACACACTACGGGGCAGATCTGCGAATGCTCCTGGAGAGCTCCGGATTTGGGTAAGTAACAAGTAATTCACTTTCATGTGCTTGCTTTGCATGAAGAATGCCTTACCCGCCGCTATCTTCTTTATTGCCTCAATTTCCTGGAGGGCTTTTTGGGCTTCGGCCTTAGCGGCTTTGGCACTCTCAAGAGCCGAGGCGAGCTCGGACTCTCGAGTCTTCGAGTCACGCTCCAAACTCTCGTGTTCTTCCACGAGAGCCTGGAGCTCTTGCCGCACCTCCGCCACCGGCGCCTCCTGCTTCTCTCGCTCGGTGCGCTCCGCGGCCGCACTTTTTTAGGCCTTGGACAATGCCTCCTTCAGGGTCGCCACCTCGTTCGTGGCCCCTGCAATACTCACGTTATTCCTATCATTTTTTGCAACCAAATCCTTTCTATAAGGTATTACTTTAATAAGGTATTACTTACCTTCCTTGTCCTCGAGCTGCTTCTTGGCATGGCCGAGCTCGTTCTCGGACCGCTCGAGGCTCTGCTTCAATACATTGACCTCCGCAGTCAGTGCGGCAGAGGTCAGCAGCGCAGCCTGCATTCCCATATTGACATGCTTATGTTAGAATCCTGCGTATATCTTTTTAGGTCCTCAGTTCGGCTTTTCTTTCCGAACACCAAACTGAGCATCAGGGGCTACTGTCTATGCGGTACTATTTTTACATATCTTAGTTACATACCTCAAAGCCTGTTAGAAGGCTGGTACAGGCTTCAGTTAGCCCGCTCTTGGCGGACTAAACTTTCTGAATCACCGCACTCATAACAGTGCGGTGCTCCTCGTCGATGGAGGCGCCATTGAGCGCCTCCAGCAAATTATCCGGTGTCTCCGGCTGGACGAAGGTCACCGGTGTCGCAGTCTCGCCCTTCTTACGAAGGGGCTGCCCGCCGGACTCCGAAACCACTAAAGGTTCCGGTGCGGAGTCCGGCCCAGGGCCGAACTCAGAACCCTTTGGGGGTTGATCCCCCTCGTTCCCAAAGTCCGGGAGGTTGCCTTGCGGCACCTCCGGGACCTCCTCCTCCTCCTGGCCGGGCCCCTTTAGGGACCCCACCTCGGCGTCATCAGCAGCGCGAGGAGAAGAGGCGGCCGGAAGTGAAGTACTATTCACATCCGACGGAGCCAGGGAGCCGCTCGTTGAAATATCAAGCCCGTCCTTGGGCGGGCTGCAGGGTTGTATTCGGCGTTAGAAGACACTACGCGACAAAGGAAAAATCACGAGTCATTCTGGAATTCGGACACTTATGATCTCACCAGGGGCTTGGCCCTCGGTGGCCACTCCTCTTCGCCGTCGTCGGCGTTGGTGGAGTAGTCCGGAGGAGGGGTCCTTCCCTTCTTGGACCCTCCAGCCTCCCCAATTGGGGAGGCCTTCCTTTTCTTCTCTCCCCCCGCTGGGGGAGAAGCCTCTTTTTCCTCCTCCCCGTCTTCGTGGGAGGAGTCTGCCTCGGAGTCGTCGGACGATGAGTCCGACAACACCTGGCGCCGGGAACTCCTTCGGGAACGGCCTTCTTCTTGGCCTTCTTCTCCGGCACCACGTAAGGCGCCGGAGCCAGCAGCCCCATTAATTGGGCGTCCGCTGGGTTTTCTGGCAAGGGAGCCGGATAGTTAACCTGCCCAGACGTCTTTTGCCAGGACTGTCAAAGGTAAAGGGAGTTTAGATCCCGCATAGAGTCAAACTATGGAAAATAAGCGTCCTGTAAAGGGTAAAATAGCTTACCTCGCCGGCTTGATGCTGCGAGCTGAATCCGCGATCTTCGGTAGCGGATGCGGGAGCCTCGGCGCCCTTGAAAAGCACCTTCCAGGCATCTTCGTACATAGTGTCGAAGAGCCTGCTCAGGGTTTGGTGCTGTGCCGGATCAAACTCCCACAAATTAAAGGCCCATTTCTGGCACAGGAGGATCCGGTAGATGAGCATGACCTGGACTACGTTGACAAGCTTGAGCTTCTTGTTCACCAAGGTTTGGACGCAGGATTGGAGTCCGGTCAGCTCCTCCGAATCACCCCATGATAGGCCCTTCTCTTTCCAGGAGGTGAGCCGTGTGGGGATGCTAGATCTGAATTCGGGGGCCGCTGCCCATTCAGGGTCACGCGGCTCGGTGATGTAGAACCACCCCGATTGCCACGCCTTTATGGTCTCCACAAAGGAGCCCTCGAGCCAAAGGACATTGGGCATCTTGCCCACCATGGCACCTCCGCACTCCGCTTGGCGGCCGCCCACTACCTTCGGCTTGACATTGAAGGTCTTCAGCCATAAGCCGAAGTGGGGCTGGATGCAGAGGAAGGCCTCGCACACAACGATAAATGCTGAGATGTTGAGGATGAAATTAGGGGCCAGATCGTGGAAATCCAGGCCGTAGTAGGACATGAGCCCCCGGACAAATGGGTGGAGTGGGAAGCCCAGTCCGGGAGGAAATGGGGAAGGAACACCTGTAACGCCCCGAGACCGATGCTCTAGTTGCCTTCCATTTATTTTAGTTGTTGTCGTGTGTTTATTGTGTTTGTTGCATTATCATAATTGTTTTGCATATTTCTTTCCAACATGTTTATGCCATGATCATGATGAATGCCATTGCAATATTTGCTTCTTGCTTCATGTTCATCATTGTTTACATTGCATTGTACCTTTGTCATTTTGCATTTCATCATAATCACCATGTGCATCGCATTCTTCATGATTTTGTCTTGCTCTATGCATGTTGCATGTGACCAAACCCCTTGCTATGTCTCTCAAATCTACCCATGCATCAACACCTCCTTCTTCCTTCTTATTCCTTTCATTTTTGCTAGTGCCATTTTCTTTCCTCCATAAATGTTCACCCTTTTCCTATAAATCCTGCTCATTGCCTACACCCTCTCTGCTAATTTTCGGCTCATATAAATTTGATTTGGTTGGGTTCAAAAATTGCTCAAGTTTGAATTCAATTCAAACTTGAATTATTTTTCTTCCTCTAAAAATTGCCAAACCAATTTATTCAAGTTGTGCATATTCTCTCAAGACTCCAGGGATATTTTCTTTTCTGAAATATTCCACCTCTAGCACCTCTTTCTTTTCTCCTAAAATTCTGGTTGAAGAAATAAGGAAAAGAAAGAATTTCATATTAGGAGGAGAGAGCCCAGTTCCCTCTGTTCCTCCCGGCACCACAGCCCACCTGCACTCACCTTTCAGCCCAGCCAAGCCCACCAGCACCTCCTCTGTTCATCGTCTTCTCCCTGTACTGTACGGCAGGACATCCAGAGCATCCACGTCGGCAGTCCGGTTGATTTGACGGCAGGAGCTACTCCCTTCCTCCCATATAATCCTGCCCCAACCCTAGGGTTTCCTCCTCGCCCCGTTTTTCCCTCTTCTGCCTCCTCCCGCTGCCGAGGTAAGCTCCCCACGCCCCTGCCGTCGCCATCGCCATGACCAGCCGAGCTGAGCTCAAGCCCGGCGTAGCCAGCATCTCCCGGTCGTCGTCTTCCTCCGCAGCAAGTCCCACGACTCCGGCAACGTCTCCCCGCGACTCCCCGAGCCCGGATCGCCAAGCTCCTCATCATCTTTGTCATCTTCCTCTGCTTCATGGACCCGAGCACTCCGTCAATCATCGCGTCCTCCCGCCGAACTCGTACGACTCCAGCAACACCCCCATGGTGTGCTCTTGCTTCTCCCTTCTCTTTTCTCTTTTCCCCTCTTCCTCCCTGGCTCTTTCTCACGCTGCTCTCTCTATCCCTTGTCTTCACAGCACCGTCAGGAACGCCATGGAGCGTCGCCGCCGTCCTAAGCCTACCGGAGCTCGCCTCCTTTTGTTCCCGGCCTCGTCTTTTCCGGATCCGCCCATCCCCGTCTCCTGCAGGTCTTCTCTTTGTCAGCTCCGCTGAGGTCCGTCGCTGCCGTCGCCCTGTAGCTCGAGTTCGAGCGTTGCCTCCAGTCGCCTGCTCGATCCCCTGCATCGACCACGCCTGCGTGTGCGCAAGGGCCACAAGGCCAGTGGCGCCCAGCTTCTTCCGCTTCCGCGGCCAGCCAAGTTTCAACATCGCCATGGCCGCCGGCCTCTTTGTTTCCCTGCTGTGGGCAACTTCCTCCATCTCTGAAGTTTCATTATTTTCCTAGATCCATTCTGGCACGTAAAGTTTATTTACCGTAGCCACTACATTCTAGCACAATCAGTTCAGCTAGCCTGTTGGTGCTTCGCTTGTGCACGCAATCAGGGGGTCTGGAGTTCGAATCCCAGGCGCCCCCAATTTCTTTTTATTGCCCTGATTATTTTCTCTCACACGCAATGGGTCCGATCTGCTACCGGGCTTGCACAGTGCGCTGAATCTGGCCCATGCATATTTTTTTTTCCAGTCTGTGCATTTTACCATTTTCCAATGCATTCCTATTTACAGAAAATGCCCTTGTTTTGAATTGTTAATAACTAAATATGCATGCATCCAAATTAAACAAACTATATATGTAAAATGCTTAGAATTTTGTCTAGTTTCATAATATGCCACTTTCATCCATGTTTAAAATGTTTAAAATGTTGTTTGTTTAAATTTGCTCAAATGCCATGTTAAAATGATTTATTTCATAACTAAATAACCGTAGCTCGGTTTTAAATAAACTTTATATGTAAATGGGGTGGAAAAATGCCTAGTTTAACATGGTCCACTTTATTTTCCTGTTTAACAACTTTAAAATATGTTTTAGGGCAGAACAGTACCAAATCTAAAATACGCACATGAGGATTTCCCGGAATTGTTGTTTGTTGTTCCGGCCTCATTTAAACTTGCCTAAATATTTAGTTTACTTTTGTTACACCCCTTGCCATGTTTAACAACATTTAACATTGTTGTGTACCTAAACGAGAGCGAACTAAATAACTTGAATGTGGTGTTTCGTCAATATGCAACTCGTTGCATATTGAGCTCCACTTAACTTGTAGTATTGCTTGTTGCACTTTGCCATGCCATGCCACATTAAACCGGACATGCATCATACTTGATTGTGCATCCTGCCATGATTATTCTTGTGTGTTTACCATGTTGTTTGTTTCTTTCCGGTGTTGCTTCTTAGTTCCGGTAATGTTGCGATTGTGAGGATTCGTTCGACTACTCCCGTTCGTCTTCTTCATGGACACGTTCTTCTTCCTTGCGGGATCTCAGGCAAGATGACCGCTACCCTGGATCTCACTACTATCATTGCTATGCTAGTTGCTTCGTTCTATCGCTTTGTTGCGCTACCTATCATTTGCTCTTCAAGCCTCGCAAATTGCCATGAACCTCTAACCTTTGACACCATTCCTAGCAAACCGTTATTTGGCTATGTTACCGCTTTAGCTCAGCCCCTCTTATCGCGTTGCTAGTTGCAGGTGTAGTTGAAGATTGCTCCAAGACGGACAGGATTATGTTGGGATATCACAATATCTCTTATATTATTAATGCATCTATATACTTGGTAAAGGGTGGAAGGCTCAGCCTTATGCCTGGTGTTTTGTTCCACTCTTGCCGCCCTAGTTTCCGTCATACCGGTGTTATGTTCCCGGATTTTGCGTTCCTAACGCGGTCGGGTGATTTATGGGACCCCCCCTGACAGTTCGCTTTGAATAAAACTTGTCTAGCAAGGCCCAACCTTGGTTTTACCATTTGCCTCACCACCACCTATACCCTTCCCTTGGGTCGGCCAACCCAAGGGTCATCTTTATTTTAGCCCCCCCGGGCCAATGCTTGTCTAAGTGTTGGTCCGAACCGAGTAGACTGCAGGGCCCCCTCGGGGCAACTCGAGGTCTGGTTTTACTCGTAGGATGTCTCATCCGGTGTTGCCCTGAGAACGAGATATGTGCAGCTCCTATCGGGATTGTCGGCGCATCGGGCGGCTTTGCTGGTCTTGTTTTACCACTGTCGAAATGTCTTGTAAACCGGGATTCTGAGACTGATCGGGTCTTCCTGGGAGAAGGTCTATTCCTTCGTTGATCGCAAGAGCTTGTCATGGGCTAAGTTGGGACACCCCTGCAGGGTTTAAACTTTCGAGAGCCGTGCCCGCGTTTATGTGGCAGATGGGAATTTGTTAATGTTCGGTTGTAGATAACTTGACACCAGATCCGAATTAAAATGCATCAACCGTGTGTGTAGCTGTGATGGTCTCTTTTCGGCGGAGTCCGGGAAGTGAACACGGTCTTTGGGTTATGTTTGACGTAAGTAGGAGTTCAGGATCACCTCTTGATCATTGCTAGCTTCACGACCGTTCCTTTGTTTCTCTTCTCGCTCTCATTTGCGTATGTTAGCCACCATATATGCTTAGCCGCTGCTGCAACCTCACCACTTACCCCTTCCTTTCCCATTAAGCTTTGCTAGTCTTGATACCCATGGTAATGGGATTACTAAGTCCTCGTGGCTCACAGATTACTACAACAACAGTTGCAGGTACAGGTTATGCGATGATCATGACGCGAGAGCGATGCTTGCTTGCGTTGAGTTCTTCTTCTGCTTCTTCTTCGTTCAGGGGATAGGTTCCAGGTCGGCAGCCTGGGCTAGCAGGGTGGATATTGTTTGAGTTTCTGTTTATGATTCATCCGTAGTCGGATGTTGTTCTTGTATGTTGTATTGTTGTATTCATGTGACATTGTATGTATCGGATGTATCCCCACTATTATGTAATGTTGATGTAATGATATCCACCTTGCAAAAGCGTCTTCAAGATGCGCTTCTATCCTTGATGGGACCTTCGAGTTCCTTTAGGATAGGGTCGCATCTTGGGCGTGACAAGTTGGTATCAGAGCCTCGACCGACCATAGGAGCCCCCTTGATTGTTGGCCGTTGTTGAGTCTAGAAGAAAACTATTTTGAGTCTTAGGATTATATATATCGGAGAGTAGGATTCTTTTTACTCCTCAGCCCCCTTCGTCGCTCTGGTGAGGACTCCTGACGTAGATGTTTTGTCTTTCCTCTCCTCAAATTTCACTAATTTTTTTTTAGGATGACGCGGGTATCTTGGGATCGTTCCGATATTATTATGACGAGAACATTGTTCTTGGTGCCTCCTGACATTTAGGGATTGTGGTAGTGTCCCGGGGAGTTGAGCTCCGAGGTGTTGTCGTCATAATTTTATCATTGCAGTTCTGGAATACCTGAGTTTTGCCGACATCGAAAATCTCTTTTGTACAGTTGTTGGTGAGATAACCCCGATAACCCAGTACTGAGGTGAGTACGGGAGTATTGCCATAGCTTGTATAACGGATGCTTTTCGAAGGTTGAGGTACACGATTTCCGGAGTTTTCTTGGTTATGTGTTCACGGATGGATACAGCTTGGATGTAGGTATTGTTATTTTGGGTGAGATATTTATTGCTTCCCCTGTATCCCCAACACCAGATTGCATAACCAGAAAGTTTCAGGAGTTTATAGGTGGGAATTCAAGTAGCCCCTAGAATATCTTTCCGACAGATGTATGATATGAGATTGGGGTTCGACGTCTAGTGGTCCGCCTATCCACGGTTGGTTTTACAGTGGTCTCATTGTGTCTTAAAGAATCCTTGGCTATGCCGATTCGGGGACACTTCGTATGTCATGTGCACTGCCTTGTACATGATGGTGCTGTACGATCGAGCCCGTGTGGGCCCCACCACGAAAACTTCGGACGAAATCTCTATCATATGTTTGTTCCGGCTTATTCTGCAAGCCAAATCCTTTTTTTTGTTTTATTTGTGGTATTCGAGTTGCTTCGAAGTCAAATGTTGAATCCATACCTTTCCTAAATGGTGTTCTCATATTTCTATGGGAGTACCAATCCTTCTTGATCACTGAGGTTGTCATGTCAACTCTTTTCCAACCGGTGCGCTTCTCTTCGAGATGATCCCATCATTCTCCCCATCCGCAAGATCAATTCTAAGTTTTCTCAACGGTGTTTGTTTCGTTCATCCCAAGTTGTCTTTGTTTTTCCCCACCCTCCCACCCTTTTCTTCGAGGACTCATTTATTTTAATCAAGTATCCATTTATTCATGTGAAGTCTCTTCATTCTTTTCTTTCAATGTTTTGATCCGGTGATTTCTCGTGAAGATGCTCACGAGCTTCAAGTTCATCATCCTTCATTATTGTTTCTTCTCTGGTGGATCCAATTCAAGCTTTCAGTGTTGATCATATTCCTTTCCTCGTGTCAAATGCTTTCTCATTCCGGTGCACCAATTAATCATTCACCTCTCGCTATTCATTTGTTTTGGAGTACTGAAGATATCTCAGAAGACTTGTGTTTCCATTCTCAATCCGTTCAAGATATTTTGAGGTTGTTATCTCATTCAAGTCATTTAATTCAACCGGTGCAATCCCACCTTTTCAATCAATTGTTCAACAGTGTTTTCTTTTGAGTGGGACCTAACCCACAGGTCTTTTCCCAGGATCTTACCTGACTCTTCTAATTCTCCCGGAGCTCTCTAATTCTTTTCAAAGTGTGACGTAAGAATGAATTTTTATCAGTCATATCCCTTCTCCAAGATCGTTTTCAAAATATTTTGGTCGTTGCTTCATCATTTCTATTCTTCTTTGATCCGAAGTGCCTCAACAGTTTTGGTGGTTCTCGTCATCATTCTCAACATGTGAAGACCGAAGAAGTGTTTCCTCTAAATCTTGGTCCATTCTCTTCAAGATTCATGGTTCTAGCTTTATGCCATCCTCTCATAATTGTTTTTGATTGTGAGAATTCTTTTCTTACCATCCGGAGCATTTCATGAGTTGTTTCCATTTCTTTCCTCCGAAGGCCATCATGTCATAATTCTTCATTCTCAGCGTGTAGCTATCGTTCTCTAAATCTTACCGGTGCATCGTTCAAATAACCTCTAATCGGTTCATGTTCTCTTCGTTCTCATGTATCTAAATCCCCTCAAGTATCTTCATTCGTTTTCCAACTCTTCCCGGTGAATTGTGCCTTTGCTACTTTCATTTTCAATTCTTATGGTGGTTCGTTCAAGATTTCACTTCCTTCGTTATCATATTATTTCATTTGTTTCTTTTCAATCCTACCGGTGGTTCATGAAGATTTTCTCAAATTTTTGTGCTATATCCTCCCTTAATCTTTTCCAACGAGAATAAGTAGTATGCCAGATCTATTGCTTGTCACCAATTTAAATTGGTGAAGGATGGGCATAACGTAATTCTTATTTTTGTTTCGTCCAAGTGATCTAGTTTCTTCTTTCCATCGTTGTTCATCATGTCACATTTCTCGGTTCGAGAGGCTTCATCCTTTTCTTTTCCGGAGTCCCAAGTTTCAGCATTATCTCGTCGCGAAGCTTCATCTAAATCATTGTAAGGGTTCACCTTGTGTTTGTCAACTTCTCTTTCTTTTTATCATCCTTTTATTACCGGAGTTCTTCATGGAGGATCTACATGGTGGTTCGTCAAGGATTCCTTTCATTCTTCAATTGTTCTTCAAGATTTCTCTTGAAGTTATGACCCGCCAAGCTATACTCAAAATTAAACAGGGTGCTCAACACATGTTTTATTCTGAGGAGTTCAAGCATTCTTCATCTTGCATTCCTAAGTGCAATGCTCCTACCCTATCTTTTGAGATGGTGTTATATCACTCTTGACAATTTCCTTCATGTTTCATGATTCATATGTTGTCGGGAATGAGGTATTTTAAATCCATCATTTTCTCTTCATTCAAGAGATCTTTTCAACCAATCAACTTCTTCGTTGGAGTTATCTTGTGTCAGATTTCACCTAAAGCCTTTCCTTAAGGGTTGTTACTATTTGTGGTGATTACGCATGACCCAAGCTTGCTCTTTATCCTCTTGGTGGAAGAAGTTTTTCATCTCTTTGGTGCTCTCAATTAAATCAATGGTTTCCATTAGTGGCCGGTTGTCACCTCATAGTCTCGAGATGTTCTCCATAAGCCCACAACAAGCTTGTGCTTCTCGTTGTTGATTGTCCAACAACTCCGTTTGATTCTTCTTTGCAAGGATGCTTTCCAAGTTCACTTGTGGCAAAAGTTGTCATTTTCTTCTTCGTCCCTTTATCCCAACAGTCTAACTTCTATTCTTTCGAGGCATTGTGATGTTGTGCTCTTCACCCATCACCTCGTTTTGTGAGGATCGTGTTCTTTCTTCCTTCTATTTAACCGGAGTGTTGTATCATCTCTTCATTATCTTTTCATCTCATCAAGTTTTCTTCTCTTTTCTACCGGAGTGCTGTCCAAATTCTGTCATTCTTGTTCCTTGGCTATCTCATTATACCGAGGTGGTCATATTCTTTTCGTTCGTGAAGCTCTTATTTTCATGTCTTTCAACCTTCAAGTTTTCGTAATGTTCCTTGTTCCTCTTTGCTAACAGAGTGTTTGCAATATCGTTCATCTCTGTTGTACTCTTTCTATTAATTTGTTCAACCTCTCAAGGTTCTTTGGTTTCACTCATTCGTCAAAGAAGCAACTTAGTTTACCTCTCATCTTCCTCTTCCTTTTTCCTCCGGTGCCATCCTAGATCTCGGGACGAGATCCTCTCGTAGTGGTGGAGTGTTGTAACGCCCCGAGACCGATGCTCTAGTTGCCTTCCATTTATTTTAGTTGTTGTCGTGTGTTTATTGTGTTTGTTGCATTATCATAATTGTTTTGCATATTTCTTTCCTACATGTTTATGCCATGATCATGATGAATGCCATTGCGATATTTGCTTCTTGCTTCATGTTCATCATTGTTTACATTGCATTGTACCTTTGTCATTTTGCATTTCATCATAATCACCATGTGCATCGCATTCTTCATGATTTTGTCTTGCTCTATGCATGTTGCATGTGACCAAACCCCTTGCTATGTCTCTCAAATCTACCCATGCATCAACACCTCCTTCTTCCTTCTTATTCCTTTCATTTTTGCTAGTGCCATTTTCTTTCCTCCATAAATGTTCACCCTTTTCCTATAAATCCTGCTCATTGCCTACACCCTCTCTGCCAATTTTCGGCTCATATAAATTTGATTTGGTTGGGTTCAAAAATTGCTCAAGTTTGAATTCAATTCAAACTTGAATTATTTTTCTTCCTCTAAAAATTGCCAAACCAATTTATTCAAGTTGTGCATATTCTCAAGACTCCAGGGATATTTTCTTTTCTGAAATATTCCACCTCTAGCACCTCTTTCTTTTCTCCTAAAATTCTGGTTGAAGAAATAAGGAAAAGAAAGAATTTCATATTAGGAGGAGAGAGCCCAGTTCCCTCTGTTCCTCCCGGCACCACAGCCCACTTGCACTCACCTTTCAGCCCAGCCAAGCCCACCAGCACCTCCTCTGTTCATCGTCTTCTCCCTGTACTGTACGGCAGGACATCCAGAGCATCCACGTCGGCAGTCCGGTTGATTTGACGGCCGGAGCTGCTCCCTTCCTCCCATATAATCCTGCCCCAACCCTAGGGTTTCCTCCTCGCCCTGTTTTTCCCTCTTCTGCCTCCTCCCGCCGCCGAGGTAAGCTCCTCACGCCCCTGCCGTCGCCATCGCCATGACCAGCCGAGCTGAGCTCGAGCCCGGCGTAGCCAGCATCTCCCGGTCGTCGTCTTCCTCCGCAGCAAGTCCCACGACTCCGGCAACGTCTCCCCGCGACTCCCCGAGCCCGGATCGCCAAGCTCCTCGTCATCTTTGTCATCTTCCTCTGCTTCACAGACCCGAGCGCTCCGTCGATCATCGCGTCCACCCGCCGAACTTGTACGACTCCAGCAACACCCCCACGGTGTGCTCTTGCTTCTCCCTTCTCTTATCTCTTTTCCCCTCTTCCTCCCTGGCTCTTTCTCACGCTGCTCTCTCTATCCCTTGTCTTCACAGCACCGTCAGGAACACCATGGAGCATCGCCGCCGTCCTAAGCCTACCGGAGCTCGCCTCCTTCTGTTCCCGGCCTCGTCTTTTCCGGATCCGCCCATCCCCGTCTCCTGCAGCTCTTCTCTTCGTCGGCTCCGCTGAGGTCCGTCGCCGCCATCGCCCTGTAGCTCGAGTTCGAGCGTTGCCTCCAGTCGCCTGCTCGATCCCCTGCATCGACCACGCCTGCGTGTGCGCAAGGGCCACAAGGCCAGTGGCGCCCAGCTTCTTCCGCTTCCGCGGCCAGCCAAGTTTCAACATCGCCATGGCCGCCGGCCTCTTTGTTTCCCTGCTGTGGGCAACTTCCTCCATCTTTGAAGTTTCTTTATTTTCCTAGATCCATTCTGGCGCGTAAAGTTTATTTACCGTAGCCACTACATTCTAGCACAATCAGTTCAGCTAGCCTGTTGGTGCTTCGCTTGTGCACGCAATCAGGGGGTCTGGAGTTCGAATCCCAAGCGCCCCCCATTTCTTTTAATTGCCCTGATTATTTTCTCTCACACGCAATGGGTCCGATCTGCTACCGGGCTTGCATAGTGCGCTGAATCTGGCCCATGCATATTTTTTTTCCAGTCTGTGCATTTTACCATTTTCCAATGCATTCCTATTTATAGAAAATGCCCTTGTTTTGAATTGTTAATAACTAAATATGCATGCATCCAAATTAAACAAACTATATATGTAAAATGCTTAGAATTTTGTCTAGTTTCATAATATGCCACTTTCATCCATGTTTAAAATGTTTAAAATGTTGTTTTTTTAAATTTGCTCAAATGCCATGTTAAAATGATTTATTTCATAACTAAATAACCGTAGCTCGGTTTTAAATAAACTTTATATGTAAATGGGGTGGAAAAATGCCTAGTTTAACATGGTCCACTTTATTTTCCTGTTTAACAACTTTAAAATATGTTTTAGGGCAGAACAGTACCAAATCTAAAATATGCACATGAGGATTTCCCGGAATTGTTGTTTGTTGTTCCGGCCTCATTTAAACTTGCCTAAATATTTAGTTTACTTTTGTTACACCCCTTGCCATGTTTAACAACATTTAACATTGTTGTGTACCTAAACGAGAGCGAACTAAATAACTTGAATGTGGTGTTTCGTCAATATGCAACTCGTTGCATATTGAGCTCCACTTAACTTGTAGTATTGCTTGTTGCACTTTGCCATGCCATGCCACATTAAACCGGACATGCATCATACTTGATTGTGCATCCTGCCATGATTATTCTTGTGTGTTTACCATGTTGTTTGTTTCTTTCCGGTGTTGCTTCTTAGTTCCGGTAATGTTGCGATTGTGAGGATTCGTTCGACTACTCCCGTTCGTCTTCTTCATGGACACGTTCTTCTTCCTTGCGGGATCTCAGGCAAGATGACCGCTACCCTGGATCTCACTACTATCATTGCTATGCTAGTTGCTTCGTTCTATCGCTTTGCTGCGCTACCTATCATTTGCTCTTCAAGCCTCCCAAATTGCCATGAACCTCTAACCTTTGACACCATTCCTAGCAAACCGTTGTTTGTCTATGTTACCGTTTTTGCTCAGCCCCTCTTATAGCGTTGCTAGTTGCAGGTGAAGTTGAAGATTGCTCCAAGACGGACAGGATTATGTTGGGATATCACAATATCTCTTATATTATTAATGCATCTATATACTTGGTAAAGGGTGGAAGGCTCGGCCTTATGCCTGGTGTTTTGTTCCACTCTTGCCGCCCTAGTTTCCATCATACCGGTGTTATGTTCCCGGATTTTGCGTTCCTAACGCGGTCGGGTGATTTATGGGACCCCCCCTGACAGTTCGCTTTGAATAAAACTTGTCCAGCAAGGCCCAACCTTGGTTTTACCATTTGCCTCACCACCACCTATACTCTTCCCTTGGGTCGGCCAACCCAAGGGTCATCTTTATTTTAGCCCCCCCCCCCCCCGGGCCAATGCTTGTCTAAGTGTTGGTCCGAACCGAGTAGACTGCGGGGCCCCCTCGGGGCAACTCGAGGTCTGGTTTTACTCGTAGGATGTCTCATCCGGTGTTGCCCTGAGAACGAGATATGTGCAGCTCCTATCGGGATTGTCGGTGCATCGGGCGGCTTTGCTGGTCTTGTTTTACCATTGTCGAAATGTCTTGTAAACCGGGATTCTGAGACTGATCGGGTCTTCCTGGGAGAAGGTCTATTCCTTCGTTGATCGCGAGAGCTTGTCATGGGCTAAGTTGGGACACCCCTGCAGGGTTTAAACTTTCGAGAGCCGTGCCCACGGTTATGTGGCAGATGGGAATTTGTTAATGTCCGGTTGTAGATAACTTGACACCAGATCTGAATTAAAATGCATCAACCGTGTGTGTAGCCGTGATGGTCTCTTTTCGGCAGAGTCCGGGAAGTGAACACGGTCTTTGGGTTATGTTTGACGTAAGTAGGAGTTCAGGATCACCTCTTGATCATTGCTAGCTTCACGACCGTTCCTTTGTTTCTGTTCTCGCTCTCATTTGCGTATGTTAGCCACCATATATGCTTAGCCGCTGCTGCAACCTCACCACTTACCCCTTCCTTTCCCATTAAGCTTTGCTAGTCTTGATACCCATGGTAATGGGATTGCTGAGTCCTCGTGGCTCACAGATTACTACAACAACAGTTGCAGGTACAGGTTATGCGATGATCATGACGCGAGAGCGATGCTTGCTTGCGTTGAGTTCTTCTTCTGCTTCTTCTTCATTCAGGGGATAGGTTCCAGGTCGGCAGCCTGGGCTAGCAGGGTGGATATTGTTTGAGTTTCTGTTTATGATTCATCCGTAGTCGGATGTTGTTCTTGTATGTTGTATTGTTGTATTCATGTGACATTGTATGTATCGGATGTATCCCCACGATTATGTAATGTTGATGTAATGATATCCACCTTGCAAAATCGTCTTCAAGATGCGCTTCTATCCTTGGTGGGACCTTCGAGTTCCTTTAGGATAGGGTCGCATCTTGGGCGTGACAACACCACCCTCTCATGGGGCCTGGGGGTGGGGACGAGCTGCCCCTCGTCTGGAAGCCGGTGCGCAATGTCGTTGTGCAGGTATCCGGCTTTCCTCAACTTTTTGATGTGCCCCTCCGTGACGGAGGAGGCCATACACTTGCCTCCCGCTCTGGACATGGCTGGGGAAGGTTGAGGCGAGATGTGCGGACTTGGGCGCTGGAGCTCGAGTGCACAGAAATGGATAAGCAAAGGAGGAAGAAGGCGTAGGTAAAAAGGTGGATCCTTATCCCCTTATATGGACGGGCGAAACTATGCGTCACCACCAGCCTGGTAAAACTCGCTTATCTCCCAAGCGCCGTAATCAATGTCGCGGTTGGGTTACCCGCGCCCGTATTGATGAGAATCCCGGAATAAGGGGACACGATCTCTGCTTTGACAAGACGTGCCAAGGAAACCGCTTCGCTAAACGCGCTGAGGTGGAACAGTAAAAACGATTCGAATAAAGGCCTGGCCGTGGTGTGATGCCACGCCGCGGAATACGTCAGCAGATCTGTGTAAAGATTATTCTCTCTACAGTGGTATGTGGAACTTGTTTTGCAGAGCCGGACACTATCCTTGTGTTCGAAACCTTCTATGAAGTATTCGGAGGAGGAACCCGCCTTGCAATGCCGAAGACAATATGCGCGCCGGACTCGTCGTCATTGAAGCCTGGTTCAGGGGCTACTGAGGGATTCCTGGATTAGGGGGTGTCCGGATGGCCGGACTATCACCGTTGGCTGGACTCCTAGACTATGAAGATACAAGATTGAAGACTCTGTCCCGTGTTCGGATGGGACTTTCCTTGGCGTGGAAGGCAAGCTTGGCGATACGGATATGTAGATCTCCTACCATTGTAACCGACTCGGTGTAACCCTAGCCCTCTCCGGTGTCTATATAAACCGGAGGGTTTTAGTCCGTAGGACGAACAACAATCATACCATAGGCTAGCTTCTAGGGTTTAGCCTCTTTGATCTCACGGTAGATCTACTCTTGTACTACCCATATCATCAATATTAATCAAGCAGGAGTAGGGTTTTACCTCCACCGAGAGGGCCCGAACCTGGGTAAAAACATTGTGTCCCTTGTCTCCTATTACCATCCACCTAGACGCATAGTTCGGGACCCCCTACCCGAGATTCGCCGGTTTTGACACCGACACCCATGATATCCATGTCCCAACATGGAATAACATACACTGCAACTTCAACTAGCAACACTATAAGAGGGGCTGAGCAAGCGATAACATAGTCAAACAATAGTTTGCTAGGAAGGTGGGGTTAGAGGCTTGTCATGGCAATTTAGGAGGCTGACAGACAAGTGGTAGGTAGGGCGACATAGCGATAGCAACGAAACAAGTAGCAAGCAAAGATAATAGTGATCTCGGGGGTAATGATCATCTTGCCTGAAGTGTCCTTAGTGGTATTGAAACCTTGCTCCTCGTGAACATACTCAACAGGGTCCTTAGACTCGAACTCGTCTCCTGGTACTACCCAAAGAAGAACAAGCATACAAATAAACAACAATGGCATGGTAATGAACATGTTCTACATACAATTCTATCATGAATGCATATGAAGAAGGTTATGAACGGGGCTACGGTTCTACCAGAACGAGGGATACGTCAATGGGAAGGAATCGGTGAAGACAAAAAGGATATGGGCAGAATCTTGGTGATCCAACTATGCCAATGGAAAGATTGGAAGATTTCGGTTGAAATGGTTATAAAGATCATCGAAAACGGATGCACGAATCTCAAACTGTCGGCGTTCTGGGAACGAGGGTCCCCAGACTTGCCTGCCTGCGGCCTGCAGCGCGGCTCAGCAGTGGCCCTGCACGGCCCGTCCTCATCAACCCAAGTTCAAGACCCTCGCGAGGGGCCAAGCCTCGCGGGGCGGATAACACAAGGCCTCTTCAGGGGCGGCCTCACCAGGCAGGTTCGCGCGGAGGTGGAGAGATCAAGGCAAGGGGTACTTCGCGAGGTGCTCATGACGCAAGCCATGACGATCAAGACCAGGTGGGCGCCAGCCTGCGCAGTGTCCTCATTTCCTCTTTGGTGCAAAGGGAGCAAGCGCAGGCGCAGAGTACCGAGGCATCAAGCAAAGGTTTCCATATCAGTGCAACAAGACTAAGACCAGCAGGACGGCAGGACGGAGGTCACCGTGGAGCCCAAGATGGTGTCATCGCCAGTGTCTTTGGCAGCCAAAGACCACCTTTAGTCAGGATAGCTTGTACTAGCTGTCCCCTTTCAAAATGGCTGTTGTTGGCTTCCTTTCCGCTCAATATTTGGGAAGAGGGCCAGGGCCTCTATATATAGGGCTAGCCACCACAGTAGAAGGCATCTCATCTCATCTAGAGCCAACAGAGAAGGATCGAATCCTTCCTAAGTAGAGCACCGCACAACCACAAGAACACCCCTCGCGAGGCTGTTCTTCCTCTGTACTGTTCATCATTAGCCCAAGAGGCAATCCACCACACCACACACTGGATTAGGGTATTACACCACAATAGTGGCCCGAACCAGTATAAACCTCGTGTCTCTTGTGTTGTTCATCGTGCTAGCTTAGAATCGCGACGAGGTTTTGGGCGTGTTTCGGTAGGGAGAAGATCTTCGCGCGCACCCTAGAGTTCGAACCTTAAGGGTTTTGTCGGAACCCGATATCCGAGATTTGGCGCGCCAGGTAGGGGTGCGCCGAAATCTTTTCTCCACTGATCTGCATCCCATCGTTTTGTCGCATCCATGGCAGATGCTCGCCGAGCTCGTGCTGAGCGCCGGGCTGCTCTCGCCGCCCGCGTCGCCCAGATGGCTCCCGTCGGCGGGCCTCCTCATCGTTCTCCGTCGCCTGCCGCCAACGCTACCACCGACCCGACGGAATGAGCAGCAAGCATCTTCGCTGCACCCCTCGGTGCTGCGAGAAGGCCGCACCGCCACTCCGTCACTGACCCCAGCTGGTTCCTCGTCTCATGCTCGTCGCGCCCCCACGGACGCATAGGCCGCGTTGCTCCTGGCACATGAGCTCCTGCACTACCGCCCAGTCGACGACCTCTACAAGGAGTGGCTCGCTCGCATCACCGAGCTCGTCAGCGCCGCAAGGGGCTCTCCTCCGCCGTCTCTCTCGCTGCCTCGCCCTCCGTCATGCATGGGTGACGCGGCTCAGGGAGTGCCTCCGCCACCTCCTCCCCAAGAAGGCGCCCTGGCTCCAAGGCGCGCGGCCCCTGGACGGGACCCGCTGCATCCGGTGCCCGCGCGGCAAGAAAAAAGCTGTCAAGAAATCCCTCGGCCTCAAGAAGGTGCTCACGTGCTCCCTGCACCAGCACGGCAAGACCGCATCCCTACACCAGCACGCCAAGAGCCCGCGCTACCCCTGGCGGCAGCGCGCGGGAACCATCAAGAACAAGCCCCGCAGCAAAAGGTTCCGGTGGCCACCGCAGGCTGCCGCGCCTTCGCCGCCGAGCTGCGCAGAATCGCCTGGACAAGCAAGTTCAAGCCGGATCTGCCTCCTCGCCTCAACGGTACCGCCGACGCCGCAGAGTTCCTACAGCTCTATGATCTGGGCATCGAGGCGGCCAATGGAGACGAAAAGGTCATGGCGAACTGGTTTCCCATGGCGCTCAAGGATGGTGCCCGCACCTGGCTCGTGAACCTGCCTCCCGGTTCGATCTCCTCTTGGGATGAGATGCGTAGCCGTTTCATCGCCAACTTCTAGGGCACTCGGGACCGCCCTTCGGCCACAGGTGACCTGTGCTGCATCAAGCAGCAGTCCGGAGAGACCCTGCAGAAGTACATCCAGCATTTCAATAGCGCTCGCCTCAAGATCCCCAAGGTGACGGATGAGGCTATCATCTCAGCGTTTTCTGATGGCGTCCATGATGTCAAGATGAAGGAGGAGCTCGCCATCCACGAGGATCTATGCACATCTCTAGAGCTGTTCAACCTGGCGACCAAGTGTGCAAGAGCTGAGGAGGGGCGCCTCTCCCTTCACGAGCTTCCAGCTGCTGACCAGGAAGAGAAGAAAGCCAAGGACAAGGACGTGAAGCGCAAAGGAGCAGCCATGCTCGCAGCAGAGCCAGACACGAAGCACGGCAGGGACCAGCCGAAGTCATCCAATGGCAACCGATTCTGCGCCTACCACAACCTCTACACCCACAACACCAACGAATGCCAGGAGCTCAGGGCTGTTCGAGAAGGACGCATCGGTCGACGCCCCGAGCGTAATGACCGGGGCTACGGCCGAGGAGGAGGAAGAGGTGGAGGACGATGGGACGACCGAGGCCCTCGCTAGGAGTGGCATGACCGACCTCGCGAGGATCGCTGGCAGGACCAGCCTCGCAAGGGAGCCTGGAGGGATCAGCCTCGCGAGGACCGCCCGCAGGGCAACGCAGGCCTTCCTCCTCTGCCGCCACCGCCAAGAAGGAATGATGACCACCACCAGGACGAGGGGGCTGGGGGCTTCTAGGAGCCATGCGCTATCGCTTATATCTTGGGCGGTGCCCAGGCCCCAGCCTCTCAGCGCATCTTCACGCAGTTTGCTCGCAAGGTGAATGCAGTCCTCCCCAAGGTCGAGGCCACATGCCCTCTCAGGTGGTCCAAGTGCGCCATCACTTTCAGCTTAGCAGATCAACTCAAGTGTGTGGCTACCGCTGGCGTCCTCCTGATGCTTTGTTCCCCAGTCATCAACAACGTGCAAGTTACCAGGACCCTCATCAACGGCGGCGCAGGGCTCAACGTTCTGTCCGTCAAGATGTTCAACAACCTTCAAGTGCCATATGATCAACTTCAGCCTACCAAGCCTTCCTCAGGAGTTACTGCCGGCTCCACCACCCTGATAGGGCAGGTCCGCCTCCCTGTCACCTTCGGACAGTGCAACAACTACCACACCGAGCTCATCGACTTTGACGTCGCCCACATTCGCCTGCCATACAATGCCATCCTCGGGTATCCAGCCCTGGCCAAGTTCATGACAGTGACCCACCATGGCTACAATGTCCTCAGGATGCCAGGATGCGGCGGAATCATCATAGTCCCCTGCGAAGAGAAGGATGTGGTGTGCTCCCTCGAGCGCGCCTTCCAAGCTGCATCAATCGAGGACCCGGATAGCAAGGGCGAGAACCCTCCTGAGGCAGTTCCCAAGAAGAAGGCATCACCCAGCTCAAGGCCTCAGGAGGTTGGCATCTCAGGAAGTGTCGTGTCAGGATCCGTGCCTGTGCAAGGGGTGCCTCCCTCCATCGCATAGGAAGGTGCTCCCGGCACCCTCCTCGGGCAGGGCTCGGGGCTCTCTTCTGGAGGGCCTCAGACTTTGCCAAGATCACGAGGGAGGCGCTCGGGCACCACTTGGAGGCGTGCTTCGCAGCATGTTTCCCTCAGGAAGGCATGGGGCAAGAAAGGCCCAACCCTCAGGAGTTCATCACCAAGACCACTCAGGAGCTTCAGGAAGCAAGAGCCATGTGCGGCGATCGTCGCCTGCCTGGCGTAGCTCCCCATCTAGGCGAGGATGGCGGGCTGCGCGTCTGCATTGACTTCCTAGGGCTCAACCCAGCCGCGTCTCAGGAGTGCCTCTAGCCTTCGTGCATGGGACGTTGCGAGGGTCCACCGCATAGCTACGTTCGCATGCCTTTCGGCCTGCCGAACGCAGCTGCTACTCAGTAACACCATCTACGGAGCATTCTGGCGGCTCAGGTGGCCAGGCATCACGCGATCCTGGCGGAGATGGAGATGGTCCTCGAGGAACCGCGTGGGCCCCCAGAGCCTCCCCAGGCTCAGGGCTCCAGTGGCTCGTGAGGGTCGGCCTCTTGGTCGCGCACCTTCAGCTACTCCAACATCCCCTCTACAATGGTATCTGGTGACATCTTCCGAGTTCATTTCAGCTGGGAGCACCCTCAGGGCCGCATCATTCCCAGGTCGCGTGGGTCCGTTCCTACGGCATGTATCCCTTTTGCTTACATCTTTAGTTTACCTTGCTGGGGGCGCCCCTCGGGCTGCATCATCCCCAAGCCGCTCGGGCCTGACCCAGTGGCATGTATCCCTCCTGCATTTATCTAAGTTGATTTGCCCTTCATGCTTAACCTGCCCATGATTATCATCTGCCGCCTACCTCTGGGGCTGCTTACGCTGGCAAGGCGCTTGTGCATGGGTCCGTCCCTGCAACGTTGACAAATCTGAGTGGTCGAGCTCTGGCCCGCGGCAGCCCCGCAAGCGTCACCTCACCAGGCCCTCAGTGCCCTCACCACTCTTTCGTAGTAACCAATGGCCGGCCGACAATCATAATGGCAACCCGTGCTTCTCTCGTGTTGGTTTATAGGAACCTCCTGAGGTCTACAATGGGTGGCACCACGGGCTCTCTCTTTCTTTCCCGCGCAATCCACTTACATGTTAAAAGGGGGGCTCCTGAGCATCGCAACTCACGAGCTCTTACTGGCTCTCCAGCCCTCACCCCTGGCCTTGTCCACGGCATCGCGACCTGGCATACTAGCGGCGGCTGAGCTCGCTCGAGGGCCGGGACCTGAGGACGTAGAGTACTAAGGAGAGTGTGGGGAAGAGAGGGGAAGCTCACGAAGGCCTAGCCCAGCTACATCCCAGCTGCCGACGTACAAGTCCGGTGCAACGCGAAGGAACGACTCCATGCTTCCAAGATAAGTTTCGCGCCTAGAACAACTAATTGATGCGACACAGAACCTCCACCTAATGTGGCTCTGTGACGGCAATGTTGCCTTCCTCTCTCATCTTTCGACGACTGCTTGTGCGCTAAAGGGGACCTCCTGAGCATCGCGCCTCAGGGGCTCTTATTGGACCTCGGGCCGCTCACCTCCTGGCCTTGACCATGACATCGTGACCTGGCATACCAGCGACGGCTGAAGCCTGCTTGGGGACCGGGACCTGTCAGTGTAGAGCACTAAGTCGTCACGAGGTTAGAAAGGGGGAACCAAGCCGGGATAGGACAAGCATTCGCACCGCTTCATAATTAGGATAATATCTACAAAAGACATTGCAGACCCTTTACATGCCCCCACGGGGTGTTTTCTCGATTCCTCGCAGGGAACAAAAGATGTGAATCCTAAGGAGCCCTAACTACACGCGCCTCCATGGTCAACGCCATCATCAACAGTGGGCCACGGGAGGACAGCGCCAACCCCATCCAGATCAACTGCGCCGGCGGACTGATGCAGCCGCCTTGCTCCGGACACGATGCGAGCTCGAGGGCACGTAGCTGTCGTCGCTCGTCTCCGGAGTCACGAAGAGCTCGGGAGAGTCGCTTGACACCCAAGCGTCGCTGCCGCTGCCGGAGGAGCCGGTGGGGAAGCGAGCGGCAGGCCTAGCCCTTGCCACATCGATGTCTTGGCTGCCTCCTCTGGGGCAGCACTCCAGTCGGCAGCCTTCAATGTTGAAGATCTTGAAGAACATCAAGGAGGCGCCATCGTATTCGAAATGAATCACGAGGGCACCCCCTGTTCGGCAGACCCGGGCGATCTCGCCCCAGCCCTGGGTCATGAAGACCTTACTCGGAGCGACGACTTCAACCTCCGCTCCGGTCGCCGGAGCACCACAGTCGGTGTGCTGTAGCCAAAGCTCCAGAGGCCCCCTCGGCAGCATCTCGAAGGCGAAGAATGGAGGGAAGTGGATCTAGGTGCTTGGAGGCATCACGGCATGGAGCACAAGCTCGCGAGAGGAGTCTGTATCGTGGACTCCAGGAGCGACGGCGCGCGCCACCATGGCTCGTCGACCTCACCTGCGGCACGGGCGGCGTCGCTCGTCGTCTTCTTCTCCAGGGCCCTCGGCCCGGGCATGCAGGGGTAAAGGAAACCCAAGAGGTGGCCGCTCGCACCAAGGCCTCGTCATCTCTGGCCTCGCAACCTCGTCGCGGCGGCGCGGGACCGGCTGTTTCTTCGGCGGGATCAGGCCCCTCCCGGGGGGCCTTTCCTTTCTCTTCAGCTGAGAACCTATAGATCGGTGCCATTGGCGTCGAGAATGGAGGTGGAGCAAGGGAGAAGGAGCAGGCGGAGCAAGAAGAGATGGACAATGGGGGCTCTCGCCTCTCCGTACTTATACCCCAAGGGAGGCCAACCGTCGGCCTCCACGATCACAGGTAATGATGACTCTTTTTGCATGCAGCAGGGACTCGTCAAATTAGGCAGTTGCCGAGGCAGCGTGGGGAAGAGGAGACGCCCATGTCCAATCAACCGCCATGCATCGACCAAGGCCGCATGCTGTTGGGGCCTGCGGCGCTCCGCACTTGCCCTTTGGCTTTGTTGCTAAGCCAAGTCCGAGCGCGCCTTTGGCCCGGGGGCTACTGTCGGCGTTCTGGGAATGGGGGCGAAAGCACAAGTGCTCCCTAGGTGGTTTTGGTAATTAATGTCAACATATCTCTTATTGGACTAACACTTTTATCTAGCATGTTTCAGATAAGTTCAACAATGGAGTGGCATGGACTAAAGGATGTGGGAACTCCTTCAAGATGCTAAGGACAAAGGATTGGCTCAAGCTTCAAGCTCAAGACTCTTCATTTTACATTTTAGTGGTCCAAGATCACATTGAGTCTATAGGAAAAGCCAATACTATCAAGGAGAGATGAGGTGTTGCTTAATGAGCCTCTTGCTTCGTGTGCTTTGTGATATGCTCCAAAACCCTCAGCTACTTTCCCACTTCCACAAATGACCTAAACCTAAAGCCAAAATCGGTCACACCGATTCTTCCTATCCGGCGCCACCGATTCCAAAAGTCATAGCCACTGACACAAACCCTAAGCAAATCGGTTCTACCAATAGGGATCTCAATTTCACCAAGATGGGATTGTAATCTCTCTGTGTATGTCCATTATCAAATCGGTCTCACCGAGTTTGAGAAATCGGTACTACCGAGATTACAATGCAAACTCTCTGGATGACTTATTACCAAGATCGGTCCCACCGAGTTTGAGTAATCGGTCCCACCGAGTTTGCCTGACCAACTCTCTGGAAAGCTTATTACCAAATCGGTCTCACCGAGTTTGTGTAATCGGTCTTACCGAGATTACGTTATGCCCTAACCCTAACTGAATTGGTCTCACCGAGTTGCATTTCGGTCCCACCGAAAACCCTAACGGTCACATTATTTGCTAAATCGGTCTGACCGAGTTTAACGATTCGGTCCCACCGAGTTTGGTAGATTGTGTGTAACGGTTAGATTTTGTGTGGAGGCTATAAATACCCCTCCACATCCTCTTCATTCGTGGAGAGAGCCATCAGACTAAACCTACACTTCCAGCTTACATTTTCTGAGAAAGAACTACCTACTCATGTGTTGAGGCCAAGATATTCCATTCCTACCATATGAATCTTGATCTCTAGCCTTCCCCAAGTTGCTTTCCACTCAAATCTTCTTTCCACTAGATCCAAAACCTATGAGAGAGAGTTGAGTGTTGGGGTGACTATCATTTGAAGCACAAGAGCAAGGAGTTCATCATCAACGCACCATTTGTTACTTCTTGGAGAGTGGTGTCTCCTATATTGGCTAGGTGTCACTTGGGAGCCTCCAACAAGATTGTGGAGTTGAACCAAGGAGTTTGTAAGGGCAAGGAGATCGCCTACTTCATGAAGATCTACCGCTAGTGAGGCAAGTCCTTCGTGGGCGACGGCCATGGTGGGATAGACGAGGTTGCTTCTTCGTGGACCCTTCGTGGGTGGAGCCCTCCGTGGACTCGCGTAGGCGTTACCCTTCGTGGGTTGAAGTCTCCATCAACATGGATGTACGATAGCACCACCTATCGGAACCACGCCAAAAACATCCGTGTCTCCAATTGCGTTTGAATCCTCCAAACCCTTCCCTTTACTTTCTTGCAAGTTGCATGCTTTACTTTCCGCTGCTCATATACTCTTTGCATGCTTGCTTGATATGTATTGTGAATGTTAAACTTGTGCCTAATCTCCACTTAAACTTAAAGAATCTTAAAAACTGTAACTTTGGTACTTAGTGTCTAATCACCCCCCTCTAGACACCTCTTCTCAAGGTCCTACAAGTGGTATCAGAGCATTGGTCTCCATTGCTTTGGTTTAATCACCATTGGAGGAAGATGGATGAGTCTACTATTGGGAGTCTTAGACATAGAGTGCCTATTCTTGATGGAGAGTATTTTCATGAGTGGAAAAATGAGATGCTTGTTATTTTCAATCAATATCATTTTAACAAGTACATTGCTAGTCCTTGTGCACCTTATGTTGATCCTATGCATCCTACCCATGATGAGTCAATTGACATGATTAGGAATCTTAGAACTGCCGAACTTATCATTAGAGGATTACCTAGAAACTTGCTTGGAAGTTTGTCTACTTTCAAGTGTGCCTACACCATATGGAAATTTCTTGAGGAACGATTTCCAGATTATTCCTTGAAAAATCTTGATGAAATTCTCCATAAGTCTATTGCTTTGAGTAAGATGAATATGTCAGGATCCCGACTCAATGCCACATCGATCTAGCATGTAACACCTCATATCACTTTTCGGGCTCACGCACGGTATTCCCACGGGTGTCGCCTTACCTTTGCCCGGGACCGTTTGCGCCTTTTGGCACACGTATATGATAGTGTCACTAGCATCCATATGATAAGGAGCCCGGGCTGACATGGCTAGTCGTAAACCCAAAGTGGCACAAACTTACAGGGACAGGCATCCATGACCCAACATCGAACGTGTCGGTCAACAGCGAGTGAACCCAGGCTGTAGCACTGGGCTAGCAGGACTCCGGTGAACCGGGCTGTAGCGGGCTAACAGGACTCCGGTATTCATCGTGTGACATTTCCAGAAGGGACAGACACAGGAACGAAGAAGGACACATGCCGGCCAGCCTAAGTGTTCCGGAGCAGTAGCAAGCTACCATGGCTTAGTGGAAGCACTAGGAGACATTTCCCGGTAAGAGAGGCTACTAAGGATGAACAACTAGATAGTCAGATCCCACACATACCAAGCATTTCAATAACATACACACAATATGCTCGATATGTGCAAATACAACATGGCATCACAACATGACTCTACTACTCAAGTATTTATTCAATAGGCTCCGAGGAGCGAGATATTACAAAGATGGGTCTCATGACCCAACATTCAGAGCATACAAGTCAAAACACAAGCGGAAGCTCAACATGTCTGAGTACAGACATCTATAAATGAAAAAGGCTGAGAAGCCTGACTATCTACTAGATCCTGCCGAGGGCACAAGATCGTAGCTGAGGTAACAAGCTAAACGTCGAAGTCCACATGGAACTACTAGCGAGACTGAAGTCCCTCTGCAAAAACATAAATTAAGCAACGTGAGTACAAATGTACCCAGCAAGACTTACATTAGAACTAGCTACATATGCATCATTATCAACAAAGGGGATGGTGGGGTTTAACTGCAGCAAGCCAGCTTTGACTCGGTGGCTATCCTAAACTACGACTGCAAGTAACTCTTTTGAGGTGGCGCACACGAGTCCACATATTCACCATATCAATACACCACTATGGATCAGCTCCCGTCTCCCTACGAGAACGCCATCCATAGCACTCACGCTTATCTTGCGTATTTTAGAGTATCCACTTTCACTTGTCTATGAACTGTACAGGCAACCCAGAAGTCCTTTACCGCGGACATGGCTATTCGAATAGATCATATTAACCCTGCAGGGGTGTACTTCTTCACACACGCTCTCGCCACTTACCGCCATGTACACCTCGTGTATCTCGGCAACCTTCAAGCGGAAGCCTGGCGAGGGTGTCGGCCACGACCTGACTAACCACACAAGTCTCTCGTCCAGGTTTATCGCCTATTCGGGTTCCATCCGCAAGGAGATCCGGCCGGGGTGTCGCTCACGGCCGCAAACGATGTGTGCAGGGTTCCCAAGTCCACCATCCGGGTGCCACTTGGTACACCGGGCCACTGTGCCTAGTCTGTCCCAAGCCCACCTGTACCGGGTGCCACTTGGTAGACTACTAACACTACCTACAAACACCAGAAACTAGTTGCAACTCCTGGACAGATATCAGGTTGATTAATAAGTCGAGAGAGCTTGGAGTGCCCGGAGCCCAATGTGTGGTAGTAACTGTTCATGGATCACAAACACAGAACTCAGTTCCGGAGGACGGCTTCAATGAGACAACCCACCATGTACTCCTACATGGCCTCTCACCGCTACCTTTACCAAATCGTGTTCACACACTTAGCTCACACACAGTAGGACATGTTCACACACCTCTGATTCATCCCCGATGAATCCGACCTGACTCAACTCTAAGTAGTAGCAGGCATGACAAACAAGCATGAATGAGTAGGCACGTCAGGGCTCAAACAACTCCTACTCATGCTAGTGGGTTTCATCTATTTACTGTGGCAATGACAGGTCATGCAGAGAAAAAGGGGTTCAACTACCGCAGCAAGTAACACATGAATCGTTGTTGTCCTAATGCAGTAAAAGAGAGCAGGAGCGAGAGAGTGGGATTGTATCGGAATGAACAAGGGGGTTTTGCTTGCCTGGCACTTCTGAAGATAGTATAGTTCTTCATCGGTGTCATCAAACTCATCGCTGAAACCACGTCTATCGAGAGGGGGAAATACCGGCAATGGAGAAGGAAACACAATAAATGCAATGCAACAATACGATGCATGAATGTGACATGGCAATATGTTGTTGATTGAGCTAATGCAACTAACAACAAGTTAAATGGAGTTGGTTTGAACACTAGGTTCAAATTCAAACTCCATATGTGATTTCTTAAATGCCATTTAATTGAATTGTCCTAAACAGTAGTCATAAGTTGTTCTAACATGCATGAAAATGGTACAGATGGATAGGTTGGATTTTTCTGATCATTTTTCATATATAATTTATTTCATTCTGAGTTACGGTTGATTTTATATGATTTTTAGAAGTTTATAACATTTTCTGAAATAAATAAACCATTTAAGATTTATTTAAATTCCAGAAGAATTACTGCGTCAGCATGACGTCACTATGATGTCAGCGGTCAACAGGGCTGGCCAGGTCAAACTGACTAGTGAGTCCCGTGTGTCAGTGTCTGGACTAACTAACCTAATTAAAATTAACCCTAACTAACTTGGTTAGCCGGGCGGGGCCCGCATGTCAGTGATAGGTGGGGTTGTTAGTGCCTAAACTAATTAGGCCATGTCAGCTGTCCGGAGATTAGCCGGCGACGACCACAGCCGACAGTGGGGGTTCGCTGGAGTTGCGCCAGAGGCGACGGATCTACGCGCCGAGGGAAGCAGAAAGCAGCCCGTGCCCGCGCGCATCCAGAGAAAGCAACAGGGGGGGCGCGGGGTGGCCGGAGTTCGCCGGAAGCGAGCTCGTGGCGGCGGCCGGAGTTTGGTTGCGCTCGGAACCGGCGTTGTGGTGCACGGCAGGTCGAGCGGTGGGGTGCTAGGTGCTCCTGCAAAGCACGGTGACGCTCTCAGACGCGGCGGAGGTGGGCTCTAGCCACGGCGGCGACGAAGCGCAACGGCGGCGAGCTTCGGTCGGGGTGGCCAAAGGGGCTAGAGGAGGAAATCGACAGATGGGAGAGAGGGGTTGGGAGCAGGGGCTCACGGCGATGCCGAAGAGGAGGTCAGCGTGCCCGGGGAGGTCCTGGCGGCGCCGAATCGACCGGAGGCGAGCTCGGGTGCCCGGGGTTGAAGACGAGGCAGAAACGTCGCTGTGGTGCTCCCACGGTCGAACGGACTGGTGTACAGGACAGAGGAGACGATGCCGGTCATTCTGGATGCTTCGGCAAGGCGAGGGGTGGACGGTGGCCACGGTGGCAGTGAACGGCGGCGACGGGCTCGCTCGGGTGGTTGCGGCCATGGTGAGGAGAGGGCAAGAGAGAGGGCAGAGGGGGAGAGTGAAATGTCCAGGGGGTCGGGGCGGCGTCGAAGTGAAGGCCCCGAGGCGTCGTGGTGGCCTCAGTGACGTAGGCGAGCAGGGAGGTGCGTGGCGCCGCGGGCGTGCGTGCGCTGTCTCCCTCCTCTGCCTACTGGCAGAGGTAGGTGATGACTGGCACAGGCCAGGTGGGCCGGCCCAGCCAGGTAAGTGGCCTGTGGCCTTTATTTTTCTCTCTCTCTTTTCCATTTAATTCCGTTTTTCTATATTTCTGTATCTGTTCGGCTTTATTAAAAATACTAAATCAATCCCAAAAATCATGCAACTGCTCATGACCGCTGTTGGAAATATATCCTACAGTAAATATTTCCTTTTGGGATTATTTAAGCATTTAAAATATTTAATAGCATTTAAATGCCCAAATGCAAATACTATATGATTTAATTCAGTGACCAAATATGTCATGGAAAAATGTGCAACACCTCTGGTTATGGTTCTAGCATTTTCCAGAAATGATGAACATTTTTGAAAGCCATTTGGACTCACTGAAAATATTTTAGTTGAACCTAGTGAATTCCTTTGATGCTAGGGTTTAGGCAATCCCCATTTCAATCTTAAATAAATTTAGACATGATGCAACAACCAAGCTAGTCCAAGTGCATAGCAAGGCTAGGGATGTGACAACTCACCCCCACTAAATAAGAATCTCGCCCCGAGATTCAAGTTGTGAGGTAAGAAGACAGAGGGACACCAGCTATCACAACCTTCACGATCCAGATGTCTTTCTCGAGGGTGTTGATTCATTGCATCACCTTGATCTCGACGTCTTGCTTGAGAACTACATCCAACATGACAACGGGTAGAAAGGAAGAATTTTAGAAGAATCGATCTTCGTGAGGTTCGAGCAACTTAGGATCATCTTAATGATCACAAGATCAACTCATAGAATGGAACATGGAAACATCTCTGAAGCTGAGAGGCAAAACATGCATCAGGAGGGACGGAAAAAACAATTTGACAAGGGTTTCAAGTAGCAAGGAAAAGAATTGCCATGATACTATAACGGGGCATCTTAGGGAAGGTGACTCGTAGAAATATTCCCTTAAGTGGCAAAAAGAATTACCTTTGATTCAGAGATCATTGAAAACTCTTCTTACCAGGCTAACTCAATTCACAAATGATTGTTTGACGGAGTTCGAAGAAATTGCATACTCAGATCAGAAAGGAAACTATGGTTATAGAACAACTCGGCAAACAGATGGGTCATTCCAATTGATACCGAGAATATAACCCAGTGATTGAGCGTGCTCTCAAGAACTTGAGCATTTCCATATTCATCAAGGTTTTACCAACATCCGTGTCAAGGATCCTGGCAACACAACATACTACCATGATGAATGGTGATGGACGATGCAGATGCAAAAGGAGATAACACCTTCTCAGATTTCACCTTAGCGAGGCCAAGGAATCAAAATCCGGATGATCGACCGAGAGACATTTAGCACTCCGCTTCTAATGTTCTCCTTGATGTGCTAGCATAACCCATTTATAGATATGGTTTGATAACTAGGACATCAAGTAAAAGGTCGGACTTCGGGAGCGCAAGAATCCATAAGGAGTAACTACTGGAGTAAATCCTACGAAATCCTTATGGGGAGGTGGCCAACTTCCTCAGTCAAGATACTACACCAATAGGTCTTCCGGCTGGGTGTGTTGGCCACGACATCCACTTTACCGGGTTACAAAGAGACCAATATAATAGTTCTTGGGAATTGTTCCAACCATCATATCTGCCTGAGATTCAGATCTGGTTGGTGTTAGGATATTCCAGACTCACATGTCTGAAAAGAAGAGTTGCAACACAAGTCGACGAGATAACATTGCGAGATTCTCGGGAGATGAACTAGGATAGAAAGCTCCAAAACATGAGCTGGTTCTGCTACAAACCTGTGAACACGCTGCCCAAGACAAGCATGACCACGTAGTAGTCTTATAATAAAACACTACCGAGTTCAGGTTGGGTAACCATCATTGCGGTTAACGAAGTCCTTGCATAAGTCATATGATTAGCTCCTATGAAGGAACTTCTTCTCCTTGAACAAGTCAATCAGTGGCTTGGTGTGCTAGGAACACATATAGGATGGAGGCGGCCAATCTATCAAACCATAGAGTACTTCGCACGTGCATGGCTAACTTGGGACGATTCGAGAGGAAGCAACATTGACTTTCTCGAATTCACGGCGGCAACTTGCATCAGATGCACGTGAATTAGAGGAAGCCACTTCTTACACCAAACATATACTTCATGAATAGGACACGAAGAAAATGTTTACATAAGTTCCCAGCACTAGCTCAAAGTTCAACACGAATCATGGGGGAGATAAAATGCTGCTAATGGGCTCAACATCAATTCATTGTAATTTCCATATCACTGGACTTCCACCATTATGTGAAGAAGGTGATAGTATTGATCAGACCAAAGGATGTACTGGTGTATGCTCAGGGGATCAACCACGAGTAAGACAACATTACGAACATCGTTGGTTTTGATTTGATTTGACGATAGCCCATGTTCAAATCAAAGTTTTGACAAGATGATGGACCCAAAAATTGATCACGAGGACCAATCGATGAAGATATCATCTTTCTTCAACACACACACACACAAAAAGATATCCCTTAACATGAACTAAGTCAGACAAGCTTTTATCTTCCAACTCTCCAAGTTGTTGTTTGGCTTAACCAACTAGCTCAGGGGTATCCCACACAGATTCTTGGAGAATGGGTGGTTTGGAGGAAAACCAACATGATCACGAAGTCAACATAGCGGTCAGGTGACGACCTGGTGATACTTCCGAGAAGATATACAGAAAATCACGAACCACCGATTTGTTACTAAGCTCGAGAGCAACCTTGCTTTCCAGGCAAGATGATATGATCAAATGAGAGAGGGATTGACAAAATCCTAACTCACCGATCGAAGAGTGCGCCAACAATAAGGACTAGATAGCATAATCTATCTTAGAATGATGATTCAAGAACCGACACACTAAGAATGAAATTATTGTCCATTAACCACTAAGCAACATGGTTGCTAGGGGGATTGATTTCACACATCATGATTCACTTGTCGACGTTCCGGTTACAATAACATGGGGACCGAGAAACGAATAATGAGTACGAGAAGTATCACTGTATCAAGAGTTCACAGGATGATGTGCAATTCCCATGATACTCTTGCTATGAAAGAGGGTGATACTCCGAGGTAGAACAGAACAAAAGCGAGATTTGCATTTTGATCTGTGGAACACAACTGCTTTGACCCAATCCTGGATATGGATGAGGTACTAGAGTTTGTTTTTCCTAGTCATTCCGGAACAGAATGGTTTGACAGACCACAAGGGTAATAAACATCGATGAACGAATGCATACATACGCCTGACTATCAATTGATAGATGAGGGTCCGAAGACGACTGAGGGGGACAACTCAAAAGAACATACAATTTCCTGAGTTGTGGACGCATGGATTAGAATGTCGAACGAGTTCAACATATTTCTTCCGGACAATCCATGCAGAGAGGTAGATTTGGCAGAATCGTAATATAGAAGGGGAACTCATCGAGAGCACTCTTGTTGTGATCTTTTGGTTCCCGAACTTCTGCCATATTGGTTCATGGTATTGGAAGAAGGATATACCACGAATCTCGAGGACTATCACAAAGGTTACTAATATCCTAAGGGAACTAGCAAATACAATCAACACTGAAGTAAGTAGTGTGAGTCTCGGGTTCAGAAACCCAGGAGTAGAGTGCCTACTAACTAAGTGGCATCACGGGATGCTTTCGAGATTAATGGCCAGAATCATCACACTAGAAATACAGAACATGGCAAGATTACTAGGTGATACTCTAAGATACCTAGGGTCATAATAATAGCTCCAACATATATGTCGAGGAAATAGAGTACTCAACTCACCGATTAGTGTGGTTGAACTGGCCCAAAGGGACATCGGGAACAGAAAGAAGGGATTTGCAAATGCATCAGACTATTTAGAAACCTGGGATGACTCGGACAGCATAACGGTTGTAAATGCTCAAGATTTGAGGCATTCAGCAAAAATGGTGGCATAACCACTCAGAAGCACAATATCAATATTCGGAGGCCAGCTATGATTACACGGAAGTAGAGGAGACTGAACTGAGGCTTGAATTCACCAATCTTATAAGTCTACGGATTAGTAACACGTGATCCTGATAGAAAGAAGAGAAAGCCTAGTTCCTTAACCCCGTAGGAAAGATAGGATGACTCGGATCAGAAGGCATGAGGTATAAGGAGTAAAAAGAGCCTTACGTTCCCATCCACAATCAATTCCCTTATATATAACTAAAGCATTTCTAGACTCAACTTCAACCAGTTTGGCTTGGTAATCCTACAGGCAGTCAAGCTCTGATACCAAAGCTGTCAGGACCCCGACTCAATGCCACATCGATCTAGCATGTAACACCTCATATCACTTTGCGGCCTCACGCACGGTATTCCCACGGGTGTCGCCTTACCATTGCTCGGGACCGTTTGTGCCTTTTGGCACACGTATATGATAGTGTCGCTAGCATCCATATGATAAGGAGCCCGGGCTGACATGGCTAGTCGTAAACCCAAAGTGGCACAAACTTACAGGGACAGGCATCCATGACCCAGCATCGAACGTGTCGGTCATCAGCGAGTGAACCCAGGCTGTAGCACTGGGCTAGCAGGACTCCGGTGAACCGGGCTATAGCGGGCTAACAGGACTCCGGTATTCATCGCGTGACATTTCCCGAAGGGACAGACACAGGAACGAAGAAGGACACATGCCGGCCAGCCTAAGTGTTCCGGAGCAGTAGCAAGCTACCATGGCTCAGTGGAAGCACTAGGAGACATTTCCCGGTAAGAGAGGCTACTAAGGATAAACAACTAGATAGTCAGATCCCACACATACCAAGCATTTCAATAACATACACACAATATGCTCGATATGTGCAAATACAACGTGGCATCACAACATGACTCTACAACTCAAGTATTTATTCAATAGGCTCCGAGGAGCGAGATATTACAAAGATGGGTCTCATGACCCAACATTCAGAGCATACAACTCAAAACACAAGCGGAAGCTCAACATGTCTGAGTACAGACATCTATAAATGAAAAAGGCTAAGAAGCCTGACTATCTACTAGATCCTGCCGAGGGCACAAGATCGTAGCTGAGGTAACAAGCTAAACGTCGAAGTCCACGTGGAACTACTAGCGAGACTGAAGTCTCTCTGCAAAAACATAAATTAAGCAACGTGAGTACAAATGTACCCAACAAGACTTACATCAGAACTAGCTACATATGCATCATTATCAACAAAGGGGATGGTGGGGTTTAACTGCAGCAAGCCAGCTTTGACTCGGTGGCTATCCTAAACTATGACTGCAAGTAACTCTTTTGAGGTGGCGCACATGAGTCCACATATTCACCATATCAATACACCACTATGGATCCGCTCCCGTCTCCCTACGAGAACGCCATCCATAGCACTCATGCTTATCTTGCGTATTTTAGAGTATCCACTTTCACTTGTCTATGAACTGTACAGGCAACCCAGAAGTCCTTTACCGCGGACACGGCTATTCGAATAGATCATATTAACCCTGCAGGGGTGTACTTCTTCACACACGCTCTCGCCACTTACCGCCATGTACACCTCGTGTATCTCGGCAACCTTCAAGCGAAAGCCTGGCGAGGGAGTCGGCCATGACCTGACTAACCACACAAGTCTCTCATCCAGGTTTATCGCCTATTCGGGTTCCATCCGCAAGGAGATCCGGCCGGGGTGTCGCTCACGGCCCCAAACGATGTGTGCAGGGTTCCCAAGTCCACCATCCGGGTGCCACTTGGTACACCGGGCCACTGTGCCTAGTCTGTCCCAAGCCCACCTGTACCGGGTGCCACTTGGTAGACTACTAACACTACCTACAAACACCAGAAACTAGTTGCAACTCCTGGACAGATATCAGGTTGATTAATAAGTCGAGAGAGCTTGGAGTGCCCGGAGCCCAATGTGTGGTAGTAACTGTTCATGGATCACAAACACAGAACTCAGTTCCTGAGGACGGCTTCAATGAGACAACCCACCATGTGCTCCTACATGGCCTCTCACCGCTACCTTTACCAAATCGTGTTCACACACTTAGCTCACACACAGTAGGACATGTTCACACACCTCTGATTCATCCCCGATGAATCAGACCTGACTCAACTCTAAGTAGTAGCAGGCATGACAAACAAGCATGAATGAGTAGGCACGTCAGGGCTCAAACAACTCCTACTCATGCTAGTGGGTTTCATCTATTTACTGTGGCAATGACAGGTCATGCAAAGGAAAAGGGGTTCAACTACCGCAGCAAGTAACACATGAATCGTTGTTGTCCTAATGCAGTAAAAGAGAGCAGGAGCGAGAGAGTGGGATTGTATCGGAATGAACAAGGGGGTTTTGCTTGCCTGGCACTTCTGAAGATAGTATAGTTCTTCATCGGTGTCATCAAACTCATCGCTGAAACCACGTCTATCGAGAGGGGGCAATACCGACAATGCAGAAGGAAACACAATAAATGCAATGCAACAATATGATGCATGAATGTGACATGGCAATATGCTGTTGATTGAGCTAATGCAACTAACAACAAGTTAAATGGAGTTCGTTTGAACACTAGGTTCAAATTCAAACTCCATATGTGATTTCTTAAATGCCATTTAATTGAATTGTCCTAAACAGTAGTCATAAGTTGTTCTAACATGCATGAAAATGGTACAGATGGATAGGTTGGATTTTTCTGATCATTTTTCATATATAATTTATTTCATTCTGAGTTATGCTTGATTTTATATGATTTTTAGAAGTTTATAACATTTTCTGAAATAAATAAACCATTTAAGATTTATTTAAATTCCAGAAGAATTACTGCGTCAGCATGACATCACTATGATGTCAGCGGTCAACAGGGCTGGCCAGGTCAAACTGACCAGTGGGTCCCGTGTGTCAGTGTCTGGACTAACTAACCTAATTAAAATTAACCCTAACTAACTTGGTTAGCCGGGCGAGGCCCGCATGTCAGTGATAGGTGGGGTTGTTAGTGCCTAAACTAATTAGGCCACGTCAGCTGTCCGGAGATTAGCCGGCGACGACCACAGCTGACGGTGGGGGTTCGCTGGAGTTGCGCCAGAGGCGACGGATCTACGCGCCGAGGGAAGCAGAAAGTAGCCCGTGCCCGCGCGCATCCAGAGAAAGCAACGGGAGGGCGCGGGGTGGCTGGAGTTCGCCGGAAGCGAGCTCGTGGCGGCGGCCGGAGTTCGGTTGCGCTCGGAACCGGCGTTGTGGTGCACGGCAGGTCGAGCGGTGGGGTGCTAGGTGCTCCTGCAAAGCACGGTGACGCTCTCAGACGCGGCGGAGGTGGGATCTAGCCACGGCAGCGACGAAGCGCAACGGCGGCGAGCTTCGGTCGGGGTGGCCAAAGGGGCTAGAGGAGGAAATCGACAGAGGGGAGAGAGGGGTTGGGAGCAGGGGCTCACGGCGATGCCGAAGAGGAGGTCAGCGAGCCCGGGGAGGTCCTGGCGGCGCCGAATCGACCGGAGGCGAGCTCGGGTGCCCGGGGTTGAAGACGAGGCAGAAACGTCGCTGTGGTGCTCCCACGGTCGAACGGACTGGTGTACACGACGGAGGAGACGACGCCGGTCATTCTGGATGCTTCGGCAAGGCGAGGGGTGGACGGTGGCCACGGTGGCAGTAACGGCGGCGACGGGCTCGCTCGGGTGGTTGCGGCCATGGCGAGGAGAGGGCAAGAGAGAGGGCAGAGGGGGAGAGTGAAACGTCCAGGGGGTCGGGGCGGCACCGAAGAGAAGGCCCGAGGCGTCGTGGTGGCCTCGGTGACGCAGGCGAGCAGGGAGGTGCGTGGCGCCACGGGCGTGCGTGCGCTGTCTCCCTCCTCTGCCTACTGGCACAGGTAGGTGATGACTGGCACGGGCCAGGTGGGCCGGCCCAGCCAGGTAAGTGGCATGTGTCCTTTCTTTCTCTCTCTCTTTTTTCCATTAAATTCTGTTTTTCTATATTTCTGTATCTGTTCGGCTTTATTAAAAATGCTAAATCAATCCCAAAAATCATGCAACTGCTCATTACCAGTGCTGGAAATATATCCTACAGTAAATATTTCAGTCTGGGATTATTTAAGCATTTAAAATATTTAATAGCATTTAAATGCTCAAATGCAAATACTATATGATTTAATTCAGTGACCAAATATGTCATGGAAAAATGTGCAACACCTCTGGTTATGGTTCTAGCATTTTCCAGAAATGATGAACATTTTTGAAAGCCATTTGGACTCACTGAAAATATTTTAGTTGAACCTAGTGAATTCCTTTGATGCTAGGGTTTAGGCAATCCCCATTTCAATCTTAAATAAAATTTAGACATGATGCAACAACCAAGCTAGTCCAAGTGCATAGCAAGGCTAGGGATGTGACAGAATACTAGTGATCCTATGTTTGGTGATCGTCTATTTGAGCTTACAAACCTTTTGCGTGCCAAAGGAAATGTTGGTATCATTAGTGATACTATTTCCGAAGCTATAAAAATTCATAAGCAAGATTATTGTCAAACTCATTCTAATGAATCACCCTCTCTAGGACTTGATCCACCACATGACGATGTTGAACATGGATACTATGATGAGGATGATGGTAGTGACTTCGATCTTGATGATGCAATGAGACATTTTGGTCTTGTGGCAAATCTTCGGGGATATATGTCAGGAGGAAAGGAATGGGTTCTTGATAGTGGATGTACCGGTCACATGACCGGAGATAAAGACATGTTCCATGAGCTTGCTGATAATGATAGTCCTTGGAAGTATGTCACTTTCGGTGACAACTCAAAGGGTAAGGTGGTTGGCCTCGGTAAGGTGGCCATATCACATTATAGCTCCATACAAAATGTCATGCTCGTCGAATCTCTTGGTTACAACTTACTTTCAGTATCTAGACTTGCTGATTTCGATTTCAATGTCCTATTTACTGAAGTAGACTGCCAAGTGTTTCGTCGAGATAATCATAAAATGGTCTTTACCGGTGTGCGTAGAGGTGATCTATACATTGTTGATTTCACTAAAAAGGCTCAACCTAAAACTTGCTTCATTGCTAAATCCTCAAAAGGTTAGTTATGGCATAGACGACTAGGTCATGTTGGTATGCGAAACCTTGACAAGCTTATTAAAGGAAATCATATCCTTGGAGTTAATGATGTCATATTTGATAAGGATAGACTTTGCAGCACTTGTCAGGTAGGTAAACAGGTCGGAGGAAGGCATCCTGTGAAGAACATCATGACCACAAGGAGGCCACTCGAGCTACTTCACATGGATCTCTTTGGTCCCAACTCTTACAAGAGTCTCGGTGGAAATTCTTTTGGTCTAGTTATAGTTGATGATTTTTCAAGATTTACGTGGGTGTTCTTTCTCGATGATAAATCGCAGGTCCAAAAGATCTTCAAAAACTTCACAAGGAAGGCTCAAAATCAATTTGAAGTGAAGATCAAGAAGGTTCGCAGCGACAACGGAACGGAGTTCAAGAACACAAATGTGGACACCTTTCTTGACGAAGAAGGGATTTCACACGAGTTCTCGGCTACGTACACACCTCAACAAAACGGAGTTGTTGAGAGGAACAACCGGACGCTCATCAAAATGGCGAGAACGATGCTTGATGAGTACAAGACGCCGAAGCACTTTTGGGCGGAAGCGGTTGAGACAGCTTGTCATGCAACAAATCGCTTGTATCTTCACAAGCTACTCGGCAAGACGGCATACAAGCTCCTCACCGGTAACAAACCTCAAGTTGGATACTTTCGAGTATTTGGCTCAAAGTGCTACATTCTTGATAAGCATCGTCGCTCTAAATTTGCTCCTAAGTATCATGAAGGTTTCCTACTGGGTTATGGCTCAAACTCTCACACTTACCGTGTCTACAACAATTTCACCCGAATGGTTGAAGAGACGGTAGATGTGAAGTTTGATGAATCCAATGGCTCGCAAGTAGAGCAATTGCCAATTGATGTAGGTGACAAAGATCCTTCGGAAGCAATTCAAGACTTGGCTATTGGCAAGGTTCGTCCAATGGAGGTGAAGGAGAGTACCTCGTCCGTCTAAGTGGAAGCTTCAACTTCACAACTAGGTGAACCAAGAGTTGATACGAAAGCATCCACAAGCGGGACACACCAAGATGAAGAAAACAAGGAAGTGCATCAAGATGAACGTCAACAACCTCCTTCCCCACCACGACAAGAGAACGACAATGCCAACCATGAAGAAGGCCAAGAAGAAGAAGAACAAGATGAAGAAGATGTTCAACGAAGACCCAAGCAAAAGCTTTCACGAGTTCGAGCAAGAATTGCTAAAGATCATCCTGTCGAGCAAATCTACAATGACATTCAAACCGGGAGAATTACTCGCTCTAAAACTCGTTTAGCTAACTTTTGTGAAAACTATTCTTTCATCTCTAGCATTGAACCTATGAAGGTTGAAGAAGCGTTGGAAGATCCGGATTGGATAAATGCTATGCATGAAGAGCTACATAACTTTGAGAGGAACCAAGTTTGGACATTGGTTGAGAAGCCCGACAACAACCACAACGTCATCGGTACCAAATGGGTGTTTCGCAACAAGCAAGATGAAGATGGACAAGTAGTTCGCAACAAAGCATGTCTCGTCGCCCAAGGCTACACACAAGTCGAAGGTATGGACTATGGTGAGACTTACGCCCCCGTTGCTAGACTTGAGTCTATTCGCATCTTACTTGCCTATGCTAATCATCATGACATCACCTTGTACCAAATGGACATTAAAAGTGCTTTTCTAAATGGTGAAATAGAGGAGGAAGTTTATGTTAAGCAACCTCCCGACTTTGTCAATCCTAAGAAACCCAATCATGTTTACAAACTTCACAAAGCTCTTCATGGTCTTAAACAAGCTCCTAGAGCTTGGTATAAATGCTTGACCAAGTTCCTTATTGAAAAAGGCTTTGAAATTGGGAAAATTGATTCTACTCTTTTTACTAAAAGGGTTAATGGAGAACTATTTGTATGCCAAATTTATGTTGATGATATTATATTTGGTTCAACTAACCCTCATTTTAGTGAAAAGTTTGGGAAGCTAATGTCGGAGAAGTTTGAGATGTCTATGATGAGTGAACTCAAATTCTTTATTGGGTTGCAAATCAAGCAAACTAAGGAAGGTACCTTTGTTTCTCAAACGAAGTACACCAAGGACTTATTCAAGAAGTTCAATATGCAAGAATGCAGAGGTATGTCTACGCCCATGCCTACTAGTGGACATAATGACTTGACCAAAGATGGTGAACCGGTTGATCAAAAGGTTTATCGCTCTATGATTGGTTCATTGTTATATCTATGTGCTTCACGTCCCGATATCATGCTAAGTGTGTGCATGTGTGCAAGATATCAAGCTACTCCTAAGGAATGTCATCTTAAGGCCGTGAAAAGGATAGTGAGATACTTAATCCATACACCAAACTTTGGCATTTGGTATCCTAAGAGGGCCTCTTTCGATCTTGTTGGCTATTCTGACTCGGACTATGCCGGAGACAAGGTTGACAGAAAGTCCACTTTGGGTACTTGTCAATTTCTTGGTAGATCTCTTGTGTCTTGGTCCTCCAAGAAACAAAACTCGGTATCCTTATCCACTGCCGAAGCTGAATATATTGCCACTGGTTCATGTTGTGCTCAATTACTTTGGATGACCAAAACTCTTAAAGACTATGGGATATATGTGAGACATGTTCCATTGCTTTGTGACAATGAAAGTGCTATTAAAATTGGTCATAATCATGTGCAACATTCTCGAACTAAGCATATTGAAGTTCGTCATCATTTCATTCAAGATCATGTTGCTAAGGGTGACATTGATCTTAAGCATGTTCGCACCGAAAAGCAATTAGAGGATATATTCACTAAAGCTCTTGATGAGAAAGTGTTTTGCAGGTTAAGAGGAGAATTAAACATCATTGATGCTTCAAACTTGGAGTAGAAACTCCATTGGATACATGCAAGACATGAGCTTATGACTAATCCTTGGTACTTCTCATATGATGAAAATCTTATGTCATGGGTATATGTGTATCTTGCATGTTATCTAACCCATGTAGGTACTTGGTGGAATCAAATTCCATGAGATTGTAATCTACTCATATCTTGAGCGATCTCTACATCACCAAGTCTCTATACTATGGTGGTTGAAGACAAGGAAGCACGAAACCACTCAAACATATCCTTTGACAAATTCTATGTTGAGCTTCACGATTGTCATTTTGCTTCAAGTATGTAGGTAGATACTATGGTGGATACACAAGTGCTCTTCCTTGCAAGAACTAACCCATGTAGGTAGATGGACTAAAATTCCAAGTGGTGCTCCAAATTCTTGATGAGCTACATCAACCTTGAGCAACCCACACAAGTTTAACTACATGGACAACACCACCAACCAAGGTATGTTATTCCATCTTAGAGAAGCTTTACTCCAAGTCATGAGCTAAAGCAACTCGACAAGATGTGAATACATCAAGATGCTTAGACGAAAAATGGCAACCCCATTTTGAGCTTAAACGATGAGTATGACCTATGATCAAGTGATCTCACTTGACTCCTAAGTCAATATACTCTAACATAGGTGACTTTGTCGCCGACCATCTCTAGATGAAGTTCTCTTATGTTCTTTTCTGTGTTTCTGCATTTGTCTCATGCATATTTGTTTCCCCTTTCAAAAAAAACTTCATCTAGATTTCTTTCTTTCTGTTTGTTCTGCATTTTCTGCATTCCAATTCATTGCACATCTTTCAGTAAATTCCTTGCAAATCTTTGTTAGATCTTACTAGTCCAGTGAGCTGAGGTGACAAGTGTTTTCTCTGCGATGAACTCGGTTTCACCAATTTGTTATTTTCGGCCCAACCGAATCCTTTCGGTATGACCGAAGATTACCACTCGGTGCCACTGATTTCATAACAGGAAAAACAGTTTGCCACATATTCTGTATTTCTTATGATCCAGCTCCACTCAATGAATCTTGTCCTCTACAAGCATCACATTTTCATCATTGCTTTGTTCTGTGTCTCAAGGACCAAACCCATTCGACAGATTCCAGAAGACCCTTCTTGGGAATTGATGTCAAAGGGGGAGAGAGAGAACATCAAAGCTTATCATTTAAAGAGAGTGAGAGCATCAAAGCTTATCACCTTCTTAAGGGGGAGAGAGATATCATCTCCTAAAGGGGGAGAGAGACCTTCTAAGGGGAGAGACCCTCAAAGGGAAGAGAGAGATCTCCAGGGGGAGAGAATACTTAAGTAGAAAGTATTTCTCAAGGATCCCAGATGCTTGGTGTTCAAGAGGAGAGATGTCCACATGTCTTCTTGAGGGGAGAGACATGTTCATATGTTCTGTTGTGCCTATTTGCATTAGCATGCATCAGCTCTAATCATCATTCATATCTTTCAGCTCTATTTTCTTTCAAGCTCAGATTTTCTGTTCCCTATCTTCTCCTAGTATCCCATGTTAGATTCAGGGGGAGCAAGACATCTAAGGGAAAGAGATCATTTAAATTCATTGCATATCTTTACTCTTGGGGACATGTCTAATCCAATGTGGTACTTAGTACTCACTCTCTACATGTCATCCCAATCTTGGTATTCTTGTGGTTTCTTCTGTTTGCTCTGGCTAGTAGATGTATCTGTGTTATCTAACCTTATTTACACAGGTTCATTTCTTCCTAAGACAACTCAAGACTACAAGGTAAGTATATGCATCACAATTATGTGTATGAGGAATTCTTGCTGATGTACATATTGTTTGCGAGAAGGACTCATGAGCTTGAAGGTATTCTCTTCAACATTCTTTGCTCTGATGCATATGGCCAAGATACATGTAACACATTGCCTGCTCTATCATGTTTATGCCCTCACATGCTCTTACATTCCATGTTTACATGATTGCATACATGTAGGGGGAGCCTATGTTTGTTACATGTCCTTCCAAAGCTTTACTTGCTATTCCTTATATCTTTATCTAAAGCTTTGATGTATGTTGCCATCAATTACCAAAAAGGGGGAGATTGAAAGCACAAGTGCTCCCTAGGTGGTTTTGGTAATTAATGTCAACATATCTCTTGTTGGACTAACACTTTTATCTAGCATGTTTCAGATAAGTTCAACAATGGAGTGGCATGGACTAAAGGATGTGGGAACTCCTTCAAGATGCTAAGGACAAAGGATTGGCTCAAGCTTCAAGCTCAAGACTCTTCATTTTACATTTTAGTGGTCCAAGATCACATTGAGTCTATAGGAAAAGCCAATACTATCAAGGAGGGATGAGGTGTTGCTTAATGAGCCTCTTGCTTCGTGTGCTTTGTGATATGCTCCAAAACCCTCAGCTACTTTCCCACTTCCACAAATGACCTAAACCTAAAGCCAAAATCGGTCACACCGATTCTTCCTATCCGGCGCCACCGATTCCAAAAGTCATAGCCACTGCCACAAACCCTAAGCAAATCGGTTCTACCGATAGGGATCTCGGTTTCATCGAGATGGGATTATAATCTCTCTGTGTATGTCCATTATCAAATCGGTCTAACCGAGTTTGAGAAATCGGTACTACCGAGATTACAATGCAAACTCTCTGGATGACTTATTACCAAAATCGGTCCCACCGAGTTTGCCTGACCAACTCTCTGGAAAGCTTATTACCAAATCGGTCTCACCGAGTTTGTGTAATCGGTCTTACCGAGATTACGTTATGCCCTAACCCTAACTGAATCGGTCTCACCGAGTTGCATTTCGGTCCCACCGAAAACCCTAACGGTCACATTATTTGCTAAATCGGTCTAATCGAGTTTAACGCTTCGGTCCCACCGAGTTTGGTAGATTGTGTGTAACGGTTAGATTTTGTGTGGAGGCTATAAATACCCCTCCACCTCCTCTTCATTCATGGAGAGAGCCATCAGACTAAACCTACTCTTCCAGCATACATTTTCTGACAAGAGCAAGGAGTTCATCATCAACGCACCATTTGTTACTTCTTGGAGAGTGGTGTCTCCTAGATTGGCTAGGTGTCACTTGGGAGCCTCCGACAAGATTGTGGAGTTGAACCAAGGAGTTTGTAAGGGCAAGGAGATCGCCTACTTCGTGAAGATCTACCGCTAGTGAGGCAAGTCCTTCGTGGGCGACGGCCATGGTGGGATAGACAAGGTTGCTTCTTCGTGGAACCTTCGTGCGTGGAGCCCTCCGTGGACTCGCACAGCCGTTACCCTTCGTGGGTTGAAGTCTCCATCAACGTGGATGTACGATAGCACCACCTATCGGAACCACGCCAAAAACATCCGTGTCTCCAATTGCGTTTGAATCCTCCAAACCCTTCCCTTTACTTTCTTGCAAGTTGCATTCTTTACTTTCCGCTGCTCATATACTCTTTGCATGCTTGCTTGATATGTATTGTGAATGTTAAACTTGTGCCTAATCTCCACTTAAACTTAAAGAATCTTAAAAACTGGTACGTAGTGTCTAATCACCCCCCTCTAGACACCTCTTCTCAAGGTCCTACAGGGGGTCCCCAGATTTGCCTGCCTTTGACCTGCAATGCGGCTCAGCAGTGGCCCAGCATGACCCGTCTTTAGCAACCTAAGTTCAAGACCCTCGCGAGGGGCCAAGCCTCGTAGGGCGGACGACACAAGGCCTCTTCAGGGGTGGCCTCACTAGGCAGGTTCGCGAGGAGGCGGAGAGATCAAGGCAAGGGGTACCTCGCGAGGTGCTCATGACGCAAGCCATGACGATCAAGACCAGGCGGGCGCCAGCCTGCGCAGTATCCTCGTTTCCTCTTTGGTGCAAATGGGGAATGCGCAGGCGCAGAGTACCGAGGCATCAAGCAAAGGTTTCCATATCAGTGCAACAAGACCAAGACTAGCAGGACGGCAGGATGGAGGTCACCGTGGAGCCCAAGACGGCATCATCGCCAGTGCCTTTGGTAGTCGAAGACCACCTTTAGTCAGGATAGCTTGTACTAGTTGTCCCCTTTCAAAATGGCCGTTGTTGGCTTCCTTCCCGCTCAATATTTGGGAAGAGGGCCAGGGCCTCTATATATAGGGCTAGCCACCACAGTAGAAGCCATCTCATCTCATCTAGAGCCAACAGAGATAGATCGAATCCTTCCTAAGTAGAGCACCACACCACCACAAGAACACCCCTCGTGAGGCTGTTCTTCCTCTGTACTATTCATCATCAGCCCAAGAGGCAATCCCCCACACCACACACTGGATTAGGGTATTACACCACAATGGTGGCCCGAACCAGTATAAACCTCGTGTCTCTTGTGTTGTTCATCGTGCTAGCTTAGAATCGTGGCGAGGTTTTGGGCGTGTTTCGGTAGGGAGAAGATCTTCGCGCGCACCCTAGATTTCGAACCTTAAGGGTTTTGGCGGAACCCGATATCCGACACAAACGGTGAGCAAAACAATATGCAACGCAAATCTGTCCATACCATCAACATGGCATATTTAGGGCAAGTTTACAACATGCTACAGTAGTATTACATGGTAACAAAAGGCATGGCACTGATGTACTAGTAATGCATAACAAAACATGTTTACTGATCATGTTGAAATTAGTTATAGATTAGTGGGAACCAACAAGACAATATGACAAGTTTTATTATTGGCAGTTTCAGACTTAGCAGATTTCAACAAGTAGAAACAACAATATTGTCTTAGCATGTTAACAAGCTTGTGGCAGTCACCTCACTACATGTAATGGCATGAAAAAAAATTCTAGCAGTAATGTGGCATGATTATGCTCTAATTCATGTGCAAAGAATGCTCATATGAGGATTGCATAAATTCACACAAAAATAACAAAACAACAAGTTATGTAATTATGACATGCTCCAAAACTTTCTCAAATGACAAAAATAATGGCACAGATGGATTAGTTAGATTCTTCTAGCCCAAAATTATATATTGTATGTATATGTCCATGTGGAAGAAAATGCCACAAATGCATGAAACAAAATACTGCCAGAAATGGATAAAGACAGAAAATAAACTGTCCCGATCTGGAATGTCCAGATTTGGATGCGGCCAGAATTGGAAAGGGGCCACTTTCCAGAAATGGCATGCTCTGGAATAAAAGATTAAAGGAAAAGAAATAGAAAAGAGGGGTGTGTGTGTGTATGACTGTGGGGTCACTATGTCATAGAAACAGTGGCAAACATGGGGAAAGAAAATAAATGCAAAATGGGGGAGACACCTGGGATTCAAACCCCAGACCCCCTGCTTCAAATCAAGTGGCCTAAGCCACTGCGCTGCTACTGCAAGCTTGACATGGAAGCAAAAGAATACCCTAAGAGTACTGGAAAGGGCGGACCTTGGCCCTGCATGGTCGCATAGAGGAGCTCTGTAATGACGCCGGCGAGTAGGGCAGTGGCAATAGCAGATGTAGAGGGCCTCCGGGGGTGCAGAAAATGGTGAGGGTGTTGCGCGAGCACGTGGAGTAGGCTTGGGGCGTGTATGCGCGGGATGAGGCGGAAGCAGAGGCTGGGCTCGTGCATGAGCATTGCTCGGCATGGGTGTGCGACTACGGCAAGGCAGGACGTGGCGAGGGCCTGGGTGCGAGTGGGAGTGCGGGGACTCTAGGTTGAGCCGAAGCTCATCTTGGGTGTGCTGGATGTAGAGGAACAACTCCGCACCTACATCATGACGAAACTACAGTCTGTATTGAGAGCGCGGCGAGAGTGCCTGTGGCATTAACAGATCGACATCTACGCAGAGCTATCGGTGATAGGAAAGAGCGGTGGGGTAGCGCAACTCACCTTGTGTCCAGAGGACATGACGATGAGGCCGGAGATGCGAAGGAACGTCCACAGCGAGCCGCGGAACTTGCCGATCTTGTTCTGTCCGTGAAGCGGGGGAGGAAGAGGACGACGGGGATGTCGTGGATTGAGTTCTCAGCCGCGGCTTGGTGTTAGGGCAGAACCAGGGCGGCGTCCTCGAGCGCTCGGACAATAGGGGGGATGCCACGGCGGAGGGTTAGGCCGCCGGCGAGGTCTTGACCGAGCCGGCCATGGCGTGTGTGGCGGTGGAAGCGGCGCGTGTGTGTCCCCTTACCTATGGCGGCGGCACGGAGGAGAGGGAGGAGAGGAGGGGGAAACCCTTGGGCATGGTTGGGGCCTTATAGGCGGGGTGTGGGCGTTGTGGCTTGTCAGCGAGGCCATGTGCCTAATGACCCACAAGTATAGGGGATCAATCATATTCCTTTCAATAAGTAAGAGTGTCGAACCCAGTGAGGAGCAGAAAGAAATGACAAGCAGTTTTCAGCAAGGTAATGTCTGCAAGCACTGAAATTATAAGTAACGAGTAGTTTGATAGCAAGGTAATTTGTAACGAGCAAGTAACGGTAACAGTAACAGAAGTGCGGCAAGGTAGCCCAATCCTTTTGAGGCAAAGGACAGCCAAAACGGTCTCTTAAGATAGGCAAAGTGTTCTTGAGGGTACATGGGAATTCCATCTAGCCACTTTCATCATGTTGGTTTGATTTGTGTTCGCTACTTTGATAAATTGATATGTGGGTCGACTGGTGCTTAGGTGCTATTCTTACTTGAACAAACCTCCTACTTATGATTAACCCCCTCGCAAGCATCCGCAACTACAAGAAAAGTATTAAGAATAAATCTAACCATAGCATTAAACTTTTGGATCCAAATCAGCCCCTTACGGAATAGCGCATAAACTAGGGTTTAAGATTTTGTCACTCTCACAACCCATCATCTAATAACTACTCCACAGTGTATTCCCTTAGGCCCAAGTATGGTGAAGTTTCATGTAGTGGACGTTCGCATGACACCACTAAGGGAATCACAACATACATACTATCAAAATATCGAACACATATCAAGTTCACATGATTACTTGCAACAAGATTTCTCCCGTGACCTCAAGAACAAAAGTAACTACTCATAAATGATAATCATGCTCAAGATCAGAGGGGTATTAAATAGAATAATGGATCTGAACATATAATCTTCCACCAAATAAACCATATAGTAATGACCTACAAGATGTAATCAACACTACTAGTCACCCACAAGTACCAATCTATAGTTCCAGTACAAATATTGAACACAAGAGATGAACTAGGGTTTGAGAGGAGATGGTGCTGTTGAATATGTTGATGGAGATTTCCCTTCCCAAGATGGGAGAGTTGTTGGTGATGATGATGACGATGATTTTCCCCGGCGGAATCGCTCCGCCGGTGGCAAAAAGTGCTCCTCCCCAAGTTCCGCCTCGAGACGGCGACACTTCGCCCCGAAAGTCCTCTCCTATTTTTTTCTAGGTCAAAATGACTTATATACCAGAAGATGGGCACCAGAGGTGGGTCGAGGAGGGCACAACCCACCAGGGCGTGCCTGGGCTATCTAGCGCGCCCAGGTGGGTTGTGCCCACCTCGTGGGCCCCCTCTGGTAGTTATTTGCTCCAATAATTCTTTTTTATTCCATACAAATTCTCGTGAAGTTTCATCTCATTTGGAGTTGTGCAAAGTAGGTAGCCTGACGTAGCTTTTTCAGGTCCATATTTCCAGCAGTCGGAATTCTCCCTCTTTGTGTGAACCTTGCATATTATGAGAGAAAAGGCATTAGAATTACTCCAAAAAGCATTATTATGCATAAAAAATTATAAATAACAGTAGGAAAACATGATGCAAAATGGATGTATCAATTCCCACAAGCTTAGACCTCGCTTGTCCTCAAGCGAAAACCAAAATCGAAAAACATGTCCACATGCTTAGAGAGAGAGAGAGAGAGGTGTCGATAAAAACAAAATACAGACATAGAAGCATCATGTGTATTATTATAACAGCAACAAACTTTAATATAAAAATTTATCATAGAACTTTTATCATAGACTTCTCATGAACAAGTAACAATTCATCACAACATCGAAGTATAAAGCATAAACTCTATTGAAAACCAACAAATTATGTTCTTAGTTAATTTGCAACTATAATTCATCATCTTTTCAGGAAGGGTCATGTATCGGAGCCTTTTTGGGAAGTCCACATACTCAACCATCATATAGTATTCTATGATTGCTAACACTCACCGCATACACATGAGCAAAACATTTCAACCGGACACATAGAAAGGTAGGGGCTTATAGTTTCGCCTCCCAACATACTCACCTCGAGGGTGATGTCAACAATAATAACTCATGATACCCATATCCAACTCAATATATGTGCCTAGATCTTTCCTCACCACATGATGCTTGCCAAAAGAGAAAATAAAAAGGAATACATAGAAGGACTTTGACTCTTGCATAAAAGTGAAGACATAAAAGTAAAAGATAGGCCCTTCGCAGAGGGAAACAGAGGTTGCCATGCACTTTTTGTTTGTATGCTCAATCCCTTAGTGCAAAAGAATGTCACGTTATATTGCCCCTTGTGATAGCAACCTTTATTATGCAGTCTGTCGCTTTTATTCTTTGCCATCACAAGTTCGTACAACGCTCAATTTTCTCTTACACTAAATAATCTGACACTTGTAGAAGCAATTTTTATTGCCTTATTGCACCGATGGCAACTTAGTTGAAGGATCTTACTCAATCCTTAGGTAGGTATGGTGGACTCTTCAAAATAAGATTTGGGTTTAGGGGGTTTTAGATGCACAAGTAGTATCTCTACTTAGTGCGAAATTTTTGGCTAGAAAAAATGGGGGGCAAGCACCACATGTTGAAGGATCTATGACAATATAACTTCTATGTGAGTATGAACAAACATACATCATTATGTTGTCTTCCTTGTCTAACATCAACAATTTTGGCATATAATATTTTGATGGGGGCTCACAATCACAAAAGATGTCCAAGATAGTATATTTGCATGTAAATCTTCTCTTCCCTTATTAATTCTTTCATGAATTGCATCATTGACCAATGTTATGTTTGTCAATCTCCAATAAAATTTTCTACTTATACTCTTCCTTATGTGATGTCATCACTTACCATAAGATTAGCATATGATATTTTTCATTTATTTCCTTTCTTTCTATTGAACAAGAAAGTAAGGAAAATAAAACTCAAACTAAACTTTATTACATATCTCGCGCACGATTACAAAGATAGATCACTAAGCAAACTCTTGAAAAGAAAGGTCCGAACTAAACTTGTATTCATCTAAAGCAAAAGACAACTACAGATTGAACTAAGGCAAGTAAAGGCAAAAGATAGTGGAGGTGATACGATACCGGGGCACCTCCCCCAAGCTTGCCACAAGCCAAGGGGAGTGCCCATACCCGATACTCAATTTTTTTGGTGATGAAGAAGGAGGTCGTGGTGATGAAGTGGTAGCGATCCTGTCCTTCATGATCAAGAGATTCTCCAATCTATGGATGACCCTATGGAGGGCTATGATGTGCTCTTGCAACAGAATATTTTCACGGGTGAGATATTTATTTTGCACACGAACCGTTTCGATGATCCGAGAGGCTTCGATCTCACTGGGGCTGAGATGATCATAATAAGGTTTAAGAATATATTCTTCTTCTTCCTCGGCAAGCAAGGCTTGCTCAACCACCGGCGCTTGATCTCCTGTAGCCTCCTTGCTCTTGCCCCCTTTGACGGCTTCTACGGGCTCTTCTCTCTTCAGCTCGATCTTCATCAACCAAGCATCCTCTTCCACGTTGTTGGAGGAGGAAGAAGACATGATGCATGGCTTAACATATCTGACTGAAAACAACAAGAAAAAGAAAACAGAAGATTTCTCCGTGATACGGTGGTCAATAGGTTTGGGGGGTATATAAAGATTTTTTATCTGGGGAAACAAGCAAACGGAAGAAAAAGGATTCCGGAAAGTACCCGAGGTGGGCACAACCCACCTGGGCGCGCCTAGCTGCCAGGCGCACCCTGGTGTCCTGTGCCCATGAGGGGTGCCTTCCTAGTTATTTCTTATTTTCCTATTTTTTGTTATATTCCAAAACAGTCAGAAAATATTTTTGCAGATTTTCAGAGTCCGTTTACTTACCACGTACCTCCTCTTTTTCATGATTCTGGAGTGTTCTGGAAGGGTTCTTTTATGTGTTCTTCTAGTGTTATACTTTGGATAATATTGCTTTCAACATTAATGGGCATGCCTGAGATAAAATGTTTTATTTGTTGCCCATTAACAACCTTCGGGTTAGTACCTTCGGCATTATTTATTTTGATTGCTCCAGATTGTTAAACCTCCGCGATAACATAGGGTCCTTCCCATTTGGAGAGGAGTTTGCCTACAAAGAATCTGAAATGAGAGTTGGACAAAAGAACATACTCTCCAACCTTGAACTCACACTTTTGGATTCTTTTATCATGCCATCTTTTAACTTTTTCTTTAAATAACTTGGCATTTTCATAAACTTGGGTTCTCCATTCATCTAGTGAGCTAATATCAAATAACCTCTTTTCCCCAGCAAGTTTGAAACCATAATTGAGTTCTTTTATTGCCTAAAATGCTTTATGTTCTAACTCAAGAGGCAAATGACAAGCTTTTCCATAAACCATTTTATATGGAGACATACCCATATGATTTTTATATGATATTCTATAGGCCCAAATTGCATCATCTAATTTCTTAGACCAATTCTTTTGGGCCTATTGACAGTTTTTTGTAATATTAACTTTATTTCTCTATTGCTAAGTTCAACTTGACCACTAGACTGAGGATGATAGGGTGATGCAATTCTATGATTAACATCATATTTAGCAAGCATATTACGGAAAGCACCATGAATAAAGTGTGGACCACCATTAGTCATTAAATATCTAGGGACTCCAAACCTTGGGAAAATGACTTCCTTAAGCATTTTAATAGAGGTGTTGTGATCAGCACTACTAGTTGGAATAGCTTCTACCCACTTAGTAACATAATCAAGAGCAACCAAAATACGTGTATACCCATTAGAGGAAGTTAAAGGTCCCATGTAATCAAATCCCCAAACATCAAATGGTTCAATAGCAAGTGAATAATTCATATGCATTTCTTGACGCTTACCAATGTTTCCAATTCTTTGACATTCATCACAAGATAAAACAAACTTACGGGCATCTTTCAAGAGGGTAGGCCAATAAAATCCATATTGCAATACCTTGTGAGTAGTTCTATCTCCCGCATGATGTCCTCCATAAGCTTCGGAGTGACATTTCCGTAGGATTTGTTCCTATTCATGCTCAGGTACACAACTTCTAATAATACCATCTACCCCTTCTTTATAAAGATGTGGGTCATCCCAAAAGTAATGTCTTAAATCATAGAAGAACTTTTTCCTTTGTTGGTATGTGAAGCTAGGCGGTATGTATTTAGCAACAATGTAATTAGCATAGTCAGCATACCAAGGAGTGTTAAGAGAAACATTTATTGCAGCTAATTGTTCATCAAGAAAACTATCATTAATAGGTTGTGGGTCATCAAGAATATTTTCTAACCTAGACAAGTTATCAGCTACGGGGTTCTCAACTCCTTTTCTATCTATGATATGTAAGTCAAATTCTTGTAGCAAGAGAACCCACCTAATGAGTCTAGGTTTAGCATCTTTCTTTTCCAGAAGGTATTTTTTAGCAGCATGATTGGTGTGAACAATCACTTTAGAATCAACAATGTAAGATCTAAATTTATCACAAGCAAACACCACTACTAAAAATTCTTTTTCAGTAGTAGCATAATTTCGTTGAGCAATGTCTATAGTTTTACTAGCATAATGAATAACATTTAATTTCTTATCAACTCTTTGTCCTAGAACAACACCAACAGCATAATCACTACCATCACACATAATTTCAAAAGGCAAGTTCCAATCAGGTGGTTGAACAAATAGGTACAAAAATGAAGGCTTTCTTAAGTGTTTCAAAGGCTTATACACAATCATCATCAAAAGCAAATGGAACATCCTTTTGTAAAAAAATTGTAAGAGGCCTAGAAGTTTCAGAGAAGTCTTTAATAAACCTCATATAGAAACCAACATGACCGAGGAAACTACGAATACCTTTGATATCTTTAGGACATGGCATTTTCTCAATTGCATCAACTTTAGCTTTATCCACCTCAATACCTCATTTAGAAATTTTATGTCCCAAGACAATACCTTCATTAACCATAAAGTGGCACTTCTCCCAATTCAAGACAAGATTAGTTTGCTCACATCTCTGCAAAACTCAATAAAGGTTGCTCAAGCAATCATCAAAAGAAGTTCCGTAAACGGAAAAATTATCCATGAAAACCTCAACAATCTTTTCACAAAAGTCAGATAATATAACAATCATACATCTTTGAAAGGTAGAAGGTGCATTGCATGAACTAGAAGGCATATGTCTATAAGCATAAGTTCTAGAAGGATAAGTAAAGGTGGTTTTCTCTTGATCAGGTTGCGAGACATGTATTTGAGAAAAACCAGAATATCCATCAAGGAAACAAAAATTTGTGTGCTTTGACAATCTTTCTAACATTTGATCAATAAAAGGCAGAGGTTAATGATCTTTTCTCGTAGCTTTATTTAATTTTCTAAATCAATTACCATTCTATAGCCAGTGACAATTCTTTGTTGAATAAGTTCATTTTTATCGTTAGGAACAACAGTAATACCACCTTTTTAGGGACACAATGAACGGGACTTACCCATCTACTATCAGCTATGGGATAGATTATACCTGCTTCCAGAAGCTTCAATATTTCAGTTCTTACCACTTCCTTCATTTTTGGATTTAAACGTCATTGGTGATCAATAACAGGTTTAGCATCAGGCTCCATATTAATGTTGTGCTGATAGTAAGTGGGACTAATGCCCTTTAAATCATCAAGAGTATATCTAATAGCAGCTCGGCGCTTCTTCAGAACCTTTAGTAATCTTTCTTCTTCATGTTCTGAAAGGTTAGCACTAATAATAATAGGATATATCTTTTTCTCATCAAGATAAGCATATTTCAAAGTGTCTGGCAATTGTTTTAATTCAAACATAGTGTCACCTTTAGGTGGAGGAGGACCTGCTAGAGTTCCAATAGGCAAATTGTGTTTAAGTAGAGGACGTCATTCAAAGAAATTTTTATCTATTTCATTTCTTTCATGCAGATGCATATCATTTTCATGGTCTAGCAAATATTGTTCTAGAGGATCAGTAGGAGGCACAGCAATAGAAGCAAGACGAATCATTTCATCCTTACTAGACAATTCTTTCTTATGATTATTTCTACTAAACTAGACTCATCACCAAAACTAACACCGACTGTTTGCTTCTCGCAATCTATTTAAGCATTAACGGTGTTCAAGAAAGGTCTACCAAAGATAATGGGACAAAAGTCATCCTGTGGGGAACCAAGAATAAGAAAATCAGTAGGGTTTTTTATTTTCCCACACAAGACTTCAACATCTCTAACAATCCCAAGTGGTGTGATGGTGTCTCTATTAGCAAGTTTAATAGTAACATCTATGTCTTCTATTTCAGCGCTATATCATTCATAATTTCTTGATATAAGGTAAAAGGAATAGCACTCATGCTAGCACCTATGTCGCATAAACCATGATAACCGTGATCTCCTATTTTAACAAAGACAAGAGGCATGCCAACAACGGGTCTATGTTTATCTTTTTCATCGGGTTTGGCAATTCTAGCAGCTTCATCACAGAAGCAAATAACATGCCCATCTATGTTTTCAACTAGGAGATCTTTAACCATAGCAACACTAGGTTCTACTTTGATTTTTCCAGCAGGTTTGGAAGTTCTAATATAACTTTTGTTGACCATAGTTGAGACTTTAGCACGTTCCTTTATCCTAACAGGGAAAGGTGGTTTTTCAATATAAGCAGTAGGAACAACTGGATCAACATTATAAATAATAGTTTCATCTTTAGCTATTACCGGTTCTTTAATTCCTTCTTTGATAGGTGGGTGATATTTAAACCACTTCTCCTTGCATAGATCAACATGAGTAGCAAATGATTCACAAAATGAGGCTACTATCTCAGAGTCAAGTCCATATTTAGTGCTAAACTTTCGAAAAGCATCGGTATTCATAAAAGATTTAACACAATCATACTTGAGCTTAATACCCGACTCTTTACCTCCGTCAAATTCCCAATCTTCAGAGTTGCATTTAATTCTTTCTAAAAGATCCCACCGGAAGTCAATAGTCTTCTTCATAAATGAACAAGTACAAGAAGTATCGAGCATGGATCGATCATCATGAGAAAGCCGAGCATAAAAATTCCGAATTATAATTTCTCTTGAGAAATCATGGTTGGGGCATGAATATAACATTGAATTAAGCCTCCCCAAGCTAGAGCGATACTTTCTCCTTCACGAGGCCAAAAATTATATATATAATTCCGATAATGATGAACTAGATGCATAGGATAATTTTTTTGGTGAGAATTCCAATTTCAATCAATTCCAATTCCAAGATCCAATGTCATCGCATAGCCTATACCATGCCAATGCTTTTCCCTTCAAATATAAAGGGAAAACCTTCTTCTTAGCTTCATCTCTGGGTAAACCTGCAAGCTTAAATAATGCACAAATTTCCTCCACATATATCAAGTGCATATCAGGATGTTCGGTTCCATCTCCTGCATAAGGATTAGCTAGTAGTTGTTCTATCATACCGAAAGGAATTTCATAACCAATATTTTTAGTAGGTGCAGTAGGTTGAGGGGTAAATAATTATGGTTCCGGTAGAGGTGAAGATACCCCGAACAAACCCCTCAAAGGATTGTTTTCCATAGTAGCAAGTGACAATAAATTTCAGCACGTAGTAATAATTTTTCCTTACCGATTTCCACTTACCAAGAGCAGTTCACTCCCCGGCAACAACGACAAAAAAGAGCCTTGATGACCCACAAGTATAGGGAATCAATCGTAGTCCTTTTGATAAGTAAGAGTGTCGAACCCAAGGAGGAGCAGAAGGAAATTGTTGGTGTCAAAACCGACGGATCTCGGGTAGGGGGTCCCGAACTGTGCGTCTAAGGCTAATGGTAATAGGAGGCAGGGCACACGATGTTTTACCCAGGTTCGGGCCCTCTCGATGGAGCTAATACCCTACTTCCTGCTTGATTGATCTTGATGATATGAGTATTACAAGAGTAGATCTACCATGAGATCATAGAGGCTAAACCCTAGAAGCTAGCCTATGATTATGATTGTTCTTGTCCTACGGACTAAACCCTCCGGTTTATATAGACACCGGAGGGGGCTAGGGTTATACAGAGTCGGTTACAAAGAAGGAGATCTAACATCCGGATCACCAAGCTTGTCTTCCACGCAAAAGAGAGTCCCATCCTGACACGGGACGAAGTCTTGAGTCTTGTATATTCATGGTCCAACAGTCTGGCCAAAGTATATAGTCCGGCTGTCCGGATACCCCCTTATCTAGGACTCCCTCATTAGCCCCTGAACCAGGCATCAATGACGATGAGTCTGGCGCGTAGATTGTCTTCGGCATTGCAAGGCGGGTTCCATCTCCGAATACTCCAAAGTAGATTAAGGATCGTGTCCGGCTCTGTAAGATAATTTCCGCATTCCACCGTAGAGAGAACAATATTCCACAAATATAATCTGCTGACAACTTTAGATAACGTGACGTCACACCATGGTCAAGTCATTATTCGAACCGTTTTCCCACAACCAGCCACCGCACATATTGCGAGGCGGTTTCCTCGGCACGTCTTGTCGAAGCAGAGATCATGTCCCCTTATCACGGGATCCTCATCAATACGGGGTAACCCAACCGTGGCGCTTGGAAAATAAGCGATTTCCTCAGGCAAGCGGGGAGGCGCACCGTTTTCGTCACCTCTATTAAGGGATAAGGATCTCCCATTTTCACCCATGCCTTCTTCCTCCTTTGCTCATCCATTCTCACACCCTCGAGCTCCAGCGCCCTAGTTCTCGCCTTCTTCGCACAGCCAAACATGTCTGGAGCGAGAGGCAAGTGGGTGGCCTCCACCATCAAGGAGGAGCACATCACGAAGCTTTGGGCGGCCGGATACTTGGCCGCAGATATCGCGCACCAGCTCCCGGATGCAGGGCGGATTATTCTGACTCCGGGACCCCATGAGAGGGTCGTGTTCCTCGCCCACTTCGTCCGCGGACTGGGATTCCCCCTCCTCCCATTTGTCCGCGGGCTCATGTTCTATTACGGGCTGGATTTTCATGATCTGGCCCCTAACTTCATCCTCAACATCTCGGCGTTTATCGTCGTGTGCGAGGCCTTTCTCCGCATCAGGCCCCACTTTGGCCTGTGGCTAAAGATCTTCAATGTAAAGCCAAAGATAGTGGCCAGCCAGCAGGTGGAGTGCGGTGGCGCCATGGTGGGCAAGATGCCCAACGTCACCTGGCTCGAAGGCTCCTTTGCGGAGACCGTGAAGGGTTGGCAATCGGGGTGGTTCTATATCACCGAGCCGCGTGATGCCAACTGGGTGGCGGCCCCTGAATTCCGATCCGTCATCCCTGTGTGGCTCACTTCCTGGAAGAGGAAGGGCCTGGCCTGGGGCGCATCCGCGGAGCTGACCGGACTCCAGAACTGCGTCAAAAACATGATAACCAATAATATCAAGCTGGTCAATGTGGTCCAGGTCATGCTATTTCGCCGGATTCTCCCGTGCCAGAGACGGGCATTCAACCTGTGGGAGTTCGACGCGGCCCAACACCAGACACTGCAAGAGCTCTTTGACACGACGCACAAAGACACCTGGAAGGTGTTGTTCAAGGCCAGCGAAGTTACTCCCCCCACCTCCGAGGATCACGGACTCAGCGCCAGGCTCCAGGCCAATGCGGTAAGCATTCTACATTTCACAAGATGTGCCTTTCCTTAGTATATTCGTGGGAGAAACCTAGGCCACTGTGCTGATTTTGACAGGAATATGTGGCGACGGCGGAGTGGATCGACTGTCCGGCTATGTTGCCTGAGGACCCAGCAGACGAACTCCTGACGGAGATGCAGGCTCCGACACCCTATGAGGTGCCTGAGAAGAAGGCCAAGAAAAAGGCCACGGGGACCAAAAGAAGTTCCCGGCGCAACGTGGTGCCGGACTCATCGTCCCAAGACACTGGGGCGCACTCCTCCAACGACAACTAGGAGGGGGAGGAGGAAAACCCTCTCCCAGAAAACGAGGGGGGGGGGGGGAAGAGGAAGGCCACCCTTTTCGGGGAGGCCGAAGGGTCCAAGAAGGGACGGACCCTTCCTTCGGACCACTCCACAACTGCCGCCTATAGCGAGGAGGAGTGGCTACCCAGGAGCAAGCCCCTGGCAAGATCGTAAGTATCCGCACTCTGTAATACTTTTAGTGCGACTTAGCTTCATAGTTTGTTATAACACCGAACACGCATATACAGTCTGGCCAGGTCCCATCCCGAGGTATCCTCTTCGGATGGGTCTCTGAGCGATTCAGCAATGAATTCGCTGCCGACGGCCACCTCCCCTCGGCCTGCGGATGACACGGAGGTGCGGTCCCAAAGGGTACCAGAGCAGGGGGAGGTGGCTCTGGAGACGCCCCAAGGAGACATTCCAGACATCGGGCACATGGGGAGTAAGATCCCCATAGATTATGCTGACGAGAGCCGCAGCAAGTTGGGCTCCCAGCCGAACACTGCACCGGAACTTCCAAAGTTTCCGGATTCGGGTAGGTAGCCCCTCGCTAGGGAGGGCGAGCCGGCCGTGCTGATGACCTCCGTTGCGCCAGAGGCGTCGGATAGTCTGCTGGAAGTGCTTCGCGGCGCCTCCATGGATGAAGAGCACCGTACTCTTATGAGTACGATGATTCAGAAGGTTCGGTCCGCTAAAAGCGGATTGACCGAAGCCTGCACCAGCCTCCTGATAGGCTTTGAGGTAAGTAATCAAAAGTGTGAGAAATTATCACCCAATAGATAGTAGCCCCTGATACTCTGTTTGGTGTTCGGAAAGAAAAGCCAAACGGAGGGTCAACTTTAAACCGCAGGAATCTAACAGTATGTGTCTATGTGAATAAGCAGGCGGTGCTACTTGCCGCTGCTGCCCGTACAGCAGAGGTCGCTGGACTCGAACGAGACCTGAAGCAGGCCGAAGAGGAGCTCGGCCTCACGAAGAGGCAGCTCGAAGAGAACAAAGGTAAGTGATACCCTGTTCACGTGTCATATAGAGGAGAAAAAATTGGCGACGCTAACAAAAAGCGTTATGATTTTTTAATAGGGGCCACGACCGAAGTGGCAACCCTAAAGAAAGCGCTATCCGAGGCTGAAGACAAGGCGGTCATGAAGCGTATTGAGCGTGAAAAGCAAGATGCTAGGGTGGGCGAGGTACAACAAGAGCTCCAGTAGTTCAGCAAGTAGTTCGAGTCCTTGGAGCGTGACTTCAAGACGAAAGAGTCTGAGCTTGCGAAGGCCCTTCAGAGTGCGAAAGACGCCAGGGCCGAAGCCCAAAAGGCCCAGCAGGAAATCCAGGCGGCCAAGAAGATAGCGGCGGGTAAGGCATTCATTATGCAAAGAAGGCATGTGGAGGAGACATTTCTTTTACTTACCCGAATTCGGAGCTCTCCAGGGGCATTCCCAAATCTGCCACGCAGCATATCAGATGCCACGGAGTTCTACCGTGCCAAAGAGGGGAGCTCGACGGAGAAGCTGTTCTGGTCCCAGTATGCTGGAGCCGAACACCCAATGCCTCTGAGTGACCAACTGAAGCAGTTGGTTGAACTCCACAGGGCGGCCGAAGTGGCCATGAAGGACTTCATAGTCTGGATGTGGCCTGGTGAGCCCCTGCTCGACAGCTACTTCGGCCTTATAAAGCGGATGGTAAATGCCTGTCCGCGGCTCGAAGTTATCAAGCAATCAATTTGTATTGAGGGTGCCCGTCGGGCCTTTGGCCGTGCGAAGATGCATTGGGCCAAGCTGGATGCAGAGAAGCTGGTGAAGGATGGACCACCGGAGGGCAAGGCGCATCACTACCCTGAGAAATATTATGATGGCGTTATGAAAGGCGCTCGCCTCGTGCCCGATGAATGTACCAAGGACGTAATCTTTGAGTGAATGTACTCATGTCGTCTTTGTAATATGAAAACTAGTTCGTTTGCACTATATGCCGCTTTGTTGATTTAAAATATTACCTTTTGTGCGGCTATTTATAAATTTCTAAAAGTAGGCTAGTCGTCGGCTTCCGCCCCCACGTAAATAGTACTGGGGTGTTCTTGGAAAACTCACACACTCTTTATCCAAATTTTTGGTCCTTGAAGGAGGTGTTCACCACAACGAACAAGGCAATCAGACTATGCGGCTTTATAACTCTCACTTATCCATAGAAGCCTACAATTTTAAATTTCGGCGAAGCCCCTAGAATTCGGAAAACTGAATTGGGGCACTATACACGCCTAAATCGGACAAGGCCGATTCCTCGCCTGAAGCGGAAAAAATCTTTAAGGATTTAAGACCTCTCGAACAGCGACCAGCTCTCACCGCATCATGACAGTCACTTATCGGCTTTCTCTACTGAGGTGCTCGTCCAGAGGAACCGGGACACAATCGCAGTAGTTCTCTCTACGCTACCTTAGCCGATATAACGGAACTTAAGGTACCAAAACAAAGGAGCCGGGCAAACCCAACTATTTACCCAAGACATGATTCCGAGCTTATGCATATAATGCTATAAGTTCGAGGTGCCGCACTGTCGAAAGTGTTTGGAATTATCTTGCCGTATTATGGGGCACCATAAGAAGCCCCTGGCAAACTGAACGTACCAAAGTGTACGGATGCGATATTAAATAAACATTTTTAGGGAAAATGTGCGGATAGGAATAATAAGCTGACGCTATATATTATTTCCCTTTGTTATTTAAATAATACGTCCAAGCGCATGTGTATAATTAATGCGTTAAGTAGAACAAATAGGACTATTTGACATGTCCTATCCAGGGGCGGGCCGCATGCGGGTATGTAAAACAGGTATAACAATCATTGACAGATACCACGTGGGTATTCCCGTTGTGCGCAAAGCCTTTTGCCTCCTTGGTTTTCCCTCCTTTGATGAGTCCGATGATCTGGCTCTCTGAAGGGGATGCCCGAAAGTAGGGTCCTGAAAGAGAAAGAAGGTTATTTAAAGTATGCGGGTCTTGTCGCGGTTGAACCGCACTGTAGACCGCATCACCGTTGCGCCTCCGCCTATGCCCATGGTATTTTAAGTGCGTAATTGTGTACGCGTGGCACAAATGCTACCTGGATGGGGCTAGGGTGGAGGCCGAACTGCTAGTCATGCTCTTGGCGTGCCTGGCGATCCTGTTGCAGAGTACTCCGGACTCGCTTGACGGAGCTCAGGGTTGTTGTCACCGAATTGGCGGTCTGCCGGAGAAGGCTGCTTTGTACTTTTTCCGCGAGGGCCACAGTGTGCTCTTCTGTACGGAGAGAGTGGTCTGTGTTTCCATTGACTATTATAACCCCGCGAGGTCCTGGCATCTTGAGCTTGAGGTATGCATAGTGTGGTACCACATTGAATCGAGCGAATGCGGTTCGTCCGAGTAGTGCATGATAGCCACTATGGGAAAGGACGATATCAAAGATTAACTCCTCACTTCGGAAGTTATCCGGGGATCCGAAGACCACTTCCAGTGTTATGGAGCCCGTACAACGGGCCTCTACTCCTGGAATTACACCTTTGAAGGTGGTTTTGGTGGGCTTGATCCTCGAAGGATCAATGCCCATTTTGCGCACTGTGTCCTGGTAAAGCAGGTTCAAGCTACTGCCACCGTCCATAAGGACTCGCGTAAGGTGGAATCCGTCGATGATTGGGTCAAGGACCAATGCGGCTGAACCACCGTGACGGATGCTGGTTGGGTGGTCCCTACGATCAAAAGTGATCGGACAGGCTGACCATGGGTTGAACTTTGGGGCGACTGGCTCCATCGCATAGACGTCCCTTAGTGCTCGCTTTCGTTCCCGTTTGGGAATGTGGGTGGCATAGATCATGTTTACCGTCATCGTCGCTGTGCAGCCCCTTGTCCTTGTTTTCAGCATTTATCTTGCCGGCCTGTTTGAACACCCAACAATCTCTGTTAGTGTGGTTGGCTGGCTTATCAGGGGTGCCATGAATTTGGCACGAGCGATCAAGTATGCGGTCCAGACTGGACGATCCCGGATTGTTTCTTTTGAACGGCTTTTTCCGCTGACCGGATTTTGAGCCACTGAATCCGGTGTTAACTGTCGTGTCTTCAGTGTTGTCGCCATTGTTCCGACGCTTATGTCTGTTGCGCCGTGGCTTGCCGTTATTGTCGCGGACATCTGATGCGCTGGAGTTTATTGGCATGGTGCTACTGCGAGCCAACCAGCTGTCCTCGCTCGCGCAAAAGCGGGTCATGAGTGTCGTGAGGGCCGCCATGGACTTCGGTTTTTCTTGGCCGAGGTGTCGGGCGAGCCACTCATCGCAGATATTATGCTTAAAGGCCGCCAAGCCTTCGGCGTCCGGACAGTCGATAATTTGGTTATTTTTAGTTAGGAACCGAGTCCGGAATTTCCTGGCTGACTCTCCGGGCTGTTGGGTAATGTGACTCAAGTCATCAGTATCCGGTGGTCGCACGTAAGTGCCTTGGAAGTTGTCGAGGAACGTGTCCTCCAGGTTTTCCCAACTGCTGATGGAATTTGCCGGCAGGCTATTTAGCCAATGTCGGGCCGGTCCTTTGAGTCTAAGGGGAAGATACTTGATGGCATGTAGATCGTCACCACGGGCCATGTGAATGTGGAGAAGGAAATCTTCGATCCATACCGCGGGGTTTGTTGTGCCGTCGTATGAGTTGATGTTTACGGGTTTAAACACTTCTGGGAATTCGTGATCCATTACTTCGTCAGTGAAGCATAGGGGGTGTGCGGCGCCTTTGTGCCGGGCTATGTTGCTATGCAGTTCGAATAAGTCTGGTCGGCTATGTTCGGCCCGGCCGGACTTGTTGATAGTGTATCCGGCATGACGATCATCGTCATGTGTTGGGGCACGGCCCCGCGATCCGTAGATCGATCTTGGCTGACATGCTTTGTTTTCCAGCATGTCTCGCAGGTCCTGCCTATTGTCCCGGGCCGTAGTGTATTGGCGTGGGGATGCGGGCTGATATTCGGCCTGATATGCCATTTTATCCCGGCCACGAGGTGGCCGATCAGCCTCGTCCTGTGCTGGTGGTATGGGCTCCTCCTCGAGTTGAGGTAGCAACTTGTGCTTTGGGTAAGCTTTTGTGCGATGCTCGAGTCCATATTCCTCAGCTGCCAGGACCTCGGTCCATCTGTCTGTGAGCAGATCTTGATCAGCTTGGAGCTGCTGCTGCTTCTTTTTCAGGCTTCTCGCAGTGGCCATAAGCTGGCGCTTGAAGTGCTCCTGCTCTACAGGATCCTCAGGCACACCGAATTCATCGTTGCCGAGGCTCACCTCATCTTTGGAGGGGGGCATGTAGTTGTCCTCCTCCAAGTATCCATCCGTCGCCTGTTCGTCTGGGCTAACCTGCCCGTCTTCCTGTTCGGCCTGCTCGAAAGCAGGCTGATTGGGATTGTATTCATCTTTGGCACCATCCGGATTGTTTTTGTCTCCTGTGCCGGTATTGCTATCGCGGGGCTTGGAGCGGCGCTGATGACGCCCATGCTTTGATTTCTTCCTTGAGGGGTTGTCCTCCATTGCTTTGTCGCCATTGGTTTCTTTGGGAGTGTCCACCATATATATATCATGCGAGGAGGTGGCTGTCCAGCGCCCCGTGGGCGGTGGTTCCTGTTCTTCTCCTGCATCGTCGTCCACACCGTCGATGTCTTCATAGTTGAAGTCAAGCACGTCGATCAAATCATCAACAGTGGCAATGAAGTGGGTGGTGGGTGGGCAACGAATTTCCTCGTCGCCTGCCTCCCACTCGAGCCGGACATAGTTCGGCCAAGAGTCTCCTGACGAAGAGAGAGACTTAATGAATTCAGCATGTCGCCAAAGGGCGAGTGCTGGAAGATATCCGCAGCGATGAACTCCATTAACGGAGCCCAACCAGTTTCGGCGGGCTCGGGGGCGCGCGATCTGGAACCTACAGCCGGACACAAGTCCGGGGGTTCAGAGACATAGACTTCCTTGGGGGTGGAGTCCGTGTTCGGCTCTACCGTCGAGGAGTATGCGGCCTCCGGGGCGGGATCCATCCGCCCGTCCTCGGATGACACGATTTGCCCCAGATTTGGGTCCGGAGCTATTGCAGGTACGATATCCCGAGTATTGTTTGGCAGCAGGTCTAAGCCATGCTCATCATGACCGTTCGGCGCTCCTGGCGTAGGCCCGAATCCGTCGAAGATCAAGTCTCCGCGGATATTGGCCGTGTAATTCAAGTTTCCGAACCTGACCTGATGGCCAGGGGCGTAGCTGTCGATCTGCTCCAGATGGCCAAGTGAATTGGCCCACAGTGCGAAGCCGCCGAACATGAAGATCTGTCCGGGGAGGAAAGTCTCACCCTGGACTGTGTTGTTTTTGATGATTGAAGGAGCCATCGAGCCTTGCAACGACGACACAGAGGAACTCTCAATGGAAGCACCAATGTCGGTGTTAAAACCGGCGGATCTCGGGTAGGGGGTCCCGAATTGTGCGTCTAAGGCTAAAAGTAACAGGAGGCAGGGGACACGATGTTTTACCCAGGTTCGGGCCCTCTCGATGGAGGTAATACCCTACTTCCTTGATTGACCTTGATGATATGAGTATTACAAGAGTAGATCTACCACGAGATCGTAGAGGCTAAACCCTAGAAGCTAGCCTATGATTATGATTGTTCTTGTCCTATGGACTAAACCCTCCGGTTTATATGGACATCGGAGGGGCTAGGGTTATACAGAGTCGGTTACAAAGAAGGAGATCTAACATCCGGATCGCCAAGCTTGTCTTCCACGCAATGGAGAGTCCCATCCGGACACGGGACGAAATCTTGAGTCTTGTATCTTCACAGTCGAACAGTCCGGCCAAAGTATATAGTCCGGCTGTCCGGATACCCCCTTATCCAGGACTCCCTCAGAAATGACAAGTAGTTTTTAGCAAGGTAATGTCTTCAAGCACTGAAACTATAAGTAACGAGTTTTGATAGCAAGATAATTTGTAACGAGCAAGTAACGGTACAGTAACAAAAGTGCAGCAAGGTAGCCCAATCCTTTTGCGGCAAAGGACAGGCCAAAAGGGTACACGGGAATTTCATCTAACCACTTTAATCATGTTGGTTTGATTTGTGTTCGCTACTTTGATAATTTGATATGTGGGTGGACCGGTGCTTAGGCGTTGTTCTTACTTGAACAAACCTCCTACTTATGATTAACCCCCTCGCAAGCATCTTCAATTACGAGAAAAGTATTAAGAATAAATCTAACCGTAGCATTAAACTTTTGGATCCAAATCAGCCCCTTACGGAATAGCACATAAACTAGGGTTTAAGCTTTTGTCACTCTTGCAACCCATCATCTAATAACTACTCCACAATGTATTCCCTTAGTCCCAAGTATGGTGAAGTGTCATGTAGTCGACGTTCACATGACACCACTAAGGGAATCACAACATACATACTATCAAAATATCGAAGACATATCAAGTTAACATGATTACTTGCAACAAGATTTCTCCTGTGACCTCAAGAACAAAAGTAACTACTCACAAATGATAATCGTGCTCAAGATTAGAGGGGTATTAAATAGCATAATGGATCTGAACATATAATCTTCCACCAAATAAACCATATAGTAATCAACTACAAGATGTAATCAACACTACTATTCACCCACAAGTACCAATCTATAGTTCTGGTACAAAGATTGAACACAAGAGATGAACTAGGGTTTGCGAGGAGATGGTGCTATTGAAGATGTTGATGGAGATTGCCCTCCCCAAGATGGGAGAGTTGTTGGTGATGATGATGATGACAATGATTTCCCCTCCGGTAGTGAAGTTCCCCCGGCGGAATCACTCCACCGGAGGGCAAAAGTGCTCCTGCCTAAGTTCCGCCTCAAGACGGCGGCACTTCATCCTGAAAGTCCTCTCCTCATTTTTTTCTAGGTCAAAATCACTTAGAAGATGGGCACCGGAGGTGGGCCGAGGAGGGTGCCGGTGTCAAAACCGGCGAATCTCAGGTAGGGGGTCCCGAACTATGTGTCTAAGGTCGATGGTAATAGGAGACGGGAGACACGATGTTTACCCAGGTTCGGGCCCTCTCCATGGAGGTAAATACCCTAGTTCCTGATTTATTGATCTTGATGAATATGAGTATTACAAGAGTTGATCTACCACGAGATCGTAATGGCTAAAACCCTAGAAGTCTAGCCTATATGATTATGATTGCCTCTACTGTCAGGACCCCGACTCAATGCCACATCGATCTAGCATGTAACACCTCATATTACTTTGCGGCCTCACGCACGGTATTCCCATGGGTGTCGCCTTACCTTTGCCCGGGACCGTTTGCGCCTTTTGGCACACGTATATGATAGTGTCGGTAGCATCCATATGATAAGGAGCCCGGGCTGACATGGCTAGTCATAAACCCAAAGTGGCACAGACTTACAGGGACAGGCATCCATGACCCAGCATCGAACGTGTCGGTCATCAGCGAGTGAATCCAAGCTGTAGCACTGGGTTAGCAGGACTCCGGTGAACCGGGCTGTAGCGGGCTAACAGGACTCCGGTATTCATCGCGTGACATTTCCCCGAAGGGACAGACACAGGAACGAAGAAGGACACATGCCGGCCAGCCTAAGTGTTCCGGATCAGTAGCAAGCTACCATGGCTTAGTGGAAGCACTAGGAGACATTTCCCGGTAAGAGAGGCTACTAAGGATAAACAACTAGATAGTCAGATCACACACATACCAAGCATTTCAATAACATACACACAATATGCTCGATATGTGCAAATACAACATGGCATCACAACATGACTCTACAACTCAAGTATTTTATTCAATAGGCTCCAAGGAGCGAGATATTACAAACATGGGTCTCACGACCCAACATTCAGAGCAACAAAGTCAAGGCACAAACGGAAGCTTAACATGTCTGAGTACAGACAACTACAAATGAAAAAGGCTGAGAAGCCTGACTATCTACCAGATCCTGCCGAGGGCGCAAGATCGTAGCTGAGGTAACAAGCTAAACGTCGAAGTCCACGCGGAACTACTAACGAGACCGAAGTCTCTCTGCAAAAACATAAAATAGGCAAACGTGAGTACAAATGTACCCAGCAAGACTTACATCAGAACTAACTACATATGCATCATTATCAACAAAGGGGATGGTGGGGTTTAACTGCAGCAAGCCAGCTTTGACTCGGTGGCTATCCTAAACTACGACTGCAAGTAACTCTTTTGAGGTGGCGCACACGAGTCCACATATTCACCATATCAATACACCACTATGGATCCGCTCCCCTCTCCCTACGAGAACGCCATCCATAGCACTCACGCTTATCTTGCGTATTTTAGAGTATCCACTTTCACTTGTCTATGAACTGTAATAGGCAACCCAAAAGTCCTTTACCGCAGACACGGCTATTCGAATAGATGATGTTAACCCTGCAAGGGTGTACTTCTTCATACATGTTTCCACCACTTAGCGTCTGCACACGACATGTGCTTGGCAGAATTCAAGCGGAAGCCGACGTGGGCGTAGACCACGACCTACCTAAACACTCAAGTCTCTAGTCCAGGTTTATCGCCTATTCAGGTTCCATCCGCAGGGAGTCCGGCTGAGGTTTCCACATACGGCCCCGAATGATGTGTACAGGGTTCCGTGACACCAAACGGGCGCCCGGTATACCCGGCCATGTGCCTACCGCATCATAGCCCACCCCTCCGGTCAGCGCTAGGCATGGCCTCCAGCATACTACAAACACCAGAAACTACTTGCAACTCCTGGACAGAGGACAAGGGTGATTAAGAAGTCGAGCGGGGTCATATTTCAGGGCCCAATGCATGGTAGTAGCTGTTTCATGGATCACAAACACAGAACTCAGTTCCTGAGGACGGCTTCAATGAGACAACCCACCATGTACTCATACATGGCCTCTCACCGCTACCTTTACCAAATCGTGTTCACACAGTTAGCTCACACACAGTAGGACATGTTCACACACCTCTGATTCATCCCCGATGAATCAGACCTAACTCAACTCTAAGTAGTAGCAGGCATGACAAACAAACATGAATGAGTAGGCACAACAGGGCTCAAACAACTCCTACTCATGCTAGTGGGTTTCATCTATTTACTGTGGCAATGACAAGTCATGCAGAGGATAAAGGGGTTCAGCTAGCGCAGCAAGTAACAGATGAATCGTTGTTGTCCTAGTGCAGTAAAAGAGAGTAGGAGCGAGAGAATGGGATTGTATCGGAATGAACAAGGGGGTTTTGCTTGCCTGGCACTTATGAAGATAGCATTGAGTCTTCATCAGTGACAACGATCACAACATCGGTACAATGTCTACCGAGGGGGAACAAGACCGGCAAATAGAGAAGAAACACGATCAATGCAATGCACAAAATGATGCATGCTATGACATGGCAATATGAATGTGTTTGGGGCTAATGCAAGCTAGAACAGATTGAGATGAGTCCATTTGAACCAAAGATTCAAATGCAAACCCATTTTAAGAGGTTATATTAGTGCATAAACTTGTTTCATCTAAACAGCAAGGTTAAAGTTTTCTAACATGAATGAAACCAGTACAGACGGATAGATTGGATTTTTCTGATCATTTTTCATATATAATTTGTTTCATTTGGAGTTACGGTTGATTTTCTATGATTTTTAGAAGTTTGTCCTATTTTCTGGAATTTCCTGTATAAGAATAATTCCAGTAATTAGTTATTGCGTCAGCATGACATAGGTGTGACGTCAGCAGGTCAACTGGGTCGGCCAGGTCAAACCTGACGGCTGGGACCCACGGGTCAGTGTAACAGGACTGGTTTGGGTGGATGACATGTGGGACCAGTCAACGGCCGCGTCAGCAAAGTCAATGCTGACGTGTGGGTCCCAGTGGATTATGAACTAATCAAAACAGAAAAATTAAATTAAACTAAACAGGCACAGGGCCCACATGGCAGTGGCACTAGGGGTGGTTTAGCTGGGTCATTAGTGGCTAACTAAACCGGGATTAGGGCGACGGCTCGTCGCCGACGAGGTCAGTGGCGGCGGAGCGCGTCGGGTTTTGCCCACAGGCGACCATTTGGACGGCGGATTGGTGCTACGTGTAGCTAGGGCTCGCGCGCATCTGGTAGGCCAAGCAGGAGGAGCTGGGGTGGTCTGAGTCGACAGCGGCGAGCACGGATGCGGCGGCCGGAGTTCGGGTGTCGGCGGTTTCGGTGTTGCGAAGCACGGCAGGAGCAGCTGGAGGGGGTTTTGGGCTTCTGGCATTGCGATGAGCACGACTATGTGCTCGGTTGCAGCTCTATGTGACAGTGGCCATGGCGGCGACATGGCCGACAGAGCTGAGCTCTCGGGCTTGATGGGAACGGCGGCTAGAGAGGGAAATAGAGCACGGGGAGAAGGGGGAAAGGCGGCGGAGCTCACATGGATTCCAATGGAGGGATCAGCAGGCTCGGGGAGGCACCGTGGACGACTGATGGGCGCCGGCGATCTCGGTTGCCCGAGGTAGAAGACAACCGAGGTGACGATGTTCGAGGGCGTCCGGTGCCGCGTGGCTCGGCTGAGAGGACGAGGGCGACGAGGCGGAGCTCTTGAGCCAGTCAGGGAAGCGAGGGGGGAGGCGGTGGCCGCGGTGGTGCACGTCGGCGGCGGCGGGCGCGTTCGGGTGGTGCGAGGGAGAGAGCTAGAGGAGGGGAGGAGGTCCGGCGAGAGAGGGGACAGGTGCAGAGGGTCCGGGGGTGTCGTGGCGTTCACAGCCGCGTCGGGGAAGCGGCGGGAAGCAGGAGGAGGCGCGGCGCGTGGCTTCGCGCGCCGGGCACGCGCCCTTGCCTACTAGCGCGAGGAGGAAGGCGACAGAGGGTTTATGGTGGTGGGCTGGGCCAGTTGGCTGGGCTGCCAGCTGGGCCGGCCAGGTGGTCCGCGCAGGTGAGGCCAGGTAAGTGTGCTGCCAGGTACAGTGCCCTCTCTCTCCGGTTTTCTATTTAGTTTCTATTTTTCTATTTTCTGTAATTGTTTTTAGGGCTTTATTAAAAATGTCAGGGCACTACCAAAAATCATGAAACTAATCATGACTACTGTTTGGAATATAGCCAACAGTAAACATTTTAGTTTATGATTATTTGAGCATTTAAAATATTTTATAGTATTTAAATGCCCAAATGAAAATACCATATGATTTAATCCAGAGCCCAAATATGACATGGAAAAATGTGCAACACCCCTGGTTATGACTCCAGCATTTTCCAGAAATGATGAACATTTTTGAAAGCCATTTGGACTCATTGAAAATATTTTAGTTGAACCTAGTTGAATTCATTTGGTGCTAGGGTTTAGTCAATCCCCATTTCAAGTTTAAGCAAAATTTAAACATGATGCAACAACCAAGACTAGCCCACAGGCAAAGCTAAAGCTAGGCTGTGACAGCTCACCCCCACTAAACAAGAATCTCGTCCCGAGATTCAAGCATAGGGTAAGATGAAGGGGGAGCGCAAACTAACACAATCTTCACGACCCAGGTTGCACTTCAAATGAACGTTGATTCGATCACCATCATTGTCTCGAAGTCTTGCTCTGAGAACTCCAACTAACATGACAACGAGAGGAAAGGAAAGACTCTAAAAGAATCGTTCTTCTCAAAGGTCGAGCAACTCAGGATTAACTCACGGAATGAGACATAGCAACATCTCTCGAGCTGAGAGACGAGGCACACCTCTAGAGGAATGGAGTGGAACAGATGAGGAGGGTTCACTAGGTAGACAACAATTCCACACTTACGAGTGTGGTGAACGGTTGTCAACGTAGCGAGGAATTGAGTTGCCATGATACCTCAGCGAGACATCCTGGAGGAGGGTGATTCATAGAATTATTACCTTAAGTGGCAAAAAGAATTACCTTTGATTCAGAGATCATTGAAACTTTTATACCTGCCTAAGGCAATTCTCGAGTGATTGTTTGGAGGGGTTGGGTAGAATGGCATACTCGGACTAGAATGGATGATGTGGATTACCTTGTTGAAGACAACGCAAGAATGATTTTGCTTATCATCGGAAATGGATGATGTCCATGGTGGAATGGCACAATTGCGGGGCAATATGGAACAAAATGCTAATGCTTGGAATGATTCTAGTAACTGGGCAGAAGCTCAATAGTAGGGAGTGAATCCACTGTTGGAATGGTTATAGCATAACCAAAGAAAACTAGGAGCAATCCCAATTAGTACCGATGATAACACCTAGTGCTTGTGAGTGCTCTCAAGAACTTGAGCATTTCTATAATCATCAAGGTTTTACCAACATCTGTGTCAAGGGTGCTGACAACACAACATACTACCATGATGAATAGCGATGGATGATGCAGATGCAAAGGAAGATAACACTTTCTCAGATTTCACCTTAGCGAGGCCAAGGAAACAAAATCTGGATGATCGACCGAGAGACATTTAGCACTCCGCTTCTAATGTTCTCCTTGATGCACTAGCATATCCCATACGTAGATATGGTTTAATATCTAGAACATCAAGTAAAAGGTCGGACTTCGGGAACACAAAAATCATAAGGCACAGCTAGGGAGTAAATCCTATGAAGTCCTTATGGGGAGGTGGCCAACTTCCTCAATCAAGATACTACAATAATAGGTCTTCCGGCGGGGTGTGTTGGCCACGACATCCACTTTACCGGTTATCGCGAGACCAATATTATAGTTCTTGGGAAATGTTCCAACCATCATATCTGCCTGAGATTCAGATCTGGTTGGTGTCAGGATATTCCAGACTCATCAAGTCTAGAAAGAAGAATGAAAGTTTGCAACACAAATCGACGAGACGACTTGCGAGATTCTCGGGAAATGGACTACGATAGTAAGCTCCAAAACATGAGCTGGTTCTGCTACACACATGTGATCACGCTATCTCAGACAAGCATGAACACGTGGTAGTCTTATAATAAAACACTACCGAGTTCAGGTGGGGAACCATCATCGAGGATATCGAAGTCCTTGCATAAGTCTTGCTCTTAAGAAGGAACTTCTTCTCCTTGAACAATTCAATCAGTGGCTTGGTGTGCTAGGAATACATATAGAATGAAGGTTGCAAGTCTCCGAACCACAGAATACTTCGCACGTATGCATGACCGATTTGGGATGATTCCAAAGGAAACAACATTGACTTTATCGAATTCACGGCGGCAACTTACATTAAATGCACGTGAATCTGAGGAAGTCACTTCTTACATCCGAACATATGCTTCATGAACGGGACATGAAGATAATGCTATTAGAAGTTTCCAACACTAGCTTAATGTTCAACAAAATCATGGAGGAGATAATGTCGGCGGCGGGGGCACGGTCTACTTCCGTGGCCGCCGGGCACCTATGGGGCACGGAGGGCCCCTTTTCTGGTTCGGCGAGGGGTGCGGAGGCCGCGCGCAGAGCGGATCGAGGTCCCGGGCGCGCGGTGGTGTGATTGAGAGAGACGAGCGATTTTTACCCAGCTTCGGAGCTCTCCGGAGAGATAAAACTCCTACTGCTGCCTTGTGTTGTTATTTGATCTTGCTCGAATACGAGCGCACGGAGGAGCCGTGTGTGTGTGTGTGTTGGTTCTCAGATGAACCCTAGTCCTGTGTACCAGATGGATCGAACCCTAGTCCTGTGTACCCGATGGATCGAACCCTAGTCCTGTGTACCCGATGGATCGAACCCTAGTCCTGTGTACCCGATGGATCGAACCCTAGTCCTGTGTACCCGATGGATCGAACCCTTTCTACGTGCGCATGGGCCTCCCTTTTATAGTCTGAAGGGGGCACCAACAGGTGGCAGCGTAGGGAGAGGGGGTACAAAGGTAAAAGCGCAGGTTGGTATAACAGTGATCAACAGTGCCCCCTACCTAACGGACGGCAGGGGACAAGGGCATTTAATGCCTGTCCGGTCGCCCCAACAGTGCAAGGAGGCGATCGTCAGGTGAGCCACCGGTTGCCACGATGGCGTTTCTGTCAGCTCCGCTTGCCACCTCGCTCCGCATGGCTGTGTAGTGCCTCGCCACGTGCCTTTGGGGCTGCCTTGTGATGACACGTCGCCGGATGCGCTGGAGTTTGGTTGGCAATCTTGCCGCGGCAAGTGCCTTGCCGCGGTCCTCCTCTTGTCGGGCTGGCAAGCTTGCCGGCCCTCGGGCCTTGCCGGGACGCGCGGGGCGTCGCGGCAAGTCTTCTGGAGGTGCCTTGCTTCCCGGCAAGCTCCTCTTGCCAGGGCCTTTATTTTCTTCCCGGCGAGCTCTCCTCGCCGGGCCTTGTTTGGCCTTCCCGGCAAGCTCCTCTTGCCGGGGGGCTTGGTTGGCCTTCCCGGCAAGCTCCTCTTGCCGGGGGCTTTAGCTTGAGCATTCTGTTCTTGGATGGCATCAAAGTAGCCGCGGAGGATCTTGGCGGACGCCCGGCAAGCCCTGCCGCGGGTTGCTGCGACTGCCCGTGCACAAGTTTGGGGTACTAAGGTACCCCCCTACTTTAGTACACCGACAGTAGCCCCCGGACCTGGGCCATACACGGTGCCGAGCGTTGTTGGGCCAGGCCCAAAACAGTGCACGGGCATGCGTGGCCTGGGTCCGCACAAAATCGGACTCCGCTTCCACCGCGTCCCCCCGCAACGGCACGTGTCAAACGCGGCATCGTGGGCGACGTGGGCGGCGCATGCGGGGCTGAGCCTCGCTAGCATGCATCAAGCCATGATGAAGGGGACGGCCCACGCCCTCCTACCTAAACGGAGGTAGGCGTGGGGGCGTGATGCATTTACTGGACGGGGCTAGTGCGTGGCTTTTGAGGCGTCTGCTCCCATGCTCACGGGGTGGGACGAGACCGCCTCACCCATCCACTCGGCGCTGCATCCCTGCCACGCGGCTCCCATGCGCTTGGGGTCACGGACGGTGGGATTGGGGGAATCTGGGCCGGCGTGAGCAGAGGCAGCGGGTCGGCCCCAATTCCCTGCTCTCCCGTGCCTTGATTCGCCGAGCGGGGCGGCCGGGCTCCCACCCTGCTCCTTTATAAAGGGGCAGTGGGGGAGGGCACAGAATCCCACACTCCTTCATCTCCTTCTTTCCTTTTCAACTTCTGCTCCTCTTCCTCCCATTCGTCATGGAGAAAGGGAATCCTGGCCCCTCGTCGGTGGCGGCGAGGGTTGCCGCCAGACAGCGCATCCCTCCCTCTATCGCTCCTGCGGCGGTGGAGCCGGTCGAGAGGGGAAGAGGGAGGGGGCGAGGCCAAGGGCGAGGCCGAGGGCGTGGCCGAGGTGCTCGGGCAAGAGGCGGCCGGGGTGGTGCGCCACCCCCGTCTCCGCCGACGGCTCCTCTCCTCGAGGCGGTCCATATTGGGGACGACCCCTGGGAGTTCTTCGTCAAGCTGCGCTGGGCACCTCGTCGACGCCTCCGTCTTCCGGCTCCATTTGCGAGCGCGATGGAGCCGGACCCGCCCGAGATGCTGGAGTTGCGCATGAGGGGCTGCGGGATTAGCGGCACTCGAGTTAGTGTCGTATCCCCAGCCCCCGGCGTGATGTACTTCGACCGAGGGTGGAAGACGCTCGCCCGCATCCATAGCTTGACGGCGGGGTTTACCCTCCATTTTAAGTTAATGGAGGGCAACCTTCTCGCTGTCAAGGTCTTCGGGGACTCCGGCATCCGGGCGAGATGTTGCGTGGACAGCTCCTCCGATAGCGAAGGTCCCTCCTCGAGCGAGAGTGACGAGGAGGGGAGCGACAGCGACGACGAGGGCGGCGGGTCCGACTAGGCGTCGGACGCCGCCTCGCGCGCGCCACCGGCGACCCCATCATCTGGGTCGCCGGCCTTCTGAACTCCCCGGGGCCGTCTCCTTTGGCGGCTGGCGTAGGGAGGCGGTGGAAGAGGAAGAGGGGTGGCGGCAAGGCCGTCAAATCGGAGTACGAGGGCGAGGTGCCCTCGACAGCGTGCTGACGTCCTGCCGCCCCGTCTTCGAGCTCTGCCTCCGGCGCCTCCGTCTCCGCCAAGCTCCTGGCCGGGCCCCGGGAAGTTCTCTTGGTGTCTTCTGGCACCCGTAGCTCGCCTAGGCGTTTCTTTTGCCCTCCCCGGCAAGCTTCTCTTGCCGGGGCCTCCTTGACCTACTTCCTGAAGAAAAAACAGGAGAGGGATTACGGGCACCTTATCTTTTAATTTGTAAGCCTTCGGGCCTTTAGCTGTATTTAAAGCTTGTAATCCTCTCTATCATGTTTTTCATCCTCCATGGAATCACACTAAATTGGGATGTTTTTTAATGAAAAGAGGGGAAAGCTTGCCGGATTGAGTCCTTTACTTGATTGCGTGCCTTGTACGTTTTCACCCTACGCTTTTAGGGAACTTGCCGGCGCGGGCACCTTGCCGTGAGCGCCGAGTGCGGAACGTCGGCAACAGAACCGCAACCGGCAGGGAACCTTGCCGCGGAGCTAGTCGCGGCTTACTTAAGTCGTTGAGCGGACTCAAAACGACAGTAAGGCAACTAGCTATGAGTTGGTTCCCTGCCGGCGGTGCCGCGGCCGACAAGAAACCTTGTCGTTGGGCTAGCCGCAATTCACCTAAATTGTCGAGCGGACTCGAAACAACAGTCGGTGCGCGACTAGCTACGAGTCGGTTCCTCCGCGCACAGGTTCTTTTCGTACAAGGCACGATCGTTCAGAGGTGCGGCCTCGCTTTCCCCAGTCCACGAGAGGATGCATGACGAGGGATGGAAAACTTATCTGGTATTGCAGCCCCCGGCGACTCTGGCTTGCCGGGGGTGAATCTTGATGTTTGCAGCCCCCGGCAACTTTGGCTCCGCCGGGACCAAGGCGCTGGTGTGCCTTGCTCTGTCCTTGCCGCCAGCGTTGTAGCCTCCGGGGACCTCGACTTGCCGTGAGGGATCTTGGCGGCCGCAGCCCCCAGCGAAATCGGTCTACCGGGGCCTCTTCGCCAGTGCGCCCTTCTGGTTTCTCCTTGTCGCTGTTATTACAGTCACAAGAATAACTAAGACAGCGCTGAAATAAGTCATTCTTCGCAACATAACCTCAAGTTGGGCAATGCGATGCCATGTTTCACCCTTTGCATGTTTACACCCTACGCTTCCAGGGAACTTGCCGGTGCTAACACACTTGCTGAGTGCGGAACGTCAGCAGCCTGCTGGCGGTGTTGTACCCGGCAAGAAACCTCCTCGGGCCAGTTGCAGCGCACTTGCATTGTTGAGCGGACTCGAAAACAAAGCAAGGGCGCAACTTAACCACGAGTTAGCTCCTCTGCGTCCAAGTTTCTCATACAAAGGACGTTCCATGGCAAGGCTTGCTATGTTACATCCTTGATTTCATTATACCCCTTGTACGTTTTTTCCCTACGCTTCTAGGGAACTTGCCGGTGCTAACACACTTGCTGAGTGCGGAACGTCAGCAGCCTGCTGGCAGTGTTGTACCCGGCAAGAAACCTTCTCGGGCCAGTTGCAGCGCGCTTGCATTGTTGAGCGGACTCGGAAACAAAACAAGGGCGCAACTTAACCATGAGTTGGCTCCTCAGCGTATAGGTTCCACGTACAAGGGACGAACGTACGAGGAACATAACACAAGCGCTCAAAACTAAAGAAAAGAGCTATGCGCTCGAGCTCGGGTAACTTAGCTTTTCTGTCTTCCGCGGTCCGGTGAAGCCGCGCCCCTGCCTTGACTCCTTCCCTTGTACGTTCCCCCCCCCCCACGCGCTTTCAGGGAACCTGCCGGTGTAAACACACTTGCTGAGTGCGGGACATCAGCAGCCCGCTGGCGGTGTTGCTTCCGGCAAGAAGAACTCGTCGGGCTAGTTGCGGCGCGCTTTTGTCGTTGAGCGGACTCGAAACGGACCAGGGGTGCAACTTAGCCACGATTCGACCCTTCTGCGCGCAGGTTCTTCGTACAAGGTACGGATTCTTAGGGAGCACAATCCAAAAGCTTAAAGCTGGACGTTTTCTTCGCCCTACTGGCTAGCGGAGCTCGATGGCGTATCCTCGACGGTAGCGCGGTGCTCCGGGGAGGCGTGCTTGCCGGAGCAGATACCAGAGCTGTTCTTGCCGGGCTTGATCTTTGGCGGATTCGCCTCTGCTTTCTTGCACTTGCCGGTGGAGCTCGATGGTGCGCTCTCGATGGCAGCGCAGCACTCCGAGGAGGTGCTCTTGCCGGAGTGGGCATCAGGGCTGCACTTGCCGGACTTGAACTTCTCCTTCCCCCGGGGAGCTTCAGCGGCAAGTGGCTTGCGCTCTGCCGCAGCTGCTACTTCCCGGTAAATCTTGTCGGCGCAGATGAGTGCATCCCTCTTGTCGCCTTGGACAGAAATGATACTCATCGGGCCAGGCATCTTGAGCACGTTGTATGCGTAGTGAGAGGCTGCCATGAACTTGGCAAGCGCTGGTCGGCCGAGTATCCCATTGTAGGGCAATGGGATATCAGCAACATCGAAGGTGACCCTTTCTGTCCTGAAATTCAGCTCACTGCCAAATGTCACTGGCAGTGTGATCTTCCCCTTGGGCTTGCTCCTTCCCGGATTTATCCCTTGAAAGGTACCAGTCTCTTCGAGCTCGCTGTCGGGGATCTGAAGCTTCTTGAGCACTGTGGAGGAAATCAGGTTCAGGCCGGCCCCGCCGTCAACCAACATCTTCGTGACCTTGAGGTTGCGGATTGTTGGTGAGACCAACATCGGCAGGCACCCGACCGCAGTGATGCGATCAGGGTGGTCTTCTACGTCGAAAATGATGGGCGTGCCGGACCATTTTAGAGGCCTGCGCGCCTCGACGGATGGCTCCGTTGCGTTCACCTCTCGCACCCACTGCTTGAGTTGGCGGTGCGAGGCGTGCAAGGAGGTGCCGCCGTCGATGCACAGCACCTCTGTCGCCTTCTGAAACTCTTGGTCATCGGTCTCATCCTCCTCCGTCTCATCTTCATCTTCGTCCTTGTCGCGGCCGCGGGGAGGCCTATCTCCTTGCCGCGGCTTGGGCTTGCCGCGGTGTCCTCCCCGGGCGGGAAGCTTCTTGCCGGATCCTCCGCCACCTCCCTGGGCTCTCCCCTTATCGCGGCGCTCGTACTCTGCTTTCTGCAGCTCTGCCATCTCCTCGACTTTCTTGCAGGTTTGGAGATCGTGGCCCTTGGTGCGGTGGATCTTACAATACCGCTTGCCGGAGCCATCCTGCTTGTCGGCGGCTACCACAGCCTCGCCAGAGTCATCGGCCTTGGCCTTGTCGGAGCCGCCTCCGTTGCCGGAATGCTCAACAGCTAGCACGTCCTTAGCCTTTCTCTTCCTGTTGTTCCGTCTCCGGTTCTTCCTTGCCGGGGCGGTATCCTCACTATCAGATCCTTCTGCTCCCGCAACCTCTCCGGGGATTTTCCTTCCCTCCTCAGCCCGTGCACACTTGTCGGCCAGAGCATAGAGCTCGCTGACGTCTCTGATCTTGCACATCGCCATCTCCTCCCTCATCCTGCGGTTACGCACGTTCTGATGAAAGGCGCTGATAACCGCGGCAGGGTGGACGTCTGGGATGTTGCGTTGCACCTGGCTGAATCTCTGTATGTACTTGCGCAGGGGTTCCCCCTCCTTCTGGACGAGCAAGTGGAGGTCACTCTCCTGGCCATGAGGCTTGTGGCCGCCCGTGAAGGCGCCGACAAACTGATGACACAGGTCGGCCCATGAAGAGATGGAACCGTCCGGCAAGTGCATGAGCCAAGATCTGACATTGGGCTTGAGTACTAGTGGGAAGTAGTTGGCGAGGATCTTCTCATCGTGCCCTCCGGCAGCCTGCACCGCGATGAGGCTGTATATGGTCATCCTCCAGTCGTCGATCTTGTGCGGCGCCGGAGGGTAGTCTAGGAGCAGCTGGGCTCGGGCCAACACTTCCTCTGTTGTCTTGGGTGGTGGCGGCGACGAGCGGTGCGAGGAGCGGGATGTGCTCGGACTCCCAACTGGATTGGGAGGTGCATCACCCCGCCCTGGCGACCGTACCTCGCTCGCGCCAGCATGCGGGCGTGCATGCTGACCTCGAGCGTCCCGCGACCCACCAGCTTGGCCTTGCTCCAACGCGAGCACGGTGCTAGGGGCACCAGGGCGTTGTCGACCTTGCACCTCCTGGGAGGGGCGCGGTGTATGCATGGTCGCCGACGCTTGTGGGGCCTTGTTTTTGGATCTGGTGACGACGTGAGTCCCACCGTCGGCGCCCGCTCCTCCGCCGGTGTCCACTCCACCGCCCGTTTGCTCCGGCGGTGGTGGCGGAATCGACGCAGACGGAGCGGCTACCTCCGAAGGCTTCTTTTTCGGTGGCATGTCGATGAAGGTGTTGATGCAGCGCGCGCGGAGACCGGATCGGATGCTCACGACCTCGACGCGCCCCCTACCTGGCGCGCCAAAGATGTCGGCGGCGGGGGCACGGTCTACTTCCGTGGCCACCGGGCACCTATGGGGCACGGAGGGCCCCTTTTCTGGTTCGGCGAGGGGTGCGGAGGCCGCGCGCAGAGCGGATCGAGGTCCCGGGCGCGCGGTGGTGTGATTGAGAGAGACGAGCGATTTTTACCTAGCTTCGGAGCTCTCCGGAGAGATAAAACTCCTACTGCTGCCTTGTGTTGTTATTTGATCTTGCTCGAATACGAGCGCACGGAGGAGCCGTGTGTGTGTGTGTGTGTGTGTTGGTTCTCAGATGAACCCTAGTCCTGTGTACCCGATGGATCGAACCCTAGTCCTGTGTACCCGATGGATCGAACCCTAGTCCTGTGTACCCGATGGATCGAACCCTAGTCCTGTGTACCCGATGGATCGAACCCTAGTCCTGTGTACCCGATGGATCGAACCCTTTCTACGTGCGCATGGGCCTCCCTTTTATAGTCTGAAGGGGGCACCAACAGGTGGCAGCGTAGGGAGAGGGGGTAGAAAGGTAAAAGCGCAGGTTGGTATAACAGTGATCAACAGTGCCCCCTACCTAACGGACGGCAGAGGACAAGGGCATTTAATGCCCGTCCGGTCGCCCCAACAGTGCAAGGAGGCGATCGTCAGGTGAGCCACCGATTGCCACGATGGCGTTTCTGTCAGCTCCGCTTGCCACCTCGCTCCGCATGGCTGTATAGTGCCTCGCCACGTGCCTTTGGGGCTGCCTTGTGATGACACATCGCCGGATGCGCTGGAGTTTGGTTGGCAATCTTGCCGCGGCAAGTGCCTTGCCGCGGTCCTCCTCTTGTCGGGCTGGCAAGCTTGCCGGCCCTCGGGCCTTGCCGGGATGCGCGGGGCGTCGCGGCAAGTCTTCTGGAGGTGCCTTGCTTCCCGGCAAGCTCCTCTTGCCGGGGCCTTTATTTTCTTCCCGGCGAGCTCTCCTCGCCGGGCCTTGTTTGTCCTTCCCGGCAAGCTCCTCTTGCCGGGGGGCTTGGTTGGCCTTCCCGGCAAGCTCCTCTTGCCGGGGGCTTTAGCTTGAGCATTCTGTTCTTGGATGGCATCAAAGTAGCCGCGGAGGATCTTGGCGGACGCCCGGCAAGCCCTACCGCGGGTTGCTGCGACTGCCCGTGCACAAGTTCGGGGTACTAAGGTACCCCCCTACTTTAGTACACCGACAGATAAGGGTGTTGTTGATGGGCTCAACAACAATTCATCCAGATTCCCATGGAGATGGAATTCCATAACTATGTGAACAAGGTGATTGTATTGGTCAGACCCAAAAGACATAATGGTGTATGCTCGAGGAAAATCCACGAGTAAGACAACATTACGAACATCGTTGGTTCTGATTTGATTTGAGAATAGCCCACACTCAAATCAAAGTTTTGGCAAGACAATAGCTCCAACAACTGGTCTCGAGGATCAATTGATGAAGATATCATATTTCTTCAACACAGACACAAGATATCCCTTAACATGAACTAAGTCAGGCAGCTTTTATCTCCCAACTCTCCAAGTTGTTGTTCAGCTTACCCAACTAGCTCAGGGATACCCGACACAGATCGTTGGAGAAGGGGTGGTTACAAGAAACCAACTTGATCACGAAATCAACATAGCGGTCAGGTGACGACCTAGTGATACTTCCGAGAAGATATTAAGAAAATCACGAACCACCGGTATGTTATTAAGCTCGAGAACAATCTTGCTTCTCAGGCAAGACGATATGATCAAATAAGCAAGGATTGGCACTATCCTAACTCATTGATTGAAAAGTGCACCGGGAATAAGGACTAGGTAGCACGATCAACCTTAGGATGATGATTCAATAACCAACATGCTAAGGATGATATTATTGTCCTTTAACTACCAAGCAACGGAGTTGCTAGGAGTATAGATTTCACACATCATAGTTCACCTGTCGGCATTCCGGTTGCAACAACATGGGAACCGAGAAATGAATAATGATGGCAAGAAGTATCACTGCATCAAGGATTCATAAGAGATAGTGCAATTCTCATGACGATCCTGACGTAAAGAGGGTAATACTCCAAGGTAGAACAGAACAAAAGCTGGATTAGCATTTTGATCCACAGAATACAACTACTTTGACCCAATCCTCGAAGTGGACAAGGTACTGGAGTTTGTTTCTCCAAGTCATTCCGGATAGAATGGCTTGACGAACCACAAGAGTAATAGGCATCGATAAACGAATGCTCGCATACTCTTGACTATCAATTGATAGACGAGGGTCAGAGTACAACTAAAGAGAACAACTCAAAGGAACATATAATTTTTTGAGTTGTAGATGCATAGATTAGTATGTCGAGCGAAACTCAACATTTCTTCCGGATAACCCATGCGGAAAGGTAGAACTGGCAGATTCACAATTATGAATGGAGAACTCCTCAAGAGTACTCTGATTGCGATCCTTCAGTTTAGCGAGGAACTTCTGCCATAAGCGGTTCATAGTATTTGGAAGAAGGAAATACCACGGACCTCAAGGACTATCGCAAAGTTACTAATATTCTAAAGGAACTAGCGAACACTATCAATAGGAGGTAAGTAGGGTGAATCTCGGGTTAAAGAACCCAGGAATAGAATACCTACTAACTAAATGGCATCACGGGATGCTTTCGAGAATAATGGCCAGAATCATCACACGGGGGCACAAATCATGGCTAGATTACTAGATGATCCCCAAGGACACCTAGGATCATAATAATAACTCCGACATATATGTTAAGGCAACAGAGTACCTCAACTCATCGATTAGTGTGGTTAATCTGGCCCAAAGGGACTTCGGAACGGGAGGAAGGGATTTTGCAAATGCTTCAGACTATTTAGAAACCTGGGATGACTCGGACAGCATAACGGCTGTAAATGCTCAAAATGATTTGAGACATCCTGAAAATAGTGGCATGACCACTCAACATCACAATATCAACGTTCTGAGACCAGCTATGAACATACGGAAGTAGTAAAAACTGAACTGAGATTTGAAACTATCAATTCTATAAGTATATGGATTAGTAACACGTCATCCTGATAGATAGATGAGAAGCCTAGTTCTTAAACCCCGTAGAAGAGAAGAGGCTGACTCAGATCAGAAGGCCATGAGGTATAAGGAGTAAAAAGAGCCTTATGTTCCCTTCCCCAATCAATTCCCTTACATAACTAAAGCATTTCTAGACACAACTTCGACCGGTTTGGCTTGGTAATCCTACAGGTAGTCAGGCTCTGATACCAAAACTGTCAGGACCCCGACTCAATGCCACATCGATCTAGCATGTAACACCTCATATTACTTTGCAGCCTCACGCACGATATTCCCACGGGTGTCGCCTTACCTTTGCCCGGGACCGTTTGCGCCTTTTGGCACACATATATGATAGTGTCGCTAGCATCCATATGATAAGGAGCCCGGGCTGACATGGCTAGTCGTAAACCCAAAGTGGCGCAGACTTACAGGGACAGGCATCCATGACCCAGCATCGAACGTGTCGGTCATCAGCGAGTGAATCCAGACTGTAGCACTGGGCTAGCAGGACTTCGGTGAACCATGCTGTAGCGGGCTAACAGGACTCCGATATTCATCGCGTGACATTTCCCCAAAGTGACAGACACAGGAACGAAGAAGGACACATGCCGGCCAGCCTAAGTGTTCCGGAGCAGTAGCAAGCTACCATGGCTCAGTGGAAGCACGAGGAGACATTTCCCGGTAAGAGAGGCTACTAAGGATAAACAACTAGGTAGTCAGATCCCACACATACCAAGCATTTCAATAACATACACACAATATGCTCGATATGTGCAAATACAACATGGCATCACAACATGACTCTACAACTCAAGTATTTTATTCAATAGGCTCCAAGGAGCGAGATATTACAAACATGGGTCTCACGACCCAACATTCAGACATACAAGTCAAGGCACAAACAGAAGCTTAACATGTCTGAGTAGAGACAACTACAAATGAAAAAGGCTGAGAAGCCTGACTATCTACCAGATCCTGCCGAGGGCGCAAGATCGTAGCTGAGGTAACAAGCTAAACGTCGAAGTCCACGCGGAACTACTAACGAGACCGAAGTTTCTCTGCAAAAACATAAAATAGGCAAACGTGAGTACAAATGTACCCAGCAAGACTTACATCAGAACTAACTACATATGCATCATTATCAACAAAGGGGATGGTGGGGTTTAACTGCAGCAAGCCAGCTTTGACTCAGTGGCTATCCTAAACTATGACTGCAAGTAACTCTTTTGAGGTGGCGCACACGAGTCCACATATTCACCATATCAATACACCACTATGGATCCGCTCCCGTCTCCCTACGAGAACGCCATCCATAGCACTCACGCTTATCTTGCGCATTTTAGAGTATCCACTTTCACTTGTCTATGAACTATTATAGGCAACCCAGAAGTCCTTTACCGCGGACACGGCTATTCGAATAGATGATGTTAACCCTGCAGGGGTGTACTTCTTCATACATGTTTCCACCACTTAGCGTCTGCACACGACATGTGCTCGGCAGACTTCAAGCGAAAGCCGACGTGGGTGTAGACCACGACCTACCTAAACACTCAAGTCTCTAGTCCAGGTTTATCACCTATTCAGGTTCCATCCGCAGGGAGTCCGGCCGAGGTTTCCACATACATCCCCGAACGATGTGTACAGGGTTCCGTGACACCAAACGGGCGCCCGGTATACCCGGCCACGTGCCTACCGCATAACAGCCCACCCCTCCGGTCAGCGCTGCGCACGGCCTCCAGCATACTACAAACACCAGAAACTACTTGCAACTCCTGGACAGAGGACAATGGTGATTAAGAAGTCGAGCGGGGTCATATTTCAGGGCCCAATGCATGGTAGTAGCTGTTTCATGGATCACAAACACAGAACTCAGTTCCTGAGAACGGCTTCAATGAGACAACCCACTATGTACTCCTACATGGCCTCTCACCGCTACCTTTACCAAATCGTGTTCACACACTTAGCTCACACACAGTAGGACATGTTCACACACCTCTGATTCATCCCCGATGAATCAGACCTGACTCAACTCTAAGCAGTAGCAGGCATGACAAACAAACATGAATGAGTAGGCACAACAGGGCTCAAACAACTCCTACTCATGCTAGTGGGTTTCATCTATTTACTGTGGCAATGACAGGTCATGCAGAGGATAAAGGGGTTCAGCTAGCGCAGCAAGTAACAGATGAATCATTGTTGTCCTAATGCAGTAAAAGAGAGCAGGAGCGAGAGAATGGGATTGTATCAGAATGAACAAGGGGGTTTTACTTGCATGGCACTTCTGAAGATAGCATTGAGTCTTCATCAGTGTCAACGATCACAACGTCGGTACAACGTCTACCGAGGGGGAACAACACCGAAAACAGAGAAGAAACACGATCAATGCAATGCACAATATGATGCATGCTATGACATGGCAATATGAATGTGTTTGGGGCTAATGCAAGCTAGAACAGATTGAGATGAGTCCATTTGAACCAAAGATTCAAATGCAAACCCATTTTAAGAGGTTATATTAGTGCATTAACTTGTTTCATCTAAACAGCAAGGTTAATGTGTTCTAACATGAATTAAACCAGTACAGATGGATAGATTGGATTTTTCTGATCATTTTTCATATATAATTTGTTTCATTTGGAGTTACGGTTGATTTTCTATGATTTTTAGAAGTTTGTACTATTTTCTGGAATTTCCTGTATAAGAATAATTCCAGTAATTAGTTATTGCGTCAGCATGACATAGGTGTGACGTCAGCAGGTCAACTGGGTCGGCCAGGTCAAACCTGACGGCTGGGACCCATGGGTCAGTGTAATAGGACTGGTTTGGGTGGATAACATGTGGGACCAGTCAACGGCCGCGCCAGCAAAGTCAATGCTGACGTGTGGGTCCTAGTGGGTTATGAACTAATCTAAACAGAAAAATTAAATTAAACTAAACAGGCAGAGGGCCCACATGGCAGTGGCACTAGGGGTGGTTTAGCTGGGTCATTAGTGGCTAACTAAACCAGGATTAGGCCGACGGCTCGTCGCCGGCGAGGTCAGTGGCGGCGGAGCGCGTCGGGTTTTGCCCACAGGCGACCACTTGGACGGCAGATTGGTGCTACGTGTAGCTGGGGCTCGCACGCATCTGGTAGGCCGAGTGGGAGGAGCTGGGGTGGTCAGATTCGACGGCGGCGAGCACGAATGCGGCGGCCGGAGTTCGGGTGTCGGCGGTTTCGGTGTTGCGAAGCACGGCAGGAGCAGTTGGAGGGGGTTTTGGGCTTCTGGCGTTGCGCTGAGCACGGCTATGTGCTCGGTTGCAGCTCTATGTGACAGTGGCCATGGCGGCGACATGGCCGGTGGAGCCGAGCTCTCGGGCTCGATGGGAACGGCGGCTAGAGAGGGAAATAGAGCACGGGGAGAAGGGGGAAAGGCGGCGGAGCTCACATGGATTCCAATGGAAGGATCAGCAGGCTCGGGGAGGCACCGTGGATGACGGATGGGCGCCGGCGATCTCGGTTACCCGAGGTAGAAGATGACCGCGGTGACGATGTTCGGGGGCGTCCGGTGCCGCGTGGCTCGGCTGAGAGGACGAGGGCGACGAGGCGGAGCTCTTGAGCCAGTCAGGGAAGCGAGGGGGGAGGCGGTGGCCGCGGTGGTGCACGTCGTCGGCGGCGGGCGTGTTCAGGTGGTGCGAGGGAGAGAGCCAGAGGAGGTCCAGCGAGAGAGGGGAGAGGTGCAGAGGGTCCGGGGGTGTCGTGGCGTTCAAAGCCTCGTCGGGGAAGCGGCGGGAAGCAGGAGGTGGCGCAGCGCGTGGCTTCGCGCGCCGGGCACGTGCCCTTGCCTACTGGCGCGAGGAGGAAGGCGACAGAGGGTTTGCGGTGGTGGGCTGGGCCGGCCAGGTGGTCCGCGCAGGTGAGGCCAGGTAAGTGTGCTGCCAGGTACAGTGCCCTCTCTCTTCGGTTTTCTATTTAGTTTCTGTTTTTCTATTTTCTGTAATTGTTTTTAGGGCTTTATTAAAAATGTCAGGGCATTACCAAAAATCATGAAACTAATCATGACTACTGTTTGGAATATAGCCAAGAGTAAACATTTTAGTTTATGATTATTTGAGCATTTAAAATATTTTATAGTATTTAAATGCCCAAATGAAAATACCATATGATTTAATCCAGAGCCCAAATATGACATGGAAAAATGTGCAAAACCCTTGGTTATGACTCCAGCATTTTCCAGAAATGATGAACATTTTTGAAAGCCATTTGGACTCATTGAAAATATTTTAGTTGAACCTAGTTGAATTCATTTGGTGCTAGGGTTTAGTCAATCCCCATTTCAAGTTTAAGCAAAATTTAAACATGATGCAACAACCAAGACTAGCCCACAGGCAAAGCTAAAGCTAGGGTTGTGACATCTATGGACTAAGCCCTCCGCTTTATATAGACACCGGAGGGGGCTAGGGTTGTGCAAAGTCGGTTACAGAGAAAGGAATCTACATATCCGAATGCCACGCTTGCCATCCACGCAAAGGAGAGTCCCATCAGGACACGGGACGAAGTCTTCTGTCTTGTATCTTCATAGCCCAACAGTCCGACCCATGCCAACAGGCCGGACGCCCGAGGACCCCTTAATCCAGGACTCCCTCAGTAGCCCCCAAACTAGTCTTTCAATCACGATGTGTTAGGCGCGCAGATTGTCTTCGGCATTGCAAGATGGGTTCCTCCTCCGATTACTTCAAAGTACCTGACTTAAGAGCAGTATTCGGCCCTCCATTTAATGTCATGCCCATCAGCTTCCACACCTTCCTGACTTTAGCATCCACGCGTCGAGCGAATACGAGAGGTCGGGGTATTTTTGCACATACCACCCTGACCATGTAAGAAAGTTGTCTATTTAAAGAGATGGGGATCTTCAGATCCATTCCACACCAAGCGAAGAATCCTTAGAGCTTGCTAGGAGAAACCATTCCAACATGGCTAGCGCTCCCAGCTCTTCCTCCCGTCCCACGACCCCAGAAAAGGTGATTGGGAGAAATGTTTTGTATCCCATAGTCAGCTAGTGAAGCTGCAGATATAGGGATTTCTTCCCCCTGCGGATCTAGTCCCTGTTCGAGCAGGATTGGCTTCCTTCAACGGCGGGGCTCAGGTGGAGAATTTCCCCAATCCATCCAGGGGGAACGAGTGTGCTTCATCCCCTACTTGTTTAGAGGCGTTGGATTTCCAATCCATCCGTTCCTCCGAGGGCTTCTGGAGTATTATGGCCTCCAACTGCACAATTTCACTCCTGCCTCCATCCCGCACATCGCGGGTTATGTTGCTCTTTGTGAGCTATTCCTGGGTTGTGAGGCTCATTTTGAATTATGGAGGAAACTATTCTGCCTCGTCCCTCGTAGCCAAGAGGGTTCAATATTTGAAGTGGGCGGAGCCGAGGTATGGCGCATCGCCGGGACTGGATACCTGTCCGGCACGCCAAAGAAGGCATCCGAAGAGTGGCCTTCCGAATGGTTTTATATCAAGGACGTCACCCTTCCTGACCCAATCCGAATGGGTATTCCCGAATTTTCAAGTGTTTCGTTGAAGAAACGCCACAGCTGGCGCCCTCGGAGCCTCGGGGAGGAAGATAGTGCGGAAGTCCGTCAACTGATGTGCAAGATAAAGACGCTCGCCCAGTCCGGATTATAAATGGTCGAGGTAATGGTGACCTCCATAGTATGAGGGGTTCAGCCACTCCAATACAGAAGGCTTCCCATGTGGCACTATAATGGGGAAGATGTTGCCTCCCGCTGCGGTCGAAAGGGTCCGGACACCCTCGCCGCTTTGGCCAAAATACTGGCCAAACTATACATAGGGGAGAAAGAGGAGTTCATTTGCATTAAGCGCCGAGATGGATTTTCCATGTACAATCCTGCCAACTGGGTGAGTTCCAATCCCACTACTCTACTCAATTTACTCCCCGAGTCACTTTCCATGAACATTAATCCGTCCATTTGTAACAGGAATGGCGGAAGATCATCAAGGGGCTCCGCAGCCCCGCACCATAGCCAGAGGACCACAACCGGGACCTTGACCCCGGATTCAAAGAGGATCCGGATATATTCGTGGAGCTCGAGGATGGAGTGTTTTACCAGGCAAGCCATGACGACACGAAAGTGTCCATCACCGCCGACTATCCTGGTCTTCTCCCGACTTCGCACGTAAGTAATCAGGAGACATCTCCTCCGAAAGAACTTCCTCATTCTGCCTCACCCACTGCACTATCTCGTGCTCCATAGGGGAGGCGCTCGGTGCGCCACGCTGCACCTGATGTGACTCACAAGGGAGCGGCGCCTACGTCGGGCAGGCCTTCAAAGAGGAAGGCAAATGAAAACACTGTCGAGCCTTCATAAAAGAGGTATGGTTTTGTAAATACGCTCCTTGGCTGTCACATCAAAGTGTAACACTGTCCTTGTGTCTTATCAAGAAAAGCGTTCGCTGGACTATGTCCGAGGATCCTACCGGTCATGCCTCTACCAGCCAGATTCCAGACCCTATCTCAGGGACCGAGGCTGATGCGGGAGTGACGACGGATTGTCCTTCTACTGAGGATTTGGATGATGTATCCGTCACAAACTCTGAAGTGGAAAGCGCCATGAATCATCGGCGCCGGCGGGCCGCTCTTCGCGACCCCGGTTTTTCAGAAGAGGCATTCAATGCCTTCAGCTCGGCTGATGCATACATCCGAGCTGCTCGAGATGGGCTTACCAGAGCCACAGACCAATATTTGAAAGATATGCGGGTAAGTACACATTTGTGCAAATATGATAATTATATACCAGTAGCCCCCGAGACTTGAAATAGTTGATATAACTAATTTAAGGATCATTGTATAACCAAGTGCTCACAGAGAAGAACAACATGTTGTCTCAAGAGCCGGAAAAGTGTCGGACCCAACTAGTTGTTGCTGTCGCCGAACTAGAGAAATCCAAGAAGGCAGTGCCTGGTAATGTTCCCCTCTATCAAGAAAGCATAATCATATACCTGGAATATTGATTCAGTTGCATGTCTTATGGCAGGATCGTCAGATCATCCAGGAGAGGCACCGGAAGTCACACAAGCGGGCGAATGTATACTGGCACGGGTCAGGGAGGAGAAAAACAAACTCCAGGATTCCAACACCCAGCTGGGCGAAGAACTAAAAGATGTGCAGGCCCAGCTAGCTGACTCCGTGAAGGAAAATAAGAGGCTGCGAGGCGGCATATTTAGTATGTGTTCAAACTTACCTCCGTGTAATCCGGCAAGGAAAGGTACTGACAGAGTTATGTCTGTAGGTATGCTGACCGGCCGTCCCGAAGAGGAGATGTCCAGATCTTCGGGCGATATGCTAAAAGAGCTGTCGCAAATGCATGAGAGAGCTCGACAGGCGATGCAAAGTATCGCCAAGGCCTTATGGCCATCTGATACATCCATTTTGCATCATGCTTTTATATCGATATTTATTGCATTATGGGCTGTTATTACACGTTATGTCACAATTCTTATGGCTATTCTCTCTTATTTTACAAGGTTTACCATGAAGAGGGAGAATGCCGGCAACTGGGACTCTGACTGTAAAAATGAGTAACTATTGGAAACCTATTCTGCACAGCTCCAAAAGTCCTGAAACTCCATGAAAGTCATTTTTGGAATTAATAGGAATTATCGAGCAAAGAAAGTACCAGAGGGGGCCCACACCCTCGCCACGAGGGTGGGGGGCGCGCCCACCCCTACTGGGCGCGCCCCCTGCCTCGTGGGCCCCCTGGTGGCCCTCCGGTGCCCATCTTCTGCTATATGAAGTCTCTTACCCTGGAAAAAATCATAAGCAAGCTTATGGGACGAAACTCCGCCGCCACGAGGCGGAACCTTGGCGGAACCAATCTAGGGCTCCGGCGGAGCTGTTCTACCGGGGAAACTTCCCTCTGGGAGGGGGAAATCATCACCATCACCATCACCAACGATCCTCTCATCGGGAGGGGGTCAATCTCCATCAACATCTTCACCAGCACCATCTCCTCTCAAAACCCTAGTTCATCTCTTGTATCCAATCTTGTATCAAAACCACAAATTGGTACCTGTCGGTTTCTAGTAGTGTTGATTACTCCTTGTAGTTGATGCTAATTGGTTTATTTGGTGGAAGATCATATGTTCAGATCCTTAATGCATATTAATACTCCTCTGATCATGAACATGAATATGCTTTGTGAGTAGTTACGTTTGTTCCTGAGGACATGGGTGAAGTCTTGCTATTAGTAGTCATGTGAATTTGGTATTCGTTCGATATTTTGATGAGATGTATGTTGTCTCTCCTCTAGTGGTGTTTGTGAACGTCGACTACATGACACTTCACCATTATTTGGGCCTAGAGGAAGGCATTGGGAAGTAATAAATAGATGATGGGTTGCTAGAGTGATAGAAGCTTAAACCCTAATTTATGTGTGGCTTCGTAAGGGGCTGATTTGGATCCACTAGTTTCATGCTATGGTTAGGTTTACCTTAATACTTCTTTTGTAGTTGCGGATGCTTGCAATAGGGGTTAATCATAAGTGGGATGCTTGTCCAAGAAAGGACAGCACCCAAGCACTGGTCCACCCACATATGAAATTATCAAAGTACCAAACGCGAATCATATGAGCGTGATGAAAACTAGTTTGACGATAATTTCCATGTGTCATTGGGACCGCTTTTCTCATTATAAGAAATTGTCCAGGCTTGTCCTTTGCTACAAAAAGGATTGGGCCACCTTGCTGCACCTTATTTACTTTCATCGCTTGTTACCCGTTACAAATTATCTTATCACAAAACTATCTGTTACTTACAATTTCAGTGCTTGCAGAGAATATCTTACTGAAAACCGCTTGTCATTTCCTTCTGCTTCTCGTTGGGTTCGACACTCTTACTTATCAAAAGGACTACGATAGATCCCCTATACTTGTGGGTCATGAAGACTCTTTTCTAGTGATGTTGCTGTGGAGTGAAGCGCCTTTGGTGAGTGGAACTTGGTAAGGAAACATTTATATAATGTGCTGAAATTTTCTGTCACTTGTTACTATGGAAACTAATCCTTTGAGGGGCTTGTTCGGGGCATCTTCGCCCCGACCAGTAGAGCAAAGAGTTTCTCCTCAACCTACTGAACCTACTGAAAATGTTTACTTTGAAATTCCTTCGGGTATGATAGAGAAACTGCTAGCTAACCCCTTTGCAGGAGATGGAACATTGCATCCCGATTTACACCTTATCTATGTGGATGAAGTTTGTGGATTATTTTACCTTGCAGGTATACCCGATGATGTTGTCAAGAGGAAGGTCTTCCCTTTATCTTTGAAGGTAGATGCACTGACATGGTATAGGCTATGTGATGATACGAGATCTTGGAACTATAAACGATTGAAATTGGAATTTCACCAGAAGTTCTATCCTATGCATCTTGTTCATCGTGATCGTAATTACATATATAATTTTTGGCCTCACGAAGGAGAAAGCATCGCTCAAGCTTGGGGGAGGCTTAAGTCAATGTTATATTCATGCCCCAATCATGAGCTCTCAAGAGAAATGATTATTCAAAAATTTTATGCTCGGCTTTCTCTCAATGATCGCACCATGCTCGATACTTCCTGTGCTGGTTCTTATATGCTGAAGACTATTGAATTCAAGTGGGACTTATTGGAAAGAATTAAACGCAACTCTGAAGATGGGGTTCCGACGATGGTAAGGAGTCAGGTATGACACCTAAGTTTGATTGTGTTAAGTCTTTTATGGATACCGATGCTTTTCGTGGATTTAGCACTAAATACGAACTTGACTCTGAGATAGTAGCTTCTTTCTGTGAATCTTTTGCTACTCACGTTGATCTCCCTAAGGAGAAGTGGTTTAATATAATCCTCCCATTGAAGTAAAAGTAGTTGCACTTGTTACAGTTGAAGAAAAGATTATCACTTATAATGATCCTATTGTTCCTACTACTTATGTTGAGAAACCACCCTTCCCTGTTAGGATAAAGGATCATGCTAAAGCTTCAACTGTGGTTCATAAGAGTAATACTAGAACATATACACCCCCTGAGAAAATTAAAGTTGAACCTAGTATTGCTATGGTTAAAGATCTCTTGGCTGATAATATTGATGGGCATGTTATTTATTTGTGTGAGGAAGCTGCTAATATTGCTAAACTCGATGCTAAGATACATAGACCTGTTGTAGGCATGCCTGTTATTTCTGTTAAAATAGGAGATCATTGTTATCATGGCTTATGTGATATGGGTGCTAGTGCCAGTGCAATACCTATTTCCTTATATGAAGAAATTATGTATGATATCGCACCAACTGAGTTAGAAGATATTGATGTTACAATTAAGCTTGCCAATAGAGATACTATTTCACCATTTGGGATTGTTAGAGATGTTGAAGTCTTGTGTGGGAAAGTTAAATATCCTGCTGATTTTCTTGTTCTTGGTTCCCCACAAGATAGCTTTTGTCCCATTATATTTGGTAGACCCTTCTTGAATACTGTTAATGCTAAGATTGATTGTGAAAAGGATGTTGTTACAATTGGCTTGGGGTATATGAAACATGAGTTTAATTTTGCTAAATTTCTTAGACAACCCCATGATAAAGAATTGCCTGGTAAGGATGAAATTATTGGTCTTGCTTCTATTTCCGTGCGTCCTACTGATTCGTTAGAACAGTATTTGCTAGACCATGAAAATGATATGTTTATGAATGAAAGAAGGGAAATAGATGAAGTATTTCTTAAATAGGGTCCTATTCTGAAACACAACTTGCATGTTGAAATCCTAGGGGATCCCCCTCCACCCAAGGGTGATCCAGTGTTTGAGCTTAAACCTTTACCTGCTAATCTTAAATATGCTTATCTTGATGAAAAGAAGATATATCCTATTATTATTAGTGCTAACCTTTCAGAGCAGGAAGAGGAAATATTATTGAAAACTCTGAAGAAGCACCGTTCTGCTATTGGATATACTCTCGACGATCTTAAGGGCATCAGTCCCACTCTATGCCAACACAAAATTAAATTGGACGAAGGCTCCAAACCAGTTAGAGATCATCAACGACGGTTAAATCCTAAGATGAAAGAAGTGGTAAGAAAGGAGATACTAAAGCTCCTTGAGGCAGGTATAATTTATCCCATTGATGATAGTGATTGGGTAAGTCCTGTCCATTACGTCCCTAAGAAGGGAGGTATTACTGTTGTTCCTAATGATAAAGATGAATTGATTCCGCAAAGAATTATTACAGGTTATAGGATGGTAATTGATTTCTGTAAATTAAATAAAGCTAATAAGAAAGATCATTACCCTTTACCTTTTATTGATCAAATGCTTGAAAGACTATCCAAACACACACATTTTTGCTTTCTAGATGGTTATTCTGGTTTCTCTCAAATACCTGTGTTAGTGGATGATCAATCAAAAACTACTTTTACTTGCCCTTTCGGTACTTTTGCTTATAGACGTATGCCTTTTGGTTTATGTAATGCACTTGCTACCTTTCAAAGATGCATGATGGCTATATTCTCTGACTTCTGTGAAAAGATTTGTGAGGTATTCATGGATGACTTCTCCGTTTATATATCCTATTTTGATGATTGCTTGAGCAACCTTGATCGAGTTTTGCAGAGATGTGAAGACACTAGTCTCGTCTTGAATTGGGAGAAGTGCCACTTTATGGTTAATGAAGGCATTGTCTTGGGGCATAAAATTTCTGAAAGAGGTATTGAAGTTGATAAAGCTAAAGTTGATGCTATTGAAAAGATGCAATGTCCCAAGGACATTAAAGGTATAAGAAGTTTCCTTGGTCATGCCGGTTTTTATAGGAGGTTCATTAAGGACTTTTCTAAAATCTCTAGGCCTCTGACTAATTTATTACAAAAAGATATTCCTTTTGTCTTCGATGATGATTGTGTAGAAGCATTTGAAATACTTAAGAAAGCTTTGATTTCTGCACCTATTGTTCAGCCACCTGATTGGAATTTACCCTTTGAAATTATGTGTGATGCTAGTGATTATGCTGTAGGTGCTGTTCTAGGGAAAAGAGTTGATAAGAAATTAAATGTTATCCAGTATGCTAGTAAAACTCTTGACACTGCCCAAAGAAATGATGCTACCACTGAAAAAGAGTTCTTAGTAGTTGTATTTGCTTGTGATAAGTTTAGACCTTATATTGTTGATTCTAAAGTAACTATTCACACTGATCAAGCTGCTATTAAATATCTTATGGAAAAGAAAGATGCTAAACCTAGACTTATTAGATGGGTTCTCCTGCTCTAAGAATTTGATTTGCATATTATTGATAGAAAGGGAGCTGAGAACCCCGTTGTAGTCAACTTGTCTAGGTTAGAGAATGTTCTTGATGACCCACTACCTATTGATGATAGCTTTCCTGATGAATAATTAGCGGTCATTAATGCTTCTCGTACTGCTCCATGGTATGCTGATTATGCTAATTACATTGTTGCTAAATTTATACCACCTAGTTTCACATACCAACAAAAGAAAATGTTCTTTTATGATTTAAGACATTACTTTTGGGATGACCCACACCTTTATAAAGAAGGAGTAGATGGTGTTATTAGACGTTGTGTACCTGAGCATGAACAGGAACAAATCCTACGCAAGTGTCACTCCGAACCATATGGAAGACACCACGCTAGAGATAGAACTGCATATAAGGTATTGCAATCCAGTTTTTATTGGCCTACTCTCTTCAAAGATGCATGTAAGTTTGTCTTGTCTTGTGATGAGTGTCAAAGAATTGGTAATATTAGTAGACGTCAAGAAATGCCCATGAATTATTCTGTTGTTATTGAACCACTTGATGTTTGGGGCTTTGATTATATGGGACCTTTTCCTGCCTCTAATGGTTATACACATATTTTAGTTGTTGTTGATTACGTTACTAAGTGGGTAGAAGCTATTCCAACTAGTAGTGCTGATCATAACACCTCTATTAAGATGCTTAAAGAAGTTATTTTTCCGAGGTTTGGAGTCCCTAGATACTTAATGACTGATGGTGGTTCACATTTTATTCATGGTGCTTTCCGTAAAATGCTTGCTAAGTATGATGTTAATCATAGAATTGCATCTCCATATCACCCACAGTCTAGTGGTCAAGTAGAGTTGAGTAATAGAGAGCTTAAATTAATTTTGCTAAAGACTGTTAATAGATCTAGAAAGAATTGGTCCAAGAAACTTGATGATGCATTATGGGCCTATAGAACTGCATATAAAAATCCTATGGGTATGTCTCCGTATAAGATGGTTTATGGAAAAGCATGTCACTTACCTCTCGAACTTGAACATAAGGCATATTGGGCTATTAGAGAGCTCAACTATGATTTCAAACTTGCTGGTGAGAAGAGGTTATTTGACATTAGCTCACTTGATGAATGGAGAACCCAAGCATATGAGAATTCCAAGCTGTTCAAAGAAAAAGTTAAAACATGGCATGACAAAAGGATACAAAAGCATGAGTTTAACGTAGGTGATTATGTGTTGCTATTCAACTCTCGTTTAAGATTTTTTGCAGGAAAACTTCTCTCTAAATGGGAAGGTCCTTATGTTATTGAGGAGGTCTATCGTTCCGGTGCCATAAAAATCAACAACTTCGAAGGCACAAGTCCGAGGGTGGTGAACGGTCAAAGAATCAAACATTATATCTCAGGTAACCCTATAAATGTTGAAACTAACATTATTGAAACCGTCACCCCGGAGGAATACATAAGGGACACTTTCCAGAACGTTTCAGACTCCAAAAAGAAATAGGTATGTGGTACGGTAAGTAAACCGATTCCAAAATAGTTCTAATAGCAATTTTTCTCCATTTTGGAATATTTAAGAATTTAGGAAAATAAGAAGTAGCCCGGGAAGGACACGAGGCCTCCACAAGGGTGGAGGGCGCGCCCCCTGCCTCGTGGGCACCTCGTGTGCCCTCTGGACTCCGTTTTCTTGCACGTTACTTCTTTTGGTCGGTAAAAATTCATTATATAATCTCCCTAAGGTTTTGACCATCGTATCACGCAAAAATCTTCTGATTTCATTTCGAGCTGTTTTTTTGACAGATCTAGATCACCATGACGTCTCCAAGTGCTCCCAAGGACAAGTTTTTCGATAGGGTCATCAACCCCTATCTCGCGGAGGTGCTGCAACACCCTCAAACCATTGAGATGCGTGAGGGGGTGCTGCACATCCGCGATGTGAAGGGACCAAGGCGTACCGGAAGCGTGGAGACAAAGCTCGAAGCTATGGAACAACAAATTTTCAAGTGCCAAGGGATGGTGGAGCGTGGACTTAACACCAACCAGATGATGATCGCGGAGTTCACAAACAACCACAAGCTGGACGCTAAGAACATTGGGGAGACCATCTCCAAGCTTCATGAGAAAATCGAGCACCTCCAAGCCCAGATCTATGACCTGCAAAACCAAAACTGGTAGTATGAATATAGATTCAAGAGGATGAGTTTGGGTGCAGATTTGAGGATCCCGGAGACTCGATCATCTTTCTATGATGGTGAGCCTATGCCTTGGAAGATGGACGACAAGCCTACATCATCAACAACTCCTTCACCACCTCCGAGGACATAATCACATGGGTATGGGCACTCCCCTTGGCAACTGCCAAGCTTGGGGGAGGTGCCCCGGTATCGTATCACCATCACACTCCTATCTTTATCGTTTTTCTTAGTTCGATCCTTTTGGTAATATCTTGATCTAGTAGAATAAATTTTGGGTATGAATTAGTTTTGAGTTTTGCTTTGTGATCCCTCTATGTAATCGAGTCCGTGAGCTATATAATAAAGATTAGTGTTGAGTCAAGGGCTTTGCTTTCTTGCTATGATCTTGAGTGCATAAAAGAATAAAAAGAAATAAAAGAGTTCATATTGGTCTTATGGATAGTAATGACTTCACACATAAAGAGTATGAGGCTTAAAAGTTGTTGGGAGTTGACAAACATAGTTTTGGTCATCATTGCAATTAATAGGAAGTAATAAAGAAAGAGAGGTTCTCACATATAAATATACTATCTTGGACATCTTTTAAGATTGTGAGCACTCATTAAAGTATGGCATGTTAAAGAGTTGATGTTGGACAAGGAAGATAACATAATGTGTTATGTTTTCTCACATGTTAGTTAAAGTATATTGTCATGGATCATTCAGACATGTTGAGCTTGCCTTTCCTCCTCATGCTAGCCAAATTCCTTGCACCAAGTAGAGATACTACTTGTGCTTCCAAATATCCTTAAACCCAGTTTTGCCATGAGAGTCCACCATACCTACCTATGGATTGAATAAGATCCTTCAAGTAAGTTGTCATGTTGCAAGCAATAAAAATTGCTCTCTAAATATGTATGACTTATTAGTGCGGAGAAAATAAGCTTTATACGATCGGGTAATATGGAAGTAATAAAAGCGACAGACTGCATAATAAAGGTTCATATCACAAGTGGCAATATAAAGTGGCATTCTTTTGCATTAAGATTTTGTGCATCCAACCCTAAAAGCACATGATAACCTCTGCTTCCCTCTGCGAAGGGCCTATCTTTTACTTTATGTCTTTTACATTATGCAAGAATCAAGGTGATCCTCACCTTTCCCCTTTTCATTTTATCCTTTGGCAAGCACCTCGTGTTGGAAAGATCCTGATATATATATATATATATATATATATATATATATATATATATATATATATATATATATATATATCCAATTGGATGTAAGTTAGCATGAACTATTATTGTTGACATCACGCAAAGGTGAAAATGTTGGGAGGCAACACTATAAGTACCTATGAGGGAGTCCTGGACTAGGGGGTGTCCGGATAGCCGAACTATCACCGTCGGCCGGACTCCAAGACTATGAAGATACAAGATTGAAGACTTCGTCCCGTGTCCGGATGGGACTTTCCTTGGCGTGGAAGGCAAGCTTGGCGATACGGATATGTAGATCGCCTACCATTGTAACCAACTCTGTGTAACCCTAGCCCTCTCCGGTGTCTATATAAACCAGAGGGTATTAGTCCGTAGGACGAACAACAATCATACCATAGGCTAGCTTCTAGGGTTTAGCCTCCTTGATCTCGTGGTAGATCTACTCTTGTACTACCCATATCATCAATATTAATCAAGCAGGAGTAGGGTTTTACCTCCACCGAGAGGGACCGAACCTGGGTAAAAACATCGTGTCCCTTGTCTCCTGTTACCATCCACCTAGACGCATAGTTCGGGACCCCCTACCCGAGATCCGCCGGTTTTGACACCGACATTGGTGCTTTCATCGAGAGTTCCTCTGTGTCGTCGCCATCAGGAAGGATTCCTTGTCCCGTCTTTAAATACGGCACCATAGCTGAAGGAGCTTTGGCCATCGGCCAAACTCTCCCGCTAGGCGGTTTTCTCATGACCACCTGTTCGGCCGCCGCGCCAACGATGACTTCTAGGGTCATCAAAAGCAATCTTCACGTCAACTCGGAACTCGCCGAGCAGCTAGATCCAATGGAGCTCTCCTCCTTAAATGAGCTCTTGGATCGCATCACCGCCCTGGGAGTCGCTATAGACTACGATCAGATCGGGCCTAAAACTGATCTGAGAGAGATCAACTCTCCCCAGGCTACCCACCACGTCGCAGTGGTGGAGGAACAGTACGACGACTCTTCTTCTATATTAAGGACTAGTTATGTCCGGATTCCTAACCCCTCCATGCCGGATTCCCGCGGAGGGACGGACGTCGATCAAATCCTGAACCTAAAGTCAGGCAGCGGGCAGGATTCATTGGACAATACCCAAAAACCCAAGCTTCCAGGTTTGGAAACTTTTCAGCCCCTAAGTCTTAGATTGGACGGGGTTCTGAATTTAAATCCACCCACCCACCCAAACATAAGCGATTTATCCCGAATCCGGCAAGAGCCCGCTGAAATAGTACACCATTGCTGGGCCAGATTCCTCCTGGTCATGGACAGGATAAAGGACTGCCGTGAGGAAAGCGCAATCTCAATTTTCTGCAATAATTGCACGGACAAGGGAATCATGAACGCCATAAGTCGTCGTGAAATTACACGCTTCACCGACTTGGCGTCCATAGTACAAAAGTATTGTGCGATGGAGAGTGCTTGGAAAACCGAAACCAAATTTTGGGATAATCCGGCTCCGAATACAACCCTAGTCCGAAATAAAAGGGTGCATCATATTCAGGCACCTGAGTTAAAAGCCAAAAAGCGAAAAAACCCTAAAGGGCACAGAACCGTACTGGAGGGATGGCTCAGCGGACCCTGCAAAATCCATAGTACAGAGGGCGCCACTCCAAGACATAGCCTTCGAGCATGTTGGATACTACGGCAGGTGGCCAAAAGTGGCCAAGAGCTTCTAGCTCCAGAGAACCAGCCCAGTAGTACCAATACTGTATTAACAGTCTTCGTGACTTTCGCATTAAATAATATGCGGAAACGAACACTCCGCAGCCTCGCCGAAGTCTACCAAGTAGCAACAATAAATCCATGGAGTGACACGGCTATTACCTTTAACGCCAGTGACGAACCTAAATTCCGAACAGCTCGAGCACCAGCCGCATTGGTCCTCAGTCCAATAGTGGACGACTTTCGCCTTACTAAGGTACTCATGGATGGCGGCAGCGGATTAAACCTCATCTACGAGGAAACCCTTTGAAAAATGGAAGTAGACTGGAGCCGCATTGAGCGAAGCAACACAACCTTCAGAGGAATAATCCCTAGTCGGGAAGCATGCTGCACAGGAAAAATCACACTGGATGTGGTGTTCGGCTCACCGGACAACTACAGGTCCGAGGAGATCACGTTGCATGTGGCCCCGTTCAGCAGCGAATATCACGCTTTATTAGGACGGGAGGCATTCACAATTTTTCAAGCTATACCCCATTACGGGTACATGAAGCTCAAAATGCCCGGGCCCAACGGAATCATCACCCTTGCCAGTGATCCGGACGTAGCGCTCCGCGCCGAAAATAAGACAGCCGCACTAGCCCTAGAGGCGCTATCTGAAGCCCTAGCGGCCGAGGAACTCACAGCGCTGCGCTCCACGGTGAACAGGGACGACGTGATACTTGACAAAAGATCCAAGTCCACCTCTTTCAAGCCAGCGGACGAAATAGTCAAATTCCAAGTCCATCCAACGGACCCTAGAAAGACGGCCTCCATCGGGGCACAATTAAACCCTGATGTAGACGCCGCATTACAAGAATTCCTACGGGAAAATTGGGACATTTTTGCCTGGCACCCTTCAGACATGCCAGGAATCCCACGACGGCTGGCCGAGCACAGCCTAAATATCCTAAAAGGATTCAAGCCAGTCAAGCAGGCTCTTCGGTGATTTTCCAAACCCAAGAGACAGGCAATGGGAGAGGAGCTAGCCAAACTATTGGAAGCCGGATTCATCAGAGATATAAAATATCCGGACTGGCTAGCAAACTTGGTGATGGTACCAAAGAAGGATAAATCCTGGCGCCTATGTGTCGATTTCAAAGACCTTAACAAGGCTTGCCCAAAGGATCCATTCCCCCTCCCACGCATCGATCAAATCATCGACGCTACCGCAGGGCACGATTCATTGTGCTTCCTCGACACATACTCCGGCTACCACCAAATCAAGATGGCGGAGCCAGACCAAGCCGCAACGGCATTCATCACTCCATACGGACCATTCTACTTCAACACAATGCCCTTCGGGCTCAAAAATGCCGGCGCAACATATCAGCGCATGATTCAGACATGTCTGGCAAACCAGATCGGCAAGACAGTGGAGGCATACGTAGATGATGTGGTCGTCCAATCCAAGCATGTCGAAACTCTAGTAGACGACTTGAGACTCACATTCGACAATCTCCGAACATACGACATTAAGCTCAACCCGGAAAAATGTGTTTTCGGCGTACCAACCGGAAAGCTCTTGGGCTTCATTGTATTCGGTAGAGGAATAGAAGCAAACCCAGCCAAGATACGAGCTCTGTCACAATTGGATATCCCAAAAGACCTCAAACAAATACAAAAATTGACTGGATGCGTGGCGGCTTTAAGCCGCTTTATCTCCCGCTTAGGAGAAAAGGCATTACCCCTTTATCGCCTCCTCCGGCGCTCCGAACACTTCGAGTGGACGGATGCCGCCACGGCCGGACTCGAAGAAATCAAAGCCATACTGGCAACAAATCCGGTCTTGGCCGCGCCCAATGTGGGCGAACCAATGTTATTATATATCGCGGCAACACATCAAGTTGTAAGCGCGGTGCTCGTCATCGAACGAGAAACGGACGGACACAAGTTCCCTCTTCAAAGACCAGTTTACTACGTGTCCACTGTCCTAACTCCATGCAAGTCCCGGTACCCACACTATCAAAAGATAGCATACGCGGTGTTCATGGCATCCCGGAGGCTGCGACACTACTTTCAAGAGTGTTCGATAATAGTAGCCTCCGAAGTACCCCTTAATGACATTATAAACAACCGCGACGCGACTGGCCGGATTGCAAAATGGGCCATCGAGCTCCTCCCATTCGACATAACCTATAAGCCACGGTGAGCTATCAAGTCGCAAGTTTTGGCTGACTTCATCGCCGAATGGACTGAAGCCGAACTCCCTAAAGAGTATGGCGCATATTCCAATTGGATCATGCACTTCGACGGCTCCAAAATGTTGGCCGGCCTAGGGGCTGGCATCGTCCTAACATCCCCAACCGGAGATACAGTCCAATACGTACTCCAGATAATGTACACGGACTCCAACAACGCAGCCGAATACGAGGCCCTTTTACATGGTCTCCGGATGGTAGTCTCCATGGGCATTCAGCGCCTAGAGGTCCGCGGGGATTCAAACCTCGCAATATCCCAAATAAATGGAGACTTTGACGCCAAGGATCCGAAAATGGCAGCTTACCGTAACGCTGTCTTAAAAATGTTAGCTCGGTTTGAAGGGCTCGAATTTCACCATATAGCCCAGGATAATAACCAGGCGGCGGACGTATTGGCACGCATCGGCACAAAGCGTGATGCCGTCCCTCCCAACATCTTCCTGGAGCGGCTTTTCAAGCCATCCATACTGTGGGAAGGGGAGCCCGGAAACAACAATCCGGACCCAACCGCACCGCTCAACACCGAACACTCTGACACAATCGATGGTTCTGCCAACGAAATAACACCTTCAACCCACGAAATAATGGCAGTTATTGCCCCATGGACCGAGCCATTCCTAGCCTACTTAACTAGGCAGGAACTTCCCCAGGACCAAAACGAGGCCCACTGCATAGTTCGGCGATCTAAAGCCTATAAGGTCCACGAGGGAGAGCTTTATAAGAAAAGCATAACCGGAGTCCTTCAAAGGTGCATCACCGAAGAGGAAGGGCGAAATCTTCTGGCTGAAATTCACGCCGGACTCGGCGGGCACCACGCCGCAGCCTGGGCCCTTGTAGGCAAGGCCTTACGTACAGTATTTTATTGGCCGACGGCCCGGGCAGATGCTCAGGACTTAGTCCAACGATGCGTCGGCTGCCAGCTCTTTGCTAATCAAAGCCACATGCCACCCACCACCCTCAAAACTATACCCATCACCTGGCCATTCGCGGTCTGGGGGCTTGACATGGTTGGACCCCTTAAAGGAGGAACCCACAAGCAAAAATAACTATTGGTCATGGTGGACAAACTCACCAAATGGATAGAGGCCAAGCCAGTTAAGACGGCCGAATCCGGACCTGTGATAGACTTCATATCAGGGGTAGTACACTGTTACGGCGTCCCCTATAGCATCATCACTGATAATGGCACGAACTTCATGGCCGATGAGGTTAAACTCTGGTGCAAAAACATGGGCATCAAGCTGGACTACGCTTCAGTCTATCACCCTCAAACTAACGGTCAAGTCGAATGAGCAAATGGTCTAATCATGAGCGGCATCAAACCCAGACTAGTGCGGTCCCTTAAGGAATCTAACACGCACTGGGTAGCGGAGCTCGACTCCGTACTCTGGGGGCTGCGAACCACGCCGAATCGCACTACCGGATTCACACCATTTTTTATGGTATACGGCGCAGAGGCAGTTTTGCCCTGCGACATAATTCATGACTCACCTCGCGTGCGCATGTACGAAGAAAGAGAAGCCGAGTTGGATCGGCAGGACAGTTTGGACACCTTAGAGGAGGAGCGCGACGTGGCAAAAGCTCGTTCCGCATTCTATCAGCAGCAGGCTCGAAGATATCAAAGCAGAGAAGTACGGGCCATAACTTACAATGTTGGCGAACTTGTTCTACGCCTGCCGGACAAGAAAAAGGATAAACTCAAGCCCAAATGGGAAGGTCCCTTCATCATCGACCAAGTCCTGACCGGCGGAGCATACCGTCTGTGAAACGCATCGGATAACCGACTCGAGCCGAACCCATGGAACGCAGCCCGTCTTTGAAGATTCTACGCCTAGCGCCGGACTCCGAGTTCGTCTCCTTCCTCCGTCTACATTTTTTACTTTAGCTGTCTTTTGTTTCTCTCCTTCTCCCTCCCCTTTTCTCAAAGCCTTTGGAGGCTCGCCTGCGCATTGTTCGCACACACTTGACGTGCCATTTGCACTCATTATACCTGGGGGCTTCTTTAACAGAAGCTTATTTATACGTGCTTTGCGCCCAACACGTGCGTCACACTTCCGCATGTACCTTTTATCCACCATTATATGCATCGATATGACTTAAGTTTTGGCCAAGCTAGGTTGCCTGGCTCCTGTGCTTACCCCTACGTTCCCGATTGTTAGGCTAGGAGGTAAAGGGAGCACCTCTGCGATTGTTACTGCCGGGTCAGCCGGATGTGTACCTCAGACTGGGTGAAGCCGAAAGCTAGCGTTCTTAAGGGAATATTCGGTCGGTGAATTGAAAGATGATTTTTTACCTATCTATTTATTTTCCCCCATATGCTTTCCTGCTTTTTTAGCAGTCCAGACATGCACTTTAGGGCATGCCTCCCAGGGAAAGGAACCCCTAACGGAACTATTCTCCCTGGAAGATGTGTCTTACTAACCATGTAATATAACATAACTAGTTGGGCACTTGTCTGATAAAGCACTAATGACCCCTACGCCTGGTCTCCATGCATGCCCGGGTTTTTACATAACCGTGAGGGTATTCGGACACACTCCGGACTGTCGGGTCCCGAGGTTGAAGCGAAAAGGACCGCAACGACAAACGATCTACAATCCGGCTAGAAGACATTTTACATGTCATTTTAAATTACATAGTCAGGCTGACTGATGGTCTTCCTCTTCGATACCATCTAATAAGCTGTCTAGTTTACAGTCCCGCTGTGAATACTTTGCGGCCAACTCTACTTGGTCGTACACTAAGCTCATAGGAATCTCCTTCCCATTGGGCCCCACAGGTCCGACCTCGGCCATGTGGTTTGGGTCAGCCTTCGCATACCGTGTCTTCACCATGGCCCAGGCCTCCCTGGCGCCTTGACGGCAGGCCGATATCTTCCATAACCGGAAGCGCCGCCGTGCTCCCTGAAGCTTCTCCGCAAGCTCTCCAAGACCTTCGGGGTAGGGACATGGATGGCCACAAGGCCTGGGCGACTCCGCTCATCACCTGCCGAACTCGTTCGTGCAGTTGCAGCAGCTCGGGAAGTAGGTCACCTGTCGAACTGGGCATTTCCTCCGCAGGACGACCTATGAGCATACCTACAGACATATTTCTGTCAATCGACTTCCTCGCCGAACTCTTCTTTTCAAAAGTTCGCTCAAGCACTTACTATAAATGCCGCGACGAAGCCGCCGATTCTCCTTCACGGAGTCAGACAGCTGGGCCCGAACATCTTTTAATTCCTCGCCCAGCTGGGTGTTGGCATCTTGGAGCTTATTTTTCTCTTGCCGCACCCTTGTAAGCACCTTCTCGCCGGCCTTTAGCTGGCGTAGTAGCTGTTGCTTGTCTGGATCTAGTCCGGCGCCATCTGCAATATTATTGTCAGACTTATACACACGCTGCACTCCACAAACTACTTATCTTTCGAAGTATATATTACCGGAGGGGGTCTCTGTGGCTCCCCCTGTGGTGGCTAGTGCGGCCTCAAGTTGGGCCTTGCACTCTTGAAGCTCCTGGGACAGGTGGGTATTCTTTTCTGTAAGATCATGCATAACAAATGATCCTTAAATCAGTTATTCTAACTATTTTAAGTCTCGGGGGCTACTGGCATATATAACTATCAAAATTCACTCACCCGTATGTCCTTCACATACTGCTCCGCGGCTCTAGCTAGACTATCCTGAGCGGCACGGAGGTGCGCATCTCCCGCATTGAAGGCATTCGATGCCTCTGGGGAGAAACACGCGTCACGAAGAACTGTTCGGCGGCGCCTGTGATTCATGGCACTCTCCACCTCAGATCTGGTGGCGGATAGCCTATCGGCATCCTCCGTTGGAGGAGCATCCGGCGCACGCCTTGTGTTCGCCTCCTCCTCCGGACCTGGCGTTGGAGCCTGGCTGGCGGGGGCTCGACCGGCAACCTCTCCGGACACAGTCCGGTGAGCGCTCTTTCTCCTGGAAAACTCACGAGCGTTAATATGCCTCCCAGGAACCTTTCCTTTAAACACGATGGCGTGCCATACCATTGCAGCGACGTCTCGATTCGCACCGCACTTCTTTTCCGCCTGCTGGGCCGAGCTGCTCCTTGCTGGGCAGCCGCCGCAGGCTCGGCTTCCCGCCTCAACGGCACCTCCTACGGAACACCATTGGTATACGGTGATCAGAGATAAGCATGGATGGGTAATGGTATCAGGACTCCAGTCACAGTTACCTAGGAAACCGGAGATATTCCGGGGTAGTCGGCCGTAATGGCGACCAAAGCATTGTCGATGCTAAGTTGGTGGAACACCCCATCGATCAGCTCCACCTTTATGTCCGGATCCTCTTCGGAGGCCGGATCGAGGGACCGTTCCGGATCCTCGAGTTGTGGAGCCAGGCTGTGTATATCCTCTACGGCCCGGCACAGTTCCTGTGTCGAAATCACAAAGTGAGACACTTAACTTTGGGAATATGGATCGGATAGACAAAACGTCCGCTTACCCAGCTTCGAGGGTTGTTCATGGAAAATCCGTTCAATGGACTAGCATCGAGGAAGTCCTCCTTCTCCCCTTTGTACAAGCTGGACAGGATCTTCACCAGATCGGCGGCCGATCCCGGCCCCTTGCGGCCATGACGGGTGGCATCATCCTCCCCGTTGAAATCCCACATGGGATGGCCCCTATACTGGAGCGGCTGCACCCCTCGCATAATGCATGTGGCCATGACCCCAATCATGGTCAATCCGGAATGAGCCAATAACCTTATTCGGCCCATCAGGTATTGGACGTCCCTACCATTCTCCCGTTGAGGGCTCCGCGGGCGCCAACTTAGGCGTTTCTTCAGAGGAGCGTTGCTGAACTCCGGGAGGCGCATATAAAACCACTCCGAAGGCCAGTCTTCGGACGCCTTCTTCGGGGTTCCGGATAGATATCCGGTCCCGGCGATGCGCCATAGTTCGGCTCCGCCCACTTGATATATCGACCCCTCATGAGAACGGGGTACGAGGCAGAATAATCTCTTCCATAGCGCAAAATGGACCTCGACGCCCAAGAACAGCTCGCAAAGGGCCACGAAGCCCGTGATGTGCAGGATGGAGGCAGGCGTAAGATGATGAAGCTAGAGCGCATAGAACTCCAGGAGCCCCTGGAGAAACGGATGTATGGGAAATCCGAGTCCTCTTATTAGGTAAGGGACGAAGCATACCCGCTCTCCTTTAGAGGGATTGGGGACGCTCTCCGCCTACTTTCCGCCCTTGTAGGTGGCGAGTCCGGCTCGAACCGGAACCATAAAGGCTGGGGGAAGAAATCCCTCGGCTTGGAGTGTCACTAGCTCACTATGCGGGACTGAGCATCTCCCCCAATCTCCTGGCTGAGGGCTGGGAGCGTGAGAGGAGGAGCCGCGTTGGCTGTCCATGATGGAATGGATTTTTGTCAGAGGCGCTCCTATGAACACTCGCGGAAGGAGGATGGTGTGATTCGGATCTAGATCCTCGTCTCCCTTTATAGGCAGCTCATTCGCGCAGCTAGGGGGTAAAGTGTAAAAATACCCTGGCTTTTCGCATTCGTACGACATGTGGAAGATGGCCATTATTGGACGTGGAAGCCAAGAAGCGCAACATTTATAAGAAGCCGGACACCATTCGGCAAGTACATGGAATTTGGAGGAGAACCCGCCTTGCAATGCCGAATACAATATGCGCGCCGGACTCGTCGTCATTGAAGCCTGGTTCGGGGGCTATTGAGGGAGTCCTGTACTAGGGGGTGTCCGGATAGCCGAACTATCACCGTCGGTCGGACTCCAAGACTATGAAGATACAAGATTGAAACTTCGTCCCGTGTCCGGATGGGACTTTCCTTGGCGTGGAAGGCAAGCTTGGCGATACGGATATGTAGATCTCCTACCATTGTAACCGACTCTGTGTAACCCTAGCCCTCTCCGGTGTCTATATAAACCGGAGGGTTTTAGTCCATAGGACGAGCAACAATCATACCATAGGCTAGCTTCTAGGGTTTAGCCTCCTTGATCTCGTGGTAGATCTACTCTTGTACTACCCATATCATCAATATTAATCAAGCAGGAGTAGGGTTTTACCTCCACCGAGAGGGCCCGAACCTGTGTAAAAACATCGTGTCCCTTGTCTCCTGTTACCATCCGCCTAGACGCACAGTTCGGGACCCCCTACCCGAGATCCGCCGGTTTTGACACCGACAACCTATCTTTCTCTGTGTCCAATTAAAACTCCATAACCATAAGTATTGTGTGAGTGTTAGCAATTGTAGAAGACTATATGATAGTTGAGCATGTGGACTTGCTAAAAAGCTCTATTCTTGACTCTTTCCGATGTTATGATAAATTGCAATTGCTTCAATGACTAAGATCATAGTTTGTTAGTTCTCAATGAAGTTTCTGAACCATACTTGACATTGTGAATAGATTGTTACTTGAGCATAATAAATCATATGACAAAATCTATATATGTTGTTGTTATAAGAATGATCATGATGCCCTCATGTCCGTATTTTATTTTTATCGACACCTCTATCTCTAAACATGTGGACATATTTTTCGATATCGGCTTCCGCTTGAGGACAATCGAGGTCTAAGCTTGGGGGAGTTGGTACGTCCATTTTGTATCATGCTTTTATATCGATATTTATTGCATTATGGGTTGTTATTACACGTTATGTCACAATACTTATGGCTATTCTCTCTTATTTTACAAGGTTTACCATGAAGAGGGAGAATGCCAGCAGCTGGGACTCTAGCTGGAAAAAGGAGTAAATATTGGAAACCTATTCTGCACAACTCCAAAAGTCCTTAAACCCCACGAAAGTCATTTTTGGAATTAATAAGAATTACTGAGCAAAGAAAGTACCAGAAGGGGCCCACACCCTAGCCGCGAGGGTGGGGGCGCGCCCACCCCTACTGGGCGTGCCCCCTGCCTCGTGGGCCCCCCTGGTGGTCCTCCGGTGCCCATCTTCTGCTATATGAAGTCTCTTACCCTGGAAAAAAATCATAAGCAAGCTTACGGGACGAAACTCCGCCGCCACGAGGCAGAACCTTGGCGGAACCAATCTAGGGCTCCGGCGGAGCTGTTCTGTCGGGGAAACTTCCCTCCGGGAGGGGGAAATCATCACCATCGTCATCACCAACGATCCTCTCATCGTGAGGGGGTAAATCTCCATCAACATCTTCACCAGCACCATCTCCTCTCAAAACCCTAGTTCATCTCTTGTATCCAATCTTGTATCAAAACCACAAATTGGTACATGTGGGTTGCTAGTAGTGCTGATTACTCCTTGTAGTTGATGCTAATTGGTTTATTTGGTGGAAGATCATATGTTCAGATCCTTAATGCATATTAATACTCCTCTGATCATGAACATGAATATGCTTTGTGAGTAGTTACGTTTGTTCTTGAGGACAAGGGTGAAGTCTTTCTATTAGTAGTCATGTGAATTTAGTATTCGTTCGATATTTTGATGAGATGTATGTTGTCTCTCCTATAGTGGTGTTATGTGAACATCGACTACATGACACTTCACCATTATTTGGGCCTAGAGGAAGGCATTGGGAAGTAATAAGTAGATGATTGGTTAAACCCTATTTTATGCGTTGCTTCGTAAGGGGCTGATTTGGATCCACTAGTTTCATGCTATGGTTAGGTTTACCTTAATACTTATTTTGTAGTTGCGGATGCTTGCAATAGGGGTTAATCATAAGTGTGATGCTTGTCCAAGAAAGGACAGCACCAAAGCACCGGTCCACCCACATATCAAATTATCAAAGTACCGAACACGAATCATATGAGCGTGATGAAAACTAGTTTGACGATAATTCCCATGTGTCCTCGTGTAACACCCCGAGAATCATGCTACAATAATCTCCTTAAAATGATGCCTTGTCATCATTGTTAGTGTTGCTAATCTCACTTTGATTCTATTCTATTCCAGTCCAAATCTCAATTTCAAATTAAAGTCAAAATTCTAAATTGCTCAAACATGAAAATTAAAATGTTCATCATGTGGCAAATATCCTTTTGGCAATACTGGTGGTGAACCCACTTTTTTACAAAGTGTTTAAATGCCCTAAGCTAATTAATACAATGGTTAAAACTTTGTTTAAATGCCTTTTTGTTTTATAAAAAATGCTAAGCTAATTTATTTAACTACCAAACTAATTGTGGCAGTAGTCTAAATAATAATAATAATTTAGGTTCAAGCTTTGTATTTTATAAAACTGTTTTGCCTTTTGAAATTAAAAGAAAATGAAGAAGTTTCAAATAAAAGAAAAGAAAAGCCCCCCCACTCGGCCAACCGGCCCCGCTGGCCGCCAGGCCGACTAGGCCGGCCCACCCCACTCCCCTATACACCCCCTGCCCAAACCCTAACCAAAACCCAGCACCCCCACTCCCCCCCACTCGTTCGCATGTCCCCTCCCCCTCCTCTCGTTCCCGATCTGGATCGGGAAGGGGAGCGATCTCGACCCCCTTCGCCGTCACCATCTCCACTTGCCGTCGTCGACCACCGCCGCCGTCACCGCGTCCCCATCCTCATCCCCACCGGACTGCGCCCGCCTTCCCGATCCCGCGACGCCGCCCCGTCGTCCTCATCTCCTCCTCGTCGGACGTGACCCCGACTCCTCCCCAAGTCCACTGCCATTCCCCTACAGCCCCGCCGTGAGCATCTCCATCCTCCTCCCTCACCTCCTCTGTGCGCACGAGCCTCGCCGCCCCATACGCCATCAACGTGGGTGAGGACCTCGTCCTCCTTCCCTGTCGCCCCCTCTGTGCCACCGTATCGAGCCCGTGGACACGCTCATCGCGCCTACGCGCCACGCACGCGCGCGCGAGCCCGCGGCCATCACCCGCCTTGCCCCACTCGCCCCCTGCTTCTCTTTCCGTGCCACTGCTGCCGGCGACCATAACCCCCCACCCTCCTCGCGCTCCAGGCCGTGGCCGCGTCCGCGCCGGAGGCCGCGCACCCGGCCTCCTACTCCGGCTAGCCGCTGATGGCCATGGCCTCACCCCTCCGCCCCGACGGGCGCCGTTGCCCGCGCCCAAACACCCGTTTTCCCAACCCATTGGCCCATGTGCCTATGACACACGGGACCCAGCCCGTGGATAAGATAAAAATAAAAATAATAAAGAATAATAATAATAATAAATGTATATAATATTAATGAAATAAATAATATTGATTAATTAATTAGTTTAATTAACTTAACTTAATTAACCTGATTAGTTACCTAATTAATTAGTTAATTAGTTAGTAGTCAATGACAGGGTGGCCCCACACCCCTGTTGACCAGTCAAACGTTGACTGGTCAACTAGAACTCCCTGGACCCACATGCCACCATTTGGTACACTTATGTGTACACAGATTTGGGTGCACCTATCATTTACTAATTATTTTCGAATTAAATTAAATTACAGAATATCTTTAAATCTTCGGAAAATCATAGCAATTATACCATAGCTCGGATCGAAAAACTTTCTACATGAAAGTTGCTCAGAACGACGAGATGAATCCGAATATGCGGTCCATTTATCCGCCACACGCCCCTAGCATAGATAACGTTGAACTTTTCCCCTCCGGTTCATCTGTCTGACAGACGTCCGGAATCGGGAAAACTTTCCCGGATGTTATCCCACTTCACCGGTATCGTGTAGCACCGCGTTAGAACACCTCTAGCATCGCTTATTGTCATGTTATGCATATGTTTGCGTGTATTTACTGTTTCTTCCCCCTCTTCTTCTCCGGTAGACCTCGAGACCACTGCTGATGCCCCTGTGATCGACTACGTCGACGACGACCCTCCTTCTTGCCTGAGCAACCAGGCAAGCCCCCCCCCCTTTGATCATCCCGATATCGCCCATTCTATACTCTCATGCTTGCATTAGATTTTGCTATTGTTATTGTTTGCTCCTATTCTGATGCATAGCCTGCTTTTGTACCTGCTATTGTTACCTACCTGCTTATCCTAAACTGCTTATATAGGTTGGTTAGTGATCCATCAGTGATCCCCACTTGTCCTTGTTGCCCCTGCTTCATCTTCGACGACTCGATCAACGTGATCGATGACCACAGCCAGACACATCACATCACATCACGCCCCTTTAGTTGCTTGACTCTGCAGAGCTACTATCGAGTGCCGAGGGTGATCCCTCATAACGCACTCCTGACGATAATTCTGTAGTGTAGCTATTCGGTCGTGGTCATCGAGGGTGATTTCCTCTTTCACCATTCCTGATATGGCTCTGTCGTTCAACACCTCAAGTGTGAACCTCGAGGGTGGTCCCTCTTACGTTCACCTTGATGATTACATTGAGTGGAATCCACCGGGGGTGATTCCTCGGGTTTTCCCCTTGATGTCTGGACACACAGTTACCTTGACTTTACTTGAGACCTTGGTGAAAGTCGGGCGGGCCTGGAGAGCACCCGCAAGATGGTTACGTGGCACGACCGGGCATTCTAGGCCCTTGTCGTAAGTCCACGAGACAGGGCGACGGGGTCACTTTCGATCGTGAGTCTCTGCTTGTCTCTGTAAGCTAATAATACACTATGGTTTGGGTATTTGTTCTAAGTTGGCCTCTGGCCTTTACGCACCAACCACCACGCGAGAATAGTTATGGGCCTCGGCATCGTGGTATCAGCCAAAGCTTTGTCAGACGTCCAGTTCAGCAGTGCGGCATGGCTGGTCCGGCACCATCCATGTAGAGGTGGATCCTGGACCCGCCCTGCGCGCAACGACCCGGAGTGCAACGGGCGATGGGCCCAGACCCCGGAGTTCTTAGGAGGTAGACCGGCGGGGACCTCTCTGCTGAGCCTAGGTAGGGCTGCGACATGTTGATCTTCCGAGGCCGGGCATTGACCCCAGAAAGGTGTGTTCGGCCAGAGTGATCGAGCGTGTTGGAAAACGTGGTGCATCCCTGCAGGGAAGATTATCTATTAATAGCCGTGTCCACGGTAATGGACGTTCAGACTTATATCCTGATCTTATACAACTACAAATGGATACTTGAGATATGTGGCTCCGGGATTGCTTTCTCGCACGGAGTCGAGGAAGGATATCTGGGTATTAATGTTACAACATGTTTGTTAAATATTAAACTGCTATTCTTTACTCTTCTACATGCTACAAGATGCTTGGAGCTGCTTGAAGATGCTAGTCTTCGATAGGCTAGGCCCTCCCCTCTATTCTGGCATTCTGCAGTTCAGTCCACAGATTCAAACCTTCCATTTGATACCAGTGCATACTTAGTATAGATCTGATGCTTGTGAGTACTTTGGATGAGTACTCACGGTTGCTTTGCTACCTTTTTTCCCCTTCCTTCTTCTTTCCAGTTGATGCAACCAGATGGTGGGTCCCTGGAGCCAGATGCCACCACCGACGGATACTACTATGTGGAGACCGCTGAAGACCAGGGGTAGTTAGGAGGTCCCAGGCAGGAGGCCTTGCCTCTTCGGTCGTTGATGTTTATGCTAGCCTTCTTAAGGCATCCTTGTCTAACTTATGTTTGTACTTAGATATTGTTGCTAATGCTGACTCTTGTGCATCGAGCTTATATTCGAGCCCTCGAGGCCCCTGGCTTGTAATATGAAGCTTGTATTATTTTAATTTGTGTCTAGAGTTGTGTTGTGATATCTTACCGTGAGTCCCTGATCTTGGTCGTACACATTTGCGTGTATGATTAGTGTACGGTCGAATCGGGGGCGTCACAAGTTGTTATCAGAGCCTACTGCCTGTAGGATCCCCCTTTCCAACTCTTTGGCCGAAGTTGAGTCTAGTCTTTGAAGAACTTATTTACTAACATGGCTGTGTGGCTTACGGGCCCACGTCTCCAATTGGGTGGTATTAGGATCTTTTATTCCTCATCTATACTCTGGGAATCTGATCTCTCTTCTACTCGGGTTACATGATTTTGCTAACTCTAACTCTAGGTTCTCGTAAATAGTTTCTCCCGGAGAGCCCCTCACTCCAGATGATTGCTTGGTGCACCAGAAGATTCTGAAGATACTCTCCTATGTAATACCGAGTCACTTGTACCCTTCGCCGTTGTGATCCCTACCACCGATAAATCCTTATGCATAATTACCCATGTTGTCGTTCATACCTTCATCCCCAGTTGCTCTTGTTATTACAAGATGTCCTGAAATACTCTCCGATGTTTCGACAAACCTTTATGCTTATTGCCCTGTAGTTCCTTTCCGCATGAATACCCCTACGGATAATTGCTCGTGCATGCCGAGTATCCGTTCGTCCATGGTTGTTCATGTGTTTCACAACATTCTTTGGAATGCTATTCGATCTTTCGAAAATCCTCAGTAGCCTATTACTCTTGTTCCTCCTTACCTGCTTACACTATGGTTACTTCCATATATCTACCAAAGTTCCTTAGCATCCTTTGTCATCGGAATTTTGAGCACTTGATTCGATATGTTTGTGAACGCTTGCAATCATCAATCACAACTAGAATCCTCACCTTTGTTCAGACATCACTCCGAACATTAGCTGGTGTTCGACAAATCAAACCTTGATAGATTGTCAATCAATGTCTATTCAACTTGTCTTTAATCAGAGCCTCTATTTCTGATCCCCCCCCCCCCGTTTTGGAAACCATAATCCCTTTGCATTTGAGGTTTGAATCAGTCAGTTGTTTTTATAACCTGTCCTCCTTGAATTCTTTCTTCTTCTGGTTGAGTACCGATACGCACATCAGATCCATTGTGGACCTTCAGGTCCTTTGTTGGGTTTTATCCGACAGCATCCTTCATATTCAGTAACCTTGTGAGCCTTTCCTAGGATACATATTGCCTTTGGCAAATCGTATCCTCGCTCTTGCCAACCATACTATGCTTCCGAGCTTGAGTTATTTATTCCTAAAGTTTGTGGTATATGTTCCTAATATGCCCATATGGGTTGAATCTATGTCTTCCCTAAATCCGTGTGTACCCGAAGAATATGCGGGTTATATCTACTAGCAATTCTTCGGAGCTTTTCAACACTACAACTTCTTCGAATGCGAGAAGTGAATGGGAGGTTGTGCATTAGAGAAGTGGGAGTAGACCTTGAACCTTTGTGTTCATGCCCATGGACCCAATGTGGAACTTATCATGGAAGCTTATTGTTAAAATAATAATCCCTTGTGATAAGTTCTTCTGGCACCTATATTTGGTCCTTTCCAACCATGGTTCCGACCACATTGTTCTTCTTTGATCCCATTTCTCGGGCAAGTTAAAGTACTTATCTTCTGCAGATCTTTTCATCTGTCCAACCTCTATTCTGCTATACCCTCAAGTATTACCCTGTGGTATCTCGAGATTATCACGGAACTACATAACTTCTTATGAGTTCTTCAAACAACTATTATTTCTCGCCGATTCCAATTTTCCACGGGTTCTGAGTTGTTAGACACTCGAGAACACCGATAACTGATTCGAGTCTACACTTTTCCCTTCCATTGTTTTGTTTAACCTTTCTTATAATCTAACACATCTGAGCAGTGATAACTCGCTGCTTATGTAAACACCTCGGTATACAAGCTCTGTCTGTTAGACCTTGTTACTATTGTTGATGACATTCTGGTAGCCGCCGATGGACGAGAACTTTGCCTATTGGTCCGCCTCGTCTTATCGAGCAGGAAAATGGTTCTCTTCATCCCTCGCCCTTGGTACCAACGTTGTTGCCAACATAATTGACAGGCTATCCTCTGACTTGCCTTGCTATCATGACCGTGCAAAATGATTAACGCCTTCCTGATGTTAACCCACATGGTGGGCCCATAACCCACAGTTCCACAGGATCGAAACCTGACTCTCCTGTACATCCCTATTTTCCGAAATTGTCCCTCGCGCTTGGCTGACCCACGTAGTGATCTATTCTGGTATCATACACAATGCTTATTCCCATTGCTCTGAAGCCCTTTTCTCACTGTTTCACACATCGGACGATTGTCTATCTGCTTAAAACTTATTATTGTACCTTTTTGCTCTTGATGTGTTTCATTTGTTCAACTCGGGAGAGACTCATGTGTTCATTCATGGGATAATCCCATACGATTCCCCCTTATATCATCCTATCGTTGTTGAGCTACCTCTTACCTATTCGTAAGTACGATGGTTTTTCCCAAAGAAAGGATGACGACTTCATCATGATGGCCGGGAGCAGAGAAATGAAGACATGAACGTAATGGATCAAATTTTCTTCGAGAAGAGCAACCAAGCCCAAGAATGTTCGTTAGAATTTCATAACCAGCTCTTTCCCCCTTACTCCACCTCTTAAAATCTCGGGACGAGATTTCTTGTAGTGGAGGAGATTTGTAACACCCTGAGAATCATGCTACAGTAATCCCCTTTAAATGATGCCTTGTCATCATTGTTAGTGTTGCTAATCTCACTTTGATTCTATTCTATTCCAGTCCAAATCTCAATTTCAAATTAAAGTCAAAATTCTAAATTGCTCAAACATGAAACCTAAAATGTTCATCATGTGGAAAATATCCTTTTGGCAATATTGGTGGTGAACCAACTTTTTTTCAAAGTGTTTAAATGCCCTAAACTAATTAAAACAATGGTTAGAATTTTGTTTAAATGCCTTTTTGTTTTATAAAAATGCTAAGCTAATTTATTTAACTACCAAACTAATTGTGGCAGTAGTCTAAATTATAATAATAATTTAGGTTCAAGCTTTGTATTTTATAAAACTGTTTTGCCTTTTGAAATTAAAAGAAAACAAAGAAGTTTCAAATAAAAGAAAAGAAAAGCCCCTCACTGGGCCAACCGGCCCAGCTGGCCACCAGGCCGACTAGGCTGGCCCGCCCCACTTCCCTATACACCCCCTGCCCAAACCCTAACCGAAACCCAGCACCCCCACTCCCCCCCACTCGTTCGCATGTCCCCTCCCCCTCCTCTCGTTCCCGATCTGGATCGGGAAGGGGAGCGATCCCGACCCCCTTCGCCGTCACCATCGCCACTTGCCGTCGTCGACCACCGCCGCCGCACGAGGACCCGTAGCCGCCTAACGCTACCCCGCTGTTGCCGCGTCCCCATCCTCATCCCCATCGGACTGCGCCCGCCTTCTCGATCCCGCGACGCCGCCCCGTCGTCCTCGTCTCCTCCTCGTCGGACGCGACCCCGACTCCTTCCCGAGTCCGATGCCATTCCCCTACGGCCCCGCCGTGAGCATCTCCCTCCTCCTCCCTCACCTCCTCTGTGCGCACGAGCCTCACCGCCCCGTACGCCATCAACGTGGGTGAGGACCTCGTCCTCCTACCCTGTCGCCCCCTCTGTGTCACCGTCTCGCGCCCGTGGACGCGCTCACCGCGCCTACGCGCCATGCACGCGCGCGCGAGCCCGCGCCCGCTCGCGCCTTGCCCCGCGGCCATCGCCCGCCTTGCCCCGCTCGCCCCCTGCTTCTCCTCCCGTGCCACTGCCACCGGCGACCGCAACCCCCCACCCCCCGCGCGCTCCAGGCCGTGGCCGCGTCCGCGCCGGAGGCCGCGCATCCGGCCTCCTACTCTGGCTAGCCGCTGATGGCCATGGCCTCGCCCCTCCGCCCCGACGGGCGCGGCCAGCACCCGTTTGCCCCACCCATTGGCCCCTGTGCCTATGACACACGGGCCCCAGCCCCTGGATAAGATCAAAAAAATAATATATAAAAAAGAATAATAATAATAATAAATGTATATAATATTAATGAAATAAATAATATTGATTAATTAATTAGTTTACTTAACTTAACTTAATTAACCTGATTAGTTACCTAATTAATTAGTTAATTAGTTAGTAGTCCACCCTTGTTGACCAGTCAAACGTTGACTGATCAACTGGGACCCCTTGGACCCACATGCCATTCTCTGGTACACTTATGTGTACATAGATCTGGGTGCACCTAGCATTTACTCATTAATTTTGAATTAAATTAAATTATAGAATATCTTTAAATCTTCGGAAAATCATAGCAATTATACCATAGCTCGGATCGAAAAACTTCTACATGAAAGTTGCTCAGAACGACGAGACGAATCCGAATATGCGGTCCATTCATCCGTCACACGCCCCTAGTATAGCAAAACTTTTCCCCTCCGGTTCATCTGTCTGACAGACGTCCGGAACCGGGAAAACTTTCCCGGATGTTATCCCACTTCACCGGTATCGTGTAGCACTGCGTTAGAACACCTCTAGCATCGCTTATTGTCATGTTATGCATATGTTTGCGTGTATTTACTGTTTCTTCCCCCTCTTCTCCGGTAGACCTCGAGACCACTTCTGATGCCCCTGTGATCGACTACGTCGACGACGACCCTCCTTCTTGTCTGAGCAACCAGGCAAGCCCCCCATTTGATCATCCCGATATAGCCCATTCTATACTCTCATGCTTGCATTAGATTTTGCTAATGTTATTGTTTGCTCCTATTCTGATGCATAGCCTGCTTTTGTACCTGCTATTGTTACCTACCTGCTTATCCTAAACTGCTTAGTATAGGTTGGTTAGTGATCCATCAGTGACCCCCCCTTGTCCTTGTTGCCCCTGCTTCATCTTCGACGACTCGATGAACGTGATCGATGACCAGAGCCTGACACCTCACATCACATCACGCCCCTTTAGTTGCTCGACTATGCAGAGCTACTATCGAGTGCTGAGGGCGATCCCTCATAACGCACTCCTGATGATAATTCTGTAGTATAGCTATTCGGTCGTGGTCATCGAGGGTGATTTCCTCTTTCACCATTCCCGATACGGCTCTGTCATTCAACACCTCAAAGTGTGAACCTCGAGGGTGGTCCCTCTTACGTTCACCTTGATGATTACATTGAGTGGAATCCACCGGGGGTGATTCCTCGGGTTTTCCCCTTGATGTCTGGACACACAGTTACCTTGACTTTACTTGAGACCTTGGTGAAAGTCGAGCGGGCCCGGAGAGCACCCGCAAGATGGTTACGTGCCATGATCGGGCATTCTAGGCCCTTGTCGTAAGTCCACGAGATGTGGCGACGGGGTCACTTTCGATCGTGAGTCTCTGCTTGTCTTCGCAAGCTAATAATACACTATGGTTTGGGTATTTGTTCTGAGTTGGCCTCTAGCCTTTACGCACCAACCACCATGCAAGAATAGTTATGGGCCTCGGTGTCGTGGTATCAGCCGAAGCTTCGTCAGACATCCAGTTCAGAAGTGCGGCACGGCTGGGCCGGCACCATCCATGTAGAGGTGGAGCCTGGACCCACCCTGCGCGCAATGACCCGGAGTGCAACGGGCGATGGGCCCAGACCCCGGAGTGCTTAGGAGGTAGACCGGCGGGGACCTCTCTGCTGAGCCTAGGTAGGGCTGCGACGTGTTGATCTTCCGAGGCCGGGCATTGACCCCAGAAAGGTGTGTCCGGCCAGAGTGATCGAGCGTGTTGGAAAATGTGGTGCACCCCTGCAGGAAAGATTATCTATTAATAATCGTGTCCACGGTAACGGACGTTCAGACTTATATCCTGATCTTATACAACTACAAATGGATACTTGAGATATGTGGCTCCGGGATTGCTTTCTCCGGGATTCAAACCTTCCATTTGATACCAGTGCATACTTAGTATAGATCTAATGTTTGCGAGTACTTTGGATGAGTACTCATGGTTGCTTTGCTACCTTTTTCCCCCTTCCTTCTTCTTTCCAGTTGATGCAACCAGATGGTGGGTCCCTGGAGCCAGATGCCACCGCCGACGGATACTACTACATGGAGACCGCTGAAGACCAGGAGTAGTTAGGAGGTCCCAAGCAGGAGGCCTTGCCTCTTCGGTCGTTGATGTCTGTGCTAGCCTTCTTAAGGCATCCTTGTCTAACTTGTGTTTGTACTCAGATATTGTTGCTTCCGCTGACTCTTGTGCATCGAGCTTGTATTCGAGCCCTCGAGGCCCCTGGCTTGTAATATGAAGCTTGTATTATTTTAATTTTTGTCTAGAGTTGTGTTGTGATATCTTCCCGTGAGTCCCTGATCTTGGTCGTACACATTTGCGTGTATGATTAGTGTACGGTCGAATCGGGGGCGTCACACCTCGGGAGCGCTTTTCTCATTATAAGAAATCATCCAGGCTTGTCCTTTGCTACAAAAAGGATTGGGCCACCTTGCTGCACCTTATTTACTTTCATTGCTTGTTACCGGTTACAAATGATCTTATCACAAAACTATCTGTTACCTACAATTTCAGTGCTTGTAGAGAATACCTTACTGAAAACCGCTTGTCATTTCCTTTTGCTCCTCGTTGGGTTCGACACTCTTACTTATGAAAAGGCGATAGATCCCCTATACTTGTGGGTCATCACCATTCGCCTCCCCTCCAGGGAGTATGGAGGAGCTTGTACAACTATTCAAGGGAGCGCGGCGGCGCTTCCGATTATGGAAGATATCGGCCTGCCGGGAAGGTGCGCGAGAGGCCTGGGCCTTGGTGAAAACAAGGTATACCAAGCTCGATCCGAATCATATGGCCTGGGTCGGACCTTTAGGGTCCGATGGAAAGGAAATTCCCGTTAGTTTGGTATATGACCAGGTAAAAGTAGCCGCCAAGTATTCGCAGCAGGATTGTAAGCTAGATAGCCTGTTAGATGGCATAGAGGAAGAAGTTTTTGAGTCCAATTGAATATGTACTTCAATTGACAAATTTGTCCCTAGACGGATTGTAAAACGATTGTCATTGCGGACCTTTTCACTTCGACCTCTGGACCCGAAGGTCCGGAGTGTTTCCGAATACCCGCTCGGTAATATAGACCAGGGTATGCGTGGAAACCAGGCGTAGGGGTCATAGTTGCTTAAACAGATAAGTATCAGGCTAGCTATGTTATATTACATTTTGATTGTAAGAAACATCTTCCAGAGAGAATAGTTCCGTTAAGGGTTCCTTTCCCTAGGTTAGCATGTGTTAACGTGCATGTCCAAACTTTGATTGAAAAATCGCAGCATACGTAACATCTGGAGGTTCATAGTGTAATGAGTAAAAAACATCTTTATTCCGCCGACCGGATATTCCCTTAAGAACGCTAGCTTTCGGCTTCACCCAGTCTAAGGTACACATCCGGATGACCCGGTAGTAACAATCGCAGAGGTGCTCCCTTTATGCCCTAGCTGAACCAACGAGAACGTACGGCATAAGCACAGGAGCCTGGCAACCTAGCTTGGCCAAAACTTAAGTCATATCGATGCATATAATGGCGAAGAAAAGGTACATACGCGGAAAAGACACATATGTGGTGAGCTTAATGCTCGGGAAATAATAATAATAATAAGCTTCTGTACAAGAAGCCCCCAGGTATAATGGATGTACACATTTGAGGATGCGTACGTCGTAGGTGCACGGTTTAGCCGCACAAGAGCTTTAAGGCTAAAAGAAGAAAAGGTGAAACGAGAGGAAAAAAATAAATAAACAATGAAAACAAAAGGGAGAAGGGGATGAACGAAGAGTTCGACGCTAGGCATAGAATCTTCAAAGTCTGGCTGCGTTCCATGGGTTCGGCTCTAGGCGATTGTCTGATGCATCACGCAGGCGGTACGCTCCTCCAGTGAGAACTTCATCAATGATGAAGGGACCCTCCCACTTGGGCTTGAGTTTGTCCTTTTTCTTCTCCGGTAAGCGTAGAACGAGTTCGCCAACATTATAAGTCTTGGCCCGTACTTCTCTGCTTTGATATCTGCGGGCCTGTTGTTGATAAAATGCAGAACGGGCTTTTGCAACGTCGCGCTCCTCCTCCAGGGCATCTAAGCTGTCTTGCCAATTAAGCTCCGCGTCTCTCTTCACACATGCGCACTCGAGGTGAGTCATGAATAATGTCGTAGGGTAACACAGCCTCTGCGCTGTACACCATGAAGAAAGGTGTATATCCGATAGTGCGGTTGGGCATGGTCCGCAGCCCCCAGAGTACGGAGTCGAGCTCCTCTACCCAGTGCTTGTCTGATTCTTTCAAAGACCGCACTAGTCTGAGCTTAATGCCGCTCATAATAAGACCATTGGCTCGTTCGACTTGACCGTTTTTGCGGGTGATAGACGGAGGCGTAATCAAGCTTAATGCCCAGATTAGCACACCGGGTTTTCACCTCATCGGCTGTGAAATTGGAGCCGTTATCGGTGATGATGCTATGTGGAACACCATAACGATGCACAACACCGGATATGTCACCGGTCCGGCTTCGGCCATTTTAACTGGTTTGGCCTGTATCCACTTAGTGAATTTATCCACCATGACCAACATATATTTTTTTCTTATGGCTTCCTCCTTTAAGGGGTCCGACCATATCAAGCCCCCAAACCACGAAAGGCCAAGTGATGGGGATTGTTTGTAGAGCGGTGGGTGGCATATGGCTTTGGTTGGCAAAAAGCTGGCATCTGACGCAACGTTGGACAAGGTCCTGTGCATCTGCTCGGGCCGTCGGCCAATAGAAACCTGTACGGAAGGCCTTGCTTACAAGGGCCCGAGCCGCGGCGTGGTGACTGTCGGTGTCAAAACCGGCGGATCTCAGGTAGGGGGTCTTGAACTGTGCGTCTAAGGCTAATGGTAACAGGAGGCGGGGGACACAATGTTTACCTAGGTTCGGGCCCTCTCTATGGAGGTAATACCCTACTTCCTGCTTGATTGATCTTGATGATATGAGTATTACAAGAGTTGATCTACCACGAGATCGTAGAGGCTAAGCCCTAGAAGCTAGCCTATGATAACCAAGGTCTGGAGCGGGCTGAAGAAGAACTCGGCCAAGTGAAGAGGCAGTTGGAGGATAACCAAGGTATGCAAAAACCTTGTTCGCGTTCAGCGCGAATGAATAATTTAGTATGATGAAAATATTTTTATGATGTGCTCTAGGGGCGGCGGCCGAAGTTGAGGCTCTTAAGAAGGCTGTGGCCATGGCCGAGAAGAAGGCATCCGCCGAGCAGGCTCTTCGTGAAAAGCACGAGGCACGGGTTATTGAGGCTGAGCAAGAGCTCCAAGAGTCCTTGAAGAAATGCGAGACCTTGGAGCAGAGTTTATTGGAGAAAGAATCCGAACTCACTATGGCTCGTCAAGCCGCACGCGATGCCCGGGGGGAAGCCCAAGGTGCCCTGCAAGAAATCCAGGTGGCAAGGAAGATCGCGGCGGGTAAGGCTTTTTCTATGTAAAGCAAATATTTGAAGGGAGAAAATCATGTTTACTAATTTGAATTTGGATTTCTCCAGGGGTATTTGCGGAGCTGCCATGCAGCATATCTGATGCCGCCCAATTCTACCCGGCCGAAGAAAGGAGCACTGCGGAGAAGCTCTTCTGGTCGCAGTATCTGGCGCTAAAGTATCCAGTGCCTTTTGCCGATCAACTGAAGCAGCTGATCGAACTGCATAAGGCGGCCGAACTAGCCATGAAGGATTTAATTATCCGGCTATGGCTTGCCGAGCCGATTCCCAGCAGTTACTTCGGGCTCGTAAAGCGGCTTGTGAGTGCCTGCCCTCGACTTGAAGTCATCAAGCGGTCGGTCTGTATGGAGGGTGCATGAATGGCCTTCGCCCGCGCGAAGGTGCACTGGGCGAAGATGGATGCTGAAAAGCTAATGACCGAAGGACCACCAGAGGGGAAGAAGCACTGCAAGCCCGAGTTATATTATGATAGTGTCCTGAAAGGATCCCGCCTTGTGGCGGAGCAATGCGCCAAGGACATTATATTCCCATGAATACATTCATGTTGTCCTATGTAATGTTAAACAAGGTCGTTTCTATTATTTATTGCCTGTTATTTCAGATTTTTTCCTCCTGTGCGGTTGTTTTATATGTTAATCCTGAGAGTTGGCCAGTCGTCTGCTTCTGCCCCCACGTAGGAAGTACGGGGGTGTTCGGGATAAACTTGAGCACTCTTTACCCCAGTTTTGGGTCCTTGAAGGAGGAGTTCAGCGCAACGAACCAGGAATCGGACTATAAGGCTTTATCACTCTCACTTAGCCATAGGAGTTTGACAAAAGAAAGGTAGGCACAGCCCCTGGTGTTCGGAAGACCGCACTAGGGGCTCTATAAGCACCTGATCGGAAGAAAAGCCGATCCATTGCACGCTGCATTAGTTATCGCATAATGCGAAACAAATCCTTAAAGATTTTGCTACCTCTCGAATAGCTGACCAGCTCTTGCCGTATCATGACAGTCAGTTTTCGGCTTTCTCTGTTGAGGCGCTTGTCTGGAAGAACCGGGACGCAATCGCAGTAGTTCTCCCTTTACTACCCTAGCCGATATAGCGGAACGTAGGGTAGCAAGCACAGGAGCCGGGCATGATTCGGAGCCAATGCATATAATGCTATAAGTTCGGGGTGCCGAATGACCATCAGGGTGTTCGTACTTTATTGCCGTATTATGGCTACAACGAGGCCCCTGGCATATTAAGGCATATCATAGTGTACGGATGCCATTTGACAAAAAAATATCAATAAGAAAGAGCAGCAAGTAAGCGTCATATAAAGGCACATATTGCAATTGAATAATATGTCGATGCGTACGAGTACAAATAGTGTGATAAAGAGGAATATGACTTCAAAACCTGCTGTGACCGAGGGAGGGAAGTCGTGTGCGGATTCGGGTGATAATCGGATGATCATCAAGGGGCATATCTAAGGATTCCCGTACGCAATCGAACTATTTCCTTCCTTGGTATGTTCGTCCCCTCGTGGGTCTGGTCTCCATGTCGCCAGTGATGGCCTACACGAAAGTGGACCTGCAAAGGAAGTGCAAAAAGATGTTTGTGTGCCACGGAGCGGTTAAACCGTATTATGTGTTCTAGCCTGGCATTGTCTCCGCCTACCGCCGGAGTGATTAATTGAGCTCTTGATGAGCTGGGCTATCCTGTCGCATAGTAGTTCGGACTCTTTCGACTGTGTCCGGGAGTCTGGCTGTCGAATGAAGGTTCGATTGAAAAATGCCAGTCTGCACTTCTACTGCTAAGGCGGCGGTATGCTCTTTAGTACGGGGGGGGGGGGGGGGGGGAGCGTTTGCCATTAACTGTTATGGCGCCACGTGGACCGGGCATTTTGAGCTTAAGATAAGCATAATGTGGCACCACATTGAATTGAGCGAACGCGGCTCGTCCGAGCAGTGCATGATAGCTGCTGCGAAAAGGGACGATGTCAAAGACTAACTCTTCATTACGGTAGTTATTCGGGTGTCCGAAGACTACTTCCAGAGTGATGGAGCCTGTGCAGCAGGCCTCCACACCTGGTATTACACCTTTAAAGGTGGTTTTGGTGGGTTTGATCTTTGAAGGATCGATGCCCATCTTACGCATTGTATCCTGATAAAGCGGGTTCAGGCTGCTGCCCCCATCCATGAGGACTCGTGTTAGGTGGAATCCATCATTTATTGGGTCGAGGACTAATGCGGCTGAGTTGCCCTGACAGATATTGTCCGGGCAATCCTTACGATTGAGGATGATCGGGCTGGACGACCATATGTTATATTTTAGGGCGACTGGCTCCGTTATGTCAACATCCCTGAGTGTGCGCCTCCACTCCCGCTTGGGAATATGCGTGGCGTTTATCATATTCACCGTTTTAATTTGTGGAGGGAACCTCTTTTGCCCTCCTATGTTTGGTGACTGGGGCTCCTCGTCGCCGTCGTCGCTTTGCGACCCCTTCTCCTTGTTTTCGGCACTTGACTTGCCGGCTTGTTTGAAGACCCAGCATTCTCTGTTGGTATGATTGGCTGGTGTTCCTGGGGTGCCGTGAATTTGGCATGAGCGGTCGAGTATACGGTCCAGACTGGACGTGCCCGGACTATTTCTTTTGAATTGTTTCTTCCTTTGACCGGTATTAGAGCCGTTGAATCCGGCATTGACGGTCGTGTCTTCGGCTTTGTCGCCATTATTTTGGCGCTTGTGTTTGCTGCGTCGGGGCTTGCCGTTGTTATCTCCTGGTTCGGAAGTCCCAGGTTTGCTTGATGTGCTGTTGCTACGAGCTAGCCAGCTATCCTCGCCCGCACAAAAGCGGGTCATGAGTGTCGTGAGGGCTGCCATGGACTTCGGCTTCTCTTGGCCAAGGTGTCGGGCAAGCCACTCGTCACGGATGTTGTGTTTAAAGGCCGCTAGGGCTTCGGCATCCGGACAATCGATAGTTTGGTTCTTTTTAGTTAGGAATCGAGTATAGAATTTCCTGGCTGACTCTCCAGGCTGTTGGGTTATGTGACTTAGATCATCAACATCCGGTGGTCGCACATAAGTGCCCTGGAAGTTATCCAGGAATGCGTATTCCAGGTTCTCCCAACTTCCAATGGAGTTTTTTGGCAAACTATTCAGCCAAAGTCGAGCCGGTCCCTTGAGATTTAGTGGGAGGTACTTGACGGCATGTAGATCATCGCCGCGGGCCATGTGAATGTGGAGAAGGAAATCTTTGATCCATACCGAGGGGTCTGTAGTCCCATCGTAGGGCTCGATATTCATGTGCTTAAACCCTTCTGGGAATTCATGCTCCATTACTTTGTCAGAGAAGCATAGGGGGTGTGCAACGCCTCTATGCCGGGCTACGTCACGACGTAGTTCAAATGAGTTTGGTCTGTTGTATCCGGCCCGGCAAGATTTGTAATTAGTATATCCGACGTGGCGGTCATCGTCACGCGTTGGGGTGCGCCCTCGTGATCCGTAGATCGATCTTGACTGTCCTGCTTTGTTTTCCAATTCGTCTTGCAGGTCATGCATGTAGCCCCGGGCCTTCGTGTTTTTATTTGTTTGGCGCCAGGGTGCGGGCTGGTGTTCGGGCTGATACGCCGCTTTGTCTCGGCCACGAGGTGGCCGGTCAGCCGCATCCCGCGCTGGTAGTGTATGCTCTAGTGCCTCCTCATCGAATTGAGGTAACAACCTGCGTTCGAGTCACTTTTGGTTGAGCGCTCGAGTCTGTATTCCTCGGCTGCCAGGACCTTAGTCCATCTATCAGTTAGCAGATCTTGATCAGCTTGAAGCTGCTGCTGCTTTTCTTCAGGCTTTTTGCAGTGGCTATAAGCCGGCGCTTGAAGCGCTCCTGCTCGACGGGATCCTTAGGCACGATGAATTCTTCGTCGCCGAGGCTCGCCTCGTCCTCAGAGAGGGGCATGTAATTGTCATCCTCCGAGTCTCCATCCATTGCCTGTTTATCAGGGCAAGCTTCCCCATCCTCCCGTCCGGCTTGCTCGAAGCTTGGCTGGGCGGGATTGTTTTCGTCTTCGGCATCATCCGGAGTGCTATTGTCTCTTGTGCCGGTATCACTACTTTTGCTGTGACGGGGCTTAAAGCGGCGCCGCTGATGCGGCGCTTAGATTGCTTCTCAAGGGGATTATCCTCCGTTGCCTCATCGCCATTGCTTTCTTTGGGTGTGCCCACCATATATATATATATATATATATATATATATATATATATATATATATATATATATATATATATATACATACATACATACATACATACATAAACACTATTCTGATCACGGGATCAGAATAATATTCTGATCACAACCTGACCTGCCTGAGTAACGCGCCTGAACTTCTCTCTGTACGAACCCGACCTTCGGGCTATCTTCGCAACCGTGCCTTCTACCGCGAGTTTTTCTGGTTAGTTGTGTTCCATGTGATGTAAGTGTAATCTTCAAATGATTTTTAGTAACTAAATACTCATTTTATATAGGAATCTCGCTCATAGGCGGATTTTGCACTCAGGTCGTGAAGAACTCGCGTTTTTTGCGATTTTACTGCCTGAGTTGTTCGACCTGAACTTCCCCCTGTGCTAGGTTGAACTTCCCGCAACATTGCCCAAATAGGTCTTGCTATATACCGTCGGAAAGCTATGGACACGTGTATCATGACCCAAGTTAAATTTTTCGCAAAATGTAAGCGGTTTAAGAGCAGTTTTGAAAACCGTTTTTTCTTCACACAAAAAACATGAATCGTAATTTCGATCGCATTTCTAAACCGTTTATCGAAATGAGGCATATAATATGGCGTTGGAAAGCTGCTGCAAAACCGCTCCTTCCACATATTGAAAGTTTTTTCTAATTCCCTATGGTTAAAGAGTAATTTGAAAAAACGTAAATTTTCGTAAACCGAACAGCTGAGTTCGTTTTTTCAATGTTATTTCTAAACGGATAATCCAATGGAGGCATATGATATGGCATTGAAAAGGTTATGAAAATGCGCTACTTTTTCGTCTTGAAAGTTTTTTCTAATTTTGAATGGTTTAAGAGTAATTTCGAAAATGGTTCAAGTCCTACCGAGTTCGTATTTTCGAGTTAATTTTTTAACCGTTCGTCCGAATGCAGCAAATGATATGACGTTGGAAAGCTTGAACAAATGCGAAACTTTTTGGTATGTATTGTTTCTCCCAATTCTTTACGGTTTTAAGTCAGTTTCGAAAATGGCGAAAAACGTATTTTCACCGTAGTTTCTACGAACTTTATCGGAATTGGGCAAATAATATACCGTTGAAAAGCTACGGAAAATGCGAAACTTTTTCATGTTGATGGTTTTCTCTGATTCCTAGCCGTTTTCAAGTAATTTCGAAAACGGCGAGATCATTCGTTCTGCCTTTTTCGCGAAACAGATTGTCCAAAATGCACCGCCTGAAGAACCTGAACTTCTCGGCGCGTGTACCTGAACTTCACTCTGTTTTTCACGTGATTTTTTTGCTCGTAGGTCTCCATCCACTGCTCGTAACTCTCCATCCACTCACCGAAATTGAGCAAGTGACATATCGATGGAAAGCTGCTGTAAACACGCAATTTTCCCGTGTTGATCATTTTTTCATACTCGCGACGATTTTGAAAGTTTTTCATCTCAAGTTCATTCACTATAGTAGTCGAACTTCCTGCTGTTTTCACGTTGAACTTCTGTGCTGTATTTTCGTTTGTAATTTTGTCATTCCATTCGTGGTGTTAACAAATCATATTCCTTTTGTACAAACCTCTTTCACAATAATTTTTTTAACTTTCTCCGACGAAGTATTTGAACTTGTAACAACAAAACTTTTAGTCTTTGCTTTTTTATTCTTTTTTTAACACAAAATGCACACCGTGTAGTACGTGAACTTCTGACAGTTATTAATCTGAACTTCTCTCGGTTACGTGAAAATATCTGAGTTTTTTATGAATATTAATCTAAATTTCTTAATCCTTTTTTATGAATTTTGAAGCGCCCTATTTTTAAACGTTGAACTTCTCGTTATTTTAATTTTGAACTTCTTGTTTTCATTCTTTAATAACGAGGAAAATCTTAGTTTTTTATAATCATCGAACTTCTCCATCTTTTTAATATGGACTTCCTGGTTTATTTCTTAATATTTTTTATGAAATTTTGAAGCGCCCTATTTTTAAAAGTTGAACTTCTTGTTATTTTATTTTTGAACTTCTTGTTTCCATTCTTTAATAACGAGGAAAATCTGAGTTTTCTATAATCATCGAACTTCTTCATCTTTTTAATTTGGACTTCCTGGTTTTATTTCTTAATCTTTTTTTATAAAATTTTGAAGCGCTCTATTTTTAAAAGTTGAACTTCTTGTTTTTTTATTTTTGAACTTCTTGTTTCCATTCTTTAATAACGAGGAAAATCTGAGTTTTCTATAATCATCGAACTTCTCCATCTTTTTAATATGGACTTCCTGGTTTTATTTCTTAATCTTTTTTTACGAAATTTTGAAGCGCTCTATTTATTTAAAAGTTGAACTTCTTGTTATTTAATTTTTGAACTTCTTGTTTCCATTCTTTAATAACGAGGATAATCTGAGTTTTCTATAGTCATCGAACTTCTCCATCTTTTTAATATGGACTTCCTGGTTTTTTCTTAATTTTTGTTATGACTAAAAATATTTTAAGACACCAAAACAACATTTTTGTGTGTGTTTTTGCATTGGTTTGCACGTCAAACCACGTTATCTTTAGAAATTGAACTTCTCCTTTTCTTTTTGTTTTTTTCAACATTGTTTAGCACGTCGAACCACGTCATCTTTAGAAATTGAACTTCTCCTTTCTTTTTGTTTTCTTTCAACATTGGTTTGCACGTCGAACCGCTTCATATTTAGAAATTGAACTTCTCATTTTCTTTCAACATTGGTTTACACGTTAAACCGCGTCATCTTTAGAAATTGAACTTCTCCCTTTTGTTTTCTTGCATGTTTTACCTTGCATGTTTAAATTTATTTTGAACTTGCTGAGATAACACACTTGACCTTCTCGAACACAACATTTTGACCTTCGCAAAACATAAATTAAAGCCAAACTTTTGACCTACAGAGCATGTATAATTTTCTCCACTTTCTCAAGAATAAGCGCTGAATCACCCCATTAGTTTGACTTGAACTTCTGCTGCACATGAATAAGCTGTTGAAAACACACAACTTTCCTGCTCCGTTACTTAAATTTGAACTTCTAGTTTTTTAAGAAACGGGATTTTTTAAAACTTTTTTACTTGTTCCTTTTATTCTAATTTGAACTTCTAGTTTTTTATAACAGGGATTTTTTTCATAAATTCTTTTGAAATGTTCCTTTTTTTAATTTGGACTTCTCCGTCTTTTTGTTTTTAAACCTTGTACTTCTCTATTGTTGTAGTTTGACCTTCTTATTTTTTTGTTTTTCAGAAATAATTTTAGTTTTTTATTTAAAAGGAAAAAATTCAGACGAACGCTGATCCACCGCATTTTCTAAATTTGAACTTCAAGGTTTTTTTATACTTCATATGAAATTTTAATATGAACTTCTCCGTTATTTCTTGAGAAACAGGAAGATACAAGTTTTTTATACTCATCGGACTGCTCGGTTATTTCAAATTGAACTTCACATCCGCGCACTGTAATATATTTCCAACATCAAGCACCAACATGAACCACAAACAAGCATCATTTAATCACTTCAAAAAGAGCAGGCATCAAGAAAGGCTACGGCTAAACAAAAGGAAAATTTATCAGCTGCAAGTTTGTTCGTGCTCCCCTACATAGACACAACAATTATCAACTTCCATATACATGGACTTCAATTATCTGACAACATGAACTTCACATGTAAACCAAAGATGCATTGAGACAGGGTAAAATGTTACAAAAAATACACTTTTTTGTGTGAGACATATACACAAACAGCTTCTGTGCATTGATAGTACAAGGAGAGGGGCAGCTCGATGCGCAGACTGGGCGCGGGGGCAGAGTGAAAGGCAACAACAACATGGAGGAAGGGGGAAGCAACAGCATGGAGGAAGTGGGCGGCAATGACGATGAGTGTGGTGCGCTGTAAGCACACAGGCACCAGAGCCGAGAGGAAGCGCGTGGCCTGGTGTGGCGCACGACCTGCCCAAGGGGTTCCCCGCGACCTTCCCCGGGCGCTGCCGCGAGCTGCCCTCACGCGCACCTCAGATCCGCGTCGGCTGCCAAGGGGGTGGATGGGCCCATGGGAAGGAGGGTGCCGCTACAGCCAGAACAACAGCGAGCGAGGATTTGGGAAGCAGTGCGCGTGAGGTTGACGCCCCGCGGAGGAGGCCGCTGCCATGGTGGATTCAGGGGGAGGTGGGCTACCACCGAGGTGGATCCAGGGGGAGGGGGTCGCCGTCGCAATCGATTCAGGGGGGCAGAGGCCACCACTACGGTGGATTCAAGGGGAGGGAGGCGGTGGCTGCTTGTGGGATCCGGGGCCGCGCCACCGTTGGGGAGAGGGGAGGTGGCGAGTCGGACCGGGGGAAGTGGAGGGGAGGGGTCGCGCCGCCGTTGGGAGGAGGGGAGGTGGCGCGCCGGCCACGGGGGAGGAGGGGCTACGCCGTGGGGGATGTGGGTCGGGGATGAGGGCCGAGATGTGGAAGAGTGGGAGGTGGGGTTCGGTGTTTTTTATGATCTCAGGAACGTCCGGTCGCCTCCTATATAGGGAGCTGTGATCCGAATAGTTATTCTGATCCCATAATCAGAATAGTGCTCTCTCTCTCTCTCTCTCTCTCTCTCTCTCTCTATATATATATATATATATATATATATATATATCATATGATGAGGTGGCTGCTGATACGTCTCCGTCGTATCTATAATTTTTGATTGTTCGATGCCAATATTATTCAACTTCTATATACTTTTGGCAACTTTTTTATACTATTTTTGGGACGAACATATTGATCCAGTGCCCAGTGCCAGTTACTGTTTGTTGCAGGTTTTATGTTTCGCAGAAACCCAATATCAAACGGAGTCCAAACGGGATAAAAACGGACGGAGAATTATTTTGGAATATTTGTGATTTTTGGGAGGAAGAATCAATGGGAGACGGTGCCCGAGGGGGCCACGAGACAGGGGGGCGCGCCCTAGGGGGGAAGACGCGCCCTGGACTCTCGTGGGCACCCCGTAAGGCGGTTGACGCTCTTCTTTTGTCGCAAGAAAGCTAATTTTATGTGAAAAATCTGGGCGAAAGATTCACCCCAATCAGAGTTACGGATCTCCGGATATAAAAGAAACGGTGAAAGGGCAGAATCTGAGAATGCAGAAACAGAGAGAGACGGAGAGATAGATCCAATCTCGGAGGGGCTCTCGCCCCTCCCACGCCATGGGAGCCAAGGACCAGAGGGGAAACCCTTCTACCATCTAGGGAGGAGGTCAAGGAAGAAGAAGAAGAAGGGGGGCCCTCTCCCCCTTGCTTCCGGTGGCGCCGGAGCGCTGCCGGGGGCCATCATCATCACCGCGATCTTCACCAACACCTCCGCCATCTTCACCAACATCTCCATCACCTTCCCCAATCTATATTCAGCGGTTCACTCTCCTGCAACCCGCTGTACCCTCTACTTGAACATGGTGCTTTATGCTTCATATTATTATACAATGATGTGTTTCCATCCTATGATGTCCGAGTATATTTTAGTTGTCCTATCTGTGATTGATGAATTGCTATGATTGGTTTGAGTTGCATGTGTTATTATTGGTGCTGTCCTATTGTGCCCTCCGTGTCGGGCAAGCGTGAGGGATTCCTGCTGTTGGGTTTGCAATATGTTTATGATTTGCTTATGGTGGGTGGCGTGAGTGACAGAAGCACAAACCTGAGTAAGTAGGTTGTTTGCGTATGGGATAAAGGGGACTTGATACTTTAATGCTATGGTTGGGTTTTACCTTAATGATCTTTAGTAGTTGCGGATGCTGGCTAGAGTTCCAATCATAAGTGCATATGATCCAAGAATAGAAAGTATGTTAGCTTATGCCTCTCCCTCAAATAAAATTGCAATAGTGATTACTGGTCTAGTAACGTAGTCAATTGCTTAGGGACAATTTCATAACTCCTACCACCACTTTTCCACACTCGCTATATATACTTTATTGCTTCTTTGTCTAAACAGCTCCTAGTTTGTATTTACGCGTTCTTTATTATCTTGCAAACCTATCCTATCACACCTACAAAGTACTTCTAGTTTCATACTTGTTCTAGGTAAAGCGAACACTAAGCGTGCGTAGAGTCGTATCAGTGGTAGATAGGACTTGAGATAATATTTGTTCTACCTTTAGCTCCTCGTTGGGTTCGACACTCTTACTTATCGAAAGAAGCTACTATTATCCCCTACACTTGTGGATTATCAAGACCTTTTTCTGCCGCCATTGCCGGGGAGTCATAGCGTGGGGTGAATATTCTCGTGTGTGCTTGTTTGCTTTATCACTAAGTAATTTTTATTTGCTATTCTTAGTTGTTCTCTATCTTTAGTTATGGATATGGAACACGAAATACCAAAAAAATTAGGTGTACTTGCTACTCATGGAGATAGGGAACCTCCTAAAACCCTCGATGCTCGTTATGTGACAGAAGTTATGTACTACTTTCATAATCCTGAGAAAACCCCATTCAACTTTGTTATGGGAGACACGTTGGATCAACATGAATACTTTAGGGATTATCGCTAGACACAAAAAGGGAAACTATTATGGGATCAAATTGCTATGTTGCATTGGTATGCTAGGCAACTATGCTTGAGATATGATTATACTTGTTGCTCTAGGATGAAGGCTCCACACCTTGACTTTTCATGCAAATTTAATGATAATAAACCTTAGCTTCTTATGCTAATGGTATATATGATTACTATGATGTGGAACAAATAGAAGAATTTGTTACTTTTATGGGTGCTTATGAAATAGAATCTTTGTTTAAAACGTGTAAAAATTTTGATGATGTTGTTTACAGACCTGAAATTTTTGCTATACTTAGATATTGCTATGAGAATTATGAATATAATGCCAATATTGATGCATTTATTGAAGAAGTCTCCGCTGTCCAAGAAGAGACTAATATTTTGCAGGAAGCTATGGAAGAAGAAATTGATGAAACTGTGAGCTCATTGGATGAAAAAGATGATGAGGAGAGCGAAGAACAAAAGGAGGAAGAGCAGATTAGCTACCCGTGCACACCTTCTAATGAGAGCAACTCTTCAACTCATACATTGTTTAATTTCCCTTCGTGCTTACCGAAGGATGATTGCTATGATGATTGTTATGATCTCGTTGATTCTCTTGAAATATCCCTTTTTGATGATGCTTGTTATGTTTGTGGCCAAGATGGCAATATGAATGATGATTATGGAGATGAACTTGCTATAGTTCCTTATGTTAAACATGAAATTGTTGCTATTGCACCCACGCATGATAGTCCTATTATCTTTTTGAATTCTCCCGACTACACTATATCGGAGAAGTTTGTGCTTATTAAGTATTATATTGATGGGTTGCCTTTTACCATTGCACATGATAATTTTGATGAATGTAATATGCATGTGCTTGCTGCTCCTACTTGCAATTATTATGACAGAGGAACTATATCTCGACCTCTCTATGTTTCCAATATGATAAAATTGCAAGAAACTGTTTATACTATGCATTGGCCTTTACTATGTGCGCATGAATTGTTCTTTTATGACATGCCGATGCTTAGGAAGAGAGTTAGACTTTGTTGTTACATGATATATGTTACTTTGTGCTCACTACTAAATTACAAATCATTGTTAATTAAAATTGGCTTTGATATACCTTGGGATCCGGGTGGATCCATTACTTGAGCACTATATGCCTAGCTTAATGGCTTTAAAGAAAGTGCTGCCAGGGAGACAACCTGGAAGGTTTAGGGAGTCATTTATTTCTGTTGAGTGCTTTTACATATTTTAAAAACAAAAAATAAATAAAGAGGGTAACCCAAAACTTTTCAAAAAGGAAAGTGAAAGTGAGAAAGACAAGCATTGTTGAAGTGGGAGCTAGCCTTGAACTTTGTTCATGCTCACGGAAACTTTGTGAATCTTGATTACAGAAACTTTTCATCAAAAATAATTATCCCCTTGTACAATTCCTTTGTATTATAAAAATAATGTGCCAAGGTTTGCCTTTAGGATGTTTACAATGCTTGTTGGTTTGTGCGGTGCAGGATAGAAACTTTGGCTGTAGTGCGTGATTTTACATTTTTTGCTGGAACGTCAAACGGTTCTGATTCTTTTTGCAATGTCTTTATGTACAAATTTTTTAGTTTTCCTAATTTTGGTAGAATTTTTGGGGTACCATAAGTATGGTGAATGTTCATATTGCTACAGACTGTTCTGTTTTTGACAGATTCTGTTTGTGATGCATAGTTTACTTGTTTTGATGAAACTATCAATTTATATCAGTGGATTAAGCCATGGAAAAACTATATTAAAGTAGACACAATTCAAAAACAAAATATGAATTGGTTTGCAACAGTACCTAGAGTAGTGATTTGCCTTATTATACTAACGGATCTTACCGAGTTTTCTGTTGAAGTTTTGTGTGGATGAAGTGTCTAATCGAGGAGGTCTCGATATGAGAAAAAGGAAGAGAGGCAAGAGCTCAAGCTTGGGGATTTCCAAGGAACCCCAAGTAAATATTCAAGGAGAGTCAAGCATCTAAGCTTGGGGATGCCCCGGAAGGCATCCCCTCTTTCTTCAACAAGTATCGGTATGTTTTCGGATTCGTTTCGTTCATGTGATATGTCCAAGTCTTGGAGCATCTTTTGCATTTAGTTTTCATTTTTCTTTTATGCACCATGCTGGTATGAGATAGTCCTTGGTTGATTTATAGAATGCTCATTGCACTTCACTTATATCTTTTGAGTATGACTTTATAGAATGCTTCATGTGCCTCACTTATATCATTTGAAGTTTGGATTGCCTGTTTCTCTTCACATAGAAAACCGCCATTTGTAGAATGCTCTTTTGATTCACTTATATTTGTTAGAGCATTGGCATATATTTTGTAGAAAGAATTAAACTCTCTTGCTTCACTTATATCTATTTAGAGAGATGACAGGAATTGGTCAATCACATGGTTAGTCATAAAATCCTACATAAACTTGTGGATCACTGAATATGATATGTTTGATTCCTTGCAATAGTTTTGCGATATAGAGATGATAATATGTGGGAGGTACTAGTAGATGGTTGTTTTTGTTAAGGATGTTGGTGTTAAGGTTTGTGATTCCTGAAGCATGCACGGTATACTCACTATGTAACCAAATTGGCGCGCATTGTATTTTGACTGTTCATCTTTGCGTGAAGGTCGGGGGCATGCGATGGTTAACTCCTACCAACCTCCCCCCTAGGAGCATGCGCATAGTACTTTGTTTCAAGGGCTAGTAAATTTTTGCAATAAGTATGTGAGTTCTTTATGACTAATGTTGAGTCCATGTATTATACGCACTCTCACCCTTCCATCATTGCTAGCCTCTTCGGTACCGTGCATTGCCCTTTCTCACCTTGAGAGTTGGCGCAAACTTTGCTGGTGCATCCAAACCCCGTGATATGATACGCTCTATCACACATAAGCCTCCTTATATCTTCCTCAAAACAGCCACCATACCTACCTATCATGGCATTTCCATAGCCATTCCGAGATATATTGCCATGCAACTTCCATCATCATCATATACATGACTTGAGCATTCATTGTCATATTGCCTTGCATGATCATAAGATAGCTAGCAAGATGTTTTCATGGCTTGTCCGTTTTTTGATGTCATTGCTACGCTAGATCGTTGCACATCCCGGTACAGCGCGAGAGGCATTCATATAGAGTCATATCTTTGTTCCAGTATCGAGTTGTAATATTGAGTTGTAAGTAAATAAAAGTGTGATGATCATCATTATAGAGCATTTTCCCATGAAAAAATAATAATAAAAAAATAATAATAAAAAAAGAGAGGCCAAAGAAGCCTAAATAAAAAAGGGGGCCAAAGAAGCCCGCCCAAAAAAGGAAAAAAGAAAGAAAAAGAAAAGGGGCAATGTTACTATCCTTTTACCACACGTGTGCTTCAAAGTAGCACCATGTTCTTCATATAGAGAGTCTCCTAAGTTGTCACTTTCATATACTAGTGGGAATTTTTCATTATAGAACTTGGCTTGTATATTCCAATGATGGGCTTCCTCAAATGCCCTAGGTCTTCATGAGCAAGCAAGTTGGATGCACACCCACTTAGTTTTCAGTCTGAGCTTTCATACACTTATAGCTCTAGTGCATCCGTTGCATGGCAACCCCTACTCCTCACAGTGACATCAATTGATGGGCATCTCCATAGCCCGTTGATTAGCCGCTTCGATGTGAGAGTTTCTCCCTTTTTGTATTCTCCACATGACCTCCACCATCATATTCTATTCCACCCATAGTGCTATATCCATGGCTCATGCTCATGTATTGTGTGAGAGTTGAAAAAGTTTGAGAATACTAAAGTATCAAACAATTGCTTGGCTGACACTGAGATAGGCATGAGGGGTACCTTGTGTTAAGAAAAGGGAGCATACCAGACTATATGATTTTGTAGGGATAACGTTCTGAAGCATTGATATTTTGAAAGACATGATTGTTTGTTGGGATGCCCTAAGTATTATTGTTTTGATGTCAAATCATAGACTATTTCTTTGAATCACTCGTGTCTTAATATTCATGCCATGATTAGACATATGATCAAGATTATGCTAGGTAGCATTCCACATCAAAAATTATCTTTTTTATCATTTACCTACTTGAGGACGAGCAGGAATTAAGCTTCGGGATGCTGATACGTCTCTGTCGTATCTATAATTTTTTATTGTTCCATGCCAATATTATTCAACTTTTATATACTTTTGACAACTTTTTTAATACTATTTTTAGGACTAACATATTGATCCAGTGCCCAGTGCCAGTTCCTGTTTGTTGCATGTTTTATGTTTCGCAGAAACCCAATATCAAACGGAGTCCAAACGGGATAAAAACGGACGGAGAATTATTTTGGAATATTTGTGATTTTTGGGAGGAAGAATCAACGCGAGATGGTGCCCGAGGGGGCCACGAGACAGGGGGCGCACCCCAGGGGGGCAGGTGCGTCCTGGACTCTCGTGGGCACCCCGTAAGGCAGTTGACGCTCTTCTTTTGTCATAAGAAAGCTAATTTTATGTGAAAAATCTGGGCGAAAGATTCACCCCAATCGGAGTTACGGATATCTGGATATAAAAGAAACGGTGAAAGGGCAGAATCTAAGAACGCAGAAACAAAGAGAGACGGAGAGATAGATCCAATCTCGGAGGGGCTCTCGCCCCTCCCACGCCATGGGAGCCAAGGACCAGAGGGGAAACCCTTCTCCCATCTAGGGAGGAGGTCAAGGAAGAAGAAGAAGAAGGGGGGCCCTCTCCCCCTTGCTTCCGGTGGCGTCGGAGCGCTGCCGGGGGCCATCATCATCACCGCGATCTTCACCAACACCTCCGCCATCTTCACCAACATCTCCATCACCTTCCCCCATCTATATTCAATGGTTCACTTTCCCGCAACCCGCTGTACCCTCTACTTGAACATGGTGCTTTATGCTTCATTTTATTATCCAATGATGTGTTGCCATCCTATGATGTATGAGTAGATTTTCGTTGTCCTATCGGTGATTGATGAATTGCTATGATTGGTTTGAGTTGCATGTTTTATTATTGGTGCTGTCCTATTGTGCCCTCTGTGTCGCGCAAGCGTGAGGGATTCCTGCTGTAGGGTTTGCAATATGTTTATGATTTGCTTATGGTGGGTGGCGTGAGTGACAGAAGCACAGACCCGAGTAAGTAGGTTGTTTGCGTATGGGATAAAGGGGACTTGATACTTTAATGCTATGGTTGGGTTTTACCTTAATGATCTTTAGTAGTTGGGGATGCTTGCCAAAGTTCCAATCATAAGTGCATATGATCCAAAAAGAGAAAGTATGTTATCTTATGCGTCTCCCTCAAATAAAATTGCAATAGTGATTACCGGCCTAGTAACGTAGTCAATTGCTCAGGGACAATTTCATAACTCCTACCACCACTTTTCCACACTCGCTATATTTACTTTATTGCTTCTTTATCTAAACGCCCTAGTTTATATTTACGCGTTCTTTATTATCTTGCAAACCTATCCTATCACACCTACAAAGTACTTCTAGTTTCATACTTGTTCTAGGTAAAGCGAACACTAAGCGTGCGTAGACTCGTATCAGTGGCAGATAGGACTTGAGAGAATATTTGTTCTACCTTTAGCTCCTCGTTGGGTTTGACACTCTTACTTATCAAAAGAGGCTACAATTATCCCCTACACTTGTGGGTTATCAGCTGTCCAGCACCCTCTGGGCGGTGGTTCCTGTTCTTCTCCGGCATCGTTGTCCATACAGTCGATGTCTTCGGAGTCGAAATCAAGTATGTCGGTTAAGTCGTCGACAGTGGCTATTAAGTGGGTGGTGGGTGGGGAACGAATTTCTTCGTCGTCCGCTTCCCACTCAAGCGGGACATAGTTCGGCCAAGAGTCTCTTGATAGGGAGAGAGATTTTAATGAATTTAGCACGTCGCTCAAGGGCGAGTGCTGAAAGACATCCGCGGAGCTAAACTCCATGACCGGTGCCCAGTCAGGTCCGATGGGCAGGGTTGCATGCGGTTCAGAGCCCCTGGTCGGACACGAGTCTGAGGGTCCGAAGACACAGATCTCCTTAGGAGTGGGATCTGTGTTCGGCTCTATCGTTGCTGAGTGTGCGGCCTCCATGGCGGGGTCCATCCACCTGTCCTTGGATGGCACGATCTGCTCCGGATTTAAAGATAGGGCAGCTGTAGGTGCGATCTCCTAAACACCATCCGATGGCAGATCTAGGTCATGCTCATCGCGACTGTAGGGCGCACCTGTGATGGGTTCGAACCCGTCGAAGATCAAGTCTTCGCGGATGTCGGCAGTGTAGTTCAGGCTTCCAAACCTGACCTAATGGCCAGGGGCGTAGATATCAATATGCTCTAGATGGCCAAGCAAGTTGGCCCGCCGTGCGAAGCCGCCAAATACGAAGATCTGTCTGGGGAGGAAAATCTCACCCTGGATCACATCGTTGTGGATGATTGAAGGAGCCATCAAGCCTTACTGTGACGGCATGGTGGAACTCTCAATGAAAGCACCAATGTCGGTGTCAAAACCGGCGGATCTCGGGTAGGGGGTCCCGAACTGTGCGTCTAAGGCTAATGGTAATAGGAGGCGGGGGACACAATGTTTACCCAGGTTGGGCCCTCTCTATGGAGGTAATACCCTACTTCCTGCTTGATTGATCTTGATGATATGAGTATTACAAGAGTTGATCTACCACGAGATCGTAGAGGCTAAGCCCTAGAAGCTAGCCTATGATTCTGATTGTTATTGTCCTACGGACTAAACCCTCCGATTTATATAAACACCGGAGGGGGCTAGGGTTACACAGAGTCGGTTACAGAGAAGGAAATATACATATCCGAATTGCCCAGCTTGCCTTCCACGCAAAGGAGAGTCCCACCCGGACACGGGACGAAGTCTTCAATCTTGTATCTTCATAGTCCAACAGCCCGGCATAAGTACATAGTCCTGCTGTCCGAGGACCCCCTAATCCAGGACTCCCTCAGTGACCACCGAGACCGGCATGAATTTCAGCCAAGAGGTGTCGCCCTTCTTCCTCAGAGATACATCTTTGAAGTACTCCGGTAGCTCTTTTCTTGTAGAGTTCTCCTTCGTGAACCTTGTAGGCTTTAGAGCGCCGGACAATGCAGTGCGCCTCATTCTGATCCTCGGGGAGTTCTTGCCTATTAAGGTAGGCCAAGAAGGGTTCGGTCCATGGGGCAATGACTGCCATGATAAGATGGGCCGACGGTGTTATTTCGGTGGCTGAGCCCCCGATGATATCGGTTTGTTCGGAATCTGGGGTTATAATCGGATCCGGACAGGTGTTGCTGCTCTTCCCTTGCCACACCACGGATGGCTTGAAAAGCCTTTCCAGATAGATGTTAGGTGGGACGGGGGCGTGTTTGGCACCGATGCGAGCAAGGACATCCGCCGCTTGATTACTTTCTCGAGCCACATGATGAAACTCGAGCCCCTCGAACCGAGCCGACATTTTGAGAACGACGTTACGGTTAGCCGCCATCTTCGGATCTTTGGCATTGAAATCTCCATTTATTTGAGATATTGCAAGGTTTGAATCCCCGCGCACTTCCATGCGTTGTATACCCATGGAGACAGCCATCCGAAGACCATGCAATAAGGCATCGTATTCGGCTGCATTATTGGAGTCCGTGTATAATATTTGGAGTACGTACTGAACCGTATCTCTAATGGGGGATGTAAGGACAACGACCGCTCCTAAGCTCGCCAGCATTTTGGAGCCATCGAAGTGCATGACCCAGTTGGAATATGTGCCATACTCTTTAGGGAGTTCAGCTTCTGTCCATTCGGTGACGAAGTCGGCCAGTACTTGGGATTTAATGGACCAACGCGGTCTGTATGTTATGTCGAATGGAGGAGCTCAATGGCCCACTTGGAAATCCGGCCCGTGGCATCGCAGTTGTTTAATATGTCATTGAGTGGTACTTCGGAGGCCGCCGTGATTGAGCACTCTTTAAAGTAGTGTCGTAGCTTCCCGGATGCCATGAAGACCGCGTATGCTATTTTTTGGTAATGAGGGTACCGGGATTTGCATGGTGTGAGGACGGTGGATACATAGTATACCGGCTTCTGAAGCGGAAATTTGTGTCCGTCCTCCTTTTGTTCAACGACGAGCACCGCACTCACGAGCTGGTTTGTTGCCGATATGTATAATAACATGGGTTCGCCGACATTTGGTGCAGCCAGGATTGGGTTGCTCGCTAGAAGAGCCTTTATTTCTTCCAGTCTGGCCGTTGTCGCGTCCGTCCACTCGAAGTGATCGGTGCGTCGGAGAAGGCGATAAAGTGGCAATGCTTTTTCTCCTAATCTGGAGATAAAGCAGCTTAAAGCTGCCACACATCTAGCTAGTTTTTGGACTTGTTTAAGGTCTGTTGGCATAGCCAACTGTAACAAAGCTCAGATTTTAGCTGGGTTCGCCTCAATTCCTCTATTGGAAACAATGAAGCCCAGCAGTTTTCCAGCGGGAACGCCGAAAACACACTTTTCCTGATTGAGCTTGATGTCATATGCACAGATATTGTCGAATGTAAGACGCAGATCATCTATTAATGACTCGACGTTCCTAGTTTTGATGACGACGTCATCTACATAAGCTTCAACTGTCTTTCCGTTCTATTTCTCCAGGCATGTTCGAATCATGCGTTGGTAGGTGGTGAGGGAGTCCTGGATTAGGGGGTATCCGGACAGCCGGACTGTGTACCATGTCCGGACTATTGAAGTGTTAAGATGCAAGACTCAAGACTTCGGCCCGTATCCGGATGGGACTTTCCTTGGCGTGGAAGGCAAGCTTGGCGATCCGGATATTATATTTCCTTCCTTGTAACCGACTCCATGTAAACCCTAGTCCTCTCCGGTGTCTATATAAACCGGAGAGGTTGGTCCTTAGAAGGCCGATCACAATTACATTCATACCATCATAGGCTAGCTCCTAGGGTTTAGCCTCTATGATCTCGTGGTAGATCTACTCTTGTACTACCCATATCATCAATATTAATCAAGCAGGAAGTAGGGTTTTACCTCCATCGAGAGGACCCGAACCTGGGTAAACACCTGTGTCCCTTACTTCTTGTTACCATCAGCCTTGACGCACAGATCGGGACCCCCTACCCGAGATCTGCTGGTTTTGACACCGACATTGGTGCTTTATTGAGAGTTCCTCTATGACGTCGCCGTCAGGCTTGATGGCTCCTTCAATCCTCACTAACGACGCAGTCCAGGGTGAGACTTTTCTCCCCGGACAGATCTTCGTGTTCAGCGGCTTCGCGTTGCGGGCCAATTGCTTGGCCACTTGGAGCAGATCGATAGCCATGCCCCTGGCCATCAAGTAAGGTTCGGAAACCTGAACTACAGGGAGGATATCTGCGGAGACTTGATCTTCGACGGATTCGGGCCAGCGCCAGAAGTGCCGAACAGTCGCGATGAGCACGGCTTAGACCTGCTATCGGACGTCACTCGGGATATCGTCCCGGCAGAAGCCTCGGATATAAATCCGGGACAGGTTGCCTCGCCCAAGGACGGAGGGCTGGACCCCGCCCCGCCGGCCGTACCTTCATCGGCGATGGAGCCGAACACAGGTTTCACCTCTGAGGGAACCTGTGACTCCGGACCCCTGGATTCATATCCGGACATAGATTCCAGTCCGCGCACCCCTGAGCCCACCGATCCTGGTTGGGCTCCGGTGATGAAGTTCTCTGCGGCGGACGTTTTTCAGCACTCAACCTTTGGCGACATGTTGGACTTATTGAAGTCTCTCTCCTTGTCAGGAGACTCCGGGCCGAACTATGTCCGGCTCGAGTGGGAAGCAGACAACGACGGAATTCGTTGCCCACCCACCACCCACTTCATTGCCACGATCGATGATCTAACCGACGTGCTTGATTTTGACTCCGAGGACATCGATGGTATGGACGACGATGCAGGAGAAGACTCAGAATCTATGAGGTACCAGATTCACGCCTCGCCACACGACATATACATGGTGGATACGCCCAAGGAAGGCGAGGGTGACAATTCGGAAGATAACACCCCTGGGCAAAAACCAAAGCGACAGCGCAAACCCCGTTCCAAATCCGGCAACAGTAACAATATCAGCAAGAGCGCCAGAAGAATGGATACTCCGGTAAACCCCGATGGCAACAATGACCAAACAGAACCAGTGATGGAGCAGGACGAACCAGGTCACATCGAACATAGTCCGGGTCATACGCCCGAAGAAAACGATCCAGAGGGACGAGTTCACCAATTCGGCCCAGGACAAGAAGACAGTCCGGACGACGACGCATTCATCGTCCCGGAAGAACGCGTGGAATGAGAGAACCTCCATAGAAAGCTTATGGCCACAGCGAGAAGTCTGAAGAAGCAGAAGCAACGGCTTAAAGCCGCACAGGAAACGCTCAACCGCAGATGGAACAAAGTGCTAGACAGTGAAGAAAGATATGGCGGCGACCGCCATACAAAGAGCTACCCAAAACGCAAGCTACTGCCAGAATTCGACGACGAGGCCGTTCCACCAAAGAACAACATGACCAGGAGACCAGGAGTACCACCTCATAGCCGCAATAAATCAGCTGCCAAAGACGCCCACGATTTACGTGAGCACCCGGAGAATAAAGCTAGCGCAGCCAAGTCCATCTACGGATCTAAAAGAGACACCCCGGTGAGGGACTATGGTCGTCAAAACAATTATGACAACCAAACACCCGTTCAGAATAAACACCGAACACAACAACAGCGGACGGCATGCCACAGCGCGTCCAGATACAGAGGGGCTTCTCACCCCCTGTGCTTTACTGATGAGGTACTGGACCATGAGTTCCCACAGGGCTTTAAACCTGTAAACATAGAGGCATACGACGGAACGACAGACCCAGGGGTCTGGATCGAGGACTTTATCCTCCACATACACATGGCTCGTGGAGATGACCTCCATGCCATTAAATACCTTCCCCTCAAACTAAAGGGACCAGCTCGACACTGGCTGAAAAGCCTCCCCGAAAATTCAATCGGGAGCTGGGAAGAACTAGAGGACGCTTTTAGGGCCAATTTTCAAGAGACTTATGTCCGGCCTCCGGATGCTGACGATTAAAGTCACATAATCCAGCAACCCGAAGAGTCCGCCCGCAAGCTTTGAAACAGATTCCTCACTAAGAAGAATCAAATCGTTGATTGTCCGGATGCCGAAGCCTTAGCGGCATTCAAGCATAGCATCCGGGACGAGTGGCTTGCCAGACACCTCGGCCAAGAAAAACCAAGGACAATGGCAGCCCTAACAAGCCTTATGACCCGCTTTTGTGTGGGAGAAGATAGCTGGCTCCCCCGCAAAGGCACCAGCGACCCCAGCACATCCGAAATAAGGGATGGCAACAGGAAGCCACGACGTCATAAAAACAAACACCAAAACAAGGAAGAGAGCCTGGACAACACAACGGTTAATGCCGGATTCCGAGGCTCTCGACCCAACCAGCAAAATAAGCAACCTAAAGGCCGTAAAGAGGGACCGTCCGGTCTGAATAGAGTTCTGGACAGACTATGCCAAATTCATGGCACCCCTGACAAACCTGCGAACCACACGCACAGAGAGTGTTGGGTCTTCAAGCAGGCCGGCAAATTAAACTCCGAACACAAGGGAAGGGAAACACCAAGCGAAGATGAGGATGAACCTCGCCAACCGAACAGTGGGGGACAGAAAACATTCCCGCTAGAGGTTAAAACAGTGAACATGATCTACACGACTCGTACATCCTTGGGAAGGCACGAACGCGCCCATAAAGACGCGCGCGATATAGAGCCCATCATACCCACACCTAACGGCTCGATGTCTTGTCTGATCACCTTTGATCACCTAGATGGGCGCACTAGCATTTGGCGCAAAGGATCAAATGCCTTGGTGCTTGACCCAATAATTGACGGATACCATCTCACTCATGTCCTCATGGACGGTGGAAGCAGTCTCAATTTAATATATGAGGACACTGTCCGAAGGATGGGGATAGACTCATCCAGAATCAGCAAGATTGACACCACCTTTGAAGGGGTGATACCAGGTGTTGAAACTTACAGCAAGGGCTCCGTCGTACTAGAGGTAACATTCGGCTCTCCAGGTAACTCCAGAAGTGAAGACCTAGTCTTCATCATCGCACCCTTCCAAAGCAGCTATCAAGCATTGCTTGGAAGAACGGCCTTTGCCTGCTTCAACACATTGCCGCATTATGGCTACCTTACACTCAAGATGCCCGGTCCACGCAGCGTCATCACCGTTAGCGGAACAACGGAGCGCCTTTCGCACGTAGAGGAATACGCGACGGCCCTAGCAGCCGGACTATAAGCGGCCTCTAAACAATATTATACCATGTCGTTAAGACCACGGACACGGTTAGACGAGTCCGGCAGCCCACATTAAACCAGGGCAATTGTATATGTAATCCTATAGTGGACACCAGGGGCTAATAATAAAGCCCCACACTCTCGGCTCAACCTTATTGGCAGGCCGCATTTTACATTTTCTACTCTGCATCGCACACTTACGTTGCACTCTATATGAGATCCCCTTTTTCCGCAGACAACGTTCGTGTGATACCCTTCCAGGATGCGGCACAACGGAGCCAAAGGCGCAGACGTGCAGCAGGGCCCCGTCCAACAGGTTTCTTTTTAGATTAAGCCCCTGTGTAAACCTTTTCTATTGCCTCTTGTTGTTTCATCATCCCACGGGTTCCATACCCACAGAGGATATTGCCGTTTTTGGCATTACGCTACAACAGATTAATGCACGCACCTGGACATACAGGGTTTATAATGTATGGGTATTCTTGAGCCCATCATCTATTAGAAAGTCCGAATACCTTCGGGAGTGTTCGGCGTCACGAGTTTGGCCTTATATGCATCAGCTCCGAATCATGTCTTTGGTCAAATGTTGGGATTTACCGGCTCCTGGGTTTGCCGCCTTACGTTCCGTTATAATCGGCTAAGGTGGCCAAAGGAGCACTACTGCGATTGTGCCCTGGTTATCCCGGATGAGAACCTCAGTAGAGAAAGCCGAAAACTGACCGTCATGATACAGCGAGAGACTGATCAACCACTCGATGACTCACCGGAATCTCTAGAATTCCTCTGCCTTAACGAAGGGCCATCTCCCGGCCAGGTACATACGCGCCCGTATTCGGATGCCTGCGATGGTACCAGGGCTACATAGTAGCCCCAATATTAGAATCCCGCAGCTAAGCGAAAGTGTTACAGCAATATAGTCCGGTTTCCTAGTTCGACGTGCGATCACCTCCTTGCCGGACCAAGACGTTGGATAAAGAGTGATCAGGCACATTTTTTTCGTGAACACCCCCGCATTGTATGCGTGGGGGCTGAAGCCAACGACTGCTATCTTTTGGATTACACACACACACACACACGCACGCACACACGCATATATATATATATATATATATATATATATATATATATATATATAAACGGCAGCACAGGGGACACAATCATATTTTCAGACACAAATTATAAATATAACCTTCTAATCAAAATGTTTTTACAATAATTTGAATCATCACTAGAAGAGGAGATCCTTCGGGCACTGTGCCTCTATCAGGCGGGCACCCTCCGTGACCTGCGCCAAGTAGTGCCCGGTCGGATATTGACCCCCTACTGGATCCTGAGACGCTACCATAGTGGCATCCATGTCCGTCAAATATGCTTTAACGCGTGCAAGGGCCATCCACGCACCCTCTATGCATGCTGACCTCCTCATGGCATCGATGCGGGGCACGGCCCCAAGGAACTGTTGCACTAAACCAAAGTAGCTGTCCGGCTTAGGCTCCTTCGACCAAAGATGATCTACTACAAACCGCATCGCAAGCCCGGACAGCCTGTGAAGCTCCACCATAGCAGCCATCTTATCACTTAACGGTAGCGGGCGAGTGGGAGCATGGAACTGCGACCAAAAAAGCTTCTCCACCTCCTTTTCACCCTGATCTTTGAAGAACTCCATAGCATCAGCCCTACTCTTCGCCAGGTCCACGTATCCATCCGGCGAGCTCCAGCGTCCATCAAGGGGAGCGTACTTCAGATCGAAGAACTTCGTCCGCAGCAAATAGGAGCCTCCAGCCGTGATTTTTCTGGCCTGTTGAAGCTCCTCCCGTGCACTCCTGAGCTCGGTCCGTATTTCCTTGGTGGCATTCAGCGCCTTGCTCAGGTCAGCTGATTTATCTTCATGCTCCTTCTTCAGGAGCTCATACCGGTCAGCGGCATGTTTTAACTCGATAGCCATTTCGGCTATCTTTTCCTCGCTTCGGCGATGAGCAGCCCGTTCGGCTCTCAATTCCTCGGCCGCCTTTAGGGCAGCCGCATTGCTCACCCGAGCTTGTTCCTTGGCTAGAGCAAGTTCAGCCCTCAGGGCCTCCACAGCAGCAGCACCATCTGTAGTCCGAACAAATTATATTAATACATGCCACCTTAATATTTTCCTATGCAATGGGAGACAGGGCGCATACCTTGTGACGTATCCAGCCACTCATTCATCAGAGTAATATCGGCATCAGTCGACCCAATTTGCCTTGATAGTTCGGCAACTTCAACGGACGGGCCGGCGGCCGGACCCACAGGTACCTGCATACGTTTACAACACTACCATTGGTTTATGATCCCCCGTTTGCCGCCTAGGGCGGGAAAACAGAGTCTCAGGGGCTACTATCTATACGGAGCACACTTAGCGCGTGCCTTACAACCAAAGAAGTAGTGAGTTCTCCATTACATACCTCAAAGCCTCTGAGCAGGCTTGTGAATGCTTCATTCAAACCGCTTGGAGCGGATGAAATCTTCTTGAGCACCGCGCTCATTAATGAGCGGTGCTCATCCGAGAGCGCAACTCACTCCAGTAAGCCCGTTAGTGCATCCGGACTCAGGGCGGCTGACGCATTGGCTTCCGGCCTTGGAGGATCCGGGCTCCTCCGTGACGACACCTTGGTGTCGCCCGCGTCAAGAACCGGAGAGGCGGGTGGGGTCTCGCTCTCCATCATCTCCGGAGGAAGGTCACCCGAAGACGATCCCTCTGGAGAAGAGCTGCCAGCCGGACTACAAAACGTGGAATCCTGGTCATTGATCCAGGAGAGATACAGTACCTTTAAGTTAATGATTGACTTACGACTCGTTGGAGGGTTGGCCCATTGGAGGGCATGATGCGGTGAGGGTGCCTATCGTGGCAAGGACCCCTGGGGATCCCCTTTTCCCCAATTTGGGCATCTCTGCCTCCAAATCTTCGGAGGCGGCCCTCTTCTTCCCGCGTGGGGAGGCGGCCTCGACCTCTCCTCCCCGACTATCCCCGGTTCGGATGCGTAGTGTGTGGGGTTCGGATTTCTCATCCTTCCCCTTGTATTTCCCCGAGGGCATTCTGCTGAGTACCTGGTCGAGCATGTTGGCCACGGTAGGGCGGGCGAGCCTCCGGGAAGTGGTGCCGGACACCTGATTCTCTCCGCCTTGCTGAGCCACTCCTGGACACGGATGATGTTCAGAATAAACAATTAAGACAAATACAAAACAGGGTGTCCGGTATCAAAGCTACTTACTTGAGTATCTAGGCGATTGCAGCTTAGGCCCGCGTCCTCGGTGGTATCCGGACACGTTACCTTCCGTCCGAATAATAATTTGCACATCTCTTCGAGCTTAAAGCCAAAGAAGTGCTTCACAGTCCGCGGACCCTCCGGATTGAACTCCCACATCCAAAGAGGCCGGCGCTGGCACGGCAGCATCCACCGGATTAACATCACTTGCATTACGCTGACAAGGTTGATATCCCTCTCGAGAAGCTCCGGATGCGGTTCTGCAGTATTGGTATGTCGCCTGCGGGTCCCCAATTATGTCCTACGTCTGTCCAGGACGCCAACTGCGATGGGGGGCCCAAACGGAACTCGGGGGCGGCTACCCACTTTGTGCCCCTTGGGGCTGTAGCATAAAACCACCTCCGCTGCCATACGTCAGATACTTCTGGTAAAGAACCCTCCGGCCATGGGGCATCGACGTTTCTACTTATTACCGCACCTCCGCACTCCACGTGTCGCCCCTCGATCATCTTCGGCTTCACATTGAAGGTCTTGAGCCATAAGCCGAAGTGTGGCGTGACATGGAGAAAAGCCTCGCACACGATAATGAACGACGAGATATGGAGGATGGCATCTGGAGCCAGATCATGAAAATCCAGCCCATAATAGAACATGAGCCCCCTCACGAAAGGATGGAGGGTGAAACCCAAACCACGGAGGAAGTGCGGGACAAAAACAACACACTCATTGGGCTCCGGTGTGGGGATAACTTGCCCCGAAGCAGGAAGCATGTGCTGGATATCTGCGGTTAGGTATCCGACCTCCCTAAGCTTCGCAATGTCCTTCTCCTCGATCGAGGAGGCGACCCACCGGCCTTGGGGATCAGATCCGGACATACTGGCGGATTCCGGAGGGGTGGAGCTTCGGTTCTTGGGTGTTAGAACTCGAGGTGCGAGAAGGCGCGATGAAGGTGAAGAAAGAGGTGTAGGTCTCGACCCCTTTAGAAAGAGGGTGAATATCAAGAGTCCCGGTGTGACCGCTTGAGGCTTATCTAAAAACACACAGAGTAATACCAACGGCCGTCGTGGGGTCATGCACGCTCATATTGATGGAAAATCCCGTAATAAAAGGGACACGATCTCTGCCTCGACGGGACATGCCAATAAAACTGCCTCATAACGCGAGTCATTGTGGGGTAGGAAATGTCGGTTCACATTGGACCGAGCCACGATACAAGGGCACGACACACGAGGATTGCCAGCAAATCAGATCTATACCATACGAAGATCATCCTGTGGATCCGGACACGGTCTATGTGTTCGATAACTACTTTGGAGTATTTGGAGGAAGAACCCGCCTTGCAATGCCGAAGACAATACTGCGCGCCGGACTCATCGTCATTGAAGCCTGGTTCAGGGGCTACTGAGGAGTCCTGGATTAGGGGGTATCCGGACAGCCGGACTGTGTACCACGTCCGGACTATTGAAGCGTGAAGATACAAGACTCAAGACTTCGGCCCGTATCCGGATGGGACTTTCCTTGGCATGGAAGGCAAGCTTGGCGATCCGGATATTATATTTCCTTCCTTGCAACCGACTCCATGTAAACCCTAGCCCTCTCCAGTGTCTATATAAACCGGAGAGGTTGGTCCTTAGAAGGTCGATCACAATTACATTCATACCATCATAGGCTAGCTCCTAGGGTTTAGCCTCTACGATCTCGTGGTAGATCTACTCTTGTACTACCCATATCATCAATATTAGTCAAGCAGGAAGTAGGGTTTTACCTCCATCGAGAGGGCCCGAACCTGGTTAAACACCTATGTCCCTTACTTCTTGTTACCATCAGCCTTGACGCACAGATCGGGACCCCCTACCCGAGATCCACCGGTTTTGACACCGACAGGTGGCGCCGGCGTTTTTGAGTCCGAAGGGCATAGTGTTCAAGCAAAAAGGCCCATATGGGGTAGTAAATGTTGTTGCGGCTTGATCAGACTCCTTCATCTTGATTTGATGGTATCCGGAGTATGCGTCGAGGAAACGTAGTGAGCCGTGTCCTACGGTGGCATCGATAATCTGATCGATGCGGGGGAGGGGGAAGGGATCCTTAGGGTAGGCCTTATTGAGGTCTTTGAAATCAACACATAGATGCCTGGATTTATCCTCCTTTGGTACCATCACCAGGTTTGCTAGCCAACCCGGGTGTTCTATTTCTCTGATGAATCCGGCCTCGAGTAACTTGGCTAGCTCCTCCCACATAGCTTGTCGTTTGGGTTCGGAAAAGCGCCGCAGTGTTTGCTTTACCGGCTTATATCCCTTCAGTATGTTTAGGCTGTGTTCAGCCAGCCTGCGTGGGATCCCTGGCATATCAGAAGGGTGCCAGGCGAATATGTCCCAGTTTTCGCGTAGGAACGCTCGCAGTGTGGCGTCGACCGTTGGGTCCAGCTGAGCCCCGATGGATGCTATCTTGTTGGGGTCCGTCGGGTGAACTTGAAATTTGACTATTTCATCTGCTGGTTTAAAGGAAGTGGATTTGGGTCGCTTGTCCAGGATCATGTCGTCCCTATCCACAGTGGAGCGTAGCGTGGTTAACTCTTCGGCCGTGAGGGCTTCAGACAATGCCTCGAGGGCTAGGGCTGCGGTTTTGTTTTCAGCGCGGAGTGCTGTGTCTGGATCACTGGCAAGAGTGATTATTCCATTGGGCACGGGCATCTTGAGCTTCATGTACCCATAATGAGGGATAGCTTGGAAGCGTGCAAATGCATCTCGCCCTAATAAGGCATGATATCCACTGTTAAACGGGGCCACTTGGAAGGTTATCTCTTTGGACAGATAATTCTCCGGCGTGCCGAATACCACATCGAGTGAGATTTTTCCCGCGCATCGCGCCTCCTGACTGGTAATGATTCCTTGAAAGGTTGTGCTACTTTGCTCAATATGGCTCCTATATATTTCCATTTTGTTGAGAGTTTCCTCGTAAATGAGGTTTAGTCTGCTGCCGCCGTCCATGAGCACTTTGGTAAGTCGAAAGCCGTCCACGATTGGACTGAGGACCAATGCGGCTGGTGCCCGGACTGTCTTGAATTTTGGTTCAGCATTGACATTAAAAGTTATGGTCGTGTCATCCCAGGGGTTTATTGCTGCGACTTGGCAGACTTCGGCGAGGCAGCGGAGTGCCCTTTTGTGCTTATTGTTTGAGGCAAAAGTCTCAAAGACCGTCAATACTCTACGGTCGTCATCTTTCGGGGGGTGTTGCTCTGCGGTATTGATACGTCTCCAACGTATCTACTTTTCCAAACACTTTTGCCCTTGTTTTGGACTCTAACTTGCATGATTTGTATGAAACTAACCCGGACTGACACTGTTTTCAGCAGAACTGCCATGATGTTGTTTTATGTGTGGAAAAGAAAAGTTCTCGGAATGTCCTGGAAATCCACGGAGGCACTTTTTGGAATTAATAAGAATTTTTGGCGAAAGAATCAATACCAGGGGGCCCACAGCCAGTCCACGAGACAGGGGGGCGTCCCCCCCCCACTAGGGTGCGGCCTCCTATCTCGTGGGCCCCCTGGACCTCCACCGACGTCAACTCCAACTCCATATATTCACGTTCAGGGAGAAAAAATCAGAGAGAAAGTTTCATCGCGTTTTACGACACGGAGCCGCCGCCAAGCCCTAAGCTCTCTCGGGAGGGCTGATCTGGAGTCTGTTCGGGGTTCCGGAGAGGGGGATTTGTCGCCGACGTCATCATCAACCATCCTCCATCACCAATTTCATCATGCTCACCGCCGTGCGTGAGTAATTCCATCATAGGCTTGCTGGACGGTGATGAGTTGGATGAGATTTACCATGTAATCAAGTTAGTTTTGTTAGGGTTTGATCCCTAGTATCCACTATGTTCTGAGATTGATGTTGCTATGACTTTGCTATGCTTAATGCTTGTCACTAGGGCCCGAGTGCCATGATTTCAGATCTGAACCTATTATGTTTTCATGAATATATGTGTGTTCTTGATCCTATCTTGCAAGTCTATAGTCACCTATTATGTGTTATGATCCGACAACCCCGAAGTGACAATAATCGGGATACTTCTCGGTGATGACCGTAGTTTGAGAAGTTCATGTATTCACTATGTGCTAATGCTTTGTTCCGGTTCTCTATTAAAAGGAGGCCTTAATATCCCTTAGTTTCCACTAGGACCCCGCTTCCACGGGAGGGTAGGACAAAAGATGTCATGCAAGTTCTTTTCCATAAGCACGTATGACTATTTACAGAATACATGCCTACGTTACATTGATGAATTGGAGCTAGTACTATATCACCCTATGTTATAGCTATTACATGAGGAATCGCATCCGGCATAATTATCCATCACTGATCCATTGCCTACGAGCTTTTCATATATTGTTCTTCGCTTACTTACTTTTCTGTTGCTACTGTTACAACTACTACAAAAAACCAAAAACATTTATCTTTGCTTTTGATACTGTTACCTTTATTATCATACCACTTTTGCTACTAAATACTTTGCTGCAGATACTAAGTTATCCAGGTGTGGTTGAATTGACAACTCAACTGCTAATACCCGAGAATATTCTTTGGCTCCCCTTGTGTCGAATCAATAAATTTGGGTTGAATACTTTACCCTCGAAAGCTATTGCGATCCCCTACACTTGTGGGTTATCAAGACCAATTTCTGGCGCCGTTGCCGGGGAGCATAGCTCTATTCTCTGAGTCACTTGGGATTTATATCTGCCGATCACTATGAAGAACTTGAAAGACGATCGAACTACTATTTTGCCCTCAACTACGAGGGGAGGTAAGGAACTGCCATCTAGCCTTGCACTAGATTCTCCTTCTGTTATTAGTAAGCTTGCTACACCTAAACCTGCTACTGATATGAATTCTGATATGTCGCATGTTATTGATGATGCCACTTCTGCTATGAATGATGAAACTACTTCTGTGCTTGATACTACTTTGCCATTAGGTGAATTTCTTGATGAACAACTTGCTAGAGTTAGGGGGAATGAAAATACTGAAGAACCTATTATTGATGATAGTGATGATGAAGGTTCTTCCAATGATTATGTATTGCTTGTTGTTCCTAAGGGTTATGTTATGAATGAAGAAGCTGCTAGGGAAATATTTGCTTGCAATGATAGATATGATCTTAAGAAATTATTAGCTAAATGGAAGCAGCTGTCTCTTAATGCTAGAATGAAACCCGATCCTGCTTTTGCTACTTCACCTATCTGTGTTACTGATAAGGATTATGAATTCTTGTTGATCCTGAAATTATTACTTTAGTTGAATCTGATCCTTTTTATCGCCTTGAATCTGAAACTGTTGTGGCACATCTTACCAAGTTGAATGATATAGCTACCCTGTTTACTCATGATGAGAAGTCTTGCTATTTATATATTCTTAAGATATTTCTGTTCTCATTAAAAGGTGATGCTAAGACTTGGTATAATTCTCTTGCTCCTGATTGTGTGCGTAGTCCCCAGGATATGATTTACTACTTCTCTGCTAAATATTTCCCTGCTCATAAGAAACAAGCTGCCTTGCGGGAAATATATAATTTTGTGCAAATCAAAGAAGAGAGTCTCCCACAAGCTTGGGGGAGGCTTCTCCGGTTACTTAATGCTTTGCCTGATCATCCTCTTAAGAAAAATGAAATACTTGATATCTTTTATAATGGACTAACCAATGCTTCCAAGGACTACTTGGATAGTTGTGCTGGTTGTGTTTTCAGGGAAAGAACAGTCGACGAAGCTGAAATATTATTGAATAATATGTTGACTAATGAAAATAATTGGACTCTTCCTGAGCCAATTCCTGAAGTAATTCCTGAACCAATTGAGCCAACTCATGAGCCTATTCCTAAACCCACTCCGAAGAAGATAGGTGTTTTATTTCTCAGTCTTGAAGATATGCAAGAGGCAAAGAAATCAATGAAAGAAAAAGGTATTAAAGCTGAAGATGTTAAGAATTTACCTCCTATTGAAGAAATACATGGTCTTAATTTACCGCCTGAAGAACCACATTGTCTTGATAACCCGACATAGGTAGTAAAGGTAAATTCTCTCTATAGATATGATAAAGTTGAAATCCCCTCTACTAAATTTCATAGCCCATGCTTAGATGAATTTGATGACTTTATGGCTAGACAAGAAAGTTTAAATGCTTATGTTGGTAGAGAGTTAAAGAATAATGCTTTCGAGATAGGACGCGTAGGCAATAATATTGCTAGAGTTAAAGATGAACTTCACCGCGTTAGCAAATATGCTTCTATGGTTGCTACTCAAGCTGAGCAAGTACTTAAAGCTTAGAATGATTTGCTTGATGAATTAAATAATAAAAATGACTTTGCTGTTAGAGTGGCTACTAGAACTGGTAGAATGACTCAGGAACCTTTGTATCCTGAAGGCCACCATAAGAGATTCGAGCAAGATTCTCAGAGAAATAATTTAGAGGCACCTAGTTCCTCTAAAAAGAAGAAAAAGAAAGACGATAGGACTTTGCATGCTTCTAGTGAACCTACTGTAGACACACCTGAGAATCCCAATGATATTTCTATCTCTGATGCTGAAACTCAATCAGGTGATGAATATCAACCTAGTGATAATGTTAATGATAATGTTCATGTTGATGCTCAACCTAGCAAAAACAATGATGTACAAATTGAACCTCCTGTTGATCTTGATAACCCACAATCAAAGAATCAACGTTATGATAAGAGAGATTTTGTTGCTAGGAAGCACGGTAAAGAAAGAGAACCATGGGTTCAGAAACCCATGCCCTTTCCTCCCAAACCATCCAAGTCAAAGGATGATGAGGATTTTGAGCGCTTTGCTGAAATGATTAGACCTATTTTCTTACGTATGCACTTAACTGATATGCTGAAAGTAAATCCTTATGCTAAGTATATGAAGGATATCATCACAAATAAAAGAAAGATACCCGAAGCTGAGATTTCCACCATGCTTGCTAATTACACTTTTAAGGGTGGAATACCAAAGAAACTTGGAGATCCGGGTGTACGAACTATACCATGTTCCATTAAAATAAATTATGTTAGAACTGCTTTATGTGATCTTGGAGCCGGTATTAGTGTTATGCCTCTCTCTTTATATCATAGACTTGAATTGAATAAGTTGACACCTACTGAAATATCTTTGCAAATGGCTGATAAATCAACTGCTATACCTGTCGGTATTTGTGAGGATGTCCTTGTTGTGGTTGCAAATGTCACTATCTTAACGGACTTTGTTATTCTTGATATTCGCGAGGACGATAGTATGTCTATTATCCTTGGTAGACCTTTTCTTAATACTGCAGGGGCTGTTATTGATTGCAACAAAGGCAATATCACTTTTCATGTTAATGGTAATGAGCATACGGTACACTTTCTGAGGAAACAATCTCAAGTTCATAGCATCAATTCTATTGAAAAAGTTACAACTATCATTTTTGGAGGTTTTGAATTTCCTCTCCCTACTGTCAAGAAAAAGTATGATATTCTTATTGTTGGGGATTTTCATATCCCCGTTGAGGTAACTTAGTGTTATTCGAAATTTCTCCGGTTCCGTGTTATTCGGAATGAGTTTGTTAACAAGACTTGATCAACCTTGTTAGTGGATTCATTTTCATGATCATGAGATGGATGAAACTAGAAGGCACAACCTTCTGTACCCTCTTTTTACTTTCTGTTATTTAGAATAAATATAGAAAAAATAGTATTACCGTCTGTTTTCTGAATTATCTGTGCATTAAAAAATAGTCCGAAAATAAAAGTGCTCCAAATGCCCTGCAAATTTAGTATGATTTTTTCTGGAATATTTGAGGATTTTAGGCACTAAAATCACTGCAGGAGGGGCAAGCACCAGGCCACGGGAGAGGAGGGCGCCCCCCTGTCTCGTGGGCCCCTGGTGGCCCCCTCCACTTATGCCAGCACCCACACACTTCATCTTCTACCCAAAAAAATCCCCATCCAGCTCAAGCATGAGTTCTAGCTCGTTTTGCTGCGATTTTCGATCTCCTTGCTCAAAGCTCCATTCACAAAACTGCTTTGGGAGATTGTTGCTTGGTATGTGACTCCTCCATTGGTCCAATTACTTTTTGTTCTAGTGCTTTATTCATTGCAAATTTTTGCTGCGTAGGTGACCATGTTCTTGTGTTTGCCTGTTAAATTTTTCAGGTCCCAAGCAATTCCAATGCATGATTTAGGCTCTAGGAACTTGTAGGAGTAGTTGCTATCAATCTTGTTTAATTTTATTCACTTTTATTTTGAAGTTACTAAAATTTCAGAAATTTTCAGAAAATGTTGAGGAAACTTTTGAGGGGCTCCTCTAGCCAAGGCTCTAAGGAAAAACAAGACAAAGAGAAGGAAAAAGCCAAGTATAATCTTCCTCGCTTAGCGGAAGTACGGTCTTGTGAATGGCCGTGTGAGGATTTCTTGAAAGAAGCTGGAATTCATGAAGATTTTTATGCTTTAGTCGAGACTACAGGCCTCACCGGTTTCATGAACGACCGAAGCGATCAGTATCTCTTACTTACCAATACTTTCATGCAAAACTTTTATTATTATCCTAGGAAGTCACCGTCTGCAGTATCATTTCATTTATATGATGAATTCAAAGAAATGTCTTTACGTCATTTTTGCACGGTATGTAGGATACCTTATGAGGGAGAATTAGAGGAACCCCATCGTGAAGATGTGGGTGGCTTCGTTAAAACAATTGCTGTAGAAGAGCCAAAGAAGGGCTCTGAGGCAAAAGTCTCTAGCATACACTTTCCTGTTTTACGCTACTTTGCCATATTTGCTAGTAGATGCTTGATTGGTCGTGGAAATAGTGGAAACTTGAGTGTTCCTGATATTATCATTCTTCAACATGCTTTCCTTGGGGACAATACTTTTAGTATGGGTGCCGTCGTTGCTAAACGGCTAGCCCTGAATCGTACAAAAGGCCCCATATTTGGAGGTATATATGTTGCACGTCTTGCTAAATATTTTCAGATACCCATTAGGCACCATGAGAAGGAGGAGATAAAATTGCCTCCTCACATTTTAGATTACAAGAGCATGGTAGCACACAAGTTTATTGTTGACAATGAAGAAAAGATGCTCCTGTATAAACTTAGATTTAATAAGAAACACTTTGAGCTTATTATTTTGCCTGCGCCTCTCTTGTTGGATTTGCTTGCAGAAAATCATCTTGTCACGCCCGAAGCGGTGAAAAATCATCGAGCTCAAGCTTTTACTCTAGAACCTGAACCTGAGCCAGAACCTGAGTTGGACCCTTATCGTGCATCATCTGTCCAGTGGGATCCGGAGATGACCAGCCAGTGTTATCCTGATTACACCCCCCATTACACCGGGGAGAGTAGCGGCGGTCCTTGGTATTAGACCAACTTAGGCCAAAATCCTAAGCTTGGGGAGTACGTATTTCTCACCGACTTTACATTCATGTTCACACACTAGTCGTCGGTGCTCATACTCTTTCATTGTATTATCCATGCTAGTTTAAATTTTTTTTTTCTCGCTTTCTTCTTGTGTGTTTGATAAACCTTAAGAAAAACCAAAAAAATTAGTTAGTTTAATTTCTTTGCTTGTAATAGAAATTAAAATGAAAACCCAAAAAGATTTCTTGTTCTTCTTTTTACTTGTTGGGAGCTTTCCTGTGTAAATAGTTTTATTTTCTTTTCTTTCTTTTGGGGGTCGAGAAGACTATATTGAAAATGCTTAGTGGCTCTTATATGCATGATTGTTTATTTAACTTAGAGCCCATATTACCCTGTCTTCTCTCTTGAGTTGAATGCTTGCAAATTCCAGCTTAGTCCAATGCACATGCACTCTTATTATTATACACATCGTTCGGTCGTGCAAGTGAAAGGCAATAATGACGATATATGATGGACTTATTGGGATGAGAAAAGCTGGTATGAACTCGACCTCTCTTGTTTTTGTAAATATGATGATTCATCATTCCTGAGTCAGCTATTATGAAGTAAACATATTTGCAATGACATTTAGAGATTATAGTTGCTTGTGCCATGCTTGATTAGCTATGAGTTATAATGGTTTACCTTGTGTGCCAGCATGCTATTAGAATGATTATGATGTGATATGATGGGATGGTATCCTCCTTTGAATGAATTGAGTGACTCGAGTTGGCACATGTTCACGCATGTAGTTGAATCAAATCAACATAGCCTCCATGATATTTATGTTCATGGTGGATTATATCCTACTCATGCTTGTATTTGGTGTGCATTAATTTTAATGCATGTTTACGACTGTTGTCGGTCTCTCAGTTGGTCGCTTCCCAGTCTTTTGCTAGCCTTCACCTGTACTAAGCGGGAATACTGCTTGTGCATCCAAACTCCTTAAACCCCAAAGTTGTTCCATATGAGTCCACTATACCTTCCTATATGCGGTATTTACCTGCCGTTCCAAGTAAATTTGTATGTGCCAAACTCCAAACCTTCAAATGAAATTCTGTTTTGTATGCTCGAGCAGCTCATGTTACAACTAGGGCTGCCTATATCTTCCATGCTAGGTGGGTTATTCTCACGAGGAGTGGACTCCGCTCCTCATTCACGAGAAAGGGCCGGTAACCGGGATGCCCAGTCCCATGATCCAAAAAGATCAAAGCAAATCAAAATAATTAAACAAAACTCCCCCAAGGCTGTTGTATGTTGGAGGCACTCGTTGTTCGAGCAAGCCATGGATTGATGCTTGTTGGTGGTTGGGGGAGTATAAACCTTTACCATTCTGTTTGGGAACTACCTATAATGCATTTAGTGTGGAAGATACAGCCATCTCATAGTTGTTGCGTTGACAGTGAAAGTATGCCACTCAAAATATTATTCAATCTCTATTTTAAAATCGAGCTCTGGCACCTCTACAAATCCTTGCTTCCCTCTGCGAAGGGCCTATCTATTTACTTTCATGTTGAGTCATCACCCTTCATATTAAAAGCACCCGCTGGAGAGCACACTGTCATTTGCATTCATTACTATTGGTTTATATTGGGTATGACTTGACTGGATCTCTTTTACCATGAATTACAATGTTTAGTCAGTCCTTGATCTTTAAAGGTGCTCTGCATTTATGTTTTGCGGTCTCAGAAAGGGCTAGCGAGATACCATTTTGTTATATCATGTTATGATTATTTTGAGAAAGTGTTGTCATCCGAGTTTTATTATTATGGCTCACTAGCTGATTATGCTATTGATATGAGTGATTGTGAGACCTTTGTGTTATTGTGAGTATGGTTAGTTCATAATATTTGCTGAAACTTGAATGCTGGCTTTCATGTTACAACAACAAGGGCAAACAGAGTTTGTAAAAGTTTTTCTTTATCACTTTCAGTTTATCAACTGAATTGCTTGAGGACAAGCAAAGGTTTAAGCTTGGGGAGTTGATACGTCTCCAACGTATCTACTTTTCCAAACAATTATGCCCTTGTTTTGGACTCTAAATTGCATGATTTGAATGAAACTAACCCGGACTGACACTGCTTTCAGCAGAACTGCCATGATGTTGTTTTATGTGTAGAAAAGAAAAGTTCTCGAAATGTCCTGGAAATCCACGGAGGCACTTTTTGGAACTAATAAGAATTTTTGGTGAAAGAATCAATACTAGGGGGCCCACAGCTTGTCCACGAGACAGGGGGGCGCGCCCCCTCCTAGGGCGCGGCCTCCTATCTTGTGGGCCCCCTGGACCTCCACCGACGTCAACTCCAACTCCATATATTCACGTTCGGGGAGAAAAAAATCAGAGAGAAAGTTTCATCACGTTTTACGACACGGAGCTACCGCCAAGCCCTAATCTCTCTCGGGAGGGCTGATCTGGAGTCCGTTTGGGGCTCCGGAGAGGGGGATTCGCTGTCGTCGTCATCATCAACCATCCTCCATCACCAATTTCATGATGCTCACCGCCGTGCATGAGTAATTCCATCGTAGGCTTGCTAGACGGTGATGGGTTGGATGAGATTTACCATGTAATCAAGTTAGTTTTGTTAGGGTTTGATCCCTAGTATCCACTATGTTCTGAGATTGATGTTGCTATGACTTTGCTATGCTTAATGCTTGTCACTAGGGCCCGAGTGCCATGATTTTAGATCTGAACCTATTATGTTTTCATGAATATATGTGTGTTCTTGATCCTATCTTGCACGTCTATAGTCACCTATTATGTGTTATGATCCGACAACCCCGAGGTGACAATAACGGGATACTTCTCGGTGATGACCGTAGTTTGAGGAGTTCATGTATTCACTATGTGCTAATGCTTTGTTCCGGTTCTCTATTAAAAGGAGGCCTTAATATCCCTTAGTTTCCACTAGGACGCCGCTTCCACGGGAGGGTAGGACAAAAGATGTCATGCAAGTTCTTTTCCATAAGCACGTATGACTATTTACGGAATACATGCCTACATTACATTGATGAATTGAAGCTAGTTCTATATCATCCTATGTTATAGCTATTACATGAGGAATCGCATCCAGCGTAATTATCCATCACTGATCCATTGCCTACAAGCTTTTCATATATTGGTCTTCGCTTATTTACTTTTCTGTTGCTACTATTACAACTACTACAAAAACCCAAAAACATTTATCTTTATTTTTGCTACTGTTACCTTTATTATCATACCACTTTTTCTACTAAATAATTTGCTGCAGATACTAAGTTATCCAGGTGTGGTTGAATTGACAACTCAACTGCTATTACTGGAGAATATTCTTTGGCTCCCCTTGTGTCGAATCAATAAATTTGGGTTGAATACTTTACCCTCGAAAGCTGTTGCGATCCCCTACACGTGTGGGTTATCAGGTATTTTTGATGAGGAGATCCTCGCCGCTCTTGGCCACTTGCCGGAGTATCCAACATGCTCTGGTATGGTATCTGGTGTTGTGTGTATTTTTCATGGCCTATCGAGCCATCCCTCCAGAACGGTTCTGCGCCCCGCAATGGGCTTCAATTTCTTTAATATTGGATCGGGCGACCCACGAGGGTGTGTCCTTTTTGCTCGGATGAGGGGTTGAGTGTAAAGTTGTGGCTCACAGGGAGCTGCCTGAGTATTCCAGGCAATTTCCATTGCGCAGTACTTCTGTACTATGGTTGCCAAGTCAACAAAGTGTAATACGCGACGGCGGTTGATGGCATCTGGCCCAATTGCAGAATACAGAGATCGACTCTTTGTTGCGGCTATCTTTAATCTTGTTTTTAACAAGGAGGAATCTGGCCCAATAGTGATGGACTGTTTCCTCAGACTATTGTCGTATTTGCATGAGATCGCGTATATCTGGGTGGGTGGGTGGATTTGAATCCGAACCCTGACCCAATTTGGGATCCGGAATTTGAGAAACTTCCGAGCTTAACAGTTCGGGCTCCGAAATATCAACCAATTTTTCAGGTCCGCAGTCCGACTCTAGGTTCGGAGGGCGGGGCACGTCCTTCCGCGGACAGGTATCAGGCTCGTCGGGCTCGGAAATCCGAACATAGTTCGTCCTCAATATAGAGGAAGAGTTGTTGTATTGCTCCTCTACTACCGCTATCTGATGGGTGATCGGCGGAGATTTGATTTCTCTCTGATCAGGTTTAAGCCCAATCCGATCGTAGTATGTAGCGACCCCAAGGCGGCGATGCGATCCAGGAGTTCATTTAAGGATGACAACTCCATTGGATTCATCCATTTGGAGTATTCATAGTCGACATGGAGGCGATTTTCGATGACCCGAGAAGTCATCGTCGGCCCAACGGCCAAACGTGCGGTCATGGTAAAGCCGCCTAGCTGGAGGGTTTGGCCTAAGGCCAGGGCTCCTCCGGAGGTGATATTGTCCTTGATAACAAGGCAAGCCATCAATCCTGTCTTCGACGTCACAGTGGAACTCTCAATGAAAGCACCAATGTCGGTGTCAAAACCGATGGATCTCGGGTAGGGGGTCCCGAACTGTGTGTCTAAGGTCAATGGTAACAGGCGACGGGAGACATGATGTTTACCCAGGTTCAGGCCCTCTCTATGGAGGTAATACCCTACTTCCTACTTGATTGATCTTGATGAATATGAGTATTACAAGAGTTGATCTACCACGAGATCGTAATGGCTAAAACCCTATAAGTCTAGACTATATGATTATGATTTCCTCTACGGACTAAGCCCTCCGGTTTATATAGACATCGGAGGGGTCTAGGGTTGTACAAAGTCGGTTACAGAGAAAGGAATCTACATATCCAAATGCCACACTTGCCATCCACGCAAAGGAGAGTCCCATCTGGACACGGGACGAAGTCTTCTGTCTTGTATCTTCATAGCCCAACAGTCTGGCCCATGCCAACAGGCCGGACACCCGAGGACCCCTTAATCCAAGACTCCCTCAGAGGGCACAACCCACCAGGGCGCGCCTGGGCTTCCTAGCGCACCCAGGTGGGTTGTGCCCACCTGGTGGGCCCCCTTTGGTAGTTATTTTCTCCAATAATTCTTATTTATTCAATAAAAATTCCTCATGAAGTTTCAGCTCATTTGGAGATGTCTAGAATAGGTAGCCTGGCGTAGCTTTTTCAGGTCCAGATTTCCAACTGCCGGAATTCTCCCTCTTTGTGTGAACCTTGCATTTTATGAGAGAAAAGGCATTAGAATTACTCCTAAAAGCATTATATGCATAAAAACATTATAAATAATAGTAGGAAAACATGATGCAAAATGGACGTATCAGTGCCCCTGCTCGCAGGTTTTACTGTGAGGGGGAGGTGGTGAGAGGAGGAAGAAAAAGGTAGGGGAGAGGTTGCTGCATGCGGGCCCTGAGTGGGTGTCTAGCATGGATTACCATAGGATACTGACGCTAGCTATGGCCTGGCCAAGAAAGGAGGAGGCCCAAGTGGGTTGCGGCTAGCGTGGCGGCTGCTGCTAGACTGCTCTTCCTCTCTCCATCATTTTCTTTTCTTAATTCCTTCAGATAGAATAACAAGAGCAGAAATGCACAGAGAGATGGGAGAGGATATGAGAGATATAAGAATATCCACAAGATCCCGGATTTATTTAGAATATGAATAAATTAAAATGGACATTTTTAGAGGTAGAAAAATAAATCAAGTTTTTATTTAATGCAAACTTGATGCATTTTTGAACCTAACCAAAACAAGTACAAAAAGGATGAAACTTGACAGAGAGGGTGTAGACATGATGCAAGATTTGTGGGGAAAGAATGAACATTTATCAAGACAAGGAAAAAGTCACAAGTGTATTAAATGGAATAAGGAAGAAGGACGGAGGAGGTGATGATGCATGGTTCAAGTGCACAGGCAAGCAACATTACAAACATAGTGCAAGCACAACAAGATGAATACCACAATGCTCATGATGAGCATGAAGAATGCAAAATGACAAGAGGCACAATGCAACATAACAAAGATGAGCATGGAAATGCAATAAGTAAAACAACAAACAAAACAAAATGAAGCCAACAATGATGGAACCCGCATGGAACTAGATGAAGATAAAAGTTGGATATGTTACAAAATGGGAAGGATTACATCTGGAGTGTTACAACCCGTTGTGCTTTTGATCAATCATTAGATGTCTTGTCGCAAGGTTTACGAGTAAGGCTTCACCCGAGTTCATATTGCTTCGGGGTTTGTGCATTTCTTTATTTGTTTGAAGGAAAACAAGATTGCCAATTACGGTAGTAGCCCCTAAAGCTTGGTATGGGCGAATGCGACTGTAGCAAGTCTTGAATACTAACAGTGCATGTCGTCCTTGATAGGAAGCTCGAGCGAAGAATGATCAACTGACCGAGGCACTTGCCCAAACGAAGGGGAAGTTAGATGCCGCCTTGGCCGAGGTGGAGCAGGTGAAAAAGTTCACCATGGAGGCACACAGAAGTGCTTGTCTAGCATGTATCATCGGTGCTAAGGATATTATGATAATAAAATGTAGCAGCAGAAACCCTAGGTCATCTTGAAAGAGATCCCAAGCAGGCCCACGAGGGTTTGCTATATGTAGAGTCGCAATGCCAAGCAAACCAACATGTGGTGGCCCAAAGTGTGGATGGAATCAATGCGGTAAAGGCTGAAAACACTCGACGGGGCCAAGAAATTGAGAGCTTAAAAGCTCACCTGGCTGCTGCTGAATTGAAGAATTGTCGAACGGATGATATGATTTTTGGTAAGTTGTGATTTTCGAAAACCTCTCCTGAGTGAGGATTATCAGAGGTGATTAGGAGGCTTACTCATTTTTCTTGGCAGCTTCCCTGTCCGGCCTACCCCTTGACACCCGAGGTCCGGTGCTCGAAGACATGGCGGCTGATACGTCTCCAACGTATCTATAATTTTTATTGTTCCATGCTATTATATTATCCATCTTGGATGTTTTATATGCATTATTATGCTATTTTATATCATTTTTGGGACTAACCTATTAATCTAGTACCAAGTGCCAGTTGCTGTTTTTTCCTTGTTTTGTCTTTTACAGAAAATCAATACCAAATGGAGTCCAAACGGAATGAAACTTTTTGAGGATTTTTCTTGGACCAGAAGACACCTAGGAACCTTTGGGAGGAGGTCAGAGGGGCCACCAGTTGCTGACAAGCTCGGGATGTGCGCCACCAGGCTTATGGGCCCCTGGTCCTCCTCTAACCCTAATCTTTGCTCTATAAATACCCAAATATTCCCCATATACTAGAGGGCACACCAAAAATACTATTCCGCCGCCGCAAGTTTCTGTCCTCGTGAGATCCCATCTGGAGACCTGTTCTGGTACTTCACCGAAGGGGGATTAAACCATAGAGGGCCTCTACATCAACCTTGCCACCCTTCCGATGTTGTGTGAGTAGTTTACAATGTTCATAGCTAGTATCTAGATGGCTTCCTCTCTCTCTTTGATAATACAATGTTCTCCTCGATGTTCTTGGAGATCTATGCGATGTAATCTTCTTTGGTGGTGCATTTGTTGAGATCCGATAAATTGTGGATTTATGATTGGATTATCTATGAATATTATTTGAGTCTTCTCTGAACTGCTTTTATGCATGATTAAGATAGCTTTGTATTTCTCTCCGATCTATTGATTTGGTTTGGCCAACTAGATTGATTTTTCTTGCCATGGGAGAGGTGATTTGTAATGGGTTCAATCTTGCGGTGATTATTCCCAGTGACAGAAGGGAACATGACATGCATTTGTATTGTTGCCATTAAGGATAAAAAAGGCGGGGTTTATTCATATTGATTGGATCTATCCCTCTACATCATGTCATCTTGCCTAAGGCATTACTCCATTCTTGTTAACTTAATACACTAGATGCATGCTTGATAGCGGTCGATGTGTGGAGTAATAGTAGTAGATGCAGGCAGGAGTCGATCTACTTGTCACGGACATGATGCCTATATTCATGATCATTACCTTAGATACCGTCATAATTATTCATTTTTCTATCAATTGCTCAACAGTAATTTGTTTACCCACCATATGCGTTCTTTCAAGAGAGAAGCCTCTAGTGAAAACTATGGCCCCCGGGTCTATCTTTTATCATATTATTTTTAGATCTATATAACCAAAAACCAAAATAACTTGTTGAAATTTATTTACCTTTACTTTATTTTGAACTTTTATTTATCTCTTATACCTATCTCTATCAAATCTCATCCTTGCAAGTAACCGTGAAGTGATTGACAACCCCTTTATCACGTCGGGTGTAAGTATTTGTTTGTTTGTGTAGGTGCTATCATTGGAGACTTGTGGGTTCCTCCTACTAGATTGATACCTTGGTTATTAACTGAGGGAAGTATTTATCTCTACTTTACTACATCACCCTTTCCTCTTCAGTTAATACCAATGCAAGCTCAAGAAGTTGCAGGAAGAATTTCCAGCGCCATTGCCGGGGAGAATCTACATCAAGCCTACCAAGTACCCATCATAAACTCTCATCTCTTGCATTTACATTATTTGACATTTGCCTCTCGTTGTCCTCTCCCCCACTTCGAAAACATTTTCAGAAAACACAGAAATATTTGCCTTTTTATTCGCCTTTTTTCCGTTCGCTTTTTCGTTTGCCTTTTGTTTGCTTGTGTGCTACATTGCTTGCTTTGTCATGATGTCTCAAGAAAATACCAAGTTGTGTGATTTTTCCAACACTAATAATACTGATTTTATCAGTACTCCGATTGATCTTGTTATGAAAGAACAATTTTCTAGTAGTCCTAATGAAGATGTTGCATCCCATCTTAATACTTTTGTTGAATTGTGTGATATGCAAAAGAAAAAATATGTGGATAATGATATTGTAAATTGAAGCTATTTCTGTTCTCACTATTAGATCGTGCTAAAACTTAGTTTTCGTCCTTGCCTAAAAATAGTATTGATTCATGGAATAAGTGTAAGGATGCTTTTTATTTCCAAGTATTTTCCTCCCACTAAGATCATCTCCCTTATGAACGATATAATAAATTTTAAGCAAGTTGATCATGAACATGTTGCACAATCATGGGATAGGATGAAATTAATGATAAGAAATTGCCCTACTCATGGTTTAAGTTTATGGACGATCATACAAAAAATTTATGCCCGATTGAATTTTGCGTCTAGAATCTTTTAGATTCCACCACGGGTGGTACTTTTATGGAAATCACATTAGGAGAATCTACTAAACTCCTAGATAATATTATGGCAAATTACTCTCAATGGCATACTGAAAGATCTTCTACTAGTAAAAAAGTGCATGCCATTGAAGAAATTAATACTTTGAGTTGAAAGATGGTTGGACTTATGAAATTGATTGCTAGCAAGAGTGCTTCTATTTATCCTAATGATATGCCTTTGTCTACTTTGATTGATAATAGTAATGAATCTATGGATGTGAATTTTGTTGGTAGGAATAATTTTGGTAATAACGCGTATAGAGGTAATTTTAATCCTAGGCCTAGTAATTCCTCTAATAATTATGGTAATTCCTGCAAAAATTCCTACGGAAATTATAATGAGATACCCTATGATCTTGAGAATAGTACTAAAGATTGTATTAACTCCCAAAAGATTTTCAATGCTATGGTTGAAGAAAAATTGCTTAAGATTGATGATTTGGCTAGAAACATTGATAGAATTTCTCATGAGATTGATTCCTTTAAGATTAGATCTATGCCACCCAAGCTTCATATTAATGAGTATTTTAAAGCTATTCAAATTTCTATTAATGAAAGTAGGGAGAGAACCGCTAGGATGCATGCTAAGAGAGAATGGCTAGAAAAAGTATGTTCTTCTAGTTTTTGCGATAATCATGATGAATATCTTAAAGTGATTGGTGTGACTCCTGTTGAATCTTTGTTTGCTAATATAAAACTTGATAAATAAGGGACTGAAGATGAGTCAACTTTAGCTACAAGGCATCTCAATAATGTGGAGGGTGTAGATCTTAATGGAAAAATTGATAAAAGTGGGTTTGGCGAGGTCAAAACTTTAACTAGTGATGAGCCCACTCTTTTAGATTTCAAGGACTTTAATTATGATAATTGTTCTTTGATTGATTGTATTTCCTTGTTACAATATATGCTTAATTTACTTCATGCTTATAATCAAAATAAGGCTTTTACTAAACATATCGTTGATGCTATGATGAAATCTTTTGAAGAAAAACTTGAGTTGGAAGTTTCAATCCCTAGAAAGCTTTATGATGAATGGGAACCTACTATTAAAATTAAGATTAAATATAATGAGTGCAATGCTTTTTGTGATTTGGGTGCTAGCGTTTCCACTATTCCAAAAACTTTATGTGATGTGCTAGGTTTCCATAACCTTGATGATTGTTCCTTAAATTTGCACTTAGCTGATTCCACTATTAAGAAACCTATGAGAAGAATTAATTATGTTCTTATTATTGAAAATAGGAATTATGTGCCCATGGATTTTATTGTGCTTGATATAGACTGCAATCCTACATGCCCTATTATTCTTGGTAGACCTTTCCTTAGAATGATTGGTGAAATTATTGATATGAAAGAAGGAAACATTAGACTTCAATTTCCCTTAAGGAAGGGCATGGAACACTTTCCAAGAAGGAAAATTAAGTTACCCCCTCCTTCCCCCTTTGCCCTCTCCCCCCTTTCCACTCTCCCCTCTCAAAGTTAGTTCTCCACAATTGTTGCCCTTCTTCTCTCTTCCTCCTACCTATCTTCTCTCCCCATTAATGCCCCCCTCCACAATAACTCTCCTCGATAAATGGCCTTCTCATCTCTATCTAGCTATCTCATTTATTTGGCTCTCCCTCGATTCCATAGATATAGATCTAGCTAGCTCATCTCTCTCCCTCTCCATTAGTTAGCTAGACTCATCTCTCCTCCCCAACAACTAGATCTAGCTAGCTATTTAGCCATCCACACATTCGATCCCTATATAGGTAGCAAAAGGCCTCATCTAACCGTGCTCAGTCTCGGAAGATAGGTGAGTAAAAAGTTGTGCATTTCAAGAATGGGAATATGTGTTTTTGGGATATGGAGAGATTTGTGCGAGCGACATGCCCCCGAGTTGATTACATTTTGCCAAAATGTCGATTAATTTCTGTTTCGGTGAATTTCGAGCAAACTCGATATGTCCTATTTTTAGGCAAGGTCATGCCAAATTTTTATATGACTTTGATGCATGCATGCATTTTGTTTATAACCCTTTTGCTTATTATACGGTGCAGTCGGTCATGAAGGTGGAGAGATACTTGCAATCCGCAGTGATGGACATGTATGGAAATAATTGGACTAGGATTAGATGTCCGTGTACAAGATGCAAAGAAGGAGTCCGATACGTCTCCAACGTATCTATAATTTTTGATTGTTCCATGCTATTATATTACCCGTTTTGGATGTTTATGGGCTTTACTTTACACTTTTATATCATTTTTTGGGACTAACCCACTAACCGAAGGTCCAGCCCGAATTGCTGTTTTTTGCCTATTTCGGTGTTTCAAAGAAAAGGAATATCAAACGGAGTCCAAATGGAATGATATAAAAGTGTTACCACGGAAAACTATTTCAATCGCCGCAACCTTTTGTATTCGCGAGATCCCATCTTGGAGCCTTCGCCGACGCTCTGTCGGAGGGGGAATCGACCATGGAGGGCCTCTACATCATCTCCAAGGCCTCTCCGATGAGTTGTGAGTAGTTTACCACAGACCTTAGGGTCCATAGTTATTAGCTAGATGGCTTCTTCTCTCTCTTTGAATCTCAATACCAAGTTCTCCTCGATCTTCTTGGAGATCTATTCGATGTAACTCTTTTTGCGGTGTGTTTGTCGAGATCCGATGAATTGTGGGTTTATGATCAAGTTTATCTATGAGAAATATTTGAATCTCCTCTGAATTCTTTTATGTGTGATTGGTTATCTTTGCAAGTCTCTTCGAATTATCAGTTTGGTTTGGCCTACTAGATTGATCTTTCTTGCAATGGGATAAGTGCTTAGCTTTGGGTTCAATCTTGCGGTGTCCTTTCCCAGTGACAGCAGGGGCAGCAAGACACATATTGTATTGTTGCCATTGAGGATAAAAAGATGGGGTTTATATCATATTGCATGAGTTTTATCCCTCTACATCATGTCATCTTCCTTAATGTGTTACTCTGTTCTTCTTGAACTTAATACTCTAGATGCAGGCAGGAGTCGGTCGATGCGTGGAGTAATAGTAGTAGATGCAGAATTGTTTCGATCTACTTGTTGTGGACGTGATGCCTATATACATGATCATTCCTAGATATTCTCATAACTATGCACTTTTCTATCAATTGCTCGACAGTAATTTGTTCACCCACCGTAATACTTATGCTATCTTGAGAGAAGCCACTAGTGAAACCTATGGCCCCCGGGTCTATCTTTTATCATATAAGTTTTCCATCTACTTTTATTTGCATCTTTACTTTCTAATCTATATCATAAAAATACCAAAAATATTTATCTTAACATATTATCTCTATCAGATCTCAACTTCGCAAGTTTCCGTGAAGGGATTGACAACCCCTTTATCGCGTTGGTTGCGAGGTTCTTGTTTGTTTGTGTAGGTGCGTGGGACTTTTGAGGAGCCTCCTACTGGATTGATACCTTGGTTCTCAAAAACTGAGGGAAATACTTACGCTACTTTGCTGCATCACCCTTTCCTCTTCAAGGGAGAACCAACGCAGTGCTCAGGAGGTAGCAAGAAGGATTTCTGGCGCCGTTGCCGGGGAGGTCATCACTGAAGTCAAGACATACCAAGTACCCATCACAAACTCATCTCCCACGCATTACAGTATTTGCCATTTGCCTCTCGTTTTCCTCTCCCCCACTTCACCTTTGCCATTCCTTCGCCTTCTTCCCATATGTGTTTTTGTTTGTGTTTCCACGTGCCTTCTATTTGCTTGCATCTTTGCTTGCTAAAAATCTATTGATATGGGTCCACTTAAAGTGTTCTACTTGGATCATCTTCAATCCTTATGCGCTCGTGCTGAAACCCCAACTAGCCTAGTTGATGGGAAATCTTTGGATGAGCATGCTCATTTTGTGCGTCACCGTTTGTCTGAAAAAGGGAGACTCTTATGGGATCAAATAAACAGGTTGATGTGTTATGCTTGGAGTCTTTGTGAAATTAATGATTTTACTTGTTGCTCTAAGAACCCTAAAAAACACCTTCCCTACCTATGTGAGTTTAATGAAAATGAAATCTTATCTTCTTATGCAAGGGGTGTTTATAGTTACTATGATATCGAACAAATTGAAGAATTTGTTGCTTTTAAGGGTGCTTATGAAGTTGCTTCTTTGGTTGAAAAGTATGATATTACTCTCTACGAATCTGAAATTTTTGACATACTTAAATATTGCTATGAAAATTATGCTCATAATGTCTATGTCAAAGAATTTATTGAAAGAATGACCGTTGCTTTGGAAGAAAATAATAATATGCATGAATCTATAGATAATTATGATTCCGATGATTTGACTGAAATATCCCTTGATGAACATGATGCTTGCTATTCTTGTGGCCATGATGCCAACATTTATGAAGATGAATTTGCTATAGTTCCTTATGTTAAACATGAGATCGTTGCTATTGCACCCATACTTGATAGTTCCTTCGATCAAAATCATGATTGCAATGATGTTATTATAAATTCTCTTGATGTCAATTGTGCTAATAATATGCAAAACCCTAAGCTTGGAGATGCTAGTTTTGCTATGTCTACTACTTGCTGCAATGATCATGATTGGAGTGATTCTTCTTATGATCTTGAAAATTTATTTAAGCCCCATGATGAATATGAGATTGATAAAAATGTTTGCAATAATATTGAAAGTGGGTTTGGAGAGGTCATGACTTTAGTTAATGTTAATCCCACTATTTTGGAAGAGTGTCAACTTTGCATGCATGTGGATCGTGTTGAGAATATGTTATGTGATAGCTATTTTGTTGAATTTGCCTATGATCCTACATGTAATTATTATGAGAGAGGAAAATATGGCCGTAGAAATTTTTATCTTACTAAATTACCTCTCGTCATGTTGAGATTGCTATCGTCTCTTTCTTATTCCTTGCATATGCTAGTTTTTGCTTGCCTTGCAAATTTGTTTGCTTATAATGCATAGGAAGTATGTTAGACTTAGATGTGTTTGTCACGTGTTTCATGATGCTCACTTTGCGCTTCAATTCTTGTCTTTCATGTGAGCATCATTGAAATTATCAATGCCTAGCTAAAAGGCTTTAAACGACAGCGCTTGTTGGGAGCCAAGCCAATTTTATTTTTGTTCCTTGCTTTTTGCTTCTACTTAGTAATAAATATTTCATCTAGCTTCTGTTTAGATGTGTTTTGATGTTTTAATTAGTGTTTGTGCCAAGTACAACCTATAGGATAACCTACAGTGATAGTTAATTTGATTCTGCTGAAAAACAGAAACTTTTGCGCGCACCAAAATAATTTTAGTAAATCACAGGGATGTGATTTTGCGTTGATTCTTTTTGAAGTAGATCAACAGACAAATTTCCCAGGACTTCCTATTTTTGTAGGAGTTTTAGAGTTCCATAAGTATTCGAAAGTTACATATTGCTACAGACTATTCTGTTTTTGACAGATTCTGTTTTTCGTGTGTTGTTTGCTTATTTTGATGCATCTATGGCTAGTATCGGGGGGTATGAACCATAGAGAAGTTGGAATACAGTAGGTTTAACACCAATATAAATAAAGAATGAGTTCATTACAGTACCTTATGTGGTGGTTTTTCTTTCTTGCACTAACGGAGCTTATGAGATTTCCTGTTGAGTTTTGTGTTGTGAAGTTTTCAAGTTTTGGGTAAAGATTTGATGGACTATGGTATAAGGAGTGGCAAGAGCCTAAGCTTGGGGATGCCCATGGCACCCCAAGTATAACCAAAAGCCTAAGCTTGGGGATGCCCCGGAAGGCATCCCCTCTTTCGTCTTCGTTTATCGGTAACTTTACTTGGAGCTATATTTTTATTCGCCACATGATATGTGTTTTGCTTGGAGCGTCTTGTATGATATGAGTCCTTGATTTTTAGATTACCACAGTCATCCTTTCTGTACAAACCTTTTTGGAGAAGCCCACATGATTTGGAATTTATTAGAATACTCTATGTGCTTCACTTATATCTTTTGAGCTAGATAATTTTTGCTCTAGTGCTTCACTTATATGTTTTAGAGCACGACAGTGGCTTGATTTTGTCGAAATTGTTGATTTCTCATGCTTCACTTATATCATTTTGAGAGTCTTTTAGAACAGCATGGTATTTTCTATGGTTAAAAAATTGGTCCTAGAATGATGGGCATCCAAGTTGGGTATAATAAAAACTATCATAGGAAGTGAATTGGATGCTATGATCAATTTGATGCTTGATAATTGTTTTGAGATATAGAGGTGGTGATATTAGAGTCATGCTAGTTGGGTAATTGTGAATTTAAAGAATACTTGTGTTGAAGTTGGCAAGTCCCGTAGCATGCACGTATGGTAAAAGTTGTGTAACAAATTTGTTGCATGGGATGCTCTTTTGATTGCCTTCCTTATGAGTGGAGGTCGGGCGCGCGCGATGGTTAACTCCTACCAACCTCCCCCGTAGGATCATGCATAGTAGTACTTTGCTTCGAGGGCTAATAAAACTTTTGCAATAAGTATATGAGTTCTTTATGACTAATGTGAGTCCATGGATTATACACACTTTTACCCTTCCATCATTGCTAGCCTCTTCGGTACCGTGCATTGCCCTTTCTCACCTTGAGAGTTGGTGCAAACTTCGCAGGTGCATCCAAATCCTTTGATACGATATGCTCTATCACACATAAACCTCCTTATATCTTCCTCAAAACAGCCACCATACCTACCTATCATGGCATTTCCATAGCCATTCCGAGATATATTGCCATGCAACTTTCCACCGTCCCGTTTATCATGACATGCATCATCATTGTCATATTGCCTTGCATAATCATGTAGTTGACATCGTATTTGTGGCAAAGCCACCATGCATATTTTTTCATACATGTCACTCTTGATTCATTGCCCATGCTGGTACACCGCTGGAGGCATTCATATAAAGTCATATCTTGTTCTAGTTTTGAGTTGTAATTCATGAGTTGTAAATAAATAGAAGTGTGATGATCGTCATTATTAGAGAATTATCCCTTATATAAAAAAAGAAAGGCCAAAAAGAAAAGAAAAAGAAAGGCCAAAAAAAAGAAAGGCCCCAAAAAAGAAGAAAAAAAATAAAAAAATAAATAAAAAGGGGACAATGTTACTATCCTTTTCCACACTTGTGCTTCAAAGTAGCACCATGTTCTTCGTATAGAAAGTCTCTTATGTTGTCACTTTCATATACTAGTGGGAATTTTTCATTATACAACTTGGCTTGTATATTCCAACGACGGGCTTCCTCAAAATGCCCTAGGTCTTCGTGAGCAAGCAAGTTGGATGCACACCCACTTAGTTTCTTTTGTTGAGATTTCATACATTTATAGTTCTAGTGCATCCGTTGCATGGCAATCCTTACTCCTCATGTTGACATCAATTGATGGGCGTCTCCATAGCCCATTGATTAGCCTCGTCAATGTGAGAGTTTCAACTTTTTTGTCTTCTCCACACAACCTCCGTCATCATATTCTATTCCACCCATAGTGCTATATCCATGGCTCACGCTCATGTATTGCGTGAGAGTTGAAAAAGCTGAAGCGCGTTAAAAAGTATGAACCAATTGCTTGGCTGAAACCGGGGTTGTTCTTGATGGGAGTATTTTGTGTAATAAAAATGAAACATAGCCTAACTATATGATTTTGTAGGGATGGACCTTCTAATGCCATGTTATTTTGAGAAGACATGATTGCTTAGTTAGTATGCTTGAAGTGTTACCATTTATTATGTCAATATGAACTTTTATTTTGAATCATTTGGATCTGAACATTCATGCCACAATAAAGAAAATTACATTGAGAATTATGCTAGGAAGCATTCCACATCAAAATTTCTGTTTTTATCATTTACTTACTCGAGGACGAGTAGGAATTTAGCTTGGGGATGCTTGGTACGTCTCCAACGTATCTATAATTTTTTATTGTTCCATGCTATTATATTACCCGTTTTGGATGTTTATGGGCTTTACTTTACACTTCTATATCATTTTTGGGACTAACCTACTAACCGGAGGCCCAACCCGAATTGCTATTTTTTTTGCCTATTTCAGTGTTTCGAAGAAAAGGAATATCAAACAGAGTCCAAACGGAATGAAACCTTCGGGAGCGATCTTTTCGAAACAAACGCAATCCAGGAGACCTGGAGTGGATGTCAAGCAGCAAACAAGGCGGCCACGAGGGTGCCTGGCGCGCCCTAAGGGGGTGGGCGCGCCCCCACCCTCGTGAGCCCCTCGTGGCTCAACCGACCTACTTCTTCCTCCTATATATATCCATGTACCCTGAAAACATCCAGGAGCACCACGAAAAACTATTTCTACCGTCGCAACCTTCTGTATCCGCGAGATCCCATCACGGAGCCTTCGTCGGTGCTCCGCCGGAGGGGGAATCGACCACGGAGGCCCTCTACATCATCTCCAAGGCCTCTCCGATGAGTTGTGAGTAGTTTACCACAGACCTTGGGGTCCATAGTTATTAGCTAGATGGCTTCTTCTCTCTCTCTGAATCTCAATACAAAGTTCTCCTCGATCTTCTTGGAGATCTATTCGATGTAAGTCTTTTTGTGGTGTGTTTGTCGAGATCCGATGAATTGTGGGTTTATGATCAAGTTTATCTATGAGAAATATTTGAATCTCCTCTGAATTCTTTTATGTGTGATTGGTTATCTTTGCAAGTCTCTTCGAACTATCAGTTTGGTTTGGCCTACTAGACGTATCTTTCTTGCAATGGGAGAAGTGCTTAGCTTTGGGTTCAATCTTGCGGTGTCCTTTCCCAGTGACAGCAGGGGCAGCAGGCACGTATTGTATTATTGCCATCGAGGGTAAAAAGATGTGGTTTATATCATATTGCATGAGTTTATCCCTCTACATCATGTCATCTTTCTTAATGCGTTACTCTGTTCTTCTTGAACTTAATACTCTAGATGCAGGCAGGAGTCGGTCGATGTGTGGACTAATAGTAGTAGATGCAGAATCGTTTCGATCGACTTGCTGCGGACGTGATGCCTATATACATGATCATGCCTAGATATTCTCATAACTATGCACTTTTCCATCAATTGCTCGACAGTAATTTGTTCACCCATCGTAATACTTATGCTATCTTGAGAGAAGCCACTAGTGAAACCTATGGCCCCCGGGTCTATATTTTATCATATGAGTTTTCCATCTACTTTTATTTGCATCTTTACTTTCCAATCTATATCATAAAAATACCAAAAATATTTATCTTATCATATTATCTCTATCAAATCTCACTTTCGCAAGTTTCCGTGAAGGGATTGACAACCCCTTTATCGCGTGGGTTGCGAGGTTCTTGTTTGTTTGTGTAGGTACGTGGGACTTTTGAGGAGCCTCCTACTGGATTGATACCTTGGTTCTCAAAAACTAAGGTAAATACTTACGCTACTTCGCTGCATCACCCTTTCCTCTTCAAGGGAAAACCAACAAAGTGCTCAAGAGGTAGCAGAGTCCTTTTGGACCCTTTTGATCGTGGCAGTTTGAAGGCGCACCTACTAATGAATGGTTTCATGGATGGCTATACTCGGTGGATAAGTGAAGATGATGATGAGGACGTCCACATGGCAGGGAATAACAACATGGGGCGGGACGAAGAGATGACCAATCGACAAGAAGACGATGGCACCGGACATGGCGGCAGGGAAGAGTCCGGAAATGACGGTGAGGGAGAAGATTCTAGACACGGCGAAGAGGAGTCCAGACATGCCGGAGAAGAGGCAGCAATCACACCGCAGTCTTTGATGCTACTAAGTGTAGTCGTGCAGGACCCTCATGTTCGAGACCTCCTTCGCAAGCGTACGACTAGCAAGAGAGCTGCTTCTAGAGAGGAGGCCAAGTTGACGCAACTTGAAGTAGACTCGAAGTCTCCATTGTATGACGGTTGCGATCCCAAGCTGACCCGCTTGAGTTTCACGCTCAAACTTCTAAAGACGAAGGCAAAAAACAAATGGAAAGACAAAAGCCTCGATGAGCATTTGAAGTAGTATCTACATAATAAAGTTCTCCCCGCGGGGAACCTATGTCCTACTAGTGTCGAGGAGGCCAAGAAAATCGTTTGCCCTTTTGATTTGCCGCACATTAGGTACCACACATGCATCAACGATTGCATCATTTATCAGGGGGAGCATGCGGAAAAAACCAGCTGTCTAGTGTGCAATGCTTCTCGATACAAGAAGGCAGGAAAGAAAGCTCCTTAGAAATTTGTATGGTACTTTTCGATCACTCCCCATCTGCAGTGGTATTTCATAGATCCTAAGGAAGCAAAGCTCATGCGCTCGCACACGGAGAGGAAGAAGCCCGAGGATGGTGATGATCTGAAACTGAGACACCTCGCAGATGCTAGCCAGTGGAGAGCATTCAACATGGCATATGGATTTGCTGCAGAAGATCCAAGGAACATCGTGCTTGGTGTGAGTACCGATGTCATGAATCCATTTGGAAACCAGAACACCAACCACAACACATGGCTCATCTTTGTATGGATGTACAATCTCCCCCCATGGAAGTGCATGAAGACAAAGTACATACACATGAGCATGCTGATTCAAGGGCCAAAACAACCGGGAAATAATATTAACCTGTATATGGGGCTTCTGAAAGAGGAGCTAGAAACTTTATGGAAAACACCGGCATGGACATGGGACTCCAGCAAAGGAGAGTATTTCTATATGAGAGTCGCGCTGATGATGACGGTGGACGACTATCTCGTTACGGGTATACCTCAGGCCAGGTGTGCCACTGATACTGCGGATGCACGAGGTGCATCGATGATACAACGTCTCAGCAGCCTACGTCAATGAAAGATGGCGGGTCCGGGAAAATCATGTACATGGGGCATCATAGATGGCTCGATAAGGATGACCTGTGGAGAAAGCATGGAGATCTATTCAATGGGTTGGATGAGCATCGAGGACCTCCACGTAAGAGGAGCGGCGCCGAAATCAATGAGCTGTTGAAAAATTGGGAACGGTGCCCCGCACTGGGAAAGATGGAAAAAAGGCGCTGGAGCCGTTGCTGAATGTATGGAAAATGAGGTTTGTTTTCTGGGACTTGGAGTAATGGCCCAATCACGACACGCCTCATTGCCTTGATCAAATGCATATCACGAAGAATGTCCTCAAGAGCTTGCTTGGCACACTGATGAACATGTTGGAGAAGACCAAGGACGGGCCGAAGGCAAGGAAAGACATGGAAGATTTGAAGATCAGGAAAGATCTCCACCATAAAAAGTCGATGGAGGAGATGGAGACGGGGGAGGGGAAAGGGGCAAAAAAGTCAATAAGAAGGAGGATAATTATTGCCCCCCTTCTTGCTTCACCTTAAGTGCGAAGGAGATCGATCAATTCATCAAGTGCCTTATGGGAACCATTGTCAGTTCCGGTTACTGTGGGAAGATAAGCATATTTCTAAACCCCAAGAAGAAAAGGTTCAGCGGGATGAAGTCTCATGACTGTCACGTGATGATGACGCAGATACTCCCGATTGCCATTAGAGGGATAATGGAGAAGCACGTCTGTGACACACTTACTGGTCTCTGCAACTTCTTCGACGTTATCTCTCAAAAGTCCATCAGTGTGAAGCAGCTCCGAAGGCTACAGGAAGAGATCGTTGTCATACTATGTGAGCTTGAGATGTACTTCCCACCCACGTTCTTTGACGTCATGGTGCATCTGTGTCTCCACATCGTGGACAACATCATCGACCTCGGGCCAACATTCCTTCACACCATGATGATGTTCGAGAGGATGAATGGGGTCATCAAAGGATTCATTCGTAATATGTCCCATCCTAATGAGAGCATCGTCCAGGGGTATCTGACGCATGAGTGCATCTCCTTTTGCGAGAATTATATAGGCATCGGAGACCCTGCTGTTGGTTTGCCCGTCAAGAAGCACGATGGGAGGCTCGGAGTAGAAGGTCACGGCAACGGCCGGAAGGAATTGCACGTGGACTACTCGGATCGACGGAACGACTTTGGCAGGGCTAACTTAGTAGTGCTACAACACTAGATGTGGTAGATGATTATGTGACACGGCACAAAAAAACCATCACAAAGAAGTATCGTGATAAGGGGATGCTCAAGATGGACGACAGAGTTACTGTAGAGCACAACGCCACTTTCTTGCATTGGTTCAAAGATCAAGTTCTTGCTAATCCCCCGGAAGAGGGCAGTTCGGACGGATTGCTCATACACGCCTTAGCACATGGCCCCGCGCCCAAACTCGCGGCCTATTAGGCATACGATATCAACGGGTACATGTTCTACATGGAGGCCAAACACATGGAACGTGAGTACCAGAACTCAGGGGTGACGATTGAATGAGTAATCGACGCCAACGACACAACTGAAAGATTCTACGGAAGGGTCGAAGAGATATGGGAGCTTGACTATGCTGGAACGCACGATGCGACGATATTCCTTGTCAGATGGGCTAAGGACGTCGTAAGAGAAAACAAGTATTTCACTACCATGTCTATACCCGACGCGAAGAACGCTACCGTGAACGTTAACATCATCACCAAAACTAAACCATGGGTACGGATACGTCTCCAATGTACCTATAATTTTTGATTGTTCCATGCTATTATATTATCTGTTTTGGATGTTTTATATGCATTAATATGCTATTTTATATTATTTTTGGGACTAACCTATTAACCTAGAGCCCAGTGTCAGTTCCTGTTTTTTCCTTGTCTTTGAGTTTCCTAGAAAAGGAATACCAAACGGAATGAAACCTTCGCGATGATTTTTCTTGGACCAGAAGACAACCAGGAGACTTGGAGATGAAGTTGGAGGAGCCACGAAATGGCCACAAGGACAGAGGGCACCCCCAGGGGGGTAGGACGCGCCCCCACCCTTGTGGGCCCCCGTGACCCTCCTGGCCTAATTCTTTTATCTATATATTCCCACATATCCCCAAACCACCAGAGGCATCCACGAAAACACTTTTCCGCCACCGCAACCATATGTACCCGTGGAAAGAATAGTTCGCTCTGTGCTCAACACGCAGCTGTGTGCCTCCTCTAGGCTCCTCCAAGGCGACCACCACGGGTGGCCACTCCGGCCCTGGCGGCCACCTCCCCTCTCACGCCGGCTGCCACTCCGGCGCCAGTGGCCACAACTCCCCTGATCTTAGGGTTCAATGGAGGGACTTTTGCACTGGGATTTCTCCCCCGGCCTTGCGGTTGCGGATCAGGTGCGTCGACGTTTTGGCTCTTCTGTCCATTTTTCCCCTTCTGGTGGAACCAAGGAATTTTTCTTGGTGGTACACTTCTCGTCGGCTTCCTTCTTACTCAATGAGGAATGGGTTGCTATCGCTCTCCAATGTTGTATTGGTGGTCTTCCATCTGGTCTCAATGTGATCCACTTGAATGGAAGAAGGTACAGATTTTCAGTTGCTTCTAATAGAGTTGGACATTTCATCTATGGTCTCAAAGACAGAGTTTGGCCGGATTTCGTCTGTCATTTTAGCCTCTACCGTCCGGATACTGGTGGTTCCAAAGATTCATGTTTAAGTTGTCATCTTGATCAACCAATACCTGAGGTTTCTGCTCGTTCCCCTATGGCAATCAAATCTAAGCTACCTTTTACTCAGAAGGGAACGATTTGTGATGCTGCATCCATGGAGGTTTTTTCAAAATTTGGTCTTTTTACTGCCCCTAGCCGTGGAGATGATCTACCGGAATCCTCGTCGGCGGCGGCTGCCTGGCTAGCTCCGGTTTCCAGACAGGATGTGCCTGATATGGTTCAATCCCTAGATTCTAGGGAGCATTCACTACCTGCTGAGTTGGCTATTGGCAGCTTTCAATGCCCAATCAACACTAATATTAAGGAGGTCGTCACTAATGAGACCATACCAATGGCATTGGATATTGGTGGATTCAAAATTCATCCCAAAGCGCCCTGTAATAATTCTTTGGAGAATATCAAGGGGAAATTTATGGGCCATAAATTCAAATACGAGGAATGGAAACTCCTTCCCCGCTTCATGCTACGACATATTTTGGATCATCATAACGCTGGAATCTCTGAGGACAAAATTGCTTCAATTTGGAAAATCTCCTCTGTCCCGACTCCTCAATTCATTTATGACACACTAATGATATGCTCAATCTGTGGAGACAATGATCATTTGGCACCTAAATGCCCGGGCACCTATTGCTCTGTCTGTTTTGATAGGCCATGCACGTGTCCAACTTCTGCGCCAGCCCAAGTGCACACATCAGCCTGTGTCACCTGTGGATCTTCACACCATCTCTTCTTTGCCTGCACAGCCCATTACCAATGTTATGAATGTGGTTACCTAGGCCATACTCTCAAAAATTGCAAGAGGCCCAACGTGACACGATTATATTGGAGGCCCAAACACTCTGCCCTGAGTCCATATGGATACATTGCGCATAAATATGGCACAAATCAAATCTTACCTAAAAGGGTACTGCGCATTAATGATATCGATACTCATTTGGAGGGCTTACCTATTTATTCTGATACATTACTTGATTATCAGGATTGCCACCGGTCCTCAATCAATTACAGGATGGTAGAAAATAATCCGTCAAACACATCAGATAATCAAAATCACTCATTTATGGGAAAGTGTATTAATGACACCCCTGCTAGTCAGGTGACGATGACCACACGATGCCCATCCAATGGCCACCAGGGACATGTGGTGGCTGATTGTCGATCGAGACACTTTGATCGAGGCGTCCGGGTACCTATGCCCTCCATCCCCGCTGCCGATACACCTTCTGCATTGTACTCTGCACACACCTCTGCTCCAGCCTCTACCCCTCCGCTCTCCTCTTCCATGGCAAATTTCCCCCTCAATGTCGTACCCTACCTGCCCCATGGGATGACGATTGAGCTTGGACCACCGGATCGAAGAGTGCGCGATGACATGGTGATCAGCCCGGTGCCCCCCTTGCGCCATGATTTCCTGGCTATTGCGGAAGCAAACCGCTTTGTCCCTCATCACCGCAAGGCTCAGTTGCGTCACACTGTGGAAGGTTTGCTCCACGAATCCCAGTTCTTCCCTACTGAAGTTGACGATCATCCACTTGGTATTGCCATATTTGGTTTCGTCGATTCTTTGGTTCGAGATGCAGTAGTTGGTACCACGTTTGAATTAGATGAGGATGAGGCAGATGAATACACTGTGATCTCTTTTATTCCGCATGATGTTGCTTTAAATATGAGGCTCACCACTTTTGGTCCAGAAGTTTGGATCCTTTACATTGGCTTTCCCTATGACTACCAGACACAACACTACATTCACAAATTTGTTGACAAGTTTGGTAGTTTGATTGAGTGGCATAATCCCAGGAATGATAGGAAGTTTGTTTTGCTTAAAGTTAGAGTGATTCACCTGCGTTTGGTTCCTAAGAGCTTGGTTATGCGTCAGTTGGGTGGCCCTAGGCAGAGTTGGACTGTGGTAGTTACCATCCTAAGAAGTTCAGACTGGAACGCACACCTGCTTGATGTTCCTCCGGCTGGTGAAGATCCACCCCCGGCTGATGGCATTCCACATCCCCTGTATGGCAATGGCCTGACTGCAGAGCAGATTTATCAGCAGCAACTGCACAATTGGCAGCTCCAGAATGCTGCTGCTAATGCACACATGGGTGAAAGTGACAGTGAAAATGTTGTTGTGGATGAAGGCAATGATGTGGATTTTCACCCAGAGTGGGGAGTCTGGCCCCCACAGCCACCTCAGGCTCCACCCATGCTCTACAACTTCCAGGAATGGCTAGCTGGGGAAGGACTGCAAGTCAATCATGGCATTGTGCCACAGAACAATCTCCATGACAGCCCTGGATCGGCTTGGAATGATTCAATTTCTGTTTTAGACAGCACTGACTCCAGTGCTACTGCTTCTGAATCATATGTGCTTGTACCTGTTAGTTTGATGAATCAGTTCTGGCCCCAGGAGGCATCCAGCTCTACTAACCTGGCTCTTTCCAGTTCCTCTGCTCCACCTCAAGCAATTAATGCTTTGGATATCTCTCTCACTGTGACAAATGCTGGAATGGTCTTAAACATGTCTGCTCAAGGTGATTTTGTCCCAGCCATGGTTCTGAATGACTGTGTGCCAATGCTCAGGTTTAACACCTACCTGAAAGCTGCTATCATGCCCATAATTGCATCTTATGGCCCCTGGCGCTCCAACTATGGTTTTAAACACAAATGTGTGGCTCTGAACTTCACTCTCTCAGAGAATGATGGGAATTTAACTGTCACTTCGGCCACTCAGACCATCACGTACCATGACAATGCTCCTGTCTTGACTGAGGACTTTGCAGCTGCAGGTAACTGGGACTTGACTATGTATAATGATCAGTCTGAGGAGTTCAATTTGGAGGTTTCGGATACCTCTGGTGCTGTACCTATGTTGGAGAACATGCCTATTACGGATTCCAGCCAGGAAAATCCTTTGCTTGCTCCTAATCCTGTGTCTGATGAGGTGCTACAGGACCATTCGAACAGGACTGACACTGTTCATTCTGATGAAGCTGTTATCTCTGACATTCGCAAAGGAAAAGCCGTGGTGCCTGAATGCTCTATCTCTCTGCGCCGAAGCGCCCGTTCCAACAAGTATGATGGATTTCGCACCCATCCAGTTTCTGACACCAAAATGAAAGCCTCCAAGGTTAAGCCTAGGGTGATCCCAGCTGCTGTGAGGATCAGTGACTCTGTTGTGGAGCCAGTCCCCCCTCCAACGCCTGTCAATGTCATCCAGCACATCGGCACCAACCTTTGTGCTATACCCCCTGCTGAGCTCGCTGAAGATGCTCTCATGGCTCCACTGGAGGAGGAGCCGAACGCCTCGTCTTAATTGTTTACCCTATTTTATTTAAATGTCTTCGTTAGTGAACTGGAATGTTTTGTGTTGGAATGTTCGTGGGTTAAACTCGGATGATAAGCAGTTGGCGCTCTCGAATGCTATCAGGTCTAGTGGGTGTTCTGGCGTTTGTTTGCAAGAAACGAAAAATACCTCTTTTGATCTATCTTTTATTAAATCTTGCTGCCCATGTAACTTTGACAAGTTTGATTTTGTTGCCTCCTGCGGGGCTTCTGGTGGAATTCTGACGGTCTGGAATAGTTCGATCTTCTCAGCTATCACCCTATTCTTTGAAGATTTTGCGCTAGTTACTAGGTTCACCTCCACACAATCCGGTCAACAATGGACAATCGCTAATATCTATGGGCCCTACCAAGTAGAGCAACGTCAACACTTCATCGACTGGCTCTTTCAGATGGATATACCTTCTCATGAAAACTGGCTCTTCCTGGGCGACTTCAACTTCATCCGTGCACCTGATAACCGTAATAAACCTGGGGGTAATGTTAATGACATGATAATATTCAATGACTTCATTCGATCACAAAGCCTAGTTGAATTACCAATCAAGGGACGCTCTTTCACATGGAGCAACATGCAAGTGGACCCACTACTTGAACAGTTAGACTGGTTCTTTACCAGCAATAGTTGGACTACCACCTATCCCAAAACCCTGGTTAAACCTCTGGGTAAACCCATGTCCGATCACACGCCATGTGTAGTCACAATTGAAACATCTATCCCCCGTTCAAAATTGTTCAGATTTGAATCTTACTGGATTGATCATCCTGGGTTTATGGATACAGTGGCAAAATCCTGGGCTAAACAGGTCAAATCAATGAATTGCGCGACTGTTCTATGTAGAAAGCTCAAGAACTTAAGACGAGACCTCAAGCATTGGAGCAAAGGGATATCTAAGCTCTCAGTGGCAATTGCAAACTCCAATAACGCGCTTAATGAGTTGGATGAGCTGGAAAAAAAAGAACTTTAACAATTCCAGAGGGCAACTTTAGAAAAAATTTGAAAGCTCACATATTGAGGTTACTCAAATATCAACAATTATATTGGAAGGAACGTTGCACGGTGAGATGGGTCAAATTCGGAGACGAGAACTCAAAATTTTTTCAAGCCATGGCCTCGGAGAGATATAGGAGGAACAATATTGCCACTCTCACCACTGATAATGGGGACACAGTGGGTGACCATGCTGCCAAGGAATCAGTTATTTTTGAAACATTCAAGCAAAGAATGGGCACAGCTAAACAACACTCTATGAAATTTGATCTATCACGCATCATTAAGAAAGTTGAGGGTCTTGATCAGCTAACTCTTCCGTTCACAAACGATGAGATTGATAGGGTCATCATGGAAATGCCGGCGGATCGCGCTCCCGGTCCTGATGGTTTCTCTGGGGTCTTCCTTAAAAAATGTTGGCCCATCATAAAACAGGACTTCTATCAATTGTGCAACCAATTCCATGAGGGGGGACTTAATTTGGAGAGTATAAATGATGGATTCATTACTCTGATCCCTAAGATAAACTCCCCAGCCTCAGTTAATGACTTCAGACCAATCACATTACTCAACTGCTGCCTGAAAGTTGTCACAAAAATCTTGGCGAACCAGCTCCAAAAAGTCATCTTGAAGATAATTCATCGCAACCAATATGGTTTTCTAAAGGGACGATCCATTCAAGATTGCCTCGCATGGGCGTATGAATACATCTACCAATGCCAATCTTCAAAAAAGGAAATCATTCTTCTGAAACTGGACTTTGCCAAGGCCTTTGATACCATTGAACATGAGGCTATGATTGAAATTATGGCGAGCATGGGCTTTAACGACAAATGGTTGAATTGGATTAGGTGCATCTTCTCGTCGGGTAAATCATCCGTCCTCCTTAATGGCACTCCAGGACGCCAGTTTTACTGCAAATGTGGGGTGAGGCAGGGCGATCCGCTCTCCCCTCTTATTTTTGTCATTGCTGCCGATCTCGTACAAGCGGCAATTAATGATGCCTTTGCACGTAATGAAATCCAACTGCCTTTCCCTGCACGGAACCAGCAAGACTACCCAGTAATTCAATACGCCGACGACACCATTCTTGTCCTTCCAGCCTGCCCAAGACAAGCCTTGATACTGAAAAACATTCTAACTAATTTTGCAACATCCATTGGATTGAAGATCAACTTCCACAAGTCAACAATTATACCCATTAACTTCCCTGCAGACCGTTGCAATCAGTTGGCCCGTATCTTTGGATGTGTTGTTGGGAAAATGCCATTTACATATCTAGGTCTGCCTCTGGGAACAACACGGCCAACAGTTCTTGATCTCATGCCCCTTGTTTGCATGGTGGAGAGAAGACTTTCTGCCACCCTCAACATGATCTCCTATGGTGGAAAGCTTTCACTGCTTAACTCTGTGATTACCTCTTTGGTCATATTTGCACTATGCACCTTGCGCTTACCTACCAAAATAATTGAGCTGCTGGACAAGATTAGACGCAAATGCCTTTGGACCAAAAAAACTGATCAAGGTGACAAATGTAACTCCTTGGCATCTTGGGATATGGTGTGCAAACCCAAAGACTATGGAGGTTTGGGGGTCATCGACCTTCGAATCCAAGGGGACGCTCTTCTCCTAAAATTCCTTCACAAATTCTACAACAATTGGGATGTGCCCTGGGTTCAGCTGGTTAAGGATACCTACTATGATAGCCAGATCCCACATGCAACGGACCCCTGCGGTTCTTTCTGGTGGAGAGACGTGTCCAAGCTCATGCCGATTTTTCGTGGAATAACTCAAGTCCAGATGGTAACTGGTACCACGGTCCTATTCTGGAAAGACGACTGGTGTAATGGCATCCTAGCAGACACTTACCCACGCGCTTTCTCGTATGCCACTAAAGAGGACACCTCGGTAAAAGATTTCTTGGCCATTACGTCACTGCATGAGGCGTTTCATCTACCCCTATCCCCACAAGCATATGAGGAAGTGAGACAAATTCAACAAGATACCAGGGATACACTGTTGTCGAGTGCTTCGCAACACAAGGACATTTGGACGTATGTTTGGGGAGACAATGACTATACCACTCGTAAGTACTACACCTTCTGCTTCCGAGACATCCAATGTCATCGTGCCTTTCATTGGCTCTGGAAATCCAAATCAACCATGAAAATCAAAGTTTTTGGCTGGCTCTTGCTCTCGGACCGTCTAAACACAAGGAATATGCTTAAGCGACGTCACTACAACATCGGAAACAACTATGATTGCATTCTATGCGGGCAACGCATTGAGGAAACCCTAGAGCATTTGTTCTTTGGATGTGATATCAGTACCCAATGTTGGGCCACTCTAGGTATTGCCTGGCCACAAGGGGAGCCTAGTCTATCCAAAATCTCAATGATGAAAGACACTTGGGGAAGACCACTCTTCATGGAAGTTTTCCTTCTGGCGGCATGGAGTATATGGAAAGAAAGAAACGACAAACACTTCAGAGGGATTGCACCGTCCCGTGCTGCTTGGCTTAGTAGATTCAAAGTTGACTTTTCCCTCCTAACTTATAGAGTTAAGGAGAAGCACAAAAACTTTATTCCTTTGCTTCTGTCCTCCCTCCAATAAAGGAGTCTTTCTGTCCTTTCCCAAAGGGAAATGGATCTGTAATTAACCATGTAACTCTACCACCTTTCATTTAATTTATTCTTTCACAGTGGGGGTTTCCCCTACTGTTTACGGTAAAAAAAAACCTTATGTACCCGTGAGATCCCATCTAGGGAACTTTTCTGGCACCCTGCCGGAGGGGGATTTGATCACGGAGGGCTTATACATCAACTCTATTGCCCTTCCGATGAAGCGTGAGTAGTTTACCACAGACCTACGAGTCCATAGCTAGTAGCTAGGTGGCTTCTTCTCTCTCTCTGATTCTCAATACCATGTTCTCCTTGATGTTCTTGGAGATCTATTTGATGTAATACTTTTTTGCGGTGTGTTTGCCGAGACCCGATGAATTGCGGATTTATCATCGGCTTATCTATGAATATTATATGAATCTTCTCTGAATTCTTCTATGCATGATTTGATATCTTTGTAATTCTCTTCGAACTATCGGTTTGGTTTGGCCAACTAGATTGATTTTTCTTGCAATGGGAGAACTTCTTAGCTTTGGGTTCAATCTTGCGATGTCCTTTCCCAGTGATAGTAGGGGCAGTGTCGGTTTCAAAACTGGCTGATCTCGGGTAGGGGGTCCCGAACTGTGCGTCTAGGCGGATGGTAACATGAGACAAGGGACACGAAGTTTTTACCCAGGTTCGGGCCCTCTCAATGGAGGTAAAACCCTACTCCTGCTTGATTGATATTGATGATATGGGTAGTACAAGAGTAGATCTACCACGAGATCAGAGAGGCTAAACCCTAGAAGCTAGCCTATGGTATGATTGTTGTTCGTCCTACGGACTAAAACCCTCCGGTTTATATAGGCACCGAAGAGGGTTAGGGTTACACAGAGTCGGTTACAATGGTAGGAGATCTACATATCCGTATCGCTAAGCTTGCCTTCCACGCCAAGGAAAGTCCCATCCGGACACGGGACGGAGTCTTCAATCTTGTATCTTCATAGTCCAGGAGTCCGGACAAAGGTGATAGTTCGGCTATCCGGACACCCCCTAATCCGGGACTCCCTCAGTAGCCCCCGAACCAGGCTTCAATGGCGATGAGTCCGGCGCATAGATTTTCTTCGGCATTGCAAGGCGGGTTCTTCTCCAAATCCTGTGTACCTGTTGAATAGCGTCCGGCTTCCTGTGAATATTGCGCTCCTTGGCTTCCACGCCCAATAATGGCCGTCTTCCACGTGTTGAACAAATGCGAAAAGTCAAGGTATTTTCACATTTACCCCCCTAGCTGCGCAAATGAGCTGCCTATAAAAGAGACGAGGATCTAGATCTGAATCACACCATCCTCCCTTCGCGAGCATTCATCAGAGCGCATCTGATAGAAATCCACTCCATCATGGACAGTCGACGCGGCTCCTCCTCTCGCCCTCCCGGCCCTCGGCCTGGAGATTGGGAGAGATGCTCCTTCCCATACAGCAAGTTAGTGATGCTCCAAACCAAGGGATTTCTTCCCCCAGCCTTCATGGTTCCGGTTCGAGCCGGACTCGCCACCTATAAGGGCGGAAAACAAGCGGAGAGTGTCCCCAGCCCCTCCAAAGGAGAGTGGGTATGTCTTCTCTCTTACTTGATAAGAGGGCTTGGATTTCCAATTCATCCGTTTCTCTGGGGGCTCCTAGAGTTCTACGGCCTCCAATTGCACAACCTTACGCCTGCCTCCATTTTGCATATTGCGGGCTTCGTGGCCCTCTACGAGCTGTTTTTGGGCATCGAGCCTCATTTTGCGATGTGGAAGAAGCTGTTCTGCCTTGTGCCTCGTTCTCAAGAGGGGTCGATATATCAAGTGGGCGGAACCGAACTATGGCGCATCGCCGGGACCAGATATCTTCCGGAACCCCGAAGAAGGCGTTCGAAGACTGGCCTTCGGAATGGTTTTATATAGAAGATGTCCCCCTGCCGGACCCTATTCGGATCGGCCTCCCTGAGTTCAATAACGCTCCTTTGAAGAAATGCCTAAGCTGGCGTCCACGGAGCCCTCAGAAGGAAAATGACAGGGACGTCCTTTACCTGATGAGCCGAATTTGGCTGTTAGCTCATTCCGGACTGACCATGATCGGAGTCATGGCCACATGCATTATGCGGGGGCTGCAGCCGCTCCAGTATAGAGGCCACCCCATGTGGGATTTCAACGGGGAGGATGATGCCACCTGCTGCGGCCGTAAGGAGCCAGGATCGGTCGCCGATCTGATGAAGATCTTGTCCGCATTGTACAAGGGAGAAGAGGAGGAATTTCTCCGCGTCAATCCATAGGGCAGATTTTCTATGAACAATCCTCCAAGCTGGGTAAGCGGACATTTATTTTTGCCTATTCGATCCATACTCCCATAGTCAAGTATCTCATTTTGTGATTTTGGCGCAGGAACTGCGCCGGGCCGTAAAGGATATAAACAGCCCGCCTCCACAACCCGAGGATCCAGAACGGTTCCTCGATCCGACCTCCCAAGAGGATCCGGACATATCGGTGGAGCTGATCGACGGGGTATTCCACCAACTGAGCATCGATGATGCCTTGGTCGCCATTACATCTGATTACCCCGGAATACTTCCTGCCTCGCAGGTAACTGAGACCGAAGTCCCAATACTTTGAAAATGACCCATCAGTGCGTATTTTTGATCACCGTATACCAATGGTGTTTCGCAGGGGAAGTCCTTGAGGCGGAAGGCCGAGCCTGTGACGGCCAGTCAACAAGGGACAGCAAGGCCCAACAGGCGAAAAGAAGTGCAGTCCAGATTGAAACGCCGATGCGATGGTATGGCGTGTCATCTTGCTCCCAGGTTTTATTCCCGGGAGGCATACTAACGCTCATGCTTTCTCAGGAAGAAGAGCGCTCGCCGGACTATATCCGGAGAGGTTGCCAATCAATCCTCCGCTCGCCAGGCTCCAAAGCCAGGTCTAGAAGCGGAGGCGAACACGAGGCGTGCGTCGGATGCTCCTCCGGCAGAGGATGCCGACAGGTTATCTGCCACCAATTCCGAGGTGGAGAGTGCCATGAATCACAGGCGTCGCCGGACAGTTCGAGTGACGCATGTTTCTCCCCAGAGGCATTGGATGCCTTCAATTCGAGAGATGCGCACCTCCGTGCCGCTCAAAATGGTCTAGCCAAAGCCATGGAGCAGTATGTAAAAGACATACGGGTGAGAAAATTTGACAGTTATATATGCCAGTAGCCCCCGAGACTTGAAATAGTTAGAATAACTGATTTAAGGATAATTTATTGTGCAGGATCTTACGGAAAAGAATACCCAACTGTCCCAGGAGCTGGAGGAGTGCAAAGCCCAACTTGAGGCTACACTAGCCGCACTAGCCGCAACGGGGGAAGCCAAAGAGACCCCCTCCGGTAATATATGCTTCAAAAGATGAGTAATTTGTGAAGTGCGGCGTGTGTATAAGTCTGACAATAATATTGCGGATGGCGCCGGGATAGATCCGGACAAGCAACAGCTCATCGTCGGTTAAAGGCCGGCGAGAATGTGCTTACGAGGGTGAGGCAAGAGAAAAATAATCTCCAAGATGCCAACACCTAGCTGGGTGAGGAACTAAAGGATGTTCGTGCCCAGCTGTCTGACTCCGTCAAGGAGAATCGGCGGCTTCGACGCGACATTTTTAGTAAGTGCTTGAACGAACTTTGAAAAAAGAGTTCGGCGAGGAAGTTGACTAACAGAGTTATGTCTGTAGGTATGCTCACAGGCCGTCCTGCAGAGGAAATGCCCGGTTCTACAGGTGACCTTCTTCCCAAGCTCTTGCAACTGCACGAACGAGTTCGGCAGGTGATGAAAGGCGTCGCCCAGGCCTTGTGGCCGTCTGTCTCCCTACCCGAAGGCCTTGGAGAGCTTGCGGAGAGGCTTCAGGGAGTGCAGCAGTGCTTCTGCTTATGGAAGATATCGGCTTGCCGTCAAGGCGCCAGGGAGGCCTGGGCCATGGTGAAGACACGGTATACGAAGGCTGACCCAAACCACATGGCTGAGGTCGGACCTACGGGGCCCGATGGGAAGGAGATCCCTGTGAGCTTAGTGTACGGCCAAGTAAAATTGGCCGCAAAGTATTCCCAACAGGACTGTAAACTAGACAGCCTGCTGGATGGCATTGAAGAGGAATATGCCCAGTCAAGTTGACTATGTAATTTAAGATGACATGTAAAATGCCTTCTAGCCGAATTGTAGATCGTTTGTCATAGCGGACCCTTTCGCTTCAACCTCGGGACCCAATAGTCCAGAGTGTGTCCGAATACCCTCGCGGTTATATAAGAACCGGGGCATGCATGGAGACCAGGCTTAGGGGTCATTAGTGCTTTATCAGACAAGTGCCCAACTAGTTATGTTATATTACATGGTTAGTAAGAAACATCTTCCAGGGAGAATAGTTCCGTTAGGGGTTCCTTTCCCTGGGAGGCATGCCCTAAAGTGCATGTCCGGACTGCGAAAAAAGCAGAAAAACATCTGGGGGCAGATAAATAAATAAGTAAGAAATTGTCTTTTAGTTCACCGACCGAATATTCCCTTAAGAATGCTAGCTTTCGGCTTCACCCAATCTAAGGTACACATCCAGCTGACCCGGCAGTAACAATCGCAGAGGTGCTCCCTTTACCGCCTAGCCGAACAATCGAGAACGTAGGGGTAAGCACAGGAGCCAGGCAACCCAGCTTGGCCAAAACTTAAGTCATATCGATGCATATAATGGTGAATAAAAGGTACATGCTGAAGTGTGACACATGTCTTGGGCATGAAGCCCGTATAAATAAGCTTCTGTTAAAGAAGCCCCTAGGTATAATGAGCGCGGATAGCACGTCAAGTGTGTGCGAACAATGTGCAAAAAACTTTCAAAGGCTGTAGTAGGAAAGGAGGGAGAAGGAGAGAAACAAAATACAACTAATATGTAAAATATAGACGGAGGAGGGAGACAAACTCAGAATCCGGCGCTAGGCGTAGAATCTTCGGAGACGGGCTGCGTTCCATGGGTTCGGCTCGAGTCGGTTATCCGATGCATCTCGCAGATGGTACGCTCCACCGGTCAGGACTTGGTCGATGATAAAGGGACATTCCCATTTGGGCTTGAGTTTGTCCTTTTTCTTGTCCGGCAGGCGTAGAACTAACTCGCCAACATTGTAAGTTTTGGCCCGTACTTCTCTGCTTTGATATCTTCGAGCTTGCTGTTGATAGAATGCGGAACGGGCTTTTGCCACATCACGCTCCTCCTCCAATGTGTCCAAACTGTCCTGCCGATCGAGCTCGGCTTCTCTTTCTTCGTACATGCGCACGCGAGGTGAGTCATGAATTATGTCACAGGGCAGAACTGCCTCTGCACCGTATACCATAAAGAATGGTGTAAATCCGATGGTGCGATTCGGAGTGGTCCGCAGCCCCCAGAGTACGGAGTAGAACTCCTCTACCCAGTGCATGTTAGATTCCTTGAGGGACCGCACTAATCTGGGTTTGATGCCGCTCATGATTAGACCATTTGCTCGCTCGACTTGACCGTTAGTTTGAGGGTGATAGACTGAAGCATAATCGAGCTTGATGCCCATGTTTTTGCACCAGAGTTTAACCTCATCGGCCGTAAAGTTCGTGCCGTTGTCAGTGATGATGCTATGGGGGACGCCGTAACGGTGTACGACCCCTGATATGAAGTCTATCACCGGTCCAGATTCGGCCGTCTTAACAGGCTTGGCCTCTATCCATTTGGTGAATTTATCCACCATGACCAGTAGGTATTTTTGCTTGTGGGTTCCTCCTTTAAGGGGTCCAACCATGTCAAGCCCCCAGACCGCAAAGGGCCAGGTTATGGGTATAGTTTTGAGGGTGGTAGGTGGCATGTGGCTTTGATTAGCAAAGAGCTGGCAACCGACGCATCGTTGGACTAAGTCCTGAGCATCTGCCCGGGACGTCGGCCAATAAAATCCTGTACGGAAGGCCCTGCCTACAAGGGCCCGGGCTGCGGCGTGGTGCCCGTCGAGTCCGGCATGAATTTCAGCCAGAAGGTCCCGCCCTTCCTCTTCAGAGATACACCTTGAAGGACTCCGGTTGTGCTTTTCTTGTAAAGCTCTCCCTCATGGACCTTATAGGCTTTAGATCGCCGCACTATGCAGCGGGCCTCGTTTTGGTCCTCGGGAAGTTCCTGCCTGGTTAGGTAGGCTAGGAATGGTTTCGTCCACGGGGCAATTACTGCCATTATTACGTGGGCTGAGGATGTTACTTCGTTGGTAGAACCACCAATTGTGTCAGATTGTTCGGTGTTGGGCAGTGCGGTTGGATCCGGGTTGGTATTTCCGGATTCCCCCTCCCATAGTACGGATGGCTTGAACAACCTCTCTAGGAAGATGTTGGGAGGGACAGCATCGCGCTTTGCGCCAATGCGTGCCAATACGTCTGCTGCCTGGTTGTTATCCCGGGCTATATGGTGAAATTCGAGCCCCTCAAACCAAGCTGACATTTTTAGGACGGTGTTGCGATAAGCTGCCATTTTCGGATCCTTGGCATCGAAGTCTCCATTTATTTGGGATATCGCGAGGTTCGAATCCCCGCGCACCTCTAGGCGTTGAATGCCCATGGAGACTGTCATCCGGAGGCCATGTAGAAGGGCCTCGTATTCGGCTACGTTGTTGGAGTCCGTATACATTATCTGGAGTACGTATTGAACCGTATCTCTGGTTGGGGACGTCAGAATGATGCCAGCCCCCAGACCAGACAACATTTTGGAGTCGTCGAAGTGCATGATCCAGTTGGAATATGCGTCGTACTCTTTAGGGAGTTCGGCTTCAGTCCATTCGGTGATGAAATCGGCCAAAACTTGCGACTTAATGGCTCACCGTGGCTTGTAGGTTATGTCGAACAAGAGGAGCTCTATGGCCCATTTGGCAATCCGGCCCATCGCGTCGCGGTTGTTTATAATGTCATTAAGAGGTACTTCGGAGGCTACTGTTATCGAACACTCTTGAAAGTAGTGTCGTAGCTTCCGGGACGCCATGAACACCACGTACGCTATCTTTTGATAATGCGGGTACCGTGACTTGCATGGAGTCAGCACAGTGGACACGTAGTAAACTGGTTTTTGAAGGGGGAACTTGTATCCGTCCATTTCTCGTTCGACAACGAGCACCGCGCTCACCACTTGATGAGTTGCCGCGATATATAATAGCATTGGTTCGCCCATGTTGGGCGCGACTAGGACCAGGTTTGTTGCCAATATGGCTTTTATTTCTTTGAGTCCGGTCGTGGCGGCATCCGTCCACTCGAAGTGTTCAGTGCGTCGGAGGAGGCGATAAAGGGGTAATGCCTTTTCTCCTAAACGGGAGATAAAGCAGCTTAAAGCCGCCACGCATCCCGTCAATTTTTGTGTTTGTTTGAGGTCCTTTGGGATATCCAATTGTGACAGAGCTCGGATCTTGACTGGGTTTGCTTCAATTCCTCTGCCGGATACAATGAAGCCCAAGAGCTTTTCGGCTGGCATGCCGAAAACACATTTTTCCCGGTTAAGCTTAATGTCATATGTTTGGATATTATCGAACGTGAGCCTCAAATCGTCTATTAGAGTTTCGACGTGCTTGGTTTTGACGACCACATCGTCTATCTATGCCTCCACTGTTTTGCCGATCTGGTTTGCCAGACATGTCTGAATCATGCGCTGATATGTTGCGCCGGCATTTTTGAGCCCAAAGGGCATTGTGTTGAAGCAGAATGGGCCGTATGGGGTGATGAATGCCGTTGCGGCCTGGTCAGGCTCTGCCATCATAATTTGGTGGTAGCCGGAGTATGCGTCGAGGAAACACAATGAATCGTGTCCTGCGGTAGCGTCGATAATTTGATCAATGCGGGGGAGGGGGAAGGGATCCTTTGGGCAAGCCTTGTTGAGGTCCTTAAAGACGACGCAAAGGCGCCAGGATTTGTCCTTCTTTGGTACCATCACCAGGTTTGCTAGCCAGTCCGGATGTTTTATATCTCTGATCAATCCGGCCTCCAATAATTTGGCTAGCTCCTCTCCCATGGCCTGTCTCTTGGGTTCGAAGAAACGCCGAAGAGCCTGTTTGACCGGCTTGAATCCTTTTAGGATGTCTAGGCTGTGCTCGGCCAGCCGGCGTGGGATTCCTGGCATGTCTGAAGGGTGCCAGGCAAAAATGTTCCAATTTTTGCGTAGGAGTTCTCGTAGTGCGGCGTATACATCAGGGTTTAATTGTGCCCCGATGGAGGCCGTTTTTGTAGGGTCCGTTGGATGGACTTGGAATTTGACTATATCGTCCGCTGGTTTAAAGGAGGTGGACTTGGATCTCTTATCGAGTATCACATCGTCCCTATTCACCATGGAGCGCAGCGCAGAGAGTTCCTCAGCTGCTAGGGCTTCGGATAGTGCCTCAAGGGCCAGTGCAGCTGTCTTGTTTTTGGCGCGGAGTGCTATGTCTGGGTCACTAGCAAGAGTGATGATTCCATTGGGCCTAGGCATTTTGAGCTTCATGTACCCGTAATGGGGTACAGCTTGGAAAATTGTGAATGCCTCTCGCCCTAATAGAGCGTGATATCCACTACTGAACGGGGCCACTTGGAACATGACCTCTTCGGACCTGTAATTATCCGGCGTGCCGAACACCACATCCAGTGTGATTTTTCCAGTACAGCATCCTTCCCGACTGGGGATTATTCCTCTAAAGGTTGTGCTGCTTCGCTCAATGCGGCTCCAGTCTATTTCCATTTTTCGGAGGGTTTCATCGTAAATGAGGATCAATCTGCTGCCACTGTCCATGAGTACCTTGGTAAGGCGAAAGCAGTCATTTGGACTGAGGACAAATGCGGCTGGTGCTCAGGCTGTTCGGAATTTAGGTTCGTCACTGGCATTAAAGGTAATAGTCGTGTCACTCCATGGGTTTATTGTTTCTACTTGGTAGACTTCGGCAAGGCTGCGGAGTGTTCGTTTCCGCATATTATTTGATGCAAAAGTCTCGAAGACTGTTAATACCGTACTGGTATCCTTGGGCTGGTGCTCTGGAGTTAGAAGCTCTTCGCCACTTTTGGCCACCTGCCGTAGTATCCAACATGCTCTAAGGCTATGAGTTGAAGTGGCACCCTCTGTACTATGAATTTTGCAGGGTCCATTGAGCCATCCTTCCAGTACGGTTCCATGCCCTATAGAGGGTTTTTGCTTTTTGGTGTTTAACCCAGGTGCCTGGCGATAATGCACCCTTTTATTTTGGACTGGGGTTGTATTCAGGGCCGGATTGTCCCAAAATTTGATTTCAGTTTTCCAGGCGCTTTCCATCACACAGTATTTTTGCACTATGGACGCCAAGTCAGCGAAGCGTGTAATTTCACGACGACTTACGGCGTTTAGGATTCCCTTGTCCATGCAATTATTGCAGAAGAATGAAATTGCGTCCTCCTTGCGGCAGTCCTTTATCCTGTTCATAACCAGGAGGAATCTGGCCCAGTAATGGTGTACTGTATCTGCGGTCTCTTGCCGGATTTGGGATAGATCGCTTATGTTTGGGTGGGTGGGTGGAATTAAATTCGGAACCCCGTCCACTTTAAGACTCAGGGGCCAAGTAGTTTTCGAACTTGGAAGCTTGGGTTCTTGGATGTTGTCCAATGAATCTAGCCCGCTGCCTGACTTTAGGTTCAGGGCTTGAGTAGCATCCTCCCCTCCACGGGAATCCGGCATGGAGGGATCGGGAATCCGGACATAGCTAGTCCTTAAGATAGAAGAAGGGTCGCCGTATTGTTCCTCTACCACAGCAACGTGGCGGGTAACCTGGGGAGAGTTAATCTCTCTTAGATCGGGTTTAGGCCCAATCTGATCATAGTCTGTAGCGACTACCAGGGCGGCGATGCGATCCAAGAGCTCGTTTAAGGAAGAGAGCTCCATCGGATCTAACTGCTCGGCGAGTTCCGAGCTAACGTGAAGATTGCTTTCAATGACCCGAGAAGTCATCGTCGGTGCGGCGGCTGGACAGGCAGTCATAAGGAAACCGCCTAGCCGGAGAGTTTGGCTGATAGCCAAAGCTCCTTTAGCAATAGTGCCGTCTTTAAAGACGGGATGAGGCATCCTTCCTGATGGCGACGGCACAGAGGAACTATCAATGAAAGCACCAATGTCGGTGTCAAAACCGGCGGATCTTGGGTAGGGGGTCCCGAACTGTGCGTCTAGGCGGATGGTAACAGGAGACAAGGGACACGATGTTTTTACCCAAGTTCGGGCCCTCTCGATGGAGGTAAAACCCTACTCCTGCTTGATTGATATTGATGATATGGGTAGTACAAGAGTAGATCTACCACGAGATCAGAGAGGCTAAACCCTAGAAGCTAGCCTATGGTATGATTGTTGTTCATCCTACGGACTAAAACCCTCCGGTTTATATAGGTACCAAAGAGGGTTAGGGTTACACAGAGTCGGTTACAATGGTAGGATATCTACATATCTTGAGAGAAGCCTCTAATCCTATGGCCCCGGGGTCTATTTTCCATCATATTAGTTTCCGATCTACTATTTTCTAATCTTTTACTTCCCGATCTATAAACCAAAAATAACAAAAATGTTCACTTTATGTTTTATCTATCTCTATCAGATCTCACTTTTGCAAGCAACCGTGAAGGGATTGACAACCCCTTTATCGCGTTGGGTGCAAGTTGTTTGATTGTTTGTGCAGGTATTCGGTGATTTGTGCATTGTCTCCTACTGGATTGATACCTTGGTTCTCAAACTGAGGGAAATACTTATCTCCTTTGCCGCATCACCCTTCCCTCTTCAAGGGAAAAACCAACGCAAGCTCAAGAAGTAGCAGGAAGAATTTCTGGCACCGTTGCCTGGGAATCTATGCCAAGTCAAGACATACCAAGTACCCATCATAAACTCTAATCTCTTGCATTACATTATTCACCATTCGCCTCTCGTTTTCCTCTCCCTCACTTCTAAAACGATTTTTGAAAAGATTTACCTTTTTCTTCGCCCCTCTTTCCGTTCGTCTTTCCATATGCCTTTTTTCTTGTTTGCTATATTTTCTTTTGTTTCCATGTGCCTTCTATGTGCTTGCATCTTTGCTTGCTAAGAATCTATTGATATGGATCCACTTAAAGTTTTCTACTTGGATCATCTTTGATCCATATGTGCTCGTGCTGAAACCCCAACTAGTTTAGTTGAGGGAAAACCTTTAGGTGAGCATGCTCATTTTGTGCATCATCATTTGTCTGAAAAAGGGAGACTCTTATGGAATCAAATAAATTGTTTGCTATGTTATGCTTGGAATCTTTGTGAAATTTGAGATTTACCTGTTGCTCTAAGAACCCTAAAAAACACCTTCCCTACCTATGTGAGTTTAATGATAATGAAATCTTATCTTCTTATGAAAAGGGTGTTTATAGTTACTATGATATCGAACAAACTGAAGAATTTGTTGCTTTAAAGGTGCTTATGAAGTTGTTTCTTTGATTGAAAAGTATGATATTTCTCTCTACAAATCTGAAAAATTTAACATACTTAAGTATTGCTATGAGAACTATGCTCATAATGCCTATGTTAAGGAATTTATTGAGAGAATGACCGTTCCTTTGGAAGAAAATAATGATATGCATGAACCTATAGATAATTATGATTCCGATGATTTGATTGAGATATCCTCCCTTAATGAAAGTGATGCTTGCTATTCTTATGGCCTTGATGCCAATATTAATAATGTTTCTGGAGATGAATTTGCTATAGTTCCTTATGTTAAACATGATATTATTCCTATTGCACCCATACTTGATAGTTTCTTGAATCAAAAGCATGATCTCAATGATGTTATTATAAATCCTATTAATGTCAATTGTGTTAATGATATGCAAAACCCTAAGCTTGGGGATGCTAGTTTTGCTATGTCCACTACTTGTTGCAATGATCATGATTGGGGTGATTCTTCTTATGATCTTGAAATTTTATTTAAGTCCCATGATGAATATGAGATTGATAATAATGTTTGCTATAATATTTAAAGTGGGTTTGGAAGAGTATCAATTTTAGATCCCACATATTTGGATAATGTTCAATTTATTTATTTTTTGATAAAAGTGGGTTTGGAGAGGTCATGACTTTAGTTAATATTAATCCCACTATTTTGGAAGAGTGTCAACTTTGCATGCATGTGGATCATGAAGAGAATATTTTATGTGATAGATATATTGTTGAATTTGAATATTATCCCACATGTAATTATTATGAGAGAGGGAAATATTGTGGTAGGAATTTTCATGTTACTAAATTACCTCTCTTTATGTTGAGATTGATATTGCTTCTTTATTCTTCCTTGCATATGCTAGTTTTTGCTTGCCTTGATAATTTGTTTGCCTATAAAATTCCTATGCATAGAAAGTATGTTAGACTTAGATGTGCTTGTCAAGTGTTCTATGATGCTCTCTTTGTGCTTCAATTCTTCTCTTTTATGTGAGCATCATTGAAATTATCAATGCCCAGTTAAGGGCGTCAAGCAATAGCGTTTGTTGGGAGGCAACCCAATTTTATTTTTGTTCTTTGCTTTTTATTACTATTTTGCTTTGAATAATTCATCTAGCCTCTGGTTAGATGTGGTTTTGTGTTTTAGTTAGTGTTTGTGCCAAGTAAGACCTTTGGGATAGCTTACGGTGATAGTTGTTTTAATCTTGCTGAGAAACAGAAACTTTTGCACCCAGGAAAATAATTTTCATAATTCACACAAATGTGTTTTTGATTTGATTCTTTTCGCACTCGATTGGAACACAAATTTCACATGTTGTCCTAATTTTTCAGAATTTTTGGAGTTACAGAAGTATTCGAGAGTTACAAATTACTATAGATTGTTCTGTTTTGGACAGATTCTGTTTTCTTTCTGTTGTTTTACTTATTTGATAAATCTACGGGTAGAATCGGGGGGTATGAACCATGGAAAAGTTGGAATACAGTAGATATTACACCAATTTAAATAAAGAATGAGTTCACAATAGTACCATAAAGTGGTGATTTATTTTCTTATATGAACGGGGCTTATGAGATTTTCTGTTGAGTTTTGTGTTGTGAAGTTTTCAAGCTTCGGGTAAGGATTTTATGGACTATGGAATAAGGAGTGGTAAGAGCCTAAGCTTGGGGATGACCAAGGCACCCCAAGGTAATATTCAAGTACAACCAAGATCCTAAGCTTGGGGATGCCCCGGAAGGCGTCCCCTCTTTTGTGTTCGTCTATCAGTAACTTTACTTGAGGCTATATTTTTATTCACCACATGATATGTGTTTTGCTTGGAGCGTCTTGTATGATTTGAGTCTTTGCTTTTTAGTTTGCCACAATCATCCTTGATTTAGACACCTTTTGAGAGAGACATACATGAATCGTGATTTATTAGGAATACTCTTTGTGCTTCACTTATATCTTTTGAGATAGGCAATTTTGTTCTAGTGCTTCACTTATATCTTTTTAGAGCACGGCGGTGGTTTTATTTTATAGAAATTGATGAACTCTCATGCTTCACTTATATTATTTTGAGAGTCTTTAAACAACATGGTAATTTGCTTTGGTTATAAATTTGGTCCTAATATGATAGGCATCCAAGAGGGATATAATAAAAACTTTCGTATAAAGTGCATTGAATACTATGAGAAGTTTGATTCCTTATGATTGTTTTGAGATATGAAGATGGTGATATTAGAGTCATGCTAGTAAGTAATTATGAATTTGAGAAATACTTGTGTTGAGGTTTGTGATTCCCGTAGCATGCACGTATGGTGAACTGTTATGTAATGAAGTTGGAGCATGAGATATTTTTTGATTGTCTTCCTTATAAGTGGTGGTCGGGGACGAGCGATGGTATTTTCCTACCAATATATCCCCCTAGGAGCATGCGCATAGTACTTCGTTTCGATGACTAATAGATTTTTGCAATAAGTATGTGAGTTCTTTATGACTAATGTTGAGTCCATGGATTATACGCACTCTCACCCTTCCACCATTGCTAGCCTCTCAAGTACCGTTGCAACTTTCGCCGGTACCATACACCCACCATATACCTTCCTCAAAACAGCCACACTACCTACTTATTATGGCATTTCCATAGCCATTCCAAGATATATTGCCATGCAACTTTCCACCATTCCATTTATTATGACATGCTTCATCATTGTCATATTGCTTTGCATGATCATGTAGTTGACATCGTATTTGTGGCAAAGCCACCTTTCATAATTCTTTCATACATGTCACTCCTGATTTATTGCACAGCCCGGTACACTGCCGGAGGCATTCATATAGAGTCATATTTTGTTCTAAGTATCGAGTTGTAATTTTTGAGTTGTAAGTAAATAGAAGTGTGATGATCATCATTATTAGAGCATTGTCCCATGTGTGGAAATAAAAAAAGGAGGCCAAAGAAGCCAAACAAAAAATGAGAGAAAAAGAGAGAAGGGGCAATGTTACTATCCCTTTTCCACACTTGTGCTTCAATGTAGCAACATGGTCTTCATAATAGGGAGTTTCCTATATTGTCACTTTCATATGTAGTGGGATTTATTTTATTATAGAACTTGGCTTGTATATTCCAATGATGGGCTTCCTCAAATTGCCCTAGGTCTTCATGAGCAAGCGAGTTGGATGCACACCCACTTAGTTTTTCTTTTTGAGCTTTCATAAACTTATAGCTCTAGTCCATCCGTTGCATGGCAATCCCTACTCACTCACATTGATATATATTGATGGGCATCTCCATAGCCTGTTGATACGCCTAGTTGATGTGAGAGTATCTCCCTCTTTTTGTCTTCACCACAACCACCATATTCTATTCCACCTATAGTGCTATATCCATGGCTCATGCTCATGTATTGCGTGAAAGTTGAAAAGGTTTAAGAACATCAAAAGTATGAAACAATTGCTTGGCTTGTCATCGGGGTTGTGCATGATTTGAATATTTTGTGTGATGAAGATGGAGCATAGCCAGACTATATGATTTTTTAGGGATAAGCTTTCTTTGGCCATGGTATTTTGAGAAGACATAATTGCCTTGTTAGTATGCTTGAAGTATTATTGTTTTTATGTCAATATTAAATTTTTGTTTTGAATCTTATAGATCGGAACATTCATGCCACAATAAAGAAAATTACTTGGATAAATATGTTAGGTAGCATTCCACATCAAAAAAAATATGTTTTTATCATTTACCTACTCGAGGACGAGCAAGAATTAAGCTTGGGGATGCTTGATACGTCTCCAACCTATCTATAATTTTTTATTGTTCCATGCTATTATATTATCTGTTTTGGATGTTTTATATGCATTAATATGCTATTTTATACTATATTTGGGACTAACCTATTAACCTAGAGCCTAGTGCCAGTTCCTGTTTTTCCTTGTTTTTGAGTTTTGCAGAAAGGGAATACCAAACGGAGTCCAAATGGAATGAAACCTTCGCGATGATTTTTATTGGACCAGAAGACAACTAGGAGACTTGGACATGAAGTCGGAGGAGCCACGAGGCGGCCACAAGGACGGAGGGCGCGCCCCCACCCTTGTGGGGGCCCCCGTGACCCTCTCGACCTAATTCTTTTGCTTATATATTCCCATATATCCCCAAACCATCAGAGGCATCCATGAAAACACTTTTTCGTTGCCGCAACCTTTTGTACCAGTGAGATCCCATCTAGGGACGTTTTCCGGCACCCTGCCGAAGGGGGATTCCATCATGGAGGGCATCTACATCAACTCTATTGCCCTTCCAATGAAGCATGAGTAGTTTACCACAGACCTACGGGTCCATAGCTAGTAGCTATATGGATTCTTCTCTCTCTTTGATTCTCAATACCATGTTCTCCTCGATGTTCTTGGAGATCTATTCGATGTAATACTTTTTTGCGGTGTGTTTGCCGAGATCCGATGAATTGTGGATTTATCATCAGCTTATCTATGAATATTATTTGAATCTTCTCTGAATTCTTATATGCATGATTTGATATCTTTGTAATTCTCTTCGAACTATCGGATTGGTTTGGCCAACTAGATTGGTTTTTCTTGCAATGGGAGAAGTGCTTAGCTTTGGGTTCAATCTTGCGGTGTCCTTTCCCAGTGACAGTAGGGGCAGCAAGGCACGTATTGTATTGTTGCCACCGAGGATAAAAAGATGGGGTTTTCATCATATTGCTTGAGTTAATTCCTCTACATCATGTCATCTTACTTAATGCATTACTCTGTTATTTATGAACTTAATACTCTAGATGTATGTTGGATAGCGGTCGATGTGTGGAGTAATAGTAGTAGAATCAGAATCGTTTCGGTCTACTTGACATGGACGTGATGCCTATATTCATGATCACTGCCTTTGATATCGTCATAACCTTGCACTTTTCTATCAATTGCTCAACAGTAATTTTTTCAGCCACCATATTATTTGCTATCTTGAGAGAAGCCTCTAGTGAAACCTATGGCCCCGGGGTCTATTTTCCATCATATTAGTTTCCGATCTACTATTTTGCAATCTTTTACTTTCCAATCTATAAACCAAAAGTACCAAAAATATTTACTTTATCGTTTATCTATCTCTATCAGATCTCACTTTTGCAAGTAACTGTGAAGGGATTGAGAACCCCTTTATCGCGTTTGTTGCAAGTTGTTTGATTTTTGTGCAGGTATTTGGTGATTTGTTCATTGTATCCTACTGGATTGATACCTTGGTTCTCAAATTAAGGGAAATACTTATCTATACTTTGCTGCATCACCCTTTTCTCTTCAAGGGAAAAACCAACGCAAGCTCAAGAAATAACAGGTACACGCTAAGCACGTGATACAATGCTTCTTCATAACCGAACAGACCAACCCTACTCGTGTTGCTGTGAGGAGAGGCAAAAGGAGCATCGTCGGAATGGATGGAGTCGCCAACGAGGAAGACTACGACCAATACGGCAACCCGATGAGGGAAGATGACGACGACGATGAAGCATACGTGAAAAGAAGGATCAACACTACATTACCTAAGAAAGATCACACTCCATGGTTCCGGAAAAGTCAGAAGGAGGGGCTCAACTATTCGACAACGAACAAGAAAGGGAAGAAGCTCAATGTGAAATGTTGTCGACGCAGCTGAGAAACCATCATTTATATATATCTATATATATATATATATATATATATATATTTTATGTACGCACTGAAGTAACTGTTATCGGTTAAATGATGTAATCGTATCCCCCTTCAATTACCACCACATGCATGGTTCCGGTGATATTCGCACAGTGTGGGAGGGAGACGCCGTCGTCGGGAGAAAAACAAAAAAAGAAAAAGAAAAGGGAGAAAGCAATACAAAAGGAAAAGAAAAGTAAACAGAAAAGAAAAGGAAAATAATGAAAAGAAAAGGAAACTAAAAACTAGAAAAGGAAAATAATAAAAACAAAAGAAACATAGCAGCAGCGCTGGATTGGGAACCAGCGCTATAGCTAAGTTAGCTATAGGCTGGATATTTATCAAGCGCTACTTCTATTTGTATTTTAGAATTAAATTTTTTTTAAATTGGAATAGTTAGTAGTAGTGCTAGTTTAGGAACCAGCGCTATAGCTAACTTAGCAGTAGCGCTGGTTTCTAATCCAGCGCTACTGCTATTTTGAGTTATCCCCTCCCCCCCCCCCCCCCCCCCCCCCCGCGCGCACGGGCTCAAAATTTCACAAGTCATTTACTCCCTCTCCTCCAACCTCTCCCCCCACTCTATCATTGGCCGTCGCCCTGCCCGCTGTCGACCTCAACACCAGCCCTCGCCCGAGCCCTCCCTCGACCTCACTGTTGTCGCGTGGGCCCTCCCTTGACCTCGCCGCCGCCACCCTCTCCCCTGCCCTCGACCTCGATCGTTGTCACCGCCCTCTCGCCCACCCTTGACCTTGCCGCCGCCCCATAAGCCTCTCCGTCTCCTCTCCCCTGCCCGCCTCTTTCTCTGTCTCTGTCTCTGTCTCTCTCTCTCTCTCTCTCTCTCTCTGCTCTTTGCTCTCTCAGATTCTGCCCATAAGGTGTTCTACAGAATGCCAATGGCTCATAGGCTTTTTTGAAAATTTTGAATTTTTTGAGGAGGCTCTCTGACGTAGTTCTGAGATGCTGTGAAGGTTTCAGTATCGTTGGAGTAGGAGAGATTGGGTTTAGGTACAATTTGGATGAAAAGAGTAAGAGAGCAACGTATGAACCCTAGCCTAGCTATGTATGAACCCTAGGAGATGTAGCAGAGAGAGAGAGAGAGAGAGAGAGAGAGCAAGTTTGTGCTAGGAGAATCCAACTAATCCATCTATGGCATTAGATTCATCATCTGAACAAGTTTGCAAACATGTTATTTTATAGCATATGCCATTTTGTCATTTTTGTGTATTTAAGTACAAGCATGCTATGTGGTAGTTTTGCACACAAATAGGTTCATTTTCATGTCTACTTGCTGCTAGTTTTTCTTCCATGCCAAAGTGCTTTGTAGTGAGTGCAACAAGCTTGCAAACATGCCTGCTTGAATATGTTTTGCCATGCTAGTATTTTTCTAAGTCTGAAATAGTTTGTATCATGTGCCCCTTATGCATTGAAGCTATTATCAATCCCATAAGTTTCTGGACAAATCTCAGTGAGGGAGTTTTGTTTAGTGCATATAGTACTAGCATGTAATGCTCTTGTCTGCCTTAATATGTTCCTGTAGCATATAGTTTACTAGCCATAAACATTGCTATCTGAATCTGTTTTGCCATGTTCAGTAAATTTTCACCCTGTGTACTTGCTTGAATGATATATTTTGCAAATGATATATGTCATTGATGTTATATGATTTTGCAATGTTGGTTTAATGTCGAAGAATATCCGAGTGGCCTATGTTTTGCTGGAATGTTGATTCATTTCCGTTCCGACAAATTTCAGGTGCTCCATGTGTCCACTTTTTAGCAAAGGTCATGCCGAAAATTTCCGTGTTTTTCGGCATGACTTGTGCTAGAAACTAGGACATATGGAGTGCCCGGGATTTGCCGGGGGGAATGAATAAACATTCCGACCAAACATAGGCCCCTTTTTTCTCTTCATTATATCTTTTATTTACAATTGTTGAATAGGAAACATGTCTAGCCAAGCCGAAGCCGGGGGTTCTGCTCACCTCAAAGAAGACCCCATCGGGGCAGCAAATCACTATTTTGATTACCTGGACGAACACCAAATAGGGGTGCATGGTGGCTACAGTGGCACCAACCCCGACACTGGCACCAGCACCGACACCACCCCCGAGACCGGCAATGATGCTGTCGTAGTCGGTAAAGCACCGAAGTAGAAGAGGACACGAAGACCAAGCGAGCTCGGCATTAGACAAATTGTGGTCACAGAGATGCACCCCAAGAAATTAGAGCCAACGACACCGGAGGAAGCGTGCTCATGCTGGGGCAATCAACTAGGATGCATCCTCAGGAAAACCGCCAACATCAACGACGAGAAGTTGAAGAAGATACCACATATAGAGCACATGCTTCTAAGAAATTGCACAATATGTTCATGTTCCCTGGCCGGGACGAAAGCAAAGATCCGTGGGATGACGATGTCATGACAAAGATAAACAACAAGGCGATGGTGACGTTCACCAACGACTTGTTCGCCTGGAAAGTTCGGGTGAAAAAGCGATTGCGAAGAATGAACCATGGTCAAAGATTCATGCTGACAATCCGTCACTAAAGGAAGAGGACTTTGAAAAATTCAAGGAGACTTGCGCTAAAGAAGAAGTCAAGGCAAGGTCGAAGAAAATGAAGGCGCTCCAGGCCAGGAACATGCCTCCCACCGCCTCAGAAGTTGTGGTTACGAGGGGAAGAGGCACGTATGGGCCAAGGAGGACGCCGAACATGAAAGTCACATAATTCCAGACCCCTTGGAGGAGTTCAGCGACCTGATGGAGCGTGACTGCATCAGGGCCCGGTACAAGTGGGACCACGTCAAAAAGATCTTTTACACAAACCTGAACATGAGGGAGTTCATGAGACTTCTGGTAATTGTTATATTACCACATCATCATATTAGTTTCCAATCAATTCGACTACAAGTTTTGTCATATTAGTAAACCATCCACATTACTTTTGCAGAAAGAGCAACACCAAAAGGCAGCCGAAAGCGACGAGTCGCCACAGTCATTGGCGAGGCCCAAGTGGGACACCCCATTCAACAAGGCCCTAAACATACTGAAAAATGTCCCGGAGGACAAACCGCTATCCTATGGACATGTGCACGGCGTCAGAGATGGTGCCTCGTGGAGGACGTGCTAGCGCGAGGGGCCAAAGGAAGGAAGGAAGAGACGGTTGCTCAGTCAGCAGACTATCGATGAGAAGGTCACGATTGCGGTTAATAAGACCAGAGCTGATACCAAAGAAGAGTTGCTTGGGGTAGTCAATGCAACGGTCAAACCGCGGTGGCTGGCGTCACGGCTAACTTCCAATCTTCAATTATTGCCAGCTTGATTCCGGCAATTATCGATTGGTCAAAGAGCAATCCAAATAAAGGGCCAGAGGACTTTCCCCTTCTCAGCTATGCCGGGAGCAATTCGGTGAACATCACACCACTAGCACCTGCTCAAGCAACCGCTAAAGGTCCCGCTCCTATTCATAGCAGCCCGACCTATGTCTCTGGCATGCTCGGTGGGCCTTTGTCTATGGCTGAGCTCGACGCCCTCACGGTAATTACGTGTCATACCCTTTTCACCAGCATGTCTATAGTCTTATGTTTCAGTTGCCTTTCGAATGTTTGATGTTTCTTCGTAGGCCGACGATAACCCATGCACCCTACTCCACGACATCAAGGGCCAGAAGGTGGCCGTGGGAAAGGCAACAATCATGAAGCCGAAGGACCGCAAGTTCCATAACCGAGAGATTCCCGATGGCATCTTCAAGGTTAACGTGGCCAGTGCCTTAGCGGGCTTCAAGGATTTGCTTCCTCCGATATCAGTCGATGATGAGGAGACCCCTAAATGGATTGGCGCATGCAAGAGCTGGTTCTTGACTTTGCCGAAGACCCTTCTTCGTGTCGAGGCGCCCAGTATCACACCAACGACAACTTCTCAAGAAGGTATGAACACCACCCCACCTACCAAATTACCTGCACCTGTCATGGTGGGTGATAGCGGACGACGCGAGGGAGAGCCTCCATTAGTGCCAGATGATGTCGCCCCCGTTGTCGAAGATGCAAATCTTGATGATTTTATGGAGGAGGAGGATGATGACCCTCTCAACTATATCAATACCGCCTATGACGATGGAGAATTGATGGATCAGGACTATGACTCGGGCTGTTAGCATGGAGATTATGATGTGTTGCTGCCTGATTTGCCGGAGCCGGAACGTCCTAAGGCGGAATGCAAAAAGTCTCTCTTCATACGATCCTTGCGGGAGAGGCCTCCAGATGTCGCCTCCACCCAGCAACAACCTGAGGTCCATCCACTGATTAGCCCGACGGCACTGGGAGTGGTGGTTAGGGAAGGTATGGCGGGCTCACTACCGCCACCCGCCAAGAAGCAAAGGAGGAGACCGGACAGGAAAGGCCCTAAAGGCACCAGAGCTGCTTCAAGCAGCCAGCCACCTCTGAAGCCCCAGGTGGTAGACAGAATACCTGTTGAAGGTGTGAAGCGTTTCCATGTCGCCGGCAACCCGATCCTACGTGTGAAAGCGCTAGAGCACATACTGAACAATGATCTAAGGAGACTCCATGGAGATGTGCTGGCCAGAGATAAAAGCCTTCTCATCATGGAAAAACCAGGATACCCGCTTTACGCGGCTCAGGTGCCGGGCGGGAAGTTGTACGTCAAGAGATATCCCGCAGATAAGTTCATCCTGTGATTTGAATACATCTACGACATAATCAACATGACCAAGCTGGATTTCTAGTTCATCCACATGTATGCGTTGTATCTCAACTACTTCACTAGGATTGAGAATATACAATATATCTGCGTCGCGGACCCATACTATATGCATGAGAGCTTCTTGGCAGTCTGCAAAGAGCACCGTGACTATGCCAGCAAGTACATCATCGACTTCTTGATCGCTAATAAGGACAAGGAATCGATTCTCCTACCTTATCAGCCAATGTAAGTCATCCGCGCATATACTTTTGTAAGTTTTAATCATTCCTTTGCAAGCATTGAGGCTAATTTGAGGTGTACTTAATTTGCGCAACGGGAGGGTGGGCGCCGTCCTCATCGTTTTGTACCCATAATACTCCCATGCTATGTACTTGGACTCATCGAAGAACATCAAGAAAAGGGATTACATGCACATAAAGAGTGTTCTCGATAGTGCCCTATTAACCTTTAGCCTGTCTGGTGGATATATCAAGGTGAAAAAGTACAGGAAGAACGGGTTGGTTTTCAGCCATAAGACCGACTTCTGCTGCATCCAGCAACCATACACCAGTACGGCTGATGGATTCTACCTCATGCATCACATGTTCAAGTACAGTAGGGATAATCAACGCCTTCGCATGTCAGCTACTACCAACGATGTCAAGATTCTCAACTGGGCCACAAGCATAGGAAATACACCGGATCATCGAATCCAAGTTGAGTTTTATCACGTATAGTGTGAAATTTCCCAAGTGATCATGAAGCAGGTCCTCAAACAATAGGGATGTTCTACCATGGGCCAATCATGTTGGATGATGTCCGAGCACTGCTACTCGCTCAAAGTCTGGACCTGAAGCCTTTCAAGAAGCTCGGGTGCTTCCTCCCTGACTATGAAGATTGAACCGCAGACATGGAAGACTGATTGTCGATGACAATGTGTCACTAATGTGTTTCTATGGTAAAACTTTGAATTTATGCACGACAAAACTATGTGATGTAATTAAACCGTGGTCCTGAACTAGCGTAGATCGCAATAGTTAATTCGTGTGGGTATGAGAAACTTCGTTATTTATGTTTACTATAGGTTGCTTGTATTTTGCTAATTATGCCCTTTGTTTTCTTAAGTACATTATGTTGCATATTATCATTCAATTCATCAACTGATGATGCAGGTACATAGATCAGAGATGGCGAAGGACTGCTACGCCGTGTTCGTTGGGAGGGATCCAGGAGTCTACGACCACTGGCCAGACACTCAGGCCCAGGTGGACAAGTACCCAGGTGCTAGCCACAGAGGGTTCGACAGCAGAGCCAAAGCAGAAAGTAGTTACTTGAGGTGGTCGCTCCGGCAAGAGCGGGGGTGGAACCGCCGGTGCCTCAAGTACTACATAGTCGCGCTCTAGCTCATGTTGGTCGCTCTTCTCTTCTACATCATGGTGTAGATAGAGATGATGAAACTTGTGTGTGTGCCATGACCATGCAGTTGCACTTATTCGAGACATGACATGACTTGTGTAACGCTATTTTTGAGTGTCATGATATTTGTGTTAAATGATGATGATGATGATGATGATGGTATGACGAGACTACTGTATGTGTATGATATGATGAGAATAGTGTATGTTTATTATGAACTGATGGAACTACTGTATATAGAGCCTGCACATATACATCACAAATACGTAGAGGGGTATGAATCTGTGAAAGCAGGAATACTAGCAATAGCGCTGGAGTGCATCTAGCAGCAGCGCTTGCTTTGTTATAGCACTACAAATAGTTAGCAGTAGCACTGCCCTGACCAGCGCTACTGCTAACCATACTTACCAGTAGCGCTGGTCAGCGCAGCGCTACTGCTACAACTTAGCTGTAGCGTGTTAGCAGTAGCGCTGGACCCAACGCTCCAGTGCTACTGCTATTGGTATTTCAAGTGCTACTAGTAGGCTTTCCCCTAGTAGTGATACAGTGTTCTCCTCAATGTTCTTGGAGATCTATTTGATGTAATCTTCCTTTGCGGCGCGTTTGTTGACATCCGATGAATTGTGGGTTTATGATCAAATTATCTATGAACATTATTTGAGCCTTCTCTGAACTCTTTTATGCATGATTAAGATAGCTTTGTATTTCTCTCTGATCTATTGATTTGGTTTGGCCAACTAGATTGATTTTTTCTTGCCATGGGAGAGGTTCTTTGTAATGGGTTCAATCTTGGCGTGCTTATTCCCGGTGACAGAAGGGGACATGGCACGTATTTGTATTGTTGCCACTAATGATAAAAAGGTGGGGTTTATTCATATTGATTGGATCTATCCCTCTACATCATGTCATCCTGCTTAAGGCGTTACTCCGTTCTTGTTAACTTAATACACTAGATGCATGCTTAATAGCGGTCGATGTGTGGAGTAATAGTAGTAGATGCAGGCAGGAGTCGGTCTACTTGTCACGGACGTGATGCCTATATTATTGATCATTGCCTTAGATATTGTCATAATTATTCTCTTTTCTATCAATTGCTCAACAGTAATTTGTTTACCCACCGTATGCATGCTTTCAAGAGAGAAGCCTCTAGTGAAAACTATGGCCCCCAGGTCTATCTTTTATCACATTATTTTTAGATCTATAAAACCCCAAACCCAAAAATACCTTGCTGCAAATTGTTTATCTTTATTTTATTTTGCACTTCTATTTATCTTTTATACCTATCTCTATCAGATCTCATCCTTGCAAGTAACCGTGAAGGGATTGACAACCCCTTTCCACTTCAAGGGAAAAAACAATGGAAGCTCAAGAAGTAGCAGCGGCTCATCTATCTGTGGTGCATGAGAGTGCGTGGAAATCAATGAAGGATGTTTTCAAGGCTTTATGGCCCGAAGTGTTGTAGGTGCCCGAAGACATGGTCGTCCTAGCCGAACAGTTGAAAAGAGCTTGGCGCCGGATCCAGGTTGGGAAGGTGTCCGCCTATCGGGAAGGGACGAGGGAGGCATGGGCCATGGTTAAGACCCAGTATACAAGTCTTAATACGATGGATCTAGCCGAGGTAGGACCTATGGGGCTAGTGTCGGTGCAACAGACCCAGGGCCTGTTGACATGACTATGCACAGGCACAAGATCAAGATTAAAGCACCGGAGCAAGAGACCAAGAGACTCGAAGAACCAACTAAACAGACCATGAGGGACCAAGACTAAGGCAGAAGGACCGGATATTATCCAGAGAGAAGCCTCTCTTGCCGAGCAGGTGAGCCCAGCAAGGGGCAAGGCCACCCCTAGAAGGAAACAACCAAGGCGTCCCGGCAGGACTTGCCGGGACTCGGGGAGACCAAATCACCTCACCAACTACTCCACCACGACCAACGTCGTCGATCAGTGCAGTGTGAAGATGCAGCATGATTAAGTGGCAGCCATTCGCCACATGGCAGCCACTTCCTACCAAGTGAACCCACAGATGACATCCGTCCAGTGACGTGTCAAGCAAGCAGGCATGGAGCTGGCGAATTAGCCCGGCAAGCCTTGCCAGGTAACCAACGACGTGACACTAAGCGGCGCATTAAATGCATGTTGTCAGTCTGCAGAGTTAGGTATGATAGCACTAATTGCTATCATACTAGTGTCTAATGACTAATTTTCCACTGTGGTACCCCCTTGATCTATATAAGGAGGCCCATGGCAACAGTTCGAGAGGTTAGGAGTTGAGACCACTCACCCCCATATGCGCATGCTCGCTGCCGCCCCAGAGCAACCCTTGTCGGGCAAGTGTACTATGCACCACCACCACTTTTCCCATCAATCCACCAAAGCAGGAGTAGGGTTTTACACCTCACGACGGCCCGAACCTGGGTAAAATTGCCTGTGCGATCCCTGTCGTGCTACTTTGCGTTGGTCTGCTCTTTGTGCAATGTGATTCCCGTGCCGAACCAGCAAGGGGCCGTGCTGGTCCCATAGGTGGTCGTGGTTTCCTGCGACATCTTTGGCGCGTGTCACAACCCTAGCTTAGGCCTTGTCTATCACTACTTAAGCTTCCCTACATCATGTTTAAATTTCCCAGAAATTTGGACATGGGGATGACAGAAACCCCCAGCACCAGTTAAATCAACTAGGGTTACTAAAATACTTTTTCAATGAACCTGAAATGCCCATCTAAAATGTTCATCATTTTTGCTTTGGTCTAGAACCTCTGACAAAAATGGAACACACTTTTCTAGGACATCATTGGGTCACTGAATTAAATCATGTGCAATTTGCATTTGGGAATTTAAATGCTATAAAATATTTTAAATGTCCAAATAATCATGAACTAAAATGTTTACCGTTGGAAATATTACAGTGGGCCTAAGCAGTTTCATGATTTTTGAGTTAGTTTTAGTATTTTTAATAAAGCCCTAAAGACTACAGAATAATAGAAAATAGAAACAAAAAGGAAAAAAGAGCAGAAGACCTACCTGGGCCATCTTACATGTTGCCAGCCTAGTTCAACAGCTACCCAGCCCTCTAGCGCCTTCAGGTTGTCTTTAACCTCAGGCAGCTGCGTGGCAGCAGCACAGCGACCACGGCCACGTCTCCCCGCCACCTCCTGCTTGCCCTTCCTCGCCCTGACCCGCGCCTGGAGACGCCCAGGGCACCTCTCACTCTTCCCCGTGTCCATCCCCTTCCCTATCCCTCTCTGCCGAGCACCACCAGGCGAGCTCGTCGCCACCGTTCGCTGCGTCGTGTCCACTGCATCCCCCTCGCTCCCCCGACTGACCCACGAGCTCTGCCATCATCCGCTACGCCGTCTCCGCCGATCCACACGACCGAAAGGACCTCAGAGTGCCGCCATCGATGTCATCTTCATCCTCGGGTACCAACGATCACCGCCGTGATTCCGACACCGTCTGGCCTTCCCCAAGCCCTTTGACGCCGCCAAACAACACACAGTGAGGTCCTGTTCCGTCCTCCTCCCTCCCCGCGTCTGATTGCTTCCCCCAGCTAGCGCTGCTGCCACACCTGAAAGGTCCCCGCTACCGGCCATGGCACTGTCGTGGCCAGAGCCCAAAGTAGTGGCTCCCGCATGCGTCATCGCCCTCCTTGCTTCACCAGGAGCCCGGCGAGCACCTCGAAGAGCTTCTCCATGCGTTGTAGCGCCATTCCCATCATAGCCGAGCTCCGGCCGCTGCCGCAGGCTCTGCTCCGGTGAGCTCCTACCACCTGCATCCTCCTTTCACCTCTGCTGGATGCGGACGAGCCCTGGCCACGCTTTGGTGGCCTCGGCCGCCGCTCCCGTGTCTTGTGGCACGGACAGCGCCGCAACCAGAGGTCGTCGGTGACAACCTAATTAGTGGACCCCGCCGTTCAGGCACTTAATTAGCGCTAATCCCCTCTGAGACACTGACAGCCGGGCCCCACTGCATAGTTAAACATGGTTTAGTTCCTATTTAGTTTTAACTAACCGCAGTGGCCCCACGCGTCAGCTTTGACCGTGCTGACATGGCCGTTGACTGGGCCCACATGTTAGTGACGCTAACAAGCACCGTGACACTGACCAGTGGGACCCACTGGTCAAGTTTGACCTGGACCCGGCCTGTTGACCTGCTGACATCACAATGATGCAGTGCTGACGCAATAAGTCATTTCTAGATTAAATTTAGTTCAGGAAATTGCACAAAATGTCCAAAACTTCAAAAATTCATAGAAATTTAACCATAAGTCCAAATGAAATAATTTATATATGAAAAATGATCAGAAAAATCCAATCTATCGAACTGTACTGGTTTCATGCATGTTAGAACAACTTATGCCTACTGTTTAGGGCAAATCATATATAGGGCATTTAAACCATCACATATGGAGTTTGAGTTTGAATCTTTGATTCAAACCAACTTCATTTAATCTGGTTGCTAGCTGCATTAGCTCAAAACACAACATATTTCCATGTCACATTCATGCATCATATTGTTGCATTGCATTGATTGTGTTCTTCCTTGTTTGCTGGTAATTGTCCCCTCTCAGTAGACATGGTTCCAACAATGAGATCGATGACACCGATGAAGAACTATACTATCTTCAGAAGTGCCACACAAGCAAAACACCTTGTTCATTCCGATACAATCCCACTCTCTCGCTCCTGCTCTCTTTTACTGCATTAGGACAACAACGTTTCATCTGTTACTTGATGCGGTAGTTGAACCCCCTTTCCTCTACATGACCTGTCATTGCCATAGTATAGATGAAACCCACTAGCATGAGTAGGAGTTGTTTGAGCCCTGATGTGCCTACTCATTCATGTTTGATTGTCATGCCTGCTACTGCTTAGAGTTGAGTCAGGTCTGATTCATTGGGGATGAATTGGAATGGTGATGAACATGTCCTACTGTGTGTGAGCTAAGTGTGTGAACATGATTTGGTAAAGGTAGCGATGAGAGGCCATGTAGGAGTAAATGGTGGGTTTTCTCATTGAAACCGTCCTCAGGAACTAAGTTCTGTGTTTGTGGTCCATGACCAGTTACTACCACGCATTGGAATGCTTAAGTGCCCCTCCTGATTAATTAACCCCCCTGTCCTCTATCCAGGAGTTGCAAGTAGTTTCTGGTGTTTGTAGTATGCTGGAGGTTGTGCACAACGCTGACCCGAGGGGTGGGCTGTGATGTGGTAGGCACGTGGCCGGGTACGCCGGGCGTCCGTTTGGTGTCACGGAACCCTGTACACATCGTTCGGGGCCGTATGTGGAAACCTCGGCCGGACTCCCAGCGAATGGAACCTGAATAGGCGATAAACCTAGACTAGAGACTTGTGTGGTTAGTCAGGTCGTGGCCGACACCCTCGCTGGGCTTCCGCTTGAAGGTTGCCGAGTACATGTTGTCGGATTTAGGGATCCGGCAACCCTTGAGAGGTTCGAAATCTGGGGTGCGTGGGGAGATCTCAACCTGCCCAGCCTGCCTACTCGCAATCCTCCTAGCCTAGCGTGTCGAGCTCAAAGGGACACAAAGACACAGAAATTTATACTGGTTCGGGCCACCGTTGTGGTGTAATACCCTAATCCAGTGTGGTGTGGTGGATTGCCTCGAGGGGCTATGGATGAACTAGTACAGTGGATGAACAAGCCTCATGAGGTGAGGTGTTCTTGAGCTGGTGTGGTGTTCTACTTGTTCTGATTTCGGTTCCCTTCTATCGTGGTGGCTCCTATATATAGTGGCCTTGGTCCTCTTCCCAAATATGAGCGGGAAGGAATCCCACAACGGCGGGATTTGAAAGGGGACAAGCAGTACAGTCTATCCTGACAAAAGGAGTCTTCGCCTGCGAAAAGCCTCTAGTCGTGACGCTGTGGTGGGCTCGGTGATGACCTCTGTCCTGCAGTCCTGGCGGTCTTGATCTTGTTGCACCATAATGGAAACCTTTGGCTGATTCCTCAGGACTCCGCGCCTATGGCTTTCCTCCCTTGCATCAAAGAGGAAACCTGCGCTCTGTACCCGCCTGGCGCCCACCTGGCCTTGGTTGTCACGGCTCACGTCAGCTGAGCCTCATGAGATAACTTGCATAGAACTCTCCACCCCTCAGGAGCCCTCCTGAGGAGGCCACCTCCTTCGGGGGTCTTGGCACCGTCCGCCTCGTGAGGCTTGGCCCCTCGCGAGGGTCTTGCGGTGTTGGTGTTGAAGCTGGGCCGTACCAGGCCGTTGATGGAGTCACGCGGTGGGCCGCAGGCAGGCAGGACTGGATACCCCCAAGTCCAGGACGCCGACAATAGCCCCCGGGCCCAAGGCGCGCTCAGACTTGGCTTCTAGGCGAAGCCAAAGGGAAAGTGCGGAGCACCGTGGGCCCTAAACGCCTGCGGCCTTGATGACGTGTGGTGATTGATTGGACATGGGCGACTGTTTCCCCACGCTGCCTCGGCAACTACTCCCGTCTGACAAAAAGGGGTGCCGCCTGCCTCCATGCTTTCATTGCTCCTTCTTTGTCTTGCTCCAGATCCCTTTCTCGCCGCAGCGGAAGAACTCACCGGATCTGCCAATTTTCCCCCAAATCTTCTGCTCGATGGCTGCCGAGAAGACCGTGGCTCCTGCCCAGGCCGCCGGCTCAGTCTGGTACAAGCCAGGGCTGCTAGCGCCCTGCGTGATCGGGGAGAAGCTCTAGACCACGCTCCTCCTGACGGCAAGCGACGACAATGAGTGGAAGAAGACCACACTCCGGATCGCCACCACTGCACCGGAGCCCGCGGGCTGCAACTTCTTCCCCTTCTTCAGGCACAACATCTTCTCGGGGCTGGTACCTCCATTCTCCCCCTTCTTCTTCACCATCCTTCACCACTACGGTCTCCACGCGCTCCACATCCATGCCAACTCTGCCCTTTGTTGCCCTGTTCTGCCATTTCTTCTACCTCCGCAAGACCGGCGACAATCCGGTCAGGTGCATCATCATTGTCGCGGCGCGGGGTGGTAACGCAATCTCCCACGCCGAGAAGGTGGAGGATGCCATGAAGAGGTGGGTCTTGATGGATGCCAAGAGCTCCCAAAGCTCGTTGAAGCTACCGACCGCATTCCCCGTCTCCGAGAATTGGTGGCGTTCTGAGAAGATCACCGACCCTTCCTTGACGCTGTTCGTCAGGAAGATGGATAAGGAGCTGAAGAGCGCAAAGCTGACGGGGGCCATGATCATCAGGGAGTTCCTGAAGCAGTGCATCGTGCCACTTCAAGACCGCCCCTGGCCCTTGTGGAAGCTTGGTGGTGATGACAACAAAATCCGCATGCGCTGAGACCCCCTTCCTGAGGAGGAGCTGAACAAGGTGCTGCTCTACCTGACGGGGAAAGACCCGAGCGTCCCTCCAGAGGACTGGCTTCCGCTGTACTGCCGTGATGACGCCGAGGAGGTTGTCGCGGCCATGCCTGTCTTCAACGATCTCGGGTTCATGCGGCTGGGGCCTTCCTTGCCACCTACTACCTTGGTGCACCTATCCTCCGACGGCCAATCCTCCGAGGCCACCGAAGACGAGGTTGTGGAATAATCGTGCTCTGGTGCGAAGGGAGCTCCTGCGCGACCTTCCTGACGATGACGATGACGACGAGCCCCCGGTGGTGGAGGTGTCGCGCCCTCCAGGAGTCACCAGGAGGTCTGGGGTGGCCTTCTCGAAGCAGCCCAAGCGAGCAGTCGTGAAGAAAAGCAGGTCCGCGCTGACCCCCTTGGGCAGCAGCCCACCTTCGCGGACACCATCCCGGGCGGCGCCAACCGCAAGCTCTCCTGCCCCCAAGAGCTCGGCACCACCTGCTCTACCCCAGTGCCCGCTGCTGAGCATGAAGAGGTGCTATGCCTTCATCGACCAGTAAGTCTCTCCCTTGACCTTGCTTGTTGGTTCTTGAAGTGGTACTGAGCGTCTTCTCCTGTCGTTAGGCAGCAGCCGTTGAAGAAGCAGAAGGATGGTACTGAGGTCGCCGTGGCCGCAGGCGATGAAGCGGCCACCGCGGCCCTGGTGAAGAAGAGTGCTGCTGCTCCCGCAGCCCTAGAGGTGATGTCATCTCCGGAGGACGTGGATGCCCGTCCTTAGGAGGTGCCGGTGCCCTCGGTAGGCTTGACTCCTCCGGCACCCAGCCTTGCCACGGCCGCTGAAGACAACCAGCCCCCGGAGCCCCCGGTCCTTCCTGAGGCTGAGGTTTCTTCTGCCATGGGGCCGAGGGCGTCTCCTCCCTTGCCCAGCGTGTGGCCGAGTCATGGTGCTCCTGCTCCCTCCAGGACTCTGGAAGACGCAAGGGCGGCGCTGGACCTCCTCCAGGGTGAACTTCAGGGCCCGGATCATCGTTCAGCGCAGGGACGCCTGGGGCTGATCTCTGGTTGGCTCAAGGCTGATGTGTCCGATCATGCGGCCTGGGGTTCCGTGGAGGAAGCCCAGAAGGCGCTTGGGGTGGCCGCCACGGCGCGCGACCTGGCGCGGCAGGAGGCCACAGAAGCTGAGGACCGGTGCCGCGTGGCGGAGGCTAATCTGAAGGCTCTCCAGGACCGGCAGGCCGCCCGGGCCAGCCAGCTCTACGAGCGTGAGGAGAAGTTAAAGGCCCAGGAAGCTGCCATCACCAACCAAGACGCCGAGGTGAAGAAGACAGCCTTAGAGCAGGCTGGAGAGCGCGACCGCCTGATGAAGCTGAAGGAGGAGGCGGAGGCAGCCCGAGCGGCCCTGGCCGAGGCCAAGAAGGTGGCCGCCATGGAGCGCGACACCCTTTCCTCCCTCGAGGCACGCTTCCACAAGGCCCAGAAGGTGCTCTTTGGGGAATCCCTTGAGAAAGGCGATGGTGACGACCCCGAGGGAGAGCCCTGCTGCTCTGCTCCTTGAAGTTGTGGCGGTGCTCGAAGGTGCTGTCGACGGGTTTGCATCCCTGGTGGAAAGCGAAGCGCTCTCACTTTCTTCCTCGGCTCTGACGTGCGTCTTCAGCTATCTTTATCTCCAGGATGCCAGCTTCAACCTCTCCTCCTTCCTTACTCTGGTGGACGACGACTCCCAGGATGCTTCTGCTGCCACCGTGAAGAGCTTCGTGGACACCATGCTAAGAAAGTACTTGGACGTTGGTCCTCCAACTGAAGCCGGTGGGATGGGCTACGCGCCTGGCAGTGAGGCTCTGTTGGCGGGCAGTGGTGACGCCCAAGTCTGAAGGGGTGGCCCGGCGATTCTACTTTTGCTTGTTTATCCTGCATCATGCGACATGCCTCGGGGAGGCGTTTTAAAACTATCTGTTTGGAACAGTATGTCTTGTAATAACTAGATTATGCTCCTTCATCTTTTCCGTTTGCTTTGTCCTTCTGTGTCGGCAGAGCCCGGCCCCGCGCGTACCTCAGCCGCCGTTAGGTCGTCCAGATCACCAAGACGAGCCCAAGGGGTGAGGAGCTACGTGACTAGTTTTGCTCCTGAGTCGCGATGCTTAGGAGTCCTCCTTGACGTGTGAATAGCTTAGGAAAAGATGCAGGGGCGAGCCTTGGTGTTCTGCGTCGGCAGGGCCCAGCCCTGCGCATACCTCAGCCATTGTTGAGTCATCCGGATCACCAGGATGAGGCCAAGAAGTGAGGGGCTACGTGACCAATTAGGCTCCTAAGACGCGATGCTCAGGAGTCCCCCTTGACGTGCGAACGGGCTTGAAAAGAAGGGTGACAGCTAGGTCTTGGCGTTTTGCGTCGGTAGGGCCCGGCCCCGCACATGCCTCAGCCGTCGTTGAGTCATCCGAATCACCAAGACGAGCCCAAGAGGTGAGGGGCTATGTGACCAGTTAGGCTCCTGAGACGCGATGCTCAGGAGTCCCCCTTGATGTACGAACAGACCATCATACCTTTTCCTCGCCGAGCTCTCGCTTGGAAGGGGTGCGCAAAGACCAGGCCCGTGAGGCCTGGCGAGGTAGGGTACGCCAGGCGTGACCTAAGCGTAGCCCCCGTGCCCAGTCCCCTCGCGCTACCTTCCCGAGGGAGAGCAGCGCGGTGAGGCTTGTCACTGAGCCCAGAGGCTCCTTGAGGTTAATGCGGCCGTGAGACTGCCCCCAGTTGTTTATCACCAGCGCGGAGCATAGCGCTTCCGCTCTTGCACGAGCATAGCCGCTCCTCAGCAGTGTCGACGGCCAGCATGGAGCATGGTGCTTCCACTGGTGCGTAGGAGGGGGCTCCCTGCGAGGAGAGCCCTCGGGGCGTGTACATCCCCGCCCTGACACGTGGCTTGCACGACAGGGCTGGAGGAGGTGTATATGGGCACCCATGAGCCAGCGCGGGACTCAGGAGGCCCTACCTCAAGGCGGGTTGCGCCTGGTCTTGATTAGAGATGCTTGGGTTGGTCCTGCGAGATGGTTAGGCGGCCTGCGCCGAATGAGTTTCCTGAGGCTATTGCATGAGAAGGCCAAACACCAACGACCCCAGGAGGTGACGTGAATGGGACCGGCCCGCCAGACAGAGCTCAGCCGCTGGATTTATCGACGCTGCAGGGACGGACCCGAGCACAGATGCCGTGCCCAGTCTTCTCATGCAAAGGTCCTGAAGAAAAACAACCGGCACGCGGTTCCCGTGGCCACGGGGGCACCAGGTCGCGCGCCCTCACTCATCCTCCCATGATTAGCTCATGCGAGAACAAGGCACCAAGAGCCACGGGAGGTGACGTACACGGGGCTAGCCCGTGAGCCAGAGCTCACCTACTTGGGTTTAGTGATGTTGCAGGGACGGACCCGAGCACAGACGTCGTGCCAGTCCTTAATCATGAGGCGGTCGTGGGAGGGCTCGCAAGGGCGTGAGATGTTCTTGGCAACGAAGCGCCAGTCAGGAAGTCAATAATTCAAAAAGCATCTTGCAAAGGATTGTAACTGGCTCCAATGAATGCGGAAGTGATACATGTCGTAGGGACGCACCCACACGGCCTGGGGATGATGCAGCCCGAGGGGCACCCCCAAACTGAACAAACAAGGGAGATGTCACCTGGTACCACTACTAGGAAAAAGGCTACTAGCAGCGCGCGTAAAATGGCTACTAGCAGCGCGGGTACCCGCGCTACTAGTATCGCGCTACAGCTAATAGTTAGTAGTAGCGCGGGGTAAACCCGCGCTACTACTAACATTTTACTAGTAGTGTGGATGTCACCCGCGCTACTACTAACGAAATAGTAGTAGCGCGTCTATAGTACCACACGCTACTAGTATCATGAATACTAGTAGCGCTCCATTTCACCCCCATGCTACTACTAACTAATTATAAATTAAAAAAATAAAATCCATCAATTCCATTTTATGCGTACAATTCTAACAACTAAAACAAGCCCAGATTTGTAATAAACCAGCAGCATTACACATCATTCCAAATCAAAGATTTATAGTAAACCAGGAGCATTAGAGCATATCCATACATCTACACTTATTGCCTAGTCACTTATTCCCAGCTAGTGCAAACACAGTTGAAAGTAAACAAAAATGCATAAAAACACCAAACAATGGCACTCTATCCTCCAAATGATTTGCTCCTATCCATCCTTGCAATCATCTTCTTCTCCCTTATGTGCTTCTCCCATTTATGAATCCAAGATTTCCGTAAAGAGCAAAGAACAAATAAAATTAAATTTCAGCAGATATATTTCCTTGCATGTTGTGATGTACAGTAGCTACAGGAATAAATATACGAAAACAAAAAAGTGAGTGATTTCTGTTAACAAGAGATCGCCTATGTAATAGCTACAAACAAATGAAGTTAATGTCTAGATAATATATATTGCCAACCAAGCCTAGATGAACTATATATTGCCATGTAATAGGACATATCTAATTTACATATTAATTGCCTTTAGTTTTCTTCAAAACTAAATATACTTAAACTTAGATCATTTCATATAGATGTTCAAAGGATAATATTTCTAAAAGAATCCAATTTCTTTGTTCTTTTGAAGTAGTTTAAAAGGAAAGCATTAACACATAATAGAAATGATTATCTGGCATAGGGTGATGCTAGACAGCTAAAGCTCACAACCCATCAGATCAATTGCTCGATAGGACAGTAGGACAATACTCTACGGAAAGCTTGGAACTTGCTTTACAAATTTCATATAGAGGCAACTTGAAATTCTGAGAATAACTAACTCACTTTTCACCTAGAAGCTGGCTGTCCCGATTTGACAGTGCAGTTTTTAGCTGAACCAGATTCAGTTTACAGCCAGAGATACCCAACGCTCTAGATTTTTGCTAGAAGGCAATCAACACCTCGCAACATCATGGATGGTCTATATCCCTAACTGATTTGGCTAAGCAAAGGAACTAACATAGAGAAGGTCCGACCATGCACCAAAACCAAATAAGTATAAGCACTGAAATCACCAACAAATTTGCAAATTGGTTCAGGAATCCATCTCCAATTATCAAATCTAATTCTAATCTATGAGCTGCTGCCACAGATCCCTAGTTCTTACCTAGCCAGCACCATAGAGAAGAGGGCTGATATGTACCGTTGGTGCTCGCCTCAGACGAGAAGAAGCAGGAAAAGGTGCGGCGCGGCCAGCGTCATGGATTCTGACAACAAACTGCAAAAATATATTCAGTGAGCTGCAAAAGAATTGAAAGGAGCTGCAAATGAACACATGTTTTAACAGCAGGCATGTCATGAATGGGCAAACTAAAGTCCATGGCTTCAGGGATACAAGACTAATCGGGTGCATAGAGAGATGTTATAAACTTGTTCAGATTGACTAGGATAATTAAGGAATAACAACCAGTGGATCTCGCTTGAATGGATGTGAATGAGGGTAAGTTGTTGCATTAAAGCGATGCATCCATAAATCCAATCTAAGAATGTTACAACTTGCATCATCATCATCATGGCCAAATGATAGAGAAGTGAGATGGATCAATACTCTTGGTCTGGGGAGTCCCACTGACCACCCATGTGTTTGTGGCGATGGATGCTTGCACTACATCTACAAAAAAACAGGACACAAACAAGTCAGTAATCCCCATCTGCCTTTTCTTATATTTTCCCATCATCATAGTTCACATACACGCGGCTGTACTATAGTGTCCAAAATTCATCATTTTTCAGGGTATCGCCATGACCAGCGTCAACAGAATGACAGAGGATGCCAGCCCGATCAGGTTATTGACATTTCATACGACACACACACACACACACACCCTCCCCTGTTGCACCACACACTCTCACAACGCTCTTGCTTCATTTTCTATCCTTTTTTGAACCGAGTTTCTACGACCAATTTTCCTCGGCCTCTCTTATGCAGCAAAACCAACGAAAAAAATAGCGCGCTACAAAATATAGCGAGGCCCTTCTCCAAATGCTACACAAGTTATAGCGTACTGTATTTCAAAATAGCGTTTGCAAAAAAATCAAATGTATCTAGAAATAAAGTATTTATAAGCAACTAAAGCATGGTGCAAATAAAATCCTCTGATCCAAGCATTAACACAAGTTACTCTTGTTACTATAGTTTAGTTCAGTACTATATGGGTTCAGTACCATGCCTACAATCAGACGCAGGCTTCAGTGCAGTCAAAGTATAATTACAAAGAGGAGCAAGAATCAAACTTTTTATACTCGTGGGCTCGTGGCACAAGCTTTAGTTCAGTAAAGAGCATAACACAAGCTACACTACAGAGTACAAAGTATAAACACAAGCTTCAGTACAGTGCAGAGGACAACACCAACTACACTTTACAAAGAGAAGAAAAATTGAAACTATATTGTACTCCTTGCATGTTTTCCATCTCTGTATAAGCTGCAAAGGACAACACCAACTACACTTCACAATCTGCAAAAGTCTTTTTATTTTGGTCAGTTCGTTCGCATAAATACTTCTCTTTCTCTATCAAAGGGGAGGCACAAGCATAGCCAGCCCCCAAATGCTCTTTTCTTTAATTTCCACCCTAAAACTTTCTTTCTGTATCACAGGATTAATTTCTGGACCAGTCTACTAAACAATTATTTTTCTAGATGTCTACTGCAGTTTATGAAGAAACAATAATGGGTTCAGGGGAGGCACAACCGCACAAGCACAACTTGCCCCCAAATGCTCTATTCTTTAATTCTCCCCCTAAAAATTCCCACCCATGGGTTAGCATCAAGATATACCTTCTAATCCAGCCGGCCGCCTTTGGATTAGGATTTATTGCGGACTCCCCTGACTCCGCTGGAGCGCTCTCGGCACTGCACTGAAGTACTGAATTTACGAGGCCTCTGAAATACTGAACCAACTCCAACTTACTTCATGCCGAGAAAAATTTACAGTACCTTATCCTATCTTGGAGGACATAATCTACACAACAACAATTCCACATCCCTTGGACAACCTGACACTACACTGAAACAAAACGTCCCGACTCCGAAGTCTCTATCCTAATCATGCAATGCCCAGCAGAATTTCACTTTAGCCCATTATAATTTGCGCCAAACTAACTATTAGTTAACAAGACCAGAGAGTGTGAATTTATACCTCGACTATCTCGACGGAGCCGGCCTGCTCGAAGATCCCGGCGAGCTGCACGCTGTCGACGGTGAAGGGCAGGTTGTCGACGAAGACCTTGAGGTCCTTGGAGTACTCGGTCGCAGAGTCGCCTCCACCCTCGCCCTCGCTCTGCTCTCCCTCGGTGTCCTCCGTCTCGAACTCGGACAACACGGCCACGGCCATGGGCAGCAGGAGCCGCCTTCACAGCGCCAGCAGCGCCGACACGGCGCGCAGCGGGCCGCAAGTGAAGGAGGCGGCGGCGGCGGGCCTGGCGGCAGAGGGGAGCGGGATGAAGTGGTGCGAGAGCGCGGTGGAGAAGAGGGTGGCCGTGTAGGAACTGCGGCCATGTCGGATCTGGACGGAGGGGAGGGAGGGGCGAAGATTTGGGGGGGGGGGGGGTTGCGCGCAGCCAGTGCTCGCCGGAACCGGGCGGCGTGGGTGGTGGCGGCGGCGAGGAGATCGTCGGGAGAGGAGCCGGGGTGGGGTGGACCGAGGAACTGGTGAGTTCGTGAGAGAGCTTTTTTAGGGATTAGAGAGAGTGTGTGTGGTGGGGTGGGAGTGGATCAGGTCGGGGTGGAAACGCTTAGTAATAGCGTGGGGGTCTTACCAGCGCTATAGCTACTTACATAGTAGTAGCGCAGGTTTTATACCCCACGCTACTACTATGGCATGTCCCGGGGTCACCACTTAGTAGCAGCGCGGGTTTATACCCCTCGCTACTACTATAAACTTAGTAGTAGCGCGGGTTTTATACCCCTCGCTACTACTAATTAGCAGTAGCGCCCCCTTTTAGACCGCGCTACTGATAAGCTTCTGTGTATAAGGTTTTCCCTAGTAGTGTACCGTCGCTGAAGAGTTGTTGAAGTAGCCAAAAACACGCGCTGCTGAAGCCGTTCCTCATGAGCCGCTCCGGTGCCAGGCCCCGGGAGGCTCGGAGGGACCGGGAGGCTCCTGAAGGTGCTCCTCCATCTCCGCGAGGATCGCCTAGTGCCTGGCCTTGCAGGCTGCCTGAGCGTCCCTCATGCAGCGCAGGAACGCCTCAGCAGCGCCCGCCAGGCCGAAAGGCATGCGGACATAGTTGTGTGGCGGACCCTCGCATCGGCCGACACGAGACGGCCACATGAGCTGCCGAGATCCGGCCCTGTTGAGACCGGGGATGTCGATGTAGATGCGGAACCCCTTACCCTCACCAGGGCAATGGGCTGCGCCACGCGGCAGGCGATGATCGCCCTGCAGAACCCTTCCTTGTTGAATCTCCTCGATTGCCTTGCCGATGAACTCCTGAATGCCCGGTGCCCCACGCCCGCTGCCTTCTCCTGGGAAGAGTGCTCTGAAGAGCGCCTCCACATGGTGACCAAGCTCCACTCTCACGACGTTGGCTAGATCTGAGGGCCTCCAAAGGAGAGCCCTCGAGCCCAGCCCTTCCTATGCGATGGGTGAAGTTACCACGTCCGGAGACGCGAGACTCAGCGCTGCGTCCTCGAGTGATGCTCCCTCATGAGATCCCTGGCCCAGCTGCAGCTTCATCTTGGGGGCGACCTCAGGAGGGAGAGCACCGTCTTCGTCTTCTGGGTTCTCAACTGCTACAGCCTGGAAGGCGCGCTCAAGGGAGCACACTGCATCCTTCTCTTGGCAGGCAACCATGATGATGCCGCTACCTCCTGGCATCTTGAGGACGGTGTAGCCATGGTGTGTGGCCGCCATGAACTTGGCCAGTGTTGGGTACCCTAGGATGGCGTTGTAGGGAAAGCGAATGTCAGCGGCGTCGAAGTCAATGAGCTCGGTGCGGTAGTTGTTGCACTCGCCGAAGGTGACAGGGAGACGAACTTGCCCGATCGGATGTGTCGATCTGTCGATCACTCCTAAGAATGGCTTGGTGGGGTGCAGCTGGTAGTACAGCACCTGGAGCCTTTCGAACGTCTGAACGGAGAGAATGTTGAGCCCTGCTCCACCATCAATGAGGGTCTTGGTGACGGTCACGTTGCTGATGACGGGGGAGTAGAGCATGGGGAGCGCGCCAGTGGTGGCCGCGCACTTGAGCCGAATTGAGGAATCGTAGGTCATGGCGCACTTGGACCACTTGAGAGGGCAAGTTGCTTCAGGCTTGGGGAACGCTGCATTCACCTCGCGCGCGAACTGCTTGAAGACACGGTGAGAAGCCGGGGCCTGTGAGCCGCCCAAGATGCAGGCAATTGCCCAGGCTCCTGGAAGCCCCCAGCCCCCTTGTCCTGGTGGTGATCTTCATTCCTTCTTGGCGGTGGAGGCAGAGGAGGCAAGGCTGCATTACCCTGAGGGCGGTCCTCACGAGGCTGCTCCCTCCAGCTGCCCTCGCGAGGCTGGTCCTGCCAGCGGTCCTCACGAGGCTAGTCGCGCCACTACTTACGGCGGTCGCGTCCATCCCAGTGTCCTCCACCTCGGCCACCTCCTCGACCGTAGCCTCGATCATTGCACTTGGGGCGTCGACCAAGGCACCTGCCGCGCAGAGCCCTGAGCTCCTGGCAGTCGCTGGTGTTGTGGCTGTAGATGTTGTGGAAGGCACAAAACGGCCACTTGCCCTTGGATGACTCGGGGCGGTCGCAGACGCGCTTGGTCTCTGGCTCGGCCGCAAGCATGGCTGGCCCCTTGCGCTTCGTGTCCTTGGCCTTGGTCTTCTTGTCTTCTGGATCAGCATCAGGGAGCTCAAGGAAGGAAAGGCGTCCCTCCTTAGCCCTTGCACACTTGTTCGCCATGTTGAACATCTCCAGAGCGGTGCAGAGATCCTCGTGGACGGCTAGCTCCTCCTTCATCTTGACATCATGGACGCCATCGGTGAACGTGGAGATGATGGCCTCGTCAGACACCTTGGGTATCTTGAGGCGAACGTTGTTGAAGCGCTAGATATACTTATGCAGGGTCTCTCTAGGTTGCTGCTTGATGCGGCGTAGGTCGCCCGCGGCCGGCGGACGGTCGCGAGTGCCCTCGAAGTTGGCGATGAAACGGCCGCGCATCTCCTCCCAGGAAGAAACCGACCCCTCGGTCAGGTTCAGGAGCCAAGAACGCGCGCCATCCTTGAGGGCCATCAGGAACCAGTTTGCCATGATCTTCTCGTCGCCTTTGGCCGCCTTGATGCTCAACTCGTAGAGCTGTAGGAACTCGGCGGGGTCTGCGGTGCCGTCGTAGCGTGGAGGCAAGTCAGGCTTGAACTTGCTTGGCCAGACGATGTTACGGAGCTCTGTAGTGAACGCGCAGCATCCTGCTATGGCCATCGGAGGTCGTCGAGGGGGTGGAATGTGGTCCTAGTGCACGCACACCGCCACCTCCTATGGCGGCACGCGAGCCTGTTGCTGGGGTGCTGGGATCACGCGCACTTCTCCTTGGGGACGTTGCACCACCTGGCAGCTCACATCATCTCGAGCCAGCACTGGGCGCTGCGGGTCGCGCCGTGGAGCCATACGCCTTGGCTCGATGATGGCACCCCGGGTCAGAGGTGGAGGAGGAGCCCCGTGCATGACGTCGCCGGCTGCAGGTCGTTGCTGAGGCAGCGAGCGAGCCGGCCCGTCGGAGCCCCCGTGCACGACGCTGCTGAGCTCGGCGATCTTCTCGAGCCACTCCTCGTAGAGATCCACCCATCGGACGGTAGCGAAGAAGCTCCCACGCCGTGAGCAGTGCGGCCTACGCGTCCACCTGGATGCGGCACGCGTGGGATGATGAAGGTGCTGGGGTCAGTGACGGAGTAGCGGTGCGGCCATCACGAAGCACCGACGGGTGCAGCGATGAAGCTTGCCACTCGTGGCCGGCAGGGCCCATGGCAGCATTGGCCACCGGAGAGGGAGCGCGGCAGGCACAGCCGTCACACGTCGGAGCCGTCTGAGCGATGTGGGAGGCGACTGCAGCCCGATGCTCGGTGCGAGCCCTGCGCACATCGGCCATGGAGGTGTCGGAACGGTGGCGGATCGAACGACGGAAGAGAGGATCCGACGCACCCCTACCTGGTGCGCCAAATGTCGGATTTAGGGATATGGCAACCATTGAGAGGTTCGAACTCTGGGGTGCGTATGAAGATCTCAACCTGCCCAGCCTGCCTACTCGCGATCCTCCTAGCCTAGCGCACCGAGCTCAAAGGGACACAAAGACACAGAGATTTATACTGGTCTGGGCCACCGTTGTGGTGTAATACCCTAATCCAGTGTGGTGTGGTGGATTACCTCGAGGGGCTATGGATGAACTAGTACAGTGGATGAACAAGCCTCAGGAGGTGAGGTGTTCTTGAGCTGGTGTGGTGTTCTACTTGTTCTGATTTCGGTTCCCTTCTATGGTGGTGGCTAAGTCCTATATATAGTGGCCTTGGTCCTCTTCCCAAATATGAGCGGGAAGGAATCCCACAACGGTGGGATTTTAAAGGGGACAAGCAGTACAGTCTATCCTGACAAAATTAGTCTTCGCCTGCGAAAAGCCTCTGGTCGTGACGCTGCGATGGGCTCGGTAATGACCTCCGTCCTGCCGTCCTGGTGGTCTTGGTCTTGTTGCACCAGAATGGAAACCTTTGGCTGATTCCTCGGGACTCCGCGCCTGTGGCTTGCCTCCCTTGCACCGAAGAGGAAACCTGCACTCTGTACCCGCCTGGCGCTCGCCTGGCCTTGGTCGTCACGGCTCACTTCAGCCGAGCCTCATGAGATAACTTGCATAAAACTCTCCGCCCCTCAGGAGCCCTCCTGAGGAGGCCACCTCCTTCGGGGGTCTTGGCGTCGTCCGCCTCGCGAGGCTTGGCCCCTCGTGAGGGTCTTGCGGTGTTGGTGTTGAAGCTGGGCCATACCAGGCCGTCGATGGAGTCACGCAGTGGGCCGCAGGCAGGCAGGACTGGATACGCCCAAGTCCAGTACGCCAACACATGTCGTGTACATGGCGTTAAGTGGTGAGAGCGTGTGTGAAGAAGTACACCCCTGCAGGGTTAGCATCATCTATTCGAATAGCCACGTCCGTGGTAAAGGACCTCTGGGTTGCTTATGCAGTTCATAGACAAGTGAAATTGGATACTCTAAAATACGCAAGATAAGCGTGAGTGCTATGGATGGCGTTCTCGTAGGGAGACGGGAGTGGATCCATAGTGGTGTATTGATATGGTGAATATGTGGACTCGTGTGCGCCACCTCCAAAGAGTTACTTGCAGTCGTAGTTCAGGATAGCCACTGAGTCAAAATTGGCTTGCTGTAGTTAAACCCCACCATCCCTTTGTTGATACTGATGCATATGTAGTTAGTTCTGATGTAAGTCTTGGTGGGTACAATTGTACTCATGTATGCTTAATTTATGTTTTTACAAAGAGACTTCAGTCTTGCTAGTAGTTCTACGTGGACTTCGACGTTTAGCTTGTTACCTCAGCTACGATCCTGTGCCCTCTGGAGGGTCTTGTAGATAGTCAGGCTTCTCAACCCTTTTCATTTGTAGTTGTCTGTACTCAGACATGTTAAGCTTCCGCATGTGCCTTGGTTTGTATGCTCTGAATGTTGGGTCATGATACCCATGATTGTAATACTTGGCTCCTCAGGACCTATTGAATAAATACTTGAGTTGTAGAGTCATGTTGTGATGCCACGTTGTATTTGCACGTATCGAGCATATTGTGTGTATGATTATTGAAATGCTTGGTATGTGTGGGATCCGACAACCTAGTTGTTTATTCTTGGTAGCCTCTCTTATCGGGAAATGTCTCCTAGTGCTTCCACTAAGACATAGTAGCTTGCTAATGCTCCGAAACACTTAGGCTGGCCGGCATGTGTCCTTCTTCGTTCATGTGTCTGTCCCTTCGGGAAAATGTCACACGTTGTTCCTTTAAGTCCCTGTAGCTTGCTACGACTTGGGTTCATACGTTATTGACCGACACGTTCGTTGCTGGGTCATGTATGCCTGTCCCTGTAAGTTAGCGCCACCTTGGGTTTACAACTAGTCATGTCGGTCTGGGTTCTTTGTCATATGGATGCTAGCGGCACTATCATATACGTGAGACAAAAGGCGCAAATGGTCTCGGGCCAGGTATGGTGGTACCCGTGGGAATACCGTGCGTGAGGCTGCAAAGTGATATGATGTGTTGCATGCTAGATCAGTGTGACTTAGGATCGGGGTCCTAACAGCGCGCCAGGTAGGGGGCTCGCTTGCGCAAACCTGAAAACGTAAGCAGTGCATCATCTTCATCGCCATCTGCATCGTCGACGGCGCCATCGACCATGGTGCCCAAGAAGAAATCAATTTCTTCAGCTCACTCATCCACCTCAAAGGCTCCACTACCCACGGCCTCCAATGCTGTAGGGGGCGAGGAGACGCATGAGGGCGTGAACACTGCTGGGGATATGGTCGGAGCAGGCGGCACCGCCACCACCCCCTCGCGGCTGACGCGGGAGCAGAAGATGCCGGAGGAGAACGACATCAGCAACACCTCGGCGGTCGCGCTCTACCCATTGACGGGCGCAGCCACAACAATCGCGCTCGGTCTGGGGCGAGCCACCGCCCTCTGGCCATCCTCGCCGCAGGCACGACTATCGCGCGTGCGCTCTCCCCTGGGCGGGTCGACTGAGCTGAGGCGTCCAGTGGAGCTGATGGCCCTCGAGCGCCTCCGCCTCACCGCCCTACCACCCAGGTGGTTGCACCGCAATAGCGGGGGCGCTGTGCTACCACCGCTGGCTCCACCAGGAGCCGAGCGACGGCGCGATCGACTTCATCATCGTCTATGCCAACCACAGCCTCGAAGGCCATGGCACAGGCTCAGCTGCTGCTGAAGTTTCCACCAGCGGCCGAGAAGATGTATGAATGGCATGCCACCATCCAAAGCCTGCTCGGTTTTGCCGAAGCTGAGGGCTCACGATGAGCTACCCCGCCGAGGCCTCCCCAAGCGACGGCTACAGCCCATGCTGCTGCCCGTATGGAGGGAGCCATCCCCATGGTGCAGTCCCCGCCACGGTGGTAGGCACGGGCGCGACCAAATCAAGACCCCGATGACGCCTCAATGGCCTCTTCTGATCCTCAAACACGTCCAGTCCAATGGCGAACCCCGGAAGATAGGCAAACAAGAGACGTGTGCATCATCGAGCAACACCACGACAGCCTCCTCCGAGCCGACGGGCATGGTGGCCCCGACATCGGCGAGCCCACTCTTGGTACTAACGGGCCCCTGCCCTTCAAGGTGGGATTCCCTACCTTCACCCATGAGTTGTGGTAAGTATGTTGGCCATCCGTTCGCATGTTCAAGCCGGAGATATCTAAGAAGTACAATGGGAGGCCGAACCCGGCGGAGTTCCTGAGCATCTATACCATCGTTGTTTAGGCTGTCGGGGGAAGAGATGAGAAGGTGTTCACCAACTACTTCCCACTGGCCCTCAAATCCAATGTGAGATCTTAGCTGATGCACCTGCCGGAGAACTCCATTTTGTCATGGGCAGACCTGTTCCATGAGTTCATCAGTGCTTTCACCGGTGGCCACCAGGAGCCGGGATGCCCCAACGATCTGCAGCTTCTCCAATAGAAGGAAGGAGAAACCCTCCATAAGTGTTTGCAGAGGTTCAATAAAGTTCATAGAAATATTCCAAATATCCATCCGGGAGCCGTGATAGCTGCCTTGCAGTCCAATGTGCGCAACCGCCGAATCCGCGCCAAGATGAACATGCGGTTGCCCAAGACTGTGAAGGAGCTATACACCCTAGTGGATAAGTGTGCCCGGATGGAGGAAGGGAGGAAGTTTCCTAGAGAGGAGGATTGCATTGATGTTGGTTCAGAGGATGATGATGAGTCCACCAGTCAGAAGTAGGCTAAGAAGCGCAGTAAGAACGAAGGGACAAAGCAATATTGATTGTTGAAGGGTCAGGCACCCCTAGTACCGGTAACATCGGCAAGACTGAGGCCCCGGCAAGGAGGTTGCCGTGTGCGCCGATTGCCGGGAAGCTACAGCCGCCGAGAAGGCCGGGAAGGGCGATGGGCCGTACTGCAAGATCCACCGAACCAAGGGCCACGACCTTCAGGAGTGCCATCAGGTTGAACAGTTGGTCAAGAGACAGAGAGCAGAATATGAGAAGTGTGATAATGAAAAGGGTCAGAATGTCGCTGGCGGTAAGGGCCAAGGCGATGGAGCAAATCGCCCTGGCAAGCCCTTTCGGAACAAAGGAAAACCCGCCAGGGGCCAGGAAAAGGAAGTTTGTGATGATGAGAGTGATAAAGGGGATGAAGAGGAAACCAGTGAGCAGGAGTTTAAGAAGGCCACAAACGCCCTGTGCATTGACAAGGGTGCATCTCTGCACACCTCCCATCGCCAACTCAAGCGGTGTGCGCGGGAAGTCAATGTCGTGGAACCAGCGCCGGAGGCCCGGAAACTGCTCAAATGGTCCCGTATGCCAATCATCTTCGATGAGGAGGACCATCCTAGCCATACCACTGCGGTAGGATGCCTTCCATTGTTGGTTTCTCTAACAATTCGCAACCTCAAGATATCAAAGATATTGGTGGACGGCGGGCCCGGACTAAATCTGATTTCCCCAGCAGTTATCAGCAAGCTTCAGATAGCAGAAGAAGAGCTAGAGGTTACATGCACATTTCAAGGAGTCAACCCTGGCAGGAGTCATCCTAAAGGGAAGATTACGTTGCATGTAACATTTGGGAGAGATCTTAACTACCGGACCGAGAAGATTGTGTTTGACATAGTTGATCTCTCCCTGTCGTACAATGGAATCCTTGGACGCCCGGCCTTGGCTAAATTCATGGAGGCATCCCACTATGCCTACAATACCCTGAAGATGCCTAGGACACTGGGAGTCCTCACCATCCCGTCAGATGAGAAATATGCCATCATTTGTGTGGACAAGATGTACAGGGACGCGGTCGCAGCAGATGCAGCAACGGCAGTGGTTCCCGCCAAGGAGAGCAAAGGGAAGAAACAGGATTGGAGGACCTCTAGCAAAGAGTCCGGGAAGCATGCCCCCTCCGAGTGCACGGCACCCGTTGACGATGTGCCGGAGTGTTCCAACAGCAAGAGATCCAAGGTTTCTGCTCCACAAGTGAAAAAGGTCCCGGCAGGGCTGGCTGGCGTTGATGACACTTTCACCATCAGCACCATCCTCCATGACAAATAGGAAAGCGTGCTCGTTGCCTTCCTACGGGCGAATATCAATGTGTTTGCTTGGCAACCATCTGATATCCCCGGAGTTCCCAGGAAGGTAATCGAGCACAACCTTGCTGTCTGCCCACACGCTAGACCTGGTAAGTAGAAAGTTCGAAAGCAGGCCTTGGAGAGGCAGCAGTTTATTGCAGAAGAAATCAAGAAGCTTGAAGTAGCTGGTTTGGTCAGAGGAGTGCTACATCCCACTTGGCTAGCAAACCCAGTGGTCCGGAAGGCGAACGGGAAATGGAGGCTGTGCATCGACTTCACAGACCTCAACAAGGCTTGCCCAAAGGACCCATTCCCCTTGCCGCGTATTGATCAGATAGTGGATTCCACTTCAGGTTGTGATTTGCTCTCATTTCTGGACGCCTATCCCGGGTACCACTAGATCTTCATGTCCAAGGAAGACGAGGAGAAGACATCATTCATCACTCCATGTGGTACGTACTGCTTTGTCCGCATGCCGTTCGGATTAAAGAGTGCCCGGTCCACCTTTGCAAGGGCAGTACAGATAGGTTTTGAACCTCAGCTACACAGAAACATTGAGGCTTATATGGATGACATTGTGGTCAAAACCAAGGACATAGCAACTCTCATTCAGGATTTGGAGGAGACATTTGCAAATCTGCGCAAGATCAATTTGAAGCTAAACCCAGAGAAATGTGTGTTTGGTGTCCCCTCTGACAAGCTACTTGGATACTTTGTGTCCCACAGGGGGATCAAAGCCAATCCCGACAAGATCAAGGCCATCAAGCAGATCCAAGCACCGAGGACAGTCAAAGATGTGAGGCGCCTGACGGGATGTGTTGTCGCGCTAAGCAGGTTCATCTCCAAGTATGCCGAGCGTGCCCTGTCGTTCTTCAAAATTTTGAAGAAGGCAGGTCCCATGAAGGGGACCCCTGAAGTGGATGCGGCTTTGCAAGGGTTGAAGACCTACCTGCCCTCTATGCCTACCCTGGTCACACCCAAGCCTTAGGAGCCGTTATTGCTATACTAGGCGGCAACAAACCAAGTGGTCAATGCAGCCTTGGTAGCATAGCGAGGAGTGGATGAGAAAGAGAGTGAGTAGAGGCCGGCAGGGCCAGATAAGGATCAGAACAGCAGTGAGCACAACAACGATGACAATCCAAAGGACGTGGCAAGGAAGAAAGTGGTGCAGCACCTAGTGTACTTTGTCAGCTCCCTGTTATAGGGGGCTATGTTGAGGTACTCTGGTGTGCAAAAGTTGATCTTTGGCCTCATCATGGCCTCAAGGAAACTACGCCACTATTCCAAGCCCATGAGATCACGGTTGTTACTTGTCTCCTCTTGCAACGGATACTCCAAAACCCAGAGGCTACCGGCAAGAAAGTGGAGTGGGCTTTGGAGCTATCCAGCTTTGGTTTGAGGTTTGAGAGCGCATCAACTGTCTAGAGCAGGGGCATTGGTAGAGTTTATTGTAGAATGGACGCCAACCCCTGATAAGGAAGTGACAGAGACAATTGTCCCCGGCAAGGAATCACCCCAAGAATGGATTATGTATTTTGATGGTGCCTTTTCCCTGCAAGGTGCGGGGGCTGGCATGCTTCTTGTTGCCCCCTCCAGGGAACACTTGAAGTACGTTGTCCATATGCATTTTGCACGGGAATAACCTACCAAAAATACAGCAGAGTATGAAGGGCTCCTTGCCGGGCTCAGAATTGCAGAAGAATTGGGAATTAAGAAGGTAATCATTTGAGAAGATTCCCAGCTGGTGGTGATGCAAGTTAACAAGGATTATCAAAGTCCATTGATGGAGGCATACATCGAGAAAGTGAGAAGATTGGAGGAGCACTTTGATAGATTACAAATAGAGCACGTACCCCGTGCGGAAAACGGCATAGCTGATCATTTGTCAAAGTGTGCTCCGCAGAAGCTTTTTGTGGAACCAGGGACTTTTGTTCTCCGTCTTACTCAGCCCTCCGTATCCCCAGCAACAATGGCCCAGAAGAGGAGAAAGTTGGACACCGGAAAGCCTCTCCCGGTAGAGCCGTCCGCTCCCGGCAGAGACCCTGCCAGAAACAACTCATCACAGCTTGTCGGTCCACCCCCTCCAGCTGGATCCATGAACCCCGCATATGAGGCTGGTGCTCCCGCAGCACGGGAGGTGCCACTAGTCCTCGTTGCCGAGACACAGGCTCTAACTTGGTCAAGGCACATTGTCCGCTTCCTCAAAACTGGAGAGCTTTCCGGCGATCAAGACGAAGCTGAAAGAGTAGCCCGGAGGGCCAGTATGTATCAGTTTGTCGATGACACTCTATACAGAAGAAGGCCCAATGATGTGAAATTGAAGTGTGTCTGCCGGGAAGAACGAAAGGAACTGCTGGCTGAGATACACAAAGGAATATGCGGCTCCCACATTGGATCAAGGGCATTAGTTGGGAAAGCATTCCGGCAAGGATTCCATTGGCCCACAGCCCTCCAAGATGCGGTCGAGCTAGTCACTAAGTGTGAAGCCTGCTAGTTCCATTCCGAGAAAACCCACCTGCCTGCCCAAGCGCTTCACACAATCCCTCTATCATGACCATTTTCGGTCTGGGGGCTCGATATCCTCAGCCCCTTCCCCCGAGCAATCAGGGGCTTTGAATTCTTGTTCGTTGCCATCGACAAGTTTACAAAGTGCCCGAAAGTGACTGCTATGAGAAAAGTGACTGCTCAGTCAGCTATCAAGTTCTTGAAAGATCTGGTGTGTCATTTTGGAGTTTCGGCAAGGATCATCACCGACAACAGCACCTAGTTCACGAGTCGCGCCTTCATGCAATATGTTCATGCCCTCGGATGCAAGATCTCATTCGCCTCTGTGGCACACCCCTAGAGCAATATGTTCATGCTGAGAGGGTGAACGTTGAAGTGCTACACGGACTCAAGACAAGAAACTTTGATACGCTGCAGAAGCACGACATGCGGTGGATCGAGGAGCTGTCGGTAGTTCTCTGGTCCCTCAGAACGACACCAAACCGAGCTACCGGGCAGACTCCCTTCTCCCTGGTCTACGGGGTAGAAGTAGTTATCCCCATAGAACTCATTTATGGGTCACCTCGAGTACTTGCTTATGATGAAATTGTACAAGATCTACACCGGTGTGACGATGATGTGCTACTCGAGGAGAACCGTCTCCGGGCTGCTACGTGTGATGCACGCTATCAGCAAGCCTTGCGTTGCTATCATAGCCGTGGGATTCATTCCCCGTGTTTTGAGGAAGGCGATCCTGTCCTTAGGCGCGTTCAGTCCGGCAAGGGTACACAAAAGTTGTCACCGAAGTGGGAAGGCCCTTACCGGGTGGTACGAGTCACCAGACCCGGCGTAGTCCGTCTGGAGACCGGAGATGGCACTTTGTTGCAAAACTCATGGAATATTGAGCATCTAGGCCTTGCCTTAGTTGCATGTAACCCCTTGTACAAAGTCGGGGCAATGACCCCGTGCAAGAGAAAATAAAGAAGCATTGTAGGGGGGGCCCCAACCTAGATTGCATGCATGCATGAGCATTTCAGATTACTGCATAAGCATTTTCATGAGCATCTCCATATGCATATAGATAGGATCGCATCCAGCATTCATTCTCATCTACATGAAGTTACAGGTACTCATTATGGACTTGGCTTCGACAAGGGAGTGAGAAGATTGCTCGGCACTTCGATCTGGGCAAGCCAGACAGATAAGTTCTACCTCTTGTCCATTTATGTTATGTAAGCTATAACTTGTGCATTAGAAAGCCTTGCCGCTCCTTATAGACTTAGGTGCTCCCGTTCCTGGCCTAAACGCTGCTTCAGTCAGGATTGTTGTAGTTGCCTTTGATAAAGGGAGGTTGGCGGGGGGCTGGCCCTTCTGTCTGTAACACGGCAAATAAGGTTCTCCGACAGACAAAAGGAGGGCCGGCATGATAGCCTGCCGGGCCAATCTCGTTTATTTTACACTAAGGAGGCATCTCACCTCTGCATGGACGTATACATGCGCGAGTTCTCGGCAAGGTTCATCTTTTTCATTAACATGCTGATACAAGTACAAGCATTATAGAACACAAACATGGACATGAGAGATTAGATTATTTGTATTAAAATTTGGCAAATGCCTACTGATTTAAGATTGAAGAAAGATAAGTGCCCCGTATTCCCCTTTCTTGTCCCTCTCCTCCCAGGCATCAGTGTTGGTGACGAGGCCATTGTCTTTAGTGTTGAAGATGGACTTGGCGACATACGCTGAAGCTAGAGCCAGGCTTGCCACGCCGGAATCAGATTCCTCTTCAGACTCCACCTCTACCTCCTCTAATGCAGACTCCTCCTCTGAATCCATCTCCTTGCTAACAAACGCACGGGCCTTGCTTGATGAGCTCTTCTTGTGTGATGAAGACTTCGACGAAGACTTGGAAGAAGACTTTGAGGATTTCTTCTTGTTGTCATCAGAATCATATTCCTTGCTCTTGTTCTTCTTCTTGGTCTCATTGTCCCACTGTGGACACTCAAAGATGTAGTGACCAGGTTTCTTGCACTTGTGGCATGTTCTCTTCTTGTGATCACGAGAGGAACCTTCATCGTTTCTAGAGCTGGATCTTGAAGACTTTCTGAAGTCTTTCTTCTTAGTGAACTTCTGGAACTTCTTCACAAGCATAGCAAGCTCCTTTCCAATGTCTTCAGGATCCCCAGAGTTGCAGTCAGATTCTTCTTCAGATAAGGAAACAACCTTTGCGTTCAAAGCGCGAGTTCAGCCATAGTTGGGACCATAGATATCTCTTTTCTCAGATAGCTGGAACTCAGGATTGAGCTGGGAGCACTACTTGGCTGCCCCGGCCCCACCGGAGGAGATGATCTACGGTGTCATGTGCCACACGAGGGCGGACATGGTGATCAGAAAGTTCTGGGTAATTTCTCCTTTACACAATTAAAAATCTTCAAATAGCTAGTTGTTGTACTAATCAATGTTGTCTCGTTTGATTGCAGACCTTCTACAGGTGTGAGGAGGGATACGAGGAGGCCGCGGCAAAGATTATTGATACCGAGTGCAAGCGCCTACTACAAAACTTCTGTCACGAGGCTTGGGTGCAGGCTGTTCGAGACTACTACACCTCGCGTGGTATTAATAAGATCAAGTCGGAGTGCCACGGAAAGTTTCTGAAGAAGGAGTAGTACATGACGGATAATTACCTATTCTTAAGGCCTTGTACGTAGTTTCCTTGATTTGATTCGTAGGTGTAGCGCTCAAGTTTCTCTTTACTAACTTAGGTGCCCCCGATATGGTGTGCGGATCAGATGGATTGTTGGGAGGTGTTGGTGGATGAGTGGTGCTCAGACCAATGGCTAGCCCTCCACAACAATGCCAAGGACTGTCGTGCCCAAATGGAAGGTGTGCCACACCATGAAGGCAGCGCCAACTTATATCAGCTCGGGTGGAACTGGGTATGTGTTTGCTTCATGATTCATGCAATTCATTCTTCATGCTAGCATGAGCCCTTTAATTACTAATTTACTTTGTTCCTCTCTTTCAGGTGCGACACAATAAGGCGGAGGTGCCAGAGGTGTACGACCTCTATGCCATGGCCCATACTGCCTCGTACAAGAAGGTCAAGGCATTCTCTGAGTCTGACCTTGATCATCCAGAGAACTTCACCAACATATGCTCACACAACAAGCTCATGAAGTACAGAGATGAGGCAAAGGCGAGGAAAGGGGAGGACTTTAACCCGAGCCAGGGTCCCATTGATCCAGAGCTGGTGATGATATCTGGTGGTGGGAGGTCCCATGGCTCGATAGCCATTGGAGATGGACTTATCAGTTGTCCTCGCACTCTCCTGGAGATCAAGGCGTGCCAATCGAGCTCCGCTCCTGAGATAAGGCCTTGTCAATGGCCTTATGAGCTTGCCTTCGAGGTTAGTTATACCGACTCAGCTTTTTTCCTCCACTACATTATGTGTGCGGCCATCAATGATTACAATGCTAACGAGGAGTGGTGTTGTAGGATGCTCTTCAGAGAGAGAGAGAGAGAGAGAGAGAGAGAGAGAATCCATGCGCTTCTGGCGGAGAGGGACCAACAGGCGGAGGAGAAGGAGCAGGAGTTGGAGGAGAGGGCACGGAATGACATGCAGAACCGGGCCATGTACAAGCTCCTCGTGGTAAGTTTCTTCTGCATATTAGCCAAATCATGCACTTAATGTTTGTTTCATTACTAACTAGTATGACTGACTCGTCAAACCAAATGTGCAGTCCGTGTGCAAGAAGACCGATCAGACCCCTCTGTCGATGCCAGTCATTGCTCTGGGGACCACGGTGAGTTTCATTTGAATGCTCATTAGTTACTAGTCTTAACATTTGAGCGTCATCATGCTAACGATACATTGCAAATGATCTTTGGTGCAGCGTAACTCCAGACAAGCATCGCATGATCCTTCTCTAGGTGGTACCAGCACGAGCAACCCCGGGGCTTCACCTCCGTGATGAGGGTAAGTTTTCTCTAGTGTTTTGCTTAACAAATGCATAATGACCTACACTTAGCTTTATTTCCTCCAATATGCTTACCATAATGACCTAGACTTAGCTTATTTTCCTCCAAAATGACATAATAACTTTACTTAGCTCTAAAATGATCCATTTTACCTAAGTTACTCTAAGTTAGCTATAATATGCTAAGTTAGCTCTAATATGCTTAGTTACCTAGGATAGCTCCATAATGACCTATACTTAGCTTACTTATGTCAAAAAAGGCATAATATGCTTAGTTAACTCAAAAATGGCATAATTACCTAGGTTAGCTCAATAATGACCTATACTTAGTTTATTTAGTTAAATTATGATATAAGTAGCTTACTTAGCTCATAAATGGCATGATAACCTTGGTAAGCTCATAAATGTCATATAGTTAGCTTACTTACGTCAAAAATGGCATGATTACCTAGGTTGGCTCCAAAATGATCCATTTTACCTAAGTTAGCTCCAAAATGATCCATTTTACCTAGGTTACCTCCAAAATGATCCATTTTACCTTTTTTAGCTCCAAAATGATCCATTTTACCTAAGTTACCTCCAAAATGATCCATTTTACCTAAGTTAGCTCATAAATGATCCATTTTACCTAAGTTAGCTCATAAATGATCCATTTTACCTAAGTTAGCTCCAAAATGACATAAGTTAGCTCTAATATGCTTAGTTACCTAGGTTAGCTCAATAATGGCCTATACTTACCTTACTTATATCAAAAGTTGTATATAATGCTTAGTTAACTCAAAGATGGCATGATTACCTAGGTTAGCTCCAAAATGATCCATTTTACCTAGGTTAGCTCCAAAATGATCCATTTTACCTAGGTTAGCTCCACAATGATCCATTTTACCAAGGTTAGCTCATAAATGATCCATTTTAGCTAAGTTAGCTCATAAATGATCCATTTTACCCAAGTTAGCTTATAAATGATCCATTTAACTAAGTTAGCTCATAAATGATCCATTTTACCTAAGTTAGCTCATAAATGATCCATTTTACCTAATTTAGGTCATAAGTGTCATTTTTACCTAAGTTAACTCATAAATGTCATATACTTCTTCTTCTTCTTCTTCTTCTTCTTCTTCTTCTTCTTTTAGTCTTCTTCTTCTAACTTTCTTGTTTCCCATTTTGCATATTTCATTCACTTCACGGAAGCTTGCATTGATGGAGTGCTTGTTTTCCCTTTCTGTTTTTCTTTTGTATCGATGAACAATGTGGAACTTACTATATAGATGAACAATGTGAAATTATTGTAATATGTATGGATGGAACTATGTGTTGGATATGTATGTATGATGAAACTTATGTGTTGGATACGTCATATGTCTGTTGTGAAATTGCCCAGTGAATATATATATATATATATACACACACACACACACACACACACATAAACACTATTCTAATCACGGGATCAGAATAATATTCTGATCACAACATGAACTTCCCGAGTAACGCGCGTGACCTTCCTCGAGTACAAGGTTGAACTTCAGTTAAAAAGTGTCCAAATGGGGCTTGCGATATACCGTTGGAAAGCTATGGACACCAGTATCATGACCCAAGTTGAATTTTTGGCAAAATATAAGCAGTTTAAGAGCAGTTTTCAAAACCGTTTTTCCTTCACACAAAAAACGTGAATCGTATTTTTGATCGCATTTCTAAACTGTTTATTGGAATGACGCAAATAATATGGCGTTGGAAAGCTGTTGCAAAACCGCTCATTCCACATGTTGAAATTTTTCTCTAATTCCTTATGGTTAAAGAGTAATTTGGAAAATTGTAAAATTTCGCAAACCGAACAGCCGAGTTCGTATTTTCGATGGAATTTCTAAACGGCTAATCCAATTGAGGCAAATGATATGGCATTGGAAAGCTTATGAAAATGCGCTACTTTTTCATGTTGAAAGTTTTTTCTAATTTTGAACGGTTTAAAAGAAATTTAGAAAACAATACAAGTTCTAGCGAATTTGTAATTTTGAGCTAATTTTTTAACCGTATATCTGAATGCAGCAAATAATATGGCGCTGGAAAGCTTGAGGAAATGCGAAACTTTTTTGTATCTATTATTTCTCCCAATTCCTTATGGTTTTAAGTCAAATTTTAAAATGGCTAAAAATGTAGTTTCGCCATAATTTCTACTAACTTTATCGGAAAGGGGCAAATAATATACCGTTGAAAAGCTAAGGAAAATGCGAAAAAAATTCATGTTGATGGTTTCCTCTAATTCATAGCCGTTTTCAAGTAATTTTGAAAATGGCGGGATCATTCATTCTGCCTTTATCCTGAAACAGATTCTTTGAAAATGCACCGCGTGAATAAGCTGAACTTCTCGGCATGTCTACTTGAACTTCACTCTGTTTCTCACGTGTTTTTTTCCGGTAGCTCTCCATCTACTCATTGGAACACTCACCGGAATTGAGCAAGTGATATACCAGTGGAAAGCTGCTGTGAACACGCAACTTTCCCGTGTTGATCGTTTTTTCATACCAGGGATGATTTTAATAGTTTTTCATTTGAAATTCATCCAATGTATTAGTTGAACTTCCTGCTATTTTCAGTTGAACTTCTATGACGTATTTTCGTTTGTAACTTTTTTCATCCATTCGTCAGTGTTACACAAATGATATTCATTTTATACAAACCTCTCTCACAATAATTTTTTTAACTTTCTCCGATGAAGGACTTGAACTTATAACAACAAAACTTTTAGCCTTTGCCTTTTTTATTCTTTTTTTAATACAAAATGCACACCATGTAGTACGTGAACTTCTCGCAATTATGAATCTGAACTTCTTTCGATTACGTGAAAATATCTGAGTTTTTATATAATATTAATCTGATTTCTTAATCTTTTTTTATGAACTTCATGTTATTTTATTTTTGAACTTCTTGTTTCCAAATCTTTAATAACGAGGAAAATCTGAGTTTTCTATAATCATCGAACTTCTCCATCTTTTTAATATGGACTTCCTGGTTTTTTTCTTAATCTTTTTTATAAAATTTTGAAGCGCTCCATTTTTAAAAGTTGAACTTCCTGTTATTTAATTTTTGAACTTCTTATTTGCATTCTTTAACAACGAGGAAAATCTGAGTTTTCTATAATCATCGAACTTCTCCATCTTTTTAAATTGGACTTCCTGGTTTTATTTTTTCTTAGTTTTTTTATGAAATTTTTGAAATGTTCTATTTTTAATAAGTTGAACTTCTTATTATTTTATTTTTGAACTTCTCGTTTCCATTCTTTAATAACGAGGAAAATCTGAGTTTTCTGTAATCATCGAACTTCTCCATCTTTTTAATATGGACTTCCTGGTTTTATTTTTGTCTTAATCTATTTTAAGAAATTTTTGAAACGCTCTATTTTTAAGAAGTTGAACTTCTTGTTATTTTATTTTTTGAACTTCTCATTTCCATTCTTTAATAACGAGGAAATTCTGAGCCGAAACTTCTTTGTGGATTGAGAGAATTATTTTAAAATGCAAAAAACAATTTCTTTTTTGTGTTTTCGAACATGGAAATACAAGGTGAACCTCTCCCACAAGAATTTTTGAACTATCCCGGACAGAGCACTTGAACTTCTTTCAACAAACCTTTTAAGCTTTTATTTTTCTACACCTTTATTCTCACCTGAAATGAATTCTTCGCAGTACTTGAACTTCTCGTTGTTTTCACTATGAACTTTTGTCACATTTTTTTGTGTACATCGAATTACGCGTTATTGAAGCTCGGACGTCATTTTTTCCCATTTTAAAACATGTAATTGGAGGTCTAACGTCCCGCAATATAAATTCTGAACCGTGCACGGAGGTGCACGTGAACTTCTTGCAACAAATCTGAGCACATTTTTCGCATGTGAATTTTGCATACAAACATTTATTTTTGAACTTCTATTTTTTGTATGTAAGAACTTCTGATTTATTTCAAAAATAATGGAAAAGCATACCCATAGCACAAGCACACCAAACACACGCTCACACGACCATCTTATAAAATCCTAGTCTTTAATAACATACAAAAACCATAAAAAGTGGTTTTATTTCTTTTAGTAACATAAAAAAATCCTAGTCTTTTAATAACATCAAGTCGCTCAGTGTTTTAGATTTGAATTTCAAGGGGGTTTTATAAAGGGAGAAAGTCCCTTTTTTATATTTTTGTGTTGAAATGCTTCATTTTTTTAGTTTGGCCTTCTTTATTTGTAATAAACATTGGACTTTTTCGCCTTTTAAATTTGAACCTCTAGGTTTTCTAGAAATGGGAAACTCCCTTTTTTAATATAAATTTTGGAATGATCAACTTTTTAAATTTGAACTTCTAGATTTTTTAAGAAATAGGGAAAATCCTTTTTTTAAATATTTATTCGACTGCTCCGGCTTTTTATTTGAACTTCTCATTTTTTTTTTCTTTAGTACCTGAAAATACGAGTTTTTCTAGCAAATACCGAACCGCTTTGGTTATTCAATTCGAATTTCTAAGTTTTTCAGAAATGTTGAAAATCCTTTTTATATGAATCTGTCACTGCTTCATTTTTATTTTGAACATCTAATTTTTTTTCTTTAGTAGCGGTTACAAATCTGAGTTTTTAGTAATCATTGAACTACTATGTTAATTTAATCTGAACTTCTCAAAAAAAATTAGAAACGGGAAAATTCATTTCTGTTATAAATATTGAACTGATCTGTTTTTTAAATTTGAACTTCTTGTTTTTTTGCTTTTGTATAGGAAAATAATTTGATTTTTTCATAAATTTTGAATTAATCCTTTCATTGAAAAAAAATCGTGACATGAATGCCCCTGAACTTTTTTTTATGGGGAACCACCCCATGTTTGGTTTTCGAACATTTTCATTTGTATTTTCTAAACTTCCTTATCTTTTAGTCTCTAAAATCCCAAACTTGTGTAAACTATTTTTTATTGTTTTTCAAAGAATACTTGTATTTATTTAGTGAGCGAGCTTCTAAATTTTGAGAAGTGAGTGTCTATTTTTTAAGTGCACCGAGAGATGGACAAATATAAAAGTTGCAAGTTTTTTAGATAGGCAAACAACCTTTTTGTGAATATGTATTATGACCACACACACACACACTGGAGGACCTTTGCAACACACACACACACACACACACACACACACACACACAAGAGCACACACGAATGCTCAACAAAATAAAAAAAAACTGAGTGCACACATGTGAGCTCACAACACACATGCAAACGCATGAGCGCACACACAGGAGACATCACAGTCCGGACGCACGCACCAGACACACTAGTCTTATTAGTAATTATACTTCACAGCGCTCTTTCTTGATTTTGATTTTCATGGAACTCTTCTTTTGAACTTCTGATTCTGAATATCTTCATATAATCATGAGGGCAACAGGTTTGACTGTATGAACATTCAATTATCTGCACTCAACTCTGAAGTATACTGCTGTAGTTATAGAGCAACCTCTGCCATTCAGTTATCTGAACTCTAGCTAAAGTTGTTCAACTTCATGCCAAATTGCAGACGAGCACTTACGTGTAACAGTAGTAGGGGGGCGAAGCTTCATGACATGGGCTAAGTGGGGATGACGACGGCAGGTCTTGCAGCCTGCAGCAGCCACAAAAAACGGAGCATGTACACAAACTCATGGATAGTAAAGGCTTCTGCATTTTTGCGCAAACTTTTTCTTGGTACACACCAATAAAATATTCCATGCTCAACGTCCAAGCGCATGAGCATTATGCACTTTACGAGATTATGGTTTAGTACTAACTAGCACAGCCAGGAGCAACTTTAAAGAAAAGAGCAACTTTACGTAGTCAGCAACCTAGTTACCTGAACTTCTGAAGAACAAAAACAAGGACGATATAGAGTTAGATTTTCAGAGTGGCAAGTTCCTCCAAATTGCCAAACAAGAATCACTTGTGAAGATAGATGGGTAGTCGCCTTAGTACAAACATGCAGAAGCGGTGGCATCTCAACAAGCAAGGCAACAGAGGGAGAGGAGCAACAGGGAACGCCACACAATTGTGATCGATGCTGCTGCGGCTGCACCATTTGCATTGCCTGAACTTCTCTGTGTCTGTCTTGCCTGCACACTCGTATGCAAACGTATGAAGCACCACACACGCTCCGCCCGTGAACCGGACACAAGCACACATGCGCCGTTGGACTGCACAGGCTCACCGGCCGAACTTCACAGGCTGGATGGAGCTCGTTCTTCCTTCCAGCGGAGTCGCGCCCAGCGCGGCGAGCAAAACCATGCCTCAGGCCAGCTCTGTTGGTCACCAACCAGCAGGATGATACCACGGGCCAAAGACGAACTATGTGTACGCGCTGCCGAACTGCAGCCTCCCCGGCTCGTGCGTGCCACTGAGCAACCTCGTTCATGGACCGAGGAGAAGCCACCGGAGCTACTGCCCCATTCTTTAAGATCCAAGGAGAACTGAGGAGGAGGAGTATAGAGGACGTGGAGGGATCTCATAGTTAACCTCACCGGCGAGCGCGGTAGGGACGGGGGTCGAGGATGGCTACGGGGTGGTGCGCGGTGGCCTCGGGCGACAGCGGGAGGCGCGTCCTGACTCGGGGAGGCGGCGGGAGGAGCATGGGGCCCAGGTGGGCCGCCGGCGGGAGGCGCGCCAGAGCCACGGGCGGGGCGCTGTGGCCTCGAGCGGCATCGACAGGCGCGTCAGCAGCAAGAAAGGGACTGCGTGGGGAGGCGGCCATGGACTGCGTGCCAGGTTGATGGTGCTCGAGGATCCCCGGCGGCGGCGGCGATTGGGACGCGGAGGAGCGTGCGGCCATGGCGGAAGTGCGGCAGCAGGTTCTCGGTGGCGTGGGCGGCGCCCAGCGACCCCTCGCTGGTAGGTCGCGGGGGGGGGGGGGGGGGGGGGGGGGGGCGCCTTGGGTAGGTCGGCCGGCGGGAGGAGGCGCAGCGAGGGTGGCGGCGCTCGGGGGAGGGGATCGAGGGAGGTCGGGGTGGGGATCGGGGCAGCAAGTGGGTGGGGTGGTTTTTTATGTAATCGGTCGTGATCCAAATAACTATTCTAATCCTAAGATTTTAATAGTGTCACCTTATATATATATTTGCTGTGAAAATGCTTGGATATAAGAAAAAAAGAAGAGAAAAAGGCAATGCAACCTCTTTGCCGTCTGCCACAGAAGGCAAAGAGGCCACGTGGTAGCAACATGTGCAACCTGGGAGCTGACCCATTTGGTTACTTTGCCGTCTGTGACGGACGGCAAAGGCTAGGATGTTTGCTGTCTGTGGCAAACGACAAAGGCTGGGGTACTTTGTCGTCTGTGGAAGAAGGCAAAGGCTGGGGGGTTTGCCATCTATGGCAGATGGCAAAGGCTAGGGAAGGAATGATGTATGGCTGGCCTTAGATAGCAGACAACAAAGGGGAGGGCATGTTTGCCGTTGGCTAGCAGACGGCAAAGCCTCCCATTAGCCACCTATTGTGGCTAATGTCAGTTGTTTGCCGTCCACCTTCTTTGCCGTCTGCCACCGATGGCAAAGGGGTCTTTGCCGTCCGCTGGCAAATAGCAGACGGAAAATCAATTGTTTACCGTTACGTACTGTGCCGGGCATGTTTGCCGTCAGCTTTTCGGTCCTTTGCCGTCTGCCATGGTAGACTGCAAATCAGCTGATTCCTGTAGTGCATGTCCCTCAACTCATCCATCTCCGGTGCCACCAACCCCTTTGCCGGTCCGGATCCCGCTGACATTTGCAACATCAACATCCGTTAGCGTGTTCCCGTGATTCTCGACCCGAACGACTCCACGTACTATGCGTGGAAGACCTACTTCTCGCTTCTCTTTCGCGAGAACAATCTCGAGGATCATGTCGACGACTCCATCGACTCGCGCGCCATGAAGGATGACTCCGAGTGGACCGTGATCGACGCCACGCTCATTTGGTGGTTCTTCCTCACCGTCTCGAAGAACCTGTTTCACACGGTCGTGAGCGATGATCATGACGCACGTGCCGTGTGGGTGAAACTCAACGGCCTCTTCACCGACAACCAGCTTCAGTGTGACGCTTTTCTACAGCAAGAATTTTTTGGTTGCCATCAAGACGATCAATCAATTGATGATTACTGCTGCCGTCTCAAGACGTAGTATGATGAACTCCATGACATTGGCGCCAAGATTGATGATGATATCCTCCTTAGCATGCTCACGGCCGGCCTCAATGAGGACTTCGGCAATGCCGCCGCCAATCTCACCTTAATGCCGGAGCCCTCCTTCTTCAAGTTCGTGGCATACTTGCGGTTGGAGGAGCGCCGGATGAAGCAGGTGAAGAAGCACCTGCAGCACACCGCCCTCAGCGTTGGCACCTCTCGTGGTGCCCCGCCGCCACCCGCTCCACCAGCGCCGCGGAACCCGGTGCCGCCCTTGCCCTCGGGGTACTACCACCTCCCGCCCACGCCACCCGCCCCTCCCGCACCTCCCCAGCAATAGGCAGGCGGCGACCGCCGCAACAACCGTCGCGGGGGCTGTCGCCCGAAGCAGCAACAACAGGCGCACGGGGGGCGCCTCGGCAGCAGCAGCCTACGCCACCCTAGACCTATGACACCAACCAGTGGACCGATGTTGTCCACGCATACTCGATGCCGGTCCCACGACCGCCCGCGCCTGGCATCCTTGGGCCTCGTCCGGCGGGCCATCAGGCCTATCTCGCCGCGCCCGGCGCCGCCGGTGAAAGAACATGTGGTGCCCCCATGTTTGGTTTTGGTAATTGATGACAATCTCTATGGACTAATGGTTGTCTTGAGTTATATTTGAAGGATTTGTCCATAGGCTTTTCTTGAAGTCCATGTGTTGGTTTCAAGGAGTTTATGAGTTGACCAAGGTGCTATTAAGGAATTATCCAAAGATTGGTCATGCGAGTGTTGAGCTTATTGCAAGCATGTCTTGAAGAAGAAGGTTGTGTGATCATTCATGTTTACCTTCAATACATCATCCAAATGAAGAGAGTTGCAAAGATTCAAGGTTGATCAAGACTAAGTCAATAGTGAATCAAGTTGATTAACTCACAAAGCGTAGAAGATGTACCGAAAGGGATCAAGTGATCCCATGGTATGGTAAGCATTGTCCATTGCACTTTGTGTACTAACCCATGGTCTATGTGAGAGTTCTATGTGGGGTTAGGTACGTATCCATGGGCTTGCATCAAGAGGAATATATCATACAACCCATGGAAAGGATGACATCAAGTGGTGATCGTCATCAAGATTGCCGTGTGCAAGTTCAAGTGGAGCATCACAAAGATATCAAGTGCTTGAATCTTGCCATCCATTGTGGTGTCGATGGACTTGTGAAGATGAGCCGAAGAGTGGCTCACCCATAGTGGACTATGGGGGAGCAATCATCTAGTCTTCATCGAGCCAACGCAATCAAGAAAGGTGGTCCAACTTGAGGGAGTGAAGATCGTCATCATCTAGCTCAAGTGGACCATGTGCAAGGCAAAGGTTTGCCCTTGATAGGTTTTCTATTTTACCGGTCTCATGGTAGTTGTGGGAGACCGGGTTATAGGATCTATTGCCATACTATCAAGGGGGGCTCTCGATGAGTTGCTTGATCGTATCGTTCGTAAAGAGCTCAAACCATTGCATCCTTGCATCATGTTTCTTGGTTCTTGTTTGATTCTCTTTGTGAGTCTTAGAGCTTATGGTCATCTTGATGACAAGCTTGAGTTCATCGAAAACGGAGTTTGCATGCATCTTCTATGATGTTTTCGGTGTTGAAGGTTTTACCGGTCTTTTCCGAGGAAGGGTTCTCACCATTTTCTTTTGGGCCTTTTATCATTTGCTTATTATTGGTATTCCTATCAAGATTGTGTTAGCCCTTGTTGCTAGCTTTCCAACGAACTTGGTTTCATCGAATTCGGAGTCCGTTTGCAAAAGTTGTGGTAGTTTTGGTGTTCTGAAAAGGCTGCAGCAGTACTACCGCGAATTGGAGCGGATGTAATTTTTTACTACCGCTCCAGAGCAGTACTACCGCGGCTCCTACAGCGGTAGTACCGCTCCGGACCAAAAAACTCGTCCCAAGTCCTGCGGAGGTAGCTATGGAAGTATTTTTTTTGTACCGCAAGCAGTAGTGCCGCGATCCCTAGCGGTAGTACCGTGAGGACGAGCGGTAGTACCGCTCTGTGCGGGTTGTGAGCATAACGGTTGGATTTTTCCCCACCTATAAAAGGGGGTCTTCTTCCCCATTGAACCTTATCTCTTGAGCTCGTTTTTGCCCCCATTGTTGACCTTCTTCGAGCTTGCTAACTCTCAATCCCTCCATGGATTCTTGCTAGTTTTTGAGGGAAAAGAGAGAGGAGATCTAGATCCACATTTCCACCAATCACTTTCTCCTCTATGTGAGGGGAACCCCTTGGATCTAGATCTTGGAGTTCTTGGTGTTCTCCTTCTTGTTCTTCCTCTCATTTTCCTCCCTAGCATTAGTTGCTTCGGTGGGATTTGGGAGAGAAGGGCTTGGGCACTCCGTGTGCCCTTGTCATTGCATTTGGTGCATCGGTTTGAGTTCTCCATGGTGATACGTGGAAGTTACAAGTTGAGAAGCTTATTACTCTTGGGTGCTTGGTGCCCTTGAGCTTGTTCCTCTTGGGTGCTTGGGTGCCCTAGACGGTTGGTGGTGTTCGGAGCTCAATCATTGTGGTGTAAAGCTCCGGGCAAGCGTCGGGGTCTCCAATTAGGTTGTGGAGATCGCCCCGAGCAATTTGACGGGTACCGGTGACCGCCCCCAAGGGTTGCCAAAGTGTACGGGTTCGGTGACCGCCCCCAAGGGTCGCCATTTGTACGCGTTCGGTGACCGCCCTCAAGGGTCCCTTAGTGGAATCACGGCATCTTGCATTGTGCGAGGGCGTGAGGAGATTACAGTGGCCCTAGTGGCTTCTTGGGGAGCATTGTGCCTCCACACTGCTCCAAACGGAGATTAGCATCCGCAAGGGTGTGAACTTCGGGATACATCGTCGTCTCCGCGTGCCTCGGTTATCTCTTACCCGAGCCCCTTTACTTATGCACTTTACTTTGTGATAGTCATATTGTTCTTTGTCATATATCTTGCTATCACATAGTTACTTATCTTGCTTAGCATAAGTTGTTGGTGCACATAGGTGAGCCTAGTTGTTGTAGGTTTTGTGCTTGAAAAATTAACCGCTAGGTTTATTCCGCATTTGTTCAAGCCTAAACCATAATTATTTTAAAGCGCCTATTCACGCCCCCCCTCTAGGCGACATCCTCGATCTTTCAATTGGTATTAGAGCCTCGTCTCTCTTTGTTGGGCTTAACCGCCTAGAGAGTAAAGATGTCGACTAGGGGATTAGGATTCTCTGACACTCTTAGTTTAGATGGCACAAATTTTGATGTTTGGGTAATTCGCATGCTTAATCTCTTTAGGGTCATGGACCCAAATTTAGAGCGAATTGTAGATATGGGTTTTTCTCCTCCAAAGGATCCCCAAAGATTATCTTTAGAGGATGAGAAAAACTCTTATCTCAATGCTCAAGCCTCTAATGTGCTTTTCGATGCTTTGAGCAATGTAGTTATATTTCAACTCATGCCGTTCCGGGATGCTCATGAGTTATGGACAAAGCTTCAAGATAAATATGGTGTGTCCAAGATTTGTGGGGATGGTTGTTCTCCCTCCACCTCTGGTCATATAGTCTTCTCAACTTCTTCTACTTCACCTACATGTGGTTTGCCACAAGGTAATGATATGGTGAGTAGTGTTGGTCATTGCAATGATGATAGTATGCTTATTGTGGATGATCCTTCATCACTATATTATTGCAATGCTCCCTCTTTGGGCTTTAACACTTCGAGCACTCCAAATTTTTCATGTGCTTGTGTTGATAGTCCTTGCATATCATGTAGAAATTGCTTGACTAAATATCATGATGATATGCCTGCTATGTCTTGTTGCCATGATAAAAATGCATCTATTTCCTCGAATTGTTGTGCTAACAATGTAGAGGAAACCGAACACTCCATGGAACAAGATGTGGTGTTTAATGGTGCCTCAATGGATCCTACATCATCATCTATTGCGTTTTGCCTTATGGCTAAGGCATCAAAGGTATCTCCTACTTTGTACCCCAATATGTCTCTTGATGATGATGTTGATGCTAATGATGATGAGGATAATGATGAAGAGAATGATAATGTTGCCTCCTTAAAAATTAAGGGGGAAATGGTTTTTAAAGCTCTTCATAAAAATAAAATTGCTCGTTCCAACTTCATGGAAATTATGTCCATTGCTATTGAGAGCAAGAAATATATTGATGAGTTGGAATCTTGTCTTGAGGAGCATGAGGTCACCATTGATAAAATGGAAGGTCATGGGCGTGGTTACGCTAATGAGATTGCGGACCTCTCTCAAGCTCTTGAACTTGAACAAACCACCAAGGAATCTCTTGAGGAGACTTTTGCTCTAGAATTGTCTAGAGTGAAGGAATCTACTGATAGAGCTCTTGAGGTGGCCAATGTTTTTGAAACTAAAAATGCTAAGCTTGAAGTTGCTCATGCTAGACTCCTTAAGGATTTTGAGCACCTCGAAAATGGCTCAAGGGTCATCAAGGGTGAGCTCATCAAACTCACCGAGTCTCATGCTCAACTTGAAGCCGCTTATTTAAAAGAGCTTGCCGAGTTGCCTTCTCCTCTTGTTGTTAATGATGATGCTTATGCTACTAATTCTATTACTTGTGAAGCATCCATTTTGAAGGATAATGTTGAGCTACGGGCTCAACTTGAGGTGCTATCTTGCAATTATGGGAAATTGGAAGAAAGTCATGAAAAGCTCTCAAGCTCTCATGATGATCTTCTAGTATCCCATAGTGTGCTAAAGATAGCTCATGAGGCCATGATTGCTAAGGTAACATCTAGTGAGCCTCATGTGGATACTAGCACTACTTCTAGTCAAAATAGTATATTGCCATGTGTTAGTCCTTGTAATTCATCTACTCACAATGTTGGTACATCTTGTGATGAATTGCTTTCCTTGCCTTGTTGCTCTAACGATGAAGCTTATACTTCCTCTAGTACTTGTGTTGAGACTAACCATGTAGAGGAAATCAAAGAGCTCAAGGCCCAAGTCACTTCTTTGAAGAAAGACTTGGAAAAGTGTCATGAAGGGAAGGCCACACTCAACAATATCTTGAGTGTGCAAAAATCCCCCAATGACAAAGGTGGACTTGGATTCAACTCCAACAAGAAGAAGAAGTCCAAGTTGAACAAGAAGAAGGGCCAAGAACAAGTCAAGAATTTGGCCAAGATTGTTTGCTTCAAGTGCAAAGTCGAAGGGCATCATGTTAGATCTTGCCCATTGAAGAAGAAGGCCATTAGTGTCAAGCAACAAGGGAAGAGGGTACAAGTTCACTCTCATGCTCAACATCAAGTTGAAGAAAGGCCTCTTCCCAAGAAGACTCAAGTTAATGCTTCTCAAATTGAGAAATCAAGTGATAAGAAAGTGAAGAGTAGACGTTGCTACTTATGTCGTGAGAAAGGTCACGTCGCTTCTTCATGCACTAGTGGTAACTTATCCAACCCAATTATTATTGATGATATCTATTCTCTTGGTAAGGATAAGGTTGGCAATGTGTTTGCCAAGTTTGTTGGTACTCAAAGTGGTGTCAAGCAAAGAACCATTTGGGTAGCCAAACCTATTGTGACTAACCTCTTAGGACCCAACTTGGTTGGGGACCAACAAGCTCAAACTTGATCAATAGGTGTTGTTGGAGGGCATTGGAGACTTGGCTACATTATGAAGAATTAAGGGGACTTCATCATTCTCTTTGTCTCAAGCCAAGTCAATTGGATTACCAAGTTTCTATCTTATATCCAATGTGCCTCCTTGCGGTAACTTGTACTTAAATTGTTTACCTTGAAAGTTACTTGCCCCCTTGCATGTTTTGGTTTTGTTCCTTGCATGTGTTTGTATATGATGTGTCTCCAAATTGCCTTTGTGTATGTTGGTTTGCACACCATGTACTTGTGTGTCATTCGTTGAGCCTTAGTGCATCTTGTTTATTTCTTAGTTGGCTCTTGTGAGAGATTAATGGAATATCCTTTATGGGGGAGTGGTGTGCTTTGTGCACCTCACAATCCTATAAATGTGTGCACATGAGTAATACCATATAGTATTGATATTTCAAGATTATCTAGTTGCTAGGTGGTATATCTCTCATGAGAAATTCAAATTCTAAAAATTCCATTGATTATCTCGTGTTGGATCCTCTTATTGCCTCTTGTTAAGTTTTCTTCATTGGTATCACATTATGGGGGAGTAATATGCTATGTATATTACTAGCCTAGAAAATGTGTACATTTGAGATGTTGTCACCTAGTGTTGATATTGTAGATTATCTTGTTCCTAGGTGGCATGTTAGCTCTACAAGTTGCAATTTGCTTGTGTGTGGTGCGAAGATGATGTTGGATATCCTTGCTATCTACCACCGGGAATTATTTCCATCTACTTCTTGTCTTTTGGCAATTGGTAGTCATTTATGTGTGGTAGAATTTATTGATCATCTTTACATTGGCTTTTGTTTTACTTGCCTTTTCTCTTGCCAAGGTTTGTGTCAACTCCCGTTGTCTTCCATACCACTTGTGGATCTTGTTTATTTCTTGTTCTTGTCTAGTGTTTTCTAGATATAGTGAAAGCGGTGATCCCACCTTGTGCATTTTGTATTCAAATACAAATCCTATATAATGCACAACTCGTGGGGGAGCTATTCTATTTTCTTCAGAACACTCTTCTTGTGATCCTTATCAAGTGTGTTTTGGTGGAAGGCAAGCCATTTCTTTTTGGTACTTTGTGCCATCATGAAACTTTGTTGAGAGCTTGGTTTGTTTGGAACCATCCTCTCTTTGGGAGTTTGACATCTTTATTTTAGTGTGTATCACTGGATATCTCATTCCTTGATGTATCTTTAATGATATCTTCCAAGTGATGATTTCTCCATTTGGTATCCTTTTCACTTGGCATTTCTTTGTCTTTTGGTTTCGGGTTTTGAAAGTCTTGAGCATGCATGTTTACTTCATGTATTTAATTTGGCATGCTTTCTTTCTTTGACTCAATATATAGGGGAAACTCCACCTAGTCTCAATTTGGATGAGATGTGCATGAAATTCATTTTCATATCTATATGCACATATTTATGTGGAGTTTGTCCTATGTATTGGTGTTTCTGACTATTTGGTCCCGATGAGTTTGGGTACCATTTTGTTTGTGTTGCTGTTCTAGGAACATTTGGAGATGCATTGGATGCTCGGCTCACTCACAAGGAAGGTGTTGTCACCATGTGCATATTGGATTCAAGCTAGGATGATCAATGAACTACTATCTACCTTCTATTGGTATCTACTACATCCTTCCAATGATATCTCGGTAACAAGTATCTATTCATGCTTTCCCCTCTTGCATTCAACCGTGTGTAGGTTGTATCTTGGCATGATATTCATTTCATATCTTGTGATACTTGTTTCCTTTCTCAAAGCATCCCAACGATGATCTTTGTTGCTAGTTGTGATGCCCTTGATGGATGTGTGTTTGGACTTCATTTATATACAATAAGACCATATCTAGCCAAGTGATATGCTTTCAAGCAAATATCTTATTGGTATATTTATGACTTCCTTGTGGATATCTTGTTCCTTCGTGTTGTAACTATTTCGGGTGTACATCCTTCTTTGTAGATATATATATCATCATGATTTCGTCTACATAGAACCTTATACACTTGAGAGAAATTACATCTCTAGTTGATATCCTTTCTTTTGCGTCCACCTTGTCTTTCTTATGTTATTTCTTTGGTGGCTCCGTGAAAGCTTTTGCCTTGAGTGCGTGTACTCTATTGTTGCATCTTGATGCACTCTTGTGTGGTGAAGATTATTTTCCTCATGCTTATCTTTACGAGGCTTTTGCCATCTTAATTGGCATCCCTCGTCTTGATGAGGCTTTCATCTTCTATCTTCACCACGGGTTGTCACAAGCATAAGTTCTTTATATGCTTATTAGTAAGCTTGTGAACCCATTTGCTAGTTGTGTGTGGGAATGATAGGCCTTGCACCGTGTGCCTCATTCTTTCAAGACTATGTTGATGCTTAATGCTCATCCTAATTTTAGTCTTCTCAAGTGCTTCGCCATGACTCACACACATCATTTTGGTTGAGCCTATTCTTAAGTTGCCTCTTTTACATGTTGCTCAACCATGTGCTTGTTGCAAGCGCTAGACTTTGTTTCCTATATGCTCACTTGCACTGGATGTGAGTTTCTATTGATTTTGGGGGAGCTATGATCCTATTTTGTGCACTTTGTATTCAAATACAAAAATTCTTATGTGTGCACAAATCATGGGGAGCTTCTCTAGTTTCTTTAGAACACTCCTTTGCGCTTATCATAATATCTTTATTCTTGTGGCATGTAGGATCATTGGTCTAGTTGGTTCAATTGATATCTGTTGATTGCTTGCTTCAATTGGTATCTTCTGATTGCTTGTGTCTCTCATTGTTATGTCTTTGTGTCATATCTTTTTGTTGCAATCTTTGGGCCTCAACATAGTTTGTCTTCCTCCAAGTATTGGCAGTTGGATATGTGTATTGCATTCCACTCTCTTGTTGAGAAATACACAATTTATGGAGGAACACCTTTTATTTTGTCCTTCTTAGCTTTTCACCCAGTTTGGCAATCGATGCCAATGGGGGAGGAGTTTCAGAGAGTTTTGTGGAGAAGTCTTCTGAGTTTTCTCCTTGCTTTGGTTTTGGTTCCTAAGCATTTGCATCTCATTCTCATGCATCATTGGTTGTTGCATTGCATGGTGATGCATAATTCCTTGTATAAACTCTCTTGAAAGTGATTGTCATCAATTACCAAAATGGGGGAGATTGAAAGAACATGCGGTGCCCTCATGTTTGGTTTTGGTAATTGATGACAATCTCTATGGACTAATGGTTGTCTTGAGTTATATTTGAAGGATTTGTCCATAGGCTTTTCTTGAAGTCCATGTGTTGGTTTCAAGGAGTTTATGAGTTGACCAAGGTGCTATTAAGGAATTATCCAAAGATTGGTCATGCATGTCTTGAAGAAGAAGGTTGTGTGATCATTCATGTTTACCTTCAATACATCACCCAAATGAAGAGAGTTGCAAAGATTCAAGGTTGATCAAGACTAAGTCAATAGTGAATCAAGTTGATTAACTCACAAAGCGTAGAAGATGTACCGAAAGGGATCAAGTGATCCCATGGTATGGTAAGCATTGTCCATTGCACTTTGTGTACTAACCCATGGTCTATGTGAGAGTTCTGTGTGGGGTTAGGTACGTATCCATGGGCTTGCATCAAGAGGAATATATCATACAACCCATGGAAAGGATGACATCAAGTGGTGATCGTCATCAAGATTGCCGTGTGCAAGTTCAAGTGGAGCATCACAAAGATATCAAGTGCTTGAATCTTGCCATCCATTGTGGTGTCGATGGACTTGTGAAGATGAGCCGAAGAGTGGCTCACCCATAGTGGACTATGGGGGAGCAATCATCTAGTCTTCATCGAGCCAACGCAATCAAGAAAGGTGGTCCAACTTGAGGGAGTGAAGATCGTCATCATCTAGCTCAAGTGGACCATGTGCAAGGCAAAGGTTTGCCCTTGATAGGTTTTCTATTTTACCGGTCTCATGGTAGTTGTGGGAGACCGGGTTATAGGATCTATTGCCATACTATCAAGGGGGGCTCTCGATGAGTTGCTTGATCGTATCGTTCGTAAAGAGCTCAAACCATTGCATCCTTGCATCATGTTTCTTGGTTCTTGTTTGATTCTCTTTGTGAGTCTTAGAGCTTATGGTCATCTTGATGACAAGCTTGAGTTCATCGAAAACGGAGTTTGCATGCATCTTCTATGATGTTTTCGGTGTTGAAGGTTTTACCGGTCTTTTCCGAGGAAGGGTTCTCACCATTTTCTTTTGGGCCTTTTATCATTTGCTTATTATTGGTATTCCTATCAAGATTGTGTTAGCCCTTGTTGCTAGCTTTCCAACGAACTTGGTTTCATCGAATTCGGAGTCCGTTTGCAAAAGTTGTGGTAGTTTTGGTGTTCTGAAAAGGCTGCAGCAGTACTACCGCGAATTGGAGCGGATGTAATTTTTTACTACCGCTCCAGAGCAGTACTACCGCGGCTCCTACAGCGGTAGTACCGCTCCGGACCAAAAAACTCGTCCCAAGTCCTGCGGAGGTAGCTATGGAAGTATTTTTTTTGTACCGCAAGCAGTAGTGCCGCGATCCCTAGCGGTAGTACCGTGAGGACGAGCGGTAGTACCGCTCTGTGCGGGTTGTGAGCATAACGGTTGGATTTTTCCCCACCTATAAAAGGGGGTCTTCTTCCCCATTGAACCTTATCTCTTGAGCTCGTTTTTGCCCCCATTGTTGACCTTCTTCGAGCTTGCTAACTCTCAATCCCTCCATGGATTCTTGCTAGTTTTTGAGGGAAAAGAGAGAGGAGATCTAGATCCACATTTCCACCAATCACTTTCTCCTCTATGTGAGGGGAACCCCTTGGATCTAGATCTTGGAGTTCTTGGTGTTCTCCTTCTTGTTCTTCCTCTCATTTTCCTCCCTAGCATTAGTTGCTTCGGTGGGATTTGGGAGAGAAGGGCTTGGGCACTCCGTGTGCCCTTGTCATTGCATTTGGTGCATCGGTTTGAGTTCTCCATGGTGATACGTGGAAGTTACAAGTTGAGAAGCTTATTACTCTTGGGTGCTTGGTGCCCTTGAGCTTGTTCCTCTTGGGTGCTTGGGTGCCCTAGACGGTTGGTGGTGTTCGGAGCTCAATCATTGTGGTGTAAAGCTCCGGGCAAGCGTCGGGGTCTCCAATTAGGTTGTGGAGATCGCCCCGAGCAATTTGACGGGTACCGGTGACCGCCCCCAAGGGTTGCCAAAGTGTACGGGTTCGGTGACCGCCCCCAAGGGTCGCCATTTGTACGGGTTCGGTGACCGCGCTCAAGGGTCCCTTAGTGGAATCACGGCATCTTGCATTGTGCAAGGGCGTGAGGAGATTACGGTGGCCCTAGTGGCTTCTTGGGGAGCATTGTGCCTCCACACCTCTCCAAACGGAGATTAGCATCCGCAAGGGTGTGAACTTCGGGATACATCGTCGTCTCCGCGTGCCTCGGTTATCTCTTACCCGAGCCCCTTTAGTTATGCACTTTACTTTGTGATAGCCACATTGTTCTTTGTCATATATCTTGCTATCACATAGTTGCTTATCTTGCTTAGCATAAGTTGTTGGTGCACATAGGTGAGCCTAGTTGTTGTAGGTTTTGTGCTTGACAAATTAACCGCTAGGTTTATTCCGCATTTGTTCAAGCCTAAACCATAATTATTTTAAAGCGCCTATTCACCCCCTCTAGGCGAGATCCTCGATCTTTCAGCGGCTATGCGGCCCTGCCTGCACCACAGGTTGCTAGCAGCTATCCCGGCGCCCCGGCGCCACCCTATGGCGGGTCCTACCCGCCGCAGGTTCCGCCGCCGTAGGACCCATCCCTCCTGGCTGCTTTGCACTCGGCTCCGTCACCCAGTAACTATAGTGGCGGTGGAGATTGGTACATGGACTTGGGCGCCACCGCTCAAATGACATCTCATCTCGGTAACCTAACCTCTTCCACTCCAGTTCATACTCCCACTCGCATCACCGTTGATAACGGTTCTTCCTTACCCATTACACATGTTGGTCATAGGTCGTTTCCTTCTACATCTACCCCTATCACCATGTCTAATGTTCTTGTTTCTCCCAACCTAGTCACGAACTTTGTATATGTTCGTCGCCATGCTCGTGAGAATCACATTACTGTTGAATTTGACAATGTTGGTTTTTCTGTGAAGGACGTCTGTACCCGGATGGTTCTCCATCGATGTGATAGCCCTGACGAGCTCTACCCGGTGCACTCCTCCACCACCACCTCCACCCACCCAGTCGCCCTTGCCGCCAGTGTCGACCTTTGGCATGCTCGTCTCGGACAACCCAACTCCACCGTTTTGCGTCAAATTCTTCGGAGTTTTTCATTCTCATGTAATAAGGTTGACGACCATACTTGTGAGGCTTGTCATCTTGGCAAGCACGTTCGTCTCCCCTTTAGCCCGTCTACAACTATTTCCACTTTTCCGTTTCAGTTACTGCATAGTGATGTTTGGACATCCCCGGTTGCAAGCAACACGGGCTAACCTATACTATTTGGTGATTTTAGATGATTTCTCTCATTATGTGTGGACATTTCCTCTTCGTCGCAAGTCTGACGCCCTTGCCACACTCACCGCCTTTTATTCCTATGTCACCACACAGTTCTGTTCGTCCTATCCTTGCACTACAAACTGATAAGGGAAAAGAGTTTGACAACGTCGTTGTTCGTAATCTCCTAGCCTCCCACGACACTATCTTCCGCCTCACTTGTCCCTACACGTCCCAACAAAATGGTCACGCCAAGCATGTCCTACGCACTCTTAATGACTGTATGTGCATGTTGCTCTTTCACTCTAACGTGCCTTCCCGGTTTTGGCCGGACGCTCTCGCCACTGCCACCCTTCTCATCAACACCCGTCCGTGTCGCCCCCTCTGGAACTATGCCCCTCACCAGCTTCTCTTTGGTGCGCCTCCATCTTATGATGGTCTTTGTATCTTCGGGTGTCTCTGTTATCCTAGCACCGCGTCCATCGCTCCTCACAAACTCGCTCCACGGTCAGTTCCTTGCATTTTTCTCGGCTACCCTCCTAATACCAAAAATTACCGGTGTTATGATCAAGTGTCCCACCGCATATATACATCGCGACACGTGCACTTTGATGAGATGGTGTTCCCTTTCCAGCAGGTACCACCCTCCGCCGAGCTACCCGTGGCTCCTCCTGCCGCGCCTCTGCCCTGGTGCAGCACTCGGTCGCGGCCTGCCCCTGCCACCACACTTGGCGGGCTGCCCCTTCATCGAGTCCCTCTCGGCCTCGCCCCGAGCCCGGCGCCTTCTGCCTCCACAGTCCCATCGAAAACCACTGGCGCGACCGCCTCCTCTAGTGGTGACCCCTCGGGTGCGGCCTCCTCCGGTCGGGCCACCTCTGGCTCCGGCTCGGTCGCCTCAGACGCGGCCACCTCTCCGGCCGCCATGACGGCCTCGTTGGACGCCTCTAGCACGACCCCCTCCGGCTCGGCCGCTGCGGGCTCTCCGGTCGTTTCAACCTCGAGGTCCTATGAGACTGGCTCAACTTCATCATCGCATGTCTCCCCTTCGGCTCATCCGGTAGGTGCTGCACCCCCCTCTAGTGTGGTCACCCGGGCTCGCACTGGGACGTTCCAGCCTAGCACGCACTACACCTCTGACGAGTATGTGTGTGCTGCATCAACCTCGACACCGTCACCTCTACCTTCCTCCACTCGTGCAGCCCTTCGGGATCCGAACTGGCTTGTTGCGAGGAATTCAACGCCCTACAGCGCAAGTGATGGCTCCCAAATAGTAGAAGGAAACGACCCAAAGGAGACATCACACCATGACGGCAACAAGTGGAGACAGCTCGCAGGGGCTTGTAGGTAATTTCACACGCGGTTATTGCAGCAATCAAAGTGATACAAGGGTTTTATTAAATCGGCCTATGGCATGGCATGGCCCAGGTCAAGTTTAAATGCAGGGAACCAAAGAACCTCTAAAAAATCCAAAAGATGCATCTTGCTGGATCAGTTCAACCTAAAAAACGGCAAAAAATGGATCTTGCTGGATAAGTTCAAGCTCGCAAGAAAAACAAAAGATGCATCTTGATGGATTAGTTCAACCTCACAGACCTCATCATGCAAGCAACCTAACACACAACACAAGCCTGGACTACCGCAAGTAATAATCAACAAAATGAAACTTGAAAACGATAATTCTGGAACACTTCCAGAATATCAGTATATGCATCCAATGCAGAAACAGCTAGAAAATATCAACTCTGATGTAATGATCATTTCATTTGTACAAAAAGTTGACTGCCGATGCAGAATGTCAGTTCTCTGGGGCACGGTCGAACTCGATATCTACAGATTCTGCAAACACATGACTAACAGGCATTACAAAATGGAATCCAACTTGGTCCCCTCTTAAGATACAAACATCAAATAAATTTGTAGAATGACAATCATAGCTAGCTGGTTCCCTCTCATCCAAAAGTCAAATCGAACAAAACTGGGTGCAGATTGTTTGGCAGTGACGGCTGAAACCAGTAGCGGTACACTGCTGTGAAAACTGCGTTACCATGTTGTAAAATTCTTTTGGATCAAAACCTATGTTGGCAACTGAAAGGGGGGAGGACGACTATGGTCAATTAAATGAAGAGTCACCAACAGATTGTGTTGACAACAGATGGCTCACTGCTGTGAAAACTGCGTTACCATGTTGTAAAATTCTTTTGGATCAAAACCTATGTTGGCAACTGAAAGGGGGGAGGACGACTATGGTCAATTAAATGAAGAGTCACCAACAGATTGTGTTGACAACAGATGGCTCACTACATGACATCCATTGTGAGGTATTTCACAACTGTGCCATCCTTGCATTTAAGCAGGCTTATGCTTACGGTCAGCCAGCCGATTCTTCACCTGAATATATTGGTAACAGAGAGAAGGACATGTTAGTTCAAATTCAAACAATGCTCGGGTAAAAAAAAAACAAATTCAAACAATGGGGTCACCGCATGATTTTAAGTTCAGAGATATATTCATTACACTGTTTGTGTTTAGACCACCACTTCCTTTATTCTTCAGACATTTTAGATTCCACTTTATTTTAGACAAGGAGACATATTATTTAAAGAAAGTGGAATCTAAACATATTATTTAGATTCCACATGTCTTTCAATACAATCCCGCGTCGCTCCCGCAGGCGACCAGGAGGGCAAACCCTAGCCGCCGCCGGCCTAGGCCCCCCTCTCGTCCCTCTCTCCTCGCCGCCGCCTGCCAAAGCCCGACCGGCGTGGGCGGCGGCGGGGCTTCCCCCCCCCCCCCCCCCCCCCCTCGCTCGTCACTGGAGCGTGCGGGATCTGGTGTAGGGCGGCGGCGACATGCTGATGCGGGGCGCCGCGGCGTGACGGCGGGCATCGACGGCGGGGTCATGGACGTCGAGATCCGGCGCGGGGGGCTGCGTGGGGTGGTCTTCCGTGGCGGCGGCTCTGGTGCGGCCAGTGCGGGCGACAGGGGCGCCGTCGGCGAGCTGGTGGCTGCGAGTGCGAGGGGCTCGGCCTCTGCCCAGATCTGGCCGGGTCTGCGGCCTGGGGGCCGGCCTGCGGCGCGGGGAGCGGCTAGAGTCCCGATTGGGCGGATGGTGGCGGCGGCGCAGGGGCTTCGAGTGGTTGCGTGCCCGGCCGGGTCTCACGGCTGGAATCTGGCGGGCGGCGCGGGTTGGGGCAATGGCCCGGCGTGGTTGCTGCTCCGGCCATGGGTTGCCGCAGTGCTGTATGGTCCATGCGGCGGCCGTCCGGCGGCGCGGCGGCTACATGGTGGTTTGGCGGCTCTGCCCGCGGCGACGGCTCGTCTGCGGTCGGACCATGTCGACCTTCGCTTCATCTCCTCATCGTCCGGGCTCTACTTCTGTCAAAGGGCTGGCCCTCTCCCAGTTGCGGTCCATCGGTCGACTCGCGCCCGGTGCAGCAAGACCGACCTCGTCTCGCGCACGGTGTCGTCGGACCGAGCTCGTCTCGCGCACGATGCAGCAGGACCGACCTCGTCTCACACATGGTGCAGCAGGACCAACCTCGTCCCGCGCCCGGTGTGGCAGGACGAGTCGATGGAGGCCCGTTTTGGCTGGCCTATTGGGTCTCGGCATTGGGGGATGTCCAGGGGGGAAAGTCGGGTCTTTACGCTCGTCTCTTTGGTGGGGGTAGCGGCAGATCTCGGGTGAGATGGTGTCTAGGTCTTGGATGCCAGGGCGGCGGCCCTGGGGGTGGTGGTTGCGCGGTGCTCTTGGGCCGAGCCCGTGGCTTGGTGCTGCCCGGTGGCCATGGCCGTGTGGGCGGCGTGGTAGCCGGGGTGTGGCGATCGGTGGCGGTGAGTGTTGCCGGGGTGAAAACCTGTTCTATCTTCGGACGGACTGGCGGCGGCGAAGCTCGTTCCCTTCTTGAAGGCGTCGTCGCGGATCTCACCGCCCTTCGTGTGGCTCCAGGGGAAACTCTGATCCTTGGATCAGGCGGTGGCGGCGCTCTGGTGTTGTATCCTTCCTGAAGGCGCCGTCTTGGAGTCCACGGGTCGTCGTATGCGGCTTTGTCTCTTCACGATAGTGCTAGGGGTGGTTTTGCTGCGCTCAGCGCCTATGTTTCTTGCCTTGGGCGTGTGCGTGTGTTGTGGTGGCGTGCGTTTGTACCTGGTGATGTTGATATGTGCTTTATATATAAAGCGGGGCGGAAGCTTTTTTGGGTAATACAAATTAATCTCCTGTTCTAAACAGAAAGAATTATCTTAGCTCCCTAAACCAAAGATAACATCTAGAGTAAATGACTAGAGGCTAGTAATATACATGACACAATCTACTTTAGAGCAGAGTACCATGCTCTAAGGATGGTTCATCAAGAGAACCAGTGAGGCACAGATTTATAATGTAAATGAGGGGCGATCATCCGGGTTGACCCCACCAAGTGCAAACCGGTGATGCACATATATACGTCCACAGTTCACTCATTTAGCACTTCTCTGAAACCGTAAAACCTTATTTCGAATACCCCTAATGTAGGCTGGTCGGTCCCAACACTACTCTCAAATGGCAGGATCTGTTGGTTTTAAAGGATTTCCATAGGAATTCTGGAGGATTGTAATCCTTATGAACTTTTCCTTTGTGGGTTGTTTGATTTGTAGGATTATAATCCATAGCACTTCTTCCTGTGGGCTCATTTGAATTAATTTTCACAAGAAAACTTTCATTGACTCGTACCTCCCGGAAAAATTCCTATTGTTCTCCTATGATGCAATCAATCTTATAGGATTCAAAGCATACCACTGCAATCCTATGCAACTTTTCCTATTCCCACATTTTTGAAATCCTACAAAACAAAGAGGCTCACCCCTTTCCTGATTCAAGAAACTTCTTGTCCTTTCTAATGTGCATAGGCTTGTACCCGAAAACCGAAAAGAAACAGTTTTAGAATCCATAATAGAACTAAATAAAATGCACTGGTTTCTAGGGATGAAATTTTACCGCATTTACATACTTCAGCTGCTTTAAGACTTCATCTGTATCCAACTCCTGCAGAAAACGATAATATTTCAAGAAATTAGAAGGCATCACTTTGAAGTAACATGTGTATCTACTATCAACTCTACATTATTTCGGGACATATAATAGGTTAACCAAATTTTGTGTACTAGTAGATGACCAGATACCAGCAGGATTTCCTGAGTTATCGGCTATACATTGTATATTCGAAGCAGAAGCAGTTTCTAACGAGTATTCAAAACCTTACTCAGTTTATTACTGAAGTTTGGAGTGTAGAGTATGATGAAATAGACCTTAGTATTGCTATGGGCCAAACAGGCCAGATATAGACAAGGTACATGTGCACATATACCCTCCACAGAAGAGAATAACTACACCATCCTCTACATGGCAGTACTACACCCCCCCCCCCCCCCCCCCCTCTCAAACTGAGGGTGGGTCTACAACACTGAGTTTGGAAAGAAAAAAGCTGTGGTGGGCTCGAGTTCGTTCTTCATGAAGAAATCTGCTAGTTGGAGCTCAGAGGGCACGAACTGGAGAGCCACAATCCGGTCTTGCACCTGCGATCACATGTAAGAAGCATCCACACCAATGTGCTTGGTGAGCTCATGCTTCACAGGATCACGAGCAATGCTGATCGTGCCGGTGCCGAAGAGAGGGGAGTCGGTGCAGTAGTAGAAACCCCAAAATCATCAAGAAGCCACCGCAACAAAGTGACCACAGCTGTCAATGCTGCCATAGCCCTCAACTCAGCCTCAGCACTCCAACAGGAAACCGCTGTCTGTTTCTTAGTCTTCCAGGCAATCAAAGATGAACCAAGAAAAACACAATAGGCTGAAAGGGATCAACGATCACCATGATCACTAGCCCACGTGGCGTCAGAATACGCCTGAAGCTCCAAGGAACTCGAACAAGGAAAGAACAGGTGGCGAGAGGAGGTGCCAAGAAGATATCGTAGAACCCAAAGTAGGTGGAAGTAGTGAAGCTGAGTAGGAGCGGAAACAGACCGACTCAAAATGCAGACAACATGAGAGATGTGGACAAAAGAAGGGGGCCTGCTAGGCGCCATCCAGCTGTAAAACGCCAGTTAACAGCCGCCTCCCCAACCATCCGATCTGGACGTCCCAAGCAACCGGATGAAGCGACAACGAGCTTTCTCTTAGTACTCTCTATCACAGTCGCAACACGTGATGCACGTAGCAGGGCTGTTAGCTTTTTTCCTCCCTATCGCAAGCCAACATCCGTCATATCACCAGCATCACCACGGCAACGTCGGACACATCGTCCTCGCCGAAAGGGCGACCTCCGGATGCTGCAATACAAACATCGCTGTGGCCGTCGCAGCATTACCTTCACGCTTTGCTGGCCGACCAGCATCGTAGTAGTAGTTCTGTCCACTCCCCAACAGCATCGTCGCTCGGTCGCCGTCCATCGTACCATCGCTCAACACGTCGCCGACCACCGTCGCAGTCGCCCCACAACATCGTCACACGAACATGACCGCCTTGGCGGTCGACGTCGCAGCATCCCGATGGTCATTGCAGTAGCAGCATCGCCACGGTCGTCAACGCCGTCGCAGCATGCCTCGTCGAAGTGGCCGTTGAAGCATGTCATGCAACATCTGGTACTCACCTCGCAGCACCTGCGCTTCCTCCAGCAAGCTACCTCGCAGCATCCAATGCTTCCAGCGAGAGGCCTCGCAGCATACAGCTGTCTCTTCTTAGGACCGGCGCTCCCGCCAGCAAGCGTCCTTGCAGCATCAGATGTTTCTGGCGAGCGGCCTCGCAGCATCAGATGCTTCCGGCGAGCGGCCTCACAACATCTCAGGGAATCTCCCACCCAGCACGGGCGCTCCCCTCGCCGTACACCGCCGCTGGCCTCACAACATCCTGCCGTCGTAACTTATTCATCCACCGTCACAGCATCACCAGCTTGCAGCATCAACACCAGCCTACAGTGCTTGCTCGCAGCAGCCCGCCCCGCCGTTGCAGCACCGACGACGTAGTTGCTTGCAGCGTCGACGCCGAACTGTAGCACCCGCTTGCGGCAGCCATGGTGACTCGGCACGCCGCCTTTGCAGCACCAACTAATCAAGTTCCCATAGGCCCCGAGAGTCACGTCGCCTAAGGACCAGCCCCACCAGAAGCCCTGTGCATCGTGTTAAGCTTCATGCACTAGCCAACGCAACCAAAAGTCCGAACTGATGGAAAGGGCTAGTACAATCCACATATACTGTAACACCCCCTCTCACGTGTGACGGGGAAGACAAGTCAACACGTGCAACCGGAAGAGAGCGACGGCGCGCGAAACTCACGTATGACTCAAGAGGCCTCTACGTGGACACAAAGGGGGGCTATCAGCAATTTTTAAATAAATTGCGCAAACCAGGACTTGAACTCAAGACCTTAGCTCCGATACCATGTTAAGCCTCATGCACTAGCCAACACAACCAAAAGTCCGAACTGATGGAAAGGGCTAGTACAATCCACATATACTGTAACACATCGATCCTGAGCACAAGAGTCAGATTCAGGAATAATATGACAATCATGATCAACGATTTGACCGGCTGGCATAAAGAGTAAGTGAGGTGCCATCGGCTGTGTGAACACGGAGACGTGCATCAGGAGGGCTGAGTCCAGTGAGACATGAAGAGTCCGGTGTCATGTGAAAGGAAGCACCAGTCGAGAAACCATGGAGATGATATACCAGGAGGTGGTGGTGGTGCGGAACCACAAGCACTAGAAGCAGACCCGTATGGCGAGGACGAGGCAGAGGCAACCAGTCGACGAAACAAAGCAATAATCTCCTGCTCAGTGGCAGAGATCTGCTGAGGACCTGGCTGAGAAGAGTCGATAGGAGGGGTCTTGGATGGAGATCGAGAAGGGGAGGGCCAGGACACGCCTAGGACAGCTTGACGCCGGCGGCCATACAGCAACCCAGGGGTGGCAGCTGGGAAACCCTATCCTGTCTGATATCATGTTCATAGTTCAAAAAAGCGCTAGGCGTTAATTGTGCGTTTTGCCACCGCCTTGCGCTTTACTGACCAAAGCGCATGCTTATGCGCAGTTATGCACAGATTAAGCATAGTTATGCGCAATGCGTTTTGCCAACGCCTAGAGCCTAGGCGCGCTTAAGCGCTCGCTTAGGCGCGCCTTTTTTAACTATGATCATGTTAGAGTGTGATGAAATGGACCTTAGTATTGCTATGGGCCAAACAGGCCAGATATATACAAGGTACATATGTACATATACCCCACAGAAGGGAATAACTACACAGCCGTGTACACAGCACTATTACACTTGACATGGAGAACATACTACACCACTCTGCTAGTTCAAGCCAATATACGCAAAATGCAAACATGTATTCTTTTTTCCAACAGAAATTCAAGACACTTCATCCAAAGTGTTTAGTAATAAGAGATAAATACAGAAAGTATGCAATATATGCATAAATACTTCAATTTGTATAGTAATAAGAAAATGTAATCGCAGCCACGAAAATAGTGGAAGTGGAAGCATGGGGGTATGCTTAAATATTGGCTTGTTTTGCTCTAGAATACCGAGGAAAAGAAGTATTGTACAGCATGTTTAAGAACAAGGCAGCCGCTAGAGCATCCTTGAAAAAGTAGAGTACCTTCTAGCAATAAAACCATTACACAAAATACAATGGAACTACAGACGTATAATTTTCTGTGTAGAAGTAATTTGCACCGAGTTAAATAATAATTTACAATATCACAAACATAAAACAATTATAGAGATTATAGACTAAGAACTTAAAGTTGTTCTTCTCAAGATACTTTCAATCGTTCAAATATCCAGGGGTGGAGCCAGGATTTAGACATGGGGGGGGGGGGGGGGGGGGCAATGCCGGCAATCCAAAAAAAAAACATAACGTCACAAATATATTAGGTGATTTTGATAGTTAAACATGGATCTCATTGTTTTCTCAATGAATCAAAGACTGTTTTTCTCATCACGACTACACACACCCATGCACAGTTGATAACAAGTTAAATCTAAATGGTAGAATCATTGCATCATTCTAATTTGCGGTATCAAATTGCGAGGATAAAACAAGAAATTGCTGCACGTGATTAATTTCATCTAAATCATAGAAATTGCAGCAATACTGATCCATCTATATCGATAAATCCTAGCGCCGACAAAGGAACGACTGACCGTAAATTGTATCGCACAGAACAAATAAACGAATATTGACGACCCGGAACATATGAACGAACCTGAAATTGCAGCAATACTTATCCATCTATATCGATAAATCCTAGCGCCGACGAAGGAGCGACTGACCGCATAGAACAAATAAACGAATACTGACGACCCGGAACATATGAACGAACCTGGAGCGATTGATGCTTGGCCACTTATCCATCTAAATCTTATCGCACAAAACAAATAAATGAAGGAGCGATTGACCGCAAATTTTCTAGGGTGTCGCCGTGGTTGCCGGGTGCGGCCTAACACTTTGGCCATCGGTGTTGATAGGCTGCGAGGCGCGGCGCCGCCCCACCATTCGCCAACCGGCGAACTGCCCGCCGCTGCGAGATGTGCGTTGGGATCGAAATAAGCGATAATCTGTCATTAGTATCATGGACCAAGCGCCTGTTTGTCTTCGATAGTGGTGGTTGGACTACTATGGACTACAAAGGTTCAATACTGGGCTGGGCTATGTTATTGCTTGTCTCGCTACAGCCCTTGAGCGCATGTATTAGGCGCGCGGGGGGGGGGGGGGGGGGGGGGGGGGGATTATGCCTAAATGGCTAAATCTCCTGTACGAGGCGAACATTGTGTGTGGGTGGGGTGGGGGGGGGGAGGGGGCCCTGGCCCCTGCTCGTCCCCCCTTGGCTCTGCCACTGCAAATATCCGTTACATACAACAGGTTGATGATATTTGGAACTTACATGCAAAATAATTACACCTTGAACTCTCGATGACACTATACAAGTCTAGAATTGGTGACGAATGACTTCTTAACTACAGAAATAAAGAATATTCGTTTGTACATATGTTTGTAATTTCTTATATATCCTAGGAACTAAGACAATATTGCGTAGTAACACCATAGAAATTACATTACGGTAGCTGCCACTAAGTACTAAGTTCGCTAAGATGCTATACATTACTTAAAAAAAATCAAGAAATAATTACCTGTGGAACAGCACAATCAGCATGAGCTGGATCCCAGAGAAGACAACAAAAACAATCCCAATCATCTGACTGACCAACATATAGGGGTGCCCTACAGGAGATCCCAATGATAAAATTGTAAGAGATATCTACAAAGATACGTAAGATATGAACAAGGGAAAGCGAAACTTGTTAGATTTGTATCAAATATGTTTATGGGGTATAAGCGAGGAGTTAGGTGTTGTAGTCAAACAATTGTAACCTGGGCCAAATATATAAAGGCACCACAGGGTAACCAAAACAAGGGGGGCAGCCCGGTGCATGTAGCTCCCGCTTGCGCAGGGTCCGACCACTTTGGGTCTATAGTACGCAGCCTTTCCCGACATTTCTGTAAGAGGCTGTTTCCAGGACTTGAACCCGTGACCTCATGGTCACGAGGCAGCAGCTTTACCACTGCGCCAAGGCTCCCCTTCACAGGGTAACCAAAACAGAATAGACAAAATAGGTAGGTTTAAACAGAAGATCGCAAGAGGGACGGACAGGCCACGTATGGCAGGGGCAGCTAGACCAGCCGTGGCAGGTAGTCAGAACCTCGGCAAACTTCGTCTTTTCGTGTATCTTGATTTAATACAACAGGGAGGAACACCCCAGCAATGGCTCCTGAGATGTAGACTTCTGCCAAAACCTGTCATCAAACATAGCTCGCCATCGTCTACTTTCTGCAATGTTCTTGGAAGACCAAGCATTATGAGTCTAACAACTAATCTTGACTAGTCGCGCGACTAGTCTAGTAGTCTCAATCTGATTGTCGACTAGGTTCTTCGTGTGGACTAGCTCTGTGAGTCGGGAAGTGGAGCGACTAGTCGGCGTGTTTGAGTCGACCGACTGAATTTGAAGGGATAAGTGAGCAGCCCACGGAAGGGAAAAATTGCAACCCTAGCTTTTCAGGCTCCTCCACAACGAGCCGCCTGCCCGCCTCACCTGGGACAGGGCCGCCGCCGCCACCCACTGACTCGCCATTGCGGGCGGTGGTGGCCAGGAGCATTCTGCTCCTCTTCCTCTGCAGGATCCGCCCCTACTGTTATGCTCCTCCCCTGGATCCGCCCCTCTGCTGCTGTGTTCCTCCTGGATGCGTCGGCGATGGCAAGCAAGCACTCCTCTGATGTTGTAGCAAGTAATTTCTCCCTTCACTCCTTCCCTTCTTGGGTTTGATTTCTCCCCTGTGGCCCTGGCCATTGGATATTACAATTGGCCCAGCCTTGGGTTCTTCATTCACTTCCCATGCATTCAATTTTTACTGTATGCTGTACGGTACTATACAATGTATGCTACATACTATGCATTAGTAGCTACTGTAAGTTGAGTACTACAGTACCATGTCGACTAGTCCGGCAGTAGTCTAGACTAGTCACGATTAGTCTATGAGTCTCAACCTCGGCTCGACTCGTCAACTCGTAATTCTTGTGGAAGACCCAACGTCTATTTCTAATATAACTTATGTGGGGTTCAGATCTTAAGGTCTATTTCTAGCAAAAACGTATGTCGGGTCAAAATCATAAGTTTAAACATGTCACTTTTTGTGCTACGTGCCTGCTTCAGACCAGAAATCAAGCAAGTGTGGCTAGTTTATAGTTCAGATGAGCGGCTATATATCTAGCAAACAGTTGAACCAATACAAACAACCTTGAGGCAGTATGGAAAAGGTAGTTCTAGGCTTGTAGCTTCTACACACTAAAGAATGTTTAGGGAATTTGTACAAAAGCGAATCATAAGTAACAAGCATGCAGTAACTCAGATGACAGAGGCTGACATGGCAATTTGAAATTTGATATTTCCACTAATTGAGCTGTTATAAAATCAAAGTTAATAGAAATACCTATCAAATAAAAAACTGCAAAGTTCTTTACCTTCTCCATTTGCCACAGATTACTGGCTTGTTAGGATCTCCTGTGCTCAAGACCTCACGGCATTGTACCCAATTACCAGTTGAACTTGAAGATTTGTTGTGATTATTCTTTGAACAGAACTACGCAAGCAAGAAACCAGCTTAAGAAACTGTATGTGGGAAGTACTACTAACTCAAAAATACAAATCTTACATTCAGTTTCATGAGTTCAGCAGGATCAAATTCAGAGGGCGCTGTGAAATAACCATCGCTACTACACAAAACGAAGTAGAATAAATTGTTTAAAAAACGAAGCAGAATAAACATGAAACAAGAGCATTAAGAATGTAAGCAAAACTAAATAGGAACCACTCGTACCACAAGATAACACATTATGAGTTTTTAATAAGGACTCCTTCGATTCAAAGGAATTCCATGGGATTTTTAAAGGGTTAGAACCCTTAGGATTTTTTCCTACATTGGTCGTTTGATTCATAGGATTGAATCCTATAGGAATTTTTCCTATGGAATCATGTGTACTAGATTTCATTGGAAATCTATCCCACCCCTTTTTCACTTCCTTTGATTTTCCTATGGCATCAAACACTCTGTGCTAATCCTATGGGATTCAAGTGGGCAATGCCACTTCAATCCTTTATTTTTCCTATTCCTGCGTTTTGAGAATCCTACGAATCAAAGAGGGCCTAAAATTTATTTGTTGGACTACACCAACGCTAAAAGCATTGAATAAATTAGATACTAGTTCGGAACTAGGGTATACGGTACCATAAGTTTGCAACAGAGAAGCCATCTGATTGCACTATATTCCCAACCAACCAGTTATTAGTGGAGGCAACTTTGTTCTCAAACCTTTAGTTTTATTTTGTACTTCCAAAATTTACTATTTTCCTGACATGTATAGGCCTTCCATATCTTCTATGATATTTTAAGTTCCTATTACTTGACTGATCAATAACAATAAAAACATAAATATTACTGGTAAATATTTTGAAATTATCAGACTTTGCAATGAAAACAGAATCAGCGTTCAAGATTAAAAGCACAAAACACCTCTTGTCCAATGGCAAGTAGCAGCCTAGTACCACTACCAACAACAACAATAACCACAACAAAGCCTTTCAGTCCCAAACAAGTTGGGGTAGGCTAGAGTTGAAACCCATAAGATCTCAAAACCAAGTCATGGTTCTAGCACGTGGATAGCTAACATCCACACACCTATGTCCATCGCTAGTTCTTTGGTGATATTCAAGTCCTTCAGATCTCTCTTACGGACCGTCCCATGTCAAGTTTGGTCTACCCCGACCTCTCTTGACATTATTAGTGCGCTTCATCTGTTCGCTAAGCATTGGTGCTTCTGGATACCTGTGTTGTATATGCCCAAACCATCTCAGACGATATTGGACAAAATTCTCTTCAATCTGAGATACCCCAACTCTATCACGTATATCATCATTCTGGACCCAATCCTTTCTTGTGTGGCCACATATCCATCTCAGTGTGTGCATCTCTGCTACACTCAACTGTTGGACATGTCGCCATTTTAGTTGGCCAAAATTCTGTGCCATGCAACATCATAGGTCGAATCGCCATCCTACCTAGCTTTTAGCTTTTGTGGCACTATCTTGTCACAGAGAACACAAGAAACTTGGCACCACTTCATCGATCAAGCTTTGATTCGATGGCTCACATCTTCAGCGATATCACCATCCTTCTGCACCATTGACCCCAAATATCGAAAGGTATCCTTCTGAGGTACCACCTGCCCACCAAGGCTAACCTCCTTCTCCACGTGCCTAGTAATACTGAAACTGCACCTTGTGTACTCAGTTTTAGTTCTACTAAGCCTAAAATCTTTTGATTCCAAAGTTTGTCTCGACGGCTCTAATTTTCTATTAAACTAGGTCTGACTATCACCGACTAGCACCACATTTATCCGCAAAGAGCACACGCCATTGGATATCTCCTTGTATATCCCTTGTGACCTCATACATCACCAAAGCAGAAAAGACAAGGGCTCAAAGTTGACCCTTGGTGTGGTTAATATCGCCATCATTTGTTCGAACACTTGTCACGACATTATCATACATGTCTTTGATGAGGGTAATGTATTTTGTTGGGACTTTGTGTATCTCCAAGGCCCACCACATGACATTCCGCGGCATCTTATCGTAGGCCTTTTCCAAGTCAATGAACACCATGTGCAGGTCCTTCTTTTGCTCCATGTATCTCCCCATAAGTTGTTGTACCAAGAAAATGGCTCCCATGGCCGACCTCCCAAGCATGAAACCAAAATGATGTTTGGTCACGCGTGTCATTCTTCTTAAGCGGTGCTCAATGAGTCTCTCCCATAGCTTCATTGTATGGCTCATCAGCTTAATTCCACGGTATTTGTACAACTTTGAACAACCCCATTGTTGTTGAAGATTGGTACGAATAATATACTCCACCTTCATTCTTCGAACATCTTGTCTCACCAAAATGAGATTGAAAAGCTTAGTTAGCCATAATATCGATGTCTCCCACGCCTCTCCACACCTCAATGGGGATACAAATAGGGCCCATCGCCTTGTCTCCTTTCATCCTTTTTAAAGCCTCCCTGATCTCAAACTCCTGCATTCGTCGCACAAAACATATGTTGATATCAAGAACGGAGTTGTCAAGCTTAATGGTGAGCTCTCATTCTCTCCGTTGAATAGTTTGTCAAAGTACTCTCGCCATCTATGCTTGATCTCCTCGTCCTTCAATAGAAGCCGATCTGCTCCGTCCTCGATGCATTTGACTTGGTTGACACCCCTCGTCTTCCTATCTCGGATCTTGACCATCGTATAGATGTCCCTTTTGCCTTTCTTCGTGTTTAAACGTTGGTAGAGGTCCTCGTACGCCCAATCCCTAGCTTCACTCACAACTCACTTCGTGGTCTTCTTTGCCACTCTCTATGTTGCCTGCACACATATCCAAGTGTCGGCATTTGAAACAACCTTTCTTTTCCTTAATAGCCTTCTGGACAGCATAGTTCCACCACCAGGTATTTAGCTTTGCTTCTACTTTCCCTGGTCACCCCAAACTCCTCGTAAGCCACCTTCCAAACGCAAGTCGCTACCTTCGTCCACATATTGTTCGCATCACCTCCTTCCTCCCAAGAGCCATCCTGAGCTTCCACCACCTCTCTCTCTCTCTCCCTCCCTCCCTCCCTCCCTCCCTCCCTCTCTCTCTCTCCCTCCCTCTCCAAGTATCACCTTACAATCTAGGCAAGCACGCATGTCTTCTCTTCTGGAGAGGATGGAATCAATCTGGCTAGAGCGTTGATCACTACTAAAAATCACTAGATCGGATTCTCTCTTTCTGAATGTGTTAGCTACGATCATGTCATAGGCTAAAGCAAAGCTTAAGACATCCTCTCCTTGATTCTTGCTGCCATAACCAAAGCCATCATGCACCCTTCAAAACATGTGTTAACATACCATGTGGCCAGTGAGGTCTCCTCTTATGAAGAGCTTGTCGCCAATAGGTACACTGCTAACCATGTCCAGGCCTTCCTAGAACTCCCTATCGATGCTCTCAATGTGGCCTATTTGCAGGGCATACACGCTGGTAGCACTGAGAACTAAGTCCCCAACGACCAGCTTGACTAGGATAGTCCAATCCCCTTGCCTCTTGATCAGTCCCTTGCCTCTTGCATCTACCACTCCATACTTAAGGCTCTTGTTGATGAAGATGCCTACTCCATTTCTAATTGTAGTTGTTCCCGTGTACAACAGCTTGTAGCCAGTGTCCTCCACCTCCTTCGCCTTATGTCCCTTTCATTTGGTTTCTTGGACGCATAGGATATCAACACGTCTCCTAACCGATGTATCAACTAACTCCCGTAACTTACCGGACCCTACATTCCAACTACCTAAGCGGATCCTACTTGGCTCGGCTAGCTTCCTTACCCTTCGCACTCAACGAGTCAAATGCGAAGACCCTTGCTCATTTTTCACTACACCCGGGCGTCGATATAGCGCCACTAAGGATCAATGACCTGATCCTTGCTCACTTATCACTTAACACCACACCCTGGTTCCGATATGGCACGTCCCTAAAAGGGTAACGCCCCAACGATGTTCTTCTGAGTTTAGAATTTAGAATACACTTGGGCACATGCACAATTTAAAAAGTTTGATTAGTATCTAAGATGATGATTTAGCTATGAATTTGATCCAAGGATTAGGAAGAGCATATCTTATAAAGATTATGGTGAATGCAAAAAAAAGGATAGTCATTTAATTAGCTATCTTCAGAAATTTATGTTTACTCCACCAAAATTACATGGTACTATTCCTATAACTAATGCAAATGTGTTTTCTCGGAGTTAACCAATGCAAATGTGTTTTCTCAGAGTTAACCAATTGAAATGTTAGAACTACAAGCAATTGTGTCAACACACCTGGAAATGGGACCAGACCATTCTGGCACTTCAGCTTGGAAATCTCCACCAAGTCGAACCCCAGTAACGTATGATTCAGCATCGTTGAACATGTACTCTATATGACTCATGCCATGAGGCCTTTGGTCCATATTCCCGGAAGACTTGACCTTGCCCTCTAACAGTTGACCATAAAGACTCTTAGGTTTCTTCTTCAAGCATGGCTGACAATACCATTCACCAGCTGGTACCACCTTAATACAAGGGATGCAACAAGGCAAATGGAATGCTGCTTCACAAGAATCACATATAAGCATCTTTAGTGGAACATCCAAGCTTCCACAAGTATTGCATGTCACCAAGTGGTTGGCATTACAATCAGTGGATTCCTCTAAAATGATTCTAGTTTGTGACTCAGTTATGAGTCCATCTTTTCTCAGTATAGCAATGCATAGATCCCTTGCTGATGTGAGCTCCCTTATCGGTTCTGTAGGGCGTATATTTGATGAGGACCATACAGAAGCATCCTTTTTGTCTAGTATCACGGAAGATGGTGGCATACTTGACACTGAACATCTTTCGTTCACACCAGAATTTGGCTCCAATGAAACTCCAGCAGGCTCTTCAAGCTCTACGACAGGGTCTATCTTACCTGCCATCAAATTTGAAAATACTGGATATGAGGGATTCATAACAGGGAGCAGTAGTGAAGAGTGATCTTCAGAGGTAGTGCAACTTTGAATTGTCAGTTCTTCAACTTCTTCATCTGCTACAAGGGAATTTGAATCTTTATCCATCTTTCTCCTTTTATAAACATTGCCATCCTTATTTTCTGCAGATATTGAGCACATTCTGTTATAGCCAGTTAACTAACATAACTTGCGGACAAAAAGGGTGTTCTGTTAAGGATAGACTGCACTCACCATTTTCATGCAAAGATAGTTCTCTGTGACTATTTGAAGGGCACTCACTCCATTTTGGAGTCATCTGTTAACCAAATACAACCATATGCAGCAAAAATTTGGATGTCAAATATATCTACACTGGAATTAAGAAGAAAATTCATACTTAAGTAGCCATATATAAGAAGTCATGAGATTATACCGGTCTACTGCAGGTATGCTTAAAAAGCCGACCCTCAAACCTAATGTAGTCCTATCCTCCGATTCCAGTGAATAGCCTGGATCATGAATTAATAAACATTCAAATAACTGTTAGGAACAGCAACTTGTATTATTAGGAGGCCAAAGCCAACATATATACACATACATGAGGATGCCAAAAGGCTACAGGAGGATGCCAAGAGACTAAATGCAAAAGGTCAAAAGACATCAGTAATATAACTCTAACACCCCCCCCCCCCCCACCCCCCCTCAAACTAATGTTGGATCCACAACACTAAGTTTGGAAAGGTGAAATCCATGTTGCACTCTAGTCTGAGCCTGCGTGAAGAAGTCTGCTAGCTGTAACTCAGAAGGCACATACTGAAGAGCAACAACATGATCCTGCACAGCAGCGCGCACATAAGAAGTATCAACGCCAATATGCTTGGTAAGCTTATGCTTCACGGGATCCCGTGCAATACTGATAGCACCTGTACTGTCTGACAAGAGGGTGGTAGGTGTAGTAACATAAACACCAAAATCCTCCAGTAACCATCGTAACCAAGTCACCTCTGCCGTCAGAAGAGACATAACTTGCAACTCAGCCTCTGCACTCGAATGGGAAACTACAGTCTGTTTCTTCGTCTTCCAGGCAATGAGAGAACCACCAAGAAAAACACAGTAAGCAGAAAGTGAACGGCGATCCGTAGAATCACTAGCCCACGTAGCATCCGAATAGGCCTGGAGCTGTAACGAGCTGGAGCGGGAAAAAAAAAGATGGTGAGAGATCATGCCACGAAGATATCGTAGAACACGAAGAAGGTGACTAGTAGTGCACCAAAGTGGGAGAAGAAACAAACTGACTCAAGATATGGACAGGATAGGAGATATCCGGACGAGTGACAGCGAGATAGACAAGACTCCCAACAAGATGACGATAACGTGTCGAATCAGACAAGGGCTCACCATCAGAAGCGCAAAGGTGAACATTGAGCTGCATAGGAGTCTCAACAGTGCGCTCATCACTAAGAGCCGCACGAGTAAGAAGATCCTGGATACACTTTTCTTGGGAAATAAAAAAGGCATCAGAGGTGGGAGGAAACCTCAATCCCAAGAAAGTAACGAAGAGGACCAAGATCGGACATAAGAAACCGCTCACGGAGACGGGCCTTGATAAAGGCAATGTACTCAGGGTCATCGCCAGTGATGATCATGTCATCAACATATAGAAGAAGAGTCCGACCACGAGTTGAAAGGTGGACAAACAGCGTCGGATCATGAGCGCTCGCTGAAAAACCAGCGGCGGTCACCACAGATGCAAAACGCTCAAACCAGGCGCAAGGGGCTTGCTTAAGGCCATAAAGAGAGCGACGAAGACGACATACCATGCCATTAGGAACAGAATACCCTGGTGGTGGCTGCATATAAAACTCCTCACGCAACTCACCATTAAGAAAGGCATTCTAACATCAAGCTGAGAAATAGACCAATGGTGAATAGAGGCCACAGCGAAAAGTGTGCGGCTAGTGGTCATATGGGTCACAGGAGCAAATGTCCCATCGTAATCACGACCATGCTCCTGCTGAAAGCCACGAGCCACAAGACGAGCTTTGTAACGCTCAAGAAAACCATCGGAGCGAGTCTTAACTTTGTAGACCCACTTACAAGTGATGGGACGAACACCGGAAGGAAGAGAAACAAGATCCCACGTGTCGGTGCGCTCAAGAGCAGGAAGCTCCTCTGCCATCGCAAACTGCTATTCAAGATGAACAATAGCATCGCGATAAGAGGTAGGCTCAAGTACAGCCGAAAGACCATATCGACTAGGAGAATAGCGGTCAGGGGGAGGGCAAGGCCGAGCCTGAAGACCATAAGTCAGCTGAGATGAGGAGGACGACGCACCAGAAGTAGATGGCTCGTCAATGGATTTATCCACAACACATGGACGACGAGTATAATTGAAAGGAAAGGAGGGAAGAGGTGGAATCACTGGAGGTGGAGACGGCGAATGTATCGATGATGACGATGGAGAAGGGGAAGGTATCGGTGATGAAGGTGGAGAAGGGGAAGGTATCGATGATGAAGGTGGAGAGTCATGTGATGAGAAGAAACTGGAGGAGAAGACGACATCGGATCTGCAACAGCAGGACGAGGAATAGGAATGCTGGGCACAGAGGTAGGTGTATCTGGAAACGTAAGAAAAGAGATGTTCTGCGTTGAAAAAGCCGAGGAGAATGGACGCGGGTAGAAGGGACGAGACTCCTCAAAAGTCACATCCCGAGAAATACGCATCCGGCGACCGACGAGATCCCAACACCGATAGCCCTTATGCTCATCACTACATCTGAGAAAGACATACTCAACAGACTGAGCGGTCAGTTTGGTGAATGTGCGTTCACGAGGGGCAAGCAAAACATAGCAAACGCAACCAAACAAACGAAGCGCCGAATAATCAGGAGGATGACCAGAAAGATGCTCGAGAGGAATACCACCCTGTAGAGCAGTAGAAGGTTGAATGTTGATGAGATAGGTGGAAGTGGTAACAGCCTCAGCCCAAAAGTGAGGCGGAAGAGAGGCGGCGATCATCATCAAACGCACCTCCTCAAGAAGGTGACGATGCTTGCGCTCAGCCACACCATTCTGAGCATGAGCACCAGGGCAAGAGAACTGAGTAAGAGTACCCTGCTCAGCAAGAAATCCTCGCAGTGCATGAGAGATATACTCACCAGCTGAATCTGCGCGAAAAACACGAATAGGAGTGGAAAACTAGGTGTGAACCATGGCAGCAAATTTTTTGTATATAGATCAGACCTCACTACGAGAAGACATGAAATAGATCCAAGTGTATCGAGAAAAATCGTCTACAAAGATAATATAGTAGCGATGACCACCTTTCAAAGCAAAGGGAGCCGAACCCCAAACATCAGTGAACGAGATCAAAAGGACGCTCGGACACCGACTCACTGTGAGGGTAGGGCAGCTGAATCTGCTTACCGAGTCTACAACCCAGACAATCCAACGACGCATTACCGGAGGCAGACCCCGGAACACCGTGATGAACCAAAGACAAGACGAGAACCACATAAATGGCCAAGACGATGATGCCACTGCTGAAAAGAGCTGGTAGATGCAGCTATAGGGGCTGCGAGACTGGTGGCGGTGGCAACGGAGGGAAGACGAAGCCAGTCAAGCTCCCAAGACCATCGGAGCGTTGAGGGCCAGCACCAAGCAGAGCACCTGTGCGACGATCCTGAACAGAACACGAATCAAAGTCGAGAATGACCATACAACTAGAGTCAACAATCTGACCACCGGATATCAGTTGCATGGTAAGCCGAGGAACATGAGTGACAGAGGGAACATGAAATGAAGAAGTGCTAAGGGTGCCTCGACTAGCTACAGGGAGGGGAGTGCCATCAGCCGTAAGAACACGAACAGGAGACTCGACAGGTCGAACGGAGGTCAAAGTGAAAGAATCATAAGTCATATGAAAAGAAGCTCCAGTATCAAGAATCCATGGGGATGTACCTGAATGAGTTGAAAGTGGTTTCTCAATGCCAGAAGAGTTAGTCACAGAACCTGTAGAAACTGTCGGTGAAGAATCCCAAGCATCAAGCAGGCATCGCAGCTGTGCAATCTCACGCGCAGACAAGGACACGGCAGAAGCTTCGGTAGAAGAGGTCGACGTAGAAACATCTGACGACGATGAGCAGTCGCCACCACCCATGGAAGTCGCGTGTAGAGTCGATCGAGAGTAGCGAGTCGACATAGAGCCACATGGGGAGTCGACATAGAGCGGTCACCGCCGTGCTCGGAAGCCGCGAGAGGAGTCAGCATAGAGTGGTCACCGCCGCGCGCGGAGCGGTCATCGACGCGCGCGAAAACCGCGACAGGAGTCGATGTAGAGCAGGCACCACCATCACGGTCAAAAGCCGCGAGAAGAGTCGACGAATAACGACCATCACAGCCTGCTGAAGATGCCATAGAGGACAACGTCACAGACGGACGAGCACCAAGCACCGAGCGACGGCGCATGTGTGAGACGGGATCAATATACAGAACACCGTCAGAAGTCTTCATGCAGCGACGGAAATGCAGGCCTGGTGTAAACGCCATATCAATTTTTTTTAGTACTCTTTTTTATCTCTCTTTTTTTTAAACACCAAGGAACAACCAACAGAATCAGCCCAAAAGGCAGAGGTGCACCCAGCGGGCTGAACGAAGAGCAACCAGCATTCACGCACGAGGCAAGCAGCCAACGGCCGAAACCAGAAGAAGAAGCGGCGGCGAGGGCGCTCGATCCATAGGACGAGCACGAGCAAGAGCGCCCCGATCGAGGGCGGCCGAATTGGCAGACGGGCGTCCCGATCTGGATGTCGGATCGAAGTTCCCCTCGTCTTCTCTCCAACCAGAGGAAGGGATTGATGGCAGCAGCCGGCGGAGAAGTCGCTAGCCCTCGGCCGGGAGGAGGCGGCGGCCGGCGGAGAAGTCCGGGGCCGCAAGCCGGGAGGAGGCGGCGGCCGGCAGACGTGCGACCAAGGCGGACTTGATCCAGAGGAGGAGAGCAGCGGCAACTCGAGCAGCTCCTTGGTGGCAGAGGAGATCCAACCAGCGGGCGGGTGCGGTGAAGCAGCAACGGAAAGCCACGGGGAAGGAGCAGTGGCTGCCGGCAGGGAAGAAGACAGCGACGGCCAGGAGTACCAGCAGTCGTGAGAATGAGATGGATCGGAGGATGCACGAGTTGCACGTGCGGAAAAAAACTAATGATATAATACCATGTTAGGAACAGCAACTTGTATTATTAGGAGGCCAAAGCCAACATATATACACATACATGAGGATGCCAAAAGGCTACAGGAGGATGCCAAGAGACTAAATGCAAAAGGTCAAAAGACATCACTAATATAACTCTAACAATAACAACCGGTAAGGTCACAACTCTATGTAAATGAGGTCCAGAAAGTCAGAACTACATCTAATAAGATTGAACTTAACTAGCAAATCTGTGGGGCATGCAGATAGGTCCCTCCGATCCATTTTTCTGGTCTCATCTCCAAATTTTGGTTAATTTCAATTTCTAAGCCCACCACTATTAGTTCCCTCCTTGCCTGTGCAACCGTCCTCTCCTTTGGTCCTTGATGATTTGGTTTCTCACCAGCTGATGCTAAGTGCACATGCAGACATGCATGTATGGTTTCTCACTAATTAATGTGGAACTAAGGAAAAAAGAGGAATTTTAGGGGTAAAGATTCACATCTATTGGTCTAGGTTTTTTAAGAACCTCCACGCTGGAAGATATTATAGGATGGGGCTAATAAAATGAATGAGGGAGGATGATTTATGGTTGGGTAGATGCGGATTACCGCCATCGTTGTTCCTCCTTCCAACAGAAAACCATGCAAGCATATACTGTTACATGCTACTGATTTTTTTTTCCCGCAAAATACGCATGGTGTGTACCATTCCATTTATAGAGGGGTGAGAAATTACAGTGTGGGCAACCTCCTAGCCACATACACAGAGGTATGGAGGAAGTTGCACAGGAGCAGAAGACGAAGAGGGGTTGCTCAGCCCCAATAGCATACATGTCTACGTTACAGGGATCAGATTATTCAGGCCCTTGGCACCTGCCTTCGCCCAGGTGAGCGCTTCGTCCTGGATAGTGTACCAGGTCTGGGAGGAACAGTTGTTGGTTATCAAAGGTGCATGCATCGCGTTTCCAGATAGAGCAAGTGCAGAGAGGGATGATCGAGGTTAGACCTTTGCAGAGGCCCGAAGGACATTATTTTGTCGCCGATGCCCACCAGTTAAGTAAGCACTTGGAGCCGTCCGGTGAAGTAGTGGTCAGGCCGCACCACGCCAGGATTTGATGCCTTGGCAGGAGATCACGCAACCCACGAGGAGGCGGTGCATGGTTTTGGGCTCTTGATTGCAGAGCATGCAGCATGAAGAGTGAGGGAGGCCTCGGCGAGCCAAGTCCTCGGCTGTCCAACATTTGTCTTGTCCGACAAGCCATAAGAAGAATTTGACACTCGTCGTGCCCAGCTTTTCCAAGTTAGCCACCAATGTGGATCAAGGATGGAGCCATTGAACAGCGGAAGGTAGCACGATCTGGCAGTGTAGAGTCCATTGTCAGTCCAGCGCCAATGAATGGTATCCGGCATAGATGAAAGAGTGACATTCTGCAGGCGCCGCTACACATCGACGTACTCGACGGAAGCAGCAGGCCCCAGGACGCCTCGGATGTCGCGGATCCAGATCCAGAGGGGAATTCCCTTGCACACCAGGCGGCGTTTGAAGCATCAACGAGGAACTGGGGTGATGAGGGTTGGAGCAATGTCGGCCATTGACTGATCATTGAGTCAATGGTCTGTCTAGAATCGGCAGGTCCGCCCATTACCAATCGTCCACGTGATAGAAGCCCGAAAGATGTCGCGGACCTTCGGCTCGCATGGCAGTGGGAGGAGGTGCCATGGTCGGGAGGGATCGGTGGCCTTGAGCCAAAGCCACCTAACACTAAGGGCGATCCCAGTGCATAGAAGATCACGGACGTCAAGGCCTCCAAGAGCGAGAGGAAGGTACACACTAGGCCAAGTGACGAAGCAATTGCCGGCGCTAGCCTCCTTACGGTCATGCCAAAGGAAGTCCCTAATAATGTGAGTGGGGGACCTTGAAGAGGAGTTGGATGGGCTCAGCGCCGGCCAGAGCTCTAGGGGTGGAGGATGAGGCGGAAACACGGCGAGCGAACGTTGTCGGCCGCAACCATGGTGAGCAGCGCACGCGGGAGGGAGACCTCAGCCGCCTCAATCTCCGAAAAGCGTGGAATGAAGCATAACACTCTCGAAAGGCGAAGACAAGGGTGACCGGACATGGTTGTGATCGTGCGACGGGACGAGAGTGCCCTGGAGGTGGACACGAACAAACGAGGCAAGATGGAAGATCCTGACTACGGCGGTCCAAGGAGTGAGGGAGGCACGGACTCAGACCCAGGGGGGTGGGGCTGCTAGGTCCTACCCCAAATGTTGTGGCGCGGGCGGGTCCGCACTACACGCAGATGACCCGGATGAACGCGAGCATGGGCGCTTGGCCCGTAGGGAAGCGCTAGGAGGAGGTGCGTGGGAGCATGCACGCCCGGGCGATATGAACATAGAAGCAGCAGCGCTTGCAACGCACATCATGCCTGCACTCAGCCCGAGGATGGCAGGGAAGGGGCGGCAGAGCGCTGCGCTCCAGGCTAGCAATGAGGCAGCGCTCACAGGTCATCGTGGCTGGCGGTTGCGCACCATCTCCCAAAGGGCAGGTGCGGGCTCCTCATGCGGCGGAAACCAATGGATCTCGAAGCGAAGGCCACGGCGAGGGGCCAAGGTGTGAGTCTGGCTCGGGAGACGTGAGATCCTCTCAGCATAGGACCTCGCAAACGACAGAACACGGAGGCCGCCGGAGCCAGCAAAGTAAGGGATGGACTCCATCCAGCTGGCCTCGCGGGGTCGACCTCCACCGGAAGAGGTTGGGGAGGCTAGGATTTTTCATGTCCGGTATCATCGTTTACGCCCGCTCCAGATGTAATGGTTGACCAACTATTATTACTGTTTCTAGGATGGTAAGTCAATATTATCTGCAATTGGTAAGAAGTAAAACACACAAATTTGGCATGGATGCTACTCAACATCAGGCAATAGAGTGTCAGTCTAGCAGCGGTAGCAAGCGATAAGAGGGAAGTCAGGCTAAAGTGGGGCTCTTGCGTTTGCTTTATTTATAAAGCGAGCCGAAAGCCTTTTTCGGTAAGTGGGGCTCTTGCACAGGTGGATTAGGTCAACTAATTGAGTTCAACTACTAACCTTATGGGCTCGGGAATGGTAAAATATGACGTCCTGATGTATTTTGGACTCATTTCACCCTTCAATTCTAGCCATGCATCTCTGAGAGTAATGGCATAAAGTAGCTATGTAACCCAGCAACCAAGCACACACAAGAGGGAGGCACAAGTAAAGCAAAACCTATATTTTTGCCCCAATTCTTATCTATATTTCTACCTCCGATCATCAAACTCCCATCAGAAACACTGTGGTTGCCACTCATCAGAGACGTAGCAGTAGGTCCATCACAAAATGCTCCAGGTATGGTGCAAAGACAACATCATTATTTGAAAAATTGGGACAACAAATAATCCCAGATGTAGCAACAAACTATATGTCTAAAGCAGATCTCAGATCTCACACCGTTAATAAAGTATTTACCTGGAATAAATCCCTAGTCTGACATTGGAATAAACTAAAGTGCAACATGAAGGTAGGGCAAGAAACTCCGCCTATGTCTTCTAGGCATAGCCGGTCCCAAGCCCGGATAATGGAGGAGGGTTGTGATAGGCTTGGCGAGCCAACGTAAAAATTAGCCAGTCCCATGGTTTGAAACCCATTTGAGCGAGAGTAGTACTAGGATGGGTGACCTCCTGGGAAGTCCTCGTGAAAGGGTTTCATATCTAAGGGTTGTGATAGGCTTGGCGAGCCAACGTAAAAACTAGCCAGTCTTTTGGATATGAAACCCATTTGAGCGAGAGTAGTACTAGGGTGGGTGACCTCCTGGGAAGTCCTTGTGAAAGGGTTTCATATCTAGCCTACCCCAACTTGTTTGGGATAAAAGGCTTTGTAAGTAAGTAAGTAAGAAGGTAGGGCAAGAACAACATGTTTGGATAAAACATGGTAGGGATAGGCCAGAGGGTAAAGAGGGATACTACGACTCTAGGAGGGCAAAGGATTTTGAGAGAAGTCGCTTACTCCAGAAACATAAAATGTGTTAGACTAGCCATAGTGAAGACTAAACATAAAATATGTTACTACCTCTATAGTGGGGAGTAACATATGTGTGGTGTCATGCAACACTTCATTTATTATGTTGTAGACTCATCTTGTCTTCGTATGTGTGATGTTACTCATAGTATGAGTAACTAGCTATGTTACTCAATTTGTCTCTCTCCCCATTAATTAGCTGCCACATCATCTATTTTACATAGATATGTGTGATATTACCACTCATGTTACTCCCGCTGTGGGTAGTATTAATGCTAACCATGATTTCATCTTTTGTAGCCTACCACGAACTTATATCATACCTGATATGGCATTAAAACTCACAAAGCTGTCCATACATGATTAAAATAAAATCACCAGGGTACGTCTAGAAGATTGGGCCGAATAAATCTGAAAAGGAACAGTAACGGCTGCAATAGATTGCGCCCTTCAATCATTGCAAAAATGAAACAATAACAAACTTGAAATAACATTTATGATTGTGCTTTTCTGGTCCACAGTTTCTTGGGCTAGAAGTTCCATGAATATAAAAGAACATGTCCAATTAGTTTTGATATAAACTTGACACAATTATTATCCTAGAGAGTGACATGGTATATTGTCCAATTTTCTTCTGTTTGGCAACTATAATTAAGATACCGCTTATGACTGCACGTGACTGAAGTAATCAGGGCGAAATAACGAGTCACCTGCCATACGCACAGTTATATTTAACTTCTAAATTATTCAATTTAATTTTCTAAGTACGAGATGTCATTTTTTCTTCACATTCTCGCAGAAGACACTGCTACTAGAAAGTTATCAATACTCCCACATGCCAGGTATTACCCTCAATTAGGGTTATACTAGCCTGAATTGTTGTCCTAGTATTTTCTCTAATTTAGTGTCCCATATGAAAATCCAAAGATGGTACGAAGCTAAACAAGTTCTCTTTGTTAACATACCCGCATTAGATGTAACCCATAAATTCTTGCCAAAACAGCCTACACTTAGATAGTTAAAAGGGACCTGCAAGTGGATGCTACCACCTGTAATTACTGCTGAGGCCTATTACGAGTGCACGCCCTTTCTCCCATGAACCACCTGATGAGGGTAGCTGCCTTTGAAAACATACTTGGGGAATCTGATGCGGCGGATGAGCCCGCTCGCGCCCCTCCCTCCCCGCTCCTCCTAGCCCTCCCGCCCACCAGCCCCGCCGCCGGCGAATCCCCGCCATCAGCCCACCCAACCCCTCGCCTAGCCATGGCGGCCCCAAGTGCTGACCCTGTAGAGCCCCGAGCGACCCTCTCCAACAACCGCGTGTCCTCCGGCGACCGCTGGTACGATTCGGAGAGCGAGTCCTCGGCCCGCTCGTACAGCGATGTCGCACGCACACCACCGGCTGTCTCCGCGCCGCTCGCTCTCCTCGCCCCCGCACGTGCCGTCGACCCGCCTCGACAACCCGTTGCGAGCCGCCTCGGCCCCCGGTCCGAGGTGCACCGCGCCCCTGGCGACGTCCAGGTCGACGCTGACAGCTTCCAGCAGTCGCGGCGCCGGAACCGTCGCTGCCTTCCCCGCCAAGACGACGAGCCCAGTTCGCCTCCACGCCAACGGCGCAGCCCATCCCCGGAAGAGGTCGCTGGACTTTGCTTCCGCTGCCTCGACCCCGATCATCGTGTTCGGGACTGCACCAACGACATCCGGTGCCGCCGCTGCCTGGAATCGGGGCACGACTCACGCTCTTGCGACCCCCAGCGCCGGAGAGCTGCCCGGGCCGACCCCGACCGCGCTCGCCCTGCTGCTCGGGCGCGGGCGCCCCGGGCCGCGCAGCCCTCCGCCCCCTCCCGCCGCCCCGATGGCCGCTGCGCCCTTGGCACGCGTGCCGGAGCCGGTGAGGATAATCATGTCGCATTCAGTCGAGATGGAGGCTGAAGAGGTCCTGTCCCGAGCAATGGTGGCCTCCATCACCGGCAACAGGCCGACCGTGTCAGCCGCCGAGGTTGCTGATGTGCTCCTGACCTCCCTCGAGCTCGAAGACGGCGACTTCACAGTTCACGCTCACCACCCTGGGATTTCCTGATCATGTTCAGCTCGCGCACGACTATGCGTCGCCTCAATGGGGACCACTTCATCAGCTCCCCGCGGTTCACCCTCTCTGTCCGCCCGTGGAGCAAGCTGGCCCATGCGGGCTCTGACCAGTTCGAGTATCACGTCGAGCTTGAGCTTCGGGGCATCTCCGCTCAGGCCTGGCACCTCTCGACTGCCAAGCACATCCTTGGGGAGAGCTGCTGGATCGAGCGGCTTCACCCCAACACGCGCTCCAGAGAGGACATGGCCACATTTCGGCTGGCAGGGCGCGCGCATGATCCGGCCAGCATCCGCCGCACCGCTGTTCTGGAGATTGTGGAGCAGATTCCCGCAAGGGTGCGTTCGGAAGCGCCAACCATCAGGACCCTCACCAACCCAATCTCCATTGCTCTTGCTCGGGCGGAGAGGATAGGAGCCCCTGCCCCTAGCGATCAGGGGAACAATGGACCTAGAGCTGGTGACGGAGGCGGTGACGGAGGCGGCGCCGGAGACGTTCACGACCATGCTCGAGGCAATGGCCCTAGTCGGGCACGTCGCCGCGGCCGCAAGCGCCGGCGTACGGAAGCGCCGCCTGCTGGACGTGCGGACGGCATGGCTGTCGACACCCTGGGTTGGCGCGCTGGGGGCCGCTCCGCGTGCGCTAGTGGCGTGTTCGTCGCGCATGCATGGCCCGCCTCGCCATCCGTACGCGCTGGGAGATGCTCCATGGCCTCGTGGCCAGGTCAGCACGGCCGGGTGGATCAGCAAGGCCCCACCAACCCGCGTCACTGCGCCAGAGAAGGAAAGGGCAAAGGAAGGCAAAGGCGGGCTTTGGCCGCGGACTAGACTGGCTTTGCTGCAGCTGCTGCTGGAGATACCAAGACCGGGCAGGAGGGGCCAGCGGGTGGCCCCCAAATCGCTACGTCTGCGCATCCCATCAACGCATAACCCCGCCCTGGGCCAAGCGGCACTCCCATTGGCGGCAAACGCCAAAGAAGGATCCGGAGATTCAAACACTGCTCCAACCCCCGAGGACGATGGCGTGGACCCCGCATCTGGCTCGCATGATCCGAGGAGTTGTCGGGACCTGCCCGAACTGAGCGAGGTGCCAGACACGCAGCCCGTGACGGCTAGCTTGTCGGGGCAAAGCGGCTGCTCGCCAACATCCCCACCTGACGTGGGCTTGTCTGCCCCTGCGGACCGGTCTTGCGGGACCCACGAGCGCACCACTGGGAACGCGGATGCGTGCCCCGCCACGAGCGCGGTCCCTCCTGCAGAAGCCACCAGTTCACCACCCCCGGTGACAATCCTGCAAAGGCCCCAGGCCCAGCAAGCCCTGGCAAGGCCCAGCACGGAAGCTGAAGCCCGCACGCATGCCACCAATCGCCAGGGCCAAAGCCCACCTACTGAGGGGCATTTCGCTTCCCCGCCGATCACCATGAGACGATCACGGGCCCGCGCCCCCGTGTCGCAATCCTTGACGTTCGGCGAATTCCTGGCCGCTGCAACCAAGCACATCGCCGCGGCCTTGCCGACGCCCAGGAAGAGGCCACGCAGGCCCCTGAACTTCGCCCCCCGCCGCGGCCGCTCTGCGACCACCTCATCCCCGACGGCGGCACCCCCCACAGCCGAAAGACGCGCGCACGTCCAGATCTTGCGCACCCTGGGGATGGTAGGGACGAACCAGAAGATCTCATCCGCCGAGATGCAAACCTACGAGGGCATGTTTGCAATGCCCATCCCACTCGCGGTGCTCAAGGCCATTGCCACCCTGGTCGATCGAGAGATCCCGGAGGGCCTGACCAGCCTACCAACCACATCGGCATGTGTCGAGGTTGCGTGTGAAGCCTAGGAGAGGCACACTATCTCGCTCGTCGATCCAGTGTCCATGGATCACGGCTTTAGGATAGTCGTGTGGAATGTGCGTGGCCTTAACGCACGCGCCTGGCGCTTTGCCGCCCGCTCGCTGTTGGACACCACTGCTGCCTCCGTCTGTTGTGCTCGACACCCTTGGCTCGGAATTTGACGATTACACATATCTCCCGGCGAATGGCATGCGAGGCGGCATTCTTCTGGCTTGGAAAAGCAGGGTTGTATCTATCACGCACCCTCTGTTCACCACGAACGCCCTCACTGCCATGGTGACCATGCCCACGGGCATACCCTGGTGGCTATCGGTCGTGTATGGACCCCAGGATGACACGAACAAAATTGCGTTCCTGCAAGAGCTCCGGGAGATCCGTACGGCCTGCCCAGGGCCATGGATGTTGTGCGGCGACTTCAACCTCATCCTACGCGACGAGGACAAGAGCAATGGCAACTTGAACAGGCGAATGATGGGCAGGTTTCACCGCCTTGTCAACGATCTCGCCCTGAAGGAAATTTACCTCAACGGGCGCCGCTTTACATGGTCCAACGAGCAGTCCCGCCTACCCTGGTGCATCTGGACCGCGTGCTCTGCACCTCGGACTGGGAAGACGCGAACGCGAGTGCCATCTTCGCTGCCTTGCGTCCGTCGTCTCGGATCATTGCCCACTGCTGTTGGACTGCGCACCCATGCCCATGGCGTACAGGCGCTTCCACTTTGAGGATTTCTGGCTCGGGCTCGATGGATTTCATGACACGGTGGCCGCGGCCTGGGGCTCCGCTTACGACCCGGACCCCTTTCACCACCTGATGCTGCGCCTTCAGGCCACAGCCCGTAGACTCACCAGCTGGAGTGCCAAGTCTACCGGCAACATTCGGGACCGAATGGCCATTTCCCGCGAGCTCATATCACGCTTCGACAAGGCCCAGGAGGACCGCGCTCTATCACCGCCCGAAGACTGGCTGAGGAAGCACCTCAAGATCACATACCTTGGCCTTGCGTCCCTGGAGCGCACTACTGCCAGGCAGCGCGCGCGCATCGCCACGCTCAAGGAGGGCGACGCCAATACTGGTTTCTTCCATCGGCAATGCTCCTTCCGCCGACAGAAGAATTGAATATACAGCCTTGCCGTGGATGGGCACATACTCACCGACCAAAACATGATGGCGCGGGCTGCATTCGAGCACTTTGACAGGATCCTGGGCTCGGCTGCCGACCGGGAGCTCACGCTTGAGTTGGACCAGCTCATCGAGCCATGCGACCTCTCCAGTCTGGATGCACCACTCACCGTGGAGGAGGTCTGGGACGCGATCAAACGCCTCCCCGCCCGCAAGGCGCCGGGACCTGATGGGTTCACCGCTGAATTCTTGCGGGCATGCTGGACCACTGTTCGACAAGACTTCATGGACGTCCTCCAGCAGCTGTTCGAGATGAGGGGCCGCGGCTTCCACAAGCTGAACCAAGCCCTGATGACCCTGCTTCCCAAGCAAGCCGATGCCCAGCAGCTAAGCGACTACCGACCGATTTGCTTGATACATCTTGTGGCCAAGATCTTCGCCAAGGTCCTCTCGTTACGCCTCGCTCCCAGGCTGGATGCTCTGGTCAGTCGGAATCAAAACGCATTCATCCAGGGCCGGAGCCTCCACGACAACTTCATCCTCGTCAAGCAATCTCTACGGATGCTACATCAGCTCGAGGCTCCACGCGTCATGCTGAAGCTTGACTTAACGCGTGCCTTCGACACCATATCCTGGCCATTTCTCTTTGAGGTCTTGCGACAATATGGGTTCGAAGACAAATTCCTGGAGTGGCTCGCGATCCTGCTTTCGACATCGAGCACCCGCGTCCTGCTGAATGGAGAACCAGGCCCCCCATATGGCACTGTGGTGGCCTGCGATAGGGCGACCCCGTGTCCCCTCAGCACTTCATGCTCGCCGTGGACATGCTTGGCAGGCTGATGCGCCGGGCTATGGACGTCGGCATCCTGCGGCAGCTCCATCCCAGGCACCCCATCCCGGCGATCTCTCTCTATGCGGATGATGTTATGCTGTTCTGCCACGCCACGCCGGAGGATGTTGTCGCCGTCAAAGGAATCCTAACCCTATTCGGCAAGGCAAGCGGGCTACTGGTGAACTACGCCAAGAGCTCGGCCACTACCCTACATAGTGACCCGATGGCCGACGAGGCGACCTCTCAGCTCGGGTGCCCGGTAGCGCACCTCCCCATAACTTACCTCGGCATTCCGCTGACGACACGCCAACCCACTGCCAACCAGCTGCAACCCCTCGTCGACTCGGTGACTGACAGACTCCCAACTTGGAAGACGTGGCTCATGAACAAGGCTGGGCGGCTCGCCCTGGTCAAGTCCGTCCTGTCCGCGATCCCCGTACACCAGCTGCTCGCGTTCGCCCCGCCTAAGAAAACGTTGAAGCAGCTGGAGAAGATCCTGAGAGGTTTCCTTTGGGCCGGCCGTGCCATCGCCAATGGCGGCCACTGCCACGTCAACTGGCGCCATGTGTGCAGACCTATCGAGTACGGCGGCCTAGGCGTCCGCGACATTGAGCGCGCTGGGCTGGCGCTGCGTATACGATGGATGTGGCTCGCCCGCGTGGACCCTGACAGCGCCTAGCAAGGTCTCGACATGCAATTCACACATGAGGAGCGAGCAATGTTCTTTGCCTCCACCACCATGAGCATCGGCAATGGTATGACTGCGTTGTTCTGAGAGGATCGCTGGATCAACGGGCAATCGGTCCTTGACCTCGCCCCACTGCTCTACCAATGCATTCCCAAGCAGCGATGCAAAGCGCAGACGGTTGCCGAAGGGCTCGCCAACAACACTTGGGCGCGCGATATCCAGGGGACACTGGGGCTGCACGAGATAGGCCAATACTTGCTCCTTTGGCAAGCTGTGAGCCACATCACCCTCTCGAACGAGCCAGACCGCTTGCTCTGGAGGTGGACGGCCAACGGCCGCTACTCGGCGCAATCATGCTATGCGGCAAGTTTCCAGGGTTCTACACGATGCCCCTCATGGAAGCTGGTATGGAAAAGCTGGGCACCACCAAGGGTGAAGTTCTGTGACAGTGACAGGAAAGCATCCACGCTCTGACAACCAAAAGTTATCAACATACAAATTGTGAATCTCTTGCCGCAGGCCTATCTAACCACTACAGCGCTGCAAGAATGTTCCTTGTTCTCTTCTCCACTTAATTTCTAAGAAGGAAGAACAACGATTCAACTGCCATGAAATGGCTCATAGCTGCAATCAGGGGCGCACGCACGTTGAGATGAGTGGGGGCCCAGGACCCCACTCGAGTTCCCGTCGTCCCGGTATAAACGTCTCATGCCAGCCAGCAGGCCCCCGGTCAGGCTAGAGCTGGTGCCCCTACTCCCTTTGGCCGTCCTCCAAAAGCCCATAGAAAAAGCAAACCAAGTGCATGTTTGTCCTCCAACACAGCGATAAACGTGAGGAGAAGCTGGCTGCTGCTTGCCTCTTCGATCTCTGGGAGATTTAATAGCAAGAAAATTGATTAAACCAAGAAGCGAACCGTCAGCCACCGCCCAACACCTGCTTCGAGTATGGGTTGATCGTGGCTACTCACTCGCCTGTCGGCCGATGCCCGCCCCGCCGCCTGGTCGCCAGCCGCCGGCAGCCATGGCGCGACCGCTAGTCTACGTAGGTCTGGTGTGCAGCAGTAGCAACCTCTGCTCAAGTGCCCATCCCCAAGCTTTATTCATCTCAATCCCATCCCAGCTCCTAAACTGCCGTAGGTAAACAGAAACTCAGGTACTTCTCGATTTGGTTTGCCTGGACCTCTCCGGTCCTTATTTTTCAGTTGATTTCTTTGCGTTTTCTGTCAAATCAAGTGAAAATATGCAATCCCATCCGTACTAGTACTCTATCAGACTGCAGACATGTACTGTTGGTTCTAACAATAAATTATAGGATTAGTGTGGCACACTAATAGTAGCTTAATTTGTAGGGTTTGGGAATTCTCTATGCAATTCAATCCGGCAAACCATTCTATTAGAAGTACTTGTGTGCTGGCCTGATAGTACTTGTCATAGCATGCTTTCTCTGTGAATTTTTACAGTTAGTACTTCAATTATTTGACAGGGAGGAAGAAAGATAATGGATAAGTATTTGATAAAGAAAGAAAGAGATGACAACAACACCACCAATAGGTCTGCTTTGAGCCCAAGTGGTTTACTTTGTTATTTTGACAAGGAAAAGTTGTTGAAATTAGCTAAGCTTTATCCTGATGATTTTAATCACAAAAATATGGTGACTCTTGAGCGTGAACTTGATCTCTACATAGATAATATACTCCTTGATACATGGTTTTCTTGCTCTGGACAAAATGGGTCATTTTGCTAAACCGGCGGTGGATACAAGGAAGCATATCCCCTATCATTAGTATATAGCCTAATTTGCTTCGTGGAAAGGGACTGCTGGACGAAATTACTGATAAAGTGATTGTTGATCGTTTCCATAAGATGAAAGATCCCTGTGGGAGAAATAAAATGTAATGATCCAATACCTTACACCTCTTGTGTGTTTACCATTTCCATTAGTATTTTAATTGCTAACAATAATATGGGTTTTTTCTTCACAGAAAATGGCATTTATGTTAGGGATAAATATTATCTTTTTTGCAAAATATGAACTATTTGGATTTAAAGTCTTTTTATAACGTATGTTCAATTTAGTGATGACTTGCTGTGTTACTGTAGGATAAAGTATCTCTTTTAGGACTTGAATAAAATTATCTTATAACTTGCAAGAAAATGTCTATATATAGCATATTTAGACGTTTATAAGCCCGTGTAAAAAAAAATCGAGAGTTTTCTATAGCTGGGTGCCCCCCCTGGGTTTTTATCCTGGGTCCGCTCCTGGCTGCAATCCATACCAGATACCAATACTAATAAACTACTCCCTCCGTTCCTAAATAATTGTCTTTCTAGAGATTTCAACAAGTGACTACATACGAAGCAAAATGAGTGAATCTACACTCTAAAACATGTCTATATACATTCGTATGTTGTAGTCCATTTGAGATGGCTAGAAAGACAATTATTTGGGAACGGAGGAAGTAACTAATAGAGAGATAGAGGAAGCCATGCATTGGTATCATTGCTCGCAGCAAAGTAAAGGTTCTCTAAAGCCTAACAATCCATCCAAGCAAGTTAGGGTTCCAGGTTCCTTATAACAGCAAAAGAAACGAACCCCGAGTCTTGATGGATCTCCGCTCCACGCCAGTCCAATACCAGTAGAGGGGAGCAGGAGAACCACGACGAAGACGATCAAAGAATTCCTTCGAAGTGGAAGGAGGCTGGAGGCGTGTTCGGCGGCGCGTGTGCGGGCGAAGAGAGCGACGGTTGTGCTTTCGCAAACAAAAGCGAAAGCGATGGTGTGCGCTAGGCTTCCGCGCCAGGAACGCGGGGGGGCGGGGGGGGGGGGGGGGGGGGGGATGACCTGCGCGTTTGGGCGGAGGAAGGCGGGGAAGAACGGGCGGCTTCGCCGCGGCGGCGGGCGGATGATGCGGGGATCGCTTTTCAGCAGTTCGAGCAGACGTGCGCTCGGGTTTGGACCGTCGGACAAGAATGTGCATGAAAAAAATGCGAAATAAAAAAAATCATGTGGTAATTTTTTTCTAATAATAAAGTTCACGGCTCATAAATGGATGCTATCCCTAAAAATATTATCTTTATCTCTCTATATATCTTGGGGCATCGGACCCGTAAAACGGACAAATGTCCGTGGACCGGTCCACGCATTGATACGGGAGCTCATCATTCAAAGCTATCCGCAAATGTCTGGCCACATATTGAATGGAATTTAACCAAAAATAAATAAATTTAAACAAACTGGACAACTTTCATTCAAATTTAGATAACTTTTACATAAAATCGGACGATTTTCATCTAAATCGGAGCATATTCATTACATTTTTTATATATTTCAACATAACTATAACGAACTAGGCTATCCTAAACTAGTCTAAATGGTCCCCGGCCGCCCGTTTCCCACGACATGCCTTCCCCATGTCCGGCAACAAGCTCACTGGCCGGCCACGAACCCCAGAAACTGAAGGTTCGGCGGGATGGGAAGAATAGTGATCTCCGTCTCCATGAAGCGGGCAAGCTCACCGGTTGTGAGTCCCGGCAAGAGGGTAGCGGCGGCCTTCCTGGGACCCAAATGTCAGCGGCCTCCTATGTTCTATCGGCGGCGGTCGTGGATGTGCCAGCCTTGTCGTTATAGCGGCGGGGTGCAGACATCGGTGGCGGCACGGCCGACGCGGAGCCGGCGACGTCGTCAAATTCCTCCATTGTCGAGTCGATGTCCACGAACTGAGCGTATTTCTCCGCCCGCAAGATGTGCATCCGCCATTGCTTGTGGCGGATGTCACAGATGGCGCGAAGCATCGCCTTCTGCTCATCCACGTCCGTCACCATGCCTATGACGGCTTTATCGTTCGCCTGGTCGCGGGCGATTTGCTCTTCTGCGTGTCGGTGCTCGACGAGGAGCCAGAGGTTGTACCTCTGGTCGGCCTGCGTTTGCCAGAACACCTCCTCCCGCTCTTCCACCACCATGTTTGTGAAGTGTGGGCCTTGCCAGTGTAGCGAGGTTGGCGCTACAAGATCTCTGCATCAAACTATGGCATGCGGAAGCACCGTCGACCAGCTTCTTCGGCCTCCTGGCTAGGCTACGGGTGGCCGACCCGCAAGTGGATTGCTGGAAGCGATCTGCATGCCTGGAGGGAGCACGGCGAGCATACGCTTGCGTGAAGACACATTTTCGGAAGGTGTGCACGGCGAGCTGTGGGGGGCCCTGAAGGGAAGGTGTGTATCGCAGAGCAGTTATTCGCCGAAGTGGAAGAGTGCGCCCGGGCTACCGAGGCCATGTGTCCAAAAGACACTTTGTATTTCTAGTCGACACTTCGGAATGTTGAAGTATGTGGTGTGTATAAAAACTATCTTTTGTTTTAATGAGTATGGCTTTAAAATTCCCTCGTATGATTGTGTTGCTTGATATTTAATATCCCTCCTGATTGACTGTTTTGACCTGAAAGTGGCCAGTCGTCGGCTTCTACCCCAATGTAGAGTATACAGATGACGTTCCTTGAGGCAGCTTCGATCCTTAGCTAATGTCTCGGTACTTGGAGGCGGTATGTGCTCATGGGAACTAGGGAATCGGACTTTAACGAAACGGCTTTATATATTTCACTTAGTCATAGGAGTTTGATGGTGGGGGCTGATGACGAGCCCCCGGTGTGTGAAGTGGTCAGCTTAGATAGCTGAGGTCTACGCCATCGTCCACTTCGGCTCATGCTATGAAGAAACCCTTCATTTAACACGAGTGGTCTCTAACGACACGTCGCTTAACGCGGTCTTCGGATTGCCGGCCAGTTTTGGCTTACCTAGATAGTCAGTTTTCGACTTTCTCCATTGAGGCACTCTGCCAATTAAACTGGCGGCACTATCGCAGTGGTTCTCCCGTTACACCCTTAGGCGAATTTGCCGGGAACGTAAGGGGTACACATAGGAACCTGGCAAACCAACTATTGAACAAAATCTAGATTAAAAAATGATGCATATAATGCAACATCCGAGACGCTGAGTACTTCAGACTTGTATTTCAAGGCAGGGAAACAAAGCCCCTTTAGCCGTTGTATCTAAAAGACGTTATTGTAGCTTACAGGCAATGCTTCTACAAAAATGCATTAAGAACCTTAAAAGGTATGATTTCTTTATTTTATAGAGGTCAAGCTTTACATGTCAAGTTGTAACGAGAGGAACTAAAAAAAGATAAAATGCTATTAAAGGTAGTGAAGGAGTAAAAAAACAGGGCAGATCTTGTCATCGGGTTTATGAGCCCGGGCCGCTCCCTGCCACACATCTACATCTCCATGTTGTTGACCAACTCGTCTTCGTTGGTGGTGAAGATTAATACGGACTGTATGCAACCTCGACCCTGCATGTGCTTGAAGCGTTCGCTGGCCGAGTCCTTTGAAGAGGTCTACAGATGTCCACTGTATAGTTGAAGCCACGTGGATATGCTTTTGCTGGCTAGTTTTTTGACAGAACCTAGCAGATGGGAAAGCTCGAGGCTCCGTCGCTCCTCGGTCTAGCCGTTCCGATGTTTCCATAGTTTTGGCTCCTCAGTGGCCTGGGATTTTTTAGTGTGAAATTGTGCACCCTGGGGACATAGTGCCCCTTCCAGGGGGACCGCGCAAGGAGCCCGTACCCCTATTTAGGGTGTGGTGGTACGTGTCCGAGGTCGACTGGTGTGGCCCGCGTACGCTTCGAAGAGCTGGGGTTCGTTTACCGCAATGGGCTGCCTTTTTGGATGCTTGCACTCCGGTTGTGAAGGCCGCGATCTAGTCCTCCGTCCGGAGGGAGCGTTCTATGTTAACATTAACTATGATAACACCGTTAGGCCCATCGTATTTTAAGCTTGAGGTAAGCGTAATGCAGAACTGCATTGAAGCGAGCAAATGATGTGCGCCCTAGGAGCGCATGGTATTCGCTTCAGAAGGGGACGGTGTCGAAGATTAACTCCTCGCTCCTGAAGTTCTCGGGTGACCCGAAAACTACCTCCAGTGTCAGAGTTTCGGTACAGCGGGCCTCACGCCTGGTATGACACCTTTAAAGGTGGTGGTAACTTGGCTTGATCCGAGATGAGTCGATGCCCATCTTCCTAACCGTGTCCTCGTAGATTAAGTTGAGGCTGCTTCCTCCATCCATAAGGACGCGTGTCAGATGGAAACAATCGACGATTGGGTCCAGGACGAGTGCGGCCGATCCGCCATGCTTGATGCCGGTCGGATGGTCATGTTTATCGAATGTGATCAGGTAAGCCGACCACGAGTTAAACTTTGGGGCGACTGGCTCTAGCGCATAGATGTCCCGAAGTACACACTTCCTCTCCCTTTTGGGGATGTGGGTAACGTAAATCATGTTTACTTCTGTTACCTTGTTAGGAAACTTCTTTTGTCCTCCATTGTTGGGTCACTGAGGTTCATCCTCGTCTTCACTGCGATTTTGGGTTTTACCATGACCCTTCGTCGCCACCTTGCCAGCTTGTTTGAAGACCTAACAGTTCTTGTAAGTGTGGGTTGCTGGTTTGTCCAGAGTGCCATGGATTTGGCACGGTCGATCCAGTATCTTGTCTAGCTGGCTAGGTCCATCCTTGTTCCCTTTGGAGGGTTTTCTTTTCTGTCCGGATCTAGGTCCTACATTGACTGCGGCGTCCTCTATGTCGCTTCTGCCATTTTTATGCATGGGCTTGTTTTTATTACGTCGAGGCTTTCCATTGGCGTCGCGCGTCTTCGAGGTGCCTGCCTCGCCGTTATGGGTGCTATAGGCAAGCCAGGTGTCCTTTCACGCGCAAAAGCGGGTCATTAGCGAGGTAAGAGCTACCATGGTCCTCGGCTTATCCTGGCCGAGCTGGCGGGAAAGCCATTCATCTTGGATGTTATTCTTAAATGCGGCAATGGCTTCGACATTGGAACAGTCTATGATCTGGTTCTTTTTAGTGAGGAACCGGTTCCAAAATTTCCAAGATGATTTGCCGGGCTGCTGAGTGACACGGCTGAGGTCATCGGCATCTGGAGGTCGGGCGTAAGTCCCCTGGAAATTTTCCTGGAAGGCATCCTCGAGGGCTTCCCAACTATTGATAGAATGAGAAGGCAGACTATTGAGCCAATTCCTCGCCGACCCCTTTAATTTGAGCGGCAAGTATTTGTTGGCATGGAGGTCATCTCCGTTAGCCATGTGTATATGAAGAAGAAAGTCTTCGATCCATACGATTGGGTCCAGTGTGCCATCATATGATTCTATATTGATGGGCTTAAACCCTTATGGGAAATGGTGTTCCATAAGACCATAACCCTATCGATAAAATAGATCGAGTGAGCTGGACCTTGGAACCAAGGTGTGTCACGTCGGAGGTCAGGGAAGAGCTGTGTGTAGGCTTGATCTCGGGTGCGGCCGTTCCTGTCTAACCAAGGATCGCAGCCCTCAAGCCTGGCGTGCGCGCGTCCTCTTGATCCATAAATGGACCGAGGAGGAGCTCGGTTTGCCTCAATGTGACGTCGAATGTCATGAGGGTCTAGGTAGTTGATAGGGTCTTTGCCATGATGGCGTGGTGCCATTTGAGTGTAGAAGTCTTCCCGTGTTGGCCTATCCCACCCTTTAGGGGGTCGGTCAGGTTGATCTGGACGTCCGCGTGTTAAAAGCATGCCATCCATCAGTTCTTCATCAAACTTGGGAACAAACATCTGTGCGGGTAAGACTTAGGCGCACTACGGCGCCGTTCTTTGAGATCTTGGTCGGCCAAGAGTATTTCGACCCATTTGTCATTCAAAGCATCCTCGCTGGCCTGCAGTTGCTGCTGCTTATGCTTCATACTACAAGCGGTGGCGATGAGACGTCATCTGAAGCGCTCTTGCGCAATGGGGTCTTCGAGGACTATGTAGTCATCGGTGCCGAGGCTTTCGTCCTCCTCGGATTCAGGCATGTAGTTGTCATCGGCCCCTTCAAAGTGGTCGTCAGGGTCCTCTTCCCCGGTGATTCGTCTGTGGCTGAGATGTTGCTCCGGGGAGGCTTGAAGGTCCTCCTTGGGATTGCTGGCGTCGTCAGTTGTTGCCTCGTCGTTGTCGGCGGTGGTGTTATTTCCAACGGTGTCCCCCGTGTTACCCCTTCTGCGTCTACGCTAATGTCTTGGGAGGGGAATTGAGTATTGACCATGTAGACATCGTAAGTAGATGTTGTGGTCCACTTGCTGGTGTTAGTTTGCGGCGAGGTGGTTTCTGCAAGGTCGTCGACATCTTCATCCATGCTTTTGGCCTCATCATAGTCTAACAAGTCAGTTAAATCATCGATCGTGGCGACTGGGTGGGTGGTGGGTGGGACGTAAATTTCCCCGTCATCGTCTTTAAGTCTGGTTCTGTTGTAAACCGAGGTTCTGCCGTCCAAGATCGATAAGCTCTAGATTTGGTCAACCATCTCATTGAGGTGAGATAACTCCTCGGGATTCACGCCTGGTCGTATGCCGGGTTAACTCGAAGTGGCATCGGTGGTACGGTCAATGCGTCTTTGGTCGCGCCAGGAGCCGGAGTGGATTCTAGATCCGTGATCGGGGTCGGTTCGAATCCCGATACCGAGTTTGGAGCTGAGACCTGATTCAAGTCAGAGTTGGGTGTTGTGACGAAGACATCCGATATGGGGGGGCACCCCCCCCCCCCCCCGCGCACGTGCCTCCCGGCACTAGAGGGCCTGATGCGTTGTCCTCAAGGGAGGTCAGTTCCGAAATTGATCTTGTGATGCTCGTTAGGCCATGAATCCGGCCAGGCGTCCAGCCCGACAGGACAAGCTCGCCATGGGAATCCTCAGTGTACTCCGGCCCTCCGAAGGTTACAACCTGATCGGGGGCGTAGTTTTCGACGGTGGCCAGATGGCACGTCGAGTCGGCGCAGAAAATCATGATGCCGAACACAAAGAGTTGGATGGGGATCATGGGTAACATGAATAGGGAGACGATGTTACCCGGGTTCGGGCCCTCTTGATGGAGGTAAAACCCTACGTTCTGGTCTTGTTTATATTGATAAAGATGTATCGAGTACAGAGTTGATCTACCTCAAGATCGTGAGATGTATTCTAACTCTAGGCTAGGTGAATGAGATTGCATTAATGTGTCCCCTATGGGCTAAACCCTCTGGCTTATATACACGCTAGGTAGGGCATCTAGGGTTACAAGGTCAGTATCTTTGCACGGAGGCGGTAGGAGAAGTCTTGGAGTGTACGACAAGTCTTTGGTAGATGTAGTCTCGATCATGACTCCAGCATGTGTCTTCCGGAGTCCATCTTGAGAAGAATGAGGGCCCATCGGTCCATCCTGAGGAGCATGGGCCGACCAGGTTAGTACCCCCTAGTCCAGGACACTGTCACAAGGGAAATAACATCACTCTCACTGGCTATTTGAGCTGATTGTGCATTACAGAAGCCAAGTTCTTAGCGCTCGCCACACCCACAAACTTATTTTGAGCTAGCACTGTCGGTGTCAAAACCGGCAGATCTCGGGTAGGGGGGCCCAAGCTGTGCATCTAAGGATCAATGGTAACAGGATACCGGGGGATACGGTGTTTACCCAGGTTCGGGCCCTCTTAAGGGAGGTAAAACCCTACTCCTGCTTGATATATTCGACGAGTATGAAGATCACAAGAGTTGATCTACCTCGAGATCGTAATAGCTAACCCTAGATGTCTAGCCTATGAGGATTCCAATGATGGTGAAGATGATAAACTCGATGGACTAACCCCTCCAGTTTACATACACACCGAAAAGGTCTAGGGTTTGTACAAGGTCGGTTTATCAGAGAAGGAAACTTCCGGACTCTATTCTTGTCGTCCACGTATTGAGAAGTCCCATCCGGACACGGTAGATAATCTTCAGCTTGATCCTGTACGGACCATGCAACCCGGCCCATACTCCTAGGCCGGACACCTGAGGACCCCCGAATCTAGGACTCCCTCAGTAGCCCCCGAACTTGCCTTTAATGACGATGTAGTATGCGGACGCAAGTCTTCGGCTTTGCAAGGTGGGTTCTCCACCATGTTCCGGATTGATGATAGTCTGGCATCGGTTTTTGCGTCTAGTCTTTATGATTCCTCCATGTCGTCACCTCTATTTCCATGCGTCTGAGTGAATGCGAACGGTCCGTTACCCTTGTATTTTAATATTTCTGACAGGCACAGGCTGCGCCTATATAACGAGGTGAGATTTTTAAAACACCATCTCGCACCACTCCAAGAGCAACAGAGCAAACCACGGAAAAATTCAGACCATGGCTAGCTCCTCCTTGCGTCCTCATGGCCCTCAAGAAGGAGGTTGGCAAAGTTGCTCCGTATCCCATCTCCAGCTCAGTTGACTCCAGACTCAAGGATATCTCCATCCCTCGGATCTAGTCTCTATACTGGCGGGGTTAACTTCTATGGGTGTTGATGTTGGCCTTTTGGATATGGGGTATCCAGCCCTGCTTGCCTGCAGCCCACCACGTGGCTGCATCGATGGCCTGGTACGGCCCAGCTTCAGCATCAACAACTCAAGACCCTCGTGAGGGGCCAAGCCTTGCGAGGCGGACAACGCCAAGACCCCCGAGGGGATCGGCCTCTTCAGGCTGGCTCCCGAGGGGCGGAGAGTTCTATGCAAGGTATACCTCACGAGGCTCAGTTGACATGAGCCATGACGACCAAGGCCAGGCGGGCGCCAGGCGGGTGCAGAGCACATGTTTCCTCTTCGGTGCAAAGGAGGTAGGCCGCAGGCATGGAGTCCCGAAGAATCAGCCAAAGGTTTCCATTCTGGTGCAACAAGACCAAGACCGCCAGGACGGCAGGACGGAGTTCATCGTCGAGCCCACCATAGTGACATGACCAGAGGCTTTTCACAGGCGAAGACTACTTTTGTCAGGATAAGTTGTACTACTTGTCCCCTTTCAAATCCGGCTGTTGTGGGATCCCTTCCCGCCAGCATTTGGGAAGAGGACCAAGGCCACTATAAATAGGACTTAGCCACCACCATAGAGGGGGATCGGATCTGGTTCACATCCCCTCAGCTCTATCGAGCCCAAGAACACCTCACCTCCTGAGGCCAGTTCATCCACTGTACTAATTCATCCTTAGCCCTCCGAGGCAATCCACCAAAACGCTGGAGTAGGGTATTACACCGCAAGGTGGCCCGAACCAGGATAAACTGTTGTGTCTCTTTGTCTCTTTGAGGTCATCGCGCTAGGCTTAGGAGGATCGCGAGTAGGCAGGATGGACAGGTTGAGATCTCCGCACGCACCCCAGAGTTTGAACCTCTCAAGGGTTTGCAGAACCCATAATCCGACATTTGGCGTGTGATACGTCTCCATCGTATCTACTTTTCCAAACACTTTTGCCCTTGTTTTGGACTCTAACTTGCATGATTTGAATGAAACTAACCCGGACTGACGCTGTTTTCAGCAGAACTGCCATGGTTTTTTTTTTGTGCAAAAATAAAAAGTTCTCGGAATGACCTGAAAATCCACGAAGGAACTTTTCAGAAAATATAAAAATACTGGCGAAAGAATCAAGTCCAGGGGGCACACACTCTGTCCACGAGGGTGGGGGAGCGCCCCCTGCCTCGTGGGCCCCATGGATGGCCACCGACCTCAACTCCATCTCTATATATTTACTTTCGCGGAGAAAAAAACAGAGAAAAAGTTTCATCGCGTTTTACGATACGGAGCCGCCGCCAAGCCCTATTCTCTCTCGGGAGGGCTGATCTGGAGTACGTTCAGGGCTCCGAAGAGGGGGATTCATCACCGTCGTCATCATTAACCATCCTCCATCACCAATTTCATGATGCTCACCGCCGTGCGTGAGTAATTCCATCGTAGGCTTGCTGGACGGTGATGGGTTGGATGAGATTTACCATGTAATCAAGTTAGTTTTGTTAGGGTTTGATCCCTAGTATCCACTATGTTCTGAGATTGATGTTGATATGACTTTGCTATGCTTAATGCTTGTCACTAGGGCCCGATTGCCATGATTTCAGATCTGAACCTATTATGTTTTCATGAATATATGTGAGTTCTTGATCCTATCTTGCAAGTCTATAGTCACCTATTATGTGTTATGATCCGACAACCCCGAAGTGACAATAATCGGGATACTTCTCGGTGATGACCGTAGTTTGAGGAGTTCATGTATTCACTAAGTGCTAATGCTTTGGTCCGGTTCTCTATTAAAAGGAGGCCTTAATATCCCTTAGTTTCCATTAGGACCCCGCTGCCACGGGAGGGTAGGACAAAAGATGTCATGCAAGTTCTTTTCCATAAGCATGTATGGCTATATTTGGAATATATGCCTACATTACATTGACGAACTGGAGCTAGTTCTGTGTCACCCTATGTTATAATCATCCATCACTAATCCAATGCCTACGAGCTTTTCACATAGTGTGCTTTGCTTATTTGCTTTACCGTTGCTACTGTTACAACTACTACAAAACTGCTATCACTACTATTATCACTGTTACCATTACTATCATACTACTTTGCTACTAAATACTTCGCTGCAGATACTAAGTTATCTAGGTGTGGTTGAATTGACAACTCAACTGCTAATACTTGAGAATATTCTTTGGCTCCCCTTGAGAGAGTCCTAGATTAGGGGGTATTCGGACAACCGGACTATATACATCGTCCGGACTATTCAAGTGTGAAGATGCAAGACTCAAGACTCCGTCCCGTGTCCGGATGGGACTCTCCTTTGCGTGGAAGACAAGCTTGGCGATCTGGATATTATATTTCCTTCCTTGTAACCGACTCCATGTAAACCCTAGCCCTCTCCAGTGTCTATATAAACCGGAGAGGTTGGTCCTTAGAAGGCCGATCACAACTATAGTCATAATCATCATAGGCTAGCTTCTTGGGTTTAGGCTCTACGATCTTTTGGTAGATCTACTCTTGTACTACTCATATCATCAATATTAATCAAGTAGGAAGTAGGATTTTACCTCCATCGAGAGGGCCAGAACTTGGGTAAACATTGTGTCCCTTGCTTCCTGTTACCATCAGCCTAAGACGCACAGATCGGGACCCCCTACCCGAGATCCACCGGTTTTTACACCGACATTGGTGCTTTCATTGAGAGTTCCTTTGTGTCGTCGCTGCAAGGCTCGATGGCTCCTTCAATCATCGTCAACAACACGGTCTAGGGTGAAACTTTTCTCCTCGGACAGATCTTTATGTTCGGCAGCTTCGCACTGCGGGCTAATTCGCTTGTCCATCTGGAGCAGATCGACAGCTACACCCCTGGCCACTTGGTCTAGTTCGGAAACCTGAACTACACGACCGATATCGGCGGAGACTTGATCTTCGACGGAATCGGGCCTGTGCCAGGAGTTCTGGGCAGTCGCGATGAGCACGGCCTAGACCTGCTATCGGACAGTGCTCCTACAGAAGCCCCGGACCTAAATCCGGAGCAGACTGCGTGGCCCAAGGACGGGTGGATGGACCCCGCCCCACAGGCCGCACACTCATTAGCGGTAGAGCCGAACACAGGCCTCACTTCTCAGGAACTTGTGACTCCGGACCCCCGGACTCGAGTTCGGTTGTAGGTTCCAGTCCGCGCGCTCCCGAGCCCACCGAGCCTGGTTGGGCTCCGGTAATAGAGTTTACCGCTGCGGATGTCTTCCAGCACTCACCCTTTGGCGACATGCTGAACTCATTAAAGTCTCTCTCTTTGTCAGGAGGCTCTTGGCCGAACTATGTCCGGCTCGAGTGGCAAGCAGGCGACGAAGGAATTCGTTGCCCACTCACCACCCACTTCATAGCCACGGTTGATGATTTAACCGACGTGCTTGACTTCGACTCCGAAGGCATCGACGGTATGGACGACGATGCAGGAGAAGATTCAGAATCTCTGGGGCACTGGACTACTACCTCGTCACATGATATATACATGGTGGACACGCCCAAGGAGGACGACGGCGACAATCTGGAAGATAAAACCCCCGGGCAAAACCCAAAACGACGGCGCAGACGCCGCTCAAAGTCCAGCAACAGTAAAAATAGCGACAAGAGCGCCAGAAAGATCGACACCCCAGTCAACTCCGAAAGCAATAATGACCATACGGACCCAGCGATGGAGCAGGACGAGCCAGGTCATGCCGAACACAGTTCGGAGCGGACACCCGATCACAATGATCCCGAGGGACGAGTTCATCAAACTGCCCCAGGACAAGAACAAAGTCCGGATGACGACGCATTCATCATCCGGGACACACGCGTGGAACGAGATAACCTCCACAGAAAGCTTATGGCCACCGCAAGAAGTCTAAAGAAGCAGAAGCAACGGCTAAAAGCCGCACAGGAAATGCTCAATCGCAGATGGAACAAAGTGCTAGACACCAAAGAAAGATACGACGACGATCGCCATACAAAGAGCTACCCAAAATGCAAGCTACTGCCAGAATTCGAGGAAGAGGCCGTTCCACCAAAGAACAACACAACAAGGAGGCCGGACGTACCACTACGTAACCACAACAGAACAGCTACCGACGCCGTGCGCGATTTATGCGAGCACCTGGATGAGAAAGCTGGCGCGGCTAGATCCATCTACGGATCTAAAGGACACAACCCGGCGCAGGACTACGGCCACCAAAATGATTATACCAATCGAATACCAGTTCGGAATAAACACCGGACACAACAACAGCCGACGGCATGCCACAGCACATCCAGATACAGAGGGGCTGCTCACCCCCTGTGCTTCACCGAAGAAGTACTGGACCATGAATTCCAACAGGGTTTTAAACCTATGAATATAGAGGCATACGACGGAACGACAGACCCAGGGGTCTGGATAGAGGATTTTATCCTGCATATACACATGGCTCGTGGGGATGACCTCCACGCCATCAAAAACCTTCCCCTCAAACTAAAGGGACCAGCTCGACACTGGTTGAAAAGCCTCCCCGAAAATTGAATTGGGAGTTGGGAGGAACTCGAGGACGCTTTCAGGGCCAATTTTCAAGGGACCTATGTCCGGCCTCCGGATGCGGACGATTTAAGTCACATAATCCAATAGCCCGGAGAGTCCGCCCGCAAGCTTTGGAACAGATTCCTCACTAAGAAGAATCAATTTGTCGATTGTTTGGATGTCGAAGCCTTAGCGGCATTCAAACACAGCATCCGCGACGAGTGGCTCGCCAGACACCTCGGCCAAGAAAAGCCAAGGACAATGGCAGCCTTAACAAGCCTTATGACCCGCTTTTGCGCGGGTGAAGATAGCTGGCTGGCCCGTAAAGGCACCAGCGATCCCAGCACATCCGAAATAAGGGATGGCAACGGGAAGCCACGACGTAATAAAAACAAACGCCAAAACAAGGAAGAGAGCCCGGACAACACAACGGTAAACGCCGGATTCAGGGGCTCTCGACCCAATCAGCAAAAGAAGCCACTTAAAGGCAATAAAGAGGGACCGTCCGGTCTGAACAGAGTCCTAGACAGACTGTGCCAAATTCATGGCACCCCCGACAAACCTGCGAACCACACACACAGAGAGTGCTGGGTCTTCAAGCAGGCCGGCAAATTAAATGCCGAACACAAGGGAATGGAAACACCAAGTGAAGATGATGATGAACCTCGCCAGCTGAACACTGGGGGACAGAAAAATTCCCACCAGAGGTTAAAACAGTAAACATGATCCACGCGACTCACACATCCACGAGAAGGCACGAACGCGCGCTCAACGCCGCGTACGCTATAGAGCCCATCGTACCCACACCTAACTACTGGATGGCTTGTCCGATCACCTTTGATCACACGGACCACCTGAGTAGTATTCGACGCGGAGGATCAGAGGCCTTGGTGCTTGACCCAATAATCGATGGATACCATCTCACCCACATCCTTATGGACGGAAGCAGTAGTCTCAGTTTAATATACCAGGACACTGTCCGCAGAATGGGGATAGACCCATCCAGAATCAGCCAAAGCAACACCACCTTTGAAGGGGTGATACTAGGCATTAAAGCCTACGGCAGGGGCTCCATCATGCTAGAGGTAACCTTCGGCTCCCCAGGCAACTCCAGAAGCGAAGAACTACTCTTCACCATTGCACCCTTCCAAAGCGGCTATCACGCATTGCTTGGAAGAGCGGCCTTCGTCCGCTTCAACGCAATACCACACTATGCCTACCTTACACTCAGTATGCCCGGTCCACGTGGCGTCATCACCGTTAACGGAAACACAGAGCGCTCTTCACGCGCAGAGGAACACGCGACAGCCCCAACGGCTGGACTATAAGCGGCCTCCAATATCAGAAAGCATGACTGGTCATTAAGACCACAAACACGGTTAGACGAGTCCGGCAGCCCAGATAAAACTGAACCAGGGCATCGTATATGTAATCCCATAGAGGACACCAGGGGCTATAATATTTAATATAGCCCCACACTTGGCTCAACCTTATTGGCAGACCAACGTCTCACACTTTTACTATCCATCGCATACTTACGTTGTACTCTCCTACACGAGTTTTCTTTTTTACAGACAACGTTCGCGCGATACCCTTCCAGGATACGGCACAATGGAGACAAAGGCGCAAACGTGCAGCAGGGCCCCGCTCAAAGGTTTCTCTTTAGATTAAGCCCCTGTGTAAACCTTTTATATTGCCTCTTGTTGTTCACACATCCCATGGGTACTACACCCACAGAGGATACTGCCATTATTGGCATTTCGCCATGACAGATTAATGCACGTACCTGGAAATACAGGGTTTATAATGAAAGGGCATTCTACAGCCCATTTTCTGTTACAAAGTCCGAATACCTTCAGGAGCGTTCGGCGTCACGAGTTTGGCCTTATATGCATAAGCTCCGAATCATGTCTTTGGTCAAATGTTGGGTTTGCCCGGCTCCTGGGTTTGCCGCCTTACGTTCCGTTCTTATCGGCTAAGGCAGCCAAAGGAGAACTACTGCGATTGTGCCCTGGTTATTCCAGATGAGCACCTCAGTAGAGAAAGCCGAAAACTAACTGTCATGATACAGCGAGAGACTGTTCAACCACTCGAAGACTTATCGGAATCTTTAGGATCTCTCCGCATTAACGAAGGACCATTTCCCGGCCATGTACACACGCGCCCGTATTTGGATGCACGCGAAGGTACCAGGGGCTACATAGTAGCCCCACCGTTAGACTCCCATGGCTAAGCGAAAGTGTTACAGCTATATAGTCTGGTTGCCTAGTTCGACGTGCGATCACCTCCTTAATGGACCAAGACGTTGGATCAAGTGTGATTACGCATATTTTTCGCGAACACCCCCCATTGTATGTGTGGGGGCTGAATCCAACGACTGCTAACTTTCGGATTACTTATATATATATAAAAACGGCCGCACAGGGGACACAATAATACTTTCAGGCAAAAAGTATAAATATAGCCTTATAACCAAAATAACATTGTGTTTACAATGATTCGATTTGTCACTCGAACAATACATTTTTCGAGCACTGCGCCCCTATTAAGCGGGCACCTTCTGTCACCTGCTCCAAGTAGTGCTCGGCCGGATACTGGCCTCCCGCCGGGTTCTGGGTCGCTATAATGGTGGCCTCCATATCTGTCCAATAGGCTTTAACACGGGCAAGAGCCATTCGTGCACCCTCTATGCACGCCGACCTCCTCATGGCATCGATCTGAGGCATGGCCCCAAGGAATTGTTGCACCAAACCAAAGTAACTGTCTGGCTTAGGCCCCTTCGGCCAAAGATGGTCTATTACAGACCGCATTGCAAGCCTGGACAACCTATGAAGCTCCGCTACAGCAGCCATCTTCTCACTTAACGGCAGCGGGCGCGCGGGAGCATTGAATTGTGACCAGAAAAGCTTCTCCACTTCTTTATCACCTTGATCCTCGAAAAACTTGGCTGCATCAGCTGTACTCTTCGCCAAGTCCGCATACGCATCTGCAGGACTCCAGCGTCCATCCAGGGGAGCATACTTCGAATCCAAAAACTTCGTCCGCAGTAAGTAGGAGCCCCCAGCCGCAATTTAACCGGCCTGTTGAAGCTCCTCCCGCACACCCCTGACCTCGGTCCGCATCTCCTTGGTGGCATTAAGTGCCTTGTTCAGGTCGGCCGAACTAGCCTTATGCTCCTTTTCAAGGAGTTCATACCGGTTGGCGGCATTTTTCAACTCCATAGCCATTTCGGCTATCTTTTCCTTGCTTCGGCAATGAGCACCCTGTTCGGCTCTCAAATCTTTGGCCGCCTTTAGGGCAGCCGCACTGCTAACCCAAGCTTGTTCCTTGGCCTGGGCAAGTTCCGCCCTCAGGGCTTCCATGGCAGCAGCACCGTCTACAGTTCAAGCATATTGCATTAATATTATGCCCCTCTCATATTTTCCTATACAACATAATAAGGAAAGCAGAGCACATACCTTATGACTCATCCAGCCGCTCGTTCACCAGCGTGATATTAGCATCAATAGATCCAATCTGCCTCCTTAGCTCGGCAACTTCAACGGACTGGTCGTCTGCCGGACCCTTAGATACATGCGCATATGTACAGCGCAATCATTACTATATGATCCCCCGTTTGCCGCCTAGGGCGGGCAACCAGAGTCTCAGGGGCTACTATCCATATGGAGCACACCTAGCGCGTGCCTCACAACCAAAAAATAGTGTATTTTTCACTACATACCTCAAAGCCTCCGAGCAGGCTCGTAAATGCTTCATTCAAACCGCTTGTGGCGGAGGAAATCTTCTTGAGCACCGCGCTCATTAATGCGCGGTGCTCCTCCGAGAGTGCAGCTCGCTCCAAAAGGCCTATCAGTATGTTCGGCCGGACATCGGACTGTGCCGGACCCTTCTCATCGCTCCCCGTGGGAGCCAAACGCTCCAGGCTCAGGGCGGCCGACGTATTAGCTTCCGGCTTCGGCAGACCCGGACTCCTTCGTGATGACACCTCGGTGTCGCCCGCCTCATGAGGCGGGGAGGCTGGTGGGGTCTCACTCTCCATCATCTCCGGAGGAAGATCCCCCAAAGACGAACTCTGCTGAGAAGAGCTGCTAGCTAGACTACAAAGAATGGATCCTGGTTAGGGTACTCGGAGAAAAATAGTACCTTTGAATTTAGGGTTAACTTACAGCTCGGTGGAGGTCTGGCCCGTTGGCGGGCATGATGCGGTGAGAGTGCCCGTCGGGGCAGAGCCCCCTGGTGATACCTTTTTCCCTTGCTTGGGCATCTCCGTCTCCAAGTCTTTGGAGGCGGCCCTCTTCTTCCCGCGCGGGGAGGAGGCTTTAGCCTCCCCTTCCCGATTATCCTCGTCAGGGGAGGTAACAATTCCCCCGGTTTGGATGCACAGTGTGTGAAGTTCGGCTTCTCTATTCTTCCCCTTGTCTTTCCTTGAGGGCATTCTGTTGAGCACCCGGTCAAGCATCTTGGCAATGGTTGGACTAGGCGAGCCTTCGGGAAGTGGCGCCGTACACCTGATTCTCTCCGCCTTGCTGAGCCATTCCTGGCCACAGAAGATTTTCAGAATAACAACTATGACAAATATAAAACAAAGTGTCCGGTATCAAGGTTACTTACTTGGGTATCTAGGCGATTGCAGCTTAGGCCCGCATCCTCGGTGGTGTCCGGACACTCTACTTGTGGTCCGAAGAATAATTTACACATCCCTTCGAACTTCAGGCCGAAGAAGTGCTTAACAGTCCGCGGACCCTCGGGATTGAACTCCCACATCCGGAGAGGTCGGCGTTGGCACGGCAACATCCGTCGGATTAACATCACTTGAATTATGCTGACAAGGTTAATGTCCCTCTCAAGAAGCTCCCGGATGCGGCTCTGCAGTACTGGTACATCGCAAGCGGGCCCCCAATTCCATCCTACGTCAGTCCAAGACGCCAATTGTGACGGAGGGCCCGAGCGGAACTCGGGGGGCGGCCACCCACTTTGTGCCTCTGGGGGCCGTGACATAAAACCACCTCCGTTGCCATACATCGGATACTTCTGGGAAAGAACCCTCTGGCCATGGGGCATTGGCGTTCGTGCTTATTATGGCACCTCCGCACTCCGCATGTCGCCCCTCGATCATCTTCGGCTTCACATTGAAGGTCTTGAGCCATAAGCCGAAGTGTGGAGTGACATGGAGAAAAGCCTCGCACACAATGATGAACGACGAGATATGGAGGATAGCGTCCGGAGCTAGATCATGAAAATCCAACCCGTAATAGAACATGAGCCCCCTCACAAAGGGATCGAGGGTGAGGCCCAAGCCGTGAAGGAAGTGAGGAACAAACAAGACGCTCTCATTGGGCTCCGGTGTAGGGATGAGCTGCCCTGGAGCAGGAAGCCTGTGCCGGATGTCGGCGGTCAGATATCCGACCTCCCTAAGCCTCGCAATGTCCTCCTCCTGGATCGAGGAGGCCACCCACCGGCCTTGAGGGTGGGATCCGGACATATTGGAGATCTGGGGTGTTGGAGCTTAGGTCTCGGGTGTTAGAACTCGAGGTGCGAGAAGGCACGAGGGAGGTGGAAAAGCGGCATAGGCCTCGGCCCCTTTATAAAAAGGGTGAATATCAAGAGTCCTCAGCGTGACCGCTTGAGGCTTATCTAAAAACACACGGAGTCATGCCAACGGTCGTCGTGGGGTTACGCACGCCCATATTGATGGAAGATCCCGTAATAAGAGGAACACGATCTCTGCTTCGGCAGGATGTGCCAATAAAACCGCCTCGCAACGCGAGTCGAGGTGGGGCGAGAAAACGCTGGTTCGTGTTGGAACGGGCCACGATGTAGAGGCACGACGTACGAAGATTGCCAGTAGATCATATTTATGCTATGTTCCCTATGATGGTATGTGAGGATCACCTCGCAGATCCGGACACGGTTTAAGTGTTCAATAATTACTTTGGAGTATTCAGAGAAGGAACCCACCTTGCAATGCCGAAGACAAGACTGCACGCCGGACTCATCGTCATTGAAGCCTGGTTCAGGGGCTACTGAGGGAGTCCTGGATTAGGGGGTATCCGGACAACCGGACTATATACATCGTCCGGACTATTGAAGCATGAAGATGCAAGACTCAAGACTCCGTCCCGTGTCCGGATGGGACTCTGCTTTGCGTGGAAGACAAGCTTGGCGATCCGGATATTATGTTTCCTTCCTTGTAACCGACTCCATGTAAACCCTAGCCCTCTCCGGTGTCTATATAAACCGGAGAGGTTGGTCCTTAGAAGGCCGATCACAACTACAGTCATAATCATCATAGGCTAGCTTCTAGGGTTTAGCCTGTACGATCTCGTGGTAGATCTACTCTTGTACTACTCATATCGTCAATATTAATCAAGCAGGAAGTAGGGTTTTACCTCCATCGAGAGGGCCTGAACCTGGGTAAACATTGTGTCCCTTGCTTCATGTTACCATCAGCCTAAGACGCACAGACCGGGACCCCCTACCCTAGATCCGCCGGTTTTGACACCGACACCCCTTGTGTTGAATCAATAAATTTGGGTTGAATACTCTACCCTCGAAAACTATTGCGATCCCCTATACTTGTGGGTTATCAAGACTATTTTCTGGCGCCGTTGCCGGGGAGCATAGCTCTATTCTTTGAGTCACTTGGGATTTATATGTGCTAATCACTATGAGGAAGTTGAAAGACGAAAGAACTAAGATTTTCCCCTCAACTACGAGGGGAGGTAAGGAATTGCCATCTAGCTCTGCACTAGATTCTCCTTCTGTTTTGAGTAAGCTTGCGACACCTAAACCTGCTACTGCTATGAATTCTGATATGTCGCATGTTATTGATGATGCCACTTCTGCTATGCATGATACTTATGATGAAACTACTTCTGTGCTTGATACTACTTTGCCATTAGGTGAATTTCTTGATGAACAACTTGCTAGGGTTAGGAGAGAATGAAATTATAGAAGATGAAATTATCGTTGATAGTGATGATGAAGGTTCTCCCTCTAAGTATGAATTGCCTGTTGTTCCAGAGGGTTATGTTATGGATGAAGAAACTGCTAGAGATCTTCTTGCTTGCAATGATAGATCTGATCTTAAGAAGTTATTATCTAAACTTAAACAGAAAACTCTGAATGCTAGAATGAAATATGACCCTGCTTTTGCTACTTCACCTATCTTTGTTACTGATAAGGATTATGAATTCTCTGTTGATCCTGAGATAATTACTTTGGTTGAGTCCGATCCTTTTGATGGCAATGAATCTGAAACTATTGTGGCACATCTTACTAAGCTAAATGATATAGCCACCCTGTTCACTAATGATGAGAAGTCTCGCTATTATTATATCCTTAAGATATTTCCGTTTTCACTAAAGGGTGATGCTAAAACTTGGTTTAATTCTCTTGATCCTGGTTGTGTGCGTAGTCCCCAGGATATGATTTATTACTTCTCTGCTAAATATTTCCCTGCTCATAAGAAACAAGCTGCTTTGCGGGAAATATATAATTTTGTGCAAATCTAAGAAGAGAGTCTCCCACAAGCTTGGGGAAGGCTTCTCCGATTACTTAATGCTTTGCCTGATCATCCTCTTAAGAAAAATGAAATACTTGATATCTTTTATAATGGACTAACTGATGCTTCCAAGGACCACTTGGATAGTTGTGCTGGTTGTGTTTTCAGGGAAAACATGTAAGTGCATCTAGTGCCACCCCTAGTTGGTTTTGGAGTATTAACGACAAAGTTGGTTGAGGGACTAATGCGTTTGTGAGAATTGCAGGATAACGCAGGTTGTGTCCCTCATTGATTCGGTTTACCTACCGGAGATGACCCCTAAAAATGTATGAAGACATTGAAGACAATGGTGGTATGAGAAGATATTCATATCGAAGACTATGACATGAGAAGACATTGCGTGAAGACTTTGGAGCGTGAAGACTGTGTGTTTTCGCTGTTTCCTTTTTCTTCTTTGTTGAGTCATAGGAACCACCGTACTGTTAAGTGGGGTCCAAGTGAACTAAGTCAGAGTGACTGAAGTGATGCTCAACTCAAATCCTATGTCTTCGAGCGAAGACAATGAGAGCAAATCTTATCCAGAGCTGGATGAGTCAGCTTTGCTTGTAGCCCAAGTAAAGTTGCCGCGTGTGTTTGAAATCTGACCGTTGGAACACGTGTCAGTTCCTTAGTGACCCAGGGTCATTTTGGACAAATCAGGTCAGGTTGCCTAGTGGCTATAAATAGCCCACCCCCTACACCATAAATTGGTGGCTGCTCAGAGTTTGTGCACGGCTTTTGTCGTTTGAGAGCAACCCACCTCGAAGCATTTGAGAGAGAGAAATCCTTGCGAGGACAAAGCCCAAACACCCAGAGCCAAAGAGTGTTAGGCATCACTGAAGTCTTTCTGTTTGTGTGACCTAAAGACTTATTACACTTGAGGACTGTGAATCCTCCAGCCGGTTAGGCGTCGCGTTCTGAGCATCCAAGAGTCATTGTGGATTGCCGGTGAACGAAGTCTGTGAAGGTTTGGAAGTCTCCCTTGACGACTTACGAGAGTGATTGGGCGAGGATTGGGTGTCCTTAGCTCAAGGGGAATAAGGTGAAGACACGGTCTTCTGAGTTAAATCTCAGCCTCCCTAACCAGACGTACAGTTGTCGCAGCAACTGGAACTGGTCCAACAAATCCTGTGTCTTCAACAAGCAACTGGTTCTATCCCCTCCAATCTTACTTAAGTTTGTCTTCATGAAGTCATTGCTTATCTGTTTATCTGTTTGACTTCATTGCTTGACTACTATTGTTGATTGGCTTCATACTATCTTCCATCTTGATCCTCACTGCCTTACTGCTATTAGTCCTGTACTATCACATCATTACATACTTGACTATGGCTTGTTTAGGGTAGTTTATCTTCCGCTGCATATCAATTAGGTTGTTTCTGTTGTTTGTCTTCGAAACTACCAAGTTTTGAAGACTTTCATAAAAATCGCCTATTCACCCCCCCTCTAGTCGATACTAGCACTTTCAATTGGTATCAGAGCAAGGTACTCCCTTGTTCTGTGTGATTCAGTTTAACCACCTGGAGTTTCAGCTATGTCGACTGCAGGGATAATCAAGGTCTCCGCTGCTTGCCCCGTGTTTGATGGAACTGAATATCCCTACTGGAAGAATAAGATGCGCATGCATCTTGAAGCCATTGATGTCGACCTCTGGTATGTCGTCAAGAATGGCATTCCCAAAACTGGTGAAGGTGTCACCCCCACTGATGTCAAGAAGTTCATTCAACTGGACTCTACTACGAAGAACATCATCTATGGTCATCTGACAAAGGACAGTATGGTCGGGTGAGTGCTCTGGAAACGTCGAAGCTAGTCTGGGACTGGCTATCCAAGGTCAATGAAGGCGTTTCAACCCAGAGAGATCAAAGAATCAGTGTTCTCCGCAACCTCTTCAACCGCTTCAAGAGAAACGACAATGAGAATGTCTAGCTCACGTTCGATCGCCTCACTGATATCACAAATGAACTTCAAGCTCTTGGCGCAACTGAGATTACCAAGCATGAAATTGTCAAGACACTGCTGAGATCACTTGACAGCTCCTTTGACACCCTTTCCCTCATGATACAAGAACGTCCTGACTTCAAGACACTCGATCCGTCTGATATACTTGAGAGGCTCAACACACATGAGTTCCAGCTATTTGAGAAAAGAGATATCTATGGTCCAAGCTATGGCCGAACTCGTGCTTTGAAGGCAAAAGTTGTTTCCTCATCTGAAGAAGAATCTGACTGCAGTTCTGAAGATCCTGAAGACATTGGAAGGTAACTTGCTATGCTTGTGAAGAAGTTCCAGAAATTCACTAAGAAGAAAGGCTTCAGAAAGTCTTCACGATCTAGCTCAAGGAATGATGAAGCTTCCACTCATGATCACAAGAAGAGAACCTGCCATAAGTGCAAGAAACTTGGTCACTACATATCTGAGTGTCCACAGTGGGACAATGAGAAGAAGAAGAAGAAAAGCAAGGAATATGATTCTGATGACAAGAAGAAGAAGAAATCCTCAAAGTCTTCTAAGTCTTCTTCCAAGTCTTCATCATACAAGAAGAGCTCATCTGGCAAGGCTCGTGCTTTTGTTGGCAAGGAAATGGATTCAGAGGAGGAGTCTGCTTCGGAGGAGGCGGAGGTGGAGTCTGGAGAGGAGTCTGACCCTGGTGTCGGTGTCAAAACCGGCGGATCTCGGGTAGGGGGTCCCGAACTGTGCGTCTAGGCGGATGGTAACAAGAGACAAGGGACATGATGTTTTTACCCAGGTTCGGGCCCTCTCGATGGAGGTAAAACCCTACTCCTACTTGATTGATATTGATGATATGGGTAGTACAAGAGTGGATCTACCACGAGATCAAGGAGGCTAAACCCTAGAAGCTAGCCTATGGTATGATTGTTGTAATGGTTGTTGTGTCCTACGGACTAAAACCCTCCGGTTTATATAGACACCGGGGAGGGCTAGGGTTACACAGAGTCGGTTACAATGGTAGGATATCTACATATCCGCATCGCCTAGCTTGCCTTCCACGCCAAGGAAAGTCCCATCCGGACACGGGACAAAGTCTTCAATCTTGTATCTTCATAGTCTTGGAGTCCGGCTGACGATGATAGTCCGGCTGTCCGGACACCCCCTAGTCCAGGACTCCCTCAGTAGCCCCTGAACCAGGCTTCAATGACGATGAGTCCGGCGCGCATATTGTTCGGCATTGCAAGGCGGGTTCCTCCTCCGAATAATTCATAGAAGATTGTGAACACCAGGATAGTGTCCGGCTCTGCAAAATAATTTCCACATTCCCCCGTAGAAAGAATATTATGTACACAAGTTCAATCCGCTGACGTATTTTGTAGCATGACGTCACGCCACTACCAAGCCTTTACTTGAATCTTTTTTTATTATACCACCTCAGCGCGTTTAGCGAAGCAGTTTCCTTGGCACGTCTTGTCGAAGCAGAGATCGTGTTCCCCTTATTTCGGGATTCTCATCAATACGGACGTGGGTAACCCAACCGCACCATTGATGGTGGCGCTTGGGAGATAAGTGAGTTTTACCAGGCTGGTTGGGACGCATAGTTTTCGTCCGCCCATGTATAAGGGGATAAGGATCCACCTTTTTACCTACGCCTTCTTCCTCCGTTGCGTATCCATCTCCGCGCACTCGAGCTCTAGCGCCTAAGTCCGCGCATCTCATCTCGACCTTCTCCGACCATGTTTGGAGCGGAAGGTAAATGGTTGGCCTCCTCCGTTACGGAGGAGCACATCGCAAAGCTGCGCAGCGCCGGATACCTTTTCGGCGACATCGCGCACCGGCTGCCCGACAAGGGGCAGCTCATCCCCACCCCCAGGCCCCATGAGAGGGTCGTATTCCTTCCCCACTTCCTCCACGGACTGGGCTTCCCATTGCATCCCTTTGTCCGGGGGCTCATGTACTATTACGGCCTGGATTTCCACGACCTGGCGCCAAACTTCATCCTCAACATCTCGGTGTTTATCGTCGTGTGCGAGGCCTTCCTCTGCATCCAGCCCCACTTCGGCTTGTGGCTCAAGACCTTCAATGTCAAGCCAAAGGTGGTGAAGGGCGCTCAAGCGGAGTGCGGAGGCGCCATGTTGGGCAAGATGCCCAATGTCATCTGGCTCGAAGGGGCCTTCGTGGAGTCCGTCAAGGGGTGGCAATCGGGGTGGTTCTACATCACCGAGCCGCGCGACCCTAAATGGGCGGCGGCCCCCGAGTTCAGATCTGGTATCCCTATGCAGCTCACCTCCTGGAAAGAGAAGGGCTTGCTATGGGGTAGTTCGGAGGAGCTGACAGGACTCCAGTCCTGTCTCCAGACCCTGGTGAACAAGAAGCTTAGGCTTGTCAATGTGATCCAGGTCATGCTCGTTCGCCGGATTCTCCCTTGCCAACAACGGGCTTTTAATTTGTGGGAGTTCGATCTGGCACAGCACCAGGCCTTGAGCGGGCTCTTTGACACGACGTACGAAGCCGCCTGGAGGGTGCTGTTCAAGGGCGGAGAAGCCCCCGCATCCGCGACAGAAGACCGCGGATTCAGCACCAAGCGCCCGGCCGGCGAGGTAAGCTTTGTTATCCTCTATGGGACATTTATTTTCTTTCATAGTTTGACTCTATGTGGGATCTAAAACTCCCAATGCCTTTGACAGGACTAGTAGAGGACGTCCGGACAGGTAGACTGTCCGACTCCCCTTCCCGAAGACCCAGCGGACGCCCGCTTAACGGGGCTGCTGGTCCCGGCACTCTATGTGGTGCAGGAGAAGAAGGCCAAGAAGAAGGCCACGGGAACTCGAAGAAGTTCCCGACGTCAGGTGATATCGGACTCATCGTCCGATGGCTCTGAGGCGGACTCCTCCCCTGAAGACGAGGAGGAGAAAGGACTCTCTCCCAGAGGAAGGAGAGAGGAAGAGGAAGGCTTCCCCAACAGGGGAGGCCGAAGGGTCCAAGAGGGGAAGGACTATTCCCCCGGACAGCTCCGCCAACGCCAGCGTTGGCGAAGAAGAGTGGCCCTCAAGGGCCAGGCCTCCAGCAAGATCGTAAGTATCCGGATTCCTGAATGATTTAGAATTTCCCTTTTGTGTCACATAGTGTCCTTCTAATGCCGCACACTGCCTGCAGTCCGGCCGATGATGATCTCCCCGCTTCATCGAGCGGGTCGTTGGCTCCGTCGGATGTAGATTCCATCCCGATTGCCTCCACCCCTCGCGACGCTGAGGACGCCGAGGTGGGATCCCAGGAAGGGACCCATCAGGAGGAGGCTCCGGAGGCGCCACAAGGCAGCCTTTCGGACTTTGCGCCGGACTCCACGCCGGAACCCGCAGTGGTTCTGGAGTCCGGCAGGCGGCCCCTTCGCAAGAAGGGCAAGACCGTGACGCCGGCGGCCTCCGTCCAACCGGAGGCGCCGGACAACTTGTTGGAGGCGCTCAAAGGCGCTTCCATCGAGGAAGAATTCCACACTATCATGAGTGCGGTGATTCAGAAGGTTCAGCTCGCCAAGAGCAGGCTGACCGAAGCCTGCAGTAGCCTTCTAACAGGCTTTGAGGTAAGAAGTTAAAAATATGTAATGTAATTCCGCATAGACAGTAGCCCCTGATGCTCGGTTCGGTGTTCGGAAAGAAAAACCAGATTGAGGATCTAAAAGAGATATACGCGGGAGTGCTAAGAATTATGTCAATATGGGTTTGCAGGCTGCGCTGCTGACCTCTGCCGCACTGACTGCGGAGGTCGGTGCTTTGAAGCAGGACCTCGAGCGGTCCGAGCAAGAGCTCGGCCTTGCCAAGAAGTAGCTCGAGGATAAAGAAGGTGCGTAACACCACTTTTAAATGTATACCTTACAGAAAAGGATTTTGGTTGCAACAGAAATAACAAGGATAACGTTGGTACTGCAGGGGCCACGAACGAGGTGGCAACCCTGAAGGAGGCCGTGTCCGCGGCCGAACGCAATGCGGCCGCGGAACGAGCGGAGCGAGAGAAGCAGGAGGCGCGGGTGGCGGAGGTGTGGCAAGAGCTCCAGGCTCTCATGGAAAAGCATGAGAGTATGGAGCGCGACTCGAAGACTCGAGAGTCTGAGCTTGCCTCAGCTCTTGAAAGTGCCAAAGCCGCGAAGGCCGAGGCCCGTAAGGCCCTTCAGGAGATTGAGGATGTGAAGAAAATAGCGGCGGGTAAGGCATTTTTCATGCAAAGCAAGCATGTTAATGTAAACTACCTGACACTTACCCAAATTCGGAGCTCTCCAGGGGCGTTTGCAGATTTGCCTCGCAGCGTGTCCGATGCCGCCGCATTCTACCGAGCCGAGGAGGGGAGCTCAACGGAGAAGGTCTTCTGGTCTCAGTATGCTGAGGCCGGCCATCCGGTGCCCCCTAGCGACCAACTGAAGCAGCTGGTCGAGCTCCACAAGGTAGCCGAGCAGGCCATGAAGGGCCTCATAGTCTGGCTGTGGCCTGGAGAGGCCATGCCCGGGAGCTACTTCGGCCTCGTGCGGCGGCTGGTGGATGCGTGCCCCTGGGTGGAGGTCATCAAGCACTCCGCCTGTATTGAAGGTGCTCGTCGGGCCCTTGCCCGCGCAAAGGTGCATTGGGGCAGGCTGGATGCGGAGAGGCTTATCACTGACGCACCGCCAGCGGGCAAGGAGTATCGTACGCCCGAGATGTACTATAAGACTGTCCTGAAGGGTGCCCGCAAGATTATGGATGAATGCCCCAGAGATGTAATTATTGAGTAAACTCGCAATGTGTTATCCTGTGCGCTGAAAACTTTGTTCATATGCGCTAAGCAACGCTTATTGATTTAAAATATTACCTTCTGTGCAGCCGTTTATAAAATCTGAGAGATGGCAAGTCGTCGGCTTCAGCCCCCATGCCACTAGTGCTGGGGTGTTCGGGATAAACTTGAGCACTCTTGTTCCCATTTTTGGGTCCATCTAGGGAGGCGCTCAACACAACGAACAAGGCAACCGGACTTATGATGCTTGAACAGTCTCACTTAGCCATAGAATTCTATAATTTTAAATTTCGGCGAAGCCCCTAGTATTCGGAAGACCGAGTTCGGGGCGCTATCCACGCCTTGGCCAGACATTATCCGGTTCTTCACTCGAAGCGACATAAGTCTTTAGGGACTCGGAAAGACCTCTCGAACAGCGACCAGTCTCTCGCCTTATCATGATAGTCAGTTTTAGCTTTCTCCACTGAGGCGCTCGCCCAGCTCAACCGGGGCGCAATCGCAGTGGTTCTCCCACTGCTACCTTAGCCGACAGAACGGAACGTAAGGTACCAAAACATGGGAGCCGGGCAAACCCAACTATTGACCCAAGACAAGATTCGGAGCCGATTCATATAATGCTATAAGTTTGGGGTGCCGCACTTGTGAAAGTGTTCGGACTTATCACACCATAATGCGGGGAACATAAGCCCCTAGTGTATTCGGCCGTACCAAAATATACGGGTGCAAGATGTCATTAATGAACATATATGTAAAGTAATGCAATTATAGGCAAAAAGTGCTGCATTATTTATTCAAGGAATTCTGCTATGAGTGCGGAATGATACAAATAGTGCGCTAAGCAAGGGATTGGACTAATTAGACGTGTCTCCCTCCAGGGGTAGGCTGCGGAATGGTGTATTTAACAAATTTAATGCTCGTAATGGAGACCACCTGAGTGTTCGTCGCAGCCTTTGTCCCTCCCTGGCTGTTGCATCGTGAGTTCGGCAGGTTCGCTGCCGGACAGGGCCTCTGGTGAACGGAGTCCTATGTATAAAAAGAAGAAAAATAAAAATGAAAAGAGCGACACACTTGGGAGCCCCTGGTGTGGTCGAGCCGCACTCTGGGCCTGTTGTGGTCGTGCCCCTCCCCCTATGCCCATGGTATCTCCAGAGCGTAATGATGTACGCGGATAGCTGGTCTTGCAATCATGCGAGGGCTGGGGTTGGGGCCGCATTGCTACGCGTGCTCGGAACGTGCCAGGTGGTCTTGATTGATGTTGCTCCGGGCGCGTTTGGCCGTGTCCGGTCGTTTAATGGCCGGACTCAAAAATTGCCTTAAAAGGCTGCTCTGTACTTCTGCCGCGAGAGCCGCTGTGTGTTCCTCCGTTCGGAGGGAGCATTCCGTATTTTCGTTGACCGTGATGACTCCCCGAGGGCCTGGCATCTTGAGCTTGAGGTATGCATAATGCGGCACCACATTGAACTTTGCGAACGCGGTTCGTCCGAGCAGAGCGTGATAGCCGCTGCGAAACGGGACTATGTCGAAGATTAACTCCTCGCTTCGGAAATTATCCGGGGATCCGAAGACCACTTCCAGTGTGACTGAGCCTGTACAATTGGCCTCAACACCTGGTATGACGCCTTTGAAGGTCGTCTTTGTAGGTTTAATCCTTGAGGGGTCTATGCCCATCTTGCGCACTGTATCCTGATAAAGCAGGCTCAGGCTACTGCCGCCGTCCATCAGTACTCTCATGAGGTGAAATCCATCGACGATTGGGTCTAAAACCAATGCGGCGAATCCGCCATGGCGGATACTGGTCGGATGGTCTCTTCGATCAAAAGTGATCGGGCAAGAGGACCATGGATTGAACTTCGGGGCGACTGGCTCCATCGCATATACGTCCCTAAGTGCAAGCTTCCGCTCCCTCTTGGGTATATGGGTTGCGTACATCATGTTTTCCGTCCGCACTTCTGGGGGGAAACCCTTCTGTCCTCTACTGTTCGGCAGCCGGGTCTCTTCCTTGTCATCGCTGTGTTGCCCCTTGTCATTGTTTTCGGCAATTAACTTGCCTGCCTGCTTGAATACCCAACAATCTCTGTTGGTGTGGTTAGCTAGCTTTTCGGGGGTGCCATGTATCTGGCAAGAGCGGTCGAGTATTCGGTCCAAATTGGACGGACCCGGAGTGGTTCTTTTGAATGGCTTCTTCCGCTGACCGGGTTTAGAGCCTCGAAATCCGGCGTTGACTGCCGTATCCTCATTGTTGTCGCCGTTAACGTGGCATTTGTTTTTGTTTTGACGCGACCTGCCATTGTGGTCCTTAGTATCCGGACTGCCAGCATTTTTACTGAGGTTGCTGCTACGAGCTAACCAGCTGTCCTCTCCCGCGCAGAAGTGGGTCATGAGTGATGTGAGGGCTGCCATGGATTTCGGCTTTTCCTGTCCTAGGTGCCGGGCCAACCACTCGTCGCGGATGTTATGTTTGAAGGCTGCGAGGGCCTCTGCATCCGGACAGTCGATGATTTGATTTTTCTTTGTTAAGAACCGTGTCCAGAATTGTCTGGCCGATTCGTCTGGCTGCTGAATTATGTGGCTTAGGTCATCGGCGTCTGGTGGTCGCACATATGTGCCCTGGAAGTTGTCGAGGAATGCGGCTTCCAGGTCCTCCCAACACCCAATTGACTCTGCGGGCAGGCTGTTAAGCCAATGTCGAGCTGGTCCTTTAAGCTTGAGCGGGAGATATTTGATGGCGTGGAGATCGTCGCCGCGGGCCATATGGATATGAAGGAGATAATCTTCGATCCAAACCGCGGGGTCTGTTGTGCCATCGTAGGATTCAATGTTGACGGGTTTAAACCCTTCAGGGATTTGATGATCCATTACTTCGTCTGTGAAGCATAGTGGGTGTGTGGCGCCTCTATATTGAGCAATATCACGACGTAGCTCAAGAGAGCGTTGTCTGCTGTGTTCGGCCTGGCCGGAGTTGCTGTATCCGGCGCGACGGTATTCGTCATGGGTCGTGGGGCACCCACGTGATCCATAGATAGATCTGGATTGTCTTGCCTTGTCCTCCAATATATCCCGCAAGTCCGGCGCGTTCCCCCATGGCTTCGTGCTTTTTGAGCGGTGCCGGGGTACGGTCCTGGTGGAGGGCCTAGATGCCTCTCTGTCGCGGCCATGAGGTGGTCAGTCTGCCGTATTGTGTGCTGGTGATGAAGGTTTGTATGCTTCCTCCTCTAGTCGGGGGAGCAACTTGCATTTTGGGTAGCTTTTGGAGGGGCGTTCGAGTTCATACTCTTCGGGCGCGAGGACCTCGGTCCATCTGTCGGCCAGCAGGTCTTGATCAGCTTGAAGCTGCTGCTGCTTTTTCTTTAGGCTATTTGCTGTGGCCATTAGCCTGCGTTTGAAACGCTCTTGTTCGACGGGATCCTCAGGCACGACGAATTCGTCGTCGTCGAGGCTTGCCTCGTCTCCGGAGGGAGGTATGTAATTATCATCCTCGATCTCTTCGTCTGCCGCTCTCTCGTGAGGGCTTGCTTCTGCATCCTCCTGTGCCGAATCTTGCTGGAAGGGGTTGTCTTCGACACTTTCTGGGGTATTATTATCTCCTGTGCCGGAATCTCCATTCTTGCTGTGGTGGGATTTAGAGCGGCGCCGCTGACGTCGGCGCTTGGGCTGTTTCTTTAAGGAATCTGCCTCCACTGCTTCTTCGCCGTCCCCATCTTTTGGGGTGTCCACCATGTATATGTCGTATGACGAGGTGGTCTTCCAGTGCCCTGTAGGCGCTGGTTCTTGATCGTCTCCGGCATCGTCGTCCATACCGTCGATGTCTTCGGAGTCGTAGTCTAGCATGTCGGTTAGATCGTCGACAGTGGCTACAAAGTGGGTGGTGGGCGGGCTTTGAATTTCTTCGTCGTCCGTATCCCAACCATCCTGGCCGTAGTCCGTCCAGGGCTCTCCGGATAGCGAGAGATGCTTTAGCGAATTTAGAATGTCGCCAAAGGGTGAGTGCTGAAAGATGTCCACAGTGGTGAACTCCATGATCGGCGCCCAATCGGATTCGATTGGCAGGGGCGCAGGAGGTTCGGAGTCCGGCAGGGAGTCCGGCACCTCGGAGTCACGAGCTTTATAAGGGACGAGGTCAGTGTTCGGCTCCATCGCCGTGGAAGTTGCAGCTCCCGAGGCGGTGTCCAGCCACCCGTGTCGTGGTTCTAAGTCTGACAGTAGAATGGGGGGTAGGTATGGAGAGGCAAGATCCTAGCTATGGAGCAGTTGTAAACACAAGGGATGTACGAGTTCAGGCCCTTCTCAGAGGAAGTAACAGCCCTACGTCTCGGAGCCCGGAGGCGGTCGACTGGATTATGAATGTATGGATTACAGGGGTGCCAACCCTTTACACTAAGGAGGGGGGTGGCTTATATAGTGTCCGCCAGACCCCTCCGGCCCTCAGTAATGTAGGGTTTAAAGTACATTAAGTCTAGGCGTTACTGGTAACGCCTTACATAAAGTGTCCTAAATGCCATAAAGACTACTTAATCACAGACCGTTTGGATGCAGAGTGGCTCTTGATCTCCTGGTGGTCGAGTGAGTCTTCATGGTCGAATCCTTCGAGTCCGTCGAGTGAAGTCCCTCTTGGTTGACTGGAAGGCAGTTTCTTCTGAGGGTGTCCTTGTGTAGGGCACTTAGATCAGGCCTATGACCCTACCCTAGGTACATGACTTCATCATTAGCCCCCGAATGGATCGAGGTTTGAGTGAGGAAGGAGTTGATAATATTTCCGACCTGCTTTTGTGTTCTTGGACATGTATCATCTTGGACCAATAATCTCTTCATTGATAACAACAACTTTTCTTTCAGTCGCCTTGATCCATTCTTTTCTCTCGTCGAGTGAACTTTTGAACTTAGTAATGTCCGAGCGACGGATCGCAGGAAATCTCTCGTCTGACAGATCGATCTGCTGTTAGCGGATTTTGTGGGATCCGAATTTTGGGAAGCGCGCGAAGCGGGGCGGACCGCGGCGCTCGGATGGGATAGGGCATAGATGCCTCGATTCCTGCGCCGTCTTTTTCGCCACGTATCGCGTACGTGCGAATGTTTCGGGATGTGATTGGATTGCCTGGGCCCACTTGTCATCCACTCGGAAGCACCCTTATAAAATGCGCCCGGCGAGGGTTTTAGAACGGTGCCTCCCCACTTCTCCTTCTGTCCTCTCCGCCTCCGCCCACAGCGCCTGCCCTCGCCTCCGCCCAACCACTCCTCGTACGCTTCGCCGGCAACAATGGTGAAGGAGAAGACGGCGGCTCTGGAGCGCGCGAAGAAGGCGACGACGACGGGGAAGGAGAAAGGGAGAGTGACCAGTCGGGGCGGATCCTCGTCAAGGTCCCGCCTGCCGCACGGCTGGGTTCAAGGGGATTGGATCCGCTCGACCATCACCGAGAGGGATCTCACCGAGATGGCCAACGAGGGTTTGATCCCCCACCGGGCAGCGAGGCTCCCGGGGAACGAGTGGCAACCACAACCGCAGGAGGGTGAGTGTGTTCTTCTGGCTACCCACGTCGACCGTGGATTTTCCCTGCCTCCGAGTGTTTTCTTTCGTGGTTTCTTGAATTTCTTTGCAGCGCAACTCCACCACTTCAATCCAAATTCCATTGCCTACCTTGCTGCCTTCGTGTCCATGTGCGAGAACTTCCTGGGCTGCCGACCGCACTGGGGTCTGTTCAAGCACATATTCACTTGTCGTTCTCAGACAGTGAAAAAGGTGAGCCCAGATGACGATAAGACCAAGGTTATTCAGATGTGTGGGGGTCTGGGGATTCAGATGAGGAGTAAGAGCACCTTTCTGGCCATGACCCTCCCTGAGTCGTTCAGAGGATGGCAGTCGACTTGGTTCTACTGCCAGGACGAGTCGACGCCGGGGCAGTCGAGTGGTCTCCCTCCGTTCTCTATGGACCAAGCAGACAAGCCCTCTTCTCTGAAGGTGCTCCCTGAGGAGAAAGCCCAAGTGAAGATGTTGATGGAGCGTGTAGTCCAGTTAGTTCGGGAAGGAGTGACGGGTATGGACCTTCTGGAGGTCTTCCTTAGGCAGCGCATCCAGCCACTTCAGTACCGAGACCATTGTATGTGGCTGTACTGTGGAATCGAGGATGAAACTCGGGTCCATCCAGAAGCAGTCGACGATGCCACACTGGAGAGGTGGATGGCCGCGGTCATAGGGAATAAAGACAACCCTCGAGGAGCCAGGAGGATTCCGCCACTCGACCATTCTAGCACTCCAGACAAGGTATGCCCACTTTATCCCCAATTGTAATCTTGCCATACTTATTCTGCTTTAGCTGCAAATTGGTCGATTGATCTTTATTTTGCTGTCTGTCAGGCCTTCACCAAACTATACTCGATGCCCAATGGAGCACAGACGCCGACTGAAGAGGAGGAAGGAAGTGGGGGCGAAAGCCAGGAGGAGTGGGACTCGGATGCTGCTGCTGCTGATGATGATGACGACTCTGATGGGAAGGAAGAAGAGGAGGAGGAGGAGGAAGTTGCACCACCTTGCTCGGAAAGGTGATCGAAGCTCGTCCATGACCCTGCGACTGAACGTGGCAAGGGGGTCGCGGCTGTCGCACAGTCAACTAAGCGCCGTCGGACCACTTCTCCGGCGCTGACTGAGAAGGCTCCGAAGCAATCTCGAATGGCGCCATCGAGGCCGGCGAAGGTCTTGCCGAAGATGAAGGTGTCGATCCCCACCATATCAGGGTAAAAATGCTACTTGAGTCTTCTTGCTCTACATGAGTTTATTTTTGGTCGACTCATGAGTTAACCGACTGATTTTGGGAATTGCAGTGCTGCTACTTCTGATACCTCGGCCAGGGCTGACGATCATGAGATGGAAGATGCTGCTACCTCAAAACCTGGTATGACTTTCATAATCTCGTCTTCAGTCGATTGGCTCTTTGCTTCTGATTTTGATTCTTGTCTGTAGCTCCGTCCAATGTCGTTATTACCCTTCCTGACGATGACGATGAAGAACCACTGAGGCCAAGGAGGAACAGGAAAGCGTCTGCTGGCAAGGTGACTCAGGATGTGCCAGCCTCCGAGACACTGGTCGCGGAGGGAGAGAACACCACTCGGCCCACCGTATCTTTCGCGGTGCCGTTGACGAGTGCTCACCCCGCATCGTCGAGTGCTGAACAGCCTTCACTTTTCTCGACCCACTACGTCCCAGAGGATCAAGCCAGTGCTGCAAAAGAAGCGATACGCCAAGCGGGAGTCATGATGGAGCAAGTGAAGGCCATCCGAGAAGCCAGCCAGGCAGCCTATGACGCCAGTTCCGCTCTTCAAAGTAACGTTCAGGTCAGTCGGTCATCGCCTGTTCTGTTAGGATATGATATCTGAAAATTCTTCTTTTTGAAATCCGTAGTAATTGTCCTGCACCCACTGGGTGTGTCGATTGGAATTCCGGGTTAGTGGGGGCACGCTGAGTGCACCCACTAGGTGTAGTCCCCAAGGCTATGGTGGACTGCTGGCAGTCGACCATAGTCTTTATGTCTTGAACTTTTTCCTTCATTCGATTAGGTCGAACTTATTTTTAGACCGTTGGGGGCACGCTGAGTGCACCCACTAGGTGTAGTCCCCGAGACTGTGGTTGACTGCTGGCAGTTGACTATAGTCTGAAGAATACGTCTTGTTTTTTTTGTTGGTCGACTGGTCGACTCTTCCTTGATAGAACTGGTGGGGGCATGCTGAGTGTACCCACTGGGTGTAGTCCCCGAGACTACGGTTGAATGTTTGCATTCGGCTGTAGTCTTAGAAACGTATGATTTTTCTTTAGTCACTCGGGAGTGACTTTTCTTTGACATCTGTCGATTGGTTCTTCGTAGAAATCCTGTGACCTTGCGGCTCGTTACACCGAGTTGGAGAACAAACATATCCAACTCGAGCTTGATCTGAAGCTGGTCCAGGAGAATTTGGCGAAGGCAAAGGAAGAAGCTAAAGGTATGTTTGGTGAGGCCTCGACGACCATCTGATCAGCGAGCTTTGACTCCTGCTGCCATTCTGCGTGAAGAACCCATTGATCTATCAAGTGATGAAGATCTTGCGGATGATGCCCTTGAGCAGCTGATCAAGAGCAAGGAAGAAGCAGAAATCTTCAACAACATGCCTCTGTTTGATGTGGCCATCATTCACAATTTCATTGATGAGTGGTTCGACACCCCCAACGTCAGCTTTGAAGATTTACAGCTCCCAATTGGCCTCAGTGTCGCCTTCAATGGCGCCATTGCTTCTGAGCTAGCTCTTGCTCAGCGCATTGTTGAGCTCAAAAACAAGATTGATTTTGAGAAGGCTCAATTCAAGAAGCATGTGGCCAATCTGAGTGTTCAAGACGTCCGCAACTTCAAGGTCATGCTCCATGAGCTTAAAGAAGCTTTTCTGATGAAACGCCAAGAAGCTCAGGGCTCTCGAGAACGCATGAAGCTTTTGGCTGATAAGTGCGTGCTTGCCTACAATGAGGCTGAGAAGCACAAGTCCCTTGGCCGTCCAGGCATTGACCCCAGGATGGCTGCAAAGAGGAAGAAGAAGCACCCTGCTGAATAGCCTGAGCCTTCAAGTCACGAAGCCCCTCGCATTATCTTCCCGAGCAGCATGACTGGCTCGAAGCCAAAGGTCACCACAACCACTTCAGAACAGAAGAAGACAAAGGCTGCCGAGGCTGACGCCAGAAAGAGAAAGCATACTGAAGCCTCTGATGCCGCTCCCTCCAAGAAGAAGCGCAAGACCAAGAAGACTAGGGCTGCTTCCACAGAGCCCTTAGTCGTTGAACCCATTTCTGTTGTTCGCCCTGTGTCTGTTCATCAAGAAAGAAGAATGGTTGTCCATGAGCCTGCTACCACAGAGGCTCATGAGACTGAAGATATTCTAGCAGCTGAACCCAACGCTGCTGAACACATTGGTCAAGATGACAATGTAAATGATGATGAAGTTCTTCCTCAGATCGAACATCAAGTGGTATCATCGCCTGTTCGTACGAACAGCGAAATCATCAGCATTGGTCGTCCATTGACGCCAATTGCTAAGGATGCTTCGTGGGCTGATCACCCACAACAACAAGACTCCCCCAGTACTCCCCAACCACAACAACAAGCTCCACCCCCAGTGCAAGAAGAGGATGAAGACTTTCAGGCTCACCCAACTCCATCTCCCAACTTGAAGCCAGCTCTTCGCAGGCTTCGCAGAGGACAAAGGCCTGAAGTCCCTCTGTCGAGCGTTCCTGAAGGAGAAGCGCAACGTTCACCTGTTGCACGTCAAGTATTTTCTGAACCAGCTCCAACAGTGAACATCTCCGTGTCTGAAGCACATGCTATTGAAGACATTCCGGCTGCATCAGCCGAAGAAAAAGAAGAAGAAGTACGTGTACCAACTCCCCCTGCTATTGAAGAAGAAGAAGTTTGTGTACCAACACCCCCTGTGATTGAAGAAGAAGAAGCCGTTCATGATCTGAACTTGCTTGTGCCCGATCCTCCTACTCGTCAAGAGGAGGTTGAAAATGTTGAGGCTGCCACCACCAATACCAATGAAGCCAATGACGTGGTCATGGCTGACGCCAATGTGGAGCCTGCACCAACTGGTGTGCCTGAAGCAAGTGTGGGCACAGAACCTGAAACCAATGAGGTTGCCGCACCTGAAGCCAATGAAAATGCTGCACCTGAAGCTCATGAGACTGTTGCACCTGACACCAATGAGGAGGCTGCACCTGACGCAAATATGACAACTGCTCCTGAAGCACCTGTCGTGCAGCCTGAATCCTCTGATGTTGCCCCTGCTCCTGTTCCGCCTCCAAGGCCTCACACTATTGAGCAAGCATACGATCACGGTCATCTTGTCACTGTCCGATGGCCTGTTCTGGTGCCTCCGCCTGCTGCCTCCGGCCCCCAATTTGACTATCATGTCGAGCATCGGCCTCAGGTCCAGAAGCCAAAGCCGAGATTGCCAAGGTTTCCAGGTACTACCAACTCCCCCGGGTCCTTCAATGCAAATGGCTTCAAGAGCCACAATACCTTCTTTGACAGCACCAAGAACCCCTACTCCAAGCCAAGGATTTCATCAGATCGGTTCTGGAGCTATCAGCAGAGAAGCTATTACTCATGCGTGTTATATGATCAAGGGCGCATTTTCCCTCATATGCGCCTTGACACAGAAGCTATTGCTGGACTACCGTGCTTGGAAGAAGCCCTTGACTACTTTCGCGATGTGAAAGTGCGTTATATCGACTAGAGGGGGGGGGGGGTGAATAGGCGATTTTTATGAATTCTTCACTAAGGAATTTGCCAGTGAGGAAATTCCTTAGCGAAGAACTACTTGCAGCGGAATAAGTACTCAGAAGTAAGCATAACAGAATACAAGCATGGTCATCATGATGAATTGAAGACAAACACCGAGTACAGAAAGCGTAATCACAGGATAACACAAGGTGAAGACAAACAGACTGAAGAAATTGATCTGAGGAAATTGAGAAAGTCTTCAGTCGAAGTCTTCAAACACAGATATGAACAAACACTCAACACAGTAATGAGGAAATGAAAGGGTTGAGGAAATAGAACCAGTTAGGTTGGTGAAGACAATGATTTGGTAGACCAGTTCCAACTGCTGTCTCAGTTGTACGTCTGGTTGGAGCGGCTGAGTATTTAATGATAATTGTCTTTATTCATGCTATAATTGTGTTATCCGGAAATCGTAATACATGTGTGAATAATAGACACCAACATGTCCCTAGTAAGCCTCTAGTTGACTAGCTCGTTGATCAACAGATAGTCATGATTTCCTGACTATGGACATTGGATGTCATTGATAACGAGATCACATCATTAGGAGAATGATGTGATGGACAAGACCCAATCCTAAACATAGCACAAGATCGTATAGTTCGTTTGCTAGAGTTTTCCAATGTCAAAGTATCTTTTCCTTAGACCATGAGATCGTGTAACTCCCGGATACCGTAGGAGTGGTTTGGGTGTGCCAAACGTCACAACGTAACTGGGTGACTATAAAGGTATACTACGGGTATCTCCGAAAGTGTCTGTTGGGTTGACATGGATCAAGACTGGGATTTGTCACTCCGTATGACGGAGAGGTATCACTGGGCCCACTCGGTAATGCATCATCATAATGAGCTCAAAGTGACCAAGTGTCTGGTCACGGGATCATGCATTACGGTACGAGTAAAGTGACTTGCTAGTAACGAGATTGAACGAGGTATTGGGATACCGACGATCGAATCTCGGGCAAGTAACATATCGATTGACAAAGGGAATTGCATACGGGGTTGATTGAATCATCGACATCGTGGTTCATCCGATGAGATCATCGTGGAGCATGTGGGAGCCAACATGGGTATCCAGATCCCGCTGTTGGTTATTGATCGGAGAGTCGTCTCGGTCATGTCTGCTTGTCTCCCGAACTCGTAGGGTCTACACACTTAAGGTTGGGTGACGCTAGGGTTGTGAAGATGTGTATATGCAGTAACCCGAATGTTGTTCGGAGTCCCGGATGAGATCCCGGACGTCACGAGGAGTTCCGGAATGGTCCGGAGGTAAAGAATTATATATAGGAAGTGCTGTTTCGGCCATCGGGACAAGTTTCGGGGTCACCGTACCGGGACCACCGGAAGGGTCCCGGGGGTCCACCGGGTGGGGCCACCTATCCCGGGGGGGCCCCATGGGCTGAAGTGGGAGGGAACCCAGCCCAAAGTGGGCTGGGGTGCCACTCCCCTAGGGCCCATGCGGCTAGGGTTGAGGGGAAACCCTAAAGGGGGCGCCCCCTTGCTTGGGGGGCAAGCCCCCCACCCTTGGCCGCCGTCCCCCCTAGGAGATTCCATCTCCTAGGGCCGGCGCCCCCCCTAGCACCCCTATATATAGTGGGGGAGAGGAGGGACTTCACACACCAGCCCCTGGCGCCTCCCTCTCTCCCCGTTACGTCTCTCTCTCGTAGTATAGGCGAAGCCCTGCTACTGTGACGCCCTGCATCCACCACCACGCCGTCGTGCTGCTGGATCTTCATCAACCTCTCCTTCCCCCTTGCTGGATCAAGAAGGAGGAGACGTCTCCCGTCCCGTACGTGTGTTGAACGCGGAGGTGCCGTACGTTCGGCGCTTGGTCATCGGTGATTTGGATCACGTCGTGTACGACTACCTCATCCCCGTTCTTTGAACGCTTCCGCACGCGATCTACAAAGGTATGTAGATGCATCCGATGATTCGTTGCTAGATGAACTCCTAGATGGATCTTGGTGAAACGAGTAGGAAAATTTTTGTTTTCTGCAACGTTCCCCAACAGTGGCATCATGAGCTAGGTCTATGCGTAGTTCTTCTTGCGCGAGTAGAACACAATTTGTTGTGGGCGTAGATGTTGTCAACTTTCTTGCTGCTACTAGTCTTATCTTGCTTCAACGGTATTGTGGGATGAAGCGGCCCGGACCAACCTTACACGTACGCTTACGTGAGACCGGTTCCACCGACTAACATGCACTAGTTGCATAAGGTGGCTGGCGGGTGTCTGTCTCTCCTACTTTAGTTGGAGCGGATTCGATGAAAAGGGTCCTTATGAAGGGTAAATAGAAGTTGTCAAATCACATTGTGGTTTCATGTAGGTAAGAAAACGTTCTTGCTAGAACCCTACTTCAGCCACGTAAAACATGCAACAACAATTAGAGGACGTCTAACTTGTTTTTGCAGCAAGTGCTTTGTGATATGATATGGCCAAAGTTGTGATGAATGATGAATGATCTATATGTGATGTATGATATGTTCATGCTATTGTAATAGGAATCATGACTTGCATGTCGATGAGTATGACAACCGGCAGGAGCCATAGGAGTTGTCTTTATTTTTTGTATGACCTGCGTGTCATTGAGAAACGCCATGTAAATTACTTTACTTTATTGCTAAACGCGTTAGCCATAGTAGTAGAAGTAATAGTTGGCGAGCAACTTCATGGAGACACGATGATGGGGATCATGATGATGGAGATCATGGTGTCAAGCCGGTGACAAGATGATCATGGAGCCCCAAGATGGAGATCAAAGGAGCTATGTGATATTGGCCATATCATGTCACTATTATTATTTGATTGCATTTGATGTTTATCATGTTTTGCATCTTGTTTACTTAGAACGACGGTAGTAAATAAGATGATCCCTCATAATAATTTCAAGAAAGTGTTCCCCCTAACTGTGCACCATTGCGACAGTTCATTGTTTCAATGCACCACGTGATGATCGGGTGTTTGATTCAAAACGTTCACATACAACGGGTGTAAGACAGATTTACACATGCAAACACTTAGATTGACTTGACGAGCCTAGCATGTGTATAGACATGGCCTCGGAACACAGAAGACCGAAAGGTCGAGCATGAGTCGTATAGAAGATACGATCAACATGAAGATGTTCACCGACGTTGACTAGTCCATCTCACGTGATGATCGGACACGGCCTAGTTGACTCGGATCATGTTATACTTAGATGACTAGAAGAGGGATGTCTATCTAAGTGGGAGTTCATTAAATAATTTGATTAGATGAACTTAATTATCATGAACTTAGTCTAAAATCTTTACAATATGTCTTGTAGATTCAATGGCCAACGTAGTCCTCAACTTCAACGCGTTCCTAGAGAAAACCAAGCTGAAAGACGATGGCAGCAACTATCCGGACTGGGTCCGGAACCTGAGGATCATCCTCATAGCTGCCAAGAAAGATTATGTCCTACAAGCACCGCTGGGTGACGCACCTGTTCTCCCCGCAGAACAAGACGTTATGAACGCTTGGCAGGCACGTACCGATGACTACTCCCTCGTTCAGTGCGGCATGCTTTATAGCCTAGAGCCGGGGCTCCAAAAGCGTTTTGAGAGACATGGAGCATATGAGATGTTCGAAGAGCTGAAAATGGTTTTCCAAGCTCATGCCCGGGTCGAGAGATATGAAGTCTCCGACAAATTCTTCAGCTGTAAGATGGAGGAAAATAGTTCTGTCAGTGAGCACATACTCACTATGTCTGGGTTACATAACCGCTTGACTCAGCTGGGAGTTAATCTCCCGGATGATGCGGTCATTGACAGAATCCTCCAGTCGCTTCCACCGAGCTACAAGAGCTTTGTGATGAACTTCAATATGCAGGGAATGGAAAAGACCATTCCTGAGGTATTTGCAATGCTGAAATCAGCAGAGGTAGAAGTCAAGAAGGAACATCAAGTGTTGATGGTCAATAAAACCACTAAGTTTAAGAAGGGCAAGGGTAAACAGAACTTCAAGAAGGACAGCAAGGGAGTTGCCGCGCCCGGCAAGCAAGCTGCCGGGAAGAAGCCAAAGAATGGACCCAAACCCGAGACCGAGTGGTTTTATTGTAAGGGAAGTGGTCACTGGAAGCGGAACTGCCCCAAATACTTAGCGGACAAGAAGGCCGGCAAAACAAAAGGTATATATGATATACATGTAATTGATGTGTACCTTACTAGTACCCGTAGTAGCTCCTGGGTATTTGATATCGGTGCAGTTGCTCACATTTGTAACTCAAAACAGGGGCTGCGGAATAAGCGGAGACTGGCAAAGGACGAAGTGACGATGCGCGTCGGGAATGGTTCCAAGGTCAATGTGATCGCCGTCGGCACGCTACCTCTATGTTTACCTTCGGGATTAGTTTTAAACCTTAATAATTGTTATTTAGTGCCAACTTTGAGCATGAACATTGTATCGGGATCTCGTTTAATTCGAGATGGCTACTCATTTAAATCTGAGAATAATGGTTGTTCTATTTATATGAGAGATATGTTTTATGGTCATGCTCCTATGGTGAATGGTTTATTCTTAATGAATCTCGAGTGTAATGCTACACATATTCATTGTGTGAGTACCAAAAGATGTAAAGTTGATAATGATAGTCCCACATACTTGTGGCACTGCCGCCTTGGTCACATAGGTGTCAAACGCATGAAGAAGATCCATGCAGATGGACTTTTAGAGTCTCTTGATTACGAATCATTTGACACGTGCGAACCATGCCTCATGGGTAAGATGACCAAGACTCCGTTCTCAGGAACAATGGAGCGAGCAACCAACTTATTGGAAATCATACATACTGATGTGTGCGGTCCAATGAGTGTTGAGTCTCGCGGTGGCTATCGTTATGTTCTCACCCTCACTGATGATTTGAGTAGATATGGGTATATCTACCTAATGAAACACAAGTCTGAAACCTTTGAAAAGTTCAAGGAATTTCAGAGTGAGGTTGAGAATCAACGTGACAGGAAAATCAAGTTTCTACGATCAGATCGTGGAGGAGAATACTTGAGTCACGAATTTGGCACACACTTAAGACAATGTGGAATAGTTTCACAACTCGCGCCGCCTGGAACACCTCAGCGTAATGGTGTGTCCGAACGTCGTAATCGCACTCTATTAGATATGGTGCGATCTATGATGTCTCTTACCGATTTACCGCTATCTTTTTGGGGCTATGCTTTAGAGACTGCCGCATTCACTTTAAATAGGGCTCCGTCGAAATCCGTTGAGACGACACCGTTTGAATTATGGTTTGGTAAGAAACCTAAGTTGTCGTTTCTGAAAGTTTGGGGATGCGATGCTTATGTCAAGAAACTTCAACCTGAAAAGCTCGAACCCAAGTCGGAAAAATGCGTCTTCATAGGATACCCAAAAGAAACTATTGGGTATACCTTCTACCTCAGATCCGAAGGCAAGATCTTTGTTGCCAAGAATGGGTCCTTTCTAGAGAAAGAGTTTCTCTCGAAAGAAGTAAGTGGGAGGAAAGTAGAGCTTGATGAAGTATTACCTCTTGAACCGGAAAATGGCGCAACTCAAGAAAATGTTCCTGAGGTGCCTGCACCGACTAGAGAGGAAGTTAATGATAATGATCAAGATACTTCTGATCAAGCTCCTACCGAAATTCGAAGGTCCACAAGGACACGTTCCGCACCAGAGTGGTATGGCAACCCTGTCTTGGAAATCATGTTGTTAGACAACGGTGAACCTTCGAACTATGAAGAAGCGATGGTGGGCCCGGATTCTGACAAATGGCTAGAAGCCATGAAATCCGAGATAGGATCCATGTACGAAAACGAAGTATGGACTTTGACTGACTTGCCCGTTGAGCGGCGAGCCATAGAAAATAAATGGATCTTTAAGAGGAAGACAGACGCGGATGGTAATGTGACCATCTATAAAGCTCGGCTTGTCGCTAAGGGTTATCGACAAGTTCAAGGGGTTGACTACGATGAGACTTTCTCACCGGTAGCGAAGCTGAAGTCCGTCCGAATCATGTTAGCAATTGCCGCATTCTACGATTATGAAATATGGCAAATGGACGTCAAAACGGCATTCCTTAATGGTTTCCTTAAGGAAGAATTGTATATGATGCAGCCGGAAGGTTTTGTCGATCCTAAGAATGCTGACAAGGTGTGCAAGCTCCAACGCTCGATTTATGGGCTGGTGCAAGCATCTCGGAGTTGAAACATTCGCTTTGATGAGATGATCAAAGCGTTTGGGTTTACGCAGACTTATGGAGAAGCCTGTGTTTACAAGAAAGTGAGTGGGAGCTCTGTAGCATTTCTCATACTATATGTAGATGACATACTCTTGATGGGAAATGATATAGAACTCTTGGACAGCATCAAGGCCTATTTGAATAAGAGTTTTTCAATGAAGGACCTTGGAGAAGCTGCTTATATATTAGGCATCAAGATCTATAGAGATAGATCAAGACGCCTCATAGGTCTTTCACAAAGCACATACCTTGATAAGATATTGAAGAAGTTCAATATGGATCAATCTAAGAAGGGGTTCTTGCCTGTGTTACAAGGTGTGAAATTGAGCTCAGCTCAATGTCCGACCACGGCAGAAGATATAGAAGAGATGAGTGTCATCCCCTATGCCTCAGCCATAGGTTCTATTATGTATGCCATGCTGTGTACCAGACTTGATGTAAACCTTGCCGTAAGTTTGGTAGGAAGGTACCAAAGTAATCCCGGCAAGGAACACTGGACAGCGGTCAAGAATATCCTGAAGTACCTGAAAAGGACAAAGGAAATGTTTCTCGTTTATGGAGGTGACGAAGAGCTCGTCGTAAAGGGTTACGTCGACGCCAGCTTCGACACAGATCTGGATGACTCTAAGTCACAAACCGGATACGTGTATATTTTGAATGGTGGGGCAGTAAGCTGGTGCAGTTGCAAGCAGAGCGTCGTGGCGGGATCTACATGTGAAGCGGAGTACATGGCAGCCTCGGAGGCAGCACATGAAGCAATATGGGTGAAGGAGTTCATCACCGACCTAGGAGTCATACCCAATGCGTCGGGGCCAATCAAACTCTTCTGTGACAACACTGGAGCTATTGCACTTGCCAAGGAGCCCAGGTTTCACAAGAAGACAGGGCACATCAAGCGTCGCTTCAACTCCATTCGTGAAAATGTTCAAGATGGAGACATAGAGATTTGTAAAGTACATACGGACCTGAATGTAGCGGATCCGTTGACTAAACCTCTCCCTAGAGCAAAACATGATCAACACCAGAATTCCATGGGTGTTCGATTCATCACAGTGTAACTAGATTATTGACTCTAGTGCAAGTGGGAGACTGTTGGAAATATGCCCTAGAGGCAATAATAAAAGCATTATTATTATATTTCCTTGTTCATGATAATTGTCTTTATTCATGCTATAATTGTGTTATCCGGAAATCGTAATACATGTGTGAATAATAGACACCAACATATCCCTAGTAAGCCTCTAGTTGACTAGCTCGTTGATCAACAGATAGTCATGATTTCCTGACTATGGACATTGGATGTCATTGATAACAAGATCACATCATTAGGAGAATGATGTGATGGACAAGACCCAATCCTAAACATAGCACAAGATCGTATAGTTCGTTTGCTAGAGTTTTCCAATGTCAAAGTATCTTTTCCTTAGACCATGAGATCGTGTAACTCCCGGATACCGTAGGAGTGGTTTGGGTGTGCCAAACGTCACAACGTAACTGGGCGACTATAAAGGTATACTACGGGTATCTCCGAAAGTGTCTGTTGGGTTGACATGGATCAAGACTGGGATTTGTCACTCCGTATGACGGAGAGGTATCACTGGGCCCACTCGGTAATGAATCATCATAATGAGCTCAAAGTGACCAAGTGTCTGGTCATGGGATCATGCATTACGGTACAAGTAAAGTGACTTGCTAGTAACGAGATTGAACGAGGTATTGGGATACCGACGATCGAATCTCGGGCAAGTAACATATCGATTGACAAAGGGAATTGCATACGGGGTTGATTGAATCATCGACATCGTGGTTCATCCGATGAGATCATCGTGGAGCATGTGGGAGCCAACATGGGTATCCAGATCCCGCTGTTGGTTATTGACCGGAGAGTCGTCTCGGTCATGTCTGCTTGTCTCCCGAACCCGTAGGGTCTACACACTTAAGGTTCGGTGACGCTAGGGTTGTGAAGATGTGTATATGCAGTAACCCGAATGTTGTTCGGAGTCCCGGATGAGATCCCGGACGTCACGAGGAGTTCCGGAATGGCCCGGAGGTAAATAATTATATATAGGAAGTGCTGTTTCGGCCATCGGGACAAGTTTCGGGGTCACCGGTATTGTACCGGGACCACTGGAAGGGTCCCGGGGGACCACCGGGTGGGGCCACCTATCCTGGGGGGGCCCCATGGGCTGAAGTGGGAGGGAACCCAGCCCAAAGTGGGCTGGGGCGCCACTCCCCTAGGGCCCATGCGGCTAGGGTTGAGGGGAAACCCTAAAGGGGGCGCCCCCTTGCTTGGGGGGCAAGCCCCCCACCTTTGGCCACCGCCCCCCCTAGGAGATTCCATCTCCTGGGCCGGCGCCCCCCCTAGCACCCCTATATATAGTGGGGGAGAGGAGGGACTTCACACACCAGCCCCTGCCGCCTCCCTCTCTCCCTGTTACGTCTCTCTCTCGTAGTATAGGCGAAGCCCTGCTACTGTGACGCCCTGCATCCACCACCACGCCGTCGTGCTGCTGGATCTTCATCAACCTCTCCTTCCCCCTTGCTGGATCAAGAAGGAGGAGACGTCTCCCGTCCCGTACGTGTGTTGAACGCGGAGGTGCCGTCCGTTCGGCGCTTGGTCATTGGTGATTTGGATCACGTCGTGTACGACTACCTCGTCCCCGTTCTTTGAACGCTTCCGCACGCGATCTACAAAGGTATGTAGATGCATCCGATGATTCATTGCTAGATGAACTCCTAGATGGATCTTGGTGAAATGAGTAGGAAAATTTTTGTTTTCTGCAACGTTCCCCAACACGAGGACACACAGTCCCGGACACCCAGTCGCTGAGCACGCAGCTCAGGACACCCAGTCCTCACCGTATTCTCCTTGAACTAAGGTCACACAGACCTCGTCCAATCACTCGTGGTAAGTCTTCAGGCGACTTCCAAACCTTCACAGACTTGGTCACTCGGTGATCCACAATTCCTCTTGGATGCTCTAGACCATGACGCCTAACCGTCTGGAAGAAGCACAGTCTTCAAAGGTAACAAGCGTCGGATCCACGCAGGATCAATTTCTTCAGTGATGCTCAATCACTTTGGGTTTGTAGGGGTTTGGTTTTGGGTTTTCCTTACTCGATGATTTTCGCTCAAAGTCCTCGGAGGATGGGTTGCTCTCAAATGACAAGTGTCAAGTTCTCTCGGAGCAGCCAACCAGCTAGTGATTGCGATCAACCTTCTGATGAAGACTGAGGAGTAACTCACGGTCAGTCATCACCCTGGGTGCTGTGGCTTGAGGATTTTGCTTGGCTGAGTTATTTGCGGCAGGGTCATGTGTGGCAGAGTCATCATTGGTAGAGTAAGATGCAGCCTTGCGAAAGTGACCATCCAATGGACGAATGCCTTCATCGATCACAGCAGCCGCCTTGCCTTTATCATCAGCTGATGAAACTGTCCGTTTGAGGACTTCAATGGGAGGCAAGTAGCTACCGTGGTTCAGAGTGTCAGCTTTGTAATTCAGTGAAGTCTTGCCCTGATGAATCTCATAATCCAAGGCGCATAGGGCTTTAGCTCGAATGGTGACATAGCAATATTGCCCAGAGTCCTCATGAAGAAATCATGGAAGTTGACGGGAACGCCATGAATGATGTTAAAAAGCATATTCTTCATGATGCCAACGACTTATTCATCATTTGAGTCGTGGCCTTTGATAGGACTCATTGTATTCGTCAGAATGCGATAGACAGTCCGAGGCACATAGAGTAATTCCTTGACGAGGAATTTGGTTCGTGGGGCCTGCCCAGGCTTAAAAGGCTTCATGAGCACTTTCATATAGTGATTTGTCAGTTCAGGGACACTGTAGGTGCAACGTGCACTGTCATGGGGAGGATTGAGAGGAAGGACACGGAGCAATTCAGTTGCCGGTGCCTTGTAGTGAGTGTTTTCAGTCATCCAGTCCAACACCCATGAGTTGACATCTTCAGCGTCTCCAGTGATATGCAGTGTCGCGTAGAACTGAAGAATGAGTTCTTCATTCCAATCGCAAATGTCCGTGCAGAAATTTAGTAATCCTGCATCGTGAAGAACACTGAGGACTGGCTCGAAGCATGGCAGAGATTCCATGTCCACGTGAGGAATATGTGCATGATCGAAGATTTTGTCTTTGTCAAACAACACAGAGGAATAGAAGTTGGCCTGACTAGCAGTCCAGAAACGCCTCTTCCTTATGCGAGTAGAGTCATAGGGGTTGTAGTTAGTGAAGAATACATGCTCGGCAAAGAAGTCTTCAGCCTTGAACTTCTGTTTGCTTGAGAACGGATTCTTTGGCTTTGGCAGGGGGGTGTCAGTGAGTTGCATCACCACCTCAGGAATCGCGAGCTTAGGTTCTTCAGGCTGAGGAATTTCTAGTTCCTCTTCGTGTGCAACCTGAGGATCAGCAGCAGCAGGTTCTTTAGCACTAGCGGCTGGAATATCTTCATGCACAGAGGGAGTGGGTTGAGTTTCTTCAGAGCCCATTTGAACTGTTGTTGCAGGGGACTGAGGAATCTGTTGGATAGGTGTGAAGAGAGGAGTATTGGGATGCTGAATTTCCCAAAAGTCATCATTCATCACAGGTGTGGTGCATCCTATATCCACATCTTCATCTTCAATTTCCTCAACACCAGCCTCTTCAGCTGTGAACTGAGGCATAGGTGAGGAGATGACAGGCGTTGAAGGGGTTTCATCCACTTTAATTTCTTCATCCATCTGCTCTGACGAAGCAGCAGAATGATTTTCTTCATCAGATCCGCTTGGGATCTCATAGTCTTCTCCAAAAGGAACAAGGTCCTTTGATGGCATGGAGGAAATTGGAACAGCATCAATAGGATTTTCAAATGAGCTGGTCATTGGCTTCATTTTCTTTGCAGCCGAAGAATTTGACGCAGCTGATGCCTTCCGTTTCTTCACTACAGCTCGCTCTGCAGCCTTGGTCTTCTTCACATCAGAGGCTGATGGAAGAATTGGAGTTGGTGTAGACGCGGGAGGAGCTGAGGAATCTGGTTGATCTTCTTCAGGCGCAACTGATGCAGTTGCTCCGACCTCTTCAGTTTCTTCAGGCGCACCACTAGTGGATGCCCTGGCAATTTCTTCAGCGTCTGGAATTTCTTCACCAGCCCTGGAACTAGCATTTTCTTCAGCAGGCTGAAAGTCATCAGCGGTGCTGGCATGTTCTTCAGCAGGCTGAGCAGAGTCTACAGCCTGAAGATTTTCTTGTTGCGATGGGGCTGCAACATTTGTGAATTTCTTCGTCAGATTGACGAATCTCACTTTAGCTCCTTGCCAATCAGCATAGTAGGCATCAAAGTCTTTGCTGAGGGCTTGAATTTCAGACTGAGCCTAGAGAAGTTCCTCAGGTGTCATTCTGACAACGTTATTCTTCAGGAGCTTCTCCTTTCTGTATTGAGCTTTCTTGATCTCTCTTGCCTTTTCAAACTTCCATTTCTCCTCAGTGATGAAATGGGTCAGCATGTGACTTTGACCAGAGGTCAGATGAAAATCAGGCATAGGGGTGTTAGGATCCTTGTGCCAGAGGTCAATGTAGTCGAGGATCTTCCTCGGATCCAAAAGCAGTGGCACATCTGTGCCTTTGGCTCTAGCGGCCTTCACTTGTCTGTCTCTGATGATTTCTGCAAGTTCATCATCAGAGGTTTCATCATCAGAAGGCACGTGAAACACGACCTGTTTCTTCTTTGGACTTGGTCGAGGACCGCGTCCAGCTGTTGCTTTAGTCTTCAACAGTGTGGGGCCTGATGAGGAAATTGGTGCAGCTGAGGAACTTGCTCAAACACCAGAGGCAATCGAGAAACCAGCAGTCCTTTGACATGTAGCCAGATGCACAGGAGCTGAGGACTTTGAAGGAGCTGCTGAGGACTTTGGTGGAGCACTAGCAGTGTGAGGAATTTGCCGTGAGGGCATTGCTGAGGAACTTGGCCGTGAGGGCGCTGTTGGTGAAGCACTTGGCTTACGAGCAGGCTTCTTTGGCATGGATTTCCTCGGTTTGACCGAGGCCTCAGTAGCAGTAGGAGTGGCAGAATCCTCATTGAATTTCTTCACTGCCTCCTTGGCTTGTCTTGCCAATTTAGCTTGGCGCTTAGCCCATTCTTCAGGAAAGTCCTCACCACGCTTGATGCTGGTGGGGTCAGCTTCTTGGCCAGGTGCCAATGGAGCTCTTGGGCATGGAGGATTGAGGGCGAATTTCCTCATGTACTTTGGAGTCACATATCTGTATTCCCTCCATTCCCTTGCCCATCTCCGTTCAATCCTCTGTATGCGCACCTTGCGCTGATTTTTGTTTTCTTTGCCAAATTTTGCTTCATCAGGTGTGCAATAGTCAGCATAAATTTCCTCAGGGATTTCAAACGCAGTCATAACCTCAGGTTTCATTCCTCCTTTCTGCGGCTTCTTACCGTCTGCCATATTCTTCAGTTGAGGAATTTGAACAATTGAATTCTCTGAAGAAGTATGCAGTTTTTCTTCGAGGAACGCTGCAAATGAGTTAAGTTGATGAGAACCTAGTGATTCAGTAGCAGACATGAGTACCTGTGAACAGGGTATAGGTGCGAGGAATTTGGAGAGGTCATATGCGTTCTCAGAAGGTTTTTCGAAAAGAACAAGTTTTGAGGAATTTGACCAGATGAACCTTGAGGAATTTCACTAAGCGTTCTCGTCTTAGGTTCCAGAGTTGTACAGATCAAAGATCCACACAATTAGGGAATCTTGAAGAAAATGATTGCTTAGAGAAACAGTTCAAGATCATATGATGTGTGAGGTGTTCATATGTGTGAAGATTTGAAGAATAAACACCTTTGAAGATTTTCAGGAAAGTTTGAGAATCAAAGTGAGTAATAAAAGTAACTTTTAATTACCCGAAGTGAAGAACACGACGAACTAAGAAGAACAGATGTGAAGTTCGTCAGGTTAGATCTCCCACGCCCTAACTTGGCAGAGGAAGACAACTACGGTGGCGGCGGAGTGAAGATTTCCGCGGTCGGCGTGAGTACGACGGCGACGAGGTCGAGGCAGCGAAGCTCTTCCTCACCGGCGACGATGGAGTAGCGGCGGCACTAGGGTTTGAGGAGCTCGAGTGAGAGAGTAGCGATCGAGCGGAGTAAATGAAGTGAGGAAGGGGAGAGGGTTATTTATAGACACGGTAGAAACTGTTCGCCCAAAGATTTGGGATGAACGTGCCCCTGCCCTTTCTCCTTCTCGCGACATGTGTCACCCACGTACTGTGTAGTTGAGATCGTGTACGATCGTGGGTGAATAGAATAATGCATTGTGGGATGCGGAACGGTTTGAGCGGCAAAACCGAAAATTTGGATAAGATTTGTTTTAAAGTTTCGTTTGCAATTTCTTCCGCTGACAAGGACACAGTGAAGATTTTGAACGAGTTTCAAATAGAACGCACATGAAGAATTTGTGAATAGATTGGGTTGAGTATAGCATGGAGGGGGAAGGGTCCGATCACATTCACTTAGCAGAAAAAGCAACTTGAAGAAATAGCTATAAGTGAATGCTGTAGAGGACATAAACTCATATATATATATATATATATATATATATATATATATATATATATATATATATATATATATAGCCAATGAAGAAAAACGACGGAAACAGTGAAGATTTTGCAAAGTTGAAGAATTTGAAAAACTAAAGAATTTCAAAACTAAGGAAAAACTCAAATTGAAGATTTTCAACTTTTTGTGGTGGCGTGACCCACCGTATAAGAACGATGATTTCAGACACCGCGTACAATTGTCGTAGGGTTCTGAGAATCAAATTCTTCATTAATTTCTCCACACTTAGAGTGTTATTCTTCATTGATTGAAGAAAAACGTTTCTTCATGTATTGCACATCTAAGTCATCAATTTTGCATAAGTGTCAGGGTGTGTGTCCTTTGCAAAGAACATTCGAAGATTCTAAGATATTTAGCTCACACCGCAACTTGCTAAATCTCTTCTCATCCAAGGGCTTAGTGAAGATATCAGCTAGCTGTTCTTCAGTCTTCACGTGCTCGATGGAGATGTCGCCCTTCAACACATGATCACGAAGAAAATGATGAGGAATCTGAATGTGCTTTGTCTTCGAGTGCTGAACTGGGTTGTGAGCAATCTTGATGGCACTCTCATTGTCGCAGAGGAGAGGCACATTCTTCACGTTGACGCCATAGTCCTTGAGTGTTTGCTTCATCCAAAGCAGTTGAGCACAGCAAGAGCCAGCAGCAATGTATTCAGCTTCCGTAGTAGACAGTGATACGCAGTTCTGTTTCTTCGAGGACCAACAGACCAAAGATCGTCCGAGGAAATGACAAGTGCCAGAAGTTGACTTGCGGTCCACACGTTCACCAGCATAGTCAGAGTCAGAATATCCAATGAGATCAAAATCAGAGCCTTTGGGGTACCATAATCCTAGTGTTGGTGTGTGAGCTAGATATCGAAGAATATGCTTCACAGCCTTATGGTGTGATTCCTTCAGTGCAGCTTGAAATCGGGCACACATGCAAACACTAAGCATTATATCTGGCCTAGATGCACATAAGTACAGTAAAGAACCAATCATGGAGCGGTATACCTTGTGATCGAAGTCAATACCATTTTCATCAGTGCATAGATGGCCATTTGTGGGCATAGGAATTTTGATGCCTTTGCAATCTTGCATGCCGAATTTCCTCAGTACATCTTTGAGATATTTCTCCTGAGATATGAATATACCATTGCGCTGTTGACGAATTTGAAGACCTAAGAAGAATTTCAACTCTCCCATCATAGACATTTGATATTCTTCACTCATCATATAGGCAAATTCATCACTATAACGTTGGTCAGTACAGCCAAAGATAATATCATCAACATATATTTGGCACAGAAACAGTTCACCATCATAAGATTTAGTAAAGAGAGTAGGGTCGAGTGAACCGGGTGTGAAGCCATTCTTCATGAAGAATTCCTTCAATGTATCATACCACGCCCGAGGGGCTTGCTTGAGGCCATAGAGGGCCTTATTAAGTATGAAGACTTTGTCAGGATTCTTTGGATCTTCAAAACCTGGGGGTTGAGCAACATATACTTCTTCCTCAAGCTTACCATTGAGGAATGCACTTTTCACATCCATTTGATATAAGATGATATCATGATGGTTAGCATAAGCAAGTAATATGCGAATAGCCTCAAGTCTAGCAACAGGTGCAAAAGTTTCATCGAAATCAATTCCTTCAACCTGTGTGTAGCCTTGAGCTACCAGTCGTGCCTTATTCCTCACCACAAGGCCATTTTCATCTTGCTTGTTGCGGTAGATCCACTTTGTGCCAATGATATTATGCTTGCGAGGATCTGGACGTTTGACCAGTTCCCAGACATTGTTGAGCTCGAACTGATGTAATTCTTCTTGCATAGCCTGAATCCACTCCGGCTCCAAAAATGCTTCATCTACCTTAGTGGGCTCTGTGATAGAGACAAAAGCATAGTGCCCACAAAAGTTAGATAAATGTGAAGCTTTTGAGCGTGTGAGAGGACCTAGTGCTCTAATGTCAGCGATGATCTTCTCCACTTGCACTTCTTTTGCAACGCGAGGATGAGCTGGTTGTCGCTGAGGAGTTTGATCAGCATTTTCTTCAGCACCATTTTCCTTAGCATTTTCTTCAGGTGCATCAGCTCGACGTTCTTCATGAACTGGAATGAATTCTTCAGCAGATTCTTCAGTAGGAATGACATCCTCAGGTGCTGGTTCATCTAACACAGAAGGTAGGTGCTCTCTTTGCGAGCCATTAGTTTCATCGAACCGCACATCTACAGTGTCAACAATCTATTGAAGAACAATGTTGAAGACTCTGTAGGTGTGCGAGTCCTTTTCGTAACCAAGCATAAAACCTTCATGCGCTTTCGGTGCAAATTTAGAATTGTGGTGAGGATCTCTAATCCAACATTTAGCACCGAAGACTTTGAAATAACTCACATTGGGTTTCTTGTCAGTGAGGAGGCCGTCTTCTTGAAGAATTTGTGAAGATGTACTCTGTTGATGATGTGGCACGCAGTATCAATTGCATCAATCCAAAAACGATGAGGCGTTTTGTATTCATCAAGCATAGTGCGAGCCATCTCAACAAGAGTTCTGTTCTTGCGCTCCACGACGCCATTTTGCTGAGGAGTATAGGGAGCAGATAACTCATGAGTAATACCAAGTTCATCAAGATAGTCATCAAGATCGGAATTCTTGAACTCAGTTCCATTGTCACTTCTAATGTGCTTGATCTTCACACCAAAGTTGGTTGAAGCCCTCGGGGAAAAACGTTTGAAGACTTCCTGCACTTCATGTTTGTAAGTAACAATGTGTACCCATGTATATCGAGAGTAATCATCAACAATGACAAAACCATATAGAGATGCATCATTAGTGACTGCTGAGTAATGATTAGGTCCAAAGAGGTCCATGTGAAGCAATTCGAATGGACGAGTAGTGGTCATGATAGTCTTCGCTGGATGCTTGGCCTTGGTCATTTTTCTAGCTTCACAGGCTCCTCATAAGTGATCCTTGAGGAATTTGACATTCTCAATGCCAATGACATGCTTCTTCTTTGCAAGCGTGTGCAAATTCCTCATGCCTGCGTGACCAAGTCGTCGATGCCATAGCCAGCCTTCTGAAGCTTTTGCAAGTAGACACACGGCTGGCTGTGGTCCTGTAGAGAAATCAACAATATACAAATCTCCTCTCCTAAAGCCTTCGAAGACTTTGGAATTGTCAGCTTCCATAATCACAACACAACAATACTTGCCAAAGACAACAACCATATCAAGATCACAAAGCATTGAGACTGACACGAGGTTGTATCCTAAGGACTCAACAAGCATGACTTTGTCCATGTGTTTATCCTTAGAGATTGCAACCTTACCAAGACCCAATACCAGACTTTTGCCTTTGTCAGCAAAGATGATATGCTTCAGATGTGACGGTGATAAGGGAGAATCCATCAATAGATTCTTGTCACCAGTCATGTGATTCGTACATCCACTATCGAGGACCCACTCAGTAGCTTTGGGTTGATCATCCTGCAGATGAATTAGTGTAGCTTACAATCTCATATGCTTCATTTGTGAAGAATATGATATCAAGTTCATCAGATGAATTTCATCAATCAGTAAACAGATATAGCAGTATGAGGACATGTGAAATGAAGGTTCATTTCACCATGATTCGCCTGCGTCCTTTCAGGCAATTTTGTCAGGTCCCCGGCAAATTCTTCAGATGTTAAAGCACGTCTGGAGACCTGACCCTGCAGAAGAGATTAGTTCTTTTTCTTCACCACCCACATTTGAAGGGGTGGCAAAGAGTTTATCACTCTGCGAGCACCATACGAGAATGGTGGCATAGAGGCCAAACCATTTCGTTTCACATAAGAGGGGTTAGGGTATGCATATGAATAAGCAGAGAAATTCTTCGAGGACTTATGAACATAATGGTTTGAAGAATAATGCACATATTCATAGCCCTTAGCTCTACCCTGCGAAACAGAGTTGTTAGCACGATGATAATCATGTGAGGACTTTGATCCATTTGTTGAATTTGATCCACGTGAAGGATTTGATCTGGGGTTCCTGTTCTTCACAGGTGGTGTCATGAGGACATTCACCTGAAGACTTTCAAGGCACTTCTTGGGAACCCAGATTTTCTTCATAGGAGAACCGCTCCTGCAGTTAGTGCCAACATATCTAGCAAATACTTCACCATTCTGATTTTTAAACAGTTTATAGTTGGAGTCAAATGACTCATCAGAAGAATGAGGAGATTCACATGTAAAGCCAGATAAGTTAGATGGATCAACTAGAGGTCCCTTTGCAGCAACCCATGAGGTTTTGGGGTACTGCTCAGGCTTCCAATATGTTCCATCAGCATTAAGTTTCCTCTCAAAGGCGATGCCCTCTTTCCTAGGGTTTCCGTTGAGGATCTGCTTTTTAAGCACATCACAAAGAGTCTGATGCCCTTTGAGGCTTTTGTACATGCCTGTCATGTACAATTCCTTCAGCCCTGCATCGTCAGTGATACTAGCAATGTCCTCAGATGAGGAATTAGTGATAGCAGAGGCAGGTGAAGAATTTGTAACAGTTGAAGCATTTGAACATTCAGGTGAAGAATTAGCAGATTCACGTTCAATGCACTTTAAGCATGGAGGAACAAATTCTTCCTGAGAAGCGCTGATTTGTTGAGAGTAATGAATCGCGCTCCTTCTGTAGATCTTCATAACTCACTCTTAGCTTCTCAAGATCTTGCTTTCTTTGAAGAAATTCATAAGAAAGTTTCTCATGATCAGATAAGAGAGTGTTATGATGACTTTGAAGGTTATCAAACCTAGACTGAAGTCTCTGAAGATTTTCAGTCAGGGCTTTAGTGCGATCCATTTCTTGACCCAACATATCATCACTTTTGTCTAGCATGTTTTGAACCTTTTCAAAAGCCCTTTGTTGTTTTACAGCAATCTTAGCAAGTTTAGAGTAGCTGGGCTTGAGATCCTCATCAGATTCATTTTCACTAGATTCAGAGGAGGTGTATTTGAGTACCTTTGCACCTTTCGCCATGAAGCAATAGGTGGGAGCGTAGTCATCATTATCTTCATCAGGCTTGTCGGTGGGGTCAGTTTCTTCAGCGTTGAAGATGGACTTGCTAACGAAAGCAGTAGCGAAGGCCAGACTCGCCACACCAGATTCGGATTCTTCAGATGCCTCCTCTTCCTCATGTTCCTCAGATTCAGCTTCAGAGTCCATTTCCTTGCCAATGAATGCCCGAGCCTTCTTGGAGCTGCTCTTCTTGTGAGATGAAGACTTCGAGGATTTTGATGACGAAGATTTTAACGATTTCTTCTTCTTCTTCGCATCATTAGAACTGTAATCCTTGTATTTCTTCTTCTTCAATTCCTTTTCCCACTGAGGACAATCTTGAATATAGTGACCAGGTTTCTTGCATTTGTGGCACAGCCTTCTCTTATAGTCACTTGATGAGGAATCACTGCTTCTTGAGGATTTTCCAAAGCGACCACGTCTTGAGAACTTCTGGAATTTCTTCACGAGCAGTGCTAGCTCCTGGCTCAATTCTTCAGGATCACCAAGGCTACTACCAGAATCCTCACATTCAGACTCAGACACAACCTTGGCCTTCAGGGCACTTGGTTTGCCATAGCTCGAACCATAGAGATCTCTCTTTTTAGCAAGCTGGAACTTGTGAGTATTTAGCCTTTCGAGGATATCGGCAGGATCAAGAGACTTGTAGTCAGCCCGTTCTTGTATCATCAGTCCCAGAGTATCAAATGAGGAATCAAGCGATCTCAACAGTTTCTTCACCACCTCATGATCAGTGATGTCAGTGGCACCGAGGGCTTGAAGCTCATTTGAGATGTCAGTGAGGCGATCAAAGGTTTGTTGGACATTTTCATTGTCGAGTCTTTTGAAGAGGTTGAAGAGATTCCAAAGAACATCAACTCGAGAGTCACGCTGAGTTGAGACTCCTTCATTCACTTTGGACAGCCTATCCTAGATAAGCTTAGCAGTTTCCAAAGCACTCACTCTTCCATACTGTCCTTCACTCAGATGGCCACATATGATATTCTTCGCTTGAGAATCGAGTTGCTTGAATCTCTTCACGTCGGTAGCGTTCAGTGAGGGTGAGACAGAGGGAACACCATTTTCCACAACATACCAGAGATCTTTGTCAATTGCCTCAAGATGCATTCGCATCTTGTTTTTCCAGTAGGGGTAGTCCGTCCTATCAAAGGTAGGACACCCAGCCGAGACCTTGATCATACCTGCGGTCGACATAACTAAAACTCTAGGTGGTTAAGCCAAAATCACACAGAACAAGGGAGTACCTTGCTCTGATACCAATTGAAAGTGCGTTATATCGACTAGAGGGGGGGGGTGAATAGGCGATTTTTATGAATTCTTCACTGAGGAATTTGCCAGTGAGGAAATTCCTTAGCGAAGAACTACTTGCAGCGGAATAAGTACTCATAAGTAAGCATAACAGAATACAAGCATGGTCATCATGATGAAATGAAGACAAACACTGAGTACAGAAAGCGTAATCACAGGATAACACAAGGTGAAGACAAACAGACTGAAGAAATTGATCTGAGGAAATTGAGAAAGTCTTTAGTCGAAGTCTTCAAACACAGATATGAACAAACACTCAACACAGTAATGAGGAAATGAAAGGGTTGAGGAAATAGAACCAGTTAGGTTGGTGAAGACAATGATTTGGTAGACCAGTTCCAACTACTGTCTCAGTTGTACGTCTGGTTGGAGCGGCTGAGTATTTAAACTCGAGGACACACAGTTCCGGACACCCAGTCGCTGAGCACGCAGCTCAGGACACCCAGTCCTCACCGTATTCTCCTTGAACTAAGGTCACACAGACCTTGTCCAATCACTCGTGGTAAGTCTTCAGGCGACTTCCAAACCTTCACAGACTTGGTCACTCGGCGATCCACAATTCCTCTTGGATGCTCTAGACCATGACGCCTAACCGTCTGGAAGAAGCACAGTCTTCAAAGGTAACAAGCGTCGGATCCACGCAGGATCAATTTCTTCAGTGATGCTCAATCACTTTGGGTTTCTAGGGGTTTGGTTTTGGGTTTTCCTCACTCGATGATTTTCGCTCAAAGTCCTCGGAGGATGGGTTGCTCTCAAATGACAAGTGTCAAGTTCTCTCGGAGCAGCCAACCAGCTAGTGGTTGGAGGGGGCGGCTATTTATAGCCTAGGGAGCGACCGTTAGGGGCGCCACCGCCTGCCACGATGGCCTTCTTGTCATCTCCACTTGCCACCTTGCACCGCTTGGCTGCACAGCTCCCCGCCACGTGTGCCTGGGACGATCCTGTGGCGACACGTTGTCGGATGCGCTGGAGCGTGGGCGCAGAGTGGTGGCTTCACCGCGGCTAGCGCCTTGCCGCGGTCGTTGTCTTGTCGCACCCGAAAGCTTGTCGCTCGCCGGGTCTTGCCGGGACGCGCGGCGCGTCGTGGCAAGTTTCTTGACTGGCCTTCCCGGCAAGCTCCTCTTGCCGGGGCCTTGTCCTTCCCGGCAAGCTCCTCTCGCCGGGGCCTCGTCTTCTTAGTTAAAACACTTTGTTCTTGAATGGCACAAATATGAGTTGCGGAGGATCTTGGCGGATGCCCGGCAAGCCTGGCTGCTGGGTGCTGCGACTGCCCGTGCACAAGTTCGGGATACAAGGTACCCCTACTTTAGTACACCGACAGGAGCCCTCGGGCCTGGGCCATACACGGTGCTGAGCGCTGTTGGGCCAGGCCCAAAACAGGGCACAGGCATGCGCGGCCTGGGTCCATACCAAATCTAACTCCGTATCCACCGCGCCCTCCCGTAACGGCACGCGTCAACCGCGGTGTCGTGGGAGAGATCGTGGGCAATTCTTTAGTCAGGAAAGGCGTAACGTTCGCCTCTCCTCTTTATAAGTAGAGGAAACAGGGGCCGTTCCCCCACCTTCGCCACTTCTGGTTCCTTCCTCAGAAAGCTCCGCCGCCCCCCTCCGCTTGCCAAGCCGAAAGAGAGCAGCGCTCTGCTCTCGCCGCCGCCGTCGCCGCCAACCTCCTCCACCGCTTCTGCCATGGCTCCGAAGACTGGAAAGAGTACGAAGTCGGCCGAGGCGCTGCGGCTTGAGGCGCTGCGCAAGGAGCGAGCACTTCCCCCCCCCCCCCCCCGAGCTCACCCCGAAGGCGCTGCGGGAGGAATTCTATCTCTTCTGGTCGACGGAGACGCAGGCGCATCCGCGCACGCAGGTACTCTCCGCCGAAGCTTCTACTTCGAAAAAGTGTGCAAGAGGATACTATTTCTTCCCCCTGTTCTTCTATTGCAGGCTGTGCCCACCTTTTTCTGATTTCTTCTGTGATATCATGAACACCTACGGGTTTCATCTTCTTGACTTCACCCCCAACGCCGTTCTGACAATGGCGGTTTTCGCATACCTTTGCAAGAACTTCGTTGGAATCCACCCGAATGTCGCTCTCTTTCGCCACTACTTCATGCCCCGGGCCGAGAAGGGGGAGCCCTTAGCTGGTGGGATCGCCTGGATCTCGAGGGTCGACATGAAGGAGGTTTATCTGGAGGGCGAGCTCCGCAGCAAGTGGGATGAGTGGAGGGCGGAGTGGTGCTGGATTGTTGACGCGGATCCGCAGCCATTCACCAGCCTGCGTCAAGCCCGAGTAGTGCGCGGCGGCGACTGGAGCGCCCTGGCGGCCGATGACGCTAGATTGAAGATCGCCACCACGCGGATTCTGTGGCTCAGGCTTGCCGGGCTTACTGTAGGGGCCGTTGGCGCGGACTTCCTTCGCCGCCGCATCGCCCCTCTGCAGGAGAGGAGGAGGCCCGCCTGGCTGTTCGGGGGCCCAGCAGATATCATGAGGCTACGTCCAGGCCTCAATTTTAATTTCACAGTCTTGGAGTTGGATGGGATGCTCAAGGAGTTGTTCAAGCACGACTCCAACCATCCGGAGTGGTTCAGGCTGCCGCAGGGTGTCGTGCCGTTGTGCAATAACTCCCAGCTCGATCGCATCCGCGCAATGATGCCGGAGTGCGACTCGCATGGGATTATCCCAACGTGGCAGGAGCCTACCGACGACGTCGTGCAGAACTTCTTCGACGACTTGGTGGAGGTGGCGGTCTGTGCCGACGAGCAGAGGCTCCTCACCCGCGACACCACTGATGACGAGATGTGGTACATCGCCACCAGGGCGGAAGAGGCGGCGGCAGCCGCCACCGCGGGTGAGTTTGGTTTTACGCTGGAGGAGGCAGAGGCGGCCGAGGCGGCTAGCCTTGCCGATCGGGAGGACCTTGGCGGGGAGGTCGTTGGCGAGGGGGAGCCCGAAGCCGAAGCGAGCGAGCCTGCCGGGGGCGCAAGTGGCCAGCCATCTTCAAGCAACCTGCCGCAGACGGGGGCCTCAGTGCAGCCCCCAGCTCAACCGAGAAGGCGCCTCCGCAAGACTGGAGACACAGCAGGGCGGCGGGCAGGCCAACAGCCGCAGCGCCGCGGGACACGCTCTACCGCGACAAGCACCGTTGCCGCGGGAGCGTCTCATGCCGCGCCGGCAACTGGAGCGGGTCTTCTCGAGCCGCTACTCCTGATCCTGCCGCAGGCGTCCAAGGGAGCCTACTCCTCCGCCTCGTCGCACTGAAAGAGTGCCGGATTTCGACCTCTCCGCGCTGAGCTCCGACGAGGAGGAAGAAGAGGAGGAGGAGTAAGGCTTTCTTCTTGTTGTACTTATATTTCTTTGATTTTTTTGCTGTTCCTTGTCTTGTATCTGATCTGCTTCCCTCTGAACCTTGTTCCATTTCAGGACTCTGGCCGAGAGAGCGGCGAAGAGGGCCAAGGTCCCCGTGGTTGTCATCGAGGACGATCCTGCAGTGATGGCAGAGGACACGTCCGAGACTACTTTGACGGACCCGGCACCCTCTCCTCGAAGCAGCCCCCAACGCAGCCCCCAGCGTAAGTACTTGTTCACTTCCCGTTGTGGGGCGCGCATGGGTGCTCTTTCTCCGTTGATATCTTGATTGTTGACTTGCTTGTGTAGGAGCAGAACAGGCCCATCAGGAGCAACCAGAAGCCGCTCCGGAGGTGCAATCTGCTTCAACTACGCCGCCAAGGGGCGATTCTCCGACAAGGGAGCGCTCTCCGGCAAGGGAGAGGTCCCCGGCAAGGGGTGGAACCAGCGAGCCTTCGGTGGTGGAGCCCATGGTCACAGAGCCCAGCACAGGTAACCCTCCTTGCTGGAAATTTTCCCTTGGGTTCTTCTTCTTCTGGTCTTCTTTTTTGGATATTTGCTTGACTTTTCCCCCCTTTTCCTGCCTTCAGATCCTTCCTCCGCGGAGCCAATGGAGACCGAGGCCACCGGCGAGGAGAACTTGCGCGGCGATACTGGTGAAGCCGCTGCTACTGAAGAGGAGGCCGGCACTGATGACCCCGCCGATGAAGAGGCCGCCAAGGCTGCTGGAGCTGGAGCTGGCGAGGGGTCCGACAAGCGTACTGACGACCCAGGGGCTGCAGGAGCGCAAGGCGCTACGCCGACCGCCGACCCCTCCGCCGCTGACACAGCGCCAGGCCCCGAAGAGCCCCAGCCCGGCGCCTACTTGAAGGCCGGCGAAGGTATCTTCATCAGGCTCCCCTGGGCGTCAAGCTCCAGGGCGCCGGTCGAGGGAGAGGCTTTTAACGGAGAAGTACTCGCCTCCGCTGGGTTGGCGGTGGTTGACGCACCAAGCAGCAGCAGTGGCGAGTCCGAAGAGGAGCAGTTGCTCCGGAAGTTGGTGTCGCTCTACCGCGCCCGGCAAGCGAAGCTGGAGTCCCGGGAAGCGCTTGTCGCACGGGCGGGAATTGACATAGAGAAGCATGCGGAGGAGCTCCAGAGCCGCAACCAAGAGGCCCTCCGGTCTATTGCTGAGGAGAGGGTGCAGCTTGTCGAGGCAAAGAAGGCGTTCATCCTTGAAAAGGCTGAAGCTGAGGAGCAGCAGAGGCTTGCCGCTGAAGAGCTGTCCACCCGGGAAGGTGAACTGACGCAGCGAAAAGTCAATCTGGACAGCTACGAGGAGGAGCTCTCCGCACGCGAGCAATCACTTGGCGGGGCCCTCAAGGAAGCAAAAGACGCTGCCGCAGCTGTTGAGGCCGCCAAGAAGGAGTTAGAGGTGAAGATGATGCAGTTGGAGGCTGATCTGAAAGGGAAAGATGAGGAGCTCGCCACGCTCCAGCGTGAACGCGAGAAGGATGCCCTCGCTCATGGTGATCTGCAAGTCCAACTCGCCGACAAGGGCAAGGAACTGAACACCGCCAAGGACTCAAATGCTGATCTGGAGCTGAAGCTGGCCACGCTGATGGAGACACTGGGCGGCGCCAAGAAGCGAGAGGAGGATTTGAAGAAAGAGATCAAGGCCAACGAGGAGCTGCTAACGAGGGCCGCCGAGACTCAAAACACCTTCAGGGCTACGGTGGAGCTCTGGACGGAGGGCCTCGTCAACATCGCTGCAGTCATCGACGACGAGCTGGCACAACTGGACTTGGCGGGCTTCGGGTACTCCTCCGACGAGAACCTCCAGCCCAGCGCCAAGCTTACTCTTTTCTTCAAGGGTGTGGCGACGGCTCTCCAGCAACTCCGGGAAAGGATCCCAAAGCAGCTGGCTGACGAGTCGCGCGAAATCTGTGCCAAGGTCTTGGAGAAGGTGTTGGTGAAGGTACTCTTCCGCAATCCGGGCCTCGACCTCACCCGCGTCCTCAAGAAGCTGCCGGCGGGTGCTGATCTTGAAGAGCTCAAAGCCATTGTCGCACCCATTGTGGACAAGGTAAATGAAGTCAGGAGGATCGACGGCGAGCGCGTGGATTAGGCCACCCTTCTTCTCCCTTCCTTGTCGCTGTTATTTAAGTTATGAGAACAATTCAGTCAGTGCCGCACAAGTTACCTTTGTAATATAACTTTATTCTGGGCAATGCTTGCTATGTTATCTCCTTTACTTGATTCCTTTCTTTGTATGTTTTTACCCTACGCTTTTAGGGAACTTGCCGGGGCAGGCACGCTTGCCGCGAGCGCTGAGTGCGGAACATCAGCAGCCCGCTGGCGGTGCCGGCTCCGGCAAGAAACCTTGCCGCAACTAGTTGCAGCACACTTAAGTTGTTGAGCGGACTCGAAACAAAGTAAGGGCGCAACTAGCTACGAGGAGGTTCCTCCGCGCACAGGTTTTCTATACAAAGCACGGTCGTTCAAGGAAGATAACTTAAAATTTTAAAAACTGATCATGCTCAGACTTTGGCGACTTAGCTTTTTCTTTTTGCCGTCTGTTTCCCGGCAAGGCCAAACTTCTTTGAACGACGCCTAGTCCACACCATTATCTTCTTATCTTCTCCTCCCCCCGGTGAACTTGTGGGCGAAGGAACCTTCTCTTTGAGAAAAAGAAAGAAGAGAAAATAACGGTATGGAGCCTTGAGGCTTGTTATTGCTTACCGGGGCAAGTGCTGCACAAAGTGTCAGACAAAGCATGCAAAAAAAAGAAAGAATGCATGAAATTTGACAAGATGTGTGAAGCACAAGAGCTTTATTTATGCACGGGATCTGCGCCCGGCTTTGTACAAAGGGTTACATGCAACAGCGGCAAGGCTTGTACAAAAGGTGGTTGTCGGAACAGCAGGTTCCGGCAACCGCGCCTTAGGGGTAAAACTTACGAAGATGCTCTATGTTCCAGGAGTTGCTCACCGGAAAGCCATCTTCGGTCTCAAGGCGGACAGCGCCAAGCCTAGTGACTCGTTTCACCCGATAAGGGCCTTCCCACTTCAGCGTCAACTTGTTGGAATTCTTGGCGGATTGAACGCGCCGAAGAACAAGGTCGCCTTCCTCGAAACTTCTGGCATTAACTTTGCGGCTATGGTAGCGACGCAAAGCTTGCTGGTATCGAGCAGCTCGTATAGCAGCCTGAAGACGATCTTCCTCAAGGAGCAGCGCGTCATCTTGCCGCAGCTGCTCTTGCTCAAGCTCATCATAAGCGAGCACTCGAGGCGATCCATATACGAGTTCCGTGGGGAGAACTGCTTCTGCTCCATAGACTAGAGCAAAAGGTGTCTGGCCAGTGGCTCGATTTGGTGTCGTCCTGATCGACCAAAGAACCACTGGCAGCTCCTCGATCCAATTTCTTCCGCACTTGTGCAGCCTGTCGAAAGTTCTGGTCTTGAGCCCGCGCAGCACTTCAGCATTTGCCCTCTCTGCTTGACCGTTGCTTCTCGGGTGAGCAACAGAAGCGAAGCAGATCTTGGCGCCAAGATCTTGGACGTACTGCGTGAAGGTGCGGCTTGTGAATTGTGTGCCATTGTCGGTGATGATCCTGTTAGGGACCCCGAAACGGCAAACAATTGACCTGAAGAACTTGACTGCTGACTGTGCTGTCGCCTTCCTCACTGCTTCCACCTCCGGCCACTTCGTGAACTTGTCGATCACCACGTACAAGTACTCGAAGCCCCCGACAGCTCGGGGAAAGGGGCCAAGAATGTCGAGCCCCAGACCGAAAATGGCCAGGATAAAGGGATTGTTTGGAGAGGTTGAGCTGGTTGATGTATCTGTTTGGAGTGGAACTGGCACGCTTCACACTTGGTTACTTGTGCAGTTGCATCCTGGAGGGCTGTTGGCCAAAAGAAACCTTGCCGGAAAACCTTGCCGGCAAGTGCTCTTGCGCCAATGTGGTGGCCACATATGCCTCCATGTATCTCTCCAACAGCTCATGTCCTTCTTCCCGGGAAATGCACTTCAATTTCACTCCGTTGAATCTTCTTCTGTACAGTATGTCATCGACAAACAGGTACATACTTGATTGTCGGGCTACTCTTTCGGCTTCTTCTTGCTCCTCGGGAAGTTCTCCTGTTTGAAGGAAACGGACGATCGGCTGTGCCCATGCCGGAGCTTGTGGCTCGACGACAAGGACCAAAGTCGCAAATGCTGCTGCGGGAACATCTGCTTCCACGGCAAGAATCTGCGATTCAGCCGGAGCTTCATGTTCCCCGGCAAGCTTGCCGGAGCAAAACTTGTCGGGAGCGTCTGCTTCAACGAAACAAACCCTAGGGCTTGTCGGAGCAGACTGCTCCTCAGCATTCTTTGTGTTGATCTTGGGGACCTTCTTGACGGCGGCTTCGGGGAGCTCAGCCGGAAAGTAGTCACCAGAAACCAACTTCCTCTTCTTGCTCTGTCCAGTTGATGGTGTTACAGATGGTTGAGTCATCTTGAGCACAAAGATCCCTGGTTCCACAGGCAACTTGAGTGCGGCACATTTCGACAGGCCATCGGCAACATCGTTCTGGGCTCTTGGAACATGTTCCATCTGCAGGCCTTCAAAATGCTCTTCCAACTTCCTCACTTCATCAATGTAGGCTTCCATCAACGGACTCTGATAATCTTTGTTAACTTGGCGGACGACAAGCTGCGAGTCACCCCTGACAATAAGTTTCTTGATCCCAAGGTCTCCCGCGATCCTGAGTCCGGCAAGCAAGCCTTCATACTCTGCAGTATTGTTTGTCGCTTGCTCCTTGGGAAAGTGCATCTGGACCACGTACTTGAGGTGCTCCTCGGTGGGTGCGACAAGTAATAAGCCCGCACCGGCGCCTTGCAGCGAGAAGGCACCATCAAAGTACATGACCCATTCCTTGTTTGCTTCCTTGACGGGGATGCTCGTCTCTGGAGTTTCTTCATCAGGCGTTGGCGTCCACTCTACTATGAATTCTGCTAATGCTCGGCTCTGAATAGTTGAAGTACTTTCAAACTTGAGGCCAAAGCTTGACAATTCCAGTGCCCACTCGACAATCCTGCCTGTTGCTTCTGGATTCTGCAATATCCTCTTCAACGGAAAGCGAGTGACAACTGTGATCTCATGTGCTTGAAAGTAATGGCGCAACTTCCTCGAGGCCATCAGAAGGCCGAAAAGCAACTTCTGCACGCCAGAGTACCTTGACCTAGCCCCCTGCAGAAGGGAACTGACAAAATAAACTGGGCGCTGCACCATCTTCTTTTGTTTCTCTTCCTCTAGTTGCACAGATCAATCCTTGTCGGGACCAGAGCTTGTCGGGGAAGCCCCTTGCTTGTCGCTGGATGTGCTTGCCGCGGCTGCTGGCTCATCATCTGCCTCCCTCTCCGCTACTATTGCAGCACTAACCACTTGATTGGTTGCCGCTAGGTATAGCAGCAACTTCTCTTGTGGCTTAGGTGCGATAAGTATTGGAGTGGAGGACAGATATCTCTTCAAGTCTTGCAGCGCAGCCTCCGCTTCAGGGGTCCACTTCATTGGACTTGCCTTTTTCAAAATTTTGAAAAATGGCAGGGCGCACTCAGCAGACTTAGAGATGAACCTACTGAGAGCAGCAACGCAGCCGGCAAGCCTTCGCACATCCCTGACGCGCTTCGGTGCTTCGATCTGCTCAATGGCTTTGATCTTGTCGGGATTGGCTTCAATCCCCCTCTGAGATACAAAGAACCCGAGAAGCTTGCCGGAAGGAACTCCAAACACACACTTCTCGGGGTTCAACTTGAGATTAATCTTGCGCAGATTTGTGAAGGTCTCGTCCAAATCCTGGATCAAAGTTGCTTTGTCCTTGCTCTTGACCACTATATCATCCATGTAAGCTTCTACATTTCTGTGCAACTGTGGCTCAAAAGCATGACTGACTACTCTTGCAAATGTTGAACCAGCATTCTTTAGTCCGAAAGGCATTCGTACAAAGCAGTATGTGCCACATGGAGTAATGAATGCGGTTTTCTCTTCATCCTCTTCTGCCATGAAGATCTGATGATATCCTGAGTATGCATCAAGAAATGAAAGCAAATCGCATCCTGCCGTGGAGTCGACAATCTGGTCAATGCGCGGCAAGGGAAATGGATCTTTGGGACAAGCTTTATTAACATCAGTGAAGTCAATACAAAGCCTCCACTTCCCATTTGCTTTGCGCACGACTACAGGATTGGCCAGCCACGTTGGATGGAGCACTCCCCTTACAAGGCCTGCCGCTTCCAACTTCTTGATCTCTTCTGCAATGAATTCTTGATGCTCCACTGCTTGCTTCCTAACTCTCTGCTTGATGGGCCTCGCGTGAGGGCAGACGGCAAGGTGGTGCTCAATTACTTTCCTGGGAACACCGGGGATGTAAGATGGTTGCCATGCAAACACATCAACATTCGCCCGCAGGAAAGCAATGAGCGCGCTTTCCTATTTAGGGTCAAGCGTGGCACTGATGGTGAAGGTACCACCAGTGCCGTCCTCCTTGGCGGCCACTTTCTTGGTCTCTGGTGAAGCTGTCTTTGCCTTCTTGCACTTGCCGGTGGAGCTCGATGGTGCGTCCTCGACGGTAGCGCAGCACTCCGAAGAGGTGCGCTTGCCGGAGTGGGCATCAGAGCTGTTCTTGCCGGACTTGGTCTTCTTCTTTCCCCCGGGAGCTTCAGCGGCAAGTGTCTTGCGATCTGCTGCGGCTGCTGCTTCCCGGTAGATCTTGTCGGTACAGATAAGGGCATCTTTCTTGTCGCCAGGGACAGAAATGGCACTTATCGGACCGGGCATCTTGAGCACGTTGTAGGCGTAGTGAGAGGCTGCCATGAACTTGGCGAGCGCTGGACGACCAAGTATCCCATTGTAGGGCAATGGGAAATCAGCGACGTCAAAGGTGACTCTCTCTGTCCTGAAATTTAACTCGCTGCCAAATGTCACTGGCAGTGTAATCTTCCCCTTCGGCTTGCTCCTTCCCGGGTTGATTCCTTGAAAGGTACCAGTCTCTTCAAGCTCGCTGTCGGGGATCTGGAGCTTCTTGAGCACCGCGGAGGAGATCAGATTCAAGCCGGCCCCGCCGTCAACCAGCATCTTTGTGACTTTGAGGTTGCGGATAGTTGGCGAAACCAACATCGGCAAGCACCCGACCGCAGTTATGCGATCAGGGTGATCCTCAACATCAAAGATGATGGGCGTGCTGGACCACTTCAGGGGCTTGCGCGACTCAACTGATGTTTCTGCTGCATTAACTTCACGCACCCACTGTTTGAGCTGGCGGTGCGAAGTATGCAGAGAAGCACCGCCGTCGACGCACAAAAACTCTGTTGCCTTCTGAAACTCCTGCTCGTCGGCCTCATCCTCATCCATCTCTTCATCTTCGTCTTCGTCTTCATCCTTGTCGCGGCCACGGGGAGGCCTGTCTCCTTGCCGTTGCTTGGCCTTGCCGCGGCGCCCTCCCCGGCCGGGACGCTTCTTGCCGGATCCTCCACCACCTTCTTGGGCCTTCTCCTTGTCGCGGCGCTCGTACTCAGCTTTCTGTAGCTCAACAAGCTGCTCAACCTTCTTACAAGTCTGGAGATCATGGCCCTTGGTGCGGTGGATCTTGCAGTACTGCTTGCCGGAGCCGTCCTGCTTGTCGGCGGCCACCACAGCCTCGCCGGAGTCACCAGCTTTGGCCTTCTCGGCGCCACCTCCATTGCCGGACTGCTCGACAACTAGCACATCCTTGGCTTTCCTCTTTCTGTTATTCCGCCTCCGGTTCTTCTTTGCCGGGGTGGCATCCTCACTGTCAGATCCTTCTGCTCCTGCGTTTTCTCCGGGGAGTTTCCTCCCCTCCTCAGCACGTGCACATTTGTCGGCCAGAGCATATAGCTCGCTGACATCTCTGATTTTGCACATCGCCATCTCCTCCCTCATCCTGCGGTTACGCACGTTCTGATGGAACGCGCTGATAACCGCGGCAGGGTGGACGTCTGGGATGTTGCGCTGCACTTGGCTGAATCTTTGAATGTACTTGCGCAGGGGTTCTCCTTCTTCCTGGGCGAGCAGATGAAGATCGCTCTCCTGGCCATGGGGCTTGTGGCCGCCTGTGAAGGCGCCGACAAACTGATGGCACAGATCTGCCCATGAAGAGATGGAGTTGTCCGGCAAGTGCATGAGCCAAGATCTGACGTTGGGCTTGAGCACCAGCGGGAAGTAGTTGGCGAGGATCTTCTCGTCGCGCCCCCCGGCAGCCTGCACCGTGATGGTGTAGACGCTGAGGAATTCTGACGGATGTATCCTGCCATCGTACTTCTCGGGTACATCTGGCTTGAAGTTCTTGGTACTGGGCCACTGGACCTGCCGCAGCTCACGAGTGAACGCAGGGCAACCTACCGCGTACGGCAAGTCGCCTGGTTCCCCTGGCGCATGCATATCAACAGTGGGCCCAGCGCGCTGGTCTGACTGACGCCGCGCTTCTCTTTGACGCTCGATGCGAGTACGAGCATCTTCTTGTCGTCGTTCTTGGAGAACTTGGCGCTGATCGCGACGAGCTCGCGGGTCCAACGACGTGGTGGAGTCGGTGTCGAGGTTAGCCCGGCGAGTCGGCAATCTTGGCCTTCGGGGCGGGGAGTGCACGGTGGTGGCACCCCCACTGGTCTTGTCGGCGTCGGCTTGCGCCTAGGCGTCACGGTGGTGGCACCCCCACTGGTCTTGTCGGCGTCGGCTTGCGCCTGGGCGTCTTGCCGGGGCTTCGACGTGCTCGGTTGCCGGGGCTTGTCGCCGTTGGCGAAGCCGATGAGGCTCTGAATGGTGGCCCTCCAATCGTCGATCTTGTCTGGCGCTGGAGGGTAATCTAGAAGCAGTTGGGCTCAGGCCAACGCTTCCTCTGGAGTCTTGGGCGGCGGTGGCGAACAACACGAGGAGCGGGATATGCTCAAACTTCTAACAGTGTTAGAAGGAGCAACATCTCGTCCAGGCGACCGTACCGCGCTCGTGCCAACATGTTGACGCGTGTGTTGGCCTTGAGCGTCCCGCGATCCACCAGCTTGGCCTTGTTCCAACGCGAGTACGGTGCTAGGAGCACCATGGCGTTGTCGATCCCGCACCTCCTGAGAGGGGTGCGGTGTATGTACGGACGCCGAAGCTTGTGGGGCCTTGTCCTTGGATCTGGTGGCAATGTGAGCTCCCCCATCGGCTCCTGTTCTTTCGCCGGCGTCTACCCCACCGCCCGTTTGCTCCGGTGGTGGTGGGATCGACGCGGACGGACCAACCACCTCCGAAGTCTTCTTCTTCGGTGGCATGTCGATGAAGATGTTGATGTAGCGCGCGCGAACACCGGATCAGGTTCGCACAACCTCGACGCCCCCCTACCTGGCGCGCCAAAGATGTCGTGGGGAACGAACACCTATGGGGCAGGGCCCCTTTCGGTCCGACAAGGGAGCGGAGGGCGCACGAAGAGCAGATCGAGGCGAAGCACTCGAGGGATTTTACCCAGCTTCGGAGCTCTCCGGAGATATAAAACTCCTACTGCTGCTTTGTGATGGTATTATGTTCTTGCTCAAGAACATGAGCGTTCTGTGTTTTCGAAGGAGTCGAACCCCTTCTATGTTGCGCATGGGCCTCCTTTTATAGGCTAAAGGGGTCACCGACAGGTGGCAACGCAGAGAGGGGTATAAAAGTAAAAAGAGGGGTTGGTACAACCGCTATCTACAGTCTCCCCTACCTAACTCTGACGGCAGGGGACAAGGGCATTTAATGCCCGTCTAGTCGCCCAAACTGTGCAGAGAAGCGACCGTTAGGGGCACCACCGCCTGCCACGATGGCCTTCTTGTCATCTCCACTTGCCACCTCGCACCGCTTGGCTGCACAGCTCCCCGCCACGTGTGCCTGGGACGATCCTGTGGCGACACGTCGTCGGATGCGCTGGAGCGTGGGTGCAGTGTGGTGGCTTCGCCGTGGCAAGCGCCTTGCCGCGGTCGTTGTCTTGTCGCACCCAAAAGCTTGTCGCTCGCTGGGTCTTGCCGGGACGCGCGGCGCGTCGCGGCAAGTTTCTTGACTGGCCTTCCCGGCAAGCTCCTCTTGCCGGGGCCTTGTCCTTCCCGGCAAGCTCCTCTCGCCGGGGCCTTGTCTTCTTAGTTAAAACACTTTGTTCTTGAATGGCACAAATATGAGTTGCGGAGGATCTTGGCGGATGCCCGGCAAGCCTGGCCGCTGGGTGCTGCGACTGCCCGTGCACAAGTTCGGGATACTAAGGTACCCCTACTTTAGTACACCGACACAAGTCTTCAAGGTCACACCAATTTCTTCACTTTCAAAGTCTTCAGAAAGTCTTCAGAATATCAAAGTCTTCAGTCGAAGAACTTCATTTTTAGGGGTCGACTTTCTCTGTAAATATCAAACTCCTCATAGACTTATAGACCTGTATACACTCACAAACGCATTAGTCCCTTAACCTATAAGTCTTCAATATACCAAAATCACTAAGGGGCACTAGATGCACTTACTGGTCTGCTCCATTTTGTGACAAACAAGGAACATTGGAATGAAGAGCTATTGCTTCAATTCTATGCCACTCTGCACATTCGCGGCTACAACAGAGACATCAAGACTTGGGTTCTCGAGTGGATGACTGGAAATGTTCATCATGAAGCCAAAGCTATGGACATCATCGAGCTTACTGGGCTAGCCACTCCTGGAGAACTGTATGAGCCTAACTGTCAGCTACACCGCAATGCTGTGGAGAGCATCTTTCATAAGCCAGAACCCAATATGAGCCAGATGCTGAGCATGATGAAGCCCTTGCCATCTGATGCTGAGTATCCCACACATTTCTTTGTTGAAGACCTTGAGTATCTGCCTCGCACTATATACCATATCATCAGGCGAACTCTATGGCCAGTCAAGGGACACTCATCATCGGCCAAGCTTGAAGGAGCCATGAAGACTTTGGTCTTCTATATTCTTAATGGCATCAGCTTCAATACTCAGGAATTCTTCATCAGGCAACTTGCTGCTTCCGGCTCTGACCTGTTTAGTCTGAAGTTTTATGCTCCCTGGGTCATGCGCCTCATCAAGCGACACTCATCTGTCAATTATCAGCCCTCTGCTCGCAATCACATCATATTTCTGCCCGAGGTTGATATGTCAGTTGATGCTGTATACTCTGACCCTGCCAAGACGCCACTTTGTCTTCAGAACATTGAGCACCAAAGCTTCACTCAGCCTATTGAAGGTGTTCCTGCAGCAACAAGATTCTATCCACTTGCTGGTAACACCCGTCTGCCTCACAGAGCGCCCACTGAAGCTACTGAAAGCACCATTGCGCAAAGGCCTCAGAAGCGTTCTCGTGTTCTTAATGACCGAGAGCTTCTTGTGGCTCTTCATCAGAAGCAGGATAAGCATCATTTCTGGCTCAAGCGCCAAATGCAAAGCCTCTTGGTGGATGTCAATCGCATTCGCAACCTTGCCACCAAGAATGCCTTTGTCGCTCATGAAACTTGCCGAAGATCATGGAAGAGTTTGACTCTGCTCAGTGCTGAAGCAGATCTTCAAGATGATGGCTTCAATGAAAGATTCCAGTTCGACTCCACTCCTCCAAGGACTGCTACCCTGCGTCGAACTCCATCTCTTGAAGACTCTGAATATTCCTCTTCCGCGGCAACAGTTAATGCCAGAGTGATCGATGATGAAGATGACGCTACTTCACCACCTCCAACTACTACTGCGCGCATCGACACTGCACCAAGATCGTCTCCACCGCCAACCAACAACGACAACCCTGCTGCTTCACCTACTCATGATGACGAGTAGATGCTCTATGTCTTCAAACCTTTTTGGTCATTACTGACAAAAGGGGGAGAAGCGTATGAGTTGATAGTCTTCAAGCGGGTTCATATGGGCGGTTGCATTATATTTTGCTGCGTGCTTACAACTCCTGCGATTTGAAACATTGGGTTCTTTGAGTTGTAACACCTAAACTTGATGGTTGTCTGCTACTTCTGCTACTTATTTGCTTTACCATGATGCGATGATAAATTCCGCATGTGCGATGATAACTTCCGCACTTAGATCATTTTGCAGACGTCCATTTTTCATTATGCATGTCATTCTTATTGCTATATCATTTCATGCATGATGAATTATCTTCATAAGTTGAAGTGGATCTCCACAAGTACAACCTGCCATGTGCATTTGCATTCCAAAAGCAAATTACTTATATGCACATCTTCAGGGGAGCCCTTGCAACTTATGAAGACAAATCCCTATCCTTACATTTCACATACTTTATCCCCGTTGAAAACTTCAACCAGTTTGTCATCAATCACCAAAAAGGGGGAGATTGTAAGTGCATCTAGTGCCACCCCTAGTTGGTTTTGGAGTATTGACGACAAAGTTGGTTGAGGGACTAATGCATTTGTGAGAATTGCAGGATAACGCAGGTTGTGTCCCTCATTGATTCGGTTTACCTACCGGAGATGACCCCTAAAAATGTATGAAGACATTGAAGACAATGGTGGTATGAGAAGATATTCATATTGAAGACTATGACATGAGAAGACATTGCGTGAAGACTTTGGAGCGCGAAGACTGTGTGTTTTCGCTGTTTCCTTTTTCTTCTTTGTTGAGTCATAGGAACCACCGTACTGTTAAGTGGGGTCCAAGTGAACTAAGTCAGAGTGACTGAAGTGATGCTCAACTCAAATCCTATGTCTTTGAGCGAAGACAATGAGAGCAAATCTTATCTAGAGCTGGATGAGTCAGCTTTGCTTGTAGCCCAAGTAAAGTTGACGCGTGTGTTTGAAATCTGACCGTTGGAACACGTGTCAGTTCCTTAGTGACCCAGGGTCATTTTGGACAAATCAGGTCGGGTTTCCTAGTGGCTTTAAATAGCCCACCCCCTACACCATAAATTGGTGGCTGCTCAGAGTTTGTGCACGACTTTTGTCGTTTGAGAGCAACCCACCTCGAAGCATTTGAGAGTGAGAAATCCTTGCGAGGACAAAGCCCAAACACCCAGAGCCAAAGAGTGTTAGGCATCACTGAAGTCTTTCTGTCTGTGTGACCTGAAGACTTATTACACTTGAGGACTGTGAATCCTCCAGCCGGTTAGGCGTCGCGTTCTGAGCATCCAAGATTCATTGTGGATTGCCGGTGAACGAAGTCTGTGAAGGTTTGGAAGTCTCCCTTGAAGACTTACCAGAGTGATTGGGCGAGGATTGGGTGTCCTTAGCTCAAGGGGAATAAGGTGAAGACACGGTCTTCTGAGTTAAATCTCAGCCTCCCTAACCAGACGTACAGTTGTCACAGCAACTGGAACTGGTCCAACAAATCCTGTGTCTTCAACAAGCAACTGGTTCTATCCCCTCCAATCTTACTTAAGTTTGTCTTCATGAAGTCATTGCTTATCTGTTTATCTGTTTGACTTCATTGCTTGACTACTATTGTTGATTGGCTTCATACTATCTTCCATCTTGATCCTCACTGCCTTACTGCTATTAGTCCTGTACTATCACATCATTACATACTTGACTATGGCTTGTTTAGGGTAGTTTATCTTCCGCTGCATATCAATTAGGTTGTTTCTGTTGTTTGTCTTCGAAACTACCAAGTTTTGAAGACTTTCATAAAAATCGCCTATTCACCCCCCCTCTAGTCGATACTAGCACTTTCAGAATAGTCGACCAAGCTGAAGTTATTGAATAATATGTTGACTAATGAAAATAATTAGACTCTCCCTGAGCCAATTCCTGAGCCAGTTTAGCCAACTCCTGAGCCTATTCCTAAACTAACTCCGAAGAAAATAGGAGTTCTATTTCTCAGTCCTGAAGATATGCAAGAGGCAAAGAAATCTATGAAAGAAAAAGGTATTAAAGCTGAAGATGTTAAGAATTTACCTCCTATTGAAGAAATACATGGTCTTAATATACCGCCTGTTGAAGAAACACATTGTCTTGATAACCCAACACAGGTAGTAAAGGTAAATTCTCTCTATAGATATGATAAGGTTGAAATCCCGTCTACTAAGTTTCCTAGCCAATGTTTAGATGAATTTGATGACTTTATGGCTAGACAAGAAAGTTTTAATGCTTATGTTAGTAGAGAATTAAAGAGTAATGCTTTCATGATAGGACGCTTGAGTGATTATATGGCTAGAGTTAAAGGTGAACTTAAACTCATTGGCAAATATGCTTCTATGGTTACCACTCAATTAGAACAAGTACTTAAAGCTCAAAGTGATTTGCTCGATGAATTAAATAATAAACATGATTTTGCTGTTAGAGTGGCTACTAGAACTGGTAGAATGACCCAGGAACCTTTGTATCCTAAAGGCCACCCTAAGAGAATTGAGCAGGATTCTCAGAGAAATAATTTAGATGCACCTAGTCCTCCTAAAAGGAAGAAAAAGAAAAATGATAGGACTTTGCACGCTTCAGTGAACCTGTTGTAGACACACCTGAGACTCCCAATGATATTTCTATTTCTGATGCTGAAACACAATCTGATGATGAACATGAACCTAGTGATAATGTTAATGATAATGTTCATGTTGATGCTCAACCTAGCAATAACAATGATGTAGAGATCGAACCTGCTGTTGATCTTGATAACCCACAATCAAAGAATTAACGTTATGATAAGAGAGACTTTGTTGCTAGGAAGCATGATAAAGAAAGAGAACCATGGGTTCAGAGACCCATGCCCTTCCCTCCTAAATCATCCAAGACAAAGGATGATGAGGATTTTGAGCGCTTTGCTAAAATGATTAGACCTATCTTCTTACGTATGCGCTTAACTGATATGCTTAAAGTAAATCCTTATGCTAAATATATGAAGGATATCATTACAAATAAAAGAAAGATACCGGAAGCTGAAATTTCCACCATGCTTGCTAGTTACACTTTTAAAGGTGGAATTCCTAAGAAATTTGGAGATCCAGGAGTACCAACTATACCATGCTCCATTAAAGGAAACTATGTTAAAACTGCTTTATGTGATCTTGGAGCCGGTGTTAGTGTTATGCCTCTCTCTTTATATCGTAGACTTGAATTGAATAAGTTGACACCTATTGAAATATCTTTGCAAATGGCTGATAAATCAACTGCTATACATGTCGGTATTTGTGAGGATGTACCTGTTGTGGTTGCAAATGTCACTATCTTAACGGACTTTGTTATTCTTGATATTCCAGAGGACAATAGTATGTCGATTATCCTTGGTAGACCCTTTTTGAATACTGCAGGGGCTGTTATTGATTGCAACAAAGGCAATGTCACTTTTCATGTTAATGGTAATGAGCATACAGTACACTTTCCGAGGAAGCAACCTCAAGTTCATAGCATCAATTCTATTGGAAAAGTTCCAACTATCATTATTGGAGGTTTTGAATTTACTCTTCCTAGTGTCAAGAAAAAGTATGATATTCTTATTATTGGGGATGTTCATATCCCCGTTGAGGTAACCTAGTGTTATTCGAAATTTCTCCGGTTCCATGTTATTCGCAATGAGTTTGTTAAAAAGACTTGATCAACCTTGTCAGTGGATTCCTTTTGATGATCATGAGATGGATGACACTAGAAGGCACAACCTTCTGTACCCTCTTTTTACTTTCTGTCATTTAGAATAAATAAAGCAAATTAGTATGATCTGTCTGTTTTCTGATTTATCCATGCAATAAAAAATATCCCAAAAATAAAAGTTCTCCAAATGCCCTGCAAATTTAGTAAGATTTTTTATGGAATATTTGAGGATTTTAGGCATTGAGAACACAGCAGGGGGGCAAGCACCTGGCCACGAGGGTCCACGGCGTGCCCACTCTTACTGGGCGTGCCCCCTGCCTCGTGGGCCCATGGTGGCCCCCCTCCACTTATTCCTGCACCCACACACTCCATCTTCCTCCCAATAAAATCCCCATCCATCTCAAGCACGAGTTCTAGCTCATTTTTCTGCGATTTTCGATCTCCTTGCTCAAAGCTCCATTCACAAAACTGCTTTGGGAGGTTGTTCTTTGGTATGTGACTCCTCCAATGGTCCAATTAGTTTTTGTTCTAGTGCTTTATTCATTGCAATTTTTTGCTGCCTAGGTGACCCTGTTCTTGAGCTTGTATGTCAAACTTATGAGGTCCCAAGTAATTCTAATGCATGATATAGGCTCTAGGAACTTATGGGAGTAGTTGCTATCAATCTTGTCTAGTTTGATTCACTTTTATTTTGAGTTACTAAAAAAATTCCAGAAATTTTCCATAGGAAGAAATATGTTTAGGAAAATGTACCAAGGTGGTTCTTCAACAAAGAAAGGACCCAGGCGCGCAATGCGTGAGCAAAACGATGAACCACCAAGGGAAGCTGATGTGCGGCCTTGTGAATGGCCGTCGGAAGAGTTTATGGTCAATGCGGGCATCAAGGATGAATTTGACGCATATGTGCGTAATGCCGATCTTGAGGACTTCATGCAAGATAAGTGTCCTCAGTACTACTATTTGACTGATTCATTCGTAAGAATGTTTAAATTTACATCTTCGCGTAATTCTCAAAATGTCCTGTTTGATATTTATGATCAATCATATACCATGGACTTAGAAGATTTTACTACTGCTTGCAAACTCCTGCAGTGGGGTAATGTTAATGAACCCCGTAAATCTGAGTATAAAGACTTTCTTGCTAGTATCACTGTGGGAGAATCTAGAGATATGGCACAAGCTACCATAGGGAGCATTCATTTTCCCGCTATACATTATTTTGCTCTCTTCTTTGGTAGACGCATTAACGGTAAAGATGAAGCATGTCACATGTGTGTCACTGATCTTTGTGTTCTCAAGAGTGCTATATTAGGTAATAAAGATTACAACTTGGGGGCAATTGTTGCATGGAGGTTGCATAATAATGGTTTAGTTGGAGATTTATTTGGAGGGATTTATGCTACCCGTGTTGCTAATTATCTTGGTATACCTCCATGTGAGGGTGATAGGGAGTTCTTTCCCGCTTATTTAGATTATGATGCTATGGTCAGTCATCATTTTCTTGTGAGGAATGAACAATTCTTCCAGTATCGACTAATCTTTGACAGACGTCGCGCTGTCCATGTTACTCTCCCTGCTCCTTTCCTTTTTGATTACTAGGCAAAACAAAGATATGTTGTCACCAGGGAGGAGGCAAACGAATACGAGAGGAGAGCGGAGGCAGCTCGCCACCATGCCGTAGCTCAGGAGGCAATGGCTGCTGCTTCTCAGTATGACCCCAGTTACAACTTCAGATATCAGTCTGGCTATCCATGGCCATAGACCAACTTAGGCCAAAAGCCTAAGCTTGGGGGAGTACGTATTTCTCACCGACATTACATTCATGTTCACACACTCATTCTAGTAGTCGGTGCTCACACTCTTTCATTGTATTATCCATGCTAGTTTAAATTCTTTTTCTAGCTTTCTTCTTATGTGTTTGATAAACCTTAAGAAAGACCAAAAAAATTTAGTTAGTTTAATTTCCATGCTTGTAGTAGTAATTAAAAAGAAAACCCAAAAAGATTTCTCGTTCTTCTTTTTGCTTGTTGGGAGCTTTCCCGTGTAAATAGTTTTATTTTCTTTGGGGGTCAAGAGGAGAAGACTATAATGAAAATGTTTAGTGGCTCTCATATGCATGATCGTTTATTTAACCAAGAGCCCATATTACCTTGTCTTCTCCCTTGAATTGAATGCTTGCAGATTCCAGCTTAGTCCAATGCACGTGCACTATTATTATTATTATCCATACCGTTCGGTCGTGCAAGTGAAAGGCAATAATGACGATATATGATGGACTGATTGAGATTAGAGAAGCTGGTATGAACTTGACCTCTTTTTGTTTTTGTAAATATGATGAGTTCATCGTTCTTGATTCAGCCTATTATGAATAAACATGTTTGCAATGACAATTAGAGATTATAGTTGCTTATGCCATGCTTAATTAGCTAGGAGCTTATAATGGTTTACCTTGCGTGCCAACATGCTATTAAAATGGTTGTGATGTGGTATGATAGGGTGGTATCCTCCTTTCAATGATTCGAGTGACTTGACTTGGCACATGTTCACGCATGTAGTTGAAACAAATCAACATAGCCTTCACGATATTTATGTTCATGGTGGATTATATCCTACTCATGCTTGCACTCAGTGTTGATTAATTTTAATGCATGTTCATGACTGTTGTTGCTCTCTCAGTTGGTCGCTTCCCAGTCTTTTGCAAGCCTTCACCTGTACTAAGCGGGAATACTGCTTGTGCATCCAAACTCCATAAACCCCAAAATTATTCCATATGAGTCCACCATACCTTCCTATATGCGGTATTTACCTGTCGTTCCAAGTAAATTTGTATGTGACAAACTCCAGACCTTCAAATGAAATTCTATTTTGTATGCTCGAGTAGCTCATGTATCAACTAGGGTTGTCTGTATCTTCCATGCTAGGTGGGTTATTCTCAAGAGGAGTGGACTCCGCTCCTCATTCACGAGAAAATGGCTAGTAACCGGGATGCCCAGTCCCATGATCAAAAAGATCGAATCAAATCAAAATAATTAACCAAAACTCCCCCAGGGCTGTTGCTAGTTGGAGGCACTCGTTGTTTCGAGCAAGCCATGGATTGATGCTTGTTGGTGGTGGGGGACTATAAACTTTAACATTCTATTTGGGAACCGCCTATAATGTATGTAACATGGAAGATATTGAGATCTCATAGTTGTTGCGTTAACAGTGAAAGTATACCGCTCAAAATGTTATTCATATCTATTTTAAAATTGAGCTCTGGCACCTCTACAAATCCCTGCTTCCCCGTGTGAAGGGCCTATCTATTTACTTTTATGTTGAGTCATCACCCTCTTATTAAAAAGCACCCGCTGGAGAGCACATTGTCATTTGCATGCATTACTATTAGTTTATATTGGGTATGACTTGACTGGATCTCTTTTACCATGAATTACAATGTTTAGTTAACCCTTGATCTTTAAAGGTGCTCTGCATTTATGTTTTGCGGTCTCAGAAAGGGCTAGCGAGATACCATCTTGTTATATCATATTATGATTGTTTTGAGAAAGTGTTGTCATCCGAGATTTATTATTATTGCTCGCTAGTTGATTATGCCATTGATATGAGTAAACATGAGACCTAAGTGTTATTGTGAATATGGTTAGTTCATAATCTTTGCTGAAAACTTAAATGCCGGCTTTACATATTTACAACAACAAGAGCAAACAGAGTTTGTACATTTTTTTCTTTATCACTTTCAGTTTATCAACTGAATTGCTTGAGGACAAGCAAAGGTTTAAGCTTGGGGGAATTGATACGTCTTCGTTGTATCTACTTTTCCAAACACTTTTGCCATTGTTTTGGACTCTAACTTGCATGATTTGAATGAAACTAACCCGGACTGATGCTGTTTTCAGCAGAACTGCCATGGTGTTATTGTTGTGCAGAAATAAAAAGTTCTCGAAATGACCTAAAAATCCACAGAGGAACTTTTTAGAAAATATAAAAAATACTGGCGAAAGAATCAAGGCCAGGGGCCCACACCCTATCCACGAGGGTGGGGGGCGCGCCCCCTACCTCATGGGCCCCATGGATGGCAACCGACCTCAACTCCAACTCTATATATTTGCTTTCGCAGAGAAAAAAAGCAGAGAAAAATTTTCATCGTGTTTTACGATACGGAGCCGCCGCCAAGCCCTAATCTCTTTCCGGAGGGCTGATCTGGAGTCCGTTCGGGGCTCCGAAGAGGGGGATTCATCGCCGTTGTCATCATCAACCATCCTCCATCACCAATTTCATGATGCTCACCGCTGTGCATGAGTAATTCCATCGTAGGCTTGCTGGACGGTGATGGGTTGGATGAGATTTACCATGTAATCAACTTAGTTTTGTTAGGGTTTGATCCCTAGTATCCACTATGTTTTGAGATTGATGTTGCTATGACTTTGCTATGCTTAATGCTTGTCACTAGGGCCCGAGTGCCATGATTTCAGATCTGAACCTATTGTGTTTTCATGAATATATGTGAGTTGTTGATCCTATCTTGCAAGTCTATAGTCACCTATTATGTGTTATGATCCGACAACCCTAAAGTGACAATAATCGGGATACTTCTCGGTGATGACCGTAGTTTGAGGAGTTCATGTATTCACTAAGTGCTAATGCTTTGGTCCGGTTCTCTATTAAAAGGAGGCCTTAATATCCCTTAGTTTTCATTAGGACCCCGCTGCCACGGGAGGGTAGGACAAAAGATGTCATGCAAGTTCTTTTCCATAAGCACGTATGACTATATTTGGAATACATGCCTACATTACATTGATGAACTGGAGCTAGTTCTGTGTCACCCTATGTTATAACTATTACATGAGGAATCGCATCCGACATAATCATTCATCACTGATCCAATGCCTACGAGCTTTTCACAGTGTGCTTTGCTTATTTACTTTATCGTTGCTACTGTTACAACTACTACAAAACTGCTATCGTTACTTTTGTCACTGTTACCATTACTATCATACTACTTTGCTACTAAATACTTTGCTGCAGATACTAAGTTATCCAGGTGTGGTTGAATTGAGAACTCAACTGCTAATACTTGAGAATATTCTTTGGCTCCCCTTATGTCGAATTAATAAATTTGGGTTGAATACTCTACCCTCGAAAACTGTTGCGATCCCCTATACTTGTGGGTTATCAGCGCGCCAAGTAGGGATGCGTCGTATCTTCTCTTCCGCCGACCGATCCACCACCACTCCGACACCTCCATGGCCGACACACGCCGAGATCGCACCAAGCGCCGGGCCGCAGTCGCCGCTCGCGTTGCTTAGACGGCTCCAGCGGGCGATGGCTGTGCTCGTCGTGCTCCATCTCCGGTGGCCAACACCGCCACGGGCCCTACTGGCCACGAGAAGCAAGCTTCTTTGTTGCACCCGTCGGTGCACCACGACGAGCGCATCGCTACTCCGTCACTGACCCCAGCAACTTCGTCCTCCCACGCGCGTCACGGCCAGGTGGACGCGCAGGCCACTCTGCTCATGGCGTGGGAGCTCGTTTGCTACCGCCCGGTCGGCAACCTCTACGAGGAGTGGCTCGAGCGGATCGCTGAGCTCGTCAGCGTGGCCGGGGGCTCCGCCGCTCTGGCTCGCTCACTGCCTCAGCAGCCACCTGTAGCGGGCGACGTAGCTCACGGGGCTCCTCCACCACCTCCGACCCAAGGCGTCATCTTCGGGCCAAGGCGTGTGGCACCACGGTGCGACCCACCGTGCTGTGCGTTGGCTCGGGAGGACGTGAGCTGCTAGGTGGTGCTATGACCTCAAGGAGAAGCGCGCGTACTTCCAACACCCCCGCATCAGGCCCGCATACCGCCGCGGGAGGTGCCGGTGCGAGTGCACCAGGACCAGGTTCCACCCCCTCGATGGGCTCCAGTGGCCACGACAGGATGCCGCGCGTTCACCCCGGAGCTCGGCAACGTTGTCTGGCCAAGCAAGTTCAAGCCCGACCTGCCTCCGCGCTACGATGGCACCGCCGACCCCGCTGAGTTCCTGCAGCTCTACGAGATGAGTATTGAGGCGGCCAACGGCGATGAGAAGATCATGGAAAACTAGTTCCCGATGGCCCTCAAGGATGGCGCGCGTTCTTGGCTCCTGAACCTACCGGAGGGGTCGATCTCTTCCTGGGTGGAGATGCGCGGCCGCTTCATCACCAACTTCCAGGGCACTCGCGACCGTCCGCCAGCCGCGGGTGACCTACATCACATCAAGTAGCAACCTGGAGAGACCCTGCAGAAGTATATCCAGCGCTTCAACAACGTTTGCCTCAAGATTCCCAAGGTGTCGGACGAGGCCATCATTTCAGCATTCACTGATGGCGTCCGCGATGTCAAGATGAAGGAGGAGCTCACTATCCATGAGGATCTCTGCACAACTCTGGAGATGTTCAACATGGCGAACAAGTGTGCAAGGGCTGAGGAGGGGCACCTCTCCCTCCTCGAGCTCCCCGATGCTCATCCAGAAGACAAGAAGGCCAAGGCCAAGGACATGAAGCGCAAGGGGCCGACCGTGCTCGCAACGAGCTAGAGACGAAGCGCGACCGCGACCACCCCGTGTCATCCGAGAGAAACTGTCCATTCCGCGTCTTCCACAATGTTCACAGCCACAACACCAACGATCGTCAGGAGCACAGGGCCCTCCGCGACGGGCGCCTTGGTCGACGCCCTGAGCGCAACGATCGAGGCTACGGTCGTGGAGATGGCCGAGGTGGAGGACGCTGGGACGGACGTGACCACCGTCAGGAGTGGCGCGACCAGCCTCGGGAGGACAGCTGGCAGGGCCAACCTCGCAAGGGCGCCTGGAGGGAGCAGCCTCGCGAGGAGCGCCCTCAGGGCAATGCAGCTCTGCCTCCACTGCCTCCACCGCCAAGAAGGAATGAAGATCACCACCAGGACGAGGGGGCTGGGGGCTTCCAGGAGCCTCGAGCCATCGCCTGCATCTTGGGCGGCTCACAGGCCCCGGCTTCCCACTGCATCTTGATAACCCACAAGTGTAGGGGATCGCAACAGCTTTCGAGGGTAAAGTATTCAACCCAAATTTATTGATTCGACACAAGGGGAGCCAAAGAATATTCTCAAGTATTAGCAGTTGAGTTGTCAATTCAACCACACCTGGATAACTTAGTATCTGCAACAAAGTATTTAGTAGAAAAAGTGGTATGATAATAAAGGTAGCAGTAGCAAAAGTAAAGATAAATGTTTTTGGGTTTTTGTAGTAGTTGTAACAGTAGCAACGGAAAAGTAAATAAGCGAAGAACAATATATTAAAAGCTCGTAGGCAATGGATCAGTGATGGATAATTATGCCGGGTGCAATTCCTCATGTAATAGCTATAACATAGGGTGACATAGAACTAGCTCCAATTCATCAATGTAATGTAGGCATGTATTCCGTAAATAGTCATACGTGCTTATGGAAAAGAACTTGCATGCCATCTTTTGTCCTACCCTCCTGTGGCAGCGGGGTCCTAGTGGAAACTAAGGGATATTAAGGCCTCCTTTTAATAGAGAACCGGAACAAAGCATTAGCACATAGTGAATACATGAACTCCTCAAACTACGGTCATCACCGAGAAGTATCCCGATTATTGTCACTTCGGGGTTGTTGGATCATAACACATAATAGGTGACTATAGACTTGCAAGATAGGATCAAGAACACACATATATTCATGAAAACATAATAGGTTCAGATCTGAAATCATGGCACTCAGGCCCTAGTGACAAGCATTAAGCATAGCAAAGTCATAGCAACATCAATCTCAGAACATAGTGGATACTAGGGATCAAACCCTAACAAAACTAACTTGATTACATGGTAAATCTCATCCAACCCATCACCGTCCAGCAAGCCTACGATGGAGTTACTCACGCACAGCGGTGAGCATCATGAAATTGGTGAAGGAGGATGGTTGATGATGACGACGGCGATGAATCCCCCTCTCCGGAGCCCCGAACGGACTCCAGATCAGCGAGAGAGATTAGGGCTTGGCGGCGGCTCCGTGTCATAAAACGCGATGAAACTTTTTTTCTCCCCGAACGTGAATATATGGAGTTGGAGTTGAGGTCGGTGGAGGTCCAAGGGTCCACGAGATAGGAGGCCGCGCCCTAGGGGGCGCCCCCCTGTCTCGTGGACAGCCTGTGGGCCCCTGGCATTAATTCTTTCGCCAAAAATTCTTATTAATTCCAAAAAGTGCCTCCGTGGATTTCCAGGACATTCCGAGAACTTTTCTTTTCTACACATAAAACAACATCATGGCAGTTCTGCTGAAAACAGCGTCAGTCCGGGTTAGTTTCATTCAAATCATGCAAGTTAGAGTCCAAAACAAGGGTAAGAGTGTTTGGAAAAGTAGATACGTTGGTGACGTATCAACTCCCCCAAGCTTAAACCTTTGCTTGTCCTCAAGCAATTCAGTTCATAAACTGAAAGTGGTAAAGAAAAACTTTTACAAGCTCTGTTTGCTCTTGTTGTTGTAAACATGAAAAGCCAGCATTCAAGTTTCAGCAAATATTATGAACTAACCATACTCACAATAACATTTAGGTCTCACAGTTACTCATATCAATAGCATAATCCGCTAGCGAGCCATAATAATAAAACTCAAATGACAACACTTTCTCAAAATAATTATAACATGATATAACAAAATGGTATCTCGCTAGCCCTTTCTGAGACCGCAAAACATAAATGCAGAGCACCTTTAAAGATCAAGGACTGACTAAACATTGTAATTCATGGTAAAAGAGATCCAATCAAGTCATACCCAATATAAACCAATAGTAATGAATGCAAATGACAGTGTGTTCTCCAGTGGGTGCTTTTAATAGGAAGGGTGATGACTCAACATAAAAGTAAATAGATAGGCCCTTCGTAGAGGGAAGCAGGGATTTGTAGAGGTGCCAGAGCTCGATTTTAAAATAGAGATTGAATAACATTTTGAGCGGCATACTTTTGCTGTCAACGCAACAACTATGAGATGGCCGTATCTTCCATACTACATGCATTATAGGCAGTTCCCAAACAGAATGGTAAAGGTTTATACTCCCCCAACCACCAACAAGCATCAATCCATGGCTTGCTCGAAACAACGAGTGCCTCCAACATACAACAGCCCTGGGGGAGTTTTGTTTAATTATTTTGATTTACTTTGATCTTTTTGGATCATGGGACTGGGCATCCCGGTTACCGGCCCTTTCTCGTGAATGAGGAGCGGAGTCCACTCCTCGTGAGAATAACCCACCTAGCATGGAAGATATAGGCAGCCCTAGTTGTAACATGAGCTGCTCGAGCATACAAAACAGAATTTCAATTGAAGGTTTAGAGTTTGGCACAAACAAATTTACTTGGAACGGCAGGTAAATACCGCATATAGGAAGGTATAGTGGACTCATATGGAACAACTTTGGGGTTTAAGGAGTTTGGATGCACAAGCAGTGTTCCCACTTAGTACATGTGAAGGCTAGCAAAAGACTGGGAAGCGACCAACTGAGAGAGCAACAACAGTCGTAAACGTGCATTCAAATTAATTTACATCGAATACAAGCATGAGTAGGATATAATCCACCATGAACATAAATATCGTGAAGGCTATGTTGATTTGATTCAACTACATGCATGAACATGTGCCAAGTCGAGTCACTCAATTCATTCAAAGGAGGATACCATCCCATTATACCACATCATAATCATTCTAATAGCATGTTGGCACGCAAGGTAAACCATTATAACTCATAGCTAATCAAGCATGGCACAAGCAACTATAATCTCTAAATGTCATTGCAAATATGTTTACTTCATAATAACTGACTCAGAAACGATGAACTCATCATAATTACAAAAACAAGAGAGGTCGAGTTCATACTAGCTTTTCTCATCCCAATAAGTCCATCATATATCGTCATTATTGCCTTTCACTCGCACGACCGAACGATGTGTATAATAATAAGAGTGCACGTGCATTGGACTAAGCTGGAATCTGCAAGCATTCAACTCAAGAGAGAAGACAGGGTAATATGGGCTCTAAGTTAAATAAACAATCATGCATATAAGAGCCTCTAAGCATTTTCAATAAAGTCTTCTCGACCCCCAAAAGAAAGAAAAGAAAATAAAACTATTTACACGGGAAAGCTCCCAACAAGTAAAAAGAAGAACTAGAAATCTTTTTGGGTTTTCATTTTAATTCCTACTACAAGCATAGAATTAAACTAACTAATTTTTTTGCTTTTTCTTAAAGTTTATCAAACACACAAGAAGAAAACTAGAAAAAGAAAATTAAACTAGCATGGATAATACAATGAAAGAGTATGAGCACCGACGACTAGTATGTGAACATGAATGTAAAGTCGGTGAGAAATACGTACTCCCCCAAGCTTAGGCTTTTGGCCTAAGTTGGTCTAGTACCAATGACCGCCTGGCTGATATCCATAAGTGAAACTGGGGTTGTACTGAGATGCAGAGGCAACGGCCTCCTGAGCAGCAGCGTGTTGGCGAGCTGCCTCCATTCCCTCTCATATTCAGTTGCTTCTTCCCTGGTGACAATATATCTTCCTTTTGCGTGATAATCAAAAAGGTAGGGAGCAGGAAGAGTAACAGGGACGATGTTGCGTCTGTCATAGATTAGTCGATAATGGTAGAATTGTTCATTCCTCTCAAGAAAATGATGATCGAACATAGCTTCTTTATCCAAATAAACAGGAGGTATAATCATATCCCCCTCTCGTGGGGCTATATTAAGAAAATTTGCCACACAGGTTGCATAAATTCCTCCAAATAAATCCCCTTTCTACTATTATTCTGCAACCTACGTGCAACTATTGCCCCCAAGTTATAACCTTTATAACCTGACACAGCACTCTTGAGGACACAAAGATCAGGGACACACATGTGACATGCTTCGTCCTTACCGTTAATGCATCTACCAATAAAGAGAGCAAAATAATGTATAGCAGGAAAATGAATGCTCCCTATGGTAGCTTGTGCTATGTCCCTAGATTCTCCCATAGTAATACTAGCAAGAAAATCTCTAAATTCAGATTTGCGAGGGTCATTAATATTAACCCACTGCGGGAGTTTGCAAGAAGTTGTGAAATCCTCTAAATCCATGGTATAAGATGTATCATAAATATCAAACATGACACTAGGAGAATTACGCGAACAGATATATTGAAACCTCCGCACAAAGGAATCAGTCAATTGATAGTATTGAGGACACTTATCTTGTAAGAAGTCCTCCAGCTCGGCATTACGCACATACGCGTCAAATTCCTCCTTGAAGCCTGCTTCGACCATAAAATCATCGGATGGCCACTCACAAACTCGTACATTTGCGTCCCTCGGCAATTCAACATCTTGCTCACGTATAGCAATCCTTGGCCCTTTCTTTGCCGAGGAACCACCTTGGTACATTCTTCTAAGCATATTTCTTTTTCTGAAAATTTCTGAAATTTTAGTAACTTCAAAATAAAAGTGAATAAAACTAAACAAGATTGGTAGCAACTACTCCTACAAGTGCCTAGAGCCTATATCATGCATTGGAATTGCTTGGGACCTCAAAAATTTAACATGCAAGCTCAAGAACATGGTCAACTATGCAGCAAAAATTTGCAATGAATAAAGCACTAAAACAAAAACTAATTGGACCAATGGAGGAGTCACATACCAAGCAACAATCTCCCAAAGCAGTTTTGTGAATGGAGCTTTGAGCTAAGAGATCAAAAATCACAGCAAAACAAGATAGAAATCGTGCTTGAGCTGGATGGGGATTTTTTGGGTAGAAGACGAAGTGTGTGGGTGCTGGCATAAGTGAAGGGGGGGCCACTAGGGGCCCACGAGACAGGGGGCGCGCCCTATAGGGGGGGGGGCGCCCTCCTCTCTCATGGCCTAGTGCTTGCCCCTCCTGCAGTGTTTTCAGTGCCTAAAATCCTCAAATATTCCAGAAAAAATCATACTAAATTTGTAGGGCATTTGGAGCACTTTTATTTTTGGACTATTTTTTATTGCACAGATAATTCAGAAAACTGACGGATAATACTATTTTTGCTTTATTTATTATAAATAACAGAAAGTAAAAAGAGGGTACAGAAGGTTGTGCCTTCTAGTTTCATCCATCTCGTGATCATCAAAATGAATCCACTAACAAGGTTGATCAAGTCTTGTTAACAAACTCATTCCGAATAACACGGAACCGGAGAAATTTCGAATAACACTAAGTTACCTCAACGGGGATATGAAAATCCCCAACAATAGGAATATCATACTTTTTCTTGACAGTAGGGAGAGAAAATTCAAAACCTCCAATAATAATAGTTGGAGCTTTTTCAATAGAATTGATGCTATGAACTTGAGATTGTTTCCTTGGAAAATGTACCGTATACTCATTACCATTAACATGAAAAGTGACATTGCCTTTGTTGCAATCAATAACAGCCCCTGCCGTATTAAGAAAAGGTCTACCAAGGATAATAGACATACTATCGTCCTCGGGAATATCAAGAATAACAAAGTCCGTTAAGATAGTGACATTTGCAACCACAACAGGCACGTCCTCACAAATACCGATAGGTATAGCAGTTGATTTATCAGCCATTTGCAAATATATTTCAGTAGGTGTCAACTTATTCAATTCAAGTCTATGATATAAAGAGAGAGGCATAACACTAACACTGGCTCCAAGATCACATAAAGCTGTTCTAACATAATTTCTTTTAATGGAGCATGGTATAGTTGGTACACCCGGATCTCCAAGTTTCTTTGGTATTCCACCCTTAAAAGTGTAATTAGCAAGCATGGTGGAAATTTCAGCTTCCGGGTATCTTTCTTTTATTTGTAATAATATCCTTCATATACTTAGCATAAGGATTTACTTTCAGCATATTAGTCAAGCGCATACGTAAGAAAATAGGTCTAATCATTTCAGCGAAGTGCTCAAAATCCTCATCATCCTTTGACTTGGATGGTTTAGAAGGAAAGGGCATGGGTTTCTGAACCCATGGTTCTCTTTCTTTACCGTGCTTCCTAGCAACCAAATCTCTCTTATCATAACGTTGATTCTTTGATTATGGGTTATCAAGATCAACAACAGGTTCAATCTCTACATCATTATTTTCGCTAGGTTGAGCATCAACATGAACATTATTATTAACATTACCACTAGGTTCATGTTCATCACCTGATTGTGTTTCAGTATCAGAAATAGAAATATCATTGGGATTCTTAGGTGTGTCTACAGTAGGTTCACTAGAAGCATGCAAAGTCCTATCATTTTTCTTTTTCTTCTTTTTAGAAGAACTAGGTGCCTCTAAATTATTTCTCTGAGAATCTTGCTCGATTCTCTTAGGGTGGCCTTCAGGATAGAAAGGTTCCTGAGTCATTCTACCAGTTCTAGTAGCCACTCTAACATCAAAGTCATTTTTATTATTTAATTCATCAAGCAAATCAATCTGAGCTTTAAGTACTTGCTCAGCTTGAGTAGCAACCATAGAAGCATATTTGCTAACGAGGTGAATTTCATCTTTAACTCTAGCCAAATTATTGCTTACGCGTCCTATCTCGAAAGCATTATTCTTTAACTCTCTACCAACATAAGCATTAAACTTTCTTGTCTAGCCATAAAGTCATCAAATTCATCTAAGCAAGGGCTATGAAATTTAGTAGAGGGGATTTCAACTTTATCTTATCTATAGAGAGAATTTACCTTTACTACCTGTGTCGGGTTATCAAGACAATGTGGTTCTTCAGGCGGTATATTAAGACCATGTATTTCTTCAATAGGTGGTAAATTCTTAACATCTTCAGCTTTAATACCCTTTTCTTTCATTGATTTCTTGCCTCTTGCATATCTTCAGGACTGAGAAATAAAACACCTCTCTTCTTCGGAGTGGGTTTAGGAATAGGCTCGGGAGTAGGATCAATTGGTTCAGGAATTGGCTCATGGAGAGTCCAATTATTTTCATTAGTCAACATATTATTCAATAATATTTCAGCTTCGTCGACTGTTCTTTCCCCGAAAACACAACCAGCACAACTATCCAAGTAGTCCTTGGAAGCATTGGTTAGTCCATTATAGAAGATATCAAGTATTTCATTTTTCTTAAGAGGATGATCAGGCAAAGCATTAAGTAACCGGAGAAGCCTCCCCCAAGCTTGTGGGAGACTCTCTTCTTTGATTTGCACAAAATTATATATTTCCCGCAAGGCAGCTGGTTTCTTATGAGCAGGGAAATATTTAGCAGAGAAGTAATAAATCATATCCTGGGGACTACACACACAACCAGGAGCAAGAGAATTATACCAAGTCTTAGCATCACCCTTTAATGAGAATGGAAATATCTTAAGGATATATAAATAGCGAGACTTCTCATCATTAGTAAATAGGGTGGCTATATCATTCAACTTGGTAAGATGTGCCACAACAGTTTCAGATTCAAGGCCATAAAAAGGATCAGATTCAACTAAAGTAATAATTTCAGGATCAACAGAGAATTCATAATCCTTATCAGTAACACAGATAGGTGAAGTAGCAAAAGCAGGATCGGGTTTCATTCTAGCATTAAGAGACTGCTGCTTCCATTTAGCTAATAATTTCTTAAGATCATATCTATCATTGCAAGCAAAGATTTCCCTGGCGGCTTCTTCATTCATAACATAACCCTTAGGAACAACAGGCAATACATAATCATTGGGAGAACCTTCATCATCACTATCATCAATAATAGCATCTTCAATAATTTCATTCCCCCTAACTCTAGCAAGTTGTTCATCCAGAAATTCACCTAATGGCAAAGTAGTATCACACACAGAAGTAGTTTCATCATGCATAGCAGAAGTGGCCTCATCAATAACATGTGACATATCAGAATTCATAGCAGTAGCAGGTTTAGGTGTCGCAAGCCTACTAATAACGGAAGGAGAATCTAGTGCAGAGCTAGATGGCAGGTCCTTACCTCCCCTCGTAGTTGAGGGCAAAATAGTAGTTCGGTCGTCTTTCAAGTTCTTCATAGTGATCAACAGATATCAATCCCAAGTGACTCAAAGAGTAGAGCTATGCTCCCCGGCAACGGCGCCAGAAATTAGTCTTGATAACCCACAAGTGTAGGGGATCGCAACAGCTTTCGAGGGTAAAGTATTCAAACCAAATTTATTGATTCGACACAAGGGGAGCCAAAGAATATTCTTGAGTATTAGCAGTTGAGTTGTCAATTCAACCACACCTGGATACTTAGTATCTGCAGCAAAGTATTTAGTAGCAAAAAGTGGTATGATAATAAAGGTAGCAGTAGCAAAAGTAAAGATAAATGTTTTTGGGTTTTTGTAGTAGTTGTAACAGTAGCAACGGAAAAGTAAATAAGCGAAGAACAATATATGAAAAGCTCGTAGGCAATGGATCAGTGATGGATAATTATGCCGGATGCAATTCCTCATGTAATAGCTATAACATAGGGTGACATAGAACTAGCTCCAATTCATCAATGTAATGTAGGCATGTATTCCGTAAATAGTTATACGTGCTTATGGAAAAGAACTTGCATGACATCTTTTGTCCTACCCTCCCGTGGCAGCGGGGTCCTAGCGGAAACTAAGGGATATTAAGGCCTCCTTTTAATAGAGAACCGGAACAAAGCATTAGCACATAGTGAATACATGAACTCCTCAAACTACGGTCATCACCGAGAAGTATCCTGATTATTGTCACTTCGGGGTTGTCGGATCATAACACATAATAGGTGACTATAGACTTGCAAGATAGGATCAAGAACACACATATATTCATGAAAACATAATAGGTTCAGATCTGAAATCATGGCACTTGGGCCCTAGTGACAAGCATTAAGCATAGCAAAGTCATAGCAACATCAATCTCAGAACATAGTGGATACTAGGGATCAAACCCTAACAAAACTAACTTGATTACATGGTAAATCTCATCCAACCCATCACCGTCCAGCAAGCCTATGATGGAATTACTCACGCACGGCGGTGAGCATCATGAAATTGGTGATGGAGGATGGTTGATGATGACGACGACGACGAATCCCCCTCTCCGGAGCCCCGAACGGACTCCAGAACAGCCCTCCCGAGAGAGATTAGGGCTTGGCGGCGGCTTCGTGTCGTAAAATGCGATGAAACTTTTTTTTCTCCCCGAACGTGAATATATGGAGTTGGAGTTGAGGTTGGTGGAGGTCCAGGGGGCCCACGAGATAGGAGTCCGCGCCCTAGGGGGGTCGCCCCTCTGTCTCGTGGACAGCCCGTGGCCCCCCTGGCATTAATTCTTTCGCCAAAAATTCTTATTAATTCCAAAAAGTGCCTCCGTGGATTTCCAGGACATTCCAAGAACTTTTCTTTTCTACACATAAAACAACATCATGGCAGTTCTGCTGAAAACAGCGCCAGTCCGGGTTAGTTTCATTGAAATCATGCAAGTTAGAGTCCAAAACAAGGGCAAAAGTGTTTGGAAAAGTAGATATGTTGGAGACATATCACATCTTCAAGCAGTTCGCGCGGGAGGTGAATGCAGCACTCCCCAAGCCCGAAGCAACTCGCCCTCTCAGGTGGTCCAAGTGCGCCATCACCTTCAGCTCCTCAGACCAACTCAAGTGGGCGGCCGCTGCTGGCGCGCTCCCCATGCTCTGCTCTCCCGTCATCAGCAACGTGGTCGTCACCAAGACTCTCATTGATGGTGGAGCATGGCTCAATGTCCTGTCTGTTCAGACGTTCGACAGACTCCAAGTGCCATACTACCAGCTTCACCCAACCAAGCCATTTTCAGGAGTGATAGACGGTTCTACACATCCAATAGGGCAGGTCCGCCTCCCTGCACCTTTGATGAGCGCAACAACTACCGCACCGAGCTCATCGACTTCGACGTTGCCGACATCGGTCTGCCCTACAACACCATCCTAGGGTACCCAGCACTGGCCAAGTTCATGGCAGCTACACACACGGCTACAATGTCCTCAAGATGCCAGGAATTGGCGGCGTCATCATGGTCGCGTGTCAAGAGAAGGATGCGGTGTGCTCCCTCCAGGCTGCAGCGGTCGAGAACCCTGAAGACGAGGGCGGCGCCCTCCCTCCTAAGGTCGCCCCCAAGATGAAGCTGCAGCTGGGACGGGGGTCTCATGAAGGAGCATCGTCCAAGGACATCGCGCTGAGCCTCGCGTCCCCAGACGCGACACCTTCACCCATCGCATAGGAAGGCATGCCCGGTGCCCCCCTCAGGCTGGGCTCGGGGGCTCTCCTCGGGAGGGCCTCAGACCTAGCTAGGGTCACGAGGGAGGCGCTCAGGCACCATGTGGAGGCGCTCTTCAGAGCATGCTTCCCAGGAGAAGGCATCAGGTGGAAGGCACCAGGCGTTCAGGAGTTCATCAGCAAGGCAATTGAGGAGATTCAAGAGGCAAGGGTTCTGCAAGGCGATCGTCACCTGCCACGAGGCGCGGCTCACTGCCCCAGCAAGGGTAAGGAGTTCTGCGTCTGGACATACCAGGGCTCAACAGGGCCGCGTCTCGGTAGCTCATCTGGCCGTCTCATGTCGGCCGATGCGAGGGTCCACCCCATAGCTACGTCTGCATGCCCTTTGGCCTGCCTGGCGCAGCTGTGGTGTTCCAACGCTGCATGAGGGACACCCTGGCGGCTCGCGAGGCCAGGCATTGGGTGATCCAGGCGGAGATGGAGGAGCACCTCCAGGAGCCTCCTGAGGCTCGGCGCGAGAGCGGCTCGTGAGGAACGACTCCAGCAGCGCGTGTTTTTTGCTACCTCAACACTTCTTCAGCGACGGTACCAGGTGACATCTCTCTAGTTCGTTCAGTTTGGGGGCGCCCCTCGGGCAACATCATCCCCAGGCCGCTTGGGTCTGTCCCTGCGGCATGTACCGTTTTGCATTCACCAGGACTGTCTAACCATTTCTATGAGTTTACCTATGACCGTCACTCTATGACCGCGAGTCTTAGCCGCCTCGTGGCCCCCCATGTGTTCGCTGGCTTGTACCTCGCCCGCATCACTACATGACAACTCATGTCGACATGACGCTTGTGCTTGGGTCTGTCCCTGCAACGCTGATAAACCCGAGGATCGAGCTCTTGTTCGCGACCCGCCTCGCGCACACCACCTCGCCAGGTCCTCGGTGCCTCCGTCCTATGCCCTGGGCCCTGGGCTGCAGGCCCATTCCATTGGGGCCCTCGGTCTTTCCTGTCACCTAACCTGCAGGCTCATCTGGCAGTGGTCCATGGGTCAGCTTAGACGACCACCATCTGGCCTCGCAAATCGCTTGCATGTTAAAGGGGGGCCTCCCGAGCATCGCATCTTGGGAGTTCCTACTGGCTCTCCAGCCCTCACCCCCTAGCCTTTACCATGGCATCCTGGCCTGGCATACCAGCGGCGGTTGAGCTCACTCGAGGGCTGGGTCCCGAAGACATATAGCACCTGGGCGAGTGAGGCAAGAGGGTGGCCGTTACGGGCCGCACCCAATGATACCGCCGCGGGTGCAGGAGCAAGCACCACCTTCCGAACGGACCAAGACACGAAAAGATAAGTCACAGTTCGCTGCGGCACCAGCTTCGCTCCCTGCACACCCCGTCTCGCAGTTCCATTTTGGCAGTTCTGCTCCCCTTTTCAATTCTCTGGGCAGCTGCTTGCACGCCAAGGGGGACCTCATGAGCATCGCGTCTCATGAGCTTTTATCGGACCTCGGGCCGCTCACCTCCTAGCCTTGACCACGGCATCGCGACCTGGCATACTAGCGATGGCTGAAGCCTACTTGAGGACTGGGTCCTGTCAGCGTAGAGCGCCGCACTGCCTAGGAAAAAGTAAAGGGAGGAACTGTGCCAAACTGGGATATGTGAGTCCATCACAAAATCAAAGGGAGCAACGCTGATATTGAGTACATTCCGATCCTTACAAACTCCACGGGGGCTGATATTCATTTCGCACAGGGAAAGCAAAAGAAGGAAGCTACTAATCCCTAGAGCTTCACTGACAATGCCGGGCGGCAGCCGCTGCCGCACTTCGACTTTGGCGGGAGCTTGGCGGCACGTAGATGTCGTCACTCGACTCTGGAGACTCACTAGGCTCAGGAGAGCCGATGGATTCCCAGGAATCATTGTTGCTTCTGGACGAGGCACCAAGGGGGACGACAGCAGGCCCAGCACCCGCTGCAGCGCCCCGCGGGCTGCCTCCTCCGGGCCAGTATTCCAGCCGTTCGCCTTCCTTATTGAAGAACTTGAAGAACAAAGTGGCCGCACCGTCATATTCAAAGTGAATCGCCAGGGCTCCCTCTGCGGACAAGCCCGGGAGACCTTGCCCCATCCACGCGCCATGAAGATGTCTCTAGGGGGCACCACCTCGACTTCAGCTCCGGTGGCCAAGCTGCAGCACCCAGTGTGCTTCAGCCACAGCTCAAGCGCCCCCCTCGGAGGCAGCTCGCTAGCGAAGAACCTCGGGAGCCGGATCCAGGTGTCGGGAGACATTGCCCCCCACACCACAAACTCGCGTGAGCTACCCTCGGCGTGGGTCTGTGGCGTGGTCGGCAGGGCAATGGCGGTCCTTCCATCATCGTCAGGCGCCGCCCGATGGCGCACACCTTCATCCTGAGCTCGGGCGTATATGGGGAGGGGGAAGCCAGGTGGAGGCCTCGATTGCCAAGGCCTGGTCACCTCTCACCCCACGCCGGCATCATAAGGGAGGCGGAGCCGCTTCTTCGGTGGGAGAGGATCAGACCCCTCCCTAGTGGCCTTCCCCCTTTCAGCCGCAGAGTACCTTCTGATCGGCGCCATAGGAGCGAGGTGAAGAAGAGGAGAAGCAGGTGGGAGCTAGACGAAGGAGAGATGGGCGAGGGGCTTTGCCCCTACCTCACATTTATAGCCAAGGGAGGCCAACCGCCGGCCTCCACGACCTCGTGCCATCATGATCTCCTCCATACCGCATCATGTCAAGTCGAACAGTTGTCGAGGCAGCATGGGGAAGCGGAGTCGCCGACATTCCATTAATCGCCATGCATCATCAAGGCTGCAGGCGGTTAGGGCCCGCGGCGCTCCGCACTTACCCTTTGGCTTCGCTTGGAAGCCAAGTGCGAGCGCACCTTAGGCGCGGGGGCTACTGTCGGTGTTCTGGATATGGGAGGGGGGGGGGTATCCAGCCCTGCCTGCCTACAGCCCACCACGTGGCTCCATCGATGGCCTGGTACGGCCCAGCTTCAACATCAACAACTCAAGACCCTCACGAGGGGCCAAGCCTCGCGAGGCGGACGATGCCAAGACCCCCGAGGGGATCGGCCTCTTCAGGCTGGCTCCCGAGGGGCGGAGAGTTCTATGCAAGGTATGCCTCACGAGGCTCAGCTGACGTGAGCCATGATGACCAAGGCCAGGCGGGTGCCAGGCGGGCGCAGAGCGCAGGTTTCCTCTTCGGTGCAAAGGAGGCAGGCCGCAGGCGCGGAGTCCTAAGGAATCGGCCAAAGGTTTCCATTCTGGTGCAACAAGACCAAGACCGCGAGGACGGCAGGGCGAAGGTCATCGCCGAGCCCACCGCAGCGTCACGACCAGAGGTTTTTCGTAGGCGAAGACTACTTTTGTCAGGATAAGCTGTACTACTTGTCACCTTTCAAATTCGGCCATTGTGGGATCCCTTCCCGCCAGCATTTGGGAAGAGGACCAAGGCCACTATAAATAGGACTTAGCCACCACCATAGAGGGGGATCGGATCTGGTTCACATCCCCTCAGCTCTATCGAGCCCAAGAACACCTCACCTCCCGAGGCCAGTTCATCAACTATACTAGTTCATCCTGAGCCCTCCGAGGCAATCCACCAAAACGCTGGAGTAGGGTATTACAATGCAAGGTGGCCTAAACCAAGATAAACTGCTGTGTCTCTTTGTCTCTTCGAGCTCGTCGCGCTAGGCTTAGGAGGATTGCGAGTAGGCAGGTGATACGTCTCCAACGTATCTACTTTTCCAAACACTTTTGCCCTTGTTTTGGACTCTAACTTGCATGATTTGAATGAAACTAACCCGGACTGACGCTGTTTTCAGTAGAACTGCCATGATGTTGTTTTATGTGTAGAAAACAAAAGTTCTCGGAATGTCCTGAAAATCCACGGAGGCACTTTTTGGAAAATATAAAAAATACTGGAGAAAGAATCAAGACCAGGGGGCCCACAGCCTGTCCACGAGGGTGGGGGGCATGCCCACCCCCCTGGGCACGCCCCCTATCTTGTGGGCCTCCTGAGGCTCCGCCGACCTCAACTCCAACTCCATACATTCTGTCTCGCGGAGAAAAAATCAGAGAGAAAGTTTCATCACGTTTACGATACGGAGCCGCCGCCAAGCCCTAATCTCTCTCGGGAGGGCTGATCTGGAGTCCGTTCGGGGCTCCGGAGAGGGGGATTCGTCACCGTCGTCATCATCAACCATCCTCCATCACCAATTTCATGATGCTCACCGCCGTGCGTGAGTAATTCCATCGTAGGCTTGCTGGACGGTGATGGGTTGGATGAGATTTACCATGTAATCAAGTTAGTTTTGTTAGGGTTTGATCCCTAGCATCCACTATGTTCTGAGATTGATGTTGCTATGACTTTGCTATGCTTAATTCCTGTCACTAGGGCCCGAGTGCCATGATTTCAGATCTGAACCTATTATGTTTTCATGAATATATGTGTGTTCTTGATCCTATCTTGCAAGTCTATAGTCACCTATTATGTGTTATGATCCAACAACCCCTAAGTGACAATAATCGGGATACTTCTCGGTGATGACCGTAGTTTGAGGAGTTCATGTATTCACTATGTGCTAATGCTTTGTTCCGGTTCTCTATTAAAAGGAGGCCTTAATATCCCTTAGTTTCCGCTAGGACCCCGCTGCCACGGGAGGGTAGGACAAAAGATGTCATGCAAGTTCTTTTCCATAAGCACGTATGACTATTTACGGAATATATGCCTACATTACATTGATGAATTGGAGCTAGTTCTATGTCACTCTATGTTATAGCTATTATATGAGGAATCCCATCCGACATAATTATCCATCATTGATCCATTGCCTCCGAGCTTTTCACATCTTGTGTTTCGCTTATTTACTTTTTCATTGCTATTGTTACAATCACTACAAAACCCAAAAATATTACTTTTGCTACCGTTACCTTTATTATCATACTACTTTGCTACTAAATACTTAGCTGCAGATACTAAGTTATCCAGGTGTGGTTGAATTGACAACTCTACTGCTAATACTCAATAATATTCTTTGGCTCCCCTTGTGTCGAATCAATAAATTTGGGTTGAATACTTTACCCTCGAAAGCTGTTGCGATCCCCTACACTTGTGGGTTATCAGCAGGCTGGGCAAGTTGAGATCTCCGCATGCACCCCAGAGTTCGAACCTCTCAAGGGTTTGCGGAACCTGTACTTCGACAGTTGATGCATTGGCGGAGAATTTCCCCAATCCTAGCCAAGGGGAGAGGGTGTGCTTCATCTCATTCCTATGGAGGGGCATGGGATTCCCAATCCACCCCTTCCTCAGGGGCCTACTGGATCACTACGGGATCCATCTGCGCAACCTCACACCAGGTTCTATTTTACATATCTTTGGTTTAGTTGCCCTTTGCGAATTATTTTTGGGTTACGAGGCTCACTTTGAACTATGAAAAAAGTTCTTCTGCCTCGTCCCCTGCCATCAGGGCGGTGGGTCTATTTTTGAAGTGGGCAGCGCCAAAGTATGGCACATAGCCGGATCTGGCTATCTAGTCGGGACTCTAAAGAGGGGATCTGCCGAATGGTCTTCGGAATGGTTCTCTATCGAGGATGTTCCTCTTTCGGAGCCTGTTCAGCACGGACTGCCAGATTTCTCCAGCGCCCCCTTGAAGAAGCTATATAACTAGCGTCCCAAGTCCCCTAGTCAGGAAGACAACGCGGAGGTAATGAGATTGGTAAACAAGGTCATGCTACTGACCCATTCCGGACTCTCCATCATTGAAGTTATGGCCATTGCGATAAACTGATGCATCCAACCACTTCAATCCAGGGTGACTCCCTTATGGAACTACAACGGGGAGGACGACGCATCCCGCTATAGGCGAGAGGGTCCGAACAGCCAAGCCGCATTGGTTGCCATGCTGACCGACCTTTATAAAGGAGAAGAAGAAGACTTCCTCGGTTTAAATTGTCGAGAGGGCTTCTCCATGTACAATCCCATCGAATGGGTAAGTTTTCTAACCATTAAGTACTTTTTTACTCATTGAGATGCATTAACTGAATACCCTGGTTGCCTTTTAAATTGTCATGGAGGCAAATCATCGAGAACATTAACTACCCCGCCCCCAGCCGGAGGATCACGGTTGCAATGTGGACCCCAGATTCTATGAGGATCCGGACATATTTGTAGAGTTTGTAGATGGAGCCTACTATCAGGCAAGCCTTGACGGTTCGGAAGTAGCTATTGCGGCGGATTACCCCGACCTTTATCCTTTAGTGAAGGTAAGCATTCAGAAATTGTATTCTTAAGGAAGAGAGATACTTCTGCTCATTTTTTATCCTCCACATTGGACCATATTTCGCAGGATCGGCGCTCAGCGAGCCGTACCCAGGGACGGGCAACCAAGAGAAGGTCAGCACCTTCGCGGAAGGGTCGTGCAAAACAAAAGGAAGTCGGAAGCAACACTGAACCTGCTCCATCACCAAAAAGGTATATTCCTCCTATTTCATATTCAGGCATGAAGCCGAATTGTCATTCGCATCCTCCTTCTATCATCGCAGGAGGGGTATACGTCGAATCATAAACAAGATCCCAGCCAGCGGAGCCGCGGCTAATACGGCGCCGGAGACATCAACCAGGACGGGGGCGCATGCTGATGCGGCACAGACTCATTCGCCTCACGGAGAGCCAGATGAGATGTCCGTTACTAACTCCAAAGTTGAGAGTGCGATGAATCATCGCCACTTGAAAGAAGCCTTGCGCGCCCCTGCCTTAACTAAGCCGGAGTTTACCGCCCTAAGCACTGTAGGTGCATATATCCGAGCCGCCTGGGACGGACTCACAAGGGTTGCTCGCATGTTCTCAAAGGATATGCAGGTACAAATTTATATAAACTTAGTAGATAGATAGTAGTAGCCCCCGAGACTTAAAGCGGGTGGACAAAGCCGATTTGAGGATCATTTGATGACCGTAGGTTCTCAAGGAGAAGAATAGTGCATTATCCCAGGAGCTCGAGACAAGCCGGACACAGCTAAATGCCACTGTCTCCGAGCTTGAAAAAATGAAGAGTGCCCCAATGTATTTTGGCGAAGATAAAAAACTAGAAGAAGAAGTGAAGAAGCAGGCCGAAGAGATAAAGAGCTTAAAGGCTCAACTCTTGGAGGCACAACAGGAAAACCAGAAGCTTAAGGGCGGCATATTTGGTATCACTTGTGAACCATCCCGATTATTGATATAATCATATAATGCGGAATGTGATGGATCGGTTGATATATGTATGTTGACCGGCCGCCCTGAAGAGGAAGTGTCCGGCCTGCAAAGCAACGTTCTAAAGGAGCTGGCAAAGCTGCACAAGCATGCTCAGAAGGCTATGAAGAATATGACCAAAGCCTTATGGCCTTCCGACGTCCCTCCAGAAAGTATGGAGGGGTTGGCAGATCTATTCAAGGGTGTCCGGCATCGCTTCGAGTTGTGGAAGATGTCTGCATGCCGTGAAGGCTATTGAGAGGCATGGGCATGGTGAAGACACGCTATACCGATCTTGATCCGAACCATATGGCCAGAGTGAGACCGCAAGGACCTGACGGGAAGGCAATTCCCATAAGCTTGGTATACAACCAAGTAATGATAGCAGCGAAATTTTCACAACAAGATTGTAAATTACATAGTCTACTAGATGGCGTAGAAAGAGAGTAGGCGTTCGATTTGATGTATCAATGTACTTTATGACCGAACTTATCTGCCGCCGAATTTAATGAAAATTTTGTCATTGCAGACCTTTGGCTTCTACCTCCGAACCAAGAAGTTGGAGTGTTTCCGTATACTATGTTTAACTAGGAAACGTTTAGTATTGTAGGAAACTAGGCAATCCGGTCATATTGCTCGAACAGACAAAATGTGTTTGGGGAGTTATGTTATATTACTGTTTAACGTAAGAAACATCTTCCAAGAAAAATAGTTCTGTTAGGGGTTCCTTTCCTTGGGCTAGGCTCATGTCCGAAGTAAAGGCGACCAATTTCATAGTTTTTTCTAGAACAGTCTGTTGTATATGTGCCGATGAATTATTCCCTTAAGAACGCTAGCTTTCGGCTTCACCCGTCTGAGGTACAAGTCCAGATAACCCGCTTGTAACAATCGCAGAGGTGCTCCCTTTACACCCTAGCAAAACAATCGAGAACGTAGGGTATAAGCATAGGAGCGAGGCAACCCAGCTTGGCAAAAACTTAAGTCATAGAGGTGGATAAAATGGCAGAAACAACAAACAGTACGGGCAAAAGAAGCTTGTAAGCTTTTCAACAAAATGCTTCTTTAAAAGAAGCCCCCATGTATGGTGGGGTGTATACATCTAAAGATGTGTACTCCCAACAATGCGGTCGATCCGGACATACAATTAAGAAGTAAAGGGAAAAAATTAAAAGGGGAGAGAAAATAGAAAAAACCTAGGTGAAAATGAAACCTAAGGAGGCCGAACTATGCGTAAAATCTTCGGAGCCGGGCGGCGTTCCATGGGTTCGGCTCAAGGCGATTATCCTCTACATTACGAAGGCGACAGGCTCCTCTAGTAAGGACTTCATCTATTATGAAGGGGCCCTCCCATTTAGGTTTGAGCTTATCCTTTTTCTTCTCCGGGAGCCATAGAACAAGTTCTTCGACATTGTATGTTTTAGCCGGCACTTCTCTACTTTGGTAACGCGTGGCCTATTGTTGATACAATGCAGAACGGGCCTTGGCAACATCGTGCTCCTCTTTAAGTCCATCTAGGTCATCCTGCCGATCTAGTTCGGCTTCTTTCTCTTCGGACATGCGCACTCTAGGTGAGTCATGAATAATATCGCAGGGCAATACGGCCTCTGCGCCGTAAACCATAAAGAAAGGTGTGTATCCAGTCATTTGATTGGGCGTGGTCCGGAGTTCCCAGAGTACGGAATCGAGTTCCTCAACCCAGTGCTTGTCCGATTCTCGTAAAGAGCGCACTAATCTGGGCTTAATACCACTCATGATCAGACCATTGGCCCATTTGACTTAGCAGTTTGTTTGAGGGTGGTATACAGATGCATAGTCGACTTTAATGCCCAACTTAGCGCACCAAGTTTTCACCTTATCAGCTATGAAGTTAGAGCCATTATCTGTGATGATACTGTGTGGGACACCGTAACGGTGGACTACGTGGGATATAAAGTCAATTATTGGTCCGGCCTTAGCTGTTTTTACTGGTTTGGCCTCTATCCATTTAGTGAATTTATCAACCATGACCAGCAAGTATTTCTTTTTGTGGCTTCCCCCTTTAAGGGGTCCAACCATGTCAAGCCCCAAGACCGCAAAGGGCCAAGTAATCGGGATTGTTCTTAATGCGGTGGGAGGCATGTGGCTTTGATTGGCAAAAAGTTGACAGCCCAGGCAATGTTGGACAAGGGCTTGAGCGTCAGCTCGAGGCGTAGGCCAGAAAAAGCTGCCGGGACGCCTTACTTACCAGGGCGTGGTCTGTGGCATGATGACCGCCGAGACCGGCATGTATTTCTGCCAAGAGTTGCCTTCCCTCCTCTTCGGAGATACACATTTAAAGGACTCCGGTAGTACTCCTTTTGTACAATTCTCCTTCATGTACTTTAAAGGCTTTAAAGTGCCGAACTATGCATAGATCCTCGTTTTGATCGTCGGGGAGCTCTTGCCTATTAAGGTAGGCCAGGAATGGCTTGGTCCAGGGAGTAATAACTGCCATGATTTCATGAGCGGAGGGTGCTATCTTGATATCTGGACCCCCGACAGTGTCTGCATTGTGTTCGGTGGCTAGGGGTGTGATTAGGTCCATATTGCCTTCTTTGCTCTCACCTTGCCACACCACAGATGGCTTAAAGAGCCTTTCCACAAAGGTGTTGGGTGGCACGGGGTCGCGCTTAGCGCCCATACGAGCGAGGATGTCGGCTGCCTGATTACTTTCTTGAGCGACATGATGGAACTCAAGTCCTTTGAACCGAGCTGATATTTTTAATATGGCATTTCGGTATGCCACCATTTTGGGGTCCTTTGCATTGAACTCTCCATTGACCAAAGAAATTGCGAGGTTCAAATCGCCGCGCACCTCCAAGCGTTCTATTCCCATGGAGACATCCATGCGAAGACCGTGTAGTATCGCCTCGTATTAGGCTGCATTGTTAGAGTCCGTAAACATAATTTGCAGTACATAGCGGACTGTGTCCCTAGTGGGGGATGTGAGGATTACACCAGCCCCTAGTCCGGCCAGCATTTTAGAGCCATCAAATTACATAGTCCAATTGTAGTATGAGTTGTACTCTTTAGGGAGTTCGGCTTCTGTACATTCAGCGACAAAGTCGGCCAATACCTGGGATTTAATAGCCCGGCGTGGCTTCTATGTGATTTCGAATGGTAATAGCTCGATGGCCAATTTGGCTATGCGGCCAGTGGTGTCCCTGTTATTGATAATGTCATTGAGTGGTACTTCAGATGCCACTGTGACCAAACACTCTTGAAAGTAGTGTCGAAGTTTGCGGGATGCCATGAAGACTGTATAGGCTATCTTTTGATAGTGGGGGTATCGGGATTTGCAAGGTGTAAGGACCTCCGATACATAGTAGACTAGTTTTTGGGTGGGGAATTTATGTCCCTCCACCCGTTGTTCGACGACGAGGACAGCGCTTACTACTTGGTTAGTTACCGAAATATATAATAACATAGGCTCTCCAATACCTGGTGCTACCAAGATTGGGTTGCTTGCGAGAAGGGCCTTGATTTCTTACAATCCTGCTATGGCTGCATCCATCCATTTGAAGTTGTCAGTGCGGCGCAGTAGCTTGTAGAGTGGTAATGCTTTTTCTCCTAATTTGGAGATAAATCGGCTTAAGGCCGCGACACACCCAGCTAGCTTCTGGACCTGTTTAGGTCTATTGGGATGGCCAATTGTGACAGAGCTCGGATCTTGGCTGGGTTTGCCTCAATTCCTCTATGGGAAATAATGAAGCCTAGCAATTTTCCGACTGGTACTCTGAAGACACAATTTTCTGGATTAAGTCGTATGTCGTATGTCCGGAGGTTGTTGAAGGTGAGGCGGAGATCATCTACCAGTGTCTCGATGCCTTTTGTCTTAATGACCACGTTGTCCATGTATGCTTTGACTGCTTTGTCGATTTGTTTTTCCAAGCAAGTTTGGATCATATGTTGGTAAGTAGTCCCAACGTTTTTGAGCCCGAAGGGCATAGTGTTGAAGTAGAAGGGACCATAAGGGGTGATGAATGCGGTTGCCATCTAGTCTGATTCCTTCATCTTAATCTGGTGGTATCCGGACTAAGCGTCGAGGAAACACAAAGAGTCGTGCCCTGCAGTTGCGTCAATAATTTGGTCAATGCGAGGCGATGGGAAAGGTTCCTTAGGGCAAGCCTTGTTGAGGTCCTTGAAATCGACGCATAGGCGCCAGGATTTATCCTTCTTTGGTACCATAACGAAGTTGGCTAGCCAATCCGGATGTTTAATTAACCTAATAAACCTAGCCTCTAATAGTTTGGCTAGCTCTTCTCCCATGGCCTGACGCTTAGGTTCGGAGAATCGCCGTAGTGTCTGCTTCACGGGCTTGAATCCCTTGATTATATTAAGACTGTGTTCGGCCAGTCTTCATGGGATGCCGAGCATGTCTGAAGGGTGCCAGGCAAAGATATCCCAATTCTCTCGTAGGAATGTGCGTAGGGCGGCGCCCATGCCGGATCCAGCTGTGCTCTGATAGATGCTGTTTTATTCGGGTCCGCCGGGTGCACTTGGAATTTCACTATTTCCTCAGCTGGCTTGAAAGAGGTGGATTTGGATCTCTTATCGAGAATCACATCGTCCTATCCACCGTGGACCGTGGGTGGTTAATTCCTCCGCCGCTAGGGCTTCGGATAGTGCCTCGAGGGCCAAGGATGTGGTTTTGTTTTCAGCACGAAGGGCTTTGTCTGAGTCGCTCGAGATTGTGATAATTCCATTAGGGCCGACTATTTTGAGTTTCATATACCCGTAGTGGGTTATAGCTTGAAAGCGTGAGAAAGCGTCCCGGACGAGGATGGCGTGATACCCACTATTGAAGGGGACCACATGGAAGAGCAACTCTTCAGGTCTATAGTTCTCAGGCGTGCCAAACACCACATCCAATTTAATTTTTCCGAGTAGTGTGCATCTCGACTGGGGATAATACCTCGAAAGGTGGTGTTGCTTTGCTCGATGCGTTATCTATCCATCTGTATTTTGTATAGCGTGTCCTCATAGATGAGCTTAAGTCCACTACAACCGTCCATGAGCACTTTAGTAAGCCGAAAACCATCAACGATGGGGTTTAGCACTAAGGCGGCGGGTGCTCGGACTGGCTGAGCCTTTGGTTAGTCTTCAGCCGTAAAGGTTATCGCCATGTCGTTCCATGGGCTCAGTGCAGTAACGTGATGGACTTCGGCGAGGTCGCGGAGTGCCTGTTTGCGCCGATTGTTAGAAGAAAAAGTCTCAAAGGCTATTAGGACGTTAAAGTTGTCCTTCTGCTGTGAGTATCCTTCTGGAATTGTGGTGAGGATGGCCACTCCATTTTTTGCTAATTGTCGAAGTACCCAGCATGCCCGGAGGCTATGAGTTGGGGCTGTGTGCGGAGTGGCATGAATTGGGCAGGGCTTTTCTAGCAGCTCATCAAGAACGAACCTGTGTCCCGCGAAGGGTTTGTTCTTCCTGCCCATAGACTGGTGGTTGGGTGACCCACCGGGATGTAGTCTTTTAGCCCGGGCCGCACACTGCATCGAGGCAGCAGGCTCTAGTTGAGTTTTCTTGGCCCTGCATGTGCTTTCCATCACACAGTACTTTTGTACTACGTGTGATAATTCCGTGAAACTCTATGTGTTGCGACGGTCGAGGGCATTCAATATTCCTTCGTCGGTGCAATTACGGTGGAAAACCAAAACTATTTCGTCGTCCGAGCAGTCCTTGATCCTGTTTTTAACAAGCAGGAATCTGGCCCAAAAGTGGTGGACCATTTCCTGGGGCTTTTGCCGCACATACATCAGGTCGTATATATCTGGAGGACCTGAGTTGCTTGGAGAATATAGATTGTGGTGGGTGGGTGGATTAAATTTTGATCCCATCCCACGTCTGTGTTTGGAGCCAGGATGGCTTCTGAAGTGCTCGGTTCGGGTCCAGTTGAGCGCAAAGGCTCCGGCAATCCTACACTTGAAACATAGTCCAGAGGGCGTAAAGTCCCGTCCTAAGGAGGAGTATCCGGCTCAGGGGATTCGGGGACCCGAACATACTTGGTTTTCAATATGGGGAGGGAAGTGTCTGTGGCCGGTTCCTCGACGACCGCCATGAAGTGGGTGATCGGCGGGAGATTAATTTCCCTCTAGTCCGGCTTGAGCCTGATCCGATAATAGTCTGTTGAGACCCCCAGGGCGGCGATGTGGTCTAGTAGTTTGTTTAGAGATCAAACGTCGATCGGATCCAATTTTTTAGAGTACTTGGGGCCAATACGAGGACGGTGTCCCGCAGTCATGGGGGGAGTTGCAGGCTCGAAGGCCGCGCGGGCCCTCATGGTGAAACCACCGAATCGGATGGTCTGCCCCGAAACTAGGCACCCTCTGAAGGTGATATTATTATTGATGACTAGGCGAGCCACAGATCGCTTTTTGCAGACAGCACGGCAGAGCTCTCAATGAAAGCACCAATGTCGGTGTTAAAATCGGCAGATCTCGGGTAGGGGGGCCCAAGCTGTGCGTCTAACGATCAATGGTAACAGGATACCAGGGGACACAGTGTTTACCCAGGTTCGGGCCCTCTTAAGGGAGGTAAAACCCTACTCCTGCTTGATTATATTCGACGAGTATGAAGATTACAAGAGTTGATCTACCTCGAGATCGTAATAGCTAACCCTAGATGTCTAGCCTACGAGGATTCCAATGATGGTGAAGACGATAAACTCGGCAGACTAACCCCTCCAGTTTATATACACACCGAAGGGGTCTCGGGTTTGTACAAGGTCGGTTTATCAGAGAAGGAAACTTCCGGACTCTATTCTTGCTGTCCACGTATTGAGAAGTCCCATCTGGATATGGTAGATAATCTTCAGCTTGATCCTATACGGCCCATGCAACCCGGCCCATACTCCTAGGCCGGACACCTGAGGACCCCCCGAATCCAAGACTCCCTCAAGCACACCAAATGGGCTGTAATTATTCATAAGAAAGATTGCATGTCTGTGACAGATTTGGATTCTGAATTTGGGACCCACGAGGAAAAGGCCTATCCAAGGTGCTGTCAACTTAGTCAAAAACGGTTTTGCCTACCAGCCGTTGGATTGACATCCAACATTTGTCATGCTTCTTCTATCTCTTGTCTTCTTCCTCTAGCCTCCCAAACCAAACCACGGCGTCGGTCCTGCTTGATCCCTGATACGTCTCCAACGTATCTATAATTGTTTATTGTTCCATGCTGTTATATTATCATTCTTGGATGTTTTACAATCATTTTATAGCAACTTTATATCATTTTTTGGGACTAACCTATTGACATAGTGCCCAGTGCCAGTTGTTATTTTTTGCTTATTTTTTACTTTGCAGAATATCAGTACCAAACGAAGTCCAAACGCAGGATTTTTTTGGACTAGAAGACACCTTGGGGACCAAGAAGAACGTGGAGGGAGGCCCATGGGGACCACAACCCACCAGGGCGTGCCGAGGAGCTCAGGCGCGCCTAGAGGGGTTGTGGGCCCATGGGGGGTCTCCTCCACCGCCTATTCGCCCTATAAATTTCCAAATATTCCAGAAACCCCAGGGGAGTCGATGAAACACAATTCCAGCCGCCGCAAGTTCCAGAACCACGAGATCCAATCTAACACCATCACAGAGGGGTTCGTCATCCTCATAGGTGCCTCTCCAATGATGCGTGAGTAGTCCACCATAGACTTACGGGTCCGTAGGCAGTAGATAGATGACTTCGTCTCTCTCTTTTGATTCTCAATACAATGGTCTCTTGGAGATCTATTTGATGCAACAACTTTTTGCGGTGTGTTTGTTAGGATCCGATGAAGTTTGAGTTTATGATCATATTTTTATCAATGAATATTATTTGAGTCTTCTTTGATCTCTTATATGCATGATTATTTATAGCCTCATATTTATTCTTCGAATCTTTGGCTTAGTTAGGCCAACTAGATCGATTTTTCTTGCCATGGGAAGAGGTGCTCTGTGATGGGTTTGATCTTGCGGTGTCCTTTCCCAGTGATAGAAGGGGCAACGAGGCACGCATGTATGTTGCTATTAAGGATAACAAGATGGGGGCTATTCCTACATGAATATATCTCGTCTGCATTGTGTCATCGTTCTTATTGCATTACTCCGTTTCTCCTTGAACTTAATACACTTGATGCATGCTGGATAGCGATCGATGTTTTGAATACTATTAGTAGATGCAGAATTGTTTTGGTCTACTAATCTTGGACATGATGCATATATATTGATCATTGCCTTGGATATCGTCATAAATATTCGATCTTCTATCAATTGCCAAATAGTAATTTGTTTACCCACCATGTGCTATTTCTTGAGAGAAGCCACTAGTGAAATCTATAGCCCCTGAGTCTATTCTTTATCATATTTGCTTTCCGATCTATTATTTGCCACTTTATTTTCAAATATATTATTTCAAAAACCCAAAAATACCTTGCTGCACTTTTTTGTTACTTATTTTATTTCGGGTTTTATCGAGATCTATTTATCCAATCTACCACACATTTATCTATCTTTTTACCGTGGAGGGATTGACAACCCCTCTTATGCGTCGGGTTGCAAGTATTTGTTCTTTTTGTGCAGGTACCATTTACATAGTGTTGCTTGGTCTTCCTATTGGATTGATACCTTGGTTTCACAACTGAGGGAAATACCTACCGTAGCTGTACTGCATCATCCCTTCCTCTTTGGGGAAATACCGACGCAGTTTCAAGCGACATCAAAAGGAATTTCTGGCGCCGTTGCCGGGGAGACATCATCATCATATAATAAAAACTTCCGTATGGACAAAATAAACTTGTTTCGTTGTAATAGTTATGAGATATGATGATAGTAATATGTGAGTCATGTTGGTGAGTAATTATGCTTTAGTAAGAATATTGGTGTTAAGGTTTGTTATTCCCTATGCAAGCACGAAAGTCAATAGTTATGCAATGAAATTACATCCTAGTTGTGGTGCATTATTCGGTGTTAGTTATGCTTAATGCTCGCTTATGTGAATTTTCGTATCTTGGTTGGTTGCTTCTCAATCTATTTGCTAGCCTTCATTTGTACTAAGTAGAGATACTACTTGTGCACCAAAATCCTTAAACCCAGTTTTGCCATATGAGTCCAACATACCTACCTATATGCGGTAATTACGTGCCGTTGTAAGTAAATTTGCATGTGGCATCTCTAAACTTTCAAAATGAAATTCCCTTTTGTGTGCTTGTACTGCTCATGAAGCGGCAATGGGTGGCCAATATTTTCCATGCTACATGTGTTATTCTCAAGATGAGTGTTTATTCAATTATCATTGCATGAGAGTACGACGGTAATAGGGATGCCCAGTCTCAAAATGACAAAGCAATTTACTTTATGTTGTCAAATAATAAATTCCTTGGAAATGTTGGTATGGACGGTACCCGTGGAAACGACTAGCCGCAGAGTGTGAAAGTATGGTGGAAAAAGGAATAAACTTTATTTTATGTTTGGGAACCGCCTACGATCACTACAAAAAAATACACTTACGTGATGATACATGTCTGTCACAGTAGGTCACGTTTTCTGTCATGCATGTACATCCATGACGATTTTATGACATAATCAAGATAGTCATACCTGTGCTGTCATAGAAGTGTTCCATGACATTACCAAAATTATCATCACGGAAGTGTCCACTTCCATGATGATAAATGGCGCGTCATGGAAGTGCTTTCGTCAAGGGTAACCGACATGTGGCATCCACCGTAACGGGTCGCCATTAGGCTATCAGGTTCCGGTTTGGATCCGATAACCTGTTAACAGCCCGGACCAATGGCTATTTTCCATGTATAAAATTCTCATTCGCCAACGATCCACGTGTCAGCTCAGCGTTGGGACAAATGTCAACCGTCCATTGGACAAGAATCACCAATCAAACATTGACACGTGGGAAGGCCCAATAGAGGCCCATATAGGGTTAAAACCCAACCCAGGAACAAGACCACAAGATTTCATCAGATCTAATTGGCTGGCCCATTAACGGCCTAACATTTTCCGGACCAAATTATGGCCCACATCAGACACAGGCTATTAAAGGACTGCAATATTCTGGGCCAGTTTATGACCCATATCAGATCCAGCCCGTTAACAGCCTGCAATAGTTTGGGCCAAATTACGGTCCATACCTGATCCGGCCCGTTAACTGACTTTCATATCTTGGGCCAAATTACGACCCATAATAGATACGGCCCTTTAACAGCTACTGTGCCATCGGGCCCATTGGGGACCTGATTTGCTCTTCGGCCTCTTAATGGCCCATTTAACAGTTCGGCCCGATATTAGTTTTGACCTATCAACGGCCCTGTCTACATATGGGCCTCTTTCGACTCGGTTTCACTTTCGACCATTTAAAGGCCTGAGTTGCACCTGAGCCTAATTCTGGTTCGTAGTTACTTTCGGCCTCTTAATGGCCCGTAGTCTTTGTGGATACATTCTAGCCCAAACTGCCTATCGGCCTATTAAAGGCCCTTGAGAGTGTTGGGCCTAATTTTGGCCCATTATACATCTGGCCTACTTCCAACCCGTCATGTAATTGGGTCAGCCAAGGCCCCAAAACACTTCAGCCTGTTAATAGCCCATCATACAAATGGGCCAATAATGGGCCGATGTATATTACAGCCTGCTGTCGGCCCGTGATTTGTTCGCCACAATTAAGGCTCAATCTAGATCTAAACCTGTTAAAAGCCTTTTTAATTTTCTGGCCCAATTAAGGCAAGCGGTTTACTCGGACTTTTAAAGGCCCGAAACTAATAGTGGGCCAAATTAAGTCTAGACCTAGCTAATGGCCCAAGAAGATTGTAGGCCCACGGCTCGACCCGTACTAGCGATTGGCGACCTGCCAATTTTAGTACCGAAATTATTTTTTTATAAACCTAACCTATTGATTCATTGCGCTCCGATCAAAGATTACGACCTTTTCACAGAGCGACGACAACATAAACAACAAATAAATTACAGCATCATGATGAAGAATAAACCTAGACTATACAACAAAGAAATTACAGCATATTACATCCCCTGGGCATCAAAGTTCACCGCCAATGATAATAAAGGGAAACCAGACAACACATTTCATAAACTGGGCAGGTCGCCACCAGTGGAAGTAAACAGGCTGACAAAATAATAGACATAACCGACAGCACTTCAACACAGTTCAAGAAAGGTTAGCTCGGCCCAGGAGCTGCAGCGCAAGCAGTTTAGCAACCTGATGAGACTGCACTTGTTTGACGCTTATATCCACCAACTCAAGCTGCATAGCATCAATAGACATCATGTACTTATGGTTAATCTTGCATAGAGATTGGAGTTCTAGTCGGATTTGAGCGGAAGCATGTCTTTCTGCTTGAATTTCAGACTGAAGAGGTCGAACAGATTCAGGCGGCGACTTCATCGAGCTTGTGTCACTGAGTAAGTTCGACACTACATCAAGACATGACTTTGGGGTTGTATTGCTACCCTCAAGATGTGTTGCCTTCTTTTCTGGAATAGATGTTAGAGGGACAAACAACGGGTTCGTCTCACTATCATTGTGGCAGTTCTTCCTAGCATGAGTGTTGTCACCCTGAAAGAGAAACAAGTAGGTAGATAAGAAGTTTTGCATGTATAAGCATCAACGCTGTCAATTCATCTCATTTCTTTGTCAGAAATAAAGAGACACGGTTTAAAATAGCATTAACATAATAGGCATTGTTCATAGTTAAGACGACAGGAAATGGCATTGTGTAGGAGCAGCTAGCTTCACCATACCACTGGATATAGATCAAGAACACAAGCATACACGTAGTGCTAAACAACGTATAAGCCTGAATGTGAGTGTATTGTCAATTTATACCATTTCAGATTTGTAAATAAAGAGACATGACTTAAATAACATTAATATAATATGGCATTGTTCATAGTTGAGACATAGCAGGATATGACATTGTGCTGGAGTTGGTAGTTTCACCACATCACTGGATTACAGATCAAGAACACAAGCGTACACATAGTGCTAAAGAAGATAACTTGCTATGTTTAGTTTAATTTACATGGTATGAATAAGGAACTAGGTTGTACAACTAAATACTAAAATTGAGAAGGACAAACTTATGTTTATGTTCTTCTTTGTTATAAACTTTGAACAAGCAATTTGATGCAGACGACAAAAATAAACAGCATTTTCACTCATAGCTATCCAAATATACACAACAAAGTTTTAAGTCTCGAGGAGGACAAATTTACATTAGTAGTGAAGACCGGCTCTATAAAGCCTTTGTCCATATTGATGGGGGGGGGGGGGCAATTCAAGAAGTTTACCACACACTCTTCTTCAAGAGCATTGCCTTTATTCTACATTTTGTTAAGAGTAAATATAGATGTGAAAATATAGCAACAAATGGCAATTATTTAACCTAAGATGCAGAGTACAAATGTCAATACGGTATACAAGCAAAAGGCACCGACAAGAGCAATGCAGAGCTAAACTTCTTCAGTAACATTGGTTTTATTCAATATTTTGGCAAGAGTAAATGTTGATCTAATGTGTAGAAAATGGAGGGCAAAGGAAAATAAGCTGCAAAGTGTACATGAAGAACTAGTTGACAATATAAGTACAGTGATGAAGGACAGCAGATACTTACAAGAACAATGCAGAACAAATTTCTTCATAAGCATTGGGTTTATTCTACATTAATGTAAGAATTAATATAGATCTGATAATTTGGAGCGAACAGTGGATAAGAAAGCTAAAATGCAGAATGATGTCACATAATCCACCAAGTATGAATGTAAGTACATCGATAGGATAATAGGTACTCACAAGAGCAAAGCAACAACCAGCATAGTTGCGATATCCCAGGTTTTGCGCCGCTGGTTCTATCGCCAATATAAGTTGGGTGCTATCTGATTTCTCTGATAGCACCACCTTGCTCAAGAACTTTTCTTGTACTCCTCCAAGTTCTGCAATCACCCTCTTCCTTTTGGATGTCTGAAACACAAGAACAACATTTGAATAGAAAAACATGGTATGACGACAAATGGAATAGGTATTGATAATGGATGGGCATGGCATCTTCACATATATCATGAGTAAACTAAGCAGATGGCGGTGCAACGAAGCAAAAGAAATGCAAGACACCTTATGCAAGATACGTGCAACCAATAAAACCTTGCCAAATTAGAACAAACACCTTATTGGGTGAACATCATAGAACATCTGCCTTTGACGCCTTGAGCTCAGAATAGTCATTAGGATCATATTCTAAATACAAATCTATAGGTCGGGAGCATGTGGGTTTCATTGCATCCACAATAGAACTCAATCCCTTGATGCCAAGTTTGTTACCTATTGAACTATTCCGCAATATTCTTCTGATGTGCGCATTCTTATATTCATTGTGATTACGTACAATATCTGAAAAGCATGAAAAAAATAAATAGTAGTGAGATTATCTTTGTAATGCAGAGGATATTGTAATATAATAGGGGCTCCCTGTAAACCCTTGCGTGCTATCACTGGATTCTGATAAGAGAGCCCATGTGTGCTATAATATGGTAAGTAGATTAATATAATATGGAACAACTACTAAAAGTGCAACTAATCGTCGGGTGGTTTTGGTAATTCACAACAACATATAGCTCATTGAACTAATATTCTTTAAAGATTAATCTTTTAGAAAGTTCAATGATTGGTATGGCATGGACTAGATATGTGTACCCCTCAAAATACCAAGGACACATATTGGCAAAAGCTCAAGACTCCACATTTTCATTTTAGTGATCCAAGATCACATTGAGTCCATAGGAAAAGCCAATACTACTAAAAGGGGACGAGGTGTTACTTAATGGCTTGCTTGCTCAAAGTGCTTAGTGATATGCTCCAAAAGCCCTCAACCACTTTTTCATTTCCACATATGTCCTAAACCTAAAGTCAAACTCGGCCCCACCAATTTGATCTATCCGGCGCCACCGAGTTCACTTGACATAGCGATAACCAGACACTACTGCAGGATGCTGCTAACGCGACACTACGATCAGAGACCCTTTGACGAAACTGTGTGCGATGCATTAATTGCAAATGGTGGTGCAAAAAACCCGTCAAAAAAGGTGCAAAACATTTGTGATGACGGATGCATCAAACACGGTTCAGATTTTAGTTTCGTGTGTGATGTAGGGCATACAGTTCAGTGCAATTAACCGTTTGCAATGAGGAGTAACAAAAGAAACGGGCAGCCAGATGAAGGTGTGTGTGCGAAAAACAGCATACGGTTCACTAGGATGAACTGTTTGTGATTAGGCAACACAAAAGAAACGGTCAGCCAAATCAAGGTGTGTGCTATATACGGCATGCGGTTCACGCAGATGAACTATTTGTGTTGAGACAAGAGAACATAAGCAGTTCAATATAACAAGATGTGTGTGATACGCGGCAAACAGGTCTGTAATCAGAAATGTGCGCGAAGACCGATAACAACACAGACGATTGCTGCTAATAAGACATGTGTGTTGTGCGATGGGATTGCATACGAACAACAACATGTATATTACATGCATGATTAATCAAATTAAACATCCAATTACATAGGTGGCTACTATAACCATGGCATTTGCACACACCAAAGTAAACAATTACATGCATAATTTCATAGGTGGCTACTACACACATGACACTTCCACACATCAATAAAGTAAACTATATATTACATGCATGATTAACTAGCATAAATGATCATCTGATCATCATTTACTTCTTGTGACGCTTGCTCTGCTTGTGGCTCGATCCGGGCTTGTCGATTTGGGTAACGAGGCACTTCCTCATGTCAACGATCCGCCTGTGCATCTCGAAGCATGTGTACACGCTCTTGGCCATGAACCTGAGGTGAGGTTCATCCAGTCGCCGCATTCAGGCCCTGTGACAGGATATGTCACTTGTTCTCTGGGCATCCTGCTTCATCTTTTCATAGTAGGGGTCGACGATGACTGAGGCGAGTTCGACCAGGGAGTCCTTCTTCGTGCTGCCCCAGACCCTGTAGTGGTCACAGATTTCGACAAGGTTCTCACAGGCCAAGCCCGTAACACTGAGCGCTTTTACATCGTCGGTGGTTTCCACCATGGCGAACTTGTAGTCGGTGCTGTTGACAAACCTGTTGAAACGGCTGCAAGGCTCTCTGGCCATGAAATAGTGGTAGATGAGGACATGATGGCGCACACACAACTGGGCAACGACAACCTTCTGATCTATGTCGGGACTACTATCGGTGTACTGGAGGTCGATGCCGACCACCTTGTACTTGTCTTCAGCAAGCAACTTCTCAACGGTGTTGATGTAGTCATCCACCACGGCCGGGTCGATGGTGTACACCACCGAGAGATCCGTCTCCCTCGTGTGGGTCTCCACTTTATGCTCGCCGAACTCCATTGGAGCGCCGCTAGACATCCCCTCTCTATGTGTCGTCGTGGGTGTGCTTGTTGTGTTGTGGGGCGCGATCGAAAGGTTGAAGAGACTAAGGCTATAATGGTCACGGAAATTAAAGGGGAGGCCGGACAGCACCTGATGGCAGTTCTAATTCGCAGCGCGTAACTCCATCATGCCGCACGTAACTGCATTGCGTGGCAACGCACGCGGCACAACCGCATGCATATGGGCCCCCCGACGTGATCGTGCGCAGGCCCAACCGCTGGCAGAGCGCATGCGGAGGGACGCGAGCAGAGCGCTCCGCGGTCGCCTCAACGCCTCACACATGTTTGTATTGACTGGAACGAGAATGCAATAGCACAATCAGAATTAAGGAGGCAAGAAGAAATATGCATCCATCAACGTATGACCTCCTCCTCCTCAACTCAGTGCGCCGGGCCACCGACCGGTGGCTAAGGATCGGCGGCTTTTGTGGCGAGGTCAAGGTGCTTCTCAGCAAAGGCATCCAAGGCTTCCAGCCGGTTGAAGAAGGCCAACATCGTAGCATCCTCACTGGCCTTGTAGATACCCATGTACACGATTTGCTTGTACACCTGGATGTGTAGGTTGACGAATTCTTGCAGGGCGAGGCGCCTCGCGGTGAGCGCGACCTCCAGGTGGACATTCTTTGTGGCATTGGCGGGCAGTCGTAAGACCACCAATGCTTGAAAGAGGTTCCGACCATGGAGGCCGATTAGGGTGGCAGGCAATGAGGAGCCCGCGCACGGGCTGGAGGAGTACGGCGATGTTGTCCGCGAGCTTCTTGACGACGGCGAACTTGTTGGTGGTGGAAACGATCATCTGGTCCAACTGATAGTCGTAGCTGGCATCGACGGCGGCCATCCACCAGTCGGTCGCGAACACCGTCTGGGAGACGATCCTCGGTGCCATGCCGCAGGACGGTGTCGTCGACCATCTGGCACAGCCACTGGCCGCTCACGCGCATCGCCGCCATGGGTCTGGAGTGAGCACTTTTGCGCTTAGTGTAGGTGCTTAGGCAAATGCTTAGGTGCGTACGATGTGGTAGATGCATTGGAATGGAGGGGCGCCTTTATATGAGTGCAAACTGCGTTGCATTCACATCATGCTGCCTCTTTTCCCGGTCCTTCTCCCATTACTTCCCTCATGCATTCATGATGCTAATTGAAGGAGGATGCATCATTGGCCATTCAACATTTCGGGAACCGCTACCCTCTCCCTTGTCTGCATTAAAGCCGTATCGGGAACTGCACCACCCGCTGCACGCCCAGCTGAACATGCCTCCTTGCCTCCATCTATGCTTAATTACTGAATTTTAGTTGCAAAAATTGGATACTGCTAGTGTTCTTTAGCTTCATATTTTGACAAATCAAAGTGTTACAAGATCAACAAATGTCAATCTTTCCAGTTTGAGAAATGGAAACATACCCAATATGACAGATGCAAATCTTACCAAATTGTTTGTAAAGTGGTTGCACACGGGTCATCCAAAACAACCGTTTGCGTTGAAGAGATGCACAAATCCTGCCCTCACTTTGCATACGGGTGTTCTTTCTAAAACGTTTGCGATCAAGAGCCATTAAAACATATAGCCATTAAAACCAAGACATGTGGTGTCACGTGAATGGTTAAAATTTGAATTATACACATAAATGCATTGAAGGACTCAATTAATGCATAAAAATGTCCAAACGAACCCCGAAAAATCCCAAAAATTGACATAACACTCTTGTTGTTCTATGCTGACATGTGAATTTTTTTCAAAACTAAGAGGCAATGGATATCGTTTTGTCCCCAAAGGTGGGAGTTCCCTACCGAAACCATCAGGCTTGTTGTGAGAAGCTCTGGTTTGTGAGAAGCATATCCTCAAACCTGCCCCAAATGGGACAAATTTTTTACCATGGCATGTTGATGCCTCTCCATGATAGCATGCATGCCAAGTTTCATGAATTTCAGACGAGCTTTGGATTTATACTAGAGTTTTAAAACCAGGTATCTCGATGTTTGCGGCCGAGTGACGGTGGTAGGGTGTTTGATGACATTCGTTCTCATTTCTTGCATGGGACCTAATTAAGCATGCAACCAAGGACACAGATTTGAATGTTCAACCAATTTATATGCGTTAGAGCATATGTGTGCATGTATGGTTCAAATTTGAATAATGCACATGAATGCATAGAAAACTTAGTTAATGTATAAAAATGTCCAAGCGAACCCCCAAAAATCCCAAAAATTGACACAACACCCCTGTTGTTCTATGTTGACACTAGGAAAAAAAATTGAAATCGAGAAGAGGCAATGCATCTCGTTTTGTCCAGAAGGGTGAAATGTTCCCTACCGAAACCATCGGGCTTGTTGTGAGAAGCTCTAGTTTGTGAGAAGCATATCCCCGAACCTGCCCCAAATGGGACAAAAAATTCCACGGCATGTTGATGCCGCTCCATGATAGCATGCATGCCAAGTTTCATGAATTTCAGACGAGCATTGGATTTATATTAGAATTTAAAAACCAGATATCTCAATGTTTGCGGCCGAGTGACAGTGGCAGGGTGTTTGACGACATTCATTCTCATTTCTTGCATGTGACCTAATTAAGCATGCAACCAAGGACACAGATTTGAATTTTCAACCAATTTATATGCATTAGAGCATATGTGTGTATGAGTAGTTCAAATTTGAATTATGCACATGAATGCATAGAAAACTCAGTTAATGTATAAAAATGTCTGAGTGAACCCCCAAAAATCCCAAAAATTGACACAACACCCCTGTTGTTCTATGCTGACACTAGGAAAAAAAATTGAAATCGAGAAGAGGCAATGCATCTCGTTTCGTCCAGAAAGGTGAAACGTTCCCTATCAAAACCATCGGGCTTGTTGTGAGAAGCTCTGGTTTGTGAGAAGCATATCCCCAAACCTACCCCAAATGGGACAAAAAATTTACCACGGCATGTTGATGCTGCTCCATGACAGCATGCCAAGTTTCATGTATTTCAGACGAGCTTTGGATTTACTAGAATTTAAAAACCAGGTATATATCTCAATGTTTGCGGCCGAGTGATGGTGGTAGGGTGTTTGACATTCATTCTCATTTCTTGCATGGGACCTAATTACGCATGCAACCAAGGACACATATTAGAATTTTCAACTAATTTATATGCATTAGAGCATGTGCATGTAGTTCAAATTTGAATTATGCACATGAATGCATAGAAAACTCAGTTAATGTATAAAAATGTCCAAGCGAACCCCGAAAAATCCCAAAAATTGACACAACACCCCTGTTGTTCTATGTTGACACTAGGAAAAAAATTAAATCGAGAAGATGCAACGGATATCATTTCATCTAGAAAGGTGAAATGTTCCTTACCGAAACCATCATGCTTGTTGTGAGAGGAGCTCTGGTTTGCGAGGAGCCTATACCATAACCTGGCCCAAATGGGACAACATTTTTTTACCCCAGCATCTTGATGTCGTTCCATGATAGCATGCCAAGGTTCATGAATTTCAGATGAGTTTTGTATTTACTAGAATTACAAAAGCAAGCACCTCAACATTTGCCAGAGAGCCACAGTGCCGTGGTGTTTTAAATTCGTCCCCATTTCTTGAATGGGATGTAAGCACCAATCCATGGACATATATATCTTTTTACAACCCATTTTGGCGCACCGGAGCATGTGCATGTGGTTTAATTTTGAATTGTGCACCTGAAATTCCTAGAAAACCAAGTTACCGTATAAAAATGTCCAAACGAACCCTGAATAATTCCAATTTTTTGATAACACACCTATAGATGCATGTTCACTCCAGATAGAAGTTCTAGCAATTCAAACACCATCCTTTGCAGCTGTGACCCCATTATGTAATTCAAATCAAGATGAAAAATCAAGTAGATCCCACACAGTTTATTATCACCAACCATGTGAGATGCTATAAAATATCCTGGAGCACCGTCGGTGTATAGTACGCCTATGGCTTACTCGAGAAGGTTCATTGGCTACAGTCCATAGCCCGCTCTGAATAAGGGACCCTGTCTGATGAAACTTTGCGCGCCAGATTTTTCACTAAAGCGATTCCAAATTTTCGGCTTCCGCGGAAATATCTACCTCCCCGCCCCCTCCCCCTTACCAAAAGCCACATTTCCCCTATTTCCGCCTTCCTTTCCAAGTTGAAACCTTCACTCCTTGCTTGTAGCGCCACCTCCTCGCCGGCGACCCTCCTTCACGCCGCTCGGCCTTGCCTATCCAGGCAGGTAATCCACACCCGAACCCCGTCCTCCTCCTCCTTCCACATCCCACATGCCCCGACCACCGGCACGAGTGTGACACCTTCCCCAAGTCGCCGACCCCTCCACCAAATAAGCACCATCCTAAGCCATGGCGCACACAGTATAGCCAGGATCTCAAGGAGCATTTGGTAGCGGAGAAGCAAATCACGGCCGCACGCACGGATGAGGTCGCGATGGCTGCCATTCATGCCGACCCCCAGATCTTGGAGGAGCACCTCGCTGTCGAGGCCACCGTCGACGCCTCGTGCACTGACGCCACAACGCGGTTGGCTACTTTAAATGATAGTTCGTGGCGTTTTCTCGAGGCCACCGTCGGTGCCTTCGATGAAGACTATAAGGTGTTTTCTCAGCGTGCACGTGCTTACCTCATCTCGAGAGCCAGCAGGTTGGTGCCCGGAGCGGCTCAGGTAACTCACCACTACGACGAGGGCACCCACGATGCGGAGGCCTCTCCCTCTTCCATGTACAAGGAGCCAATCATCATCGATAATTCCGACAATGAGTACCTTGTCTTATTAGCTCACTATAAAGACCCATGTTCAGTTTGCTAGCTACTGCCTTTCCTTAACAATTTTTAGTGAATTGTGCTATCTACTTTTACCATGCAATCTTCTGCTCTAGTGTATATGTTCTATATGTCGTGCAATGTGGTGTTTAGTTAACTGTTTGGTTCAATTCTTCAAATGTGATGTTCAATTCTTTAGGGTGCAATTTTCCAAGTTGTCAAGCATGTTTGGTTTGGTTAACTGTCTAATCTTCTATTAGGAGTAGGTTATATTATGCAATGTGGTGCTCAGTTAATGTTTGGTTCATTTGTTGTGGTGTTTAGTTAACTATTTGGTTCAATTCTGCAATGCGATTTTCAATTGTTGTGTGTGCATTCTGTTATTGTATACCATGTGAGAAATAAATCGAATTTGGCTGTACTAAATACATGAGAAACAAATACAATTGCTATATTTCCAAGTTGTTAAGCATGCTTGGTTTGGTTAACTGTCCAATCTTCTATTAAGAGTATGTTATATTTGTGCAATGTGGTGCTCAGTTAACGGTTGATTAATTTTTTGTGGTGTTTAGTTAACTGCTTGGTTCAATTCTGCAATGCGATGTTCAATTGTTGTGGCTGCATTCTGTTATTGTATACCATGTGAGATAAATCGATTTTGGCTATACTAAATAAATGAGAAACAAATACAATTGCTATATTTCCAAGTTGTTAAGCATGCTTGGTTTGGTTAACTATCTAATCTTCTATTAGGAGTATGTTATATTTGTCCAATGTGGTGCTCAGTTAACGGTTGGTTCATTTGTTGTGGTGTTTAGTTAACTGCTTGGTTCAATTCTGCAATGCGATGTTCAATTGTTGTGGATGCATTTTGTTATTGTATACTATTATACCTTGTCTTTTTTATTCCTTTGCCCCATTTCCAATATAGAGAAGATATTTATGCACAACCTTGTTTTCAGGCCTTTCTAAAATAGTTCACTGATGATTACCTCTCAAACCACATGTATGCACATGAGGCGAGGAAGGTTTTCATACAACACCCACAGTTCAATATTGAAGTGTTCCTGAAGAGGACGAAGGATGGACGGTCAATCGTCCACAGACACTGGCCTAAAGTTGCAAAGACCTTCAACATCAATAAATGCTCAATATTTTCCTTCCGCTTCAGTAGTTTTCCCGATGAGATGCATCTATCTATGTACCGTCTATGATGCTAATTTTGAAAGGTTCTAGATGTTGCACATGAAACTTGGTGCTGGTGCAATTGTGTAATGGGGTAGTTGAGTGCTGAAGCTATATCATGTTGTACTCTGATGTATTTCAATTATGAAATCCTGCTTCCTTAATACGGGAATCAAATATATTATGTGTTTAATATGAATTTCAATTAGATTAATAAATGGATTATTAATAATAGGGGAATTAGCATGCTAATTGGTTTTTGCTATTGCAAACGGTTATTGAGAAAATACCGTGGGCGATGACCTAAGGCAACACACATAGTTTCTTCAACGCACCGTGTGTGATGCATTCAATAATGCAAATGATAAAATTATTAATATTTTGTGCGATGGGAAGGCCATCACAAACGATTTAACGGGGAAAATTGTGTTTGATTGATAATCCCCAAGTGTAGGGAATCATCGTAGCAATTTCCAAAGGTGGAAGTGATAAGCATGGAGTGTCGAACCCACAAGGAGCTAAAGGAAAGATCAATATTCTCTCAAGTCCTATCTGCCACTGATACAACTCTACGTACACCGAACGTTTGCTTCCAACTAGAAATAAGAAATAAAACTACGTTGTGGGTATGAAGAGGATAACTTTGTATGATATCGAAGAGCTAAAATATAAAAGTAGGTGCTGTTATCATAAATTTAGAATATATTACTAAATATTATAAATAGCGAGTGTGGAATAATGATGGGTCGGTGTGCGGAATTGTCCTAGGCAATTGTTAACAAGACCGGTGGTCGTCATTGCATTTTCATATGAGGGAGAGGCATAAGCTAACATACTTTCTCTTCTTGGATCATATGCACTTATGATTGGAATTCTAGCAAGCATCCGCAACTACTAAAGATCATTAAGGTAAAACCCAACCATAGCATTAACATATCAAGTCCCCTTTATTCCCATACGCCGTGACCCACTTATCCTTGTTTATGCTTCTGTCACTCAAGCAACACAGACAATAAGTAAACCATGGACATATTGCAACACCCTATGACAGGAATCCCTCTCGCTTGCACGACATGGAGGGCACAATAGGGCAGCACCAAAATAAATCATACAACTCATACCGATCTAGATCATCAATCAACCCAAAGACAAAGGATATCTACTCAAAATGTCATAAGATGGCAACATATCATTGAATCATAATATGTGGCATAAATCACCATGTTCAAGTAGGGATTACAGCAGGGTGTGGGAGAGTGGACCGCGTAAAAGATATGAGGATGGTGATGATGATGGTGATGTTGATGAAGACGATCACCGCGGTGATGATTCCCCTCCCGATGGCACTCCGGCGCCACCGAGAGAGAGGAGAAGTTCTCCCCCTTGTGCTTCCTCCTTCATGCCCCCCTGGATGGGGAGAGGTTCCCCCTCTGGTCCTTGGCCTTCATGGAGATGATGGCCCCTCTGAGATCCTTCCCCATGGCCTCCGGTGATGATGGCCCCCTCCGGCAGGGTGCCAGAGAGGGCCTAGATTGATTTCTCATGGCTACAGAGGCTTGCGGCGGCGGAACTTTCGATCTAGGTTTCTTTCTGGGGGTTTTTGTATAGGAATTTTTGGCGTCGGTTTCACGTCAGGGGGGGGGGGGTCTCCGAGTCGTCCATGAGATAGGGGGTGCGCCCAGGGGGGTAGGTCACGCCCTCCACCCTCGTGGGTGGCTCGGGATTCTTCTGGTCCATATCCCATGCTCCGTGGGCTTCTTCTGGTCCATAAAAAATCATCAAAAATTGGCACGTCAATTGGACTCCATTTGGTATTCCTTTTCTGTAAAACTCGAAAACAAGGGAAAAACATAAACTGGCACTGGGATCTAGTTTAATAGGTTAGTATATAAAATAGCATATAAATGCGTATAAAACATCTCAGATGGATAATATAATAGCATGAATACTTCATAAATTATAGATACGTTGGAGACGTATCAAGCATCCCGAAGCTTAATTCCTGCTCGTCCTCGAGTAGGTAAATGATAAAAGAAATAATTTATGAAGTGTGAATGCTACAAGGTGCACAAGGTTGATCAATGATAATTTCAATCACCTTTTCTAGCATCATTATATATCATAGTAGTAGCTCAACTCATAAAACTTCTCATGATCAAGCTATTCACATGTTAAAGTATAGATCATAAACTTTCTTGAAAACTAACAAACCATGCTCTTAGTCATGAAACAATTGCAATTCATCTTATTTTCGGGAAGGGTCTATATAAGAGCTCTGGTTTAGCAAACTCCACATACTCAACTATCATTTAATCTTTCACAATTGCTAACACTCACGTGATATTTATGGGTTCAAAATTTTAATCGGACACAGAGAAAGATAGGGGCTTATAGTTTCACAATTGCTAACACTCAAGGGTAATGTGAACAATAATACTTTATGATAACCTACATCCAAGTGGATATATATATCCGGATCGCTCCAACAGAAAGTGCTTGCCAAAGGAAAAAAAGTGTAAAAAGGAAAGGTGATGATCACCATGACTCTTGTATAAGGGTAGAAGATAAAAGTAAAAGATAGGCCCTTCACAGAAGGAAGCATAGGTTGTCATGCGATTTTATGGTTGGATGCACAAAATCTTAATGCAAAAGAATGTCACTTTATATTGCCGCTTGTGATAAAGACCTTTATTATGCAGTCCGTCACTTTTATTTCTTCCCTATCACAAGTTCGTATAAAGCTTATTTTCTTCGCACTAATAGATCATACATATTTAGAGAGCAATTTTTATTGCATGCATCGACGACAACTTACTTGAAGGATCTTACTCAATCCATAGGTAGGTATGGTGGACTCTCATGGCAAAACTAGTTTAAGGGATGTTGGAAGCACAAGTAGTATTTCTACTTGGTGCAAAGAATTTGGCTAGCATGAGCGGGAAAGGCAAGCTCATCATGTTGGATGATCCAAGACAATATAACTTTTCGGATATAGGAAAACATAACCCATTAAGTTATCTTCCTTGTCCAACATCAAGTTTTTAGCATGTCATATTTTAATGAGTGCTCACAATTACAAAAGATGTCCAAGATAGTATATCTATATGTGAAATCTCTTTTCCTTTAATATTCTTTCATGAATTGTTCAAGTGACCAATTCTGCGTTTGCTAACTTTCAATAAGTTTACTACCTATACTTATTTTGTGTGAAGTCATTAGTCCCCATGTTATAAGCATATGAAACGTATATAAATTCAGAAGATTTATGATATTCAATTCATTCAACCATTTACTCATAGGATATACGTGAAGCACGTGAGTAATGACAAACTACTCCAGAAACATATAAGTGAAGAACACTGACTAGTCAAATAATTAACTAGCCATGGGAGGGTTATTTTTCATTCAAGATTTCAGATCCAATGATTTTATTCAAACAATAAGTAAAATGAAAATACGCTCCAAGCAAAACACATATCATGTGACGAATAAAAATATAGCTCCGGGTAAGGTATACCGATGGTTTTGAAGACGAAAGAGGGGATGCCTTCCGGGGCATCCCCAAGCTTAAGCACTTGCGTCTTCCTTGAATATTACCTTGGGGTGCCTTGGGCATACCCAAGCTTAGAGCCTTTCCACTCCTTATTCTCCTCATATCGATATCTCACTCGAAACTTGAAAATTTTAATCACACAAAACTTAACGGAACTTCGTGAGATGGGTTAGTATGATAAAGAGTAAATCATTCACTTTGGTACTGTCAAATACAAGATTCATAATTGTTATCACACAATGCCTACTGTACCATATCATTTCTACAATTTATATTGAGCAATATAAGCCATAGAAACTAGAAAACAAGCAGACTATGCATTAAAAACAGAATCTGCCAGAAACAGAACAGTCTGTAATGATCTGAACAACAACCATACTTATGCTACTCGAAAAATTCTGAAATAAATTGGTGGATGTGAGGAATTTTTCTATTAATCTTCTTCAAAAATAATCAACTCAAAATCTCTCTTCTATAAAATATGACAGCTAATCTCGTGAGCGCAAAGTTTCTGTTTTTATAGCAAGATCAGATTAACTTTCACCCAAGTCTTCCCAAAGGTCTTACTTGGCACTTTATTGAAACAAAAGCTATAAAACATGATTAGTACAGTAGCTTAATCATGTGGACACACAAAAACAGTAAAAGTAAATATTGGGTTGTCTCCCAACAAGCGCTTTTCTTTAATGCCTTTTAGCTAGGCATGATGGTTTCAATGATGCTCACATAAAAGATAAGAATTGAAACATAAAGAGAGCATCATGAAGAATATTACTAGCAAATTTAAAACTAACCCACTTCCTATGCCTAGGGATTTTGTGAGCACACAATTTAAGGTAACAAGAATCAACTAGCATAGCAAGGAAAAACAAGTATAACTTCAAAACTTTAAGCACATAGAGAGGAAACTTGATATTATTGCAACTCCTACAAGCATATATTCCTCCCTCATAATAATTTTCAGTAGAATCATGAATGAGTTTAACAATACAACCATAAGACAAAGCATTCTTTTCATGATCTACAAGCATAGAAATTTTACTACTCTCCACATAAGCAAAAAATTCTTCTCATTAGGAATAGTGGGAGCAAACTCAACAAAATAACCGTCATGTGAGGCATAATCAAATTGAAAATTAAAATCATGATGACAAGTTTCATGGTTAAAATTATTATTTATAGCATACATGTCATCACATTAATCATCATAGATAGCAACTTTGTTCTCATAATCAATTGGAACCTCTTCCGAAATAGTGGAATCATTACTAACTAAAGTTGACACTCTTCCAAATCCACTTTCATAAATATCCCACTAAGATTCAACACCCTCCAAAATAGTGGGATCACTAATTCCTAAATTTGACACTCTTCCAAACCCACTTTAGATGATAGTATTATTCATAATCCAAAAGATATAAGTGAAGATCATGGAGCATTCTCCAATTAATATATACTAACCAATATCCAAGCTCAAAATATATAAGTGAAGCACACGAAGCATTCTGTAAAACCATACTCAAAAGATATAAGTGAAGCACATGAAGCATTCTATAAATCAGTGAGGGGCTATCTCATACTAGCATGGTTCCTAAAGAAAAATAAAAACACAAGGGACACAAATCATGTGAACAAAACAAAAACCGAGGTATACCGATAATTGTTGAAGAAGAAAGATGGGATGCCAACCGGGGCATCCCGAAGCTTAGATGCTTGAGTATCCTTGAAGTATTTTACTTGAGGTGCCTTGGGCATCCCCAAGCTTGAACTCTTGCCTCTCTTTATTCTTCTCACATCGGTAACTCCTCGTTCTTTGAACACTTCATCCACACAAAACTTAACAAAAACTTTGTGAGATCCGTTAGTATAATAAAGCAAATCACTACCTTTAGGTACTGTTGCAAACTCATTTCAATTTAATGTTAGCACTTTATCTACTGTATTCCAACTTCACCATGGTTCATACCCCCCGATACTACCCATGGATTCATCAAAATAAGCGAACAACACATAGAAAACAGAATCTGTCAAAAATAGGACAGTCTGTAATAATCTGGAAATTTAGTAAACTTCTGTAACTCCAAAAATTCTAAATAAAACATGAAAATTGAAACAATTTGTACAGAAGTAATGTGAAAAAAGTTTCATACCCATTTCACTTTCCAATAAAAATGTAAATTCACGCGCTACAGCCAAAGTTTCTGTTTTTGTACTGCACATAGTAAACAAGCAATCTAATCATCCTAAAACCAAAGCTTGGCACATTCTTTTTATAATAGAAAGGATATATACAAGGGGATAATTATTTATAGAGAAACTTCCATGAAAAATTCTACATTGTTTCCATGAGCATGAACACAAGTGCTCAAGGTCGACCCTCACTTCTCCAATGCATAACTTTCCAATCACTTCTCTTCTTGAAAAACTTTTTACGCATATGAGGAAAGTGCATCTTTTTGTATTTTCATTTTTTTGATTTTTTTGTATGTTTCACCCACAACTAAGCAAATCAAAAAGGGAAAACAAAAACTACTTAATGAAGAAAGCAAACAAGCACACACGAGAATATCAACACCACGCTATTGCTCCCCGGCAACGGCGCCAGAAAAGAGCTTGATAATCCCCAAGTGCAGGGAATCATCATAGCAATTTCCAAAGGTGGAAGTGATAAGCATGGAGTGTCGAACCCACAAGGAGCTAAAGGCAAGATCAATATTCTCTCAAGTCCTATCTGCCACTGATACGACTGTACGTACACCGAACGTTTGCTTCCAACTAGAAACGAGAAATAAAACTACGTTGTGGGTATGAAGATGATAACTTTGTATGATATCGAAGAGCTAATATATGAAAGTAGGTGATGTTATCATAAATTTAGAATATATTACTAAATATTATAAATAGGGAGTGTGGAATAATGATGGATTGGTGTGCGTAATTGTCCTAGGCAATTGTTAACGAGACCGGTGGTTGTCATTGCAATTTCATATGAGGGAGAGGCATAAGCTAACATACTTTCTCTTCTTGGATCATATGCACTTATGGTTGGAACTCTAGAAAGCATCCACAACTACTAAAGATCATTAAGGTAAAACCCAACCATAACATTAACATATCAAGTCCCCTTTATTCTCATACGCCATGACCCACTTATCCGTGTTTATGCATCTGTCACTCAAGAAATGCAGACAATAAGTAAACCATGGACATATTGCACTAGCCTAAAGCGGGAATCCCTCATGCTTGGGCGACACGGAGGGCACAATAGGGCAGCACCAAAATAAATCATTCAACTCATACCAATCTAGATCATCAATCAACCAAAGACAAAGGTTATCTACTCAAAACATCATAAGATGGCAACACATCATTGGATCATAATATGCGGCATAAAGCACCATGTTCAATTAGGGATTACAGCGGGGTGCGGGAGCGTGGACCGTGTAAAAGAGATGAGGATGGTGATGTTGATGAAGACGATCACCGCGGTGATGATTCCCCTCCCGATGGCACTCCGGCGCCACCGAGAGAGAGGAGGAGAAGTTCTCCCCCTTGTGCTTCCTCCTCCATGGCCTCCCCCTTGGATGGGGAGAGGTTACCCCTCTAGTCCTTGGCCTTCATGGTGATGATGGCCCCTCCGAGATCCTTCCCGATGGCCTCTGGTGATGATGGCCCCCTCCGGCAGGGTGCCAGAGAGGGCCTAGATTGATTTCTCGTGGCTACAGAGGCTTGCGGCGGCGGAACTTCCGATCTAGGTTTCTTTCTGGGGGTTTCTATATTTATAGGAATTTTTGGCGTCAGTTTCACGTCAGGGGGGTCTCCGAGTCGTCCACGAGATAGGGGGGTGCGCCCAGGGGGTAGGGCGCGCCCTCCACCCTCGTGGACGGTCGGGACTCTTCTGGTCCATCTCCGATGCTCCGTGAGCTTCTTCTGGTCCATAAAAAATCATCAAAAATTGGCACGTCAATTGGACTCCGCTTGGTATTCCTTTTCTGTAAAACTCAAAAACAAGGAAAAAACAGAAACTGGCACTGGGCTCTAGGTTAATAGGTTAGTCCAAAAAATCATATAAAATAGCATATAAATGCATATAAAACATCTAAGATGGATAATATAACATCATGAATACTTCATAAATTATAGATACGTTGGAGACGTATTAGTGATGTACCTACGAATGGAAACGTTTTCCTTGCGGCGACTGTGTGGGATGTATGTACGAACGGAAACGTTTCGCGGGGACTGACTGTGTGGGATGAACTTACGACCGGAAATGATTTCGCCTGTATAATTATATTTTTTGAGCACTATTGTACGTATAACCGTATTTGCTCGCTCATCGGTCACACACGACCTTATTTTGCCGAGCGTGTGTGCCAGGAGGGCATATCCCCGACGGTTTTCGGGTCGTGTGCGAAGGACCCCCTAATCGCCCACACTCACTAGGCAACGGTTCCGAATGCCATTGCGGTAAGGGGTTTAAAACCATTTGTATAGCACCGACGCGTACCAGTGAGAAACCCTAATCAGTTCGGTCTCACCGATAGGGATCTCGGTCTCACCGAGATGGGATTGCAAACTCTCTATTTCCCTTCGTAATGTTTCCGTCTAACCGAGATGAGCGATCTGTCCCACCGAGTTCGTAGTGCAAACTCTCTATTTCCTTTTCGTAATGTTTCGGTCTCACCGAAATGAGTGATCGGTCCCAGCGAGTTTGCATGACCAAGTCTCTGTTTTCTTATTACTGAAATCGGTCTCACCAAGTGCATGTGGTCGGTCTCATCAAGATGAGGTTTTGCCCTAACCCTAGCGTATCGGTCTCACCGAGTTGATATTGTCGGTCCCACCGAAAAGCCTAATGTTCACATTTTGAACCAGGTCGGTCTCACCGAGTTTCACTATTTGGTCCCACCGATGTGTGTAACGGTTAGATTTTCTGTGGAGGCTATATATACCCCTCCACCCCTTCTCCATTTGAGAGAGAGCCATCAGAACGTTCCTATACTTTCACTACTCATTTTCTGAGAGAGAACCACCTACTCATGTGTTGAGACCAAGACATTCCAATCCGACCACAATAATCTTGATCTCTAGCCTTCCCCAGGTTGCTTTCCACTCAAACCATCTTTCCACCATATCCAAATCTGTGTGAGAGAGTTGAGTGTTGGGGAGACTATCATTTGAAGCACAAGAGCAAGGAGTTCAACATCAACACACCATCTATTACCTTTTAGAGAGTGGTGTCTCCTAGATTTGTTAGATGTCACTTGGGAGCCCCCGTCAAGATTGTGGAGTTGAACCAAGGAGTTTGTAAGGGCAAGGAGATCGCCTACTTCGTGAAGATCTACCCAAGCGAGACAAGTCCTTTGTGAGCGATGGCCATGGTGGGATAGACAAGGTTGCTTCTTCGTGGACCCTTCATGGGTGGAGCCCTCCGTGGACTCGCGCAACCTTTACCCTTCGTGGGTTGAAGTCTCCATCAACGTGGATGTACGATACCACCACCTATCGGAACCACGCCAAAAATCTCCATGTCTACATTGTGTTTGCTCCCTCCAAACTCCTCCCCTTTACCTTCATACGCAATGATTTACATTCCATTGCTATACTCTTAGAATTGCATGTGTACGTTGATTGCTCAACTCGTCTTAAGTTGCTAAAATCTACCAAGACTTAAAATTGGGAAAAGGCTAGATTTTTATTTGGTCAAGTAGTCTAATCACCCCCTATAGACATACTTTCGATCCTACAAGTGGTATCAGAGCTTTGGTATCCATTTGCCTTGATTTCCATAGCTTTGGTTTTCATAGCCTTGGTTTCACAACCTAGGAGAGTATGGCGTCTAGCAAGGGAAATTCCACCGTAGAGGTCCTTACTTTGATGGTACTAATTTTGCTAGTTGGAAGCGTAAGATGAAAATGCATATTCTTGGACATAACCCCGCCATTTGGGCTATTGTGTGTATGGGTTTGCAAGGTGAATTATTCGATGGGAGAGAACCAAATCATGAAGCAACTGCGAAGAGTTGAAAATGCTGCAATACAACGCTCAAGCTTGCGATATCTTCTTCAATGGATTGTGCCCCGAAGAATTCAACAAAACCAGCCGTCTTGAGAATGCAAAGGAAATTTGGGATACTTTGATTGATATGCACGAAGGTACCGAGTCCATCAAGGAATCCAAGTTGGATGTGGTTCAAAGTCAACTTGACAAGTTCAAAATGAAGGATGGTGAAGGTGTTGCTGAAATGTACTATAGGCTTGCTATCATCACAAATGAGATTGCCGGCTTAGGAAGTGAAGAGATGACTGATAGATTCATCATCAAGAAGATCCTAAGAGCCTTGGATGGAAAATATGATACCGTGTGCACATTGATCCAAATGATGCCCAATTACAAAGATCTCAAGCCAACAGAAGTCATTGGTAGAATTGTTGCTCATGAGATGTCACTGGACGATAAAGAAGAGCTTCACAACAAGTCTAGTGGTGCTTATAAAGCCTCATGTGATGCTCCTGCCACATCAAGTGAAAAACAAGTCTTCAATGAGGAATTGAGCTTAATGATGAAGAACTTCAACAAATTTTACAAGAGTAGAAGGAAAGAGAGAATCTCCATGTCAGGATCGTACCATGAGAAAAGATCTTTTAGTGGTGAATGTAATTGCTACAATTGTGGAAGACCCGGACACTTCTGATGAGTATACGGCCCCATACAAAAGAAAAGAAGATTCACCCAAAAGAAGAAGTAGGAGAGAAGAATCACCTCCAAGAGAGAGAAGGAGTAGAGACGATCGTTATGAACGAAGAACCTCTCACAGAAGCAAGGATTCAGAAAGGAAGGACACGTCATCAAGGAGCTACACAAAACGAAGACATCAAGCTCATGTTAGTGAATGGGTATCCGATTCTGACTCTGACCACCACTCCAAGAGAAGTTATCACTCCGACTCCGAATATACTCAAGATGAAGGTGTTGCCGGTCTTGCACTTGTGTCAACCAACTTCTATGACATATTTGACTCACCGAATGAAGGAATTGGAAGATGCTTCATGCCTAAAGGCCCCAAGGTATCACACCCAGAGTATATTGATTTCAATAGTGATGAAGATGATTTTCTAGGTGATAATGAGTTACTTGTTGATAATGCTAGTGATGAAAACTATGATGAAACTGTTATTAATCATGCTAATCAAGATGAAACGAATGACAATGATAAGAAGGAGATTGAGCGTCTAACTAAAGAACTAAACACTCTTAAGTTAGCTCATGAAACTACTTTAGAAGATCATCGAGAACTTCTAAAAACTCATGATAAGCTACGCTTCGAGAAGCTCCACCTGGAGCAAGAGCATGGGTTCTTAAAAGTTATCAATGATGATCTTCGGAAGAAAAGTTCTTCTTACATTGCCAAGCGTTTACTCTTGTATACTTACATGCCACAAGTAAAATCTAGCAACAAGAGTAAGAAATATTCTCCTTCTAGTAGTAACAATAACCATGCTAAATCCAATACTGTTGCTTCTAGTAGTTCTCTTGATTCCACTAATGATTCTCTTAGCCAAGTTACATTTGAGCAAGAAAATAGCTTATTGAAGGGAATTATAGAGAAAGGTGTTTACAAGAGCCTTGCCGGAAGTAAGCAATTTGAGGAAATTGTACGCAAGCAAGGAAGGCACCGGAAGAATCAAGGTGTTGGTTTTGAATGAAAGTTCAATGCCAATGGAGTTGAGTGGGAAGAAGATCAATACCCCAAGACAAAGTTTGTTCCTCAACATGAGAAGTATGATCCTACTTCCTTCAAGGGGACACAAGCTCAAGATGATCTTCCACCACAAGACCACAAGCTAAAAGGCAATGACAAGCTTCAAGAGTGGATTGATGCATTTGAAGAAGCTCCAAAGGCCTTGGTCAAGTGGGTTCCCAAGTCTACCTCACTTTCTACTTCATCAAGTACATATATGATATGTCTCCAACATATCTATAATTTATGAAGTATTTATGAACGCCGCCGCCACCCACAATGAACTCGTGGCCGACACGAAGCTCTAGTCCAGCCGCCTTGTGGATGTTGCAGAGAGGCTCACCATGCAGCTGTCCGCCATGGGCATGCCAAACTTTAGGTTCTCCCATGAAGTGAGCGTGACCGACTGTGCCAGGCTGACCCTATTCTTCGAGGGCGTCCTCGATGCCCTGAAGCTGCTCCGCTCCAATAGGGCAACTTATCTAGCCGAGGAGGCCCGGAAGGCTTGCCGGGGCTCTTTGATCAAGGTGCTCACCAAGGTGGCGGACTCGAACCCCAGCATCGACTTTGCCAACGTGCTTGAGAACTTGTCGGAGGATGCGGACCTCCAGGCGCTCGAGAAGCGCATTGAGCCCATCATCAGCTGCCTCGGCGGAGTCAAGAGATTGGAGGGCCAGCGCCAGGATTAGCTACTCCATTTCTTGTTGCTGTTGCGAGTTCGCACCCAAGACAATTTTTGTAACACCCATGATGCGACTATATCTCCCACGTGTCGAAGCACGACTTAGAGGCATAACCGCATGGTGGTTTTGTCGCAAGAAGGGTCATCTTCACACAATCCAATGTAATGAACAAGAATAGGAGAAAGAGTTGGATTACAATTGCCACTTCACACAACGAACATATAATTCATACATCATTCAGAGCACACACATGGCCCGACAATGGACGAAGCCAAAAGAAAAGAAGATAACCCAACTGCTAGATCCCCGATCATCCCAACTAGGCTCCACTACTGATCAACATGAAACGAAACATAGCAACGACCAAGATCTTCGTTGAGCTCCCATTTGAGCTTGGTTGCATCACCTGCACTGGTATCATCAACACCTGCAACTGTTGAGATAGTATTTGGTGAGTCACGAGGACTCAGCAATCTCAAAACTCGCGAGATCAAGACTATTTAAGCTTATGGGTAGGTGTAGCGACCCGACCTCAGACGGTCAAGTCTCTGTGCGTAAGTGTCATCCCTGGATCGGTATGCTGACACACACAGTACTCGAGGAATTATAACAGAGGTATATCACATGTATAAAATAACGCAAATACTATTACCCGAATCCAAAATAGCGGAAGCAAAAAGGTTGTGGATTCCCATCAACACCAACGGCAAAGTTGATTATAGGAAATCGTAACCCTAACATATCACTTACTCGTCGTAAGATCCTGCAACATGAGACGTTGCAGCCACAGAGGGTCAGTACATTGAATGTACCGGCAAATTCACACCATAGAGCAATGATGAATAAAGTCTATCACTACATGCATATATGGCTGGTGGAGGCTCTATGGTTATAATGTTTTTGCGAAAAGCCAATTTTTCCCTACTGCAAAGGAATAAATTTATTTAACTATCATGGTGGTTGTTAAACACTGAGAATGGTTGATAGCATTCTCAATCCCAATTAAAAGTACTCATTAAAACCCAACAATATTGATTATAGTAACATGATGAGATTCACAGGAAAAATCAAGTACTAGATACTCAGGATGTCCATAACCGGGGACACGGCTAATCATGATTAGTTTGTACACTCTGCAGAGGTTTGCGCACTTTTCCCCACAAGACTCGATCGCCTCCGTTGGATTTCTCGCACTACATGATGTTTGAGAAACGGATGACCGAGACATAGTCTTTCGGAAGCACTAGCACCTTACATGTGGGTAGACCGGTACACCTACTTTCCCCTACATCTGCTAGTCTACCCGTAAGAGTTCGCACGACTTAATCAACTATGCCAGAGCCCATAATGGCTTGTGGCTGCACACGTAAGTTTCTAGTTTGAATAATCTCATGATCCCTTTGAGCCTGGGTGGCGATCCAAAGAAATACAGGCAAGTCCTAATGGAAACCAGGTGCCTCAATCCACCCAGTTGTGTGTTCAAGTTGCCACCTTAAATAAACCATTAATTTAACAATCTCACATCTGTCATGGATACACTCACCCAATCCACGTCTACTAGCATATCATGGCATAATAAGCAAACGTAGAAGTAACTCCCAAGGGTTTGAAAATAAAACAGGTAATAGGTGCTACCTTAATCTACTTCCCAAAACACACAATTTAATTAGATCCTAATCATGCAATGGTTTGAGGATTGATCTAATGCATAAAAACTGGGTAATAAGGGATATGATCAAAGTGTGAACTTGCCTGCAATGTTGATGAAGATGATTCGCACTCAACTCCTGATAGTTCTATTCGTCACACTCCGGTCAATCTATCGTGAGCAAGCAATAGTAACCACACATAAGCAATCACTCAAAAGATCGGACAGAACGAAGAGAACAACTCGGAAAACATCAAAACCAAACAAATAACTCTTGCAGCATAAAACAATTTCTAACAGTACAAAAATTATGTGAATTTGGCCTTATCAGAAAGTTTAGTTCAAGAGCTTCAATTTGCAAAAAAGAATCAACTCAAACGGAGTTATAAAACTCAAGTTACGATCAAACGAAGTTCAAATTCAAATCTAATCTAATTCAAATTTTAAACTTTCAAAAACATGTTTGAGTTGGATTAGTGGATAGAGGGGATCATAACGAAGAAGTGGGCATTGGTTTCGTTGGATTTGGATAAATGAGCAAAAAGTTGTGAGGGTTTGAAGTCCAGGGGCTAATCTGTAAATAAAATATTCACGGATGGGTCCCTGGACGAAATTAAAAGAAAAAGAAAAATCCTATCGAACGAATCATTCGCTACAGAGACAAAACCGACGAAAACCGTTCGCTCCAGAAGCCTAACTAGTGAACGCTCACTACATAACTAAACATAAAAAAAATCAGATCTAGGTTTTCTGTAGAAAACCGATCTAGGGTTCGGTTTTTATACCGGTCCTTGGCGGTTCGGCGGTCTTCGGCAGAAAACCGGCAGCTCTCGGCGAGGCTGCGGACTCCGGCGATGAACGGGGCGACGGCTCCGGGCGTCGGCGGCGACGGCGGAGTAGTTGGGGAGGTGCGGCGCGACGAGGGGAAGACGGTGGCGGTGTCGGCGCTCGGCTGCGGAGCCGGAACGGTGTGCGGCGGCGGCGGCAGATGTCGTCGGAGCTCGCAACTCCGGCGAGGGTTTGCGCGGGTGGCGGCGAGATGCGGGAGGGGCGGCGGCGCGAGCAGAGAGAGGGGAAGGGGTGCCGACCTCGGCTTTTAAAGGCCAGGGGCCTCGGGAGGCGTGGGCAAGGGGCAAAACGCGGCGGCGGCGATGTCGTGGCGGCGGCGGACTCGGGAGAAGACCCGGTCGGGGACGACGGGTGAGGCGGCAAGGTGCTGGGCCTTGGCCTGGCTGGATCTGGGCCGGCCCAGTTCGGCGGAAGAAGTTTTTTTTAAACAAATTTTTAGAAAATAAAATAAACCAAAATAAATAAAACAATACTATAGGCATATAATATATCAAAATTTTCAGAAAAATATTTTCTACGACTTGAACATTTTTGTAGCATCAAATAAAATTTACACTAATTCAGATAAATCAAACACTGCTGCTGCTCTAATAAACTCCAACGAAAATCATTTTAAAAATACCAAAAAGAATTCAAATTTATTTCTCTCCATTTTTCTGATCATGTTACCCTATTTTCCATATATTTTATTTTTGGAGAAAAATAATTTGAATAAAACCCAAATAACTCCAAATGGGAAAATAAATTCAAAAGAACTGTGAATTTAATTATTTGAAACTCCCAACTCATATTTCATATGTTTTGAAGAAGTAATTTTATCTTCGCTCGTGAAAATCATTGAGTTGCATAAAGTTCCTGGGTTGGAAATATTTTCCAGATGAAATTCAAATATTTTCAACACCCCTTGTCATTTAAATAAATGGAAGAAGTCATGTCATCTTCTCTCCAGGGTTTTGTGATGAAAAGAGTTTGAATTCACGAAGATCATAAAAGCAAAAATGAAAGTTTGGGAAAGTCCTTTTATTCCCTCTCATTTAACTTTCAAAAGTTTCAAATTCACTCACTTTCAGTCAATCAATCAAACAATCAATAAAAACTATCTATTTAACATAACATTCCAAAATTTAAAATTTTGGGATGTTACAAACCTACCACCCTTAAAATGAATCTCGTCCTCGAGATTCGGAGAGGCTAGAAAGAAATAGGTTAGGGTAGGGGGTCTTCATAATCCATCGATCATCTCCAGGGTCTGGGGTGCTACCACCCTTAGAAGCATTGTTAAGGTTCCATCAAAACTCATATACTCCATCCTTATTCTTGACGGGGCCGGTCTTCTCAGATCTTCTGGATAATTCCTTTTCGGGGCTCTTCCGGTGGTGGCATAACCTTTACCGCAATTCTTCTGTCCTTTCATCTTCGTACGGTTATTCCAAGACTGGGTCTTCTTAGCTGACGGGTCTGGCGCCAATACTAATTAGCTATCGATATCTAATGGTGGTCAACAATTTATGGTATCTCCTGCAGGAAATGGGTCTGGGTTGAACCTCACCGTATGACCTACGTTTGGCAACAGCGACCTTGTACAAGGGAAAATACCTATACCATTCTAAGGTTCAAACAAGGTTTAATATCGTCGTTGCTCTATTATAGGTAAGTCACTCAGATTTACCATCCCACATAGCAAGGTGAATAATAAGAGTAAGCCGGTATAGTGATCAATCCATCCCGCACCCAAATCATTACCTTGTATACAGTTTAGCATATCTCACATTCTAACACTCGGTCATCCTCACAAGCATTGCAGAATTTCTCTTGTCGACGAACCAAGTTCGGATAAATCCATTGATTCTGCAAGCCAAACAAACATCTATCGGTCCTCACAACTCTCAGGTTTTTGCGTTACTCCTATAAAATCGTCTGTGGGCAAGGTCGTAACTTCTTCCATGGTTTCTTTCCTTCAGCAAGAATGTGCTTGCTTCTTGGCAGGTCTTGGGGCCTGTGGGTTATGGACCATCTCATCACTTGTAAACCTTGAACTCATCCTCTGGGCAACTGATCATTATTCCAACATTCAACTTCCATCTTCCTAGCATACTCAAAATCCATCCAATTGTAATGTCTTTCTTCCTTCTATTGGCACCAAACTAAGACGTGATTACTCAGACTCATCATGGAATTTCTGTTGATCCATATTTCCAACATCATACCTCCTTTATATCCAAATAGTACTTTATTCCTTCATACTCTTGGGGTATCCAATATATCGAGATAAAACTCATACTTGTTTAGTCCGAAATCCACTCCGTGGAATATCATTGTCCTTTCCAGGGTCAAATCTCCTCTCAGGGGAATATTGGCCATCTCTGCATGGCACTTCTTCAACTGGGAAATGTGAAACACATCGTGAACTCCTGACAATCCTTCGGGTGACTCCAACTTGTTGGCCACTTCTCCCATACGCTCCAAAACTTGGTATGGTCCTACAAATCTCGGGGCTAACTTTCCCTTAACTCCAAACGTTTAACTCCTCGCAGAGGGGACACACGAAGACATGTTCTATCTCCAATTTCATAGACTTCCTCCTTGCATTTTTGAGTCTGCATAACTCTTCTGCCAGGACTGAGCTACCTTCAGTCTATCTCGAAGCAACTTAACATTCTCTTCTGAATCCTTGATCACATTTGATCCAAACAACTTCATCCCATATCAACGGTGTCGGGCTCCTTCTCCCATACAACGCTTCAAAAGGGGCCATCTTTAAACTGGCTTGGTAACCGTTGTTGTATGAGAACTCAGCGTAAGGTAGATTATCATCCCTACTAGATCCATAATCTAGTGCACACGCTCTCAACATGTCCTCCAGAATCTGAATGACTTTCTCGGTCTATCCATCTGTCTGCGGATGAAAGGCTGTACTGAACTCTAGCCTAGTACCCAAAGTGTGGCGCAGCTGATTCCAAAACTTTGAGGTAAATTGTGTTCCTCTATCTGATACGATGGTCCTCGAAACTCCATGCAGACATACGATCCTGGTCAAAAATATCTTGGCCAACTTCGCACTTGTATAGGTGGTTTTCACTGGGATAAAGTGAGCCATTTTGGTCAAGCGAATCAACTACTAACCAGATAGAATCATGTCCCGTTCGGGTTCTAGGAAATCCGGTAATGAAATCCATGCCAAGCTTATCCCACTTCCATTCGGTTATCGGCATAGGCTATAGTAATCCTGCTGGCTTCTGATGCTCTACTTTTACTCTCTCTGGCATACATCACCTACATAGTCTGCAATATCCTTCTTCATACCAGTTCACCAGAAACACTCCTTCAAATCCAAATACATCTTGGTGTTTCCAGGGCGAATCGAGTATGGTGAGTCATAAGCCTCTTGAAGTATTTACTTCCTGATCTTTGCATTATTGAGCACATATACACGGTCCTCGAACCATAAGGTGTTGTGCTCATCCTTACGAAAACCTTTGGCCTTTCCTTTGCTCATCCTCTCTTTTAACTCAGAAATCTCTTTGTCATCCTTCTGAGCTTCACGGATCTTTCCCAACAAGGTAAACTGAACTTCCATTGCTCAACCAAACCTTTGGGAACAATCTCCAACCGAGGTTCCCTGAGATCCTTCGCTAACTCCTTTTGAAATCCTCCGCTTATGAGGGTATTCGTCCTTGTTTTCTTTATGGTTGTGTCATATTTCTCCACAAAGCTTGTTTGCACAAGGTTTCTTCATATCCTTTCCATAAGGCTTCAACTTCTGGGACACAAGCCGAGACTTTAGCAGAGTCAACTTAAATTCTTCCCAAACGATTACTCCTTGCCATCCATTGATGGTTTGGTACATCCTCCATCAGGTAGCAGCACTTCTTTCAAAGAACGGAAGAGCATGCTGGGCCATATCCTTTCCGGCTATAGTGTTATAATTCATGTGATCCTCCATGTTCTGAATCCATTGGTCTGTCTCCTATTGACTCATCGGTCCAGAAAATATGAGCTCATCTCCATTCATCCTCTATTGGGTCCATGGGTTTGGGGTGGGATAAGAGAGATCGAGAGGGATGCACACAGTACAAACAATAGTTTTGAAAAGACAGGTTTTATTGTGGCTGTCGAAAAAACATCAAACAAATGACAGCTCACAATCGTCGCATCTAACGTAGGTATATAATAGGGGTTGGGTCTTCTAATGGTTAATAAATCTCCAAAGTCGCAAACTCTTCAAGTCTTGTTCATGTCTCCGATGGCTTCTTCTGATCATGCTTGTCCTTCTCAAGTTCTTTTGCCAAATCATCTCTGTTGCCGCGTAGTCTCTCATGACATCATTTAATATTTCTGGGGTTGCATTCCAAACTCCTGGGTTTCAACATCCTGGGCATGAGCCATACTCCTAATGTCCTTCAGTTCCTGAAAAATCTCCGGTATCTCGATGTATTGCTCCTGCAGTTTGGCTACTTTCGGCTTCTGGGTCCTGAGTTCTTCATGAAACACTTCCTTATCAAATACTGCTTCTTGTAGGTCCATCTTAACTTCTTGATGTAACACTCCAGATCCTGCTGATAAACCAGCTAAGGTTAAAGCTGCATCCTTTGCTGACAGATGCTCCATCAGCCTTCTACCATCCAATCCTTCCATGCATATGCATGCTTAACTCCGCACGATGACACAAAACTTTGAGTTCTAATGCTCCATGTTCCGGTCTTTCTCCGATACACCTTGATCTCGGGTATTGAGAACTTCCATAGCCTGCCAAGTTCCATAAGGGTAGCCTTTCTAGGTTATACAAATCCGGAAATTCTTCAAAGCCTTCAAATTCTCCTAATCTTCGAAGTCTTTATCCATCGTAGTTTCCATCATTATCATGCACGGTAAAATCCTCTTCATTCCAAAGTGGTCTTAGTTGTCCGATATCTGGTCCTTCTTGGAGTGGTCTCATCAGTCGAATCTCCATGTGATCAAAAAGGGAAAGGGGTATGGTCTCACTAAAAGGGAATATTTGAATAAGCTCAGAAGAGAAGAGAGGTAAAACATCCTTTTGAAAAAGAAGGTTCTAGAGAAAAATATTTCCTATGGGCTTGCCAGTTTCTAGGGTCACGTCCTACAGTCAACATGTGCTCTGATACCATCTTGTAGCGACCCGACCTCAGACGGTCAAGTCTCTGTGCGTAAGTGTCATCCCTGGATCGGTATGCTGACACACACAGTACTCGAGGATTTATAACAAAGGTAGATCACATGTATAAAATAACGTAAATACTACTACCTCAATCCAAAATAGCGGAAGCAACAAGGTTGTGGATTCCCATCAACACCAACGGCAAAGTTGAGTATAGGAAATCGTAACCCTAACGTATCACTTACTCATTGTAAGATCCTGCAACATGAGACGTTGCAGCCATAGAGGGTCAGTACATTGAATGTACTGGCAAATTCACACCATAGAGCAATGATGAATAAAGTCTATCACTACATGCATATATGGCTGGTGGAGGCTCTATGGTTATAATGTTTTTGTGAAAAGCCAATTTTTCCCTACTGCAAAGGAATAAATTTATTTAACTATCATGGTGGTTGTTAAACATTGAGAATGGTTGACAGCATTCTCAATCCCAATTAAAAGTACTCATCAAAACCCAACAATATTGATTATAGTAACATGATGAGATTCACAGGAAAAATCAAGTACTACATACTCAGGATGTCCATAACCGGGGACACGGCTAATCATGATTAGTTTGTACACTCTGCAGAGGTTTGCGCACTTTTCCCCACAAGACTTGATCGCCTCCGTTGGATTTCTCGCACTACATGATGTTTGAGAAACGAATGAGCGAGACATAGTCTTTCGGAAGCACTAGCACCTTACATGTGGGTAGACCGGTACACCTACTTTCCCCTACATCTGCTAGTCTACCCGTAAGAGTTCGCACGACTTAATCAACTATGCTAGAGCCCATAATGGCTTGTGGCTGCACACGTAAGTTTCTAGTTTGAATAATCTCATGATCCCTTTGAGCCTGGGTGGCGGTCCGAAGAAATACATGCAAGTCCTGATAGAAACCAGGTGCCTCAATCCACCCAGATGTGTGTTCAAGTTGCCACCTTAAATAAACCATTAATTTAACAATCTCACATCTGTCATGGATACACTCACCCAATCCACGTCTACTAGCATAGCATGGCATAATAAGAAAACATAGAAGTAACTCCCAAGGGTTTGAAAATAAAATAGGTAATAGGTGCTACATCAATCTACTTCCCAAAACCCACAATTTAATTAGATCCTAATCATGCAATGGTTTGAGGATTGATCTAATGCATAAAAACTGGGTAATAAGGGATATGATCAAAGTGTGAACTTGCCTGCAATGTTGATGAAGATGATTCGCACTCAACTCCTGATAGTTCTATTCGTCAGACTCCGGTCAATCTATCGTGAGCAAGCAATAGTAACCACACATAAGCAATCACTCAAAAGATCGGAAAGAACGAAGAGAACAACTCGGAAAACATCAAAACCAAACAAATAACTCTTGCAGCATAAAAAAATTTCTAACAGTACCAAAATTATGTGAATTTGGCCTTATCAGAAAGTTTAGTTCAAGAGCTTCGATTTGCAAAAAGAATCAACTCAAACGGAGTTATAAAACTCAAGTTACGATCAAACGAAGTTCAAATTCAAATCTGATCTAATTCAAATTTTAAACTTTCAAAAACTTGTTTGAGTTGGATTAATGGATAGAGGGGATCATGACAAAGAAGTGGGCATTGGTTTCGTTGGATTTGGCTAAACGAGCAAAAAGTTGTGAGGGTTTGAAGTCCAGGGGCTAATCTGTAAATAAAATATTCATGGATGGGTCCCTGGCCGAAATTAAAAGAAAACGAAAAATCCTATCAAATGAATCGTTCACTACAGAGACAAATCTGACGAATACCGTTCGCTCCAGAAGCCTAACTAGTGAACGCTCACTACATAACTAAACATAAAAAAATCAGATCTAGGTTTTCTGTAGAAAACAGATCTAGGGTTCGGTTTTTATACCGGTCCTTGGCGGTTCGGTGGTCTTCGGCGGAAAAACGGCAGCTCTCCGGCCAGGCTGCGGACTCCAGCGATGAACGGGGCGACGGCTCCGGGCATCGGCGGCGACGGCGGAGTAGTTGGGGAGGTGCGGCGCGACAAGAGGAAGACGGTGGCGGTGTCGGCGCTCGGCTGCGGAGCCGGAACAGCGTGCGATGGTGGCGGCAGATCTCGTCGGAGCTCGCAACTCCGACGAGGGTTTGCACGGGTGGCGGCGAGATGTGGGAGGGGCGGCGGCGCGAGCAGAGAGAGGGGAAGGGGTGCCGACGTCGGCTTTTAAAGGCCAGGGGCCTCGGGAGGCGTGGGCGAGGGGCAAAACGCGCCGGTGGCGATGTCGTGGCGGCGGCGGACTCGAGAGAAGACCCGGTCGGGGACGACGGGTGAGGCGGCGAGGTGCTGGGCCTTGGCCTGGCTGGAACTGGGCCGGCCCAGTTCGGCGGAAGAAGTTTTTTTTAAACAAATTTTTAGAAAATAAAATAAACCAAAATAAATAAAACAATACTATAGGCATATAATATATCAAAATTTTCAGAAAAAGATTTTCTACGACTTGAACATTTTTATAGCATCAAATAAAATTTACACTAATTCAGATAAATCAAACACTACTGCTGCTCCAACGAAAATCATTTTAAAAATACCAAAAAGAATTCAAATTTATTTCTCTCCATTTTTCTGTTCATGTTACCCTATTTTCCATATATTTTATTTTTGGAGAAAAATAATTTGAATAATACCCAAATAACTCCAAATGGGAAAATAAATTCAAAAGAAGTTTAATTTAATTATTTGAAACTCCCAACTCATATTTCATATGTTTTGAAGAAGTCATTTTATCTTCGCTCGTGAAAACCATTGAGTTGCATAAAGTTCCTGGGTTGGAAATATTTTCCAGATGAAATTCAAATATTTTCAACACCCCTTGTCATTTAAATAAATGGAAGAAGTCATGTCATCTTCTCTCCAGGGTTTTGTGATGAAAAGAATTTGAATTCACGAAGATCATAAAAGCAAAAATGAAAGTTTGGGAAAGTCCTTTTATTCCCTCTCATTTAACTTTCAAAAGTTTCGAATTCACTCACTTTCAGTCAATCAATCAAACAATCAATCAAAACTATCTATTTAACATAACATTCCAAAATTTAGAATTTTGGGATGTTACAGTAGGATAAGGTAATGAGGTGGAGTTGCAGCAAGCACTAAGCAAATATGGTGGCTAACATACGCAAATAAGAGTGAGAAGAGAAGCAACGCAATGGCCGAGAAGCTAGAAGTGATCAAGAAGTGATCCTGAAACGACTTACGCACAATCATAACACAAAGACCGTGTTCACTTCCCGGACTCCACCAAAAAGAGACCAACACAGCTACACACGCGGTTGTCGCATATTAATTAAGTCAAGTGTCAAGTTCACTACAACCGGACATTAACAAATTCCCATCTGTCACATAACCGCGGGCACGGCTTTCGAAAGTTTATACCCTGCAGGGGTGTCCCAACATAGCCCATCACAAGCTCTCACAATCAGCGAAGGATATTCCTTCTCCCGGAAAGACCCGATTAGCCTCGGAATCCCGGTTACAAGACATTTCGACAATGGTAAAACAAGACCAGCAAGACCACCAATGTGCCGACAAATCCCGATAGGAGTCGCACGTATCTCGTTCTCAGGGCACACTGGATGGGCAAGACGTCGGGTTGGCATAGATCCTGGTTGCCCAAGGGGCGCTGGACATCGCCCAGGTTGGACCAACACTCGGCGGAGCACTGGCCCCGGGGGGGGGGGGGGGGGGTAAATAAAGATAACCCTCGGGCTCTGGAAACCCAAGGGAAAAAAGGCTTAGGTTGTTAGGCAAATGTAAAACCAAGGTTGGGCCTTGCTGAAGCAGTTTTATTCAAAGCGAACTATCAAGGGGTTCCCATAAACCCGACCGCGTAAGGAACACAAAATCAAGGAACATAACACCGGTATGACGTAAACTAAGGCGGCAAGAGGTGGAACAAAACACCAGGCATAAGGCCGAGCCTTCCACCCTTTACCAAGTATATAGATGCATTAATTAAATAAGAGATATTGTGATATCCCAACATAATCATATTCCAACATGGAGCAATCTTCAACTTCACCTGCAACTAACAACGCTATAAGAGGGGCTGAGCAAAAGCAGTAACATAGCCAAACAACGGTTTGCTAGGAAAAGTGGGTTAGAGGCTTGACATGGCAACATGGGAGGCATGGTAAACAAGTGATAGGTAGCACAGCATAGCGATACAACGAAGCAACTAGGAAGCAAAGATAGAAGTTATATCGAGGGTAATGGTCATCTTGGCTTAGATCCCGCTAGGAAGAAGAACGAGTCCATGAAGTAGTTTTACCAACTTAGTCGAACGAATCCTCACGATCGCAACGAAACGGAAACTATCAAGAATAAGCACGACCGGAAAGAAGCAAACAACATGGTAAACAACCATCACATAAACATGGCATGATGCACAATCAAGTATGATGCATGTCCGGTTTAAAGAGGCATGGCATGGCAAAGTGCAACAAACAACACTACAAATTAAGTGGAGCTCAATATGCAACGAGTTGCATATTGACGAAATGCCACGTTCAATTATCTAGTTCGCTCTTGTTTATGCTACTCAACAATATTAAATGTTATTAAACATGGCAAGGGGTGAAGCATATGAAAACTACCTATTTAGGCAAGTTTAAATGAGGCCGGAAACAACAAACAACAATTCAGAAAAATTCTCATGTCCATGTTTTGAATTAGCTACTGTTCTACCATAAACCATACTTTATTGTTGTAAAACAGGAAAATAAAGTGCACCATGTTAAATTAGGCATTTTCCACCCCATTTACATATAAAGTTTATTAAAATTGGAGCTACGGTTATTTAGTTATGAAATAAATCATTTTAGCATGACATTTAAGCAAATTTAAACAAATAACATTTTACACAATTTAAACATGGATGATAGTGGCATATTATAAAACTAGACAAAATTCTAAGCATTTTACATATATACATTATTTTAATCCGATGCACCATTTGTGAGTTATTAAATGCATGATCTAGAGGGACTTTTCTGTAAAACAGTAATTTACTAGATAAATAGCAAAATTGCCGAACTGGAAAAAAACGTGATATGGGCCGCATCTGCTGAGCCAACAGCGTACAGGAGAGGGGATGGAGGGGCTGCTCACCATGGGCCAAGGCCCGGTCGGTGGCAGGCAAAGTTGGCAGGCCTGCTGGACTGCCTGGATCGAACGAGGTGGAAGGGGGCGCAGTCAACGGCGAAGCGGGACTTGGCGCTGGGGTCATCCTCCTCGCGCAGGGTGAAGCAGAGGAGGCGGGCAGGGCGTCGGTGACCGGGAGTAGAGCTCCGGCGAGCGGGGCGAAGGGGCGGCAAGGTCTTGGGCATGGGGAATCTCGGACCAACCGGATCCAGGGCGCGGGGAGCCCATTCCCGGCGGCGGCGGGGCTCGACAGCTTGCGCAGGCTTGGGGTGACAAGGATCCGTTCTAGGACGAAGCAGCAGCGGGCATCCATGGCGACGGACTATCTGGGAGAGAGAGGAATTAGAGAGAGGGGAAGACGAAGAAGAGGACGGGAGGAGGAGGCAAGGCTGGCCTGCGGGTCGACGACGGCGACCTGCTACTCCGGGCGGCAGCCATGGTTCCCTGCGAGGAACAACGGGACGGGGAAGGCACGGTCAGGGAGGTGCAACGTGAGGAGGGAAGGAAGGAGAAGGCGGAGAGGGACGGCAGCCTACTAGCTCGGGCGAGGAACGAAGCAGCTTCGGCGGTGGCGCTCGCCGACACGGTGTTGGAGACGGCAGGAGAGCGAGGTCGCTCGGGGCCTGGTGCAGCTCGAGCGCAGAGGGGATCCACGCGGCTACGGGCTGGAGGTAGCGCCTCGATCCATTCGGGAACGAGCGCTCGAGTCAAGAGATCGAGGGAGAGTGGATGGTGGCTGGATGGATTGGAAGGATTGATCTGGCAGGATCGGGTGGATCGAGGGGAGGCCTCGAGCGCTGGTTGGGTGAGAAGGGGATCTAGGAGGATCCCGAGGAAGACGAGACAGGAGGAGTGGCGACGGCGGCTAGGAGCATGGGATAGCTCTCCTCAAATTTAGGGTTGGGTCAGTTTATATAGGCTGGATTTTTGGGTAAGGGCTATCTCGTCTCTCCGATCGTAATCAGAAGGTCGAGAAATAAATAGGTAGGGAGTCCAAATAAGAAAATGGAGATGTTTTATAGATTTTTGGAGATCATCCAGACCCATTGGTCATGACAGCCCGGGTCGGGTCTGGGAGAAGTTTTCGGATTAGGTTGCGGAGGGGGGGGGGGCGTCGGTGGTTGTGCAGAGAGGTTAGGTGGTTTGACAAGAGGGAAACGAAAACACGGTTGGTCTTGGAACGGTCAACGATCGCAACGGAGAGAAGCGAGGAGCGGCAACTACGAGCGGATGCATGTTTTATGAAAACATGTAGATGCAATGTGCTTGATGCTATGAGATGAGATGCATGACATGAACAAAATGCAAAACAAAAGACAAAACCCAACCATGAAGGAAATATCACAACACATAGCCGAAAATGGCAAGAGTTGGAGTTACAATTATGGAAAGTTACATCCGGGGCGTTACAACACTCCACCACTACAAGAGGATCTCGTCCCGAGATCTAGGATGGCACCGGAGAGAAACGGAAGAGGAAGAGGTAAAACAAAGTTTCTTCTTTGACGAACGAGTGAAACGAAAGAACCTTGAGAGGTTGAAAAGTTGAAAGAAAGAACACAATAGAGTTGAACACAATTTAGATCACCGTGGTAGAAAATAGAAACAAGCAACACCATGTTACCCTTGGAGGATGCAAAGCTATGAATGACGAGTACAATGGACAAGAAGGAACTGAAACCCCTCTGGTTGAAACGATATAAACAAGGAACAAGGAATATCAAATTCAGATAGCACCCCGGTTTAAAAGGGAAGGAAATTGATAAGATCGAAAGAACTTGAAAATAGGACGCAACACTCCGATTAAATGGGTAAGCAAGAAGAGAACATGATCTTGACAAAGCGATATGATGGGTGAAAAGAGCAACGTCACAATGCCTCCGGAAGAATTTGTTGGAGTTGTGTCGAATATAGTGTACAAGGTAGGTTACAGTTGGACTTGTATTAGTATTGTGTTTAGATAGGATATGGAGTCGTGTCCTAGTAGGACACTTGTATCCTAGGCCTATCTTATATAGCGAGGGTAGACACACGATGTAACCTATGCCAACATAATAGCACAGGCGTGCAAGGGGGAGCCGGCGGCGTGTGCCGGCGCCCGGGTGGCCATTGTGCGGTATTGTGACGGTGTCACGGGGAGGAGCGCCCGTAGTCAGGCCCCGGGGATGTAGCCATATCGGTGAACCTCATTACCAAAACTCGGTGTCATGCTCGCGTGATTGCTTGGTCCTCGGATGATCGACGGTATGCCTCGGATTTATTCTAACAAGTGGTATCAGAGCTAGGTTGTTCGGAGGTCGTGGAAGGTTGATCTAGAGGAAGTATCGAGTTTAAGATGCAGCTGGCTGCGGTGGCCGGTGAGGTTCTCGACGAGATTGGATCAGCAGAAGGTTACGCGCGTTGCGGCAGTAGAGACGTGTGGAGATCGGATTGATTGGGCGAGCGTACAGGAGCGCGAGCATGAAGCAGTGGGACAGCTAGCGCGCCGCACGGTCAGGCAGACAACAGGTTGGTTCGTTCAATCGATGGGAGCTGTGGAAGCCCCGTGCGTGGGCAGCTGCCCCAGGTGCGCATGGCTGCAGGCGGGCGAACGGAAGCCAACGCGGCTTGTGGGAATGGGCCTAGGACGTGCCAAGCTGGCCCACGTGGTTAGTTGTGTGCGTGCTTGATGGGCTAGGCCCTTGTGTAGCTGCGAGGTCAGGCATGATGCTGCGCGGGACGTGATTGCCTAGGCTTAGTGCTGATATGATGTGCAACACACGAGAGGTGAGATTTGTTTTGGACAAAAAAGAGGACCGAGTCCTCGTGTACGTCACGACAACAGGTTGATTTGACCGGAAGGAAAATCCATCAACCGATACGTATCCATTGCTAGCAGGGACATGGACAAAGCAACATCCAGCATTGGGGTTGAGCCAAATGAGCAGATCACATGAAGACCAATTGTTTCTTGGCGGATTGCTACTAGTGCACGGAGGCGAGACCACGTGGGTTTTGCTGGTGTACTTCGGCGTCATGGGATAGCTCAGACAATTTTTTGCAAGGTCAGCCGTACAAAGAACCATGGTGTCAATGGGTGTCAGGTTTGAGGTGGAGAAGTTCGTGGAACTGAAAACCTTGGGTTATGGCAGACAAGGATGAAAAATTCGTTGGTGCAATAGTGATGCTTGAAGGCGTTATGGGAAGTCATGTCAGCTGAGATGGAATTATCATGTGATGGATGGAAATTCATGAAAGACGATTTGGGAGCCTTGAGCGTGTCGTTGCAGTCAGACAAGTTCGGCTGGGTTGGACTAGAGAGTCTAATGGATCGACGCAAGTTGGTTGGTACAGAAGACGGTGGTGGAATCAGCGACGACAACATAGGAGCGTGATGCTGATGGTGACCGACTTCTGGCATGGAAACACGTGGCACATGCCCGAGTGCTTATGTGGCTTCGACAAGACTATGGTGCGGGGTTGATTCAAGACGGTGCACATGAGAGCTTGAAGTCGATGGGGCGCGGGGTGGACTGATCATTTACCATGGAGTCATGTTGAAGGTGGAGCTGCATTGAGGGGCTACGGTGTAAGGATCCAGGGAATCGAAGCCTATTCAGCAAGGGAAAAAAAGAGTGATATGCAATTCTGACTGGAGCCTAGTGGTCTGATGGAAGCGTGAAATTCGTCATCGGTCGGTGATGATCGGTGGTACTCTGCAGTGGGGGTTGAGTGGTGTGGTTTCGTGACCCTTGAGACTCGACCGGGACAGCGGAGGCTCGACGCGGTAATAGCGGCGAGGCGTGTGGTATGCACGGGACATGGAGACGGGCCAGGGCTCTGGTGGTCATACATGTGGTGAGACAACTGCGAATTTGACTTGGGATGACTACAAGCAATGGTGAAATTCCTTCAACTTTCAGACATGCGGTCAAGAGAGGAGCGGTGATGTTGAGTTCAGGTAACTCTTATGTGTGACACCCAATATGTGAGTTGTTCACTTTCATGCAGTTCAGTGATCAGTGTGTGATGACGTTGGATGGGTACTCTGGAAGTTGGGAGCACAAGCTAGAGTAACAAGGAACTTAATTTTGCTCAAGTGTTGACCCTGGTCAAGAAAAGAAGAGACTACAAGTTGCAGGTGCAGTCATATGGAGTCTTTGGAGTAGCAGCGGTGCTCATGGGATAAGCCCAAGTCCAATGTACATGGAAGTTTGACGCATTGACGAATTCAAGGTGGTGGAGAATATTCGCCAAGGTGGAGTTTGTTGGAGTTGTGTCGAATATAGTGTACAAGGTAGGTTACAGTTGGACTTGTATTAGTATTGTGTTTAGATAGGATATGGAGTCGTGTCCTAGTAGGACACTTGTATCCTAGGCCTATCTTATATAGCGAGGGTAGACACACGATGTAACCTATGCCAACATAATAGCACAGGCGCGCAAGGGGGAGCCCGCGGCGTGTGCCGGCGCCCGAGTGGCCGGTGTGCGGTATTGTGACGGTGTCACGGGGAGGAGCGCCCGTAGTCAGGCCCCGGGGATGTAGCCATATCGGTGAACCTCGTTAACAAAACTCGGTGTCGTGCTCGCGTGATTGCTTGGTCCTCGGATGATCGACGGTATGCTTCGGATTTATTCTAACAGAAATGAAAGAATGGAATGGAATGAACGGAGTAAAACAAGATCTTGAAAGAGCACGCTTACAGGAAATGCTAGAACGGAGTTGTTGGATTATCAACAACGAAAGGATAAGCTTGTTGTGGGCTTATTGGAAAACATCTCAAAATTATGAGGTGCCAACCTACCACTCACGGGAAAAAGTTTTGATTGCGACCAACAAAGGGATTAAAACTTCTTTCGCCAAGAGGATAAAGAGAAAACTCGGATCATAGATGCACACCACAAATAGCAGCATTCCCAATGGAAGGCTTTAGGTGAAATATAACCCAAGATAACTCCAACTAAGAAATTGCTAGGTTGCAAAGATCTCATGAACAAAGAAAAAATGATGGGTTTAAATATCTCATTCCTAACAACTTGTGAATCACGAAACATGAATCGAAATTGTCAAGAATGATATAACACCATCTCAAAAGATAAGGAAGGAGAATTGCACTTTGGAATGCAAGATGAAGAATACTTGAGCTTTTCCAAGAACAATCTTCAAGAATACTTGAAGAATGAAAAGAATCCTTGACGAACCAACATGTAGAGCCTCGATGCAGAACTCCGGTAATAAAAGGATGATAGAAAGAAAGAGAAGTTGAAAACACAAGGTGAAGCCTTGCGATGATTTAGATGGAGCTTCGCGACGAGATAATGTGGAAAACTTGGAACTCTGGAAGAAATATGAACAACATATAACTGAGGATTTGATGTCACGGACAAACTCCTATAGAAAAGAATTAAACATTTGGATGAAACAAGAATAAGAATTATGTTATGCGTATCCTTCACCAATTTAAATTGATGACAAGCAACGGATTTGGCATACTACTTATTCTCTTAGAAAGGATTCAGAGAGATATAGCGTAAACTTGAGAAGGTCTTGATGGATTCGCCGGTGGGGTTGAAACAACGAATAATTAATATGAGAACATAGGAAGAGTAATCTTGAACAAACCACCGTAAGAATTGAAAATGAAAGTAGCAAAGGCACAATTCACCGGGAAGAAGTGGAAAACGAATGGATATACTTGAGGGATTTAGATACATGAGAAGGAAGAGATCATGAACTGATTAGAGGGTATTTGAATGATGCACCGGTAAGATTTGGAGAACGATAGCTACACGCTGAGAATGAAGAATTATGACATGATGGCCTTCGGAGGAAATAAATGGAAACAACTCATGAAATGCTCCGAATGGGTGAAAAGAATTCTCACAATCGAAAACAATTACGAGAGGATGGCATCAAGCTAGAACCATGAATTTTGAAGAGAATGGAGCAAGATTTAAGAGAAATCCTTCTTCGGTCTTCAAATGTTGAGAATGAAGATGAGAACCACCATGAATTGTTGAGGCACTCTGGAAGGATTAAAAGAGGAAAAGGTTGAGCCAAAGATGAAAAGAATTTGAAAGTGACATTGGAGAAGGCATGTGACTGATGAAAATTCATTCTTACTTCAAACTTTGAAATGAATTTGAGAATAGCTTCGGGAAAATTAGAAGAGTTAGGTAAGATCCTGGAAAAGAAGACCTGTGGGTTATGGGCTCACTCAAAAGGAAACGCCGCTGAACGACTGATTGAAAGGGGGGATTGCACCAACGATTGATTGAAAGGGGGGGATTGCACTGGTTAAAATAAATTGGTTGAATGAGATAACAACCTCAAAATTTCTTGAACGGATTGAAAATAGAAACATGAATCTTCCTGAGAAAATCTTAAGCACTCTGGAACAAATGAATAACAAGAAGTGAAAGATTATGACGTGCACCGGTATGGGAAAACATTTGAAACGAGGAAAAAGGATATAATCAACAAAGCTTGAATTGAATCCACCGGAGAAGAAAAGGGAATGAAAAGTGATAAACTTGAAGCTCGTGAGCATCTTCGTGAGAATCACCGGATAAGAACATTGATAGAAAAGAATGGAGAGACTTCCCATTCATAAGAAGGATACTTGATTTAGAAATCTGAGTTGTTGAAGAAAAAGGGTGGGAGGGCGGGAAAACAAAGACAACTTGGGACGGATGAAACAAACACCGTTGAGAAAACTTAGAATTGATCTCGCAAATGTTGAAATGATCGGATCCACTTGAAGAGAAGCACGCCGGTTGGAAAAGAATTAACATGACAACCTCAATGATCAAGAAGGATTAGTATTCACATAGCAATATGAGAGCACCATTTAGGGAAGGTATGGATCAACACTTAGACATCGAAGCAACTCGAATACCACAAATAAAACAAAACAAAGGATTTGGCTTGCAGAATAAGCCAGAAACAAACATATGATAGAGATTTTGTCCGAAGTTTTCATGGTGGGGCCCACACAGGTTCGATCGTACAGCACCATCATGTACAAGGCAGTGCACATGACATACGAAGCGTCCCCGAGTCAGCATAGCCAAGGACTCCTTAAGACACAATGATACCACTGTAAAAACGACCATGGATAGGCGGACCACTAGACGTCGAACCCCAATCTCATATCATGCATCTGTCGAAAAGAAAAAAACCAGAGCTACTTGAATTCCCACCTATAAAACTCCCGAAACTTTCTGGTTATGCAATCTGGTGTAGGGGATACAGGGGAAGCAATATATCTCACCCAAACTAACAATCCATACATCCAGCTGTATCCATCCGTCAACACATAACCAAGAAAACTCCGGAAATCGTGTACCTCAACCTTCGAAATGCATCCGTTATACTAGCTATGGCAATACTCCCGAACTCCCGCCCCAGTACTGGGTGGCGTCGAGGTTATCTTACCACTAGCTGCATAAAAGAGATTTTCGATGTCGGCAAAACTCAGGTATTCCAGAACTGCAACGATAAAATTGTGACGACAACACCTCGGAGCACAACTCCCCGGGACACTGCCACAACTCCTAAATGTTAGGAGGCACCAAGAAAAATGTTCTCGTCACAAAACTATCAGAACGATTCCAAGATACCCGCGTGATCCAAAAAAAATCATGAAATTTGAGGCGAGGAAAGACAAAACATCTACGTCAGGAGGACTCACCAGAGCGACGAAGGGACTGAGGAGTAAAAAGAATCCTAGTCTCCGATATATATAATCCTAAGACTCAAAACATTTTTGTTCTAGACTCAACAACGTTAGCGATTCGATCAAGTAGTGGGCTCCTAAGTCGGGGATGGCTCTGATTACGAACTTGTAACACCCACGATGCGGCTATATCTCCCACGTGTCGAAGCACGACTTAGAGGCATAACCGCATGGTGGTATTGTCGTAAGAAGGGTCATCTCACACAATCCCATGTAATGAACAAGAATGGGATAAAGAGTTGGCTTACAATCGCCACTTCACACAATGAACATATAATTCATACATTATTCAGAGCACACACATAGCCCGACTACGGACGAAGCCAAAAGAAAAGAAGATAACCCAACTGCTAGATCCCCGATCGTCCCAACTGGGTTCCACTACTGATCAACATGAAACGAAACATAGCAACGACCAAGATCTTCGTTGAGATCCCATCTGAGCTCGGTTGCATCACCTGCACTGGTATCATCAGCACCTGCAACTGTTGTGATAGTATCTGGTGAGTCACGAGGACTCAGCAATCTCAAAACCCGCGAGATCAAGACAATTTAAGCTTATGGGTAGGATAAGGTAATGAGGTGGAGTTGCAGCAAGCACTAAGCAAATATGGTGGCTAACATAAGCAAATAAGAGCGAGAAGAGATGCAACGCAATGGTCGAGAAGCTAGAAGTGATCAAGAAGTGATCTTGAAACTACTTACGCACAATCATAACACAAAGACCGTGTTCACTTCCCGGACTCCGCCGAAAAGAGACCATCATGCCTACACACGTGGTTGATGCATTTTAATTAAGTCAAGTGTCAAGTTCTCTACAACCAGACATTAACAAATTCCCATCTGCCACATAACCGTGGGCACAACTTTCAAAAGTTTATACCCTGCAGTGGTGTCCCAACTTAGCCCATCACAATCTCTCACGATCAGTGAAGGATATTCCTTCTCCCAGAAAGACCCGATTAGCCTCGGAATCTTGGTTACAAGACATTTTGACAATGGTAAAACAAGACCAGCAAGACCGCCCGATGTGCCGACAAATCCCGATAGGAGTCGCACGTATCTCGTTCTCAGGGCACACCGGATGGGTAAGACGTCGGGTTGGCATAGACCCTGGTTGCCCAGGGGGCGCCGGACATCGCCCAGGTTGGACCAACACTCGGAGGAGCACTGGCCCGGGGGTGGGGGGGGGGTAAATAAAGATGACCCTCGGGCTCTGGAAACCCAAGGGAAAAAAGGCTTAGGTTGTTAGCCAAGGTTGGGCCTTGCTTGAGGAGTTTTATTCAAAGCAAACTGTCGAGGGGTTCCCATAAACCCGACCGTGTAAGGAATGCAAAATCAAGGAACATAACACCGGTATGATGGAAACTAAGGCGGCAAGAGTGAAACAAAACACCAGGCATAAGGACGAGCCTTCCACCCTTTACCAAGTATATAGATGCATTAATTAAATAAGAGATATTGTGATATCCCAACATAATCATATTCCAACATGGAGCAATCTTCAACTTTACCTGCAACTAACAACACTATAAGAGGGGCTGAGCAAAAGCAATAACATGTCCAAACAACGGTTTGCTAGGAAAGGTGGGTTAGAGCCTTGACATGGCAATATGGGAGGCATGGTAAACAAGTGATAGGTAGCGCAGCATAGCGATAGAGCAAAGCAACTAGGAAGCAAAGATAGAAGTGATATCGAGGGTAATGGTCATCTTGCCTGAGATCTCGCAAGGAAGAAGAACGAGTCCATGAAGTAGTCGAACCAACGTAGTCGAACGAATCCTTACGATCGCAACGAAACGGAAATTATTGAGAAGAAGCACAACCAGAAAGAAGCAAACAACATGGTAAACAACCATCACATAAACATGGCACGATGCACAATCAAGTATGATGCATGTCCGGTTTAAAGAGGCATGGCATGGCAAAGTGCAACAAACAACACTACAAATTAAGTGGAGCTCAATATGCAACAAGTTGCATATTGACGAAACGCCATGTTCAATTATCTAGTTCGCTCTTGTTTATGCTACTCACCAATATTAAATGTTATTAAATATGGCAAGGGGTGAAGCATATGAAAACTACATATTTAGTAAAGTTTAAATGAGGCCGGAAACAACAAACAACAGTTCCCGAAAATTCTCATCTCCATATTTTGAATTAGCTACTGTTCTACCCTAAACCATATTTCATTGTTGTTAAACAGGAAAATAATGCACACCATGTTAAACTAGGCATTTTTCCACCCCATTTACATATAAAGTTTATTAAAACTGGAGCTACAGTTATTTGGTTATGAAATAAATCATTTTAGCATGGCATTTAAGAAAATTTAAACAAACAACATTTTAAACATTTTAAACATGGATGATAGTGGCATATTATGAAACTAGACAAAATTCGAAGCATTTTACATATATAAATTATTTTAATCCGATGCACCATTTGTGAGTTATTAAATGCATGATCTAGAGGGACTTTTCTGTAAAATAGTAATTTACTAGATAAATAGCAAAATCGTCAAACTGGAACAAACGTGATATGGGCCGCATCTGCTGGGCCAACAACGTACAGGAGAGGGGCTGGAGGGGCTGCTCACCATGGGCCAAGGCCCGGTCGGTGGGAGGCAAGGTTGGCAGGCCTGCTGGACTGCCTGGATCGAACGAGGTGGAAGGGGGCGCAGTCAATGGCGAAGCAGGACTTGGCACTGGGGTCGTCCTCCTCGCGCAGGGGCGAAGCAGAGGAGGCGGGCAGGGTGCCGGTGACCGAGAGCATAGCTCCGGCGAGCGGGGCGAAGGGGCGGTGAGGTCTTGGGCATGGGGAATCTCGGACCGACCGGATCTAGGGCGCGGGGAGCCCGTTCCCGGCGGCGGCGGGGCTCGACAGCTTGCGCAGGCTCGGGGTGATGAGGATCCGTTCTAGGACGAAGCAGCGGCGGGCATCCATGGCGACGAACTATCTGGGAGAGAGAGGGATTAGAGAGAGGGGAAGTCGAAGAAGAGGACATGAGGAGTAGGCAAGGCTAGCCTGTGGGTCGACGACGGCGACCTGCTGGTGGTGCACGACGGCGGAGGGAGCTCCGATGGTGGTGCTGCTACTCCGGGCGGCGGCCATGGTTCCCTGCGAGGAACAACTGGACGGGGAAGGCACAGTCAGGGAGGAGCAACTTGAGGAGGGAAGGAAGGAAAAGGCGGAGAGGGACGACAGCCTACTAGCTCGGGCGAGGAATGGAGCAGCTTCGGCGGTGGCGCTCGCCGACACGGTGCTGGAGACGGCAGGGGAGCGAGGTCGCTCGGGGACTAGTGCAGCTCAAGCGCAGAGGAGATCCACGCGGCTGCGGGCTGGAGGTAGCGCCTCGATCCATTTGGGAACGAGCGGTCGGGTCGAGAGATCGAGGGAGAGTGGGTGGCGGCTGGATGGATTGGAAGGATCGATCGGGCAGGATCGGGTGGATCGAGGGGAGGCCTCGAGTGCTGGTTGGATGAGAAGGGGATCTGGGAGGATCCCGAGGAAGACAAGACGGGAGGAGTGGCGGCGGCTAGGAGGATGGGACAGCTCTCCTCAAATTTAGGGTTGGGTCAGTTTATATAGGCTAGATTTTTGGGTAGGGGCTATCTCGTCCCTCCGATTGTAATCGGAAGGTCGAGAAGTAAATAGGTAGGTAGTCCAAATAAGAAAACGAAGATGTTTTATAGATTTTTGGAGATGATCCGGACCCATTGGTCATGACAGCCCGGGTCAGGTCTGGGAGAAGTTTTCGGACTAGGTTGCGGAGGGGGGGGGGGGGGGTCGGTGGTTGTGCAGAGAGGTTGGGTGGTTTGACAAGAGGGAAACGAAAACACGGTTGGTCTTGGAACGGTCAATGAACGCAACAGAGAGAAGCGAGGAGCGGCAACTACGAGCGGATGCAAGTTTTATGAAAACATGTAGATGCAATGTGTATGATGCTATGAGATGAGACGCATGACATGAACAAAATGCAAAACAAAAGACAAAACCCAACCACGAAGGAAATATCACAACACATAGTCAGAAATGGCAAGAGTTGGAGTTACAATTATGGAAAGTTACATCTGGGGCGTTACAATTTTCTCTTAAGTTAGAACCGCGGCAATCACTGATGTAATATAACTTTCACTGTGCTTTGAACTCAATGCATGTTATCTTCCTATTTGATCTTGCTTTGTACGTACTACACCCCACACTTAGTTGGATAGGCTTGCCGACGCGTTAACCCTTGCCGTGGGCACTTTGAGGTACGGATCCTTAGCAGCCTGCTTGGGGGTGTCGCTATCGGGCAAGCCACCTTGTCGTTCTTGGCGCAACCACTTGAGCTGTTGAGCGGACTCGAAACAGAACAAGGGCGCTGCTAATAGTGGCAAGGTTCCTTCGCGTGCAGGTTTTCCATACAAAAACCGAGACCATTCGAGGGAAATAACCTCGCAAAAAGGAAATTACTCAAGGTTTGGCGTGAGTTAGCTTTTTGTTGCTGCGTGGATCATCGTTGCGGCTACAGACGATGCTGCTCGCCTGGCTTCTCGTACTAGGGTGGCGTGGATTGATACGTCTCCAACGTATCTATAATTTTTGATTGTTCCATGTAATTATATTATCTGTTTTGGATGTTCAATGGGCTTTAATATGCTCCTTTATATTATTTTTGGGACTAACCTATTAATCGGAGGCCCAATTCCAGTTTCTATTTTTTTTGCATATTTTAGAGTTCTGCAGAAAAGGAATACCAAACGGAGTCCAAACGAAATGAAACCTTCGCGATGATCTTTCTTGGACCGAAAGGAAACCAGAAGACTTGGAGTTGAAGTCAGAAATGCCACGAGGCGTCCACGAGGTAGGAGGGCGCACTGGGGGTGGGGGGGGGTGGTAGGCGCGCCCCCCACCCTCATGGGCCCCTCATAGCTCCACTGAGGTACTTCTTTCGCCTATATATATACTCTTATACCCTAAAAACATCAGGGGGAGCCACGAAACCACTTTTACACCACCGCAACCTTCTCTACCCATGAGATCCCATCTTGGGGCCTTTTTCGGCGATCTGCCGGAGGGGGAATCGATCATGGAGGGCTTCTACATCAACACCATTGCCTCTCCGATGAAGCGTGAGGTGTTTACCACAGACCTTCGAGTCCATAGTTATTAGCTAGATGGCTTCTTCTCTCTCTTTGATTCTCAATACAAAGTTCTCCTCGATGTTCTTGGAGATCTATTCGATGTAATACTCTTTTGCGGTGTGTTTGCCGAGATGCGATGAATTATGGATTTATGAACAAGATTATCTATGAATATTATTTGGTTCTTCTCCGAATTTATTTGGTTCTTCTCTGAATTCTTATATGCACGATTTGATATCTTTGCAAGTCTCTTTGAATTATTGGTTTAGCTTGGCCTACTAGATTGATCTTTCTTGCCATGGGAGAAGTGCTTAGCTTTGGGTTCAATCTTGCGGTGTCCTTTCCCAATGATAGTAGCGGCAGCAAGGCACGTATTGTATTGTTTCCATCGAGGATAAAAAGATGGGGTTTATATCATATTGCTTGAGTTTATCCCTCTACATCATGTCATCTTGCTTAATGCGTTACTCCATTCTTATGTACTTAATACTCTAGATGCATGCTGGATAGTGGTCGGTGTGTGGAGTAATAGTAGTAGATGCAGGCAGGAGTCAGTCTACTTGACACGGACGTGATGCCAATGTTCATGATCATTGCCTTAGATGTCTTCATAATTATGCGCTTTTCTATCAATTGCTCGGCAGTAATTTGTTCACCCACCGTAATACATGCTATCTCGAGGGAAGCCACTAGTGAAACCTATGGCCCTCGGGTCACTTTTCCATTATATTTCATCTCTTTGTGATGCCCCCGATTCAATCGTACACTAATCATCCACGCAAATGTGTATGGCCAAGATCAAGGACTCACGGGAAGATATCTCAACACAACTCTAAATGTAAAATAAGTCATACAAGCATCATATTACAAGCCAGGGGCCTCGAGGGCTTGAATACAAGTACTCGAACATAAACGAGTGAGCGGAAGCAACAATATCTGAGTACAAACATAAGTTAAACAAGTTGCCATAAGATGGCTAGCACAAACTGGGATACAAATCGAAAGAGGCGCATGCGTCCTGCCTGGGATCCTCCTAAACTACTCCTTGTCGTTGTCGGCCTGAACGTAGTAGTAGGCACCCTCAGTGTAGTAGGGGTCGTCGTCGATGGTGGCGTCTGGATCCTGGGCTTCAACATCTGGTTGTGCCATCCGAGAAGAAGAGGAAAAAGGGGGAAAAGAGGGAGCAAAGCAACTGGGAGTACTCATCCAAAGTACTCGCAAGCAAGGATCTACACTACATATGCATGGGTATATGTGTAAAGAGGCAATATTGATGGACTGAACTGTAGAATGCCAGAATAAGAGGGGGATAGCTAGTCCTATCGAAGACTACGCTTTTGGCAGCCTCCATCTTGTAGCATGTAGAAGAGAGTAGATTGAAGTTCACGAAGTATCACCGCATAGCATAATCCTACCCGGTGATCCTCCCCTCGTCGTCCCATGGGAAAGCGATCACCGGGTTGTCTCTGGAACTAGTCTGGGTGTGTTTTATTAAGTATCCGGTTCTAGTGTCATAAAGTCAAGTTACAACTTCGGGTCATCCTTTTACCGAGGGACACGGTTATTCGAATAGATAAACTTCCCTGCAGGGGTGCACCACATTTCCCAACACGCTCGATCCCTCTGGCCGGACACACTTTCTTGGGTCATGCCCGGCCTCGGAAGATCAACACGTCGCCGCCCTACCTAGGCACAACAGAGAGGTCAACACGCCAGTCTAAATCCTATGCGCGCAGGGGTCTGGGCCAATCGCCCATTGCACACCTACATGTTGCGAACACGACCGGTGAGAAGACCTAGCCTCCTTATACAAGAGCAGGAGTTCCAGTCCAACCCGGAGAGCACCGCTCAGTCACTAACGTCAAGAAGGCTTCGGCTGATACCACGACGTTGAGTGCCCATAACTGTTCCTGTGTAGTTGGTTAGTGCGTATAGGCCAGTGGTGAGGCTCAGATCAAATACTAAGATCTCGTTAAGCGTGTTATTATGAAGTAACCGCGAACGCCGACCAGGGCCAGGCCCACCTCTTGCCTAGGTGGTCTCAACCTTCCATGTTGCTCTGCCACAAAGTAACCATCAGGGGGCTGTTGGGTACCCAGGCCCATCACTACCTGGATGGAACCACCTGCCCCATCAGCCCCCATCTCTAAAGCACTTGCGGGTACTCTATGAGCCGACCCGACTTTAGTCACCATCTGAATACTGTGTATGTAAGTATAGTATAAACCCGTGATCACCTCCCGAGTGATCACGACCCGATAGTATAGCATGGCAGACGGACAAGAATGTAGGGCCATAGATGATTGATACATCTCCAACGTATCTATAATTTATGAAGCATTCATGCTATTTTATTATCTGTTTTGAATGATTACGGGCTTTATGATACACCTTTTTATTACTTTTGGGACTAACCTACTAACCGGAGGCCCAGCCCATATTGCTGTTTTATTGCCTGTTTCAGTATTTCGAAGAAAAGGAATATCAAACGGAGTCCAAATGGAATGAAACCTTCGGGAGCGTTATTTTTGGAACGAACATGATCCGGGAGACCTGGAGTACAAGCCAGGGAACCTTCGAGGAGGCCAGGAGATAGGAGGGCGCGCCCACCCCTGGGCGCGCCCCCCCTGTCTCGTGGGCCCCTCGAGGCTCCCCCGACCAACTTCTTTCGCCTATATATTCCCATATACCCTAAAACTATCGAATAGGAAGATAGATTGGGAGTTCCACCGCCGCAAGCCTCTGTAGCCACCAAAAACCTCCCGGGAGCCCGTTCCGGCACCCTGCCGGAGGGGGAATCCCTCACCGATGGCCATCTTCATCATCCCGGTGCTCTCCATGACGAGGAGGGAGTAGTTCAGCCTCAGGGCTGAGGGTATGTACCAGTAGCTATGTGTTTGATCTCTCTCTCTCTCTCTCTCTCTCTCTCGTGTTCTCTCTATGGCACGATCTTGATGTATCGCGAGCTTTGCTATTGTAGTTGGATCTTATGATGTTTCTCCCCCTCTACTCTCTTGTGATGAATTGAGTTTTGCCTTTGAAGTTATCTTATCGGATTGAGTCTTTAAGGATTTGAGAACACTTTATGTATGTCTTGCCGTGCTTATCTGTGGTGACAATGGGATATTCACGTGATCCACTTGATGTATGTTTTGGTGATCAACTTGCGGGTTTCGCCCATGAACCTATGCATATGGGTTGGCACACGTTTTCGTCTTGACTCTTCGGTAGAAACTTTGGGGCACTCTTTGAAGTACTTTGTGTTGGTTGAATAGATGAATCTGAGATGATGTGATGCATATCGTATAATCATGCCCACGGATACTTGAGGTGACATTGGAGTATCTAGGTGACATCAGGGTTTTGGTTGATTTGTGTCTTAAGGTGTTATTCTAGTATGAACTCTATGATAGATTGAACGGAAAGAATAGCTTTGTGTTATTTTACAACGAACTCTTGAATAGATCGAGCAGAAAGGATAACTTTGAGGTGGTTTCATACCCTACCATAATCTCTTCGTTTGTTCTCCGCTATTAGTGGCTTTGGAGTGACTCTTTGTTGCATATTGAGGGATTGTTATATGATCTATCTATGTTATTATTGTTGAGAGAACTTGCACTAGTGAAAGTATGAACCCTATGCCTTGTTTCCTACCATTGAAATACCATTTGTGCTCACTTTTATAATTAGTTACCTTGCTGTTTTTATATTTTCAGATTACAAAAACCTATATCTATCATCCATATTGCACTTGTATCACCATCTCTTCGCCGAACTAGTGCACCTATACAATTTACCATTGTATTGGGTGTGTTGGGGACACAAGAGACTCTTTGTTATTTGGTTGTAGGGTTGTTTGAGAGAGACCATATTCATCCTATGCCTCCCACGGATTGATAAACCTTAGGTCATCCACTTGAGGGAAATTTGCTACTGTCCTACAAACCTCTGCACTTGGAGGCCCAACAACGTCTACAAGAAGAAGGTTGTGTAGTAGACATCAAACTCTTTTCTGGCGCCGTTGCCGGGGAGATGAGTGCTTGAAGGTATATCTTTAGATCTTGCAATCGAATCTTTTTGTTTCTTGGTTTATTACTAGTTTAGTCTATAAAAGAAAATTACAAAAAAATGGAATTGAGTTTGCCTCATACGCTTCATCTTTTTAATATCTTTCGTGAGTATGATGAAAAGGAAAATTGTGCTCAAGTGCTAGAAGAAGAATTACATAGAATGCTTGGCATGAAATATGTGAATGATGAGCATGATTGCAATGTTGTTAGTATGAATTCCTTGAATATCCATGATGCTAATGATATGCAAAGCCACAAGCTTGGGAATGCTATGTTTGATGAAGATGATATTTTTTGTCCCCCAAGTTTTGATGAGCAAATTTATTATGATGAAAGCATGCCTCCTATTTATGATGATTATATTGATGAAAGTAGGTTTGGAAGAGTGTCAACTTTAGGAAGTAGTGTTCCCACTATTTTGGAGGATGTTGAATCTTATTGTGATGAACATGGAAGTGGATTTGGAAGAGTGTCAACTTTATTTAGTGATGATTCCACTATTTCAGAAGAGGTTCCAATTGATTATGAGAACAAAGTTGCTATCTATGATGATTATTGTGATGACTTGTATGCTATTAGGAATAATTATAACCATGAAACTTGTCATCATGATTTTAGTTTTCAATTGGATTATGCCTCACATGATAATTATTTTGTTGAGTTTGCTCCCACTACTATTCATGAGAAGAAATTTGCTTATGTGGAGAGTAGTAAATTTTCTATGCTTGTAGATCATGAAAAGAATGCTTTAGGTGCTGGTTATATTGTTGAATTCATTCATGATGCTACTGAAAATTATTATGAGAGAGGAACATATGCTTGTAGGAATTGCAATAATATCAAGTTTCCTCTCTATGTGCTTAAAATTTTGAAGCTATGCTTGGTTTAACTTCCTATGCTAGATGATTATTGTTCCCATAAATTGTTTGATCACAAAATCCCTATGCATAGGAAGTGGGTTAGGCTTAAATGTGCTAGTCATATGCTTCATGATGCTCCCTTTATGTTTCAATTCTTATCTTGTATGTGAGCATCATTGTCATCATTACGCCTAGCTAGAAAGGCATTAAAGAAAAGCGCTTGTTGGGAGACAACCCAATATTTACCCTTCTGTTTTTGTGTGTTAACATGATTATGATACTGTAGTAATCATGTATATCTTTTGTTTCAATAAAGTGCCAAGACCTTTAGGACAGCTTACGGTGATAATTGTGTTGATCCTGCTGAGAATCAGAAACTTTTGCACCCAGTAATTTAGTTTTGTTAATTCACAGAAACGTGCTTATGATCTTATTCTTTTTGTTCTGTATTGGTACACAAATTTCTTAGGACTTCCTAATTTGGTAGGATTTTTGGAGTTCCAGAAGTATACGTTTGATACAGATTACTACAGACTGTTCTGTTTTTGACAGATTCTGTTTTCTATGTGTTGTTTACTTATTTTGATGAATCTATGAGTAGTATCGGAGGGTATGAACCATAGATAAGTTGGAGTACAGTAGATATTACACCAATATGAATTTATAATGAGTTCATTACAGTACCTAAGTGGTGGTTTTATTTTCTTATACTAACGGAGCTTACGAGTTTTCTGTTGAGTTTTGTGTTGTGAAGTTTTCAAGTTTTAGGTAAAGATTTGATGGACTATGGAATAAGTAGTGGCAAGATCCTAATCTTGGGGATTCCCAAGGCACCCCAAGGTAATATTTAAGGACAACCAAGAGCCTAAGCTTGGGGATGCCCTGGAAGGCATCCCCTCTTTCGTCTTCGTTTATCGGTAACTTTGCTTGGAGCTATATTTTTATTCACCACATGATATGTGTTTTGCTTGGAGCGTCATTTTATTTTGTTATTATTTCGTTGATGTTATTTGGAATAATGTTTTGCATCTTTAGTTTCAATAAAAATGTCAAGGATGGCCTTTACCATGCTTATTTTCCTTGTATACATGTTGCTGTTTGAAAACAGAAAGTTTACCGCTGTTGCAAAAATTCCCTAGAAAAGTCAGAGAATGGTATAATGTTGAAAATTTTTGCATATTGAGCTCTGATAAATCTTATACAGCATAGTATTTTTCTCATAATTTTTGGAGTTAGGTAAGTATGATGAATCTTGCATTCTTTACAGACTATCCTGTTTTGGCAGATTGCTGTTATATTTGCATTGTTTGCATATGTTTGCTTGTTTAATGATTCTATTTGAGGATAGGAGTATTAAATATGCAGAGGCATTTAGTATGCAATGTTGAATAATAATTTTAATGATTTGTTACAGTAGAAAATGATAAGGTTTTGCATTGGTTTATACTAACTTATCTCACGAGTTCTTGTTGAGTTTGGTGTGGATGAAGCTTTCAAGATTTAGGAAACCGAGATATAAAAGGAATTAAGGAGACACAAAAGCTCAAGCTTGGGGATGCCCAAGGCACCCCAAGATATTATTTCAAGAAGTTTCAAGCATCTAAGCTTGGGCATGCCCTGTTAGGCATCCCACCTTTCTTCTTCAACAACTATCGGTTAGTATCAGTTGAGCCTAAGTTTTGGCTTCTTCACATGAGTTGTGATATCCTTGCAATGTCATTTTATTTTGTTTTGCTTGCTGTTTGAATAAGATACCAAGATCTGAAATTCTTAAATTAGAGAGAGTCTTCACATAGTTACATAATTATTTAGCTACTCATTGATCTCCACTTATATCTTGTTGGAGTAGTTTGTCATTTACTCGTGTGCTTCACTTATATCCTATGAGTAAATTGTTGAATGAGTTGAATGTCATAAATCTGAAATTATATATATCTCATTTGCTTATCCCATGGGGAGTAATGACTTCACATCTAAGAAGTAGAGGTTGTAAATTTATTGAAGGCTAGCAAGCATTGTATTGGTCATTTGAACAATTCATGAAAGAATATTGAAGGAAGAGAGATTTCACATATAAATATACTATCTTAGACATCTTTTATAATTGTGAGCACTCATTAAGTATGACATGCTAAAGAGTTGATGTTGGACAAGGAAGACAACATAATGGGTTATGTTTTCTCACATCTCAGTTAAAGTATATTGTCATGGATCATTCAAACATGTTGAGCTTGCCTTTCCCCCTCATGCTAGCCAAATTCCTTGCACCAAGTAGAGATACTACTTGTGCTTCCAAATATCCTTAAACCCAGTTTTTGCCATGAGTGTCCACCATACCTACCTATATGTGGTATTTACCTGCCGTTCCAAGTAAATTTGCATGTGCCAAACTCTAAACCTTCAAACAATAATCTGTTTTGTATGCCCGAATCGCTCATGTAGGGACTAGGGGTTGTCAGTATCTTCCATGCTAGGTGGGTTATTCTCAAGATAAGTGGACTCCGCTCATCATTCACGAGAAAAATGGCTGGTAACCAGGATGCCTAGTCCCATGATCAAAAGATCAAAATCAAATCGAAAATAATTGCAAACAAAACTCCCCCAGGTTTGATGTTAGTTGCAGGCACCCATTGTTTCGGGCAAGCCATGGATTGATGATTGTTGGTGGAGGGGGAGTAAAAACTTTTACCATTCTGTTTGGGAACCGCCTATAATGTATATAGTATGGAAGATATTGGGAACTCTTGGTTTTTATGTTGACAATGAGATCATACCTCTCAAAATTATTTATCTCTATTTCAAAATCGAGCTCTGGCACCTCTGCAAATCCCTGCTTCCCTTTGCGAAGGGCCTAACTTTTACTTTATGTCTTTTACTTTATGCAAGAGTCAAGGTGATCTTCACCTTTCCCTTTTTCATTTTATCCTTTGGCAAGCACCTCGTGTTGGAAAGATCCTGATATATATATCCAATTGGATGTAAGTTAGCATGAACTATTATTGTTGACATCACCCAAAGGTGAATACGTTGGGAGGCAACACTATAAGCCCCTATCTTTCTCAGTGTCCGATTAAAACTCCATAACCATTAGTATTGCGCGAGTGTTAGCAATCATGGAAGACTATATGATAGTTGAGTATGTGGAGTTTGCTAAATCAACACTCTAACATAGACCCTTCCTGAAAATAAGATGAATTGTAATTGTTTGATGACTAAGAATGAAGTTTGCTAGTTTTCAAGAAAGTTTATGGTCTATGCTTTAACATGTGAATAGCTTGTTACTTGATCGTGAGAAAGTTCTATGAGATGAACTACTGTTATGACATATAATCATGCTAGAAAAGGTGATTGAAATTATCATTGATCAAACTTGTGCACCTTCTAGCATTCACACTTCATAAATTCTTTCTTTTATCATTTACCTACTCGAGGACGAGCAGGAATTAAGCTTGGGGATGCTGATACGTCTCCAACGTATCTATAATTTATGAAGCATTCATACTATTTTATTATCTGTTTTGAATGATTACGGGCTTTATTATACACCTTTTTATTACTTTTGGGACTAACCTACTAACCGGAGGCCCAGCCCATATTGCTGTTTTATTGCCTGTTTCAGTATTTCGAAGAAAAGGAATATCAAACGGAGTCCAAACGGAATGAAACCTTCGGGAGCGTTATTTTTGGAACGAACATGATCCGGGAGACTTGGAGTACAATCCAGGGAACCTTCGAGGAGGCCAAGAGATAGGAGGGCGCGCCCACCCCCTTGGGCGTGCCCCCTGTCTCGTGGGCACCTCGAGGATCCCCTGACCAACTTCTTTCGCCTATATATATTCCCATATACCCTAAAACCATCGAATACGAAGATAGATCGGGAGTTCCACCGCCACAAGCCTCTGTAGCCACCAAAAACCTCTCGGGAGCCCGTTCCGGCACCCTGCCGGAGGGGGAATCCCTCACCGATGGCCATCTTCATCATCCCGGTGCTCTCCATGACGAGGAGGGAGTAGTTCACTCTCGGGGCTGAGGGTATGTACCAGTAGCTATGTGTTTGATCTCTCTCTCTCTCTCTCTCTCTCTCTCTCTCTCTCTCTCTCTCTCGTGTTCTCTCTATGGCACGATCTTGATGTATCGCGAGCTTTGCTATTATAGTTGGATCTTATGATGTTTCTCCCCCTCTACTCTCTTGTGATGAATTGTGTTTTCCCTTTGAAGTTATCTTATCGGATTGAGTCTTTAAGGATTTGAGAAAACTTTATGTATGTCTTGCCGTGCTTATCTGTGGTGACAATGGGATATTCACGTGATCCACTTGATGTATGTTTTGCTGATCAACTTGCGGGTTCCGCCCATGAACCTATGTATAGGGGTTGGCACACGTTTTCGTCTTGACTCTCCGGTAGAAACTTTGGGGCACTCTGTGAAGTACTTTGTTTTGGTTGAATAGATGAATCTGAGATTGTGTGATGCATATCGTATAATCATGCCCACGGATACTTGAGGTGACATTGGAGTATCTAGGTGACATTAGGGTTTTGGTTGATTTGTGTCTTAAGGTGTTATTCTAGTACGAACTCTATGATAGATTGAACGGAAAGAATGGCTACGTGTTATTTTACTATGAACTCTTGAATAGATCAAGCAGAAAGGATAACTTTGAGGTGGTTTCGTACCCTACCATAATCTCTTCGTTTGTTCTCCGCTATTAGTGGCTTTGGACTGACTCTTTCTTGCATATTGAGGGATTGTTATATGATCTATATATGTTATTATTGTTGAGAGAACTTGCACTAGTGAAACTATGAACCCTATGCCTTGTTTCCTACCATTGAAATACCGTTTGTGCTCACTTTTATCATTAGTTACCTTGCTGTTTTTATATTTTCAGATTACAAAAACCTATATCTATCATCCATATTGCACTTGTATCACCATCTCTTCGCCGAACTAGTGCACCTATACAATTTACCATTGTATTGGGTGTGTTGGGGGACACAAGAGACTCTTTGTTATTTGGTTGCAGGGTTGTTTGAGAGAGACCATCTTCATCCTATGCCTCCCACGGATTGATAAACCTTAGGTCATCCACTTGAGGGAAATTTGCTACTGTCCTACAAACCTCTGCACTTGGAGGCCCAACAACGTCTACACGAAGAAGGTTGTGTAGTAGACATCAATGATAAACTAGCATCCTAAAGTAAGCATTTAGGATTGCAGGTAAGGTATCAACAGCTATAGCAAAAATGACAGGCTATGCAACAGAATAGGATTAACGGAAACAGTAACATGCTACACTACTCTAATGCAAGTAGTAGAGGGAAGGAATAGGCAATATCTGGTTATCAAGGGGGGGCTTTCCTGGAAGCTCCGCTGAAAGAGAAGAAGTTTCATCGTCGACGTAGTCGATCACAGGGGCATCAGCAGCGGTCTCGGGGTCTACCAGAGAGAAGAGGGGGGAGAAACAGTAAATACACACAAACATATGCATAACAAGACAATAAGCGGGGCTATAGGTGTTCTAACGCAGTGCTAGGCGTTACTGGCGAAGGGGGAAAACATCCGACAAAGTTTTCCCGGTTCCGAATGTCTGTCAGACAGATGAACCGGAGGGGAAATGTTTGACGTTTGCTATGCTAGGGACATGTGGCAGACGAATAGACCGCGAGCTCAGATTCATCTCGTCGTTCTGAGCAACTTTCATGTGCAAAGTATTTTCATCCGACTTACGGTTTATTTCCTATTAAATTTCAATGTTTTATTAATATACTTTAATTTCTGGATTTACTTTAATTCGAAAATAAAAGAAGAATACACTTTTGCTACCTAGTGCTACACTAGCTTAGGTGTATGACAGTGGGGTCCAGGGGCCCAGTCAGCAAGTCCGATCAGCGTTGATTGGGTCAATGTTGACCAGTCAACTGGGTCAAAGGGCCCCGCATGTAATAGACACATGTAATACCAAAGAGTGTGTGTGTTTTTTTAACAACGGGGGGTTTTGGGCTAAGTTAATTAGGCCTACCCTAATTAACAAGGGACAGAGCCCAATTAGCAGTAGCCATTAGGCCTAAACTTGCCGGCCGGCCAGAGGCACGGCGGCAAGGCCTGGATGTGCTCGCGCGCACGCAGGCGCATGGGCACGCAATGGCAGAGTGCGGGGCTCGCCAGGGGCGGGCGGGTGCAGCGCTACGCGTGTGGGGCGGCCCAGCCAGCGAGTGCGCGCAACAAGTAGAGGAGCAGCGATGCAGTAGGCAGCGGCGGCAGCAGGCGTGCTACGTCTTCAGCTTGCGTTGGTTTTCCTTGAAGAGGAAAGGGTGATGCAGCACTAGTAGCATAAGTATTTCCCACAGTTTTTGAGAACCACGGTATTAATCCAGTAGAACGCTCCTCAAAAGTCCCACGCACCTACACAAACAAATGAAGAACTCGCAACCAACGCAATAAAGGGGTTGTCAATCCCTTCACGGCCACTTGCGAAAGTGTGATCTGATAGAGATAGTATGATAAGATAAATATATTTTTGGTATTTTAAAATATAGATGCAAAAAGTAAAGATGCAAATAAAAGTATATTGAAAGCAAATATGATAACAGATAGACCCGGGGGCCATAGGTTTCACTAGAGGCTTCTCTCAAGATAGCATAAGTATTACGGTGGGTGAACAAATTACTGTCGAGCAATTGATAGAAAAGCGAATAATTATGAGATTATCTAGGCATGATACTGTAGATAGGCATCACGTCCGTGACAAGTAGACCGACTCCTGCCTGCATCTACTACTATTACTCCACACATCGACCGACTACTGCCTGCATCTAGAGTATTAAGTTCATAAAGAACAGAGTAACGCATTAAGCAAGATGACGTGATGTAGAGGGATAAACTCATGCAATATGATATAAACCCCATCTTTTTATCCTCGATGGCAACAATACAATACGTGCCTTGCAACCCTTTCTGTCACTGGGTAAGGACACCGCAAGATTGAACCCAAAGATAAGCACTTCTCTCATGGCAAGAAAGATCAATCTAGTAGGCCAAACCAAACTGATAATTCAAAGAGACTTGCAAAGATAACTCAATCATACATAAAAGAATTCAAAGGAGATTCAAATATTTTTCATAGATAAACTTGATCATAAACCCACAATTCATCAGGTCTCGACAAACACACCGCAAAAAGAGTTTACATCGAATAGATCTCCACAAGAGAGGGGGAGAACATTGTATTGAGATCTAAAAAGAGAGAAGAAGCCATCTAGCTAATAACTATGGATCCGAAGGTCTGTGGTAAACTACTCACAACTCATCGGAGGGGCTATGGTGTTGATGTAGAAGCCCTCCATGGTCGATTCCCCCTTCGGCGGAGCGCCGACGAAGGCTCCAAGATGGGATCTCGCGGATACAGAAGGTTACGGCGGTGGAAATTGTGTTTCGTTGGCTCCCTGGATGTTTTCGGGGTACGTAGGCTTATATAGGAGTAAGAAGTACGTCGGTGGCCGCCCGAGGTGCCCACGAGACAGGGGGCACGCCCTGTAGGGGTGGGCGCGCCCTCCCCTCTCATGGCCGCCTCGGCTGCTTCTTGACTTGCACTCCAAGTCCTCTGGATCACGTTCATTCCAAAAATCACGCTCCCGAAGGTTTCATTCCGTTTGGACTCCGTTTGATATTCCTTTTCTTCGAAATACTGAAATAGGCAAAAAAAACAGCAATACGGGCTGGGCCTCCAGTTAGTAGGTTAGTCCCAAAAATGATATAAATGTGTAAAATAAAGCCCATAAACATGCAAAAGGGGTAATATAATAGCATGGAACAATCAAAAATTATAGATACGTTGGAGGCGTATAAAGCATCCCCAAGCTTAATTCCTGCTCGTCCTCGAGTAGCTAAATGATAAAAACAGAATTTTTGATGTGGAATGCTACCTAGCATAATTCTCAATGTAATTTTGTTTATTGTGGCATGAATAATCAGATCCAAATGATTCAAAATAAAAGTTCATATTGATAAAAGAAATAGTAACACTTCAAGCATACTAATCAAAGTAATCATGTCTTCTCAAAATAACATGTCAAAAGAAAGTTCATCCCTACAAAATCATATAGTTAGGCTATGCTTCATTTTCGTCACACAAAGATGTTCCCAACTTCTATACCCCCGATGACAAGCCAAGAAATTGTTTCATACTTAAATAATCTCAAACTTTTTCAACCTTCACGCAATACATGAGCGTGAGCCATGGATATAGCACTATGGGTGGAATAGAATATGATGATGGGGATTGTGTGGAGAAGAAAAAAAAGGAGAAAGTCTCACATTGACGAGGATAATCAACGGGCTATAGAGATGCCCATCAATTGATGTCAACATGAGGAGTAGGGATTGCCATGCAACGAATGCACTAGAGCTATAAATGAATGCTCAACAAAAAGAAACTAGTGGGTGTGCATCCAACTCGCTTGCTCACGAAACCTAGGGAATTTGAGGAAGCCCATCGTAGGAATATACAAGAAAAGTTCTATAATGAAAAATTCCCACTAGTATGACAAAGACAACCTATGAGACTCACTATATGAAAAACATGGTGCTACTTTGAAGCACAATATATGAGACTCACTACATGAAGAACAAGGTGCTACTTTGAAGCACAAGTGTGGAAAAAGAGACGGTAACATTGCCCCTTTTATTTATTTTCTTTTATTCTTTTTCTTTTCTTTTCTTTTCTTTTTTGGGGCCTTTCATTTTTTTTCTGTTGGCCTTTCTTCCTTTTTTGGGGGCAATGCTCTAATAATGATGATCATCACACTTTTATTGATTACGACATATGAATTACAACTCGAAACTAGAACAAGATATGACTCTATATGAATGCCTCCGGCGGTGTACCGGGATGGTGTAGTGAATCAAGAGTGACATGTATGAAAAATTATGCATGGTGGCTTTGCCACAAATACGATGTCAACTACATGATCATGCAATGGCAATATGACAAAAGTAAAGTATTTCATGATGATGATGAACGGAACGGTGGAAAGTTGCATGGCAATATATCTCGAAATGGCTATGGAAATGCCATAATAGGTAGGTATGGTGACTATTTTTTGGAAGATATAAGGAGGTTTATGTGTGATAGAGCATATTGTATCACGGGGTTTGGATGCACCGGCGAAGTTTGCACCAACTTTCAAGGTGAGAAAGGGCAATGCATGGTACCGAAGAGGCTAGCAATGATGGAAACGTAAAAGTGCGTATAATCCATGGACTCAACATTAGTCAAAAGAACTCATATACTTATTGCAAAAATTTAGAAGTCATCAAAAATCAAGCACTACGCGCATGCTCCTAGGGGGATAGATTGGTAGGAAAAGACCATCGCTCGTCCCCGACCGCCACTCATAAGGATGCGCAAGCCAGGTACACTTCATGTTTCAAATTTGTTACACAACTTTAACCATACATGCATGCTACGGGACTTGCTAACTTCAACATAAGCATTCTTTAAATTCATAATCACCCAACTAGCATGACTTTAATATCACTACCTCCCTATCTCAAAACAATTATCAAGTATCAAATTGATCATAGCATCCAATTCACTTCCTATGATAGTTTTAATTGTACCCAACTTGCATGCCTACCATTCTAGGACCAATTTTATAACCATAGCAAATACCATGCTGTTCTAAAATACTCTCAAAATAATATAAGTGAAGCATTAGAGTGTGAGCCCGGGTAATCAAGCTACAGTAACCCTTTGATAATGATGCCATGTCACCTCGATTACTGTTGATAATCTCGCGTTAGTTCGGAACCGATCCAAATTCAAATTTGAATTAAAGTCAAAACAATTAACGTTTTCAAAAGTCAAAACTAAATTGTTCCTAATGTGTCAAATAATCCATAATAAATGTTGGTGAAGAAATCATCTTTTAATAAAGTACTTAAATGCACAAAATAAACTAAAAACAATGATAAAACAATTATCTAAAATTCTTTTAAAGCAATAAGCAAATGCAAAATACTTTATTTAAAGTGCCAAAATAATTGGGGCTGTGACCTAATTAATAACACCAAATCAGTTGTCGCTTTTAAATTTTATAATACTAAAATAAAATAAAACAGATAAAAAAAATAGAAAACAAAACAAAAACCAACAGAAGAAAAAAAAGGAACCCCCCCCCACTGGGCCAGTTGGCCCAGCTGCTAGCTAGGCCGGCCCAAACCAGCCCAGGCCACCCACTCCCTCTCCATATCGCCCCACCGGTGAGACCCCGAACCGCCACCGACACCCCACTCCTCCCCGAAAATATCTCCCTCCCCTCTCTCCCGATTGGATCGGGAGGGGGAACAAACCGCGCCGACACCGCCGACGATCCCCGCCGCCCGGAGCTGCGTCGCCGCCCTCCACCTCGCCGGACCTCCCCACCGGCCTGCTACCACTACACACATCGACTTCATCTTCCTCCTCAACCCCCGCTGCCCGAACCCCTACACCACCCTGTGAGGCCCCCCCTTCCTCCTTTCCCCGCGGTCACCGCAGCTCACCCGCGCGCACACCCGCGCTCGCACGTGGCCCATTCTCTGTCGCGCCCAACCGTGGCCGACAGCGCGCGCTCGCGCCCACACCCCCTGCGGTTCCTCCCGCTCTTGCATCTGCCCGCTGATGTGCTCACTAGTGCCGCTGCTGAGCTCCTCCTCTCCTCCTCTCTTCCTTGCGCGCCCGCGACCTCCCGTGGCCGCGCCCGGAGTTCTGCTCCCCTGCGCCTGCTCCACTCCCTCCGCGCCCTGGCCGCACCCACCTACACCCAGCCGCCCGTGCCTACTCCCGCCGCCACTCCCGCTGGTGCACGGCTCCGCCGCCCTGCGCAACTCCGGTCGGCCGTGCCTCGCCGGCGCCAAACGCCGAGCCCCACCCCGTGGCTGGCCTTGCCCAGTGCCCAGTCGGGCTCACGCCCGCACCTGCACCGCCCTGTGCCCGCTAAGGCCTCCGTCCCTTTGACATGTGGGGCCGCCCCCAGAACGTTTAATAAAAAAGAAGAATTAGAAAAATATTAATTAATTAATTAATTAGATAATTAATTAACTTAATTAGATCTGTTAATTAACCTGATTAACTCTGATTAGATAACCTAATGATTAATTAACTAGTTAATTAGGTTTAGTTAAACTTGACAATGACAAGTGGGACCCACGCGTAAGTTTGACTAAGTCAACAGGACTGTTGACTGCTGACTGGGCCTGCTGACCGTGCTGTTGACCCAGTCAATGGCCCCATTTGTCAGGTTGACCAGTCAACTCTGTTGACTGCTGATGCCAGCATGACATCATGCTGATGTCATAAATCCATTTTCGAAATAAATTAAATAATTAATTAAATTCTAGAAATTAATAAAATCTTTAGAAAATCATATCTTTTAAACCGTAACTCGGATTAAATTATTTTCAACATGAAAGTTGCTTAGAACGACAAGACGAATCCGGATACGCAGCCCGTTCGTCCGCCACGCACCCCTAGCATAGCGAACACGCAACTTTCCCCCTCCGGTTCACCGGTCCAAAAACGCGAAACACCGGGAATACTTTCCCGGATGTTTTCCCCCTTCGTCGGTATCACCTACTACCACGATTGGGCACACCTAGCATCGTTACTTGTCATGTCATGCATCGATATGCATCTGTTTGCATTGTATTCATTGTTTCTTCCCCCTCTTCTCTCCGGTAGACTACGAGACCGACGCTGCTGCTGCCCAGATCGACTACGGAGTTGACGACCCCTCCTTCTTGCCAGAGCAATCAGGCAAGCCCCCCCCCCCCCTTGATCACCAGATATCGCCTATTCTTCTCTATACTGCTTGCATTAGAGTAGTGTAGCATGTTACTGTTCGGTTACTCCTATTCTGTTGCATAGCCTGTCATTGTTGCTACAGTCATTGATACCTTACCCGCAATCCTAAATGCTTAGTATAGGATGCTAGTTTATCACCATTGGCCCTACATTCTTGTCAGTCTGCCTTGCTATACTATTGGGCCGTGATCATTCGGGAGGTGATCACGGGTATATACTATACATATATACATACTACAGATGGTGACTAAAGTCGGGTCCGCTCGAAGAGTACCCGCGAGTGATTCACGGATTGGGGGCTGAAAGGACCTTTGTCCCGATGGCCCTCCGTGTGGATCTTTGTGGCGGAGCGACAGGGCAGGTTGAGACCACCTAGGCGAGAGGTGGGCCTGGCCCTGGTCGGCGTCCGCGGTTGCTTCATAATAACACGCTTAACGAGATCTTGGTATTTGATCTGAGTCTGGCCATTTGGCCTATACGCACTAACCAACTACGTGGGAAAGATATGGGCACTCGACGTCGTGGTATCAGCCGAAGCCTTCTAGACGTCAGCGACTGAGCGGCGCGCGCCGGATTGGAACGTAAGCCTGCTCTTGTATTAAGGGGGCTAGTTCTGCTTTCGGCCGCCCTCGCAACGTGCAGGTGTGCAATGGGCGATGGGCCCAGACCCCTGCGCGCATAGGAGTTAGACCGGCATGCTGACCTCTCTGTTAGGCCTAGGTGGGGCTGCGACGTGTTGATCTTCCAAGGCCGGGCATGACCCAGGAAAGTGTGTCCGGCCAAATGGGATCGAGCGTGTTGGGTTATGTGGTGCACCCCTGCAGGGAAGTTTATCTATTCGAATAGCCGTGTCCCTCGGTAAAAGGACGACCCGGACTTGTACCTTGACCTTATGACAACTAGAACCGGATACTTAATAAAACACACCCAGACAAGTTCCACAGACAACCCGGTGATCGCTTTTCCACAGGGCAGCGAGGAGAGGATCGCCGGGTAGGATTATGCTATGCGATGCTACTTGGAGGACTTCAGCCTACTCTCTTCTACATGCTGCAAGACGGAGGCTGCCAGAAGCGTAGTCTTCGACAGGATTAGTTATCCCCCTCTTATTCTGGCATTCTGCAGTTCAATCCACTGATATGGCCCTTTACACATATAACCATGCATATGTAGTGTAGCTCCTTGCTTGTGAGTACTTTGGATGAGTACTCACGGTTGCTTTCTCCCCCCTTTTCCCCCTTTCCTTTTTTTCTGGTTGTCGCAACCACATGCTGGAGCCCAGGAGCCAGACGCCACCGTCGACGACGACTACTACGCTGGAGGTGCCTACTACTACGTGCAGGCCGCTGACGACGACCAGGAGTAGTTTAGGAGGATCCCAGGCAGGAGGCCTGCGCCTCTTTCGATCTGTATCCCAGTTTGTGCTAGCCTTCTTAAGGCAAAATTGTTTAACTTATGTCTGTACTCAGATATTGTTGCTTCCGCTGACTCGTCTATGATCGAGCACTTGTATTCAAGCCCTCGAGGCCCCTGGCTTGTATTATGATGCTTGTATGACTTATTTATGTTTTAGAGTTGTGTTGTGATATCTTCCCGTGAGTCCCTGATCTTGATCGTACACATTTGCGTGCATGATTAGTGTACGATTGAATCGGGGGCGTCACAAGTTGGTATCAGAGCCGACTACCTGTAGGAATCCCCCTTCCACACTCCTTGGCCGAAGTTGAGTCTAGTCGATGAAAACTGTTTTACTAACATGGCTGTGCGGCCCATGGGCCCACGTCGCCATTGGGTGGTATTAGGATATTTTATTCCCCATCTATGCTCTGGGACTCTGATCTCTCTTCTATTCGGATTAAATGATTTTGCTAAAAACAAAACTAACTTTAGGTTCTCGAAAGTACTTTCTCCCGGAGAGCCCCTCACTTCAGATGATGGCCTGCTTCACCAGAAGATTCCGAAGATACTCTTTGATATTCTCTGGAGACTTTGTGCCCATCACTTTTTCTATTCCCGACCACTGATAAATCCTTATGGATAACTACTTACACTTTCCATTCATACGATCATCCCTCATTGATCTTGTTATTACAAGATACCCCGAAGTTTTCTCTATTGTTCCGAGAATCCTTTGAACTTACTGCCTTGCTATTCTTTGCCACCTGAATACCCCTACGGATAACTTGTCGCACTTATCGAGTATCCACTCATTCCCAGTTGATTCATGTATTTCACAACAGTCCTCGAAACATCATTCGATCTTCCGAAAATCCTGAGCAATCTATTGCTCTTGAAATTCTTGCTCGCTTGCATTATGGTTAATCCCATAAGTCTCGTAATCTTATTGGCATCCCTTGTCATTATCATTTTGAGTCTGTTGATTCAATATGTTGAGAATGCTCGCAATCCTCAATCAGATCCTAGAATTCATCCTTCTAGCTCAGAAGTCATTTGGATATGAGCTGGTTCTTGACCAATCAATGCCTTGATCGATTGTACCCCTAAGCATACGCAACTTATCCATCCTTAATCAGAGTGTTTGCTTCTGATCCCTTGATTGGAAATCATAATTCTTTTGCATTTGAGATTTGAATTAGTCAGTTGTTTCTATAGTCTGATCTCCTTGCATTGTTTCTTCCTCTGGTGGAGTACCTATGCTCACATCAGATCCTTTGAGGACCACCGGATCCTTTGTTGGATTTTATCCGATAGCGTCTTTCATATTCAATCACTTTGGAAGTTCTTTCTCCATTGGTAAATCCTATCCTCTGATTGACCAACCATGCTCTGCTTTCAAGCTTATGTTATTTACTCCTGAAGTTTGTGGTATATGTTCCTATGAGACCCTGATGGATTGAAGCTATGCCTTTTCTAATCTGTGTAAACCCAGAAGCTTCTACGGGTCATACTCTAACGGTGTTATGCCAAATAAAATTTCAGCACTACAACTTCATCAAACGCGAGGAGTGAATGAAAGGTTATGCACTGGAGAAGTGGGAGTCGACCTTGAACTTTGTGTTCATGCCCATGGACACGATGTATAACTTATCATGGAAGCTGCTCGTATAAATAATTACCCCCCTTGTGATAAGTTCATCTTGTATCCGTCGTTCGATCATTTGCAATCGTTGTTCCGGCCATGTTCTCCTGTTAAATACCATTTCTCGGACAAGTTGAAGTACTTGTCTTCTGCAGATCATTGCACCTGTCCAACCTTTACTTTGATCTACCTTTGAGTATTACCCCCTGGTATCTCGAGGATATCAACCCATTGCACTTCATCTTATGAATTTCTGATGAAGTAATACCTTTTTCCCCGTCATAATCACTCCACGGGTTCTGTGTTGTCGTCAACCGAGAACACCGGTTAGTGAATCAAATCACCCATGTGATTCAGTACTCCTAGTACTTTGTGGTTGAGATGTTTAATAAATCCTTCAAGTCATTCCTATTCTGATCGGCTATATCATTATCATTCTAATTTTAACTGTGCTACCTGGTCCTTCTTCCCGGAGCACAATTTTTGACGATGAGCTAAGCTTACGTCGATCTTCCTTGTCTAACCGTTTCACCTCAAACAACAAGCTTGATTCCTAGTTTGTGACGTATCCGTGGTTCCAAAAATCTTTCGCTACAACACTCCTTTTGCTTGATGCAGTCGATGAGCGATTATATCCTCATGAAACCTCTCGACAATTGTGTCATGATCATCATCAACATTCTGAGCTCTCCCAGGATATCAATTGAATTCATGATGAGAAATACCATCCTTGCCCTTGATGATTTGTGTTGTCATCGACCACATTATTGCCTTCCCTCCAACACAAACTTGGTCGTGTTCTGTGTTATACATTGAGTTCCTTGCTATCCAGCATTTCTTCTTCTTTATCTTGGAGTATTACCATCTTTTATATCAAGAATGTCGTGAGAATTACTCCACCTCTTAAGAATTCGTGGTATAGTGACACCTCTCACCATCACCATTCTTTCTTGGTCCCCGTGTTGCTTCCAACAAGTGAACGGTGTTGTTTGGATTCTGCCCTTCTAGCAACCGTCTTGCTATGAAGTTAATGATCGGCCATTCATTCTTAGACTATTGATTATTGAATCACCATTCCGAGGTTGGTCGTGCAACCAAGCCCATATTCGGGTGTACCTTTCAACCAATGTTTAATTGTGTATGTTTTCCTCGAGCATACATCATTATACCATTTGATCTGACAAATGTTATCTCCTTGTTCACATAATTGTGGAAATCCATCTTTTATTAATCTCGATAAATTGCCGCTGATTCCATCAGCCACCCCCTCACCCTCTGCTTGGTTTAATGATGATGAACCTTGTCTTCGAACTCACTTCCATAGTCATTTCCTGAGAATCTTGCAATGTCATTTCGCCAATTCGTGTTGCACCTTTTCTTCTCGGACATCCTGAGTCTGAGGTATCATTACACCAATCGGATCTGAATCTTGGTCGGATATGATGGTTGGGACAACTTTTCACGAGATATGATGTTGGTCCTTTGATGACCCGGTAATATGATGTCATGCCTAGCACCCCCCTGGCTGGAGGACCTATCATTATAATTTCTTTTGCAAGGATAACTATTCTTCCTAAAGGAAATTGTAAGACTTATTTTATAAGTTGCTCTTGATGGATCATTTGTGTATCCAAAGTCTGGCCCTTGATTGAAACACCATATCATTGCTACCTCGAAGCATGACTATGATACCCCGCTCTTCAATAAGAACATTGGAGGCGCGATGCTAAAGGTTTCTTGGTCAGTTATCCAAACACCGTTGTATGGGTAACATCTTGATTAATCCTTGCCTCTTATCTGAATGGTTGGATACTTGCTCTCATACCCTGTATGCCATGTTCTGCTTGTACATGGGAACGATATACTACTAATAATTGTGTGTAATCACAATTTTCCTTTCCATTGTTCTGTTTAATCTGATAATCGCGTTTTCCTTTCCATTCTTTTGTTTAACCTTTCCTGTAATCTGACTTAACTAAGCAGAGATAATTCCCTGTTTAGGTAGTCACCTTGCTGTACCACTCTGTCTGTAAGATCCTGTTACTATTGTTGATGACATTTCGGTAACCACCGATGGGTGATAACTTTGCCAATTGGTTTGCCTCGTTCAACAAGCAGGAAAATTGCCCTCTTTGTTCCCCGTCCTTGGTAACGACATTGTTGCCGGCATAGCTGACAAGCTATTCACTGACATGCCTCCCTGTCGCGGCTGTGCAAGATGTCACCACCCTTCCTACTTTCAACCCACATGGTGGGCCCATAACCCACAGGTCCACTGGATCGAAACCTGACTCTTCTTCACAACTGGGATTTTAATGTATCCTTTGCACCTGGCTTCGTATGTGATTCACGAGCTAAATTCTATACCATTAATCATTCTGGAATCAAACACCATGTTATTCTCATTGTTCAAACCCCTATTCCAACTTCTATCTAGTCATCGAATGATTGCCTACCCGTTTGAAACTTTGGTACCATCGTATATTGCACTCAACGAATTCACTGAAATACAACTCGTGGGGTACCTTGCGTATTTCCCATTGAATTCACCGTCAGATGCCCAGCTTTGTGGATATGCGTTCTTTCGGAGTTTTCCCCCTTGGTCGCGTTCGTAGGACGATGGAGTTTCTGAAGAAAGGATGCCGACTTCATCATGATGACCTGAAGCAGAGGAATAAAGACATCAATGTAATGGATCAACCTCTTCGAAAGGGTAGCCAAGACCGAGAAGACTCGTTAGGTTTTTCACTACTAGCACCTTTCCCCCTTACTCCACCGCTTAAATCTCGGGACGAGATTTCTTGTAGTGGAGGATAATTGTGACGCCCGGGTAATCAAGCTACAGTAACCCTTTGATAATGATGCCATGTCACCTCGATTACTGTTGATAATCTCGCGTTAGTTCGGAACTGATCCAAATTCAAATTTGAATTAAAGTCAAAACAATTAAAGTTTTCAAAAGTCAAAACTAAATTGTTCCTAATGTGTCAAATAATCCATAATAAATGTTGGTGAAGAAATCATCTTTTAATAAAGTACTTAAATGCACTAAATAAACTAAAAACAATGATAAAACAATTATCTAAAATGCTTTTAAAGCAATAAGAAAATGCAAAATACTTTATTTAAAGTGCCAAAATATTTGGGGCTGTGACCTAATTAATAAATCCAAATTAGTTGTCGCTTTTAAATTTTATAAAACTAAAATAAAATAAAACAGATAAAAAATAGAAAACAACACAAAAGCCAACAGAAGAAAAAAAAGGAACCCCCCCACTGGGCCAGTCGGCCCAGCTGCTAGCCAGGCCGGCCCAAACCGGCCCAGGCTTAGAACGACAAGACGAATCCGCATACGCAGCCCGTTCGTCCGCCACGCACCCCTAGCATAGCGAACACGCAACTTTCCCCCTCCGGTTCACCGGTCCGAAAACGCGAAACACCGGGAATACTTTCCCGGATGTTTTCCCCCTTCGTCGGTATCACCTACTACCGCGATTGGGCACACCTAGCATCGTTACTTGTCATGTCATGCATCGATATGCATCTGTTTGCATTGTATTCAATGTTTCTTCCCCCTCTTCTCTCCGGTAGACTACAAGACCGACGCTGCTGCTGCCCAGTTCGACTACGGAGTTGACGACCCCTCCTTCTTGCCAGAGCAATCAGGCAAGCCCCCCCCCCCCTTGATCACCAGATATCGCTATTCTTCTCTATACTTCTTGCATTAGAGTAGTGTAGCATGTTACTGTTCGGTTACTCCTATTCTGTTGCATAGCCTGTCATTGTTGCTACAGTCATTGATACCTTACCCGCAATCCTAAATGCTTAGTATAGGATGCTAGTTTATCACCATTGGCCCTACATTCTTGTCAGTCTGCCTTGCTATACTATTGGGCCGTGATCACTCGGGAGGTGATCACGGGTATATACTATACATATATACATACTACAGATTGTGACTAAAGTCGGGTCCGCTCGAAGAGTACCCGCGAGTCATTCACGGATTGGGGGCTGAAAGGACCTTTGTCCCGACGGCCCTCTGTGTGGATCTTTGTGGCGGAGCGACAGGGCAGGTTGAGACCACCTAGGCGAGAGGTGGGCTTGGCCCTGGTCGGTGTCCGCGGTTGCTTCATAATAACAGGCTTAACGAGATCTTGGTATTTGATCTGAGTCTGGCCATTTGGTCTATACGCACTAACCAACTACGTGGGAAAGATATGGGCACTTGACGTAGTGGTATCAGCCGAAGCCTTCTAGACGTCAGCGACTGAGCAGCGCGCGCCGGATTGGAACGTAAGCCCGCTCTTGTATTAAGGGGGCTAGTTCTGCTTTCGGCCGCCCTCGCAACGTGTAGGTGTGCAATGGGCGATGGGCCCAGACCCCTGCCCGCATAGGAGTTAGACCAGCGTGCTGACCTCTCTGTTAGGCCTAGGTGGGGCTGCGACGTGTTGATCTTCCGAGACCGGGCATGACCCAGGAAAGTGTGTCCGGCCAAATGGGATCGAGCGTGTTGGGTTATGTGGTGCACCCCTGCAGGGAAGTTTATCTATTCGAATAGCCGTGTCCCTTGGTAAAAGGACGGCCCAGAGTTGTACCTTGACCTTATGACAACTAGAATCGGATACTTAATAAAACACACCCAGACAAGTTCCACAGACAACCAGGTGATCGCTTTTCCACAGGGCAGCGAGGAGAGGATCGCCGGGTAGGATTATGCTATGCGATGCTACTTGGAGGACTTCAGTCTACTCTCTTCTACATGCTGCAAGACGGAGGCTGCCAGAAGCGTAGTCTTCGACAGGATTAGTTATCCCCCTCTTATTCTGGCATTCTGCAGTTCAGTCCACTGATATGGCCCTTTACACATATGCCCATGCATATGTAGTGTAGCTCCTTGCTTGCGAGTACTTTGGATGAGTACTCACGGTTGCTTTCTCCCCCCTTTTCCCCCTTTCCTTTCTTTCTGGTTGTCGCAACCAGATGCTGGAGCCCAGGAGCCAGATGCCACCGTCGACGACGACTACTACGCTGGAGGTGCCTACTACTACGTGCAGGCCACTGACGACGACCAGGAGTAGTTTAGGTGGATCCCAGGCAGGAGGCCTGCGCCTCTTTCGATCTGTATCCCAGTTTGTGCTAGCCTTCTTAAGGCAAAATTGTTTAACTTATGTCTGTACTCAGATATTGTTGCTTCCGCTGACTCGTCTATGATCGAGCACTTGTATTCGAGCCCTCGAGGCCCCTGGCTTGTATTATGATGCTTATATGACTTATTTATGTTTTAGAGTTGTGTTGTGATATCTTCCCGTGAGTCCCTGATCTTGATCGTACACATTTGCGTGCATGATTAGTGTACAATTGAATCGGGGGCGTCACATAGAGACTAGCAATTTCTACAAAAATAAGCCACCGCCGTGCTCTAAAATATATAAGTGAAGCACTAGAGCAAAAACTATCAAGCTCAAAAGATATAAGTGAAGCACATAGAGTATTCTAGCAAACTCTAATCAAGTAGGCGTCTCCCAAAAGGTGTGTACAGCAAGGATGATTGTGGTAAACTAAAAAGCAAAGACTAATATAATACACGACGCTCCAAGAAAAACACATATCATGTCGCGAATAAAAATATAGCTCCAAGTAAAGTTACCAATGAACTAAGACGAAAGAGGGGATGCCTTCTCGGGGTATCCCCAAGCTTACGCTTTTGGATATTATTGAATATCTTGGGGTTCCATGGGCATCCCCAAGCTTAGGCTTTTGCCACTCCTTATTCCATAGTCCATCAAAGCTTTACCCAAAACTTGAAAACTTCAGAACACAAAACTCAACAGGAAATCTTATAAGCTCCGTTGGTGAAAGAAAACAAAACCACCAGATAAGGTACTATAATGAACTCATTCTTTATTTATTTTAGTGTTAAACCTACTGTATTCCAACTTCTCTATGGTTAAGAAACTATTTTAATAGCCATAGATGCATCAAAATAAGCAAACAATACATGAAAAACAGAATATGTCAAAAACAGAACAGTCTGTAGAAATCTGTAACTAACGCAAACTTTTGGAACTCTAAAAATCCTACCAAAATAGGAAGTCCTGTAAAATTTGTCTAGTGATCAGAAGAAAAAAGAATCAACGCAAAATCACGTTTATGTGATTTAACAAAACTAAATTCGTGCGCGCAAAGTTTCTGTTTTTCAGCAGAATCAAATCAACTATCATCATAGGTTAACCTATAGGTTCTACTTGGCACAAACACTAATTAAAAGATAAAAACACATCTAAACAGAAGGTAGATGTAAGATTTATTACTAAACAGGAACAAAAACAAAAAACACGAAGAAAATTGGGTTGCCTCACAACTAGCGCTATCGTTTAACGCCCCTAGCCAGGCATAAAAGCGAAGATAGATCTAAGTAGTGCCATCTTTGGCACTAAATTGCTCAATAGAGCACTTATAATCTTTAGGGTTTCTCCCTTTTTAGCAATGAGTAAACCTTTGGGCAAAAATTCAAGAAATTCGTTTGTAGCTAAAGGTTCCTTAACGATAGAGAGACAATTGGGATGAACACTTATGGATTTGAGATCCACGTCTCCCTTACTAGAAGATTCACCCTTATTTTTAGGAACATAAATAAACTTGGCAGTTTTGGTCGGGGCTTTTGGAGTGATTTTCATGGAAGAAAACGCGGAACCTAAGTTGGTAATGATATCCTCAAGTTTACCGATTCTAGCAGAATCTAGATCTATTTTTTCATTAACTATAGGTTCTTTCTCTTTAAGATTTTTCAAAGTAACTCCAACCCTAGATCCATATTGGGTAATATGATTATGAATCTTTTTATCCAAACTTTCAATCAACTCAATAGTGGCAATTTTATTTTCAATAATATCAAGCCGTTGCATAACATGTTCTAGAGTTAAAACAATTCCATTAACCAAAAGAGGTGGTGGGCCAAACAAATCTAACATAGCATTATAAGCATCAAACGTATGGCTACTCAAGAAATCACCTCCGGAAATAGTATCAAGAACACATCTATTCCAAGGAGTGATGCCTACATAAAAATTGCGGAGAATAACAGAAGTAGAGAGCTTCCTAGTGGATCTATTTTGAGCATTGCAAATTCTATGCCAAGCAACTTTTAAATTTTCTCCCTCCCTTTGCTTAAAATTGAGAATTCCATGTTCGGGAGTAATAACAAGGAAAGGAGGACTAGCCATAATAACAAGGTAAACGAACCAACACACGAGCAAACGGAAAAAGGCAAGCGAAAAGAGAGGAGGAGATTGGGAAAGAGAGGGCGAATAAAACGGCAAGGGTGAAGTGGGGGAGAGGAAAACGAGAGGCAAATGGCAAATAATGTAAATGCGAGGGAGATGAGTTTGTGATGGGTACTTGGTATGTCTTGACTTGAGCGAAGACCTCCCCGGCAACGGCGCCAGAAATCCTTCTTGCTATGTCTTGAGCTTGCGTTGGTTTTCCTTGAAGAGGAAAGGGTGATGCAGCAATAGTAGCATAAGTATTTCCCTCAGTTTTTGAGAACCAAGGTATCAATCCAGTAGGAGGCTCCTCAAAAGTCCCACGCACCTACACAAACAAACAAAGAACTCGCAACCAACGCAATAAATGGGGTTGTCAATCCCTTCACGGCCACTTGCGAAAGTGAGATCTAATAGAGATAGTATGATAAGATAAATATATTTTTGGTATTTTATAGTATAGATGCAAAAAGTAAAGATGCAAATAAAAGTAGATTGAAAGCAAATATGGTAAAAGATAGACCCGGGGGCCATAGGTTTCACTAGAGGCTTCTCTCAAGATAGCATAAGTATTACGGTGGGTGAACAAATTACTGTCGAGCAATTGATAGAAAAGCGAATAATTATGAGATTATCTAGGCATGATCATATATATAGGCATCACGTCTGTGACAAGTAGACCGACTCCTGCCTGCATCTACTACTATTACTCCACACATCGACCGACTCCTGCCTGCATCTAGAGTATTCAGTTCATAAAGAACAGAGTAACACATTAAGCAAGATGACATGATGCAGAGGGATAAACTCATGCAATATGATATAAACCCCATCTTTTTATCCTCGATGGCAACAATACAATACGTGCCTTGCAACCCTTTCTGTCACTGGGTAAGGACACCGCAAGATTGAACCCAAAGCTAAGCACTTCTCCCATGGCAAGAAAGATCAATCTAGTAGGCCAAACCAAACTGATAATTCCAAGAGACTTGCAAAGATAACTCAATCATACATAAAAGAATTCAAAGGAGATTCAAATATTTCTCATAGATAAACTTGATCATAAACCCACAATTCATCGGATCTCGACAAACACACCGCAAAAAGAGTTTACATCGAATAGATATCCACAAGAGAAGGGGAGAACATTGTATTGAGATCCAAAAAGAGAGAAGAAGCCATCTAGCTAATAACTATAGACCCGAAGGTCTATGGTAAACTACTCACAACTCATCGGATGGGCTATGGTGTTGATGTAGAAGCCCTCCGTGGTCGATTCCCCCTCCAGCGGAGCGCCGACGAAGGCTCCAAGATGGGATCTCGCGGATACAGAAGGTTACGGCAGTGGAAATTGTGTTTCGTTGGCTCCCTGGATGTTTTTTCGGTACTTAGGCTTATATAGGAGGAAGAAGTACGTCGGTACCCGCCCGAGGGGCCCATGACATAGGGGGCGCGCCCTGTAGGGTTGGGCACGCCCTCCCCTCTTGTGGCCGCCTCGGCTGCTTCTTGACTTGCACTCCAAGTCCTCTCAATCACGTTCGTTCCAAAAATCACGCTCCCGAAGGTTTCATTCCATTTGGACTCCGTTTGATATTCCTTTTCTTCGAAATACTGTAATAGGCAAAAGAACAGCAATACGGGTTGGGCCTCCGGTTAGTAGGTTAGTCCCAAAAATGATATAAATGTGTAAAATAAAGCCAATAAACATCCAAAAGGGGTAATATAATAGCATGGAACAATAAAAAATTATAGATACATTGGAGACGTATCAAGGCGGCATGTGGCGGAGCAGCAGCAAGGCAGCGTAGCAGCAGCGGCCAGGCAGCAGCTGTAGATGAAATAGAGCATCAGCGGAGGCAGCAACAGCAGGGCAGCTGTAGCGCAAATCACTAGCAACTAGCGAAGAAGCTAGCAGGAGTAGCAGCGTGAGTAACACATATGTACGTACGTGGTAGCTCGGACGAGCTCGGGGATGGTTGCTACAGCAACGAATCGAGGCGGGAAGAAGGGGGTGGAGATAGAAGCTCACTGAGGGAGTCCTGGACTAGGGGGTGTCTGGACAGCCGGACTATCATCGTCAGCCGGAGTCCAAGACTACGAAGATACAAGATTGAAGACTCCGTCCCGTGTCCGCATGGGACTTTCCTTGGCGTGGAAGGCAAGCTTGGCGATACGGATATGTACATCTCCTACCATTGTAACCGACTCTGTGTAACCCTAGCCCTCTCCGGTGTCTATATAAACCAGAGGGTTTTAGTCCGTAGAACAACACAACCATTACAACAATCATACCATAGGCCAACTTCTAGGGTTTAGCCTCCTTGATCTCGTGGTAGATCCACTCTTGTACTACCCATATCATCAATATCAATCAAGCAGGAGTAGGGTTTTACCTCCATCGAGAGGGCCCGAACCTGGGTAAAAACATCATGTCCCTTGTCTCCTGTTACCATCCGCCTAGACGCATAGTTCGAGACCCCCTACCCGAGATCTACCGGTTTTGACACCAACATTGGTGCTTTCATTGAGAGTTCCTCTGTGTCGTCACAGATAGGCTTGATGGCTTCTTCAATCAATAACGACGCCATCCAGGGTGAGACTTTCCTCCCCGGACAGATCTTCGTGTTCGGCGGCTTCGCACTGCGGGCCAATTCGCTTGGCCATCTGGAGCAGATCGAAAGCTACGCCCCTGGCCATCAGGTCAGGTTTGGAAGCCTAAACTTCACGGCCGACATCCGCGCAGACTTGATCTTCGATGGATTCGAGCCACAGCCGAGCGTGCCGCGCTGTCACGATGGGCATGATTTAGCTCTGCCACCGGATAGCGCCCTGGAGGCCGCACACGAGTCCGCTCTGACCCATAGTTCAAAGCAGACCACGCAGATCGAGGACAGGTGGCTGGACACTGCCTCGGGAGCTGCAACTCCTACGGCGATGGAGCCGAATACTGATCTTGTCCCTTATAAGGCTCGTGACTCCGAGATGCCGGACTCCTTGCCGGACTCCGGACCTCCTGCGCCCCTGCCAAGCGAATCCGATTGGGCGCCGATCATGGAATTCACCTCCGCGGACATCTTTCAGCACTCACCCATTGGCGACATCCTAAATTCGCTAAAGCATCTCTCGTTATCAGGAGAACCCTGGCCGGACTGCGGTCAGGATGGTTGGGATGCGGACGATGAAGAAATTCAAAGCCCACCCACCACCCACTTTGTAGCCACTGTCGACGATCTAACCGACATGCTAGACTACGACTCCGAAGACATCGATGGTATGGACAACGATGCCGGAGACGATCAAGAACCAGCGCCTACAGGGCACTGGAAGACCACCTCGTCATACGACATATACATGGTGGACACCCCAAAGGATGGGGACGGTGAAGAAGCAGCGAAGGCAGATTCTTCTAAGAAACAGCCCAAGCGCACAATACGGCAGATCGACCACCCCGTGGCCGCGATAGAGAGGCATCTAGGCCCTCCATCAGGACCGTACCCCGGCATCGCTCGAAAAGTACGAAGCCACGAGGGAATGCGCCGGACTTGCGAGACATATTGGAGGACAAGGCAAGACAATCCAGATCTATCAACGTATCATGTGGGTGCCCCATGACCCACGACAACCACCGTCGCGCCGGATACAGCAACTCCGGCCGGGCCGAACACAGCAGGCAACACTCCCTTGAGCTACGTCATGATATTGCTCAATAAAGAGGCGCCGCACACCCACTATGCTTCACTTACGAAGTAATGGATCATCAAATCCCTGAAGGGTTTAAACCCGTGAACATTGAATCCTACGATGGCACAACAGACCCCGCGGTTTGGATCGAAGATTATCTCCTTCACATCCATATGGCACGCGGCGACGATCTCCATGCCATCAAGTATCTCCCACTCAAGCTTAAAGGACCAGCTCGGCATTTGATTAACAGCTTGCCCGCAAAGTCAATTGGGTGTTGGGAGGACCTGGAAGCCGCATTCCTCGACAACTTCCAGGGCACATATGTGCGACCACCAGACGCCGATGACCTAAGCCACATAATTCAGCAGCCAGACGAATCGGCCAGACAGTTTTGGACACAGTTCTTAACAAAGAAAAACCAAATCGTCGACTGTCCGGATGCAGAGGCCCTCGCAGCCTTCAAACATAACATCCGCAATGAGTGGTTGGCCCAGCACCTAGGACAGGAAAAGCCGAAATCCATGGCAGCCCTCACATCACTCATGACCCGCTTCTGTGCGGGAGAGGACAGCTGGCTAGCTCGCAGCAACAACCTCAGTAAAAATGCTGGCAGTCCGGATACTATGGACCACAATGGCAGGTCGCTTCGAAACAAAAACAAACGCCGCGTTAACGGCGACAACAATGAGGATACGACAGTCAACGCCGGATTCCGAGGCTCTAAACCCGGTCAGCGGAAGAAGCCATTCAAAAGAACCACTCCGGGTCCGTCCAATTTGGACCGAATACTCGACCGCTCTTGCCAGATACATGGCACCCCCGAAAAGCCAGCTAACCACACCAACAGAGATTGTTGGGTATTCAAGCAGGTAGGCAAGTTAATTGCCAAAAACAATGACAAGGGGCTACACAACGATGACGAGGAAGAGACCCGGCCGCCAAACAGTAGAGGACAGAAGGGTTTCCCCCCACAAGTGTGGACGGAAAACATGATGTATGCAACCCATATACCCAAGAGGGAGCGGAAGCGTGCACTTAGGGACGTATATGTGATGGAGCCAGTCGCCCCGAAGTTCAATCCATGGTCCTCTTGCCCGATCACTTTTGATCAAAGGGACCACCCTACCAGTATCCGTCATGGTGGATTCGCCGCATTGGTTTTAGACCCAAGCGTCGATGGATTTCACCTCAACAGATTCCTGATGGACGGCGGCAGCAGCCTGAACCTGCTTTACCAGGATACAGTGCGCAAGATGGGCATAGACCCCTCAAGGATTAAACCTACAAAAACGACCTTTAAAGGCGTCATACCAGGTGTTGAGGCCAATTGTACAGGCTCAGTCACACTAGAAGTGGTCTTTGGATCCCCGGATAATTTCTGAAGCGAGGAGTTAATCTTCGACATAGTCCCGTTCCGCAGTTGCTATCACGCTCTGCTCGGACGAATCGCGTTTGCAAAATTCAACGCGGTACCACATTATGCATACCTCAAGCTCAAGATGCCAGGCCCTCGTGGAGTCATCACGGTCAATAGAAATACTGAACGCTCCCTCAGAACGGAGGAACACACAGCGGCTCTCGCGGCAGAAGTACAGAGCAGCCTTTTAAGGCAATTTTCGAGTCCGGCCATTAAACGACCGGACATAGCCAAACGCGCCCGGAGTAACATCAATCAAGACCACCTGGCACGTTCCGAGCATGCGTAGCAATGCGGCCCCAACCCCAGCCCTTGCATGATTGCAAGACCAGCTCTTCGCGTACATCATTACGCCCTGGAGATACCATGGGCACAGGGGGAGGGGCACGACCACGACAGGCCCAGAGTGCGGCTTAACCACACCAGGGGCTCCCAAGTGTGTCACTCTTTTTTCTTTTTTTATTTTTCCACAGGACTCCGCTCACCAGAGGCCCTGTCCGGCAGTAGATCTGCCGAACTCACGATGCAACAGCCAGGGAGGGACAAAGGCTATGATGAACACTCAGGTGGTCTCCGTTACGAGCATTAAATTTGTTAAATACACCATTCCGCAGCCTACCCCTGGAGGGAGACACTTCTAATAATCCAGCCCTTGCTTACCGCACTATTTGTATCGTTCTGCACTCATGGCAGAATTTCTTGAATAAACAATGCATCACTTTTTTGCTCATAATTGCATTTCCTTTTTACATATATGTTTATTCTGGACATCTTGCACCCGTACATTTTGGTACGGCCGAATACACCAGGGGCTTATGTTTCCCGCATTATGGTGTGATAAGTCCGAACACTTTCATAAGTGCGGCACCCCGAACTTATAGCATTATATGCATCGGCTCCGAATCATGTCTTGGGTCAATAGTTGGGTTTGCCCGGCTCCCATGTTTTGGTACCTTACGTTCCATTCTGTCGGCTAAGGTAGCACTGGGAGAACCACTGCGATTGCGCCCCGGTTGAGCTGGGCGAGCACCTCAGTGGAGAAAGCTAAAACTGACTGTCATGATAAGGCGAGAGACTGGTCGCTGTTCGCGAGGTCTTTTCGAGTCCCTAAAGACTTATGCCACTTCGAGCGAGGAACTGGATGTGTCCGGCCCAGGCATGGATAGCGCCCCGAACTCGGTCTTCCGAATACTAGGGGCTTCGCCGAAATTTAAAATTATAGAATTCTATGGCTAAGTGAGAGTGTTCAAGCATTATAAGTCCGGTTGCCTTGTTCGTTGTGTTGAGCGCCTCCCTAGATGGACCCAAAAATGGGAACAAGAGTGCTCAAGTTTATCCCGAACACCCCAGCACTCGTGGCATGGGGGCTGAAGCCGACGACTTGCCATCTCTCAGATTTAATAAACAGCCGCACAGAAGGTAATATTTTAAATCAATAAGCATTGCTTAGCGCATATGAACAAAGTTTTCAGCGCACAGGATAACACATTGCGAGTTTACTCAATAATTACATCTCTGGGGCACTCATCCGCAATCTTGCGGGCACCCTTCAGGACAGTCTTATAGTACATCTCGGGCGTACGATACTCCTTGCCCGCTGGCGGCGTGTCAGTGATAAGCCTCTCCGCATCCAGCCTGCCCCAGTGCACCTTTGCACGGGCAAGGGCCCGACGGGCACCTTCAATGCAGGCGGAGCGCTTGATGACCTCCACCTAGGGGCACGCATCCACCAGCCGTCGCACGAGGCCGAAGTAGCTCCCAGGCATGGCCTCTCCAGGCCACAGCCGGACTATGAGGCCCTTCATGGCCTGCTCGGCTACCTTATGGAGCTCGACCAGCTGCTTCAGCTGGTCGCTAGGGGGCACCGGATGTCCGGCCTCAGCGTACTGAGACCAGAAGACCTTCTCCGTTGAGCTCCCCTCCTCGCCATGGTAGAATGCGGCGGCATCAGACACACTGCGAGGTAGATCTGCAAACGCCCCTGGAGAGCTCCGAATTCGGGTAAGTAACAGGTAATTTACATTAACATGCTTGCTTTGCATGAAAAATGCCTTACCCGCCGCTATTTTCTTCACATCCTCAACCTCCTGGAGGGCCTTACGGGCCTCGGCCTTAGCGGCTTTGGCACTTCCAAGAGCCGTGGCAAGCTCGGACTCTCGAGTCTTCGAGTCGCGCTCCAAACTCTCATGCTTCTCCATGAGAGCCTGGAGCTCTTGCCGCACCTCCGCCACCCGCGCCTCCTGCTTCTCTCGCTCCGCTCGTTCCGCGGCCGCATTGCGTTCGGCCGCGGACACGGCCTCCTTCAGGGTCGCCACCTCATTCGTGGCCCCTGCAGTACCCACGTTATCCTTGTTATTTCTATTACAATCAAAATCCTTTTCTGTAAGGTACAAATTTTAAAGTGGTGTTACTCACCTTCTTTGTCCTCGAGCTGCTTCTTGGCAAGGCCGAGCTCTTGCTCGGACCGCTCGAGGTCCTGCTTCAAAGCACCGACCTCCGCAGTCAGTGCGGCAGAGGTCAGCAGCGCAGCCTGCAAACCCATATTGACATAATTATTAGCACTCCTGCGTATATCTTTTTTAGATCCTCAGTCCGGTTTTTCTTTTCGAACACCGAACCGAGCATCAGGGGCTACTGTCTATGCGGTATTACATTACATATTTTAAACTTCTTACCTCAAAGCCTGTTAGAAGGCTACTGCAGGCTTCGGTCAGCCCGCTCTTGGCGAGCTGAACCTTCTGAATCACCGCACTCATGATAGTGCGGTGTTCTTCCTCGATGGAAGCGCCGTTAAGCGCCTCCAACAAGTTGTCTGGCGCCTCCGGTTGGACGGAGGCTGCCGGCGTCACGGTCTTGCCCTTCTTACGAAGGGCCGCCTGGCGGACTCCGGAACCACTGCGGGTTCCGGCACAGAGTCCGGCGCAAAGTCCAGGAGGCTGCCTTGCGGCACCTCTGGAGCCTCCTCCTGATGGGTCTCCTCCTGGGATCCCACCTCGACGTCGTCAGCGTCACGAGGGGTGGAGGCGGTCGGAATGGAATCCACGTCCGACGGAGCCAAGGACCCGCTCGATGAAGCGGGAAGATCATCATCGGCCGGACTACAGCAGTATGCGGCATTAGAAGGACACTATGTGACACAAAAGATAAATTATAAATCATTCAGGAATCCGGATACTTACGATCTTGCCGGAGGCCTGGCCCTTGAGGGCCACTCTTCGTCGCCAACGTTGGCATTGGCGGAACTGTCCGGGGGATGGGTCCTTCCCCTCTTGGACCCTTCGGCCTCCCCCGTTGGGGAAGCCTTCCTCTTCCTCTCTCCCTCCTCTGGGAGAGAGTCCTCTTTCTCCTCCTCGTCTTCGGGGGAGGAGTCCGCCTCGGAGCCATCGGACGATGAGTCCGATATCACCTGGCGCCGGGAACTTCTTCGGGTTCCCGTGGCCTTCTTCTTGGCCTTCTTCTCCGGCACCACATAAAGTGCCGGGACCAGTAGCCTCGTTAAACGGGCGCCCGCTGGGTCTTCGGGAAGGGGAGCCGGACAGTCCACCTGTCCGGACGTCCTCTACCAGTCCTGTTAAAGGCATCAGGGAGTTGTAGATCCCACAATAGAGTCAAACTATGAAAGGAATGGATGTCCCATAAAGGATGATATATCTTACCACACCGGCCGGGCGCTTGGTGCTGAATCCGCGATCTTCAGTCACGGACGCGGGGGCTTCTCCGCCCTTGAATAGCACCCTCCAGACGGCTTCGTACGTCATGTCTAAGAGCCCGCTCAGAGTCTGGTGCTGTGCCGGATTGAACTCCCACAAATTGAAGGCCCACTATTGGCAGGGGAGAATCTAGCGGACGAGCATGACTTGGATTACGTTGACAAGCTTGAGCTTCTTGTTCACCAAGGTCTGGAGGCAGGACTGGAGTCCTGTCAGCTCCTCCGAACTACCCCATAGCAAGCCCTTCTCTTTCCAGGAGGTGAGCTGCATAGGGGCACCAGATCTGAACTCGGGGGCCGCTGCCCATTTAGGGTCCCGCGGCTCGGTGATATAGAACCACCCCGATTGCCACCCTTTGATGGTCTCCACAAAGGCGCCCTCGAGCCAGAGGACGTTGGGCATCTTGCCCACCATGGCTCCTCTGCACTCCGCTTGAGTGCCCTTCTCCACCTTCGGCTTGACATTGAAGGTCTTGAGCCACAAGCCGAAGTGGGGCTGGATGTAGAGGAAGGCCTCGCACACGACGATAAACGCCGAGATGTTGAGGATGAAGTTTGGCGTCAGATCGTGGAAGTCTAGGCCGTAGTAAAACATGAGCCCCCGGACGAAGGGATGAAGTGGGAAGCCCAGTCCGCAGAGGAAGTGGGGAAGGAATACGACCCTCTCATGGGGCCTGGGGGTGGGGATGAGCTGCCCCTCGTCGGGCAGCCGGTGCGCGATGTCGCTGGAAAGGTATCCGGCACCGCGCAGCTTTGCAATGTGCTCCTCCGTGACGGAGGAGGCCAACCACTTGCCTCCCGCTTCGGACATGACTGGAGGAGGTTGAGACGAGATGTGCGGACTTGGGCGCTGGAGCTCGAGTGCGCGGAGATGGATAAGCAAAGGAGGAAGAAGGCGTAGGTGAAAAGGTGGATCCTTATCCCCTTATATATAGGCGGACGAAGACTATGCGTCCCCACCGGCCTGGTAAAACTCGCTTATCTCCCAAGCGCCACCATCAATGGCGCGGTTGGGTTACCCACGTCCGTATTGATGGGAATCCCGGAATAAGGGGAACACGATCTCTGCTTCGACAAGACGTGCCAAGGAAACCGCTTCGCTAAACGCGCTGAGGTGGTATAATAAAAAACGATTCAAGTAAGGGCTTGGTAGTGGCGTGACGTCATGCCACAAAATATGTCAGCAGATTGAACTTGTGTACATATTATTCTCTCTACGGTGGAATGTGGAAATTATTTTGCAGAGCCGGACACTATCCTGGTGTTCACAATCTTCTATGAATTATTCGAAGGGGGAACCCACCTTGCAATGCCGAACAATATGCGCGCCGGACTCATCGTCATTGAAGCCTGGTTCAGGGGCTACTGAGGGAGTCCTGGACTAGGGGGTGTCCGGACAGCCGGACTATCATCGTCAGCCGGACTCCAAGACTACGAAGATACAAGATTGAAGACTCCGTCCCGTGTCCGGATGGGACTTTCCTTGGCGTGGAAGGCAAGCTTGGCGACACGGATATGTAGATCTCCTACCATTGTAACCGAGTCTGTGTAACCCTAGCCCTCTCCGGTGTCTATATAAACCGGAGGGTTTTAGTCCATAGAACAACACAACCATTACAACCATCATACCATAGGCTAGCTTCTAGGGTTTAGCCTCCTTGATCTCGTGGTAGATCCACTCTTGTACTACCCATATCATCAATATCAATCAAGCAGGAGTAGGGTTTTACCTCCATCGAGAGGGCCCGAACCTGGGTAAAAACATCGTGTCCTTTGTCTCCTGTTACCATCCGCCTAGACGCACAGTTCGGGACCCCCTACCCGAGATCCGCCGGTTTTGACACCGACACTCACCATGAGGCGAAAGGTGTTCTCGGGAGGCCATTGACGGGCCGGAGAGGCGATGGTGACGGCGAGATGCGGCGGCCGGAGGAAGAAGACGAAGACCGCATAGGCTATGTGGCTCCCCGGGCTGATGAGGCGCCCAGAATGGATGAAGATGAGGGTGGTGGACCTCCAGGACGTACTCCCGCATGCCGGAGGGCTGGTGGATGCGTCAATGAAGGAGATGTAGCGGTGACCATAAGTGATTTCGATATCAAATTCATGAAGAAGAGGAGGGGCCCGATGGGGGAAAGAGGGGGGAATGGATGACTGCGAGCTAGGGTTTTGGGGGGGAGGGCACCCATATAGGGCCAGGGGGCGACATGGAGGGCACCCATGGACATGGTGCCCTAGATGTGGGCCACGCACATGCTCCTGTACGTGAGGTTGAAGGAGAGATAGATGGGCTAGGCATGGATAAGTTGCTAGACGGGCCAAAGTGCACAGTAGATTTAGGTCCTCTTGTTTTCTCTTTTTCTTTAGCTAGACTTTTCTGTTTTTTTCTTTCTCCACCGTTTTCTATTTAAACGATGTAGTTATGAATTTAGTTAATATTGAAATTTGGCACATAATTCAAGCTTAGCATTGTGGTGTTGCATAAAATTTTCAGAGCCAATGGAATTGTCCAAGCATTTTTTTGAAATTGAATAGTTCAAGTAATATGCTTTTGGACCACTTTATATTATCCTAGGAATTAAATGGTGAGTCAAATGATGTTGGTTTCTACATGATAATTAGTTAGTGAATATTTGCAAGCCAACGAACATTTTTATCTCACTATTTTATGAAACTACAATTTGACTTGTTATTTAATTTGTATTTGAACTAAGTTTGAAATAAGTGAGGTTTAGAAAAAAATTAATTATGATGACCTGACACCATTAGCGTGTGGTTACTGTAGCTTAACTACCGGTTTGTTACAAATCTCCTCCACTACAAGAAATCTCGTCCTGAGATTTTAAGAGGTGGAGTAAGGGGAAAGACCTTATTACGATATATAACAAATCTTCTCGGTCTTTGTTGCTCTCCTCGAAGAGGTTGATCCATTGCGTTGGTGTCTCCATTTCTCTGCGTCATGTCATCATGATGTAGTCGGCATCCTTTCCTCGGGAACTCCAACTTACGTACGAAGGACAAGGGGTAACTTCAGAAGAAAGAACTACTAAAATGTTGCTTATCTGGGAGCTAACATCAGGAAAGGTGGCGGAAGTAACTCTCGAATTAAAACTTAAGAAGATATCGAGAGCAAAGTAAGGAGGTATCATGGGAAGTTTCAAGCGGGCAGGAAATCGTCCGATGCCTGATACAGGGCATGAAAGGGGTTCAAAGCAATGGGAATAAGTATTGTGTCTGATACTAGTATTGATGATCTCTCGGACAGTGACTCGGGAATTACATACGAGGCCACAAGCGAGGAATAACTTTGAGAACAGGGGGTGTACAGGAGAATCAGGTTTCGATCCTGTGGAACTGTAGGTTATGGGCCCACCATGTGGGTTAAAAGGAGGAAGGGCGGTGACGTCTTGCATGATCATGTAAGCAAGGCATGTTAGAGGATAGCCTGTCAGTTATGTTGGCAACAACGTTGTTACCAAGGGCAAGGAACAAAGAGAACCATCTTCCTGCTCGTTGAACGAGGCGGGCCAATAGGCAAAGTTCTCGTCCAACAGTGGTTACCAGAATGCCATCAACAATAGTAACAGGGTCTTACTGATAGAGTTGTACACCGAGGTGTTTACAAAAGCAGGGAATTATTACTTCTTATATCATACAGATCACGACAAGGGTTAAACAGACCAATGGAAAGGAAAAAGTGTTTATTAGATTTAATCAGAACAATGGAAAAGAAAATGTGTTTAAGCACATATTCCGGGGTATATCCTTCCCAAGGACAAGCAGTGCATGATATCGATGACAGGACAGAAAGAAGAAAATCATTTAGGTAATGGGAGAGGAATTTTAAGACATTACCCATACAATGGTGTTAGGATAATTGATAAATAAAATTTAGCATTACGCTTCCAATGTCCTTATTGATAGCTAGAGTATCACATTCATGCTACGAGGTAGCATCAATATGGTCATCAGGTAAGGTTCGGACTTCGGATTCACAAAGGATCCATCAAGGATAACTGCTAGCATAGGTCATACATCCCCTCATGGAAAAGGTGGGGATGTGGTCGACAGGCTCAGCAACAATTAAACAAGACTTCCGGAAACATGGATTTCCACAGTTAAGTGAACAAGGTGATTATATTGGGCACCCCAAAGTATATAATGAATTATGTTTGAGGAGAACATCCATAAACATCGAACGGAAGTGCACCTGGAAATATGGATCAAGTAGCACGATCAATGTTAGAATGGTGATTCATAAACCAAAAGACTTGGAATGAAACTATCAACCATTCACTTCGAATCAATAGGGTTGCTAGAGGTTTTGAATTGACACATCTTAGTTCAATGGTCGGTATCGCGGTTAGAAACAAAAGAGGGACCAAGATAAGAACGGAGATGGCAAGAAGTACTACTATATCAAGAATTCTTAAGAGGTGGAGCAATCCTCACAACATACATGACATAAAGGATAGTAATACTTCAAGGTAGAACATAATACAAACTAGATAGCAAGTTACATCCATAACATGAACAAGTTTGTGATGGAAGGAAGGTAAGGATGTTATCGATGATAAATCAAATCATCGAGGTGCAAGGATGGTATTTCCCATCATGAATTAGATTTATATCTAGGAAGAGCTCATAATGTTGATGATGATCACGACACAATGGTCGAGAGATTTCATGAAGGTGTAATCGATCGACCATGACATCAAGTCAAAGGAATGATGAAGCGAAAGGTTATTGGAACAACTGGAACATCACAAACTCGGAATCAAGATTGTTGTTCAAGGTGAAATGATGTGATGAGGAAAGTCGACGTAAGCTTAGCTCATCGTAGAAATTTGTGCTCCGGGAAGAAGGACCGGGTAGCACAATTAAAAAGTTGCATGATAATGATATAGCCGATCAGGCTAGGAATGACTTGAAAGATTATTAAACTCATAAGCAACAAAAAATTTCTTAGAGTTATTGAATCGGAGTGCGGAATCGATTCACTTATCGGTGTTCTCAGTTGACAAACAACCTAAAACCCATGAAGTGACAATGACAGGGTAAGGTAGTACTTCATCAGAAGTTCATAAGATGTAGTGCAATGGCATGATATCCTCTAGATAACAGGGGTAATACTCGAAGGTAGATCATAATAGAGGTTGGGCAGGTGTATTGATCGATAGAAGAAAAGTGCTTTAACTTGTTCGAGAAATGGAATCAAGGAGAAAATATGGTCACAACCACAATTGAAAAGGATCAATTCACAGATACCAGATGATATTATATAAAGGAAATAATTGTTGTTACGAGAAGCTTCCATGATAAGATCTACATCGTTTCCACAGGCATGAACGCAAGGTTCAAGGTCGACTCCCACTTCTCCAATGTACAACTTTCATTCATTTTCCGATTTCGCAGAAGTTGTAGCATTGAAATTTTATCTGAGGAAAAGACAGTAGAGTATAACCCGCATAACTTTCGAGTTCACACAGATTAGGAAAGGCATAGTATTAACCCAGTGGGGCATCTTGGGAACATATACCATGAACTTTAAGAGTAAAAAAACAAGCTCGAAAACAGAGCATGGTTGACAAAACAGGGGATACATTTTACCAAAGGCTTTATGTATCAGGGGAAGAACTCACAAGGATTTTAAATATGCAGAGCTGTTGGATAATAATCCACCAAAGGATCTAGCGGACCATAAAGAATCGGACGTGAGTATCAGTGTTCAACCAGAAGAAGTAATGCAAAGGCATCGGAATATAGAAGTATCTGGCTAATTTCAAAGCTTAAATACAAAGGAATTAAGATTTCCAAATTGGGGGATCAGAAGCAGAGGCTATGATCAAAAGACAAGTAAGTTGAATATACGTAGATTGACAATCAATCAATGTTTGATTTGCCGAGCTCAAGTTCCGAGTGACGTCCGAGGCGGAAAGATAATTTCTAGGGAACAACCGATGATTGCGTGCATTCACAACCATATCGAATCATTATTCAAAATGACGATGACAAAAGATACTAATGAATATCGCCAGACATATGAAAAGTATCCATGATGCAAGCAGACAAGTATTTGCAAAGTAGTAGTTACTAGTGGATTATCGGAAGACCGGATGGTATTTCGAAGACTTTTGTGATCCACATGAACAACTAGGGATGAACAAATCCTCGATAATCATGGGGAATTAGCTGTAGATGTATTCAAATGGAAATGGAGCTGCAAGGCAGCAGGCACAATGGATTCTCGGGATATTAGAGTGTTTACGGAATCGTGTAACAAAAAGAGCAATGGGAATGAATGTATGAATCGCGAGTGTATTTAATTATCCATAAGGATATAACAGTGGTAGAGAATTGCAAAGTCAGTGGGCATAAAGGTCTCGGGAAAACCTCGAAGTGTATCTTCAGAATCTTCTGATGAAGCAGGCAATCATCTGGAATGAAGGGGCTCTCCGGGGGAAGTAGTTACGAGAACCTAGAGTTAGAGTTAGTAAATCTTTAACCCAAATAGAAGAGAGATCAGAGTCCCAAAGTATAGACGAGGAGTAAAAGATCCTAATACCACCCAATGGCGATGTGGGCCTGTAAGCCACACACCCATGTTAGTAGAAGTTTTGCAATGACTAGACTCGACTTTGGCCAAGGAGTTTGGAAGGGGGATTCCTACAGGTAGTCGGCTCTGATACCAACTTGTGACGCCCCCAATTCAATCATTCACTAATCATGCACGCAAATGTGTACGGTCAGGATCAGGAACTCACGGGAAGATTTCACAACACAACTCTAAAAGTAAAATAAGTTATACAAGCATCAAATTACAAGCCAGGGGCCTCAAGGGCTTGAATACAAGTACTCGAACATAAACGAGTTAGTGGAAGAAACAATATCTTAGCACAGACATAAGTTAAACAAGTTGCCATAAGATGGCTAGCACAAACTAGGATACAGATTGAAAGAGGCGCATGCCTCCTGCCTGGGATCCTCCTAAACTACTCCTCGCCGGCGGCGGCCTGAACGTAGTAGTAGGCACCCTCGGTGCAGTAGGGGTCGTTGTCGATGGTGGCGTCTCGCTCCTAGGCTCCAACATCTGGTTGTGTAGTTCGAGAAGAAGAGGAAAAAGGGGGGAAAGTGGGAGCAAAGCAAACGTGAGTACTCATCCAAAGTACTCGCAAGGAAGGATCTACACTACATATGCATGGGTATATGTGTAAAGAGGCAATATCGGTGGACTGAACTGTAGAATGCTAGAATAAGAGGGGGATAGCTAGTCCTTTCAAAGACTATGCTTCTGGCAGCCTCCATCTTGCAGCATGTAGAAGAGAGTAGTTTGAAGTTCACCAAGTATCATCGCATAGCATAATCCTACCCGGCGATCCTCCCCTCGTCACCCTGTGGGAAAGCGATCACTGGGTTATCTCTGGAACTTGTCGTGGTATGTTTTATTAAGTATCCGGTTTTAGTTGTCCTAAGGTCAAGGTACAACTCCGGGTCGTCCTTTTACCGAGGGACACGGCTATCAACATGCCGGTCTAAATCCTATGCATGTAGGGGTTTGGGCCCATCACCAATTGCACACCTGCACATTGCGAACGTGGCCGGTGAGCAGACCTAGCCTCCCTTATAAAAGAGTAGGCCTTCTAGTCCAACCCGGCGCGCACCAATCATTCGCTGACGTCAAGAAGACTTCAGTTGATACCGCGACATCGAGTGCCCATAACTGTTCCCGCGTAGTTGGTTAGTGCGTATAGGCGAGTGTCCAAACTCAGCTCAAATACCAAGATCTCGTTAAGTGTGTTATTATGAAGTAACCGCGAACGTCGACCAAGGCCAGGCCCACCTCTCGCCTAGATGGTCTCAACCTGTCCTGTCGCTCCGCCACAAAGTAACCATCAGGGGGCTGTCGGGAACCCAGGCCCATCACTACCTAGATGGAACCACCTGTCCCTTCATCCCCCCATCTCTGAAGCACTTGCGGGTACTCTACGAGCCAACCCAACTTTAGCCACCATTTGAATATTGTGTATGTAAGTATAGTATAAACCCGTGATCATCTCCCGAGTGATCACGGCCCGATAGTATAGCATGGCAGACGGACAAGAATGTAGGGCCACAGATGATAAACTAGCATCCTAAAGTAAGCATTTAGGATTGCAGGTAAGGTATCAACAACTGTAGCAACAATGACAGGCTATGCAACAGAATAGGATTAACCGAAACAGTAACATGCTACACTACTCTAATGCAAGCAGTAGAGGGAAGTAATAGGCGATATCTGGTGATCAAGGGGGGGCTTGCCTGGAAGCTCCGCTGAAAGAGAAGAAGTGTCATCATCGACATAGTCGATCACAGGGGCATCAGCAGCAGTCTCGGGGTCTACCGGAGAGAAGAGGGGGAGAAACAGTAAATACACACAAACATATGCATAACAAGACAATAATTGAGGCTATAGGTGTTCTAACGCAGTGCTAGGCAATACTGGCGAAGGGGGAAAACATCCGGGAAAGTTTTTCCAGTTCCGGACGTCTGTCAGACATATGAACTGGAACGGAAAGGTTCAACATCTGCTATGCTAGGGACATGTGGCGGACGAACTTACCAGGTGTTCAGATTCATCTCGTCGTTCTGAGCAACTTTCATGTGAAAAGTATTTTCATCCGACTTACGGTTTATTTCCTATTAAATTTCAAAGGTTTACTAATATACTGTAATTTCTGGATTTACTTTAATTCGAAAATAAAAGCAGAATACACACTTTTGCTACCTAGTGCTACACTAGCCTCGGTGTATGACAGTGGGCGCCAGGGGCCAGATCGGCAAGTCCGGTCAGCGTTCATTGGGTCAATGTTGACCAGTCAACTGGGTCAAAGGGGCCTGCATGTAATAAACACATGTAATACCAAAGAGTGTGTGTGTTTTTTAACAGCGGGGAGGTTTTGGGCTAAGTTAATTAGGCCTACCCTAATTAACCAGGGACAGAGCCCAATTAGCAATGGCTATTAGGCCTAAACTTGCTGGCCGTCCAGATGCACGGCGGCAAGGCCCGGATGTGCTCGCGTGCACACAGGCGCACGAGCACGCAGTGGCTGAGTGTGGGGCTCGCAGGGGGGCGGGCGCAGCGCGGCGCGTGTGGGGCAGCCCAGCCAGCGAGTGCACGCAACAGGTGGAGGAGCAGCAATGCAGTAGGCAGCGGCGGCAGCAGGCGACATGCGGCGGAGCAGCAGCAAGGTAGCGTAGCAGCAGCAGCCAAGCAGCAGCTGTAGATGCAATAGAGCATCGGTGCAGGCAGCAACAGCAGGGCAGCAGCAGCGCAAATCACCAGCAGCTAGCAAAGAAGCTAGCAGGAGTAGCAGCGGCAGTACCACATATGTACGTATGCGGCAGCTCGGACGAGCTCGGGGACGGTGGCTACGGCAACGAATCGAGGCGGGAAGAAGGGGGCGTGGAGAGGAGCTCACCATGAGGCGAAAGGCGTTATCGAGGAGGCCATTGACGGGTCGGAGAGGCGGTGGTGACGGCGAGATGCGGCGGCCGGAGGAAGAAGACGAAGACGCATCAGCTACGCGGCTCCCCGGGCTGATGAGGCGCCCAGAATGGATGAAGACGAGGGTGGTGGACCTACAGGACATACTACTGCATGCCGGACGGGCCGGTGGACGCGTCAACGACGGAGATGCAGCGGTGACCGTGTGTGATTTCGAGATCAAATTCACGAAGAAGAGGAGGGGTCCGGTGGGGGAAAGAGGGGGGAATGGATGAGTGCGAGCTAGGGTTTCAAGGGGGCACCCATATAGGGCTAGGGGGCGACGTGGAGGGCATCCTTGGGCATAGTTCCCTGGATGTGCACCACGCACATGCTCCTGTACGTGAGGTAAAGGAGAGATAGATGGGCTAGGCCTGGATAAGTTGCTAGATGGGCCAAAGTGCAGAGTAGATTTAGGTCCTCTTGTTTTCTATTTTTCTTTAGCTAGACTTTTTCTGTTTTTTTCTTTCTCCATTGTTTTCTATTTAAACACTATAGTAAATGAATTTAGTTAATTATAAATTTTTTTGACTGTGAATTGTAGGGAAACTCCCCACAGCCTTGCAGTTTTATTCCACAATAATACAGTATTTACAAGTGGTTACCAAAAGTAACCAGCAAAGAAAAGGTGGGGGGAGTGGGAGTGGGAAGGACTACTCACCTAATTACAGAAAGAGGTGAAAGAAAAATACATCAAGGGGGCAGGTAAGTCACCCACCTAACTAGATCATCCCTGAGTCTAGGCTTGATTCTATGAGCAAGCAGGCACATATCATTGATAAAAGCACTCCTCCAACAGTTAAAACTTGGCCTCTCCTTCCTGAACACCTTTTCATTCCTTATCAACCAGATATTCCAGCATGCAGGGAAGACCACCTCAGCAAAGAAAGGTTTGGCAAAATCCCTCCTAGCATGAACAACAATTTCAGACATAGTAGTGCCCAAACCCCAATCAATCTGCAAGTAAGTCCATATACATTGACTGAAATTACATGTGAAGAAAAGATGGTCTCTATCCTCCCGAGTCTGAGTTGGGCAGAGCACACATTGTATCCCATCATCAATATGCCAGTGCCTTCTCTCCACCATATCCTTTATGTTTAATCTGTCCATGATATGTATCCAAGCAAACACTTTAATCTTCATCGTGGAGCAACTCTTCCACACCCACAATAGTAATTGGTTGAAGGAGAGGTTAGAGTGCATGGCAGTGTAAAAGAGCTTTGGACTATAAGGCTTGTTAGAGCCATTGCAAAACCAGACATCCTTAGAGTTGGGTCCCTCATGTGAAACAATGAGGGACTGCAAAGAGTTGAACTCCTGGAAAGCCTTCTTAGACAAAGGGAGGTTAAACCAGTCAATGAGCTCAGAACAAAGAAGGCCATCTTTAGCAGAAACCATAGGGTCCTTGACATAAGAGAAAAGCCTTGGGAATCTGTTCTGTAGAGGCAGCACTGAATCACCAATTTTCCATTTATCAAACCAGAACAAAGCAATATCTCCTTGGTTAACCTGGACCCAGGAAAACTCTCTGAATTGATCAAGCAACTTGAGAATATCCTTCCACCAAAAGGAGCCACAAGGGGCAGTTCCTTGGGGCACTAGACCATGATAGTAAGAGCTCCAAATAAGATTAACCCAGGGAATATCAGCTCTATTGAGAAACTTGTGCAAGTGCTTCATCAGAAGGGCAGCATTTTGAATACCCGGGTTTAAGATGCCCAACCCTCCTTTGTTCTTTGACCTACAGATAAGGTCCTAAGCAGCAAGGGAGGAAGCAGGTTCCTGCCTGTTTTTCCTCCCAAGACATTGCCTCTGAATTCTTTGCAATTGCTTCAGAATGCCTGGGTTGATTAGCAAACTACAGAGGAAGGAAATAGGCAAAGAGGACAGGGCAGAGTTCAAATATTGCAATCTGCCACCTTGAGCAAGGAAGGAAGAGCTAGCAGACATTCTTCTTTCCATACAATCAACAAGTGGCATAAGATCAGACATCTTAGGTTTGGTTGTTCCAACAGGGAGGCCCAAATAGGTGAAGGGTAGGGTGCCCACCTGACAGCCAAACATAGCAGCCAGCCCAACAGTTTCTTCCTGACTAACATTAAAGGGAATCATATAGGATTTGTGATAATTCACATCAAGTCTAGTGGATTGGGAGAAGACCAGGAGCATTTTCTTTAGGGCCAACAACTGTGCCTCATCAGCAGGAACAATGAGCAGTGTATCATCTGCATATTGGACAATAGAAAAATCCTTGTCATGGCAAGGAATGGGCAACTGTATTTTACCTCTATGCAGCATGGCATTCACTACAGACTGAAGAAGATCTGCAGCAAGGACAAAAAGAAGGGGGGACACAGGATCCCCTTGCCTGACTCCTTTTTTGCACTTAAATTTCTTGCCACACACCCCATTCAAAAGAACAGAAGAAGTACCAGTTAAAGTAGTTGCATGACCCAGTCAATCTATTTGGCATTGAAACCTGTGTGCTTCATAATCTCTACAATGGCCTCGTGCTCAATTGAGTCAAAAGCTTTTTCAAAATCAAGCTTCCAAATTAAGATTGGCCTCTTAGACCGGTGACACTGATGAAGATATTCGAGTGTCCAAACAATGCAGTCCTGAAGATTCCTGGATTTGATGAAGCCATACTTGTTCTTGTGTATGAAAAGCATGATTAACTCCTGGAATCTGTTAGCAGCCATTTTGGACAAGAACTTAACTCCCATACCTGTGAGAGAAATGGGCCTAAAGTCCCCAACAGCCTTAGAGATGATTTTTTAGGAACCAAAGTGATGTATGAACCATTGATATTTTCAAGCTTGGCCCTACCATCATAAAAATCCTGAGCCAGAGCATAGAACTCCTTACAGATAATGTGCCAGCACTTCTTGAAAAACAAACCATTAAAGCCATCAGCTCCAGGTGCTTTATCCACAGGCATATGCTTGACCACATTATCCATTTCCTCCATAAGGTTTAGTTAGAGTCTCCAGACCTGGCATAGGCTGCAGCAAAGATTTTAGATCAAAACCCATAGTAATACCCCTAGAGGTGCCCATTCTTCCTTTAAAAGCAGCCAAAATAACTCCCTCCATTTGGGAGTGATCAGAAGTTACAGTGCCATCAGGAAGTTTCAGGCTGGCAATAGAATTTCCTCTAAATCTCTCAGTTGCCATTGCCTGAAAGAACTTGGTGTTCTCCTCACCAACTTTAATGTGCCTGATGGTGCATCTTTTCTTCCAATATAAGAACTGCAGATGTAACAGGTGCTCCGCATACAACTTAACAGTCTTCCTAAAGTTAAACTCCTGCCTGAACAAGGGCCTTAATTCCTCTAGTTTCTCAAGGAAGATAATTATGTTGTTGCATTTAACAATAAGCAACTTCAACTTGGAAATACCTAGCTTTGAGCATCCCACGCTCCTCACCACTCTCCTAGCACCCCGTTCAGCATCTTTCCCGAGCCCCGGAGCCTCTCCTCGCCTCCCTTTGCCACCATGGCTGCCGCAGCCAATCTCCTTGATTTGCTCAAGCCCGAGCCCGTCTGCCACTTCCTCCTCCACCAGAGCACCTACCAGACCCTGGCGGAGCTCTCTCGCCGTCCCTCTCCTCTGCCCGAGCCCTGCAACACCAAGTCCATCGATGCCTAAAGTGCTCCTCTGCCGTGGCCATTGTTCCGCCTGCTCCGCTGCTCCCCGGCGTGGGCAGACCCCTCAGGTGGTTGCATCTCGTCTCCCTGGTCACTCCAGTGGCCGTAGCGTCGCTGGAGGTGGCCGGTGGCGCAGGGAGGGCCGTCGGCTCCAGGCCCTCCCCTGGACCGCGGGCGAGCGCGGGCGAGACAAAGACAACAATGACCCTGCCCCTGGGCCCCGCCTATCGGCCACATAGCATTGGCCCCGCAGGTACGTTAACGTGGATAAGTGGAGGCGTAATCCTCTGGATTACGTCTTCGGTTTTTTGAAAGCGTATTTTCGTGCTTGTTTAGACCAAAGTGCGTTTTCTCTGATATGAAGGCGCACTTCTGAAAGAAGCTTTCTCTTTTTCCAGCCCAGCCAGCCAAAGTGATTATATTGTGAACGTTCACTGTTTAGCCCCTTTTTTGCCTAAAAAGTGAACGGCCACAACTTTTCACTAGTAACTCCGACTGAGGTGATCCCAAATCCCACTTCTTCATTTTGTCGAGCCCGTTTTGTTGGTCACATTTTCATCATGTGTTGACATTTTAAAAATTACCATTTTGCCCTTGCGCTTATTCATCCCCCTCCGAGAGAGAATGTTTTTCGGCAATTCTTTCCGCGAGCTTCTCGCACTTCGTCTCGGTGATTTCATCCACCCCAGGCAATACACACCCTCCATTTGCATGATTGCAATGTAGTGACATGGGTTTCTTTATTTGAACTTATTTAAAATATTGCGTTAGCTACTTGTGAGTTGTCATGGAATTTCTCGGGGTATTATTTTGAACTTGCTATAGCCATGATGTTTCTTGGAGTTCTAGGACTAATATTTTGCAACTTCTGTGGATGACGTGTTGCCTCTGGATTATTAGTGGCTTATGTTGTGATTATTTTCATGTTGGTATCTGGTATTATATTTTGGAGTATCACTTTGAATGTCATGCTGCCTTTGGATTATTAGTGGCTAGAATTATTTTCATCATGATGCTAGTTGACATCATGTTTTGGAGAACGTGTTAGGAGATGATGTTTTCATATATATCTTAGTTGGATAGCTTGTTCTTGATATTGAGTAGTAGTAGTATCGTTCTTGGTTTCAACATGCTCGTAGTGTTTGGTTTTCCTCAAAGTAAGTTGGTATGTTGATATTATGCATTGGATTAGTTGTTGGATATTTCTATGACTTGGATTACAGGTTGATAGTTGATATCGGAGTATCAGTTATCACAGTTATATTTTTCAGGTTAAATTCCGTCATTAAGTTGGTCTGGTGCCACCGAACCAGGCTTTTTCAAGTGCAACCACATTTTCCTTTTATGGGAAGGCCCTAATGCGATGCTATTGTCGTGCCTCTCGCCGGTGCCTCCAACGAGGGAAGGTTATGGGCGTGCTGTACCCTGGCCTGGTAAGTAGACTTAACCTAGTGTGCCCATAGTTGTTGTTAGGCGCCTTTTTGTCCCTGTTTGGGACCGTTTTTGTTTTGCCACGACGGTGGCCGTTGATGCCTTTGGTAGGCATGGGGCCACCCAGGACTGAACCCAAAGGGGGTGTTGGTCGGAGTGGCCGGGAGAGTGTCATGGCATTAGGTTGGTTTTGTCGGAGCACCGTTGGTCCACCCGAATGGGAGTGCGAGGCCATGGGTTCCATGGTGTGGGTACAGTGCGCTACCTTTGTAGAGTGTGTGTTTAATCTATCGATAGTCGCGTCCTCAGTCATGGGCACAAGTTTGTACTAGGTCACACCGTTCGATCAACACTCATGTGACGGAATGACTTATAGATGATTTATATGTTGATGTGTGTGAGAAGTAACAATTTGGCAGGATGTTGATGATGATGTTGAGATGATCTTGAGGATGATCATTCAGTTTGTGATGTGGTCACAAGGTGATCATGTGGATGTTTTGATCACGAGGTGATCATGTGGATGTTTTGATCATGAGGTGATCAAGTGGATCTTGAGGTGATCACGATGGTATATTGCTTGGCTGGTTAGCCAAGAGTTAGATTGTTGTTGGGATTGAGATGTTGGTTTATCCGTATGGTAGTAGTTTTACATCATGATTAGTAGTTGCTTTCGTATCATGGTAGCTGTTAATTTAATTAACCTGTTTAATGCTATGTTGTTGTCTTGCCTTGATGTTTGTGGTTGTTGTGAGCTTGCAAGTACATTCAATGTACTGACCTGGCGTGTTATGCTAGACTGCAGGTGATGCCATGTTTGATTGATTGCTTGTCGTGGGTTCTGTTCATGTGAGCTAGATTATGTCCCAGCCAGAGTCCCTGCGGAGTGGAGTTCACCACCTTCCTCGTTGTTCCGCTGCTATGAGTTGTTCTGCTGCTAGCATAGAGCTAGTGTAGTATCACAGGCGTAGTGTCGCCGTGTTGATGTGATCCTTTGTAACACCAGACATTTGTATTTATCCTTTGCAATAAGAGCTGATTTGTTCTATGTCAAGCAGTGTCGTATTCCAGAAGACTTCATCTCGATCTATGGGCTGGAATACAGGGCATTCCGGTTTCTTTGAGCCGGGGTGCCACATAGCTACAAAGACAATAGGATCATGAAGGTGTAAAAGACGAACAGAGATGATAATTTATTATAAAAAAGTGGATTCAAATATTTGAAGAAGATATCAGAGTGTTTTAAAGCGACACATGCATGAATGAATATATATAATGGTGATACACATGGTGTGGTTATTAACATGTTATACTACATATACTATATAGAACATTGATTATAATTTGGGATAATTTGTGGCTTTTGTAGCTCAGGGCTAAATACTTGTCATAATGTAGGGGGCGGGGCACTATACTTTGTGTGATAAACATGGTGTACGTATGGAACATGGTTTAGATTATGAATATCTAGTTAGTACATCACATGTACTATTATTTGGAATCAACACCAAGTGTACTCAAAAATTTGAATTCGAGTTCATATCTATCTCTATAGTAATCATTTTGGACAAGCGCATCCCTAGGTCATGGTTTGCCCCTTCCATCGCCCCCTTTTTGCCATTCAAAATCCCAAGCCGCCATAACCTCTCTGCTCCAACCGCAAAACCCCACCCTCCTCCGTCCACCACCTCATCGCTGCCTAGCCGGAGCCTCTTCCCCAGCGATGTCATCCACCACAATAGCTTGACGTCCCTCTCCACCTCCCCGGATGAGGATCCGTCATCCTGCCGGTTCAGCCGCCCTGTCCTCCACCTCCAAGGAGCTACTCCGACGATCGCTTCGTCTATCGCTGTTGCTCCATCCCCACAGCACCGCCTTAACCTGCTCCACCGGAACTGCAACATCCTCACCAACTCCTCGGACGAAGCCGAGGCCTACTCGGCGCCACCAAAGAGGTTGTACAATCATCGCATCACAGCTTCTCCTTATCTCGACCTCCCACCGCCGATGGTGCTCCATACCGCACCCCCATGGCGCGACTACCTCAAAGCCTTCGCCACGGGCGACATCTCCATGGTGGCTCTCCCCCAGTGCGAGGTCCCTTTGGCGGCGGCATTCATACCAGCCGGATCTGCTACTGCTGCTCCGGTTCTCGCTCGCTCGCTCGCGCTGCTGCTACTGCTCCGGCTCTCCCTTGCGCTACTACTGCTGCTCCCGCTCTCACTCGTTTTCTCGCGCTGCTGCTGCTGCTCCGGCTCTCGCTCGCTCATGCTGCTGCTGCTCCGGTCCTTGTTCGCGCTGCTGCTTTACTCTCCCCCTCGCTCATGCTGCTGCTCTGCTCTTGCTCTCGCTCGCGCTGCTGATGCTGGTACATGGGCTGGTGCAGCTACACGAGTTGCTGCTCTGGCTCTAGTTCGTGCTGCTCCTCCAGGCGCTGCTGCTCTGGCTGCTATCTGCTATTGTGTTCCTCGCCGATCACCTGCTGATTTAGATCACTGTTTCTCTACTACTAGTTCTCGAGCGGCTTAAACTACATGTGAAGTGCCTCTCTGCTACCAGTGCGTTCAGTTTCAATAGTTACATTCAGATTCCACAGTAAAATTCAGTTTCGACAGTTAAGTCCAGAGTCAATAGTTTTTACCTCATCTGTTGTAGTCAGGTGTTTTTTGGTGATGTAAATTTTACATCTATCACTTTTTGGTAATGTATTTTACATCATCTATTGGAGATGCTATTAGAATCCCACTTGAGATTAACAATGTTTGTCTTGTACTGCTTCAGCCTCGACATCTTATGGCACACTGCAGCTGCTCCAACGATGGAACCATCCATCACAACATAGCAGTGCCCTGGACGCCGTCTATAGATTCCTCAGATCTTCCTCCACACCTCCGACTGCCACCTCTGCCTCAACTTCTTCGGCGACCAACCCAATGATGCCGAGGTCGACACGGCTACGGCAAAGGGGTCGTGTGCTTATCGCATCACTTATTACTCTACATTCATGTCCATCCATTAGGGCTATTTTGGTTCAAAAGAAAAACTGAAGGAAAAACATAGCAATAGGAAATTTTCCTATGGCACTCTACTGTTCAATTATTCATGCATTTTGTTGAAAGGAATGGAGCAGAACATCCACCTAGACCTACTTTTCAAAATCCTATGCATGAAAACAAGACCAAGTGCATTAGTGGCAGAATAACATTCTAACTGTACACGCTTTCATATGGTTTCACTTTAATTTGGCCATGTTTACTTGCATTCTTCTGCTCTTCCAATAACTGTGAACCAAACACCCAGTTGATAAAAATCATGTGTTTACAAATGCTCTGTTTCTCACGTGCATTCCTATCCTATTCCGGTGTTTTTCCTATCACTGCATTTTTAGAGTCCTGCAAGCCAAAGGAGCCCTTACAAAATTACTTCAGTTACATGTAGGTTTCAAAGAAAACTTTGTGTGGTTTGTCCTGCTCCTGCCGCGAAGTCGTCCACCTCACCTGAGTTGCTCCATCGACAGAAGCATCCACCAAACCAGACATCACGACTCCTGACCATCTTTCGCCGCCTCAGATCTCCTTCCCTGCTGCCGACACCCACCGCAACGACATCACCATCATCGAGTCAGCAGATGAACCCAAGGAGTACACAGGTCCACAAGAGAGGTCACGCTCTTTTGTTTCTGCTTATGTTATGCATTGCTTAATATTACCTGGTACTTTATCGTCCTGTTCACCTCTTAGACTCCAAGTCAGGTCCAAATTAATGTTCCAACTTGAGTTTTAAAATTAGTTGTGGGGCACATATCGAGGCAGCAATGAATAGTATCTCTGTCTATTATCTGGCACATATCGAGGTAGCAATGAATAGTATCTATGCTTATGTTGTTCATCTTGGGTGGGAAACAAATAGTAAAGCAATCATCGTCTGTCTTTTTATTAAATTAAAGCTATCATCAGCCTGCCATCATTATTTTTGGATCCATCCACTGGTTGTTACCATAACTCTAGATTTCTGCATGCTCTCCTTACATAATCTCACTATATTTTTTCGTATGCATGTCAGATATTTTACACTTTCATGCTGAACATGTAGAGAAAAAGAGAAGAGTTTTGCGTGGCAATACAATGTCATTCAAACATTGCTCCATGGTGGGTTCAATGGCAAACCTTCCCCCCTCCCCAGATTGTAATCCAGAGGAATATATCTGTTCTGAGGCGGATTCAGACGCAGCTGACCACTCCTATTTACCCCAAGGTGTTTGCTCTAACTTGGCATGATGATGATAACCATATCATGCATATGTTGCCTTGCAGTGCCTACTTTTGACATCATATATGTCAGTTTAGACATGTTCTGTAATGCCACCTATTTAGTTTCTATATCATATATGGGAATTATGCAGTCTCATCTGTTTTAGCCAGACATAATATATGTGAAATATGCAATGCCATCCTGTTTAACTAGGCATCATATATTTGAATGATATCTTTCCCATCCTTTTCTTCATTACATTTCCATTTTTTGACAATATTTGTACATTAAACTACTCTTCCTGTGAATCAGCCATTTGAGTGGGTGATGAAAAAATCTGGAGTGAAAACAAGGTCTTCAGAGCAGACAGTGCTACCTGTCAAAGCAGATCTCTTGCTGGGTCCCGATAGCTCCTCAGAGATGGTTTCAGAAACAGATGACCAGTCCTATTCCCCCACCGAGGTGTATGCTCTAACTTGGCATGGTTATACTGCTCATATCATGCATATGGTGTCTTGCATTGCATAGTTTAGACATCATATACACAATATTCAACACCATGTTCTTAGTTCAGAGTTCAGACATCATATATGCGAATGCCCTTTGCTTAGCATATAAATCACATATGTGAATTAAATCATGTGATCCTGATGACTTAGATAACATGTATGTGAATTATGTCATGCGAACCTATTTACTAAAGACATCATATAATTATCTCATGCCATCTTATTTAGTTAGTCATCATATGTTTGAATTAGGTCATGCTGTGCTATCCAATTTAGATAGACATCATATATCTGAAATTATGTAATGCTATCCTTTCTAGTTAAACAATATATATGTCAACTCTTTCATGCCCTCTTTTTTTCACACTATCTATTGCATCTGTCTCTCATACAATGTCTGTACATTCAACTATGTTTCCTGTTTATCAGCCATTTGAATTGGAGCGGGTGATGGCAGTATCTAGCGGAGTAAAAACATGGTCTTCAAATAAAACAGTGCTACCTCTCGGTGGAGATAGCACCCTGGTTGTACATTCACAAGAACCAGACCTACCACACATAACCTAGACTCTCGCGGATTGTACCCCTACTGCGATGGACAGAGAACCAGCTTCACCCAATCTTACCCCAACCCCAGCAGATAGTAACCTAGTTCCTATTGACACAACACCATCTCCACCACAGAGCTCCCAAACAAGAGCAGTTAGTAAGGCAACTCTAGTGCCCAAAGCGCCAGTACTACCACGGCGAACCCCAACTCCACCAGTTAGTACACCTATTCCTGTGGAGGAAGCACAACCAACCATTCATAGTTTAGCATCTATCGCATTTGATGTTGTTAAATCCTATGTGCGTATCTTCCCATCATGGAAATATTATATTGAAGATGAAGGAAAATGCCAGTTGCAGGTGTTTGTCCAGGAGTTATGTGTAAGTAATGTTATTCATGGAAATTACTTTGCTTTGTCCCATACATTCTACCTCCATGATGGTTATAATACAACATTTTTTCCCATTTTTCTATATAGAGAAGGACCGATTTGGAAACTCGGGATGAGGTAACCTGTGCTAATACCTCTGCTATCTTCAAGAATGCTTGGTGGCAGTATCGGAATACCTAAAGAAAACGTACTTCACTGGCAAAGAAACTCCTCAAATTCCCTTACATTATCCAGAGACACATTTACTGGACGATGACTGGGAACGTCTTGTTCTGTACTTTCCCCGAACCAAGAATGTGGCAAGGTCTATGAGCTCATTTTTTATTTTAAGTACTATATACTTGCGTCTTACTGTACTCTGTTCATGTAGAACAAGTGCTTAAAACTGAAGAACAATTGTTCTCATTTAAGATTCCATTGCTATCGTGCATACTGCTTTGCTCTTGTATCACTGTATTTACCCATAATAACTTATTTTTAAATTGAAGGATCCAATCGAAACTCCAATTGCACAACAGGTATGTTTACGCATGTTTCTTTAACAGGTTTGCTCTTATAAATAGCTCTATTGATTTCAATTTCAATTGTGTATACAGTTGACTTCTCATATCATGCACATTACTAGCATCACAACAGAGCCAATAGTGTTGTTGTACTTGTAGACCCGTGGTACCATCTGAAATCTTGTTGTGCCGTGTAGTTTCCCACGCTTTGTATTCTTTCAGTGCTGCTTTGTCTTGAACTGATATGATTTGAACCGTGTCTCTGTTTTGATTTGGCAAGACAATGCAGTGACCATAGGACATAGATATATGTTTGTTTGATGCTTTTATTATGTACTACTTGCAATAGAAGACTTGGTAGTTTAGTCCTCTCCACCTTACTAATGAACTGGTTCACCGAAATGAGTTCCATATACTAGTACATGCTAAACCTGTTATGTGTCTGCTTGTTTCTTCTTTTAGAATGTTGACAGAATATTGGGGAAGACTGCCTTATTAAGCAATGGTAAACGAAGTAATGCAGATAAGGTTCAGGATAGTGAGACATCCTTGTTGGTCTCCAACAAAGCTGATAAAACAGCTAGGGAAAACTATCTTGAAGACAGTGAGACAACCCAAAAGTCCTGTCTTGGTTTAGTGTTCGAGTTATTGGCCACTACCGCTGGCACAAGCTATTCAGACTCACTCTCTGAATCAGTTCAGTTTCTTGAGTCTCAACTATAAGCTGAAAGACATCGATCAGCTGTGCTGCGACAAGAAGCCGAAGGACTGCGGAAGTCCCTGGAGCACTCATATGCATACTTTCTAGTGCAACAGCAAGTGTTGGAGGATTTTAGCGCCAAACAGGAGAAAGCTAATAAGCTTGCTAAGCTTATTGCCAACATGATGGATACCCGGGATAACCTTTCTTGAGCTCTTCTGAAGTTGTTTCAGTTATGGTCTTGTTTTACTGCCGCGTTTATTTGTACTGCTGGCCAATTTAGATGGCCAGTGTATGTAATATGCTGCTTTGTTCCCTATATTTGCACTGGTGGCGAACTTTGATGCCCAGTGGATGTAATATGTGTAATAGCCGTAATAGCCTAGCGTTAGTTGCTTGCTTATTTATTTCCTTATTGTCTTGTTTAGTTGTTTGCTTGTAGTCACTGCAGTTCTTTTTCCGCGTTTTTCTAGTGGCCACGATAACCTATTTTTATAACTAGGCCAGAATAACCATGGCAACACACGGACTATTATAACCATTGTCCTGCTACCTTTTGTAGTGACCATGGCCCTCCACGGGCTGTACATTCCATGGGCCTTCTACGGGTCCTAGGATCCATGGGCCTTCTACGGGTCGTAGGATCCATGGGCCTTCTATGGGCCGTGTCATCTATGGGCCTTCTACCGGTCGTATAATCGTTTCGCCAAATATGGGCCGTATTATTCGTGGACCAATAACGGTCCGCAAAATGGGCCTTAAACGGGCTAGAGTGGAAATCGTCCGTTTTATGTCCCGACTATAACGGGCCGTTAATAGGCCGTATTTGACGACGCTATGAAAACAGCCCAACGGGTTAACGGGCCACAAACAGGCCGACTGTAACCACGGGCTAAATTTGGCCCACAAGTGAAACAAGCCAGTAACGGGCCATAAGTAATCGAATTCTGGAAATGAGCCGAAGAATAAATGGGCCCTTATAAGGCCGAAAGTTAACATGGGCTGGAAACGGCGACGAAATAATGGTCCATTAATGAGTATAAAGCGATACACTGTTCATTATGGGCCAGTTTCATCTCGGGCCTTTAAAGGGCCCAGGGTTACAAAGGGCCTCCTATGGGCCGAAAGACGTCATGGGCCATACATGGGCCGGAAGTTACAATAGGTTGGAATCATATTGGATTGTAACATCCCAATTTTTTTTTAAATTTTGGCATGCTAATAAATAATATAATATTGATTGGATTGCATTGATTTTCTTGAGAAATTAAAACATTTTGAGTCCTTGTTTAAAACTTTGTCAAACCATGTTATAAAAGTTGGATAATCTTTTATCCAATAAATAATCTTGGTTGAAAATTTTATTCCAAAATTCAAAACAACAATTTTCCTTGTTTGCGAATATTTTGAAACCATGCTCGATACTATGGAGTGAGAATATGATGACTTTCTCAAATATTTCATAGAAGATTTATTTGTTATTTGGATTTTTAATGTGGAATTTATTTGGGACCTTTTAGTGTCATTTAAATATTTCCAAATAACCCAAATAAAAATAATGAGAGGAGGTAATATGACTTCTCCAACGATATATTTGGAAATGTTTAAACCTGCACAATTATCATTTTGGGAATTTGCAAAAATCTAAATTGATTTTTGAGTAATTCAATTATGCCATAAAATGTTAATAGTAGTTTGTGCACACAAATAATTCTTATATTTAAAGTTTTTCTGTGCAACAAAGGTATTAACAAAAATAAATGATGTGCAACCAAGGCCCATGAGGGCCCAGCCTCTCCACGACCCAACTCGGTCATCTACCCCTCCAGCATGTACACGTACAGAACTTAGAAACGCCATGGCCGCTCAACCTTCTACTTCCTACTCCATCAAGTCTAGTCACCGTTTCATCTTGCAATAAACACGAAAGTTACTGCCCATCCCTCCACGAGTCCATTCAGACCATTTATCTCGCGCATAACTGCCATAATCTTCCATTAGAAACCGATGAACTGAACGTCAGCATGCGACGCCTGATCTCCCTCTTCCGTCCTTCCCTGACCCCTATAAAAGCCCCTGCGCATTCCCCTCTCACCTCCCATCCGAAGCCCTCTCCCTATGGAGCTCCTACCCCTCTCTATCGACCTCAATTTGTCGCCGGAGTTGACGCACAACCGCCGCGTCCATTGAAGCTCACGTCATCCTCAGTGTAATCATGGACCTCTAGGTCCTTTCAATCCACTTGTAATGATCTTGCGCACTCTCCTGATATATAGTTTTGTTCAAAACCTTAGCCGGAGCAGGGCCACGATGAAGTACAAGCTCCGCCGCAACTCCGACGAACTCCAGCCGCATTTTTCTTGATGGCAGAGGATGCACCCAGGCACGTAAGGGAGCCATGAAGATTCTATGAGTCCTTCTATACCCCGTACATCATCCGCCCGTCACAGTAGTCCATCGGGACGACGACGCCGGCGATGTCCGAGCCACGCGCCGCCCAAGTCCTGTGAGCTCCCTGTAATCCCCGTATTGGTTTTCAGAAAAATATCCAAACTTCGGAAAATCGTATCTCCTAGACCATATGTCCGAATTTGACAAACTTTATATCCTCGGATTCGTCGGAACCTCTAGTTTATTATAAATAAAATTCACTTTTGAGCAAACTAATATTTAGTCTTGATTTAAATACAAATTTGAGTAATTTTTGCTATATCTTTTATTCTATAAATCATATAAAAATGTTTTATATATGAAAGTTGGACCTTAGGACCTAACCTTTCTGTTGGAGCTCATAGATTAATTTTCCAACATAGTTAGACATTGTTTTAACATCAACACCTTCATTTGACCTTCTTTGATCATCGTTTAATAACTTCGTTAAAATAAAATTTGACTATAGGGTAAATCTCTTAGATTGATCCCTATGGAACCTCTCTGGACATTTGATATCACCACAGAACTTTGAAGTTACAAGATTAAGGATTTAATCCTTTTATCTTGTAACTTATGCCATGTCAGTTTTATTTAACTCAAGTCAAATATTCCGAATAATCTCATGATAGAATTTTTTGTAAGAACTTATCTCACAACCCATCTTCTATATCAAACCAAGATCTCCAACCCCAGAATATGATTTATGTCATATTTTCAATCAAGCCAGCTTGATCCTATCTCAACCCTATCGCGCCATAATAACTAGCTTAGTAATAGTAAAAACTAAATAATTTGTATTGTGAATTTGTGTCTTTTATTTAGATCTTCATTTGATTTTGTGGTGTGTTAAAGTATTTTTGTTTTATCATTAGATATATCGTAACGAGAAGGAGGGACAACTTGGAGTAGAATATTTCCTCTTCGAGAACTGAAGGCAAGTTGCAAATTGATCATGTTTTGACCTAAATTTTCATACTATGCATATATCTTTAAATTTTAATACTATGCATGTTTTATAAAAGTTTTGCAAAGTATTATTTTTAGCTAGAGCCATAAGTTCAAGACTCACCACCATGCTTGGCCACGCTTACACAAAATGGGTGGGATGAAAACCAAAATTGTTTTAAACTTGCCTCGTTTGGGGCAACGTTTTGTGAAAACTTTGAAAAGCAAAAACTATATACTATTTTACTTCTACTTCTTGGGCGGAATGGTATGACGGGAGCGTCTACAAGTGATTGCGCCCATCGGGGTCTTGCAGTGAATGCGCCCGCCTGGTTTTTGGTGGGGACCACCGTCCAGGGGACTGAGATCTTCCAAGTACAGTTTGATGTAGCTTCCAGTACAGCCACATGCTATTATGGCTCTGGCTTAGCTTTTCCTTATCGTGAAACCCTTTATTCAGGTATGGTCATCGAAGAGGGGTCTTAATAGCCAAGGGAGCAGGCCGTGCTAGAACTAAATAATGGGGGCTGTTTGGAAAGGCTTCGTCATAATCTCCTCCCGGTCTCACACCCGAGCGGTGTCACGACACAAAGGGTTGATTGTGTCATGTGGGGAACGTGTACGACCTCTGCAGAGGGTTAAACCTAATCGATTAGCCGTGCCCCCGGTTACTGGCAATTTGAGCAACTGAAGACTTGGACTGAAGAAGAATCTCCCCTCTCTTTTCTAAAAATCTGTTTTAAGGGTTTAAGTTGAGGATTGAGCACAGTGATTGTGTTTCACTTCAACAGGGATGTTTTAACTAATTTTGGAGAATGAGCCCTGGTGCGTATATCCAAGTGTCTCACTCCTACTTTATACTAAAAACTATTTTTATTTCAAAAGAAGTTTACAAAATTTAGTATAGGAGAAAATTGGCTTTATGCAAAGGAAACCTTCACCAATACTTACCCTGCATGTATAATTTGTTATACCTTCCTTTGCAACTTGTGAGTACATTCCACGTACTCATCTGCACCTGTCATGTGCAGATCTTGACAGATTAAGAGACGATAGGATTATCGCCTACACTCAACAAGCCTAGTGGCGTTGATGGAGCCCTAACTTAGCGACTACATATTATTCCGTTGTATTATGTGCTAGCATTGAGTTGTGCCAATGGTATGTATTTGTTTAATTCTGGATGTACCGTTGTAGTAAAATGGTGTATGTTTTACCGATATTCATTCTTGTTACTGTGTATGCTAGCTATGATCCAGGGATAGCACAATAAGCATAGAGCTTGGATTTTATCGAATCCGGGTCGTGACATGGATGGCCGAGATGACGCTATTGGGCCAAATTCTGGTAGGCCTTAATGGGCCGTGAGTTAGCGGGCTATAAATGGACTATATGGGAACATGCCGTTAATAGGCTTTCCATGGGTCGGCCTGCTACATTTGAACCAAGTCAAACGAGCTGGCCTTTTCACTGGAATGGGCCTTTGTTGGGTCGTGCCACATGTTGACTTTTCATAGGCGCCTTCGGTCCAATGAATGGATGCCATCTGTCCCAAGGGTGAGCGGACATGTGGTTCCTCTGGCCATTGAGAATTTTACATGTGGAAAATCCCCATTGGTCCGGGCAGTTAACGGGTTATCTGATCCAAACTGGAACCCGATAGCTTAACGGCGACCCGTTATGGTGGATGCCATGTGTCGGTCACCCTTGACGAAAGCACTTCTATGACGCATGATTTATCGTCATGGAAGTGGACACTTCTGTGATGATAATTTTGGTAATGTCATGGAACACTTCTATGATAGCATAGGTATGACTATCTTGATTCTATCATAAAATCGTCATGGATGTACATGCATGACAGAAAAACTTGACCTACTGTGACAAACGCGTATCGTCACGAAAGTGTATTTTTTTTGTAGTGACTACTACTTCTCACATGCTGGCCAAACGTCGTCGTTCTCCTTTCTGGCTTTGTTGGTGACAACCCACTGTGCTTGGATCTCCGCCGAGGTCTCCGCAAGAGTGAGTGCGTCTTCTTCTTACTTGCGGCGGCGAGACTCTGTTTTCTTAAGTGCTTTCTACCTTTTCCACTCTCTCTCTCGGCTTTGGCTGCCTCTTGCTCTACCGCTCATTTGGCCTTGGCAGCTTCAAAGTCTGCCCACGTAGGTGCGATGTCGCGAGCGGCAATGAACTCGGCTATGCGTGCCTACCTGTGAGTGGAGAAAGAAATAAGAACCAAAATTATGCGTATGTGAGGAATCAAACCATGGACTCGTCGCTGCAACGCACAGTCGTCAGCCAAATGAAAATGAAATACTTTGCGTTAAATGCACAAACCAATTTTTTTTATATTATACGTGATGCACACATTAGCGCACATCGTCCATAGACGCAAGTAGCATGTACACGTGCAGACACTCACGCTCACGCTATCAAACCATGGTAATGCATGCACATCGCCCTCTCAATCAAAGTCTTGCTCATGGCGCAACGCAAATGGCGAGCCTGTCACCTCCGCACCCTGGCGGTGCCTGACATTACTGTTTAGACGTTTGATGGCGGCCTCCGCAAACACCGAGCATGTATTCACCTGGCTCAACACCAACATCATACTCGTGCTTGGGCTCCCAGCTGCTCGACATTAGCCATGGCTCTGCACATGACGCGATGACGTGACTCAGCACGTTGCTCATGTATAGCATCCATCACAATGACAATCTATAAACAGCCTAGCCAGAGAGGGTACTACGGTACCTATATATGTATCATGAAAGACCGATCATAGTGCCACTGCACACGAGTGTGTGTTTGATCGTTTCATCCATTATTCGTAAGTTATGCATGGTTGTGTGTGTCTAATGGTGGTCGTCGAAGGCTAGCTGGCGACAAGAGCGGTTGCATGAACGCCTGGTTGTCTATACATGCCGCATACGCTTCAAAGGCTCGTCATCCATGAGTTCACATAATTTATTTTAGTACAATCATAAGCGTAACTACGTAAGTGCGTCCGCATGCGTGCTAGTATGTATTGCGCGCGTGCGCGTGCATACTGCATGTGTTGGTCATCCGCATGCATGCATGTGCGTCGCGTTTGCTCATTGCAAAATACCTCATTTGGTTAGCTCGTGGGGAGAGGTTCAGGGTTAATTCCCCGCCCATGCAATGCATAAATTAGCTTTTCTAATTCATTTTATTTTGACCCATTAACGGGTGGGGCCGTAGAACCTGGGTGAGGCACATGTGGACTGTTTGGCCGATCAACCAGACAAAATATGGAGCTATACGCTAAGCCAATGACGTATAATCATCTTAAGTCGTATATAGTGACCGTATTGTTCGTATTCTTAAGTACAGTGACCAAAGTGAGTTAGCAAGACAAGTTCGATGACCGCTAGTGCATTTTACTCTTTATTACCGCACATGGTTACTTTCCGTTGCATGTGGAAATTGTGTGCGCTGACCCTATTGTGGGTTGCTTTCTGATTGGCCGCCACCCGGGTCAGGCGGATCGCGCGTGTGCACCGTGATCGAATGGCATTCCACGGCCCTATTATCGCATCCGTGTAGCTGTAGCTGGGATTTGATGTTTCTGAACCTTCGTCCTAGTTGATGCATGCAACTACAAATAATATCACTAGAAACTATGTTTATTAGTAAGGTACCGTGCATTGCACGCATGAGATTTGGCAACCAAATTATGAATAAATACCACACTATAGCATGTAAGCTTTGAGTCATATATGCATGATGTAGATGTTCGTTTAATTCTTATAGTGGTAGTAATTTTTTACAAAATGCACATAGTGGCCTAAATATGGTAAATGAACCCGGAGAAGTGCCAAATTTGAACACGGTGCTTTGTAGGGTGTATGTTGATCATAGAAAAAAGTGAACTGCCACATTAGTTGAGTACTTCTGCAAACTACAAAAACAATATACGACCACGCCAGCGTTTGAGTGCCCTGGCCCACTGAAACCCCTTCCATTGCTAGCACATGCTTCTCTCCTGAAACGGTCACCATCGCTACAGAACATCATTGCCGCATTCATGCCCGATGCGACCTCTCACTGGCACCGGCATTGTAGCAGCACGACGGCCGAGAGAGCGCCACCTGTGCGGCATCCCGGTGCAAGAGACTGCTCCGCATTAACGACACCATGGCCATTCGTCCGTCCACCACCCACATTAATGATACGCGGCTGCCGACAAACCTACTCTGGTACCAGCCATCCATCCGTCTACCACGGCTCATTGCCGTTCACCCGCTATATTAACTTCAGCCCCAGCCCCCAGCCATAGCCAAAGACCCACACTCATTCTTATCCGTCCCCTTGCTTCTGTCGGCACCACTCCAACCATGTCCTCCTCACGCTCCAAAGCTCTCTTGGACATACTGTCGCAGGAGCAGACGAAGGACATCGCCGGCTCCACTCAGGGCGTGCCCCAAAGCCCTCTTGGACGTACTGTCGCAGGAGCAGATGAAGGACTTCGCCGGCTCCCTCCCGACCGCCCTCCGCCACCATGACGACGAAGCCGGCGCACATGTGCGAGCATAGCCAGCATCAAGGAAGAGTAGTACATGGTAGATCACCGCCGCCCTGGTCCCAGGAAGGCCACCGCTCGTCCACTCAGTCGACGCCAAGCTTGGTGTGGTAAACATCAACAGCCGATTAGTTCCTTGACGGTGATGTGGAGGTGAAAATCTTTAGAACCTTGTGCTTCGGAGGAGGAGGTTATCGAGGCGGAGCTAGACAAAGCCGAGGCAGATGAGGAGGAGGCAAAGGCAATAGCCGGAGCATCAGTTCTCGGGGCTCATGGCCGGACATGGTGGTCGGGCGCCGGCAATCATTTAGATTAGGTTTACTGTAGGTTTTAGTATGGTTTGTGCAAAATATGTAATCAATCTCATCCGGTTTATAGGAAAAGTTTTTGAAATGTAATGAATTTCATGCGGTTAATTAGAAATTTGCTTTGTTTGCACACATTTTGTCTGGTTAGTTCATATAGTTGTCGAAAGGTATGTGGGGCAGTATTGGATGGCATCCTCTAGCATCAGTGTCCTCGGACAGATCCTGGTGTAAATTTGTGGGTCAGTGCTGGAGATGCCCTAACTATCATGCTATAATCGCTAACAGTGCTCCATTATTTCGTAGGGAAAAGCTATCCCTCGATCAAAATCAGATCTGCCGTCTTTCACACTCGTCCCACGTAAGAGTGGAGACGCTTGCTTACAGAAAAATAGAGCAAGTGGACGTCACTGTAGCACGTCATATCGCTCAAACCCACTAGGCCAAACTAGCCCGCCTCACGCACGGGAAAGACCCACCCTCGTCATTTTGTTCTGGATTTCTATCGATTGATTGCATGAAAATGTTACACTTTGCAAGTTCAAAAGGAAAAGGTGGCACACTTAAAGCACGCCTGTCGCATTCGCATCGCACCCCCGACAGTCTGTCTCGCACACCGCTCACCAAAGGGGACACGCGTTGTCTTGCATTTTCACTGACATGTGGGGCTGCAATTGAATAAACTGTCAATAGCCGAAATCTAACCGCTCGGCGGGCGTCGGCTGAGAAGAGAGAGACATGGGAGGGAGAAGAGATTGCCCGCCCGCCATGCACGGACTCCAAGAAATATGGTGATAATGTGAGGTGGGCCATGCTGGAGTCCTGACCACTTCCAAGCCCGCTTTTGACCGCCCTGTCCCATGAGAAAGCCCCAGGCGCTAGCTGCCCGCATTCATAGCAAGTACAGTACTGGGCTATAAGCCCGCTTATGTGGAGGAGAGAGACATTGAAAAAGTGAAGGAGTGGGCTCTGCAAGAGCCCATCTCTACACGTGCTGCTAGGTATAAAAAACATTTGTATCTAAAAAAGCAGGTAAAAACATTTGAGAGGAAATATATAGAGAGGAAGTGAGAAAAAGTTGTAACCTTATAGCCAAGCTTATAGTCAACACTATGGTACATGAGGAAGGAGGGAGGTATGCACATGCCAAGTTCACTGGGCTGCCGTGTTTCACACTCCTCCGTCGTAAGAGTGGAGACAATAGTGTCATTGTGAAATCCGGCATATCTTGTAGTAGGGGTCCTAAGCTAGGCATCTTGGAGCGATGGTAACACGGACACAGGTTTTACCCAGGTTCGGGCCCTCTTGTTGGAGATAAAATCTTACGTCCTGCTTTTGATTGTATTCATATGGGGGATAGTACAGAGTACATGTGTCTACCATGAGTTTGTTCTAATAAATATCAGCTGATCTATTGACTACCCCGGCCTCGGTTTATATAACACACCGGAGGCCTAGGGTTTTAGGAGAGTCCTTGGCTTGGGCGACAAGTCTTGTGAAGTCTTCCTTGTATGCGGCATGGACTGTCCGAACTGGCCCAATAGTGAACCGCCATGGGGGTCCTCGGCCCGATACACCTAGGGGGAGACGACGTGGTGACTACCCCCTAGTCCAGGACACCGTCAAATATCTTTCATAAAAAATAACAATGAATACTTCTTGCTCATCCTCGATGGAGAGAATAGTTTCATTTGCCGACACGTGGGATGTCGACCATCCAGGTCCACTTGCCATGCACAAAATTGTACTATAGTGTACCAGACAGTACTGTATGGGCGAGTCACCCCGGTCATAGCGCAAGCCCAACCTTTCCCACTGTAAGTTGGTCGGACGAAGGAACCATCATGACTTCATTGAATCTGGTTCTTCAGGAAAACTTATTGTACCCGCAATACTGCTACCACACGCGAAGACCGAACAACACTGTAGCACGTCATATCACTGAAATCCACTAGGCCAACCTAGCACGCCTAGGATTTGGACGTCTCTGTACTGCTATGATTTTGTGCTCTCAAAAAATATCCTTTGTCAATTTAACTACTAGGAGTAGAAAGAAATGGAGGCCTCCTTTGATTCATAGGATAGGAATTTTATAGGAATACGAAAATCATAGGAAGTGAGATGACATGCATCTCAATTCCTATAGAGAAAGAGATGTTATTTGGTGCTTAGGATAGGAACTTTTCCATTGAGTCTAGCCTAATGTTTTTCCTCCAAAAGGTGAAGGATTGATTCCTATCCTACATTGGAATAGGAATCCATTCCTATAAACCAAAGGGCTTCAAAGGAATTTTTCCTTTGCAAATCTTATCCTACAGAGTTTCTAAAACACTCCTACAAAACAAAGGAGGCCGGAGGGTCTTTCTCTCTCTCTAGATCTCTCTCCATCCCACAAACCCTTTAGCACACATACACACCCTCTGTAGCCACTCCGAAAGTACAACGTCACTAGACATTCACGCTTCCAACAAAAAAATTACACATTCACGCATGTTACAAGTACGTGCCAATTTTGCTGGCTATTAATGTGAATGTATCCGTGAACCAACTCTTTGAGTTTGATGTGAATTAATGTATAATTGTGGACTATTGTCTGATCGATCGATAAGCCTACAATTTTAGGAGCTTGGGCTATTGGCCAATCGACGACGGATCAGACCTGTAAGCATACCACGAGCTCATCAGCCCCAACGTTTCTCTTCAGTGAGTGTTTGCAAGTACAATAGCTCGCACAGTAGCTAGCCTACTAACACCAAGAATCATCAAACAAGCCCTGCTGATATGATAAACAGTTCAAACTTACATCTAAGAATGCCATATATTACATCAAAAGCTGGTGAGGATACATCTGTTTCCATAACTCGGAGAGGGTTCACATGATTCACTATCAAACAAAAGTAGCAAGTACACCCACACAAGACAATGCACTATCCCTAAGATTGTCTGATAACACACATCGTTCTGGTAATTAAACACAATGCAAACTACCTTGAAGGATTAGTGCGACCAACTATTTCTTTTCATCTATCTCTCGGGCAATGACCACAACACGAACAACGGTATGGGAATCGATCTCTGGGGCGACGTCCACAGGACGGACCGCGACATCAAAATCAATCTCTGGGGCGATGTCCAGAGGACAGACAACGGCATGGGAATCGATCTCCGGGGCGATATCCACAGGACGAACCTTGACATAAAAAAGGATCTCTAGGGCGATGTCCATAGGACCGAACGTGACATCGGAATCATCAAGGACATCTACCAGCACGTGCACAACCCTAACATATTAGCAAGCACATTGCAAGTAATAAAAAACACAACTATGGTAAGCCATGTTTTTACCTTGTGCAGCCCACCGGGGGATTCCATTCCTCCGGAGGCCTTCTCCTCGATGGGGGCCATCGCCTTGCCAGGGAAATACTGCTTCTCAATGGCGACTATCTCCTCAAACTCGGCCTTGAGCCTCTCATAGGTGGCCATTAGAATTTCTGGGGTAGGCACGATGGGGCCCTTGTTGTTCTTCTAGCTTTCTTTGAGGAGTTCGTCTGCCAACGTTGTCAACTCTTTTGGACAGTGCTTGTTTCTTGGAGTTCTTCGTCTGCATGGTTTAGCCTGCCAACATGGCCAACTCGTTGGTCGGTGCTCGCTTCCTGGAGATTTCTGTCTCGAGTGTGTTGTCCGCCGGCAACTCTTTGTCTAGTGCTCTAGGATCCATCAATAAACAGACAAACAAAAAACAATCGAAAGGAAACCACAATCGCAATGAAAATGGGAAAAGAATAGGCAATTATAATCAGTTGGTGATTCGCAAAAAGAAGATTCTTGGAATGAAAATATAGTAGCATCACTAATTCGCCCACCTTTCCTTCGTCAGTACAGAAGTACAATGGCAGAAGTGAGTAGCCTGGAGTGATGTTTGCTTCAAGATAGAGGAGAAAGGGCTTCAACGAGCATTCCAGTGAAATGATGGTTGCTTCGCCAGTCCAACTTCGAGGCCAGTTCCTTTACCACTACTGGTAAAGGTGTGGGTTTTGTGATATGACCGGTCATGACGGCCACACCGGGGTGACTGGCGAGTCTTGACTGTAGCACGTCGCTATGGTTTGGTGGATGGCACGCGGGCCCAGATGCTTGATGTCCCACATGTAATAGAGCGGCTAGTCATATAGTAGTTTGGACGACAAACGAGGAGCTTCGTCGTTGGTTTACTAGTCCCTATGATAATCTGTGCCAAATTTTGACTATAAATTGAACTAACCAAATGTTCATGCATGTCACAAAAAATTAAATCATTGAAAACAATGTTGAAATACCAATCCAAGGATATAATTTTTTGTTAACATGCACTAACATTTTGTCAGTTAAATCTTTGGTCAAAATTTAGCACAAATTACGAAGGGGCCCATTAAAGATTGTACTCTCACATTTTGTTTTGAGGATACTCCCACATAGAAAATAATAATAATGCATGTTGGTCCAGCCCACGTTTTTGATAATTTTGGCCGTGGGCTTGTTCCCAATTTTTACGAGGCGGTGGTTGTTCACTTAATGGAGGGTCTAGGACCAGACTTGAATGATACAAAGAGCGACCTGGCACACTGTAACACCACTTGGAAGAAGCGGGTAGCTATCTCAAAAAATAATCAACAACTCAAAAAAAATGACGACTTGGCACGTACACAATTTTAAATGATTGTTTTGATGGAGTGAAAAAGAAAACTACCCGACTATATGTATATATATAGGCAGGAGCCTCCACACTTGCTTGCTTGGGTTGCTCTATTCACACACACTCATCCTCTCCAGATCTAAACAAGATAGCGGTGGTAACACTATCTTTCTATGCTCATCACTGGTTAAAGATCCAGACGTATCCCCCTCCGCCGGTGAAGGGGAGGACGGGCAGCGTTTAGGCCGTCGTCGACAACGAGGGAAGAGACCCACTGTCGGCCGCATCGTTATCTCTGGCCGTGCGCTGGCACAGGAGGTGCTCCGATCCCTTTGTCACTGCCCTAGTGTGGCTAGATCCGGCCTCCCGCCGCCCACCTATCCACACCCCGACGACCTCCAGGTATATCTTCCTTGGAAACCGGCCTAGCTCTACTTCCCCAGCTTGCTACGTCGCTGCATGTGCATCATTTTCTACCTCTCAGCCCCCTCATAGCCAGGCCCGATCAAATGGTCCAATGTCACTTAGTTTTTTCTATTGTTAGAGGTAAAGCTACTTCATGGAGTCGAACCTTGTACTTGGTTCAAACAAGAAATAAAGGGAGAAAATTTAGTATGTACATTAGACTTGGTACAAACATGAAATAAAGGGGGTGAATGTTGTACAGACTGGTCATCCAACTGGTCTCTTGGTCGAGAAGGGAAATATAGGGGAAACACTGTGCACAGTGGTATGAGCAGGACTAGATTTGCTATCCACACATAGGAATAGGTGGCTAGAGTGAACAAAAATGGGACCAACCTAGATATGTTTCTTGGATGTTTGTTTCTCGGGGCAACAAACTCTGAATCACCACTTTATGCCCCGGTTTAGGTACATGGTGCTGGACTGCTGGTGCACCCACTGCCCATGCCCTTATAGCAAATATTTAGCTGTTCTTAATCTAATGCCCCTGGTAAAATGAAGCCATGCCACTGTTATAAGCCATGACAAGTTTAACCAATTGTTTTTTCCAGTAATTGTTTGAGACTCTGACTGTTTCCTCTATAGCTTTTTGTGCAAACAAGGATATCCATTTCACCTCGTTGCTATTGCGACCTTTTGGTGCACTGCACAAAACACTTCTTAAAAGAAGTGACTTTTGTGTTGTTTAACTGGAATGTCAGAATGGAACCATTGGTTCATTTTGGTGGAACTGCACAAAGGGAGATCTGTGTTCCAATCTTCATCCTCCATATTGGCACCACAACCTTCCTTTAGGTAAGAATGATATTTAATGCATGTGTTCACCTCTATTTTATGACTGCCATGGGAAAATAATGCTATTTTTTACCAGTACACTTGTACTCCCTCACTGACAAAACCAAGTCTGAAATAGAAGGCCAATCATGTACTTGGTTTCACCAATTGGTGAGGAGAAAGAGAAACAAAGCATGAAGAGGAAGACGAAGAAGAAGAAGAAAAAGGAGGAAATGAAGAAGATCACACGATGGTACCATCCTATGTTATCGTGACATCTTGCTCGTGGTATTGTATTGTTGTGTAGCTACTAGTCTTAATTTACTTGGAAGACTAGCAAGATGCTCGTGCGTTGCACGTAACATCAAGATGCATTTGTATGAGTAGTTTATCTTGTGGGAGAAAAGGATGAACGAGGGAAGGCCTTATTTTCAAATGTGGAGAGGGGTGTGGGTATCGTTTTGCAAAATTGCCATACTTTCCTTCCTACCCATCAGATATAAATCTGATGACCTATATTGCAGGATGGTAGGCACACCATCATCACCAACTCTGTTTTTATAAAACTAGATAGAGAAATGCAGCTGAGTAGTACTTTGCTTGACGACAGATCATACTAATTAACTGGATTCTGGATGCATGTGTGACCCAGCTCTGCACGATCAACGGTGCCAAGGTGATCTTGCTGAAGCCGAGGCCTCATTCCAGGCCATTCAAGGGCTCCAGCAACGTCTCCCTTACATGTGAGACGATCCTCCAGGAACCCTTCCACTTCTGTTGTCTCTCCAGTAAGGTCACTTTATTAATTAGGAGTACTTAAGTAGCACTAACTAATTGCTGCCTAATTTTCCTGCTAGAGTTGAACAAATATTTAGTAGCACCCTATGTTGAATCATGTATGTGTGTATGTGTGTCTATGGAGGTGAACCATGTGGTGGAGCATTTAGGGAATCTTGGTAGTGTCATGACATAATAATGTTATTGTTTTGCATGTCAATTTATTGCCACTAGTTCAATGAGGCAATGTTTTGCGTATTGTCCATCATGAATTTGATGCGACTATTAAAGTAATATGCTAATGTCTTTCTATCCTTTCTCACTAAGCTAATTAAGGTTTCACCTTGCTCCTACTTGTGCAAAAAGGGATCATGTTGTGCCAATCATACATTCTAGTGGAACTGCACAAGAGAATACAATGAACTATATCCCAGCTAATTCTTTAACTCTGCAGGAAGTTTTTGATAATCTTTTGATATAATTTTACCACTGGTAAACAAGAGTGATGTCAACCATACATTTGAAGTGCACAAAAATATATAGTATTGAATGATTCCAGTGAGTGCTTTATCATCTCTTCTGGGACTACTTGAATAAGCTTCTTGCTCAGGTTGGTACGGGCCTACGGCCTTCATCCATATTAGTTTGTTGTCATCTCTATTTGTATCGTGGTACTGTGTTGCTACTGTCATGAGAAACTCCTTTATCTTTGCACGTTAAAGTTTTGCAACCTGTGATACATGGCAATGCTTTGAGTGTTGAGCTAATTGGCACTGATTAAATAAACTAGTACCTCTCTTTAAGCAAGACTACTATGTTGCTAACTTTACCCATTAAGATAATGAGGGTGTTTCTATTTGTTAGTGTATGTTTCATCAACTAGTCCCACTATTACAGCAATCTCACTCTCTCAATATATGTGCCAACAAGGATGCTCGATTTTGGTGGAACTGCACAAAAACTTTGGTTGCTTCATTGCCTCGACTGCATCCTTCCTTTCCTGTCAATCGCTTATCTCGGCTTCCAGTCAAAGGAAATAGTAATTGATATGCTTCATCACATAGGTTGGTACCGGCCTTTATCCTAATTATTGTGCTTTTCATATGTATTGGTAATTTGGTATTGTTCTATTGTTTGTCGATTTCGTAAAGGAGTAACTTGGAGCCTGAACTCACAGGCAAATCATTACATTGGGCGATTTCAGTAGAACTGCACAAAAAGATCAGATGGACAGATACTTATGCTGCTACTATGTACTACAAAGTTCACTCAAACAAGTATCGACGTTGACAAGAAGAAGTGCCAGAGTGAACACCAACAATATTGCTTGGCGCATAGCCCAGAAAAACGCAGTCCAGTCTTTGGTACCAACTTGTGCCGTGAATGTTGATTGTGAATGTTGTTTATGAATATGAACATGTCCAGTGAACCCGAGTTTGATATGAATATTTACCTTTTCTATTGTACTTGTGTGTGAACTTGTTAGAATGTCTACTATGGGATTGTGACGTATCAGTGTCAACGACACACCTTCTTCCCGAGAAGAATTGCACCTGCTTGTTAGGGTAGCAACGACACATAAGCTCTTTTTTATCTTTGTGCTCTGTCTTCCTCGTCCCTCGATCAACACCCGCCGTAATGTTTTCGGCCTCAACACAAACATAGTACTGCATTGTGTTTGGGCCTTGATGAAAAATCAAGTGCTGCTCTCTGTAGGTTGGCCCGCCTAGCAAATGGGTTGCTGGTCCACCACGGACTGAGAGGCTAAAAATTCAAGTTGTATGGTGTAGGGGCAAGTAAATAAAACGCCATCGAGAGCCATCCACCGAATGCGTTTGATGTGCTTCTTCAGTCGCGCCACTGGCCCCTCTTTAATCCAGCTCACTCCATTCCCCAATCGGTGGCATGGGACGGAAGTTTATTTCCCCTCGCACTGCTGAGGGATTGAAGACATGCGGCATTGAATCCAACACCGGCGATGGCTGCTTGTTCAAGTGATTTTATAATAAGAAACCGCATGCTTGAGAGGCAGAGCATTTAAATCAACACGCACTTTTCAAACATGGATAACAGAATGTTGAAAATTTTATTCATGGTAAAAAATGGAACTAACAACAAGTTAACATCTTGCTGATCAACATTCATGTATATCACATCTTCATATGATGCTGAGTCAAAAAGATAAAATGGCAATACAATGTTGAGTGTGCGAAACACTGGTAAACTAGGGACGAAATTTTGGAAAGTGTTAGATATTTTTCAACTTCACCAGTTGGAATCGTACCCGGACAGTACAACTTTTGGGTGAGAGGGCTGCAGCCATCGGGCTAGTGCGATATGTCCGAAAGAATGAAGGCGTCTTCCCTGGCTCCGGTTTTTTCCTGTCCTTGTGCACTCGTCGTGGTGCCGCTGTATGCCATATCAACATGCTCAACAAACGAGAGGAATTCAGAGAGGACTGTAAACCGAGAGGCTGATAGTGGGGATCCACCAGGTCCAAGCCATACGCAAGCAAGTGCCTCATTTGAAAAAAGCTTCCTCCTAATTGTATACTGATGATGGGGCCCATGAGTTTGTCAACCTAGTCAATAAACGAAATAAATTTCCAACAACGACTGTCATCGGGGAGCTTTTTTTCAGGGGTTGTTGACACCAGATTTTGGCGCGGTTAAGAACTTGATTAAGATAACCTCAAATAGAGAAGTGATCTACATGAAAAAGTTTCATATTGTCGATATGAACATCTTTGAAGTTTGGGTTATCGCCATCCGACCTCATCTCAAGGGCCGAAACTATGCTCAAAATATTATGATTTTGTATTCAGAGTTTTGTCCGGCCAATTAGGCCTTCAAGACAGCCCCCTATGGGAAAAGTTTCTACAAGGATTGTCTTCGCCTCGTCGAAACGATCGATTTTGATATAAAGAACGTCTTCATCGGAGTTTGTATGAAAAAGTTAGAGCCAAAACAATGTGCTGCAAAATTTTAGCCCGGAAGTTCCGGGCAAAACTTCCGGGGAGGTTCCGGGCTAAACAGAAAGTTCGCACACGGTTCGCCCCGAAAGCTGGAATTTTAACATTATTTGCAGATTTACAGGTCAGAATTCAGTATCAAGATGACCTCGGATGAAAAAGTGATGAACTGAAGAGTTTTTCTCCATTGCAAGATCTACAAATTTGCTTTTTGGACCATCGCGATCCGAGGCCATGTGGGACCTGCAGGAGCTATACAAGAGGGCTACTTGATGTAATTTTAGCCCGGAAGTTCTGGGCTGACCGGAAGTTCCGGCCCTCGTAGTCCGAGTTAGGTTATCTTTTAATGTTTTGGACGGGATTTGAGTCCTTTTCTTGTACGGAAAGTCCAGCCGCCTCATATATATGTAAGGGGTGACGGCCGATTGAATAACAACACACAATCGCAATGCGTCTACCACTTTTTTCATCTACGTTTTGTCCTCCCCCCGTTCTTGTTCCCTCGTTCTTTGTCATTCTTTGTGTTGGAGAGCTGCAAATCCCGAGGCTCTAGGGGCGGCTTGACTGACCTAGGGCAGCCCATAGCCGCCGTACTTCCCGACGGGGTCCCTCCCGGGAGTGTGTGGTTTCGGGTCCTCAAAAGTTCTCTCCGGTCGTCTTGCGAATCGCGCTTCCGGTGACACTTCTTCGACGTGAGCTGCGGTGCATCACCCCCGGCGTCGAGGGTACACGTGACGTGTTCGTGTGCGAACACACTTTTTGGCGACTCCGTTGGGGACAAGATCAATCATCATCATCATCCATCATGTCTGGCAACGACAAGATTCCCAAGCCCTCGGAAATCGACGCTGATAACATAATCAAGCCCAATTTTGAGGAGTTATCGGAGGAACATCGCCAAGCTTATGAGGAGTACAAGAAGGCGCGTGAAGAGAAGGAGATGCAGGAATTCCTTGCTAAGTTCAAAAAGGATCATCAAGGCAATATCACTCCGGTTGGAGAAATCAAGTTTCCTCCTCTTCATGATGAACAGGTTAAACCCTCTGTAAGTAATACCTTCTCTCCTGAGGTATGTGCTGAAATTGATAGTCGCATTACTGATAGCAATAATCTTTTATACCAAATTTTCTTGGAAAATAGTAATGCTAAAAATAGTGTGCCTCAATCATCTAGTGGTAATGTTGTTGTGCCTGCTACCGCAGAAATCCCTAGTCCAACTTTACCTATTTCATCAGCGCCCCCCGTGCCAATGAATTTTTATCCTAGCCCCACAAATCAAATTGTTGCTGCACCCATTAATCCTATCATGAGTATGCCAAGTTCGGTGGTGACGCCGAACCAAACCCTACCTACAAGAGCAAACACTGTTAGATCACTACCGAATTACAATTTGGCATGTGTGCCACAATTCACACCTGCAACTACTAACCCTACTCCTCCTTGCTACTGCCACAAGCTTCATCGTCCACCGTGGATGATGGTCTAGCTAATCTTAGAGGGGAGATGGCTAAGATGCTCCGAGAGAATTTTGGAGTTGAGTTACCAACGAACTGTATTTACCAAAAGCCATATCCAGAATACTTTGATGCAATTCAATGCCCTCCGGGATATAAAATTCCAGATTTTGTTAAGTTTAATGGAGAGGGCACAAAAACCACCTGGGAGCATGTTAGTTAGTACTTGGCACAATTAGGTGAGGCAAGTTCACGAGATGAGTGGAGAGTACTTTATTTTCCTTTATCTTTAACCGGTACTGCTTTCTCATGGTTTTCTGCGTTACCACCTGGTTCTATTACTACATGGTTTCACTTGGAACAAAACTTTCATGATCATTTTTATAGTGGTGATAATGAGCTTAAGTTGTCACGTCTTACATCAGTTAGACAAAAGCATGATGAATCGGTCTCCAATTACGTCAAGAGATTTAGAGATACAAAAAACCGGTGCTATAGTTTGGTGATAACCGAGAGAGATTTGGCTGATCTTGTGCTTAGTGGTTTGAGAACTCACATTAGAGAAAGGCTAGAAGGACATGAGTTTTTAAATATCAACCAAGTCTTGCAAAGGGCTTTGGCTCAAGAAAGCCAAAGCAAAGATCTTAAAGAGGTGCATAGATATAAAACTGATCGTCCTAAGATGAATATGGTTGAGTATGATAGTGACCACTGGGACGATGAGGGTGATATTTATGCTGCTGAATTTGTTTGGCCATCTAAGTCCAAACCATTTACTTGCAATGATTTAAAGTCGATTCATAAGAATCGTGATGAAGAGATGAAATTTACTTTCAACATTGCTAAGTGTGATAAAATATTTGATGCTTTGTTGCAAGCCAAGATTATTAGAATATCTCATACTTTACCGCCGTTCGAAGAGCTGAAATGGCGTGCTTATTGCAAGTATCATAATTCTTTTTCTCATGCTACTAATGATTGTAATGTTTTTCGATGACAGATACAATCGACCATTAATGATGGACGATTGAATTTTTCTGAGATGCAAGTTGATAAGCAGCCTTTCCCAATGAACACCATGGATTTGGAGGGGAAGAAGATGTTAATTCGGCCCAACATAGCCGAATCAGCTAATAAAAATAATACTGTCATTGGTGAGCCCAGGAAAAATGAGGAGAGCAACAAGGTCTTGGGGAGGCAAGTTGTGCTTGACAAGCAACCCGGTGGCAAGGAGGTAATCAAGATCACCATCAAGAATCCTACACTCGGGGGGCAACCACAAGTGCAAGAGAACACTCATGTCAAATTTGTTAAGCCCAAGAGTCCATAGGTTGGCAAGTGGAAGACGAATGAAGCCAAAGTGCAGCGCAAGAGAATCAAACCAACTTTTGATATGCTGTTGTCCAAGTATGCCAATCAAGCGGCCGGTTCTAGCTCTAACCGGTCATCAAATTTGAAGCGCTCAAGATCACCTCCGAGGGAAGAATTTCAGCATCACGCAAGGCCATATGGGTCATGGGCACCAGGACCATGGATGGTGCTGCCCCCCTATGCGCCATACTACATGGGAGGCTTCAATGGAGGATGGGGGTAGCCCCCAATGACCCCTTATGCTTTTCATCCGGGTTGGGCAGAACCAAGGAGGCCCGTTCATGAGAGGCTTTCTTATCCCACACGAGGCCGTTTGAACAATGGTGTCAATTGGCCAATGCAAGATAATAAAAAAAGGGTCAACCGGAAAGTGTGGCGTGCCAAATCACCAAGTGCTGAAATTTCAGATCCTAGCAAGCAAAAGGAGAAGAATGCTAGTGGTGAAACTATTATGATAGGCACTAAAGAATTAATAATCAAAGAGCCGATTATTGTTGATAATCCGGCTAATTCTAATAAAGATGTGGCTGCGGTCCAGCAAGGCCCCATGGCTAATGATCATGAAGCTAGTACAAGAAAGGCCAAGTCGAGGGATCCAAAATATAATCAGCCTAAGTCGTGTCCTTCTTGTCTGACCAAGGCGCAAAAAAGGAGATTGCAGCGCATGAGGAGTCATGAGAAGGAGGAACAAGAAGCAGAAAAGCTAAGGGATAAATTATTCAATGAAAGCCATCCCATGATACCCCCAAAACAAGTGTGGATGCCAAAGCAAAAGGAAAACATTGCAGCTTATGCATTGATCATAGCAACACCTACACCACCAACGGAGGACGACGCGGCTACTATTACATCGTCCACTTTGCCTACTACTTCCTCTTCCCTTGAAGATATTTCGGAGTCAGTGGACATGCTTGCGGAAGGAGATGAAATGCTTGATTATGAGTCTACACCGGTTCATGAAGGTATGGATATTAATATGGTGTATTACTTACCCGCTGAATTTCGTGCTATAGATGAAGAAGGGGAGGTAGCTCAGCTAGATTTTGGTCCTAAAAATGCTATATTCGAGAAGCCAAAAGAACAGGTGACGCACTTGAAGCCATTGTTCCTTAAAGGTCATATTGATGGATTGCCGGTTGCTAGAATGCTTGTCGATGGTGGTGCTGTGGTGAATCTTATGCCATATTCGGTCTTCAAAAAATTGGGGATGCGTGATGAAGAGTTAATAAAGACCAACATGGTGCTTAATGGATTTGAAGGCAAAGAGAAAACTGAAGCCAAAGGTGTGATGTATGTGGAGCTTACAGTGGGAAGCAAAATTTTGGCTACCGCATTCTTTGTCGCCGAGGTGCAAGGTAACTACAATGTGATATTAGGCCGCGATTGGGTTCATGTGAACCAATGCGTGCCATCTACTATGCACCAGTTTTTGATTCAATAGGTTGATGATGAAGTAGAAGTCATTCATGCGGATAATTCGGCTTGTGTTGCTTTGGCCGATGCATCGGTGGATTGGAAACATCCCAATGCTACTTGCTTGACGGGGCGCGATTTATCAGAATATGATTTTCTCAGCGCCACAAAAAGTGGTTTCGTGCCCGTTTCTTTAAAGCCGGTTGGCGATAATCGGCTCCAAGGTATGATGTGTTTAAATGGATCCTAACTCAGAGTGGTTACAAAAGCGTCTTGTAGAATATCGGTCCAATGAGAACGATATGTGTGAGTCCATAGAAGAGCTAGATGATATGGATAAATTAGGAAAAGGTTTTAGATCGGCCGATCCATTAGATGAGATAGATATAGGAGATGGTTCAATTCCTAGGCCGAAATTTGTAAATGAAAATTTAAGAGCCGATCATAAGGCTAAGTTGATTGAGCTATTGAAATAATATGTTTGTTGCTTTGCATGGGAATATCATGAGATGCCGGGTTTAAGCCGAGAGCTAGTGGAGCATCGGTTACCTATAAAGGCCGGTTTTAGACCATACAAGAAATCGGCCAGAAAGTTTAATCCAAAATGTATGAACGGATCAAGGAAGAGATCGGTCGTTTGCTTAAAGCTAATTTTATTAGACCTTGCAGGTATGCCGAGTGGATTTCTAACCTTGTGCCAGTAGAGAAGAAAGGCTCCGGCAAGTTGAGGGTGTGCATTGATTTCAGAGATTTGAATAGAGCTACACCTAAAGATGAGTATCCTATGCCAATAGTCGATATGCTTATTAATGATGCTTCTGGACATAAGGTCATTAGCTTTCTTGATGGTAATGTGGGGTATAACCAGATTTTTATGGCCGAAGAGGACATGTCCAAAATGGATTTTCGATGTCCCGGTTTCCTTGGTTTATTTGAGTGGACAGTGATGGCCTTTGGATTAAAAAATGCCGGTGCCACGTATCAAAAGGCTATGAATTTAATTTTTCATGATTTACTTGGTGTTATACTTGAGGTTTATATTGATGATATTGTTGTCAAATCAGATGCTTTTGAATCTCACTTAGCCGATTTGCGTTTGGCTTTTGGAAGAATGAAGAATTATGGGCTGAAAATGAATCCTTTGAAGTGTGCCTTTGGTGTATCGGCTGGGAAGTTTCTGGGTTTCATTATTCATGAAGATGGCGTGGAAATTGATCCCAAAAAGATAGAAGCTATACAGAAAGTAGAGGCTCCAACATGCAAGAGAGATATGCAAAAATTCCTTGGCAAGGTCAATTATTTGAGGAGGTTCATAGCCAATCTATCAGGGAAGGTTGATGCATTTACTCCTATCCTTCGGTTAAAGAATGATGTTGATTTTACTTGGGGGGCAAAACAGCAAGAGGCATTTGATATGATTAAGAAATATTTGTGCACTCCTCCGATTATGAAAGCGCCCAGGCACAGGGAGCCATTTAGACTTTACGTTGCAGCGGAGGAAGGTGTTATTGGTGTTGTTTTGACTCAAGAGACCGAAGGAAAGGAGCATGCTATTACTTATTTGAGCCGACGGTTATTGGATGCCGAGACAAGGTATATATTTATTGAGAAATTATGCTTATGCTTATATTATGCTTGCACAAAATTGAGACATTATCTAGTGCCTAGTACTTGCATTATAGCTTGTCAGACCGATGTCATCAAATACATGTTGCATAGGCCAATTCTTAGTGGTAGAATTGGAAAGTGGGCTTATGCTTTAATTGAATATGATTTGGCTTATGAATCTCTGAAATCCATGAAAGGCCAAATTGTTGCTAATTTTATTGTTGAGCATCGGATTGATGACAAGCATGATATTGATATAAACCTTGTCCCATTATTACCATGGAGATTATATTTTGATGGTTCAGTTTGTAGCAATGGCCAAGGTGTTGGTATTGTTTATATATCTCCTCATGGTGCTGTTTTTGAAGCCTCATGCCGCTTAGAATACTTTTGCACAAATAATCAAGCCGAATATGAAGCATTGTTATTCGGCTTAGAGATGTTGCTTGCCATAGGTGCTACACATATTGAGGATTTTGGTGATTCGTTATTAGTAGTGCAACAAATATCCAAAGTCTTTCAATGTTTTGATGAATCACTTAATGTTTATCTTGATAAATGTCTAGATATAATTTCTAATTTGTATTATTTTAGCATTGCTCGTATATCTAGACATGACAATTGGAGAGCAAATGAGTTGGCACAACAAGCATCCGGCTATCATGTTGATCGTGGCATGTTTCATATTTCTCAAAAGCTGATGTCTAGTCTTGCCAACATAGGTGAGGCCGAACCGGAGCCCACAGTTTTGGCCACTAATGAAATATTTAATGCAGGAGAAAATCAAGACTGGAGGAAACCCATTATTGATTATTTGTGTGATCCTAGTAAAAGGGTGGACAGGACTGTTCGGCGTATGGCTTTCAAATACACAATGAGAGATGATGATCTCTATCGCCTAACGGTTGATGATGTTCTTTTAAAGTGCTTGGACGAGGACCAAGCGAGAGTTTCTATGGGAGAGGTCCATGAAGGTATTTGTGGCACTCATCAGTCGGCTCCCAAGATGAAATGGCTATTACGATGTGCTGGGTTTTATTGGCCGACGATGGTTAATCATTGCTTCCGGTATTATAAAGGATGTGAAGCTTGTCAAAAGTTTGGTGATATTCAGTTGGCTCCCACTGCTATGTTACATCCTATTATCAAGCCGTGGCCTTTTAGAGGTTGGGTATTAGACTTTATTGGAGAGATTCATCCTTCTTCTTCAAAGGGGCATCCGTTCGTGTTGGTGGCTACCGATTATTTCACTAAATGGTCTGAAGCAATACCACTCAAAAATATGACGCATACAAAGGTTACTCGATTCATAACTGAGCATATTATTCATAGATTCGGCATTCCTCAAACATTAACTACAGACCAAGGTTCATCTTTTATGTCACATCAAGTTAGAGAATTTGCCAAATCATATAAGGTAAAGTTTCTCAATTCCTCTCCATATTATGCCCAAGCCAATGGACAAGCTAAGTCTAGCAATAAAATATTAATCAAGCTCATCAAGAAGAAGATTGAGGATAATCCAAGGAGATGGCATGAGCTATTGTCCGAAGCTTTGTGGGCACACAGAATCTCAAGGCATGGTGCTATAAAGGTAACTCCATATGAGCTCGTATATGGTCCAGAGGTCGTTTTACCAGTGGAAGTGAATTTGAATGCTTTGAGAATAGCCAAACAAAATGATTTATCGGCGGTGGACTTCTATAACTTGATGATGGACAATATTGATGAAGTCGCTGATAAACATTTGGCTGCCTTGAATGCCATAGAGAGAGATAAGTTGAGGGTGGCAAGAGCTTACAATAAGAAGGTCAAGTTGAAGAATTTTCAAGTTGGCGATCTCGTGTGGAAGGTGATTATACCAGTTGGTTCAAAAGATAGAAAATTCAGGAAGTGGTCTCCATGTTGGGAAGGTCCTTTTAAAATTACAAGAGTTGTTCCCGGAAACTCATATTTGGTGGAATCCGTATAAGGCACATTATTACCTCGAGCTCTCAATCGCAAGTATTTAAAGAAGTATCACCCAAGTGTGTGGCAACAAGCCTAGATAGGCAAATGACCGATATATAACTATCGCCCTTAGCATAAACATGGCCGATACATAATTATTGTCCTGAGAAAAATAAATGGCCGATGGAGTGTTGACATCGTCCTTAGAACAACTACATTGCAAAGTACTTTTTGGCACGCAAGTTTTGCCGAAAAACAGGGGGCATGTGTTGACACCAGATTTTGGCACGGTTAAGAACTTGATTAATATGGCCTCAAATAGAGAAATGATCTACATGAAAAAGTTTCATATTGTCGATATGAACATCTTTGAAGTTTGGGTTATCGCCATCCGACCTCATCTCAAGGGCCGAAACTATGCTCAAAATATTCTGATTTGTATTCAGAGTATTGTTCGGCCAATTAGGCCTTCAAGACGGCCTCTTATTGGAAATGTTTCTACACTAATTGTCTTCGCCTCGTCGAAACGATCGATTTAGATATAAAGAACGTCTCCATCGGAGTTCGTATGGAAAAGTTAGAGCCAAAACAGTGTGCTACAAAATTTTAGCCCGGAAGTTCCGGGCAAAACTTCCGGGGAGGTTCCGGGCTAAACAGAAAGTTCGCACACGGTTCACCCCGAAAGCTGGAATTTTAACATTATTTGCAGATTTACGGGCCCAAATTCAGTATCAAGATGACCTCGGATGAAAAAGTGATGAACTGAAGAGTTTTTCTCCATTGCAAGATCTACAACTTTTGTTTTTGGACCATCGCGATCCGAGGCCATGTGCGACCTGCAGGAGCTATACAAGAGGGCTAATTGATGTAATTTTATCCCGGAAGTTCCGGGCTGACCGGAAGTTCCGGCCCTCGTAGTCCAAGTTAGGTTATCTTTTAATGTTTGGGACGGGATTTGAGTCCTTTTCTTGTACGAAAAGTCCAGCCACCTCGTATATATGTAAGAGGTGACGGCCGATTGAATAACAACACACAATCGCAATGCATCTACCACTTTTTTCATCTACGTTTTGTCCTCCCCCCGTTCTTGCTCCCTCGTTCTTCATCGTTCTTCATGTTGGAGAGCTGCGAATCCCGAGGCTCTAGGGGCGGCTTGACCGACCTAGGGAAGCCCATAGCCGCCGTACTTCCCGACGGGGTCCCTCCCGGGAGTGTGGGGTTTCGGGTCCTCAGAAGTTCTCTCTGATCGTCTAGCGAATCGTGCTTCCGGTGAGATTCCTTCGACGTGAGCTGCGGTGGATCACCCCCGGTGTCGAGGGTACACGTGACGTGTTCGTGTGCGAACAGGGGTATTGGGATTTTTTTGTTGTTGTTGTGGGAAAGGGGTATCAGGGATCTAGCTGGAATCATTTTTTCCAGAGGGCGAACAAGTATCAGCTAGGCATAGGTTTTGTTTTTTGACATGCGTAGCCCACGACATATCGAGACAGTGGTTTCAACTTATTGTTTGAGGCCCATCATGTACGTACCGGCCTATGGGCCTCCTAGCGTAGGTTTTACTTTTTCTTAAACATCGGCAGCCCAATGTATTTTTTTTAATAAAATGCAGATCTCCATTCTATTTATGTATATATAAGAATAATAATGCAGTGTCCAATTTATGTTTTCCCTTCTAACCACATTATATATATTTTTATATTATTACTATTATCGTATACTTAATAGAGACTTATATATACATTATAAAAACATCCCACGCTTATTAACTTGTAAAAGTAAATGTTTAACAGAAGTTGGCAAGGAAAATCCTGGTTGTTTTTGACTCACATGCAAGGAAAATCCTGGTGATTGCATTCAAAAGCTTGCGAAGATTTTAAGCACCAATGTATATAACATGCTCATTTTTCTTTTGAGCAATTTTTTAATTTTATATATAGTAAAATGTGTAGCTACCATTTATGTTTTGATATTAATTGCTCCTTCTAACCTAACATTAAATATAGAACAAACCCAGCTAATTCGTGTATTTCAATAAAGTCCAAATGGGCTAGGATTTCTTAGAAAATATTAAATGGGCCACATTGACGCGAAATTATTTGTTCACCTAGCCCAGCAAATGGATTGTAAATTCTAGAAAACATGGGTTATATATATGCCACATTTTTGCAGGCTGGCATGTGGGCCAATAGGTCGAAGCCTATGCAAGGCATTGTCAACTTAGTCAACAAATGATTCTGACATCCACATCCATTGGATTTATATCCAACGGCCGACATGCACCTTCAATCTCTCGTCTTCTTCCTCCAGCGTCTCCGAGACCGCCTGCTCCGGCCACTCGCGGCTAGCAGCTCTTCTTAGCACGCATCACTGCGAAGCGCTACCCCACCGTCAGCCAGACTATCCCTCCACCCCTCCATACCTCCTGTTATTATTCACCGACTGTAGCCCCATGCTGCATCATAACCAGTTATAACCCTTGTACTGCTCTCAATCTGCAACTCCACTACCACGTCTTCCCATCTCCGGGTTGTTCCTGTCCGGGGCCTCGCCGTTGTCCACCGCCTTGTTGTGCTAGGTGCGGCATGGTCAACAAACGAGAGTCATCAGAAGAGGACTGTACGTGGAGAGCCTGACAGCTCAGACCCACGAGGTCCATAGTCGCAAGCAAGGAAAGTTCCTCCTTATTAAGCTGAAAAAATGTTTCGTCCCCTTGACACCTGGGACCCACCGGCTATATCTTCGCACGGAAGGAAGTGCCTCCTTGTTACGCGAAAAACTTATTCCTCCTGATGATAGCTGGGACCCGGCAGATTTGGTGGCTGACTTGTGGGCCTACTAAGCTGACTCATATGTAGGGTTTTGTCAACTTAATCAACAAATGATTCTAGCAGCTGGACCGTTGGATGTTAATGCAACAGCCATGATGCTTCTTCAGCCTCTGTTCTTGCTCCTGTCTCCCATGGGCGGCAGTGCTGTCATGCACCCGAACCAGTCAAGTTTTCCACTCCTCTCCATCTGCGACTCCACTGCCGCGTCTTCCCCATCTCCGGGTCGTTCCAGTCTGGGGCCTCGCTGTTGTCCATCGGCCTTGGTGCGCTCGGCATGATGTGGTCAAAGTGGTCAACAGACGGGACTCATCGGAAGATGACTGTACGTGAGAGGTTGACAGTGGGGATGCACCACGCCAATGGACTCGTGCATGCAACTGCATCCTTTTTACCCTAAAAAAATAATGTTTTCTCCCCTTGACAGCTGGGACCCACCAGCTACATCTTCGCACGCAAGGAAGTGCGGCCTTATTACAGAAAAAATGATTCCCCCTGACAGTTAGGACCCAGCAGCTATATCTTCGCACGCAAGGAAGTGCGTCCTTATCCTCCCTGACTGCTGGGACCCACCCGGTCGAAGCATATGTAACATTGTCTGTCTTGTTGTGAACGTGTACATACATACTGGTCGATCGGTCGCTCTGCAACAATGAACCATGGCCGAGTAAGTAGCGGCACATGTCATAGTAGAGCCCCCCCCCCCCCCCCCGCATAGCAGTTCAGGTTGTCCCATCTAACTCGTGTACACGTACATATAGCCACACGCCAAAAAATACGGCCACATACGTACATATGAGTGGGATCTCGAAACATGTACTCGCACATATGGATGGCCATGGCTCATGTACATGGAGAGGCAACAAACGACAGCGATGTCGTCCTGTTCATCGCCAGCCAGCCGATTTGGGTCGGAACGAAGGAAACATCATCGTGTTCACCAGGAGCCAAGTGTCTGGGTCGGAACGTGTCTTGTTCATCGGGAGCGAAGCCACTCGGTTGGAACACGTCCTGTTCAACGGGAGCCAACTGGCTTGGACGGAACAGCCGAAACACGGTCTAGCGTACCGCAAAACGGAGAAAACGGCCTTCTGTTCGACCGCGTCGAAACGGGGTCCTGTTCATTGGGAAGGGTCTCGCGTACCGCACAATGGAGGAAACGGACTTGTGTTCGAGTGCCTATTGTCGAAATGGGGTGCTATTTATCGGGAGGGGTGTGGCGTACCACAAAACGAAGGAAACAGACTTTTGTTGGAGCACCTACGATCGAAATGGGGTCCTGTTCATCGAGAGGGGTGTGGCGTACTGCAAAACAGGATATCATGGGCTACTGTTCATCCATCGTCTACTGCCTCGCTCCGGCCTCTATGGGCTACTGTTCATCCACCGTCGACTTCCTCCAGCCTCAACCTACTACTGTTCATCCACTGTCGACTTCCTCCAGCCTCCACCAGCTACTGTTCACCATGGGGGTCCTATTCATCTAGCCTCCACCGGCTACTGTTCAACCAGCCCTCCACACGGGGTCCTATTCAACCAGCCCTCCACACGGGGTCCTGTTCAACCAGCCCTCCACGGGGTCCTGTTCATCCACCCCCAACCAGCTCGGGTGTGGTGGCTTCCTCTCGATCGGGGTCCTGTTCATCTAGCGGGAACGACCTCTACTGCCACGGGATCCTGTTCATCCAACCCCCACTGGGAACTGTTCATCCAACCCCAAAAACGGTCAATGTTCATCAAGAGGCAGTAGTAGGTTGGATTGGTTTCAGTTAGCAGCAGAAGCGAAGAAATCGCTCGAGTTCAGTTAACAGCCAGGGATCAATCGCTCGGGTTCAGTAACATAGCTAGTGCAGTCGCTCGGGTTCACTAAGCGAACGCCTCACTCGGGTTCAGTTAGAGCCCAAAGCCTCGCACACACGTGCGGATTTGTACGAGAGAGAAACGTGCAATCCCTCCATGCATCGCTCAGCCCTGACCGCCCACCGTAACCGGGAACTCCCCGAAATTTTCCTCGCCCTCACTTCTACCATGATTTTTCCGTCATGGACGGCCCAAAGAATGTCATGCAGGTGTGTCCCCAGCCAGCCCAGGACAAATAGCCCATTTTTTGTCATGATTTTTTGTCATACAAGTAGGAGCCCACCACATCTATGATGACACCTTCTTTTGTCACAGTTATCATCATAGAAGTGTCATAAGCATGATAGAATTTTTTTTTCGTTCGGCCCAAAATGCCACGGATGTGTCTTTTTTGTAGTGGATGTATCTAGCATGGAAAGTGTTGGGAATTACTTGGTCGTTTTCGTTGACGGGAAAAGCATGCCTCTAAAAAATTATCTCTCAATTTAGGCTTTGAGCTCTGGCACCTCTACAAATCCCTACTCCCGTCTGCGAATGGCCTATCTATTTACTTTATGAATTTTTTTATTTTTATTTGAGTCTCCATCTTCTCTTATAATGCACCAACTAGGGAGAACTATGATCCTACTTGAGCATTGGATGTATCAATGATTGAGCATGATGGGCTCGGGATTACTTTCTTTAGTGTTGATATTTGGAAAGACATGGTTCCTTGTTGATATGCTTGAGTATTAAAATCTTCATGTCAAAACTATATTATTGCTTTGAACCATATAAAAGTCCAAATGTCCATGCTACAAAATAAAAGAATATGTGATGAACATGTTAGGCAGCATTCCACATCAAAAATTATGTTTTTATCATTTACCTACTCGAGGACAAGAAGGAATTAAGCTTGGGGATGCTAATACGTCTCCAACATATTAGCAATTTTTTATTGTTCCATGCTATTATATTATCATTTTTTGATGTTTTACAACCATTTTATAGCAACTTTATATCATTTTTTGGGACTAACCTATTGACATAGTGCCCAGTGCGAGTTGCTGTTTTTTGCCTGTTTTTCACTTTGCAGAATATTAGTACCAAACAAAGTCCAAACGCAGCGAAACTTTTTGGAGGTTGTTTTTGGACCAGAAGACACCTTGGCGACCAAGAAAGCACCTAAGGGGAGGCCTATGGGGACCACAACCCACAAGGGCGCGTCAAGGAGCCCAGGCATGCCCGGGGGGTTGTGGGGCCCACGGGGGTCTCCTCCACTGCCTCTTCGCCCTATAAATTCCCAAATATTCCAAAAACCCTAGGGGAGTCGACGAAACACAATTCCAGCTGCCGCAAGTTCCAGAACCACGAGATTCAATCTAACACCATCACGGAGGGGTTCACCATCCTCATTGGTGCCTCTCCGATCATGCGTGAGTAGTCCACCATAGACCTACATGTCTGTAGGCAGTAGCTAGATGGCTTCCTCTCTCTTTTTGATTCTCAATACAATGGTCTCTTGGAGATCTATTTGATGTAATGACTTTTTGCGTTGTGTTTGTTGGGATCCGATGAAGTTTGAGTTTATGATCAGATTTTTATCCATGAATATTATTTGAGTCTTCTTTGATCTCTTATATGCATGATTATTTATACCATTGTATTTCTTCTTCGAATCTTTGGTTAAGTTAGGCCAACTAGATAGATTTTTGTTGCCATGGGAAGAAGTGCTTTGTGATGGGTTCGATATTGCGGTGTCATTTCCTAGTGACAGAAGGGGCAACAAGGCACGCATGTATCGTTTCTATTAAGGATAACAAGAAGGGGGCTATTCCTACATGAATAGATCTCGTCTACATCATGTCATCGTTCTTATTGCATTACTCCATTTCTCCATAAACTTAATACACTACATGCATGATGGATAGCAGTCGATGTGTGGAGTAATAGTAGTAGATGTAGAATTGTTTCGATCATTGCCTTGGATATCATCATAATTATTCGATCTTCTATCAATTTCCCAACAGTAATTGTTTACCCACCGTGTGCTATTTCATTAGAGAATCCACTAGTGAAATCTACGGCCCCCGGGTCTATTCTTTATCATATTTGCTTTTCGATCTTTATTTCTCACTTTTATTTTCAGATCTATTATTTCAAAAACTCCAGAATACCTTGCTGCACTTTTTTGTTACTTATTTTATTTTGCATTTTATCGAGATCTATTTATCCAATCTACCACAAATTTATCTATCTTTTTACCGTGGAGGGATTGACAACCCCTCTTACGTGTCGGGTTGCAAGTATTTGTTCTTTGTGTGCAGGTACCATTTACATAGTGTTGCTTGGTTCTCCTACTGGATTAATACCTTGGTTTCACAACTGAGGGAAATACCTACCGTAGGTGTACTGCATAATCCCTTCCTCTTTGGGGAAATACCGACACAGTTTCAAGCGACATCACTCCCTCCTCCACGGCTGGCTGCACCTTTGCCGCTCTACCATACCCTCAAACGTTGGCCAGTCCATCCCTCTACCCCCACACGTCATCTTATTATCTGGCGACGTCAGCTCCATCTTGCACCCGCACCCAAACCAGTCAACTCTCGTACTCCTCTCCGCCTGCGACTACACTGCCGCATCTTCCAATGATCATATTAGTTCCCGTCCGAGGCCTCGCCATCATCCTCCGCCTTGGTTCGTTCAACATGCGAGGTGCGCCGACATCTAGCATTGTCAACATGGTCAACAACCGAGAGAAATAAGGAGATGACTGTATGTGGAGAGGATGATAGTAGGGACACACCAGGGTCATGGCAGTACGCGAGAAAGTGCCTCATTATTCCAAGCCAAAAAATGCTTCCTCCTAATGGCTTGACATTTGGATCCCACACCATTGTCAACATAGTCAATAAATGAGAGAATTACAGAACGAGCATCTGACACTAGGGACCCAGTGTGTCGCGCAGTTGTTTTTTTAGTTGAGAGATGGAGCTGGGTATCAACGGGGTTGTGGCCCATCTAACCCAGACTTTTATTTTATGTTTACCACATGACGAGCCCAGTTCTTTTTTTTCATTCTAAAAATGGATAGCCCAGTTATTTTTTTATACAATACCGAACCGTGGCCTATTTGCTTAGTTCAGCCTTGCTGGGCTGTAAATTTAGGACAGTAAAACTAAACCTAAACCAAGCTCTCTCATGCCCTCATCATTTTTGGCCGTTGGATTTCACATTTTAGTAGTTTCTAGCCATGAGATCTTCCGCTGAGTGCCAGTTTACCACGATCTAGGCTTGCTGTCCTAATGGGCCGCTACTCTGGGGACTTTTTTGAAGGCCTGTGGTTGATTGGGCTTCTATGGGCTGACCAATATGTCGCTGAGCTCAAAATAAAACCATTAGCTTGAGGGGATCCGAGCGGCTCGATACATAGGATGCGCCGATGTGATAGTCTTCCTCCATCCAGCCTAGGCGAGCCCATAGAAGGTGATCTGGTGCAGGATGGGATCAACCCAAGGTGAGGTATCCAGACTTGACCAGAGGCAACGCGCATGAGGCTGTGGCACTCGATAGGATCGATTTGCGTCGATCCAGCCCTTCATGACCTTGTCGTCGTCGCCGCCGCCCTGCTCCCTCCCGACCTTGTGCCACACCCACCATCTCCAACCCTAGTGAGCTGCCTCCCTGTCCAATCTCATGTACAACCTGACTGTTGATGCATCCCCTTCCCTCTTACCCCCATACTGGGCATATGATCAGTACACGCCGTGCAAGGCAGCTGCTCGACGGAATGTCACAATGGATGGATCCCTCCACGACGCCGCCCATCCCTGCGTGTGCTCTCTACCTAGAAGATCTTGTCTCCACGCTGTCTGCTGCATGGTAGATTCATAGCCTAATGCTCTGTTCATATGTCCTCATAGGGAATTGATGTCGGCTTGAACTACGTTGGTATTTCCCCAAAGAGGAAGGGATGATGCAACACAACAACCGTAGGTATTTCCCTCGGTGATGAGACCAAGGTTATCGAACCAGTAGGAGAATCAACACAACACTATGCAAAATGGTACCTGCACACAAAGAACAAATACTTGCAATCCGACAAGTTAAAGGGGTTGTCAATCCCTTTCGGGTAATGGTGCCAGAAATTGTCAAGTTGACAAGATAAAATTGTAGTGGATTGATAGATGCAAATAAAAGCAACTAAAATTCGGCGAGGTATTTTTGGGTTTTTGACAATACAGATCTGAAAATAAAAGTTACAAAAAATAAAAAATAAATAGCAAAATAGATCTGAAAGTATATGATGAGAAAATAGACCCGGGGGCCGTAGATTTCACTAGTGGCTTCTCTCGAGAAACATAGCATACGGTGGTTAACAAATTACTGTTGAGCAATTGATAGAACTTCAAATAATTATGACGATATCTAGGCAATGGTCATTATATAGGCATCACGTCCAAGATTAGTAGACCGACTCCTGTCTGCATCTACTACTATTACTCAACACATCGACTGCTATCCAGCATGCATCTAGTGTATTAAGTTCACGGAGAAACGGAATAATGCAATAAGAACGATGAGATAATTTAGACAAGATCTACTGCCGTGGATTTGTCACGGCAGATGTCCTTAGTGTTAGGACTTAGTCGCGAGGCCAACGCATCTATGTGGTAGCTTGAGAGGGGTTGAGCGGAATCGAGAGATGCAACACAAGACAGGGATTTAGACAGCTTCGGGCCCTGGGAAACATCATCCGGTAAAAACCCTACATGCTGTTTGAGGCTAGGTCTCATTATCATCACGAGGGAGTCGCTGTAAACCGGCTCTCCTCTTTGTGTCTAGCCCTAAGATTGTTTCTTCTTGCTTGTAGCTTCTCCCTCTTTGGGGAGCCCTGCCCCTCCTTATATATGTTGAAGGGGCGGTTTACATGACTAGTCCTAGTTGGATTAGGATTACTCTATTACAAGTGGAGTCCTAGTCTTGCTTCCTTTGTAGGAGAATAATCCTTATGCTTTCCTCATAAACCGGCCCACCATTAAACGTGAACCGGCCTTCTGGGCCTTGGGCCTCGTCATCCATCTAACCCGCCCACCGGGTTACTAATGAACCGCCAAGACCGGGCGAGTATCCCGTGAACCGCCAAGCTCCGAGCGGGTTACCAGTGAGTCGTCCAGTCCGGCCGGGTTAAACTTCCGGCCGGTTTACACCGCGGGGTATATCCCCGACATTAGCCCCCAGTTTAATTTGGATTTATCCATGTTAAACTGATCCTGATCATCCTTAAGTTCTTGTCACTTCCTCCTTCTAGAAAATCCGGTTTAATAGGCCAGCTTCATAATCAACTTGCTGACATTAGTTTCTCATAGAAAATATATTGTGAAGAGTAACTCCTTTGATTCAGCTCCCAATGCTTAACAAAAATAATGGTCCTTGAAATCCTCATCTGATCTTCATCCGGTTTAAGAATGTAAAACTTGCCGGTTTATAAATATTGATAGTACCGGTTTATACTTGTAATTGACCTCCAGCTTGAAAATATACCTCTTATAAGACTATCACTTGTAGCCCTCAAGTCTTAAGAAGGTAGCATAGCAATAGCTTAAGACTTGCTTCAATATAAATATCACAATCTTGAAGAAATCCAGGTTGTTCATCTCAATCACTAGTTAGAATTGAGTATTCCCAATATGTAGCCCCCAAGTGTCGGGTTGTCATGCTTGCAGTAACTTGGGACTTGTAATTTCCTGATGCTCATAAAAACTTCAACCAGTGTAGCCCCCAAGGGCCGGGTCATTATGCAATAATGAGCAGGGACTTTGTAAATATAATCATGTAATCTTTGAACAGCAACGGTGTAGCCCCCAAGGGCCGACTCAGTAAGATAATATTGAGCTGGGACTTTGATATATACTTCAATGAAAATAACATCATATGATGTAACCCCCATCATGGGGCTTGAATTCACGTCCACAAGGTTAAGAGCCTTGTGCCTTACCAACTGAGCAGTGGACCCTTCAATATAATGAATAAAAAGCTTTGTACCTTCAATTGTTGACAGGAGCAATTGGTAGCCCCCAAGGGCCGGCTCATTATAATGTGATGAGTCGGGTGCATGCTTGCAGCGACATGAGACTTGCATATTTGATGTAATCGCAACTTGAATAATGTAGCCCCCAAGTGTCGGGTCGTAAGCCTGCAACGACTCGGGACTATTCCCTCCATTGCAAAATAAATCATATCCTTTGAAAAAATAATAGCCATTGCGCTAAAGCGACTTTGAAAACCTCAATAATATCGGTTGTTAAAAACCATAATAAAAATCCAGCCATGTTGGCTATTCAAGATAATATAATCCGGTATGAAAACCTTATTCATTCAATATCATAATGAAACTTCAGCCAAGTTTGGCTATTTGAACAATATAACCCAATGATTTATAAGCGCATGATTCCAATGGCGCAATCCAAATATCTACTGGCGACTTATAGTCCAAAGCCAGGCCGGTTTAATAAACACCGGACAATTTCTCATCATAGACTGGCATTTTATCGTCTTAAAGCCAGGCCAGTTTAATAAACGCCGGTGATTTATAATCATGCTTTATTCAACCTATTTCTGCATACAACAAGTTTAAAGTGTCCTGGCGGTTTACCGCCGGACGGGTCATAATGCCCAACATATAACCCGGGTTTATAACCAAGGCTGCACTTAAGAATAATCAAATATGAAATATATCATACCTGTGACATTGAATCACATCGTAGGTTTACCAACTTTTTGTAGTAAGGGTGATAACCCCAATCTTGAGTAATGATAACTCCTTTCATACTGTGACGGTTTATGATAAAACCGTACTGGGTTGTGATAAACACCGATTTAACCATATATAATGCTGGCGACTTATAGTCGAAACCAGACTGGGCTGATAGTCTCCGGATTATGATTTGATCATGTACTGACAGCTTGTAATTGAAAGCCAAGCCGGGTTAATGGACACCGGTTTACTCCATGATAAGATGGTAACATAAAATCAAAAAATCAAACCGGTCAAATAATCTCTGGATTAAGAATTGACCGTGTTCCGTAAATTGACAGTCAAACCGGTCTGCGAATTTTGTCGGTTTAAGAATGCAACAAAGAAGAAATATATATTAAAGAAAATTTCAAGCAAAGGCAATAATAAAACCATTTGCAAAAAACATGCTATACTGAGCTGATCAGATGGTGTTACCGTGGTCGGACAGGACCAAGCCCCCAATAGGAGTGACAATGGTTCAAGTCAGCCAGGTCCCCAAATGAAACCGTGGCATATATGCCAATCAAAAGGTGTGGCGATGGTTCGGGTTCGACCAAGCCCCCAAGTGATTTTGTGGCCTTAGGCCGATCAAGAGGCGTGACTGGTTCAGACTTGACCGTGTCCCCAAGTGATCTGGTGGCTTTCGCCTATCAAAAGGTGTCGCGTTGGTTCGGACACGACCAAGGCCCCAAGTGATATAAAAAGCAAATTTCAAGGGGTAAACCGGAGGCCGCTTTAAGACAGAACCTCCGTGTAACCACGCATGATGTAAAAAAGAACAGAGACCCCGCTTTATGAAGCAGAAGCCCCCATGTGATCAATATGTTAGGCCAATAAGGCAGGATATCCATGTTTGAACCGCGCATCATGGCAGCAGGTCCTCTTCGGTAATTTTTAACTTTTTTGCAAGAGATAAATTCTTCTTGAACCGGGATCTTGAACCGGATATGGAGAGCTTCAAAGCTTTGTGGGAGACATCTTTCCCTTGAACCGGATTTTAAAACCGGAATCTTCATTTTCAGCCGGAAATTTTCTGACGACCTTTAAACTCGAACTTGTGAGAAGTTAATTCCTTTTTGAACCGGAAATTCTTAAATCGGATTTGAGAGCTTCAGTGAGACTGGCTTCCCTTGAGCCGGATTTTAAACCGGAATCTTTTCTGATGACCCGGAACTTCTTCATTGAGCCGGGATTTTGTAATTGTCATATACTTTCTAAGCCGGAAATTTTCTGACGGCCTTCAAATAGCAGTAGCCTCCGGGACCGGGTTATCTTTCCCTCCACTGTCCTGGGGTTTTTAAATTAGCTGAAACTGGCAAGACTTATTGCGTCATATCATCGTAGCCCCCAAGTCTCAAGGTGACTCGAAGAGTTGGCTTGAGATTCTCCATATTTGACCGTCATATAAATCGGCATAACTTGTATATCATTGGTGTTGATAGCATGATGTGAATCCACAGAAGGTTGAGGTGACTGCAGCGGGTTATAAATGATCCCGTATGAGCCGTGTCAGCAACTCGGCCAATGGTTCCTTCCAACTGGCGATTTGAAGCTAACCAAACTGTAGTAGCGACGACTTGTGTGCCTGTCCATTGAGCCATCCAGCGCAGACGGCGGTTGATAGTATATGATAATTTGCCTCCTATTTGTTGAAAGAAAACCGGGCTACCCAAGCTGTGACTTGCTCATAGTTCAATAAACAACTCATGCAGACAGGTGCGGCCTGGCGTGTTGATGTAGACCAGGCCGCGAGAGATGGATGGAAAATACGACCGCAGCATCAGAGATGGCACAGACAGATGAGTCGGTCGCGGCGTTGTAAACCGCTTCAGACGGGTGAGTCAAACGCAGGCGCGGTCCCGGCAAGCTGATGTAAACCGGGTCGTAAGGGCGGCGTCTTGCACGTGTCCATTCACCCTGTACTGTGGCACAGACGAACACCAGGCAGGACGTTGCCAGCGCGTGCTCCATACCCATGGTATAAACCATGTTTTATAATGAATAATTGTCCTGCATATCAAAATATACGGTCCAAAGTAATTGTTCTTTTGACAAAAAAACAATATGTGTCAAAAATAGACTTAGATAGATGTCACCTGATATGTTAGGCCGGAAATTATCCGCCGTGGAGTTGATGGTCACCACAGTGAAGCTAAAATCAGTCACGGGTGAACCGGTCGCAGTTTGGTAAGCCGGTGCGGACGGGTGAATCGGCCGTGATATTTGTAAGCCGGCGCGGACGATGAATCGGCCGCATGCGTGGACTGATGTAAACCGAACGGTAGGGTTGGCGATTTGCACATGTATTCGTCGAGTAGCATGGCCCGGAGGAACTCTAGTACAAAATTATGCTGCACGCGCTCCATGTCCGTGGTATAACAATACCCTTGTCATAAATAACTATCCTGCATAAAAATATTGCAGACCACGGCAAAGATAAATTGTTTTTTATAAAAAACAATGTGTCGATAAAATATACTTAGATGAATATCACCTGATCTATCCGCACGACCGATGATCCATAAGTAGCGTCTTTGATCATTGTAATTTGATAACTGAGTCTACAAGCAACCCTTTTCTGATCATACCACCTACGTAACTTGATGGATTTCTGTACTGCTTGCAAAAACTGAAAGGCCTTGCACGCAGCCATGTCATACATTGCTTCAAACACCTGCAACAATTGTAGAGGCTCGTCAACGGCTGTCGCATAAAAAAAATCAGTAGGCCGGCTCAACGTGCCCCCGCGGATACAGCAAGGGCGGTTCGTGGTCAAAACTGTGGCCACAACGGCGGTTGACACCGGTGGCAGAGGAGAACCGGTGGGGCTGTATTGAATTTGAATCACTGGACTTCTGCTCTGACCAGCCCGTCTTCGCCTCCAAGGCGGCACGGTCCGCGGAGCCCGCTACGTCGGCTACTGGGCAGCACGGCCAGCTCAAGGCGAGCACCTCAGCAGGAGAGGAGAGGCCGGCGAGGCGGGTCATGACAGTGCCCGAGCTAGGTGGATCGGGGCGGAAACGGTCGGCCGGCGGCGACTCTCGGCGGCAGCGGCGGCTCTCGGTGGCAGCAGGGCCAGCGAGGTGCGGAGCGGCTCTCCAGTGGAGTAACACGGAGGCGGAGCGTCGAGGCGGTAGCGGCTGCAAAAGCGCCGATGGCGGCCGGCGGCGGGGCAATGAAGACAGCGGGTCGACGGTGGCTGACTTGTGGGCGATGCCGCAGGTGTAGGGGCGGAGGTCGTGGCCGGTTCTCTGCAGATGGAAGTGGAGACTGGAGAGCGACGGTTCGACGGTCGCCGGCTTGGGGTCAGAACGGTGGCGGAAACGGGCGCCTCGAAGCGAGGCCGCAGGCGCGGTTGCGGCTCGACACAGCAGCCCCAGGCAGCCACTTGCAACGAAGGCAAGGCCAAAACGGGGCTAGCAGCCCATGTGAACGGGCGTTGTGGGCCGCCCCTGATGGAATCTTTCTCCTCCACTTTTTCCTTACGTGACTAGCACTTGGACTTGGTCAATGTATTGACAACAGAAAAGTGTATGAGTCGTTTGGAGCAATAGAACTCGGTGACTTGCACGCGTTTAGAACTCCTGTCGATCTCGGCCTCTGGCAGACAGTACTTTCCAACCTCGATCTGAGTTTAGATCGTTGTATAACGAAGGAGATAACAACAGCAGCTACGCCTAATCAGATTCCAACAGAAGCTGACGGTCTCAGCGACTTGGTGATTTGACGGCTTGATGGATTGTTGCCGGCTCACGCTCAAACTTTTACTGATCAGATTTCCTCGAATCGTACAGAGACTTGTCGGCAGCGGCGGCGTATAGCCGCAACCCTATCTTTCTTCTTCGACTTCAATCTCACTGATTGTAAAATCTTCATATAAAAAATTGCAAACTTCTCGATCCCTGGAGAGATCCCTCCAAGAACTCATCACCACCTGTGCGCGGGCCCCACGGTGGGCGCCAACTGTCGTGGATTTGTCACGGCAGATGTCCTTAGTGTTAGGACTTAGTTGCGAGGCCAACGCATCTATGTGGTAGCTTGAGAGGGGTTGAGCGGAATCGAGAGACGCAACACAAGACAGGGATTTAGACAGCTTCGGGCCCCAGGAAACATCATCCGGTAAAAACCCTACATGCTGTTTGAGGCTATGTCTCATTATCATCACAAGGGAGTCGCCGTAAACCGGCTCTCCTCTTCGTGTCTAGCCCTAAGATTGTTTCTTCTTGCTTGTAGCTTCTCCCTCTTTGGGGAGCCCTGCCCCTCCTTATATATGTTGAAGGGGCGGTTTACATGACTAGTCCTAGTTGGATTAGGATTACTCTATTACAAGTGGTGTCCTAGTTTTGCTTCCTTTGTAGGAGAATAATCCTTATGCTTTCCTCATAAACCGGCCCACCATTAAACGTGAACCAGCCTTCTGGGCCTTGGGCCTCGTCATCCATCTAACCCGCCCACCGGGTTACTAATGAACCGCCAAGACCGGGCGAGTATCCCGTGAACCGCCAAGCTCCGAGCAGGTTACCAGTGAGTCGTCCAGTCCGGCCGGGTTAAACTTCCGGCTGGTTTACACCGCGGGGTATATCCCCGACATCTACTCATATAGGAATAGACCCCACCTTGTTATCCTTAATAGCAACGATACATACGTGTCGACTCCCCTTCTGTCACTGGGATCGAGCACCATCAGATCGAACCCATCACAAAGCACCTCTTCCCATGGCAAGAAAAACGGATCTAGTCAGCCTAACTAAACCAAAGATTCGAAGAAAAAAATACAAGGCTATTAGTAATCATGCATATAAGAGATCAAAAGACTCAAATAACTTTCATGGAGAAAAACATAGATCTGATCATAAACTCAAAGTTCATCGGATTCCAAAAAATACACCGCAAAAAGAGTTACATTAAATAGATCTCAAAGAGACCATTGTATTGAGAATCAAAAGAGAGAGAGAGAGAGGAAGCCATCTAGCTACTAACTATGGACCCGTAGGTCTACAATGAACTACTCATGCATCATCGAAGAGGCACCAATGAGGATGATGATTGTTGAACTTGCGGCGGTTGGAATTGTTTTTCGTCCCCTCTCCTAGCGTTTCAGGAATATTGGGGTATTTATAGAGCAAAGAGGCGGTGCGGGAGGCAGCCGAGGTACGCACAACCCACCAGGGCATGCTAGGGACCCCAGGCACGCCCAGCTGGGCTGTGCTCCTCTCGGAGCCCCCTCTGGTACTTCTTTGGCCCAATAGGTGTCTTCTGGTCCAGAAAAAATCACCAAAAAGTTTTGTTGCATTTGGACTCCATTTGGTATTGATTTCCTGCGAAGAAAAAAACAAGCAAAAAACAGAAACTAGCACTGGGCACTATGTCAACAGGTTAGTCCCAAAAAATGACATAAAGTTGCTATAAAATGATTTTGAAACATCCAAGAATAATAATATAACAACATGGAACAATAAAAATTATATATACATTGGAGACATATCAGCATCCCCAAGACTAATTCGAATAAATGATAAAAACATAATTTTTGATGTGGAATGTTGCCTAACATGTTCATCACATAATATTTCCTTTGTAGCATGGACATTTGGACTTCTATATGATTCAGAGCAACAGTCTAGTTTTGACATGAAGATTTCAATACTCAATTATATCAACAAGCAACTATGTCTTTTCAAAATATCAATGCTAAAGCAAGTTATCCCCAGCCCATTATGCTCAATCATTGACCCATTCATGAAACACACTCGCATATTAGCTACACCCAATGCTCAAGTACGATCATAGTGCCCCTTAGTTGGTGCTTTAGAAGAGAAGATGCAGACTCAAAATAAAAATAAAATTGCATAAAGTAAATAGAAAGGCCCTTCGCAGAGGGAAGTTGGTATTTGTAGAGGTGCCAGAGCCCAAAGCAAAAAAGATAGAGATAAAACATTTTGGGTGGCATGCCATGCTAGATATATCATAGGTGGTTCCCACACAGAAAATAAAGTTTATTCCTTTTTCCACCATACTTTCACATTCCACGGCTAACCAAATCCACGGGTGCCGTTTATACCAACACTTTCCAAGGAATTTACTGTTTGACAACATAAAGTAAATTCATTTTTCATTTCGGGACTAGGCATACCTAAGACCTTTGTCGTACTCTCGTGCAATGACATGTGAATAAACACTCATCTTGAGAATACACATCTAGCATGGAAAAATATCAGCAACCTGATGTCTGCTAGAACTACGTCAGTATTTCCCCAAAGAGGAAGTGATGATGCAGTATAGTGACGGTAGGTATTTCCCTCAGTGATGAGACCAAGGTTATCGAACTAGTAGGAGAACCTCCTCACACCACGTAAACAGCACCTGCACACAAGTAACAAATACTCACAACCCGATGTGTTAAAGGGGTTGTCAATCCCTTCCGGGTACGGCACCTCAAGATAGGCAAAAAACATGAGGTAAAAGTGGTAGATAAGATAAATAGATCGTGGAAAAAATAAATACCAGCAAGGTATTTTTGTATTTTTGGTTTAATAGATCTGAAGATAAATTCAAGGGAAAATAGATCGCAAAGGCAAATATTATGAAAAGAGACCCAGGGGCCGTAGGTTTCACTAGTGGCTTCTCTCGAGAAAAATAGAAAACGGTGGGAAAACAATTACTATTGGGCAGTTGATAGAACTTCATATAATCATGTCGCTATCCAGGAAATGATCATTATATAGGCATCACGTCCAAGATTAGTAGACCGACTCTTGCCTGCATCTACTACTACTACTACTCCACACATCAACTACAATCCAGCATACATCTAGTGTATTAAGTTCATGAGAAAACGGAGTAATGCAATAAGAACGATGACATGATGTAGACGAGATCTGTTTATCTATTGCGGAGATACAGATCTCATCTTGTTATACTTAGTAGCAACAATACATACATGTCGGTTCCTCTTCTGTCACTGGGATCAAGCACCGTAAGATCAAACCCACTACAAAGCACCTATTCCCATTGCAAGATAAATAGATCAAGTTGGCCAAACAAAACCCAAATATTGGAGAAGATATACGAGTCTATAAGCAATCATGCATATAAGAGACCAAAGAAGAGACAAATAACTTTCATGGATAAAAACATAGATCTGATCATAAACTCAAAGTTCATCGGATCCCAACAAACACACCGCAAAAAGGATTACATCATATGGATCTCCAAGAGACCATTGTATTGATAATCAAGAGAGAGAGTGAGTGAGAGAGAGAGGAAGCCATCTAGCTACTAACTACGGACCCGTAGGTCTACAAAGAACTACTCACGCATCATCAGAGAGGCACCAATGGAAGTGGTGAACCCTTCCATGACGGTGTCTAGATTGTATCTGGTGGTCCTGGACTCCGTGGTGGCTGGAATTGATTTTCGTCGACTCCTCTATGGTTTCTAGAATATTTGGGTATTTATAGAGCAAAGAGGCCGTTCAGGGGGCACCCGATATGGGCAGCACCTACCAAGGCGCGCCTGGGCCTCCTGGTGCACCCTGGTCGGTGCTGCTCCCCTCGACCAGCCCCCCAGGTGCTTCGTTGGCCCACTGGCTTTCTTCTGGACCAAAAAATCCTCCAGAAGTTTCGTTGCGTTTGGACTCTATTTGAAATTGATTTCCTGCGATGTAAAAAACAAGCAGAAAACAACAACTGGCACTGGGCACTATGTCAATAGGTTAGTACCAAAAAATGTTATAAAATGACTATAAAATGATTGTAAAACATCCAAGAATGATAATATAACAACATGGAACAATCAAAAATTATAGATACCTTGGAGATGTATTAGCATCCCCAAGCTCAATTCCTGCTCGTCCTCGAGTAGGTAAATGATAAAAACAGAATTTTTGATGTGGAATGCTACCTAACATGTTCATCACATTTCTTTTCTTTATAGCATGGACATATGTACTTTTATATGATTTAAAGTAATAGTCTAGTTTTGATATGAAGACTTTAATACTCAATCAATGCCAACAAGCAACCATGTCTTTCAAAATATCAACACTAAAGCAAGTTATCCCTAGCCCATCATGCTCAATCATTGATCCATTCATGAAACACACTCGAATATTACCTACACCCAATGCTCAAATACAATCATAGTGCCCCTTAGTTGGTGCTTTATAAGAGAAGATGGAGACTCAAACTCAAAATAAAAATTGCATAAGTAAAAGAAAGGCCCTTCGCGGAGGGAAGTAGGGATTTGTAGAGGTGCCAGAGCTCAAAGCTTAAATTGAGAGATAAAAATTATTTTTGAGAGTCATACTTTTCCCACCAGCGAAAACGACTTGGAGCATCCCAACACTTTCCATGCTAGATACATCATAGGCGGTTCCCAAATAGAGAATAAAGTTTATACCTTTTTCCATCATAGCTTTCACTTTCCATGGCTAACCGTATCCACGTGTGCCCTCCATACCAACACTTTTCAAGGAATTTATTATTTGACAACATAAAGTAAATTCATTATTCATTTCAGGACTAAGCATCCCTAGTACCTTTACCATATTATCGTGCAATGACAAGTGAATAAACACTGATCGTGAGAATAACACATCTAGCATGGAAAATATTGGCTACCCTTTACCGCTTCGCGAGTAGTAGAGCACACAAAAGAGAAATTTATTTTGAACACTAGAGATGGCACATGCAAATTTGCTTAGAACGGCATGGAAATACCGCATATAGGTAGGTATAGTGGACTCATAAGGTGAAACTGGTTTAAAGGGTTTTGGATGCACAACTAGTGATCATACTTGGTGCAAAATGAAGGCTAGCAAAAAGATTGAGAAGCGACCAATCAAAAAGCGAAAAATCTTGTACCCAAGCATTAAGAATAAGTAACACCAAATAATGCACCATAAGTAGTATATAAATTTCATTTCATAACAATTGACTTACGTGCTTGCATAGGGAATCACAAACCTTAACATCAATATTCTTACTAAAGCACAATTACTCATCAACATGACTCACAAATCATATCATCATATCTCAAAACCATTACTAAGAATCAATTTTATTTTGTCAACTGATCTTCATTAAAGTTTTTATTATATCCTCCTTGGATATCTATCACTTTTGGACTATTTTCATATGTTGCTCTTGATAAGCTCGAACAACTACAAGTGAAGATCATGAGCATAATTTTTTTCTTTCTCTCAAAATAATATAAGTGAAGCAAGAGAAAATTTCTTAAATATTTACTAACTCCCAAACAAATATAAGTGAATCATGCGAGCATTTCTTCAAAATGAACAAAGCACACCATGCTCAAAAAGATATAAGTGAAGTACTTAAGCAAATTCATGGCTCTAAAAAATTTAAGTGAAGCACAGGAGCAAGCATATCATAATTTTTGGTTCTCCCAAAAGGGTGTGTCTAGCAAGGATTGAACACTTAAAACACAAATAAAAACAAGCAAATACTCATATCATACAAGATGATCCAAGCAAAACTCATATCATGTGACGAATAAAAATATAGTTTCAAGTAAAATACCGATGGTTGTTAGAAGAAAGCGGGGATGCCACTCGGGGGCATCCCCAAGCTTAGTTGCTTGCTACTTATTTGAATATTATCTTGGGGTGCCTAGGGATCCCCAAGCTTAGCCTTCTGCTTATCCTTATTCCTTCGTCCATCGTAAGATAACCCAAAACTTCAAAACTTCAATCACACAAAACTCAAACAAAACCTTCGTGAGATCCGTTAGTATAAGAAACCAAACCACTGCTATAAGTACTGTAGAAAACCTATTATTATTTTGTTTTTTCATTATATCTACTGTATTCCAACTTTTCTATGGCAAAAACTCATCAAATAAAACCATAGAATCATCAAAATAAGCACACAACGCAAAGAAAACAGAATCTGTCAAAAACAGAACAATCTCTAGGAATCTGAAAATTTCGAATACTTCTGTAACTCCAAACATTATTAAATAAACTGGTGGATGTGAGGAATTTGTTTATCAATCCTCTTCAAAAAGAATCAACTTAAAAGCACTCATCTGTAAAAAATGACAAATAATCTCGTGAGCGCAAAAGTTTCTGTTTTTCAGCAAGATCAAATAAACTTTCACCCAAGTCTTCCCAAAGGTCTTGCTTGTCACAAACACTAACTAAAACACAAAAAACACAATCATAAAAGTATTATAATTGTGGTAACACTAAAGAACAGAAAGAAAAAAGCAAAAATAAATCTTATTCATTGGGTTGCCTCCGTACAAGCAATATCGTTTTATGCCCCTAGCTAGGCATAACGCGTAGGATCTAAGTTTTGTCATCTTTTGTTCTAGATCCATAAGATGACCTCATGATTGATTCATATGGTGGCCTAATTCTTGTTCTAGGGAAGTGTTCCATTCCCTTACTTAGTGGAAATTGAAATTTAATATTGCCTTCTTTCATATCAATCACGACACCAATAGTACGCAAAAACCGTCTACCAAGAATAATTGGACAAGACGGATTGCAATCAATATCAAGAACAATAAAAAATATATGGGTACATAATTCCTATTTGCAAGAATAATAACATCATCAATTCTTCCCATAGGCTTTTTAATAGTAGAATCCGCTAAGTGCAAATTTAAAGAGCATTCTTCTATATCGGTAAGACCAAGCACATCACATAAAGATTTCGGAATTGTAGAAACACTAGTACCCAAGTCACATAAATAAAAACACTCATAATTTTTGATCTTGACTTTGATAGTAGGTTCCCATTCATCATGCAATTTTCTAGGAATTGAAACTTCTAATTCCAACTTTTTTTTCAAAAGCTTTCATCATAGCATCGACAATATGTTTAGTAAAAGCTTTATTTTGTTCATAAGCATGGGGTGAATTTATCATGGATTGCAACAAAGAAATAAAATCAACCAAAGATCAACTATCATAATTAAAGTCTTTGTAATCCAAAATAGTGGGCACATCACTAGTTAAAGTCTTGACCTCTTCAAACCCACTTTTATCAATTTTTTCAACAAGATTTTCACCCTCTGAATCATAGGGACGCCTTCTAACTAAAGTTGACTCTTCTCCAACCCCTTTTTCATCAATCTTAAATTTACTAAACAAATAATCAATAGAAAAAACAACAATCACTTTAAGATCCTCATCACTTTTATGATAGTAATCACTAGAAAACGCTTTTTCTAAAAATGCTCTTTTAGATCTAAGCATAGCGGTTGTTTTCTCAATTTCATTCATAGAAACATAAAGAGCTTTAATTGATTCTTCAACTTAGGCACAAAAATTTTCATCTTGAGAGTTGCTACATCATGAGTAATTCTATCAACACTTCTAGACAAATCATCAATTTTAATCAACTTTTCTTCTATCGAAGTGTTGAAAGCCTTTTGTGTATTGATAAAATCTTTGATATTGCTCTCAAGATCAGAGGTGTTTCTATTATCATTGTATGTGGGAGTACCATAGGAATTACCATAATTATTAGAGGAATTACTAGGGAAAGGCCTAGGATTAAAATTACCTCTATAAGCATTGTTGTTGAAATTATTTCGCGAGACAAAATTCACATCTATGGCATCACTATTTTCCTTAATCAAAGTAGACAAAGGAACATCATTAAAATAAATAGGAGCATTTTATTAGCAACAACTTCATAACAGCATCAACTTTTTCACTTAAAGAATTTATTTCTTCTACCAAATTGACTTTTTTACTAGTAGGAGCTCTTTCGGTATGCCATTGCGAGTAATTTGCCATAATATTATCTAGCAATTTAGTAGATTCACCCAAAGTAATTTCCATAAAAGTACCCCCCGTGGATGAATGTAAAAGACTACGAGAAACAAAATTCAATCCCGCATAAAAGTTTTGTATGATCATCCAAAGATTTAACCGATGAGTTGGGAAATTCTTTAGAATCAATTTCATCCTTTCCCAAGATTATGCAACATGCTCATGTTCAAGTTGCTTGAAATTCATGATCTTGGTTCTAAGGGAAATAATTTTATGGGCGTAAAATGCTTAGTGATAAAAGCATCTTTGCACTTGTTCCAAGAATCGATACTATTGCGAGGCAAAGAAGAAAACCAAATTTTTGCACGATCTCGCAAAGAAAACGGAAATAATTTCAACTTCACAACATCATTGTCCACATCTTTTTTCTTTTGCATATCGCATAATTCTGCGAATGTATTAAGATGGGACACGGCATCCTCATTAGGAGTAGCGACAAATTGATCTTTCATGAAAAGATTCAGCAAAGCAGTATTAATATCAGAAGACTCCGCACTAGTGACGGGAGGAGCAATTGGAGTGCTAATAAAATAATTGTTGTTGATATTTGAGAAGTCACACAACTTGGTGTTCTCTTGATTCATGATGACTACACAACAAGATTGCACTCAAAAACAGATTTGACAAGAAAACGGCGAACTAAAAAGAGGGCAAATAAAATGGCAAATTTTTGTGAAGTGGGGGAGAGGAAAACAAGAGGCAAATAACAAATAATGTAAAATTCTAGGAGACGAGATTTGTGATTAGGAACCTGGTTGATGTTGAAGATCCTCCTCGGCAACGACGCTAAAAATTCCTTTTCATGTGTGCTAGAACTACGTCGGTATTTTCCCAAAGAGGAAGGGATGATGCAGTATAGCGACGGTAGGTATTTTCCTTAGTGATGAGACCAAGGGTATCGAACCAGTAGGAAAACATCCTCACACCACGTAAACAGCACCTGCACACAAATAACAAATACTCGCAACCCGACGTGTTAAAGGGGTTGTCAATCCCTTTAGGGTACGACGCCTCAAGATAGGCAAAAAATGTGAGGTAAAAGTGGCATATAGGATAAATAGATCGCGGAACAAATAAATTGCAGCAATGTATTTTTGGTTTAATAGATCTGAAAACAAATGCAAGGGAAAATAGATCGCAAAGGCAAATATTATGAAAAGAGACCCAGGGGCCGTAGGTTTCACTAGTGGCTTCTCTCGAGAAAAATAGCAAACGGTGGGAAAACAATTACTATTGGGCAGTTGATAGAACTTCGTATAATCATGTCGCTATCCAGGCAATGATCATTATATAGGCATCACGTCCAAGATTAGTAGACCGACTCCTGCCTGCATCTACTACTACTACTCCACACATCGATCGCAATCCAGCATGCATCTAGTGTATTAAGGTCATGAGAAAACGGAGTAATGCAATAAGAACGATGACATGATGTAGACGAGATCTGTTTATCTATTGCGGAGATATAGATCTCATCTTGTTATACTTAGTAGCAATAATACATACATGTGAGTTCCTCTACTGTCACTAGGATCAAGCATCGTAAGATCGAACCCACTACAAAGCACCTATTCCCATTGCAAGATAAATAGATCAAGTTGGCCAAACAAAACCCAAATATTGGAGAAGAAATACAAGGCTATAAGCAATCATGCATATAAGAGATCAAAGAAGACTCAAATAATTTTCATGGATAAGAACATAGATCTGATCATAAACTCAAAGTTCATCGGATCCCAACGAACACACCACAAAAAGGCTCACATCTTATGGATCTCCAAGAGACCATTGTATTGATAATCAAGAGAGAGAGAGAGGAAGTGATGCGGAGCATCCCTCGACCATCCCCATGGATGTCACACCGCCACCGCAAGCATGGAGAGGACCTACGACAAGAGCTCACGCACGCGACGTCGGAACCGAGGTGAACTCTTTCTTCTTTGAATTTCATTCGGATTCACACGAGAGTCGGGTTCTACCTCAAATGGATACATTATGCATTCTTAGGTGCTTGGGAGATCGTCACAAGGAAGCACGGAGGGAAACACCAAGGTCACCTGGAGACGCACGGAGGAAGGAGAAGGAAGAGGAGAGAAGACCGAGGAGAAGAAGAGGCCGCAGCCCCTGGACTCCCCGGGTGCCCGGCTGCCAAGGCCCCGGGTGCCCGGCCCCAAGGCCCCGGGTGCCCGGCCTGTCACCTAGGCCTCGCCAGCCCACCCCGGGTGCCCAGTCAACTGGCCCCGGGTGCCCGGCCTGCCCTGGGCCATCTCCAGCGCCACCCTCGGGTGCCCGGGACTTGGGCCCCCGAGTGCCCGGCCGTCTCGCCCGTCCCTCTCCAGCGCCACCCCGGGTGCCCGGGACTTGGGCCCTCGGGTGCCCGGCCACATGCCAGCCGGCCCCTGAGCCGTCCGGGTGCCCGGCCGAAGTTGCCCGGGTGCCCGACCCCCTTCGCCCAGCCGCATGTTGATGGCCTTTTTGGCCTTGTACCCCTCTCTTCTTGCATTGTGTCGCCCCTAGACTATATAAGGACACCTCCTAGGTCATTTGGAGGGATAGAAAAGTATTTGATAGACATTTGTGAGCTTTGCTCCATGGATCCACTCCACTAGGAGATCAAGACCTCCTCTTGGAGTGACCAAACATCAAGACCTCCTCCTTGGGGAAGGATCCCCATCACAGGATCATCAAGCCCTCATCTCCTTCATAGGATTTGGGATGAACTCTACCATGTATCTTATTTCCCTTTGATTGTTCATGTACCTTGTGGATCTTGTGTGATTGTTAGCCTAGTGGATGTGTGATTTGGACTTGTTCTTGAGTGTTCCTCTTGTTTTCTCTCTTGTGTTCATCTTGCTCTTGGGGATTCCCCCTCCAATTCGTGAAAGATCTTCACCTAGGGTTCCATCCTACTACATCTTGGTATCATGAGCCATGGTTTCTCACGAAATTGGAGCCCCCCTTCTTGTTCTCTAGCCTAATTTTGTGTGTTCTTCCCCAAATTCGAAAATTCCCCACCAGAAATAGCCTCAATTTTTTTGTGGTTTGTTGGTTTGATGAGATTTTGTCGGATTTGATCCATGGATTTGCTTGGTTTCAAGTGGATCTAGCATTCCCCCATCAATCTTCACCTTTCCCTCCACAAAATCCACCAATTTCTTGCATCTTCCCACGAATATCCGTCCAAACCCGACACCCCCGGGCACCCGGACATCAAATCCCGAGCACCCGGACCCCCCCCCCCCCCGCCCACCCCCGCTGACCGCCCCGGGTGCTCGCACCCCATACCCCGGGCACCCGCACCCCCGGGCTGTTTGCCTCGGACCACCCCGGGTGCCCGCACCTTCCACCCCCGGGCACCCGCACACCCCAGAATCAGCCGTGTGCACTTTACTTTTTCGGCCATAAGTTTTGCTCTAATATATCCCGCAAGTCCGGCGCATTCCCTCATGGCTTCGTACTTTTCGAGCGGTGCCGGGGTACGGTCCTGATGGAGGGCCTAGATGCCTCTCTGTCACGACCACGGGGTGGTCGGTCTGCCGTATTGTGCGCTGGTGATGAAGGTTTGTATGCTTCCTCCTCTAGTCGGGGGAGTAACTTACGTTTTGGGTAGCTCTTGGAGGGGCGTTCGAGTTCATACTCTTCGGCCGCGAGGACCTCGGTCCATCTGTCGGCCAGCAGATCTTGATCATCTTGAAGCTGTTGCTGCTTTTTCTTTAGGCTATTTGTCGTGGCGATAAGCCTGCGTTTAAAACGCTCTTGTTTGACGGGATCCTCTGGCATGACGAATTCGTCGTCGTTAAGGCTTTCCTCGTCTCCGGAGGGAGGCATGTAGTTTTCATCCTCCTCGTCTGCCGCTCTCTCTCGAGGGCTGGCTTCCCCGTCCTCCTGTGTTGAATCTTGCTGGAGGGGGTTGTCTTCGGCACTCGCTGGGGTGTTATTATGTCCGGTGCCGGAATCTTCATTCTTGCTGTGGCGGGATTTAGAGCGGCTCCGCTGACGTTGGCGCTTGGGCTGTTTCTTAGAAGAATCTGCCTCCGCTGCTTCTTCGCCGTCCCCATCCTTTGGGGTATCCACCATGTATATGTCGTATGACGAGGTGGTCTTCCAGTGCCCCGTAGGCGCTGGTTCTTGATCGTCTCCGGCATCGTCGTCCGTACCGTCGATGTCTTCGGAGTCGTAGTCTAGCATGTCGGTTAGATCATCGACAGTGGCTACAAAGTGGGTGGTGGGTGGGTTTTGAATTTCTTCGTCGTCCGCATCCCAACCATCCTGACCACAGTCCGGCCAGGGTTCTCCTGATAAAGAGAGATGCTTTAGCGAATTTAGGATGTCGCCAAAGGGTGAGTGCTGAAAGATGTCCGCGGCGGTGAACTCCATGATTGGCACCCAATCGGATTCGATTGGCAGGGGCGCAGGAGGTTCGGCGTCCGGCGCCTCAGAGTCACGAGCTTTATAAGGGACAGGGTCAGTATTCGGCTCCATCGCCGTAGTAGTTGTAGCTCCCGAGGCGGTGTCTAGCCACCCGTCCTTGGTCTGCGCGGTCTGCTCTGAACTATGGGTCAGAGCGGACTCGTGTGCGGCCTCCAGGGCACTGTCCGGCGGCAGAGCTAAATCATGCCCATCGTGATGGCGCGGCACGCTCGGCTGTGGCCCGAATCCGTTGAAGATCAAGTCTCCGCGGATGTCGGCCGTGAAGTATAGGCTTCCAAACCTGACCTGATGGCCAGGGGCGTAGCTTTCGATCTGATCCAGATGGCCAAGTGAATTGGCCCGCAGTGCAAAGCCGCCGAACACGAAGATCTGTTTGGGGAGAAAAGCCTCACCCTGGACGGCGTTGTTGTTGATTGAAGAAGCCATCAAGCCTATCGGTGACGACACAGAGGAACTCTCAATGAAAGCACCAATGTCGGTGTCAAAACCGGCGGATCTCAGGTAGGGGGTCCCGAACTGTGCGTCTAGGCGGATGGTAACGGGAGACAAGGGACACGATGTTTTTACCCAGGTTCGGGCCCTCTCGATGGAGGTAAAACCCTACTCCTGCTTGATTGATATTGATGATATGGGTAGTACAAGAGTGGATCTACCACGAGATCAAGGAGGCTAAACCCTAGAAGCTAGCCTATGGTATGATTGTTGTAATGGTTGTGTTGTCCTACAGACTAAAACCCTCTGGTTTATATAGACACCGGAGAGGGCTAGGGTTACACAGAGTCGGTTACAATGGTAGGAGATCTACATATCTGTATCGCCAAGCTTGCCTTCCACGCCAAGGAAAGTCCCATCCGGACACGGGACGGAGTCTTCAATCTTGTATCTTCATAGTCTTGGAGTCCGACTGACGATGATAGTCCGGCTGTCTGGACACCCCCTAGTCCAGGACTCCCTCAGTAGCCCCTGAACCAGGCTTCAATGACGATGAGTCCGGCGCGCATATTGTTCGGCATTGCAAGGCAGGTTCCTCCTCCGAATAATTCATATAAGATTGTGAACACCAGGATAGTGTCCGGCTGTGCAAAATAATTTCCACATTCTACCATAGAGAGAATAATATGCACACAAGTTCAATCTGCTGACGTATTTTGTGGCATGACGTTACGCCACTACCAAGCCTTTACTTGAATCGTTTTTTATTATACCAGCTCAGCGCGTTTAGCAAAGCGGTTTCCTTGGCACGTCTTGTCGGAGCAGAGATCGTGTTCCCCTTATTCCGGGATTCCCGTCAATACGGACGTGGGTAACCCAACCGCGCCATTGATGGTGGAGCTTGGGAGATAAGCAAGTTTTACCAGGTCGGTGGGGACGCATAGTCTTCGTCCGCCTATATATAAGGGGATAAGGATCCACCTTTTCACCTACGCCTTCTTCCTCCTTTGCTTATCCTTCTCTGCGCACTCGAGCTCCGGCGCCCAAGTCCGCACATCTCGTCTCAACCTCCTCCAGTCATGTCCGGAGCGGGAGGCAAGTGGTTGGCCTCCTCCATTACGGAGGAGCACATCGCAAAGCTGCGCGGCGCCGGATACCTTTCCAGCGACATCGCGCACCGGCTGCCCGACGAGGGGCAGCTCATCCCCACCCCCAGGCCCCATGAGAGGGTCGTATTCCTTCCCCACTTCCTCCGCCGACCGGGCTTCCCACTTCATCCCTTCGTCCGGGGGCTCATGTACTACTACGGCCTGGATTTCCATGATCTGGCGCCGAACTTCATCCTCAACATCTCGGCGTTTATCGTCGTGTGCGAGGCCTTTCTCTGCATCCGGCCCCACTTCGGCTTGTGGCTCAAGACCTTCAACGTCAAGCCGAAGGTAGTGAAGGGCGTCCAAGCGGAGTGCGGAGGCGCCATGGTGGGCAAGATGCCCAACGTCCTCTGGCTCGTGGGCGCCTTTGTGGAAACCATCAAAGGGTGGCAATCGGGGTGGTTCTATATCACCGAGCCGCGGGACCCTAAATGGGCAGCGGCCCCCGAGTTCAGATCTGGTGCCCCTATACAGCTCACCTCCTGGAAAAAGAAGGACTTGCTATGGGGCAGTTCGGAGGAGCTGACAGGACTCCAGTCCTGTCTCCAGACCTTGGTAAACAAGAAGCTTAGGCTTGTCAATGTGATCCAGGTCATGCTCGTCCGCCGGATTCTCCCCTGCCAACAGCAGGCCCTTGTTTGTGGGAGTTCAATCCGGCACAGGACCAGGCCTTGAGCGGGCTCTTCGACACGACGTACGAAGCCGCCTGGAGGGTGCTGTTCAAGGGCGGAGAAGCCCCCGCATCCGCGACGGAAGACCGCGGATTCAGCACCAAGCGCCCGGCCGGCGAGGTAAGCTTTGTTATCCTCTATGGGACATTTATTTTCTTTCATAGTTTGACTCTATGTGGGATTTAAAACTCCCAATGCCTTTGACAGGACTGGCAGAGGACGTCCGGACAGGTAGACTATTCGGCTCCCCTTCCCGAAGACCCAGCGGACGCCCGTTTAACGGGGTTGCTGGTCCCGGCACTTTATGTGGTGCCGGAGAAGAAGGCCAAGAAGAAGGCCACGGGAACCCGAAGAAGTTCCCGGCGCCAGGTGATATCGGACTCATCGTCCGATGGCTCCGAGGCAGACTCCTCCCTCGAAGACAAGGATGAGAAAAAGGACTCTCTCCCAGAGGAGGGAGAGAGGAAGAGGAAGGCTTCCCCAACGGGGAAGGCCGAAGGGTCCAAGAGGGGAAGGACCCATCCCCCAGACAGCTCCGCCAACGCCAACGCTGGCGACGAAGAGTGGCCCTCAAGGGCCAGGCCTCCGGCAAGATCGTAAGTATCCGGATTCCTGAATGATTTATAATTTATCTTTTGTGTCACATAGTGTCCTTCTAATGCCGCATACTGCTGTAGTCCGGCCGATGATGATCTTCCCGCTTCATCGAGCGGGTCCTTGGCTCCGTCGGACGTGGATTCCATTCCGACCACCTCTACCCCCCGTGACGCTCACGACATCGAGGTGGTATCCCAGGAGGAGACCCATCAGGAGGAGGGGTCCGCAGGTGCCGCAAGGCAGCCTCCCGGACTTTGCGCCGGACACTGTGCCGGAACCCGCAGTGGTTCCGGAGTCCGGCAGGCGGCCCCTTCGTAAGAAGGGAAAGACCGTGACGCCGGCAGCCCCCATCCAACCGGAGGCGCCGGACAACTTGTTGGAGGCGCTTAACGGTGCTTCCATCGACGAAGAACACCGCACTATCATGAGTGCGGTGATTCAGAAGGTTTGGCTCGCCAAGAGCGGGCTGACCGAAGCCTGCAGTAGCCTTCTAACAGGCTTTGAGGTAAGAAGTTTAAAATATGTAATGTAATACCGCATAGATAGTAGCCCCTGATGCTAGGTTCGGTGTTCGGAAAGAAAAACCGGACTGAGGATCTAAAAAAGATATACGCAGGAGTGCTAAAAATTATGTCAATATGGGTTTGCAGGTTGTGCTGCTGACCTCTGCCGCACTGACTGTGGAGGTCGGTGCTTTGAAGCAGGACCTCGAGCGGTCCGAGCAAGAGCTCGGCCTTACCAATAAGCAGCTCGAGGACAAAGAAGGTGAGTAACACAACTTTTAAATTTGTACCTTACAGAAAAGGATTTTGGTTGCAATAGAAATAACAAGGATAATGTGGGTACTACAGGGGCCACGAACGAGGTGGCAACCCTGAAGGAGGCCGTGTCCACGGCCGAACGCAATGCGGCCGCGGAACGGGCAGAGCGAGAGAAGCAGGAGGCGCGGGTGGCGGAGGTGCGGCAAGAGCTCCATGCTCTCATGAAAAAGCATGAGAGTTTGGAGCGCGACTCGAAGACTCGAGAGTCCGAGCTTGCCTCGTCTCTTGAAAGTGCCATAGCCGCTAAGGCCGAGGCCCGTAAGGCCCTCCAGGAGATTGAGGATGTGAAGAAAATAGCGGCGGGTAAGGCATTTTTCATGCAAAGCAAGCATGTTAATGTAAATTACCTATTACTTACCCGAATTCGGAGCTCTCCAGGGGCGTTTGCAGATCTGCCTTGCAGTGTGTCTGATGCCGCCGCATTCTACCGTGGCGAGGAGGGGAGCTCAACAGAGAAGGTCTTCTGGTCTCTGTACTCTGAGGCCGGACATCCGGTGCCCCCTAGCGACCAGCTGAAGTAGTTGGTCGAGCTCCACAAGGTAGCCGAGCAGGCCATGAAGGGCCTCATAGTCCGGCTGTGGCCTGGAGAGGCCATGCCTGGTAGCTACTTCGGCCTCGTGCGGCGGCTGGTGGATGCGTGCCCCTGGGTGGAGGTCATCAAGCGCTCCACCTGCATTGAAGGTGCCCGTCGGGCCCGCGCAAAGGTGCACTGGGGCAGGCTGGATGCGGAGAGGTTTATCACTGACGCGCCGCCAGCGGGCAAGGAGTATCGTACGCCCGAGATGTACTATAAGACTGTCCTGAAGGGTGCCCGCAAGATTGTGGATGAGTGCCCCAGAGATGTAATTATTGAGTAAACTCGCAATGTGTTATCCTGTGCGCTGAAAACTTTGTTCATATGCGCTAAGCAACGCTTATTGATTTAAAATATTACCTTCTATGCGGCCGTTTATTAAATCTGAGAGATGGCAAGTCGTCGGCTTCAGCCCCCATGCCACGAGTGCTGGGGTGTTTGGGATAAACTTGAGCACTTTTATTCCCATTTTTGGGTCCATCTAGGGAGGCGCTCAACACAGCGAACAAGCCAACCGGACTTATAATGCTTGAACACTCTCACTTAGCCATAGAACTCTATAATTTTAAATTTCGGCGAAGCCCCTAGTATTTGGAAGACCGAGTTCGGGGCGCTATCCACGCCTGGGCCGGACACAGCCGGTTCCTCGCACAAAGCGGCATAAGTCTTTAGGGACTCGAAAAGACCTCTCGAACAGCGACCAGTCTCTCGCCTTGTCATGACAGTCAGTTTTAGCTTTCTCCACTGAGGCGCTCGCCCAGCTCAACCGGGGCGCAATCGCAGTGGTTCTCCCAGTGCTACCTTAGCCGACGGAACAGAACGTAAGGCATCAAAACATGGGAGCCGAGCAAACCCAACTATTGACCCAAGACATGATTCGGAGCCGATGCATATAATGCTATAAGTTCGGGGTGCCGCACTTGTGAAAGTGTTCGGACTTATCACACCATAATACGGGGAACGTAAGCCCCTGGTGTGTACGGCCGTACCAAAATGTACGGGTGCAAGATGTCATTAATAAACATATATGTAAAAAAAGGCAATGCAATTATAGGTAAAAAGTGTTGCATTGTTTATTCAAGGAATTCTGCTATGAGTGCAAAACGATACAAATAGTGCGGTAAGCAAGGGATTGGACTAATTAAACATATCCCCCTCCAGGGGTAGGCTACGAACTGGTGTATTTAACAAATTTAATGCTCGTAATGGAGACCACCTGAGTGTTTGGCGTAGCCTTTGTCCTTCCCTGGCTGTTGCATCGTGAGTTCGGCAGATCTACTGCCGGACAGGGCCTCTGATGAACGGAGTCCTGTGGGAAAAAAGAAAAAGAGTGACACAATTGGGAGCCCATGGTGTGGTTAAGCCGCACTCTGGGCCTTTCGTGGTCGTGCCCCTCCCCCTATGCCCATGGTATCTCTAGGGCGTAATAATGTACGCGAAGAGCTGGCCTTGCAATCATGCAAGGGCTGGGGTTGGGGACGCATTGCTACGCGTGCTCGGAATGTGCCAGGCGATCTTGGTTGATGTTACTTCGGGCGCGTTTGGCCATGTCCGGTCGTTTAATGGCCGGACTCGAAAATTGCCTTAAGAGGCTGCTCTGTACTTCTGCCGCGAGAGCCGCTGTGTGTTCCTACGTCCGGAGGGAGCGTTCAATATTTCCGTTGACCGTGATGACTCCACGAGGGCCTGGCATCTTGAGCTTGAGGTATGCATAATGCGGTACCGCATTGAATTTTGCAAACGATGTTCGTCCGAGCAGAGCGTGATAGCCACTGCGGAACGGGACTATGTCGAAGATTAACTCCTCGCTTCGGAAATTATCCGGGGATCCGAAGACCACTTCTAGTGTGACTGAGCCTGTACAGTTGGCCTCAACACCTGGTATGACGCCTTTGAAGGTTGTCTTTGTAGGTTTAATCGTTGAGGGGTCTATACCCATCTTGCGCACTGCATCCTGATAAAGCAGGTTCAGGCTGCTGCCGCCGTCCATCAGGACTCTAGTGAGGTGAAATCCATCGACGATTGGGTCTAAAACCAATGCGGCGAACCCACCATGATGGATACTGGTAGGGTGGTCCCTTCGATGGAAAGTGATCGGGCAAGAGGACCATGGGTTGAACTTCGGGGCGACTGGCTCCATCGCATATACGTCCCTAAGTGCACGCTTCCGCTCCCTTTTGGGTATATGGGTTGCGTATATCATGTTTACTGTCCGCACTTGTGGGGGAAAACCCTTCTGTCCTCTACTGTTCGGCGGCCGGGTCTCTTCCTCGTCGTCGCTGTGCAGCCCCTTGTCATTGTTTTCGGCAATTAACTTGCCTGCCTGCTTGAATACCCAACAGTCTCTGTTGGTGTGATTAGCTAGCTTTTCGGGGGTGCCATGTATCTGGCAAGAGCGATCGAGTATTCGGTCCAAATTGGACGGACCCGGTGTAGTTCTTTTGAATGGCTTCTTCTGCTGACCGGGTTTAGAGCCTCTGAATCCGGCGTTGACTGCCGTATCGTCATTGTTATCGCCGTTAACGCGGCGTTTGTTTTTGTTTCGACGCGACCTGCCATTGTGGTCCTTAGTATCTGGACTGCCAGCATTTTTACTGAGATTGTTGCTGCGAGCTAGCCAGCTATCTTCTCCCGCACAGAAGCGGGTCATGAGTGATGTGAGGGCTGCCATGGATTTCGGCTTTTCCTGCCCTAGGTGCCGGGCCAGCCATTCGTCGCAGATGTTATGTTTGAAGGCAGCGAGGGCCTCTGCATCCAGACAGTCGACGATTTGATTTTTCTTTGTTAAGAATTGTGTCCAGAACTGTCTGGCCGATTTGTCTGGCTGTAGAATTATGTGGCTTAGGTCATCGGCGTCTGGTGGTCGCACATATGTGCCCTGGAAGTTGTCAAGGAATGCGGCTTCCAGGTCCTCCCAGCACCCAATTGACTCTGCGGGCAAGCTATTAAGCCAATGCCGAGCTGGTCCTTTAAGCTTGAGTGGGAGATACTTGATGGCGTGGAGATCGTCGCTGCGGGCCATATGGATATGAAGGAGATAATCTTCGATCCAAACCGCGGGGTCTGTTGTGCCATCGTAGGATTCAATGTTCACGGGTTTAAACCCTTCAGGGATTTGATGATCCATTACTTCGTCTGTGAAGCATAGTGGGTGTGCGGCGCCTCTATATTGAGCGATATCACGACGTAGCTCGAGAGAGCGTTGTCTGCTGTGTTCGGCCCGGCCGGAGTTGCTGTATCCGGTGCGACAGTGGTCGTCGTGGGTCGTGGGGCGCCCACGTGATCCGTAGATAGATCTGGATTGTCTTGCCTTGTCCTCCAATATATCCCGCAAGTCCGGCGCATTCCCTCGTGGCTTCGTACTTTTCAAGCGGTGCTGGGGTACGGTCCTGATGGAGGGCCTAGATGCCTCTCTGTCACGACCACGGGGTGGTCGGTCTGCCGTATTGTGCGCTGGTGATGAAGGTTTGTATGCTTCCTCCTCTAGTCGGGGGAGCAACTTGCGTTTTGGGTAGCTCTTGGAGGGGCGTTCGAGTTCATACTCTTCGGCCGCGAGGACCTCGGTCCATCTGTCGGCCAGCAGATCTTGATCAGCTTGAAGCTGTTGCTGCTTTTTCTTTAGGCTATTTGTCGTGGCGATAAGCCTGCGTTTAAAACGCTCTTGTTCGACGGGATCCTCTGGCACGATGAATTCGTCGTCGTTAAGGCTTGCCTCGTCTCCGGAGGGAGGCATGTAGTTTTCATCCTCCTCGTCTGCCGCTCTCTCTCGAGGGCTGGCTTCCCCGTCCTCCTGTGCTGAATCTTGCTGGAGGGGGTTGTCTTCGGCACTCGCTTGGGTGTTATTATCTCCGGTGCCGGAATCTCCATTCTTGCTGTGGCGGGATTTAGAGCGGCGCCGCTGATGTCGGCGCTTGGGCTGTTTATTAGAAGAATCTGCCTCCGCTGCTTCTTCGCCGTCCCCATCCTTTGGGGTATCCACCATGTATATGTCGTATGACGAGGTGGTCTTCTAGTGCCCCGTAGGCGCTGGTTCTTGATCCTCTCCGGCATCGTCGTCCATACCGTCAATGTCTTCGGAGTCGTAGTCTAGCATGTCGGTTAGATCGTCGACAGTGGCTACCAAGTGGGTGGTGGGTGGGTTTTGAATTTCTTCGTCGTCCGCATCCCAACCATCCTGACCGCAGCCCGGCCAGGGTTCTCCTGATAACGAGAGACGCTTTAGCGAATTTAGGATGTCGCCAAAGGGTGAGTGTTGAAAGATGTCCGCGGCGGTGAACTCCATGATCGGCGCCCAATCGGATTCGATTGGCAGGGGCACAGGAGGTTCGGGGTCCGGCAAGGAGTCCGGCGCCTCAGAGTCACGAGCTTTATAAGGGACAGGGTCAGTATTCGGCTCCATCGTCGTAGTAGTTGCAGCTCCCGAGGCGGTGTCCAGCCACCCGTCCTCGGTCCACGCGGTCTGCTCCGTTCTATGGGTCAGAGTGGACTCGTGTGCGGCCTCCAGGGCACTGTCCGGCGGCAGAGCTAAATCATGCCCATCGTGACGGTGCGGCACACTCGGCTGTGGCCCGAATCCGTCGAAGATCAAGTCTCCACGGATGTCGGCCGTGAAGTTTAGGCTTCCAAACCTGACCTGATGGCCAGGGGTGTAGCTTTCGATCTGCTCCAGATGGCCAAGTGAAATGGCCCGCAATGCAAAGCCGCCGAACACGAAGATCTATCCATGGAGAAAAGCCTCACCCTGGACGGCGTTGTTGTTGATTGAAGAAGCCATCAAGCCTTTCGATGACGAAACAGAGGAACTCTCAATGAAAGCACCAATGTCGGTGTCAAAACCGGCGGATCTCGGGTAGGGGGTCCCGAACTGTGCGTCTAGGCGGATGGTAACAGGAGACAAGGGACACGATGTTTTTACCCAGGTTCGGGCCCTCTCGATGGAGGTAAAACCCTACTCCTGCTTGATTGATATTAATGATATGGGTAGTACAAGAATGGATCTACTACGAGATCAAGGGGGCTAAACCCTAGAAGCTAGCCTATGGTATGATTATTGTAATGGTTGTGTTGTCCTATGGACTAAAACCCTCCGGTTTATATAGACAACGGAGAGGGCTAGGGTTACACAGAGTCGGTTACAATGGTAGGAGATCTACATATCCGTATCGCCAAGCTTGCCTTCCACGCCAAGGAAAGTCCCATCCGGACACGAGACGGAGTCTTCAATCTTGTATCTTCATAGTCTTGGAGTCCGGCTGACGATGATAGTCCGGCTGTCCGGACACCCCCTAGTCCAGGACTCCCTCAGTAGCCCCTGAACCAGGCTTCAATGACGATGAGTCCGGCGCGCATATTGTTCGGTATTGCAAGGCGGGTTCCTCCTCTGAATAATTCATCGAAGATTGTGAACACCAGGATAGTGTCCAGCTTTGCAAAATAATTTCCACATTCTACCGTAGAGAGAATCATATGCACACAGGTTCAATCTGCTGACGTATTTTGTGGCATGACGTCATGCCACTACCAAGCCTTTACTTGAATCGTTTTTTATTATACCACCTCAGCGCGTTTAGCGAAGCGGTTTCCTTGGCACGTCTTGTCGAAGCAGAGATCGTGTTCCCCTTATTCCGGGATTCCCATCAATACGGACGTGGGTAACCCAACCGCGCCATTGATGGTGGCGCTTGGGAGATAAGCGAGTTTAACCAGGCCGGTGGGGACGCATAGTCTTCGTCCGCCTATATATAAGGGGATAAGGATCCACCTTTTCACCTACGCCTTCTTCCTCCTTTGCTTATCCTTCTCCGCGCACTCGAGCTCCAGCGCCCAAGTCCGCACATCTCGTCTCAACCTCCTCCAGTCATGTCCGGAGCGGGAGGCATGTGGTTGGCCTCCTCCGTTACGGAGGAGCACATCACAAAGCTGCGCGTCGCCGGATACCTTTCCAGTGACATCGCGCACCGGCTGCCCGACGAGGGGCAGCTCATCCCCACCCCCAGGTCCCATGAGAGGGTCGTATTCCTTCCCCACTTCCTCCGCGGACTGGGCTTCCCACTTCGTCCCTTCGTCCGGGGGCTCATGTACTACTACGGCCTGGATTTCCACGATCTGGCACCGAACTTCATCCTCAACATCTCGGCGTTTATCGTTGTGTGCGAGGCCTTTCTCTGCATCCGGCCCCACTTCGGCTTGTGGCTCAAGACCTTCAACGTCAAGCCGAAGGTAGTGAAGGGTGTCCAAGCGGAGTGCGGAGGCTCCATGGTGGGCAAGATGCCCAACGTCCTCTGGCTCAAGGGGGCTTTGTGGAAACCATCAAAGGGTGGCAATCGGGGTGGTTCTATATCACCGAGCTGCGGGACCCTAAATGGGCAGCAGCCCCCGAGTTCAGATCTGGTGCCCCTATGCAGCTCACCTCCTGGAAAAAAGAAGGGCTTGCTATGGGGCAGTTCGGAGGAGCTGACAGGACTCCAGTCCTGTCTCCAGACCTTGGTGAACAAGAAGCTTAGGCTTGTCAATGTGATCCAGGTCATGCTCGTCCGCCGGATTCTCCCCTGCCAACAGCGGGCCTTTACTTTGTGGGAGTTCAATCCGGCACAGCACCAGGCCTTGAGCGGGCTCTTCGACACGACGTACGAAGCCGCCTGGGGGGTGTTGTTCAAGGGCGGAGAAGCCCCCGCATCCGCGACGGAAGACCGCGGATTCAGCACCAAGCGCCCGACCGGCGTGGTAAGCTTTGTTATCCTCTATGGGACATTTATTTTCTTTCATAGTTTGACTCTATGTGGGATTTAAAACTCCCAATGCCATTGACAGGACTGGCAGAGGACATCCGGATAGGTAGACTGTCCGGCTCCCCTTCCCGAAGACCCAGCAGACGCCCGTTTAACGGGGCTGCTGGTCCTGGCACTTTATGTGGTGCCGGAGAAGATGGCCAAGAAGAAGGCCACGGGAACCCGAAGAAGTTCCCGGTGCCAGGTGATATCGGACTCATCGTCCGATGGCTCCGAGGCGAACTCCTCCCCCAAAGACGAGGAGGAGAAAAGGACTCTCTCCCAGAGGAGGGAGAGAGGAAGAGGAAGGCTTCCCCAACGGGGGAGGCCGAAGGGTCCAAGAGGGGAAGGACCCATCGCCCGGACAGCTCTGCCAACGCCAACGCTGGCGACGAAGAGTGGCCCTCAAGGGCCAGGCCTCCGGCAAGATCGTAAGTATCCGGATTCCTGAATGATTTATAATTTATCTTTTGTGTCACATAGTGTCCTTCTAATGCCGCATACTGCTGTAGTCCGGCCGATGATGATCTTCCCGCTTCATCGAGCGGGTCCTTGGCTCCGTCGGACGAGGATTCCATTCCGACCGCCTCCACCCCCCGTGACACTGACGACGTCGAGGTGGGATCCCTGGAGGAGACCCATCAGGAGGAGGCTCCAGAGGTGCCGCAAGGCAGCCTCCCGGACTTTGCGCTAGACTCTGTGCCGGAACCCGCAGTGGTTCCGGAGTCCGGCAGGCAGCCCCCGTCCAACCGGAGGCGCCGGACAACTTGTTGGAGGCGGCTAACAGCACTTCCATCGAGGAAGAACACCACACTATCATGAGTGCGGTGATTCAGAAGGTTCAGCTCGCCAAGAGCGGGCTGACCGAAGCCTGCAATAGCCTTCTAACAGGCTTTGAGGTAAGAAGTTAAAAATATGTAATGTAATACCGCATAGACAGTAGCACCTGATGCTTGGTTCGGTGTTCGGAAAGAAAAACCGGACTGAGGATGTAAAAAAGATATACGCAGGAGTGCTAAAAATTATGTCAATATGGGTTTGCAGGCTGTGCTGCTGACCTCTGCCGCACTGACTGTGGAGGTCGGTGCTTTGAAGCAGGACCTCGAGCGGTCCGAGCAAGAGCTCGGCCTTGCCAAGAAGCAGCTCGAGGACAAAGAAGGTGAGTAACACCACTTTTAAATTTGTACCTCACAGAAAAGGATTTTGGTTGCAATAGAAATAACAAGGATAACGTGGGTACTGCAGGGACCACGAACGAGGTGGCAACCCTGAAGGAGGCCGTGTCCGCGGCCGAACGCAATGCGGCCGTGGAACAGGCGGAGCGAGAGAAGCAGGAGGCACGGGTGGCGGAGGTGCGGCAAGAGCTCCAGGCTCTCATGGAAAAGCATGAGAGTTTGGAGCGCGACTCGAAGACTCGAGAGTCCGAGCTTGCCTTGGCTCTTGAAAGTGCCAAAGCCGCTAAGGCCGAGGCCCGTAAGGCCCTCCAGGAGATTGAGGATGTGAAGAAAATAGCGACGGGTAAGGCATTTTTCATGCAAAGCAAGCATGTTAATGTAAATTACCTGTTACTTACCCGAATTCGGAGCTCTCCGGGGGCGTTTGCAGATCTGCCTCGCAGTGTGTCTGATGCCGCCGCATTCTACCGTGGCGAGGAGGGGAGCTTAACGGAGAAGGTCTTCTGGTCTCAGTACTCTGAGGCCGGCATTCGGTGCCCCCTAGCGACCAGCTGAAGCAGCTGGTCGAGCTCCACAAGGTAGCCGAGCAGGCCATGAAGGGCCTCATAGTCCAGCTGTGGCCTGGAGAGGCCACGCCTGGGAGCTACTTCGGCCTCGTGCGGCGGCTGGTGGATGCGTGCCCCTGGGTGGAGGTCATCAAGCGCTCCGCCTGCATTGAAGGTGCCCGTCGGGCCCTTGCCCGCGCAAAGGTGCACTGGGGCAGGCTGGATGCGGAGAGGCTTATCACTGACGTGCCGCCAGCGGGCAAGGAGTACCATACGCCTGAGATGTACTATAAGACTGTCCTGAAGGGTGCCCGCAAGATTGCGGATGAGTGCCCCAGAGATGTAATTATTGAGTAAACTCGCAATGTGTTATCCTGTCCGTTGAAAACTTTGTTCATATGCGCTAAGCAATGCTTATTGATTTAAAATATTACCTTCTATGCGGCCGTTTATTAAATCTGAGAGATGGCAAGTCGTCGTCTTCAGCCCCCATGCCACGAGTGCTGGGGTGTTCGGGATAAACTTGAGCACTCTTGTTCCCATTTTTGGGTCCATCTAGGGAGGTGCTCAACACAGCGAACAAGGCAACCGGACTTATAATGCTTGAACACTCTCACTTAGCCATAGAATTCTATAATTTTAAATTTCGGCGAAGCCCCTAGTATTCGGAAGACCGAGTTCGGGGCACTATCCATGCCTGGGCCGGACACAGCCGGTTCCTCGCTCAAAGCGGCATAAGTCTTTAGGGACTTGAAAAGACCTCTCGAACAGCGACCAGTCTCTCGCCTTATCATGACAGTCAGTTTTAGCTTTCTCCACTGAGGCGCTCGCCCAGCTCAACCGGGGCGCAATCGTAGTGGTTCTCCCAGTGCTACCTTAGCCGACGGAACGGAACGTAAGGCACCAAAACATGGGAGCCGGGCAAACCCAACTATTGACCCAAGACATGATTCGGAGCCGATGCATATAATGCTATAAGTTCGGAGTGCCGCACTTGTGAAAGTGTTCAGACTTATCACACCATAATACGGGGAACGTAAGCCCCTGGTGTGTTCGGCCGTACCAAAATGTACGGGTGCAAGATGTCATTAATGAACATATATGTAAAAAAAGGCAATGCAATTATAGGTAAAAAGTGTTGCATTGTTTATTCAAGGAATTCTGCTATGAGGGTAGAACGATACAAATAGTGCGGTAAGCAAGGGATTGGACTAATTAAACATATCCCCCTCCAGGGGTAGGCTATGAACTGGTGTATTTAACAAATTTAATGCTCGTAATGGAGACCACCTGAGTGTTTGGCATAGCCTTTGTCCTTCCCTGGCTGTTGCATCGTGAGTTCGGCAGATCTACTACCGGACAGGGCCTCTAATGAACGGAGTCCTGTGGGAAAAAAGAAAAAGAGTGACACACTTGGGAGCCCCTGGTGTGGTTAAGCCGCAATCTGGGCCTTTCGTGGTCGTGCCCCTCCCCCTATGCTCATGGTATCTCTAGGGCGTAATAATGTACGCGAAGAGCTGGTCTTGCAATCATGCAAGGGCTGGGGTTGGGGCCGCATTGCTATGCGTGCTCGGAATGTGCCAGGTGGTCTTGGTTGATGTTACTTCGGGCGCGTTTGGCCATGTCCGGTCGTTTAACGGCCGGACTCGAAAATTGCCTTAAGAGGCTGCTCTGTACTTCTGCCGCGAGAGCCGCTGTGTGTTCCTCCGTCCGGAGGGAGCGTTCAGTATTTCCGTTGACCGTGATGACTCCACGAGGGCCTGGCATCTTGAGCTTGAGGTATGCATAATGCGGTACCGCGTTGAATTTTGCAAACGCGGTTCGTCCGAGCAGAGCGTGATAGCCACTGCAGAACGGGACTATGTCGAAGATTAACTCCTCGCTTCGGAAATTATCCGGGGATCCAAAGACCACTTCCAGTGTGACTGAGCCTGTACAGTTGGCCTCAACACCTGGTATGACGCCTTTGAAGGTTGTCTTTGTAGGTTTAATCCTTGAGGGGTCTATACCCATCTTGCGCACTGTATCCTGATAAAGCAGGTTCAGGCTGCTGCCGCCGTCCATCGGGACTCTAGTGAGGTGAAATCCATCGACGATTGGGTCTAAAACCAATGCGGCGAACCCACCATGACGGATACTGGTAGGGTGGTCCCTTCGATCGAAAGTGATCGGGCAAGAGGACCATGGATTGAACTTCGGGGCGACTAGCTCCATCGCATATACGTCCCTAAGTGCACGCTTCCGCTCCCTTTTGGGTATATGGGTTGCGTATATCATGTTTACTGTCCGCACTTGTGGGGGAAAACCCTTCTGTCCTCTACTGTTCGGCGGCCGGGTCTCTTCCTCGTCGTCGCTGCGCAGCCCCTTGTCATTGTTTTCAGCAATTAACTTGCCTGCCTGCTTGAATACCCAACTGTCTCTGTTGGTGTGATTAGCTGGCTTTTCGGGGGTGCCATGTATCTGGCAAGAGCGGTCGAGTATTCGGTCCAAATTGGACGGACCCGGAGTAGTTCTTTTGAATGGCTTTTTCCGCTGACCGGGTTTAGAGCCTCTGAATCCGGCGTTGACTGCTGTATCCTCATTGTTATCGCCGTTAACGCGGCGTTTGTTTTTGTTTCGACGCGACCTGCCATTGTGGTCCTTAGTATCCGGACTGGCAGCATTTTTACTGAGATTGTTGCTGCGAGCTAGCCAGCTATCTTCTCCCGCACAGAAGCGGGTCATGAGTGATGTGAGGGCTGCCATGGATTTTGGCTTTTCCTGCCCTAGGTGCCGGGCCAGCCATTCGTCGCGGATGTTATATTTGAAGGCAGCGAGGGCCTCTGCATCCGGACAGTCGACGATTTGATTTTTCTTTGTTAAGAACCGTGTCCAGAACTGTATGGCCGATTCGTCTGGCTGCTGAATTATGTGGCTTAGGTCATCGACGTCTGGTGGTCGCACATATGTGCCCTAGAAGTTGTCAAGGAATGCGGCTTCCAGGTCCTCCCAGCACCCAATTGACTCTGCGGGCAAGCTGTTAAGCCAATGCCGAGCTGGTCCTTTAAGCTTGAGTGGGAGATACTTGATGGCGTGGAGATCGTCGCCGCGGGCCATATGGATATGAAGGAGATAATCTTCGATCCAAACCGCGGGGTCTGTTGTGCCGTCGTAGGATTCAATGTTCACGGGTTTAAACCCTTCAAGGATTTGATGATCCATTACTTTGTCTATGAAGCATAGTGGGTGTGCGGCGCCTCTATATTGAGCGATATCACGACGTAGCTCGAGGGAGCGTTGTCTGCTGTGTTCGGCCCAGCCGGAGTTGCTGTATCCGGTGCGACGGTAGTCGTCGTGGGTCGTGGGGCGCCCACGTGATCCGTAGATAGATCTGGATTGTCTTGCCTTGTCCTACAATATATCCCGCAAGTCCGGCGCATTCCCTCGTGGCTTCGTACTTTTCGAGCGGTGCCGGGGTACGGTCCTGATGGAGGGCCTAGATGCCTCTCTGTCACGACCACGGGGTGGTCGGTCTGCCATATTGTGCGCTGGTGATGAAGGTTTGTATGCTTCCTCCTCTAGTCGGGGGAGCAACTTGCGTTTTGGGTAGCTCTTGGAGGGGCGTTCGAGTTCATACTCTTCGGCCGCGAGGACCTAGGTCCATCTGTCGGCCAGCAGATCTTGATCAGCTTGAAGCTATTGCTACTTTTTCTTTAGGCTATTTGCCGTGGCGATAAGCCTGCTTTTAAAACGCTCTTGTTCGACGGGATCCTCTGGCACGACGAATTCATCGTCGTTAAGGCTTGCCTCGTCTCCGGAGGGAGGCATGTAGTTTCCATCCTCCTCGTCTGCCGCTCTCTCTCGAGGGCTGGCTTCCCCGTCCTCCTGTGCTGAATCTTGCTGGAGGGGGTTGTCTTCGGCACTCGCTGGGGTGTTATTATCTCCGGTGCCGGAATCTCCATTCTTGCTGTGGCGGGATTTAGAGCGGCGCCGCTGACATCGGCGCCTGGGCTGTTTCTTAGAAGAATCTGACTCCGCTGCATCTTTGCCGTCCCCATCCTTTGGGGTATCCACCATGTATATGTCGTATGACGAGGTGGTCTTCCAGTGCCCCGTAGGCGCTGGTTCTTGATCGTCTCCGGCATCGTCGTCCATACCGTCGATGTCTTCGGAGTCGTAGTCTAGCATGTCGGTTAGATCATCGACAGTGGCTACAAAGTGGGTGGTGGGTGGGTTTTGAATTTCTTCGTCGTCCGCATCCTAACCATCCTGACCGCAGTCCGGCCAGGATTCTCCTGATAACAAGAGATGCTTTAGCGAATTTAGGATGTCGCCAAAAGGGTGAGTGCTGAAAGATGTCCGCGGCGGTGAACTCCATGATCGGCGCCCAATCGGATTCGATTGGCAGGGGCGCAGGAGGTTCGGGGTCCGGCAAGGAGTCCGCCGCCTCAGAGTCACGAGATTTATAAGGGACAAGGTTAGTATTCGGCTCCACCGCCGCAGTAGTTGCGGCTCCCGAGGCGGTGTCCAGCCACCCGCCCTCGGTCTGCACGGTCTGCTCCGAACTGTGGGTCAGAGCGGACTCGTGTGCGGCCTCCAGGGCACTGTCCGGCGGCAGAGCTAAATCATGCCCATCGTGACAGCGCGGCACGCTCGGCTGTGGCCCGAATCCGTCGAAGATCAAGTCTCCGTGGATGTCGGCCGTGAAGTTTAGGCTTCCAAACCTGACCTGATGGCCAGGGGCGTAGCTTTTGATCTGCTCCAGATGGCCAAGTGAATTGGCCCGCAGTGCAAAGCCGCCGAACACGAAGATCTGTCCGGGGAGAAAAGCCTCACCCTGGACGGTGTTGTTGTTGATTGAAGAAGCCATCAAGCGTATCGGTGACGACACAGAGGAACTCTCAATGAAAGCACCAATGTCGGTGTCAAAACCGGCGGATCTCGGGTAGGGGGTCCCGAACTGTGCGTCTAGGCGGATGGTAATAGGAGATAAGGGACACGATGTTTTTACCCAGGTTCGGGCCCTCTCGATGGAGGTAAAACCCTACTCCTGCTTGATTTATATTGATGATATGGGTAGTACAAGAGTGGATCTACCACGAGATCAAGAAGGCTAAACCCTAGAAGCTAGCCTATGGTATGATTGTTGTAATGGTTGTGTTGTCCTACGGACTAAAACCCTCCAGTTTATATAGACACCGGAGAGGGCTAGGGTTACACAGAGTCGGTTACAATGGTAGGAAATCTACATATCCGTATCGCCAAGCTTGCCTTCCACGCCAAGCAAAGTCCCATCCGGACACAGGACACCCCCTAGTTGTATCTTCATAGTCTTGGAGTCCGGCTGACGATGATAGTCCGGCTGTCCGGACACCCCCTAGTCCAGGACTCCCTCACCTCTCTTCTTGCATTGTGTCGCCCCTTGACTATATAAGGACACCTCCTAGGTCATCTGGAGGGATAGAAAAGTATTTGATAGACATTTGTGAGCTTTGCTCCATGGATCGACTCCACTAGGAGATCAAGACCTCCTCTTGGAGTGACCAAACATCAAGACCTCCTCCTTGGGGAAGGATCCCCATCATAGGATCATCAAGCCCTCATATCCTTCATAGGATTTGGGATGAACTCTACCATGTATCTTATTTGCCTTTGATTGTTCATGTACCTTGTGGATCTTGTGTGATTGTTAGCCTAGTGGATGTGTGATTTGGACTTGTTCTTGAGTGTTCCTCTTGTTTTCTCTCTTGTGTTCATCTTGCTCTTGGGGATTCCCCCTCCAATTCGTGAGAGATCTTCACCTAGGGTTCCAGACTACTACATCTTGGTATCATGAGCCATGGTTTCTCATGAAATTGGAGCCCCCCTTCTTGTTCTCTAGCCTAATTTTGTGTGTTCTTCCCCAAATTCGAAAATTCCTCACCAAAAATAGCCTCAATTTTTTTGTGGTTTGTTGGTTTGATGAGATTTTGGTGGATTTGATCCATGGATTTGCTTGGTTTCAAGTGGATCTAGCATTCCCCCATCAATCTTCACCTTTCCCTCCACAAAATCCACCAATTTCTTGCATCTTCCCAAGAATTTCCGTCCAAACCCGATACCCCCAGGCACCCGGACATCAAATCCCGGGCACCCGGACCCCCCCCCCCCCCCCCGCCCACCCCTGCTGACCGCCCCGGGTGCTCGCACCCCAAACCCCGGGCACCCGCACCCCTGGGCTGTTTGCCTCCGACCACCCCGGGTGCCCGCACCTTCCACCCCCGGGCACCCGCACACCCCAGAATCAGCCGTGTGCACTTTACATTTTCGGCCATAACTTTTGCTCCCGGAGACCGATTTTGACGTTCTTTAGCTCGTTGAGTAGCTATTGACATCCCCCATCCATATAGATAGGTTTCAACACCATTTCACTCCATCAAAAATTTGGCATTTTGGCATCTTTGCATAGGCCATCCACCATATCATCCGCAAAACCACCATAACTTTTCGCAACCTAACCCATTTTCGAAACATATAGCATTTGTGGTTACTTGAGTGGTGACTTGAGTCTCTTAAGGTGTTTCAGCTACTTAGGGACGGTTGTTTCGTCATCAACCACCACCACCACTTCCGCATTGCTAACTCCGGAACCACCAACGCATTCCGCTACCACCATTTGACATTTTCCTTGAGATTTTGAGTTCGCGGTTTTTTACCGTTTCCTAAGGTGTTTCGGCTACTTAGGGACGGGTCTACATCATCTTGGTATCTACATCAAGAACACCGCCACTCTTCATCGCCATGAGGTCGTCATCGACATCGACCACTTCACCAATTTGACACGCTAACCGTAAGCAAGAACGGTACCCTCTGTATCATCTTGGTATTGTCGTATCCTATCATTGTACATTCTTGCCATTACATTGTTAACCCCTTAGCCCATTTTGTGTCACTTGCCTATCGAGACTAGCCATTTGAGTATTGCCGGCAACGTTACTTGTGCACATTAGTGATCCATACCTTCCATTGCATACATACCATATCATATTGGTATCATCTTGGTATCATCATATCATCCCTTGTGTCACAAGATCGTTCCCGCATATAAACAATTGCTTGGTTTGTGCATTTTGCATAAGTGGCCATATCAAAAAAAGAATAAGCTTTTAAGCAAAAAGAGAGCAAAGAGCTCGTGAGCAAGAGACATAGCATCATACCACATTGCACATAAGATTGTCATATCCTATCATCTTGGATCAGCTTGAGAAGAACACCGGGAATATCATACACATAGCATACTTGGGATTGAAATCTCATACATTTTGCATCCTATAGGTTGTGCACAAGTGTCATATCTGCCTATTGAGCAATCATGCTAGCGTCTCTCTTGAGTTGTGCAACACAAGCGTTTTCCGTAGAATCCACATTTTGTGCTCATTCCTTGGTTGCACGACCCCATTTATCTATCCGTGTGTGTGTTTCCGTGTGCCACATATTGCTATTGGTCTACTTGTTTCACTTGCGAATTTGTGAATCTTTTCCAACTTTATTGAATCTTGCTAACATTTTGCATCAAATTTTTGTGCCACTATCCTCACCGAGCTCCACCATAAGCTTTACTTGATAGGTGTGAGTGAACAAGTCCGGTACCAATTCCACTATTCTTTCATCTCACATTGAGTGAAACGGGATACATCCTCAACTTTGGGAAAAGGTAACTTGGTATTGTTTATCTCATTTCCTACTCACCTCTACTCGAGTCTTGTGATGGATAGGCAAGGCATTTCATCTCCAGTCTTCCACGACAACGACGGCATGAACAACTACATCACCAAAATGCCCATCTTTGGACTACAACGAGCAACTCGAGGCATTGAGCGACTCACCGCCAACATTCATCAACTTGAAGCACGGACAAGAGACTACCTCGACACCAAGTTGGCTGAACAAAGGGATCAAGTACGAGACATGATGGCCAACTACAAGTCTTCTTCCCCTTCGTCATCTTCAAGGCGGCGACGCTCAAGTGGCCAATCTTCGAAACGTCATCGAGCTCAAGCACTACAACACCATCAAGATGAAGATGCTCGTGATGCGTACACCTACAAGTCCCAAAAAGCTCTACATCAAGCGACAGCCAAACTTCATGAGCACAAGAGAAGACCGCGAGACAAGCACCACCAAGATGGAGCTACGACTACTACCACCACTTTGGCATCTTCGGCAAGTGTTCTCAAGGCATCTTTGCCTTTGGATGTTGTGCCATCTTTAGCCTTCATCCACGACGAGAGCGATGATGTGCCATATTCGGCCTTCATCCACAGCGACGACTACGAGATGGTTGAGCATGGGATTTTCCCTTCGACCACGGCGACGTATGATGACTTGAGTGACTTGAGCCAACATATTGAGAGTGAGAGTGACTTCACCACTAGCCCCATATATGATGAGTTGCCCCATTCCCATGTGAGGAGAGTTACCACCACCACCACTTGAGTGATTTGAGTGACTCCACCATACGTGACATTGAGTGCACCTACCTTGAGGGAGGGAGTGAGCCACCACCACATAGAGAGTGTGAGGTAGTTGATAGGGCATGTGAGGCCATTTCGATTTCTAGCAACTTAACCTCTATCTCTTTTGTGTCTTCTCATTTGGTTCTAGGTCCCATATATGATGATGCGCCGATCCGCGACGACTTCGTCCTTCCTATGTACAAGACGATGGCCATGGTGGACTATGATGCACCCCCCACATGGTTCCATCACGATGATGACGTTGACCATGCATTGGTCTTTCCGACCTCACCTACACCACTTGAGTGGAACGAGAAAGGTAACATAGGTGAAGGTGATGCTCTTGTCCCACTAGTGGACATCCTTGGTATTGATTGCTTGCATGATGTGATCCACCTATTACCATGCTTCATGCTAGTATGATTTCCCAATGCGATGATTTGCCCATTTATGATGAGTACGATGATTCTCATGTGGAGTCTATTAGTTGTGATGCCATGTTACATAGGATTTCTTGTGACAATTCTTTAGGTCACATCATGTTTGATAATCCGCTTGACTTGTCATATGCTATGCATGAGATCAATCATATGTCATATTTGCAATCTCATCATAGTGACTATGCATATGCCATTAAAATTCATCCAATTTGCACATATGGCATAGATGAAAAGCCCGTGGTTCTTGGCATTTGTTTTTCTTGTGATGATATTGATATGCTCCCTTTTCATCATTTATCTCACATGCCATGCCATGACCACCTAGCTTCGGATATGCATTGTCTTGGGTGTTCTCCATTTTCTCCATATAATGTTTCCACTATTGCTCATGAGGACACCCCCATAGTTTCCTCATACATTTTAGGGGATTTTGATTCATCCTATCCATTGCATGATCCCAATACTTGTGTGCACAATATGCTTCCCATGAATAAACATTCTATTGATGTGCCATATACTTCTATGCTAAATTTGCATCCCCATCGTGTCATACATGATAACTATTCTTTCATACCGGATGACATGTTCTTATACCATGCATTAAATTTCTTTGAGCGATGCTTATCTTGTGCTAACTCACATGTGCACATACACATCATGATGGATGATGTGTACCTTTACCACGCGCACAATTTCTTTGGTTTGTGTTTCTTCTGTGTAGGTGCCCATGAATACTTGTCAACCTCACAATCCCATGAGTTGACAAAACGAGCTCTAGAGAGCAACAGTGACTTGGGATCACATGGATTGCCTTTCCCACCGCTTTCTTCGCGCAAAGACTTCGTGCATTTCTTCTTCATGGCTCTCACTTGGTTATGGGTTATTTACCACTTCTCACTTTATGTCCATCTTACCATGTTGAATTTGCATGATATGCTCATTCCTATGCCTTTGCCATGCATTTGTGACCCATGCTTTGCATTACACATGATGATTGATTCTACTACGTGCATATGTATTTGCAAGCTTGGTGGAGATATTGCTTGTTATTGCCATGTTTGCTATGTGCTCCATTCCTATGATGATATCTTGCTTTGCAATCGTGCTTGCGATATGTCATGTGCATTGCCTATATCTCTTATTTGCTCACATGACATGATTGCCATGATTTCCTCTAGTGTGTTGCATCTTCGCTCCACTAGTTTGCACGACTTGATTTCTATGCTTTCTCTTGTTGCATCCATTTCTTGGATTACTTGCTCCTATCACATGTTTGGTCGCAACAATGTCATTCCTTCGCATATGCCATGTCCCATTGATTGCTACACGCTTGCCTTGATTGCCTCACACATGATGAACAATTGCTCTTTCTATTGTGTTGAGTGCCCCTCGATTTTCACTACACCCTATGCACATTATGCTTGGACTTTCTTGCACTTGCATGTGTTTAGTCATATCATCTTCTTGGGTGTTGTGAATGACTCTTATGCATACCATAGACCATTTATCGAGCACTTTATGCATGTTTGCTATGATCTTGAGGTCGATGCTTGCTATCTTGTCAAACATATTTGCATCGCTACCTCACATTTCCATGCTTGTTTCCATGATGTCCTTGATTGTGCTAAGTTTATGTGATTACATGCCATGCCACACTCCCTTGTCACACCATATGCTATGCTTGATGACAACACTTGTTTGGTTACTCACCTCTTGAATGCTTGGTTTTGCTCTAATGCTAATCGCATTTGTTTTTCCAAGTGTTTGTTCTACTCGTTCCTTTTGAAGGAATCACAAGACGGTGCGACATTGGAGAGTGACCATTTCGGGCTTCAATATGACAAGTGCTTGGTGGTTGTCCACTTCTACACGGCAACGCCTTCTCTTCCCCATGGTGATGAAGATCACGATCCGTGGACGGATCTCTCCCAAGGGGGGGAGATGATGCGGAGCATCCCTCGACCATCCCCATGGATGTCACACCGCCACCGCAAGCATGGAGAGGACCTACGACGACAGCTCACGCATGCGATGTCGGAACCGAGGTGAACTCTTTCCTCTTTGAGTTTCATTCGGATTCACACGAGAGTCGGGTTCTACCTCAAATGGATACATTATGCATTCTTAGGTGCTTGGGAGATCGTCACGAGGAAGCACGGAGGGAAACACCAAGGTCACCCGGAGACGCACGGAGGAAGGAGAAGGAAGAGGAGAGAAGACCGAGGAGAAGAAGAGGCCGCAGCCCCTGGACTCCCCGGGTGCCCGGCCGCCAAGGCCCCGGGTGCCCGGCCACAGCCTGGGCGGCGCCCCAGCCGGCCCCGGGTGCCCGGCCCCAAGGCCCCGGGTGCTCGGCCTGTCACCTGGGCCTCGCTAGCCCACCCCGGGTGCCCGGCCAACTGGCCCCGGGTGCCCGGCCTGCCCTGGGCCATCTCCAGCGCCACCCCCGGGTGCCCGGCCGCCTCGCCCGGCCCTCTCCAGCGCCACCCCGATGCCTGGGACTTGGGCCCCCGGGTGCCCGGCCACATGCCAGTCGGCCCCTGAGCCGTCCGGGTGCCCGACCAAAGTTGCCCGGGTGCCCGGCCCCCTTCGCCCAGCCACACGTTGATGGCCTTTTTGGCCTTGTACCCCTCTCTTCTTGCATTGTGTCGTCCCTAGACTATATAAGGACACCTCCTAGGTCATTTGGAGGGATAGAAAAGTATTTGATAGACATTTGTGAGCTTTGCTCCATGGATCCACTCCACTAGGAGATCAGGACCTCCTCTTGGAGTGACCAAACATCAAGACCTCCTCCTTGGGGAAGGATCCCCATCATAGGATCATCAAGCCCTCATATCCTTCATAAGATTTGGGATGAACTCTACCATGTATCTTATTTCCCTTTGATTGTTCATGTACCTTGTGGATCTTGTGTGATTGTTAGCCTAGTGCATGTGTGATTTGGACTTCTTCTCGAGTGTTCGTCTTGTTTTCTCTCTTGTGTTCATCTTGCTCTTGGGGATTCCCCCTCCAATTTGTGAAAGATCTTCACCTAGGGTTCCACCCTACAACAGGAAGCCACCTAAATATTAACTACAGACCCGTAGGTCTACAAAGAACTACTCACGCATCATCGGAGAGGTACCAATGGAAGTGGTGAACCCCTCCATGACGGTGTCTAGATTGGATCTGGTGGTTCTGGACTCTGCGGCGATTGGAATTGATTTTCGTCAACTCCCCTAGGGTTTCTGGAATATTTGGGTATTCATAGAGCAAAGTGGCGGTTCAAGGGGCACCCGAGGTGGGCAGCACCCACCACTGAGCGCCTGGGCCTCCCGGCGCGCCCTGGTGGGTGCTACTCCCCTCGAGCAGCCCCCAGGTGCTCCCTTGGCCCACTGGCTTTCTTCTAGCCCAAAAAATCCTCCAGCAGTTTCATTGCGTTTGGACGCCGTTTGATATTGATTTCCTACGATGTAAAAAACATGCAAAAAACAACAACTGGCACTAGGAACTATGTCAATAGGTTAGTACCAAAAAATTATATAAACTGACTATAAAATGATTGTAAAACATCCGAGAATGATAATATAACAGAATGGAACAATCAAAAATTATAGATACATTGGAGACATATCACCCCCCCCCCTACCATTTCATGAGCGATACGAGCACACAAATAGGAAATTTATTTTGAAATTAGAGATGGCACATACAAATTTGCTTAGAACGGCACGGAAATACCGCATATAGGTAGGTATAGTGGACTCATATGGCAAAACTGGGTTTAAGGATTTTGGATGCACAAGTAGTGATCATACTTAGTGCAAATGAAGGCTAGCAAAAGATTGAGAAGCATCCAACCAAGAAATGAAAAATCTCATAAGCGAGCATTAAGCATAACTAACACCGAATAATGCATGACAAGTAGGATGCAATTTCATTGCATAACTTTTGACTTTCGTGCTTGCATAGGGAATCATAAACCTTAACACCAATATTCCTACTAAAACATAATTACTCATTAACATGACTCACATATCACTATCAACATATCGCAAAACTATTACAAAGAATCAAGTTTATTTTGTCCAATGATCTTCATGAAAGTTTTTATCATATCCCCTTGGATATCTACCACTTTGGGACTAATTTCATATGTTGCTATTGATAGCGCAAACAAATCTAGTGAAGAACATGAGCATAAAAAATCCTTCTCTCAAAATAATTTAAGTGAAGCAAGAGAAAATTTCTTAAATTTTTTACTAAGTCTGAAGTAAATCTAAGTGAAGCATGAGAGCATTTCTTCAAAAATAATAAAGCACACCGTGATATAAGTGAAGCACTAGAGCAATTCCATAGCTCATAAAGATTTAAGTGAAGCATAGAGAGCAATTCTAACAAGTCGTAGCATAATTTTGGCTCCCTCAAATAGGTGTGTCCAGCAAGGATAGATGACACAAAATAAAATGCAAAAGAAAATCATACAAGACACTTCAAGCAAAACTCATGATATGTGACGAATAAAAATATGGCTCCAAGTAAAATACCGATGGTCGTTAGAAGAAAGAGGGGGTGCCACTGGGGCATCCCCAAGCTTAGTTGCTTGGTTCTCTTTTAGATAATAGCTTGGTATTCCATGGGGCATCCCCAAGCTTAGGCTCTTCTTACTCCTTCCTTCATCCATCATGATCTCACCCAAAACTTGAAAACTTCAATCACACAAAACTCAACAAAAGCTTCATGAGATCCGTTAGTATAACAAAGCAAATCACTACTCTAAGTACTGTTGCAAACCAGTTCATATTTTTTTTGCATTATATCTACCGTATTCCAGCTTTAATATAGCTTATACCCTCCAATACAAACCATAGATTCATCGAAATAAGCACACAACACAAAGAAAACATAATCTGTCAAAAAATGGAACAGTCTGTAGTAATTAGGGAACTTCGTATACTCCTATAACTCCAAAAATTCTGAAAAAATAGGACAACATGGGCAATTTGTATATCAATCTTATGTAAAAAATTCAGAGCAAAAGCACACATTTGTGATTCATGAAAATTATTTTACTGAGTGTAAAAGTTTCTGTTTTCCAACAAGATCAAAATAGCTATCACCCAACATGATCCCAAAGGCTTCTCTTGGCACACACACTAATTAAAACACAAAAAAGACAATCATAACAGAGGCATAATTGTTTAAACACTCAATAATAGAAAGAAAAAGACTAAAATAAATTGTATTCATTGGGTTGCCTCCCAGCAACATTACTGGAATCAGAGGATTTGTCATCAGCCGCTTCTTTGCCGTCTACTAGCGGACGACAAAGGAGCTCTTTGCTGTCTGTTTCCAAAAAATCATATTTGCCATCAGCCACTTGTTTCAGTTTCCCAGCAGGCGGCAAACGAGGTTTGCCGTCAGCTAGCTAACGACAAAGAGGGAGGTGGGCCCCACTAACAAGCTACTTACAAAAAAACTAATGCCCCCCTCTTTGCCGTCTGCTGGCAAAGAGCAAAAAGGCAGACGACAAAGGCGGGGCAGACAACAAACATTTGACTTAACTAACGGCCGCGCCCCACCCCACCCCGCCCCTCTTGCTCTCTGTTTCTGTTCCTCTCCTCCCCGACGACTACCATACGCGTGCCGCCGCCACCACCACACGTCGCTGCTGCGTTGCCCCACCACCCGCCGCCACAATAGCTCACCCCCGGGCCCCACCGTCCCGAAGCCTTGCGACCTCGTCGCCACCGCCGCGTGGCGCCCCGGGCCCTGCCGGACCTACCCCAGGCCGCCCGCCCCCTCCTCCAGCGGCCACCTCTTCCACCGGCCGCCCCACTTCCGAAGGTGAGCTCTAGCTCCTCTTTTTTTCTTTTTTGTTTGTTTTTTAGTTTTAGGTTTATGTTTACTTTTGATTAGTTTTAGGTTTAGGTTTAGGTTTAGTTTAGTTTTAGGTTTAGGTTTATTTTTGAAAAAAGTAGAAAATAAGAATAATAAGAAGAAGAGGAAGAAGAAGAACAGGAGGAGGAGGAGGAGAAGGAAAGAAGAAGAAGAAGAAGAAGAAGAAGAAGAAGAAGAAGAAGAAGAAGAAGAAGAAGAAGAAGAAGAAGAAGAAGAAGAGGAAGAAGAAGAAGAAGAAGAAGAAGAAGAAGAAAAAGAAGAAGAAGAAGAAGAAGAGGAAGAAGAAGAAGAGGAGGAGGAGGAGGAGGAGGAGGAGGAGGAGGAGGAGGAGGAGGAGGAGGAGTAGTTTAGGTTTAGTTTAGGTTTTTTCTTCTGTTTTTAGGTTTTTAGGTTTAGTAGTGTAGTTAGTGTAGTTTAGGTTTAGTTTAGGTTTTTTTTGTTTTTTAGGTTTAGGTTTATATTTAGTTTAGTTCAGGTTTAGTTAAGAAGAAAGAAGAAAGATGAAAAAAAGAAAATAATAATAATAATAATAATAATAATAATAATAATAATAATAATAATAATAATAATAATAATAATAATAATAATAAGAAGAAGAAGAAGAAGAAGAAGAAGAAGAGGAGGAGGAGGAGGAGGAGGAAGAATAAGAAGAAGAGAAGGAGGAGGAGGAAGAGGAAGAAGAAGAGGAGGAGGAGGTTAGGGGTCCTTGAGGGCCATGGGGAACAAGTTCCCCATGATCTTCTCATCGCCGCTGGCCGCCTCGATGCTCAGTTCGTAGAGCTGCAGGAACTCAGCGGGGTTGGTGGTGCCGTCGTAGCATGGGGGCAGGTCAGGCTTGAACTTCCCTGGCCAGATGACATTGCGCAGCTCCGGGGTGAACGCACGACACCTTGCCGTGGTCACGGGAGCCCGTTGGGTTGGTGGAGCCTAGTCTTGGTGCTCGCGCGCCACCACCATGGGTGGCACATGGTCTTGACATGGGGGTGCTGGGAGCGCACGTGCATCTTCTTGGGGCCGCCGCACCACTTGACAGCTTGCTTCTTCACGAGCGGGCGCCTAATGCTACGGATCGCACCATAGCGCTGCCCGCCTTGGCTCAACGATGGTGCCCTGCATTGGAGGTGGAGGAGGCACCCCGTGAGCCACATCGCCCGCGGCAGGCGGCGGCTGAGGCAGTGAGCGGCCGGCTCGACAGAGTTTCCAGCGGCGCTGATGAGCTCGGCGATGCATTCCACTCCTTGTAGAAGTCGTCGACTGGGCGGTAGCGCAGGAGATCCCACGCCATGAGCAGTACTACCTACGCGTTCGGCGGGCCATGGCGTGCGTGGGAGGAGGAAGTGGCCGGAGTTAGCGACGGAGTGGCGGTGCGCCCGTCGCGGCGCACAGACAGGTGTAGCGATGAAGCTTGCTGCTCGTGGCCAGCAGGGCCCGTGGCGGCATTTGTTGCTGGTGATGGGGGACGGTGAGAACAGTCGTCGCCTTCTGGTGCCATCTGAGTAACACGGGCTGCGACAGTGGCCCGGCCCTCAGCGCGAGACCGACGCGCATCAGCTGTGGAAGTGTTGGAGTAGCGGTGGATCGATCAGCGGAAGATAAGATCCGACGCACCCCTACCTCGCGTGCCAAATATTGAATTTAGGGTTCCGCAAACCCTTGAGAGGTTCGAACTCTGGGGTGCGTGCAGAGATGTCAACCTACCCAGCCTACCAACTCGCGAACCTCACAGCCTATCGCGTCGAGCTCGAAGGGAAAGAGAGACACAACAGTTTACCCAGGTTCGGGCCACCTTGCGGTGTAAGACCCTACTCCTGCTTTGTGGTGGATTGCCTCGAGGGGCTGAGGAAGAACTAGTACAATGAACAACAACCTCAGGAGGCTTGTTCTTGAGCTCAAGTGAGCTGGTGAGGTGGTGAGGGTGGAATGGCTCTGATCAACTCGATGTCCCTTGTGATCGACCCCCTTCCTCCATCCATGGTGGTGGCTAGGTCCTATTTATAATGGCCTTGGTCCTCGTCCCAAATGTAGGTGGGAAGGGATCCAACAATGGCCAAATTTGAAGGGAGACAACAAGTATGCCCTATCCTGACTAAAGTGGTGTTCGCCTGCAAAAGCCGCTGGTCGTAACGCTGCGGTGGGCTCAGTGGTGACCTCCATCCTGCCGTCCTGGCGGTCTTGGTCTTGTTGCACCAGAACATAAATGTTTGGTTGATTCCTCGGGACACCGCGCCTGCTGCTTGCCTCCCTTGCACAAAAGGGGAAACTGGTACTCTGCGCCCACTGGCGCCCGCCTGGCTTTGTTCGTCATGGTTCACGTCAGCCGAACCTCGCAAGGTGCTCCTTGCATAGAAATCTCCGCTCGTTGGGAGCCAGCCCGAGGAGGCCGATCCCTTTGGAGGTCTTGGTGTCATCCGCCTTGTGAGGCTTGGACCCTCATGAGGGTCTTGAGTTGTTGATGCTGAAGCTGGGCCGTACTAGGCCGTCGATGGAGCCACGCCATGGGCCGCTGGTAGGCAAGTCTGGGTACCCCCATATCCAGAACGCCGACAAATATGCTAAGTTATCTCTAATATGCTTAGTTACCTAGGTTTGCTCAATAATGACATACACTTAGCTTACTTATGTAAAAAATGGCATAATTAGCTTACTTAGGTTTTAAATGGCATAACAACCTTGGTAACCTCATATATGTCATATATTTAGCTTGTTTTCCTTGGAAATGACATAATAAGCTTAATTAGCTCCAAAATGATCAATTTTACCTAAGTTAGCTGCAAAATGACCTAAGTTAGCTCTAATATTCTAAGTTAGCTCTCATATGCATAATTACCTAGGTTTGCTCAATAAAAATACCTACACTTAGCTTACTTATGTCAAAAATGGCATAATATGCTCATTTAACTCAAAAATGGCATAATTGCCTAGGTTAGCTCAATAATGATCCATTTTACCTAAGTTAGCTCAAAAATGATCCATTTTACCTAGGTTAGATCCAAAATGATTCATTTTAGCTATGTTAGCTCGAAAATGATCCATTTTACCTAAGTTAACTCATAAACGATCCATTTTACCTAAGTTAGCTCCAAAATGATCCATTTTAGCTAGGTTAGCTCATAAATGATCCATTTTACCTAAGTTAGCTCCAAATGATCTAAGTTAGCTCTAATATGCTTAGTTACCTAGGTTAGCTCAATAATGACCTATACTTAGCTGCTTTATATCAAAAATGGATAATATGCTTAGTTCGCTCAAAAATGTCATAATTAGCTAGGTTAGCTCCATTTTACCTAAGTTAGCTCATAAATGTCATTTAACCTAAGTTAACTCATAAATGTCATATACTTGTTCTTCTTCTTCTTGTTCTTTATTTTCTTCTTCTTCTTCTTCTTCTTCTTCTTCTTCTTCTTAGTCTTCTTATTCTAGTCTTCTTCTTCTAACTTTCTTCTTTCCCATTTTGCAGATTTCATTCACTTCATGGAAGCTTGCATGGATGGAGTGCTTGTTTTCCCTTTCTGCTTTTCTTTTGTATCGATGAACAATGTGGAACTTGTTATATGGATGGATGGAACTATGTGTTGGATGAACAATGTGAAACTATATTGTAATATGTATGGATGGAACTATGAGTTGGTTATGTATGTATGATGAAACCTGTGTGTTGGATGTGTCATATGTCTGCTGTGAAATTGCCCTGTGAAAAAAAAATATTTTGTTGTGAAATTTCTTGGATATAAGAAAAAAAGAAAAAAAGAGGCAATGCAGCCTCTTTGCCGTCTGCCACCAACAGCAAAGGGTTCTTTGCCGTCTGCCACAGATGGCAAAGAGGCCACGTGGCAGCAACCTGTGCAACCTGGGAGCTATACCATTTGGTCCCTTTGCCGTCGGTGGCAGACGACAAAGGATATGGGCATTTGCCGTCAGCTAGCGGACGACAAAGGCTGCCGTTAGCCACCTAACATGGCTAACGCCTATTCTTTACCGTCCACATTCTTTGTCGTCTGCCACCGACGACAAAGGTTGTTTGCTGTCCGCTTCCTCAAAGCGGATAACAAAGAACATGTTTACCATCTCTTCCTTCGCTGGGCAGCATTGTCATTGGTGGCAGACGACAAACAGGTTTGTCGTCCGCTTTTAGTACCTTTGCCGTCTGCCATGGCAGACAACAAAGAAACTGATTCCTGTAGTGCAAGCACTCTCATTTTACGCCCCTAGCAAGGCATAATGCAAAGATCTAAGTGTTTGAGAAATTCATTCTTGTGGGTAGGGTCTCTTATCACTTAAATAAAATTGGGGTGAATGCTAATCTTCTTAAGGTCTCCTTTATCATTATTACTAGAAGGTGCACCCTTGTTCTTGGTAACTTGAGTAATCTTGCTAATTTTTGTGGAAGTTTTTTCAATAGTCTTGGCGGAAGCAAAAGCCGTTCTTAGATTACTAAAGATTTCTTCTAATTTATCGATCTGAGACGGGCTTTCTTCAATTCTTTCATGAATTATGGCCCCTTTTCTTTTAACAACTTAAGAACTTCTCCCACTTTTGACCCAATTTTACTAGCAAAATTATGCATCTTTTTATCCAAGTTCTCAATGTGTTCTTCAGTGAGCATTTTCTTTTCGATAGCATCTAGCCTTTCCATAACATGCTCGAGAGTTAAGGTTGTTACATTAATCATAAGAGGTGGTGATCCCACTAAATTTTCCATAGCATTAAAAGCATCAAGAGAGGGACACATCAAGAAAATACCACTGGTAATCGTATCAAGGACGAATCTATACCAAGTGGTAATGCTCACATAAAAATAGCGAAGAAGAACAACAATAGATTGCTTGCGAATAGATCTATTGTGAGCATTGCAAATTCCATACCAAGCATCTTATAAATTCTCCCTTCCCCTTTTTTTGACATTAAGAACTTCGTTCTCGGGGGTGCACGCAATATAGGAAGAACTATCCGTAGTGACAAAAAAGTGACAAACAAAGTTGAACTCAAAAACAAAACTCATGAGAAAACGGCGAACGAAATAGTGGGCGAATAAAACGACAAATTTTTGTGAAGTGGGGGAGAGGAAAATTAGAGGCAAATGGCAAAATATTTAAATTGCATGGAGATGTGACATGTGATTAGGAACCCGATATATGTTGATGATGTCTCCCTGGCAACGGCGCCAGAAATTGGAATGTTGTCGGGAGACTACCTCGACTTGATCCTCCCCGGCAAAAGCGCCAGAAATTCATTTTGATGTCGGCTTGAACTATGTCGGTATTTCCCCAAAGAGGAAGGGTTGATGCAGCATAGCAATGGTAGGTATTTCCCTTAGTGATGAGACGAAGGTTATCGAACCAGTAGGAGAACCGGGCAACACTACATAAACTGTACCTGCACACAAGAACAAATACTTGCAACCCAATGTGTTAAAGGGGTTGTCAATCCCTTTCAGGTAACAGTGCCAGAAATTGTCAAGTTGACAAGGTAAAATTGTATTAGTTTGATAGATGCAAATAAAAGCAAATAAAATTCAGTGACATATTTTTGGGTTTTTGATAATATAGAATAAAAGTTGCAAAATAATAATAATAAAATAGCAAAATAGATCTGACGGTATATGATGAGAAAATAGACCCAGGGCTCGTAGATTTCACTAGTGGCTTCTCTCGAGAAAAATAACATACGATGGGTAAACAAATTACTGTTGGGCAATTGATATAACTTCAAATAATTATGACGATATCTAGGCAATGATCGCTATATAGGCATCACGTCCAAGATTAGTAAACCGACTCCTGCCTGCATCTAATGTATTAAGTTCTTGGAGAAACGGAGCAATGCAATAAGAACAATGACATGATGTAGACAAGATCTACTCAAATAGGAATAGAGCCCATCTTGTTATCCTTAATAGCAACGATACATACGTGTTGGTTCCCCTTCTGTCACTGGTATCGAGCATCATAAGATCGAACCAATCATGAAGCACCTCTTCCCATGGCTAGAAAAATTGATCTAGTCGGCCTAACCAAACCAATGATTCAAAGAAGAAATACGAGGCTATAAGTAATCATGCACATAAGAGATCAAAAGACTCAAATAACATTCATGGATAAAAAAATAAATCTGATCATAAACTCAAAGTTCATCGGATCGCAACAAACACACCGCAAAAAGAGTTACATCGAATAGATCTCCTAGAGACCATTGTATTGTGAATCAAAAGAGAGAGAGAGAGAGAGAGGAAGCCATCTAGGTACTAACTACGGTCTCGTAGGTCTACAATGAACTACTCACGCATCATCAGAGAGGCAACAATGAGGATGATGAACCCCTCCATGATGGTGTCTAGATTGGATCTGTGGTTTGTGGAAGTGCAGAGGCTGGAATTGTTTTTCGTCTCCTCTCCTAGTGTTTCTGGAATATTGGGGTATTTATAGAGCAAAGAGGCTGTGTAGGAGGCGGCCGAGGTGGGAACAACCCACCAGGGCACGCCTAGGCGCCCAGGCACGCCCAGGTGGGTTGTGCTCCCCTCGGAGCCCCCCTCTGGTACTGTTTGGCCCAACAGGTGTCTTCTAGTCTAGAAAAAATCACCAAAAAGTTTCGCTGCGTTTTGACTCCATTTGGTATTGATTTCCTGCGAAGTAAAAAACAAGCAAAAAACAGCAACTGGCACTGGGCACTATGTCAATAGGTTAGTCCCAAAAAATGATATAAAGTTTCTATAAAATGATTGTAAAACATCCAAGAATGATAATATAACAGCATGGAACAATAAAAAATTATAGATTCGTTGGAGACATATCAGGAATCCCCTCCTCCCTTCTTTGCCCGAATTTGATTTCAACGTGGAGGAAATAAATGGTTAGGCGACATATTGAGCGGATTAGAGAGACTCAAGAAATAGCGCGCTGGCAAGTACGCGGTGTGTTCTAGTGGTCAACTATGGCATTGGTCTCAACACCGGCATATGGTATTTTCTTCCTTCCTGATGTTCATCTCATAAGTATGACGCGGTGTTATACATCATGTTCACTTTCTCTGAAGAAATAGTTGCCCGCTCATTTTTTCCTTAGATGTTCTTGTTTGTTCTGTCACTCCTACATATTGTTGCATGTGCTACTAAGAGATATATGGCTGCCGCTCATTTAATTAGTTCACGTGCACCACCATTATCCATGCATTAAGGATGTACGATTGCATAGTTTGTGTTTTTATCTCATTCATGCAATAGTACTATTTTTGTTGTATGTTTACTATCATGAAGGCGTGAGGCGGCTGTGACAAAGCCCTCCTATCATGATGATTCGAGGTGAATGGCTCAATGATGCAAAAAGGATTAATATCTAACTAAACTTTCCCCCATAATCTCATTAAGAAAAATGTCCAGGAAACTTAGGTACTGCTATCTGCCTGATCTTCCATCTTCCACACTCGATCTTCTCTGGCTTCATCTCATAAAGTCACAAGGGATGTCATACATGTATAAGTTTCCACATTTTTGAGTGACCAGGGAGTAAAATTTCCACCGTAGATGAATATGCATTGGCTTCTCTGTGCTTTGTGCTCTTCTTCAACAAAAAAAATATATTTACTTCCTTAACAGAATTAATAGACTTTTAGTGACTACCGGTATTAAGGTGTGACTAAGTTTATTCTAGGTATGCTTTTTTTCACTTCTCAACTCCATCTCAATACCCAACCATCTTCCCTTAAATTTTTTCTTGACTCTATATAGGTTAGGTCAATGAGGTTTACATCAAGGTACAAAGCTTAGCGAGGATTCATCTTCTTGGGATGCAAAAGGGTGAAGCTAAGTTGATGTTTCTTAATTAGTCGAAGATAGGCCAGGAAGATTAGAATATGTGTTCTATCTATAGGTATTATTTGGGAGATGATCAGTTACTGTAAGATGTAAAGTTTATATATTCCGCTGATGGTTCTACCATGTGTAGTTAACACTTGCCTATCAACAAACCATCAGCTACAAAAATGACGCATGGGTATTGCAGATTATGCATCATGGGTATTCTGATTCTAATAAGATGATTCAGTAATTCTACTATTGGTCCAATATTCTTCAGCAAGGATACACTGGCTCTCATTTATTTTCGGGTTTTGTAGACATTGCTTGATCCGAATTACAATAAAAGATTGTTGAGGCTATACTAAACCACATATTTATTACTGGGCAGTAGTAGTATAGTCTCTCAATTCTCCTTTTCAAATTAAATTTAACGTCTACCTATTATTAGAGAAATAGAAAGCATAGTCTATTCAGAAGCTTTATTGCCAAAAATTAAGGCCCTTCAAAAGCTAATACATGTATATGCTCACAGCCTATGCATGTTTTTCTTCCTTCAATTTTCAAATGCTTATGAATCTTCCGCAAAAGTAGTGTAGCCTGTAACTCTATGTGTTGAACTAAATACCAATCCAAGTTGGAGTGTAAGGGAGATAATATAGGTTTTGATCTACCGAGAGGTCATGCAATGCTTCTCTATTCCCATTTAAGGTCAAATTTTCCTCCAAAACACTGCATGTATTGTTGCACATATTGTCTACTTTATTTCTGTAACTTCTTGCCGTTTAATTGCTTGCAAGTTTTGTTCTCTATTATCTTTTAGATGTGTTTTCAAGTATGTTCATAGTAGTTCGGTGTTGTTGTTTTAAGTTAAAGTGAGAGCTATTGTGTCAATTTTTTTTACTTTTTCATTTGGAAGTAGCCAAAGCTAGAAATGGATATGTAGATTGTATACACAACTTCTGTGAAACAACTTTTGTCAGACTTATTGTATCCCTTTCAATATTTTGTGATTCAATTTTGTTTATCTTTTATCTCCATGCATTTATAGAAATTCCTATCATTTTATTGCCAAAATAGACAAGTGCAACAATGCGTGCCAATCATGATCTAGTCTTTCAAGACGAGAGGGATGTATTCGCTTGCCGAGAAAAATGGGCTATAAATAGTAAGAAATGGGCTATAAATTTCAAAAACACGGCAAACCGGCTATTAGTTTTCAAGATTTTAAATTTCATTGATTTTTTTACGCGGAATAGTATGTTGGATTTTACATTGATATAAATTTATTTTTTAACTTAGCTTGAATGTGAGTCAAAATTTCAGGATTAAAAACAATTCAGACCGCACCAAAATATGCAAAATTTCATTGAATTTTTTAACTTTGGCTAGAATATGGGTTGTAATGCTAACAAAAAGAACATGGGCTTCAAGAAAATCCTTAGGAATTAGAAAATAGGCTATAAATTATTAAAAATAATGGCAGATGGGCCATATGTTGTTTTCCACGTATTTGAGGCTGACTTGTGGGCCTACTAGGTTGACGCGTATGCTTTCCTAAAAATATAGGTTGACGCATACGCAAGGTTGTCTCAACTTAGCAACCCATGAGAGTGGTGACTATTGGATGTCCATCCAACGACCGTCATGCTTCTTCAACCTCTGATCTTCCTACTCCAGCTTCCCAAAATAGTGCCGATGCGACTGCCTGCTCCCGCCTATCATGGCTGGCTATGCTGTCGCATAGGCCTGACCGCCCCGTCCTACTCCCTTTGCTGGCCTGGCCATCCCTCTACTCACCCACACCTCCTGTTATTCTCTAGCAACACCAGCCACACACTACAGCCGAACCAGTAAACCCTCATACTCCCCTCGACGTGGGAAACAACTACTGAGTCTTCCTCAGCTCCGGCTCATTCCCTTCCTAGGCCTCACCATCGTCCACCACTTTGGTGCTCTCGGTGCAGTGTGGTAAACATGGTCAAGGAATGCCATCCATCAGAAGAGGACTATACATGGAGAGGCTTACAGCTGGGTCCATGACCGCATGCAAGGAAGTGCCTCCTTATTACGCGCAAAATGATGATTCCTCCACCTGATAGGGGGGACCCACCGGAAGGGCCTCTGTATTTCGTGAAAAAATGTTTCCTCCCTAACAGCTGGAATCCACCAGCTATATCTTCGCACGCAAGGAAGTGACACCTTATTACGCGGAAAAGAAATGGTTCCATTCCCAGAGAGCTGGAACCCACTAGCTACATCTTCGCACGGAAGGAAGTGCCTCCTTGTTACGTGCAAAAAAATGATGCCCCCTGACAGCTGGGACCCACTGATATGTCCATTTTGCATCATGTTTTCCTACTGTTATTTATAATCTTTTTGATCATTATAACACTTTGTGATGCAATTCTAATGCCTTTTCTCTCTTAATTTGAAAGATTTACATGAAGAGGGAGATTGCCGGCAGATGGAATTCTGGACCTGGAAAAGCTACATCGAAGATACCTATTCTAAAAAACTTGAAATGACCTGAAATTTCATGGAGAATTTTTAAGGAACATATATAAATACTGGAGCAAAGAAGTACCCGAGGGGGCCCACCAATTGCCCACAAGGCAACAGGGTGCAGCCACCCCCTGGGCGCGTCCTGATGCCTTATGGGGCCCATAGCTAGCCTCCGACCCCATCATCTGCTATATGAAGGGTTTTGACCTAGAAAGAAATAGGAGAGGTCTTTTGGGATGAAGCGTCGCTGTCTCTAGGCATAACCTGGGCATGAGCACTTTAGCTCTTCGGTGGAGCAATTCTGCCGGGGCACTTCCCTCTAGAAGGGGGATATCGAAGCCATCAACATCACCAACAACCCTCTCATCATCGTAGGACCAATCTTCATCAACATCCTCACCATCACCATCTCATCTTGAACCCTAGTTCAACTCTTGTATACAATCTTTGTCTCAAAACCTCGTGTTGGTACTTGTGGGTTGCTAGTAGTGTTGATTACATCTCGTAGTTGATGCTAGTTGGTTTATTTGGTGGAAGATTATATGTTCAGATCCTTAATGATATTCAGTACCCCTCTGATATTGAACATGGATATGATTTGTGAGTGGTTAATTTTGTTCTTGAGGACACCATGATAGAGATAGAACCGCACATAAGGTATTACAATCTGGTTTTTATTGGCCTACTCTCTTCAAGGATGCATGTAAGTTTCTCTTATCTTCTGATGAATGTCAAAGAATTGGTAATATTGGTAGACACCAGGAAATGCCTATGAATTATTCACTTGTTATTGAACCATTTGATGTATGGGGTTTTGATTATATGGGACCTTTTCCTTCCTCTAATGGGTATACACATATTCTAGTTGATGTTGATTACGTCACTAAGTGGGTAGAAGCTATTCCAACTAGTAGTATTGAACATAACACATCTATTAAAATGCTTAAAGAGCTTATCTTCCCAAGGTTTGGAGTCCCTGGGTATTTGAGGACTGATGGTGGTTCACATTTTATTCATGGTGCTTTCCATAAACTTCTTGCTAAATATGATGTTAACCATAGAATTGCATCTCCTTATCATCCTCATTCTAGTGGTTAAGTTGAATTGACCAACAAAGAAATCAAATTAATTTTGCAAAAGACCGTTAATAGATCTAGAAATATTTGGTCTAATTAACTTGATGGTGCACTATGGGCTTATAGAACTGCTTATAAGAATCCTATGGGTATGTCTCCATATAAAATGGTTTATGGAAAAGCATGGCATTTACCTCTTGAGTTAGAACATAAAGCATATTGGGCAATTAAAGAACTTAATTATGATTTCAAACTTTCCAGTTGTTTAAAGATTATTTGATATTAGCTCTCTGGATGAGTGGAGAACCCAAGCTTATGAAAATGCCAAGTTGTTTAAAGAAAAATATATTAAAAGGTGGCAAGATAAAAGAAATCAAAAACTAGAATTCAAAGTGCGTGGGCATGTTCTATTGTACAACTCTCGTCTTACATTTTTTGCAGGAAAAATTCTCTCCAAATGGGAAGGACCCTATATTATTGAAGAAGTTTATCACTCCAGAGCAATCAAGATAAATAATGCCGAGGGCACGAATCCGTGAGTGGTTAATGGATAAAGAATTAAGCATTATATCTCAGGTACACCTATTAATATTGAAACTAATATTGTTCAAACTATGACACCTGAGGAACACAGAAGAGAGACCTCTCGTAACACTTAAGAACCCTGAAAAAGAGTAGGTATGTGATATGATAAGTAAACCGACTCCAAAAATTCGATAAAAATAATTCGTGTACATTCTGGAATATTGGAAAAAAATACAAAAATAAGAAACAGCCGAGGGGACCCATGAGGAGGTCACAAGCCAAGAGGGCGTGCCTGGTTGCCTTGTGGGCCCCTCGTGTGCCCTCCCGATTCCGCTTTCTTCTAGAATACTTGTTTCGCAAGATAAAAATTCTTTATATATATACTCCCGGATGTTTTAACCATCATATCACGATAATCTCCTCTATTCATGTTTTGTGCTATTTTTCTGATAGAATTGATCATCATTGTTGGGGATATGACTATTGGGTATGACCCGCCCAGGAGGGGTCGGGTTATACCTACGACGGTTCATCAATACAAAGCCCATGAGGATGTCAAAGATGGCGGTTCATGAATCAAGGGCCTAAATCCCAAAGGCAACTTAAGGCACATAGGTATAAACCGCCATAGGTGTATGACTTATATTGTAAGGCAAGTATATATCGTCACCAAGTCGGACATGTTGTTTATGAGCTGGCTGGGACTCCGTGAGCCGCTGGGCGTCAACCTGTGTATATAAAGGGACGACCCGACGACGGTTCAGTGCAAGAAACAAGAGATCAAAAGCTAGGTCAAGCGTATTCGCTTCCTGGTAATTGAAACATAAGCAATACCACCTAAAACTAGATTAGGCCTTTACCTTCAGTGCAAGGGGCTGAACCAGTATAAACTCCCCATGTCATTTGTCCCGTTTATCCCCTTTAAGCTAACCTAGTTGCGATGGCTCCACGACTAAGTCCTCACACTAGGACATCTGCCGTGACAATTCCCCGACAATTGGTGCCCACCATGGGGCCAGCGCATGGTGGTTTTGAGTTCTTAAAGGGCAGCTTCGAAGGGATCAAGGGATACACTGTGGGTCGGATAACCAAGAGTCGTCGCGGCAAACTCTACATCGATGATGCAAGCTGGGGCCCCGAGGCCGGCTCAATTGAGTATGGGTACCGGGTCCCCTTCAACGGAATTCACGTTTTCAACGGCAAGATCGGTGAGGCGGGCCCTGAGCCGGACATCTACACCGACATCATCAAGATGGCTCAGCGTGCACAACCCGCCCGAATTCAGCCCACCGTGAAACGTGCCTTTGTGGGATTCATCCATGGGGCAGAATTTGAAGAAGGATCCATGTCTGGCGGTGAGATGGCCATCTATTCTGATGGTGAGTCATCCACGGGCAAGACTACTTCATTGTATCAACAACAAGATGGTAGGCTTGGCGGTGTTCCGATGGCGACAGTATTCCGGACCCCTATGAGCCGCCGAATAGGGTCGCAATCTTCATGGTCGGTACACAGCCCGCGCCGAATTCTTCGACTGCGGCAGCAATGGTCTCCGGGTCAGCAACGGCGATGGCAGCTGGGGCAGGAGGCCCTGTGCGCCCGCCGGCTCAGGTTTTGACTGATTTGCTTGATAATATGACAACCTTGTTAACAGCAGAGGTTAACCCGGCAAATCAAGTTCAGCACAACACGGAAGTTGCAAAGTTGCGTGATGAGATGGCACAGGCCAAGGAGGAGCTGAATGCAGAGAACGTCAGGATGGCCACAGAGCGAGCTTCCCTAGATGCTCAGGCACATCGGATTCAGTCAGAGGCTTTCCGGCTTATGATGGATCAAAACACTTCAAATGAAGTCATGAGGAGGAGGCACCAGTCTCGTCTACCTCCGGTTTATGAGGCGAGAAACCTCTTTTGCGCGCCTGGAGCGGGGACTAGTAACCAAACAGAGATAAACCAGGTTGAAGCGCCTGGGCTGGAGTGCCAGCTCGACCATGCACGACGGAGCCGCCTCGTCTGAATAATACTCGTCCTCAGTATGTGCCGACACCACCGGTCATTATTCCAATCCTTGGGATAATATGATCGCTGTGGTGACACGATTGGCGGCTCTCCCAGTTGAAGGCAATTCTCTAGTTGCGGTTGAAACGCGGAGGGCTAGAGAGCTTCTTCAAACAGCATTGGTGCAGCAGGAGGCATATTCTTACAGTCGTGAGAGGATTCACTCGACCCCTCGCCCAAGCCGGAGTTATAACAGACACATGGACTCATAGGCTGTTTCAAGAAGTAACAAGTGTCGTAACTAGCCGCGTGGACATGACCTGGTGCGCGATGGTGCTCAGGATTTGATGGACCAGGACATGGCACGTCGAGAAGCCGAGTTGGCGGCTCAGCAGGCGGCTCATCAACATCTTCCAGCTTATCCGACGACTTCGGTGGAGGCAGGCGTGACCTCTAGAACCACGGGTGTACCATGTTTAGTGCCGCCTTGTGGAATGAGCGTCTGCCGAAGGATTTCAAAGGACCTTATAAGGTGCCTAACTACACAACCGACTTACCCCCTGAGGCGTGGATTGAGAGTTACGAGATGGCGATGGAACTATTGGAGGTCAGCGATGCTGCGTGTGCCAAGTACTTCACCATGATGCTGGATGGGATGGCCCATGCTTGGTTAAAAGGGATTCCTGCCAATTCCATCGGGTCGTGGGCCGAGCTAAAAGCCCGGTTTATCCAGAATTTTAAAGATACGTGCAAACAACCCATGTCAATTGTGGATTTGGATGCTTGCGCCCAAGAAGAGGGCGAGTCAACGACCCATTGGGTGCGCTGGGTCAAGGCTATCCTGCACTCATCGGATAACATCAATGCCGGCTCAGCAGTCCTAATGTTAGAGAAGAATTGCCGTTTTTTGCCTCTTAAACAGAAGCTAGGGCGGCTCAAGCGCCACTTCCATGATATGGGGGAGCTGATGGCGTCTCTAATTAAATATGCCAACTCTGATAGTACCAAGGACCCCGAGTCTGATGATGAAAAGCCGAGAAAGGGAAAGAAGAGTGGCAACACCAATGGTCAGCAGCATAACCCGACGAGTCAGGGGGCAATGGTAAAAGCGCAAGGCCGACAATAATTCAGATTTTGTGGCCAATACCAATACACAGAATAATGGTCAGTGTCGTAGGGAAGCCACCTCCTCGAGCAGGCGGGTCTGGTTTCAATCTTGAGCAGATGCTGAATCAGCCCTGCCCAAAGTATGGTACGCGGGAAAGACCATCCAGTCACCTTTGGAAGGACTGCCACATTATGAAGGAGTTCAAAAATTCTGATTTATTCCAAAACAATCATGGACCGGGCGGCAGCTCAGGTTCTAAAGTCCAAGACAAGGAGGCCGTAGAGCCCCCGCAATCAAAGAGAAAGGAGACCACCCGGTCGGATAGACGACCCCATGGCAAACATACAGCGGCAAATGGCGCCGCACACAAGCCGGCACGCGATCCGCACACGGATTCGCATCAAAAAGATGGCCCAGTTAGATCTATCTACGGGCCAAGAAAGCAAGCTCTAGTAAGCAATGCAACACATCAAATATCCGAATATTACGGTACACCCAAATATAGGTGTGCCGCACACCCCCTATGTTTCACCGATGAGGTCCTCGATTATGAATTTCCGGCGGGATTCAAGCCCGTAAACATAGAGGCATACGACGAAACAACAGACCCTAGAGTTTGGATTGAGGATTACATCCTCCACATACACATGGCTAGAGGAGAGACCTCCACGCCATAAATACTTACCCCTCAAGCTCAAAGGGCCAGCCCGGCATTGGCTCAAAAGCCTCCCCAAGAACACCATTCGAAGTTGGGAAGAGCTCGAGGATGATTTTCGGGCAAATTTTCAAGGGACCTATGTCCGACCTCCGGATACAGACGATTTAAGTCACATAACTCAACAACCCGGAGAGTCAGCCCGAAAATTCTAGAACAGATTCCTTACTAAAAAGAACTAAATAGTCGACTGTCCGGACACCAAAGCCTTAGCAGCTTTCAAACACAACGTCCGAGACGAATGGCTTGCCAGAAACCTCGGCCAAGAAAAGGCAAGAACAATGGCCGCATTAACAAGCTTCATGACCCGCTTTTGCGCGGGAGAGGATAGCTGGCTGGCAAGATACAGTACCAGTGACCCAAGTACATCCGAAGTCAGGGATGGAAATGGGAAACCGCGACGCAGCAAGGACCAGCGCCGGACCAAGGGCAACATCCCGAAGAGCACGGTAGTCAACGCCAGATTCAAAAGCTCTCGGCAGAATCATAAAAAATTGCCCCTTAAGGATAATAGGGACGAGCTATCTAACTTAAACTAAATCTTGGACAAGATATGCCAAATCCACAGTACTCCCGGGAAGCCTGCAAACCATACCCACAGAGATTGTTGGGTCTTCAAGCAGTTCGGCAAACTCAATGCCGAACACAAGGGGCTCGACACACCAAGCGAGGACGATGACGAACCCCACAAGCAGAGCACCGGAAAACAGACGAATTTCCCACGGGAAGTCAAGACAGTTAACTCACTTCACGTGACAAAAGAGAAAAGTAGAGCGGCGCCCATAAAGGTACGTGCCATACGGCCTATCCCAGAGGAGTCCCGCCACTGGTTGTTAAAACCAATCACCTTCGACCATCAGGATTACTCTAGAAGTATCCGGAATGCAGGATGGACTGCCTTGATATTAGATCCGATAATCGAAGGACTCCAATTTACACAAGTCCTAATGGACGGCAGCAGTGATCTAAACCTTCTATATCAGGACACAATCTGCAAAATGGGGATAGACCCAACCAAAATTCACCATAGCAACACTTCCTTTCAAGGGGTAATGCCAGGCCCATATGCCCATTGTACGGGCTCTCTATTGCTAGAAGTTGTGTTCGGCTCACCCGACAACTTCCACCGCGAAAAGTTAACCTTCCACCTCGCCCCATTTACAAGTGGCTACCAAGCAATACTGGGACGCAAAGCTTTTGCCCGCTTTAATGCAATACCGCATTATGCATCCCTTACACTTAAAATGCCCGGTCCGCGAGGCATCATCTCCTTAAAGGGAAATATCGAGTGTTCCTCGAGTGCGGAAGATTGTGTGACGGCCTTGACAGCCACACACTAAACCGGCTTCACTAATCAAAGCACCTAAACAGGTCGTCCAGACCCCGGACACGGTTAGACGAGTCCGGCGTAAACATACAAGGGCTTATTAGCCGCATACCCCCGCACTAGGGGCTCCGCGCATGTATAACAAGAGACATTAAAGCTCAAATTTTATTCATTTTTTGAATTGTACTTTGTTTATTTAGTATAACGTACATTTTTGCACGATCCTTTTCAACTAAGTTCCTCTCTTTTATAGATGAACACTGTGCTACACCCGTCCAGGATACGGCACAACAGAGACACAGGCGCAGACGTGCAGTAGGGACCCATTGCAAGGATTCTTTTCAGATTAAGACCCTGCGTAAACCTTTTTTACTGTCTCTTGTTGATACACATCCCCCGGTTTCTTGCTATAACCGAGGAGGAGGCTGGCGTTTTGGCATGGGCCACGTCAGAATTTTGCGCGTACCTAGACACCAGGGGCTTCTACCAAGGGCGTTGTTTGACCCGTTTTCATAAAGACCGAATACCTTAGGTAGTGTTTGGCGTCTCGAGTTAGGCCTTATATGCATCAGCTCCGAATCATGTCTTTGGTCAAATGTTGGGTTTGCCCGGCTCCTGTGTTTTGCTGCCTTATGTTCTGCTCTATTGGCTAACGCGGCACCAGGAGAACTACTGCGATTGTGCCCCGGTTCGTCCAGGCGGGCACCTCAGTAGAGAAAGCCGAAAACTGACTGTCATGATATAGCGTGAGACTAGTCAACCACTCGACGACCCACCGGAATCTATAGGATTCCTCCGCACTGACGAAGGGCCGTTTCCCGGTCAGGCACATACGTGCCCCGAATTCGGGTGAGCGCGGTGCCCCTAGGGGCTATATAGTAGCCCCACTGTCAAACTCCTATGGCTAAGTGAAAGTGATAAAGCATTATAGTCCGGTTGCCTAGTTTGCTATGCTACCACCTCCTTTATATGACCAAGACGTTGGATCAAATGTGAAAATGCGCCTTTTGCAAACACCCCCGCATTATATGCATGGGGGCTGAAGCCGAAGACTGCCATCTTTCAGGTTATATACACATATACATCAACGGCCGCACAGGAGGTATTTTAATTCTTGAAGGCACAAGTATAAAAAGCTTTTATATTTCATCGAAACATTGTTTCACAATAAATACATGTTATTCGAATATCCTTCGAGCACTGCGTCTCTATTAAACGAGCGCCCTGCAGAACTTCCTGAAAATAGTGCTCGACAGGTACTCGGCTTCCGTCCGAATCTTGGGATGCAACATCGGTGGCGTTCATCTCTGCCCAGTATGTCTTGACACGGGCAAGAGCCATCCGCGCACCCTCTATGCATGCCGACCTCCTCATTGCATTGATATGCGGCACCGCACCAAGGAACTGCTGCACCAAGCCAAAATAACTCTTCGGCTCGGGCCTCTTCGGCCACAAAAGACTCACGACATCCTTCATGGCAAGTCCGGATAACCTATTCAGCTCCGCCCATTCGGCCAAGCGATCGGTTAATGGAAGAGGGCACTCTAGATTATGGAACTGCGACCAAAAAACATTTTCCATTTCGTGATCCTTTTGATCTCGGAAGTGTTCGGCCGCGTCCGCGGCACTTGCCGCCAAGTCCAGATAAGCATCCTCCGAACTCCACAGCCGGTCCAACTGAGCATATTTAGGATCCGTGAACTTCCTCCACAGCAGGAAGGGCTTTCCAGCCGCGATATCGTCGGCCTGACGCAGCTCCTCCTTCATAGCTCTCATCGCAGAGCGAGCATCCTTGGCCTTGGTAGTGGCCTTCTTCAGGTCCTCTTGTACTGCTCGATCTTCTTTTTCAAGAAGCTTGCAGCGGTCAGCAGCATTCTTCAACTCCACGGCCATCTCAGCCATTTCCTTCTTGCTTCGGCAGTGAGCAGCCTGTTCGGCTTTTAGCTCTTCGGCTGCCTTTAAGGCAGCCACGTCACTCTTTCTGGCCTACTCCTTGGCTTGGGCAAGCTCCGCCCGCAGGCTCTCCATGGCAGCGGCACCATCTGCATCAAGCATACTTGTTGTAAGGCACGGGCATCAAGCTCCCTTACCAGGTGTCCGCGGGGAAATTGCATACCTTGTGACTCGTCAAGTCGCCTATTTACAAGCGCGATGTCGACATCTGCCACGTCAAGTTGCCGCTTTAGTTCGGCAAATTCATCAGTCCGGCCAGCCACCGGACCCTTCGCCACCTGCATAGGAAGGGCGACACATTATACCTGGGATTATGATGCTCGGCGCGCTGTCATTTTTGACAACACACCGAGCCTCAGGGGCTACTATCTACACAGGGCGCATTTTATATGCGGAACTGTCAGAAGGTACATCATTTTGCGTACCTCAAAACCTGTCAGTAAACTTCTGACGGCTTCGTGCAATCCGCTCTCAGCGGATGAAATCCTTTCAATCACCGTACCCATTAACGCACGGTGATCTTCTGAGATAGATGCTCGCCCGAGCAGATCCTTCAGCTCCTCCGACCGTACACCAGGTGGTGCCGGACTCGTCCGATGGCCTTTTTTGAAGGCCGGACGCGGAGGGCTTTGAGAGGAAATATGACTGCCTTCCGGCCCCGCCGGACTCGGAGAAACCCTCCGCGACGACACCTCAGGGTCGCCCGCCTCGCACGACGGTACGGCAGGGGGAGGCGTTTCGCTCTCTATCATCTCCGGACGAAGATCCCCCGAAGATGAGATCTGCTGAGAAGGGCTGAGATTCGAACTACAAGGTAAAACTCCGGTTATCCTCATCAGAAATAGGGCAGGGATATCCTTTATTTTAATAAAAACTCCCCTTTTTACTTACGGCTTGGTGGAGGGCTGATCCCCTTGGGGGCATAATGCGGCCGAGGCATCTCTCGGTGCCGGACCCTCTAACAAAGATTTCTTCCCCGGCTTTGAGACCATGGTCTCTGGGTCTTCAGAGGCGGTCCTCTTCTTCCCTTGGATGGAGGGATTCTCGATCCCTCCTTTCCTGGCGGCCTCCTTCACGAAGGCGGTAGCTTCCTTATTCGCCCTTCACCTTCTTCCGAAGGCGCAACCTCCAGCATCCTGGTTAACACGGGATCCGTCGTGGTCTCAGGGAGGGGGGCCGGACACCTGATTAACTTTGCTTTCGCTATCCACTCCTGTTCAAGGGACAACTCTTCTAAAGGGCAAGTTTGTGATAAATATGGGATAGCGTGTCCGGGTACAGGGCTACTTACTTGAGTATCCGGGCGATTGCAGCTCAGACCTGCGTCCACGGTCAAGTCCGGACACATCTCTTGTGATCCGAAGAAAAACTTGTACATCTCCACGGGCGTCGCGCCCATAAAATGTTGGAGAGCTCGTGGTCCCTCCGGGTTAAATTCCACAGGCGGAGGGGGCGACGTCTGCAGGGCAGGATGCGACGAATCAGCATGACCTGCGCTACTATAACCAGAGTGATCTCTCTCTCTAGGAGGTCTCGAATGCGGCCCTGCAACAAGAGCACGTCCTTGGACGGCCCCCAATCAAGCCCTTTATTGACCCATGACGCCAGCCGCGGTGGAGGACCCGAGCGAAAGGCAGGTGGCGCCACCCATTTGGTGCCCCTGGGAGCTGTGATATAAAACCACTCTTGTTGCCATAAGCTGAGCTCCTCTTGAAAAGAGCCTTCGGGCCACAGAGCATCAGCATTCTTGCTTATAACAGCCCCTCCGCACTCTGCCTGTTGCCCCTTGATCATCTTCGGCTCCACTTTGAAGGTCTTGAGCCACAATCCGAAGTGAGGGGTAATGCGGAGGAAGGCTTCGCGCATGACAATGAATGATGAGATGTGGAGGATGGACTCCGGATCCAAGTCGTGAAATTCCAACCCATAGTAAAACATGAGCCCCCTCACGAAGGGGTCCGTCGGGAAGCCTAGTCCCCGAAGGAAGTGAGACGCGAACACCATGCTTTCACCAGGCTTGGGAGTGGGAATAACCTGCCCTTGGGCAGGCAACCTATGCGAAATTTCGCCGGTTAAATACCTGGCATCTCTTAGCTTTAGCACGTCTTCTTCCGTAACGGAGGAAGGCATCCACCGGCCTTGCAGGTCGGAGCCGGACATCATCGAAGGTCCGAAGCGCCTGAATCTGGAGCTTTGGGTGTTGGAACTCGAGGCGAGGGGCGGATTCAATTGAGATTGAAAGAAGTGTGTGGAGCCTTGGTCTCTTTATAAAGAGGTTGAATACCAACAGCCTCCCCCATGACCGTTCGGGACTCGCCTTCGATAGAGGAGACGTGCCAATGGGCACGGTTGGGTTACCCACGCCCGTATTGATGAGAATCCCGGAATAAGGGGACACGATCTCTGCTTTGACAAGACGTGCCAAGGAAACCGCCTGGCTAAACGCGCTGAGGTGGGACAGTAAAAACGATTCGAATAAACGCTTGGCCGTGGTGTGATGTCACGCCACGAAATACGTCAGCAGATTGAATTTGTGTAAATATTATTCTCTCTGCGGTGGTATGTGGAACTTATTTTGCAGAGCCGGACACTATCCTTGTGTTCAAAATCTTCTATGAAGTATTCGGAGGAGGAACCATCCTTGCAATGCCGAAGACAATATGCGTGCTGGACTCGTTGTCATTGAAGCCTGGTTCAGGGGCTACTGAGGGAGTCCTGGACTAGGGGGTGTCCGGATAGCCGAACTATCATCTTCGGCCGGACTCCTGGACTATGAAGATACAAGATTGAAGACTTCGTCCCGTGTCCGGATGGGACTTTCCTTGGTGTGGAAGGCAAGCTTGGCGATACGGATATGTAGATCTCCTACCATTGTAACCGACTCTGTGTAACCCTAACCCTCTTCGGTGCCTGTACAAACCAGAGGGTTTTAGTCCGTAGGACGAACAACAATCATACCATAGGCTAGCTTCTAGGGTTTAGCCTCTCTGATCTCATGGTAGATCTACTCTTGTACTACCCATATCATCAATATCAATCAAGTAGGAGTAGGGTTTTACCTCCATCGAGAGGGCCCGAACCTGGGTAAAAACATCGTGTCCCTTGTCTCCTGGTTACCATCCACCTAGACGCACAGTTTGGGACCCCCTACCCGAGATCCACCGGTTTTGAAACTGACAACCCCCTCACGCATCTCAATGGCTTGAGGGTCTTTCATCACCTCCTGTAGGTAAGGGTTGATGAACTTCTCATAGAACTTTTCCTTGGAAGAACTTGATGGAGCCATGATTGTCGTGGAATTGTCACGACAGATGTCCTAGTGTGAGGAGTTAGTCGTGGAGCCATCGCAACTAGGTTAGCTTAAAGGGGTTAAACGGGACAAAGGACACAGGGAGTTTATACTGGTTCGGCCCATTGCGATGAAGGTAAAGGCCTAATCCAGTTTGAGGTGGTATTGCTTATGTTTCGATTACCAGGGAGCGAATATGCTTGATCTTGCTTTCGATCTCTTGTTTCTTGCCCTAAACAGCCACCGGGTCATCCCTTTATATACATAGGTTGACGCCTAGCGGCTCACGGAGTCCCGACCGGCTCATAAACAACGTGTCCGAGTCGGTGACTAAATATACATGCCTTACAATATAAGTCGTACACATATGGCGGTTTACCGCTATGGGCCTTAAGTCGCCTTTGGGCTTTAGGCCCTTACTTCATGAACCGCCATCTTCGACATCCTCATGGGATTTTTATTGATGAACCGCCATAGGTATAACCCGGCCCCTCCTGGGGGGGTCATACCCAATAGTCATATCCCCAACATTATGCCCCAGATTGATTTGAACTCGTTCATGTCAATCTTCAACACTTAGAAAAATCCTTCCTTCTTTATTCTTGCGAGATCTCATAACCCACCATGATGTCATCTCCTGGGATTATGGTAACCCACCGTGACGTCACCTGTCATTAATATTACACAAAACCTAAATCTTAATAAATCTTTTCTTTTAATGAAGCTCCAAAAATAGAGGCGTCTGCACCATCACATATCCATTTTTGGTCTCCTCGATTCCCGCGCATGTCACTTATCCTTCTAGCCTTATAAATAGGGCCAAGGGATCATTTTCATTCTCCCCCTCTGCCTTCTCATCTTCAACCTCGCGACACATCTGCGCATCTGAACACCGCCGCCGCCGACCTCGCCAACTTCCTCAACTCCGACCGCCGCATCGACCTGAACGAGACCAGAGAAACGCGGCGCCTCTCTGCTGCTCAGCAGACCCAGTAAGCATCTTAACCTCTGAAAGTGCAACTATCCCTAGGTGGTTTTGGTAATGATTAACAACATATAGCTTATTGAACTAATGTCATTTCAAGATAAATATTTCAGGAAAGTTCAATGATTGGCATGGCATGGATTAGGACTGTGGACCCCTGAAAATGCTAAGGACAAAAGATTGGCTCAAGCTCTAAAGTCCAAGACTCTACATTTTCTAGTTTTAATGATCCAAGATCACATTGAGTCTATAGGAAAGATAATACTATTAAAAGGGGATGAGGTGTTGCTTAATGGCTTGCTTGCTCAAAATGCTTAGTGATATGCTCCAAAACCCTCAACCACTTTCGCATGTCCACATATGTCCCAAACCAAAAGTCAAACTTAGCCCCACCGATTTGATCCATCCGGCGCCACCGAGTTCATTTGACATAGCCATTGCCAGAAACCCTAGTCACTTCGGTATCACCGATAGGGATCTCGGTCTCACCGAGATGGGGTTGCAAACTCTCTGTTTCCCTTCGTAACATTATGGTCTAACCGAGATGAGTGATCAGTCCCATCGAGTCTGCAATGCACACTCTCTGTTTCCTTTTTGTAATGCTTCGGTCCCATCGAGACGAGCGAATCAGTCCCACTGAGTTTGCTTGACCAACTCTCTGGTTAGCTTATTACCAAAGTTGGTCCAACCAAGTTTGAATTGCCTAACGGTCACATTATGTACTGAATCGGTCCGACCGAGTTTTCTGATTCGGTCCCACTAAGTTTGGTATATTGTGTGTAATAGTTAGATTTTGTGTGGAGGCTATAAATACCCCTCCACCCTCTCCTTATTCGTGAGGGAAGCCATCACAACGTGCTTACACTTTCACTACTCATTTTTGAGAGAGAACCACCTACTCATGTGTTGAGACCAAGATATTCCAATCCAACCATATGAATCTTGATCTCTATCCTTCCCCAAGTTGCTTTCCACTCAAATCATCTTTCCATCAAATCCAATCCTATGAGAGTGAGTTGAGTGTTGGGGAGACTATCATTTGAAGCACAAGAGCAAGGAGTTCATCATCAACACACCATCTATTACCTTTTGGAGAGTGGTGTCTCCTAGATTGGTTAGGTGTCACTTGCGAGCCTCTAACAAGATTGTGGAGTTGAACCAAGGAGTTTGTAAGGTCAAGGAGATCGCCTACTTCATGAAGATCTACCCTAGTGAGGCAAGTCCTTCGTGGGCGATGGCCATGGTGGGATAGACAAGGTTGTTTCTTCGTGGACCCTTCATGGGTGGAGCCCTCCGTGGACTCAGACAGCCGTTAACTTTGTGGGTTGAAGTCTCCATCAACGTGGATGTACGATAGCACCACCTATCGGAACCAACCCAAAAACATCCGTGTCTCCTATTGCGTTTGCACTCTCCAATCACATCCCTTTACATTCTTGCAAGTTGCATGATTTACTTTCCTCTGCTTATATACTCTTTGTATGCTTGCATGAATTGTGTTAAGATTGCTTGACTTGTGCTAAATTGTGAAAATCTGCCAAGAACTAAAACTAGGAAAAGGTTAAGTTTTTATTTGGTCAAGTAGTCTAATCACCCCCCCCCCCTCTAGACATACTTTCAATCCTATAATTAGTATCAGAGTAATGGTCTCTATTTGCCTTGATTTCCATAGCTTTTGGTGATCATAGCCTTGGTTTCACAACCTAGGAGAGTATGGCGTCTAGCGAGGGAAATTATCACCGTAGAGGTCCTTACTTTGATGGTACTAATTTTGCTAGTTGGAAGCATAAGATGAAAATGCATGTTCTTGGACATAACCCCGCCGTTTGGGCTATTGTGTGTATTGGCTTGCAAGGTGAATTCTTCGATGGGAGAGAACCGAACCGTGAGGCTACCGCGGAAGAGTTGAAGATGCTGCAATACAACACTCAAGCTTGTGATATCCTCTTCAACGGATTGTGCCCCGAAGAATTCAACAAAATCAGCCGCGTTGAGAATGCAGAGGAAATTTGGGATACTTTGATTGATATGCACGAAGGTACCGACTCCGTCAAGGAATCCAAATTGGATGTGCTTCAAAGTCAACTTGACAAGTTCAAATTGAAGGATGGTGAAGGTGTCACTAAAATGTACTCTAGGCTTGCTCTCATCACAAATGAGATTGCCGGCTTAGGAAGTGAAGATATGACCGATAAATTCATCATCAAGAAGACCCTAAGAGCCTTCGATGGAAAATATGATACCGTGTGCACATTGATCCAAATGATGCCCAATTACAAAGATCTCAAGCCAACGGAAGTCATTGTTAGAATTGTTACTCATGAGATGTCACTCAAGGATAAGGAAGAGCTTCACAACAAGTCAAGTGGTGCTTATAAAGCCTCATGTGATGCTCCTATATCATCAAGTGAGAAAAAAACCTTCAATGAGGAATTGAGCTTAATAGTGAAAAACTTCAAGAAGTTGCACAAGAGTAGAAGCAAGGAAAGAAGCTCCAAGTCAAGGTCCTACAATGACAAAAGATCTTCGAGTCGTGAACCTAATTGCTACAATTGTGGAAGACCTGGACACTACTCCAATGAGTGTACGGATCCTTACAAAAGGAGCGAAGATTCAGCTAAAAGAAGAAGTACAAGAGAAGAATCACCACCAAGAGAGAGAAGGAGTAGAGATGATCGTTATGAACGAAGAACCTCCTAGAGAAGCAAGGATTCGGAAAGGAAGGACAACTCATCAAAGATCTACACAAAGCGAAGACATCAAGCTCATGTTGGTGAATGGGTATCCAGCTCCGACTCCGACCATCACTCCGAGAGAAGCTATCACTCCGGCTCGGGATATACTCAAGATGAAGGTGTTGTCGGTCTAGCACTTGTGTCAACCAACTCCTACGACATATTTGACTCACCAAATGAAGGAATTGGAAGATGCTTTATGGCTAAAGGCCCAAAGGTACCACACCCCGAGTATGTTGATTTCAATAGTGATGAAGATGACTTGTTAGGTGATGATGATTTACTTGTTGACAACCCTAGTGATGAATACTATGATGAAACGTCAATTAATCATGCTAATCAAGATAAAAGGAATGACGATGATAAGGAGAAGATTGAGCATCTAACTAAAGAACTAAACACTCTTAAGTTATCTCATGAAACTACCATGGAAGATCACCGGGAACTTTTAAAGACTCATGAGAAGTTACGCTTTGAAAAGCTCAACCTTGAGCAAGAACATGAGTTTTTAAAGGCAATCAATGATGATCTTTGCAAGAAAAGTTCTTCTAACATTCCCAAGCGTTTACTCTTATCTACTTACATGCCAAAAGTAAAGTCTAGCAACAAGAGTAAGGTAGATTCTTATTCCAGTAGTAACAATAATCATGCTAAATCCAATGTTATTGCTTCTAGTATTTCTATTGATTCCACTAATGATTTTCTTAGCCAAGTTACACTTGAGCAAGAAAATAGCTTATTGAAGGGAATTATATAGAAGGGTGTCTACAAGAGCCTTGTCGGAAGTAAGCAATTTGAGGAAATTGTACGCAAGCAAGGAAGGCACCGGAAGAATCAAGGTGTTGGTTTTGAACAAAAGTTCAATGCCATGGAGTTGAGTGGGAAGAAGATCAATACCCCAAGATGAAGTTTGTTCCCCAACAAGAGAAGTATGATCCTACTTCGTTCCAAGGGACACAAGCTCAAGATGATCTTCCACCACAAGACCACAAGCAAAAAGGCGAGGACAAGCTTCAAGAGGAGATTGATGCATTTGAAGAAGCTCACAAGGCCTTGGTCAAGTGGGTTCCCAAGACTACATCAAGTTCTACTTCATCAAGTTCCACTACAACCCCAAGGATTCCCATCAAGATGATGTGGATACCAAAGAATAAGGACTAGAGAGTTCTTGAGGGTGACTCCGCCAATATTCTTCACTCATATCATTTGGCAAGGACAAGTGCAATCTACTTCCACATATTGCACTAGTTCAAGGAGTCACAAACCCTCTTGTTGGTAAGACAAGGGACAAGGTAACCTAATGCTCTCATGGACATCATCTTGTGTGTGCATCACTCTATGTCTATGGATATCCTTATTTGTTCCTTGTGGGACTAACCTGTGTAGGTATTGAAAGTGCAACTCACTCCAATGGATTGCTCCAAATGATCTACAACAACATTGAGCATCCACATCTTCAACACCTACATGAAGTCATCATCGACAAAACCCAAGGTTAGTCCATCCCTCTTAAGGGGGGATCTCACATCTAGGGGGAGCTTTACTCTAAAGAACTGAGCTAAAGCAACTCTAATGGTGTGAACACAACAATGCTTTATGTAAAAGTGGTAACCCCACTTGTGCTTAAATGATGAGTATGACCTATGATCAAATGTTCTCATTTGACTCCTAAGTCAATATACTCATATATAGATGACTTAGTCATCGCCAATTGGTTGATAGATGCTATAATTGGTTGTGCATGCTTTGTCACATGTTTCATTTGCCATTTTATTGTGTGAGCATGTCGTTTGCATATTTTATTCATTCGAGGACATCCACTTGTTGTTTTGTTTGTTTGGCTTCTTTTCTCTTGTGCCAAGTGGATGGACAAGAATGCCTAAGAACCTTCTCTAGCTATCTATGATTTTCTCGTCTCAAACTCTATTCATGCTACATCACAAAGTATGACCAAGTCAAATTCGAACCACTCTGTGTGAGGAGCACTCGGAGTCCCCGATTCTTCATAGACTTTGGAAATTACTTAAAATCCCCTTAGCCCGCACATATCCTGCTCTACCTCCTCGTGTCTTCGGATATTCTTCTCGCTGCCAGCGACCTCCCGCCGTTGGATTCTGCCGCCGTCGACAGATTCTGCTCCATCGTCGCGGCCGTTGTCGGCGTCCTGGACTTGGGGGTATCCAGTCCTGCCTGCCTGCAGCCCACCGCGTGACTCCATCGATGGCCTGGTACGGCCCATCTTCAACACCAACATCGCAAGACCCTCGCGAGGGGCCAAGCCTCACGAGGCGGACGATGCCAAGACCACCGAAGGAGGTGGCCTCCTCAGGAGGGCTCCTGAGGGGCGGAGAGTTCTATGCAAGTATCTCATGAGGCTCAGCTGACGTGAGCCATGACGACCAAGGCCAGGCGGGCGCTAGGTGGTGTAGAGCGCAGGTTTCGTCTTTGGTGCAAGGGAGGCAAGCCACAGGCGCGGAGTCCCGAGGAGTCAGCCAAAGGTTTCCATTCTCGTGCAACAAGACCAAGACCGCCAGGACAGCAGGACGGAGGTCATCACCGAGCCCACCGCAGCATCACGACCAGAGGGTTTTCGCAGGTGAAGACTACTTTTGTTTGGATACACTATACTACTTGTCCCCTTTCAAATCCCGCCGTTGTGGGATCCCTTCCCGCTCATATTTGGGAAGAGGACCAAGGCCACTATATATAGGACTTAGCTACCACCATAAAAGAGAACCGAAATCAGAACAAGTAGAACACCACACTAGCTCAAGAACACCTCACCCCCTGAGGCTTGTTCATCCACTGTACTAGTTCATCCATAGCCCCTCGAGGCAATCCACCACACCACACTAGATTAGGGTATTACACCACAACGGTGGCCCGAACCAGTATAAATCTCTGTGTCTTTGTGTCCCTTTGAGCTCGACGTGCTAGGCTAGGAGGATCATGAGTAGGCAGGCTGGACAGGTTGAGATCTCCGCACACACCCCAGAGTTCGAACCTCTCAAGGGTTGCTGGATCCCTAAATCCAACATTTGGCGCGCCAGGTAGGAGTGCGTCGGATCCTCTCTTCCATCGTTCGATCTGCCACCTCCATGGCTGACGCGTGCAGGGCTCGCGCCGAGCGTCAGGCTGCGATCGCCGCCCGCGTCACTCAGACGGCTCCGGCGAGTGACGGCTGTGCCCGTCGCGCTCCCTCTCCGGTGGCCAACACCGCCACAGGCCCTGCCGGACACAAGCATCAAGCTTCATTGCTGCGCCCATCGGTGTGCCGTGGCGGCCGCACCGCTACTCCATCACTGACCCTACCAGCTTCGTCATCCCATGCGCGTTGCAGCCAGGTGGATGCACAGGCCGCTTTGCTCACGGCGCGGGAGCTTCTTCGCTACCGTCCGGTGGGTGATCTCTACAAGGAGTGGATCGAGTGGATCGCCGAGCTCATCAGCGTCGCGCACGGGGGCTCCGACGGGCCGGCTCACTCGCTGCCTCGGCAACCACCTACAGCGGGCGACGTCGCGCACGGGGCTCCTCCTCCACCTCCGGCCCGGGGCGCCATCATCGAGCCAAGGCGTATGGCTCCACGGCGCGACCCGCAGCACCCGGCGCCGGCTTGAGATGACATGAGCTGCCAGGTGGTGCAACGTCCCCAAGGAGAAGCGCGCGTGCTCCCAGCACCCTAGCACCAGGCTCGCGCGCTGCCACGGGAGGTGGCGGTGTGCGTGCACCAGGACCACGCTCCACCCCCTCGACGACCTCCGATGGCCACAGCAAGATGCCGCGTGTTCACTACGGAGATCCACAACATTGTCTAGCCAAGAAAGTTCAAGCCTGACCTCCTCCATGCTACGACGGCAACGCAGACCCCGCCGAGTTCCTACAGCTCGACGAGTTGAGCATTGAGGCGGCCAACAGCGACGAGAAGATCATGGCAAACTGGTTCCCGATGGCCCTCAAGGATGGCGCGCGTTCTTGGCTCCTGAACCTGACCGAGGGGTCAGTTTCTTCCTGGGAAGAGATGGGCGGCCGCTTCATCGCCAACTTCCAGGGCACTCGCGACCATCCGCCGGTTGTGGGCGACCTACACCACGTCAAGCAGCAACCTGGAGAGACCCTGCATAAGTATATCCAGCTCTTCAACAACGTTCACCTCAAGATTCCCAAGGTGTCTGACGAGGCCATCATATCCGCGTTCACCGATGGCGACCGCGATGTCAAGATGAAGGAGGAGCTAGCCATCCACGAGGATCTCTACACCGCTCTAGAGATATTCAACATGGCGAACAAGTGTGCAAGGTCAGAGGAGGGACGCCTTTCCCTCCCCGAGCTCCCTGATGCTGATCCAGAAGACAAGAAGACCAAGGCCAAGGACACGAAGCGCAAGGGGCCAGCCGTGCTTGCGGCCGAGCTAGAGACCAAGCGCGGCTGCGACCACCCCGAGTCATCCAAGAGAAAGTGGCCGTTTTGTGCCTTCCACAATGTCTACAGCCACAACACCAGCGACTGCCAGGAGCTCAGGGCTCTGCGCGACAGGCGCCTCGGCCGACGCCCCGAGCGCAACGATCGAGGCTACGGTCGAGGAGGTGGCCGAGGTGGAGGACGCTGGGATGGACACGACCGCCGTCAGGAGTGGCGCGACCAGCTTCGTGAGGACCGGTGGCAGGACCAGCTTCGCAAGGGCAACTGGAGGGAGCAGCCTCGTGAGGACCGCCCTCAGGGCAATGTAGCCTTGCCTCCTCTGCCTCCACCACCAAGAAGGAATGAAGATCACCACCAGGACGAGGGGGCTGGGGGCTTCCAGGAGCCTTGGGCCATTGCCTGCATCTTAGGCGGCTCACAGACCTCGGCTTCCCACCGTGTCTTCAAGCAGTTCGCGCGCGAGGAGAATGCAGCGCTCCCCAAGCCTGAAGCAACTCGCCCTCTCAGGTGGTCCAAGTGCGCCATCACCTTCGATTCCTCACACTGGCTCAAGTGCGCGGCCACCGCTGGCACGCTCCCCATGCTCTGCTCCCCCATCATCAGCAACGTGACCGTCACCAAGACCCTCATTGATGGCGGAGCAGGGCTCAACGTTCTCTCCGTTCAGACGTTTGACAAGCTCCAGGTGCCGTACTACCAGCTGCACCCCACCAAGCCATTCTCAAGAGTGACCGATGGATCGACACATCTGATCAGGCATGTTCGCCTCCCTGTCACCTTCGGCGAGCGCAACAACTACCGCACCGAGCTCATCGACTTCGACGTCGCCGACATTCGCCTGCCCTACAATGCCATCCTAGGGTACCTAGCACTAGCCAAGTTCATGGCGGCCACACACCACGGCTACAACGTCCTCAATTTGCCAGGAAGCAGCGGCATCATCATGGTCGCCTGCCAAGAGAAGGATGCAGTGTGCTCCGTCGAGCGCGCCTTCCAGGCTGCAGCAGTTGAGAACCCAGAAGACAAAGACGACGCCCTCCCTCCTGAGGTCTCCCCCCAAGACGAAGAAGCTACAGCTGGGCCAGGGATCTCATGAGGGAGCATCACTCGAGGATGCAGCGCTGTGTCTCGCGTCTCCGAACGCGGCACCTTAACCCATCGCATAGGAAGCCGCGTCTGGTGCCCCTCTCGGGCTGGGCTCGGGTGCTCTCCTTTGGAGGGCCTCAGATCTAGCCAACGTCGTGAGACTGGCGCTCGGGCACCATGCGGAGGCATTCTTCAGAGCACACTTCCTAGGAGAAGGTAGCAGGCGTGGGGCACCGGGTGTTTAGGAGTTCATCGGCAAGGCAATCGAGGAGATTCAGGAAGGAAATGTTCTGCAGGGCGATCCCGCCTGCCGCGTGGTGCAGCCCATAGCCCTGGCGAGGGTAAGGGGTTCCGCATCTGCATCGACATCCCCGGGCTCAATAGGGCCGCGTCTCGACATCTCATGTGGTCGTCTCGTGTCGGCCGATGCGAGGGTCCACCTCATAGCTACGTCCGCATGCCTTTCGGCCTGGCGGGCGCTGCTGAGGCGTTCCAGCGCTGCATGAGGGACGCTCGGGCGGCCTGTGAGGCCAGGCACCAGGCGATCCTCGCGGAGATGGAGGAGCACCTTCAGGAGCCTCCCGAGGCTCAGCACCGGAGCGGCTCATGAGGAACGGCTTCAGCGGCGCGTGTTTTTGGCTACTTCAACAACTCTTCAGCGATGGTACCAGGTGACATCTCCCTAGTTCATTCAGTTTCGGGCGCCCCTCGGGCTGCATCATCCCCAGGCCGTGTGGGTCCGTCCCTACGGCATGTATCATTTTGCATTCACTAGGACTATCTAATCATTTATGTGAATTTTTCTATGATTGTCACCTTGTGACCGCCGCCTCACGACCTTCATACGTTCTGAATAATGCCATTACCGCATCACTGCATGATACTAATATTGGCACGACGCTTGTGCTCGGTTCCGTCCCTACAATGCTGATAAACCCGGGGATCAAGCTCTAGTTCACGGCCCGCCTCGCGTACACCACCTCACAGGGTCCTTGGTGCCTCCGTCTCACGCCCTAGGGCTCTCGGCCTCCTTTGTCATCCAACCTGCAGGTTCACCCAACGATGGGCCAAAGGTTGGCCCGGACAACCACCGTCTGGCCTCGCGAGTCGCTTGCACGTTAAAGGGGGGCCTCCCGAGAATCGCGTCTCGGGAGCTCCTACTAGCTCGCCAGCCCTCACCCCCTGGCCTTGACCACGGCATCGTGACCTGGCATACCAGCGGCGGCTAAGCTCGTTCGAGGGCTGGGACCCAAGGACGTAGAGCATTTTGGCGAGCGAGGCAGGAGGGTGGCCAATACAGGCCGCACCTGACGGCACCATAGGCGCGACAGCAAGCATCACCTCTCCAATGGACTCGGATGGCAAAAGATAAGTCTCGGCTCGCTACAACACCAGTTTCGCTCCTCACGCCCTGCCTCGCAGTTCCACTTGGGCGGTGCAACTCCCCTTTTCTATTTTCTATACAGCTACTTGCACGCCAAAGGAGACCTCGTGAGCATCATATCTCATGAGCTCTTACCGGACCTTGGGCCACTCACCTCCTAGCCTTGACAATGGCATCGTAACCTGGCATACTAGAGATGGCTGAAGCCTGCCTGGGGACTGGGTCTTGTCGGCGTAGAGCGCCACACTGTCTAGGGAAGAGAAAAGGGAGGGACTCAGCCAAACTGGAATAAGCGCATCCATTACAAAGTCAAAAGAAACATTGATACTATTAAATGTATTCCGATCCTTACAAACCCCACGGGGCTGATCTTCATCTCGCGCACGAGAAACAACTACAGGGCCCTATGGTATCGCTGACGACACCGGGCGGCAGCCGAAGCTGAGCTGCGGCCTCGGTGAGAGCTTGGCGGCATGTAGCTATCGTCGCTCGACTCCGGAGAATCACTGGGCTCAGGCGGGAGTCGTCACTGCTGCTAGACGAAGCGCTGAAGGGGGCAGCAGCATATCCAACACCCGCTACGGCGTCCCTCGAGATGTCTCCTCCGGGGCAGCATTCTAGCAGGTCGCCCTCCTTGTTGAAGACCTTGAAGAACAAGGTGGCTGCACCGTCGTACTCGAAGTGGATCGCCAGGGCTTCCTCCGCTCAGCAGGCCCGAGTGATCTCACCCCATGCTCACATCATGAAGACGTCTCCATGCGGCACCACCTCGACCTCAGCTCCGGTGGCAAAGCTGCTGCACCCTGCGTGCTGCAGCCACAGCTCCACCGGTCCCCTCGGAGGGAGCTCGCTGGCGAAGAACCGCGGGAGTCGAATCTAGGTGTCAGAAGGCATCACCGCCCACACCACAAACTCACGTCAGCTACCCTCGGCGTGGGTCCCTGGCATGGCTGGCAGGGCAATGGCGGCCCTGACATCCCCATCTGGCGCCGCTCGACGGCGCACTCCATCATCTTGAGCGCGGGCGTATAGGGGGAGGGGGAAGCCAGGAGGAGGCCTTGATTGCCAAGGTCTGGCCACCTCTCGCCCCGCACGGGCGTCGTCGGGAAGGCGGATTTGCTTCTTCGGCGGGAGAGGGTTGGGCCCCTCCCTAGGAGCCTTCCCCTTCTCTGCCGCGGAGAACCTCCTAATCGGCGCCATGGAAGCAAGATGGAAAAGAGAAGAAGCAGGCAGGAGCAAGATGAAAGAAAGATGGACAGGGGCCTCTGCCCCTCCCTCACATTTATAGCCAAGGGAGGCCAACCGCCGGCCTCCACGACCTTGCGCCATCATGACCTACTGCATGCCGCATCAACCAGTCAAGTCGAGCAATTGCCGAGGTAGCATGGGGAAGCGGAGTCGCCCATGTCCAATCAATCGCCACGCGTCACCAAGGCCACAGGCGGTTAGGGCCCGCGGCGCTCCGCACTTGCCCTTTGGCTTCGCCTAGAAGCCAAGTCCGAGCACTCCTTGGACCCGGGGGCTACTGTCGGCATCCTGGACATGGGGGTATCCAGTCCTGCCTGCCTGCGGCCCACCGCATGACTCCATCGACAGCCTGGTACGGCCCAGCTTTAGCACCAATATCGCAAGACCCTCGCGAGGGGCCAAACCTCGCGAGGCGGACGACGCCAAGACCCCCGAAGGAGGTGGCCTCCTCAGGAGGTATCCTAAGGGGCGGAGAGTTCTATCACTACAAAAAAAGACACATCCGTGACATTTTGGGCCAAACGAAAAAAATTTCTGTCATACATATGACACTTCTATGACGATAATTGTGACAAAACCCGGTATCATCATAGATGTGGTGGGCTCCTACTTCTATGACAAAAAATCATGACAGAAAATGGGCTTTTCGTCCTGGGCGGGCCGGAGACGCAGCTGCATGACATTCTTTGGGTCGTCCATGACGGAAAAAACCGTTGTAGAAGCGAGGGGGAGGAAAATTTTGGGGAGTTGCCGGTTACAGTGGGAGGTCGGGGGCGGAGCGATGCGCGTTTCTCTTGTACGTACGCGTGTGTGTGTGAGGCGTTGGCTCTATCTGAAGCCGAGCGAGGCGTTGGGCTCTAACTGAACCCGAGCGATTGCACTGTAGGCTACGCGTTACTGAACCGGAGCGATCGATCAATGGCTGTTAATTGAACCCGATGGAGCGATTCCTTCGCTACTGCTGCTAGCTGAAGCCGATCGATTGGAGGAACACTAAGCGTTGCGGGGGGGGGGGGTTGGATGAACAGTGAGTGGTGGCATTGCCTCTGGATGAACAGGAACCCGTGGTGTGGAGGGCTGGATGAACAGTAGACGGTGGAGGGGTGGCCATGGAGGGGTGGTTGAACAGGACCCCATGGTGTGGAGGGCTGGATGAACAGTAGACAGTGGAGGGGTGCCCGTGGAGGGGTGGTTGAACAGTAGTCGGTGGAGTAGCGCGCGGTGGAGTCTGGATGAACAGGAGCCCGTGGAGGCTGGAGGAGGTCGACGGTAGCCCGTGGAGGCTGGAGGAGGTCGACGGTGGAGATGAACAGTATCCCGTGGAGTCCCGTTTTGCGGTACACCACACCCCTCCCCCCCCCCCGGTTTCGACTGTAGCGCTCCAACACAAGTCCATTTCGTCCGTTTTGCGGTACGCCACACCCCTCCCGATCAACAGGACCCCCGTTTCGACCGTAGGAGGTCCGTTTCGTCCGTTTTGCGGTACGCCACACCCCTCCCGATCAACAGGACCCCCGTTTCGAATGTGGCCAGTCAAACACAAGCCCGTTTCCTCCATTGTGCGGTAAGCCAGGCCTCGTTTCCATCGCATGTTCCGTCCAAGCCCTCCCGATGAACATGAACACGACGACAACACTGTTTCTCTGTTCCGACCCAGCCATGTACGTATGCGCGATAGGCGTTGGAGACCCTGCCCGTATGTACGTACGTGGCCGTATTTTCTTTCTTGCACCCTCACTGCTATACGTATGTGTACATGCTACGTGCGCGCCTCTACTACGACACGTGCGCGCCTCTACATCCACCAGTATATATGTACATACACGTTCGCGACAAGAATAACAACGCTACATACGCTTCGACCAGGTGGGTCCCGACTGTCAGGCACTTCCTTGCGTGCGAAGATGTAGCTGGTGGGTCCCAGCAGTCAAGGGGGCGAATCTTTTTTTTTCAGACGCACTTCCTTGCGTGCGAAGATGTAATTGGTGGGTCCCAGCAGACAGGGGGAAACATTTTTTTTGCTAAATACGGTGGCCCGTCCGGTGGGTCCCCGCATAATTATTTTGCGCATAACAAGGAGGCACTTCCTTGCTGTGGTCGTGGACCCAGCTGTTAGCCTCTCCACATATAGTCCATGTCCGATGGAAGCCATTCCTTGACCAGATTGACCACGCCGCACCGAGAGAACCAGGGCAGTGGACGACGACGAGGCCTAGGATGGGGACGACGCAGAGCCGGGGAAGACGCGGCAGTGGATGCCCACGCGTAGAGGAGTATGAGGGTTCACTCGTTCGGCTGTGGTGTGAGGCTGCCATCGCCGCAGAATAACAGGGGGTGTCAGTGCATAGAGGGATGGCCTGGCCAGTGGTGGGAGTAGTAGGGGGCGGTGAGGCCTCCGCGGCATCACAGCCGGCCACGGGCGGCAGCAGCAGGCGGCACGACCGGTGCTGCTTTGGGCGGCTGGAGCACGAAGACCAGAGGTTGAAGAAGCACTACGGCCGTTGGATGGACATCGTACGGTCACTGGAGCTAGAATTGTTCATATATTGACTAAAGTTGACAAAGGCCACCGTCCCAGTCAACTTAGTAGGCCCACAAGTCATCCTCCCACCAAGGTTGGTCCCAGCTAGCAGGGGGTTTTTATTTTTTGTGCGTAATAAGGAGGCACTTCCGGTGGGTCCGAGCTGACAGCGGGGGGGAACGTTTTTTTCGCGAAATACGGTGGCCCATCCTGTGGGTCCCAGCAGTCAGGGGGAAATGTTTTTTTCGCCAAATACTGGTGACCCATCTGGTGGGTCCCTGCTGTCAGGTGGAGGAATAATTATTTTCCACGTAATAAGGAGGCACTTCCTTGCGGCTGCCGTGGACCCAGCTGTCAGCCTCTCCACGTACAGTACTCCTCCGATGGAAGTCGGTCGTTGACCACATTGACCATGCCGCGCCGAGAGCACCACGACGGTGGATGGCGGCGAGGCCTAGGAAGGGGACGATGGGGAGCCGGGGAAGACGCAGCAGTGGAAGCCCGCGCGGAGAGGAGTACGAGGGTTCACTGGCTCGGCTGCGGTGTGAGGCTACCGTCGCCGCAAGGCCTAGCTAGCGGTGGCAATAGTAGGGGGCAGTGAGGCCTCCGCGGCAGCACAGCCGGCCATGGGAGGTAGGAGCATGCGGCACGACCGGCGCTGCTTTGGGCGGCTGGAGCAAGAACACCAGAGGTTGAAGAAGCACTACGGTCGTTGGATGGACATCGTACGGTCACTGGAGCTAGAATCGTTCATATTGACTAAAGTTGACAAAGGCCCCCGTCCCAGTAAACTTAGTAGGCCCAGAAGTCAGCCTCCCACCATGGTGGGTCCCAGCTAGCAGGGGGAGTATTCATTTTTTGTGCGTAATAAGGAGGCACTTCCGGTGGGTCCGAGCTGACAGCGCGGGGAACGTTTTTTTCACGAAATACACCGGCCCATCCGGTGGGTCCCAGCAGTCAGGGGGAAACGTTTTTTCGCGAAATAAGGTGGCCCGTCCGGTGGATCCCTGCTGTCAGGTGGAGGAATAATTATTTTGCGCGTAATAAGGAGGCACTTCCTTGCGGTCGCCTGGACCCAGCTGTCAGCCTCTCCACGTACAGTACTCTTCCGATGGAAGTCGGTCATTGACCACGTTGACCACGCCGCGCCGACAGCACCAGGGCGGTGGTCAGGACGAAGGCGAGGCCTAGGAAGGGGACGACACGGAGCCGGGGAAGACGCAGTAGTGGTAGCCCGCGCGGAGAGGAGTACGAGGGTTCACTGGTTCGGCTGCGGTGTGAGGCTGCCGTCACCACAGAATAATAGGGGGTGTGGGTGAGTAGAGGGATGGCCTGGCTAGCGGTGGGAGTAGTACGGGGCGGTGAGGCCTCCGCGGCATCACAGCCGGCCACGGGAGGCAGGAGCACGCGACACGACCGGCGCTGCTTTGGGCGGCTGGAGCAAGAAGACCAGAGGTTAAAGAATCACTACGGCTGTTGGATGGACATCGTACGATCACTGCAGCTAGAATCATTTATATTAACTAAGTTGACAAAGCCCTTGGTACGCGACTTAGTAGGCCCACACCTCGGATTTGGCAGAGAACATATAGCCCATTTGCGATTTGTAAGAATGTACAGCCCATTTTTCAATTCTAATGGAATTTACTACAACCCATTTATGGGTTTGTTAAAAGTACAGCCCAACTTCTAGGTAGGACAATGATTAATAATTTCAAACAACCGCTCAAAACAGAATTAAAAAAATCCCACATTTTGATGGGATCTGAAATATTTTTATCTGAAATTTCTAGTCAGGTTAAATATAATTTCAAAATAAAGTTGTATCACATTAAAATCCAATGAAATATTGCACGCGCAACAAGTAATGAAATTAAAATTTCCAATTTCCCAAAATAATATATTTTTCAAAATAATTACGTGTTTGGTGCATAGTAATTGCCCAGTTATTATAATTACATCCCATTTATTATTTCTTAAAGTCCATTTTCTTGGTAAGCCTAATGCATACCTCCTAGGAAACTTTGCATCCCAGCGGGGCGGATAACAAGTTGACCCGGATATTGTGTGTGTGTGTGTGTGTGTGTGTGTGTGTGTATGTGTGTGTGAGATAGAGAGAGAGACCCATCGGTCGATGCTCGTAAATACATCTTTCAGCCATATGCATTGCTGATGCTCAGTAAAAACTTATATAGTTGACACAATGATATAGAACATCATAGCACACTGAACTTGCATATAAAAATTTCACGCAGGCGGCACAATCAGGATGGAAGCAGTGGATCGCTACAGGAAGGGCTATGTTGAAACCAACAAAGTCGTATATAACGGTTCGTCGTCTTTATAAATGACGGGGAAATATCTTGAATGTTGTGCAAAGAAAACAGACAGACAACACAATAAGTTCTGCTAGCACATTAAGTTGACGTACAGCCCTTTCTAAAAAAAGTTCTGGTACAAAATTAGAACAGGTCACAATCAAATGTACTGGCATATCAGTGCTTCAAACCCATAGCTCGGATTTAACTAGTACTATCTGACAAGATTTATTTGTTACCTCAAATTAGAGCACATCCAGGGAGCCAGCCCTGCCTCTTCTCCCAAAGAAGCAGCGGCCTCCGCCGCGCGATGGAGTAGGCCTTGTGCCATCCATCGTTCCGAGCAACACAGGAAAAGTCTGACGTTGACTCCTGTAATGGACGTCGTCGATGGACCCTGGCACTAGCGGGGGCGGCAGGACTTCGATTGATGGATTGACCACTTCTTCGACATGCACGAACACTCGATACAGGTACATCCCTAACATGGTCCGCGGCGGCCTTGGTGGTGACGAATAATACAACCCCGGTTCCTGCACCGGTATCTCAACACCAATCACCTTCGGTATGGTGGACGGCTTCTTCATCCATGCCATAACCGTCAGAGCCCAGCTGTCTAGAGGAACAAACATACTTACGAGCTCACCTCCAAGGTCGTTGATAAGCTCGTTCATGGACTCGCTGTTCCAAGCACGTCGATGCATGCCGTGGAAGGTAAGCTTTGTTAATAACTCAAGCTCAGAGGGCACCGAGCCCCAACCTGGGTGCCACCGATCAAAGCTCACCAGTGCGCCATCGCAGAACAAACGCCAGGAAGATTCGAACACACGACTGCAGTCGAAAGTTGATCAGAACCTGACGAAGATATCAGCCGGTGGCGGACAGACTTCGATGAGCAAGTCACTTATTTGGATGTCGTGCGCAATGCCAAGAGCTTTGACAAGGTCGTCCGACGAGACGGGAGGCCGGTCGCTGTTGATGGTTACCATCAGCACTTTGCCGGCAAACTGGTCGTCAAGCGCCGCCATGCCACTGTTGAGCGACAACACGCAGCGACCGAAGGCAGGATAGACCACAGGATCTCCGGCTCGGAGATCCACGTTGACCGGCGACATGATAGTGCGCTTGAGTACAGGGAGTACAGGAGGGGGATTTGGGGGAACTGGAGTAGGAATCGAGATTCCAGAGGTGGGGGAGGGGCGGGAGACTGGGGATGAAAAGGTAGCATGAATTTTGAGCACGCGCCAATATGCTCTCGACGCGCAAGCGCACGAAAACACCGGTGGCGCCCACATGTCGGCCTAAGAGTCCTTATTCTTTCTTTTTTGGAGAGCCCGGCCTTTTTTTTCAGGATCTTTTGAGAGCCCGGCCCGAGAGTCATAATTGACCTGTTTGGCATTGCGTTACTACTCGGCCCATATTCAATGACACCTCACTGGCCCAAACAAGTGTACATAATCAAAAAGACAGTGAGCTCAAATTATATAACTTGAAAAAAGGAGATATACTCTAAACACTGGAGAATGGTGATGCCCTCATTTAGCCCACCAGTAGTTCAAGACAATAAACAGTTCGAAACAACGATATATAGAACATTCAAACACTGACTAGTGACTACTACTGACATAAACAGCAATACATGATAGTTCATAAGAAGTCTTGCTACACCACAAAAACGTACCCATATGCAGCGCTCAGACTCTAGTGATCTAGACGAGAATGACCAAATGACAAGGAATATGCATAACAAAAGAAAGAACTACCCATCCAGAACCAGTAGCAAAGACAACAAAGTCATTCGAAGAGATGATCCAACACCATCATAATTTGCAGCCCCGCTTCAGCGACCAGTGATCCGGAGACACCAGTACTCCACCCTTTCGATGCAACAGCCCAGTTACCTATCAACCTGAAGGCTTGAACCACATCACTGCCTGTCGTAATTGAGACATCCAAGGATCAAAGTTAATCCGGATGCCTTTGTCATTCTCACCTTCTTTTGGCTGTAGGCTGTATCGTTGACAATCAGGGGAGTATGCTCCCAAACTCCTAGGGCTCGCCGTGTAGACACAGTTTTCCATAGCAAACAGAGCCTCTCTGCCATCAAGGTCCTTGCCAACGGTGATCTCTTGGTTAATCGGATAATTGAGTCCGAGAAACAGAGAGTGTGAACCAAGGCTGTTTACCCGCCTCCAACTAAAAAATCCTAAAGGCCCCAACAAGCTGGTATCCTGCTCATAGACGTAACAGCCACTGTCCGGATACTCACGTATTACACGGTGCTTGTATACAGTGGGGTTTTTGCAATATAACTTTTCTGGCTCATGTGTCCGAATGATCATCAGTCTTTTGCCGTCGTCTGATCGAGCGAGGAACCAGTTGTGCTTCCCTGTTTTTGGCAAAGGTGGTGTAATTACAAAGGGCAGTAACTGTAGGGACACTGCATCATATCAAAAAGGACAGTAATTGTTAATGTAAGATCAGCATTGTTCAGAGTATGAGTAGGATAATGCAAGAAACAGCATTGATATATGCCTGTTGGAACTGGGAGGAAAATACAGGGAAATGTATACTGGGTTCAAAAATATAGAAGTGACATGCATGGTTATACTCATGTTATCTCGCAATCAATTCTTCACAGGAAACTACCATGTCATGCATGTTATGTAATCATGTTATGTCCTCACAGACAAATTCTTCAACGTAACTAACAGACCATGCATTGTTATATACTCGTGTTCTGTGGGCAAAAAATTTGTGAGGATATTATTCTAGTCATTGATTGCTGAATGGCGAATATAGGTATGTACACATGGTAAGCATTGCAGGATTTCACTACTTCCAAATATAGAGTTCTCCATATGCACATTTACTTCCCTAATGTATGGTTAGATGAAACCAACAGTGTGGTGCATGTTTCTAAATCATGAAAATGAGGAAACTAACATGGCATTGATACACACTCATATTTAGTAGTAGTATATATATTACTATAAAATAAGGATAATATCCATATATTCCGAACCGTTTGATTATTCAGGGTACAAATTGGCTGTAATGAGATGGTCACAATCGCATGAATTAAGTCATTCCAAATATAGCTGATTTACGGCGTCTCTAATATATTGCCATAGTTCTACTCAAATTCTGCTCAAACAGGGATATGCCAATCATCAAAAAAAGTTCAAACAGTGTCATGGCGTCATCATTAACATGAGACGGAAACAACTTACATGCGCCGTCCCAGCAATACATGGTGCCATCTGCTTTGTCGATCGCGTGGATGATGCCATTGTGTTCAATAGCATCACAAAAGTGTGTATCAGCTTTGACGATGATCCACTGCGAGCCGAGTTGTCTCCAGCTAAAAAAGGCACCGGCGTAAAGATAGGCGAGTCCGCGGTCAAACAAGGCAATTAGCTTGAAGTCTGCGTAATTTGCATGTCATGTGGGTACTTGGCAGATTACAATCTTCTGCAAAACAAGGTCCATCCAACTGACGTACTAATCTAGATGACTTGGACGGCGATGGTAATACTCTATATAATCCAACGGAGGAAGGATAATCTCATGGGAGGTCTGGAAGTTCACGAGCACCAACTTTTTACCGTCTTCTCTGAAGGCAGCCATTCAGTGGGAGTTCATGTCGACCCAGTACATACCTGCCAAGAAGTTTCGGGCGATGGTGATCGGATCGATGTCGAGGGAAATGATGTACGGCGACACACTACATACCTGCAAAGAAGTTTCGGCTAATGGAGATCGGATTGAAGTTGCGGGGCATCATGCACGCCTCCGTATCATGGTGAGCCAATCTCGCAAGACCAGATAGCAGCAAGAAGGGTGTCTTGAAAAGCTTAGGCCTCGCTTCAACGATGGTCGTGTGCATGTCCCTCGAGCATGCAGCCAGCCGCAGGGCGGTCAACATATCCATACACGACCAACAGAGGTCTAGGATGTCACTGGGGAGATTGCTCCAATCACGGCTCATATGGATACTGCGCGGTTCGCGTTCGGCCATGGTGGAGTTTGGAAGGGGGCTTGATTTACGGGGGAGAAGGATGTCGGTGCTGGAGCGGCTAGCGAGGGAATAGTGGTACTGGGGGAGGCGGGTGAGGCGACGATACATGGGGGCACAGTGAGATGGAGAAGAAGACGGAGACGGAGAAGGAGATGAAGATGGAGTGGTGCTATGGGAGCGGAGAGGGAGACGAGGCGAGGCGCCAATGTGCTGTACAGCAGCGGTGATAGACTGCACAGTGCACAGGGTGAGGCTGACTTTGGTAACCCGAACACACGGCCTCGCCTAGACTAGTGTCAGGCGCAGGGTGTTGTCACTTCACTGTGAGGACCGGATGAATAGTATTTTGACCATCAAGTGTACCACAGTTGTACTACTACTACTACTACTAGTAGGAACATGAGTACTCCAGTATTGTATAGCGGAAATAGGTCTCCCGTGCTAGCATGCCTGTTCACTTCATCGTTCAGGTATCATCCATATTGCGAGCAGAACCAAATTCTCGTGCATGCCCAATCAACGCCCTGCCACGATGCATGCAGTGGTCGTTCTGGTGCATCAAGGACAGCATGCAGATCGTTCCACACTTGAGAAGAGGAAAAATGGAAAGGTAGAACACGGCAGGAGAGGAAGAGAATGCTGGCTAACGAGGCTGGGAGGGGATCGAGTAGGAAGTTAATGCTCCACGCCTAAAGGTTTTGGGAAAACCTGATTTTCATAAGGTGACTTATACTCACCTAAACGGAGGGAGTATTCCTTAACCAGAGAACGTTGTGTCTCCCACTCACGGGCTCAAAAAAAAAGCTACGACACATTTTTTTATCTGTTTGCATAGGTCCCACCTATCGGGAAGGATGGGCACGTACACGAACAGGTACGACTCCTCGGTCTACCCGCATAGACTTTTCGTTTAGTCTACCTAGCCGTCTAATCAACTGCCTGCACGCCACTTCTCCCATTTACTTCTCCATCGGGAACCGATTCACCTCGGCTTCTTCACCTCCCCTTCATCTTCATTTGCATCCAAACCCCACTGCATTCACATTGTTTTAACCTCTTTAAATAATCATCTACTACTTCAGTTAGACTAGCCGTCTAATCCTAATTCTCCAAACCATAGCCCTCCGTTCCAGCGGTTACAAATGGCGAAAGAGATCGAGATGCAGGTTTTTGGCGTCCAACATGTCCTCGTCGAAGGCTCGATGCGCATCGTTGCCACCGTCACCGTCCACCCAAGGGTTGTTCGTCAGTGGATCAACAATGTATCCAACTCCCTCAAAAAGGCAGAGACGAGGGTCATCGGTCTCGACGCAGAGTACACGGAGCGTGCCCCTGGGAAGATCCAGCGCGCCGCCGTCCTTCAGCTATGCCTCGAAGATGATGTTTTGGTGTACCACATCATACACTCGCCCTCCATACCAGGTGAGCTTCACGATTTCTTGTCTCGGGAGGATGTATACTTCTATGGGGCAGCCATCGAAGGGGACAAACAGAAGCTGGAGCTGTACAACCTTGATTTGAAAAGCATCGCTGACCTACAAACCAGAATCAAAATTCATGTATAAGATTGTGCTAAACAGACACCATCCCTATTCGACATAGCAAATTTTGTGCTCGGTACAAATCTTCAGAAGGGTGACGAGATGGTGGCATTAAGGTCGTCTGGATGGGAGAATTATCCCTTGACGTACGAGCGGATAAATATGCTGCCCTCGATGCCCGTGTGAGTTTCGAGATAGCTGCAAGGTCCAAAGAGCTTGTTGCGAAGCCGTCTCCCACAGAGAATGAGAACAAGAACAAGAAGAAGAAGAAGAAGAAGAAGAAGAAGAAGAAGAAGAACAAGAAGAAGAAGAAGAAGAAAACGTTGCACCAGCAGGAGGGCATTATGGATGGATGAACTATTTCCTCTCTTGTAAAAAAAATTATTCCCTCTCGGTGTATATTGATATAGATGGACATTTTTTATGGTGTGCATGTATTTGGAACAGAGTAGTAGCGTGGGTCCTCTTGACTATAAGGAACTATTTATCTGCATATATAGCTTTCTCTGCTACTCATTCTAGTGATCGGTATACAGTGCATGTGTCCGTAGACATGACAGCTTGTCCATGGAAGTTCAACTACGGCAACCATCATGTTTCATCTCGCGATTCCCATGACGCCTCTCCAACCCAGGGCACCACGCCCCCCGACGTGCGCCTCACCCCTCTCGGCCACACCGCCCCTCTGCCTTTGTGTGCATCACATGTGGGCCACCTAAAATGTGGGCGAGCATCAAGTTTCTACCACAGCTACCCGCGATTCCCACGATGCCGCTCGAATCCATGAAACCACACGTCCCCCGACCTGCGGCTCACCCCTCTTGGCCCCACTGCCCCTCTGCCTTCGGGAGCATTACATGTGGACCAGTCACCTATCGGGTCCACATGTTATTGACTCAAAGGTAGGTGTAGTAAGGCGCTGAAGCTCAGTCCCGACGGCCCTGAGAGGGAAATGTAACTTCTGCGCCAGGGCTTGTGGTGCTCCCGCAGCATGAACTCGTGCCAAACTCGAGATTTGTTTCTTTACTATACATGCACGCAATGATTTAATGGACATTGTAATCTCAACATGTGATGGGGAGCTCTAAATTTGAATTAGAAACTTATAAAATGAAAAGATTCAAAACAAATAAACTGGGAGAGAGGGAGTATATCGTAGGATGTGTCCCATACAAAATAAGTCCCCTAGTTTGTCACCGCGAAGATGCGGTTAGAAAGGAGCACAACGTCTTCCTACTCGTACGACAACAAATCGGCCGCGGACAGCATGGTCCGCCTTTGACCGCCATGTGCAAGTTTCGTGCTATCTTTTATTCAATCTCACCGTGGTTCCATCGTACCAATTCATGTGGTGGCCTGTTGCATGGCTGATCCCAATGTTGGACAAAGGTTCTACGAGAATGGTGTCACCATTGTAAATGTTGTGCAAATTGATGTTGGTACCCTCCCGTACATATGCAAGCCAATCTCCACTCGCACCGAGCCTAGCCTGTGAAACAGTGGGCAGGGGGAGAATTAGGAAATGGACACGGAAGTAGTCTTTAGAATGCATTTACTACGTGATCAAACTCATCTTACCTGCTCATCGGAGGAAATCCGAGTGCCCCTCGACGTCGGCATCTCAAGGGGTGTCAACTTGCAACTATGGCCACGCCGTGCTGGAGAGACCCCCAAGGAAACATCCTCGTGCATTCCACGGAACATCAAGATGCATTTGTATGAGTAGTTTATCTTGTGAGAGAAAAGGATGAACGAGGGAAGGCCTCTAGAGATAGAGATGGACACTACTACTACCAATGTGCTGGCCCGTGTGTTGCAATGGATCCAAACTAGTAGAATAATACTTGTTCACGTGCTTGAAATATAAACACTCTAGTTTTGATATACATGTGTCAGCAGACACGATAGCTTGTCCATGGAAGTTGAACCACGGTGACCATCACGTTTCTTGTTTCTACCACTGCCACACCCACACGCGATTCCCACGACGCTGCTCCAATCCACGGCACGACGTCCCCCGACGTGGACATGGATCCTCTGACGTGGCTATCACTGCCTTGCCCTGCCTTTCCTTCGCTGACAGGTGGGACCCATGCTTATGGGTCCCACATGTCAGTGACAGAATGGTAGGATTGTTCGTGCCCCTCATCCCTCTCGGCCCCACCTCTCCTCTGCCTTTGTGTGCATGACATGCGGGCCAGCTGAACTGCGGCGACCATCAACTTTCTACCACAGACGCACCCGATTGGACGCGGTTTGCCTGCTCCGCTGCTGTGCTCCGATCCGTACTCCCGCACCATCGAATTTTCATCTAGCGGCTGTGACACATTTCGTCCCGGGCATCAATCCTCAGCTGGAGTACTTATGTACTCCAAGTAGTACCCGCCGGTATGGCCATCTACGCCTCGTAACGCCCCGACGCCCAGCTGTGGTACCCTTGCCACGGCCACGCCACCACCGGCCGGTTCATCTCGAACGAGTGAGTCGCGAACCACGCCACCACCATGAGAATGACACGTGGGCCAGCCGCATTTAAGGCCCACATGTCATTGACTCATAGGCCGGGCACTAAGCCACTGAAGTTTGGTCCCGTGGGCCCCGAGAGGAAAATGTAACTCCTGCGGCAGGCATTGTGGTGCTCCCGCAGTACGAGCTCATGCCAAAACTGGAATTTGTTTCTTACTACTACTAGTACTAGTAGGAAGGTACACGTGCATTGCAAGCATGAGATTCTGGTGGTTTGTGCATTATGCTTCTACATGTGGAGTTTTCTGGATTCTAACATGTGGCAAAATTTGGTGGAGTGTAAGGTTAGGCAAGTTTGATTAACTTAGGTGAGTGTTTGGTTCAAGCCACACCTTAGGCAAGCCACACTGGCCCCACATGACATACACACAAAAAATGTGGCAAGATTCACTTAGGCTTGCCAACTTGTGGCAAAATTTGGTGGAATGTAAGGTTAGGCACGTTTGATTAACTTAGGTGAGCTTTTGGTTCAAGCCACACCTTAGGCAAGCCACACTGGCCCCACATGACATACACACAAAAAATGTGGCAAGATTCCCTTAGGCTTGCCAACTTGTGGCTCTCATTTTGAAGAACTTATTAATAACTTTGCCTGAGCTTAGTTGTGGCAAAGTTAGTCATGAATTAAGTTCAACCATGGAGTCTTCTAGATTATACATGTGGCAGAATCTGGTGGATGATATCCAATGGCCAGTAGTGCTCAGATTTGCCATCTTTGTACTGTCGGATTGGCTTCATCCAACGACCAACTTTCAAAGTTTTTCACACTATATAGGAGGTATAGATATAGATGTGCCGGTCCGTTGCAATGGATCCAAAGTATATCTATTTAGTGGAGTGCACTCTAAACACATTATCTATTTATTTTTCTCTAACCTTCCGTAGCCATGCAACCAAGCCACATAAGCTTCATGGGTGCCCCCCACATCATATTATTCATACTACGTTGATTGAAAAAAAGATAAATCACCCAAAACAAGATCTTCCCTTTTTTGTTCCTACGATGTTGTGTTGTGCACGTATCTACTAGTTGTATAGTGGTAGTACTAGTAATATAATAGTATTAGGAGTACAAACTTGGTAGGAGTGGTACTAATACGGAATGCTCCTACTCTATCAACGAGCCCCGTCTGACACAAAATTTCTTGGCTTCCGTGCTACAGCTAGATCTTCCCCTTGTTTCTGTTTTCCAACCCGGCGGCGGGCGGGGTGTCGGTTTGCTCAACGGGCGGTCCCACATGAAAGTGAAAATGCTAGGCTGTAGGCAACACGCCTTCCCTAAGCCATGTGTCGTGCTGGACGGGCCGTGTTGTACTCCCGATTCCTGGGCATGTGGGGGTGCGACGCGAATGTGGCAGGCCTTTTTGCTTTTACTAGCAATGTGCCCGTGCATTGCGATGGATCCAAAGTAGTAGAATACTAGTATTTGTTCACAAACTTGAAAGAAATCACTATTGTTTTGATATACTCCTAATATATTACTCCCTTCGTACCTAAATATTTGTCTTTTTTGAGATTTCAAATGGACTATCACATACGGATTATATAGACATATTCTAGTGTTTCTAGCAAGATGCCCGCGCGTTGCGCGAAGTTGATGGAAAAGGTAAGCACAACTTATAAATTGACGGATGGAGTACTAGTTACAGTGATGCATATAATTAAGCAAAGGGATCGCACATGTCGGTATTGACTGGAACGAGAATGCAACACCACAATAAGAATTAAGGCCACGATGATGCGATCGCAGTGGTGGTTACAGAAGGCAAGAAGAAAGATGGATCCACGAACGTACGACCTCCTCCTCCTCAACTTAGTGCGTCGGGCCACCGTCCGGTGGCTAAGGAGCGGCGGCTTTTGCGGCGAGGTCCAGGTGCTTCTCAACAAGGCATCCAAGGCTTCCAGCCGGTTGAGGAAGGCCAACGTCGTAGCGTCCTCACTGGCCTTGTAGATACCTATGTACATGATTTGCTCGTATGCGTGGATGTGTAGGTCGACGAATTCTTGCAGGGCGAGGCGCCTCGCGGCGAGCGCGACCTCCGGGTGGACATTCTTCGAGGCATCAGCGGGCAGTCGCAGGGCCACCAGTGCTTGAACGAGGTTCCGGCCATGGAGGCCGATTAGGGTGGCAGGCAATGAGGAGCCCGAGCACGCGGGCTGGAGGAGTACGGCGATGTCGTCCGCGAGCTTCTTGAGGACGGTGAACTTGTTGCTCGTGGCAACGATCATCTGGTCCAACTGAGAGTCATACTTGGCATCGACGGCGGCCATCCACCAGCCGGTCTCCAACACCGTCTGGAGACGATCCTCGGCGCCATGCCGCAGGCCGGCGTCGTGGACCATCTGGCGCAGCCGCTGGCCGCTCACGCGCATCTCCGCCGTGGGTCTGGAGTGAGCTCTTTTGCGCTTAGTGTAGGTGCTTAGGCAAGTGCTTAGGTGCGTACGATGTGGTAGATGCATTGGAATGGAGGAGGGGCACCTTTATATGAGGGCAATGAGGGCAAACTGCGTTGCATTCACATCGTGCAACCTCTTTTCCTGGACCTCCTCCCATTACTTCCCTCATGCATTAATTGAAGGAGGATGCATTGGTCGTTCAACATATCGGGAACCGCTACTCCCTCCCTCGTCTGCATTAAAGGCGTATCGGGAACTGCGCCGCCCGCTGTCAAATCGAATACTCCCTCCGTCTAGGTGAGGCTGGTTGTAATGGGGAGTATCATATACTAGTATCATGCATATGATACTAGTGTATGATACTACCTCCCTAATGCATAGTATCATATATTACTATCATGTAGTACTCTATTTATTGCCATGCATGACACAAAGTAGCATAACATTTAATATGATACGGTATCATGATATGATACTACACCCTCTCTTTCTTCATTTAATGCTACGACACCTCATCAAAATTGCCTAGTTGGCATGCATGATACTAGCTATGATACTACCATTACGACCAGCCTGAGTATTATAAGTCATCTTACGAAAACCAAATACTAGTAAGACTAGCCACCGTGGGAGTAACTTCAGCAGTAACATCGAGTCCAACTCAGCAAATTTGCTTATGTGGCAGTGAGTTAGTGAGGATGGAGGTAGTTATAATAACTTAGCTAGTTACTATAACATCACATGTCCCAATGCAATATGAGTCTATAACCTAATAAATGAAGCTTTGCATGTTACCACACTTATGTTACTACTATTAAGGTAGTAACATAATCTAGGGATATGTGTATGTTACTAGTGTATGTTACTCACCATTGTGGCTAGTCTAACACATAGGCATGGTGCATTAACTCTCATGTTGTTTCTTATTTTCTGACATAAATAGAGGAATCAACCAAGAAGAGATGTGGGGCTTGTATGCTTTTAATGACTTGAGACTATCAAACATGACATGCAGTGGTCAGTTCGTTACACAAGAACAAATACAACCCACGTCAGCACACACGCATCTTATAGCATCACATCCAATGGCTATAAAAGATGAATGAGACCAAATTATATCTCATCTACTAGATGAGTTCTAGCAAAACTGTATTAATAATACTTAGTACTCCTGCGCCATGTATCATATAAGTATCATGTAGTACTTTATTATTTGCCATGTATGACACATAGTTCACGAGCACTCTCTATATGTACCACCTTTTTTTTAATTTCAAATTTTGCTCCATGGCGCAATCCATCGATACTACTACTGTACAAAAGTGGAGTATATACATTTTTTAAAAGGCTAGAGGGCGGGGCAGTCTAGCTCGGTCGGTTTCACGAGAGGTGAGGGCCTTTGTGATTTGACGGCTCATTAATGCTGTCAAATCGAATAGTACTGCGCCACCCGCTGCACGCCCGGCGCCTCCATTAAACCCCTACGTTAAACCCGCATGCAAACCTAGAATCCTACTCCGGCCACACATCCGTTCATGAGCGGGCCGGAATTAAACGCAACACCGGCCGAGCTCCTCTCGTCCGCCCTCAGTTTAAACAAGGCCAGACGCCAGCCAAGCTCCTACCGTCCGCCCTCTATTTACACGAGGCCAGACAGACAGCGGGCAAGAGTCGCACCCCTCCGCCGCTCCCCCATCTCCTCCTTCACCATTTTCTCCACCCTTCCGATGGCTTCCGATGAGCCGTTCTCCGGCATATTACCCGGCTGGGTGGCCCGCTGAGCCCTCTGGATACGGGCGAGGCCGCTCGGTGCTTCACCAACCTCGCTTGGCCCGACGGAGCCAGTTGCCGCCCCAAGCAGGCGCGTGGTTCAGCAACTCGCCGCTCCAGTTCAGCTCGATGAGGAGTGGCGAGTTGCTCCACGCCGGCACGGCGGCGAGCACGCCGGTACGAGCGCCGTCGCTGGCACGTTATACCGCGCCACCAGTGTCTGCGGTGGCCGTGCCTCCCGTGTCTGTGGGCGCGCCTCCCGTGCCTGCGGCAGCGCCATGCAGGCATAGACAGAAGCCAGGTGCGTGGAGAGCGACCAATCGGTGGCCAGCTTCTCCCTGTCCGCTGCCATCATCGAGGAGAAGTAGAACACGGGACGCCGCCGCCACTTGGGACCCATGAAGGCCACCGCCGAGGCGACGACCGTGGATTCAGGTGGTTTCTTTGCTGCTTCGTCTCTTCCGAGGACCTTTGTCGACCCCGCAAGTGTCTGACGGGCATGAGGAAGATAAAGGGATCCACGGGCGGCCATTTAGAACTAAAATAAGTCTAGATATATCCATTTCTAGGACAAGTATTTCCGGACGGAGGGAGTATTAATTATACAAGAGAGCCGGATTGGCACCACTTAGTTCATGTAAATGTAATGAAATCCATCTTGTTTATATGAAGATCTGACTTTTTTATACAAAATCCTTCATGCTTATATGAAATCAGTCTGTGTTTGCACGAATTTCATCTGGTTGGTTAGAGTTGTAAAAATGTATGCCGCTGGCGTTTGATGTCGTCCTCCGCGGAAGGAAGCGGGAGGAAATTTGTCGGCTGCCGTTGGAGATGCTCTTTATGCTGGAAATAATAGAGTGACATCCAATCCATTTGAGTTAATTGCCTGTATGATTGTCCCTCTATAAAAAATTAATTGCATGTACAGTGTACACGTGACTTGCAGGGTGGCTATAGCTTCGTACAGAAAGTTAAAAAGAAACAAGTCCATCCTTAATATTCTAAGTACTCTGTGGGTTCCACTGTCAGTATAGTAGCGAAAGAAGTATATATTAAATAAGTAGAGTAATATATAATATACAAATCTAAAGTTAAAAGACAGAATTCGAACTCATGTCATCGCGTTGAGAGCATCCGGCGCTAACCAGCCCAGCACATTTTTGTTGTAGAGCATGCTGGAGATATATCTCCATGTCTACTCTTATATATACTCCATTCGTTCCTAAATATTTGTCTTTTTCAGATTTCAAATGGACTACCACATATGGATGTGTATGTAGACATATTTTAGAGTGTAGATTTACTCATTTTGCTACGTATGTCTTTTCAGGAAGGGGTCAGATTTGTCCTTTATTTATTTATGAGGTATCCAGATGGCACTGCACCGCCAAGAAAAGAGGGTAACATCAAAATTATGGACTACTTTTTTGAGTATGTTGGTAAGGTCCGGTCAGAGTCACTTGTTGAAATCTCTAAAAAGACAAATACTCCCTCCGTCCGGAAATACTTGTCATCAAAATGGATAAAAGGAAATGTATCTAGATGTATTTTAGTTTGAGATACATCTATTTTTATCCATTTTGATGACAAGTATTTTTGGACGGAGGGAGTAGAAAATAGAGTTGGTGATGATGGTGTGCGTGCCATCCTGCAATATAGTCCATCGGATTTATATCTAACGGATAGGAAAGAAACTATGGCTGCATCATCCCCAGGCCGTGTGGGTCCGTCCCTACGGCATGTATCATTTTGCATTCACTAGGACTATCTAATCATTTATGTGAATTTTTCTATGATTGTCACCTTGTGACCGCCGCCTCATGACCTTCATACGTTCTGAATAACGCCATTACCGCATCACTGCATGATACTAACATCGGCACGACGCTTGTGCTCGGTTCCGTCCCTAGAATGCTGATAAACCCGGGGATCGAGCTCTAGTTCACGGCCCGCCTCGCGTACACCACCTCACAGGGTCCTTGGTGCCTCCGTCTCACGCCCTAGGGCTCTCGGCCTCCTTTGTCATCCAACCTGCAGGTTCACCCAACGATGGGCCAAAGGTCGGCCCGGACAACCACCGTATGGCCTCGCGAGTCGCTTGCACGTTGAAGGGGGGCCTCCCAAGAATCACGTCTCAGGAGCTCCTACTAGCTCGCCAGCCCTCACCCCCTGGCCTTGATCACGGCATCGTGACCTGGCATACCAGCGGCGGCTAAGCTCGTTCGAGGGCCGGGACCTAAGACGTAGAGCATTTTGGCGAGCGAGGCAGGAGGGTGGCCAATACAGGCCGCACTTGACGGCACCACAGGCGCGACAACAAGCATCACCTCTCCAATGGACTCGGATGGCAAAAGATAAGTCTCGGCTCGCTACAGCACCAGTTTCGCTCCTCACGCCCTGCCTCGCAGTTCCACTTGGGCGGTGCAACTCCCCTTTTCTATTTTCTATACAGCTGCTTGCACGCCAAAGGAGACCTCGTGAGCATCATATCTCATGAGCTCTTACTAGACCTTGGGCCACTCACCTCCTAGCCTTGACAACGGCATCGTGACCTGGCATACTAGCGACGGCTGAAGCCTGCCTGGGGACTGGGTCTTGTCGGCGTAGAGCGCCACACTGTCTAGGGAAGAGAAAAGGGAGGGACTCAGCCAAACTGGAATAAGCGCATCCATTACAAAGTCAAAAGAAACATTGATACTATTAAATGCATTCCGATCCTTACAAACCCCACGGGGCTGATCTTCATCTAGCGCACGAGAAACAACTACAGGACCTATGGTATCGCTGACGACACCGGGCGGCAGCCGAAGCTGAGCTGCGGCCTCGGCGAGAGCTTGGCGGCATGTAGCTATCGTCGCTCGACTCCGGAGAATCACTGGGCTCAGGCGGGAGTCGTCACTGCTGCTAGACGAAGCGCTGAAGGGGGCAGCAGCATATCCAGCACCCGCTACGGCGTCCCTCGAGATGTCTCCTCCGGGGCAGCATTCTAGCCGCTCGCCCTCCTTGTTGAAGACCTTGAAGAACATAGTTGAAAAGGATCGTGCGAAAATGTACGTTATACTAAATAAACAAAGTACAATTCAAAAAATGAATAAAATTTAAGCTTTAATGTCTCTTGTTATACATGCGCAGAGTCCCTAGTGCGGGGGTATGCGGCTAGTAAGCCCTTGTATGTTTACGCTAGACTCGTCTAACCGTGTCCGGGGTCTGGACGACCTATTTAGGTGCTTTGATTAGTGAAGCCGGTTTAGTGTGTGGCTGTCAAGGCCGTCACACAATCTTCCGCACTCGAGGAACACTCGATATTTCCCTTTTAGGAGATGATGCCTCGCGGACCGGGCATTTTAAGTGTAAGGGATGCATAATGCGGTACTGCGTTAAAGCGAGCAAAAGCTTCGCGTCCCAGTAGTGCTTGGTAGCCACTTGTAAATGGGGCGAGGTGGAAGGTTAACTTTTCGCGGCGGAAGTTGTCGGGTGAGCCGAACACAACTTCTAGCAATAGAGAGCCCGTACAATGGGCATATGGGCCTGGCATTACCCCTTGAAAGGAAGTGTTGCTATGGCGAATTTTGGTTGGGTCTATCCCCATTTTGCGGATTGTGTCCTGATATAGCAGGTTTAGATCACTGCTGCCGTCCATTAGGACTTGTGTAAATTGGAGTCCTTCGATTATCGGATCTAATATCAAGGCAGTCCATCCTGCATTCCGGATACTTCTAGAGTAATCCTGATGGTCGAAGGTGATTGGTTCTAACAACTAGTGGCGGGACTCCTCTGGGATAGGCCGTATGGCACGTACCTTTATGGGCGCCGCTCTACTTTTCTCTTTTGTCACGTGAAGTGAGTTAACTGTCTTGACTTCCCGTGGGAAATTCTTCTGTTTTCCGGTGCTCTGCTTGTGGGGTTCGTCATCGTCCTCGCTTGGTGTGTCGAGCCCCTTGTGTTCAGCGTTGAGTTTGCCGAACTTCTTGAAGACCCAACAATCTCTGTGGGTATGGTTTGCAGGCTTCCTAGGAGTACTGTGGATTTGGCATATCTTGTCCAAGATTTTGTTTAAGTTAGATAGCTCGTCCCTATTATCCTTAAGGGGCAATTTTTTATGATTCTGCCGAGAGCTTTTGAATCTGGCGTTGACTACCGTGCTCTTCGGGATGTTGCCCTTGGTCCGGCGCTGGTCCTTGCTGCGTCGCGGTTTCCCATTTCCATCCCTGACTTCGGATGTACTTGGGTCACTGGTACTGTATCTTGCCAGCCAACTATCCTCTCCCGTGCAAAAGCGGGTCATGAGGCTTGTTAATGCGGCCATTGTTCTTGGCTTTTCTTGGCCGAGGTTTCTGGCGAGCCATTCGTCTCGGATGTTGTGTTTGAAAGCTGCTAAGGCTTCGGCGTCCGGACAGTCGACTATTTAGTTCTTTTTAGTAAGGAATCTGTTCCAGAATTTTCGGGCTGACTCTCCAGGTTGTTGAGTTATGTGACTTAAATCGTCTGTATCCGGAGGTCAGACATAGGTCCCTTGAAAATTTGCCCGAGAATCATCCTCGAGCTCTTCCCAACTTCGAATGGTGTTCTTGGGGAGGCTTTTGAGCCAATGCCGGGCTGGTCCTTTGAGCTTGAGGGGTAAGTATTTATGGCGTGGAGGTCTCTCCTCTAGCTATGTGTATGTGGAGGATGTAATCCTCAATCCAAACTCTAGGGTCTGTTGTTCCGTCGTATGCCTCTATGTTTACGGGCTTGAATCCCGCTGGAAATTCATAATCCAGGACCTCATCGGTGAAACATAGGGGGTGTGCGGCACACCTATATTTGGGTGTACCGTAATATTCGGATATTTGATGTGTTGCATTGCTTACTAGAGCTTGCTTTCTTGGCCCGTAGATAGATCTAACTGGGCCATCTTTTTGATGCGAATCCGTGTGCGGATCGCGTGCCGGCTTGTGTGCGGCGCCATTTGCCGCTGTATGTTTGCCATGGGGTCGTCTATTCGACCGGGTGGTCTCCTTGCTATTTGATTGCGGGGGCTCTACGGCCTCCTCGTCAAATTCGGGCAGTAGTTCTCGCTTCGGGTAGCTCTTTGTTCGGCGACTATCGCCATATTTGTCTGCGGTGTTGAGTACTTTGCTCCATCTGATTCTGAGTGCATCTTCTGCTGTTTTGAGCTTCTGCTTCTGCTTTTTCAGGCTACATGCAGTAGCGACGAGCCTTTTGTGGAGGTTCTTCTGCTCCGGCAACTTGTCTGGTGTAAGATCGTCTGGACTGTTATCTTCGCCGGGGACGGATTGTTTATCCAGGTTGTCCTGTTCGGACGGTTGCTTGATAGCATGTTCGTTGTCCACCGGTTCACCCTGCTCTAGGGCTGGGTCTGAATGGCTGCTGTCTTTGTCGAGGTGGGACTTTGAGTGGTGCTTACGTCGCCGTTTTGACTGCTTTTCGAGGGGATGATCCCTCGTGTCGTCCCGTTGTTCCTCGTTGTTGCTTCCTTTAGGTGTGTCCACCATGTATACATCGTGGGATGAGGTGGCTGTCCAGTGCCTTATAGGTGCTGGTTCATTCTTATCTCCTACATCGTCATCCATACCGTCGATGTCTTCGGAGTCGAAATCGAGCACGTCGTTTAAACTTTCGACGGTGGCTACGAAGTGGGTGGTGGGTGGGCTTTGAATTTCTTCGTCCTCCGCATCCCAACCTTGTTGACCATAATCCGGCTAGGGCTCTCCTGATAAAGAGAGAGACTTTAGTAAATTTAGGACGTCGCCAAAGGGCGGGTGCTGAAAGATGTCCGCGGCGGTGAACTCCATGATCGGCGCCTAGTTGGACACGATTGGCAGGAGCGCGGAAGGTTCGGAGTCCGGAGAGGAGTTCGGCACCTTAGAGTCACAAGCTTCGCAAAGGACAGGGTTAGTGTTCGGCTCAATCGCCGTAGAGATCGCAGCCCCCGAGGTGGTGTCCAGCCACCCGTCCTCTATCGGCGCAGTCGGCTCCGAGCTAAGGGTCGGAGCGGACACTAGTGCAGCCTCCAGGGCACTGTTCGGCGGCAGAGCTAGATCATGCCCATCGTGACAGTGCGGCGCGCTTGGCTGTGGCTCGAACCCGTCGAAGATCAAGTCTCCGCGGGCGTCAGCCGTGTAGTTCAAACTTCCAAATCTAACCTGATGGCCAGGGGCGTAGCTTTCAATCTGCTCCAGATGGCCAAGCGAATTGGCCCGCAGTGCAAAGCCGCCGAATACGAAGATCTGTTTGGGGAGAAATGTCTCACCGTGGACCACATCGTTGTTGATGATCGGAGGAGCCATCGGGCCTAAAGATGACGACATAGAGGAACTCCCAATGAAAGCACCAATGTCGGTGTCAAAACCGGCGGATCTCAGGTAGGGGGTCCCGAACTGTGCGTCTAGGCGGATGGTAACAGAAGACAAGGGACACGATGTTTTTACCCAGGTTCGGGCCCTCTCGATGGAGGTAAAACCCTACTCCTGCTTGATTGATCTTGATGATATGGGTAGTACAAGAGTAGATCTACCACGAGATCAGAGAGGCTAAACCCTAGAAGCTATCCTATGGTATGATTGTTGTTCGTCCTACGGACTAAAACCCTCCGGTTTATATAGGCACCGAAGAGGGTTAGGGTTACACAGAGTCGGTTACAATGGTAGGAGATCTACATATCCGTATCACCAAGCTTGCCTTCCACGCCAAGGAAAGTCCCATCCGGACACGGGACGAAGTCTTCAATCTTGTATCTTCATAGTCCAGGAGTCCGGCTGAAGATGATAGTTCGGCTATCCGGACACCCCCTAGTCCGGGACTCCCTCAGGGGTGCTTAACATCCAGGACGTTCAAGGGCCCAAGAAGACCGGAAGCGAGGAGGCCAGGCTCGAAGCAGTGGAGCAGGAGATCTTTAAGTGCCAAGGGATGGTGGAGCATGGACTTAACGCTAACCACTCCATGATCACAGAATTTGTCTGTGAGCACAAGATGGACAACAAGGAGATTGTGGATGCCATCTTCAAGCTCAATGACCGGATTGACTACCTTCAAGCCCAAGTTTATGACTTACAAAACCAAAATTTTGAGTATGAAGCAAAATTTAAAGGTATGAGTTTAGATGCCAGTTTCAGGACTCCAAAAACCCGTTCATCCTTCTATGATGGAAAGCCTATGCCATGGAAGACGGAGGACAAGCCCTCTACTTCATCATCACCGAAGAAAGAGACTTGAGTACACGTGTAGGGGCACCACCCTAGGCTTGTGCCAACCTTGGGGGAGGTGCCCCAGTATCGTATCACCATCACTTTTATCATCTTTAGCTATCTTAGTTCAATCCTGAGTTATTTCATGATTTAGAAGAATAAAAGTTCAGTATGATCTATTTTCAAGTGCTAGTTTCATGATCTATCAATTTATTTAATCGAGTTGAGAGTTATATAATAGAGAGTAGTTTTAGTTTTGATTATTTACTTTTATGTTTCAATCTTAGCAATGAAAATAATAAAAAAGAACATACGCTAATCCCATGGAAAGTAATGACTTTACATAAAGAAAAGTATAATTGATAAAATTTGTTGGAAGTTAACAAACATAGTATTGGTCGATGATGCAATTCATGAAAGATTAATAAGGGAAGAGAAGATTCATGTATAAATATAATATCTTGGACATCTTTTATGATTGTGAGCCCCCATTAAATATTTTATGCCAACTAGTTGATGTTAGACAAGCACGAAACCACAATGAATTATGTTTGCTTATATTCACATAGAAGTTATATTGTCATGGATCCTCCAACATCTGGTGCTTGCTCAATATCTTTTGCTAGCCAAAAATCCGCACCAAGTAGGGATAGTACTTGTGCATCCAAAACCCTTAAACTAGTTTTATGTCATCGGAGTCCACTATATCTAACATATGGATTGAATAAGATCCTTCAAGTAAGTTGTCATCGGTGCATAAAGCAATAAAAATTTCTCCTAAATATTTATGATCTCTTATTGTAAGGGAAAATAAGCTTTGTACGATCTTGTGATGGTAAAGAAATAAAAGCGACAAACTGCATAATAAACGTTGTTATCACAAGGGGCAACATAAAGTGACGTTCCTTATGTTAAGATCTTGCACATCTAAAAATAAAAGTGTGTGGCAACCGTTGCTTCCCTCTGTGAAGGGCCAATCTTTTACTTTTCTGTATTTATTTTCTATGCAAGAGTCAGTAGTTTTCTTCTCTATTCCCTTTCCATTTTTTCTCTTTGCAAGCATCATGTGGTGGGGAAAGATCTAGGCACATAAGTTAGGACTGAGATTATATCGACCAGAGGGTGGGTGAATGGGAGATTCAAAAAATCTTGCGAATGTTTTGAACTGATCGCAAACACGACATTGGATAAAAGGTTCAGTAGACACAAACTCAATCAAGCATCCTATTTAGGAACAAAACTATCGACATAAGATGCAATAATGGTTCGTGCATACGATACCACAGGCTTGATGATAATGATCGTAATACAATATGCAACAAGATACAATATCATGAGAGTAAACAAGATATGTACTGCGATTGATAAGTACGGGAGACAATATGATGAGTAACAAGAAAGAGGCACATGGAATATGCAAGTCTAAATAAGATAAGCACTAGGAGAGATGCATTTGACATGGATGACTAAGATGAATGATGAGAATGCTATGATGTGAGTAATGAAAGATAACAGAAGGGAATGACAGAGAGAGTAGAAACTAAATTAATGCAACAAAGAATGCATGACCATATAACTATCGTCATAGAGCAGGAATGTAAACTGCTGAAATTAATGCAGTGAAGTAAATTGAATTTTGGTATGCTAGTTCACCCTTCTGCCAAAGGGCTACGTCTGGTTGGACGGGTTGTGACTTAACATGGAAGATAAACTCTCTTTGCCCTATTCTCCTTCAACTCAGAGGTAATCAGACTCCAGTTGATTTCATTCGTGCTATATACTTGTTGGCGACCTCCAAACCTTCGATCGACCTTCGTGAACCACAATTACTCTTGGTTGCTGAAGATCTAGCTCGGTGAAGACAACAACTCTTCGACACTTGAGCAGACACCTATCCGTCTAGAGAGTGCACAACTCTCAAGAGTAATATGTACAAGAACTCTAACTCAGAACTACTGTGATGCTCAACCAATGTCTAAGTTTGGGCTCTTGATTTTTCTCTTGGTGCATTTTAAACTGAAATCACTTGGAGAGGGGGTGATCAAATCAATCTTCTTAGAAATCTTAAGTAGAGCAGCCAACGAGAAACATTGGAGCGGGGTGGCTATTTATAGCCGCAGCCTTCCCTGAAGGGAAATGACCAAATTGGACATGTGGAGCAGCCAATGGCCAAACGACATGAGTCCAATCGTAGGAAATTGAGCACAACGGTAATGTTACTTGCAGAGCAAGTAAAGCCAACTCCTCAGTCTGAAAGATATCTCCTGCAGCATGAAGAACAATGTCTACTACTGCTAGGTAATCATTCGGAGCATAAGGAGATTTCTGTCGCATCTTTCATAGGTTTTGGGCTGAGCATCAAAGCGGATCTAAGATTTGAGAACCTATATCCCTCTTAATAGTACGGAGGCCCTATGCCTCAAATAAATGAAAGGAGAACAATGAAATGAATACTACATCTTCACTTTCTCTTCGACTTCCATTCACTGAGTCAATTTCTTTGCACAAAAACTCCGAACCAATTGCTTCGCTTCAACAATAGATTTTTGGGGGTCAACTCCTTCACATCAATCTTCTCGTTCACACGTCTTCAATACATGTAGTTCATTCTTCTCTGCAATGCAGATATACTTCGGTGAAGTTCCCCGAACTTGCCATTGTAGACATCATTCTCTTTGGTTCTGCATGGACTATTTATCTCTATATGCACTAGCAAACAAATCAGTCCATACATGTTTCTATCAACAATCTCCAAAACACAAGAGGGAAGATATTGCACCAACAATATATATCTAGTTGGATATGAGTAATCATGAGTTATTATTGTTGACATTACCCTTGAGGTAAATAAGTTGGGAGGCGAAACTATAAGCCCCTATCTTTCTCAGTGTCTGACTGAAACCTTTGCTCCATATATATGTTGTGTCATCATAGAAGACTAAATGATAGTTGATTATGTGGACTTGCTAAACAAAAGCTCTTACATGAGACCCTTCTTGAGAATATGATGAACTGTAATTGTTTCATTGACTAAGTACATAGTTTGTTAGTTTTCAAGAGAGTTTATGCTTTATACTTTGTTATTGTGATGAATTGTTACTTGATCATGAGAAGTTTTACGATGATATACTGTTGTTATGATAATCATCATGATGCTACTATGTCTGTATTTGCTTTTGATCGACACCTCTATCTCTAAACATGTGGTCATGATTATCAATTTCGACTTTCTCTTGAGGACAAGTGATATCTAAGCTTAGGGGAGTTCATACGTACACTTTGCATCATGTTTTCCTACTATTATTTACAATGTTTTTGATCATTATAACACTTTGTGATGCAATTCTAATGCCTTTTCTCTCTTAATTTGCAAGATTTACATGAAGAGGGAGATTGCTACCAGCTGGAATTCTGGACCTAGAAAAGCTACATTGGAGATACCTATTCTACAGAATTCCAAATGACCTGAAATTTCAAGGAGAATTTTTGTGGAATAAAAAAATACTGGAGCAAAGAAGTACCTGAGGGGGCCACAAGGCAACAGGGCGCGACCACCCCCTGGGCGCACCCTGATGCCTTGTGGGGCCCACAGCTAGCCTCCGGCCCCCATCTTTTGCTATATGAAGGATTTTGACCTAAAAAATTTTGGAGAGGACTTCCAGGACAAAGCATCGCCGTCTCTAGGCGGAACTTGGGCAGGAGCACTTTAGCTCTCGGGCGGAGTGATTCCGCTTGGGACACTTCCCTCCGAGAGGGTGAAATTGAAGCCATCAACATCACCAACAACCCTCTCATTATGGGAGGACCAATCTTCATCAACATCTTCACCAACACCATCTCATCTTAATCCCTAGTTCGTCTCTTGTATTCAATCTTTCTCTCAAAACCTCGGATTTGGTATTCGTTCGATTTTTGATGATATGTATGTTGTTGCTTCTTTTAGTGGTGTCATGTGAATGCCGACTACATGCACTTCACCATACTTGGGCCTAAGAGAAGGCATTGTGGAGGAATAAGTAGATGATGGATTGCTAGAGTGATAGAAGTTTAAACCCTAGTTTATGCATTTTTCCGTAAGGGGCTGATTTGGACCATATGTTTCATGCTATGGCTAGATTTATCTTAATACTTTTTTCATAGTTGTGAATGCTTGTGAGAGAAGGTAATCATAAGTGGGTTGCTTGTTCAAGTAAGAACAACACCCAAGCACCGGTCCACCCACATATCAAATTATCAAAGTAGCGAACACGAATCAAACAAACATGATGAAAGTAACTTGATGACAATTCCCATGTGTCGTCGAGAATGCTTTGCCTAATATAAGAGACCATTCCGACTTGTCCTTTACTATAAAAAGGATTGGGCCACCTTGATGCATCTTTGTTACCATTGCTACTTGTTGCTCGTTACAAATTACCTTTCTATCAAACTATCTGTTACTGATAACTTTAGTGCTTGCAGAGAATACCTTGCTGAAAACCGCTTGTCATTTTCTTCTGCTTCTCGTTGGGTTGGACACTCTTACTTATTGAAAGGACTAGGATTGATCCCTTATACTTGTGGGTCATCACCCACTAGGTCAAAGAGTACGTGGCGTTATCTTTCTGGACGCGACCGTGTACGTACATAGCGAACAATCAGTCTCCTCTAGTGATGAACCATGGACAAGTAAGCAGAGCACGTGTCATGGTAGAGCCGCTAACGTAGCATGTCATGCAGTTCTGACTATATCTTGTACACTTACGTACAACCAACCTGCAAGAAACTAAATATGGCTACATACGTACATACGAGTGGGTCTCGAATGCATACAACAATGTTGTCCTGTTCATTGGCAGCCAACCGGCTAGGTTGGAATGGAGAAAACAGCGTAGTGTTCATCGGGAGCACTACAAGAAATATGTCAACTTGTGACCTTGACTATTGGTCAGTGAAAGGTCATTATTTTTTATTTGCGACATTTTTGTGTCCAAAAACAGAAGGTCAAAAGCTGGCAGTCGTAAACTGAAATTAACGACCTTCTCTGTGAGAAGGTCGTAGATGTTTATGACCAAAACAGAAGGTCGTTGAACCCATGACCTTTTGTTTTGGTCACTGGCTGTCTACCCAGGCCACGTCGGATCCGACGTGGCAAAATTGCGACCAATTGGAAAGGTCACTGACAAGATTCAGCCCGGTCCAGTTCAACCGTCTTTGTGAGCCGAGCCCATTTATTAAATTGTTTTTCAAGCAATTTGCGTCAACTACATGGGCCGAGCCCAAGAATTCAGCCTTTTTATTTTATAGGACGCGGCCTTATACGTTTAGTTTATTTTTTGGGCCTCAAACTTTTTGTAGTCCATTTCAATTTTGGGCCTCCTTAGCAAACATTCACAAACTTGACAAGCGTTGTTCCAGCGACAGTGAGTGTTGACGCTCAAAAATGGCATGATCGCAAAGAGTGACTTGAGTCTATAATGGAATGAGATTTAAATTATGAGTTTATGTCACCATTTGATGGCCATCGTCAAGATGATCGAAATAAATATGAAGATGGACCAAAAAGGAGCTCAAGTGCAAAAGATATGACAATTTCAAAGATATCCGTGTTGACACCTGATTAAAAATGGCATGAAACATAATTAAGAAGACCTCGGATGGAAAACGTTACAACTGCAAAGTTCTTCGTCTCGTCGAAACGGACGATTTTGATATAAGAATCGTCCCCATCCGATTTCGTATGCAAAAGTTATAGCCAAAACTGTGCGCTGCAGCACTGTATGGCCGGATCATCCGGACCGGGGTCCAGATCATCCGGCCGAGGGCCGAAAAATTGACCAAAACAACAGAAGCTAAAAGTTGAAGCCGGATGATCTGGATCAACTCCTGGATGATCCGGGTAAAGGCCGGACAATCCGGGCAATCGTCCGGACGTCCGGACACGTTTTTCTGCTGCAGACTTTAGAAAACGGCCCGAAACACCCTCAAGATGGCCTTGGATGAAAAAGTGTTCAACATGAAAGTTGTGCGTCTCGTCGAGACGGTTGATTTGGATATAAAAAACGTCCAAATACATGGTCGTATGAGGATTCAAGAGCCAAAACAGTGAGCTGTTGTCAAAAAACTGGGCTAGGCCGGATCATCCGGGCCTTGAGCCGGACATCCGGGCCGGGGGTCGTGAATAGTCCGTGTTTTATTAGGTTTTGATGATTTGGACGGCTAGGCAAGTCCTTTTCTTGTACGGGAAGTCCACCCGCCTCTTATATAGACAAGAGGTGACGGCCGATTGAACAACAACACACAATCGAACAAATCAATCTATCATCTTTTACCTTTATCTTTATCTCTCTCCCTTGTTCTTCTTCTTCCTCGTTCTTCGTTCGTTCTTCTTGTTGCAGGGCGGCGAACCTCGAGGCCCTAGGGGCGGTCAGGCCGACCTAGGGCAGCCCATAGCCGCCGCGCGCCCTAACGGGGTCCCTCCCGGGCGTGTGGGGTTTCGGGTCTATAAAAGCGCCCGCCGGATTGTCTTGCGTACCGCGCTTCCGGCGGGTCTCCTTCGACGTGAGCTGCGGTGCATCACCCCCGGCGTCGAGGGTACACGGTGACGTGTTCGTGTGCGAACACACTTTTTGGCGACTCCGCTGGGGACAAAGCTTCGAACGGTCTCCGGCCCGTTCTTGCTACGAAGAGATCGTCATCAAGTTGCTGCAATCTACAAAGGTAATATGAATACCCAATTCCCCTTTGTAGATGGAAATAATCCATATGTTGTTGCTAGATCACCTAATGAGCATAATGTATCGGCTAGCCCTAGTTTTATCAATCATGCATAATTATGCGCAAGGGCCGATGCAAAACAATTTTCATGCTTCAAATTCTTATGATTTTAGCAATGTACAACATATGTATTCAAACTCTCATGCATCGGCAACCCCACAAATCCATATGTCGATGAACAACATGGTGAGTTTGGTTAATAAATTTGAAACACCTCATGTTAGGATTTCCAATAGCATACAAGAAAGTGTTTCACCTTTTTATTCATCGGCAACTAATTTGCAATATGTGAATCCAACCATGCCGATGAATGAGAGAATTGGCCATGCTACTACTAGCTATTCGGCCAGTTACTCTCAACCATCATATGCTACACCTCATATTAGTAATTTTTCGGCACCATACACAACTGTAGATGCTCATAATTCGGCTTCACACCTTTCTGGTCATAGCCGAATAAATGTAAATTTTACAGGAGCCGTTGTGACAAACATTGTAGAAGATGAGGTAGTGGTGGCTGCATTGAAGAGTTTAGCCCAAAATAAGAGAATTAGTGCTCTTTGCCTTGAACAACATGAAAAGGGGCTATTTCCTAATTATGCCGCAATAAAAGCTAGAGTTTTGCAAGAAGATGAATCTTTGCCAATTGATAAAATTGGCGAGCAAAAGTATGGTCTTACAACAATGCATATGCCTTCACCTAGTACTACATCATATTATACACCCCCTACACAATTGCAAAATTTCGGCAACACCCGTGTGTCATTGCAGAAAGAATCTAAAAGCATTGGGGGGCAATCATATCCGGAGTGGGATGAAATTGAGAAAAAGCTTAAAGCTAATTTTGCCGCTCGCCGTCAGAAACAAATAGAAAAAGAATTGGCTCAGATAAAAGAAGCATTGCCAATTGGTAGTATCAATGAAAAGAAGGATGATTCGGAACATGAAAGTGCTTCGGTTGAAAAAGCCGAATCAAGTAGTATATATTCTGAATCCATCAAATCCAACGAGGCAAGCATTATTGAGAAAGGGCATGGCAAGCATAGGAAAACAACGGTGCTTGATTTTTCTGAAGTTAATGGAACCTACTTACTGCCCTATGAGTTTCGTGCCGTAGAAATTGACAAGCTTCAAGGACAAGAACAAGTAGCCGAACAAAGTTTGGCCGATAAAAATCTTCAAAGCAATGATGCACGGATTCAAGAAAAAGATGATGACAAGGTGTTGGGGAGCCATCCAAAGGCGGAGCAAGATGTTCTTCAAATGGCACCACTATCATGCTCCCAACATATTTGAAGAGGTATGCATAGCGACTAATTTACCTATTTTCAGATTTGGTCGCAACTTCATCATTGATGCATCTATAAGAAATATTCTCATAAGTAATTTTGAAAGACCAATGAAGAAGGGTAATTTACTTGTTAGCAGTAAAATTGTTATGAAGCATATCGGTCAACACATTACACCATTCAGAAAGACCGATAGTGAAAAATTATTGCAGCCAAGGCTTTCCCCATTGCTTTGTCTAAAATTCATATCTAATTGGGTACCTTTGCTTATTTCTTACTTGGCTTATACTTGGTCTCAATTGAGACATGTATGTTCTAACTATTTTCGTTTCAGAAATTTAGAGCCAAGGTTAAAATCTTCTGAGCAAACCAATGCAAGTATAGTTTCTTATCCCATGACATCGGTAAGAGAATGCAAAATAAAATTCATAGCCGAATGGGAAGATACAAAATCTGAATCATTCGTTTGCTTAACTCCAAAGCCGTTCTCACAGCAAGATCGGCTAGAAAATAAAAGGTTTGCCTTCAATTCAAGCATGTGTGATCAAATATTTGATTTGTTGGTGAAAAATAATTACATACGAATTTTTGATCACCATGTCAAGCCATCAATTCAAGGACGAATGTATTGTAGGTTGCATCATTCGTTCAAACATAATTTTGAGGATTGCAATATGTTTCGTCAAATAGTTAAATCGGCCATTGATAAAGGACAATTGAAATTTGTTGAGACACCAAGAGATGACCAGTCTATTCTGATTGGTCCCGATGGCAGAAAGTTTTTGCATCGGCTGCTTCAAGCCGATCCATTTGAAGAGAAGGTAAAAACTGCAGGTGATGGGATCAAGCTTTCAAGTAAAGAAGTTGTTGAAGAGCATAATGAACATAATCTTGAGGGCGAAAATTCCATCAAAGCTACAATGGAGACGCCAAGGACTGGGGGGCAGCAAGCAAATCCAATGATCGATGAAAGCAAACCAAAAGAAAACAAAGGCCGAAGCAAGCGCAAGTGTAAGAGATCAAAAATCACCTTCGCTGAACTATTGGATAAATATCAAAAGAAGAGTGAAGAGAAGAATGCTAATCGGCCAAATCATGCAAAGAAACCAAGATCACCCCCAAGGCGCAAATATGAGGATTGGTATTGGCAAAGTGATAATTTTAATGCAACATATTCATATCCTTATTTTGGGCCGCCAATGCCAATGCCGTGGATGCCTCCCTATGCTCATATAGATACATATTCATCATGGGATAGGGAATCGGTCCAGAGCTCAAGGAAGAAGAAAGAGGTGGTCAAACAAGTTTACCGCGTTAAAAGAGATGGTCGTAAGTGTGCTACTTCAGATTTGATCTCAAATGAAAAAGAGCCAATGAAAGTGTTGACATTGGCTACTACAGACAATGAGATGAAGCAATCAATTGTTAAGACTCAAAGTGCCAAATCTGAAGAAAAAAAGTTGAGAGTGCACAAAGCCAAAAAAGAATTGCCATTGGTCAAAACAGAATCACAGCCGAGATGCCCACTCGGCTTATCATATTGGCAAAAGAAGAAATTACAAAATCTTAGTGCACAAGAGCTGAAAAATAAGAACATGGCATGGGTTCCCAAGAAGATCAATCAAGACAAAAATGATGTGCATGCTTCTGTTGCAACAAGTACAATAAAAGTGAAGAAGAAAAATAATGAAAGCCACAAACAATTAAGCCGAAGGTGCGCATCACAACATCAAAATCTTCGATTAGCACATCATCAATTTTCTTCAACAATGCCATTGATGCCTTTGCCATGGAATTCATCCATAGGTATGATCAGTTACCCTCCATGGACTTATTTTGATCCATGGATGCAACATAATTTTCCATATCGTGACAGAGTATTACCAAATCACTATACATTTGGTTAGTTACATTTTTGTTGCTAAGACAAAGGGGCCGAAATATTTTATTGCTATTTTATTTGTTTATTTCGGCTATACATGCTTTAATGGATGAATTCTACATGGACCTCATGATAATGGCCGATAATTAACTATCGTCCTAAGAAACTATTCGATCATGGCCGGTGTAATATTCTTACATCGTCCTTAGTTTGAATGGAGAGCGAGACAAGTACTATGGAGATTATGTTTTGATAGTTGAATTCATAACAATGGCCATGGTGTTGGTGTTGTTTATATATCTCCATATGGTGCTGTTATGTGAAGCCTCATGCCTCTTAAAATATTTATTGCACAATAATCAAAGCCGAATATGCAATGTTATTCGGTTTGGAACTTTTGCCATATGTGCTAAACATATTGAGGCTTTCAGTGATTCGTTATGAGTAGTGCAACAAATATCCAAGGGTTATCAATGTTTTGACGAATCACTTATAGTTTATCTTGAGGTATGTCTAGATGCAAAATTTACCTTGGGTTGCTATAAAATTGTTCATATTTCCAGACATGACAATTTGAAAGAGTTGGCACAGCAAGCATCCGGCTACTATGTTAATCATGGTGTGTTGCATTTCTGTCAATAGCCAATGCTTAGTCTCGTCAACAGAGGTAAGGCCGAACCGAAGTCCACCGCTTCAGCCACTAATGATTTTTTTTATGCAGGCGAAGGTAAGGATTGGAGAAAGTTTATTGTTGATTATATGCAAAATCCTATCAAAAGGGTGAACAATATGATTCAGAGGATGACCTTGAGATACATATCTGTGGAGCTTTATCATCGGATTGTTAAGGAAGTTGAGAAGGTTTCACGCAATTTTGCATCAAGGATTCAAAGAAATAATGGCCGATATATATTTATTGATGGAGTGTTGACATCGTCCTTAGAACCAACATAATACGAGTTATTTTTCGTCATATTACCTTTGCCGAAAAACAGGGGGGCATGTGTTGACGCTCAAAAATGGCATGATCGCAAAGAGTGACTTGAGTCTATAATGGAATGAGGTTAAAATTATGAGTTTGTGTCACCATTTGATGGCCATCGTCAAGATGATCGAAATAAATATGAAGATGGACAAAAAGGAGCTCAAGTGCAAAAGATATGACAATTTCGAACATACCCGTGTTGACACCTGATTAAAAAATGGCATGAAACATAATTAAGAAGACCTCGGATGGAAAAAGTTATAACTGCAAAGTTCTTCGTCTCGTCGAAACGGACGATTTTGATATAAGAATCGTCCCCATCCGAGTTCGTATGCAAAAGTTATAGCCAAAACTGTGCGCTGCAGCACTGTATGGCCGGATCATCCGGACCGGGGTCCAGATCATCCGACCGAGGGCCGAAAAATTGACCAAAACAACAGAAGCTAAAAGTTGAAGCCGGATGATCTGGATCAACTCCCGGATGATCCGGGTAAAGGCCGGACAATCCAGGCAATCGTCCGGACGTCCGGACACGTTTTTCTGCTGCAGACTTTAGAAAACGGCCCGAAACACCCTCAAGATGGCCTCGGATGAAAAAGTGTTCAACATGAAAGTTGTGCGTCTCGTCGAGACGGTTGATTTGGATATAAAAAACGTCCAAATCCGTGGTCGTATGAGGATTCTAGAGCCAAAACAATGAGCTGCTGTCAAAAAACTGGGCTAGGCCGGATCATCCGGGCCTTGAGCCGGACATCCGGGGCGGGGGTCGTGAATAGTCCGTGTTTTATTAGGTTTTGATGATTTGGACGGCTAGGCAAGTCCTTTTCTTGTACGGGAAATCCACCCGCCTCTTATATAGACAAGAGGTGACGGCCAATTGAACAACACACAATCGAACAAATCAATCTATCATCTTTTACCTTTATCTTTATCTCTCTCCCTTGTTCTTCTTCTTCCTCGTTCTTCGTTCGTTCTTCTTGTTGCAAGGCGGCGAACCTCGAGGCCCTAGGGGCGGTCAGGCCAACCTAGGGCAGCCCATAGCCGCCGCGCGCCCTGACGGGGTCCCTCCCGGGCGTGTGGGGTTTCGGGTCTATAAAAGCGCCCGCCGGATTGTCTTGCGTACCACGCTTCCGGCGGGTCTCCTTCGACGTGAGCTGCGGTGCATCACCCCCGGCGTCGAGGGTACACGGTGACGTGTTCGTGTGCGAACAGTGAGACACAAGGATTTCAAACAAGCATGTATCAAGACCATTTTATTTCTTTCAACGCGAAAGTATTCCTTAAACAACCACAGGTACAACAGTAAGTACATTCAACAATCCATCATCAATCGGTGAACAGACTATAGCTACCAGCAGCAGCCGCCTGAAAGAATAGGAGGTACTACTAAGGAGCTAAACTAACAGCAACCATCCATCATCAATCGGTGACACTAGCAATGAGCGAAAGCGGCAACATTTCAGATACCCCCTCCCCCTGCTGCTGCTTTGCGTGCCGCATCACAAGTCCCCCTACACACAACAAGTTTTCAAATATTCAGAACAGAACATGTTGAGCAGTTAGGGGATCATGGGGAAAAAGTTGGCGGATGGATCGGGATGGTCTCACATTGCTTTCGTCGTCCTCATCGCTCACCTCAGACTGGGACTTGTCAGAGTCATCGGACGCCTCTCCTGCCTGAAACGAAAATAAGGATGGGCACGAAAGAGCCTGGATCAATACCACAATGTTGTGTTAATATCACATGGCTACGATTCTGATGAAGGTGTTTGACGTGAATGTTGTACCAATGGGTTGTTGTAGGTGTCGATCTTCTTGGTGTACTTGGCCTTGGAAATTAGGGAGCCTTCTCCTGCAATTCATTCAAACAGAGGAGATGTTAATGTGGTGCAAGGCGATAGATTCTAGGATAAGTATTAATAGAAGAAGAATAGTTGAACAAATCAACAAATCATGCGAAATGGCATGGCGAATTTGGAAACAAATTCGAGCAGTAGTTTGAATCGATGAGCACAGACTATACAGATTCTAACAAGGCTACAAGGCTACAGACATTTGAACATAGCAAACCATAAATTTGAACAACATTGAGAATAGGAAGTAGATCGACAATTACATAGTGACTAAATTCTAAATATCACTGACCAACTAGGTCAAACAATACCCACATGACACGGTGCAGCTACACGGAAACATGGAAACCAACTCATAGTCTACCAAAATTTCATCGCATCACCGAGCAAACACTGAGATCAGGCGGAAGAGACCAACACTGAATAGAGCAGTAACAGAGAGGGGGTGGGGGTGCGGGTAACTTACAACATCACTCAAGATACTTCCACTTCTCACCACCGCCCTTGCCAACCTGCGATTTGAACATAAATCAGGACACAGGATTTGAAAGGAAAACTATCACAGCACCAGTTTGAATAAGAACAAGGAGACAGGAATGGGAGCAAAGGGACCTGAGATGCTTACCATGGAGACATGCTTGATGTTGGAGTCCTTCCTGAAGCTGTCCCTGCAAAAACAGAACCAAAACGAGCCCAGTCAGGACGCGTCACCATGCCACAGAAACAACACGAATCAAACCACCACAACAAATCAAATCCGGGGCTCACATGAGGACTAAGACGGCGCTCAGAGGGCGCTTGGGCTTGTTGGAGTCCTTCTCGGCCTTGCTCATCGTCACCACAAGTCTGCATCGCCAAAAAAATAATAGCAGCAAAGCGAATCAGAACCCAACGTGAAACAACATAAGGAAAACACAAGCAAAACCACCACGGGAAATGAGTCCATCACCTAAAACCAAGAAGATGATAACACTGAGTAAGAAAGACTGAGGAGAGGTGCTGGTTTACCTAAAACCATTTCCTTGATAACACTCATTTCCATCTAAGCTGAAGTAAACATATGCATGCCAAGGTGAAATAGTACAAAGAAAGCACTCATCAGGTAGCAGTGCATACAAAACCCCTGTTTTTCTAGTACCAAATACTCTGCTGTGTGTTAGCAGTAGTAAAAACTATACAAAAACCCTGTTTCACTAGTAGCAAATACTCTATGTCAGCAGTAGTAAAAACTCATGCAGTACCAAATTCAAAAAAAATTTGTTGTAGCTAATAGAAGTATGGAACAATTGTTAACAACTCGAGTCAGAAAAGGTAGGGTGTCTCTTAAGAGAGACACAACGATACTGATCAAAGATAATAACATAGCACAAAAATAAACCGATCCATAAAGATCTTGTTTCTGAACATCGGCATCAAATCAACAACACTAAATTAACATGCATTAAAGGGAAGAGCTAATAAAGGGCAGGTATATGGGTATCAAAACAAACAAGAAAGGAATGACAAACTATTTTAAGTACTTCAGGTTTGAGCCATTTCTGGTACTAAAATCAATACATAACAGCCAACATTTCAATCCATGGAGGCCACTCTTTCCATCAAATCCAGAGCATGATAAAAACATAGCTCTACAACGACGTCAAATAGCAACACACAGAAAACTGCTGAACACAGCAAAACCATGCTTGCTGGCAGCAGCGCAACGAAGAGCAATTAATTAAGCCAGGAACAAAACCTTTTGAACCAAAACCATAGTCCCATCAAACTTGATTGACTGATAAATGATGTACACAAGACCAAATCAAGCTCAGCAAGAACTACACTCTAGACACCTCATATGACACATCAGACGAGACACTGAAAATGGCATACACGGGTTTCTGGCAAGCTGGTGTTGCGTTGATGATGTCGGAATCGCCTGAAAATTCAACAAGGAACAGAGCATGATTAGAAACCTAGTTGTTGTATATCAAAGTACGAACCAGGTAACACAATGAGAAATGTGGTGCTAGATACCAGGGTCGATGATACTCAGGCAGCAGACTTGGAAGTATTTACCACACGCAGTTCCCATATCAACATTGTCTGGAAATCAAATATTCGGCGCTGTTACTTTTGAACAGCATATTGTTGAGACAACAAAAAAGTTATGATTATGACTGCTTTACCATCTTATTCACAATTTGAAACTATTTATTAGCTTTCTACTGCAATTACTGCTAATACTTCCACAACAAAGTAATAGCAACAAGTAATAGACAGGACTTTGAGCAAGTAGGAAGGGTTTCACACTATCATGGGCAAAAATGAACATCATCTTACAGACTCACCACTACACAAAAACTGGATTAAATAGGAATGCAAACTTACTTCCATGGTAGTGGTGGATAGTGACCTTCGCCAACATAGCGCAGTACTCAATCTCAGACTTACGAAGCGGAGGCAGTTGTTAGCAAGGATCACAAGCTTTGCTGTAAATAGGATGTAACCAAATTATTTGATATCAGACTGTCAACCATTGAATTGCAAAAGAAATAACATGAAATTGCTGTTATGGCCAAGCAGAAGAAATCTCCTACTAATAAACAGTGATATATTAGGAAGTGCAATGGCATTCCAGACTGCGATGTATATGCTTCAATCTATTCAACAAACTACATAGAACTAAACTAGTCGAGAAAGGAGTTTATGGACTCTAAGATGCGCATATCAACTAATTCAGGATGAGCATGCTTGAGATCTTTGCAGGAAAGTTCTAACACTACCTTCAGCATCTACTTTCTTCATTAATCAATACGCTCAAACTGAGACCACGACGTCGTCCCATTTCATTCCAGTGCACCAAATTAAGTTATGCATCATCTGAAATCAGACTTCTGTCTTCAGGATGTCAATATAACTCGCTGAACATTTAGCAATGGATTTCAAAGTTGACATATTTCTTTATCCACCTCTGAAATCAGACTTCATCTAGCCCTTTGTTGACTTTGTAACTGTTCCACCCTCTACCTCTGAAGCTCAGGAGCAGAGAAAGGTCATTGCCATATCCCTGTCACAGTCGAAGGTTTGCTAGATAGGAAAAGGACCAGAATTGTTTTTTCTATTGTTGGGACATACAGAATGCATATAAGATAAATTTGGGCCATTTATGACAGAAAGATTTTTGTCAAAAGAGATTAACTCTGTCCAGCAGTGGGCACTGTCAAGATAATAATAGGATATACTGAACCTAATTAAATGGAAGAGAGATGGTTGTCCGATGGAGAACCTTCTCTAACTAACTAGACTTACGAAACAATCAACAAAGAATAGTTCCAAATTAGCAGATGTTGTTTGACAAAAATACTGATTTTGAGACTTGGTAGCATCTATAATTCATCAAGAAGGGTACGTGATTTTCTAAATTAAAAAATAACATAGCCACTAGCTACAAGATGAAGATGTGTTAGTGCCAACCTTAATTTCTAGTACTAGTAAAACTTTCTTCTCAGAACCACTACGCTGGCGACAAAGGTTCAAATCTAAATCAATCACTCACAGCCCGTATATATTTCTACCTAATCACTCAATGTATTGTTTGACCATCAGTTCTTCAAAATTGAAAAATGAAGGATTCAACTTTTTTTTTGGATTATGGTTGAAGTCGAGTATGCCGATCGATCGTAAAAATATATAGTTTCAGTTAGTTGTAGGTTCTGCAGTACTGATCTATGAGCGAGGCTCAAATCAGAGTAAGACTAGCTTCTTCAGTACTAATCTATGAGCAAGGCTCAAATGAAAGTAAGACTAGGTTCTTCAGTAGCAAACAATCCAGTATATATAAACATAAAAGGACGATTGCTTACCTTCAGTAATAGGTAGATACGTATAGACCTTGAAGGCATTAATGATAGGACCTCTGTAATGACAGAAGTCTGATTTCAGAGCGGGGATGTCAAGGTGCATAAACAAGTTGACATATTTCAAAATTCGGTACTGAATCTTACCATCTGCATAAAGCTCGCTAATGAAGAGGGGGAAATCGAGCCAGGTCTCAGGCCGTGTCGAGATGTGCTTCAAGAAGACCAACGCCTCCTCGGTTCCGCCCGCGACGGGCTCCCCTTCGTCAGGCTCCTCCTCCCCGAACGGCAGGAGCGAGGACGCAATCTTGGAGATCTCCGCCACGGCCAAGTTGCTCTGCAGCATGGAGATGCCGCTCCTCACCCTGCCCCTGCTCTCCGCCAGATCGCTCTGGATCCCCGCGATCCCGTCCCCGTACACGTCCACATCGCCCCCCTCTTCGTCCGCCTTCGCGGGCGCGACGCGCGGGGACTCCGACTCCGGCGGGGGTGGTGGTGGGGCGAGGAAGGACGCGACGCCCCAGAGGCGGCGGGTGAGGGTCTCGGTGAGCTCGGAGATGTCGTCCTTGATGCCGCAGCTCGAGGTGATGGGCTGCTGGCGGTCCTCATCCTCGAGATCGCGCGGCGAGAACCCCTCCGCGGCCGGCCTGCCGGTGGAGGAGGCCTCGGATTCGGAGGCGTCGGAGTCGGGGTCGGGCTCGCCGGAGAGCGTGGCCGCGATGGAGCGCGTGAGCCACGACATGCTGTGGTGCGGTGCGTGCGTGGGAAGAGGAGGAGGAGGTGGCGGCCATGGTGGACAGTACGGGGTGCGGGGGCGGCGGGGTTGTGTCGATTGGATCTGGGGGATCGAGGCAGGGGGCAGAGGGCGGAGGGTAGGAAGAGATGGTGAGGGTAGGAAGGGACGAGGTGGGCGGTGGGTGAGGAGGACGGCGAGGTCGGCGGTGGGTGAGGGGAAGGGTTGCTGCGCAGGGAGAGGAGTAGATCTCCGTCATCCTTGGTTGAGGGGAGAGGAGGGTGAGAGGGAGGACTGGGCCTGGAGGAGGCGGCGGCGGCAAGGAGACGGGGGATCTGAGCTAGGGTTTCGGCTGCGGGTGGGGTATCTCTTTTTCATTTTTTTTTCCTTTTTTCTGTAGGTAGGTGGATAAATGGATGTGGGATGGGGAGATGGATGGATGGGCTCCATGTCATCGATCCGTGGGAATGGTTCTGATTGGTTCGGAAAACCAGTGATTTAAAAGAATTTTCAAGTACTAAAACTAAAGGGATTTTGTGAAGTTGCTATCAATTTTTTTTGCAAAAGGGTACCACATAATTTTTCAATAGAGTTATTTTATTTTTCCCAAAAATCATTTTTAGGTACAAAAGTATCTATTTAATCGGAGAAACACTAAAAGTTTCTCAAGATTCAACCACTAGCTAGGAATGGTCATACCGCAGATTTGACCGCATTTTGAAACGGGCATAAAAAATTAAAAAAAAAATAAAAAATTGAAAAACCTTCACATTGTGTCATTATATGTGACAAAGTTACCAGGAAAAATAATAAACTTGTAATACGGCAATTCTTTTTAAAAAGTGTTCTTAGAAATGAGGTATCATATGTGAAGATTCACGGCTTTCAACCGAAATGATCAATCTTATGGCCACATTCATGGCATAGTTTGTTCAAATGATGTCATATTGTGCACAAGGGTGCATATTAGAATTGAAAACAATGTTGCCTAAGGAAGTTTTCATTTTATTTGGACGAAAAAACCATTTTTCATTTTTCGAGTGCCCAAAATGAGATTTTTTTGTGAAGAACCTACCAAATAATTGTTGCAAACTTGAACCAAATCATTTTTCTAAAATACTAGGCCGTACTTAATGCACAATTGACCAAATGGTTGGGTGTAAAAAGTTTTGATCCACCTCTCGTGAAAAAGACAAATTTCCGCCGATTCAGGTGGAAGCGGGTCAAATTTGAACTGTAGCTGCCTTGTAGTTTGCTTTTTATTTTTTCCAAAAATCATTTGTAGGTACATAAGTATCTATTTAATCAGAGAAACACCAAAAAAATTCCAAGATTCAACCACTAGCTAGGAACGGTCATTCCCGCCGTTTTGACCGCATTTTGAAACGGGCATAAAAAATTCAAAAAAAATAAAAAAAATTGGAAAACCTTCACATCGTGTCATTATATGTGACCAAGTTTCTATTAAAAATAATAAACTTGTAATACGGAAATTATTTTAAAAAAGTGTTCTTGGAAATGAGCTATCATGCGTGAAGATTCATGGTTTTCAAGCCAAATGATCAATCTTATGGCCACATTCATGGCATAGTTTGTTCAAATGATCTCATATTGTGCGCAAGAATGCATCTTGGAATTCCAAACAATGTTTCTTAAGGGAGTTTTCATTTTCTTTGCACGGAAAATTCATTTTCCATTTCCGAGTGCGTGAAATGAGTTTTTTTGTGAAGGACCTACCATATATTTGTTGCAAAATTGGACCAAATCAATTTTCTAAAATACTAGGTCATATTTAATGCACAATTGACAAAATAGTTGGGTGTCAAAAGTTTTGATCCACCTCTGATGAAAAAGATAAATTCCCGCCGATTCTGTAGGAAGCGGCTCAAATTTGAACTGCAGCTGCCTCATAGTTTGCTCTTTATTTTTTCCAAAAAACATTTCTAGGTACACAAGTATCTATTTAATCAGAGATATATCAAAAGTTTTCCAAGATTCAACCACTAGCTAGGAACGGTCAAGCCCGCCGTTCTGACCGCATTTTGAAACGGGCATAAAAAATTCAAAAAAAATCAAAAAATTAGAAAACCTTCACATTGTGTCATTATATGTGACCAAGTTTCCAGGAAAAATAATAAACTTGTAATACGGAAATTATTTTTAAAAAGTGTTCTTGGAAATGAGCTATCATGCATGAAGATTCATGGTTTTCAAGCCAAGTGATCAATCTTATGGCCACATTCATGGCATAGTTTGTTCAAATGATCTCATATTGTGCACAAGGGTGCATCTTGGAATTCCAAACAATGTTGCCCAAGGAGTTTTCATTTTTATTTCACGAAAAATACATTTTCCATTTAACGAGTGCCCGAAATGAGTTTTTTTTGTGAAGGACCTACCATATATTTGTTGCAAATTTGGACCTAATCAATTTTATAAAATACTAGGCCATATTTAGTGCACAATTGACAAAATTGTTGGGTGTTATAAGTTTTGATCCACCTCTGGTGAAAAAGACAAATTCCCGCCGATTCAGCAGGAAGCGGGTCAAATTTGAATTGCAGCTGCCTCATAGTTTGGTCTTTATTTTTTCCAAAAATCATTTCTAGGTAAATAAGTATCTATTTAATCAGAAATACATGGTTTGGTGGCGACAATCGAGGTTTGGACGGTGGCCGAGGGCCCCAACTCTAGAGCGCATAAGCTCGCATGCCCGTCGCGTGGTCACCGCGTGACCGTGGCGTTGCCATGCGTTCTGGGTGGCCTAGGCATGTCTAGTGGGTTGGGCACTCCCCAGGTAGGTGCTAGGAAGAAAATTACAACATAAGATTCTCATGAGGAGACCGAACTATGCTCAAAGATGAATTAGCAGCCAAGTGTTTGATTAGCGGTACGGGAAAATTTACATGGCCAATGGGCGTGAGTTTTGTCTAAGGATGATCATATACTAAGAAGAATATCTTCACAATTTTTTAGGGAAATCAAGAATATATAAATAACACTTCCTTCACAAAGTGCTGCTCTGAACAGAATAGGAAAATGAATATTGTTGAGTTATTTTTGAACTAGGCAAGGAAGGTTTTTGACATATTTGATGAAGATATGATCCAAACAGTTTATGAGAATTTTTTGGGAATTTTTGGAATAACAGAAATATAGGTTGCTTCACAACCTAGGGCAAAAAATGACACATGGACATGACACATAGGCAAAACTGATGAGATGGCTCCTAGTCATCACAACCCACCATAATTTACAAAGCTATGACGATCTATATTGGTCGTTAACAACTAGAAATAAGGCAGCAGACCAGCATTGTTTGCTTTATGACCATTTCATGTAAGGAAGTTACGACCTTTTTGACCAAAATGGTCGCAATGGTTTAGGGTTTGGAGCCCCCCGAACAGCTTTTGACCGATTGGTCTCAAATGGTCATAGATCTATGACCCATTCTTCCAGGGTCACTAACAAAAGGTCACTAGTTGACATATTTCTTGTAGTGGAGTCAACCGACTGAGTTGGAATGCATCATGTTCAACGGGAGCAAACCAACTTGGAAGGAACAGCTGAAACAAGGTCTAGCATACTACAGAACAGAGGGAATGGCCTTCTGTTCGACCGCCTACTATCTCCTGTTCATCGGGAGCGGTGTGGTGTACCACAAATAGAGGAAACAGACTTCTCTCCAACTGCCTACCGTTGAAACAGGGTCTTGTTCATCGGAAGAATTATGGTATACCACATAATAGAGGAAATAGACTTCTCTCAAACCGCCTACGGTCGAAATGGGGCCATATTCATAGGGAGGGGTGTGGTGTACCACAAAATGGGACTCCACGGGATACTATTCATCCACCGTCGAATTCCACCAGCCTCCACTGACTACTGTTCATCCACCCAAAATCAAATAAGGTGTGGCGGCCTCCTCAGGGTCCTGTTCATCCAGCGACAACTGATACGTCCATTTTGCATCATGTTTTCCTACTGTTATTTATAATGTTTTTATGCATAATAATGCTTTATGGAGTAATTCTAATGCCTTTTCTCTCATAATATGCAAGGTTTACAAAAAGAGGGGGAATGCCGTCAGAGTTACCTATTCTGCACAACTCCAAATGAACTGAAAATTTACGGAGAATCATTTTGGAATATATGAAAAATATAGGAGCAATTAACTACCGGAAGGGGGCCACCTAGTGACCACAATACATCAGGGCGCCCCAGGTGCGCCCTGGTAGGTTGTGGCTAGCTCGGCTCACCTCCAGTGCCCATCTTCTGGTATATAGGTCATTTTGACCTAAAAAATAAGAGGAGGACTTTCGGGATGGAGCACCGCCGTCTTGAGGCAGAACTTGGGCAGGAGCACTTTTGCCCACCGGTGGAGCGACTCCGCCGGGGGAACTACCCTCCCTATGGGGGAAATCGAAGCCATCATCATCACCAACAACCATCTCATCTTTGGGAGGCCAATCTCCATCAACACCTTCAACAACACCATCTCCTCTCAAACCCTAGTTCATCTCTTGTGTTCAATCTTTATAGCGGAAGCTCAATTGGAAACTATGGGTGAATAGTAGTGTTGATTACATCTTGTAGTTGATTACTATATGGTTTATTTGGTGGAATATTATATGCTCAGCTCCATTAGTGCTATTTAATACCCCTATGATCTTGAGCATGATTATCATTTGTTAGTAGTTACTTTTGTTCTTTAGGTCACGGGAGAAATCTTGTTGCAAGTAATCATGTGAACTTGATATGTGTTCAATATTTTGATGAAATGTATGTTGTGATTCCATTAGTTGTGTCATGTGAACATTGACTACATGGCACTTCACCATCTTTGGGCCTAAGGGAAATTGTGACGCCCCCGATTCGACCGTACACTAATCATACAGGAAAATGTGTACGTTCAAGATCAGGGACTCACGGGAAGATATCACAACACAACTCTAGACACAAATAAAATAATACAAGCTTTATATTACAAGCCAGGGGCCTCGAGGGCTCGAATACAAAAGCTCGATACACAAGAGTTAGCGGAAGCAACAATATCTGAGTACAGACATAAGTTAAACAAGGATGCCTTAAGGAGGCTAGCACAAAAGCAACATGATCGAAGAGGCAAGGCCTCCTTCCTGGGACCTCCTAACTACTCCTGGTCGTCGCGGTCCCCATGTAGTAGTAGTCGACAGGGGTGGCATCTGGCTCCAAGGATCCACCATCTGGTTGCATCAACCGGAAAGAATAAAGAAGGGGGAAAAGGGGTAGCAAAGCAACTGTGAGTACTCATCCAAAGTACTCGCAAGCATCAGATCCATACTAAGTATGCATTGGTATCAAATGGAAGGGTTGTAAATGTGGACTGACCTGCAGAATGCAAGAATAGAGGGGGAAGGCCTAGCCTATCAAAGACTAGCATCTTCAAGTAGCTCCAAGCATCTTGCAACATGTAGAAGAGTAAAGAGTAGCATTTTAATATTTAACAAGCATGTTGTAGCATCAAAGCCCAGAGATCCTTCCTCGACTCCATGCGAGAAAGCAATCCCGGGGCCACATATCCATCACATATCAAGTATCCATTTCTAGTTGTATAAGATCATGATACAAGTCTGAACGTCCATTACCGTGGACACGGTATTTGAATATATATCTTCCCTGCAGGGGTGCACCACGTTACCCAACACGCTCGATCACTCTGGCCGGACACACTTTTCTAGGATCAATGCCCGGCCTCGGAAGATCAACACGTCGCAGCCCTACCTAGGCTCAGCAGAGAGGTCCCCTCCGGTCTACCTCCTAAGCACTCCGGGGTCTAGGCCCATCGCTACAGGATGGTGCCGGCCCAGCCATTCCGCACTACTGAACTGGACCTCTGACAAAGCTTCGGCTGATACCACGACGTCGAGGCCCATAACTATTCTCGCATGGTGGTTAGTGCGTAAAGGCTAGAGGCAAACTCAGAACAAATACCAAAACATGTTAGTGCATTGGGCGCTCGCGGAAACGAGCAGAGACTCACGATAATGTGACCCCGTCGCCCCGTCTCATGGACTTATGGCAAGGGCACGGACTGCCCGGCCGTAGCACGTAGATAACTCGCGGGTGCTTAACGGGCCCGCCCGACTTTCACATCAACTCACGAGTACCCCTCAGGACCGACCCGAATTCAACAATGGTCTCAAGTAAGTCAAGGTAACCGTGTGTCCAAACATCAAGGGGAAAACCCGAGGAATCACCCACGGAGGATTCCACTCGATGTAATCATCAAGGTGAACGTAAGAGGATCCACCGAGGTTCACACTTGAGGTGTTTGCCCGACAGAGCCATATCGGGAATGGTGAACGAGGAACCACCCTCGTTTACCACGACCGGATAGCTACACTACAGAATTATCTTCAGGAGTACGTTATGAGGGATCACCCTCGACACTCGATAGTGATTCTGCAAAGTCGAGCAACTAAAGGACCGTGATGTGATGTGAGGTGTTAGGCTCTGGTCATCGATCACGTTGATCGAGTCATCGGAGATGAAGCAGGGGCAACAAGGACAATGTGGGGGTCACTGATGGATCACTAACCAACCTATACTAAGCAGTTTAGGATAAGTAGGTAAGGTACAACAGCAGGTTACAAAAGCAGGATATGCATCAGAATAGGAGCAATGAATAACAGTAGCAAAATCTAATGCAAGCATGAGAGTATAGAATGGGCGATATCGGGATGATGAAAGGGGGGGCTTGCCTGGTTGCTCAGACAAGAAGTAGTGTAGTCGGTGACGTAGTTGATCACAGTGGCATCAGCAGCGGTCTCAGGGTCTACCGGAGAGAAGAGGGGGAAGAAACAGTAAATACACGCAAACATATGCATAACATGACAATAAGCGATGCTAGAGGTGTTCTAACGTAGGGTTACATGATACCGGTAAAGGGGGACAACATCCGGGCAAGTTTTCCCGGTTTCGGACGTCTGTCAGACAGATGAACTGGAGGGGGAAGGTTGCATGTTCGCTATGTTAGGGACGTGTGGCGGACGAACGGACCGCGTGTTCGGATTCGTCTCGTGGTTCTGAGGAAGTTTCATGTAGGAAACTTTTTCATCCGAGGTACATATTAATTTATATGATTTTTCAAAGTTCTTAAAATTGTTTTGGAATTAACAGATTTAATTAAAAGGAAAAACAGGGTTATGACGTCACCACGACATCAGCATGATGTCAGCAGTCAGCAGAGCTGTTGACTGGGTCAAACTTACAAGTGTGTCCCGGTTATCATAGACACAGTTAACTAAAATACTTTAATTAGCTAAATAGGTAATTAGACTTAAGTAAACAAAATTAATTAAGGTAATTAATTAATTAGCTAATTAATTTTATTAATATATGTTTTTGTTTTTTTGTTTACAGGAAAAGGGGGCTAGGGCCCCACTAGGCTGTGACCCAGGGGGGTTAGCGGGCGCGGCTAAGCAGGCGCCAACGGGGCCCAGGCGCGCGGTGCGGGTGCTGCCTGTGCGCTGGCTGAGCCCGGCGAGGCAAATCGCAGGGGAGAGCGGTGCGGCCAGGCACGGACACGGGCGCGGCCCAGGCGCAGCCACGCGCGCGGCCCCAGAGCGGGACGGTGGGGCAGCGGGCGCGCAGTAGTGGCAGTCAGCGGGCGGAGTCGGGGCGAGAGGCGGTGAAACGGCGGCAGCAGCGGCTGGGTAGCGATGGCAGGCAGCGAGAGGCGCAAGAGTGCATGCAACAGCGGATGACGAGTGTGGCCACACTGGCGCACGAGGGGCGAGGCCTAGCCCGGCCAGGGAGCGCGGTGAGCGCAGCTCTGGGCAGGACAACGAGTGGCGGTCTACGATGTCAAATCGAAAAGGGGGGAAGGGGGATCGTTGCGGTTGCTCACATGGAGCGCAGGGGCGTGCTCGGAGCGTGTCGGGGAAGTGCTCCGGGAGGCCGGCGGTGCTGTGGTCAGGTGAGGTGGCTCCGGGCGTCGCGGCGGTGCCAAGGCGTTGGCGTGCGGCTGCGTCATGGAAGGGCGGCGCTGCTGAAGGAGCATGAGCGAAAGGGAGGTCGGGCGTCAAGGACGGGCGCTAGCGCCAGGGAGCTCGCCATCCGGAGCGGCGACGTGGCACGGTCGAGGGGATCGCCCCTCGATCGAGAAACAATGTGAGGAGAGGGAGGAGGAGTGGGGAGTGGGGAACGAGGGGGAGTTGGGGATCGGGACGGGAGGAGCTAGGGTTAGTAGCGTGGGTGTGTCCTGTGGCGAGGCCCAGAGGACAGGGAGTTGTGGCCCCTTTTACAAGTGGGCAAAAATGTATAGGGTCATTCATTTTAATAAAATTGCTACTGTTCTTATTTAGCTTAAAAAGTAATTGATTTTTGACGAAGCTCAAACTTTGCACAAACATGATATGCAATATCCTAGGGTTGCACAAAAGTTTTTGAGGCATTTGCATTGGTTGAGAAGGTTTGCTTTAATTGAAAAGGCCAATTTAGATGCCTTTGGACCACTTGTTGAAATCCTAGGAATTTATTTGTGAGTCAATTCGAGTTGGTTCAACTTGACAAAGGTCAGGGGAATTTATAGAATATCGCAAACATTTTAGTTTGAACGTTTGAAAACTTTTGTCGTTTTACTTGATTTTGAATTTTGAATTCGAACATGATTGAATCAACGCGAGTTTATCACAGTAATCATGATGACGTTGCATCATTAGCAGGGAATTACTGTAGCTTAATTATCCGGGCATCACAATTCTCCTCCACTACAAGAAATCTCGTCCCGAGATTTTAAGGGGTGGAGTAAGGGGGAAAGACTCGGGAAACATGGAGTTAAACACAAGATAGGTACGTGGGGCTATCTGAGTGAACATGGCATAGAGGCATCTCTCGAATTCAAATTCAGGAAAGTCATCGAGAGCAAGGTAAGGAGGTGCAATAAGAAGCTTCAAGTGGATGGTCAATCGTTTGATGTCTGAAACAGAGTGTGAAAGGGGTTCAAAGCATCAAGAATAAGTATTGCATCTGGTACCAGAACAGATCACAAGGAAGGTGGCTCGTGAATTACATACGAAGCCAAGCATGAGGGATAACTTTGAAAACAAGTATGTATAGGAGAGTCAGGTTTCGATCCTGTGGAACTGTGGTTTATGGGCCCACCATGTGGGTTAAAAGCGGGAAGGGTGCTAACAATTGCACGGTCATGATAGAAAGGCCGGTCAGAGGACAAACTGTCGGTTATGTTGGCAACAACATTGGTACCAAGGGCGAGGGATGAAGAGAACCATTTTCCTGCTCGTTTAAGACGAGGCGGACCAATAGACAAAGTTCTCGTCCATCGGTGGCTACCGGAATGTCATCAACAATAGTAACAAGTTGTTACTGACAGAGTTGTACACCGAGGTGTTTACATAAGCAGGGAATTATCACTGCTCAGATATGTTAGGTTACAAGAAAGGTTAAACAAAGGAATGGAGACCTGAATCAATTACCGGTGTTCTCGAGTGTCTAACAACTTAGAGCCCGTGGAAAATTTGAATCAACGAGAATAATAGTTGATGAAAAACTCATAAGAAGTTATGTAGTTCCGTGATATTCTCGAGATACCAGAGGGTAACACTCGAAGGTAGACCAAAGTAGAGGCTTGACAGGTGAAATGATCTGAAGAAGACAAGTACTTTAACTCGTCCGAGAAATGCAATTGAAGGATAACAGTCATGGTCGGAACCACGGTTGCCAAGGACCAAGCATAGATACAATATGAACTCATCACAAGGGGATTATCATTACAAGAAGCTTCCATGGTAAGTTCCACAACGGGTCCATGGACATGAACACAAAGGTTCAAGGTCGACTCCCAGTTCATCAATGCATAACCTTCCATTTACTTCTCGTCTTCGACGAAGTTGTAGGGTCAAACTTTACGAGTAAAAACTCAAGCTCAGAGTAGAGCATGTTTGAGGAAGCAGAAGATACAATTTACCAAAGGCATTATGTATCCAAGGAAAAGCTCAGAAGGTTACTGTATATGAAGGATACTGTCGGATAGAACCCCACAAAGGATCTAGTGGTTCACAAGGGATCTGCTGTGAGCATCAGTACTCAACCAGAAGTAGAGAGAATGCAAGGATATTAGATTATAAAAGCAACTAACTAATTCAGAGTTCAAATGCAAAGGAATTACGATTTCCAAAATCAAGGGATCAGAAGCAGAGGCTTTGTCCAAAGACAAGTAAGTTGAATACACATAGATCGACAATCAATCAAGGTTTGATTCATCGAACACCAGCTCATGTCCGGGGTGACATTTGAGCCGAAGGGAATAGTTCCAATTGAGATGGATGATTGCAAGCATTCAACAACATATCGAAACAAGTGTTCAAAATGATGATGACAAAGGATACTACCAATATTGCCAGGCATATTGAAAGTATCCATAATGCAAGCAGACAAGTTTTTGCAGATCAATAGCTAGAGAGGGTTATTGGAAGATCAGATAGTATTTCAAAGTATCTTGTTATAACAAGAGCAACTGGGGATGAAGGTATGAACGACAAATGTAGGTAGTTACCCATAAGGATTTATCGGTGGTAGGGATTGCAACAGCGTATGGCACAAGGGTCACGGGAAAACAGTGGAGAGTATCTTCAGAATCTTCTGTTGCACCAAGCAATCATCTGGAGTGAGGGGCTCTCCGGGAGAAAATATTTACGAGAACCTAGAGTTAGATTTAACAAAATCATTTAACCCGAATAGAAGAGAGATTAGAGTCCCAGACTAAAGGTAGAGGAGTAAAAGATCCTAATACCACCCAATGGCGACGTGGCCCATAGGCCACACAGCCATGTTAGTAAAACAGTTTTTCAAAGACTAGACTCAACTTTGGCTAAGGAGTTGGAAAGGGGGATCCTACAGGCAGTCGGCTCTGATACCAACTTGTGACGCCCCCGATTCGACCGTACACTAATCATGCAGGCAAATGTGTATGATCAAGATCAGGGACTCACAAGAAGATATCACAACACAACTCTCGACACAAAAAAATACAAGCTTTATATTACAAGCCAGGGGCCTCGAGGGCTAGAATACAAAAGCTCGATACACAAGAGTCAGCGGAAGCAACAATATCTGAGTACATACATAAGTTAAACAAGGATGGCTTAAGAAGGCTAGCAAAAAAGCAACATGATCGAAGAGGCAAGGCCTCCTGCCTGGGACCTCCTAACTACTCTTGGTCGTCGTGGTCTCCATGTAGTAGTAGTCGACGGGGGTGGCATCTGGCTCCAAGGATCCACCATCTGGTTGCATCAACCGGAAAGAATAAAGAAGGGGGAAAAGGGGGTAGCAAAGCAACCGTGAGTACTCATCCAAAGTACTCACAAGCATCAGATCTATACTACGTATGCATTGGTATCAAATGGAAGGGTTGTATCTGTGGACTGAACTACAGAATGCAAGAATAGAGGGGGAAGGCCTAGCCTATCGAAGACTAGCATCTTCAAGCAGCTCCAAGCATCTTGCAGCATGTAGAAGAGTAAAGAGTAGCATTTTAATATTTAACAAGCATGTTGTAGCATCAACTCCCAGAGATCCTTCCTCGACTCCCAGCGAGAAAGCAATCCCGGGGCCACATGTCCATCACATATCAAGTATCCATTTCTAGTTGTATAAGATCAGGATACAAGTCTGAACGTCCATTACCGTGGACACGGTATTCGAATATATATCTTCCCTGTAGGGGTGCACCATGTTACCCTACACGCTCGATCACTCTGGCCGGACACACCTTTCTGGGGTCAATGCCTGGCCTCATAAGATCAACACGTCGCAGCCCTACCTAGGCTAAGCAGAGAGGTCCCCGCCGGTCTACCTCCTAAGCACTCCGAGGTCTAGGCCCATCGCCCGTTGCACTCCGGGTCATTGCGAGCAGGGCGGACTAGGCTCCACCACCGCAGGATGGTGCCGACCCAGCTGTGCCGCACTGCTGAACTGGATGTCTGACAAAGCTTCGGCTGATACCACGACGTCGAGGCCCATAACTATTCTCGCGTGGTGGTTCGTGCGTAAAGGCCAGAGGCCAACTTAGAACAAATATCCAAACCTGTTAGTGCATTGGGGGCTCGCAGAAACGAGCAGAGACTCACGATAATGTGACCCCGTCACCCCGTCTCATGGACTCATGGCAAGTGCCCAGACTGCCCGGCCGTGCCATGTAGAAAACTTGCGGGTGCTCAACGGGCCCGCCCAACTTTCACATCAACTGGCGGGTACCCCTCAGGGCCGACCCGACTTCAACAATGGTCTCAAGTAAGTCAGGGTAACCGTGTGTCCAAACATCAAGGGTAAAACCCAAGGAATCACCCACGGAGGATTCCACTCTATGTAATCATCGAGGTGAACGTAAGAGGATCCACCCTCAAGGTTCACACTTGAGGTGTTGCACGACAGAGCCATATCGGGAATGGTGAACGAGGAACCACCCTAGTTGACCACGACCGAATAGCTACACTACAGAATTATCATCAGGAGTGCATTATGAGGGATCACCCTCGACACTTGATAGTAATTCTGCAGAGTCGAGCAACTAGAGGAGCGTGATGTGATGTGAGGTGTCAGGATCTGGTCATCGATCACGTTGATCGAGTCATCAGAGATGAAGCAGGGGCAACAAGGACAATGTGGGGGTCACTGATGGATCACTAACCAACCTATACTAAGCAGTCTAGGATAAGCAGGTACAATAGCAGGTTACAAAAGATGGCTATGCATCAGAATAGGAGCAATCAATAACAGTAGCAAAAACTAATGCATGCATGAGAGTATAGAATGGGCGATATCAGGATGATCAAAGGGGGGGCTTGCCTGGTTGCTCAGACAAGAAGGAGGGTCGTCAGTGATGTAGTCGATCACAGTGGCATCAGCAGCGGTCTCAGGGTCTACCGGAGAGAAGAGGGGGAAGAAACAGTAAATACATGCAAACATATGCATAACTTGACAATAAGCGATGCTAGAGGTGTTCTAACGCAGGGTTACACGATACCGGTAAAGGGGGACAACATCTGGGAAAGTTTTCCCGGTTCCGAAAGTCTGTCAACCAGATGAATCGGAGGGGAAAGGTTGCATGTTCGCTATGTTAGGGACGTGTGGCGGACGAACGAACCGCGTGTTCGGATTCGTCTCGTCGTTCTGAGACACTTTCATGTAGGAAACTTTTTCATCCGAGTTACAGATTAATTTAGATGATTTTTCAAAGTTTTTAAAATAGTTTTAGAATTAACAGATTTAATTAAAAGGAAAAACAGGGTTATGGCGTCACCACGACATCAACATGATGTCCGCAGTCAACAGAGCTATTGACTGGGTCAAACTTACAAGTGGGTCCCGGTTGTCATAGACACAGTTAACTAACAGACTTTAATTAGCTTAATAGGTAATTAGACTTAACTAAACAAAATTAATTAAGGTAATTAATTAATTAGCTAATTAATTTTATTAATATTATTTTTTTACAGGAAAAGGGGGCTGGGGGCCCCACTGGGTTGTGACCCAAGCGGGGGTTAGCGAGCGCCGCTAAACGGGAGCCGACGGGGCCCAAGCGCGCGGTGCGGGTGCTGCCCGGGCGCTGGCTGAGCCCGGCGAGGCAAATCGCAGTGGGGAGCGGCGCGGCCCAGGCGCAGCCACGGGCGCGGCCCCAGCACGGAACGGCGGGGCAGCGGGCGCGCAAAAGTGGCAGTCGGCGGGTGTAGTCGGGGCGAGAGGCGGCGAAACAGCGGCAGCAGCGGCTGGGCAGCGACGGCAAGCGGCGAGAGGCGCAAGAGCGCAGGCAGCAGCGGGCAACGGGTGTGGCCACACTGGCTCACGAGGGGCGAGGCCTAGCCCGGCCAGGGAGCACGGTGAGCGCAGCTCTGGGCAGCACGACGGGTGGCGGCCTACGGCGTCAAATCGAAAAGGGGGGAAGGGGGATCGTTGCGGTTGCTCACATGGAGTGCAGGGGCGTGCTCGGAGCGTTTCAGGGAAGTGCTCCGAGAGACCAGCGGTGCTGTGGTCCGGCGAGGTGGCTCCGGGCGACGCGGCGGTGCCAAGGCGTTGGTGTGCGCCTGCGTCATGGAAGGGCGCGGTGCTGAAGGAGCGCGAGCGGAAGGGAGGTCGGACGTCAAGGAGCGGCGGCGTGGCGCGGTCGGGGGGGATCGCTCCTCGATCCAGAAACGGTGCAGGGAGAGGGAGGAGGAGTGGGGAGTGGGGAACGAGGGGGAGTTGGGGATCGGGACGGGAGGAGCTAGGGTTAGTAGCGGGGTGTGGGCTGGGGCGAGGCCCAGAGGACAGGGAGGTTGTGGCCCCTTTTACTAGTGGGCCAAAATGTATAGGGTCATTTTTTTAATAAAATTGCTGCTGTTGTTATTTAGCTTAAAAAGTAATTGATTTTTGACGAAGCTCAAACTTTGCACAAAAATGATATGCAATATCCTAGGGTTGCACAAAAGTTTTTGAGGCATTTGTAAAGGTTGAGAAGGTTTGTGTCGGTGTCAAAACCGGCGGATCTCGGGTAGGGGGTCCCGAACTGTGCGTCTAGGCGGATGGTAACAGGAGACAAGGGACAAGATGTTTTTACCCAGGTTCGGGCCCTCTCGGTGGAGGTAAAACCCTACTCCCACTTGATTAATATTGATGATATGGGTAGTACAAGAGTAGATCTACCACGAGATCAAGGAGGCTAAACCCTAGAAGCTAGCCTATGGTATGATTGTTGTTCGTCCTACGGACTAAAAGCCTCCAGTTTATATAGACGCCGGAGAGGGCTAGGGTTACACAAAGTCGGTTACAATGGTAGGAGATCTACATATCCGTATCGCCAAGCTTGCCTTCCACGCCAAGGAAAGTCCCATCCGGACACGGGACGAAGTCTTCAATCTTGTATCTTCATAGTCTTGGAGTCCGGCCAAAGATGATAGTTCGGCTATCCGGACACCCCCTAGTCCAGGACTCCCTCAGTAGCCCCTGAACCAGGCATCAATGACGACGAGTCCGGCGCGCATATTGTCTTCGACATTGCAAGGCGGGTTCCTCCTCCGAATAATTCATAGAAGATTTTGAACACCAGGATAGTGTCCGGCTCTGCAAAATAAGTTCCACATACCACCGTAGAGAGAATAATATTTACACAAGTTCAATCTGCTGACGTATTTCGTGGCATGACGTCACACCACGGCCAAGCCTTTATTCGAATTGTTTTCATTGTTCCACCTCAGCGCGTTTAGCGAAGCGGTTTCCTTGGCACGTCTTGTCAAAGCAGAGATCGTGTCCCCTTATTCCGGGATTCTCATCAATACGGGCGTGGGTAACCCAACCGTGCGATTGATTACGGCACTTGGGAGATAAGCGAGTTTTACCAGGCTGGTGGGGACGCACAGTTTCATCCGCCCATATATAAGGGGATAAGGATCCACCTTTTTACCTACGCCTTCTTCCTCCTTTGCTTATCCATTTCCGCGCACTCGAGCTCCAACGCCCAAGCCTGCACATCTCGCCTCAACCTTCCCCGGTCTTGTCCGGAGCGGGAGGCAAGTGGATGGCCTCCTCCGTCACGGAGGGGCACATCAAAAAGTTGAGGAAAGCCGGATACCTGCACAACGATATTGCGCACCGACTTCCAGACGAGGGGCAGCTCGCCCCCACCCCCAGGCCCCATGAGAGAGTGGTGTTCCTTCCCCATTTCCTCTGCGGACTGGGCTTCCCACTCCACCCATTTGTCCGGGGACTCATGTTCTACTACGGCCTGGATTTCCATGATCTGGCCCCGAATTTCATCCTCAACATCTTAGCGTTTATCGTTGTGTGCGAGGCCTTCCTCCGCATCAAGCCCCACTTCGGCTTATGGCTGAAGACTTTCAATGTCAAGCCGAAGGTAGTGGGTGGCCAACAGGCGGAGTGCGGAGGCACCATGGTGGGCAAGATGCCCAACGTCACATGGCTCGAGGGCTCCTTCGTGGAAACCATCAAAGGGTGGCAATCGGGGTGGTTCTACATCACCGAGCCGTGTGACCCAGAATGGGCAGCGGCCTCCGAATTCAGATCTGGCATCCCCGCGCGGCTCACCTCCTGGAAAAAGAAGGGCCTGACATGGGGTGATTTAGAGGACCTGACCGGACTCCAAACCTGCGTCCAAGACCTTGTGAACAAGAAGACCAAGGTCGTCAACATGGTCCAGGTCATGCTCGTCCGCCGGATCCTCCCATGCCAACAACGGGCCTTCAACTTGTGGGAGTTTGATCTGGCACAACACCAGACCTTGGGCAGGCTCTTCGACACTATGTACGAAGACGCCTGGAGGGTGCTGTTCAAGGGCGCCGAAGCTCCCGCATCCGCTACCGAGGATCGCGGATTCAGCTCGCAGCGTCAAGCCGGCGAGGTAAGCTATTTTACCCTTTATGTGACACTTGTTTTCCATAGTTTGACTCTATGCGGGACCTAAACTCCCTTTACCTTTGACGGGCTTGGCAGAAGAAGTCCGGGCAGGTTAACTGTCCGGCTCCCTTGCCAGAAGACCCAGCGGATGCCCGATTAATGGGACTGCTGGCTCCGGCGCCTTACGTGGTGCCGGAGAAGAAGGCCAAGAAGAAGGCCATGGGAACTCGGAGGAGTTCCCGGCCCCAGGTGTTATCGGACTCATCGTCCGATGACTCCAAGGCGGACTCCTCCCGCAAAGATGAGGAGGAGAAGAAAGAGGCCTCTCCCCCGGCGGGGGGAGAGAAGAAGAGGAAGGCTTCCCCAACGGGGGAGGCCGAAGGGTCCAAGAAGGGAAGGAACCTTCCTCCGGACTGTTCCACCAACGCCGATGACAGCGAAGAGGAGTGGCCCTCGAGGGCCAAGCCCCTGGCGAGATCATAAGTGTCCGGATTCCATAATGACTCATGATTTCTCTTTTGTCGCATAGTGTCTTCTAACGCCGAATACAACCATGTAGCCCGCCCAAGGACGATCTCCCCGCTTCGTCGAGCGGGTCCCTGGGTTCGTCGGATGTGAATAGTGCTTCAATTCCGACTGCCTCCTCCCCCCGTGACGCAGATGACACCGAGGTGGGGTCCTAGAAGGGGCCCAGCCAAGAGGAGGAGGTCCCGGAGGTGCCGCAGGGCAACCTCCCGGACTTTGGGCACGAGGGGGGTCACCCCCCAAAGGGTTCTGAGTTCGGCCCTGGGCTGGACTCCGTACCGGAACCTTTAGTGGTTCCGGAGTCCGACAGGTGGCCCCTTCGTAAGAAGGGCGAGACTGCAACGCCGGAGACCTCCGTCCAACCGGAGGTGCCAGATAATTTGCTGGAGGCGCTCAATGGTGCCTCCATCGACAAGGAGCACCGCACTGTTATGAGTGCGGTGATTTAGAAGGTTCGGTGCGCCAAGAGCGGGTTGACTGAAGCCTGCACCAGCCTTCTAACAGGCTTTGAGGTATGTGATTAAGATATGTAAAAATAGTACCGCATAGACAGTAGCCCCTGATGCTCAGTTTGGTGTTCGAAAAGAAAAGCCGAATTGAGGATCTAAAAAGATATACGCAGGAGTCTAACACAAATATGTCTATATGGGAACGCAGGCTGCGCTGTTGACCTCTGCCACACTGACTGTGGAGGTCAATGCCTTGAAGCAGATCCTCGAGCGGTCCTTGAACGAGCTCGGCCGTGCCAAGAAGCAGCTCGAGGACAAGGAAGGTAAGTAATACCTTATAGAAAAGGATTTGGTTGCAAAAAATGACAGGGATAACGTGAGTATTGCAAGGGCCACGAACGAGGTGGCGACCCTGAAGGAAGCGGTGTCTGAGGCCGAACGCAATGCGGCCGTGGAACGCACTGAGTGGGAGAAGTAGGAGGCACGGGTGGTGGAGGTGCGGCAAGAGCTCCAGGCTCTCGTGGAAAAACACGAGAGTTTGGAGCGTGCCTCGAAGACTCGAGAGTTCAAGCTCGCCTCGGCTCTTGAGAGTGCCAAAGCCGCTAAGGCCGAAGCCCAGAAGGCCCTCCAGGAGATTGAGGAGATAAAAAAGATAGCGGCGGGTAAGGCATTGTCGGAGTAATGGGCCATGGGTAGTCTAACCCGGGTCCCAGGATCTTTCAAGACATCGGGGCAGGCCGCGCCCCTCAGGACGAGTCCCAGGAGCCGACTCCAAGACAAGCCGAGTCCCAGGAGCCGACTCCAAGACAAGCCGAGTTCCAGACGGCGACTCCAAGACAAGCCGACTCCAAGACTGGCGACTCCAAGATAAGCCGACTCCAAGACTGGCGACCTCCAGAGAGGCCGACTATGGAGAGTCGGCCCATGACTCCTCCCTCATCTCGAAGTACGATGCAGGGTACAGTCACGACGTGGCCATTCCCCCTGCCTACGAAGGGCCGGCATGGCTACAGTGAGCCATATCGCTAGAAGATCTCTGGCGAGGCGCGGCACTGTTGCCATGCCTGCCCTGACCTCAGCCACAGTGTGCAACGCACTGTGCCCACGACGTCGGCCTGTACGGCCCGCAGAACGCGGGGCCGCCTGTCAGTGGGTGGGACGAAGGCGGCCTGAGCGCCCCGAAGACGGACCTGTGGGAGTCGGCCGACTCCCCTCCAGGGCCCCACGAGCCATTAACCAGATGGGATGGGGAATGCCGACAGTGATCGCCCGATAGACGGCGGCACTGTTGCCATGACCCAATGACCAAGCCTGCGTCATCAGGAGTGCCGCTACAGTATCAAGCCTGTCCACGGGACCCACCAATCGGCGGGCCCTAGAAGCCGGCGGGAAGGACGGCGGTCTGAGAGACAGACGGCTGGGACCCGCGCCCAGCCAGATTACCATTGTACCCCCGGGGGGTAGGCCTATATAAACCCCCCGGGGCACCCATGCAAAGGGTTCGGACCTTGATAGAGATAGACCAGATAGCATAGGGAGGGGAGAACTAGCCTTGCTCTCTCCTGCCTCCCGATACAGCTCCAGGAGCACCTCTGTAGCCACTTTGCCTTAGTGATCATGCGGAGACCCCGCAGAGCAGCAGTAGGGGTGTTATCTCCTCGGAGAGCCCCGAAGCTGGGTAAGATTCGCCGGCGTGCATGTCTACGCCTCATCCCGTTTCAAGGCACCGGCGATGTTCTACTCGCCCCCACCATGATAAGCCATTCGTTGGCATATGTCGCACCTAACCGCCGACATTTGGCGCCCACCATGGGGCGAGGTGCACCGTCGTCCGGAGATCTGTTCTGGACGGGAACCCTCTTCCTTCCTGGCGAGCGCAGCCAGCCAGGCTCGCCAGATGGCGTCTGCATCGACGCGCTGCGCGGCGCTGAGGCCGCATGCGCAGCAAGCAGCCTCGCCGAACTTGTCGGCGAGTTTTGACTCTCCGACGAGCCTGCATCCGACGCAGGCACGGGTGGCCCCGAGAGTCTTCTCGCGGGCCTCCTCGACCAACTCCACGTCGCCGGCGAGCCTGCCGTGGACTTGGAGTCCGTAGGATCCACCGACCCGATGCTGGTCGACTCCGACGCCGTGTCGCTTGACACTTTCCCCACCAATGTGGTGGTCTACGATGAGCCGCTTCCTTACGAGGAGAGTGGCGGAAGCGCCGTCATGGAGGTGCTCGTCATCAATCACGATGAGCGCTCCGGTGAAGAAGCTCAGGACCCGCTCGCTGCGGCCCTGCAAGACCTAATTGCGCCCATTCCAGAGGAGGCAAATGCCGAGACGCTGGAGACACACCGCCTTCAGATCATCGAAGGCGCCAAGAAGCTGGCAAGCATGAGGCGCTTGTCAGAAGCATACCAGCGCGAGATGGATCGCGCCGTAGGCGGCTCACCGGCTCCAGCTGGGCCCAGCCGTCTAGGTGCGGTCCGGCAACGCGGCGCGGCCATCGCCGACTTGTTCGGGGCCAAACGCCCCGTATACGCCACCCCTGCAGATAACATCCGCGCTGCCCAAGCGGCGACTGACGAGCTGAAGAACTTCGAGGGCGAAGAGCGCCACTTGATGACGGAGCGGTGTCGGTGTCAAAACCGGCGGATCTCGGGTAGGGGGTCCCGAACTGTGCGTCTAGGCGGATGGTAACAGGAGACAAGGGACACGATGTTTTTACCCAGGTTCGGGCCCTCTCGATGGAGGTAAAACCCTACTCCTGCTTGATTGATATTGATGATATGGGTAGTACAAGAGTGGATCTACCACGAGATCAAGGAGGCTAAACCCTAGAAGCTAGCCTATGGTATGATTGTTGTAATGGTTGTGTTGTCCTATAGACTAAAACCCTCCGGTTTATATAGACACCGGAGAGGGCTAGGGTTACACAGAGTCGGTTACAATGGTAGGAGATCTACATATCCGTATCGCCAAGCTTGCCTTCCACGCCAAGGAAAGTCCCATCCGGACACGGGACGGAGTCTTCAATCTTGTATCTTCATAGTCTTGGAGTCCGGCTGACGATGATAGTCCGGCTGTCCGGACACCCCCTAGTCCAGGACTCCCTCAGTAGCCCCTGAACCAGGCTTCAATGACGATGAGTCCAGCGCGCATATTGTTTGGCATTGTAAGGCGGGTTCCTCCTTCGAATAATTCATAGAAGATTGTGAACACAAGGATAGTGTCCGGCTCTGCAAAATAATTTCCACATTCTACCGTAGAGAGAATAATATGCACACAAGTTCAATCTGCTGACGTATTTTGTGGCATGACGTCACGCCACTACCAAGCCTTTACTTGAATCGTTTTTTATTATACCACCTCAGCGCGTTTAGCGAAGCGGTTTCCTTGGCAGTCTTGTCGGAGCAGAGATCGTGTTCCCCTTATTCCGGGATTCCCATCAATACGGACGTGGGTAACCCAACCGCGCCATTGATGGTGGCGCTTGGGAGATAAGCGAGTTTTACCAGGACGGTGGGGACGCATAGTCTTTGTCCGCCTATATATAAGGGGATAAGGATCCACCTTTTCACCTACGCCTTCTTCCTCCTTTGCTTATCCTTCTCTGCACACTCGAGCTCCAGCGCCCAAGTCCGCACATCTCGTCTCAACCTCCTCCAGTCATGTCCGGAGTGGGAGGCAAGTGGTTAGCCTCCTCCGTTACGGAGGAGCACATCGCAAAGCTGCTCGGCGCCGGATACCTTTCTAGCGACATCGTGCACCGGCTGCCCGACGAGGGGCAGCTCATCCCCACCCCCAGGCCCCATGAGAGGGTCGTATTCCTTCCCCACTTCCTCTGCGGACTGGGCTTCCCACTTCATCCCTTCGTCCGGGGGCTCATGTACTACTACGGCCTGGATTTCCACGATCTGGCGCCGAACTTCATCCTTAACATCTCGGCGTTTATCGTCGTGTGCGAGGCCTTTCTCTGCATCCGGCCCCACTTCGGCTTGTGGCTCAAGACCTTCAACGTCAAGCCGAAGGTAGTGAAGGGCGTCCAAGCGGAGTGCGGAGGCGCCATGGTGGGCAAGATGCCCAACGTCCTCTGGCTCGAGGGCGCCTTTGTGGAAACCATCAAAGGGCGGCAATCGGGGTGGTTCTATATCACGGAGCGCGGGACCCTAAATGGGCAGCGGCCCCCGAGTTCAGATCTGGTGCCCCTATGCAGCTCACCTCCTGAAAAAAGAAGAGCTTGCTATGGGGTAGTTCGGAGGAGCTGACAGGACTCCAGTCCTGTCTCCAGACCTTGGTGAACAAGAAGCTTAGGCTTGTCAATGTGATCTAGGTCATGCTCGTCCGCCGGATTCTCCCCTGCCAACAGCGGGCCTTTACTTTGTGGGAGTTCAATCAGGCACAGCACCAGGCCTTGAGCGGGCCCTTCGACATGACGTACGAAGCCGCCTGGAGGGTGCTGTTCAAGGGCGGAGAAGCCCCCGCATCCGCGACGGAAGACCGCAGATTCAGCACCAAGCGCCCGGCCGGCGAGGTAAGTTTTGTTATCCTCTATGGGACATTTATTTTCTTTCATAGTTTGACTCTATGTGGGATTTAAAACTCCCAATGCCTTTGACAGGACTGGCAGAGGACGTCCGGACAGGTAGACTGTCCGGCTCCCCTTCCCGAAGACCCAGCGGACGCCCGTTTAACGGGGCTGCTGGTCCCGGCACTTTATGTGGTGCCGGAGAAGAAGGCCAAGAAGAAGGCCACGGGAACCCGAAGAAGTTCCCGGCACCAGGTGATATCGGACTCATTGTCCGATGGCTCCGAGGCGGACTCCTCCCCCGAAGACGAGGAGGAGAAAGAGGACTCTCTCCCAGAGGAGGGAGAGAGGAAGAGGAAGGCTTCCCCAACGGGGGAGGCCGAAGGGTCCAAGAGGGGAAGGACCCATCCCCCGGACAGCTCCGCCAACGCCAACGCTGGCGACGAAGAGTGGCCCTCAAGGGCCAGGGCCTCCGGCAAGATCATAAGTATCCGGATTCCTGAATGATTTATAATTTATCTTTTGTGTCACATAGTGTCCTTCTAATGCCGCATACTGCTGTAGTCCGGCCGATGATGATCTTCCCGCTTCATCGAGAGGGTCCTTGGCTCCGTCGGACGTGGATTCCATTCCGACCGCCTCCACCCCCCGTGACGCTGACGACATCGAGGTGGGATCCCAGGAGGAGACCCATCAGGAGGAGGCTCCGGAGGTGCCGCAAGGCAGCCTCCCAGACTTTGCGCCGGACTCTGTGCAGGAACCCGCAGTGGTTCCGGAGTCCGGCAGGCGGCCCCTTCGTAAGAAGGGCAAGACTGTGACGCCGGCAGCCCCCGTCCAACCGGAGGCGCCGGACAACTTGTTGGAGGCGCTTAACGGCGCTTCCATCGAGGAAGAACACCGCACTATCATGAGTGCGGTGATTCAGAAGGTTCAGCTCGCCAAGAGCGGGCTGACCGAAGCCTACAGTAGCCTTCTAACAGGCTTTGAGGTAAGAAGTTTAAAATATGTAATGTAATACCGCATAGACAGTAGCCCCTGATGCTCGGTTCGGTGTTCGGAAAGAAAAACCGGACTGAGGATCTAAAAAAGATATACGCAGGAGTGCTAAAAATTATGTCAATATGGGTTTGCAGGCTGTGCTGCTGACCTCTGCCGCACTGACTGCGGATTTCGGTGCTTTGAAGCAGGACCTCGAGCGGTCCGAGCAAGAGCTCGACCTTGCCAAGAAGCAGCTCGTGGACAAAGAAGGTGAGTAACACCACTTTTAAATTTGTACCTTACAGAAAAGGATTTTGGTTGCAATAGAAATAACAAGGATAACGTGGGTACTACAGGGGCCACGAACGAGGTGGCAACCCTGAAGGAGGCCGTGTCCGCGGCCGAACGCAAAGCGGCCGCGGAACGGGCGGAGCGAGAGAAGCAGGAGGCGCGGGTGGCGGAGGTGCGGCAAGAGCTCCAGGCTCTCATGGAAAAGCATGAGAGTTTGGAGCGCGACTCGAAGACTCGAGAGTCCGAGCTTGCCTCGGCTCTTGAAAGTGCCAAAGCCGCTAAGGCCGAGGCCCGTAAGGCCCTCCAGGAGATTGAGGATGTGAAGAAAATAGCGGCGGGTAAGGCATTTTCATGCAAAGCAAGCATGTTAATGTAAATTACCTGTTACTTACCCAAATTCGGAGCTCTCCAGGGGCGTTTGCAGATCTACCTCGCAGTGTGTCTGATGCCGCCGCATTCTACCATGGCGAGGAGGGGAGCTCAACAGAGAAGGTCTTCTGGTCTCAGTACTCTGAGGCCGGACATCCGGTGCCCCCTAGCGACCAGCTGAAGCAGCTGGTCGAGCTCCACAAGGTAGCTGAGCAGGCCATGAAGGGCCTCATAGTCCGGCTGTGGCCTGGAGAGGCCATGCCTGGGAGCTACTTTGGCCTCGTGCGGCGGCTGGTGGATGCGTGCCCCTGGGTGGAGGTCATCAAGCTCTCCGCCTGCATTGAAGGTGCCCGTCGGGCCCTTGCCCGTGCAAAGGTGCACTGGGGCAGGCTGGATGCGGAGAGGCTTATCACTGACGCGCTGCCAGCGGGCAAGGAGTATCGTACGCCCGAGATGTACTATAAGACTGTCCTGAAGGGTGCCCACAAGATTGCGGATGAGTGCCCCAGAGATGTAATTATTGAGTAAACTCGCAATGTGTTATCATGTGCGCTGAAAACTTTGTTCATATGCGCTAAGCAACGCTTATTGATTTAAAATATTACCTTCTGTGCGGCCGTTTATTAAATCTGAGAGATGGCAAGTCGTCGGCTTCAGCCCCCATGCCACGAGTGCTGGGGTGTTCGGGATAAACTTGAGCACTCTTGTTCCCATTTTTGGGTCCATCTAGGGAGGCGCTCAACACAGCGAACAAGGCAACCGGACTTATAATGCTTGAACACTCTCACTTAGCCATAGAATTCTATAATTTTAAATTTCGGCGAAGCCCCTAGTATTCGGAAGACCGAGTTCGGGGCGCTATCCACGCCTGGGCTGGACACAGCTGGTTCCTCGCTCAAAGCGGCATAAGTCTTTAGGGACGCGAAAAGACCTCTCGAACAGCGACCAGTCTCTCGCCTTATCATGACAGTCAATTTTAGCTTTCTCCACTGAGGCGCTCGCCCAGCTCAACCGGGGTGCAATCGCAGTGGTTCTCCCAGTGCTACCTTAGCCGACAGAACGGAACGTAAGGCACCAAAGCATGGGAGACGGGCAAACCCAACTATTGACCCAAGACATGATTCGGAGCCGATGCATATAATGCTATAAGTTCGGGGTGCCGCACTTGTGAAAGTGTTCGGACTTATCACACCATAATACGGGGAACGTAAGCCCCTGGTGTGTTCGGCCGTACCAAAATGTACGGGTGCAAGATGTCATTAATGAACATATATGTAAAAAAAGGCAATGCAATTATAGGTAAAAAGTGTTGCATTGTTTATTCAAGGAATTTTGCTATGAGTGCAGAACGATACAAATAGTGCGGTAAGCAAGGGATTGGACTAATTAAACATATCCCCCTCCAGGGGTAGGCTACGAACTGGTGTATTTAACAAATTTAATGCTCGTAATGGAGACCACCTGAGTGTTTGGCGTAGCCTTTGTCCTTCCCTGGCTGTTGCATCGTGAGTTCGGCAGATCTACTGCCGGACAGGGCCTCTGATGAACGGAGTCCTGTGGGAAAAAAAGAAAAAGAGTGACACACTTGGGAGCCCCTGGTGTGGTTAAGCCGCACTCTGGGCCTTTCGTGGTCATGCCCCTCCCCCTATGCCCATGGTATATCTAGGGCGTAATAATGTACGCGAAAAGCTGGTCTTGCAATCATGCAAGGGCTGGGGTTGGGGCCGCATTGCTACGCGTGCTTGGAATGTGCCAGGTGGTCTTGGTTGATGTTACTTCGGGCACGTTTGGCCATGTCCGGTCATTTAACGGCCGGACTCGAAAATTGCCTTAAGAGGCTGCTCTGTACTTCTGCCGCGAGAGCCGCTGTGTGTTCCTCCGTTCGGAGGGAGTGTTCAGTATTTCCGTTGACCGTGATGACTCCACGAGGGCCTGGAATCTTGAGCTTGAGGTATGCATAATGCGGTACCGCGTTGAATTTTGCAAACGCAGTTCGTCCGAGCAGAGCGTGATAGCCACTGCGGAACGGGACTATGTCGAAGATTAACTCCTCGCTTCGGAAATTATCCGGGGATCCGAAGACCACTTCCAGTGTGACTGAGCCTGTACAGTTGGCCTCAACACCTAGTATGACGCCTTTGAAGGTTGTCTTTGTAGGTTTAATCCTTGAGGGGTCTATACCCATCTTGCACACTGTATCCTGATAAAGCAGGTTCAGGCTGCTGCCGCCGTCCATCAGGACTCTAGTGAGGTGAAATCCATCGACGATTGGGTCTAAAACCAATGCAGCAAACCCACCATGACGGATACTGGTAGGGTGGTCCCTTCGATCGAAAGTGATCGGGCAAGAGGACCATGGATTGAACTTCGAGGCGACTGGCTCCATCGCATATACGTCCCTAAGTGCACGCTTCCGCTCCCTTTTGGGTATATGGGTTGCGTATATCATGTTTACTGTCCGCACTTGTGGGGGAAAACCCTTCTGTCCTCTACTGTTCGGTGGCCGGGTCTCTTCCTCGTCGTCGCTGTGCAGCCCCTTGTCATTGTTTTCGGCAATTAATTTGCCTGCCTGCTTGAATACCCAACAGTCTCTGTTGGTGTGATTAGCTGGCTTTTCGGGGGTGCCATGTATCTGGCAAGAGCGGTCGAGTATTCGGTCCAAATTGGACGGACCTGAAGTAGTTCTTTTGAATGGCTTCTTCCGCTGACCGGGTTTAGAGCCTCTGAATCCGGCGTTGACTGCCGTATCCTCATTGTTATCGCCATTAACGCGGCGTTTGTTTTTGTTTCGACGCGACCTGCCATTGTGGTCCTTAGTATCCGGACTGCCAGCATTTTTACTGAGATTGTTGTTGCGAGCTAGCCAGCTATCTTCTCCCGCACAGAAGCGGGTCATGAGTGATGTGAGGGCTGCCATGGATTTCGGCTTTTCCTGCCCTAGGTGCCGGGCCAGCCATTTGTCGCGGATGTTATGTTTGAAGGCAGTGAGGGCCTCTGCATCCGGACAGTCGACGATTTGATTTTTCTTTGTTAAGAACCGTGCCCAGAACTGTCTGGCCGATTCGTCTGGCTGCTGAATTATGTGGCTTAGGTCATCGGCGTCTGGTGGTCGCACATATGTGCCCTGGAAGTTGTCAAGGAATGCGGCTTCCAGGTCCTCCCAGCACCCAATTGACTCTGCGGGCAAGCTGTTAAGCCAATGTCGGGCTGGTCCTTTAAGCTTGAGCGGGAGATACTTGATGGCGTGGAGATCGTCGCCGCGGGCCGTATGGATATGAAGGAGATAATCTTCGATCCAAACCGCGGGGTCTGTTGTGCCATCGTAGGATTCAATGTTCACGGGTTTAAACCCTTCAGGGATTTTGATGATCCATTACTTCGTCTATGAAGCATAGTGGGTGTGCGGCGCCTCTATATTGAGCGATATCACGACGTAGCTCGAGGGAGCGTTGTCTGCTGTGTTCGGCCCGGTCGGAGTTGCTGTATCCGGTGCGACGGTAGTCGTCGTGGGTCCTGGGGCGCCCACGTGATCCGTAGATAGATCTGGATTATCTTGCCTTGTCCTCCAATATATCACGCAAGTCTGGCGCATTCCCTCGTGGCTTCGTACTTTTCGAGCGGTGCCGGAGTACGGTCCTGATGGAGGGCCTAGATGCCTCTCTGTCACGACCACGGGGTGGTCGGTCTGCCGTATTGTGCGCTGGTGATGAAGGTTTGTATGCTTCCTCCTCTAGTCGGGGGAGCAACTTGCGTTTTGGGTAGCTCTTGGAGGGGCGTTCGAGTTCATACTCTTCGGCCGTGAGGACCTCGGTCCATCTGTCGGCCAGCAGATCTTGATCAGCTTGAAGCTGTTGTTGCTTTTTCTTTAGGCTATTTGCCATGGCAATAAGCCTGCGTTTAAAACGCTCTTGTTTGACGGGATCCTCTGGCACGACGAATTCGTCGTTGTTAAGGCTTGCCTCGTCTCCGGAGGGAGGCATGTAGTTTTCATCCTCCTCGTCTGCCGCTCTCTCTCGAGGGCTGGCTTCCCCGTCCTCCTGTGCTGAATCTTGCTGCAGGGGGTTGTCTTCGGCACTCTCTGGGGTGTTATTATCTCCGGTGCCGGAATCTCCATTCTTGCTGTGGCGTGATTTAGAGCGGCGCCGCTGACGTCGGCGCTTGGGCTGTTTCTTAGAAGAATCTGCCTCCGCTGCTTCTTCGCCGTCCCCATCCTTTGGGGTATCCACCATGTATATGTCGTATGACGAGGTGTTCTTCCAGTGCCCCGTAGGCGCTGGTTCTTGATCGTCTCCGGCATCGTCGTCCATACCGTCGATGTCTTTGGAGTCGTAGTCTAGCATGTCGGTTAGATCGTCGACAGTGGCTACAAAGTGGGTGGTGGGTGGGTTTTGAATTTCTTCGTCGTCCGCATCCCAACCATCCTGACCGTAGTCCGGCCAGGGTTCTCCTGATAATGAGAGATGCTTTGGCGAATTTAGGATGTCGCTAAAGGGTGAGTGCTGAAAGATATCCGCCGCGGTGAACTCCATGATCAGCGCCCAATCGGATTCGATTGGCAGGGGCGCAGGAGGTTCGGAGTCCGGCAAGGAGTCCGGCGCCTCGGAGTCACGAGCTTTATAAGGGACAGGGTCAGTATTCGGCTCCATCGCCATAGTAGTTGCAGCTCCCGAGGTGGTGTCCAGCCACCCGTCCTCGGTCTACGCGGTCTACTCCGAACTATGGGTCAGAGCAGACTCGTGTGCGGCCTCCAGGGCACTGTCCGGCGGCAGAGCTAAATCATGCCCATCGTGACGGCGCGACACGATCGGCTGTGGCCCGAATCCGTTGAAGGTCAAGTCTCCGCGGATGTCGGCTGTGAAGTTTAGACTTCCAAACCTGACCTGATGGCCAGGGGCGTAGCTTTCGATCCGCTCCAGACGGCCAAGTGAATTGGCCCACAGGGCAAAGCTGCCGAACACGAAGATCTGTCCGGGGAGAAAAGCCTCACCCTGGACGGCGTTGTTGTTGATTGAAGAAGCCATCAAGCCTATCGGTGACGACATAGAGGAACTCTCAATGAAAGCACCAATGTCGGTGTCAAAACCGGCGGATCTCGGGTAGGGGGTCCCGAACTGTGCGTCTAGGCGGATGGTAACAGGAGACAAGGGACACGATGTTTTTACCCAGGTTCGGGCCCTCTCGATGGAGGTAAAACCCTACTCCTGCTTGATTGATATTGATGATATGGGTAGTACAAGAGTGGATCTACCACGAGATCAAGGAGGCTAAACCCTAGAAGCTAGCCTATGGTATGATTGTTGTAATGGTTGTGTTGTCCTACGGACTAAAACCCTCCGGTTTATATAGACACCGGAGAGGGCTAGGGTTACACAGAGTCGGTTACAATGGTAGGAGATCTACATATCCGTATCGCCAAGCTTGCCTTCCATGCCAAGGAAAGTCCCATCCAGACACGGGACGGAGTCTTCAATCTTGTATCTTCATAGTCTTGGAGTCCGGCTGACGATGATAGTCCGGCTGTCCGGACACCCCCTAGTCCAGGACTCCCTCAAGCGGGTCCAGCAGCTCCTCGACGCGGTTGCTGCGCAGAACGCGGCCGGCGGCCGCGCGGATGCGCTGCAGCAACCGAATGACGACTTGCCTCCCCGCTGAGACCAAGGCGCGACTTCTCGGACGCCAACTGGCAGAGTCCACGGAAGGAAAGAAAAGGAGCCGGCTGCCAGTCATAGTTGGACTCACCTCACCATCGAGCGCGACCAAGTCGGCCGGCCGAGGGCAGTGGAGCGGCGGGACGACTACCTGCCTCCCCCACCCAGAAGAGAATGGCGAGTTTCCCCGCCGCCTGTTGAACATCCGACTCTCGGAGGCCGCCTCGGCCGCCAAGAAGGAGTCGGAGAGAACGACGCCCGCCATCGGATCGACCGACTCCATCGATCCCTGGCGCTGGAAGAAGAAGACGAGCTGGGTCCGCCTTGCTTCGGTCCCCGCATCCGAGACGAGCCCTTCCCCAAAGGGTTCACGCTCCCCCGAGACACACCCAAGTACACCGGCTCCGTCAAGCCAGAAGACTGGCTGATAGATTACTCCATAGCCGTCAGCATAGCGAACGGCAACAAGCGGGTTGCCGTAAAGTACGTTCCACTCATTCTCCAGGGCACGGCCCGGACATGGTTGAATAGTCTGAAGCCCCGCAGCATCAACAGCTGGGTCGACTTCATCGAAGCCTTCATCCGCAACTTCACGAGCACGTACAAGCGACCTCCCAAGCCGCGCCAGCTTTCCCTGTGCGTGCAAGGCCCAGACAAGTCAACGCGCGACTACCTCACGCGCTGGGGCGAGCTTCGGAACTCCTGCGAGGGCGTGCACGAGGTGCAGGCCATTGAGTACTTCACAACCGGGTGCCGAGAAGGCACCCTCCTCAAGCACAGGCTCCTCTGCGACGAGCCAGAAACCCTCGACGAACTGCTGGTTATAGCGGACAAGTACGCCACAGCCGACTCATCCATGAAGACGGAGGTTCAAGTCAATGCAGCTGGCAAGGTGGCCCCTCAGGCTCCTAGGACTCCAGCTGGAGACACCAGTCGGCGCCAACAACAGAGCAACAACAAACGCAAGGCCCAACAGCCGACTTCCAACAGTCGGTAGGTTGCGACAGTTGAAGATCAACAGCCGGAGGGGCAGCCTCCGGCCAAATGGCAGAAAGGCGGCAAATCCAATTGGTTGCCGGCCTTTTCCTATGAGCAGACTCTGGATGGTCCCTGCAAGTTCCACAGTGGCGCGAAGCCGTCAAATCATACCACCCGAAAGTGCCACTGGATCACCAGAATCGCCAAGGGAGACGGCCTCCTTCCCCCGCCGCCTGCTGGGCCGCCGCCTCCACCGCCGCCCCAGCAGCCGGCCGCTCGGCCAGTCGGCGCAGTGCAAGACAAGTACCCTGAAGAGCACGGAGCCTATGTGGTGTTCACCAGTGTGGCAAATGACCGGCGCAGCAGGCGCCAACAGCAGCAAGAAGTGAATGCAGTGGCAACAGACACTCCAGAGTTCATGCATTGGTCCGCGAAGCCTATCAGTTGGAGCAGAGCAGATCACCCAGAGGTGATGCCGAATCCGGGCTCCTATGCCCTGGTCCTAGGTGCCACCTTGGCCACTGATAGGCGGGCCACCCGCTTTTCGAGAGTACTGATAGACGGAGGCAACAGCATCAACATCTTGTACAAAGATACCATGGAGAAGTTAGGAATCAAGCAGAGACAGCTGCAGAGCAGCCGGGACTGTGTTCCATGGTATTGTACCCGGCCTTTCCTGCTCGCCAATCGGAAAGATCCTGATAGACGTCCTCTTCGGAGACAAAGATCATTTCCGCTGAGAGCCAGTCTGGTTCGAAGTAGTGGACCTTGAAAGCCCATACCACGCATTGCTTGGCCGACCTGCCTTGGCCAAATTCATGGCGGTCCCTCACTACGCCTACCTGAAGATGAAGATGCCGAGTTCCAAGGGAATCCTGACCGTAGCCGGCGACTACAGGAAGTCGTCCACCTGCGCGGCCGAGAGCAGCCGGCTGGCCGAGTCCCTGGTGATCGTGGCTGAGAAGCGGCTCCTTGACCGGGTCGTGGCGATGGCCGGAAAGCAGCCAGAGATGTTGCCCGACCCCAAGGAGTCGGAAGTTGAGGGCTCGTTTAAGCCAGCCAAAGAGACCAAGAAGATACCCTTGGACCCGGAGCACCCAGAGAGGTACGCTATCGTGGGTGCAAACCTTGACAGCAAATAGGAAGGCGAGCTCGTCGACTTCCTCCGTGAGAATCGAGACATCTTTGCATGGTCCCCAAAGGACATGCCAGGTGTACCGATGGAATTCGCTGAGCACAAGCTACATGTCAGGCCAGATGTGAAACCCGTCAGGCAGCCCTTGCGCCGCCTGTCAGAAGAGAAGAGAAGAGTCGTTGGAGAGGAGATAGCTCGGCTTCTTGCAGCCGGCTTCATCATGGAGGTGTTTTTTCCAGAGTGGCTGGCCAACCCGGTTTTGGTACTAAAGAAAAACAAGCAATGGCGGATGTGCATTGACTACACAAGCCTCAACAAAGCCTGCCCAAAGGATCCGTTTGCCCTGCCAAGAATTGATCAGGTGATAGACTCCACAGCCGGATGCAAGCTGCTGAGTTTCTTAGATGCATATTCGGGATATCACCAGATCAAGCTGAACCCAGCAGACAGACTGAAGACCGCCTTCATCACACCATTCGGAGCCTTCTGCTACCTGACGATGACGTTCGGCTTGAGGAATGCCGGCGCCAGCTTTCAGCGTTGCATGCAGAAGTGCCTCCTCAAGCAACTCGGCAGGAATGCCCACGTCTACGTGGATGATGTGGTGGTAAAGACAGAGAAGCGTGGGACGCTGCTGGAAGACCTCAAGGAGACCTTTGAGAACCTGCGCCGATTCCAGATCAAGCTCAACCCTGAGAAGTGCGTTTTCAGAGTAGCAGCCGGCCAACTCCTTGGCTTCCTGGTCTCCGAACGCGGCATAGAGTGCAACCCCGTAAAGATCAAGGCCATTGAGAGGATGGAGGTACCCAGCCAACTGTTAGATGTGCAGAAGTTCACCGGCTGCTTGGCATCCATCAGCCGATTCATCAGTCGGCTGGGCGAGAAAGCTCTGCCTTTGTATCAGTTAATGAAGAAGACCACCTTTTTTTAGTGGAACCACAAGGCAGATGAAGCATTTCTCCAGCTGAAGAAGATGTTGACTACACCCCCTGTGTTGGCGGCTCCTACTCCCAAAGAGCCCATGCTCCTATACATTACCGCCACTAGCCGAGTAGTCAGTACAGTCATTGTAGTCGAGCGCAAGGAGGAAGGCAAGGCGCTCCCAGTCCAGAGACCGGTGTATTACCTGAGCGAGGTACTGTCAACCTCCAAGCAGAACTACCCTCACTACCAGAAGATGTGCTACAGTGTGCATTTCGCCGCCAAGAAGATGAAGCCTTACTTTCAAGAGCATCCAATCACTGTGGTTTGCACGGCTCCGCTGGCCGAGATCATTGGAAGCCGAGACGCCTCCGGCCGAGTAGCCAAATGGGCTATAGATCTGGCTCCTTACACCATCTACTACCAGCCCCGCACCGCCATCAAGTCGCAAGCGCTGGCCGACTTCCTCGTCGACCGGGCCGAGACCCAGTACCTGCCGCCAGCGCCCGACTCCACCCATTGGCGGATGCATTTCGACGGCTCCAAGATGCGCACCGGCCTGGGAGCCGGCGTTGTCCTCACCTCCCCTAAAGGCGACAAGCTCAAGTATGTGCTGCAGATCCACTTCGCCGCCTCCAAAAACGTCGCCGAATACGAGGCGCTCATTCACGGGCTTCGGCTTGCCAAAGAACTCGGCATTCGCCAGATCCTGTGCTATGGCGACTCCGACTTGGTGGTCCAGCAGTCATCTGGCGACTGGGACGCCAAAGACGCAAACATGGCGAGCTACCGCTTCTTGGTGCAGCAACTCAGCGGATACTTTGAGGGGTGCGAGTTCCTCCACGTGCCAAGGAACGACAATGACCAAGCAAACGCCTTGGCACGAGTTGGCTCCACCCGCCAAGCAATACCATCTGGAGTCGCTCTGCAGCGCCTCCTCAAGCCGTCTATCAAGCCTTCACCAGAGTTAGACTCCATGTTTGTGCCGGCTCCCCCTGAAGAAGTAGGATCTGACTCAAGAGCCCCAGCAGACGGCCCCAAGAAAATCACAGTCGAAGCCAGCCCGGGGACTTCACAACCCGGCCCGGGGACTGCTCCACCCGGCCCGGGGACTGCGCCAGTCGGCCCGGGGACTCCGTCGATCCAGCAAGCGGCCACAGACTCCGGCCCGCCGCCTCCCAGCCCAGACACCCTTGTCCATGTCGCTATAGTGGCAGTTGAAGAAATAGCAGCACCCTCATGGGCACAGCCCATCCTCAAGTTTCTAGTGAACAGAGAGCTGCCGACTGATGAGATCTTGGCTCGGCAAGTGCAACGCCGAGCAGCAGCATACACCATAGTCAACAAAGAGCTGGTCAGGCGTAGTGTCACTGGTGTCTACCAGCGCTGCGTAGAGCCAGAACAAGGCCAGGCAATTCTTAGAGACATTCATCAGGGCGAGTGCGGCCACCATGCAGCTTCAAGAGCACTCGTCGCCAAAGCCTTTCGGCATGGTTTCTTCTGGCCGACTGCCCTGGAAGAGGCTAAAGAGTTAGTCCAAAAATGCAAGGGCTGCCAGAAGTTCCGCTCCAAGCCACTTCAGCCGGCTTCCGCGCTGAAGACAATCCCCATCGCCTGGCCCTTCGCAGTTTGGGGCCTGGACATGGTAGGACCATTCAAGACGGCCCGAGGCGGCCTAACTCATCTGCTTGTCGCGGTGGACAAGTTCACCAAGTGGCAAAGCCCATCAAGAAGTTGAACGGTCCGAGTGCGGTGACTTTCATCGCCGACATCACGGTGCGGTATGGCATACCGCACAACATCATCACCGACAATGGCACGAACTTTGCCAAAGGCGCCTTGGCCCGTTTCTGCGCGACGCAGGGCATCCGACTGGACTTAGCGTCCGTTGCCCATCCACAGTCAAACGGCCAGGTGGAGCGAGCAAACGGCCTCATCCTGTCCGGCATCAAGCCTCGGCTGGTCGAACCACTCGAGCGTTCAGCCGGCTGTTGGGTTGAGGAGCTACCATCCGTCCTCTGGAGTCTACGCACGACTCCAAACAAGTCAACCGGCTTCACGCCTTTCTTCCTCGTCTAAGGTGCCGAAGCCGTCATCCCGACGGACATAGAGTTTGACTCTCCACGATTCACCATGTACACCGAAGAGGAAGTTGAAGAAGCACGCCAAGACGGCGTTGACCTGCTGGAAGAGGGCCGGCTGTTAGCGTTCAGCCGGTCCGGCATCTACCAGCAGAGTCTGCACCGATACTACAACCGAAAGGTCAAGCCGAGATCGTTTCAAGAGGGCGACCTTGTGCTCCGGCTGATTCAGAGAATAGCCGGCCAGCACAAGTTGTCGACGCCTTGGGAAGGCCCCTTCATCATCAGCAAAGTCCTGGGCAACGGCTCCTACTACCTAGTCGACGCTCAGAAGCCTCGAGCGCGCAAGAGGGACGACTCCGGCAAAGAAACAGAGCGCTTGTGGAATGCAAATCTTCTTCGAAGATTTTACAGTTGATGCAGTATGTATCGCACTACCCCCTTTGTATTAAAAGTACCAAAGACCTTGGGCCCCCCGAGACGAGCTCGGGGACTGCCCTTTTTTGTTATCTGTATGATATAAGAATTATTCCTTCGAGTACATTACTTTCATTACAAGCCGCTTGGCACCGGGCCAGACTAGTCGGCCCGGGGACTCGCTGCCTTGCGCTATGAGACGCTTCCTGCGGTCAGACAAGTAGTGCGTGGTGCCTATCCGCCTCTTGCTAGAGCCGCAGCTCGCAGAGCGACTGTGAGGTGGGCAGGAGTGAGGAAGAACGGGCGCCCACACGAAAGTGGCTAAGGACCTAAAGCACGAACATAGCGTAAGACGGCCTCCAACATTTCTGAAACGGAAAGCCGACTCATGAGTAGTCGGCTCGCCGTCTTAGCCTCTATCAAGGACGGCCGACTTTTGGGTAGTCGGCCTGTCGCTTCTAGCCGACTTGCTAAAGAGACTCTAAACAGCCAAGTACTTGCCTTCCCGAAGTAGCCAAGCTCTTGACCCAGCGACAGTCCGCAGAGCGGCTGTCCAACTGGCAAGGCAGCAACTGAAGGAAGGCGGCAAAGGGAAAAGCCTAAAGAGCAGTAAGCAAGGAAAGGCGGAAATCGGATAAATATTTACATAGGACCTTGGCCGAATCTTCGAATAGAAGTTCAAGATACACCCCGTGGGTGGAATTGTTCGAATCTAACAAAGTTTTCAAAAGACTACTAAGACAGACAAACAAAGGCGGAAAAGGCAGCCTAGGAGGCGGCATCTGTGATCGGAGGGTCGGAGGAGACGGCGGTGTCAGGCGCCGGGGCAGTTGGCTGGGCGGTCTCGGTTTGGTCGCCTCCGGTGGCAGTCGCCTTCTCTCCACGCGGCTCGTTGCTGGAGGCGCGGTCGAGCTGAGGCTGGCCGCCTGCTCCGTCTTCTGGCACCTCCGCCTCGCCTCCGTCCTCCGCCTCGTCCTCCTCCTAGGTGCAGGAGTCGATCACCTCCGCCGAGTCCTCGCCATACTCCGGGTTCATCCCGAACCACTCCAGCGGCACTTCCTCGCCGCCTTCAGCCTGCTCGGGCACGAAGACACTGGTGTCCGTGTACTCGGCGATGGCCGCCGCACGCTCGACAAGGGCGCCCTCCACGGCCTCCAGCTCGGCCTGGGCTTCTGACCGGAACGCGGACAGACGGTCCAGGTCCAGCCCTGGATACCACGCCCTGACGAACTCCAAGGCCCGGCGCGCTCCGGCCCGGGCTGAGGAGCCCTTCCAAGCCTCAAGACGGCCGGCGGCGACTTCCAGCCAGTCGGCGGTCCGACTGGCGGTGCGCAGAGCCGGCATGTCCGGCCACAGGGCGCCAACCGCCTGGGCACCGGCACGCTGAAGCCGGCGCAACAGCCGGTGAGCCAGACGAAGACGGGCTTCAATGCTCAGAAGCTGCTCATCGATGGTTCGGGGGGCGTTAGCGGCGATCTCCTCACCACATGCCCTTCGCGCCTCTCGAGCATCCTCGATGGCCAGTGGGACTGCCTGCGAGTGACCAGGGAAGAAGTCTGCCAAGACAAAAAAGAAGCAAGTCGAAAAATCAGAAGTCGGCCTAACGCATATAGTCAGAAGCCCGAAGAAACGAAAGAAGCTTACCATCAACGATATCCTCGATCTCGTGGAAGCCGGAGGTCAGCATCGCCTCCTTGTCAGTCCAGGAGGAGCGCTCGCTCTCGAACTCGGCCAGGAGAGCGGTCTCCCTCTTCTCGGCCTCGTCCTGCGCCTTCTTGAGCAGCTCCTTCAGCTCGGCCAGCTGCGCCGCCAGCAGGTCGCGCTCCGTGGCAAGCCTGCCGCACTCCTCCTTGGCACGCCGGGCAGTATTGGCCTCGCCTAGCTGCTCCTGAAGAGCGGCGTTGGCGCCTGAAGAACGAAAGAAGAAACAAATAAGTCGTCAGCAAAGTAGATCGCCGGGAAGATCCGGCCCGACTGCTCAGCAGTCGGCCCGAATCTCGGGGACTACAGCCCGCGGGTGCGCCAGCGCGCCCCCGCGAAGAAAAGGAAAAAGAGCTTACTCCGGCTTTCCATCAAGTCGGCGGTCCGCTTGTTCAACTCCTCAACATTGCGGTTGAAGGCAGCGGCGCGGAGGTTATGATACTCCTGCAATAAGTCAATGGTGACAAAGTTAGTGTTTGGAACTCGCCAGAGGGAGTTCCGAACCGCCTGCTCAGCAGCCGGCCCGGAACTCGGGGACTACACCCAGTGGGTGCGCTGGCGCGCCCCCACAGAGAAAAAACAAGAATCAAAAAGAAGAGGGAAACATACTCGGACGGATGTCCACGCGGCCAGATGCGCCCTAGTGCAAGCTTGAAGGGCGTCGCCTTCAGCGCGCAGCTTCGCCTGAACGTCCAGGAGCACTTGGTTCAGCGGCACGGTGCCGCCTCTGCGCAACCACCCGGTGGGTGCGGCGCTTGAGGTGTCGGCGTCTAGGGTTGCCGAGCTGGCGGTGCCGGTCTTCGAGGTCGCGGCGCCGAGGTCGCCCTCTCAAGACGGCGGCGCACCGGCGAGGCGACTTGAAGAAGCAGCCGCGCCTCGGCCTCGTCCGCGATCGGCGGCTCCGACTGACCCACCGGCTGTTTGCCGTGCGGTCTCCCAGATGGCGGCGGAGGTGGCGGTGGCGGCACGAGAGTGTCCGACATAGAAGCCTCGCCGCTCTCCTTCTCCACGAAGGGGTTCTCGGTGCCGGCCTCCCCGGTCTGCCCCGTGAACTCCGGAGGCGGCGGCGCAGACGACAATGAAGGGACGAGCATCGCCGATCGGCGGCGCGCGACCTCTTCGGCGCGCCGTTTCGCCGCAAGGGTGACTTCGGCGTCCTCCAGCCTCTTCTGGGTGTTGGCGGCCGCCTTCTCGGCTTGCGCCTTCTCCAGGCGGTCGGCCTCCTCCTCGTCGCGCTTCTCCTACGCATTTTGCTCCATCGCCTCCCGGAGGTCGGCGGCGGGATCGGCCCGCCGAGTATTGGCGGACTTCTCTGCTGACCCCATGACGGAGGGGACGGCGACTCTCTCAAGGGAAAGAGGGGCCCTGACGAAGAACGGAGGGAGAATAAAAGAAGACTTGGACAAGATTCAACGAAGGAAAATAAAAAAGCATAAAGACTTACGCAGAGACTAGCGGCGGCCTTCTCACTTCCCTTCGGAAGCGGTTGGCCTTCACGGCCGCCTCCTCCCGTTTGGTCGCGGCGGCCGCCCCCTTGAGCTTCTTCAATTTGCCGCCGGGCGCACTCGGCCCGGCGTGACGCCTCTTCGGGCCGCCTTGGCCAGCCAAGCCGGCTCTCGGCTGGTGGCGTGGGGCGACTTCCCCGTCGGCGTCGTCGTCAGGCCAGTCGGCGAAGGTGGCCGAGGGCCTGAAGCCGCCTTCTGTTCCGTCTCCCCCACCTTCGGCGTCGGTTTCCATCGCTGCCGCCCCCATGTCGGGGTCGTCGACGTCGCTGTCCGCCCGATCGGGAACATACTCGCGGGGCTGTCTCGAGGCACCGGCTGCAGGCTACATGAGGGGGTTCTAGCTCAGAAGAAACTGACAAGAGTCAGAAGCTGGAGTCGGCCGCAAAGAAGACAAAACAATAGGGGGACGCGACTTACCACTGGTGGGGGGTTGTCGCGCGGGTACGGCTCCTTGCTGAACTGTCAGTCCTCCCCGAACTCGCAGTGCGCGATATGGTTCACCAAGTTCGCCAGCTCCTTGCGGGGCATCTCCTTGGTGCTCATCCGACTTGGGTCTCGGAGGCCGCTCATCTGACAGATCAGGTGAGGCCGACCTTGAAGCGGGAGAACTCGGTGCACCACGAAGGCGGCCAGCAAGTCGGCCCCGACGAGACCCTCCGACTGCGTCAAGACTCGGAGTCGCGCTACGGCGGTGGCTCTTGCGGGAGTCAGCGTCTTGAGTCGATGAGACCAGCTGGGGAGCCTTCCAGTTAGGGGGGGGCGGCGCTGTAAGGCGGCAGGTTGACCCAGTCACCGTCAGAGGAGAGGTTCTTCACATAGAAGTATGAGCGCTGCCACATCTTTACTGATTTGATCAGCGCGATGGGAGGAAAAGGGTTGTCGGCTGTCGAGCGCCGCACCGCGATGTAGGTGCCGCACTGAGCCGGTATGCCGGCAACTTGCGTGCCGAGCTTGGAAGAGAAGAATTCTCCCCACAACTCGAGGGTGGGGAGAATGCCGAGGAAACCTTCGCACAGAGCGGCGAAGGCGGAGAGCAACACCACCGTATTTGGAGTGAGGTGGTGCGGTTGAAGGTTGCGGAACTCCAAGAACGAGCGGAAGAAGCCGCTCGCCGGCAGCCCCAGGACGCGCATGAGGTGCGAGCGGAAGATGACCCGCTCGCCCTCCTCCGGCGCCGGTCGGGTCTCCCCCTCCGGTGCGGGGCGGGTGCGCACGAGGTCCGCGCTGGGGAGACGGCGCGTCTGGCAGAGGAACTCGATGTGTTCCTCCTCTACCTCCGAGCCATCCCATACGCCGGAGCGCATGGCAGGGGCCGCGGCGGAGGAAGAGCTCATCGCCGTGGTATGGAGTGCTCTCGTTCGACGGTAGAGGCAGGAGGGAGAGAAGGCAAGATGAAGCGGGGGAATGGGGGAGAAGGGTGCACGTGCGGTGCCGCCCGCTCCCCCCCCCGCCTACTTATAGCCCTATGGGCTGAGGAGCCGAGGGGGCGGGCGTGGGATTAACTGCGCACGATGCCCCACGCCGCCCCACGATTTACCCCACAAAGTTACTGCGCGCAGTAACGACGTGGCGAAACCAACCGTCCACGGCCGCAACGGATCCGTTCGTATGCCGAGGCATGGTAGTGGCGGGCCCTGCCTGACGACCCGTCCCGTCGCGCGCGTGGGCAGGCAGACTGTCCTCTCCACGTGGCGCCACGCGATAGGACTGCCTCGATGGCAGCAAGGAAGCATATCAGGCACGCCGCCTGGTTTCCCGCCACGACTTTCGAGCTGCAGCTCCTCGCTAGAAAAAATCAGACTCTCAACAGTCGGCCCAAGAGAAGACGGCAGCCGAGTTCCAGAGTCTGCGCGGGGAAGGTTGAAACTGTTGAAGCCCCACAATACAGCATCCGCGGGGCTTCACCAGCTTCGGGGACTACTGTCGGAGTAATGGGCCACGGGTAGGCTAACCTGGGTCCCAGGATCTTTCAAGACATCGGGGCAGGCCGCGCCCCTCAGGCCGAGTCCCAGGAGCCGACTCCAAGACAAGCCGAGTCCCAGGATCCGACTCCAAGACAAGCCGAGTCCCAGGAGCCGACTCCAAGACAAGCTGAGTTCCAGACGGCGACTCCAAGATAAGCCGACTCCAAGACTGGCGACCTCCAGAGAAGCCGACTATGGAGAGTCGGCCCATGACTCCTCCCTCATCTCGAAGTACGATGTGGGGTACGGTCACGACGTGGCCGTTCCCCCTGCCTACGAAGGGCCGGCATGGCAACAGTGAGCCGTATCGCTGGAAGATCTTCGGTGAGGCGCGACACTGTTGCCATGCCTGCCCTGACCTCAGCCACAGTGCGCAACGCACTGTGCCCATGATGCCGGCCTGTACGGCCCGCAGAACGCGGGGCCGCCTGTTAGTGGGTGGGCCGAAGGCGGCCTGAGCGCCCCGAAGACGGACCTGTGGGAGTCGGCCTCCCTGGAGTCGGCCGACTCCCCTCCAGGGCCCCACGAGCCATTAACCAGATGGGATGGGGAATGGCTACAGTGATCGCCCGATAGACGGCGGCACTGTTGCCACGACCCAATGACCAAGCTTGCGTCATCAGGAGTGCCGCTACAGTATCAAGCCTGTCCGCGGGACCCACCAATCGGTGGGCCCCAGAAGCCGGCGGGAAGGACGGCGGTCTGAGAGACAGACGGCTGGGACCCGCGCCCAGCCGGATTACCATTGTACCCCCGGGGGGTAGGCCTATATAAACCCCCCGGGGCACCCATGCAAAGGGTTTGGACCTTGATAGAGATAGACCAGATAGCATAGGGAGGGGAGAACTAGCCTTGCTCTCTCCTGCCTCCCGATACAGCTCCAGGAGCACCTCTGTAGCCACTTTGCCTTAGTGATCATGCGGAGACCCCGCAGAGCAGCAGTAGGGGTGTTATCTCCTCGGAGAGTCCCGAAGCTGGGTAAGATTCGCCGGCGTGCATGTCTACGCCTCATCCCGCTTCCAGGCACCGGCGATGTTCTACTCGCCCCCACCATGATAAGCCATCCGTTGGCATATGTCGCACCCAACCCCCGACAGGCATTCTTCATGCAAAGCAAGCATGTAAAAGTGAATTATCTGTTACTTACCCGGATTCGAAGCTCTCCAGGAGCATTCGTAGATCTGCCCTGTAGTGTGTCTGATGCTGCCGCATTCTACCGGGCCGAGGAAGGGAGCTCGATGGAGAAGGTATTCTGGTCTCAGTATGCTGAGGCCGGACATCCGGTGCCCCTAAGCGACCAGCTGAAGCAGCTGGTCGAGCTCCACAAGGTGGCCGAATAGGCCGTGAAGGGCATCATAGTTCAGCTGTGGCCCAAAGAAGCCATGCCTGGGAGCTACTTCGGTCTGGTGCGGCGGCTGGTGGATGCATGTCCATGGATTGAAGTCATCAAGCACTCCGTCTGCATTGAAGGTGCCCGTCGGGCCCTTGCCCACGCTAAAGTGCACTGGGGAAAGATGGACGCCGAGAAGCTTGTGACAGACGCGCCACCGCCGGGCAAGGAGTATCGCACGCCTGAGATGTACTATAAGGGTGTCCTGAAGGGTGCCCGCCTTATAGCGGGTGAATGCTCCAAAGATGTAATTTTTTAGTAGACTCGCATTTTGTTATCCTGTGCGCTGAAAAACTTGTTCATATGTGCTAAGCAATGCTTGTTAATTTAAAATATTACCTTCTGCGGCCGTTTATCAAATTTGAGAGATGGCAAGTCGTTGGCTTCAGCCCCCATGCCGCGAGTGCTGGGGTGTTCGGGATAAACTTGAGTGCTCTTTTTCCCATTTTTGGGTCCTTCGAGGGAGGCGCTCAACACAACGAACGAGGCAACCAGACTTATAATGCTTGAACACTCCCACTTAGCCATAGAATTCTATAATTTTAAATTTCGGTGAAGCCCCTAGTGTTCGGAAGGCCGAATTCGGGGCGCTATCCACGCCTGGGGCCGGACAAAGCCGGCTCCTCGCTCTAAGCGGCATAAGTCTTTAGGGACTTGAAAAGAACCTCTCGAACAGCGACCGGCTCTCGCCCCATCATGACGGTCAGTTTTAGCTTTCTCCACTGAGGTGCTCAACCCAGCTCAACTAGGGCACAATCGCAGTGGCTCTCCCAGCGCTACCTTAGCCGATATAACGGAATGTAAGGTACCAAAACATGGGAGCCGGGCAAACCCAACTATTGACCCAAGACATGATTCGGAGCCGATGCATATAATGCTATAAGTTCGGGGTGCCGCACTTGTGAAAGTGTTCGGAATTATCACACCATACTTTGGGGAACTTAAGCCCCTGGTGTATTTGGCCGTACCAAAGCGTACGGGTGCAACATATCATAAGTGAACATATATAGATGAAAAGGGAATGCAATGATAGGCAAAAAGCGATGCATTGTTTATTCAAAAAATACTGCAATGAAAGCAGAACGATACAAATAGTGCGATAAGCAAGGGATGGGACTATTTAACATGTCCCCCTCCAGGGGTAGGCTGCGGAATGGTATGTAAAACAGGTATAATGCTCGTAATGGAGACCACCTGGATACTCGACGTAGCTTTTCTGCTTCGCTGCCTGTTGCATCGTGAGTTCGTCAAGTCTACTGCCGGACAGGGCTTCTGGAAAACGGAGTCCTGTGAATAAGAAGAAAGAAAAAGAAGAATGACACAATTGGGAGCCCCTGGTGTGGTTGAGACACACTCTGGGCATGCCGTGGTCGTGCCCCTCCCCCTGTGCCCATGGTATCTCCAGAGCGTAGTTATGTACGCGTGGTACTGGTCTCGCGATTTCGCGAGGGCTGGGGTTGGGGCCGCATTGCTACGCGTGCTCGGAACGTGCCAGGTGGTCTTGTTGTAGGTTACTCCGGGCGCGCTTGACGGTGTCCGGCCGCTTAACAGCCGGACTCGAGAATTGCCTTAAGAGGCTGCTTTGTATTTCCGCCGCGAGAGCCGCTGTATGCTCCTCCGTTTGGAGAGAGCGTTTGGTGTTTCCGTTGACCGTAATGACTCCTCGAGGGCCTGGCATCTTGAGCTTGAGGTATGCGTAGTGTGGCACCGCATTGAATTTTGCAAATGCGGTTCGTCCGAGCAATGCATGATAGCCGCTGCGGAACGGGACTATGTCGAAGATTAACTCCTTGCTTTGAAAGTTATCTGGGGATCCGAAGACCACTTCAAGTGTAACTGAGCCTGTACAATTGGCCTCTACACCTGGTATGACACCTTTAAAGGTCGTTTTTATGGGTTTAATCCTTGCCGGGTCTATGCCCATCTTGCGCACTGTATCCTGATAAAGCAGGTTCAGGCTGCTGCCGTCGTCCATCACGACTCTAGTGAGGTGAAATCAGTCGACGATTGGGTCTAGAACCCATGCGGCAAATCCGCCATGGCGGATGCTAGTGGGGTGGTCCCTTCGATCAAAAGTGATCGGGCATGAGGACCACAGATTGAACTTTGGGGCGACTGGCTCCATCACATATACGTCCCTAAGTGCACGCTTCCGCTCCCTTTTGGGTATGTGGGTTGCGTATATCATGTTCACCGTCCGCACTTGTGGGGGGAAACCCTTTTGTCCTCTATTGTTCGGCGGCCGGGTCTCCTTCTCGTCATCACTATGCAGCCCCTTGTCATTATTTTCGGTAATTAACTTGCCTGCCTGCTTGAACACCAAACAATCCCTGTTGGTGTGATTGGCTGGCTTTTCGGGGGTGCCATGTATCTGGCACAAGCGATCGATTATTCGGTCCAAATTGGACGGGCCCGGAGTATTTCTTTTGAATGCCTTTTTCCGCTGACCGGGTTTAGAGCCTCTGAATCCGGCATTGACTGCCGTATCTTCAGTATTATCGCCGTTAATGCGGCGCTTGTGCTTATTGCGACGCGACCTGCCATTGCTGTCCTTGGTATCCTAATTACCAGAGTTTTTGGTCAGGTTGTTACTGTGAGCTAGCCAGCTGTCCTCTCCTGCGCAGAAGTGGGTCATGAGTGATGTGAGGGCTGCCATGGATTTCGGCTTTTCCTGTCCTAGGTGCCGGGCAAGCCACTCGTCGCGGATGTTATGTTTGAAGGCTGCAAGGGCCTCTGCATCCGGACAGTCGACGATTTGATTTTTCTTGGTTAAGAACCGTGTCCAGAATTGTCTGGCCGCTGAATTATGTGGCTTAGGTCATCGGCGTCTGGTGGTCGCACATATGTGCCCTGGAATTTATCAAGGAATGCGGCTTCCAGGTCTTCCCAACACCCAATTGATTCTGCTGGCAAGTTGTTGAGCCAATGCCAAGCTGGCCCTTTAAGCTTGAGTGGGAGGTATTTGATGGTATGTAGATCATCACCGTGGGCCATGTGGATGTGAAGGAGATAGTCCTCAATCCAAACCGCGGGATCTGTTGTGTCGTCGTATGATTCAATGTTTACGGGTTTGAAACCCTCGGGGATTTGATGATCCATTACTTCGTCTGTGAAGCATAGTGGGTGTGCGGCTCCTCTGTATTGGGCTATATCATGACGCAGCTCAAACGAGCTTTGTCTACTGTGTTCGGCCCAGTCGGAATTGCTGTATCCGGCGTGATGGTTGTCGTCACGTATCGTGGGGCGCCCACGCGATCCATAGATTGATCTTGTTTGTCTTGCCTTATCCTCCAATATGTCTCGTAAGTCCGGCGCATTCCCCCGTGGCTTTGTACTTTTCGAGCGACGCCGGGGTGCGGCTTTAGTGGAGGGCCTAGAGGCCTCTCTGTCGCGGCCATGAGGTGGCCGGTCGGCCGTATTGTGCGCTGGTGATGTAGGTTTATGTGCTTCTTCCTCTAATCGGGGTAGCAGCTTGCGTTTGGGGTAGCTTTTGGAGGGGCATTCGAGTTCATACTCTTCGGCCGCAAGGACTTCAGTCCATCTGTCGGCTAGCAAGTCTTGGTCAGCTCTAAGCTGTTGCTGCTTTTTCTTGAGGCTGCTTGCCGTGGCCATAAGCCTGCATTTGAAACGCTCTTGTTCGACGGGATCCTCAGGCACGACAAATTCGTCGTCGTCGAGGCTTGCCTCGTCTCCGGAGGTAGGCGTATAATTATCGTCCTCTATCTCTCTGTCTGCCGCTCTCTCATGAGGGCTGGCTTCTCCATCCTCCTGTGTTGAATCTTGTTGGAGGGGGTTGCCTGCGGCACTGTCCGGGGTGTTATTGTCTCCGGTGCCGAAATCTCCATTTTTGCTGTGGCAGGATTTAGAGCGGCGCCGCTGACGCCAGCGCTTAGGCTGTTTCTTGGAGGGGTCATCCTATGTTCTTCCATCGCCATTCCCATCCTTTGGGATGTCCACCATGTATATGTCGTATGACGAGGTGGCCTTCCAGTGCCCTGTAGGCGCTGGTTCTTGGTCGTCTCCGGCATCGTCGTCCATACCATCGATGACTTCGGAGTCGAAGTCTAGCATGTCGGTTAAGGCATCGACAGTGGCTACGAAGTGGGTGGTGGGTGGGCTTTGAATTTCTTCGTCGTCCGCATCCCAACCATCCTGACCATAGTCCGGCCAGGGCTCTCCTGATAGAGAGAGAGACTTCAGTGAATTCAGGATGTCGCCAAAAGGCGAGTGCTGAAAGATGATCGCAGCGGTGAACTCCACGATCGGCGCCCAATCGGGTTCGAGTGGCAGGGGCGCGGAAAGTTCGGGGTCCGGAGAGGAGTCCGGCACCTTGGAGTCACGAGCTTAACAGGGGGCAGGGCTGGTATTCGGCTCTATCGCCGTAGAGGTAGCAGCCCCCGAGGCGGTGTCCAGCCACCCATCCTCGATCGGCGCAGTCGGCTCCGAGCTAAGGGTCGGAGCGGACTCTTGTGCGGCCTCCAGGGCACTGTCCGGCAACAGAGCTAGATCATGCCCATCGTGACAGTGCGGCGCGCTCGGCTGTGGTTCGAATCCGACGAAGATCAAGTCTCCGCGGATGTCAGCCTTATAGTTCAAACTTCCAAATCTGACCTGATGGCCAGGGGCGTAGCTTTCGATCTGCTCTAGATGGCCAAGAGAATTGGCCCGCAGTGCAAAGCCGCCGAATACAAAGATCTGTCCGGGGAGAAAAGTCTCACCCTGGACCGCGTCGTTGTTGATGATCGAAGGAGCCATCGGGACTATAGGTGACGACACAGAGGAACTCTCAATGAAAGCACCAATGTCGGTGTCAAAACCGGCGGATCTCGGGTAGGGGGTCCTGAACTGTCCGTCTAGGCGGATGGTAACAGGAGACAAGGGACACGATGTTTTTACCCAGGTTCGGGCCCTCTCGGTGGAGGTAAAACCCTACTCCTGCTTGATTAATATTGATGATATGGGTAGTACAAGAGTAGATCTACCATGAGATCAAGGAGGCTAAACCCTAGAAGCTAGCCTATGGTATGATTGTTGTTCGTCCTACGGACTAAAACCCTCCGGTTTATATAGACTCCAGAGAGGGCTAGGTTTACACAGAGTAGGTTACAATGGTAGGAGATCTACATATCCGTATCGCCAAGCTTGCCTTCCACGCCAAGGAAAGTCCCATCTGGACATGGGACGAAGTCTTCAATCTTGTATCTTCATAGTCTTGGAGTCCGGCCAAAGATGATAGTTCGGCTATCCGGACACCCCCTAGTCCAGGACTCCCTCAGTTTGCTTTAATTGAAAAGGCCAATTTAGATGCCTTTCAACCACTTGTTGAAATCCTAGGAATTTATTTGTGAGTCAATTCTAGTTGGTTCAACTCGACAAAGGTCGGGGAATTTATATAATATCGCAAACATTTTAGTTTGAACATTTTAAAACTTTTGTCGTTTTAGTTGATTTTGAATTTTGAATTTGAACAGGATTGAATCAACGCGAGTTTATCACAGTAATCATGATGACGTTGCATCATTAGCAGGGAATCACTGTAGCTTAATTATCCGGGCGTCACAGGAATGCATTGTGGAGTAGTTATTAGATGATCGGTTGCTAGAGTGATAGAAGCTTAAACCCTAGTTTATGCGCTACTTCGTAAGGGATCAATTTGGATCCAAATGTTTAATGCTATGGTTAGATTTTATCTTAATACTTTTCTCGTAGTTGCAGATGCTTGCGAGGGGGTTAATCATAAGTGGGAGGTTTTATCAAGTAATGACATCACCCAAGCACCAGTCCACCCACATATGAAATTATCAAAGTAGCAAACGTGAATCAAACCAGCATGATGAAAGTGACTAGATGAAATTCCCGTGTACCCTCAAGAACGCTTTGCTTATTATAAGAGACCATTTTGGCTTGTCCTTTGCCACAAAAGGATTGGTCTACCTTGCTGCACTTTATTTACCATTACCATTACTTGTCCGTTACAAATTACCTTGCTATCAAAGTACCCGTTACCATTTATTTCAGTGCTTGCAGAAATTACCTTGCTAAAAACCACCTGTCATGTCCTTCTGCTCCTCATTGGGTTCAACACTCTTACTTATCGAAAGGACTATGATTGACCCCCTATACTTGTTGGTCATCAAGACTCTTTTCTGGCGCCGTTTCCGGGTAGTGAAGCGCTCTTGGTAAGTGGAAATTGCTAAGGAAAAAAATTATATGACATGCTGAAATTTATTGTTACTTGCTACTATGGAAAACCATCCTTTGAGGGGTTGTTCGGGGTTTCTTTACCTCGACCGGAAGAAAAATTAGTTGCCCCTCAATCTACTGCACCTACTAAAAATATTGGTTGTGAAATTCCTTCCGGTATGATAGAACAATTGCTAGCTAATCTTTCTGCAGGAGATGGAATAGAACATCCTGATATGCACTTGATCTATGGGGATGAGATTTGTGGATTATTTAAGCTTGCAGGTTTACTCGGAGATGAAGCTAAGAAGAAGGTTTTCCCTTTATCTTTGAAGGGAAAAGCGTTGGCATGGTATAGGCTATGCGATGATATTGGATCTTGGAATTGGAATTTTAGCATAAAAATTATCCTATGCATTTAGTTCATTGTGATCGGAATTATATTTATAATTTTTGGCCTCATGAATGAGAAAGTATTGCTCTAGCTTGTGGGAGGCTTAAGCCAATGTTATATTAATGCCCCAACCATGATCTCTCGAGAGAAATTATTATTTAGAACTTTTATGCTCGGCCTTCTTGTGATGATCAATCCATACTCGATACTTCCTGTACTGGTTCTTTTATGAAGAAGACTATTGAATTCAAGTGGGATATTTTCGAAAGAGTTAAATGCAACTCTGAAGATTGGGAACTTGAAAAAGGTAAAGAGTCAGGTATTAAGCTTAAGTTTGATTGTGTTTATTCTTTTATGAGTACTGATACTTTTCAGAAGTTCAGTACTAAATATGGACTTGGCTCTGAGATAGTAGCCTCTTTTTGTGAATCATTTGCTACTCATGTTGATATCCATAAGAAGAAGTTCTTTAAATAGCATCCACCTATTAAAGAAGAGACTAAAGAACTAGTTAAAGTTAAAGATGAAACTATTATTTACAATGTTGATAGAGTTGTGCCCATTGCTTATATAGAAAAACCACCTTTCCCTGTTAGGATAAAGGAGGATGCTAAGGTATCAACGGTGGTTTTCAAAAGTAATATTAAAGCACCTAAATACTCTGAGAAAATCAAATTAGAACCTAGTGTTGCTATGGTTAAATATCTCCTAGTAGAAAATATTGATGGGCTTGTTATTTACTTATGTGATGAAGCTGCTAGAATTGATAAACCCGATGAAAAAGATAAACATAGACCAGTTGTTGGCATGCCTATTGTCTCAGTTAAAATAGGAGATCATGGTTTATGTGACTTAGGTGCTAGCGTGAGTGCTATTACTTTTACCTTATACCAAGAAATTATGAATGACATAGCACCCGCTGAAATAAAAGACATAGATGTTACTATTAAACTTGCTAATAAAGAAACCATCACACCACTTGGGATTGTTAGAGATGTTGAAGTCTTGTGTTGTAAAATAAAATATCCTACTGATTTTCTAGTTCTTGGTTCCCCACAAGATGACTCTTGTCCCATTATTTTTGGTAGACCTTTCTTGAACACTGTCAATGCTAAAATATATTGTGAGGAACAAACTGTCAATGTTAGTTTTGGTGATGAGTCTCATGATTTTAATTTCTCCAAGTTTAGTAGACAACCAGAAAGAATTACCTAGTAAGGATGAAATAATTGGTCTTGCTTCTATTGTCGTGCCTCCTACTGTAGGACTAGAACAATATTTGCTAGACCATGAAAATGACATGCACATGCATGAAAGAAATAAAATAGATAAAATTTTCTTTGAACAACAACCTCTGCTTAAACACAATTTGCCTATTGAAACTCTAGGAGTTCCTCCTCCACATAAAGGTGATCATGTGTTTGAATTAAAACAATTGCCAGACACTTTGAAATATGCTTATCTTGATGAGAAAAAGATATTCCTATTATTACTAGCGCTAACCTTTCAGAACATGAAGAAGAAATATTATTAAAAATTCTGAAGAAGCACCAAGCTGATATTGTATATACTCTTGATGATCTTAAGGGCATTAGTCCCACTCTATGTTAGCACAAGACTAATATGGAACCTTGTGCTAAACCCGTTGTTGATCACCAATGATGTTTGAATCCGAAAATGAAATAAGTGGTAAGAACTAAAGTACTAAAACTTCTGGAAGCAGGTATAATCTACCCCATAGTTGATAGTAGATGGGTAAGTCCTGTTCATTTTGTCCATAAGAAGGGATGTATTACTGTTGTTCTTTATGATAAAAATGTACTTATTCCACAAAGAATTGTTACTAGCTACAAAATGGTAATTGATTTGAGAAAATTAAATAAAGCTACTAGAAAATATCATTACCCTTTGCCTTTTGTTGATCAAATCCTAGAAATATTATCTAAGCACACACATTTTTGCTTTCTTGATGGATATTCTGGTTTTTCTCAAATAGATGCTTCACAACCTGATCAAGAGAAAATCACTTTTACTTGCCCTTTTGGAACTTATGTTTATAGACGTATGCCTTTTGGTTTATGTAATGCACATGTTACCTTTCAAAGATGTATGACTGCTATATTCCCTGATTTTTGTGAAAAGATTTCTGAGGTTTTCCTGGATGATTTTTCCATTTACGGAACTTCCTTTGATGATTGCTTAAGCAACCTTGATCGAGTTTTGCAGAGATATGAACAAACTAATCTTGTCTCGAATTGGGAGAAGTGCCACTTTATGGTTAATGAAGGTATTGTCTTGGGTATAAAATTTCTGAATGAGGCATTGAAGTGACTAAAGCTAAAGTTGATGCAATTGAGAAAATGCCTTGTCCTAAAGATATTATAGGCATTCATAGTTTCCTTGGTCATGCTGAATTCTATGGGAGGTTTATTGAAGACTTCTGTAAAATTTCTAGGCCTCTTACAAATCTTTTACCAAAGGATGTTCCATTTGGTTTTGATGATGATTATGTAGAAGCCTTTGAAACACTTAAGAAGGCCTTAACTTCTGCACCTATTGTTCAACCACCTGATTTGAACTTGCATTTTGAAATTATGTGGGATGCTAGTGATTATGCTATTGGGGCTGTTTTAGGTAAAAGAGTTGATAAGAAACTAAATGTCATTCATTATTGAAAGGATCGAGAAGAGGTGTCTAGAGGGGGGGGGGGGTGAATAGACTCTAAGTAAGAAAAATTGCAGTTTTTAATCTCTTTAAGTTGAAGTGGAGTTTGGCACAAGTTTTAAAATTCACAATACATATCAAGCAAGCGTGACAAGAGTATATGAGCAGCGGAAAGTAAAGCATGCAAATTGCAAGAATGTAAAGGGATGGGACTGGAGTGTGCAAACGCAATTTGGAGACACGGAGATTTTTTATCCGTGGTTTCGATAGGTGGTGCTATCGTACATCCACGTTGATGGAGACTTCAACCCACAAAGGGTAACGGTTGCGCGAGTCCACGGAGGGCTCCACCCACGAAGGATCCACGAAGAAGCAACCTTGTCTATCCCACCATGGCCATCGCCTATGAAGGACTTGCCTCACTAGGGTAGATCTTCACGAAGTAGGCGATCTCCTTGCCCTTACAAACTCCTTGGTTCAACTCCACAATCTTGACGGAGGCTCCCAAGTGACACCTAGCCAATCTAGGAGACACCACTCTCCAAGAAGTAACAAATGTTGTGTTGATGATGAACTCCTTGCTCTTGTGCTTCAAATGATAGTCCCCCCAACACTCAACTCTCTCTCACAGGATTCGGATTTGGTGGAAAGAAGATTTGAGTGGAAAGCTATAGATCAAGATTTATGTGGTAGCAATGGAATATCTTGACCTCAACACAAGTGTAGGTGGTTCTCTCTCAAAAAATGTATGTTGGAAGTGTAGGCATGTTCTGAAGGCTCTCTCCACGAATGAAGAATGGGTGGAGGGTTATATATAGCCTCCACACAAAATCTTACCATTACACACAACTTACCAAACTCAGTGGGACCGAATCATGAAACTCGGTTAGACCGATTTAGTTCATAATGTGACCGTTAGGCATTTCGGTGGGACCGACATGATCAACCTGGTAGGACCGATGTGCTAGGGTTAGGGTAAAGCCTCAACTCGGTTTGACCGATTACACAAACTCGGTGGGACCGATTTGGGTAATAAGCGAAATAGAGAGTTGGCCAGGCAAACTCGATGGGACCGATTGCATACCTCGGTGGGACCGAGATTACTGCAACAGGCAACAGAGAGTTTGCAAGCCCATCTCGGTGAGACTGAGATCCCATCGGTGAGACCGACTTGATTAGGGTTTCTGGCAGTGGCTATGTCATCTGAACTCGGTGGCGCCGGATAGAAAGATTCGGTAGGGCCGAGTTTGACTTTTGGTTTGGGACATATGTGGATGTGGGAAAGTGGTTGAGGGCTTTGGAGCATATCACTAAGCACTTTGAGCAAGCAAGCCATTAAGCAACACATCATCCCCTCTTAATAGTATTGGCTTTCCTATGGACTCAATGTGATCTTGGATCACTAAAAGCAAAATGTAGAGTCTTGTGCTTTGAGCTTGAGCCAATCCTTTGTCCTTAGCATCTTGAAGGGGTTCCACATCCTCTAGTCCGCGCCACTCCATTGTTGAACTTATCTGAAACATACTAGGTAAAATTATTAGTCCAACAAGAGATATGTTGACATTAATTACCAAAATCACCCAGGGAGCACTTGTGCTTTCAATCTCCCCCTTTTTGGTAATTGATGACAACATACATCAAAGCTTTAGATAAAGATATAGAGAATAACAAGTAAAGCTTTGGAAAGACATGTAACATGCATAGGCTCCCCCTACATGTATGCAATCATGTAAATATGGAATATATGAGCATGTGAATGCATAATCATGACAGAGTAAGCGATGTGTTACATGTATCTTGGCTATATGCATCAAAGCAAATGATGTGAATTATAGGAAATGTACCTTCATGCTCATGAGTCCTTCTTGCAAACAGTTTGTACATCAGCAAGAAATCCTCATACACATGACTGTGATGCATATACTTACCTTGTGGCCTTGAGTTGGCTTAGGAAGGAATGAACCTGCGTAAACAAGGTTAGATAGCACAGACACACCTACTAGCCAGAGCAAACAAAAGAAACCACAAGAGTACCAAGACTAGGATGACATGTAGAGAGTGAGTACTGAGTACCCCATTGGATATAGACATGTCCCCAAAGGAAAATATGTGCAATGAATTCAAGGATTTCCTTCCCTTAGATGTCTTGCTCCCCCTGAATCTAGCATGGTATACTGGGAGAAGATAGGGAACAGAAAATCAGAGCAAAGAAAAGAAACAGAGCTAATGCAAACATTCAAATATGAACATGTCTTTCCCCTCTTAAAGACATGTGACTTCTCTCCTCTTTACACCAAGCATCTGGGGTCTTTTGAAGTGATACTCCTGTCTCCTTGTAGAAGAACTCTCTCCCCCTAAGTATTCTCTCCCCCTATAAAAATGATTAAGCTTTGATGTGATCTCTCTCTCCCCCTTTGACATCAATTTCCAAGAAGGGTTCTCCTGGATTTTTGTTACAAATGGGTTTGGTCCTTGAGTCACAGTGCAAAGTAGCAAGTTGAATGTGATGCTGGTAGAGGACAAGAATCATTGAGTAGAGCTGAATCAGGAAGAATGCAGGAACAAGTGGCAAGCCGTCTTTCCTGCAGTGAAGTCGGTGGCACCGAGTTGTGTGCTTCGGCTATACCGAAAGATTTCGGTTGGACCAAAAACAACAGACCGGTGTGACCGAGTTCATCACACAGAAAACACTTGTCACTTCATCTCACTAGACAAGTAAGATCTCACAAGGATTTGCAAGGAATTAACTAAACGATTTGCAAAGAATTGGATGGAGGGAATGCATAACAAAAAGAAACAAAACAGAAATCTAGATGAAGTTTTTTCTGAAAGGGGAAACAAATATGCATGAGACAAATGCAGGAGCACAGAAAAGAACACAAGAGAACTTCATCTAGAATTGGTCGGCGACAAAGTCACCTATGTTAGAGTATATTGACTTAGGAGTCAAGTGAGATCACTTGATCATAGGTCATACTCATCGTTTAAGCTCAAAATGGGGTTACCATTTTTGTTTAAGCATTTTGATGTATTCACATCTTGTTGAGTTGCCTTGACTCCTGACTTGGAGTAAAGCTTCTCTAAGATGGAATAGCATACCTTGGGCGGTGGTGTTGATTGTGATCATGTAGTTGAACTTGTGTGGGTTGCTCAAGGTTGATGTAGCTCATCAAGAGTTCGGAGCTCCACTTGGAATTTGAGTTCATCTACCTACATGGGTTAGTCTTGCAAGGAAGAGCACTTGTGTATCCAAAATGATAGTCATGAAACTCAATATAGAATTTGTCAAAGGATATGTTTGAAGGGTTTCGTGCTTCCTTGTCTTCAACCACCATTGTGTAGAGACTTGGTGATGTAGATATTTGCTCAAGATGTGAGTGGGTTGCAATCTCATAGATTTAGATTCATCCAAGTACCTACAAGGGTTAGATAACATGCAAGGGTGCAAATATATCCAAGACATACGAATAGCAACATGAAAGAAAATATCAAGTATTAGTCAAAGGCTCATGCCTTGCATGTATCCAAAAAGGAGTTCCTACTCCAAGTTTGAAGAATCAATAATGTTCAATTCACCTCTCAAACGGCAAATGGCTTTCTCATCAAGCGGTTTGGTGAATATATCCGCTAATTGCTTGTCGGTGCGAACATGCTTAAGATTAATGTCCCCTTTGGCAACATGATCTTGAATGAAGTGATGACGAACTTCAATATGCTTAGTTCGAGAGTGTTGCACGGGATTGTGAGCAACCTTGATAGCACTTTCATTGTCATAAAGCAATGGAATATGTTTCACATATATCCCATAATCTTTAAGAGTTTGGGTCATCCAAAGTAATTGAGCACAACATAAACCAGTGGCAATGTATTCCGCTTCGGCGGTGGATAAGGATACCGAGTTTTGTTTCTTGGAGGACCAAGACACAAGAGATCTACCACGAAATTGACAAGTACTCGAAGTGGACTTTCTATGAACCTTGTCTCCGGCATAGTCTGAATCGGAGTAACCCACAAGATCGAGAGAAGATCTCTTAGGATACCAAATGCCAAAATTTGGTGTGTGTATTAAGTATCTCACTATCCTTTTCACAGCCTTAAGATGACATTCTTTAGGTGCCGCTTGATATCGTGCACACATGCACACACTTAGCATAATATCGGGACGAGAGGCACATAGATATAACAATGAGCCAATCATGGAGCGGTAAACCTTTTGATCAACCGGTTCACCATCTTTGGTCAAATCAAGATGTCCACTAGTAGGCATGGGTGTAGTCATACCTTTGCATTCTTGCATATTGAACTTCTTGAATAGGTCCTTGGTGTACTTTGTTTGAGAGACAAAGGTACCTTCCTTAGTTTTCTTGATTTGCAAATCGAGAAAGAATTTGAGTTCACTCATCATAGACATCTCAAACTTCTCCGACATTAGCTTTCCAAATTTCTCACTAAAGTGAGGGTTAGTCGAACCAAATATAATATCATCAACATAGATTTGGCACACAAATAGTTCTCCATTAACCCTTTTAGTAAGGAACTTGGTCAAGCATTTATACCACGCTCTAGGAGCTTGTTTAAGACCATAAAGAGCTTTGTGAAGTTTGCAAACATGATTAGGTTTCTTAGGATTGACAAAGCTGGGAGGTTTCTTAACATAAACTTCCTCCTCTATTTCACCATTTAGAAAAGCACTTTTAATGTCCATTTGGTACAAGGTGATATCATGGTGATTAGCATAGGCAAGTAAGATGCGAATGGACTCAAGTCTAGCAACGGGGGCATATGTCTCACCATAGTCCATACCTTCGACTTGAGTGCAGCCTTGGGCGACAAGACGTGCTTTGTTGCGAACTACTTCTCCATCTTCATCTTGCTTGTTGTGAAACACCCATTTGGTACCAATGATGTTGTGGTTGTTGTAGGGCTTCTCAACCAATGTCCAAACTTGATTTCTCTCAAAGTTGTGTAGCTCTTCATGCATGGCGTTTATCCATTCTGGATCTTCCAATGCTTCTTCAACCTTCATAGGTTCAATGCTAGAGATGAATGCATAATGTTCACAAAAGTTTGCCAAACGAGTTTTAGAGCGAGTGATTCTCCTAGTTTGGATATCATTGTAGATTTGCACGACAGGATGGTCTTTGGCGACTCTTGCTCGAACTCGTGGAAGCTTTTGCTTGGATCTGGGTGGAACATCTTATTCATCTTGTTCTTCTTCTTGGCCTTCTTCATTGTTGATGTTGTCGTTCTCTTGTCGTGGTGGAGAAAGAGGTTGTTGATGTTCATCTTGGTGTACTTCCTCGTTTCCTTCGTCTTGGTGTGTCCCACTTGTGGATGCTTCCGTATCAACTCTTGGTTCACCTTGTCGTGAGGTGGAAGCTTCCACTTGGATGGATGAGGTACTCTCCTTCACCTCCATTGGACGAATCTTGCCAATAGACAAGTCTTGGATTGCTTCCGAAGGGTCTTTGTCTCCTACATCAATTGGCAATTGCTATACTTGCGAGCCGTTAGATTTATCAAACTTCACATCTACCGTCTCTTCAACCTTTTGGGTGAAATTATTGTAGACACGGTAAGTGTGAGAGTTTGAGCCATAACCAAGTAGGAAACCTTCATGAGATTTAGGGGCAAATTTAGAACGACGATGCTTATAAAGAATGTAGCACTTTGAGCCGAATAATCGAAAGTATCCAACTTGGGGTTTGTTACCGGTGAGGAGCTCGTATGCCGTCTTGCCGAGTAGCTTGTGAAGATACAAGAGATTTGTTGCATGACAAGTTGTCTCAACAACTTCCGCCCAAAAGTGCTTTGGCATCTTGTACTCATCAAGCATCGTTCTCGCCATTTTGATGAGAGTCTGGTTCTTCCTCTCAACAACTCCATTTTGTTGAGGTGTGTACGTAGCCGAGAACTCATGTGAAATCCCTTCTTCGTCAAGAAAGGTGTCCACATTTGCGTTCTTGAAATCTGTTCCGTTGTCACTGCGAACCTTCTTTATCTTCACTTCAAATTGATTTTGGGCCTTCCTAGCAAAGTTTTTGAAGATCTTTTGGACCTGTGATTTATCATCAAGAAAGAACACTCACGTAAATCTTGAAAAATCATCGACTATGACTAGGCGAAAAGAATTTCCACCGAGACTTTTGTAAGCGTTGGGACCGAAAAGATCCATGTGAAGTAGCTCGAGCGGCCTCCTTGTGGTCATGATGTTCTTCACAGGATGCCTTCCTCCAACCTGTTTACCTGCTTGACAAGCACTACACAGTCTATCCTTATCAACTATGACATCATTAACGCCAAGGATATGATTACCTTTAATAAGCTTGTCAAGGTTTCGCATGCCCACATGACCTAACGGTCTATGCCACAACCAGCCTTTATAGGATTTAGCAATTAAGCAAGTTCTAGGTTGAGCCTTTTTAGTGAAATCAACAATGTAAAGATCACCTCTACGTATACCGGTAAATACCATTTTATGATTATCTCTACGAAACACTTGGCAATCTACTTTAGTAAATAGGACATTGAAACCGAAATCAGCAAGTCTAGATACTGAAAGTAAATTGTAGCCAAGAGGTTCAACGAGCATGACATTTTGTATGGAGCTATCATGTGAGATGGCCACCTTACCGAGGCCAACCACTTTACCCTTTGAGTTGTCACCAAATGTGACATACTTTCGAGGGCCGTCGTTTTCAGCAAGCTCACGAAACATCTCTTCATCTCCGGTCATGTGATCGATACATCCACTATCAAGAACCCATTCCTTTCCTACTGCCATGTACCCCCGAAGATTTCCCATAAGACCAAAGTGTCTCATTGCATCATCAAGATCAAAGTGACTATCATCATCCTCATCATAGTATCCATGTTCAACATCGCCATGTGATGGATCAATTCCTAGAGAGGGTTATTCATTAGAATGAGTTTGACAATGATCTTCTTTATGAATTCTAATAGCTTCCGAAATAATATTGCTAATAATTCCAACATCTCCTTTGGCACGCATAAGATTTGTAAGCTCAAATAGACAATCACCAAACTTAGGATCATTGGAATTCATTTTACTCAAGGCAATATACTTATGGAGAATTTCATCTAGATTTTGCAAGGAATAATTTGGAAAGCGTTCCTCTAGAAATTTCCATATGGTGTAGGCACACCTAAGAGTAGGCAAGCAACCTATCAAGTTTCTAGGCAAACCTCTAGTGATAAGATCAACAGTTCTAAGATTGTGAATCATGTCAATTAACTCATCAAGGGAAGGATGCATAGGATCAACATGAGGTGCACAAGGGCTAGTAATGTACTTGATCAAATGAGAATCATTGAAAATCACAAGCATCTCATTTTTCCACTGATGAAAATACTCTCCATCAAGTATGGGCAATCTATGTCTAAGACTCCCGAAAGTAGACTCATCCATCTTCCTCCAATGGTGTTTAAAGCAAAGCAATAGAGACCGAAGCTTTGATACCAATTGAAAGGATTGAGAAGAGGTGTCTAGATGAGGGGTGAATAGACTCTAAGTAAGAAAATTTGCAGTTTTTAATCTCTTTAAGTTGAAGTGGAGTTTGACACAAGTTTTAACATTCACAATACATATCAAGCAAGCATGACAAGAGTATATGAGCAGTGGAAAGTAAAGCATGCAAATTGCAAGAATGTAAAGGGATGGGATTGGAGTGTGCAAACGCAATTTGGAGACACGGAGATTTTTTATCCGTGGTTCCGATAGGTGGTGCTATCGTACATCCACATTGATGGAGACTTCAACCCACAAAGGGTAACGGTTGCACGAGTCCACGGAGGGCTCCACCCACGAGGGGTCCACGAAGAAGCAACCTTGTCTATCCCACCATGGTCGTCGCCCATGAAGGACTTGCCTCACTAGGGTAGATCTTCACAAAGTAGGCGATCTCCTAGCCCTTACAAACTCCTTGGTTCAACTCCACAATCTAGACGGAGGCTCCCAAGCGACACCTAGCCAATCTAGGAGACACCACTCTCCAAGAAGTAACAAATGGTGTGTTGATGATGAACTCCTTGCTCTTGTGCTTCAAATGATAGTCTCCCCAACACTCAACTCTCTCTCATAGGATTTGGATTTGGTGGAAAGAATATTTGAGTGGAAAGCAACTTGGGGAAGGCTAGAGATCAAGATTTATGTGGTAGGAATGGAATATCTTGACCTCAACACAAGTGTAGGTGGTTCTCTCTCAGAAAATGTATGTTGGAAGTGTAGGCATGTTCTGATGGCTCTCTCCATGAATGATGTCACGCCCAATATGCGCCCCTATCCTAAAGGAACTCGAAGGTCCCACCAAGGATAGAAGCGCATATTGGAGACACTTTTGCAAGGTGAATATCATTACATCGTACCATTACATAATAGCTGGGGATAATTACAAGAGGCATACAATGCCACATGAATACAACAACATCATACACAAGACATCATTCGACTACGGATGAAACACAAACAGAAACTCAAACGACATCCACCCTGCTAGCCCAGGCTGCCGACCTGGAACCTATCCCCTGATCGAAGAAGAAGCAGAAGAAGAGCTCCAAAAAAACAAGTAACATCGCTCTCGCGTCATGATCATCGCATTACCTGTACCTGCAACTGTTGTTGTAGTAATCTGTGAGCCACGAGGACTCAGCAATCCCATTACCACGGGTATCAAGACTAGCAAAGCTTAATCGGTATGGAAAGGATAAGTGGTGAGGTTGCAGCAATGACTAAGCATGATATGGTGGCTAACATACGCAAATAAGAGCGAGAAGAGAAGCAAACGAAACGGTCGAGAAGCTAGAAGAGATCAAAGGGCGATCCTGAAACTACTTATGTTTAAAGATAACACAAACCGTGTTCACTTCTCGACCCACTCGAAAAGAGACCATCACGGTTACATACACGGTTGGGTATTTTAATTCGAATCTGGTGTCAAGTTCTCTACAACCGGATATTAACAAAATCCCATCTGCGACATAAATGCGGGCACGGCTTTCGAAAGTTTAAACCCTGCAGGGGTGTCCCAACTTAGCCCACTATAAGCTCTCACGACCAACGAAGGATATTCCTTCTCCCGGGAAGACCCGATCAGTCTCGGAATCCCAATTACAAGACATTTCGACAATGGTAAAACAAGACCAGTAAGACCACCCAACTGTTCAAACAAATCCTGATAGGAGCTACACCTATTTCGTTCTCATGGCACAACAGATGAGCAATCCGTACAACTAAAACCAGACCTCAAGTTTCCTCGAGGTGGCGTTGCAAAGGGCTCTAGTTTGGACTAATACCGAGAGGAGCACTGGCCCGGGGGGGGGGGGGGTTAAAATAAAGATGACCCTTGAGTCTGCAGAACCCAAGGGAAAAAGGCTTAGGTGGCAAATGTTAAAACCAAGGCTGGGCCTTGCTGGAGGAGTTTTATTCAAAGTGAACTGTCAAGGGGGTCCCATACACCCGGCCGCATAAGGAACACAAAATCAAGGAACATAACACCGGTATGACGGAAACTAAGGCGGCAAGAGTGGAACAAAACACCAGGCATAAGGCCGACCCTTCCACCCTTTACCAAGCATATATAGATGCATTAATTAAGATAAGAGATATTGTGATATCCCAACATAATCTTATCCATCATGGAGCAATCTTCGACTTCACCTGCATTTAACAACGCTATAAGAGGGGCTAAGAAAAGCGGTAACATATCCAAGCAATGGTTTGCTAGGAAGGGTTAAAAGGTTAGAGTCTGACATGGCAATTTGGGAGGCTTGATCAACAAGTGATAGGTAGCGCAGCATAGTGATAGACCGAAGCAACTAGCATAGCAATGATAGTAGTGAGATCCAGGGTAACGGTCATCTTGCCTGAAATCCCGCTAGGAAGAAGAACGAAACCATGAAGAAGACGAACGGATGAAGCCGAACCAAGCGTAGACGAACGAATCCTCACGATCGCAACGAAACAGGAACTATCGAGGAGAAGCACAACCGGAAAGAAGCAAACAACATGGTAAACACACAACAGATAAATATGACATGATGCACAACCAAGCATGATGCATGACAAAGGTCATATGATGCTACTCATGGCAAGAGATGATGCATACAAGAATATCACATCAAAGCAAGTTTAAATGAGGCCGGAAACAACATATAACAATTCCGGTAAGTCCCCATATGCAAATTTCAAAATTGGTCCAGAACTGAATAAACCTTAAGTTAAAGTTGTTAAACAGCAAGTTAAAATACACCAAGATGATCTACACGAAGTTCTAGTCAAGTTCCATATAAAGGTCATTTAATTCGGATCTATGGCCTAGAAGATATGAGCAAAACAAGTCAAACTTGGCATTGATGCAAAATACATTCAAACATCAACCACACACTCTCAAAACATGCATGCAACATGATAAGATGAAACTATATGCAATTATAAGCAAGTTTCATATAGAGCATATTCAAAATGGAGCAACGGTGCAACATACACTCAAGACAAGTTATAACAACAACCTGCCCAAAACAGCAAGTAGGCACTTTGCAACCATCAAAACAACATGCTACAGGAATCTTATGAGCACAAACTTGACATGCACTTCTTGTACAGATAACATACTTAGAATATCATTAAAGGTTCAGTTTCATAGGCATCAAGATTAAACCAATATGATCAATGCCAAATGCAACTTTATAACACAGCAGCATATGCATGAGCAGAGTTAATATGATGGCAACTTGAGAGCAAGAAAGAGACAAGGTACAGCAAGTAAACATAGAAACCAAGGGCATGGCATCAAAGTAAACATAACAAAGAGAAAGTACATCCTGGCATCATAAACAAAAGGCTCATGGATTAGTGCGAACCAACATGACAAGAATGAATTTTGAAATAGTTTCAGCAAGTGTAAATCAGCGACATTATGATGGCATGTTTGCAAGCAAGGAACAGAGGCATATGATCTCCAATATTAACAACTATGGCACGTGAAAACATTACACATAGCATAATTCAAAACATGTAATTGGAACATCTCCAGAAGAGGCATGGATCACTCAATAACAAGCTCACAACAAGGCATCATGAAGTGAACAGGAATCTGAAACATTATATAAGCATGTTCATGGCAATTAAAACATTTGCTACAGGACATGTATAGGGTACAAAGAGGCATGGCATGATAGAGCATAGCATAGAAAACAAAACATCTCAACTAAGCATCTCCAGATTATGCATGGATTAATTGGTAGCATCAAGCAAACATGGCAACATGATATAGCAGTTTCAGCATTGACAGAAAGTTAACAGCAAGTAGCCCACTTCACAAGCTTGATGCACACACTACAGAGCATATAAAAATACATGTATTGCACCCCTGTAAATATGGCATAAATATTCTCCTAAAACATGTAGACATCATGCTCATAGGATGCACACACAAAATGCAACAAAAATGACAAATAAGCAACTTACATCAGTTTTCAGCAGTTAACAGCAACATGCACTTTTGCAACAGGGATTAATATATCAAGACGCACCATAACATGAATGCAAAGCACACCAAAATTTAGAGCATGAAGAGCAGACCATTTGCATATCAAGCTCATCATCATAGCATGAACAGGGACAAAGTTGTGGCACTCACAAGATACACAAATGATGTTAACAATCAGCAGATTCTAGCAGTAAACATCATATAGCACTCTTGCAACGATTATTAGGGCGTCAAGATGAACTCAAACAAGAATACCACAATGGAATGAAATGAAGAACATCTCACAGTGAACATTATGATATATCATACGTGCAAAATGGGGTAACATGCAAGAAACTATGGCAGGTCAAATATATGCACATGATGTTCAAAACTCAGGGACTTGGTGGAAATATACCCTCGCGAGAAATGGAACGAGGTCGTCCCAGGACGGAGTGGTGCAGGCTGCGGGGAGACGTTTGGTACGGGGGTCGGGGACGTCCATGGATGGAGGGATCCCGGCGGCGGGCGGGATGCTCCGGCGAGCTCGCGGGACGCCGGCAGGCAGAGGAAGGCGAGGGGTTGGCCGACCCTTGCCGGATCTGGCAGACGGGAGCTCCCTCCGGCCGGATCTCGCCGGATCCGGGTCAGAGTGGACGCGGGGCGTGGCGGCGAGGCACTCCGGCGGCCGGGGTGAGCGACGGGAGGAGGCGGCACCGGTGGGGCGACAGCGCGGGGCGCGCGGGGGCGAGGCGGCGCCGGACGGCGGCGCGGGCGGTGCGCGGTGGCCAACGGTGAAGCGGGCGGCGCTCGGGGGAAGCGCGCGGGAGCCTGGGCGCTCAGGCTAGCGGCGGCGTCGGACGGGTCTGCGCGGGCCAGATCTGGGCCTGGCGGGCCCGCGGCGGCGGAGGAGAGAGAGGGACGGCGGGGCACTGACGTGTCGCCTCCTGGTTGGGTGCGAGAGGCGGCGGAGCTGAGGTGGTGGCGCGCGATTGGCCGAAGTGAGGTGGCGGTGGTCATGTCCGACGCTGGGCGGACACGTCCGGCGGCGCGGAGGTGCGGGGCTAGGGTTTATCTGCGATTTGAACGGGGAGGCACACATATATATAGGTAGAGCGAGGGAGCTAGGAGTGTCCAAATGAGGTGCAGTTTTCGCCCACACGATCGTGATCCAGCGATGGAGAGCATGGAGGGGGTTTGGATGGGCTAGGTGGGCTGTGTGAAGGGGTGCTGGGCTGCAAGAGAAAAGGGGGTTTCGGGTAACTCGGTTAACCATTGGGGCATCAAACGACCTCCAAATGGAACGAAAATTGACAGGCGATCTACCTACTCTACAACGATACCGCACGCAAAGTTTCAGCCCATTCCGAGAACATTTTTCGGCGGCTCACAAAACAAGAACTGAGAGGTGCGACGGGCGCGTGCGAGTGTGTCTGTGCTTAGAACGGATAACGGAGAGAACCGAGGGAACCCGAACGAATGCAAGTTTTGAAAAAACATGCTGATGAAATGCAGATGATGACATGGCAAAGTGCAACACACAAGCAAATGACATGGCAACGACGGCGAATGACTGGAAGACACCTGGCGCATCAGATTCGGGGCGTTACAACTCTCCTCCACTAACAAGAAATCTCGTCTCGAGATCATAGGAATGAGACGGAAGAGAAAGAGGAAGGGGTGAAATAAGACCAGAAGAAAGAAGAATAACAAAGTCGAGAGAACTTCGGTAGAAAAGAGGAATGACGAGTATGACGAGAATGAAAAGCTCAAGAAACAAGATAGACTCTGAAACCACTCCGGTTAGAACAAGATAGAAAAGGAATGAATAAACGAATTTGGGCATCACTCCGACTGAAAATGGAAGGAATAGAACATGAACTTCACAAGATGGGATGGCACTTGATGAGATGAACAACGCAATGCCTCCGGAAGAATTGAAAGAATGGAATGAAAAGAACTTACAAGGAAGGATTGAAAGGAGTTGTTGAGAAAATCAACAACGAAATAATAAGCTTGTTGTGGACTTATCAAAACCATCTCCAAACTTGAGGTGAAATTATGCCACAACCAATGTCTGAATAGCTGAGAAGAACGAAGAAATGCAAAACTCCACTTCAGGAGAAAACAAAGAATTATTTGCACTTCGAGACATGAGAAGAAAAGATACTAGAACTCCTCCAACAAAAATCTTGATGAAATATTGAAGAATGAATTAAATCATGAAGAACCACCATGAAGAACTCCGGTGACAAAAGGATGATGAGATATAATGAAGGATGAAAGAATAAGATTAGAGCCTTGCGGTGATTTAGATGGGGGTTTCGACGAAATGGACGAGGAAAAATTCGAACTCCAGAAAAGAAAAGATGAAAACACTTCGAACCGAGAGATTATTCATCATGAACAAACTCCGAAGGAAGGGATTACTTGACGACGATAAAATAAGAATAAGAATTACGTTATGCTTATCCTCATCAAATTTAATTGATGACAATCGGATTTTGCATTCAACTTATTCTTGTTGAAAAGGATTAAGGGGGATATTGCACAAAATTTGACAAAGTCTTCATGAACCACCGGTAGATTGGAAAGAACAAATGAATTGATATGATAACAAAGGAGAAAGAATCTGAAGGAACCACCGTAAGAATTCGAAAATGACTGATGAAAGAGAATGAATCACTGGGAAGAATTAGAAGAACAAATATGCTTGAAGGGATTTAGATGCAAAAGAGCGAAGAGATAACAAGCTGATTAAAGAGCACTTGAATGAAGCGCCGGGATAATTGGATAACGGTAGCTGAAATGTGAGGACGAAGAATTCTTCTGGAATGATGGCCTCCGGTGAAAAGAAATGGAAAATGACTCCTGACATACTCCGGATGGGTAAGAAAAGAATAACTGACAAACAGAATAATTTGAGAGGATAGCATGAAGCTAGAACCACGAATCTTCGAGAGAATGGGTAAGATTTAGAAGAAACTCTTCTTCGGTCTTCAAATGACGATGAGAAACACCGCCAAAATTGTTGAGATACTTCGGGAGAATGGAAAGCAAAGAAGTTGAGCCAACAATGAAATGATTAGGAATTGATCTTGGAAAGGAATCTGACTGATGACATTCATTCTTATGTCAAACTCCAAAAAGAATTAGGAATGGTTCCGGAATAATTAGAAGAGTCAGGTAAGATCCTAGGAAAAGACCTGTGGGTTAGGGTCCACTAAAAGAAAACACCGTTGGAAAGGATTGTTGAAGAGATAGATGATGTACCGGAACAATTGAAATATTTGAATGAGGTGTCAACCTCAAATTAATTCAAACACAGACGAATCTCTTGAGATGTCTTGAGCACCCCGGAAGGACAAACTGGCAAGAGGCGAACGAGCAGGGAAAACACTTGATCCAAGGAAAAGAATATGATCAACCTGAAAAACGTGAATTGAGTCCACCAGAGAAGAAAAAGAGATGAAGAATTTTGAACAAAATGAGAATTCACCGGTTGAAAGAATTGCCGAAAGACTGAAGAGTCTTCGCACAAATAAAATTGATGGTCGAAAGAGACTCAGACTCCGGGAAGAAACAAGGGTGGGAGGGCGGGGAAAATAAAGGCACAGAACCGACGAATATCTTGAAGAGAAAACACCGGTTGAAAGAAAGCAAAGGCTTCGCATGAGTAGGATGGATACTCGATTACGGACTCCGACTCAGAGAAGAAATGGGGTGGGCGGGTGGGAAAAAGAAAACAATTGATGATTGAACTTGGCAAAGATGGAGAGGCTCGAGTCAACTTGACGAGAAATGCACCGGATAAAAAGAGCTGAGAACCAACGCTCGAAAAAACCAACCGCGTGATCCTAAAGAAAAATTTGAAGGGGAAGAGGAGTAACTCAAAACACCTAGGTCAAGATTCCTAACCAGAGCGACGAAGGGGCTAAGGAGTAAAAAGAATTCCTACTCTCCGATATAACTAGACTCTGAAAACAGTTTTCTTCTCGACTCAACAACGACCAACTATGAACAATCAAGGGGGCTCCTATGGTCGGTCGAGGCTCTGATACCAACTTGTCACGCCCAATATGTGACCCCATCCTAAAGGAACTCGAAGGTCCCACCAAGGATAGAAGCGCATATTGGAGACGCTTTTGCAAGGTGAATATCATTACATCGTACCATTACATAATAGTTGGGGATACATACAAGAGGCATACAATGCCATACGAATACAACAAAGTCATACACAAGAGCATCATCTGACTATGGATGAAACACACACAAAAACTCAAACGACATCCACCCTGCTAGCCCAGGCTGCCGACCTGGAACCTAACCCCTGATTGAAGAAGAAGCAGAAGAAGAGCTCCAAAAAACAAGTAACATCGCTATCGCGTCATGATCATCACATTACCTGTACCAGCAACTGTTGTTGTAGTAATCTGTGTGCCACGAGGACTCAACAATCCCATCACCATGGGTATCAAGACTAGCAAAGCTTAATGGGTATGGAAAGGATAAGTGGTGAGGTTGCAGCAACGACTAAGCATGATATGGTGGCTAACATACGCAAATAAGAGCGAGAAGAGAAGTAAACGGAACGGTCGAGAAGCTAGAATAGATCAAGGGGTGATCCTGAAACTACTTACGTTCAAACATAAGACAAACCATGTTCACTTCTCGACCCACTCGAAAAGAGACCATCACGGTTACATACACGGTTGGGTATTTTAATTCGAATCTGGTGTCAAGTTCTCTACAACCGGATATTAACAAAATCCCATCTGACACATAACCGCGGGCACGGCTTTCGAAAGTTTAAACCCTGCAGGGGTGTCCCAACTTAGCCCACTATAAGCTCTCATGACCAACGAAGGATATTCCTTCTCCCGGGAAGACCCGATCAGTCTCGGAATCCCGGTTACAAGACATTTAGACAATGGTAAAACAAGACAAGCAAGACCACCCGACTATGCCGACAAATCCCGATAGGAGCTGCACACATCTCGTTCTCAGGGCACAATGGATGAGCAATCTGTACAACTAAAACCGGACCTCAAGTTTCCTCGAGGGGGCACTGCAATGGGCTCTAGTTTGGACCAACACTGAGAGGAGCACTGGGCCTGGGGGGTTTAAAATAAAGATGACCCTTGAGTCTACAGAACCCAAGGGAAAACGCTTAGGTGGCAAATGTTAAAACCAAGGTTGGGCCTTGCTGGAGGAGTTTTATTCAAAGCAAACTGTCAAGGGGGTCCCATACACCCGGCCACGTAAGGAACACAAAATCAAGGAACATAACACTGGTATGACGGAAACTAAGACGGCAAGAATGGAACAAAACACCAGCCATGAGGCCGAGCCTTCCACCCTTTACCAAGTATATAGATGCATTAATTTAGATAAGAGATATTGCTATATCCCAACATAATCATGTCCATCATGGAGCAATCTTCGACTTCACCTGCAACTAACAATGCTATAAGAGGGGCTAAGCAAAGCAGTAACATAGACAAGCAACGGTTTGCTAGGAAGGGTGAAAAGGTTAGATGCTGACATGGCAATTTGGGAGTCTTGATTAACAAGTGATAGGTAGCGCAGCATAGCGATAGACCGAAGCAACTAGCATAGCAATGATAGTAGTGAGATCCAGGGTAACGGTCATCTTGCCTGAAATCTCGCTAGGAAGAAGAACGAATCCATGAAGAATACGAACGGATGAAGCCGAACCAAGCGTAGACAAACGAATCCTCACGATCGCAATGAAACAGGAACTATCGAGAAGAAGCACAACCGGAAAGAAGCAAACAACATGGTAAACACACAACACATAAACATGAGATGATGCACAACCAAGCATGATGCATGACAAAGGCCATATGATGCTACTCATGGCAAGAGATGATGCATACAAGAATATCACATCAAAGCAAGTTTAAATTAGGCCGGAAACAACATATACCAATTCCGTTAAGTCCCCATATGCAAATTTCGAAATTGGTCCAGAACTGAATAAACCTTAAGTTGAAGTTGTTGAACAGCAAGTTAAAAAGCACCAAGATGATCTACACGAAATTCTAGTCAAGTTCCACATAAAGTTCATTTAATTCGGAGCTATGGCCTATAAGATATGAGCAAAACAAGTCAAACATGGCATTGATGCAAACATTCAAACATCAAGCAAACACTCTCAAAACATGCATCAACATGATAAGATGAAACTACATGCAATTATAAGCAACTTTCATATAGAGCATGCTCAAAACGGAGCAACGGTGCAACACATACACTCCAGACAAGTTATAACAATCTGCCCAAAACAGCACGTAGGCACTTTGCAACCTTCAAAACAACATGCTACAGGAATCTTATGAGCACGAACTTGACATACACTACATGTACAGATAACATACTTCAAATATCATTGAAGGTTCAGGTTCATAGGCATCAAGATTAAACCAATATGATCAATGCCAAATGCAACTTTATAACACAGCAGCATATGCATGAGCAGAGTTAATATGATGGCAACTTGAGAGCAATAAAGAGACAAGCTACAACAAGTAAACATACCAACCAAGGGCATGGAATTAAAGTACACATAACAAAGAGAACATAACACCAGGGCATCATAAACAAAAGGCTCATGGATTAGTGGGAACCAACATGACAAGAATGAATGGTGAAACAGTTTCAGCAAGTGTAAATCAGCGACATTATGATGGCATGTTTGCAAGCAACGAACAGAGGCATATGATCTCCAAAATTAACAACTATGGCATGTGAACAAATCACGCATAGCATACTTAAAAACATGTAATTGGAACATCTCCAGAAGAGGAATGGATCACTCAATAACAAGCTCACAACAAGGCATCATGAAGTGAATATGAATCTGGAACATTATATAAGCATGTTCATGGCAATGAAAACATATGCTACAGGACATATATAGGGCATCAAGAGGCATGGCATGATAGAGCATAGCAGTGAAAATAAAACATCTCAACTAAGAATATCCTGATTATGCATGGATTAATTGATAGCATCAAGCAAACATGGCAACATGATATAGCAATTTCAGCATTGACAGAAAGTTAACAGCAAGTAGCCCACTTCAGAAGCTTGGCCCACTTCAGAAGCTTGATGCACTCACTACAGAGCATATACAAATACGTGGATTGCACCCCTGTCAATATGGCATAAATATTCTCCTAAAACATGTAGACATCATGCTCATAGGATGCACACACAAAATGCAACAAAAATGACAAATCAGCAAGTTACAGAAGTTTTTAGCAGTTAACAACAACATGCACTTTTTGCAACAGGGATTAATATATCTAGATGCACCCTAACATGAATTAAAAGCACGCGAACATTTATATCATGAAGAGAAGAAAATGTGCATATCAAGATCATCATCATAGCATCAACATGGACAAAGTTGTGGCACTCACAATATGCACAAATGACGTTAACAATCAACAGATTCCAACAGTAAACATCATATAGCACTCTTGAAACGATGATTATGGCATCAAGATGAACTCAAACAATCATACCACAATGGAATGAAATGAAGAACATCTCATAGTGAACATTTTGCTATATCATACATGTAAAATGGAATAACATGCAAGAAATTATGTCAGCTCAAACATATGCACATGATGTTCAAAACCTGGGGACTTGGTGGAAATATACCCTCGCGAGAAACGGAACGAGGTCATCCCGGGACGGAGCGGTGTAGGCTGCGGGGAGACGTTTGGTATGGGGGTCGGGGACGTCCATGGATGGAGGGATCCCGACGGCGGGCGCGGTGCTCCGGCGAGCCAGCGGGACGCCGGCAGGCGGAGGGAGGCGAAGGGTTGGCCAGCCCTTGCCGAATCTGGCAGAGGGGAGCTCCCTCCGACCGGATGTCGCCGGATGAGCGGACGTGGGGCGGGGCGGCGAGTCACTCCGGCGGCAGGGGCGGGCGACGGGAGGAGGCGGCACTGGCGGGGCGCCAGCGTGGGGCGCGCGAGGGCGAGGTGGCGTCGGACGACGGCGCGGGCGGCGCGCTGTGGCTAGCGGCGAAGCGGGCAGCGCTCGGGGGAAGCGCGCGGGAGCTGGGGAGCTCGGGCCAGCGGCGGACGGGCCTGCACGGGCCAGATCTGGGCCTGGCGGGCCCGCGGCGGCGGAGGAGAGAGAGGGACGGCGGGGCGCTGGCGTGTCGCCTCCTGGTTGGGCGCGGGAGGCGGTGGAGCTGAGGTGGCGGCGCGCGATTGGCCGAAGTGAGGTGGCGGTGGTCATGTCCGACGCCGGGCGGACACGTCCGACGGCGCGGAGGAGCGGGGCTAGGGTTTATCTGCAATTAGAACGGGGAGGCACACATATATATATATATAGGTAGAGGGAGCTAGGAGTGTCCAAATGAGGTGCAGTTTTCACCCACACGATTGTGATCCAGAGATGCAGAGCATGGAGGGGGTTTGGATGGGCTAGGTGAAGGGGTGCTGGGCTGCAAGAGAAAAAGGGGTTTCGGTTAACTCGATTAACCATTGGGGCATCAAACGACCTCCAAATGGAACGAAAATTGACAGGCGGTCTACCTACTCTACAACAATACCACACACCAAGTTTCATCCCATTCCGAGAACATTTTTCGGCGGCTCACAAAACAAGAACTGAGAGGTGCGACGGGCGCGTGCGAGTGTGTGTGTGCTCAGAACGTACAAGGGAGAGAACCGTGGAACCCGAACGGATGCAAGTTTTGAAAAAACATGCTGATGAAATGCAGATGATGACATGGCAAAGTGCAAAACACAAGCAAATGACATGTCAACGATGGCAAATGACTAGAAGACACCTGGCACATAGGATTCGGGGCGTTACAAATGAAGAGTGGGTGGAGGGGTATATATAGCGTCCACACAAAATCTAACTATTACACACAACTTACCAAACTCGGTGGGACCGAATCGTGAAACTCGGTCAGACCGATTTAGTTCATAATGTGACCGTTAGGCATTTCGGTGGGACCGACATGATCAACTCGGTAGGACCGATGTGCTAGGGTTAGGGTAAAGCCTCAACTCGGTTTGACCGATTACACAAACTCGGTGGGACCGATTTGGGTAATAAGAGAAACAGAGAGTTGGCTAGGCAAACTCGGTGGGACCGATTGCATACCTTGGTGGGACCAAGATTATTGCAATAGGCAACAGAGAGTTTGCAAGCCCATCTTGGTGAGACCAAGATCCCATCGGTGAGACCGACTTGATTAGGGTTTCAGGCAGTGGCTATGTCATCTGAAATCGGTGGCGCCGGATAGAAAGATTCGGTAGGGCCGAGTTTGACTTTTGGTTTGGGACATATGTGGATGTGGGAAAGTGGTTGAGGTCTTTGGAGCATATCACTAAGCACTTTGAGCAAGCAAGACATTAAGCAACACCTCATCCCCTCTTATAGTATTGGCTTTCCTATGGAGTCAATGTGTTCTTGGATCACTAAAAGCAAAATGTAGAGTCTTGTGCTTTGAGCTTGAGCCAATCCTTTGTCCTTAGCATCTTGAAGGGGTTCCACATCCTTTAGTCCACGCCACTCCATTGTTGAACTTATTTGAAATATACTAGGTAAAAGTATTAGTCCAACAAGAGATATGTTGACATTAATCAGCAAAATCACCCAGGGAGCACTTGTGCTTTCAATTTTGCTAGCAAAACTCTAGACAGTGCCCAAAGAATTTATGCTACTGTTAAAAAAGATTTTTTAGCAGTTGTGTTTTCTTGTGACAAATTCAGATATTACATTGTTGATTCCAAAGTAATTGTTACACTAATCATGCTGCTACAAAATATCTTATGGAAAAGAAAGATGCTAAACCTAGACTGATTAGGTGGGTTCTCTTTCTTCAAGAATTTGATTTACATGTTACTAATAGGAAAGGAGTTGAGAACCTCGTAGCTGATAAATTTTCTAGGTTAGAAAATATTCTTGATGACCCACTACCTATTGATGATAGCTTTGCTGATGAACAACTAGCATCAACAAATGTTTCTCATAATAGTCCTAGGTATGCTGATTATGCTAATTATATTGTTGCTAAATTTCTACCACCTAGTTTCACATACCAACAAAAGAAAAAATATATATTCTATGATTTAAGACATTAATTTTGGGATGAACCACATGTTTATAAAGAAGGAGTAGATGGTATTATTAGACGTTGTGTACCTGAGCATGAACCAGAACAAATCTTACGGAAATGTCACTCCGAGGCTTATGAAGGACATCAAGCGGGGGATAGAACTGCTCATAAGTTATTGCAATCTGGTTTTTATTGGCCTACTCTCTTCAAGGATGCTCGTAAGTTTGTTTTATCTTGTGATGAATGCTAAAGGATAGGTAATATTGGTAAGCGTAAGGAAATGCCTATGATTATTCTCTTGTTATTGAACCATTTGATGTTTAGGGTTTTGATTACATGGTACCTTTTCTTTCCTTTAGTGGGTATAGACATATTTTGGTTGTTGTTGGTTATGTTACTAAGTGGGTAGAAGCTATTCCAACTAGTAGTGCTGATCACAACACCTCTATTAAAATGCTTAAAGAAGTTATTTTCCCAAGATTTGGAGTCGCTAGATATTTAATGACTGATGGCGGTTCACACTTTACTCATGGTGCTTTCCGTAAAATGCTTGCTAAGTATGATGTTAACCATAGAATTGCTTCACCCTATCATCCTCAATCGACTGGTCAAGTTGAACTTAGCAATAGACAAATAAAATTAATTTTACAAAAAACTGTTAATAGGTCCTGAAAGAATTGGTCTAAGAAATTAGATGATGCAATTTGGGCCTACAGAATAGCTTATAAAAATCCTATGGGTATGTCTCCTTACAAAATGGTTTATGGAAAAGCTTGTCATTTGCCTCCTGGGTTAGAACATAAAGCTTATTGGGCAATTAAAGAACTCAATTATGATTTCAAACTTGCCGGTGAAAAGGGGTTATTTGATATTAGCTCACTAGATGAATGGAGAACGCAAGCTTATGAAAATGCCAAACTATTCAAATAAAAAGTTAAAAGATGGCATGGCAAAAGAATCCAAAAGTAGGAATTCAAAGTGGGTGAACATGTTCTTTTATACAACTCTCGTCTTAGATTCTTTGCAGGAAAACTTCTCTCCAAATGGGAAGGACCTTATATTATCGAAGAGGTTTATCGTTCTGGAGCTATTAAGATCAATAATGCAGAAGGTACTAATCCAAAGGTGGTCAATGAACAAAGAATTAAACATTATATCTCAGGTACGCCTCTTAATGTTGAAACCAACATTATCCAAACTATGACACCGGATGAACACATAAAAGAAACCTTCCAGAACACTCCAGAATCATGAATAACAGGAGGTACGTGATAGGTAAGTAAATGGACTCCGAAAAATCCACAAAAATATTTTCTGTCCATTTTGGCATATTTTTAAAAAATAGGAAAATATGAAACAACTAGGAAGGACACCGAGGAGGGCACGATACACCGGGGCGCGCCTGCCCTGCCTGGCGCGCCCAGGTGGGTTGTACCCACCTCGGGAACCTTCCCGACTCCATTTTCCTTCCGTTTGCTTGTTTCCCAAGATAAAACAAATCTTTATATACTCCCCGAACATATTGACCACCGTATCACAAGGAAATCCCCTGTTCTTGTTTCGTGCTAACTTTTTGATAGATCTGAAATTATGTCGTCTCAAGATTCGGAGGGAGAGTGCCCCGTTTCTTACCAGGCTCCGGACCTGAATATCTTCAAGGGTAACTTTCCATATGTGTGGTTCACAGATGAGGAGGATGAAACCGAATCTATCCCTCCTCATTTCCTGCAGGAAAGCAAGGAAGAGTTATGCAAGAAGATATTAAAGCTTGAGCTGGAGAATGAGGATCTCAGGGAAAACAATTTTAGCCTCCGAGGCAAGCTTGACAAACTTGCTAATTCAACACCACTACCACCATCATCTTCACCACCAAAGGAGACTTGAGTAACGGGAATGGGCACTCCCCTTGGCGTCTACCAAGCTTGGGGGAAGTGCCCTGGTATTGTATCACCACCACTTTCCTTGACTTTATCTATCTTTGTTCGATCTTTAGTTATCCTATGAATTAGTTGAATAAAAGTTAGCATGATCTATTCTCGAGTATTAGTTTTGTGGTCTTTCTTTCTATGTAATCGAGTGGAAGTTATATAATAAAGTTTAGTTGAGTTTTATTTCTTTACTTTTATGTTTCAATAAAAAGAAAAGGAAATAATGAAAAGGATCGTATGCTAATCTTATGATAAGTAATGACATCACATAAGGAAAAGTATAAGTGGTAAAATTTGTTGAAAGTTGACAAACATAACATTCGTCAATGATGCAATTCATGGAAAAATTAATAAGGGAAGAGAAGATTCACATGCAAATACACTATCATGGACATCTTTTGTGATTGTGAGCCCCCATCGAAATATTATATGTCCAAATGGTTGATATTGGACAAGGAAGGCAACGTAATGATTTATGTTTGTTCATATTCACATAGAAGTTATACTGTCATAGATCCTTCAGCATGTGGTGCTTTCCCAATACCTTTGCTAGCCAAAAATTCCACACTAAGTAGAGATACTACTTGTGCATCCAAGAACCCTTAAAACCCAAAATCTTGTTTTGAGAGTCCACCATACCTACCTATGGACTGAGAAAGATCCTTCAAGTAAGTTGTCATTGGTGAAATAAGGCAATAAAATTGCTTCTAAATGTGTTTGACCATTTAGTGTAAGAGAAAATTGAGCATTTTATGAACTTGTGATGGAAAAGTAATAAAAGCGATAGACTGCATAATAAAGGTTGCTATCATAAGGGGCAATATAACATGAAGTTCTTTTTCACTAAGAGATTGAGCATACAAACTTAAAAGCGCATGACATCCTCTGCTCCCCTCTGCAAAGGGCCTATCTTTTACTTTATGTATTTACTTTTTATGCAAGTGTCAAAATATTTTCTTCTATTCCTTTTTATTTTTCTCTTTGGCAACCAGCATGTGGTGGGGAAAGATCTAGGCACATATATCCAGTTGGATATGAGTAGACATGAGTTATTGTTGTTGACATCACCCTTGAGGTGAATGAGTTGGGAGGCAAAACTATAAGCCCCTATCTTTCTATGTGTCCGGTTGAATCTTTTTGATGATGTGTATGCGGTGAGCGTTAGGGATCATAGAAGATTAAATGATGGTTGAGTATGTGGACTTCCGAAAAGGCTCCAATACGAGACCCTTCCAGAAAAGATGATGAATTGTAGTTGCAAAGTTGACTAAGAACATTGTTTATTGGTTTTCAATAAAGTTTATGCTTTTTACTTCGATGTTGTGATGAATCGTTACTTGTTCATGAGAAGTTATATGATAAAGTTATGTACTAATGTTTTATGATAAAATTTGTTGTTATTATAATAATATGCATGATGCTTCTATGTTCGTATTTTGTTTTTATCGACACCTCTCTCTCTAACGATGTGGACATGTGATGTAGGGTAGAACCCTAGATACACGATCTTTCACAATTGGAGGGGATCCTAGGAAGAACACGAAGAACACAAGGAGAAATCACAAGGGGAAACACGAGAGTAAACACAAGAGAAATCACTCAACCAACAAGATCCGGTCACAGATGTGCTAGATCCTCGAAATACAAAGAGTGATAAATGATTCAAAGTCAACAAAGGACAATACAAAAGGTCTTCTCTATGAGGACATCTTGAAGGGTCTTCCCGTGATAGGGTCTTGAATCCGCTTGGGGGATCTTCTTCGAAGAGGTCGTGAACTCCAATGGAGAAGTAACCAAGTGGAGGAGCAAAGCTCTCACACAAATATGAGCTAATCCTTTTGCTAACCCTAACTAGGAGCAGGAGGAGGTCTATTTATAGTCTAAGTTCAAAAGGAAGCAGAATGAAAGGGTACATGGGCCTCGTGCCCGAAGCTGCGCACACACAGGCAGCGGAAGTCCGTTCTCTACCGGTCATCCGGTTGCTCGCGAAGGTCTGAACGTCCGGTAGGGCTCGGACTTCCACTAATCACATTCTGTAAACATAGTACCGGATGTCCGTAGATGGCCGGTCATCCGGTCGCTTCGGATTTCCGCTGAAACGCTTTGGGTGTGGAACTGTCGGTCCTCCGGTGGGGGTCGGACGTCCGCTCGCTGGGAAGTTCTGCCGGAGGTCCGGTCCAGGGTGAACGTCCGCTTGATGTAGCTCTCGCCGGCTCGGACTTGGGTCGGCTGGGCCTTCATGCATTGGACGTCCGGTCCTGGTCAGACGTCCACTGGCTAGAGCATCAGGCGCCGGGCGTCCAGTCCTGGTCGGACGTCCGCTGGCTAGAGCTTCTTCGGTAGCTCTTCTTCTTGTCCTTCGTACTCGGTGTCTTCGCTATCTTGTCCATTGGATGTAGCTGTTTTGTGGCGTTCCTCCAAGTACCTGATCACACATAGTGTTTCAGCTTGAGGTAGTAGCCATGTCTCATGTTTAGAGAGTGGGAGTTCGGAGAGGAGCGAGTTCATCTTATCTTCGATAGCCTTTGCTCGAGCTCTTGTCATTGTTACAAGTGGTGTCGTGGGAGATGTGTATACGTCCATGGGGGATGATCGTGGGATGCTCCGCATCATCTCCCCACCCCTTGGGAAAGACCCAACCTCGTATCGAAAGCTTCCTCACCATGGTATGGTGAGAGGTCTTTGACATTGAAGATGTCGCTCACGTTGTACTTGTTGCTTGGGAGGTCGATCTTGTAAGCGTTGTTGTTGTAGCATGCTAGCACCTTGAAGGGTCCATCGGCTTGGGGTAGAAGTTTGGACTTGTGTTTGTTGGGGAAGCGTTCCTTTCAAAGGTGTAGCCACACAAGATCTCTGATGTTTAATATCATGGGTTGCTAGTTTATGTTGAGCTTTGTCGCGAGTCGTTGTAGTTGGTGCTCAATGGTGTGCCTTGTATCTTCATGCATCTTCTTGAGGTAGCTTGCTCGTGCACTCGCGTCCATGTTGGTGCACTCTTGTAGTGGAAGAGGAAGAATGTCCAATGGGGACAACTGGTTGAAACCATGGACAACCTCAAAGGGGGACTTGCTGGTTGTGGAGTATCTTGCACGGTTGTAGGCATACTCAGCGATGGGTAGGCACTCCTCCCACTCCTTGATGTTCCTCTTGATCAACACACATAGTACAATGGAGAGTGTTCAGTTCGTCACCTCCGTTTGGCCATCGGTTTGAAGATGGTATGCCGAAGAGAACAAAAGCTTGATTCCGAGCTTGGCGCATAGAGTCTTCCAAAAGTAACTCAAGAACTTGACGTCGCAGTCCGAGACAATCGTCTTTGGAACTCCATGGAGGTGCAAGATTTCCCTACAAAAAAGATTTGAAATATGTGAAGCATCGTCTATTTTGTTCCATGGGATAAAATGAGCCATCTTAGAGTGTCGGTCCACAACAACAAACACGGAATCCTTTCCGTTTTGAGTTCTAGGCAAACCAAGTACAAAGTCCATGCTAATGTCTTCCCAAGGTTGATAAGGAGTAGGAAGGGGCATGTAAAGACCATGGGATTGAGCCTTTGATTTAGCTTTGCGACATGTAGAGCATCGGTTGGTGAAGTGTTAGACGTCGTGGAACATCTTGGGCCAAAAATAGTTCTTGGAGAGCGTAGAGAATGTCTTGTCACGTCCAAAGTGTCCCATTAGTCCGCCTCCATGAGCCTCTTGCAAAAGGAGCAGATGAAGAGAAGACTCGGGGATGCAAAGTTTGTTAGCACTCATAAGATAATCAACCTTGATGTAGTAGTGTTCAGAAGATGTATGCGTCAAACACTTGGCATAAGGAATTGCGGAAGAAGGATCATGCGCATACAAGTCTTTTATGTGCTCAAAGCCAATGACACTCAATTCAAGTTTAGTGACAAGCATGCATATGCGTGAAAGAGCATCCGCCATAACATTTTCCTTACCTTTGATGTACTTGATGACATAAGGAAAAGACTCAATGAATTCACTCCACTTAGCATGACGCTTGTCCAACTTAGTTTGACCCTTTAGGTACTTGAGCGTTTCATGATCGGTATGGATGATAAATTCATGAGGGCGAAGATAATGTTCCCATTCACGCAAAAATCGCACTAAAGCATATAGCTCTTTGTCATAGATGGGTAATTGAGCTGCGCTCGAGAAACTTTCTCACTAAAGTATGCTATGGGGCACTTCTCTTGCGTTAACACACCTCCAATGCCATTACAACTAGCATCGCAATGAATTTCAAAAGGTTTGTCGAAGTTGGGGAATGCAAGCACGGGAGCATGAGTAAGCAAATTCTTAAGCTCATTAAATGCGGTATCTTGGGATGGTCCCCAAACAAAAGGTGCATTTTTCTTACTCAAAGTATTCAAAGGTGAAGAGATGGTGCTAAAATCCTTCACAAATCTATGATAGAAACCGGCTAAACCAAGAAAACTACACACTTGTTGCAAGTTGGTTGGTTGGGGCCAATTTTTAATAGCATTGATCTTAGAATCATCTACATGAACACCCTTTGAAGACACAAGGAAACGCAAGAAGAAGAGGTTATCAACACCAAAAAGGCATTTGTCCATATTAGCATAAAGGCACTCTTTCCTAAGGGTTTGCAACACGGTTCTAAGATGGGTGACATGATCTTTGAGGGATTTGCTAAAGACACGAATATCATCCAAGTAGAACACAATAAATACACCAATATATGGTCGAAGAACAAAAGCATGACTCGCATGAAAGTACTGGGTGCTTCGGATAAATCCATTGGCATATCAAGCCATTCATATAAGCCAAATTTGGTCTTAAATGCGGTTTTCCATTCACAACCTTCTTGGATGCTTATTTGATAGTAGCCACTCTTAAAATCAGTCTTAGAGAAGATGGTGGCTCTGCTAAGCTCATCAAGCATATCATCTAAGCATGGAATGGGGTAACGATATCTAACGGTGATAGCATTGATGGGACGGCAATCGGAACGCATGCCATAAGTGCCATCTTTCTTAGCAACTGTCGGATTTTGGGTTCCGGCCAAACCCTTGAGGTTCGAACACTGGGGTGCGCACGAAGATTTCCCCCTACCGAATCACGCTCTCAACCTCGCCGCGATCTCTGAGATTAGCTCGATGAGCTAACAACACAAGAGACACAAGATTTATACAGATTCGGGCCACTGTTGTGGTGTAATACCCTACTCCTGTGTGGTGGTGGTGGATTGCCTCTTGGGCTGGTGATGAACGGTACAAGGGGAAAACAGCCTCCTGAGGAGAGGTGTTCTTGAGCTGGTGTGGTGTTCTACTCGTTCTGGTTTCGGTCCCTTTCTACTATGGTGGCTAGTCCTATATATAGAGGCCCTGGTCTTCTCCCCAAATATTGAGTGGGAAGGGATCCAACAACGGACAATTTGAAAGGGGACAATTAGTACAAGCTATCCAAACTAAAGGTAGTCTTCGCTTGTCTAAGGCGCTGGTGGTGACGCCGTCTTGGGCTCCATGATGACCTCTGTCCCGCCGCCCTGCTGGTCTTTGTCTTGTTGCACCGATATGGAGACCTTTGCCTGATGCATCGATACTCCGCACCTGCGCTTGCCCCCTTAGCACCAAAGGGGAAATGAGGACACTGCGCGCTGGCGCCCGCCTGGCACCCACCTGGCCTTGGTCGTCATGGCTTGCGTCACGGGAACCTCGCGAGGTACCCCTTCCCTTGATCTCTCCGGCCCCTCGCGAGCCTGCCTGGTGAGGCCGCTCCCGAGGAGGCCTTGTGTCGTCTGCCTCGTGAGGCTTGGCCCCTCGCGAGGGTCTTGATTGTTGGTTGACGAAGACGGGTCATACTGGGCCACTGGTGGAGCCACGCCATGGGCCACAGGCAGGCAAGTCTAGAGACCCCCATTCCCAGAACACCGACAGGAACAAGGATTACTGGGACAGCACAAGGGCTCAAGCTTTCACGTACATGACCATTGTCGATGAGTTGTTGTACTTGCCGTTGGACCTCCTTGGTTTCCTCGGGGTTGACATGGTAGGGAACCTTGTTAGGTAGCGATGCTTTGGGGATGAGGTCAATTCGATGCTCGATGCCTCATAGAGGTGGTAGTCCTGGAGGTAGCTCATCGGGGAAATCGTCTTGGAATTCCTGCAAAAGAGAAGATAACACTAAAGGTAGATCGTGAGAGGTGTTAGTTGTTGGTGCCACGTCCTTGCACAAAAGGACATAGTGCATAACAACTGATGGTTTCTCACACACTTCTCTCATCTCACTTTTGGTGGCAAATAGGACTAAGTTTTTCTTGTCGCTCATCGTGGAGGCACTCAATTTTGGCTTGTGGTGCTCACTGTCTTTAGGGTGGGTCACTCTCTTACTCTTTTCTCCATGATGGGTGGCTTGCTTGTCGGTGATCACTTGACTTGGAGATATAGGTCGTAGCACATATTCCTTTCCTTTCATCTTGAAGCTGTAGTGATTGGTACACCCGTTGTGGATGACGCCTCGGTCAAATTGCCATGGTCGACCAAGAAGGAGGTGGCAAACGGACACCAGGACGACATCACACTCCAAAGTGTCTTCATATGCTCCAATCTTGAAGGAGACTTTCACCGTATGCTCGACTAGGATAGTGCCGAAATCGCTTAGCCATTGAACCTTGTAGGGGTGCGAGTGCTTCATCTTGACCAATTGGAGCTTGGAGCATAGTTCTTCACTTGCCAAGTTATGGCAACTACCTCCATCGATGATGACCTTGATGGACCTTCCATTGATGCCGGCCTTGGTTTGGAAGATGTGGCATCTTTGGTCTTTGTCTTGTTGATGTTGAAGTGTCAAGACCTTGGAGACAACGAGAGCGGGGCTCGAATCCTCATCACAAAAGACTTGATCATCTTCATCTTCGTTCACGTGCAGGTGCATGGCCACTTGCTCAAGGGTTTACATCTCCTCTTCACTCATGGAGTCATAGGTTCCGCCGTCATTGAGGATCATGGTGCGCTTGTTGGTACACTCAAAGGACTTGTGGCCTCGGCCGCTGCATGTGAAACACTTGATGGAACTTGTCTTGACGGCCTCATCAGTTGGAGTAGATGATGAAGCTCGTGTCTTGAAATTGCTTGTAGTAGGAGGAGACTTGAGGTTGTCAAAGTTTTATTGTAACTCAACTTGTCGCCGTTGCTTGTAGGTGGCTTGGTTGAGGTAGAAGTTGTTGGAGTCATTGAAGCTTGTGTGTTGGAGAAGCCGTAGCTCTTGGAAGAGTACTTGGCGTACTTGAAGTCATCTTGCACTTGACGTTCCAGTTTGGTAGCCTGATGCACTAGCTCAGTGAGGTTGGAGTGGGGTTGGAAGTCGGCAATCTTCTTCATAGGATGATTGAGGCCATTCAAGAAATGGGCCATAGTTTGCTCTTCATCTTCCGTGACATCCGCTCTTTGTCGGTGTACAAAAATATGGGCTTTTCTGTACCCCTTACTTGTGCATGGGCAGTCGTGGCCACGCCTGCGGCAAGGCTTGGCAGAGCCGTGGATGGACGGAATACAAGACCACCAAGACAAGCATACAAAACAATGAACAGAGAGCAGAACACAAGCTGGACGTCCCCCGGCAACATCCTTGCCGGGGCGGCTTGCGTGGCCCCAGCAAGGTCCTTGCCGGAGCAACCCGTGAAGCACCAGTAAGGCCATCGCCCCTGAGGCTGAGAGCTCTGACACCATTGACAACGTCAAGGCCAAGGCTTGGGGTGCGTGCATAACAGCATGTACATCTTTGTGAAGACCGATGGCCTGCAGGTCCACATGAAGACAAAGAAGGAAAAGACCCCTGGCAAGGCCCTTTCCGGGGACGACTGTGAAGCCCCCGGCAAGAGTGAGGGGCCATGGCCAGGCCCGCACCAGACAAGGTTTTTTCCACTTCACGGCCATTCCAGCGCGACGACCAGCTTGCCAACTAGGTAGACGCCTGAGTGGCGGCATGCAGATTCTAGGCCAACTAAGCAAGTGCCTGCGTGGCGGCATGTAGATCTTCGTGGAGGCTCTACCACCGCGCCAGCACAACGGCTAGCCGGCCAGCCTGGCGTTGCATGCCTCGTCCGCCTGGACGCGTGCCGAAGCAAGGCGAGGCAGCGACAGACGGGACGGGTTCTGTTGCCGTCCCCAATAAAGTAAGATGGCACGTAGGCAGTGCATTAAATGCATTTGTCCTACGATATCAGCGATAAGCTTGTACACTGTAGATACTTTCCACCTCCTGTGTGCCACTGTGGCGACCCCTTTGACATATAGAAGGAGGCCCGAGGCATACTAGAGAAGGATTCAGACTTTTTGGACTGGGCATGCATAGCAGCTAGTTCAAGAACTCAAGAACACAAAATATACACTCAAGCAGGACTAGGGTTTTACGCACCACTGCGGCCTGAACCTGGGTAAATCCCCTCGCGCTAATCACTAGACCTCCTCTTTGCACAGCTCTCTCCCCACCAACCGTAGAAGGGATCCTTGTGATGCCATAGGTGTCGTTTCCCCGACATCTTTGGCGCGCCAGGTAGGGGGCTAGTTGTGAAAATATTTTCTAGTAGTTAGTGCGTCAGTTTCTTCATCGCCATTGCTCCGAAGAAGAAGACGATCACGGCGATCAATTTGTTTGGAGCCGGCCTGCCTGTGCCAGCATGAATGAGCGACGGAGCAGACGCTGGTGGCGGAGGAGGTCACGATCATCCACATCATCCCGATACTAGAAGCCAGGCAAGTGGCGTCATCTGTAGCAGTGACGATGATCTGCCCGCCGCCGCGCCCAAGGACAGAGCCGTGTTGCATACGGGCGGCGTGGGGATCTCCAAGGGTAGGAAGACGACCTCGCCAACACACGCACCACGGTCCTCCCAGGTTGTGCGTGACGAGCAGCGCCGCGATGTTGGTGACCCTGGGCATCGTCGCGGCAAGAGGCCTCAGCGTCATTCTCAAGATGCGCAGGGTCGACATGCACATCAAGATGCTAGAGAAAAGGGTGCGCGGTCACGGAATCATGATGGAACTCCTTCTAACATAGTTTGAAGTTCGAGATCCTCCCATTCATCGCACTTGTCGCTGCCACTGACACGAGCAGAAGCATTAGCACGAGCACAGCTACTCCTCGACTTTCCCCCTGTAGCGGAGAGGCAAGAGGAGTGGAGGGCTGCTATCCAGAGTCTTATTGGCCATGCTAACAGAGATGGCCACCAGAGGCAAGTCCTTCATGATGCCAGGCCGCCGAGCCAGCGCGCGTTGATAGTGGGAGAGTTGGAGGCGCCGCAACTATGGTGCTCTCCCCTCAATCGTAGCAACGGCAGTCGCCAACTCGTCAGGTTGACGCCCGTGATAACGTGTCCAGGGCGTCGTCCGATCAGCGAGCACGTTGGGACCAACGTCAAGTTCTTCATGAGCGCCTCAAGGAGGACACCCAGACCACCATCGAGCGGCGATGAGAGGCACACCACCAATATGATAGGCGTGCTAGGCCCACTATATACAGGCCTGCACCATAGGATGCTGATGTCTTGCCCTATGCGATAACCTGCCCAACATTTACTCGTGAGCTACGATAGTTCCAGTGGCCCACCACCCGCACGTTCAAACCAGAGGTCCCGGAGAAGTACGACGACATGACCCATCCATCCGAGTTCCTGAGCGTTTACACCATTGCGATACAAGCCGCTGGAGCTCGGGATGGCAAGGTGCTCGCCAACTATTTCCCTTTGGTGCTCAAGCCCAATGTCAGATCATGGCGGATGCACCTGCCAATAGATTCCATCTCCTATTGGTCGGATCTATGCCACGAGTTTGTTGGCGCCTTTACTGGTGGCCACGTAGCTCCTGGCCAGGCAAGTGATTTGCATGTCATCCCTCAGAAAGACGGTGAATGTTTGCGCAAATACATACAAAGATTTAGCCGTGTGCAGTATGACATTCCCGATGTTCATCCCGCCGCTGTCATCAGCGCGTTCCATCAAAATGTACACAACCGAAAAATGCGCTAAGAGCTGGCGATGAACAAGGTCACGGACGTCGCCGAGGTATATGTTTTGGCCGACAGGTGTGCCCGAGCTGAAGAAGGAAGGAAGTACCCCGACGAGGACACCAGCGTGAAAGTGACTCTGAAGATGAAGATGTTGTCGCCCCAGCAAAGAAGGGTCGACGATGCAACAAGAAGCGCAAAGGCAAGACCATGCTTGCCGTTGAGGAATCCGGCAACCACGACACCGCCAAGAAGGCCAAGTTGACGACCCAGGTAAGGAGGTTGCCGGGTGCGATGCCTGGCGAGCCTTGGCGGCTGCCTGCAATCCAGGAGACTCCGACAAGCAGTACTACAAGATTCACCGCACCAAAGGACATGACCTCCAGAACTGCCGTCAAGTTGAGCAACTGATGGAGAAGCAGAGGGCTGAGTACGTGAGACGGGACAAAGAGAAGGGACAAGATGGCGCCGAAGGATCCGGCAAGAAGCACAGTGGCCGAGGGGGTCGCCACGACAAAGACAAGGAGAAAGAGAGACCTGCTTGAGGCCGTGACAAGAAAGAGGGAGATGACGATCATAACGATGACGACGAGTCTAGCGAGAACGTGTTTTAGAAGGCTACATAGGTTATGTGTGTTATTGTAGGTGCGTTGTTGCACTCTTCCCATCGCCAACTTAAACAGTGGGCGCGTGAGTTCAATGCGACGAAGCCAATGATCGATGCTCAGAAGCCACTGAAATGGTCCAACGCGCCTATCATTTTTGACGATGAGGATCATCCTGATCGCACAACTACAGTTAGATGTTTGCCGTTGTTGGTTTCACCAACAATCCGCAACCTCAAGGTGACAAAAATGCTAGCTGACGGTGGGGCTGGTCTAAACTTGATCTCGGCCAACGTGATCAAGAGGTTGCAGATCCCTGATGAAGATCTCGAGGAAACCGGTACATTTCAAGGGATCAATCCAGGGAGGAGTCAGCCTAAAGGAAAGGTCACAATACCAGCCACGTTTGGTGGCGACCTCAACTATAGGACATAGAAGATCGTTTTCGATGTCGCAAGATCCCGTTGCCATATAACGGGATCCTTGGCCGTCCAGCACTGGCCAAGTTCATGGCGGTGTCACACTACTCGTACAATAAGTTGAAGATGCCCAGCTGATATGTCTCCAACGTATCTATAATTTATGAAGCATTCATGCTATTTTATTATCTGTTTTGAATGATTACGGGCTTTATTACACACTTTTATATTACTTTGGGACTAACCTATTAACCGGAGGCCCAGGCCATATTGTTGTTTTATTGCCTGTTTCAGTATTTCGAAGAAAAGGAATATCAAACGGATTCCAAACGGAATGAAACCTTCGGGAGCGTAATTTTTCGAATGAACAAGATCCGGGAGACTTGGAGTACAAGCCCGGGAATCTTCGAGGAGGCCAGGAGATAGGAGGGCGCGCCCACCCCCTGGGCGCGTCCCCTATCTTGTGGGCCCCTCGAGGCTCCCCCGGCCGACTTCTTTCGACTATATATTCCCATATACCCTAAAACCATCGAATACGAAGATAGATCGGCAGTTCCACCACCGCAAGCCTCTGTAGCCACCAAAAACCTCTCGGGAGCCCTTTCCGGCACCCTGCCGGAGGGGGATCCCTCACCGGTAGCCATCTTCATCATCCCGACGCTATCCATGATGAGGAGGGAGTGGTTCACCCTCGGGGCTGAGGGTATGTACCAGTAGCTATGTGTTTGATCTCTCTCTCTCTCTCGTGTTCTCTCTATGTCACGATATTGATGTATCGCGAGCTTTGCTATTATAGTTGGATCTTATGATGTTTCTCCCCCTCTACTCTCTTGTGATGAATTGAGTTTTCCCTTTGAAGTTGTCTTGTCGGATTGAGTCTTTAAGGATTTGAGAACACTTGACATATGTCTTGCCGTGTTTATCTGTGGTGACAATGGGATATTCATGTGATCCACTTGATGTATGTTTTGGTGATCAACTTGCGGATTCCGCCCATGAACCTATGCATAGGGGGTGGCACATGTTTTCATCTTGACTCTCCGGTAGAAACTTTGGGGCACTCTTTGAAGTACTTTGTGTTGGTTGAATAGATGAATTTGAGATTGTGTGATGCATATCGTATAATCATGCCCACGGATACTTGAGGTCACAATGGAGTATCTAGGTGACATTAGGGTTTTGGTTGATTTGTGTCTTAAGGTGTTATTCTAGTATGAACTCTATGATAGATTGAACGGAAAGAATACCTTCGTGTTATTTTACCACGGACTCTTGAATAGATCGAGCAGAAAGGATAACTTTGAGGTGGTTTCGTACCCTACCATAATCTCTTCGTCTGTTCTCCGCTATTAGTGGATTTGGAGTGAATCTTTATTGCCTGTTGAGGGATTGTTATATGATCTATCTATGTTATTATTGTTGAGAGAACTTGCACTAGTGAAAGTATGAACCTTAGGCCTTGTTTCCTAGCATTGCAATACCGTTTACGCTCTTTTTTATCATTAGTTACCTTGCTGTTTTTATATTTTCAGATTACAAAAACCTTTATCTACTATCCATATTGCACTTGTATCACCATCTCTTCGCCGAACTAGTGCACCTATACAATTTACCATTGTATTGGGTGTGTTGGGGACACAATAGACTCTTTGTTATTTGGTTGCAGGGTTGTTTGAGAGAGACCATCTTCATCCTATGCCTCCCACGGATTGATAAACCTTAGGTCATCCACTTGAGGGAAATTTGTTACTGTCCTACAAATCTCTGCACTTGGAGGCCCAACAACGTCTACAAGAAGATGGTTGTATAGTAGATATCAAGCTCTTTTCTGGCGCGTTGCCGGGGAGGCTAGGTAAGCGGCACTCACACCCCGTCAACAAAGCTCTTTCCTGGCGCCGTTGCCGGGGAGGTGAGTGCTCTAAGGTATATCTTTATATCTTGCAATCGAATCTTTTTGTTTCTTGTTTTATCACTAGTTTAGTTTATAAAAGAAAAATTACAAAAAAATGGAATTGAGTTTGCCTCGTACGCTTCATCTTTTTAATATCTTTTGTGAGTATGATGAAAAGGAAAATTGTGCTCAAGTGCTAGAAGAAGAATGCATTAGAATGTTTGGTACTAGATCTTTGTATGATGAGCATGATTGCAATGTTGTTAGTATGAATTCCATGAATATCCATGATGCTAATGATATGCAAAGCCAGAAGCTTGGGGAAGCTATGTTTGATGAAGATGATATGTTTAGTCCCCCAAGTTTTGATGAGAATATTTATTATGATGAAAGCATGCCTCCTATTTATGATGATAATATTTATGAAAGTGGATCTGGAAGAGTGTCAACTTTATTTAGTGATGATTCCACTATCTTGGGAGAGGTTTCAATCGATTATGATGAGAACGAAGTTGCTACTTATGATGATTATTGTGATGAAACTTATGCTATAAAAAGTAGTGATGATCATATTTATAAAACTTGTCATGATTATTATTACCCTTTTTCTGAACATTACTCTTTTAGTGTGGAAACAATTTATAGTATTCAAGTCTTTTATGATATTCCCACTATTCCGATCGAGAAGAATTTCGCTTATGTGGAGAGTAGTAAATTTTCTATGGTTGTACATCATGAAAAGAATTCTATAGGTGCTGGTTATATTGTTGAATTCATTCATGATGCTACTGAAAATTCTTATGAGGGAGGAATATATGCTTGTAGGAATTGCAATAATATCAAGTTTCCTCTCTATGTGCTTAAAATCTTGAAGTTATGCTTATTTTGCCTTCCTATGCTAGTTGATTATTGTTCCCATAAGTTGTTTGCTCACAAAATCCCTATACATAGGAAGTGGGTTAGACTTAAATGTGCTAGTCATATGCTTCATGATGCTCCAGTTATGTTTCAATTCTTATCTTTTATGTGAGCATCATTGTCATCATCATGCCTAGCTGAAAGGCATTAAAGAAAAGCGCTTGTTGGGAGACAGCCCAATATTTACGCTTACTATTTTTGTGTGTTCACATGATTATGATACTTTAGTAATCATGTTTTATAGGTTTTGTTTCAATAAAGTGCCAAGTAAGACCTTTAGGATAGCTTACGGTGATAGTTGTGTTGATCCTGCTGAAAATTAGAAACTTTTTCACCCAGTAAATTAGTTTTGATAATTCACATAAATGTTCTTCTGATCTGATTATTTTTTCTCTGGATTGGCACAGAAATTTCTTAGGACTTCCTAATTTGTTAGGATTTTTGGAGTTCCAGAAGTATACGTTTGATACAGATTACTACAGACTGTTCTGTTTTTGATAGATTCTGTTTTCTATGTGTTGTTTGCTTATTTTGATGAATCTATGAGTAGTATCAGAGGGTTTGAACCATAGATAAGTTGAAGTACAGTAGATATTACACCAATATGAATTTATAATGAGTTCATTACAGTACCTAAGTGGTGGCTTTATTTTCTTATACTAACGGAGCTTACGAGTTTTCTGTTGAGTTTTGTGTTGTGAAGTTTTCAAGTTTTGGGTAAAGATTCGATGGACTATGGAATAAAGTGTGGCAAGAGCCTAAGCTTGGGGTTGCCCAAGGCACCCCAAGGCAATATTCAAGGACAACCAAGAGCCTAAGCTTGGGGATGCCCCGAATAGCATCCCCTCTTTCGTCTTCGTTCATCGGTAACTTTACTTGGAGCTATATTTTTATTCACCACATGATAAGTGTTTTGCTTGGAGCGTCATTTTTTTGTTAGTATTTGCTTGCTGTTATTTATAAAAATGTTTTGCATCTATATTTTCAATAAAAATGTCAAGGATAGCCTTTACCATGCTTATTTTGCTAGTATACATGTTGCTGTTTGAAAACAGAAAGTTTAACGCTGTTGCAAAAATTCCCTAGAAAAGTCAGTGAATGGTAAAATATTGAAACTTTTTGCATAATGAGCTCTGATAAATATTTTACAGCGTAGTATTTTTCTCATAATTTTTGGAGTTAGGGAAGTATTGATAGTCTTGCATTCTTTACAGACTATACTGTTTTGGCAGATTGCTGTTATGTTTGCATTGTTTGCATATGATTGCTTGTTTAATGATTCTATTTGACGATAGGAGTATTAAATATGAAGAGTCATTTAGTACGCAATTTTTAATAATAATTTTAGTGATTTGTTATAGTAGAAAATGATAAGGTTTTGCATTGGTTTATACTAACCTATCTCACGAGTTCTTGTTGAGTTTTATGTGGATGAAGTTTTTGAAAATAGAGAAACCATGATATGAGAGGAATTAAGGAGACACAAAAGCTCAAGCTTGGGGATGCCCAAGGCACCCCAAGATAATATTTCAAGAAGTCTCAAGCATCTAAGCTTGGGGATGCCCCATTAGGCATCCCACCTTTCTTCTTCAACAACTATCGGTTAGTATCGGTTGAGCCTAAGTTTTTGCTTCTTCACATGAGTTGTGCTATCCTTGCAATGTCATTTTATTTTGCTTTGCTTGCTGTTTGACTAAAATACCAAGATTTGAAATTATTAAATGAGAGGGAGAGTCTTCACATAGTTACATAATTATTTAGCTACTCATTGATCTTCACTTATATCTTGTTGGAGTAGTTTGTCATTTACTCGTGTGCTTCACTTATATCCTATGTGTAAATGGTTGAATGAGTTGAATGTCATAAATCAGAAAATATACATGTCTCATTTGCTTATCCCAAGGGGAGTAATGACTTCACATCTAAGCAGTAGAGGTTGTAAATTTATTGAAAGTTAGCAAGCATTGTATTGGTCATTTGAACAATTCGAGAAAGAATATTGAAGGAAGAGAGATTTCACATATAAATATACTATCTTAGACATCTTTTATAATTGTGATCACTCATTAAGTATGATATGCTAAAGAGTTGATGTTGGACAAGGAAGACAACATAATGGGTTATGTTTTCTCACATCTTAGTTAAAGTATATTTTCATGGATCATTCAAACATGTTGAGCTTGCCTTTCCCCCTCATGCTAGCCAAATTCCTTGCACCAAGTAGAGATACTACTTGTGCTTCCAAATATCCTTAAACCCAGCTTTGCCATGAGAGTCCACCATACCTACCTATGGATTGAGTAAGATCCTTCAAGTAAGTTGTCATTGGTGCAAGCAATAAAAATTGCTCTCTAAATATGTATGATCTATTAGTGTGAAGAAAATAAGCTTTATACGATCTTGTTATGGAAGCAATAAAAGCGCCGGACTGCATAATAAAGGTCCATATACAAGTGGCAATATAAAGTGATGTTCTTTTCATTAAGATTTTGTGCATCCAACCATAAAAGCACATGATAACCTCTACTTCCCTCTGCGAAGGGCCTATCTTTTACTTTATGTCTTTTACTTTATGCAAGAGTCAAGGTGATCTTCACCTTTCCCTTTTTCATTTTATCCTTTGGCAAGCACCTCGTGTTGGAAAGATCAAGGGGGAAAATATATCCAATTGGATGTAAGTTAGCATGAACTATTATTGTTGACATCACCCAAAGGTGAATACGTTGGGAGGCAACACTATAAGTGTAACGCCCCGGATACAACTTTCCATATTCGTAACTCCAACTCTTGCCTTTTCCGGAGATGCGATATATTATTTACTCCGTGGTTGGGTTTTGTCTTTTGTTTTGCATTTTGTTCATGTCATGCATTTCATCATCGCATCATCCACATTGCATCCGCGTGTTTTCATAAAACCTCGTAGCCGTTAGTTGTTGCCGCTTCTTTCTCGCCTCCGTTGACCTTTCTTAGACCAACCGTCCTTTTGTTGCCTGACTATTTGACCCCTTTGCACAGTGCAGACCCCCTCGCCCGCGTCCGAACCCGACCCGCTCAGTCATCACCATTGGGTCCGGATCATCCCCAAATATCTATAAAATATCTTTGGTTTCTTATTTGGACTTCCCAAGCGTATTTTATCTCCACCGTCTAATTTTGATCGGATGCTCCAAACTTCGCTCTTTTCCATATATATATAGTCCACCCTAGCCTATTTTGGACAACCCTAAAAATCCTCCCCATGTCCCATCCATCCCATTCCTCCCGCCGCCACCCGACCAACTCCTTTCGCCCTCGGGATCCTCCCGATCCAAATCGACCCGAGCTCCTTCACCTTGCTTTCAGCGCCGTCCAACCAGATCGCAGTCGTGCGCCTCCTCCCTCATCCCAGCGGAGCCCCGTCCTCCCCGCGCCTGACCCGTGCGCCCGGTGCGACGCCGGCGAGCAGCAGCTGCAACCAGGTCACGCCGTCGCTCCCCATGTCTTCTCTCTTTTCCCCATTGCTCCTCTTGAACCTTCCCCGCCGTGGCCGCCTGTCTGCAGGTCGCCGACGCACCCGACAGAATCAAGCCGCTGGAGTTCCTGCACTAGCCCTTGCGTCCCCTTCCCCCGCGTTGTTCCCGGACGGCCACCTCGCCAGCATCCCAGGGCCTGAGCTCCGTTGCGCCATGCCCGCCTCGCTCTGCCTCCTGTTTCTCTGCATCGAAGCAGTGCAGAGGAGGGCAAGCTCGTCGACCCCGCCTCTCCTGCCCGTTGACCGCGCCGCCGAAGCCCTGCATCGCGCCAAGCGTCGGTGGCGCCCCCAAGTCCCGCCGCCCGGATCCGTCTGCTGCCGCACCGTTGATCCCGTCCTCACCGCGCCCCTGGTTCCTCTGCTTCGAAGACGAACGAGGCGCGCCGCCCCTCGTTGACCTGTTCCACTGCCGGCGTGGACGAGACCACGTCGTCCGCTTGGGCCAGAGCCACGCCAGATCCGCCAGCCCAAGCCGCTCCTCTCCACCGACTGGGCTTGGCCATGGTGAGCAGCCCAGTCCGCCTAGCAGTTTTGGTCCGAGTAGTGTTTTGTTTCTTCTCTGCGAATTTGTCTATTTTTTCCAGGAGTTTGCGGATTTACAGAAAAGATCCTCATGTTCATGCATTTAATAACTCATGAACCGTGCATCGGATTAAAATGATTTAAACATGTAAAATGCTTAGAATTTTATCTAGTTTCACATTATGCCACTTTCATCCATGTTTGAAATGTTTAAAATGCTGTTTGATTAAATTTGCTCAAATGCCATGTTAAAATGATTTATTTCATAACTAAATAACCGTAGCTCGGTTTTAAACAAACTTTATATGTATTTGGTTTGGAAAAATGCATAGATTAACTTGGTGCACCTTATTTTGCTGTTTATCAACAATAAAATATGTTTCAGGGCAGAACAGTACCAAATTCATAAATTTGTTCATGAGGATTTTCCGGAATTGTTGTTTGTTGTTCCGGCCTCATTTAAACTTGCCTAAATAGTTAGTTTCCATATGCTTCACCCCTTGCCATGTTTAATAACATTTAATATTGTTGAGTACCTAAACGAGAGCGAACTAAATAACTCGAATGTGGTGTTTTGTCAATATGCAACTCGTTGCATATAGAGCTCCACTTAACTTGTAGTATTGTTTGTTGCACTTTGCCATGCCTCATTAAACCGGACATGCATCATACTTGATTGTGCATCATGCCATGTTTATGCTTGTGCATTTACCATGTTGTTTGTTTGTTTCCGGTGTTGCTTCCTAGTTTCGGTAATGTTGCGATTGTGAGGATTCATTCGACTACTCCCGTTCGTCTTCTTCATGGACTCGTTCTTCTTCCTAGCGGGATTTCAGGCAAGATGACCGCTACCCTGGATCTCACTACTATCATTGCTATGCTAGTTGTTTCGTTCTATCGCTTTGCCGCGCTACCTATCTCTTGTTGATCAAGCCTCCCAATTGCCATGTCAGCCTCTAACCTTTTTCACTCTTCCTAGCAAACCATTGCTTGGCTATGTTACCGCTTTGCTCAGCCCCTCTTATAGCATTGTTAGTTGCAGGTGAAGTTGAAGATTGCTCCATGGTGGACAGGATTGTGTTGGGATATCACAATATCTCTTATATTATTAATGCATCTATATACTTGGTAAAGGGTGGAAGGCTCGGCCTTATGCCTGGTGTTTTGTACCACTCTTGCCGCCCTAGTTTCCGTCATACCGGTGTTATGTTCCCGGATTTTGCGTTCCTTATGCGGTCGGGTGATTTATGGGACCCCCTTGACAGTTCTCTTTGAATAAAACTCCTCCAGCAAGGCCCAACCTTGGTTTTACCATTTGCCTCACCTAGCCCTTTTTCCCTTGGGTTTCCGGAGCCCGAGGGTCATCTTTATTTTAGCCCCCCCGGGCCAGTGCTCCTTCGAGTGTTGGTCCGAACTGAGCTGCCTGCGGGGCCACCTCGGGGAAACTCGAAGTCTGGTTTTACTCGTAGCTAGTCTCATCCGGTGTTGCCCTGAGAACGAGATATGTGCAGCTCCTATCGGGATTTGTCGGCACATCGGGCGGCTTTGCTGGTCTTGTTTTACCATTGTCGAAATGTCTTGTAAACCGGGATTCCGAGACTGATTGGGTCTTCAAGGGAGAAGGTATATCCTTCGTTGATCTCGAGAGCTTATCATGGGCTAAGTTGGGACACCCCTGCAGGGTATAAACTTTCGAGAGCTGTGCCCGCGGTTATGTGGCAGATGGGAATTTGTTAATGTCCGGTTTTAGATAACTTGACACCAGATCCGAATTAAAACGCATCAACCGCGTGTGTAGCCGTGATGGTCTCTTTTCGGCGGAGTCCGGGAAGTGAACATGGCTTTGGGTTATGTTTGACATAAGTAGGAGTTCAGGATCACCTCTTGATCATTGCTAGCTTCACGACCATTCCTTTGCTTCTCTTCTCGCTCTTATTTGCGTATGTTAGCCACCATATATGCTTAGTCGCTGCTGCAACCTCACCACTTTACCCCTTCCTTTCCCATTAAGCTTTGCTAGTCTTGATAGCCATGGTAATGGGATTGCTGAGTCCTCGTGGTTCACAGATTACTACAACAACAGTTGCAGGTACAGGTTATGCGATGATCATGATGCGAGAGCGATGTTTGCTTGTTTTGGAGTTCTTCTTCTTCTTCGTTCAAGGGATAGGTTCCAGGTCGGCAGCCTGGGCTAGCAGGGTAGATGTCATTTGAGTTTCTGTTTGTGTTTCATCCGTAGTCGGATGGTGCTCTTATGTAAGATGATGTTGTATTTGTGTGGCATTGTATGCCTTTTGTATGTATCGCCATCTATTATGTAATGTTGATGTAATGATATCCACCTTGCAAAAGCGTTTCAATATGCGGTTCTATCCTTGTTGGGACCTTCGAGTCTCTTTAGGATAGTTTCGCATATTGGGTGTGACAAGTTGGTATCAGAGCCTCGATCGACCATAGGAGCCCCCTTGATTGTTGGCCGTTGTTGAGTCTAGAACAAAAAGTTTTGAGTCTTAGGATTATATATATCGGAGAGTAGGATTCTTTTTACTCCTTAGTCCCTTCGTCGCTCTGGTGAGGACTCCTGACGTAGATGTTTTGTCTTTCCTCTCCTCAAATTTCACTAAATTTTTTTTAGGATCACGCGGGTATCTTGGGATCGTTCCGATATTCTTATGACGAGAACATTGTTCTTGGTGCCTCCTGACATTTAGGGGTTGTGGCAGTGTCCCGGGGAGTTGAGCTCCGAGGTGTTGTCGTCATAATTTTATCGTTGCAGTTCTGGAATACCTGAGTATTGCCGACATCGAAAATCTCTTTTATGCAGTTGTTGGTGAGATAACCTCGACGTCACCCAGTACTGGGGAGTTCGGGAGTATTGCCATAAGTCGTATACCAGATGCTTTTCGAATGTTGAGGTACACGATTTCTGGAGTTTTCTTGGTTATGTGTTGATGGATGGATACAGCTGGATGTAGGGATTGTTCGTTTGGGTGAGATATATTGCTTCCCCTGTATCCCCAACACCAGATTGCATAACCAGAAAGTTTCGGGAGTTTTATAGGTGGGAATTCAAGTAGCTCCTAGAATATCTTTTCGACAGATGCATGATATGGGATTGGGTAAATCTCTATCATATGTATTTGTTCCGGCTTATTCTGCAAGCCAAATCCGTTGTTTTGTTTTATTTGTGGTATTCGAGTTGCTTCAAAGTAAATGTTGAATCCATACCTTTCCTAAATGGTGTTCTCATATTGCTATGTGAATACTAATCCTTTTTGATCATTAAGGTTGTCATGTTAATTCTTTTCCAACCAGTGCGCTTCTCTTCGAGATGATCCCATCATTTTCCCCATCCGCAAGATCAATTCTAAGTTTTCTCAACGGTGTTTGTTTCGTTCATCCCAAGTTTTCTTTGTTTTTCCCCACCCTCCCACCCTTTTCTTCAAGGACTCATTTATTTTAATCAAGTATCCATTTATTCATGTGAAGTCACTTCACTCTTTTCAATCAATGTTCTGATCCGGTGATCCCTCGTGAAGATGCTCACGAGCTTCAAGTTCATCATCCTTTGTTCTTTTTTCTTCTCCGGTGGTTTAATTTCAAGTTTCGGTGTTGATCATATCTCTTCCTTTTGTTTCACATATCTTCCCATGTGAATTTCTTATCCAAGGCTCTCTTATTCATTCACCTCTCCCAGTTCATATCCGGAGTGTTGAAGATAACTCGGAAGGATCATGTTTCCATTCTTAATCCATTCGAGTACTTCGAGGTTTTTCTCTTTCATTCAAGCTATTTAATTCTACCGGTGCAATCTCTATTTCAAGCAATCCTTCAACGATGTTTCTTTCGAATGGGCCCTAACCCACAGGTCTTTGTCCAGGATCTTACCTGACTCTTTTAATTTTCCCAGAGCCATTCCCAAATTCTTTTCGAAGTTTGATGAAAGAATGAATTTCATTAGTCAGATGTTTTCCAAGAGCAATTTCGAATCATTTTCATTGTTGGCTCAACCTCTTTGTTTTTCATTCTCCCGGAGTATCTCAACAATCCATGGTGGTGTTTCTTGTCGTCATTTCTTGGATTTTGAAGACCGAAGAAGAGTTCCTCTTAAATCCTTACCCTTTCTTACAAAGATGCATAGTTCAAGTTCGATGCCATCCTCTCATAATTGTTTTCGATTGTGGTAATTCTTTTCACCCATCCGGAGCATTTCATGAGTTGTTTCCATTTCTTTCCTCCGAAGGCCATCATGTCATAAATCTTCATTCTCAGCTTTTAGCTCTCCTTCTCCATATTCTATCGGTGCATCATTCAAGTATTCTCTAATAAGCTCATGATCTCTTCGTTCACTTGTATCTAAATCCCCTCAAGTATCTTCATTCTTTTCCGGTGAATTGTGCCTTTGCTACTTTCATTTTCAATTCTTACGGTGGTTCGTTCAAGATTTCACTTCCTTCGTTATCATATCAAATATTCGTTGTTTCCAAATCACACCAGTGGTTCCATCAATACGTTCTCAAGTTTGTGCTATATCTCTCTTAATCCTTTCTACGGGAATAAGTAGTATGCCAAATCTGTTGCTTGTCATCAACTTAAATTGATGAAGGATACGCATCCAAGTGTTTAATTCTTTTCTACCGGAGTTTGTCCGTGACATCAATTTCTCAATTATATGTTGTTCATCTTTCTTCTAGAATTCCAAGTTTTTTGCTGTATTTCATCGTGAAGCTCCATCTAAATCATTGCAAGGCTTCACCTGGTGTTTTCAACTTCTCTTTCTTTCTATCATCCTTTTATTACTGGAGTTTTTCATGGAGGCTCTACATGGTGGTTCATCAAGGATTCCTTTTCATTCTTCAATTGTTCTTCAAGATTTTTCTTGGAGTTATGATCCACCAAGCGCTACTCTAAAAATAAACATGGTGTTCAACACATGTCTTGTTTTGAGGAGTTCAAGTATTCTTCTTCTTGCATTTCAAAGTGCAATTCGTTCTACCTTATCATTTGAGGTGGTGTTATGTCATTCTTGACAATTTGAGTTCGTGTTTCATGATTCACATGTTGTCAAGAATGAGATATTTTAAATCCACCAATATCTTCGTTGGAGTCATCTTGTGTCATGTTTCACCTAAAGCTTCCCTAAGGAATGTTGCTATTGTGGTGCTTATCAATGATCCAAGTTATCTCTCTATCCTCTCGGCGAAAGAAGTTTTTCATCTCTTTGTTGATCTCAGGCAAGCAATTGTTTTTCTTTAGTGGCAAAATTTCACCTCTTAGTCTTGGGATGTTTTCCATAAAGCCACTACAAGCTTATTCGTTTAGTTGTTGGTTTTCCAACAACTCCGTTTGATTCTTCTTTGCAAGGATGCTTTCCAAGTTCACTTGGGGCAAAAGTTGTCATTTTCTTCTCCGTCCCTTTATCCCAACGGTCTAACTTCTATTCTTTCGTTTCGGAGGCAGTGTGTTGTTGTTTTCATCAAGTATACTCTCATCTTGTCAAGTTCATGTTCAATTCCTTCCATTTAGAGTCGGAGTGCTGTCCAAATTATATCAATCTTATCCCTTCTCTATCTAGTTTTAACCGGAGTGGTTTCAATATCTATCTTATCACTAAACCTCTTGGTTCTCGTCGTATCCCTTGTTCCTCTTTTCTAACGGAGTGTTTTCAACTTTGTTCATCTTCGTTGTTTTCTTTCTTTCATTTTGCTCAACCTCTCAAGGTTCGTGGTTTCACTCATTGGTCGAAGAAGCAATTTAGTTTTACCTCTTCTCTTCCTCTTCCGTTTCCCTCCGGTGCCATCCCTAGATCTCGGGACGAGATCCTCTCGTAGTGGTGGAGTGTTGTAACGCCCCGGATACAACTTTCCATATTCGTAACTCCAACTCTTGCCTTTTCCGGAGATGCGATATATTATTTACTCCGTGGTTGGGTTTTGTCTTTTGTTTTGCATTTTGTTCATGTCATGCATTTCATCATCGCATCATCCACATTGCATCCGCGTGTTTTCATAAAACCTCGTAGCCGTTAGTTGTTGCCGCTTCTTTCTCTCCTCCTTGACCTTTCTTAGACCAACCATCCTTTTGTTGCCTGACCGTTTGACCCCTTTGCACAGTGCAGACCCCCTCGCCCGCGTCCGAACCCGACCCGCTCAGTCATCACCATTGGGTCCGGATCATCCCCAAATATCTATAAAATATCTTTGGTTTCTTATTTGGACTTCCCAAGCCTATTTTATCTCCACCGTCTAATTTTGATCGGATGCTCCAAAGTTCGCTCTTTTCCATATATATATAGTCCACCCTAGCCTATTTTGGACAACCCTAAAAATCCTCATCATGTCCCATCCATCCCATTCCTCCCGCCGCCACCCGACCAACTCCCTTCGCCCTCGGGATCCTCCCGATCCAAATCGACCCGAGCTCCTTCACCTTGCTTTCAGCGCCGTCCAACCAGATCGCAGCCGTGCGCCTCCTCCCTCATCCCAGCGGAGCCCCGTCCTCCCCGCGCCTGACCCGTGCGCCCGGTGCGACGCCGGCGAGCAGCAGCTGCAACCAGGTCACGCCGTCGCTCCCCATGTCTTCTCTCTTTTCCCCGTTGCTCCTCTTGAACCTTCCCCGCCGTGGCCGCCTGTCTGCAGGTCGCCGACGCACCCGACAGAATCAAGCCGCTGGAGTTCCTGCACTAGCCCTTGCGTCCCCTTCCCCCGCGTCGTTCCCGGACGGCCACCTCGCCAGCATCCCAGGGCCTGAGCTCCGTTGCGCCATGCCCGCCTCGCTCTGCCTCCTGTTTCTCTGCATCGAAGCAGTGCAGAGGAGGGCAAGCTCGTCGACCCCGCCTCTCCTGCCCGTTGACCGCGCCGCCGAAGCCCTGCATCGCGCCAAGCGTCGGTGGCGCCCCCAAGTCCCGCCGCCCGGATCCGTCTGCTGCCGCACCGTTGATCCCGTCCTCACCGCGCCCCTGGTTCCTCTGCTTCGAAGACGAACGAGGCGCGCCGCCCCTCGTTGACCTGTTCCACTGCCGGCGTGGACGAGACCACGTCGTCCGCTTGGGCCAGAGCCACGCCAGATCCGCCAGCCCAAGCCGCTCCTCTCCACCGACTGGGCTTGGCCATGGTGAGCAGCCCAGTCCGCCTAGCAGTTTTGGTCCGAGTAGTGTTTTGTTTCTTCTCTGCGAATTTGTCTATTTTTTCCTGGAGTTTGCGGATTTACAGAAAAGACCCTCATGTTCATGCATTTAATAACTCATGAACCGTGCATCGGATTAAAATGATTTAAACATGTAAAATGCTTAGAATTTTATCTAGTTTCACATTATGCCACTTTCATCCATGTTTGAAATGTTTAAAATGCTGTTTGATTAAATTTGCTCAAATGCCATGTTAAAATGATTTATTTCATAACTAAATAACCGTAGCTCGGTTTTAAACAAACTTTATATGTATTTGGGGTGGAAAAATGCACAGATTAACTTGGTGCACCTTATTTTGCTGTTTATCAATAATAAAATATGTTTCAGGGCAGAACAGTACCAAATTCATAAATTTGTTCATGAGGATTTTCCGAAATTGTTGTTTGTTGTTCCGGCCTCATTTAAACTTGCCTAAATAGTTAGTTTCCATATGCTTCACCCCTTGCCATATTTAATAACATTTAATATTGTTGAGTTCCTAAACGAGAGCGAACTAAATAACTCGAATGTGGTGTTTTGTCAATGTGCAACTCGTTGCATATTAAGCTCCACTTAACTTGTAGTATTGTTTGTTGCACTTTGCCATGCCTCATTAAACCGGACATGCATCATACTTGATTGTGCATCATGCCATGTTTATGCTTGTGCATTTACCATGTTGTTTGTTTGTTTCCGGTGTTGCTTCCTAGTTTCGGTAATGTTGCGATTGTGAGGATTCGTTCGACTACTCCCGTTCGTCTTCTTCATGGACTTGTTCTTCTTCCAAGCGGGATTTCAGGCAAGATGACCGCTACCCTGGATCTCACTACTATCATTGCTATGCTAGTTGTTTCGTTCTATCGCTTTGCCGTGCTACCTATCTCTTGTTGATCAAGCCTCCCAATTGCCATGTCAGCCTGTAACCTTTTTCACCCTTCCTAGCAAACCATTGCTTGGCTATGTTACCGCTTTGCTCAGCCCCTCTTATAGCGTTGTTAGTTGCAGGTGAAGTTGAAGATTGCTCCATGGTGGACAGGATTGTGTTGGGATATCACAGTATCTCTTATATTATTAATGCATCTATATACTTGGTAAAGGGTGGAAGGCTCGGCCTTATGCCTGGTGTTTTGTTCCACTCTTGCCGCCCTATTTTCCGTCATACCGGTGTTATGTTCCCGGATTTTGCGTTCCTTACGCGGTCGGGTGATTTATGGGACCCCCTTGACAGTTCGCTTTGAATAAAACTCCTCCAGCAAGGCCCAACCTTGGTTTGACCATTTGCCTCACCTAGCCCTTTTCCCTTGGGTTTCCGGAGCCCGAGGGTCATCTTTATTTTAGCCCCCCGGGCCAGTGCTCCTTCGAGTGTTGGTCTGAACTGAGCTGCCCGCGGGGCCACCTCGGGGAAACTCGAAGTCTGGTTTTACTCGTAGCTAGTCTCATCCGGTGTTTCCCTGAGAACGAGATATGTGCAGCTCCTATCGGGATTTGTCGGCACATCGGGCGGCTTTGCTGGTCTTGTTTTACCATTGTCGAAATGTCTTGTAAACCGGGATTCCGAGACTGATCGGGTCTTCGTGGGAGAAGGTATATCCTTCGTTGATCTCGAGAGCTTATCATGGGCTAAGTTGGGACACCCCTGCAGGGTATAAACTTTTGAGAGCCGTGCCCGCGGTTATGTGGCAGATGGGAATTTGTTAATGTCCGGTTGTAGATAACTTGACACCAGATCCGAATTAAAACGCATCAACCACGTGTGTAGCCGTGATGGTCTCTTTTCGGCGGAGTCCGGGAAGTGAACACGGCTTTGGATTATGTTTGATGTAAGTAGGAGTTCAGGATCACCTCTTGATCATTGCTAGCTTCACGACCGTTCCTTTGCTTCTCTTCTCGCTCTTATTTGCGTATGTTAGCCACCATATATGCTTAGTCGCTGCCGCAACCTCACCACTTTACCCCTTCCTTTCCCATTAAGCTTTGCTAGTCTTGATAGCCATGGTAATGGGATTGCTGAGTCCTCGTGGCTCACAGATTACTACAACAACAGTTGTAGGTACAGGTTATGCGATGATCATGACGCGAGAGCGATGTTTGCTTGTTTTGGAGTTCTTCTTCTTCTTCGTTCAAGGGATAGGTTCCAGGTCGGCAGCCTAGGCTAGCAGGGTAGATGTCGTTTGAGTTTCTGTTTGTGTTTCATCCGTAGTCGGATGGTGCTCTTATGTAAGATGATGTTGTATTTGTGTGGCATTGTATGCCTTTTGTATGTATCCCCATCTATTATGTAATGTTGATGTAATGATATCCACCTTGCAAAAGCGTTTCAATATGCGGTTCTATCCTTGTTGGGACCTTCGAGTCTCTTTAGGATAGTATCGCATATTGGGCGTGACAATAAGCCCCTATCTTTCTCAATGTCCGATTGAAACTCCATAACCATTAGTATTGCGTGAGTGTTAGCAATTGTAGAAGACTATATGCTTGTTGAGTATGTGGAGTTTGCTAAATCAAAGCTCTGACATAGACCCTTCCTGAAAATAGGATGAATTGCAATTGTTTGATGACTAAGAATGAAGTTTGCTAGTTTTCAAGAAAGTTTATGGTCTATGCTTAACATGTGAATTGCTTGTTACTTGTTCGTGAGAAGTTTTATAAGATGAACTACTGTTATGACATATAATCATGCTATTAAAGGTCATTGAAATTATCATTGATCAAACTTGTGCACCTGCTAGCATTCAAAATTCATAAATTCTTTCTTTTATCATTTACCTACTCGAGGACGAGCAGGAATTAAGCTTGGGGATGCTGATACGTCTCCAACGTATCTATAATTTATGAAGCATTCATGCTATTTTATTATCTGTTTTGAATGATTACGGGCTTTATTATACACTTTTATATTACTTTTGGGACTAACCTATTAACCGGAGGCCCAGTCCATATTGTTGTTTAATTGCTTGTTTCAGTATTTCAAAGAAAAGGAATATCAAACGGAGTCCAAACGGAATGAAACCTTTGGGAGCGTGATTTTTGGAACGAACATGATCCGGGAGACTTGGAGTACAAGCCAGGGAAGCATCGAGGAGGCCAAGAGATAGGAGGGCGCGCCCCCCTGTCTCGTGGGCCCCTCGGGGCTCCCCCGACCGACTTCTTTCGCCTATATATTCTCAATACCCTAAAACCATCTAATAGAAGATAGATTGGGAGTTCCGCCACCACAAGCCTCTGTAGCCACCAAAAACCTCTCGGGAGCAAGTTCCGGCACCCAACCGGAGGGGGGATCCCTCACCGGTGGCCATCTTCATCATCCCGACGCTATCCATGACGAGGAGGGAGTAGTTCACCCTCGGGGCTGAGGGTATGTACCAGTTGTTGGGGAACGTAGTAATTTCAAAAAATTTCCTACGCACACGCAAGATCATGGTGATGCATAGCAACGAGAGGGGAGAGTGTTGTCCACGTACCCTCGTAGACCGAAAGCGGAAGCGTTAGAACAACGCGGTTGATGTAGGCATACGTCTTCACGGCCCGACCGATCAAGCACCGAAACTACGGCACCTCCGAGTTCTAGCACACGTTCAGCTCGATGACGATCCCCGGACTCCGATCCAGCAGGGTGTCGGGGAAGAGTTCCGTCAGCACGATGGCGTGGTGACGATCTTGATGTTCTACCATCGCAGGGCTTCGCCTAAGCACCGCTATAATATTATCGAGGACTATGGTGGAGGGGGCACCGCACACGGCTAAGAGATCTTGGAGATCAATTTTTTTGTCTAGAGGTGCCCCCTGCCTCCGTATATATAGGAGCCAAGGGGGAGGGGGCGGCCGGCCAAGGAGGGCACGCCAAGGGGGAGTCCTACTCCCAGCGGGAGTAGGACTCCCTTCTTCCTAGTTGGAGAAGGAGAAGGGGGGAAGGAGGAGGGAGAGAGGAAGGAAAGGGGGGGGGGGGCGCCGCCCCCCTCTCCTTTTCCTATTCGGACTAGGGGGGAGGGGGCGCGGCCAGCCCTTTCCTCCTCTCTTCCTCTCCACTAGGGCCCATGTAGGCCCATTAAGCCACCCGGGGGGTTCCGATAACCTCCCGGTACTCCGGTAAAATCCCGATTTCACCCGGAACAATTCCGATATCCAAATATAGGCTTCCAATATATCAATATTCATGTCTCGACCATTTCGAGACTCCTCGTCATGTCCGTAATCTCATTCGGGACTCTGAAGAAACTTCGGTACATCAAAACTCATAAACTCATAATATAACTGTCATCGAAACCTTAAGCGTGCGGACCCTACGGGTTCAAGGACTATGTAGACATGACCTAGAACTATTTCCGGTCAATAACCAATAGCGGAACCTGGATGCTCATATTGGCTCCTACATATTCTACGAAGATCTTTATCGGTCAAACCGCATAACAACATACGTTGTTCCCTTTGTCATCGATATGTTACTTGCCCGAGATTCGATCGTCGGTATCCAATACCTAGTTCAATCTCGTTACCGGAAAGTCTATTTACTCGTTACGTAATGCATCATTTCGTAACTAACTTATTAGCTACATTGCTTGCAAGGCTTATAGTGATGTGCATCACCGATAGGGCCCAGAGATACCTCTCCGACAATTGGAGTGACAAAACGTAATATCGAAATACGCCAACTCAACATGTACCTTTGGAGACACCCGTAGAGCTCCTTTATAATCACCCAGTTACATTGTGACGTTTGGTAGCACACGAAGTGTTTCTCTGGTAAACGGGAGTTGCATAATCTCATAGTTATAGGAACTTTGTGTAAGTCATGAAGAAAGCAATAGCACCATACTAAACGATCAAGTGCTAAGCTAACAGAATGGGTCAAGTCAATCACATCATTCTCCTAATGATGTGATCCCGTTAATCAAATGACAACACATGTCTATGGCTAGGAAACATAACCATCTTTGATTAATGAGCTAGTCAAGTAGAGGCATACTAGTGACATTAACTTTGTCTATGTATTCACACATGTATCATGTTTCTGGTTAATACAATTATAGCATGAATAATAAACATTTATCATGATATGAGGAAGTAAATAATAACTTTATTGTTGCCTCTAGGGTATATTTCCTTCAGTCTCCCACTTGCACTAGAGTCAATAATCTAGATTACACAGTAATGATTCTAACACCCATGGAGTCTTGGTGCTGATCATGTTTTGCTCGTGGAATAGGCTTAGTCAATGGGTCTGCAACATTCAGATCCGTATGTATCTTGCAATCTCTATGTCTCCCACCTGGACTTGGTCCCGGATGGAATTGAAGCGTCTCTTGATATGCTTGGTCCTCTTGTGAAATCTGGATTCCTTTGCCAAGGCAATTACACCAGTATTGTCACAGAAGATCTTCATTGGTCCCGATGCACTAGGTATGACACCTAGATCGGAAATAAACTCCTTCATCCAGACTCCTTCATTTGCTGCTTCCGAAGCAGCTATGTACGCCGCTTCGCATGTAGATCCCGCCATGACGCTTTGTTTAGAACTGCACCAACTGAGAGCTCCACCGTTCAATATAAACACGTAGCCGGTTTGCGATTTAAAATCGTCCGGATCAGTGTCAAAGCTTGCATCGACGTAACCATTTACGACTAGCTCTTTGTCACCTCCATAAACGAAAAACATATCCTTAGTCCTTTTTAGGTATTTCAGGATATTCTTGACCGCTGTCCAATGATCCACTCCTGGATTACTTTGGTACCTCCCTGCTAAACTTATTACTAAGCATACATCAGGTCTGGTACACAACATTGCATACATGATAGAGCCTATGGCTGAAGCATAGGGAACATCTTTCATTTTCTCTCTATCTTCTGCTGTGGTCAGGCATTGAGTCTGACTCAACTTCACACCTTGTAATACAGGCAAGAACCCTTTCTTTCCCTGATCCATTTTGAACTTTTTCAAAACTTTATCAAGGTATGTGCTTTGTGAAAGTCCAATTAAGCGTCTTGATCTATCTCTATAGATCTTGATGCCCAATATGTAAGCAGCTTCACCGAGGTCTTTCATAGAAAAACTTTTATTCAAGTATCCTTTATGCTATCCAAAAATTATATATCATTTCCAATTAACAATATGTCATCTACTGTCGGTGTACTAAAGTAGGGGTACCCTAGTATCCCGAACTTGTGCACGGGCAGTCGCAGCGCCCCGCGGCAAGGCTTGCCGGGCGACCGCCAAGGTCCTCCGTGGTTCCTTTGGAGCCATTCAAGAACAAAGTGTTTAAGCCAAAGCAACAAGACTCCGGCAAGAAGAGCTTGCCGGGAAGGCCAACCAAGGCATTTCAAAGAACTTGCCGCGACGCGCCGCGCGTCCCGGCAAGGCCCGGTGAGCGACAAGCTTCCGGACGCGACAAGACAACGACCGCGGCAAGGCGCTTGCCGCGGCAAGCCACCACTCTGTACCCGCGCTCCAGCACATCCACCAATGTGTCGCCCTGGGGCCTTTCCAGGCGCGCGTGGCGAGAGGCTGTGCAGCCAGCGGTGCGAGGTGGCAAGCGGCGCTGACAAGATTGCCATCATGGCGAGCGGTGGCACCCCTGACGGTCCCTTTTCTGCACTGTTTGGGCGACATAGACGGGCATTTAATGCCCTTGTCCCCTGCCGTCAGGGTTAGGTAGGATACACTGTACAAGTAGGTGTACCAACCGCAGTTCTTTTACATTTTTACCCTTGCATGCATTGCCACCTGTCGGTGACCCCTTGATCATATAAAAGGAGGCCCATGTGCAACATAGAGAGGGGGGGAAGCGTTCGAAACCAGAATACGCTCACGCTCGGTCTCGTTAGCAGCTAGAGTGTATTGTAGCATTCGGCGCTCCCGAGCAAGAACACAATACAATCAGACAAGCAGCAGTAGGAGTATTATCTCTCCTGAGAGCTCCGAAGCTGGGTAAACCGCTCGTGTGCTTCGCCTCGATCCGCTCTTCATGCGATCTCCGCCCGCCGCCGAACCGAAAGGGGCTCCGGTCCCATAGGTGTTCGTTCCCACGACATCTTTGGCGCACCAGGTAGGGGGCGTCGAGGTTGTGTGAACCCGATCCGGCGTTCACGCGAGCTAGATCTTCATCTTCTTCATCATCTTCATCGACATGCCACCGAAGAAGAAGGCTTCGGAGGTGGCTGCTCCGTCCACGTCGATCCCACCGCCACCGGAGCAAACGGGTGGTGGGGTAGACGCTGGCGGAGGAACGGGCATCGACGAGGGAGCTCACGCTGCCGCCAGATCCAAGGACAAGGCTACGCAAACCTCGGCGTCCATACATGCACCGCGCCCGTCTCAGGAGGCGCGGGACCAACAGCGTCATGGTACTCGCGGTACCATACGTTCATTGGACCGAGATCGAGCTGGTGGATCTTGGGATGCTCAAGACCAGCATGCGCGCCAACATGCTGGCACGAGCAAGACACGGTCGCCTGGACGGGATCCTGCTCCTTCTAACATAGTTAGAAGTCCGAGCATATCCCGCTCCTCGCACCGTTCGCCACCGCCACCCAAAACTTCGGAAGAAGCTTTGGCGAGAGCTCAATTGCTCTTGGATTACCCTCCAACGGCGGACAAGATCGACGAATGGAGGGCCACCATTTAGAGTCTCATCGGCTTCGCCAACGGCGACACTCCACGGCAGCCGAATGCATCGCAGCCGCAGGAAGACCGCCAGGCACGAGCCGATGGCGACAAGACCGGTGGGGGTGCAACCACCGTGTACTCTCCGCCCCGAAGGCCAAGATCGCCGACTCGCCGGGTCAACCTCGACGATGACTCCACCGCGTCATCAGATCCACGAGCCCGTCGCGATCGGCGCCAAGTTCTTCACGAACGACAGCAAGAAGACGCTCGTACTCGCATCGAGCGTCAAAGAGAAGCGCGGCGTCAATCGGACCAGTGCGCTGGGCCCGCTGTCGACATGCATGCGCCAGGGGAACCAGGCGACTTGCCGTACGCGGTAGGTTGCCCTGCGTTCACCCGTGAGCTGCGGCAAGTCCAGTGGCCCAGCACAAAGAATTTCAAGCCAGACGTACCAGAGAAGTACGACGGCAGGTTGCATCCGTCGGAGTTCCTCAGCATCTACACCATCGCGGTGCAAGCTGCCGGGGGGCGTGACGACAAGATCCTTGCCAACTACTTCCCACTGGTGCTCAAGCCCAATGTCAGATCCTGGCTCATGCACTTGCCGGACAACTCCATATCCTCATGGGCGGATCTGTGCCATCAGTTTGTCGGCACCTTTACAGGCGGCCACAAGCCTCATGGCCATGAGAGCGACCTTCATCTGCTCGCCCAGAAGGAAGGAGAGCCCCTGCGCAAGTATATTCAGAGATTCAGCCAAGTACAGCGCAACATCCCAGATGTCCACCCTGCCGCGGTCATCAGCGCGTTCCATCAGAACGTGCGTAACCGCAGGATGTGGGAGGAGATGGCGATGTGCAAGATCAGAGACGTCAGTGAGCTATATGCCCTGGCCGACAAGTGTGCACGTGCTGAGGAAGGGAGGAGACTCCCCGGAGAGAATACAGGAGCAGGAGGATCTGACAGCGAGGATGCCGCCCCGGCAAGGAAAAACCGGCGGCAGAACAACAGGAAGAAGAAAGGCAAAGATGTGCTAGTCGTTGAGCAGTCCGGCAACGGAGGTGGCGCCAAGGAAGCCGAAGCTGTGGCGGCCGCCGACAAGCAGGACGGCTCCGGCAAGCAGTACTGCAAGATCCACCGCACCAAGGGCCATGATCTCTAGAGCTGCAAGAAAGTCGAGTAGCTTGTCGAGCAGCAAAAGGCTGAGTACGAGCGGCGCGACAAGGAGAAGGCCCAAGAAGGTACTGGAGGATCCAGCAAGAAACGTCCCGGCCGGGGAGGACGCCGCGGCAAGGCCAAGCAGCGGCAAGGAGACGGGCCTCCCCGCGGCCGCGACAAGGATGAAGACGACGATGAAGACGAAGATATGGATGAGGACGAGGCCGATGAGCAGGAGTTCCAGAAAGCCACAGAGGTCCTGTGCATTGACGGCGGTGCTTCTCTGCATACTTCGCACCGCCAGCTCAAACAGTGGGTGCGGGAAGTCAATGCGGCAGAACCACCCGTCGAGTCACGCAAGCCTCTGAAATGGTCCAGCACGCCTATCGTCTTTGATATTGAGGACCACCCTGATCGCATAACTGCGGTCAGGTGCTTGCCGATGTTGGTCTCACCAACTATCCGCAACCTCAAGGTCACTAAGATGCTAGTTGACGGCGGGGCCGGCTTGAACCTGATCTCCTCCGCGGTACTCCAAAAACTCCAGATCCCTGACAGCGAGCTCGAAGAGACCGGCACATTCCAAGGAATTAATCCAGGAAGGAGCAAGCCGAAGGGGAAGATCACGTTGCCGGTGACATTTGGCAGCGAGCTGAACTTCAGGACTGAGAGGGTCACTTTTGACGTTGCTGATTTTCCATTGCCATACAATGGGATACTCGGCCGTCCAGCGCTCGCCAAATTCATGGAAGCCTCTCATTATGGATACAATATGCTGAAGATGCCCGGTCCGATAAGTGTCATCTCTGTCCCTGGCGACAAGAAGGATGCTCTTATCTGCACTGACAAGATCTACCGGGAAGCAGCAGCCACAGCAGAATGCAAGTCACTTGCCGCTGAAGCTCCCGGGAGGAAGAAGAAGACCCAGTCCGGCAAGAGCTCTGATGCCCACTCCGGCAAGCGCACCTCTTCGGAGTGCTGCACTACCGTCGAGGACGCACCATCGAGCTCCACCGGCAAGTGTAAGAAGGCAAAGGCAGCTCTGCCAGAGACCAAGAAGGTGTCCGCCAAGGAGGACGGCACTGGTGGTACCTTCACCATCAGTGCCACTCTCGACCCTAAATAGGAAAGCGCGCTCATTGCTTTCCTGCGGGCGAACGTCGATGTGTTCGCGTGGCAACCGTCTGACATCCCCAGTGTTCCCAGGAAAGTAATTGAGCACCACCTTGCCGTCTGTCCTCATGCGCGACCCGTCAAGCAGAAGGTCAGGAAACAAGTAGTGGAGCGCCGAGAATTCATCGCGGAAGAAATCAAGAAGTTGGAAGCAGCAGGCCTTGTTAGAGGAGTGCTCCATCATACGTGGTTGGCCAATCCTGTAGTCGTGCGCAAGGCAAACGGGAAATGGAGGCTTTGTATCGACTTTACCGATGTTAATAAAGCTTGTCCCAAAGACCCATTTCCCTTGCCGCGCATTGATCAGATTGTTGACTCCACGGCCGGATGTGACTTGCTTTCATTTTTTGACGCATACTCAGGATACCATCAGATCTTCATGGCAGAAGAGGATGAGGAGAAAACCGCATTCATCACTCCATGTGGCACATACTGTTTCATACGGATGCCTTTTGGTGTGAAGAATGCTGGTTCAACATTTGCAAGAGTAGTCCATGACGCTTTTGAGCAACAGTTGCACAGAAATGTGGAAGCCTACATGGATGACATAGTGGTCAAGAGCAAGGACAAAGCAACTCTGATTCAAGATTTAGACGAGACCTTTGCAAATCTGCGCAAGATCAACCTCAAGCTCAACCCCGAGAAGTGTGTGTTTGGAGTCCCCTCCGGCAAGCTTCTCGGGTTCTTCGTGTCTCAACGGGGAATTGAAGCCAATCCCGACAAGATCAAGTCCATTGAGCAGATTGAAGCACCAAAGCGCGTCAAGGATGTACGAAGGCTTGCCGGTTGCGTGGCTGCTCTCAGCAGGTTTATCTCTAAGTCTGCTGAGTGCGCTGTGCCGTTTTTCAAAATATTGAAAAAGGCAGGTCCAATGAAATGGACTCCGGAAGCGGAGGCTGCGCTGCAGGACTTGAAGAGATACCTATCCTCCACTCCGACACTTGTCGCACCTAAGCCACAAGAGAAGTTGCTGCTGTATTTAGCGGCAACCAATCAAGTGGTTAGTGCTGCATTAATAGCGGAGAGGGAGGCGAATGATGAGCCAGCGACCACGGCAGATGCATCCGGCGACAAGCAGGGGGCTTCCCCGACAAGCTCTGGTCCCGGCAAGGATGGATCTGCGCAGGCGCATAAGGAGATACAGAAGAAAATGGTGCAGCGCCCAGTTTACTTTGTCAGTTCCCTTCTGCAGGGGGCTAGGTCAAGGTACTCTGGTGTGCAGAAATTGCGTTTCGGCCTTCTCATGGCCTCGAGAAAGCTGCGCCATTACTTCCAAGCACATGAGATAACAGTTGTCACTCGCTTTCCGCTGAAGAGGATACTGCAGAATCCAGAAGCAACAGGCAGGATTGTCGAGTGGGCACTGGAACTGTCAAGCTTTGGCCTCAAGTTTGAGAGTACTTCAACTATCCAGAGCCGGGCATTGGCAGAGTTCATAGCAGAGTGGACGCCAACACCAGATGAAGAAACTCTAGAAACGAGCATCCCCGTCAAGGAGGCAAACAAAGAGTGGCTGATGTACTTTGATGGTGCCTTCTCGCTGCAAGGCGCCGGTGCAGGCGTGCTACTTGTCGCACCCACGGAGAGCACCTCAAGTACGTAGTCCAGATGCACTTTCCCAAGGAGCAAGCAACAAACAATACTGTAGAGTATGAAGGTTTGCTTGCCGGTCTCAGGATCGCAGCAGACCTTGGGATCAAGAAGCTCATTGTCAGGGGTGACTCACAGCTTGTCGTCTGCCAAGTGAACAAGAATTATCAGAGTCCGTTGATGGAAGCTTACGTTGATGAAGTGAGAAAGTTAGAAGAGCACTTTGACGGCCTACAGATGGAACATGTTCCAAGAGCTCAGAACGACATTGCTGATGGCCTATCAAAGTGCGCCGCACTGAAGTTAGCTGTGGAACCAGGGATCTTTGTGCTCAAATTGACTCAACCATCTGTAACACCATCAACTGGGCAGAACAAGAAGAGGAAGTCGATTTCTGGTGACTATTTTCCGGCAGAGCTCCCCGAAGCCGCCGCCAAGAAGGTCCCCAAGATCAACACCAAGAGTGCTGAGGAGCAGTCTACTCCGACAAGCCCTAGGGTTTGTTCCGTTGAAGCAGACACTCCCGACAAGTTTTGCTCCGGCAAGCTTGCCGGGGAACATCAAGCTCTGGCTGAGCCACAGGTTCTCGCCGTAGAAGCGGATGTTCCCGCAGCAACATATGTGCCTTTAGTCCTTGTTGTCGAGCCACAGGCTCCAGCGTGGGCACATCAGATTGTCCATTTCCTTCAGACAGGAGAACTTCCCGAAGAGCAAGAAGAAGCGGAAAGAGTAGCCCGGCAGTCAAGTATGTACCAGTTAATCGACGACACACTGTACAGAAGAAGATTCAACGGTGTGAAATTGAAGTGTATTCCCCGGGAAGACGGACAAAAGCTGTTGGCGGAGATACATGGAGGCATATGTGGTCACCACATTGGCGCAAGAGCACTTGCCGGCAAAGCATTCCGGCAAGGTTTCTTTTGGCCGACAGCCCTCCAGGATGCAACTGCACAAGTAACCAAGTGTGAAGCGTGCCAGTTCCATTCCAAGCAGATACACCAGCCAGCTCAAGCTCTCCAGACGATCCCTTTATCCTGGCCATTTTCGGTCTGGGGGCTCGACATCCTCGGCCCCTTTCCTCGAGCTGTCGGGGGCTTTGAGTACTTGTACGTTGCGATCGACAAATTCACAAAGTGGCCGGAAGTGGAAGCAGTGAGGAAGGTGACAGCACAGTCAGCAGTCAAGTTCTTCAGGTCGATTGTTTGCTGTTTCGGGATCCCTAACAGGATCATCACCGACAACGACACGCAGTTCACGAGCCGCACCTTCATGCAGTACATCCAAGATCTTGGCGCCAAGGTCTGCTTCGCTTCTGTTGCTCATCCGAGAAGCAACGGTCAAGCGGAGAGGGCAAATGCTGAAGTGCTGCATGGGCTCAAGACCAGGACTTTCGACAGGCTGCGCAAGTGCGGAAAGAACTGGATTGAGGAGCTGCCGGTGGTTCTTTGGTCGATCAGGATGAGGCCAAATCGAGCCACTGGCCAGACACCTTTTGCTCTAGTCTATGGAGTAGAGGCAGTTCTCCCCACGGAACTCGTATACGGGTCGCCTCGAGTGCTCGTTTATGATGAGTTTGAGCAAGAGCAGCTGCGACAAGATGACGCGCTGCTCCTTGAGGAAGACCGTCTTTAGGCTGCTGTACGAGCTGCTCGATACCAGCAAGCTTTGCGCCGCTACCACAGCCGCAAAGTTAATGCCAGAAGTCTCGAGGAAGGCGACCTTGTTCTTCGGCGTGTTCAGTCCGCCAAGAATTCCAACAAGTTGACGCCGAAGTGGGAAGGCCCTTACCGGGTGAAACGAGTCACTAGGCCTGGTGCTGTCCGCCTTGAGACCGAAGATGGCACTCCGGTGAGCAACTCCTGGAACATTGAGCATCTTCGTAAGTTTTACCCGTAAGGCGCGGTTGCCGGAACCCGTTCCGGCAACCACCTTTTGTTCAAGTCTTGCCGCTGTTGCATGTAATCCTTTGTACAAAGCCGGGCGCAGACCCCGTGCATAAATAAAGTTCATGTGCTCCGCACATCTTGTCGATTTCATGCTTTCTATTTTTTGCATGTGTTATCTGACACCTTGTGCAGCACCTACCCCCCGTAAGCAATAACGAGCCGTAAGGCTCCATATCTTTATTTTCTCTTCTTTCTTTTTCTCAAGCAAAGAGAAGTTTCCCTCGCCCACAAGTTTGCCGGGGGGGAAGGAGAAGATAATGGTGTGGGCCAGGCGTCGTTCAAGAAAGTTTCGCCTTGCCGGGACGCAAACGACAGAAAAGCTAAGTTGCCAAAGTTTGAGCAATCAATTTTAAAATTTTTAAGTTATCTTCCTCGAACGACCGTGCTTTGTATGGAAAACCTGTGCGCAGAGGAACCAACTCGTAGCTAGTTGCGCCCTTACTTTGTTTCGAGTCCGCTCAACAACTTAAGTGTGCTGCGACTAGTTGCGACAAGGTTTCTTGTCGGTAGCGGCACCGCCAGTAGGCTGCTGACGTTCCGCACTCAGCGCTCGCTGCAAAGGTGCCCGCGCCGACAAGTTCCCTAAAAGCATAGGGCAAAAACATACAAAGGAAGGAATCAAGTAAAGGAAATAACATAGCAATCGATACCCAAAATAAAAGTTACATTACAAGATAACTTGTCGCAGCTCTAATAGATTGTTCTCGTAACATGACTAGCAGCGGCAAGAAAAGGAGAAAATAGGCGGCCTAATCTACGCGATCGCCGTCAACTCTCTTGACTTCATTCACCTTGTCCACAATGGGTGCGACAAGGGCCTTGAGCTCTTCCAGATCAGCATCCGGAGGCAGCTTCTTGAGGACATTGGTGAGGTTGAGGCCTGGGTTGCGGAAGGCCACCTTCACCAACACCTTTTGAAGAACTCTCGCTCAGATTGTGCGTGACTCGTCGGCCAGCTGCTTTGGGATCCTTTCCCGGAGTTGCTGGAGGGCCGTCGCCACGCTCTTGAAGAACAAAGTGAGCTTGGCGCTGGGCTGGAGGTTCTCATCGGAGGAATACCCGAAATCCTCCATCACCAGCTGCGCCAGCTCCTCATCAATGACTGTGGCGATATTTACGAGACCCTCTGTCCAGAGTTCCACCATCTCCCTAAAAGTGTTCTGGGTTTCGGCAGCCCTCGTCAGCAGCGCTTCGTTGGCCTTGATCTCCTCCTTCAAGGCCACCTCCCGCTCCTTGGCGCCGTCCAGCGTCTCGGTCAAAGTAGCCAGCTTCAACTCAAGATCAGCGTTGGAGTCCTTGGCGGTGCTCAGCTCCTTGCCCTTCTCGATGAGACGACCATGCAGCTCGCCATGGGCGTGGGCGTCCTTCTCGCGCTCAAGCTGGAGCGCGGCAAGCTCTTCATCCCTCGCCTTGAGATCGGCCTCTAGCTGCGCCACCTTCGCCTCCAGCTCTTTCTTGGCGGCCTCGGCAGCTGTGGCAGCATCCTTTGCTTCCTTGAGAGCCCCGCCAAATGTTTCCTTGCGTGCGGCAAGCTCCTCCTCGTGGCTGTCCAGATTGACCTTCCGCTGCGCCAACTCACCTTCCCGCGTGAACAGCTCCTCGGCGGCAAGCCGCTCTTGCTCTTCAGCTTCAGCCTTCTCGAGAAGGAAGGCTGTCCGCGCCTCGATGAGCTGCGCCCGCTCCTCTGCAATGGACTGGAGGGCTTCCTGGTTGCGACTCCGGAGCTCCTCCGCATGCTTCTCAATATCCACTCCCGCCTGCGTGACAAGCGCTTCCCGGGATTCCACCTTGGCTTGTCAGGCGCGGTAGAGCGACAGCAGCCTCCGCAGCAGCTGTTCCTCCTCAGGCTCGCCGCCGCCGCTGCTCGGTGCATCAACCAGCGTCAGCCCAGCGGAGGCGAGCACTTCTCCGTCAAAGACTTCTCCTTCGACCGGTGCCCTGGAGCTTGACGCCCAGGGGAGCTTGATGAAGACGCCATCGCCGGCCTTCAAATAGGCGCCGGGCTGGGGCTCTTCGGAGCCTGACGCAGCGGCAGCGGTGGAGGGATCAGCGGTCGGCGTAGCGCCTTGCACTCCTGCGGCCTCGGGGTCGTCAGTGCAATCGCCAGATCCCTCGCCAGCTCCTGCGGCGGCAGCTTTGGCGGCGGGCTCACCAGCGCCAGCTCCTTCTTCGGTGGTAGCGGCGTCGTCGGTGTTGCCGCGCGCGTTCTCCTTGCCGGTGGCCTCGGTCTCCATCGGCTCCGTGGAAGATGGATCTGACGGCCGGGACAAGGGAGAAAAAGTCAAGCAAAAATCCAAAAAGAAGATCAGAAGAAGATCAGAATAAGAAGAACCCAAGGGAAGTTTTCAGGCAAGAAGGGTTACCTGTACTGGGATCTGCAGTCATGGGCTCCACCACCGGGGGGTCGCTGGTACCGTCCCTTGCCGGAGAACTGTCCCTTGCCGGAGACTTCTCCCTTGCCGGAGAACGCTCCCTTGCCGGGGAATCCTCCCTTGGCGGCGTAGTTGAAGCAGATAGCATCTCGGGGGCGGCTTCCGGTTGCTCCTGGTGAGGCTGTTCTGCTCCTACACAAACCAATAGACAGATATCAGCAAATAAAGAGCACCCATGCGCGCCCAACAACGGGAAGTAAACAGATACTTACGCTGGGGGCTGCGCTGGGGGCTGCTTCGGGGAGTAGTTGCCGGGTTCGGCAAGGTGGTCTCGGGCGCGCCCCCTGCTGTCGCGGTGGGCTCGTCCTCGATGACAATCACCGGAGCCTTGGCCCTCTTCGCTGCTCTCTGGGCCAGGGTCCTGAGAAGTTCAGAGTAAAGCAAATCAGATGCAAGAGAAAAACAACAAGAATTGAAGAACTACAAATACAACAAAGAATCTTACTCTTCTTCTTCCTCGTCGGAGCTGAGCGCGGAGAGGTCGAAGTCCGGCCCTCTTTCGGCGCGACGAGGCAGAGGAGTAGGCTCCCTCGACCGCTTGGCGGGGGCAGCGGCAGGATCAGAAGCGGCGGTCCGGGAGGACCCCGCTCCAGTTGCCGTAGCGGCGTGAGACGCTCCCGCGGCAACAGTACTTGTCGTGGTGGAGCGTGTCCCGCGGCGCGGCGGCTATTGACCCGTCTGCCGCCCTGCTACGTCCCCGGCCTTGTGGAGACGCCTTCTCGGTGGCGCTGGGGGCTGCGCTGGGGGCTCTGCCTGCGGCAAGCCACTTGAAGATGGCGGGCCGCTCGCACCCTCGGCGGGCTCGCTCGACTCGGCTTTAGGCTCGGCAAGCTCTCCCTCGCCGGCAAGCTCTCCGACAAGCTCATCTCGATGGCAAGGCTTGCCGCCTCGGCTGCCTTTGCCTCCTCCACGGTGAATCCAAACTCGCCCGCGGCGGTGGCTGCCGCCGCCTCTTCCGCCCTAGTGGCGATGCGCCGCATCTCCGCATCGGTGGTGTCGCGGGTGAGGCTCTTCTGTTCATCGGAGCGGACCGCCACCTCCACCAAGCCGTCGAAGAACTGCTGCACGACGTCGTCTGAGGGCTCTTGCCAAGTTGGAACAATTCCATGCGAGTCGCACTGCGGCATCATTGCACGGATGCGATCGAGCGAGGAATTGTTGCACAGCGGGACGACGCCCTGCGGCAGCCTGAACCATTCGGGATGCTGAGGGTCGTGCTTGAACAGCTCCTTGAGCATCGCGTCCAGCTCCAGGACAGTGAAATTGAAGTTGAGGCCTGGGCGCAGCCTCATGATATCCGCCGGACCCCCGAACTCCCAGGCGGGTCTCCTCCTCTCTTGCAGGGGGGCGATGCGGCGGCGAAGAAAATCCGCGCCAACAGCGCCTACAATGAGCCCGGCAAGCCCGAGCCGCAAGATCCGGGTGATGGCAATCTTCAGCTTATCGTCGTCCGTGGCCAGGGCGCTCCAATCGTTGCCGCGTACTACTGGGGCTTGGCGCTGGGCGGTGAATGGCTGCGGGTTCTCCTTAACAATCCAGCACCATTCTGCTCTCCACTCCTCCCACTTGCTGCGGAGCTCTCCTTCCAGATACGCTTCCTTCTTGCCGGCTCTCAAGATCCAGGCGATTCCGCCGGATAGGGGCTCCCCTCTCTCAACTCGGGGCATAAAGAAGTGGCAGAAAAGAGCTACGTTTGGGTGGACTCCGACAAAGTTTTCGCAGAGATGCGCGAAAACTGCCATGGTCAGAACAACATTGGGGGTGAAATCAAGGAGGTGGAACCCGTAGGTGTTCATGATATCGCAGAAGAACTCAGAGAAGGGCGGGCAGAGCCCGCAGTAGAAGAACAGCGCGAAGAAAGGGTATCCGTTCGGAGCCCATTCGGAAGCGGCGGCGGAGAGTACCTTCGTGCGCGGATGCGCTCGCGTCTCCGTCGACCAGAAGAGGTAGTACCACTCCCTCAGCTCCTTCGTGGCAAGCTCGGGGGGGGGGGGGGGGGGAGTTGCCCGCTCCTTTCGCAGCGCCTCGGCCGACTTCACGGCCTTCCCGCCTTTCGGAGCCATGGCGGAGGTGGTGAAGATCGACGGCGTTGGTGGCGACGGCGGCGATGGGGGGCGGAGCGCTGCTCTCTTTCGGCTTTGGAAGAAGGGGGGAGCGGCGGAGATTTTTGAGATTGGGACAGCAACTGGCGAGATGGGGGAACTGCCCCTGTTTCCCATGCTTATAAAGAGGGACGGGGCGGACATTCCGCTTTTCCGAATAAAGAACCATCCACGATCTCTCCCACGACGCCGCAATCAATGCGTGCCGTTAGGGGAGGGCGCGGTGGATACGGAGTAAGATACGGCGTGGCCCCAGGCCGCGCGTGCCCGTGCCCTGTTATGGGCCTGGCCCAACAGCGCTTGGCACCGTGTGTGGCCCAGGCCCGGGGGCTCCTGTCTGTGTACTAAAGTAGGGGTACCCTAGTATCCCGAACTTGTGCACGGGCAGTCGCAGCGCCCCGCGGCAAGGCTTGCCGGGCGACCGCCAAGGTCCTCCGTGGTTCCTTTGGAGCCATTCAAGAACAAAGTGTTTAAGCCAAAGCGACAAGACCCCGGCAAGAAGAGCTTGCTGGGAAGGCCAACCAAGGCATTTCAAAGAACTTGCCGCGACGCGCCGCGCGTCCCGGCAAGGCCCGGTGAGCAACAAGCTTCCGGACGCGACAAGACAACGACCGCGGCAAGGCGCTTGCCGCGGCAAGCCACCACTCTGTACCCGTGCTCCAGCACATCCACCAACGTGTCGCCCTGGGGCCTTTCCAGGCGCGCATGGCGAGAGGCTGTGCAGCCAGCGGTGCGAGGTGGCAAGCGGCGCTGACAAGATTGCCATCGTGGCGAGCGGTGGCGCCCCTGACGGTCCCTTTTCTGCACTGTTTGGGCGACACAGACGGGCATTTAATGCCCTTGTCCCCTGCTGTCAGGGTTAGGTAGGATACACTGTACAAGTAGGTGTACCAACCGCAGTTCTTTTACATTTTTACCCTTGCATGCGTTGCCACCTGTCGGTGACCCCTTGAGCATATAAAAGGAGGCCCATGTGCAACGTAGAGAGGGGGGGGGGGAAGCGTTCGAAACCAGAATATGCTCACGCTCGGTCTCGTTAGCAGCTAGAGTGTACTGTAGCATTCGGCGCTCCCGAGCAAGAACACAATACAATCAGACAAGCAGCAGTAGGAGTATTATCTCTCCGAAGAGCTCCGAAGCTGGGTAAACCGCTCGTGTGCTTCGCCTCGATCCGCTCTTCGTGCGATCTCCGCCCCCCGCCGAACCGAAAGGGGCTCCGGTCCCATAGGTGTTCGTTCCCACGACATCTACATATAATATCAGAAATGCTATAGAGCTCCCACTCACTTTCTTGTAAATACAGGCTTCTCCAAAATTCTGTACAAAACCATATGCTTTGATCACACTATCAAAGCGTTTATTCCAACTCCGAGATGCTTGCACCAGTCCATAAATGGATCGCTGGAGCTTGCACACTTTGTTAGCACCTTTTGGATCGACAAAGCCTTCCGGTTGCATCATATACAACTCTTCTTCCAGAAATCCATTCAGGAATGTAGTTTTGACATCCATTTGCCAAATTTCATAATCATAAAATGCGGCAATTGCTAACATGATTCGGACAGACTTAAGCATCGTTACGAGTGAGAAAGTCTCATCGTAGTCAACCCCTTGAACATGTCGAAAACCTTTCGCAACAAGTCGAGCTTTGTAGATAGTTACATTACCATCAGCGTCAGTCTTCTTCTTGAAGATTCATTTATTCTCGATGGCTTGCCGATCATCGGGCAAGTCAACCAAAGTCCATACTTTGTTCTCATACATGGATCCCATCTTAGATTTCATGGCTTCAAGCCATTTTGCGGAATCTGGGCTCATCATCGCTTCCTCATAGTTCGTAGGTTCGCCATGGTCAAGTAACATGACTTCCAGAATCGGATTACCGTACCACTCTGGTGCGGATCTTACTCTGGTAGACCTATGAGGTTCAGTAGTAACTTGATCTGAAGTTTCATGATCAATATCATTAGCTTCCTCACTGATTGGTGTAGTTGTCACAGGAACCGGTTTTTGTGATGAACTAGTTTCCAACAAGGGAGTAGGTACATTTACCTCATCAAGTTCTACTTTCCTCCCACTCACTTCTTTCGAGAGAAACTCCTTCTCTAGAAAGGATCCGAATTTAGCAACGAAAATCTTGCCCTTAGATCTGTGATAGAAGGTGTACCCAATAGTCTCTTTTGGGTATCCTATGAAGACACATTTCTCCAATTTGGGTTCGAGCTTATCTGGTTGAAGTTTCTTCACATAAGCATCACAGCCCCAAACTTTAAGAAATGACAACTTTGGTTTCTTGCCAAAACACAGTTCCTAAGGCGTCGTCTCAACGGATTTTGATGGTGCCCTATTTAACGTGAATGCGGCCGTCTCTAAAGCATAACCCCAAAACGATAGCGGTAAATCAATAAGAGACATCATAGATTGCACCATATCTAGTAAAGTACGATTACGACGTTCGGACACACCATTTCTTTGTGGTGTTCCGGGTGACGTGAGTTGCAAAACTATTCCGCATTGTTTCGAATGTAAACCAAACTCGTAACTCAAATATTCTCCTCCACGATCAGATCGTAGAAATTTTATTTTCTTGTTATGATGATTTTCTACTTCACTCTGAAATTCTTTGAACTTTTCAAATGTTTCAGACTTGTGTTTCATCAAGTTGATATACCCATATCTGCTAAAATCATCTGTGAAGGTGAGAAAATAACGATACCCGCCGCGAGCTTCAATATTCATTGGACCACATACATCAATATGTATGATTTCCAATAAATCAGTTGCTCGCTCCATAGTTCAGGAGAACGGCGTTTTAGTCATCTTGCCCATGAGGTATGGTTCGCAAGTACCAAGTGATTCATAATCAAGTGATTCCAGAAGTCCATTAGTATGGAGTTTCTTCATGCGCTTTACACTGATATGACCTAAACGGCAATGCCACAAATAAGTTGCACTATCATTATCAACTCTTCATCTTTTGGTTCAACATTATGAATATGTGTATCACTACTATTGAGATTCAATAAAAATAGACCACTCTTCAAGGGTGCATGACCATAAAAGATATTACTCATATAAATAGAACAACCATTATTCTCTGATTTAAATAAATAACCGTCTCGCATCAAACAAGATCCAGATATAATGTTCATGCTTAACGCTGGCACCAAATAACAATTATTTAGGTCTAAAACTAATCCCGATGGTAGATGTAGAGGTAGAGTGCCGACCGCGATCACATCGACTTTGGAACCATTTCCCATGCGCATCGTCACCTCGTCCTTAGCCAATCTTCGCTTAATCTGTAGTCCCTGTTTCGAGTTGCAAATATTAGCACCAGAACCAGTATCAAATACCCAGGTGCTACTATGAGCATTAGTAAGGTACACATCAATAACATGTATATCACATATACCTTTGTTTACTTTGCCATCCTTCTTATCCGCCAAATACTTGGGGCAGTTCCGCTTCCAGTGTCCAGTCTGCTTGCAGTAGAAGCACTCAGTCTCAGGCTTAGGTCCAGATTTGGGTTTCTTCTCTTGAGCAGCAACTTGCTTGCTGTTCTTCTTGAAGTTCCCCTTCTTCTTCCCTTTACCCTTTTTCTTGAAACTGGTGGTCTTATTGACCATCAACACTTGATGCTCCTTCTTGATTTCTACCTCCATAGGTTTTAGCATTGCGAAGAGCTCGGGAATAGCCTTGTCCATCCCTTGCATATTATAGTTCATCATGAAGCTCTTATAGCTTGGGGGTAGTGATTGGAGAATTCTGTCAATGACACTATCATCAGGAAGATTAACTCCCAGTTGAATCAGGTGATTATTATAACCAAACATTTTGAGTATATGTTCACTGACAGAACTATTCTCCTCCATCTTACAACTATAGAACTTATTGGAGACTTCATATCTCTCAATCCGGGCATTTGCTTGAAATATTAACTTCAACTCCTGGCATCTCATATGCTCCATGACGTTCAAAACATCATTGAAGACCCAGTTCCAAGCCGTAAAGCATGGCACACTGAACTATCGAGTAGTCATCAGCTTTGCTGTGCCAGACGTCCTTAACGTCGTCAGTTGCATCTGCAGCAGGCCTGGCACCCAGCGGTGCTTCCAGGATGTAATTCTTCTGTGCAGTAATGAGGATAATCCTCAGGTTACGGACCCAGTCCGTGTAATTGCTACCATCATCTTTCAACTTAGCTTTCTCAAGGAACGCATTAAAATTTAATGGAACAACAGCACAAGCCATCTATCTACAACAAATATAGACAAGCAAAAATACTATCAGGTACTAAGTTCATGATAAATTTAAGTTCAATTAATCATATTACTTAAGAACTCCCACTTAGACAGACATCTCTCTAGTCATCTAAGTGATCACGTGATCCAAATCAACTAAACCATGTCCGATCATCACGTGAGATGGAGTAGTTTCAATGGTGAACATCACTATGTTGATCATATCTACTATATGATTCACGCTCGACCTTTCGGTCTCCATGTTCCGAGGCCATATCTGTATATGCTAGGCTCGTCAAGTTTGACCTAAGTATTCTGCGTGTGCAACTGTTTTGCACCCGTTGTATTTGAACGTAGAGCCTATCACACCCGATCATCACGTGGTGTCTCAGCACGAAGAACTTTCGCAACGGTGCATATTCAGGGAGAACACTTCTTGATAATTTAGTGAGAGATCATCTTAAAATGCTACCGTCAATCAAAGCAAGATAAGATGCACAAAGGATAAACATCACATGCAATCAATATAAGTGATATGATATGGCCATCATCATCTTGTGCTTGTGATCTCCATCTACGAAGCACCGTAGTGATCACCATCGTCACCTGCGCGACACCTTGATCTCCATCGTAGCATCGTTGTCGTTACGCCATCTATTGCTTCTACGACTATCGCTATCGCTTAGTGATAAAGTAAAGCATTTACAGGGCATTTGCATTTCATACAATAAAGCAACAACCACATGGCTCCTGCCTGTTGCCGATAACTTCGGTTACAAAACATGATCATATCATACAATAAAATATAGCATCACGTCTTGACCATATCACATCACAACATGCCCTGCAAAAACAAGTTAGACGTCCTCTACTTTGTTGTTGCAAATTTTATGTGGCTGCTACGGGCTGAGCAAGAACTGTTCTTACCTATGCATCAAAACCACAACGATAGTTCATCAAGTTAGTGTTGTTTTAACCTTCGCAAGGACCGGGCGTAGCCACACTCAGTTCAACTAAAGTGAGAGAGACAGACACTCGCCAGTCACCTTTAAGAAACAAGTGCTCGTAACGGTGAAACCAGTCTTGCATAAGCGTACGCGTAATGTCGGTCTGGGCCGCTTCATCTCACAATACCGCTGAACCAAAGTATGACATGCTGGTAAGCAGTATGACTTGTATCGCCCACAACTCACTTGTGTTCTACTCGTGCATATGACATCTACGCATAAAACTAGGCTTTGATACCACTGTTGGGGAACGTAGTAATTTCAAAAAATTTCCTACGCACACGCAAGATCATGGTGATGCATAGCAACGAGAGGGGAGAGTGTTGTCCACGTACCCTCGTAGACCGAAAGCGGAAGCGTTAGAACAATGCGGTTGATGTAGTCGTACGTCTTCACGGCCCGACCGATCAAGCACTGAAACTACGGCACCTCCGAGTTCTAGCACACGTTCAGCTCGATGACGATCCCCGAACTCCGATGCAGCAGGGTGTCGGGAAAGAGGTCCGTCAGCACGACGGTGTGGTGACGATCTTGATGTTCTACCGTCGCAGGGCTTCGCCTAGGCACCGCTACAATATTATCGAGGACTATGGTGGAAGGGGGCACCGCACACGGCTAAGAGATCTTGGAGATCAATTGTTGTGTCTAGAGGTGCCCCCTGCCCCCGTATATAAAGGATCCAAGCGGGAGGGGGCGGCCGGCCAAGGAGGGCGCGCCAAGGGGGAGTCCTACTCCCACCGGGAGTAGGACTCCCTTCTTTCCTAGTTGGAGAAGGAGAAGGGGGAAGGAGGAGGGGGAGAGGAAGCAAAGGGGGGCGCCGCCGCCCTCTCCTTGTCCTATTCGGACTAGCGGGGAAGGGGCGCGGCCAGCCCTTGCCTCCTATCTTCCTCTCCACTAGGGCCCATGTAGGCCCATTAAGCCCCCCGGGGGGTTCCGGTAACCTCCCGGTACTCCGATAAAATCCCGATTTCACCTGGAACAATTCCGATATCCAAATATAGGCTTCCAATATATTAATCTTCATGTCTTGACCATTTCGAGACTCCTCGTCATGTCCGTAATCTCATTCGGGACTCTGAACAAACTTTGGTACATCAAAACTCATAAACTCATAATATAACTGTCATCGAAACCTTAAGCGTGCGGACCCTACGGGTTCAAGAACTATGTAGACATGACCTAGAACTATTTCCGGTCAATAACCAATAGCGGAACCTGGATGCTCATATTGGCTCCTACATATTCTACGAAGATCTTTATCGGTCAAACCTCATAACAACATACGTTGTTCCCTTTGTCATCGGTATGTTACTTGCCCGAGATTTGATCATCGGTATCCAATACCTAGTTCAATCTCGTTACCGGCAAGTCTCTTTACTCGTTACGTAATGCATCATTTCGTAACTAACTCATTAGCTACATTGCTTGCACGGCTTATAGTGATGTGCATTACCGAGAGGGCCCAGAGATACCTCTCCGACAATCGGAGTGACAAAACCTAATCTTGAAATACGCCAACTCAACATGTACCTTTGGAGACACCGGTAGAGCTCCTTTATAATCACCCAGTTATGTTGAGACGTTTGGTAGCACACAAAGTGTTTCTCCGGTAAACGGGAGTTGCATAATCTCATAGTTATAGGAACTTTGTATAACTCATGAAGAAAGGAATAGCAACATACTAAATAATCAACTGCTAAACTAACAGAATGGGTCAAGTCAATCACATCATTCTCCTAATGATGTGATCCCGTTAATCAAATGACAACACATGTCTATGGCTAGGAAACATAACCATCTTTGATTAATGAGCTAGTCAAGTAGAGGCATACTAGTGACATTAAGTTTGTCTATGTATTCACACATGTATCATGTTTCCGGTTAATACAATTATAGCATGAATAATAAACATTTATCATGATATGAGGAAATAAATAATAACTTTATTATTGCCTCTAGGGCATATTTCCTTCACCAGTAGCTATGTGTTTGATCTCTCTCTCTCTCTCGTGTTCTCTCTATGGCACGATCTTGATGTATCGCGAGCTTTGCTATTTTAGTTGGATCTTATGATGTTTCTCCCCCCTCTACTCTCTTGTGATGAATTGAGTTTTCCCTTTGAAGTTGTCTTGTCGGATTGAGAACATTTGATGTATGTCTTGTCATGTTTATCTGTGGTGACAATGGGATATTCACGTGATCCACTTGATGTATGTTTTGGTGATCAACTTGCGGGTTCCGCCCATGAACCTATGCATAGGGGTTGGCACACGTTTTCGTCTTGACTCTCCGGTAGAAACTTTGGGGCACTCTTTGAAGTACTTTGTGTTGGTTGAATAGATGAATCTGAGATTGTGTGATGCATATCGTATAATCATGCCCACGGATACTTGAGGTGACAATGGAGTATCTAGGTGACATTTGGGTTTTGGTTGATTTGTGTCTTAAGGTGTTATTCTAGTATGAACTCTATGATAGATTGAACGGAAAGAATAGCTTCGTGTTATTTTACCACGAACTTTTGAATAGATCGAGCTGAAAGGATAACTTTGAGGTGGTTTCGTACCCTACCATAATCTCTTCGTTTGTTCCTCGCTATTAGTGGCTTTGGAGTGACTCTTTGTTGCATGTTGAGGGATTGTTATATGATCTAGCTATGTTATTATTGTTGAGAGAACTTGCACTAGTGAAAGTATGAACCTTAGGCCTTGTTTCCTAGCATTGCAATACCGTTTATGCTCACTTTTATCATTAGTTACCTCGCTGTTTTTATATTTTCAGATTACAGAAACCTTTATCTACTATCCATATTGCACTTGTATCACCATCTCTTCGCCGAACTAGTGCACCTATACAATTTACCATTATATTGGGTGTGTTGGGGACACAAGAGACTCTTTGTTATTTGGTTGCAAGGTTGTTTGAGAGAGACCATCTTCATCCTACGCCTCCCACAGATTGATAAACCTTAGGTCATCCATTTGAGGGAAATTTGCTACTGTCCTACAAACCTCTGCACTTGGAGGCCCAACAATGTCTACAAGAAGAAGGTTGTGTAGTAGACATCACCGGCCCGATGAGCATCATCACTATCGACTGCGACAAGATGCGCTCATCTGTGCAGACCAACTCTATTGAGAGGCAGTTGCAGCACCTGCCACCAAAACACTTGTTCCTGCCACTGGAGCCTCAGAGGGGAAGAAGACCGGCAAGGCCTCGGTCGTCGGCAAGACTTCAACCTCTGGCAAGACTTCTGGCCCCGGCAAAGACACCTGCACCCACTCCGGCAAACGCTCCTCCTCGGAGTGCTGCATTCCCGTTGAGGAAATGCCAGAGAGCTCCACCGGCAAGAGGAAGAAATCTAAGGCAGCACCACCAAGAACCAAGAAGGTACCCGTTAGAGAGGATGGCACGGGTGGAGCTTTTACCATAAGCTCCACAGTTGACAGCAAATAGGAAAGCGCGCTTGTCGCTTTCCCGTGGGCGAATGTCGATGTGTTTGCGTGGCAAGGATCTGACATCCCCGGTGTTCCCAGGGACGTGATTGAGCACCACCTTGCTGTCTGTCCTCATGTGCGGCCCGTCAACCAGAAGGTTAGGAAGCGAGCTTTGGAGTGGCAAGAGCTTATCATTGAGGAGATTAGGAAGTTGGAAGCAGCAGGCTTAATTAGAGTGCTCCACCCGACGTGGTTGGCCAATCCAGTGGTGGTGCGCAAGGCGAATGGGAAATGGAGGTTGTGTATTGACTATACAAATATCAATAAAGCCTGTCCAAAAGATCCTTTCCCTTTGCCGCGCATTGACCAGATTGTTGACTCCACTTCTGGGTGTGACCTGCTATCGTTCCTCCATGCCTACTCAGGATACCACCAAATCTTCATGACGAAGGAAGATGAAGAAAAGACCGCGTTCATCACTCCATGTGGTACGTACTGTTTGGTATGAATGCCTTTCAGGTTGAAAAGCGCTGGTTTGATGTTTGCCCAAGTGGTCCAAATTGGTTTTGAGTCCCAGTTACATAGAAATATGGAATCCTATATGGATGATATAGTGGTCAAAACCAAGGACAAGCCACGCTCGTGCAAGATGTAGAGGAAACATTTGCGAATTTGCGCAAGATCAACCTCAAGCTTGACCCTGAGAAGTGTGTGTTCGGTTGTCCATCTGGCAAACTTCTTGAGTTATTTGTGTCTCAACACGGAATCGAAGCAAATCCTGACAAGATCAAAGCGATTAAGCAGATTGAGGCGCCAAGACGAGCCAAGGATGTCCGTAGGCTCGCCGGCTACGTTGCTATGCTAAGTAGGTTCATCTACAAATCTGCTGAGCGCGCCCTGCCCTTTTCAAAGTTTGAAAAAGGTGGGTCCAATGAAATGGACTCCAAAAAAGTGGAGGCAGCACTGCAAGATTTGAAGAGGTACCTCTCCTCCATGCCAATACTAGTCGTGCCTAAACCACAAGAGCCGTTGCTGCTATATCTAGCAGTGACGAATCAAGTGGTCAGTACTGCACTGGTGGCACAAAGAGAAGTTGAGGAAGAAGCAACGGCAATGGCAAAGCCGTCTGATGATGGGTCGGAGCCTTCCCCGGCAGGGCCCCTGGCAGAGCCGGGACCCGGCAATACAGGGTCTGCGCAAGCAAGCAAAGTAGGACAGAAGAAGAAGGTGATGCAGCACCTGGTTTACTTTGTCAGCTCCCTCCTGTAGGGGGCTAGATCAAGGTATTCTGGTATGCAAAAGCTGCTTTTTTGCCTTCTTATGGCCTCAAGAAAGCTGCATCACTATTTCCAAGCACATGAGATCACCGTCGTCACTCGCCTCCTGTTGCAACGGATCTTGCACAACCTGGATGATTTTGGAGTGGGCGTTGGAACTGTCAAGCTTTGGCCTCAAGTTTGAAAGTACTTCGACAATTAAGAGTAGACCCTTGGCAGAGTTCATAGTAGAATGGACCTCAATGCCTGACGAAGAAGTTCAAGAGACCACTCTTCCCGGCAAGGAGACAAGCCGTGATTGGATTATGTACTTTGATGGGGCTTTCTCGCTGCAAGGTGCTGATGCCAGCGTGCTACACGTAGCGCCCGCCGGAGAGCACCTGAAGTACATAGTCCAGATGCATTTTCCCAGGGAAAAGTCAACAAACAACACTGCGTAGTATGAGGGGCTATTTGCCGGTCTCAGAATCACGGTAGACCTCGAAATCAGGAAGCTCATCATCAGAGGTGATTCGCAGCTTGTCGTTAAGCAAGTTAACAAAGACTATCAGAACCCGTTGATGGAGGCTTATGTAGATGAAGTGAGTAAGTTGGAGGAGCATTTTGACGGTCTACAAGCAGAGCATGTTCCTCGAGCAGAAAACATAATTGCCGATGACTTGTGAAAATGCGCTACCCTCAAGTTTCCTGTGGAACAGGGTACCTTTGTGGTCCGATTAACTCAGCCATCCATTGAACCATCAGTAGGAGAGAATAAGAAAAGGAAGGCAGGCCCCGACAAGTACTTTCCTGCTAAGCTCCCAGGAGCCGCCGGCAAGGAAGATGCTAGGAACCCCAAGCTTTCCGGGGAGCAGCAGTGTCCGGCAGGGCCCCAAGCCTTGGCCGTCGAGACAGCTACTCCCACGACAGGAGATTAGCCTTTAGTCCTTGATGTCGACCCTCAGGCTCGAGCATGCACTACAAAAAAATACACTTCCGTGATGATACGTGTTTGTCACAGTAGGTCACGTTTTTTGTCATGCATGTACATCCATGACAAATTTATGACATAATCAAGATAGTCATACCTGTGCTGTCGTAGAAGTGTTCCATGACATTACCAAAATTATCATCACGGAAGTGTCCACTTCCATGACGATAAATCGCGCCTCATAGAAGTGCTTTCGTCGAGGGTGACCGACACGTGGCATCCACCGTAACGGAACGCCGTTAAGCTATTGGGTCGGGTTTTGGATCCGATAACCCGTTAACAGCCCCGACCAATGGGGATTTTCCACGTGCAAAATCGTCATTGGCTAGAGGAATCATGTGTCGGCTCATTGTTGGGATAGATGTCATCCACTCATTGGACAGAAGGCGCATATGATACGTCGACACGTGGCCCGGCCCAACAGAGGCACATTCTTGTGAAAAGGCCGACCCATTTGACTTGGTCAAAAGGTGACGGGCCGGCCCATGGAAAGCCTGTTAACGGCCTGTTCGCGTATAGCCCATTTACAGCCCGCTAACCCAAGGCCCGTTACGCCCTACCCAAATTAGGCCCAGTAGCGTCATCTGGGCCATCCAATATGATTCCAGCCCGTTTTCACTTTTGGACCATGTATGGCCCATGACGTCTTTCGGCCCATATGAGGCCCTATGTAACACTTGGCCTATTAACGGCCCGTGGTGAAACTAGCCTGCAATGAACAGTGTATCACTTTAGACCCATTAATCACCCGTGGTGAAACTGGCCCATAATGAACAGTGTATACCTTTATACCCATTAATGGCCCATTATTCAGTTGGGCTATTTCCAACCCATGTTATCTTTCGGCCTTCTCAGAGCCCATTTATTCTTGGGCTCATTTCGAGCATTCGTTTACTTACGGCCAGTTACTATAATTTTCTGCTTGTGGGCCAAATTCAGCCCATGGTTACAGTCGGCCCATTTGTGGTCCGTTAATACATTGGGCCGTTTTCATAGCGTCATCAAATACAGCCTATTAACGATGGCCCGTTATGGTCGGCCCATGAACGGACGATTCCAACTCTAGCCCGTTTACGGCCATAATGTGGCCTGTTATTGGCCCATGTTTGGCCAATCGATCATACGGCCCGTATAAGGCCCATTGATGATAGGGCCCGTAGAAGGCCCATTGTTTCTATGGCCCGTCGAAGGCCCAATGTTTCTATGGCCCGTAGAAGGCCTACTGTTTCTACGGCCCGTAGAAGGCTCACTGTTTCTACGGCCCGTAGGAGGCCCAGTGTCACTACAATAAATATTAGCCCATGGTTATTGTGGCCTAGTTTTAAAAAATAGGTTATTGCAGCCACTAGCAAACCGCGGAAAAAGAACTGCACTGACTACAAGCAAACAAATAAACAAGACAACAAGGAAATAAATAAGCAAGCAACTTATGCTAGGCTATCATGGCTATTACACATATTACATCCACTGGGCGTCAAAGTTCACCACCAGTGCAAATATAGGGAACACAGCAGCATATAAACGCCGCAGCAAAACAAGTCCAGAACTAAAACCAATTCAGAAGAGTTCAAGAAACAATATCCTGGGTACCCATAATGCTGGCAAGATGCTTAGCAAGCTTATTAACTTTCTCTTGTTTGGCGCTTAAATCCTCCAGTGCTTGCTATTGCACAAGAAAGTACGCATCTGAATTCTGCAGGGACTTCCTCAGTCCTTCGGCTTCTTGCCACAGCACAGATGACTGATGCCATTCAGCTTGTAGCTGAGACTGAAGAAGCCGAAGTGATTCAGGAAGCGAGTTCGAAGAGCTTGTGCCAGCGGTACTGGCCAGTAACTCGAACACTACATCAACGCAGGACTGTGGGGTTTTCTCACTGTCTACAAGATCATTTTTATCACCTTTCTTGGAGACCAATAGGGTTATCTCACTATCTTGAACCTTATCTGCATTACTTTCTTTACCATTGCATAGTGGGGTGCTCTTCTCCAATATTCTATTTGCATACTACAAGAGAAACAAGCAGACACATCACAGGTTTAGCTTGTAGTATACCAAACTCATTTTGGTAAACCGGTTCAATAGTAAGGTGGACAGGATAACAAAATGAAACAAACATATATCTATGTACTATGGTCACTGTATTGTCCATATCATTCTAGTTTATGTTCCCTAATCAAGATAGAGACACAGTTCAACTCATATATTTTTAAGACACAGCAGCATAGACAGAACATAAGTGTGAGAAACTGCACAACATTGGCAGCACTTGTAATGTGCATCACATGAGAACACAACAGTTTATACAACTTAAACTGAAATCAACATATAGCAAGAAGTTAGAACATCAATCCAGTTAAAGAAATAGGTTTAAAACATACCTATTGCGCCATTGGAGTTTCAATTGGATCCTTCAAATTCGAAAGTAGTTGGTATGAGTAATACAGTGATGCAACAGTAAAGGAGTATGGACCATAGCTACGGAATCTCACCTGAGAACAGTTGCTCTTCTGCTTTAAACGTGGAGTTTGGGTTAGCTGTGGTGGTCTTCGTGCTTTGGGCACTGCAGTAGCTTTACAAACTGCTCGTGTGGGGGTACTCTGTGGTGGACATGGTGCTTTGTCAACTATAAGTGGGTTACTATCCGCTGGGGTTGCGGTTAGATGGGTTGTAGCTGGTTCTCTGCCCAACGGTGTAAGTGTGCAATCTAGAAGAGTCTCGATTATGTGTGGTGGGGCTAGTTTGTGGGCCAGTACAACCATGGTTCTATCTGCATCGACGGGTAGCACTGTCTTTTGTGAAGAACGGGTTTTTGCTCCCTTAGATACTGCCATCACCCCCTCCAATTCAAATGGTTGATAAACAAGAAAAGAAATTGAACGTACAGACATTGTATGATAGACAGATGTGGTAATTCACATATATGTTGTCTAACCAAACATGACAACATGACACAATTTCACATATATGATGCCTAACTAAACAGGATAGCATGACATAGTTTCAGATATACGATGGATAACTTAACAGGATATAATGGCATAATTCAACATATGATGAGTACCTAAACAGGATGACATGACAAAACTATACAATGTCTTTCTAAAATAGGTTGGGATGAAATAATTCACATACATGTTGTCTAAGTATACAGGATGGCATGATATAATTGACATAATTGATTCATATACTAAGTAGCTGGCACTCACATGTATGATCTCTAAACTAAGCAGATAGAATTCAATATTGTGCATATGATGTCTAAACTAAGCAATGCAAGACACCATATGCATCATATGAGAAATATAAACATTGCAACTTAGAGCATACACCTCAGGTGGGATATAGGACTGGTCATCTGTCTCTGAATCCTCCTCTGAGGAGCTCCCTGTAACCATCGAGATATATGCTTCAACAGGTACCATTGCATGCTCTAAAGACCTTGTTTTCACTCCAGATTTTTCCATAACCAGCTCAAATGGCTGATACTCATGAAGAGTAGTTCAATATACACAGATTGTCGACAAATGGAATACATAATGACAAAAAAATATGGCATGAGATAATTCACATATATGATGCCTGGCTCCATGGCGGTGCATAATTCACATATATGATAACTGGCTAAAAAACATGGCATTGCATAATTCACATATCTGATATAGAAAGCAAACAGGAGGCATTCACACAAAGCATGTCTAATCTAAGCAGATGGCATGACAATGCAAGACACCATATGCATGATATGAGCAATATAACCCAGCCAAGTTAGAGCATGAACCTCGGGGGGGGGGGGATACGACTGGTCATCTCTCTCTGAATCCTCCTCTGAGGAGCTATCTGTAACCAGCAAGAAATCTGCATCGACAGGTAGCACTGACTGCTCAGAAGACCTTGTTTTCACTCCAGATTTTCCAATGACCGACTCAAATGGATGATGCACAGGAAGAGTAGATGAATGTATAAACATTGCTGACAAATGGAACACATTATGGAAAAAAATATGGCACGATACAATTCACATATACGATGACTGGCTAAATAGGATGGCATTGTATGATTCACGTATATGATGCCTGGCTAAAGAAGATGGCATTGCATAATTCCCATATACTCCCTCCGTTCCTAAATATTTGTATTTTTAGAGATTTCAAATGGACTACCACATACAGATGTATATAGACATATTTTAGAGTGTAGATTCACTCATTTTGTTCCGTATGTAGTCACTTGTTGAAATCTCTAAAAAGACAAATATTTAGGAATGGTGGGAGTATGATATAGAAACCAAACAGGTGGCATTCACACAAAGCAAATCTAAAATATGCTGATGACATATAAGATGTATAATGTAAGCAATGCAAGGCGCCATATGCATGATATGACCAACATCAGCATGCCAGGTTAGAGCAAACACCTCAGGTGGTAAACAGGCATGGTCGGCTCCTTCTGAATCTCCATCTGAATAGTTATCTTCCTCTGGAATACAATCTGGAAATGCAGGAGAGGGGGGGGCACTTCGCCCACCATGGAGCAGCGTCTGCATGACATTATATTCGCACGCAACGGTCTTCTCTTTTTCTCTACATGTTCAGTATGATTGTGTACAATATCTGACATGCATAATAAAAAAATAGTTAGATTTTGTAAGGCCTAAGGGGTGCATGCAAAAATCAAGACTGATGTTAGCAAACGAGTGGATGGATCCAAAACTAATGATAGAAGGTAGATTATAGCTTCAGTTTAAAAAGATAGACAATGGATCATCTATTGTTTGTTGCCCACCCAACATGAACCACATAGAAGACCCCAGATGAACCAGATAGTAGACAGATACTATTCGTTGCTGGCTTGATATGAGACCCACGGGCAATTCAAAACTCAAGACTGAACGATAAAGTAGCAAGTAATAATAACCGATGTATAACGTAAGAAAACACGAAAGACTACGACCTCTCTTCGGAACTGTCTAGTCCTCAGGTTCATCTGCTCAGTCGATGATGGTAATGCAGTTGGCGTGGCTGCCGGCAACGGGGAAGATGATATGAGGCGGCGAAAGAAAGTCTACAGGGAGGATCTCTGCTGCAGTGAACGCTTCTGTCGATGGTACACCTCAGGTGGGGTGGACGACGGCACGACAAGAGCAGGACATAACACACAGAGTTTTCTTTAACGCCAATTTGAAAATGAAGTAAATCTGTAAGGGCTCCTTAGAATTGGAGGATTCTATAAACGCAGGGGCAGGAAAAACACAGGAATAGGATAGGAATGCATGTGCAAAACAGAGCATTTGGAAACATAGGATTTCAGTCAACCTGGGTGTTTGGCTCACATGAATTGGAAGAACAGAGGAATGGAGAAACAAAGTGATGCGACGAGTGTACAACCTCTTTGGCATAGCCTTGTGGACCTCAGCATCATTGGGTTGGACGTGGAGGATGGTGATGATGCTGGTGTGACTGTCGGAGGCGGGGAAGAAGATCCGAGGCCTCTAGAAAGGGCGCCGAGGGTACTGCTCCGCTGTGATGGACGGTTCCGTCGTTGGAGCAACTCCGCTAAGGTGTACGGCGACGAGGCTGAAGCATGACAAGACAAACAACTTTAATCTGAAGTGGGACCCTAATATCATCTGCAATAGATGATGTAAAATACATCACCAAAAAGTGCTAGATGTAAAACGCATCAGCCGCGCCATGGCCGCTCCGACAGATGCTGTAAGTACTGTTCACTCTGAACTTAACTGAAGAAAATGAACTTCACAGTCGAAACTGAATTTTACTGTCGAAACTGATTGAACTAGTAACAGAGCATTGCAATAGATGTTTAGGGCGTTCGAGCACTAGTAGCAGAGAAGCAGTGATCTAAATCAGCAGACGCTCGAGTAGGGAACGCACTAGCAGAGAGCAAGTCGTGCTGTAGCGCCGCGAGCGAGTGCTAAAGCAGCAACTCCTGTAGCTGCTGGAGGTCGTGCAGCAGCAGCAGCAGCAGCGCAAGTGAGAGCAAGAACAGAGCAGAATCATGAACGAAAGCAGGAGCAGTGCAGCAGCGCGACCGACAACAAGAACAGAGCCGCAGCGCGAGCGAGAACCGGAGCAGCTGCAGCTAGTGCCGTTGTGGAAGTCGCCGCCGAGGAAGCAACGACATGGGGGAGAGACGCCGTGGATGATGTGGTCGGCGACGGCGCCGTCGATGGAGACGCCATGTCTGCTCGGTATCGAGCACCGGCAGCCCCGTGAGATCGAATAAAAGATAAAATGCGTCGGTGAGTGCAGAACCTCCTTGGTGGCGCCGAGTTAGCCTCGGCTTCATCGGAGGAATTGGTGAGGGTGCTGCGGTTCCGGTGGGGCAGGTCAAGAAGACGCTGTGGGGATTGAGGTGGTGCGATAGACGAGGCGAATGTTGGGGCAGCTCCTTGGAGGTGGAGGACGAGGCAGCTGATCCGGTGGGACGACGAGATCGACAACGGATCCTCATCCGGTGCGGTGGATGAGGGACGGCGAGCTGTTGTGGTGGACGACGTAGTCGGGTAAGAGTCTCCGGCTGGGCGGCGGTCGGGAGGCCGACGGAGGAGAGTGGGGTTTCGCGGGTTTTGGCGGCCTCGGTGTATGAATGGGGGGGGGGGGGGATGGGGGCGAAGGGGGAGGGGGGAGCCAAGCTTAGGGACGCTTGTCCGAAATGTAGGGTAAGTTACCAGCGTACCCCCACCGGTTTTAACACCGCGACGTGGAGCTTCATTTCCGGCTGAGGGGTAGAAGGGGGATTTCGCGTGTCTGGGCTGCGGGAGCGATTTCGGATGAGGAGGGAGTTCTCGCGCGTGTCCGAATTTCGGGATAACAAGGCACGGCGCGGGTTGAAGAAGCGGGAGTTTCAAAGCAGGTGAGACAAAAGATACTCGAGCTTGAAAATTTTAGGATAACAAGGTGCGGATTCCTTGTTCGGCAGAACAAACTTAACGTGTAAAAAAATCATACAAGACACAAGAGAGTCATGTCCCCTTTTACTATATTGCTATAGATGCCATTGAAAAAACTACAAGAAAAATGTAAAAAAAATCGGGAGAACATGATTACCCTGCACAATACCAAATCGATTTGCACTTCCCTCAACAACAACAAAAAACAAATCAATTCCCACCAAAGAAAGAGTAATGTCCCTTTTTATATGATTACAGATGCCATGATCTCAAATTTCAGTTTTGGAATCCACGTTATGTTGAATTCGAATATATCTTTAGGTGACCTTGCAGTTTATAATTGATGTAGTCATACATTTTGATCTTCCGTCATATATGAACATTTTACTCCACCATGTGAACATATATATTGTCGTCTACCATATGGACTAAATTTGAATCAATTTTCCTTATTTGAATACGATTGTTGCCAAGTTATACAATAATTCAAATATTATCTTGATAACAAAAAGACATGCATATAGCAGTAATCAGATTTCACTATGAACTACATGTACCATACACTCTCTAATTCAAATATCTGTATCCATTTTATGTTGAATTCAAATCATAGTACATTATTGGTCTAGGTAGCGAGATGTTCGGGATAATCTAAACCCTGTTTTCATACGTAAAATTTTTGGCTGAATTGGGACAAGTTTTGGTATAAGCCTCTTGCAAAACCGGAGATTCTCTCAACAAGCCTCGTGGTTCGGAGAGGGAACATGTCACCTTTGTGTGCGAAACGATATACGCTGCCTCCCCCCTGATTTTATTTACAGAGGCAACATATAACTATATGAGTGCCCTGTTAAATTTTGGAATTATTTCAGGTTCATTTGGCCTTTTTATACATTAATTGAGTTTCTGGACTTTTAATGTGCATAATCTAAATATGAATTGCATGCACATGCTCCGGTGCACCAAAGTGGGTTGAAAAATCACATGTGTGTCCTTGGTTGAATTTCTAGGTCCAATGGAAGAAATGAGAATGAAATTCAAACATCTGGGCGTCATGACTCTGCCGAGAACATCGAGAAACTTAGATTTTAAATTCATGTAATGAAACTTGGCATGGTGTCATGTCATGGCACTAACATGTTGTGGTAAAAAATTGGGCCGATTTGGAAGCTCATGGTTCTAAGAGGGAACGTGCCACCCCCCCCCGCCCTTGAGTTTCTTAACAAAGGCAACATACAACTACATTACTGCCATGTTAAATTTTGGAATTATTCCGGGTTCGTTTGTCGTTTTATACATTAATTGAGTTTCTGGTCATTTAATGTGCATAAGTCAAATTTGAACTACAAGCACATGCTCTCGTGCACCAAAGTTGGTTAAAAAATCACATTTGTGTCCCCGGGTGAATTTCTAGGTCCCATGCAAGAAATGAGAATAAAATTAAAACATCTGGGCATCGTGGCTTGGTCGAGAACATTGAGAAACTTGGTTTTAAAATTCTTGTAAATCCAAAACACGTCTGAAAATCATGAAACTTGGTATGGATGTCATGTCATGGTACTACCATGTTGTGGTAAAAAAAATGGCCGAATAGGAACAGATTTTGGTATAAGCTTCTTGCAAACCGAAGCTTCTCTCAAGAAGGCTCGTGGTTCTGAGAGGAAACGTGTCAGCTTTGAGTGCGAAACAATATACGTTGTCCCCCTTGAGTTTATTTACAAAGGCAACATAGAACTACATGAGTGCCCTGTTAAATTTTGGAATTATTCCGGCTTCGTTTGGCCTTATTTACACATTAATTGAGTTTTTGGTCATTTAATGTGCATAATTCAAATTTGAACTACAAGCACGTGCTCCCGTGCACCATAGTTGGTTGAAAATCACATTTCTGTCCTCGGGTGAATTTCTACTCCCATGCAAAAAATGAGAATAAGATTCAAACATCTGGGCATCGTGGCTCGGTCAAGAACATTGAGAAACTTGGTTTTAAAATCATGAAACTTGGCATGGTGTCATGTCATGGTAGTACTATGTTGTGGTAAAAAAATTGGCCAAATAGGAACAAATTTTGGTATAAGCTTCTTGCAAATCGGAGCTTCTCTCAAGAAGGCTCGTGGTTCTGGGAGGGAACGTGTCACCTTTGTGTGCATAATTCAAATTTGAAATACAAGCACATGTTCCAGTGCACCAAAGTTGGTTGAAAAACCACATGTGTGTCCTCGGGTAAATTTCTAGGTTCCATGCAAGAAATGGGAATGAAATTCAAAATTCTGGGCATCGTGGCTAGGTTGGAAACATTGAGAAACTTAGTTTTTTAATTCCTGTAAATCCAAAACAAGCATGAAAATAATGAAACTTGGCTTGGTGCCATGGCATGGCACCAACATGCTGTGGTAAATTTGCAGTCCGATTTGCGAAGGCGCACACATTAAGAATCAACAAAGTCATTTTGGAACAAGTGTTGTCACGTTACAATCGGAAACACAAGTATTATTGAAACCGTGGGCGTTCTAGTTACTAGTACCATTTACGTGCCGCCACGCGTCCCCATTTTTTATTAGCTAGGAGGCGCCGTGCAGGGTAGCTATTTGAGTACGAGAGGCGTGTGATCAAACCCCTGTGCATGCTTATCGGGAGGAGAGCCCTTTGACCTCCATCTGCCATCCACCTCTCTCCCAAGGTCTCCATTAATGGCACCCGAGCCTCTGTTTAATGGCGTGGCTATGTCTCACTCGACTGAGATTTAAGAGAGAAAAAAGAAAATCTGACAGCATGGATCTTGATGTAAGATCCGACGGACCTATATAGCATCTACTGCGACTTATAGCAAGACTGATGAATATATAAGGATGATTTTTTTTGATCAAAGAAGGGCTTGCCCCTTCCAATTTTCATTACTAAAAACCACCACAATTCACAAGAAGTTCACCATGACTCCAGCCTAACACGAAGGACTAAAAGTACCAGATTGAAATCGCAACATCCCAAGAGGCCAACAAAGGCCAAACATCCACGCTAGAACCCAACATTTCACAACCGACAACACAATCGACATCCTAAAGCGATTATTACATCAAAAGAAACCAGGAAACTGAAGGAAGCCTAGCAGCAACTAGAAGAATAGCAACGTCAGGGTCGCCACAGCAAGAGTTTTCTTCATTCCAGCCTCACAACATTGATCTTTCATAGAAAGATAAGGATGATTAATTGTCTTACATAATTAGAAAGATAATTAAAAAAGCCACATGTGGCTACGCCCGAAATACACAAGGGCAAAAGAAGAAGGAAGACAAGGATCTGGCTCGCTGATCTCTACTTTCTTGATGCGTTGCTGCAGGCCGTGGGAACTAGTCTCCGCGGCGAGCGGCAATGAGCTCTTTCGTGTCCTCAAGACGCTGCTTGAGAACATCCACGGATTCCTCCACCAGCCTTTGGCGCTCGTTGCGTAGCATGTCATTCTCGTCCATAAGTTTCTTGACGATGACGCCGGTCCTCTTCAACAAGGCACTGGTCTCCTCCTGCTGGTCTGCACTTCGGACGATCTTGTCCCTCAGCAGGTCGGGCTCGGCTCGGAGCCTCTCATTGCTCTCCCTTAGTTGCCGGATGACGCCGGTAGCCTGTTCAAACGAGGCTTTCACGTCGTCCTGCAACCTCGCCGAGCCGGAGACCTGATCCGTTTGGCTATGGACGATCGCATGCATGCGCCTATAACAGTCGTCGCCTTCCCGCGAGAAATTTTCCCAGGCCGCCGCGGCGCGGCGGGACATCTCTACTGCATTCGTGGTGTGGCGGGACATCTCTGCTGCTTCCGCAGCGCGGCCGGACCAGTCTGCTGCATCGACGGCGCGACGGGACCTCGGTGCTGCTTCAGCGGCGCGGCGGGACCTCTGTGCTGCTACTTCCGCGCGGCAGGACATGTCGGCTGCTCTCGCAGCGAGGCGGGACATCTCTCGTGCTTCCGCTTCCATGCTCACCTCTCCCTGGTAGCAATCTCTCGACCCAGAACTCATGCTGGCCATGGCAGACGCAAGGGAAGGATGCTGAATTACTTGTTTGTTTTTGTGGATGAGGAGTTGAGGAGGAATGTGCAGTCGTCTTGGCATACTAGTATTTATAACCGAGTACTAATATGCTCCTAAGTGGGAAACCGTTTAGGTTGTGATCAGTGTAAACAGATTTGGAATTCAATATACTAGCGTGGTACTAATACGCTCCTAAGTGGGAAACTGTTTAGGTTGTGATCTGTGTGAATAGGTTTGCAATTGAATATAGCGTGGAGTAATTTGGAATGTGACGAGACGCAAGCTCAAAAACTTGTACTATGAGTTTAGTAGTACGTTATGCAGGAAGAGAAGAGGTGCACGCACGCACTCGTCCTCTCACACACGCGTCTGTTTTTTCTCGAAAAGGAGGATGATGACCCCCGGCCTCTGCATCTGGGAGTCACACACGCATCTGTAGCTACGAATTGTAGTGTTCTCAACCATCCGATTGGCTCTATCATGGATGTACCTATATACTAAAAAATGTCTAGATACATCTATATTTTGACAAATGGAAGGCATGTATTATGGAACAGAGGGAGTGCTTGTCATCAAAAGGGATAAAAAGGGACGTGTCTAGAACTAAAATACGTCTACATACATCTCCTTTTATCCATTTTGATGACAAGTAGTACTCTTACCCAAAGGAACTTTATATCCAACTGGCACAAAATATCCGTTCGACTGTTGGAAATTACTGATCTGATGTCGAAGTAATTGCTGCAGCACCACCAAAACCCACCATTTCTTAAGCTAAAGTAGACCAAGGTAATCCCTGTATTAGCATATTACTATGATAAACAGAAGGCACTGTCGAAACATTTAGGACGTGAGCTTGTCAATCAGAATGTGGAGGGACACAAGCTTTGCCCCGGCCAGCAGCTTGGGCGGAACTGTCAAGAAGGTCAGCTCCTGCACGTCGATGTCGCCGGGATCCTTGCTGCTTTTCACCTCCATTTCCACCTTGACGGCGTCAGTCATGCCTTTGGGCTCCCCCGGCGGGCCGTTCGCCCACAGCTTGGCCAAGTAGTGCGGCAGTGGGGACGCCCCCGCTCTGATGCAGACGACCGACATGGCGATAGGCGCGCCGATGTCGAGCACGCCGCCGACCAAGAAAAATGCGCAGCGGTCCTCCTCTGCAAACAGCAAGAGCCGTGGCTCCGACAGTGGCACTTGCAGCTGGAGCACCTTGCCGTACTGGATCCTGTGCACGGGCATGGGATGCGCGATGCTGATGTGGTGGTAGAGCACCGGCGGCGGGCCTTCGTAGCCATAGACGGGCATGGGGCATTTGCAGGGCGCGAGCGGACACACGCTCTGGTGATCGGCGAGCTTGTGGTAAGTGACATAGAGCCCATAGCCTTCGTGCGGGCACTCCACCCTCACCGACGAAAGGACGGAGTCCACCGCCATGTTCCACATGTCGAATCCACGGCCGCGCTCGCACTTCTGGCACTGCCGCTGGTTCCCGGGGCACTCGACGCGGCAGTCCGCGCAGGACAGGTGCCCTCCCTTGCACTGCAGAAATCAATCCAACAGCACATCAATCAAGAAACCTGCACCTTGCTCAATCAACCGAACGGACGAGGTGTATTCAAACCTCATACACTGGAGGCGTCAAGGGGTGGAGGCACAAGGGGCAGTGGAGCACGGTGAGGTCCATCGAGACCTTAGAGAGCTCTATCGTCGGGTCCTATTCCCGTTTGGTCTGCATGATCTCGCCCTCCTCGTGCACAACCATCCTTCAAGGTGCATTAAATCAACACATGCAAGTACTATCAAAAGAAGAGTCACAGCATTCATGCATGTGTTGTAATTAATGCATCGGCAAACGCAAATTATTGAAATATATCGAGTGCAGTGCTTTGATGTGTCGTGTCAACTCATACATCGACGAGAAGTTTCATTATCCTCTCCCTCGCGGACTTAACTGCACCTGCCTTTGGCTGTATGACAGGTTGGCTACACACCTGTCGGGCCCACCTATCATACATGCAAAGACAGGAGCATCCCTCCCTCACCCATGAGAGTGGTGGCTGGCAAGACTAGGAGAAGCTTTCGCTACACACTCTCCCTCCCGCACGCGGTGGGCATGCAGCAGTTCAATCGGTGCCAGATGGCCAGAAGCGTACTGTAGTACTCCTCCAGTGCAGTAGTACACCATCATTGTTCGACTTCCCGAAGAGGCAAAGAGCCAAGCGCAGCCCGGACGCTCGTGTCGTAGTTTCATGTGTAGAGTAGTCTAGATAGCGTGTACCGTGCCTGTAAGCTTAAAATCGTTGCGGTCGGCTCCATGCTATGTGGCCGTCTCGAAGTTTTTTTTTAAATTAAAATATTCTTCTGGCCCTACCTGTCACCCTGGAGATTGTAGTTTGCACGCTCATCTGGTCAAGACAGGAATATATATTTTAATTTGTTTTTTTGAAAAGGGGGGACTCCCCGGCCTCTGCATCAGAACGATGCATACGGCCACATATATTTTAATTTGTGGTGGGTAAATGTTAGAGGTTGCAGCAAATATATTGTACACTGCGGGTCTTTCAGCCAAGTTTAGAGGCAAGCATGTGGGGCCAGTGCTATGATGTGTCGCGTCAACTCGTAGTACGAGGAGAAGCTTGATTTTACTACACGCCTTCTCCCTCGCCCATGCACACGGTTGCTCGCAAACAAGGACAGGCTTTTGCTTAGTAGTAGTACTTCCACAACAAGCTATCCATCCCGCTCACGGTGGACGGACATGCAGCAGTGGATTCGACACTGTAGAAGCAGTAGTAGTAACATCATTGTTCATCTTCTCGAAGAGGCGAAGAGCCAAGCGCAAACCGAACGTTGCAGTTGCGAACATTGGAGCACACATATAGCCAGGCTCTTGCATGAGACGAAATTGCTATGTGAGCCCACTATTGTACTAGTACGTACAACTACTTGCTAGTATAGCCCTGTAAACCAGAAAGGAGTATTTGCCCTTCTAGAGATTTCAACAAGTGACTAAACTACACCGAGACGGAGTACATATGGAGCAAAATGAGTGAATCTGCACCGTAAATAAATACATACTAGTTCTATTGTTTTCCTCTCCGAGGTGCACAATATTGAGCATACTGACTAGTCTCTTTTTGACACGCATTTACGTTTTTTTTGACACAGTACAGACGCAAGAACTCATATACACGCGCATCCACTCACCCCTATGAACGGACACATGCACGACACTATCATCTTGAAATTTACGAAGTCACCATAGGCACCTCATCATCGATGGGTCCATAGGTGCTTGAATGCCAAGGAGGAAGAGGGTAGCGGTTCCCGAGACGTTGAACGGTCAATGATGCATCCTCAATTACATACAGAGGGAATTAATTGGAGAAGCAGACTAGAGCAAGCATGATGTGAATGCAATAGAGTTTGGACTCTCATATAATAAAGGCGCCCCACCACTCCAATCCATCTATTCCCAAGTCTCTGCGCAACACTGCTCACTCCAATCCAAGACCAAGTGACCAAAAGCCACAAGCACCTATGGAGGCGATGGACGTGAGCGGCAGTCGGCTGTGCCAAATCATCCAAGGTGCCGGCCTGCGGCCCCACACTGCGCAGCGTTTCTAGACGGTGCTAGCGACTGCAGGCATCGTAGCCCTCGCCGACACCGGCTTCGCCTCTCTCATGGACGACATGATGGTCAACTCCATCCGCAAGTTCACCGCCATCAAGAAGCACGCGGACGACCTTGCCGTACTGCTCCAGCCCGCGCGCCCAGGCTCCTCATTGCCTGCCACCCTCATCGGCCTACATGGTGATGAACTCTTTCAAGCCCTGGTGGCCCTGCAGGTGCCAAAGGTCGCGATGAAGAATGTGCACCTCGAGGCCGTGCTCGCCGCGCAGCGCCTCGCCATGCAAGAAACCGTCGACCTGCACATCCATGTCTACGAGGAAATCATCTACATAGGCCACTACAAGGCAAACGAGGACAGGAAGACGTTGGCCTTCTTCCAGCGGCTGGAATCTTTGGACGCGGATGCCATTGTTCAGAAGCACGTCGACCTGGCCACGAAAGTCGTTGCTACTTAGGCGCCGTTCGGTGGGCCGGCGCCCTGAGTCGAGGAGGTGGACGTCATTGATGGATGCATCTCTTCTTCTTGCCTCCTGTAACTAGCACTGCATTGCCTCGTGGCCTTAATGTTTTATTAGTATAGTACTCCCTCCGTTCCCAAATATAAGTCTTTCTAAAGATTCCAGCAAGTGACTACTACATACGGAGCAAAATGAGTGAATCTACACTCTAAACTATGTCTTCATACATCTGTGTGCTGTATTCCATTTGAAGTAGTATCTAACAAGGCTTATATTTATGAACGGAGGGAGTATATTGCATTTTTTATTCCAGTCGTAACGTTTTCACTATGAGGTGGGGCCGCAGTTGAGCAAACCCACCCCACCCACTGGGCGTCGGCCGAGTTTAGAGCAAGTACAATAAGGCGATGTAGGCGGTCTGTAAGACATTAAATATTATATTCTTGCTTACTTGGAAGAGAGAGAAGAGGAGAGAGAAGAGAAGCAGACTACTAGTTAAACAGCCGGCTGCAGCACGTGCTCCTAGGTACTACCTCCGTCCGGGTTTATTGGTCCCATTATTTTTTGTGCCAAATTTTGACCATAGATTAAACTAACAAAATGTTCACGCATGTCACCAAACATTATATTTTTCAAAACTATGTTCAAATACGAATCCAATGAGATAATTTTTCTTGACATGCATTAACATTTTTTTAGTTACATTTTTAGTCAAAATTTGGCACAAACTACAATGAGGACCAATAAACCCGGACGGAGGTAGTACTTTGTGAGAGAGTGGAATGGGCCATGTATCAACAAAGTAGTACATATTTATATCTAGCTATTGTACTTGTTGGCTATAAACTTGACTATATGTGACATGGCAACATCATATAGCCAACAGCTGGCTTTATTATTAACCATGCTCTTAGAGAGTAGAAGAGAGAAATGAGGGAGGAGGGCTAGCTGTAGTACGGACGCTGTTGTAAGATGGGACTCGTGTTTATAGAATAGGAGTACTGAGCACTCGTGCCTCTTTTTTTTGAGGAAAAAATTAGTCATATGTCTAGTACCACTAGTTGGGTGCGTGCGACCTATAGTTGTCATCACTTTAGGTCTAGTTTTCGAACCGCGGCTACGCTTCACAGTACATATTTTTCATGCATTTATCCTCATATATGTACTCCTAGGCTATTTCCACGTGCTCCCATTCGCCGACATGTGGGACATAGAGCATCTGTGTCGTAGTGCATGCACGACTCGGAGCATATGCCGGGGTACTTTACATTTCAGACCTCACGAGTTACATGCAAACCCCCCGCAGAAGAATAAATTAAGCAATGAATTACTACATGAAACCGGATTATTTTCATGGAAACCGAAGCACGTTCACTAAATTTTGGCATAACACGTTTATAAAAAATGACCGGACCTAAACCAATCTAAGGGCCTCGTTGATTTTTCCCGAAAAAAGGGCCTCTTTGATTCGCAGGATACTGAAAACATAGGAATTGGGAAAGTATGATGGCAATGAACCGAGACGAGGAGAACTCTAACTCAGTTAGAGGTTAGAGTTAGATTCTAACCCTGAGCTAACTCTAAACCAAAGAGGTGTATGGATGGCAGGGTTATATTGACAATAAATGCTCTATCTGAATCATTTGACTACTTTGGACCCTATTTTTGGTCAGACTAAAATAAGTCCCTTGGATCCAAGCACCCTCTTGGTGTGGGCGGCTCTTCTGTGGCCTCCTCCCGCTCACAATTGACATAAACGAACCATCTATACAATCAAGCATGCAAAACATGATAATTTTTACTTTGTCCATAGAAATGAGATATCCCACTTAAACATACAAGTCGTCAATCAAGCTTCACAAAATAAAAAAAACACTTCATGAAACAAAGAATGAGCTAACTCATCACGGAAGTCGTTCACGATAGGGCGGGAGCCCGGAGCCCCTCATGCACCGAGGGAGGAGCTCGCCATCGTCGCTCTGGAGGAAGGCTCTGTAGAGCCCAAGCCCCGGGAACCCCTCCGACGCCAGCCCTTGCAAGTTGAGGTCGACACCGGCATGGGTAGCAGGGCCGCTTGCCGCCGACTGGGAACTTAATCTTTGGGCCTCTATAAATAATGCAAGCCTGTAACTAAAATACCTAGATAGGTGAACTGAATCTTTGGGCCTCTAGAAATAATGCAAGCCTGAAACTGAAATACCTAGAAAGGTGAACTGAATCTTTGGGCCTCTAGAAATAATACAAGCCTGAAACTTAAATACCTAGAAAGGTGAACTGAATCTTTGGGCCTCTAGAAATAATGCAAGCCTGAAACTGAAATACCTAGAAAGGTGAACTGAATCTTTGGGCCTCTAGAAATAATGCAAGCCTGAAAATGAAATACCTAGAAAGGTGAACTGAATCTTTGGGCCTCTAGAAATAATCTAAGCCTGAAACTCAAATACCTAGAAAGGTGAACTAACTCTTTGGGCCTCTAGAAACAATGCAAGCCTGAAATTGAAATACCAAGAAAGGTGAACTAAATCTTTGGGCCTCTACAAATAACGCAAGCCTGAAATTGAAATACCTAGAAAGGTGACCTGAATCTTTGGGCCTCTAGAAAGATTTATTACCTCCTCAAGCAGCATCAAACAATTCCATGTGTGCACCACAAATCTATCGCAAGTTTGATCAGGATCTACTTTTCCAAATCAGAATTAGCGCTAGAGCAAGCAAGATCAATGATATGGCCGTGAGACAGAGAAGGAACGAACAAACTCACCCCTCGCGCCACCTCCCTCGTAGATGCGCCGCCGCGCATGACAGAGGGAGAAAAACGACTAGTGAAGGGGGAGTGGGGCGACCTTCGAAGGTCGGAGGGAGAGGGCGGCCAGAGTAGGGTGCCAGAGGCCGGAAGGAGAGGGCGGCCGGAGGAGAGAGAGGGCGAGCGGCGCTTGGGCGGGCGGCCCTATGGGGAACAAAGAGGAGTCGTGAGAGGGGGGGAGCGATCTGGTGCGAGCAGGTGAAATTTTTTCAGGGGAGCGATCTGGTGCGGGCAGGTGAGATTTTTTTAGTTCTCTTTTAGTGGGCTCAGGATAACTAAATCAATTAGAACCTCTCCACCGGGCTAGTTTTTTTAGCTGGGTTAGAGCAAACTAGCTCAAACTAACCCCTCTTGTTTCGATAATTTGAGGCTATTTCAACCCAAACTAGCTCTAACTCAGGGATCCAAACAAAGAGGAGTGTTACTGTACATGCTAGAGTGTGGACCATAGCACATTGTTTTTTATGGCCATATTACCACATTATTGTTTTCTACTGCTGGTTCACTAGGCTACCGTGGTTCGCACGGCTGGTTCACTGGGCTGTCGTGGTTCGCACTCCTCCAACCTGAGTAGTACTAGTATAGCACTAGTATATACCGCATCATTCTTTGCTGCTTCTTACTACTCCGAGTCCGACATGTGGGAGAGCCAGCATCCGGGTCAACGTGTCATGCACCAGATTAGAGCGCGGAACTAAAGGGGGGCATCACCACTGTCGGAGCGCCAGTAATTCATGACTATAGTGAGTGGTCATATCACAAGTCTTTCCAGCAGTAATGCACCGTCAAATCGCACAGCCCCACTCACTCACCCTCCTCGCCTCTCTGTCAAACCACCTACCCGAAAACTGCCACGCGTACTGCCCGGGAAAAGCCCCACCCTCAACTTTTAACTACGCAAAAATAGTTCGAGCTTGTTCGTTCTATATAAATACAGTACTTACTGTATTTTTATTCACCCGCGGGGTTGTTCAATGAATGGAGGGGCGGGGAGCACAAGTGAACAATACTACCTCTGTCCGGGTTTATTGGTCCCCATTGTATTTCGTGCCAAATTTTAACCATAGATTAAACTAGGAAAATGTTCACGCATGTCACCAAACATTATATTTTTCAAAACTATGTTCAAATACGAATCCAATGAGATAATTGTTCTTGACATGCATTAACATTTTGTTAGTTAAATCTTTAGTCAAAATTTGAGACAAACTATAAAAGGGACCTATAAACCAGGACGGAGGTCGTACTGTAGTAGTAAGTAGGAGTCGTAGAGTAGTCACCTTAAATAGAGAGTTTCTTTTCTTTAATGCCACGTACACAAATTGAAACGCTTGTTGTGGAGAGAAAAAAGATAATCACTCCACTATATATGAACGCAGGGGCCTGAGTGCTTGCTTTACTAGGGTTGCTCTCTGCATTCTCTCATCCTCTACAGATATAAACAAGACCGCGGTAGCAACATTTTCTCTCTGCTCGCCGCTGGTCACAGATCCGGCCGGATCCCTTTGGCCGGTGTGTGTAGAGGACTAAAATGTGCATCATTCATGCGGTCATCGCCGTCGAGGGAGGAAACCCACAACTGCCGGAGGGGCCTGATCCTCTGCCCGTGCCGTTCTCTCCGACACAGCGCCGGCTCGGGAGGTCCTCCGACCCTTCTTCCTCCCTGCCGTATTGTCCGCAGATCCGACCTGCCGCCGCCGACATTCCGGCGACCCTTGGGTATAAGTTCTTCGAAAGCGGCCTTGCTCTACTGCCCAAGCTCCCCACGTGTCTGCATGTGCATCTTTTTCTACTCCCATCAGCTCTTACAAAGCCACCTAAATTTTTAGTATTATTAGAGGTAAAGCTACTTCATGCATTCGAATCTAGAGCTTTGTTCAAACAATGAAGAAAGGGGGGAAAGTTGTAGCATGAATCTAGGACTTGATTCAAAGAGGAAATAATATGGTGAAAGTAGTAGGGACCGGATACCCAACCGGTCTCTTGGTTGAAAAGGGAAATAATGGGAAAACGCGGTACAAACTAGATAAGGAAAAGATCTATTATTGGTTGAAAAAATGATAGAAAGTGGCGGCTGGTGGACAAGTCAACAGAGTATGTCCAGGATTAGATTTGCTGCCATCACATAGTAAAGGTCTCCAGGATTAGATTTGCTGCCCTCACATAGTAAAAGGTCTCAGGATTAGATTTGCTGCCCTCACATAGTAAAAGGTCTCAGGATTAGATTAGCTTCCCTCACATAGTAAAAGGTCTCAGGATTAGATTTGCTGCCCCCACATAGTAAAAGGCCTCCAGGATTAGATTTGCTGCCCTCACATAGTAAAAGTTCTCCAGGATTAGGTTTGCTGCCCTCACATAGCGTGAACAAGCTCGGCATCACCACTTTATGCCTCCTTGTAGGTACATTGTGCTGATGCGTCCACTGTCGCATGTCCTTATACCAACCTTTTGCTTTTTTTGCGGGTAAATGAACCTTTTGCTGTAAGGGCACATGTAAAATGAAGCGATCACACTGTTACCTTAGGGACATGTCTAACCAGTGTTATTGTTAATCTCATGCCTCCAGTGATAAGATGCAATTAAACTGTGTTACAAATGGCACTCCTGCTATTTTCCCCAATATGATAAGTAAGTTGCTCCTTTACGCTGCTGATTGTCCTGGTGTCCCCACGGTCCCATGCCCTTAAACCAACTCTTTAGCTGTTGTTGATTTACTGTGTCTGGTAAACAAGCAATGCCACCATTAAAGTAATCCCATATCTGAGGAATCTCATTGTTGATCGTAATGCTTCTGGTAACATGAAGCATTGCTGATGTTTTAAAATTTCTACTGTCCTTGCGTGATTGCCATGAACATAATTAAGATGCTTCTTTTCATTTTGTATATGTTTCGTATATTCTTATTGACCAGCAACTGTTTACTTTCTATCATTTTGTGCAGATAGGGATATCCATTTCACCTTGTTGCTATTGTGACCTTTTGGTGAACTGCACAAAACACTTTTTTTTTTGGAATGAGTGTCTTGTGCAGTTCAACTGAAATGTCACATGGGCAACATCTCTCAATTTTGGTGGAACTGCACAAAATGGTTAAACTAAAGTGAAACCATGCTCTCCTGTCTCCTTGTTTGTGCTATGCAAACATGCTGTGCAAATAGGAATACTCTACTACAGATGTTGTGACGGTCAAGAGCAACATCTCTCAATTTTGGTGGAACTGCACAAAATGGTTCAACTAAAGCGAAATCATGCTCTCCTGTCTCCTTGTTTGTGCTATGCAAACATGCTGTGCAAACAGGAATACTCTACTACAGATGTTGTGACGGTCAAGAGCATTCGCCAAGTTCTTCGATTGTATGACATGGCTAGCCAAGATGGATTTAATCCTGATATTCACTTTATCAAAAGGCTCTAATGGGTTGGTTCTGAATCTTGCAAGCTGGGAATCAGTGAGATGTGTAGGCATCTTTGTTGTACTTAATATTTGAATCTTATTTGTTAGTTCTAAATCTTGCAAGCTAGGAATCAATGAGACGTGTAGGCATCTTTGTTGTACTTATTATTTGGATCTTATTTGTTGGTTTTGAATCTTGCAAGATGGGAATCAATGAGATGTGTAGGCATCTTTGTTGTACTTATTATTTGGATCTTGTTTGTTGGTTCTGAATCTTGCAAGCTGGGAAACACGGCATGATGAAGCAAAGGACAGCAACCATAACAAACAATTCAAACTTGGTAGTATTATCTTTGTGAAAGTGCGACAAATGTGTTGATCGTGTGCGTCCTGAGAATAATAATTATAATTGTTGTGCATGCTGATCCCGTGGCACTGATAGAACGAGCCAATGCATTGCTTGTTTTAAGTATAAATTTCTATTAAAGCTAATTAAATTTAAGTAAAGTGACCACTAACTCCTGTTATTACAGTACCAATACAGACCCGCTCGTGAACCGAGGTGTGGCCGGAGTAGGTTTCTTAATGGAGACGTTTGAATGCGCCAAGGGTGCATCTTCTGCCGGGCGTGCAGCAGACGAGGGAGGGTTAGTAACTGTTGTCGCCTGTACACACTCAGCTTACTGTTGAATCCAGTTCCCCAAGAGCTGAAAAATGAACTGCTGCTGCCGCCTACACACTCGTTCAGTCGAAGAGACTCCAATGGCGATCCGAGGGGTGAGCCTGCTGGATATGGACTTCAGCAAGGAGTTAGGTCGCCATTCAGTCCTATGGCTCCACCAAGTTGAATGTGATGTACACCAACAATACGGACTCGGTGAAGCTCTGGCTCACCTCAGTCCTATGGCTACACCAGGTTCTGGAGCATTCACCCGTTTCATCGGCAGCACCGACTGAACCTTCGCTATGGTGGAGAGAAGGAACAATGCGATGATTCGGCCATCCGGTGCAACAAGCTTGTCAACATCCAGAAGCAATACAAGATCATCAGCAACGGGAAGGAGAAGGACTCCTTGGTTGACCTCGCTGAGACCATCATCTACCCCTGATACGCCAACATGAAAGAAGACAGCCTGAACACGTGGGAGGTACCTCTGAATTTAGCCTACATAACCTACGCGGCCAAGGATGCATACGCATGCTACGACATGTACATGCAGATCTTGGACATGAGGGCGTGTCTACTTCCCGTAACCGATGAGTACACGGACAGCCGCAGCGTCATGATCAAGCGTGCCAGGAAGGTCTAGATGTTGTACTTTATCTATTTATAAGCACCTTTATCATCTGAGTGTTTCATGCATTAGCCTATGTGTCGTAATTATTTGTTTTGTCCGAAATATTTCTTTTAAGAACCCATTAACCTGATTGCTTTTTTAGTGGCTATTTGCTAATGTATGTAAACTAGTTCACTTGTCCGTAAAAAAATGAGTTCACTCTGCTGCCGTGCTTTGAATCTCCTTCCTCGCAACATATTCCTCTCCTCAGGTGGACCTAGTAGGTCTCTGAATTTTCTCCCACTTTCTTTTTCGATGTAAATTGAGTTTTCTCCCAGTTCTTTCTAGTAGAACCAACTCAACTGTCCCACGTCTGGCCCAAAAAATAATAATACCCCACGTACTATTAACTCATCAAATTAAAATGATATTTTATTTCGTAAGTTGAAAGTTCTTACAAAATAGTAATAATAATTGTTTATATATAACTTGCCAAGTTAACTCCTAGTGATTGCGTACATAAGGTTGCAAAGATTTTACTGACGTGCAATCATGTGTTTATGTTTTTATAACATTTCTCCGTCTAGCCCAACATGATATTTTCACCCAGCCCAGCAAGTCCACAGATTTCGAGAAAAATGCAAATGGGATTTAAACGGGATGCATAGATCCTACATCATTGTTTCACCCAGCCCACCAAATGGACTAAAAAAACAAATGGACTAGCTGACATGTGGGCCAGTAGGTCGAAGCCTAAGAAGGCGTTGGATTCACATCCAACGGCCGACATTCTTCTTCGATATCTCGTCTTCTTCCCCCAGCGCTGCCGGAACCGCCTGCTCCAGCCCTCGGCGTCCAGCAGCGTTGTTTTGTGGTCCTCGGCGAAACGCTACCCCGCCGACGGCTAGGCCATCCCTCCACTCCGCACCTCCTGTTATTCTCTGCCGAGTGTAGGCCCACCCCGCACCCGAACCAGTCAAGTTTCCCACTCCTCTCCGTCTGTGACTCCACTGCCGCGTCTTCCCCATCTCCGGGTCGTTCCAGTCTGGGGCCTTGCCGTCGTCCACCGCCTCGGTGCGCTCGGCGCGGCATGGTCATCATACGAGAGTCATCGGAAGAGGACTGTACGTGGAGAGCCTGACGGCTGGGACCCACGAGGTCCATGGTCGCACGCAAGGAAAGTTCTTCCTTATTACGCACTGTACGTGCATTGTATGTGGGAAGGGCTTCTGTATTTCGTGAAAAAAACGCCCCCCCCCGCTGATAGGTCGGACCCACCAGCTATATCTTCGCACACAAGGAAGTGCCTCCTTATTACGCACCAAAAAATGAATACCCCCTGCTAGCTGGAACCCACCATAGTGGGTGGCTGACTTGTGGGCCTACTAAGTTGCCGAGGACAGAGTGCTTTGTCAACTTAGTCAATATGAACGATTCTAGCTCCAGTGACCGTACGATGTCCATCCAACGGCCATAGTGCTTCTTCAACCTCTGCTCTTCTTGCTCCAACCGCCCAAAGCAGTGCCGGTCGTGCCGCGTGCTCCTGCCTCTCGTGGCCGGCTGTGATGCCGCGGAGGCCTCACCGCCCCCTACTACTCCCACCGCTGGCCCAGGGTATCCCTCTACTCACCCAGACCCCCTGTTATTCTGTGGCGACATCAGCCTCACACCGCAGCCGAACCAGTGAACCCTCATACTCCTCTCCGCGTGGGTATCCACTGCCGCGTCTTCCCCGGCTCCTCGTCGTCCCCTTCCTAGGCCTCGCCGTTGTCCACCACCTTGGTGCTCTCGGCGCGGCGTGGTAAATGTGGTCAACGACCGACTTCCATCAAAGAGTACTATACGTGGAGAGGCTGACAGCTGGGTCCAAGTCCATAGCCCAGTTTTTTTGTGATTTGCCAAGTAAGTCGCTTTGTCAGGCCTGTTGGGCTGCAAATCTTTCAAGACGAGGAGAGCTTCATTCGGCTGGCCGAGAAAATGGCCTACCAGTAATGAGAAATGGGCTGTACATTTTTAAAACACATCAAACCGGCAATTAGTTTCAGATATCTTTTTTTCATTTCAAGATTTTAAATTACATTAATTTTTATGCATGGGAATTTGTTGGATTTTATATTGATATACATTTATTTTTAAAATCTGTTTGAATGTGAGTCGAAATTTCGGGATTAAAAATAGTTCGGACCGCACCAAAATATGCAAAATTTCGTATAATTTTTTAACCGTGGCCACAATATGGGCTGTAATGCTAACAAAAAGAACATGGGCTCCAAACAAAACCTTAAGAATTAGCAAATGGGCTGTAAATTATTAGAAATAATGGCAGATGGGCTGTATGCTGTTTTCCACAGATTTGAGGCTTTCCTAAAAAAAGGTTGACGCACAAGCAGTGACTGTTGGATGGCCATCCAACGGCCGTCGTGCTTCTTCAATCTCTGCTCTTCCTGCTCCAGCCGCTCAAACAAGCGTCGGCGGGACTGCCTGCTCCCTCCTCCCCGCGGCCGGCTGTGCTGCCGCGCAGGCCTCACTGCCCCACCGTACTCCCATCACTGGCCTAGCCATCCCTCTACTCACCCACACCTGCTGTTATTCTCCGGCGACGGCAGATGAACCAGTAAACCCTCGTTCAGTCGTACTCCCGTCCACGTGGGAAACAACTGCAGAGTCTTCCCTGCCTCCGTGTCGTTCCCTTCCTAGGCCTCGCCGTCGTCCACCGCCCTGGTCAACGTGGTCAACGACCGACATGCATATGAAGTGGACTGTACGTGGAGAGGCCGACAGCTGGGTCACGGCCGCACGCAAGGAAATGCCTCCTTATTACGCGCAAAATAATGATTCCTCCACCTGACATCGGGGACCCACTGAAAGGGCCTCAGTATTTCATGAAAAAACGTTACCGCCGCTGACAGCTCGGACCCACCAGCTATATCTTCGCACGCAAGGAAGTGCCTCCTTATTACGCACAAAGAAAATGAATACTCCCCTTGTTAGTTGGGACCCAGTATAGTGGCAGGCTGACTTGTGGGCCTACTAAGTTGACGGGGACGGAGGGCTTTGTCAACTTAGTCAATATGCACGATTCTAGCTCAAGTGACCATACGATGTCCATCCAACGGCCGTAGTGCTTCTTCAACCTTTGGTCTTCTTGCTCCAGCCGCCCAAACCAGTGCCGGTCGTGCCTCGCGCTCCTGCCTCCCGTGGCCGGCTGCGATGCGGCGGAGGCCTCACCGCACCCTACTACTCCCACCACTGGCTAGGCCATCCCTCTACTCACCCACACCCCCAGTTATTCTGCGGCGAAGGCAGCCTCACACCGCAGCGAACCAGTGAACCCTCGTACTCCTCTATTTGTGGGCATCCACTGCCGCTCCTTCCCCGGCTCCGCGTCGTCCCCTTCCTAGGCCTCGTCGTCGTCCACCGCCCTGGTGCTCTTGGCATGGCGTGATCAACATGGTCAAGGAACGGCTTCCATCGGACATGGACTGTACGTGGAGAGGCTGACAGCTGGGTCCACGGCCACAGCAAGGAAGTGCCTCCTTATTACGCGCAAAATAATTATTCCTCCACCTGACAACGGGGACCCACCGGACAGTCCACCATATTTCGCGAAAAAATGTTTCCCCCATCACTGCTGGGACCCACCAGCTACACCTTCGCACGCAAGGAAGTGCGTCCGGGCAAAAAAAACAAAACGATTTGCCCCCCTGACTGCTGGGACCCACCAGCTACATCTTCGCACGCAAGGAAGTGCATCCGAAAAAAAAAAACGATTCGCCCCCCTGACTGCCGGGACCCACTAGCTACATCTTCGCAGGCAAGGAAGTGCCAGACAGTCGGGACTCACCTGGTCGAAGCGTACGTACCATTGTCATTCTGGTCGCGAACGTGTACGTACATACTGGTCGATGTAGAGGAGCGCAAGTGTCGTAGTAGAGGCGCGCACGTGTTGTAGTAGAGGCGCGCACGTAGCATGTACACGTACGTACAGCAGTGAGGGTGCAAGAAAGAAAATACGGCCACGTATGTACATACGGGAATGGTCTCGAATGCCTACTCGCGCATATGTACATGGCTAGGTTGGAACGGAGAAACAGCATCGTCATCATGTTCATGGGGAGGCAACAGAATGCGTCGTGTTCATCGGGTGGCAACGGAACGCGTGGGAGCCAACCGGCTGGGTCAGAACGGAATGCGTGGTCTTGTTCATCGGGAGGGCTTGGACGGAACAGGCGATGGAAACGAGGCCTGGCGTACCGCACAACGGAGGAAACGGCCTTGTGTTCGACCGGCCACGTTCGAAACGGGATCCTGTTCATCGGGAGGGGTCTGGCATACCGCAAAACGGAGGAAACAGACCTCCTACGGTCGAAACGGGGTCCTGTTGATCGGGAGGGGCCTGGCATACCGCAAAACGGAGGAAACGGACCTCCTACGGTCGAAACGGGGTTCCTGTTGATCGGGAGGGGTGTGGCGTACCACAAAACGGACGAAACGGACTTGTGTTGGAGTGCTACGGTCGAAACGGGGGGGGGGGGGGAGGGGTGTGGCGTACCGCAAAATAGGACTCCACGAAATACTGTTCATCTCCACCGTCGACCTCCTCCAGCCTCCACGGGCTACCGTCGACCTCCTCCAGCCTTCACGGGCTCCTGTTCATCCAGCCTCCACCGCGCGCTACTCCACCGGCTACTGTTCAACCACCCCTCCACGGGCACCCCTCCATCGTCTACTGTTCATCCAGCCCTCCACACCATGGGGTCCTGTTCAACCACCCCTCCACGGCCACCCCTCCACCATTTACTGTTCATCCAGCCCTCCACACCACGGGTTCCTGTTCATCCGGAGGCAACGCCACCGCTCACTGTTCATCCAGACCCCCCCGCAACGCTCACTGTTCATCCCAGAGGCAGCATCGATCGGCTTCAGTTAGAAGCAGTAGCGAAGGCATCGCTCCATCGGGTTCAGTTAACAGCCATCGATCGATCGCTGGGGTTCAGTAACACGTAGCCTGCAGTGCAATCGCTCGGGTTCAGTTAGAGCCCAACGCCTCGCTCGGGTTCAATTAGAGCCAACGCCTCGCACACACGCGCGTACATGTACGAGAGAAACGCGCATCGCTCTCCCACCGTAACTGGCAACTCCCCGAAATTTTCCTCCCCCTCGCTTCTACCACGGTTTTTTCTGTCATGGACGGCCCAAAGAATGTCATGCAGTTGCGTCTCCGGCCCGCCCAGGACAAAAAGCCCATTTTCTGTCATGATTTTTTGTCATAGAAGTAGGAGCCCACCACATCTATGATGATACCAGGTTTTGTCACAATTATCGTCATAGAAGTGTCATATTTATGACAGAAAAAAAATCCGTTCAGCCCAAAATGTCACGGATGTGTCTTTTTTTTGTAGTGATGGGCACAACACACCGTTTGTTTCCTCCAAACAGGGGAACTCCCCGAGGAAAGGAAGAGGCAAAAAAAGTAGCCCGTCGGTCCAGCATGTACCAGTTTGTGGATGATGTCCTATATAGAAGGAGACCGAACGACGTGAAATTGAAGTGCATTCCTCAGGAGAACAGACTGGAGCTGTTGACAGAGATACATGGAGGCATGTGTGGCTCCTACATAGGGTCAAGAGCCCTTGTTGGCAAAGCGTTCCGGCAAGGTTTCTTTTGGCCGACCACACTCTGGGATGCAACTGCACTAGTAACCATGTGTGAAGCATGCCAGTTCAATTCAAAGAAGCTTCATCAACCAGCTCAAGCTCTTCAGACAATCCCTCTTTCCAGGACATTTTCGGTCTGGGGGCTTGACATACTGGGCCACTTTCCCCTTCCTGTCAGGGGCTTTGAGTACTTGTACATTGTGATTGACAAGTTCACAAAGTGGCCAGAAGTGAAACCAATGAGAAGGATGATAGCACAATCAGACATCTAGTTCTTCAAGGGGCTAGTCTGCCGTTTTGGTGTGCCAAACAGAGTCATCACTGATAACAACACCCAGTTCACGAGCCGCACCTTCATGCAGTATATCCAAGACCTCGGCAGCAAAGTTTGTTTCGCTTCTTTTGCTCATCCAAGAAGCAATGGCGAGGCAGGAAGGGAAAATGCTGAAGTGTTGCGAGGCCTCGAAACAAGAACTTTCGATAGGCTGCACAAGTGCGGAAGGCGCTGGATTGATGAACCGCCAATGGTTCTTTGTTCAATCAGAACGAAACCAAATCGAGCCACTGGCCAGACACCCTTCGCACTGGTATACAGGGCGGGAGCAGTTCTCCCCATAGAACTCATATATGGGTCACCTTGAGTGCTCGCTTATGATGAGCTTGAGCAAGAGTAGTTGCACCAAAATGATGCTACTCTCCTTGAGGAAGATCATCTTCAGGCTGCTGTGCGAGCCGCTCGCTACCAGCAAGCCTTGCACCGCTACCATTGTCGGTGTCAAAACCGGCGGATCTCGGGTAGGGGGTCCCGAACTGTGCGTCTAAGGCTAATGGTAACAGGAGGCGGGGGACACAATGTTTACCCAGGTTTGGGCCCTCTCTATGGAGGCAATACCCTACTTCCTACTTGATTGATCTTGATGAATATGAGTATTACAAGAGTTGATCTACCATGAGATCGTAATGGCTAAACCCTAGAAGTCTAGCCTATGATGTTATGATCGTCGTCCTATGGACTAAACCCTCCGGGTTATATAGACACCGGAGGGGGATAGGGTTACACAAAGTCGGTTACAGAGAAAGGAATCTACATATACGGATCGCCAAGCTTGCCTTCCACGCAAAGGAGAGTCCCATCCGGACATGGGAAGAAGTCTTCTATCTTGTATCTTCATAGTCCAACAGTCTGACCAAAGTATATAGTCCGGCTATCCGAGGACCCCTTAGTCCAGGACTCCCTCAGTAGTCCCCGAACCAGGATTGAATGACGATGAGTCCGGCATGCTGGTTGTCTTCGGCATTGCAAGGCGGGTTCCTTCTCCGAATACTTCAAAGTACTTGACTTAAAGAGCGGTATCCGGCTTTCCATTTAAAGTCGCGCTCCTTGGCTTCTGCACCTTTCATGATATCAGTTTCCATGTGTCGAGCGAATGCGAGAGGTTGAGGCATTTTTGCACTTACCACCCTGACCATGAGAAAATTGTCTATTTAAAGAGACGGGGATCTTCAGATCGAAACCACACCATCTCCCCCAAACAAGGAATACTCGGAGCTTGCCCGCAGAAATCACCCCAACATGGCTAGCACTCCTAGCTCCACCTCGAACCCTCACGGCCCCAAACAAGGCAATTGGAAAAAGTGTTCCGTATCCCACGGCCAACTGGTGAAGCTGCAGACCCAGGGATTCCTTCTTCCCACATATCTAGTCCCCGTACGAGCTGGATTGGCTTCCTTCGATGATGGGGAGCAGGCGGAGAAGTTCCCCAACCCATCCAGGGGGGAACAAGTATGTTTTGTTCTATATTTATTGAGAGGTGTTGGATTTCCAATCCATCCATTCCTCCGAGGGCTTCTGGAGCACTATGGCCTCCAACTGCACAACTTCACACCTGCCTCCATCCTGCATATTACGGGTTATGTTGCTCTTTGCGAGCTATTTCTGGGTTGCGAGGCTCATTTTGAGTTATGGAAGAAGTTGTTTTGCCTCGTCCCTCATAATCAGGAGGGATCGATATTCCAAGTGGGCGGAGCTGAGATATGGCGCATCACCGGAACCTGGATACCTATCCGGCATGCCGAAGAAGGCATCCGAAGAATGGCCTTCCGAATGGTTTTATGTTGAAGACGTTTCCCTTCCTGACCCAATCTGGAGGGGTCTTCCCGAATATTCAAGTACTCCATTGAAGAAGCGCCTCAACTGGCGTCCTTGGAGCCCTAGGGAGGAAGATAGTACGGAAGTCCACCAGCTGATGAGCAAGATAAAGACGCTCGCTCAATCCGGATTATCAATAGTCGATGTTATGGCGATATCCATACGAGGGGTTCAGCCACTCCAATACCGAGGGCACCCTATGTGGCACTTCAATGGAGAATATGATGCCACCCGCTATGGTCGGAAGGGCCCGGACACTTCCACTACTTTGGCGAAAATATTGTCTGATTTATACAAGGGGGGAGGAGGAGTTCACCCACATTAAGCCCAGGGATGGATTTTCCATGTACAACCCTCCCAGCTGGGTGAGTTTCTGTACCACGACTCTACTCCATCAACTCCCTGAATCCTTTTTCATAAATACTAATCCGTCATTTACAACAAGAATGGCGGAAAGTCACCAGGGAGATCCATAGCCCCGCACAATAGCCAGAGGACCACAACCAGGCCCTTGATCCCGGATTCGAGGAGGATCCTGATATATTTGTGGAGCTCGGGGAAGGGGTGTTCTACCCGGTGAGCTATGACGGCACCGAAGTGGCCATCATCGCTGACTATCCCGGTCTCCTCCCTGCGTCGCATGTAAGTAATTAGGAGACTTGTCCATTGGGAGAATTTCCTTCTTCCGCCTTACCCACCGCACTATATTGTGCTCTAAAGGGGAGGCGATCGGCGCACCACGTAGTACCAGAGGCGACATGCAGGCCTTCGAAGAGGAAGGCAAATAGAGATATGGCTGAGCCTTCATTGAAGAGGTATGGTTTTAAATATGTCCCATGATCGTCATCTTAAACTATGACACTATCCGTTGTGTCTTATCAGGAAAAACATTCGCCGAACTGTGTCCGGGGATCCTGCCGGTCATGCCTCTACTAGCCGGATTCTGGACCCTGTCATGAGGACTGAGGCTAACGCAAAAGTGACACCGGATTGTCCTTCTGCGGAGGATTCAGATAAAGTATCCGCCACAAACTCCAAAGTGGAAAGCGCCATGAATCATCGGCGCCGGCGGGCCGCTCTTCGCGACCCTGGTTTTTCAGAAGAGGCTTTCAACGCCTTCAACTCGGGTGATGCATACATCCGAGTTGCTCGAGATGGGCTTTCCAGAGCTACATATCAGTTTTTGAAGGATATGCGGGTAAGTTCATACGTGCACAATTCTGAAAATTATATACTAGTAGCCCCCGAGACTTGAAGCAATTTAAGCAACTGATTTAAGGATCATTGTATACCCAGGTGCTCAAAGAGAAGAACGACCTGTTGTCTCAAGAGCTGAAGAAGTGTCAAGCCCAGCTAACTGCTGCTACCACCGAATTGGACAAATCCAAGAAGGCAGCGTCTGGTAATGTTCCCCTCTATCGACAAAACATGATCATATATCAGAAGTATTAATACAGGTGCAAATCTTATGACAGAGGCACCGGAAGTCGCACGAGCGGGAAATCCAGGAGCTCAAAGGCAACTGGCTGCGGGCGAACGTGTACTGACAAAAGTTAGGGTGGAGAAGAACAAACTGCAGGATGCCAACACCAAGCTCGGTGAAGAGCTAAAAGATGTGCGAACCCAGCTAGCTGACTCCGTCAAGGAGAATAAGAAGCTGTGAGGCGACATATTTGGATGTATTTATACTTACCTTTACATAGTTTGGCAAGGAAAGAAACTAACAATAATTGTGTCTGTAGGTATATTGACGGGCCGTCCCGAAGAGGAGGTGTCTGGATCGTCAAGCGATCTGCTACAAGAGCTGTCGCAAATGCATGAGCAAGCTCGGTAGGCGATGCAAAGTATTGCCAAGGCCTTATGGCCATCCGACTCTCCTCCATGAAGTATGGAGGGGCTTGTACATCTATTCAACGGAGCGTGGCTGCCCTTTCGATTATGGAAGATATCGGCCTGCCGGGAAGGTGTGCGAGAAGCCTGGGCAATGGTTAAAACTCGGTATACCAAGCTCGACCCGAATCACATGGCCCGGGTCGGACCTGTAGGGTCAAATGGAGAAGAAGTTCCCGTTAGCTTGGTATATGACCAAGTACAAGTAGCTGCCAAGTATTCCCAACAGGATTATGGAAGATATCGGCCTGCCGGGAAGGTGCGCGAGATAGCTTGTTGGATGGCATAGAGGAAGAAGTGTTTGAGTCTAAGTGACTATGCACTTCATTTGACAAACTATGTCTCTAGCTGAATTTTAAAAAATGCTTGTCATGGCAGACCTTTTCGCTTCAACCTCTGGACCCGATGGTGCGGAGTGCTTCTGAATACCCGCTCGGTAATGTAAACCGGGGTATGTGTGGAAACCAGGCGTAGGGGTCATAGTTGCTTGAACAGACAAGTGTCCGGCTAGTTATGTTATATTACATTTGGATCGTAAGAATCATCTTCCAGATAGAATAGTTCCGTTAAGGGTTCCTTTCCATGGGTAAGCATGCATTAATGTGCATGTCCGAACTGTGCTAAAAAAATCACAGTGTGCATAACATCTGGGGGGTCATAATGTGATAGGTAAAAAACATCTTTAGTCTGCCGACCGAATACTCCCTTAAGAACGCTAGCTTTTGGCTTCACCCAGTCTGAGGTACACATCCGGATGACCCGGGAGTAACAATCGTAGAGGTGCTCCCTTTATGCCCTAGCCGAACTAACGAGAATGTTGGGCATAAGCACAGGAGCCAGGAAACCCAGCTTGGCCAAAACTTAAGTCATATCGATACATATAATGGCGAAGAAAAGGTACATACGTGGAAAAGACACATATGTGGTGAGCTTGATGCTCGGAAAATAATAATAATAATAATAAGCTTGTGTACGAGAAGCCCCCAGGTATGATTGACATACATATTAAGAATTGTATGCATCGTAGGTGTACGGTTTAGCCGTACAAGAGCTTTATAGTGCTAAAAAAGAAGACGAAAAGAGAGAAAAATAAATAATGGAAATAAAAAGGGGAGGAAGGAGACGAATGAAGAGTCCGGCGCTAGGCATAGAATCTTCGGAGTCTGGTCGCGTTCCATGGGTTCTGCTCTAGGCGGTTGTCTGATGCATCACGCAGGCGGTACGCTCCTCCGGTGAGAACTTCATCAATGATGAAGGTACCGTCCCACTTGGGCTTGAGTTTGTCCTTTTTCTTCTCTGGTAAGCGTAAAACGAGTTCGCCAACATTATAAGTCCTGGCCCGTACCTCTCTGCTTTGGTATCTGCGGGCCTGTAGTTGATAGAATGCGGAACGTGCTTTTGCAACATCTCGCTCCTCCTCCAGGGCGTCTAAGCTGTCCTACCGATCAAGCTCAGCCTCTCTCTCTCTTCATACATGCGCACTCGAGGTGAGTCATAAATAATGTTGCAGGGCAATATGGCCTCTACGCCGTACACCATGAAGAAAGGTGTATATCCGGTTGAACGATTGGGCGTGGTCCGCAGCCCCCAGAGTACGGAGCTGAGCTCTTCGACCCAGTGCTTGTCTGATTCCTTCAAAGACCGCACTAACCTAGGTTTAATGCCTCTCATAATAGGACCATTGGCGTGTTCGACCTGACCGTTGGTTTGTGGGTGATAGACAGAGGCGTAGTCGAGCTTGATGCCCAGATTGGCACACCAGGACTTCACCTCATCGGCTGTGAGATTGGAGCCGTTGTCGGTGATGATGCTGTGTGGAACACCATAACGGTGCACAACACCGGATATAAAGTCTATCACAGGCCCGGCTTCGGCCGTTTTAACTGGTTTGGCCTCTATCCACTTAGTGAATTTATCCACCATGACCAATAGATATTTTTTCTTATGGCTTCCTCCCTTAAGGGGTCCGACCATATCAAGCCCCCAGACCGCAAAAGGCCAGGTTATGTGGATTGTTTGTAAAGCGGTGGGTGGCATATGGCTTCCGCTGGCGAAAAGCTGGCATCCGATGCAATGTTGGACAAGGTCGTGTGCGTCTGCTCGTGCCATCGGCCAATAGAAACTTGTACGGAAGGCCATACTTACAAGGGCCCGAGCTGCGGCGTGGTGACCGCCGGGACCGGCATGAATTTCAGCCAAAAGTTGCCGCCCTTCGTCCTCGGAGATACATCTTTCAAGTACTCTGGTCGAGCTTTTCTTATAGAGTTCTCCCTCATGAACCCTGTAGGATTTAGAGCGCCACACAATGCAGCTTGCCTCATTCTGGTCCTCAGGAAGTTCTCGCCTATTAAGGTTGGCCAAAAAGGGTTCGGTCCATGGGGCGATAACCGCCATGATGAGATGGGCCGATGGTGTAATTTCTATAGCAGCGACGTCGATGATGTCAGTGTGTTTGGAATCTGGGGTTGTATTCGGGTCTGGATTGGTATTGTTGCTCTCCCCTTGCCACACCACGGATGGCTTGAAGAGCCTTTCCAGGAAGATGTTAGGTGGGACGGGGTCACGCTTGGCGCCGATGTGAGCAAGGACATCCGCCGCTAGATTACTTTCTCGAGCCACATGGTGAAACTCGAGCCCCTCAAAGCGAGCCGACATTTTGAGAACAGCGTTACGCTAAGCCGCCATCTTCGGATCTTTGGCATCGAAATCTCCATTTATTTGATATATTGCGAGGTTTGAATTCCCGCGCACTTCCAGGCGTTGTATGCCCATGGAGGTGGCCATCCAAAGACCATGCAATAAGGCTTCATATTCGGCTGCATTATTGGAGTCCATGAATAATATTTGTAGGACGTACTGAACAGTATCTCTAGTAGGGGATGTTAGGACAATGCCGGCCCCTAGGCCTGCCAGCATTTTGGAGTCGTCGAAGTGCATGACCCAGTTGGAATATGTGCCGTACTCTATAGGGAGTTCGGCCTTTGTCCATTCAGTGATGAAGTCAGCCAATACCTGGGATTTAATGTCCCGGCGTGGTTTGTATGATATGTCGAATGGCAGGAGCTCAATGGCCCACTTGGCAATCCGGCCCGTAGCGTCGTAGTTGTTTATTATGTCATTGAGAGGTACTTCGGAGGCCACCGTTATTGAGCACTCTTGAAAGTAGTGTCGTAGCTTCCGGGATGGCATGAAGACTGCATATGCTATTTTTTGGTAATGAGGGTACCGGGATTTGCATGGTGTGAGGGAAGTGAATACATAGTATACCGGCTTCTGAAGCAGGAATTTGTGTCCATCCTCCTCTCGTTCGACGACAAGTACCGCACTCACAACTTGGTGTGTGGCTGATATGTATAATAACATGGGTTCGCCAACGTTTGGCGCGGCCAGGATTGGGTTACTTGCTAGAAGAACCTTTATTCTTCCAATCCGGCCGTTGCCGCGTCCGTCCGCTCGAAGTGATTGGTATGTCGGAGGAGGTGATAGAGTGGCAATGCCTTTTCTCCGAGTCTGGAGATAAAGCGGCTCAAAGCTTCCACACATCCGGATAGTTTTTGGACTTGTTTGAGGTCTGTTGGCGTAGCCAACTGTGAGAAAGCTCGGATTTTAGCTGAGTTTGCTTCAATTCCTCTATTGGAGACGATGAAGCCCAGAAGCTTTCCGGTGGGAACGCCGAAAATGCATTTTTCCGGATTGAGCTTAATGTCACATGTTCAGAGGTTGTCGAATGTAAGACATGGGTCGTCTATTAATGACTCGATGTGTCTGGTTTTGATGACTACGTCATCCACGTATGCTTCAACTGTCATGCTGATTTGTTTCTCCAGGCATGTTTGAATCATGCCTTGATAGGAGGCCCCGGCGTTTTTAAGCCCGAAGGGCATAGTGTTGAAGCAGGAAGGCCCATATGGGGTGATAAATGTCGTTGCGGCTTGATCGGACTCCTTCATCTTGATTTGATGGTATCCGGAGTATGCGTCGAGGAAACACAGTGAGTCGTGTCCTGTGGTATGGGGTGATAAATGTCGTTGTGGCTTGATCAGATTTATCCTTCTTTGGTACCATCACCAGGTTTGCTAGCCAGTCCAGGTGTTTTATCTCTCTGATGAATCCGGCCTCGAGTAACTTGTCTAGCTCCTCTCCCATGGCTTGTCGTTTGGATTCAGAAAAGCGCCGTAATGTTTGCTTGACCGGCTTGTATCCCTTCAATATGTTTAGGCTATGTTCGGCCAGCCTGCGTGGGATTCCTGGTATATCAGAAGGGTGCCAGGCAAAAATATCCCTGTTTACGCGTAGGAATGCCCACAGTGCGGCGTCGACCGTGGGGTCCACCTGTGCTCCGATGGATGCTGTCTTTGTGGAGTCCGTTGGGTGGACCTAGAATTTGACTATTTCATCTGTTGGTTTAAAGGAGGTGGATTTGGATCGCTTATCAAGTATCACGTCATCCCTATCCACAGTGGAGCACAGTGCGGTTAATTCTTCGGCCGCAAGGGCTTCAGACAATGTCTCGAGGGCCAAGGCGGCGGCTTTGTTTTCGGCGTGGATTGCTATGTACGGACCACTGGCAAGAGTGATGATTCCATTGGGCCCGGGCATCTTGAGCTTCATCTACCCTTAATGAGGTATAGCTTGGAAGCTTGATAATGCGTCTCGCCCTAACAGGGCGTGATACCCACTGTTGAAAGGGGCCACTTGAAAGGTTATCTCTTCGGACCGATAATTCTCCGGCGTGCCGAATACCACATCGAGTGTGATTTTTCCCGCACATCGCGCCTCCCGACTGGGAATAATTCCTCGGAAGGTCGTATTACTTTGATCAATGTGGCTCCTGTCAATTTCCATTTTGTTGAGAGTTTCCTTGTAAATGAGGTTTAGTCCGCTACCGCCGTCCATGAGCACTTTGGTAAGCCAAAAGCCATCCACAATTGGACTGAGGACCAATGCGGCAGGTGCACGGACTGTTCTGAATTTTGGTTTGTCACTAGCATTGAAAGTTATGGCCGTGTCGTTCCAGGGGTTTATTGCTGCAACTTGGCAGACTTCAGCGAGGCCGCGGAGTGCCCTTTTGCGCCTATTGTTCGAGGCAAAAGTCTCGAAGACTATTAATACTGTAGGGTTGTTATCTTCCGTGGGATGTTGCTCTGTGGTGTTTTTGGTGAGGAGATCCTCGCCGCTCTTGGCCACCTGCCGGAGTATCCAACATGCTCTAAGGCTGTGGGTTGGTACGGTATCCGGTGTTGTGTGTATCTTGCATGGCCTATCGAGCCATCCCTCCAGAATGGTTCTGCGCCCCGTAATGGGCTTTGATTTTTGGTTATTGGATCAGGCGACCGGCGAGGGTGCATCCTTTTTGTCCGGACGAGGGGTTTAGTGGAAACCAGTGGCTCCCAAGAGGCTGCTGAGTTTTCCAGGTGCTTTCCATTGCGCAGTACTTTTGTACTATGTTTGCCAAGTCAGCAAAGTGTGATACGTGATGACGATTGATTGCGTTGAGGATTCCCTCGTCCGTGCAGTTTTTGCAGAATAATGAGATTGCGTCTTCATCGCGGCAGTCCTTGATCCTGTCCTTGACAAGGCGGAATCTGGCCCAAAAGTGATGGCCCGTTTCCTGGGACTGCTGTCTGATGTGGGTAAGATCGCTTATAACTGGGTGGGTGGGTGGATTTAAGTCCGAACCTTGACCCAATCTGGGATCTAGAGCTTGAGAAATTTCTGAGCTTAACAGTTCAGACTCCGGGATATCAACCAATTTTTCAGGCCCAAGGTCCGATTCTAAGTTCGGAATACGGGGCATCTCTTCCAACGGGTGAGTATCCGGCTCTATGAGCTCGGAGATCCGAACATAGTTCGTCCTCAACATAGGGGGAGAGTCGTCGCGTTGCTCCTCCACTACCGCTATCTGATGGGTGATCGGTGGAGATTCAATTTCTCTCTGATCGGGTTTTAGCCCAATCCGATCGTAGTCCGTAGCGACTCCCAAGGCGGCCATGCGATCTAGGAGTTCATTTAAAGACGATAGCTCCATCGGATCCATCTGTTCGGAGTATTCTGAGCTGACGCGGAGGCGATTTTCGATGACCCGAGAGGTCATCGTTGGCCCGACGGCCGAACATGCAGCCATGATAAAGCCGCCCAGCCGGAGGGTTTGGCCTGAGGCCAGGGCTCCCCTGAGGTGATGTTGCCCTTGATAACAAGGCAAGCCATCAAGCTTGTCTTCAATGTAACAGCGTAACTCAATGAAAGCACCAATGTGGGTGCAAAACCGGCGGATCTCGGGTAGGGTGTCTCGTACTATGCGTCTAAGGCTAATGGTAACAAGAGGCGGAGGACATAATGTTTACCCAAGTTTGGGCCCTCTCTATGGAGGTAATACCCTACTTCCTGCTTGATTGATCTTGATGAATATGAGTATTACAAGAGTTGATCTACCACGAGATCATAATGGCTAAACCCTATAAGTATAGCCTATGAGGTTATGATTGTCGTCCTACGAACTAAACCCTCCAGTTTATATAGACACCGGAGGGGTCTAGGGTTACACAAAGTCGGTTAGAGAGAAAGGAATCTACATATCCGAATCGCCAATCTTGCCTTCCAAGCAAAGGAGAGTCCCATCCAGACACGGGAAGAAGTCTTCTATCTTGTAGCTTCATAGTCCAGCAGTCCGGCCAAAGTATATTGTAACGCCCCGGATACAACTTTCCATATTCATAACTCCGACTCTTGCCTTTTCCGGAGATGTGATATATTTTTTCCTCCGTGGTTGGGTTTTTGTCTGTTGTTTTGCATTTTGTTCTGGTTATGCATCTCGTCTCATGTCATCATTTGCATTGCATCGACATCGTTTTCATAAAACTTGCATCTGCTCGTAGTTGCTGCTTCTTCCGTGTCTCGGCTGACCTTCTCTCAGATCAACCGGACCACTCTCTTCTCTCTCTTTTCTGAGCTCATCAAACCCCGTTGCCTTCGTGGACTGTTCCGAGACCAACCGGGTTTCTCGAGTCCCTCTTGTCTGACCACCTAACCTCTCTTGCCTGCTCGCAGCACCCTCGTGTGCGTGTCCGAAACTTACCCGAACCCGAACCGGTCTGTCGTTACCGATGGATCCGGATCATCCCCAAACATCTATAAAGCATCACCGTTTTCTTTGTTGGACTCTCTTAGCCTATTTTTCTCAACCGTCCAATTTAAATCGGAGGGCCCAAATAGCCCGTAATCTAATCTTCCTGAGATATATATATTGACCAACCCTAAAAATGAGGAGAGCTGTCCCATCCTCCGAACCCCTCCGCCGTCGCGCAATCCCCCTCGGGATCCACCAACGCCCAATCCCCTTGCAGCCTCCACATTCTCCTTGTTTTTCCCTCCTGTCCAACCACCATCGCCGCCCAAATCCTGCAGGAGCCCGAGCTCCTCTGCCCGTCGCCCTCTCCCTCCACCGTCGAGAGCCACCAGACGCGCTAGACCCCGCCGCCCTCGTCTGCTCTGGGGAGCCTCGCCTCCGTTGACGGCCGAACCCAGCAGGTCCCCATATCGCGCGCCCTTCTTCCCTTCTTTTTCCCTGTCTCTTTCTCCGCTGACCGTCTCTCTCTTATGCAAATGAACAAGCACGCCGCCGCTGCCTGGAACTAGCTGGATCCGATGAACCTCGCTGGGATCCACCTCCCCTCGTCCAGATCGGCCGGTCTTCACCATCTCCATCTTCGTCAACTGCCAGGAGCTCCCCGCCGCCGGATCGGGACGTCTCCGCCCGGTTTCTCTTGCACCGTCGCCCTGCTTCCCCTGATTCAAACGAGGAGGCGCACTGCCGCGCGTTGACCCCTCCTCTGCTTCGCGCCGCCTGTCAGCGCCGCCGCCAAGACCTTGCCTCGCCGGAGTTGCGCCTCCCTGAGCCCCGCAGCCCCGCCGCGTCGTGCCTCTGCTTCGTTCCAGAGGACGAGCGCCTCGACTCTGCCCCGCCCGCTCGTCCTCGAGCGTTGACCGCGCCAGCGTGGACCAGATCCAGCCGGCCCAGCTTGCTCGCCCTAGCCCAGCACCGAGCCGGCCCAAGTGCCGTGGTGAGCAGCCCCCCCCCCCACTGTTGGCCCAGCCAGTTTCGGCCTGACTCTTGTTTTTTTTCCCGTCTGCGATTTGTCTATTTATCCAGGAATTAATGTTTTACAGAAAAGTCCCTAATCTTCATGCATTAATAACTTCATAACCGTGCATCGGTTTAAATTGATTCAAACATGTAAAATGCTTAGAATTTTGTCTAGATTAATAATATGCCACTTTCATCCATGTTTAAAATGTCTAAAATGCTATTTGATTAAATTTGCTTAAATGCCATGCTAAAATGCTTTTTTTCATAACTAAATAATCGTAACTCGGAATTTAATAAACTTTAGATGTAAATGGGGTGGAAAAATGCCTAGTTTAACGTGGTGCACTTTATTTTGCTGTTTAACCACTTTAAAATTGTGTTTAGGGCAGAATAGTACCAAATTCTAAATATGCATATGGGGATTTTCCGGAATTGTTGTTTGTTGTTCCGGCCTCATTTAAACTTGCCTAGATAGGTATTTTAATTATGCTTCACCTCTTGCCATGTTTAACAACATTTAATATTGTTGTGTACCTAAACCGAGAGAGAACTAAATAATTGATGCGGTGTTTCATCAATATGCAACTCGTTGCATATTGAGCTCCACTTAACTTGTAGTATTGTTTGTTGCACTTTGCCATGCCATGCCTCATTAAACCGGACATGCATCATACTTGTTTGTGCATCATGCCATGTTTATGCTTGTGTGTTTACCATTTTGTTTGTTTCTTTCCGGTGTTGCTTCTTAGTTCCGGTAATGTTGCGATTGTGAGGATTCGTCCGACTACTCCCGTTCATCTTCTTCATGGGCTCGTTCTTCTTCCTTGCGGGATTTCAGGCAAGATGACCGCTACCCTGGATCTCACTACTATCATTGCTATGCTAGTTGATTCGTTCTATTCCTTTGCTGCGCTACCTATCTTTTGCTCTTCAAGCCTCCCAAATTGCCATGAACCTCTAACCTTTGACACCCTTCCTAGCAAACCGTTGTTTGGCTATGTTACCGCTTTGCTCAGCCCCTCTTATAGCATTGCTAGTTGCAGGTGAAGTTGAAGATTGCTCCATGGTGGACAGGGTTATGTTGGGATATCACAATATCTCTTATATTATTAATGCATCTATATATTTTGGTAAAGGGTGGAAGGCTCGGCCTTATGCCTAGTATTTTGTTCCACTCTTGCCGCCCTAGTTTCCGTCATACCGGTGTTATGTTCCCGGATTTTGCGTTCCTAATGCGGTCGGGTGATTTATGGGACCCCCTTGACAGTTTGCTTTGAATAAGATTCCTCTGGCAAGGCCCAACATTGGTTTTACCATTTGCCTCACCTATTACCTTTTTCCCTTGGGAGTCGCGCATCCCAAGGGTCATATTTATTTTAGCCCCCCCGGGCCAATGCTTGTCTAAGTGTTGGTCCAAACTAGAGCCACTTGCAGCGCCACCTCGGGGAAACTTGAGGGCTGGTTCTAGTTGTACGTACTGCTCATCCAGTCGTGGCCTGAGACGAGATACGCGCGGCTACTATCAGGATGTCGGCACGCCGGGAGGTCTTGCTGGTCTTGTTTTATTACTGTCGAAATGTCTTGTAGCCGGGATTCCGAGACTGATCGGGTCTTCCCGGGGAGAAGGAATATCCTTCGTTGATCGCGAGAGCTTATCATGGGCTAAGTTGGGACACCCCTGTAGGGTATAAACTTTCGAGAGCCGTGCCCGCGGTTATGTGGCAGATGGGAATTTGTTAATGTCCGGTTGTAGATAACTTGACACCAGATCCGAATTAAAACACATCAACCGCGTGTGTAGCCGTGATGGTCTCTTCTCGGTGGAGTCCGGGAGGTGAACATGGTTTCTGGGTTATGTTTGACGTAAGTAGGAGTTCCGGATCACCTCTTGATCATTGCTAGTTGACGGCCGTTCCTTTGTTTCTCTTCTCGCTCTCATTTGCGTATGTTGGCCTCCATATATGCTTAGCCGCTGCTGCAACCTCACCACTTTACCCCCTCCTTTCCCATTAAGCTTTGCTAGTCTTGATACCCATGGTAATGGGATTGCTGAGTCCTCGTGGCTCACAGATTACTACACCAATAGTTGCAGGTACAGGTTATGCGATGATCATGACGCGAGAGCGATGTTTGCTTGTTTTGGAGTTATTCTTCTGCTTCTTCTTCGATCAGGGGATAGGTTCCAGGTCGGCAGCCTGGGCTAGCAGGGTGGATGTCGTTTGAGTTTCTGTTTGTGTTTCATTCGTAGTCGGATGTTGTTCTTGTATGTTGTATTGTTGTATTCATGTGACATTGTATGTATTGGATGTATTCCCACTATTATGTAATGTTGATGTAATGATATCCACCTTGCAAAAGCATCTTCAAGATGCGCTTCTATCCTTGGTGGGACCTTCGAGTCCCTTTAGGATAGGGTCGCATCTTGGGCGTGACAAGTTGGTATCAGAGCCTCGACCGACCATAGGTGCCCCCTTGATTGTTGGCCGTTGCTGAGTCTAGAAAAAAAACTATTTTGAGTCTTAGGATTATATATATCGGAGAGTAGGATTCTTTTTACTCCTCAGCCCCCTTCGTCGCTCTGGTGAGGTGTCCTGACGTAGATGTTTTGTCTTTCCTCTCCTCAAATTTCACTAATTTTTTTTTAGGATCACGCGGGTATCTTGGGATCGTTTCGATATTCTTATGATGAGAACATTGTTCTTGGTGCCTCCTGACATTTAGGGGTTGTGGCAGTGTCCCGGGGAGTTGAGCTCCGAGGTGTTGTCGTCATAATTTTATCGTTGCAGTTCTGGAATACCTGAGTTTTGCCGACATCGAAAATCTCTTTTATGCAGTTGTTGGTGAGATAACCTCGACGCCACCCAGTACTGGGGAGTTCGGGAGTATTGCCATAGCTCGTATAACGGATGCTTTTCGAAGGTTGAGCTACACGATTTCCGGAGTTTTCTTGGTTATGTGTTGACAGATGGATACTGCTGGATGTAGGGATTGTTAGTTTGGGTGAGATATATATTGCTTCCCTTGTATCCCCAACACCAGATTGCATAACCAGAAAGTTTCGGGAGTTTATAGGTGGGAATTCAAGTAGCTCCTAGAATATCTTTCCGACAGATGCATGATATGGGATTGGGTAAATCTCTATCATATGTATTTGTTCCGGCTTATTCTGCAAGCCAAATCCTTTGTTTTGTTTTATTTGTGGTATTCAAGTTGCTTCGATGTCAAGTGTTGATTCCATACCTTTCAAGCGGTGTTCTCATATTTTTATGGGAGTACTAATCCTTTTGATCATCGAGATTGTCATGTCAATTCTTTCCTACCGGTGTGCTTCTCTTCAAGTGGATCCGATCATTTTTCCCATTCGCAATATCAATTCTAAGTTTTCCCAACGGTGTTTGTTTCATCCGTCCCAAAGTTGCCTTTGTTTTCCTGCCCTCCCACCCTTTTTCTTCAAGGACTCAGATATCTTAATCAAGTATCCATCTTATGGATGTGAAGTTTCTCCATTTTTTCCCGTCAATGTTCTTATCCGGTGATTCTCAGGAAGATACTAACGGAGCTTTGAGTTCATCATTCTTCGTGATTTTTCTTCTCCGGTGGATCCAATTCAAGCTTTAGATATTCATCATATTCCTTTCCTCGTTTCTAATGCTTTCTCATGCCGGTGCACCTCTCAATCAGTCACCTCTTGCTATTCATTTGTTCCAGAGTGTTGAATATATCTCAGAAGCCCGTCTTTTCATTCAACATTCGTTCAAGCTATTTAGAGATTGTTATCTCATTCAAGCCATTTAATTCAACCGGTGCAATCTCTATTTAAAATCAGTCGTTCAATGGTGTTTCCTTTTGAGTGGGCCCTAACCCACAGGTCTTTGTCCAGGATCTTACCTGACTCTTTTAATTTTCCCGGAGCCATTCCCAAATTCTTTTTGAAGTTTGATGTAAGAATGAGTTTCATCAGTCAGATGTTTTCCAACATCAATTTCGAATCATTTTCATTGTTGGCTCAACCTCTTTGTTTTTTTTCTTTCTCCCGGAGTATCTCAACAATTCATGGTGTTGTATCTCGTCGTCATTATCGGGTTTTGAAGACCGAAGAAGAGTTCCTCTTAAATCCTTACCCGTTCTTCCAAAGATGCGTAGTTCAAGCTTGATGCCATCCTCTCATAATTGTTTTTGATTGTGAGAATTATTTTCACCCATCCGGAGCATTTCATGAGTTGTTTCCGTTTCTTTCCTCCGAAGGCCATCATGTCATAATTCTTCATTCTCAGCGTGTAGCTATCGTTCTCTAAATCTTACCGGTGAATCGTTCTAATATCCTTTAATCAGTTCAGGATCTCTTCGTTCACTTGTATCTAAATCCCCTCAAGTATCTTCATTCTTTCCGGTGAATTGTGCCTTTGCTACGTTCATTTTCAATTCTTACAGTGGTTCGTTCAAGATTCTTTCTCCTTGATTATCATATCAATTCATTCGTTGTTTCCAAATCCTACCGGTGGTTCCATCAATACGTTCTCAAGCTTGCGCTATATCTCTATCTATAATCATTTTTCAATGAGAATAAGTAGTATGCCAAATCCATTGCTTGTCATCAATTAAATTTGATGAAGGATAAGCATACAATAAATCTTATTTTTATTTCCTCGAGGTGACTCAATTATTTTTATGGAGATTATTCATGATGAATAAATTCTTGATTACAAGTGATTCATCTTTCTTTCCGGAGTTGGTCATCATATCACATTCTCGGTTCGAGAGGCTTCATCTTCCTTTTTCGGAGTTCCATGTTTTCTCGGTTACATCGTCGTGAAGCTCCATCTAAATCATTGAAAGGCTTCACCTTGTGTTTTCAACTTCTCTTTCTTTCTATCATCCTTCTATTACCGGAGTTCTTCATGGAGGCTCTACATGGTGGTTTGTCAAGGATTCCTTTCATTCTCGATTTGTTCTTCAAGATTTCTCTCGGAGTTAAGATCCGCCATGCTATACTCTAAAATAAACATGATGTTCAACACATGTTTGTTTTGAGGAGCTCAAGTATTCTTCATCTTGCATTCTAAAGTGCAATTCTTTCTACCTTATCTTTTGAGGTGGTGTTATGTCATTCTTGACAATTTGAGTTCGTGTTTCGTGATTCACATGTTGTCAAGAATGAGACATTTTAAATCCACCAATCTCTTCGTTGGAGTTATCTTGTGTCAGATTTCACCTAAAGCCTTTCCTTAAGGGTTGTTGCTATTTGTGGTGCTTATCAATGATCCAAGTTATCTCTTTATCACCTCGGTGGAAGAAGCTTTCTCTCTTCCGTGGCCGGTTGTCACCTCATAATTTTGAGATGTTTTCCATAAGCCCACAACAAGCTTGTGCTTCTCGTTGTTGATTTTCCAACAACTACGTTCGATTCTTCTTTGCAAGGATGCTTTCCGAGTTCACTTGTGGCAAAAGTTGTCATTTTCTCCTCCGTCCCTTTATCCCAACGGTCTAACTTATATTCTTTCGTTACGGAGGCATTGTGATGTTGTGCTCTTCACCCATCACCTCATTTTGTGAGGATCGTGTTCTTTTCTTGCTTATCCACTTAACCGGGGTGTTGTGTCACGTCTTCAAGTTCTTTTCATCTTATCAAGTTTTGCCTCTCTTTTCAACCGGATTGCTGTCTGAAATCCTTCTTACCATTTGTGCCATTCTTTCAATAGTTCCAGAGGCAGTGTGTTGTTGATTTCATCAAGTATCATCCCATCTTCTCAAGTTCATGTTCAATTCTTTCCAATTTCAGCAGGAGTGCTGCCAAAATTATATCATTCTTATTCATTCTTATCTCGTTTCAACCAGAGTGGTTTCATTTCCTTCTTGTTCTTTGTACTCGTCATTCATAGCTTTGCAACCTCCAAGGTTCAAATGGTGTTCCTTGTTTCTCTTTTCTACTGCAATGCTCTCAATTTCGTTCAACTCTATTGTGTTATTCTTTCAAGTTTTCAACCTCTCGAGGTTTATTGGTTTCACTCGTTTGTCAAAGAAGCAACTTAGTTTTACCTCCTCTCTTCCTCTTTCGTTTCTCTCCGGTGCCCTCCTAGATCTCGGGACGAGATCCTCTCGTAGTGGTGGAGTGTTGTAACGCCCCGGATACAATTCCATATTCATAACTCCGACTCTTGCCTTTTCCGGAGATGTGATATATTTTTTCCTCCGTGGTTGGGTTTTTGTCTGTTGTTTTGCATTTTGTTCTTGTTATGCATCTCGTCCCATGTCATCATTCGCATTGCATCGACATCGTTTTCATAAAACTTGCATCTGCTCATAGTTGCCGCTTCTTCCGTGTCTCGGCTGACCTTCTCTCAGATCAACCGGACCACTCTCTTCTCTCTCTTTTCTGAGCTCATCAAACCCCGTTGCCTTCGTGCACCGTTCCGAGACCAACCGGGTTTCTCGAGTCCCTCTTGTCTGACCACCTAACCTCTCTTGCCAGCTCGCAGCACCCTCGTGTGCGTGTCCGAAACTTACCCGAACCCGAACCGGTCTGTCGTTACCGATGGATCTGGATAATCCCCAAACATCTATAAAGCATCACCGTTTTCTTTGTTGGACTCTCTTAGCCTATTTTTCTCAACCGTCCAGTTTAAATCGGAGGGCCCAAATAGCCCCTAATCTAATCTTCCTGAGATATATATATTGACCAACCCTAAAAATGAGGAGAGCTGTCCCATCCTCCGAACCCCTCCGCCGCCGCGCAATCCCCCTCGGGATCCACCAACGCCCAATCCCCTCGTAGCCTCCACCTTCTCCTCGTTTTTTCCCTCCTGTCCAACCACCATCGCCGCCCAAATCCTGCAGGAGCCCGAGCTCCTCTGCCCGTCGCCCTCTCCCTCCACCATCGAGAGCCACCAGACGCGCTAGACCCCGCCGCCCTCGTCTGATCTGGGGAGCCTCGCCTCCGTCGACGGCCGAACCCAGCAGGTACCCATCTTGCGCGCCCTTCTTCCCTTCTTTTTCCCTGTCTCTTTCTCCTCTGACCGTCTCTCTCTTATGCGCATGAACAAGCACGCCACCGCTGCCTGGAACTAGTTGGATCCGATGAACCTCGCTGGGATCCACCTCCCCTCGTCCAGATCGGCCGGCCTTCGCCATCTCCATCTTCGTCAACTGCCAGGAGCTCCCCGCCGCCGGATCGGGATGTCTGCGCCCGGTTTCTCTTGCGTCATCGCCCTGCTTCCCCTACATCAAACGAGGAGGCGCGCTGCCGCGCGTTGACCCCTCCTATGCTTCGTGCCGCCTGTCAGCGCCGCCGCCAAGACCTTTCCTCGCCGGAGTCGCGCCTCCGTGAGCCCCGCAGCCTCACCGCGTCGTGCCTCTGCTTCGTTCCAGAGGACGAACGCCTTGACTCTGCCCCGCCCGCTCGTCCTCGAGCGTTGACCGCGCCAGCGTGGACCAGATCCAGCCGGCCCAGCTTGCTCGCCCTAGCCCAGCACCGAGCCGGCCCAAGTGCCGTGGTGAGCAGCCCCCCCACTGTTGGCCCAGCCAGTTTCGGCCTGACTCTTGTTTTTTTCCCGTCTGCGATTTGTCTATTTATCCAAGAATTAATGTTTTACAAAAAAATCCCTAAACTTCATGCATTAATAACTTCATAACCGTGCATCGGTTTAAATTGATTCAAACATGTAAAATGCTTAGAATTTTGTGTAGATTAATAATATGCCACTTTCATCCATGTTTAAAATGTCTAAAATGCTATTTGATTAAATTTGCTTAAACGCCATGCTAAAATGCTTTTTTTCATAACTAAATAACCGTAACTCGGAATTTAATAAACTTTAGATGTAAATGGGGTGGAAAAATGCCTAGTTTAACGTGGTGCACTTTATTTTGCTGTTTAACAACTTTAAAATTGTGTTTAGGGCAGAACAGTACCAAATTCTAAATATGCATATGGGGATTTTCCAGAATTGTTGTTTATTGTTCCGGCCTCATTTAAACTTGCCTAGATAGGTATTTTAATTATGCTTCACCTCTTGCCATGTTTAACAACATTTAATATTGTTGTGTACCTAAACCGAGAGAGAACTAAATAATTGATGTGGTGTTTCGTCAATATGCAACTCGTTGCATATTGAGCTCCACTTAACTTGTAGTATTGTTTGTTGCACTTTGCCATGCCATGCCTCATTAAACCGGACATGCATCATACTTGTTTGTGCATCATGCCATGTTTATGCTTGTGTGTTTACCATTTTGTTTGTTTCTTTCCGGTGTTGCTTCTTAGTTCCGATAATGTTGCGATTGTGAGGATTCGTCTGACTACTCCTGTTCATCTTCTTCATGGGCTCGTTCTTCTTCCTTGCGGGATTTCAGGCAAGATGACCGCTACCCTGGATCTCACTACTATCATTGCTATGCTAGTTGCTTCTTTCTATCGCTTTGCTGCGCTACCTATCTTTTGCTCTTCAAGCCTCCCAAATTGCCATGAACCTCTAACCTTTGACACCCTTCCTAGCAAACTGTTGTTTGGCTACGTTACCGCTTTGCTCAGCCCCTCTTATAGTGTTGCTAGTTGCAGGTGAAGTTGAAGATTGCTCCATGGTGGACAGGGTTATGTTGGGATATCACAATATCTCTTATATTATTAATGCATCTATATATTTTGGTAAAGGGTGGAAGGTTCGGCCTTATGCCTAGTGTTTTGTTCCACTCTTGCCGCCCTAGTTTCCGTCATACCGGTGTTATGTTCCCGGGTTTTGCGTTCCTAACGCGGTCAGGTGATTTATGGGACCCCCTTGACAGTTCGCTTTGAATAAGACTCCTCCGGCAAGGCCCAACATTGGTTTTACCATTTGCCTCACCTATTACCTTTTTCCCTTGGGAGTCGCGCATCCCAAGGGTCATCTTTATTTTAGCCCCCCCGGGCCAATTCTTGTCTAAGTGTTGGTCCAAACTAGAGCCACTTGCCGCACCACCTCGGGGAAACTTGAGGGCTGGTTCTAGTTGTACGTACTGCTCATCCGGTCGTGGCCTGAGACGAGATACGCGCGGCTACTATCAGGATGTCGGCACGCCGGGAGGTCTTGCTGGTCTTGTTTTATTACTATCGAAATGTCTTGTAGCCGGGATTCCGAGACTGATCGGGTCTTCCCGAGGAGAAGGAATATCCTTTGGTGATCGCGAGAGCTTATCATGGGCTAAGTTGGGACACCCCTGCAGGGTATAAACTTTCGAGAGCCGTGCCCGTGGTTATGTGGCAGATGGGAATTTGTTAATGTCCGGTTGTAGATAACTTGACACCAGATCCGAATTAAAACACATCAACCGCGTGTGTAGCCATGATGGTCTCTTCTCGGCGGAGTCCGGGAGGTGAACACGGTTTCTGGGTTATGTTTGACGTAAGTAGGAGTTCAGGATCACCTCTTGATCATTGCTAGTTGACGACCGTTCCTTTGTTTCTCTTCTCGCTCTCATTTGCGTATGTTAGCCACCATATATAGCCGCTGCTGCAACCTCACCACTTTACCCCCTCCTTTCCCATTAAGCTTTGCTAGTCTTGATACCCATGGTAATGGGATTGCTGAGTCCTCGTGGCTCACAGATTACTACACCAACATTTGCAGGTACAGGTTATGCGATGATCATGATGCGGGAGCAATGTTTGCTTGTTTTGGAGCTATTCTTCTGCTTCTTCTTCGATCAGGGGATAGGTTCCAGGTCGGCAGCCTGGGCTAGCAGGGTGGATGTCGTTTGAGTTTCTGTTTGTGTTTCATCCGTAGTCGGATGTTGTTCTTGTATGTTGTATTGTTGCATTCATGTGACATTGTATGTATTGGATGTATCCCCACTATTATGTAATGTTGATGTAATGATATCCACCTTGCAAAAGCGTCTTCAAGATGCGCTTCTATCCTTGGTGGGACCTTCGAGTCCCTTTAGGATAGGGTCGCATCTTGGGCGTGACATATATAGTCCAGCTATCCGAGGACCCCTTAGTCCAGGACTCCCTCAGTCATAGCCGCAAGGTTCATGCCCGAAGCCTTGAGGAAGGCGACCTTGTTCTTCGGCGTATTCAATCCGCCAAGAGTTCAAACAAGTTGACGCCAAAGTGGGAAGGCCATTATCGGGTAATACGAGTCACCAGGCTCGGCGCAGTCCGCCTGGAGACCGAAGATGTCATTTTGGTGAGCAACTCCTGGAATATCGAACATCTTTGCAAGTTTTACCCATAAGGCGCGCTTGCCGGGAGCCCCGGCAACCCCCTTTTGTACTAGCCTTGCCGACAAGGCATGTAACCCTATGTACAGATATAGGCGCAGACCCTGTGCGCAATCAAATAACTTTTAGTATGTACAATTTTCTTTTGGTTTCCATGCTCATGTATATACATATATGCATGCTTGTCCAGGATATTGCCCTACCCTTGAATCCACCAGGTACTGATGAACCACCAAGGTTCCATAATCCTGTCCTCTCTTCCTTTCAGCCACAGTTATGACACTCCGACAAGAGGATGAGAAGACTGCCCGACACAGAGTTCCCTGGAAAATCAAACAGATAAAGTTCACCTCTTGTCCATTCATGTTCGTAACCTATGACTTTTGCATTAGAAAACCTCGCCACTCTTTTTTAGATGTAGGTGCTCTCATCCCTGACCCGAACACTACTTCGGTCAGAATGGTCGCAGTAGCCTTTGCTCAAAAGAGATTGGCAGGGGGTTGGACCCTTTGTTTGTAACCCGGCAGATGTGACTCTCTGGCAGGCACATAGGGCGCCGACATGATAGCTTGCCGGGAGAACTCGTTTATTTGCATTAAAGTGTAGCGCCCAAGATGTGGTTCTATCCCAATCACGTGATGAATTCATGATCGGGGCACAACCGTATTTCGAGCGCATAGCAAGGTGGATATCATTACAACATACCATGTACTGAATAGATGAGAATGCAAGATAAAGGCTTACACTCGTCAGAGGTTACAACATTCATACAACAATACATCAATACATAGCATTCATCAAGCAGAAGAGCAGGTTCTGACTATGGATGAAATCAAACGAAAAAGAAGAACGACATCCACCCTGCTAGCCCAGGCTCCCGACATGGAACCTATATCCCTTGATCGAAGAAGCAGAAGAACAACTCCAAACATGCAAGCATCGCACTTGCATCAGATCATCGCATTACATGTACCTGCAACTGTTGTTGTAGTAATCTGTGAGCCACGAGGACTCTCCAATCCCATTACCATGGGTATCAAGACTAGCAAAGCCTAATGGGTAAGGAATGGATAAGTGGTGAGGTTGCGGCAAGCGACTAAGCATTGTGTGGTGGCTAACTTACGAGTACAAGAGTAATATGAGAAACTACGCAAACAGCCACAAACTAGTAATGATCAAGAAGTGATCCTGAACTACTTACGTTCAAACATAACCCCACCGTGTTCTCTTCTCGACTTACTTGAAAAGAGACAGTCAAGGTTACATACGCGGTTGGTGCATTTTGATTTGAATCTGGTGTCAAGTTCTCTACAACCGGATATTAAAAACTCCCATCTGCCACATAACTGCCGGCACGACTCTCGACAATTTACACCCTGTAGGGGTGTCCCAACTTAGCCCATGACAAGCTCATGATCTGCGGAGACAATCCTCCATCGCGTGACATCCGATCAGACTCGGGATCCCGGTGCACTAGAAATTTTGACAATGGTAAAACAAAATCAGCAAGACCCCTCGGCGTGCCGACACCCTGATAGGAGCAGCGTGTATCTCGTCTCAGGCCACGCCCGGATTGGACATCTGACGAGTGAAACCAGATCCTCGAGTTGCCCCGTGGTGGCCCTGCAGTCTACCCGTTTGGGACCAACACCATCAGCACTGGCCCCCCTGTCTTATGTTGAAATGAACCTCGGGTAGCGCTAACTCCCTATGCTTCAAATTTATTACCAGGTTTAGTTATTATCTTGGGCAAATGGTAAAACCAATGTTGGGCCTTGCTGGAAGAGTTTTATTCAAAGCGAACGGTCAAGAGGGGCCCATAAACCCTCATTGTGTTAGAGACGCAAACCAAGGAACATAACACCGGTATGACGGAAACTAGTGCAGCAAGAGTGTAACAAAACACCAGGCATAAGGCCGAGCCTTCCACCCTTTACCAAGTATATATGTGCATTAATTAAATAAGAATATTGTGATATCCCAAGATATCCATGATATTCATGTCCCAACATGCAACAACCTGCATCTGCACCTGCAACTAGCAAGGCTTTAAGAGGGGCTGAGCAAAGCAGTAACATAGCCAAACAACGTTTTGTTGGGATGGTGAAAAAGGTCAGAGGCTGTTTCATGGCATATTGGGAGGCTTGATAAACAAGTGGTAGGAAGCGCAACATAGCAATAACATCGAGAAAACTAGCATAGAAAAGATAGTAGTGAGATCCGAGGTAATGGTCATCTTGCCCGAAATCCCGCTAGGATGAAGAACGAGTTCATGAAGAAGACGAACGAGCATAGTCGAACGAATCCTCACAATCCGCAACGTTATCGGAAAGAAGGAAACAACATCGGTAAAAAAACATCACATAAACATGGCATGGTACACATTCAAGTATGATGCATGTCCGGTTTAATAAGTCATGGCAAAGTACAACAGACAATACTACAGATTAAGTAGAGCTCAATATGCAACGAGTTCCAAATTGACGAAACACCACATTCAATCATTTAGTTCGCTCTCGTTTAGGCTACTCAACAATATTAAATGTACGTTAACATGGCAAGAGTGAAGCATAACAAACTAACTATTTAGGCAAGTTTAAATGAGGCCAGAAACAACAAACAACAATTCCGTAAAATCCCCATATGCATATATTGAGTTTGGTACTGTTCTGCCCTAAACCATATTTTCGAGTTGTTAAACATGCAAAGTAATGCCACCATGTTAATCTATGCATTTTTCTACCCCCATTTACATATAAAGTTTATTTAAAACGGAGCTACGGTTATTTAGTTATGAAATGAAGCATTTTACCATGTCATTTATGAAAATGAATACAAACAGCAAGTTAAACATTTTAAACAGGGATGAAAGTTGGATATTGTGAAACTAGATGAAATTCTAAACATTTTGCATATATGAAGTATTTTACATATGATGCATTGTTCATGAGTTATTATGCATGAAGTATGAGGGTTTTTCTGCAAAATAGACATTCATGTGGATAATAGACAAATTCGTCCTGGCAGAAAAAAAAACATCACGGGACGAAACTGCCTGGCCCGATAGGAGCGAAAAAAAGGAGGGGCGCACGGCAGCTCACCATGGGCTTTAGCCCAGCTGGTGAGGAGGAGGCCAGGCAGGCCGGATTTGCCGCGGCTGGGACTTGCTGTTGCTGGGCTTGGAGATCGGGAACGCGTGCGGAGGATGCCAACACGCTTGGCTGGGTTGATGATGCGGTCAATTGAAGCGGGCGCTCGGGCGCTCGTTTCCTACTCGATGCAGCGAGCTACAGGAGGCACTTGGAGTTGGAGGGAAGCGGCGGCGCGCATAGGAGGTCAGGGATGGATGGGTCCACGGCGGAGGCGGCGAGATCCAGTGGCGTGCGGCTCTGGTGGATCGATGCAGAGGCGCGGGTGGAAGCTTCCGGCGCGGGGGCACTTGAGGCAGGGCCGTAACCTGCCGGTGGCATCATGGACGAGCACAAGGCAGAGGAAGCAGGAAGGGCATGGCGTTCTAATGTTCGAAGCAGGGGAACGAGCGGATGCATGGTTCTCCGGCGAGGTACTTGGCGGGGCGATGGGACTCGGGAACAGCAGGAATCGAGCGCGGAGGAGCCGGGGATGGGGGATCCAGGAGCGCACGGTAAGAACTGTGGCGGCTTCCTCCTTGCGGCTCCTGCACGGACGTACGCTCGAAGAGAGAGAGCTGAACTATTCGCTCAGGACGACGACAGGCGAATTGGAGGAGAGGCGTGAGGCTTGGGGCATGAGCAGGGGAGGCTGGGCTTGGAGGTGAAGCGCTCGATCAACTCAGGATACGAGATGCTCGGGCGGCTGCACGGAAAACCAGGGATCTGGTCGGAGGCTGTGGTTGGTGGGGATGGATCCCCAGGGGAAGACAGAGAGCAGCGATGGCGCGGATGGGCCTGGGTAGATTAGGGTAGGTTGGCTTATATAGCATGTGGATCCAAAAGCAGACTAATAGAAGCCCTTAGATTTAAATCGTACGGACGAAGAAAAATATAGGCTAGGGAGTCCAAATGAGAAACCGAAGCTGTTTTAGGGGTGTTTGGGGAAGATTCGACCACAACGGTCATAACTGCCTGGGTCGGGTTCGGGGAAGTATTCGGGAGCGCGCGATTGGATCTGTGGTTGTGTAGAGAGGGTGGACATTTAGACGAGAGGGGGAATAAAAAACAATGGGGGTCTGGCGAAAGGCCACGGGGACAAGGGGGGTTTTGTTGGTCTTGGAGAAAGAGAGAAGAGAGTGGTCCGGTTGGTCCGAGAGAAGGTCAACAAAGTCAAGCGGTCTGACAACATGCCAGGGAGACAAGGAGTGAAGCGGCAATGATAGACGGCTACAAGGTTTTATCAAAACAAGCGGATGCAATGCGGATGATACAATTATGAAATGCAACAAGCAAAAATAAATCACACGGCGAAACTCAGAATAGCTGGAAGTCTTCTGGAGCGTCGGTTTCGGGGCGTCACAACTCTCCCACACTAACAGAAGATCTCGACCCAAGATCCTAGGGATGGCACCGGATAGAAGCGAAAGAGGAAGAGGTAAACAAAGTTGTTTTTTCGACAAACGGGTGAAACCAAAGAACCTTTGAGATTGCAAATATTTGAAGGAAAAAATACAACAAAGACGAACAAGGTTGCAAACAGTCCATTGGACAAGAGTAACAAGGAATATGACGAGAACCAAGAGCTTAGGGGACAAGATAGATTTTTAAACCACTCCGGTTAAAACAAGATAGAGAAGGAATAAGAACAAAATAATTGGGACATCACTCCGACTGAAAATGGAAGGAATTTAACATGAACTTATGAAGATGGATGATACTTGATGTAATCAACAACACACTACCTCCCAGACTATTGAAAGAATGGCACAAGGGGTAAGATGGATTTCAGACAGTACTCCGGTTGAAAAGAGAGGCAAAACTTGATAAGATGAGAGAACTTGAATGGAGGACACGACACTCCTGTTAACTAGACTAGAAAGGAAAAGAACATGGTCTTGATATGACAAGATGGTGGTTCGAAGAGAGCAATATCAGAAAGCCTCAGGAATGAATAATGGAGTGAAAAGAACGAAGAAGAACAACATCTTCTACTAAAAATGAATTTGAAAACATCCTTATGAGGAAGGGTTGAGTGGAGTTGTTGAAGAATCAGTAACCAAATGATTTACTCCTAGTGGACTTATGAAAACATCTCAAAACTAGAGGTGAAATTCTGCCACTAATGAGAAAATATTAGTTTGATCGAGAACACCAGAGTTATGAAAAACTTCTTCCGCCAAGATGATAAAGAGATAACTTGGATCATTTTTAAGCACCACAATAGCAACATTCCTTAGGGACAGCTTTAGGTAAAATATAACCCAAGATAACTCCAATGAAGAGATTGATGGGTTGCAAAGGATCTCCTGACGAAGAGAACATGATGGGCTTAAGTATCTCATTCTTGAGAACTTGTGAATCATGAAACATGAAGAGAAATTGTCTAGGATGACATAACACCATCTCAAAAGATAATATAGAAAGAATTGCACTTTGGAATGCAAGATGAAGAATGCTTGAACTCCTCCAACAAGAATCTTGAAGAACACTTTGAGAATCAATTAATTCCTTGATGAACCACCATGTATAGCTTCCATGAAGGACTCTGATAAAAAGAGAATGATATAAAGAAAAGAGAAGTTGAAAGAACAAGGTGAAGCCTTGCAATGATTTAGATGAAGCTTCGTGATGAGACATCCAAGAAAACTTGGAACTATGGAAAAGAAAGGTGAGCAACTTGAATCGAGAAATGATACCACAAATGAACTTCATAAGGAATTGAATCACCTTTAGGAAACAAGAATAAGATTTACTGTATGTTTATCCTTCATCAACTTAAATTGATGACAAACAACGGATTTGGCATACTACTTATTCTCGTTGAGAAGGATTAGGGAGAGATATAGCACAAACTTGGAAAAGGTCTTCGGCGAACCACTGGTAGGATTTTGGAAAAATGAATGAATTGATATGAAAACAAAGGAAGAGGAATCTTGAACGAACCACCATAAGAATTAAAGACGATTAAAGAAAAGTGACCAAATCACCGGGAAGAATTTTAGAAAACAAACGAAGATACTTGAGGGAATTCAGATATGAGAGAACGAAGAGATCATTAACAGATTAAAGGATATTTGGACGATGCATCGATAGAATTGGGGAACGAGAGCTGAATGTTGTGAACGAATAAATCTTTCAAAATCATGGCCTTTGGATGATTGAGAAAGGAAAGCAACTAGTGAAATGCTCCAGACGTGTATCAAAGAATTTGCCACAACCAAAAACAGTTCTGAGAGGATGTATGGGGACCCCGACTCATAAGTCATGATCACCGAATGCACGTGTACAGTGATCCTAGAGATCAATGCTCACTGAACACACAGAAGCTGAATAACAAGAGTCTTACATCCGCACATACCGTCTTACATAAATTATGACCATTATGGTCAAGTCTTGAGCATAACATTTGTAACACCCCGGATGTAACTTTCCATATTTGTAACTCCAACTCTTTCTATTTCCGGCTATGTGATATGATATTTCCTTCGTGGTTGGGTTTTTGTCTTTTGTTTTGCATTTTGTTCATGTCATGCATCTCATCTCATGTCATCATGCATATTGCATCCGCATGTATTCATAAAACCCGTAGTCGTTCGCAGTTGCCGCTTCTTCCTCGTCTCCGTTGACCTTTGTCTGGCCCCCTTTGTCTTTGTCGACCTCTCTTAGGCCCCCTCTTGTGCACGTCCGAAAATTGCTCCGAACCCGAACCGGGCTGTCGTGACCGATGAGCCTGGATCATCCCCAAACATCTATAAAACATCTCCATTTTCTTATTGTGACTCCCCCACCTAATTATCTTGATCGTCCGATTTAAATCGGAAGGTCCTAACCTAGTTCTGTTTCCCTATATATAGTCCACGTACTTACCAAATCAGTCTAACCCTAGCCTAACCCAATCCCCCTTGCGCCGCCACCCACTCTCGCATGTTCCTCGAGATCCTTCCCCGACCAACCCCCCTTCTTCCTCGGGATTCCTCCCGATGTCTCCACCCAACCAGCGAGCCTCCTCCCGATCCCTCGCAAATCAATCACAGCAGCCTCGCTCTGTTCAAGAGGAGATCAGCCCCGAGACTTCCTTGCCTCCTCGCCCGTCCGCATTCTTGAGAGGAGATCAGCCCCGAGACTTCCTTACCTCGTCGCCCGCCCGCATGCTCGAGGACGCTCGAGGCCATGCCTCCTCTTCCTTCCTCTGCTCGATCTCGAGTGGATCGTAAGCACTAGTGCCTCCCCGCCGCCTTGCGCGTCCACGCCGCCGGCAATAACAACAGCAGCAGGAAACCCCATGCCCGCGTCTGACCTGCGCCAAGCTCCACCACCGCCATCCCATGTGCGCATCCGATCTTCCCCGCCTGGATCCGGCGCCCTTCGTCCGTCCTCGCCGGAGTCGCGCCAAATTCCCCTGCATCGAGCGGGACAACCCCGCGTTGACCCCACGCCTCGCCCGTTCCAGTCGAGACGCTCGAACCTCATCTGCTTCCCGCTCGCCCGCACGTGACCGCATCGACCTCCCCTGCTCCGTTCGTCGCCGTCTCTGCCAGATCCGGCGAGTCCCTGCGTTCCAGCCTCGTCCCCCCCTCCAGGCCGCCGCTAGGTCCCTTGCTTCTTATCGCGCCGGCCTATGCTTCCTCTTCTTCAAGCAGGAGCTCTGCTCGTCCCGCGCGCCTGGAGATCGAGCAGCTGCGCTCGTTCTCGAGAGCGTTGACCAAGGACCAGCGCCGCCCCAGCCTCATCCGGCCCAGCTGCCCCTTCTCCACCAACAAGCCAGATTTGGCCCATGGTGAGCGCCCAGTGCCTAGTAGATTCGGCCCGTTCATTGTTTTTTTCTTGCTTGCGAATTTAGCTATTTATCCAGAGTTTGCGGTTTTATAGAAACACCCTTGCACTTCGTGCATTTAATAACTCCCAAACCATGCATCATATTAAAATAATTTATATATGAAAAATGCTTATTGTTTCATCTAGTTTCATAATATGCTACTCTCATCCATGTTTAAAATGTTTAACTTGCTGTTTGCATTAATTTGCTTAAATGCCATGCTAAAATGATTTATTTCATAACTAAATAACCGTAGCTCCAATTTTAATAAACTTTATATGTAAATGGAGTGGAAAAATGCATAGATTAGCTTGGTGCACTTTGTTTTACTGTTTAACAACATTAAAATATGGTTTAGGGCAGAACAGTACCAAACTCAAATTATGCACATGGGGATTTTCCGAAAATGTTGTTTGTTGTTTCCGACCTCATTTAAACTTGCCTAGTTAGGTATTTTATTATGCTTCACCCCTTACCATGTTTAAGAACATTTAATGTTATTGTGTACCTAAACGAGAGAGAACTAAATGTTTGAATGTGGTGTTTCGTCAATATGCAACTCATTGCATATTGAGCTCCACTTAATTTGTAGTATTGTTTGTTGCACTTTGCCATGCCACGCCTCTTTAAACCGGACATGCATAATACTTGATTATGCATCATGCCATGTTTATGTGATGGTTGTTTACCATGTTGTTTGCTTGTTTCCGGTTTGCTTCTCTCGTTAGCTTCGGTTTCGTTCCGGAGTTGTGAGGATTTGTTCGACTACGTCCGCTTGTCTTCTTCACGGTCTCGTTCTTCTTCCTAGCGGGATCTCTAGCAAGATGACCATTACCCTCAATATCACTTCTATCTTTGCTTGCTAGTTGCTTCGTTCTATCGCTATGCTGCGCTACCTTTCACTTGTTTACCATGCCTCCCATATTGCCATGTCAGCCTCTAACTTTTTCACCCTTCCTAGCAAACCATTGTTTGGCTAAATTACCGCTTTTGCTCAGCCCCACTTATAGCGTTGTTAGTTGCAAGTGAAGTTGAAGATTGCTCCATGTTGGAACATGATTATGTTGGGATATCACAATATCTCTTATTTAATTAATGCATCTATATACTTGGTGAAGGGTGGAAGGGTCGGCCTTATGCCTGGTGTTTTGTTCCACTCTTGCCGCCTTAGTTTCCATCATACCGGTGTTATGTTCCTTGATTTTGCGTTCCTCACGCGGTCGGGTTTATGGGAACCCTTGACAGTTTGCTTTCAATAAAACTCCTCCAGCAAGGCCCAACCTTGGTTTTAACATTTTCCACCTAAGCCTTTTTCTGTTGGGTTCTACAGACTCAAGGGTCATCTTTATTTTTACCCCCCTAGGCCAGTGCTCCTCTGAGTGTTGGTCCAAACTAGAGCACTGTGCGGGACCGTCCCTTGGTAACTTGGGTTATGTTGGTACTTGTACGCTTAGCTTATCCGGTGTGCCCTGAGAACGAGATATGTGCAGCTCCTATCGGGATTTGTCGGCACAGTCGGGTGGTCTTGCTGGTCTTGCTTTACCATTGTCGAAATGTCTTGTAACCGGGATTCCGAGATTGATCGGGTCTTCCCGGGAGAAGGAATATCCTTCGCCGATCGTGAGACCTTGTGATGGGCTAAGTTGGGACACCCCTGCAGGGTATAAACTTTCGAGAGCCGTCCCGCGGTTATGTGGCAGATGGGAATTTGTTAATATCCGGTTGTAGAGAACTTGACACTTGACTTAATTAAAATGCATCAACCGCGCGTGTAGCCGTGATGGTCTCTTCTCGGTGGAGTCCGGGAAGTGAACACGGTTTGTGTTATGGTTGAATGTAAGTAGTTTCAGGATCACTTCTTGATCACTTCTAGCTTCACGACCATTGCGTTGATTCTCTTCTCGCTCTTATTTGCGTATGTTAGCCACCATATTTGCTTAGTGCTTGCTGCAACTCCACCTCGTTACCACTTCCTACCCAAAAGCTTAAATAGTCTTGATCTCGCGAGTTTAGAGATTGCTGAGTCCTCGTGTCTCACCAGATACTATCACAACAGTTGCAGGTGCCGATGATACCAGTGCAGGTGATGCAACCGAGCTCAGATGGGAGCTCAATGAAGATCTGGTCGTTACTATGTTTCTTTTCTGGATGATCAGTAGTGGAGCCCAGTTGGGACGATCAGGTATCTAGCAGTTGGGTTATCTTCTTTTCTTTTGGCTTTGTCCGTAGTCAGACTATATGTGTGCTTTGAATGATGTATGAATTATATATTCATTGTGTGAAGTGGCGATTGTAAGCCAACTCTTTATCCCACTCTTGTTCATTACATGGGATTGTGTGAAGATGACCCTTCTTGCGACAAAACCACCATGCGGTTATGCCTCTAAGTCGTGCCTCGACACGTGAGAGATATAGCCGCATCGTGGGTGTTACAAGATGGTACCAGAGCCATCTCCGACTTAGGAGCCCCCTGCTTGATCGAATCGCTGATGTTGTTGAGTCTAGAACAAATCTTTCGAGTCTTAGCACTATATATATCGGAGAGTAGGATTATTTTTACTCCTCAGTCCCTTCGTCGCTCTGGTGTGGTCTCCTGACATAGATGTTTTGACTTTCCTCTCCTCAAATTTCAGTAAATTTTTTAGGTTCACGCGGGTATCTTGGGATCGTTCCGATATTCTTGTGACGAGAACATTGTTCTTGGTGCCTCCTAACATTTAGGGGTTGTGGCAGTGTCCTGGGGAGTTGAGCTCTAAGGTGTTGTTGTCACAATTTTATCGTTGCAGTTCTGGAATACTTGAGTTTCGCCGACATCGAAAATCTCTTTTATGCAGCTAGTTGTAAGATAACCTCGACGCCGCCCAGTACTGGGGAGTTCGGGAGTATTGCCATAGCTCGTATGATGGATGCTTTTCGAAGGTTGAGGTACACGATTTCTAGAGTTTTCTTGGTTATGTGTTGACGGATGGATACAGCTAGATGTAGGGACTGTTAGTTTGGGTGAGATATATTGCTTCCCCTGTATCCCCAACACCAGATTGCATAACCAGAAAGTTTTGGGAGTTTATAGGTGGGAATTCAAGTAGCTCCTAGAATATCTTTCCCACAGATGCATGATATGGGATTGGGTAAATCTCTATCATATGTATTTGTTCCGGCTTATTCTGCTAGCCCATCCTTTGTTTTGTTTTATTTGTGGTATTTGAGTTGCTTCAATGTCAAGTGTTGATTCCATACCTTTCCTAAGCGGTGTTCTCATATTCCTATGTGAATACTAATCCTTCTTGTTTATCGAGTTTGTCATCCCAATTCTACTTCCAACCAGTGCGCTTCTCTTCGAGATGATCCCATCATTCTCCCCATCCGCAAGATCATTTCTAAGTTTTCTCAATGATGTCTGTTTCATTCATCTCAAGTTGCCTTTATTTTCACGCCCTCCCACCCTTTTCTTGAGGGACTCAGATTTCTTAATCAAGTATCCTTTTTATTGATGGGAAGTCTCTCCATCCTTATCCGTCAATGTTCTTATCCGGTGATTCTCAGGAAGATGCTAATGGAGCTTCAAGTCTATTATTCTTTGTCTGTTTTCTTCTCTGGTGGATTAATTTCAAGCTTCGGTGTTGATTATATCTCTTCCTTTTGTTTCACATATCTTTCCATGTGAATTTCTTATCCAAGGCTCTCTTATTTATTTAACTTGCCCAGTTCATATCCGGAGTGTTGAAGATATCTTGGAAGATTCATGTTTCCATTCCTAATCCGTTCAAGTCATTTTGAGGTTGTTATCTCATTCAAGCCATTTAATTCAACCGGTGCAATCCCCCCTTTCAATCAATCGTTCAATGGTGTATCTTTTAGTGGGCCCTAACCCAAAGGTCTTTTCCCAGGATCTTACCTAACTCTTCCAATTATCAGGGGCAATTCTCAAATTCATTTCCAAGTTTGACGTAAGAATGAATTTTCATCAGTCAAATGTCTTTATCCAAGATCTTTCAAAATTCTTTTCATCGTTGGTTCAAGATTTCTAATTCTCATCCCGGAGTATCTCAACAAGTCATGGTGGTGTTTCTCATCGTCATTCTCAACATTTGAAGACCAAAGAAGAGTTTTTCCTCCAAATCTTATCCGTTCTCTCAGAGATGCGTAGTTCAAGCTTGCTGCATCCTCATAATTGTTTTTGATTGTGAAAATTCTTTTCTTACCACCCGGAGCATTTCGTGAGTTCTTTCCATTTTATTCCTTTGAAGGCCATCATTTTGGGTTTATTCATTCTCAGTTTTCAGCTCTCGCTCTCCAAATCTTACCGGTGCATCGTTCAAATACCCTCTAATCAGTTCATGATCTCTTCATTCTCATGTATCTAAATCCCCTCAAGTATCTTCATTCGTTTTCCAATTCTTCCCGGTGAATTGTGCCTTTGCTACTTTCTTTTTCAATTCTTACGGTGGTTCGTTGAAGATTTCACCTCCTTCGTTATCTTATAAATTCATTCGTTGTTTCCAAATTCCACCGGTGGTTCCATCAATACCTTCTCAAGTTTGCCCTATATCTTTCTTAATCCTTTCTACGAGAATAAGTACTATGCCAAATCCGTTGCTTGTCATCAATTTAAATTGGTGAAAGATAGGCATAACGTAATTCTTATTATTGTTTCATCCAAGTAATCTAGTTTCTTCTTTCCAGATTGGTTCATCATGTCATTTTTCTCGGTTCGAGATGCTTCATCTTTTCTTTTCCGGAGTTCCAAGTTTTCCGCATTATCTCGTCGCGAAGCTCCATCTAAATCATCGCAAGGCTTCACCCTGTGTTTTCAACTTCTCTTTCTTTTTATCATCCTTTTATTATTGGAGTTCTTCATGGAGGCTCTACATGGTGGTTCGTCAAGGATTCCTTTCATTCTTCAATTGTTCTTCAAGATTTCTCTCGAAGTTATGACCCGCCAAGCTACACTCTAAAATAAACATGGTGCTCAACACATGTTTTGTTTTGAGGAGTTCAAGCATTCTTCTTCTCGCATTTTGAAGTGCAATTCCTTCTATCTTATCTTTTGTGGTGGTGTTATATCATTCTTGACAATTTCATGCTTCATGATTCACAAGTGTCAGGAATGAGATAATTAAACCCATCAATCTCTTCGTTGGAGTTATCTTGTGTCATATTTCACCTAAAGCCTTCCCTAAGGAATGTTGCTATTGTGGTGATTATCAATGGTCCAGTTTTATCTCTCTGTCATCTTGGTGGAAGAAGTTTTTCATCTCGTTGGTGTTATCAATTATATTACTTGTTTCCGTAGTGGCAGAATTTCGCCTCAAATTTGAGAAGTTTTCCATAAGCCCGCTACAAGCCTATTCGTTTCATTGTTGGTTTTCCAACAACTCCGTTATAACCTTCTTGGAAGGGTGCTTTCCAAGTTCATTTATGGCCGAAATTGTCATTTTCTTCCCCGTTCCTTTATCCCAACAATCTAGCTTTTATTCTTTCGTTCCAGAGGCATTCGGATGTTGCTCTCTTCGACCAATCATCTCGTTTTCTCAAGGTCATGTTCTTTTTCCTTGCTCATCCATTTAACCAGAGTGCTGTGTTCTCATTCAAGTTCTTTCATCTAATCAACTCATGCGTCTCTTTTCAACCAGAGTACTACCCGAATTCTTCCTTTCTCATCTTGTTTTAACCGGAGTGGTTTCGAATTCTATCTTGTCCATTAAACTCTTGGTTCATGCCTTTGCAACCTTCTTGGTTCTTGTCGTATCACTTGTTCCTCTTGTCTAACGGAGTGATTCAATTCCTTTCGTCTCTGTTGTGGCATTTCTTCAAGTTTTCTACCTCACAAGGTTTGTTGGTTTCACTCGTTTGTCAAAGAAGCAACTTAGTTTTACCTCTTCTCTTCCTCTTCCGTTTCTCTCTGGTGCCATCATAGATCTCGGGATGAGATCCTCTTGTAGTGGTGGAGTGTTGTAACACCCTGGATGTAACTTTCCATATTTGTAACTCCAACTCTTGCCATTTCCGACTATGTGATATGATATTTCCTTTGTGGTTGGGTTTTTGTCTTTTGTTTTGCATTTTGTTCATGTCATGCATCTCATCTCATGTCATCATGCATACTGCATCCGCATGTTTTCATAAAACCCGTAGTCGTTCGCACTTGCCGCTTCTTCCTCGTCTCCGTTGACCTTTGTCCGACCCCCTTTGTTTTTATCGACCTCTCTCAGGCCCCTCTTGTGCGCGTCCGAAAACTACTCCAAACCCGAACTGGGCTGTCGTGACCGATGAGCCTGGATCATCCCCAAACATCTATAAGACATCTCCATTTTCTTATTTGGACACCACCAACCTATTTATCTCGATCGTCCGATTTAAACCAGAAGGTCCTAACCTAGTTCTGTTTCCCTATATATAGTCCACCCACTTACCAAATCAGTGTAACCCTAGCCTAACCCTATCCCCCTTGCGCCGCAACCCACTCTCGCATGTTCCTCGGGATCCTTCCCCGACTAACCCCCCTTCTTCCTCGGGATTCCTCCCGATCTCTCCACCCAACCAGCAAGCCTCCTCCTGATCCCTCCCAAATCAATCGCAGCAGCCTCGCTCTGTTCGAGAGGAGATCAGCCCCGAGACTTCCTTGCCTCGTCGCCCGCCCGCATGCTCGAGAGGAGATCAGCCCCGAGACTTCCTTGCCTCGTCGCTCGCCCGCATGCTCGAGGACACTCGAGGTCGTGCCTCCTCTTCCCTCCTCTGCTCGATCTCGAGTGGATCATAAGCACCAGTGCCTCCCCGCCACCTTGTGCGTTCACGCCGCCAGCGACAACAGCAGCCGCAGGAAACCCCATGACCGCACCTGACCTTTGCCAAGCTCTACCGCCGCCGTCCCGTGTGCGCCTCCGGTCTTCCCCGCCTGGATCCGGCACCCTTCGTCCGTCCTCGCCGGAGTCGCACCAAGTTCCCCTGCATCGAGCGGGACAACCCTGCGTTGACCCCGCGCCTCGCATATTCCAGTCGAGATGCTCGAACCTCCTCTGCTTCCCACTCGCCCGCACGTGACTGCATCGACGTCCCCTACTCCGTTCGTCACCGTCTCTGCCAGTTCTGGCGAGTCCCTGCGTTCCAGCCTCGTCCCCGCCTCCAGGCCGCCGCTGCGTCCCCTGCTTCTTGTCCCGCCGGCCTCTTCTTCCTCTTATTCAAGCAGGAGCTCTGCTCGTCCCGCGCGCCTGGAGACCGAGCAGCTGCGCTCGTTCTCGAGAGCATTGACCAAGGCCCAGCGCCGCCCCAGCCTCATCCGCCCCAGCCGCCCCCTCTCCACCAGCAAGCCAGATTTGGCCCCTGGTGAGTGCCCCAGTGCCCAGCAGATTCGGCACATTCATTGTTTTTTTCCTGCCTGCGAATTTAGCTATTTATCCCGAGTTTGCGGTTTTACAGAAACACCCTTGCACTTCATGCATTTAATAACTCCCAAACCATGCATCATATTAAAATAATTTATATATGAAAAATGCTTATTTTTTCATCTAGTTTCATAATATGCTACTCTCATCCATGTTCAAATTGTTTAACTTGCTGTTTGCATTAATTTGCTTAAATGCCATGCTAAAATGATTTATTTCATAACTAAATAACCGTAGCTCCAATTTGAATAAAATTTATATGTAAATGGTGTGGAAATGTGTAGATTAGCTTGGTGCACTTTTTTTTGCTGTTTAACAACATTAAAATATGGTTTAGGGTAGAACAGTACCAAACTCAAATTATGCACATGGGGATTTTCCGGAATTGTTGTTTGTTGTTTCCGGCCTCATTTAAACTTGTCTAGTTAGGTAGTTTTATTATGCTTCACCCCTTGACATGTTTAATAACATTTAATGTTATTGTGTACCTAAACGAGAGAGAACTAAATGTTTGAATGTGGTGTTTCGTCAATATGCAACCCATTGCATATTGAGCTCCACTTAATTTGTGGTATTGTTTGTTGCACTTTGCCATGCCATGCCTCTTTAAAGTGGACATGCATCATACTTGATTGTGCATCATGCCATGTTTATGTGATGGTTGTTTACCATGTTGTTTGCTTCTTTCCGGTTTGCTTCTCTCGTTAGCTTCGGTATCATTCCGGAGTTGTGAAGATTTGTTCGACTACATCCGCTTGTCTTCTTCATGGTCTTGTTCTTCTTCCTAGCGGGATCTCAGGCAAGATGACCATTACCCTCGATATCACTTCTATATTTGCTTGCTAGTTGCTTCGTTCTATCGCTATGCTGCGCTACTGTTCACTTGTTTACCATGCCTCCCATATAGCCATGTCAGCCTCTAACTTTTTCACCCTTCCTAGCAAACCGTTGTTTGGCTAAATTACCGCTTTTTCTCAGCCCCTCTTATAGTGTTGTTAGTTGCCGGTGAAGTTGAAGATTGCTCCATGTTGGAACATGATTATGTTGGGATATCACAATATCTCTTATTTAATTAATGCATCTATATACTTGGTAAAGGATGGAAGGCTGGGCCTTATGCCTGGTGTTTTGTTCCACTCTTGCCGCCTTAGTTTCCGTCATACCGGTGTTATGTTCCTTGATTTTGCGTTCCTCACCAGGTTGGGTTTGTGGGAACCCCTTGACAGTTTGCTTTGAATAAAACTCCTCCAGCAAGGCCCAACCTTGGTTTTAACATTTGCCACCTAAGCCTTTTTCCCTTGGGTTCTGCAGTCTCAAGGGTCATCTTTATTTTTACCCCCACCCCCCCGGGCCAGTGCTCCTCTGAGTGTTGTTCCAAACTAGAGCACCTTGTGGGACAGTCCCTTGGCAACTTGGGTTATGTTGGTACTTGTATGCTTAGCTTATCCGGTCTGCCCTGAGAACGAGATATGTGCAGCTCCTATCGGGATTTGTCGGCATAGTCGGGTGGTCTTGCTGGTCTTGTTTTACCATTGTCGAAATGTCTTGTAACCGAGATTCCGAGACTGATCGGGTCTTCCCGGGAGAAGGAATATCCTTTGCTGATCGTTAGAGCTTGTGATGGGCTAAGTTGGGACACCCCTGCAGGGTATAAACTTTCAAGAGCCGTGCCCGCGGTTACGTGGCAGATGGGAATTTGTTAATATCCGGTTATAGAGAACTTGACACTTGACTTAATTAAAATGCATCAACCGCGTGTGTAGCCGTGATGGTCTCTTCTCGGCGGAGTCTGGGAAGTGAACACGGTTTGTGTTATGGTTGAACGTAAGTAGTTTCGGGATCACTTCTAGCTTCATGACCGTTGCGTTGCTTCTCTTCTCGCTCTTATTTGCGTATGTTAGCCACCATATTTGCTTAGTTCTTGCTGCAACTCCACCTTGTTACCACTTCCTACCCATAAGCTTAAATAGTCTTGATCTCGCGGGTTTTTAGATTGCCGAGTCCTCGTGACTCACCAGATACTATCACAACAGTTGTAGGTGCCAATTATACCAGTGCAGATTATGCAACCGAGCTCAGATGGGAGCTCAACGAAGATCTGGTCGTTACTATGTTTCTTTTCCGGATGATCAGTAGTGGAGCCCAGTTGGGACGATCGGAGATCTAGCAGTTGGGTTATCTTCTTTTCTATTGGCTTCGTCCGTAGTCAGACTATGTGTGCTCTGAATGATGTATGAGTTATATGTTCATTGTGTGAAGTGGTGATTGTAAGCCAACTCTTTATCCCATTCTTGTTCATTACATGGGATTGTGTGAAGATGACCCTTCTTGTGAAAAAACCACCATGTGGTTATGCCTCTAAGTCGTGCCTCGACACGTGAGAGATATAGCCGCATCGTGGGTGTTACAACATTGCAGCCGAAATCTTCGTCAATAACTTGGACCCATGCCATCTGCCTTAACCCTATAGGCATTCTGACTGGGAATCGTCCTAGTTCGCACGATCATCACCAAAGAAGTCTTCTTCGCATCATGTTCTTTCATGCCTGGCCAATAAAATAACTAGTTGCAAGCCAATGAGTATTTTGAATGTACTCTCAAGAAACCCAAGAGTGATAACAGAATAATTATGCAATGCTGTACTGCTAAATTGGCATTTTGCAGAAAGCTAGTTTTGCTCATGCAAGTGTGATCAACATTTATCAAGGACATGAATGCATCTGCAACAAGTATTAGGAGGTTACAGACATTAACATCGAAAAAGAGTTGTGAACAACTCGTGCTCAAGCTCATTGTGACTTTCGCACGAATCATATCAACAATATTACCAAACCGTGTTGTTTGTCAGAAACATGTGGACATAGTCTAAGCAGCACCATCCAACTGTCCTTGATCGTGGACATGGCTATTCAAATAGTTTGACACTCTGCAGAGGTTGCACACTTTACCCACAATATCCGGGGAACTTCTGTATCATCCACGACCCGCGGTACGTCAAGTACCCGGGGTAAGCACCCGATCACTATCTTTCCCTAGACGACACTAACATAGAGTCCACTCGATTGGTAGTAACCCCCGTGCCCAACATTTCACATCTTAAAACTGTGGAGCCTCGCTCCCATATTCATCAAATACCACTGGCACAGGGTACCAAAGGTGTGTCCGTTGCCCTGTGAAAACAGTCATGGCCGCCCTACCTGGCACGACCCCGTCCAGAGAAAGAGCACCAACTCTCCCCCGTCACTAGTAATGCAGGCTCCAAGCTAGTATCGGCCTAGGTAATCAATAATGCCCTTTCCATATAACGGTAGAGTGGTTGCGCATGTAGGATTGGGACAGTCAACAAACCTTAAATCTAATCTGCCTCTGTAAAGAACCCATTCATCAAGCCTCTGTACACTATCTCTCGACCAAGTAGTGACCTAGGTCATCATCATCTTCCAGGGGCATTAGTGGCACCCACTTGGGCTATTGCAAGTTTGTCAAACCACACTTGTTCCTTAACATGCATAACTCTGACCCATTTTACTCAGCCAACAACTGTAGCATATTTCTACAACCCACCAACACAACTCTAAGCAAGGATAGAGTCATGAACAATGCAAGTATCAACAGGGTATGCAATGAAGACAAACCTAGCAAGGTTGCCATTCAAGATATCATGCATTCAACAATCATGGAAAGAAATGCTACTATGATAAAAAGGGTTCATCATGGTTAAAGGGTTGCTTTCCTGGTTCAGCAGAGTCTTCAAGTCTTCTGGTCCTTCTCCAGGTACTCCGTCTACTTCGTTTACTAACGTCGGAAGTAATCACAATAAGCAACACAACAAGGCAAAAAATAAAAGTGCTCTAAAAATATGAAGTTGACTTTTCTAGGACTTCTGTGTTCGTCTGGGGAATGACCAAAGTGATTTCAATGGAATTGGATAAGTGGATATTTTGGAACATTTCAATATGAAGGATATAAGGGACTTAATGGATCTGCAAGTTGTATATAGAATGCCTATTTATAAAAATGAGTAAAAGTACCCATTAAATCAGGCATGATTTTAGAAACATTTAGAAATTGGTTTCACTGGATTTGGAGTCCAAATGAATATCCTATGGATTTTTGAAGTGGACTTATGTGGATAAATGACCTATTTAATGTATAAAGTGAACACCAAGCATAGTAAAAATGTACACTATGGCTCATCAAATAGATCTAGATCTATGGAGTCTCTGGAAATTTGAATCATCAAATTTGGACATGAAATGAATTAACTATGGATTTTAGAAGTTTAATGGAAAAAAAGAAAAGAGAAAAGGGTTTTACCCTAAACCGTGCACACGGCACAACTTAGGACCGCAGCGCACTGGGCCGGCCCAGCGGCTTGGCTGGACGGGCAGAGGAGGCGACGTCGAAGGCGGGTCGCGATAATCGTCTCCACTTAAATGGGCGGGGCCTGCCCACTGGGTCGCTGACGCGCGGGGCCCAGCCGCAGGTCGCCTTCAACCTCCCATGCGGCGTGATGGGAAACAGAGGAGGCGAGGCTGAGCGGCGCCGGCACTCTCCTCGGCGGCACCGGCCACCTCCGTCGGTGCCCAGCACACCAGCGTGCTCGGGAGAGAGTGGCGCATCCAACGAGGTACTCCACGAAGTCAGGGGTGGTCAGATGCAAGTGAGACATTGGCTGCGGCGGGCGAGGTAGGCGGTGGAGTTGGGTATCGACGGAACATCCACGAGGAGGAGAGAATGGAGCATGTGAAATCTCCAAGATGGTGGTGGTGATGCTTTGGAATGACGAGGCGAGGAGGAAGGGGCTCGGGTGGCGCGAATTTAGCCCAGGGCCGGCGGCGGTTCTCCGGCCATGGAGTGCTATGGAGCGCACGAGGAGGGGAGTGGGTTGGTCCAAGGGGTGCACAGGAGGGAGAGAGTGCCAAAGGAGTCGAGAGAGGGCTTGGGGGTGGCCTTATATAGCCGACCCGTGGAGGTGGCGCACGGGTGGCCATGGCAGCGGCTCGGGTGGCCAGGACAGAGAGCGAGGGGTTGTCTGCGGTGCTCGTGAGGGTGGAGTAGGGCGCTAGGGAGAGAGAGAAGAGAGGCGGCAGGGATCTGGTGCTCGCGCGTGCGTGGCCATGCTTTGGCCGAGCTGGGCGGCGTCGGGCACGGGCGGCCGGGTGAGATAGAGGAGGGGAGAGAGGGGGCCTGCATGGCTGTCGTGTTTGCGGATGTCGAGGGCCTCGACTGGTGCGAGGGGGAGGCTCGAGGTGGTCAGGGGACACAGCGTCAACGGTTGGGAGCACGATGACGTGCTCCAGAGCGCGTCTTTGGCCGACATCTGTGGCTTTTCCGTGCGCACTCACGCATCCACTTGTGTCTAATGGCTGCAGGCAGGAGTAAACATTGTTGCAAGGGCATTGGATGCCCTTGGGAGCCACTTGAGGAGAGGTGGGGTAGAGGGAGAGAGGGGAAACTGCTGTTCAGGGAAGAAAAATGGGTCTCTGCCCCCCCCCTAATCATTGCTCCTTGGGCAGCAAAGCATACAAGAGTTAGAGGAGGAGCAGATGAGGCTGTGGGAAAAAGTTGAGCTCATGGAGATTAGTGGAAATGGCCAAAACTTGCATTTTAAATTTCTACCAGAAGGTGTTTGATTGTGGTTTGGGCAAGCAAACGGATTCCAAATGATATGAATATTAACAGGATCAGGTGGATTATAGAAATGGGGATGATCACCAAGTTGGAGCTCATTTGAAGAAAGTTGACAATGCAACTTTGGTAAACGCTAGAAATCAACAGAAATGGACTTTCCAAGATCTAGTGTAGTGTCATCATTTGAGGTTCTGAACATGTCCACAAAAGTTGAGATCAAAAGGAGAAAGTTGCCAATGTAGAGTTGTTCAAATTTGGTTCTGGACAGGAAGGGTTTTAGGGCACTTTGATCAAGTTAACTTGTTCTCCAACTTGTGCCACTTGGTCTAGATGATTTATTAGAACATTTTATCATGTGGACCAAGTTTTAGAGCATTTGGACAAGTTTGATAATGTAAAGTTGTTCAAACTTGAAAAAGGGCAGAAATGCTTATTAGAGGGTTTCATGGGGTTATACTATTCTCCCCGACATGAAACTTGGCAAGATCATCAAACATGGCATTTGTGACATTCTAGAATTTTCTTGCAATTTTTAGAGAATATTTCCTTTGTAAATATTTCAAAAGCGTGAAATATCCAGAAAGGGTTTTTGAGGCATTTGACCAATATTTCGAACATGACCATGTGTTGAAACTCTTATATATGGACAATATATGTCCGCCGAGTTTCCCTAAATTTTGACAAATATTTTTGAAGAATTATAATAATTTTAACCTATTAAAGACCATTTCTATCCTAAAGAAAAAGCCTTTAAATGAAATAAGAAAATAACTTCTAAAATTATATTTTTGGGTTTATGGGGGTCCTATAACTAATAGGATTCAAATATACTTTTGGAAAGATTTTTCATGCCCTAGATTAAGCACTTGTAGTCCAAGCCCCAATTTAGGGGTTCTTGGAAAACTAAATTTAGAAAGTACTTTTTGGCCAAATTATTTTGATAAGAAAATTCTATACTGTACTATACACATGGCATGATCATTGGGCAGAAGTTTTTGATCAAGGAGAAGGAGTATAAGAGTTGGAGGATTTATTTGATTTTTAGAGCACTTGCAAACAACAGACGAAATCCAATCAAGGCAAAATCCAAAGCACTCAAAAGTTTTTGTCAAACCACATTTTATCATGATTTATCATCTTAAGTGTTGTGCCATGAAAATCAGGGTGTGACAGACCTAGCCCCCTCACAAGAATCTCGTCCGTGAGATTCCCAAACTAGGCGTGGAAAGGAGTATGGAAACTTGGATTTGGGGTAGTCTTCACGTCCTCATACTGCCTCTGCTTCCGAGTGGTGCTCCACTGAACCATGAAGTAGTTGATGGTGTGGCTTCGTGTATGACATTTTGCTTGATCCTGGTTGGTAAGGGGTTTCTCACGTAGGTCAGGTTGGGCTAGGGGTCGAAGGCTAGGTGATCAATGTCCTTGTTAGTGATCGGGCTAGCTAGGAAGTAAAAAACCACTTCCGGGGTTGTGTCATGTGGAAAACATTGCGCACAGTGGGTAACTCAAGTGGTGACTCCAGCTGGTAGTTGTCTACTCATCACCTTGGGATGATTTCGGAGGGGGCGGTAAATCTTGGTGTGAGCTTCCTTTTGGAAATGCTTGGTTCCTGAGAGGAGTGGTTTGCAAATACGTACGGTCTTCGGCGAGGAAGTTCACTTCTTCGTGATTGGGGTTGGTATAGTTCTTCCTTCTTGTCATGGCGGTCTTTAGATGTTCCCTAACCAGTTGAATGGTTCTTCTTGCCTCTTCGGGTAGTCAAGTAGGTTACCAAATATAGATGACAACCAACCTGTGAAAGTACTCCATGAAGACTTGTTCATGGGGTACATATAGTGGGATGGGGCATTGATGGTGGTCATGGTTGAGCACTGGCCAGGGTCTTCTCGATCTAGAGCCAAAGCCTATGGTCATGATCTGACCATGTTATGGCTTGGTAGGGCGTAAGGGTTTCAAGGATTCTAGTGTGCGAGTGAATGTTTATCAACTTATCATTTAGCACAGCTTCTAAGATGTCAATCGCTGTATCTAGTCTTCCAAGCAAATCGCATTATATTTCTGAAAGAAACATCCCGTATAGGTCAACTCCAATCATCATTCATACTATTTATATCCTCATGGCTTCCGCGAGGAGGTCTAACAGAATCATACATGTCAACTATCCCCAAACTCATGTGTATGGTTATCCCTATGTAAAAATCCATGGATAGAGCATAAGCTGCTAAGCTTGAATTAAACATGACCATCCAAGTGCTCGGCCTATCCTTCCAAGGTCTAAGATAATGCATCTCTATCCTAAGGAAACACATCATATACCACTCCACGATCTTGTTTCCTTCCTATGAGTCAACCCCAACAGCCCATTAAGTTCCATCAATCACTACACAATCCATTAATTCTACAAATCCAATGTCTATGGTATTCCACATGATCTAGTAATGTCCAATAATTCCCAAATACTTGAAAGGGCTATATCTACTATAGTAAGTCCACCAATTTCCATTTATCATTGTCAAATAAACCCCGAGGTCGGGCTTATATAGATCCCTAAATATACTCCAATCCAATCTCCTAGTTTATTGTCCACCGAGAAACATGGTATCATGTTCGAGATCATCAGTCTAAATCCAATTTACTCCGAACCATGTAGACATGCTCAGCATCTATACTCAATTAGAATCACCTACTTAAATCCGAATCTCATGTCCAACAAGAATTCCTACACTTTCCCCCAAGTCGTTATCGTAATATCAACTACCTCCTATCAATATCCCCTGGCTAAGTCAAATCCTTATACTTCCAAGAATTTCATCTCACGATCATAATTATCCTACTAAATCCAATTTACTCAAGCCAATGAAAGTTAGGCTACTTTAACATGATCCCACCAAGTTCATCTACCAACATGAAAGCCTCATAATCCACCAAAAGTATCAGATAATTCCTCAAGGTCACTGACACAAACTCATCAAGTCATTAGTCCTCTATTCCTATATCCTCAAATTGGTCTTCCCTATGGCATCGTATGTTTGGTGCTATCTGAGGATGATAATGTGCTAGTTCACTATGTCCACTAGTCCCATAATGGACCCAGGGTTGTGTAAGGTTACAGAGTCTTAACTGATGCTTTTGCAATTCTGCGGGTTAAGCACATGGTTACGGATTCGAGCTGGGGTATCTCGTGGAGTCTCGAAGGGTCTAGGGATGGGTTTCCAGTCTGGAGGATTAACCATAACCCTACGGGGTTGCACTTGGTCGAGGAGGTTGTAGCAAAAGTCCTTAGTGCTAGTTGGTTCCAAAGTAGAATCCTTGGTGCACCTTGTCTTGCCGGCCTTCAGCTAGGGAGAGAGAGATGGGTGGGAAAAGTAGCCTAGAGGAGGGGGATGCCTAAAGGGGGTTCTATAGTGCAAGTGCAAACAACAAGTGCCGAAAGGGCCAAACACAAACATTAAGATAAGGAAGGTGATATAGTCACGTACTTGTTGCCTAGGGAAAAAAGGGCGACTGATATCAAAACACAAACAAATAAAAACAAGCAACACACAATCATGGTTCTATTCGAACCATCATACAGACTCGACTGTGCATAGGGGGAACATGACTCATCCTACCCTAGGGTTTCTCTGATTCAGTAGTCGTGCCTTGTGCCTTGTGCAGTCTCCTCAGTTTTCCTCAGGTGTTGTTACGTCTCTTGTTTGATGAAACGATCTGGGTTGAGCCTGAAGAATCTTCAACAACTTCTCGCCTGATGAGGTGATGGGGTGAAAGTGGCTCCTCGTGGCTGGCATTGACTTGGTCTTCTCTTGTATTCTTAATCAGGATGATCACTTTTGCCTCTTTAAGCTATCAGCGGTCCTAGGTGGCAGTCATTTATGCAATGACACTAACAAGGCATAATAGAGGTCCAATCTGTCGGACACATTGTTGACAATATCATGACCGAGAGCGGGGGATGAAGAGAACCGTTTTCCTGCTCACTATAGTGAGGCGGACCAAATGGCTAGGTTCTCATCCACCGGTGGTTGCCGATGCAACAACGACAAGGACATGGCTGCTCCATTAGCAATGTATATCATGATCTTGAATTTCATATGCTCTGATCATCATAGGCTAAGGTCTCATCATCTTGGGGCAGTGTCACCATCTTCTAGGTCTTCATGTCCTCATTCCTCGAGGATGTATCTTCTATTGGTATCATCTTGTTGTGGTATCACGAATCCTGTATTCAGAAGATGTGGGTGAATGTCCGACAAGGCATCCTCCTTATAGACTACCCATGAGGATTTCAAGGAATCCAATGGTCAGGGGCATAAGGGTTCTAGCGACCAAAAGTTTTGAAGGGGGAAGAGATCAATAAGGAAAGTTTACCTTAGTTTTCGAAAAACTAAGAAGAGAAGAGAAGTATAGATAGTTTTGAAAATTAGTAATAGCTTTGAAAATAGTTTTACACTATCTAATGACCATGCTAACTAAGGCTTCCTACAGTTAGGATGGCTCTGATACCAGCTCTGTGGGGACCCCGACTCATAAGTCGTGATCACCGAATGCACGTGTACAGTGATCCCAGAGATCAATCCTCACTGAACATACGGAAGCTGAATAACAGCAGTGTTACATCCGTACATACTGTCTTACATAAATTATGACCATTATGGTCAAGTCTTGAACATAACATTGCAGTGGAAATCTTCGTTAATAACTTGGACCCATGCCATCTGCCATAACCCTACAGGCATTCTGACTGGAAAGCGTCCTAGTTCGCACGACCATCACCAAAGAACTCTTCTTCACATCATGTTCTTTCATGCCTGGCCAATAAAATAACCAGTGGCAAGCCAGTGAGTACTTTGAATGTACTCGCAAGCAACCCAAGAGTGATAACAGAATAATTATTCAAGGCTCTACCACTAAATTGGCATTTTTGCAGAAAGCTAGTTTTGCTCATGCGAGTGTGATCAACATTTATCAAGGACATGAATGCATCTGCAACAAGTATTAGGAGGTTACAGACATTAACATCAAAAAAGAGTTGTGAACAACTCGCGCTCAAGCTCCTCGTGACTTCCGTACGAATCATATCAACAATATTACCAAACCATGTTATTTGTCAGAAACATGTGGACATAGTCTAAGCAGCACCACCCAACCGTCCTTGACCATGGACACGGCTATTCGAATAGTTTGACACTCTGCAGAGGTTGCACACTTTACCCACAAGATCTGGGGAACTTCCATGTCATCCACGACCCGCGGTACCTCAAGTACCCGGGGTAAGCACACGATCACAATCTTTCCCTAGATGACACTAACATAGAGTCCACTCGATCGGCAGTAACCCCCATGCCCAACATTTCACATCTTAAAACTGTGGAGCCTCGCTCCCATATTCATCACATACCACTGGCACGGGGTACCAACGGTGTGTCCGGTGCCCTGTGAAAACATTCATGGCCGCCCTACCTGGCATGACGCCGTCCCGAGAGAGAGCACCAACTCTCCCCCGTCTTTAGTAATGTGTGCTCCAAGCTAGTATCGGCCTAGGTAATTGTCGGTGTACTAGAGTAGGGGTACCCCAGTCTCCCGAACTTGTGCACGGGCAGTCACAGCGCCCCGCGGCAAGGCTTGCCGGGTGACCGCCAAGGTCCTCCGTGGTTCCTTTGGAGCCATTCAAGACCAAAGTGTTTAAGCCAAGGAGACAAGACCCCAGCAAGAGGAGCTTGCCGGGAAGTCCAACCAAGGCATTTCATGGAACTTGCCGCGACGCGCCACGCGTCCCGGCAAGGCCCGGTGAGCGACAAGCTTCCGGACGCGACAAGGCAACGACCGCGGCAAGGTGCTTGCCGCGGCAAGCTACCTCTCTGTATCAACGCTCCAGCACATCCACCAACGTGTCGCCCTGAGACCTTTCCAGGCGCGCGTGGCAAGAGGCTGTGCAGCCAGCGGTGCGAGGTGGCAAGCGACGCTGACAAGATTGCCATCGTGGCGAGCGGTGGTGCCCCTGACGGTCCCTTTTTTGCACTGTTTGGGCGACACAGACGGGCATTTAATGCCCTTGTCCCCTGCCGTTAGGGTTAGGTAGGATACACTGTTCAGGTAGTTGTACCAACCACAACTCTTTTCCACTTTTGCCCTCGCCTACGTTGCCACCTGTCGGTGACCCCTTCAGCATATAAAAGGAGGCCCATGCGCAACATAGGGGGGGGGGGTTCGAAGGGTTCGAAGCCAGAAAGCACTCGCGCTCGGGCTCGTTAGCAGCTAGAGCGTACTGTAGCATTTAGCACTCCCGAGCAAGAACACAATACAAATCAGACAAGCAGCAGTAGGAGTATTATCTCTCCGGAGAGCTCTGAAGCTGGGTAAATCGCTCGTGTGCTTCGCCTCGATCCGCTCTTCGTGCGATCTCCGCCCCCCGCTGAACCGAAAGGGGCCCGGTCCGCCGGCCCCATAGGTGTTCGTTCCCACGACATCATTGGCGCGCCAGGTAGGGGGCGTCGAGGTTGTGTGAACCCGATCCGACGTTCATGCGAGCTAGATCTTCATCTTCTTCATCATCTTCATCGACATGCCACCGAAGAAGAAGGCTTCGGAGGTGGCTGCTCCGTACGGGTGGTGGGGTAGACGCCAGCGGAGGAACGAGCGTCGACGAGGGAGCTCACGTTGCCGCCAGGTCCAAGGACAAGGCTGCGCAAACCTTGGCGTCCGTACATGCACCGCGCCCATCTCAGGAGGTGCGGAACCAACAGCGTCATGGTACTCGCGGTACCATACGCTCGTTGGACCGAGATCGAGCTGGTGGATCTCGGGATGCTCAAGACCAGCATGCGCGCCAGCATGCTGGCACGAGCAAGACACAGTCGCCTGGACGGGATCCTGCTCCTTCTAACATAGTTAGAAGTCCTAGCATATCCCGCTCCTCGCACTGTTCGCCACCGCCACCCAAAACTTCAGAAGAAGCTTTGGCACGAGCTCAACTGCTCCTGGATTACCCTCCAACGGCGGACAAGATCGACGAATGGAGGGCCACCATTCAGAGTCTCATCGGCTTCGCCAACGGCGACACTCCACGGCAGCCGAATGCATCGCAGCCGTGGCAAGATTGCCAGGCGCGAGCCGATGGCGACAAAACCGGTGGGGGTGCGACCACCGTACACTCTCCGCCCCGAAGGCCAAGATCGCTGACTCGCCGGGTCAACCTCGACACCGACTCCACCGCGTCGTCAGATCCACGAGTTCGTCGCGATCAGCGCCAAGTTCTTCACGAACGACAGCAAGAAGACGCTCGTACTCGCATCGAGCGTCTAAGAGAAGCGCGGCGTCAATCCGACCAGCGCGCTGGGCCCGCTGTCGACATGCATGCGCCAGGGGAACCAGGCGACTTGCCGTACGTGGTAGGTTGCCCTGCGTTCACTCGTGAGCTGCGGCAAGTCCAGTGGCCCAGCACAAAGAATTTCAAGCCAGACGTACCAGAGAAGTACGACGGCAAGTTGCATCCGTCGGAGTTCCTCAGCATCTACACCATCGCGGTGCAAGCTGCCAGGGGACGGGACGACAAGATCCTTGCCAACTACTTCCCGCTGGTGCTCAAGCCCAATGTCAGATCCTGGCTCATGCACTTGCCGGACAACTCCATATCCTCCTAGGCAGATCTGTGCCATCAGTTTGTCGGCGCCTTTACAGGCGGCCACAAGCCTCATGGCCAAGAGAGCGACCTTCATCTGCTCGCCCAGAAGGAAGGAGAGCCCCTGCGCAAGTACATTCAGAGATTCAGCCATGTACAACGCAACATCCCAGACGTCCACCCTACCGCGGTCATCAGCGCGTTCCATCAGAACGTGCGCAACCGCAGGATGCGGGAAGAGATGGCGATGTGCAAGATCAGAGATGTCAGTGAGCTATACGCCCTGGCCGACAAATGTGCACGTGCTGAGGAAGGGAGGAGACTCCCCGGAGAGAATACAGGAGCAGGAGGATCTGACAGCGAGGATGCCGCCCCGGCAAGGAAAAACCAGTGGCGGAACAACAGGAAGAAGAAAGGAAAAGATGTGCTAGTCGTTGAGCAGTCCGGCAATGGAGGTGGCGCCAAGGAAGCCGAAGCTGTGGCGGCCGCCGAGAAGCAGGACGGCTCCGGCAAGCAGTACTGCAAGATCCACCGCACCAAGGGCCATGATCTCCAGAGCTGCAAGAAGGTCGAGCAGCTTGTTGAGCAGCAAAAGGCTGAGTACGAGCGGCGCGACAAGGAGAAGGCCCAAGAAGGTACTGGAGGATCCGGCAAGAAACTTCCCGGCCGGGGAGGACACCGTGGCAAGGCCAAACAGCGGCAAGGAGACAGACCTCCCTGCGGCCGCGACAAGGATGAAGATGACGACGACGATGAAGATATGGATGATGACGAGGCCGATGAGCAGGAGTTCCAGAAAGCCACAGAGGTCCTGTGCGTTGACGGTGGTGCTTCTCTGCATACTTCACACCGCCAGCTCAAGCAGTGGGTGCGGGAAGTCAATGCGGCAGAACCACCCGTCGGGTCACGCAAGCCTATGAAATGGTCCGGCACGCCTATCATCTTTGATATTGAGGACCACCCTGATCACATAACTGCGGTCGGGTGCTTGCCGATGTTGGTTTCACAAACCATCCGCAACCTCAAGGTCACTAAGATGCTAGTTGACGGCAGGGCCGGCTAACCTGATCTCCTCCACGGTACTTCAGAAACTCCAGATCCCCGACAACGAGCTCGAAGAGACCAGCACATTCCAAGGAATCAATCCGGGAAGGAGCAAGCCGAAAGGGAAGATCACGTTGCCGGTGACATTTGGCAGTGAGTTGAACTTCAGGACTGAGAGCGTCACTTTTGACGTTGCTGACTTTCCATTACCTTACAATGGGATACTCGGCCGTCCAGCGCTCGCCAAATTCATGGCAGCCTCTCACTATGTATACAACGTACTGAAGATGCCAGACCCGATAAGTGTCATCTCTGTCCCTGGCGACAAGAAGGATGCTCTTATTTGCGCCGACAAGATCTACCGGGAAGCAGCAGCCGCAGCCGATCGCAAGTCACTTGCCGCTGAAGCTCCCGGGGGGAAGAAGAAGACCAAGTCCGGCAAGAGTTCTGATGCCCACTCCGGCAAGCGCACCTCTTCGGAGTGTTGCGCTACCGTCGAGGACGCACCATCGAGCTCCACCGGCAAGTGTAAGAAGGCAATGGCAGCTCCACCAGAGACCAAGAAGGTGTCCGCCAAGGAGGACGGCACTGGTGGTACCTTCACCATCAGTGCCACGCTCGACCCTAAATAGGAAAGCGCGCTCGTTGCTTTCCTACGGGCGAACGTCGACATGTTTGCGTGGCAACCGTCTGACATCCCCGGTGTTCCCAGGAAAGTAATCGAGCACCACCTTGCCGTCTGTCCTCATGCGCGGCCCGTCAAGCAGAAAGTCAGGAAACAAGCAGTGGAGCGCCAAGAATTCATCGCAGAAGAAATCAAGAAGTTGGAAGCAGCAGGCCTTGTCAGAGGAGTGCTCCATCCTACGTGGTTGGCCAATCCTGTAGTCATGCGCAAGGCAAACGGGAAATGGAGGCTTTGTATCGACTTTACCGATGTTAATAAAGCTTGTCCCAAAGACCCATTTCCCTTGCCGCGTATTGACCAGATTGTTGACTCCACGGCCGGATGTGATTTGCTTTCGTTTCTTGATGCATACTCAGGATACCATCAAATCTTCATGGCAGAAGAGGATGAGGAGAAGACCGCATTCATCACTCCATGTGGCACATACTGTTTCATACGGATGCCTTTCGGTTTGAAGAATGTTGGTTCAACATTTGCAAGGGTAGTCCATCACGCTTTTGAACAACAAATGCACAGAAATGTGGAAGCCTACATGGATAACATAGTGGTCAAGAGCAAGGACAAGGAAACTCTGATTCAAGATTTAGACGAAACCTTTGCAAATCCGCGCAAGATCAACCTCAAGCTTAACCCCGAGAAGTGTGTGTTTGGAGTCCCCTCCGGCAAGCTTCTCGGGTTCTTCGTGTCTCAGCAGGGAATTGAAGCCAATCCCGACAAGATCAAGGCCATTGAGCAGATTGAAGCACCAAAGCACGTCAAGGATGTACGAAGACTTGTCGGTTGTGTGGCTGCTCTCAGCAGGTTTATCTCTAAGTCTGCTGAGCGCGCCCAGCCATTTTTCAAAATATTGAAAAAGGCAGGTCCAACGAAATGGACTCCGGAAGCGGAGGCTGCGCTGCAGGACTTGAAGAGATACCTGTCCTCCACTCCAATACTTGTCGCACCTAATCAAGTGGCAACCAATCAAGTGGTTAGTGCTGCGTTAGTAGCAGAGAGGGAGGCGGATGATGAGCCAGAAACCACAGTAGGTGCATCCAGCGACAAGCAGGGGGCTTCACCGGCAAGCTCTGGTCCCGACAAGGACGGATCTGCGCAGGCACATGAGGAGGTGCAGAAGAAAATGGTGCAGCGCCCAGTTTACTTTGTCAGTTCCCTTCTGCAGGGGGCTAGGTCAAGGTACTCTGGTGTGCAGAAATTGCTTTTCGGCCTTCTCATGGCCTCGAGAAAGCTGCGCCATTACTTCCAAGCACATGAGATCACAGTTGTCACTCGTTTTCCGCTGAAGAGGATACTGCAGAATCCAGAAGCAACAGGCAGGATTGTCGAATGGGCACTGGAACTGTCAAGCTTTGGCCTCAAGTTTGAGAGCACTTCAACTATCCAAAGCAGAGCATTGGCAGAATTCATAGCAGAGTGGACGCCAACACCAGATGAAGAAATTCCAGAGATGAGCATCCCCGTCAAGGAAGCAAGCAAAGAGTGGCTGATGTACTTTGATGGTGCCTTTTCGCTGCAAGGCGCCAGTGCGGGCGTGCTACTTGTCGCACCCACCGAAGAGCACCTCAAGTACGTAGTCCAGATGCACTTTCCCAAGGAGCAAGCAACAAACAATACTGCAGAGTATGAAGGTTTTCTTGCCGATCTCAGGATCTCAGCAGACCTTGGGATCAAGAAGCTCATTGTCAGGGGTGACTCGTAGCTTGTCGTCCGCCAAGTGAACAAGAATTATCAGAGCCCGTTGATGGAAGACTACGTTGACGAAGTGAGAAAGTTAGAAGAGCACTTTGACAGCCTATAGATGGAACATGTTCTGAGAGCTCAGAACGACATTGCAGATGGCCTGTCAAAGTGCGCCGCACTTAAGTTACCTGTGGAACCAGGGATCTTTGTGCTCAAACTAACTCAACCGTCCGTAACACCATCAACTGGACAGAGCAAGAAGAGGAAGTTGATTTCTGGTGACTATTTTCCGGCAGAGCTCCCCGAAGCCGCCGCCAAGAAGGTCCCCAAGATCAACACCAAGGGTGCTGAGGAGCAGTCTGCTCCGGCAAGCCCTAGGGTTTGTTCCGTTGAAGCAGACGCTCCCGACAAGTTTTGCTCCGGCAAGCTTGCCGGGGAACATCAAGCTCCGGCTGAACCGCAGGTTCTCGCCGTAGAAGCGGATGTTCCCGCAGCAGCATATGTGCCTTTAGTCCTTGTTGTCGAGCCACAGGCTCCAGCGTGGGCACAGAACATTGTCCGTTTCCTTTAGACAGGAGAACTTCCCGAAGAGCAAGAAGAAGCGGAAAGAGTAGCCTGGCAATCAAGTATGTACCAGTTTGTCGACGACACACTATACAGAAGAAGATTCAACGGTGTGAAATTGAAGTGTATTCACCGGGAAGATGGACAGAAGCTGTTGGCAGAGATACATGGAGGTATATGTGGTCACCACATTGGCGCAAGAGCACTTGCCGGCAAAGCATTCCGGCAAGGTTTCTTTTGGCCGACAGCCCTCCAGGATGCAACTGCACAAGTAACCAAGTGTGAAGCGTGCCAGTTCCATTCCAAGCAGATACACCAGCCAGCTCAAGCTCTCCAGACGATCCCTTTATCCTGGCCATTTTCGGTCTGGGGGCTCGACATCCTCGGCCCCTTTCCCCGAGCTGTCGGGGGCTTTGAGTACTTGTACGTTGCAATCGACAAGTTCACAAAGTGGCCGGAAGTGGAAGCAGTGAGGAAGGTGACAGCACAGTCAGCAGTCAAGTTCTTCAGGTCGATTGTTTGCCGTTTCGGAATCCCTAACAGGATCATCACCGACAACGGCACGCAATTCACGAGCCGCACCTTCATGCAGTACATCCAAGATCTTGGCGCCAAGGTCTGCTTCGCTTCTGTTGCTCACCCGAGAAGCAACGGTCAAGCGGAGAGGGCAAATGCTGAAGTGCTGCGCGGGCTCAAGACCAAAACTTTCGACAGGCTGCACAAGTGTGGAAAGAACTGGATTGAGGAGCTGCAGGTGGTTCTTTGGTCGATCAGGACGACGCCAAATCGAGCCACTGGCCAGACACCTTTCGCTCTAGTCTATGGAGCAGAGGCAGTTCTCCCCACCGAACTCGTATACGGGTCGCCTCGAGTGCTCGCTTATGATGAGCTTGAGCAAGAGCAGCTGCGACAAGATGACACGCTGCTCCTTGAGGAAGACCGTCTTCAGGCTGCTGTACGAGCTGCTTGATACCAGCAAGCTTTGCGCCGCTACCATAGCCGCAAAGTTAATGCCAGAAGTCTCGAGGAAGGCGACCTTGTTCTTCGGCGTGTTCAGTCCGCCAAGAATTCCAACAAGTTGACGCTGAAGTGGGAAGGCCCTTACCGGGTGAAACGAGTCACTAGGCCTGGCGCTGTCCGCCTTGAGACCGAAGATGGCTTTCCGGTGAGCAACTCCTGGAACATTGAGCATCTTCGTAAGTTTTACCCGTAAGGCGCGGTTGCTGGAACCTATTCCGGCAACCACCTTTTGTACAAGTCTTGCCGCTGTTGCATGTAATCCTTTGTACAAAGCCGGGTGCAGACCCCATGCATAAATAAAGCTCATGTGCTCCGCACATCTTGTCAATTTCATGCTTTCTATTTTTTGCATGTGTTATCTGACATTTTGTGCAGCACCTGCCCCCGGTAAGCAACAACGAGCCGTAAGGCTCCATATCTTTATTTTCTCTTCTTTCTCTTTCTCAAAAGGAAGGTTCCCTCGCCCACAAGTTTTCCGGGGGGAAGGAGAAGATAATGGTGTGGGCCAGGAGTCATTCCAGAAAGTTTCGCCTTGCCGGGACGCAAACGACAGAAAAGCTAAGTTGCCAAAGTTTGAGCAATCAGTTTTGAAAATTTTAAGTTATCTTCCTCGAAAGACCGTGCTTTGTATGGAAAACCTGTGCGCGGAGGAACCAACTCATAGCTAGTTGCACCCTTACTTTGTTTCGAGTCCGCTCAACAACTTAAGTGTGCTACGACTAGTTGCGACAAGGTTTCTTGTCGGTAGCGGCACCGCCAGCAGGCTGCTGACATCCCGCACTCAGCGCTCGCGGCTAAGGTGCCCGCGCCGACAAGTTCCCTAAAAGCGTAGGGCAAAAACATACAAAGGAAGGAATCAAGTAAAGGAAATAACATAGCAATCGATACCCAAAATAAAAGTTATATTACAAGATAGCTTGTCGCAGCTCTAATAGATTGTTCTCGTAACATGACCAGCAGCAGCAAGAAAAGGAGAAAACAAGCGGCCTAATCTATGCGATCACCGTCAACCCTCTTGACCTCGTTCACCTTGTCCACAATGGGTGCGACAAGGGCCTTGAGCGCTTCCAGATCAGCATCCGCCCGCAGCTTCTTGAGGACGTTGGTGAAGTTGAGGCCTGGATTGCGGAAGGCCACCTTCACCAACACCTTTTGCAGAACTCTCGCACAGATCGTGCGCGACTCGTCGGCCAGCTGCTTTGGGATCCTTTCCCGGAGTCGCTGGAGGGCCGTCACCACGCCCTTGAAGAACAAAGTGAGCTTGGCGCTGGGCTGGAGGTTCTCATTGGAGGAATACCCGAAATCCTCCATCCCCAGCTGCGCCAGCTGCTCATCGATGACAGCGGCGATATTTACGAGACCCTCTGTCCAGAGTTCCACAGTCTCCCTAAAAGTGTTTTGGGTTTCGGCGGCCCTCTTCAGCAGCGCTTCGTTGGCCTTGATCTCCTCCTTCAAGGCCACCTCCCGCTCTTTGGCGTCGTCCAGCGTCTTCCTCAAAGTAGCCAGCTTCAACTCAAGATCTGCATTGGAGTCCTTGGTGGCGCTAAGCTCCTTGCCCTTCTCGACGAGATGACCCTGCAGCTCGCCATGGGCATAGGCGTCCTTCTCGCACTCACGCTGGAGCGCGGCAAGCTCTTTGTCCCTCGCCTTGAGATCGGCCTCTAGCTACGCCACCTTTGTCTCCACCTCCTTCTTGGCGTCCTCGGCAACTACGGCAGCATCCTCTGCTTCCTTGAGAGCCCCGCCGAATGTTTGCTCTCGCGCGGCAAGCTCCTCCTCGTGGCTGTCAAGATTAACCTTCCGCTGCGCCAACTCACCTTCTCGCGCGAACAGCTCCTCGGCGGCAAGCCGCTGTTGCTCTTCAGCTTCGGCCTTCTCGAGAAGGAAGGCTTTCCGCGCCTCGACGAGCTGCGCCCGCTCCTCTGCAATGGACAGGAGAGCTTCCTGGTTGCGACTCCGGAGCTCCTCTGCATGCTTCTCAATATCCACTCCCGCCTGCGCGACAAGCGCTTCCCAGGATTCCACCTTGGCTTGTCGGGCGCGGTAGAGTGACACCAGCTTCCGCAGCAGTTGCTCTTCCTCAGACTCGCCGCTGCTACTGCTTGGCGCATCAACCAGCATCAGCCCAGCAGAGGCGAGCACTTCTCCATCAAAAGTTTCTCCTTCGACCGGTGCCCTGGAGCTTGACGCCCAGGGGAGCTTGATGAAGACGCCATCGCCGGCCTTGAGATAGGCGCCGGGCTGGGGCTCTTCGGAGCCTGATGCTGCGGCAGCGGCGGAGGGATCGGCGGTCGGTGTAGCGCCTTGCGCTCCTGCGGCCTCGGGGCCGTCAGTACGATCGCCAGACCCCTCGCCAGCTCCTGCGGCGGCAGCTTTGGCGGCCTCTTCGCCGGCAGCATCATCAGCACCGGCTTCCTCCTCGGTGGCGGCGGCGTCGTTGGTGTTGCCGCGCGCGTTCTCCTCGCCGATGGCCTCGGTCTCCATCGGCTCCGTGGAAGATGGATCTGACGGCCGGGAAAAGAGAGAAAGAGTCAAGCAAATATCAAAAAAGAAGATCAGAAGAAGAAGAACACAAGGGAAGTTTTCAGGCAAGAAGGGTTACCTGTACTGGGATCTGCAGTCATGGGCTCCACCACCGGAGGGTCGCTGGTGCTTTCCCTTGCCGGAGAACCGTCCCTTGCCGGAGAACTGTCCCTTGCCGGAGACTTCTCCCTTGCCGGAGAATGCTCCCTTGCCGGGGAATCCTCCCTTGGTGGCGTAGTCGAAGCAGATAACATCTCGGGGGCGGCTTCCAGGTGCTCCTGGTGAGGCTTCTCTGCTCCTACGCAAACCAACAGTCAGATATCAGCAAAGAAAGAACACCCATGCGCGCCATAACAGCGGGAAGTAAACCATATACTTACGCTGGGGGCTGCGCTGGGGGCTGCTTTGGGGAATGATTGCCAGGTCCGGCAAGGTGGTCTCGGGCGCACCCCCTGCTGTCGCGGTGGGCTCATCCTCGATGACAATCACCGGAGCCTTGGCCCTATTCGCCGCTCTCTGGGCCAGGGTCCTGAGAAGGAATGAGTTCATAGTAAAGCAAATCAGATACAAGACAAAAACAGCAAGAATTGAAGAACTACAAGTACAGCAAAGAGTCTTACTCTTCTTCTTCCTCGTCAGAGCTGAGCGCGGAGAGGTCGAAGTCCGGACCTCTTTCGGCGCGACGAGGCGGAGGAGTAGGCTCCCTTGACCGCTTGGCAGGGGCAACGGCAGGATCAGAAGCGGTGGTCCAGGAGGACCCCGCTCCAGTTGCCGCAGCGGCGTGAGGCGCTCCCGCGGCAACAGTACTTGTCGCGGTGGAGCGTGTCCCGCGGCGCGACGGCTGTTGACTCGTCTGCTGCCCCGCTACATCCCCGGCCTTGCAGAGGCGCCTTCTTGGTGGAGCTGGGGGCTGCGCTGGGGGCTCTGCTTGCGGCAAGCTGCGTGAAGATGGCGGGCCGCTCGCACCCTCGGCGGGCTCGCTCGACTCGGCTTCAGGCTCATCAAGCTCTCCCTCTCCGGCAAGCTCTCCGGCAAGCTCATCTCGATCGGCAAGGCTTGCCGCCTCTGCTGCCTCTGCCTCCTCCACAGTGAATCCAAACTCACCCGCGGCAGCGGCTACCACCGCCTCTTCCGCCCTACTGGCGATGCGCCGCATCTCCGCATCGGTGGTGTCGCGGGTGAGGCTTTTTTGCTCATCAGAGCGGACCGCCACCTCCACCAAGCCATCGAAGAACTGCTGCACGACATCGTCTGCGGGCTCCTGCCAAGTTGGAACAATTCCATGCGAATCGCACAACAGCATCATTGCACGGATGCGATCAAGCGAGGAATTGTTGCACAGCAGAACGACACCCTGCGGCAACCTGAACAATTCGGGATGCTGAGGGTCGTCCTTGAACAGCTCCTTGAGCATCGCGTCCAGCTCCAGGACAGTGAAGTTGAAGTTGAGGCCCGGGCGCAGCCTCATGATGTCCGCCGGACCCCCAAACTCGCAGGCGGGTCTCCTCCTCTCCTGCAGGGGGGCGATGCGGCGGCAAAGAAAATCTGCGCCAATAGCGCCTACAGTGAGCCCGGCAAGCCTGAGGCGCAAGATCCGGGTGACAGCAATCTTCAACCTATCATCTTCCGGGGCTAGGTTGATCCAATCATTGCCGCGCACTGCTGGGGCTTGGCACTGGGCAGTAAACGGCTGCGGGTTCTCCTCGATGATCCAGCACCAGTGTTCTCTCCACTCCTCCCATTTGCTGCGGAGCTCCCCCTCCAGATAAGCTTCCTTCTTGCCGGCTCTCGAGATCCAGGCGATTCCGCCGGATAAAGGCTCTTCTCTCTCGACCCGGGGCATAAAGAAGTGGCGGAAAAGAGCTACATTTGGATGGACTCCGACAAAGTTTTTGCAGAGATGTGCGAAAACTGCCATGGTCAGAACAGCATTGGGGGTGAAATCAAGGAGGGGGAACCCGTAGGTGTTCATAATATCGCAGAAGAATTCAGAGAAGGGCGGGCAGAGTCCGCAGTAGAAGAACAGCGCGAAAAATGGATATCCATTCGGAGCCCGTTCCGAAGCGGCGGCGGAGAGTACCTTCGTGCGCGGATGCGCTCACGTCTCCGTCGACCAGAAGAGGTAGTACCACTCCCTCAGCTCCTTCGCGGCAAGCTCGGGGGGGGGGGGAAAGTTGCCCGCTCCTTTCGCAGCGCCTCGGCCGACTTCACAGCCTTCCCGGCTTTCGGAGCCATGGCGGAGGTAGTGGAGGAGATCGAAGGCGTTGGCGGCGCCGGCGGCGATGGGGGGCGGAGCGCTGCTCTCTCTCGGCTTTGGAAGGAGGGGGGAGCGGCGGAGATTTCTGAGATTGGAAGTAGCAACTGGCGAGATGGAGGAACTGCCCCTGTTTCCCCTGCTTATAAAGAGGAAGGGGGCGGACGTTCCGTTTTTCTGAATAAAGAACCACCCACGATCTCTCCCACGATGCCGCATTCAACGCGTGCCGTTAGGGGACGACGCGGTGGATACGGAGTAAGATACGGCGTAAACCAGGCCGCGCGTGTCCGTGCCCTGTTTTGGGCCTGGCCCAACAGCGCTCGGCACCGCGTGTGGCCCAGGCCCGGGGGCTCCTATCGGTGTACTAGAGTAGGGGTACCGTAGTATCCCGAACTTGTGCACGGGCAGTCGCAGCGCCCCGCGGCAAGGCTTGCCGGGTGACCGCCAAGGTCCTCCGTGGTTCCTTTGGAGCCATTCAAGAACAAAGTGTTTAAGCCAAGGAGACAAGACCCCGGCAAGAGGAGCTTGCCAAGAAGGCCAACCAAGGCATTTCAAGGAACTTGCCGCGACGCGCCACGCGTCCTGGCAAGGCCCGGTGAGCGACAAGCTTCCGGACGCGACCAGGCAACGACCGCGGCAAGGCGCTTGCCGCGGCAAGCTACCTCTCTGTATCGGCGCTCCAGCACATCCACCAACGTGTCGCCCTGAGACCTTTCCAGGCGCGCGTGGCAAGAGGCTGTGCAGCCAGCGGTGCGAGGTGGCAAGGCGACGCTGACAAGATTGCCATCGTGGCGAGCGGTGGCGCCCCTGACGATCCCTTTTTTGCACTGTTTGGGCGACACAGACGGGCATTTAATGCCCTTGTCCCCTACCGTCAGGGTTAGGTAGGATACACTGTTCAGGTAGTTGTACCAACCACAACTCTTTTCCACTTTTGCCCTCGCCTACGTTGCCACCTGTCGGTGACCCCTTCAGCATATAAAAGGAGGCCCATGCGCAATGTAGGGGGGGGGGGTTCGAAGGGTTCGAAGCCAGAAAGCACTCGCGCTCGGGCTCGTTAGCAGCTAGAGCGTACTGTAGCATTTAGCGCTCCCGAGCAAGAACACAATACTAATCAGACAAGCAGCAGTTGGAGTATTATCTCTCCGGAGAGCTCCGAAGCTGGGTAAATCGCTCGTGTGCTTCGCCTCGATCCTCTCTTCGTGCGATCTCCGCCCCCCGCCGAACCGAAAGGGGCCCGGTCCACCGGCCCCATAGGTGTTCGTTCCCACGACAGTAGTCAATAATTCCCTTTCCCATATAAGGGTAGAGTGGTTGCGCATGTAGGGTTTGGACAGTAAACAAACTTTAAATCTAATCCATCTCTGTAAACAACACTTTCATCAAGCCTCGGTACACTACCTCTCCACCAAGTAGTGATCTAGTTCATCATCATCTCCCAGGGGCATTAGTGGCACCCACTGGGGCTATTGCAAGTATGTCAAACCACACTTGTTCCTCACCATGCATAACTCTGACCCATTTTTCTCAGCCAACAACTGTAGCATATTTCTACAACACACCAACACAACTCTAAGCAAGGATAGAGTCATGAACAATGCAAGTATCAATGGGGTATGCAACGAAGGCAAACCTAGCAAGGTTGCCATTCAAGATATCATGCATTCAACAATCACGAAAAGAAATGCTACTATGATAAAAAAAGGTTCATCATGGTCAAAGGGCTGCTTGCCTTGTTCATCAGAGTCTTCAAGTCTTCTGGTCCTTCTCTAGGTACTCCGTCTATTTCGTTTACTAACGTCGAAAGTAATTACAATCAGCAACACAACAAGGCAGAAAATAAAAGGGCTCTAAAAATATGAAGTTGACTTTTCTAGGACTTCTTTGGTCATATGGGGAATGACCAAAGTGATTTCAATGGAATTGGATAAGTGGATATTTTGGAACATTTCAATATGAAGGATATAAGGGATTTAATGGATCTGCAAGTTGTATATAGAATGCCCATTTAAAAAAATGAGTAAAAGTGCCCGTTAAATCAGGCATGATTTTAGAAACATTTAGAAATTGGTTTCACTGGATTTGGAGTCCAAATGAATATCCTATGGATTTTTGAAGTGGACTTATGTGGATAAATGGCCTATTTAATGTATAAAGTGAACACTAAGCATAGTAAAAATGTTCACTATGGCTCATCAAATAGATCTAGATCTATGGAGTCTTTGGAAATTTGAATCATCAAATTTGGACATGAAATAAGTTAACTATGGATTTTAAAAGTTTACTGGAAAACAAAAAGAAAAGAGAAAAGGGTTTTACCCTAAACTGTGCACACGGTGCAACTTAGCACCGCAACACACTGGGTCGGCCCAGCGGGTCGGCTGGATGGGCAGAGGATGCGACGTCGAAGGCGGGTTTGCGGAAGTCATCAACACTTAAAGGGTGGGGCCCGCCCACTGGGTCGCTGACGCACGGGGCCCAGCCACAGGTCGCCTTCAACCTCCCGCTCGGCGCGGCGGGAAACAGAGGAGGCGAGGCCGAGCGGCGCCGGCGCTCTCCCCGGCGGCACCGGCCACCTCCGTCGGCGCCCAGCACACCAGCGTGCTCAGAAGAGAGTGGCGCATCCGACGAGGTACTCCACGAAGTCTGGGGTGGTCGGATGCGAGCGAGACATTAGCCTCGGCGGGCGAGGTCGGCGGTGGAGTTGGGCATCGACGGAACGGCCACAGGGAGGAGAGAATGGAGCATGGGAAAGCTCCAAGATGGTGGTGGTGAAGCATTGGAATGACGAGGCAAGGAGGAAGGGGCTCGAGTGGCGCGAATTTAGCCCGGGGCCAGCGGCGGCTCTCCGGTCATGGAGTGCTATGGAGGGCACGAGGAGGGGAGTGGGTTGGTCCAAGGGGTGCACAGGAGGGAGAGAGAGCCAAAGGAGTCGAGAGAGGGCTTGGGGGTGGCCTTATGTAGCCGACCCATGGCTCACCGTGGACATGGCGCACGGGTGGCCATGGCAATGGCTCAGGCGGCCAGGAGAGAGAGCGAGGGGTTGTCTGCGGTGCTCGTGAGGGTGGAGTAGGGCTCCAGGGAGAGAGAGAAGAGAGGCGGCAGGGCTCTGGTGCTCGCGCGTGCGAGGCCATGCATTGGCCGAGCCTGGCGGCATCGGGCACGCGCGACCGGGTGAGAGAGAGGAGGGGACAGAGGGGGCCTGCACGGTTGTCATGTTTGCGGACGTCGAGGGCCTCGACTGGCGCGAGGGGGAGGCTCGAGGTGGTCGGGGGATGCGGCATCAATGGTTTGGAGCGCGATGACGTGCTCCAGAGCGCGTCTTTGGCCAGCACCCGCGGCTTTTCCGCGCGCACTCACGCGTCCACTTGTGTCTAGTGGCTGCAGGCGGGAGTAAACAATGTTGCAAGGGCATTGGATGCTCTCGGGAGCCACTGGAGGAGAGGTGGGGTTGAGGGAGAGAGGGAAAACTGTTGTCTACGGAAGAAAATGGTTCTCTGCCCCCCTTAATCATTGCTCCTTGGGCAACAAAGCATGCAGGAGTTAGAGGAGGACCAAATGAGGTTGTGGGAAAAAGTTGAGCTCATGGAGATTAGTGAAAATGGCCAAAACATGCATTTTAAATTTCTGCTAGAAGGTGTTTGATGGTGGTTTGGGCAAGCAAATGGATTCCAAATGATATGAAGATTAACAGGATCAGGTGGATTATAGAAACGGGGCTGAGTTGGAGCTCATTTGAAGAAAGTTGACAATGCAACTTTGGCAAACCCTAGAAATCAATAGAAATGGACTTTCCAATATCGAGCCATGCAAATATATTCTCCTTGATGCACCATTTAGTGTAGTATCATTATTTGAGGTTCTAAACATGTCCACAAAAGTTGAGATCAAAAGGAGAAATCTGCCAATGTAGAGTTGTTCAAATTTGGTTCTGGACAGGAAGGGTTTTAGGGCACTTTGATAGAGTTAACTTGTTCTCCAACTTCTGCCACTTGGTCTAGATGATTTATTAGACCATTTTAGCATGTGGACCAAGTTTTAGAGCATTTGGACAAGTTTGATAATGTAAAGTTGTTCAAACTTGAAAAAGGGCAGACATGCTTTTGAGAGGGTTTCATGGGGTTATACTATTCTCCATGACATGAGACTTGGCAAGATCATCAAACACGACATTGGTGACATTCTAGAATTTTCTTGGAATTTCTAGAGTATATTTCCTTTGTAAATATTTCGAAAGCTTGAAATATCCAGAAAGGGTTTTTGAGGGATTTGACCAATATTTCGAACATGACCATGTGTTGAAACTCTTATATATGGACAATATATATCCACTGAGTTTCCCTAAATTTTCACAAATATTTTTGAAGAATTAAAATAATTTTAACCTATTAAAGACCATTTCTGGCCTAAAGAAAAAGCCTTTAAATGAAATAAGAAAATAACTTTTAAAATTATATTTTTGTGGTTTATGGGGGTCCTATAACTAATAGGATTCAAATATACTTTTGGAAAGATTTTTCATGCCCTAGATTAAGCACTTGTAGTCCAGGCCTCAATTTAGGGGTTCTTGAAAAACTAAATTGAGAAAATACTTTTTGGTAAAATTATTTTTATAAGAAAATTCTATACTGTACTATATACATGGCATGATCATTGGAGAAGTTTTGGATCAAGGAGAAGGAGTATAAGAGTTGGAGGATTTATTTGATTTTTAGAGCACTTGCAAACAACAAACGAAATCCAATCAAGGCAAAGTCCAAAACACTCTAAAGTTTTTGTCAAACCACATTTTATCATGATTTATCATCTTAAGTGTTGTGCCATGAAAATCAGGGTGTGAAAGGATGGCACCAAGTCTGAACTATGCATATCCGGAAGAACATGTAAGGATTTAAGAGAACCCTTCTTCGGTCTTCAAGCAAAGAATGACAACAAGAAATACCACCAAAATTATTGAGACATTCCGGAAGAATGAAAAGAGGAAAGGTTGAACCAAACACGAAAATAACTCGAAAGCGATCTTGGAGGAGGCATCTGACTGATGAAAATTCATTCTTACGTCACACTTTGAAAATAATATGAGAATTACTCTGGAAAATTAGAAGTGTCAGGTAAGATCCTGGGAAAAGACCTGTGGGTTAGGGCCCACTATGAGAAACTCCGTTGAGTGATTTTAAAAGAGAGATTGCACCGGTTGAATTAAATGGCTTGAATGAAATAACAACCTCAAAATAGCTTGAACGGATTAAGAATGGAAACTTGAATATTCTGAGATATCTTTGGCACTTCAGATATGAATAGAGAGAGGTGAATAAATCAGAGAGAATTGTATAAGAATTTACCACATGGGAAAGCATGTGAAACAAAAGGAAGAGATATGATTGACATCTAAGCTTGAATTGACTCCACCGAAAAAGAAAAGAGAACGAAGAATGATAAACTTGAAGCTCCTGCATCTTCACGAGGAAACACCGGATAAGAACATTGAAGGAAAAAAACTGGATAGACTTCTCATGAATAAAATGGATACTTGATTAAGATATATGAGTCCTTGAATTAAAGGGTGGGATGGTGGGTAAACAAAGGCAACTTGGGACGGATAAAACGAACGTTGTTGAGAAAACTGAGAATTGATCGTGCGAATGTTGAAATGATTGGATTAGCCTGAAGAGAAGCACGCCGGTTTGAAAGGAATGACATGACAATCTCAATGATCAAGAAGGATTGGTATTCACATAGAAATATGAGAACACCGCTTAGGAAAGGTATGGAATCAACATTTGACACTTACGAACTCGAATACCACAACTCAAAACAAAACAAAGGATTTGGCTTGAAGAATAAGCCGGAAACAAACATATGATAGAGATTCCACCCGAAGTGTACGCGATGAGGCCCCACGGGCACGACGTACAACAGACATCATGAATGACAAACGAGACATCCCCGAATCAGCATAGCCAAGGATTCTTTAATACGCCTCGCGACCTCTGTAAATCGACCGTGAAAAGCGAACCGCTAGACGTTGGACCCCAACCTCAAATCATACAATTGTCGGAAAGATATCCTAGGTAACTACTTGAATTCCCACCTATGAACTCCTAAAACTTTCTGGTTATGCAATGTGGTGTTTGGGATACAGGCAGGCAGAAATATCTCACACAACTAACAAATCCTACACTCCAACTATATCCATCTGTCAACACATAACCAAGAAAACCTTGGAAATCGTGTACCTTAGACCTTCAAACACACAATGATACTAGTCATGGATGATCATATGTGCTATCTCCTCCAGTACTGGGGATAAGTTACAACACTATTTGCCACAATGAAAAGTATGGGAGCATTTTGATGTCGGCGTCCTCTGGTATCCGGAACTGAAATGATAAACACTGTAACGAAAACACCTTGGAGCTCAACTCCCCGAGACACTGTCACAACCCCTAAATGTCAGGAGGCACCAAGATAGAATCCCCGTCACAATGATATCGGATCGATTCCACAATACCCGTGTGATCCTCAAAAAAATTGAGTGAAAAAGAGTGAATTCAAAATGTCTACATCACGAGTCCTCACCAGAGCAATGAGGGGATGAGGAGTAAAAAGAAATCCTACTCTCTGATATATATAGCTAGACTCAAAATAGTTTTTTCTTCTAGAATCGACAATGGTAGTGGTTCGAACAATCAAGGGGGCTCCTAAGGTCGGTATGGCTCTGATACCAACTTGTAGCGCCCAAGAAGCGGTTCTGTCCCAATCATGTGATGAATTCATGATCGGGGCACAATCGCATTTCGAGCGCATAGCAAGGTGGATATCATTACAACATACCATGTACTGAACAAATGAGAATACAAGATAAAGGCTTACACTCGCCACAAGTTACAACATTCATACAACAATACATCAATACATAGCATTCATCAAGCAGAAGAGCAGGATCCGACTATGGATGAAATCAAACAAAAAAGAAGAACGACATCCACCCTGCTAGCCCAGGCTCCCAACCCAGAACTTATATACCTTGATCAAAGAAGCAGAAGAAGAACTCCAAACAAGCAAGCATCACACTAGCGTTAAATCATCGCATTACATGTACCTGCACCAGTTGTTGTGGTAATCTGTGAGCCACGAGGACTCAGCAATCCCATCACCATGGGTATCATGACTAGCAAAGCTTAATGGGTATGGAATGGATAAGTGGTGAGGTTGCAGCAAGCGACTAAGCATTGTGTTGTGGCTAACTTATGAGTACAAGAATAAGATGAGAAACTACCCAAACGGTCGCGAACTAGTAATGATCGAGAAATGATCCTAAACTACTTACGTTCAAACATAACCCCACCATGTTCTATTCTCGACTTACTCAAAAAGAGACAGTCACGGTTACACACACGGTTGGTGTATTTTCATTTGAATCTGGTGTCTAGTTGTCTACAACTGGATATTAAAAACTCCCATCTGCCACATAACAGCGGGCACGACTCTCGAAAGTTTAAACCCTGCAGCGGTGTCCCAACTTAGCCCATGACAAGCTCACAATCTGCGGAGACAATCCACCATTGCGGACATCCGATCAGACTTGGGATCCCGGTGCACAAGACATTTCGACAATGGTAAAACAAATCCAGCAAGACCTCCCAGCGTGCCGACACCCTGATATTAGTCGCGCGTATCTCGTCTCAGGACACGTCCGAATGGGACATACTACAAGTAAAACCAGATCCTCAGGTTGCCTCATGGTTGCCCCACAGTCTACCCGTTTGGGACCAACACCATCAGCACTGGCCCCCTGTATTATGTTGAAACGAACCTCGAGTAGCGCTAACTCCCTATGCGTCCAATTTATTAACATGTTTAGTTATTATGTCAGGCAAATGGTAAAACAAATGTTGGGCCTTGCTGGAAGAGTTTTATTCAAAGTGAACGGTCAAGAGGGACCCATAAACCCTCATCGTGTTAGGGACGCAAAATCAAGGAACATAACACTCGCATGGCGGAAACTAGTGCGACAAGAGTGGAACAAAACACCAGGCATAAGGCCGAGCCTTCCACCCTTTACCAATTATATATGTGCATTAATTAAATAAGATATACTGTGATCTCCCAAGATATCCATGATATCCATGTCCCAACATGCAACAACCTGCATCTGCACCTGCAACTAGCAACGCTATAAGCGATCTGAGAAAAGCGGTAACATAGCCAAACAATGGTTTGCTGGGATGGTGAAAAAGGTTAGAGGCTGTTTCATGGCATATTGGGAGGCTTGATAAACAAGTGGTAGGAGGCGCCACATAGCGATATCATCGAGACAACTAGCATAGCAAAGATAGTAGTGAGATCCAAGGTGACGGTCATCTTGCCTGAAATCCCGCTAGGAAGAAGAACGAGTCCATGAAGAAGATGAACGGGCGTAGTCGAACGAATCCTCACAATCTGCAACGGTACCGGAACTAAGAAACAACACCGGAAAGAAGCAAACAACATCGGTAAACAAACATGACATAAACATGACATGATGCACATTCAAGTATGATGCATGTCTGATTTAATAAGTTATGGCAAAGTGCAACAAACAATACTACAGATTAAGTGGAGCTTGCATATTGACAAAACACCACATTCAATCATTTAGTTCTCTCTCGTTTAGGCTACTCAACAATATTAAATGTTGGTTAACATGGCAAGAGCTGAAGCATAACAAAACTAACTATTTAGGCAAGTTTAAATGAGGCCGTAAACAACAAACAACTATTCCGTAAAATCCCCATGTGCATATATTGAGTTTGGTACTGTTCTGCCCTAAGACATAATTTAGAGTTGTTAAACATGCAAAGTAATGCCACCATGTTAACCTATGCATTTTTCTACCCCATTTACATATAAAGTTTATTTAATTCGGAGCTACGGTTATTTAGTTATGAAATAAAGCATTTTAGCTTGTCATTTATGCAAATTAATGCAAACAGCAAGTTAAACATTTTAAACAGGGATGAAAGTTGGATATTGTGAAACTAGATGAAATTCTAAGCATTTTGTATATATGAAGATTTTTACATATGATGCATAGTATGAGTTATTATATGCATGAAGTATGAGGTTTTTTTTGCAAAGCAAACGTTCCTGTGGATAATAGACAAATTCGTCCTGGCAGAAAAAAAAACATCACGGGCCGAAATAGCCTGGCCCAATAGGAGCGAAAAAGAAAGGAGGGGCACAGGGCAGCTCACCATGGGCTTTAGCCCAGCTGATGAGGAGGAGGCCGGGCAGGCCAGATCTGCCGCGGCTGGGCCTTGCTGTTGCTGGGCTTGGAGATCGGGAACACGCGTGGAGGAGGCCGACATGCTCGGCTGGGTTGACCATGCGGTCAACGGAAGCGGGCGCTTGGGCGCTTGTTTCCTGCTCGATGCAGAGAGCTGCGGTAGGCGCCTGGAGTTGGAGGGAAGCGGTGGCGCACACAGGAGCTCGGGGATGGATGGGTCCATGGTGGAGGCGGCGAGATCCAGTGATGTGCGGCTATTGCGGATCGATGTAGAGGCCCGGGAGCAGGCCCGGCCCATAGGCCGGGCAAACGGGGCGCCCGCCCTGGGCCCCCGGAAGGCAGGGGGCCCAGCCCGAGAGGTAGTATTCCTTGGTACGTAAGAAAGCAGAGGGCCGATTCAGCCGTGGGGCAAAACCCATCTTCAATCTTTCTCCTCAACCCCTCCACTTCGCAAGATCCTGACTCGCATAACAGCGCTGCCGCTCCCGTGCCTTACTGATTCCAAGGTCGCCGTCAGCCATTAATGGATATTAAAGGCGAAAATCCGTTCCCATATCGGCTCTCATTCCTTTCTCAGTGTTCTTCTCGTTCCCCATCAACTAGAGGTTGGAGATGTAGAGACGGTAGGTGTTCTTCTTTCTTCCTTTCCATAGTCCCGTTCCTCAATTAAATCGCTTTGCCCTCCTGCTCTGAGAATCTGCATCTACCTGCATAGGTGTTCTTCTGATATTAACTGGATCTGAGTGTGAGAGTCCTCGGGAGTCAGGAGACTAGAAGAACTGCAGAATGGGGAAAATTATTCAGTTCTTGGTGTCGTCTTCTCGTTCGTGCTGACAACTGCAACCTACGGATCTGGCAACCTACATCCACATGAATACATATTTAGGTGTGTTTGTTCCCTGTATTAATCATTTTGTGCAAATTGTTCTTGTTTACTGTCATGTCGTCTAGAAAGTGTTTATCTGGTAAAAAGACCAGTGAGTGTTGATGAACAGCAAAGATGCATTGTTAATATTTTTGATCCGCCAAACTATGACAATCTAAATGATAAGGCTACGGATTTTTTAGTTCAGATAGTAATTCTAGACATAATGATATTGTGTTCCCTCCAGATAGTAATTCCAGACATTTTTCACAAACTTATAGTTCCAGAAAGTTGACTAAGCTTTTCAAATCCACAACAACAAATTTGGAAGAATTGTGTTATTATCTGGGTAAATTTCTTGGGAGTGAAGAACATGGCGGATTGAGAAAGATTCAGAAACAAATGTACGTACATGTGCTAACTTCTTATCTGCTGGTAGCACAATTGTTTTAAGTAGCAGTAGCAACTAGTTTGGACAGGGTTATATGTTTTGCCGAACAAAATGAAGTCTCCGTTGTTCAAATTAAGGAAAGCGAGTTAAACTGGAATTACATTGTTTCATTACTATCATGGTGTAGTTCACCTTATCAATAGATAAATTGTACTCTCAGTTTTAAAGTCCAAAGATCGTCGTATGTGCAATGCAGTAGATATTTACTTTGCTTTTCAAATAGAAAATATTTTGAGCTTTCGAGTCAAGAAGGGCCCCTTGTTGATGTCTTGCCCCAGGGCCTCCTAAATCTCTGGTCCGGCCCTGCCCGGGAGGCAGCTTCCGGTGCGGGGGCGCTCGAGGCAGGGCCGGAACCTGCAGGTGGCATTGCGGACGAGCGCAAGGCAGAGGAGGCAGGCAGGGCACAACGTTATGATGTTCGGAGCAGGGGAACGAGTGGAAGTGTGGTTCTCCAGCGAGGTACATGGCGGGGCGACATGACTCGATAAGGGCGGGAATCAAGCGCGGAGGAGCCGGGGATGGCGGATCCAGGCGCGCACGGCAAGAACTTGGCGATGGCGGCTTCCTCCTTGCGGCTCCTGCACGGACGTACCTTAGAGAGAGAGAGCATTAGAGGGAAAAGAAAACAGGAGAAGAAAGGGAAAGGAAGGAGAGGCGCGAGCGTGGCTGGCCTGCTGGCAGAACTACTCGCCGGGGATGACGGCAGGCGAAATAGAGGAGAGGCACGGGGCTCGGGGCATGAGTAGGGGAGGCTGGTCTTGGAGGTGAAGCGCTTGATCCACTCTGGGTGGAGATGCTCGGGTGGCTACGTGGAAAACCAGGGATCTGGTCGGAGGCTGCGGTTGGTGGGATGGATCCCGAGGGGAAGAAAGAGAGCGGCGGCGGCGCGGATGGAACTGGGTAGACTAGGGTTAGGGTAGGTTGGTTTATATAGCATGTGGATATAAAAGCAGACTAATAGAAACCCTTAGATCTAAATCGTACGGACGAAGGAAAATGAGAAACCGAAGCTGTTTTAGGGATGTTTGGGGATGATCCAAACACAACGGTCATAACTGCGCGGGTCGGGTTCCGGCAAGTATTCGGACGCACGCGATGGGATCTGTGGCTGTGCAGAGAGGGTGGACATTTAGACGAGAGGGGGAATAAAAAATAATGGGGGTCTAACGAAATGCCACGAGGACAAGGGGGTTTTGTTAGTCTCGTAGAAAGAGAGAAGAGAGTGGTCCGGTTGGTCCGAGAGAAGGTTAACAAAGCCAAGCTATCTGACAACATGCCAGGGAGACAAGGAGTGAAGCGGCAATGACAAATGGCTAGAAGGTTTTATGAAAACATGTGGATGCAATGCGGATGATGTGATGATGAAATGCAACAAGCAAAAATAAATCACACGGCAAAACTCGGAATAGCTGGAAGTCTTTTGAAGCATCGGTCTCGGGGCGTCACAACTCTCCCACGCTAACAGAGGATCTCGACCCGAGATCCTAGGGATAGCACCGAATAGAAGTGAAAGAGGAAGAGGTAAACAAAGTTGCTTCTTCGACAAACAAGTGAAACCAAAGAACCTTAGAGATTGCAAAAACTTGAAAGAAAAAATACAACAGGCGAACAAGATTGCAAATAGTCCGTTAGACAAGAGGAACAAAGAATATGATGAGAACCAAGAGCTTAGGGGACAAGATAGATTTTGAAACCACTCTGGTTAAAAAAAGATAGAGAAGGAATAAGAACGAAATAATTCCGATAGCACTCCGACTGAAAATGGAAGGAATTTAACATGAACTTATGAAGATGGGATGATACTTGATGAAATCAACAACACACTACCTCCGAAACTATTGAAAGAATGGCACAAGGGGTAAGAAGGATTTTAGACAGTACTCCGGTTGAAAAGAGAGGCAAAACTTGATAAGATGAGAGAACTTGAATGGAGGACACGACACTCCTGTTAACTGGACCAGAAAGGAAAGAACATGGTCTTGATATAACAATATGGTGGTTCAAAGAGAGCAATATCAGAAAGCCTCAGGAACGAATAATGGAGTGAAAATAACGAAGAAGAACAACATCTTCTACTAGAAATGAATTCGAAGTGAAGGGGTGGGATGATGGGTAAACAAAGGCAACTTGGGACGGATAAAACGAACGTTGTTGAGAAAACTGAGAATTGATCTTGTGAATGTTGAAATGATTGGATTAGCCTGAAGAGAAGCACGCCGCTTGGAAAGGAATGACATGACAATCTCAATGATCAAGAAGGATTTGTATTCACATAGAAATATGAGAAAACCGCTTAGGAAATGTGTGGAATCAACATTTGACATTGAAGCAACTCGAATACCACAACTCAAAACAAAACAAAGGATTTGGCTTGCAGAATAAGCCGCAAAACAAACGAGACATCCCCACATCAGCATAGAGATTCCACCCAAATTGTTCGCGATGAGGCCCCACTGGCACGATGTACAGCAGACATCATGAATGACAAACGAGACATCCCCAAATCAGCATAGGCAAGGATTCTTTAAGACACCTTGCGACCATTGTAAATCGAACGTGAAAAGCGAACCACTAGATGTTGGACCCCAACCTCAAATCATACATCTGTCGGAAAGATATCCTAGGTACTACTTGAATTCCCACCTATGAACTCCCGAAACTTTCTGATTATGCAATCTGGTGTTGGGAATACAGGGAGGCACAAATATCTGACACAACTAACAAATCCTACACTCCAACTGTATCCATCCGTCAACACATAACCAAGAATACCTTGAAAATTGTGTACCTCAGACCTTCGAACATACAATGATAATAGTCATGGAGGATCATCCGTGCTATCTTCTCCAGTACTGGGGATAAGTCACGCACTATTCGCCACCATGAAAGTATGGGAGCGTTTTGATGTTGGCATTCTCTGGTATCCGGAACTGAAACGATAAACACTGTGACAAAAACACCTTGGAGCCCAACTCCCCGGGACACTGCCACAACCCCTAAATGTCAGGAGGCACCAAGACAGAATCTCCGTCACAATGATATCGGACCGATTCCACAATACCCGCGTGATAATAAAAAAAGTTGAGTGAAAAAGAGGAGAGTGAAGTCAAAACGTCTATGTCAGGAGTCCTCATTGGAGCGACAAGGGGATGAGGAGTAAAAATAAATCCTACTCTATATATAGCTACACTCAAAATAGTTTTTCCTTCTAGACTCAACAATGGCAGCGGTTCGAATAATCAAGGGGTCTCCTAAGGTCGGTATGGCCCTGATACCAACTTGTAGCGCCCAAGATGCAGTTCTATCCCAATCTCGTGATGAATTCATGATCAGGGCACAACCGCATTTCAAGCGCATAGCAAGGTGGATATCATTACAACATACCATATACTGAATAGATGAGAATACAAGATAAAGGCTTATACTTGCCACAAGTTACAACATTCATACAAAAATACATCAATACATAGCATTCATCAAGCAGAAGAGCAGGATCCGACTATGGATGAAATCAAACAAAAAAAAGAACGACATCCACCGTGCTAGCCGAGGCTCCCGACCCAAAACCTATATCCTTGATCGAAGAAGCAGAAGAAGAACTCCAAACAAACAAGCATCACACTCGCGTCAGATCATCGCATTACATGTACCTGCACCAGTTGTTGTGGTAATCTATGAGGCACGAGGACTCTGCAATCCCATTACCATGGGTATCAAGACTAGCAAAGCTTAATGGGTAAGGAATGGATAAGTGGTGAGGTTGTAGCAAGCGACTAAGCATTGTGTGGTGGCTAACTTATGAGTACAGGAATAAGATGAGAAACTACCCAAATGGTTGCAAACTAGTAATGATCAAGAAGTGATCCTGAACTACATACATTCAAACATAACCCCCCCTTGTTCTCTTCTGGACTTACTCAAAAAGAGACAGTCATGGTTACACACACGGTTGTTGTATTTTGATTTGACTCTGGTGTCAAGTTCTCTACAACCGGATATTAAAAACTCTCATCTGCCACATAACCGCAATTACGGCTCTCGACAGTTTAAACCCTGTAGGGGTGTGCCAACTTAGCCCATGACAAGCTCACGATCCACGGAGACAATCCTCCATCATGGGACATCCGATCAAACTCGGGATCCCGGTGTACAAGACATTTCGACAATGGTAAAACAAATCCAGCAAGACCTCCCAGCATGCCGACACCCTGGTAGTAGCCGCGCGTATCTCGTCTCAGGCCACGTCCGGATGGGACATCCTATGAGTAAAACCAGATCCTCGGGTTGCCCCGTGGTGGCCCCGCAGTCCAACCCTTTTGGACCATCACCATCAGCACTGCCCCCCTGTATTATGTTGAAACGAACCTCGGGTAGCGCTAATTCCCTTTGCGTCAAATTTATTAACATGTTTAGTTATTATGTTGGGAAAATGGTAAAACCAATGTTGGGCCTTGCTAGAAGAGTTTTATTCAAAGTGAACTGTCAAGAGGGGCCCATAAACCCTCATCGTGTTAGGGATGCAAAATCAATGTACATAACACCGGTATGACGAAAACTAGTGCGGCAAGAGTGGAACAAAACACCAGGCATAAGAGTGGAACGAAACCACCTCAAAGCTATTCTTTCCGTTCGATCTATTCAAGAGTTCGTACTAAAATAACACAAAGCTGTTTTTTCCGTTTGCTCTATCTTAGAGTTCGTACTAGAATAACACCAAAGCAAATTCATATTCATAATACTCAATCCACACAAAGAACTATAAAGAGACCCCAAAGTTTCTGTCAGAGAAAAACATGCATCAACCCCTATGCATAGATTACCCCAATATCACCGCGGGAATCCGCGAGTTGAATGCCATAACACATATCAAGTGAATCAATAAGATACCTCATTATCACCTCAAGTATTCATATTTCAAGACATATATCATGTGTTCTCATCTTCGGATATTCAATCCGACAAGAGAAAACTTTGGAGGGTAAAGATTCAATTCATTTTAACAATAGTATAGAGGGGAGAAACATCATATGATCCGACTATATTAACAAAGCCCATGATATAGATCATGAGAGAGAGAGAGAGATCAAACACATAGCTACTGGTACAAACCCTCAGCCCCGTGGGTGGACTACTCCCTCCTCATCGTGATGGCCGCCAGGATGATGAAGATGGCCACCGGAGATGATTCCCCCCTCCGACAGGGTGCAGGAATGGGGTCTAGATTGGTTTTCACGGATACAGAGACCTTGCGGCGGCAGAACTTCTGATCTAGGGATACCCCGAAGGGTTTCAGAATATTTGGGAATTTATAGTGCAAAGAGGGGGTGCGGGAGGCCACCAAGGTGGGCACAACCCACTTGGGCGTGTCAGGGGTCCCTGACAACCTAGTGGGTTGTGCCCCCCTCGGGGCACCCACCAGGTGCAGCTCAGGCCCATTGGGTTTCGTCTAGTCCAGAAAAAAGCTAAAAAAAGTTGCGTAGTGTTTGGACTACATTTGATATTGATTTCCTGCGGTGTAAAAAACAAGAAAAAAACAGCAACTGGCACTGGGCACTGGGTCAATAGGGTAGTCACAAAAATGCTATAAAGTTGCTATAAAATAATTGTAAAACATCCAAGAATGATAAAATAACAACATGAATACTTCATAAATTATAGATACATTGGAGACGTATCAGCATCCCCAAGATTAATTTCCTACTCGTCCTCGAGTAGGTAAATGATAAAAGAAATAATTTATGAAGTGTGAATGCTAGCAAAGTGCGTAAGTTTGATCAATGACAATTTCAATCACTTTTTAGCATCATAACAACAATTCTTTCTTATAAAACTTCTCATGTTATAGTAGCAACGAATTCACATGTTAAGGTTCAAACAATGAACTCTCTTGAAACTCAACAACCTATGTTCTCAGTCACCAACAATTGCAATTGAACTTATTCAACAAAGTCTAAGTAAGAGCTCCACATACTAAACCATCTTATAGTCTTCTATGATTGCTAACACTCACCACATAACATGAGCAAAATGTTTCAACCGGACACATAGAAAGATAGGGGCTTATTGTTTTGCCTCCCAACATATTCACCTCAAGGGTTATGTCAACAACAATAACTCATGCTACCCATATTCAACTGGACATATGTGCCTAGATCTTTCCTCACCACATGACGCTTGCCAAAGGAGAAAAATAAAAAGGAATAGAGAGAATTTTTTTGACTCTTTGCATAAAAGTAAATACTAAAAAGTAAAAGATAGGCCATTCATAGAGGGAAGCAGAGGTTTCCATGCGCTTATTTGTTTGTATGCTTAGTCCCTTAGTGCAAAAGAACATCACATTATATTGCCCCTTATGATAGCAAGCTTTATTATGCAGTCTGTCGCTTTTATTGCTTTGCCATCATAAGTTCGTACAACTCTGGATTTTCTCTCACACTAAATGATCTAACAGTTTTAGAAGCAATTTTTATTGCCTTATTGCACCGATGATAACTTACTTGAAGGATCTTGCTCAATCCAGAGGTAGGTATGGTGGACTCACAAAACAAGATTTGGGTTTAAGGGTTTTTGGATGCACAAGTAGTATCTCTACTTCGTGCGGAATTTTTGGCTAGCAAAGATAGGGGCAAGCACCACATGTTGAAGGATCTATGACAATATAACTTCTATGTGAATATGAACAAACATAAATCATTACCTTGTCTTCCTTGTCCAACGTCAACAATTTTGGCATATAATATTTTGTTGGGGGCTCACAATCACAAAAGATTTCCAAGATAGTATATTTGCATGCGAAAGTTCTCGTCCTTATACTAATTATTCATGAATTGCTTGTATGACCAATACTGTGATAGTCAAGCTTCAAAAACTTTCACTTCCTAAACCCAATGTGAAGCTAACACTAGGGAAGGTATGATTTCAACTTCATAACATTCAATTTATTCAACAATTTACTCATATGATATGAGTGAAGCACTAGAGCAATTCCATAGAGAAGAGCTTCGTTGACGGGATGTGAATGCCGCTTACCTAGCCCCCTATTTGAGGACTCTATTTTATTTAAAAAAATTCAGGTCTAAGTATTTTATTAAAACATCAAGCAAAATGAAAATAAAATGACATTTTAAGAGTAGCACAACTCATGTGAAGAAGCAAAAACTTAGGCTCAACCGATACTAACCGATAATTGTTGAGGTGGGATGCCTACCGGGGCATCCCCAAGCTTAGATGCTTGAGACTTATTGAAATATTAGCTTGGGATGCCTTGAGAGTCCCCAAGCTTGAGATTTTGTGTCTCCTTAATTCCTCTTATTTCACGGTTTCCCTAACTCTCAAAAACTTCATCCACACAAAACTCAACAAGAACTCATGAGATAAGTTAGTATAAATCAGTGCAAAACCTTATCATTCTTTACTGTTGCAAATCAATAAAATTATTATTCAGCATTGCATACTAAATGCCTCTGCATATTTCATACTCCTATCCTCAAATAGAATCATTAAACAAGCAAACATATGCAAACAATGCAAACATAACAGCAATCTGCCAAAACAGTATAGTCTGTAAAGAATGCAAGATTCATCATACTTCCCTAACTCCGAAAATTATTAGAAAAATACTGCACTGTAGAAAAGTTATCAGAGCTTATTTTGCAAAAAGTTTCAACAGTTTATCATATTCTGACTTTTCTAGGGAATTTTCGCAACATCGATAAACTTTCTGTTTTCGAACAGCAACAAGTATATTTACAAAATAAGCATGGCAAAGGCTATCATTGCCACTTTTATTGAAATAAAAGATGCAAAACATTATTATAAATAAAATCAAGAAAATCCTAGCAAAATAAATTTGTGCTCCAAGCAAAACACATATCATGTGATGAATGAAAACATAGCTCCAAGTGAGGTTACCGGTAATGTTAGAGATGAAAGAGGGGATGCCATCCGGGGCATCCCCAAGCTTAGTTGCTTGGATCTTCCTTGAATATTATCTTGGGTGTGCCTTGGGCATCCCCAAGCTTTGGGTCTTGTCACTCCTTATTCTCCTCATATCGACATCTCACCCAAAACATGAAAACTTCAATCACACAAAACTTAACGGAACCTTGTGAGATAGGTTAGTATGATAAAGAGCAAACCATTTCACTTTTGGTACTGTCAAAGACAAGATTCATAATTGTTTCCACATAATGCCTACTGTAGCATATCATTTTCACAATTTATATTGAGCAATATAAGCCATAGAAACAAGCAAACTATGCATTGAAAACAAAATCTGTAAAAAACAGAACAGTCTATAGTAATCTGTACTCAAACCATACTTTTGCTACTCCAAAATTATGAAAAATATTGGACCAAGTGAGCACTTTGTATATTAATCTTCTTCAAAAAGAATCAACTCAAAATCACTCTTCTGTTAAAAATGAGAGCTATTTTCTTGAGCGCAAGAGTTTCAGTTTTTCAGCAAGATCAAATCAACTATCACCCAACATGATACCAAAGGCTTTACTTGGCACGTTATTGAAACAAAACAATAAAACATGATTACTACAGTAGCCTAATAATGTGAACACACAAAAACAGTAGGTGAAAGTGTTGGGTTGTCTCCCAACAAGCGCTTTTCTTTAATATCTTTTAAATTAGGCATGATGATTTCAATGATGCTCACATAAAAGATAAGAATTGAAACACAAAGAGAGCATCATGAAGCATATGACTAGAACATTTAAGTACAACTTATGGGAACAAGAATCAACTAGCATAGGAAGGCAAAACACGCATAACTTCAAAACTTTCAACACATAGAGAGGAAACTTGATTTTATTGAGATATGTAAAAGCTTATGTTCCTCTCTCGTAATAATTTTTAGTAGCATTATGAATAAATTCAACAATATAATTATCACATAAAGGATACTTTTCATGATCCACAAGCATAGAATTTTTCTTACACTCCACATAAGCAAATTTATTCTCATGAATAGTAGTGGGATTAAACTCAACAAAATAACTATCATGAGATTGAAAATTAAAATCATGATGACAAGTTTCGTGGTTATCATTATTCTTTATAGCATACATGTCATCACCATAATCATCATAGATAGGAGGCATGCTTTCATCATAGTAAATATTCTCATTAATACTTGGGGGACTAAAAATATCATCTTCATCAAACATAGCATCCCCAAGCTTGTGGCTTTGTATATCATTAACATCATGGATATACAAAGAATTCATACTAACGACATTGCAATGATGCTCATCATTCATGCCAATCGTTTTATTGAATTCTTATTCTATCAACTGAGCACAATTTTTCGAACCATCATTTTCAAGAAAGATATTATAAAGATGATAAAAAATATGATGCAACCTTAATTCCATTTGTTGTAGTTTTCTTTTATAAACCAAACTAGCGATAAGCAAGAAACTAAAAGATTCAATTGCAAGATCTAAAGGTATACCTTCAAGCACTCACCTCCCTGGCAACGGTGCCAGAAAAGAGCTTGATGTCTACTGCGCAACTTTATTCTTGTAGACACATGTTGGGCCTCCAAGCGCAAAGTTTTGTAGGATAGTAGCAATTTTCCCTCAAGTGGATGACCTAAGGTTTATCAATCCGTGAGAGGTGTAGGATGAAGATGGTCTCTCTCAAACGAGCCTGCAACCAAATACAAGAAATCTCTTGTGTCCCCAACACACCCAATACAATGGCAAATTGTATAGGTGCACTAGTTCGTCGAAGAGATGGTGATAAAAGTGTAATATGGATGATAGACATATATTTTTATAATTTGAATAAATAAAAACATAAAGGTAGCAAATAGTAAACGGGCACAAAAACGGTGTTGCAATGCTTAAAAATGAGGCCTAGGGTCCGTACTTTCGCTAGTGCAACCTCTCAACAATGCTAACATAGTTGGATCATATGATTATTCCTCAAAGTGCAATAAAGCATCACTCCGGAGTTCCTATTAGCAGAGAACAAAAGATAGGAATTGTTTGTAGGTCACGAAACCACCTCAAAGCTATTCTTTCCGTTTGATCTATTCAAGAGTTCGTACTAAAATAACACAAAGCTATTTTTTCCGTTCTATCTATCCTAGAGTTCGTATTAGAATAACACCAAAGCAAACTATCTTCATAATACTCAATCCACACAATGAACTATAAAGAGACCCCAAAGTTTTCGTCAGAGAAAAACGTGCATCAACCCCTATGCATAGATTACCCCAATATCTCCGCGGGAATCCGCGAGTTTAATGCCATAACACATATCAAGTGTATCAATAAGACGCCTCATTGTCACCTCAAGTATTCATATTGCAAGACATATATCATGGGTTCTCATCTCTGAATATTCAATCCGACAAGAGAAAACTTTGAAGGGTAAAGATTCAATTCATCATAACAAGAGTATAGAGGGGAGAAACATCATATGATCTGACTATATTAACAAAGCCCATGATATAGATCACGAGAGAGAGAGAGAGAGAGACATCAAACACATAGCTACTAGTACAAACCCTCGGCCCCGAGGGTGGACTACACCCTCCTCATCGTGGTGGCCGCCAGGATAATGAAGATGGCCCCTGGAGAAGATTCCCCACTCCGGCAGGGTGCCGGAACGGGTCTAGATTGGTTTTTGCAGATACAGAGACCTTGCGGCAGCGGAATTCTGATCTAGGGCTACCCCAAAGGGTTTCGGAATATTTGGGAATTTATAGTGCAAAGAGGGGGTGCGGGAGGCCACCGAGGTGGGCACAACCCACCTGGGCGCCAGTGGGCTCTAGCGCACCCTGGTGGGTTGTGCCCCCCTCGAGGCACTCCCAGGTGCCGCTCGGGCCCATTGGGTTCTTTCTGGTCCAGAAAAAATCTCCAAAAAGTTACGCGGTGTTTGGACTCCATTTGATATTGATTTCCTGTGATGTAAAAACAAGCAAAAAACAGCAACTGGCGCTGGGCACTGGGTCAACAGGTTAGTGCCAAAAAATGATATAAAGTTGCAGTAAATGTATTGCAAAACATCCAAGAATGATAAAATAACAACATGAATACTTCATAAATTAAAGATACGCGTTGGAGACGTATCAAAACCGAAGCTGTTTTAGGGATGTTTGGGGATGATTCGAACACAACGGTCATAGCTGCCCAGGTCGGGTTTGGAGAAGTATTCTGATGCGCGTGATGGGATCCGTGGCTGTGCAGAGAGGGTGGACATTTAGATTAGAGGGGGAATAAAAAACAATGGGGGGGTCCGAGGCCACTGGGACAAGGGAGGTTTGTTAGTCTCAAAGAAAGAGAGAAGAGAGCGGTCCGGTTGGTCCGAGAGAAGTTCAACAAAGACAAGCGGTTTGACAACATGCCAGGGAGACAAGGAGTGAAGCAGCAACGACAAATGGCTACAAGGTTTTAAGAAAACATGTGGATGCAATGCGGATGATGCGATGATGAAATGCAACAAGCAAAAAATAAATCACACGGAAAAACTCGGAATAGCTGGAAGTCTTTTGGAGCGTCGGTCTTGGGGCGTCACATAGAGTCGTTTCGCCTCTGCATGGACGTATACATGCATGGGTTCCCGGCAAGGCTCATATTTTTCATTAACATGCTGATACATGTATGAATGTTACAGAACATAAGCATGGACTTGAGAGATTACATTATTTGAAATTAAGATTTGGCAAGTGCCTACAAGTTAAAAAAAGATAAATTCCCCGTAATCCCTGTTCTTGCCCTTTTCCTCCCTAGGCACGGCAAGTGAAGACAGAGGGAGGCACGGAGAACGTGTCAATGGAGAGCATGGTGGAGGTAGCTCGTCGACCACCAACGCTAGAGCCAGCAGGGCACAACCCCCGGTAAGGCGTGTTGCCGGTGGAAGGGGTGGTGCAGATGATGGTGCTGCCACTGATGGTCACCTAGAGTCGGAGCCGTCGTCCTCCCGCCCATCGTTGACGCTATCCTCCTCATCACTATTGCTCCAGGAGGAGCTTTCGTCGTAGGTGGAGCTCTCCGCGCAGCAACCTAAGCGGATTCCCGAGCGCCCAAAGACCTTGACGGAGAGTAGGAAGTTCTCCATTAGTTTGAACTGGAGAATGTGCCCCTCCGACAAGCTATGGGTGCGGGCAAAGGTTTTCCATCCATGGCGGAGATATATGACGTGAGGGGCGGGGAAGTCGATGTCGACCCACATGCTGCTGTTCCCACAACCCCTCATGTGCAGCCTCAAGGCCTGCGGTGGGTTAAGCTCCATTACCCGAGCGAACGGGGTAGGAAGGCGGAGATGATCGCACACGGGCTTGTACAGCCTGGTGAATAACTCATGGGGCTGGTCTCTGACATGGCCCGTGGAGGCACAGTTGGTGCGCCGCCCTGTACTCCTCTTCCCCGAGCACCGCGATGACCTCGGCCTCGCCCCTCCCTCTCCCTCGCACAGCGGGCTCCGCCATCGTGAGCTCCGGAGGAGGGGAGACGCACTGTCGAGCAGAAGCCCTCGTCGCCGCCATTGAAGCAACAACACGCCCTCTCACTATGGCGAGTGGAAGAAGGATACCAAGCAGAAAGGGGAGGAAGGAAGTTAGTACGGAAAGGCACTGTCCCTCCCCTTTTTATAGAGGGGCAGGGCCGGGGCCTGGCCTCCCAACTCAAGGGGCGGCCGCCCCGCTTGACCAATCAGCGACCTGCTGCTCCAATCAGCGACGCCTGGTTTCTCGCCTCGGTGTTAATGCCCGTGCCCTTGGCATCCGCTGCCTACCCTTTCTAAGGCATGGAGGACAAGTGGCGGGCGAGCCAGAAGCAACAAGACAAGTGGGACGAACATTTTCTACCCCGCGATCGTGGGGTATGGGCGTGATGCAAGCCACGACCCGAGTCCACTTAGTAAATGAGCAGCACCCCTGCGGCTTCCTCTTTTTATGGGGAAGGCACGGGCCACCTCTTTACTATTTCACTGCGAGGTGATGCAGGCATGATGCAACCATTCCACGCATGACCCCCATGTTATGCACTCAATGCGGATCATGGGGAAGCGCAACTGACGATAAGTTTACAGTGGTTAATCTCTGCCACGCGTGCCCGCGCATTGTTCTGGTCCTAGGCCAACAACGCTTTGCGCTTATGCGTGGCCCAGGACCGGGAGCTCCTGTCGGTGTACATAAATATGGGCTTTTATTTACCCCTTACTTGTGGACGGGCAGTCGTGGCCACGCCTGCGTCAAGGCTTGGCAGAGCCGCGGAAGGACAGAATACAAGACCACCAAGACAAGCATACAAAATAGTGAACAGAGAGCAGAACACAAGCTGGACCTACCCCGGCAACATCCTTGCCGGGGCATCTTTTGTGGCCCCAGCAAGGTCCTTGCCGGGGCAACCCGTGAAGCACCAACAAAGCCATCACCCCTGAGGCTGAGAGCTCTGACACCATCCAGAACGTCAAGGCCAATTCTTGGGGGCGCGTGCATAGCAGCATACAGATATTTGTGAAGACCGATGGCCTGTAGGTCCACATGAAGACCAAGAAGTCAAAGACCCCACAAGGTCCTTACCGGGGAAGACTGCGAAGCCCTCGGCAAGATTCTTGCCGGGGTCAAGTGCGGGGCCATGGCTAGGCCAGCACCCGACAAGGTTTTCGCCACCTCACGACCGTTCCAGCGCGACGACCATCTTGCCAACTAGGAAGATGCCTACGTGGCGGCATGTAGATTCTAGGACAACTAAGCAAGCACATGTGTGGCGGAATTCAGATCTTTGTGGAGGCTCTACCACCGTGCCAGCATAGCAGCTAGCCGGCCAGCCTGGCGTTGCATGCCTTGTCAGCCTGGACGCGTGTCAAAGCAAGGCGAGGCAGCGACGGACAGGACAGGTTCTGTTGCCGTCCCCAATAAAGTAAGAGAGCACGTAGGCAGCGCATTAAATGCTTTTGTCCTACGATGTCAGCGATAAGCTTGTACACTGTAGATACTTTACACCTCATGTGTGCCACTGTGGCAACCCCTTTGACCTATAAAAGGAGGCCCGAGGCATACTGGAGAAGGATTCAGACTTTTTGGACTGGGCATGCATAGCAGTTAGTTCAAGAACTCAAGAACACAAAATATACACTCAAGCAGGACTAGGGTTTTACGCACCATTGCGGCCTGAACCTGGGTAAAACCCCTCACGCTAATCACTAGACCTGCTCTTTGCACAGTTGTCTCCCCGCCAACCGTACAAGGGATCCTCTTGATCCCATAGGTGTCGTTTCCCTGACACTCTTCTCATGGCAATATCTATTTCCATGTAGTATTCTTCAACGCTCTTTGTTCCTTGCTTGAGGAGTTGGAGTTTCTTGAAGAGGTCACGGTTGTAGTATGTTGGCACAAAGCATGCTCACATGACATCCTTCATTTGATCCCATGTGGTGATTGGTGGTTCACCTCTTGCCTCTCGGCGCTCAAGGACTTGTTCCCAACATATGAGCACATAGTCTTGGAACTCAAGGGATGCCATAGCGATCTTCTTCTCTTCCTCATATTGTGCAAACGAAAGATCTTGTCGACCTTCAATGCCCATGAAAGGTACACTTCGAGATCTTTGCTTCCATTGAACTTGGGCATGATGAACTTGAGCTTGCCATAGCTTTGCTCTTCATTGTGTTGGGGTCAAGGATGATGACGACGCCGTTGACGTGGATGATTGTCAACCTCATATTGCTCTTGGCATGGAGGGTTTCCATAGTCATCCTTCTCTTGGTGTACTTGAGGTTGGAGAGGAGCTTGTCGAGCTTGTGGAGGAGCTTGAGGAACTTGACGATGCACTCTTGCTTGGTAGTTTCGCTCTTGAATTTCTTCGCGAAGTGCTTCCTCTTGATTGCACATATCTCGGTTGCGGTTGGCGACGGCTCGACTTGACTCTTGAAGGGCACGTTGCGCCTCACGTGCTTAAGCTTCATGTTGTTGTTGTTGAAGACGTTGAGCCTTGGCATCTTGTTCGTCTTGGTTTGGCGCGCTCACTCTTCCTCTTGGTGATGTTGACGTTGCCTTTCTTGTGCTTGTGCAAGAGTAGCTTGGTTTTGGTGATGAGGATATGCTTGATCATCGAATTGCTCTTGTGGATGATTGCCGTGTAGAGGATTGCGAGTTGCTTGACGGTCTTCGCACGTGGCTCAACATAGAGTGTTTGATGTTCGTGTACTTGAGCCGGAGAGGGTGTTGTCGGAGTGTCGACTCGAATGGCTCTGTCTTGAGTAGGACGGAGTGGTAGAAGAGCGGTTTACCAACAAGGCACTAATCTCGTCCATTCTTGCATCGTTCTCTTGTTTGTGTGCATCGAGCTTGTTGTCGAAGTAGCCTCTTGTTTGTTGCTCGGAGAGTCGCAATTCGGTGGCGAGATTGTCGATGTGGTCGCTCATTGCTTGTTGTTCTTTATGCAAAGCTCTTTGTGCACCGAAGAGGTGGCTCTTGGTGACATAGGATGACAAGTCGTTGTCTTGCTCGATGAAGAGTGGGTTGGTAGAAGAACTTGGCCTATCCATCATTCCAAGAAAATATGTGAGTGGGAGAAAGAGAAGAACTTATACCAAATGTACCTTGACCGATGTTGAAGATGGATCAATGATCACTCAAATGTAGAACAAGGAAATAGCACATTGGTACCAATTCTTGTCGGTTCTCACACCTACACAAGTAAAAGCTTACGGTGGAGCTCGGTTAGGATGGTGGCACAAATTTTGATGCAATTGTTAATGAGCCTCAATAATGTTTGAAAAGATTCACTAATTTGCAAATGTAACAAGTAGACCAATAGTAAGATATGGTACACGGAAACACACATGCAGATAGAGAAGTGGGGTCGTGCAACCAAGGAGTGGGCCAAAATGTGGAATCCATGAAAATGCTCTTGATGCATAGCACTAGAGAGATGCTAGCACGATTGCACAATAGGCGGATACGAAACTTGTGCACAACCTACTAGGCAAAAATGCACCGACTTCTATCCCAAGTATGCTATATGTACGGTATTCCGGTGATATGATCCAAGATGATTGAGTATGACAATCTTAATGTAGTATGATTCTATGGTTCTTGCTTATAAGCTCTTTGCTTATCTTTCCCTGTTGCTTAAAAGCTTGTTTGGCTCTTTCTCTTTTGAGATCTTTTCTCATGCAAGACTTCACGAACCAAGATAGCAATTGTGTATATGCGATGACAACCTTGTGACACAAGAGATGATACCAAGATATGCACCACGATGATATGGTATGTATGCTATGGGAAGTATGATCACTAATGTGCACAAGTCACGTTGCCGGAAATACTCAAAGGCTAGTCTCGATGGGTAAGCGGCGCAAAAGTAAGGCTATGGGGTTATCAATGCAATGGTAAGGAGTAGACAAAGATGTCGTTGAGGTTACCGACGAGGTAGTCATTTGTAAGCAAGGATGTTTGTTGGCAATGACGAGTCCTTGGCGAAGATGAGCGGTGGTTATGTTGATGTCGAGGCGTACCTATATAGCCGAAACACAATAGGACACAGGAACCACAACTAAAATTCTCAAAGACCAAAACGGGTCAAAATTGTCGGAGTTGGTAGTTGGTAAGCGATGGTGGGGCTTGCTAAAAGCGGGGGTGGTATCAGAGTCCATATGCGGTGGTTAAATGGGAGTTGTAGTGAGTATGCGGAAGTGGTGGCGGTGGCTGAAAATTTTCAAGCGAAAAAAATTCTGTTTTGTCAGGGAACAACGGACGTCCGGTCGGGGAGCGGTCGTCCGGTCGTCAGACGTCTAGTAGGTAGAGGACGTCCAGTGCCTGGGCGATTTCGGGCATGGGATGAACATCTAGGGTTCAAGGTGGTGGTGGCGAAATTGGTCAAATCCGAGCGATTTTGTGGATGGAAGTGGTGAAGATTGTCGGTGTTCTGGGAACGGGGGTCCCCAGACTTGCCTGCCTGCGGCCTGCGGCGTGGCTCAACCAGTGGCCCAGTGTGACCCGTTTTCATCAACCAGCGCTCAAGACCCTCGCGAAGAGGGAGGGGAGGGGGCGGCAATGGGCGGCGCTCCTCCGGGGGGGGGGGAGCAGTCGACCCGCGGCTTCAGCTGCTGCAACGGTTAGTCGGGGGCGGGGACGGCCGCGGCGCGGCTGGCCGACGTGGAAGGAGTGGCGGGGCTGCGGTGGAGGTCGGGAAGAGGTGCAGGGCGGCGGGGCGGCCGGCTATGCTGAACATGGTCGGTGGCGGCGGCGAGGGCCGGTGTGGGCGGGGGTGCGGTGGAGGCCGGTGCGCCGCAGAGGAGGGTTGCATGGCGGCGGGGCAGCCAGCTACGACAGACGGGGTCGACGGCGGTGCTGTTGTGGGTGGGGAGGGAACAAGAGCAAAAGAGAGTGGAGAGAAGAGAGAGGACGGGGGCGGGACGGCCTTAACGTACCTGCCTCTTTGCCGTCCGCTTGCGGACGACAAAGAGGTGGGGCCGGTGGGCTTGGGTTGGTTACACAATAACTGGAGGCACCAACCTCTTTGCCGTCCACTAGCGGATGGCATAGTTTCTTTGCCGTTAGCCAGCAGACGGGAAAGAGTTGGCTGATGGCAAACACCTTGTTTGCCATCAGCCACTTCTTTGTCGTGCGTTTTCGTGTGGCTGATGGCAAAGAGAAGGCGGATGGCAAAGAGACGGCAGACAACAAATAAGCTAATTCCAGTAGTCGTTAGGACGCTTCATCTCCAAGCTAGGGGAGCGTGCCCTCCCGTTCTTCAAGCTGATGAAGAAGAAAGGCCCATTTGAGTGGACACAGGAGGCCGACAAAGCGTTTCAAGAGCTCAAGAAATATCTGACCAGCCCTTCGGTGATGGTGGCACCGCGCCCTCTCGAGTCCCTAGTGTTCTACCTCTCCGCCACTCCCTACTCCGCCAGCGCAACCCCGGTGGCGGTTCGGGAGGAACGTCAGCCTAAGGCTGCGTCACGACCAACCACGGCCTCGACAGCTGGAGACCAGCCTTAGCAAGAAGACGCCCCCAGGGCTGAAGAGGCCACACCAAGCAACCGAGCGCTGGGCGCTCCATCGCTTTAGGAGGCGCCTGAGCCTCTGGAGGACACGAGCCTCGTCAGCACACCCACCCTCGTCGAGCATCCGGTGTACTTCGTCAGCATGGTGTTGCGGGATGCAAGGGCATGATACCCCATGCCTCAGAAGCTTTTACTCGCGCTCTCGGCGGCCTCGCGTAAGCTGCGGCACTACATTCAAGGTCACCCCATCAAGGTTGTCTCAGGAGCCCCAACTCCGCTGGAAGGGTTGCCGAATGGAACATCAAGCTGCAAGCATTTCAGTTGGAGTTCAGCACTACCAGGGTCGTCAAAGGAGCCGCACTTGCAGATTTTGTGGCAGAATGGACAGAGGCGCCAGGGCTCGAGGCAGGCGAGGATCGGTCTCTCTTCCCAGGAAGTGAGGCACCAGATGGCTAGGTCATGTACTTCGATGGAGCATACTCACGGCAGGGCGCGGGGGCTGGTGCAGTACTTATATCCCCCACTCAGGACAAGCTCTACTACGTGGTACAGCTCTGTTTCCAGCAGGGTGAGAAGGTCTCCAACAACATAGCAGAATATGAGGGTCTCATAGCAGGCCTCAAAGCTGCAACATCACTGGGGGTGAAGCGCCTCGTCATCAAGGGTGATTCACAACTCCTCGTCAACTTCTCCAACAAGGTGTATGAGCCAAGGGACGAGCACATGGAAGCATATCTGGCGGAAGTACGCAAGATGGAAAAGCATTTTTGAGGGATGGAGTTGCAGCATGTGCCCTGCAGCACCAACCAAGAGGCTGATGACATTGCCAAGAGGGCGTCCAGGCGGCTGCCTCAGGAGCCTTGCGTTTTCGAGGAACGACTCTTCAAGCCATCGGCGGAACCGTCACTTTCAAGCACGGCACAGCCTTGGGAGGAGCTCCCTCAGCCACCTGCCATGGGAGCCCCGGCCTGTGGCCCGAACTCAGGAGCCCGCCTGCTCCTGGTGCTGGAGCCTCATGAGGGATGCTGGACCACGGAATTCAAGGACTACCTGATGCAAGGGACGCTGCCAGAGAAAGAAGAGGGTGCGGAGCGCGTGGCCAGGGAACAGGGGAGGGAGCTGCTGGCCAACATACATGGTGGAGATTGCGGACACCACTCGTCGTCACGGACTCTCGTCATCAAGGCGTTTTGCAGTGGGTTCTACTGGCCTACGGCACTCAACAACGCGACTGGGCTGGTGAGGTCCTGCGAAGCCTGCCAACTCCACGCCAAGCAGATCCATCAGCCAGCTCAGGGCCTGCAGACCATCCCGCTCTCATGGCCTTTCGTGGTCTAGGGGTTGGATATCTTGGGCCCTTTTCCTCAAGCGCCTGGGGGCTATCGCTACCTCTACGTCGCCATCGACAAGTTCACCAAGTGGGTAGAGGTGGAGGCCGTCCGCACCATCCTAGCCGGTTCTGCGGTCAAGTTCATCAAGGGCCTCGTGAGCCGGTTTCGGGTCCCCAACCGCATCATCACCGAAAACGGTTCACAGTTCACCAGCAATCTCTTCAAAATGTATTGTGCTAACCTTGGAACGCAGATATGCCACACTTCGGTGGTGCACCCCCAGAGTAACGGTCAGGCCGAACGCGCCAACGCGGAGGTCCTGAGGGGCCTCAAGACCAGGACCTTCAAGAAGAAGCTGGAGCCCTGCGGCAGGGGCTGGTACGATGAGCTCCAGTCCGTGCTGTGGTCCATCCGCACTACTGCAACCAAGCCACCTAGTGAGACCCCGTTCTTCCTCGTCTATGGAGTAGAAGCGGTTCTCCCTCACGAGGATAGGCGTCGCTTCGCGCGGGTCCTAGCGTTTGATGAGGCGAAATAGGACGCCATGCGGGGGATGGACCTCGTGCTGCGGGAGGAATGCCGTCGTGAAGCCACACTGCGAGCAGCAAGATACCAGCAGGCGCTACGGTGGTATCACTGTCGCAACATCCGCCCCAGGTCTCTCGAGGTAGGTGACCTCGTACTCAGGCGGACGCTCTCTAGGGAAGGGCTGCATAAGCTCTCGCCCATGCGGGAGGGCCCGTTCAAGGTTTTCCATGTTTCCAGGCCTAGCGCCATGCGCCTAGAGACTCAGGAGGGGGTGCCCATCCCGAATGCCTGGAACATTCAGCACCTTCGGAAGTTCTACCCCTGAAGAAAGGCCCATTGCTTGTGAAGAAGGCCCGGTGCCTGTGAAGCTCACCACCCGAAGGAAGGCCCGGTGCCTGTGAAGAGGCCTAGTGCCTATGAAGCTTGCCTCCCGTGACACTCTCACGTCATAATGAGTTAGGGCTGTACACGCCCCGGAGTCTCCAGAGTGCCGCCCTTGGGCCTCGGGGGCTCCCGCCCACGCCCAGTGGCAGCACTTAGCTCCGCGGTGGTGAGAAGATGTCGAAGACTATACTAGGTGCTGGACGCGGCTTTTCATTTGCTTTTTGCAGTTGGCTCGCTTTTCTTTGTTCAAACCTTGAGTGAAGTTGCTTCTGAAGTTATTTGCCGGTTCTGCCCGTCGTCTTCTGCCCATGTTATCTGTTTTCAGCTCTTTTGTCTGACTCGTTCTCTCTCTCGCAAACCTCGCGAGGGGGCTGTGCAGGTGCCATCGTGAGCCTTTCCTCTCCAGTTTTTCGCGAGGCTCTCTCATTCAAGTTTGCAGCGGGAGCACCCCTCCCAGTCCGTGCCCCTCGGGCATCGCGACACAAAGTGTCGGGCCATGGCCAGTAACCCTCGCGACCAAGGTTCGGAAATGATTCTCCCAACAATTTTTTTGCAGCTCTTAAGGCGCCCGACGAGGCCTAAAGCAGACACCTCGCACGGTGGAAAACTACTTCAAACGTCCCAAGCTAAGTTGTTCCTACGTGCAGACGCATAACAACAACACCATAACATAGCACATGGACAATAAATGCAGTACGATAACTAGGGAATCATAGTCTGTTGCACGCCCCCACGGGGCCCCATGCTTCTCTCTCTCGATGCACGAAAAGAAGGGAAACAAAACAAAAGCGCCACACGCCTTGCAACAGCTCGCGAGGAGGGATCCGCAGCGTCCTCTCGAGCTCAGTCAGAATCCGCCTCGCGTTTCACAAGAGCGCGGCGACGGGACGGCCTGCCACCTCCCTCAAAGCGGACGCGGCGACGTGGCAGCTGATCGCGACCACCGCTGGAGGAGCTGCCTGATACGTGTCCTATGTATCTATAATTTTTGATGGTTCCTGATGTCTACTACACAACCTTCTTCTGGCAGACGTTGTTGGGCCTGCAAGTGCACAGGTTTGTAGGATAGTAGCAAATTTCCCTCAAGTGGATGACCTAAGGTCTATCAATCCGTAGGAGGCATAGGATGAAGATGGTCTCTCGAACAACCCTGCAACCAAACAACAAAAAGTCTCTTGTGTCCCCAACACACCCAATACAATGGTAAATTGTATAGGTGCACTAGTTCGGCGAAGAGATGGTGATACAAGTGCAATATGGATGGTAGATATAGGTTTTTGTAATCTGAAATAATAAAAACAGCAAGGTAACTAATGATAAAAGTGAGCTTAAACGGTATTGCAATGATAGGAAACAAGGCCTAGGGTTCATACTTTCACTAGTGCAAGTTCTCTCAACAATATTAACATAGATAGATAATATGACAAGCCCTCAACATGCAACAAAGAGTCACTCCAAAGCCAATAATAGCGGAGAACAAACGTAGAGATTATGGTAGGGTACGAAACCACCTCAAAGTTATTCTTTCGGATCGATCTATAAAAGAGTTCGTACTAGAATAACACCTTAAGATACAAATCAACCAAAACCCTAATGTCACCTAGATACTCCACTGTCACCTCAAGTATCCGTGGGCATGATTATACGATATGCATCACACAATCTCAGATTCATCCAACCAACATAAAAGTACTTCAAAGAGTGCCCCAAAGTTTCTATCGGAGAGTCAAGAACGTGTGCCAACCCCTATGCATAGGTTCCCAATGTCACGAAACCTGCAAGTTGATCACCAAAACATACATAAAGTGGCACATGATATCCCATTGTCACCACAGATAATCACGGCAAGACATACATCACGTGTTCTCATAAAAGACTCAATCCGATAAGATAACTTCAAAGGGAAAACTCAATTTTCATCACAAGAGAGTAGAGGGGGAGAAACATCGTAAGATCTAACTACAATAGCAAAGCTCAGGATAAATCAAGATCGTGCCGTAGAGGAAAAACGAGAGAGAACACGAGAGAGAGAGAGATCAAACACATAGCTACTGGTACATACCCTCGGCCCCGAGGGTCAACTACTCCCTCCTCGTCATGGATAGCGCCGGGATGATGAAGATGGCCACCGGTGATGGTTCCCCCTCTGGAAGGGTGCCGGAACGGGCTCCCAAGAGGTTTTTGGTGGCTACAGAGGCTTGCAGCGGCGGAACTGCCGATCTATCTTCTGTTCTGGAAGTTTTAGGGTACGTAAGTATATATGGGTGAAAGGAGCACGTCAGTGGAGCTACGGGGGCCCCACGAGGCAGGGGGCGCGCCCAAGGGGGCGCCCCCACCCTTGAGAGCACCTCCCATATCTTCTGACGTGGGGTCCAAGCCCATCAGGTGGGTTTCCTTCCAAAAATAACTTCTCCAGTTGATTTCATTCCATTTTGACTCCGTCTAATATTTCTTTTCCTCGAAACACTGAAATAGTCATAAAATAGCAAATCTGGGCTGGGCCTCCGGTTAATAGGTTACTCCCAAAAATAATATAAAAGTGGATAATAAAGCCCAATATTGCCTAAAATAGTAGATAAAGTAGCATGGAGCAATCAAAAATTATAGATACGTTGGAGACGTATCAAGCATCCCCAAGCTTAATTCCTGCTCGTCCTCGAGTAGGTAAATGATAAAAAAGATTTTTTGATGCGAAGTGATACTTTGGCATAATTTCATTTTAATTCTTCTTACTTGTGATATGAATATTCAGATCCGAAAGATTCAAGACAAAAGTTCACATTGACATAAAAATAATAATACTTCAAGCATACTAATCAAAGCAATCATGTCTTCTCAAAATAACATGGCAAAAGAAAGTTCATCCCTACAAAATCATATAGTTAGGCTATGCTTCATTTTCGTCACACAAAGATGTTCCCAACTTCTATACCCCCGATGAAAAGCCAAGCAATTGTTTCATACTCAAATAATCTCAAACTTTTTCAAGCTTCACGCAATACATGAGCACGAGCCATGGATATAGCACTATGGGTGGAATTGAATATGATGATGGGGATTGTGTGGAGAAGACAAAAAGGAGAAAGTCTCACATTGATGAGGATAATCAACGGGCTATGGAGATGCCCATCAATTGATGTCAACATGAGGAGTAGGGATTACCACGCAACGGATCCACTAGAGCTATGAATGCTCAACAAAAGAAAACTAGTGGGTGTGCATCCAACTTGCTGGCTCACGAAGACCTAGGGCATTTGAGGAAGCCCATCGTAGGAATATAAAAGCCAAATTCTATAATGAAAAATTCCCACTAGTATAAAAAGACAACTTATGAGACTCACTACATGAAGAACAAGGTGCTACTTTGAAGCACAATATATGAGACTCACTACATGAAGAACAAGGTGCTACTTTGAAGCACAAGTGTGGAAAAAGAGATAGTAGCATTGCCCTTTTTTTTGGGCCTTTTTTTCTTTTCTTTTGGCCTTTGTTTTTTTTGGGCCTTTTTTTTGCCTTTCTCTTTTTATTTATTTGGGCAATGCTCTAATAATGATGATCATCACACTTCTATTGATTACAACATAAGGATTACAACTCGAAACTTAGAACAAGATATGATTCTATATGAATGCCTCCGACGGTGTACCGGGATGGTGCAATGAATCAAGAGTGACATGTATGAAAAATAATGCATGGTGGCCTTGCCACAAATACGATGTCAACTACATGATCATGCAATGGCAATATGACAAAAGTAATGTATGTCATGATGATGATGGTGGAAGTTGCATGGCAATATATCTCGGAATGGCTATGGAAATGCCATAATAGGTAGGTATGGTGGCTGTTTTGAGGATGATATAAGGAGGTTTATGTGTGATAGAGCGTATAGTATCATGGGGTTTGGATGCACCGGCGAAGTTTGCACCAACTCTCAAAGTGAGAAAGGGCAATGCACGGTAACGAAGAGGCTAGCGAAGGCGGAAAGGTGAGAGTGCGTATAATCCATGGACTCACCATTAGTCAAAAGAACTCATATACTTATTGCAAAAATTTAGAAGCCATCAAAAATCAAGTACTACGCGCATGCATCTATGGGGATAGATTGGTAGGAAAAGACCATCGCTCGTCCCCGACCGCCACTCATACGGATGCCCAAGCCAGGTACACTTCATGTTTCAAAATTTTTACACAACTTTAAACATACGTGCATTCTATGGGACTTGCAAACTTCAACAAAAGCATTTCTCAAATTCACAATTACCCAACTAGCACGACTTTGATATTATCATCTCCATATCTCAAAACAATTATCAAGCATCAAACTTATCTTAGTATTCAATTCACTCAAAAGAAAGTTTCACATATCCTGAACACTAAGTATATTAATATTAAGCAAATTACCATGCTATTAACAACTCTCAAAATAATCTAAGTGAAGCATGAGAGTTCATCTATTTCTTAAAAATAAAACTACCACCATGCTCTAAAAGATATAAGTGACGCACTAGAGCATATGACAAAAACTACTCTGAAAGATATAAGTGAAGATCAATGAGTAGCTAAATAATTATGCAACTATGTGAAGACTCTCTCTCATTAAAGAATTTCAGATCTTGATACTTTATTCAAACAGCAAGCAAAGCTAAAGAAAACATTGCAAGGATAGCACAACTCATGTGAAGAAGCAAAAACTTAGGCTCAACCGATACTAACCGATAGTTGTTGAAGAAGAAAGGTGGGATGCCTACCGGGGCATCCCCAAGCTTAGATGCTTCAGACTTCTTGAAATATTATCTTGGGGTGCCTTGGTCATCCCCAAGCTTGAACTTTTCTGTCTCCTTAATTCCTCTCATATCATGGTTTCTCTCTTTATCAAAAGCTTCATTCACAACAAACTCAACAAGAACTCGTGAGATAGGTTAGTATAAACCAATGCAAAACCTTATCATTTTCTACTTTAACAAATCACTAACATTATTATTCAACATTTCATACTAAATTCCTCTGCATATTTAATACTCCTATCCTCAAATAGAATCATTAAACAAACAAACATATGCAAACAATGCAAACATAACAGCAATCTGCAAGAACAGTACAGTCTGTAAAGAATGCAAGAGTATCAATACTTCCCTGACTCCAAAAATTATGAACTTAAATTCCCACTGTAACAAATTTATCAGATCTCAATATGCAAAAAGATTCAACATTATACTACTCTATTACTTTTCTAGGGAATTTTTGCAACAGCGGTAAACTTTCTGTTTTTCAAACAGCAACATGTATACTAGCAAAATAAGCATGGCAAAGGCTATCCTTGACTTATTTATTGAAACTAAATATGCAAAACATTATTATAAATAACAGCAAGCAAATTCTAACAAAAGGAAATGACGCTCCAAGCAAAACACATATCATGTGGTGAATAAAATTATAGCTCCAAGTAAAGTTACCGATGAACGAAGACGAAAGAGGGGATGCCATCCGGGGCATCCCCAAGCTTAGGCTCTTGGCTAATCTTGAATATTACCTTGGGGTGCCTTGGGCATCCACAAGATTAGGCTCTTGCCACTCCTTATTCCATAGTCCATCGAATATTTACCCAAAACTTGAAAACTCCACAACACAAAACTCAACAGAAAACTCGTAAGCTCCGTTAGTATAAGAAAACAAAACCACCACATTGGTACTGTGATTAACTCATTCTAAATTCATATTGGTGTAATGTATAATGTATTCCAACTTATCTATGGTCCTTACCCTCCGATACTACTCATAGATTTAACAAAATAAGCAAACAACACATGGAAAACAGAATCTGTCAAAAACAGAATAGTCTGTAGTAATATGTATCAAACGTATACTTCTGGAACTCCACAAATTATACCAAATTAGAAAGACCTGAGAAATTCGTGTACCAATCTAGAGCAAAAAGAATCAGATCAGAACCACGTTTCTGTGAATTAACAAAACTAATTTACTGGGTGCAAAAGTTTCTGATTTTCAGCAGGAACAACACAACTATCACCGTAAGCTATCCTAAAGGTCTTACTTGGTACTTTATTGAAACAAGAGCTATAAAACATGATTACTACAGTAGCATAATCATGTGGACACAAAAACAGTAATAAATATTGGGTTGTCTCCCAACAAGCGCTTTTCTTTAATGCCTTTCTAGCTAGGCATGATGATGATAATGATGCTCACATAAAAGATAAGAATTGAAACATAACTGGGGCATCATGAAGCATATGACTAGCACTTTTAAGTCTAACCCACTTCCTATGCATAGGGATTTTGTGAGCAAACAACTTATGGGAACGATAATCAACTAGCATAGGAAGGTAAAACAAGCATAGCTTCAAGATTTGAAGCACATAGAGAGGAAACTTGATATTATTGCAATTCCTACAAGCATATATTCCTCCCTCATAATAATTTTCAGTAGCATCATGAATGAATTCAACAATATAACCAGCACCTAAAGCATTCTTTTCATGATCTAAAAGCATAGAAAATTTAACACTCTCCACATAAACAAAATTCTTCTCATGAATAGTAGAGGGAGCAAACTCAACAAAATAACTATCATATGATTGAAAATTAAGATCAAGATGACAAGTTTCATGGTTATCATTATTCTTTAAAGCATACGTGTCATCACAATAATCATCATAGATAGGAGGCATGCCTTCATCATAGTAAATTTGCTCATCAAAGCTTGGGGGACAAAAAATATCATCTTCATCAAACATAGCTTCCCCAAGCTTGAGGCTTTGCATATCATTAGCATCACGGATATTCAAGGAATTCGTACTAACAACATTGCAATCATGTTCTTCACTCACATATTTTAAGCCAAGAATTCTATGTAATTCTTCTTCTAGCACTTGAACACAATTTTCCTTCCCATCATACTCACGAAAGATATTAGAAAGGTGAAGCATTTGAGACAAACTCAAGTCCATTTTTTTGTAGTTTTCTTTTATAAACTAGACTTGTGCTAAAACAAGAAACAAAAAGATTCGATTGCAAGATCTAAAGATATACCTTCAAGCACTCACCTCCCCGGCAACGGCGCCAGAAAAGAGCTTAGTTGACGGGGTGTGAGTGAGTGCCCTTTACCTTTGCCTCCCCGGCAACGGCGCCAGAAAAGAGCTTGATGTCTACTACACAACCTTCTTCTTGCAGACCTTGTTGGGCCTGCAAGTGCACAAGTTTGTAGGACAGTAGCAAATTTCCCTCAAGTGGATGACCTAAGGTTTATCAATCCGTAGGAGGCATAGGATGAAGATGGTCTCTCTCAAACAACCCTGCAACCAAATAACAAAAAGTCTCTTGTGTCCCCAACACACCCAATACAATGGTAAATTGTATAGGTGCACTAGTTCGGCGAAGAGATGGTGATACAAGTGCAATATGGATGGTAGATATAGGTTTTTGTAATCTGAAATAATAAAAACAAACAAGGTAAGTAATGATAAAAGTGAGCTTAAACGGTATTGCAATGATAGGAAACAAGGCCTAGGGTTCATACTTTCACTAGTGCAAGTTCTCTCAACAATAATAACATAGATAGATAATATGACAAGCCCTCAACATGCAACAAAGAGTCACTCCAAAGCCACTAATAGCGGAGAACAAACATAGAGATTATGGTAGGGTACGAAACCAACTCAAAGTTATTCTTTCGGATCGATCTATAAAAGAGTTCGTACTAGAATAACACCTTAAGATACAAATCAACCAAAACCCTAATGTCACCTAGATACTCCATTGTCACCTCAAGTATCCGTGGGCATGATTATACGATATGCATCACACAATCTCATATTCATCCAACCAACATAAAAGTACTTCAAAGAGTGCCCCAAAGTTTCTATCGGAGAGTCAAGAATGTGTGCCAACCCCTATGCATAGGTTACCAATGTCACGAAACCCGCAAGTTGATCACCAAAACATACATTAAGTGGCACATGATATCCATTGTCACCATAGATAATCACGGCAAGACATACATCAAGTGTTCTCATAAAAAACTCAATACGATAAGATAACTTCAAAGGGGAAACTCAATTCATCACAAGAGAGTAGAGGGGGAGAAACGTAATAAGATCCAACTACAATAGCAAAGCTCGGGATACATCAAGATCGTGCCATAGAGGAAACACGAGAGAGAACACGAGAGAGAGAGAGAGAGAGAGATCAAACACATAGCTACTGGTACATACCCTCAGCCCCGAGGGTGAAATACTCCCTCCTCATCATGGATAGCGCCGGGATGATGAAGATGGCCACCGGTGATGGGTTCCCCCTCCGGCAGGGTGCCGGAACGGGCTCCCGAGAGGTTTTTGGTGGCTATAGAGGCTTGCAGCGGTGGAACTCCCGATCTATCTTCTGTTCTGGAAGTTTTAGGGTACGTAGGTATATATGGGTGAAAGGAGCACATAGGTGGAGCTACGGGGGCCCCACGAGGCAGGGGGGTGGGCGCACCTCCCATATCTTCTGACGTGCGGTCCAAGTCCATCAGGTGGTTTTCCTTCCAAAAATAACTTCTCCAGTTGATTTCGTTCCGTTTTGACTCCGTCTGATATTCCTTTTCCTCGAAACACTGAAATAGGCATAAAACAGAAAATCTGGGCTGGGCCTCCGGTTAATAGGTTAGTCCCAAAAATAATATAAAAGTGGATAATAAAGCCCAATATTGCCTAAACCAATAGATAAAGTAGCATGGAGCAATCAAAAATTATAGATACGTTGGAGACGTATCAGTTACATGCTATTATATTACCCCTTTTGGATGTTTATGGGCTTTATTTTACACATTTATATCATTTTTGGGACTAACCTACTAACCGGAGGCCCAACCCGTATTGCTGTTTTTTGCCTATTTCAGTATTTCGAGGAAAAGGAATATCAAACGGAGTCCAAACGGAATGAAACCTTCGGGAGCGTTATTTTTGGAACGAATGTGATCCAGAGGACTTGGAGTGCAAGTCAAGAAGCAATCGAGGCAGCCAGGAGATAAGAGGGCGCGCCCACCCCCTCTGGGCACGCCCCTGTCTCCTGGGCCCCATGAGCGGCCACCGACGTATTTCTTCCTCCTATATATACCCACGTACCCCGAAAACATCCAGGGAGCCAATGAAAAACAATTTCCACCGCCGTAACCTTATGTATCCGCGAGATCCCATCTTGGAGCCTTCGTCGGTGCTTCGCCGGAGGGGGGATCGACCATGTAGGGCTTCTACACCAACACCATAGCCCTTCCGATGAGTTGTGAGTAGTTTACCACAGACCTTCGGGTCCATAGTTATTAGCTAGATGGCTTCTTCTCTCTTTTTGGATCTCAATACAATGTTCTCCCCCTCTCTTGTGGAGATCTATTCGATGTAAACTCTTTTTGCGGTGTGTTTGTCGAGATCCGATGAATTGTGGCTTTATGATCAAGTTTATCTATGAGAAATATTTGAATCTCCTCTGAATTCTTTTATGTATGATTGAGTTATATTTGCAAGTCTCTTCGAATTATTAGTTTGGTTTGGCCTACTAGATTGATCTTTCTTGCCATGGGAGAAGTGCTTAGCTTTAGGTTCAATCTTGCGGTGTCCTTACCGAGTGATAGAAAGGGTTGCAAGGCACATATTGTATTGTTGCCATCGAGGATAAAAAGATGGGGTTCATATCATATTGCTTGAATTTATCCCTCTACATCATGTCATCTTTCTTAATGTGTTACTCTGTTCTTATGAACTTAATACTCTAGATGCATGCTGGATAGCAGTCGATGTGTGGAGTAATAGTAGTAGATGCAGGCAGGAGTCGGTCTACTTGTCACGGACGTGATGCCTATATACATGACTATGCCTAGATAATTTCATAATTATTCGCTTTTCTATCAATTGCTCGACAGTAATTTGTTCACCCACCGTAATACTTATGCTATCTTGAGAGAAGCCACTAGTGAAACCTATGGCCCCCGGGTCTATCTTTTATCATATAAGCTTTCAATCTACTTCTATTTGCATCTTTACTTTTCGCATCTATATTATAAATTACCAAAAATATATTTATCTTATCATACTATCTCTATCAGATCTCACTTTCGCAAGTGGCCTTGAAGGGATTGACAACCCCTTTATTGCGTTGGTTGCGAGTTATTTGTTTGTTGGTGTAGGTGCGTGGGACTTTTGAGGAGCCTCCTACTGGATTGATACCTTGGTTCTCAAAAACTGAGGGAAATACTTATGCTACTATTGCTGCATCACCCTTTCCTCTTCAAGGAAAACCAACGCAAGCTCAAGACATAGCACTGCCACCGGAGGAGGTGCCGCTGAAGCTCGACGAGCTGCGGTCGCCGCCAGGAGTGGGTTCGCCTTCGCCCTCTTCACGGCCGTCTCCAAGGCAGAGCACCTCATCGCCATCGTCGTCTTCAGGGCAGCACCCAACACGTTAGCATCTTCTGCGAACACCCTGACGTAGAGGGTCGCGTCGCCATCATACTTGAAGTGGAGGGTGCACCACCTGCCCAGTCCATGCGCGCGGGCAAACGTCTGCCAGCCCCAGGCCAGGGCAACGTTGCCGGCAACGGAGATCTCCACCGCGACCCTGGAGGCCTTGCTGCAGCAGCCATCCGCCTGCAACCAGAGCCCGCCAAGGCCAGCGGCCGGCAGTTCGCTGGCAAAGGAGTGGGGGAGGTGGAGCCAGTTGCTAGGCGGGTTATCTGACCACACAACAAACGCCGGCAGCACCTCCGCTGAGTGGAAGCGCGACCAGGGAGGCCGCGCAGCCATGGCACGCCTTCCCCTGCCAACCGGGCTGCCTCGATATGGGCACCCACCACCGCGTGAAGGGCCACCGCCGTGGCCACGGGAATCCACGGCAGAGGTCGCGAGATGCTTGCGAGGACGACTGCGGCCGCGCTTGGGCGGAGGAGAGCCAGGCCCTTCCTGGCGAGCCTTCCCCTTCTCCGCGGGTGAGAACCTCTTCACGGGCGCCATGGGGGCGCTGCAAGCAACAGGAGTGAGGAGGGAGAAGAAGCAGGCGGAGCAAGAAGATATGGGCAATGGGGGCTATTGCCCCTCCTCATTTATAGCCCAGGGGAGCCAACCGTCGACCTCCACGATTGTAGGTAATGATGACTCTTTTTGCATGCAACAGGGACCTGTCAAACTGGGCAGTTGCCGAGGCAGCATGGGGAAGTGGAGACGCCAACGTCCAATCAGTCGCCACATGGCAACCAAGGCCGCAGGCTGTTGGGGCCCGCGGCGCTCCGCACTTGCCCTTTGGCTTCGCTGCTAAGCCAAGTCCGAGCATGCCTTGGGCCCGGGGCTACTGTCAGCGTTCTGGGAACGGGGGTCCCCAGACTTGCCTGCCTGCAGCCTGTGGCGTGGCTCAACCAGTTGCCCAGTATGGCCCGTATTCATCAACCAGCGCTCAAGACCCTCGCGAGGGGTCAAGCCTCGCGGGGCGGACAACACAAGGCCTCCTCAGGAGCGGCCTCGCCAGGCAGGCTCACGAGGAGGTGGAGAGATCAAGGCAAGGGGTACCTCGCGAGGTGCCCATGACGCAAGCCATGATGATCAAGGCCAGGCGGGCACCAGGTGGACGCCAGCCCGCGCAGTGTCCTCGTTTCCTCTTTGGTGCAAAGGGGGCAAGCGCAGGCGCGGAGTACCGAGGCATCATGCAAAGGTTTCCATATCGGTGCAAACGAGACCAAGACCAGTAGGACGGCAGGACGGAGTTCACCGTGGAGCCCAAGACAGCGTCACCACCAGCACCTTTGGCAGGCGAAGACCACCTTTAGTCAGGATAGCCTGTACTTGCTGTCCCCTCTCAAATCCCGCCATTGTGGAATCTCTTCCTGCTCATATTTGGGAAGAGGACCTGGGCCTCTATAAATAGGGCTAGCCACCATAGTAGAGAGGACAAGTTAAGTTCATCCGCACACCACACCAGCTCAAGAACACCTCTCCTCGCGAGGCTGTGCTTCCTCCGTACTGTTCATCATCAGCCCAAGAGGCAATCCACCACCACACATAGGAGTAGGGTATTACACCATAACGGTGGCCCGAACCTGTATAAATCTTGTGTCCCTTGTGTTGTTCATTGATCTAACTTAGAGATTGCGGCGAGGTTGAGGGCGTGTTTCAGTAGGGAGAGATCTTCATGCGCACCCCAGTGTTCGAACCTTAAGGGTTTTGCCAGAACCCGATATCCGACGGAGATGATGGGGGAAAGCTAGATCCACTGGTGGCAAAGCAAATCCACGGATCAAGTCCAACAAAACTTCATCACACCAACAAACCACAAAAAAATTGGGGCTATTTTTGGTGGGGATTTTTGAAATTGGGGAAGAACACAACAAAATCAAGCTAGAAAAAGAGGGTAGGGGCTCCAAATACAGGATAAACATGTCTCATGATACTAAGATGATGTAGGGTAGAACCCCAGATACACGATCTTTCACGATTGGAGGGGATCCTACGAAGAACACGAAGAACAAAAGGAGAAATCACGAGGGGAAATACGAGAGAAAACACAAGAGAAATCACTCAACCAACAAGATCCGGCCACACATGTGCTAGATACTCAAAACACAAAGAATGATACACGATTCAAAGTCAACAAGGGATGATACAAAAGTTCTTCTCCGTGAGGAGGTCTTGAAGGGTCTTCCCGTGATGGGGTCTTGAATCCGCTTAGGGGATCTTCTCCGAATAGGTCATGAACTCCAATGGATAAGTAACCAACTGGATGAGCAAAGCTCTCACACAAATATGAGCTAATTCTTTGCTAACCCTAACTAGGAGGAGTAGGAGGTCTATTTATAGTCTAAGTGCAAAAGGGGGAGGAATGAAAGGGTACATGGGCCTCAGCCCGAAGCTGTGCATACACAGGCAGTGGACATCCGGTCTCTACCAGTCGTCCAGTCGCTCACGAAGGTCCGGACGTCCGGTAAGGCTCGTACTTCTGCTAATTACGTTCTGTAAATGTGGTACCGGACGCCAGAGACAGCCAGTCGTCCAGTCGCTTCAGATTTTTGCTGAAACGCTTCAGATGTGGAACTGCCGTCGTCCGGTGGGGGCCACACGTCCGCTCGCTAGGAAGTTCTGCCGGACGTCCGGTCCAGGGTGGATGTCCGGTCGCTATAGCTCTCATCGGCTGGGACTTGGGTTGGCTAGGCCTTCATGCACCGGACGTCTGGTCCTAGCTGGACATTGGTCAAAGTGGTGTCGTGGGAGATGTAGATACGCCCATGGGGATGATCGTGGGATGCTTCACATCAACATGTTTTACGATTTTGGTTTTTGCTTGAGGACAAGTGAGGTCTAAGCTTGGTGGAGTTGATATGTCCATTTTGCATCATGTTTTCCTACTTTTATTTATAATGTTTTTATGCATAATAATGCTTTATGGAGTAAGTCTAATTCCTTTTCTCTCATAATATGCAAGGTTTACACAAAGAGGGAGAATGCCAGCAGCTGGAATTCTGGACCTGAAAAGCTATGTCGGAGTTACCTATTCTGCACAACTCCACATGAGCTGAAAATTTATGGAGAATTATTTTGTAATATATGAAAACAAACTAGAGCAAATAACAACCAGAGGGGGCCACCTGGTGACCACAATACACCAGGGCACACCAGGCCCCTAGGCACGCCCTGGGGGGGGGGGTGATACGTCTCCAACGTATCTACTTTTACAAACACTTTTGCCCTTGTTTTGGACTCTAACTTGCATGATTTGAATGAAACTAACCCAGACTGACGCTGTTTTCAGTAAAACTGTCGTGATGTTGTTTTATGTGTAGAAAACAAAAGTTCTCGGAATGTCCTGAAAATCCACGGAGGCACTTTTTGGAAAATATAAAAAATGCTGGCGAAAGAATCAAGACCAAGGGGACCACACTCTGTCCACGAGGGTGAGGGGCGCGCCCACCCCCTGGGCGCGCCCCTGTCTCGTGGGCCCCCTGAGGCTCTGCCGACCTCAACTCCAACTCCATATATTCCGTCTCGCGGAGAAAAAATCTGAGAGAAAGTTTCATCGCGTTTTACAATATGGAACCGCCGCCAAGCCCTAATCTCTCTCGGGAGGGCTAATCTGGAGTCCGTTCGGGGCTCCGGAGAGGGTGATTCGTCGCCGTCATCATCATCAACCATCCTCCATCACCAATTTCATGATGCTCACAGCCGTGCGTGAGTAATTACATCGTATGCTTGCTGGACGGTGATGGGTTCGATGAGATTTACCATGTAATCAAGTTAGCTTTGTGAGGGTTTGATCCCTAGTATCCACTATGTTCTGAGATTGATGTTGCTATGACTTTGCTATGCTTAATGCTTGTCACTAGGGCCCGAGTGCCATGATTTCAGATATGAACCTATTATGTTTTCATGAATATATGTGTGTTCTTGATCCTATCTTGCAAGTCTATAGTCACCTATTATGTGTTATGATCCGACAACCCCGAAGTGACAATAGTCGGGATACTTCTCGGTGATGACCGTAGTTTGAGGAGTTCATGTATTCACTATGTGCTAATGCTTTGTTCCGGTTCTCTATTAAAAGCAGGCCTTAATATCCCTTAGTTTCCGCTAGGACCCCGCTGCCACGGGATGGTAGGACAAAAGATGTCATGCAAGTTCTTTTCCATAAGCACGTATGAATATATTCAGAATATATGCCTACATTACATTGATGAATTGGAGCTAGTTCTGTGTCACCCTATGTTATAGCTATTATATGAGGAATCGCATCCGACATAATTATCCATCACTGATCCATTGCCTACGAGCTTTTCACATCTTGTGTTTTGCTTATTTACTTTTTCATTGCTATTGTTACAATCACTACAAAACCCAAAAATATTACTTTTGCTACCGTTACCTTTATTATCATACTACTTTGCTACTAAATACTTTGCTGTAGATACTAAGTTATCCAGGTGTGGTTGAATTGACAACTCAACTGCTAATACTCAATAATAATCTTTGGCTCCCCTTGTGTCGAATCAATAATTTGGGTTGAATACTTTACCCTCGAAAGATATCTTTGCCTGTAAAGATAGATATGATCTTAAGAAATTATTAGCTAAATGGAAACAGCAGTCTCTTAATGCTAGAATGAAACCTGACCCTGCTTTTGCTACTACACCTATCTGTGTTACTGATAAGGATTATGATTTCTCTGTTGATCCTGAGATTATTACTTTAGTTGAATTTGATCCTTTTTATGGCCTTGAATCTGAAACTGTTGTGGCACATCTTAAGTTGAATGATATAGCCACCCTGTTTACTAATGATGAGAAGTCTCGCTATTATTATATCCTTTAGATATTTCCGTTCTCATTAAAGGGTGATGCTAAGACTTGGTTTAATTCTCTTGCTCCTGGTTGTGTGCATAGTCCTCAGGATATGATTTATTACTTCTCTACTAAATATTTCCCTTCTCATAAGAAACAAGCTGCCTTGCGGGAAATATATAATTTTGTGCAAATAAAAGAAGAGAGTCTCCCACAAGCTTGGGGGAGGCTTCTCTGATTACTTAATGCTTTGCCTGATCATCCTCTTAAGAAAAATGAAATACTTGATATCTTTTATAATGGACTAACCGATGCTTCCGAGGACTACTTGGATAGTTGTGCTGGTTGTGTTTTCAGGGAAAGAATAGTCAACGAAGCTGAATTACTATTGAATAATTTGTTGACTAATGAAAATAATTGGACTCTCCCTGAGCCAATTCCTGAGGCAATTCCTGAACCAATTGAGCCAACTCCTGAGCCTATTCCTAAACCCACTCTGAAGAAGAGAGGTCTTCTATTTCTCAGTCGTGAAGATATGCAAGAGGCGGAGAAATCAATGAAAGAAAAAGGTATTAAAGCTGAAGATGTTAAGAATTTACCACCTATTGAAGAAATACATGGTCTTAATATACCGCCTGTTGAAGAACCACATTGTCTTGATAACCCGACACAGGTAGTGAAGGTAAATTCACTATGTAGATTTGATAAAGTTGAAATTCCCTCTATTAAATTTCATAGCCCATTCTTAGATGAATTTGATGACTTTATGGCTAGACAAGAGCTCAAAATGATTTGCTTGATGAATTAAATAATAAAAATGACTTTGCTGTTAGAGTGGCTACTAGAACCGGTAGAATGACTCGGGAACCTTTGTATCCTGAAGGCCACCCTAAGAGAATTGAGCAAGATTCTCAGAGAAATAATTTAGAGGCACCTAGTTCTTCTAAAAAGAAGAAAAAGAAAAACGATAGGACTTTGCATGCTTCTAGTGAACCTACCGTAGACACACCTGAGAATCCCAATGATATTTCTATCTCTGATGCTGAAACACAATCAGGTGATGAACATGAACCTAGTGATAATGTTAATGATAATGTTCATGTTGATGCTCAACCTAGCAAAAATAATGATGTAGAGATTGAACCTGTTGTTGATCTTGATAACCCACAATCAAAGAATCAACGTTATGATAAGAGAGATTTTGTTTCTAGGAAGCACGGTAGAGAAAGAGAACCATGGGTTCAGAAACCCATGCCCTTTCCTCCTAAACCATCCAAGACAAAGGATGATGAGTATTTTGAGTGCTTTGCTGAAATGATTAGACCTATCTTCTTACGTATGTGCTTAACTGATATGCTCAAAGTAAATCCTTATGCTAAGTATATGAAGGATATCATTACAAACAAAAGGAAGATACTGGAAGCTGGAATTTCCACCATGATTGCTAATTACACTTTTAAGGGTGGAATACCAAAGAAACTTGGAGATCTGGGGGTACCTACTATACCATGCTCCATTAAAAGAAATTACGTTAGAACTGCTTTATGTGATCTTGGAGACGGTGTTAGTGTTATGCCTCTCTCTTTATATCATAGACTTGAATTGAATAAGTTGACACATACTGAAATATCTTTGCAAATGGCTGATAAATCAACTGCCATACCTGTCGGTATTTGTGAGGATGTGCCTGTTGTGGTTGCAAATGTCACTATCTTAATGGACTTTGTTATTCTTGACATTCCCGAGGATGATAGTATGTCGATTATCCTTGGTAGACCCTTTTTGAATATTGATGGAGCTGTTATTGATTGCAACAAAGGCAATGTCACTTTTCATGTTAATGGTAATGAGCATACGGTACACTTTCCGAGGAAACAATCTCAAGTTCATAGCATCAATTCTATTGGAAAAAGTCGGTTTTGAATTTCCTCTTCCTAGTGTCAAGAAAAAGTATGATATTCTTATTATTGGGGATGTTCATATCCCCGTTGAGGTAACTTAGTGTTATTCGAATTTTCTTCGGTTCCGTGTTATTCGGAATGAGTTTGTTAACAAGACTTGATCAACCTTGTTAGTGGATTCATTTTGATGATCACGAGATGGATGAAACTAGAAGGCACAACCTTCTGTACCGTCTTTTTACTTTCTGTTATTTAGAATAAATAAAGCAAAAATAGTATTATCTGTCTATTTTCTGAATTATTTGTGTAATAAAAAATATCCCGAAAATAAAAGTGCTCCAAATGCCCTGCAAATTTAAAATGATTTTTTATGGAATATTTGAGGATTTTAGGCACTGAAATCACTGCAGGAGGGGCAAGCACTAGGCCACGAGAGTGGAGGGCGCGCCTACCTTCCATGGGTGTGCCCCCCTATCTCGTGGGCCCCTGGTGGCCCCCCTCCACTTATGCCAGCACCCACACACTCCATCTTATTCCCAAAAAAACCCCATCCAGCTCAAGCACGAGTTCTAGCTCATTTTGCTGCGATTTTCGATCTCCTTGCTCAAAGCTCCATTCACAAAACTGCTTTGGGAGATTGTTGCTTGGTATGTGACTCCTCCATTGGTCCAATTAGTTTTTGTTCTAGTGCTTTATTCATTGCAATTTTTTGCTGCATAGGTGACCATGTTCTTGAGCTTGCGTGTTGAATTTATGAGGTCCCAAGCAATTCTAATGCATGATATAGGCTCTAGTCACTTGTAGGAGTAGTTGCTATCAATCTTGTTTAGTTTTATTCACTTTTATTTTGATGTTACTAAAATTTCAGAAATTTTTCAGAAAAAGAATTATGTCTAGGAGAATGTACCAAGGAGGTTCCTCGGTAAAGAAATGACCCAGGATTGCTATACATGAGCAAGATGTTGAATTACCGAGGGACGCAGATGTACGAGCTTGTGAGTGGCCATCCAACGATTTTATGGTCGAAGCAGACTTTAAGGAAGAATTTGACGCGTTTGTGCATAATGCTGATCTGGAGGACTTCTTACAAGATAAGTGTCCACAGTACTATCAATTGACTGATTCATTTGTGTGAAGGTTTAAATATAACTAAACACGTAATTCTCCTAGTGTCCTATTTGATATCTATGATACATCTTATACCATGGACTTAGAGGAATTTACAACTGCTTGCAAACTTCCGCAGTGGGGTAACATTAATGATCCCCACAAATCTGAATTTAGAGATTTCCTTGCTAGTATTACTGTGGGAGAATCGAGGGATATTGCACAAGCTACCATAGGGAGCATTCATTTTCCCGCTATACATTATTTTGCTCTCTTCATTGGTAGATGCTTTAACGGTAAAGATGAAGCATGTCATATGTGTGTCCCTGATCTTTGTGTCCTCAAGAGTGCTGTGTTAGGTTATAAAGATTACAACTTGGGGGAAATAGTTGCACGTAGGTTGCATAATAATAGTAGAGCGGGAGATTTATTTGGAGGAATTTATGCGACCCGTGTGTCTAATTATCTTGGTATAGCCCCATGAGAGGGGGATATGATGTTACCTCCTACTTATTTAGATTATGATGCTATGGTCCAACATCATTTTCTTAAGAGGAATGAACAATTCCTCCAATATCGACTAATCTATGACAGACGCAACGCTGTCCATGTTACTCTTCCTGCTCCTTTCCTTTTTGATTACCAGGCAAAAGGAAGATATGTTGTTACCAGGGAGGAAGCAGCTGAACACGAGGGGAGAGCGAAGGCGGCTCGCCAACATGCCGCAGCTCAGGAGGCATTCACTGCTGCATCTCAGTACGACCCCAGTTACAACTACGGATATCAGCCAAGCTACCCTTGGCATTAGATCAACTTAGGCCAAAAGCCTAAGCTTGGGGGAGTACGTATTTTTCACCGACTTTACATTCATGTCCACACACTGTTCTAGTCATCGGTGTTCATACTCTTTTATTGTATTATCCGTGCTAGTTTAATTTCTTTTTCTTGCTTTCTTCTTGTGTGTTTGATAAACCTTAAGAAAAAACAAAAACATTAGTTAGTTTAATTTCCATGCTTGTAGTAGAAATTAAAATGAAAACCCAAAAAGATTTGTCGTTCTTCTTCTTGCTTGTTGGGAGCTTTCTCGTGTAAATAGTTTTATTTTATTTTATTTTCTTTGGAGGTCGAGAGTAGAAGACCATATTGAAAATGTTTAGTGGCTCTCATATGCATGATTGTTTATTTAACTTAGAGCCCATATTATTTTGCCTTCTCTCTTGAGTTGAATGTTTGCAGATTCCAGCTTAGTCCAATGCACGTGCACTACTATTATTATACACATCGTTCGGTCGTGCAAGTGAAAGGCAATAATGACGATATATGATGGACTGATTGAGATGAGGGAAGCTGGTATGAACTCGACCTCTCTTGTTTTTGTAAATATGATGAGTTCATCGTTCCTGATTCAGTTTATTATGAAGTAAACATATTTGCAATGACATTTAGAGATTATAGTTGCTTGTGCCATGCTTGATTAGCTATGAGTTATAATGGTTTACCTTATGTACCAACATGCTATTAGAATGATTATGATATGGTATGATGGGATGGTATCCTCCTTTGAATGAATTGAGTAACTCGACTTAGCACATGTTCACGCATGTAGTTGAAACAAATCAACATAGCCTTCATGATATTTATGTTCATGGTGGATTATATCCTACTCATGATTGTATTCGGCGTGAATTAATTTTAATGCATGTTTATGACTGTTGTCGCTCTATTAGTTGGTCGCTTCCCAGTCTTTTGCTAGCCTTCACCTATACTAAGTGGGAATATTGCTTGTGCATCCAAACTCCTTAAACCCCAAAGTTGTTCCAATGAGTCCACCATACCTTCCTATATGCGGTATTTACCTGCTGTTCCAAGTAAATTTCTATGTGCCAAAGTCCAAACCTTCAAATGAAATTCTGTTTTGTATGCACGAGTAGCTCATGTTTCAACTAGGGCTGCCTATATCTTCCATGCTAGGTTGGTTATTCTCAAGAGGAGTGGACTCCGCTCCTCATTCACGAGAAAGGGCCGGTAACCGGGATGCCCAGTCCCATGATCCAAAAAGAACAAAGCAAATCAAAATAATTAAACAAAACTCCCCCAGGGCTGTTGATAGTTGGAGGCACTCGTTGTTTCGAGCAAGCCATGGATTGATGCTTGTTGGTGGTTGGGGGAGTATAAACCTTTACCATTCTGTTTGGGAACTGCCTATAATGCATGTAGTATGAAAGATACAACCATCTCATAGTTGTTGCATTGACAGCAAAAGTATGCCGCTCAAAATGTTATTCAGTCTCTATTTTAAAATCGAGCTCTGGCACCTCTACAAATCCCTGCTTCCCTCTGCGAAGGGCCTATCTATTTACTTTTATGTTGAGTTATCACCTTCTTATTAAAAAGCACACGCTGGAGATCACAATGTCATTTGAATTCATTATTGTTGGTTTATATTGGGTATGACTTGAGTGGATCTCTTTTACCATGAATTACAATGTTTAGTCAGTCCTTGATCTTTAAAGGTGCTCTACATTTATGTTTTGCGGTCTCAGAAATGGCTAGTGAGATACCATTTTGTTATATCGCTTCCGGGGACGGAGTGGCAACCGCAGCCACAGGAGGGTGAGTGTGTCCTCTTAGCCACCCATGTCGATCGCGGGTTCTCTCTGCCGCCGAATCTTTTCTTTTGAGGGTTTATGAAATTCTTTGGGGCACAACTCCATCACTTCACACCCAACTCCATTGCCTATCTCGCCGCTTTCGTGTCTTTGTGCGAAAACTTCTTGGGTTGTCGGCCGCACTGGGGCCTCTTCAAGCACATATTCACTTGTCGTTCTCAGATGGTGAAAAAGGCGAGTCCGAATGACGAGAGGACCCAAGTAATCCAGATGTGTGGGGGTCTTGGGGTCCAGATGAGGAGTAAGAGTGCCTTTCCAGCCATGACCCTTCCCGAGTCGGTTAGAGGGTGGCAGTCGACCTAGTTCTACTGCCAAGACGAGTCGACGCCGGGGCAGTCGTCTGGTCTCCCTCCGTTCTCCATGGACCGAGTGAACAAGCCATCTTCCCTGAAGGTGCTTCCGGAGGAGAAGGCTCAGGTTAAAATGTTGATGGAGCGTGTAGTCCAACTCATTCGCGACGGGGTCACTGGCATGGATCTTTTGGAGGTTTTCCTTCGACGGCGCATTCAGCCACTCCAATACCGAGGCCAACCGATGTGGTTGTACTCTGGTACTGAAGACACCACTTGGGTCCACCTAGAGGAGGTCGACGACGCAACACTGGAGAGGTGGATGACTGCCATCATAGGGAACAAAGATAACCCTCATGGGGCTAGGAGGATCCCACCACTCGACCAGTCTTATGAACCAGACAAGGTTTGACCACTTATCTCCGACTGTAATCATGTTCCGTTCATTCTGTTTTGCTGCAACTCAATCGACTGACTTTTATCTTGTTTTGTTGTCTTTCAGATCACTACTGAGTTGTATTCGATGCCCAACGGGGCGCAAGCACAGACCGAGGAGGAGGAAGGAAGTGGAGGTGAGAGCCCGGAGGAGTGGGAATCGGATGGTGATGATGGCGATGAAGATGCTGGCTCTGATGAGGAAGAGGAGGAGGAGGAGGAGGAGGAGAAGTCGCACCTCCCCGTTCTGAAAGACGATCCAAGCTTGTCCATGACCCTGCAGTCGAGCGGTAAGGGGGTCGCGCCTGTTGTGCAGTCGACCAAGCGTCCTCAGACGACCTCTCCGGCGCCGACTGAGAAAGCGCCGAAGCAATCTCGAGTGGCGTCATCAAAGCTGACGAAGGCCTTGCCGAAGATGAAGATGGCGATCCCCACTATTTCTGGGTAATGGCGTAACTTGTGTTTTCTTGTTTCACATGGATTTATTCTTGGTCGATTCGTTAGCTGACCGACTGATTTCTGAAACTGCAGTGCTCCTACTTCTGAGACCTCGACCAGACCTGAAGATCAAGAAATGGAGGATGCTGTCACTTCCAACCCTAGTATGACCTTTGTAGTTTCGTTTTCAGTCGGTAGGATCTTCATTTTTAACTTTGAATCTTTTTTGCAGCTCCTTCTAATATCATCATTGATCTTCCTGATGATGATGACAAGGAACCACTGAGGCAGAGGAGGAACAAGAGGGCGTCTGCTGGCAAGACAGCTCAGGTTGTATCAGCACCTGAGACGTTGGTTGTGGAGGGGGACAACGTCACTCGGCCTACCGTATCCTTTGCGGTGCCGCTGACGAGTGCTCGCCCTTCGTCGTCGAGTGCTGATCAGCCTTCACTTTTCTCCACCCACCACGTCCCAGATGACCAAGCAAGCCCTGCTAAAGAAGCCATACGCCAGGCGGGGGTCATGATGGAGCAAGTGAAGGCGATCCGAGACGCCAGTCAAGCAGCTTATGACGCCAGTTCAGCCCTTCAGAGCAATGTTCAGGTTAGTCAATCACCGCCTGTTCTGTTAGGATATGATACCTGAAAACTTTTCTGAAAATCATAGTATCTGTCGTACACCCACTGGGTGTGTTGATTGAATATCTGGATTGGTGGGGGCACGCTGAGTGCACCCACTAGGTGTAGTCCTCAAGGCTATGGTGGACTGCTGGCAGTCGACCATAGTCTTTATGTCTTGAACTTTTTCTCATTACTTTCTTTACTCGATCTGGTCGAATGGAATCATAGAACCAGTGGGGGCATGCTCAGTGCACCCACTGGGTGTAGTTCCCAAGACCGTGGTCGACTGCTGGCAGTCGACTATGGTCTGAAGAACACCTCTCTCTTTTTTTTAACTGTGGCTAACTGCTGGTGGTTAGCCTTTCTGTCTTTTTTGGTCGACTGATCAACTCTAGCTGATAGAACTAGTGGGGGCACACTGAGTGCACCCACTGGTGTAGTCCTCGAGACTACGGTCGAATGTTTTAGATTCTGCTGTAGTCTTAGAAATACTACAATTTTTTCCTTAGTCACTCGGAAGTGACCTATCTTTGACGTCTGTCGATTGGTCCTTCGCAGAAATCTTGTGAGCTTGCAGCTTGTCATACTGAGTTGGAGAACAAGCATATCCAGCTCGAAGTTGATCTGAAGCTTGTCCAGGAGAACTTCACGAAGGCGAAGGAGGAGGCAAAAGGTATGTTTCGTGAGAACCTTGACGACTGACTTTGATTCTTGTCCATTCTCGAGTCTGATCTCACTGTGATTTTGCAGATAAACTGAGGGATTCCCTGAAGAAGAAGGATCTTGACCTCGCTGAGGCGCAGAAAGTAGCTTCAGAGAAGACCAAGCCCACAGAAGAAAAGCTGGCTTCGATCAACAAACTTGAAGAGGAGAATACTAATCTGAAAGCTGCTCTTGATGCGGCCAACAAGGAGGTCAGTCAACTGAAGAATGACCAGATTGCCTTGAGTGACAAGGCCAGCGAATTGGCGGGAAAGAAGAATGATCTGGAGGCTTATCTGGGAGGACTCGCCAAGAAGTTGTTCCTCATGCTTGAAGGTAACCCTTTGTATCCGGCAGGCTTTTAATTATGGTCTTACCACCAAACTGCTGCCTTAACTTTGGGTTGTGTCTACACAGTTCTGCCAAAACTTTGAGGAGGAGACAGGTCGACTGGAGACTAATCTAGATCCCATCAACTCCCCTGTGAAGGATGAAGCCGCCATGAATGTGCTCCGACTCGAATCTCGTGTTGCTGCTGTGGTTGACTATCTTGCAAGACTGAAGGTTGCAAAGTCGCGTATCTACACGGCACTCTAGCCAGGAGAAACACTTCAGAATGACCTTGAGTCTCTGATGACTCAACTGAACGAAGTTCCAAGTCGAGTGCAAGAATGGAAGAAGTCTTCCCCGGCAAATGGCAAATAATGTAATGCGAGGGATAGAGTTTGTGATGGGTACTTGGTATGTCTTGACTTGTGCGTAGACCTCCCCGGCAACGGCACCAGAAATCCTTCTTGCTACCTCTTGAGCACTGCGTTTGTTTTCCCTTGAAGAGGAAAGGGTGATGCAACAAAGTAGCATAAGTATTTCCCTCAGTTTTTGAGAACCAAGGTATCAATCCAGTAGGAGGCTACACTCAAATCCCTCGTACCTACACAAACAAATGAGAACCTTGCAACCAATGCAATAAAGGGCTTGTAATCCCTTCATGGCCACTTGCAAAAGTGAGATATGCTAGAGATAACAATAAGATAAATATTTTTGGTATTTTTATGATATAGATTGGAAAGTAAAGATTGCAAAATAAAATAGATCGGAAACTTATATGATGGAAAATACACCCGGGGGCCATAGGTTTCACTAGTGGCTTCTCTCAAGATAGCTTAAGTATGATGGTGGGTGAACAAATTACAGTCGAGCAATTGATAGAAAAGTGCATAGTTATGAGAATAGCTAGGCATGATCATGTATATAGGCATCACGTCCGCGACAAGTAATGCATTAGGCAAGATGACATGATGTAGAGGGATAAACTCAAGCAATATGATATAAACCCCATATTTTTATCCTCGATGGCAACAATATAATACGTGCCTTGCTGCCCCTGCTGTCACTTGGAAAGGACACCGCAAGATTGAACCCAAAGCTAAGCACTTCTCCCATTGCAAGAAAGATCAATCTAGTAGGCCAAACTGAACTGATAATTCTAAGAGACTTGCAAAGATAACCAATCATACATAAAAGAATTCAGATGAGATACAAATATTTCTCATAGATAAACTTGATCATAAACCCACAATTCATCAGATCTAGACAAAACACACCGCAAAAAGAGTTACATCGAATAGATCTCCAAGAAGATTGAGGAGAACTTTGTATTGAGATTCAAAGAGAGAGAAGAAGCCATCTAGCTAATAACTATGGACCCGAAGGTCCGTGGTAAACTACTCACACTTCATCGGAGAGGCTATGGCGTTCATGTAGAAGCCCTTCGTTATCGATTCCCCCTCCGGCGGAGCACCGGAAAAGGCCCCAAGGGTTGCAGTGGTGGAAATAGGGTTTCGTGGTGCTCCTGGATGTTTTCAGGGTAAATGAGTAAATATAGGCAAAGGAAGTCAGTCAGGAGAGCCACGAGGGGCCCACGAGGGTGGGGGCGCGCCTACCCCCCTGGGCGCGCCCTCCTACCTCCTGGTAGCCTCATCTCTTTCTTGACATCCACTCCAAGTCTCCTGGATTGCGTTTGTTCCAAAAATAACTCTCCCGAAGGTTTCATTCCGTTTGGACTCCGTTTGATATTCCTTTTCTACGAAACACTGAAATAGGCAAAAAAACAACAATTTGGGCTGGGCGTTCGGTTAATAGGTTAGTCCCAAAAATAATATAAAAGTGTATAGTAAAGCCATTAAATATCCAAAACAGGTAATATAATAGCATGGCACAATCAAAAATTATAGATATGTTGGAGACGTATCACCCGACGATGCGCCTCGGCGTCCGCAGCACACTACGCCCTGATCCCCGTCTTCATTCTCCCTCCTACTGCCTCCCTCTCACACACACCATTGCCGCCCGAGTTCTCCAATGAGCACGCTCAGACGCGCGGCTCTCTGCCACTCCCCTGGTCTCTTTCTACCTTCCCCTGGTCGTAGACCACCACCACGAACACCGCAGACATGCGCAAGCGAGCCCCCGTGACCCACAGTGATGGCAACAGCCTCGTCAGAGCATGAGTCCACGGTGAGCCACGCCAGGGCTGTTTAAGGCCAGCCCGAGCTCCTTTCTCTCCACCACTCACTCTCTTCCACTCCCAATCTTCCCCCTGTGCCTCCCGTTCGTCCCCAGAGCTGCCCGAGCTCGAGCTCCACTGCCTCGGGTCGCCGTCGATCCAGAGGTACAGGCCCTCTCCGCCTCTCCTAGCACTCGATCTGAAACCGTTGCACCTCCCTGAGCATTTCCCATCTGCTTCCCCTCTCTTTTGAAGCCGGAATCAGCCGGAGTGAGCTCCTCCCGAAGCTTTTCCGCCAGCTTCCTCGTCGCCAGCGAGTCCCTGCACTCCGGCGGCCAACACCAACACCACCAGAACGGCGACACCCTCCCAAGCTCAACGGTACCACTCCCACCTCCATCCGTGCCCCACATCATTGCCGGCGAGCTCGCTGCCATTTCTGGTCAGAGGAAGATGACGGCGGCCGTAGGCCCCATCCGTCAGCCTGACGTCCTGACGGGTAGGACCCACCCATCAGGTTTAAAACGCACGCGTGCGCGCACCGATTCACTGCATCGGCTGAAGGCGTATTTCACCTTTATGCCTTTGACGTGGCGGCCTCGTGTGGGCTGGATCCCCATTGGGCCTGCTGCACTGTGGCCTTTCTGGCCGAGTGGCATAGTGGCATTTTTCTTTTTCTTTTTCTGTCTGTTTTATAAAAATTCCACAGGATAAAATATTTATCCAAATGCAATAATTCCAATTCCTAAAATCTTCAAATAACCCCACCTATTTATTCATGTAACTTTCATACACATCCATCACATTTTCCTGTACCGTTCAAATTTAAGTTCAAATTTGGGCATTTAAATCCTTTTTTGAAAATCCATATCTACTATTCCTTAACTCCAAATCCAAAACTAGGAATTTTCCACTTCTTAGTTTTCTCCCTGGTATTTAACAAAAATAAGTTGACATTTTTCTGAGCACTTTGGTTTTTCTATTTTACTATTGCCTTATTTTTTCCGTTGTTTCTTTTGCAACGAATAGATCCCGTATGTGACGAAGTAGTTGGAAAAGAAGAAGGAGATGGACTTGGAGACTTTGAATACCAAGACAACCAAGGCAAGTAGCCCTTTGACCATAATGCACCTCTCCTATTCATCAATAAAAGTTTTCCATATGCATGATGATGTTGTTGATTATGAACTTGATATGATCATTGCATGGATGCATGCCCATTGATACTTGGATGTGCATATCTCTACCATGTTCATATCTCTACCATGTGCTAGTGACACGAAAGCTTCCCGGTTCTTGTGGGTAAAGTGCAAAACCTCTGCACAGTGTCAAACTATTCGAATAGCCGTGTCCACGGTCAAGGACAGTTGGGTGGTGCTACTTAAACTATGTCCCAAACTTTACAAACTTGGTATATGTGAGTTGCACGGGTCAAGTAAAGACTTGACATATTGATAAATTTAGAATTGTTCTAAATTCTATTTATGTTGATATCTGTAACCTGTTCACATGGTTACCGGACATCATTGATGCATGTTTCACAAGTTGAAGAGGACATGTCGTTAAATTTTCCAACTAGCATGCCGCTAGGTTGCACACTCTTTGTTACATCATGCATTGTTACCTTGATCCAAAAACATGGGTTGCTTGCGAGTACATTCAAAGTACTCATTGGCTTGCCACTGGTTATTTAATTAAACAGGCATGGAAGAGCAGGAGTTCCAGGAAGAGTTCTTTGGTGACGAACATGCGAACTAGTACGCTTCCTAGCCAGAATACCTATAGGGTTAAGGCAGATGGCATGGGCTATACTTATCGACAAAGATTTCCACTGCTTATGTTTCATTTGATGTTCAGCCCTTAAGGCTTTCTCAATGTAAGACTTGACCATAATGGTCTTAATTTGTGTAAGACGGTATGTTTGGATGTAAGACTTGTTATTTAGCTTCTGTGTGTTCAGTGAGCATTGATCTCTGGGATCACTATACACGTGCATTTGGTGATCTCGACTTATGGGTCGGGGTCCCCACAAAGCTAGTATCAGAGCCATTGTGACTGTAGGAAGCCTTAGTTTGCATGGGCGTTAGTTAGCTTGAGACCATTTTCATAAACCATCTAAACTTCTCTTCTTTTCTAAAGCTTACCCAACCCAAGATATATTTCCCTTATTGACCTCTCCTATTCAACCTTTGTAGATGGTTATCGTACCCGAAGACTTCTTGACCACCAGATTCCCTGTGCTTCTCGAGGATAGCCTCCGGAAGAGCCAGTTTCACCGAGCCCCCATTTTCACCTACCATGAGCACTGGATCAATGACACCGAGACGGAATACCATGTGGAAGTCATCGTGAAGGCTAATGACCCTCCAAAAAGTTGGTTCTTCGAAGGGCCATAGACGGCAACACTAGTCCTCGCCGTCGAGACTGCAACACTCAAGGCCCTCACCTGTCTCCGGGACCTTCTTCCAGAGATGGCGGACGAGTTAGCAACCCGCTTCTTGCCTTACCGGAAGGAGGGTGAAGACGAGATCAGCGCACCAGCTCCACCCCTCGAGGAAGGACTTCCACTCCGATTCCAAACCTACTTCAGCCTTTGTGCCGATAGCTTGGCATAACGCTTGGCCTCTGAGTCAATGGAGCTCCGAAAGGAAGTCCACGAGACCAAGGCACTTCTTAGCCAAGCGCAAGGGAATACGGATATGATCAAGAAGAAAGGAGCTCCCCCTGGACAACCCACAGTAGCATATCGAGGCGGAAGACCACCAGTAGATGCACCTGCCAAGGATGGAGAACCACCCCAGCAACGCCGTACGATGGCAAGGGACTACCGCAAGCTCTTCATCACACCACCAGCAAAGCAACACCATGTTGAGCTCCTCCACTCACCTACCCCTTCGAGCGATGAAGGGATTCAGACTGATGATGACATGGAGGAAGACCCGGAAGAGCCAGAGTACACGACTGAGCATTCCACCACATAGGAACCACTCTAGAATAGGCTAGTCCGTAACCCCTGTGGTAGGATAGCTCGTGTATCCCCTATGCGAAGTCGAGTCCATGTAATGGTTCAAATGAAACCATGTTTTGTAGTGTTTGCTTTTGGATGTATTTGATGGAAGTCATACTCTTCCTTCGGGAGCATGTAAACGACTACATCACCTATTTGGATTTCTTAATGAATGTGTTTGGCCCTTTTGGTCCTTGCATAAAAACAACTTGTGTCATACCATCCCCCTTACTAGGCAACCAATCTATCTTCCTTTTCAGTCATCTTTCCCAATTATGAGACCTTGACTGCTCCAACAGGATGCCCGTTGTAACCTGTACTAGTAACTCTACCCAACAACAAGGAGCCGGAGGATCCACCCAAGGAGGAGCCAGCAAGGACCAAAACCAAGGAAAAACTCCACCACCGCCTCCACCTCCGAACATGGACGTGGCTCAGCTTCTCCAAGCCTTCCGAGAGGAACGCCAAGCCAACACCACAACCCTACAGATGATTGCTCAAGCTGTCTCCAACAACTACCAGCCGGCAGGGAACAACAATGGACGTTCCAAGTTGGCTGAGTCCAGGAAGCATGCACCACCCACCTTAATCGAGACCGCTGAACCCCTGGATGTAGATGACTTGGTCTGCACCATTGAGGATCTGTTGGAGCTAGTCGGCTGCACTGAAGACCATCAGAGGGTGGCTTATGCTGCCCACTGTCTTGGGGGGGACTGCTAGAGCTTGGTGGGATGGATTCAAGGTCATGCATGTTGGGCAAGCCATCATCACTTGGAATGATTTCAAGGTAGAGTTCTGCAAGGCCCATATTCCTTCTGGAATTGTGGCCATCAAGAAGCATGAGTTCCAAGCCCTGAAGCAAGGAAGTGGCACTGTTAAGGAGTACATGCAGAAGTTCAGTGTTCTGTCGAGGTATGCTCCTGAGGATGTCAGCACAGATGCTGCCAAAAGAGAGCGCTTCATGGAAGGCCTTTGTCGGTGTTCAGGGAATGGGGGTACCCAGACTTGCCTGCCTGCGGCCTGTGACGTGGCTCAAGGAGTGGCCCAATACGGCCCATCTTCATCAACGCGTACTCAAGACCCTCGCGAGGGGCCGAGCCTTGCGGGGCGGACGACAGGAGGCTTCCTCGGGCACAGCCTCGTCAGGCTGGCTCGCGAGGAGGCGGAGAAATCAAGGCGGGGTACCCCACGAGGTGCCCATGACGCAAGCCATGACTACCGAGGTCAGGCGGGGCGCTGGCCTGCGCAGAGTCCTTGTTTCATCTTTGGCGTAAAGGGGGCAAGCGCAGGCAAGGGTATCAAGCAAAGGCAACCATTTCGGTGCAACGAGAGCAAGACCAGCAGGGCGACAGGATGAAGGTCATCGTGGAGCCCAAGCCGGCGTCATTGTCAGGGTCTTTGGCAGGCGAGGACCAACTTTAGTCAGGATAAGTGTACTAGATGTTCCCCTTCAAATTGGCCAATTGTTGGCGCCCTTCCCGCTCAATATTTGGGGAGAGGCCCAGGGCCTCCGCCTATATATAGGACTAGCCACCCACAGGCAGGGAGAGGCGGATTTCAGATAGACTAGAGAGACAGAGAGAGAAGCGACTGAACTCCCCCTAGCAGTTCATCGCACCAGCCAAGAACAGACCCTCGCGAGGCTGTTCTTCCTTGACTATTCATCATCAGCCCCAGAGGCAATCCACGACACCACACACTGGAGTAGGGTGTTACACCATAATGTTGGCCCGAACCAGTATAAACCTCGTGCCCTCTGTGTTGTTCTCCGTGTAGTTTTAGATCCTTGCGAGGCGACGAGACACGGGTAGGCAGTAGGTGCGATCTCCGCGCGCACCCCAGAGTTCGAACCTTAAGGGTCTGCCGGAACCCGAAATCTGACATTTGGCGCGGCAGGTAGGGGTGCGCCAGAATCTGCCTTCCGTCACCTCGTGTTTTCGCCGCCCATCGCATCCATGTCAGACGCTCGTCCAGCCCGCGCTGAGCGCCGGGCCGCTCTCGCCACTCGCGTCGCCCAGACGGCCCCCGTCGGCGGGCGCCCCCGCCATTCCCCGTCGCCTGCCGTCAACGCCGCCACCGGCCCGGCGGGAAACGAGCAGCAGGCGTCGTCCTTGCATCCTTCGGTGCGGCGAGAAGGCCGCACCTCCACCCCATCGCTGACTCCAGCAGGCTCCTTGTCACACGCCCGTCGTGCTCCTGCAGACGCGCACGCCACACTGCTCCTGGCGCGGGAGCTCCTGCACTACCGTCCCGTCGATGACCTCTACGACGATTGGCTCGCCCGCATCACCGAGCTCGTCAGCGCCGCTGGGGGCTCCCCTGCGCCATCCCTCTTACTGCACCGCGCCCCGCCCTACGCGAGCAACGAAGTTCCGGGGGCGCCTCAGCCGCCTCCCCCTCAAGAAGGCGCCTTGGCCCCAAGGCGCGTGGCCCCTAGGCACAACCCGCCTTGAGGTAGCGCCCCGTGAGTCCCTTGCTGGCTCACGGGTGCCCAGATACACCTCGTCAGGCCCTACCTTGCCAGCCACGTGTCAGGGCGGGGCTGTACACGCCCCGGGGGCTCCTCTCGGAGGGGAGCCCCCTCCCATGCACTAGTGGAAGCACCATGCTCCGCGCTGGCTGGCGACATTGCCGAGGAGCGGGTATGCCCGTACATATACGAAAGCGCTATGCTCCGCGCTGGTGATAAACAACTGAGGGTGGCCCCCGGCCGCATCAACCTCAGGGAGCCCAGAGCTCAATGTCCGGCCCCATCGTAACGCCTCCCCTCGGGAGCACCACTCGAGGGGGATGGGCACGGGGGCTACGCCTAGGTCACGCCCAGGCGCACGCCACCCAGCCAGGCCCCTCAGGCCTGGTTCATCGCACGCCTCTCCCCGAGTGGAGCCAAGATACGAAGGCTCTTTGAACGTCAAGGGGGACCCCTGAGCATCGCGACTCAGGAGCCTAACTGGTCACGTAGCCCCTCACCCCATAGTTCCGAAAGGCTAACGGCGGTTGAGGTATGCGCGGGGTCGGGCTCTGCCGACGTAGAACGGTAAATTTACCCATACATCTCACCTCCCTACTTGCTGTTCGTGCATCAAGGGGGACTCCTGAGCATCGCGACTCAGGAGCCTAACTTGTCACGTAGCCCCTCACTCCTTGGTCCCGTCCTGGTTTCCGATCGGGGCTAACGGCGACTGAGGTATGCGAGGGGCCAGGCTCTGCCGACGTAGAACACAAGAAAGTAGGAAGGAAAAGCGCAAATCTCAAGGAATTCAAAAGCAAATATTACAGTCCATAGAGTTCTTTGACAACGCCAAACACAAGTTTAAATGCCTCCATGAGGCATGATGCATGTTGCAGGAGCTAAAAGCAGGACGAGAGCCGCGAAGGGGTCACTTTCTGGTGGTGCCATCGCTGGTGACGGAGCTGCGCTGGGCGACTTCGCCTTGTGGAGCCTGAGGATCGGCAGCGCCTCGCTTTGGCTTGGTGCTGAAGGCCCGGAACTTCGCCAGCAGAGCCTCCGCTCGACCCTTCACGGCCTCAGCAGTGACAGCGGCAAGCTCGCTGCTCACGGGCTCCAGCAGGCTGTCAAGGTCAACGTCGGGGTCGCGAAGGTAGACGTGGGTGAAGACGCGCGTCAGCGCTGCAGAAGAAAGGACACGCGCCTCGGCCTCAGACGTGGGGCCAAGGCCAAGGGCGACATCTTCGAGGGCGCGGACCAGGAAGGGAAGCAACTTGGCAGGGCCGTCCTCGGCGCCGGCCAGCGGGCTCTCCAGGACGCTGCCATAAAGACTTTAGCAAGGTGCGAGCCTTCTCCTCCAGCTTCACGAAGGCCGCACGGTCCTTGGCTAGGACCCACGCCGTGCCATCTAGCTCGATCCTCTTCGCCTCCAGCGCCTGCTCCAGCGCACCTAAGCGGCCATGGCGCTCATCAAGCTTGGCATCCCAGTCCTTGGCGGCAGCCCCACGAGCCCTCATATCTTCCTCCTTCTCCTGGCGGACATGGGCTTCCTTGGCGAGCTGGTCGCGCAGGCGTTGCAGCTCGCTCTCCAGCACCTTGTGGCGACCCTGGACATCCGCAACCTCACCCAAGGCGGCGTCGCGAGCGGCCATGGCCTCAAGGATGGCCTGCTTCTCGTCGCAAGCCGTCGCGGCCTGAGCCAGCGCAGCTTGGACTGAAGCATCAGAGTGAACCCAGCCGGAGGCCAGCTCCAGGCGCCCGGCCACCAAGCGAGGGTCGGCGCCCAGAAGATCTTTCCGCAGCCGGTCCAGCTCAGCAGCAGCATGATCCAGGACAGTAGAAGGAGTCGGGCAGATGGCAGTTGGCGGAGTAGGGGGAGAAGACGACAGCTTAATCACAGCACCATGAGTCGGGACCTTCTGTGCCCCGACGACTGCGGCAGTGGCGTCAGGCAAGGACACCTTGGGAGTTGCTCGGGCCACGGGGGCTGAGCTCGCCCGAGCTAGCCCCGTCAGGCCTCGCGAGGATGGCCGGGCAGGAGAGGCCCACGTCTTGTCGCCCCCTTCTCCCGCGGATGGAGGTGCGGCCCCGGACGAAACCTCAGGAGCCCCCTTCAGCTTTTTCACCGTAGGCACCGGCCTAGCCAAGGAATATGGGCGTCAAGCCTCAACAACGAAGCAAGAAGCAAAATGAGAATCAAGCACTTACTGGTCATCGCTCGCGGGATCGAGCAACCTCCGGCCGAACTTGAAGCCCGAGAGCTGGCCGCTGGGATCAACCTCAAGAGGCTCGGGAGCAGGAGGCGCGTCTGTAGATCGCCTCGGAGCCGGAGCAGACCCGCGGGGAACCAGCCCCGTCATGTCCTTCTTCGGGATCAGGGAAGAGCTCTCGCCACCTTGCTCGTCACCATCCTCCTCCTTGTCCGGCATGAGGCGAAGAGCGCGGGACCTACGCCGAGGGGGGGATGCCCTCGACTCCCTGTCGGTCGCCTCGGAATCGGGCTCCTCTTCCTGCTCCTCTTCCTCCTCCTCTCTGCTTGAGTCGCTGGAGGACACGTTCATCGTCGCCAGGGCCGCCAGGTCCTGGGTAACCTCCACGGGCATAGGCCCGTCCCCCTCGAAAGCGGGCATGGAGGTCACCACCTGCTCCCAATCCTCCGGTAGGAACAGGGGCACAAGAGCACCCTCCAGTCTTGCCACGTCACCCCCAACCAAGGATTGGAGGACCACGGCCAGATCTTCGTCGGCCAGGACTTCGGGGTTCGGGCGAAGGGCGGCATTGCCCCCCCTGAGCCTCCACAGCGGGAGCGAATATTCCCGAAGCGGAGCCACCCGGTGTTCCAGGAACTCCCTCAGGAGCGACGCCCTGGTCAGCTTCGCCGCCGCCATGTTGCCCGGCCACAGGTCCGCATCCATCCTCTCCAGCACTAGTTTTGCACGGGGATCGGCGAGCTCCGCGCGGGACCAAGCGTCGACGGACTCAGGCTGCCTCGTGGGCAGAATCAACCGGGGATGGATGCGCCCAGCATCCACCATGACCCACTTGCTCCTGAAGCCTTCAGTCCTCTTCCCGGGCTTCGAGATGGCATTGCAGCTGCCATATGCGGCGAAGCTCGCGCACGCGGTGATGGGGCCGCGAGAGACCCGGAGGTAAAAGTAATGGCGCAGCAAGGCCACCGAGGGCCTTACCCCGACATGAGCCTCGCAGTAGTAGGCGAAAATCGCTAGGAGAAGAACAGAGTTGGGATGGAGATGTAGAGCTAGCAGGTTGTAAAGGTGAAGAACAGAGAGGAAGAACTCGGAAAAGGGGGGCACCAGACCGGCGGCGATGGCGCTCACGAAGAGCGGGTAGAAGGTGCTTCCTTCGTCCTCAGGAAGGGTGGAACCAACCTTAAGCACGGCCGCCCCGTCGTTTCCTTGCACCGGCATCATCTGGCGTGTTAGGGCAAGGTTCTTCCCCGACACATTCGGAGGATCCAGAGCGGGCGAGTACCATGCTCCGGCCGGGGTCTGGCGAGGTGGCATGCCTTGCTAGGATGCAGGGTTGGAGTAGATCTGGGGATTTCAGAAGCGAGAAGGGAAGGAGCGAGAAAGGGGATCTGGGCAATGATTGGAGAAGGTAAAGAAGGTAAGCCTAGATGGGTACCGCTCTCTTGTCAATTCGTGCAGTTGCTGAGGCGTCGTGGGGGAGCCAGGACGCCCACGTCCAATCGACCGCCACGCGGCGCCCAAGGCCGCAGGCTATTGGGGCCCGCGGCGCTTCGTACTTGCCCCTTCGCTTCCCTGCTAAGCCAAGTCCAGGCGCGCCTTGGGCCCGGGGGCTACTGTCGGCTTTCTGGGAATGGGGGTACCCAGAATTGCCTGCCTGCGGACTGCGGCGTGACTCAAGGAGTGGCCCAGTACGGCCCATCTTCATCAACGCGTACTTAAGACCCTCGCGAGGGGCCGAGCCTCGCGGGGCGGACGACAGGAGGCTTCCTCGGGCACAGCCTCATCAGGCTGGCTCGCGAGGAGGCGGAGAGATCAAGGCGGGGTACCTCACAAGGTGCCCATGACGCAAGCCATGATGACCGAGGTCAAGCGGGGCGCCAGGCAGGCGCCGGCCTGCGCAGAGTCCTTGTTTCCTCTTTGGTGCAAAGGGGGCAAGCGCAGGCAAGGGTATCAAGAAAAGGCAACCATTTTTGTGCAACGAGACCATGACCAGCAGGGCGACAGGATGGAGGTCATCATGGAGCCCAAACCGGCGTCATCGTCAGCGTCTTTGGCAGGCGAGGACCAACTTTAGTCAGGATAAGTGTACTAGATGTTCCCCTTCAAAATGGCCAATTGTTGGCGCCCTTCCCGCTCAATATTTGGGGAGAGGCCCAGGGCCTCCGCCTATATATAGGACTAGCCACCCACAGGCAGGGAGAGGCGGATTTCAGATGGACTAGAGAGAGAGAGAGAGAGAGAGAGAGAGAGAAGCGACTGAACTCCCCCTAGCAGTTCATAGCACCAGCCAAGAACAGACCCTCGCGAGGCTGTTCTTCCTTGTATTATTCATCATCAGCCCCAGAGGCAATCCACCACACCACACACTGGAGTAGGGTGTTACACCACAATGGTGGCCCGAACCAGTATAAACAGCGTGCCCTTTGTGTTGTTCTCCGTGTAGTTTTAGATCCTTGCGAGGCGACGAGACACGGGTAGGCAGTAGGTGCGATCTCCGTGCGCACCCCAGAGTTCGAACCTTAAGGGTCTGTCGGAACCCGAAATCTGACAGCCTTAATCAGACTCTGTAGTACTTGCTTGTTTGTGTGACTAAACAACCTTTCCTGATCTGGTGAACAAGGCACTCATGCTTGAAGACAAGCGACATGCTTTGGATGATACCTGTAAGCGCAAGATGATCAGCAAGGGTAGCTCCAGCAACCAGAAGCCTCGCCAATGGCAGGCAACCCCAGTCAGGCCAACCTATCAGCAGCCAAGAGCTCCTGCACCCCGCACCAACTATCAGCATCAGCAGTACTCCAACCCCAGGGTAGCTTACAACAACACCAATAACATTGGTAGCAACAAAACCAACAACCCAAGCCAAGTCACTTGCTTTGGATGTGGTCAATCAGGACACATCTCAAGGCTGTGCCCTAACAAGAAGCCCGATGCTCCACTCCCCAATGTGCAGAACCCAGGGCAAGGCCACAGAGTGCTACCAAGAAACCAAGCTCCCTGCCACCCACCCACAATGGCAAGGGGCGTGTGAACCACGTCACTTCAAAAGAAGCTCAGGAAGACACGGATGTTGTGCTGGGTATGTTCCTTGTCAACTCAGCACCTGCAACTGTCTTGTTTGATTCTGGAGCCATGCATTCATTTGTTACCGAAAGATTTGCAATAAAAAGTGGCATGACCCCTACACCCCTTCATAATCCCATGGTGGTACAAACCCGCGGAGCAGAGATTTGAGCCAAGATAGGGTGTAAAGGAGTCAGGATCAACATTAACGGGGTGGAATTCCTAGCCGACCTTATCATCTTAAGATCACAAGGCTTGGACTTGATCTTGGGAATGGATTGGCTCAACAAGCACAAAGGCTTGTTAGATTGTGCCAACCGGACTGTTAAAGTGATCAATGACCAAGGAGTTGAAGTTAAGTTTGCCTCCAATACCTCCTCTGCTCAAGTCGCCCAAGTCAACTTTCTAACAGAAGTTGGATTGGAGCAAGTGCCAGTTGTATGTGAATACCCCGATGTCTTTCCTGATGAGTTAGCGGGAATGCCTCCTGATCGTGACATTGAGTTCATTATTGAGCTCATGCCCGGAGCAGGACCTATCTATAAGAAGCCTTATAGAATGGGATCGAAGGAGTTAGCAGAACTGAAGAAGAAACTGGCCGAGCAGTTGAGGAAAGGGTTCATCCGCCCTAGTGCCTCACCTTAGGGATCACCTGTTCAGTTTGCGGAGAAGAGGGACAGTACCATTCAATTATGTGTTGACTATCGTTCCCTTAATGAAGTCACAATCAAGAACAAGTATCCACTCCCCAAGATTGAAGACTTGTTCGATCAGCTGAATGGTGCCAAGGTGTTTTCCAAGATTGATCTTAGGTATGGGTACTATCAGCTGAAGATCAGACCGCAAGACATCACGAAGACGGCATTCGTAACCTAGTATGTCTTGTAGGAGTACACGGTCATGTCGTTTGGGTTAACCAATGCCCCTGCATACTTCATGTACCTCATGAACAAAGTCTTCATGGAGTACCTGGACAAGTTTGTTGTCGTCTTCATTGATGACATACTCATCTTTTCCAAGTCCGAGGAAGAGCATGAGCAACACTTGAGAATGGTCCTAGATAAGCTTCGAAAGCACCAGTTTTACGCAAGTTTAGCAAGTGCGAATTTTGGTTCCATGAAGTTGGATTCCTGGGACATGTATTGAATGCCGAAGGGTTGTCAGTGGATCCCAACAAGATTCAAGCCGTGACTGAATGGCAAACCCTAAGCAATGTGAAGGAAGTCAGAAGCTTCCTCAGACTCGTGGGATATTACCGCAAGTTCGTTGAAGGATTATCAAGCATTGCCTGACCTATGACCGAGCTCTTGAAGAAAGACAAGAAGTTTTAGTGGAAACCAAAGTGTGAAGAGAGCTTCTAGGAGCTGAAGAAGAGATTAACCACCGCCCCAGTTCTGGCCACACCTTATATTCACAAGGAATATGTGATATATTGTGATGCATCAAGAACTGGACTTGGAGGTGTCCTTATGCAAGAAGGCAGAGTCGTAGCATATCTATCCAGACAGCTACGTCCTCATGAAGAGAACTATGCTACTCATGATGTCGAGTTGGCAGCTGTAGTTCACGCCTTGAAGACCTGGCGACATTACCTTCTTGGGAAGCGGTGTGAGATATACACCAACCACAAGAGTTTGAAGTATATTTTCACTCAAAAGGAATTGAACATGAGGCAAAGAAGGTGGCTAGAGCTGATCAAGGACTATGACCTCAATGTTCAATACCACCCAGGAAAGGCTAATGTGGTAGCAGATGCCTTAAGCAGAAAGGCTTGTTCCTTGAATGTTATGCTTAAGGAAAAGCTACCCGCCTTATATGAAGAACTTGAAAGCTTCGGATTGGAACTGGTTGCACCAGGATTCTTGGCCAACCTCGAAGTCAAGCCTACCCTGATGGATGATGTTAAGGAAGCTTAGAAGGGACACGAGAGTACTGAAGGCATCAAGAGGAAGATCAAGGCAGGCAAAGCCCCAAGTTTCTTAGAGGATGAGCAAGGAGTTGTGTGGTTTGGAATCGCATTTGCGTAGCCAACAAAATTGAGCTCAAGAATCTGATCTTGCAAGGAGCTCATGACACCCCGTATTCTTTCCGTCCTGGAGGAACCAAGATGTATCAAGACCTGAAGGAGAGACTCTGGTGGCACGGGATGAAATGGGAGATTGCCACCTATGTTGCAAAGTGTGATGTATGCCAAAGGTTCAAGGCTGAACATCAGCGACCTACTGGATTGCTCCAACCACTAAAGGTTCTTGGGTGGAAATGGGATAAAGTCGGAATGGATTTCATCATTGGATTACCCAGGTCAAATAAGGGTCATCAGTCCATCTAGGTTATAGTCGACCATTTGATCAAGGTAGCCCATTTCATTCCTGTCAAGACTACCTGTGATGGCAACCAGCTGGCAACTCTTTACATCAACAGAATCGTAAGTCTTCATGGTGTTCCTAAGGAGATTGTGTCAGATTGAGGAACCTAGTTTGACTCAAGGTTCCGGAAGAAGTTCCAAGAGGCCATGGGAACCAAGTTGACTTTCGGCACTGCTTTCCACCCACAGACCGGAGGCCAGACAAAACGAGTGAATCGGATTCTCGAAGACATGCTCCGAGCCTATGTCCTAGCATATGGAGCTAAGTGGGAAGATTGCCTTCCGTTCGCTGAATTCTCCTATAACAATAGTTATCAATCAAGTCTCTAGATGGCACCATTTGAAGTGTTGTATGGACGCAAGTGTCGCGCACCCCTCAATTGGTCAGAGACCGGAGAAGGACTAGTCTTTGGACCTAATGTTCTCTGCAAAGCCAAAGAGAAAGTTCAGCTAGTCAGAAAGCGTCTGAAGGCCGCCAAGTCAAGGCAAAAGAGCTATGCCAAAACTCATCACTGGCAAGTGAGCTTCCACATTGGAGACCATGTGTACCTGTGAGTCACTCCTCTCAAAGGGACTAAGTGTTTCCAGGTTAAGGGAAATATCGCCCGAAGGTTTAATGGCCCCTTCAAGATCTCTGCAGATGAGGAGAAGTTGCTTACCAGTTGGAACTTCCTCCTGAACTATTCGATGTGCACAACGTGTTCCACGTGTCACAGACGTACTCGAATCCGCACCATCAAGTACCTCAAGGTCTAGTGGAGCAACCACACTGAAGCAGAAGCAACCTGGGAACGTGAAGACTCCCTTAGATCTGAGTTTCTAGATCTCTTTAAAGCCTAGTTTAGGAATCTTGGGGACAAGATTGTTGTAAGGGGGGTACGTCTGTCACACCCAATGTTTTGTAACATGTCATTTGCATTAATAAAGCATGAAAATTTGGACCAACAAAACTTAGGCACTTTATTTGGCTTTTTATTTGAATTGGATTTCTATCTGTGATTTCAAGTGCTCATGAAAGCCATATTCTAGCTCCACCTTCTATACTTCATTTCCTTGCTCCAAACTTTTGCCCCAATGATCATGCCATGTCTATAGTACAATATGGAATTTTCATACAAAAATAATTGGCCAAAAAGCATTTTCTAAATTTAGTTTTCCAAAAACCTCTGAATTGAGGTTTGCACTACAAGTACTTGATTTGGGGTATGAAAAATCTTTCAAAGAGTATGTTTGACTCCTATTAGGTATAGGACTCCCAAAAACGACAAAAATATAATTTTAAAAGTTATTTTTCTATTTTATTTAAGGGCCTTTTGTTTAGGCCAGAAATGGTCTTTAATAGGTTAAAATTATTTTAATGCTTTAAAAATATTTGTGAAAATTTAGGGAAACTAAGTGGACATATATTGTCCATATATAAGAGTTTCAACACAAGATTTTGAAATATTTATAAAGGAAACATTCTTGAAAAATTCCAATAAAATTCTAGCAAGTAACACATGCCTAATGTGATGATCTTGGAAGGTTTAATCCCAATCCAAATAGTTTTGGTTCACAAAAGTGCTCCAAAACCCTCTTTGTCCAAAATCAAATTTGAACAACTTTACATTGTCAACTTCCTCCTTTTTCTCTCAAACCTTGTGGACATGCTCTAAATCACAGATGATGACACTACACCAAGTGGTGCATCAAGTAGAATTGTTTTGCATCACTAGATCTTGGAAGACTCATTTCTGTTGATTTCTAGGGTTTACAAAAGTTGCATTGGCAACTTTGCCCAAATGAACTCAATCTTGGAGGAACCTCTTATTTTCTCATGACAAGAGGAGTTCATATTCTTTCCCAAACCAACAACAAACACCTTCTGCCATTTTTCTAAAAACACCACTTTGACCTCTTCCACTAATCTCCATGAGTTCCACTTTTTACCACAGCCCCTCCTGGACCTCTTCTACCTCCAGTAGCTCTCCCCTGGGTTTTGCTCAATGATTGAAGGGTGAAACACCCCCATTTACCCCCTGGACAGTAGCTTCCATCTCTTTCTCACCTCCCTCCTCACTCTAGTGTCCATCCAAGGCATCCAAGGCCTCCTCCACATTCTTTCCTCCTCCCTAGAGCTATCAGACATGCTTGGCCATGCCCACCTTGTCCAAATATGGCCATGCCGGCCATACCCGCGCTCTGGAGTGCGCTACAGTACGCTCCCGTACTATAGCCACCCCCTTCCAACCACCTCGGGCCTCCCCAGCGCGCCCGACGATGCGCCTTGGCATCCGCAATGCGCTACACCCTGGTCCCCCTCTTTCTTCTCCCTCCTACTGCTTGCCTCACACGCGTGCCATGGCCGCCCGAGAGCTCCAATGAGCATGCTCACATGCACGACACTCTGGCACTCCCCCACTCTCTTTCTCCCTTCCCCTGGTCATAGACCACCACCATGAACACCCCAGACACGCGCAAGTGAGCGCCCGTGACCCACAGCGACGGCAATAGCCTCGCCGGCGCACGAGTCCATGGTGAGCCACGCCCGGGCTATTTAAGGCCACCCCGAGCCCCTTTCTCTCCACCACTCACTCTCTCCCACTCCCAATCTTCCGCCTGCGCCTCCTGTTCGTCCCCAGCGCCACCCGAGCTCGAGATCGAGCTCGATCTCCGCCGCCTCGGGTCGTCGTCATCTGGAGGTACAGGCCCTCTCCGGCTCTCCTAGCACTCCATTTGAAACCGCCGCACCTCCCTGACCATTTCCCCTCTGCTTCCCCTCTCTTTTGTAGCCAGAATCAGCCGGAGGAAGCTCCTCCCAAAGCTTTTCAGCCGGCTTCCTCGTCGTAGGCGAGTCCCTGCACTCCGGCGGCCAACTCCAGCACCACCAGAACGGCGACACCCTCTCGAGCTCAACAGTACCACTCCCACCTCCAGTCGTGCCCCACATCATCGCCGGCGAGCTCGCCGCCATTTCTGGATAGAGGAAGACGACGACGGCCATAGGCACCATCCGTCAGCCTCATGTCCTAACGGGCGAGACCCACCGTCAGGTTTAAAACGCATGCGCGTGCACACCAATTCGCTGCGTCGGCAGAAGGCGTATTTTGCCTTTACGCCTTCGACATGGCAGCCTCGCGCGGGCTAGATCCCGTCTGCGCCTGCTGCACTATGGCCTTTCTAGCCTAGTGGCACAGTGCCACTTTTCTTTTTCTTTTTCTGTCTATTTTATAAAAATTCCACAGGATAAAATATTTATCAAAATGCAATAATTCCAACTACTAAAATCTTAAAATAATCCCACCTATTTATTGATGTAACTTTCATACACGTCCATAACACTTTCCTGTATTGTTCAAATTTAAATTCAAATTTGGGCATTTAAATCCTTCTATGAAAATACATTTCCACTATTCCTTAACTCCAAATCCAAAAATAGGAATTTCCCCCGTCTTTGTTTTCTCCCTTGTAATTAACAAAAATAAGTTGACATTTTTGTGAGCACTTTGGTTTTCCTGTTTTACTATTCCCTTATTTTTTCCAGTTGTTTCTTTTGCGATGAATAGATCCCGTATTTGACGAAATAGTTGGAGAAGAAGAAGGAGAAGGACTTGAAGACTTTGAAGACCAAGCCAACCAAGGCAAGCAGCCCTTTAACCATAATGCACCTCTCCTGTTCATCGCTAAAATTTTTCCGTATGCATGATGATGTTGTTGATTATGAACTCGATATGATCATTGCATGGATGCATGCCCATTGATACTTGGATGTTCATATCTCTACCATGTGCTAGAGATGCAATGAAAAACACTTGGCAATGATGCATGATGTTGCATGTATGCCATGATCCCCTTGGGGTTGCATTCTTTCGAAAACCCCACCGGGTGCCCCTAATGCCCGTGGGTGATGTTGAATTAGGTCACCACTTGGGGAAGAACTGGTGTACCAGAGCAAGCATTTGTGTGTGTAAAATGATGGATTAGATTTAAAGTATGATTACTGTCCCAACCAAACATGTGCAACAACTCTACCCCTTGTGGGATGGGGCATTGTTAACTACCTAGTCCTATACAAACATGGTGCCCACTTTACTTGTGATGGGGGTGACATGAGGTCACTCTCGGGATGGGGTCATGCTTGGATAGGCGGCCATGACTGTTTTCACAGGGCACCAGACACACCATTGGTCCCTGCGTGTATGTGTGATAATAAAAAAGGGTAGAGGCCCAAAATCTAGATGCTTATACACAAAGCCCATGTACCAACGAGTGGACCCTATGTTAGTATCGTCTAGGGAAAGATAGTGATCGGGTGCTTCCCCTGAGTACTTGAGGTACTTCGGGATCGTGGGTGACACGAAAGCTTCCCGGTTCTTGTGGGTAAAGTCAACAACCTCTGCAGAGTGTCAAACTATACGAATAGCCGTGTCCATGGTGAAGGACAGTTGGGTGGTGCTACTTAAACTATGTCCCAAACTTTACAAACTTGGTATATGTGAGTTGCACTAGTCAAGTAAAGACTTGACATATTGATAAATCTAGAATTGTTCTAAATTCTATTTATGTTGATATCTGAACATGTTCACATGGTTACCGAAGATCATTGATGCATGTTTCACAAGTTGAAGAGGACATGTCGTTAAATTTTCCAACTAGCATGCTGCTAGGTTGCATACTCTTTGTTACATGATGCATTGTTACCTTGATCCAAAAACATGGGTTGCTTGCGAGTACATTCAAAGTACTCATTGTTTTGCCACTAGTTATTTAATTGGCTAGGCATGGAAGAGCAGGGTTTGAGGAAGAGTTCTTTGGTGACTAACATGCGAACTAGGACGCTTCCTAGTCAGAATGCCTGTAGGGTTAAGGTAGATGGCATGGGTTCTACTTATCGACGAAGATTTTCGCTGCTTATGTTTCATTTGATGTTCATCCCTTAAGGTTTTATCAATGTAAGACTTGACCATAATGGTCTTAATTTGTGTAAGACGGTATGTATGGATGTAAGACTCTTGTTATTCAGCTTCTGTGTGTTCAGTGAGCATTGATCTCTGGGATCACTATACACATGCATTCGGTGATCTCGACTTATGAGTCGGGGTCCCCACACCCAAGTTGCCTTTGTTTTTCCACCATCCCACCCTTTCTTCAAGGACTCGGATTTATTAATCAAGCATCCAATTTATTCATGACAAGTCTCTTCATTCTTTTCCTTCAATGTTCTCACTCGGTGATTCTCATGAAGATGCTCAGGAGCTACAAGTTCATCATTCTTCAGTATCATTTTCTTTCCTGGTGGACTGAATGCAAGCTTTAAGTGTTGATCATATCCCTTGCCTCCTTTCAAATGCTTTGTCATGCCGGTGCATCTCTTAATCATTCGCCTCCCACTGTTTCTTCTCCGGAGTGCTGTAGACATCTCATAAGATTCATGTTTCAATTCTTAATCCATTCAAGCTATTTTGAGGTTCTTATCTCATTCAAACCATTTAATTCAACTGGTGCAATCACCCCTTTCAATCAATCATTTGTTCTCTTTAGAGTGGGCCCATAACCCACAAGTTTTTCCTAGGATCTCACCCGACTCTTCTAATTTTCCGGAGTTATTCTCAAATTCTTTTCAAAGTTTGACATAAGAATGAATTATCATCAGTCATATGCCTTCTCTATGTTTGCTTTCAAATTCATTTCATCGTTGGTTCAACCTTTATGTTCTTCATTCCGGAGTGCCTTAACAAATTCATGGTGGTGTTTCTCGTCGTCATTCTCGGATTTCGAAGACCGAAGAAGAGTTCCTCTTAAATCCTTCCCCGTTCTTCCTAAGATGTGTAGTTCAAGCTTGATGCCATACTATCATGATTGTTTTCTATTGTGAGAATTCTTTTCACCCATTCGACGCATTTCAGGAGTTTCTTTCCTTTCTCGAGTATCCGAAGGCCATCATTTCTGAATATTACCCATTCTCAGCTTTCAACAATTGTTCACCAAATCTTACCGGTGCATCGTTCAAGTATTCTCTAGTCAGCTTGTCATCTCTTCATTCTGCTATATCTAAATTCACTCAAGTATTTTCATTCGTTTTCTAATTTTTCCCGGTGATTCACCCCTTTGCTACGTTCATTTTCAATTCTTACGGTGGCTCGTTGAAGACCTTCCCAAGTTTGTTCTATATCACTTTAATCATTTTCAGTGAGAATAAGTGGCATGCTAAATCCATTGCTTGTCATCAATTTAATTTGATGAAGGATAAGCATACAATAAATCTTATTCTTATTTCCTAGATGTGATTTATTTTTTATTTTTTGAGTTTGTTCATGAGGAATAAGTTCTCAGTTTCAAGTTGTTCATCTTTGTTTTCCGGAGTTCCAAGTTTTCGCGGTTATCTAGTCACGAAGCTCCATCTAAATCATTGCAAGGCTCCACCTTGTGTTTTCAACTTCTCTTTCTTTCTATCATCCTTTTATTAGGAGTTCTTCATGGAGGCTCTACATGATGGTTCGTTAAATATTTCATTCATTCTAGAAGTGTTTATCGAGATTCTTTTTAAGGAGCTCAAGCATTCTTCATCTTGCGTTACGAAGTGCAGTTCATTCTATCGTCTCTTTTGAGGTGGTTTATGTCATTCTTAATAATTTCCCTTCGTGTTTCATGATTCACATGTTGTCAAGAATGAGGTATTTTTAATCCATCAATCTCTTTGTTGGAGTTATCTTTGTCAAGAATGAGGAATGTTGCTAATTGTGGTGCTTAACAATGATCCAAGTAATCTCTTTGTCATCTTGGTGGAAGAATGTTTTCATATCTTTGGTGTTCTCAATCAAATTGATTGATTCCGTTAGTGGCTGGTCTTCACCTCATCATTTTGGGATGTTTTCCATAAGACCATTCGAAATCATATTTTTTCTTGTTGATTTTCCAACAACTCCGTTCAACCCTTCTTCATAGGAAGGCTCCTTCATGTTACTCCATGGTGGAAGTTGTTGTTATTTTCTCCGTTCTTTTCATTTCATTCTTGAATTTCCTCCGGATGCATTGTGTTGTTGCTCTTGTCAAGTATCATCTTGTTTGTCAAGATCAAGTTATTTTCCTTGCTTATCAATTTAACAGGAGTGTTGTGTCCTATATTTAAGTTCTTTTAAACTTATCAAGTTTTCCTTCTCTTTTCCACCAGAGTGCTATCAAAATCCTATCATTCTTGTTCATTGGCTATCTCGTTATACTGGTGTGGTCATATTCTTTTGGTTTGTGAAACTCTTATTTCATGTCTTTCAACCTAGAAGGTTCTTGTAGTGATCCTTGTTCCTCTTTGCTAAGGAGTGTTTGCAACCTCGTTCATCTCCATTGTATTCTTTCTTTCAATTTGTTCAACCTCTGAAGGTTCGTGGTTTGACTTGTTTGTCAAAGAAACAACTTTGTTTTACATCTTGCTCTTCCGCTTCTCTCCGATGCCATCCTTAGATCCCAGGACGAGATCTCTTGTAAGTGGGGGAGAGTTCTAACGACCCGAGACTGATGCTCGAGATGCCTTCCATGTTTTTTGTGATTGCCGTGGATTTAATTATTTGGTGCATTCCATCATGTCATCATGAGCATTGCATCCGCATGTTTTCATAAAACTTGCATCCACTCATAGTTGCCGCTTCTTCCTTGTCTCTGTTGACCTTCTCCCAGACCAACTGGACCGCTCTCTTATCTCTTGTCTTCTCTGTGGCCTTTTGTCGGACCCTATTGTCTTTGATTTCCCCTCGTGTCTATATGTCCAGCCTCTCCGCACAGTGCATATGCCCCCTCATGTGCGTGCCCGAAAGTCCCTCGGACCCGAACCGGGCTGTCATTACCGATGGGTCCAGATGATCCCCAGACATCCCTAAAATATCTTCGGCTCTTTGTTCAGACTTCCTAACCTATTTATTCTGGGGCGTCCGATTACGATTGGAGGGACCAGATAACCCTAATTTTTTAAGAGAGCTGACCCATCCTTCCATTCCCTCCGCCGCCACCCGACCAACTCCCTTCGCTTTCGAGATCCTCCCAGTTCCAATTCAGCCAACAACGCGCATCCATCTCCCTCCTCGTTTTCATCCTAGAGCCTGTTGAATATATGGTTTGTGCATGTATATTGTATAGCCTGACCCACCTCCTAGTCATTGTATAGTTGAGGTTGTGGCCCACCTTGTACTCCATATATACGTGCGCCATGCACCGATCAATACATGGTGAAGCATTGCCAAACTCTCATTTCTAACATGGTATCATACCTAAGATCCTAACCCTAACCCTGTGCCGCCGCTGCCGCCGCGATCTCATCGCCGCCGCCGCCGCGATCTCATCACTGCCGCTGCCGCCACCCCCCGTTGCCGTCGCCGCCGCGTTCCCCATGCCGCCCCGACTGCCGCCCCGTGTATGTTGCCGCCCCGCTTCCGCCCCCAACCCGCCGCGCCACCCTTCGGCCGCGCCGCCCCCCATCCGTCGCGCTGCCTCCCGTGTGACGCCGCCGCCCTCGTCTCCCCATGGCCTCCCCTGGCTCCTCCGGCACCACCCGCAGCCGCCGCACCAATCCGTTCGAAGGCCCCGACCCGTCGTCATCCGCGACCTCAACATCCTCGCTCGGGTTCCCGTCGTCCTCGACCACGTCACCTCCACCTACTATGCATGGAAGATGTACTTCTCCCTTGTGTTCTGGGAGTAAAACATCCGGGATCACATCGATGGCTCCGTGGATTCCCGCTTCATGGAGGACGATGAGGAGTGGATATCCATTGACGCCACCCTCATTCATTGGTTCTACACCACCATCTCGAAGGACCTCTTCCACACGATGGTCTCTGCCGATGATGATGCTCACGCCGTTTGGTCCAAGCTCGACAGCCTCTTCACCGACAACACGCTCCAACGCAAGGTTTTCTTGGATGGCGAGTGTTTTGGGTGCCTGCAGCGTGACTTGTCTGTCGACGATTACTGCATACGCCTCAAGAAACTTGTTGACGAGCTCCGTGACCTTGCTGAAACGGTCTCCGACGAGCTCCTCCTCAGCACCCTCATTGCTGGTCTGAACGACGATTTCGGGAACGCCGCCTCCAACATCCCCCTCATCACCAACCCGACGTTCCCCAAGATCTCGCATATCTGAAGTTGGAGGAGAGGCGGATGCGGATGTCATGCACCCGGGCCACCCACACCGCCCTCACCGACGGTACGCGCGGTGGTGCGCCGCCCATCACCCTGCCGAGGACCGCCCCGGGCCCCTTCCAGGCGCTGCCGCCGTCCGGGTTCCCCTACCCGCAGCCGCAGCCGGCCCCTCCGCAGCCCCCTGCCGAGCAGCAGCAGCAGCGCCGCAGGGGCCGCCGTGGCCGCGGCGGCCGCAAACAGCAGCATCAGCAGCCGACTGCGCCTAGCGGGGCGCCGCGCCAGCAGCAGCCGCAGCTCCCACCGGCGCCCTAGCAGGCTGGCCAGAACCCCTGGACCGGCGTTGTTCACGCGTACTCCATGCATGTACCGCGTGCCCCCGTTCCGTGCCTCTCCGGCACCCGCCCGGCCTCTCATCAGGCGCTTCACGCGGCCCCTTAGGCGTACCAGTCCGTGCCGCTCTACGGCCCCTCCGCGGCCTATGGGCTTCCTCCGGCCGGTGGGTTTGTGGCGCCACCGCCTCAGCCGGCGCCGTCAGCATGGCTCTCCCGCCGGCGCCTTGGGACCCCGCGCTCCTAGAGGCCCTCCACACTGCCCCCACGACGCAGTAGAACACTGGCGGTGGCGACTGGTATATGGACACCGGAGCCACAACTCACATGGCCGCCAACCCCGATAACCTTCTTGCCGCTCACCCCGTTCACACTACTGCTCGCATTACTGTGGGTGACGGTTCTTCCATACCTATTACTCATGTCAGCCATGCTGTTTTCCTTCTAACTCCATGCCATTATATCTTTCTAATGTGCTTTTCTCTCCTGACATCATTAAAAATCTTGTTTCTGTTCGTTCTTCACGATGAGTTTGCCCTGAAGGACTTGGGTCCTCTGCATTACTTCCTTGGCATTGAGGTGGTTCGACGGCCATATAGGTTCTTCCTGCATCAGCGGCGCTATGCCCATGAGCTTCTCGATCGAGATGGCAAGCTTAACTACAAGCCCGCTCCCACGCCCGTCGACACCAAGGCCAAGGTTTCCGCTTTGGAGGGTTCGCCTGCACCCGATGCAGCCTTCTACCGCACCATTGTGGGCGCCTTGCAGTACCTGACCCTGACGCGCCCCGTCTTGCAGTATGCTGTTCAGCAGGCCTGTCTTCACATGCATGCTTTGTGTGACTCTCACTGGACTTTTGTGAAGCGTATCTTCCGATACATATGCGGCACCCAGTTCTTGGGACTTAAGCTGACGGCCTTCGCCTCCACCGACCTCGTCGCCTACTCTGATGCAGACTGGGCTAGCTGCCCGGACACACAGCGCTCCACCTTGGGGTACTGTGTCTACCTTGGGCCGTCCCTGATCTCTTGGTCCTCCAAGCAACAGCCCACCGTGTCCCGCTCGAGTGCCGAGGCTGAGTATCGAGCAGTGGCTAACGCTGTTGCTGAATGCTCTTGGCTCCATCAACTGCTCCAGGAGTTGCTTCGTGATGTTCACAAGGCCACACTCGTCTACTAAGACAACGTCTCCGCCATCTACCTCTCCGCCAACCCGGTCCACCATCGTCGAATGAAGCATATTGATATTGATATACACTTCGTTCGTGAGCAGGTGGCTCTTGGGTGCAACCGGTTCCTCCACGTCTCAACGGCACAGCAGTTCGCCGATGTCACAACGAAAGGACTGCCTACTTTTGTCTTCGAGGAGTTCTGGTCCAGTCTTTGCGTCCCCGGTGACGCTTCGACTGCGGGAGGGGGGTGTTGAATATATGGTTTGTGCATGTATATTGTATAGCCTGGCCCACCTCCTAGTCATTGTATAGTTTAGGTTGTGGCCCACCTTGTACTCCATATATACGTGCACTATGCACCGATCAATACATCATGAAGCATTGCCAAACTCTTGTTTCCAACAGAGCGAATCCCCTCGCTCCATCCAGCAGCCGTCTGAGTCTTCCCCTTCCTCATCTCGCTGCCAGCTTCCTCTGCCCGAGCCCCTGCCCAGGAGCCCACAGCCGAATCAGGGAGAGGAGCTCCATGTCGCCTCCCACCTCGTGCCAGAGCCCCTCGCGCCCGCAGCAGCAGCAATGCTCCACTCGCTGGGCTTGTCCATCTCCCACAGCACCCATGGCGCCCAAGGTCCACCTTGACCCAATCGCCGATCAGGCTGTTTCCAGCGAGTAACAACAGCCAATAGGACTTCCCTTGGTGCCCCTCTCCTTTCCCTTCTTCTCCTTCCCCTTTAGCTCTCTCTTTTCTCTCATGCATGATTATCTCTCTGTGCCTCTTCTTCACAGCACCGATGCTATGGGGACCCCGCCGCTTCCGAGATCTGCGCTCCCGTTGCTGCATCTTGAGCCCTCGACAGCGACCTGCCGGACTAGATCCTTGCCATGCCCCTCCTTCCTCCTTCCTCTTGTTCTTCTTTTCTCTCTCCTTCTTCACCCGTAACCTAATCAGCCGCACTGCCACCATTTTGCAGGAGCTCCAAGCTGCAGCCTTGCTGCAGCTCCCACTGGACCTTCTCGTTGCCTGCGAGACTGCCGGCCCTGCCTGCTCTCCATCCAGCCGGCAGCGTCAAGGGGATGCCCCTGCATCGAACGCCTCCACAGCCCTGCTTCTCAAGTGTGTGCAAGTGAATACACAACAACCACATCAACCGCTTCTCTGCTTCCGCTCGTCCAGCGCGCCTCCAGATGAGCCACTCGCCCCCGCCTCCTCGCTCAGCCACCGCACGTGGGCCGCGCTGTGCCAAGGCCCAGTGCTGAGTAGCCGCCCAAACCCCCTGTGCACTGTTGGCCTAGCCAGATTCAGCGCGCATATGTTTTTTTTCAGCGTCTACGAATTTGTTCAATTATCTAGAGACTTCCTGTTTGACAGAAAACACTTTGCACTTCATGCATTTAATAACTCACAAACTGTGCATTGGATTAACACAAACTATATATGTAAAATGCTTAGAATTTCATCTAGTTTCATAATTTTTAACTTTCATCCATGTTAAAAATGTTTAAATATCTGTTTGCATTTAATTTTCTTAAGTAACATGCTAAAATGGTTTATTTCATAACTAATTAACCGTACCTCCAAATTAAATAAACTTTATATTTAAATGGGTTATAAAAATGCATAGATTAACATGGTGCGCTTACTTTGCATGTTTAACAATACTAAAATATGGCTTATGACAGAACAGTACCAAGTTTAAAACTTGCATATGGGGATTTTTCGTAATTGTTGTTTTTTATTTCCGGCCTCATTTAAATTGCCTAGATAGGTAGATTAATTATGCTTGACCTCGTGCCATGTTAACCACCATTTAATATTGATGAGTAGCATAAGTGAGAGCGAACTAAATACTTGAATGTGGTGTTTCATCAATATGCAACTCGTTACATATTGAGCTCCACTTAATTTGTAGTATTGTTTGTTGCACTTGCCATGAATCATTAAACCGGACATGCATCATACTTGGTTGTGCATCATGCCATGGTTATGACATGTGTGTTTATCAAAATGTTTGCTACTTTCCGGTGTTGCTTCTTCTCAATAGTTCCCGGTTACGTTGTGATTGTGAGGATTCATTCTACTATGCCCGTTCGTCATCTTCATGAATTCGGTCTTCTTCTTAGCGGGATTTCAGGCAAGATGATCATTACGCCGGAGACCACTACTATCTTTGCTTTGCTAGTTGTCTTGATGCTATTCCTATGACGCGCTACCTACCACTTGTTTATCAAGCCTCCCAAATTGCCATGATAAACCTCTAACCCTTTCCACCTTCCTAGCAAACCGTTGTTTGGCTATGTTACCGCTTTGCTCAGCCTCTCTTATAGCGTTGCTAGTTGGAAGGGTGTTCCATGTTGGGACATGGATATCATGGGATATCAAAATATCTATTATTTAATTAATGAATCTATATACTTGGTAAAGGGTGGAAGGCTCGGCCTTTTGCCTGGTGTTTTGCTCCACTCTTGCTGCCCTCTTTTTCTGCGATATTGGCGTTTGTTCCTTGATTATGCGTTCCTAACGCGGTCGGGGTTTATGGCCCCCCTTGGCAGTTCGGCTTGCATAAAACTCTTCCAGGAAGGCCCAAACATTGGTTTTACCATCTGCCTAATAATAACTAAAACATGCATAGGGACTTACTGGTACCCGATGATAATTAATCAACCTCGGGCCAGTGCTCCTCATGAGTGTTGGTCCAAAGCAGAGCACCTTGTGGCACCCCCTTGGCAACTTGGGTCTTAGCGACCATAAGCTTAGCTCATCTATCGTGGCCTGAGACAAGATACGCGCGACTACTATCAAGGTGTCGGTATGTCGGGAGGTCTTGTTGGTTTTGTCTTACCGTTGTCGAAATATCTTGTGAACCGGGATTCCGAGCTTGACCGGGTTGCCCCAGAATGGAGGATTTTCCTCCGCAGATCATGAGAGTTTGTTATGGACTAAGTTGGGACACCCCTGCAGGGTTTATTATTTTCGAGAGCCGTGCGTGCGGTTATGTGGTAGATGGGAATTTTTTATATCCGGTTGTAGAGAACTTGACACTAAATCCAAAGTAAAATACACCAACCGCGTGTGTAACCGTGACCATCTCTTTTCGAGTAAGTTCGATAAGAGAACACGGTGGGGTTATGATTGAATCATAAGTAGTTCAGGATCACTTACTGATCATTACTAGCTTGCGACCGTTATGCGTAGTTTGTTTTCTTATTCTTGTACTCATAAGTTAGCCACCATATAATGCTTAGTGCTTGCTACAACCTCACCACTTATCCATTCCATACCCATTAAGCTTTGATACTCTTGATTCCCATGGTAATGGGACTGCTGAGGCCTTGTGGCTCACAGATTACTACGACATACAACAACAGCTGTAGGTACAAGTAAAGCGATGCTTTGACTGAGAGCGATGCTTGCTTGTTTTTGAGTTCTTCTACTCCTTCTTCTTCGATCAAGGGATAGGTTCCGGGTTGGGAGCCTGGGATTAGTAGGGTGGATGTCGTTCTTCTTTTTTGTTTGATTTCATCTATAGTGGGATCCATCTTTTCTGTATGATGTTTGCCATGTATTGATGTATTCATGTATTCATGATGTAGCTTGTGACAAGTGTAAGCCTTTATCTCATCTATTCAGTACATGGTATGTTGTAATGATATCCACCTTGCTATGCGCTCCAAATGCGATTGTGCCCCAATCATGAATTAATCACATGATTGGGATAAAATCGCATCTTGGATGCTACAATTGTGTACAATAACTGACATGCATAGGAATAAAACATAGTGAGATTATGTAAGGAGTACATGCACAAATCGAGAGTGATGGTAGCAAACTGTGGATAGACCCAAAACAAATGATGACAAATAGATAATAGCTCTAGTTAATAAATATAGATAATGGCTCCCTTGATGTTTTTTTTTCACCCAACACGAAACTCATAGTACATACCCAAGATTAACCAAATAGTATTGATTGCTGCACCATTATGTACCCCACAACCATTTAAAAACTCAAGTTTTAGCATTAGTTTGGACCTGACTCAGAGTCTAATCGCTGAAGAGGATGATAAAGTAGCATGGCATCACATTAACAGATGCATAACGTAACCAGACACGAAAAAGTGTGACCTCTCTTGCGGACCCGTGTAGTCCTTAAGGTCATCTGCTCAGTTGATGATATTAATGCAGTTGTCGTGGCTGTGGTGAACCCTTCCGTCGTTGGACTAGCTGAGCTAGGGTGGACCACAACGCAGCAGGAGCAGGATAAACCAGACAAGGTTTTCTTTGAAACATATCTGTAACAGAAGTAATTCTGTAAGGGCTTGTTTGAATTGGAGGATTTTAACAATCTAGGAATAGGAAATACATAGGAATAGGATAGGAATGCACGTGCAAAACAGAGAATTAAAAAACATAGTATTTCCGCCAATCTCGGTGTTTGGTTCACAAGAATTGTAAGATCACGGGAATGCAAAGAAGCATGGTGAGATTAAGTCAAACCACAATAAAATGTATGGTTATAATTGTCGGGGGTTGGGTGCGACATATGACAAAGGATGGCTTATCATGGTGGGAGCGAGTAGTACGTTGCCGGTGCCTAGAAGCGGGATAAGGCGTAGACACGTACGCCGACGAACTTTACCCAGGTTGGGGGCTCTCCATGGAGAAAATACCCCTACTCCTGCTCTGCGGGGTCTTCGCATGATCACTAAGGAACTAGGGATACAAGGTGCTCCTTGAGCTGTGTCTAGAGGTAGGAGAAGTCAAGGCTAGCTCTTCCCTGCCCTAGGTAACTGACTAGTTCTATCAGAGTTGGAACCCTTTTGCATGGGTGGCCTGGGTGGCTTATATAGGCCTGCCCGCCAGGGGTACAATGGTAATTGCGCCGGCTGCTGGGCCCGTATGTCAGCGTCTCCAGCCTCCAGCTTCTCCGCCCACTACTGGGGCCCGTCGCCTGGTGGGCCCTACTGGCTGGTTGGTGGCTGCTTACTGTAGTCGTGCTGTCTATGACGAGGGCTTGGTCATCTTATCGTGGCTACAGTCCCACCGGCTGGCGGGAGGTTACTGTAGCCACACCTGGTCTCATCAGGTTAATGGCGCGCTTGCCTCGGGGCAAGGGACGGCCGCCAGCTGGAGGCCGGCCTTTCCCAAGTCCGACTGATTGGGCGTCTGCCGTCTTCGGCGGTGTCACTACCCGGTAGGGCCTGCGGCTGGCAGGTCGTACCGATAGGCCGTCGTGGGGAACAGGGTTCCGCCTGCTTGGAGCGACGTCAGGGGAGACATGGCACAGCGCTCCGCCGTGTGGAGATCTCCGCTTGTACGGTGCACTGTAGCCATGCCTGACCCATACGTCGGGGGTGACGTGCTTCACCGTTGCCATGCTCTAGCTTGTACTCTCAATGGGTGCTCGGCTGCACCGGGGCCGCGAGGTGGCCGCCTGCCTGATGCCGCCGTACCTGGAGGCCGGTCGGCTGGAGCCAGCCACTCGTAGTGCCGTAGGCTTGGGTTGGCCGCCCTCTGGTAGCCGGCCGTTGAGCCAGCCGGCCCCCAAAGGGCGAAGCTTCAACTTGGGGTCTAGCTAGGCGGAGCTGGCCCGAAGTATTGATAAATTCGGGGACTCGGGTTAGCCTACCCATGGCCCATTACTCCGACAGTAGTCCCCGAAGCCGGTGAGGCGTTGTGGTCGAGGAGCCGTGAAGTCTCAGCGGCTTCCCCCCTCACCGGGCTCCGGTGGAGCGTCGATCCGTCTTGTGGCTTGCCGACTGTTGAACCCGGCCTCGTCCAGGCGGAGGTATGTGGTTGATTTTGAACTCCAAGGCGGGAAACAGGTGGCGTGCCTGCTAAGCTTCCCGGGCCGCCGCAGGCTATAGACGGGCCACGCGGCGCACATCAGCCCGGCCAATCTGCCACCCCACGCCCCTGATGGGACGTGACAATGGGCCGGGCCCGCCACTACCGTGCCCCGGCAATCGGGCGAATCCGCTGTGCCGAGGGGGCGGTTGCCATTCCCATGACCATTTGCAGTGTGGTGAATGCGTGCGATAAATGGGGGTCATGGGCGCAGTTAATCCCACGACCCACGCCCCGCCCCCTCGGCTTCCTAGACCGAGGGCTATAAGTAGGGGGATGGGAGGGGTGCGACAAAGCTTGCGCGCCCCCTCCCACTCTTCTTCTTCCTCTGCTCTTTCCTCCACTGCCTATGCTGCCGCTCAGCGCTGCCACCGTCGTTTGTCGCCGACGCACTTCTCCTCCTCACGCAGCCGGCCGGAAGCCATGGCGCGCGAGAAGGGCGGCGACTGGGACGGGTCGACAGTGATCGAGGATCACATCTCCTTCCTCCGCGACATGCGCCGGATGCCCAGCGCAGCCTTCGTCAAGGCGCGGGTGCCGCCAGAGGAGGAGATCTCGCCGGCGCCGCGGCGAGACGAGCGGGTCATCTTCCGCTCGCACTTCCTCCGCGGCTTCGGCCTTCCGGTGAGCGACTTCTTCTGCTCTTTCCTCAACTTCTACAATCTCCAGCCTCATCACCTCACGCCCAACGCCATGACTCTACTCTCCGCATTCGTCATGGTGTGTGAGGGCTATATTGGCGTCCTCCCCACACTCGAGCTGTGGGGAGCGTTCTTCTATGGGAAGCTCGGCACCTCTGCCAGGGAGACGGCGGTCGAGTGCGGCGGCTTCGTCGCCGTGCGCCAACCGGTGAAGCGGAACGCCTTCCCTGTCATCAAGCTGGCGCAGTCCGTGCAGATCTGGCAGCAGTCCTACTTCTATGTCAAGAACGTAGATCCGGCTGCCGAGTTCCTCAACCTACCGCCTTATGAGGCCGGCCCCACTACAGGAACTTGGCCCACCTGCGGGTACAAACCGAAGCCGGTGTCGGCGGAGGCGGCGGCCGCCATCGGCCGACTCCGAGTGCTCCAGGAGTCGGAGGGCCTCGTGGCCTCCGACCTTCTTGTTGGCTTCGTTGAGCATCGGATCCTCCCGCTCCAGAGCCGCCCGCATCCGATCTTCCGGATGGGCGGGCACCGCGACCCGTGTCGGCTATGCACGAAAGGGATGTCACCTGCCGAGGTTGCGCGGATGGTGAAAGAGATCTCCTACCTCAAGGTGTCGGAGGAAGACTGGCGGTACGGGAAGCGGTCGTACTCCCGCCACAATCCGCCGCCTGCCGCAAGTTTCTTCATCTTGTCCTTTTGGTCTATTTTTTGCAGCCTCGTTCTTGTCGTGATGCAACTCCTTTCTCGTTGCAGATTTACATGTCCGCGGCGGCGGCCGCCCTCCTGGGGCCGGGCGATGAGCTCCAGCCGGACCGGGCGGTGAGCGACCTGGATGACCCCGACTTGGGGGAAACCACCCTGGCGGACGACGCGACAAGCGGCAGCGGCAGAGCAGACGGCGGCAGCGGAGCAGGCTGTTCCAAAGAAGGCGGCGGCGTGGGGACTTGGCCCGACGACGACGACGACGAAGATGAACCGCGCCCCACCCGGAGCTCTGCCAATACCGGCGCCGTCCCCTCTTCAGAGCCGCCCGCCCGCGGCAGCAAGCGCAAGTGGAAGCAGGGCGCTGCCCTGTTTGGCAGTGCCCCGAAGAAGCCTAAGAACCTGGCCGCAGCGACCAGGTGGAAAGAAGCCGCAGACAAGCTGGCCAAGTATCAGAGGCAGCCGAAGGTGCCCGTCATGGTGTCGGCGTAAGTATCTTTTCCTTGTTTCCCGTCTTAATGCCAATATGGCGTGAGAGCCTTCTGACTTGTCTTCTTATTTCAGGGCCCCGCTAACCCTGGAGAAGTCGAGCGTCGCCTCGGTCCTCAGATCGGCGGCGACCTCCTTGTCCAGCCGGCAAATCGACCCGGCCGCCGACCTCCGGGAGGCGACAGAGCGGAACGCGCGGGAGGCGCGTCAGGAAGAGGCCGACCGTCTGGCCAAGGAGCAGGCAGACAAGGCCACCGTGTCTGCTGAGAGAGCGCTGACGCAGGTGGAAGCCCAAGCCGTGGAGAGGGAGCGGCTCGCGGAGGCCGCACGCCGCCAAGAGCCACTGCTCATGGCACCCCTGAACACCGCGCCGCCTCCGCCTGAGTTCGTGGCAACGGCCGGAGGAGCCGGCGACGATCACCCGTTCCGTGAGCGGGAGGGCGGTGACGTGACTATGCCAGACGTCTTTGTGCCACCGCCACCACCTGCGCCGCCGCCACCTGCCAGCAGGATGCAGGCCGAGCAGCCGGCGGCACAGACGGTGCCACCGGTCGAAGATGTGGTGGTGACGGACCTGATTCCTAAGGTCCGCACACCCCCGCTTCGCCACCTTGAGAAGGCGGCCTCAGCACCGTGGCCATAGGAGGTCGGTGCCACGAGCTCGTTGGTCCCCGACACCGAGGCGACCAGAACCGTGCCCGTAGGTTGGATACATGGGGGCGGGGTGGGCGCCCTGAACCAGGCGTCCCTTGACGTCCAGGCCAAGCTCTGGGCAGAAGCTAAGGCCCTCAGGCGCTGCAATGAGGCCTTCTTGGAGTCGCGAACCGCCATCCGCGTAAGTTATCTTTGGCTTTCTTTTCTGGATGATCCTCTTGCTTCTCTCGTGGGGGCGCGCAAGCGCACCCACTGGATGTAGTCCCCAAGTTCCGGGCTGGCTGCTGATCAGGCGGGCCAGAACTTTATTTTGCAAACGTCGACTGCTGACTTCATCTGGTGTTCCTTTTGTAGGACTACCACAATCTCTGCGTGATTGCCTACAACTCCAGGGTCTAGGAGCTGGAGACGTAGACCGCCCATCTGACCGAGAGGCAGAGTATGCTCTATCTTTCATTCTTCGCGGGGCGCGCTGGCACACCAGCGGGCTGTAGTCCCTGAGGTTCGGGCCTACTGCTGAGCAGTCGGGCCGAATCTCCTCAGTGTTTCTTTTTTCATTAACTACTTCTTCTCTGCGGGTTCGCGATGGCGCACCCGGGGGCTGTAGTCCCCGATGTTCGGGCCGACTGCTGAGCAGTCGGGCCGAATCTCCTCAGTGTTTCTTTCTTCGTCTTGTCTGCTTGACTGATGCTCTTTTCTTCTTTCTCTCTTTCCAGAGGCCAACGACGCCTTGCAGCAGCAGCTGGGCGAAGCCAACACCGCTCTGCGAGGCAAGGAGGCGGAGTGCGGCAAACTGGCCGAGGAGCGAGACCGCCTAGTCGCTCAGCTTGCCGAACAGGCGGAGGCCATCAAGGCGGCCTAGCTGAAGGTGGAGATTAAGGAGGCCAACCTTCTCGCCGAGTTTGAGGTCGAGCGCCCCCTTGGCCGACAAGGAGGCCCAGATGACGGCCTGCTTCAGCAGCATTGAGGACTTGGTCAATGGTAAGCTTCCTTCTCTTGATTTCTTGTTTCGAACTATCGGCCCTTGTCCAGGCCGGTCCTTTGCTTATAACCTTGGTATCTTTCTCCTTCCGTCCGAACAGACTTCTTCCTGGGCCACTCTGTTGCCGCAATCCAGATGATCGAGGCCCACCGTGAGGAGCAGAGGGAGGAGGGCGCGCTGATCGCCGCTGATGCTCCCCGGACTCTTGGCGAACAACTCCTCAGCATTCAGGCCCGCCTTCGGCCTGCTCATCGCATGCTGCGCCGTCTCTAGCGCATTGGAGCTCAGGCAGTTTCCGCACTCTGGCCAGGTCTGCCCGCTCCGCGCACCCCAAGTCGGACTGCCGACTGGCTAGAGGTAGAGGCCGGCCGCCTGGAAGCGTGGAAGGGCCTTGGAGTTCGCCAAGGCGTGGTATCCTGGGCTGGACTTAGCCCAGTTGGCCACATTCCGGCTGGAAGCGCAGGGGGAGCTGGCAGCGGTGGAGGCGGAGCTTGCCAACAGGGCGGCGGTGATCACCGACTTCACCGACACCAGCATCTTCGTTCCGGAGGTGGTCAAGGAAGGCGGCGAAGCTCCGCAAGAGTGGCTCGGGCTGAACCCGGAGGACAGCGAATATTCAGCTGAAGTCATCCACTCCAGCGATGAAGGGGAAGACGGGAATGAGGAAGAGGAGGAGGAGGAGGACGAGGAGAGCGATGTCGACCTGCGGAGGTCGGGGCAGACGGTCAGCCTAAACCTGACCGGGCCTCAAGCAACGAGCCGTGCACCAAGGTGCCGAGTGCTACTGGAGACGGCCATGCAGGGATCGACCAGCCACCCGTTCCTCCGACGGATGCCACCAACTCCGTCCTCCAGCCCTCCGCCGTCCTGACTGCTGCTGGCGATTCTTCTGCCCAGACGGAGCCACATGCCACGTCAGGCGGTGTAGCCGACCCCAGCATCCAGCCGGAGCCTTCTGCTGTGCCAACTGGCACCACCCAGCCGGAGCCTTCTGCTGCGCCAACCGGCACCGCCCAACCGGAGTCTTCTGCTGCTCCGTAGGATTTTATCTATTTTCTGCTTGCTAATCTGAACACTTTTGTTATATTCGCACAATTCCACCCACGGGGTGTATCTTAAACTTTGTTTGAATGCCGGCCGGAAGGCCTTTATCCATGTAAATATGCTATCACAGCTTATGCTTTGCTTTGCCGACTTCTATCTTTCTTTGCCTTTTACTCCTTGGTTTTTTCCTTCGCCACCCTCCCTTGCCTAACCTCTTGTCAGCCAAGCAGCTGCTCTGCGGACTGCGGCTAGGTTGAGTATATAGTCATTTGGAGGAGGGCTAGTACTTAGCCGTTCAGGGTGTTGCAATGAAAGTAGGAGCCGGCCGGCCGGCTGCTCGGCAGCCGGACGAAAAAGGTGAGATGCCGACCTTCACTATATGCATTTTGTCCTTAGTCGTTTTTCGTGTGGGCGCCGGTTCGGGACCCCTGCCCGCCGTACGGTCGCTCTGCAAGCTGCAGCTTCTGGCAAAGGAAGTGTCTGGCGCCAGAACACTACTTGTCCGGCTGCAGGAGGCGGCATATAGCAGAAGGCGGCGAGCCTTCGGGCCGACTGGTCGAACCTGGTGCCAGGCGGAAAAACAATACATACTCATGGCATAATACTTATCACATAGATAAAGGAGGGTAATCCCCGAGTTTGTCTCGGGGGACCCGAAGTCTTTGTACACAATACAAAAAGGTAGGGTGGTACATACTGCTTTCAACTGTAAAATATTCGGAGGAGGTTTGCATTCCACAGGCTCTCCGTCTCCTTGCCTGAATCATCTCTCTTGCGTGCTCTGGGCTTCTGAGCGTCGATCAGATAGTTGGAGTCGTTGCCCAGCACCTTGCTGATGATGAAGGGGCCTTCCCAAGGCACCGAGAGCATGTGCTGGATGGCTGTTCGCTGGATCAGCCGGAGCACAAGGTCTCCCTCTTGGAAGGATCTTGGCTTCACCTTGCGGTTGTAGTATCGGCGCAGACTCTGCTGGTAGATGGCGGACTGGCTGAGTGCCAACAGCCGGCCCTCTTCCAGCAGGTCGATGCCGTCTTCTCGCGCCTCCTTGGTGTCCGCCTCGGTGTACATGGTGACTCACGGGGAGTCGAACTCTATGTTCGTCGGGATGATGGCTTCAGCACCGTAGACGAGGAAGAAAGGCGTGACGCCGGTCGACTTATTCAGAAATGTGCGCAGGCTCTAGAGGACGGCCGGCAGCTCGTCGAGCCAGCAGCCGGCCGAACGCTCAAGAGGCTCGACCAGTTGGGGCTTGATGCCGAACAAGATAAGGCCGTTTGCTCGCTCAACCTGGCCGTTTGACTGCGGGGTGGGCAACGGATGCTAAGTCCAGTCAGATGCCCTATGTCATGCAGAAACGAGCAAAGGCTCCTTTGGCAAAGTTTGTGACATTGTCGGTGACGATGCTATGTGGTATGCCGTACCGAGTGGTGATGTCGGCGATGAATGTCATGGCAGTTGGCCCATTCAGTTTCTTCATTGGCCTGGCCTCTATCCACTTGGTGAACTTGTCCACAGCGACAAGCAGATGAGTCATGCCCCCACGGGCTGTCTTGAACGGCCCCACCATATCCAAACCCCAAACAGCAAATGGCCAAGCAATCGGAATAGTCTTGAGAGCAGAAGCTGGCAAATGCGGCTTGGAGCGGAATTTTTGGCACCCTTGGCATTTATGGACCAACTCTTTGGCCTCTTCAAGAGCAGTCGGCCAGAAAAAACCATGGCGAAAGGCTTTGGCAACAAGGGCTCTTGAGGCCGTGTGGTGGCAGCATTCACCCTGGTGAATGTCTCTGAGGATTGCTTAGCCCTGGTCCGGTTCCACACAACGCTGGTACACACCAGTGACACTGCACCGAACCAGCTCTCTGTTGACTATGGTGTATGCTGCTGCTCGTCGTTGCACCTGCCTGGCTGAGATCTCATCAGTCGGCAGTTCTTTGTTCACCAGAAATTTGAGGATTGGCTGATCCCAGGATGGTGCTGCTATTTCTTCTACTGCCACAACTACAACTTGTATGAGGGTGGTTGGGCCGGGAGGTGGTGGGTTGGCAATTGCTTCCGCCTGCTGAGTTGACGGAGTCCCTGGGTCAACTGCTGAAGTCCCCTGGCCGGGCTTTGGAGTCTTCGACCCGGGTGCCACTGCAGCAGTCCCTAGGCCGACTGCCGAAGTCCCTGTGCCGGCTTCTGGGAACCTCAAGTCGGATCCGACTGCTTCGGGAGGGGCCAGCACAAAGATGGAATCTGATTCTGGGAATGGCTTGACGGACGGCTTGAGAAGGCGGCGTAGGGCGACGCCGGCTGGTATTGCTTGTCGGGTGGAGCCAATCCGTGCCAAGGCATCTTCTTGTTCATTGTCATTTCTTGGCACATGGAGAAACTCGCATCCATCAAAGTATCCACTGAGTTGCTGCACGAGGAAGCGGTAGCTTGCCATATTTGCATCCTTGGTGTCCCAGTCGCCTGGCGACTGTTGGACCAACAAGTCGGAGTCACCATAGCACAAGATTCGGGGAATGCCGAGTTCCTTGGCAAGCCGGAGTCCGTGTATGAGTGCCTCATATTCTGCTACGTTGTTGGAGGCGGCAAAATGGACTTGCAACACATATTTGAGCTTGTCGCCTTTGGGAGAAGTGAGGACAATGCCGACTCCCAGACCGGTGCGCATCTTCAATCCATCAAAATGCATCCGCCAATGGGTGGAGTCTAGTGCTGGCGGTAAGTACTGGGTCTCGGCCCAGTCGACGAGGAATTCGGCCAACACTTGCGACTTGATGGCGGTGCGAGGCTGGTAGTAGATGGTGTAAGGTGCCAGATCAATGGCCCACTTGTCCACTCAGCCAGACGCATCCTGGCTTCCCAAGATCTCAGCAAGCGGAGCCGTGCAGACGACGGTTATTGGGTGCTCTTGAAAGTAGGGCTTCAGCTTCTTGGCGGCAAAATGCACGCCATAGCACATCTTCTGATAATGCGGGTAGTTTTGCTTGGAGGCGGACAATACTTCACTTAAGTAATATACCGGTCTCTGGACCGGCAATGCTCCGCCTTCCTCCTTGCGCTCTACCACAATGACTGTGCTGACGACCCGACTGGTGGCAGCAATGTAGAGGAGCATGGGCTCCTTCTCAGTCGGAGCTGCCAGGTCAGGCGAGGTTGCCAACATCTTCTTGAGCTGGGAGAAGGCTTCGTCCACCTTGTCGTTCCACTTGGAAAAAGTGGTCTTCTTCATGAGTTGGTACGGAGGGAGAGCCTTCTCGCCCAACCGACTGATGAAACGGCTAATTGATGCCAGGCAGCCGGTGAACTTCTGCACGTCCAGCAGTCGGGTGGGCACCTCCATCTTCTCAATGGCCTTGATCTTCACCGGGTTGCACTCTATGCCGCGCTCTGAGACCAGAAAGCCAAGGAGCTGGCCGGCTGGTACTCCAAAGACACATTTCTCCGGATTGAGCTTGATCTGGAATCGGCGCAAATTCTCAAAAGTCTCCTTGAGGTCTTCTAACAGCATGCCACGATTCTCCGTCTTACCACCACATCATCCACATAGACATGGGCATTTCTGCTGAGTTGCTTGAGGAGACACTTCTGCATGCAACGCTGAAATGTGGCGCCAGCGTTTCTCAAGCCGAACGTCATGGTCAGGTAGCAGAAGGCTCCGAATGGCGTGATGAAGGCGGTCTTCAGCCTGTCGGCCGAGTATGCATCCAAAAAACACAACAGCTCACATCCAGCTATGGAGTCTATCACTTGATCAATCCTTGGCAGAGCAAAGGGATCTTTTGGGCAGGCTTTGTTGAGGCTGGTGTAGTCAATGCACATGCGCCAGTGCTTGTTTTTCTTCAACACTAGGACTGGGTTGGCCAACCACTCTGGAAAGAACACTTCCATGATGAATCTGGCTGCTAGAAGCCAGGCTATTTCTTCTCCGACAACTCTTCTCTTCTCTTCCGACAGGCGGCACAAGGGCCGCCTGACCGGCTTGGCGTTAGGTCGGACATGTACCTTGTGCTCGGTGAAATCCGTTGGGACACCCGGCATGTCTTTGGGAGACCATGCGAAGATGTCCCGATTCTCACGGAGGAAATCGACGAGCTCCCTTTCCTATTTGCTATCAAGGTTTGCACCTACGATAGCGTGCCTCTCCGGGTGCTCCGGGTCCAAGGGTATCTTCTTTGTTTCCTTGGCCAGCTTGAACGATCCCTCAACCGGGATGGGTGACATTTAAGGCTTCTTGCCTGCCAATGCCACCACCCGGTCAAGGAGCCACTTCTCGGCTGCGATCACGAGGGACTCGGCCAGCTGGCTGCTATCTGCGGTGCAGGCGACCGACTTCTTGTAGTCTCCGACTACTATCAGGATCCCCTTGGTACTCGGCATCTTCATCTTGAGGTAGGCATAGTGGGGGACTGCCATGAACTTGGCTAGAGCTGGCCGGCCAAGCAGTGCATGGTAGGGGCTTTCAAGGTCCACCACTTCAAACCAAACTGGCTCACAGCAGAAATGATTCTTGTCTCCAAAGAGGACATCAATCTAAGTCTTGCCGATTGGTGAGCAGGAAAGGCCAGGGACTATGCCATGGAATACAGTTCGACTGGGGATGAGCTGCTTCTGCTTGATTCCCATCTTCTCCATTGTGTCACGATACATGATATTGATGCTGCTGCTGCCATCTATCAAGACTCTAGAGAAACGTCCTGCCCGCCTCTCCGTTGCAAGGGTAGCTTCTAGGACCAGGGCGTATGAACATGGGGAAGGCATCACTTCGAGGTGGTCGGCCCTGCTCCAACTGATAGGCTTCTCGGACCAATGCATGAAATCTGGAGTGCTGGAGGCCACTGCTTGCACTTCTTGTTGTTGTTGCGGTCTGCTGCGTCTGTCATCGGCCACGCTAGTGAACACAACATAGGCTCCATGTTCCTCTGGTTACTCGTCTTGTATGGCGCCGACTAGTCCGGCCGCCGGCTGCTGGGGCTGAGGAGGCGGCGGTCCGACAAGCGGAGGAGGCAGGAGTCCATCTCCCTTGGCGATTCTGGTGAGCCAGTGACACTTCTGAGTGGTGTGGTTGGATGGCTTCGCGCCACTACGGAACTTGCAGGGTGCATCTAAGGTTTGCTCGTAAGAGAAGGAGGGCAACAAATTGGACTTGCAGCCCTTCTGCCGCTTGGGTGCCGGCTGCCCCTCTGGCTGCTGATCCTCGACCGTTGCCACCTGTCGGCTGGTGGAAGCCAGCTGGGTGGCCTTCCGTTTGTTGCCGCCTGGTTGCTGTCACCGACTGGTGTCACCAGCCGGAATCCGAGGGGCCTGGGGTGCCACCTTGCCGGATGCATCAACCAGAATTTCCGCCTTCATGGAGGAGTCGGCCGTGGCATGCTTGTCGGTGATGACCAGCAGCTCGTCGAGCGTCACGGGCTCGTCGCAGAGGAGTCGATGCTTAAGGAGGGTGCCCTCTCGGCACCCGGTGGTTAAGTACTCGATTGCCTGCACCTCGTGCACGCCTTCGCAGGAATTGTGCAGCTCGGTCCAGCGTGTGAGGTAGTCACGAGTCGACTCTGTGGGCCCTTGGACGCACAAGGAGAGCTGTCGGGGCTTGGGAGCCCGCTTGTAGATGCTGGTGAAGTTGCGGATGAAGGCCTCGGTGAAATCGACCCAGCTGTTGATGTCGCAGGGCTTCTGGCTGTTGAGCCATGTTCGGGCAGTGCCTTGAAGCATGAGTTGGACGTACTTCACGGCAACAAGCTTGTTGCCGTTTGCTATGCTGACGGCTGTCGAGTAGTCGACCAGCTGGTCCTCCGGCTTCACGGAGCCGGTGTACTTGGGCGTATCTCGAGGGAGGGTGAACCCTTTGGGAAAGGGCTCATCCCAAATTCATGGGCCGAAGCAAGGCGGACCAAGCGCATCTTCTTCTTCTAGTGCCAGGATAGGTTGAGGCGGTCGATCCGATGGCGGGCGTCGTTCTCTCCGACTCCCTCTCGGTGGCCAAGGCGGTCACTGAGTGTCGGGTGCGTGATAGGTGGCGGAGTGGGATATCTTTCTCCGCGAGGCGGAGGAGGCGGAGGATCGCCTCAGCGCTCCACCACTCGAGGGCGGCCGTCTTCGTCACAATCGATGGTAAGGCGAGTCCGGCTTCGGCTGGCCGCCGGCTCGTTGCCTCGTTTTCCATGGGCGCCGCCAGTCGGCGTCCGGAAGGTCGCGCCATGCTCTTGGCGATGGGGCGGCTCTTCATTCCGCAGGGCGGGTTCTTCAGCGCAGCAGCCGAGTCTAGGAGCTGCTGGACTCGCTCCGTCATGTGGCAGTGCTCGTCGCCTTCGTATTTATCCAGCTCGTCAGTCACCGCCTGGGCGGCCCTGATGTTCTCTGCAGGCGTGGCGTAGACGGGGCGCTCCAGGGCCAATGCGGCTAGGCCCCCCAGGAGCCGGCGTACCGCCGACCACTCTGTCCATCTCGCGCAGATAGGCATCCGAGAGGCGCCGCATGCTGGCAAGCCGGCCAGCGCTCTTGAGAAGCTGTACGCGGCGTGCCTCCAGCAGCTCAGCATCTGCGTCTTCTGGGATGGGCGCTGTCAAGTCCCGCAGCACCGCTTCGAGTGGGTCTCGAGCTTCTCCGTTCGAGCGCTCGCCACTATTAATGACGAGCACCTCCGTGACAGTGTTGCCGCCGGTGTGCTCACGAGGAGGTGGCTCGTCATAGATCACTACGTTAGTGGGGAATGCATCAAGCGACATAGTGTCGGAGTCAACGATCATCGGGTCGGTGGAGCCAACAGACTCCAGGTCCACAGTAGGCTCGCTGGTGACGTGAAGCTGGTCAAGGAAGTTGACGAGGCGACTCTCGGGGCAGCCGGTGCCTGCATCGGAGGCCGGCTCGTGGAGAGGTGAATCTCACCAACGAGGTCGGCGAGGCAGCTTGCCGCGCAGGCGATCTCCGCGCCATGTAGGACGTCGAGGCTGACGCCGTCGGGCGTGCTAGGCTGGCTTCTCTCGCCAGGAAGGAACAAGGTTCCCGTCCAGAGCAGGTCTTCGGGAGATGGTGCACCTCGCCCCACGGTGGGCGCCCAATGTCGGGAGTTGGGTGCTACATATGCCAAAGGATGGCTTATCATGGTGGGAGCGAGTAGTACGTCGCCGGTGCCTGGAAGCGGGATAAGGCGTAGACACGTACGCCAACGAACTGTACCCAGGTTGGGGGCTCTCCGTGGAGATAATACCCCTACTCCTGCTCTGCGGGGTCTCCGCATGATCACTAAGGCACTAGGGATACAAGGTGCTCCTTGAGCTATGTCTAGATGTAGGAGAAGGCAAGGCTAGCTCTTGCCTGCCCTAGGTAACCGGCTAGTTCTATCAGAGTTAGAACCCTTTGCATGGGTGGCCTAGGGGGCTTATATAGACCTGCCCCCAGGGGTACAATGGTAATTGGGCTGGCTTCTGGGGCCCGTTTGTCAGCGTCTCCAGCCTCCGGCTTCTCCGCCGACTACTAGGGCCCGTCGCCTGGTGGGCCCTGCCGGCTGCTTGGTGGCTGCTTACTGTAGCCGTGCTGTCTATGACGAGGGCTTGGTCATCTTATCGTGGCTACAGTCACGCCGGCTGGCGGGAGGTTACTGTAGCCACACCTGGTCTCATCAGGTTAATGGCGCGCTTGCCTCGGGGCAAGGCACGGCCGCCTGCTGGAGGCTGGCCCTTCCCAAATCCGACTGATTGGGCGTCTGCCGTCTTCGGCGGTGTCACAGCCCGGTAGGGCCTGCGGCTGGCAGGCCGTACCGATAGGCCATCGTGGGGAACAGGGTTTCGCCTACTTGGAGCGACGTCAGGGGAGACATGCCACAGTTCTCCGCCGTGTGGAGATCTCCGCTTGTACGGTGCACTGTAGCCATGCCTAACCCGTATGTCGAGGGCGACGTGCTTCACTATTGCCATGCTCTAGCTTGTACTCTCGATGGGGGCTCGGCTTCACCTGGGCTGCGAGGTGGCTGCCTGCCTAATGCCGCCCTCCCTGGAGGCCGGCCGGCTGGAGCTGGCCAATCGTAGTGCCATAGGCTTGGGTTGGCTGCCCTCTGGCAGCCGGCCGTTGAGCCAGCCGGCCCCCAGAGGGCGGAGCTTCAACTTGGGGTCCAGCTAGGCGGAGCTGGCCCAAAGTCTTGATAAATTCGGGGACTCGGGTGAGCCTACCCGTGGCCCATTACTCCGACAATAATGCTATTATGCTACTATGTCTTAGTCTTGTGCTTCATGAATAGGAATTTGAAAAGGAGGACAAGTGGATATTAAAATTCTAATAGTTTTTCTTTCAAGGAGACACTAAAGGAACAAATCCTATTGCTTTCCTTTGCTCCGTTCCATTGAACCTAATGCATGAATAGTAGTACCATTGGAAATATTCTGATTCCTACGTTTTTCTTCACTTTTCCATCCAAGCACTGGCAATTCTAGTAGGCATGTTTGAACAGGGAAAATCCTACACTCAAAAAATGTTTTTGTGCTACTTCTACTAGTTTGGACCCAGGCCACTGCCCTACTAGCTCAACTCCCAGGCCCATCTACAAATGCACAACTCAAACACGCATAAATAAATAATGATGGTGTTCAACAGAGGCCATCACGGATAGCTAAGTTGCATGGAACCTCACTTCTTGTCATATAGGAGGAGAAACTAATCATATTTCACGTTACTACATGTGCTCAGTGGACGATATACATAACATGCAGAGTCAAAAGGCGATGCAGCAAGTCTACAACCTCTTTGGTGAAGCCATGTCAATCTCAGCATGATTGGGTTGGTTGGTGAGGTTGCTCCGACTGATGTGGCTATCAGAGGAGGGAAAGAAGGTCTTAGGCGTCTAGAGATGGAGCCTAGGGTAGTGCTCCGTTGTGATGGAGTGTTTCATAATTGGAGTAGCTTTGATGAGTTATACGATGGCGAGGCTGAAGCAGGACAAGAGAGACAATTTTAACCTGAGTGGAATTCTAGTAGCATCTCCAATAGATGATGTAAAATACATAACAACAAAGTGTTAGATGTAAAAAACATCAGCCTCTCATCTTTGAACTTAATTTTCAAGACTGAATTTAACTATCAAAACTAAATTTTACTGCCGAAACTGAATTTCCTGTCGAAACTGAATTTTACTATCGAAACTGAATGCATTAGTAGCAGAAAAGCTGCAGCAGCAACACGTGCGAGAGTGGGGGCAGATGGTCGTGTAGCACATCTCGGGTAGCAGCTGCAGGTGCTCGAGCGAGAGCAGGATCTGCTGCTCGTGCAGCAGCAGCACGAGGAAGAGTAGAGCAGTAGTGCAAGCAAGAGCAAGATCTAGAGCAGCAGCGCGAGCGCGTGCAAGAGCAGACTAGGTAGGTGACCGTGAGCAAGAGCAGAACAACAGCGTGAGCGAGAGCCAAAGCAGCAATAGCTGCTACTGATGTGGACGTCACCGCCGAGGGAGCGATGTCGTGGAGGAAGTGGCCGTCGACGCTGCCGTAGATGGAGCCGCGCCATGTCGACTCGGGACCGAGCGTCGGCAACACCATGAGATTGAATCAAGAAGAAAATGAAGCGATTAGTGTAGAACCTCTTTGGTGGCGCCCATTAGGCCTCAACTTCATTCGAGGAATCAGTGATGAAGCTGCTCTCCGGTGGTGCAGGTGAACACCACTCTGTGGGAATGGAGGTGGCACGAAAGACGAGGGGAACTTAGGGAAGCTCCTTGGAGGTGGAGGACGGGGTGGCTGAATCGGCGAGATGATGAGATCGACAACGGATCCTCATCTAGTGTGGTTGACGAGGGACGTCGAGGTGTTGCTATGGACGACGTCGTTAGGGAAGAGGCTCCGGCTAGGTGGTGTGCGGAGGAGGGTGTGGGGCTTTGTGGGTTTTTGTGGCCTCGGTCTATGAATGGGGGAGCAAAGGGGATGGGAGGGGGGAACAATGGCTTAGGGACGCGCTTGTCTGAAATGTGGGGTAAGTTATGAAAGTACCCCCATCGATTTGAGCTAGGCTGTTCTTTTGGTTTAGGGGTATCACGGGAATTTTGCGTGTCGGGATTTCACAGGAGGTGGGAGTTTTTGTGCCTGTTATAATTTTGCGACAGCAAGGCGCGGGTTGAGATGGATAGAGTTTTAAGAGCATAACAAGAGAAAGAGATATCTTAAAATTTTGGGGTAACAAGGCGCGGGTTGAAGAGGCGGGAGTTTCACAGCACGATAGAAAGATATGCTAGCTTGTTTCGGCATAACAAGGTGCGGCTTGAAATTCCGGGAGGACAAGCTTAAAATGTATAAACAAAGACAATGCACACCCCATTAGAGAGAGCCATTTCACTTTTTACTATATTACTAGAAATGCATTCAAATACAACAACAAAAAAACTAAAACGACAAGCTTAATGTGTACAATACCAAATCAATTTGCACTTCCATCAAAAAGAAAACCTCTTTGGTGGCGCCGATTAGGCCTCAGTTTCATCCGAGGAATTAGTGATGATGCTACTCTTCCAGTGGTGCAGGTGAAGACGACGCTATGGGAATGGAGGTGGCGCGAAAGTCTAGGGGAACGTCGGGGTAGCTCCTTGGAGGTGGAGGGCGGGGTGGCTGAACCAATGGGATGACGAGATCGATGATGGATCCTCATCTAGTGCGGTGGATGAGGGACGTCGAGGTGTTGCTGTGGACGACATCGTTGGGGAAGAGGATCCAGCTGGGTGGCAGACGGAGGAGGGTGTGCGGCTTTGCGGGTTTTTGTGGCCTCATTGTACGAATGGGGGTGCGCAGGGATGGGAGGGGGGAACCATTGCGTATGGACGTGGGGAAAGTTACGAAAGTACCCCCACCAATTTGAGCTAGGCGATTCTTTCGATTCAGTGGTATCATAGGAATTTCGTGTGTCGGGATTTTGCAGTAGGTGGCAGTTTTCGTGCGCGTTGTAATTTTTTGATAGCAAGGTGCGGGTTTAGATGGAGGGAGTTTTCAGAGTACAAAGAGAAGGAGAGATATCTTAAAATTTCAGGGTAACAAGGTGCGGGTTGAAGAGGCGGGAGTTTCACAGCACAACAGAAAGAGATGCTAGCTTGAAATTTTGGCATAACAAGGTGCGGCTTGAAATTTCGGGAGAACAAGGTTAACGTGTACAAAAAAATACAATTCGCACCACACTAGAGAGAGCCATGTCCTGTTTTGCTATATTACTAGAAATGCATTCAAATATAACAGCAAAAAATGAAAACAATTGGGACAACAAGCTTAACGTGTATAGTACCAAATAAATTTGCACTTCCCGCAAAAATTAAAAAACAGTTCATGTTGTCTAGCATATGGACTAAATTGGAGTACATTTTCCCTGTTTGAATGGGATTTTACTCGGGTTACTTATACAACCATCTAAATATTATCTTCACAACACATGACCTGAATATAGGAGTAGTAAATTCCCATATAAATATGAACTACATGTACAAATGATCTCGAATTCAAATATATGTATCCATTTTATGTTGAATTCAAATCATAGTACATGTATGCTCTACCTACATGTTCGGAATCTACACCATGTATGATACTACGTACAATGTGTTTAACACTCACAACACACACACACACACACACACACAACCACGTTAAAAGAAACAGGTTTAAAACATACCTGTTGCGCCATTGAGTTTCAATTGCATCCTTCAAATTCGAAATTAGTTGGTATGAGTAAATACAATGATGCAAGAGCAAAGGAGTATGAACCATAGCTATGGAAGCTGACCTGAGAACAATTCTTCTTCTTCTTTAAGCATTGACTTTGGGTTAGGAGTGGTGGTCCATATGCTTTGGGCACTGCAGTTGCCTTACTAACTGCTCGTGCTTTGGTGCTCTGTGGTGGAGATAGTGTTGTGTCAACTAGAACTGGGTTACTATCTGCTGTCGTTGGGGTTAGAAGGGGTGTAGCTGGTTCTCTGTTGAACTGGGTAGGGGTACAATCTGCATGAGTCTGGGTTATGTGTGGTGGGGAGGTTCTTGGGCAAGTACAACCTAGGTTCTATCTACAATGATAGGTAGCACGATATTTTCTGAAGATCGTGATTTTACTCCCATAGATACTACAATCACCCCCTCCAATTCAAATGGTTAATAAACAAGAAAAGCAATTGAATGTACAGACATTGTAAGATAGACTGGTGCAATGGATAGTAGATAAGAAAATAGGGCATGAAATAATTCACATTTATGTTGTCTAACAAAATAGGATAGGATGACACAATTTCACATACATGATGGCTAATTAAACAAGATAGCATGACACAGTTTCACATGTATGATGGCTAACTAAACAGGATAGAATGACATAGTTTAAAATAGGATGGCTATGTAAACATGATGACATGATATAACTACATGATATGTCCATTAAACTGGTTGGCATGCCATAATTCACAAACATGTCATCGATGGAAACATGATGGCATGATATAATTCATGGACAGAATGACATAATACAAAATATGATGACTATGTAAACATGATGGGATGATATAACTATATATGTTTTTAGAAAATGGGTTCGCATGCCATAATTCAGATACATGTTGTCTATGTAAACATCATGGCATGATATATTTCAAATATATGATTTATATACTAAGAAAGTGAGCAGAGGGAAATCGCATATATGATGTGTCAACTAAGCGGATGGCATTCAATATTGTGTATATGATGTAAACACTAAGCATTGCAAGATAACATATGCATGATATAAGTAATATAACCCTGACAATCTGGAGGGCAGATCTGCTGTGGTAAAACGTTTCGTTGTTGGAGCACCTAAGCTGGGGTGGAACACAACCCAGCAGGAGCGGGACAAACCACACAAGGTTTTCTTTGACACATATCTGTAACAGAAGTAATTCTGTAAGGGTTTGTTTGAATTGGAGGGTTCTAACAATGTGAGGATACAAAATACACAGGAATAGGATAGGAATGCATGTGCAAAACAGAGAATGTAAAAATAGGATTTCTACCAATCTAGGTGTTTGGTTCACAAGAATTGAAAGATCACGGGATGCAAAGAAGCATGGTGAGAATAAGTCAAACCACAAGAAAATGTACATTTATAATGTTATTATGCTACTATAATTAGTCATGTGCTTCATGAATAGGAATTTGAAAAGGAGGTCAAGTGGATATTAAAATTCCTACAGTTTTTCTTTCAAGGAAACACTAAAGGAACAAATCCTACAGTTTTCCTTTGCTCCATTCCTTTGAACCAAATGCATGAATAGTAGTACCATAGGAAACTTTCCAATTCATATGTTTTTCCTTCACTTTTCCTTTCAAGCACTGGATATTCTAGTAGGCAGGCTTGAACAGGGAAAAGCCTACACTAAATTTTTTTTGTACTACTTCCACTACTTCGGACCTAGGCCATTGCCCTACTAGCTCAACTCCCAGGCCCATCTACAAATGCATAGCTCAAACGCATAAAAATAAATAATGATGGTGTTTAAGAGAGTCCATCATGGATAGCTAAGTTGCCTGGTACCTCACTGCTTGTCATATAGTAGGAGAATCTAATCGTATTTCACGTTACTACGTGTGCTCAGTGGACAATATATATATATATAACATGTAGAGTAAAAAAGCGATGCAACAAGTGTACAACCTCTTTGGCGAAGCCATGTCGATCTCTTCATGATTGGTGTCACACCCAATATGCGACACTATCCTAAAGAGACTCGAAGGTCCCACCAAGGATAGAACCGCATATTGAGACACTTTTGCAAGGTGGATATCATTACATCAACATTACATAATGGATGGGGATACATACAAGACATACAAATGCCGCAAGAATACAACATCACAATACATAAGAGCATCATCCGACTACGGATGAAACACAAACAGAAACTCAACGACATCCACCCTGCTAGCCCAGGCTGCCGACCTGGAACCTATCCCCTGATCGAAGAAGAAGCAGAAGAAGAACTCCAAAACAAGAAAACATCGCTCTCGCGTCATAATCATTGCTTAACCTGCACCTGCAACTCTTGTTGTAGTAATCTGTGAGCCACGAGGACTCATCAATCCTTTAACCATGGGTATCAAGACTAGCAAAGCTTAATGCGTATGGAACAGATAAGTGGTGAGGTTACAGCAGTGACTAAGCATAAATTGTGGCTAACATACGCAAATAAGAGCAAGAAGAGAAGCAACGGAACGGTCGTGAAGCTAGAAATGATCAAGAAGTTATCCCGAATCTCCTACTTACGTCAAACATAACCCAAAACCGTGTTCATTTCCTGGACTCCGCCGAAAAGAGACCATCATGCCTACACACGCGGTTGATGCATTTTAATTCGAATCTGGTGTCAAGTTCTCTACAACCGGACATTAACAAATTCCCATCTGCCACATAACCGCGGGCACGGCTCTCGAAAGATTATACCCTGTAGGAGTGTCCCAACTAAGCCCATCACAAGCTTTCACGGTCAACGAAGGATATTCCTTCTCCAAGGAAGACCCGACCAGTCTCGAAATCCTGGTTTACAAGACATTTCGACAATGGTAAAACAAGACCAGCAAAGCCGCCCGATGTGCCGACAAATCCCGATAGGAGCTGGACATATCTCGTTCTCAGGGCACGCTGGATGGGCAAGACGTCGGGTTGGCATAGACCCTGGTTGCCCAGGGGGCGATGGACATCGCCCAGGGTGGACCAGCACTCGAAGGAGCACTGGCCCAGGGGTTAAAATAAAGATGACCCTCGGGCTCCAAAAACCCAAGGGAAAAAGGCTTAGGTGAGGCAAATGGTAGAACCAAGGTTGGGCCGTGCTGGAGGAGTTTTATTCAAAGCGAACTGTCAAGAGGGTCCCATAAATCACCCAACCGCGTAAGGAACGCAAAATCAAGGAACATAACACCAAGATGACGGAAACTAGGGCGGCAAGAGAGGAACAAAACACCAGGCATAAGGCCGAGCCTTCCACCCTTTACCAAGTATATAGATGCATTAATTAAATAAGAGATATTGTGATATCCCAACATAATCCTGTCCATCATGGAGCAATCTTCAACTTCACCTGCAACTAACAACGCTATAAGAGGGGCTGAGCAAAGTGGTAACATAGCCAAGCTACGGTTTGCTAGGAAGGGTAAAAAGGTTAGAGGCTGACATTGCAATTTGGGAGGCTTGAAGAGCAAGTGATAGGTAGCGCAGCATAGCGATAGAACGAAGCAACTAGCATAGAAATGATAGTAATGAGATCCAAGGTGACGGTCATCTTACCTGAAATCCTACTAGGAAGAAGAGCGAGTCCATGAAAAAGATGAAGCCACGAAGACGAACCAAGCGTAGACGAACGAATCTTCACGATCGCAACGAAACAGGAACGAACGAGAAGGAGCACAACTAGAAAGAAGAAAATAACAAGGTAAACAGACAACACATAGAGAAGACATGATGCATGACAAGGCTACATGAAGCTACTCATGGCAAGAGATGATGCATACAAGAACAACATAGCCAAACAAGTTTAAATGAGGCCAGAAACAACATATAACAATTCCTGTAAGTCCTCATATGCAAGTTTCGAAGTTGGTCCAGATCGGAACAAACATTAAGTTGAAGTTGTTAAACAGAAAGTTAAAGAGCACCAAGAGGATCTACACGAAATTCTAGTCAAGTTACTTATAAAGTTCATTTAGTTCGGAGCTACGTCCTAGAAGATATGAGCAAAACAAGTTAAACATGGCATTGACGCTAAATGCATCCAAACACCTCAAAACAAGGATGCAACAAGATAATATGAAACTACATGCAATTCTAAGCAAGTTTCATATAGAGCACACTCAAAACGGAGCAACGGTTAAACACATACACATGAAACAAGTTTAAAGGACAAGCTGTCCAAAACAACAACTAGGCATCTTGCAAGCATTAAGAAAATATGCTACGGCACATCAACAGGAAACCAAAAGGCCTGGACATGAAGTACAGGTAGAGCATGACAAAACATGAACACTGAGCTATCTCCAGAAATCACTAGAACATGCTCAAAAAGGCATGGTAAGATTGCAAAGAATAACAGTTTCACAGACTTGGCAGAAATCACGAGCATGACAGAAACAACATCAAGTTGCAATGTTTAGAGCTATCAAGCAACATGCTAAAAGAATCTATAATGGAAAACAAATGCATGCCATGCTAATACTAAAGACAAATAACAGAACTCCCTTACTGAACTAATTCCAAAGATCAACAGAAAACATGGTAGCATCTATGCAAACATGGCAAATGATATGCCAAGTCATCATAACAGTTCACGGCGGGAACAACGATAAGTCGGCATATTGGTGAGCTTGTACCACTCACTAAATAGCATATCATGGCACGACAAGGTTACCAACAGCAATATGACATATTTATGAAGCTAAGCATGGCAATAGCATAGTCATAGGGTGCATCTATCACTAGAAAAACTCATGACAAAACTGAACTTCATGTTAATAGGCTGACAGAAACATTATTTAGCAAGTTTGGAGCATGATAACAACAAGCTACAGCAGGCTACAAATGCAACCACGGGCATGGATTGATGTATCATGACATGTATAACAAAACAACAGTAGTGTACATCTCCAGATTATGCATAGAATGACTTGTAGTAGCAGGTTTACATAGCATCATGATATAACAGATTCAGCCTAGCAAAACAATAACAGTTAGTACCCTACTTCATGAGCTTGATGCACTCACTACGAGACTCACAAAAATACATGGATTGCACCACTATAAATATGACATGACGTAGCTCAATAATCATGTAGACATAAAGCTCATAGGATGCACACATAAAATGCAATGAAAAAGACAAAACACCAAGTTGTGTTAACAGATAGCAGTTAACATCATATAGCACTCTTTCAACGATGTTTAGGGCATGAAGATGAAGTCAAACAAGAATCGCACAATGGAATGAAATTAATAGCATCTCATGGTGAACATTCTGACATATTATATGCATGAAATGGAGCAGCACACATGAAGTTATGGCATGATGAACAGGGCACCAGAATATTGCAGGAAAGGACTTGGAGAAATATACCCCCCGCGAAACGGATCAAGGGTTTGATGGCACGGTTCCCGAGGTTCGCAAGGTCACCGGAGGCATCACCGGAGATGGGGAAGGGAGGCCGCAGCTTGGAGTCACCGGTTCCGGTCGCTCCTCGACCGGATCTGGCCGGAGCTGGGAGGAAGAGGCGCGAGGCGGAGGCGGCTTTGTCGAGGGTCGCGGGCGGTGGAGCCGGCCGGCGAAGCGAGCGGAGGCGACAGCGCTAGGGCGGCGCGGCGAGCGAGCGAGGTGGCGGGGAGTGGATGCGACGGTGAGGCGCGGTCGGGCGGCAGCGCTGAGGAGGCGCGGTCGGCGAGGCGCGATCGGGCCGCGGGGGCCGAGCGTGGGCCTGGCGTGCTTCGGCGGCGGGCGGCGGAGCGCCAGGACGTGTGGCAGCGCCCGGTTGGACGAGGTCGGCGGCGGGCTGACATGTCGCGACCCGATTGGATGGGGCGACGCGTCCGGCGGACACGTCCGGCGGCGCAGAGGGGAAAAGCTAGGGTTTCAACTGCGAATTTCGGGGGAGGGGGCTAATTTATAGGCATAGGGAGCTAGGAGAGTCCAAATGAGGTGCGGTTTTCGCCCACACTATCGGGATCAAATGACCAAGAGCATGGAGGGGGTTTGGATGGGCTCGTGGTCTATGGTGAAGAGGGGCTGGGCCGCAAAGAGAAGGGGGTTTCGGGCTACGCGGTTAACCGTTGGGGCATCAAACGACCTCCAAATGGAACAAAATTTGACGGGCGGTCTACCGGTGATATACCAAGGCCACTCAGCATATACCGACCCATTCCGAGAAAGTATTTCTCCCTCTCATGAAACAAGGTCTGAGAGGTGCGACGGGCGTGTGCGAGTGTGGTCGGGCTTAGAACAGACAACGGAGAGAACCGGTGGAACCCGAACGAATGCAAGTTTTGAAAAACATGTAGATGAAATGCAGATGATGACATGGCAAAATGCAACACGCAAGCAAATGCCATGGCAACTACGGCGAATAACTGGAGGACACCTGGCGCATCGGATCCGGGGCGTTACAACTCTCCTCCACTAAAAAGAGATCTCGTCCTGAGATCTTAGGAGCGAGACGGAAGAGAAACATGAAGAGGTGAAGTAAGAACGCAAGAGAGAAGATGAACAAAGTCTAGAGCACTCGGTTAGAAAAGAGGAACATCGAATAAGACAAGAATGAAATGTTCAAGGAATAAGATACTTTGAAACCGCTCAGGTTAGAACAAGATAGAAAATGAATGAAAACATAAGAATTTGGGCAGCACTCCGACTGAAAATGGAAGGAATAGACCATGAACTTCGCAAGAAGTGATGACCCTTGAAGAGATGAACAACGCAATGCCTCTGGAAGAATTGAAGAATGGAATGAAAAGAAGGGATGAGAGAGCAACCGTTTCCACCACGAATGACTTCGATAGCATCCTTAGAGGGAAGGATTGAACGAAATTGCTGAGAAAATCAACAACGAAAGAATAAGCTTGTTCTGGACTTATCAAAAACATCTCAAACTTGAGGTGAAATTATACCACAACCAAATTTCTGAAAAGTTGAGAAGAATGAAGAAATGCAAAACTCCACTTTAGAGGAAAAAGAAGAATTATTTGCACTTCGAGACGCGGGAAGAAAAGATACTTGAACTCCACCAACAAAATCTTGATGGACTCTTGAAGAATGAATTTAATCATAAATAACCACCATGAAGAACTCCGGTGAAAGTTTCATATAGAGCACACTAAGCAAGTTTCATATAGAGCAAGTTTCATATAGAGCACACTCGAAACGGAGCAACGGTTCAACACATACACATGAAACAAGTTTAAAGGATACGCTGTCCAAAACAGCAACTAGGCTTCTTCGAAGCATCAAGAAAATATTCTGCATCACCTCAACGGGAAAACAAAAGGCATGGACATGAAGTACAGGTAAAGCACGACAAAACATGAACACTGAGCTATCTCCAGAAATCACTAGAACATGCTCAAAAGGACATGGCAATATTGCAAAGAATAACAGTTTCACAGACTACAGAAATCACTGAGCATGACAGAAAGAACATCAGGTTGCAATGATTAGAGCTATCACGCAACATGCTATGGTAACTTATAATTGCCAACAAAGGCATGGTATGCTAATACTAAAGACAAGTAACAAAACTCCCTTACTGAACTAATTCCAAAGATCAACAGAAAACATGGTAGCGTCTATGCAAACATGGCAAATGATATGACAGAGTCATAATAACAGTACATGGGAGGAACAACGATAAGTAGGCATGGTGGTGAGCTTGTACCACCCATTAAAGAGCATTTCATGGCACGACAAGGTTATCAACAGTAGGATGACATATTTATGAAGCTAAGCGTTGCAATAGCATAGTCATAGGGTGCACGGATCACTAGAAAAATTCATGACAAAACTGAACATCATGTTAACAGGCTGACAGAAACATTATTTAGCAAGTTTGGAGCATGATAACAACAAGCTACAATAGGATATAGATGAAACTACGGGCATGGATGGATAGACCATGACATCTTTAACAAAACATTCTTAGTGAACATCTCCAGATCATGCATAGAATGACTTGTAGTAGCAGGTTTACATAGCATCATGATATAACAGATTCAGCCTAGCAAAACAATAACAGCAAGTACCCTACTTCACGAGCTTGATGCAGTCACTACTAGACTCACAAAAATACATGGATTGCACAACTGTAAAGATGACATGATGTAGCTCAAAACTCATGTAGACATCAAGCTCATAGGATGCAGACATAAAATGCAATGAAAAAGACAAAACACCAATTTTTGTTAACAGACAGCAGTTAACATCATATAGCACTATTTTAACGATGATTAGGGCATCAAGATAAACTCAAAAAAGCATGACATAATGGAATGAAATAAATAGCATATCATGATGAACAATCTGATATATTATATGCATGAAACGGAGCAGTACACGTGAAGTTATGGCATAATGAACAGGGCACCAGAATATTGCAGGAAAAGACTTGGAGAAATATACCCCTCAGGAAACGGATCAAGGCTTTGATGGCACGGTTTCCGAGGTTCGCCTGAAGGTCACCGGAGGCGTTGCCGGAGATGGGGAAGGGCGGCCAGAGCTTGGAGTCGCCGGATCCGGTCGCTCCACGGCCGGATCTGGCCGGAGCTAGGAGGAAGAGGCGCGAGGCAGAGGCGGCTCCGGCGAGGGTCGCGGGTGGCGGAGCTGGCCGGCGAAGCGAGCGGTGGCGGCGGCGCTGGGGTGGCACGGCGAGCGAGCGAGGCAGCGGGGAGTGGACGCGACGGCAAGGCACGGTCGGGCGGCGGCGCTGAGGAGGCGCGGGCGCCGACGCGCGAACGGGCCGCCAGGACCGAGCGCGGGCCTGGCGGGCTTCAGCGGCGGGCGACGGAGCACCGGGACGTGTGGCAGCGCCCGGTTGGACGAGGGCGGTGGCAGGCTAACGTGTCGCCACCCGATTGGATGGTGCGACACGTTCGACGGCGGGGATTTCGTCCGGCAGTGGAGAGGGGAAAAGCTAGGGTTTCAACTGCGAATTTCGGGGGAGGGGGCTAATATATAGGCATAGGGAGCTAGGAGAGTCCAAATGAGGTGCGTTTTCGCCCACACGATCGTGATTGAACGACCGAGAGCATGGAGGGGGTTTCGGGCTCACGGGTTGTGATGAAGAGGGGCTGGGCTGCAAAGAGAACGGCGTTTCGGGCTACGCGGTTAACCGTTGGGGCATCAAACGACCTCCAAATGGAACGAAATTTGACGGGCGGTCTACCGGTGATATACCAAGGCCACTCGGAAAATACCAACCCATTCCGAGAACATATCTCTCCCGCTCATGAAACAAGGTCTGAGAGGTGCGACCGGCGCGTGCGAGTGTGGTCGGGCTCAGAACGGACAACGGAGAGAACCGGCAGAACCCAAACGAATGCAAGTTTTGAAAAACATGCAGATGAAATGCAGATGATGACATGGCAAAATGCAATACGCAAGAAAATGACATGGCAACTACAGCGAATAACTGGAAGACACCTAGCGCATCGGACCCGGGGCGTTACTATTGGGTTGGTCGGTGAGGATGCTCCGGCTGATTTGGTTGTTTAGAGATGGATCCGGGGGTACTGCTCCGCTATGATGGAGGGCTTTGTCGTTGGAGCAGCTTCAGTGAGTTGTACGATGGTGAGGCTGAAGCATGACAAGATAGACAATGTTAACCTGAGTGAAATTCTAATAGCATCTCCAATAGATGACGTAAAATACATAACCACAAAGTGTTATATGTAAAATACATCAGCCTCTCATCTCTGAGCTTAACTATCATAAATGAATTTAACTATCGAAACTGAATTTTACTGCCGAAACTAAATTTTTCTATCGAAACTGAATTTTACAACCGAAACTGAACGCACTAGTAGCAGAAAAGCAGTAGCAGCAACAGGGCCCAGAGCAGCAGCGTGTGCGAGAGCCGGGGCAGCTAGTCGTGTAGCAGCATCTCGGGTAGCAGCTGCAAGAGCTCGAGCGAGAGCAGGATCTACTGCTTGTTCAGCAACAGCGCGAGCAAGAGTAGAGCAGCAGTGCAAGCGAGAGCAAGAGCGAGAGCAGCAGCATGAGCAAGAGCAGGCTAGGCAGGGGACTGAGAGCAAGAGCAAAGCAGCAGCACAACGGAGAGCCAAAGTAGCAGCAGTTCCTACTGATGTGGACGTAGCCGCTGAGGGAGCGACGCCGTGGAGGAAGTTGCCGGGGGACGCCGCCGTAGATGGAGCCACGCCATGTCGGCTCAGGACCGACTGCCGGCAGAATCATGAGATCGAATTAAGAAGAAATGCAGCGATTAGTATAGAACCTTTTTGGTGGCACCGATTAGGCCTCAACTTCATCCTAGGAATCATTGATGAGGGTGCTCTTCCAGTGGTGCAGGTGAAGATGGCAGTGTGTGAATGGAGATGGCGCGAAAGACAAGGGGAACGTTGGGGCAGCTCCTTGGAGGTGGAGGTTGGGGTAGCTGAACCGGAGGGACGACAAGATCGATGACGGATCCTCATATAGTGTGGAGGATGAGGGACATCCAGGAGTTGTTGTGGACGACATTGTTAGGGAAGAGGCTCCGGCTGGGTGGCAGACGGAGGAGGGTGTGGGGCTTCGCGGGTTTTCGTGGGCATGGTGTACGAATGGGTGGGTGGATGGGATGGGAGGGGGGAACCATGGCTTAGGGACAACTTGTCCAAAATGTGGGGTTAGTTACGGAAGTACCCCAACCAATTTGATCAAGGAAATTCTTTCGGTTCAAGGGTATCACGGGCATTTCACGTGTCGGGATTTCCCTGGAGGTGGGAGTTTTCGCGCGCGTTGTAATTTTGGGATAGAAAGGCGCAGGTTGAGATGGAGGGAGCTTTCGGAGCACAACAAGACAAAGAGATATCTTAAAATTTCGGGGTAACAAGGCGCGGGTTGAAGAGGTGGGAGTTTTGTAGCACGATAAACAGAGATGGTAGCTTGCAATTTCGGCATAACAAGGCGCGGCTTGAAATTTCGGGAGAATAAGCTTAACGTGTACCAAAAAATGACAATTCTCACCTCACTAGAGAGTGCCATGTCCCGTTTTACTATATTACTGAAAATGCATTAAAATACAACAACAATAAAACTAAAAAATGGGGACAACAAACATAATGTGTACAGTACCAAATCAATTTGCACTTCCCTCATCAATTGGCGCTGCGCCATACCATTGAAGGTTTGCTGCATGAGTCCCAGTTTTTCCCCACTGAGATAGATGATCATCCTTTAGGAGTTGGGATTTTCGGTTTTGCGGATTCCATTACTAGAGATGATGTCGTGGGAACTACTTTTGAGCTAGATGAGGATGAAGAGAACATTTACGCTATTATATCATTTGTGCCTCATGATGCGGCTCTGAACATGCCGCTCACCACGTTTGGTCCCCAGATTTGGCTTCTTTGTATTGGATTCCCATAGGACTATCAGACTTCACATTACATGCACAAGTCAGTCGATAAATTTGGTGAACTGGTCACCTGGCACAATCCAAGGGGGGATAGAAAGTTTGTTCTGCTGAAAGTTAGAGTTATTCATTTGCGCCTTGTCCCCAAAAGCTTTGTTATGCATCAGCTGGGAGGAGATCGACACTGCTGGACTGTCTGTGTTACTATGCTACGCAGCAGTGACTAGGATGCCCACCTACCTGAGATTCCACCGGCCGGGATTGAGCCACCACCGGCAGATGGCATTCCCCACCCTCTCCATGGAGAAGGACTCACAACAGAGCAACTGTATCAGGCGCAACTGAATAATTGGATGGCTCAGAATGCACAGGTGAATGCCAATGCTGCAAACGCTGCCAATGCAAATGCAGACAATCAGGGCAATGAGGTTCACTTTGAGGCAAATTGGGGTCAATGGCCTCCTACTCCTCCTCCAGCCTTGTACAACTTCTAGGCATGGCTTGCTCAGGAGGGCCTCCATGTCCAAGATGGGATTGTGCCTAACAATAACATGCTGGATAGCCCAGGTACGGCCTGGAATGATTCAATTACGGTATTTGGTAGTTCTGATTCTAGTGCGACAGTGTCAGACAGTTATGTTATGGTTCCTGCGAACCGGTTTCACTCGCTGGTGGAAGGAGAGAGTTCAGATATGGCTGCTTCATCTGCTCATATTACCCCAATAGACCCACCTGCGGCACCAACTAATTCTCTTGAAGTTGTGGTCTCTCTCACTCAGCATGGACTACATTTTGCTATGACTGAGCACGGTAATGTGATTTCATCCATGCTCATTAATCAAGGTTTCTCTTTTATTAGACTCAACACCTTCCTGAGAACGGCCATCATGCCTTTAGTGGCCTCCTATGGACCTTGGAGCTCTGGTTTTGGCCTAAAGAATGATTGGGTACAGGTTAAAGCTATGATCACTATTGAGGATAACCTGGTTTCCATGACAGCAATAAAACAGACTAGGGAGTTTGCCTCCTCCTCTCTGCAAATTGAAGAGCTCCCGCACACACCTGATTTAAACATAGTGGTCAGCTCTAACAGTACGCACTTGGAGATCCCTGTGGTAACCCATCAATCTCAGGTGCTTTCTGCTCCTTCTCTGCTTGCTCAACCTGCCCTTCCCCTGACTGAAGGACATGTGGCTCATCTGACACCTAGGGATACCAAGGTGGAAATTGCTCCTTGTTTTGGGGATGAATCTACGGTGGACTCTACACAGCTCTTTGAAAATGAGCCACCTAAGGATCCTACTGCTGATACCATGGTTACTGAGGGAAACATCTCTGCTAGTGTTCTTGGTGGAACAGAGCCAAACTCTGGCGACATAATACGCAAAGGGAAGCTTGCCATGCCAGTGTCATCTATTTCTCTTCGTCACAGCGCCAGGTCTAACAAATATGACGGGTTCAAAGTCACAGCCATCACTGATAGCAAGCCAAGATCTTCCAAGGTCAAGCTCAGGATCAATCCGTCAGCTCTGCAGATCAGGGCCCGTTCTGACGAAGATGACAATGCTGCTATTCCACCGCCCACCCCGATTGCCACGCTCCAACTTGTTGGCACAGTCAAATGTGCCATCCCTGCTGAGGAGTTATCTGAAGAGGTGCTTACTGAAGTTGCGGATGATGCTCTTTCATCCTCCTCTAGTGCTTAATCATTACTCTTTTCTTCATGGTACTTTTGGTGAACTGGAATGTTCTCTGTTGGAACGTCTGTGGTTTAAATTCAGAACCTAAGCAACTTGCTCTGTTTAATGCCATTACGGCTAGTGGTTGTGCTGTGGTTTGTTTGCAGGAAACTAAGAAGCACTCTTTCGATAATAACTTTATTAAGTCTTGCTGTCCACGTCATTTTGATAAATTTGCATTTATTCCGTCTTGCGGTGCTTCGGGTGGAATTGCCACAATTTGGAATAGCTCAATTTTCTCTGCCACTGTTGTGGCGTCCAGGGATTTTGCTTTAGTGACCTGCTTCCAATCCACTCAATCAGCCCAGTCTTGGACCCTTGTGAATGTATACGGCCCCTGTCAAGGTGATGAACGTAGGGATTTCATACAGTGGCTGCTTGACCTTAATATCACTAGTAATGAAGATTGGCTCCTTTTAGGGGACTTTAATTTCATTCGAGGCCCAGACAATCGTAATAAACCAGGGGGAAATGTTGGGGATATGATCACATTCAATGACTTTATCAGGCATCAAAATCTAGTGGAACTGCCCATCAAAGGTCGAGCTTACACATGGAGTAATATGCAGGTGGACCCCCTTTTAGAACAAATTGACTGGTTTTTCACGAGCACCAACTGGACTACTTCTTACCCTAAAACCCTAGTAAAGCCTCTTGGCCGGCCTGTTTCCGATCACATCCCCTGTGTGGTTTGCATTGGGACAAAAATTCCTCGCTCCAAGCTTTTCAGGTTTGAATCGTATTGGGTACATCATCTTGGATTTATGGAAACGGTTTCTAATTCTTGGTCCAAACCAATTCCCTCGACCAACATGGCCACTGTTATCTCCCGCAAGTTTAAACACCTCAGGTATGATCTGAAAGTTTGGAGTAAAGGTATTTCTAAACTGTCCATTGCAATTGAAAACTCCAACAGGGCCCTTTTCGAACTGGATGAACTTGAGAATAAAAGGCGTCTCACCACTCCAGAAACAAACTTTCGTAGAATTCTCAAACATCATATTCTGCGGCTTCTTAATTATCAGAGAGAGTATTGGCGGAAAAGATGTACTATTAGATGGGTCAAATTTGGTGATGAGCAACCAAATTTTTTTCAAGCAATGGCCTCAGAAAGATATAGGAGAAATAATATTGCTTCTCTTACCACGCATGATGGATATTGTGTTGAAGATCATGCGGGGAAAGAATCAGTTATTTTCCAAGGATTCAAAAAACGACTTGGTTCCTCGCAGCAACATGAGATGAAGTTTGATTTAGCCAGAATGATCAAGCAGGTTGAAGACTTGGACCAACTAACTGTGCCCTTCGCTCATCAAGAAATTGACGATGTCATTAAATACATGCCTGCGGATAGGGCTCCGGGTCCAGACGGTTTCACTGGACATTTTCTCAAATCTTGTTGGCATGTGATTAAAGAAGACTTTTACCTTCTGTGCAATCAATTTCATGAGGGCAATTTAAACCTGGAGAGTATTAATGATGGCTTCATCACTTTGATCCCAAAAATCAGTGCACCAGCTTCTGTCAATGATTACAGACCAATCACGCTACTCAATTGTTGTCTTAAGATCATAACGAAACTTCTTGACAACCGTCTACAAAAGATCATCCTAAAAATCGTGCATCGAAATCAATATGGTTTTTTGAAGGGTAAATCAATACAGGACTGTCTGGCGTGGGCGTTTGAGTACATTTACCAATGTCAAACTTCAAAGAAACCTATTGTCCTCCTTAAGCTTGATTTTGCTAAGGCATTTGACACTATTGAGAATGAGCCAATGTTGGAGATTATGATACACATGGGATTTAATGAAAAATAGCTAAACTAGATCCAAACTATTTTGGCCTCAGGTAAATCTTCGGTCCTTCTAAATGGCGTCCCAGGGAGACAATTCCATTGCAAAACGGGGGTTCGACAAGGAGACCCACTTTCTCCTCTGATTTTCGTACTGGCTGCCGATCTACTTCAAGCCGTAATTAATGATGCTTTTGCTCACGGTCATATTCAGCTCCCCTTCCCATGTGTAACTCAAAAAGATTACCCGGTCATCCAATATGCCGATGACACAATTCTGGTACTACCGGCTTGTGAATCTCAAGCGGCCACGATCAAGCAGATTTTGTCGGATTATGCAACTTCCGTTGGACTTAAAATAAACTTCCAAAAATCCACACTCATCCCAATCAACTGTGATGAGCCCCTCAGCGATAGCATTGCACAAATTTTCGGTTGCATGACTGGTAAAATGCCTTTCACCTACCTCGGGTTGCCTTTGGGGACCACTCGACCATCTGTTCAGGATCTAATGCCATTGGTTTGCAAAGTGGAACGACGCCTCACTGCTACCCTGAACATGATTTATTATGGAGCAAAGCTTTATCTAGTAAATTCAGTGATCACTTCGCTCACGATCTTTGCACTATGCACTCTTAAGCTTCCCATTTCCATTATTTAACTTTTAGACAAGATTCGAAGGAAATGTCTATGGACTAAAAAGATGGAGCAGGGAGAAACATGTAACTCTCTGGCTGCTTGGAGCATGATTTGCAAACCAAAGGAGTGTGGTGGAATGGGTATTTTGGATCTCGGAACACAGAGCGATGCCCTATTGCTTAAATACCTTCACAAATTCTACAATCATTGGGATTTACCTTGGGTAGAATTAATCTGGAACACCTACTACGCATCGAAAATCCCACATTCAACGGATGCATGTGGTTCCTTCTGGTGGAGAGACATCACAAAGCTCATGCCAGTTTATAGAGGGATCACCAAAGTCACAATTCAAGATGGCTGCAAGACTTTACTTTGGAAAGATCTTTGGATGGATGATATTCTAGCCTCTAGCCACACCAGGGCCTTTTCGTACGCCAAAAATGAAGATATATCTGTCCAGGCATTCTTAACGGCTGGCACGTTAGGGAAACCTTCCAGCTTCCCCTCTCGGCACAGGCACATGCAGAGTTGAGAGACCTTCAGCAATTGCTGACTCCGATTACCTTGGCCCAAGGAGAGGATAAATGGACATGCATCTAGGGTAAAGGTGACTACACTACGAGCCAATATTACTCATATTACTACAGAGAAATAAGAGCTCACCAAACATACAAATGGCTGTGGAAATCCAAGGTCACAATGAAAATAAAAGTATTCGGCTGGCTTCTCCTCTCCGATAGACTAAACACACGAAACATGCTCAAGAGGAGGCACTACAATATTGGTGACAACAACACTTGTCTGCTGTGTACTTCTCCTATTGAAGAAACATTGGAGCACCTCTTCTTCAACTGCCCATTTAGCCAAGAGTGTTGGTCTCATATTAATATTAACTGGATAACACATGGTTCAAGACTTCAATGGATTCAGCATGCGAGAACTACATGGAATAGCCCGATGTTCATGGACATCTTCCTACAGGCTGCATGGAGCATATGCAAAGAGAGGAATAACAAGCACTTTAGAGGGATTTCACCTTCGAAATCAGCCTGGCTGATTAGGTTGAGAGAGGATCTTTCCCTTCTTCGTTATAGAGTGGGAGAGAAACTACAACCCTTTTTGTCATCTTTTGTAAATAGCATTTAAAGTCTTTTCTTCTGTTTCCTCTTACTACTTTACACCCCCCACCTTAGTTACAACATGGCTATGGATGTAAGGTTATAACTTTGTAAGACTTTTTGGCCACTTAATTTAATACATACAGTAGGAGCCTCTCCTACTATTTCAAGTGTCAAAAAAAATAAAAAAATAATTCGTGTTGTCTAGCATATGGACTAAATTTGAGTACATTTTCCCTGTTTGAATGGAATTATACTCGGGTTAGTTATACAACCATCTTAATATTATTTTCACAGCACATGACATGAATATATGAGTAGTAAATTCCTATAGAAATACGAAAAACATATACATACGATCTCAAATTCAAATATATGTATCCATTTTATGTTGAATTCAAATCGTAGTACATTATGGATGTTCTAGCTAGATGTTTAGAATCTAAACCATGTATGATACTACATACAATGTGTTTAACAGGCACAACACACACATACACCATTTAGACTAGTAAGGTATACGTCCATTGCACGCATGAGATCTGGCAACCAAATTATAAATAAATACCACATTATAGCATGTAAGCTTTGTGTCATATATGCATGATGTAGATGTTCGTTTAATTCTTATAGTTCATCTCATTCAAAATCAATAAGTTTTTTGTGGCACCCCGGCTCAGAGTGACAGGTTTACCCTGCATTGCCAGCCCAAAGACCATGTCTTCTGGCAACACAAAACAACTTGGTACAGGAAAAACAACCGCTTTATTCATGCTAGCGGAGCAAAGTTCAAATTACAACAGTTAGCGAGGCCAAGCGGCACACAGGGTGCGGCTGAACAATATGTACATTATTTAGTAAACATAAAGGGGCCTCGATCATGACAACTACGCGGCAGCAGAATAACGTCGTAGTGGGACTCCATAGCACAGGGACACCGATGTGGACACGATCTAGACTCGGACAGCTCTCCTTTCCAACGAGACTTTCCTGAAATCTGGCATGACACGCCAGGTCAGTACATTGAATGCACTTGCAAGCTCACAACAAGCATAAACATAATGACAAACAATATCATGATACTTAACCAATTAAATACAATGCAACAATATATATCCAACATGCTACGAATATGCTCAAGTGGCACTCGTCCCATGGACTGGCTTACCGAACGTGATCATTTCCAGACCACAAACATGAAGAACTCAATGACAATCTCGTGATCCTTATGGAGATCACAACCCTGACCAACACTTGGTCTCAACCTCAACACGATGGCCTCACTGCAATTACCTTAGTGCAAGTTTCAGTGTGCAAATTTATTAAGTGTTGACCCATGGTGTACCCTACTTTCGAGCGTGTTCGTAACCGTGGACTCGGCTATCGATAGATTAATACACTCTGCAGAGGTAGCGCACTGTACCCACACTACGGAACCCATGGCTTCGCACTCCATTTGGGTGGACCAACGACATTCTAACGAAACCACTTCATTGTCATGACACTCTCTCGGCCACTCCGACTCAATCCCCATCGGGCTAGTCCTGGGTGGCCCTGTGTCTACCTCAACACCCCTCAAACCACCGTCGTGGCAACGATCCACTCTGGGACCCAAACACTTAACTCATCAACTAGCAACAAGGTTATGCCTGCTTACCGGGCCAGGGTACATCACGCCCATAACCTTCCCTAGATGGAGGCACCGACCAGAGGCACGACAATGAAACACGTTAAGGCCGTCCCGTACCGGCAAATGTGGTTGCACTGGGGAAAAACTCGTTTCAGCGGCACCACGACCCGATCAACAACATATTCAAGTTGAGTTATTTATCAGATTCAACTTAAAGTGAAAGTCACCGGTGTCATAATGCCATGATATGCATCACTAACATATGCGTCAAATAGCTAAGAAAATAACTAACTCAACTATGCTCTCACGGAGCCATCACCATCTCAAGATAATTCTCTCGTTAAGATCAAACCTCACTTAAACCAGAACCATTTCTAGCAATCTCATCATTTTTCATCATGCAAGAATAATAATTAAACTAATTATTAACCTCCATGACTATATCATTTTATCATTACTCATATCCAAGTTCTTGTTAGATTATCAGCAAGATTCATTTCAAACTTTCTATAAATCAAGCATATCTAACATGGCAAGCATTTAACAGAATATAATTATCATAATAATTATTTAAATGCAAGAATAACCATAAGTTCAAGTAGGAAAATCACAAATATTGAAGTGGCACCATGAAAATGTTATTGTGGCTTGCCTTAGTGTTGATGAGGTTCACAAATCTCCTGGTGATCCTCAAGACAAGCTTGCTCTTCTGAAAATAAATAAAACCACAAAAAAACATCAAGAAACCTTCTGAAAATTACCAGAAAATCTAGAAAGCAAGGAAAAATCCCATATTTTTGGTGTTGTTAGATTTTTGGACAGAGAACACAATGCAAAAAGAATCAATGCATTTGGACTTACAGATAAAAAGATATGGCTATTTGAAGTTTCCTGGATTTAAATGAATTTGATTTAAAAATAAAACAGACTGTGTGTGTGTGGGGGGGGGGTGATGTCGAAGGCGTAAACTTCCGGGGCGCCACCACTCGTACCGCTTCGCGTGTGTACTGAGTGGCTGACTAGCGGGCCCCGCTAGTCAGGCCAGAAGGAGGGGAGAAGGAAACAGAGGGAGGCGGCGCTTCGCCGGAGCATACGCCGGCGACGAGGGTTCTTGGAGTCAAACGAGAGGGGGGATAGAAGGAGAAGAAGATTGCGCACCTGCCCGTACCCGTAGCGTGGCTAGAGGTGACCGGACGGCGATGGAATCAGCCTCTCCAGCGGAGGCAGAGGGCAGGGATCGCCAGAGATGAAGACGACGGCGGCTCGGGGCGGCTCAGAACGCCCTCACCGGAGAGTGGCAGAGCTCCTAGCAGGGTCGCCCTGGCCTGGGAGGGGCTGGAGCGGCGGGGACGATTCGAAGGGGATCGCCGGCGAGCTCGAGCTTTGGGACGGCAGCCCGCGGCCTGCCCGGCCGGGCTATGGCTTCTACAAGTTTGTGGAGGGTGTGGGAGTAGCTGCGGGTGCTCAAAGAGGCTGGGGGTGGCAGCATTTATAGGCGGGCAGCAAGGAGGGTTCAGGCTCCGCCGGAGGACACCTGTCCACGGCGCCCGACGAAGAATGGCGCCAGAGAGAGAGGGGGAAGATGAAGGAGGTCACGCGGGAACTATTGGCGGGCGCGGACGAGCACAAGAGCGAGGGGGAAGGCGACGAGCACTGTGTGCCGTGCACTATGTCATTGGCCGGACCATGCCCGTGCTCGCTGCGGCGAGCTCCTGCGTCTGCGAGTGCCCGGGGGGAGTTAGGGGAGTGGAGACGAGGATGGTGGCGAGGCTTGGCATGCTTGGGCAGGCTGGGTAGCGAGCACGCGCTCAATAGAGCACTAGGCGGCACGCAGAGCGCGTGTTTTGCATGCTAGCACGCCCGGACGAACGTGGTCACCGCGTGAACCGTGACATCAGGCGACCCTAAGCGCTAACCTTGATGTCTGGCATGTAGTCCTTGGTAGTTTGAAGTGTTACCACGGTTTGGCTTGGATCCAGGTGCAGTAGAAATGGATTTGTACTGCTAGCAAGTTTCTGGACAGTAACTTTGGAGGTTTACTGTGGTCAAACCACTGGGAGTCAAGGGCTGGGCTATGGAGGCTTGTTTACACTTACTAAGGTAAATAGGCACAAGAAAAACCAGCTACAATGGAGCTAGTAAAAAGGTAGTTGCTGTAGAAACTACCATTTCTGTCCAGAAATGAATTTATTTTCTATAGCCAAAATATTCCAAAGAGTGGTGAAATATTTTTGCTCAGAAAGGTGCCCTAGGGTGCAAAGAATAATTGGGATTTTTCTCAGGATTTTTCGGCAAGAAAAATTAGGGTTGCTTTGGAGCACAAAGGGCTAACTAGGGTTTTGGAGGGCAAAATGAATATTTTTCATTTAAGAAAAATATTCCAAGCAATATTTTGAGTTGATCCAGAGGTGAAATGATGGTTTTGAGGAGGAGAGGGAGCACTTGGGTGAAAGTCAAGGAGTACCCAAGTGGTTAAGTCCAAATGAAGTGATTCAAAACTCCAAATTCAAAACCAACTCAACTGAAAACTAGGCAAAGAAAAGAGGGCAAAAACCAGGTTGTCACATTTTTATAAAAAACTAGTCTATTTTAAGATTCATGGAATTGTGAATTGTAAAGCACAAAGTAAAAACAAATAATGGCAAGTCATCTATAAAAAAAATTGGGCAATTATGATATGGAAGATTCTAGAACAAAGGAGAACTGCTTGTGTTTTGAGGTTTGTGCATTATGCTTGGTAACCATGGAGTCTTCTAGATTGTACATGTGGCAAAATCTGGTGGAATGTAGATGATATTCAACAACCAGTAGTGCTTGGATTAGCCATCTCTGCACCGTCGGATTGGCTTCATCCAACGACCATCTTTCAAAGTTATTCGCACACTATATAGGGGTATAGATATGTGTTGTGAAATCCACCCATCATCTCCAATTTGAATAGTGTGTCCATGCATGGATGCAATGTGGCCAAACGATGCCTGCCATCGGTATCTCAAATTCAAATCAGTCTAACCTTGTTCAATGTGTATACAGCATAGCATGCTCATTTCCAAACCACACCACACATATCTCAGTTATATTCATGCATGCGTGGGTTTCAAACATCATGATCTCTTATTGAAATATTTGGAGTCAACTTTACATTGATTATGACCTCACCTAGTCTTTTACACCCACACAGTCATCTTCTCTTTATAATTGCACCACTAACTTTCTCTCGTGCTTGCATGCACACACACTACCACTCAACATTATCCATCGAACACATGCAATCTTTTTCTTCAGGCCTGTCTCCCTTGCATGCACACGAACACACACACACACACACACACACACACACACACACACACACACCTCCCCCTCTTCATCACTCCGGGCATTCTTTATCTCTCACATGCATGCGCAATTATCGATGTTCCTCTATGTGTGTATATATATGGCTAGATCTTTCCCAGTTTTCCACGCAAACCGATCGATATATATATATATATCTAGTCAGGTCTCACCCTCTTTCCCATGTACACATCGATCAATCTATACGCATCTATATAGGAATACATAGCTAATACACCCACATTATCTATCCATCGTCTCCCTCTCGTCATCTATGCCTTCTGCTTCATCTCTCAGACGCGCGCACAGTGGCCAAGACAGGGGGCAGGCGGGCAGCAAGGGCCCTGCCCCCCTAACATCATTAATATTGAGGCTAATATGAATGTGATCAGTAGGTCAATTGTTGCTTAAATGGTTTAAGTTGATGAATTGGACCTCCCCATAAAGGATTAGCAATGCTTGGTCCCCTATCTCATTTACTTTTCATGGTTCCGCCACTGTGCGGAACCATGCACGTTCTTGCCCCCTCTTTTTAAATATTGGTCTCACACTTGTGCACTCCTTCATAGTATCCCTCCACTTAGCCCCTCGCACCATCTTCTAGCCCCCATATCCCAGTGCTTGTATGCTCATAGAGCTCTTCCCTCTATCTGTCTCTATCTATATCTCGCTCGGTTGACCCCTCCCCTCCCTTCTCGTATATCACCCCGGCCCCATGCACATACATGTATGTATATAGGCCTATCCTTCACACAAATTGCATTGACACATATTCCCTCACCATATCCTAGTATCTCATACACAGGGACTACCTGTGCGAAAGAGAAGAGGTGCACACACAATCATTCCCACATACAAACACGTGGGTGTACAATGGAGGACATTTGTACAAAAAATGAGTGTGTAGAAAGGCTTTAGATGATGTGCCACTAATCTATATCTATACCTCTATATCTATATCTATACCCCTATATAGTGTTTAAATAAATTAGAAAGATGGTTGTTGGATGAAGCCAATCCGGTGGTGCAGAGATGGCAAATCCGAGCACAACTGGCAGTTGGATATCATCTACAATCCACTAGATTCTGCCACATGTACAATCTAGAAGACTCCATGGTTGAACTTAAGCCTAATGCACAAATATCAAAACACGGGTACTTCTCCTTTGTTCTAGAATCTTCCGTATCATAATTGCCCAAACTGTTTTCTAGTTGAATTGCCATTGTTTGTTTTTACTTTATGCTTTACAATGCACAATTCCATGAACCATAAAATAGATTAACTTTTTTGTAAAAACTAATCGATTTCGAATGAGATGAACTATAAGAATTAAACGAACGTCTACATCATGCATATATGACTCAAAGCTTACATGCTATAGTGTGGTATTTATTCCTAATTTGGTAGCCAATTCTCATGCATGCAATGCGCGTGTACCTTACTAGTACTTCCAGTATGTGCAAAACATGTAAATTAGAATTCCAGTGGCACGCTACATAGTGTCTCTCCCTTTTTCAGTTAATATATTATTATTATTATTATTTGGGGGCATCCATAAAGCCACGTGGCACATGTGGAGGGGTTGTCGTGACCTCCTTGTGTGGATTGATCACTGTGATGTGCTGCTGGTTCCGGAAGAATGTACTCGTCCTCTCTCACGCACACTGGCAGTACATGCACGAAGCGAAGATGTGCACGCATGCACTCATTCCCTGGCACGCACACGCGGGTACATGGTGGGACGCATTTTCGTACAAAGATCCACCCCATGTGATAATTTGACGCGTATATAGTCGTTCACTTTATTGCTGGTCAATTAATACAACACATGCAAATTGAGTGGACGTGAGGGAGGAAGTAGTTGAGAATGACATTGCTACTCCAGTATGTTCATGCGAGTAGTTAAATCATGGGGTGCTACTTCCATTGGTCTCCTTCGTATTTTGTGCCAACTTTTGACCATAATTTGTAAGTAACACAATATTTATGCTTGTCATTAAAATTAATGTCATCAAAAACTATGTTCAAATGTGATTCCAATGATATAATTTTTGGTGACATGCATTAACATTTTTTTATTTAGTTTTTTGTTCAAAAATTGGCACAAAATAAGAAGGGGGCCAATAAACCAGTACATAGGCAGCATGATCAATTTTTGCTGGGTTGCTGTTGGTGGCCTTTGTATTTAAATATGGACGGAGTGGAGTAGTACTATCTTTATCTTAGCCTCGTAGGGCTCTCCCAGCACCTATGCTAGCCTCCCTGCCTCGCCCACCAGATCCCGCCATGGATAATCCCTTAGATCCTAGGATCCCGCACGCTGCCCTCCTGCTACGGCCCGCAGCACTGCCATCTTTGAGCGAAACCCTCATGTGTTTCAGAGGGGATCCATTGCGCTGGAATCACAGAACAAAGTAGCACTACCATGCTATAATTAAGTGCAAACCTGCTCGCACCTAGTACGTATCAAACCTGAATGTGTTCCCACTATGAAGGTTTTAGTACTAGTGCTAATATAATTTTTAATAAGGGGAACTACCTAGCCGAAAATCACTCTACCTTACTCCTCATTAGTAGTTCTTGTTCGTTCGTCCTTGCCATGGCCGGTGTGCGGTGCTCTAGGTCGAGAAGTACTCGTAACAAGGGAGCGACGACCAAGGCCATGGAAAAAAAGAGAGGGCTCGCCGCCTCGCAGAGACCTCGAAAGATTTATCACGGGCAGGCGATGGCTCCCAGGAGCGCCCTAGCCACATAGGCGAACATGCTGAGCTGGCGGTGCTGGAGTCGTTATCCCTCAATGACATGCCCGATCAGCTCAATAAGCAGAAGAAGTTCAACGACGGCTTGGTGGAGCTACTGAAGGAGAGCCTCGATGACATGCCCGCTTAGCTAAATAAGCAGGAGGAGTTAACCGCTGGCTGGGTGATGCTGCTGAAGGAGAGCATTGCCTCAGGTAAGAAGGTGACCGATGAAATCCTGCAACTTCATGAGGACAAGGCGAAGCTCTGCCGCGAGCTTGACCTGCTGAAGGAGTAGAACTCTGGCTGGGGGAAGCTTCATGAGAAGAGTAGTTCCTCGGTGAAGATGTTGTACGCTCTCATCATGGAACAGAAGGAGGAGTTGGTGAAGCTACTGTCAAGGTACGTAATGCGGCCATGGAACAGACGATGAATGCTCGCCTCGAGAAATCCCATGTCATGGACAAAATGAAGAAGACGGAAGAGGAGATGCGTGAGGAGATGGAAGTCGTGGAGGTGATGAAGAAGGAGTTACGACTCCATGGCCAGCAACCCTTCATGAAGTAGAGAGCAGCACCCCAGACTTGTGTCTGCATCTTCCTTCTTTGGGGGGAGGACAATCTTCCTTCTTCTTTTGCTCATGTGTTTCTTCTTTTGCTTCGGGTGTTTCGCGGCATGTGTCATGTTCTCTGCGAGGCCCTAACTGAACAATGCTAACGATGAGCGGCGCTGTGGGATCGATGACTAGCAAATTATATCATTTTTGTCGCCATATCGCACTGGGCTGCCATGTTTCGTGCTCCTCCATCGTACTAGTACTCCAGTGGAAATCTCGAGTATATACCACACGGTTCTTTGCTCCTACTTAGGTCGTCAGCAACATTTATACGGGCAATCAAATCACAAGGCCCCACTATCGGTGTCAAAACCGGCGGATCTCGGGTAGGGGGTCCCGAACTGTGCGTCTAGGTGGATGGTAACAGGAAACGAGGGACACGATGTTTTACCCGGGTTCGGGCCCTCTCGATGGAGGTAAAACCCTACGTCCTGCTTGATTAATATTGATGATATGGGTAGTACAAGAGTAGATCTACCATGAGATCAAGGAGGCTAAACCCTAGAAGCTAGCCTATGGTATGATTGTTGTAATGTATGTTGTCCTACGGACTAAAGCCCTCCGGTTTATATAGACACCGGAGAGGGCTAGGGTTACACAGAGTCGGTTACAATGGTACGAGATCTACATATCCGTATTGTCAAGCTTGCCTTCCACGCCAAGGAAAGTCCCATCCGGACACGGGACGGAGTCTTCAATCTTGTATCTTCGTAGTCTTGGAGTCCGGCGGATATTGATAGTCCGGCTATCCGGACACCCCCTAGTCCAAGACTCCCTCAGTAGCCCCCAAACCAGGCTTCAATGACGATAAGTCCAGCGCGTTTATAGTCTTCGGCGTTGCAAGGCGGGTTCTCCCTTCAAATTCCATGTACCTGCCGAACAGTGTCCGGCTTCATCTTGAATATTGTGTTCCTCGGCTTCTACGCCAAATAATGGCCCTCTTCCACGCGTCGCATGAATGCGGAAAGCTAGGGTGTCTTTTGCATTTCACCCCCCAATTGTGCGAGTCGCCCGCCTATAAAAGAGGCAAGAATCCAGATCCAAACCACACCGTCTTCCTCCCGCGAATACTCCATCGAAGCGCCTTTGACCTAGAAATCCATTCCACCATGGATCGTCAACGCGGCTCTTCTTCACGCGCTCCCAGCCCACCGCCGGGGAATTGGAGGAGGTGCTCTATTTCGCACAACGAGCTTGTGAAGCTCCAAACAGGGGGATTCCTCCTTCCGGCCTTCATGATCCCAGTCCGGGCCGGACTGGTTACTTATCAAGGTGGGAGACAGGCGGAGGACACTCCAAGCCCCAATAAGGGGGAGCGAGTATGTTTTGTCCCTTATCTGATAAGGGGACTTGGATTTCCAATACATCCGTTCATCCGCGGGCTCCTGAAGTTCTACGGACTCCAGCTCCACCACCTCACGCCCGCCTCTGTCCTGCATATCACGGGTTACGTAGCACTTTGCGAGCTATTCCTGGGCATTGAGCCCCATTTCTCATTGTGGAAGAGGTTGTTTTGCCTCGTACCCCGTTCTCACCAGGGGTCCATATATCAAGTGGGCGGCGCCGAAATATGGCGCATCGCCGGGACCGGATACCTATCCAGCACTCCCAAGAAGGCGTCCGAAGACTGGCCCTCAGAGTGGTTTTATATAGGGGACGCTCCGCTGCCAGACCCAGTTCGGATCGGCCTCCCGGAGTTTAGTGCTGCTCCCTTGAAGAAACGCCTCAGCTGGCGCCCACGGAGCCCCCGATTGGAGGAAGACAAGAGCGTCCATTACTTGATGGGCCGGATAAGATTAATGGCTCATTCCGGCTTGACCATGATCAGAGTCATGGCGACATGCATCAAGCGAGGGGTATAGCCACTGCAATACAGAGGCCACCCCATGTGGGATTTCAACGGGGAAGACGATGCTACCCGGCACGGCCACAAAGGGCCGGATTCGACCGAGGATCTGGTGAAGACCCTGTCCAGCCTGTACAAGAGGGAGAAGGAGGATTTCCTTCGAACGAACCCTTTGAATGGGTTTTCCATGATCAACCCCAGAGGATGGGTAAGTGAACACCTTGAAGGGCCCAACCCATGCTTTCGAAGTTTAAGCTTCTTACATTATGTCTTCGGCGCAGGATCTACGCCGGACTTTGGAGGACATGGTGAGTCCTGCTCCGCAACCCGAGGATCCAGAAGGATCCCCGGATCCGGCCTCCGAAGAGGACCCGGATATCGAGGTGGAGCTGATTGACGGGGTGTATCACCAACTCAGCATAGACAATGCTTTGGTCGCCATTACGGCGGACTACCCCAGGCTAAGTCCGGCTTCCCAGGTGACCGCGACCGAAGTCCGGACACCATTATCTCATCCCTGCCCATTTCTGACCTTCGCGAACGATGGTATTTTGCAGGAAGCGCCTTTACGGCAGGAAGCCGACCCCGCGGCGGCCGACCAACAGAGGTCAGTCCGAACCAGCAGGCGGAAAAGGAGCGCAGTGCGGACGAAAATGTCGCCGCAAAGGTATAGCTCGTATTTGAATTTTTAGAGCAACGTTCCGAGGAAACGTCTGAGTGCTCATGATCTTTGTAGGAGAAAAAGCGCTCGCCGGACTGCGAGCGCAGGAATTGCCAATCCGACCAACACCAGCCAGGCTCCAGAGCCCGGCCTGGAGGGGGAGGCAAGCGCAAGACGCGAGCCGGATCCTTCTCCAACGGAGGATACCGACAGACTGTCCGCCACCAAGTCTGAGGTGGAGAGCGCCATGAACCATAGGCGTCGCCGGACAGTATTTCAAGAAGCGTGCTTTTCCCCTGAGGCATTGGATGCTTTTAACGCAGGGGACGCGCATCTCCATGCTGCTCAAAATGGTTTTACCAGAGCCACGGAGCAGTATGTGAAAGACATACGGGTAAGGGAATTTTAATGGTTGTATATACCAGTAGCCCCCGAGACTTAAAGTAGTTATGCTAACTGATTTAAGGATCATTGGACATTTCAGGCACTTAACGAGAAGAACGCCCAGCTGTCTCGGGAGCTGCAAGATTGCAAGGCCCAACTTGAGGCCGCACTTGCTGCCGCAGGAGGAGACGGAAAGACCCCTCCTAGTAACACATTTTTTTTAATAAATATAAGCGCTGTGCGGCGTGCGCGCGAGTCTAATAATGACATTTGCAGGTACCGCCGGACAAGATCCGGACAGGCAAGCATTGCTACGCCAGCTAAAGGCCGGCGTGAGTGTGCTGAATAGGGTTCAGCAAGAAAGGAACAAGCTCCAGGATGCCAACGCCAAGCTCGGAGAAGAGCGGAAAGGCGCTCAGGCCGAGCTGTCCGGCTCCGTTAAGGAGAATCAGCGGCTTCGTCGCGGCATTTATAGTGAGTGCTTGAACGAACTCTGTTGAAAAGAAGAGTTCGGCGAGGAAGTATTTTGACATGATATGTCTTGTAGGTATACTCACGGGTCGTCCTGCAGAGGAGATGCCCATATCAATGGGTGATCAACTTCCCGAACTGTTGTAGCTACTCGAACGAGTTCGGCAGGCAATGAGTGGCGTCGTTCAGGCTTTATGGCCAGCCCTCACCCTACCCGAGGGCCTCGGGGATCTTGCGGAGAAGCTGCAGGGAGTGCGGCAGCGCTTCCGTTTGTGGAAGATTTCGGCTTGCCGTCAAGGTGCCAGGGAGGCTTGGGCCATGGTGAAGACGCGGTACAAGTAGGCGGATCCCAACCACATGGCCGATGTTGGACCGGTGGGGCCCGATGGGAAGGAGATCCCTGTGAGTTTAGTGTATAGCCAAGTAGAGTTGGCTGCTAAATTTTCCCAACGGGACTGTAAACTAGACAGCCTGTTAGACGGGATTGAGGAGGAATACAATCAGTAAATTTGACAATGTATGTTATCCTTTAAAGTGACATGTGAAATGCCTTCTAGCCGGATTGTAGATCGTTTGTCTTTGCCGACCTTTTCGCTTCGACCTCGGGACCCTAGAGTCCGGAGTTTGTCCGAATACCTTTTTGGTTAAGAAACAACCGTGGTATGCATGGAGACCAGGCGTAGGGGTCATTAGTGCTTTATCAGAGAAGTGCCCAACTAGTTATGTTATATTACATGGTTAGTAAGAAACATCTTCCAGGGAGAATAGTTCCGTTAAGGGTTCCTTTCCCTGGGAGGCATGCCCTAAAGTGCATGTCCGGACTGCAAAGAAAGCAGTAAAACATCTGGGGGCAAATAGATAAATAGGTAAAAAGTCATATTTTAAGTCACCGACCGAATATTCCCTTAAGAACGCTAGCTTTCGGCTTCACCCAGTCTGAGGTACACATCCGGCTGACCCGGCAGTAACAATCGCAGAGGTGCTCCCTTTACCTCCTAGCCGAACAATCGGGAACGTAGGGGTAAGCACAAGAGCCAGGCAACCCAGCTTGGCCAAAACTTAAGTCATATCGATGCATATAATGGCGAGTAAAAGGTACATGTGGAAGCTTGACACATGTGCTAGGTATAAAACCCGTATAATTGAGCTTCTGTAAAAGAAGCGCCCAGGAATAATGAGTGCGGAAGGCACATCATGCGTATGCAAAGAATGCAAAAATAGGCCCGGAAGGACTTTTAAGTGAAAAGGATAAAAAGAGAAACAAAAGACAGCCGAAGTGTAAAAATTTGGACGGGGGAAGGGGACAAACTCTTAGTCCGGCGCTAGGCATAGAATCGTCGGAGGCGGGCTACGTTCCATGAGTTCGGCTCGAGTCGGTGATCCGACGCATTTCGTAGACGGTATGCTCCGCCGGTCAGTACTTGATCGATAATGAAGGGGCCCTCCCATTTGGGCTTGAGCTTGTCCTTTTTCTTGTCCGGCAGGAGTAGAACTAGTTCACCAACGTTGTATGTCTTGGCCCGTACTTCTCTGCTTTGATATCTTCGGGCCTGCTACTGATAGAATGCGGAACGAGCCTTCACGACGTCACGTTCTTCCTCCAATGTGTCCAAGCTGTCCTGCCGATCAAGCTCGGCCTCTCTTTCCTCATACATGCGCACTCGAGGTGAGTCATGAATAATGTCACAGGGCAAGACTGCCTCTGCGCCGTATACCATAAAAAATGGTGTGAATCCGGTAGTACGGTTAGGCGTTGTCCGCAGCACCCAGAGTACGGAGTCGAGCTCCTCGACCCATTGTGTGTCGGATTTAGTGAGTGACCTCACTAGTCTGGGTTTAATGCCACTCATTATTAGACCATTTGCTCTTTCCACTTGACCGTTGGTTTGAGGGTGATAGACTGACGCATAGTCGAGCTTGATGCCCATATTTTTGCACCATGACTTAACCTCGTCGGCTGTGAAGTTTGTGCCATTGTCGGTGATGATGCTGTGGGGGACTCCGTAACGGTGTACCACCCCTGATATAAAGTCTATCACTGGTCCGGACTCTGCCGTTTTGACCGGTTTGGCCTCTATCCATTTGGTGAACTTATCCACCATGACCAATAGGTACTTTTTCTTGTGGGTTCCCCCTTTAAGGGGTCCAACCATGTCAAGCCCCCAGACCGCGAACGGCCAGGTAATGGGTATGGTTTTGAGGGCGGTGGGTGGCATATCGGTGTCAAAACCGGCGGATCTCGGGTAGGGGGTCCCGAACTGTGCGTCTAGGCGGATGGTAACAGGAGACGAGGGACACGATGTTTTACCCAGGTTCGGGCCATCTCGATGGAGGTAAAACCCTACGTCCTGCTTGATTAATATTGATGATATGGGTAGTACAAGAGTAGATCTACCACGAGATCAAGGAGGCTAAACCCTAGAAGCTAGCCTATGGTATGATTGTTGTAATGTATGTTGTCCTACGGACTAAAGCCCTCCGGTTTATATAGACACCGGAGAGGGCTAGGGTTACACAGAGTCGGTTACAATGGTAGGAGATCTACATATCCGTATTGCCAAGCTTGCCTTCCACGCCAAGGAAAGTCCCATCCGGACACGGGACGGAGTCTTCAATCTTGTATCTTCGTTGTCTTGGAGTCCGGCGGATATTGATAGTCCGGCTGTCCAGACACCCCCTAGTCCAGGACTCCCTCACCCACCTTTTGCGGTAATGAGCTATCAAATCACAAAGGCCCTCGCCTCTCGTGAAACCGACCAAGCGAGATTGCCCTATCCTCTAGCCTTTTAAATGTACTTTTGTACAGTAGTACTAGTATCGATGGTTTGCGCCATGGAGCAAACTAACAAGATGAAATTAAAGAAGAAAGGTGGTACATATAGAGAGCGCTCGTTGTCAAATTATTCATATAGTACTATTAAAAAAGCGAGTATGCACTTAGATGGGGTGCTAAAATCTATTAATGGAATTAGCATACATATTTAATTCTTTAATAACTAAACTCCTTCATGCTTTGGTTAAACTTCTCTCATTTAATTTTTTTTAAATTACTTATGTCATTTAAGTGTTTTGCGTACGTGCCATGCTTAGAGTGTGGTTATAGTATAGCCAATATGATGTTGGCCATATCATATATAGTACCTATATATTGTGAAGGAACGAGTGGTAGTACTACGAACTACAAGATGAACTGTAAGAAATACTAGTATGTACATACGGAAGAGTTAAAGTAATGAGAAGGAGCATAACATAATTCTGCTGGGGGCTCATCACAACACACCCCTCAAATAAAACTAACCACCCTGAAATTCAACTAAGCAACTAATCAGGTAGAGATTGCATTAGAACCACCATGAGCAATGACACTGCCACCTTACTTGGACTCCTCGTCAATGTGCTCAACTTCTTCCTTGTCCCTCTTCCTCTTGGTCGATACTTCTTTGCTTGAACCGCACACTTGGCTCTCGCTCTTCATCCAACCCTTGTCGATATTGAAACATAAGTAGGCATCCATTGCAGCGTACTGGATGTGGTCTCTATCTAGTACATTCAACTGCCATGCAAGATGAAACATGGGCAGAGGTTTCGTCAGTTTACCGTACAAAGAATCAACCATGGCTCCTGCCAGGGTCAGCATTGAAGGCTGATGGGAGGACACCATCCCATTCTTCTCGAGGTCGAAGGGTGAGGGAGTCCTGGACTAGGGGGTGTCCGGACAGCCGGACTATCAATATCCGCCGGACTCCAAGACTACGAAGATACAAGATTGAAGACTCCGTCCCGTGTCCGGATGGGACTTTCCTTGGCGTGGAAGGCAAGCTTGGCAATACGGATATGTAGATCTCCTACCATTGTAACCGACTCTGTGTAACCCTAGCCCTCTCCGGTGTCTATATAAACCGGAGGGCTTTAGTCCGTAGGACAACATACATTACAACAATCATACCATAAGCTAGCTTCTAGGGTTTAGCCTCCTTGATCTCGTGGTAGATCTACTCTTGTACTACCCATATCATCAATATTAATCAAGCAGGACGTAGGGTTTTACTTCCATCGAGAGGGCCCGAACCTGGGTAAAAGCATCGTGTCCCTCGTCTCCTGTTACCATCCGCCTAGACGCACACTTCGGGACCCCCTACCCGAGATCCGCTGGTTTTGACACCGACATTGGTGCTTTCATTGAGAGTTCCCCTGTGTCGTCACCGATAGAGCGGATGCCTCCACCCGTCTTTAAAGACGGTGTTTTCGCCGGAGGGGCCTTGGCCGCCAGCCAAACTATCCGGCTTGGTGGTTTTCTCATGACCGCCTGTCCGGCCGCCGCTTCGGCAATGACTTCTCAAGTCGTCGAAAGCAATCTTCGCGTCAGCCCTAAAGCTGCCGAACTGTTAGATCCAATAGAGCTCTCGTCTGTTAACGAGCTCTTGGATCGCATCGCCGCCCTGGGAGTCGCTACGGACTACAACCAGATTGGGCTTAAAACCGATCTGAGAGAGATTAACTCTCCCCAGGCCAACCACCACGTCGCAGTGGTAGAGGAGAAATACGGCAACTCTTTGCCAGTGTTGAAAACAATTCATGTCCGGATTCCTGAACCCTCCATGCCGGATTCCCGCGGGGGGACGGACTTCGATCGAGCATTGAACTTAAAATCAAGCATCGCCCCGGACTCGCTGGATTGTCCCCAGCAAACCACACTTCCGAATTCGGAAACCCCTTGGCCTTTGAGCCTCAAGATGGGCCGGGATCCGAATTTTATTCCACCCACCCGCCCAGACATATGCGATCTATCTCTAATATGGCAAGAGCCTACAGAAACAGTACATCACTACTGGGCCAGATTCCTCCTGGTTATAGACAGGATAAAGGACTGTCAAGAGGAAAACGCAATATCAATCTTCTGCAATAACTGCACGGACAAGGGAATACTAAACGCCATTGATCGTCGCAAAATTACGCGCTTCACCGATCTGGCATCCATTGTACGAAAGTACTGTGCGATGGAGAGTTTCCGGAAAACCGAAAATCAATTTTGGGATAATCCGGCCCCAAACCCAGTCCGCAGTAAAAGGGCGCCTTACACTCAGGCCCCAGATGCAAAAACGAAAAAACAAAAACCCAATAAGGGAAACGAAACCGTACTGGAGGGATGGCTCAATGGACCCTATAAGCTTCATAATACAGAGGGAGCCGTCCCAACACATAGCCTTCGAGCATGTTGGATATTATGGCAGGTGGCCAAAAGTGGCGAAGAGCTTCTAGCTCCGGAAACCACTCCAACAATACCAGCACGGTATCAACAGTCTTCGAGACTTTCGCATCAAATAATATGCGAAAACGATCAATCCGCGAACTCGCCGAAGTCTACCAAGTAGCAACAGCAAATCCATGGAGCGACACAGCCATTACCTTCAATGGAAGCGACGAGCCCACATTCCGAACAACCAGAGCCCCAGCCGCACTGGTACTTAGTCCCATAGTGGACGGCTTTCGACTGACAAAAGTCCTCATGGACGGCGGCAGCGGACTAAACCTCATTTACGAGGAAACTCTGCGAAAAATGGAAATCGATTGGAGCCGTATTGAGCGAAGCAGCACAACCTTTGAGGAATAATCCCTAGTCGGGAAGCGCGCTGCACCGGAAAAATCACACTCGATGTGGTGTTCGGCTCTCCGGACAATTACAGATCCGAAGAAGTCACGTTCCAGGTGGCCTCGTTCAGCAGTGGGTATCACGCCATATTAGGACGAGAGGCATTCACAATTTTTCAAGCAATACCTCATTACGGGTACATGAAGCTCAAAATGCCTGGGCCCAGCGGAATAATCACTCTCGCTAGTGATCCGGACATATCATTCCGCACCGGAAACAAGACAGCCGCACTAGCCCTCGAGGCACTATCCGAAGCCTTGGCGGTAGAGGAACTCACCGCGCTGCACTCTACGGTGAACAGGGACGATGTGATACTCGATAAAAGATCCAAGTCCACCTCCTTCAAACCAGCAGACGAGATAATAAAATTCCAGGTCCATCCAATGGACCCAACAAAGACGGCCTCCATTGGGGCACAGTTGAACCCCGAAGTAGACACCGCACTGCGCGAATTCCTTCGGGAAAATTGGGATATCTTCGCCTGGCATCCTTCAGACATGCCCGGAATCCCTCGCAGGTTGGCAGAACACAGCCTAAACATCCTAAAAGGATTCAAGCCAGTCAAACAGGCTCTTCGACGATTTTCCGAGCCCAAAAGATAGGCAATGGGAGAAGAGCTAGCCAAACTATTGGAAGCCGGATTCATTAGAGATATCAAACATCCGGACTGGCTAGCAAATTTGGTGATGGTACCAAAGAAGGATAAATCCTGGCGCCTCTGTGTCGATTTTAAAGACCTCAACAAAGCTTGCCCAAAGGATCCCTTCCCTCTCCCCCGCATCGATCAAATTATCGATGCCACAGCAGGGCACGATTCGTTGTGCTTCCTGGACGCATACTCTGGCTATCATCAAATCAAGATGGCGGAAGCAGACCAAGCCACAACGGCATTTATCACTCCATATGGACCATTCTGCTTCAACACGATGCCCTTCGGACTCAAAAACGCCGGCGCAACATATCAGCGCATGATTCAAACATGTCTAGCCACCCAGATCGGCAAAACAGTCGAGGCATACGTAGACGACGTAGTCGTCAAAACAAAACACGTCGAAACTTTAGTAGACGATTTGAGGCTCACATTCGACAACCTCAGAGCATATGACATCAAGCTGAATCCGGAAAAATGTGTTTTCAGCGTACCAGCCGGAAAGCTGCTGGGCTTCATCGTATCCGGTAGAGGAATTGAAGCAAATCCGGCCAAAATCCGAGCTTTGTCACAGTTGGATATTCCAAAAGTCCTCAAACAAATACAAAAATTAACAGGATGCGTGGCAGCATTAAGCCGCTTTATCTCCCGTTTAGGAGAAAAGGCGTTGCCCCTCTATCGCCTCCTCAGGCGCACCGAACACTTCGAGTGGACAGATGCTGCCACTGCCGGACTCGAAGAAATAAAGGCCATACTGGCAACAAATCCGGTCCTGGCTGCGCCCACTCTGGGCGAACCAATGTTGTTATACATCGCAACAACACATCAAGATGTAAGCGCAGTCCTCGTCGTCGAACGAGCGACAGAAGGGCATAAATTCCCTCTTCAAAAACCAGTGTATTATGTATCCACTGTGTTAACCCCCTGCAAATCCCGTTACCCGCACTATCAGAAAATAGCATATGCGGTGTTCATGGCGTCTCGAAAGCTCCGGCACTACTTTCAAGAGTGCTCGATAACAGTGGCCTCTGAAGTACCACTCAATGACATTATAAATAACCGCAACGCAACGGGCAGGATAGCAAAATGGGCCATTGAGCTCTTACCATTCGACATCACTTACAAACCTCGACGAGCTATAAAGTCACAAGTTTTGGCTGACTTCGTCACCGAATGGACCGAAGCCGAACTCCCTAAAGAGTACGGCGCATACTCCAATTGGACTATGCATTTCGACGGCTCCAAAATGTTGGCCAGACTGGGGACTGGCGTCGTACTGACGTCCCCCACCGGAGATACAGTCCAGTATGTACTTCAAATAATGTACACGGACTCCAACAATGCAGCCGAATACGAGGCCCTGTTACATGGTCTCCGGATGGCGGTCTCCATGGGCATTCAACGCCTAGAGGTGCGCGGGGACTCAAACCTTGCAATATCCCAACTAAACGGAGACTTCGACGCCAAGGATCCGAAAATGGCAGCATATCGCAACGCTGTCCTAAAAATGTCAGCTCGGTTTGAAGGACTCGAATTCCATCACATAGCCCGAGATAATAACCAAGCGGCCGACGTCCTGGCACGCATCGGTGCGAAACGTGATGCTGTCCCTCCAAATATCTTCCTGGAACGGCTCTTCAAGCCATCCGTACTATGGGAAGAGGAGCCCGGTAGCGACAAACCGGAGAAAACCGCACCAACCGGTGATTCGGCAGACGACATAACACCCTCCGCCCACGTCATAATGGCAGTAATCGCCGCGCGGACAGAACCTTTCCTAGCCTACTTACTTAGGCAGGAACTTCCCGAAGACCAAAATGAGGCCCGCTGCATAGTCCGGCGATCGAAGGCCTACAAGGTCCATGAGGGAGAACTTTATAAGAAAAGTACCACCGGAGTCCTTCAAAGGTGTATCTCCGAAGAAGAAGGGCGAAACCTCCTGGCTGAAATTCATGCCGGACTAGGCGGACACCACGCAGCAGCCCGGGCCCTTGTAGGAAAGGCATTCCGTACAGGATTTTATCGGCCGACGGCTCGGGCAGATGCACAGAACTTGGTCCAGCGATGCGTTGGTTGTCAGCTCTTTGCTAATCAGAGCCATATGCCACCCACTGCCCTCAAAACCATACCCATTACCTGGCCGTTCGCGGTCTGGGGGCTTGACATGGTTGGACCCCTTAAAGGGGGAACCCACAAGAAAAAGTACCTATTGGTCATGGTGGATAAGTTCACCAAATGGATAGAGGCCAAACCGGTCAAAACGGCAGAGTCCGGACCAGTGATAGACTTTATATCAGGAGTGGTACACCGTTATGGAGTCCCCCATAGCATCATCACCGACAACGGCTTGAACTTCACAGCCGACGAGGTTAAGTCATGGTGCAAAAATATGGGCATCAAGCTCGACTATGCGTCAGTCTATCACCCTCAAACCAACGGTCAAGTGGAAAGAGCAAATGGTCTAATAATGAGCGGCATTAAACCCAGACTAGTGAGGTCACTCACTAAATCCGACACACAATGGGTCGAGGAGCTCGACTCCGTACTCTGGGGGCTGCGGACAACGCCTAACTATACTACCGGATTCACACTATTTTTTATGGTATACGGCGCAGAGGCAGTCTTGCCCTGTGACATTATTCATGACTCACCTCGAGTGCGCATGTATGAGGAAAGAGAGGCCGAGCTTGATCGGCAGGACAGCTTGGACACATTGGAGGAAGAACATGACGTCGCGAAGGCTCGTTCCACATTCTATCAGCAGCAGGCCCGAAGATATCAAAGCAAAGAAGTACGGGCCAAGACTTACAACGTTGGTGAACTAGTTCTACGCCTGCCGGACAAGAAAAAGGACAAGCTCAAGCCCAAATGGGAGGGCCCCTTCATTATCGATCAAGTACTGATCGGCAGAGCATACCGTCTACGAAATGCGTCGGATCACCGACTCGAGCCGAACCCATGGAACGCAGCCCGCCTCCGACGATTCTATGCCTAGCGCCGGACTAAGAGTTCGTCCCCTTCCCCCGTCCAAACTTTTACACTTCGGCTGTCTTTTGTTTCTCTTTTTATCCTTTTCACTTAAAAGCCCTTCCGGGCCTATTTTTGCATTCTTTGCATACGCATGATGTGCCATCCGCACTCATTATTCCTGGGGGCTTCTTTTACAAAAGCTCAATTATACGGGTTTTATACCCAGCACATGTGTCAAGCTTCCACATGTACCTTTTACTCGCCATTATATGCATCGATATGACTTAAGTTTTGGCCAAGCTGGGTTGCCTGGCTCTTGTGCTTACCCCTACGTTCCCGATTGTTCGGCTAGGAGGTAAAGGGAGCACCTCTGCGATTGTTACTGCCGGGTCAGCCGGATGTGTACCTCAAACTGGGTGAAGCCGAAAGCTAGCGTTCTTAAGGGAATATTCGGTCGATAACTTAAAAGATGACTTTTTACCTATTTATCTATTTGCCCCCAGATGTTTTACTGCTTTCTTTGCAGTCCGGACATGCACTTTAGGGCATGCCTCCCAGGGAAAGGAACCCTTAACGGAACTATTCTCCCTGGAAGATGTTTCTTACTAACCATGTAATATAACATAACTAGTTGGGCACTTGTCTGATAAAGCACTAATGACCCCTACGCCTGGTCTCCATGCATACCACGGTTGTTTCTTAATCAAAAAGGTATTCGGACACACTCCGAACTCTAGGGTCCCGAGGTCGAAGCGAAAAGGTTGGCAAAGACAAACGATCTACAATCCGGCTAGAAGGCATTTCACATGTCAGTTTAAAGGATAACATACATTGTCAAATTTACTGATTGTATTCCTCCTCAATCCCGTCTAACAAGCTGTCTAGTTTACAGTCCCGTTGGGAAAATTTAGCAGCCAACTCTACTTGGCTATACACTAAACACACAGGGATCTCCTTCCCATCAGGCCCCACTGGTCCAACTTCGGCCATGTGGTTGGGATCCGCCTTCTTGTATCGCGTCTTCACCATGGCCCAAGCCTCCCTGGCACCTTGACGGCAAGCCGAAATTTCCACAAATGGAAGCGCTGCCGCACTCCCTGCAGCTTCTCCGCAAGCTCCCCGAGGACCTCGGGTAGGGTGAGGGCTGGCCATAAAGCCTGAACGACGCCGCTCATTGCCTGCCGAACTCATTCGAGTAGCTGCAACAGTTCGGGAAGTTGATCACCCATTGATATGGGCATCTCCTCTGCAGGACGACCCGTGAGTATACCTACAAGACATATCATGTCAAAATACTTCCTCGCCGAACTCTTCTTTTCAAAAGAGTTCGCTCAAGCACTCACTATAAATGCCGCGACGAAGCCGCTGATTCTCCTTAACGGAGCCGGACAGCTCGGCCTGAGCGCCTTTCAGCTCTTCTCCGAGCTTGGCGTTGGCATCCTGGAGCTTGTTCCTTTCCTGCTGAACCCTATTCAGCACACTCTCGCCGGCCTTTAGCTGGCGCAGCAATGCTTGCCTGTCCGGATCTTGTCCAGCGGTACCTGCAAATGTCATTATTAGACTCGCGCGCATGCCACACAGCGCTTATATTTATTAATAAAAATGTGTTACCAGGAGGGGTCTTTCCGTCTCCTCCTGCGGCAGCAAGTGCGGCCTGAAGTTGGGCCTTGCAATCTTGCAGCTCCCGAGACAGCTGGGCGTTCTTCTCGTTAAGTGCCTGGAATTTCTAATGATCCTTAAATCGGTTAGCATAACTACTTTAAGTCTCGGGGGCTACTGGTATATACAACCATTAAAATTCCCTTAGCCGTATGTCTTTCACATACTGCTCCGTGGCTCTAGTAAAACCATTTTGAGCAGCACGGAGATGCACGTCCCCTGCGTTAAAAGCATCCAATGCCTCAGGGGAAAAGCACGCTTCTTGAAATACTGTCCGGCGGCGCCTATGGTTCATGGCGCTCTCCACCTCAGACTTGGTGGCGGATAGTCTGTCGGTATCCCCCTCCAGGCCGGGCGCTGGAGCCTGGCCGGTGTTGGTCGGATTGGCAATTCTTGCGCTCACAGTCCGGCGAGCGCTTTTTCTCCTACAAAGATCATGAGCACTCAGACGTTTCCTCGGAACGTTGCTCTAAAAATTCAAATACGAGCTATACCTTTGCGGCGACATTTCCGTCCGCACTGCGCTCGTTTTCCGCCTGCTGGTTCGGACTGACCTTTGTTGGTCGGCCGCCGCGGGCTCGGCTTCCTGCCGTAAGGGCGCTTCCTGCAAAATACCATCGTTCGCGAAGGGCAGAAATGGGCAGGGATGAGATAATGGTGTCCGGACTTCGGTCGCGGTCACCTGGGAAGCCGGACTTAGCCCAGGGTAGTCCGCCGTAATGGCGACCAAAGCATTGTCTATGCTGAGTTGGTGATACACCCCGTCGATCAGCTCCACCTCGATATCCGGGTCCTCTTCGGAGGCCGGATCCGGGAATCCTTCTGGATCCTCGGGTTGCGGAGTAGGACTCACCATGTCCTCCACAGTCCGGCGTAGATCCTGCGCTGAAGACATAATGTAAGAAGCTTAAACTTCGAAAGCATGGGTTGGGCCCTTCAAGGTGTTCACTTACCCATCCTCTGGGGTTGACCATGGAAAACCCATTCAAAGGGTTCGTTCGAAGGAAATCCTCCTTCTCCCCCTTGTATAGGCTGGACAGGGTCTTCACCAGATCCTCGGTCGAATCCGGCCCTTTGCGGCCGTGTCGGGTAGCATCGTCTTCCCCGTTGAAATCCCACATGGGGTGGCCTCTGTATTGCAGTGGCTGTACCCCTCGCTTGATGCATGTCACCATGACTCCGATCATGGTCAAGCCAGAATGAGCCATTAATCTTATCCGGCCCATCAAGTAATGGACGCTCTTGTCTTCCTCCAATCGGGGGCTCCGTGGGCGCCAGCTGAGGCGTTTCTTCAAGGGAGCAGCACTAAACTCCGGGAGGCTGATCCGAACTGGGTCTGCCAGCGGAGCGTCCCCTATATAAAACAACTCCGAGGGCCAGTCTTCGGATGCCTTCTTGGGAGTGCCGGATAGGTATCCGGTCCCGGCGATGCGCCATATTTCGGCGCCGCCCACTTGATATATGGACCCCTGGTGAGAACGGGGTACGAGGCAAAACAGCCTCTTCCACAATGCGAAATGGGGCTCAATGCCCAGGAATAGCTCGCAAAGAGCTACGTAGCCTGTGATATGCAGGACAAAGGCGGGCGTGAGGTGGTGGAGCTGGAGTCCGTAGAACTTCAGGAGCCCGCGGAGGAACGGATGTATTGGAAATCCGAGTCCCCTTATCAGATAAGGGACAAAACATACTCGCTCCCCCTTATTGGGGCTTGGAGTGTCCTCCACCTGTCTCCCACCTTGATAAGTAACCAGTCCGGCCCGGACTGGGATCATGAAGGCCGGAGGGAGGAATCCCACCGTTTGGAGCTTCACAAGCTCGTTGTGCGAAATAGAGCACCTCCTCCAATTCCCCGGCGGTGGGCTGGGAGCGCGTGAATAAGAGCCGCGTTGACGATCCATGGTGGAATGGATTTCTAGGTCAAAGGCGCTTCGATGGAGTATTCGCGGGAGGAAGACGGTGTGGTTTGGATCTGGATTCTTGCCTTTTTTATAGGCGGGCGACTCGCACAATTGGGGGGTGAAATGCAAAAGACACCCTGGCTTTTCGCATTCGTGCGACGCGTGGAAGAGGGCCATTATTTGGCGTAGAAGCCGAGGAACACAGTATTCAAGATGAAGCCGGACACTGTTCGGCAGGTACATGGAATTTGAAGGGAGAACCCCCTTGCAACGCCGAAGACTATAAATGCGCTGGACTTATCGACATTGAAGCCTGGTTCGGGGGCTATTGAGGGAGTCCTGGACTAGGGGGTGTCCGGACAGCTGGACTATCAATATCCGCCGGACTCCAAGACTACGAAGATACAAGATTGAAGACTCCGTCCCGTGTCCGGATGGGACTTTCCTTGGCGTGGAAGGCAAGCTTGGCAATACGGATATGTAGATCTCCTACCATTGTAACCGACTCTGTGTAACCCTAGCCCTCTCCGGTGTCTATATAAACCGGAGGGCTTTAGTCCGTAGGACAACATACATTACAACAATCATACCATAGGCTAGCTTCTAGGGTTTAGCCTCCTTGATCTCGTGGTAGATCTACTCTTGTACTACCCATATCATCAATATTAATCAAGCAGGACGTAGGGTTTTACCTCCATCGAGAGGGCCCGAACCTGGGTAAAAGCATCGTGTCCCTCGTTTCCTGTTACCATCCGCCTAGACGCACAGTTCGGGACCCCCTACCCGAGATCCGCCGGTTTGGCACCGAGAAAGGGCTAGCCTACAACGAGGCCTATCCGATCAAGGACTCTTTTGTCGTTCGTAAAGTCTACAGTAACGAATTTGACTTTGCCACCCGCGAGGAAGTTATTAAAATCCTCGCACTCAACGTTGCCATGGCATACGTGGTAGACCAAGCACAAGTTATGCATGCAAACCTTGATCACGGTGGGCTTCTTCCTCTCTTCCTCCTTTAGAATCTTCTCTTTTCCCAAGACTGTGGTGTACTCAAGATCTAACCCAGTGACCCACTCATCACCATTTGACTTGTCGAACATGCGTCTGAAGTGAGCAGGGCATCCTTTCACCATGATGGAAGAACGGGTGTAGATGACGTCAAACTCATTGCCGGTGATGGTTCTAACCTTGTACTCACCGCCGATCATTTTGATTTGGGATGCCCTGGATTTGGGAGGAGGGTTAGGATTAGTGGAACTATTGTAATGTGAAAGGATGATACGACTAGGAGCGAACTACCGTAATGTTAAAGGACGGCTGAAGACGAGTAGGAGCAAACTACTAGTGATTTTACAATTGTAAAAATGCTGAGTGGGGCGTGTGAACGATAGGGTAGTGGCTTGCCTTGTGGATAAATGGCTTCATGCACAGTACTATGGGGGCCCAATTAGATGTCATGTCTACAAGATGCCCAATTAAATGGCTTCATGCATCTGCATGTTCGCATGTCAAGGGTCAGCAAAATTATAGGTGATACATACCTTTCCATGCTCCCATGATATGGGCTTCCGAGAGCCCTTCGATTTGAGATAGAACGGTTGCATAACATGATTCTTGACCTATGGGTGAATTTCCTATCCTGGAGGGTTATTCTGCAATTTTTTAGCAACTTAGCATGAGACCGTTCGATCTAAGATCCAAGGCATGTTAGCAGCCCGTATCATGGTCGCGCCTACCATGACCGTCACCTCGCTCGCGCGGTCGCGCCCTTGGAGATTTTAGACGGCTATAAATGAGCATTTTTTTCCTACAGTACTTCGTATGCATGAAACTACTTCCTCCGTCCAGGCATGGCACCTATATACCATGGAGGGGATTAGTGGAGACTCACCCCAATTGTAGCACCGCAGTAATAATGAAAATGGCAAGTCAAATAACACGGCCCCACATGTCCAGCAGTAACGAGCCATCAAATCACATAGCCCTACGTTTGCAGCAGTCTACTCCCTCATTTTCTCGCCTCTCTATTGAACTGACTAGGCGGAACTGCCCCACCTACCACGCAGGAAAAATCCCACCCTCGACTTGTAATATAATTTTGTATCGATGGAATGCTCCATGGAGCAAAGCCTGAATAAAACTGCGGTACACATGTATACAACACGTTCGCCCCGTTCACGTCGCGTTCACGTCGCGTTCGGTCTGGCACGCCTTTCACCAAATGAAACGTGCATCATATTGCATTTGCACACACATGTGGACAACAATTGAGAATCGAACATAGGCACACCCCCCGTCCCCGCAAGTCAGCTGAGTTAACAGAAGAGAGAGACGAGCGATAGTACTGGAGCAGTGTTGTACACACATCGATGCCTGGATGATCCCTACACGACATGGGAGATTAGTTCATTCAGGCTGTGTTGTATAGGGCTGTAGTTCTTATGATAAATCTAAAAAAGGTTTCTTGTCATATCACAATAATAGTTGTCATGTGCTTCGTATCACTGCGAGGGTTAAACAGGGACAACTGCATTCCCCCAAGGCGCTGGTCATTGAGGGCACATGCACTCGGCTGCCATCTTGGTCAAACCAGCTATGTTAATTAGGACATCTATCGGTTGACACCTTTTGTATGAGTTTGTCTTTTAATTTGAGCTTTGATCCTCGTCTAGTTTGTCCGTCGGGTTTCATGTTTTCTCCTTGGGGCAGTGAGGTTATGATTTCTTGTCATGTGGCATTTTTTCGGGTTATTTGTTAATCCGGTGCTTCAGATCAAAATGACAATAACTATGCCTCTGGTGCACATGCATGAAGACTTCTCGACAATCACTGATGAGGTCAAGCCAACTCCAGTAGCAAAAAAACAAACTACTACACTATATTGGCAGGAGCCTCCGTGCTTGCTTGCTAGTGTTACTCTCTTCACACACTCCCACGTCCTCTCTAGATCTAAACACAATAGCAGTGGCCACAATCTCTCTCAGCTCATCATTGGTCATAGATTCGGCCGGATCCACTCTGCCGGGGAAGGTGATTCAACGTTCACACGGTCGTCCTCGGAGATGGCTCTTACCCACTGCCGGCGCATCCCAATCATTATGCCTTGCCATTCTCTACCACGCAGCGCCAGCTAGGGAGGGCCTCTGACCCCTTGTTCCCCACTGCTGTAGTGTGGGCAGACCCGGCCTCTCGCCGCCCACCTAGCGACACCACGGCGACCCTCAGGTATAACTTCCTTCAAAACCGGCCTTGCTCTACTGCCCCAGCCCCTCATGTCACTGCATTTGTATCTTTTACTATTTCTCAGGCCCACTCATAGATATGATCGATCGGCTGTTCGAAAGACACCTAGATTTTTTACTGTTAAGAGGTAAAATTGTTTCATGCAATCGAATCTAGTAGTACTACGTCATGTAGTCGAATCTAGTACTACTTGGTTCAAACAAGGGAGAAAGGGGTTGGGGGACGATTTGTTACCTGAATCTAGGAGTTGGTCGAAAGAGGAAATAATGGGGGCGAAAAGTAGCATAGACTGGCTATCCAACTGGTCTCTTGGTCTAACAGGGAAAATAAAGGGAAAATAGTACAAACTCGATATCAACCGATCCATTGGTTGAGAAAGGAAAGAAAGTGGGGACTGGGGCACAAGTCAACAGAGTATGTCCAGCATTAGATTTGCTAGCCTCAGGTGGCTATACCGAAAAAATGGGACTGACCCAGATATCCTGTTAGGATGTTTGTTTCCCCGAGCCCCTCTTATGTAATGCCACTGGTAAAATGTAGCAGTCCCGGTGTTAAAGTAAGGACACGTTAAACCAATGTTGTTTTCAATGTAATGCCTCAAGTAATATGAATCAATGGCACTATTTTTCATGTCGTGCTAAATTTTCCATTAAGATAAGTTGCTTCTTTTCGTTAGAAATGCAACTGTCCTGGTCCGCCTACTCTCTCGTGCCCAAATACCAATTGTTCAGCAGTTGTTAATGTAATGTTGTTGGTAACATGAAGCAATGGCTCCATTAAAGTAATGTTGTATTTAATGGTTGTCATAGTTAATCCTAATGCCCACACTACTATCTTGCAAGACTGCTGCTTTACAAATTGCTACCGTCCTTGTAGGATCTCCATTCAAATAAGGAACATGCTTCTTTTCATTTGATGTATGTCTCATCACTTGTTAGTCACCCTCCTTTCCACCTTTTCTTGCAAATAGAGATAGACATTTCATGCTTGATCTTAGTTGAACTGCACAAAATGATATCCAAATTATAGTTGAACATTCGACGTGCTTCACGACCAACCTTCATGTTGCTCAATTTTGTTGCAACTAATGAAGAAGAAGCTGCTAGCTTATGGGACCAAGTAGTTGCTAACTACATGATGCAGACATTGCTTCATTTTAGGTGAACTACACAAAAATGTCCCATGAATTGAATCATCCATTATGGTGACTGGTGTCATCCCTTCTATGATGGCATTGACTGCAGATATGGTTCCAATCATGAGGTATGTTCCTTTTTAGTCCAACCATTTGCCAAAGATCCTGCATATTTAATCTGCTCTTGTGCTACTATTTTGGCACTGCCATGATAAAGCAGTAATGTTATTATTTTGCACCTTAATCTAGTGGCACTATTAATTTGAGGCAATGTTTTGGCACCGCTAGAGCCATTGATTTTTTTATGTATCAAAAGAGGGGGTTTCCTCCAATTTCGTTAAAGAAATCCAACCATAGAGAACCATTATCCGACAACATCTCAGTGTAAACCATCAATTACGCAACTACTACTAGAACAGACTGAGTACTAGCAATAGACAAGTTTGCCACATAAGCTAGCAGGGTAGGGGGAGGTAGCCCCAGCTCAACCAAGTTTGGATTACAGCCCCAAAGCTACCACAGAAACATCAGGGGGGAAGATAGGGACTGAAAGAGCCTGCTTCAGCATCCCAGTCTAAGCACCCCTGGCCTCGATCCTTGCGAGACACGGTACACCTTGCTTGCCATCTGATCGACCCTAGTGCCACTGATGAAATTATGTAATAATACAGTTACAATAGAGCTAGTGTCCTCTCTATCATTTCATTTCCAACATAGATAAAGAAAGTGCCTCTCTTTGTTAGTATACGTTTCATCAAGTAGTCCCATTGTTAATGTTTAAGTGTTTCTGCAAACTGGGTGCTTAATTTTAGTTGATCTGCACAAAAATAGAGATTGGAATGTCTCAAGGCCCCTTCTTGTACTAATGTTGTACACTGATGTTCATCACTGGCAGAAGGTGTATCGGGGAGAATTGGGTTGATTTCCAATATGAGGCATCATCGGGCCCATCTCGCCCTCGCAGCATGGCATACTGTGATACTATCACAATATTTTCCCATTAAGAAAATGAAGTTCCTTCTATTTATCAGTGTATGTTTCATAAACTAGTGCCACTATAATGTAATCACGCTTTTTCATTATCTATGCAAACAGGGTTATTCAGGTTTTGGTGGAACTGCACAAATGTACGGATGGAACCGTCATATATGCATAGTGCGAGGTGCCTAGTAAAAATTACTGACACCAACCATGCTCCATCTAAGCATTGGAATCCACCACTAGTGGGATGGGTGGTGCTCCGTGGATGTATCTTTCTCGGGAGCAAATCCTCTAATCAAATACTAGTAGCTTATATTGGCACTTTTCTAGGGAGTACTCTTTTCTGAAAGAAGCATCAATCGATTTTTCTTATTTGTACACATTGTCACAACTTTGTTCTTGGTCCAGAGCTATTTTAGGGTGATTGGCTTAGTACTCGGAGACTCAGAGTACTACCTAGTACTTACCCGTATGATTTTCATTAGTGGTCACACTGATTGTAGGCATGAGCAGATGGAAGATTAGGCTAGAGAGAAGCTTACCTTAAACCCTACCGCCGCCGTTAAAACGAGGCGAGCGACGAGGAAACCATGGATAACGGCGGGGAAGCGACATCATGCCATCGGGCCTCCTCTTGCAATTGGAGAGTGAATACTCATGTGGCTCCGGCTGGCACTACACCCTCACGAACGGCACACCGTACTGAATCGATTCGTTACCCTCTGGATGCTCATCCTTTGACCTATACGCCCACCACCTCGGCTTGACTTTCGCCTCGGGCGAATCTGTCTACTCCATCGCCTAGAGGAGATACTCGATGAGTTCAAAGGGCTGCGACATAACTGCCGCCAGGGAGTACATCGCCGCCCTCATCACCTCCTCTCGCTCTTTCACATACATTGCCACTTGGCCCTCACCATCCTCGAAATCTCCCGCTCATTGTCAAACCAAGTAAGGATCTCCTTCAACCTGGCTAACTATGCCTGGTTGCAGTCGGCGATCTTCCTGATTTGCTGTTGCATCCTCTCCATAGATGTCCTTCTGAGAGGTCCGGTGCTAGCTTTGGAAGATGGTAGGAGAGACAGTGGTCTTTCAATTGAGAAGAGGGAGAGGTGAGACGGTGGTTTTGCAGTGGAGAAGATGGAGAGGAGAGTGGGTGGTTTTGCAATGGAGAAGAGGGAGAGGCGAGACAGTGGTTTTGGAATCAAGAATATGGAGAGGAGAGGGGGTGGTTTTGCAATGGATAAGAGGTAGAGGAGCGTGCAACAGCGATTTATAGGATTGGATAAGAGGGTAGGCGCGCTATGACTAGATCAAAATCAAAATCAATTTACCCTTCAATTAAGAAAGCAACCCCCTTTTATTCTGGGTCATATTCGACCATGTTTTTAACAAATAAAATATATGTTATACGTTGCAAAAATATTATAATTTGAAAGTACATTCAGATACGAACCAAACAATACAATTTTCGGTGACATGCATTCACATTTTGCTTGTCAAATACAGTATGTGGTCAAACTTTGACTCAAATACGCAAAAAATACTTCCAAGACCAGCGCCGCTCCTCTCCTTTTAAACCACCATCGGTCCTCTCCTGTTCCAATCCTAAACCAGCATTGCCCCTCTCCTCTTCCATTTCAAAACCACCGCCGCTCCTCTCCTATTCCAATCCAAAACCAACGCCCCTCCTCTCCTCTCCTCTTCCATTTCAAAACGATCACCGCTCCTCTCCCGTTCTAATCCAAAACCAGCGCCGCTGCTCTCCTCTTCCATTGAAACCACTGTCAGTGAGTGAAGGTGTTGTGGAGAAGTAGATCAATGGAGGAGTACAACTGATATGTGTGGCTCACAGGCGGCGACCCTGTGAAGCTAGCTAGGATGTTGGATATTCAGTCTTGGTTTGACAACCCGGTGCAATTAGCGGCGATGGCGACAACAATGGCCAAATATCAGGAAAAGAGCGAAAAGGAGGCGATACACCAGGAGGGAGTCGTGTGGGAGTAAATAGAGCTGCCCCTCTGGGCCATTGATATGTCTCCATCGTATCTACTTTTCCAAACTCTTTTGCCCTTGTTTTGGACTCTAGTTTGCATGATTTGAATGGAACTAACCCGGACTTATGCTATTTTTAGCATAATTGCCATCGTGTTATTTTTAAACAGAAATAGAAGTGCTCAGAATGACCTGAAACTTCACGGAGAATATTTTTGGAGTTAAAAAAATGGCGAAAGAATCAACCAAAGGGCACCCACCACCTGCCCACAAGGGTGGGAGGCGCGCCCCTTGGCTTGTGGGTCCTACGAAGCTCCACCCACATCAACTCCAACTCCATATATTCACGTCCGGGGAGAAAAAAATTAGAGAGAATGATTCATCGGGTTTTACAATACGAAGTCACCGCCACCTCCTGTTCTTCCTCGGGAGGGCAGATCTGGAGTCCGTTTGGGCTTCAACAGGGCAAAACATCGCCGTCGTGATCATCAACCATCCTCCATCACCAATTTCATGATGCTCAACACCGTGCGTGAGTAATTCAATCATAGGATTGCTAGATGGTGATTGGCTGGATGAGATTTACCATGTAATCAAGTTAGTTTTGTTAAGGTTTGATCCGTAGTATCGACTATGTTCTAAGATTGATGTTGCTATGGCTTTGCTATGCTTAATACTTGTCACTAGGGCCCGAGTGCCATGATTTGTTAGATCTGAATCTATTATGTTTTCATGAATATATGTGAGTTCTTGATCCAATCTTGCAAGTTACAGTCACCTACTACGTGTTACGATCCGGCAACCCCGGAGTGACAATAGTCGGGACACTTCCCGGTGATGACCGTAGTTTGGGGAGTTCATGTATTCACTAAGTGTTAATGCTTTGGTTCGCTTATCTATTAAAAGGGACCATAATATCCCTTAGTTCCCAATAGGACCCCGCTAGCACAGGAGGGTAGGACAAAAGATGGCATGCAAGTTCTTTTCCATAAGCACGTATGACTATATTCAGAATACATGCCTACATTATATTGATTAATTGGAGATAGTTCCGTGTCACCCTAGGGACATAATTATCCATTGCCTATGAGCTTTTCACATATTGATCTTTGCTATGTTACTTTGCCGTAGCCACTGTTATGCTTGCTACAAAACTGCTACTGTTACTTTCGCTGTTACCGTTACTTCCATACTACTTTGCTACTAAATACTTTGCTGCAGATATTAAGTCTTTCAGGTGTGGTTGAATTGACAAGTCAGCTGCTAATACTCGAGAATATTCTTTGGCTCCCCTTGTGTCGAAGCAATAAATTAGGGTTGAATACTCTACCCTCGAAAACTATTGCGATCCCCTACACTTGTGTGCTATCACCTGATCTGATCGTGAGGTTGCGGTGGTGGGAGTATGGATCCAAGATGGAGTATCCACCCGAGATTGAAGGATCGAGCATCTACACGGTGTCGTTTGTGAGGGTGTCGTGCCAGAGCGAGCCAGTGGAGTCTTCGTCGACCGAACCCAATTGCAAGAGAAGAAAACCAGTTGGCGCGACGATGCTTCCCCACCATCCTCTCCCTTGTAGTTCACTTCATCCCATAGGGTAACTGTCTGCCGCCGATGAATAGGAGGGGACTCCCCCCCCACACAAATAGTCTAAGGAGGAGCTCAGGGTTGTCAGTTTTTGCTGGTTGTGAATTGTGAATTGTGTTTCGTGTTTCACATCTGAGAGTACTTTCAGATATGAATGTATTTTGAATCTCAAAATTGTAGTATTGAGCATATGAAGTATTTTATGAATTCTAGAGATATACTTTTAGCACTTTAAAACATGTACTTTCATATAAAAGTGTAGACAATGTGATTCTCAGAGAAGAAACTGCAAGTTCCAGTTTCAGATAAGAAACTGCAAGTTTCAAAGGCAGAGCATTTGTATTAACACACGCTTTCCAAACAGGGATAACATAATGTTGGAATTTTTATTCATGGTCGAAAATGGAATTACTAGCTAGTTAACATCATGCCGATCAACATTCATGCATAGCACATCTTCATATGATGCATAGTCAAAAAGATATGCTATTTTCAAAACTCCCAGATAATGTTGAGTGTGCGAAAGATAGAAACCGAGGGACGAAGTTTTGGCAAGTGTTGAAGGTGGTGTGCATAGGTCACAATGGGCACCCACATGTTAGAGGCATAGGGAAAAATTTGTGGATATTTTCACTGCATTAGGTGGAATCGAACAATCGTGAGGAATCTGGAGGACTGTACGTGGAGAGGCAGACAGTTGAGACCCACCAGGTCCATGGCCGTACGCAAGCAAGTGCCTCATTGAAAAAATATACTTCTTCCTAATGCTATGCTGATTTTTGGGGCCACGGGTTTGTCAATGTAGTTACGAAAGGAGATAAATTTACAACAAAGCTAGTCATTAGGGAGCTAGCAAGTATCATTTATTATCAGTGGGACAACAAGTATCGGCTGGGTTATGGGCTACCCAGTCTAGGGTTTCCTTTTTAACAAGTGCACCTGGTTTGTATTTTTTGAGGGCTGTCATGTATCAGCCGGCCTATGGCCCTCCCATCCTAGGTTTTATTTTTTTTAAACATCCGCAACCCAACTTATGTATTTTTTGAACAAAATGCAGAGGTCTGTTCTATTTTTCTATATAAGAATAGGAACGCTAGGTCCAGCTTATGTTTCCCTCTAACTATGTTTATATTTATATTATTTTATATGTTATTATATATTATTGTGATTATCGTCATATATTTAGCAGATACTTACATATATAAGAAAAAAATATCCCACGTATTACGAACTTATAAAAATAAATGTTTAACAATAAAATACTGGGTTTTTTACATTAAGGTGAACAAAAATCCAAGTGATTGTGTACAAAAGTTTGGTGTGATTTAAGGACCAATGTAAATAAAGCACTTATTATTTAAATATATTCATAACAAAATGCTCAGCCCCTCTTTATTTTTTCATAACATTGCTGCGCCCAGAAAAATGGACCAACATTGTAATTAGAACCAGCCCAGAAAAATCTTGTATTTAGAGAAAGTTCAAATGGGCTATAATGTTTTAGGAAAACAAATAAATGGGCCACATGGACGCTACATTATTTATTCACCCAGCCCAGCAAATTTATGTTTTTCAAGAAAGTGCAAATGGGTTGTAGTTTTTTAGAAAAAAAATAAATGGGCCGCATGGACGCTACATTATTTGTTCACCCAGCCTAGCAAATGGACTGTAAATTCTAAAAAAATAGGTTGAATATGTGGGCCATTTTTCGAGGCTGAAATGTGGGCCAATAGGTGTTGTCAGCTTAGTCAACAAATGATTCTGACATTGATAGCCATTGGATGTAAATACAACGGCCGACATTCATCTTCAATCTCTCATATTCTTCCTCCAGCGCCACCGGGACCACCCGCTCCCGCCTCTGGCTGCTAGCAACTCTGCTTAGCACGCTTCGCTGGGAAGTGCTACCCCACCGCCGGCCAAGCCATTCCTCCACCCATCCACACCTCCTGCTATTATCCGCCGACTGCAGAACCATGCTGCACAGGAACCAGTTAACCCTCGTACACCTGTCCGTCTGCGACTCCACTGCTACGTCTTCCCATCACCGTCTCATTGCCGACCGGGGCCTCGCTGTAGTCCATCGCCTTGGTGTGCTCAGCACGGCGTGGTCAATGTGGTCAACAAACGAGAGTCATCGGAAGAGGACTGTATGTGGAGAGGCTGATAGTGGGGACGCACTAGATTCATGGACGCACGCATGCAACCGCCTCCTTATTCCTGCCGCTGACAGCTGGGACCCACCAACAACATGTTTGCATGGAAGGAAGTGCCTCCTTATTACCGACAAAAAAAATATGATTCCGGTCCTGACCGCTGGGACCTGCTAGCTATATATTCGCATGCAAGGAAGTGCCTCTTTGTCATCCCGGACAGCTGGGACCCACCCGACCAAAGCGTATGTAGTGTTGTCTGTGTACATAGCGGTCGATCGGTCTATCTCCCACGATGAACCATGGCCGAGTAAGGAGTGATAGCAGTTCAGGAAGTACTATCTAAATCCTATACACATACGACAACTATGCTGCAAAAAAGACGGCCACGTACGTACATACAGGCATGGTCTCAAACGCATACAACGACAGCATCCTGTTCATCGGCAGCCAACTAGCTGGGTCAGAATGGAGGAAACAACATCGTATTCATCGGGAGGCAACCGACTGGGTCAGAATACGTCTTGTTCATCGGGAGCCAACTGACTTGGAAGGAACAACCAAAACGAGGTCTGGTGTACCATATAAGGGAGCAAACGACCTTCTGTTTAACCGTGTACGTTTGAAACAGGGTCCTGATCATCAGGAAGAGTTTGGCGTACCGCAGAACAAAGGAAACGACCTTCTGTTTGAGTGGCTGCGGTCGAAACGAGATGTTGTTGATCAGGAGGCATGTGGCGTACTGCAAAATATAGGAAACGGAATTGTGTTAGAGCGACCATAGTCGAAATGGGGTCCTGTTCATCTGGAGGGGTGTGGCATACCAAAAAACGGGACTCCACGGGCTACAGTTCATCCATTGTCTACTACCTCGCTCCAGCCTCCATGAGCTACTGTTCATCCACCGTCGACTTCCTCCAACCTCCACCTGCCACTTTTCATCCATCGTCGACTTCCTCCTGCCTCCACAAGCTACTGTTCATCCACGGGGTCCTGTTCATACAGCCTCCACCAGCTACTATTCAACGAGCCCTCCATGGGGTCCTGTTCATCCACCCCGCCTCCTCGATCGGGGTCCTATTCATCCAGTGACAACAACCTACTACTACCACGGGGTCCTGTTCATCCAACCCCTATCGGGAACTGTTCATACAACCCCCAACAATGGTCACTGTTCATCAAGAGGTAGGAGGTTCAATCGGCTTCAGTTAACAGCAGTAGTGAAGGAATCAATCGGGTTCAGTTGACAGCCAAAGGGACCGATCAGTCTGGTTCAGTAATGTAGCTACTCCAATTGCTCGGGTTCACTAAGTGAACGCCTTGCTCGGGTTCAGTTAGATCCCAATGCCTCGCACACACGCGCGCACGTGTATGAGAGAAACGCGCAATCCCTCCGTGCATCGGCCGGCCCCGACCACCTACCGTAACCGGGAACTCCTCGAAAATTTCTTCACCGCCGCTTCTACCATGATTTTTTTCCGTCATGGACGACCCAAACAATGTCATGTAGGTGCGTCCCCGGTCCGCCTAGTACAAAAATCCCATTTTTTGTCATAGAAGTTGGAGCCAACCACATCTATGACGATACGTGGTTTTGTCACAATTATCATCATAGAAGTGTCATAAGCATGACAGAATTTTTTCGTTCGGGCAAAAATGTCATAGATGTGTCTTTTTTTCGTAGTGATGTGTGGAGTAATAGTAGTAGATGCAGGCAGGAGTCTGTCGGCGTTCTGGGAACAGGGGTCCCCAGACTTGCCTGCCTGCGGCCTGCGGCGTGGCTCAAGTGGTGGTCCAGTATGCCCATCTTCATCAGTGCAAGACTTAAGACCCGCGCGAGTAGCCAAGCCTCACGGGGCGGACGACACAGGATTCCCTCAAGGAAGGCCTCGCCAGGCAGGCTCGTGAGGAGGCAGAGAGATCAAGGCAGGGTACCTCGCGAGGTGCTTGTGACGCAAGCCATGACGATCGAGACAAGGCGGGAGCCAGGCGGGCGCCCGCCTGCGCAGTATTCTTGTTTCCTCATTGGTTCAAAGGGGGCAAGCACAGGCATGGAGTACCGAGGCATCAGGCAAAGGTTGCCATTTCAGTGCAACGAGACCAAGACCAGTAGAGCGGCAGGATGGAGGTCACCGTGGAGCCCAAGACGGCGGCATCGCCAGAGCCTTTGGTAGCCGAAGACCAACTTTAGTCAGGATAACTTGTACTAGATGTTCCCCTTCAAAATGTCCGTTGTTCGCGCCCTTCCCACTCAATATTTTGGAAGAGGACTGGGGCCTCTATAAATATGACTAGCCACCACAGAGTAGGGGCATCTGACTAGTGCTCATTTAGACCAAGAGGCTATCGAACTCACCCAAGCAGTTCATCGCACCAGCTCAAGAACACCTCTCGCAAGGCTGTTCATCCTTTGTACTATTCATCCTCAGCCCTTGAGGCAATCCACCATACCACACACTGGAGTAGGGTATTACACCACAACGGTGGCCTGAACCTGTATAAATCTTGTGTCCCTCATGTTGTTCATCATTTTATCTTAGATTCTCGCGAGGCAATCGGACGTGAATCGGTAGGGGGAAGATCTTCGCGCGCACCCTAGAGTTTGAACCTTAAGGGTTTGCCGGAACCCAACATCCGACATTTGGCGCGCCAGGTAGGGGTGCGCCGGAATCTTTCTTCCGCCGTTTCACGTCGATCTTCCGTCGTGTCCATGGCAGACGCTCGTTGGGCTTGAGCTGAGCGTCGGACAGCTCCTGCCACCAGCGTCGCCCAGACGGCCAACAGGGACAAAAAAGTCATTGCGAACTAGTTTCCCATGGTGCTCAAGGATGGCGCCCGCACCTGGCTCCTGAACCTGCCTCCCAGCACGATCTCCTCTTGGGACGAGATGTGCACTCGCTTCATCGCCAACTTCCAAGGCACTCGCGACTGCCCCCCGGCCATGAGTGACCTGCGCTGCATCAAGCAACAGCTAGGAGAGACCCTGCAGAAGTACATCCAGCGCTTCAACAACGCCCGCCTCAAGATCCCCAGGGTGACTGAGGAAGCCATCATCTCAGCCTTCTCGATGGCATGTGTGACATCAAGATGAAAGAGGAGCTAGCAATCCATGAAGACCTGTGCACATCTCTGGAGCTGTTCAACTTGGTGACCAAGTGCGCCAGGGCTGAGGAAGGGCGCCTCTCCCTCCTCGAGCTTCCGCCTGCTGATCCGGAAGAGAAGAAGCCCAAGGTGAAGGACGTGAAGCGCAGAGGAGCTTCTATGCTCGCAGTGGAGCCAGACACCAAGCGAGGCAGGGATCAGCCGGAGTCATCCAAGGGCAGCCAGTACTGCGTGTACCACGGCCTCCACACCCACAACACCAACGAATGCCAAGAGCTCAGGGCTGTGCGAGATGGACGTATCGGCCGATGCCCCGAGCGCAACGATCGGGGCTATGGCCGAGGAGGAGGAAGAGGTGGAGGACGATGGGAAGACCATGGCCCTCCCCAAGGATGGCGTGACCGACCTCGCGAGGACCGCTGGTAGGACCAGCCTCGCGATGGAGGTTGGAGGGATCAGCCTCGTGAAGATTGCCCGCAAGGTAACGCAGGCCTCCCTCCTCTGCCACCATCACCAAGGAGGAATGAAGACCAGCATCTGGACGAGGGGGCTGGGGGCTTCCAGGAGCCGCGCACAATCCCTTGCATCCTGGGCGGTGCCCAGGCTTCAACCTCACAGCGCATCTTCAAGAAGTTTGCTCGCAAGGTGAATGCAGTCCTCCCCAAGCATGAGGCCACGCGCCCTCTCAGGTGGTTTGCATGGGCTATCACATTCAGCTCAGCGGATCAGCTCAAGTGTGCGGCAACGGCCGGAGTCCTCCCAATGCTTTGTTCCCCAGTCATCAGCAATGTGCAAGTCACCAGGACCCTCATCGATGGCGGAGGAGGACTCAACTTTCTGTCTGTCACCTTTGGGCAGCGCAACAACTACCGCACCGAGCTCATTGACTTTGATGTTGCCCACATTTGCCTGCCGTACAATGCCATCCTCGGGTACCCAGCTCTGGCCAAGTTCATGGCAGTGACTCACCATGGATACAATGTCCTCAAGATGCCTGGAAGCGATGGAGTCATCACAGTCCTCTGTGAAGAAAAGGATGCAGTGTATTCTCTTGAGCGTGCCTTCTAGGCCGCGACAATCGAAGACCCGGATCACAGGAGCGGGAGCCTTCCTGAGGTGGTCCCTAGGAAGAAGAAGACTCCACCTGGCCCAAACCATCAGGAGGCAGGCACCTCCAGAGGCGTTGCGTCAGGACCCGCGCCCGTTCAAGGGGCGCCAGCCTCTGTCGCATAGGAAGGCGCGCCCGATGCCCTCCTCGGGCAAGGCTCGGAGGCTCTTTCTTGGAGGGCTATCGACTTTGCCAAGGTCACGAGGGAGGCACTCGGGCACCACTTGGAGACGTGCTTCAAAGCACGTTTCCCTTAGGAAGGTATGAGGCAAGGAGGGCCAAACCCTCAGGAGTTCATCAAGAGAAACACTCAGGAGCTGCAGGAGTCAAGAGTCATGCGCGGCAGCCGCCGCTTAGCTGACGTAGCCCCTCATCCAAGCGAGGATGGTGGGCTGCGCGTCCGCATCGACGTGCCAGGGCTAAACCGAACCACGTCTCAGGAGCGACTCTAGCCTTTGCGTGTGGAGTGTTGCGAGGGTCCACCTCACAGCTACGTTCGCATGCCTTTCGGCCTACCGAACACGGCCATTGCTCATCAGCGCTTGCTGAGGAGCATTCTAGAGGCTTAGGAGGTCAGGCATTGCATGTTCCTGGCGGAGATGGAGATGGTCCTCGAGGATCCGCCTACACCCTCGGGGCCTCCCGAGGCTCCCGGTCCCGGGAGCTCGTGAGGGTCGGCTTCCTCACCACGCGTCGTCCGCTACTTCAGCATCCCTTCATCTCCGACAATATCAGGTGAAATCTTTCAAAGTTCCATTTTCAGCTGGGAGCGCCCACAGGGTTGCATCATTACTAGGTCGCGTGGGTCCGTCCCTGCGGCATGTATCCGTTTTGCTTATGTTCTTTGCCTACCTTGTTGGGGGCGCCCCTCGGGCTGCATTATCCCCAAGCTGCTCGGGCCTGACCCAGTGGCGTTTGCTTTTTCCGCATCTATCTAAATGGATTTGCTCCTCCATACTTAACCTGATTCCCATGATTATCGTCTGCTGCCTATCGCGGACCTCTCCGCTCTCATGCAAAGCGCTTGCACGTTAAAAGGGGGATGCCTGAGCATCGCGACTCATGGGCCCTTACTGGCTCTCCAGCCCTCACCCCCGGGACTTAACCCACGACGTTGCTACCTGTCATACCAGCGGCGGCTGAGCTTGCTCGAGGTCCGGGACCTGAGGACGTAGAGCATTTGCATTCTAACCACCTTGCAGGAACATACCATTGATAAAGGCCCAGAGCTAGGCGCAATCCACCTCGAGCTAGGGCCTCGTGAGTCCTGCGCTGGCTCACGGGTGCCTAGATACACCTCTCCTTGCCCTACCGTGCCGGCCATGTGTGAGGGTGAGGCTGTACATGCCCCGGGGGCTCCTTCCGGAGGGGAGCCCCCTCCCACGCACTAGTGGAAGCACCATGCTCCGCGCTGGCTGACGACACTACCGAGGAGCGGCTATGCCCGTACACATACAAAAGCACTATGCTTCGCGCTGGTGATAAACAACTGAGGGTGGCCCATGGCTATATCAACCTCAGGGAGCCCAGAGCTCAGTGTCTGGCACCATCGCAATGCCTCCCCTCGGGAGTGCCACGCGAGGGGGCTGGACACGGGGGCTGCGGGCCATGCCAAAGCACATGCCACCCAGCCAGGTCCCTCGGACCTGGTTATCGCACGCTCCACCCCGTGCGGAGCCAAGGTATGAAAACTCATTTGAACGTCAAGGGGGACTCCTGAGCATCGCGACTCAGGAGCCTAACTGGTCACGTAGCCCCTCACTCCTTAGTTCCGAAAGGCTAACGGCAGTTGAGGTATGCGTGGGGCCGGGCCCTGCCGACGTAGAACGACAAATCCACTCCTATGCCTCCCTTCCCTACTTACTGTTTGCGCGTCAAGGCGAACTCCTAAGCATCGCGACTCAGGAGCCTAACTGGTCATGTAGCCCCTCACTCCCTAGTCCCGTCCTCATTTCCGGTCGGGGCTAACAGTGGCTGAGCTATGCGCGGGGCCGGGCCCTGCCGACGTAGAACACAAGCAAATAGGAGGAAAAAATGCAAATTCTAGGGAATTCAAAAGCAAATATCACAGGCCATAGATTGTTTCACAACGCCAAACACAAGTTTAAACGCCTCCATGAGGAATGGTGCATGTTGAGGAACTGAAACATGACAGAAGCCGCGAAGGGATCGCTTTCCGGTGGCCCCGCCGCCTATGGTGGAGTCGCGCTGGGTGGCTCCACCTCCTGAGGCCGCGGAGCTAGCGGCATCGTGCCCGGGCCAGGTGCTGAAGGCGCGGAACCTCCCCAACAAAGCCTCAGCTCGGCCTTTCACAGCCTCAGCAGCAGCAGCGGCAAGGTCGCCGCTCATAGGTTCCAGCAGGTTGTCGAGGTCGACGTTGGGGTCGCGAAGGTAGACGTGGCTGAGGACACGCGTCAGTGCTGCAGAAGACAGGGCACATGCCTCGGCCTCGGCCGTGGGACCAAGGCCGTCTGGGACATCTTCAAGTGCACGGACCAGGAAGGGAAGCAGCTCGGCAGGGCCGTCCTCTGCGCCAGCCAAGGGCTTCTCTAAGCCGCCCTGATAAAGGGTCTTCAGTGCGGCGCGAGCTTTCTCCTCCAGCTTCGTGAAGGCCACTCGATCCTCGTCCAGGACCTTCGCCTTGCCGTCTAGCTCGGTCCTCTCTGCCTTCAGTGCCTGCTCCAGCGTCTCCAACCGGCCACGACGGTCATCGAGCTCGGTGTCCCGGAGCCTGACGGCATCTTCCGGAGCCTTCATCTCCTTCTCCTTCTCCTGGCGGCCGCGGACCTCCTTGGCGAGCTCGTCATGCAGGCCTTGCAGCTCGTCCTCCAGCACCTTGCAGCGGCCCCGGGCATCCGCAGCGTCACCCAAGGAAGCGTCGCAAGCGGCCCTAGCCTGGGAGGCGGCTTGCTTCTCCTCATCGGAGGCCGACACAGCGTGGCTCAGCGCCGCTCGGATGGAGGCGTCAGAGCGGACACAGCCAGAGGGAACATCTAGTACACAGCGTGGCTCAGCGCCGCTCGGATGGAGGCTAGCTCCAGGCGCCCGGCCACCAGGCGGGGGTATGCGTTCCGAAGATCCTCCCGCAACCCGCTCAGTTCGTTGGCAGCCCGGTCTAGGACGGCAAAGGAAGCAGAAGAGACGGGAGCCGGTGGAATAGGCGGAGAGGGCGGCGGCGTGATCACAGCTTGGGAGGAAGGGACCCCCCGAGCCTTGGCCACCTCAGCGACAGCATCAAGTGCAGTCACCTCCAGGGTCAGCGGGGCCACGGGGGCTGACTCCCTGCCGGAGCGTCCCTGCTGGCCTCACGAAGATGACCGGGCAGGGGAGGCATGAGCCTCGACGCCTCCTTTCCCCGCAGATGAAGGCGCTGCCCCGGTAGGCGAAGTCACCCCAAGCAGGGCCGCCGAGGCCCCTTTCAACCTTTTTGCTGCAGGTGCCGGCCTAGCCAAAAGGATGCAGATGTCAAGCCTTGGCGACAGAAACAAAGCAAAACACGAATCGAGCATTAACTGGTCGTCGTTCGCAGCTCAAGCAGCCTGCGACCGAACTTGAAGCCCGAGAGCCTATAGCTGGGGTCAGCCTTGGGAGGCCTGGATGCAGAAGGCGCGTTGGGAAGGCCGGAGCTGGCCTCAGACCACCCCGGGACCAGAGCAGACCCTGGGGGAACCAGCCCCGTCCTGCCCTTCCTCGGGACCAAGGAAGAGTCCTCCCCGCCTCACCTGGCACCGGCCTCGTCGTCGTCCTGCATGGAGCGGAGGGCGCGCGACCTGCACCGAGGGAAGGACTCCCCCGACTCCTCGCCGGTCGCCTCAGAGTCAGGCTCTTCTTCCTCCTCCTCTTCTTCCTCCTCACTCCCGCTGGAGTCATCGGAGGACACGTTCACCATCTCCAACGCCGCCAGATCCCCGAGAGCTTCTGCGGGCACCAGCCCCTCACTGTTGAAGGTGGGCATGGCGTTCGCCACCTGCTCCAAGTCGTCGCGAAGGAACAGGGGGATAGGAGCGCCCTCCGGGCTCGCCACATCTTCCCCAACCAAGGAATGGAGAGCCGCGGCCAGATCTTCATCGGCCAGGGCCTCAGAGCTTACGCGAAGGGCGGCATCTGCTTCCCCAAGCCTCCACAATGGGAGCGAGTGCCCCAGAGTGGAGCCACCTGGTGCCCCAGGAACTCCCTCAGGAGCGCTGCCCCGGTTAGCTTCGCCGCCCCCAAGTTGCCTGGCCTCAGGTCCGCGTTCATCCTCTTCAGCACCACCTTCGCACGGGGGTCGTCAAGCTCTGTGCAAGACCACGCATGAATGGCCTTGGGCTGCCCCGTAGGCAGCACAAGTCGAGGGTGGATGTGCCCAACATCCACCATGACCCACTTGCTGCGGAAGCCTTCGGTCCTCTTCCCAGGCTTCGAGATGGCATTGGAGTTGGATTATGCAATAAAGCTCGCGCATGCAGTGATGTGGGCACCAGATACCCGGAGGAAAAAGTAATGACACTGCAAGGCCACCGAGGGCATCACTCCAACGTGAGCCTCACCATAGTAGGCGAAAATCGCCAGGAGAAGAACAGAGTTGGGGTGGAGGTGCAGAGCTTGCAAGTTGTATTGGCGAAGAACATCAAGGAAGAACTCGGAAAAAGGAGGCACCAGACCGGCAATGATGGCGCTCACAAAGAGCGAGTAGAAGGTGCTCCCCTTGCTTTCAGGCTGGGCGGAGCCGGCCTTGAGCACAGTCGCCCCCTCGTTGCCCTGCACCACCGTCATCAGGCGCGTGAGGGCGAGATTCTTCTCCGACACATTCGGGGGATCCATAGCCGGCGAGTACCAGGCCTCGGTCGGGGTCTTGCGAGGCGCCATGGCTTGCCGGATGGAAGGGACCGAGCCAGATCTGGAGGATTTCGGAAGCGAGAAGGAGAAGAGCGAGAAATGGGATCTGAAGCAAGGCGAACAAGAATGAAGCAAGTCTGGCCCGGGTACCCCTTTTTATCAGATGGACGGTTGCCGAGGTGTCGTGGGGAAGCGGGGACGCCCACGTCCAATCAATCGCCATGCGGCGCTCGAGGCCGCAGGCTATTGGGGCCCGCGACGCTTCGCACTTGCCCCTTCGCTTCTCTTCTAAGCCAAGTCCGGGCGCGCCTTGGGCCCGGGGGCTACTATTGGCATTCTGGGAACGAGGTCCCCAGACTTGCCTGCCTGCGGCTTGCGGCGTGGCTCAAGCGGAGGCCCAGTGCAGCCCAGCTTCATCAGCTCAAGCTCAAGACCCTCGCGAGGGGCCAAGCCTCGTGGGGCGGATGACAGGAAGCTTCCTCAGGAGCAGCCTCATCAGGCGGGCTCGCGAGGAGGCGGAGAGATCAAGGCAGGGTATCTCGCGAAGTGCCCGTGACGCAAGCCTTGATGATCGAGACCAGGCGGGCGCCAGGCGGGCGCCGACCTGTGCAGTGTCCTTGTTTTCCCTTTGGTGCAAAGGGGGCAAGCACATGCCAAGGCATCAGGCAAAAGGTTACCGTTTCGGTGCAACGAGACCAAGACCAGCGGGACGACAGGACAGAGGTCACCGTAGATCCCAGTACGGCATCACCGTCAGAGTCTTTGGTAGTCGAAGACTAACTTTAGTCAGGATAAGTGTACTAGATGTTCCCCTTTGAAAGTGCAACTATCCCTAGGTGGTTTTGGTAATTCATAACAACATATAGCTCATTGATCTAATGCTATTCCAAGACTATTATTTCAGGAAAGCTCAATGAATGGCATGGCATGGATGATGAAAGTGGATCCCTCAAAATACTAAGGACAAAGGATTGGCTCAAGCTCAAAAGCTCAAGACTCTTCATTTTATATTTTAGTGATCCAAGATCACATTGAGTCTATAGGAAAAGCCAATACTATCAAGCAGGGATGAGGTGTTGCTTAATGAGCCTCTTGCTTCATGTGCTTAGTGATATGCTCCAAAACCCTCAACTACTTTCCCACATCCACAAATGACCTATACCCAAAGCCAAAATCGGTCACACCGATTCTTCCTATCCGGCGCCACCGATTCCAAAAGTCATAGCCACTGCCACAAACCCTAAGCAAATCGTTCTTACCGATAGGGATCTCGGTGTCACCGAGATGGGGTTGTAATCTCTATTTTTTCCTTCGTAATGTTTTGGTCTAACTGAAGTGAGCGATCGGTCCCACCAAGATTGCAACATAAACTCTCTATTTCCTTTTTGTAACATTTCGGTCTCACCGAAAAGAGCAAATCGGTCCCACCGAGTTTACCTGACCAACTCTCTGGAAAGCTTATTACCAAATCGGTCTCACCGAGTTTGTGTAATCGGTCTTACCGAGATTACGTTATGCCCTAACCCTAATCGAATCGGTCTCACCGAGATGCATGTCAGTCCCTCCGAAAATGACTAACGGTCACTAGGTTTACTAAATCGGTTCGACCGAGTTTAACAATTTGGTCCCACCGAGTTTGGTAAATTGTGTGTAACGGTTAGATTTTGTGTGGAGGCTATATATACCCCTCCACCTCCTCTTCATTCGTGGAGAGAGCCATCAGAATGAACCTACACTTCCAACTTACCATTTCTAAGAGAGAACCACCTACTCATGTGTTGAGGCCAAGATATTCCATTCCTACCTTATGAATCTTGATCTCTAGCCTTCCCCAAGTTGCTTTCCACTCAAATCTTCTTTCCACTAGATCCAAAACCTATGAGAGAGAGTTGAGTGTTGGGGAGACTATCATTTGAAGCAGAAGAGCAAGGAGTTCATCATCAATGCACCATTTGTTACTTCTTGGAGAGTGGTGTCTCCTAGATTGGCTAGGTGTCACTTGGGAGCCTCCAACTAGATTGTGGAGTTGAACCAAGGAGTTTGTAAGGGCAAGGAGATCGCCTACTTCGTGAAGATCTACCGCTAGTGAGGCAAGTCCTTCATGGGCGACGGCCATGGTGGGATAGGCAAGGTTGCTTCTCCGTGGACCCCTCGTGGGTGGAGACCTCCGTGGACTCGCGCAGCCGTTACCCTTCGTGGGTTGAAGTCTCCATCAAAGGATGTATGATAGCACCACCTATCGGAACCACGCCAAAAACATCCGTGTCTCCAATTGTGTTTGAATCCTCCAAACCCTTCCCTTTACTTTCTTGCAAGTTGCATGCTTTAATTTCCGCTGCCTATATACTCTTTGCATGCTTGCTTGAATTGTGTGATGATTGCTTGACTTGTCCTAAAATAGCTAAAATCTGCCAAACTCTAAAATTGGGAAAAGGTTAAGTTTTTATTGGTCAAGTAGTCGAATCACCCCCCTCTAGACTTCTTCAAGGTCCTACAAGTGGTATCAGAGGTTTGGTCTCCATTTGCTTTGATTTCCATAGCTTTTGGTGGTCATAGCCTTGGTTTCACAACCTAGGAGAGTATGGCGTCTAGTGAGGGAAATTATCACCGTAGAGGTCCTTACTTTGATGGTACTAATTTTGCTAGTTGGAAGCATAAGATGAAAATGCATATTCTTGGACATAACCCCGCCGTTTGGGCAATTATATGTATTGGCTTGCAAGGTGAATTTTTCGATGGGAGAGAACCAAACAGTGAAGCTAATGCGGAAGAATTGAAGATGCTGCAATACAATGCTCAAGCTTGTGATATCATCTTCAACGGATTGTGCCCCGAAGAATTCAACAAAATCAGCCGTCTTGAGAATGCAAAGGAAAATTTTGGATGTGCTCCAAAGTCAGCTTGACAAGTTCAAAATGAAGGATGGTGAAGGTGTCGCTGAAATGTACTCTAGGCTTTCTCTTATAACAAATGAGATAGCCGGCTTAGGGAGTGAAGAGATGACCGACAAATTAATCATCAAGAAGATTCTAAGAGCACTGGATGGAAAGTATGATACCGTGTGCACATTGATTCAAATGATGCCAAACTACAAAGATCTCAAGCCAACGGAAGTCATTGGAAGAATTGTTGCTCATGAGATGTCACTCAAGGATAAGGAGGAACTTCACAACAAGTCAAGGGGTGCTTACAAAGCCTCAAGTGAAGCCCCTACATCATCAAGTGAGAAACAAACCTTCAATGAAGAATTGAGCTTAATGGTGAAGAACTTCAACAAATTCTACAAGAGTAGAAGCAAAGAAAGAAGCTCCAAGTCAAGGTCCTACAATGACAAAAGATCTTCTAGTCGAGAGCGCAATTGCTACAATTGTGGGAGACCCGTACACTACTCCAATGAGTGTACGGCACCCTACAAAAGAAGAGAAGATTCTCCAAGAAGAAGGAGCAAAAGAGAAGAATCACCACCAAGAGAGAGGAGGAGTAGAGATGATCGTTATGAACGAAGACTCTCACGGAGAAGCAAGGATTCGGAAAGGAAGGACAAGTCATCAAGGAGCTACACAAAACGAAGACATCAAGCTCATGTTGGTGAATGGGTATCCGGCTCCGACTCCGACAATCACTCCGAGAGAAGCTATCACTCCGACTCCGAATATACTCAAGATGAAGGTGTTGCCGGTCTAGCACTTGTGTCAACCAACTCCTATGACATATTTGACTCACCAAATGAAGGTGTTGGAAGATGCTTCATGGCCAAAGGTCCAAAGGTAACACATCCTGAGTATGTTGATTTCAATAGTGATGAAGATGACTTGCTTGTGGATGAAGATTTACTTGTTGACAACTCTAGTGATGAATACTATGATGAAACGTCAATTAATCATGCTAATCAAGATAAAACGAATGACAATGATAAGCAGAAGATTGAGATTCTAACTAAAGAACTAAACTCTCTGAAGTTAGCTCATGAAACTATCTATGAAGATCATCGAGAACTTTTAAGGGCTCATGAGAAGTTACGCTTTCAAAAGCTCAATCTTGAGCAAGAGCATGAGTTCTTAAAAGAAATCAATGATGATCTTCGCAAGAAAAGTTCTTCTTACATTGCCAAGCGTTTACTCTTATCTACTTACATGCCTCAAGTCAAGTCTAGTAACAAGTACAAGAAAGATACTTCCACTAGTAGTAACAATAATAATGTCAAATCCAATATTGTTGCTTCTAGTAGTTCTCTTGATTCCACTAATGATTCTCTTAGCCAAGTTACACTTGAGCAAGAAAATAGCTTATTGAAGGGAATTATAGAGAAAGGTGTTTACAAGAGCCTTGCCGGGAGTAAGCAATTCGAGGAAATTGTAAGCAAGCAAGGAAGGCACCGGAAGAATCAAGGTGTTGGTTTTGAACGAAAGTTCAATGCCAATGGAGTTGAGTGGGAAGAAGATCAATACCCCAAGACGAAGTTTGTTCCTCAACAAGATAAATATGATCCTACTTCCTTCAAGGGAACACAAGCTCAAGATGATATTCCACCACAAGACCACAAGAACAAAGGCAAGGACAAGCTTCAAGAAGAGATTGATGCATTTGAAGAAGCACCTAAAGCCTCGTTCAAGTGGGTCCCCAAGACTATGTCAAGTTCTAATTCATCAAGTTCAACTACAACTCCAAGGATTCCCATCAAGATGATGTGGATACCAAAGAAGAAGAACTAGAGAGTTCTTGAGGGTGACTCGGCCAACATTCTTCACTCACATCATTTTGGCAAGAACAAGTGCAATCAACTTCCACATCTTGCACTAGTTCAAGGAGTCACAAACCCTCATGTTGGTAAGGCAAGGGACAAGGTAACCTAATGATTTCATGGACATCATCTTGTGTGTGCATCACTCTATGTCTATGGATATTCTTGTTTGTTCCTTGTGGGACTAACCCATGTAGGTAAGTTCAAAGTGCAACTCACTCCAAAGGATTTCTCCAAATGATCTACATCAACATTAAGCATCTACATCTTCAACACCTACATGAAGTCATCATCGACAAAACCCAAGGTTAGTTCATCCCTCTAAGGGGGGATCTCACATCTAGGGGGAGCTTAACTCTAAGAATTGAGTCAAAGCAACTCTAATGATGTGAACACATCAATGCATTATGTAAAAAGTGGTAACCCCGCTTGAGCTTAAACGATGAGTATGACCTATGATCAAATGTTCTCATTTGACTCCTAAGTCAATATACTCATACATAGATGACCTAGTCATCGCCAATTGCTTGATAGATGCTAGAATTGGTTGTGCATGCTTTGCCACATATTTCATTTGCCATCTTATTGTGTGAGCATGTTGGTGCATATTTTACTCATTCAAGGACATCCACTTCTTGTTTTGATTGTTTGGGTTCTTTTCTTTTAGCCATGTGGATGGACAAGAATGCCTAAGAACCTTCTTTAGCTATCTATGCTTTTATCATCTCAAACTCTATTCATGCGACATCACAAAATTTGATCAAGTTAGATTCGAACCACTCTGTGTGAGGAGCACTCGGAGTCCCCGATTCGTCATAGACTTAAACTTCCAAAACCTCTTTGTGATTCTCGGTCAGACCGATTCCTCCATTTCAGTCCTACCGAGATCATTAAGTTGATCTGAGTTTTCAATCTCGGTGCAACCGATTTGAACTTCTCGGTCTTGCCAATTTTCTGTAACTGAACACAGTTATGCATCTCGGTGCCACCGAGTTGTTCCACTCGGTCACACCGACACGGTCGGGCTATATATAGCCATGGGAAAAATTTTGGAAATTTCTCCGAAACCCTTCGCCCGCGCAATAGCTCGCTCTGCCATCGGAGGTCTTCGGATCGTCTCCTCATCGCTAGCAGCCTCCTGTCGTTGGTCTCTGTCGCCGTCAACGGATTTCGTCCCCGACGTTGCCGCCGTAGCAAGTCCACCGCCAAGTTAGGGTATGGACTTGATCTTTGTGCTATCCACGTCTGATTCCAAGCACATTGTACTTTTGTTGAATCTTGCCACGATTGAAACTCTTCTATCCAACCAAAGTAGTCCATAGATTAGATGAGATTCAAATTTTTGGGGTTAGGTTTCCGCCGAAACCATCTCGGACCCACCGAGTTGAAAAACTCGGTCTCACCGGTTTGGCTTATGCCATTGCACTAGTGACTCTCGGTCTGACTGGGAATTACTAATCGGTGCGACCTATTTGAGGATTCAGTGAAACCCTAGCAGTCTCGGTGCCACCGAACTGTGACTCGGTCCAACCGAGATCATCAGTTTAGGTTCCAAAACTGCTTCGGTATCACCGAGTTTGAAAATCGGTTGATCCGAAATGCTTTCTGTGGAAAACTAAAACTGAACTGTTGAATCATTCTTTTGCAAAAATCTCTGCATTTTGTGATGCTCATCTATTCTATCTCATCTATAACTCTTCACAGGGTCAGCAGTCAGCTTTTGCAGTATGTCAGATCAAAGTGACAGCCAGAACAGGTCAGAAGAACAGATGGAGTTGAGTGAGGTCACTAGACCTCAACTACAGATGAAGGGAGCAGAAGTACTCCTAGCAATTTGCCTAAGGCTGCAACTAGGCAAAGGAGGAAAAGAACTTTAGACTCTGAGGATGAAGATTACAAAGCTGAGGAAGATGAGGCCACTTCCAAGAAAGTGGTGCTCAAGAAAGAATATGGCTCTGCTCATAGCACCAAGCCAGGTTTGAAAAAGAAAGTTGCTGCCAAGAGGACACCAATGCTAAAGGCCAGAAAGTCCACTCAAGTGCCAGCTCAGGCTCAACCCAAAGAAGCACCTGAAAAGAAAGTCACTTCTTCCAAACCTCAGAAACTCCCAACCGGTGCAACTATGAAGTTCACAATTTAATCAAAGGATGATGGTGATCAGGACAAGAAGAAGAAGAGAGCAAGAACCACAACTGCCAAGGTCCTTGGAAAGCCCTCAATGAGAAGAGATTTCGAAGAAGAGGAAGAGGATGCTGCACCAGCACCTAAGGCACCTAAGCTTATGGGTGATGCAATCAGATCAGGGGCTGCAACATCCAAGCCCAAGGAAGCACCCAAAGCTGCCTCCAAGGCCAAGCAAGTTCCAAAGAGGAATACTAGGAGTATTCCAACTACTGAGAAGAACAAGGCCCAAGTGCCCAATGTTGCTGAAGATGAAGATGAAGAAGGACATGTCCTTAGAAAGCTCAAGCCAAAGATACCAGACCACAATGATGCCCATCCTGTGGCTGAGGACATGAGAATCAGGAAGGATTCAGGGCTGAGACTGTGGAGGATGGAAGATCCATATGCTTCAAGAAGAAGAACTGCTGTTGACTACAGGTTCCACAGAAAGGAACAACAGGACTTTTATGAAACAATTCTGTTGGACAAGAAGCCCATAGTTTGTGACATGAGGTGGGTCGACTGGACCTACATCAAGGACAATGAAGAGCACTATCCTAGAGTGCAAGACAGCTTTATTGCTTGTGGAGTTGCTGATTTTGTTGGACAGAAGTTCACCAACTTGAATGATTAGCTTATCATGCAGTTCTACTCCACAGCACATTTTTACCCAGATGGTAGAATTGTTTGGATTCCTGAAGGTACAAGGTACCAATCCACTGTTGAAGAATGGGAAAGTCTGATAAATGCCCCCAAGGAAAATGAGGATGACCTGGACATTTATGCAAAGAAGAAGTTGGGTCACAAATCCATGGCTCACATGTACAAGGAAATTCCAGACAAGGCAGTAGAGACTCACAAGTTTGGATCAGTTCACTTTCTGCTGTCAGGGTTGCCAACCATCAATTGGATTCTGAGGCACACTTTGTTGCCCAAGTCTGGTGACCATAACATGATCAGAGGGCATGCCATCAACATGCTGCATGTGTTTGATGTGTCCAGAAGTTCAATGTCATGAGCCTAATAGTTGAAACAATCAAGAGGACTGTAGCAGATCAGAAGAGGAGCTGTGGATATGCACCTCAGATTCAGGAGTTGATTAACTCAAAGATGGGCACAGGGAAATATCAGTTGGATAAGGAACACTTTCTAGTTTATCCAGACTTTGAGGACAATGAGGTTGTCATGAATGAAGATGATCCACAATCAGTTCAAGCTCAGGAGAAGAAGGAGAAGGCTCCCAAGATGCCAACTCAAGAGGAGGCATCTGAGTATTTCTTGAAAACCAAACAGGAGCAGCTTGGTTAATTGATAGCATCTACACTGAGGATTGAGAAAGGACTGGCCACCCTCACTCAGAATCAGGAGAGCCTTGAAAGAATCATGGAACAAAAATTCTATGATCTAGATGTCAAAGTAACTGAGATTCAGTCAGTTCTAGAGCAGCTGCAGGATGATATGCAGGAGAGGAAGGGCAAGACTACCACAAATGTGTTTGCCAAAGTACCCAAAGCCCAAAGGTCAGTTGCAGTGCCAATGACAGACAATAGAGAAACAACTTCAGCACCAGCTACTGCCCCAACAGTTCCACTGCAACCAGCTCCAGCATCCACTCCAGCACCCTCTACTTCAACTGAAGCCTTCGTCCAAGGAGCTATCAGGACACCACCACCAGAAGATCAAGCCTGAGAGTCGATCTAGCACTATGCATTTTCTATGAACTTTTTGGTAACTTGTTGTCAAAGGGGGAGAAAAATGTATAGATCATAGGTTTCGAGAGAGAGAGTGTTGCCTTTGTTCTCTCTTGCTTTATTTGGTGGTTTTTCAAACTTTGTTTGCTTTTGGTTGAGATACTATGCTTGTGAGACATTGATGATTATGTGTTTGGTCATGAGCTACACTTATGCATGCTTGATATTATCCTATCTATCTTATGTGATCATTCACTATGCTTGGTGATGAGTGCATGTATTCATTGTTTATTATTTTGAGCGCTCCACCAAGATGTATGTGACATGGAAGAGTAACCCATGAGCTTAATTCATTGTGCATTTGCAGTCCAAAGCAAATCTTAACCCATGCACAAATTTAGGGGGAGCTCTTGCTTATCACATACTTCTCAAAGCGACGATGTTATTCAATCTTATTATCATTTGTCGAAGCTTTGATGTAACGCCCCGGATTCGATGCGCCAGGTGTCTGCCAGTTATTCGCCGTTGTTGCCATGTCATTCGCTTGCGTGTTGCACTTTGCCATGTCATCATCTGCATTTCATATCATGTCATCATGTGCATTTATTTTTGCATACGTGTTCGTCTCATGCTTCTGAGCTTTTCCCCGTTGTCCGTTTTGCAATCCGGCACTCCTATGTCCTCCGGCGTCCCCTTTTGGCCTCTTCTCTTGTGCGGGTGTTAAACGTTCTCGGAATGGACTGAGCCTTGCTAAGCGGCCTTGGTACAGCACCGGTAGACCGCCTGTCAAGTTTCGTGCCATTTGGAGGTCGTTTGATACTCTAACGGTTAACCGGGTAACCGTAAAGCCTCTTTTGCGTGCAGCCTAACACCCCTTCCAAAGTGGCACAAAACCCATCTAACTCCCCTCCATGCTCTCGGTCGTTCGATCACGATCGTGTGGGCGAAAACCGCACCTCATTTGGACTCTCCTAGCTCCCTCTACCTATATATACACCTCCCCCTCCGAAATTCGCGGTGCAAACCCTAACAGTCTTCCTCCTCGCGCCGCCGGACATGTCCATCCGCACCGGACATGTCCGCCGGACACCTCACCCGAGCCAATCAGGACGCGCCACATCAGCGTCGCCGCCCCCGCACCCAATCCCGCGCCACCACCTCACCCCACCGCGCCTCTCTCTCCTCCCCGCGCCGCCGCGACCGTGTGGGCCCACGGCCGGCCCGCCAGGCCCGCTCCGCCGCCGCCGCCCGAACGCGGGACGCCCGCGCGCCCGCCGCCGCGCCCGCGCCGGCGCCCCGCCTCCGATCGCCGCCCGCCGCCGCCCGTCCGGCCCCGCGCCGGCGCCCGCCGCCGCCGTCGCCGGCGCCACCTTCGCGCCCCGCCGCCAGAGGGCGACGCCACGCGCCCGAAGCCGCCTCCTCCCGGACGCGCCGCGCCCGCCTCTGCCGCCGCCAGCCAGGGCCACGCCCGGGCTCGCCGCCACCTCGCCGGGGCGCGCCCCCGCGCCGCCCGACCCTGCCGCCGCAGCTCCGCCGCCGCGGCCCCGTCGCCGGCCAGATCCGGCAAGGGGCCGGCCAGATCCGGCGCCCCCGCATCGAACCCGGCCGGATCCGCTCGTGCCCGGTCGTCTCCCTCCTCTCCGGCGTCCCCCACGTCCATCTCCGGCGAGCCTCCTCGGCGAGCCTTGATAAACATGCAGACCCAGAGGTTGTCCCCGAATCCACTAAGTCCCAGATTTTTGCTAGTGTTCCATGCACCCTATGACCTTGCTATTGCCATTCTTAGCTTCATAAACATGCCTTCTTACTGTTGGTTGCCTTGCCATGCCATGTATTGCTCTGTGGTGAGTGGTTCAAGATCACCAACATGCCTACTTATTGTTGTTCCTGCCATGTATGAATCTGTAATATAACTTGCTATGTTTACATGGGTGCCATCATATTTTCTGTGCCCTTTTGGCTCATGGTCAGTAAGGGACTTTTGATCTATGCAATTAGGAGATGCATGCCATGCCTTTGTTTGCCATGATAGGTTCCTGTAACTTGTTGTTTGCTTGCTCTAAACATTGCAACCTGATGTTATTTTTGTAAAGTCTGAAACTGTTATTATTTGCAATCTTCCCATGTCCTTTTGAGCATGTTCTAGTTGTTTCTGGAGATAGCTCAGTGTTCATGTCTTGTTATGCTTTACCTGTACTTCATGCCCATGCCTTTTGTTAATATGTTGGGGTGCTGTAGCATAGTGTTTTGATGCTTGTAAGATGCCTAGTTGCTGTTATGGACAGATTGTTGCTATGACTTGTATAGAGTGTATGTGTTGAACCGTTGCTCCGTTTTGAGTGTGATCTATATGAAACTTGCTTGTTTTTGCATGTAGTTCCATATTATCATGTTGCATCCTTGTTTTGAGGTGTTTGCTTGATGTTTGTATGCATTTTGCATCAATGCCATGTTTAACTTGTTTTGCTCATATCTTCTAGGCCGTAGCTCCGAATCTAATGAACTTTATATGTAACTTGACTAGAATTTCGTGTAGATCCTCTTGGTGTGCTTTAACTTGCTGTTTAACAACTTGAACATAAGGTTTGTTCAGATCTGGACCAATTTCGAAATTTGCATATGAGGACTTCCCGGAATTGTTGTATGTTGTTTCCGGCCTCATTTAAACTTGTCTTGACGTGTTGCTCTTGTTTGCATCGTCTCTTGCCATGAGTAGCTTCATGTAGCCTTTTCATGCATCATGCTTGTTGTGCATCATGCCTTGTTCATGTGTGGTGTGTTTACCATGTTGTGTGCTTCTTCTTGTTAGTTCCTGTTTCGTTGCGATCGTGAGGATTCGTTCGTCTACGGTTGGTTCGGCTTCATCCGTTCGTCTTCTTCATGGACTCGTTCTCCTTCCTTGTGGGATCTCAGGCAATATGACTGCTACCCTGGATCTCACTACAATCATTGCTATGCTAGTTGCTTCGTTCTATCGCTATGCTGCGCTACCTATTACCCGTTTATCAAGCCACCCCATTTTGCCATGATCCTCTAACCTTTGACACCTTTCCTATGCAAACCGTTGTTTGGCTATGTTATCGCTTTGCTCAGCCCCTCTTATAGCGTTGCTAGTTGCAGGTGAAGTTGAAGATTTCTCCATGGTGGACAGGGTTATGTTGGGATATCACAATATCTCTTATATTATTAATGCATCTATATATTTGGTAAAGGGTGGAAGGCTCGGCCTTATGCCTGGTGTTTTGTTCCACTCTTGTCGCCGTAGTTTCCGTCATACCGGTGTTATGTTCCCGGATTTTGTGTTCCTAACGCGGTCGGGTGATTTATGGGACCCACCTGACAGTTCTCTTTGAATAAAACTTGTCCATCAAGGACCAACCTTGGTTTTACCATTTGCCTCACCACCACCTACTTTTTCCCTTGGGAGTCACTCTCTCGAGGGTCATCTTTATTTTAGCCCCCCCCCCCGGGCCAGTGCTTGTCTAAGTGCTGGTCCGAACCGAGTAGACTGCGGGGCCCCCTCAGGGAAACTCGAGGTCTGGTTTTACTCGTAGGATGTCTCATCCGGTGTTGCCCTGAGAACGAGATATGTGCATCTCCTATCGGGATTGTCGGTGCATCGGGCGGCTTTGCTGGTCTTGTTTTACCATTGTTGAAATGTCTTGTAAACCGGGATTCCGAGTCTGATCGGGTCTTCCTGGGAGAAGGTCTATTCCTTCGTTGATCTCCAGAGCTTGTCATGGGCTAAGTTGGGACACCCCTGCAGGGTTTAAACTTTCGAGAGCTGTGCCCGCGGTTATGTGGCAGATGGGAATTTGTTAATGTCCGGTTGTAGATAACTTGACACCAGATCTGAATTAAAACGCATCAACCGCGTGTGTAGCCGTGATGGTCTCTTCTCGGCGGAGTCCGGGAAGTGAACACGGTTTCTGGGTTATGTTTGACGTAAGTAGTAGTTCAGGATCACCTCTTGATCATTGCTAGTTGACGACCGTTCCTTTGTTTCTCTTCTCGCTCTCATTTGCGTATGTTAGCCACCATACATTGCTTAGCCGCTGCTGCAACCTCACCACTTTACCCCTTCCTTTCCCATTAAGCTTTGCTAGTCTTGATACCCATGGTAATGGGATTGCTGAGTCCTCGTGGCTCACAGATTACTACACCATCAGTTGCAGGTACAGGTTATGCGATGATCATGACGCGAGAGCGATGTTGCTTGTTTGGAGTTTCTTCTTCTGCTTCTTCGATCAGGGGATAGGTTCCAGGTCGGCAGCCTGGGCTAGCAGGGTGGATATTGTTTGAGTTTCTGTTTATGATTCATCCGTAGTCGGATGTTGTTCTTGTATGTTGTATTGTTGTATTCATGTGACATTGTATGTATTGGATGTATCCCCACTATTATGTAATGTTGATGTAATGATATCCACCTTGCAAAAGCGTTCCAATATGCGGGTCTATCCTTGGTGGGACCTTCGAGTTCCTTTTGGATAGGGTCGCATATTGGGCGTGACAAGTTGGTATCAGAGCCTCGACCGACCCTAGGAGCCCCCCTTGATTGATCGTGTAGTTTGGCCATTGTTGAGTCTAGAAGAAAACTGTTTTCTGAGTCAACTTATATCGGAGAGTAGGAATTCTTTTTACTCCTCAACCCATTCGTCGCTCTGGTGAGGAATCTTGACGTAGGTGTTTTGAATTACTCCTCTTCCCCTTCAAATTTTCTTTAGGTTCACGCAGTTGGTTTTCTGATCGTTGTTCTCAGCTCTTTTGATCCGGTGCTTTTCTCGTGGACTCGAACCTCTTTGTCTTGTGCGAGATCAATCCTCAGTTGTTTTATTTTCCCACCCGCCCACCCCTTTTCCTTCTCGGAACCGGAGTCCGTAATCGAGTATCCATCCTACTCGTGCGAAGTCTTTGCTTTCTTTCCTCAATGATTTTAACCGGTGTTTTTTCTCTTCAAGATATTCATCGTTTTCCCCTTCCAAGTTGCCTTCGTTTTTCCCGCCCTCCCACCCTCTTCTTCCCGTAGTTTGAGTCTCTCTCGACCATCTATTTCATTCGTGCGGAGCCTCTTCAGTCTTCCCTCAATTATTTCAACCAGTGAATTCTCGTTTTGTTCGACATTCTTCATCTCGTTTTCTTTTCCGGTGGACTCAATTCAAGTTTTTTCGGTTTGATCATATTCTTTTCTGTAGCTCAAGTGTTTTCCCTGCTCGTTTGCCTCTCGCCAACCAAACAATCCGGAGTTCGGAAGACATATCAGGAGATTCGCCTGTGTTCCAAGCAATTCGAGGTTGTCACCTCACTCAAATATTTCAATTATTCCGGTGCATCATCTATTTGTTCAACAATCCTTTCCAACGGAGTTTTCTATTAGTGGGCCCTAACCCACAGGTCCTTTCCCAGGATCTTACCTAACTCTTCTAATTCCCCCAGAGTTATTCTCAATTCTTTTCAAGTGTGACATAAGAATGGATTCCATCAGTCACATGCCTTCTCCAAGATCATTTTCAAATTCTTTTCATCTTTTGGTTCAATCCTTTCTCCTTTTCAGTCTACCGGAGTATCTCAGTAATTTTAGTGGTGTTTCTCGTCATCATTTGAAGACCGAAGAAGAATTTTTCCTCTAAATCTTGTCCGTTCTCCCGGAGATTCGCGGTGCTAGCTCGATGTTTTCCTATCAAATTGTTTCTAGTCATGCAAATTCTTTTCATCCATCCGGAGCATTTCAGGAGTTGCTTTCTCTCTCGATCATCCGGAGGCCATCTTTTCGGAAGATTTCTTCATTCTAAGTTTTCAGATCCATTCTCCAATTATTCTATATTTGTGCCCTTTCGTTCGTCTCATTATTCTTCCGGTACTTCGTTCAAGTATTCTTCAATCAGTTAACGATCTCTTTGTTCTTTTGCATCTAAATCCCCTTGAGCATATTGGTTCTTCTAATTCTTCCTGGCGATTAAGTCTCTTTCATCAGTCAATTTCGAATTCTTACGGTGGTTCGTTCATGATTCTTTTTCCTTGATTATCATATTTATTCATTCGTTCGTTTCAATCCTACTGGTGGTTCATGAAGACCATCTCAAGTTTTGTGCTATCCCTTCTCAATCCTTTTACAGAAGAATAAGTAGTATGCTAAATCCATTGCTTGTCATCAATTAAATTTGATAAAGGATAAGCATACAATAAATCTTATTTTTATTTCATCCAAGTTAGTAATCCCTTCTTTTGGAGTTTGTTCGTGATGGATAAATTCTAGTTCCAAGTGTTTTCATATTTTCTTTTCCGGAGTTCAATTTCCTCAGTCATCTCGTCGGAACCTCCATCTAAATCACCGCAAGGCTCATCTTATTATTTCATCCTTCATTTCTATCTCATCATCCTTTTTGTTACCGGAGTTCTTCATGGTGGTTCTTCATGATTTAATTCATTCTTCAAGAGTTCATCAAGTATCATTCCATCCTCTCTAGTTCGTGTTCTACTCCTCCATGTTTAGCCGGAGTGCTGTCTAAATCCTTTTAGCCTTATCCGTTTCTTTTCTCATTCTAACCACTCTGGTTAGAACGAGTGGTTTCATAGTCTATCTGATTCTGTGAGCTTTCGATTCTCGTCATTCTCGTCCTTCCTCTCTTATTCTCGAGTGCTATCGATTCTTTGCTTCTTCTCTTCAGTTCTTGCTTCACCTCATTCCTTTTCTCTTCCGTCTCGGTCCTAAGATCTCGGGACGAGATCTCTTGTTAGTGGAGGAGTGTTGTAACGCCCCGGATTCGATGCGCCAGGTGTCTGCCAGTTATTCGCCATTGTTGCCATGTCATTCGCTTGCGTGTTGCACTTTGCCATGTCATCATCTGCATTTCATATCATGTCATCATGTGCATTTCTTTTTGCATACGTGTTCGTCTCATGCTTCCGAGCTTTTCCCCGTTGTCCATTTTGCAATCCGGCACTCCTATGTCCTCCGGCGTCCCCTTTTGGCCTCTTCTCTTGTGCGGGTGTTAAACGTTCTCGGAATGGACCGAGCCTTGCCAAGCGGCCTTGGTATAGCACCGGTAGACCGCCTGTCAAGTTTCGCGGCATTTGGAGGTCGTTTGATACTCCAACGGTTAACCGGGTAACCGTAAAGCCTCTTTTGTGTGCAGCCCAACACCCCTTCCAAAGTGTCCCAAAACCCATCTAACTCCCCTCCATGCTCTCGGTCGTTCGATCACGATCGTGTGGGCGAAAACCGCACCTCATTTCGACTCTCCTAGCTCCCTCTACCTATATATACACCTCCCCCTCCGAAATTCGCGGTGCAAACCCTAACAGTCTTCCTCCTCGCGCCGCCGGACATGTCCATCCGCGCCGGACATGTCCGCCGGACACCTCACCCGAGCCAATCAGGGCACGCCACGTCAGCGTCGCCGCCCCCGCGCCCAATCCCGCGCCGCCACCTCACCCCACCGCGCCTCTCTCTCCTCCCCGCGCCGCCGCGGCCCTGCGGGCCCACGGCCGGCCCGCCCGGCCCGCTCCGCCGCCGCCGCCCGTCCGCGGGACGCCCGCGCGCCCGCCGCCACGCCCGCGCCGGCGCCCCGCCTCCGGTCGCTGCCCGCCGCCGCCCGTCCGGCCCCGCGCCGGTGCCCTCCTCCGTCGTCGCCTGCGCCGCCTTCGCGCCACGCCGCCGGAGGGCGACGCCCCGCGCCCGAAGCCGCCTCTTCCCGGCCGCGCCACGCCCGCCTCCGCCGCCACCTCGCCGGGGCGCGCCCCCGCGCCGCCCGACCCTGCCGCCGCAGCTCCGCCGCCGCGGCCCCGTCGCCGGCCAGATCCGACAAGGGGCCGGCCAGATCCGGCGCCCCCGCGTCGACCCCGGCCGGATCCGCTTGTCCCCGGTCGTCTCCCTCCTCTCCGGCGTCCCCCACGTCCATCTCCGGCGAGCCTTGATAACCGTGCAGACCCAGAGGTTGTCCCCGAATCCACTAAGTCCCAGATTTTTGCATTATCATGCCATGTTCATCATGCTGTATCTCTGCATCCGTAGCTCCGTTTCATGCGTGTAATATGTCAAATTGCTCGCCTCGACGAGTACTTCATTTCATTCCATTGCGTCATTTTTATTTGAGCTCATCTTGATGCCCGAAATGCTGTTGGAAGAGTGCATGTTGATGTTAACCTGCTGAAACTGTTATAACTTGCTCATTTGTCATTTTTGCCATGATTGATGTGTGCATCCTATGAGGTTGATGTCTACATGTATTTTGATCTATGCCATGCCATCTTTCCAGAGGTGCAACCCATATCTTTTTGTGAGTTGTGTGCTGAGTGCATCGAGCTTGTTAAGTAGGGCACTTGCTGTTGCTGTTTCTATAGGCAGATTCTGTTATATTTTATTGCTATGTTAACATGCTTCTACTAATCATTCTATGCATAATCTGGAGATGTTCTATAAACATGTTTTGATCTACATGTTATGCCCTATCCATCGATGCTCCTGGTTGCATTTATAGGTTGCTGTTGCTTGTTGTAATCTTGCTCTAAAGTTGCTTCCTAATGTTGCTATCAGCCTGTTAACATTAAGTTCACTTGTTCCCATGTGTTTTGCTAGTGTTCCATGCACCCTATGACCTTGCTATTGCCATTCTTAGCTTCATAAACATGCCTTCTTGCTGTTGGTTGCCTTGCCATGCCATGTATTTCTCTGTGGTGAGTGGTTCAAGCTCACCAACATGCCTACTTATTGTTGTTCCTGCCATGTATGAGTCTGTAATATAACTTGCCATGTTTACATGGGTGCCATCATATTTTCTGTGCCCTTTTGGCTCATAGTCAGTAAGGGACTATTGATCTATGCAATTAGTAGATTCATGACATGCCTTTGTTTTCCATGATAGGTTCCTGTAACTTGTCGTTTGCTTGCTCTAAACATTGCAACCTGATGTTATTTTTGCAAAGTCTGAAACTGTTATTATTTGCAATCTTCCCATGTCCTTTTGAGCATGTTCTAGTTGTTTCTGGAGATAGCTCAGTGTTCATGTCTTGTTATGCTTTACCTGTACTTCATGCCCATGCCTTTTGTTAATATGTTGGGGTGCTGTAGCATATTGTTTTGATGCTTGTAAGATGCCTAGTTGCTGTTATGGACAGATTGTTGCTATGACTTGTATAGAGTGTATGTGTTGAACCGTTGCTCCGTTTTGAGTGTGATCTATATGAAACTTGCTTGTTTTTGCATGTAGTTCCATATTATCATGTTGCATCCTTGTTTTGAGGTGTTTGCTTGATGTTTGTATGCATTTTGCATCAATGCCATGTTTAACTTGTTTTGCTCATATCTTCTAGGCCGTAGCTCCGAATCTAATGAACTTTATATGTAACTTGACTAGAATTTCGTGTAGATCGTCTTGGTGCTCTTTAACTTGCTGTTTAACAACTTGAACATAAGGTTTGTTCAGATCTGGACCAATTTCGAAATTTGCATATGAGGACTTACCGACATTGTTGTATGTTGTTTCCGGCCTCATTTAAACTTGTCTTGACGTGTTGCTCTTGTTTGTATCGTCTCTTGCCATGAGTAGCTTCATGTAGCCTTTTCGTGCATCACGCTTGTTGTGCATCATGCCTTGTTCATGTGTGGTGTGTTTACCATGTTGTGTGCTTCTTCTTGTTAGTTCCTGTTTCGTTGCAATCGTGAGGAGTCGTTCGTGTACTGTTGGTTCGGCTTCATCCGTTCGTCTTCTTCATGGACTCGTTCTTCTTCCTTGTGGGATTTCAGGCAAGATGACCGCTACCCTGGATCTCACTACTATCATTGCTATGCTAGTTGCTTCGTTCTATCGCTATGTTGCGCTACCTATTACCCGTTTATCAAGCCACCCCATTTTGCCATGATCCTCTAACCTTTGACACCTTTCCTATGCAAACCGTTGTTTGGCTATGTTATCGCTTTGCTCAGCCCCTCTTATAGCATTGCTAGTTGCAGGTGAAGTTGAAGATTTCTCCATGGTGGACAGGGTTATGTTGGGATATCACAATATCTCTTATATGATTAATGCATCTATATATTTGGTAAAGGGTGGAAGGCTCGGCCTTATGCCTGGTGTTTTGTTCAACTCTTGCCGCCCTAGTTTCCGTCATACCGGTGTTATGTTCCCGGATTTTGCGTTCCTAACTCGGTCGGGTGATTTATGAGACCCCCCTGACAGTTCGCTTTGAATCAAACTTGTCCAGCAAGGCCCAACCTTGGTTTTACCATTTGCCTCACCACCACCTACTTTTTCCCTTGGGAGTCGCTCTCTCGAGGGTCATATTTATTTTAGCCCCCTCCCCACCGGGCCAGTGCTTGTCTAAGTGCTGGTCCGAACCGAGTAGACTGCGGGGCCCCCGCGGGGAAACTCGAGGTCTGGTTTTACTCGTAGGATGTCTCATCCGGTGTTGCCCTGAGAACGAGATATGTGCAGCTCCTATCAGGATTGTCGGCGCATCGGGCGGCTTTGCTGGTCTTGTTTTACCATTGTCGAAATGTCTTGTAAACCGGGATTCCGAGTCTGACCGGGTCTTCCTGGGAGAAGGTCTATTCCTTCGTTGATCGCGAGAGCTTGTCATGGGCTAAGTTGGGACACCCCTTCAGGGTTTAAACTTTCGAGAGCCGTGCCCGCGGTTATGTGGCAGATGGGAATTTGTTAATTTCCGGTTGTAGATAACTTGACACCAGATCCGAATTAAAACGCATCAACCGCGTGTGTAGCCGTGATGGTCTCTTCTCGGCGGAGTCCGGGAAGTGAACACGGTTTCTGGGTTATGTTTGACGTAAGTAGGAGTTCAGGATCACCTCTTGATCATTGCTAGTTGACGACCATTCCTTTGTTTCTCTTCTCGCTCTCATTTGCGTATGTTAGCCACCATACATTGCTTAGCCGCTGCTGCAACCTCACCACTTTACCCCTTCCTTTCCCATTAAGCTTTGCTAGTCTTGATACCCATGGTAATGGGATTGCTGAGTCCTCGTGGCTCACAGATTACTACACCATCAGTTGCAGGTACAGGTTATGCGATGATCATGACGCGAGAGCGATGTTGCTTGTTTGGAGTTTCTTCTTCTGCTTCTTCGATCAGGGGATAGGTTCCAGGTCGGCAGCCTGGGCTAGCAGGGTGGATATTGTTTGAGTTTCTGTTTATGATTCATCCATAGTCGGATGTTGTTCTTGTATGTTGTATTGTTGTATTCATGTGACATTGTATGTATTGGATGTATCCCCACTATTATGTAATGTTGATGTAATGATATCCACCTTGCAAAAGCGTTCCAATATGCGGGTCTATCCTTGGTGGGACCTTTGAGTTCCTTTTGGATAGGGTCGCATATTGGGCGTGACATTTTATCTATATGTTGTCATCAATTACCAAAAAGGGGGAGATTGAAAGTGCAACTATCCCTAGGTGGTTTTGGTAATTCATAACAACATATAGCTCATTGAGCTAATGCTATTCCAAGACTATTATTTCAGGAAAGCTCAATGAATGGAATGGCATGGATGATGAAAGTGGATCCCTCAAAATAGTAAGGACAAAGGATTGGCTCAAGCTCAAAAGCTGAAGAATCTTCATTTTATATTTTAATGATCCAAGATCACATTGAGTCTATAGGAAAAGCCAATACTATCAAGGGTAGGGGTACCCTAGTATCCCAAACTGGTGCACGGGCAGTCACAGCGCCCCGCGGCAAGGCTTGTCGGGTGCCCGCCAAGGTCCTCCGTGGTTCCTTTGGAGCCATTCAAGAACAAAGTGTCCAAGTCAAGGAGACAAGGCCCCGGCAAGAGGAGCTTGCCGGGAAGGAGACAAGGCCCCGGCAAGAGGAGCTTGCCGGGAAGGCCAACCGAGGCATTTCAAGGAACTTGCCGCGACACGCTACGCGTCCCGGCAAGGCCCGGCGAGCGACAAGCTTCTGGGCGCGGCAAGACAACGACCGCGGCAAGGTGCTTGCCGCGGCAAACCACCTCTCTATACCAACGCTCCAGCGCATCTGTCAACGTGTCGCCACGGGACCTTTCCAGGCGCGCGTGGCGGGAGGCTGTGCAGCCAGCGGTGCGAGGTGGCAAGCGGCGCTGACAAGGTTGCCATCGTGGCGAGCGGTGGCGCCCCTGACGGTCCGTTTTCTGCACTATTTGGGCGACACAGACGGGCATTTAATGCCTTTGTCCCCTGCCGTCAGGGTTAGGTAGGATACACTGTTCAGGTAGTTGTACCAACCACAATTCCTTTCCAGTTTTACCCTTGCATGCGTTGCCACCTGTCGGTGACCCCTTGAGCATATAAAAGGAGGCCCATGCGCAACGTAGAGGGGGTTCGGAGCATTCGAAACCAGAGAACACCCATGATCTCAAGCAAGAACTCAATATAACCACAAAGCAGCACTAGGAGTATTATCTCTCCGGAGAGCTCCGAAGCTGGGTAAAAAACCGCTCGCGTGCTCCGCCTCGATCCGCTCTTCGTGCGATCTCCGCCCCCCGCCGAACCGTAAGGGGCTCCGGTCCCATAGGTGTTCATTCCCACGACATCTTTGGCGCGCCAGGTAGGGGGCGTCGAAGTTGTGTGAACCCGATCCGGCGTTCACGCGAGCCAGATCTTCATCTTCTTCATCATCTTCATCGACATGCCACCGAAGAAGAAGGCTTCGGAGGTGGCTGCTCCGTCCACGTCGATCCCACCGCCACCGGAGCAAACGGGTGGTGGGGTAGACGCCGGCGGAGGAACGGGCGCTGACGAGGGAGCTCACGCTGCTGCCAGGTCCAAGGACAAGGCTGCGCAAACCTTGGCGTCCGTACATGCACCGCGCCCATCTCAGGAGGTGCGGGGCTAACAGCGTCATGGTACTCGTGGTACCATACGCTCGTTGGACCAAAATCGAGCTGGTGGATCTCAAGGTGCCAAAGACCAGCATGCACGCCAACCTGCTGGCACGAGCAAGACATGGTCGCCTAGACGGGATCCTGCTCCTTCTAACATAGTTAGAAGTCCGAGCATATACCGCTCCTCGCACCGTTCACCGCCGCCGCCCAAAACTTCGGAAGAAGCTTTGGTGAGAGCTCAATTGCTCCTAGATTACCCCCCAACGACGGACAAGATCGACAATTGGAGGGCCACCATTCAGAGTCTCATCGGCTTCGCCAACGGCGACACTCCACGGCAACCGAGTACATCGAAGCCGCGGCAAGATCGCCAGGCACGAGCCGATGGCGACAATACTGGTGGGGGTGCAACCACCGTGCACTCTCCACCCCAAAGGCCAAGATCGCCGACTCGCTGGGTCAACCTTGACACTGACTCCACAGCGTCATCAGATCCACGAGCTCGTTGCGATCAGCGCCAAGTTCTTCAAGAACGACAGCAAGAAGATGCTCGTACACGGATCGAGCACCGAAGAGAAGCGCGATGTCAGTCAGAACAGCGTGCTGGGCCCACTGTCGACATGCAGGAGCCAGGGGAACCAGGCGACTTGCCGTACGCGGTAGGTTGCCCTGCGTTCACTCGTGAGCTGTGGCAAGTCCAGTGGCCCAGTACAAAGAACTTCAAGCCAGATGTACCAGAGAAGTACGACGGCAGGTTGCATCCGTCGGAGTTCCTCAGCATTTACACCATTGCAGTGCAAGCTGCCGGGGGGCGCGACGACAAGATCCTTGCCAACTACTTCTCGCTGGTGCTCAAGCCCAATGTCAGATCCTGGCTCATGCACTTGCCGGAGAACTCCATATATTCATGGGCGGATCTGTGCCATCAGTTTGTCGGCGCCTTTACAGGCGGCCACAAGCCTCATGGCCAAGAGAGCAACCTTCATCTGCTCGCCCAGAAGGAAGGAGAGCCCCTGCGCAAGTATATTCTGAGATTCAGCCAAGTGCAGCGCAACATCCCAGATGTCCACCCTGCCGCGATCATCAGCGCGTTCCATCAGAACGTGCGTAACCGCAGGATGCGGGAGGAAATGGCGATGTGCAAGATCAGAGACGTCAGTGAGCTATATGCCCTGGCCGACAAATGTGCACGTGCTGAGGAAGGGAGGAAACTCCCCGGAGAGAATACAGAAGCAGGAGGATCTGATAGTGAGGATGCCGCCCCGGCAAGGAAAAACCGGCAGCGAAACAACAGAAAGAAGAAAGGCAAAGATGTACTAGTCGTAGAGCAGTCCGGCAACGGAGGTGGCGCCAAGGAAGCCGAACCTGTGGCGGCCGCCGACAAGTAGGACGGCTCCGGCAAGCAGTATTGCAAGATCCACCGCACCAAGGGCCATGATCTCCAGAGCTGCAAGAAGGTCGAGCAGCTTGTCGAGCAGCAGAAGGCTGAGTATGAGCGACGCGACAAGGAGAAGGCCCAAGAGGGTACTGGAGGATCCGGCAAGAAGCGTCCCGACCGGGGAGGACGCCGCGGCAAGGCCAAGCAGCGGCAAGGAGACAGGCCTCTCCGCGGCCGCGACAAGGACGAAGGTGACGATGAAAACGAAGATATGGAAGATGATGAGCCCGATGAGCAGGAGTTTCAGAAAGCCACAGAGGTCCTCTGCATTGATGGTGGTGCTTCTCTACATACTTCCCACCTCCAACTCAAACAGTGGGTGCGAGAAGTCAATGCGACAGAATCACCCGTCGAGTCACGCAAGCCTCTCAAGTGGTCCAGCACGCCTATCATCTTTGATATTGAGGACCACCCTGATCGCATAACTGCGGTCGGGTGCTTGCCGATGTTGGTCTCACCAACTATCCGCAACCTCAAGGTCACTAAGATGCTAGTTGACGGCGGGGCCGGCTTGAACCTGATCTCCTCCGCGGTACTCCAGAAGCTTCAGATCCCTGACAACGAGCTTGAAGAGACCGGCACATTCCAAGGAATTAACCCGGGAAGGAGCAAGTCGAAGGGAAAGATCACGTTGCCGGTGACATTTGGCAGTGAGTTGAACTTCAGGACTGAGAGGGTCACTTTTGACGTTGCTGATTTTCCTTTGCCTTACAATGGGATACTCGGCCGTCCAGCGCTCGCCAAGTTCATGGCAGCCTCTCACTATGCCTACAACGTGCTCAAGATGCCAGGTCCGATAAGTGTCAGCTCTGTCCCTGGCGACAAGAAAGATGCTCTTATCTGAACCGACAAGATCTACCGGGAATTAGCAGCCGCAGCGGATCGCAAGCCACTTGCCGCTGAAGCTCCCGGGGGGAAGAAGAAGACCAAGTCCGGCAAGAGTTCCGATGCCCACTCCGGCAAGCGCAACTCTTCGGAGTGCTGCGCTACCATCGTGGACGCACCATCGAGCTCCACCGGCAAGTGTAAGAAGACGAAGGCAGCTCCGCCAGAGACCAAGAAGGTGCCCGCCAAGGAGGACGGCACTGGTGGTACCTTCACCATCAGTGCCACTCTCGACCCCAAATAGGAAAGCGCGCTCATTGCTTTCCTGCGGCCGAACGTCAACGTGTTTGCGTGGCAACCGTCTGACACCCCCGGTGTTCCCAGGAAAGTAATTGAGCACCACCTTGCCGTCTGTCCTCACGCGCGGCCCGTCAAGCAGAAAGTCAGGAAACAAGCAGTGGAGCGCCAAGAGTTCATCGCAAAAGAAATCAAGAAACTGGAAGCAGCAGGCCTTGTCAGAGGAGTGCTCCATCCTACGTGGTTGGCCAATCCTGTAGTCGTGCGCAAGGCAAACGGGAAATGGAGGCTTTGTATTGACTTTATTGATGTTAATAAAGCTTGTCCCAAAGACCCATTTCCCTTGCCGCGCATTGACCAGATTGTTGACTCCATGGCCGGATGTGATTTGCTTTCATTTCTTGATGCATACTCAGGATACCATCAGATCTTCATGGCAGAAGAGGATGAGGAGAAGACCGCATTCATCACTCCATGTGGCAGTTACTGTTTCGTACGGATGCCCTTCGGTTTGAAGAATGCTGGTTCAACATTTGCAAGAGTAGTCCATGACGCTTTTGAGCCACAGTTGCACAGAAATGTGGAAGCCTACATGGATGACATAGTGGTCAAGAGCAAGGACAAGGCAACTCTGATTCAAGATTTAGACGAGACCTTTGCAAATCTGCGCAAGATCAACCTCAAGATCAACCCCGAGAAGTGTGTGTTTGGAGTCCCCTCCGGCAAGCTTCTCGGGTTCTTCATGTCTCAGCGGGGAATTGAAGCCAATCCCGACAAGATCAAGGCCATTGAGCAGAATGAAGCACCGAAGCGCGTCAAGGATGTACGAAGGCTTGCCGGCTGCGTGGCTGCTCTCAGCAGGTTTATCTCTAAGTCTGCTGAGCGCGCCCTGCCATTTTTCAAAATATTGAAAAAGGCAGGTCCAATGAAATGGACTCCCGAAGCGGAGGCTGCGCTGCAGGACTTGAAGAGACACCTGTCCTCCGCTCCAATACTTGTCGCACCTAAGCCACAAGAGAAGTTGCTGCTGTATCTAGCGGCAACCAATCAAGTGGTTAGTGCTGCGTTAGTAGCGGAGAGGGAGGCGGATGATGAGCCAGTGACCACAGAAAGCACATCCAGCGACAAGCAGGGGGCTTCCCTGACAAGCTCTGGTCCCGACAAGGATGGATCTGCGCAGACACAGGAGGAGAAACAGAAGAAAATGGTGCAGCGCCCAGTTTACTTTGTCAGTTCCCTTCTGCAGGGGGCTAGGTCAAGGTACTCTGGTGTGCAGAAATTGCTTTTCGGCCTTCTCATGGCCTCGAGAAAGCTGCGCCATTACTTCCAAGCACATGAGATCACAGTTGTCACTCGCTTTCCGCTGAAGAGGATACTGCAGAATCCAGAAGCAACAGGCAGGATTATCGAGTGGGCACTGGAACTGTCAAGCTTTAGCCTCAAGTTTGAGAGTACTTCAACTATCCAGAGCCGGGCATTGGCAGAATTCATAGCAGAGTGGACGCCAACACCAGATGAAGAAATTTCAGAGACGAGCATCCCCGTCAAGGAAGCAAGCAAAGAGTGGCTGATGTACTTTGATGGTGCCTTCTCGCTGCAAGGCGCCGGTGCGGGCGTGCTGCTTGTCGCACCCACCGGAGAGCACCTCAAGTATGTAGTCCAGATGCACTTTCCCAAGGAGCAAGCAACAAACAATATTGCAGAGTATGAAGGCTTGCTTGCCGGTCTCAGGATCGCAGCTGACCTTGGGATCAAAAAGCTCATTGTCAAGGGTGACTCGCAGCTTGTCGTCTGCCAAGTCAACAAGAGTTATCAGAGTCCATTGATGGAAGCTTACGTTGATGAAGTGAGAAAGTTAGAAGAGCGCTTTGACGACCTACAGATGGAACATGTTCCAAGAGCTCAGAATGACATTGCTGATGGCCTGTCGAAGTGCGCCGCACTTAAGTTACCTGTGGAACCAGGAATTTTTGTGCTCAAGCTGACTCAACCATCCGTCACACCATCAACTGGATAGAGCAAGAAAAGGAAGTTGGTTTCTGGTGACTATTTTCCGGCAGAGCTCCCCGAAGCCGCCGCCAAGAAGGTCCCTAAGATCAACGCCAAGAGTGCTAAGGAGCAGTCTGCTCCGACAAGCCCTAGGGTTTGTTCCGTTGAAGCAGACGCTCCCGACAAGTTTTGCTTCCAGCAAACTTGCCGGGGAACATCAAGCTCCGGCTGAGTCGCAGGTTCTCGCCGTAGAAGCGGATGTTCCCGCAGCAGCATATGTGCCTTTAGTCCTTGTTGTCGAGCCGCAAGCTCCAGCATGGGCACAGCAGATTGTCCGTTTCCTTCAGACAGGAGAACTTCCCGAAGAGCAAGAAGAAGCGGGGAGAGTAGCCCGGCAATCAAGTATGTACCAGTTTGTCGACGACACACTATACAGAAGAAGATTCAACGGTGTGAAATTGAAGTGTATTCACCGGGAAGATGGACAAAAGCTGTTGGCGGAGATACATGGAGGCATATGTGGTCACCACATTGGCGCAAGAGCACTTGCCAGCAAGGCATTCCGGCAAGGTTTCTTTTGGCCGACAGCCCTCCAGGATGCAACTGCACAAGTAACCAAGTGTGAAGCGTGCCAGTTCCATTCCAAGTAGATACACCAGCCAGCTCAAGCTCTCCAGACGATCCCTTTATCCTGGCCATTTTCGGTCTGTGGGCTCGACATCCTCTACCCCTTTCCTCGAGCTGTCGGGGGCTTTGAGTACTTGTACGTTGCAATCGACAAGTTCACAAAGTGGCCGGAAGTGGAAGCGGTGAGGAAGGTGACAGCACAGTCAGCAGTCAAGTTCTTCAGGTCGATTGTCTGCCGTTTCGGGGTCCCTAACAGGATCATCACTGACAACGGCACACAATTCACAAGCCACACCTTCATGCAGTATGTCCAAGATCTTGGCGCCAAGGTCTGCTTCACTTCTGTTGCTCACCCGAGAAGCAACGGTCAAGCGGAGAGGGCAAATGCTGAAGTGCTGCACGGGCTCAAGACCAGGACTTTCGATAGGCTGCACAAGTGCGGAAAGAACTAGATCGAAGAGCTGCCGGTGGTTCTTTGGTCGATCAGGATGACGCCAAATCGAGCCACTGGCCAGACACCTTTCGCTCTAGTCTATGGAGCAGAGGCAGTTCTCCCCACGGAACTCGTATACGGATCGCCTCGAGTGCTCGCTTATGATGAGATTGAGCAAGAGCAGCTGCGACAAGATGACGCGCTGCTCCTTGAGGAAGATCGTCTTCAGGCTGTTGTACGAGATGTTCGATACCAGCAAGCTTTGCGCCGCTACCATAGCCGCAAAGTTAATGCCAGAAGTCTCGAGGAAGGCGACCTTGTTCTTCGGCGCGTTCAGTCCGCCAAGAATTCCAACAAGTTGACGCCGAAGTGGGAAGGCCCTTACCGGGTGAAACGAGTCACTAGGCCTGGCGCTGTCCGCCTTGAGACCGAAGATGGCTTTCCGGTGAGCAACTCCTGGAACATTGAGCATCTTCGTAAGTTTTACCCGTAAGGCGCGGTTGCCAGAACCTGTTCCGGCAACCACCTTTTGTACAAGTCTTGCCGTTGTTGCATGTAATCCTTTGTACAAAGCCGGGCGCAGACCCCGTGCATAAATAAAGTTCATGTGCTCCGCACATCTTGTCAATTTCATGCCTTCTTTTTGTTGCATGTGTTATCTGACACTTTGTGCAGCACCTACCCCCAGTAAGCAATAACCAGCCTTAAGGCTCCATATCTTTATTTTCTCTTCTTTCTTTTTCTCAAAAGGAAGGTTCCCTCGCCCACAAGTTTGCCGGGGGGGGAGGAGGAGATAATGGTGTGGACCATGCGTCGTTCAAGGAAGTTTCGCCTTGCCGGGACGCAAACGACAGAAAAGCTAAGTTGCCAAAGTTTGAGCAATCAGTTTTAAAATTTTTAAAGTTATCTTCCTCGAACGACCGTGCTTTGTATGGAAAACCTGTGCGCGGAGGAACCAACTCGTAGCTAGTTGCGCCCTTACTTTGTTTCGAGTCCGCTCAACAACTTAAGTGTGCTGCGACTAGTTGCGGCAAGGTTTTTTGTCGGTAGCGTCACCGCCAGCAGGCTGCTCATGTTCCGCACTCAGCGCTCGCGGCAAGGGTGCCCGTGCCGACAAGTTCCCTAAAAGCGCAGGGCAAAAACATACAAAGGAAGGGATCAAGTAAAGGAAATAACATAGCAATCGATACCCAAAATAAGATTTATATTACAAAGATAACTTGTCGCAGCTCTAATAGATTGTTCTCGTAACATGACCAGCAGCGGCAAGAAAAGGGAGAAAACAGGCGGCCTAATCTACGCGATCGCCGTCGACTCTCTTGACTTCATTCACCTTGTCCACAATGGGTGCGACAAGGGCCTTGAGCTCTTCCAGATCAGCATCCGGAGGCAGCTTCCTGAGGACGTTGGTGAGGTTGAGGCCTGGGTTGCGGAAGGCCACCTTCACCAGCACTTTTTGAAGAACTCTCGCGCAGATCGTGCGCGACTCGTCGGCCAGCTGCTTTGGGATCCTTTCCCAGAGTTGCTGGAGGGCTATCTCCACGCCCTTGAAGAACAGAGTGAGCTTGGCGCTGGGCTGGAGGTTATCATCGGAGGAATACCCGAAATCCACCATCCCCAGCTGCGCCAGCTCCTCGTCGATAACTGCGGCGATATTCACAAGACCCTCTGTCCAGAGCTCCACAGTCTCCCTAAAGGTGTTCTGGGTTTCGGCGGCCCTCGTCAGCAGCGCTTCGTTGGCCTTGATCTCCTCCTTCAAGGCCTCCTCCCGCTCCTTGGCGCCGTCCAGCGTTTCGGTCAAAGTAGCCAGCTTTAACTCAAGATCAGCGTTGGAGTCCTTGGCGGTGCTCAGCTCTTTGCCCTTCTCGAGGAGACAACCCTGCAGCTCATCGTGGGCAAGGGCGTCCTTCTCGCGCTCGCGCTGGAGCGCGGCAATCTCTTCATTCCTCGCCTTGAGATCAGCCTCTAACTATGCCACCTTCGTCTCCAGCTCCTTCTTGGCGGCCTCAGCAGCTGCGGCAGCATCCTTTGCCTCCTTGAGAGCCCCGCCAAGTGTTTGCTCGCGCGCAGCAAGCTCCTCCTCGTAGTTGTCCAGATTAATCTTCCGCTGCGTCAACTCGCCTTCCCGCGCAGACAGCTCCTCGGTGGCAAGCCGCTGTTGCTCTTCAGCCTCAGCCTTCTCGAGGAGGAAGGCCTTCCGCGCCTCGACGAGCTGCGCCCGCTCCTCTGCAATGGACCGGAGGGCTTCCTGGTTGTGACTCCGGACCTCCTCCGCATGCTTCTCAATATCCACTCCCGCCTGCGCGACAAGCGCTTCCCGGGACTCCAGTTTGGCTTGTCGGGCGCGGTAGAGCGACAGCAGCCTCCGCAGCAGCTGTTCCTCCTCAGGCCCGCCGCTGCTGCTTCTTGCCACGTTGACCAGTGTAAACCCAGCGGAGGCGAGCACTTCCCCGTCAAAGACTTCTCCTTCGACCGGCGCCCTAGAACTTGACGCCCAGGGGAGCTTGATGAAGACGCCATCGCCGGCCTTCAGATAGGCGCCGGGCTGGGGCTCTTCGGAGCCTGGCGCTGCGGCGGCGGCGAAGGGATCGGCGGTCGGCATAGCGCCTTGCGCTCCTGCGGCCTCGGGGCCGTCAGTACGGTCGCCGGACCCCTCGCCAGCTCCAGCATCGGCAGCTTTGGTGGCCTCTTTGCCGGCGGAATCTTCAGCGCCAGCTTCTCCTTCGGTGGCAGCGGCGTCGTTGGTGTCGCCGCGCGCGTTCTCCTCGCCGGTGGCCTCGGTCTCCATCGGATCCGTGGATGGTGGATCTGAAAGCAGGAAGAGGGGGAAAAAGTCAAGCAAATATCCAAAAAGAAGATTAGAAGAAGAAGAACCCAAGGGAAGTTTTCTGGCAAGAAGGATTACCTGTGCTGGGATCTGCAGTCATGGGCTCCACCACCGAGGGATCGCTGGTGCCGTCCCTTGCCGGAGAACTGTCCCTTGCCGGAGACTTCTCCGTTGCCGGAGAGCGCTCCCTTGCCGGGGAATCCTCCCTTGGAGGCGTAGTTGAAGAAGATAACATCTCGGGGGCGGCTTCCGGTTGCTCCTGGTGAGGCTGCTCTGCTCCTACACAAATCAATAGACAGATATCAGCAAATAAAGAGCACCCATGCGCGCCCAACAACAGGAAGTAAACAAATACTTACGCTGGGGGCTGCGCTGGGGGCTGCTTCGAGGAGTAGTTGCCGGGTCCGGCAAGGTGGTCTCGGGCGCGCCCCCTGCTGTCACGGTGGGCTCGTCCTTGATGATAATCACCGGAGCCTTGGCTCTCTTCGCCGCTCTCTGGGCCAGGGTCCTGAAAAGGAATAAGTTCAGAGTGAAGCAAATCAGATACAAGACAAAAAAACCAAGAATTGAAGAACTTCAAGTACAGCAAAAAAATCTTACTCTTCTTCCTCCTCGTCGGAGCTGAGCGCGGAGAGGTCGAAGTCTGGCCCTCTTTCAGCGCGACGAGGCGGAGGAGTAGGCTCCCTCGACCGCTTGGCGGGGGCAGCGGTAGGATCAGAAGCGGCGGTCCGGGAGGACCCCGCTCCAGTTGCCGCAGCGGCATGAGACGCTCCCGCCGCAACAGTGCTTGCCGCGGTGGAGCGTGTCCCGCGGCGCGACGGCTGTTGACTCGTCTGCCGCCCCGCTACGTCCCCGGTCCTGTGGAGGCGCCTTCTTGGTGGAGCTGGGGGCTGCGCTGGGAGCTCTGCTTGCGGCAAGCTACTTGAAGACGGCTGGCCGCTCGCACCCTCGGCGGGCTCGCTCGACTCGGCCTCAGGATCGGCAAGCTCTCCCTCGCCGGCAAGCTGTCCGGCAAGCTCGTCTCGGTCGGCAAGGCTTGCCGCCTCGGCTGCCTCTGCCTCCTCCATGGTGAAACCAAATTCGCCAGCGGCAGCGGCTGCCGCCGCCTCCTCCGCCCTGGTGGCGATGCGCCGCATCTCCGTGTCGGTGGTGTCGCGGGTGAGGCTCTTCTTCTCGTCGGCATGGACCGCCACTTCCACTAGGCCGTCGAAGAACTGCTGCACGATGTCGTCTGCAGGATCCTGCCAAGTTGGAACAATTCCATGCGAATCGCACTGCGGCATCATTGCGCGGATGCGATCGAGCGAGGAATTGTTGCACAACGTGACGACACCCTGCGGCAACCTGAACCACTCGGGATGCTGAGGATCGTGCTTGAACAGCTCTTTGAGCATCGTGTCCAGCTCCAAGACAGTGAAATTGAAGTTGAGGCCCGGGCGCAGCCTCATGATGTCCGCCGGGCCCCCGAATTCCCAGGCGGGTCTCCTCCTCTCCTGCAGGGGGGCGATGCGGCGGCGAAGGAAGTCCGCGCCAACAGCGCCTACAGTTAGCCCAGCAAGCCTAAGCCGCAAGATCCGGGTGATGGCAATCTTCAGCTTATCGTCGTCCGCGGCCAAGGCGCTCCAATCATTGCTGCGCACTACTGGGGCTTGGCGCAGGGCAGTAAACGGCTGCGGGTTCTCCTCGACGATCCAACACCATTCCGCTCTCCACTCCTCCCATTTGCTGCGGAGCTCCCCCTCCAGATAGGCCTCCTTCTTGCTGGTTGTCGAGATCCAGGCGATTCTGCCGGCTAGGGGCTCTCCTCTCTCGACCCAAGGCATGAAGAAATGGCGGAAAAGAGCTACGTTTGGGTGGACTCCGACAAAGTTTTCGCAGAGATGTGCGAAAACTGCCATGGTCAGAACGGCATTGGGGGTGAAATCAAGGAGGTGGAACCGGTAGGTGTTCATGATGTCACAGAAGAATTCAGAGAAGGGCGGGCAGAGCCCGCAGTAGAAGAACAGCGCGAAGAATGGGTATCCGTTCGGAGCCCGTTTGGAAGCGGCGGCGGAGAGTACCTTGGTGCGCGGATGCGCTCGCATCTCCGTTGACCAGAAGAGGTAGTACCACTCCCTCAGCTCCTTCGCGGCGAGCTCGGGGGGGAAAGTTGCCCGCTCCTTTCGCAGCGCCTCGAGCCGCAGCGCCTCGGCCGACTTCACACCCTTCCCGGCTTTCGGAGCCATGGCGGAGGCGGTGGGGGAGATCGAAGACGTTGGTGGCGCCGGCGTCGATGGGGGGCAGAGCGTTGCTCTTTCTTGGCTTTGGAAGAACGGGGGAGTGGCAGAGATTTCTGAGATTGGAAGTAGCAACGGGCAAGATGGAGGAACTACCCCTGTTTCCTCTGCTTATAAAGAGGGAGCGGGCGGACGTTCTGCTTTTCCGAATAAAGAACCACCCACGATCTCTCCCACGACGCCGCATTCAACGCGTGCCGTTAGGGGAGAGGGCGGTGGATACGAAGTGAGATACGGCATGGACCCAGGCCGCGTGTGCCCGTGCCCTGTTTTGGGCCTGGCCCAACAGCGCTCGGCACCGTGTGTGGCCCAGGCCCGGGGGCTCCTGTCGGTGTACTAGAGTAGGGGTACCCTAGTATCCCGAACTGGTGCACGGGCAGTCGCAGTGCCCCGCGGCAAGGCTTGCCGGGTGCCTGCCAAGGTCCTCCGTGGTTCCTTTGGAGCCATTCAAGAACAAAGTGTCCAAGTCAAGGAGACAAGGCCCCGGCAAGAGGAGCTTGCTGGGAAGGAGACAAGGCCCCGGCAAGAGGAGCTTGCCGGGAAGGCCAACCGAGGCATTTCAAGGAACTTGCCATGACGCGCTACGCGTCCCGGCAAGGCCCGGCGAGCGACAAGCTTCCGGGCGTGGCAAGACAACGACCGCGGGAAGGTGCTTGCCGCGGCAAGCCACCTCTCTGTACCAATGCTCCAGCGCATCCGTCAACGTGTCTCCACGGGACCTTTCCAGGCGCGCGTGGTGGGAGGCTGTGCAGCCAGCGGTGCGAGGTGGCAAGCGGCGCTAACAAGGTTGCCATCGTGGCGAGCAGTGGCGCCCCTGACGGTCCCTTTTCTGCACTGTTTGGGCGACACAGATGGGCATTTAATGCCTTTGTCCCCTGCCGTCAGGGTTAGGTAGGATACACTGTTCAGGTAGTTGTACCAACCACAATTCCTTTCTAGTTTTACCCTTGCATGCGTTGCCACCTGTCGGTGACCCCTTGAGCATATAAAAGGAGGCCCATGCGCAACGTAGAGGGGGTTCGGAGCATTCGAAACCAGAGAACACCCACGATCTCAAGCAAGAACTCAATACAACCACAAAGCAGCAGTAGGAGTATTATCTCTCCGGAGAGCTCCGAAGCTGGGTAAAAAACCGCTCGCGTGCTCCGCCTCGATCCGCTCTTCGTGCGATCTCCGCCCCCCGCTGAACCGTAAGGGGCTCCGGTCCCATAGGTGTTCGTTCCCACGACAATGTGCTTTGTGATATGCTCCAAAACCCTCAACTACTTTCCCACATCCACAAATGACCTATACCCAAAGCCAAAATTGGTCACACCGATTCTTCCTATCCGGCGCCACCAATTCCAAAAGTCATAGCCACTGCCACAAACCCTAAGGAAATCGGTCTTACTGATAGGGATCTCGGTCTCACCAAGATGGGGTTGTAATCTCTCTGTTTTCCTTCGTAACATTTCGGTCTAACGGAAGTGAGCGATCGGTCCCACCGAGATTGCAATGTAAACTCTCTGTTTCCTTTTTGTAACATTTCGGCCTCACCGAAAAGAGCAAATCGGTCACACCGAGTTTACCTGACCAACTCTCTGGAAAGCTTATTACAAAATTGGTCTCACCGAGTTTGTGTAATCGGTTTTACCGAGATTACGTTATGCCCTAACCCTAAACGAATCGGTCTCACCAAGATGCATGTCAGTCCCACCGAAAATCACTAACGGTCACTAGGTTTACTAAATCGGTTCGATCGAGTTTAACAATTCAGTACCACCGAGTTTGGTAAATTGTGTGTAACGGTTAGATTTTGTGTGGAGGCTATATATACCCCTCCACCTCCTCTTCATTCATGGAGAGAGCCATCAGAACGAACCTACACTTCCAACTTACCATTTCTGAGAGAGAACCACCTACTCATGTGTTGAGGCCAAGATATTCCATTCCTACCATATGAATCTTGATCTCTAGCCTTCCCCAAGTTGCTTTCCACTCAAATCTTCTTTCCACCAGATCCAAAACCTATGAGAGAGAGTTGAGTGTTGGGGAGACTATCATTTGAAGCACAAGAGCAAGGAGTTCATCATCAACGCACCATTTGTTACTTCTTGGAGAGTGGTGTCTCCTAGATTGGCTAGGTGTCACTTGGCAGCCTCTGACAAGATTGTGGAGTTGAACCAAGGAGTTTGTAAGGGCAAGGAGATCGCCTACTTCGTGAAGATCTACCGCTAGTGAGGCAAGTCCTTCGTGGGCGACGGCCATGGTGGGATAGACAAGGTTGCTTCTTCGTGGACCCTTCGTGGGTGGAGCCCTCCGTGGACTCGCGCAGCCGTTACCCTTTGTGGGTTGAAGTCTCCATCAACGTGGATGTACGATAGCACCACCTATCGGAACCACGCCAAAAACATCCGTGTCTCCAATTGCGTTTGAATCCTCCAAACCCTTCCCTTTACTTTGTTGCAAGTTGCATGCTTTAATTTCCGCTGCCTATATACTCTTCGCAAGCTTGCTTGAATTGTGTGATGATTGCTTGACTTGTCCTAAAATAGCTAAAATCTGCCAAACTCTAAAATTGGGAAAAGGTTAAGTTTTTATTGGTCAAGTAGTCTAATCACCCCCCTCTAGACTTACTTCAAGGTTCTACACCCTTCAAAATGGCCAATTGTTGGCGCCCTTCCCGCTCATTATTTGGGAAGAGGCCAAGGGCCTCCCTCTATAAATAGAGCTAGCCACCACAGAGTAAGGTAGAGAGATCCAAATTTTGGGTAGACTAGAGAGAGAGAGAGAGAGAGAGGGGAGTTGAACTCACCCAAGCAGTTCATCGCACCAGCTCAAGAACAGCCCCTCGCGAGGCTGTTCTCCCTTCGTATTGTTCATCATCAGCCCCTGAGGCAATCCACCACACCACACACTGGAGTAGGGTATTACACCACAATGGTGCCCTGAACATGTACAAACCTCATGTCCCTTGTGTGTTCATCTTTCTAGCTTAGATCCCTTGCGAGGCTTCGAGACGTGAGTTAGTAGGGGAGAGATCTTCGCAAGCACCCCAAAGTTCGAACCTCAAGGGTCTGCCAGAACCAGAAATCCGAGAGCTTGTACTAGGGCCTCGACGTCTCCTGCCATGCGACCACGTCGCAGCGGCCGGGGACAGGCCGCTTCTTTGGTGGAAGCGGGTCAGGACCCCCTCGGGGGGCCTTCCCCTTCTCTTCCTCTAAAAACCGGCGGATCGGCGCCATTGGCATAAGGAGGAGCAGGGGCGAGGAAGAGGAAGAAGGAGTGAAGCAGAAAGGGATGGACTACGGGGGCTCTCGCCCGTCCATATTTATAGTCCAGAGGAGGCAAACCGTCGGCCACCATGATCTCAGGTAATCATGACCCATTTCTGCATGTAGGGACTTGTAAAGTCGAGCAGTTGCCGAGGCAGCGTCGGTAAGTGGAGACGCCCACCTCCAATCAACCACCACGTGGCACTCAAGGCCGCAGGCTGATGGGGCCCACGGCGCTCCGCACTTGCCCCTTCGCTTCTCCGCTAAGCCAAGTCCGAGCGTGCCTTGGGCCTGGGGGCTACCGTCGGCGTTATGGGAATGGGGGTCGCCAGACTTGCCTACCTGCGGCCTGTGGCGTGGCTCAAGTGGTGGCCCAGTACGGCCCATCTTCATCAGTGCAAGACTCAAGACCCTCGCGAGGCGGATGACACGGGATTCCCTCAGGGACGGCCTCCCCAGGCAGGCTCGCGAGGAGGCGGAGAGATCAAGTTAGGGTACCTCGTGAGGTGCTTCTGATGCAAGCCATGACGATCGAGACCAGGCAGGCGCCAGGCGGGCGCCAGCCTGCACAGTGTCCTTGTTTCCTCTTTGGTGCAAAGGGGGCAGGCACAGGCGTGGAGTACCGAGGCATCAGGCAAAGGTTGCCGTTTCAGTGCAATGAGACCAAGACCAGCAGAGCGGCAGGATGGAGGTCACCTGGAGCCCAAGACGGCGTCAACGCCAGAGCCTTTGGCAGCCGAAGACCAATTTTAGTCAGGATAACTTGTACTAGATGTTCCCCTTCAAAATGGCCGTTGTTGGTGCCCTTCCCGCTCAATATTTGGGAAGAGGACCAGGGGCTCTATAAATAGTACTAGCCACCATAGAGTAGGGGCATCTGAACAAGTGCTCATTTAGACCGAGAGGCAATCGAACTCACCCAAGCAGTTCATCGCACCAGCTCAAGAACACCTCTCGCGAGGCTGTTCATCCTTTGTACTGTTCATCCTCAGCCCCTGAGGCAATCCACCACACCACACACTGGAGTAGGGTATTACGCCACAATGGTGGCTCGAACCAATATAAATCTTGTGTCCCTCGTGTTGTTCATCGTTTAAGCTTAGATTCTCGTGAGCCGATCGGACATGAACCGGTAGGGGGAAGATCTTCGCGCGCACCCCAAAGTTCCAACCTTAAGGGTTTGCTGGAACCCAACATCCGACAGAGTCGGTCTACTTGTCATGGACGTGATGCCTATATTCATGATCATTGCCTTAGATGTCGTCATAATTATCCTCTTTTCTACCAATGGCTCAATAGTATTTTGTTCACCCATCGTATGCGTTCTTTCAAGAGAGAAGCCTCTAGTGAAAACTATGGGGCCCGTGTCTATTCTTATCATATTATTTTCAGATGTATAAAACCAAAAACCAAAAAATACTTTGCTGCAATTTATTTTCCTTTACTTTATTTTACAGTTTTATTTATCTTTTATACCTATCTCTATCAGATCTCATCCTTGCAAGTAACCATGAAGGGATTGACAATCCCTTTATTGCATTGGATGCAAGTATTTGTTTGTTTGTGTAGGTGCTATCATCGGAGACTTGTGTATTCCTCCTACTGGATTGGTACCTTGGTTCTTAACTGAGGGAAATACTTATCTCTACTTTGCTGCATCATCCTTTCCTCCTCATGGGAAAAACCAACGCAAGCTCAAGCAGTAGCAACAGCCACAACAGCAATGACCAACATTTAAGCATGCATCAACGCGGAAAGCCAAGCCCATGCCCAAGCCTTGTTGCCTTCTTGCCATGTGCAATATTGATGGACCTATGCCTATTGATACCATCCAAGCATTCTTTGTGCCGCCTATTGTCTAAGGTGATCAACATGTTGTTCTTTGCCAAAAGAGTCTATTCAACGATGACTTCACGCCACCAGACACACTCAATGCGACGCTAGCAAATGCACTGCCGGGCGGTGCAGCTAGACAGCCTAACATGGCACGCGAGAAGAGGAGGCCACCAGGATATGCTAAGAAGGGCACTGCCATCGCCAGCCGGTTCAGAATAATAAACAAGTAGTTCATCGTGTTGCATGGTGGACTTACCATTCCCCAGGTGAACCCATCCTTCTGAAGGAGCTCAGCGATCTTCTGCAAACAGAGTTAAGGGTTCTGCATGGCACAATTCTCTGTAGGGATAAGTACGCATTCCCTCATGTAGGTGGACATCACCCCGTTTTCACATTGATGATGCTACCTAATATTGGTTTGTCCGACATTTTCCACACGGACAAGTTCTATGTGCCATTCGAAGATATCTTCAACCTGTTCCACCTATACAAGCTTGGTCCTTCCTTAATAAGCCTATGGGCACTCAATAGCTCCTACATTGCCAAATGTAAGCTCAACAAGGATATCGTGGTAGGGGACCCCAACCCCATGCACGAGACCAACGTGAATCTTCGTGATCATCGTCAAGATATGAGGAAGTACCTGACATACCTCATGCTTGCCAACATGGAAAAATATTGCCTTCTAGTGCCCTACTATCAAGTAAGTCATTCGATACTCGATACACACTATTCTTTCGTACAATCTCATTCTACTTCCACGTCAAAACATTATATACTCAAGGACAATTGGGCTTTCTCTACTTTTTACACAGAGAACTGATACGCAACCAACGTATCTATAATTTTTGATTGTTCCATGCTGTTAAATTATCATTATTGGATGTTCTACAATCATTTTATAGCAACTTAATATCATTTTTTGGGACTAACCTATTGACATAGTGGCCAGTGCCAGTTGCTGTTTTTTGCTTGGTTTTTACTTCGCAGGAAATCAATACCAAATGGAGTCCAAATGCAGCAAAACTTTTTGGTGATTTCTTTTGGACCAGAAGACACCTATTGGGCCAAAGAAGTACTAGAGGGGCGCTCCAAGGGGAGCACAACCCACCGGAGCGCGCCTGGGGGCCCAGGCGCACCCTGGTGGGTTGTGCCCACCTCGGCCGCCTCCTGCACCACCTCTTTGCTCTATAAATATCCCAATATTCCCGAAACCTTAGGGGAGGAGACGAAAAACAATTCCATCTGCCGGAAGTTCCAGAAACCACATATCCAATCTAGACACCATCATGGAGGGGTTCATCATCCTGAATGGTGCCTCTCCGATGATGCGTGAGTAGTTCATTGTAGACCTATGGGTTCGTAGTTAGTAGCTAGTGGGCTTCCTCTCTCTCTCTTTTGATTCTCAATAAAATGGTCTCTTGGAGATCTATTTGATGTAACGCTTTTTGCGGTGTGTTTGTTGGGATCCGATGAACTTTGAGTTTATGACCAGATCTATGTTTTTATACATGAAAGTTATTTGAGTCATTCGATCTATTATGCATGATTACTTATAGCCTCGTACTTCTTCTTTGAATCTTTCCTTTAGTTAGCCCGACTAGATCGATTTTTCTTGCCATGGGAAGAGGTGCTTTGTGATGGGTTTGATATTACGGTGCTCGATCCCAGTGACAGAAGGGGAACCAACATGCGTGTATTGTTTCTATTATGGATAACAAGATGGGGTCTATTCCTATATGATTAGATCTTGTCTACATCATGTCATCGTTCTTATTGCATTACTCTGTTTCTCCATGAACTTAATAAACTAGATGCATGCTGGATAGCGATCGATGTGTGGAGCCGGTCTACTAATCTTTGACGTGATGCCTATATAATGATCATTGCCTGGATATTGTCATAATTATTTGAAGTTCTATCAATTGACCTACAGTAATATGTTTACCCACTGTATGCTATTTCTCGAGAGAAGCCACTAGTGTAATTTACTCATCATATACTTTCAGATCTATTTTGCTATTTACCTTTTTATTTAATTGCAACTTTTATTTTCAGATCTATATTATCAAAAACCCAAAAATACCTTGCTGAATTTCATTTGCATCTATCAATCTACTACAATTTTATCTCGTCAACTTGAAAATTTCTGGCACCGTTACCCGAAAGGGATTGACAACCCCTTTAACATGTCAGGTTGCAAGTACTTGTTCTTTTTGTGCAGGTACCATTTACGTAGTGTTGCATGACTCTCCTACTGGTTTGATAACCTTGGTATCATCACTTTGGGAGATACCTACCGTTGTTGTGCTGCATCATACCTTCCTCTTTGGGGAAATACCAACATAGTTCAAGCCAACATCAAAAGGAATTTCTGGCGCTGTTGCCGGGGAGGATCAAGTCAAGGTAGTCTCCCGACAATGTGCCAATTTCCAGCGCCGTTGCCGGGGATACATCATCAACATAGACCAGGTTCCTAATCATATATCTCATCTCCTTGCAATTTACATTATTTTCCATTTTCCTCTCGTTTTCCTCTCCCCTACTTCACAAAAATTTGCCGTTTTATTCGCCCTCTTTTTCGTTCGCCGTTTTCTCGTGAGATCCATTTTTGAGTTCAACTTTGTTCGTCGCTTTTTGTCACTGTGGATAGTTCTTCCGCTATTGCCTGCACCCCCAAGAACAAAGTTCTTAATTTCAAACAAAGGGGAGGGGAGAATTTAAAAGCTGATTAGTATAGAATTTGCAATGCTCATGATAGATCTATTCGTAAGAAATGTGCTGTTGTTCTTCTTTGCTGTTTTTATGTGGGCATTAGAACTTGGTATAGATTCCTCCTTGATACAATTACCGGTGGAAATTTCTTGATGTGTCCCTCTCTTGATGCTTTCAATGATATGGGAAATTTAGTGGGATCACCACCTCTTATGACTAATGAAACGACCTTAACTCTCGAGCATGTTATGGAGAGCCAGATCCTATCGAAAAGAAAATGCTCACCGAAGAACACACTGAGAACTTGGGTAAAAGGATGCATAATTTTTTTAGTAAAACTGGTCAAAAGCGGGAGAAGTTCTTAAGTTGTTAAAAGAAATAGGGACCATAATTCATGAAAGAATTGAAGAAAGCCCATCTCAGATCGATTAATTAGAAGAAATCTTTAGTAATCTAAGCACATCTTTTACTTCCGCCAAGACTATTGAAAAAACTCCCATAAAAAGTAGAAAGATTACTCAACTTACAAAGAATAGGGGTGCAACTTCCAGTAATAATGATAAAGGAGACCTTAAGAAGATTAGCATTCGCCCTGATTTTATTGAAGTGATAAGAGACCCTACCGGCAAGAGTGAATTTCTCAAAATTGTTCCTAGAAGTATTGTTGTTGAAAATTTATATTCTAGTCTTTGAAGAATTCTATGTGTTTGATCGAAGAGTTGGAAAACAAAGATGACAACATTTAGATCTTTGCACTATGCCTAGCTAGGGGCGTAAAACGATAGCGCTTGCTGGAGGCAACCCAATGAACAAAATTCTTTTTAGTCTTTTTCTTTCTGCTTGAATGTTTGCACAATTATGACTCTGTTATGATTATGTTTTTTGTGTTTTAGTTAGTGTTTGTGCCAAGCGAAGCCTTTAGGATCATGCTGGGTGATAGTTGATTTGATATTGTTGAAAAACCGAAACTTTTGCACCCAATAAAATAATTTTTGTAAATCATAGAAGCGTGATTTTTCTCAAGTGTTTTACACAAGATTGATATACAAATTTCCCACGTTTTCATAATTTTTAGAATTTTTGGAGTTACAAAAATATACTAAGTTCCCTGATTACTATAGACTGTTCTCTTTTCTACAGATTCTATTTTGTTTGTGTTGTGTGCTTATTTTGATGAATCTATGGTTTGTATTGGATAGTATAAGCTATAGTAAAGTTGTAATATAGTAGATATAATGCAAAGTAAAATATGAATTGGTTTGCAACAGTACTTAGAGTAGTGATTTCCTTTGTTATACTAACGGATCTCACGAAGGTTTTGTTGAGTTTTATATGATTGAAGTTTTCAAGTTTTGGGTGAGATCACGATGGATGAAGGAATAAGGAGTAAGAAGAGCCTAAACTTGGGTATGCCCTATGGCATCCCAAGCTATTATCTAAAATAGAAGCAAGCAACTAAGCTTGGGTATGCCCGAGTGGTATCCCCTCTTTCTTCTAACGACCATCGGTATTTTACTTGGAGCTATATTTTATTCGTCACATATCATGAGTTTTGCATGGAGCGTCTTGTATGATATGAGTCTTTGCTTGTTTTCCTTTTTTGTTTTGTGTCATCTATCCTTGCTGGACACACCTAGTTGAGGGAGCCAAAATTATGCTATGACTTGTTAGAATTGCAATCTATGCTTCACTTACATCTTTATGAGCTATGGAATTGCTTTAGTGCTTCACTTATATATTTTTAGCACGGTGTACTTTATTTTTGAAGAAATGCTCTCATGCTTTACTTAGATTTATTTGAGAGTTAGTAAATTTTTAAGAAATTCTCTCTTGCTCCACTTAAATTATTTTGAGAGAAGAAATTTTTATGCTCATGTTCTTCACTTAGATTTCTTTGAGATATCAATAGCAACATAAGAAATTAGACCCAAACTGATAGATATCCAAGGGGGATATAATAAAAACTTTCATGAAGATCATTGGACAAAATAAACTTGATTCTTTGTAATAGTTTTGTGATATGTTGATAGTGATATATGAGTCATGTTAATGAGTAATTACATTTTAGTAAGAATATTGGTGTTAAGGTTTGTGATTCCCTATGCAAGTACAAAAGTAAATAGTTATGCAATGAAATTACATCCTACTTGTGGTGCATTATTCGGTGTTAGTCATGCTTAATGCTCGCTTAAGAGTTTTTTTGTTTCTTGGTTGGATGATTCTCAATCTTTTGCTAGCCTTCAGTTGCACTAAGTATGATCACTACTTGTGCATCCAAAATACTTAAACCCAGTTTTGCCATATGAGTCAACTATACCTACCTATATGTGGTATTTCCGTGCCCTTCTAAGCAAGTTTATATGTGCCATCTCTAATTTCACAAAAAATTTCCTTTTTGTGTGCTCGTACCACTCATGAAACGATAGGGAGTGGCTGATTTTTTCCATGCTAGATGTGTTACACTCAAGATGAGTGTTTATTCACTTGTCACTGCACGAGAGTACGGCAAAGGTATTAGGGATGCCCAGTCCCAAAATGAAAAAAAATACTTTATGTTATCAAATAATAAATTCCTTGTAAAGTGTTGGTATGGACGGCACCCGTGGATTCAGTTAGCCGTGGAATGTGAAAGTATGGTGGAAAAAGGAATAAACTTTATTTTCTGTTTGGGAACCGCCTATGATATATCTAGCATGGAAAGTATTGGGAACTACTCAATCATTTTCATTGACAGGATAGGCATGCCACCAAAATGTTTTATCTCTATCTTTTTCGCTTTGAGCTCTGGCACCTCTACAAATCCCTACTTCCCTCTGCGAAGGGCCTTTCTATTTTATTTATACAATTTTATTTTTATTTTGAGTCTCCATCTTCTCTTATAAAGCACCAACTAAGGGGCACTATAATCATACTTGAGCATTGGGTGTAGCAAATATGCGAGTGTGCTTTATGAATGGATCAATGATTGAGCATAATGGGCTAGGGATAACTTGCTTTAGCATTGATATTTTGAAAAGACATAGTTGCTTGTTGATATGCTTGAGTATTGAAATATTCCTGTAAAAACAAGACTATTGCTTTGAATCATATAAAAGTCCAAATGTCCATACTACAAAGGACGTATTATGTGATGAACATGTTAGGCAGCAGTCCACATAAAAAATTCTGTTTTTATCATTTACCTACTCGAGGACGAGCAGGAATTAAGCTTGGAGATGCTGATACGTCTCCAACGTATCTATAAGTTTTGATTGTTGCTGTTATATTATCATTCTTGGATGTTTTACAATCATTTTATAGCAACTTTATATCATTTTTTGGGACTAACCTATTGAAATAGTGCCCAGTGCCAGTTGTTGTTTTTTGCTTCTTTTTTTACTTCGCAGGAAATCAATACCAAATGGTGTGCGAACGCAGTGAAACTTTTTGGTGATTTTTTCTGGACCATAAGACACCTGTTGGGCCAAAGAAGTACCAGTGGGGGACTCCTACGGGAGTACAACCCACCTGGGCACGCATGGGGGCCCAGGCACGCCTTGGTGGGTTGTGCCCACCTCAGCCACCTACCGTACCACCTCTTTGATCTATAAATACCCCAATATTCTAGAAACCCTAGGGGAGGCGACGAAAAACAATTCTAGCCACCACAAGTTCCAAAAACCACAGATCCAATCTAGACTCCATCACGGAGGCGTTCATCATCCTAAATGGTGCCTCCCCGATGATGCGTGAGTAGTTCATTGTAGACCTATGGGTCTTTAGTTAGTAGCTAGATGGATTCCTCTCTCTCTTTTGATTCTCAATACAATGGTCTCTTGGAGATCTATTTGATGTAACTCTTTTTGCGGTGTGTTTGTTGGGATCCAATGAACTTTGAGTTTATGATCAGATCTATGTTTTTATCCATGAAAGTTATTTGAGTCTTTTGATCTCTTATATGCATGATTACTTATAGCCTCATATTTTTTCTTCAAATCTTTGGTTTAGTTAGGCCGACTAGATCAATTTTTCTTGCCATGGTAAGAGGTGCTTTGTGATGGGTTCCACCTTACAGTGCTCAATCCCAGTGACAGATGGGGTACCGACACGTATGTATCGTTGCTATTAAGGATAACAAGATGGGGTCTATTCGTATATGAGTAGATCTTTACTACATCATGTCATCGTTCTTATTGCATTACTCTGTTTCTCCATGAACTTAATACACTAGATGCATGCTGGATAGTAGTCGATGTGTGGAGTAATAGTAGGAGATGCAGGCAGGAGTCGGTCTACTAATCTTGGACATGATGCCTATATAATGATCATTGCCTCGATATCGTCATAATTATTTGAAGTTATATCAGTTGCCCAACAGTAGTTGTTTACCCACCGTATGCTAGTTTTCTCGATAGAAGCCACTAGTGAAATCTACGACCCCCGGGTCTATTTTCTCATCACATACTTTCAAATTTATTTTGTTATTTGCCTTTTTATTTATTTGCAACTTTTATTTTCAGATATATATTATTGAAAACCCAAAAATACCTCGCTGAATTTTATTTGCTTTTATTTGCATCTATCAATCTACTACAATTTTATCACGTCAACTTGACAGTTTCTGGCACCGTCACCCAAAAGGGATTGCCAACCCCTTTAACATGTCGGGTCGCAAGTATTTGTTCTTTGTGTGTAGGTACCATTTACGTAGTGTTGCGTGGTTCTCCTACTGGTTCAATAATCTTGATCTCATCACTTAGGGAAATACATACCGTTACTGTGCTGCATCATCCCTTCCTCTTTGGGGAAATACCGACGTAGTTCAAGCCAACAACAAGAACATTGTGTCCCCATCGTTATTACCCGGAAGTTCACCGAAACTTATTACTTGGATTTGACAAGGAAAGTACAGAAAACCTACATAGGCATAGAGAAGGTTCTTGATGAAGCACTCGTGGATTATACTAGCTGGGAAGGAGTGATTAGAGACGGATATCACAAGTTTGAAAAATTTAAAGTGGCACGATTCAGCCACAAAACTGAATTTTGTTGCGTGCAGGAGCCGAAAACACTGATTCAGACAGCTAGTACGTCGTCCACCACATGGAGGAGCACATATGGGAGGGAGAACGCCTTAAGAAGAACTCTGATGTCATCACATGGGGGAAGAAAATGGAGGAAATTAGCCCGGGAGATAGTAGAGATGAGTTCAGACGCATCCAACACAAGTTTTCTACCATCCTCAACAAGAATGTCATCGACCATGCCGGTCATTTCAACAACGGCGCACCTACCCGCCCGGAGGATATAAAAGGTTGCCTTAATTAGCAGGGTGACGGTGTTGACGGGTCGCTGTCTCTTGCAGATCCGATGAAGAAATACATTAATGATACTCATTATTGATTAGCTATCTATGTTGTTGTGGTTATGTAAACTACTCGATCGGCTACACATGTCGTTCTATCGTCTTACCGTACTTCAAAACATTGCCTAGCTATCTTAATTAAGTGCTAGACATAATTATCATGGATGTGTTTTAATTAATGTTAAGTGTTTCCCTATTCTGGCATGCGAACCCAGCTCTAAATATGTTTGATCTTAAAAAATGCTGCAACGACACCCTTTTTCCGCTATCGTGGCAGCGTTTTGCCGATGCTTTCAAACTAAGTAATGGCGTGCGAAGGATATGAAACTCCTCCAAGGATTCTTGATACTTATGTCGTGCAGAGAAGTCCCAACGCCATAAGTGCATATTGTCGGCGTTCTGGGAACGGGGGTCCCCAAACATGCCTGCCTACGGCCTGCGGCATGGCTCAAGCAGTGGCCCAGTACGGCCCGTCTTCATCAACCCAAGTTCAAGACCCTCGCGAGGGGCCAAGCCTCGCGGGGCGGACAACGCAAGGTTTCCTCAGGGGCGGCCTCGCCAGGCAGGCTCGCGAGGAGGCGGAGAGATCAAGGCAAGGAGTACCTCGCGAGGTGCTCGTGACACAAGCCATGGCGATCAAGACCATGTGGGGCGCCAGGCGGGTGCCAGGCAGCGCAGGGTCCTCGTTTCCTCTTTGGTGCAAAGGGGAAAGCGGAGGCGCGGAGTATTGAGGCATCAAACAAAGATTTCCATATCGGTGTAATGATACCAAGACCAGCAGGATGGCAGGACGAGATCACCATGGAGCCCAAGACGGCGTCATCGCCAGTACCTTTGGCAGTCGAAGACCAACTTTAGTCAGGATAGCTTGTACTAGCTGTCCTCCTTCAAAATGGCCGTTGTTCGCTCCCTTCCCGCTCAATATTTGGGAAGAGGACCAGGGCCTCTATAAATAGAGATAGCCACCACAGTAGAGGGGAGTGAATCATTCCCAAGTAGAACACCGCACCAGCTCAAGAACAGCCCTCGCGAGGCGGTTCTTCCTCTGTACTGTTCATCATTAGCCCCAGAGGCAATCCACCACACGACACACTGGATTACGGTATTACACCACAACGGTGGCCCGAACCTGTATAAACCTTGTGTCCCTTGTGTTGTTCATCATGTAGCTTAGATTCGCGGCGAGGTTTTGGGGCGTGGATCGATAGGGAGAAGATCTTCCTGCGCACCCCAGAGTTCGAACCTCAAGGGTTTTGCCGGAAGCCGATATCCACATTTGGCGCGCCAGGTAGGGGTGCGTCGAAGCTCTCCCTTCCATCGGCTCACTCTCCGCCAACACCGCGCTTCGCCCTCATGGCGGACAGCGCATCGCCGGCTCCGGCGGCCGATGCCAGCGCAGGGGCCAGGGGGCTCCGAGCCTTAGCCCCCGCCTTGCGACAGGTGTAGTGGCAGCACAAGTTCAAGCCGGAGATGCCGCCGTGCTACAATGGTGCGGCGGATCCACTGGTTTTCCTGCTGGCATATCAGGAGGCCTTCCTCAAGGCCGGGAGCGACGACAAGGTCATGGCCAACTAGTTTCCCATGGCCCTCACCAGCGTCCCGCGCTTGTGGCTGCTCCACCTGCCAACGGCTTCTGTGGCCTCCTGGGAGGAGCTCCGCAGCCTCTTCCTCACCCACTACGCTGCGCCGGCGCCTGCGGTCATCGTAGCTCTCCTGGGCGGCTCGAAGGAGCCACCCTCGGGCTACCATGTCAAGCCGTTCATCCACCAGATCGGCGCCGCCCTCACGCAGCATGGAGCTCCTCCGGGTTGGGTGGCACCCAAGGCCGACCTCACTTTCAGCTCGGACGATCACCCCATCAACACCGCCTGCTCGGGTGTGCTCACAATGCTTTGCACGCCCACCATTTGCCAGGTGGCCGTCACTAGGACCCCCATCGATGGCGGTGTCGGCCTCAACATGCTCTCGGTGGAGGCCTTCAGCCTCCTCCATGTACCGCTGGAACGGCTCCAACCCAGCAAGCCCTTTTCGGGCGTTGGAGGCGGTTCCTCCGGCTCCCTAGGGCAGATCCGCCTCCGGGTGACCTTCGGCACACACGACAACTTCCGCGTGGAGCTGGTTAACTTCAAGATCGCCCGCATCGGCCTCCCGTACAACGTCATCCTCGTCTACCCAGCCTTGGCCCAATTCATGGCAACAACCCATCCGGCCTACAACCTCATGAAGATGCCTAGGAGCAGCGACACCCTCACCGTGGCTGGAGATACCAAAGATGCTCTGCAGGTGCTCAAGCTCTCTCTCAAGACAGCCGCGGCAGCACAGCCCACCGGCACTGACACCTCCAAGGACAAGGGGGCTGTGCCAACCAAGAAGATGCAGTTGTTTACCCAAGACAAGGCAGAAACCAAGCAGGTGCCAGTTGATGAGGATGGGTCCTCCGGCACCACCTTCACCATAGGTGCCAATCTCGACCCTGACCAGGAGCACGCACTAGTGAAATTCCTGCGCTCGAACAAGGAGGTGTTCGCGTGGGAACCCAAACAGCTAGCGGGGGTCCCAAGACAGGTGATTGAGCATCACCTGAATGTGTGCCCTAATGTATGCCCCGTGAAGCAAAAAGCGAGGTGGCAGTCTACCAAGAAGCAGGCCTTCATCATCCAAGAAACCCGCAAGCTGGAAGAGGCAGGTGTTATTCGCGAGGTTCGTTACCCCGGATGGCTGGCAAACCTTGTCGTCATGCCAAAAAAGGGAGGAAAGGAGCACATGTGCGTTGACTTCACTAACCTCAATAAGGCCTGCCCTCAAGATCCGTTCCCACTCCCTCGCGTCGATCAAATTGTCGACACCACCGCCGAGTGCGACCTTCTGTGCTTCCTGGATACATTTTCGGGTTATCATAAAATCTTGATGGCGATAGAAGACGTGGAGAAGATGGCCTTCCTAACCCCATGCGGGGTGTACTGCTACACCTCCATGCCGCTCAGGTTGTGCAACGCGGGCTCAACCTTCCAGCGACTGATGCATATCGCCTTGGGCCGGCAGCTCGGGAGAAACGCCGAGGCCTATGTCGACGACATTGTGGTGAAGTCTCGGGAGGCGAAGACCTTGATCGAGTACCTGGAAGAAACCTTCGCGAGCCTCCGTGAAGTCGACCTGTGGCTCAACCCGGAGAAGTGCGTGTTTGTCGTTCCCTCTTGCAAGCTTCTGGGCTTCCTCGTGTCCCACAGGGGGATCGAGGCCAACCCGGAGAAGGTCAAGGCGATCGAAGACATGAGTCCGCCGCAAACCCTCAAGGAAATGCAGAAGCTCGCCGGGCGCATAGCTGTGTTAGGGCGCTTCATCTCCAAGCTGGGGGAATGTGCCCTGCCTTTCTTCAAGCTGATGAAGAGGAAGGGCCCATTCGAGTGGACCGAGGAGGCCGACGAAGCGTTTCAAGACCTCAAGAAGTACCTGACCAGCCCTCCTGTGATTGTGGCGCCCCGCCCTCAGGAGCCCCTAGTTCTCTACCTTGTCGCCACGCCCTACTCCACCAGCGCAGCTCTGGTGGCGGTTCGGGAAGAGCGCCATGTCAAGGCTGCATCGCGACCGGCCACGGCCCCGACCGTGGCAGCACAAGACAAGGAAGGCCTCGCGAAGATCGGGGACTCAGCAGGTGGGGACCTGCCTCAACAGGAAGATGCCCCTAGGGCTGAAGGGGCCTCACCAAGCGGCCAGATGCTAGGGGTTCCATCACCACAGGAGACGCCTAACCCTCCGGAGGACGCGGACCTTGTCAGCGCACCGACCCTCGTCAAGCATCCGGTATATTTCTTCAGCACAGTGCTGCGGATGCGAGGGCATGATACCGCATGCCCCAAAAGCTCTTCCTCACACTATTGGTGGCCTCGCGCAAGTTGCGGCACTACTTTCAAGGTCACCCCATCAAGGTCGTCTCGGCCTAACCAATCGAAACGGTGCTACGGAGCCCCAATTTCGTTGGAAGGGTCGCCAAATGGAACATTGAGCTGCAAGCATTTCAGTTGGAATTCAGCATGACCATGGTTATCAAGGGAGCCGCGCTTGTAGATTTTGTGGCAGAATGGACAGAGGCACCAGGGCTTGAAGCAGGTGAAGATAGATCACTCTCCCCAGGAAGCGAGGCACCGGACGGCTGGGTCATGTACTTCGATGGGGCATTCTCGCGACATGGTGTGGGGGCCAGCGCAGTGCTTATATCCCACACTCAGGACAAGCTCTATTACGCCATGCTGCTTTGTTTCCAGCATGGCGAGAAGGTCTCCAACAACATAGCAGAATACAAAGGCCTCATAGAGGGCTTAAAAGCTGCATTAGCACTGGGGGCGAAGCGCCTCATCATCAAGGGTGACTCACAGCTCCTCGTCTATCGGATGTTGGGTTCCCGCAGACCCTTAAGGTTCGAACTCTAGGGTGCGCACGAAGATCTTCCCCCTACCACTTCATGTCCGATCGCCTCACGAGAATCTAAGCTAAAACAATGAACAACATGAGGGATACAAGATTTATACTGGTTCGGGCCACCGTTGTGGTGTAATACCCTACTCCAGTGTGTGGTGTGGTGGATTGCTTCAGGGGCTGAGGATGGACAGTACAAGGGATGAACAGTGTCGCGAGAGGTGTTCTTGAGATGGTGATGAACTGCTTGGGTGAGTTCGATCGCCTCTCGGTCTAATGAGCACTCGATACGATTGTCCTATTTATAGAGGCCCTGGTCCTCTTCCCAAACATTGAGCGGGAAGAGCGCCAACAACGGCCATTTTGAAGGGGAACATCTAGTACAAGTTATCCAGACTAAAGTTGGTCTTCGGCTGCCAAAGGCACTAGCGATGACACCATCTTGGGCTCCACGGTGACCTCCATCTTGCCTGATGCCTTGGTCTCGTTGCACAAAAATGGCAACCTTTGCCTGATGCCTCGGTACTCCACATTGTGCTTGCCCCTTTGCACCAAAGACGAAACAAGGACACTGCACAGGCCGGCGCCCGCCTGGTCTCGATCGTCATGGCTTGCGTCACGAGCACCTCGCGAGGTACCCTGCCTTGATCTCTCCACCTCCTCGTGAGCCTACCTGGCGAGGCCGCTCCTGAGTAGGTCTTGTGTCGTCTGCCCCATGAGGCTTGGCCCCTCGCGAGGGACTTGAGTCTTGCGCTGATGAAGATGGGCCGTACTGGGCCACCACCTGAGCCACACCGCAGGCCGCAGGCAGGCAAGTCTGGGGACCCCTATTCCCAGAACACCGATAGTAGCCCCCGGGCCCGAGGCTCGCTCGGACTTGGCTTAGCGGAGAAGCGAAGGGGCAAGTGCGGAGTATCGCGGGCCCCATCAGCATGCGGCCTTGGGCGCCGCGTGGTGGTTGATTGGACGTGGGCGCCTCCGCTTCCCCACGCTTCCTCGGCAACCGCTCGACTTGACAAGTCCCTACGTGCAGAAATGGGTCATGATTACCTGAGATCATGGTGGACGACTGTTGGCCTCCTCCGGACTATAAGTACGGACAGGCGAGAGCCCCCGTAGTCCATCCTTTTCTGCTTCACTCCTTCTTCTTCCTCCTCGCCCTTGCTCCTTCTTACGCCAATGGCGCCAATCCGCCGGTTTTCAGCGGAAGAGAAGGGGAAGGCCCCCCTGGAGGGTCCCAACCCACTTCTGCCGAAGAAGCGGCCGGTCCCCGGCCGCTGCGACGTGGTCGCATGGCAGGAGACGTCGAGGCCTTGGTACGAGCGGCCGCCTCCTGGGTTCCCGCTGCCCTTGTATGCCCGAATCGAGGGCCCTAGAGAAGAAGACGCCGAGCGACACCGATAGCGCCGCCAGTGACAATGGCAAGTTACGGCGGTGCACGCCATCACCCCTGCAATCCACGCCAAGGGCTCTTCTTGCGATCTTGTGCTTCACGCTGCTATGCCTCCACGCTCTTGGATTCGCCTTCCTCCCTCCTTCGCCTTCGAGATGTCGCCGAGTGGGTCTCTAGAGCTCTGGCTGCAGCATGCTGACTTCAGCACCCTTGCGACCAGAGCGGAGGTCGCGGTCGTCGCTCCGGGCAAGGTCTACATGACCCAGGGCTGGGGCGAGATCGCCCGTGTCTGCCGGACAGGGGGTGCCCTCGTAATTCATCTTGAATACGATGGCGCCTCTTGATGTTCTTCAAGGTCTTCGACGCGGAAGGACGCCGGCTGGAGTGCTGCCCCAAGGAAAGCGGCCGAGGCATCGGAGTGGCGAGGACCAGGCTTGCCAAGCGCTTCCCCAGCAGCTCCTCAGGCAGCAGTGGAGGAGCCGGAGGTTCTAGTGACTTCCCCGAGCTTCACATGACTCCGGAGACGAGCGACGACAGCTACGAGCCCCCGAGCTCACGTCGCGCTCGAAGCAAGGCGGCTTCATCTGGCCGCCAACGCCACTTATCTGGATGGGGTTGGCGCCGGCGCCTGGCGGCCCACTCTTGATGATGGCGTCTCCTGCGGAAGCGCGCATAGTTAGCGTTCCTACGAGGAATCGAAGAAACACCCCGCGGGGTTATGTAAGGCGCCTGCCATGCCTTTTATGAATATTATCCTTTTTATGAATCAATGTGAGATGCTTGTCCTGTCTCGGCTCGGCTCCCCCTTTCTATCCTTGGGAGGGCTTGGTGCTCTACGCTGAAAGGTCCCGGTCCCCAGGCAGGCTTTAGCCGTCGCTGGTATGCCAGGTCGCGATGTCATGGTCAAGGCCAGGAGGTGAGCGGCCAGATGTTCGTTAAGAGCCCTTGAGTCGCGATGCTCAGGAGGTCCCCTTTAGTGCTCAAGCAGCCACTGTTGGGCAAGAAAGGAAGGGCCGCACTAGGGGTTGGCTTAGCGTCATGTTGATTTAGCTTCTGTAGGGGCGTGACTTATCTCGTGAACTTGGAGTGATTATTCGGCGAGGTGTTGGGCCTGCGCGCCGGCAGCTGGGGTGTCGCTGGGTCGGGTCCTCGTGAGCTTCTCCCCTCTTCCCCGCACTCTCCTTCGTCCTCTACGTGCTCAGGCCCCGCCCTCGAGTGAGCTCAGCCTCCGCTGGTATGACAGGTCGCGATGCCGTGGGTCAAGGCCAGGTGGTGAGGGCTGGAGAGCCAGTAAGAGCCCATGAGTCGCGATGCTCAGGCACCCCCATTTTAACGCGCGAGCAGATCGTACGGGAGGGAGAGACAGAGAGAGAGGGAGGTCACGACGCCCCCACGCTATTCCTTAGGTGGGTCCTGTACACCAACACGAGGAAAACAAGGTCTGCCATTACGGTTGCCAGCCAGCCTTTGGTTCCTCCGAGGGAGTGATTGTGCCACTGAGGGCCTGGTGAGGTAGCGCTATGCGGGGATGTTGCGGCCAGAGCTCGACCACTCAGATTTGTCGGTGTTGCAGGGACGGACCCATGCGCAAGCACCGTGCCTGAGCGAGCGGCTCCAAAGGTAGGTGTGAATCAAGCGGGCGATTATCTCAAGCAGGTTAAGCATGAAGAAGCAAATCAACTTAGATAAATGCAGAGAAAGGCACACGCTGCTGGTTCAGGCCCAAGCGACTTGGGGATGATGCAGCTCGAGGGGCGCCCCCAAAAAGGTAAGCTGAGGACAAAAGCAAAACAGATACATGCCGCGGGGACAGGCCCACGCGTCCTGGGAATGATGCAGCCCTAAGGGCGCTCCTAGCTGAAATGAATCTTCAAAGAAGTCACCTGATACCATTGCAGAGCAAGTGTCGGAGCAGCTGATGGTGCAAGGTGAGGAAGCCAATCCTCACGTGCCCGAAGATCTCCGAGCCTCAGGCGACTCAGGAGGTCCGAGCGGCTCGGCGAGGTCCATCTCCATTTCCTCCAGGAGCGCGCGATGCTTGGCCACCTGAGCTTCCAAAATTTTTCTCATCAGGCGCTGGTGGGCAGCAGCTGCATTCGGCAGACCAAAGGGCATGTGAACGTAGTTGTGTGGTGGACCCTCACAACGTCCCACGCGCGAAGGCCAGAAGCACTCCTGAGACGCGACTCGACTGAGCCCCGGGTAGTCGATGCAGACGCACAGCCCGCCATCCTCGCCTAGATGCGGAGCTACGCTGGGCAGGCGGTGGCTGCCATGCATGACTCTCGATTCCTGCAACTCCTAAGCGACCTTGGTGATGAACTCCCGAGGGTTGGGCCCTCCTTGCCTTACGCCTTACTGAGGGAAACGTGCCGCGAAGCACACCTCCAAGTGGTGCCCGAGCGACTCCCTCGTGATCTTGGCAAAGTCAGTGGCTTCGCTTCCCAAGAGAGAGCCCCAGAGCCTTGCCCGAGGAGGGCGCCGGGCACGCCTCCCTTGGATGGGCGCGTGTCCGGATGTGGCGCCTCCGGAGGTGCCTGCCTCCTGAGGCCTTGAGCCAGGTGACATCTTCTTCCTCTTGGGGGTTGCTTTAGTAAGGCTTCCACTCTTGTTGTCTGGGTCCTCGATTGATGCGGCTTGGATGGCACGCTCGAGGGAGCACACCGCATCCTCCTCTTCACAGGGGACCGTGATGACCTCGCCCCTTCCTGGCATCTTGAGGATGTTGTAGCCATGGTGAGTCAGTGCCATGAACTTGGCCAGGGCTGGATACCCGAGGATGGCATTGTATGGCAGGCAAATGTGGGCGACGTCGAAGTCAATGAGCTTGGTACGGTAGTTCTTGCGCTATCCAAAGGTGACAGGGAGGCAGACCTGCCCTATCGGGATAGTGGAACCATTAGTGACTCCTGAGAAAGGCTTGGTTGGTTGAAGCTGATCATATGGCACTTGAAGATTGTTGGAAGTCTCGACAGACAGGACGTTGAGCCCTGCTCCGCAGTTGATGAGGGTCCTGGTAACTTGCACATAGCTGATGACTGGGGAGAAGAGCATCGGGAGGACACTGGCCATTGCCACGCACTTGAGCTGATCCGCTAAGCTGAACGTGATGGTGCACGCAGACCACTTGAGAGGGGGCGTGGCCTCAAGCTTGGGAAGGACTGCATTCACCTCCCGAGCAAACTGCTAAAAGGTGCGCTGAGAGGCTAGGCCTGAGCGCGGCCCAAGATGCAAGTGATTGCACACGGCTCCTGGAAGCCCCCAGCCCCTCGTCCTGATGATGGTCTTCATTCCTTCTTGGTGGTGGTGGCAGAGGAGGAAGTCCTGCATTGCCTTGCGGGCGATCCTCACGAGGCTGATCCCTCCAAGACCCCTCGCGAGGCTGGTCCTACCAGCGGTTCTCGCGAGGCCGGTCACGCCACCCTTGGCGAGGGCCACGGTCGTCCCATCGTCCTCCACCTCTTGCTCTGCCTCGGCCGTAGCCCCGATCGTTGCGCTTGGGGCGTCGACTAACGCGGCCTTCTCGCACGGCCGTGGGCTCTTGGCATTCGTTGGTGTTGTGGGTATGGAGATCGTGGTGCACACAATACCGGCTTCCCTTGGACGACTCCGGCTGGTCCCTGCCATGCTTCATGTCCGGCTCTGCTGCGAGCACAGCTGCTCCCTTGCACTTCACATCCTTGGCCTTGGCTTTCTTCTCTTCTGGGTCTGCTGCCGGGAGCTCGAGAAGGGAGAGGCGTCCCTCCTCAGCCCTTGCGCGCTTGGTTGCCAGGTTGAACAGCTCTAGAGACATACACAGGTCTTCGTGGATCGCCGGCTCCTCCTTCATCTTGACGTCGCGGACGCCATCAGAGAACACCGAAATGATGGCCTCCTCGGTTACTCTGGGAATCTTGAGGCGAGCGTTGTTGAAGCGCTGGATGTACTTCGGCAAGGTTTCTCTGGGTTGCTGCTTGATGTGGCGCAGGTCACCCACAACCGGCGGACGGTCGCGAGTGCCCTGGAAGATGGTGATGAAGCGAGTGTGCATCTCGTCCCAGGAGGAGATCGTGCCAGGAGGCAGGTTCAGGAGATAGGTGTGGGCACCATCCTTGAGTGCCATGGGAAACCAGTTCGCCACGACCTTTTCATCCCCGTTGGTGGCTTCGATGCCCAGCTCGTAGAGCTGTAGGAACTCTGTGGGGTCGGCAGTGCCGTCGTAGCGAGGAGGCAGGTCAGGTTTGAACCTGCCTGGCCAGGCGACACTGCGTAGCTCGGTGGTGAAGGCGCGGCAGCCTGCGGTGTCCACCAGAGCTCTCTGCTGATGCCGGGCTTGCTTCTTGGGGTTCCCACGCGCCGCTGCCTTTAGCAGTGCGGGGTCTTGACGCACCGGCGCAGGGATGCGGTCGTGCCGCACCGGTGCCGGGAGCACACGTGCACCTTCTTGAGGGCGAGGGATTTCTTGGCTGCTCCTTTCTTGTCGCGTGGGCGTTGGATGCGATGGATCTCGTCCTGGGGCCGCGCGCCTAGGAGCCAGGGCACCTTCTTGGGGAGGAGGTGGCAGAGGCACCTCTTGATCTGCGCCTCCTGCGTAGCACGGAGGGCGAGGCAGCGAGAGGGACGGCGCAGGGGAGCCCCCTGCGGCGCTGACAAGCTCGGTGATGCAAGTGAGCCACTCCTCGTAGAGGTCATCGACGGGACGGTAGTGCAGGAGCTCACGCGCCAGGAGCAACACGGCGTGCGCCTCCGTGGGGGCGCGACGGGCATGGGACGACGAACCGGCTGGAGTCAGCGACGGGTTGGCGGTGCGGCCTTCCCGCCGCACCGAAGGATGCAGCGACGAGGCCTGCTGCTCGTTCCCTGCCGGACCGGTGGCGGCGTTGGTGGCAGGTGACGGGAAATGGCAGGGACACCCACCAATGGAAGCCGTCTGGGCGACGCGGGTGGTGAGAGCAGCCCGACGCTCGGCGCGAGCCCATCGAGCGTCTGCCATGGACATGACGGAAGATCGACGCGAAACGGCGGAAGAAACATTCCGGCGCACCCCTACCTAGCACGCCAAATGTCGGATGTTGGGTTCCGGCAGACCCTTAAGGTTCAAACTCTGGGGTGCGCACGAAGATCTCCCCCCTACCACTTCACTTCACGAGATTCTAAGATAAAACAATGAACAACACGAGGGACACAAGATATATACTGGTTCGAGCCATCTTTGTGGTGTAATACCCTACTCCAGTGTGTGGTGTGGTGGATTGCCTCAGGGGCTGATGATGGACAGTACAAGGGATGAACAACCTCGCGAGAGGTGTTCTTGAGCTGGTGCGATGAACTTCTTGGGTGAGTTCGATCCCTCTCGGTCTAATGAGCACTCGATCTGATTGTCCCCTTCTCCTCTGTGGTGGCTGGTCCTATTTATAGAGGCCCTGGTCCTCTTCCCAAATATTGAGCAGGAAGGGCACCAACAACGGCCATTTTGAAGGGGAACATCTAGTACAAGTTATCCTGACTAAAGTTGGTCTTCTGCTGCCAAAGGCACTGGCGATGACGCCATCTTGGGCTCCACGGTGACCTCCATCCTGCCGCTCTGCTAGTCTTGGTCTCATTGCACTGAAATCGCAACCTTTGCCTGATGCTTCGGTACTCCATGCCTGTGCTTTCCCCCTTTGCACCAAAGAGGAAACAAGGACACTACATAGGCCGGCGCCCGCTTGGTGTCCGCCTGGTCTCGATCGTCATGGCTTGCGTCACGAGCACCTCGCGAGGTACCCTGCCTTGATCTCTCCACCTCCTTGCGAGCCTGCCTGGCAAGGCCGCTCCTGAGGAGGTCTTGTGTCGTCCGCCCCTCGAGGCTTGGCCCCTTGCGAGGGTCTTGAATCTTGCGCTGATGACGATGGGCCGTACTGGACCACCACCTGAGCCACGCCGCAGGCCGCAGGCAGGCAAGTCTGGGGACCCCCATTCCCAGAACGCCGACATTCTTTAATTCTCCAACAAAGTGTTCGAGCCAGAGGACGAGCACATGGAGGCGTATCTTGCAGAGGTACGCAGGATGGAAAAGCAATTTTGGGGGATGGAGTTGCAGCATGTGCTCCGCGGTGCCAACCAAGCGGCTAATGACATCGCGAGGAGGGCATTCCAGGTGGTTGCCTCAGGAGCCTGGCGTTTTCGAGGAACGGCTCTTCAAGCCCTCGGCAGCGCCCTCATTGTCAAGCAAAGCGCAACCTCGGGAAAAACTCCCTCAACCACATGCCACAGGAGCCCCGGCCTATGGAGCCGCATGAGGGATGCTGGACTACGGAATTCAAGGACTACCTGATGCAAGGGACTCTTCTAGAGAAGGAGGAGGACGCAGAATGCGTGGCTTGGTAGGCCACGGCCTACTACAACCAAGACGGAGACCTCTACCAGAAGCGGCCAAATGATGTTTCCCTGCATTGCATCTCCAGGGAACAGGGGAAGGGGTTGCTGGCTTACACGGTGGATATTGTGGACACCACTCATCATCACGGACCCTCGTCGGCTAGGCGTTTCGCAGCGGGTTTTACTGGCCTACAGCGCTCAACGACACAATCGAGCTGGTGAAGGCTTGTGAAGCCTGCCAATTCCACACCAAGCAGATTCATCAGCCAGCTCAGGGCATGTAGACCATCCGACTCCCGTGGCCGTTCATGGTCTGGGGGCTGGATATCTTGGCCCCGTTTCCTCGAGCGCCTGGGGGCTACCGCTACATCTACGTCACCATCGACAAGTTCACCAAGTGAGCGGAGGTGGAAGCCATCCACACCATCCCAGCTGGCTCTGCAGTCAAGTTCATTAAGGGCCTCGTGAGCCGATTCGGGGTCCCTAATCGCATCATCCCCGACAATGGTTCGCAGTTCACCAGCAATCTCTTCAAAACATATTGTGCTAACCTTGGAACGCAGATATGCTACGCTTCGGTGGCACACCCCTGGAGTAACGGCTAGGCCGAACGCACCAACGCAGAGGTCCTGAAAGGCCTCAAAACCAGGACCTTCAAGAAGAAGCTGGAGGCCTGCGGCAGGGGCTGGTACGACGACATCCAGTCCGTGTTGTGGTCCATCCGCACTACCGCCACCAAGTCAACTGGCGAGACCACGTTCTTCCTCGTCTATGGAGCAGAGGCAGTCCTCCCTCATGAGGTAAGGTGTCGCTCCCCTTACCCCCTTCTTCTTGTCTCCTCTCACTATCTCTCTCACACACATGGCAAGCAAGGGTGTCTGAGTGTGTCAAAAAATACTAAACTAATCCAACCACTAAAGCCTAATTTTTTTTTGTTTCGGTTGAGAATCGGGCACCTTCTAGGTCAAGAAAATTGGGCATGACCTTTGCTAATTTTCTTGACCTAGGAGTGCCCTATTCTCAATCGAAACGGAAATTAATCAACATTTCAGGAGAAATGGGTCATTTCAAAAGACACAAGAGCATCACAAGTTGACAAAATTCCCAAGTAGTATAGCAGCAGCAGCATCACAAGTAGTATAGCAGCAACATCACAAGTAGTATAGCAGCAGCAGCATCACAAGTAGTACAGCAGCAGCATCATCACAAGTAGTACATCGGCAGCAGTGAATACAATTTTTATAGCATGTACAAAGTGACAGAAACACAATCTGCTGGGCTCGGTTCTCACACAAGTCAGCTACCACATTTTCCTTGTGAAGACACTTTCCTCACACAAGTCAGCTGCCACAAATACTAGCGTCTTGTATTGTGTACTATAATTAGCAGTGGGCACACATCATCTGACTGCTATATATGTAAAACATCATGCATACACAACCATTGGACCAACATTTCCATCGGTCAGAAGTTTTCAAGCTACTATGCATTTTATCCGGATTACTGGATTAGCGATCCAGAATGTATATAACAGATCAGAGACATGTAGCATTTTTAAGTTCCATATTTCAAGATAATCTGTAGAGTATGTAAGCCATCACAGCAAGCACACATTTGGAGGTCATAACTAGAAGGAAGGATGTAAAAAGGAATACTCCGGACCAAAAATTAGCGAGCTTATGCAATGAAGATCTGAAAAAGGGATATAAGTACTATTTTAATAGACTAATGTTTATCTTCGCATGATAAAAGGCTATAATAGCTAAACCTCATCATGCTGCTTGTCCTTAGCTAAATTTCTTAATTAGAATGGAAGAGGAATCATTATCATATCATAAGGAAATCATTAATTTTACACTAATAGAGTCCATAGTTTGCAGAAGAAATCTCATAGGACAATGCTGGTTTTTTCTTTTAGCTCAACAGGGAAAACAGAAGCCTGAGAGTACATCATCTCCAAAGCAAAAAAAAATCCTCTCATCTCATATTAGGAGTGTTAATCCTAAGACTAATAGTTTGTTGTGCAGTACAACTACAGTGATGCCCTGTCCATTTGTCCCTCCCCAACTAGATACTAGAGTAGCACTGTTGATGCACTGAACCTATCCATGTCGCAAGTAAGGCAAGTGTTGGAGGACTATCTTTCAGAATGAACTTAGAAGACAGACAGCCTATGCACAAAACCTGAAAAACTGAATTACTGTAGGATACAAACTGAATTTGGTTCAGTTATTTCAAAGCATTTACAATATGCTAAATGAAACAAAAATCTTCCATAACTAGTTAGTTGTAGTGATTTGTTTCTGTCAGTTTCAGTTTCAGTTTCGGTTGGAGCTGCACCCTTAATAATCCATCAGACGAAACTAGCAGGACAACATTGGTGTCTTCTTATTAATACTAATAACCAAGGTACGTACAGTCGAAATTTGTTACTTATTTACTTTCTCTGTATGGTCATTTTGATTCATCTAAATAATGTATGCAGCAGTTCTTGTTAGCATTTAAGCAGTGACGCCTTCCAATGTTGATGTTCGTCGTTAAAACACGATGATTTGGGTTGGCTTTTGACTATGACTATATATTACAGTTCAAGTTCAGCTCACTAGGAAGAAATCTAACTAGTCCCCACTCACATTCTGCTGCTACGTACTGTTTGCACATACTAGCTTTCTAAAATTTCAACAACCGGCTCATGTCCTATCTGATTCGAAAACAAAATGAAATAAAGAAGCTGCTTTAAGCATGAAGGGGCACCACACATCACATTATTAGTTTGCATTTTCATCGAGCATGGCAAGTGGCATTTAGTTCACATAATCAGTTGCTCTTTACGTACATCATTGCAGATCTTATCTGATCTCATCTCATGGAAACACACACATATGTGATGTCCACGTACTCCATTTAACCCCAAAAAATTAGCTTCTTCATCTGCACAACTAATGCAAATACCAACTATTTCTATTCAACTTCTTCTACAATATGCATTTATAATATGCTCTACGCAAGGGGCCACCCTCTAGGCTCTACGCAAGTGGGTGGCCCACGGCCACGCGTGGGGCGCCCGGCGTGGTGAGCACGAGCCCGCAGGGAAGTGGTGGGCGGCACAAACGGTGACTAAACAAGGGAAAAAGCAGGGGAATCGATGGAGACACTCACCGTGGAGCTAGGGAAGGAGACGGCAAGGCCGAGGGTGGTCGGGGCAGTGCGGATCGACGCCGAGAAGCAGTGGTCGGTGATGAGGAAGAAGAGGTCGATGCGCTCGATCCTTGATGATCCGGCTCCATTCCGTGGACGTAGGCGATGAAGGTGATGATGGTGTTGCTCCTGGCGCAGCTCCTAGGCACAACGATAGAGCACGGGTCGGTCGGTGGCCGCGACAACACGCGGCGGCTGTGCTCGGGGAGGCGGATCTGGAGGAGGAAGGGAGGCCGAGAGGGCGATTGAGGAGTGGAGGGAAGCTGGGGACGGCGCTGTGGGTTGGGGCGGCGGCGCAGTGGGTCGGGGTGGCGGCGCAGTGGGTCGGGGAAGGACACATGGCTGTCTGGCGAGGGAGGGACAGAGGCCAGAGGGAGAGGGGAGCTAGTGGAGTGGGGGGAGGGTTAACAATGGTGCACCTCTTAGGGGTGCGCCATAAACATACGTATACCAATGGCGCACCTCCCAGGGGTGCGCCATTACTAACTTTTTATTGGATTTTTAGTTGCATGTATTAATTTTTTAGAAAATGACCATAAGTTTTAAAATGTTACGATATAAGTAGTTATTACTTTTTGTGAGTTAGAAAAATGTTTAAAAATATTCATGAGTTCATAGAATATTAACAAATTCATCTGGGGCGGCGCAGGTAGGGCGGCGGCGCAGTGGGTCTGGGCGCCGTGGGTTTCTAGGGTTTCGAGGGCTGGGAAGGCGAGGGAGGGGTGGGTGGGTGCGGCGAAGGCGAGAGAGGGGGTGGGTGGGGGCGGCGGAGCCCGGGAGCGAGGTCGCCGGTGGGTGGCGGCCGGTGGTGCTGGAAGGGGATCGGCGGCGGTGGCGAGAGGCGAGGGGCGAGATGGGAGAAGGACGAATGGCTGGCGAGATGGACAGTAAACACATACATACACAGGGGGGAAGGTTAGCAATGGCGCACATTCTAGGGGTGCGCGATAAATAACGTGATAGCAGTGGCGCACCTTCCCCTGGTGGGCCATTACTAACTTTTTTTTTGGATTTTTAGTTGCATCTAATATTTTTTTAGAAAATGACGATCAAATTTGAAAACATTTATGAATGTGAAAAGATATCATCAAATTTGTTATTTGAAAATATTTATGAATATGAAAAATATCATCAAATTTGTTATTTGAATTTTTTTTTGATTTTTAGTTGCATCTAATAATTTTTTAGAAAACATTTATGAATATGAAAAAGTATCATCAAATTTGAAAACATATTCATGAATTCAAAAATTTCCCATGAAATTTAAAAATATTCATGAGTTCAAAAAATATTAACAAATTCAATACTTTTTGTGAGTTAGAAATACAATACCAGAATAAACCTAAATATAAATTGGTATACCAATGGCGCACCTCCTTGCGGTGCACCATAAGTACCTTGATAGCAATGGCGCACCTTCTCCTGGTGCGCCATTAGTAACTTTTTTTTGGATTTTTAGTTGCAAAACATTTGTTAATTGGTAAAGCATTTATGAATATGAAAAAATATCATCAAATTTGAAAAAATAATCATGAATTCAAAAAGTGCCCATGAAATTTAAAAATATTCATGAGTTCAAAAAATAAAAATTGGTATACCAGAATAAACATAAATACCAGAATAAACATAAATAAATATTCATGAGAACTAGAACAGAAGAAATATCATTTCCATATGTCGAAATACAATCGAGAAATGAAGACTACAATTTTAATACAATCGATCTTAGCTGGCTATCCTTTCACAATCTTCTTGCCCTTCTTTTTCGCAAATGGAGTTCTTCTCTTGAATGGACGTCCTTTAGGTAGGGTGGTCCTGGTTCTTCTTGTGGTGTATGGCACCTCATCATCGTTGTCATGTTCCATTTTTGGGTCGCCGTACTTGTCGAAGTCTTGCTCATTGGCGACTCCATCCATTCCGATGATCTTCCTTTTTCCTCTCCTCACGACAACACGATTGGGCTTTGACGGGTCGGTAACGGCCCTGTTTGGATCCCTCGGTTAGAGTTAGGTTGAGTTAGTTTTGCTTGAACTAACTCCAAAGGATCCAAACACATGGGTTAGTTTCAGCTAGCTGGATCTAACCCATGTAAAAAAACTAACCCGGGCGAGAGGTGCTAGTTGGGTAAGATTTCCTAGGGCCCACTGAAAAAACAACTAAAAAATCCCCCTCCCACACCAGATCCTTCCCTCCGCACCACCCCTCCGCGACTCCTCTCCCGTTCCCTATCGTGCCCCCGCCCAAGCGCCGCGCCGCCAGCTCGAGCGCCGCGCCGCCGGAACCCCAGGCGCGCCCTCCTCCGGCCGGCGCTCGCCCTCCTCCCCCGTCCCCGGTCGTCTCTCTCTCTCCGTGTCGTCCGAGGCGGCACATCTACCGGGGAACTAGCGATGGTGAGTTTGTTCGTCCTTCTGTACTTGTGCTCTCCCTCCTCCTACACGCTCGTTTCTCTAGCTAGCAACGGCTCATGGCCATGATTTGAGCCGGCGGGGCGGCTGGATCCGTTGGAGCCGGACACAGGGGCTTGGGTGGAGTGAGTGACCGGTGATTAAGGACTAGGCGGTGGCTATGCACATGTGGCTGGTGCATGCATGAGCAAGAGAAATGGATGTCTGTGCATGTGGCTGGTGCATGCATGAGCAAGTCAGCAAGAGTAGTCTGCCCTCCTTCTCTCCATAGGAAATTTCTTGCTGTTCCAGATTCTTGCATGCTAATTTGTTGGCAGAACTTCTGATTAGGTAATAGCTAGATTTTGTATTATTTTTTGTTAACAGAACGGGCGGTGATGTTAAAAGAAAACCATCGATGCATTTTACATAAGAAAGAGAGTTATGTGAAGAACATTAACTGAATCAGAACACCCTGTTCAGGCTCCTCTTTTGTTGTAGATGTTCTTGTGCAAATTTAGAGCATTAATAAACGAAGAGCTGATCTATATAGTGTGATCAACTCAATACTTCACCATTAAATAATATTTTGGTACAATTTCATTTTCTGGATGCGCTACTGAATCTTCTCTTCTGGTGCAGGTAGTATAGCTTGGAGCAGAGCACCCGTGATGGACGGAGACGGCTTCGATATGTGGGGTTTGCAGCCGTATTGTACAAAGCAAACTAGAATTATTGTTGCTTGTATGGCTCTTCATAATTTCTTTCGAGAGAGCAGAATTCTGGACCCTTCGTTTGTAAATATCATTTGTTTGTGTCAATTGTGAGTGGGAGGAGGCCACATAAGAGCTGGCCACATCAAATCTGGCAGGAAATAGGGTCCAAAGTAGCCAAATGATTGAGGAAGAATATTTATTGTCAATCTAACCCTGCCATCCAAACATCTCTTTGGTTAGAGTTAGTTCACGGTTAGTTCAGGGTTAGAATCTAACTCTAACCTCTAACTGAGTTAGAGTATCCAAACAGGGCCAATGAAGAAGCATTGGTCCACTTGGGAAGCCAATACCTATGGCTCATTTTTTGCGGTGACGTTTGCGCCTGCGGTCTTGGATTTGGCTTCGGGTATAACCATGGTGGTGAAATACCGGTCTTCTTTTAGGACGCTCTTGGCCCATCTGACACAGAACATCGGGACCTTCTCTCCAGCGTAGCTCAGCTCCCAGATCTCCTCGATTCTTCCGTAGTATCTGTCCTTGTCGTTACCGGTGTAGGATTCAATCATTACCCCGGAGTTCTGATAACCATCGCTCTTCATGTCCTTTTCCTCGGTGTAGAATTTGTAGACGTTGATATCGTACGCCTCATAGGTCATCAGGTTGTGCTCAGCACCCTGTGACAAGGCGAATATGAGTTTTTCTTCCACAGAAGAATCCTCATGTAAAGGGTACGACAGAAGCTTCTCCTTGAACCAACGCGTGAAACATGAGTTGTGCTCTTTGATTATATCTCCGTCCGTCCTCTGTTGGCCTCAGTCATTGTACGTCTTCCCAATAAAGGTTTTGTGCTCTACCACCCAAGGATCAACCACGTCTAGGTGTTGTAGCACGACTAGGTTTGCTCTTTCAAAATCGGCGAGTCGACCCTCGAAGTCGACAAGCATTTCACGGCGACCCTCGCGGTGACCCCATCCAGCGAGCCAGCCGAGGTGCCTGTTGACGGGCAGACCAACGGGGTTCTCGATTCCTAGATAATTCATGTAGTAGGATATGCACTCTTTGGTCAGAAAGCCCCTGGCTATGCTTCCCTCTGGACGTGACATGTTGTGAACATATCCTTTGATGACACCATTCATACTTTCGAACGGCATCATGCTGTGCAGGAACGTCGGCCCGAGTTGGATGATATCCTCCAAGATATGGACCAGCAGATGCACCATAACGTTGAAGAATGCGGGCGGGAAGTGCATCTCAAGATCACATAGTATCACCACGATCTCTTCCAGTAGCCTTCTGAGTTGTCTCACGCCAACCGACTTTCGAGAGATGACGTCGAAAAAGTTGCATAGGCCAAAAAGTGTTTCACGGACGTGCGCGTCCATGATCCCACAGATTGCAACTGGAAGTATCTGTGTCATCAGCACGTGACAGTCGTGAGACTTCATCCCGCTGAACTTCTGCTTTGCTGAGTCTAGGTATTTGCTTATCTTCCCCGTGTAACTGTAAGGAAGTTTTACTCCTATGAGGCAGGTGAAAAACTGCTCGATCTCCTCCTGACTTAGAGTGAAGCACACGGGAGGGAGTCATTTCCGATCTTCTTAGCCTTTTTGCCTTTGCGTTGACTTTTCGTGTCCTTCGCCTCATCATCATCATCATCATTAGCGTGAAGCTCCCCCCTGATGCCCAATGATTTCAAGTCTACCCTTGCTTTCGGCCCATCTTTGGTCCTCTCTGGCATGTTGAGCAGGGTACCAAGCAGACGCTCGCACACGTTCTTCGTGATATGCATGACGTCAAGGCTGTGAGGCACACGGAGGATCTTCCAGTATGGCAAGTCCCAGAAAATAGACCTCATTTTCCATACCTTCAGAAGCGGCTCTACCGCCTTTCACTTCTTTCCTATCTCGGGCGCCTTTCCCGGTGGTGGGCACTCTTTCGAATTTTTCAACAGCTCGTCTATTTCCTCACCGCTCCTCGTACGCGGGCGTCTTTGGGGTTCGGTTTCACCATCAAACAGATGCTTGTGTTTTCTCCATGAGTCATCATCGCGAAGCCACCTTCGACGTCCCATGAACACGGTTTTCGAATACCCAGGATCTCTATCTAGATGGCGATACATTGTGTCATCCAAGCACCTGAGCCATCCAGAAAATCCGTGGACCACCTGCCCCGCGACATATCCGTAACCGAGATAGTCGTGCACCGTCGTGAGCAGTGCGGCTCTCATAGGGAAATATTCTTTCTCTGCGGCATCCCACGTATTGGCTAGCATTTTCGACAGCGTGTCTAGCTCCTCTTTCAGCAGCCCCAGATACAGATTGATGTCGTTCCCTTGTTGTTTCGGCCCTTTAATTAGCATACTCATGTGAATGTACTTCCTCTTCATGCACAACCAGGGGGAAGGTTGTACATCCACACAAACACACGCCAGGTGCTATGTGTGCTTCTCTGGCTGCCAAACGGATTGGCTCCATCGGTGCTCGCACCCAGCATGATGTTCCTTGGATCGTCCCCAAATTCTAGGTGTTCGAAGTTCAATGCTTGCCACTGGCTCGCATCCTTAGGGTGACTCAGCATCTTTTCTTTTTTATTTATGTCTGGATCATTTCCTTCATCTTCTCGCTTCTTCTCCTTCCTATCCGCGTGCCAACACAGGAGCTTTGCTACCTTGCGAAATACCGCTGTAGACGAGGAGTGATCAGAAAGTACCACACCACTTTTAGAGGAGCTTTCTTCCTCTTCTTGTATCGAATGATGCCGCCACCGGACATATGGTAGACTCCACGTGCTCGGCCCGATAAATGATGCAATTGTTCATGCACACATGGTATTTCACATGCAGTAAATCTAGAGGACACACGATTTTCTTCGCCTCCTCGAAACTGGTTGGGCACTTGTTCCCCTTGGGAATATATTCGTGCCAGAATGACATGTTCTCATTGAAGCATGCGTCGGTCATTTTGTGTTTTACCTTCATCTCCAGAGACATGATCGTTACTTTCAGGCGGGTATCCGCGGGCCTGCATCCTTCATACAATGGAGTAACCGCATCTATCTCCAGTTGATCCAGCTTGGCTTTCTCTTGGGTGGCAGCTCTTGCGTTATCCGTCTGCTTGAGAAGCAGCACACCGCGGTTGTCTTGCTGCCCTTCCTCATTTCTTTCCTAGCCCCCATGGATGACTTCATAATCATCTCCATCACCTTTCCACCAATAGCCATCCATGAAACCACGCAAGAGCAGGTGGTCCCGCACCTGTACGGAATCCGGGTCCATAAGGCTCTTCAGCTTGCATCTTCAACACAGACATCTTATCTCCGTCTCGTTCTTTTGGAGCATCTCGGCCTTCGCGGAGCTCAAAAACCTATTCACGATGCCTTCGGTCAGAGTGCGGACCATGGTCGCCTGCGGGGTGGAGCAAAACGATATTTTAGAACCAAAATTTTTTTGGCATGACTTTGCCTACAAATAGGACCGAAAAGAATGCATAGTGCCAAATTCTCGCCGAAACAGAAATGAATCAACATGCCGGCAAAATATTGGCTACTATCACATTTCAAATACCGGTACCTGCAAACAGAAACATATACAACACCACAAACATACGTAGATCTAGGCCATAAAAAGTGCATGTGCATGTTGTTGGAGGGATAAAAAAGTATATCTACAACATAAAGAAAGCTTTCCCCTTACCTACCTATCAAAAAAGGAAATTTAACCACTTAATTTGGGTGAATCTATGGTGCAAATGAGGTGAGGAGGAGGAGGCACCCGAGAAAAGCTTGGAGGAGGAGGTGGAGAGAATGAAGTGGGGAAGTGAGTGTGGTAGGTGGCTGTCCAAAATATCTAGCTGCTCTCAGGTTACCAATGGCGCACCACCTAACAATGCACCATTAATAACCCTGGTTACTAATGGCGCACCTGTTACGTGGTGCGTCATTACTAGTTTTTCAAAAAAAATTGTTAGTAGTGGCGCACAGTGGTTGTGGTGTGCCATTACTAGTTTGAACTAGTAATGGCGCACTATACCCCGGTGCGCCATTACTAGTTTTGACAAAAAAGTAAAAAAAAATTGTTAGTAGTGGCGCACAGATTGTGTGGTGCTCCATTACTAGTTCAAACTAGTAATGGCGCACTATACCCTGGTGCGCCATTACTAGTTTTGGAAAAATAAAAAAATTGTTAGTAGTGGCGCACCGTGGGTGTCGTGCGCCATTAGTGATATGAACACTAATGGCGTACCTACACATGGTGCACCACTGCTATATAGCAGTGGCGCACCACATATGTGGTGCGCTATTAATGTCCATATTAGCTATAGCCCTTTTCCTAGTAGTGCCACCACCACCATTTTCAGCCCTCTTCGACAATTTTGATCGGGTTTCCGCCTACTCTTTTGGATACCACCACCGCTTTCTGCAAGAATCACCATCATGTTTCCGCTACCATCGCAAGTTTTGACATGTTTTTCCATTTGAGAACTTGAGTTGAAGTTTCCATTTCCTAACGTGTTTTGGCTACTAACGGTTCATCACAAACAAAAACGCCGCTCATCTTCGCCATGAATTCATCATTGAAAACAACCACTTCACCATTTTGATACCATGAATCATAAACAAGGATGGTAACCTCGATGATGTCATTGTATACTCTCACTTTCCATTGCATTGTTAACCCCAAGCCCATTTTACGTCACTTTCCTATTGAGACTAACCATTTGAGTATTGTCGGGCAACACTACTTGCGCACTTTACTAATGCACATTCCGCATAGCTATCATTACTACTTGTGAGCTGAGTTGGTATTTCCCTGAAGAGGAGAGGATGATGCAGTACAGTAGAGATAAGTATTTCCCTCAGTTATGAAACCAAACTTATCAATCCGGTAGGAGAACCAAACAACACTATGTAAGCAACACCTGCACACAAACAACAAATACTTGCAACCCAACGCGTATAGGGGTAGTCAATCCCTAAACGGGTCACAAGCAAGATTAAATTGTATAGGTTTTGATAGATAAATTTGACAAAAATACAATATGAAATAAATAAAAGAAAATTTATGCAAGGTATTTTTGGTTTTAATATATGATATAAAATAGACCCGGAGCCATAGTTTTCACCAGATGCTTCTCACAAGAAAATAGCATATGGTGGGTAAAAAAATTTAATGTCGGGCAATTGATAGAAAAGCAAATAATTATCATGATATCCAAGGAAATGATCATGTAGATAGGCATCATGTCCAATATTAGTAGACCGAAATGATTCTGCATCTACTACTATTACTCCATACATCGACCGCTATCCAGCATGCATCTAGTGTATTAAGTTCATGAAAGGACAGAGTAATGCCTTAAGCAAGATGACATGATGTAGACAAGATAAAATCACGTATGAATAAACCCCATCTTGTCACCTTTAATAGCAATGATACATGTGTGTCATGTCTCTTTTTGTCACCGAGATTGAGCACTTCAAGATCAAACCCATCACAAAGCACCTCTTTCCATGGCAAGATAAATCAATCTAGTTGGCCAAACCAATAAATCGGAGAAGAAATACAAGGCTATAACAATCATGCATAGAAGAGTTACATCAAATAGATCTCAATAACACCGAGGAGAATTTGTATTGAATCTCAAAAAGAGAGAAGAAACCATCTAGCTACTAACTATGGACCCATACGTTCGTGGTAAACTACTTAGGTATCATCGAAGGGACAACAATGATGATGAAAAACCCCTCCGCGATTGTTTCCCCCTCCGGCAAAGTGCCGGAAAAGGCCTCTAGATTGGATCTCGTGGTTCTGGAACTTGCGGGGGCAGAAAAAGTATTTCGTGGACTCCCCTGAGGGTTTTCGAATTTTAGAGTATTTATAGAGGCGGAGATAGGTCAAAATCATGCTCATAGGCCCCACTACCCGCTAGGGTGCGCCAGAGGCCCCTGGCGCGCCCTAGGGTTAAGTGGGCCCCTCTTTTATCTTCTTGTGGCCTCCAGAAGCTTTCAGGGTCTCTTATTGCCAGAAAAAAATCGTGGCATTTGGACTTCGTTTGGTACTGATATTCTACAAAGTCAAAAACAAGCAAAAAACAGTAACTGGCACTGGGCACTAAGTTAATAGGTTAGTCCGAAAAATGATATAAAGTTGCTTATAAATGTATATAAAACATGCAAGATTGATAATATAATAGCATGGAACAATAAAAAATTATAGATACGTTGGAGACGTATCAATCATCACGTGCATATATCTTCATATCATCTCTTGTGTCATACATTGTTCCTGCGTATACACAATTGCTATCCTGGTTTGACCATTTTGCATAAGTGGCCATTAAAATAGGAGAAGAAAAGCTTTTAAGCAAAGAGACAACAAAGATCTTGAAAGCAATAGCCATAGCATCACCACATTGCATATCGATATGTCATGTTTGATCATCTTGATCATCGTAAGAGAATCACCAGGAATCATACATACATAGGATACTTGGGATAGAGGTCGTTACGTTTCGTTTCTCATAGTATTGTGCACATGTGCCGTATCTCGCCTATTAGGCAATCGTGCTAGCGTCTCTCAAGAGTTGTGCAACAAGAGCATTTTCCGTGGATTCTACATTTTGAGCTCGTTCCTTGGCAGCAAGACTCCATTTATCTACTAGTGTGTGTGTTTCCACTCATGCAGATGCTATACAAACAGTTTTTACCCTGTTTTCACGATGGAGTTTTAGACCATCGCCGAGTGAGTGTGTGCGATAGGGGGCTCCTTCCAACACGACCCAGAAACCGTCGGGGATGGCCCTTCGGTCACACATGCGTTGCAAAATGAGCTCGTGTGCGATCGAGCGAGGCATCAAAAACAATTATACATGCCCAATCATTTCTGTTCGTATGTACATCCCACATTGTGAATCCCAGAAAAATGTTTCCGTTCATATGTATATGACACACAATTTTTTATGTGGAAACGTTTGTGCAAGCTGGCCTAACGCAAACAGTTCTCTGCCGGAAGCCGTGTGTGATTGTTAATTGATCCAACACGCCTACTTTCGAGAAACCGTGTGGGTTGTTTGAGTTCAATGCCCATGGTGTTTTCAGAGTAACCATCTGCAATTGAAAACCCCAATAAGTAGAGTAATTATCCTATTATTGGTAATCCATGTAGTAATTAAATTGACATTTCTTATAAAACACACCAGATATTTCATATCCGTATAACGACAACCAGGATTTCATAAATGAATTACATGAGATAGCTTCAACACTTAGTTACAACAGAGAGGGATATAGCTAGCTACGCCATTACACAACAGCTCCAAGTTTCACATGCAACATCAGAAACCTTTGGAAAGTAGCATCATACACGATGAATAGACAAATTAATCTCATCTAGGAAACTGCAGAAGCGGAAGGCAAATATTGAGCCTTTAGTGATGTTGAATGTCCTTGCAACATTAGGCCAGTGGCTATGGATAATTATCCACCCAACCATCGTCCTTTTAGGAAGATTTCAATATTGTACCATGGGTGTTGAATGAGTACCTTCCTCGCCTCTTTATCATGTAGGTGGTTTGAGAGGTAATCATCGATGAACTGTTTTGGAAAGTAGTGAAAACAAAGATATGCATAAATCACTGTTATAAATTTTGAAATGGCACAAGGGGTAAAAACAAGGTAAAAGAGTTAGTACCATCCTATAGTTGATTTATGTATTTGTCATTATGCAAACAAAGATCTTGCTATTATTCATCACAAGTTTCTTTGTCATAACAATCTTTCTGAGTTTCTTGACTTGACTGATATTCACGGACACATCTCATTTGTCCATATGCAAAATGAGTCAGACAATGGATCTAAGCCTCTGACATAAGGGCATACATGTGCAAGACCAAATTGTAAGAAACCTAAATATTAGAATGATTCCAGCAACTGCACAATAATGTGCTGTTAGCGAAAGGACCATGCATGATCAAACCTCGATGGTAAACCGTTGTGCCTCCCGTTGTTTCCCTGCAACACATATAAGAAAGATCTTGATCAGGTTAATTAATAGTTGCCATACTATCAATAGAATATGTATTGAGTACAACCAAATTCAATTTATTTCTCACATGCATAAAAGTACAAAATTGTAACCACAACAAATGAAATCTAATTGCAAAATTGAACCAAACAGTTAACTGGACGGCAGAACAAATGAACCAAAACAGTTAATTGAGCATGACATTGCCAAATAGAACATATACTAGAAGATAAGACAGTTAATGGAACCAAGAATGCATGAGAACAGTACTACGAAATGTAGCACTTGTTGGACTAAACTGTTAACTGAACATTACATTTCAGAATATCAGATTGCATATTAACAATACAAAGGAGAAATCACTAGAAGAAACTGGTGGTGGCCTCGAGAAAATAGCACGAACTATATTTTAAAGTAGAAAACCGCGTGGCAGTGTCAACGGTGGCCTCGAAGACGAGGTCCTCATCGAAGATCTGGCGGTCGGCACGCATGGCAGCCATCACGACCTCGTACGCACATGCGCTGTGATTTTCTTCTCCGCTACCAGATGCTACTGAGCTCCACGTTATACTGCGTGCAAAATGGTTGTGGGCGGCGCTTAATTGCAGGATGGGGCTAGTGATTTGGGCAGAAGGTGTCGCGGCATCGGTCGGGGCACATGGGATGGGGAAGGAGGAGGATGGTGTGGGTGGGGTATGGATTACCTGACCATATCCATGAGGTCGTGCAGCAAGAATAAGAATCGTCGACGAGGAGGCGGCGCTGTAAGAAGAAGGGTCGCCGGCGAGGAGGCGGCGTTGCCAGTAAGCAGCAGTGAAGGTTTGAACTTGGAAAGCAGGAGGAACAGTCAAAATGTGGCTTTTGGTGGGTGGGGGATGGGGAGATAGATATTTCTGCGCTGGCAAAAAAAATTCGCTCGATGTCGCGAGAAACTGGCATGCAAGTGTGATTCAAGCATGGGTGATGGACTATAGACGACGAAGCTTCCTGCGTAAGCTAGACAAGACTGCGTCAATATATTTTATATCGCATCCCACATAATTCTTGCTAGTAAACTGTTTGTGGTATACCTGATTTTTTTCATTCTGTTTTGAAAGACAAAAGGTGTTAAAGAGGGAAAGGATAGTGTCTGAATTGGTACAACATTTATCTACAATGAACATGCAACTATATGAGTGTCGTGTTAAAATTTGGAATTATTCGGGTTTGTTTGGCCTTTTTATGCATTAATTGAGTTTCTAGACTTTTAATGTGCATAATTCAAATTTCAACTACAAGCACATGCTCTGGTGCACCAAAGTTTGTTGAAAAATCACATGTGTTTCTTTGGATGAATTTATAGGTCCTGTGCAAGAACTGGGAATGAAATTCAAACATTTGGGCATCATGGCTCGGCCGAAAACATTGAGCAACTTGGGTTTTGAATTCCTGTAAATCCCAAACTCGCCTAAAAATCATGACACTTGGCATGGTGTCATTTCATGGCACCCACATGCTATGGTAAATCTTTTGGCCGAATTGGGAGAAGTTTTGGTATAAGCTTCTTGCAAATTGGAGCTTCTCTCATGAAGGTGCGTGGTTTCGAGAGGGAACGTGTTACCTTTGTGTGTGAAATGACATACGCTGCCCCCCTCTTGATTTTTTACAGAGCTAACATAGAACAATATGAGTGTCATGTTAAAACTTGGAACTAATCGGGTTTTTTGCCTTTTTATGCATTAGTTGAGTTTTCGGGCATTTAATGTGCATATTTCAAATTTGAAATACAAGAACATGCTCTAGTGCACCAAGGTTGGTTGAAAAATCACATGTGTGTACTTGATAGAATTTCTTGATCCCATGCAAGAAATGGGAATGAAATTCAAACATCTGGGCGTCATGGCTCGGCCAGGAACATTGAGAAAACTCGCCTAAAAATCATGAAACTTGGCATGGTGTCATTTCATGGCACCAACATGCTTTCGTAAAAAAATTGGCCGAATTAGGACAAGTTTTGGTATAAGCTTCTTGCAATACCGAGCTTCTCTCAGGAAGGCTCGTGGTTTCAAGAGGGAACGTGTCACCTTTGTGTGCGAAACGATATACGCTGCCTCCCACCTTGATTATTTTACAAAGGCAACATAGAACTATATGAGTGTCGTGTTAATATTTGGAATTATTCCTAGTTAGTTTGGCCTTTTTATATAGTAATTGAGTTTCTAGGCATAATTGAAATTTGAACTACAAGCACATGCTCCAGTGCACAAAAGTTGGTTGAAAAATCACATGTGTGTCCTTGGGTGAATTTCTAGGTCCCATGTAAGAAATGGGAATGAAATTCAAACATCTGGGCGTCGTGGCTTGACCGAAAAAATTGAGAAACTTGGTTTTTTAATTCCTGTATATCCAAAACACGCATGACAATCATGAAACTTGGCATGGTGTCATGACATGGCACCAACATGTTGTGGTAATTTTTTTGGCCGAATTGGGACAAGCTTTGTTATAAGCTTCTTGCAAACCGGAGCATCTCTCAAGAAGGCTCGTCATTACGAGATGGAATGTGTCACCTCTGTGTGTGAAACTACATACACTGACTTCACCCACCTTGATTTTTTTACAGAGGAAACTTAGACCAATAGGAGTTTCATGGTAAATTTTGGAAATATTCCGGGTTCGTTTGGCCTTTTTGTACATTAATTGAGTTTCCAGGCATTTGATGCACATAATTCAAATTTGAACTTCAAATTATTTATGTGTACTTGGGTGAATTTCTTGGTCCCATGCAAGAAATGGGAACAACTGGGTGTCATGGCTCGGCCGGAAACATCGAGAAACTTGGTTTTAAAATTCCTATAAATCCAACACTTGCCTGAAAATCATGAAACTTGGCATGGTTTCATGATATGGCACCAACATGCTGTCGTAATTTTTTTGTCGGATTTGCGAAGGCGCACACATTAACAATCAACAAAGTTATTTTGGAACAAGTGTGTAAGATGAAAAGTATGTCTAGTGGTGGGTGATTAGACTTGACCAAATAAAAATCTAACATTTTTCCCGATTTTAGTTGTGGGCAGATTTTAGCAATTAGCACAAGTCAAGAATTCAACCTACACATGCAATTCTAAGAGTGTAGCAGCGGAAAGTAGAACATTGCATATAAACATAAAGGGAAGGGTTTGGAGAGTGCAAACGCAATGAAGACATAGAGATTTTGGCGTGGTTCCGATAGGTGGTGCTATTGTACATCCACGTTGATGGAGACTTCAACCCCGAACGGTAACGGTTGCACGAGTCCACGAAGGGTCCACGCAGAACAACCTTGTCTATCCTACCATGGCCATCGCCCATGAAGGACTTGCCTCACTTGCGTAGATCTTCACGAAGTAGGCGATCTCCTTACCCATACAAACTTCTTGGTTCAACTCCACCTCTTGACGGAGGCTCCCAAGCGACGCCTAACCAATCTAGGAGACACCACTCTCAAAAAGGTAACGAATGGTGTGTTGATGATGAACTCCTTGCTCTTGTGCTTCAAATAATAGTCTCCCCAACACTCAACTCTCTCTCACAGATTTGGATATGGTTGAAAGATGATTTGAGTGGAAAGCAACTTGGGGATGTGTCGGTGCAACAGACCCTGGGTATGTTGCCCTGACTGTGCATAGGCACGGGAACAAGATTATGGCCTCAAGCCATGTCAGAGAATAGGAGACCAAGATCTTCAAAGGACCAGCACGAAGAACAAGGGGACCAAGATCAAGCTAGAGAAGCCAGATACCACTAGGAGAAAAGCCTCCACTGTCGGGCAAATGGACTTGGCAAGGGTAGATCCACCCGCGGAAGAAAGCACCCAAGACGTCCCGACAGGGCCTGCCGGGACTCACGGAGGCAAGAAACACCTCATCAACCACTCCCCCATGACCCATGTCGTGGATCAGTGCGGTGTCAAGCAATAAAGTGATAAAGTGGCAACCACTTGTCACATGGAAGCCCCTTTCTTCGGGAGAACCTATAGATGACACCCGTCCTGCAACGTGTCAAACAAACAAGCGTGGAGCTGGCAGAATAAGCCTGGCAAGGCTTGCCGGGTGAGCAACAATGTGACATTGAGCGTCGCATTTAATGCACCCTGTAAGCTTGCAGAGTTAGGTATGATAGCACTGTTTGCTATCTTATCAGTGTATAATGACTGATTTGCGATTGTGGTGACCCCTTAACCTATAAAAGGAGGCCCATGGCAACCATAGAAAGGGTTCGGCTCGCGAGGCTGGAGAGTTAGACACCCATACGCACGTAGAATTGCCACCCCTCCCGGTCAAGTGTACTACGCTCCACCACCATTCTTCCACCATCAATCCACCAAAGCAGGAGTAGGGTTTTACACCTCGCCGAGGCCCGAACCAGGGTAAAATTGCTCGTGGGATCCCCGTCGCGCAGCCCCATGGTCCTCTGCTCTTTGTGCAACGCCACACCCCCCCTGCAGAACCAACAAGGGTCCCCTCGGTCCCATAGGTGGTCGTGGTTTCCCGCGACATCTTTGGCACACCAGGTAGGAGGATTGCTTGCATGAACCTAAAAGCATGTGTAGCACGCCATCTTCATCACCATCTTTGTCTTCGACGATGCCGTCAGCCATGGCACCTAAGAAGAAGTCTGTTGTTTTGGCTCCACCATCCACCACAAAGGCTCTGCCACCCGCGGCTGCCAATGCTATGTGAAGTGCGAAGGCACGTGAGGATTTGGATGCCACTGGGGATGTGGTCGGAGCAGGCGGCAGCGTCACCATTTCCCCCATGGTGGAGGCAGAAGCAGGAGGCATCGGAGGAGAGCGACATCAGGAACAACCCGACGGCCGTGCTCCACGAGGCACGAGCAGAGGGGCTACTCTGTCCACGCCTCCTCCGCTCATTGAAGTGCACAGCCGCAGTGATGTTGCTCGGTCTAGGGTGAACCGCCACCCCCCGGCCACACCTGTCACGAGAGCGACATCTGCGCATGTCCCCTGGGCGAGTCGATCGAGCCATTGTGCCCAACGAAGCCGCTGACCCTCAAGCGCCTTCGTTGCGCCACCATACCATCTAGCTGGCCGCTCCACAACAGTGGGGCCACAGCGCTGTCGCTGCAGGAACCATCGGAAGCTGAGCGACCGTGCGATCCACACTGTCATCACCCATGCCGACTACGGCTACGGAGGCCATGGCGTGGGCTCAGCTACTACCTAGGTTCCCGCCAGCAGCTGAGCAGATGGACGAGGCACAGGCCACCATCCAGCGCCTGCTCGGTTTCGCCGAGGCTGGGGGCTCACAGCGAGCTGGCCCACCAGGGCCTTCCCAAGCAACAACAACGGCTCGTGCTACTAGTCGTACGGAAGGAGCCACCCCCACGGTGCAGTCCCTTCCACGGCAACCAATGTGAGCTCGACAGCACTAGGAACCCGATGTCATCTCGATGGCCTATTTTGACCCTCCAGCGCATCCAGATTGACGGCCAGCCCCGGAGGACAGGCGGGGGGAAGACATGCGCGTTGTCATTGAGCAATGCCGCGGCGACCCCTCTGGACCGATGGGTGCAATGGTCCTTACATTGACGAGCCTGCGCCCGATATTGGCGGGTGCCTACCCTTCGAGGTTGGATGCACTGCCTTCACTCGTGAGCTGTGGCAAGTCTGTTGGCCATTCGTCCGCACGTTCATGCCAGAGATACCCGAGAAGTATGATGGGAGGCTCAATCCGGTAGAGTTTCTGAGCGTCTACACCATCGCCATCCAAGCTACCAGGGGAAGAGATGAGAAGGTATTCACCAACTACTTTCCTTTGGCTCTCAAATCCAATGCGAAGTCTTGGTTGCTGCATCTGCCGGAGAACTCCATTTCTTTGTGGGCTAACCTTTGCTATGAGTTCATTGGTGCCTTCACTGGCGGCCATCAAGAACCAGGCCGACCTAGAGATTTGATGTTTCTCTAGCAGAAAGAAGGACAGGCACTCCGGAAGTATTTGCAGAGGTTCAGCATAATCCACAAGAACATCCCAAACATCCATCCGGCAGCTGTGATGGCCACCTTCTATTCCAATGTGGGCAATCACAAGATTCGTCCCAACATGATTGTGCGGTTGCCCAAGACTGTGAAGGAGCTTTACACCTAGTGGATAAGTGTGCTCGGATGGAGGAAGGGAGGAAGTACACGAAGAGGAGGATTACATCAATATTGGTTCAGAAGATGATGATGAATCCACCAGTCAGAAGAAGAGCATGAAGCGCAATAAGAGGCGCAAGGATAAGGCAGTGATGGTTGTTGAAGGATCGGGCAGACCGCAAAGGCTGAAGTACCCGACAAGGAGACTGCCATGTGCGCTTATTGCCAGAAAGTTGTGGCTGCCGAAAAGGCCGGGAAGGGCGATGGGCCGTATTCCAAGATCCATCAGACCAAGGGCCACGTCCTTCAGGAGTGTTATCAGGTTGAGAAGCTTGTTAAGAGGTAGAGAGCTGAGTACGAGAAGCGTGACAAGGAAAATGGTCAGAATGCCGCTGGCGGCAAGGGCCGAGGTGGTGAAGTAAATCACCCCGGCAAGCCCTTTCTGAACAAAGGAAAACCCGCTAGGAGTCAAGAGAAGGAAGCTTGTGATGATGAGAGTGATGGAGGTAATGAAGAGGAAACCAATGAGCAAGAGTTTTTGAAGTCCACTGATGCCCTGTGCATTGATGGGGGTGCATCCTTGCACTTCTCTCACCTCCAACTCAAACAGTGGGCACGTGAGGTCAATGCCGTGGAACCAGCACCAGAGGCCCGGAAAGCACTCAAATGGTCATGCACGCCCATCATCTTTGACCAAGAGGATCATCCTGGCCGTACAACTGTGGTAGGATCCTTGCCGTTGTTGGTCTCTCCAAAAATCCGCAACCTCAAGGTCACCAAGGTATTGGTGGCGGCGGGGCCAGGTTGAGCCTGATTTCCCCAAAGGTTATCAGCAAGCTTCAGATAGCACAAGAGGAACTGGAGGTCACCGACACATTTCAAGGAGTTAATCCCTGCAGGAGTCATCCTAAGGGAAAGATCATGTTGCTTGTGACGTTTGGAGGAGAATTGAACTATCAGATAGAAAAGACTGTGTTCGATGTGCTCGACCTCCCCTTGCCCTACAATGGGATCCTTGGACAACCAGCCCTAGCCAAATTCATGGCGGCATCCCACTATGCCTACAATTACCTTGAAGATGCCTGGGCCACTTGGAATCATCTCCTTCCCATTAGAGGAGAAGAATGCCATCATTTGCGTGGACAAGATATACCGGGACACGGTCGCGACAGAGGCAATGGCAACAGCAGCTCCCGTCAAGGAAAGCATAGGAAAGAAGAAGGATAGCAGGGATGCTGGCAAAGAATCCGGGAAGCATACCTCTTTGGAGTGCGGTGCGCCAGTTGATGATTTGCTACAAATTTCCAACAGCAAAAGTACCAAGGTTTTTGCTCCACAAGTGAACAAGGTCCCGGGAGGGCTGGCTGGCATTGATGGTACCTTTACCATCAGCGCCACCCTTGATGATAAATAGGAAAGCATGCTCATTGCCTTTCTGCGGGAGAATATCAATGTGTTTTCTTGGCAACCATCTGATATCCCAAGTGTTACCAGGGAGGTAATCGAGCACCACCTTGCTCTGCCCACATGCCAGACCTGTCAAGCAGAAAGTCCGAAAGGAGGCCTTGGAGAGGCAGCAATTTATTGTAGAGGAAATCAAGAAGCTTGAGGCAGCAGGTTTGGTCAAAGGAGTGCTACATCCCACTTGGCTAGCAAATCAAGTGGTGGTCCAGAAGGCTAACGGGAAAAGGAGGCTTTGCATAGATTTCACAAATGTCAACAAGGCTTGCCCGAAGGACCCATTTCCCTTGCTGCGCATGAATTAGATTGTGGATTCCACTTCAGATTGCGATTCGCTTTCCTTCCTGGATGCATATTCTGGATATCACCAGATCTTCATGTCCAAGGAAGACGAAGAGAAGACCTCGTTCATCACCCCATGTGGTACATACTGTTTTATCTGCATGCCATTCAGATTAAAGAGTGACGGGTGTAATTTTGCAAGGGCAGTCCAGATTGGGTTTGAGCCACAGCTGCACAGAAACATTGAAGCTTATGTGGATGACACTTTGGTCAAAACCAAGGAAACAGCAACTCTTATCCGGGATTGTGAGGAGACGTTTGCAGATCTGCGCAAGATCAACTTGAAGCTCAACCCAGAGAAGTGTGTGTTTGGTGTTCCCTCCGGCAAGCTACTAGGGTTCTTTGTGTCCCACTGGGGAATCGAAGCTAATCTCGACAAAATGAAAGCCATTAAGCAGATCCAAGCGCCAATGACAGTTAAGGATGTAAGGCGTTTGACGGGATGTGTTGCCGTGTAAAGCAGATTCATCTCCAAGTCTGCTGAGCGCTCCTAGCCGTTCTTCAGAATCTTGAAGAAGGCAGGTGAAGGAAATATGCCCTAAAGGCAATAACAAAGTTATTATTTGTTTTCTTAATTCATGATAAATGTTTATTATTCATGCTAGAATTGTTTTAAATGGAAACTTAGTACATGTGTGAATACATAGACAAAACATATAGTCCCTAGTATGCCTCTACTAGACTAGCTCTTTAATCAAAGATGTTTATGTTTCCTAACCATAGATATGTGTTGTCATTTGATGAATGGGATCACATCATTAGGAGAATGATGTGATGGACATGACCCATCCATTAGCTTAGCATTATGATCGTGTCAGTTTCATTGCTACTGCTTTCTTCATGACTTATACAAGTTCCTCAGACTATGAGATTATGCAACTACCGAATACTGGATGAACACTTTGTGTGCTACCAAACGTCACAATGTAAATGGGTGATTAGAAATGTGCTCTATAGGTGTCTTCGAAGGTGTTTGTTGGGTTGGCATAGATCGAGATTAGGATTTGTCACTCCTTGTTTCGGAGAGGTATCTCTGGACCATCTCAGTAATACTCATAACTATAAGCCTTGCAAGCATTGTGAATAATGAGTTAGTTGCAGGATGAAGTATTTTGAAACGAGTAAAGAGACTTCCCGGTAACGAGATTGAACTAGGTATGATGATACCGACGATCAAATCTTGGGCAAGTAACATACCGACGACAAAGGGAACAACACATGTTTTTATGCTGTTTGACCGATAAAGATGTTCGTAGAATATGTAGGAACCAATATGAGCATCCAGGTTCCGCTATTGGTTATTGACCGGAGACGTGTCTCGGTCATGTATACATAGTTCTCGAACCTGTAGGGTCTGCACGCTTAATGTTCAATGATGATTGGTATTATGAGTTTATGTGATATGATGTACCGAATATTGTTCGGAGGCCCGGATGTGATCGCGGACATGAAGAGGAGTCTCAAAATGGTCGAGACATAAAGATTGATATATTGGATGACTATATTCGGACACCAGAATTGTTCCGGAGAGGTTTCGGATAAAACCGGAGTGCGGGAGGGTTATCGGAACCCCCGGAGGAACTATTGGGACTCGATGGGCCTTAGTGGAGAGCGAGAGGGGTGGCCAGGGCTGGCCGCATGCCCCCTCCACCTTGAGTGCGAATAGGACAAGGAGGGGGGTGGCGCCCCCCTTTCCTTCCCCCTCTCCCTCTCCTTCCTTCTCCATCTCTCCCTTTAGGTGGAAACCTACTAGGACTTGGAGTCCTAGTAGGATTCCCCTCTTGGGGGCGCGCCAAGGAGGGCCGGCCAGCCTCCCCCTTGCTCCTTTATATATGGGGGCAGGGGGGCACCTTAGAACACAAAAGTTGATTGTTTAGCCGTGTGCAGTGCCCCCCTCCACAGATTTCCACCTCGGTCATATCGTGGTAGTGCTTAGGTGAAGCCCTGCGCCGGTAACTTCATCATCATCATCACCACGCCATCATGCTGACGAAACACTTCCTCGACCTCAGCATGATCTAGAGTTTGTGGGACGTCACCGAGCTGAATGTGTGCACATCGCAGAGGTGCCGTACCTTCGGTACTTGGATCAGTCGAAACGTGAAGACGTATGACTACATCAACCGCATTGTCATAACGCTTCAGCTTTCGGTCTACGAGGGTACGTAGACAACACTCCCCCCTCTCGTTGCTATGCATCACCTAGATAGATCTTGCGTGATCATAGAATTTTTTTGAAATTACTGCTTTCCCCAACAGTGGCATCCGAGCCAGGTCTATGCGTAGATGTTATATGCACGAGTAGAACATAAAGAGTTGTGGGTGATAATATTCATACTGCTTACCAGCATGTCATACTTTGATTCAGCAGTATTGTTGGATGAAGCGGCTCAGACCGACATTATGCGTACGCTTACACGAGACCAGTTTCTACGGATGTGCTTCGCACACAGGTGGCTGGTGAGTTCTATTTCTCCAACTTTAGTCGAATCGAGTGTGGCGATTCCCGGTCCTTTTTGAATGTTAAAACATCACACTTGACAAAAACTCATTGTGGTTTTGATGCGTAGGTAAGAACGGTTCTTGCTAGAAGACCGTAGCGGCCACCTAAAACTTGCAACAACAAATTAGAGGATGTCTAACTTGTTTTTGTAGGGCTTGCTGTGATGTGATATGGTCAAGGCATGATGTGATATAATTTTTTGTATGAGATGATCATGTTTTGTAACAAAGTTATTGGAAACTGGCAGGAGCCATATGGTTGTCGCTTTATTGTATGCACTGCAATCGCCATGTAATTGTTTTACTTTATCGCTAAGCGGTAGCGACAGTCATAATAACAATAGTTGGCGAGACGACAACGATGCTACAATGGAGATCAAGGAGTCACGCCGGTGATGATGGTGATGATGACGATGCTTCGGTGCTAGAGCTCATGAGCACAAGACGATGATGGCCATATCATGTCACATATTTTGATTGCATGTGATGTTTATCCTTTATGCATATTTTTTTGCTTATATGGCGGTAGCATTATAAGATGATCCCTTACTAAATTTCAAGGTATAAGTGTTCTCCCTGAGTATCCACAGTTCCTACAGTTCATCGTGCCAAGGCACCACGTGATGATCAGGTGTGATAAGCTCTATGTTCACATACAACGGGTGCAAGCCAGTTTTGCACACGCACAATACTCGGGTTAAACTTGTCGAGCCTAGCATACGCAGATATGACCTCGGAACACTGAGAACGAATTGTCGAGCTTGAAAACTACTCCATCTCACGTGATGATCGGACATGGTTCAGTTGATTTGGATCACGTGATCACTTACATGATTAGAGAGATGTCTATCTAAGTGGGAGTTCTTAAGTAATATGATTAATTGAACTTTAATTTATCATGAACTTAGTACCTGGTAGTATTTTGCATGTCTATGTTGTTGTAGATCAATGCCCCATGCTACGTTCCTTTGAATTTTAATGTGTTTCTAGAGAAATCTAAGTTGAAAGATGATGGAAGCAACTACACGGAGTGGGTCCATAACTTGAGGATTATCCTCATTGCTGCACAGAAGAATTACGTCCTGGAAGCACCGCTAGGTGCCAGGCCTGCTGCAGATGCTACTGATGACGTTAAGAACATCTTGCAGAGCAAAGCTGATGACTACTTGATAGTTCAGTGTGCCATGCTTTACGGCTTAGAATCGGGACTTGAAAGACGTTTTGAACGTCATGGAGCATATGAGATGTTCCAAGAGTTGAAGTTAATATTTCAAGCAAATGCCCGAGTTGAGAGATATGAAGTCTCCAACAAGTTCTACAGCTGCAAAATGGAGGAGAATACTTCTGTCAGTGAACACATACTCAGAATGTCTGGGTACCATAACCACTTGACTCAGCTGGGAGTTGATCTTCCAGTTGATTGTGTCACTGAAAGAGTTCTTCAATGACTGCTACCATGCTATAAAGGCTTCGTGATGAACTATAATATGCAAGGAATGAACAAGACTATTCCCGAGCTCTTTGCAATACTAAAGGTTGCGGAGGTAGAAATCAAAAAGGAGCATCAAGTGTTGATGGTCAACAAGACCACTAGTTTCAAGAAAAAGGGCAAAGGGAAGAAGGAGAACTTCAAGAAGAACAGCAAAAAGGTTGCTGCTCAAGAGAAGAAACCCAAGTCTAGACCTAAGCCTGAAACTGAGTGCTTCTACTGCAAAGGGACTGGTCATTGGAAGCGGAACTTCCCGAAGTATTTGGCGGATAAGAAGGATGGCAAAGGGAAAGGTATATTTGATATACATGTTATTGATGTGTAGTTACCTAATGCTCGCAGTAGTGCCTGGGTATTTGATAGTGGTTCTGTTGCTCATATTTGCAACTCGAAAGAGGGGCTACAGATTGAGCAGAGATTGGCTAAGGACGAGGTGACGATGCGCGTGGGAAATGGTTCCAAGGTCGATGTGATCGCCGGCGGCATGCTACCTCTACATCTACCATCGGGATTAGTTTTAGACCTAAATAATTGTTATTTGGTGCCATCGTTGAGCATGAACATTATATCTGGATCTTATCTAATGCGATACGGTTATTCATTTAAATCAGAGAATAATGGTTGTTCTATTTATATGAGTAATATCTTTTATGTTCATGCACCCTTGTTGAGTGGTCTATTTTTGTTGAATCTCGATAGTGATGATACACATATTCATAATATTGAAGCCAAAAAATGCAAAGTTAATAATGATAGTGCAACTTATTTGTGGCACTGCCGTTTGGGTCATATCGGTGTAAAGTGCATGAAGAGACACCATGCTGACGGACTTTTGGAATCACTTGATTATGAATCACTTGGTGCTTGCGAACCGTGCCTTACGAACAAGATGACTAAAACTCCATTCTCTGGCACAATGGAATGAGCTACTGACTTATTGGAAATAATACATACTGATGTATGTGGTCCAATGAGTGTTGAGGCTCGTGGCGGGTATCATTATTTTCTTACCTTCACAGATGATTTGAGCCGATATGGTTATATCTACTTAGTGAAACATAAGTCGGAAACATTTGAGAAGTTCAAAGAATTTCAGAGTGAAGTGGAAAATCATCCTAGCAAGAAAATAAAGTTTCTACAATCTGATCGTGGAGGAGAATATTTGAGTTACGAGTTTGGTTTTCATTTGAAACAACATGGGATAGTTTCACAACTGACGCCACCTGGAATACCACAGTGAAATGGTGTGTCCGAACGTCGTAATCGTACTTTATTAGATATGAGGGATCTATGATGTCTCTTACTGATTTACCACTTACTTTTGGGGTTATGGTTTAGAGACGGCTGCATGCACTTTAAATAGGGCACCATCAAAATCGTTGAGACGATGCCATATGAATTGTGGTTTGGAAAGAAACCAAAGTTGTCATTTCTTAAAGTTTGGGGCTGTGATGCTTATGTGAAAAATCTTCAACCTGATAAGCTCGAACCCAAATCGGAAAAGTGCGTCTCCATAGGATACCCAAAGGAAACTGTTGGGTACACCTTCTATCACAGATCCGAAGGCAAAATCTTTGTTGCTAATAATGGATCCTTTCTAGAGAAGGAGTTTCTCTCGAAAGAAGTGAGTGGGAGGAAAGTAGAACTTGATGAGATAATTGTACCTTCCCCCTTATTGGAAAGTAGTTCATCACAGAAATCAGTTCTAGTGATTCCTACACAAATTAGTGAGGAAGTTAATTATGATGACCATGAAACTGAAGATTAAGTTACTACCGAACCTCATAGGTCTTCCAGAGTAAGATTTGCACCAGAGTGGCACAGTAACCCTGTTCTGGAAGTCATGTTACTAGACCATGATGAACCTACGAACTATGAGGAAGCAATGATGAGCCCAGATTCGGTGAAATGGCTTGAGGCCGTGAAATCTGAGATGGGATCCATGTATGAAACAAAGTGTGGACTTTGGTGGACTAGCCCGATGATCCACAAGCCATAGAAAATAAATGGATCTTCAAGAAGAAGACCGACGCTAACGGTAATGTTACTATCTACAAAGCTCGTCTTGTTGCGAAAGGTTTTCGACAAGTTCAAGGAGTTAACTATGATGAGACTTTCTCACCCGTAGTGATGCTTATGTCTGTCCAAATCATGTTAGCAATTGTTGCATTTTATGATTATGAAATTTGGCAAATGGATGTCAAAACTGCATTCCTGAATGGATTTCTGGAAGAAGAGTTGTATATGATGCAACCAGAAGGTTTTGTCAATCCAAAGGGTGCTAACAAAGTGTGCAAGCTCCAGTGATCCATTTATGGACTGGCGCAAGCCTCTTGGAGTTGGAATAAACGCTATGATAGTGTGATCAAAGCATATGGTTTTATACAGACTTTTCGAGAAGCCTGTATTTACAAGAAAGTGAGTGGGAGCTTTGTAGCTTTTCTGATATTATATGTGGATGACATATTGTTGATTGGAAATGATATAGAATTTCTGGATAGCATAAAGGGATACCTGAATAAGAGTTTTTCCATGAAAGACCTCGGTAAAGCTGCTTACATATTGGGCATCAAGATCTATAGAGATAGATCAAGACGCTTAATTGGACTTTCACAAAGCACATACCTTGATAAAGTTTTGAAGAAGTTCAAAATGGATCAGTCAAAGAAAGGGTTCTTGCCTGTGTTACAAGGTGTGGAGTTGAGTCAAACTCAATGCCCAACCACTGCAGAAGATAGAGAGAAAATGAAAGTCATTCCCTATGCTTCAGCGATAGCTTCTATCATGTATGCAATGTTGTGTACCAGACCTGATGTATGTCTTTCTATAAGCATAGCACGGAGGTACGAAAGTAATCCCAGAGTGGAACATGGGACAGCGGTCAAGAACATCCAGAAATACCTAAAAAGTACTAAGGATATGTTTCTCGTTTATGGAGGTGAAAAAGAACTCGTCATAAACAGTTACGTTGATGCAAGCTTTGACACTGATCCGGATGACTCTAAGTCACAAACCGGATACATATTTTTATTGAATGGAGGAGTTGTTAGTTGGTGAAGTTCCAAGCAAAGCATCATGGCGGGATCTATGTGTGAAGCAGAGTACATTGCTGCTTCAGAAGCAGCGAATGAAGGAGTTTGGATGAAGGAGTTCATATCCAATCTAGGTGTCATACCTAGTGCATTGGGTCCAATGAAAAACTTTTGTGACAATACTGGTGCAATTTCCTTGGCAAAAGAATCCAGATTTCACTAGAGAACCAAGCACATCAAGAGACGCTTCAATTCCATCCGTCATCAAGTACCAGAGGGGGACATAGAGATTTGCAAGATACACACGGATCGGAATGTTGCAAACCCGTTGACTAAGCCTCTTCCACGAGCAAAACATGATCAGCACCAAAGCTCCATGGGTGTTAGAAGCATTACTATGTAATCTAGATTATTGACTCTAGTGCAAGTGGGAGACTGAAGGAAATATGCCCTGGAGGCAATAATAAAGTTATTATTTATTTCCCTAATTCATGATAAATTTTTATTATTCATGCTAGGATTGTATTAAATGGAAACTTAGTACACGTGTGAATACATAGAAAAAACGTATAGTCCCTAGTATGCCTCTACTAGACTAGCTCGTTAATCAAATATGGTGATGTTTCCTAACCATAGACATGTGTTGTCATTTAATGAACGGGATCACATCATTAGGAGAATGATGTGATGGACATGACCCATCCGTTACCTTAGCATTATGATCGTGTCAGTTTCATTGCTACTGCTTTCTTCATGACTTATACAAGTTCCTCAGACTATGAGATTATGCAACTCCCTAATACCGGAGGAACACTTTGTGTACTACCAAACATCACAACATAAATGGGTGATTATAAAGGTGCTCTCTAGGCTTCTTCGAAGTTGTTTGTTTGGTTGGCATAGATCGAGATTAGGATTTTCACTCCGTGTTTCGGAGAGGTATCTCTGGGCCCTCTCGGTAATACTCATCACTATAAGCCTTCCAGGCATTGTGACTAATGATTTAGTTGCAGGATGAAGTATTACGAAACGAGTAAAGAGACTTTCCAGTAACGAGATTGAACTAGGTATGATGATACTAACGATCGATTCTCGGGCAAGTAACATACCGATGACAAAGGGAACAACGTATGTTGTTATGCGGTTTGGCCGATAAAGATCTTTGTAGAATATGTAGGAACCAATATGAGCATCCAGGTTTCACTATTGGTTATTGACCGGAGACGTGTCTCGGTCATGTCTACATAGTTCTCGAACCCGTAGGGTCCGCACGCTTAATGTTCGATGACAATTGGTATTATGAGTTTATGTGATATGATGTACCGAAGATTGTTGGGAGTCCCGGATGTGATCACGGACATGACGAGGAGCCTCGAAATGGTCAATACATAAATATTTATATATTGAACGACTATATTCGGACACCAGAAGTGTTCTGGAGAAGTTTCGGATAAAACTGGAGTGCTGGAGTGTTATCAGAACCCCCGGGGGAACTATTGGGCCTCGATGGGCCTTAATGGAGAGAGAGGGGCGGCCAGGGCAGGCCACACGCCCCCTCCCCCTTGAGTCCGAATAGGAGAAGGAGGGTGGGGGGTGCCCCCGTTTCCTTCCCCCTCTCCCTCTCCTTCCTCCCCCCTATCTCCCTTTAGGTGGAAACCTACTAGGACTTGGAGTCCTAGTAGGATTCCCCTCTTGGGGGCGCGCCAAGGAGGGTTGGCCGACCTCCCCCTTGCTCCTTTATATACGGGGGAAGGGGGCACCCTAGAACACAATTTGATTGTTTATCCATGTGCGGTGCCCCCCTCCATGGATTTCCACCTCCGTCATATCGTCGTAGTGCTTAGGTGTAGGATCTTGAGAAGAGGTGTCTAGAGGGGGGTTGATTAGACACTAAGTACCAAAGTTGCAGTTTTTAAGTTTCCTTAAGTTTAAGTGGAGATTAGGAACAAGTTTAACATTCACAATACATATCAAGCAAGCATGCAAGAGTATATGAGCAGCGGAAAGTAAAGCATGCAACTTGCAAGAATGTAAAGGGAAGGGTTTGGAGGATTCAAACGCAATTGGAGACACGGATGTTTTTGGCATGGTTCCGATATGTTGGTGTACTAAAGTAGGGGTACCTTAGTATCCCGAACATGTGCATGGGCAGTCGCAGCGTCCCGCAGCAAGGCTTGTCGGGTGCCCGCCAAGATCTTCCGTAGTTCCTATTGAAGCCATTCAAGAACAAAGTGTTTTAATTGAGAAGACAAAACCCCGGCAAGAGGAGCTTGCCGGGAAGGACAAGGACCCGGCAAGAGGAGCTTGCCGGCAAGGCCAACCAAGGCATTTCAAGGAACTTGCCGCGACGCGCCGCGCGTCCCGGCAAGACCCGGCGAGCGACAAGCTTCCGGGCGCGACAAGACAACGACCGTGGCAAGGCGCTTGCCGCGACGAAGCCACCACTCTGTGCCCACGCTCCAGCGCATTCGTCGACGTGTCGCCGCAGGACCATTCCAGGCGCACGTGGCGGGAAGCTGTGCAGCCAAGCGGTGCGAGGTGGCGAGTGGAGATAACGAGGTAGCCATCGTGGCGAACGGTGGCGCCCCTAACGGTCGCTTTTCTGCACTGTTTGGGCGACGCGGATGGGTATTTAATGCCATTGTCCCCTGCCGTCAGAGTTAGGTAGGGTGCACTATAGAAGCAGTTGTACCAACCACCCTTTTTACATTTGTACCCTTACCTGCGTTTCCACCTGTCGGTGACCCCTTGAGCCTATAAAAGGAGGCCCATGCGCAATGTAGAAGGGGTTCGACTCATTCGAAACCAGAACACTCCCACGCTTTCTAGCAAGAACATAATACAATCACAAAGCAGCAGTAGGAGTATTATCTCTCCGGAGAGCTCGAAAGCTGGGTAAAAATCGCTCGCGTGCTCCGCCTCGATCCGCTCTTCGTGCGCCCTCAGCTCCCTGCCAGACCGAAAAGGGGCCCTGCCCCATAGGTGTTCGTTTCCCACGACATCTTTGGCGCTCCAGGTAGGGGGCGTCGAGGTTGTGTGAACCCGATCCGGCGTTCACGCGAGCCAGATCTTCATTTGTTTCATCATCTTCATCGACATGCCACCGAAGAAGAAGGCTTCGGAGGTGGCCGCTCCGTCTGCGTCGATCCCACTGCCACCGGAGCAAACGGGCGGTGGGGTAGACACCGGCGAAGGAATGGGCGCCAACGAGGGAGCTCACGTTGTTACCAGATCCAAGGACAAGGCCCCGCAAACTTCGGCATCCGTACACGCACCGCGCCCATCTCAGGAGGCGCGGGATCGACAGCGTCATGGTGCTCGCAGCACCATACTCGCGTTAGAACAAGGCCAAGCTGGTGGATCTCGGGGCGTTCAAGACCAGCATGCACATCAGCATGCCGGCACGAGTGAGGTACGGTCGCCTGGACGGGGTACTGCTCCTTCCAACCCAGTTGGAAGTCCGAGCATATCCCGCTCCTCGCACCGTTCACCGCCGCCACCGAAGACTCCGGAAGAAGCATTGGCCCGAGCTCAATTGCTCCTGGATTACCCTCCAACGGCGGACAAGATCGACGATTGGAGGGCCACCATACAGAGCCTCATCGGCTTCGCCAACGGCGACACTCCCCGGCAACCGAGCATATCGAAGCCGCGGCAAGACGCCCAGGCGCGAGCCGATGACGACAAGACCGGTGGAGGTGCAATCACCGTGCACTCCCCGCCCCGAAGGCCAAGATCGCTGACTCGTCGGGTCAACCTCGACACTGACTCCACGGTGTCGTCAGATCCACAAGCTCGTCGCGATCAACGCCAAGTTCTTCAAGAACGACAACATGAAGACGCTCGCACCCGCATCGAGCGTCGAAGAGAAGCGCGGCGTTAGTCAGACCAGCGCGCTGGGCCCGTTGTTGACATGCATGCGCTAGGGGAACCAGGCGACTTGCCGTACGCAGTAGGTTGCCCTGCATTCACTCGTGAGCTGCGGCAAGTCCAGTGGCCCAGTACCAAGAACTTCAAGCCAGATGTACCAGAGAAGTATGATGGCCGGTTGCATCCGTCGGAGTTCCTTAGCATCTACACCATCGTGGTGCAGGCTGCCGGGAGACGCGACGACAAGATCCTTGCCAACTACTTCCCACTGGTGCTCAAGCCCAATGTCAGATCCTGGCTCATGCACTTGCCGGACAACTCCATCTCCTCATGGGCGGATCTGTGCCATCAGTTTGTCGGTGCCTTCACAGGCGGCCACAAGCCTCATTGCCAGGAGAGCGATCTTCATCTGCTCGCCCAGAAGGAAGGAGAGCCCCTACGCAAGTACATACAAAGATTTAGCCAAGTGCAGCGCAACATCCCAGACGTCCACCCCGCCGCGGTCATCAGCGCGTTCCATCAGAACGTGCGTAACCGCAGGATGCGGGAGGAGATGGCGATGTGTAAGATAAGAGACGTCAGTGAGCTCTACGCCCTGGCCGACAAGTGCGCACGTGCTGAGAAAGGGAGGAAACTCCCCGGAGAAAATGCAGGAGCAGGAGGGTCTGACAGTGAGGATGTGGCCCCGGCAAAGAAAAACCAGCGGCGAAACAACAGAAGAAAGAAAGGCAAAGATGTGGTAGCCGTCGAGCAGTCCGGCAACGGAGGTGGCGCCGAGGAAGCAGAACCTGTGGCGGCCGCCGACAAGCAGGGCGGCTCCGACAAGCAATAATGCAAGATCCACCATACCAAGGGCCATGATCTCCAAAGTTGCAAGAAGGTCGAGTAGCTCGTTGAGCTGCAAAAGGCTGAGTATGAGCGACGCGACAAGGAGAAAGCCCAGGAAGGTACTGGCGGATCCGGCAAGAAGCTCCCCGGCCGGGGAGGACGCCGCGGCAAGGCCAAGCAGCGGCAAGGAGACAGGCCTCCCCGCGGCCGTGACAAGGATGAAGATGAAGATGAAGATGAGGACATGGATGATGACGAGGCCGACGAGGACGAGTTTCAGAAAGCAACAAAGGTTCTGTGCGTTGACGGTGGTGCTTCTCTGCATACTTCGCACCGCCAGCTTAAACAGTGGGTGCGAGAAGTTAATGCAGCAGAACCATCAGTCGAGTCACGCAAGCCCCTGAAGTGGTCCAGCATGCCTATCATCTTTGACATTGAGGACCACCCTGATCGCATCACTGCGGTCGGGTGCTTGCCGATGTTGGTTTTACCAACTATCCGCAACCTCAAGGTCACAAAGATGCTAGTTGGCGGCGGGGCCGGCTTGAATCTGATCTCCTCCGCGGTACTCCGAAGCTCCAGATCCCCGACAGCAAGCTCGAAGAAACCGGCACATTTCAAGGAATCAAGTAAAGGAAATAACATAGCAAATACTGCCCAAGATAAAGTTATATTACAAAAATAACTTGCCGCGCTCTAATAGATTGTTCCCGTAACATGTCTAGCAGTGGCAAGAAAAAGGAGAAAGCACGCGGCCTAATCTACGCGGCCGCCATCAACCCTCCTGACTTCATTCACCTTGTCCACAATGGGTGCGACAAGGGCCTTGAGCTCTTCAAGATCAGCACCTGCCGGCAGCTTCTTGAGGACGTTGGTGAGGTTAAGGCCCGGGTTGCGGAAGAGCACCTTCACCAACACCTTCTCCAGAACTCTGGCGCAGATTGCGCGCGACTCGTCAGCCAGCTGCTTTGGGATCCTTTCCCGGAGTTGCTGGAGAGCCGTCGCCACGCCCTTGAAGAACAGAGTGAGCTTGGCGCTGGGCTGGAGATTCTCATCGGAGGAGTACCCGAAGCCCTCCATTTCCAGTTGCGTCAGCTCCTCGTCAATGACCGCGGCAATGTTCACGAGGCCCTTTGTCCAGAGCTCTACAGTGTCCCTGAAGGTGTTCTGGGTCTCGACGGCCCTCGTCAGCAACGCCTCGTTGGCCTTGATCTCCTCTTTCAAGTCCTCCTCCCGCTTCTTGGCGCCATGCAGAGTCTTGGTCAACATGGCCAGCTTCAGCTCCAGATCAGCATTTGAATCCTTGGCGGCACTCAGCTCTTTGCCCCTCTCGAGGAGACGAACCTGCAGCTCACCGTGGGCAAGGGCGTCCTTCTCGCGCTCGCGCTGGAGCACGGCAAGCTCTTCGTTCTTCGCCTTGAGAGTGGCTTCTAGCTCCGTCACCTTCACCTCCAGCTCCTTCTTGGCGGCCTCGGCAGCTGCAGCAGCATCCTTCGCTTCCTTGAGGGCCCCGCCAAGTGTCTCCTCACGCGTGGCAAGCTCCTCCTTGTAGCTGTCCAAGTTGACCTTCCGCTGCGTCAGCTTGCCTTCTCGCTTGGACTGCTCCTCGGCGGCAAGCCGCTGCTGCTCTTCGGCTTCAGCCTTCTCGAGGAGGAAGGCCTTCCGCGCCTCGGCAAGCTGTGCCCTCTCCTCTGCAATGGACCGGAGGGCCTCTTGGTTGCGGCTCTGGAGCTGCTCCGCATGCTTCTCAATGTCCACTCCTGCCTGCGCGACAAGCGCTTCCCGGGACTCCAGTTTTGCTTGTCGGGCGCGGTAGAGTGACACCAACTTCCGGAGCAGCTGCTCCTCCTCAGACTCGCCGCTGCTGCTGCTTGGCGCGTCAATCACTGTCAGCCCAGCGGAGGCGAGCACCTCTCCGTCGAAAGCTTCTCCCTCGACTGGCGCCCTGGAGCTTGACGCCCAGGGGAGCTTGATGAAGACACCGTCGCCGGCCTTTAAGTAGGCGCCGGGCTGGGGCTCCTCGGAGCCTGGCGCTGCATCAGCGGCGGAGGGATCGGCGGTCGGCGTAGCGCCTTGCGCTCCTGCGGCCCCCGAGTCGTCAGTGCGATCGCCAGACCCCTCGCCAGCTCCTGCGCCAGCAGCCTTGGCGGCCTCTTCGTCGGCAGGATCATCAGCGCCGGCCTCTTCTTCGGTGGCAGCGGCTTCGTCAGTATTTCCGCGCACGTTCTCCTCGTTGGTGGCCTCGGTCTCCATCGGCTCCGTGGAGGGAGGATCTGAAGAGAGGAAGAGGGAGAAAAAGTCAAGCAAATATCCAAAAAAGGAGATCAGAAGAAGAAGAACCCAAGGGAAGTTTTCTGACAAGAAGGATTACCTGTGCTGGGCTCTATAATCATGGGCTCCACCACTGGGGGGTCACTGGTCCCGTCCCTTGCCGGAGAACTGCCCCTCGCCGGGGACCTCTCCCTTGCCGGAGAGCGCTCCCGTGCCGGGGAGTCATCCCTTGGCGGCGTAGTGGAAGCAGATAGCACCTCAGGGGCGGCTTCTGGTTGTTCCTGGTGGGCCTGTTCTGCTCCTACACAAGCAAACCAACAATCAAGATATCAGCAAGGAAAGAACACCCATGCGTGCCTGACAGTGGAAAGAAAATTATGTACTTACGCTGGGAGCTGCGCTGGGGGCTGCTTCGGGGAGAGGTTGCCGGGTCCGACAAGGTGGTCTCGGACGCGCCCTCTGTTGTCACAGCAGGATCGTCCTTGATGACAACCATAGGGACCTTGGCCCTCTTTGCCGCTCTCTGGGCCAGAGTCCTGGAAGGGAACAAGGTTTAGAAGAAAACAGATCAGATACAAGACAAGAAACAGCAAGAATTGAAGAACCATAAGTACAACAAAAGAAAGTCTTACTCCTCCTCCTCTTCTTCCTCCTCGTCGGAGCTGAGCGCGGAAAGGTCGAAGTCCGGTACTCTTTCGGCGCGACGAGGCGGAGGAGTAGGCTCCCTTGCACGCTTGGCGGCAGCTGCGACAGGCTCAGAAGCGGCGGCCCGAGAAGACCCCGCTCTAGTTGCCGGTGCGGCGTGAGATGCTCCCGCGGCAATGGTGCTTGTCGCGGTGGAGCGTGTCCCGCGGCGCGGCGGCTGTTGGCCCGTCTGCCGCCCTGCCATGTCTCCGGTCCTGCAGAGGCGCCTTCTTGGTTGAGCTGGGGGCTGCACTGGGAGCTCCGCTTGCGGCAAATTGCTTGAAGACGGTTGGCCGCTTGCGCCCTCGGCGGGCTCGCTCGATTCGGCTTCGGGCTCTCCCTCGTCGACGATCTCCCCAACAAGCTCCTCCCGCTCGGCAAGGCTTGCCGCCTCGGCTGCCTTTGCCTCCTCCACTGTAAACCCGAACTCGCCCGAAGCGGCGGCCGCCGCTGCCTCTTCCGCCCTGGTGGCAATGCACCGCATCTCATCATTGGTGGTGTCGCGGGTGAGGCTCCTCTGCTCGTCGGCGCGGACCGCCACCTCCACCAAGTCTTCGAAGAATTGCTGCACGACATCGTTGGCTGGCTCCTGCCAAGTTGGGATAATCCCATGCGAGTCGCACTCCGGCATCATTGCGCGGATGCGATCGAGCGAGGAGTTGTTGCACAATGGGACGACGCCCTGCGGCAGCCTGAACCACTCGGGATGATTGGGATCATGCTTGAACAGCTCCTTGAGCGTCCCATCCAACTCCAAGATAGTAAAATTGAAGTTGAGGCCCGGGCGCAGCCTCATGATATCTGCCGGACCCCCGAACAGCCAGGCGTGTCTCCCCCTCTCCTGCAGAGGGGCGATGCGGTGACGAAGAAAGTCCGCGCCAACAGCACCTATGGTGAGCCCGGCAAGCCTGAGCCGCAAGATCCGGGTGGTGGCGATCTTCAGTCTGGCATCGTCCGCCTCCAGGGCGCTCCAATCGCCGCCGCGCACTACTCGGGCTTGGCGCAAATTGGTGAATGGCTGCGGGTTCTCATCAACAATCCAACACCACTCCGCTCTCCACTCCTCCCATTTGCTATGGAGCTCCCCCTCCAGATAGACCTCCTTCATGCCGACTCTCGAGATCCAGGCGATCCCGCCAACTAAGGGCTCTCCCTTCTCGACCCGGGGCATGAAGTAGTGGCGAAAAAGGGCTACGTTTGGGTGGATTCCGACGAAGTTCTCGCAGAGATGTGCGAAAACCGCCATGGTCAGAATGGCGTTGGGGGTGAAATCAAGGAGATGGAACCCGTAGGTGTTCATGATGTCACAGAAGAAATCGGAAAAGGGCGGGCAGAGCCCGCAATAGAAGAACAATGCGAAGAAGGGGTATCCTTTTGGACACCGTTTCGAAGTGGAAGCGTCGGCGGAAAGTACCTGCGTGCGCGGATGCGCCCGCGTCTCCGTCGACCAAAAGAGTTAGAACCATTCCCTCAGCTCCTTCGCGGAGAGCTCAGGGGGGAAGAGTGCCCACTCCTTCCGCAGCGCCTCAAGCCGCAGCGCCTCGGCCGACTTCGCACCCTTCCCGGTCTTCGGAGCCATCGCGGAGGCGGTGGGGGAGAGCGGGCGCGTTGGCGGCGACGGCGGCGACGGGGGGCGGAGCGCTGCTCTCTTTCTGCTTTGGAAAGCGGAGGGGAGCGGCGGAGATTTCTGAGGAAGGAACCGCAAGTGGCGAAGGTGGGGGAACTGCCCCTGTTTCCCCTGCTTATAAAGAGGAGGAGGCGAACGTTACGCTTTTTCCGAATAAAGAATCACCCACGATCTCTCCCACGACGCCGCGTTCGACGCGTGCCGTTACGGGAGGGCGCGATGGATACGGAGTTAGATATGGTGTGGACCCAGGCCTCGTGTGCCCGTGCCCTGTTTTGGGTCTGGCCCAACAACGCTCGGCACCGTGTGTGGCCCAGGCCCGGGGGCTCCTGTCGGTGTACTAAAGTAGGGGTACCTTAGTATCCCGAACTTGTGCACGGGCAGTCGCAGCGTCCCGCGGCAAGGCTTGCCGGGTGCCCGCCAAGATCCTCCGTAGTTCCTATTGAAGCCATTCAAGAACAAAGTGTTTTAATTGAGAAGACAAAACCCCGGCAAGAGGAGCTTGCCGGGAAGGACAAGGCCCCGGCAAGAGGAGCTTGCCGGGAAGGCTAACCAAGGCATTTCAAGGAACTTGCCGCGACGCGCCGTGCGTCCCGGCAAGACCCGGCGAGCAACAAGCTTCCGGGCGCGACAAGACAATGACCGCGGCAAGGCGCTTGCCGCGATGAAGCCACCACTCTGTGCCCACGCTCCAGCGCATTCGTCGACGTGTCGCCACAGGACCGTTCCAGGCGCACGTGGCGGGAAGCTGTGCAGCCAAGCGGTGCGAGGTGGCGAGTGGAGATGACGAGGTAGCCATCGTGGCGAATGGTGGCGCCCCTAACGGTCGCTTTTCTGCACTGTTTGGGCGACGCGGACAGCCATTTAATGCCTTTGTCCCCTGCCGTTAGAGTTAGGTAGGGTGCACTGTAGAAGCAGTTGTACCAACCACCCTTTTTACATTTGTACCCTTGCCTGCGTTGCCACCTGTCGGTGACCCCTTGAGCCTATAAAAGGAGGCCCATGCGCAACATAGAAGGGGTTCGACTCATTCGAAACCAGAACACTCCCACGCTTTCTAGCAAGAACATAATACAATCACAAAGCAGCAGTAGGAGTATTATCTCTCCGGAGAGCTCCGAAGCTGGGTAAAAATCACTCGCGTGCTCCGCCTCGATCCGCTCTTCGTGCGCCCTCCGCTCCCTGCCGGACCGAAAAGGGGCCCTGCCCCATAGGTGTTCGTTTCCCACGACACGATAGGTGGTGCTATCGTATATCCACGTTGATGGAGACTTCAACCCACGAAGGGTAACGGTTGCACGAGTCCACGGAGGGCTCCACCCACGAAGGGTCCACGAAGAAGCAACCTTGTCTATCCCACCATGGCCGTCGCCCACGAAGGACTTGCCTCACTAGCGGTAGATCTTCACGAAGTAGGCGATCTCCTTGCCCTTACAAACTCCTCGGTTCAACTCCACAATCTTGTCGGAGGCTCCCAAGTGACACCTAGCCAATCTAGGAGACACCACTCTCCAAGAAGTAACAAATGGTCCGTTGATGATGAACTCCTTGCTCTTGTAATTCAAATGGTAGTATCCCCAACACTCAACTCTCTCTCATAGGTTTTGGATCTGGTGGAAACAAGATTTGAGTGGAAAGCTACTTGGGGAAGGCTAGATATCAAGATTCATATGGTAGGAATGGAATATCTTGGCCTCAACATATGAGTAGGTGGTTCTCTCTCGAAAATGGTAAGTTGGAAGTGTAGGTTTAGTCTAATCGCTCTCTCCATGAATCAAGAGGAGGTGGAGGGGTATATATAGCCTCCACACAAAATCTAACCGTTACACACAATCTACCAAACTCGATGGGACTGATTCGTTAAACTCGGTCATACCGATTTAGCAAATAATGTGACCGTTATGTTTTTTGGTGGGACCGAAATGCAACTCGGTGAGACCGATATGGTTAGGGTTAGGGCATAACGTAATCTCAGTAAGACCGATTACACAAACTCGGTGAGACCGATTTTGGTAATAAGCTTTCCAGAGAGTTGGTCAGGCAAACTCGGTTTGACCGATTACACAAACTCGGTGGGACCGATTTTGGTAATGAGTCAATCCAGGAAGTTTGCATTGTAATCTCGATAGTACCGATTGCTCAAACTCGGTGGGACCGATTTTGGTAATGGACATACACAGAGAGATTACAATCCCATCTCAGTGAGACCGAGATCCCTATCAGTAAGACCGATTTGCCTAGGGTTTGTGGCAGTGGCTATGACATCTGAAATCGGTGGCGCCGGATAGGAAGAATCGGTGTGACCGATTTTGGCTTTAGGTTTAGGTCATTTGTGGATGTGAGTAAGTAGCTGAGGGTTTTGGAGCATATCACTAAGCACATGAAGCAAGAGGCTCATTAAGCAACACCTCATCCCTCCTTGATAGTATTGGCTTTTCTTATAGACTCAATGTGATCTTGGATCACTAAAATATAAAATGAAAAGTCTTGGGCTTGAAGCTTGAGCCAATCCTTTGTCCTTAGCATCTTGAAGGAGTTCCCACATCCTTTAGTCCATGCCACTCCATTGTTGAACTTATCTGAAACATACTGGATAAAAGTGTTAGTCCAACAAGAGATATGTTGACATTAATTACCAAATCCACCTAGGGAGCACTTGTGCTTTCAATCTCCCCTTTTTTGGTAATTTATGACAACATACATCAAAGCTTTAGATAAAGATATAAAGAATAGCAAGTAAAGTTTTGGAAAGACATGTAACAACCATAGGCTCCCCCTACATGTATGCAATCATGTGAATATGGAATATAGAAGCATGTGAGAGCATAACCATGATAGAGCAGGCAATGTGTTACATGTATCTTGGTCATATGCATCAGAGCAAAGAATCTTAAAGAGAATACCTTCATGCCCATGAGTCCTTCTTGCAAACAGTATGTACATCAGCAAGAATTCCTCATGCACATGATTGTGATGCATATACTTACCTTGTAGTCTTGAGTTGGCTTGGGATGAAATGAACCTGCGCAAACAAGGTTAGATAACACAGATGCACCTACTAGCTAGAGCAAACAAAAGAAACCACAAGAATACCAAGACTGGGATGACATGTAGAAAGTGAGTACTAAGTACCAGATTGGATTAGACATGTCCCCAAGAGTAAAGATATGCAATGAATTCAAATGATTTCTTTCCCTTAGATGTCTTGCTCCCCCTGAATCTAGCATGGGATACTAGGAGAAGATAGGGAATAGAAAATCAGAGCTGAAAGATATGAATGATGAACAAAGCTAATGCAAATAATCACAAAAGATCAAATGAACATGTCTCTCCCCTCAAGAAGACATGTGGGCATCTCTCCTCTTGAACACCAAGCATCTGGGATCCTTGAGAAATACTTCTACTTAAGTATTCTCTCCCAATGAAGATCTCTCTCTCCCCTTTGAGGGTCTCTCTCCCCCTTGAGGATCTCTCTCCCCCTTAAGAAGGTGATAAACTGTCTCTTTGATGTGATCTCTCTCTAAATGATAAGCTTTGATGTTCTCTCTCTCCCCCTTTGACATCAATTTCCAAGAAGGGTTTTCTAGAATCCGTCGAATGGGTTTGGTCCTGGAGACACAGCACAAAGCAAAGATAAAAATGTGATACTTGTAGAGGACAAGATTCATTGAGTGGAGCTGGATCAGAAGAAACATAGAATATGTGGCAAACTGTTTTTCCTGATGTGAAATCAGTGACACCGAGTGGTATGCTTCGGTTGTACCGAAAGGATTCGGTTGGACCGAAAACAACAAATCAGTGAAACCGAGTTCGTCGCAGAGAAAACACTTGTCACCTCAGCTCTCTAGACTAGTAAGGATCTCACAAAGGTTTGCAAGGAATTTACTGAAAGATATGCAAGGAATTGGATGCTGAAAATGCAGAGCAAACAGAAAGAAATCTAGATGAAGTTTTTTTAAAGGGGAAACAAATATGCATGAGCCAAATGCAAAAACACAGAAAAGAACACAAGAGAACTTCATCTAGAGATTGTCGGCGACAGAGTCACCTATGTTAGAGTATATTGACTTAGGAGTCAAGTGAGATCACTTGATCATAGGTCATACTCGTCGTATAAGCTGAAAATGGGGTTGCCATTTTTTGTTTAAGCATCTTAATGTATTCACATCTTGTCGAGTTGCTTTAGCTCATGACTTGGAGTAAAGCTTCTCTAAGATGGAATGACATACCTTGGTTGGTGGTGTTGTCCATGTAGTTGAACTTGTGTGGGTTGCTCAAGGTTGATGTAGCTCATCAAGAATTGGGAGCACCACTTGGAATTTATGTCCATCTACCTACATGGGTTCGTTCTTGCAAGGAAGAGCACTTGTGTATCCAAAAATGACAATCATGAAGCTCAACATAGAATTTGTCAAAGGATATGTTTGAATAGTTCCGTGCTTCCTTGTCTTCAACCACCATAGTGTAGAAGCTTGGTGATGTAGAGATTGTTCAAGATATGAGTAGATTACAATCTCATGGAATTTGATTCCACCAAGTACCTACATGGGTTAGATAACATGCAAGATGCAAATATATCTAAAACATAAGATTTTCATCACAAGAGAGATATCAAGGATTAGTCATAAGCTCATGTCTTGCATGTATCCAATGGAGTTTCTACTCCAAGTTTGAAGCACCAATGATGTTCAATTCTCCTCTTAACCTGCAAAACCCTTTCTCATCAAGAGGTTTAGTGAATATATCCGCTAATTGCTTTTCGGTGCGAACATGCTTAAGATCAATGTCACCCATAGCAACATGATCTCGAATGAAATGATGACGAACTTCGATATGCTTAGTTCAAGAATGTTGCACAGGATTATGACCAATTTTGATAGCACTTTCATTGTCGCAAAGCAATGGAACATGTCTCACATATATCCCATAATCTTTAAGAGTTTGGGTCATCCAAAGTAATTGATCACAACATGAACCAGCGGCAATATATTCCGCTTCGGCGGTGGATAAGGATACCGAGTTTTGTTTCTTGGAGGACCAAGACACAAGAGATCTACCAAGAAATTGACAAGTACCCGAAGTGGTCTTTCTATCAACCTTGTCTCTGGCATAGTCCGAGTCGGAATAGCCAACAAGATCGAAAGACGCCCTCTTAGGATACCAAATGCCCAAATTTGGTGTATGGATTAAGTAACTCACTATCCTTTTCACGGCCTTAAGATGACATTCCTTAGGAGCAGCTTGATATCGTGCACACATGCACACACTTAGCATGATATCGGGACGTGAAGCACATAGATATAATAATGAACCAATCATAGAGTGATAAACCTTTTGATCAACCGATTCACTATCTTTGGTCTAGTCAATATGTCCACTAGTAGGCATGGGTGTAGACATACCTTTGCATTCTTGCATATTGAACTTCTTGAGTAAGTCCTTAGTGTACTTCGTTTGAGAAACAAAGGTACCTTCCTTAGTTTGCTTGATTTGCAACCCAAGAAAGAATTTGAGTTCACTCATCATGGACATCTCAAACTTCTCCGACATTAGCTTCCCAAACTTTTCACTAAAATGAGGGTTAGTCGAACCGAATATAATATCATCAACATAGATTAGGCACACAAATAGTTCTCCATTCACCCTTTTAGTAAAAAGAGTACAATCAATTTTCCCAATTTCAAAGCCTTTTTCAATAAGGAACTTGGCTAACCATTTATAATATGCTCTAGGAGCTTGTTTAAGACCATAAAGAGCTTTGTGAAGTTTGTAAACATGATTGGGTTTCTTAGGATTGACAAAGCTGGGAGGTTGCTTAACATAAACTTCCTCCTCTATTTCACCATTTAGAAAAGCCCTTTTAATGTCCATTTTGGTAAAAGGTGATATCATGATGATTAGCATAGGCAAGTAAGATGCAAATGGACTCAAGTCTAGCAACGGGAGCATAAGTCTCACCATAGTCCATACCTTCGACTTGTGTGTAGCCTTGGGCGACGAGACGTGCTTTGTTGCGAACTACTTGTCCATCTTCATCTTGCTTGTTGCGAAACACCCATTTGGTACCGATGACGTTGTGGTTGTTGTCGGGCTTCTCAACCAATGTCCAAACTTGGTTCCTCTCAAAGTTGTGTAGCTCTTCATGCATAGCATATATCCAATCCGGATATTCCAATGCTTCTTCAACCTTCATAGGTTCAATGCTAGAGATGAAAGAATAGTTTTCACAAAAGTTAGCTAAACGAGTTTTAGAGCGAGTGATTCTCCTGGTTTGAATATCATTGTAGATTTGCTCAACGGGATGATCTTTAGCAATTCTTGCTCGAACTCGTGAAAGCTTTTGCTTGGGTCTTTGTTGAACATCTTCTTCATCTTGTTCTTCTTCTTGGCCTTATTCATTGTTGGCGTTGTTGTTCTCTTGTCGTGGTGGAGAAGGAGATTGTTGGCGTTCATCTTGATGCACTTCCTCGTTTTCTTCGTCTTGGTGTGTCCCACTTGTGGATGCTTCCGTATCAACTCTTGGTTCACCTTGTCGTGAAGTAGAAGCTTCCACTTGGACAGACGAGGTACTCTCCTTCACCTCCGTTGGACGGACCTTGCCAATAGACAAGTCTTGGATTGCTTCCGAAGGATCATTGTCTCCTACATCAATTGGCAATTGCTCTTCTTGCGAGCCGTTAGATTCATCAAACTTCACATCTACTGTCTCTTCAACCTTTCGGGTGAAATTGTTGTAGACATGGTAAGTGTGAGAGTTTGAGCCATAACCTAGTAGGAAACCTTCATGAGACTTAGGAGCAAATTTAGAACGATGATGCTTATCAAGAATGTAGCACTTTGAGCCGAATACTCGAAATTATCCAACTTGGGGTTTGTTACCGGTGAGGAGCTCGTATGCCGTCTTTCTGAGTAGCTTGTGAAGGTACAAGCAATTTGTTGCATGACAAGCTGTCTCAACCGCTTCTGCCTAAAAGTGCTTCGGCGTCTTGTACTCATCAAGCATTGTTCTCGCCATTTCGATGAGCATCCGGTTCTTCCTCTCAACAACTCCGTTTTGTTGAGGTGTGTACGTAGCCGGGAACTCGCGTGAAATCCCTTCTTCGTCAAGAAAGGTCTCCACATTTGCCTTCTTGAACTCCGTTCCGTTGTTGCTGCGAACCTTCTTGATCTTCACTTCAAATTGATTTTGGGCCTTCCTAGTGAAGTTTTTGAAGATCTTTTGGACCTGCGATTTATTATCAAGAAAGAACACCCACGTAAATCTTGAAAAATCATCAACTATAACTAGACCAAAAGAATTTCCACCGAGACTCTTGTAAGAGTTGGGACCAAAAAGATCCATGTGAAGTAGCTCGAGTGGCCTCCTTGTGGTCATGATGTTCTTCACGGGATGCCTTCCTCCCACCTGTTTACCTGCCTGACAAGCGCTGCAAAGTCTATCCTTATCAAATATGACATCGTTAACTCCAAGGATATGATTTTCTTTAATAAGCTTGTCAAGGTTTCGCATACCAACATGACCTAATCATCTATGCCATAACCAACCTTTTGAGGATTTAGCAATGAAGCAAGTTTTAGGTTGAGCCTTTTTAGTGAAATCAACAATGTATAGATATCCTCTACGCACACCGGTAAAGACCATTTTATGATTGTCTCGACGAAACACTTGGCAATCTACTTCAGTAAATAGAACATTGAAACCAAAATCAGCAAGTCTAGATACTGAAAGTAAGTTGTATCCAAGAGATTCAACGAGCATAACATTTTGTATGGAGCTATCATGTGATATGGCCACCTTACCGAGGCCAACCACCTTACCCTTTGAGTTGTCACCGAAAGTGACATACTTTCGAGGACTATCATTATCAGCAAGCTCACGAAACATGTCTTTATCTCCGGTCATGTGATCGGTACATCCACTATCAAGAACCCATTCCTTTCCTCCTGACATATATCCCCGAAGATTTGACATAAGACCAAAGTGTGTCATTGCATCATCAAGATCGAAGTCACTATCATCATCGTCATCATAGTATCCATGTTCAACATCGTCATGTGGTGGATCAAATCCTAGAGAGGGTAATTCGTTAGAGTGAGTTTGACAATGATCTTGCTTATGAATTTTTATAGCTTCGGAAATAATATCACTAATAATCCCAACATTTCCTTTGGCACGCATAAGGTTTGTAATCTCAAATAGACGATTACCAAACATAGGATCACTAGAATTCATCTTACTCAAGGCAATAGACTTATGGAGAATTTCATCAAGATTTTTCAAGGAATAATCTGGAAATCGTTCCTCAAGAAATTTCCATATAGTGTAGGCACACTTAAAAGTAGGCAAACATCCAATCAAGTTTCTAGGCAATCCTCTAATGACAAGTTTGGCAGTTCTAAGATTCCTAATCATGTCAATTCACTCATCATGGGTAGGATGCATAGGATCAACATAAGGTGCACAAGGGCTAGCAATGTACTTGTTCAAATGATATTGATTGAAAATTACAAGCATCTCATTTTTCCACTTATGAAAATACTCTCCATCAAGAATAGGCACTCTATGTCTAAGACTCCCCAAAGTAGACTCATCCATCTTCCTCCAATGGTGATTAAACCAAGGCAATGGAGACCAATGCTCTGATACCACTTGTAGGACCTTGAGAAGAGGTGTCTAGAGGGGGGGTGATTAGACACTAAGTACCAAAGTTGTAGTTTTTTAGTTTCCTTAAGTTTAAGTGGAGTTTAGGCACAAGTTTAACATTCACAATACATATCAAGCAAGCATGCAAGAGTATATGAGCAGCGGACAGTAAAGCATGCAACTTGCAGGAATGTAAAGGGAAGGGTTTGGAGGATTCAAACGCAATTGGAGACACGGATGCTTTTGGCGTGTTTCCGATAGGTGGTGCTATCGTACATCCACGTTGATGGAGACTTCGACCCATGAAGGGTAACGGTAGCGCGAGTCCACGGAGGGCTCCACCCACGAAGGGTCCATGAAGAAACAACCTTGTCTATCCCACCATGGCCGTCGCCCACGAAGGACTTGCCTCACTAGTGGTAGATCTTCACGAAGTAGGCGATCTCCTTGCCCTTACAAACTCCTTGGTTCAACTCCACAATCTTGTCGGAGGCTCCCAAGTGACACCTAGCCAATCTAGGAGACAACACTCTCCAAGAAGTAACAAATGGTGCGTTGATGATGAACTCCTTGCTCTTGTGCTTCAAATGATAGTCTCCCCAACACTCATCTCTCTCTCATAGGTGTTGGATCTGGTGGAAAGAAGATTTGAGTGGAAAGAAACTTCGGGAAGGCTAGAGATCAAGATTCATATGGTAGGAATGGAATATCTTGGCCTCAACACATGAGTAGGTGGTTCTCTCTCAGAAATGGTAAGTTGGAAGTGTAGGTTTAGTCTGATGGCTCTCTCCACGAATGAAGAGGAGGTGGAGGGGTATATATAGCCTCCACACAAAATCTAACCGTTACACACAATCTACCAAACTCGGTGGGACCGATTCATTAAACTCGGTCAGACTGATTTAGCAAATAATATGACCATTAGGTTTTTCGGTGGGACCGAAATGCAACTCGGTGAGACCGATATAGTTAGGGTTAGGGCATAACGTAATCTCGGTAAGACCGATTACACAAACTTGGTGAGACCAATTTTGGTAATAAGCTTTCCAGAGAGTTGGTCAGGCAAACTCGGTTTGACTAATTACACAAACTCGGTGGGACCGATTTTGGTAATGAGTCAATCCAGGAAGTTTGCATTGTAATCTTGGTAGTACCGATTGCTCAAACTCGGTGGGACCGATTTTGGTAATGGACATACACAAAGAGATTACAATCCCATCTCGGTGAGACCGAGATCCCTATCGGTAAGACCGATTTGCCTAGGGTTTGTGGCAGTGGCTATGACATCTGAAATCGGTGGCGCCGGATAGGAAGAATTGGTGTGACCGATTTTGGCTTTAGGTTTTGGTCATTTGTGGATGTGAGTAAGTAGCTGAGGGTTTTGGAGCATATCACTAAGCACATGAAGCAAGAGGCTCATTAAGCAACACCTCATCCCTCCTTGGTAGTATTGGCTTTTCTTATAGACTCAATGTGATCTTGGATCACGAAAATATAAAATGAAAAGTCTTGGGCTTGAAGCTTGAGCCAATCCTTTGTCCTTAGCATCTTGAAGGAGTTCCCACATCCTTTCGTCCATGCCACTCCATTGTTGAACTTATCTGGAACATACTAGATAAAAGTGTTAGTCCAACAAGAGATATGTTGACATTAATTTCCAAAACCACCTAGGGAGCACTTGTGCTTTCATTAGGCAAAGCCCTGCATAGGTAACTTCATCATCACCGTCACCACGCCGTCATGCTGACGAAACTCTCCGTCGACCTCAACTGGATCTAGAGTTCATGGGACGAAACCGAGCTGAACGTGTGCAGATCATGGAGGTTCCGTACCTTCGGTATAGGATCGGTCGGATCGTGAAGACGTACGACTACATCAGCAGCGTTGTCATAACGCTTCGTTTTCGGTCTACGAGGGTACGTAGACAACACTCTCCCCTCTTGTTGCTATGTCACCTAAATAGATCTTGCGTGATTGTTGGAATTTTTTTTTGAAATTACTGCGTTCCCCAATAGAAAGACCCATGAAGTGGACCCCAGAAGCAGATGCAACCCTGCAAGAGTTGAAGGCCTACATATCTTTTGTGCCTACCTTGGTCGCTCCCGAACCACAGGAACCATTGCTGCTGTACTTAGCAGCAACAAACCAAGTGGTTAGTGAAGGCTTGGTGGCACAGCGGGAAGTGGATGAGGTAAGGAGTGAAAATTGTCCGATAGAGTTAGATAAAGATCAGGATAGAAATCAGCACGACAGCGATAACGGCCCCAAGGACACGGCAAGGAAGAAAGTGGTGCAGCGTCTAGTGTACTTTGTCAGTTCCCTGTTACAGGGGGCTCGATTGAGGTATTGTGGCGTGCAAAAATTGATCTTAGGTCTCATCATGGCCTCAAAGAAACTACGCCACTACATCCCAGCCCATGAGATTACGGTTGTCACTCGCTTCCGGTTGCAAAGGATACTCTGAAACCCTGAGCATACTGGCAAAATAGTGGAGTGGGATTTGGAGTTGACCATTTTCGGTCTGAAGTTTGAGAGCACATCGACAATTTAGAGCAGGGCGTTGGCAGAGTTTATTGCAGAATGGACAACGGCCCCTGATGAGGAAGTAACAGAAACAGTTATCCCCGGAAAGGAGGCACCCCAAGAATGGATCATATATTTCGAAGGTGCCTTTTCCCTGCAAGGTGCAAGGGCTGGCGTGCTTCTTGTCGCACCCTTAGGGAGAACTTGAAGTACGTCGTCCAGATGCATTTTTCCCGGGAAGAGGCAACCAACAATACAGCAGAGTATGAAGGGCTCCTTGCCGGGCTCAGGATTGCTGCAAAATTGGGAATTAAGAAGATGATTATTCGTGGAGATTCATAGCTTGTGGTGAGACAAGCCAATAAAGATTATCAAACTCCATTAATGGAGGCATACATTGAGGAAGTGAGAAGATTGGAGGAGTGCTTTGATAGATTGCAAATAGAGCATGTACCCTGTGCAGAAAAAAACATAGCTGATCATCTGCCAAAGTGTGGTGCACAAAAGCTTCCTGGGGAATCAGGAACTTCTGTTCTCCATCTTACTCAGCACTCCGTATCCCCAGCAACAATGTACTAGAAGAGGAGAAAGATGGACTCTGGTAAGACTCTCCCGGTAGAGCCTCGTGCTCCTGGCAGGGACCCTGCCATAAACTCACAACTTGCCGGCCCACACCCTCTTGCCGGGACCATGATACCCGCAGACGAGGAGTGTGCCCCCGCAGTTAAGGAGGTGCCGCTAGTCCTCGTTGTCGAGCCTCAGCCTCCAACTTGGGCAAGGCACATAGTCCACTTTCTCCAACCGAAGAACTCCCCAATTACCAAGATGAGGCTGAAAGAGTACCCCGGAGGGCCAGTGTGTACCAATTTGTCGATGACACCCTGTACAGAAGGAGGTCCAACGGTGTGAAATTGAAGTGCATCTGCCGGGAAGAAGGAAAGGAACTGTTGGCTGAAATACATAGAGGCATGTGCGGCTCCCACATTGGATCAAGGGCATTAGTTGGGAAAGCGTTCCGTCAAGGATCCTATTGGCCCATAGCCCTCAAAGATGCGGTCGAGCTAGTCACGAAATGTGAAGCCTGTCAGTTCCATTTCAAGAATATCCACATGCCCGCCCAAGATCTTTAGACAATCCCTTTATCACGGGCATTTTTGGTCTGGGGGCTCGATATCCTCGGCCCTTTCCCCCGAGCAATCGGGGACTTTGAATTGTTGTTCGTTGCCATTGACAAGTTTACAAAGTGGCCAAAAGTGACTCCCGTGAGAAAGGTGACTGCTCAATGAACTGTCAAGTTCTTGAAAGAATTGGTGTGTCGTTTTGGAGTTCCGGAAAGGATCATCACGGACAACGGCGCCCAGTTCACGAGTCGTGCCTTCATGCAATATGTTCGCACCCTCGGAAGCAAGGCCTCATTTGCCTCAATCGCTCATCCTAGGAGAAATAGGCAAGCTGAGAGGGCGAATGCTGAAGGTGCTACAGGGACACAAAACAAGCACGGCAGGCAGTGGACCGATGAGCTGCCGATAGTCCTTTGGTCCCTCAAAACAACAACAAATCAAGCTACCGGACAGACTCCCTTTTCCCTGGTCTATTGGGCAGAAGTAGTTATCCCCATGGAACACATATACTTGTCATCTCGAGTGCTTGCCTATGATGAAGCAGTCCCATTGACCGAGGAACCAGAGTTGTTGGATGAAGTGGCCAGCATTAGCAAGGATACTGCTGAAGAGGCCGCCAAGATTGATGCCGCGGAGGGCCGGGAACATACTGCCCGAAGAGGTCCCAAAGGAGGCAGAGAAGATCCCCGATAGCGTGCTAGGGTAGGAGTTAGTGGTCGAAGAGAAAGTTCCCCTTCAAACAATGAGCCCTTGTCCCTAGTTTGGCACCATGATCGTGGCCCTAGAGCCATCTTTGAGCATTTTGGCATTGGTTCTTGCCCAACCTGGACTCGGAGCCCCCAGATCATTCGTGGCAGTAAGTGCAGATCCTAATGAGGAGATCTAGTGCATCAAGGCGCTGCTGTCCCAGAGAGCTGAAGAGGCTGATGATTCAGCTAGTGTAGTCATGGGCTTGTCCTTCCCGGAGTCCGTGGAAACAAGCATCAATGAGATCCAGAACATGGGTAGCTTGAAGTGGCAGGCGCTCAAGGAGCAGTGCAACTCCTCTAGCCTCATGGGTCAGAACTTGAGGGACAAGGGTATTGAACTGCGCGAGTGGCAGGACAAGCAGTTCCAAATCCTTTTGTGGCAACAAGAGGTGATAAAAATGGCAAAAGAGGACATCGCTACCCGAGAAGTTGATGACACAAAAGTTTATGGGGTCAATTGTAGCTCTTTTTGATAACTAAGAGTGTCGAATACAAACGAGGAGCAGAAGGAAATGACAAGTGGTTTTCAGCAAGGCAATGTCTGCAAGTGCTAAAATTGTAAGTAGCGGAGTAGTTTGGTACCAAGATAATTTATAACGAGCAAGTAACAATAGTAGTAACAAAAGTGCAGCAAGGTAGCCCAATCCTTTTGACAACAGACAGGCCAAAACGGTTGCTTATAATAAGCAAAGTGTTCTTGAGAGTACACGGGAATTTCATCTAGTCACTTTCATCATGTTGGCTTAATTTGTGTTCGGTACTTTGATAATTTGATATGTGAGTGGACCGGCGCTTAGGTGTTGTTCTTACTTGAACAAACCTCCTACTTATAATTAACCCTCTCGCAATCATCTGCAACTACCAGAAAAGTATTAAGAATACATTCTAACCATAGCATTAAACTTTTGGATCCAATCAGTCCCTTACGGAATAGCGCATAAACTCGGGTTTAAGCTTCTGTCACTCTCGCAACCCACAATCTAACTACTCCACAATGCATTTCCTTATACCCAAATATGGTGAAGTGTCATGTAGTCAACATTCACATGACACCACTAAGAGAATGGCAACATACATACCATCAAAATATCAAACACATGTCAAGTTCACATGATTACTTGCAACATGATTTCTCCCGTGACCTCAAAAACGAAAGTAAATACTCACAAATGATAAACATGCTCAAGATGAGAGGGGTATTAAATAGCATAATGGATCTGAACATATATTCTTCCACCAAATATACCATATAGTAATCAACTATAAGATGTAATCAACACTACTAGTCACCCACGGGCACCAATCTATAGTTTTGATACAAAGATTGAACACAAGAGATGAACTAGGGTTTGAGAGGAGTTGGTGCTATGAAGATGTTGATGAAGATAGCCCTCCCAAAGATGCGAGAGTTTTTGGTGATGATGATCACGATGATTTCCCCCTCCGGGAGGGAAGTTCCCCCGGCAGAATCGCTTCGCCGGAGAGCAAAAGTGCTCCTGCCCAAGTTCCGCCTCAAGACGGTGGCGCTCTGTCCCGAAAGTCTCCACCTTTATTTTCCAAGGTAAAAACGACTTATATACCAGAAGATGGGCACTGGAGATGGGCCAAGGAGGGCGCAACCCACCAGGGCGGTCCTGGGCTCCCTGGCACGCCCAGGTGGGTTGTGCCCACCTAGTGGGCCCCTCTGGTAGTCATTTGCTCCAATATTTCTTAAATATTCCATAACAATTCTCTGTGAAGGTTCAGCTGGTTTGGAGTTGTGCAGAATATGTAGCCTGATGTAGCTTTTTCAGGTCCAGATTTCCAGCTGCCAGAATTCTCCTTGTGGGTGTGTACCTTGCAAATTATGAGAGAAAAGGCATTAGAATTACTCCAAAAAGCATTATTATGGATAAAAACATTATAAATAACAGTAAGAAAACATGAGGCAAAATGCACATATCAGAAGTCCGTCATGCCGATGTTGTTCTTGCGCTACTTCATCGTAGGCAAGTACTCGAGGTGACTCGTATATGAGTTCCGTGGGAATCACTTCTACTTCCCCATAGACGAGGGATAACGGAGCCTGGCGGTAGCTCAATTTGGTGCCGTACGGAGGGACCAAAGAACCACCAGCAGCTCGTCGATCCATCGTCCACCACATTTCTGCAGCTTATCAAATGTTCTTGTCTTGAGTCCTCGCAGCACTTCAGCCTTCGGCCTCTCAGCTTGACTGTTACTTTTGGGATGGGAAGCAGAAGAAAATGAGACCTTGCTTCTGAGGGCATGAACGTATTGCATGAAGTCGTGGCTTGTGAATTGGGTGCCGTTGTCAGTGATGACTCTGGCGGGTACTCCAAAGCGGCACACCAATCAGTTCAAGAACTTGATAGCTAACTATGCGGTCACCTTCCTCACGGGCTCCACTTTCGGCCACTTTGTAAACTTGTTGATTTCAACGTACAAGAATGCAAATCCCCCCGTAGCACGGGGGAAGGGTCCCAAGATGTCGAGCCCCCAGACCGAAAAGGGTCATGCCAAAGGGATGTTTTGGAGAGCTTGAGTAGGTTGATGGATATTCTTGGAATGGAACTGGCAGGCTTCACATTTGGTGACTAGCTCAATTGCATCTTGGAGGGACGTGGGCTAGTAGAAACCTTGCCGGAAAGCTTTTCCAACCAGGGCCCTTGATCCAATATGGGAGCCGCACATACCTTTGTGTATCTCTGCCAACAGTTCCTTCCCTCCTTCCCGACAAACGCACATCAATTTCGTGCTGTTGGGCCTCCTTCTGTATAGCGTATCATCGACGAACTGATACAGGCTGGCCCTCTGGGCTACTCTTTCAGCTTCTTATTGCTCTTCGAGAAGTTCTCCTGTTTGGAGGTAATGGACAATGTGTCGCGCCCAAGTTGGAGCCTGGGGATCGACAACTAGGATTAGCGGCACCTCCTCATTCATGGGAGCGCATGCCTGAACCGCAAATACTAGTAGTTCGGCGGGAGGGTGCTGCTCATCGAGCGAAGGGGAGTTATTCCAACCAAGCTCTCTGTCAGGGGCTTCAAGAAGCTCTACTGGGAGAGGCTTGACGCAGTCCAGTTTCCTCCTCTTTCTAGTCATTGTTGTCAGGGATACGGAGGGATGAGTCAGATGGAGAAGAAAAGTCCCTGGTTCCACATGAAGTTTTTGTGCAACAAACTTTGACAGATGATCAGCAATGCTATTTTCCACATGGGGCACATGCTCAGTTTGTAATACATCAAAATGCTCCTCCAACTTTCTCACTTACTCCATGTATGCCTCCATCAATGGGCTTTGATAATCCTTGTTAACCTGCCTCACAATAAGTTGTGAGTCTCCATGAATGATCAACTTCCTGACTCCAAACTCTATTATGATCCCGAGCCCGGCAAGGAGCCCTTCATATTCTGAAGTGTTATTGGTAGACTTTTCCCAGGGGAAATGTATTTGGACAACATGCTTGAGGTGCTCCCCAGTGGGTGCGACGTGACGCACGCCAGCTCCAGCACCTTGTGGGGATAATGCACCATTGAAGTACATGATCCATTCTCGGGGCGCTTCCTTGCCGGGGATAACTATCTCCAGTGCTACTTAATCAGGGGTAGGCGTCCATTCTGCAACAAACTCCACCAGTGCTCTATTCTGAATAGTTGATGTGCTCTCAAATTTCAAACCAAATCTTGATAACTCCAAAGCCCATTCCACTATTCTGCCAGTGGCCTCAGGGTTCCTCGGTATGCATTGCAAGGGGAAGCGGGTGACAATCGTGATCTTGTGGGCTTGGAAGTAATGAAGCAACTTCCTTGAGGCTATGATGAGGCCAAAGATCAACTTTTGCATGCCAGAATACCTTGATCTAGCCCCCTACAGTAGGGAGCTGACAAAGTACACTGGCTGCTGCACCACCTTCTTCCTTGCCATGACCTTGGAATTGTCTCTGTTGCCCAGCTCCTCTTTGTTCTGATATGCACCTGATCCTGCCGGGACAAGTTCACTTTCCTCTCTGAAGGGGATGGTAGTCGCAGTTTCTCCTTCATCTACCTCTCGTTATGCCACCAGTGCTGCACTAACCACTTGATTGGTTGCCGCTAGGTACAGTAGCAATGGCTCTAGTGGTTTAGGAGCGACTAAGGTAGGAACAGAGGAAAGATAGGTCTTCAAACCTTGCAACCCAGCGGCCGCCTTCGGGGTCCACTCCATGAGCTCTGCCTTCTTCAAGATTTTGAAGAATGGCAAGGCACACTGTGTAGACTTGGAAATGAACCTGCTCAGTGCGGCAACACATCCAGCCAGACGTCTCACATCTTTAACTGTCTTGGGTGCTTGAATATACTCGATTGCCTTGATCTTGTTGGGGTTGGCTTCTATCCCCGGTGGGATAGGAAAAAGCCAAGTAGCTTGTCGGAAGGAACGACAAACACACACTTCTCTGGGTTTATTTTCAAGTTGATCTTGCGCAGATTTGCAAAGGTCTCTTCCAAATCCTGAATGAGAGTTGATTTGTCCTTGGATTTGACCACAATGTCATCCATGTAAGCTTCGATATTCCTGTGCAGCGGGGACTCAAAACCAATTTGCACTGCTCTTGCAAAAGAGGATCTAGCGCTCTTTAAACCGAAGGGCATCTGTAAAAAAACAATACATGTCGCATGGGGTTATGGACACGGTCTTCTCTTCATCTTTCTTGGACATGAAAGTCTGGTGGTATCCGAAGTAGGCATTGAAGAAGGAAAGCATGTCACATCTAGAGGTGGAATCCACAATCTGATCGATGCGCGATAAGGGGAATGGGTCCTTCAGACATGCTTTATTCAGATATGTGAAATCTATGCAAAGCCTCCACTTCCCATTCGCCTTGCACACTACCACTGGATTTGCCAACCATGTTCAATGCATGATACATCTCCAACGTATCTATAATTTTTGATTGTTCCATGCTATTATAATACATGTTTTGGATGTTTATGGGCTTTACTTTACAATTTTTATATCATATTTGGGACTAACCTACTAACCGGAGGCCCAGCCCGAATTGCTTTTTTTTCGCCTATTCAGTGTTTTGAAGAAAAGGAATATCAAACGGAGTCCAAACGGGATGAAACCTTTGGGAGCATTCTTTTTGGAACAAATGCAATCCATGGGACATGGAGTGGAAGTCAAGCAACAACCGAGGTGGCCACAAGGGTGTCCGGCATGCCGCCTGGGGGTGGGCGCGCCCCCCACCCTCGTGGGCTCCTCGAGCGTCCACCGACCTACTTCTTCTCCTATATATATCCACGTACCCCAAAACATCCAGGAGCACCACAAAAAACTATTTCCACCACCACAACCTTCTATATCCGCGAGATCCCATCTTGGATCCTTCGCCGGCGCTCCGTCGGAGGGGGAATCGACCACGGACGGCCTCTACATCATCTCCAAGGCCTCTCCAATGAGTTGTGAATAGTTTACCACAGACCTTCGGGTCCATAGTTATTAGCTAGATGGCTTCTTCTCTCTCTTTGAATCTCAATACAAAGTTCTCCTCGATCTTCTTGGAGATCTATTAGATGTAACTCTTTTTGCGGTGTGTTTGTCGAGATCCGATGAATTGTGGGTTTATGATCAAGTTTATCTATGATAAATATTTGAATCTCCTCTGAATTATTTTATGTGTGATTAAGTTATCTTTGCAAGTCTCTTAGAATTATCAGTTTGGTTTAGCCTACTCGATTGTTGCCAGCGAGGATAAAAAGATGGGGTTTATATCATATTGCATGAGTTTATCCCTCTCCATCATGTCATCTTTCTTAATGCGTTACTCTGTTCTTCATGAACTTAATAATCTAGATGCAGGCAGGAGTCGATCGATGTGTGGAGTAATAGTAGTAGATGCAGGCAGGAGTCGGTCTACTTTGTCACGGGCGTGATGCCTTTATACATGATCATGCCTAGATAATCTCATAACTATGCGCTTTTCTATCAATTGCTCGACAGTAATTTGTTCACCCACCTTAATACTTATGCTATCTTGAGAGAAGCCACTAGTGAAACCTATGGCCCCCGGGTCTATCTTTTAGCATATAAGTTTTCAATCTACTTTTATTTGCATCTTTTACTTTCCAATCTATATCATAAAAATACCAAAAATGTTTATCTTAGCATATTATCTATATCAGATCTCACTTTCGCAAGTGGTCATGAAGGGATTGACAACCCATTTATTGCATTGGTTGCGAGGTTCTTGTTTGTTTGTGTAGGTGCATGGGACTTCTGAGGAGCCTCCTACTGGATTGATACCTTGGTTCTCGAAAACTGAGGGAAGTACTTACGCTACTTTGCTGCATCACCCTTTCCTCTTCAAGGAAAACCAACGCAAGCTCAAGACATAGGAATGCAATACTCCTCTAACCAAACCAGCAGCTTCAAGTTTCTTGATCTCGTCGGCAATGAACTCTTGCTGCCCCAAGGCTTGCTTCCAGACCTTTTGCTTGACGGGCCGGGCATGACGGCAGACAACAAGGTTCTGCTTGATTACCTTCTTGGGAACACCGAGGATGTCAGATGGTTGCCAAGCAAACACATCGACATTCACCCGCATGAAGGCAAGGAGCGCGCTTTCCCATTTGTCGTCAAGGGTGGAGCTGATAATAAATGTACCATCAGCGCCAACCAGCCCTGCCGGGACCTTCTTGACAGCAGGTGCAACAACCTTGGATCTTTTGCTGGTGGTACTCTCCGGTAAGTCATCGACAGGTGCAGTGCACTCCGAAGAGGCGCATTTCCCTGATTCCTTGCGGGTAACCTTGCATGCTTTTCTCCTTTGTTTTTTTTCCTTGGCGGGGACCGCGGCTTCCATGGCCTCGGCTGCGACCGCGTCCCGGTACATCTTGTCTACGCATATAACTGCGTCCTTCTTGTCGGATGGGATAGAAATAACGCCCATTGGTCCTAGCATCCTCAGGGTGTTGTAGGCATAGTGGGATGCCGCCATGAACTTTGCCAGAGCAGGTCGTCCAAGTATTCCATTGTATGGCAACGGAAGCTCAACCACGACGAACACATCTTCTCAGTCCGGTATTACAATTCTCCTCCAAACGTCACTGGCAGTTTGATCTTCCCCTTCTGACGGCTCCTACCGGGGTTGATTCCTTGAAACCTGCTAGTAACCTTGAGCTCTTCTTCTGTGATCTGTAACTTAGTGATGACCTTTGGATAAATCAGATTCAACCCAGTCCCGCCATCAACCAACATCTTTGTGACCTTGACGTTGCGGATTGTTGGTGATACCAACAATGGTAAGCACCCTACTGCGGTGGTGCAGTCAGGGTGATCCTATTCGGCAAAGATGATAGGCGCGCGGGACCACTTGAGTGGTTTCCGAGAATCTCCGCTGGCTCCACAACATTGACCTCCCACGCCCACTGCTTAAGCTGGCGGTGAGAGGAGTGCAAAGACGCACCTCCGTCAATGCATAGGGCGTCAGTGGCCTTCTGGAACTCCTGCTACTAGTTTCCTCTTCATCGCTCTTGTCATCGCATTCCTTGTTCTTATGGCCTCTGGCAAGTTTCCCTTGATGCTGAGGGACCTTGCCGGGGCAACCTCCTTTGCCACCTCAGCCCTTCCCACCAATGTCATCTTGGTCTCTCTCTTTGTCCCGCTTCTCATACTCGGCATTTTACTTCTTGACGAGTTGCTCAACGTGGTGACACTCTTGGAGATCATGGACCTTGGTCCGATGGATCTTGCAGTATGGCCTGTCAGCCTTCCCAGCCCTATCGGCCACTGCAGCTTCCCGGCAGTCAGTGCACGTGGAAACTTCCTTGCCGGGGGCTTTGGTTTTGGCCTTCTTGCCACTACTAGGAACTACAGATCCCTCGACAGCCCGAACTGTCTTCTTCTTGCTCTTCTTGTTGTGTTTCTTGTTTTCCTTCTTCTGGCTGGCAGTATTGTCATCGTCTTCTGAACCGACATCGATGCCATCCTCTTCTCTGGGGAGCCACATACCCTCCTCTGTACCGTCAGACTTATCTAGCAAGGTGTAAAGCTCATTCATAGTCTTAGGCAACTGGACGTTCATCTTGGAATGTATCCTGCGGTTGCGTACGTTGGACTGGAATGCAGCAATCATAGCTGTCGGGTGGATATCCGGAATATACTTGGCTGAACCTTTCCATGTACTTCTGCAAACTCTCCCATTCCTTTTGTGGAAGGAGCTGCAGATTGCTGGGCCTCCCTAGTTCTTGATGGCTGCCCGTGAAGGCGCCAACAAACTCATGGCACAAGTCAGCCCAGGTCGAGATGTAGTTTTTCGAAAAGTGCATCAGCCACGACCTCACGTTTGGCTTGATTACCAAAGGGAAGTAGTTGGAGAATACCTTTTCATCCCTTCCTCCGGCAGCTTGAACAACGATGGTGTAGATGCTCAAGAACTCTTCCAGGTCCAATCTTCCATCGTATTTTCTGGTATTTCTGGCTTGAACACATGGACAAATGTCCAACGAACTTGTCATAGCTCTCAAATGAAGGCAGGGCACCCAACCTCGAAAGGCAGGTATCCGTCTCCATCGGGCACGGGCTTGTCGACGTTGGGGTCATTGTGCCTGTCAAACTGGCGGCGGGTATCACGGTGTCATTCTATGGTGACGCGCATGTCTTCCCTCTGCTTGTCTTCCAGGGCCTGCCGCTGGTCTCATCGGACTCGAGGATCAGACAAGCCATCGATACATCATCGGGTTCTTGATCGCGTCGCTCCGGTCGCGGCCCCTGTGCTGGTTGCCGTGGAGGGGACTGCACCATAGGAGTGGCCACTTCAGTACGGCCAGCGGCTCGGGCCGATGTCGCCGCCTGTGAAGGCCGTGGCAGGCCTACTCGTTGTGATCCTCCCGCCTCAGCAAAACCAATCAGGCTCTGAATGGTGGCTCTCCACTCATCCATTTGATCGGCTGCTGGCGGAAATCTCAATAGGAGTTGGGCCCACGCCAAGGCTTCTCAAGCGGTGCTTGGCATAGAAGATGACGCAGATTGGGACGTCGTCTGGCTTCTAATAGTGCCGGTAGTGGCGGCGCCGCGTTCACGTTGCCGCGATCTGGTCGCCAGCGTGGCGTGGCTATGAGGTGGATGTGCATGCGGATTGATGACCCCATTCGGCGCATCGTCTTGGCCAGCTTGCCCTGGGGAGGGCGCATGCCCTGTAGCCGCACCCGCGGTGTGGGTGTCGGTGCAACAGACCCTGGGTATGTTGCCCTGACTATGCACAGGCATGGGAACAAGATTATGGCATCAAGCCATGCTAGAGTACAAGAGACCAAGATCTTCGAAGGACCAGCATGCAGAACAAGAGGACCAAGATCAAGCGAGAAGCAAAGTACCACTAGGAGAGAAGGCTCCCTTGCCGGGCAAATGGGCTTGGCAAGAGCAGAGCCAACCCCAGAAGAAAGTGACGAGGGCATCCGAGCTGGACCTGCCGGGACTCACGAAAGCAAGAAACATCTCATCACCCACTTCCCCACGACCCACGTCGTGGATCAGTGCAGTGTCAAGCCAAAAGGTGAGTAAGTGGCAGCCATTCCCCACATGGCAGCCTCTTTCTACAGGAAAACCCACAGATGATACTCGTCCCATGACGTGTCGAAAAAGTAGGCGTGGAGCTGGGAAAACAAGACTGGCAACGCTTGCTCGGCAAGCAACGATGTGACGTTGAGCGAAGCAATTAATGTGCCCTGTCAGCCTACAGAGGTAGGTATGATAGCATTGTTTGCTATCTTATGAGTGCATAATGACTGATTTGCCATTGTGGTGACCCCTTAACCTACAAAAGGAGGCCCATGGAAACCGTAGAAATGGTTCGCGAGGTTAGAAAGTTAGACACCCATACGTGCATAGCCGCTGTCGGGGATGTGGTCGGAGTAGGCAGCACCGTCAGCCTTTCGCCTGTGGCCGAAGCAGAAGCAGGAGGCACCAGAGGAGAGCGACATCGGCAACACCCCGACGACCATGCTCCACGAAGGTCCGGGTGGAGGGGCTACTCTGTCCACATCTTGTCCTCTCGCCTGCACAGTCGCAGTGATGACGCTCGGTCTGGGGAAAACCGCCGCCCTTCGGCCGCCCCTGTCATGGGAGCGACCGCTGTGCGTGCGCCTTCCCCTGGGCGAGTCGACCAAGCTGCTAAGCCCAACGGAGACGCTGGCCCTCAAGCGCCTTCAACGCGCCACTATGCAATCCAGGTGGCCGCTCCGCAACAATGGGGGGTGCAGTGTTGTCGCTGCTGGCACCGTCAGGAGTTGAGGGACAGTATGTTCCGCATCATCATCAGCCATGCTGAGCATGGCTATAGAGGCCATGCCGCGGGCTCAGCTGCTACTCAGGTTCCCGCCAGCAGTTGAGTAGATGGACGAGTGGTGTGCCACAATTGAGATCCTGGTCAGTTTTGCCGAAGCTGGGGGCTCATAGTGAGTTGGCCCGCCACGGCCTCCCCAAGTGATGGCAACGGCTCGTGCTGCTAGTCGTACAGAAGTACCACCCCCATGGTGCAGTCCCCGCCACGGCAACCAGCACGAGCTCGACATCACCTAGAACCTGATGGTGTTTCGATGGCCTCTTCTGACCCTCGAGCGCGTCCAGATCGATGGCAGGCCTCGAAGGACAGGCAGAGGGAAGACACGCGCGTTGTCGTTGAGCAACACCATGATGACCACTGCCGGACCGATGGGTGCAACGGTCCTGACATTGACGAGCCCACGCCCGATATTGGTGGGTGCCTACCTTTTGAGGTTGGATGCCCTTCCTTTACTCGTGAGCTGTAGCAAATCTGTTGGTCGTCTGTCTGCACATTCAAGCCAGAGATACCTGAGAAGTATGATGGGAGGCTCAACCCTATGTAGTTTTTGAGCATCTACACCATTGCCATCCAAGCAGCCAGGGGAAAGATGAGAAGGTATTCGCCAACTACTTTCCATTGGCCCTCAAGTCCAATGTGAGGTCTTGGTTAATGCATCTACCGGAGAACTCCATTTCTTCATGGGCCGACCTTTGTTATGAGTTCATTGGCTCCTTTACTGGTGGCCATCAAGACCAGCCAGACCCAGCGATATGCAGCTTCTCCTGCAGAGAGAAGGAGAGACACGCCGGAAGTATTTGCAGAGGTTTAGCAAAGTCCACGGGAACGTCCCAAACATCCATCCGGCAGCCGTAATAGCTACCTTCCAGTGCAATGTGCGCAACCACATGATTCGTTCCAAGATGAATGTGCGGTTGCCCTAGACTGTGAAGGAGCTTTACACCCTAGTGGGTAAGTGTGCTTAGATGGAAGAAGGGAGGAAGTTACGCAGAGAGGATGATTGCATCAATATTGATTCAGAAGATGATGATGAATCCACCAGTTAGAAGAATAGCAAGAAGCGCAACAAGAGGCGCAAGGATAAGGTAGTGATGACTGTTGAAGGATCGGGTACGCCTAGTACTGGCAAGACAACCAAGGCTGAAGTCCCCGGCAAGGAAGCTGCCGTCTGGTGACTGCATGGAAGCTTCGGCCGCCGAGAAGGCCGGGAAGGGCGATGGGTCGTATTGCAAGATCCATCAGACCAAGGGCCACAGCCTCCAAGAGTGTTATCAGGTTGAGCAGCTTGTCAAGGGGCAAATAGCTGAGTACGAGAAGCATGATAAGGAAAAGGCTCAGAATGTTGCTGGCGGTAAGGGTCGAAGCGGTGAAGCAAATCACCCCGGGAAACCTTTTCGGAACAAAGGAAAACCCGCCAGAGGTCAAGAGAAGGAAGCTTGTGATGACGAGAGTGATGGAGGGGATGAGGAGGAGACCAGTGAGCAAGAGTTTCAGAAGGCCACTGATGCCCTATGCATTGATGAGGGTGCATCCTTGCACACTTCTTACCACCAACTCAAACGGTGGGCGCGTGAGGTCAACGCTATGGAACTAACACCAGAGGCTTGGAAACCACTCAAATGGTCATGCATCCCCATCATCTTTGACAAAGAGGATCATCCTGGCTGTACCACTATGGTAGGATGTTTGCCATTGTTGGTCTCTCCAACAATTCGCAACCTCAAGGTCACTAAGATATTGGTGGATGGTGGGGCCGGGTTGAATCCGATTTCCCCACAGGTTATCAGCAGGCGTCAGATAGCAGAAGACGAATTAGAGGTCACTAGCATGTTTTAAGGACTTAATGCCGGCAAGCGTCATCCTAAGGGAAATACGATGTTGCCCGTGACATGTGGAGGGGAGTTGAGCTATCGGACAGAAAAGATTGTGTTTGATGTGGCCGACCTCCCCTTGCTGTACAATGGGATCCTTGGACGACCAGCCTTGTCCAAACTCATGGCGGCATCCCACTATGCCTACAATACCTTGAAGATGCCTGGGCCACTTGGAATCATCTCCATCCCATCGGATGAGAAGGACACACTCATTTGCATCGACAAGATGTACTGGGACGCGATCGTGGCAGAGGCAATGGAAGAAACAGTTCCCGCTAAGGAAAGCAAAGGAAAGAAGAAGGATAGCAAGGACGCTGGCAAGGAATCTGGGGGCCATACCTCTTCGTAGTGTGCTGCACCTGTTAAGGATTTGCCAGAGAGTTCCAACAGCAAAGGACCAAGGTTGCTGCCCCACAAGTGAAGAAGGTCTCGCAAGGCTGGCTGGCATTCATGTTACCTTTACTATCAGCGCCACCCTTGATGACAAAGAGGAAAGCACGCTCATTGCCTTCCTGTGGGAGAATATCGATGTGTTTGCTTGGCAACCATCTGATATCCCCGGTGTTTCCAGGGAGGTAATCGAGCACCACCTTACTGTCTGCCCACACGCCAGACCTATCAAGCAGAAAGCCTCGAAGCTGGCCTTGGAGAGGAAGCAGCTTATTGCAGAAGAGATCAAGAAGCTTGAAGCAGCTGGTTTGGTCAGAAGAGTGCTACATCCCACTTGGCTAGGAAATGCAGTGGTAGTTCGGAAGGATAACGGGAAATGGAGGCTTTGCATAGATTTCATAGATCTCAACAAGGCTTGCCCGAAGGACCCACTTCCCTTGTCGTGCATTGATCAGATTGTGGATTCCAATTCAGGCTGCAATTTGCTTTCCTTCCTGGATGCGTATTCTTGATATCACCAGACCTTTATGTCCAAGGAAGACGAAGAGAAAACCTCGTTCATCACCCCATGTGGTATGTATTGTTTTATCCGCATGCCATTCGGATTAAAGAGTGCCGGGTCTAGTTTTACAAGGGCAGTCCAGGTTGGTTTCGAGCCACAATTGCACGTAAACATTGAAGCTTACATGGCCGAGATTGTGGTTAAAACCAAGGATAGAGCAACTCTTATCCAGGATTTGGAGGAGACACTTGCAAATCTGCGCAAGATCAACTTGAAGCTCAACCCAGAAAAGTGTGTGTTTGGCGTTCCCTCCGGTAAGCTACCTGGGTTCTTTGTGTCCCATCAGGGGATCGAAGCCAATCCCAACAAGATCAAAGCCATTGAGCAGATCCAAGCGCCAAAGATTGATTAGGATGTGAGGTGTCTGACAGGGTGCGTTTTTGCACTAAGCAGATTCATTTCCATGTCTGCCGAGCGCGCCCTGCCGTTCTTCAAAATCTTGAACAAGGCAGGACCCATGAAGTGGACCTTAGAAGAAGATATGGCCCTGCAAGAGTTGAAGGCCTACTTATCTTCTATGCCCACATTGGTTGCTCCCAAACCACTGGAGTCATTGCTGCTATACTTAGAGGCAACCAACCAAGTGGTTAGTGCGGCCATGGTGGCGCACCGTGAATTGGACGAGGCAGAGAGTGAGCAAGGTCCGACAGTGTTAGATAAGGATCAGGACAGAAGTGAGCACGACAGCGATGGAAACCCCAAGGACATGGCAAGGAAGAAAGTGGTGCAGCACCCAGTGTACTTCGTCAGTTCCCTATTACAGGGGGCTCGACCGAGGTACTCTGGCATGCAAAAATTGATCTTTGGTCTCATCATGGCCTCAAGGAAACTGTGCCACTACTTCCAAGCCCATGAGATTATGGTTGTCACTCGCTACCCATTGTAAAGGATACTCGAAAACCCTGAGGCTACTGGAAGAATAGTGGAGTGGGCTTCGGAGTTGTCCAGTTTTGGTCTGAAGTTTGAGAGCACATCAACAATTCAGAGCAGGATGTTGGCAGAGTTTATTGCAGAATGGATGCCGACCCCTGATGAGGAAGTGACAGAAACAGTTATCCCCGGCAAAGAGGAGCCCCAAGAATGGATTATGTATTTTGATGGTGCCTTTTCCCTACAAGGTGCAGGGGCTCGCGTGCTTCTTGTCGCACCTCAGTGGAGCACTTGAAGTATGTCGTCCAGATGCATTTTTCCCGGGAAGAGGCAACCAATAATACAACAGAGTATAAAGGGCTCCTTGCTGGGCTCTAGATTGCCGCAGAATTAGGAATCAAGAAGATGCTTATTCAAGGAGTTTCTTAGCTTGTGGTGAGACAAGTCAAAAAGGATTATGAAAGCACATTAATGGAGCATACGTTGAGGAAGTGAGAAGATTGGAGGAGTGCTTTGGCGGACTGCAAATAGAGCACGTACCCCTTGCAGAAAACAACATAGCTGATCATCTGTCAAAGTGTGCTCCACAAAAGCTTCTTGTGGAACCAGGAACTTTTGTTCTCCATCTTACTTAGCCCTCTGTATCCCCAGCAACAATGGCCTGGAAGAGGAGAAAGATGGACTCTGGTAAGCCTCTCCCGGTAGAGCCTTATGCTCCTGGCAGGGACCCTGCCGGAAACTCACAACTTGCTGGCCCGCACCCTCCTACCGAGATCACAGTCCCCGCAGATGAGGAGTGAGCCCCCGTAGTTGAGGAGGTGCCGCTAGTCGTTGCTGAGCCCCAGGCTCCAACTTGGGCAAGGCACATAGTCCACTTTATCCAAACTGGAGAACTCCCCAATGACCAAGATGAGGCTGAAAAAGTAGCCCGGAGGGCCAGTATGTACCAGTTTGTTGATGAAACTCTTTATAGAAGGAGGCCCAACAGTGTGAAATTGAAGTGCATCTGCCAGGAAGAAGGAAAGGAACTGCTGGCCGAGATACACAGAGGCATGTGCGGCTCCCACATTGGATCAAGGGCATTAGTTGGGAAAGCATTCCGTCAAGGATTCTATTGGCCCACAACCCTCCAAGATGCGGTCGAGCTAGTCACGGAATGTGAAGCTTGCCAGTTCCATTCCAAGAACATCCACCTGCCTGCCCATGCTCTTCAGACAATCCCATTATCATGGACATTTATGGTCTGGGGCCTCGATATCCTTGGCCCTTTCCACCGAGAAATCAGGGGCTTTGAATTCTTGTTCGTCGCCATCGACAAGTTTAAAAAGTGGCCGGAAGTGACTCCCGTGAGAAAGGTGACTGCTAAATCAGCTATCAACTTCTTGAAAGAATTGGTGAGTCGTTTTGGAGTTCCGGTAAAGATCATTATGGACAACGGCACCCAGTTCACGAGCCGCGCCTTCATGCAATATGTTCACACCCTCAGAAGCAAGGTCTCATTTGCCTCTGTCGCACATCCCAGAAGCAATGGGCAAGCTGAGAGAGCGAACGCTGAAGTACTGCGGGGACTCAAAACAAGAACCTTTGAAATGCTACGGAAGCACAGCAGGTGGTGGATCGATGAGCTCCCAGTAGTCCTCTAGTCCATCAGAACAACACCAAATCGAGCTACCAGGCAGACTCCCTTTTCCCTGGTCTATGGGGCAAAAGCATTTATTCGCACAGAACTCATTTACGGGTCGCCTCGAGTGCTTGCCTACGATGAAGTAGCACAAGATCAGCACTAGTGTGACAATGTTGTGCTACTTGAGGAGAACCGTCTCTGGGCTGCTATGCGTGTTGCACGCTATCAGCAAGCCATGCGTTGCTATCATAGCCACATGGTACATGCCCGGTGTTTTGAGGAAAGCGACCTTGTCCTTAGGCGCGTGCAGTCGGCCAAGGGTACAAACGAGTTGACGCCGAAGTGGGAAGGCCCTTACCGGGTAGTACGAGTCACCAGACCCGGTGCAGTCCGTTTGGAGACCGGAGATGGCATTCAATTGCAAAACTCATAGAATATTGAGCATCTTCGCAAGTTCTACTCGTAAGGCGCGGTTGTGGGGCCCTGCCCTGCAGTCACCCATTTGTACAGGCCTTGCCTCAGCTGGATATAACCCCTTGTACAAAGCCAGGGTGATGACCCTGTGTACGAGAGAAATAAACGAAATGCTGGGCGGCCCCCGGCCAAGTTGCATTCATGCATGAGCATTCCAAGATCATTTTCATAAGCATTTCATGAGCATCTGCATATGCATATAGATAGTATCACATCCTGCATCATTCTCATCTGCATAAAGTTGCAGGTTCCAGCCGTGAAGTTGGCTTCTACAAGGAGTTGAGAAGATGAACCAGCACTGCGATCCCCGGCAAGCCAAACAGAAAAGTTCTACCTCTTGTCCATAAGTGTTCCATAAGCTAAACTTGTGCATGAGAAAGCTTCGCCACTCTACAAAGCTTAGGTGCTCCCACTTTTGGCAAGAACATTGCTTCAGCCTAGTTAGTCGCAGTGGCCTTTGCAAAGAAAGAGTTCGCGGGGGGCTGGTCCCTGTTTTTTTGCCCGGTAGACTCCGGTCCCCGGCAGCAAACTAGAAAAAGGGTACCGGCAGGATAGCCTGCCGGGGAAGACTCGTTTATTTAACTAAAGAGGCATCCCACCTCTGTATGGACTTACACATGCACGAGTTCCCAGCAAGGCTCATCTTTTTCATTAATATGTTGATTATACAAGTACAAGCCTTACAGAACACATACATGGAACCTAGAGATTACATTATTTGAATTAAAATTTGGCAAGTGCCTACCGATTTAAGATTGAAAAAGATAAGTGCCCCGTAACCCCCTTTCTTGTTCCTCTCCTCCCAGGAACGGCAGGTGAAGGCAAAGAGGGCAAAAGGAGGCATGGACGGGAGCCCAGGCCAATCATGTCGGGCCCCAGGAGAGGTGATACGTCTCCAACGTATCTATAATTTTTGATTGTTCCATGCTATTATATTACCCCTTTTGGATGTTTATGGGCTTTGTTGTACACTTTTATATCATTTTTGGGACTAACCTACTAACCGGAGGCCCAACCCATATTGTTGTTTTATTGCCTGTTTCAGTATTTCAAAGAAAAGGAATATCAAACGGAGTCCAAACAGAATGAAACCTTCGGCATCATGATTTTTTGGAAGAATATCATCCTGGAAGCTTGGAGATCAAGTCAGAAGACCCTCGAGGATCCCAGGAGATAGGGGGGAATCCCCCCTACAGGGCGCGGCCCCCTGTCTCGTGGACCCCTCGAGCACCTCCCGACCGACTTCTTTCGCCTATATAACACTACGTACCCTAAAACCATCGGATATCAAGATAGATCAGGAGTTCCGCTGCCGCAAGCCTCTGTAGCCACCAAAAACCTCTTGGGAGCCCGTTCCGGCACCCTGCCGGGGGGGAATCCATCACCGGTGGCCATCTTCATCATCTCGGCGCTCTCCATGACGAGGAGGGAGTAGTTCACCCTCGAGGCTGAGGGTATGTACCAGTAGCTATGTGTTTGATCTGTCTCTCTCACTCTCGTGTTCTCTCTCGTGTTCCCTCTATGGCATGATCTTTATGTATCCCGAGCTTTGCTATTGTAGTTGGATCTTATGATATTTCTCCCCCTCTACTCTTTTGTGATGAATTGTGTTCCCCCTTTGAAGTTATCTTATCGGATTGAGTCTTTTATGAGAACACTTGATGTATGTCTTGCCGTGCTTATCTGTGGTGACAATGGGATATCATGTGCCACTTGATGTATGTTTTGGTGACCAACTTGCGGGTTCCGCCCATGAACCTATGCATAGGGGTTGGTACATGTTCTTGACTCTCCGGTAGAAACTTTGGGGCACTCTTTGAAGTACTTTGTGTTGGTTAGATGAATCTGAGATTGTGTGATGCATATCGTATAATCATGCCCACGGATACTTCAAGTGACAATGGAATATCTAGGTGACATTAGGGTTTGGGTTGATTTGTGTCTTAAGGTGTTATTCTAGTACGAACTCTTTTATAGATCGATACGAAAGAATAACTTTGAGGTGGTTTCGTACCCTACCATAATCGCTATGTTTGTTCTCGGCTATTAGTGGCTTTGGAGTGACTCTTTGTTGAATGTTGAGGGATTGTTATATGATCTATCTATGTTATTATTGTTGAGAGAACTTGCACTAGTGAAAGTATGAACCCTAGGCCTTGTTTCCTATCATTGCAATATCGTTTACGCTCTCTTTTATCATTAGTTACCTTGCTGTTTTTATATTTTCAGATTACAAAAGCCTTTATCTACTATCCATATTGACTTGTATCACCATATCTTCGCCGAACTAGTGCACCTATACAATTTACCATTGTATTGGGTGTGTTGAGGACACAAGAGACTCTTTGTTATTTGGTTGCAGGGTTGTTTGAGAGAGACCGTCTTCATCCTATGCCTCCCACGGATTGATAAACCTTAGGTCATCCACTTGAGGGAAATTTGCTACTGTCCTACAAACCTGTGCACTTGCAGGCCCAACAACGTCTACAAGAAGAACGTTGTGTAGTAGACATCAAGCTCTTTTCTGGCGCCGTTGCCGGGTAGGTGAGTGCTTGAAGGTATATCTTTAGATCTTGCAATCAAATCTTTTTGTTTCTTTTTATCACTAGTTTAGTTTGTAAAAGAAAACTAAATAAATGGAGTTAAGTTTGTCTCATACGCTTTGTCTTTTTAATATCTTTCGTGAGTATGATGGAAAGGAAAATTGTGCTCAAGTGCTAGAAGAAGAATGCATTAAAATGCTTGGTAATAAATCTTTGTGTGATGAGCATGATTGCAATGTTGTTAGTATGAATTCCTTGAATATCCATGATGCTAATGACATGCAAAGCCACAAGCTTGGGGAAGCTATGTTTGATGAATATGATATTTTTTGTCCCCCAAGTTTTGATGAGCAAGTTTATTTTGATGATAGCATGCCTCCTATTTATGATGATTATCTTGATGAAAGTGGGTTTGGAAGAGTGTCAACTTTAGGAAGTAGTGATCCCACTATTTTGGCGGATGTTGAATCTTATTGTTATGAACATGAAAGTGGATATGGAAGAGTGTCAACTTTATTTAGTGATGATTCCACTATTTCGGAAGAGGTTACAATTGATTACGAGAACAAAGTTGCTATATATGATGATTATTGTGATGAGTTGTATGCTGTTAAGAATAATGATAACCATGAATCTTGTCATCATGATTTTAGTTTTCAATTGGATTATGCCTCACATGATAATTATTTTGTTGAATTTGCTCCCACTACTATTCATGAGAAGAATTTTGCTTATGTGGAGAGTAGTTAAATTTATATGCTAGTAGATCATGAAAAGAATGCTTTAGGTGCTGGTTATATTGTTGAATTCATTCATGATGCTACTGAAAATTATTATGAGGGAGGAATATATGCTTGTAGGAATTGCAATAATGTCAAGTTTCCTCTCTATCTGTTGAAAATCTTGAAGCTATGCTTGTTTTACCTTCCTATGCTAATTGATTGTTGTTCCCATAAGTTGTTTGCTCACAAAATCCCTATGCATAGGAAGTGGGTTAGGCTTAAATGTGCTAGTCATATGCTTCATGATGCTCCCATTATGTTTCAATTCTTATCTTTTATGTGAGCATCATTGCCATCATCATGCCTAGCTAGAAAGGCATTAAAGAAAAGCGCTTGTTGGGAGACAACCCAATATTTATCCTTACTGTTTTTGTGTGTCCACATGATTATGCTACTGTAATAATCATGTTTTATAACTTTTATTTCAATAAAGTGCCAAGTAAGACCTTTAGGATAGCTTACGGTGATAGTTGTGTTGATCCTGCTGAAAATCAGAAACTTTTGCACCCAGTAAATTAGTTTTTTTTAATTCAGAGAGACGTTCTTATGATCTGATTCTTTTTGCTCTGGATTGGTACACAAATTATTTAGAACTTCCTAATTTGGTAGGATTTTTGGAGTTCCAGAATTATACGTTTGATACAGATTACTACAGACTGTTTTGTTTTTGACAGATTCTATTTTTCATGTGTTGTTTGCCTATTTTGATGCATCTATGGCTAGTATTAAGTCGTATGAACCATAGATAAGTTGGAATACATTAGGTATTACACAAATATGAATTTATAATGAATTCATTACAGTACCTAAGTGGTGGTTTATTTTCTTATACTAACGGAGCTTACGAGTTTTCTGTTGAGTTTTGTGTTGTGAAGTTTTCAAGTTTTGGGTAAAGATTCGATGGACTATGGAATAAGGAGTGGAAAGAGCCTAAGCTTGGGGATTCCCAAGGCACCCCAAGGTAATATTCAAGGACAACCAAGAGCCTAAGCTTGGGGATGCCCCAGATGGCATCCCCTCTTTCGTCTCCGTTCATCGGTAACTTTACTTGGAGCTATATTTTTATTCACCACATGATATGTGTTTTGCTTGGAGCGTCATTTTCTCTTGTTAGTGTTTGTTTGCTGTTAGTTAGAATAATGTTTTTCATCTTTAGTTTCAATAAAAAAGTCAAGGATAGCCTTTACCATGCTTATTTTTCGAAGTATACATGTTGCTGTTTGAAAATAGAAAGTTTACCCCTGTTGCAAAATTTCCCTAGAAATGTCAGAGCATGATATAATGTTGAAACTTTTTGCATATTGAGCTCTGATAAATTCACTACAGTGGGAATTTTATGTCACAATTTTTGGAGTTAGGGAAGTATGATGAATCTTTAATTCTTTACAGACTGTACTGTTTGGACAGATTGCTGTTATGTTTGCATTGTTTGCATATGTTTGCTTGTTTAATGATTCTATTTGAGGATAGGATGTTGGGGACCGTTGCAGAAAATTAAAAATTTTCCTACGGTTTCACCAAGATCCATCTATGAGTTCATCTAAGCAACGAGTCATGGGAGAGAGTTTGCATTTACATACCACTTGTAGATCACGTGCGGAAGCTTGAAAGGTGATGATGGAGTCGTACTCGGCGTGATTCAGATCACCGATGTCCAAGTGCTGAACGGACAGCACCTCCGCGTTCAACATACGTACGGGATGGGAGACGTCTCCTCCTTCTTGATCCAGCAAGGGGGAAGGAGAGGTTGAGGAAGCTCGCTCCAACGGCAGCACGACGGCGTGGTGATGTTGGTGCAGCAGTACTCCGACAGGGCTTCGCCAAGCGCTTAACGGAGGAGGAGAGGTGCTGGGGAGGGGAGGGGCTGCGCCTTGGAGTTATTTTCAGCAGCCCTCCCCCACCCCTCTATTTATAGGGGAAGGGGCAAGGGGGCCGACCCCTCTAGATGGGATCTAGAGGGGGGGCGGCGGCCAGGGAGGGGAGGCTTGCCCCCCAAGCAAGGGGGGCGCCCCCTTTAGGGTTTCCCCCCCAACCCTAGGCGCATGGGCCCAAGGTGGGGGGCGCGCCCAGCCCTCCAGGGGCTGGCTCCCTCCCCTTTGCGGCCCATGTGGCCCTCCGGGAGGGGTGGCCCCTCCCGGTGGACCCCCGGAACCCCTCCGGTGGCCCCGATACAATACCGATAACCCCCGGAAACTTTCCGGTGTCCGTATGACAACTTCCCATATATAAAACTTCACCTCCGGACCAATCCGGAACTCCTCATGACGTCCGGGATCTCATCCGGGACTCCTCGTGACGTCACATACTAGTCTTCCTAATAACCCTAGCGTCACCGAACCTTAAGTGTGAAGACCGTACGGGTTCGGGAGACATGTAGACATGACCGAGACCACTCTCCGGTCAATAACCAACAGCGGGATCTGGATACTCATGTTGGCTCCCACATGCTCCTCGATGATTTCATCGGTTGAACCACGATGTCGAGGATTCGATCAAACCCCGCATGCAATTCCCTTTGTCAATTGGTACGTTACTTGCCAGAGACTCGATCGTCGGTATCCCAATACCTTGTTCAGTCTCGTTACCGGCAAGTCACTTTACTCGTACCGTAATGCATGATCCCGTGGCCAACACCTTGGTCACTTTGAGCTCATTATGATGATGCATTACCGAGTGGGCCCAGAGATACCTCTCCATCATACGGAGTGACAAATCCCAGTCTCGATCCGTGTCAACCCAATAGATACTTTTGGAGATACCTGTAGTGCATCTTTATAGTCACCCAGTTACGTTGTGACGTTTGATACAGCCAAAGCACTCCTACGGTATCCAGGAGTTACACGATCTCATGGTCGAAGGAAGAGATACTTGACATTGGCAAATCTCTAGCAAACGAACTACACGATCTTTGTGCTATGCTTAGGATTGGGTCTTGTCCATCACATCATTCTCCTAATGATGTGATCCCGTTATCAACGACATCCAATGTCCATAGCCAGGAAACCATGACTATCTGTTGATCACAACGAGCTAGTCAACCAGAGGCTCACTAGGGATGTATTGTGGTCTATGTATTCACACGTGTATTACGATTTCCGGATAATACAGTTATAGCATGAACAAAAGACAATTATCATGAACAATGAAATATAATAATACTTTTATTATTGCCTCTAGGGCATATTTCCAATAGTCTCCCACTTGCACTAGAGTCACCAATCTAGCTACATTGCGATGAATCGAACACCCATAGAGTTCTGGTGTTGATCATGTTTTGCCCGCGAGGGAGGTTTAGTCAACGGATCTGCGACATTCAGATCCGTGCGCACTTTGCAAATCTCTATGTCTCCATCTTGAACATTTTCACGGATGGAGTTGAAATGACGCTTGATGTGCCTGGTCTTCTTGTGAAACCTGGGCTCCTTGGCAAGGGCAATAGCTCCTGTGTTGTCACAGAAGAGTTTGATCGGCCCCGACGCATTGGGTATGACTCCTAGGTCGGTGATGAACTCCTTCACCCAAATCGCTTCATGCGCTGCCTCCGAGGCTGCCATGTACTCCGCTTCACACGTAGATCCCGCCACGATGCTCTGCTTGCAGCTACACCAGCTTACTGCTCCACCATTCAACATATACACGTATCCGGTTTGTGACTTAGAGTCATCCAGATCTGAGTCGAAGCTAGCGTCGACGTAACCCTTTACGACGAGCTCTTCGTCTCCTCCATAAACGAGAAACATGTCCTTTGTCCTTTTCAGGTACTTCGGGATATTCTTGACCGCTGTCCAGTGTTCCTTGCCAGGATTACTTTGGTATCTTGCTACCAAACTTACGGCAAGGTTTACATCGGGTCTGGTACACAGCATGGCATACATAATAGATCCTATGGCTGAAGCATAGGGGATGACACTCATCTCTTCTTTATCTTTTGCCGTGGTCGGTGACTGAGCTGAGCTCAATCTCACACCTTGTAACATAGGCAAGAACCCTTTCCTGGACTGATCCATTTTGAACCTCTTCAAAATCTTATCAAGGTATGTGCTTTGTGAAAGACCTATGAGGCGTCTCGATCTATCTCTATAGATCTTGATGCCTAATATATAAGCAGCTTCTCCAAGGTCCTTCATTGAAAAACACTTATTCAAGTAGGCCTTAATGCTGTCCAGAAGTTTTGTATCATTTCCCATCAAGAGTATGTCATCTACATATAATATGAGAAATGCTACAGAGCTCCCACTCACTTTCTTGTAAACGCAGGCTTCTCCATAAGACTGCATAAACCCAAACGCTTTGATCATCTCATCAAAGCGAATGTTCCAACTCCGAGATGCTTGCACCAACCCATAAATGGATCGCTGGAGCTTGCATACTTTGTTAGCGTTCTTAGGATCGACAAAACCTTCCGGTTGCATCATATACAGCTCATCCTTAAGATGTCCGTTAAGGAATGTCGTTTTGACGTCCATCTGCCATATCTCATAATCATAGTATGCGGCAATTGCTAACATGATTCGGACGGACTTCAGCTTCGCTACGGGAGAGAATGTCTCGTCGTAGTCAATCCCTTGAACTTGTCGATAACCCTTAGCGACAAGCCGAGCTTTATAGATGGTAACATTACCATCCGCGTCCGTCTTCTTCTTGAAAATCCATTTGTTTTCTATCGCTCGCCGATCATCGGGCAAGTCTGTCAAAGTCCATACTTTGTTTTCATACATGGATTCTATCTCGGATTTCATGGCTTCAAGCCATTTGTTGGAATCTGGGCCCGCCATCGCTTCTTCATAGTTCGAAGGTTCACCGTTGTCTAACAACATGATTTCCAGGATAGGGTTGCCGTACCACTCTGGTCGGAACGTGTCCTTGTGGACCTACGAAGTTCAGTAGCAACTTGATCCGAAGTACCTTGATCATCATCATTGTTTTCCTCTTTAGTTGGTGTGGGCACCACAGGAACATTTTCCTGTGCTGCACCACTTTCCCGTTCGAGAGGTAGTACTTCATCGAGTTCTACTTTCCTCCCACTTACTTCTTTTGAGAGAAACTCTTTTTCCAGAAAGCATCCATTCCTGGCAACAAAGATCTTGCCCTCGGATCTTAAGTAGAAGGTATACCCGACAGTTTCCTTAGGGTATCCTATGAAGATGCATTTTTCCGACTTGGGTTCGAGCTTTTCAGGTTGAAGTTTCTTGACATAAGCATCGCATCCCAAAACTTTTAGAAACGACAGCTTAGGTTTCTTCCCAAACCATAATTCATGCGGTGTCGTCTCAACGGATTTAGACGGTGCCCTATTTAAAGTGAATGTAGCTGTCTCTAGCGCGTATCCCCAAAATGATAGCGGTAAATCGGTAAGAGACATCATAGACCGCACCATATCTAATCGAGTGCGATTACGACGTTCGGACACACCGTTACGCTGAGGTGTTCCAGGCGGCGTGAGTTGTGAAATGATTCCACATTTCCTTAAGTGTGTACCAAATTCGTGACTTAAGTATTCTCCTCCACGATCTGATCGTAGGAACTTTATCTTTCGGTCACGTTGATTCTCCACCTCATTCTGAAATTCCTTGAACTTTTCAAAGGTTTCAGACTTGTGTTTCATTAAGTAAACATACCCATATCTACTCAAGTCATCAGTGAGAGTGAGAACATAACGATATCCTCAGCGAGCCTCAACGCTCATTGGACCGCATACATCGGTATGTATGATTTCCAACAAGTTGGTTGCTCGCTCCATTGTTCCAGAGAACGGAGTCTTGGTCATTTTGCCCATGAGGCATGGTTCGCATGTGTCAAACGATTCATAATCAAGAGACTCTAAAAGTCCATCAGCATGGAGCTTCTTCATGCGCTTGACACCAATGTGACCAAGGCGGCAGTGCCACAAGTATGTGGGACTATCGTTATCAACTTTACATCTTTTGGCATCCACACTATGAACATGTGTAATATTACGCTCGAGATTCATTAAGAATAAACCATTGACCATCGGAGCATGACCATAAAACATATCTCTCATATAAATCGAACAACCATTATTCTCAGACTTAAATGAGTAGCCATCTCGTATTAAACGAGATCCAGATACAATGTTCATGCTCAAACTTGGCACTAAATAACAATTATAAAGGTTCAAAACTAATCCCGTAGGTAAATGTAGAGGCAGCGTGCCGACGGCGATCACATCGACTCTGGAACCATTCCCGACGCGCATCGTCACCTCGTCCTTTGCCAGTCTCCGTTTATTCCGCAGCTCCTGCTGTGAGTTACAAATATGAGCAACGGCACCGGTATCAAATACCCAGGAGTTACTACGAGTACTGGTAAGGTACACATCAATTACATGTATATCAAATATACCTTTGGTGTTGCCGGCCTTCTTATCCACTAAGTATTTGGGGCAGTTCCGCTTCCAGTGACCCTTCCCCTTGCAATAAAAGCACTCAGTCTCAGGCTTGGGTCCATTCTTTGACTTCTTCCCGGCAACTGGCTTACCGGGCGCGGCAACATCCTTGCCGTCCTTCTTGAAGTTCTTCTTGCCCTTGCCCTTCTTGAACTTAGTGGTCTTATTGACCATCAACACTTGATGTTCTTTCTTGATTTCAGCCTCTGCTGACTTCAGCATCAAGAATGCTTCAGGAATGGTCTTCACCAACCCCTGCATGTTGTAGTTCATCACAAAGCTCTTGTAGCTTGGTGGGAGCAACTGGAGGATTCTGTCAATGACCGCCTCATCTAGGAGGTTAATGTTCAGCTGGGTCATACGGTTGTGCAACCCAGACACCTTTAGGATGTGCTCACTAACAGAACTGTTTTCCTCCATCTTACAACTGTAGAACTTGTCGGAGACATCATATCTCTCGACCCGGGCATGAGCTTGAAAAACTAGTTTCAGCTCTTCGAACATCTCATATGCTCCGTGATGCTCAAAACGCTTTTGGAGCCCCGGTTCTAAGCTGTAAAGCATGCCGCACTGAACGAGGGAGTAATCATCAGCACGAGTTTGCCAAGCATTCATAATGTCTTGGTTCTCTCGGACGGGAGCGTCACCTAGCGGTCCATCTAGAACATATTGCTTCCTGGCAGCTATGAGGATGATCCTCAGGTTCCGGACCCAGTCCGTATAGTTGCTGCCGTCATCTTTCAGCTTGGTTTTCTCTAGGAACGCATTGAAGTTCATGTTGACATTAGCTTTGGCCATTTGATCTACAAGACATATTTGCAAAGGTTTTAGACTAAGTTCATGATAATAAAGTTCTAATCAAATTATGAACTCCCACTTAGATTAGACATCCCTCTAGTCATCTAAGTGTCACACGATCCCAGTCGACTAGGCCGTGTCCGATCATCACGTGAGACGGACTAGTCATCGTCGGTGAACATCTTCATGTTGATCGTATCTTCCATACGACTCGTGTTCGACCTTTCGGTCTCCGTGTTCCGAGGCCATGTCTGTACATGCTAGGCTCGTCAAGTTAACCCTAAGTGTTTTCGCTGTGTAAAACTGTCTTACACCCGTTGTATATGAACGTAAGAATCCATCACACCCGATCATCACGTGGTGCTTAGAAGCGACGAACTGTAGCAACGATGCACAGTTAGGGGGGAACACTTCTTGAAATTTTTGTATGGGATCATCTTATTTACTACCGTCGTCCTAAGTAAACAAGATGCATAAAAATAATAAACATCACATGCAATTATATAGTTGTGACATGATATGGCCAATATCATATAGCTCCATTGATCTCCATCTTCGGGGCTCCATGATCATCTTGTCACCGGCTTGACACCATGATCTCCATCATCATGATCTCCATCATCGTGTCTTCATGAAGTTGTCACGCCAACGACTACTTCTACTTCTATGGCTAACGCGTTTAGCAATAAAGTAAAGTAGTTTACATGGCGTTCTTCAATGACACGCAGGTCATACAAAAAATAAAGACAACTCCTATGGCTCCTGCCGGTTGTCATACTCATCGACATGCAAGTCGTGAATCCTATTACAAGAACATGATCTCATACATCACAATTCATCATTCATCACAACTTCTGGCCATATCAAATCACATGATCAATCGCTGCAAAAACAAGTTAGACGTCCTCTAATTGTTGTTGCATCTTTTACGTGGCTGCAATTGGGTTCTAGCAAGAACGTTTTCTTACCTACAAATAACCACAACGTGATTTTGTCAACTTCTATTTACCCTTCATAAGGGCCCTTTTCATCGAATCCGCTCCAACTAAAGTGGGAGAGACAGACACCCGCCAGCCACCTTATGCAACTAGTGCATGTCAATCGGTGGAACCGGTCTCACGTAAGCGTACGTGTAAAGTTGGTCCGGGCCGCTTCATCCCACAATACCGCTAAAGCAAGAAAAGACTAGTAGAGGCAAGCAAGTTGACAAGATCCACGCCCACAACAAAATTGTGCTCTACTCGTGCATTAGAGAACTACGCATAGACCTAGCTCATGATGCCACTGTTGGGGAACGTTGCAGAAAATTAAAAATTTTCCTACGGTTTCACCAAGATCCATCTATGAGTTCATCTAAGCAACGAGTCATGGGAGAGAGTTTGCATCTACATACCACTTGTAGATCACGTGCGGAAGCTTGAAAGGTGATGATGGAGTCGTACTCGGCGTGATTCAGATCACCGATGTCCAAGTGCTGAACGGACATCACCTCCGCGTTCAACACACGTACGGGACGGGAGACGTCTCCTCCTTCTTGATCCAGCAAGGTGGAAGGAGAGGTTGAGGAATCTCGCTCCAACGGTAGCACGACGGCGTGGTGATGTTGGTGCAGCAGTACTCCGACAGGGCTTCGCCAAGCGCTTAACGGAGGAGGAGAGGTGTTGGGGAGGGGAGGGGCTGCGCCTTGGAGTTGTTTTCAGCAGCCCTCCCCCCACCCCTCTATTTATAGGGGAAGGGTCAAGGGGGCCGACCCCTCTAGATGGGATCTAGAGGGGGGGCGGCGGCCAAGGAGGGGAGGCTTGCCCCCCAAGCAAGGGGGGCGCCCCCTTTAGGGTTCCCCCCCAACCCTAGGCGCATGGGCCCAAGGTGGGGGGCGCGCCCAGCCCTCCAGGGGCTGGCTCCCTCCCCTTTGCGGCCCATGTGGCCCTCCAGGAGGGGTGGCCCCTCCCGGTGGACCCCCGGAACCCCTCCGGTGGCCCCGGTACAATACCGATAACCCCCGGAAACTTTCCGGTGTCCGTATGACAACTTCCCATATATAAAACTTCACCTCCGGACCATTCCGGAACTCCTCGTGACGTCCGGGATCTCATCCGGGACTCCGAACAACATTCGGTAGTCACATACTAGTCTTCCTAATAACCCTAGTGTCACCGAACCTTAAGTGTGAAGACCCTGTGGGTTCGGGAGACATGCAGACATGACCGAGACCACTCTCCGGTCAATAACCAACAGCGGGATCTGGATACCCATGTTGGCTCCCACATGCTCCTCGATGATTTCATTGGTTGAACCACGATGTCGAGGATTCGATCAAACCTCGTATGCAATTCCCTTTGTCAATCGGTACGTTACTTGCCAGAGACTCGATCGTCGGTATCCCAATACCTTGTTCAGTCTCGTTACCGGCAAGTCACTTTACTCGTACCGTAATGCATGATCCCGTGGCCAACACCTTGGTCACTTTGAGCTCATTATGATGATGCATTACCGAGTGGGCCCAGAGATACCTCTTCGTCATACGGAGTGACAAATCCCAGTCTCGATCCGTGTCAACCCAATAGATACTTTCGGAGATACCTGTAGTGCATCTTTATAGTCACCCAGTTACGTTGTGACGTTTGATACACCCAAAGCACTCCTACGGTATCCAGGAGTTACACGATCTCATGGTCGAAGGAAGAGATACTTGACATTGGCAAAGCTCTAGCAAACGAACTACACGATCTTTGTGCTATGCTTAGGATTGGGTCTTGTCCATCACATCATTCTCCTAATGATGTGATCCCGTTATCAACGACATCCAATGTCCATAGCCAGGAAACCATGACTATCTATTGATCACAACGAGCTAGTCAACTAGAGGCTCACTAGGGACGTATTGTGGTCTATGTGTTCACACGTGTATTACGATTTCCGGATAATACAGTTATAGCATGAACAAAAGACAATTATCATGAACAATGAAATATAATAATACATTTATTATTGCCTCTAGGGCATATTTTCAACATAGGAGTATTAAATATGAAGAGGAATTTAGTATTCAATATTGAATAATAATTTTAGTGATTTGTTACAGTAGAAAATGATAAGGTTTTGTATTGGTTTATACTATCCTATCTCACGAGTTCTTGTTGAGTTTGGTGTGGATGAAGCTTTTGATAAAAGAGAAACCATGATATGAGAGGAATTAAGGAGACATAAAAGTTCAAGCTTGGGGATGCCAAGGCACCCCAAGATAATATTTCAAGAAGTCTGAAGCATCTAAGGTTGGGGATGGCCCGTTAGGCATCCCACCTTTCTTCTTCAACAACTATCGGTTAGTATCGGTTGAGCCTAAGTTTTTGCTTCTTCACATGAGTTGTGCTATCCTTGCAATGTCATTTTATTTTGTTTTGCTTGCTGTTTGAATACAATACCAAGATCTGAAATTCCTTAATGTTAGAGAGTCTTCACATAGTTTCACAATTATTCGATTACTCATTGATCTTCACTTATATCTTTCGGAGTAGTTTGTCATTTGCTCTAGTGCATCACTTATATCTTTTAGAGCACGGTGGTGGTTATATTTTGTAGAAATTGCTAGTCTCTCATGCTTCACTTATATCTTTTTGAGAGTATTTTAAAACAGCATGGTATTTTCTATGGTTTTAAAGTTGGTCCTACAATGATGAGCATCCAAGTTGGGTATAATAAAAACTATCATAGGAAGTGAATTGGATGCTATGATCATTTTGATACTTGATAATTGTTTTGAGATATGGAGGTAGTGATATTAAAGTCATGCTATTTGGGTGATTATGAATTGAAAGAATTCTTGTGTTGAAGTTAGCAAGTCCCATAGCATGCACGTATGGTTAAAGTTGTGTAACAAATTTGAAACATGAAGTGTACCTCGCTTGTGCATCCTTATGAGTGGCGGTCGGGGATGAGCGATGGTCTTTTCCTACCAATCTATCCCCCTAGGAGCATGCGCGTAGTACTTGATTTTTGATGACTTCTAAATTTTTGCAATAAGTATATGAGTTCTTTTGACTAATGTTGAGTCCATGGATTATACGCACTTTTATCTTTCCGCCATTGCTAGCCTCTTCGGTACCGTGCATTGCCCTTTCTCACCTTGAGAGTTGGTGCAAACTTCGCCGGTGCATCCAAACCCCGTGATATGATACGCTCTGTCACACATAAACCTCCTTATATCTTCCTCAAAACAGCCACCATACCTACCTATTATGGCATTTCCATAGCCATTCCGAGATATATTGCCATGCAACTTTCCACCGTTCCGCTCATCATCATCATGACATACTTTAATTTTGTCATATTGCCATTGCATGATCATGTAGTTGACATCGTATTTGTGGCAAAGCCACCATGTATTATTTTTCATACATGTCACTCTTGATTCATTGCACCATCCCGGTACACCGCCGGAGGCATTCATATAGAGTCATATCTTGTTCTAGTTTCGAGTTGTAATTCTTATGTTGTAATCAATAGAAGTGTGATGATCATCATTATTAGAGCATTGCCCAAAAAAAGAAAGGCCAAAAGAAAAAAGAAAGGCCCAAAAGAAAAAAAGAAAAAGAAAAAAAGAAATAAATAAAAAGGGCAATGTTACTATCTCTTTTTCCACACTTGTTCTTCAAAGTAGCACCTTGTTCTTCCTGTAGTGAGTCTCATATATTGTGCTTCAAAGTAGCACCATGTTTTTCATATAGTGAGTCTCATAAGTTGTCTTTTTCATACTAGTGGGAATTTTTCATTATAGAATTTGGCTTGTATATTCCTACGATGGGCTTCCTCAAATGCCCTAGGTCTTCGTGAGCAAGCAAGTTGGATGCACACCCACTAGTTTTCTTTTGTTGAGCATTCATTTATAGCTCTAGTGCATTCATTGCATGGCAATCAATACTCCTCATGTTGACATCAATTGATGGGCATCTCCATAGCCCGTTGATTATCCTCGTCAATGTAAGAATTTCTCCTTTTTTGTCTTCTCCACACAATCCCCATCATCATATTCTATTCTACCCATAGTGCTATATCCATGGCTCACGCTCATGTATTGCGTGAAGATTGAAAAAGTTTGAGATTATTTAAGTATGAAACAATTGCTTGGCTTGTCATCGGGGGTATAGAAGTTGGGAACATCTTCATGTGACGAAAATGAAGCACAGCCTAACTATATGATTTTGTAGGGATGAACTTTCTTTTTCCATGTTATTTTGAGAAGACATGATTACTTTGATTAGTATGCTTGAGGTGTTACTATTTCTTTTATCATTATCTTTTATTTTGAATCATTTGGATCTGAACATTCATGCCACAATAAAGAAAATTACATTGAGAATTATGCTAGGTAGCATTCCACATCAAAAATTCTGTTTTTATCATTTACCTACTTGAGGACGAGCAGGAATTAAGCTTGGGGATGCTAGATACGTCTCCAACGTATCTATAATTTTTTATTGTTCCATGCTATTATATTACCCCTTTTGGATGTTTATGGGCTTTGTTATACACTTTTATATCATTTTTGGGACTAACCTACTAAACGGAGGCCTAGCCCATATTGTTGTTTCATTGTCTGTTTCAGTATTTCGAAGAAAAGGAATATCAAACGGAGTCCAAACGGAATGAAACCTTCGGCATCATGATTTTTTGGAAGAATATCATCCTGGAGGCTTGGAGATCAAGTCAGAAGAACCTCGAGGAGCCCAGGAGATAGGGGGCGCCCCCCTACAGGGTGCGACCCCCTGTCTTGTGGACCCCTCGAGCACCTCCCGACCGACTTCTTTCGCCTATATAACCCTATGTACCCTAAAACCATTGAATATCAAGATAGATCGGGAGTTCCGCCGCCGCAAGCCTCTGTAGCCACCAAAAACCTCTCGGGAGCCCGTTCCGGCACCCTGCCAGAGGGGGAATCCATCACCGGTGGCCATCTTCATCATCCCGGCGCTCTCCATGACAAGGAGGGAGTAGTTCACCCTCGGGGCTGAGGGTATGTACCAGTCGCTATGTGTTTGATCTCTCTCTCTCTGTCTCTCGTGTTCTCTCTTGTGTTCCCTCTATGGCATGATCTTGATGTATCCCGAGCTTTGCTATTGTAGTTGGATCTTATGATGTTTCTCCCCCTCTACTCTCTTGTGATGAATTGAGTTCCCCGTTTGAAGTTATCTTATCGTATTGAGTCTTTTATGAGAACACTTGATGTATGTCTTGCCGTGCTTATTTGTGGTGACAATGGGATATCATGTGCCACTTGATGTATGTTTTGGTGACCAACTTGCAGGTTCCGCCCATGAACCTATGCATAGGGGTTGGCACACGTTCTTGACTTTCTGGTAGAAACTTTGGGGCACTCTTTGAAGTACTTTTTGTTGGTTAGATGAATCTGAGATTGTGTGATGCATATCGTATAATCATGCCCACGGATACTTGAAGTGACAATGGAGTATCTAGGTGACATTAGGGTTTTGGTTGATTTGTGTCTTAAGGTGTTATTCTAGTATGAACTCTTTTATAGATTGATCCAAAAGAATAACTTTGAGGTGGTTTCGTACCCAACCATAATCTCTACGTTTGTTCTCCGCTATTAGTGGCTTTGGAGGGACTCTTTGTTGCATGTTGAGGGACTGTTATATGATCTATCTATTTTATTATTGTTGAGAGAACTTGCACTAGTGAAAGTATGAACCCTAGGCCTTGTTTACTATCATTGCAATACCGTTTACGCTCTCTTTTATCATTAGTTACCTTGCTGTTTTTATATTTTGAGATTACAAAAACCTTTATCTACTATCCATATTGCACTTGTATCACCATCTCTTCGCCAACTAGTGAACCTATACAATTTACCATTGTATTGGGTGTGTTGGGGACACAAGAGACTCTTTGTTATTTGGTTGCAGGGTTGTTTGAGACAGACCATCTTCATCCTACGCCTCCCACGGATTGATAAACCTTAGGTCATCCACTTGAGAGAAATTTGCTACTGTCCTACAAACCTGTGCACTTGCAGGCCCAACAACGTCTACAAGAAGAAGGTTGTGTAGTAGACATCAAGAGGTAGCCCGACAAGGATGGGGAGATACCGACGAAGGCGACGATGAAGAGCATGGAGGCGGCGACCCAGCAACCACCGCCACCAGGGCCAATAGGACACGACAGGGCTAATGGAGCTGGAACCCAAGAGGAAGCCTACCGGGGTCCAGCTGGAAGGAGCCTAGGGTTAGCATCACCACCTCTGCATCCTACTTCCCGGCAATCACCTTGCTGGGAGAAAACCTAGGGGCAGATGATAGTGCTGCCATGCGATGGAGCTAGTATGGGCAGGGTAAGCCGGAGTCGGAGTTTTTGTTGCCGGCGTAGTCATCACCGTCACGATCCTACTCATCGCTGTCGCTCGAGGAGGAGCTTTCATTGTCGGTGGAGCTCTCCGCGCAGCACCCTAAGTGAATTCTCGAGCGCCCAAAGATGTTGACGGAGAGTAGGCCGCAATCCATTAATTTAAACTGGAGAATGTGCCCCTCCGACAAGATTTAGGCACGGGCAAAAGTCTTCCAACCGCGGTGGAGGTACATGACAAGAGGTGTGGGGAAGTCGACATCAACCCACATGCCGCCGTTCCCGCAGCCCCTCATGTGTAACCTGAGAGCATGTGGCGGATCAAGCTCCATCTCCTGTGTGAATGGGGTAGGAAGACAGAGGTGGACGCACAAAGGTTTGTACAGCCTAATGACAAACTCCCAAGGCTGATCTCCAATATGGCCTTCCATCGGGGGAGGAGCCGTCGGCAGGGGAGCGGCCAGAGCGCCGCCCCGTCCTCCTCTTCCTCGAGCTTCACGGCAACCACGGCCGCGCGCCATCCCTCTGCCCCTTGCAGCAGGTTCTGGCGCCACGGGATCCGGAGGAGGGGGAATGCGATGTCGAGTAGAAGCCCTTGTCACCGTTGCTAGAATACCGCCACACCCTCGACCTCTCACCATGGCGAGTGAAGAAAGGCTACGAGGGAAGAAGAAGAAGTAGGTGCGTATGGAGATGCACCACTTCTACCCCCTTTTTTAGAAAGATGAGGTCGGGAGCTAGCCTCTCATTCAGAGGGCGGCCACCCCGCTCATCCAATGCAGCTCCCCCGCCCATCCAGAGGCACAGGGATCAGGACCGACCTGCTGCGCCAACCAATGACGCCTGATTTCCTACCATGACACTCACACCCTTGCTCTATGTATCCACCACCTACTCCTCCTAATGCACGGAGTACATGTAGGATTACGGGTTCCGCAAACCCTTGAAAGGTTCGAACTCTGGGGTGCATTCGGAGATCTCAACCTACCCAGTCTGCCTACTCATGATTCTCCTAAGCCTAGCACGACGAGCTTGAAGAGATAAAGAGACACAACAGTTTATCCTGGTTCGGGCCACCTTGCGGTGTAATACCCTACTTCAGCGTTTTGGTGGATTGCCTCAAAGGGCTGGGGATGAACTAGTACAGTAGATGAACTGGCCTCAGGAGGTGAGGTGTTCTTGAGCTCAAGAGAGCTTGTGAGGTGGTCGAGTGAGAATGGATCTAATCCCCCTCTATGGTGGGGCCTAAGTCCCCTCTATAGTGGCCTTGGTCCTCTTCCCAAATGTTGGTGGGAAGGGATCCCACAACGGTCGGATTTGAAAGGGGACAAGTAGTACAGCTTATCCAGACAAAAGTAGTCTTCGCCTGCGAAAAGCCCCTGGTCGTGACGCTGCGGTGGGCTCGGTGATGACCTCTGTCCTGCCGTCCTTGCGGTCTTGGTCTTGTGGCACCAGAATGGAAACCTTTGGTTGATACCTCGGGACTCCACGCCTTTGGCTTGCCTCCCTTGCACTGAAGAGAAAACTGGCGCTCTGCACCCCCTGGCGCCCGCCTAGCCTTGGTCGTCATGGCTCACGTCGGCTGAGCCTCGTGAGGTGCACCTTGCATAGAACTCTCTGGCCCTCGGGAGCCAGCCTGGAGAGGCCGATCCCCTTGGGGGTCTTGGCGTCTTCCGCCTCGGAAGGCTTGGCCCCTCGTGAGGGTGTTGAGCTGTTGGTGTTGAAGCTGGGCCGTAACAGGCCGCCGATGGAGCCATGTGGTGGGCCGCAGGCAGGCAAGTCTGGATACCCCCATATCCAGAATGCCAACAGTAGCTCCGGACCCAAGGCACGCTCGGACTTGGCTTCAAGGCGAAGCTAAAGGGCAAGTGCGGAGCACCACGGGCCCTAACCGCCTGCGGGCTTGATGACACGTGGCGATTGATGGGACGTGGGCGTCTCCACTTCCCCATGCTACCTCGGCAACTGTTCAACTTGACGGAACGATGTGGCATGCAGAAGATCATCATGGCGCGAGGTCGTGGAGGCTAGCGGTTGGCCTTCCTTGGCTATAAATGAGGGGGAGGGGCAGAGCCCCCCGCTCATCTCTCCTTCGTCTTACCGGGTCGACCTTGTGCCGGGCCTTGACATAGTTCTTGGTCTGCTTTTCATGGTATTTATCGAAGAGGGGCGGTAGGCCTTGCTCGGTACGCTCCGCGTCCTCCTTGTCCCATTTAGGTTCCGCCAATCTGTAACCACCGAGGCCGAGTTTCTGGACCCCTAAGTTCAAGTCCCGCATATCTTTCCCCCACTGACTTGATTCCGTGGATGCGTTGCTCTCGCACTTGATCTTGAACTCCAGGTAGTCAGCTTCGCTGATCGAAAGATTTGTCTCCTTGATCTTCTCATAACTATCACAACATAGAATTCTTCTCTTCACCACGGCTCTAGCCAGGGCCGTGCTCATCTTCGTGAGGGCGGCACTGTTCACTTTATTAGCTGAGAGGCGTGTGTTTGCGAAGTCACCGGGGAACTTGTATCATTCGTGCAGCTTCGTGAAGAGGAGGTTGCGCAAATTCCCTCGGTCACGATGCCTTAGGTTCTCGGTGTTGATCGAGACGGTGCTCCGGAGAATGCACCCGAGTTGTCCCGCGTACCCACTGACTAATTCTTGGGGCGTCGTTGGATGCCCACTGGATTACACTTCAGTAAATTCCTCCTTGACAGTGCCGAGCACGTTCGGGCGCCGGTCCTTCTGTTGCCTCTTTGGTTGGCTGCCATCTGTGCGTTTGCTGCCATCATCAGTGGTGGCATCCCCAGCAGCACCATCGGTGGTGTCATCCCTGACGCCACTAGGGATTGTGTAGTCGGGATCGGTGTCTTCCTCGGCGTCCTCATAGCGGTGAGGTTCTTCCTCCATCTCCTGGGACAGCTGCCAGAATGGCTTGCCTGAACCGCCGGCCTCATCGTTGTTGGCCATGTTCGCTCTAAATAGGAAAAATGCTTCTAGAGTTACTGGATGAGATCAGGGTAGTATCTATTCTTCTATCCTATATATTTTCACATTACAGGTTATAAACACACCTTTACCCAAAAGATTGTTCCTTTTCCTTCCATAATTATTCACATTGCAAGAGCTTTCAGTGCTTGCATATATATGGATCCAAAAGTAATTCAGTTAATTAAATTCCTAGTGTAATAGAATGCATATACACTAAAAATGAATGCAGAGAATTATGCTTAACTTGTCTATAAATGTTGATTAATTTTTGTTTCGGTTGAGAATCAGGCACCTTCTAGGTCAAGAAAATTGGGCATGACCTTTGCTAATTTTCTTCACCTAGGAGTGCCCCATTCTCAACCGAAATGGAAATTAATCAACATTTTAGGAGAAAGGGGTAACATTTCAGGAGAAAGGTGCCTCAGTTTAGTTCAGTTTGACACTCGGACAGTAGAAAAACTTAGGGTAAATGGTTCAGCATAATGCTCTCTAGATACAGCATAATGCTCTCTTATATAAAATGATCTCAATTTAACAGGAATATTATAGTACAACTGCAACGTCAAAATAAGCCAGCCCACTGATAGAAAAATGCTATAGGATGGACAAATAAATATAAGCAGCAACAGCAGAGAGATACTGCTGGAGATTACAGGCCTCAAAGTGACAATAAAAGTGTACAAAAGCATGACATGAATGATGTATCACAATAACATAACCCAAATATGATACCGACATTAACTAGTTGTACTCTAGCTTCCAGATATCCTACTGAAAACACAGCAGTTATTACTCAGCATAGCAGGAAAGCATGGAAACATGGTACCTACAGCTCCGCAGCATTTCAGGCCCAAGAGGTGTCCTGTGTGCCGAAAATGAGCTAGCTATGCGAGTGATCTGTGTGGACTAAGACTAACTAGTCAGTTAGTAGAGGTCCATGGTACTCCCAGTGAGAGCGAGAGCTGGACTCATAGTTGATCAATCAATCTCACTTGCGGGTTAGCTACTGAGCTACTCAGACAGATCACTGACCGCAACTATCTACACACCGTAAACTCAGAAGCCCAGAATTCGACCCATTTCCATCGCCCCAGCTAGTCAAATTTGAGTCGAGTACTCCTGGCGAGAGCTGAACCCATGGTCGGCCGAATTTTCCACAGCAGTAAAGTCTTGCGTCTATGAAGTGGTCGAACATGCACGCATGGTCACTGGCTAAGCTGCTCAGATGAGCAGTAGCGGAGACCATATAGATCAGCACGCAGGACCCGCCCGCCCGCTCGCCCAGCTAGCTCCGCCACAGCGGCATAGGAGAAGGGAAGGCGGCGTACCGACGACGTGGGTGCCAACGGCGACAGCGACGATGGCCTGGAAGGCGCGGAAGGCAGCGGCGTGCGGCTGCAGTGGGCACGCAGGGGCGACGGCTCCGCAGTGGCCGCCGCCTTGGCGGAGATCCAAGTGCTAGACCGTCTCCCAGTCCATTGCGCTGCGGATCTGATCCGGCCTACATCGGCATGTCACTTTGAGGCCTTGTCTACAGCGGCGAGTTCGGCCCTGACGAGCATGATGGCCACGGGCGCGGCCTGTCGAGAAGGAAGAGGGGAGCGGAGGCGGAGCTCACTGCTGAGGCGCAAGGAGGCCCTGCGAGAGCTTAGTAGCAGCAGAGGTGGCCGGAGTTGAGGAAGATGGCGGCCACCCAAGAAGAAGACGAGGTGGATCCGGTGTTGTGTGGCTCCTCGGCTCGCGCGCGTCGACGTAGAGGTAGTAGAAGATGCCGGTGGAGTGGTTGGACTACTCGGAGGAGCATGGGGGAAGGTGGTCGCCGTGGTGCTCGGCGACGAACGGCGACGGAGGCGGTCGGGCGCATGGATCTGGCGAGGTAGGGAGAGAGGCCAGAGGGAGAGGGGATCAAGTGGGAGTGGATGGGGTTATTTTAGTGTGGGGGGGGGGGGTTTAGCAACGGCGCACCTTTTAGGGGTGCACCATAAAAACTGGTATATCAATGGTGCACCTTTTAGGGGTGCGCCATAAGCATCGTGATAGCAATGGCGCACCTTCTCCTGGTGTGCCATTACTAACTTTTTTTTTGGATTTTTAGTTGCATGTAATAATTTAAGATTTGAGATAAAAGAAATGAAAATGCAAATGGAGTGATAAAACCATTGTGCAAAGATTTAGAATTAGATGACATGGTTAAAATCTAGTGATACATGTAATAATTTAGTTGCATGTAATAATTGAGATTGCCGCTGACACACACACGCGGCCGACACGTCATGATTCGATCTTAGCTATCTTTTCACAATCTTCTTGCCCTTCTTTCTCGTGGTTGAATAATTTAGCCCCGAAACCCCTTGAATTGATCTTCTCTTGAACGAACGTCCTTTAGGTAGGGTGGTCCTGCTTCTTCTTCTTGTGGTGTATGGTACTTCATCATCGTCGTCATCTTCCATCTTCGGATCTCCGTACTTGTCAAAGTCTTGCTCATTGGCGACTCCATCCATTTCGATGAAGTTCCTTTTTCCTCTCCTCACGACAACACGACTGGGCTTTGACGGGTCGGTAATGAAGAAGCATTGGTCCACTTGGGAAGCCAGTACACATGGCTCATTTTTCACGGTGACGTTTGCGCCCGCGGTCTTGGATTTGGCTTCGGGTATAACCATTGTGGTGAAATACTGGTCTTCTTTTAGGACGCTTTTAGCCCATCTAACACGGAACATCAGGACCTTCTCTCCGGCATAGCTCAGCTCCCAGATCTCCTCGATCCTCTCATAGTATCTATCCTTGTCGTTACCAGTGTAGGATTCCATCGTTAACCTTGAGTTTTGATAATCGCTCTTCATGTCCTTTTCCTCGATGTAGAATGTGTAGCCGTTGATAGCGTACGCCTCATAGGTCATCAGGTTGTGCTCGGCGCCCTGTGACAAGGCGGATATGAGTTTTTCTTCCGCGGAAGAATCCTCATGTAAAGGGTAGACAGAAGCTTCTCCTTGAACCAACGCGTGAAACATGAGTTGTGCTATTTGATTATATCTTCGTCCGTCCTCTGTTGGCCTCAGTCATTGTACGTCTTCTCAATAAAGATTCTGTGCTCTACCATCGAAGGATCGACCACGTCTATGTGTTGTAGCGTGACTAGGTTTGCTCTTTCAAAGTCGGCGAATCCACCCTTGAAGTCGACATGCATTTCGCGGCGACCCTCGCGGTGACCCCATCCAGCGAGCCTGCGAAGGTGCCTGTTGATGGGCAGACCAACAGGGTTCTCAATGCCTAGATAATTCGTGCAATAGGAGATGCACTCTTCAGTCAGAAAGCCCTTGGCTATGCTTCCATCTGGACGTGCCCTGTTGCAAACGTATCCTTTGATGACACCATTCATCCTTTCGAACGGCATCATGCTATGTAGGAACGTCGGCCCAAGTTGGATGATATCCTCCACGATATGGACCAGCAGATGCACCTGTCACGCCCAATATGCGATACTATCCTAAAGAGACTCGAAGGCCCCACCAAGGATAGAACCGCATATTGATACGCTTTTGCAAGGTGGATACATTACATCAACATTACATAATAGATGGGGATACATAGAGAAGGCATGCAATGCCACACGAATACAACATTATCATACATAAGAGCACCATCCAACTACGGATGAAACACAAACAGAAACTCAACGACATCCACCCTGCTAGCCCAGGATGCCGACCTGGAACCTATCCCCTGATCGAATAAGAAGCAGAAGAAGAACTCGAAGACAAGCAAACATCGCTCTCGCGTCAAGATCATCGCATAACCTGTACCTGCAACTGTTGTTGTAGTAATCTGTGAGCCACGAGGACTCAGCAATCCCATTACCATGGGTATCAAGACTAGCAAAGTTTAGTGGGAAAGGAAGGGTAAAGTGGTGAGGTTGCAGCAGTGACTAAGCATATCTGGTGGCTAACATACGCAAATGAGAGCGAGAAGAGAAGCAACAGAACGGTCGTGAAGCTAGTAATGATCAAGAGGTGATCCTAAACTCCTACTTATGTCAAACATAACCCAAAACCGTGTTCACTTCCCGGACTATGCCGAAAAGAGACTATCATGGCTACACACGCGGTTGATGCGTTTTAATTCGGATCTGGTGTCAAGTTCTCTACAACCGGACATTAACAAATTCCCATCTGCCACATAACCGCGGGCACGGCTCTCAAAAGTTTATACCCTGCAGGGGTGTCCCAACTTAGCCTATCATAAGCTCTCACGATCAACGAAGGATATACCTTCTCCCAGGAAGACCCGATCAGTCTTGGTATCCCGGTTTACAAGACATTTCGACAATGGTAAAACAAGACCAGCAAAGCCGCCCGATGCGCCGACAATCCCGATAGGAGCTGCACATATCTCATTCTCAGGGCAACACTGGATGAGACATCCTACGAGTAAAACCAGACCTCGAGTTTCCCCGAGGGGGCCCCGCAGTCTACTCGGTTTGGACCAGCACTTAGACAAGCACTGGCCCGGGGGGGGGGGCTAAAATAAAGATGACCCTCGGGTTGGCCGACCCAAGGGAAGGGTATAGGTGGTGTGAGGCCAATGGTAAAACCAAGGTCGGGCCTTGCTGGAGGAGTTTTATTCAAAGCGAACTGTCAAGGGGGTCCCATAAATCACCCAACCACGTAAGGAACGCAAATCCATCAACATAACACTGGTATGACGGAAACTAGGGCGGCAAGAGTGGAACAAAACGCCAGGCAAGGCTGAGCCTTCCACCCTTTACCAAGTATATAGATGCATTAATTAAATAAGAGATATGTGATATCCCAACATCATCCTGTCCACCATGGAGCAATCTTCAACTTCACCTGCAACTAGCAACGCTATAAGAGGGGCTGAGCAAAGCGGTAACATAGCCAAACAACGGTTTGCTAGGAAGGGTGAAAAGGTTAGAGGCTGACATGGCAATTTGGGAGGCTTGATCAACAAGAGATAGGTAGCGCAGCATAGCGATAGAACGAAGCAACTAGCATAGCAATGATAGTAATGAGATCCAAGGTGACGGTCATCTTGCCTGAAATCCCGCAAGGAAGGAGAACGAGTCCATGAAGAAGACGAACGGGAGTAGTCGAACGAATCCTCACAATCGCAACAACACTGGAACTAAGAAGCAACACCGGAAAGAAACAAACAACATGGTAAACAACCATCACATAAACATGGCATGATGCACAAACAAGTATGATGCATGTCCCGTTTAATGAGGCATGGCATGGCAAAGTGCAACAAACAACACTACAAATTAAGTGGAGCTCAATATGCAATGAGTTGCATATTGACAAAACACCACATGCAAGTTATTTCGTCCGCTCTCGTTTATGTACCCAACAATATTAAATGTTATTAAACATGGCAAGGGGTGAAGCATAACAAAACTACCTATCTAGGCAATTTTAAATGAGGCCGGAACAACAAACAACAATTCCGGAAAATCCTCATATGCATATTTCGAATTCGGTACTGTTCTGCCCTAAACCATATTTTAGATTTGTTAAACATGCAAAGTAAAGCCACCATGTTAAACTATGCATTTTTCTACCCCATTTACATATAAAGTTTATTAAAATTGGAGCTACGGTTATTTAGTTATGAAATAAATCATTTTAACATGGCATTTAAGCAAATTTAAAGAAACAGCTTTTTAAACATTTTAAACATGGATGAAAGTTGGATATTGTGAAATTAGATGAAAAACTAAGCATTTTTCATATATAAATTATTTACATAAGATGCACGGTTTGTGAGTTATTCAATGCATGAACTAGAGGGACTTTTTTGCAAAACTGTAAATCCCGAATAATAGAGAAATTCGACAGACGGAAAAAAAACCGTCGGGCCGAAACTGATTGGGCCAGTAGTGTACAGGAGAAGGGCTGGAGGGATTGCTCACCATGGGCTGAGGCCCAGGTCGGTGGAGAGATCGCGGTCAACGCTCGGGGCGAGCGTGCGAGACAGGGGGTTGCGGGACTGCAGCCTCCTCCTCTCGAACAGAGGCAGGAGCGGGGCTTGGCCACGTCAGGCGACGGGGATCCGGTCGAGGACGGCGTTCTCCGGCAAGGCACCAGATCCGGGCTGCTGCGAGGGAGCTCCTGGGGCTGTCCATGGCTGCAGAGGACGGTGACAGGAGGTCACCGCAAGCGAAGCGACGACTTGAAGGCAGGGACGAGGCCGGGGCCGCGGGTGCTGGACCTGTGTCGTGCTCGAGGGACGGGCTCGAGGAGGAGAGGCAGGTGTTGAGGCGATCCTGTCAACGGGCATCGCGAGGATGAAGCAGGGCGTGACGCGGAGCACGCACGAGTGACAGGGATGGGGACTTGACGGACGAATTTGGCGAGGAGGCGTCGGAGATGGCTGGATCCGGGCCAGCTCGGGTCGGGGAGGTGAGGAAGCAGGGCCAACCGGAAGGAGCGGCGGAGCTTGCTGCTGGTTCGGTTGATGAACGGCGGCGGGGACGAAGCAGAGGAGGCGACGGGGTCGAGCTCGGGACTTGCTGCGAGGACGAGGGCGAGGACGGCTCCTGACGTCAATGGCGGGCTCCCTGCTAAAAGAAAAAGATAGGAAGGGAGGTGAGAGAGAGAGAGAAATGGGAGGAGCACGGGAAGATGAAGAAGGGGGCGTCGGCGCTCATCTCCTGCGAAGCTTGCCGGCAGTGAAGTGGCACAAGGCGAAAGGGATCAGTGAAGTGGTGCAAGAGGAGGAGCTCGGGGCTGCTCGGGCGCTACGCTGCTTCTTGAGTGGCCGACGGAGGCGACAGGAGGAGGATTTGGTGGTGGCTAGAGGAGCTGGATCTGGGTGGGGATTGGCCGGCTAGGGAAAACGAGGAAGGAGGGAGGCGCAGGTTGGGTGAATCGGGCAGGGGAGATCCTGAGGGGGATTCGGTGGATTGGTGGCGGCGTGGGGATGGATGGGACATGAGGCCTAGAAATTAGGGTTGAGCTGTTTAAATAGCTAGGTGGACTAGCTTAGGGGCAAAATGGACCCTCCGATCAAGATCGAACGGGCGAGAAAATACACTAGGAGAGTCCAAATAAGAAAACGGAGATGTTTTATAGATGTTAGGGGATGATCCGGACTCAACGGTGACGACCGACCGTTCGGGTTCGGGGCAGTTTCGGACGCGCGCAAATGGGTTGGTGGCTGTGCAGAGAGGGTGGGCATTTAGACGAGAGGGGAAAACAAAGACAATGGGGTCTGACGAAAGGCCACGGGGACAAGGTGGGTTTTGTTGGTCTCAGAAAAAGAGAGAAGAGAGGGGTCCAATTGGTATGAGAGAAGGTCAACAAGGACAAGCAGTCTGACAACAGGGAAACGAAGACAAAGAGAGAAGCGGTAACTACGAACGGCTACGAGGTTTTATGAAAACATGCGGATGCAATGCGGATGATGCGACGATGAAATGCATGACATGAACAAAATGCAAAACGAAAGACAAAACCCAACCACGGAGAAAATAATATATCACATAGCCAGAAATGGCAAGAGTTGGAGCTACAATAATGGAAAGTTACATCCGGGGCGTTACAACACCATAACGTCGAAGAATGCGGGCGGGAAGTAGATTTCAAGCTCGCATAGTATCACCACGATCTCTTCCTCTAGCCTTCTGAGTTGCCTCACGCCAACCGACTTCCGAGAGATGACGTCGAAAAAGTTGCATAGGCCAAATAGCATTTCACGGATGTGCACGTCCATTATCCCACGGATTGCAACTAGAAGTATCTGCGTCATCAGCACGTGACAGTCGTGAGACTTCATCCTGCTGAACTTTTGCTTCGCTGAGTCTAGGTATCTTCTTATCTTCCCCGCATAAACTGTAAGGAAGTTTTACTCCTACGAGGCAGGTGAAAAACTGCTCGATCTCCTTCTAACTTAGAGTGAAGCACGCGGGAGGGCAGTCATATTCGATATTCTTAGCCTTTTTGCCTTTGCTACGACTTTCTGTGTCCTTCACGTCGTCATCATCATCAGCAGCAGGAGCATCATTAGGGCGTTTTGCGTGAAGCTCCTCCCTGATGCCCATTGATTGCAAGTCTGCCCTTTCTTTCGGCCCATCTTTGGTCCTCTCTGGCATGTTGAGCAGGGTACCAAGAAGACTCTCGCACACGATCTTCGTGATATGCATGACATCAAGACTGTGAGGTACACGGAGGCCCTTCTAGTAAGGAAAGTCCCAGAAAACAGACCTCGTTTTCCATACCTTCAGCAGCGGCTCTGGAGCCTTTCGCTTCTTTCCCGACGGTGGGCACTCTTTCCAATTTTTCAACAGCTCGGCTGTTTCCTCGTTGCTCCTCATACGTGGGGGTCTTCGGGGATCGGTTTCACCATCGAACAGATCCTTGCGTTTTCTCCATGCGTCATCATTGCGAAGCCACCTTCGATGTCCCATGAACACGGTTTTTGAAGACACGGGATCTCTATCTAGATGGCGATATGTTGTGTCATCCATGCACCTGACGCATGCACAAAATCCGTGGACCACCTGCCCCACGACATATCCGTAACCGAGATAGTCGTGCACCGTCGTGAGCAGCGCGGCTCCCATAGGGACTTTCACTGCGGCGTCCCATGTATTCGCTAGCATTTTCCACAACGTGTCTAGCTCCTCTTTCAGCAGCCCCAGATACAGATTGATGTTGTTCCCAGTTTGTTTCGGCCCTTCAATTAGCATACTCATGTGAATGTACTTCCTCTTCATGCCCATCCAGGGGGGATGGTTGTACATCCACACAAACACAAGCCAGGTGCTATGTGTGCTTCTCTGGCTGCCAAACGGATTGACTCCATCAGTGCTCGCGCCCAGCACGATGTTCCTTGGATCATCCCCAAATGCTGGGTGTTCGAAGTTCAACGCTTGCCACTGGCTCGCATCCTTAGGGTGACTCAGCATCTTGTCTTTTTTATTTATCTCCGGATCATTTCCGTCATCCTCTCGCTTATTCTCCTCCCTATCCGTGTGCCAACGCATGAGCTCTGCTAGCTTAGGGTCCGCGAAATACCGCTGCAGACGAGGAGTGATCGGAAAGTACCACAACACTTTTCGAGGAGCTTTCTTCGTCTTCTTGTATCGAGTGACGCCGCACACTGGACATATTGTAGACTCCATGTGCTCGTCTCGGTAAATGATGCAATCGTTCATGCACACATGGTACTTCACATGCGGTAAATCCAGAGGACACACGATTTTCTTTGCCTCCTCGAAACTGGTCGGTACTTGTTCCCCTTGGGAAGACGTTCGTGCCAGAATGACATGTTCTCGTCGAAGCATGCGTCGGTCATTTTGTGTTTTACCTTGATCTCCAAAGCCATGAGCGTTACTTTCAGGCGGGTATCCTCGGTGATGCGTCCTTCATACAATGGAGTAACCGCGTCTATCTCCAGTTGATCCAGCTTGGCTTTCTCTCGGCCGGCATCTCTTGTGTTACCCGTTTGCTTGAGAAGCAGCTCTTGAATATGAGGGTCCTGTACCCAGCCCATCAATGGTCCATCATCATCCGCTCCGGCATCTTCATCTTCATGATCATGCACTTCGTCTTGATCTTCCTCATCATCATGTCCAGCATCTTCTACATGATGACTGTGTCCTGCATCTACTTCGTGATCATGTCCTGGAGATTCTTCGTCTTCTCGCCCGCCCTCGCTGCTATTGTCTTGCTGCCCTTCCTTATTTCTTGCCCGGCCCCCATGGACGACTTCATAATCATATTCATCACCTTGCCACCGGTAGCCATCCACAAAACCACGCACGAGCAGGTGGTCTCGCACCTGTCTGGAATCCGGGTCCATAAGGCTCTTCAACTTGCATCTTCGACACGGACATCTTATCTCTATCTCGTTCTTTCGAAGCATCTCGGCCTTTGCGGAGCTCAAAAACCTATTCACGATGCCTTCAGTCATCGTGCGGACCATGGTTGCCTGCGGGGTAGAGAAAACGTTATTTTAGAATCGTGCGGACCATGACTTTGCCTAAAAATAGGACCAAAAGGAATGCATAGTGCCAAATTCTCGCCGAAACGGAAATGAATCAACATTCCTGCAAAATATTGGCAACTATCGCATTTCAAATACAAGTACCTGCAGACACAAACATATGCAACACCACAAACATACGTAGATCTAGGCCATAAAAAGTGTGTATGTTGTTGGAGAGAGAAAAAAGTAGATCTAGAACATAAAGAAAGCTTTCCCCTTACTAAACTATCAAAAAAAGGAAATTTAACCACTTAATTTGGGTGAATCTATGGTGCAAATGAGGTGAGGAGGAGGAGGCAACCGAGACCAAGCTTGGTAGAGGTGGAGAGAATGAAGTGGGGAAAGTGAGTGTGGTAGGTGGCTGTCAAAAATATCTAGCTGCTCTCAGGTTGCCAATGGAGCACCTCCTAAGAATGCGCCATTGGTAACCAGGGTTACTAATGGCGCACCTGGCGAGTGGTGCGCCATTACTAGTTTTGAAAAAAATTAAAAAAAATTGTTAGTAGTGGCGCACCGTGGGTCTGGTGCGCCATTACTAGTTAAAACTAGTAATGGCGCACTATCCCCTGGTGCGCCACTGCTAAGACTGGGAAGGGTGTGGGGCCAGGACAAAACTAGTAATGGCACACCACACGCCAGGTGCGCCATTAGTAATATGGCCACTAATGGCACATCTATCTCTGGTGCGCCACTACTATATAGCAGTGGTGCACCACATATGTGGTGCACCATTAATGTCCATATTAGCTATAGCCATTTTTCTAGTAGTGCTTGGTGGTAGCACCTGCAGTATATTCCTTCTTAAGCACTTTCTTCTTCGAGGTCACTTCTTCCTCAACATAAAATCTTCATCCTCACTGTCAGAGTTCCTCTTCTCCCTCTGTGTAGTAGCAGCTTTAGGCAAGTTGCTAGGAGTGCTTCTGCTGCCTTCATCATAGCTACTGCTTGGACTAGTGCCCTCACTGAGGTTGACCTGCTCCTCTGACTTGTTCTCGCTGTCACTAGCTTCAGACATCCCTACAAACTGACCCTATGAATAGATGGATATGGGTAGAGTGGATGAGCATCACCAAAATTAGCTTGTTTTTGCAAAAATTGAGTCAAAATCTTAGTTTTAGTTTTTTGCATAAACAATTTTGGATCTACTGATATGATAATCTCGGTGACACCGAAGCACTAACAGATTCTAAACATGCAGTATCGGTCAGACCAAGTTGCAGTTCAGAGGCTCTGAGATGCTAGGGTTTCACAGAGAAATTTCTTTTGGTCTCACCGATCAGTACACTTCGGTCAGACCGAGTTGTACTTAGTGAAATGGCTAGGGCCAATCGATGGGATCGAAAACTCCATTTCTATCGGTCCAAGATGAGGTCGGTGGAAACCTAACCCTAAGATTTTGCATCAAACTAGGTCTAAACGAATTCTCTGCTAGATAGAATGATTTCATACATGGGAAGAAAGTATGCAAGAACTTTGTGCAATGAATCAGACTTAGGAGAAATCCATACCCTAAATTGGTGATGGTTCGCTACGGTGGCAACGACAATGGAGAAATCCATTGACGGCGGCGGAGACCTGCGGCGGAGGTGCACAGGCGGAGATTACGACGATGCAAAGACAAAGGGGCGGCAGCAATGGGGGCGCGAGCTCGAGTGTTTGAAGAAATTTTCAATCGAATAGGCCATGGTAATATATACCCATAAGCTGTCGGTGGCATCGAGTGGTATGTATCGGTGGCACCAAGATGCAAAACTCCTTGTAGTTTCTCCAACTCGGTGAGATTGAATCATTCTAATCAGTGGCACCTAGGTGAAAACCTAGATAAATCTAGTGATTTCAGTGGGACTGAATATGAGTGTGTCGGTCTAACCGAAATTCAAAAGAAGGTTTTGGAGGTTGGCCCTTGACGGATCTGTGGCTCCATGTGCTCCTCACTCATAGGGTCTGAAAAAGAAATGTTCAAATTTTGTGATGTAGAAGAAATAGAGTTTGAGAAGATAAAAAGCATGGATAGCTAGTGGAGGTTCTTAGGCATTCTTGTCCATCCATTTGGAAAATAAAAACCAAACAATCAAAACCACAAACGGATGTCCTCGAATGGAGAATTGTGCAACTAACATGCTCACACAATAAGATAGCAAATAAAATATGTGACAAAGCATGCACAACCACTCTAGCATCTATCAAGCAATTGGCGATGACTAGGTCATCTATATATGAGTATATTGACTGAGGAGTCAAATGAGAACATTTGATCGTAGGTCATACACATTTTTTAAGCACAAGTGGGGTTACGACTTTTACCTGAAGCATTGATGTGTTCACACCATTAGAGTTGCTTTAGCTCAATTCTTAGAGCAAAGGTCCCCCTAGATGTGTTATCCCCACTATGAGGGATGAACTAACCTTGGGTTTTGTTGATGATGACTTCATCAAGATGTTGAAGATGTGAATGCTCAATGTAGATCTTTTGGAGCAATCCATTGGAGTGTGGCACTTTCAATACCTACATGGGTTGCTCCCACAAGGAACATACAAGAATATCCATAGATATAGAGTGAATTACACATATGATGATGTCCATGAAATCATTAGGTTACCTTGTCCTTTGTCTTAGCTACAAGAGGGTTTGTGACTCCATGAACTACTGCATGATATGAACGTTGATTGCACATGTCCTTGCCAAAATGAATATGAGTGAAGTATGTTGGCGGAGTCACCCGCAAGAACACTCGAGTTCTTCTTCTTTAGGATCCACATCAACTTGGTGGGAATACTTGGAGTTGTAGTTGTACTTGATGAAGTAGAACTTGACGTAGTCCCCACTTGACCATGCCCTTAGGAGCTTCTTCAAATGAATCAATCTCTTCTTGAAGCTTGTCCTTGCCTTTTAGCTTGTTGCCTTGTGGTGGAAGATCATCTTGAGCTTGTGTTCCCTTGAGATAAGTGGGGTCATACTTCTCTTGTCGAGGAACAAACTTCATCTTGGGGTATTGATCTTCTTCCCACTCAACTCCACTAGCATTGAACTTTCATTCAAAACCAACACCTTGATTCTTCTGGTGCCTTCCTTGCTTGCATACAATTTCCTCAAAGTGCTTAATTCTGGCAAGGCTCTTGTAAACATCTTTCTCTATAGTTCCCTCCAATAAGATATTTTCTTGCTCAAGTGAAACTTGGCTAAGAGAATCATTAGGGGGATCAAGAGAACTACTAGAAGCAACAACATTGGATTTAACATGGTTATTGTTAATACTAGAGGAAGAATATTTCTTGCTCTTATTGCTAGATTTTACTTGTGGTATATAAGTAGACAAGAGGAGACATTTGGCAAGACAATAATAACTCTTCTTTCAAAGATCATCATTTATAGCTTTTAGGAAATCATGCTCTTGCTCTAAATTTAGCTTCTCTAAGTGTAGCTTCTCATGAGTCCTTTGGAGCTCTCTATGATCCTCCAGAGTTGTTTCATGAGTTAACTTAAGAGTGTTTAGTTCTTTAGTTAGACGCTCAATCTCCTTATCATTGTCATTCATTTCATCTTGATTAGCATGATTACTAGCAAGTTCATCATAGTTTTCACCACTAGTGTTGTCAACAAGTAAATCATCATCACGTAGAAAATCATCTTCATCACTATATAAGTCAACATAATCTGGGTGTGATACCTTAGGGTCTTTAGCCATGAGGCATCTTACAATTCCTTCACTTGGTGAGTCAACAATGTCGTAGGAGTTGGATGACACAAATGCAACACAGATAACACCTTCATCTTGAGTATGTTCGGAGTCAGAGTGATAGCTTCTCTCGGAGTCGGAACTGTCGGAAATATGCCCTAGAGGCAATAATAAAATGGTTATTATTATATTTCCTTGTTCACGATAATTGTCTATTGTTCATGCTATAATTGTATTAACTGGAAACCGTAATACATGTGTGAATACATAGACCACAACATGTCCCTAGTAAGCCTCTGGTTGACTAGCTCGTTCATCAATAGATGGTTATGGTTTCCTGACCATGGACATTGGATGTTATTGATAACGGGATCACATCATTAGGAGAATGATGTGATGGACAAGACCCAATGCTAAGCATAGCACACGATCGTGTAGTTCGTTTGCTAAAGCTTTTCTAATGTCAAGTATCATTTCCTTAGACCATGAGATTGTGCAACTCCCGGATACCGTAGGAGTTATTTGGGTGTACCAAATGTCACAACATAACTGGGTGGCTATAAAGGTGCACTACAGGTATCTCCGAAAGTGTCTGTTGGGTTGGCACGAATCGAGACTGGGATTTTTCACTCTGTGTAACGGAGAGGTATCTCTGGGCCCACTCGGTAGGACATCATCATAATGTGCACAATGTGACCAAGGAGTTGATCACGGGATGATGTGTTATGGAATGAGTAAAGAGACTTGCTGGTCACGAGATTGAACAAGGTATCGGGATACCGATGATCGAATCTCGGGCAAGTACTATACCGGTAGACAAAGGGAATTGTATACGGGATTGATTGAATCCTTGACATTGTGGTTCATACGATGAGATCATCGTGGAACATGTGGGAGCCAACATGGGTATCCAGATCCCGCTGTTGGTTATTGGCCGGAGAGTTGTCTCGGTCATGTCTGCATGGTTCCCGAACCAGTATGGTCTACACACTTAAGGTTCGATGACGCTAGGGTTATAGGTAATAGATATACGTGGTTACCGAATGTTGTTTGGAGTCCAGGATGAGATCCCGGACGTCACGAGGAGTTCTGGAATGGTCCGGAGGTAATGATTTATATATGGGAAGTCCTATTTTGGTCACCCGAAAAGTTTCGGGTGCTATCGGTAACGTACCGGGACCACCGGGAGGGTCCGGGGGTCCACCAGGTGGGGCCACCGGCCCCAGAGGGCTGTGTGGGCCAAGTGTGGGAGGGGACCAGCCCCAGGTGGGCTGGTGCGCCCCCCACCAGGGCCCAAAAGGAAGAGAGAAGGGAAAAGGGGAAACCCTATGCTCATATGGGCATAAGGCCCACCTAGTGGTGCGCCTCCCTCTCTCCCCCCCTTGGCTGCCCCCTAGATGGGATCTAGGGCTGGCCGCCACCCCTAGGGGTGGAAACCTAGGTGGGGGCGCAGCCCCTCCCTTTCCCCTATATATAGTGGGGGTTTGGGGCTGCCATACACATGAGAACATCTCCCTCTTGGCGCAGCCCTACCCTTCTCCCTCCTCGCCTCTTGCGGTGCTTGGTGAAGCCCTGCTGGAGTGCCACGCTCCTCCACCACCACCACGCCGTCGTGCTGCTGCTGGACGGAGTCTTCCCCAACCTCTCCCTCTCCCCTTGCTGGATCAAGGCACGGGAGACGTCATCGGGTTGCACGTGCGTTGAACGCGGAGGCGCCGTTGTTCGACGCTTATATCGGAATCAACCATAATCTGAATTGCTACGAGTATGACTCCTTCATCCGCGTTCTTGTAACGCTTCCGCATAGCGATCTTCAAGGGTATGAAGATGCACTCCCCTCTCCCTCGTTGCTAGTATCTCCGTAGATTGATCTTGGTGATGCATAGAAAATTTTGAATTTCTGCTACGTTCCCCAACAGTGGCATCATGAGCAAGGTCTATTGCGTAGATTCTTTGCACGAGTAGAACACAAGTAGTTGCGGGCGATGGTTTGTACAATTTGCTTACCGTTACTAGTCCTATCTTGATTCGGAGGCATTGTGGGATGAAGCGGCCTGGACCGACCTTACACGTACACTTACGTGAGACAGGTTCCACCGACTGACATGCACTTGTTGCATAAGGTGGCTAGCGGGTGCCAGTCTCTCCCACTTTACTCGGATCGGATTCGATGAAAAGGGTCCTTATGAAGTGTAAATAGCAATTGGCATATCACCATTGTGGCTTTGCGTAGGTAAGAAACATTCTTGCTAGAAACCCATAGCAGCCACGTAAAACATGCAACAACAATTAGAGGACTTCTAACTTGTTTTTGCAGGGTATGCTATGTGATATGATATGGCCAAAAGAATGTGATGAATGATATATGTGATGTATGAGATTGATCATGTTCTTGTAATAGGAATCACGACTTGCATGTCGATGAGTATGACAACCGGCAGGAGCCATAGGAGTTGCCTTATTTATTGTATGACCTGCGTGTCAATGATAACGCCATGTAATTACTTTACTTTATTGCTAACCGTTAGCCATAGTAGTAGAAGTAATAGTTGGCGAGACAACTTCATGAAGACACAATGATGGGGATCATGATGATGGAGATCATGGTGTCATGCCGGTGACGATGATGATCATGGAGCCCCGAAGATGGAGATCAAAAGGTGCAAAATGATATTGGCCATATCATGTCACTATTTGATTGCATGTGATGTTTATCATGTTTATGCATCTTATTTGCTTAGAACGCCGGTAGTAAATAAGATGATCCCTCATAATAATTTCAAGAAAGTGTTCCCCCTAACTGTGCACCGTTGCGAAAGTTCGTTGTTTCGAAGCAGCACATGATGATCGGGTGTGATAGATTCTAACGTTCACATAAAACGGGTGTAAGCCAGATTTACACACGTGAAACACTTAGGTTGACTTGACGAGCCTACCATGTACACACATGGCCTCGGAACACAAGAGACCGAAAGGTCGAACATGAGTCGTATAGTGGATACAATCAACATGAAGATGTTCACCAACGATGACTAGTCCGTCTCACGTGATGATCGGACACGGCCTAGTTGACTCGAATCATGTATCACTTAGATGACTAGAGGCATGTATATCTGAGTGGGAGTTCAAAAGATGAACTTAATTATCCTGAACATAGTCAAAAAGGTTTTTGCAAATTATGTCGTAGCTTGCGCTTTAGTTCTACTGTTTTAGATATGTTCCTAGAGAAAATTCAGTTGAAAGTTGATAGTAGCAATTATGCGGACTAGGTCCGTAAACTGAGGATTGTCCTCGTTGCTTCGTAGAAGGCTTATGTCCTTAATGCACCGCTCGGTGTGCTGAACCTCGAACGTCGTCTGTGGATGTTGTGAACATCTGACATACACGTTTTGATAACTACGTGATAGTTCAGTAATGTTAAACGGTTTAGAGTTGAGGCACCGAAGACGATTTCGAAACGTCGCAGAACAAATGAGATGTTTCGAGGGCTGAAATTGGGATTTCAGGCTCGTGCCCATGTCAAGAGGTATAAGACCTCCGACGAGTTTCTTAGCCTGCAAACTAAGGGAGAAAAGCTCAATCATTGAGCTTGTGCTCAGATTGTCTGAGTACCACAATCACTTGAATCGAGTGGGAGTTAATCTTCCAGATGAGATAGTGATGTTTCTCCAAAGTCATTGCCACCAAGCTGCTAGAGCTTCGTGATGAACTATAAAATATCAGGGATAGATATGATGATCCGTGAAATATTCGCGATGTTTGACGCCGCGAAAGTAGAAATCAAAAGGAGCATCAATTGTTGATTGTTAGTGAAACCACTAGTTTCAAGAAGGGCAAGGGCAAGAAGGGATACTTCATGAAATGGCAAATCATTTGCTGCTCTAGTGAACAAACCCAAGGTTGAAACCAAGACCGAGACTAAGTGCTTTTGTAATGAGGGGAACGGTCACTGAAGCAGGACTACCCTAGATACTTGGTAGATGAGAAGGCTGGCAAGGTCGATAGAAGTATATTGGATATACATTATGTCAATGTGTACTTTACTAGTACTCCTAGTAGCATCAGGGTATTAGATACCGGTTCGGTTGCTAAGTGTTAGTAACTCGAAATAAAAGCTACGGAATAAACGGAGACTAGCTAAAGGTGAGCTAAGGATATGTGTTGGAAGTGTTTCCAAGGTTGATGTGATCAAGCATCGCACGCTCCCTCTACCATCGAGATTGGTGTTAAACCTAAATAATTGTTATTTGGTGTTTCCAAGGAGAATAATGGTTACTCTGTTTATTTGAATAAGACCTTCAATGGTCTTGCACCTAAAATAAATGGTTTATTAAATCTCGGTCATAGTGATACACATGTTCATGCCAAAAGATATAAGATAGTAATGATAGTACCACATACTTGTGGCACTGCCACTTGAGTCATATTGGTATAAAACGCATGAAGAAGCTCCATGTTGATGGATCTTTGGACTCACTCATTTTTGAAAAGATTGAGACATGCGAACCATGTCTATTGGTGTATACGCATGAAGAAACCCCATGCAGATGGATCGTTTGGACTCACTTGATTTTAAATCACTTGATACATGCAAATCATACCACATGGGCAAGATGACTGAAAAGCCTCGGTTTTAGTAAGATGGAACAATAAAGCAACTTGTTGGAAGTAATACATTTTGATGTGTGCAGTCCAATGAGTGCTGAGGCACGCAATGGATATCATTATGTTCTTACTTCACAGATGATTTGAGTAGATTCTGAGTATATTTAATTGATGAAACAAAAATCTGAATTATTGAAAGGTTCAAGTAATTTCAGAGTGAAGTTGGAGATCGTCGTGACAGGAGGATAAAAATGTCTATGATATGATCATAGAGATGAGTATCTGAGTTACGAGTTTGGCATACAATTAAGACATTGTGGAAATTGTTTCACAACCAATACCGCCTGGAACACCATAGTGTGATGGTGTGTCCGAACATCATAACTGCACCCTATTGGATAGGGTGCATACCATGATGTCTCTTATCGAATTACCACTATCATTTATGGGTTAGGCATTAGAGACAACCACATTCACTTTAAATAGGGCACCACGTAATTCTGTTGAGATGACACCATATGAACTATGGTTTAGAGAAACCTAAGCTCTCGTTTCTTAAAAGTTTGGGGCTGCGATGCTTATGTGAAAGGTGTTAGCCTGATAAGCTCGAAACCAAAGCGGATAAATGCATCTTCATGGGACACGCAAAACAGTTAGGTATACCTCCTGTCTTAGTTCTGGAAGCAAAAGGGATTGTTTCTAGAATCGGGTCCTTTCTCGAGGAAAAGTTTCTCTTGAAAGAATTGAGTGGGGGGATGGTGGAGACTTGATGAGGTTATTGAACCATCACTTCAACTAGTGTGTAGCAGGGCACAGGAAGTTGTTCCTATGGCGCCTACACCAATTGATCTGGAAGCTAATGATAGTAATCAAGAAACTTCAGATCAAGTCACTACCAAACCTCGTAGGTCGACAAGGATGCGTACTACTTTAGGGTGGTACTTAATCATGTCTTGGAGGTCATGTTGCTAGTCAACAATGAACCTACGAGCTATGGAGAAGCGATGGTGGGCCTGGATTCCGACGAATGGCTCGAGGCCATAAAAATCCAAGAGAGGATCCATGTATGAAAACAAAGTATAGACTTTGGAAGAACTACTCGATGGTCGTAAGGCTGTTGTGTACAGATGGATTTTAAAAGGAAGACAGACAATGATGGTATGTGTCACCATTAATTAGGAAAGCTCGACTTGTCGCTAAGACGCTTTCCGATAAGTTCAAGGAGTTGACTATGATGAGACTTTCTCACTCGTAGCGACGCTAAGAGTCTGTTGGAATTATGTTAGCAGTTGATGCATTATTTATGAAATCTTGCAGATAGGATGTCAAAACATTGTTTCCTCGACGATTTTCTTGAGGAAAGGTTGTATGTGATACAACCAGAAGGTTTTGTCAATCCTGAAAGATGCTAACAAGTATGCAAAGCTCGAGTAATCCTTCTAAGGACTGGAGTAAGCATCTCGGAGATGGAATATACGCTTTGATGAGATGATCAAAGATTTTGGGTTTATACAAATTTATGAGAAACTTGTATTTCCAAAGAAGTCAGTGGGAGCACTATAAAATTTCTGATGAGTATATGTTGTTGATCATAAATGATGTAGAATTCTGGAAAGCATATAGGGTTATTTGAAAAGTGTTTTTCAATGAAAACCTGGATTAAGCTACTTGAACATTGAGCATCAAGATCTATAAGGATAGATCAAAATCGCTTAATAGTACTTTCAAACGAACACATACCGTGAGAAGATTTTGAAGGAGTTCAAAGTAGATCGGCAAAGAAGGAGTTCTTGGCTGTATGGTGTGAGTACTGAGTAAGACTCAAGACCTGACCCTGGCAGAAGATAGAGAATAGACGAAGGTCGTCCCCTATGGTTCAGACATAGGCTCTACAGTATGCTATGCTATGTACCGCACCTGAAGTGTGCCTTGCCATGAGTTAGGGGTACAAGAGTGATCCAAGAATAGATCACATGACAGCGGTCAAACTTATCCTTAGTAACTAGTGGACTAAGGAATTTTCTCGATTATGGAGGTGGTAAAAGAGTTCGTCGTAAAGGGTTACGCCGATGCAAACTTTGACACTAATCTGGGTGACTCTGAGAAATAGACCGGATTCGTATAGTAGAGCAGTTATTTGGAATAGTTCCAAATAGCACGTGGTAGCTGCATCTAGGAGATGACATAGATATTTGTAAAGCACACACGGATCTGAAAGGTTCAGACCCGTTGACTAATAAACCTCTCTCACAAGCAAGATATGATCAAACACCATGGGTGTTGGATTCAATGCAATCACATAATGATGTGAACTAGATTATCGACTCTAGTGCAAGTGGGAGACTGTTGGAAATACGCCCTAGAGGCAATAATAAAATGGTTATTATTATATTTCCTTGTTCATGATAATTGTCTATTGTTCATGCTATAATTGTATTAACTAGAAATCGTAATACATGTGTGAATACATAGACCACAACATGTCCCTAATAAGCCTCTGGTTGACTAGCTCGTTCATAAATAGATGGTTATGCTTTCCTGACCATGGACATTGGATGTCCTTGATAACGGGATCACATCATTTGGAGAATGATGTGATGGACAAGACCCAATCCTAAGCATAGCACAAGATTGTGTAGTTCGTTTGCTAAAGATTTTCTAATGTCAAGTATCATTTCCTTAGACCATGAGATTGTGTAACTCCCAGATACCGTAGGAGTGCTTTGGGTGTACCAAACGTCACAACGTAACTGGGTGGCTATAAAGGTGCACTAGAGGTATCTCTGAAAGTGTCTATTGGGTTGGCACGAATCGAGACTGGGATTTGCCACTCCGTGTAACGGAGAGGTATCTCTGGGCCCACTCGGTAGGACATTAGCATAATGTGCACAATGTGACCAAGGAGTTGATCACGGGATGATGTGTTACGGAACGAGTAAAGAGACTTGCCGGTAACGAGATTGAACGCGGTATCAGGATACGGACGATCGAATCTCGGGCAAGTACTATACCGGTAGACAAAGGGAATTGTATACAGGATTGATTGAATCCTTGACATAGCGGTTCATCCGATGAGATCATCGTGGAACATGTGGGAGCCAACATGGGTATCTAGATCCCGCTGTTTGTTATTGGCTGGAGAGTTGTCTCGGTCATGTCTGCATGGTTCCCGAACCCGTAGGGTCTACACAATTAAGGTTCGATGACGCTAGGGTTATAGGGAATAGATATACGTGCTTACCGAATGTTGTTCGGAGTCCCGGGTGAGACCCCGGACGTCATGAGGAGTTCCGAAATGGTCCGGAGGTAAAGATTTATATTTGGGAAGTCCTATTTTGGTCACCGGAAAAGTTTCGGGTGCTATCGGTAACGTACCGGGACCACCGGGAGGGTCCGGGGGTCCACCAGGTTGGGCCACCAGCCCCAGAGGGTTGCGTGGGCCAAGTGTGGGAGGGGACCAGCCCCAGGTGGGCTGGTGCGCCCCCCACCAGGGCCCAAGGCGAAGAGAGAAGGGAAAAGGGGAAACCCTAGGCTCATTTGGGCCTAAGGCCCACCTAGTGGTGCGCCCCCCTCTCTCCGCCCCCCTTGGCCGCCCCCCTAGATGGGATCTAGGGCTGGCCGCCACCCCTAGGGTTGGAAACCTAGGTGGGGGCGCAGCCCTACCCCTATCCCTCCTCGTCTCTTGCGGTGCTTGGCGAAGCCCTGCTGGAGTGCCACGCTCCTCCACCACCACCAAGCCGTCGTGCTGCTGCTGGACGGAGTCTTCCCCAACCTCTCCCTCTCCCCTTATTGGATCAAGGCACGGGAGACGTCATCGGGCTGCACGTGTGTTGAACGCGGAGGCGTCGTTGTTCGGCGCTTAGATCGGAATCAACCGCGATTTGAATCGCTAAGAGTACGACTCCTTCATCCGCGTTCTTGTAACACTTCCGCATCGCGATCTTCAAGGGTATGAAGATGCACTCCCCTCTCTCTCGTTGCTAGTATCTCCGTAGATTGATCTTGGTGATGCGTAGAAAATTTTGAATTTCTTCTACGTTCCCCAACAGGAACCAGATACCCATTCACCGACGTGATGTCTTCGTCTTGTATAGCTCTTTGATGACTTGTCCTTCCTTTCCGAATCCTTGCTTCTATGAGAGGGTCTTCATTCAAAACGATCATCTCTACTCCTTCCCTCTCTTGTAGGTGATTCATCTCTTCTACTCCTCCTTTTTGGTGAATGTTCTCTTTTCTTGTAGGGAGCCGTACACTCATTGGAGTAGTGTCCAGGTCTTCCAAAATTGTAGCAATTACTCTCAGGACTAGAAGATCTTTTGTCATTGTAGGACCTTGACTTGGAGCTTCTCTCCTTGCTTCTAGTCTTGTAGAACTTGTTAAAGTTCTTTACCATTAAGCACAATTCTTCATTGGAGACTTGCTTTTCACATGACATTGTAGGAGCATCACTTGAATCTTTGTAAGCAACACTTGACTTGTTGTGGAGCTATTCCTTATCCTTGAGTGACATCTCATTAGCAACAATTCTACCGATAACTTCCGTGGGCTTGAGATCTATATAGTTGTGCACCATTTGGATCAAGGTGCACACGCGATCATATTTTCCATCCAAGTATCTTAGGATCATCTTGATGATGAATTTGTCGGTCATCTATTCGGTACCTAAGACGGCAGTATCATTTGTGATGAGAACAAGCCTAGAGTACATTTCGACGACTCCTTCACCATCCTTGATCTTGAACTTGTCAAGTTGACTTTGAAGAACATCAAATCTGGATTCCTTGACGGACTAGGTACCTTCATGCATATTATCAAAAGTATCCCAAATTTCCTTTGCATTCTCAAGGTGGCTGATTTTGTTGAATTCTTCAGGGCACAATCCATTGAAGAGTATATCGCAAGCTTGAGTATTGTATTGAAACATCTTCATTTCTTACGCTGTCGCTTCACGATCTGGTTCTTTCCCCTCCTCGAAGAAATCACCTTGCAAGCTAGTACACACAATAGCCCAAATAGCGCGGTTATGACCAAGAATATGCATTTTCATCTTATGCTTCCAACTAGCAAAATTAGTACCATCAAATTAAGCAACTCTACGGTGGGAATTTCCCTCGCTAGACGCCATACTCTCCTAGGTTGTGAAACCAAGACTGTGATCACCAAAGCTATGCAAATCAAGGCGAATGGATACCAAAGCTTTGATACCACTTGTAGGACCGAAAGTATGTCTAGAGGGGGGGGGTTAGACTACTTGACTAAATAAAAATCTAACCTTTTCCCAATTTTAGTTGTGGGCAGATTTTTAGTCATTAGCACAAGTCAAGCAATCAACCTACACATGCAATTCTAATTTTGTAGCATCGGAAATTAGAACATTGAATATGAAGGTAAAGGGAAGGGTTTGAAAAGTGCAAGTGCAATGAAGACACGGAGATTTTTGTCATGGTTCCGATAGATGGTTCTATCATACATCCACGTTGATGGAGACTTCAACCCATAAAGGGTAACGGTTGTGCGCGTCCATGGAGGACTCCACCCATGAAGGGTCCACGAAGAAGCAACATTGTCTATTCCACCATCGCCATCTCCCATGAAGGACTTGCCTCACTCGGGTAGATCTGCACGAAGTAGGAAATCTCCTTGCCCTCACAAACTTCTTGGTTCCACCCCACATCTTGACGGAGGCTCCGAAGCGACACCTAATCAATCTAGGAGACAGCACTCTCCAAAAGATAACGAATGGTGCGTTGATGATGAATTCCTTGCTCTTGTGCTTCAAATGATAGTCTCCCCAACACTCAACTCTCTCTCACAGAGTTGGATATGGTGGAAATATTATTTGAGTGGAAAGCAAATTGGGGATGGCTAGAAATCAAGATTCTTGTGGTAGGATTGGGATATGTTGATCTCAACACATGAGTTGGTGGTTCTCTCTCAGAAAATGTATGGTGGAAGTGTAGGCACGTTCTGATGTCTCTCTCTAATATGGAAAAGGGGGTGGAGGATTATATATAGCTTCCACACAAAAGCCAAGCGTTACACACATTTGACCCAACTCGGTGAGACTGAATAGATGAACTCGGTGAGACGGATTAGTTCAAAATGTGAACGTTAGGAATCTCAGTGGGACCGACTGGAACAACTCGATGCGACCGATGTGCTAGGGCTTACGGAAAACCTCATCTGAGTGGCGCCGATTGCATCAACTTGGTGAGACCGAAGTGAAGCAATAGGGCAACAGAGAATTGGTGAAGCCATCTCGGTGACACCGATTGCAATTTCGGTGAGACCAAAATAATTGCAACTGATAAAAGGGAGTTGGCAAGGCCATCTCGATGAGACTGAGATCCCTATCAGTGTGATCAAACTTTAGGGTTTCTGGCAGTGGCTATGTCATATGAACTCGGTGGCGCCTAGAATGAACCAGTTGGGCCGAGTCAGAGTTTAGGGTTTTGACATATTTGGATAGAGAAAGTGGTTGAGGGTTTAGGAGCAATATCACTACGCATTTGAGCAAGCAAGCCATTAAGCAACACCTCATCCCCTTCTAATATTATTGGCTTTCCTATGGACTCAATGTGATCTTGGATCACTAAAACAAATAAGAATAGTATCAAGCTTTTGCCAATATGTGTCCTTAGCATTTTGAGGGGTCCACATCTCTATTCCATGCCATGCCACTCATTGAACTTCCTAAAATATTTATCTTGAATGGATATTAGTTCAATGAGCTATATGTTGTTATGAATTACGAAAACCACGCGGTGATTAGTTGCACATTGAAAGTGTTGTCATGTTACAATCGGAAACACAAGTATTATTGAAACCGTGGGCGTTCAACTTACCATTGAAGTACCGCCCTGCTTCCCCTTTTTTATTGGCTAGGAGGTGTCGTGCGGGGTAGCTATCTGAGCACAGGAGGCGTGCGATCAGGCCCCTGTGCGTGCTTACCGGGAAGAGAGCTGTAGGATCGAAACTAGGTCTAGAAAGGGGTGTGATTATACTACGTCACCCAATAAAAATCTAGCCTTTTCCCAATTTAAAGTCTTGGCAGATTTTAGAAACTTAGCACAAGTCAAGCAATCAACCTATACATGCATTTCTAAGACTGTAGCAGCACAAACTAAAACATTGCATATGAAGGTAAAGGGTAGGGTTTGGAGAAGGCAAACACAATGTAGACACAGAGATTTTGGCGTGGTTCCGGTAGGTGGTGCTATCGAACGTCCACGTTGATGGATACCACAAAGGGTAACGGTTGTGCGAGTCCATGGAGGGCTCCACCCACGGAGTGTTCACGTAGAAGGAACCTTGTCTATCCCACCATGGCCATCGCCCAAGAAGGACTTAACTCACTCGGGTAGATCTTCATGAAGTAGGTGATCCCCTTGCCCTTACAAACTCCTTGGTTCAACTCTACAATCTTGTCGGATGCTCCCAAGTGACACCTAAACAATCTAGGAGACACCACTCTCCAAAAGATAATAGATGGTTTGTTGATGATGAACTCCATGCTCTTGTGCTTCAAATGATTGTCTCCCCAACACTCAACTCTCTCACAGATTTGGCTATTGTGGAAAGATGATTTGAGTGGAAATCAACTTGGGGAAGGCTAGAGATCAAGATTCTTGTGGTTGGATTGGAATGTCTTGATCTCAACACATGAGTAGGTGGTTCTCTCTCAAAAAATGAGTAGTGGAAGTGTAGGCACATTCTGATGGCTCTCTCTCAAATGGAGAAGGGGGTGGAGGGGTATATATAGCCTCCACACAAAATCCAACCATTACACACATTTGACCCAACTAGGTCAGACCGAATAGAGGAACTCGATGAGACCGATTCAGTTCAAATTGTGAACATTAGGAATCTCGGTGGGACCGACATGATCAACTCGGTGGGACCGATGTGCTAGGGCTAGGGCAGAACTGTATCTCGGTGAGACTGATTGCATGAACTCGGTGAGACCGATTTCAGTATTCAGCAAACATAGAGTTGGTCAGGCAAACTCATTGGGACCGATCGCGCATTTCGGTGAGACCAAAATATTACAAAGGTAAACAGAGAGTTTGTCACGCAAACTCGGTGGGACCGATGGCTCATTTCGATGAGACCGAAATGTTACGTAGGGAACAGAGAGTTTGCAATGCCATCTCGGTGAGACCGAGATCCGTATCAGTTAGACCGAATTGTCTAGGGTTTCTGGTAGTTGCTATGTCAACTGAACTCGGTGGCGCCGGATAGATCAAATTGGTGGGGACAAGTTTGACTTTGGGTTTTGGACATATGTGGAAATGATAAAGTGGCTGAGGGTTTTGGAGCAATACCACTAAGCACTTTGAGCAAGTAGACCACTAAGCAACACCTCATCCCCTTTTAATAGTATTGGCTTTCCTATGGACACAATGTGATCTTGGATCACTAAAATGAAAATGAAGAGCCTTTAGCTTTTTCCAATCTTTGTCCTTAGCATTTTGAGGGGTCCACCTCTCTAGTCCATGCCATGCCAATCATTGAACTTTTTCGAAATATTTAACTTGAATGGATATTAGTTCAATAAGCTATATGTTGTAATGAATTACCAAAAACACCCGGGGATTAGTTGCACTTTCATTCTCCCCCTTTTTCGTAATTGATGACAACATATAGATCAAAGCTTTGACAAATGATAATATGAATGAAATACATTGTCGATTTGAGAAGTATGTGATAAGCAAGAGCTCCCCCTAAATTTGTGCACTATTTAAGATTTGCTTTGAATGCAAATGCACAATCGATTAGGATCATGTGTCACTCTTCCATGTCACATACATCATGGTGGAGTGCTCAAAATGATAGAATATAAACAACATGCACTCATCACCAAGGGTAAACATGATTTATCATTCACAAATATCATAGATAGCATCATGCAAGCACACGTTAAAGCATAGCATGACCAAACACATGATCATAAGAGTATCTCACACACATAACACAAATATTGTAGCTTGAATCAAACAAGCAAACGATCAAAATAAAAAGGCAAAACACTCATCCTAATGATCTATACACTTTCTCCTCCTTGGCAACAAGTTACCAAAAAGATAGAAAATGCATAGTGCTATGCGGCACTCTAGGCACGATCTCTGGGAGCTCCTGAAGTGGTCTTCTGGGTGGTTGCTCCAGTGTGCGTAGATTGCGTGGAGAGGAATCTGTCTGCAAAAGCTTCAGCAGACGTTTGTGGAGTTAGAGGAGTTGAAACTGGAGGAGCAATAGTGGCAGTTGCTACAGGTGCTGAAAGAGTAGTCCTAGTGTTACTGGCAACTGGCACTACAGAAGACCTCTGTGCCCTTGGCACTCGCTGAAAAGTGTCTGTGTTAGGTCTCTCTTTCATGTCCTCAATCTCTTCCTAGAGCTTCTCCATAGTGGTCTGGATCTCTGTGACCTTCACATATGGATCATGGAATTTAGTCTTAATGATCCTCTCAAGACTTTCTTGATTCTGAGTCAGGGTGGCCAAGCCCTTCTCAATCCTCATAGTAGCCTCAAGCAGATAACTGAGTTGATCTTGCTTGGTCTTGAGCATCACAGTTGAAGCATCTGGTGCACTGGCTTCTTTTGCTGCTTTTGCAGCGTTTGTTCTCTCTCTCTCTCTCTCTCTCTCTCTCTCTCTGTGTGTGTGTGTGTGTGTTTGTGCGTGTGTTCTCCTGAGCTTCTGCACTAGTTGGATGAGATGCATCCGTGACAATCTCATCGTCTTCAAATTCTGGCCTCAGGGGAAGATCCTCTTTATCTAGAAGATATGTCCCTGTCCCCATCTTGGAGTTGATCAACATCTGTATGTGAGGGGCATATCCACATGATCTCTTCTGATCAGCTGCAGTTGTCTTCACTGTTTCAACTATCAAACTCATCACATTGAACTTCTGTGGCACATCAAACATATGGAGCAGGCTGATGGAGTAACCACGGATCATTCTAAGATCTCCTGACTTGGGAAACAGAGTGTTCCTCAAGATGGTGTTGATGGTGGTCAGACCTGAAAATAGACAATAGGGCTAATTAGATTTATGCCCCTAGTTGTGTCCCACTCGGTTTTTACCCCTAATTTCCAAATGTCACTGGTTCTGTCCAAGTCACTTTGCTCCTCTTATGCTTTTGCCCTTTGACCGTTTGAATGTCAGTTTGAAAACTTTATACCTAATTCATACTAACTCAAAAAAATGCAAATAAGATACCAAAATGTCCGAAAAAACATCACCTATATGTCGGTGTAATTTGGATTCATGAAAAAGTGTTGGAAAGTGCCCATCCGAGTTTTAGCTCCAATGATACCACCATGAATAGTAAAATCTAAAAAATTCCAAAAATTCAAAAACAAATTTGGTGGCGAAGAATGAAAAATGTTGTAAGTGCTTGCCAAGTTTCATCAGGGAATGGCATTCGTGGATGTCGGGGCAAAAAACAACAATCAACACTCCAAAATAGATTATTTTTTTGCCATGACTTCCACGAATGTCATTCCCTGATGAAATTTGTCAGGCACTTCAAAATTTATCATTCTTTGCCACCAAACTTGTTTTTTGATTTTTTGAAATTTTTTTAGATTTTACTATTCATGGTGGTACCATAAGAGCTCAAACTCGGATGGGCACTTTCCAACACTTTTTTCATGAATGCAAATGACACTGACATATAGATGATGTTTTTTTCGAACATTTTGGTATCTCATTTGCATTTTTATGATTTAGTATGAATTAGTTATGAAGTTTTCAAACTGACAGTCAAATGGTCAAAGGGAAAAAGCATAAGAGGAGCGAAGTGACTTGGACAAAACCAATGACTTTTGGAAATTAGGGGTAAAACATCCCAGTGGGACACAACTAGGGGCATAAATCTAATTATATCTAGATAGTATATAGACCCAAACTTCTGAGTCTCTAAGGCATCATCAGGAATAGTCTTGTACATTTTTGCCATGGAGTTGTGATCCTTCCTTGGCTTGGCATATACATCAATGTCATTTTCATATGCCTTGGGGGCATTGATCCACTTGGCCGATTCGTAAATTGTTGATTGATATCTTGTGCCTTCGTTCATCCAGAAAATCTTTCCATCTGGGTAGAAGTGAACAGTTGAGTAAAATTGCATTATCATGTCATCATTCCACTTGGTAAACTTCTGACCAACAAACTTGTCAACTTAATTCATCATGAAGCTCTCATGCACACCTGGGAAGTAGTCCTCATTACCATCAATATATGTCCAGTCCACCTATCTCATGTCACTGACAATGGGCTTCTTGTCTAACAAGACTGACTCATAGAAGTCCTGCTATTCCTTGGTGTGGAAACAATAATCTACAACAGTCCTTCTCCTAGTGGCATAGAGATCTGTCTGTCTCCAGAGTCTCAGACCAGCATCCTTTCTTTCCTTCATGTTTTCAGCAACAGGATGATCATTACTATGATCTGGAATCTTAGGCTTCAACTTTCTAAGCACCTGTGACTCTTCATCCTCTTGAACTTCGGGCACTAGGGCCTTGTTCTTCTCAACAACAAGGATGTGTCTGGTGGATCTCTTGGGTGAAGATAGTTTTGGAGCTTGAGCTTGAGTTGGATGCTTGGGAGCTGTCTTGGGCTTAGATGGAGCAGCCCCAGACCTTATAACATCCACCGTGAGCTTTTGGGTCTTTGGTGGAGAGCCTCTTCCTCCTCCTCCTCTTCTTCATCACAGTTTCTCATCGTAGATGGTTTGCCAATGACTTTGGCAATAGTCGTCCTCACTCCTTCCTCTTCTTCTTCATCTGAAGAATGCTTTTCAAATTCAACCATTGGATCAATAAGCTTGCACCATCTTCCTCTTTTTCTTTCCTTTTTCTTCTCAATAGCTCCACTTGGTGTAGCAGCAGCAGCTTGAGTTGATGCTTTGGCTTTTGACATAGGATTCCTCTTGGATGGAGATTTCACCTTCAATCCAAGCTTGGTGGCAGCAGCAGCAGCATACTCCTTTTTGAGTACCTTTTTCTTAGAGGTCACCTCCTCCTCAACAACAAAATCCTCATCCTCAAAGTCTGAGGTTCTCTTCTTACTTTGCCTAGTAGTATCTGTCGGTGTCAAAACCGGCGGATCTCGGGTAGGGGGTCCCGAACTGTGCGTCTAGGCGGATGGTAACAGGAGACAAGGGACACGATGTTTTACCAAGGTTCGGGCCCTCTTGATGGAGGTAAAACTCTACGTCCTGCTTGATTAATATTGATGATATGGGTAGTACAAGAGTAGATCTACCACGAGATCAAGGAGGCTAAACCCTAGAAGCTAGCCTATGGTATGAATGTTGTAATGGAGGTTATGTCCTACGGGCTAAAGCCCTCCGGTTTATATAGACACCGGAGAGGACTAGGGTTACACAAAGTCGGTTACAATGGTAGGAGATCTACATATCCGTATTGCCAAGCTTGCCTTCCACACCAAGGAAAGTCCCATCCGAACACGGGACGGAGTCTTCAATCTTGTATCTTCGTGGTCTTGGAGTCCGGCAGACGATGATAGTCCGGCTGTCCGGACACCCCCTAGTCCAGGACTCCCTCAGTAGCCCCCGAACCAGTCTTCAATGACGATAAGTCTGGCGCGTATGTAGTCTTCGGCGTTGCAAGGCGGGTTCTCCTTCAAGTTCCATGTATCTGCCGAACAGTGTCCGGCTTCCTCATTAATGTTGCGCTTCTTGGCTTCTACGCCCAATAATGACCTTCTTCCACGCGTCGCACGAATGCGAAAAGCCAGGGTATCTATAACGTTTTACCCCCTAGCTGCACAAATAATCCGCCTATAAGAGAGGCAAGAATCCAGATCCAAATCACACCACCTTCCTTCCGCGAGTCCTCATCGGAGCGCCTCTAACCAAAAATCCATTCTATCATGGACCGTCGACGCGGATCCTCTTCTCGCGCTCCCAGCCCTCTGCCAGGAGATTGTAGGAGATGTTCCGTCCCGCACAACAAGCTAGTGGCGCTTCAAGCAAAGGGATATCTCCCTCCGACCTTCATGGTCCCGGGTCGAGCCGGGTTGGCCACCTACCAAGGTGGGAAACAAGCGGAGGCTACCCCAAGTCCCAACAAAGGGGAGCGGGTATGCTTCGTCCCCTATCTGATAAGGGGACTCGGATTTCCTATTCATCCGTTCCTCCGCGGGCTCCTGGAGTTCTACGGACTCCAGCTCCATCACCTTACGCCCGCCTCTATCCTACATATTGCGAGTTACGTAGCTCTTTGTGAGCTATTTCTAGGCATCAAGCCCCATTTTGCACTGTGGAAGAGGCTATTCTGCCTCATACCCCGTTCTCACGAGGGGTCCATATACCAAGTGGGCGGCGCCGAAGTATGGCGCATCGCCGGGACCGGATATCTATCCGGAACCCCGAAGAAGGCGTCCGAAGACTGGCCTTCGGCATGGTTTTACATAGAAGACGCTCCGCTGCCGGACCCTGTTCGGATCGGCCTCCCGGAGTTCAGTACTACTCCCCTGAAGAAACGCCTTAGCTGGCGCCCGCGGAGCCCTCAACTGGAGGAAGACAAGAGCGTCCATTATCTGATGGGCCGAATAAGGTTACTGGCCCACTCCGGGTTGACCATGATTGGAGTCATGGCAACATGTATTACGCGGGGGGTGCATCCACTTCAATACAGGGGCCACCCCATGTGGGATTTCAATGGGGAAGACGACGCCACCCACCATGGTCGCAAAGGACCGGATTCGGCCAAGGATCTGGTGACGATCCTGTCCGGCCTATACAAGGGGGAGAAGGAGGACTTTCTCCAGAAGAACCCTTTGAATGGGTTTTCCATGAATAACCCCCGGCGCTGGGTAAGCGAACACTTTGAGGGTCCGACCCGTGCTTTCGAAGTTTAAGCTTCTCATATTGTGTCTTCGGCGCAGGAACTGCGCCGGACTGTGGAGGACATGATAAGTCCAGCCCCGCAACCCGAGGATCCGGAGAGATCCCGGGATCCGGCCTCCGAAGAGGATCCCGACATAAAGGTGGAGCTAATCGACGGGGTGTTCCACCAGCTCAGCATGGACAACGCGTTAGTCGCCATTACGGCTGACTACCCCGGATTGCGTCCGGCTCCCCAGGTGATTGTGACCGAAGTCCCGACACCATTGTTTCTTCCTTACCAATCTCTGAACTTCGCATACGATGGTGTTTTGCAGGAAATGCCTTCAAGGCGGGAAGCCGAGCCTGCGGCGGCTGACCAACAAAGGCCAGTCCGGACCAGTAGGCGGAAGAGGAGCGCGGCATGGATTGAAACATCACCGCTGAGGTATAGCTCGCATTTAATTATTTGGAGCAACATTCCTAGGAAGCGTTTAAGTGCTCAGGATCTTTGTAGGAGAATAAGTGCCCGCCGAACTGCGGGCGTGGAGGTTGCCAATCCAACCTCTACCAGCCAGGCTCCAGCGCCCGGTCTGGAGGGGGAGGCGAGCGCGAGGCGCGGGCCGCATACTCCTCCAATGGAGGATGCCGACAGACTATCCGCCACCAAGTCTGAGGTGGAGAGCGCCATGAACCACAGGCACCGCCGGACAGTATTTCGTGACGCGTGCTTCTCCCCTGAGGCGTTGAATGCCTTTAACGCGGGGGACGCTCACCTCCGTGCTGCTCAAGATGGTTTTACTAGATCCACGGAGCAATATGTAAAAGACATACGGGTAAGAGAATTTAATGGTTATATATGCCAGTAGCCCCCGAGACTTAAAGTAGTTATGCTAACTGATTTAAGGATCATTTGAAACGCAGGGTCTTACTGAGAAGAATACCCAATTGTCTCAGGAGCTGCAGGAATGCAAGACCCAACTTGAGGCCGCACTTGCTGCCGCAGGAGGAAATACAGAGACCCATCCTGGTAACACATTTTTATTCATAAATATAAGCGCTGTGCGGCATGCGCGCAAGTCTAATAATGACATTGCATGTGCCGCCGGACAAGATCCGGACGGGCAAGAATTACTGCGCCAGCTGAAGGCCGACGAGAGGGTGCTGAATAGGGTGGAGCAAGAGAGGAACAAGCTCCAGGATGCCCATGCCAAGCTCGGGGAAGAGCTGAAAGGTGTTCGGGCCGAGCTGTTTGGCTCCATTAAGGAGAATCAGCAGCTTCGTCGCGACATCTATAGTAAGTGCTTAAGCGAACTCCTATGAAAAGAAGAGTTCGGTGAGGAAGTCGATTTGACAAAATGTGTCTGTAGGCATTCTCACAGGTCGCCCTACAGAGGAGATGCCCGAATCAACGGGCGATCAACTTCCCGAGCTGTTGCAGCTGCTCGAACGAGTTCGGCAGGTGATGAGTGGCGCCGTTCAGGCTTTATGGCCGGCCCTTTCCCTGCCCGAAGGCCTTGGGGAGCTTGTGGAGAAGCTTCAGGGAATGCGGCAGCGCTTCCGTTTGTGGAAGATTTCTGCCTGCCGCCAAGGTGCCAGGGAGGCTTGGGCCATGGTGAAGACGCGCTACAAGAAGGCGGATCCCAACCACATGGCCGAGGTCGGACCTGTGGGGCCCGATGGGAAGGAGATCCCTGTGAGTTTAGTATACGGCCAAGTAGAGTTGGCCGCTAAGTTTTCCCAACGGGACTGTAAATTAGACAGCCTGTTAGACGGGATTGAGGAAGAATACAGTCAGTAGATTTGACAATGTATTTTTAAAATGACATGTGAAATGCCTTCTAGCCGGATTGTAGATCGTTTGTCTTTGCCGACCTTTTCGCTTCAACCTAGGGACCCTAGAGTCCGGAGTGTGTCCGAATACCTTCTCGGTTAAGAAACAACCGTGGTATGCATGGAGACCAGGCGTAGGGGTCAATAGTGCTTTATCAGACAAGTGCCCAACTAGTTATGTTATATTACATCGTTAGTAAGAAACATCTTCCAAGGAAAATAGTTCCGTTAAGGGTTCCTTTCCCTGAGAGGCATGCCCTAAGGTGCATGTCTGGACTGCGAAGAAAGCAGAAAAACATCTGGGGGCAGATAAATAGATAGGGAAAAAATCATCTTTCACGTCACCGACCGAATATTCCCTTAAGAACGCTAGCTTTAGGCTTCACCCAGTCTGAGGTACACATCCGGCTGACCCGGCAGTAACAATCGCAGAGGTGCTCCCTTTACCTCCTAGCCGAACAATCGGGAACGTAGGGGTAAGCACAGGAGCCAGGCAACCCAGCTTGGCCAAAACTTAAGTCATATCGATGCATATAATGGTGAGTAAAAGGTACATGTGGAAGCTTGACACATGTGCTGGGCATGAAGCCCTTACAATTGAGCTTCTGCAAAAGAAGCCCCCAGGTATAATGAGTGCAGATGGCACATCAAGTGTATGCGAACAATGCACAAGTAGGCCCCTAAGGGCTTTTTAGTAAAAGGGTTAAGAGAAGAAAGAGAAACAAAAGACAGCAGAAGTGTAAAAATTTGAACGGGGGAAGGGGACGAACTCTTAGTCCGGTGCAAGGCATAGAATCTTCGGAGGCGGGCTGCGTTCCATGGGTTCGGCTCGAGTCGGTTGTCCGACGCATTTCGTAGACGGTACGCTCCGCCGGCCAGGATTTGGTCGATAATGAAGGGGCCCTCCCATTTGGGCTTGATCTTGTCCTTTTTCTTGTCCGGCAGGCGTAGAACTAGTTCGCCAACGTTGTAAGTCTTGGCCCGTACTTCTCTGCTTTGATATCTTCGAGCCTGCTGCTGATAGAATGCGGAACGAGCCTTGGCAACGTCGCGTTCTTCCTCCAATGCGTCCAAGCTGTCCTGCGGATCCAGCTCGGCCTCTCTTTCTTTGTACATGCGCACTCGAGGTGAGTCATGAATAATGTTGCAGGACAGAACTGCCTCTGTGCCGTATACCATAAAAAATGGTGTGAATCCGGTAGTACAGTTGGGCGTTGTCCGCAGCCCCCAGAGCAAGGAGTCGAGCTCCTCTACCCAGTGCGTGTCAGATTTAGTAAGTGACCGCACTAGTCTGGGTTTAATGCCGCTCATTATTAGACCATTTGCTCGTTCCACTTGACCGTTGGTTTGAGGATGATAGACTGAAGCGTAGTCGAGCTTAATGCCCATGTTTTTGCACCATGATTTAACCTCGTCGGCCATAAAATTCGTGCCGTTATCGGTGATGATGTTGTGGGGGACGCCAAAATGGTGTACTACCCCAGAGATAAAGTCTATCACTGGTCCGGACTCTGCCGTTTTGACTGGTTTGGCCTCTATCCATTTGGTGAATTTGTCCACCATGACCAATAGGTACCTTTGCTTGTGGGTTCCCCCTTTGAGGGGTCCAACCATGTCAAGCCCCCAGACCACGAACGGCCAGGTAATGGGTATAGTTTTGAGGGCGGTGGGTGGCATATGGCTCTGATTAGCAAAGAGCTGACAACCGACGCATCTTTGGACTAAGTCCTGAGCATCTTCCCGGGCCGTCGGCCAGTAAAACCCTGTACGGAATGCCTTTCCTACAAGAGCCCGAGCTGCTGCGTGGTGTCCGCCTAGTCCGGCGTGAATTTCAGCCAGGATGTTTCGCCCTTCTTCTTCGGAGATACACCTTTGAAGGACTCCGGTTGTACTTTTCTTATAAAGTTCTCCCTCATGGACCTTGTAGGCTTTAGATCGCCGGATTATGCAGCGGGCCTCATTTTGGTCTTCGGGAAGTTCCTGCCTCAGCAAGTAGGCTAGGAATGGTTCTGTCCACGGGGCGATTACTACCATTATGTCGTGGGCTGAAGGTGCTATGTCATCGGCTGAATCGCCGGTTGGCGCGGTTTTTTCCGGTTTGTCATTTCCGGACTCCTCCTCCCATAGTACGGATGGCTTGAAGAGCCGTTCCAGGATGATATTTGGAGAGACAGCGTCACGTTTCGCACCGATGCGTGCCAGTACGTCGGCTGCTTGGTTATTATCTCGGGCTACGTGATGGAATTCGAGTCCTTCAAACCGAGCTGACATTTTTAGGACAGCATTGCGATATGCTGCCATTTTCGGATCCTTGGCGTCAAAGTCTCCATTTATTTGGGATATTGCAAGATTTGAATCCCCGCGCACCTCTAGGCGTTGAATGCCCATGGAAATTGCCATCTGGAGACCGTGTAACAGGGCCTCGTATTTGGCTGCGTTGTTGGAGTCCCTGTACATTATTTGAAGTACATACTGGACTGTGTCCCCGGTCGGGGACGTCAATATGACGCCAGCCCCCAGTCCGGCCAACATTTTAGAGCCGTCGAAGTGCATAATCCAATTGGAGTATGCACCGTACTCTTTAGGGAGTTCGGCTTCGGTCCATTCAGCGACAAAGTCAGCCAAAACTTGTGACTTTATAGATCGCTGAGGTTTGTAAGTTATATCGAATGGTAAGAGCTCAATGGCCCTTTTTGCAATCCTGCCCGTTGCGTCGCGGTTATTTATAATGTCGTTGAGTGGTACTTCGGAGGCCACTGTTATCGAGCACTCTTGAAAGTAGTGTCGAAGCTTCCGGGATGCCATGAACACCGCATACGCTATTTTCTGATAGTGCGGGTAATGGGACTTGCAGGGGGTTAACATAGTGGATACATAATACACTAGTTTTTGAAGAGGGAATTTATGCCCTTCTGTCTCTCGTTCGACGACGAGTACCGCGCTTACAACTTGATGTGTTGCTGCGATGTATAACAACATTGGTTCGCCCAGGTTGGGCACTGCTAGGACCGGATTTGTTGCCAATATGGCTTTTATTTCTTCGAGTCCAGCGGTGGCAACATCCGTCCACTCGAAGTGTTCGGTGCGCCTAAGGAGGCGATAGAGGGGCAATGCCTTTTCTCCTAGATGGGAGATAAAGCGGCTTAGAGCCGCCACGCATCCAGTCAATTTTTGTATTTGCTTGAGGTCTTTTGGGATATCTAGCTGTGACAGAGCTCGGATTTTGGCTGGGTTTGCTTCAATTCCTCTACCGGATACAATAAAGCCCAGTAGCTTTCCGGCTGGTACGCCGAAAATGCATTTTTCCGGATTCAGCTTAATGTCATATGCTCTGAGGTTGTCAAATGTGAGCCTCAAGTCGTCTACTGGAGTTTCGACGTGTTTGGTTTTGACGACTACGTCATCTACGTATGCCTCTACTGTTTTGCCGATCTAGGTGGCCAGACATGTTTGAATCATGCGCTGATATGTTGCGCCGGCGTTTTTAAGTCCGAAGGGCATCGTGTTGAAGCAGAATGGTCCATATGGAGTGATGAATGCCGTTGCGGCTTGGTCTGCTTCCGCCATCTTAATTTGATGGTATCCGGAGTATGCGTCAGGGAAACACAATGAATCGTGTCCTGCAGTAGCATCGATTATCTGGTCGATGTGGGGGAGTGGGAAGGGATCCTTTGGGAAAGCCTTATTGAGGTCTTTAAAATCGACGCATAGGCGCCATGATTTATCCTTCTTTGGTACCATTACCAGGTTTGCTAGCCAGTCCGGATGTTTGATATCTTTGATGAATCCGGCCTCCAATAGTTTGGCTAGCTCTTCTCCCATTGCCTGTCTTTTGGGTTCGGAAAATAGTCGAAGAGCCTGTTTGACTGGCTTGAATCCTTTTAGGATGTTTAGGCTGTGTTCTGCTAATCTGCGTGGGATTCCGGGCATATCCGAGGGGTGCCAGGCGAAAATGTCCCAATTTTCCCGAAGGAATTCTCGTAGTGCAGCGTCTACATCCGGGTTCAATTGTGCCCCGATGGAGGCCGTCTTTGTTGGGTCCGTTGGATGGACCTGGAATTTTACTATTTCGTTTGCTGGTTTAAAGGAGGTGGACTTGGATCTCTTATCGAGTATCACATCGTCCCTATTCACCATAGAGCGCAGCGCGGTGAGTTCTTCTGCCGCTAGGGCTTCGGATAGCGCCTCCAGGGCTAATACGGCTGTCTTGTTTTCGGCGCGTAATGCTATGTCCGGATCACTAACGAGAGTGATTATTCCACCGGGCCCAGGCATTTTGAGCTTCATGTACCCGTAATGGGGTACGGCTTGAAAAATTGTGAATGCCTCCCGTCCTAGTATAGCGTGATATCCGCTGTTGAACGGGGCCACTTGGAACGTGACTTCTTCGGATCTGTAATTGTCCGGCGAGCCGAACACCACATTGAGTGTGATTTTTCTAGTGCAGCGTGCTTCCCGGCTGGGTATTATTCCTCTGAAGGTTGTGCTGCTTCGCTCAATACGGCTCCAGTCTATTTCCATTTTTTGAAGAGTTTCCTCGTAGATGAGGTTTAATCCGCTGCCACCATCCACGAGGACCTTTGTAAGTCGAAAGCCGTCCACTATAGGACTAAGCACCAGTGCGGCTAGTGCTCGGGCTGTTCGGAATTTAGGTTCGTCGCTGGCGTTGAAGGTGATGGCTGTGTTGCTCCATGGATTTGTTGTTGCTACTTGGTAGACTTCGGCGAGGCCGCGGATTGTTCGTTTCCGCATATTATTTGATGCGAAGGTCTCGAAGACTGTTGATACCGTACCGGTATTGTTGGAGTGGTTTTCCGGGGCTAGAAGCTCCTCGCCACTTTTGGCCACCTGCCGTAGTATCCAACATGCTCGGAGGCTACGTGTTGGGACGGCGCCCTATGTACTGTGAAGTTTACAGGGTCCGCTGAGCCATCCCTCCAGTACGGTTCCGTGCCCTCTATGGGGTTTTTGCTTTTTGGTTTTTGTATCTGGTTCCTGAGTGTAATGCACGCTTTTGATGTGGACTGGAGTTGGGGCCGGATTGTCCCAAAAATTATTTTCGGTTTTCCGGAAACTCTCCATCGCACAGTACTTTCGTACTATGGAGCCAGGTCGGCAAAGCGTGTAATTTTACGACGGCTGACGGCGTTCACGATTCCCTGATCCGTGCAATTATTGCAAAAATTGAGATTGCGTTATCTTCTCGGCAGTCCTTTATCCTGTCCATGACCAGGAGGAATCTGGCCCAGTAGTGATGTACTGTTTCAGCGGGCTCTTGCCGGATTAGAGATAGATCGCATATGTCTGGGCGGGTGGGTGGAATTAAGTCCAGAACCCTACCCGTCTCAAGGCCTAAAGGCCGGGAAGTTTCCAAATTCGGGAGTTTGGATTGCTGGGCGTAGTCCAGCGAGTCCGGAACGATGCATGATTTTAAGTTCAGTGCTCGATCGAAGTCCGTCCCTCCGCGGGAATCCGGCATGGAGGGTTCGGGAACCCGGACGTGACTAGTTTTCAATATAGGAAAAGAGTCGCCGCATTGTTCCTCTACCACTGCGACGTGGTGGGTGACCTGGGGAGAGTTAATCTCTCTCAAATCGGTTTTAGGCCCGATCTGATTGTAGTCTGTAGCGACTCCCAGCGCGGTGATGCGATCCAAGAGCTCGTTGACAGACGAGAGCTCTATTGGATCCAGCTGCTCGCGGATTCCGAGCTGACGCGAAGATTGCTTTTGACGACTTGAGAAGTCCTTGTCGAAGCAGTGGCCGGACAGGCGGTCATAAGAAAACCACCCAGCCGGATAGTTTGGCCGGAGGCCAAGGCCCCTTTGGCGAAGATACTGTCCTTGAAGACGGGTGGAGGCATCCTTCCTATCGGCGACGACACAGAGGAACTCTCAATGAAAGCACCAATGTCGGTGTCAAAACCGGCGGATCTCGGGTAGGGGGTCCCGAACTGTGCGTCTAGGTGGATGGTAACAGGAGACAAGGGACATGATGTTTTACCCAGGTTCGGGCCCTCTTGATGGAGGTAAAACCCTACGTCCTGCTTGATTAATATTGATGATATGGGTACTACAAGAGTAGATCTACCACGAGATCAAGGAGGCTAAACCCTAGAAGCTAGCCTATGGTATGAAGGTTTTAATGGAGGTTATGTCCTACGGGCTAAAGCCCTCCGGTTTATATAGACACCGGAGAGGACTAGGGTTACACAAAGTCCGTTACAATGGTAGGAGATCTACATATCCGTATTGCCAAGCTTGCCTTCCACGCCAAGGAAAGTCCCATCCGGACACGGGACGGAGTCTTCAATCTTGTATCTTCGTGGTCTTGGAGTCCGGCGGACGATGATAGTCCGGCTGTCCGGACAGCCCCTAGTCCAGGACTCCCTCAGTATCCTTAGGAAAGTTGCTTGGAGTGCTTCTGCTACCTTCATCATAACTGTTGTTGGAATAGTGCCCTCACTATGATTCACTTGCTCTTTAGATCTATTCTGGTTGTCACTGCCCTCTAATATCTCTGAAACTGGCCATGTGAATAGATGGATATAGATAGAGTGTATGAGCATCACAAATCACCACTATTTTGCAAAAATATTGAGACAAAAACTTAACTTGAGTTTTCTACAGAAACCATTTCAGAGCTGCCGGCTTGACAAACTCGGTGACAACATAGCACAATCAGAGTCTAAACATACAATTTTCTTCAGACCGAAATGCAGTTCAGTGACTCCGAGATGCTATGGTTTCATAGAGTATGTGATTTTGGTCACACCGATTAGTACACTTCAGCGAGACCGAGATCGGTGAGACCGAGATCCTCAGATCGGTCGGTCCAAGATGAGTTCGGCGGAAACCTAACCCTAAGTTTTTGCATCAAATCTATTATAATGGAATTTTTTGTTGGATAGATTGATCTCATTCATGGAAAGAACAATAGCAATGATATTTTTGCAAGAATCTGTGTAAAAAACGCACAAAGAGGTCAAGTCCATACCCTAACTTGTTGATGAACTCGCTACGGCGACAATGGCGGTGAGATTCCCATTGACGGCAATGGAGACCAGCGGCAGGAGGCACTAGCGACGACGGGGACGATCCGGAGACCAAGGGGCGGAAGAGTTGGGAGGCGCGGTCGAGTGATTTGGAGAAGTTTCCAAATTTTCAACCCGCGGTATATATACCCAGTCACTATCAGTGTGACCGAGTGGAACGACTCGGTGGCACCGAGATGCAAAACGGCTAGCAGTTACCGCAACTCGGTGTGACTAAATTGTTCTAATCGGTTGCACCGAGATGAAAACCTAGATCAACTAAATGACTTTGGTGAGACGAGTAGGAGTGAGTTGGTCTGACCGAGATGCAATAAGAGGTTTTGGCAGTTTAAGCCCTTGAGGGATCGGTGGCTCTGAGTGCTCCTCACCCGAAGGGTCCGAATTCGACTAGTTCAATCTTTGTGATGTAGCATGAATAGATATTGAGACGAGAAAGCATGGATAGGTAGAGGGAGTGCTTAGGCATTCTTGTTCATCCTGTCGGTGTTCTGGGAACGGGGGTCCCCAGACTTGCCTGCCTGCGGCGTGGCTCGAGCAGTGGCCCAGTACGACCTGTCTTCATCAACCCAGGTTCAAGACCCTCGCGAGGGGCCAAGCCTCTCGGGGCGGATGACGCAAGGCTTCCTCAGGGGCGGCCTCACCAGGCAGGCTCGCGAGGAGGCGGAGAGATCAAGGCAAGGAGTACCTCGCGAGGTGCTCGTGACACAAGCCATGACGATCAAGACCAGGCGGGCGCCAGCCAGTGCAGTGTCATCGTTTCCACTTTGGTGCAGAGGGGGCAAGCGCAGGCGTGGAGTACCGAGGTATCAGGCTAAGGTTTCCATATCGGTGCAACGAGACCAAGACCAGCAGAGCGGGAGGACGAAGATCACTGTGGAATCCAAGACGGCGTCATCACCAATGCCTTTGGTAGTCGAAGACCACCTTTAGACAGGATAGCTTGTACTAGCTATCCCCCTTCAAAAGGGTCGTTGTTGTCTCCCTTCTCGCTCAATATTTGGGAAGAGGACCAGGGCCTCTATATATAGAGATAGCCACCACAGTAGAAGGCATCTGGATCTCTCCTAGAGCCAACAGAGACGGAGCAATTCCTCTCCAAGCACACCACCAAAAGAACACCCCTCGCGAGGCTATTCATCATCACCCCCAGAGACAATCCGCCACATGACACACTGGATTAGGGTATTACACCACAACGGTGGCCCGAACTAGTATAAACCTCGTGTCCCTTGTGTTGTTCATCGTGTAGCTTAGATTCACAGCAAAGTTTTGGGGAGTGGATCGGTAGGGAGAAGATCTTCGTGCACACCCCAGAGTTCGAACCTTAAGGGTTTTGCCGGAACCCGATATCCGACATTTGGCGAGCCAGGTAGGGGTGCGCCGAAATGTTCCTTCCGCTATTCTGTGTTCCGTCGCTTCGTCGAATCCATGGTTGACGCTCGCCGAGCTCGCGCCCGAGCGTCGGGCTGCTCTCGCCGCCTGGGTCGCCCAGACGGCTCCCATCGGTGGCCTCCTCGTCATTCTCCGTCGCCTGCCGCCAACGCCGCCACCGGCCCGGCGGGGAACGAGCAGCAAGCATCGTCGCTGCATCTCTCGTTGCGACGGGAAGGCCGCACCGCCACTCCGTTGCTAACTCCAGCTGGTTCATCATCTCACGCCCGTCGCACTCCCACGAATGCGCAGGCCGCGTAGCTCTTGGCACGTGAGCTCCTGCACTACCGCCCCGTCGATGACCTCTACGAGGAGTGCCTCACTTGCATCACCGAGCTCGTCAGCGCCACAGGGGGCTCCCCTGCACCGTCCCTCTCACTGCCTCAGCCTTCGTCCCGCATCGGCGATGTAGCTTAGGAGGTGCCTCCGCCACCTCCGTCACATCCCTAGCTTGTGATGCTGCCTAGTGTTGCATCTTGCTTGCATCATGTTTAATTTTCATTGAAACTTGAAATGGGGATGTCCAAACCCTAGTACCAAATGGAATTCAAATAGGTTCAACCTAAAAATATTTTCAGTAAATCCAAATGGCTTTCAAAAATGTTCATCATCTCTGGAAAATGCTAGAAACCATAGCCAGAGGTGTTGCACATTTTTCCATGACACATTTAGTCACTGAATTAAATCATATGTACTTTGCATTTGGGCATTTAAATGCTAGTAAATATTTTAAATGCTCATATAATTCTGGAAATAAGTGTGGGCTGTTGGAATTAATCTAAACAGATCCTATGATTATTTTCAGGATTTTTGAAGGTGTCTAACTATTTTTAATAAAGCCACAAACTTACAGAAAAATAGAAAAACATAAATAAAAGAGAGAGAGACTAACCTGGGCCAACTTACCTGGCGCCCACCAAAGCCCACCTGGCCGCCCTACTACTGTGCGGCCCAGCCCACAGCGCCCCGCCAGTCATCCCTAACCTCTGCCAGTAGGCAGAGGCGGGACAGCGCACGCGCGCACGAGGCGCCACGCCTCCTCCCTGCTCGCCTGCCTCACCGAGGCGCCTCGAAGCCCTGCTCGGCGCTGCTCTGGACCCCTGACCCCCTCACTTTTCCCCTTCGTCTCTCCCTCGCCTCTCCCTCTCGCCACCGAAAACGCCCATCACCGCCGTTCGCCGTTGCCGCGACCACCGCCGTTCCGACGATGCCCGAGCTGCTCCCGAGCTCCTGCACCTCGTCGCCAACCCCCTCACCGAGCCACGTGACCGGAAGAGCCCCGAAGCGCCGCCCCGACGTTTTTCCCCTCCTCGGTCGTCGGAGATCGGCCTCGCCGCCCCGCTCAGCTCCGACCTTCCCCGAGCCCGCTTCGAAGCCTACTGGAACCGCCGTGAGCTCCCGATCATCCTCCCCCTCTCCGTTTTCTTTCTAGCATGCGGTAGCCGCCGTGCCTTTCTCACCTGACAGCGCTGCCGCCAAAGCTCGCCGGCAATGACGCTCCAGTGACCATTCGGTCCCGGGCATGCGTCCAACGTTCTCGCCACACCGCGTAGACGCCGTAGGTGTTAACCCCGCATCGCCAAGACCGTTGTGGCCTCGACCCCGAGTTCGCCCGAGCTCCAGCCCCCGCTTCTGTGCTTGCCGTCGTCATCTCCGGCGACTCCGAGGCCTTCCGATCGCTGTGCTAGACGCGGTCAAGCGCGGGCTACCCTCTGGTGGCCTTCGCGCATCCATCCGTCGCCCGCAGCTCAAGTCCGGCGAGTTGCCGCCGTAGTTTAGGCCGCCGCCGGCGAAACTCCGGCGAGAGCCGAAGTGGCCTCGTCATTAGCACTAATCCCCGCCAGCTAGATCACCCACAGATGCTGACAGATGGGCCCCAGCGCCCACTAATTTGGTAATTAGACTAATCCACTGGGCCCACACGTCAGGTTGACTTTGCTGACGTGGTCATTGACCAGACCCACCTATCATTGACCCTGGGCAGCACTGTGTCACTGACCAGTGGTCCCCACTAGCTAGGTTTGACCTGGACGGCGCCTGTTGACCTGCTGAGGTCAGCATGATGCATTGCTGACGCAGTAATAGGTTTTCTGGATTTATTTTTATACAGCAAATTCCAGAAAATAATATAAACTTCTAAAAATCATAGAAATTCAACCGTAACTCCGAATGAAATAAATTATATATGAAAGATGATGAGAAAAATCCAATCTATCCATCTGTACCATTTTCATGCATGTTAGAACAACTTATAGCTGCTGTTTAGCACGAATCATATAATGGCATTTAAACTTTCACATATGGAGTTTGGATTTGAACTTAGGGTTCAAACCAACTTCATTTAACTTTGTTGCTAGTTGCATTAGCTCAAAACACCAGCATGTTGCCATGTCATGATCATGCATCATAAAGTCGCATTGCATTGATTGTGTTTCCTCTCTCTTGCCGGTAATTGTTCCCTCTCAGTAGACGTGGTTCTGACGATGAGATCGATGACACCGATGAAGAGCTATATTATCTTCAGAAGTGCCAGGCAAGCAAAACCCCCTTGTTCATTCCGATACAATCCCACTCTCTCGCTCATGCTCTCTTTTACTGCATTAGGACAACAACGATTCAACTGTTACTTGCTGCGGTAGTTGAACCCTTTCCTCTGCATGACCTGTCATTGCCACAGTAAATAGATGAAACCCACTAGCATGAGTAGGAGTTTGTTTGAGCCCTGATGTGCCTACTCATTCATACTTGTTTGTCATGCCTGCTATTGCTTAGAGTTGAGTCAGGTCTGATTCATTGGGGATGAATCGGAGGTGTGTGAACATGTCCTACTGTGTGTAAGCTAAGTGTGTGAACACGATTTGGTAAAGGTAGCGGTGAGAGGCCATGTAGGAGTACATGGTGGGTTGTCTCATTGAAACTGTCCTCAGGAACTGAGTTCTGTGTTTGTGATCCATGAACAGTTACTACCACACATTGGGTTCCGGTAACTCGACCCCTCTCGGCTTCTTAATCACCCTTGTTCTCTGTCCAGGAGTTGCAACTAGTTTCTGGTGTTTGTAGGTAGTGTTAGTAGTTTACCAAGTGGCACCTGGTATAGGTGGGCTTGGGACAGACTAGGCACAGTGGCCCGGTGTACCAAGTGGCACCCGGATGGTGGACTTGGGAACCCTGCACACATCGTTTGGGGCCGTGAGCGACACCCGGCCGGATCTCCTTGCGGATGGAACCCGAATAGGCGATAAACCTGGATGAGAGACTTGAGTGTTTAGGTAGGCCGTGGCCGACTCCCTCGCCAGGCTTCCGCTTGAAGGTTGCCGAGATACACGAGGTGTACATGGCTGTAAGTGGCGAGAGCGTGTGTGAAGAAGTACACCCCTGCAGGGTTAATATGATCTATTCGAATAGCCATGTAAGCGGAAAAGGACTTCTGGGTCGCCTGTACAGTTCATAGACAAGTGGAAGTGGATACTCTAAAATACGCAAGATAAGCGTGAGTGCTATGGATGGTGTTCTCATAGGGAGACGGGAGCGGATCCATAGTGGTGTATTGATATGGTGAATATGTGGGCTCGTGTGCGCCACCTCAAAAGAGTTACTTGCAGTCGTGGTTCAGGATAGCCACTGAGTCAAAGCTGGCTTGCTGCAGTTAAACCCCACCATCCCCTTTGTTGATAATGATGCATATGTAGTTAGTTCTGATGTAAGTCTTGCTGGGTACATTTGTACTCACGTTTGCCTATTTTACGTTTTTGCAGAGAGACTTCAGTCTCACTAGTAGTTCTGCATGGACTTCGACGTTTAGCTTGTTACCTCAGCTACGATCTTGTGCCCTCGGCAGGATCTGGTAGATAGTCAGGATTTTCAGCCTTTTCATTTATAGTTGTCTGTACTCAGACAAGTTAAGCTTTCGCTTGTGCTTTGACTTGTATGATCTGAATGTTGGGTTATGAGACCCATGTTTGTAATATCTCGCTCCTCGGAGCCTATTGAATATAATACTTGAGTTGTAGAGTCATGTTGTGATGCCATGTTGTATTTGCACATATCGAGCATATTGTGTGTATGTTATTGAAATGCTTGGTATGTGTGGGATCTGACTATCTAGTTGTTTATTCTTGGTAGCCTCTCTTACCGGGAAATGTCTCCTAGTGCTTCCATTGAGCCATGGTAGCTTGCTACTGCTCCGGAGCACTTAGGCTGGCCGGCATGTGTCCTTCTTTGTTCCTGTGTCTGTCCCTTCGGGTAAATGTCACGCGATGAATACCGGAGTCCTGTTAGCCCGCTACAGCCCGGTTCACCGGAATCCTGCTAGCCCAGTGCTACAGCCTGGATTCACTCGCTGATGACCGACACGTTCGATGCTGGGTCATGGATGCCTATCCCTGTAATTTTGTGCCACTTTGGGTTTACGACTAGCCATGTTAGCCCGGGCTCCTTATCATATGGATGCTAGCGACACTATCATATACATGTGCCAAAAGGCGCAAACGGTCCCGGGCAAAGGTAAGGCGACACCCGTGGGGATACCGTGCGTGAGGCCGCAAAGTGATATGAGGTGTTACATGCTAGATCGATGTGGCATTGAGTCGAGGTCTTGACAGCTTTGGTATCAGAGCTTGACTGCCTGTAGGATTACCAAGCCAAACTGGTCGAAGTTGAGTCTAGAAATTCTTTAGTTATATAAGGGAATTGATTGTGGTATGGAACGTAAGGCTCTTTTTACTCCTTTACCTTATGCCTTCTGATCTGAGTCATCCTATCTTTCCTACGGGGTTAAGAACTAGGCCTTCTCTTCTTTCTATCAGGATCACGTGTTACTAATCCGTAGACTTATAGGATTGATGGATTTAAACTTCAGTTTAGTTCCTATTACTTCCGTATGTTAACTGTTGATCTCGAAACCTTGATATTGTGCTTCTGAGTGGCTATGCCACCATTTTTGCAGTATGTCTCGAATCCTTTGAGCATTTACAGCAGTTATGTTGTCCGAGTCATCCCAGGTTTCTAAATAGTCTGAAGCATTTGCAAAATCCCTTCCTCCCGTTCCGATGTCCTTTGGGCCAGATTAACCACACTAATCGGTGAGTTGAGGTACTCTGTTGCCTTAACATATAAGTCGGAGTTATTATTATGACCCTAGGTGTCTAGAGTATCACCTAGTAATCTAGCCACGTTTTGTGTCCCATTGTGATGTTTCTGGCCTTCATTCTCGAAAGCATCCCGTGATGCAACTTAGTAGTAGGTATTCTACTCCTGGGTTTCTGAACCCGAGATTTCCCTACTTACCTCGTGTTGATAGTGTTGCTAGTTCCTTTAGGATATTAGTAACCTTTGCGATAGTCCTCGAGGTCCGTGGTATATCGTTCTTCCAAATACCATGAACCATTCTTGGCAGGAGTTCTTTTGAACCAAAAGATCACAACCAGAGTGCTCTTGATGAGTTCTCCATTCTATATTGTGAATCTGTCAGTTCTACCTTCTGCATGGGTTATCCTGAAGAGATGTTGAGTTTTGCTCGACATACTAATCTATGCATCCACAACTCAGAAAGTTATATGTTCCTTTGAGTTGTCCCTCTTCAGTCATATTCCGATCTTCGTCTATCAATTGATAGTCAGGAGTAGTTATGCATTTGTGTTCATCAATGCCACTACTTTTGTGGTCCGTCAAGCCATTCTATTTCGGAATGACTAGGAGAAACAAACTCCAGTACCTCATCCATATCCAGGATTGGGTCAAAGCTGTTGTGTTCCGCAGATCAAAATGCTAATCTAGCTCTTGTTCTGCTCTACCTTGGAGTATTACCATCTTTTATATCAAGAATGTCATGGGAATTGCACACCATCTTATGAATTCTTGATACAGTGATACCTCTCACCATCGTTGTTCATTCCTCGGTTTCCGTGTTGCTGCGACCGGAATACCAACAAGTGAATCATGATGTGTGAAATCAATACTCCTAGCAGCTGGTTGCTTGGTAGTAAATGGACAATATTCTCATTCTTAGCGTGTTGGTTATTGGATCATCACCCTAAGGTTGATCGTGCTACCTAGTCCACTTTCACGGTGCACTCCTCGATTGATGAGTTAGGATTTTGTTAAGTCCTCGCTTATTTAATCATATCATCTTGCCCTGAAAAGCAAGATTGTTCTTGAGCTTAGTGACATATCGGTGGTCGTGATTTTCCGTATATCTTCTCGGAAGTATTACCAGGTTGTCACCTGACCGCTATGCTGAGCTCGTGATCAAGTTGGTTTCTTGTAAACCACCCCTTCTCCAAGAATCCGTGTTGTATACCCCTGAGCTAGTTGGTTAAGCTAAACGACAACTTGGAGGGTTGGAAGATAAAAGCTTACCTAACCTAGTTCGTTTCAAAGGGATATCCTGGTGTTGGTGTGTTAGTTGAAGAAAGATGATATCTTCATCGATTGGTCCCTGCGATCAGTTGCTGGACCTATTATCTTATAAAAACTTCCATTTGAGTATGGGCTATCGTCAAATCAAATCAGAACCAACGATATTCGTAATGTTGTCTTACTCGTGGTTTTTCCTCGAGCATACACCATTATATCCTTTGGTCTGGCCAATGCTATCACCGTGTTCACTTAACTATGGAATTCCTCTTATATGGAAACCTGGATGAATTGTTGTTGAGCCCATCGACAACATCCTTATCTCCCCCATGATTTTGTTGGACATTAAGCTGGTATTGGAAACTTTTATAAGCATTATCTTCATGTTCCGTTCATGAGGTATATGTTGGATGAAATAAGTGACTTCCTCTAATTCATGTGCGTTCGGTGTAAGTTGCCGCCATGGATCCGAGAAAGTTTGTTTTGCTTCCTCTGGAATCATCCCAAGTCAGTCATGCATGTGTGAGGTATACTGTAGTTTGGTAGATTAATTACCTCCACTCCATATGTATCCCATAGCACACCAAGCCACTGATTGACTTGTTCAAGGAAGAGAAGTCTATGCTTGGGATCTAATCCATGGACTTGAGTAAAGACTTCGATATCCTCGACGAGGGTTCCCCACCTGAACTCGGTAGTGTTTCGTTGTAAGACTACCATGTGATCATGCTTGTCTAGGATAACGTGTTCACATGCTTGTAGCAGAACCAACTCATGTTTTGGAGCTTGCTATCGTAGTTCATCCCCCGAGAATCTCGCAACGTCATCTCGTCGATTTGTGTTGCAAACTTTCGTTTTTCCTTCTAGACTTGATGAGTCTGGAATATTCTGACACCAACCAGATCTGAATCTCAGGCAGACTTGATGGTTGGAACATTTCCCAAGAACTATAATATTGGTCTCTCTGTAACCCGGTAAAGTGGATGTTGTGGCCAACACACCCAGCCGGAAGACCCATTATTGTAGTATCTTGATTGAGGAAGTTGGCCACCTCCCCATAAGGATTTCGTAGGATTTACTTCCGTAGTTATTCCTTATGGATTCTTAAGCTCCCGAAGTCCGACCTATACTTGATGGCCACGTTAATGATTTAAGTACGACTGTGGTTTGTAGAACATCAAGGAGAACATTAGAAGTGGAGTGCTAAATGTCTCTCGGTCGATCACCCAGATTCTGATCCCTTGGCCTCGCTGAGGTGAAATCTGAGAAGGTGTTATCTTTCTTTGCATCTGCATCCTCCATCACCATTCGTCATGGTGGTATGTTGTGTTGCCAGGATCCTTGTCACGGATATTGGTAAAACCTTGATGAATATGGAAATGCTCAAGTTCTTGAGAGGACGTACAAGCGCTAGGTGTTATCATCGGCACTAACTGGGATTGCTCTCAGTTTCCTTGGTTATGCTATAACTTTTCAACACTGGACTCACTCTCTACTATTGAGCTTCTCCCCAGTTACTAAAATCATCCCTTGTGTTGTTTTCAACAAGGTAATCCACATCATCCATCCTAGTCCGAGTATGCCATTCTTTCGTACTCCGCCAAATGATCGTTTGTGATTTGCCTTAAGCTGGTATAAAGAGTTTCAATGATCTTTGAATCAAAGGTAATTCTTTTTGCCACTTAAGGGGATATTTCTACGAGTCACCTTCCCTAAGGTGCATCGTTATGGTATCATGGCAACTCAACTCCTCGCTACATTGACAACCGTTCACCACCTTTTTAAGCGTGGAATTGTTGTCTACCTAATGAACCCTCATCATTTGTTCCACTCCATCCCTCTAGATGTGTGTTTCGTGTCTCAGCTCGAGTGATGTTGTTATGCCTCATTCCGTGAGTTGATCATCAGCTGCTCGATCCTCGAGAAGATCGATTCTTCTAGAGTTTTCATTTCTTCTCGTGGTCATGTTGAATGGAGTTCTCAGAGCAAGATGTCAAGATCAAGATGATGCAATGAATCAACATCTTCGAGAAGAGCAGTTGGATCGAGAAGATTGTGAAAGTTTGTGACCCCTTCCTTCTTACCTCACGTCTTGAATCTCAGGACGAGATTCTTGTTTAGTGGGGGCGAGTTGTCACATCCCTAGCTTCTGATGCTGCCTAGTGTTGCATCTTGCTTGCATCATGTTTAATTTTCATTGAAACTTGAAATGGGGATGTCCAAACCCTAGTACCAAATGGAATTCAAATAGGTTCAACCTAAAAATATTTTCAGTAAATCCAAATGGCTTTCAAAAATGTTCATCATCTCTGGAAAATCCTAGAAACCATAACCAGAGGTGTTGCACATTTTTCCATGATATATTTGGTCACTGAATTAAATCATATGTACTTTGCATTTGGGCATTTAAATGGTAGTAAATATTATAAATGCTCATATAATTCTGGAAATAAGTGTGGGCTGTTGGAATTAATCTAAACAGATCCTATGATTATTTTCAGGATTTTTGAAGGTGTCTAACTATTTTTAATAAAGCCACAAACTTACAGAAAAATAGAAAAACATAAATAAAAGAGAGAGAGACTAACCTGGGCCAACTTACCTGGCGCCCACCAAAGCCCACCTGGCCAGCCTACTACTGTGTGGCCCAGCCCACAGCGCCCTGCCAGTCATCCCTAACCTCTGCCAGTAGGTAGAGGCGGGACAGCGCACGCGCGCGCGAGGCGCCACGCCTCCTCCCTGCTCGCCTGCCTCACCGAGGCGCCTCGAAGCCCTACTCAGCGCCGCTCTGGACCCCTGACCGCCTCACTTTTCCCCTTCGTCTCTCCCTCGCCTCTCCCTCTCGCCACCGAACACGCCCATCGCCGCCGTTCGCCGTTGCCGCGACCACCGCCGTTCCGACGATGCCCCGAGCTGCTCCGGAGCTCCTGCACCTCATCGCCAACCCCCTCACCGAGCCACGTGACCGAAAGAGCCCCAAAGCGCCGCCCCGACGTTTTTCCCCTCCTCGGCCGCCGCAGATCGGCCTCGCCGCCCCGCTCAGCTCCGACCTTCCCCGAGCCCGCTTCAAAGCCTACTGGAACCGCCGTGAGCTCCTGATCATCCTCCCCCTCTCCGTTTTCTCTCTAGCATGCCGTAGCCGCCGTGCCTTTCTCACCCGACAGCGCCACCGCCAAAGCTCGCCGGTGATGATGCTCCGATGACCATTCGGTCCCGGGCATGCGTCCAATGTTCTCGCCGCACCGCGTAGACGCAGTAGGTGTTAACCCCGCATCGCCAAGACCGCAGTGGCCTTGACCCCGAGTTCGCCCGAGCTCCGGCCGCCGCTTCTGTGCTTGCCGTCGTCATCTCCGGCGACTCCGAGGCCTTCCGATCGCTCTGCTAGACGCGGTCGAGCACGGGCTACCCTCTGGTGGCCTTCGCGCATCCATCTGTCGCCCGAAGCTCAAGTCCGGCAAGTTGCCGCCGTAGTTTAGGCCGCCGCCGGCGAAACTTCGGCGAGAGCCGACGTGGCCTCGTGATTAGCACTAATCCCCGCCAGCTAGATCACCCACAGACGCTGACAGATGGGCCCGGCGCCCACTAATTTGGTAATTAGACTAATCCAGTGGGCCCACACGTCAGGTTGACTTTGCTGACGTGGTCATTGACCGGACCCACCTGTCATTAACCCTGGGCAGCACTGTGTCACTGACCAGTGGTCCCCACTGGTCAGGTTTGACCTGGACGGCGCCTGTTGACCTGCTGAGGTCAGCATGATGCATTGCTGATGCAGTAATAGGTTTTCTGGATTTATTTTTATACAGGAAATTCCAGAAAATAGTATAAACTTCTAAAAATCATGGAAATTCAACCATAACTCCAAATGAAATAAATTATATATGAAAGATGATCAGAAAAATCCAATCTATCCATCTGTACAATTTTCATGCATGTTAGAACAACTTATAGCTGCTGTTTAGCACAAATCATATAATGGCATTTAAACTTTCACATATGGAGTTTGGATTTGAACTTAGGGTTCAAACCAACTTCATTTAACTTTGTTGCTAGTTGCATTAGCTCAAAACACCAGCATGTTGCCATGTCATGATCATGCATCATAATGTCGCATTGCATTGATTGTGTTTCCTCTCTCTTGCCGGTAATTGTTCCCTCTCAGTAGACGTGGTTCCGACGATGAGATCGATGACACCGATGAAGAGCTATATTATCTTCAGAAGTGCCAGGCAAGCAAAACCCCCTTGTTCATTCCGATACAATCCCACTCTCTCGCTCCTGCTCTCTTTTACTGCATTAGGACAACAACGATTCAACTGTTACTTGCTGCGGTAGTTGAACCCTTTCCTCTGCATGACCTGTCATTGCCACAGTAAATAGATGAAACCCACTAGCATGAGTAGGAGTTGTTTGAGCCCTGATGTGCCTACACATTCATGCTTGTTTGTCATGCCTGCTATTGCTTAGAGTTGAGTCAGGTCTGATTCATCGGGGATGAATCGGAGGTGTGTGAACATGTCCTACTGTGTGTGAGCTAAGTGTGTGAACACGATTTGGTAAAGGTAGCGGTGAGAGGCCATGTAGGAGTACATGGTGGGTTGTCTCATTGAAATCGTCCTCAGGAACTGAGTTTTGTGTTTGTGATCCATGAACAGTTACTACCACACATTGGGTTCCGGTAACTCGACCCCTCTCGGCTTCTTAATCACCCTTGTTCTCTGTCCAGGAGTTGCAACTAGTTTCTTGTGTTTGTAGGTAGTGTTAGTAGTCTACCAAGTGGCACCCGGTACAGGTGGGCTTGGGACAGACTAGGCACAGTGGCCCGGTGTACCAAGTGGCACCCGGATGGTGGACTTGGGAACCCTGCACACATCGTTTGGGGTCGTGAGCGACACCCCGGCCGGATCTCCTTGCGGATGGAACCCGAATAGGCGATAAACCTGGACGAGAGACTTGAGTGTTTAGGTAGGCCGTGGCCGACTCCCTCGCCAGGCTTCCGCTTGAAGGTTGCCGAGATACACGAGGTGTACATGGCGGTAAGTGGCGAGAGCGTGTGTGAAGAAGTACACCCCTGCAGGGTTAATATGATCTATTCGAATAGCCGTGTCCGCGGAAAAGGACTTCTGGGTCGCCTGTACAGTTCATAGACAAGTGAAAGTGGATACTCTAAAATACGCAAGATAAGCGTGAGTGCTATGGATGGCGTTCTCGTAGGGAGACGGGAGCGGATCCATAGTGGTGTATTGATATGGTGAATATGTGGACTCGTGTGTGCCACCTCAAAAGAGTTACTTGCAGTTGTAGTTCAGGATAGCCACTGAGTCAAAGCTGGCTTGCTGCAGTTAAACCCCACCATCCCCTTTGTTGATAATGATGCATATGTAGTTAGTTCTGATGTAAGTCTTGCTGGGTACATTTGTACTCACGTTTGCCTATTTTACGTTTTTGCAGAGAGACTTCAGTCTCACTAGTAGTTCTGCATGGACTTCGACGTTTAGCTTGTTACCTCAACTACGATCTTGTGCCCTCGGCAGGATCTGGTAGATAGTCAGGCTTTTCAACCTTTTTCATTTATACTTGTCTATACTCAGATAAGTTAAGCTTTCACTTGTGCTTTGACTTTTATGCTCTGAATGTTGGGTTATGAGACCCATGTTTGTAATATCTCGCTCCTCGGAGCCTATTGAATATAATACTTGAGTTGTAGAGTCATGTTGTGATGCCATGTTGTATTTGCACATATCGAGCATATTGTGTGTATGTTATTGAAATGCTTGGTATGTGTGGGATCTGACTATCTAGTTGTTTATCCTTGGTAGCCTCTCTTACCGGGAAATGTCTCCTAGTGCTTCCATTGAGCCATGGTAGCTTGCTACTGCTCCGGAGCACTTAGGCTGGCCGGCATGTGTCCTTCTTCGTTCCTGTGTCTGTCCCTTCAAGGAAATGTCACGCGATGAATACCGGAGTCCTGTTAGCCCGCTACAGCCCGGTTCACCAGAGTCCTGCTAGCCCAGTGCTACAGCCTGGATTCACTCGCTGATGACCAACACGTTCGATGCTGGGTCATGGATGCCTGTCCCTGTAAGTTTGTGCCACTTTGGGTTTACGACTAGCCATGTCAGCCCGGTCTCCTTATCATATGGATGCTAGCGACACTATCATATACGTGTGCCAAAAGGCGCAAACGGTCCCAGGCAAAGGTAAGGCGACACCCGTGGGGATACCGTGCGTGAGGCCGCAAAGTGATATGAGGTGTTACATGCTAGATCGATGTAGCATTGAGTCGGGGTCCTGACAACCTCCTCCCCAATAAGGCGCCCTGGCTGCAAGGCGCGCGGCCCCTGGACGAGACCCACCGCGTCCGGCGCCCACGCGGCAAGAAAGGAGCTGCTAAGAAATCCCTCGGCCCCAAGAAGGCGCTCGCGTGCTCCCTGCTCCAGCACATCGAGATCGCATCCCTACGCTAGCACATCAAGACCCTGCGCTGCCCCTCGCAGCGGCGCGCGGGAATCTCCAAGAGCAGGCCCCGCGTCTGCAAAAAGCTTCGGTGGCAACAGCAGGTTCCCGCGCCTTCACCATCGAGCTACGCAGCATCGCCTGGCCAGGAAAGTTCAAGCCGGATCTGCCTCCTTGCTATGAAGGCACTGCCGACCCTATGGAGTTCCTATATCTCTACGAGCTAAGCATCAAGGTGGCCAATGTAGACGAAAAGGTCATGGCGAACTAGTTTCCATGGCGCTCAAGGGTGGTGCCCGCACCAGGCTCCTGAATCTGCCTCCCGGCTTGATCTCCTCTTGGGACGAGATGCGCAGCCGTTTCATCGCCAACTTCCAGGGCACTCGCGACCGTCCTCCAGACGTGGGTGACCTGCACCGCATCAAGCAGCAGCCTAGAGAGACCTTGCAGAAGTACATCCAGCGCTTCAAGAGCGCTCGCCTCAAGATTCCCAAGGTGACTCAGGAGGCCATCATCTCAGCGTTCTCTGATGGCGTCCGCGATGTCAAGATGAAGGAGGAGCTTTCCATCCATGAGGATATGTGCACATCTCTCGAGCTGTTCAACCTAGCGACCAAGTGCACAAGAGTTGAGGAGGGGTGCCTCTCCCTCCTCGAGCTTCCAGCTGCAGACCCAGAAGAGAAGAAAGCCAAGGCCAAGGATGTGAAGCGCAAAGGAGCAGCTGTGCTTGTAGCAGAACCAGACACGAAGTCTGGCAGGGACCAGCCAGAGTCGTCCAAGTGTAGCCGATTCTGCGCCCGCCACAACCTCTACACCCACAACACCAACGAATGCCAGGAGCTTAGAGCCATTCAAGAAGGATGCATTGGTCGAGCCACCGAGCGCAACAACCGGGGCTATGGCCCAGGAGGAGGAAGAGGCGGAGGACGATGGGACGACAGGGGACCTTGCCAGGAGCGGCGTGACCGCCCTCGCGAGGATCGCTGGCAGGACCAGCCTCGCGAGGGGGCTTGGAGGGATCAGCCTCGCGAGGATCTCCCGCGGGGCAACGCAGGCCTTCCCCCTTTGCCACCATCGCCTATGAGGAATGATGACCACCACCAGGACGAGGGGGCTAGGGGCTTCCAGGAGCCACATGTGATCGCTTGCATCCTGGGCGGTGCCTAGGCCCCAGCCTCTCAACGCATCTTCAAGCAGTTTGCTCGCGAGGTGAATGCAGTCCTCCCCAAGCTCAAGGCCACGCACCCGCTCAGGTGGTCCACGTGCGCGATCACGTTCAGCTCAGCGTATTAGCTCAAGTGTGCGGCTACGGCTGGCATCCTCCCAATGCTCTGTTCCCCAGTCATCAGCAACGTGCAAGTTACCAGGACTCCCAATGATGGCGGCGCAGGACTCAATGTTCTATCCATCGAGACGTTCAACAACCTTCCTCAAATTGCTTACTTCCGGCAAGGCTCTTGTAAATACCTATCCCTATAATTGCCTTCAATAAGCTATTTTCTTGCTCAAGTGTAACTTGGCTAAGAGAATCATTAGTGGAATCAAGAGAAATTCTAGAAGCAATAATATTTGATTTAGCATGATTATTGTTACTACTAGAAGAAGAATCTTTCTTGCTCTTGTTGCTAGATTTTACTTGTGGCATGTAAGTAGACAAAAGTAAATACTTGGAAATTTAAGAAGAAGTTTTTTCTTGCGAAGATCATCATTGATTGCCTTTAAGAATCCACGCTCTTGCTCTAAGTTGAGCTTCTCATGAGTCTATTAAAGCTCGTGGTGATCCTCTAAGGTAGTTTCATGAGCTAACTTAAGAATGTTTCGTTCTTTAGTTGGATGCTCAATTTCCTTCTTATCATTGTCATTCGTTTTATCTTGATTAGCACGATTAATAGCAATTTCATCATAGTTCTCATCACTAGTGTTGTCAACAAGTAAATCATCATCACCTAGCAAATCATCTTCATCACTATTGAAATCAACATACTCACGGTGTGATACCTTAGGTCCTGTAGCCATGAAGCGTCTTCCAATTCCTTCATTTGGTGAGCCAAATATGTCGTTGGAGTTGGATGACACAAGTGCAAGACCGGCAACACCTTCATCTTGAGTATATTCGGAGTCAGAGTGATAGCTTCACTAGGAGTAGTTTTCGGAGTCGGAACCGGATACCAATTCACTAGCATGAGCTTTATGTCTTCTTCTTATGTAGCTTTCTCATGACTTGTCCTTCCTTTATGAATCTACGAGAGGGCCTTCGTTTATAATGATCATCTCTACTCCTTCTCTCTATTGGTGGTGAATCATATCTTTTACTTCTTTTTGGTGAATCTTCTCTTCTCTTGCAGGGATCCATACACTCATTGGAGTAGTGCCTGGGTCTTCCACAATTGTAGCAATTGTGATCACGACTAGAAGATATTTGTCATTGTAGAACCTTGAGTTGGAACTTCTCTCTTTGCTTCTACTCTTGTAGATCTTGTTGAAGTTCTTCACCATTAAGCTCAGTTCTTCATTGAAGACTTGTTTCTCACTTGATGTTGTAGGAGCATCACATGAAGCTTTGTAAGCACCACTTGACTTGTTGTGGAGCTCCTCCTTGTCCTTGAGTGACATCTCATGAGCAAAAATTCTACCAATGACTTCTGTTGGCTTGAGATATTTGTAATTGGGCATCATTTGGATCAAGGTGCACACGCTATCATATTTTCCATTCAAGGCTCTTAGGATCTTCTTGATGATGAATTTGTCCGTCATTTCTTTGCCTCCTAAGCAGTAAATATAATTTGTGATTAGAGCAAGGCTAGAGTAAATTTCAACGACTCCTTCACCATCCTTTATTTTGAACTTGTCAAGTTGACTTTGAAGCACATCTAATTTGGATTCCTTGACGGACTCGGTATCTTCGTGCATATCAACCAAAATATCCCAAATTTCCTTTGCATTCTCAAGGCGACTGATTTTGTTGATTCTCGCGGGCACAATCCGTTGAAAAGAATATCGCAAGCTTGAGCATTGTACTGCAACATCTTCAATTCTTCCGCGGACGCTTCACGATCTGGTTCTCTTCCATACTCGAAGTATTCACCTTGCAAACCAATATGCACAATAGCCCAAACGGCGGGATTATGACCAAGAATGTGCATTTTCATCTTATGCTTCAAACTAGGAAAATTAGTACCATCAAAATAAGGACCTCTATGGTGCTAATTTCCCTCGCTAGACGCCATAATCTCCTAGGTTGTGAAACCAAGGCTATGATCACCAAAGATATGGAAATCAAGGAAAATGGAAACCAAAGCTCTAATACCACTTGTAGGATCATAAGTAGGTCTATAGGGGGGGGTGATTAGACTACTTGACGAAATAAAAATCTAGCCTTTTCCCAATTCTAAGTCTTGGCAGATTTAGCAACTTAGCACAAGTCAAGCAATCAACATACACATGCAATTATAAGAGTGCATCAGTGGAAAGTAAAACATTGCATATGAAGTAAAGGGAACGGTTTGGAGAAGGCAAACACAATGTAGACATGGAGATTTTGGCGTGGTTCCGATAGGTGGTGCTATCGTACGTCCATGTTGATGGAGACTTCAACCCACGAAAGGTAACAGTTGCGCGAGTCCACGAAGGGTCCATGAAGAAGCAAGCTTCTCTAGCCCACCATGGCCATCGCCCATGAAGGACTTAACTGACTCGGAGGCGATCTCCTTGCCCTTAGAAACTCCTTTGTTCAACACCACAATCTTGTCAGAGGCTCCCAAGTGACACCTAACCAATCTAGGAGACACCACTCTCCAAAATGTAATAGATGGTGTGTTGATGATGAACTCGTTGCTCTTGTGCTTCAAAATATAGTCTCCCCAACAGTCAACTCTCTCACACAGATTTGGCTATGGTGGAAAGATGATTCAAGTGTGAAGCAACATGGGAAAGCTACAGATCAAGATTCTCATGGTTGGATTAGAATGTCGTTATCTCAACACATAAGTAGGTGGTTCTCTCTTAGAAAATGAGTAGTGCAAGTGTAGGCACGTTCTGATGGATCTCTCTCAAATGGAGATGGGGGTGGAGGGGTATATATAGCCTTCACACAAAATCCAACCATTACACACATTTGATCCACCTCGGTCAAACCGAGTAGAGGAACTCGATGAGACCGATTGAGTTCAAAATGTGAATGTTAGAAATCTCGATGGGACCGACATGATTAACTCGGTGGGACTGATGTGTTAGGGCTAGAGCAAAACCTTATATTGGTGAGACCGATTGCATGAACTCGGTGTGACCGATTTCAGCAATGAGAAAACATAGAGTTGGTCAGGTAAACTCGGTTAGACCGATCATTCATTTCGGTGACACCGAATTGTTACGAAGGGAAACAGAGAGTTTGTCATCCAAACTAAATCGGACCGATCGCTCATTTCGGTGAGACCGAAATGTTACGAAGGGAAACAAAGTTTGCAATGCCATCTTGGTGAGACCAAGATCCGTATCGGTGAGACGAGTTGTCTAGGGTTTCTGGCAGTGGCTATGCCAACTGAACTCCATGGCGCCAGATAGATCAAATTGGTGGGGCCAAGTTGGACTTTGGGTTTTGGACATATGTGGAAATGAGAAAGTGGTTGAGGTTTTGGAGCAATATCACTAAGAACTTTGAGCAAGTTGACCATTAAGCAACAACTCATCCTCTTTTATATTGGATTTGCTATGCACTCAATGTGATCTTGGATCACTAAAATGAAAATGAAGAGTCTTGAGCTTTTGCTAATCTTTGTCCTTAGCATTTTGAGGGGTCCACATATCTAGTCCATTCCATGCCAATCATTGAACTTTCCGAAATATTTAACTTGAACGGATATTAGTTCAATGAGCTATAGGTTGTTATGAATTACCAAAACCACCAGGGGGTTAGTTGCACTTTCCAGAGCCCTTTGACCTCCATCCGCTGCCCACCTCTCTCCCAATGTCTCCATTAATGGAGCCCGAGCCCCTTTTTAATGGCGTGGCTATGTCTCACTCGACTGAGATTTAAGAGAGAAAAATGAAAATCTGAAAAAGAAAAGCCACATGCAGCAATGCGCGAAATACACAAGGGCAAAAGAAGAAGGAAGACGCAGGCAGTGATCTGGCTCGCTCATCTCTACTTCCGTGATGTGCTGCATGCCATGGAGACTAGTTCTCATGGCAATCAATGATGATCTCTTTCATGTCCTCTATACGCTGCTTGGCAGCATCCACAAATTCCTCCACCAGCCTTTCGCGCTCGATGTGGGGCATAGCATTCTCAGCCATAAGTTTCTTGATGATGATGCTCGTCCTCTTCAACAAGGCAGTCCTCTCCTCGTGCTCCTTCACTCTTCTGGCAATCTTTGCCCTCAGCAGGTCACGCTCGGTGCGGAGCTTTGCCTTGTCCTCCCCTAGTCCCCGAATGACGCAGGTAGCATTTTCAAACGAGGCATTCATCTCGTCATGAAGCTTCATCCAGCCGGAGATCCGATCCATCAGGTCATTGAGCGTAGCACGCATGCACTTGTGAGAGTCCTCGCCTGCCCGCGAGACATTTTCCTAGGCCGCCATCGCGTAGGAGGACCTCTTTGCTGAATTCACGGCGCGGTGGGTCATCTTTGCTGCTTCCGCGGTGCTGCCGAACCAGTCTGCTACATCGATGGCGCAACATGACCTCTGTGTTGCTTCGGCGGCATGGCGCGACCTCTGTGCTACTACGGCGGCGTTGCGGGACATGTCGGTTGCTTTCACAACGAGACAGAACATCTCTCGTGCTTCCTCTTCCATGCTCACCTCTCCCTGTTCGTATTCTCTCGAACCAAAACTCATGCGGGCCATGCCAGACGCAAGGGAACGACTATGAAAGACTTGTTTGTTTTTGTGGATGAGGAGTTGAGGAGGAATGTGCAGTCATCTTAGAGTAGGTAGTATTTATATCCGAGTACTAATACTCTCCTAAGTGGAAACCGTTTAGGTTTTGATCGGTGTGAACAGGTTTGCAAATAAATATAGCATGGTAGTAATTTGGAATGTCACGGGAGGCAAGCTCAAAATTTATTGATTGTTCTAATTTTGAAGTGTGGCACTATTCTCGGATGGTGTAACGTGGGCACGCATTCTTGGCCGCATACGTGGCATTTGCACCATAGGGTGCACCGCAATAGGCAGTGTGAGCACACGTCTCATTCCATCAATTGTGTGCACTCGTTATTACAATCGCGCATGCTTCTTTTAATTAGAACGTGTGCCTGTCTAGTGCACACACGTAGATTTGTCTAACTGTTTCTGCTTGTTGTGGGTAATCGCAAATAGTTCATCTGTGTGAAGTGTATGCCGACAGTCGCAGGCACCATGATCTGTCTTACCTTTTTTGTTGTGTTGCCTAATCGCAAATAGTTCATCCGTGTGAAGTGTATGTCGTCAATCGTAGACACCTTGATCTGGTTGACCATTTCTGTTGCGTTACCTAACCACAAACAGTTAATCCGAGTGAACCATATGCCATATATCGCACACACCTTCATCTGGCTGCCTGTTTCTATTGTTCTGCGTCATCGCAAATAGTTCATTCAAGTGAACCATATGCCCCGCATCGCACACGCAATCGCAAACGTTTCACATCTTTTTTACGGCTTTATTACATCACCATTTATGATTAATGCATCTCACACAGTTTCCTCAAAGGGTCTCTGATTATAGTGTCGCGTTAGCAGCATCCCGCAGTAGTGTTCTGTGTCCCACATATTGCTATTGATCTACCTGTTTTGCTTGCAAATTTGTGAATCTCTTTCAACATTATTGAATCTTGCTAACAATTGCATAAATTTTGCTCCACCATCCTCACCAAGCTACTTCAAAAGCTTTACTTGCGTAGGTGTGAGAATTGACAAGATCCGGTACCAATTGTGCTACTTTCATAAAACATTATTGAGTTATCATTAATCGATCTTCAACATCGGATAAGGTACATTTGGAATAGTTCTTCCCTTTATTCCACTCACATATTTGCTTGTGATGATGGATGGGCCGAGCACTTCTACCAACCCACTCTTCATCGAGCAAGAAGAGGAGCCGAACAACTACGTCATCAAGAATCAACTATTCGGCGCGCATAGAGCTTTGCATCAAGAGAATGAAAAGTATTGGGCGACTGCATCGATAAACTCGCCACCGACTTGTGACAATCCTAACAATGCACAAGGGACTACCTTCATGACAAGTTATAATCACAAATGGTAGTAATCCGTTCCTTGATAGTCGACCACTCTTCCACAACATCATAATCATCAAGATGACATCACTCAAGCTAACGCTCTTCGGACACTTCTTTGGATGCAAGTCATCCCCGGGCTCGTTCGCATCGTCACCAATACCATGAAGGTCATCAAGCTCCACAAAACCCATTTCATGGTAATGGTTTACAAGACCGCCTTCCGGAACGTGAAAGACATCATCGCCAATCAAATGATCCCATGGAACAATAGTAAGATACACGTCGCCAAGATCACCTAGAAAACCAAGATGGAAACACGCTCCAACAAGAGCAACAACGCCACGAGGAGCAACTGACGTTGTACAAGAGCGCAACCGCCAAGTACGTCTACAAGAAGTGGCCCTCCCACGATAGCAACAAGAAAAAGCCGCTGTCGGTGTACTAAAGTAGGGGTACCTTAGTATCCCGGACTTGTGCACGGGCAGTCACAGCGTCCCGCGGCAAGGATTGCCGGGCGTCCGCCAAGATCCTTCGCTATTCCTATTACTGCCATTCAAGAACAAAGTGTTTAACTGAGAAGACAGAGCCCCGGCAAGAGGAGCTTGCCGGGAAGGACAAGACCCCGGCAAGAGGAGCTTGCCGGGAAGGCCAACCAAGACATTTCAAGAGACTTGCCACGACGCACCGCGCGTCCCGGCAAGACCCGGCGAGTGGCAAGCTTGCGGGTGCGACAAGACAGCGACCGCGGCAAGGTGCTTGCCGCGGCGAAGCCACCATTCTGCGCCTACGCTCCAGCGCATCCGACGACGTGTCGCCCCAAGACCATCCCAGGAGCACGTGGCGGACCGCTGTGTAGCCAAGCGGTGCGAGGTGGCAAGTGGAGATGACGAGGAGGCCATCGTGGTGATCGGTGGCACCTCTAACGGTCGTTTCTTACACTGTTTGGGCGACCGGACGGGCATTAAATGCCTTTGTCCCCTGCCGTCGGAGTTAGGTAGGGGGCACTGTGGATAGCGGTTGTACCAACCCCTCTTTTTACTTTTTTACCCCTCTCTCTATGTTGCTACCTGTCGGTGACCCCTTTAGCCTATAAAAAGGAGGCCCATGCGCACGTAGAAGGGGTTCGACTCATTCGAAACCACAACACACTCACGCTCTCAAGCAAGAACAGAATATAAACACAAAGCAACAGTAGGAGTTTTATCTCTCCGGAGAGCTCCGAAGCTGGGTAAAATCCCTCGCGTGCTTCGCCTCGATATGCTCTTCGTGCGCTCTCCGCTCCCTTGCCGGACCGAAAGGGGCCCTGCCCCATAGGTGCTCGTTTCCCATGACATCTTTGGCGAGCCAGGTAGGGGGGCGTCGAGATTGTGCGAATCTGATCCGACGTTCGTGCGCGCTACGTCAACATCTTCATCGACATGCCACCGGAGAAGAAGACTTCAGAGGTGGCCGCTCTGTCCACGTCGATCCTACCATCACCGGAGCAAACGGGCGGTGGGGTGGACGCCGGCGGAGGAGCGGGCGCAGACGGGGGGACTCACATCGTCACCAGGTCCAAGGACAAGGCCCCGCAAGCTTCGGCGTCTGTACATGCACCGCACCCCTCCCAGGAGGTGCAGGATCGACAACGCCATGGTGCTCCTAGCACCGTACTCATATTGGAGCAAGGCCGAGCTGGTGGATCGCGGGACACTCAAGGCCAACATACGCGTCAACATGCTGGCACAAGCGCAGGACGGCCGCCTGGACGAGATGTTGCTCCTTCTAACAATGTTAGAAGTCTGAGCATATCTCGCTCCTCGCGTCATTCGCCGCCACCGCCCAAGACTCCAGAGGAGGCGCTGGCCCGAGCCCAGCTGCTTCTAGACTACCCTCCAGCGCCAGACAAGATCGACGACTGGAGGGCCGCCATTCAGAGCCTCATCGGCTTCGCTAACGGCGACAAGCCCCAGCAACCGAGCACATCGAAGCCCCGGCAAGACGCCCAGGCGCAAGCCGACACCGACAAGACCGCTGGGGGTGCCACCACCGTGCACTCCCCGCCCCGAAGGCCAAGATCGCCGACTCGCCGGGCTAACCTCGACACCGACTCCACCGTGTCGTCGGACCCGCGAGCTCGTCGCGATCAGCGCCAAGTTCTCCAAGAACGATGACAAGAAGATGCTCGTACTCGCATCGAGCGTCGAAGAGAAGCGCGGCGTCAGTCAGACCAGCGCGCTGGGCCCACTGTCGATATGCATGCGCCAGGGGAACCAGGCGACTTGCCGTACGCGGTAGGTTGCCCTGCGTTCACCCGTGAGCTGCGGCAGGTCCAGTGGCCCAGTACCAAGAACTTCAAGCCAGACGTGCCCGAGAAGTACGATGGCAGGATACATCCGTCAGAGTTCCTCAAAGTTCCTCGCCAACTACTTCCCGCTGGTGCTCAAGCCCAACGTCAGATCTTGGCTCATGCACTTGCCGGACAACTCCATCTCTTTGTGGGCGGACCTGTGTCATCAGTTTGTCAGTGCTTTCACAGGCGGCCACAAACCCCATGGCCAGGAGAGTGATCTTCATCTGCTCGCCCAGAAGGAAGGAGAACCCCTGCGCAAGTACATACAGAGATTCAGCCAAGTGCAGCGCAACATCCCAGATGTCCACCCTGGCGCCATTATCAGCGTGTTCCATCAGAACGTGCGTAACCACAGGATGAGGGAGGAGACAGCGATGTGCAAAATCAGAGATGTCAGCGAGCTGTATGCTCTGGCCGACAAATGTGCACGGGCTGAGGAGGGGAGGAAACTCCCCGGAGAGAACGCAGGAGCAGAAGGATCTGACAGTGAGGATGCCGCCCCGGCAAAGAAGAACCGGAGGCGGAATAACAGAAAGAGGAAAGCCAAGGCGTCGAGATTGTGCGAATCTAATCCGACGTTCGTGCGCGCTACGTCAACATCTTCATCAACATGCCACCGAAGAAGAAGACTTCGGAGGTGGCCGCTCCGTCCACGTTGATCCTACTGTCACCGGAGCAAACGGGCGGTGGGGTGGACACCGGCGGAGGAGCGGGCGCCAACGGGGGGACTCACATGGTCACCAGGTCGACGCCCAGCGGCTCACAATGTCTCGTCTGGCTCATAAACAATGTCCGGCTCGGTGTCTATCTATTCCCACCTTACAATACAAGTCATGTACGTATGGCGGTTTATCTCTACGGGCCTTAAGCCGCCTTTGGGGCTTGGGCCCTTAATTGAACCGCCATCTTCAAGTATCGTCTTGGGTTTCATATTATGAATCGCCATAGGTATAACCCGGCCCTTCCTGGGTGGGTCATACCTAGTAGTTATATCCCCAACATTAGGCCCCAGATTGATTTGAATTCACGCATGTCAATCTTTACACTTCGAAAAAATCTTCTTCTCTTCATTGCGCGAGAGTTCATAACCCGCCATGACGTCATCTTCTGGATCTGTGATAACCCGCCATGACGTCACATGTCATTTATTCCCATCTTATCAACATATCTCAACGGATCTTTTATCTTAATACCCGTATGAAAATCGAGGCGCTTGAACAGCTAGATAACCATGTTTTGGTCTCCTCGTTTTTTGCGCCCACTTATGAGTCCTTCCTTATAAATAGTCACGACCAGTCTTCTTCTCATTCTCCCCCTTTCCATCATTTCCTTGCTCTCGCGACCTCTGCCACTTGAGCTCCGCCGCCGTCGTAGAGCACACCATCGTCTTAATCCCAGGCCACTTCATCACCCTGAATCGAACTAGAGAACGGCGACGACCCTCCGCAGTAGATCTACACCTGTAAGTTTTTGCATTCCCGCACCTCATATCCGCATTAGGGTTTATGAACTTCTCTGTGTTCTTCATAGTTCATCGTAGTTCATCTTCAGTGCTAGCACCGTGAACCTCTTTGATCTGAAAACGACATATAACCGATGCGGTTGCTATTTTTCCTTTTCTTTCAATACTAGCAGACCCCTTTCCTGGAAGAAAAGATCCCTCTAGAGCTTATGAACTCATCTGTACTGGTTTTTTTGGTCTAGATTTATTTCCTTTTTCTGAAAAACCGTTGATCCAAAATAATGATTGCAATCTGTGAAACTTGTTTGTGTGATACTTAGCCCAAAATCTGCGTTTTGATAGATCCACCTAGCCATGGCGGCTCAAATCACCGGCTTAAATTGCAATGCTCAATAGATATCATCCAACTACTCATGGCGGCTTAAATAACCTGACTGCTCACGGCGGTTTAAATAACCTGACGTAATTAGTCATATACCATTATGCCCCTTTATAAGACGCCATTCTGAATATGTGTTGTAATGCTTTTCCTCCGGCTTAAATTTGAACCAGAAATTTTACTCTTTGTTAGGCTTCCTTCTTCACAATGCCGCCGAAAACAACCACTTCATGCAACTAGGGGGCGAATCATTTCTTTTGCCCAGACACACTTCCTTGCGTGCGAAGGTGTAGCTGGTGGGTCCCAGCAGTCAGGGGGCGAATCGTTTTTTTTGCCCGGACGCACTCCCTTGCGTGCGAAGATGTAGCTAGTGGGTCCCAGCAGTCAGGGGGCCGAATCGTGTTTTTTGCCCAGACGCACTTCCTTGTGTGTGAAGATGTAGCTGGTGGGTCCCAGCAGTCAGGGGGGAATGTTTTTTCGCGAAATACAGTGGCCGTCCGGTGGGTCCCCGCTATCAGGTGGAGGAATCATTATTTTCCGCATAATAAGGAGGCACTTCCTTGCTGCGTCCGTGGACCCACCTTTCAGCCTCTCCACGTATAGTCCACGTCCGATGGAAGTTGTTCCTTGACCACATTGACCACGCTGCGCCAAGAGCACCACGGCGGTGGACGACGGCGAGGCCTAGGAAGGGGACGACTCGGAGCCGGGGAAGACGCAGCAGTGGATGCCCATGCGAAGACGAGTACGAGAGTTCACTGGTTCGACTGCGGAGTGAGGTTGTTGTCGCCGCGGAATAACAGGGGGTGTGGGTGAGTAGAGGGATGGCCTGGCCAGCGGTGGGAGTAGTAGGGGGCGGTGAGGCCTCCGCGGCATCACAGCCGGCCACGGGAGGCAGGAGCACGCGGCACGACCGACGCTGGTTTGGGCGGCTGGAGCAAGAAGACCAGAGGTTGAAGAAGCACTACGGCCGTTGGATGAACATCGTACAGTAACATGAGCTAGAATCGTTCATATTGACTAAGTTGACAAACCCCTGTAAACTTGGTAGGCCCACAAGTCAGCCTCCCACTATGCTGGGTTCCAGCTGGCAGGGGGAGTATTCATTTTTTTTTGTGCATAATAAGGAGGCACTTCCTTGCGTGCGAAGATAGCTAGTGGGTCCAACATGTCAGCGGGGGGCACGTTTTTTCGTGAAATACAGAGGCCCTTCCGGTGGGTCCTAGATGTCAGGTGGAGGAATCATTATTTTGCGCGTAATAAGGAGGCATTTCCTTGTGTACGGCCATGGACCCAGCTGTCAGCCTCTCCACGCACAATCTACTTCCGATGGTGTCATTCGTTGAACACGTTGACCACGCCGCGCCGAGCACATCCAAGGTGGTGGGCGAGGGCGAGGCCCCGGACAGCAACGAGCCGGAGATGGGAAGACGCGGGAGTAGAGTCACAGACGGAGAGGTGTACGAGGGTTAACTGGTTCTAGTGCGGTGTGGTTCGGCAGTCGATGGACAAAAACAGGAGGTGTTGAGCGGTGGAGGGATGGCCTGGCCAACGGTGGTGTAGCGCTTCATAGCGAACCGTGCTAAGCAGAGCTACTAGCAGCAGGAGGCGGGAGGTGGTCCCGGTGGCGCTGGAGGAATAAGACGAGAGATTGAAGATGGATGCCAGTGGTTGGATGTAAATCCAACGGCTAACATGTCAGAATCATTTGTTCACTAAATTGATAACGACTTGCGTTGGCTTTGACCTATTGGCCCACATTTCAGCCTCCAAAAATGTGGCATGTATTCAACCCGTTTTTTCAGAATTTACAGTCTTTTTTTGCGCGGTAGAATTTACAGTCAATTTGATCTTTTTTTTGAATTACACCCATTAGCTGGGCTGGGTGAACAAATATTGTAGCGTCTATGCAGCCCATTTATTTTATTTCCTAAAAAATTATAGGCCATTTGCACTTTCTCGAAATACACGATTTTGCTGGGCTGATTCTAATTATAATGTTGGGTTGGGCCAGCAATGTTATCAAAAAATAAAAAGGGGCTGAGCATTTTGTTATAAATAAATTTAAATAATAAGTGATATTATTACATTCGTCCTTAAATCTAACCAAGTTTTGTACACAATCACTACGATTTTCGTGCCAAAACAATCTAGGATTTTATTGTTAAGAAATTATTTTTATAAGTTAATAAGATGTGGGATATTGTTTTCTTACATATGTAAGTATCTCTTAATATATGATGAAGATAAAAATAATATATAATAACATATAAAATAATTTAAATATATATAATATAGTTAGAAGGGAAACATAAGTTGGACCTGGTGTTCCTATTCTTACATAGAAAAATAGAACAGACCTCTGTGTTTTCTTTAAAAAAATACATAAATTGGGCTGCCAAAAATAAAACCTCGGATGGGAGGTCCATAGGCTGGTCGTTACATGACGGCCCTAAGAAAATACAAACAGGCCTATGGACCTCCCATCCGAGGTCGTGGGCTGCGCATGTTAAAAATGAAAGCCTAGACGGGGCAGCCCAAAACCACGTCCAACACTTACCAAAACTTCGTCCCTTGTTTTCTCTGTGTTTTGCACACTCGACATTGTGTGGGCATTTTGACTGTGCATCATATGAAGATGTGCTATGCATGAATGTTGATGAGCATGATGTTAACTAGCTGGTAGTTCAATTTTCGACCAAGAATAAAGCTTCCAACATGATGTTAACCCTGTTTGAAAAGGACGTGTTAATATAAATGCTCTGCCTCTGAAAGTTACAGTTTCTTATCTGAAACTGAACATGCAGTTTCTTATCTGAAACTAAAACTTGTAGTTTCTTCTCTGAGAATCACATTGTCTGCACTTTTATACTCCTATGAAACTACATTTTTTTAAGTGCTAAAAATAGATCTCTAGAATTCATAAAATACTTCATATGCTCAATACTGCAAATCTGAAATTCAAAATACATTCATATCTAAAAGTACTCTCAAAATACACAACACAAAACATAATTCACAACCTGCCCGACTATTGGGCTGGGGGAGGGCAGTCCCCTCCTATTCCTCGGCGGCAGACAGCCGCCCCGGGAGACGATGTGAATGGCGAGGGAGACGACGGCGGGAAAGCGTCGTCGGGCCAACTGCTTTTCTCCTCTTGCACTTGGGTTCGGTCAACGAAGACTCCACCGGCTCGCTCCGGCAGGACACCCTCACAAACGGCACCCTGTAGATGCTCGATCCTTCATTCTCTAGTGGATGCTCCATCTGGGATCGATACTCCCACCACCGCTCCCTCACGATCGGATTTGGTGAATCTGTTTGCTCCATGGCCTAGAGGAGCAGCTCTGTGTACTCCGGCATGACTCCCTCCGGGAGTATCGCCGCCTTTTCGCTCTGTTGGAGATATTTGGCCATGGATGTCGCCGTCGCCGCTAGTTGGTCCTTGGTGTCAAACCAAGAATGTATCTCCAACATCCTAGCTAGCTTCACAAGGTCGCCGTCTACGATCCTCATGTATCGGTTCTACTCCTCCATCGATCTACTTCTCCATAGCACCTTCACTCGCCGGCGGTAGTTTTTGAATGGAAGAGGAGAGGAGGAGCGCTGGTTTTGGATTAGAACGGGAGAGGAGCGATGCTGGTTTTGGACTGGAACAGGAGAGGAGGGGCGGTGGTTTTGAAATGGAAGAGGAGAGGAGCGGCGCTAGATATAGATTGGAACAGGAGAGGAGCGGCGGTGGTTTAAAAGGAGAAGAGCGGAAGAACGACGCTGGTCTTGGAAGTATTTTTTTTGTTGTTTTGCATATTTTGGGTCAAAGTTTGACCACATACTGTATTTGACAAGCAAAATGTGAATGCATGTCACCAAAAATTGTATCCTTTGGTTCATATCTGAATGTACTTTCAAATTATATTTTTTTAGCAACGTATAACATATATTTTATGTGCGAAAATCATGGTCAATTATGACCCAGAATAAAAGGGAGACTAGGTAATGTGGGGTCGCTTTCTTAATTGAAGGGTAAATTGATTTTGATTTTGATCCAGTCACAGCGCGCCGGCCCTCTCGTCCAATCCTAAATCGCTGCCGCACGCTCCTCTCCCTCTTCTCCATCGCAAAACCACCTCCTCTCCTCTCCATCATCTCCATTCCAAAACCACCGTCTCGCCTCTCCCTCTTCTGATCTTCTCCGTTGCAAAACCACCTCCTCTCCTCTCCATCATCTCCATTCCAAAACCACTGTCTCGCCTCTCCCTCCTCTGATCTTCTCCATTGCAAAACCACCTCCTCTCCTCTCCATCATCTCCATTCCAAAACCACCGTCTCGCCTCTCCCTCTTCTGATCTTCTCCATTGCAAAACCACCTCCTCTCCTCTCCATCATCTCCATTCCAAAACCACCGTCTCCCCTCTCCCTCTTCTCTATTGCAAGACCATCGTCTCTCCTCCCATCTTCCAAAGCTAGCACCAGACCACTCAGAAGGACATCAATGGAGAGGATGCAGCAGCGAATCAGGCAGATCGCCGGTGGCGACCAGGCAAAGTTAGCCAGGTTGAAGGAGATCCTTAGTTAGTTTGACAATGAGTGGGATATTTCGAGGACGGTGCGGGCCATGTGGCAATGTATGTGAAAGAGCGAGACGACGGCGATGAGGGCGGCGATGTACATGTACTCCTCGGCGGCAGTCATGCCACAGTCCTCCGAGTTCATCTAGTATCTCCTCTGGCGATGGAACAGATAGATTCGCCTGAGGCGATAGTCAGGCGGAGGTGGTGGGCGTACAGGTCGAAGGTCGAGCACCCAGAGGATAACGAATTGATCGAGTATGGTGTGCCATTCGTGAGGTTGCAGAGCCAGCGGGAGCCACAGGAATAGTCGTTCTCCCACCTCAAGAGGAGGCCGGATGGCGTGACGTCGCTTCCCCACTGTTCTCCACGGTTCCCTCGACGCTCGCCTTGTTTCAACAGCGGCGGTAGGTTTTAAGGTAAGCTTCGCACTAACCTAATCTTCCACCTGCTCATGGTTACAATCAGTGTAACAGCTAATGAAAATCATGCTTACAATTAGTCTCCGAGTACTACGCCAATCACCCAAAAATAGCTCTGGACCTTTGGGTCAAAGTTGTGACACAGTGTACAAATAAAGAAAAATAGATTGGTGATTCTTTCGGAAATGAGTACTCCCTAGAAAACTGCCAATATAAGCTACTAGTATTTGGTTAGAGGATTTGTTGCCGAGAAATATCTGTCCATAGAGAGCTCCACACATCCCACTGGTGGTGGTGGATGCCAATGCGTGCATGCAGCATGGTTGGTGTCGGTAATTTTTACTTGACACACCTCGCACTCTGCATATATGCCGGTTCCATACGTACATTTGTGCAGTTCCACCAAAATGCTGCTGAATAACCCTGTTTGCACAGATAATAAAAAAGCGTGTACATTATAGTGGCACTAGTTGATGAAACACACAAAATAATAGAAGAAAATATTGCAATAGTATCATAGTATGCCATGTTGCGAGGGCGAGATGGGCCCCGCGACGCCTCATATGGTACGCCTCATACTGGACATCATCCCAAGTCTCCCAGATACACCTTCTTCCAGTGATGAACATCAGTGTACAGCGATAGTACAAGGATGCGCCTTGAGACATTCAAATCTTTTTTGTACATATCAACTAAAATTAAGCACCCCAGTTTGCAGAAACGCTTAAACATTAACAATGGGACTAGTTGATGAAACATGCATTAACAAAGAGAAGCACTTTCTTTATCTACATTGGAAATGAAATGATAGAGATGATATTCACTCTATTTTAACTGTATTATTACTTCATTTTATTATTGACACTAGGGTCGAGCAGGTGGCAAATGAGGTGTACCGTGCATCGCAAGGATGGAGGCCGGGGGTGCTTAGACTGGGATGCTGAAGCTGGCTCCTTCAGTCACCAACATGGATGATTCAATTCATGGGACCTTTTGGTGCAGTTCACCTAAAATGAAGCAATGTCCTGTGAGCTAGAAGCTTCTTCTTCAAAAAAAATTAAGAAAAGGGCTCCAACCCCAATTCCATTTCCATCAGAAAATGAAACCCATAGAGCTTCTTCTTCATTAGTTGCAATAAAATTGAGCAACATCAAGGTTGGTTGTGAAGCTCCTGGAATGCTCAACTATAATTTGGATATCATTTGTGCAGTTCAACTAAGATCGAGCATGAAATGTATATCTCTGTTTGCATACTAGAAACCCACGATTTAACTACTCGCATGCACGCAGTGGAGTAATAATGTCTTTCTTCCGCCCTCACGTCCACTCAATTTGCATGCGCTGTATTAATTGACAATCAATGAAGTGAAAGACTTTCCACGCGTCAAATTATCACATGGGGTGGATCTTGGTACAAAATTGCGTCCGCCTGTGTACCCACCTATGCGTGCAAGGGAATGAGTGCGTGCGTGGCGTGGCGTGCGTGCACATCTTCGCTTCGTGCATGTACCGCCGGTATGGCTCAGGGAGGACGAGTACATTCTTCTGGAACCATCAGCACGTCATTGTGATCAATCCACGCAAGGTGGTCGCGACAACGCCCCCACATGTGCCATGTGGCTTCATGAACTGTAAGAGAGACACTGTGTAGCGTGCCATTGGTATTCTAATTTACGTGTTTTGCACATACTCGAAGTACTAGTAAGGTACACATCATTGCACACATGAGATTTTGTGACCAAATTATGAATAAATACCACACTATAGCATGTAAGCTCTGAGTCATATATGCCTGATGTAGCCCTTCGTTTAATTCTTATAGTTCATCTCATTCAAAATCAGTTACTTTTTATAAAAAAGCTAAGAACACGGGAATGGAAAAACATGGGATTATAGTGGAATGTCATCTTGAATCCTACAGGATTGTACGAGTGTTTGATTGTGCATAGAAAAAACAGAGAATTCTTTCAAAGAGGTTTGAGTGGATGGGATGTTTCCTATGAAATCTAGTGCAAATGAATCATATGGAAAAATTCCTATGGTTTACAATCCTACGAATCAAACAACCAAGATAGGAAAAATTCCTAATGATTAGAATCCTCTAGAATTCCTTTGAGAATCCTTTGAATCAAAGAAGCCCTTAATCTATTTTATGAGTCATGGAATTGTGCATTGTAAAGCATAAAGTAAAAACAAATAATGGAAATTCGACTAGAAAAAAAGTTTGGGCAGTTATGATACGGAAGATTCTAGAACAAAAGAGAACCACTGTTGTTTTGAGGTTTGTGCATTATACTTAAGTTCAACCATGGAGTCTGCTAGATTGTACATGTGGCAAAATCTGGTGGGGGGCTAGAAGATGGTGCGAGGGGCCGAGTGGAGGGAGACTATGAAGGAATGCACAAGTGTGAGATCGATATTTAGAGAGAGGGAGCGAGAACATGCGCTGTTGCACGCAATGACAAAGCCATGAAAAATAAATGAGCTAGGGGGCCAAACATTGCTAATCCTTTACGAGGAGGGTCAATTCATGAACTTAAACCATTTTAGCAGCAATTTTCTAATGATCACATTCATATTAGCCTTGATATATAGTGATTTTAGGGTGGGAAGGGACCTTACTGCCCCCTGTCTTTGCCATTGTGCATGCGTCTGAGAGATGAAGCGGAAGGCATGGATGATGAGAGGGGGATGTTGGATATATAATTAATGTGGGTGTATTAGCTATATATGTTAATCCTATATAGAGAGGTGTAGATTGATCGATGTGGACGTGGGAAAGAGGGTGAGACCTCACTGGATATATCGATTGATGGTTTGTGTGGAAAACTATGAAAGGCCTAGCTATATACACACATACATGGAGGAACATCGATCATTGCGCATGCATGCGTGAGAGATAAAGAATGCCCGATATGATGGAGATGGGGATGTGTGTGGGTGTGTGCCTTCATGGGAGACCGAGTTGAAGAAAAAGATTGCATGTGTGCGATGGATAATGCCAACTGGTAGTGTGTGTGCTTGCATGCACGAGAGAAAGTTAGTGGTACAATTATAAAGAGAAGACGACTGTGTGGATGTAAAAGACTAGATGAGGTCATAATCAATGTAAAGTTGAATTCAAATATTTGAATAAGAGATCCTGATGTTTGAAACCCATGCATGCATGAATATAACGGAGATCTGCAAGGTGTGGTTTGGAAACGAGCATGTTGTAATGTATACACCTTGAACAAGGTCAGAATGATTAGAATTTGAGATACCGATGGCAGACATCATTTGGCCACGTCGCATCCCTGCATGGACACACTATTCTAATTGGAGATGATGGGCGGCTTTTGCATCACATATCTATATCTATTCCCCTATATATATTATGTTTTATATATTTTTATATTGTGTGCGGGTAACTTTAACTTTGAAAGATGGCCGTTGGATGAGGCGAATCCGATGGTCCAAAGATGGCAAATTTGAGCACTACTGGCCGTTGGATATCATCTAGATCCACCAGATTTCGCCACATGTATAATCTAGAAGAGTCCATGGTTGAACTTAAGCATGATGCACAAACATCAAAACACGAGCACTTCTTATTTGTTCTAGAATCTTCCATATCAGAATTGCCCAAATGTTTTTCTACATGATTTGCCATTATTTGTTTTTACTTTATGTCTTACAACACACAATTCCATGAATCTTAAAATTGATTAGCTTTCTTATAAAAACTAGATGATTTTGAATGAAATGAACTATACGAATTAAACAAACATCTACATCATGCATATATGACTCAAAGCTTACATGCTATAATGTGGTATTTATTCGTAATTTGGTTGCCAAATCTCATGCTTGCAATGCACGTGTACCTTACTCTAGTCTAAATGGTGTTTGTGTCTGTGTTGTGCGTGATGAGGTGCAAATTATCTTTTTTTGGGGTACACGTTAAGCTTGTTCCTCCGAAATTTCAAGCCGCGCCTTGTTATGCCGAAAATTCAAGCTAGCGTCTCTGTCTATCGTGCTGCGAAACTCCCACCTCTTGAAACCGCGCCAGTTAGCCCGAAATATGTAAGATATATCTTTGTCTTGTTGTGCTCCCACAACTCCCTCCATCTCAACCCGTGCCTTGCTATTCCGAAATTACAACGCGCGCGAAAACTCCCACCTCCTGTGAAATCTCGACACGCAAAATGCCCGTGGTACCCCTGAACCGAAAGAAGCGCCTCAAATCGGCGGGGGTACTTTCGTATCTTACCCCACATTTCGGACAAGCGCGTCCCTAAGCCATGGTTCCCCACTGCCATCCCATCCGCCCACCCATTCGTACACCGAGGCCGCAAAAACCCGCGACCAAACCCCACACCCTGATCCGTCCGCCACCGAACCGGAGCCTCTTCCCCGACGACATCGTCCACAGCAACACCTCGACATCCCTCATCCACCATACTAGATGAGGATCTGTCGTCGATCTCGTCGTCTCGCCGGTTCAGCCACCCAGTCCTCCACCTCCAAGGAGCTGCCCCAACGTTCCCCTCGTCTTTCGCGCCACCTCCATTCCCACACCGCCGTCTTCACCTGCACCACCGGAAGCGGATCATCATCACTGTTTCCTCGGATGAAGCTGCAGCCTAATCGGCACCACCAAAGAGGTTGTATACTAATCGCCGCATTTTCTTCTTGATTCCATCTCACGGTGCTGCCGGCGCTTGGTCCCGAGCCAACACGGCGCGGCTCCATCCCTGGCAGCATCGCCGGCCACTTCCTCCACAGCGTCGCTCCCTCGGTGGCGACGTCCACATCAGCCAGAGCTGCTGTTGCTTTAGCTCTCGCTCGCGCTGCTGCTCTGCTCTTGCTCTCGGTCCCCTGTCTGGTCTGCTCTTGCTATTGCTCTTGCTCGCATTGCTGCTCTCGCTCTTGCTCTTCCTTGCGATGCTGCTCTGATTTAGCTACACTTCAGTCAACTAAATCGACTTTTGGGTCAGTCGATTTTCAGGGGGTGGGGGGGGGGGGGGGGGCTCGCCGGGGTGAAGGAAGAACCAGCCGCAGCGGGGAGGGGGGCTCGCTGGAGAGGTACCCCACTATCTATCTTAGGGTTCAGGGTGGGGGCGGTGGTCGCCGGTGGTGGCGGGGCATTGGCGGGGCGGTGGTGTGGGGATCGCCGGAGAAAAAGCTCGGCACGGGGGGCCTAGAGGGATGGCCGAGGCGGTGGTGGACAGGCGGCGGGGAGTGTTTTCGGGGCGGGCGGGGTGCACCGCCGGCCGTGGGCGGCGGGGGCCTGCTGTTTGGCTGGTGGTGGCTGGCGGCTCAGAGGTGTGGAGGTCGAAGATTCTCACGCCCAATATGCGACCCTATCCAAAAGGAACTCGAAGGTCCCACCAAGGATAGACCCGCATATTGGAACACTTTTGCAAGGTGGATATCATTACATCAACATTACATAATAGATGGGGATACATACAAAAGGCATACAATATCATCATACAAGAGATCAACATCCGACTACGGATGATACATAAACAGAAACTCAAACAATATCCACCCTGCTAGCCCAGGCTGCCGACCTGGAACCTATCCCCTGATCGAAGAAGCAGAAGAAGAACTCAAAGCAAGCAAGCATCGCTCTCGCGTCATGATCATCGCATAACCTGTACCTGCAACTGTTGTTGTAGTAATCTGTGAGCCACGAGGACTCAGCAATCCCATTACCATGGGTATCAAGACTAGCAAAGCTTAATGGGAAAGGAAGGGGTAAAGTGGTGAGGTTGCAGCAGCGACTAAGCATATATGGTGGCTAACATACGCAAATGAGAGCGAGAAGAGAAACAAAGGAACGGTCGTGAAGCTAGAAATGATCAAGAGGTGATCCTGAACTCCTACTTACGTCAAACATAACCCAAAGACCGTGTTCACTTCCCGGACTCCGCCGAGAAGAGACCATCACGGCTACACACGCGGTTGATGCGTTTTAATTCGGATCTGGTGTCAAGTTATCTACAACCGGACATTAACAAATTCCCATCTGCCACATAACCGCGGGCACGGCTCTCGAAAGTTTAAACCCTGCAGGGGTGTCCCAACTTAGCCCATGACAAGCTCTCGCGATCAACGAAGGAATAGACCTTCTCCCAGGAAGACCCGATCAGTCTCGGAATCCCGGTTTACAAGACATTTCGGCAATGGTAAAACAAGACCAGCAAAGCCGCCCGATGCGCCGACAATCCCGATAGGAGCTGCAGATATCTCGTTCTCAGGGCAACACCGGATGAGACTAGCTACGAGTAAAACCAGACTTCGAGTTTCCCCGAGGTGGCCCGCAGGCAGCTCAGTTCGGACCAACACTTAGACAAGCACTGGCCCGGGGGGGGGCTAAAATAAAGATGACCCTTGGGTTGGCCGACCCAAGGGAAGGGTATAGGTGGTGGTGAGGCAAATGGTAAAACCAAGGTTGGGCCTTGCTGGACAAGTTTTATTCAAAGCGAACTGTCAGGGGGGTCCCATAAATCACCCGACCGCGTTAGGAACGCAAAATCCGGGAATATAACACCGGTATGACGGAAACTAGGGCGGCAAGAGTGGAACAAAACACCAGGCATAAGGCCGAGCCTTCCACCCTTTACCAAGTATATAGATGCATTAATAATATAAGAGATATTGTGATATCCCAACATAACCCTGTCCACCATGGAGCAATCTTCAACTTCACCTACAACTAGCAACGCTATAAGAGGGGCTGAGCAGAAGCGGTAACATAGCCAAGCAACGGTTTGCTAGGAATGGTGTCAAAGGTTAGAGGTTCATGGCAATATGGGATGGCTTGATAAGCAGGTAATAGGTAGCGCAGCATAGCGATAGAACGAAGCAACTAGCATAGCAATGATAGTAGTGAGATCCAGGGTAGCGGTCATCTTGCCTGAAATCCCGCAAGGAAGAAGAACGAGTCCATGAAGAAGATGAAGCCACGAAGACGAACCACACGTAGACGAACGAATCCTCACGATCGCAACGTAACGGGAACTATCGAGAAGAAGCATACAACATAGTAAACACACCACACATGAACAAGGCATGATGCACAACAAGCATGATGCATGACCAAGCTACATGAAGCTACTCATGGCAAGAGATGATGCATACAAGAGCAACACATCAAGGCAAGTTTAAATGAGGCCGGGAACAACATATAACAATTCCGGTAAGTCCTCATATGCAAATTTCGAAATTGTTCCAGAACTGAATAAACCTTATGTTCAAGTTATTAAACAACAAGTTAAGGTGCACCACGATGAAGTACACGAAATTCTAGACAAGTTACATATAAAGTTCATTAGATTCAGAGCTACGGCCTAGAAGATATGAGCAAAACAAGTTAAGCATGGCATTGATGCAAAATGCATACAAACATCAAGCAAACACATCAAAACAACGATGCAACATTATAATATGAAACTACATGCAAAATCAAGCAAGTTTCATATAGAGCACACTCAAAACGGAGCAACGGTGCAACACCCACACACTATACATAGCAACAATCTGTCCATAACAGCAACTAGGCATCTTGCAAGCATCAAAACAATAAGCTACAGCACCCCAACATAATAACAAAAGACATGGGCATGAAGTACAGGTAAAGCATAACAAAACATGAACACTGAGCTATCTCCAGAAACAACTAGATCATGCTCAAAAAGACATGGAGATATTGCAAATAAAAACAGTTTCAGGCTTTAGCAGAAATAACATCAGGTTTCAATGTTTAGAGCAAGCAAACAACATGTTACAGGAACTTAACATGGCAAACAAAGGCATGGCATGAATCTACTAATTGCATAGATCAAAAGACCCTTACTGACCATGAGCCAAAAAGGCATAGAAAATATGATGGCACCCATGTAAACATGGCAAATTATATTACAGATTCATACATGGCAGGAACAACAATAAGTAGGCATGTTCGTGAGCTTGAACCACTCACCACAGAGCAATACATGGCATGGCAAGGCAACCAACAGCAAGAAGGCATGTTTATGAAGCTAAGCATGGCAAGAACAAGTTCATAGGGTGCATGGAACACTAGCAAAACACATGGGAACTAGTGAACTTAATGTTAACAGGCTGACAGCAACATTTTGAAGCAACTTTGGAGCAAGATAACAACATGTTCCAGCAGGCTATAATTGCAACCAAGGGCATGAATGGATAGAGCAAGACATGTAGATCAAAACATGTTTATAGGACATCTCCAGATTATGCATAGAATGATTAGTAGAAGCATGTTAACATAGCAACAAAATATAACAGAATCTGTCAGGAAAACAGCAACAGCAAGTGCCCTACTTAACAAGCTTGATGCACTCAGCACACAACTCACAAAAATACATGGTAGGCACCACTGGAAAGATGACATGGCATAGATCAACATACATGTAGACATCAACCTCATAGGATGCACACATCAAACATGGCAAAAAAGATAAATGAGCAAGTTATAACAGTTTCAGCAGATTAACATCAACATGCACTTTTCCAACAGCATTTCGGGCATCAAGATGAGCTCAAATGAAAATGATGCAATGGAATGAAATGAAGTACTCGTCGAGGCGAACAATACGACATATTACACGCACGAAACGGAGCTACGGATGCAGAGATACAATGCGATGAACATGGCATGATTATGTCAAATATTTCGGGACATGCATTTTTCAGGAAAAAACATGCGGGTGCAATATAACTAAGATGCGCGCGGGGCGGGGCTTAGTGGGTCGCTCACCATTGGGCTCGGCCCAGGTCGCGGGGAGACTGGAGGAAGGCCGGCTCGCTGGGCCGGATCGGGCCGCGTGGCCCACGCGGGGAGGAGAGGAGACGGTCGCCGTCGTCTCCCTCGATCCCGCTCGGGACCGGGGAGGCAAGGGCGGCGGCGACCGGTGGCGACGCCGGCGAGGGCACGGGGCCGGCGGGGAGGCTGCAGGGCGCCGGATCCGGGCGCCGGCTCGCCGGATCTGGCGTCGGAGCTGGTTGGCGGCGCCCGGAGTGGCCGCTACGGTGAAGGAGAACCCGGCGGCGCGGCGAGCTCCAGGAGGCGGGGTCCGGCGGCGCCCGAGGAGGCGACGGCGCACGCCGGCGGCGAGGGCGGAGGGAGGCGGCACGGGGCACCGCGCGCTCGGGCTGCGCGGCGGCGGCGGAGGCGGGCGCGAGCGGCGGCAGGGCCTCGGGCGGCGCGACGGAGGCGCTCGCCGGCAGCGGCGGCGGTGAGGCGGAGATGCGGCAGAGGCGCGCGGGGGCGCGGGCGGCGGCGAGCGGGCCGGGCGGGCCCGATCCGGGCTCGCCGGGCCGCGGCGGCGGGTGGTGGCGGAGATGCCACATGGCAGCCTCCCATTGGCTGCGGGCAGCGGCGGCGAAACGTCCGGCGCGGACGGACGTGTCCGGCGGCGCGCGGGGAGGAGGCTAGGGTTAGGGTGGAATTTCATCCGCGAATTTGGAAGGGGGAGGCATATTTATAGGTAGAGGGAGCTAGGAGAGTCCAAATGAGGAGCGGTTTTTGGCCACGCGATCGTGATCGAACGACCGAGAGCATGGAAGAGACTTTGGTGGGTTTTGGGCCACTTTGGAAGGGGTGTTGGGCTGCAACAAAAGAGGGCCTTACGGTTACCCGGTTAACCGTTGGAGTATCAAACGACCTCCAAATGGCACGAAACTTGACAGGCGGTCTACCGGTGCTATACCAAGGCCGCTTGGCAAACCTCGGTCCATTCCGAGAAAGTTTAACACCCACACATGAGAAGAGGTAAAAGGGGAACACCGGGGGACATAGGAGTGCCGGATTGCAAAACGGACAACGGGGAAAATGCTCGGATGCATGAGACGAACACGTATGCCAATGCAATGCACATAATGACATGATATGAAATGCAGATGATGACATGGCAAAGTGCAACACGCAAGCAAATGACATGGCAACGACGGCGAATAACTGGCAGACACCTGGCGCATCAAATCCGGGGCGTTACAAAGATGGACCGCAGGCCCTTGATTTCGTATCCAACAGTTGCAAAATCGACTGACCAGAGATGAAAAAGCCAGTCGACCCACGTGTAGCCTCACCTTGCTAGTGCGTTCAGTTTCGACAGCAAAATTCAGTTTCGACAGCAAAATTCAGTTTCGACAGTTGAGTTCAGTTTCGACAGTTAAGTTCAGTTTCGACAGTTAAATTCAGTTTCGACAGTTAAGTTCAGAGATGAGCTGCTGATGTATTTTACATCTAGCACTTTGTGGTTATGTATTTTACGTCATGTATTGGAGATGCTATTAGAATTCCACTCAGGTTAACGTTGTTCGTTGTCTTTCTTGTCATGCTTCAGCCTCGGCGTCGTACAACTCACCGGAGCTGCTCCAACGATGAAACCATCCATCTCAGCGGAGTAGTACCTCGGGCTCCATCTCCAGACGCATAAGATCTTCTTCCCCTCCTCCGATAGCCAAGTCAGCCGGAGCATCCTCACCGGCCAACCCAATCACGCTGAGATCGACATGGCTTCGCCAAAGAGGTTGTACACTTGTTGCATCTCTTTTTTACTCTACATGTTATATATATTGTCCACTGAGCACTCGTAGTAACGGGAAATACGATTACTTTATCCTACTATATGACAAGCAGTGAGGTACCAGGCAACTTAGCTATCTGTGATGGACTCTCTTGAACGCCATCATTATTTATCTCTGCGCATTTGAGCTGTGCATTTGTCGATGGGCCTGGGAGTTGAGCTAGTATGGCAGTGGCCTGGGTCCAAAGTAATAGAAGTAGCACAAAAACATATTTTTAGTGTAGGATTTTCCTTGCTCAAGCCTGCCTACTAGAATGGTCAGTGCTTGAAAGGAAAAGTGAATGAAAAGCATAGGAATTGGAAAGTTTCCTATGGTACTACTTTTCATGAATTTGGTGCAAAGGAATGGAGCAAAGGAAAACTGTAGGATTTGTTCCTTTGGTGTCTCCTTGAAAGAAAAACCGTAGGAATTCTAATTTCCACTTCTCCTCCTTTTCATATACCTATTCATCAAGAACAAGACTAAGAGATAGTAGCATAATAGCATTATAACCATACATTTTCGTGTGGTTTGACTTAATCTCACCATGCTTTTTTTCATCCTGTGATCTTCCAATTGTTGTGAATCAAACACCCAGATTGGCAGAAATCCCGTGTTTTTAAATTCTCTGTTTTGCACGTGCATTCCTATCCTATTCTTGTCTATTTCCTATCCCTGCATTGTTAGAATCCTCCAATTCAAACAATCGCATACTCAATTACTTCTGTTACATATATGTGTCAAAGAAAACCTTGTGTGGTTTGTCCTGCTCCTGCGGCGCTGTGTTCCACCCCAGCTTAGCTGCTCCAACGACGGAAGGGTTCACCACAGCAGGGATCCGCTCTCCAGACTATCTTTCGCTGCCTCAGATCTTCTTCCCCGCTGCCGGCAGCCACGACAACTGCATTACCATCATCAACTAAGCGGATGACCTTGACGACTACACGGGTCCGCGAGAGAGGTCGCACTCTTCCGTGTCTTCTTACGTTATGCGTCGCTTAATATGATGACATGCTACATTATCGTCATGTTCACCTATCAGACTCCGAGTCAGGTCCAAACTAATGCTGAACTTGAGTTTTTAAATGGTTGTGGGGTACATATTGGGGCAGCAATCAGTACTATCTGTCTACTATCTGGTTAATCTCCGGTGTCTACTATGAGTTTCATGTTGGGTGCAAACAAACATTAAAGGAGCCATTATCTGTAGTTTTTAACTAAAGCTATTATCTGCCTGCTGTCATTGGTTTTGAGTCTATCCACAGTTTGGTACCATCACACTGGATTTGTGCATGCACTCCTTACATAACCTCACTATGTTTTATTCCTATGCATGCCAGTTATTGTACACAATAGAACTGAGCAAAATAGACGATTCTTGTGTGGCCATAAAATTTCATGCAGACGTCGTTCCATGGTGGGTGCAAAGGCAGCCCCCCTCCACCCATTTCGGACCATAATCAAGAGGAAGATAACTGTTCGGAGGGGGATTCAGAAGGAGAATACCACTCCTATTTACCCCATGAGGTCTTCGCACTAACTTTCCATGCTGATGTTGGTAATGTCATGCATATGGTGCCTTTCATTGCTTACTATATACATTAAAGATGTCATCTGCTTAGTTTAGACATGCTTTGTGTCAATGCCATCTGTTTAGTTTCTTTATCGTATATGTGAATCATGCAATGCCATCTTGTCTAGCCAGGCATCATAAATGTGAATTTTGCAATGCCACCCTGGCTAGCCCGTCATCTTATATGTGAATTATATCATGCCATCATTTTTTATTATGTGTTAAATTTGTCAAGATTTTTAGTACATTCAATTACTCTTCCTGTGCATCAGCCATTCGACACGGTCATGGAAAAATCTGGAGTGGAAACAAGGTCTTCAGAGCAGACAATCCTATCTGACGAAGCGCATGTCTTGCTGGTTACTGATAGCTCCTTAGAGGAGGATTCAGAGACTGATGACCAGTCATAGTTCCCCCCAAGGTGCATGCCCTAACTTGGCAGGGTTATGTTGCTCATATCGTGCGTATGGTATCTTGCATTGCTATGTCATTTTCTTAGTTTAGACATGCTTTGCGTGAATGCCACCTGTTTAGTGTCTAATTATCATATATGTGAATTATGCAATGCCATCTTGTTGCAAGACATTATATATGTGAATTATGCAATATTATCTTGTTGCAAGGCATTATGTATGTGAATTATGCAATGCCATGCTGTTTAGACAAGTGTCATATATGTGAATTATATCATGCCATCCTTTTTTTATTTCTCATTCCTTTTGTCGACAATGTTTGTATATTCAACTGCTCTTCCTGTGCATCAGCCATTTGAATTGGTGATGGAGAAATCGGGAGTGAAAACAAGGTCTTCAGAGAAGACAATGCTACCTGTTGAAGCAGATATCTTGCAGGTTACAGATAGCTCTTCAGAAGAGGATTCAGAGGCAGATGACCGGTCCTATTATCCCCCTGAGGTGTATGCTCAAACTTGGCAGGGTTATATTACTCATATCATGCATATGTTGTATTGCAATGCTTAGGTTTTACATCATATACACAATATTGAATGCCATCTCCTTAGTTGACACATCATATATGCGATTGCCCTCTGCTCACTTCCTTAGTATATAAATCGTCCAACATCTAAACAAGGCACCATACCGCATCACCATACCGCGTCATCATATATGCGATTGCCCTCGTCCCCGATGCACCTCTACCGAACAAGGCACCATACCGCGTCAACCCTGACAAGACAAAAGATATTTAACGACGAGTCCAACATCTGATGGAGAATGCATATGTATGCAAGAGCTTAAGTCCCTGTGCCATTCCGGTCATTCTTGTGCCTAAGAAAGACGGTGGTTATTGCATGTGTTCTGATCATCGTCCCATAAATGCTATCACCGTTCGTTATCAAAACCCCGTTCCACGCCTTGCTGATATGTTAGGTAAACTTAGTGGAGCCACCATTTTTTCCAAAATTGATCATAAAAGGGGCTACTATCAAATTCGCATTCAAGAGGGCGATGAATGGAAAAAGGCTTTCAAAACCAAGTTTGGTTTGTATGAATGGTTAGTCATGCCTATGGGCTTATCCAAAGTGCCTAGCACTTCTATGCATGTGATGCATTATGTTCTTCGCTTTGATGATATACTTGTGTTTAGTCAATCACTTGAGGATCATGTCATACATCATAGAGATGTATTGCAAGTTCTTAGAAAGGAGCTTCTTTGTGCGGCTTTGTTCAAGTCGATGAGTCTAAAATTGACACTATTAAAACTTGGCCACAACCAATCAATTTACAACAAGTGTGTAGCTTCCTTGGCCTAGCCGGTTTCTATCATAGATTTGTTAAGGGCTTTAGCATTACTGCATCAGCATTGCATGCATTGAGTAAGAAGAATACATAATTTGTTTGGGGACCTTCCTAGGATACCGCATTTCATGAGCTTAAGAATTTGCTTACGCATGTTCCATTGCTTCCATTACCCAACTTTGATAAAACATTTGAAGTATATTGTGATAATAGTGGTAATGGCATAGGAGGTGTGTTGATGCAAGAGAAGCGCCTATTCTCCTACTTTAGCGAGAAATTATCTGGAGCGCAACTTAATTATCTTATTTATGACAAAAAGTTATATGCTTTAGTGAGAGTCTTGCATGATTATCTTCGTCCTCATGAATTTTTCATCCATAGGGATCATGAGAAGCTTAAATACCTTAAAGGTCAAATGAAATTGAATAAGCGACATGCCAAATGGAGTGAGTTAATTGAGTCATTTCCTTATGTGATCAAGTACATCAAAGGTAAGGAAAATGTTGTGGCAGACACTCTTTCCTGCAAATGCATGCTTGTATCTCAACTTGAATTGAATTTCATAGGATTTGAGCACATCAAATACTTGTATGCGCATGATGTTTTATTTGTCGTTCCTTATGCAAAATGTCTAACGCATAAGTCATAGCAATTGGGAGATATATTATATCAAGTTGCTTATCTAATGCGAGTTTACAAGCTTTGTATCCTAGAGTCTTCTCTTTGTTTGTTGCTTTTGCAACAGGCTCATGGTGGAGGACTTATGGGACACTTTGGATGGGACAAGACATTCACTACACTCTCCAAGAACAAATTTTGGCCCAAGATGTTTCATGATGTCTCTCGCTATACCAACTGGTGCTCTACATGTCGCAAAGTTAAGTCCAACGCTCAATCCCATGGTATCTATATGCCACTTCCTATTCCATATCACCCATGGGAAGATATTAGTATGGAACTTGTGCTTGGTTTGCCTAGAACTCAAAATGGAAAATATTTGGTATTTGTTGTCGTGGACCATTTCTCTATGATGGCACACTTCCATGTAGCAAGATAGACGATGCTTCACATGTTGCCAATCGCTTTTGTAGGGAAATCTTACGTCTACATCATTACAAAAAAATTACACTTCCATGATGATACGTGTTTGTCACAGTAGGTGACGTTTTCTCTCATGCATGTACATCCATGATGATTTTATAACAGAATCAAGATAGTCATACATGTGTTGTCGTAGAAGTGTTCCATGAGAATACCAAAATTATCTTCACGGAAGGGTTCATTTCCATGACGATAAATGACGCATCATGGAAGTGCTTTCGTCAAGGGTAACCGACACGTGGCATCAACTGTGATGGGTCGATGTTAGGCTATTGGGTCCAATTTTGGATCCGATAACTCGTTAACAACAACGACCTATGGCAATTTTCCACGTGTAAACACGTGTCGCCTCATCATTGGGTCAGATAGGCTCCTATGGTATGTCGACACGTGCGACAGCCCAACACTGGCCCATTTAGCTTACAAAGGCTGACCCGTTTGACTTGGTAAAAAGCTAGAGGGTCGGCCCATGAAAAGCTTGTTAGCGGTCTGTTCGCATATAGCCCACTTTACGTCCCGGTAACACACGACCCATTATGGCATGTCTATTCACATATGGCCCAACAGAGTCATGTGGGCCGTCCAGTATAATACTAGCCCGTTTCATTTTCGGCCCATGTATGGCCCATAACGTCTTTCGGCCCAAATATGGCCCACAACATCTTTCGGCCCATAGGATGCCTTTCTATCTTTGGGCCCTTTAATGGATCATGGTGACTCTGGTTTCCAGCCCATGTTGGCTTTCGGCTTACTGATGGCCCATACACTCTTGGGCTCCTTTCCGGTCCTCGATTACTTCTGGCCCATTACTGGCATGTTCCCCTAATGGGCCAAATTCGTGAAGGAAATATTCCCTATAGGCAATAATAAAGTTGTTATTTTATATTTCCTTATTCATGATAAATGTTTATTATTCATGCTAGAATTGTATTAACTGTAAACTTGATACATGTGTGAATACATAGACAAAACACTGTCTCCCTAGTATGCCTCTACCTGACTAGCTCGTTAATCAAAGATGGTTACGTTTCCTAGCCATAGACATGCGTTGTCATTTGATGAATGGGATCACATCATTAGGAGAATGATGTCATGGACAAGACCCATCCTTTAGCTTAGCATAATGATCGTTCAGTTTTATTACTACTGCTTTCTGTAGGATCGAAAGTATGTCTAGAGGAGGTGGTGATTAGACTACTTGACAAAATAAAAACTTAACCTTTTCCCAATTTTAATTCTTGGCAGATTTTAGAAACTTAGCACAAGTCAAGCAATATTAACACAATTCAAGCAAGCATGCAAAGAGTATATGAGCAGCGGAAACTGAAGCATGTAACTTGCAAGAAAGTAAATGGGAGGAGTTTGGAGGGAGCAAACGCAATGTTGACGCGGAGATTTTTAGCACCGTTCCGATAGGTGGTGCTATCGTACATCCACGTTGATGGGGACTTCAACCCTCGAAGGGTAACAGTTGCGTGATACGTCCATTTTGCATCATGCTTTTATATAGATATTTATTGCATTATGGGCTGTTATTACACATTATGTCACAATGCTTATGGCTATTCTCTCTTATTTTACAAAGTTTATCATGAAGAGGGAGAATGCCGGCAGTTGGAATTCTGGGCTGGAAAAGGAGCAAATATTGGAAACCTATTTTGCACATCTCCAAAAGTAATGAAACTCCACGAAAGTCATTTTTGGAATTAAGAAGAATTATTGAGCAAAGAAAGTACCAGAGGGGGCCCACACCCTGGCCACGACGGTGGGGGGCGCGCCCACCCCTACTGGGTGCACCCCCTATCTCGTGGGCCCCCTGGTGGCCCTTTGGTGCCCAACTTCTGCTATATGAAGTCTCTTACCCTGGAAAAAATCATAAGCAAGCTTACGGGACGAAACTCCACCTCCACGAGGCGGAACCTTCGCGGAACCAATCTAGGGCTCCGGCGGAGCTGTTCTGTCGAGGAAACTTCCCTCCGGGAGGGGGAAATCATCACCATCGTCATCACCAACGATCCTCTCATCGGGAGGGGGTCAATCTCCATCAACATCTTCAGCAACACCATCTCCTCTCAAACCCTAGTTCATCTCTTGTATCCAATCTTGTATCCAAAATCACAAATTGGTACCTGTGGGTTGCTAGTAGTGTTGATTACTCCTTGTAGTTGATGCTAATTGGTTTATTTGGTGGAAGATCATATGTTTAGATCCTTAATGCATATTAATACTACTCTGATTATGAACATGAATATGCTTTGTGTGTAGTTACGTTTGTTCCTGAGGACATGGGTGAAGTCTTGCTATTAGTAGTCATGTGAATTTGGTATTCGTTCGATATTTTGATGAGATGTATGTTGTTTCTCCGCTAGTGGTGTTATGTTAATGTTGACGACATGACACTTCACCATTATTTGGGCCTAGAGGAAGGCATTGGGAAGTAATAAGTAGATGATGGGTTGCTAGAGTGACAGAAACTTAAACCCTAGTTTATGTGTTGCTTTGTAAGGGGCTGATTTGGATCCACTAGTTTCATGCTACGGCTGGGTTTACCTTAATACTTCTTTTGTAGTTGCAGATGCTTGAAATAGGTGTTAATCATAAGTGGGATGCTTGTCCAAGAAAGGGCAGTACCCAAGCACCGGTCCACTCACATATCAAATTATCAGAGTACCGAACGCGAATCATATGAGCGTGATGAAACTAGCTTGACGATAATTCCCATGTGTCCTCGGGAGCGCTTTTCTCATTATAAGAAATTGTCCAGGCTTGTCCTTTGCTACAAAAAGGATTGGTCCACATTGCTGCACCTTATTTACTTTCATTGCTTGTTACCTGTTACAAATTGTCCTATCACAAAACTATCTATTACCTACAATTTCAGTGCTTGCAGAGAAGACCTTACTGAAAACCGCTTTTCATTTCCTTCTGCTCCTTGTTGGGTTCGACACTCTTACTTATCGAAAGGACTACGATTGATCCCCTATACTTGTGGGTCATCAATACAATTTTCTGGGGCCGTTGCCGCGGAGTGAAGCGCCTTTGGTGAGTGGAACTTGGTAAGGAAACATTTAAATAGTGTGCTGAAACTTTCTGTCACTTGTTACTATGGAAACTAATCCTTTGAGGGGCTTGTTCGGGGCATCTTCGCCCTGACCAGTAGAGCAAAGAGTTGCTCCTCAACCTACTGAACCTATTGCAAATGTTTACTTTGAGATTCCTTCGGGTATGATAGAGAAACTGCTAGCTAATCCCTTTGAAGGAGATGGAACATTGCATCCAGATTTACACCTTATCTATGTGGATGAAGTTTGTGGATTATTTAAGCTTGCAGGTATACTCGATGATGTTGTTAAGAGGAAGGTCTTCCCTTTATCTTTGAAGGGAGATGCATTGACATGGTATAGGCTATGTGATGATACGGGATCTTGGAACTATAAACGATTGAAATTGGAATTTCACCAGAATTTCTATCCTACGCATCTTGTTCATCGGGATCGTAATTACATATATAATTTTTGGCCTCACAAAGGAGAAACCATCGCTCAAGCTTGGGGGAGGCTTAAGTCAATGTTATATTCATGCCCCAATCATGAGCTCTCAAGAGAAATGATTATTCAAAAGTTTTATGCTCGGCTTTCTCTCAATGATCGCACCATGCTCGATACTTCCTGTGCTGGTTCTTATATGCTGAAGACTATTGAATTCAAATGGGACTTATTGGAAAGAATTAAACGCACTTCTGAAGATTGGGGTTCCGAAGATGGTAAGGAGTCAGGTATGACAGCTAAGTTTGATTGTGTTAAATCTTTTATGGATACCGATGCTTTTCGTGGATTTAGCGCTAAATATGGACTTGACTCTGAGATAGTAGCTTCTTTCTATGAATCTTTTGCTACTCACGTTGATCTCCCTAAGAATAAGTGGTTTAAATATAATCCTCCCATTGAAGTAAAAGTAGTTGCACCTATTACAGTTGAAGAAAAGATTATCACTTATAATGATCCTATTGTTCCTACTACTTATGTTGAGAAACCACCTTTCCCTGTTAGGATAAAGGATCATACTAAAGCTTCAACTGTGGTTCGTAAGAGTAATACTAGAACATATACACCTCCTGAGCAAATTAAAGTTGAACCTAGTATTGCTATGGTTACAGATCTCTTGGCTGATAATATAGATGGGCATGTTATTTACTTATGTCATGAAGCTGCTATTATTGCTAAACCCGATGCAAAGATACATAGACCTATTGTAGGCATGCCTGTTATTTCCGTAAAAATAGGAGATCATTTTTATCATGGCCGATGTGATATGGGTGCTAGTGCTAGTGCAATACCTCATTCCTTATATGAAGAAATTATGCATGATATCACACCCGCCGAAATAGAAGATATTGATGTTACTATTAAGCTTGCAAATAGAGATACTATTTCACCAATTGGGATTGTTAGAGATGTCGAAGTATTGTGTGGGAAAGTTAAATATCCTACTGATTTTCTTGTTCTTGGTTCCCCATAAGATAGCTTTTGTCCCATTATATTTGGTAAACCCTTCTTGAATACTGTCAATGCTAGGATTGATTGTGAAAAGGATGTTGCTACAATTGGCTTGGGAGATATGTCTCATGAGTTTAATTTTGCTAAATTTTATAGACAACCCCATGATAAAGAATTGCCTAGTAAGGATGAAATTATTGGTCTTGCTTCTATTGCTGTGCCTCCTACTGATCCTTTAGAACAATATTTACTAGACCATGAAAATGATAATTTATGAATGAAAGAAGGGAGATAGATGAAGTATTCTTTCAACAGGGTCCTATTCTGAAACACAACTTGCCTGTTGAAATCCTAGGGATCCTCCTCCACCCAAGGGTGATTCCGTGTTTGAGCTTAAACCTTTACCTGATAATCTTAAATTTGCTTATCTTGATGAAAAGAAGATACATCCTGTTATTACTAGTGCTAACCTTTCAGAGCAGGAAGAGGAAAGATTATTGAAAACTCTGAAAAAGCACCGTGCTACTATTGGATATACTCTCGATGCTCTTAAGGGTATTAGTCCCACTCTATGCCAACACAAAATTAAATTGGACGAAGGTTCTAAACCAGTTAGAGATCATCAACGGCGATTAAATCCTAAGATGAAATAAGTGGTAAGAAAGGAGATACTAAAGCTCCTTGAGGCAGGTATAATTTATCATGTTGCTGATAGTGATTGGGTAAGTCCTGTCCATTGCGTCCCTAAGAAGGGAGGTATTACTGTTGTTCCTAATGATAAAGATGAATAGATTCCGCAAAGAATTATTACAGGTTATAGGATGGTAATTGATTTCTGTAAATTAAATAAAGTTACTAAGAAAGATCATTACCCTTTACCTTTTATTGATCAAATGCTAGAAAGATAATCCAAACACACAAATTTCTGCTTTCTAGATGGTTATGGTTTCTGTCAAATACCTGTGTCAGCGGACGATCAATCAAAAACTACTTTTACTTGCCCTTTTGGTACCTTTGCTTATAGACGTATCCCTTTTGGTTTATGTAATGCACCTGCTAACTTTCGAAGATGCATGATGGCTATATTCTCTGACTTTTGTGAAAAGATTTGTGAGGTATTCATGGATGATTTCTCCGTTTATGGATCCTCTTTTGATGAATGCTTGAGCAACCTTGATCGAGTTTTGCAGAGATGCGAAGACACTAGTCTCATCTTGAATGGGGAAAATTGTCACTTTATGGTTAATGAAGGCATTGTCTTGGGGCATAAAATTTCTGAAAGAGGTATTGAAGTTGATAAAGCTAAAGTTGATGCTATTGAAAAGATGCCGTGTCCCAAGTACATTAAAGGTATAAAAAGTTTCCTTGGTCATGCCGGTTTTTATAGGAGGTTCATTATGGACTTTTCTAATATCTCTAGGCCTTTGACTAATCTATTACAAAAAGATATTCCTTTTGTCTTTGATGATGATTGTGTAGAAGCATTTGAAATACTTAAGAAAGCTTTGATCACTGGACCTATTGTTCAGCCACCTGATTGGAATTTACCCTTTGAAATTATGTGTGATGATAGTGATTATGCTGTAGGTGCTGTTCTAGGGAAAAGAGTTGATAGGAAACTAAATGTTATTCAATATGCTAGTAGGACTCTAGACACTGCCCAAAGAAATTATGCTACTACTGAAAAAGAGTTCTTAGCAGTTGTATTTGCTTGTGATAAGTTTAGACCTTATATTGTTGGTTCTAGAGTAACTATTCACACTAATCATGCTGCTATTAAATATCTTATGGAAAAGAAAGATGTGAAGCCTAGACTTATTAGATGGGTTATCTTGCTCCAAGAATTTGATTTGCATATTATTGATAGAAAGGGAGCTGAGAACCCATTGCAAACAACTTGTCTAGGTTAGAGAACGTTCTTGATGACCCACTACCTATCGATGATAGTTTTCCTGATGAACAATTAGCGGTCATTAATGCTTCTCGTGCTACTCCATGGTATGCTGATTATGTTAATTACATTGTTGCTAAATTTATACCACCTAGTTTCACATACCAACAAAAAAAAAGTTCTTTTATGATTTAAGACATTACTTCAGGGATGACCCACACCTTTATAAACAAGGAGTACATGGTGTTATTAGACATTGTGTACCTAAGCATGAACAGGAACAGATCCTACGCAAGTGTCACTCCGAACCATATGGAGGACACCACGCTGGAGATAGAACTGCACATAAGGTATTGCAATCTGGTTTTTATTGGCCTACTCTCTTCAAAGATGCCCGTAAGTTTGTCTTGTCTTGTGATGAATGTCAAACAATCGGTAATATTAGTAGACGTCAAGAAATGCCTATGAATTATTCTCTTGTTATTGAACCATTTGATGTTTGGGGCTTTGATTATATTGGACCTTTTCCTGCCTCTAATGGATATACACATATTTTAGTTGATGTTGATTATGTTACTAAGTGGGTAGAAACTATTCCAACAAGTAGTGCTAATCATAACACCTCTATTAAGGTGCTTAAAGAAGTTATTTTCCGAGGTTTGGAGTCCCTAGATACTTAATGACTGATGGTGGTTCACATTTTATTCATGGTGCTTTTCGTAAAATGCTTGCTAAGTATGATGTTAATCATAGAATTGCATCTGCTTATCACCCACAGTCTAGTGGTCAAGTAGAGTTAAGTAATAGAGAGCTCAAATTAATTTTGCAAAAGACTGTTAATAGACCTAGAAGGAATTGGTCCAAGAAACTTGATGATGCATTATGGGCCTATAGAACTGCATATAAAAATCCTATGGGTATGTCTCCGTATAAGATGGTTTATGGAAAAGCATGTCACTTATATCTCGAACTTGAACAAAAGGCATACTGGGCTATTAAAGAGCTCAACTATGATTTAAAACTTGCCGGTGAGAAGAGGTTATTTGACATTAGCTCACTTGATGAATGGAGAACCCAAGCCTACAAGAATGCCAAGTTGTTTAAAGAAAAAGTTAAAAGATGGCATGACAAAAAATACAAAAGCGTGAGTTTAACGTAGGTGATTATGTGTTGCTATTCAACTCTCGTTTATGATTTTTTGCAGGAAAAATTCTCTCTAAGTGGGAAGGTCCTTACGTTATTGAGGAGGTCTATTGTTCCAGTGCCATAAAAATCAACAACTTCGAAGGCACAAATCCGAAGGTGGTGAACGGTCAAAGAATCAAACATTATATCTCAAGTAACCCTATAAATGTTGAAACTAATATTATTGAGGCCGTAACCCCGGAGGAATACATAAGGGACACTTTCCAGAACGTTTCAGACTTCGAAAAGGAATAGGTATGTGGTATGGTATGTAATCCGACTCCAAAATAGTTCCAATGTCAATTTTTCTCTATTTTGGAATATTTAAGAATTTAGGAAAATAAGAAGTAGTCCGGGAGGGACACGAGGCATCCATGAGGGTGGAGGGTGCGCCCACTGAGGGAGTCCTGGATTAGGGGATCCTCGGACAGCCGGACTATATGCTTATGCCAGACTGTTGGACTATGAAGATACTTCGTCCCGTGTCTGGGTGGGACTCTCCTTTGCGTGGAAGGCAAGCTTGGCATTTCGGATATGTAGATTTCCTTCTCTGTAACTGACTCTGTGTAACCCTAGCCCCCTCCGTTGTCTATATAAATCGGAGGGTTTAGTCCGTAGGACAACAACAATCATAATCATAGGCTAGCTCCTAGGGTTTAGCCTCTACGATCTCATGGTAGATCAACTCTTGTAATACTCATATCATCAACATCAATCAAGCAGGAAGTAGGGTACTACCTCCATTCAGAGGGCCCGAACCTGGGTAAACACCGTGTCGCCCGCCTCCTATTACCATTAGCCTTAGACGCACAGTTTGGGACCCCCTACCCGAGATCCGCCGGTTTTGACACCAACATTGGTGCTTTCATTGAGAGTTCCACTATGTCGTCACCATAAGGCTTGATGGCTCCTTCAATCATCCACAACGACACGGTCCAGGGCGAGGTTTTCCTCCCCAGACAGATCTTCGTATTCGGCGGCTTCGCACTATGCGCGAACTCACTTGGCCATCTGGAGGAGATCGATAGCTATGCCCCTGGCCATTAGGTAAGGTTTGGAAGCTTGAACTACACTGCCGACATCCGCGGAGACTTAATCTTCGACGGATTCGAGCCCATGACAGGTACACCCTACAGTCGCGACGAGCATGACCTAGATCGGTCATCGAATGGTGTTCTGGAGCGCGCACCTGCAACTGCCCTGGCTTTAAATCCAGAGCAGACCATGCCATCCGAGGACGGGTGGATGGACCCCGCCATGGAGGCTGCACACTCAGCGGCGATAGAGCCGAACACGGGTCTCACCTCCAAGGGGTCCTATATCATCGGACCGTCGGACTCGTCTCCGGCCATAGGCTCAAAATCGCGTGCATCCGTGCCCATCGGATCTGACTGGGCACCGATCATGGAGTTTAGCTCCGCGGATGTCTGTCAGCACTCGCCCCTGGGCGATGTGCTAAACTCATTAAAATCTCTCTCCCTGGCAGGAGACTTTTGATCGAACTATGTCCGGCTTGAGTGGGAAGCGGATGACGAACGAATTCGTTACCCACCCACCACCCACTTAATAGCCACTGTCGACGACTTAACCGACATGATTGACTTCGACTCTGAAGACATCAACGGTATGGATGATGATGCCGGAGAAAAACGGGAACCACCGCACCCAGGGTGCTGGACAGCCACCTCATCATATGATATATACATGGTGGACACACCCAAAGAAAGCAATGGCGATGATGCAACAGAGGATTATCCCCTCAAGAAGCAAACAAAGCGCCAACATCAGCGGCGCCGCTCTAAAGCCCGCCATAGCAAAAATAGTGATACCGGCACAAGAAAGAGTAATACCCCGGACGACGCTAAAGATAACGACGACCCCGTAGACCCAGCGATGGAGCAGGATGAGCCAGGGGACGGCAAACACAGTCTGGGGCCCCTGTCCAATCACTACGATGCCGAAGGCAAAACTTATAAACCTGTCTCCGGAGAGGAGAACAGTCCGGACGACGATGCACACATCGTCCCGGAAAAGCATTTGGAACAAGAGCACCTCCACAGAAGGCTTATTGCCACCGCGAGGAGCTTGAAGAAGTAGAAGCAACGGGTTAAAGCCGCGCAGGATACGCTCAACCACAGATGGAACAAAGTGCTCGACACTGACGAAATATACGGCGGTGATTGCCACACAAAGAGCTACCCAAAATGCAAGTTGCTGTCCGAATTCGACGACGAGGCTATCGCGCCCATTCCGCCGAAGAACAATACGGCCGATCTGCCGGACCGACCACCACGTGGCCGAGACAGAGCGGCAAATGACGCCGCACACAAGTCAACACACGATCTACGTGAGCACCTGGACAAAAGAGCCGGTATGTCCAGGTCCATCTATGGATCTAGGAAGCGTGCTCCTACATAGGATCACAACCACTAAACAGACTATAATGATCGACTACCAGCTCGGAATCAACACTGAACACTACAGCCGTCGGACGCATGCCATGACACATCCAAATACAGGGGTGCCGCACACCCCTTGTGCTTCACCGATGAGGTGCTGGATCATGAATTTCCAGAGGAGTTTAAACCCTTAAACATCGAGGCATACGACAGAATGACAGACCCTACAGTCTGGATTGAGGACTTTAGTCTTCACATCCATATGGCTCGTGGAGTCGATCTCCACGCCATCAAATACCTACCCCTCAAGTTGAAAGGACCAGCTCGGCACTGGTTGGAAAGCCTCCTCGAAAACTCAATTGGAAGTTGGCAGGAACTCGAGGACGCTTTCAGGGCTAATTTTCAAGGGACCTATGTTCGACCTTCGGATGCAAACGATTTAAGTCACATAATTCAACAGCCCGGAGAGTCAGCCCGTAAGCTTTGGAACATATTTCTCACCAAGAAGAACCAAATCATCGACTGTCCAGATGCCGAAGCCTTAGCAGCTTTCAAACATAGTATCCGGGACAAATGGCTTGCCAGACACCTTAGCCAGGGAAAGCCGAGGACAATGGCAGAACTAAAAACTCTTATGACCCGCTTTTGCGCGGGCGAGGACAGTTGGTTGGCCCGCAGCGGCACCAGCGACCCAGGCACATCCGAAATCAGGGATGGCAAAGGGAAGCCGTGATGCAATAAAAACAAGTGTCGAAATAATGAAGACAGCCCAGACAACACATTGATAAACGCCGGATTCAGGGGCTCTCAACCCGGTCAATGGAAAAAGCCATTTAAAGGCAGCAGAGATGGACCATCCAACCTAAATAAAATTCTAGACAGATCCTATCAGATTCATGGCACCCCCTAGAAACCTGCGAATCACACCAACAGGGAATGCTGGGTCTTCAAGCAGGCCGGCTAGCTAAACGCCGAACACAATGGGAGGGAGCCGCCAAGTGAAGAAGAGGATGAACCTCGCCAGCCGAACACTAGGGGACAGAAAAAATTTCCACCGGAGGTCAAAACAGTGAACATGATCTACGTCACCCACATACCAAAGAGGAAGCGCAAATGCGCACTCTGATACGTATATCCTGTAGAGCCCGTCGCCCACAAATTCAACCCATGCTCGGCCTGCCTGATCACTTTCGATCCCAGGGATCATCCGACTAGTATCTGGCATGGAGGTTCGGCTGCCTTGGTACTCGACCCAGTAATTGATGGATACCATCTCACCTGAGTCCACATGGACGGTGGCAGTAGTCTTAATTTGATATATAAGGACACTGTCTGCAAGATGGGGATAGACCCGTCAATAATCAGCCAAAGCAGTACTACCTTTAAAGGAGTAATACCAGGAGTAGAGGCCCATTGTACGGGCTATCTAACATTAGAGGTTGTATTCAGTTCTCCCGACAACTTTCGAAGCGAAGAACTAATCTTGGACATTGCTCCATTCCGAAGCGACTATCATGCACTACTCGAAAGAACAGCCTTCGCTTGTTTCAATGCAGTACCACATTACGCTTATCTTAAACTTAAGATGCCCGGTCCACGTGGCATCATCACAATCAGCAGAAATACAGAGTGTTCCTTGTGTGCAAAAGAATATGTGGCGGCTCTAGCAGCCGAACCACCGAACAACCTCTCCAACCCGAATAAATGATCGGTCTTCGAGACCACGGACATCTATAGACGTGTCCGGCACACAACTAGTTGTATTAGCCCAGATAAACCCTAGCTTGGTCAACGGTTATGCCCCTGTATGTGGTGCTAGGGGCCGTTCGCATGTAAAAGGGTCCATAGTTTGGCTCGACCCTACTAATACACAATAGATTGAATTCTTATGGTTCATTAAGTATAACCAACTTTTCGCACAGTCACATTAGATTCTTTCACCTGGGTTTTTCCTTTTTTTTACAGATGACCATCGTGCTACACCCTTCCAGGATACGGCACAACGGAGATAAAGGCACAGACGTGCAGCCGGGCCCCATTCAAAGGTGTCTTTCTAGATTAAGACCATGTGTAAACCTTTTTTTATTGTCTCTTGTTGCCACACACCCTCCAGGCACTTAAAATAACCAAGAGGGATACTGGCATTATTGGCAAGCTTTGGGATCTATGCTCTCACCAGAGACGCTCCTTTGTCACGCCAGATTATTGCACGTACCTGGAAATCCAGGGCTCATTATCGAGGGTGGTACTCAGCCCAGTATATGTTGTAAAGTCTGAATAGCTTCGGGAGTGTTCGGCATCGCGAGTTTGGCCTTATATGCATCAGCTCTGAACCATATCTTTGGTCAATAGTTGGGTTTGCTCGGCTCCCGTGTTTTGCTACCTTATGTTCCGCTCTGTCAGCTAAGGTGGCACCGGGAGAACTACTGCGATTTTGGCCTGGTTCATCCGGATGAGCACCTCAATAGAGAAAGCCGAAAACCGACTGTCATGATAAAGCGAGAGACTAGTCAACCACTCGATGACTCAGCGGAATCTTCGCGATTCCTCCGCATTAACAAAGGACCGGTTTCGCGGTCACGTATGAACGCGCACCGTATTCGGATGAACGCGGATATACCAGGGGCTATATAGTAGCCCCACCGTCAAACTCCTATGGCTGAGCGAATGTGTTAAAGCTATATAGTCCGATTGCCTCGTTCGCCGCACCATCACCTCCTTAATGGACCATGATGTTGGATCAAGTGTGATTACGCGCTTTGCCGAACACCCCCGCATTATATGCGAGGGGGCTGAAGCCGACGACTGCAAACTTTCAGGTTATATACATATATACATAAGCGACCGCACAAGAGGCACTACAATACTTTATGTGCAACAGTATAAATATAGCCTTTATTATCAAAAGCATTGTTTTTACAATGAAGATACATGTCACTGGAACATGGTATTCTTTGAGCACTGAGCCTCTACTAAACGGGCTCCTTCTAAGACTTCTTCAAAATAGTGCTTGGGCGAGTCCTGCCCCCCGGGCGGACCCCCGGTTGCAATATCGGTGGCCTCCATCTTCGCCCAATACGTCTTAACACGGGCAAGGGCCATCCGCGCATCCTCTATACACGCCTACCTCTTGACAGCATCGATATGCGACATAGCATGAATAAATCGTTGCACCAAACCAAAATAACTATCCAGCCTTGGTTCCTTCGGCCATAGATGATCCACGATAGCCTTCATGGCAAGCCCGCACAACGTATGGAGCTCGGCCCACTCGACTATTTGCTCATTCAGCAGCAGCGGACGCCTTGGATTACTGAACTGCGATCAGAATAATTTTACACCTCATGATCTTTTTGATCTTTGAAATACTCAGTCGCATCAGCAGCACTCTTTGCTAAATCCAAGTATGCGTCTGCAGAACTCCACAATTTATCAAGAGGGGCATACTTCAGATCGCCGAACTTCGTTCGCAACAAAAAGGGCCTCCCAGCCGCGATATCACCGGCTTGCCAAAGCTCCTCCCGCGTCGCTCTGATTTCAGGGCAAGTTTCCTTTGCTGCTTGCAAAGCCTTCTTTAGGTCATCCGTCTTCGTTTGATTTTCCCTTTCAAGAAGCTCATATCGGCTGGCGGCATTTTGCAGCTCAAGAGCCATGTTGGCTATTTTATCCTCACTCTGGCGATGAGCAGCCTGTTCGGCTTTTAATTCTTCGGCTACCTTCAGGGCGGCCGCATCACTTCTCCTGGCTTGCTCCTAGGCCCGGGCAAGTTCTGCCCGAAGGGTCTCCACAGCGGCAACTCCATCTGTAGTCAAAGCATACTATAAATACTAGCATCGTGCTCTTATTAATATTTGCTGACCACCCAAATATACATACTCTGTGCCTCGTCAAGCCACTTGTTCACAAGCATGATGTCCGCATCCGCCACGTCAAGTTGTCGCCTCAGTTCGGCAAATTCAGCTGTCTGGTCAGTCGCCGGACCTGCAGCCGCCTGTGCACAAACGCAGCGCTATCATTACCTGAGACAATGATCCTCTACTCGCCTCGTTCGGACGACAACCAGAGTCTTAGGGGCTACTATCTATACAAAGCACACATTGCGTGTACGGTACAATCAAATATATATATATATATATATATATATATATTACTTTGCGTACTCAAAGCCTCTTAGTAGGCTCGTAAAAGCTTCATTCAACCCGCTTTTCGCGGATGAAATCCTCTCCACCACCGTACCCATTAAGCTACGCCGTGCCTTTGATATATCCGCTTGCTACAGAAGACCCATCTATGTGTCCGGTTGTACATCGGACAACCCCGGGCTTTTTCTGTTGGTCTCCTTAGGAGCCGAGAACTATGGACTTCGGGCGGCTGAAGAGTTACCTTCTGGCCTTTGCGGATTGGGAGAGATCCTCCGGGAAGACACCTCAGGGTCGTCCGCCTCATGAGGCGGGGAAGTAGGAGGAGGCGTTTCGCTCTCCATCATCTCTGGAAGAAGATCCCCCGAGGACGTACATTGTTGAGAAGAGATATGAGCCGGACTGCAAAATATATGCCTCGGTTGTTATTCTCAGGAAAAGAGCGGGGCATGCTTACTAAAGTGCCTTTGTTCACTTACGGCTCGGTCGACGGATGGCCCCCTTGTGGGCACTGTGCGGTAAGGATGCCCTGCGGGGCAGGGCCCCCTAATGAAGATTTCTTCCCTCGTTTGAAACCTCCGTTTCCATGTCTTCATGGGTGGTCCTTTTCTTCCCGTTTGGAGAGGGGATTCCAGATTCTCCTCCCCGATCATCCTCCAACACCGGAGCACTAATTCCCCCGGGTAGGATGCGTAATGTACCTCCAGCATGAAGACCGCTTTTGGCTTCCCAATTCCTCCCCTCGTCCTCCCCTGATGGCACTTGGTAAGGTGCGCGAGCCAGCTTCCTGGTTAGTACAGGATCCGGTGAGTCTTTGGGAAGAGGAGCCGAACACCTAATCCTCTCCGCCTTCCTTATCCCGTCCTGGCCAAGGGTAGTTTTTTCAGAATAATGTTGTGACAAATATAATGACAGCATGTTCGGTCGTGGAGTTACTTACTTGGGTATCTGGATGGTTGCAGTTGAGACCCGCATCCTCTGTTGTGTCCGAACACTTTATTCGTGATCCGAAGAATAATTGATACATCCCTTCGAGCATCACACCAAAGAAGTGTTGAATGGTTCGCGGTCCTTCCGGGTTGAACTCCCACATACGGAGAGATTGACGTTGGCATGGCAGGACCCGACGAACTAACATTACTTGAATTACTTTGACGAGACTGATATCCCTCTTGAGGAGATCTTGGATGCGGGTTTGCAATGTCACCACGTCATTAACTGGTCCCCAGTCCAGCCCCTTGTTGACCACTGACGCAAGCTATGGCGGAGGGGCAGAGTGGAAGGCCGGGGCGGCTGCCTGCTTTGTACCTCGGGGTGCTGTGATATAAAACCACTTGCATTGCCATAGGTCAGACACCTACAGGAAGGAACCCTGTGGCCATAAGACGTCGGCACCTTTGCCTATTATAGCGCCTCCGCACTCCGCGTGTCGACCGTCGATCATCTTCGCCTTCACATTGAATGTCTTGAGCCATAAGCCGAAGTGTCGGGTAATGCGGAGGAAGGCCTCACACACGACGATAGACGACGAGATGTGAAGGAAGAAATCTGGAGCTAGATCATGAAAATCTAGCCCGTAATAGAACATGAGCCCTCAAAATAAGGGATGAAGACCGAAGCCTAGCCCTCGGATGAAGTATGAGATGAATACAATGCTCTCATTGGGTTTGGGAGTAGGAACAACCTGCCCTTGGGCCGGAAGCCTGTGAAGGATTTCGGCGGTCAGATACCTAGCCTCCCTAAGCTTCTTGATGTCCTCCTCTATAACAGAAGAGGCCATCCATAGGCCTTGAGGGTTGGATCCGGGCATGATTGAAGGTCCGAAGTGCGTGGACTGAACCTTGGGTGTTGGAACTCGAGGTAGGAGAAGGGAAGGATCAGGCGTGGAAAGAAAAGGGCAGATCTTGGCCTCTTTATAAAGAGGATGAATGTCAAGCATCCTCAGCGCGGCCGTTTGAAACTTGCCTAAACTGAGGAGTCATACTAACGACACGGTTGGGTTACCCACGTCTCTATTGATGAGAATCCTGTGATAAGGGGAACACAATCTCTTCTTCGACAAGACGTGCCAACAAAACCGCCTCGTAGGACTTGTAATGCCAGGTTGGGGAAAACAGTTCTGATAATAACCGGGACGCGGCGTGATGTCACACTAGGTAAAAGTTGTCAGCAGATTAGATTCTTGGAATATTGTGCTCTCTATGGTGGTGTGTGGTATTTGTTTTGCAGAGTCGGACACGATTCATGTGTTCAAAATCTTCCTTGGAGTATTCGGAGAAGGAAGCCGCCTTGCAATGCCGAAGACAATCTGCGCGCTGGACTCATCGTCATTGAAGCCTGGTTCAGGGGCTACTGAGGGAGTCCTGGATTAGGGGGTCCTCGGACAGCCGGACTATATGCTTATGCCGGACTGTTGGACTATGAAGATACAAGATTGAAGACTTTGTCCCGTGTCCGGGTGGGACTCTCCTTTGCGTGGAATACAAGCTTGGCAATTTGGATATGTAGATTTCCTTCCCTGTAACCGACTCTATGAAATCCTAGCCCACTCCGGTGTCTATATAAACCAGAGAGTTTAGTCCATAGGACAACACCAATCATAATCGTAGGCTAGCTGCTAGGGTTTAGGCTCTACGATCTCATGTTAGATCAACTCTTGTAATACTCATATCATCAAGATCAATCAAGCAGGAAGTAGGGAATTACCTCCATAGAGAGGGCCCGAACCTGGGTAAACATCGTGTCCCCCGCCTCCTGGTACCATTAGCCTTAGAGGTTGTAGCGACCAGACCTCAAACAGTCTGATCTCTGTACATCAGTGTCATCGCTGTATCGGTAATGCTAACAAGCACAATACTTGAAGGATTTATACAGAGTAGCAATCACACACTTATTACATCGAATGTCTCAAAAGAGAACTTATTACAACAAATATGGCTTAAGGCCATCTAATAATTATAACAACGGAAGGCTTGGAAGATAAAGCGAGTCCATCAACTCCAACGGCATCACTGAGTGAAAGATCACGACCTAAGGCACCTTCCTCGTTGTCAGAAAAGTCTACAACATGAATGTTGTAGCCCAAAAATGGGTTAGCACATGGAATATGCTGGCAAGGTAACATATAGAGAGTAATGAAGAGAATATTGCTATCACTACATGCATATATGGCTGGTGGAAAGCTCTATGGTTAAAGTATTGCATAAAGCCAATTTTTTCCTACAACAAAGGAATAAATTTTATTTAACTATCATGGTGGTTGTTAAACATTGAGAAGGTTCCTCCAACTCAATCCGAATTAAGCATCATCAATAACGCAATCAAATTAAATTAAGTAACATGATGAGATTCACATGGTAATCCAAGTACTAGATACTCAAAACGTCCATAACCGTGGACACGGCTAACCATGATTAGTTTATACACTCTGCAGAGGTTTGTGCACTTTTCCCCGCAAGACTCGATCTCCGCCGTTGAATTTCTCGCACTACATGGTGTTTGAGAAACGGATGACCGAGACATAGTCTTTCAGAAGCATTAACTCTTTACTCTGGGTAGACAGTACCAACCTACATCCCCTACATTTGCTAGCCTACTATTGAAAGAGGTCACGCAACATAGTCAACTATGGTAGAGCCCATAGTAGCTTGCGGCTGCAAACAGAAGTTTCTAGCATGAATAATCTCATGATCCCTTTGAGCCTGGGTCACAGTCCATAGGAGAATCACACGGTACCGCAGGATTTTCAAAAATACAGGCAACACTAGGTTCCCCAGGTGCCCCAATCCACACAGATGTGTATTAAATTTGCCACATTAAGTTGAACCATTAATTAACAATCTCACATCTGTCATGGATACACTCACCCAATCCACGTCTACAAGCATAGCATAGCAATATAAGCAAACGTAGAAGTAACTCCCAAAGGTTTGATAATAAACAGGGAATAGGTACTACCTCATCTACTTCCCAAAACCCACATGTTAATCACATACTAATGATGCAATTGTTTGAGGATTGATCTAATGCAATAAAACTGGGTAGTAAAAGTGGTATGATCAAAGTTTTGCTTGCCTTGCTGATGATCCGTGAAACCTAGAGACTCGTAGTAGCACGCTGGGCACTCCGGGTACTCTATAGCAAACAAACAAGCATACAATAAGCACTCATCTAAAGCATGGGTAAAACTCAAATAAGAGATCTAACCAGAAAGTTCAACTTAAGAACTCCGGTTTGCAAAAACAATCAAATCAAACGAAGCAACGAAACTCAAACTGAGAAAGAAACAAGCTTCATTTACTAATCTGGACCTAAGTCAAATTTTACGGTAGCAAAAACTTGCTTGAGTTGGTTAAACAGAAAGAGGGTTTCTAGACGAAACTCCAGGCGCTTGAATCGCATCATTCCGATAAACAAGGGAAAATTTATACTAAAACGAAAATTGGATCAGAAATCACGATAAAAGATAATCGCGAAAAATGCGAGAAAGAGAAAAACTGACGAACAGGCTAATGAACCAACATTCGCTGTCCACGGCTAAACGTTGAAAACCGTTCGTTGAAACGAACGTACGGACGAACGTCCGCTAAATAACTAAACCGAGAAAAACCGACGAACCAAAACTAGAAAAATGGATCTAGGGTTTCAAACAAAACAAACAGTTTTATCAAAAAAAGGCGGCTGATACCTCGGTTCCGGCGGGGTTCCGGCGAGGCAGCGTGGCGGCGGCGGGCTCCAGCGGGCGGCTACTGGTGGCGAATCGGGCGGCGCTGGGACAGGGCTACGGCAGCGGTGAAACACGGCGGTAGCGCGGGGCGAAGGCGGCGTCGGTAGCGGCACATCACTGCAGCGGTAGCTAGGGTTTGGCAGCGGGGTGGGCTTTGGGGCAGGGGCCCCGTCTTATAGAGCCCCCCCCCCCCCCCCCCCGGGCGGAGTCCCGCTCGGGTACGGCCCGGAGTCGGTTTACTTTTTTTAAAATAATTCCGACGTGCAGAAAAAGAAAGAAAAGAAATACTAAACGGACTCCAAAAGTCCCGAAATAAAATTTTCCCCGTGCTCTAAAAATAAGCCGGACAAGGTGAACTTTTATTTGGGCCTAGAATGCAATTTTGAAAAAGGCGCATTTTTCCTAAATCAAATAAAATAGCGATAAAACTCCAAAATAAAATCTTATTTGATTTTATTATTAAACCTCAAATATTTCTTTAGTTTGGGAAAGTCATTTTATTCCCTCTCTCTTATTTTTATAAAAAAATATGTGAAGATAAAATAATTGAAATCAAATGATCCTATTTTCAAAAATTTGAGAAAACTAAAATATGAAAATAACGAAATCCCCAGCTCTCTCCGTGGGTCCTTGAGTTGCGTAGAATTTCTAGGATCAAGCCAAAATGCAATAAAATATGATATGCAATGATGATCTAATGTATAACATTACAAATTGAAAATTTGGGATGTTACAAAACTACCCCCCTTCATATGAATCTCACCCTCGAGATTCGGGTTGGCTAGAAAATAGGTGAGGGTGGTCCTTCAGTAGGTCTTCCTCTAGCTCGCAGGTGGCTTCATCCTCAGTATGGTGGCTCCACTGAACTTTGCAGAACTTCATAACCTCGATGCGCGTGACTCGGCTGGCAAACTCGAGAATCTTGACTGGTTTCTCCTCATAGGTCAAATCGCTATCCAACTGAATCGCTTCCAGTGGCACTGTATATCTCAGAGGGATATCAGCCATCTCTGCGTGGCACTTCTTCAACTGGGAAGCGTGGAACACATCATGAACTCCTGACAATCCTTTGGGCAATTCCAACTTGTAAGCAACTTCTCCCATACGCTCCAATACTTCGTATGGTCCCACAAAACGTGGTGCTAACTTTCCCTTAACTCCAAAACGCTTAACTCCTCAAAGTGGGGAAACTCGAAGATAAACTCTGTCTCCAACTTTGTAAACTGTCTCCTTGTGTTTAGAATCCGCATAGCTCTTCTGCCTGGACTGGGCTACCTTGAGCCTATCACAAATCAGCTTAACCTTCTCTTCGGACTCTTTAATCAAATCTGGTCCAAACAACTGACGGTCTCCAACTTCGTCCCACAACAACGGTGTGGTGCACCTCCTTCCGTACAAAGCTTCGAAAGGGGCCATCTTCAAACTAGATTGATAACTGTTGTTGTCAGAGAACTCTGCATAAGGCAAATTGTCGTCCCAACTAGATCCGTAATCTAGCGCACAAGCTCTCAACATGTCCTCCAAAATCTGATTGACTCTCTCCGTCTATCCATCTGTCTGCGGATGAAAGGCTGTACTGAACTCTAGCCTGGTACCCAAAGTTTCATGCAACTGATTCCATAACTTTGAGGTAAACTGGGTTTTTCTATCTGATACAATTGTCCTTGGAACTCCATGCAGACATACGATCCTGGTCATGTATATTTTTGCCAACTTAGCACTGGTGTAAGTGGTCTTCACTTGGATGAAATGAGCTACCTTTGTCAAACGATCAACTACAACCCATATCGAGTCATAGCCTGAACGTGTCCTGGGCAATCCTGTGATAAAATCCATGCCTAGCTTATCCCACTTCCATTCGGGTATCAGTAATGGCTGTAGCAATCCTGCTGTCTTCTGATGCTCTCCCTTTACTCTCTGAGATACATCACAAACTGCTACATACTCCGTAATATCCTTCTTCATTCCGGTCCACCAGAAAGTGTCATTCAAATCCAGATACATCTTGGTATTTCATGCGTGAATCGAATACGGTGAATCATGGGCCTCCTGCAGAATCAACTTCCTGATCTCCGGGTCATTAGGCACATATATGCGGTCCTCAAACCATAAGGTATCGTGTTCATCCTCACGAAATCCCTTAGCTTTTCCTTTGCTCATCTTCTCCTTTATCTCGGCAATCTCCTTGTCGGTCTTCTGAGCTTCTCTGATTTTATCCATCAAAGTAGACTGAATCTCCAATGCTGCTACATAGCCTCTCGGAACTATCTCCAAACATAGCTCACGAAGATCCTCGGCTAACTCCCTTGGTAACTCTTTGGTCATGAGGGTGTTGACATGGCTCTTGCGGCTCAACGCATCGGCTACTACATTAGCCTTTCCGAGGTGATAATGCAATCTCATATCATAATCCTTAATGAGCTCCAACCATCTCCTTTGCCTGAGATTCAACTCCTTCTATGTGAAGATGTACTCCAAACTCTTGTGATCCGTGTACACCTCACAATGGTTTCCGATGAGAAAATGTCTCCATGTCTTCAACGCATGCACTACGGCTGCTAACTCCAAATCATGGGTGGCATAATTCAACTCATGGAGCTTAAGTTGTCGTGAGGCATACGAAACAACTCTTCCCTCCTGCATAAGCACTGATCCAAGCCCTTGACGTGAAGCGTCACAATATATTTCATAATCCTTGCGCTGATCTAGCAGAATCAATACTGGCGATGTACCCAAACGTTTCTTCAACTCCTGGAAACTGGCCTCACATTCCTCAGTCCATTTGAACTTGGTGTCCTTCTTCAACAACTCCGTCATGGGTTTGGCAATTTGGAGAAATTCTCAATGAACCTCCGGTAGTATCCTGCGAGTCCAAGAAAACTCCGGATCTCTCCAACTGTTGTGGGGGCTTCCCAATTTGTCACCGTGACAACTTTAGTGGGGTCTACTGCTATTCCTTCTCTGGTTATAACATGTCCGAGGAATCCAACTTCCTTCAACCAAAACTCACACTTGCTGAATTTAGCATACAACTGATGTTCTCTGAGCTTCCTAAGTACCAAACACAAATGCTCCTTATGCTCCTCTTCATTCTTCGAGTAGACCAAAATATCATCAATGAACGCCATGACGAACTTATCCAGAAACTCCATAAACACCTTGTTCATCATGTTCATGAAATAGGTAGGTGCGTTAGTCACACCAAATGACATATCGGTATACTCATATTGCCCGTACCTTGTGGTAAAAGCTGTCTTAGGTATATCCTGCTCTCGAGTCTTCAACTGGTGGTATCCTGATCGCAGATCGATCTTGGAAAATACTTTAGCTCCTTGCAACTGGTCAAACAGATCATTGATCATCGACAGTGGGTACTTGTTCTTGATTGTCACTTCATTCATCACTCGATAGTCGACAACCATCCTCAATGATCCATCCTTATTTTCCACTAGAAGCACTAGCGATCCCCAAGGTGATGAACTTGGGCGAATATAGGCTTTATCCAATAACTCCTTAATCTGCTTCTTAATTTCCTCCAGATCCTTTGCGGGCATCCTGTGTGGTCTCTTAGATATTGGCCGTATGCCTGGCAAAAGCTCAATCGAAACTCAATGTATCTATCCGGTGGCATGCCTGGCAACTCCTCTGGAAATATGTCAGGGAAATCCTTCAGCACTGGTACTTCCTCCCGTACAACTCCTGATAAGGAATTCACTTGAGTCCTCTTCGGCACATGCCGGGATACATACTTGATCCTTCTTCCTTTTGGGGTGGTAAGCAAGATCGACTTACTAGCGCATTCAGTGTTCCCTCCATACTTCGATAACCAATCCATGCCTAATATCACATCTAGTCCTTGTGACTCCAATACTATTAAGTCTAAGGGAAACACGTAGTTACCAATCCTTAGGGGTAACCGATCACACCATAGACTAGCCATATACTCTACTCCTGGTCAGGTTACAAACATGGTTGACCTAAGGGCTTGGGTTGACAGTTTATACCTATCCACAAATCCCCTTGATATGTATGAATGGGATGCACCAGTATCAAAAAGAACGATTGCAGTAAATGACTTAACCAAAAACTTACCTATTATTGCATCTGGCTGGGCTTCAACCTCCTCCACGCTAACGAGGTTCACCTGTCCCCTGTTGAAAGGGTTAGGCTTCTTCCGAGAGCTTCCATTGCCATTTCCATTCTTTGCTTCAGGACATTCAGTGGCATAATGTCCAGTCTTCTGGCATTTGAAACATGTAATGTGGCTTAGATCCCTCTTGGCTGGTGTTGATGGGTTGGCACAATTCTGTTCGTTGCTTCCTCCATTCCCATTGCCATTCTTGGGGCCACTATGGTTGTGAGAACACCCTCCATTGTGATTGTGACCTCCATGGGTATGCTGAAAAGGTCCTCCCGAGTTCGGGGTAAAACGAGGCTTCTACTGAGCTCATAAAATGTACTTCCCTTGTCCATACTTCCTCTTGCGGCTGTCAATCTGCTGCTGCTTCCTTTCAATCATGAGAGCTCGATCTACCAACTGTTGTAGTTGTTGAAGGTTGCCACCATGAACTGCATGCTCAGCTCATCATTCAGTCCTTCCAGAAACTTCTCCTGCTTAGCTGCATCCGTAGCAACGTCATCTGTGGCATAACGTGCTAGCTTACTAATGTCATCCACATACTGGCCAACGGTATGTCCTCCTTGGCGTAAGTTGCGAAACACATGCTTCTTCATGGCCATAGCTCCTGCTGAAACATGGGCAGTACGGAAAGCCTGCTGAAATTGGTCCCATGTGACAGTGTCAATGGGGTAAGTGGCTGTGAAATTCTCCCTCCATGATGATGCGGGTCCATCAAGCTGCTTTGCGGCAAAACGCAATCTCTCCGCATCTGTACATCCTGCAGTGGTCAACTCCCTTCCAATCTTATGGAGCCAATCATCTGCAACTATCGGCACGGTGCTACTAGAGAACACTAGCGGATTGAGCCTCAAGAAACGGGCTAAGTGATCAACTCGTGGTGGTGGTGGTGCATTGTTGTTGTTGTTGTTGTTGTTCTCCTGATTCTGATTCTGGACTAGTATCTGCATCAATGCATTCTACTGCTAGATCAACTGAGTGAGCTCCGGTGGGAAAGCAAATCCATTGTCGCGTCTCAGAGGCATTTGAGGGTTTAGAAAAGATGAGAATATAGAATAGAATGGGCTCTAGAGAGAAAACAATACCCATACGCACATGAGACAAACACAAACAAATTACTTCAATCAATTTCAAACAAGGGAATAGAATGGTCTAACTATCGTTACAAAAGTGCTCGGACTATACTATATACATGGGGAAATACTACTACTGTTATGGTGGTCGACTTGAAAAATTGATCGGTCAAAGACTCCATGATATCTGCTCCAACTTCATCAAAAAAGTCATCATCACTATCATCGGGGTCTGAGTCGGCGTCGTCGATGATGATCTAGTTATTGGGGCAAGTGCAATCATCGTCTTCTCCTCCCGGCGCAGGGAATCCCGTAAATACTTTTAGTTTCTTCTTCAGGTCATCATTCTTCTCCACGAGTGTCGTCATTTCCTCCTCATATCCATCGCGTGTAGACTTGAGTTCTTCTTCAAGTTCTGTGATCTTGGTCATTGCCTTCTTCAGATCTATCATGCCTGCGCACATCTGGTTCTCCTGGCGGCGATTATGCTGGTTTAACTCCTGGATGAATGCTGCAATAGATCTATCCTTCCTGGTGCTGATCATCTCGCATTGGTCATCTCGGCGCCCACAAATCTGGTAGATAGTATTGTTATGACCGGCAAGGTCTATGGCCGCAAGGAGGCCCACTGGTCAAACTTAGCCCTCAAGTTATATTAGTTTTATTTCATATCGTGGTTATATATATGACTTGTAACACTACAAAAAAAAGACACATCCGTGACATTTTGGGCCGAACGAAAAAAATTTATGTCATACAAATGACACTTCTATGACGATAATTGTGACAAACCCGGTATCATCATAGATGTGGTGGGCTCCTACTTCTATGATAAAAATCATGACAGAAAATGGGCTTTTCATCCTGGGCGGGCCGGAGACGCAACTGCATGACCTTCTTTGGGCCATCCATGACAGAAAAAAACCGTGGTAGAAGCGAGGGGGAGGAAAATTTCGGGGAGTTGCCGGTTATGGTGGGAGGTCGGGGGCGGAGCGATGCGCGTTTCTCTCGTACGTACACGTGTGTGTGCGAGGCGTTGGCTCTAAGTAAACCTGAGTGAGGCGTTGGGCTCTAACTGAACCCGAGCGATTGCACTACAGGCTACGCGTTACTGAACCCGAGCGATCAATCGATGGCTGTTAACTGAACCCGATGGAGCGATTCCTTCGATACTGCTGCTAACTGAAGCCGATCGATTGGATGAACAGTGAGTGTTGTGGAGGGGTTTGGATGAACATTAAGCGGTGGCATTGCCTCTAGATGAACAGGAACCCGTGGTGTGGAGGGCTGGATGAACAGTAGATGGTGGAGGGGTGGCCGTGGAGGGGTGGTTGAATAGGACCCCGTGGTGTGGAGGGCTGGATGAACAGTAGACGGTGGAGGGGTGCCCGTGGAGGGGTGGTTGAACAGTAGCCGGTGGAGTAGCGCGTGGTGGAGGCTGGATGAACAGGAGCCCGTGGAGGCTGGAGGAGGTCGACGGTAGCCCGTGGAGGCTGGAGGAGGTCGAAGGTGGAGATGAACAGTATCCCGTGGAGTCCCATTTTGTGGTACGCCACACCCCTCCCCCCCCCCCCCCGTTTCGACCATAGCGCTCCAACACAACTCCGTTTCGTCCGTTTTGCGGTAGGCCACACCCCTCCCCCCGTTTCGACCATAGCGCTCCAACACAAGTCTGTTTCGTCCGTTTTGCGGTACGCCACACCCCTCCTGATCAACAGGACCCCCTTTTCGACCATAGGAGGTCCGTTTCCTCTGTTTAGTGGTACGCCACACCCCTCCCGATCAACAGGACGCCCGTTTCGAACGTGGCCGGTCGAACACAAGGCCGTTTCCTCCGTTGTGCAGTACGCCAGGCCTCGTTTCCATCGCCTGTTCCGTCCAATCCCTCCCGATGAACATGAACACGACGATGACGCTGTTTCTCCGTTCCGGCCCAGCCATGTATGTATGCACGATAGGCGTTAGAGACCCTGCCCGTATTTACGTACGTGGCCGTATTTTCTTTCTTGCACCCTCGCCGTTGTACGTACGTGTACATGCTACGTGCGTGCCTCTACTACGACACGTGCGCGCCTCTACATCCACCAGTATATATGTACGTACACGTTCGCGACCAGAATGACAACGCTACGTACGCTTCGACCAGGTGGGTCCCGACTGTCAGGCACTTCCTTGCGTGCGAAGATGTAGCTGGTGGGTCCCAACAGTCAGGGCGGCGAATCGCTTTTTTTTCGGATGCACTTCCTTGCGTGCGAAGATGTAATTGGTGGGTCCCAGTAGACAGGGGGAAACGTTTTTTTCGCTAAATACGATGGCCCTTCCGGTGGGTCTCGGCTGTCGGGTGGAGGAATAATTATTTTGCGCGTAATAAGGAGGCACTTCCTTGCTGCGGTCGTGGACCCAGCTATCAGCCTCTCCACGTACAGTCCGCGTCCGATGGAAGCCATTCCTTGACCACGTTCGTCACGCCCAATATGCGACCCTATCCAAAAGGAACTCGAAGGTCCCACCAAGGATAGACCCGCATATTGAAACGCTTTTGCAAGGTGGATATCATTACATCAACATTACGTAATAGATGGGGATACATACAAGAGGCATACAATGCCACACGAATACAACATCATCTTACATAAGGGCACCATCCGACTACGGATGAAACACAAACAAAAACTCAAATTACATCCATCCTGCTAGCCCAGGCTGCCAACCTGGAACCTATCCCCTGATCGAAGAAGAAGCAGAAGAAGAACTCCAAAACAAGCAAAGATCGCTCTCGCGTCATGATCATCGCATAACCTGTACCTGCAACTGTTGTTGTAGTAATCTGTGAGCCACGAGGAATCTGCAATCCCATTACCATGGGTATCAAGACTAGCAAAGCTTAATGGGAAAGGAAGGGGTAAAGTGGTGAGGTTGTAGCAGCGGCTAAGCAAGTATGGTGGCTAACATACGCAAATAAGAGCGAGAAGAGAAGCAAAGGAACGGTCGTGAAGCTAGCAATGATCAAGAGGTAATCCTGAACTCCTACTTACGTCAAACATAACCCAAAACCGTGTTCACTTCACGGACTCCGTCGAGAAGAGACCATCACGGCTACACACACAGTTTATGCGTTTTAATTCAGATCTGGTGTCAAGTTATCTACAACCGGACATTAACAAATTCCCATCTGCCACATAACCGCGGGCACGGCTCTCGAAAGTTTATACCCTGCAGGGGTGTCCCAACTTAGCCCATGATAAGCTCTCGCGATAAACGAAGGATATACCTTCTCCCAGGAAGACCCGATCAGTCTCGGAATCCCGGTTGACAAGACATTTCGACAATGGTAAAACAAGACCAGCAAGACCGCCCGATGCGCCGACATCCCGATAGGAGCTGCACATATCTCGTTCTTAGGGCAACACCGGATGAGCAATCCGTACAACTAAAACCAGACCTCAAGTTTCCCTGAGGGGCGCTACAAAGGGCACTAGTTCGGACCAACACTTAGACAAGCATTGGCCCGGGGGGGCTATAATAAAGATGACCCTTGGGTTAATTACTCCCAAGGGAAAAGTAGGTGGTGGTGAGTCAAATGGTAAAACCAAGGTTGGGCCTTGCTGGAGGAGTTTTATTCAAGGAGAACTGTCGAGGGGGTCCCATAAATCACCCGACCGCGTAAGGAACGCAAAATCCGGGAACATAACACCGGTATGATGGAAACTAGGGCGGCAAGAGTGGAACATAACACCAGGCATAAGGCCGAGCCTTCCACCCTTTACCAAATATATAGATGCATTAATAATATAAGAGATATTGTGATATCCCAACATAACCCTGTCCACCATGGAGCAATCTTCAACTTCACCTGCAACTAGCAATGCTATAAGAGGGACTGAGCAAAAGCGGTAACATAGCCAAACAACGGTTTGCTAGGAAGGGTGACAAAGGTTAGAGGTTCATGGCAATTTGGGGAGGCTTGAAGAGCAAAAGATAGGTAGCGCAGCATAGCGATAGAACGAAGCAACTAGCATAGCAATGATAGTAGTGAGATCCAGGGTAGCGGTCATCTTGCCTGAAATCCCGCAGTACGAGCTCGTGCCAAAATTGGAATTTGTTTCTTGCTACTACTAGTACTAGTAGGAAGGTACACGTGCATTGCACGCATGAGATTCTGGTGGTTTGTGCATTATGCCTCTACATGTGGAGTTTTCTGGATTCTAACATGTGGCAAAATTTGGTGGAATGTAAGGTTAGGCAAGTTTGATTAACTTAGGTGAGTGTTTGGTTCAAGCCACAGCTTAGGCAAGCCACACTAGCCCCACATGACATACACACGAAAAATGTGGCAAGATTCCCTTAGGCTTGCCAACTTGTGGCAAAATTTGGTGGAATGTAAGGTCAGGCAAGTGTGATTAACTTAGGTGAGTGTTTGGTTCAAGCCACACCTTAGGCAAGCCACACTGGCCCCACATGACATACACACAAAAAATGTGGCAAGATTCCCTTAGGCTTGCCAACATGTGGCTCTCATTTTGAAGAACTTATTAATAACTTTGCGTGAGCTTAGTTGTGGCAAAGTTAGTCATGAATTAAGTTCAACCATGGAGTCTTCTAGATTATACATGTGGCAGAATCCGGTGGATGATATCCAATGGCCAGTAGTGCTCGGATTTGCCATCTTTGTACCGTTGGATTGGCTTCATCCAATGACCAACTTTCAAAGTTTTTCACACACTATATAGGGGGTATAGATATAGATGTGCCGGTCCGTTGCAATGGATCCAAAGTATATCTATTTAGTGGAGTGCACTCTAAACACATTATCTATTTATTTTTCTCTAATCTTCTGTAGCCATGCAAACAAGCCACATAAGCTTCATGGGTGCCCCCCACATCATATTATTCATACTACGTTGATTGAAAAAAAGATAAATCACCCAAAACAAGATCTTCCCGTTTTTCGTTCCTACGATGTTGTGTCGTGCACGTATTTACTAGTTGTATAGTGGTAGTACTAGTAATATAATAGTATTAGGAGTACAAACTTGGTAGGAGTGGTACTAATATGGAATGCTCCTACTCTATCAACGAGCGTCTGACACAAAATTTCTTGGCTTCTGTGCTACAGCTAGATCTTTCCCTTGTTTCTGTTTTCCAACCCGGCGGCGGGTGGGGTGTCGGTTTGCTCAACGGGCGGTCCCACATGAAAGTGAAAATGCTAGGCTGTAGGCAACACGCCTTCCCTAAGCTATGTGTCGTGCCGGACGGGCCGTGTTGTACTCCCGATTCCCGGGCCTGTGGGGGTGCAACGCGAACGTGGCAGGCCTTTTCATTTTACTAGCAATGTGCCCGTGCGTTGCGACGGATCCAAAGTAGTAGAATACTAGTATTTGTTCAAAAACTTGAAAGAAATCACTATTGTTTTGATATCCTCCTAATATATTACTCCCTTCGTTCCTAAATATTTGTCTTTTTTGAGATTTCAAATGGACTATCATATACGGATTATATAGACATATTTTAGTGTTTCTAGCAAGATGCCCGCGCGTTGCACGAAGTTGATGGAAAAGGTAAGCACAACTTATTAATTGACGGATGGAGTACTAGTTATAGTGATGCATATAATTAAGCAAAGGGATCGCACATGTTGGTATTGACTGGAATGAGAATGCAACAACACAATAAGAATTAAGGCCATAATGATGCGATCGCGGTGGTGGTTACAGAAGGCAAGAAGAAAGATGGATCCATGAACGTACGACCTCCTCCTCAACTTAGTGTGTCGGGCCACCGTCCGGCGGCTAAGGAGCGGCGGCTTTTGTGGCGAGGTCGAGGTGCTTCTCAACAAAGGCATCCAAGGCTTCCAGCCGGTTGAGGAAGGCCAACGTCGTAGCGTCCTCACTGGCCTTGTAGATACCTATGTACACAATTTTCTCATACGCGTGGATGTGTAGGTCGACGAATTCTTGCAGGGCGAGGCGCCTCGCGGCGAGCGCGACCTCCAGGTGGACATTCTTCGTGGCGTCGGTGGGCAGTCGCAGGGCCACCAGTGCTTGAAAGAGGTTCCAGCCATCGAGGCCGATTAGGGTGGCAGGCAATGAGGAACCCGGGCGCGTGGGCTGGAGGAGTACGGCGATGTCGTCCACGAGCTTCTTGAGGACAGTGAACTTGTTGCTGGTGGCAACGATCATCTGGTCCAACTGAGAGTCGTAGTTGGGTCGACGGCGGCCATCCACCAGCCGGTCTCCAACACCGTCTGGAGACGATCCTCGGTGCCATGCCGCAGGCCGGCATCGTGGACCATCTGGCGCAACCGCTGGCCGCTCACGCACATCACCGCCATGGTTCTAGAGCGAGCTCTTATGTGCTTAGTGTAGGTGCTTAGGCAAGTGCTTAGGTGCGTACGATGTGGTAGATGCATTGGAATGGAGGAGGGGCGCCTTTATATGAGGGCAATGAGGGCAAACTGCATTGCATTCACATTGTGCAGCCTCTTTTCCCGGACCTCCTCCCATTACTTCCCTCATGCATTAATTGAAGGAGGATGCATTGGCCGTTCAACATATCGGGAACCGCTACTCCCTCCCTCGTTTGCATTAAAGGCATATCGGGAACTGCGCCGCCCGCTGTCAAATTGAATATTCCCTCCGTCTAGGTGAGGCTGGTTGTAATGGGGAGTATCATATACTAGTATCATGCATATGATACTAATGTATGATACTACCTCCCTAACGCATAATATCATATATTAGTATCACGTAGTACTCTATTTATTGCCATGCATGACACAAAGTAGCATAACATTTAATATGATACGGTATCATGATATGATACTACACCCTCTCTTTCTTCATTTAATGCTACGACACCTCATCAAAATTACCTAGTTGGCATGCATGATACTAGCTATGATACTACCATTACGACCAGCCTGAGTATTATAAGTCATCTTACGAAAACCAAATACTAGTAAGACTAGCCACCGTGGGAGTAACTTCAGTAGTAACCTCGAGTCCAACTCAGCAAATTTGCTTATGTGGCAGTGAGTTAATGAGGAGAGAGGTAGTTATAATAACTTAGCTAGTTACTGTAACATCACATGTCCCAATGCAATATGAGTCTATAACCTAATAAATGAAGCTTTGCATGTTACCACACTTGTGTTACTACTATGAAGGTAGTAACATAGTCTAGGGATATGTGTATGTTACTAGTGTATGTTACTCACCATTGTAGCTAGTCTAACACATAGGCGTGGTGCATTAACTCTCACGTTGTTTCTTATTTTTTGACATAAATAGAGGAATCAACCAAGAAGAGATGTGGGGCTTGTATGCTTTTAATGACTTGAGACTATCAAACATGACATGAAGTGGTCAGTTCATTGCACAAGAACAAATACAACCCACGTCAGCACACACGCATCTTATAGCATCACATCCAATGGCTATAAAAGATGAATGAGACCAAATTATATCTCATCTACTAGATGAGTTCTAGCAAAACTGTATTAATAATACTTAGTACTCCTGCGCCATGTATCATATAAGTATCATGTAGTACTTTATTTATTGCCATGTATGACACATAGTTCACGAGTGCTCTCTATATGTACCACCTTTTTTTTTAATTTGAAGTTTTGCTCCATGGTGCAATCCATCGATACTACTACTGTACAAAAGTGGAGTATATACATTTTTTAAAAGGCTAGAGGGCGGGCCAGTCTAGCTCAGTCGGTTTCATGAGAGGCGAGGGCCTTTGTGATTTGACGGCTCATTAATGCTGTCAAATCGAATAGTACTGCACCGCCCGCTGCACGCCCGACGCCTCCATTAAACCCCTCCGTTAAACCCGCATGCAAACCGGGAATCCTACTCCGGCCACACGTCCGTTCATGAGCGAGCCGGAATTAAACGCAACACCGGCCGAGCTCCTCCTGTCCGCCCTCAGTTTAAACGAGGCCAGACGCCGGCCAAGCTCCTACCGTCCGCCCTCTATTTAAAGGAGGCCAGAAAGACAGCGGGCAAGAATCGCACCCCTCCGCCGCTCCCCCATCTCCTCCTTCACCATTTTCTCCACCCTTCCAATGTCTTCCGATGAGCCGTTCTTCGGCATATTACCCGGCTGGGTGGCCCATCGGCTCCATGGAGGGAGGATCTGAAGAGAGGAAGAGGGAGAAAAAGTCAAGAAAATATCCAAAAAAGAAGATCAGAAGAACAAGAACCCAAAGGAAGTTTTCTGGCAAGAAGGATTACCTATGCTGGGCTCTGTAATCATGGGCTCCACCACCGGGGGATCGCTGGTCCCGTCCCTTGCCGGAGAACTGCCCCTTGCCGGGGACCTCTCCCTTACCGGAGAGCGCTCCCTTGCCGGGGAGTCATCCCTTGGCGGCGTAGTGGAAGCAGATAGCACCTCAGGGGCGGCTTCTGGCTGTTCCTGGTGGGCCTGTTCTGCTCCTACACAAGCAAACCAACAATCAAGATATCAGCAAGGAAAGAACACCCATGCGCTCCTGACAGCGGAAAGAAAATTATGTACTTACGCTGGGGGCTGCGCTGGTGGCTGCTTCGGGGAAAGGTTGCCGGGTCCGACAAGGTGGTCTCGGATGCACCCTCTGTTGTCACAGCAGGATCGTCCTCGATGACAACCACGGGGACCTTGGCCCTCTTCGCCGCTCTCTGGGCCAGAGTCCTGGAAAGGAACAAGGTTCAGAAGAAAACAGATCAAATACAAGACAAGAAAGAGCAAGAATTGAAGAACCATAAGAACAACAAAAGAAAGTCTTACTCCTCTTCCTCTTCTTCCTCCTTGTCGGAGCTGAGCGCGGAAAGGTCGAAGTCTGGTACTCTTTCGGCACGACGAGGCAGAGGAGTAGGCTCCCTTGGACGCTTGGCGGGAGCTGCAGCAGGCTCAGAAGCGGCGGCCCGAGAAGACCCCGCTCCAGTTGCCGGTGCGGCGTGAGATGCTCCCGCAGCAACGGTGCTTGTCGCGGTGGAGCGTGTCCCGCAGCGCGGCGGCTGTTGGCCCATCTGCCGCCCTGCTATGTCTCCGGTCCTGCAGAGGCGCCTTCTTGGTTGAGCTGGGGGCTGCACTGGGAGCTCCGCTTGCGGCAAATTGCTTGAAGACGGCTGGCCGCTTGCGCCCTCGGCGGGCTCGCTCGATTCGGCTTCGGGCTCTCCCTCGTCGACGATCTCCCCAACAAGCTCCTCCCGCTCGGCAAGGCTTGCCGCCTCGGCTGCCTCTGCCTCCTCCACTGTAAACCCAAACTCGCCCGCGGCGGCGGCCGCCGCCACCTCTTCCGCCCTGGTGGCAATGCGCCGCATCTCATCGTCAGTGGTGTCGCGGGTGAGGCTCCTCTGCTCGTCGGCGCGGACCGCCACCTCCACCAAGTCGTCGAAGAATTGCTGCACGACGTCGTCGGCGGGCTCCTGCCAAGTTGGGATAATCCCATGCGAGTCACACTCCGGCATCATTGCGCGGATGCGATCGAGCGAGGAGTTGTTGCACAATGGGACGACGCCCTGCGGCAGCCTGAACCACTCGGGATGATTGGGGTCGTTCTTGAACAGCTCCTTGAGCGTCCCATCCAACTGCAAGACAGTAAAATTGAAGTTGACGCCCGGGCACAGCCTCATGGTATCCGCCCGACCCCCGAACAGCCAGGCGGGTCTGCCCCTCTCCTGCAGAGGGGCGATGCAGCGACAAAGAAAGTCCGCGCCAACAGCACCTACGGTGAGCCCGGCAAGCCTGAGCCGCAAGATCCGGGTGGTGGCGATCTTCAGTCTAGCATCGTCCGCCGCCTGAGCGCTCCAATCGCCGCCGCGCACTACTCGGGCTTGGCACAAATTGGTGAATGGCTGCGGGTGCTCATCAACAATCCAACAACACTCCGCTCTCCACTCCTCCCATTTGCTACGGAGCTCCCCCTCTAGATAGACCTCCTTCATGCCGACTCTCGAGATCCAGGCGATCCCGCCAGCTAAGGGCTCTCCCTTCTCGACCCGGGGCATGAAGTAGTGGCGAAAAAGGGCTACGTTTGGGTGGATTCCGACGAAGTTCTCGCAGAGATGTGCGAAAACCGCCATGGTCAGAATGGCGTTGGGGGTGAAATGAAGGAGATGGAACCCGTATGTGTTCATGATGTCACAGAAGAAATCGGAAAAGGGCGGGTAGAGCCCGCAATAGAAGAACAATGCGAAGAAGGGGTATCCTTTTGGACACCGTTTCAAAGTGGAAGCGGTGGCAGAAAGTACCTGTGTGCGCGGATGCGCCCGCGTCTCTGTCGAAGAAAAGAGATAGAACCATTCCCTTGGCTCCTTCGCGGAGAGCTCAGGGGGGAAGAGTGCCCGCTCCTTCTACAGCGCCTCAAGCCGCAGCGCCTCGGCCGACTTCGCACCCTTCCCGGTCTTCGGAGCCATGGCGGAGGCGGTGGGGGAGAGCGGGGGCGTTGGCAGCGACGGCGGCGACGGGGGGCGGAGCGCTGCTCTCTTTCGGCTTTGGAAAGCGGAGGGGAGCGGCGGAGATTTCTAAGGAAGGAACCGCAAGTGGCGAAGGTGGGGGAACTGCCCCTGTTTCCCCTGCTTATAAAGAGGAGGAGGCGAACGTTACACTTTTTCCGAATAAAGAATCACCCATGATCTCTCCCACGACGCCGCGTTCGACGCGTGCCGTTACGGGAGGGCGCGGTGGATACGGAGTTAGATATGGTGTGGACCCAGGCCTCGTGTGCCCGTGCCCTGTTTTGGGCCTGGCCCAACAGCGCTCGGCACCGTGTGTGGCCTAGGCCCGGGGGCTCCTGTCGGTGTACTAAAGTAGGGGTACCTTAGTATCCCGAACTTGTGCACGGGCAGTCGCAGCGTCCCGCGGCAAGGCTTCCCGGGTGCCCGCCAAGATCCTCCATAGTTCCTATTGAAGCCATTCAAGAACAAAGTGTTTTAACTGAGAAGACAAAACCCCGGCAAGAGGAGCTTGCCGGGAAGGACAAGGCCCCGGCAAGAGGAGCTTGCCGGGAAGGCCAACCAATGCATTTTCAAGGAACTTGCCGCGACGCGCCGCGCATCCCGGCAAGACCCAGCGAGCGACAAGCTTCCGGGCGCGACAAGACAACGACCGCGGCAAGGCGCTTGCTGCGACGAAGCCACCACTCTGTGCCCATGCTCCAGCGCATTCGTCGACGTGTCGCCGCAGGACCATTCCAAGCGCATGTGGCGGGAAGCTGTGCAGCCAAGCGGTGCGAGGTGGCGAGTGGAGATGACGAGGTAGCCATCGTGGCGAACGGTGGCGCCCCTAACGGTCGCTTTTCTGCACTGTTTGGGCGACGTGGACGGGCATTTAATGCCTTTGTCCCCTGGCGTCAGAGTTAGGTAGGGTGCACTATAGAAGCAGTTGTACCAACCACCCTTTTTACATTTGTACCCTTGCCTGCGTTGCCACCTGTCGGTGACCCCTTGAGCCTATAAAAGGAGGCCCATGCGCAACGTAGAAGGGGTTCGACTCATTCGAAACCAGAACACTCCCACGCTTTCTAGCAAGAACATAATACAATCACAAAGCAGCAGTAGGAGTATTATCTCTCTGGAGAGCTCCGGAGCTGGGTAAAAATCGCTCGCGTGCTCCGCCTCGATCCGCTCTTCGTGCGCCCTCCGCTCCCTGCTGGACCGAAAAGGGGCCCTGCCCCATAGGTGTTCGTTTCCCACGACATCTTTCCTGTCGGTGTACTAAAGTAGGGGTACCTTAGTATCCCAAACTTGTGCACGGGCAGTCGCAGCGTCCCGCGGCAAGGCTTGCCGGGTGCCCGCCAAGATCCTCCGTAGTTCCTATTGAAGCCATTCAAGAACAAAGTGTTTTAACTGAGAAGACAAAACCCCGGCAAGAGGAGCTTGCCGGGAAGGACAAGGCCCCGGCAAGAGGAGCTTGCCCGGAAGGCCAACCAACGCATTTTCAAGGAATTTGCCGCGACGCGCCGCGCATCCCGGAAAGACCCGGCGAGCGACAAGCTTCCGGGCGCGACAAGACAACGACCGCGGCAAGGCGCTTGCCGCGACGAAGCCACCACTCTGTGCCCAGGCTCCAGCGCATTCGTCGACGTGTCGCCGCAGGACCGTTCCAGGCGCACGTGGTGGGAAGCTGTGCAGCCAAGCGGTGCGAGGTGGCGAGTGGAGATGACGAGGTAGCCATCGTGGCGAACGGTGGCGCCCCTAACGGTCTCTTTTCTGCACTATTTGGGCGACGCAGACGGGCATTTAATGCCTTTGTCCCCTGCCGTCAGAGTTAGGTAGGGTGCACTGTAGAAGCAGTTGTACCAACCACCCTTTTTACATTTGTACCCTTGCCTGCGTTGCCACCTGTCGGTGACCCCTTGAGCCTATAAATGGAGGCCCATGCGCAACGTAGAAGGGGTTCGACTCATTCGAAACCAGAACACTCCCACGCTTTCTATCAAGAACATAATACAATCACAAAGCAGTAGTAGGAGTATTATCTCTCTAGAGAGCTCCGAAGATGGGTAAAAATCGCTGGCGTGCTCCGCCTCGATCCGCTCTTCGTGCGCCCTCCGCTCCCTGCCGGACCGAAAAGGGGCCCTTCCCCATAGGTGTTCGTTTCCCACGACATCTTTCCTGTCGGTGTACTAAAGTAGGGGTACCTTAGTATCCCAAACTTGTGCACGGGCAGTCGCAGCGTCCCGCGGCAAGGCTTGCCGGGTGCCCGCCAAGATCCTCCGTAGTTCCTATTGAAGCCATTCAAGAACAAAGTGTTTTAACTGAGAAGACAAAACCCCGGCAAGAGGAGCTTGCCGGGAAGGACAAGGCCCCGGCAAGAGGAGATTGCCGGGAAGGCCAACCAACGCATTTTCAAGGAACTTGCCACGACGCGCCGCGCATCCCGGCAAGACCCGGCGAGCGACAAGCTTCCGGGCACGACAAGACAGCGACCGCGGCAAGGCGCTTGCCGCGATGAAGCCACCACTCTGTGCCCATGCTCCAGCGCATTCGTCGACGTGTCGCCACAGGACCATTCCAGGTGCACGTGGCGGGAAGCTGTGCAGCCAAGCGGTGCGAGGTGGCGAGTGGAGATGACGAGGTAGCCATCGTCGGGAACGGTGGCGCCCCTAACGGTCGCTTTTCTGCACTGTTTGGGCGACGCAGACGGGCATTTAATGCCTTTGTCCCCTGCCGTCAGAGTTAGGTAGGGTGCACTGTAGAAGCAGTTGTACCAACCACCCTTTTCACATTTGTACCCTTGCCTGCGTTGCCACCTGTCGGTGACCCCTTGAGCCTATAAAAGGAGGCCCATGCGCAACGTAGAAGGGATTCGACTCATTCGAAACCAGAACACTCCCACGCTTTCTAAGAAGAACATAATACAATCACAAAGCAGCAGTAGGAGTATTATCTCTCTGGAGAGCTCCGAAGATGGGTAAAAATCGCTTGCGTGCTCTGCCTCGATCCACTCTTCGTGCGCCCTCCGCTCCCTGCCGGACCGAAAAGAGGCCCTGCCCCATAGGTGTTCGTTTCCCACGACATCTTTCCTGTCGGTGTACTAAAGTAGGGGTACCTTAGTATCCCGAACTTGTGCACGGGCAGTCGCAGCGTCCCGCGGCAAGGCTTGCCCGGTGCCCGCCAAGATCCTCCGTAGTTCCTATTGAAGCCATTCAAGAACAAAGTGTTTTAACTGACAAGACAAAACCCCGGCAAGAGGAGCTTGCCGGGAAGGACAAGGCCCCAGCAAAAGGAGCCTGCCGGGAAGGCCAACCAACGCATTTTCAAGGAACTTGCCGCGATGCGCCGCGCGTCCCGGCAAGACCCGGCGAGCGACAAGCTTCCGGGCGCGACAAGACAACAACCGCGGCAAGGCGCTTGCCGCGACGAAGCCACCACTCTGTGCCCACGCTCCAGCGCATTCGTCGACGTGTCGCCGCAGGACCGTTCCAGGCGCACCTGGCGGGAAGCTGTGCAGCCAAGCGGTGCGAGGTGGCGAGTGGAGATGACGAGGTAGCCATCGTGGCGAACGGTGGCGCCCCTAACGGTCGCTTTTCTGCACTGTTTGGGCGACACAGACGGGCATTTAATGCCTTTGTCCCCTGCCGTCAGAGTTAGGTAGGGTGCACTGTAGAAGGAGTTGTACCAACCACCCTTTTTACATTTGTACCCTTGCCTGCGTTGCCACCTGTCGGTGACCCCTTGAGCCTATAAATGGAGGCCCATGCGCAATATAGAAGGGGTTCGACTCATTCGAAACCAGAACACTCCCACGCTTTCTATCAAGAACATAATACAATCACAAAGCAGTAGTAGGAGTATTATCTCTCTGGAGAGCTCCGAAGATGGGTAAAAATCGCTCGCGTGCTCCGCCTCGATCCGCTCTTCGTGCGCCCTCCGCTCCCTGCCGGACCGAAAAGGGGCCCTTCCCCATAGGTGTTCGTTTCCCACGACATCTTTCCTGTCGGTGTACTAAAGTAGGGGTACCTTAGTATCCCGAACTTGTGCACGGGCAGTCGCAGCGTCCCGCGGCAAGGCTTGCCGGGTGCCCGCCAAGATCCTCCGTAGTTCCTATTGAAGCCATTCAAGAACAAAGTGTTTTAACTGAGAAGACAAAACCCCGGCAAGAGGAGCTTGCCGGGAAGGACATGGCCCCGGCAAGAGGAGATTGCCGGGAAGGCCAACCAACACATTTTCAAGGAACTTGCCATGACGCGCCGCGCGTCCCGGCAAGACCCGGCGAGCGACAAGCTTCCGGGCACGACAAGACAACGACCGTGGCAAGGCGCTTGCCGCGACGAAGCCACCACTCTGTGCCCATGCTCCAGCGCATTTGTCGATGTGTCGCCGCAGGACCGTTCCAGGCGCACGTGGCGGGAAGCTGTGCGGCCAAGCGGTGCGAGGTGGCGAGTGGAGATGACGAGGTAGCCATCGTCGGGAACGGGGGCGCCCCTAACGGTCGCTTTTCTGCACTGTTTGGGCGACGCAGACGGGCATTTAATGCCTTTGTCCCCTGTCGTCAGAGTTAGGTAGGGTGCATTGTAGAAGCAGTTGTACCAACCACCCTTTTTACATTTGTACCCTTGCCTGCGTTGCCACCTGTCGGTGACCCCTTGAGCCTATAAAAGGAGGCCCATGCGCAACGTAGAAGGGATTCGACTCATTCGAAACCAGAACACTCCCACGCTTTCTAGCAAGAACATAATACAATCACAAAGCAGCAGTAGGAGTATTATCTCTCTGGAGAGCTCCGAAGATGGGTAAAAATCGCTTGCGTGCTCCGCCTCGATCCACTCTTCGTGCGCCCTCCGCTCCCTACCGGACCGAAAAGGGGCCCTGCCCCATAGGTGTTCGTTTCCCACGACATCTTTCCTGTCGGTGTACTAAAGTAGGGGTACCTTAGTATCCCGAACTTGTGCACGGGCAGTCGCAGCGTCCCGCGGCAAGGCTTGCCGGGTGCCCGCCAAGATCCTCCGTAGTTCCTATTGAAGCCATTCAAGAACAAAGTGTTTTAACTGAGAAGACAAAACCCCGGCAAGAGGAGCTTGCCGGGAAGGACAAGGCCCCGGCAAGAGGAGATTGCCGGGAAGGCCAACCAACGCATTTTCAAGGAACTTGCCATGACGCGCCGCGCGTCCCGGCAAGACCCGGCGAGCGACAAGCTTCCGGGCACGACAAGACAACGACCGCGGCAAGGCGCTTGCCGCGACGAAGCCACCACTCTGTGCCCATGCTCCAGCGCATTCGTTGACGTGTCGCCGCAGGACCGTTCCAGGCGCACGTGGCGGGAAGCTGTGCAGCCAAGCGGTGCGAGGTGGCGAGTGGAGATGACGAGGTAGCCATCGTCGGGAACGGTGGCGCCCCTAACGGTCGCTTTTCTGCACTGTTTGGGCGACGCAGACGGGCATTTAATGCCTTTGTCCCCTGCCGTCAAAGTTAGGTAGGGTGCACTGTAGAAGCAGTTGTACCAACCACCCTTTTTACATTTGTACCCTTGCCTGCGTTGCCACCTGTCGGTGACCCCTTGAGTCTATAAAAGGAGGCCCATGCGCAACGTAGAAGGGATTCGACTCATTCGAAACCAGAACACTCCCACGCTTTCTAGCAAGAACATAATACAATCACAAAGCAGCAGTAGGAGTATTATCTCTCTGGAGAGGTCCGAAGATGGGTAAAAATCGCTTGCGTGCTCTGCCTCGATCCACTCTTCGTGCGCCCTCCGCTCCCTGCCGGACCGAAAAGAGGCCCTGCCCCATAGGTGTTCGTTTCCCACGACATCTTTCCTGTCGGTGTACTAAAGTAGGGGTACCTTAGTATCCCGAACTTGTGCACGGGCAGTCGCAGCGTCCCGCGGCAAGGCTTGCCGGGTGCCCGCCAAGATCCTCCGTAGTTCCTATTGAAGCCATTCAAGAACAAAGTGTTTTAACTGAGAAGACAAAACCCCGGCAAGAGGAGCTTGCCGGGAAGGACATGGCCCCGGCAAGAGGAGATTGCCGGGAAGGCCAACCAACACATTTTCAAGGAACTTGCCATGACGCGCCGCGCGTCCCGGCAAGACCCGGCGAGCGACAAGCTTCCGGGCACGACAAGACAACGACCGTGGCAAGGCGCTTGCCGCGACGAAGCCACCACTCTATGCCCATGCTCCAGCGCATTTGTCGATGTGTCGCCGCAGGACCGTTCCAGGCGCACGTGGCGGGAAGCTGTGCGGCCAAGCGGTGCGAGGTGGCGAGTGGAGATGACGAGGTAGCCATCGTCGGGAACGGGGGCGCCCCTAACGGTCGCTTTTCTGCACTGTTTGGGCGACGCAGACGGGCATTTAATGCCTTTGTCCCCTGTCGTCAGAGTTAGGTAGGGTGCATTGTAGAAGCAGTTGTACCAACCACCCTTTTTACATTTGTACCCTTGCCTGCGTTGCCACCTGTCGGTGACCCCTTGAGCCTATAAAAGGAGGCCCATGCGCAACGTAGAAGGGATTCGACTCATTCGAAACCAGAACACTCCCACGCTTTCTAGCAAGAACATAATACAATCACAAAGCAGCAGTAGGAGTATTATCTCTCTGGAGAGCTCCGAAGATGGGTAAAAATCGCTTGCGTGCTCCGCCTCGATCCACTCTTCGTGCGCCCTCCGCTCCCTACCGGACCGAAAAGGGGCCCTGCCCCATAGGTGTTCGTTTCCCACGACATCTTTCCTGTCGGTGTACTAAAGTAGGGGTACCTTAGTATCCCGAACTTGTGCACGGGCAGTCGCAGCGTCCCGCGGCAAGGCTTGCCGGGTGCCCGCCAAGATCCTCCGTAGTTCCTATTGAAGCCATTCAAGAACAAAGTGTTTTAACTGAGAAGACAAAACCCCGGCAAGAGGAGCTTGCCGGGAAGGACAAGGCCCCGGCAAGAGGAGATTGCCGGGAAGGCCAACCAACGCATTTTCAAGGAACTTGCCATGACGCGCCGCGCGTCCCGGCAAGACCCGGCGAGCGACAAGCTTCCGGGCACGACAAGACAACGACCGCGGCAAGGCGCTTGCCGCGACGAAGCCACCACTCTGTGCCCATGCTCCAGCGCATTCGTTGACGTGTCGCCGCAGGACCGTTCCAGGCGCACGTGGCGGGAAGCTGTGCAGCCAAGCGGTGCGAGGTGGCGAGTGGAGATGACGAGGTAGCCATCGTCGGGAACGGTGGCGCCCCTAACGGTCGCTTTTCTGCACTGTTTGGGCGACGCAGACGGGCATTTAATGCCTTTGTCCCCTGCCGTCAAAGTTAGGTAGGGTGCACTGTAGAAGCAGTTGTACCAACCACCCTTTTTACATTTGTACCCTTGCCTGCGTTGCCACCTGTCGGTGACCCCTTGAGTCTATAAAAGGAGGCCCATGCGCAACGTAGAAGGGATTCGACTCATTCGAAACCAGAACACTCCCACGCTTTCTAGCAAGAACATAATACAATCACAAAGCAGCAGTAGGAGTATTATCTCTCTGGAGAGCTCCGAAGATGGGTAAAAATCGCTTGCGTGCTCTGCCTCGATCCACTCTTCGTGCGCCCTCCACTCCCTGCCGGACCGAAAAGAGGCCCTGCCCCATAGGTGTTCGTTTCCCACGACATCTTTCCTGTCGGTGTACTAAAGTAGGGGTACCTTAGTATCCCGAACTTGTGCACGGGCAGTCGCAGCGTCCCGCGGCAAGGCTTGCCCTGTGCCCGCCAAGATCCTACGTAGTTCCTATTGAAGCCATTCAAGAACAATGTGTTTTAACTGAGAAGACAAAACCCCGGCAAGAGGAGCTTGCCGGGAAGGACAAGGCCCCGGCAAGAGGAGCTTGCCGGGAAGGCCAACCAACGCATTTTCAAGGAACTTGCCGCGATGCGCCGCGCGTCCCGGCAAGACCCGGCGAGCGACAAGCTTCCGGGCGCGACAAGACAACAACCGCGGCAAGGCGCTTGCCGCGACGAAGCCACCACTCTGTGCCCACGCTCCAGTGCATTCGTCGACGTGTCGCCGCAGGACCGTTCCAGGCGCACGTGGCGGGAAGCTGTGCAGCCAAGCGGTGCGAGGTGGCGAGTGGAGATGACGAGGTAGCCATCGTGGCGAACAGTGGCGCCCCTAACGGTCGCTTTTCTGCACTGTTTGGGTGACGCGGACGGGCATTTAATGCCTTTGTCCCCTGCCGTCAGAGTTAGGTAGGGTGCACTGTAGAAGCAGTTGTACCAACCACCCTTTTTACATTTGTATCCTTGCCTGCGTTGCCACCTGTCGGTGACCCCTTGAGCCTATAAATGGAGGCCCATGCGCAACGTAGAAGGGGTTCGACTCATTCGAAACCAGAACACTCCCACGCTTTCTAGCAAGAATATAAGACAATCACAAAGCAGTAGTAGGAGTATTATCTCTCTGGAGAGCTCCGAAGATGGGTAAAAATCGCTTGCGTGCTCCGCCTCGATCCACTCTTCGTGCGCCCTCCGCTCCCTACCGGACCGAAAAGGGGCCCTGCCCCATAGGTGTTCATTTCCCACGACATCTTTCCTGTCGGTGTACTAAAGTAGGGGTACCTTAGTATCCCGAACTTGTGCACGGGCAGTCGCAGCGTCCCGCGGCAAGGCTTGACCGGTGCCCGCCAAGATCCTCCGTAGTTCCTATTGAAGCCATTCAAGAACAAAGTGTTTTAACTGAGAAGACAAAACCCCGGCAAGAGGAGCTTGCCGGGAAGGACAAGGCCCCGGCAAGAGGAGCTTGCCGGGAAGGCCAACCAACGCATTTTCAAGGAACTTGCCGCGATGCGCCGCGCGTCCCGGCAAGACCCGGCGAGCGACAAGCTTCCGGGCGCGACAAGACAACAACCGCGGCAAGGCGCTTGCCGCGACGAAGCCACCACTCTGTGCCCACGCTCCAGCGCATTCGTCGACGTGTCGCCGCAGGACCGTTCCAGGCGCACGTGGCGGGAAGCTGTGCAGCCAAGCGGTGCTAGGTGGCGAGTGGAGATGACGAGGTAGCCATCGTGGCGAACGGTGGCGCCCCTAACGGTCGCTTTTCTGCACTGTTTGGGTGACGCGGACGGGCATTTAATGCCTTTGTCCCCTACCGTCAGAGTTAGGTAGGGTGCACTATAGAAGCAGTTGTACCAACAACCCTCTTTACATTTGTACCCTTGCCTGCGTTGCCACCTGTCGGTGACCCCTTGAGCCTATAAAAGGAGGCCCATGCGCAACGTAGAAGGGGTTCGACTCATTCGAAACCAGAACACTCCCACGCTTTCTAGCAAGAACATAATACAATCACAAAGCAGCAGTAGGAGTATTATCTCTCCGGAGAGCTCCAAAGCTGGGTAAAATCGCTCGCGTGCTCCGCCTCGATCCGCTCTTCATGCGCCCTCCGCTCCCTGCCGGAACGAAAATGGGCCCTGCCCCATAGGTGTTCGTTTCCCGCGACATCTTTGGCGCGCCAGGTAGGGGGCGTCGAGGTTGTGTGAACCCGATCCGGCGTTCACGCGAGCCAGATCTTCATTTGTTTCATCATCTTCATCGACATGCCACCGAAGAAGAAGGCTTCGGAGGTGGCCGCTCCGTCCGCGTCGATCCCACCGCCACCGGAGCAAACGGGCGGTGGGGTAGACGCCGGCGGAGGAATGGGCGCCGACGAGGGAGCTCACATTGTTACCAGATCCAAGGACAAGGCCCCGCAAACTTCGGCGTCCGTACACGCACCGCGCCCATCTCAGGAGGCGCGGGATCGACAGCGTCATGGTGCTCGCAGCACCATACTCGCGTTAGAACAAGGCCAAGCTGGTGGATCTCGGGGCTTTCAAGACCAGCATGCACGTCAGCATGCCGGCACGAGTGAGGTACGGTCGCCTGGACGGGGTACTGCTCCTTCCAACCTAGTTGGAAGTCCGAGCATATCCCGCTCCTCGCACCATTCACCGCCGCAACCGAAGACTCCGAAAGAAGCGTTGGCCCGAGCTCAGTTGCTCCTGGATTTCCCTCCAACGGTGGACAAGATCGACGATTGGAGGGCCACCATACAGAGCCTCATCGGCTTCGCCAACGGCGACACTCCCCGGCAGCCGAGCATATCAAAGCCGCGGCAAGACGCCCAGGCGCGAGCCGATGACGACAAGACCGGTGGAGGTGCAACCACCATGCACTCCCCGCCCCGAAGGCCAAGATCGCTGACTCTCCGGGTCAACCTCAACACCGACTCCACGGCGTCGTCAGATCCACGAGCTCGTCGGGATCAACGCCAAGTTCTTCAAGAACGATAACATGAAGACGCTCGCACCCGCATCGAGCGTCGAAGAGAAGCGCGGCGTCAGTCAGACCAGCGCACTGGGCCCGCTGTTGACATGCATGCGCCAGGGGAACCAGGAGAGTTGCCGTACGCGGTAGGTTGCCCTGCGTTCACTCGTGAGCTGCGGCAAGTCCAGTGGCCCAGTACCAAGAACTTCAAGCCAGATGTACCAGAGAAGTATGATGGCAGGTTGCATCCGTCGGAGTTCCTCAGCATCTACACCATCGTGGTGCAGGCTGCCGGGGGACGCGACGACAAGATCCTTGCCAACTACTTCCCACTGGTGCTCAAGCCCAATGTCAGATCCTGGCTCATGCACTTGCCGGACAACTCCATTTCCTCATGGGCGGATCTGTGCCATCAGTTTGTCGGCGCCTTCACAGGCGGCCACAAGCCTCATGGCCAGGAGAGCGATCTTCATCTGCTCGCCCAGAAGGAAGGAGAGCCCCTGCACAAGTACATACAAAGATTCAGCCAAGTGCAGCGCAACATCCCAGACGTCCACCCCGCCGCGGTCATCAACGCGTTCCATCAGAACGTGCGTAACCGCAGGATGCGGGAGGAGATGGCAATGTGTAAGATAAGAGACGTCGGTGAGCTCTACGCCCTGGCCGACAAGTGCGCACGTGCTGAGGAAGGGAGGAAACTCCCCGGAGAAAATGCAGGAGTAGGAGGGTCTGACAGTGAGGATGCGGCCCTGGCAAAGAAAAACCGGCGGTGAAAACAGAAGAAAGAAAGGCAAAGATGTGGTAGCTGTCGAGCAGTCCGACAACGGAGGTGGCGCCAAGGAAGCAGAACCTGTGGCGGCCAGCGACAAGCAGGGCGGCTCCGACAAGCAATACTACAAGATCCACCATACCAAGGGCCATGATCTCCAAAGTTGCAAGAAGGCCGAGTAGCTCATTGAGCTACAAAAGGCTGAGTACGAGCGACGCGACAAGGAGAAAGCCCAGGAAGGTACTGGCGGATCCGGCAAGAAGCGCCTCGGCCGGGGAGGACGCCGCGGCAAGGCCAAGCAGCGGCAAGGAGACACGCCTCCCCACGGCCGCGACAAGGATGAAGATGAAGATGAAGAGGAGGACATGGATGATGACGAGGCCGACGAGCAGGAGTTTCAGAAAGCCTCAGAGGTTCTGTGTGTTGACGGTGGTGCTTCTCTGCATACTTCGCACAACCAGCTCAAACAGTGGGTGCGGGAAGTTAATGCAGCAGAACCACCAGTTGAGTCACGCAAACCTCTGAAGTGGTCCAGCACGCCTATCATCTTTGACATTGAGGATCACCCTGATCGTATAACTGCGGTCGGGTGCTTGCCGATGTTGGTTTCACCAACTATCCGCAACGTCAAGGTCACAAAGATGCTAGTTGACGGCGGGGCCGGCTTGAACCTGATCTCCTCAGCGGTACTCAAGAAACTCCAGATCCCCGACAGTGAGCTCGAAGAGACTAGTACATTCCAAGGAATCAATCCGGGAAGGAGCAAGCCGAAGGGGAAGATCACATTGCCAGTGACATTTGGCAGCGAGCTGAACTTCAGGACAGAGAAAGTCACTTTTGACGTTGCTGATTTCCCATTGCCCTACAATGGGATACTCGGTCGTCCAGCGCTCGCCAAGTTCATGGCAGCTTCTCATTATGCATACAACGTGCTCAAGATGCCGGGTCCGATAAGTGTCATCTCTGTCCCTGGCGACAAGAAGGATGCTCTTATCTGCACCAACAAGATCTACCGGGAAGTAGCAGCCGCAGCAGATCGCAAACCACTTGCCGCTGAAGCTCCCGGGGGGAAGAAGAAGACTAAGTCCGGCAAGAGCTCTGATGCCCACTCCGGCAAGCGCACCTCTTCGGAGTGCTGCGCTACCATCGAGGACGCACCGTCGAGCTCCACCGGCAAGTGTAAGAAGGTGAAGGCAGCTCCGCCAGAGACCAAGAAAGTGGCCGCCAAGGAGGACAGCACTGGTGGTACCTTCACCATCAGTGCCACGCTTGATCCTAAATAGGAAAGCGTGCTCGTTGCTTTCCTGCGGGCGAATTTCGATGTGTTTGCATGGCAACCATCTGACATCCCCGGTGTTCCCAGGAAAGTAATTGAGCACCACCTTACCGTCTGTCCTCACGCGCGGCCCGTCAAGCAGAAAGTCAGAAAGCAAGCAGTGGAGCGCCAAGAATTCATCGCAGAAGAGATCAAGAAGTTGGAAGCAACAGGCCTTGTCAGAGGAGTGCTCCATCCTACGTGGATGGCCAATCCTGTAGTCGTGCGCAAGGCGAACGGAAAATGGAGGCTTTGTATTGACTTCACTGATCTTAATAAAGCTTGTCCCAAAGATCCGTTTCCCTTGCCGCGCATTGACCAGATTTTCGACTCCACGGCAGGATGCGATTTGCTTTCATTTCTTGATGCATATTCAGGATATCATCAGATCTTCATGGCAGAGGAGGATGAGGAGAAAACCGCATTCATTACTCCATGTGGCACGTACTGCTTTGTACGGATGCCTTTCGGACTAAAGAATGCTGGTTCAACATTTGCAAGGGTAGTTCACGAAGCTTTTGAGCCACAGTTGCCCAGAAATGTAGAAGCCTACATGGATGACATAGTGGTTAAGAGCAAAGACAGAGCAACTCTGATTCAAGATTTGGATGAGACCTTTGCAAATCTGCGCAAGATCAACCTCAAGCTCAATCCTGAGAAGTGCGTATTTGGAGTCCCCTCCGGCAAGCTTCTCGGGTTCTTTGTATCTCAGCGGGGGATTGAAGCTAATCCCGACAAGATCAAGTCCATTGAGCAGATTGAAGCACCGAAGCGCGTCAAGGATGTGCGAAGGCTTGCCGGCTGCGTGGCTGCTCTCAGCAGGTTCATCTCTAAGTCTGCTGAGCACGCCCTGCCATTTTTCAAAATATTGAAAAGGCAGGTCCAATGAAATGGACTCCGGAAGCGGAGGCTGCGCTGCAAGACTTGAAGAGATACCTGTCCTCCACTCCAATACTTGTCGCACCTAAGCCGCAAGAGAAGTTGCTGCTATATCTAGCAGCAACCAATCAAGTGGTTAGTGTTGCGTTAGTAGCGGAAAGGGAGGCGGATGATGAGCCAGCAGCCACGGCAAGCGCGTCCAGCGACAAGCAGGGGGCTTCCCCGACAAGCTCTGGTCCCGACAAGGATGAATCTGCGCAGCCACAAGAAGAGAAACAGAAGAAAATGGTATAGCGCCCAGTTTACTTTGTCAGTTCCCTTCTGCAGGGGGCTAGATCAAGGTACTCTAGCGTGCAGAAATTGCTTTTCGGCCTTCTCATGGCCTCGAGGAAGCTACACCATTACTTTCAGGCACATGAGATCACAGTTGTCACTTGCTTTCCGTTAAAGAGGATATTGCAGAATCCAGAAGCAACAGGCAGGATTGTCGAGTGGGCACTGGAATTGTCAAGATTTGGCCTCAAGTTTGAGAGTACTTCAACTATCCAGAGCCGAGCATTGGCAGAATTCATAGCAGAATGGATGCCAACAACTGATGAAGAAATTCCAGAGACGAGCATCCCCGTCAAGGAAGCAAGCAAAGAATGGATCATGTACTTTGATGGTGCCTTCTCGCTGCAAGGCGCCGGTGCGGGCGTGTTAGTTGTCGCACCCACCGGAGAACACCTCAAGTACGTGGTCCAGATGCACTTTCCCAAGGAGCAAGCGACAAACAATACTACAAAGTATGAAGGTTTGCTTGCCGGACTCAGGATCGCAGCAGACCTTGGGATCAAGAAGCTTATTGTTAGGGGTGACTCACAGCTTGACGTCCTCCAAGTAAACAAAGATTATCAGAGTCCGTTGATGGAAGCTTACATTGATGAAGTGAGAAAGTTGGAAGAGCATTTTGACGGCTTGCAGATGGAGCATGTTCCGAGAGCCCAGAACGACGTTGCCGATGGCCTGTCAAAATGCGCTGCATTAAAGTTACCTGTGGAACCAGGGATCTTTGTCCTCAAGCTAACTCAACCATCTGTAACACCATCAACTGGACAGAGCAAGAAGAGGAAGTTGATTTCCGGTGACTACTTTCCGGCAGAGCTCCCCGAAGCCGCCGCTAAGAAGGTCCCCAAGATCAACACAAAGAGTGCTGAGGAGCAGTCTGCTCCGACAAGCCCTAGGGTTTGCTCCGTTGAAGCAGACGCTCCCGATAAGTTTTGCTCCGGCAAGCTTGCCGGGGAACATCAAGCTCCGACTGAGCCGCATGTTCTTGCCGTAGAAGCAGATGTTCCCGCAGCAACATTTGTGCCTTTAGTCCTTGTTGTTGAGCCGCAAGCTCCGACATGGGCGCAGCAGATTGTCCGTTTTCTTCAGACAGGAGAACTTCCCGAAGAGCAAGAAGAAGTAGAGAGAGTAGCCCGGCAATCAAGTATGTACCAGTTTGTCGATGACATACTGTACAGAAGAAGTTTCAACGGAGTGAAATTGAAGTGCATTCCCCGGGAAGATGGACAGAAGCTGTTGGCGGAGATACATGGAGGCATATGTGGTCATCACATTGGCGCAAGAGAACTTGCCGGCAAAGCTTTCCGGCAAGGTCTCTTTTGGCTAACAGCCCTCCAGGGTGCAACTGCACAAGTAACCAAGTGTGAAGCGTGCCAGTTCCACTCCAAGCAGATACACCAGCCAGCTCAAGCTCTCCAGACGATCCCTTTATCCTGGCCATTTTCGGTCTGGGGGCTCGACATCCTCGGCCCCTTTCCCCGAGCAGTCGGGGGCTTTGAATACTTGTACATTGCAATCGACAAGTTCACAAAGTGGCCGGAAGTGGAAGCAGTGAGGAAGGTGACAGCACAGTCAGTAGTCAAGTTCTTCAGGTCAATTGTTTGTCGTTTCGAAGTCCCTAACAGGATCATCACCGACAATGGCACGCAATTCACGAGCCGCACCTTCATGCAGTACGTCCAAGATCTTGGCACCAAGGTCTGCTTCGCTTCTGTTGCTCACCCGAGAAGAAACGGTCAAGCGGAGAGGGCAACGCTGAAGTGCTGCGCGGGCTCAAGACCAGGACTTTCGACAGGCTGCACAAGTGCGGAAAGAATTGGATTGAGGAGCTGCCGGTGGATCTTTGGTCAATCAGGACGACGCCAAATCGAGCCACTGGCCAGACACCTTTCGCTCTAGTCTATGGAGCAGAGGCAGTTCTCCCCACGGAACTCGTATACGGATCGCCTCGAGTGCTCGCTTATGATGAGCTTGAGCAAGAGCAGCTGCGACAAGATGACGCGCTGCTCCTTGAGGAAGATCATCTTCAGGCTGCTGTACGAGCTGCTCGATACCAGCAAGCTTTGCGCTGCTACCATAGCTGCAAGGTTAATGCCAGAAGTCTCGAGGAAGGCGACCTTGTTCTTCGGTGCGTTCAATCCGCCAAGAATTCCAACAAGTTGACGCCGAAGTGGGAAGGCCCTTATCGGGTGAAATGAGTCACTAGGCCTGGCGCTGTCCGCCTTGAGACCGAAGATGGCTCTCCGGTGAGCAACTCCTGGAACATTGAGCATCTTCGTAAGTTTTACCCATAAGGCGCGGTTGCTGGAACCTGTTCCGGCAACCACCTTTTGTACAAGCTTTGCCGCTGTTGCATGTAACCCTTTGTACAAAGCCGGGCGCAGATCCCATGAATAAATAAAGATCATATGCTCTGCACATCATGTCAAATTTCATCCTTTTTTCTTTTTTGCATGTATTATCTGACACTTTGTGCAGCACTTACCCCCGGTAAGCAATAACGAGCCTTAAGGCTCCATATCTTTATTTTCTCTTCTTTCTTTTTCTTAAGAAAAGAAGGTTCCTTTGCCCACAAGTTCACCGAGGGGGAGGAGAAGATAATGGTATGGACCAGGCGTCGTTCAAGGAAGTATCGCCTTGCCGGGACGCAAACGACAGAAAAGCTAAGTTGCCAAAGTTTGAGCACGATCAGTTTTAATTTTTTTTAAGTTATCTTCCTTGAATGACCGCGCTTTGTATGGAAAACCTGTGTGCGGAGGAACTGACTCGTAGCTAGTTGCGCCCTTACTTTGTTTCGAGTCCGCTCAACAGCTTAAGTGTGCTGCGACTAGTTGCGACAAGGTTTCTTGCCGGAAGCGACACCGCCAGCAGGCTGCTGATGTTCCGCACTCAGCGCTCGCGGCAAGGGTGCCGACGCCGGCAAGTTCCCTGACAGCGTATGGTAAAAACATACAAAGGGAGGAATCAAGTAAAGGAAATAACGTAGCAAATACTGCCCAAGATGAAGTTATATTACAAGGATGACGTGCCGCACTCTAATAGATTGTTCCCGTGACATGTCTCGCAGCGGCGAGAAAAAGGAGAAAACGGGCGGCCTAATCTACGCGGCCACCATCAACCCTCCTGACTTCATTCACCTTGTCCATAATGGGTGCGACAAGGGCCTTGAGCTCTTCAAGAGCAGCACCCGCCGGCAGCTTCTTGAGGACGTTGGTGAGGTTGAGGCCCGGGTTGCGGAAGAGCACCTTCACCAACACCTTCTCCAGAACTCTGGCGCAGATTGCGCGCGACTCGTCAGCTAGCTGCTTTGGGATCCTTTCCCGGAGTTGCTGGAGAGCCGTCGCCACGCCCTTGAAGAACAGAGTGAGCTTGGCGCTGGGCTGGAGGTTCTCATCGGAGGAGTGCCCGAAGCCCTCCAGTTCCAGCTGCGTCAGCTCCTCGTCAATGACCGCGGCAATGTTCACGAGGCCCTCCGTCCAGAGCTCCACAGTGTCCCTGAAGGTGTTCTGGGTCTCGGCGGCCCTCGTCAGCAACGCCTCATTGGCCTTGATCTCCTCCTTCAAGTCCTCCTCCCGCTTCTTGGGGCCGTCCAGAGTCTCGGCCAACGTGGCCAGCTTCAGCTCCAGATCAGCATTTGAATCCTTGGCGGCACTCAGCTCTTTGCCCCTCTCGAGGAGACGACCCTGCAGCTCACCGTGGGCAAGGGCGTCCTTCTCGCGCTCGCGCTGGAGCGCGGCAAGCTCTTCGTTCTTCGCCTTGAGAGTGGCTTCTAGCTCCGTCGGCGCCCATTCCTTCGCCGGCGTCTACCCCACCTCCCGTTTGCTCCGGTGGCGGTGGGATCGACGCGGACGGAGCGGCCACCTCCGAAGCCTTCTTCTTCGGTGGCATGTCGATGAAGATGATGAAACAAATGAAGAACTGGCTCGCGTGAACGCCGGATCGGGTTCACACAACCTCGACGCCCCCTACCTGTCGTGCCAAAGATGTCGTGGGAAACGAACACCTATGGGGAAGGGCCCCTTTTCGGTCCGGCAGGGCGCGGAGGGCACACGAAGAGCGGATCGAGGCGGAGCACGCGAGCGATTTTACCCAGCTTTGGAGCTCTCCGGAGAGATAATACTCCTACTGCTGCTTTGTGATTGTATTATGTTCTTGCTAGAAAGCGTGGGAGTGTTCTGGTTTCGAATGAGTCGAACCCCTTCTACGTTGCGCATGGGCATCCTTTTATAGGCTCAAGGGGTCACCGACAGGTGGCAATGCAGGCAAGGGTACAAATGTAAAAAGGGTGGTTGGTACAACTGCTTCTACAGTGCACCCTACCTAACTCTGACGGTAGGGGACAAAGGCATTAAATGCCCGTCCGCGTCGCCCAAACAGTGCAGAAAAGCGACCATTAGGGGCACCACCGTTCGCCACGATGGCTACCTCGTCATCTCCACTCGCCACCTCGCACCGCTTGGCTGCACAGCTTCCCGCCACGTGCGCCTAGAACGGTCCTGCGGCGACACGTCGACGAATGCGCTGGAGCGTGGGCACAGAGTGGTGGCTTCGTCGCGGCAAGCGCCTTGCCGCGGTCATTGTCTTGTCGCGCCCGGAAGCTTGTCGCTCGCCGGGTCTTGCCGGGACGCGCGGCGCGTCGCGGCAAGTTCCTTGAAATGCCTTGGTTGGCCTTCCCGGCAAGCTCCTCTTGCCGGGGCCTTGTCCTTCCCAGCAAGCTCCTCTTGCCGGGGTTTTGTCTTCTCAGTTAAAACACTTTGTTCTTGAATGGCTTCAATAGGAACTACGGAGGATCTTGGCGAGCACCCGGCAAGCCTTGCCACGGGACGCTGCGACTGCCCGTGCACAAGTTCGGGATACTAAGGTACCCCTACTTTAGTACACCGACAGGGCCGTTAATGGGTCTAAAGTAATACACTGTTCACTGCGGGCCAGTTTCACCACAGGCCGTTAATAGGCCAAGAGTTACATAGGGCCTCATATGGGCCGAAAGACTTCATGGGCCATACATGGGCCAGAAGTGAAAACGGGCTGGAATCATATTGGATGACCCAGATGCCGCTACAGGGCCTAATTTGGATAGGGCGTAACAGGCCTTGGGTTAGTGGGCTGTAAATGGGCTATATGCGAACAGGCTGTTAACAGGCTTTCCATGGGCCGGCCGGTCACCTTTTGACCAAGTCAAATGGGCCGGCCTTTTCACAGGAATGGGCCTCTGTTGGGCCATGCCACGTGTCGACGTGTCATAGGCGCCTTCCATCCAATGAGTGGATGACATCTGTCCCAACAATGAGCCGACACATGTTTCCTCCAGCCAATGATGATTTTACACGTGGAAAATCCCCATTGGTCGGGGCTGTTAATGGGTTATCGTATCCAAAACCCGACCCGATAGCTTAACGACGTTCCGTTACGGTGGATGCCATGTGTTGGTCACCCTTGACAAAAGCACTTCTGTGACGCGCGATTTATCATCATGGAAGTGGACACTTCCGTGATGATAATTTTGGTAATGTCATCGAACACTTCTACGGTAGCACATATATGACTATCTTGATTCTGTCATAAATTTTTCATGGATGTACATGCATGACAAAAAACACGACCTACTGTGACAAACACGTATCATCACGGAAGTGTATTTTTTTTGTAGTGTAAGACTATTTTGAGAATTAAGCAATAAGACTATTTCTATTGCCCGGCTCCCGGAGGATCCAGAACCCTAAAACCCTAGCCGCCTCCTGTCTCCGCCGCCGCCCCACGCGCAAGGACGGCGCCACACCGTCGGCCGCCATGCTCGAGTCCTCGCCCCTCTCCCTCCTTCCCCTACAGCCTACGGCCAAGACCGGGCAGAACCCTAGCTCCTAACACCTTGGTATCAGGTACCCGGGTTTCGACCATGTCTTCACTACCTCCAAACCCGCCACCACCACCGCTGCCGCTGCCCAACTCCTCCCCCACCGCCGCTGCCACCGATTCCACCAACACCGCCACTGCGTCGCCAGGCGCCACGGCCTCCCTATCAACGCCAATCTTCTCCGCACCCGGCACCACACCGGGCCAGGGCCAGCCACAAACCCCCATCCAGCAACCACCGCCGTCGCCTCCCCCCCCACCGTAGCAGTTCACACCGGAGGCCATGGCCGGCATTCTCAACGACCTGGTTGTCGCGGTCCAGGGCATCCGCCTCTACTTGGCGAGCCCGTACGGGCCGCCCCCACCGCTCCATCCGGCCATGGCCGCGGGCCAGCAGGCGCTGCCGTGGTACTCAATACTGGCTGCCATAACCGGCGGCTACCCGACACTTCCCCCACCATCGGCTTCGACACCGCCTTGACCATAGTGGCCGGCACTGTTCGCGGCACCAACCGCGCCGCCCTCCACCACCCAGGGACCCGCAGTGGCCGACCTGGGCCACGCTGTCCGCACCGTCCTCCACCGCGCCGTCCGTTCCGGCGGCAACGGTGCAGGTTCCACCACCGCCCCCGCCCAGCCCTAGCCTGGGCCAGTCCTCGTCGAGCGGCCTTTTGATCTAGGAGGTCCGCTTTCCTTCATCACCGTCGCCACTTTCCGGCTGGCTCCACGGTCGCCGTCGGCTTACACGGAGGCCCGGCCACCATCAAGGTTCCAGTTGCAGCCCGAGGCGTCGGGCGCCAAAGGGCACTACGCCGGTCCTTCCACCGTGGCCCGAGCTCCGTCATCAGCCCTCCATACCGCCGAGGCAGTGGGCCAGGGCGCGCCACACCAGCAGCCGCCCCGGTTTGCCAAGATCGACTTTGCCACCTACGACGGTTCGGATGACCCGCGTAACTGGCTCAACTAGTGTGACCAGTTCTTCCGCGGACAGCGCATGCCCGCGTTGGAGCACACTTGGCTAGCATCCTACCATCTCGGAAGGGCCGCCCAGACATGGTACTACGCCCTCGAGCAGGACGAGGGCGGCATGCCACCGTGGGATCGCTTCCGCGAGCTATGTCTTCTTCGGTTCGGACCACCGGTACGCGGGAGCTGCTTGGCTGAGTTGGGCCGCCTGCCTTTCAACTCCATGGTGCAGGATTTCGCAGACCGCTTCCAGGCACTAGCATGCCATGTGCCTGGTGTGACGGCCTTACAGCGGGCGGAGCTCTTCGTCGGCGGCCTTCCCAACCACATCCGCGTGGACGTCGAGATGAAGGGGCCACAAGACCTTCAGACAGCCATGTACTATGCTCGGGCATTCGAGCAGCGCGCCCAGGCTTTGACGCGGCCATCCGCGCCACCTAGGGGCCGCCAGCCCGCCCGGCCGCCTCCGACGGCACCGACGTCTTCCACCGCCGCCCTGGCAGCCACCCCGGCATTGACGCGGCCATTCAGGCGCCTTACTCAGGCGGAGCAGCTGGAACGCCGGCGCTTCGCCTATGCTTCAACTGCGATGCACCCTATGCACCGGGCCATGTCTGCCCGCGCCTCTTCTACTTGCAGACGACTGACGAGACCGAGTATGACACCCCGGAGGATGGCCTCGGCGCTCCAGGCCTTGCAGAGCCTGCAGCGGCACCCGCGCCTGCCCCAGCTACCGCCCTCGTGGTGTCACTTCACGCGCTGGCCGGCATCCGTGATGAATGGACGATGCTCTTACCGGTCATGATCCATGGCGAGCGCCTGGTGGCCCTCCTGGACACAGGTTCCACGCATAATTTCTTTCCAGAGGCCACCATGCGGCGCCTTGCACTACAGTCGACCGGCGGGGAGCAGTTGCGTGTCACGGTCGCTAATGGCGACCGTCTACGCTGCCACGGTCTCGCCCGCGACGTGCCCATCACTATCGACGACGAGCACTTCACCTTCACCTGCACCGACATCGACTTGGGTTGCTTCGACTTCATCCTCGACGTCGACTTCTTGTGCACGTTGGGTCCCATTCTCTGGGACTTCGATGCGCTAATGATGACCTTCTGGCGCTTGGGTCGTCACATTCGGTGGGACGGCATTGGGGGTGTCGCGCCCGCACCCCCTCTTCAGCTGGCCGCGACAACCGCCGAGGCCGAGCATCCGCTCTTGGATGACCTCCTACAGCAGCACCGGGATCTCTTTGAGGAGCCGCTGGGCCTGCCGCCGGCCCGGATCTATGACCACCGTATTCACCTCCTTTCGGGATCAGCCCCTGTAGCCGTACGGCCTTACCTGTATCCTCAGCTGCAGAAGGATGAGTTGGAGTGGCAGTGTGCTCTCATGCTTGCCGCCGGCATCATCCGCATCTCCACATCACCATTCACAGCGCCGGTCCTCCTCGTTCGCAAGTCGGATGGCCCGTGGTGTTTTTGCATCGACTACCGTGCCCTTAATGCTCTCACATCGAAGGACAAGTTTCCTGTTCCGGTTGTCGATGAGCTTCTCGACGAGCTGCACGGGGCGCGCTTCTTCACCAAGCTGGATCTCTGGTCCGGGTATCATCAGGTGCGCATGCACCTGGATGACATCGCCAAGACGGCGTTTCGGACTCACCATGGCCACTTTGAGTTCTTGGTGATGCCCTTTGGCCTCTCCAACGCCCCGGCGACCTTTCAGGCCTTGATGAATGATGTCCTACGACCCTACTTGCATCGGTTTGTGCTTGTTTTCTTTGATGACATTCTTATCTATAGTGCCTCTTGGGCAGAGCACCTCCAGCATGTGGCTATCGTCTTCAATGAGCTTCATGCGCATCATCTTCATCTTAAGTGCTCAAAGTGCTCGTTCGGGACGCCTTCTGTCGCTTACCTCGGCCATGTCATCTCGGCCGAGGGAGTGGCCATGGACGCCAACAAGGTGGCGGCCGTCGCCGCCTGGCCAACTCCACAGTCTCCGCGGGCTCTTCGCGGGTTCCTAGGCCTCACGGGGTACTACCGGAAGTTCATTCGGGAATTTGGCCTCATCGCGGCCCCACTCACGCGTCTTCTCTGTCGCGAAACCTTTTCTTGGGATGAGGAGGCCACTATAGCGTTCGAGGCCCTCAAGGGGGCCCTCACGACGGGACCCGTCCTGCAGATGCCGGATTTCGACCTCCCATTTACCGTCGACTGTGACGCCTCTGGTGCGGGGTTCGGTGCAGTCCATCATCAGGGCGATGGACCCCTCGCTTTCTTCAGCCACCCTTTGCTGCACGACATCTTAAGCTGGCGGCTTATGAGCGTGAGCTCATTGGGTTGGTGCAGGCAGTGCACCATTGGCGGCCCTATCTTTGGGGTCGTTCCTTCCGGATCCGCACGGACCATTACAGGCTCAAGTTCATGCTGGATCAGAGGCTCTTGACGGTACCCCAGCACCAGTGGATTAGTAAACTCTTTGGGTTTGACTTCACCGTCGAGTACCAGTCGGCTCTCCTTAACACCGTCGCCGACGCCCTGTCTTGGTGTAATGTCGATGTGGAAGATGGTGCGGCAGAGGGGGCGGCCTTCTGCATCATCACCGGGCCCTCCTTCGCCCTCTACGCCGACATCCGACGGGCGACCGCTGCCGCGACCGACTCCCTCCTCCTGCAGCAACAGCTGGCGGCAGGAGAGCTGGAGGAGCCGTGGCACCTCGCTGATGGCCTGCTCCTCCATGGGCACAGGGTCTTCGTTCCGGCGCATGACGATCTTCGTCAGCAGGTGCTGCGCCTAGCCCACTCGGCAGGCCATGAGGGGTGCAGAAGACACTCCATCGTCTCCGCACCGACTTCTATATTCCCGGTGATCGTGCGCTGGTTCGTGACTGGGTACGGTCTTGTGTGACGTGCCAGCGCAACAAAACAGAGACTCTATGGCCGATTGGCATGCTTCAGCCCTTGGAGGTGCCATCCCAGGTTTCGGCGGACATCTCCATGGACTTCATCGAGGGCCTTCCCAAGGTCGGCGGCAAGTCCATCATTCTCACGATGGTCGGCCGCTTCTCCCGTATGCTCACTTCATCGCACTTGGCCATCCCTATACAGCAGCGTCTGTCGCACGGGCCTTCTTCGATGGCATTGTCCGTCTCCACGGGTTCCCTTCTTTGATAGTCAGTGATCGGGACCCCGTGTTCACGGGACACGTGTGGTGCGACCTCTTCCGGCTGGCGGGCGTGAAGCTCCGCCTGAGCACCGCTTTCCACACTCAGACGGATGGCTAGTCTAAGATCGTTAACAAGGTGATTGCCATGTATTTGCGTTGTGTTACAGGTGATTTCCATGGATGGACTGGCTCTCATGGGCGGAGTACTGCTACAACACCTCTTATCACTCCGCCCTCTGTGCTACGCCCTTTGAGGTGGTGTATGGCCGGCCACCCCCGCCGATCCTTCTGGTTGATCCGTCCTTGGCACGGACCGAGACAGCCGGTGCTCTTATAAGGAGCCGTGATGAGATGCCCGGGGAAGTCCGGCAACGGCTCCTACAGGCCCAGCAGTTGGCCAAACATTACTATGATGGTCATCATCGCGAGGTAGAGTTCGCGGTGGGTGATTGGGTCTGGCTGCGTCTACTTCATCACTCTACGCAGTCCTTGGACCCACGCGCGAGGAGGAAGCTCGGTCCTCGCTATGCCGGTCCCTTTGCTATCCTAGAACACATTGGAAATGTGGCTTACCATCTTCAGCTTCCGGCAGGCGCGCAGATCCATGATGTCTTCCATGTCGGGCTGCTCAGGCCATTCCGCGGCGAGCCACCCTCGGCACTCCCACCGATCACGGATGGGCATCTCCTTCCTGAGTCGGAGAAGGCGTTGAAGGCTCAGCTGCGACGCGGCTCCTGGTACGTGTTGATTCAATTGACTGGACTGCCAGAGGAGGATGCTACTTGGGAGCAGCGCAAGGAGTTCCGCCAGCACTAACCCGACTTTCAGCTCGAGGATGAGCTGTTTGCGCAGGCGGGGAGAGATGTTATGACCGGCCAGGTCTATGGCCGCAAGGAGGCCCACTAGGCAAACTTAGCCCTCAAGTTATCTTAGTTTTATTTCATATCGTGGTTATATATACGACTTGTAAGACTATTTTGAGAATTAAGGAATAATACTATTTCTATTGCCCGGCTCCCAGAGGAGCCGGAACCCTAAAACCCTAGCCGCCTCCTGTCTACGCCACTGCACCACGTGCAAGGACGGCGCCACGCCGCCGGCCGCTGCGCTCGAGCCCTCGCCCCTCTCCCTCCTTCCCCTACGCCTTCGGCCAAGACTGGGTAGAACCCTAGGTCCTAACAAGTATCCTTGAGATCCTTGTGGTAAACTTCTCCAATGCGTCCCATGGTAATGTGGGCTGCCATGCTCTTTCCTAGACTCCAGGTTGGTGCATCAAGGAAAACTCTATGGGCGAGGTGACTGGCATGAACGTCCTCCCTGAAATTTGAACTTCAATCATCCAATGCCCCGCTTCAGGTAAAGTGGCGATGTAGGTCCCGGTGAAGCTTGGTACTCCGATATTCAGGTATCTAGTGACTTCCTTCAAGTGGCGTCCAAAAGGTGTATCTTCATCCGGTTGCATGAACTTGTTCCTTGCATCCACCATCCTAAAGAGTAGAAAAAGGAGAGGAGTCAGAAATGAGATGAGAGTAGTGATCTAGGGCTTTAGCTTAGTGGTCGTGTCCTACAGTCAGCGTGTGCTCTGATATCATCTTGTAGTGACCAGACCTCAAACAGTCTGATCTCTGTACATCAGTGTCATCCCTGGATCGGTAATGCTGACACGCACAGTACTTGAACGATTTATACAAAGTAGCAATCACACACTTATTACATCAAATGTCTCAAAAGAGAACTTATTACAATAAATATGGCTTAAGGCCATCTAATGACGATAACAACGAAAGGCTTGGAAGATAAAGCGAGTCCATCAAATCCAACGGCATCACTGAGTGAAAGATCACGACCTAAGGCACCTTACTCGTTGTATGGAAAGTCTGCAACATGAACGTTGCAGCCCGAAAATGGGTCAGCACATGGAATATGCTGGCAAGGTAACACATAGAGAGTAATTAACAGAATATTGCTATCACTACATGCATATATGGCTGGTGGAAAGCTCTATGGTTAGAGTTTTGCACAAAGCCAATTTTTCCCTACAACAAAGGAATAAATTTTATTTAACTATCATGGTGGTTTTTAAACATTGAGAAGGTTCCTCCAACTCAATCCGAATTAAGCATCATCATTAACCCAATCAAATTAAATTAAGTAACATGATGAGATTCACATGATAATCCAAGTACTAGATACTCCAAACGTCCATAACCGGGGACACGGCTAACCATGATTAGTTTATACACTCTGCAAAGGTTTGCGCCCGTTTCCCCGCAAGACTAGATCTCCTCCATTGAATTTCTCGCACTACATGGTGTTTGAGAAACGGATGACCGAGACACAGTCTTTCAGAAGCATTAACTCTTTACTCTGGCTAGACAGTACCAACCTACATCCCCTACATCTGCTAGCCTACCACTGAAAGAGATCATGCAACATACTAAACTATGCTAGAGCCCATAGTAGCTTGCGGCTGCACACGGAAGTTTCTAGCATGAATAAGCTCATGATCCATTTGAGCCTGGGTGGCAATCCATAGGAGAATCACATGGTACCCAAGGATTTCCAAAAATACAGGCAACACTGGGTTCCCCAGGTGCCTCAATCCACCCAGATGTGTATTAAAGTTGCCACCTTAAGTTGAACCATTAATTAACAATCTCACACCTGTCATGGAAACACTCATCCAATCCACGCCTACAAGCATAACATAGCAATATAAGAAAACGTAGAAGTAATTCCCAAAGGTTTGATAATAAACAGGGCGATAGGTGCTACCTCATCTACTTCCCAAAACCACATGTTAATCAGATCCTAACTATGCAATTGTTTGAGGATTGATCTAATGCAATAAAACTGGGTAGTAAAAGAGGTACGATCAAAGTGTTACTTGCCTTGCTGATGATCCGTGAAACCTAGAGACTCGTAGTAGCACGCTGCGCACTCCGGGTACTCTATCGAAAACAAACAAGCACACAATAAGAACTGATCTAAAGCACGGGTAAAACTGAAATAAGAGATCTAACCAGAAAGTTCAACTTAAGAACTCCGGTTTGCAAGAAGAATCAAATCAAACGAAGCAATGAAACTCAAACGGTGAAAGAGACAAGCTTCATTTACTAATCTGGACCTAAGTCAAATTTTGCAGTAGCAAAAACTTGTTTGAGTTGGTTAAACGGAAAGCGGGTTTCGAGATGAAACTCTAGGCGCTTGAATCGCCTAATTCCGGTAAATGAGCGAAAAGTTATACTAAAATGAAAATCGTATCAGAAATCGCGATCGAAAATAACGTGAAAAATCCGAGAAAAAGAAAAACTGACGAACAGGCTAACAAACGAACGTTCACTGGCTGCGGCTAAACGGTGAAAACCATTCGTTAAAACGAACGTACGGACGAACTTCCGCTAAATAACTAAACCGAGAAAAACCGACGAACCGAAACTAAAAAAAACGGATCTAGGGTTTTAAAAAATGAATGGTTTTATAAAAAAAGGCGGCGGCTACCTCGGGTCCGGTTTCTTTTTCATGTAGTTGTGGTTGTGGTCCGGTTTCGTATTTGCCATGTAGTTGTGGTCTTTCTTTTCCTCAGCATAGACATCAATGTCTTTCTCATGCTCCTTGGGTGCTTTTATGAGCTTTGCCCACTCATCATTAGTAGACTAGTACATTGTACCTTCAATCATCCACACAATCTTGCCATGTGGATAGAAATGAGCCATAGAATAAAACTGCATAATGAGCTCATTATTCCATTTGGTCAACTTTTGAGCCACAAACTTGTCAACACCATTGAGCTTGAAGCTCTCATGCACTCCTGGAAAATGGTCTTCATTCTCCTCAATATACTCCCAATCAACCCACTTCATGTCACTGACAATGGGATTCTTGTCAAGCAGCACTGTTTCACAAAAATCTTGTTGTTCTTTGGTGTGGAATCTATAGTCCACAGCTATCCTTCTCCTTACTGCATATGAATTAGCTTGTCCCCACAATCTGAGACCTTCATCTTTTCTTTCTTCCATATTCTCAGCCACTGGATGATTGTCGTCATGGTCTGGAATTTTTGGCTTGAGTTTCCTAAGCACTTGGGGCTTCAACATGTTCTTCCTCAGCTTCAGGCACTAGGGCCTTGTTCTTTTCTGCAGCATGGATGTTCCTGGTGCTTCTCTTAGGTGAAGTCTTGAGGGCTTGAGCTGGAGCTTTGGGGCTGTCTTGGGCTTTGAAGGAGCAGCCCCGGACTTGATGGCACCCCCCATCAGCTTCTGTGACTTAGTAGGAGGTGCTGGTGCAGCATCCTCTTCTTCCTCTTCCTCCTCACTAGCATGATCTCTTCTCATAGATGGATTTCCAAGCACTCTAGCAGTAATTTTCCTGACCCTTTTCTTTTCCTCTTCACCTTTTCTTGGATGAAGTGTAAATACCATAGTCTCTTGAGTTGATCCCCTGGCTTTAGACATTGGCACTCTCCTGGCAGGTGCTTTCTTGTGCTGACCTGGCTTGGTAGAAGTAGCATCAGCATATTCCTTCTTTGGTACCTTCTTCTTTGAGCTGAATTCTTCAATATCAAAGTCCTCATCCTCAGAGTCTGAAGTTTTCTTCTTCCTCTGCCTAGTCTGAGCCTTAGGCAGGTTGCTTGGTGGGCACCAGCTACCTTCATCATAGCTGCCAGAGGGACTAGTGCCCTCACTCAAGTCCATCTGCTCCTCTAACTTGTTCTAACTATCACTTTGATCAGACATACTGCACAACAAACTGAGAGCTGACCCTATGAATAGTTGTAGATGAGATAGAGTAGATGAGCATCACAAAGTGCAGAGTTCTTGAAAAAAAATGAGTCAAAAACTTAGTTTTAGTTTTCTATAGGAAGCACTTCGGAGCTACCGATTTGTAAAACTCGGTGACACTGAAGCAACTTTGGAGTCTAAACTTGTGGAATCGGTCGAACTGAGACATAGTTCGGTGATTCTGAGTTTGCTAGGGTTCCACAAAGTCATGATCTCGATCACACCGATTTGCAATTTTCGGTCAGACCAAAAATCACATGTGCAATGGCCTAAGCCAAATCGGTGAGACCGATTTCTACAATTTGGTCGGTCCGAGATGTGTCCGGCGGAAACCTAACCCTAAATTTTCAAATCAAAACTAGTCTAAAGGATGTTTATGTGGATAGATCGATGTCATACTTGGAAAGAAACATGGCATTGCCTTTGTGCTAAGAATCAGAGTTAAAAGAAAGCACAAAGTGTTGAGCTCATACCCTAGCTTGGTGATGAGCTCGCTATGGCGGCAACGGAGGGGAGGATTTCCGTTGACGGCGGCGGAGATCAGTGGCGGGAGGCCACTGGCAGCGAGAAGACGATCCGGAGACCCGAGGCGGAAGAGTAGGACAAGCGTGGGCGAAGAGGTTTTGGAGGAATTTACAAAATTTGACCCATCGATATATATATATATATCCTCACAGTGTCGGTGTGACCAAGTGGAACAACTCGGTGTCACCGAGATGCAGAATCGCAAGCAGTTACTACAACTCGGTGAGACCGAAAATTTCTAATCGTTTGCACCGAGATTGAAAACTTGATCAACCCAGTGAACTCAGTGTGACTGAAATGGATGATTCGGTCAGACCAAAATACACAAAAAGGTTTTGGAAGTTTTTAGTCTATGACAAATCGGGACTCCGAGTCCTCCTCACCCAGATGGTTTGAATTTGACTTAGATCAAACTTTGTGACGTAAGCATGAAAAGAGTTTGACACGAGAAAAGCATAGATAGCTAGAGGAAGTTCTTAGGCATTCTTGTCCATCCATTTGGCAGAATAAGAAGATCCAAACGTTCAAAGCAACAAATGGATATCCTCAAATGAGAAAAGTACGCAACCAACATGCTCACTGAATAAAATGGCAAATGAAATATGTGGCAAAGCATGCACAATCACTCTAGCATCTATCGAGCAATTGGCGATGATTAGGTCATCTATATATGAGTATATTGACTTAGGAGTCAAATGAGAAAATTTGATCATAGGTCATACTCATCATTTAAGCACAAGTGGGGTTACCACTTTTACATAAAGCATTGTTGTGTTCACACCATTAGAGTTGCTTTAGCTCAATTCTTAGAGTAAATCTCCCCCCAGATGTGATATCCCCCCTAAGAGGGATGAGCTAACCTTGGGTTTTGTCGATGATGACTTCATGTAGATATTGAAGATGTGGATGCTCATTGTTGATGTAGATAATGTGAAGCAATCCATTGGAGTGTGTTTCACTTTCAATACCTACATGGGTTTGTCCAACAAGGAACAAACAAGGATATCCATAGACATATAGTGAAGCACACACATGATGATGTCCATGAAAGCATTAGGTTACCTTGTCCCTTGTCTTACCAACAAGAGGGTTTGTAACTCCTTGTACTAGTGCAAGATGTGGAAGTTGTTTGCACTTGTCCTTGCCAAAATGAATATGAGTGAAGTATGTCGGCGGAGTCACCCTCAAGAACTTTCTAGTTCTTCTTCTTCGGGATCCACATCATTTTGATGGGGATCCTTGGGGTTGTAGATGTACTTGATGAAGTAGAATCTGATGTAGTCTTGGGAACCCACTTGACCAAGGCCTTTGGAGCATCTTCAAATGCATTAAACTCCTCTTGAAGCTTGTCCTTGCCTTTTAGCTTGTGGTCTTGTGGTGGAAGATCATCTTGAGATTGTGTTTCCTTGAAGGAAGTAGGATCATATTTCTCTTGTTGAGGAACAAACTTTGTCTTGGGGTATTGATATTCTTCCCACACAACTCCATTGGCATTGAACTTTCATTCAAAACCAACACCTTGATTCTTCAAGTGCCTTCCTTGCTTGCGTACAATTTCCTCAAATTGCATACTTCCGGCAAGGCTCTTGTAAACACCTTTCTCTATAATTCCCTTCAATAAGCTATTTTCTTGCTCGAGTGTAACTTGGTTAAGAGAATCATTAGTGGAATCAAGAGAACTACTAGAAGCAACATTATTGGATTTAACATGATTATTGTTACTACTAGAAGAAGAATCTTTCTTGTTCTTGTTGCTAGATTTTACTTGTGGCATATAAGTAGACAACATTAAATGCTTGGCAATGTAAGAAGAACTTTTCTTCCGAAGATCATCATTGATGGCTTTTAAGAACCCATGTTCTTGCTCAAGACTGAGCTTTTCGAAGCGTAACTTCTCATGAGTTTTTAAAGTTCTCGATGATCTTCTAAAGTAGTTTCATGAGCTAACTTAAGGGTGTTTAGTTCTTTAGTTAGACGCTCAATATCCTTCTTATAATTGTCATTTGTTTCATCTTGATTAGCATGATTAATAGCATGTTCATCATAGTATTCATCACTAGAGGTGTCAACTAGTAAATCATCATCACCTACTCAATCATCTTCATCACTATTGAAATCAACATACTTGGCGTGTGTTACCTTGGGGCCTTTAGCCATGAAGCATCTCCCAATACCTTCATTTGGTGAATCAAATATGTCATAGGAATTGGTTGACAAAAGTGCTAGACCTGCAACACCTTCATCTTAAGTATATTCGGAGTCGGAGTGATAACTTCTCTGGGAGTGGTGATCGGAGTCGGAGCCGGATACCCATTCACCAACTTGAGCGTGATGTCTTCATCTTGTGTTGCTCCTTGATGACTTGTCCTTCCTTTCCTACTCCTTGCTTCTTCGAGAAGTTCTTCGTTCATAGCGATCATCTCTACTCCTTCTCTCTCTTGGAGGTGATTATTCATTTTTGCTTCTCCTTTTAGGTGTCCTGGTCTCCCACAATTGTAGCAATTTCGCTCACGACTAGAAGATCTTTTGTCACTGTAGGACCTTGACTTGGAACTTCTTTCCTTGCTTCTACTCTCGTAGAATTTGTTGAAGTTCTTCACCATTAAGCTCAATTCTTCATTAAAGGCTTGTTTCTTATTTGATGATGTAGGAGCATCACATGAGGCTTTATAAGCACCACTAGACTTGTTGTGAAGCGCTTCTTTATCCTGAGTAACATCCCATGAGCAACAATTCTTCCAATGACTTTGGTTGGCTTGAGAAATTTCTAGTTTGGCATCATTTGGATCAAAGTGCACACGGTGTCATATTTTCCATCCAAGGCTCTCAAGATCTTTTTGACGATGAATTTGTCGGTCATCTCTTCACTTCCTAAGCCGGCAATCTCATTTGTGATGAGAGCAAGCCTAGAGTACATTTCAGCGACACCTTCACCATCCTTCATTTTGAATTTGTCAAGTTGACTTTGAAGCACATCCAACTTGGACTCATTGACGGAGTTGGTACCTTCGTGCATATCAATCACCAAATTTCCTTTGCATTCTCAAGAAGGCTAATTTTGTTGAATTCTTCGGGGCACAATCCATTGAAGAGGATATCGCAAGCTTGAGTATTGTATTACAAAATCTTCAATTCTTCTGCGGTAGCTTCACGATTTGGTTCTCTCCCATCAAAGAATTCACCTTGCAAACCAATACACACAATAGCCCAAACGGCGGGGTTATGTCCAAAAATATGCATTTTCATCTTATGTTTCCAACTAGAAAAATTAGTACCATCAAAGAAAGGACCTTTACAGTGGTAATTTCCCTTGCTAGACACGATACCCTCCTAGGTTGTGCAACCAAGGCTATGATCACCAAAGCTATGGAAATCAAGGGAAATGGAGACCAAAGCTCTGATACCACTAGTAGGATCAAAAGTATGTCTAGAGAGGGTGATTAGACTACTTGACCAAATAAAAACTTAACCTTTTCCCAATTTTAATTCTTGGTAGATTTTAGCAACTTAGCACAAGTCAAGCAATCTTAACACATTTCAAGATAGCATGCAAAGAGTATATGAGAAGCGGAATGTAAAGCATGTAACTTGCAACAAAGTGAATGGGAGGGGTTTGGAGGGAGCGAACGCAATGTTGACACGGAGATTTTTGGCGTGGTTCTGATAGGTGGTGCTATCGTACATCAAAATTGATGGGGACTTCCACCAACGAAGGGTAACGGTTGCGTAAGTCCATGGAGGGCTGCACCCACGAAGGGTCCACGAAGAAGCAACCTTGTCTAATCGCCCACGAAGGACTTGCCTCACTAGGGTAGATCTTCACGAAGTAGGCGATCTTCTTGCCCTTAGAAACTCCTTTGTTCAACTCCACAATCTTGACGGAGGCTCCCAAGTGACACCTAACTAATCTAGGAGGCACCACTCTCCAAAAGGTAATAGATGGTGTGTTGATGATGAACTCCTTGCTCTTGTGCTTAAAATGATAGTCTCCCCGACACTCAACTCTCTCATAGATTTGGCAATGGTGGAAAGATTATTTGAGTGCAAAGCAACTTGGGGAATGCTAGAGATCAAGATTCATGTGGCTAGATTGGAATATCTAGGTCTCAACACATGAGTAGGTGGTTCTCTCTTAGAAAATGAATGCTGGAAGTGTAGGCACGTTCTGATGGCTCTCTCCTCGAATGAAGAATGGATGGAGGGGTATATATAACCTCCACACAAAATCTAACTGTGACACACATATTCTCAAACTCGGTGAGACTGAATGGTAAACCTCGGTCAGACACATTTAGGTCAAAATATGAACGTTAGGCTTTTCGGTGAGACCGACGCAGTCAACTCGGTGAGATCGATAAGTTAGGATTAGGGCATAACGTAATCTCGGTTTGACCGATCAAATGAACTCGGTGGGACTGATTTCAGCAATAGGCACATAGAAAGTTGTTCAAGAAAACTCGGTGGGACCGATTCGCTCACTTCAGAAGACCGAAGTGTTACGAAAAGGAAACAGGGAGTTTTCATTGCAGACTCGGTGGGACCGATTCGCTCATTTCGGTGGGACCGAAATGTTACAAAAAGGAAAGAATGAGTTTAAAATCCCATCTCAATGAGACGGAGATCCCTATCGGTGAAACCGAAGTGACTAGGGTTTGTGGCAGTGGCTATGTCAAATGAAACTCGGTGGCGCAGGATAGATCAAATCAGTGGGGCTGAGCTTGACTTTTAGGTTTAGAACATAGGTGGAAATGAGAAATAAGTTGAGGGTTTTGGAGCATATCACTAAGCATTTTGACCAAGTAAGCCATTAACCCACACCTCATCCCCTTTTAATTGTATTGGCTTTCCTATTGACTCAGTGTGATCTTGGATCACTTAAATGAAAAAATGTAGAGTCTTGAGCTTGTTGCCAATATGTGTCCTTATAATTTTGAGGGGTCCACATCTCTAGTCCATGCCATGCCGATCATTGAACTTTCTAAAATAATCATCTTGAAAGAGCATTAGTTCATTGAACTATATGTTGTTAAGAATTACCAAAACCACCCAGGGATTAGTTGCACTTTCAATTTCTTCATGTCAAATACATATTCCTCTGACTATGAGATTATGCAACTCCCGGATACTGGAGGAATTCCTTGTGTGCTATAGAACGTCACAACGTAACTAGGTGATTATAAAGATGCTCTACAGGTATCTCCAAAGGTGTTTGTCGGGTTGGCATAGATCAAGATTAGGATTTTTCATTCCGAATATCGGAGAGGTATCTCTGGGACCTCTCAGTATTGCACAACATAGAAGCTTTACAAGCAATGTAACTAATGAGTTAGTTGAGGGATGAAGCATTATGGAACAAGTAAAGAGACTTGCCGGTAACGAGATTGAACTAGGTATCAAGATACCGATGATCGAATCTTAGGCAAGTAACATACCGATGACAAACGAAATAATGTATGTTGTCATAACAGTTTGACCGATAAAGATCTTCGTAGAGTATGTGGGACCAATATGAGCATCCAGGTTTAGCTATTCGTTATTGACCGGAGAGGTGTCTCGGTCATGTCTACATAGTTCTCGAACCCATAGGGTCCGCACGCTTAACGTTCGATGACAATTTGTATTATATGAGTCATGTGATTGATATGTTCGGAGTCACGAATGAGATCACGGACATGACGAGTAGTCTCTAATGGTCAAGAGGTAAAGATTGATATGTTGGATGATAGTATTAGGACATCATAAGTGTTCCGGAATCTATCGTGTACATATCAGAGTACCGGGGGGTTACGGGAACCCCCGGGGGGAAGATATGGGCCATATGGGCGATATGTTGGAGGGAGGCACACCAGCCCACAAAGGATGGCGCCCCCCCCCCCAGGGAAGGAGGCCAAATTTGCCTTGGAGGAGGGGCCGGCACCCCCCTCTTTCCTTCTCACCCTCTATCTTTCCCTCTTTCCCCCTTCCTGTAAAAGGAAAGGGGGGGCAAATCGTACTAGGAGCCCAAGTAGTATTCCTCCTACTTGGGAGCACCTAGGGCTAGGTCCCTTCTCCTTCCTCCTTTATATACGTGGGGAGAGGCGCCTAGAACACACATCAATTGTTCTTAGCCGTGTGCGGCGCCCACTCCATAGTTTACACCTCCGGTCATATTCTCGTAGTGCTTAGGAGAAGCTCTGGGCGGATCACATCACCATCACCGTCACCATGCCGTCATGCGGACGGAACTCATCTACTTCCTCTACACTCTGCTGGATCAACAGCTCGAGGGATGTCATCACGCTGACTTGTGCAGAACACGGAGGTGCCGTATGTTCGATACTTGATCGGTAGGAACAAGAAGACGTTCGACTACATCAACCGCATTAAGCAAAGGCTTCCACTTTCGGTCTATGAGGGTACGTGGACACACTCTTACCCTCTCGTTGCTATGCATCTCCTAGGTAGACCTTGCGTGAGCGTAGGTTTTTTTTTTTGAAATTGCATGCTATGTTTCCCAATAGTGTTATCAAAGCCAGGTCTATGCGTAGATGATATGCACGAGTAGAATACAAAGAGTTGTGGGCGGTGATCATCGTACTGCTTACCACCAATGTCTTATTTTGATTCGGTGGTATTGTTGGATGAAGTGGCCCGGACCAACCTTACATGATCACGTTCATGAGACCGGTTCCACCGACAGACATGCAACTAGTTTTGCATAAAGGTGGCTGGCGGGTGTCTATTGCTCCAACTTTAGTTGAATTGAATTTGACTGCGGCCGGTCCTTGGTGAAGGTTAAAACAACAAACTTGATAAATCACTGTTGTGGTTTTGTGCCGTAGGTAAGAATGGTTCTTGCTAGAAGCCCGTAGCAGCCATGTAAAACATGCAACAACAAAGTAGAGGACGTCTAACTTGTTTTTGCAGGGCATGTTGTGATGTGATATGGTCAAGACATGATGTGAAATACGTTGTTGCATGAGATGATCATATTTTGTAAAAGTTATCGGCAACTGGCAGGAGCCTTATGGTTGTCGCTTTATTGTATGAAATACAAACGCCATTTAATTGCTTTACTTTATCACTAAGTGGTAGCAATAGTCATAGAAGCAATAGTTGGCGAGATGACCACGATGCTTCGATGGAGATCAAGGTGTCGAGCCAATGATGATGGAGATCATGACGCTGCTTTGGAGATGGAGATCAAAAGCACAAGATGATGATGGCCATATCATGTCACATATTTTGATTGCATGTGATGTTTATCTTTATGCATCTTATTTTGCTTAGTACGGCGGTAGCATTATAAGATGATCCCTTAACTAAATGTCAAGATATAAGTGTTCTCCCCAAGTATGCACCATTGTGAAAGTTCTTCATGCTGATACACCACATGTTGATCGGGTGTGATAGGCTCTACGTTCAAATAAAACAAGTGCAAGCAAGTTTTGCACATGCGGGATACTCGGGCTAAACTTGACGAGCCTAGCATGTACAGACATGGCCTCGGAACACTGGAGACCAAAAGGTCGAACGTGAATCATATAGTAGATATGATCAACATAGAGATGTTCACCATTGATGACCACTCCCTCTCACGTGATGATCAGACATGGTTTAGTTGATTTGGATCATGTATCATTTAGATGACTTGAGGGATGTCTATCTAAGTGGGATTTTTTAAGTAATATGATTAATTGAACTTAATTTAGCATGAACTGAGTCCTGATAGTTTTTGCATATCTATGTTGTAGATCAATGGCCCGTGCTACCATTCCTTTGAATTTTAATGCGTTCCTAGAGAAAGCTAAGTTGAAAGATGATGGTAGCAACTACACGGACTGGGTCCATACCTTGAGGATTATCCTCATTGTTTCACAGAAGAATTATGTCCTTGATGCACCGCTGGGTGAAAGGCCTGCTGCAGGAGCAGAAGCTGACATTATGAACATCTGTCAAGCTCGATCTGATGACTACTTGTTAGTTCACTGTGCCATGCTTTGTAGCTTAGAATCGGGACTTCAAAGACGTTATGAGATGTTCCAGGAGTTGAAGTTAATATTTCAAGCAAATGCCCGAGTTGAGAGATATGAAGTCTCCAACAAGTTCTATAGCTGCAAGATGGAGGAGAACAGTTCTGTCAATGAACACATACTCAGAATGTCTGGATATTATAATCACTTGAATCAATTGGGAGTTAATCTTCCAAATGATTGTGTCATTGACAGAGTTCTTCAATCATTGCCACCAAGCTATAAAGGCTTTGTGATGAACTATAATATGCAAGGGATGGAAAAGACTATTCCCGAGCTCTTCGCAATGCTCAAGTCCGCGGGGTAGAAATCAAGAAGGAGTATCAAGTGTTGATGGTTAAAAAGACCACTAGTTTGATGAAAAAAGGCAAGGGAAAGAAGGGGAACTTCAAGAAGAATGGCAAAGAAGTTCTCACTCCCGAGAAGAAACCCAATGCTGGACCCAAGCTTGAAACTGAGTGCTACTACAGCAAAGGAAGTGGTCACTGGAAGCGGAACTGCCCCAAGTATTTGGCGGATAAGAAGGATGGCAAAGTGAACAAATGTATATTTGATATACATGTTATTGATTTGTACCTTACTAATTCTCATAGTAGTGAATGGTTATTTGATACCGGTTTGGTTGCTCATATTTGTAACTCGAAACAGGGACAACAGATTGAACAAAGATTGGGTAAGGATGAGGTGACGATGCACGTCGGGAATGGTTCCAAGGTTGATGTGATCTCCATGGGCACGCTACCTCTACATCTACCTTCGGGATTAGTTTTAGACATGAATAATTGTTATTTGGTGCCAGCGTTGAGCATGAACATTATATCTGGATCTTGTTTAGTGTGAGATGGTTATTCATTTAAATCGGAGCATAATGGTTGTTCTATTTATATGAGTAATATCTTTTATGGTCATGCACCCTTGAAGAGTGGTCTATTTCTATTGAATCTCGATCATGGTGATACACATATTATTAATATTGATGCCAAAAGATGCAAAGTTGATAATGACAGTGCAACATATTTGTGGCACTTCCATTTAGGTCATATTGGTGTAAAGCACATGAAGAAACTCTATGCAGATGGACTTTTGGAATCACTTGATTATGAATCATTTGATACTTGGGAACCGTGCCTCATGGGCAAGATGACTAAAACTCCATTCTCCAGAACAATGGAAATAGCCAATGCTTATTGCAAATAATACATACCGATGTATGCGGTCTGATGAGTGTTATGGCTCGTGGCGGGTATCATTATTTTCTGACCTTCACGGATGATTTGAGTAGATATGGGTATATCTACTTAATTAAACACAAGTCTGAAACATTTCAAAACTTCAAAGAATTTCAGAGTGAAGTGGAGGATCATTGTAACAAGAAAATAAAGTTTCTATGATCTGATCATGGAGGTGAATATTTGAGTTACGAGTTTGGCCTTCATTTATAACAATGTTGAATAGTTTCACAACTCACGCCACCTGGAACACCACAGCATAATGGTGTGACCGAATGTCACAACCGTACTTTATTAGATATGGTGCGATATATGATTTCTCTTACTGATTTTCCACTATCGTTTTGGGGTTATACATTAGAGACAACTGCATTCACGTTAAATAGGGCACCGTCAAAATCCGTTGAGACAACACCATATGAACTGTTGTTTGGCAATAAACCTAAGCTGTCGTTTCTTAATGTTTGGGGATGCGATGCTTATGTCAAAAGACCTCAGCCTGATAAGCTCCAACCCAGATCGTAGAAGTGCGTCTTCATAGGATACCCTAAGGAAACAATTGTGTACACCTTCTACCGAATATCCAAAGTCAAGATCTTTGTTGCCAAGAATGGAACCTCTCTAGAGAAGCAGTTGCTCTTGAAAGAAGTGAGTGGGAAGAAAATAGAACTTGATGAGGTAATTGTACCTTCTCTCAATTTGGAAAGTTGCTCATCCGAGAAATCTGTTCACGTGATGCCTACACTAACTAGAGAGGAAGCTAATGATAATGATCATGAAACTTCAGATCGAGTTACTACAGAACCTTGTAGGTCAACCAGAGCATGTTCCGCACCAGAGTGGTACGGTAATCCTGTTCTAGAAGTAATGTTACTTGACCATGACGAATCTACGAGCTATGAATAAGCTATGATGAGCCCAGATTCCGATAAATGGCTTGAGGCCATGAAATCTGAGATAGGATTCATCAGTGAGCACAAAGTGTCGAGTTTGGTGGATTTGTGATGATCGGCGACCCATAGAGAATAAATGGCTCTTGAAGAAGAAGACTAACACTGATGGTAATGTTACTGTCTATAAAGTTCAAGGAGTTGACTACGATGAGACTTTCTCACCCGTAGCGATGCTTAAGTCAGCCTGGATCATGTTAGCAATTGGCACATTTTATGATTACGAAATCTGGCAAATGGACATCAAAACTGCATTCCTTAATGGATTTCTTGAAGAAGAGTTGTAGATGATGCAACTAGAAGGTTTTGTCGATCCTAAATGTGCTAATAAAGTGTGCAAGCTCCAGCGATCCATTAATGGACTGTTGCAAGCATCTCGGACTTGGAATATACGCTTTGATGAGGTGATCAAAGCATATATGGTTTTATACAGACATTTGGAGAAGCCTGCATTTACAAGAAAGTGAGTGGGAGCTCTATAGCATTTCTAATAATACATGTGGATGACATATTGTTGACTGGAAATGATATAGAATTTCTGGATAGCACAAAAGGATACTTGAATAAAAGTTTTTCAATGAAAGACCTTGGTGAAGCTGCTTATATATTGGGAATCAATATCTATAGAGATAGATCAAGATGCTTGATAGGACTTTGACGAAGCACATACCTTGATAAAGTTTTGAAGAAGTTCAAAATGGATCAGTCAAAGAAAGGGTTCTTGCCTGTGTCACAAGGTGTGAAGTTGATTCAAACTCAATGCCCTACTACTTTAGAAGATAGAGAGAAAATGAAAGTCATTCCCTATGCCTCAGTCATAGGTTCTATCATGTATGCTATGATGTGAACTAGACCTAATGTGTGCCTTGCTATAAGTTTAGCAGGGAGGTGCCAATGTGATCCAGGATTGGATCACTAGACAGCGATCAAGAACATCCTAAAGTACCTGAAAAGGACTAGGGATATGTTTATTGTTTATGGAGGTGACAAAGAGCTCGTCGTAAATGGTTACATTGACGCTAGCTTTGACACTAATCCGGATGACTCTAAGTCACAAACCGGATACATATTTATATTGAAGGGCGGACCTGTCAGATGGTGCAGTTCCAAGCAGAGCGGCATGGCGGGATCTATGTGTGAAGTGGAGTACATAGCTGCTTTGAAAGCAGCAAATGAAGGAGTCTGGATGAAGGAGTTCATAGCATAGTACATACCTAGTGCATCAGGTGCAATGAAAATCTTTTGTGACAATACTGGAGCAATTGCCTTGGCAAAGGAATCCATATTTCAAAAAAAGACCAAACACATCAAGAGACGCTTTAACTCCATCCGAGATCTAGTCAAGGAAGGAGACATAGAGTTTTGCAAAATACATATGGATCTAAATGTGGCAGACCCGTTGACTAAGCCTCTTCCACGAGCAAAACATGATCAACACCAAGACTTCATGTGTGTTAGAATCATTGCAATGTAATCTAGATTATTGACTCTAGTTCAAATGGGAGACTGAAGGAAATATGCCCTAGAGGCAAGAATAAAGTAGTTATTTTATATTTCCTTATTCACGATAAATGTTACTTATTCATGCTATAATTGTATTGACCAAAAACTTGATACATGTGTGAATATATAGACAAAACACCGTGTCCCTAGTATGCCTCTACTTGAATAGCTGGTTAATCAAAGATGGTTAAGTTTCCTGGCAATAGACATGTGTTGTCATTTGATGAATGGGATATCATCATTAGGATAATGATGTGATGGACAAGACCCATCCGTTAGCTTAGCATAATGATTGTTCAGTTTTATTGATACTGCTTTCTTGATGTCAAATACATATTCCTCCGACTATGAGATTATGCAACTACCAGATACCAGAGGAATTCCTTGTGTGCTATCAAACATCACAACGTAACTGGGTGATTATAAAGATGCTCTACAGGTAACTCCAAAGGAGTTTGTTGGGTTGGCATAGATCGAGATTAAGGTTTTGTCACTCCGAGTATCGGAGAGGTATCTCTGGGCCCTCTCGGTAATGCACATCATAGAATCCTTGCAAGCAATGTGAATAATGAGTTATTTGCGGGATGATGCCTACGAAACGAGTAAAGAGACTTGCCGGTAATGAGATTGAACTATGTATGAAGATACAGACGATCGAATCTCGGGCAAGTAACATGCCGATGACAAATGGAATAACATATGTTGTCATAACGGTTCGACCGACAAAGATCTTTGTAGAATATGTGGGAGCCAACATGAGCATCCAGGTTACGCTATTGTGTTCGATGACGATTTGTATTATATGACTTATGTGATTTGTATTATATGAGTTATGTGATTTGGTGACCGAATGTTGTTTGGAGTCCCGGATGAGATCCTGGTCATGACGAGGAGTCTCGAAATGGTCAAAAGGTAAAGATTAATGTATTGGATGATAGTATTAAGATACCGGAAGTGTTTCAGAATGTATTGGGTTCATATTGGAGTATCGGGGGGTTACCGGAACCCCCCGAGGGAAGATATGGGCCATATGGGCCATAGAAGGGAGGCACACCAGCCAACAAAGGGTGGTGCCCCCCCCCCCCGGGGAAGGAGGCTGAACAGGACTAGGAGGAGGGGGCGGCGCCGCCCTCTTTCCTTCTCCCCCTCTCTCTTCCCCTCATTCCCCCTTCCCGTAAAAGGGAAGGGCGGCCAAATCCTACTAGGAGCACAAGTAGGATTCCTCCTACTTGGGCGTGCCTAGGGCTAGCTCCCTCCTTTATATATGTCGGGAGGGGCACCTAGAACACACATCAATTGTTACTAGTCGTGTGTGGCGCCCCTCTCCACAGTTTACGCCTCCCGTCATATTCTCGCAGTGCTTAGGCGAAGCCCTGCGCGGATCACATCACCATCACTGTCACCATGCCGTCGTGCGGATGGAACTCGTGTACTTCCTCAACACTCTGTTGGATCAAGAGCTCGAGGGACGTCATCGCGCTGAACGTGTGCACAACTGGGAGGTGCCATACGTTCGGTACTTGATCGGTCGGAACAAGAAGACGTTCGACTACATCAACCGCGTTAAGCAAACTCTTCCGCTTTCGGTCTACGAGGGTACGTGGACACACTCTTCCCCTCTCATGGCTATGCATCTGCTAGATAGATCTTGCGTGAGCATAGGAATTATTTTGAAATTGCATGCTATGTTTCCCAACAATTCGGGTAGTGGTTTGAATCAGCCTGTTTGTGGCCTGTTAACCCGTTGCGCCATTTCTAGCCCGTCCTATATTCTGACCCATTAACGACCCATTATGCATGTGACAGAATTAAACCTTTGCTGTCTTCCGGCCTATTAACGGCCCGTTACCGTGCTGGCACGATACCAATTACACCCGTTTACGACCAATGTGGGCCCATTTATCCAAGGGCCCGAGGCCCACTGATTCTATGGCCCATTGGAGGCCCATTTATCTGACGGCCGGTAGGAGGCCCATGGATCTTACGGCCTATAGCAGGCCCATGGTTACCATGGTTCGTATTTGGCACACGGTTGTTAAGGCCACTAGCAAACCAAAGGAAAATAAGACTAGGAAAATAAACAAGCCAGAAAATAATGCTAGGCTGTTAAGGCGATTGCACAAATTACATCCACTAGGCATCAAAGTTCGCCACCAGTGCAGATATAGGGAACACCCTACACTATACAAAAATGGCTTGCTGTTTTCTTCAGCCAATCGCTACACATTAAGAAAAAAATTTGTATCACAAAGAAACAAATTACGACCATAAAACAAAAGGAAGGTTGGCATAAAAGTTAATAGTCTGGCAGATAAATGCACCATCGGAAGTTCAGAAGCTTAGTTCATTTAACCTGACTGTTATGTTTTCAAGCTGTACTGTCCAATGGAGCACCATAACCGTCGCCTTCATTTCTCCTAGGCTCCTGAACAACATAGCAAATGTCTGATCATATGGTTTTAGAACCATGCATATCTTTATGACATCGACCAATGGTTGTCCTTGTTTCACAAAGGGTCTCTATTAGGGAATGGACTTGGGTCTGGAGCACAGATATAACACTGTTTTGAGCTTGCATATCTTGATCATGAGGCAGTTTGGATGAGACTGCCTTAACAACCAACCAAGTATTATGCAGGAACGTGATTTTGGCACTATTAGTGGGCAGGTACTGACCCACTACACCAAGAGGTGACATTGCGGTTATAGTTGCCTTGTCACCTTCAGAAGGCGACGATTCCACCATTCATTCCGTAGTTTCTGAAAGGTTGCGTTATTACATTAGTAGTACCAGAACAGAAGATATTAAGGAGGCAGCAAAACCAAACAAAATAGATTTGGTCTATATACAAAACTTATTCTTGTGAACCCATGTAAAATATTAGTTATATTTTACTGCAAAGTACATAATAAAACCACGTTCCAAACATATTACCATGTACCATGGCTAATGTATTGTCTATTTCTTCACATTCTATTGACAGCTAAGGATACAGAGACAAACTTTATAATATGGTAAGCATAGTATGACATCATTCTTATCACAAAACAACTTAGAACAGACAAGCACGCAATTGCAACATTGTGTAGACAAGTCCAACATGGAACTAGATTACAGATAAAGATCAAAGGAACATCACTCCTCTCTTTTAAACCTGTTAATGTGCAATGATATGCTAAAACAATTGTGTATAAAATTTAAAAGAGTAATTGAAATTGGCTGCAAGACGTGCAGTTCAATGCACAAGTCAGAGTAAATAGTAGTTAAAAGACATAAGGATTAAGGACTTACAACAGCGGCTTTGACTGGTGTAGTCATGCCCTTTGTCTTGCTGGCGTGACAGTCCTTCAAGATTTCCATAGCATTTGGTTCAGGTACTTTTTAGTCCTTGTAGGCTTTCCTCTGCATTTGGAACAAGGCGATGTAGATCTGATAATATGGCACGGCGACAAGAGTGAGACAACAGCTAATTACAAGAGCTTCGTTGTGTGCAATATAGCTACGAGATCATGTCATCTGTTGGAATTTCATTTTCGTACAGTTGGCCTTGTTCTTTGAACAATTCACCTACATGAATATAGATTTGTGAGGCACACGCGTAAATAGGAGTTCAACATGTGATCTGATCACATCACTACAGGAATCAGGAACCTTGCCGTCTGCCAAGGCTGACGGCAAAGGCATGCCTGGCGGACGGCAAAGGCCTTTACCATCAGCCAACAGATGGCAAAATGTCTGACTGAACGGGCAACGGCAAAGTGCCCTTTGCCGTCTGCTGGCGGACGACAAAGATGCAAAGGTCTTTGTCGTGCGCCAGCGGACAACAAAGGGCCTGGACGGCACACGTGTTAGCTTAGGTCGGTTAAGGGGTTAACAGCATGCTTTGCCGTCCGCTGGCGGACGGCATAGCAGGCCAGGTCGTAGCACTTGGGGGCCGGCCTATTTGGCTACTTTGTCGTCCGCTGGCAGACAGCAAAGATGCAGGGCTCTTTGCCGTCCGCCAGCCGACGGCAAAGCAACCAATAGCTATCCCATTGACCCTAGGTTGCACAGGTAGCTAGCACATGGCATATTTGTCATCTACTGGCTGATGGCAAATCTCTTTGCCGTCTGCCAGCAGACGGCAAAGATCCTATATAGCCCCTATTTTTTCTCTTTCTTCTTCAATTCATTCAATTTCGATATAATTTCACAGATATATATATATACACACACACACATATCAAAAAACTTTTGACAAGCATACTGTAACGCCCTGGATACAACTTTCCATATTCATAACTCCAACTCTTGCCTTTTTCGGAGATGCGATATATTATTTCCTTCGTGGCTCGGTTTTGTCTTTTGTTTTGCATTTTGTTCATGTCAGGCATTTCATGTCATCGCATCATCCGCATTGCATCCGCATGTTTTCATAAAACCTCGTAGCCGTTCGTAGTTACCGCTTCTCTCTTTGTCTTCATTGACCTGTTGTCAGACCGCTTGTCCTTGTTGACCTCCTCTCAGACCAATTGGACCCCTCTCTTCTCTCTTTCTCCGAGACCAACAAAACCCCCTTGTCTTCGTCGACCTCTCTCAGACCCCTCGCATACGTCCGAAAGTTGTCCTGAACCCGACCCGCTCTATCGTTACCGTTGGATCCGGATCATCCCCAAACATCTATAAAACATCTCCATTTTATTATTTGGACTCCCTGCCTATTTTATTCTCGACCGTTCGATTTTGATCGAAGGGTTCATTTTTACCTAAGCTAGTCCATCTAGCTATTTAAATAGTCCTAACCCTAAAACCTAGGGACTTTGTCCCTTCACCCGCCGCCGCCGCCGCACTCAAATCCCACCTCGGGATCTTCCCAGATCCCTCCCGATCCACCCACCTACCTCCCTTGGTTTCGGCCACCGCCCAATCCACAGCCCAAATGCCTCGTCCCCGAGCCGAGCACCATGGAAGAGGAGCAGTGCTCCGCCCTCTCTCTGCTTTGCGTTTGAACACCAGCCGCATCGAGCGCCCGCAGCTCCATTCCCGTGCGCCTCCTCTGCTCGGCCTCGCCGCCGTTCCGCCACTCCCAGCAAGCTCCGGTGACCAGCAGGTCCCCAGCGCCGCCCTTTCCCCCTGCCTCCTCTGTTACCTGCTCTCGATCCCCCTCCCTCTCATGTCCATGTCCCTCTCCCCGCCATGGACAGGTAACACGAAGCTGTCGGCCACTAGGAGCTCAAGACGGTGCCGCCCCATCGCCTGGATTCGTTGCTCCGTCTGACCTCCCTCGCCTCTCCTGCATCACCGGAGGTTGCCTCCACCCGCACATCTTCGTCCCGGAGCGCCTCCCAGCCATGGCCGCCCGAACCTGAAGCTCTATCCTGCCTCGTTCCACGCCTCGGCTCCAGCCAGAACGAGCCGTCCCCGGCCTGCTCGTCAGACCAGTTTCCCCCGTCAAGTCCTCGCGTCACCGCAGGTCGTGTGCCCATGCCTCTCTCTTCTTTTCCCTCTCCATCTCTCTGCTCTCTCATGGTCTCTCTCTCGTTCTCTGCACAGGGACATGGCGCCGCTCGTTCTTCTGCAAGCCGGAGCAAAGACCCATAGGACCCCCGCCGTTCGGATCCGCAACCCCGTGCCTCCTCCTCGTACATGCCCGGCCGTGCCACCGGAGCCCCGCAGGTCGCGCGCCCGCGAAGACTCTGCTTCCAGTGCGCCGCTTTGTTCGTTCTCTGCCGCGTCAAGCTCGATCCGGTCCCCGTTGACCGCGAGCGTTGGCTGGGTCGCAGCCGCGCAGGCCCAGCTCCCTTCGCCCGCGAGGCCCCGCTCCGTGCGCCCATGTTGGCCCAATGTGAGCAGCCCAGTCCCAGCAGATCTGGCCCGTGTCATGTTTTTTTCCGTTCAGCGAATTTGTCTATTATCCAGAGAACTGCAGTTTTACAGAAAAACCCTCATGTTCATGCATTTAATAACTCACAAATGGTTCATCGGATTAAAATGATTTATATATGTAAAATGCTTAGAATTTTATCTAGTTTCATAATATGCCACTTTCATCCATGCTTAAAATGTTTAAAATGATGTTTGTTTAAATTTGCTTAAATGCCATGCTAAAATGATTTATTTCATAACTAAATAACCGTAGCTCGGTTTTAAATAAACTTTATATGTAAATGGGGTAGAAAAATGCCTAGTTTAACATGGTCCACTTTATTTTCCTGTTTAACAACTTTAAAGTATGTTTTAGGGCAGAACAGTACCAAATTCAAAATATGGACATGAGGATTTTCCAGAATTGTTGTTTGATGTTTCCGGCCTCATTTAAATTGTCTAGATAGGTAGTTTTATTATGCTTCACCTCTTGCCATGTTTAACAACATTTAATATTGCTTGGTAGCTTAAACGAGATTAAACTAAATATGTCAATGTGGTGTTTCGTCAATATGCAACTCGTTGCATATTGAGCTCCCCTTAACTTGTAGTATTGTTTGTTACACTTTGCCATGCCATGCCTCTTTAAACCGGACATGCATCATACTTGCTTGTGCATCATGCCATGTTTATGTGATGGTTGTTTACCATGTTGTTTGCTTCTTTCCGGTTTGCGTCTCTCATTAGCTTCGGTTTCGTTCCGGAGTTGTGAGGATTCGTTCGACTACGGCCGTTTGTCTTCTTCATGGACTCGTTCTTCTTCCTTGCGGGATTTCAGGCAAGATGACCGCTACCCTGGATCTCACTACTATCATTGCTATGCTAGTTGTTTCGTTCCATCGCTTTGCTGCGCTACCTATCTTTTCCTCTTCAAGCCTCCCAAATTGCCATGTCAGCCTCTAACCTTTTTCACAATTCCTAGCAAACCGTTGTTTGGCTATGTTACCGCTTTGCTCAGCCCCTCTTATAGCGTTGTTAGTTGCAGGTGAAGTTGAAGATTGCTCCATGATGGACAGGATTATGTTGGGATATCACAATATCTCTTATTTAATTAATGCATCTATATACTTGGTACAGGGTGGAAGGCTCGGCCTTATGCCTGGTGTTTTGTTCCACTCTTACCGCCCTAGTTTCCATCATACCGGTGTTATGTTCCCGAATTTTGGGTTCCTTACGCGGTTGGGTGATTTATGGGACCCCCTTGACAGTTCGCTTTGAATAAAAGTCCTCCAGCAAGGCCCAACCTTGGTTTTACCATTTGCCTCACCTAGCCCTTTTTCCCTAGGGTTTCCGGAACCCGAGGGTCATCTTTATTTAACCCCCCCGGGCCAGTGCTCCTTCGAGTGTTGGTCCGAAACGGGCAGACTGCGGGGCCACCTCGGGGCAACTCGAGGTCTGGTTTTACTCGTAGGCTGACCTATCCGGTGTGCCCTGAGAACGAGATATGTGCAGCTCCTATCGGGATTTGTCGGCACATCGGGCGGCTTTGCTGGTCTTGTTTTACCATTGTCGAAATGTCTTGTAAACCGGGATTCCGAGACTGATCGGGTCTTCCTGGCATAAGGAATATCCTTCGTTGATCGCGAGAGCTTATCATGGGCTAAGTTGGGACACCCCTGCAGGGTATAAACTTTCGAGAGCCGTGCCCGCGGTTATGTGGCAGATGGGAATTTGTTAATATCCGGTTGTAGATAACTTGACACCAGATCCGAATTAAAACGCATCAACCACGTGTGTAGCCGTGGTGGTCTCTTTTCGGCGGAGTCTGGGAAGTGAACACGGTTTTGGGTTATGATTGACGTAAGTAGGAATTCAGGATCACTTCTTGATCATTGCTAGCTTCACGACCGTTCCTTTGCTTCTCTTCTCGCCCTTGTTTGCGTATGTTAGCCACCATATATGCTTAGTCGCTGCTGCAACCTCACCACTTTAACCCTTCCTTTCCCATTAAGCTTTGCTAGTCTTGATACCCATGGTAATGGGATTGCTGAGTCCTCGTGGCTCACAGATTACTACAACAACAGTTGCAGGTACATGTTTTGTGATGATCATGACGCGAGAGTGATGTTTGCTTGTTTTGGAGTTCTTCTTTTGTTTCTTCTTCGATCAGGGGATAGGTTCCTGGTCGACAGGCTGGGCTAGCAGGGTGGATGTCGTTTGAGTTTCTGTTTGTGTTTCATCCATAGTCGGATGGTACTCTTATGTAAGATGATGTTGTATTCGTGTGGCATTGTATGTCTTTTGTATGTATCCCCATCTATTATGTAATGCTGATGTAATGATATCCACCTTGCAAAAACGTTTCAATATGCGGGTCTATCCTTGGTGGGACCTTCGAGTTCCTTTTGGATAGGGTCGCATATTGGGTGTGACAAGTTGGTATCAAAGCCTCGACCGACCATAGGAGCCCCCTTGATTGTTGGCCGTTGTTGAATCTAGCAAAAAACTATTTTGAGTCTTAAGATTATATATATCGGAGAGTATGATTCTTTTTACTCCTCAGCCCCCTTCGTCGCTCTGGTGAGGCCTCCTGACATAGATGTTTTGTTTTTCCTCTCCTCAAATTTCACTAAAAAAAATTTAGGACCACGCGGGTATCTTGGAATCGTTCCGATCGTTTTGTGACGAGAACATTGTTCTTGGTGCCTCCTGACATTTAGGGGTTGTGGCAGTGTCCCGGGGAGTTGAGCTCCGAGGTGTTGTCGTCACAATTTTATCATTGCAGTTCTGGAATACCTGAGTTTTTCTGACATCGAAAATCTCTTGTATGCAGTTGTTGGTGAGATAACCTCGACGCCACCAAGTACTGGGGAGTTCGGGAGTATTGCCATAGCTCGTATAACGGATGCTTTTTGAAGGTTGAGGTACACGATTTCCGGAGTTTTCTTGGTTATGTGTTGACGGATGGATACAGCTGGATGTAGGGATTGTTAGTTTGGGTGAGATATATTGCTTCCCCTGTATCCCCAACACCAGATTGCATAACCAGAAAGTTTCGGGAGTTTATAGGTGGGAATTCAAGTAGCTCCTAGAATATCTTTCTGACAGATGCCTGATATGGGATTGGGTAAATCTCTATCACATGTATTTGTTCCGTCTTATCCTGCAAGCCAAATCCTTTGTTTTGTTTTATTTGTGGTATTCGAGTTGCTTCAATGTCAAATGTTGAATCCATACCTTTCCTAAACGTTGTTCTCATATTTCTATGTGAATACTAATCCTTCTTGATCATCGAGGTCGTCATGTTAATTCTTTCCCAACCGGTGCGCATCTCTTCGAGATGATCCCATCATTCTCCCCATCCACAAGATCAATTCTAAGTTTTCTCAACGGTGTTTGTTTTGTTCATCCCAAGTTGTCTTTGTTTTTCCCCACCCTCCCACCCTTTTCTTCAAGGACTCATTTATTTTAATCAAGTATCCATTTATTCATGTGAAGTCACTTCATTCTTTTCTTTCAATGTTCTTATCCGGTGATTTCCCATGAAGATGTTCAACAGTTTCAAATTCATCATCCTTCATTGTTGTTTCTTCTCCGGTGGATCCAATTCAAGCTTTCGATATTCATCATATTCCTTCCCTCGTTTCTAATGCTTTCTCATGCCGATGCACCTCTTAATCATTCACTTCTTCCTGTTCATTTGTTCTGGAGTGCTGAAGATATCTCACAAGACTTGTGTTTCCATTCTCAATCCGTTCAAGATATTTCGAGGTTGTTATCTCATTCAAGCCATTTAATTCTACCGGAGCAATCTTTATTTCAAGCAATCCTTCAACGATGTTTCTTTTTAGTGGGCCCTAACCCACAGGTCTTTTCCCAGGATCTTACATGACTCTTCTAATTATCAGGAGCCATTCCCAAATTCTTTTCCAAGTTTGATGTAAGAATGAATTTTCATCAGTCACATGCCTTCTCCAAGGTCGTTTTCAAATTCTTTTCATCTTTGGCTCAACCTTTTTTCTTTAAATCCTTCCGGAGTGTCTCAACAATTCATGGTGGTGTTTCTCATCGTCATTCTCGAATTTTGAAGACTGAAGAAGGATTTCTCTTAAACCTTGCTCCATTCTCTTCAAGATGCGTAGTTCAAGCTTGATGCTATCCTCATAATTGTTTTGATTGTGAAAATTCTTTTCTTACCATCCGGAGCATTTCATGATTTGTTTCCATTTCTTTCCTCCAAAGGCCGTCATGTCATAATTCTTCATTCTCAGCGTGTAGCTATCGTTCTCAAAATCTTACCGGTGAATCGTTAAAATATCCTCTAATCAGTTCATGTTCTCTTTGTTCTCATGTATCTAAATCCCCTCAAGTATCTTCATTCGTTTTCCAATTCTTCTCCGTGAATTGTGCCTTTGCTACTTTCATTTTCAATTCTTATGGTGGTTCATTCAAGATTCCTCTTCCTTTGCTACCGCATCATTTCATTCGTTGTTTCCAATCCCACCGGTGGTCCCATCAATAACTTCTTCAAGTTGGCGCTACATCTCTTTTCAATCCCTCAAGAAGAATAAGTAGTATGCCAAATTCGTTGCTTGTCAGCAATTTAAATTGGTGAAGGATACGCATACCGTAATTCTTATTATTGTTTCATCCAAGTGATCTAGTTTCTTCTTTCCAGAGTTGTTCATCATGTCACATTTCTCAGTTCGAGATGCTTCATCTTTTCTTTTCCGGAGTTCCAAGTTTTTCCGCATTATCTCGTCGCGAAGCTCCTTCTAAATCATCACAAGGCTTCATCTTGTGTTTTCAACTTCTCTTTATTTTTTATCATCCTTTTATTACCGGAGTTCTTCATTGAGGCTCTACATGGTGGTTCATCAAGGATTCTCTTCATTCTTCAATTGTTCCTCAAGATTTCTCTCGAAGTTATGATCCGCCAAGCTTTACTCTAAAATAAACATGGTGCTCAACACATGTTTTGTTTTGAGGAGTTCAAGCATTCTTCATCTGGCATTCCAAAGTGAAATTCTTTCTACCTTATCTTTTGAGATGGTGATATGTCATTCTTGATAATTTCCATTCATGTTTCGTGATTCACATGTTATCAAGAATGAGGTATTTTAAAGCCATCAATTTCTTTGTTGGAGTATCTTGGGTTATATTTCACCTTAAGCCTTCCCTAAGGAATGTTACTATTATGGTGTTTACCTAAGATCCAAGTTTCCTCCTATCCTCTCGATGAAAGAAGTTTTCATCTCTTCGTTGCTCTCAAGCAATAAATTGTTTTTCGTTAGTGGCTGTTTGTCACCTCATAATTTTGAGTTGTCTTCCATAAGCCCACTACAAGATTATTCGTTTCGTTGTTGGTTTTCCAACAACTCCGTTATAACCTTCTTGGAAGGGTGCTCTCCAAGCTCTTTTGTGGCAGAAGTTGCCATTTTCTGCTCCGTTGTTTTATTCCAATGATCTATCTTCTAATCTTTCTTCCGAAGGCATTGTGATGTTGCTCTTTTCACTCATCATCTCGAATTATGAGGATCATGTTTTTTCGTGCTTATCCATTTAACCGGAATGTTGTGTCTTCTCTTCAAGTTCTTTTCATCTTATCAGGATTTCCTTCTTCTTTCAGTCGGAGTGCTGCCCAAATCATATCAATCTTATTCCTTCTCTATCTAGTTTTAACCGGAGTGGTTTCAATATCTATCTTATCACTAAACCTCTTGGTTCTTGTCGTATCCCTGGTGCCTCTTTTCTAACAGAGTGTTTTCAACTTTATTAATCTTCTTGGTTTTCTTTCTTTCATTTTGCTCAACCTCTCAAGGTTCATGGTTTCACTCGTCTGTCGAAGAAGCAATTTAGTTTACCTCTTATCTTCCTCTTCCTTTTCCCTCCAGTGCCATCCTAGATCTCGGGACGAGATCCTCTCGTAGTGGTGGAGTGTTGTAACGCCCTGGAAACAACTTTCCATATTCATAACTCCAACTCTTGCCTTTTCCGGAGATGCGATATATTATTTCCTTTGTGGCTGGGTTTTTGTCTTTTGTTTTGCATTTTGTTCATGTCAGGCATTTCATTTCATCGCATCATCCGCATTGCATCCGCATGTTTTCATAAAACCTCGTAGCCGTTCGTAGTTACCGCTTCTCTCTTTGTCTTCATTGACCTGTTGTCAGACCGCTTGTCCTTGTTGACCTTCTCTCAGACCAATTGGACCCCTCTCTTCTCTCTTTCTACGAGACCAACAAAACCCGCCTTGTCTTCGTCGACCTCTCTCAGACCCCTCGCATGCGTCCGAAAGTTGTCCCGAACCCGACCCCCTCTGTCGTTATCGTTGGATCCAGATCATCCCAAAACATCTATAAAACATCTCCGTTTTATTATTTGGACTCCCCGCCTATTTTATTCTCGACCGTTCGATTTTGATCGAAGGGTTCATTTTCCCCTAAGCTAGTCCACCTAGCTATTTAAATAGTCCTAACCCTAAAATTTAGGGAGTTTGTCCCTTCACCCGCCGCCGCCGCCGCACTCAAATCCCACCTCGGGATCTTCCCAGATCCCTCCCGATCCACCCACCTACCTCCCTTGGTTTCGGCCACCGCCCAACCACCGCCCAAATGCCTCGTCCCTGAGCCGAGCACCATGGAAGAGGAGCAGCGCTCCGCCCTCTCTCTGCTTTGCGTTTGAACAACAGCCGCATCGAGCGCCCGCAGCTCCATTCCCGTGCGCCTCCTCTGCTCGGCCTCGCCGCTGTTCCACCACTCCCAGCAAGCTCGGATGACCAGCTGGTCCCCAGCACCGCCCTTTCCCCCTGCCTCCTCTGTTAGCTTCTCTCGATCCCCCTCTCTCTCATGTCCATATCCCTCTCCCCGCCATGGACAGGTAACACCAAGCCGTCGGCCACTAGGAGCTCAAGGCGGTGCCGCCCCATCCCCTGGATCCGTTGCTCCGTCCGGCCTCCCCCGCCTCTCCCGCATCACCGGAGGTCGCCTCCACCCGCGCATCTTCGTCTCGGAGCGCCTCCCCGCCATGGCCGCCCGAAGCTGAAGCTCTATCCTGCCTCGTTCCACGCCTCGGCTCCGGCCAGAACGAGCCGTCCCCGGCCTCCTTGTCAGACCAGTTTCCCCCGTCAAGTCCTCGCGTCGCCCCAGGTCGCGTGCCCCTGCCTCTCTCTTCTTTTCACTCTCCATCTCTCTGCTCTCTCATGGCCTCTCTCTCGTTCTCTGCACAGGGACATGGCGCTGCTCGTTCTTCTGCAAGCCGGAGCAAGGACCCGTAGGACCCCCGCTGTTCAGATCCGCAACCCCATGCCTCCTCGTCGTACATGCCCGGCCGCGCCACCGGAGCCCTGCAGGTCGCACGCCCGCGAAGACTCTGCTTCCAGTGCGCCGCTTTGTTCATTCTCTACCGCGTCAAGCTCGATCCGGTCCATGTTGACCGCGAGCGTCGGCTGGGTCGCAGCCGTGCAGGCCCAGCTCCCTTCGCCCGTGAGGCCCAGCTCCGCGCGCCCTTATTGGCCCAATGTGAGCAGCCCAGTCCCAGCAGATCTGGCCCGTGTCATGTTTTTTTCCGTTCAGCGAATTTCTCTATTATCCAGAGAACTACAGTTTTACAGAAAAACCCTCATGTTCATGCATTTAATAACTCACAAATGGTGCATCGGATTAAAATGATTTATATATGTAAAATGCTTAGAATTTTATCTAGTTTCGTATTCATCCATGCTTAAAATGTTTAAAATGCTGTTTGTTTAAATTTGCTTAAATGCCATGCTAAAATGATTTATTTCATAACTAAATAACCGTAGCTCAGTTTTAAATAAACTTTATATGTAAATGGGGTAGAAAAATGCCTAGTTTAACATGGTCCACTTTATTTTCCTGTTTAACAACTTTAAAGTATGTTTTAGGGCAGAACAGTACCAAATTCGAAATATGGACATGAGGATTTTCCGGAATTGTTGTTTGATGTTTCCGGCCTCATTTAAATTGTCTAGATAGGTAGTTTTATTATGCTTCACCTCTTGCCATGTTTAACAACATTTAATATTGCTTGGTAGCTTAAACGAGATTAAACTAAATATGTCAATGTGGTGTTTCGTCAATATGCAACTCGTTGCATATTGAGCTCCACTTAACTTGTAGTATTGTTTGTTGCACTTTGCCATGCCATGCCTCTTTAAACCGGACATGCATCATACTTGCTTGTGCATCATGCCATGTTTATGTGATGGTTGTTTACCATGTTGTTTGCTTCTTTCCGGTTTGCGTCTCTCGTTAGCTTCGGTTTCGTTCCGGAGTTGTGAGGATTCGTTCGACTACGGCCGTTTGTCTTCTTCATGGACTCGTTCTTCTTCCTTGCGGGATTTCAGGCAAGATGACCGCTACCCTGGATCTCACTACTATCATTGCTATGCTAGTTGTTTCGTTCCATCGCTTTGCTGCGCTACCTATCTTTTGCTCTTCAAGCCTCCCAAATTGCCATGTCAGCCTCTAACCTTTTTCACCCTTCCTAGCAAACCATTGTTTGGCTGTGCTACCGCTTTGCTCAGCCCCTCTTATAGCGTTGTTAGTTGCAAGTGAAGTTGAAGATTGCTCCATGATGGACAGGATTATGTTGGGATATCACAATATCTCTTATTTAATTAATGCATCTATATACTTGGTATAGGGTGGAAGGCTTAGCCTTATGCCTGCTGTTTTGTTCCACTCTTGCCGCCCTAGTTTCCGTCATACCGGTGTTATGTTCCCGGATTTTGCGTTCCTTACGCGGTTGGGTGATTTATGGGACCCCCTTGACAGTTCGCTTTGAATAAAACTCCTCCAGCAAGGCCCAACCTTGGTTTTACCATTTGCCTCATCTAGCCCTTTTTCCCTTGGGTTTCCGGAGTCCGAGGGTCATCTTTATTTAACCCCCCCGCGCCAGTGCTCCTTCGAGTGTTGGTCCGAAACGGGCAGACTGCGGGGCCACCTCGGGGCAACTCGAGGTCTGGTTTTACTTGTAGGCTGACCTATCCAGTGTGCCCTGAGAACGAGATATGTGCAGCTCCTATCGGGATTTGTCGGCACATCGGGCGGCTTTGCTGGTCTTGTTTTACCATTGTCGAAATGTCTTGTAAACCGGGATTCCGAGACTGATCGGGTCTTCCTAGGAGAAGGAATATCCTTCATTGATCGCGAGAGCTTATCATTGGCTAAGGTTGGACACCCCTGCAGGGTATAAACTTTTGAGAGCCGTGCCCGCGGTTATGTGGTAGATGGGAATTTGTTAATATCCGGTTGTAGATAACTTGACACCAGATCCAAATTAAAACGCATCAACCGCGTTTGTAGCCGTGATGGTCTCTTTTTGGCGGAGTCCGGGAAGTGAACACGGTTTTGGGTTATGATTGACGTAAGTAGGAATTCAGGATCACTTCTTGATCATTGCTAGCTTCACGACCGTTCCTTTTCTTCTCTTCTCGCTCTTGTTTGCGTATGTTAGCCACCATATATGCTTAGTCGCTGCTGCAACCTCACCACTTTACCCCTTCCTTTCCCATTAAGCTTTGCTAGTCTTGATACCCATGGTAATGGGATTGCTGAGTCCTCGTGGCTCACAGATTACTACAACAACAGTTGCAAGTACATGTTTTGCGATGATCATGACGCGAGAGCGATGTTTGGTTGTTTTGGAGTTCTTCTTTTGCTTCTTCTTCGATCAGGGGATAGGTTCTAGGTCGGCAGCCTGGGCTAGGAGGGTGGATGTCGTTTGAGTTTCTGTTTGTGTTTCATCCGTAGTAGGATGGTACTCTTATGTAAGATGATGTTGTATTCGTGTGGCATTGTATGTCTTTTGTATGTATCCCCATCTATTATGTAATGTTGATGTAATGATATCCACCTTGCAAAAATGTTTCAATATGCGGGTCTATCCTTGGTGGGACCTTCGAGTTCCTTTTGGATAGGGTCGCATATTGGGCGTGACACATACCAACACATATACATACCAAATCATATCCCTGCCATATGGATATGAACATCCAACACATATACATAGCAAATCAAAAGTCCATATGCAACATATATAGCTAGCCAACATACCTAACAACAAGCATACAATGGTTTCATACAACATACGTATATAGGTAGCAAGTTTCACATTGTTCATCCTACAAAATCCAAACAAGAAGGAAGCATAGAGTGAAGAGTAGACTCCATCAACGCAAGCTCCCCCATATAAAGCAAATCTGCAAATTGGGAAAGAAGAAAGTTAGAAGAAGAAGAATAAGAAGACTACACTACTAGGGAAAAGCCTATACACAGAATCTTACCAGCAGCGCTCTTCAAAATACCATGCTACTGCTATTTAGCAGCAGCGCGTGTCGTCAAAACGCGCTGCTGACAGGAAAATAGCACTAGCGCGTCCACCACATATAGCGCTACTGCTATAGTTGCCATGACCTCGCCCCCCCCCCCCGCTAGTTATAGCAGTAGCGCACTTCGCTAAAAAGCGCTACTGCTATTCAGATTAGCTGTAGCGCGTTTTGGCGAACGCGCTACAACTATCCCTACCTTATCCCCACGCGCATGACTGGCCCTCTCACTCACACTCTCACTCTCGCCCGCGTAAACCGTCGTCGTGCGTCGCCGCCGCCTTCATCCGTCCGCCGCCGAGGTACTCCTCTCCTTCCGTCCCTCCTCCATCCTCCTCGCACATCCTCCCTCCGCCTGCGGCCGCCCCTCCCTCCTCCGCCGCCGCCCTCCTCCCTCCGCCTGCGGCCGCCCCTCCTCCCTCCTCTGCCGGCAGCCCTCCTCCCACCGCCCTCGACCTCACCGCCCCTAGCTACCTCTCCGTCGCCCCCCACCCCCTGCCACTAGTTAGTACTAGATTTAGTAGTAGTAGATGTTAATTTAGGGTTAGCTAGTACTAGATGTTGCTTAGTTAGTACTAGATTTTTAGTAGTAGTAGTGGTAGTTGAACTACTTTAGTTGTAGTTGAACTAGTTTAGTAAGTAAATTAATAAACTAGTTGAACTAGTTGAATTAATAGAACTAATGTATTTTTAGTAAGATAATTAATATAACTAGTTGAACTACTTTATTTTTAGAAAGAACTAGTTTTTTTCTATTTATAGTAAGTTTATATTTAGTAAGAACTAGTTGAATTAATAAAACTAGTTGAACATGTCATATTTGTTGTTATTTTTTAGTTTAAGAAATAATTCGGGATGTATTAGTGATAACTTATATGGTTTCAGGTGACCACCGTCGTCCCCGTCACCGACCCCCTCCGACATCCCCGCCGTCGTCCCAGTCACCGACCCCCTCCGACATCGAGGTGAGACTAGCCAAATATCCTTGTATATCTTGTGTTGTTGCTCAAATAGGATATGTGGTTGCCCAAGTGTCCGTTCATGTTCAGTTTACATCTCTGAGTGGCCTATGTTTTGCCGGAGTGTTGATTAATTTTTGTTCCGGCAAATTTCAGGCGCTCGATATGTCCTTTTTTAGCAAAGGTCATGCCAGATTTTGTCGTGAATTCTGGCATGACTTGTGCTAGAATATGTACAAGTTTAATCTTTGAATTATGATTGTAGGAAATGTCGTACTAGGATGACGACGGTCTCCCGGGGGAGTGTAGCTGGTGCCACGACGATCGAGGCATGTGCGACAGGTTTGTTCGACTGGACGAAGATCGGTGCTTCAACATTAAGCTCGAGGAGACCTTCGATTATGAAATGGTACGCAACAACGACAAGTGTTTTTTTAGTAATTAAGCATGACTTCAACTATTGCAACGTCTAATTTTCATATTTTACAATTCTACTAGCTTATCACATGCCATGCAAGACGCTATGTCCTGGAGAGGATGGGTTTTGAAGACCATGAAAATTTCGAAACAAAGAAAATACACATAAGGTCCCATCATGATATGGATTTTGAAGTAAATCTGTGCAATGCTCAGAGCGTAACCCATTTTGGTTGCCAAAATTGGGAAGCACTTTGCAAAATGTATGGTTTTTATGAGGGTATGATTATCACCATGGATCTTGGTGATCCTGACAACGAGAAAGACAATATGGACATTTGGGTCCTTGTTGATACGCTTCCGATTGTACCGCTATGTGAGTTTCTCAAACATAGTTATTAAATAATTTATATTGTTTATTTCAAAATAGTTGATAGCTTATTTCCATTGATAGCTTATTTTGATTCTTCAAAGACTGTGCGGAAGATGGTAGATAAAACCCACTACACCGATGGCACCGAATTAACGTATAAGGAGAAAAATCATCTGATCGCATTTTGTACTCTTCTTGAGAATTGCAATGACTATTATCGAACTCCTCGAAATTATGATGAATACGTTCCACTAGTGCATGTGTTGAACCACGATAACTTCTCTGGAGATACCCTGGTAAGATTTTTTACTATTACGACATCCATGCATCTTTTGCATACTTCTAAAACTAGTACATCATTGCTAACTACGAAGTTATTATTATGTTTTTCAACAGAAACTCCCGATGGATTGTGTGCCTCATCTGATGTCTCTGCATGGTCGCCTCTTAGTTCTGAACATACTGCCAGGTAAATCTACGGAGCTCACCTGTGTATATCGGATTGCTAAAACCCGTGAACACATGATCATCAAAGAATGGAAGAAATGTATGGACATTCGCAAGGAGGTTCTTGGAAGAAACATTCAGTGAAAGGCAAAAATTGGAGACAGGCTAATCTCCATTCTCCATAATGGAGAGTCAGGGGCTATCTTGTTTTTTGCTATTTTACCTTAGAAAATGTAGTAGGTCTTAATCGAATGTAATAGGTCCTGTGAGGTACAATATGTTTATTATGTGGTAATGTGTTAGAGTTGATAATGATGACCTTGAGGAGGTGTTATGTGATGTCAATGATGAAAACGATGATCTTGAGGAGGTGTTATATGACAATGATGTATTATGATGATAAGTTGTTAATGATATGATGATGATGATGATATTATTATATCATTGGGTGAAAGAACCGCGGATTAGGTTCAAGTGGATGGACATCCACTTGAAACTAGTCCACGGTTCTTTCACCCCATGATGTAATAACTCATTATGATGTAAAAACAATCTCTAAATTCCTGTTGTATGAAAACTTGTGTAAAGGTGTATAAATACAACATGAAAAAGAAAAGAAATAAAATACTAAATAATAGTAGTAGCGCAGGAGAGGAGAAGCGCTACTACTAATTACCAGTAGCGATGTTCTGAAGAAGCGCTGCTACTAAGTCAATTTAGCAGTAGCGTGGGTCCAGACGCGCTATTGCTAAGCATTAGTTGTAGCGCCTTATCAGTAGCGCTCCTGTCCGCGCTACTGATAGGCCCAAAACCCGCGCTGCTGCTAGGCTTTTCCCTAGTAGTGCTAGCTAGAATAAGAAGAAGAAGACGAAGAAGAAGAAGAAGAAGAAGAAGAAGAAGAAGAAGAAGAAGAAGAAGAAGAAGAAAAAGAAGAAGAAGAAGATTTTTTTTCTTCTCTTTCTTTTTCTCCTCTCTTCTTCTTTATCTTCTTCTTCTTCTAACTAGGTAGGTAAAAATGCCATTTTATTGCTAAGATACGTAAAAAACCTAAGTGTTGGTCATTTTAGAGGTAAGCTAGGTAAATAGGTCATTTTGGAGCTTAGTAAGGTTATTATGTCATTTTCGAGGAAAATAAGCTAAGTCTATATCATTTTGGAGGTAATAAAGATTATCATGCCATTTTTGACCTAACAATGCTAAGTATGTCATAAATGAACTAAAGAAGCTAAGTATAGCTCATTTTTTTGTCTAACTTAGGTAATTATGCCATTTAGGAGGAAAGTAAGCTAAGTATGCATTTTTAAGCAAAACACTAGAGAAAACTTAGCTCATCACAAAAAATGTGATGAAGATCACAACTAGGTTAACAATTGATCCAACGGCATAATGATACCAAGCCTCATTATCAATGGCATATTTTCTAATCTTCTTAATCTTCAAGTGCATTGCATCCATCTTCAAGCGCATTGCACTCATCTTAATCTTGTGATCATCAACGACATCGACAACCTACATCTCCAATTTCATCTTCTCTTCTTCAATTGTTTGAATTTTTTCTTTCAAATACTCATTCTGTTCTTCAACTAAATTTAACTTCTCGACAAGAGGGTCGGTTCCAAATTCCGGTTCACATACCTCCTAGATTAAAATATCTCTATGTCAACTTGATGGCCATTATTGTCATAAATGTGAAATGCAACAAATAGTTATAAAAGATAATTTACCACATTCGAAACATAAAGCGAGCGAGGGCCGACGGGGACAGATATCAAGACCATGGCACTATGTATAACAAACAATCATACAAAGTAAGAAAATTATACAAGTAACTATATAAATCATACAATCACACGAGTAACTATATAAATCGAGTATAACATAAAAAATTGAATACCTAATAATAATCTAGATTGTTGGGTTCAATAAATGCTTCGGGATCAATAAATGCATCATCATCGTCACTATCAGTAATGACGTGCTAATCTTCATCATTAGTAAATGCATCATCATGTGGAAGGCCACTTGTACATAATCGGTCAAGCACTGACAGGTCATCCGCAATAGTAACCTCTTCTAGTTCAGGATCTTCTTGTTCTGGCTGAGGGGTGAAGTCGGGTTCACTGTCGCTGCGTACTTCAATGTTCTAGGGTGAAGTAGAGCGGTTCTTGAAACATTTTTTTGAAATACGCGTTTTTTGGAAGAATTCTCCTTCATATGTGTCTAGGTTAATGTGAGGTTCATAATCCTATTCATTGGGGGGAGGTGGTCTAACACGTGGCGGACTTCATAAATGACATCCCAATCGTTGAGATTTGGATCACTTTGACAAACCCACGATAGATATAAAACTTGGGTTGCCTATTGAGCCATAATATAGACATCGAGAACATCCAAATGGGTGCTTTGTTTGATTTCCACTAGCCCTATATGTTCATGAGTCCTTCTAGTCTCCTTCGGCTGGAACCAATAACATTTGAAGACTATGATGTTTGGTGGGTTTGCACCATAGAATTGAAGTTCATAAATTGCTTCAACTCTTCCATAATACTCGGTATCTCCTTCGCCGATAGCAGAGACACAACAATTTGTAGACTTCCGGTCAGCCATAGATAGCTTTTTGCGATGGGTACGAAAATGATACTTGTTGATGTCGTATTTGTCAAATGAACGGACCTTAAAGTCAAAACCATTGGTGACTTGTCTCAATTTGGCATCCATAAACTCTGAACTAGCATACAAGTTTAATACGAATGGGATTGTTGCATTAGCCACAAATTAGACAAAGAAATGAAATGGTCTAATGAAAATTACCATTTTTTTGAACCAAGAGATGAAACCGGGATAGCCGCCTCCATACTTTGCCAGAAGCTCATACTCTTCGACAGAATCCTTTTGGATCACCGCTCCATAAGAGAATTTGGCGATGTATCGATTGTATCAAATTTATCTAGGAATAACAGCAGTTGAAAGGAATTAGAAGTTGCAAAACAATGTACTGAGAACTTAATCGATGTACGGCCGCTCTTCTGTTAGGTTGTTGAAGATATACAATGAAAAGGTCCGCCATTCTTCGACATCCAACCTTAACGAATTAGAATCACCGGTTGTTGCGAGATCCCCTTTGAATAGGCTAAGGTTGGATCCACCCTTTTTAGAGTCGCCAGCATTGTACTGAGGCTTCGGATTATGCAAATGATGATTTTTGGCTTCGTAGTGTGCTGTCATGAAGTTTGTCGCCTCGTCAATAATGAAAGCCTCGGCCATCGATGCTTCAATTTTACATTTATTTTTACATTTTGCTCGGAGCGTCTTCTACATCCTCTCAGTTGCATAGCACCAACGATTTTGCACGCCCCCCAATATTGCCTCGGTTAGGAGATGCAAAATAAAGTACTGCATTGGATTAAAGAAGCCCGACGAAAATATCTTCTCTAACTTGTAGGTCAACTGCAACGCCAACTCTTCCATTTCTTCTACCAGGTCAAGCGATAGTTCTTTCGCACAAAGAACACGGAAGAAATAGCTCAACTCTGCCAGTACCATCCTCAGGGATGAAGCCATGCAACATCACCGGCATTACCCGCTTAATCCATATGTGCCAATCATGACTCTTGAGACCAAATATCTTCAATTTTTCAAGACTCGCACCCCTCTTTAGATTCGCTGCATACCCATCCGAGAACCTCAACTGCTTTTGCACCCACAAGATAATTTCCCTCATAGCCGGCCTTCCAAGATTGAACCATGCCTTTGGCTTTGTCCAGTTCTTCTTTCCTTTTGGTGGTTGCATATTTTGTAACGGTCTACAACATAGCGCCTCCTGATCGACTCTTGCCTTAGGATTATCCTTTGACATCCCATCTATGCCGAACAATGTAACAAAAAGTACCTCAGCGATATTCTTCTCAGTGTGCATCACATCGATGTTGTGTGGGCAAAGGAGGTCTTTGAAATAAGGCAGATCCCACAAGCATGTCTTGTGAGTCCAGGAGTGTTGCGAATTATACCCCTTGAAATACCCTGGACGCTCTGGATCTGGCTCGAGAGTGTTTAACTGATCCAGGATCTGTTGGCCTGTCAACGGAGGTATTGCAGAGTTCTTGACAACTCTACATTTGATGAAGTTCTGCTTGTCTTTCCTAAACTTACAGCGAGGATGCAGGAAAGGTCTATGCAACTTGAAGCAAGAAAACTTGCAATCGGCCTGAAGTCAACGAAACTGAAGAGCTCCCTTGCATGTGGGGCACGGGAACCTTCCATGCACACACCAGCCAACAATTAGTGCATTTGCCGGCAAGTCATGTGTCGAGTACATGTACTAGACACGCATTATGAAGTTCTTTTTGCTAAAGGCATCGTATGTCTTGAACCCATTATCCCAGGCTCCTTGCAATTCTTCCTTCAGCGGCTGCATGTACACATTCATATTCTTCCCCGGATAGTTGGGCCCTAGAATTATCAATGTCAGGAAAATGTTCTTTCTTTGCATAATCTGTCCCGGGGGAGATTGAGTGGAATGAAAAATACGGGCCAACAACTGTATTGGTTTGCCATCAGACTAAACACACTGAACCCATCTGTGCTGATGGCGACTTGAGGATGCCTCGGATCTGCCGCTTTGTTGTCATGTAATGCATCGAAGCGCTTCCACGCTTCATTGTCCGATGTATGCACCATCATTAGCTTCCCATCTGCATCTAGTTGGGTTCTTTTACCCATTTTGTGCCATGTCTTGCAGTCCCTTCGACCATGAAAAGACGTTTAAGTCTTGGTATGATTGGCATATACCGAAGAACATTAACGGGGATTTCGGTCTATGTCTTCTCACCCTTACCGTTGTCTACTACAACATACATGGATGACTTGCAAATGGGACTATAGTTCAAGTCAGCATACTAAAGCCTAAATAAGGCACATCCATTCTCACGGGCATGTATCTTCTCATGGGGCATCTTAAGAGCACGGAGGATTTTGTCTGACTCGTACAGGTTTGCAGGTAGTACATGGCCTATGGGTAGAAAACGTCCAAATACTGTCATCATAGCGTCGTAGCATTCTCTGCTCGACTTGAGTCAGTTTGGGTATTTCAAGTTTCAACGCTTGGCTTTTAATCATCATCGCAGAGGCCGCAAGACAAATTCGCATAGATGTTCGACCGCCATCGACCCCGGGAAGTGTTGCTACGGTACGCCGGACATCGGCGTCACTTGTGGGACATGGATGTAGTGTTTGACACCAACGACCACATATATCTCACACTAACGATACTTGCTATTTAGGGTTCCATCGACGTCAAGGAACCCCCTAACCTGCTTATCCCCGGGCGTGCCCTCAGGTATGGGCGAGCGTCGGGACCGGCAGGACCCACTGGTTGCACCATCTATCCCCTCGGCTACCGGCGATCCACGACCAGCGAACCTCGACCCCACGACGACCCTCTTTTTCTACCTTTCCTACTTCTTTTTTTCATCTTCTACTTCTACTTCTTTTTTTCATCATCATCATCATCTTCTTCTTCTACTTACTGTTCTTTTTTATCTTCTTCTTCTTCCGCTTCTTCTTTTACTTCTTTTTATTCATCTTTCTTATTTATTATTAAAAAAGAGAAGAAGAAAAACCTAAACCAAACTATAAACTAAATGTAACCTAAAATAAACTAAATTAACCTAAACTAATCTAAACTAAACTAAACTAAATTAACCTAACCTAAACTTAAGTAACTTAAACTAAACAAACATAAACTAAATCGAAAAAATAGAAAAAACAAAACAACTCACCTCGAGGAGGGGAGGGGTGGCGGTGGGGCGGGGCGGGTGGGGTGTGGTGGCCGGTGAAGGGGGTGGCGCGGGGAGATGGCAGCTCGGGAACGGGGGCGGGGCGGACGGTGACGGGGGTGGCGCGGGTCGGCGGCGGCGGATCGGGACAGGGCGCCGGGGTGGCGCGGGGCACCGGGGCGGCCGGAGTGGCGGGGCGCAGCACCAAAGCGGCGGGGACGGCTCGGGCACGGGGGCGGCGGCATGGGTGTGGTGAGGGGAGGGAGAAAGAGGGGAGAGAGAGGGGTGGGGGTGGCCGCTTTTTAGTTAGGTCACAACTCTTTGTCGTCTGCTAGCAGACGACGAAGAGCCTAGCTAATAGATGTTAGTTTGGCCACTTTCTTTGCCCTCCGCTAGCAGACGGCAAATAAAGTGGCCGTTAGGTGGTTCTTGCTAGTCGGCCACCCTCCCTCTGTCGTCTGTTTCTATGCCGTCAGCTAGCAGACGGCAAAGAGTAGGCTGACGACAAACATCATCTTTGTCGTCCACTCTTTCTTTGCCGTCAGCTTTCATAAGCTGATGGCAAATACCTTGCTAGCTGACGACGAATATCCTTATTCCAGTAGTGCATTTATATAACGTACTTGATACTTTGGATCAGACCAGTGTTTAACGAGGCCTCACTAGTCTTCATCCGATATATTTTCCACTTGACATGTTTGGGCAAGTTCACTATTAGCCTTGCCTTCAAAGTGTGTTTTCCTCAAGTTATACCCATAATTTCACAGAGCAGACTTGAAAACATGGGTGCAAGCTTGTCTGGTTGCATCATCTTGGCTATCCAACTTGAACCTCATATGTTGAAACTTATGGGAGTCTCATTACCAGCAACCTAGAAAGTATGGGTTAGAGCAAGACAATATTAGTAATTTCCATACATAACCATACTTACACATAAATGGTCGAGTAAGGTGTTGAATTGGGTTTCGTCTTTGTCCTTGTACTGAATCCATGTTGGGAGGATATGTGCATGACACCTAATGACAGCCGCTACCTCTAATACTAACTTGGCAGACTCTATAGCATCACGTGGCCCTTTCAAACCTGCCTCAAAATGGATCTCCATTCTTCCTCCTCTAGATTTGGTTAACCTATCGAGCATTATCCCTGATGTCTATTTCCTCTTGCGCCTACGAGCTAGTCCAACAATGAACAAAGGAAGTGTTAGTGTACATCAGACTGTGAGACTACATAAAAAGAAGCGAGCAACCGTAACTTGACCCCATCAACTACCTTCTTGTTGTTGAAGCTCACAAGGTTCATCTGATCTTGCCAACTCGTCTTATGTCAAGAGTGCTTCAGAACTAGTGTCAAATGGAAAGGGAGCTTGAGAACTTGCCGCTAGCTGAGTTGACAAATGAGTAACTCGTGCTGCTGTTGGTACTATGGAAGGTGTTGCAACAAATAGGGCTGTTGTTGCTTGTTTGTTGGCAGCTATTATTTTCTGTTTGGATTGTTTTGTAGCTGGTGTAGCACAAGATACCGTGTTTCTACAATTTTCCGATGGAGTTTGCCCTTCTATTGGACCATCAGTACCAGCAGAATTTGCATAATTCTTCAGCATCCAGTTCCCTGCATCCTGAGTACTAACACATTCTCCTGCCATTCTTTGTTCCTTCCTGTTTCTCTATGCCATGTCAAGTCAAGCCGACAAGAAAAAAGAATAAAAATTTAGTTCTTCAGGGCAAATTGATGCATGATACAGACAAACTAAACTTTGATGTTAGACAACCGCATTATAAGAGGATGTAATATGTTTGAAAACAGGACGACATGAGATAATCGGAACTATGATGTGTAAACAAAGCAGAAGGCATTTCAATAAATTAGAAGCAATACAATGAAAGGTAGACACCATATGAAAGATGCTAAAAATATCTTTCTGCCAAGTTAACGGTGTCTCGTCATAACTGGCATTTAAACAAATGTGAAGCAGTACAAGAAATAAATCATACACAAGATGCAAACAACATCACACTACCAAGTTAAAGGTCTCTCGTCATTAGTGTCATTGCATATTCACAGCTATAATGTGTAAACTAAGCAGAAGGCATTTCAACAAATTAGAAGCAATGAAGCTAGACAGCATATGTAAGACAAAGCGAATATCACTCTACCAAGTTAAAATTGTCTCGTCATTAGTGCCATTTCAACAAATTAGTAGTACAAGCTAGAAAATGATGCGAGATGTAAACTATATCAGACTCCCAAGTTAAACGTGTCTTGTGAAAAGTGATTGTTGCAAGTTACAGGACAGTAGTACTTTGATGTAAGAAAATGGTGTGATAGACAGATATTGTATGTTCTAGAAACAGGAACACGTGTCTTATTCACAAGTATAATGTGTAAAGTAAGGAGATCGAATTCAACCAAATTAGAAGAAATACAAGCTAGACATCATACATAACATGCAACCACATATAACAGTGCCAAGTTAGAGGGAGCACATGTGATGGTGGACCAGGGGAGACGTGCTCATCATCAACACGAATACATTGAGTGTCTATTCATGTGTTGTGTTGCAAATCTTGTTGCACTACTAGGGAAAACCTTATACACAGAAATTTAGCAACAGCGCGGGTCAAAAAAGGGCGCTAGTGCTATATAGCAGCAGCGATTGAAGAAAAACCACGCTATAGATACAACCTTAGCAGTAGCGCGCGTAGTTGCAAAAGTGCTACAACTAATATTTCCATTGGCAGAATGATAGGCTACGCATCGCAGTAGCGGGCTTGGAAGAAACGCGCTACCGCTAGGGCATAATTAGCAGCGCGTTTCCTAAGGAGAGCGCTACTACTAACGGAAATAAAATAAGATGAAAAACAAATAGAAAAGTAAATGAAAATGAAAGAAATAGAAAAAGGAGAAAGGAAAAAATAAAATGTAAAGCAAAATAAACAAAAAGTGAAAAAACGGAGGAAGGCATAGCAGCAGCGTGTGTTTGTAAGAGGCGCTATAGCTAACGTAGCTGCAGTGCGTGTCCTAGACCCCCGCTATAGAAATAGAAAAGGAAATTAAAAAATGGAAGAAATTTACATAGCTATAGCAGCAGCGCGTTTTTTAAAAACCACTATAGCTATCTTAGCTATAGCGCGTTTTACCAAACGCGCTACCGCTAAGTTTGACTTAACCAAAAAACCGTTTCCCCCCGGCCAGCACTTCTCCCCCAAATCCCTCAACCCACCCCACGTGCCGCCGTCTCCCTGATTCACCGTCGCCGCACTTCGCCGCCGACGTCGACGCCACTAGAGCCGTGCGCCGTCGACGACACCGGAGCTGCCCCCAAGGCCACGGAGCCGCGCGGCCTCATCAACGCCACCGGAGCCGCCGTCGACGCCACCGGATCCTTCCTCGACACAACTACCTTCCTCGATGTCACTGGAGACGCCCCTGCCTCCCTTGCCGTCACCGGAGATGCCCCTGCCTCCCTCGCCACCACTGCCTCCGTCGCCACCACCGGAGCCATCATCTGTAAGCCCCCACCCCTCCTCTCTCTCTCATGCATAGGTTAGCCAGTTTAGTTAGGTTAATTATCGAGGTTGGGGCAAAAATTTAGTTAGGGCTTTGACAGAGACTTAGTTAGGTTAACTAGTTTAATTAGGTTAATTATCTAGGTTAGTGCAAAAACTTAGTTAGGGCTTTGACAGAGAACTAGTCAGGTTAACTAGTTTAATTAGGTTAATTATCCAGGTTAATTAGTGCAAAAAATTATTTTAGGCTTTGACAGAGAACTAGTCAGGTTAACTAGTTTAATTAGGTTAATTATCCAGGTTAATTAGTGCAAAAATTTATTTTAGGCTTTGACGAATTTTGTAGCCTTACCGACGATCAACAGATGTTGTTGCTAGGCCCACCGGTGGCTTCGGGGACTGAGACCAACACGCAGACCGGTGCTGAGACTGAGACCGGCGCTGAGATTCAGACCGGCATCGAGACCGGCGCTGAGACCGGTGCTGCCTCGGGGAGCAGAGACAGTGTAGAACCGAAAGCAAAGAGGCAACGGCTTCCTAACAAACTCAGGACTACTAGACTGGTGGTCACGGAGGTGGACGATGGCAATTTTGAGCCAAAGGCGCCCGAGGAAGCGCGCCGCTGCTACGGCAATCAAATAGGCTGCATCATACGGACAACTGCCACCATCACCGATGAGAAACTAAAGAAGATAGAAAATATGAGGAGCTCCCTCCTAAAGAAGTTTCACCAGATATTCTTGTTCCCGGGCCGGAATGAGAAGGATTATGAAGATCCAGACAAGGACCCGACAATGAAGAAGATAAACAAACACGCCATGACCAAGTTTAGCGACGCGTTGGCCGCCTGGAAAAATCGAGTGAAAGCAAAGATCAACGACGGGGAACCCTACTCTGAGATTGTAAAGGATAATCCGACAATCACGGAAGAGCAGTTTCAAATATTCAAGGAGGCTTGCGAGGCCGAAGCTGCCAAAAAAAAGTCTAAGTACATGAAGGGGCTTCAAAAGAGGAACATTGGGAGCCACCACCTCGGAAGCCGTGGTTACGGCGGAAAGAGGTCCAAATGGGCCAAGGAGGACGCAAAAGCCGCGAGTCTGGGCATCCCAGACCCCTTGGCGAATTTCAGCGTCCCGCAGGAGCGTGACGTCCTGAGGGCCCGGCACCGTTGGGACCCAGTGAAGAAGGTTTACGAGACAACACCGGTCATTACGGAGTTCATGAGACTGCTGGTAATTTTAGTTTCTGATCAATTCGAGTGCACACGTTAGTCATATTTGTAAACGATCCTTGTGCCTTTTGCAGAGAGAGCAGCACCGGATTGCGGCCGAAAGCGACTCGCCGTCTGAGGCATTGGCGAGGCCCAAGTGGGACACTCCATTCAACCGGGCGTTGAACATATTGAAACAACAACCGGTGGATACTCAACCGTCATATGGACGCGTGCACGGTGTCGGAGACGGCGCCACGTGGAAGAAATACTACCGTGAGACCATGGAGGAGAAAAAGGAAATATGGAGGTTAATTGAAGAAAGCATCGACAAGAAGGTTGAGATTGCGGTTGAGAAGAAATCATCTCAGACAGTCGTAATAGCGGTAGCTGCCGCAAAACAGGCGATTGCAGATATATCTACTTCCTTGGTGATGGGCGTTTACACTTGGACAAGGCAAAATCCAGGAAAAAATGCAGAGGACTTTCCCCTTGCTGACTTCTTGGGAGCACCTGCTCCCGCACCGGCTCCCGTACCTGCTCCCGCACCGGCTCCCGCACCTGCTCCCGCACTGGACGTGCTCGGTGGTGCCTCCAATTTGGCTGAGCTCAAGCCCCTCACGCTATCTGTCACACCGGCCCCCTTCAATATAAATGTATAATCTCCCGTTTTCGTTGCCTTTCGGATGTCTCACGTCACAGACTTTTCTTTGCAGGCCGACGAAATCCCGTGCACCGTATTGTACACCATCGGCAAACAGAAGGTGGATGTGGGGAAGGGGACGATAAAGGAGCCGAAGGAACCATTGTTCCACAGCCGGGCGATCCCCCCGAACGTCTTCAAGGTTTCCGTGGCCAGTGTCAAACCGGGCCACGAGAATTTGCCTCCTCTAATACTAGTGGGGGATGACGACGAGACCCCGCGGCGGCTTGGTGATTGTTGCAATGGGTGGGTCCTGTTGTGACCAAAGAGTCTGCTTCGTCTGGAGGCGGCCGGAAGCACACCCACGAGCACGCAGCCTCAGCAAGGTATGAACATCAACACCCCACTTACCCAATTAGCGTAGGGTGTCGGGTTGGGTGATAGCGTACGGGGTAAGCAGGTGGCTCCATTAGTCGCTGATGACGTCGCCATGGATGAGGATGTGGATGACGATGGCTCTGAATAGTATATCTATACTGGCACCTCCTCAGGGTTTGAGCGTCATGAGTCGGTGCCTGAATTACCATCTCAACGTATTATTGACGACCATCCAGTGGTCAATAAGTCTAGGAAGAGAGCGAGGAAAGGCAAAAAAGTTGATTCTATGATCCAGCCGCCTCAGCAGCCTCGGCTTCAGGACCGTGTAGATATCCCCGATGCGGATAAAGGGCATATCCCCGGTCGACCAATCCTACCTGTAACAGTGCTATGGGCCAGATTCAGCGATCTAAGGAGACTTCATGACGATGTGCTGCGGGTAGAGAAAGGCCTCATCGCCTCGAAAGATCCAGGATACCCACTCTACGTGGTTAACGTTCCGCGGCAAATGTCGTACGTCGACGACTTCCCCGCGGATAAGTTCTTCCTCCGATTCGATTACATATTCGACATGTTTCACGTGAAGAAGTTGGATTTTACATTTGTCCGCCTTTATGCCTTGCACATGAACTACATCATTGGGGTTGAGCAGATACGTTTTATCTGTGTCGCTGACCCGTACTACATGCACAAGGGCTTCTTGGGAGTCTGTGCACAGCATCGAGAATACGCGAGGGATTACATCATCAGTTTCATGCTCGCCAATAAGGACAAGGAGGCGATTCTAGTGCCTTATCATCCCGTGTAAGTCATCCGCCCAGCTATCCTTCCTTCGATTTCAATAATTCATTTGCACGGTGGAGGCTAGTTAATTTGAGGTGTACTTATTTTGTGCAGCGGCGAGCGCGCTGTCCTCATCATCCTCTACCCCCGATTCTCCCACGCTCTTTACTTGGACTCGTCGAAGAACATTCACAAAAAGGATTACACCCACATCAAAGATGTTCTCGACAGTGCTATGTTTTACTACCAAGAAAGGGGTGGAGAGGTTAGGGACAAGAAGAGAAGGGGCGACAGGGCCGCCTTCGGCCATAAGACCGACTTCTGCTGCATCCAGCAACCGAACGATTCTCTTAATGATGGATTCTATGTCCTACACCACATGCTGGAGTACAGACGGGATCACCAGAACCTTCACATGGCACCTAGATCTGGCGATGCCCGTATTCTGAAATGGGCAAAGGACACAGGAGATATCGAGGATCATCAACTTCGAGCTGAGTTCTATAACATCCAGCGCGAACTTGCCCAAATCATCATGAATGAGGTCGTCGGAAAAACAGGGATGTTCCATGCAGAAGGACAAATGTCGCGGGAAGACGTCCGAACATGGATAGCCTCTCAGCGTCTCGACATGCAGCCTTTCACTAAGCTCGATGACTATCTCCCTGACATGGATGGATGGCACGACATGATGGAGTGATTATCGATATATGACAATGTGTCCATTTAGTCCATACTTTCTTTTATGACAAAACTTTGAGTTATGTATGGTGAAACTTTATTTGTGATGTAATTAAACCGTCCTCCTCCTTGACTAGAGAAAATCACTCTAGTTAGGTCATTTTGGGTACGATGAACTTTGTTATTTATGCATATGATATGTTGTTTCTATTTTTGCCAAGTCTGTCTCTTTCTATTGCTCAACTATAGATGTTGCATATCATCGACTCATGTGACGATGCAGGTGCATAGATCATAGATGGCGAAGAAGTGCTACGCCAGGAGTATATATACGACAAGTGGCCGGAGTGTCAGGCCCAGGTGTACCGGTTTTCGGTTTTCGAGTGACACGCAGTACTTAGTTTAGGTTCACGCTAATGTGAGAGAGGGATACGAACTCATGTACTCAAAGTGATAGCTATTCTCGCGTATATCATTGTTTAGATGGATGATGATGTATTTGCAAGTAATCGAGACTTGTATCGCTATTTTCGAGATTGATGACGAGAGACCACTTTGTGTTGGATGATGATTATGATGATGACATGATTTGATGAGACTAATTGTATGTATATGCTATGATTACAATTGTATGTGGATGATATGCTAAAGATTATTGTATAAAGCCTATTCAAATACAAAACAAATAAAAAACAAATATGCAGGAAAAAAACTAATAAAACTAGTAGTAGCGAGGGGGGAAATTTAGCAGTAGTGCCGACTTACCAGTAGCGCTTCCTGCTAAACAGCGCTTCACATAATATCAGTAGCACCATTTTCCAAAGAGCGCTACAACTATTCATCAGTAGCAGTAGCGTGGGTCAACAGGCGCTACTGCTATAGGTTAGCTGTAACGCCTTATTAGTAGTGCCGGTACCCGCGCTACTGAGAGGGCCAAAACCCGTGATGCTGCTAGGCTTTTCCCTAGTAGTGTTGGGGGTGGCAGAGTAGAATCTGTAGAGGCCCTCCATTTCAGTTGGTTGGAAGGAGCACCTTTATCCACTGCCTTGCTAATTTCCTTCTGCTTTATTGATTTTGCATTTTCAGGTAAAACCGAGAAGAAAAAGCATTAAAATTCACTCTTCAGAACTCATTCATGCATGATATTGACAATCACTACCTTCATGTAAGCCAAATACGTGATACGAGGATGGAATATGTATGAAAAACAGGACGACATGGCTTATTCACAACTATTTGTGTAAACTAAGTAGAAGTAATTTAATCAAATTATAAGCAATACAAGCTAGACACCGTATGCAATATGCAAGACAATATCACACTACCAAGCTAGAGAAAGCACCTGGGATGCCGGTTTCGCCAGAAGAGCGCCATCAGTGCCTGCCTTAATTTTTTCCTTCCTCTTACTTAGCTTTATTGCTTTGTCAAGTCAAACCCACAAGCAAAATGAATAAAAAAAATTCTTTTCTGAACTCATTGATGGAGGATGCCGATGAGAACTACTTTAATGTAAGGCGACCACATGATTGGACGATTGAATATGTAAGAAAAAAGGAAAGCAATGCATATTCACAGCTATGATGTGTAAACTAAGCAGAGGGCATTTCAACAAATTAGAAGTAATGAATGCTAGACACCATATGAAATATGTAAGAAATATCACTCTACCAAGTTAAAATTGTCTCGTCATAAGGCAAACACATGATACAGGATGGAATATGTATGAAAACTGGACGACATGGCATATTCACAACTACTTGTGTAAACTAAGAAGAAGACATTTGAACACATTAGAAGCAATGCAAGCTAGACACCACATGAAAGATGTAACCAGTATGACTCTGCCAAGTTAAAAGCATCCCATCATAAATGGTGTTTCAACAAGTTAGAAGCAGTGCATGCTATAAATCATATAAAAGATGCAACCAATATCACTCTCGATATACTAAAGGTGTCTCATCATAATTGATTGATGTGGGATACAAAAAATTGTAGTTTTATGTAAGCATATGCTTAATAGAGAGATGTTCTATGTACCAAAAACAAGAAGGCATGTCACATTAACAGGTATGATGTGTAAACTAAGCAGAATAGCACATGTAATTTAACCGGATTTGAAGAATTACAATCTAGACACTATATGCAACATGCAACCACATATCACGCTGCCAAGTTAGAGCAAGCACCTCCGATGGTGGTGTAGGGGAAATGCAGTCATCAACTACAGAGCTACGTTGACTATCTTCATCTAGAATTGTTGTTTCTTGAGAATCATGTGGGGAGGCTGACACTACATTCTTTAAAAGAGGATCCTTTTTTACAGTAGTCCACGAGCCTGACTGTCTCATCATAAGTGATTGATGAGGGATACACAAGAACATTAGTTTGATAAGAACATGGTTAATAGACAAATGTAGTAGTATGTACCAAAAACAGAAGGCATGTCATATTCAAAGGTATAATGTGTAAGCTAAGCAGATGCAATTTAACCAAATTGGAAGCAATACAAGCTAGACACCCGGCTGGAGTGGTGAGCATGATCGTCGAGGACCCGAGAGCTCATTGGGAGGCGGGCTGCTTCCCCACCACCGTGGCTTTTTAGTTGCCTTGCAGGTGATGTCTGTCTATGCTGGGCTTGTCACTGGCTCAGCCAGTGCCCTGACTAGCCATTTGGCTTCTGGTGCTCCTGGGATGGTGGTTCTTGTAAACAATATCTTTCCTTAACTTAATAAAGACCGAGTTTAGCCTTTTGAATACAAGCTAGACACCATATGAAACATGCAACCACATATGACACCGCGAAGTTAAAGGAAGCACCTGGGATGGTGGTTCATGGCGAGCGAGATCATCAACTCCAAAGCTACGTTTACTGACACTGCACCCTTTATAGCGCCCAAACGTGTCTTGCCTAAGCACAAAGAAAGCTTGAGCGACTTCTCTATTTTTTTTGTGCTTCCATCAACCGGTTGGCAGAGGCTGAAATACACATGTATAAATAAACAATAGTGAGAGTATGGGTGAAGTGTGTGTGCAGAACTATTCCACTGTAAAAGTAGCAGATAGCAGGTGGCTGAAATATAAATGACAAGAGACATATGATTGCTCTACAACATTGCATGGCAAACAAAATTAGATTCTACTCCATATGATTTTGTAATATATGAGCATAGGGATGGCTAGGAAATGCAGGTACTCCTCCAGCACACCACCATATGTGGTCCTATCAAAATAAAAGTCGACTGAAAATAAATAGGTCAGTCTTTTTATGAAGCGTCTGATCTACAAGGAACGGGCAGATGGCCTTCGTCTACTCCCGCCAGTTACTGTTGACGATCTTTCTTGACATGCCAGTGACCACCGGTCCAGACCCTTGCCTTCGCCGCCCCGCCCTCCCCTCGACCTCACACCACTGCCGTGCTTGGCAGCGGGCCCTGGACATCCCTTTAAGCCCGGCCGACCTCCAGATCGGGCGCTAGCAGCTCCTAGGCCCCAAACACCCCTAAGATAAACACCGATGCGCTACTTCCCCGGCTTAATAGGCAGACTAGCGCCTGTTACCCTAGGGAATGCATCCTTTAATTGGGAATCAACTAACCAGGAATTGAAATCCAGGGGGGCGACGGACCTCTAGCTAATGTGAAATAGTATATGAGGAGAAACCTTGTGCATCATGAGTTACAACGAACATCTAGTATCAGGAAGAAGGTGTAGGAAAAGGCGGTCAACCAGTGTCTTCTGTGGGATGAATACCGTGCAAGCAGACATGTAAGATTTGGACGAATAAGGGAAGAGGAGTACCAGTTCCGATTGCCAGTGTTGTGTCATCCTTATTTCGCGGCAATGTTCTTCTTCTTACCAGGGAACCAATATTTTGGAGGAGGATGGAGCCTTGGAGGAACCTTTGGCCAGATTTTTGACTGTGTTGCAGTGGTCGTCTGTTGGAGGAGGGGAAGCATATCCGAGGCAGTGAAGGACGGCATAGCGGGAACAGCTTCGGTGTGGTGGACGGTGGCGATGTTGGAGCAGCAGCGGTGAGGCGTAGGACATCGTGGTTGAACTGGCTCGGATACGGCACACATCGGTATCCTAGAGGCAGCTCGGCCTCAGCTTCAACTACTAGTCGTCCAAGGCGTTGCGGTTGCGGTGGACGACGACATCGAGGTATCGGCTCCGGCGTGATGGAGGAGGGAGGCGGTGGATGGGTGGGATGGGGTGGTGCGGAAGGAGGACGTGGTGGTTTTGCGGCTGGTGGAGAGGTAGTTTTGGCACCCACGGAGTACGAAGGGAATCGGATGGGGGGGCTAAGGGGGAACCATGTTTCTTTCTGGGATGCGCTTGTTTTTGTTTTTCTTAACAGATGGGATGCGTTTGTTTGAAATTTTGGGAAAGTACAAACTTTGCCCCCCTCTTAAATATTGGACCTACTGTGGGCTCGGGGTAGGACTTTAATCCCAGGTATCCCAAATAGTGGGCGGCACCGATTTTAGCCGAGCGCATGTGTGTTTAGGCGGCCATGGTGTATGAATGTTTTTCTGAGGCGGTTGCGTGGCGTCTAGATGAAGGCACAGACCTACCCTGGTTTAGACCTTTGGACGTCGGGTAGGTAGGTTTCATGGGTCGAAGTTAGAAAAGTACTTTCCTTCTACAAAAGATTGGTCTCACGCGGTTTCGGGCGAGTAGAGGCTATTTTGGCACTTCGATCAAAATTTTGAAATAGAAGCATTAACGTTTAGAGTACTATTGAACTCTGAGGATTGACCTAAATAGCCAATGTTAAATTTGACCTTGTATGTTTCAAAACCTCATTAAATTATGTGCATCTTTTTGAAAATTTGGCACTTGAAAAACCTATAACAACGATTATTTTGGAATGGACGAGGTAAATTTGAATCTAGTTTGTAAACGACTATATATGATATTATGTACAAATGCAGATCAAAGATTGGTGCCCCCACAGTTTAGGTATGATTTACAAATGCCATGATCTCAAATTCAAATAATTGAATGGACTACATATTGAATTGGAATTTTTTAAACCACCTTAAGTTGAAGTCAAATGTATGCTGGTTCATAGCTAGCTATTTATAATGTTCATTGTGTAACTTTTGTATGTATAATGTGCTTTACACACACAACATGAACTCTACTCACGTTTATATTCCAATTGCTAAAGCAATGCATTGTCTGGAGTTCAAAATACTAACTATATGGATCAATTATGTTGAATAATAACATAGACATGCGCAAATGCGATAGAATATACATGTCTGATGGATCAATCACCGTTCCTTATGCGAATTGCAAATATCATGATCCCATCCTAATATTTGGATACAACTTATATTTTTAATCAATGTGCACATCAATATTTTACATGTAGTTTCACTCTCCATAGGCCCCTCCTCACACACGCGCTAACTTCCTCTCTCATACATACGTGCACACGGTGTATATCCATTGGTGGTCTCTCATCCATGTTCACACACTCTCTCCCAAGGTGTCTTTCTCGCACACATGCTCTCGAGATCACCCTCCCTCCCTCTCGCAACCATTTACGACTGTTTTCACTAACCTTTATCACAAGAACTCTTCCTCTCACACGCATACGCACACACAATCCCCATCGACCCTTTCTCTATACATAGACCTGCCTACGTGTCTCCCACACACACATTATCTTCAGGCCTGTCTCGCACACATTGTCTCCACCTCTCTTCCGAATTGACAAATATGATTCCAGTAGAGCATTCTATAGGATTCCCCTTAAAGTTAGGTTGGATGAATGATAATATTAGAGAGAAGGGGTTACCTTAGTTAGAGGACCTATGGTTACGAATCCTAGCCGGCTTTGTCAATGGACACAGAGTCCTTCACGACTCTAGTATCTTTGTCTTGTATGACTAGTCCTCCATGGGTCTCCCTGAATGCGTCAGGGGCCGACAATGTGGTACAGGACGGAACCGACCCAAGGGCCTCACCTTGGCCCACCGGACCTCACGCGATTACACACCCTCTACCCCTAGGTCTCATTATCTTCTCACACCCACGCATACCAACACAGACACCACACAAAATATTTTCTCCTCATGCCTCTATCCCACCCCCCTTGCATGTACACACTCCAGGGCATCTCTCGCCGTGACATCCTATTAGTCTCTCTCTCTCTCTCTCTCTCCCTCTCTCTCTCTCTACATGCCTCTCTCGAATACGTACACATACCCTCTCTAGGCCGTGTCAAATATGTCAACTACACATTCACACATGTTACATCTTATCACGTACCCCATTGATGTAAAAAGCCATCTCTTCACGTTTACTTCGCATACAAAATTCCTTTTGAATAAAACCACACAAAGTGTGGCCAAAAATTTATTTTAGAATTTCTACATATATATAACATTACAAAGTTATATGGAGTATGAAAGTTCATTTGCATTGCATGGTGCACCCGATGATATCTATTCCGCACAGTGAATTTTTATATTTTTATACTATATAAAAAATTAGTCATAATAAAGAGAAACGACGAGCATATCCCTCCATTGCACACACCCCTCTACGCCCCTTTCACGCACACACACAAACTATCTCCAGGTCCACTAAAAGTACGCCCCCAGCACATTCACGCATGTTTCATCTTTCTCTCGTGATATATACAATGACGATCATTGTATTTGAAGGGAAAGCACGGTTCGTACATTTGACTTCAGAATCCACTCATTACGGTCACCATTTACGTTTTGTGGTTTTTATACAGTCGCGGGCTCACCGTACAGCTCTCTGTTTGTCCAAGACACGACTAGTTGACCAGTTAAATGCTCCATGTGGCACCTCTAGTGTTTCATCACATTATCTCACTACCATTGTGCCCACCTGTCCGCGTGTACAAGAATGAAAACAAATGATAAAAAATATTGGACGGTGGGTTGAAGTCATGACCGCGGGCACAACGGACAAGGTGGCCTTGTATTGGTATGCTGAGCCATCCGTTTTAACACATAGGAGATGGTGTGGTGATTATACACACATGCATGCATGCACACGAACTGCATGCACACAACACTCACATGTACACACGCAGCCATGCACACACGCAACACTCACATGCACTCATGCACACACAACACGACCAACACACACGCTCATGCTCAAGTGCTCAACCTACACGTGCATGCGCACACATCAGGCCCTGCCAGACACATACACAACTAGGTGGTTCCCGCGCATGGGTTGGAGTCTTGTCACGCTTGCATAAATTTGTGTTTATCTTACTTTTTTCCTATGCGAACTGAAAGGTGGGACCCACAAGGAACATGGTCAATTTACCAGTCAACATCATGCCACACAGACTATTTGGCAGGTCAACAAAGTGCAATCCGATGTTAAACGGTCAGCAAGTGGTCGTATAATCACCGCAAAACATATATAGTGACCGTAATGAGCGTATTCTGATGTCCCATGACCGAATTATGCTTATCGCTTGAAATACACTAACCGCTAGTGTATTTATCTCTTCCCGGCCAACGTGCCAGTGCCTAAATTGGTGCACGTCACCCCATTATTGATGTACTGGTTTTGTAAGAGCGAACAAGCATTCACGTCTACCGTACAAATTGTAGATATTAGTTACAAATGCTATGAAGACAAATACAAATTTTGAATCAACTTTATGCCCAATTTCTCTCTGTAGGCCCTCCAAAAGTACATCTCTACACGTTGTCACATGTTACATCTAACAACTATGCAACACAACACTACTACTACACTCTCACACAGTAAATCATATGTGCTTTTAGTTTTAGTAGATCTCATATTGTTACTTAATTATTCAGTTTGCATACATTAAAATTGCCTTTGAAATTTATGGCTCGTATCCACCATGCAGGAAAAATCCTGCCCTTGCCTGTTTAATCGGGTTTGTATCGATGGATCGTGCGAAACAGCAAAACTATAGTAGTACTATAGTACAAGTAACAGTTCACTGGGCCGCCGTGTCGTGTACTCCTCCGTAGTAAGAGTGGAGTGCTCGCTTACATAAATATTTTAGTCCCTTTCGCCTACATGTGGGACATCGAGCAACTGGGTCCACGTGCCATACCGAAATAATAGTACAGAGCAGCATGGGTGAAGCACCCCGGTCATGGGGCCAGCGTAGTAATTAGCAATGACGCATAAAATCACAAAGCTGCACCTTTCCCGCTGTTAAGTTGGAGGGACAAAGTGATGCTAAAAAATAAATTGGAGGGACGAAGCAACCATCATTTCACTCATTGCTGAATCCGCTTCTCCCTCATCTTCTTCAAGTTAACCACATGTTGCTTCTGGCGTTGTTCTGCCTCATGTTTGACGCGGATCAGCTTGGTAAAACAGTGATACATGGGACCGCATGTTAGCAAACAGGCAGGCCAACGTCCTCTAAAAATAAGAAACCTCCCCCACCTTCCTCGTGGCAAAATCATCTCCTTTTTACTAATCTTGATATAATTTTTAGATCAATATAATCGAGATCTGTATAGATAGCACACAGGTGCAAAACCAAGTGGTCCGGTTAAGGGCTTCCACAATATGTACCCAAATGTGAAAATAGCTTTTGGCATCGATGGGAACCATTGTCGAGGGTCCTGCCAAACCAAAAACAGGGCACCAAAGCTCCCTAATTGATTGACTCAAGGAATAAAAAATGCAACCTCTCTCCTCTTTCTCCCGTGCTTGGTGATACGTCCATTTTCCATCATGTTTACCTACTGTTATTTATGTTTTTTTGCATAATAATGCTTTTTGGAGTAATTCTAATGCCTTTTCTCTCATAATATGCAAGGTACACACAAAGGGGAGAATTCCGGCAGCTACAAATCTGGACCTGAAAAAGCTACGTCAGGCTACCTATTCCGCACAACTCCAAATGAGCTGAAACTTCACGAGGATTTTTCATGGAGTAAATGAGGATTTTTCAAGCCAATAAGTACCAGAGGGTGCCCACCAGGTGGGCACAACCCACCTGGGGGTGCCAGGAATCCCAGGCACACCCTGGTGGGTTATGCTCACCTCGGCCCACCTCCGGTGCCTCTCTTCTGGTACATAAGTCATTTTAACGTAGTGAAAATAAGGATAGGACTTTCGGGACGAAGCGCCCCGTCTTGATGCGGAACCTGGCAGGATCACATTTGCCCTCCGGTGCAGCGATTCCACCCGGGGAACTTCCCTCCCGGAGGGGGAAATCATCGTCATCATCATCACCAACAACTCTCCCATCTTGGGGAGGGCTATCTCCATCAACATCTTCAATAGCACAAACTCCACTAACCCAAGTTCATCTCTTGTGTTCAATCTTTGTACCAGAACTACAAATCGGTGATTTGGTGGAAGATTATATGTTTAGATCCATTATGTTATTCAATACCCCTATGATCTTGAGCATGATTGTCATTTGTGAGTAGTTACTTTTGTTCTTGAGGTCACGGAAGAAATTATGTTGCAATTAATCATGTGAACTTGATATGTGTTTGATATTTTGATGATATGTATGTTGTGATTCCCTTAGTGGTGTCATGTGAACATCGACTATAGGACAGAAGCTTATTAGATGATGGGTTGCGAGAGTGACAGAAGCTTAACCCTAGTTTATGCGCTATTCCATAAGGGACCGATTGGATCCAAAAGTTAAATGCTATGGTTAGAATTTATTCATAATACTATTCTCGTATTTGCGGATGCTTGCGAGGGGGTTAATCATAAGTAGGAGGTTTGTGAATACAAATCGAACCGACATCATGAAAGTTACTAGATGAAATACCCGTGTACCCTCAAGAACACTTTGCTTATCATAAGAGACCGTTTTAGCCTGTCATTTGCCTCATAAGGATTGGGCTACCTTTCTGCACTTTTGTTACTACTACCATTACTTGTTCGTTATAAATTACCTTGCTATTGAACTACTGTGTTACTTACAATTTGAGCACTTGCAGACATTACCTTGTTGAAAACCACTTGTCATTTCCTTCTGCTCCTCGTTGGGTTCGACACTCTTAGTTATCGAAAAGGGGTACAATTGATCCTCTATACTTGTGGGTCATCAAGGCTATTTTTTGGCACTGTTGCGGGGGAGTGAAGCTCTCTTGGTAAGTGGAAATTGGTAAGGAAAAATTATTACTACATGCTGAAATTTATTGCCACTTATTACTATGGAAAATAGTCCTTTGAGGGGTTTGTTAGGGGTATCTTCACCTCAACCGGAACCGCAATTAGTTGCCCCTCAACCTACTGCACCTACTGAAAAAATTGAATATTAAATTCCTTTGGGTATGGTAGAACAACAGCTAGCTAATCCTTATGCAGGAGATGGAACCGAACATCCTGATATGCACTTGATATATGTGGACGAAATTTGTGGATCGTTTAAGCTTGCAGGTTTACCCGAAGATGAAGCTAAGAAGAAGGTTTTCCCTTTATCTTTGAAGGGAAAGGCATTGACATGACATAGTCTATCCGATGATATTGGATCTTGGAACTGGAATTGGTTGAAATTGGAATTCCATCAAAAAATTGATCCCATGCATCTAATTCATCATGATCGTAATTATACATATAATTTTTGGCCTTGTGAAGGAGAAAGTATCACTCTAGCTTGGGGGAGGCTTAAGTCAATGTTATATTCATACCTCAATCATGATCTCTCGAGAGAAATTATTATTCAGAATTTTTATGCTCGGCTTTCTCGTAATGATCAATCCATGCTCGATACTTCTTGTACTAGTTCTTTTATGAAGAAGACTATTGAATTTCGGTGGGATCTTTTAGAAAGAAATAAATGCAACTCTGAAGATTGGGAACTCAATGAAGGTAAAGATTCAGGTGTTGATTCTAAGTTTGATTGTGCTAAACCTTTTATGAATACCGATGCTTTTCAAAAGTTTAGCACTAAATATGGACTTGACTCTGAGATAGTAGCTTCCTTTTGAGAATCTTTTGCTACTCATGTTGATCTTCCTAAAGAGAAGCGGTTCAAATATCACCCACCAATTAAATAAGAAATTAAAGAACTGGTAAAAGCTAAAGAAGAAACTATCATTTATAATATGGATCCAGTTGTTCCCACTTATATTGAAAAACCACCTTTCCCTATTAGGATGAAGGAACATGCTAAAGTTTCAATAGCGGTCAAGAAAAGTTATATTAGAACACCTAAACCAGCTGAACAAATCAAAGTTGAACCTAGTGTTGCTATGGTTAAGGATCTCTTGGCCAACGATATTGATGAGCATGTTATTTACTTCAGCGCTAAAGCTTCTAGAGTTGCCAAGCCCGATGAAAAAGATAAACATAGACCTGTTGTTGGCATGCCTGTTATCTCAGTTAAGATAGGAGATCAATTTTATCATGGTTTATGTGACATGTGTGCCAGCGTGAGTGCTATTCCTTTTTCCTTATATCAAGAAATTATGAATGATATAACACCCACTGAAATAGAAGAAATAGATGTTACTATTAAACTTGCTAATAGAGACACCATATCACCAATTGGGATTGTTAGAGATGTTGAAGTCTTGTGTGGGAAAATAAAATACCCTACTAATTTTCTTGTTCTTGGTTCCCCACAGGATGACTTTTTTCCCATCATCTTTGGTAGACCTTTCTTGAACACCGTTAATGCTAAAATAGATTGTGGGAAACAAGCTGTCGGTGTTAGCTTTTGTGATGAATCTCATGAGTTTAATTTTTCTTAGTTTAGTAGAAAACCTCATAAGAAAGATTTTCCTAGTAAGGATGAGATTATTGGTCTTGCTTCTATTGTTGTACTTCCTACTGATCCTTTAGAACAATATTTGCTAGACCATGAAAATGATTTGCATATGCGTGAAAGAAATGAAATAGATAGAATCTTGTTTGAACAACAACCCCTGCTTAAACACAATATGCCTATTGAAACTCCAGGAGGTCCTCCTCCACCTAAAGGTGATCCTGTGTTTGAATTAAAACAATTGCCAGACACTTTGAAATATGCTTATCTTGATGAGAAAAATATATATCCTGTTATTATTAGTGCTAACCTTTTAGAACATGAAGAAGAAAGATTATTGAAAGTTCTAAGGAAGCACCGAGTTGCTATTGGATATACTCTTGATGATCTTAAGGGCATTAGTCCCACTCTATGCCAACACAAGATTAATATGGAACCTGATGCTAAACCCGTTGTTGATCACCAACGTCGGTTAAATCCCAAGATGAACGAAGTGGTAAGAACAAAAAGATTGAAACTTTTGGAAGCAGCTATAATATATCCTATAGCTGATAGTAGATGGGTAAGGGCCAGTTCTTTTGGGCGGCTTTAAAAATAAGCCACCTCTCCCCAGCTTTTCTTATGAGCCGTCTTTGATATTCATCGAGGCTTCCAAACTAGTTATGGAATAACTAACTTAGAAGTCTTGAAAAAAATATAGAGACGGCTTATTTTTTAAGCTGGGGAGAGGCATCTTATTTTTTTAAGCTGCCCAAAAGAACAAACACTAAGTCATGTTCATTGTGTCCCTAAGAAGGGAGGTATTACTCTTTTTCCTAATGATAAGAATGAACTTATTCCGCAAGGAATTTTCACAGGCTATAGAATGGTAATTGATTTTAGAAAATTAAACAAAGCAACTAGAAAAGATCATTACCCTCTTCCTTTTATTGATCAAATGCTAGAAATATTATCTAAGCGCACACATTTTTGCTTCCTTGATGGATATTCTGGTTTTTCACAAATACATGTTTCTCAACCTGATCAAGAAAAGACCACTATCACTTGCCCTTTTGGAACTTATGCTTATAGACATATGCCTTTTGTTCTATATAATGCACCCGCTACCTTTCAAAGATGTATGACTGCTATATTCTCTGATTTTTGTGAAAAGATTGTTGAGGTTTTCATCGATGACTTTTCTATTTATGGGAAGTCTTTGGATGATTGTTTAAGCAATCTTGATCGAATCTTGTAGAGATGTGAGCAAACAAATCTTGTCTTGGATTGGGGGAAGTGCCACTTTATGGTTAACGAAAGTATTGTTTTGGGCCATATGATTTCTGAAAGAGGTATTGAGGTGGACAAAGCCAAGGTTGATGCAATTGAGAAAATGCCATGTCTGTCGGTGTACTAAAGAAGGGGTACCTTAGTATCCCGAACTTGTGCACGGGCAGTCGCAGCACCCCGCAGCAAGGCTTGCCGGGTGCCCGCCAAGATCCTCCGTAGTTCCTATTGGAGCCGTTCAAGAACAAAGTGTTTTAACTGAGAAGACAAGGCCCCGGCAAGAGGAGCTTGCCGGGAAGGACAAGGCCCCGGCAAGAGGAGCTTGCCGGGAAGGCCAACCAAGGCATTTCAAGGAACTTGCAGCGACGCGCCGCGCGTCCTGGCAAGACCCGGCGAGCGACAAGCTTCCGGGAGCGACAAGACAACGACCGCGGCAAGGCGCTTGCCGCGGCGAAGCCACCACTCTGTGCCCACGCTCCAGCGCATCCGTCGATGTGTTTCCACAGGACCGTTCCAGGCGCACGTGGCGAGAAGCTGTGCAGCCAAGCGGTGCGAGGTGGCGAACGGAGATGACGAGATGGCCATCGTGGCAAGCGGTGGCGCCCCTAACGGTCGCTTTTCTGCACTGTTTGGGCGACACGGACGGGCATTTAATGCCTTTGTCCCCTGCCGTCAGAGTTAGGTAGGATCCATTGTAGAAGCAGTTGTACCAACCACACCTTTTACACTTTTACCCCTGCATGCGTTGCCACCTGTCGGTGACCCCTTGAGCCTATAAAAGGAGGCCCATGCGCAATGTAGAAGGGGTTCGACTCATTCGAAACCAGAACACTCTCACGCTCTAGAGCAAGAACATAATACAATCACAAAGAAGCAGTAGGAGTATTATCTCTCCGGAGAGCTCTGAAGCTGGGTAAAATCGCTCGCGTGCCTCGCCTCGATCCGCTCTTCGTGCGGCCTCCGCTCCCTACCGGACCGAAAGGGGCCCTGCCCCATAGGTGTTCATTTCCCACGACATCTTTGGCGCGCCAGGTAGGGGGCGTCGAGGTTGTGTGAACCCGATCCGGCGTCCACGCGAGCCAGATCTTCATCATCTCCATCCACATGCCACCGAAGAAGAAGGCTTCGGAGGTGGCTGCTCCGTCCGCGTCGATCCTACCGCCACCTGAGCAAACGGGTGGTGGGGTAGACACCGGCGGACGAACGGGCACCGACGAAGAAGCTCAAGCTGCCGCCAGGTCCAAGGACAAGGCCGCGCAAACTTCGACGTCCGTACACGCACCGCGCCCATCTCAGGAGGCGCGAGACCGACAGCATCATGGTACTCGCAGTACCATACGCTCGTTGGACCAAGGTCGAGCTGGTGGATCTCGAGATGCTCAAGACCAGCATGCACGCCAACCTGCTGGCATGAGCAAAACACGGTCGCCTGGACGGGATCCTTCTCCTTCTAACATAGTTAGAAGTCTGAGCATATCCCGCTCCTCGCACCGTTCACCACCGCCACCAAAGACTCCAGAAGAAGCGTTGGCCCGAGCCCAACTGCTCCTGGATTACCCTCCGACGGCGGACAAGATCGACGGTTGGAGGGCCACCATTCAGAGCCTCATCGGCTTCGCCAACGGGGACACTCCCCGGCAACCGAGCACATCGAAGCCGCGGCAAGACATCCAGGCGCGAGCCGATGGCGATAAGACCGGTGGGGGTGCAACCACCGTGCACTCCCTGCCCCGAAGGCCGAGATCGCCGACTCGCCGGGCCAACCTCGACACCGACTCCACGGCGTCATCAGATCCACGGGATCGTCGTGATCAGCGCAAGGTTCTTCAAGAACAACAACAAGAAGACGCTCGTACTCGCATCGAGCATCGAAGAGAAGCGCGGCGTCAGTCAGACCAGCGTGCTGGGCCCGCTGTCGACATGCATGCGCCAGGGGAACCAGGCGACTTGCCGTACGCGGTAGGTTGCCCTGCGTTCACTCGTGAGCTGCGGCAAGTCCAGTGGCCCAGCACAAAGAACTTCAAGCCAGATGTACCCGAGAAGTATGATGGCAGGTTGCATCCGTCGGAGTTCCTCAGCATCTACACCATCGCGGTGCAGGCTGCTGGGGGACGCGACGACAAGATCCTTGCCAACTACTTCCCGCTGGTACTTAAGCCCAATGTCAGATCCTGGCTCATGCACTTGCCGGACAACTCCATCTCCTCATGGGCAGATCTGTGTCATCAGTTTGTCGGCGCCTTCACAGGCGGCCACAAGCCCCATGGCCAGGAAAGCGATCTTCATCTGCTCGCCCAGAAGGAAGGAGAGCCCCTGCGCAAGTATATTCAGAGATTCAGCCAAGTGCAGCGCAACATCCCAGATGTCCACCCCGCCGCTGTCATCAGCGCGTTCCATCAGAACGTGCGTAACCGCAGGATGCGGGAGGAGATGGCGATGTGTAAGATAAGAGACGTCAGTGAGCTCTACGCCCTGGCCGACAAGTGTGCACGTGCTGAAGAAGGGAGGAAACTCCCCGGAGAGAACACAGGAGCAGGAGGATCCGACAGTGAGGATGCCGTCCCGGCAAAGAAAAACCGGCGGCAGAACAACAGGAGAAGGAAAGGCAAAGATGTGGTAGCTGTCGAGCAGTCCGGCAATGGAGGTGGTGCCTAGGAAGCAGAACCTGTGGCGGCCGCCGACAAGCAGGGCGGCTCCGACAAGCAATACTGCAAGATTCACCGCACCAAGGGCCATGATCTCCAGAGTTGCAAGAAAGTTGAGCAGCTTGTCGAGCAGCAGAAAGCTGAGTACAAGCGACACGACAAGGAGAAGGCCCAGGAAGGTACTGGTGGATCCGGCAAGAAGCGCCCCGGCCGGGGAGGGCGCCGCGGCAAGGCCAAGCAGCGGCAAGGAGACAGGCCTCCCTGCGGCCGCGACAAGGATGAAGATGAAGACGAAGATGAGGATATGGATGATGACGAGGCCGACGAGCAGGAGTTTCGGAAAGCAACAGAGTTTCTATGCGTTGACGGTGGTGCTTCTCTGCATACTTCGCACCGCCAGCTCAAACAGTGGGTGCGGGAAGTTAATGCAGCAGAACCACCAGTTGAGTCACGCAAGCCTCTGAAGTGGTCCAGCACGCCTATCATCTTTGACATTGAGGACCACCCTGATCGCATAACTGCGGTCGGGTGCTTGCCGATGTTGGTTTCACCAACTGTCCGCAACCTCAAGGTCACAAAGATGCTGGTTGACGGCAGGGCCGGCTTGAACCTGATCTCCTCAGCGGTACTCAAGAAACTTCAGATCCCCGACAGCGAGCTCGAAGAGACTGGTACATTCCAACGAATCAATCCGGGAAGGATCAAGCCGAAGGGGAAGATCACGTTGCCAGTGACATTTGGCAGTGAGCTGAACTTCAGGACAGAGAAAGTCACTTTTTACGTTGCTGATTTCCCATTGCCCTACAATGGGATACTCGGCCGTCCAGCGCTCGCCAAGTTCATGGCAGCCTCTCACTATGCCTACAACGTGCTCAAGATGCCAGGTCCGATAAGTGTCATCTCTGTCCCTGGCGACAAGAAAGATGCCCTCATCTGCACCGACAAGATCTACCGGGAAGCAGCAGTCGCAGCAGATCGCAAGACACTTGCCGCTGAAGCTCCCGGGGGGAAGAAGAAGACCAAGTCCAAGTCAGGCAAGAGCTCTGATGCCCACTCCGGCAAGCGCACCTCTTCGGAGTGCGACGCTACCATCGAGGACGCACCATCGAGCTCCATCGGCATGTGTAAGAAGGCGAAGGCAGCTCCGCCAGAAACCAAGAAGGTGTCCGCCAAGGAGGACGGCACTGGTGGTACCTTCACCATCAGTGCCACGCTTGACCCTAAATAGGAAAGCGCGCTCGTTGCTTTCCTGCGGGAGAATGTCGACGTGTTTGCATGGCAACCGTCTGACATCCCCGGTGTTCCCAGGAAAGTAATTGAGCACCACCTTGCCGTCTGTCCTCACGCGCGGCCCGTCAAGCAGAAAGTCAGAAAACAAGCGGTGGAGCGCCAAGAATTCATTGCAGGAGAGATCAAGAAGTTGGAAGCAGCAGGCCTTGTCAGAGGAGTGCTCCATCCTACGTGGCTGGCCAATCCTGTAGTCGTGCGCAAGGCGAACGGAAAATGGAGGCTTTGTATTGACTTTACTGATGTTAATAAAGCTTGTCCCAAAGATCCATTTCCCTTGCCGCGCATTGACCAGATTGTCGACTCCACGACAGGATGTGATTTGCTTTCATATCTTGATGCATATTCAGGATATCATCAGATCTTCATGGCAGAAGAGGATGAGGGGAAAACCGCATTCATTACTCCATGTGGTACATACTGCTTTGTACGGATGCCTTTCGGACTAAAGAATGCTGGTTCAACATTTGCAAGGGTAGTTCACGAAGCTTTTGAGCCACAGTTGCACAGAAATGTAGAAGCCTACATGGATGACATAGTGGTCAAGAGCAAAGACAGAGCAACTCTGATCCAAGATTTGGACGAGACCTTTGCAAATCTGCGTAAGATCAATCTCAAGCTCAACCCCGAGAAGTGCGTGTTTGGAGTCCCCTCCGGCAAGCTTCTCGGGTTCTTTGTGTCTCAGCGGGGGATTGAGGCCAATCCTGACAAGATCAAGGCCATTGAGCAGATTGAAGCATCGAAGCGCGTCAAGGATGTGCGAAGGATTGCCGGCTGCGTGGCTGCTCTCAGCAGGTTTATCTCTAAGTCTACTGAGTGCGCCCTGCCATTTTTCAAAATATTGAAAAAGGCAGGTCCAATGAAATGGACTCCGGAAGCGGAGGCTGCGCTGCAGGACTTGAAGAGATACCTGTCCTCCACTCCAATATTTGTTGCACCTAATCCGCAAGAGAAGTTGCTGCTATATCTGGCAGCAACCAATCAAGTGGTTAGTGCTGCGTTAGTAGCGGAAAGGGAGGCGGATGATGAGCCAGTGGCCACGGCAAGCGCGTCCAGCGACAAGCAGGGGGCTTCCCCGACAAGCTCTGGTCCCGACAAGGATGGATCTGTGCAGCCACAAGAAGAGAAGCAGAAGAAGATGGTGCAGCGCCCAGTTTACTTTGTCAGTTCCCTTCTGCAGAAGGCTAGATCAAGGTACTCTGGTGTACAAAAATTGCTTTTCAGCCTTCTCATGGCCTCGAGAAAGCTGCGCCATTACTTTCAAGCACATGAGATCACAGTTGTCACTCGCTTTCCGTTGAAGAGGATATTGCAGAATCCAGAAGCAACATGCAGGATTGTCGAGTGGGCACTGGAATTGTCAAGCTTTGGCCTCAAGTTTGAGAGTACTTCAACTATCCAGAGCCGAGCATTGGCAGAATTCATAGCAGAATGGACGCCAACGCCTGATGAAGAAACTCCAGAGACAAGCATCCCCGTCAAGGAAGCAAGCAAAGAATGGATCATGTACTTTGATGGTGCCTTCTCGCTGCAAGGCGCCGGTGCGGGCGTGTTACTTGTCGCACCCACCGGAGAGCACCTCAAGTACGTGGTCCAGATGCACTTTCCCAAGGAGCAAGCGACAAACAATACTATAGAGTATGAAGGTTTGCTTGCCGGACTCAGGATTGCGGCAGACCTTGGAATCAAGAAGCTTATTGTTAGGGGTGACTCGCAGCTTGTCGTTCGCCAAGTAAACAAAGATTATGAGAGTCCGTTGATGGAAGCTTACATTGATGAAGTGAGAAAGTTGGAAGAACATTTTGACGGCCTGCAGATGGAACACTTTCCGAGAGCCCAGAACGACGTTGCTGATGGCCTGTCAAAATGCGCTGCATTAAAGTTACCTGTGGAACCAGGGATCTTTGTGCTCAAGCTGACTCAACCATCTGTAACACCATCATCTGGACAGAGCAAGAAGAGGAAGTTCGTTTCTGGTGATTATTTTTTGGCAGAGCTTCCCGAAGCCGCCGCCAAGAAGGTCCCCAGGATCAACACTAAGGGTGCTGAGGAGCACTCTGCTCCGACAAGCCCTAGGGTTTGTTCGGTTGAAGCAGACGCTCCCGACAAGTTTTGCTCCAGCAAGCTTGCCGGGGAACATCAAGCTCCGGCTGAGCCGCAGGTTCTTGTCATGGAAGCAGATGTTCCCGCAGCAGCATTTGTGCCTTTAGTCCTTGTTGTTGAGCCGCAATCTCCAACATGGGCACAGCAGATTGTCCGTTTCCTTCAGACAGGAGAACTTCCCGAAGAGCAAGAAGAAGCGTAGAGAGTAGCCCGACAGTCAAGTATGTACCAGTTTGTCGACGACATACTATACAGAAGAAGATTCAACGGAGTGAAATTGAAGTGCATTCCCCGGGAAGATGGACAGGAGCTGTTGGCGGAGATACATGGAGGCATATGTGGTCATCACATTGGCGCAAGAGCACTTGCCGGCAAAGCATTCCGGCAAGGTTTCTTTTGGCCGATAGCTCTCCAGGATGCAACTGCACAAGTAACCAAGTGTGAAGCGTGCCAGTTCCACTCCAAGCAGATACACCAGCCAGCTCAAGCTCTCCAGACGATCCCTTTATCCTGGCCATTTTTGGTCTGGGGGCTCGACATCCTCGGCCCCTTTCCCCGAGCTGTCGGGGGCTTTGAGTACTTGTACGTTGCGATCGACAAGTTCACAAAGTGGCCAGAAGTGGAAGCAGTGAGGAAGGTGACAGCACAGTCAGCAGTCAAGTTCTTCAGGTTGATTGTTTGCCGTTTCGGAGTCCCTAACAGGATCATCACCGACAATGGCACGCAATTTACGAGCCGCACCTTCATGCAGTACGTCCAAGATCTTGGCGCCAAGGTCTGCTTCGCTTCTGTTGCTCACCCGAGAAGCAACGGTCAAGCAGAGAGGGCAAACGCTGAAGTGCTGCGCGGGCTCAAGACCAGGACTTTCGACAGGCTGCACAAGTGCGGAAAGAATTGGATTAAGGAGCTGCCGGTGGTTCTTTGGTCGATCAGGACGACGCCAAATCGAGCCACTGGCCAGACACCTTTCGCTCTAGTCTGTGGAGCAGAGGCAGTTCTCCCCACGGAACTTGTATACGGATCGCCTCGAGTGCTCGCTTATGATGAGTTTGAGCAAGAGCAGCTGCAACAAGATGACGCGCTGCTCCTTGAGGAAGATCGTCTTCAGGCTGCTGTACGAGCTGCTCGATACCAGCAAGCTTTGCGCCCTACCATAGCCACAAAGTCAATGCCAGAAGTCTCGAGGAAGGCGACCTTGTTCCTCGGCGCGTTCAATCCGCCAAGAATTCCAACAAGTTGACGCAAAAGTGGGAAGGCCCTTATCGGGTGAAGCGAGTCACTAGGCCTGGCGCTGTCCGCCTTGAGACCGAAGATGGCTTTCCAGTGAGCAACTCCTGGAACATTGAGCATCTTCGTAAGTTTTACCCATAAGGTGCGGTTATTGGAACCTGTTCCGAAAACCACCTTTTGTACAAGCCTTGCCGCTGTTGCATGTAACCCTTTGTACAAAGCCGGGCGCAGATCCCGTGCATAAATAAAGCTCATGTGCTCCGCACATCTTGTCAAATTTCATGCTTTTTTATTTTTTGCATGTATTATCTGACACTTTTGTGCAGCGCTTGCCCCCGGTAAGCAATAACGAGCCTTAAGGCTCCATATCTTTATTTTCTCTTCTTTCTTTTTCTCAAGAAAAGGGAAGGTTCCTTCGCTCACAAGTTCACCGGGGGGAGAAGGAGAAGATAATGGTGTGGACCAGGCGTCGTTCAAGAAAGTATCGCCTTGCCGGGACGCAAACGACAGAAAAGCTAAGTTGCCAAAGTTTGAGCACAATCAGTTTTAAATTTTTTTAAGTTATCTTCCTTGAACGACCGTGCTTTGTATGGAAAACCTGTGCGCGGAGGAACCAACTCGTAGCTAGTTGCGCCCTTACTTTGTTTCGAGTCCGCTCAACAACTTAAGTGTGCTGCGACTAGTCGCGACAAGGTTTCTTGCCGGAAGCGACATCACCAGCAGGCTGCTGATGTTCTGCACTCAGCGCTCGCGGCGAGGGTGCCTGCGCCGGCAAGTTCGCTGAAAGCGTAGGGTAAAAACATACAAAGGAAGGAATCAAGTAAAGGAAATAACATAGCAAATACTGCCCAAGATAAAGTTATATTACAAAGGTAACTTGTCGCAGCACCGACTGAATTGTTCTCATAACATAAATGGCAGCGGCAAGGAAAGGAGAAAACAAGCGGCCTAATCTACGCGACCGCCATCAACCCGCCTGACTTCATTCACCTTGTCCACAATGGGTGCGACAAGGGCCTTGAGCTCTTCAAGATCAGCACCCGCCGGCAGCTTCTTGAGGACGTTGGTGAGGTTGAGGCCTGGTTTGCGGAAGACCACCTTCACCAACACCTTCTCCAGAACTCTGGCGCAGATCGTGCGCGACTTGTCGGCCAGCTGCTTTGGGATCCTTTCCCGGAGTTGCTGGAGGGCCGTCGCCACGCCCTTGAAGAACAGAGTGAGCTTGGCCCTCCATTTCCAGCTGCGTCAGCTCCTCGTCAATGACCGTGGCGATGTTCACGAGGCCCTCCGTCCAGAGCTCCACAGTATCCCTGAAGGTGTTCTGGGTTTTGGCGGCCCTCGTCAGCAGCACCTCATTGTCCTTGATCTCCTCCTTCAAGTCCTCCTCCCACTTCTTGGCGCCGTCCAGCGTCTCAGTCAGCGTCGCCAGCTTCAGCTCGAGATCGGCATTGGAGTCGTTGGCGGCGCTCAGCTCTTTGCCCCTCTCGAGGAGGCGACCCTGCAGCTCGCCGTGGGCGAGGGCATCCTTCTCGTGCTCACGTTGGAGCGCGGCAAGCTCTTCATTCTTCGCCTTGAGAGTGGCTTCTAGCTGCGTCACCTTCACTTCCAGCTCCTTCTTGGCGGCCTCAGCAATTGCGGCAGCATCCTTTGCCTCCTTGAGAGCCCCGCCAAGTGCTTTCTCGCGCGCAGCCAGCTCCTCCTCATAGCTATCCAGATTGACTTTCCGCTGTGTCAGCTCACCTTCTCGCATGGACTGATCCTCGGCGGCAAGCCGCTATTGCTCTTCAGCTTCATCCTTCTCGAGAAGGAAGGCTTTCCGCGCCTCGACGAGCTGCACCCGCTCCTCTGCAATTGACCGGAGAGCTTCCTGATTGCGTTCCTGGAGCTCCTCCGCACGCTTCTCAACATCTGCTCCCGCCTGCGTGACAAGCGCTTCCTGGGATTCCACTTTGGCTTGTCGGGCGCGGTAGAGCGACACCAGCTTCCGGAGCAGCTGCTCCTCCTCAGACTCGCCGCCGCTGCTGCTTGGCGCGTCAACTACTGTCAGCCCAGCGGAGGCGAGCACTTCTCCGTCAAAGGCTTGGAGCTTGACGCCCAGGGGAGCTTGATGAAGACACCGTCGCCGGCCTTTAAGTAGGCGCCGGGCTGGGGCTCCTCGGAGCCTGGCGCTACGTCAGCGGCGGAGGGATCGGCGGTCGGCGTAGCGCCTTGTGCTCCTGCGGCCCCAGGGTCGTCAGTGCGATCGCCGGACCCCTCGCCAGCTCCTGCGCCAGCAGCCTTGGCGGCCTCTTCGCCGGCAGGATCATCAGCGCCGGCCTCCTCCTCGGTAGAGGCAGCGTCATAAGTGTTGCCGCACGCGTTCTCCTCGCCGGTGGCTTCAGTCTCCATTGGCTCTGGGGAAGGTGGGTCTGAAGACAGGAAGAGGGAGAAAAAGTCAAGCAAATATCCAAAAAAAGATCAGAAGAAGAAGAACCCAAGGGAAGTTTTCTAACAAGAAGGATTACCTGTGCTGGGCTCTGTAGTCATGGGCTCCACCACCGGGGGATCACTGGTCCCGTTCCTTGCCGGAGAATTGCCCCTTGCCGGGGACCTCTCCCTTGCCGGAGATCACTCCCTTGCCGGGGAGTCATCCCTTGGCGGCGTAGTCGAAGCAGATAGCACCTCAGGGGCGGCTTCTAGGAGCAAGGAAAGAACACCCATGCGCGCCTGACAGCGGGAAGTAAAATTATATACTTACGCTGGGGGCTGCGCTGGGGGCTGCTTCGGGGAGTAGTTGCCGGGTCCGACAAGGTGGTCTCGGACGTGCCCTCTGTTGTAACAGCAGGATCGTCCTCGATGACAACCACGGGGACCTTGGCTCTCTTCGCCGCCCTCTGGGCCAGAGTCCTGAGAAGGAACAAGGTTCAGAAGAAAGCAGATCAGATACAAGACAAGAAACAACAAGAATTCAAGAAATACAAACACAATAGAGAAACTTACTCCTCTTCTTCCTCCTCGTCGGAGCTGAGCGCGGAGAGGTCGAAGTCCGGTACTCTTTCGGCGCGACGAGGCGGAGGAGTAGGCTCCCTTGGCCGCTTGGCGGGAGCTGCGGTAGGATCAGAAGCGGCGGCCCGAGAGGACCCCGCTCCAGTTGCCGGCGCGGCGTGAGATGCTCCTGCGGCAACGGTGCTTGTCGCGGTGGAGCGTGTCCCATGGCGCGGCGGCTGTTGGCCCATCTGCCGCCCTGCTATGTCTCCAGTCCTGTGGAGGCGCCTTCTGGGTGGAGCTGGGGGCCGCACCGGCAGCTCCGCTTGCGGCAAGTTGCTTGAAGACGGCTGGCCGCTTGCACCCTCGGCAGGCTCGCTCGATTCGGCTTCGGGCCCTCCCTCGCCGACGACCTCCCCGACAAGCTCGTCTCGATCGGCAAGGCTTGCCGCCTCGGCTGCCTCTGCCTCTTCCACAGTAAACCCAAATTCGCCCGCGGCGGCGGCCGCTGCCGCCTCTTCCGCCCTGGTGGCAATGCGCCGCATCTCATCGTCGGTGGTATCGCGGGTGAGGATCCTCTGCTCGTCGGCGCGGACCGCCACCTCCACCAAGCTATCGAAGAACTGCTGCACTACGTCGTCGGCGGGCTCCTGGCAAGTTGGAATAATTCCATGCGAGTCGCACTCCGGCATCATTGCACGGATGCGATCGAGCGAGGAGTTTTTGCACAATGGGACGACGCCCTGCGGCAGCCTAAACCACTCGGGATGATTGGGGGCGTGCTTAAACAGCTCCTTGAGCGTCCCGTCCAACTCCAAGACAGTAAAATTGAAGTTGAGGCCCGGGCGCAGCCTCATGATATCCGCTGGACCCCCGAACAGCCAGGCGGGTCTCCCCCTCTCCTGCAGAGGGGCGATGCGGCGGCGAAGAAAGTCCGCGCCAACAGCGCCTACAGTTAGCCCGGCAAGCCTGAGTCGCAAGATCCGGGTGGTGGCGATCTTCAGTCTAGCATCGTCCGCCGCCAGGGCGCTCCAATCGTTGCTGCGCACTGCTGGAGTTTGGCGCAGGGTAGTGAACGGCTGCGGGTTCTCATCAACAATCCAACACCATTCCGCTCTCCACTCCTCCCATTTGCTGCGGAGCTCCCCCTCCAGATAGACCTCCTTCATGCCGGCTCTCGAGATCCAGGCGATCCCGCCTGCTAAGGGCTCTCCTCTCTCGACCCGGGGCATGAAGTAGTGGCGGAAAAGGGCTACATTTGGGTGGATTTCGACAAAGTTCTTGCAGAGATGTGCGAAAACCGCCATGGTCAGAATGGCGTTGGGGGTGAAATCAAGGAGGTGGAACCCGTAGGTGTTCATGATATCACAAAAGAAATCGGAGAAGGGCGGGCAGAGCCCGCAATAGAAGAACAGTGCGAAGAAGGGTTATCCTTTTGGAGCCCGTTTCGAAGTGGAAGCGGCGGCGGAAAGTACCTGCGTGCGCGGATGCGCTCGCGTCTCCGTCGACCAGAAGAGATAGAACCACTCCCTCAGCTCCTTCGCGGAGAGCTCGGGGGGAAAAGTGCCCGCTCCTTTCGCAGCGCCTCAAGCCGCAGCGCCTCGGCCGACTTCGTACCCTTCCCGGTCTTCGGAGCCATGGCGGAGGCGGTGGGGGAGATCGAGGGCGTTGGTGGCGGCGGCGACGACGGGGGCGGAGCGCTGCTCTCTTTCGGCTTTGGGAAGCGGAGGGGAGCGGCGGAGATTTCTGAGGTTGGAACCGCAAGTGGTGAAGGTGGGGGAACGGCCCCTGTTTCCCCTGCTTATAAAGAGGAGGAGGCGAACGTTACGCTTTTTCTGAATAAAGAATCACCCACGATCTCTCCCACGACGCCGCGTTCGACGCGTGCCGTTACGGGAGGGCGCGGTGGATACGGAGTTAGATACGGTGTGGACCCAGGCCGCGTGTGCCCGTGCCTTGTTTTGGGCCTGGCCCAACAGCGCTCGGCACCGTGTGTGGCCCAGGCCCGGGGGCTCCTGTCGGTGTACTAAAGAAGGGGTACCTTAGTATCCCGAACTTGTGCACGGGCAGTCGCAGCACCCCGCGGCAAGGCTTGCCGGGTGCCCGCCAAGATCCTCCGTAGTTCCTATTGGAGCCATTCAAGAACAAAGTGTTTTAACTGAGAAGACAAGGCCCCGGCAAAAGGAGCTTGCCGGGAAGGACAAGTCCCCGGCAAGAGGAGCTTGCCGGGAAGGCCAACCAAGGCATTTGAAGGAACTTGCCGCGACGCGCCGCGCGTCCCGGCAAGACCCGGCGAGCGACAAGCTTCCGGGTGCGACAAGACAACGACCGCGGCAAGGCGCTTGCCGCGGCGAAGCCACCACTCTGTTCCCACACTCCAGCGCATCCGTCGACGTGTCGCCACAGGACCGTTCCAGGCGCAATGTAACGCCCCGGAGCCGATGCGACAGGTGTCCGCCAGTTATTCGCTGTCGTTGCCATGTCATTTGCTTACGTGTTGCACTTTGCCATGTCATCATCTGCATTTCATATCATGTCATCATGTGCATTTCATTTTGCATACATGTTCGTCTCATGTATCTGAGCATTTTCTCCGTTGTCCGTTTTGCAATCCGGCGCTCCTATGTCATCCGGCGTTCCCATTTTGTCTTCTGTTGTGAGCGGGTGTTAAACTTTGTCGGAATGGCCCGAGGTTTGCCAAGCGGCCTTGGTATAGCACCGGTAGACCGCCTGTCAAGTTTCGTGCCATTTGGAGGTCGTTTGACACTCCAACGGTTAACCGGGTAACCGCAAAAGCCTCTTTTGTTGCAGCCCAACACCCCTTCCAAAGTGTCCCAAAACCCATCAAACTCCACTCCATCCTCTCGGTCGTTCGATCACGATCGCGTGGCCGAAAACCACTCCTCATTTGGACTCTCCTAGCTCCCTCTAGCTATATATATGTCTTCCTCCCCGAAATCCCGCAGTCCAAACCTTAAAAATCATCCCCGTTGCCCGCCGGACATGTCCGCCCGCAGCCGGACGTGTCCGCCGCCGCCGCCCGCGCCAATCAGAGCGTGACACGTGGCCTCCCGCCGTCGTCCCCGCCGCCGGCCCGCGCGGCCCGCTGCAGGCCCGCGGGGCCCGTGCGCCGCCGCCGCCAGGTCCGCGCCGCGCCCGCTCGCCCGCGCCCTCCGCCTCCCGCGTCGGCCGCCGCCGCCCAGCCGCGCCGCCGCCGTTGCTCCCGCGCCGCCCGGCCGGTCCCGCCGCGCGCCCCGCTGCCCGCGCATGCGTCTTCTGCCACCGCCTCCTTCCCCCGCCGGCGCCTGCTTCCCGCGCCGCCCGTGCTTGCGCCTCCGCCGTCGTTCGCCGCCCCGCCACTGGCCTGCTCGCCGTGCGCTTCCGCCTCCGGCGCCGCCCGGCTCGCCAACTCCGGCGACTGGATCTGCCCGGATCCGGCCGCTCCCACGCCGGACTCGCCTCCTCTGCTCCCGTGCCCCCTCCGGCTTTCTCCTCGCCGCCCCACGTCGCCGGAGCACCGCCGGAGCTCGCCGGAGTTCCTCTCCGGCCGGATCCGGCGAAGTGGGATCAGATCCACCCGCACGACGATCCAAACGCCCGCGCCCGTCCCATACCACTCGGTCCCGAAACCCCTTCGTCCACTTTTCCCCGGGGTGAGAATTCCACCAAGTCCTAGATTTCTGACAAAATCATGCCATGTTCATCGCATCACATCTCTGCATCCGTAGCTCGGTTTTGTGCGTGTAATATGTCAAATTGTTCGTATCGACGAGTACTTCATTTCATTGCATTGCATCATTTTCATTTGAGGTCATCTTGATGCCCGAAATGCTGTTGGAAGAGTGCATGTTGATGTTAATCTGCTGAAACTGTTATAACTTGTTCATTTATCATTTTTGCCATGATTGATGTGTGCATCCTATGAGGTTGATGTCTACATGAATGTTGATCTATGCTATGCCATCTTTCCAGGGGTGCTAGCCATGTATTTTTGTGAGTTGTGTGCTGAGTGCATCGAGCTTGTTAAGTGGGGTAGTTGATGTTGCTATTTTTCTGACAGATTCTGTGCGTGACACGCACGTGGCGAGAAGCTGTGCAGCCAAGCGGTGCGAGGTGGCGAACGGAGATGACGAGATGGCCATCGTGGCAAGCGGTGGCGCCCCTAACGGTCGCTTTTCTGCACTGTTTGGGCGATGCAGACGGGCATTTAATGCCTTTGTCCATTGCCGTCAGAGTTAGGTAGGATCCACTGTAGAAGCAGTTGTACCAACCACACCTTTGACACTTTTACCCCTGCATGCGTTGCCACCTGTCGGTGACCCCTTGAGCCTATAAAAGGAGGCCCATGTGCAACGTAGAAGGGGTTCGACTCATTCGAAACCAGAACACTCTCACGCTCTAGAGCAAGAACATAATACAATCACAAAGCAGCAGTAGGAGTATTATCTCTCCGGAGAGCTCCGAAGCTGGGTAAAATCGCTCGCGTGCCTCGCCTCGATCCGCTCTTCGTGCGGCCTCCGCTCCCTACCGGACCAAAAGGGGCCCTGCCCCATAGGTGTTCGTTTCCCACGACAATGTCCTAAAGATATCAAAGGTATTCGTAGTTTCCTTGGTCATGCAGGTTTCTATAGGAGGTTTATCAAAGACTTTTCTAAAATTTCCAGGCCTCTTACAGATATTTTGCAAAAGGATATTCCTTTTGTTTTTTATGATGATTGTTTGGAAGCCTTCGAAACACTCAAGAAAGCCTTAATTTATGCACCTATTATTCAACCACCTGATTGCAACTTGCCTTTTGAGATTATGTGTGATGCTAGTGATTATGCTGTTGGTGTTGTTCTAGGACAAAGAGTCGATAAGAAATTAAATGTTATCCATTATGCTAGTAAAACTCTAGACAGTGCTCAACGAAATTATGCTACTATCGAAAAAAGAATTCTTAGCAGTGGGGTTTGCTTGTGATAAATTTAGATCCTACATTGTTGATTCCAAAGTGACCGTTCACACCGATCATGCTGCTATAAAATATCTTATGGAATAGAAATCTGCTAAGCCTAGACTCATTAGGTGGGTTCTACTACTACAAGAATTTGATTTGCATATCATCGATAGAAAAAAGCAGAGAACCCCGTAGCTGATAACTTGTCTAGGCGTGAAAATATTCTTGATGACCCACAACCTATTAATGATAGCTTTCCTTATTAACAGTTACCTGCAATAAATGTTTCTAATAGTACACCTTGCTATGCTGACTATGCTAATTATATTTTTGCTAAATACATACCACCTAGGTTCACTTACCAACAAAAGAAAAAAATCTTCTATGATTTAAGACATTCCTTTTGGGATGACCCGCATCTTTATAAAGAAGGTCTAGATGGTATTATTAGACGTTGTGTACCTGAGCATGAACAGGAACAAATCTTACAGAAATCTCACTTCAAAGCTTATGGAGGACATCATGTGTGAGACAGAACTACTCATAAGGTATAGCAATCTGGGTTTTATTGGCCTACTCTCTTCAAGGATGCCCGTCAGTTCATCTTATCTTGTGATGAATTCCAAAGAATAGGTAATATTGGTAAGCGTCAAGAAATGCCTATGAATTATTCACCTGTTGTTGAACCATTTGATGTTTGGGGATTTGATTTCATCGGACCTTTCCTTCCTCTAATGGTTATACTCATATTTTCGTTGCTGTTGATTATGTTACTATGTGGGTAGAAGCTATTCCAACCAGTAGTGTTGATCACAACACCTCTATTAAAATTCTTAACAAAGTTATTTTCCCAAGGTTTGGAGTCCCTAGATATTCAATGACTGATGGTGGTTCACACTTTATTCATGGTGCCTTCCGTAAAATGCTTTCCATGTATGATGTTAACCATAGAATGGCATCACCTTGTCATCCTCACTCTAGTGGTCAAGTTGAACTTAGCAATAGAGAAATAAAACTAATCCTACAAAATATTATTAATGTGTCTCGGAAGAATTGGTCTAAGATGCACTTTGGGCTCATAGAACAGCATATAAAATCCTATGGGTATGTCTCCTTATAAATTGGTTTATGGAAAAGCTTGTCATTTGCCTCTTGAGTTAGAACATAAGGCATATTGAGCAATTAAAGAACTCAACTATGATTTCAAACTTGCTGGTGAAAAGAGGTTATTTGATATTAGCTCATTAGATGAATGGAGAACCCAAGTGTCAGTGTCAAAACCGGCGGATCTCGGGTAGGGGGTCCCAAACTGTGCGTCTAGGCGGATGGTAACAGGAGACAAGGGACACGATGTTTTTACCCAGGTTCGGGCCCTCTCGATGGAGGTAAAACCCTACTCCTGCTTTATTAGTATTGATGATATGGGTAGTACAAGAGTAGATCTACCACAAGATCAGAGAGGCTAAACCCTAGAAGCTAGCCTATGGTATGATTGTTGTTCGTCCTATGGACTAAAACCCTCCGGTTTATATAGGCACCGAAGAGGGTTAGGGTTACACAGAGTCGGTTACAATGGTAGGAGATCTACATATCCGTATCGCCAAACTTGCCTTCCACGCCAAGGAAAGTTCCATCCGGACACGGGACGAAGTCTTCAATCTTGTACCTTCATAGTCCAGGAGTCCTGCCAAAGGCTATAGTACGGCCATCCGGACACCCCCTAATCCAGGACTGCCTCAGTAGCCCCTGAACCATGCTTCAATGATGACAAGTCCGGCGCGCATATTGTCTTCGTCATTGCAAGGCGGGTTCCTCCTCCGAATACTTCATAGAAGATTTTGAACACAATGATAGTGTCCGGCTCTGCAAAATAAGTTCCACATACCACCGTAGAGTGAATAATATTTACACAAATTCAATCTGCTGACGTATTCCGTGGCGTGACACCACACCACGGCCAAGCCTTTATTCGAATCGTTTTTACTGTCCCACCTCAGCGCGTTTAGCGAGGCGGTTTCCTTGGCACGTCTTGTCAAAGCAAAGATCGTGTCCCCTTATTCCGGGATTCTCATCAATACGGGCGTGGGTAACCCAATCGTGCCCGTTGGCACGTCTCCTCTATCGAAGGCGAGTCCCGAACGGTCACGGGGAGGGCTCTTGGTATTCAACCTCTTTATAAAGAGACCAAGGCTCCACTCCTTTCTTTCAATATCAATCGAATCTGCCCCTCGCCTCAAGTTCCAACACCCAAAGCTCCAGATTCAGGCGCTTCGGACCTTCGATGATGTCCGGCTCCGACCTGCAAGGCCGGTGGATGCCTTCCTCCGTTACGGAAGAACACGTGCTAAAGCTAAGAGATGCCAGGTATCTAAACGGCGAAATTTCGCATAGGCTGCCTGCCCAAGGGCAGGTTATTCCCATTCCCAAGCCTGGTGAAAGCGTGGTGTTCACGTCCCACTTCCTTCGGGGGCTAGGCTTCCCGACGGACACCTTCATGAGGGGGCTCATGTTTTATTATGGGTTGGAATTTCACAACTTGGATCCGGAGTCCATCCTCCACATCTCATCGTTCATTGTCGTATGCGAAGCCTTCCTCCACATTAGCCCTCACTTCGGATTGTGGCCCAAGGACTTCAAAGTGGAGCCGAAGATGATCAAGGGGCAGCAGGCAGAGTGCGGAGGGGCTGTTATAAGCAAGAATGCTGATGCTCCGTGGCCCGAGGGCTCTTTTCAAGAGGAGCTCAGCCTATGGCAACAAGAGTGGTTTTATATCACAGCTCCCAGGGGCACCAAATGGGTGGTGCCACCTGCCTTTCACTCGGGTCCTCCACCGCGGCTGGCGTCATGGGTCAATAAAGGACTTGACTGGGGGCCGTCCAAGGACGTGCCCTTGTTGCAGGGCCGCATTCAAGACCTCCTAGAGAGAGAGATCACTCTGGTCGTAGTAGCGCAGGTCATGCTGATTCGTCGCACCCTGCCCTGCAAACGTCGCCCCTCCCCCGCCTGTGGGAACTTAACCCGGAGGGACCATGAGCTCTCCAACATTTTATGGGTGCGACGCCCGTGGAGATGTACAAGCTTTTCTTCGGATCACAAGTGATGTGTCCGGACTTGACCGAGGACGCAGGTCTGAGCTGCAATCGCCCGGATACTCAAGTAAGTAGCCCTGTACCCGGACACGCTATCCCATACATATCATGAATTTGCCCTCAAAAGAGTTGTCCCTTGAACAGGAGTGGGTAGCGAAAGCAAAGTTAATTAGGTGTCCAGCCACCCTCCCTGAGACCACGCCGGATCCCATGTTAACCAGGATGCTCGAGGTTGCGCCTTTGGAAGAATGTGAAGGGGGGAACAAGGAAGCTACCGCCTCCGCGAAGGAGGCTATCAAGAAAGGAGGGATTGAGAATCCCTCCATCCAAGGGAAGAAGAGGACCACCTCTGAAGACCCAGAGACCATGGTCTCAAAGCGGGGGAAGAAATCTTCGTCAGAGGGTCCTGCGCCGAGAGACGCCTCGGCCGCATTGTGCCCCCAAGGGTATCAGCCCTCCACGGAGCCGTAAGTAAAAAGGGGAGTTTTTTTAAAAATAAAGGATATCCCTTCCCTATTTCTGATGAAGATTATCGAAATTTTACCTTGTAGTTCGGATCTCAGCCCTTCTCAGCAGAGCTCATCTTTGGGGGATCTTTGTCCGGAGATGATGGAGAGCGAAACGCCTCCCCCTGCCGTACCGTCTTGCGAGGCGGGCGACCCTGAGGTGTCATCGCGGAGGGTTTCTTCGAGTTCGGCGGGGCCGGAAGGCAGTCGTATGTCCCCTGAAAGCCCTCCGTGTCCGGCCTTCGAAAAAGGCCATCGGACGAGTCTGGCACCACCTGGTGTATGGTCGGAGGAGCTGAAGGATCTGCTCGGGCGAGCGTCTATCTCAGAAGATCATCATGCGTTAATGGGTACGGTGATTGAAAGGATTTCATTCGCTGAGAGCGGATTGCACGAAGCCGTCAGAAGTTTACTGACAGGTTTTGAGGTACGCAAAATGATGTACCTTCTGACGGTTCCGCATATAAAATACGCCCTGTGTAGATAGTAGCCCCTGAGGCTCGGTACGTTGTCAAAAAATGACAGCGCGCCGAGGATCATAATCCCAGGTATAATATGTCGCCCTTCCTATGTAATTGGCCAAGGGTCCGGTGGCTAGCCGGACTGATGAATTTGCCGAACTAAAGCGGCAACTTGACGTGGCAGATGACGACTTCTGGCTTGTCAATAAGCGACTTCACGAGTCACAAGGTATGCAATTTCTCCGTGGACACCTGGTAAGGGAGCTTCATGCCCGTGCCTTACAACATGTATGCTTGATGCAGATGGTGCCGCTGCCATGGAGAACCTTCGGGCGGAGCTCGCCTGAGCCAAGGAGCAGGCCAGAAAGATTGATGCGACTGCCTTAAAGGCGGCCAAAGAGCTAAAAGCTGAACAGGCTGCTCGCTGCCGAAGCAAGAAGGAAATGGCTGAGATGGCCGTGAAGTTGAAGAATGCTGCTGACCGCTGCAAGCTTCTTGAAAAAGAAGATCGAGCGGTACAAGAGGACCTGAAGAAGGCCACTACCGAGGCCAAGGATGCTCGCTCTATGATGAGAGCTATGAAGGAGGAGCTGCGTCAGGCCGGAGATATCGCGGCTGGAAAGCCCTTTCTGCTGCCGTGGAAATTCGTGGATCCTAAATATGCTCAGTTGGACCGGCTGTGGAGTGCGGAGGATGCTTATCTCGACTTGGCAGCAAGTGCCGCGGACGCGGCCCAACACTTCCGAGATCAAAAGGATCGCGAAATGGAAAAGGTTTTGTGGTCGCAGTTCCATAATCCGGAGCGCCCACTTCCATTAACCGATCGCTTGGCCGAATGGGCGGAGCTGAATAGGTTATCCGGACTTGCCATGAAGGATGTCGTGAGTCTTTTGTGGCCGAAAAGGCCCGAGCCGAAGAGTTATTTTGGCTTGGTGCAGCAGTTCCTTGGTGCGGTGCCGCATATCAATGCAATGAGGAGGTCGGCATGCATAGAGGGTGCACAGATGGATCTTGCCCGTGTCAAGACATACTGGGCGGAGATGAAGGCCATCGATGTTGCATCCCAAGATTCGGATGGAAGCCGAGTACCTGTCGAGCACTATTTTCAGGAAGTTCTGCAGGGCGCTCGTTCAATAGAGACGCAGTGCTCGAAGGATATTATGTTCGAATAACATGTATTATTGTGAAACAATGTATCGATGGAATATAAACGCTTTTTATACTTGTGCCTTTCAAGAATAAAAATACCTCATGTGCGGCCGCTAATGTATATGTATATATAACCTGAAAGATGGCAGTCTTCGGCTCCAGCCCCCACGCATATAATGCGGGGGTGTTTACAAAAGGCGCATTTTCACACTTGATCAAACATCTTGGTCCTATAAAGGAGGTGGTAGCGCAGCAAACTAGGCAACCGGACTATAATGCTTTATCACTTTCACTTAGCCATAGGAGTTTGACAGTGGGGCTACTATATAGCCCCTAGGGGCACCGCGCTCACCCGAATTCGGGGCGCATATGTGCCTGACCGGGAAACGGCCCTTCATCAATGCGGAGGAATCCTAAAGATTCCGGCGGGTCATCTAGTGGTTGACCAGTCTCGCGCTATATCATGACAGTCAGTTTTCGGCTTTCTCTACTAAGGTGCTTGCCTGGCCGAACCGGGGCACAATCGCAGTAGTTCTGCTCGTGCCGCCTTAGCCGATAGAGCGGAACGTAAGGCAGCAAAACACAGGAGCCGGGCAAACCCAACATTTGACCAAAGACATGATTCGGAGCTGATGCATATAAGGCCTAACTCGAGACGCCGAACACTCCCTAAGATATTCGGTCTTTATGAAAACGGGCCGAACAACCCCCTTGGTAATAAGCCCCTGGTGTCCAGGTACGCACAAAATTTTGACGTGGCCCATGCCAAAACGTCAGCCTCCTTCTCGGTTATAGCAAGAAACCGGGGGATGTGTATCAACAAGAGACAGTAAAAAAGGTTTACGCAGGGTCTTAATCTGAAAAACAATCCTTGTCACGGGTCCCTACTGCACGTCTGCGCCTGTGTCTCCGTTGTGCCGTATCCTGGACGGGTGTAGCACGGTGTTCATCTGTAAAAGAGAGCAACTTAGTTGAAAAAGATCGTGCGAAAATGTACGTTATGTTAAATAAACAAAGTACAATTCAAAAAATGAATAAAATTGAGCTTTATTGTCTCTTGTTGTACATGCGCGGAGCCTCTTGTACAGTGGTATGCGGCTAGTAAGCCCTTGTGTGTTTACGCCGGACTCGTCTAGCTGTGTTCGGGGTCTGAACGACCTATTTATGTGCTTTGATTGGTGAAGCCGGTTTAGTGTGTGGCTGTCAAGACAGTCACACAATCTTCCGCGCTCGAGGAACACTCGGTATCACCCTTTAAGGAAATGATGCCTCGCGGACCGGGCATTTTAAGTGTGAGGGATGCATAATGTGGTATTGCGTTAAAGCGGGTGAAAGCTTCGCGTCCCAGTACTGCTTGGTAGCTACTTGTGAATGGGGCGAGGTGGAAGGTTAACTTTTCGCAACGGAAGTTGTCGGGTGAGCCGAACACAACTTCTAGTAGTAGAGAGCCCATACAATGGGCATAAGGGCCTGGCATTACCCCTTGAAAGGAAGTGTTGCTATGGCGAATTTTGGTTGGGTCTATCCCCATTTTGCGGATTGTGTCCTGATATAGCAGGTTTAGATCACTGCCGCCGTCCATTAGGACTTGTGTAAATTGGAGTCCGTCGATTATCGGATCTAATATCAAGGCAGTCCATCCTCCATTCCGGATACTTCTAGAGTAATCCTGATGGTCGAAGGTGATTGGTTTTAACAACCAGTGGCGGGACTCCTCTGGGATAGGCCATATGGCGCGTATCTCTATGTGCGCCATTCTCTTTTTCCCTTTTGTCACGTAAAGTGAGTTTACTGTTTTGACTTCTTGTGGGAAATTCTTTTGTTTTCCGGTGCTCTGCTTGTGGGGTTCGTCATCGTCCTCACTTGGTGTGTCGAGCCCCTTGTGTTCGGCATTGAGTTTGCTGGACTGCTTGAAGACCCAACAATCTCTGTGGGTATGGTTTGCAGGCTTCCCGGGAGTACTGTGGATTTGGCATATCTTGTCCAAGATTTTGTTTAAGTTAGATAGCTCGTCCCTATTATCCTTAAGGGGTAGTTTTTTATGATTCTGCCGTGAGCTTTTGAATCCGGCATTGACTGCCATGCTCTTCGGGCTGTTTCCCTTGGTTCGACACTGGTCCTTGCTGCGTCGCAGTTTCCCGTTTCCATCCCTGACTTCGGATGTACTTGGGTCGTTGGTACTGCATCTTGCTAGCCAGCTATCCTCTCCCGCGCAAAAGCGGGTCAAGAGGCTTGTTAATGCGGCCATTGTTCTTGGCTTTTCTTTGCCGAGGTGTCTGGCGAGCCATTCGTCTCGGACGTTGTGGTTGAAAGCTGCTAAGGCTTCGGTGTCCGGACAGTCGACTATTTGGTTCTTTTTAGTAAGGAATATGTTCCAGAATTTTCGGGCTAACTCTCTGGGTTGTTGAGTTATGTGACTTAAATCGTCTACATCCGGAGGTCGGACATAGGTCCCTTGAAAATTTGCCCGAAAAGCATCCTCGAGCTCTTCCCAACTTCCAATGGTGTTTTTGGGGAGGCTTTTGAGCCAATGCCGGGCTAGGCCTTTGAGGTTGAGGGGTAAGTATTTGATGGCGTGGAGGTCATATCCTCTAGCCATGTGTATGTGGAGGATGTAATCCTCGATCCAGACTCCAGGGTTTGTTGTTCCATCGTATGCCTCTATGTTTACGGGCTTGAATCCCGCTTGAAATTCATAATCCAGAACTTCATCAGTGAAACATAGGGGGTGTGCGGCACCCCTATATTTAGGTGTACCGTAATATTCGGATACTTGATGTGTTGCATTGCTTACTAGAGCTTGCTTTCTTGGCCCGTAGATAGATCTAACTGGGCCATCTTTTTAATGCGAATCCGTGTACAGATCGCGTGCCGGCTTGTGTGCGGCACCGTTTGCTGCTCTATGTTTGCCATGGGGTCGTCTATCCGACCGTGTGGTCTCCTTGTTCTTTGATTGCGGGGGCTCTACGGCCTCCTCATCAAATTCGGGCAGTAGTTTTCGCTTCGGGTAGCTCTTTGTTCGGCGACTATCGCCGTATTTGTCTGCGGTGTTGAGTACTTTGCTCCATCTGATTTTGAGCGCATCTTCCGCTGTTTTGAGCTTCCGCTTCTGCTTTTTCAGGCTACGCGCAGTGGCGACGAGCCTTTTGTGGAGGTTCTTCTGCTCCAGCAACTTGTCCGGCGTGAGATCGTCCGCACTGTTATCTTCGCCGGGGACGGGTTATTTATCCAGATTGTCCTGTTCGGACGGTTGCTCGATAGCATGTTCGTCGTCCACCGGTTTGCCCTGCTCTATGGCTGGGTTTGTATGGTTGCTATCTTTGTCGAGGCGGGACTTTGACCGGCGCTTACATCACCGTTTTGACTGCTTTTCGAGGGAATGATCCTTCGTGGAGTCCCGTTGTTCCTCGTCGTCGCTTCCTTTAGGTGTGTCCACCATGTATACATCGTGAGATGAGGTGGCTGTCCAGTGCCCTATAGGTGCTTGGTCATGTTTGTCTCCTACATCGTCGTCCATACCGTCGATGTCTTCGGAGTCGAAGTCGAGCACGTCGTTTAAACTTTTGACAGTGGCTACGAAGTGGGTGGTGGGTGGGAGTCGAATTTCTTCGTTGTCCGCATCCCAACCTTGCTGACCATAGTCTAGCCAGGGCTCTCCTCATAGAGAGAGAGACTTTAGTGAATTCAGGATGTCGCCAAAGGGCGAGTGCTGAAAGATGTCCGCGGTGGTGAATTCCATGATCGGCGCCCAATCGAATTCGATTGGGAGGGGCGCGGAAGGTTCGGAGTCTCGAGAGGAGTCCGGCACCTTGGAGTCACGAGCTTCACAAAGGACAGGGTTGGTGTTCGGCTCAATCGCCGTAGGGATAGCAGCCCCCGAGGCGGTGTCCAGCCACCCGTCCTCGATCGGCACAGTCGGCTCCGAGCTAAGGGTCGGAGCGGACACTGGTGCGGCCTCCAGGGTACTGTCCGGTGGCAGAGCTAGATCATGCCCATCGTGACAGTGCGGCACGCTTGGCTGTGGATCGAACCCGTCGAAGGTCAAGTCTCCGTGGATGTCAGCCGTATAGTTCAAACTTCCAAATCTGACCTGATGTCCAGGGGCGTAGCTTTCAATCTGCTCCAGATGGCCAAGCAAATTGGCCCGCAGTGCAAAGCCGCGGAATAAGAAGATCTGTCCGGGGAAAAAAGTCTCACCCTGGACCGCATCGTTGTTGATGATCGGAGGAGCCATCGGGCCTAAAGATGACGACACAGAGGAACTCTCAATGAAAGCACCAATGTTGGTGTCAAAACTGGCGGATCTCAGGTAGGGGGTCCCGAACTGTGCGTCTAGGCGGATGGTAACAGGAGACAAGGGACACGATGTTTTTACCCAGGTTCGGGCCCTCTCGATTGAGGTAAAACCCTACTCCTGCTTGATTAATATTGATGATATGGGTAGTACAAGAGTAGATCTACCACGAGATCAGAGAGGCTAAACCCTAGAATCTAGCCTATGGTATGATTGTTGTTCGTCCTATGGACTAAAACCCTCCGATGTATATAGGCATCGAAGAGGGTAAGGGTTACACAGAGTCGGTTACAATGGTAGGAGATCTACATATCCGTATCGCCAAGCTTGCCTTCCACGCCAAGGAAAGTCCCATCCGGACAATGGACGAAGTCTTCAATCTTGTATCTTCATAGTCCAGGAGTCCGGCCAAAGGCTATAGTCCGGCCATCCGGACACCCCCTAATCCTGGACTCCCTCACCAAGCTTATGAAAATCCAAAGTTATTCAAAGAAAAAGTTAAAAGATGGCATGATAAATTAATTCAAAAGCATGAGTTCGAAGTTGGAGAATATGTTCTTTTGTACAACTCTCATATTAGCTTCTTTGCAGGGAAACTCCTCTCCAAATGGGAAGGACCCTATATTATCGAGGAGGTTTATCGATCTAGAGCTATATAACTATATAATGCCGAAGGTACTAACCCGAAGGCTGTTAATGGGCAACGAATAAAGAAATATATCTCAGGTATGCCCATTAATGTTGAAAGCAATATTATCCAAACTATGACACCGGAAGAACGCATAAAAGAAACCTTTCAGAACACTCCAGAATCGTGAAAAAGAGGAGGTACATGATATGGTAAGTAAACGAACACCGAAAAATCCGCAAAAATATTTTTTGTTAGTTTTGGAAGATTTAGAAAATTAGGACAATAAGAAACTACCAGGAAGGTGACCCTGATGGGCATAAGACACCAGGGTGCGCCTGGCTTGCCAGGCACGCTCAGGTGGGTTGTTCCCACCTCGGATATCTTATGGACTCTGTTTTTTCATTTGCTTGTTTCCCAAGATAAGAAATGTTTATATACCCCCCCCCCCCCCCCGAACTTGTTGACATCCGTATCGCGGAGAAATCTCCTATTTTCTTTTCTGCTGTTTTCGGTCAGATCTGTTAAGCCAGGCATCATGTCTTCTCCCTCCTCCAACGCTGAAGATGGTGATGCTTGGTTGCTTCAGGTGGAGTCCAGAGGGAGAGGGATTTGAAGAGGTTGCTATGGAGGAAGATGAGGGAGACTCATTAGGAATTCACCATCCGGCCTCTAAGAGGGGCACTCTGGCTGGCAATTCCACTTATCCTAATCCCTATCAAGCCATGAGGCCAACAAACAATCAAGAGGGCCCAAGAGATCAGTAGGAACTCCCTACAAGGATACCATTATACAGGTTACATCAAAAAAAATTTCACAATTTGATTCATAATTAGGGGTTCGAAAACACTCGTCGTGTTCATATACCCTCCAATTCGGACATATCCTGTCTTAGAGGAAGTGATGCAGGGAAAAACTCTTGGGGTCCGGAAAATAAGCATAACATGGTTGAAGTAGAGAAGAACACTGAGTTGCTTCACCAAGCTCTTCGGGTGATTCATAGCTTAAGAGAAGCACTCAGAGATATATTGGACAAGATCACTACAACTTCATCACCACCATCTCCTTCTTCATCACCAAAAGAAAATTGAGTATCGGGTATGCGCACTCCCCTTGGCTTTCGCCAAGCTTGGGGGAGGTGCCCCAGTATCGTATCACCTCCACTATCTTTCGCCTTTACTTTTCTTAGTTCGATCCATAGTTATCTTTTGCTTTAGATGAATAAAAGTTGACCTTGATCCTTTCTTTTTGAGATTTTTCTTAGTGATCTATCTTTGTAATCGTGTGTGAGATATATAATAAAGTTTAGTTTCAGTTTTGCTTCTTTTACTTTCATGTTTCAATAAAGGAAAAGAAAATAAATGAAAAAGATCATATGCTAATATTATGGTAAGAGATGACAATACACAAGGAAAAGTATAAGTAGTAAATTTCATTGTATATTAACAAACATAACATTAGTCAATGATGCAACTCATGAAAGAATTAATAAGGGAAGATAAAATTCACATGCAACTACACTATCCTAGAAATCTTTTGTGATTGTGAGCACCCATCAAAATATTATATGCCAAAATTGTTGATGTTAGACAAGGGAGACAATGTAATGATTTATGTTTGTTCATATTCATGTAGAAGCAATATTTGTCGGATGTTGGGTTCCGGCAGACCCTTGAGCTTCGAACTCTGGGTTGCGCACGAAGATCTTCCCCCTACCAATCCACGTCCAATCGCCTCACGAGAATCTAAGCTAAATCGATGAACAACACGAGGGACACGAGATTTATACTGGTTCAGGCCACTGTTATGGTGTAATACCCTACTCCAGTGTGTGGTGTGGTGGATTGCGTTAGGGACTGATGATGAACAGTAAAGGGGAAGAACAGCCTCGCCAGAGGTGTTCTTGAGATGGTGTGGATTCTCGTAGGGAAGGATCCGATCTCCCTACCTAGTGTGGTAGCTATCTCTATTTATAGAGGCTCTGGTCCTCTTCCCAAATATTGAGCGGGAAGGGAGCCAACAACGGCCATTTCAAAGGGGAACATCTCGTACCAGTTATCCTGACTAAAGTTGGTCTTCGACTGCCAAAGGCACTGGCGATAACGTCGTCTTGGGCTCCACGGTGACCTCCGTCCTGCCACTCTGCTGGTCTTGGTCTCGTTGCACCGAAATGGTAACCTTTGCCTAATGCCTCTGTACTCCACGCCTGGTCTTGCCCCCTTTGCACTAAAGAGAAAACAAGGACATTGCGCAGGCCGGCGCCCGCCTGGCACCCGCCTGGTCTCGATCGTCTTGGCTTGCGTCACGGTCACCTCGCTAGGGACCCTTGCCTTGATCTCTTCGCCTCCTTGCGAGCCTGCATGGCGAGGTCGCTCCTGAGGAAGCCTGGCGTCATCCGGCCCGCGAGACTTGGCCCCTCGTGAGGGTCTGGAGTTTGCGTTGATGAAGATGGGCCGCACTGGGACACTATTTGAGCCATGCCGCAGGCCACAGGCAGGCAAGTCTGGGGACCCCCGTTCCTAGAACACCGACAGTAGCCCCCGGGCCCAAGGCGCACTCGGACTTGGCTTAGCAGAGAAGCGAAGAGGCAAGTGCGAAGCGCCTCGGGCCCCAACAGCCTGCGACCTTGGGCGCTGGCTGGCGGTTGATTGGACGTGGGCGTCTCCGCTTCCCCACGCTGCCTCGGCAACCGCCCTACTGACAAAAAGGTTTGCCCGGGGCTAGGCTTAATTTCATTACTCTCATTCGCCTTACTCCAGATCACCTTTCTTGCTCTTCGCCCACCTGCTTCCGTAATCTCCAGATCTGCCTCAGCCTTTCACCTCCGGCGAGCAATCGTGCCCTGTAAGACCGCGGCCGGGGCTGCACCGGCTTGCTACTCGCCGGCTCTGGATCCCCCAAACATGACGGAGAAGAATCTCACCCTCACGCGCCAGATGGCGATGGCGCAGGGCAACGAGATGGGGGAGACTGCACTCCGGCTCGGCTCCGACCGGCCGGAGGACAAGGGGAGCACCTTCTACCCCCTATTCACGAGTGCCAGCATCGCTGGCCTGGTGCCTCCTTTCTCTGAGTTCTTCTTTGTTGTCCTCCGCCAATGTTAGCTGCATGCTCTGCATCTCCACCCGAACTCCATTCTCCTCCTGTTGATCTTCGCCTACTACTGTGAGGCACACGTTGGTGTGATGCCTTCCTTGGCCTTGCTGCGCCACTTCTTCTCCCTCCGGGTCACTGGCGCCAATATCTCGCTGTGCGCAAGCTTTGTCGCGTACTCCAAAGCCAACACGATCTCGATGGCCGGGAAGAGGGCCGACGGCTTCCGGAGCAAGTGGGTCACGGTGGACGCAAGATGCTCCAACTCCTTGCTGGAGCTTCCCAAGGAGCAGCCCCAGGCTGTCGAGGCATGGTCTCGCATGAAGCTCGACGACCGGCGGGTGAAGCTAGTGTTGGAGAAGATGAACGCTGACCTGAGGCCGGGCAACCTGAGTGCGGCGAAGCTGACCAGGGCCACGCTCCTGAGGTAGTTCCTATCGCACAGGTGGCCCCTCTTCAGGCGCACTCGCGCCCACTGTGGAGGCTTGAGGATGAGGACACCGTCCTCCGCCTGAGCTCGGCTGCCCTTGCTGACGAGGATCTAACTGCAGCCCTCCGCTTCCTGGTCGGAGAGGACGTGGCAAGCCTGGAGGGCGCTCCGGTCCCCTAGTTCCTTCGCGACAACTAGGAGCGGGTGGTGGACACTATGCCCACCTTCGACGGGGTTGGCTTGGTGCCTGCGGAGGCCCCTGAGGGCCAGGCAGCGACGGAGATGGTGGACTTGTCTTCTGATGATTTCGGCGGGGGAGAGGAGGAAGATGATGAGGAGGAGGAGGAGCGTGACATGGAGGCGACCATCGAGGGGATGGGGGAGACTTCCCCCTGGTGCAAGTCCAGCACCCTCCGCTCCTTGCCGGAAGACGACGAGGCCGGTGCCAGGCGAGGGGCAGAGGACCCGCCCTTATTATCGAAGAAGGATAGGTCGGGGCTGATCTCCCGAGGGTCTACTCCAACCCTGGCGCCGCCCGAAGCCAGCTCAGCCCTTCTGGTGTGCCTTCCTCTACTGTTGGACCTCCCGAGGCTGAGCCCACAAGATCTCTCGGGCTTCAAGCTCGGCCGGAGGCCATGGGACCCCGAGGCAGCTGACCAGTAAGTACTCAAACTCCGCTTTGCCCCTGTTTTGCCGCTGAGGCCTGACATCCCTTATTTGGGTAGGCCGCCACCTGCGGCGAAGAGGCTGAAGGGAGACACAGCAACCCCGCTTGGGGCGGGCTCACCTGCCCTGGCTGTGTCTTCACTCGCAGGAAAGGGAGGCCGCGGGGCTGGCACTTCCCCTGCCCGATCGCCCTCGTGAGGCCAGGAGGGACTCCCTGGCGGGGAGCCAGCCCCCGTGGCCCCACTGACTCTGGAGGCGCCTACGCTTGATGCTGTCGCCGAAATGGTCAAGGCTCAGGAGTTCCCTACCTCCCAAGTTGTGATCACGTTGCCGTCTTCTCCTCCTACTCCGCCGGTTCCCGTCTCCCTCCGCCTCCTTCGTCGCCTTGGACCGCGTTGCCGAGAAGCTGAGTTGGCTACAAGAGGATCTCTTGGGCGCCGACCCCCGCCTGGTGGCCGGCCACCTCGAGTTAGTCTCCGGCTGGGTTCACTCTTACGCCTCCGTCCGAGCAGCGCTGAGCCAGGCTCTGACAACTTCCAAGGAGGAGAAGCAATTCACCTCCCAGGCCATAGCCACTCGCGATGCGACATTGAAGGATGCTTCAACTGTCAAGGGCCACTGCAAGATGCTGGAGGGCGTGCTGCAAGGGCTGCATGATGAGCTCGCCAAGGAGGTTCGTGACCGTCAGGCGAAGGAGGAGGAGATGAAGGCTCAGGAGGCTGCCGTCAAGGACCGTGACGCCGAACTCTCAGCTGATCGCGGCCGGCTGGAGACGTTGGAGCAGACGCTGAGAGCGGAGAGGGTTGAGCTGGACGCCAAGGCGAAGGTCTTGGTCGAGGACCGCGCGGCCTTCACGATTTATGAGGTGAGGGCTCGCAAGGCGTTGAAGACGCTTTATGAAGAGGGCCTGGAGAAACCGCTGGCCAGAGCGACGGAAGGTCCCGCCAAGCTAGTTCCCTTCCTGGTCGAGGCGCTTGAGGAGGTCGTGACCGGCATCGGCCCCACGAAGTTGAGGCTCGCGTCCTTTCCTCCGCAGCGCTGACGCGGATCCTCAGCTACGTCTACCTCCGCAACCCCGACGCCAACCTTGACGACCTGCTGGAGCCTGTGGATGCCAAGCGCTCCGCCGCTGCTGCCGAGGCCATGAAGGGGCGAGCAGAGGCCTTGCTGGCGATGTTCCGCACCTTGAACACCGCGCCCAAGCGAGGCGCCGCTGGCTCTGCGGCCTCGGGTGGTGGAGCTGACAAGCGCAACTCCACCACGAGCGGCAGCGCGGTCCAGGGGTGATCTTCTTGCGGCTTCTTTCCATCTTCGATTCCTGCAACATGCACCATGCCTCGTGGAGGCGTTTAAACTTGTGTTTGGTATTGTGAGAACAATTTATGGTCTGTAATATTTGCTTCTGAATTTGCTCGATTTTGCGGTTTCCTTCCTATTTGCTTGTGTTCTACGTTGGCAGGGCCTGCCCCCACGCATACCTCAGCCGCCGTTCGCCCCGACCGGATCACTAGGACGTGACTAAGGAGTGAGGGGCTACATGGCAAGTTAGGCTCCTGAGTCGCGATGCTCAGGAGTCCCCCATGACGCGCAAATAGCAAATAGGGAGGGGGTGTAGGAGAGGATCTGTCGTTCTACGTCAGCAGGGCCCGGCCCTGCGCATACCTCGACCGCCGTTAGCCTTTCGGAACTAAGGAGTGAGGGGCTACGTGACCAGTTAGGCTACTGAGTCGCGATGCTCAGGAGTCCCCTAGGCGCGCGACGACCAGGTCCGAGGGACCTGGCTAGGTGGTGTGCGCTCAGGTGTGACCGGGGCGCAGCCCCCGTGCCCAGCCCCCTCGCGCGGCGCTCCCAAGGGGAGGCGGTGCGATGAGTCCAGACATTGAGCTCTGGGCTCCTTGAGGTTGATACAGCCGTGGGCTGCCCTCAGTTGTTTATCACCAGTGCGGAGCATAGGGCTTCCGTATGTGTACGGGCATAGCCGCTCCTCGGTAGTGTCGTTAGCATGTGTGGAGCATGGTGCTTCCACTGGTACGTGGGAGGGGGGCCCTCCGAGAGGAGCCCCCGGGGTGTGTACAGCCCCGCCCTAACACGTGGCTGGCACGGTAGGGCTAGACGAGGTGTATCTGGGCACTCGTGAGCCAGCGCGGGACTCACAGGCCCTACCTCGAGCAGGCTCTACGTCCTTAGGTCCCGGCCCTCGAGCAGGCTCAGCCGCCCCTGGTATGTCAGGTCGCGAGGCCAGGGGGTGAGGGCTGGAGAGCCAGTAAGAGCTCCTGAGTCGCGATGCTCAGGCGCCCCCCTTTTAACGTCCAAGCAATTTCCATGAGGGAGAAAAAGGGGCCGCGACGGGCGAGAGGTGATAATCATAGGCAAGTTGAGCATGAAAATGCAATCCAACTTAGATAGATGCAAGGAAAAGGCACATGCCACTAGGTCCGGCCCGAGTGCCTTGGGGATGATGCAGCCCGAGGGGCACCCCCAACAAGGTAAGCTAAAGACATAAGCAAAATGGATACACGCCGTGGGGATAGACCCACGCGACCTGGGACTGATGCAGCCCTGAGGGCGCTCCCAGCTGAAATGAAACTCGAAGGATGTCACCTCATACCATTGCAGAGCGATTGTTGGAGTAGCTGATGGTGCGCGGTGAGGAAGCCAATCCTCATGAGCCTTCGGAACTCTGAGCCCCGGGAGGCTCTGGAGGTCCGGGTGGCTCGGCGAGGTCCATCTCCATTTCCTCCAGGAACGTGCGATGCCTGGCCACCTGAGCCTCCAGAATTCTCCTCATTAGACGCTGGTGAGCAGCACCCGCGTTCGGCAGGCCGAAAGGCATGCGAACATAGCTATGAGGTGGACCCTCGCAATGTCCCACGCGCGAAGGCCAGAAGCGCTCCTGAGACGCGACTCGACTGAGCTCTGGGTAGTCGACGCAGACGCGCAGCCCGCCATCCTCACCTGGATGGGGAGCTACGCCGGGTAGGCGGCGGCTGCCGCGCATGACTATTGACTCCTGCAGCTCCTGAGTGAGCTTGGTGGCGAACTCCTGAGGGCTGGGCCCTCCTTGCCTTATGCCCTCTTGAGGGAAGCGTGCCGAGAAGCACGCCGCCAAGTGGTGCCCGAGCGCCTCCCTCGTGATCTTGGCAAATTCAGTGGCCCTCCAGGAGAGAGCCCCCGAGCCTTGCTCGAGGAGGGCACCGGGCGTGCCTTCCTATGCGATGGAGGGCGGCACCCCTTTGGTGGGCGCAGATCCTGGTGCGGTGCCACCGGAGGTGCCTGCCTCTTGAGGCCTTGAACTGGGTGATGTCTTCTTCTTCTTGGGAGCTGCTTCAAGGAGGTTTCCACTCTTGCGTTCTGGGTCCTCGATCGATGCGGCTTGGAAGGCGTGCTCAAGGGAGCACATCACATCCTTCTCTTCACAGGGGACCGTGATGACTCCGCCGCTTCCCGGCATCTTGAGGACGTTGTAGCCATGGTGAGTCACTGCCATGAACTTGGCCAGGGCTGGATATCCGAGAATGGCATTGTATGGCAGGAGAATGCGGGCAACGTCGAAGTCAATGATCTGGGTACGGTAGTTCTTGCGCTGTCCAAAGGTGAAAGGGAGGCGGACCTGCCCTATCGGGATAGTGGAACCATCAGTGACTCCTGAGAAAGGCTTGGTTGGCTGAAGCAGATCATATGGCACTTACAGATTGTTGAACGTCTCGACGGACAGGACGTTGAGTCCTGCTCTGCCATCGATGAAGGTCCTGGTAACTTGCACATTGCTCATGACTGGGGAACAGAGCATTGGGAGGACACCTGCTGTTGCCGCGCACTTGAGCTGAGCCACTGAGCTGAAAGTGATGGCACGCGTGGACCACATGAGAGAGCGCATGGCCTCGAGCTTGGGGAGGACTGCATTCACCTCGCGAGCAAACTGCTTGAAGATGCGCTGAGAGGCTGGGGCCTGGGCACCGCCCAAGATGGAAGCGATAGCACGCAGCTCCTGGAAGCCCCCAGCCCCCTTGTCCTGATGATGGTCATCATTCCTTCTTTGTGGTGGTGGCAGAGGAGGAAGGCCTGCGTTGCCTTGTGGGCGATCCTCACGAGGCCGATCCCTCCAAGCCCCCTCGCGAGGCTGGTCTTGGCAGCGGTCCTCGCGAGGCCGGTCACGCCACCCTTGGCGAGTGCCACGGTCGTCCCATCGTCCTCCACCTCTTCCCGCCTCGGCTGTAGCCCCGATCGTTGTGCTCGGGGCGTCGACCGACACGGCCTTCTCAAACGGCCCTGGGCTCTTGGCATTCGTTGGTGTTGTGGGTGTGGAGATCATGGTACACGCAGTACCGGCTGCCCTTGGACAACTCCGGCTGGTCCCTGTCGCGCTTCGTATCTAGCTCTGCTGCGAGCACAGCCGCTCCTTTGCGCTTCACATCCTTGGCCTTGGCTTTCTTCTCTTCTGGATCTGCAGCTGGGAGCTCGAGAAGGGAGAGGCGTCCCTCCTTAGCCCTTGCTCACTTGGTCGCCAGGTTGAACAGCTCCAGAGACGTGCATAGATCTTCGTGAATTGCTAGTTCCTCCTTCATCTTGACATCGCGGACGCCATCGGATAACGCTGAGATGATGGCCTCCTCGGTCACCTTGGGAATCTTGAGGCGAGCGCTGTTGAATCGCTGGATGTACTTCTGCAAGGTCTCTCCCAGTTGGTGCTTGATGCGGCGCAGGTCGCCCATGGCCCGTGGACGGTCGCGAGTGCCCTGAAAGTTGGCGATGAAGCGGGGCGCATCTCGTCCTAGGAGGAGGTCGTGCCAGGAGGCAGGTTCAGGAGCGAGGTGCGGGCACCGTCCTTGAGCGCCATGGGAAACCAGTTCACCATGACCTTTTCGTCCCCGTTGGCCGCTTCGATGCCCAGCTTGTAGAGCTGCAGGAACTCCGCGGGGTCGGTAGTGCCGTCGTAGCGAGGAGGCAGGTCCGGCTTGAACTTGCCCGGCCAGGCGGCACTGCGTAGCTCAGTGGTGAAGGCGCGGCAGCCTGCGGTGGCCACCGGAGCTCTCTGCTGACGCGGGGCTTGCTCCTGGGGATTCCCGCGCGCCGCTGCCAAGAGCAGCACGGGGTCTTGACATGCCGGTGCAGGGATGCAGTCATGACGTGTCGGTGCAGGAAGCACGCAGGCACCTTCTTGGGGACGAGGGATTTCTTGGCAGCTCCTTTCTTGTCGCGCGGGTGCTTGACGCGGTGGATCTCGTCCAGGGGCTGCGCGCCTTGGAGCCAGGGCGCCTTCTTGGGGAGGAGGTGGTGGAGGCACCTCCTGAGCTCTATCACCCGCGCAGGACGGAGGGCGAGGCAGCAAGAGGGGCGGCACGGGGGAGCTCCCTGCGGTGCTGACAAGCTCGGTTATGCGAGCGAGGCACACCTCGTAGAGGTCGTCGACGGGACGGTAGTGCAGGAGCTCACACACCAGGAGCAACACGGCGTGTGCGTCCGTGGGAGCGCGACAGGCGTGCAACGATGAACCAGCTGGGGTCAGCGACGAGCTGGCGGTGTGGCCTTCCTACCACACCGAGGGATGCAGCGACGAGGCCTGCTGCTCGCTCCCCGCCGGGCCGGTGGCAGCGTTGGCGGTAGGCGATGGAGAACGACGGGGACACCCGCCTACGAGAGACGTCTAGGCGACGCGGGCAGCGAGAGCAGCCCGACGCTCGGCACGAGCCCGACAAGCGTCAGCCATGGACACGATGGACGATCAAACGCGAAACAATGGAAGAAAGATTCCGGCACACCCCTACCTGGCGTGCCAAATGTCGGATGTTTGGTTCCGACAAACCCTTGAGGTTCGAACTCTGGGGTGCGCGCGAAGATCTTCCCCCTACCAATCCACGTCCAATCGCCCCACGAGAAACTAAGCTAAATTGATGAACAGCACGAGGGACACGAGATTAATACTGTTTCGGTCCACCGTTGTGGTGTAATACCCAACTCCAGTGTGTGGTGTGGTGGATTGCCTCAGGGGCTGATGATTAACAGTATAGGGGAAGAACAGCCTCGCGAGAGGTGTTCTTAAGCTGGTGTGGTGTTCTCGTAGGGAAGGATCCGATCTCCCTACCTACTGTTGAGCGGGAAGGGAGCCAACAACGGCCATTTCAAAGGGGAACATCTGGTACATGTTATCCTGACTAAAGTTGGTCTTCGGCTGCCAAAGGCACTAGCGATGATGCTCTCTTGGGCTACACGGTAACCTCCATCCTGCCGCTCTGCTGGTCTTGGTCTTGTTGCATCGAAACGGTAACCTTTGTCTGATTCCTCGGTACTCCACGCCTGTGCTTGCCCCCTTTGCACCAAAGAGGAAACGAGGACAGTGCGCAGGCCAGCGCCCGCCTGGTCTCGATCGTCATGGCTTGCATCACGGGCACCTCATGAGGTACCCTTGCCTTGATCTCTCTGCCTCCTCGCGAGCCTGCCTGGTGAGGTCGCTCTTGAGGAAGACTGCCGTCGTACGCCCCGTGAGGCTTGGCCCCTCGCGAGGGTCTTGAGTTTGCGTTGATGAAGACGGGCCGCACTGGGCCACCACTTGAGCCACGCTACAGGCAGGCAAGTCTGGGGACCCCTGTCCCCAGAATGCTGACAATATTGTCATAGATCCTTCAACATGTGGTGTTTGCCCCCCATCTTTGCTAGCCCAAAATTCCGCACTAAGTAGAGGTACTACTTGTGCATCCAAAACCCTTAGACCCAAATCTTGTTTTGAGAGTCCACCATACCTACCTATGGATTGAGTAAGATCCTTCAAGTAAGTTGTCATCGGTGCAATAAGGCAATAAAAATTGCTTCTAAAAGTGTTAGATCATTTAGTGTAAGAGAAAATTCAGCATTGTACAAACTTGTGATGGAAAAGAATAAAAGCGACAGACTGTATAATAAAGGTTTCCATCATAAGGGGAAATATAACGTGACGTTCTCTTGCACTAAGGGGTTGAGCATACAAACAAAAAGCGCATGGCAACCTCTGTTTCCCTTTGCGAAGGACCTATCTTTTGCTTTTATGTCTTTACTTTCATGCAAGAGTCAATGTTTTTCTCTCTATTCCTTTTTAGTTTCTCCTTTGGCAAACATCATGTGGCGAGGAAAGATCTAGGCACAAATATCCAGTTGAACATGGGTAGCATGAGTTATTATTGTTGACATCACCCTTGAGGTGAATACGTTGGGAGGCGAAACTACAAGCCCCTATCTTTCTATGTGTCTGGTTGAAACGTTTTGCTCATGTGTACGCGGTGAGTGTTAGTGATCATACAAGACTAAATGATGGTTGAGTATATGTACTTGCCTAAATGCTCCGATACGTGACCCTTCCTGAAAAGATGATGAATTGTTGTTGCAAAGTTGACTGAGGACATAGTTTGTTGGTTTCCAATAGAGTTTATACTTTATACTTCGATTTTGTGATGAATTGTTACCTGTTCATGAGAGGTCTATGATAAAAGTTTTATTATAAAAGTTTCATGTTAAAGTTTGTTGATGTTAGAATAAGTTACATGATGCTTCTATGTCCGTATTTTGTTTTTATCGAAATTCTCTCTCTAAGCATGTGGACATGTTTTTGGATTTCGGTTTTCGCTTAAGGACAAGCGAGGTCTAAGCTTGGGGGAGTTAATACGTCCATTTTGCATCATGTTTACCTACTGTTATTTATGTTGTTTTTTGCATAATAATGTTTTTGGAGTAATTCTAATGCCTTTTATCTCATAATATGCAAGGTACACAGAAAGGGGGAGAATTCCGGCAGCTGGAAATCTGGACCTGAAAAAGCTACGTCAGGCTACCTATTCTGCACAACTCCAAATGAGATGAAACTTCACGAGGAATTTTTACGTAATAAATGAGGATTTTTGTAGCCAATAAGTACCACCACAGGGGGCCCACCAGGAGGGCACAACCCACCTGGGCGCACCTGGGGTCCTAGGCGTGCCCTGGTGGGTTATGCTCACCTCGGGCCACCTCCGGTGCCTCTCTTCTAGTTCATAAGTCATTTTGACGTAGAAAAAATAAGGGTAGGACTTTAGGGACGAAGTGCCGCCGTCTCGAGCCGGAACCTGGGCAGGAGCACTTTTGCCCTCCGGCAGAGAGATTCCGCCGGAGGGACTTCCCCCCGGAGGGGGAAATCATCATCATCATCATCATCATCACGAACAACTCTCCCATCTTGGGGAGGGCTATCTTGATCAACATCTTCAACAACACAAACTCCTCTCAAACCCTAGTTCATCTCCTGTGTTCAATCTTTGTACCGGAACTATAGATTGGTGCTTGTGGATGACTAGTAGTGTTGATTACATCTTGTAGTTGATTACTATATGGTTTATTTGGACGAAGATTATATGTTCAGATCCATTATGCAATTTAATACCCCCTGATATTGAGCATGATTATCATTTGTGAGTAGTTAATTTTGTACTTGAGGTCACGGGAGAAATCATGTTGCAAGTAATCATGTGAACTTGATATGTGTTCGATATTTTGATGATATGTATGTTGTGATTCCCTTAGTGGTGTCATCTGAACGTCGACTACATGACACTTCACCATATTTGGGCCTAAGGGAATGCATTGTGGAGTAGTTATTGGATGATGGATTGCGAGAGTGACAGAAGCTTAAACCCTAGTTTATGCGCTATTCTATAAGGGACCGATTGGATCAAAAAGTTTAATGTTATGGTTAGAATTTATTCTTAGTACTTTTCTCGTAGTTGCGGATGCTTGCGAGGGGTTTAATCATAAGTAGGAGGTTTGTTAAAGTAATAACAACTAAGCACCGGTCCACCTACATACCAAATTATCAAAGTAGCGAACACGAATCGAACCAACATGATGAAAGTGACTAGATGAAATAACCGTGTACCCTCAAGAACACTTTGCTTATCATAAGAGACCCTTTTGGCCTATTCTTTGCCTCTAATGGATTGGGCTACCTTGCTGCACTTTTGTTACTATTACCGTTACTTGCTCTTTACAAATTATCTTGCTATCGAACTACTCTATTACTTACAATTTCAGTAGTTGCAGACATTAACTTGCTGAAAACCACTTGTCATTTCCTTCTACTCCTCGTTGGGTTCGACACTCTTACTTATCAAAAATGGATACAATTGAGCCCATATACTTGTGTGTCATCACTTGGACGCATGTATAGTAGAGAGCATAGAATCTACTCCCCTATCCCTTCTATCACATATCACAAATCACAAAGCAGTGAGGCGTCAAATTACAAAGCACGTGGGAAGGAACCATCATTTCACTCTTTGTTGAATCCAGTTCTCCATCGTCTTCTTTGAGAAACAAGCTTACCGCACTTAGCTGGATGGACAATGCTATGGTGTAGTATTAGATTTACGCCTCCTTTGGTTCAACGGACTTCCTAGATGCAAAGAAGGCGGTTGTCTCGGCTTCTAGGCGGCACTTGCAGATGACTTACCGTGGTCTCCCTCAATGGTGTGCTCCGCCGAACGCCCTTCGCCAAAGCCACAATATTCGAGATATCATCGACGTCACCGCAATGGGGAATGAAGTCAAATATTTTCTACCTCTATTTTTTGTATACAAGGGCAATATCAAAATTACAATTTTCAAAAGGCCACTAACACTAATCAAGGAAAAATTGATAGGGTTTGCCTCGTAGTAGCGACCAAGGACATTAATATACCCTTGCATGCATGCGGTAGTGAGAAGGTTGGTTTACATGGCGCTGCATTAATCAAGGAATGAGGAGTGAGATGGCTATCTCTTTGGACATTGTAGAAAAAAATACGCATTAATTGACATGTCAAACGAGGATTTGTATCGATCAATCCCATGAAGGAAAACCCTGCCTTTCTTTTTTAACACAAGTAGGCCTAGCATTGCCATACTTCGCCACACATTTTTTCCAAGCTTGCCTAAAGTTTTTCAAAATGAAAAGGAGGAAAACTTGCGCACGGCTGTCACGGTCACACCGCACCCTCACACAGTCACTCCTGCATGCCGCAAACCCAACCAAGGGAACACACCCTCACTGACACGTGCTACCGCATGTGATCAAACCAAACTCAGCCATCCTACCATTGTAGCAACCACGATCCCAATGGACCGAGATCTCTATGCTTAAGTCTCATCCCTGGATCGGTATGATGACACACAAAGTACTCGAAGAATTATAATAGAGTTCAATCACACACTTATTACATCGAGGTCCTCATAAAGAGTATTTGTTACACAAATAATATGGCTGAAGGCCATCTAAACAAAATAACTGCGGAAGCTTCGAAGATAAATGAGTCCATCAACTCCAACGGCATAGCTGAGTGAATGACAATGACCTATCGCACCTTATTCTTCGTCGGTAAAGTCTACAACATAAGACATTGTAGCCGTGTAGGTCAGCACATGGAATATGCTGGCAGAGTTACACTGTAGAGAAAATGAATGCAAGAAACTATATCTACATGCATATTTGGCTAGTGGAGGCTCTAAGTTTAATATTTTGTATAGAGGTAATTTTTCCCTACAACAAAGGTATAAATTTTATTTACTACAAAATTATACCAATATTTGAGAATTTTCCTCCAACTCAAATCCCAACATTAACCAAGTATCATTATTAAACCCAATTCATTAATTAAAGAGTGATGAGACTAACAATAATATCCACTTCTAGATACTCAAGATGTACATAACCAGGGACACGACTAACCATGATTAGTTTATATACTCTACAGAGGTTGCACACTTTTCCCCACAAGACTCGACCACATCCATGATCGGAAGATCGAGACTTAGTCTTCCTGAAGCATTAGCTATCTACTCTGGGTAGACCGGTACACCTACTTCCCCTACATCTGCTAGTCCACCTCTAGCTCACACAACTTAATCAACTATGCCAGAGCCCATACTGGCTTGTGGCTACACATAGAAGTTTCTTGGCATGAAATATCATATGATCCCTTTGAGCCTGGGTGGCGAACCAAAGGAAAGTCACACGGGTACTCCGGGATTCCCAATGGGCAAGCACTGGTTTCTCCAGGTGACACAACCAATCCACCCAGATGTGTATTAAAGGTGCCACCTTAATGTTGTCCATAATAATTATCTCTCACAACTTCCATGTACATCACGATCCAATCCCCGTCTATGAGCATGGCTAAGAAATAATTGAGCATAATGTATATTCCCGGGGTGATCAAAGGTAATAGGTTCCAACCTCAAGTACTACAACCAAAACCACATGTTCCCGATCATACTCATGCAAATATTTGAGGAGCAATACTAATGCATAGTAAAACTGGGTATTAAAGAGCATGATCAAGGTGTAACTTGCCTTGCTTACTGTTGGATATCCGGTTCCAGCAAAACCCATAAGGTTCGAACTCTGGGGTGCGCACGAAGATCTTCTACCTGCCAAAACACACCCAGAACCTCGCCGCAATTCTAAGCTAGAACGATGAACAACACAAGAGACACGAGGTTTATACTGGTTTAGGCCACCGTTGTGGTGTAATACCCTAATCCAGTGTGTGGCACGGTGGATTGCCTCTTGGGCTGATGATGAGTAATACAGAGGAAGAACAGCCTCTCGAGGAGAGGTGTTCTTGTGGTGGAATGTGGGTGAACTTAACCTAGGAAGGATTTGATCCCCTTCTATTGTGGTGGCTAGCCCTATATAGAGAGGGCCTGGTCCTCTTCCGAAATATTGAGCAGGAAGGAAGACAACAACGACCATTTTGAAAGGGGACAACTAGTACAAGCTATCCTGACTAAAGGTGGTCTTCGACTGCCAAAGGCAGTGGTGATGACACCGTCTTGGGCTCCACGGTGACCTCGGTCCTGCCGTCCTGCTGGTCTTGGTCTGATTGCACTAATATGGAAACCTTTTCTTGCGCTTGCCCCCTTCGCACCAAAGAGGAAACGAGGACACTGCGCATACTGGCACCCGCATAGCGCCCGCCTGGTCTTGATCGTCATGGCTTGCATCATCAGCACCTCGCGAGGTACCCCTCGCCTATATCTCTCCGCCTTCTCGCGAGCCTGCCTGGTGAGGCCGCCCCTGAGGAGGCCTTGCATCGTCTGCCCTGTGAGGCTTGGCCCCTCGGGAGGGTCTTGAGCTTGGGTTGATGAGGACTGGCCGTACTCGGCCACCGCTGAGCCACGCTGCAGGCCGCAGGCACGAAAGTCTGGGGACCCCCGTTCCCAGAACACCGATAGTAGCCCCCCAGCCCAAGGCGTGCTCGGACTTGGCTTAGAAGAGAAGCCAAAGGGCAAGTGCGGAGTACCGTGGGCCCCAACAGCTCGCGGCCTTGGTCTACGCGTGGCGGTTGATTGGACGTGGGCATCTCCGCTTCCCCATGCTGCCTCCGCAACTGCCCGATTTGACGAGTCCCTGCTGCATGCAAAAAGAGTCATCATTATCTGTGATCGAGGAGGCCGACGGTTGGCCTCCCTTTGGCTATAAATGGGGAGGGGCGAAAGCCCCCGTTGCACATCTCTCCTCGCCCCGCTTGCTTCTTCTCCCTCCTGGCTTCGGTTGCTTGCAATGTCCCATGGCGCCTGTGAAGAGGTTCTCGGCCGCGGAGAAGGGGAAGGCTCGCCAGGAAGGGCCTGGCTCTCCTCCGCCCAAGCGAGGCCACGGCCATCCCCGCAAGCATCTTGCGACCACCGTCGCGGCTTATCGTGGTCGCGGTGGTGGCCCTTCGCGCGGTGGTGGCCGCTCAGATCGAGGCAACCCGGTTGGTGGCGGAAGGCATGTCGTGGCTGCGCGGCCTCCCTGGCCGCACTTCCATTCGGCATAGGTGCTGCCGGAGTTTGTGGGGTGGTCGGACTACCTGGCCGGCAACTGGCTCCAGCTCTCTCGCTTCTTCGTCGGTGAACTCCCGGCCGCTGGCCCAGGCGGGCTTTGGCTGCAGGCGGATGGCTGCTGCAGCAGGGCCTCCTGGGTCGCGGTGGAGATCTCCGTCGCCGGGAACGTGGCCCTGGCCCAGTGCTGGCAGACGTTTGCCCGCGCGCGTGGCCTGGGCAGGCGGTGCACCCTCCACTTCAAGTACGACGGTGATGCAACCCTCTACGTGAGGGTGTTCGGAGAGGATGGCCCCTGTGTTAGGTACTGCCCTGAAGACGACGGCGGCGATGAGGTGCTTGGCCTTGGCAACGGCCGTGACGAGGGCGAAGGTGAACCCGCTCCTTGCGGCGACCGCAGCTCGCCGAGCTTCAGCGGCTCCTCCTCTGGTGAGAGCTCCTCCAGCGGTGGCCGTGATCAACCACCATGCCGCCGTGCCCGCTTCGAGGGCGGTAGCGGGTCGTCCCGTCGCCGCGCCCCGGTAAAGCATGAGGCGGAGTGTTATTGAGCTGGGGAGGACGATGCGGATCCCTCCTCGCGTGCTGTCGCAAGGCGCCTGCCATTTTTATTTTGTTTTTCTCCTTTTCCTGCATTGAGAGACAGAAGTATCGAGCCCCATGGGGGCGTGCAACAGACTATGATCCCCTAATTATCGTGCTACATTTATCGTCCCTGTGTTGTGTTATGGTGTCATGGTTATGTGCCTGCGCGTAGGAACAACTTATCTCGGGATGTCTGTAGTAGTTTCCGCCTTGCGAGGTGCGTGCTTGAGGCCTCGCCGGGCGCCTTAAGAGCTGCAAAAATCAGTCGGGAGGATTGTTTCCGAACCTTGGACGGCTTAGGCCCAATGCTTTGCATCGCGATGACCGAGGGGCATGGACCGGGAGGGGTGCTCCCGCTGTGAACTCGAACGAGAGGGCCTCGCGAAAATCAGGAGAAGAAGGGCTCACGAGGGCGCCGCGCAGCCCCCTCGTGAGGCTTGCGAAAGAGAGCGAGCCAGACAAAAGCCAAAAACGGAGAACAAGGGCAGAAGACGGCAAACAACACTAGAAGCAACTTCAATAAAGGTTCAAACAAGGGAGAACAAGCCAACTGCGGAAAGCAAATGAAAAGTCATGTCCGGCACCTAGTCTAGTCTTTGATGTCTTCTCACCAGCGCGGAGCTAAGTGCTGCCACCGGGTGTGGGCGGGAGCCCCCGAGGCCCGAGGGCGGCACTCCGGAGACTCTGGGTAATGTACAACCCCAACTCATTATTACGTGGTAGTGTCACGGGCGGTGAGCTTCACAGGCACTGGGCCTTCTTCACAGGCACCAGGCCTTTCTTCGGGCGGCGAGCTTCACGGGCGCCGGGCCTTCTTCAGAGGCACTGGGCCTTTCTTTGGGCAGCGAGCTTCACAGGCACTGGGCCTCTTCACAGGCACCAGGCCTTTCTTCAAGGGTAGAACTTCCGGAGTTGCTGAATGTTCCAACCGTTTGGGATGGGCAACCCTTCCTAAGTCTCCAGGTGCGCGGCGCCAGGCCTAGAAACATGGACAACCTTGAACGGGCCCTCCCACATGGGCGAGAGCTTATGCAGCCCTTCCCTGGAGAGCACCCGCCTAAGCACGAGGTCACCTACCTCAAGAGTCCTGGGGCGGATGTTGCGGCAATGATACGGCCGCAGCGCCTACTGGTATCTTGCTTCTCGTAGCGCAGCTTCTCGAAAGCAATCCTCCCCCAGCACAAGGTCTGTCCCCCGCATGGCGTCCGGTTGCGCTTCATCAAATGCTAGGACCCGTGCGGAGCGACGCCTGACCTCGTGAGGGAGGACCGCCTCTGCTCCATAGACGAGGAAGAACGGGGTCTCGCCAGTCAACTTGGTGGCGGTAGTGCGGATGGACCACAACACGGACTGGAGCTCATAGTACCAGCCCCTGTCGCAGGCCTCCAGCTTCTTTTTGAAGGTCCTGGTTTTGAGGCCCTTCAGGACCTCTGCGTTGGCGCGTTCGGCCTGGCCGTTACTCCGGCGGTGTGCCACCGAAGCGTACCATATCTGCGTTCCAAGGTTAGCACAATATGTTTTGAAGAGATTGCTGGTGAACTACAAACCGTTGTCAGTGATGATGCGAGTAGGGACCCCAAATCAGCTCACGAGTCCCTTGATGAACTTGACTACAGAACCAGCTGGGATGGTGCGGACGGCTTCCACCTCCGCCCACTTGGTGAACTTGTCGATGGCGATGTAGAGGTAGCGGTAGCCCCAGGCGCTCGAGGAAACGGGCCCAAGATATCCAGCCCCTAGACCATGAACGGCCACGACAATGGGATGGTCTACAGGCCCTGAGCTGGCTGATGGATCTACTTGGCTTGGAACTGGCAGGCTTCACAGGCCTTCACCAGCTCGATTGCGTCGTTGAGTGCCATAGGCCAGTAGAACCCGATGCGAAACGCCTTGCCGACGACAGTCCGTGATGACGAGTGGTGTCTGCAATATCCACCATGTATGTCAGTCAGCAACTCCTTTCCCTGTTCCCTGGAGATGCAATGCAGGGAAACATCATTTGGCCAATTTTGGTACAGCACTCCATCTTGGATGCAGTAGGCCGTGGCCTGACGGGCCACACGTTCTGCATCCTCCTCTTTCTCCGGTAGCGTCCCTTGCATCAGGTATTCCTTGAATTCCGTAGTCCAACATCCCTCCTGAGGTTCCAGCGCCAGGAGTAAGCATGCTCCCGAGGTTGGGCCACAGGCCGGGGCTCCTGTGGCAGGTGGCTGAGGGAGTTCCTCCCGAGGTTGCGCGGTGCTTGACAGTGACGGTGCCGCTAATGGCTTGAAGAGCCGTTCCTCGAATACGTCAGGATCCTGAGGCAGCCACCTGGACGCCCTCCTGGCGATGTCACCAGCCTCTTGGTTGGCGCCGCGGGGAACATGCTGCAATTCCAGCCCCCAAAACTGTTTTTCCATCCTGCGCACCTCCGAAAGATACGCTACCATGTGCTCGTCCTTTGGCTCGTACAACTTGTTGGAGAAGTTGACGAGGAGCTGTGAATCGCACTTAATGATGAGGCATTCACCCCTAGTGCTGCTGCAACTTTCAAGCCTTCTATAAGGCCCTCGTATTCTGCTATGTTGTTGCAGACCTTCTCACCCTGCTGGAAACAGAGCTGCATGTCATAATAGAGCTTGTCCTCAGTGGGGGATATAAGCACTGCGCCAGCCCCCGCGCCATGTCGCGAGAATGCTCCATCGAAGTACATGACCCAACCATCTGGTGCCTCACTTCCTAGGGAAAGTGACCGGTCCTCGCTTGCTTCGAGCCCTAGCGGCTCTGTCCATTCTGCCACAAAATCTGCAAGTGCGGCTCCCTTGACGACCCTGGTTGTGCTAAATTCCAACTGAAATGCTTGCAGCTCTATGTTCCATTCGGTGACCCTCCTAGCGGAGTTGGGGCTCCTGAGCACCCTTTCAAGTGGGTAGGCTAAGACGACCTTGATGGGGTGGCCTTGAAAGTAGTGCCGCAGCTTACGTGAGGCCACCAGCAGCGCGAGCAAGATCTTCTGAGGCATGGGGTATTGTGCCCTTGCATCCCGCAACACTGTGCTGACGAAGTACACCAGATGCTTGACGAGGTCGGGTGTGCTGACGAGGTATGCGCCCTCCGGAGGGTGAGGCACCTCTTGAGACGACGGAGCCCCCAGTGCCTGGCCGCCTGGCGCAGCCTCTTAAGCCCTACGGTCGCCTTCCTGCTGAGGCTGGTCTCCATCCACCGAGGCTATGGTCTTCGCGAGGCCTTCTTGGTCTTGTGCCACCGAGGCTGGGGCCCTGGCCGGCCGTGACGCAGCCTTGACCTGGCGCTCCTCCCGAACCGCCACTAGAGCTGCACTGGCGGAGTAGGGTGTGGCGGCAAGGTAGAGCACCAGGGGCTCGAGAGGGCATGGTGCCACCATCACAGGAGGGCTGGTCAGGTACTTCTTGAGGTCTTGAAACGCTTGGTCAGCCTCCTACATCCACTCAAACGGGCCCTTCTTCTTCATCAGCTTGAAGAAAGGCAGGGCGCGTTCCCCCAGCTTGGAGATGAAGCGTCCTAATGCGGTTACGTGCCCGGTGAGCTTCTGCATTTCTCTGAGGGTTTGCGGTGGACTCATGTCTTCGATCGCCTTGACCTTCTCCGGGTTGGCCTCGATCCCTTTATGGGACAAAAGGAAGCCCAGAAGCTTGCCGGAAGGAATGCCAAACATGCACTTCTCTAGATTGAGTCGCAGGTCCACTTCACGGAGGCTCGCGAAGGTCTCTTCCAGGTCTTGGATCAAGGTCTTCGCCTCCCGAGACTTCACCACAATGTCGTCGATGTAAGCCTCGGCGTTTTTCCTGAGCTGCCGGCCTAAGGCGATGTGCGTCAGCCCCTGGAAGGTTGCGCCCAATTTGCGCAACCCTAACGGCATGCATGTGTAACAATAAACCCCACATGGGGTTAGGAAGGCCGTCTTCTCCATGTCTTCTACATCCATCTTAATTTGGTGATAACCCAAAAACGCATCCAGGAAACACAGCTGGTCGCACTCAGCGGTGGAGTCGACGATTTGGTCGATGCGAGGGAGTGGGAAAGGATCTTGAGGGAATGCCTTGTTGAGGTTAGTGAAGTCGACGCACATGCGCTCCTTTCCTCCCTTTTTCGGCACAACAACAGGGTTCGCCAGCTGTCGGTGTCAAAACCGGCGGATCTCGGGTAGGGGGTCCCGAACTATGCGTCTAGGCGAATGGTAACAGGAGACAAGGGACATGACGTTTTTACCCAAGTTCTGGACCTCTCGGTGGAGGTAAAACCCTACTCCTTCTTGATTAATATTGATGATATGGTTAGTACAGGACTAGATCTACCACGAGATCAAAGAGGCTAAACCCTAGAAGCTAGCCTATGGTCTGATGGTTGTTCGTCTATCGACTAGCTTGGCCCTGGTTTATATAATGCACCAGAGGCCCAGGATAACAAGAGTGCTAGCCGAATACGCCAGTGGGGGAGGAGTCCTTGTCTTGATCGCCAAGACTTGTGGAACTTTCCTTGTATGCGGCAGCTGTCCGGACTGGCCCATGAGTATACGGCCATGGGGGTCCTCGGCCCAATCCAACTAATCGGGAGACGACGTGGTTAGTACCCCCCTGAACCGGTCTTCAAGTTAGGGACGCTCCTCGATTCTTCTGAACTTTTCCTTATCTTTAGTTGCTGATCATGAAAACTGGTTCAACAAATCTTCTCATCTTCGATCTTGAGGATCGCTGAAGTGCATTCGACGAGTTTATACGTCGGGTATCCGAGGAGCCCCTTTAAGTTTCCGGACTTTATCAATGCCTTGTTATTTTGATGCCACACCTCGGGTTTGTGGTTGTTCCCGGGAGGAAGTGCCCTCTTGTATCCGAGCTCCAATGCCGAACTGTATTCGAGGTATCTTTTTGCAGCTGAGCACCAATGTCGGGCTGCTTTCGAGCTCCAATGCCAAAATGTATCCGAGCTCCAATGCCGGATTGCGTCCAAGCACCAACGACGGACTGCGTCCAAGCTCCAACGCCGGACTGCGTCCAAGCTCCAACGCTGGACTATATCCAAGATGTCATAGATCATCTTGGTCCAAAAAAGTTGAAGGAGTTTAGCCGAGCTTAATGCCGGAAATGCCCTCAAAGGAGCCAGCCACTTGCATCCGAGCTATATGCCGAACTGCTTCCGAGGTGGTTCAGCACCTCGGTCATGGGTTGATTTTTGGTCAATATTTTTTATTGATGCAATTTATTCTCTGACGAGATATATAGCCAGTAGCCCTCAAGGTGTGTATCGGTCTAAATCCCGACATGCACCTAAAGGATGACATAAGACCGCTGATCCCAGTAACCGCTCAGACTCAGGTTAATTTGGAAAATCGGCCTGAGGATCAAGTCCTAGCTCGGCAGAATACTTCGGGACACAAAAAGCGGCATGCTCAGTCCTCAAGACTCAGGTTGGGTGCGGCCGACCAACCTAAGGATCAAAATCTCCTCGAAAACTGTATTGCACTTAAAATTTTCTGCATAGAACAGGCAATGCAGTAGCCCCCGAGACACTAGTCCTGTGGCGACACAAGATTAGGGGATCGATGTGCCCCCTTAATATTTGTAAATAATAAGCCCGAAGCTCAGTAGCCCCCGAGCCTTAATGCGGGCACGGGTGGCCGAATTGAGGATCGATATCCATAGTAAAATCACAAATTATGTGTAATGACTCTATGTATCCAAGTACTTTATGTCATTAATGCTCGGATCCGTATTGTACAAAACTGTGTTGACCGACCATAGGCTTCAACCTCCTCGGCCAGTAGCCAAGGAGTGTTTGTCCTACTTTATAAAGCCTTTATAAGGGCAGAGATTTATGACAAACAAGGCAATCTGGCCATACGGTTTTATAAACAAAGGTACGTAGAGAGATATGTTATATTACTGTTTAACATAGGAAATGTCTCCCAAAGAAAATAGTCCCGCTATCGGTTCCTTTCTTTGGGTTGTCATGCTATGCATGATCACGAAACCTCAGCTCTAATGGAAGAGCAAAATATTGAGGATTTAGTTTGGGAGGCCAGTTACTATCCCCCGGTAGTGTTCCGCGACAGTGGAGGTCAAGCCATAAACACTTGCCAATGTTATGAATGGCCCATCATTTAATATATTCATCGGATCGCTGACCAGTTTACGCCTATTGTGATAGTCAGTTTTCGGCTTTCTCCACTGAGGTGCTTGACCATGCGAGCTGGAAGCACAATCGCAGTGGTTCTCCCTTGGCACACCTAGCCGGACAAAGCGGAACGTAGGCGGCAAACACAGGAGCCGGGTAACCCAACTATTGACCGAAGACACAATTCGAAACCAATGCATATATAGAAATATACAATGTTTTTGCCGAATCCCTAAAGGTGTCTGGCGTTGCACTGCGAGACTAGTGCTGGAAACGCACAAATAGTTTAAAAGTTCCATAGGCTCGAAAAGCCAAAAACTTATTCAAAAGTTTAATGTCCGAACTAGATCAAGTGTTCGGTGCCAAATCAAAAATTGGAAAGAAAAAAAAGTGCTTCCGCCGTGCTTTAACATGACACATCCTATCTCGAGACTTCAAGCAGGTCAGCCTATGGCTTCAACCTCCTATCCCGAAGGCGGAGTACTTCTCGTTAGGCCAGTTTAGCAAACTTTAGCGGCTTTGGGAGAGAAATTAGGCGCCCCGGCTATTGACCGAACACTCGCGTCAAAAAAAAGGAGTGATAAATAGTATTAATAATAATAACTTTGCAACGACTAAGAAGAAAAACAGTTATTATAAAATGGCAAAAATAAACATAGGAGCCCCCAAGTGACTTGGGTAAAATAATGATTGTATGTACCGAAGTACTTATATCATATCTATGTTCACCCAAACTTTATACGCGTCTTAACCAACCGTCGGCTTCTCCCTCTTCGGCAAGGGCCAAAAAGTGTGATGTACTCCACCTGTCGAGAATATCGACGGTGTTTCCGATAACCAGGCAGTCAGGCCATAAGGCTATAACAGACAAAGCGCGCTCAAGGAACTTATGCTATATTACTAACAAAGTGTAAGAAGTATCTTCGAAGAAAATAGTACCGCCACCGATACCTTTCTTCGGTGCTCATTATTACTATGAGACTTGTGCAATATATTTTTTGTACTCATGAGTTCCGTTGTGTGTCGACCATGATTGAAAACAATAAGAGCGCTAACTTTTGGCTTCACCCAGTCTGAGGTTAGATCTCGGAGGACCCGGTCGTGACAACCGCAGAGGTGCTCCCTTTACTCCCTAGCCGAACAATCGGGAACATAGGGGTAAGCACAGGAGCCAGGAAACCCATCTTGCAAATCACTTAAGTCAATATGTTGCATATTGTGGCATAATACACGAACAAGGAACGAAGCCGTACAAGTATAATCATATGCAAGAGGAAAAAGCTTCATGAAGGAATCCCCCAAGTGAACGGGGTATTTAAATTTGTGTGTCACAAACGAAGTTTGGACAAGGAAATTTTTTACAGGCAACTTTTTTTCCAAAAAAGTTAAAAATTAAAACTTTGAGCATGAAGGCAACTTAGCTAGTTAATGTGTTCAGTATTGATGACGTGGTCCGAGCTTGATGCAGGATAAGGTTCCATCCCCCAAGCTGGTCCCGAGGTGGCGGAGCAAAGAGCTCGGCACTCCGAAGTGGTGACGCCAAAGGATATAGTCCGGCCGGATCCTTTTCTTGTGCACAAAAAATACTGCAAACCGGAGATAATAGTAATAATAAGAAAAAAAATTGTTGCATAATAAATAATTTAAGGAATATGGCGTGGCGCCGAAGTCAATGTCAATGCAGGGTGTTAGCGTGTTGCGGTAAAGGCGTGACAAAGCCTGAATTCATAGGTCGGTCCGAGTTCCGGATGCGGCGTTCGCCGGACTATGTACGGAAACTGGCCGAACCACCGTGCGATCGTCGTTAATGCGACCACCATCTGATAGACTTGCGTACATATGATGGACAAACCGGAGTAATAATTCCTTGGGAAAAATGAACCCAAACAAGCAAAAAATACTAGGATTAATAGCACCTTGTTTATTTGTTGTAGCAATCCGAAGAAAGGTGATTCCCAAAATTGGGACTCGATCCGTACACCCATTGCCTGATGGGCAATAGAGCGACGGCATTGCAATGCCGGCAAAGGTAGGCTTGCCGAGGCAAAGCCCTCGGTCCAGCTAATCGTGACGAAGTTGGTCGGCCGGTGATGCCAAAGTCAGCATAGTAGGTTGATGAAGAGATGGAGAAGCCCCCGGTCCAGCCAAGACATCGAAGCCTCGATGTCAGCCGATGAGTCGAAGTAGATCGGCGTGATGGAAACCGGCTTGAAGAAGCAATAGTGTGGCCCTGCCGATGCAGGTCGTGACGTGGTCAATGCTGGCTTGATGAAGTAACCGTGCGGCGATGCCGATGTGCCCGCTCCGTGTAATCCGTGGGGCGGTGATGTTGGTGACGGTTTATCCTTCGCGATGCCGAACTCTTGTTCGGCTTGCCGAGATGATGATCCAAAGAAGTTGAGCTCGGCTCAACAAAGTGACGACATGTCTAGCGCAGGTCGGCAGCCGTGGAGCAATATTGCCGCACTGGTTTAACACCAGCATGATGTTGAAGATCATGTTCAAAAGATTTTAAAGTTAGTGGGATGTGTTCGGGAACAAAACACAATACCCCATACTAAACTTCCTTCAAAAAGGATGTCCAAAATCACGTTCGTAAAAAAGACGAACTCGGGTCAGATTCGTTTTCGCGTAGAAAACAGATCCGAAAAGTGATGCACTAATCGGAAGGTTCCCGGAGTTTGGATGGTCGGATTGAGCTGAGATTTTCAGGGGTGGTAGATATAGGAATTCCGCATCCGATCTTGGTTGGATCTTCCAAAGGATGTCCGAGCTAGAAGCTGGACACCACGCCCTAAACTCATCCGGATTCTCGTCCAGATTCAATACGGCTCCGGTATATCGGAGATTGCCAAAGATTCCTCCATCGGAACTCGACGAAATTTTCCAGGGTTGTTGTAGACTTAATTCCGCACAATTCCACTGATGCAATCGTTAAAACAACAATCGAGGAGGTAGTGGCGGCGGACACAAGTTCGCTGTCCAGAAAAACAGCACGGTCGCCTGAGGGCAATGTTGGCGTTGAGCCCCCGTGCTCCCTGGATGATTCCTCAATGATCTTGAAAGAGATCGGAGTTGATGTTGATGAAGGCCCTCATCCGAACATGACGATCAGAGGTAGGGCGCAGTCCTTGGTCGAACCAAGGTGACCAGTCGAGCTGGTGACGAAGATGCCGAAGTCGCAGTTGATCTGCAGGTGAGCCATCGACCTTTTGCCGAACACACAGTGGAACTCTCAATGAAAGCAGCAATGTCGGTGTCAAAACCGGCGGATCTCGGGTAGGGGGTCCCGAACTGTGCGTCTAGGCAGATGGTAACAGGAGACAAGGGACACGATGTTTTCACCCAGGTTCGGGCCCTCTCGGTGGAGGTAAAACCCTACTCCTGCTTGATTAATATTGATGATATGGGTAGTACAAGAGTAGATCTACCACGAGATCAAAGAGGCTAAACCCTAGAAGCTAGCCTATGGTCTGATTGTTGTTCGTCTATCGACTAGCTTGGCCCCGGTTTATATAATGCACCAAAGGCCTAGGATAACAAGAGTCCTAGCCGAATACGCCGGTGGGGAGGAGTCCTTGTCTTGATCGCCAAGTCTTGTGGAATCTTCCTTGTATGCGGCAGCTGTCCGGACTGGCCCATGAGTATACAGCCATGGGGGTCCTCGGCCCAATCCAACTGATCGGGAGACGACGTGGTGAGTACCCCCTAGTCCAGGACACCGTCACCAGCCACTCGGGGTAGCAAACCTCGCGAATAACACCTGCTGCCTCTAGCTTGTGGGTTTCATGAACGATGAAGGCCCGCTTCTCGGTAGACTGCCGCCTGGCTTTCTGCTTCACGGGGCGTACATGGGGGCACACATTCAGGTGATGCTCAATCACCTGCCTTGGGACCCCTGCTAGCTACTTGGGTTCCCATGCGAACACATCCTTGTTCGTGCGCACGAACTTCACCAGTGCTTCTTCTTGGTCGGGGTCGAGATTGGCACCTATGGTGAAGGTGGCGCCTGAGGACCCGTCCTCCTCGACGGGTACCTACATGGTTTCCGCCTTGTCCTGGGTGAACAACTCCTTCTTGGTCCGCACAGCATCCTTGGCCTTGGAGGTGTCCGTGTCGGCAGGCTGGGCGACTATGGCCGTCTTGAGGGCAAGCTTAAGCGCCAGCAGAGCATCCTTTGTATCCCCAGCTACGGTGAGGATGCCGCTACTCCCAGGCATCTTCATGAGGTTGTAGGCCGAATGGTTCGCTGCCATGAACTAAGCCAAGGCGGGGTACCTGAGGATGGCGTTGTACGGGAGGCCGATGTGGGCGATGTCGAAGTTGACCAGCTCCATGCGGAAGTTGTCGTGGGTGTCGAAGGCCACAGGAAGGCGGATCTGCCCCAGGGAGCTGGAGGAACCGCCCCCGACGCCCGAAAAGGGCTTGCTGGGTCGGAGCCGCTCCAGCGGTACATGGAGGAAGCTGAAGGCCTCCACCGAGAGCACGTTGAGGCCGGCGCCGCTGTTGATGAGGGTCCTGGTGACGGCCACCTAGCAGATGGTGGGCGTGCAAAGCATTGGGAGCGCACCTGAGCAGGCGGTGTTGACGGGGTGATTGTCCGAGTTGAAGGTTAGGTCGGCTTTGGGTGCTGCCCAACCCGGAGGAGCTCCTTGCCGAGCGAGGGCGGCGCCGATCTGGTGGAAGAACGACTTGGCGCGGCGTTCTGAGGGTGGTGCCTGCAAGCCGCCCAGAAGAGCTACGACGACCGGGGGCACCGGCGCAGCGTAGTGGGTGAGGAAGAGGTTGCGCAGCTCCTCCCAGGAGGCCACAGAAGATGATGGCAGGTTGAGGAGCCAAAAACGCGGGACGCCGGTGAGGGCCATGGGAAACCAGTTGGCCATGACCTTGTCGTCGCCCCCGGCCTTGAGGACGGCCTCCTCGTATGCCAGCAGGAAAGCCAGCAGATCCGTCGCGCTGTTGTAGTGTGGCGGCATCTCTGGATTGAACTTGTGCGGCCACTGCACCTGCAGCAAGGCGGGGGCCAAATCTTGGAGCCCCCTGGCCCCAGCGCTGGCATCGGCCGCCGGAGACAGTGGCGTGTTGTCCGCCATGAGGGCAAAGCATGGTGTTGGTGGAGAGCGAGCCGACGGAAGGGAGAGCTCCGGCGCACCCCTACCTGGTGTGCCAAATGTCGGATATCTGGCTCCGGCAAAACCCTTAAGGTTCGAACTCTGGGGTGCGCACGAAGATCTTCTCCCTGCCGAAACACGCCCAGAACCTTGCCGCGATTCTAAGCTAGCATGATGAACAACACAAGAGATACAAGGTTTATACTGGTTCGGGCCACCGTTGTGGTGTAATACCCTAATCCAGTGTGTGGTGTGGTGGATTGCCTCTTGGGCTAATGATGAGTAATACAGAGGAAGAACAACCTCGCGAGGAGAGGTGTTCCTGTGGTGGAATGTGGGTGAACTTAACCTAGGAAGGATTCGATCCCCTCCGATTGTGGTGGCTAGCCCTATATATAGAGGCCCTGGTCCTCTTCCCAAATATTGAGCGGGAAGGAAGTCAACAACGGCCGTTTTGAAAGGGGACAACTATTACAAGCTATCCTGACTAAAGGTGGTCTTCGACTGCAAAAGGCACTGGTGATGACGCTGTCTTTGGCTCCACGCTGACCTCCGCCCTGCCGTCCTGCTGGTCTTGGTCTCGTTGGACTGATATGGAAACCTTTGCTTGATGCCATGGTACTCCGTGCCTGCGCTGGCCCCCTTCACACCAAAGAGGAAATGAGGACATTGCACAGTTTGGCGCCCTCCTGGTCTTGATCATCATGGCTTGCGTCATGAGCAGCTCGCGAGGTACCCCTCGCCTTGATCTCTCCACCTCCTCACGAGCCTGCCTGGTGAGGCCTCCCCTGAGGAGGCCTTGCGTCGCCCGCCCCGCGAGGCTTGGCCCCTTGCGAGGGTTTTGAGCTTGGGTTGATGAAGACGGGCCAGACTGGGCCACCGCTGAGCCACGCTGCAGGCCGCAGGCAGGCAAGTCTGGGGACCCCCGTTCCCAGAACGCCGACACTAATGATCAAAAAACTCTAGAGATTCATAGTAACAAGCTTCGCACTCCGAAAATTCTAGCGTAGACAAACAATAGCATACATAAGCAATCAAGCAAATGATGCAAAGAGAAATCGAGAGAAGATACAATAAGACTCGAAACAAGCAAATAACTAAACTAAATAGAAAACAAATTCTAACAGCGTTATATTTATGTGGGTTAGATCTTAACTGCAGGCAAATGTGATTAGCTACGATTTGCAAAAAGAATCAACTCAAACGGAGCTACGCAACTCAAGATACAAACAAAACAAGATCAAATACTAATCTCAAATTTTAAATTATCAAAATCATGTTCAAGTTGGTTTACTGGATAGAGGGGATTGCTCTGAAGATTTAGGCGTTGGTTACGTCGAATTTGGACAAACGTGCTAAAAGCTATGCTAGTTTGAAAACCACAGGCTAATCTGTGATAAAACTATTCGCGGATAGGTCCCTGAACGAAAATAAATAGAAAAAAAATCTATCGGATGAACGTCCCCTAACAGAGACTAACGAACGAATTCATTTGTTGACAGATCTAAAATAGTGAACATTTGCTAATTAACAGATCCAATAAAAATAAACCGAAACTAAAACAAAAACCAAAAAAAACGGCCTGGACGGTTTTTATACGGGTTCTCGTGATTTTTGATGGCGGCGGCGGTGAACTCTGGCGGTGGCGTCGGGTGAGGGGGCGAGGTGGCGGCGGCAGGCTCCGGCGGGGCTTGCGGGCGGCGCCGGCGACTACGGTGGCGGGCGGCGCGGCGGGCGGCGGCGGCTGCGAGATGAGGAGAGGAGAGGGGTCGGGGTGGAGTATATAAAGGAGGGGGAGGGGCTCCGGGTTGGCTTGGAGGAGGGGAAGGTAAGGCGGAGTCGGATCGGACTCCAACGGCGGTGGCGGTGCGCAGCTAGGCCGCGGCCTGGCTTGAGATGCGCCGGCCCAGTTCGGTGGCACGTTTTTTTAAAACAATTTTTCCAGAGACTAAAAACACAAAAAAAATATAAATAAAATCCTCAAAATTCCAGAAAAATTCATGTAGCTATATGGCCTTATTAGTGACCTCGTGAACATTTTTCTGGACTTAAAGGCCAAAACAAACATTACACTACTAATTACTCCGCTAACTAACAAATAAACTAGTGAATAAAATCCAATAAACTCTCACAAATTCAAAACCCAATTTCCAACATTTTTCTACTGAATTGAAGAAGTCATATTATCTTCTCTCATTATTTTTAAATATTTGTACAAAGAATTTTGAAAACAATTTGATCCAATTTACCAAATTCCGATAAATCAAAACTGGATTTTTGTGAAACCTCCAACTCTATCAAATTTGTCCTTGAGTTCTTAAGGCTTCTTGGATCAAAATGCAAGCAAAACTAACCAACAAAATGCAATAAATCATGGATGCATATGAATGATCTATGTATAACATCCAAATTGAAAATTGGGATGTTACAACCACTGACACATAATTTTCGTTCATACAGTATGTTTATCCAACCACATGTTGGGGAAGTTCCGTGCCGCCCGGGAGGTACTCTGTTGGGGAAGAAGAAGGGTTAGGAGACGTAGGATATTCATCCAACTGCGTGAAATGGTCGACTGACCCACATGATGAAAGTTGGGCGACTTGCATAAACATATGTTTTTACATGACAAAAGATACCTAAAAACAACAACAAAAAGAAAAACTACCACTGCTCACGGAACAAGAAGGCCTCGTCATCTTTGGCTGCAGGCGCGAACCAGCCGTAGCTACCGGCGTGTGTCTCCGCACCATGGTTGTCCTCGGCCTCCAACAACTCACTCACGCGGAGAGTGCGGGAGCTCTACACAGACGCAAGCACGAGCCCGGTTCATGTCCACAATGTTTTGTTCCACGTGCAGGAGGGCCTTGGCGGCAGCAGCATCCATGCACTACGCATCGAGTTGAGGCGCCGCCGTCCGGTTCAACTCCAGGACACCCGGTTCTACCTGCAGGAGGGCCTCCATGGCAGTGGCATCCACGCGCTCCGCGTCAAGTTGAGCCTCCACTACCCGGTTCACGTCCACGACATCTGGTTCCGCCTGAAGGAGGGCCTTGATGGCAACGGCATCCATGCACTCTACCTCGAGTTGAGCCTCCGCCTTCCCGTCCTCCTTTAGGACCGCCAGGTTGAACCGCTGGTCCGCCTGCACCATGGGGGACCCAGACGCCGGCACGAATTCGACGTCCATTGTCTCATACGCAACGGGGGCCTTCTGCACCGCGACCTCCGTCATGAACATTGGATCGGCTTCCTCCCCTGGGAGCTTCACTCTAGAGAACTTGGGGATTGGTCTGCCGCAAAGCGGGCTTGGGAACGGAGGTCTACGGAGCTGACTGCCGTAGCAATTTCTTCGCGGCGCTCTAACGTCAGCATCTTGTATGTATGTGATCTTGCGGTGCACCATGGCTTTTTGGCGAACTAGGGGAGGACTGATGCGGGCTAGGGGATCGAAAGGTGGGGGAATGGGCTGGGCAGGAAGTATGTTTTTGGGTAGTGGTGACCGGCCGACAAGTAGCTGGCATGGGATGGGACCAATGTTTTGGAGTTTCACATAGCAGATGCCCGGACCTCCCCACCTTTCCTATCGATGATGAGGTGGTGACTTCGTAAATCTCTAGGTGACTAGCAAGATGGTTGTAACATCAAGATGCATTTTTTTTTACAAAACACCTGTTGTGATTGACCTAGGCAGGCATAATCCCATGTTTAAAAACTAATGATATCTTGAGAATTTGATCGAAAAATGGTATCTCGATAATTTCATCAAAAATGATATCTCGAGAAAGATAGGAGATAAGGTGAGGAGGAATGGGGCGCAGTGATGATTGGTGGTTGGACATAGTCGAGGTATGGGGATGGATGATGCCAGCAGCGGCCACCATGCCAGATTGTTCCAGAGGCTTCCTTTTTAATTACTCACCAATGAAGTTGTGGGAGATAAGGATGAACGAGAGAGGTGCGGGTATCCTTTTGCAAAATTGCCATAGTTTGCTTTCTATCCGTCAGGTATACATCGGATGCTCTATATTGCAAGATGGCAGGCACACCATCATCACCGAGAGTAGTGAGAAGAGTAGAGATATATTATAGATATGATGGCTCAGTGTCTCGAAGGTGCTCATAGAGGTAGGGTGTGCACGTGTGTGGGTGTGTTCATAGGGGTGAGTGTATGCGCGCATGTATGAGCGCTTGCATCTATATTGTGTTCAAAAAAAGGAGTACTCAAAGTATGCAAGTTCATAAGGAACGGATGGTGTACATCACTCTTGTCACGTTCGTGTTGCACCCCGGAACGGTGGACCATACACGTCACTCATCGAATGGAACGCGCTTCGTCTTGCGTTTTCGCTCGCTTGTGGGACCGTAATTGAGAGCAAACCGACGATCCTTCCCCTCCTCCGCTTGCATCATTTACGGATACTACTAGACTAGTAGAAGAGAGAGAGGTCGGCTGAGTGTTAATGAGGCCATACTGGCGCTCGAATTTGGCTGGTAAAATAGGGAAACCGACATATAGGGCACACCTGTCGGGATGACGTGGTGCAGACTAGTCCAATGGAGGAGCTGGCCCACGACCTCCTCGCCACCAGCAACCGTTCATGTGGGTCGTGGGGGCCAGCAACGTGGCGCACCTCCTGCACCGCCTCTAGACACGGTGACCATGGTGAGTGACATGCTCATCGCTGCTGGACACGCTTAGCTTCAGGGTGCCGAGGGTGGTGCTGCCACTGTGGCATGACTAGCAGATCAACATCCTCTTGTCGAGGATGCATGGGGCACCAAAGTGCATGCACGCTACGACGTGTCTGCAGAATGTTCTAGTGCAGCCAACTGCATCCCCAGGACCTGAGACCATTCCTGGCCATCTTTCAATGACATGTGAGCAAAGGGCATGTCCAACGTTGCCACGCCCGCAGCTGACTACACTCGGATACAAAAAACCCTCGTCCCTCACCTGTCGCGCGCGTGTGTTCCTAGTCGGTGCCAGCTGCCCGCATTCATGTCGTCCATCCGTATGCCGTCATTAAGCAGGCCGCTGCCCGAGGAACCAACTCCAGCGACTTATTGATGCACCCAGATGCTTGGTATTTCTAGAATGCACTTCTTAAAGCAGCAATGCCCAGCTAAACTCGACGCCATAGCACATTGTCCTACCTGGCACCACATCCATCATGACCGCGAGCAGGAACACTCTACGGGAGAGCTTGTCTTCGGGGATGAAGCTCGAGGTCATCGCCCTCATTCAACTCGCCGCTCGCAATGCAATACCGGTATAGCTAGACGCGGACGCGACCGCACAAGTAGTGGCCATGCTGGCGGCCGATGACGGGAGCCCCACCAGCCACACGTCCTACTTGCCGCCGTCCAATCTTTGGCGCATGTGGCAGGTGAAGTGACAGACCATCCACGTCCATCATCATCAACCTCACGTCCACCGGCACCGCTGATGTCGGGGACTCCTCCGAGGATGAGTAGGGCATGGGAGGCGGCACGGCATGGTTTGCCAACTGGTCGGTCCGACTCTTGTGTTCTACTCTTCCTTGCCGGAGACCGCCCTTCACTTCACAGGTCTTGAAGCCCATCGCCGTTCATGTAGATGGCAAATGGAGGATGACATCGCTGATGCGGATGTACAAAGGAAAGTTGACGTCAGTCGCCGTCGTAAAATAGGTTTAGAGTCGGGTTTACTTTCTTTTCCTGTCATATAAAAGTTTGAAGTGTAATGGAAGTCTGCCGTGTTTGCATGAATCTCGTCCGGTGTATATGAACTTTGACAAAAATAGTAAGATATATTGTATGAAAATATATTGAATGATGATTCTTTTTTGTGTGTATAAACTTGGTCTAATTTAGAAGGTTTAACCCGAGAGAAATCTAACATGTGAAGTAAATAAACACATAGGTATACATACACAATTTATCTTGGGCACTCCAATAGTACATCCACTACACATCCACGCATCTCACATCTTTGTCTCGCTCTATCTGTCAAACCAACTAAGCCTTGTCCTAAAAAATAAAGTCCTAAAAAACCAACTAAGCCAACCTCCCAACATATCACGCGTGACAAGACCCGGCCACGTCGTTTTAGTCGGGATTACCGGATTACTAGTAGTAGTATCAATGGATCGCGCTAAGTGCCAAGTATCAAAGGAAAAAGATGGTACACTCATAGCACTCTTGTCGCGGTCGCATTGCACCCCTCACACGGTAGGTCCAGCACATGGCTCAAAAAACGGAACGCGCTTCGGCTTGCCTCTTCACCGACACGTGGGACGGCATTTGGAGAAACCAACCATGCGCCAAAATTCCCCTCCCACCGCGTGAAAATTCCCCCAAATCCCAAATTCAACTACCCTTCGGCCAACTAGCCAGTAATATTCCCCAAATCCCCTCCCCCCCGGCCCCCTCCACTCCATTCGCTCCGCCAAAGCCACCCTCCCCGCACTACAATAAATATGTCAACTTGTGACCTTCTGTCAGTGACCCTAGAAGAAATGGTCGTAAATCTACGACCATTTGAGACCAATTGGTCGTAAGCTGTTCGTAGGGCTCCAAACCCTAAACAATAACGACCATTTTGGTTAGAAAGGTTGTAATTTCCTTACACGAAATGGTCATAAAGCAGGCAGCATTGGTCTGTTGCTTTATTTCTAGCTGATCACGACCAATATAGATGGTCATAACCTTGTAAATTGTGGTGGATTGCCATGACTAGGCGCCACCTAATTAGTTTTGCCAATGTGTCATGTCCATGTGTCAATTTTTGCCCTAGGTTGTGAAGCAACCTATAGTTTTGTTATTCACAAAATTCCCAAAAGATTCTCATATATTCTTTGGATCATATCTTCGTCAAATATGTCAAAAACCTTCCTCGCTTAGTTCAAATATAATTAAACAATATTCATTTTCTTATCTTGTTCACCAACACTTTGTGAAGGAAGTGCCATTTATATTCTTGATTGCCATCGGACTTTTTGGGCACTCTTTCCAATCCAAATCATTACCTAATGACAAAATTCAGCTCCATTTGCCTGGTAAATATTCCTCGGCAAATTTCCAAAGTTTTTGTTCAACTAGAAGCTTTGTGAAGGAAGTACTAGCTGTACATATCCTAATGAGTTGAATTTTTGCCACATCCTCCATATGCCCATATCTTATCTCCCCACAAATTATTAGCTGCATATAACAAGCCATGAGAGCTCACCATCCAATCTTTGTTTCTAGTAATATTTTCAGTTTGTGAAGCAACTACATTTTATATTGCTTTATAATTGCTGCCAATTTAACAGGACATTACCCTAACCATACAAACTCACTACACCAAATTTTAGCTCATTTAATTTAACCAATTTCCCTCAATATTTTCCCCAATTTTATGTTTAGTGGAGATCATTTTGAAGGAAGTACCATTTTTTATTGATCCAAATGGTATGATTTTTTTACAGTTTCTTCATATGCCAAACTTTTCCTCCTACTCCAAACTATAGCACAATACAATCATCTATGTAAGACTAGCTTCAATATCTATTTTCTGTCCAAATTGGCACATGTAAAGCAAGCGCTATATAGACACCTCCTATTGCCGTTAAACTTTTTGTGCCATCTTACATATACAAATAATTGCCACATTCCAATATTCAGCTCCATTTGCCTATTAAATCTTCCTCGACAAATTTCCAAAGTTTCTATTCAGAGAGAAGCTTTGTGAAGCAAGTACAAGCTAGGATTATCCAAATGGTATAAAAAATTACAGTGCTTTCCTATGCCCAAATGACCGTACTCCAGAAAAATTCAGCTCAATGCCTTTATTCATTTGAGCCCAGCTTCAACATTCATATTTTTGCGATGTGGTACTTTGCAAAGCAAGTGCCATCTAAGCTCCTCCATTTGTGCTAAAAATTTGCCATCACAGTCTCCCTAGTAGATGATCATCCTCAGCCAAAACTCAGGCCCATTAGCCATGTTCATTTCCCGTACCGCTAATCAAACACTTGGCTGCTAATTCATGTTTGAGCATAGTTCAGTCTCCCCGTGAGATTCTTCTATTGTCATTCTCTTCCTAGCACCTATCTGGGGAGTGCCCAACCAACTAGACATGCCTAGGACGCCCAGAAAGAATGGAAACAGCATGGTCACACGGTGACCACGCGACGAGCATGCTAGTTTACGCGGTTTGGAGTTGAGGCCGTCGGCCACCATCCAAACCTTGACGTATCGCCATCAAACCATGTATTTCTTCTTAACTAGATACTTATGTAACTAGAAATAAAATTTGGAAAAAATAAAGAGCAAACTAGAAGGCAGCTGCAGTTCAAATTTGACCCGCATCCTATTGAATCTACGGAAATTTGTCTTTTTAACAAGAGTTGGGTAAAAGCTTTGGATGACAACCATTTTGTCAATTGTGCATTAAATATGGCCTAGTATTTTATAAAAATGATTCGGTACATCGTTGCAACAAATATATGGTAGGTCCTTCACAAAAAACTCAATTTGGGCATTAAAAATGGAAAATGATTTTTTCGTCCAAAGAAAATGGAAACTTCCTTAGGCAACATTGTTTTCCATTCCAAGATGCACCCTTGTGCACAATATGAGATCATTTGAACAAACTATGCCATGAATGTGGCATTAAGATTGATAATTTGGTTTGAAAGGCATGAATCTTCACAAATGACAGCTCATTCTAAGCAAACTTTTTTTAAAGAATTGTTGTATTACAAATTTATTATTTTTCCTGGTAACTTGGTCACCTATAGTGACACAATGCGAAGGTTTTCCAATATTTTGATTATTTTGAATTTTTCATCCCCGTTTCAAAATGCGGTCAAAACCTCGGGCATGGTCGTTCTTAGCTACTCGTTGAATCTTGGAAATTTTTTATGTTTCTCTGATTAAATAGATACTTATGTACGTAGAAATGATTTTTGAAAAAAATAAAGATAAAACTATGAGGCAGTTGTAGTTCAAATCTGACCCGCTTCCTACTAAATCGGCGGAAATTTGTCTTTTTCACGAGAGGTGGACCAAAACTTTTGACAACCACCCATTTGGTCAATTGTGTGTTAAATATGGCCTAATATTTTTTAAAAATAGCATGGTACAATTTTGCAACAAATATATGGTAGGTCCTTCCCAAAAAAACTCCTTTTGGGCATTAAAAAATGGAAAATGATTTTTTCGTTCAAAGAAAATGAAAACTTCCTTAGGCAACATTGTTTGTGATTCCAGGATGCACCCTTGTGCACAATATGACATCATATGAATAAACTATGCCATGAATGTGGCCATAAGATTGATGATTTGGCCTGAAAGCCATGAATCTTCACACATGATAGCTCATTCTGAGAACACTTTTTTTAAAGAATTGTTGTATTACAAGTTTAATATTTTCCCTGGTAACTTGCTCACATATAATGACATAATGCAAAGGTATTCCAATTTTTTTTTCAATTTTTCATGCCCGTTTCAAAATGCAGTCAAAACCGTGGGCATGACCGTTCTTAGCAAGTGGTTGAATCTTGGAATACTTTTGGTGTTTCCCTGATTAAATAGATACTTGTGTACCTAGAAATGATTTTTGGAAAAAAAAGATCAAACTATGAGGCAGCTGCAGTTCAAATCTGACCCGCTTCCTTCTGAATTGGTGGAAAATTTTCTTTTTCACGAGAGGTGGACCAAAACTTTTGACACCCAACTATTTGGTCAATTGTGCATTAAATATGGCCTAATATTTTATAAAAATGGTGTGATCCAATTTTGCAACAAATACATGGTAGGTCCTTCACAAAAAAACTCATTTTGGGCATTCAAAAAATGGAAAATGATTTTTTCATCGAAAGAAAATGAAACTTACTTAAGCAACATTGTTTGCCATTCCAAGATGCACCCTTGTGCACAACATGAGATCACTTGAACAAACTATGCCATGAATGTGGCCATAAGATTGATAATTTGGCTTGAAAGCTATGAATCTTCACACATGACAGCTCATTTTGAGAACACTTTTTTTAAAAAAATTGTTGTATTACTAGTTTATTCTTTTTCCTGGTAACTTGGTCACATATAATGACAAAATGCGAAGATTTTCCAATTTTTTGATTTTTTTTGAATTTTTTATGCCCATTTCAAAATGTGGTCAAAACTGCGGGCATGACCGTTCCTAGCTTGTGGTTCAATATTGGAAAACTTTTAGTGTTTCTCCGATTAAATAGATACTTATGTACCTAGAAATGATTTTTGAAAAAAATAAAGATCAAACTATGAGGCAGCTGCAGTTCAAATCTGACCCGCTTCCAACTGAATCGGCAGAAATTTTTTCTTTTTCATGAGGGGTGGATCAAAACTTTTGACACCAAACCATTTGATGAATTATACATTAAATATGGCCTAATATTTATTAAAATTGATTTGGTCCAATTTTGCAACAAATATATTATAGATCCTTCACAAAAAAACTCATTTTGGACACTCGAAAAATGATTAAAAATAGCTTGAAAGATTAGAAATGCATACAAATTGGTGCTCATCCAAAAAATGTGGTCTAACTTGAGTGAAAATTTTTGTGATGCCCTTTTGCAAAAAAAAAATTGATAGCGGCTTCACGAAATAGATCTATATTTAGTACATGGAAACTATTTCAAATCACAGATTTTCAAACCAATTAGAACACTTCTCACGGATCACCACACTCTATCTGATCTAAACTGTCTACACCAGGCGGATCCAATGTCTCTCGGTCACCTCTCACCATGCCAACCCAAACCCTAGCCGACCGCGGCCGCGTCTCTCACCTCTCACCCCGAGAACACACACGCCGCCCCAACTCCTAGATCCAGATCTACGACGATGTCCCTCCGTTTCCGCCCCCTCCTTCCCCATCCAGATCTTCTGCTCCACACCTTCCATCCCTACCCACCCACTGGCGAACCTCGCTCCAGGGCTCCGCCGGTGCTCTTAGACCCACCCATCGGTGGCCTCGCTCCCAAAATCCGCTCTCCTCACCGCCGTCGACGCCCCACCACCATCACCACTCCCCTCACCCGCCCCCACCTTCTCTCCCTACGTAACCAGATCGAGCCGGCCAGGGAGTAGCGGTCATGGCCCTCCCCGGCACACAACTGTGCTTCCGGATCTGGCACGAACGTCGGTCTCTTGTCGTCGTAGAGGCGCGGGCGTAGCATGTCACATAGTCCCGTTTATATATATCGTGTACACGTATGTACAACCACACTGCAAGAAAGTAAATACAGCTACGTACGTACATATGGGCGGGGTCTAGAACATGTATGCGCGCAAACTAAGGGCAGAGGCTCGTGTACATGGAGAGGCAACGGCTGGCAGCGACATCATCCTATTCATCGGCAGCTAAGCCGGCTAGGTCAGAACAAAGGAAACAACGTCGTATTCATCGAGAGCCATGTGACTGTGTCGGAACGCGTCCTGTTCATCAAGAAAAATCCACTTGATCGGAACGTGTCCTGTTCATCGGAGCCAACCGGCTTGGACGGAACAGCCGGAACAGGGTCTCGCGTTCCGCAAAACAGAGGAAAACGGCCTTCTATTCGACCATGCATGGACGAAAGGAGGCCCTGTTCATCTAGAAGGGTCTGTCATACCGTAGAACGTAGTAAACGACCTTCTGTTGGAGTGCCAGCGGCCGAAACAGGGTCCTGTTGATCGGGAGGGGTGTGGCATACCGCAAAATGGAGGGAACAGACTTGTGTTGGAGCGCCTATGGTCGAAATAGGGTCCTGTTCATTGGGAGGGGTGTGGCGTACCGCAAAACGGGACTCCACGGCCTATTGTTCATCCACCGTCCACTGCCTCGCTCCAGCCTCCACGGGATCCTATTCATCCACCATCGACTTCCTCCAGCCTCCACCTGCTACTGTTCACCCACCGTTGACTTCGTCCTGCCTACACCAGCTACTGTTCATCGATGGGGTCCTGTTCATCCATCCTCAACCGGCTACTATTCGACCAGCCCTCCACGGGGTCCTATCCAACCAGCCCTCCACGGGGTCCTGTTCATCCACCCCCAACAGGCTCGATCGGGTGGTGTGTGGCGGCCTCCTCTCGATCGGGGTCTTGCTCATCCAGCGAGAACGGCCTCTACTACCACGGGGTCCTATTCATCCAACCCCCATCGGGAACTATTCATCCAACCCTGAACAATTGTCACTGTTTATAAAGAGGCAACGACAGGTTTCGATCAGCTTCAGTTAGCAGCAGTAGAGAAGGAATCGCTCGGGTTCAGTTAAAAGCAAAGGGATAGATCGCTCAGGTTCAGTAACGTAACTAGTGCAATCGCTCGGGTTCAATAAGTGAACGCCTCGCTCTGGTTCAGTTAAAGCCAAATGCCTTGTAGTCACGCGCGTACGTGTAAGAGAGAAACGCTTAATCCCACCGGGCATCGCTCGGCCCCGACCACCCACTGTAACCGAGAACTCCCTGAAATTTTCCCCGCCCTTACTTCTACCATGATTTTTTACATCATGGACGACCCAAAGAATGTCATCCAGGTGCGTCCCCAGCTTCCCCAGGACGAAAAGCCCATTTTCTTTCATGATTTTTTTGTCATAGAAGTAGTAGCCCACCACATCGATGATAATACATGGTTTTGTCAAAAATATCATCCAAGAAGTGTCATAAGCATGACAGGAAAAATTTTCGTTCGGGCCAAAATGTCACGGATGTGTCTTTTCTTTGTAGTGCATGGAGTGCCCAAGACTATTGTGTTGGACTGCGACGTCATGTTCCTAAGATACTTTTGGAAGATCCTATGCGCCAAGCTAAGAATCAAGTTACTCTTTTCATTCCCATACCATTCGCAAATCGATGGCCAAAGATAGGTCACCAACCAGATGCTATTGCTACTTCTTGAGCTTGCGTTGGTTTTTCCCTTGAAGAGGAAAGGGTGATGCTGTGAAGTAGAGATAAGTATTTCCCTCAGTTGAGAACCAAGGTATCAATCCAGTAGGAGATACAAGCAAGTCTCCAATCTATGCACCTACACAAACAATCAAACACTTGCACCCAACGCGATTGTCGGTGTCAAAACCGGCGGATCTCGGGTAGGGGGTCCCGAACTGTGCGTCTAGGCGGATGGTAACAGGAGACAAGGGACATCGATATTTTACCCAGGTTCGGGCCCTCTTGATGGAGGTAAAACCCTACGTCCTGCTCGATTAATATTGATGATATGGGTAGTACAAGAGTAGATCTACCACGAGATCAAGGAGGCTAAACCCTAGAAGCTAGCCTATGGTATGAATGTTGTAATGGAGGTTATGTCCTACGGGCTAAAGCCCTCCGGTTTATATAGACACCGGAGAGGGCTAGGGTTACACAAAGTCGGTTACAATGGTAGGAGATCTACATATCCGTATTGCCAAGCTTGCCTTCCACGCCAAGGAAAGTCCCATCCGGACACGGGACGGAGTCTTCAATCTTGTATCTTCGTGGTCTTGGAGTCAGGCGGACGATGATAGTCCGGCTGTACGGACACCCCCTAGTCCAGGACTCCCTCAGTAGCCCCCGAACCAGGCTTCAATGACGATAAGTCTGGCGCGTATGTAGTCTTCGGCGTTGCAAGGCGGGTTCTCCTTCAAGTTCCATGTATCTGCCAAATAGTGTCCGGCTTCCTCATTAATGTTGCGCTTCTTGGCTTCTACGCCCAATAATGACCTTCTTCCACGCGTCGCACGAATGCGAAAAGCCAGGGTATCTTTAATGTTTTACCCCCTAGCTGCACAAATAATCCGCCTATAAGAGAGGCAAGAATCCAGATCCAAATCACACCACCTTCCGCGAGTCCTCATCGGAGCGCCTCTGACCAAAAATCCATTCTATCATGGACCGTCGACGCGGCTCCTCTTCTCGCGCTCCCAGCCCTCTACCAGGAGATTGAAGGAGATGTTCCGTCCCGCACAACGAGCTGGTGGCGCTTCAAGCAAAGGGATATCTCCCTCCGGCCTTCATGGTCCCGGTTCGAGCCGGGTTGGCCACCTACCAAGGTGGGAAACAAGCGGAGGCTACCCCAAGTCCCAACAAAGGGGAGCGGGTATGCTTCGTCCCCTATCTGATAAGGGGACTCGGATTTCCTATTCATCCGTTCCTCCGCGGGCTCCTGGAGTTCTACGGACTCCAGCTCCATCACCTTACGCCCGCCTCTATCCTGCATATTGCGGGTTACGTAGCTCTTTGTGAGCTATTTCTGGGCATCGATCCCCATTTTGCACTGTGGAAGAGGCTATTCTGCCTCGTACCCCATTCTCACGAGGGGTCCATATACCAAGTGGGCGGCGCTGAAGTATGGCGCATCACCGGGACCGGATATCTATCCGGAACCCCCAAGAAGGCGTCCGAAGACTGGCCTTCGGAATGGTTTTACATAGAAGACGCTCCGCTGCCGGACACTGTTCGGATCGGCCTCCCGGAGTTCAGTACTACTCCCCTGAAGAAACGCCTTAGCTGGCGCCCGCGGAGCCCTCAACTGGAGGAAGACAAGAGCGTCCATTATCTGATGGGCCGAATAAGGTTACTGGCCCGCTCCGGGTTGACCATGATTGGAGTCATGGCAACATGTATTACACGGGGGGTGCAGCCACTGCAATACAGGGGCCACCCCATGTGGGATTTCAATGGGGAAGACGACGCCACCCGCCATGGTCGCAAAGGACCGGATTCGGCCGAGGATCTGGTGACGATCCTGTCCGGCCTATACAAGGGGGAGAAGGAGGACTTTCTCCAGACGAACCCTTTGAATGGGTTTTCCATGAATAACCCCCGACGCTGGGTAAGCGAATACTTTGAGGGTCCGACCCGTGCTTTCGAAGTTTAAGCTTCTCATATTGTGTCTTCGGTGCAGGAACTGCACCGGACTGTGGAGGACATGATAAGTCCAGCCCCGCACATAAAGGTGGAGCTAATCGACGGGGTGTTCCACCAGCTCAGCATGGACAACGCGTTAGTCGCCATTACGGCTGACTACCCCGGATTGCGTCCGGCTCCCCAGGTGATTGTGACCGAAGTCCCAACACCATTGTTTCTTCCTTACCCATCTCTAAACTTCGCATACGATGGTGTTTTGCAGGAAATGCCTTCAAGGCGGGAAGCCGAGCCCGCGGCGGCTGACCAACAAAGGCCAGTCCGGACTAGTAGGCGAAAGAGGAGTGCGGCACGGACTGAAACGTCGCCACTGAGGTATAGCTCGCATTTAATTATTTGGAGCAACGTTCCTAGGAAGCGTTTAAGTGCTCACGATATTTGTAGGAGAAAAAGCGCCCGTCGGACTGCGGGCGTGGAGGTTGCCAATCCAACCTCTACCAGCCAGGCTCCAGTGCCCGGTCTGGAGGGGGAGGCGAGCACAAGGCGCGGGCCGGATACTCCTCCAACGGAGGATGTCGACATACTGTCCGCCACCAAGTCTGAGGTGGAGAGCGCCATGAACCACAGGCACCGCCGGACAGTGTTTCGTGACGCGTGCTTCTCCCCTGAGGCATTGAATGCCTTTAACGCGGGGGATGCTCACCTCCGTGCTGCTCAAGATGGTTTTACCAGAGCCACGGAGCAATATGTAAAATACATACAGGTAAGAGAATTTTATAGTTATATATGCCAGTAGCCCCCGAGACTTAAAGTAGTTATGTTAACTGATTTAAGGATCATTTGAACGCATGGTCTTACTGAGAAGAATACCCAATTGTCTCAGGAGCTGCAGGAATGCAAGACCCAACTTGAGGCCGCACTTGCTGCCGCAGGAGGAAATACAGAGACCCCTCCTGGTAACACATTTTTATTCATAAATATAAGCATTGTGCGGCATGCGCGCAAGTCTAATAATGACATTGCAGGTGCCGCCGGACAAGATCCGGACGGGCAAGAATTACTGCGCCAGCTGAAGGCCGGCGAGAGGGTGTTGAATAGGGTGCAGCAAGAGAGGAACAAGCTCCAGGATGCCCACGCCAAGCTCGGGGAAGAGCTGAAAGGTGTTCGGGCCAACCTGTGTGGCTCCGTTAAGGAGAATCAGCGGCTTCGTCGCAGCATCTATAGTAAGTGCTTAAGCGAACTCCTTTGAAAAGAAGAGTTCGGCGAGGAAGTCAATTTGACAAAATGTGTCTGTAGGTATTCTCACAGGTCGCCCTGCAGAGGAGATGCCCGAATCAACGGGCGATCAACTTCCCGAGCTGTTGCAGCTGCTCGAACGAGTTCGGCAGGTGATGAGCGGCGCCGTTCAGGCTTTATGGCCGGCCCTTTCCCTGCCCGAAGGCCTTGGGGAGCTTGCGGAGAAGCTTCAGGGAATGCGGCGGCGCTTCCGTTTGTGGAAGATTTCAGCCTACCGCCAAGGTGCCAGGGAGGCTTGGGCCATGGTGAAGACGCGCTACAAGAAGGCGGATCCCAACCACATGGCCGAGGTCGGACCTGTGGGGCCCGATGGGAAGGAGATCCCTGTGAGTTTAGTATACGGCCAAGTAGATTTGGCCTCTAAGTTTTCCCAACGGGACTGTAAATTAGACAGCCTGTTAGACGGGATTGAGGAAGAATACAGTCAGTAGATTTGACAATGTATTTTTAAAATGACATGTGAAATTCCTTCTAGCCGGATTGTAGATCGTTTGTCTTTGCCGACCTTTTCGCTTCAACCTCGGGACCCTAGAGTCCGGAGTGTGTCCGAATACCTTCTCGGTTAAGAAACAACCGTGGTATGCATGGAGACCAGGCGTAGGGGTCATTAGTGCTTTATCAGACAAGTGCCCAACTAGTTATGTTATATTACATGGTTAGTAAGAAACATCTTCCAGGGAGAATAGTTCCGTTAAGGGTTCCTTTCCCTGAGAGGCATGCCCTAAGGTGCATGTCCGGACTGCGAAGAAAGCAGAAAAACATCTGGGGGCAGATAAATAGATAGGGAAAAAATCATCTTTCACGTCACCGACCGAATATTCCCTTAAGAACGCTAGCTTTCGGCTTCACCCAGTCTGAGGTACACATCTGGCTGACCCGGCAGTAACAATCGCAGAGGTGCTCCCTTTACCTCCTGGCCGAACAATCGGGAACGTAGGGGTAAGCATAGGAGCCAGGCAACCCAGCTTGGCCAAAACTTAAGTCATATCGATGCATATAATGGTGAGTAAAAGGTACATGTGGAAGCTTGACACATGTGTTGGGCATGAAGCCTTTACAATTGAGCTTCTGCAAAAGAACCCCCCAGGTATAATGAGTGCGGATGGCACATCAAGCGTATGCGAACAATGCACAAGTAGGCTCTTAAGGGCTTTTTAGTAAAAGGGTTAAGAGAAGAAAGAGAAACATAAGACAGCCGAAGTGTAAAAATTTGAATGGGGGAAGGGGACGAACTCTTAGTCCGGCACTAGGCATAGAATCTTCGGAGGCGGGCTGCGTTCCATGGGTTCGGCTCGAGTCGGTTGTCCGACGCATTTCGTAGACGGTACGCTCCGCCGGTCAGGACTTGGTCGATAATGAAGGGGCCCTCCCATTTGGGCTTGAGCTTGTCCTTTTTCTTGTCCGGCAGGCGTAGAACTAGTTCGCCAACGTTGTAAGTCTTGGCCCGTACTTCTCTGCTTTGATATCTTCAAGCCTGCTGCTGATAGAATGCGGAACGAGCCTTGGCAACGTCGCGTTCTTCCTCCAATGCGTCCAAGCTGTCCTGCCGATCTAGCTCGGCCTCTCTTTCTTCGTACATGCGCACTCGAGGTGAGTCATGAATAATGTCGCAGGGCAGAACTGCCTCTGCGCCGTATACCATAAAAAAGGGCGTGAATCCGGTAGTATGGTTGGGCGTTGTCCGCAGCCCCCAGAGCACGGAGTCGAGCTCCTCTACCCAGTGCGTGTCAGATTTAGTAAGTGAACGCACTAGTCTGGGTTTAATGCCGCTCATTATTAGACCATTTGCTCGTTCCACTTGACCGTTGGTTTGAGGATGATAGACTGAAGCATAGTCGAGCTTAATGCCCATGTTTTTGCACCATGATTTAACCTCGTCGGCCGTAAAATTCGTGCCGTTATCGGTGATGATGCTGTGGGGGACGCCAAAACGGTGTACTACCCCAGAGATAAAGTCTATCACTAGTACGGACTCTGCCGTTTTGACTGGTTTGGCCTCTATCCATTTGGTGAATTTGTCCACCATGACCAATAGGTACCTTTGCTTGTGGGTTCCCCCTTTGAGGGGTCCAACCATGTCAAGCCCCCAGACCGCGAACAGCTAGGTAATGGGTATAGTATTGAGGGCGGTGGGTGGCATATGGCTCTGATTAGCAAAGAGCTGACAACCGAAGCATCTTTGGACTAAGTCCTGAGCATCTGCCCGGGCCGTCGTCCAGTAAAACCCTGTACGAAATGCCTTTCCTACAAGAGCCCGAGCTGCTGCGTGGTGTCCGCCTAGTCCGGCGTGAATTTCAGCCAGGAGGTTTCGCCCTTCTTCTTCGGAGATACACCTTTGAAGGACTCCGGTTGTACTTTTCTTAAAAAGTTCTCCCTCATGGACCTTGTAGGCTCTAGATCGCCGGATTATGCAGCGGACCTCATTTTGGTCTTCGGGAAGTTCCTGCCTCAGCAAGTAGGCTAGGAATGGTTCTGTCCACGGGGCGATTACTGCCATTATGTCGTGGGCTGAAGGTGTTATGTCATCGGCTGAATCGCCGGTTGGCGCGGTTTTTTCCGGTTTGTCATTTCTGGACTCCTCCTCCCATAGTACGGATGGCTTGAAGAGCCGTTCCAGGAAGATATTTGGAGGGACAGCGTCACTTTTCACACCGATGCGTGCCAGTACGTCGGCTGCTTGGTTATTATCTCGGGCTACGTGATGGAATTCGAGTCCTTCAAACCGAGCTGACATTTTTAGGACAGCGTTGCGATATGCTGCCATTTTCGGATCCTTGGCGTCAAAGTCTCCATTTATTTGGGATATTGCAAGGTTTGAATCCCCGCGCACCTCTAGGCGTTGAATGCCCATGGAGATTGCCATACGGAGACCGTGTAATAGGGCCTCGTATTCGGCTGCGTTGTTGGGGTCCGTGTACATTATTTGAAGTACATACTGGACTATGTCCCCGGTCGGGGACGTCAATATGACGCCAGCCCCCAGTCCGGCCAACATTTTAGAGCCGTCGAAGTGCATAATCCAATTGGAGTATGCGCCGTACTCTTTAGGGAGTTCGGCTTCGGTCCATTCAGCGCCGTACTCAATGGCCCATTTTGCAATCCTGCCCGTTGCGTCGCGGTTATTTATAATGTCGTTGAGTGGTACTTCGGAGGCCACTGTTATCGAGCACTCTTGAAAGTAGTGTCGAAGCTTCCGGGATGCCATGAACACCGCATACGCTATCTTATGATAGTGCGGGTAACGGGACTTGCAGGGGGTTAACACAGTGGATACGTAATACACTGGTTTTTGAAGAGGGAATTTATGCCCTTCTGTCTCTCGTTCGATGACGAGTACCGCGCTTACAACTTGATGTGTTGCTGCGATGTATAACAACATTGGTTCGCCCAGGTTAGGCGCTACCAGGACCGGATTTGTTGCCAATATGGCTTTTATTTCTTCGAGACCGGCGGTGGCAGCATCCGTCCACTCGAAGTGTTCGATGCGCCTAAGGAGGCGATAGAGGGGCAATGCCTTTTCTCCTAGACAGGAGATCAAGCGGCTTAGAGCCGCCACGCATCTAGTCAATTTTTGTATTTGCTTGAGGTCTTTTGGGATATCTAGCTGTGACAGAGCTCGGATTTTGGCTGGGTTTGCTTCAATTCCTCTACCGGACACAATAAAGCCCAGTAGCTTTCCGGCTGGTACGCCGAAAACGCATTTTTCCGGATTCAGCTTAATGTCATATGCTCTGAGGTTGTCAAATGTGAGCTTCAAGTCGTCTACTAGAGTTTCGACGTGTTTGGTTTTGACGACTACGTCGTCTATGTATGCCTCTACTGTTTTGCCGATCTGGGTGGCCAGACATGTTTGAATCATGCGCTGATATGTTGTGCTGGCGTTTTTAAGTCCAAAGGGCATCGTGTTGAAGCAGAATGGTCCATATGGAGTGATGAATGCTGTTGCAGCTTGGTCTGCTTCCGCCATCTTAATTTGATGGTATCCGGAGTATGCGTCAAGGAAACACAATGAATCGTGTCCTGCAGTAGCATCTATTATCTGGTCGATGCGGGGGAGGGGGAAGGGATCCTTTGGGCAAGCCTTATTGAGGTCTTTAAAATCGACGCATAGGCGCCAGGATTTATCCTTCTTTGGTACCATTACTAGGTTTGCTAGCCAGTCCGGATGTTTGATATCTCTGATGAATCCGGCCTCCAATAGTTTGGCTAGCTCTTCTCCCATTGCCTGTCTTTTGGGTTCGGAAAATCGTCGAAGAGCCTGTTTGACTGGCTTGAATCCTTTTATGATGTTTAGGCTGTGTTCTGCTAATCTGCGTGGGATTCCGGGCATATCCGAGGGGTGCCAGGCGAAAATGTCCCAATTTTCCCGTAGGAATTCTCGTAGTGCAGCGTCTACATCCGGGTTCAATTGTGCCCCGATGGAGGCCGTCTTTGTTGGGTCCGTTGGATGGACCTGGAATTTTACTATTTCGTCTGCTGGTTTAAAGGAGGTGGACTTGGATCTCTTATCGAGTATCACATCGTCCCTATTCACCATAGAGCGCAGCGCGGTTAGTTCTTCTGCCGCTAGGGCTTCGGCGCGCAATGCGGCTGTCTTGTTTTCGGCGCGTAATGCTATGTCCGGATCACTAACGAGAGTGATTATTCCACCGGGCCTAGGCATTTTGAGCTTCATGTACCCGTAATGGGGTACGGCTTGAAAAATTGTGAATGCCTCCCGTACTAGTATAGCATGATATCCGCTGTTGAACGGGGCCACTTGGAACGTGACTTCTTCGGATCTGTAATTGTCCGGCGAGCTGAACACCACATCGAGTGTGATTTTTCCAATGCAGCGTGCTTCCCGGCTGGGTATTATTCCTCTGAAGGTTGCGCTGCTTTGCTCAATACGGCCCCAGTCTATTTCCATTTTTTGAAGAGTTTCCTCGTAGATGAGGTTTAATCCGCTGCCGCCATCCATGAGGACCTTTGTAAGTCGAAAGCCGTCCACTATAGGACTAAGCACCAGTGCGGCTGGTGCTCGGGCTGTTCGGAATTTAGGTTCGTCGCTGGCCCTCTATGGGGTTTTTGCTTTTTGGTTTTTGTATTTGGTGCTTGAGTGTAATGCACCCTTTTGATGCAGACTGGGGTTGGGGCCGGATTGTCCCAAAAATTATTTTCGGTTTTTCGGAAACTCTCCATCGCACAGTACTTTCGTACTATGGACGCCAGGTCAGCAAAGTGTGTAATTTTACGATGGCTGACGGCGTTCAAGATTCCCTGATCCGTGCAATTATTGCCAAAAATTGAGATTGCGTTATCTTCTCAGCAGTCCTTTATCCTGTCCATGACCAGGAGGAATCTGGCCTAGTAGTGATGTACTGTTTCAGCGGGCTCTTGCCGGATTAGAGATAGATCGCATATGTCTGGGTGGGTGGGTGGAATTAAGTCCGGAACCCTACCTGTCTCAAGGCCTAAAGGCTGGGAAGTTTCCAAATTCGGGAGTTTGGATTGCTGGGCATAGTCCAGCGAGTCCAGAACGATGCATGATTTTATGTTCAGTGCTCGATCGAAGTCCGTCCCTCCGCGGAAATCCGGCATGGAGGGTTCGGGAACCCGGACGTGACTAGTTTTCAATATAGGAAAACAGTCGCCGCATTGTTCCTCTACCACTGCGACGTGGTGGGTGACCTCGGGAGAGTTAATCTCTCTCAGATCGGTTTTAGGCCCGATCTGATTGTAGTCTGTAGCGACTCCCAGGGTGGTGATGCGATCCAAGAGCTCATTTACAGACGAGAGCTCTATTGGATCCAGCTGCTCGGCGGATTCCGAGCTGACGCGAAGATTGCTTTTGACGACTTGAGAAGTCCTTGTCGAAGCAGTGGCCGGACAGGCGGTCATAAGAAAACCACCCAGCCGGATAGTTTGGCCGGAGGCCAAGGCCCCTTTGGCGAAGATACCTTCCTTGAAGACGGGTGGAGGCATCCTTCCTATCGGCGACGACATAGAGGAACTCTCAATGAAAGCACCAATGTCGGTGTCAAAACCGGCGGATCTCGGGTAGGGCGTCCCGAACTGTGCGTCTAGGCGGATGGTAACAGGAGACAAGGGACACGATGTTTTACCCAGGTTCGGGCCCTCTTGATGGAGGTAAAACCCTACGTCCTGCTCGATTAATATTGATGATATGGGTAGTACAAGAGTAGATCTACCACGAGATCAAGGAGGCTAAACCCTAGAAGCTAGCCTATGGTATGAATGTTGTAATGGAGGTTATGTCCTACGGGCTAAAGCCCTCCGATTTATATAGACACCGGAAAGGGCTAGGGTTACACAAAGTCGGTTATAATGGTAGGAGATCTACATATCCGTATTGCCAAACTTGCCTTCCACGCCAAGGAAAGTCCCATCCGGACACGGGAAGGAGTCTTCAATCTTGTATCTTCGTGGTCTTGGAGTCCGACGGATGATGATAGTCCGGCTGTCCGGACACCCCCTAGTCCAGGACTCCCTCAGCGATAAAGGGGTTGTCACTCCGTTCACAGTCACTTGCAAAGGTGAGATCTAATAAAGATAGATATAAAAGATTACTACAAAGCATAAGTAAATAAATTGCAGCGAGGTATTTTCGGGTTTTTTAGTTTATAGATCTAAAAATATATGATGGAAAATAGACCCGGGGCCATAGGTTTCACTAGAGGCTTCTCTCTTGAAGGAAAATAATACGGTGGGTGCACAAATTACTGTCAAGCAATTGATTGAAAAGCGCAAAGTTATGACGATATCCAAGGCAGTGATTATAAATATAGGCATCACGTTTCTGTCAAGTTGACCGAAACAATTCTGCGTCTAGTACTATTACTCCACACATCTACCACTATCCAGCATGCATCTAGAGTATTAAGTTCATAAGAACGGAGTAATGCCTTAATCAAGATGAAATGATGTAGAGGAATAAACTCAAGCAATATGATGAAAACCCCATCTACTTACCCTTGATGGCAACAATACAAATACGTGCCTCGCTACCCCTGCTTTCTCACTTGGTGAGGACACCGCAAGATTGAACCCAAAACTAAACACCTATCCCATTGCAAGAACCAATCTAGTTGGCCAAACCAAACCGATAATTCCACGAGAAATACAAAGATATCAAATCATGCATATAAGACTTCAAAGAAGATTCAAATAATATTCATAGATAAATTGATCATAAATCCACAATTCATGAGCTCTCGACAAACACCCCACAAAAGAATATTAAATCGTATAGATCTCCAAGAACATCGAGGAGAACATGGTATTGAGGATCAAAGAGAGAGGAGAAGCCATCTAGCTACTAGCTATGGATCCGTAGGTCTATGGTAAACTACTCATACTTCATCGAAGGGAAATAGGGTTGATGTAGAAGCCCTCCATGATCGAATCCCCCTCCAGCAGGGTGCCGAAAAAGGTACCTAGATGGGATCTCATGGGTACAGTAGGATACGGCGGCGGAAAAGTATTTTGGTGGATGATTCTATTGGTTTGGGAATATTTCTGAATTTATAGGCCAAGAACTAGGGTTGGGGGAGCTCCGAGGGGCCCACAAGCCCTCAGGGTGCGCCCCTAGGGCGCGCACCTGAGGCGTGTGGCCGCCTCAGGACTCCTCTGACTTCATCTCCAAGTCCTACGTGTGTCTTCTGGTCCAAAAAAATCATCACGGAAGTTTTATTCTGTTTGGACTTCGTTTGATATTCCTTTTCTGTAAAACTCAAAAACAAGGAAGAAACTGAAACTGGCATTGGGCTCTGGGTAAATAAGTTAGTCCCAAAAATAATATAAGATAGCATATTAATGCACATAAAATATCCAAAATAGATAATATAATAGCATGGAAAATCTAAAGATTATAGATACATTGGAGACATATCAGCTATCTACACTTCTTCGAGTCTTGATCATGAAGAACATCAACGAGTGCGAGGAATTCTCGCCCATCGCCGAGTATGCCTACAATCGAGTAAGACACTCTACTACCGGCAAGTCCCCCTTCAAGATCGTCTAAAGATTCAATCCATTTTCTCCATTTGACATTCTACCACTACCTCTACAATAGCGCACCAACATGGACGCGAGTGGGCGAGCGAGCTATCTCAAGAAGGTGCATGATGATACAAGGAAAACAATCCAACGCCAAGTTCAATGACTTGGGAGCAAGATCAACATCAACAAGCAACCCATGATATTCAACATTGGAGATCTTGTGTGGTTACACCTTCGCAAGGAACGATTCCCCAACGAGCGCAAGTCCAAGGTACTACCACACGCCGATGGACCCTTCAAGGTGCTAGCATGCTACAACAACAATGCCTACAAGATCGACATTCCACGTGACAAGTACGACATGCGCGACATCTTCAGCGTGAAGGATCTATCTCCCTTCCAGGGTGATGATCTTTTCGATCTGAGGTCAAATCTTTCCCAAGGGGTGGGGGTGGAGATGATGCGGAGCATGCTAAGGTCATCTCCATGGACCAACCTTCGTCTCCCCAAGTGTCAAGTGGACCGATTCCATGAGAACGTGCAACAGCTCTCGAAACCGATCTGACATCTCTCCTTAGTGACATTCCGTATGACCCACATGAGACATGGCTACTACCTCAATCTGGAATGCTCTGTGTGCTTATGTAATAAGAAGACTCTCTCAGAGATGCTTGCTACGTCTTGAGCTTGCGTTGGTTTTCCTCGAAGAGGAGAGGGTGATGCAGCAATAGTAGCGCAAGTATTTCCCTCACTTTTTGAGAACCAAGGTATCAATCTAGTAGGAGGCTCCTCAAAAGTCCCACGCACCTACACAAACAAACAAAGAACTCGCAACCAACGCAATAAAGGGGTTGTTATTCCTTCACGGCCACTTGCGAAAGTGAGATCTAATAAAGATAATATGATAATATAAATATATTTTTGGTATTTTATAATATAGATGCAAAAAGTAAAGATGCAAATAAGGGTAGATTGGAAGCAAATATGATAAGAGATAGACCTCTGCGGCCATAGGTTTCACTAGTGGCTTCTCTCAAGATAGCATAAGTATTACGGTGGGTGAACAAATTACTGTCGAGCAATTGATAGAAAAGCGAATAATTGTGAGATTATCTAGGCATGATCATGTATATAGGCATCACATCCGTGACAAGTAGACCGACTCCTGCCTGCATCTACTACTATTACTCCACACATCGACCGACTCCTGCCAGCATCTAGAGTATTAAGTTCATAAGAACAGAGTAACACATTAGGCAAGATGACATGATGTAGAGGGATAAACTCAAGCAATATGATATAAACCCCATCTTGTTATCCTCGACGGCAACAATACAATGCGTGCCTTGCAACCCTTTCTTTCACTGGGTAAGGACACCGCAAGATTGAACCCAAAGCTAAGAACTTCTCCCATGGCAAGAAAGATCAATCTAGTAGGCCAAACCAAACTGATAAAATTCGAAGAGACTTGCAAAGATAACTCAATCATACTTAAAAGAATACAGAGAAGATTCAAATATTATTCATAGATAAACTTGATCATAAACCCACAATTCATCGGATCTCGACAAACACACCGCAAAAAGAGTTTACATCAAATATATCTCCACAAGAGAGGGGGAGAACATTGTATTGAGATCCAAAAAGAGAGAAGAAGCCATCTAGCTAATATCTACGGACCCGTAGGTCTGTGGTAAACTACTCACAACTCATCGGAGGGGCAAGGATGTTGATGTAGAAGCCCTCCGTGGTCGATTCCCCCTCTGGCAGAGTGCCGGCGAAGGCTCCAAGATGAGATCTAACGGATACAGAAGGTTACGTTGGTGGAAATTGTGTTTCGTCCTGCTCCTGGATGTTTTCGGGGTACGTAGGTATATATAGGAGGAAGAAGTACGTCGGTGGCCGCCCGAGGGGCCCACGAGACCGGGGGTGCGCCCTATAGGGGGGGGGGCGCCCTCCTATCTCGTGGGAGCCTCGGCTGCTTCTTAACTTGCACTTCAAGTCATCTAGATCATGTTCATTCCAAAAATCACACTCCCGATGGTTTCATTCCGTTTGGACTCCGTTTGATATTCCTTTTTTTCGAAATACTAGAATAGGCAAAAAAACAGCAATATGTGTTGGGCCTCCGGTTAGTAGGTTAGTCCCAAAAATGATATAAATATATAAAATAAAGCTCGTAAACATCCAAAAGGGGTAATATAATAGCATGGAACAATAAAAAATCATAGATACGTTGGAGACGTATCAAGCATCCCCAAGCTTAATTCCTGCTCGTCATTGAGTAGGTAAATGATAAAAAGAGAAGTTTTGATGTGGAATGCTACCTAGCATAATTCATCATTGTAATTTTCTTTATTGTGGCATGGATGTTCAGATCCAAATGATTCAAAATAAAAGTTCATATTTATAAAAGAAATAGTAACACTTCAAGCATACTAATCAAAGTAATCATGTCTTCTCAAAATAACATGGCAAAAGAAAGTTCATCCCTACAAAATCATATAGTTAGGCTATGCTTCATTTTCGTCACACAAAGATGTTCCCTACTTCTATACCCCCGATGACAAGCCAAGCAATTGTTTCATACTTAAATAATCTCAAACTTTTTCAACCTTCACGGAATACATGAGCGTGAGCCATGGATATAGCACTATGGGTGGAATAGAATATGATGATGGGGATTGTGTGGAGAAGACAAAAAAAAGGGAAAGTCTCGCATTGACGAGGATAATCAAAGGGCTATGGAGATGCCCATCAATTGATGTCAACATGAGGAGTAGGGATGGCCATGCAACGGATGCACTAGAGCTATAAATGAATGCACAACAAAAGAAAACTAGTGGGTGTGCATTCAACTTGCTTGCTCACGAAGACCTAGGGAATTTGAGGAAGCCCATCGTAGGAATATACAAGCCAAGTTCTATAATGAAAAATTTCCAACTAGTATGAAAAAGACAACTTATGAGACTCACTCTATGAAAAACATGGTGCTACTTTGAAGCACGAAAATATGAGACTCACTACATGAAGAACAAGGTGCTAGTTTGAAGCACAAGTGTAGAAAAAGAGATAGTAACATTGCCCTTTTTATTTATTTATTTTTTCTTTTTTTCTTTTTTTTCTTTTTCTTTTTTTCTTTTTGTTTTTTGGGCCTTTCTTTTTTGGCCTTCCTTCTTCTTTTTTTTATTTTTTTTCTTTGGCAATGTTCTAATAATGATGATCATCACACTTCTATTGATTACAACATATGAATTACAACTCGAAACTAGAACAATATATGACTATATATGAATGCCTCCGGCGGTGTACTGGGATGGTGCAATGAATCAAGAGTGACATGTATGTAAAATAACGCATAGTGGCTTTTCCACAAATACGATGCCGACTACATGATCATGCAATGGCAATATGACAAAAGTAAAGTATGTCATGATGAACGGAACGGAAGGGTGGAAAGTTGCATGCCAATATTTCTCGGAATGGCTATGGAAATGCCATAATAGGTAGGTATGGTGGCTGTTTTGAGGAAGATAAAAGGAGGTTTATGTGTGATAGAGTGTATCGTATCACGGGGTTTGGATGCACCGGCAAAGTTTGCACCAACTCTCATGGTGAGAAAGGGCAATGCACGGTACCGAAGAGGCTAGCAATGGTGGAAAGGTAAAAGTGCGTAAAATCCATGGACTCAACATTAGGCAAAAGGACTCATATACTTATTGCAAAAATTTAGAAGTCATCAAAAATCAAGTACTATGCGCATGCTCCTAGGGGGGTAGATTTGTAGGAAAAGACCATCGCTCATCCCCGACCGCCACTCATAAGGATGCACAAGCCAGGTACACTTCATGTTTCAAATTTGTTACAAAACTTTAACCATACGTGCATGCTACGGGACTTGCTAACTTCAACACAAGCATTCTTCAAATTCATAGTCACCCAACTATCATGACTTTAATATCACTACCTCCATATCTCAAAACAATTATCAAGTATCAAATTGACCATATCATCCAATTCACTTGTTATGATAGTTTTTATTATACCCAACTTGGATGCCTACCATTCTAGGACCAATTTTATAACCATAGTAAATACCATGCTGTTCTAAAAGACTCTGAAAATAATATAAGTGAAGCATGAGAGACTAATAATTTCTTCAAAATTAAGGCACCACCGTGCTCTAAAAGATATAAGTGAAGCACTAGAGCAAAAACTATCAAGCTCAAAAGATATAAGTGAAGCACATAGAGTATTCTAGCAAAATCTAAAAAAGGGCTTCTCCCAAAAGGTGTGTACAGCAAGGATGATTGTGGTAAACTAAAAAGCAAAGACTAATATAATACACGACGCTTCAAGCAAAGCACATATCATGTGGCGAATAAAAATATAGCTCCAAGTAAAGTTACCAATGAACGAAGACGAAAGAGGGGATGTCTTCCCAGGGCATCCCCTTGGTTGGGCTTTTGGCTATTCTTGAATATATTGGGGTGCCTTGGGCATCCCCAAGCTTAGGCTCTTGCCACCCGTTATTCCATAGTCCATAAAGGCTTTACCCAAAACTTGAAAACTTCACAACACAAAACTCAACAGGAAATCTTATAACCTCCGTTAGTGAAAGAAAACCAAACCACCACATAAGGTACTGTAATGAACTCATTCTTTATTTATTTTGGTGTTAAACCTACTGTATTCCAACTTATCTATGGTTTATAAACTATTTTACTAGCCATAAATGCATCAAAATAAGCAAACAACACACGAAAAACAGAATATGTCAAAAACAGAACAGTCTGTAGCAATCTGTAACTAACTCAAACTTTTGGAACTCTAAAATTCCTACCAAAATAGGAAGTCCTGAACAATTTGTTTAGTGATCAGCAGCAAAAAGAATCAACGCAAAAGCACGTTCGTGTGATTTAACAAAATTATATTCGTGCGTGCAAAGTTTCTATTTTCAGCAGAAGCAAATCAACTATCATCATAGGTTATCCTATAAGTTCTACTTGGCAGAAACACTAATTAAAAGATAAAAACACATCTAAACAGAAGGTAGATGCAAGATTTATTACTGTTGAGTATCGTGATTATTAGGAAAGTTAGGATAGTGTTGGATATTATTCTACCTTGCCTTGTACTCCAAGATGATCATGTACTCCTATATATATGCCTACGAGGCTCAAGCAATACAACGAACAATTACATCAATCCCTCTCTCCCTTCTAACATGGTATCTATCACAAGTCGATCCTAAACCCTAGCCGCTGCCGCTTCCGCACCTGCGCGCCACCCCCGGGGAGGTCGGCCTCCATGGCCGCCACCAGGGGCCGCGCTGCCCGTACCTAGGGTTCGTCCCCCGGTCGTGTTGACCGACTGCCCTAGAGAGTCTTTTCCCGAGCCTTGCTCCGGGGTTTTCTCTCTCCCGCCGGTCATCTTGATCCCGCGGTTTCTTTTTGGTTTTCCGATCTAATCTTGATAGGTTTGTGTCGCCCACCGCCGCCTTCGACCCCGAGCGCCTCTACTCCGACCCCGGCGCGACCCGCTGGCCTCTCCTATGACCCGGCGGCCACGCGCGCCGAGGCAGCCCGTCAGGGCCAGCCGTCGTCCGTGCGTCGGTCCGACCGTCGCCCTGCGCCGACTGTCACCGCCCTGCTCCGATCGGGACTCCTCCATCACCCAACCCGGCGGCCTCGCGCCATGCGGCGGCCAATCATAGCCGCCCTGCCGCCCGCCGTCGCCGGCTTCATCTCGGACTCCGCCGCCACCCCATCTCCACTGAGCGGCATCCCCGACCTCACGCGCGATCGGATTGATCACCCGCCCACCGCCGCGATCCGCCTCATCTACGCCATGCGACCGACCTGGCCCGTCGGTTGCACGCGCCTCCGCAGGTCCCGTGAAGATCGTCCCCGAGTTCAGCGCGTCCCTCCACCGATCGAGCAACAGGCTGCCGCTGCGTCGCCCCTTCGGGCCGTAGTGCCGCGGCCCGCGGTCCACCATCACCCAGAGGCCGTCCGCTGATGGTCGTCCGCGTGGCCGCACCGACCCTCGCGCCGCCGCTACGTCGCCCCATCGGGCCGTAGCGAGCGTGGCACGTGGTCCACGCAGCCGTCCCGAGGCCGTCTCCACGGTTGCACCGGCCTGCACTCCTCCGGCGCGCCGCCCCTTTGGGCTGTCGCGCCGCGGCCCGCGGTCTCCGCTGCCGCCCCGAGGTCTTCTCGTCGTTGCTTTGACCTGCCCGCCGCCGCTGCGTCGCCCCTTTGGGCCGTAGCGCCGCGGCCCATGGTCCACTCCGCCGTCACCGCGCGTCGACCTCCCGTGGTATGCGCTGCGCCGTCTCCCTTGGCGTGGAACACCACTGTCCGCGCCGGTCTTCGTCACGTTGTTAGAGTTTTCCGCCTATTCGAGCACCGCCGCCGCGCTCCTAATCAAGCCGCCGCAGCAGCCATCAGGCCGCCGTCGCCGCTTTTCTTTGACCGCCGCCGCCACTACCCTGTAGCCGCCGCAGCGGCCCGTCCACCTCCTTCGTCTTCATCCAGTACCAGCCAGTCGTCAGCGTCGCCGTCATCTACCCCGACCACTGTTGGTGACATTGGCCCCACGCCGATGGACGCCACAACCGTCGTTGAGTTCTTCCCTGCTGGCCCTCAGACTTCTTCGACATGCCGTACAGCCCATGCAGGTCCCTCGTTTATGCATGCCCGGTGCTGGCAACACAGATGTGTGCCTTCCTCCATGACGTGTCCCCGGGCCTGGCAAGCCTGGTGCGACGCTTCGTCAACTTCGTCTTCGTCCGTCTACGCATGCCCGGTGCTAGCAACACCAGTGCGTGCCTTCGTCTACGATGTGTTCCCGGGCTTGGCTAACCCGCCACGAACGTGTCGTCAACAACATCATCTTCCCGGCGCACCCCTACTTCGACACCACTGTGCCCATGCTAACTCGGTGCCCCCTTGCGCCCGCGGCTCCACGGCGACTTCCTCGACACCGGCCACCCTGACTCGACGTCGACCACGGCATTCTTCACACGGCTACCTCGACCACGGCTCCACCACCCACGCTCTCGGCTACATCGACAAACGGCACAAAGGGGTACCGCCTTGCTTGAGTAACCTCGTCGGTTTCGACTCCAGCCACGACTCCGCGATGCATCGACCGTTACGATTGTGCGGGGGGGTGTCCGTCGGCTTGCCTTCGGATTCTTCTCCAGTCTCACCGTCTGCGTCGCTACCGTTGTGACTGCGGGGGGATGTTGAGTATTGTGATTATTAGGAAAGTTAGGATAGTGTAGGATATTATTCTACCTTGCCTTGTACTCCAAGATGATCATGTACTCCTATATATATGCCTACGAGGCTCAAGCAATACAACGAACAATTACACCAATCCCTCTCTCCCTTCTAACAATTACTAAACAGGAGAAAAAACAAAAAACATAAAGAAAATTGGGTTGCCTCCCAACTAGCGCTATCGTTTAACGCCCCTAGCTAGGCATAAAAGCAAAGATAGATCTAACGAGTGCCATCTTTGGCACTAAAATCGTAAGTAGTCCGCATGATAGATTAATAAGGTAATTTGACTTTCTTTATTGCAAAGTGCTCCATGCCTTTCTTTAATGGAAATTGGAATCTAATATTCCCTTCCTTCATATCAATAATCGCGCCAATTGTTCTAACGAAAGGTCTACCAAGAATAATAGGGCAAGAAAGACTGCAATCTATATCAAGAACGATAAAATCCACGGGCACCAAATTTCTATTTGCAACAATGAGAACATCATTGATCCTTCCCATCGGCTTTTTAATGGTGGAATCCGCAAGGTGCAAATTTAAAGAGCAATCATCAAGATCATGGAAACCTAGAATATCACATAAAGTTTTCGGAATCATGGAAACACTAGCACCCAAATCACACAAAGCAAAACACTCATAATCTTTAATTCTAATCTTTATAGTAGGTTCTCACTCATCATTAAGTTTTCTAGGTATAGAAACTTCCAAATTAGGTTTTTCATCATAAGATTGCATCAAGGCATCAACAATATGTTTGGTAAAAGCTTTGTTTTGACTATAAGCATGAGGAGAATTAACAATGGATTGCAACAAGGAAATACAACCTTCTAAAGAACAATTATCATAATCAAAATCCTTGAAATCCGAGATAGTGGGTTCAATGCTATTTAAAGTTGTGACCTCTCCAATCCCACTTTTACCAAATTTAGCATCAAGATCAAAACACTCCGAATTCTTGGTACGCCTTCTAGGTAAAGTTGACTCATCATCAGTCCCATAATCATCAAAATTCATATTGCAAAACATAGATCTAATAGGAGACGCATCAATAACTTTAAGATCCTCATCATTATTTTCATAGAAACTAGAAGAACACACTTTTATAAAGCTATCTTTTTTAGCACGTAATCTAGCGGTTCTTTCCTTGCACTCATCAATGGAAATTCTCATTGCTTTGAGAGACTCATTGATATCATGCTTAGGAGGAGAAGATCTAACTTTAAGAGAATCAACATCAAGTGAAAGTTTGTCAACGTTCCTAGGCAAATCATCAACTTTGAGCAATTTTTCTTCAAGCAAAGCATTAAAATTCTTTTGAGAAATCATAAATGCTTTCACACTATTCTCAAAATCAGAGGGCATCTTATTAAAATTACCATAAGAATTATTGTAGGAATTTCCATAATTATCAGAGGAATTACTAGGGAACGGTCTAGCATTAAAGTTTCCTCTATAAGCATTGTTTCCAAAACTATTCCTACCAACAAAATTCACATCCATTCATTATTATTATCAATCAAAGAAGACAAAGGCATATCATTGGGATCAAGAGGAGTATTTTTAGTAGCAAAAAATTTCATAAGTTCATCCATCTTTTCACTCGAAACATTGATTTCTTCTATAGAATGCACTTTTTTACTAGAAGATCTTTCGCCGTGCCATTGAGAATAATTAGCCATAATATTATCAAGAAGTTTTGTAGCATCTCCTAACGTGATTTCCATAACCGTGCCTCCCGCGGCCGAATCTAAGAGATTTCTAGAAGCAAAGTTCAAACCGGCATAAAAAATTTGTATGATCATCCATAAATTCAAACCATGAGTATGGCAATTGCGAAGCATCAATTTCATTCTTTCCCAATATTGGGCAACATGCTCATGATGAAGTTGTTTAAAATTCATAATATCGTTCCTAAGAGTGATGATCCTAGCAGGAGGAAAATAAATAGAGATAAAAGCATCTTTGCACTTGTTCCAAGAATCAATACTATTTTTAGACAAAGACGAAAATCAAACTTTAGCATGATCTCTAAGTGAAAACAGAAATAACTTCAATTTGACAATATTGTTATCCGTATCTTTCTTATTTTGCATATCACACAAATCAACAAAATTCTTTAGATGAGTAGCGGCATCTTCGCTAGGAAGGCCGGCAAATTGATCTTTCATAACAAGATTCAGGAAAGAAGTGTTGATTTCATAAGACTCGGCATCATTAAGAGGAGCAATCGGACACACAAGCAAACAGAAAAAGGCAAGCAAAAAGAGAGAGAGATTTGGAAAGAGAGGGCGAATAAAACGGCAAGGGTGAAGTGGGGGAGAGGAAAACGAGAGGCAAATGGAAAATAATGTAAATGCGAGGGAGATGAGTTTGTGATGGGTACTTGGTATGTCTTGACTTGAGCGAAGACCTCCCCGGCAACAGCGCCAGAAATCCTTCTTGCTACGTCTTGAGCTTGCGTTGGTTTTCCTCGAAGAGGAGAGGGTGATGCAGGAATAGTAGCGTAAGTATTTCCCTCAGTTTTTGAGAACCAAGGTATCAATCCAGTAGGAGGCTCCTGAAAAGTCCCACGCACCTACACAAACAAACAAAGAACTCGCAACCAACGCAATAAAGGGGTTGTCAATCCCTTCACGGCCACTTGCGAAAGTGAGATCTAATAAATATAGTATGATAAGATAAATATATTTTTGGTATTTTATAATATAGATGCAAAAAGTAAAGATGCAAATAAGGGTAGATTGGAAGCAAATATGATAAGAGATAGACCCGGGGGCCATAGGTTTCACTAGTGGCTTCTCTCAAGATAGCATAAGTATTACGGTGGGTGAACATATTACTGTCGAGCAATTGATAGAAAAGCGAATAATTATGAGATTATCTAGGCATGATCATGGATATAGGCATGACGTCCGTGACAAGTAGACCAACTCCTGCCTGCATCTACTACTATTACTCCACACATCGACCGACTCCTGCCTGCATCTAGAGTACTAAGTTCATAAGAACAGAGTAACGCATTAAGAAAGATGACATGATGTAGAGGGATAAACTCAAGCAATATGATATAAACCCCATCTTGTTATCCTCGATGGCAACAATACAATACGTGCCTTGCAACCCTTTCTGTCACTGGGTAAGGACATTGCAAGATTGAACCCAAAGCTAAGCACTTCTCCCATGGCTAGAAAGATCAATCTAGTAGGCCAAACCAAACTTATAATTTGAAGAGACTTGCAAAGATAACTCAACCATACATAAAAGAATTCAGAGAAGATTCACATATTATTCATAGATAAACTTGATCATAAACCCACAATTCATCGGATCTCGACAAACACACCACAAAAAGAGTTTACATCGAATAGATCTCCACAAGAGAGGGGGAGAACATTGTATTGAGATCCAAAAAGAGAGAAGAAGCCATCTAGATAATAACTATGGACCCGTAGGTCTGTGGCAAACTACTCACAACTCATCGGAGGGGCAAGGATGTTGATGTAGAAGCCCTCCATGGTCAATTCCCCCTCCGACAGAGTGCCACCGAAGGCTCCAAGATGAGATCTCGCGGATACAGAAGGTTACGGTGGTGGAAATTGTGTTTCATCCTGCTCCTGGATGTTTTCGGGGTACGTAGGTATATATAGGAGGAAGAATTACGTCGGTGGCCGCCCGAGGGGCCCACAAGACAGGGGGTGCACCCTATAGGGGGGCGCGCCCTCCTATCTCGTGGGAGGCTCGGCTGTTCTTGACTTGCACTCCAAGTCCTCTGGATCACACTCGTTCCAAAAATCACGCTCCCGAACGTTTCAATACGTTTGGACTCCGTTTGATATTCCTTTTCTTCGAAATACTGAAATAGGCAAAAAAACAGCAATATGGGCTGGGCCTCCGGTTAATAGGTTAGTCCCAAAAATGATATAAATGTGTAAAATAAAGCCCGTAACATCCAAAAGGGGTAATATAATAGCATGGAACAATCGAAAATTATAGATACATTGGAGACATATCAATGCTCGTGATGATGGACAAGTTTGCAAGTGCAAGAATGACGAGACTCAAGAAGGAAGGCCGTCAAGATGCTACACGACCCTGACTTCCGGCCGCTAAAGCCAGCTGCTACAGCAGCAGCCCAAAAGCTACAGGATCTGGAAACCTGGCCCCTGAAGCCAGCCGCAATAGCAGGAACCCAGAAGCTACAAGGGACGAACATCTGGCCCAGCCCTAACATCCGGCCCCAGCCGCCCGGAAATTTGGCCCCGCCTATCTAGAGAGCAGCTGGAATCGGTCAAAGGCAGCTCGGACGTCCAGCCCCCTCCCGCGGACATATGGCCCGATGTGAGCCGCTAGACATCCGACCAATAGCCCGGACATCCGTCGCCTGCCAGAGCTACACCGGGCCAAAGGCTCACGTACTCCCTCATCTCGCCCCTACTTATACTAGCATTATTTATAAACTACTCGCTTCTCCATCTAGGATGAGCAAAATATTAGCCCATTGAGATAGAGCTTTGCTCATCCACTTAACCCTAATGCCATGGAGATCAAGGCCTCCATGTGAGAAGATCCCCCATTGGATTTAAGACCCCTGATAACCCACAAGTATTGGGGATCGCAATAATTTTCGAGGGTAGAATATACAACCCAAATTTATTGATTTGACAAAGGGAGCCAAAGTTTATTTGCAATTATTAGTAGTTGAGTTGTCAATTCAACAACACCCAGAGAACTAAATATTTGCAGTACAGTGATCAGTAGCTGTCGGATATCCGGTTCTGGCAAAACCCTTAAGGTTCGAACACTGGGGTGCGCATGAAGATCTCCTCATACCGAATCAAGACATCAACCTCGCCGTGATCTCTAAGCTAGATCGGTGAACAACACAAGAGACACAAGATTTATACAGGTTCGGGCCACCGTTGTGGTGTAATACTCTACTCCTGTGTGTGGTGATGGATTGCCTCTTGGGCTGATGATGAACAGTATAGGGGAAGAACAGCCTCGCGAGGGGAGGTGTTCTTGGGCTGGTGTGGTGTGTAGTTGAACTTAACTGCTTCCTTCTACTGTGGTGGATAGCTCTATTTATAGAGGCCCTGGTCCTCTTCCAAAATATTGAGCGGGAAGGGATCCAACAACGACCATTTTGAAAGGGGACAGCAAGTACAAGCTATGCTGACTAAAGGTGGTCTTCGCCTGCCAAAGGCGTTGGTAATGATGCCGCATTGGGCTCCACGGTGACCTACGTCCTGCCGTCGTACTGGTCTTGGTATTGTTGCACCGATATGGAAAGCTTTGCCTGAGGCCTCGGTACTCCGTGCCTGCCTTGCCCCCTTTGCACCAAATAGGAAACGAGGACACTGCGCGGGCTGGCACCTGCCTAGGACCCTCCTGATCTTGATCGTCATGGCTTGCATGCTGGGAACCTTGCGAGGTACCCCTTTACTTGATTTCTCCGCCTCCTTGCAAGCCTGCCTGGTGAGGCCACTCCCGAGGAGGCCTTGCGTCGTCTGCCCTGCGAGGCTTGGCCCCTCGCGAGGGTCTTGAGTGTTGGTTGATGAAGACGGGCCGTATTGGGCGACTAGTTGACCCACGCTGCAGGCCGCAGGCAGGCAAGTCTGGGGACCTCCGTTCCCAGAACGCTGACAGTAGCCCGCGGGACCAAGGCGTGCTCGGACTTGGCTTAGGAGCGAAGCCAAAGGGCAAGTGCGGAGCACCGCGGGCCCCAACAGCCTGCGGCCTAGGTTGCCGCATGGTGACTGATTGGACGTGGGCGTCTCCGCTTTCCCATGCTACCTCGACAACTGCTCGACTAACAAAAGGTTGGCGCGGGCAAGGCTTGCCTTCATTACTCTCCTTCGCCTTGCTCCAGATCCCCTTCCTTGCTTCCTTGCTTTCGAAATCTCCAGACCCGCCCCACTCCTTCCCTTTCAGCGAGCGATGGCGCCCCGCAAGGTCAATGTTGAGGCGCTGCCGGCTTGGTATGCGCTGGCCCTGGACGTCCCCAATTTGTCGGAGAAGAATCTCGCCGCCAAGCGCCTGATGACGGCGGTGGAGGGCAGCGTGAAGGGGGAAACTGAACTCCGGGTTGGCTCCGCCGAGCCGGAGGCTAAGGGGAGCACCTTCTACCCCTTCTTCATGAAAGCCATCATCGCTGGCCTAGTTCCTACCTTCTCCGACTTCTTCTACACCGTCCTTCACCATTACAGGTTGCAGGCCCTTCATCTCCATCCCAACTCCGTTCTCCTCTTGTCGATTTTTGCCTACTACTACGACGCGCATGTTGGGGTGATGCCATCCGTGGTTCTGCTGCACCACTTCTTCTCTCTCCGAATCAATGACGACCACACCTTGGCGTGCGTCAACTTCATCACATACGGCAAGGCCAACGTGATCTCGAAGGCCGGGAAGAGGGCCGAGATCTTCCGAAGCAAGTGGGTCATGGTGAACGCCAAGTGTGTCCACCCCCGGTTGGCACTACCAACGGAGGCGCCCCACCCTGACAAAGGGTGGTCTCGTGCGAAGCTTGCTGACGATCGGGCAAAGTTGGTGCCGGAGAAGATGAAAGCCGACTTGAAGCCGGGTAACATGAAGGCGACGAAGCTGACGGGGATCACACTCCTGAGGGAGTTCCTGAAGTAGTGGGCGGCTCTGCTTCAGGTGCACTCGCACCCCTTATGGACGCCTGGAGATGCAGATGACACGCTCCTCTTGATTCCGGTGGCTCTGGCTGACGATGAACTGGCCTCAACTCTTCGCCTCTTGGTTAGAGACGACCAGGAATGTTCGGAGGGGGCAAGTGCCCCTTGTTCCTCCTTGAGGACTGTGCAGAGGTGGTGGCTGCTATGCCCACCTTAGATGGCCACGGCCTGGTGCCGGCGGTGCCTCCTGTGGCCCAAGGGGCAACGACGCCGGAGGACGTGTCCTCGGGCGACTCCCGCGGAGGAGGAGAGGAAGAGGAAGAAGAGGAGCATGACTCGGAGGCGACCTTTGAGGGGATGGGGGAGACCTCTCCCCCGTGCAGGGCCAACATCCTCCGCACCTTGCTAGACGACGACAAGGCAGACCCCACGCGGGAGGAGGAGGATCCGCCCGCGACCCCGAGGAAGGACAGGTCGGCGCTGATCTCCCGAGAAGCTGCTTCTGTTCGGGCGCCGCCTGGAGCCGCCTCCAGCCCCTCTGTCACACCTTCCCCTGCTCCAGGGCCCTTGCAGCTGCGCCCCGAGCCTCGAGGCTCTCAGGTTTCAAGCTCGGCAAGAGGGCAGTGAACTACGCCGCGATAGACCAGTAAGTACTCGAACTCCATCTTGTTCTTGATTATGCTGCCCGAGCTTGACGTTCTCCACCGGTTGGTTAGGCCGTTGCCTGAAGTGAAGAAGAAGTAGAAGGGGGACACGGTGACTCCGTTTGGGGCAGACTCATCTGCCGCGGCCGCTCCTTCATCCGTGGGGAGGGGAGGGGACGATGTACACACCTCCCCTGCCCGGTCATCCTCGCGAGGCCCAGAGGAGCGCCTTGGTGAGGTGCCAGCCCTCATGGCCCCGCTGGCTCCGGAGGTGCCGGTGCCTGACGCTGCTGCCGAGGTACCCATGGCTCAGGAGCCCCGAGTCTCCCGAGCCGTGGCTACGCTGCCACCTCCTATTCCTGCGCCGTTGGTTTCGGGTTCTTCTGTCTCTTTTGATGTCTTGGAGCGTGCCCTCTCTGGGGTGGTCCAGCTACAAGAAGACCTCCAGGGCACCGACTCCCATCTGGTAACCGGGCGCCTGGAGCTGGTCTCCGGCTAGCATCATTCTGACATCTCTGTCCGAGCGGCACTGAGGCGGGCCACGGCAGTTTCTGAGGAGGAGAAGCAGGCCGCCACCCGGGCCGCAGCTGCTCGCGAGGCGGCGCTGAAGGATGTCGCGATCTCCTAGGACCGCTGCAAGGTGCTGGAGGCCGAGCTAAATGATCTGCGTGATAAGAACGCCGAAGAAGCTCGTGGCCGCCAGGCGGAGGAGGAAAAGATGAAGGCTCGGGAGGACGCAGTCATGGATCGCGACACCGAGCTGACGCGGTTGGCGAAGGTGCAGAACACTGAACGCAGCCGGCTGGAGACGCTGGCGCAGAAGTTGAGGGCGGAGAGGGCCGAGCTAGAAGCCGAGGTGAAGGTCCTCGCCGAGGACCGCGTGGCCTTTGCACTCCTCGAGGAGAGGTCTCGCATGGCGCTGAAGACGCTCTATGAGAAGGGCTTGGAGTAGCCACTGGCTAGCGCCGAGGATGGCCCCGCCCAGCTGCTTCCCTTCTTGGTCGAGCCGCTTGAGGAAGTTGTGCACGGCGTCGGCCTCATGGCTGAGGTAGAAGCTCACGTCCTTTCTTCCGCGGCGCTGACGCGTGTCTTCATCCACCTCCACCTTCGCGACCCTGATGCCAATCTCGACAAGCTGCTCGAGCCTGTGGACAACGAGCGCTTCGCCGTTGCTGCTGAAGCTGTGAAGAGCCAGGTGGAAGCCTTGCTGGGGAAGTTCCGCGCCTTCGCTCCTGCGCCCACAGCAGGTGGTGCTGCTGATACGTGGTTTTGTCACAATTATCATCAAAGAAGTGTCATAAGCATGACAGGAAAATTTTTTGTTCGGGCCAAAATGTCACGGATGTGCCTTTTTTGTAGTGCATGGAGTGCCCAAGACTATCGTATCGGACTGCGACGTCAAGTTCCTAAGATACTTTTGGAAGATCCTATACGCCAAGCTAAGAATCAAGTTACTCTTCTCATCGCCATACCATTCGCAAATCGATGGCCAAAGATAGGTCACCAACCAGACGCTATTGCTACTTCTTGAGCTTGCATTGGTTTTTCCCTCGGAGAGGAAGGGTGATGTAGCGAAGTAGAGATAAGTATTTCCCTCAGTTGAGAACCAAGGTATCAATCCAGTAGGAGATACAAGCAAGTCTCCAATCTATGCACCTATACAAACAATCAAACACTTGCACCCAACGCGATAAAGGGGTTGTCACTCCCTTCACAGTCACTTGCAAAGGTGAGATCTAATAAAGATAGATATAAAAGATTACTACAAAGCATAAGTAAATAAATTGAAGCGAGGTATTTTCGGGTTTTTTAGTTTATAGATATGAAAATATATGATGGAAAATATACCCGGGGGCCATAGGTTTCACTAGAGGCTTCTCTCTTGAAGGAAAATAATACGGTGGGTGAACAAACTACTATCAAGCAATTGATAGAAAAGCGCAAATTTATGATGATATCCAAGGCAATGATTATAAATATAGGCATCACGTTTGTGTCAAGTTGACCGAAACAATTCTGCGCCTAGTACTATTACTCCACACATCGACCGCTATCCAGCATGCATTTAGAGTATAAAGTTCATAAGAATGGAGTAACGCCTTAAGCAAGATGAAATGATGTAGAGGGATAAACTCAAGCAATATGATGAAAACCCCATCTACTTACCCTTGATGGCAACAATACAAATACGTGCCTCGCTACCCCTGCTTTCTCACTTGGTGAGGACACCGCAAGATTGAACCCAAAACTAAACACCTATCCCGTTGCAAGAACCAATCTAGTTGGCGAAACCAAACCGATAATTCCACGAGAAATAAAAGATATCAAATCTTGCATATAAGACTTCAAAGAAGATTCAAATAATATTCATAGATAAACTGATCATAAATCCACAATTCATCAGATCTCGACGAACACCCCACAAAAGAATATTAAATTGTATAGATCTCCAAGAACATCGAGGAGAACATGGTATTGAGGATCAAAGAGAGAGGAGAAGCCATCTAGCTACTAGCTATGGACTCGTAGGTATGTGGTAAAATACTCACACTTCTCGAAGGGCAATAGGGTTGATGTAGAAGCCCTCCATGATCGATCCCCCTCCGGCAGGGTGCCGGAAAAGGTACCTAGATGGGATCTCATGGGTACAGAAGGTTACGGCGGCGGAGAAGTATTTTGGTGGATGATTCTATTGGTTTGGGAATATTTCTGAATTTATAGGCCAAGAACTAGGGTTGGGGGAGCTCTGAGGGGCCCACAAGCCCTCAGGGTGCGCCCCTAGGGCATGCACCTGAGGCATGTGGCCGCCTCGGGACTCCTCTGACTTCATCTCCAAGTCCTACGTGTGTCTTCTGGTCCAAAAAATCATCACGAAAGTTTTATTCCGTTTGGACTTCTTTTGATACTCCTTTTCTGTAAAACTCAAAAACAAGGAAGAAACTGAAACTGGCATTGGGCTCTGGGTAAATAAGTAGTCCCAAAAACAGTAGAAGATAGCATATTAATGCACATAAAATATCCAAAATAGATAATATAATAGCATGGAACATCTAAAGATTATAGATACATTGGAGACATATCAGCTATCTACACTTCTTCGAGTCTTGATCATGAAGAACATCAATGAGTGCGAGGAATGCTCGCCCATCGCCGAGTATGCCAACAATCGAGCAAGACACTCTACTACCGGCAAGTCCCCCTTCAAGATCGTCTAAAGATTCAATCCATTTTCTCCATTGGACATTCTACCACTACCTCTACAAGAGCGCACCAACATGGACGCGAGTGGGCGAGCGAGATATCTCAAGAAGGTGCATGATGATACAAGGAAAACAATCCAGTGCCAAGCACAATGACTTGGGAGCAAGATCAACATCAACAAGCAACCCATGATATTCAACATTGGAGATCTTGTGTGGTTACACCTTCGCAAGGAACGATTCCCCAACGAGCGCAAATCCAAGATACTACCACACGCCGATGGACCCTTCAAGGTGCTAGCATGCTACACAACAATACCTACAAGATCGACATTCCACGTGACAAGTAGGACATGCATGACATGTTCAACGTGAAGGATCTATCTCCCTTCCATGGTGATGATCTTTTCGATCTAAGGTCAAATCTTTCCCAAGGGGGGGGGTGGAGATGATGTCGTGGATGCTAGGGTCATCTCCATGGACCAACCTTCGTCTCCCCAAGTGCCAAGTGGACTGATTCCATGAGCATGTGCAGGAGCTCTCGAGACCAAGCTGACATCTCTCCTTAGTGACATTCCGTATGACCCACATGAGACATGGCTACTACCTCAATCTAGAATGCTCTGTGTGCTTATGTACCAAGAAGACTCTCTCAGAGATGCTCATGATGATGGACAAGTCTGAGTGCAAGAATGACGAGACTCAAGAGGGAAGGCCGTCAAGATGCTACACGACCCTGACTTCCGGCCGCTAAAGCCAGCTGCTACAGCAGCAACCCAAAAGCTACAGGACCTGGAAACCTGGCCCCTGAAGCCAACCGCAATAGCAGCAACCCAGAAGCTACAGGGGACGAACATCTGGCCCAGCCCTGACATCCGGCCCCAGCTGCCTAGAAATCTGGCCCCTCCTATCTAGAGAGCAGCTGGAATCGGTCAAAGGCAGCTCGGAGGTCCAGGCCCCTGCCGCGGACGTACGGCCCGATGTGAGCCGCCAGACATCCGACCAATAGCCCGGACATCCGTCGCCTGCCAGAGATATGCCGGACCAAAGGCCCACGTACCCCCTCATCTCGCCCCTACTTATACTAGCATTATATATAAACTACCCGCTTCTCCATATAGGGTGAATAAAATATTATCTCATTGAGATAAGCTTTGCTCATCCACTTAACCCTTATGCCCTGGAGATCAAGGCCTCCATGTGAGAAGATCCCCCATTGGATTTAAGACCCCTGATAACCCACAAGTATTGGGGATCGCAATAATTTTTGAGGGTAGAGTATACAACCCAAATTTATTGATTTGACAAACGGAGCCAAAGAATATTTGCAAGTATTAGCAGTTCAGTTGTCAATTCAACCAGACCCAGAGAACTAAATATTTGCAGTAAAGTGATCAGTAGATGTCAGATATTGGGTTTCGGCAAAACCCTTAAGGTTCGAAAACTGGGGTGCGCACAAAGATCTCCTCCTACCGAATCAAGCCATCAACCTCGCCGCGATCCCTAAGCTAGATCGATGAACAAGACAAGATACACATGATTTTATACAGGTTCGGGCCACTGTTGTGGTGTAATACCCTACTCCTGTGTGTGGTGATGGATTGCCTCTTGGGCTGATGATGAACAGAATAGGGGAAGAACAGCCTCGCGAGGGGAGGTGTTCTTGGGCTGGTGTACTGTGTAGATGAACTTAACTACTTCCTTCTACTGTGGTGGATAGCTCTATTCATAGAGGCCCTGGTCCTCTTCCCAAATATTGAGCGGGAAGGGATCCAACAACAGCCATTTTGAAAGGGGACAGCAAGTACAAGCTACCCTGACTAAAGGTGGTCTTCGCGTGCTAAAGGCGCTGGAGATGATGCCATCTTGGGCTCCATGGTGACCTCCGTCCTGCCATCCTACTAGTCTTGGTCTTGTTGCACCGATATAGAAACCTTTGCCTGATGCCTCGGTACTCCGCGCCTGCGCTTGCCCCCTTTGCACCAAAGAGGAAACGAGGACACTGCACGGGCTGGCGCCCGCCTAGCACCCGCCTGATCTTGATCGTCATGGCTTGCATCACGGGAACCTTGCGAGGTACCCCTTTGCTTGATTTCTCCGCCTCCTTGCGAGCCTGCCTGGTGAGGCCACTCCTGAAGAGGCCTTGCGTTGTCTGCCCCACGAGTCTTGGCCCCTCGCGAGGGTCTTGAGTGTTGGTTGATGAAGACGGGCTATACTGGGCCACTGGTTGAGCCATGCTGCAGGCCGCAGGGAGGCAAGTCTGGGGACCCCCGTTCCCAGAACACCGACAGTAGCCCTCAGGACCAAGGCGTGCTCAGACTTGGCTTAGCAGCGAAGCCAAAGGGAAAGTGCGGAGCGCCGCGGGCCCCCAACAGCCTGCGGCCTAGGTTGCCACATGGTGACTGATTGGACGTGGGCGTCTCCGCTTCCCCACGCAGCCTCGGCAACTACCCGACTAACAAAAGGTTGGCACGGGCAAGGCTTGCCTTCATTACTCTCCTTCGCCTTGCTCCAGATCCCCTTCCTTTCTTCCTTGCTTCCGAAATCTACAGATCCGCCCAACTCCTTCCCTTTTAGCGGGCGATGGCGCCCCGCAAGGTCAATGTTGAGGCGCTGCCAGCTTGGTATGCGCCGGCCTGGACGCCCCCAATGTGTCAGAGAAGAATCTCGCTGCCACGTGCCTGATGAGAGCGGTGGAGGGCAGCGAGAAGGGGGAGACTGAACTCTGGGTTGGCTCCGCCGAGCCGGAGGCTAAGGGGAGCACCTTCTACCCCTTCTTCATGAACGCCATCATCACAGGCCTGGTTCCTCCCTTCTCCGAGTTCTTCTACGCCGTCCTTCACCATTACAGGTTGCAGGCCCTTCATCTCCATCCCAACTCCGTTCTCCTCTTGTCGATTTTTGCCTACTACTGCGAGGCGCATGTTGGGGTGATGCCATCCGTGGCTCTGCTGTGCCACTTCTTCTCTCTCCGAATCAACGGTGACCACACCTTGGCGTGCGCCAACTTCATCACATACGGCAAGGCCAACATGATCTCGAAGGCCGGGAAGAGGGTGGAGATCCTCCGGAGCAAGTGGGTCATGGTGAACGCCAAGTGTGTCCACCCCCGGTTGGCACTGCCAATGGAGGCGCCCCACCCTGACAAATGGTGGTCTCACGCGAAGCTTGCTGACGATCGGGCGAAGTTGGTGCCGGGGAAGATGAACGCCGACTTGAAGCCGGGCAACATGAAAGCGGCGAAGCTGACGGGGGTCACACTCCTGAGGGAGTTCCTGAAGCAGCGGGTGGCTCCGCTTCAGGTGCACTCGCACCACTTATGGACGCCTAGGGATGCAGACGACAAGCTCCACCTGAATCCAGTGGCTCTGGCTGATGATGAACTGGCCTCAGCTCTTCGCCTCTTGGTTAGAGATGACCAGGAATGTTCGGAGGGGGCCCGTGCCCCCTTGTTCCTCCGTGAGGACTGGGCACAGGTGGTGGCTGCTATGCCCACCTTTGATGGCCGCGGCCTGGTGCCGGCGGCGCCTCCTATGGCCCAGGGGGCAACATTGCCGGTGGACTTGTCTTCGGGCGACTCCCGTGGAGGAGGAGAGGAAGAGGAAGAAGAGGAGCGTGACTCGGAGGCGACCTTTGATGGGGCAGGGGAGACCTGCCCCCGTGCAGGGCCAACATCTTCCGCACCTTGCCAGACGACGACAAGGCCGATGCCACGTGGGTGGAGGACGATTCTCCCGCGACCCCGAGGAAGGACATGTCGGCGCTGATCTCCCGAGAAGCTGCTTCTGTTCGGGCGCCGCCTGGAGCCGCCTCCAGCCCCTCTGCCGTGCCTTACCCTGCTCCTGGACCCTTGCAGCTGCGCCCCGAGCCTCGAGGCTCTCTGGTTTCAAGCTCGACAAGAGGGCGGTGAACTATGCCGCGATAGACCAGTAAGTACTTGAATTCCATCTTGTTCTTGATTATGCTGCCCGAGCTTGACATTCTCCACCGGTTGGTTAGCCCGCTGCCTATAGTGAAGAAGAAGAAAGGGGACACTGTGACTCCGTCTGGGGCAGACTCATCTGCCGCGGCCGCTCCTTCATCCGTGGGGAGGGGAGGCGACGACATTCACACCTTCCCTGCCTGGTCATCCTCGCGAGGCCCAGAGCAGCGCCTTGGCGAGGTGCCAGCCCCCATGGCCCCGCTGGCTCCGGAGGTGCCGGTGCCTGATGCTGCTACCGAGGTACCCAAGGCTCAGGAGCCCCGAGTCTCCCGAGCCATGGCTACGCTGCTGCCTCCTCTTCCTACACCGCTGCTTCCGGGTTCTTCTGTCTCTTTCGATGTCTTTGAGCGTGCCCTCTCGGGGGTGGTCTAGCTGCAAGAAGACCTCCAGGGCACCGACTCCCATCTGGTATCCGGGAGCCTGGAGCTGGTCTCCGGCTGGCATCATTCTTACGTCTCCGTCCGAGCGGCGCTGAGGCGGTCCGCGGCAGCTTCTGAGGAGGAGAAGCAGGCCGCCACCCAGGCCACAGCTGCTCGCGAGGCGGCGCTGAAGGATGCCGCGGTCGCCCAGGACCGCTACAAGGTGCTGGAGGCCGAGCTGAAGGATCTACACGATAAGAATGCCGAAGAAGCTCGTGGCCGCAAGGCGGAGGAGGAAAAGATGAAAGCTCGGGAGGACGCCGTCATGGATCGCAACACCGAGCTGACGCAGTTGGCGGAGCTCCAGAACACTGAACGTGGCCGGCTGGAGACGCTGGAGCAGAAGTTGAGGGCGGAGAGGGCCGAGCTGGACGCCAAGCTGAAGGTCCTCGTCGAGGACCGCGTGGCCTTTGCACTCCTCGAGGAGAGGTCTCGCGCGGCGCTGAAGACGCTCTATGAGAAGGGCTTGGAGAAGCCGCTGACTGGCGCCGAGGATGGCCCCGCCCAGCTGCTTCCCTTCTTGGTCGAGGCGCTTGAGGAAGTTGTGCATGGCGTCGGCCCCATGGCAGAGGTAGAAGTTTGCGTCCTTTCTTCCGTGGCACTGACGCGTGTCTTCGTCCACCTCCACCGTCGCGACCCTGACGCCAATCTCGATGAGCTGCTGGAGCCCGTGGACAGCGAGCGCTTCGCCGCTGCTGCTGAAGCTGTGAAGAGCCAGGTGGAAGCCTTGTTGGGGAAGTTCCGCGCCTTCGCTCCTGCGCCCACGGCAGGCGGTGCTGCTGATCCTGCGGCCCCGAGTGGCGCCACCACGGGGGTGGAGTCTCTGGCGGGCGACGGCGATGTCCAAGGGCGACGACTTATTTCCTGCTTAATTCCTGCAACATGCACCATGCCTCATGGAGGCGTTTAAACTTGCGTTTGGTATTGTGAAGACAATTATGGTTTGTAATATTTTCTCTGGGATTTGCTTTGAGATTTTGTGGTTTCCTTCCTATTTGCTTTATGTTCTACATCGGCAGAGCCCGGCCCCGCGCATACCTCAACCGCCGTTGGCCCCAACCGGATCACCAGGACGGGCCCAAGGACTGAGGGCTACGTGGCAAGGTAGGCTCCTGAGTCGCGATGCTCAAGAGTCCCCCTTGACGTGCAAACAGCAAATAGGGAGGGAACACATTAGTAGATCTAGCATTCTACATCGGCAGAGCCCGGCCGCGCGCATACCTCAACCGCCGTTAGCCCTGACCGAATCCCCGGGATGGAACAAAGGAGTGAGGGGCTACATGACCAGTTAGGCTCCTGAGTCGCGATGCTCAGGAATCCCCCTTGACATTCAAACGATCTTCATACCTTGGCTCCGCTCGGGGAGGGGCGCGCGATGACCAGGTCCGGACGGCCTGGCTGGGTGGGGTACGCTCGGGCGTGACCCGGGTGCAGCACCCCGTGCCTAGCCCACTCACGCGACGCTCCCGAGGGGAGGTGTTGCGATGAGGCCGGACACTGAGCTCTGGGCTCCCTGAGGTTGATACGGCTGTGGGGCCGCCCTCAGTTGTTTATCACCAGCATGGAGCATAGCGCTTCCGTATGTGTACAGGCATAGCCGCTCCTCGGCAGCGTCGTCAGCCAGTGCCGAGCATGGTGCTTCCACTGGTGCGTGGGAGGGGGGGGTCCTCCGGGAGGAGCCCCCGCGGCGTGTACAGCCCTGCCCTGACACGTGGCTTGCACAGCAGGGCTAGACGAGTTGTATCTGGGCACTCGTGAGCCAGCGCAGGACTCACGAGGCCCTACCTCAAGGCGGGTTGTGCCTAGTCTTGAGTCTTGGACAGCTGTGTGTTCCTGCGAGACGGTTAGGCATAGGCGCTCTACGTCCTCAGGTCCTGGCCATCGAGCAAGCTCAGCCGCCGCTGGTATGCCAGATCGCGATGCCGTGGTCAAGGCCAGGGGGTAAGGGCTGGAGAGCCAGTAAGAGATCCTGAGCCGCGATGCTCAGGAGACCCCTTTTAATGCGCAAGCGAACTGCATGAGAGCGGGGCAGACCCGTGGTTGGTAACAAGCAATAATCATAGGCAGGTTAGGCATGAAGGGCAAATTAGCATAGGTAAACGCGGAATGGATACATGCCACCAGGCCAGGCCCGAGTGGCTTGCTGATGATGCAGCCTGGGGGCGCCCCCAGCAAGGTAAACTGAAGACATAAGAAAAAGGGATACATGCCGCAGGGACAAACCCACGCGGCCTGGGAATGATGCAGCCCTGAGGGCGCTCCCAGCTAAAATGAACTTGGAAGATGTCACCTGGTTCCGTTGTAGATGGGGTGGGGGTGGAGCAGCTGAAGATGCGCGGTGACGAGGCCGACCCTCACGAGCCGTTGGAGCCCTGAGCCTCGGGAGGCTCTGGGGGTCCAGGTGGCTCCTCGAGGCCCATCTCCATCTCTGCCCGGACAACGTGGTGCCTGGCCTCCTGAGCTGCCAGAATGCTCCACAGGTGACGCTAGAAGGTGGCAGCCATGTTCGGCAGGCCAAAAGGCATGCGAACGTAGCTGTGCGGCAGACCCTCGCAGCGTCCCGCCCGCGAAGGCCAGAAGTGCTCCAGAGATGTGGCTTAGTTGAGCCCTGGGACGTTGATGCAGACGCGCAGCCCAGCATCCTCGCATGGATGGGGAGCCACGCCAGGCAAGCGATGATCGCCGTGCATGGCTTGTGCTTCCTGAAGCTCTTGGTGGTGTTGGTGATGAACTCCTGAACATTGGGCTTTCCACGCCCTCCGACTCCCGAGGGAAACGTGCCGCGAAGCACGCATCCAAGTGGTGCCTGAGTGCCTCCCTCGTGATATTGGTAAAGTCCGAGGCCCTCCAGAAGAGAGCCCCTGAGCCCTCCACGAGGAGGGCGCCGGGCGCGCCTTCCTATGCGATGGAAGGAGGCGCCCCTTGCACGGGTGTTGTCAGCGTTCTGGGATCGGGGGTCCCCGGACTTGCCTGCCTGCGGCCTGCGGCGTGGCTCAAAGGATGCCCAGCACAGCCCATCTTCGTCAACGCAAGCTCAAGACCCTTGCGAGGGGCGAAGCCTCGCGGGGCGGATGACAGGGAGCTTCCTCAGGCACGACCTTGTCAGGCTGGCTCAGGAGGAGGCGGAGAGTTCAAGGCAGGGTACCTCGCGAGGTGCCCATGACGCAAGCCATGACGACCAAGGGCGCCAGACGGGCGCCAGCCCGCGCAGTGTCCTGCTTTCCTCTTTGGTGCAAAGGGAGCAAGCGCAGGCGAGAGCACCAAGCAAAGGCGTCCGTTTTGGTGCAACAAGACCAAGACCAACCCAACGGCCGGAAGGAAGTCATTGTGGAGCCCAAGCCGGTGTCATCACCAGAGCCTTTGACACGCGAGGACCAACTTTAGTTAGGATAAGTGTACCCGCTGTTCCCCTTCAAAATGGCCAATTGTTGGCGCCCTTCCCGCTCAATATTTGGGAAGAGGCCCAGGGCCTTTGCCTATAAATAGGACTAGCCACCCCCAGGGTAGAGGCATCTGGATCCTTATCAAGAAACCAGTAGATAGAGCGACTGAACCCCTCCTAGCAGTTCATCGCACCAGCCAAGAACAGACCCTCGCGAGGCTGTTCTCCCTTTGTATTGTTCATCATCAGCCCAAGAGGCAATCCACCACACCACACACTGGATTAGGGTATTACACCACAATGGTGGCCTGAACCAGTATAAATCTTGTGTCTCTTGTACTGTTCAGTTTGGTAGTTTAGGTCCTAGCGATTCGGCGAGGAACAGGGCGGTAGAGGGTAGAATCTCCGCGCGCACCCTAGTGTTCGAACCTCAAGGGTCTGCCGGAACCCGAAACCGACATTTGGCGCGCCAGGTAGGGGTGCGCGGAATTTTCCTTCCGCCATCTTGTTCCTCCCCGACCATCGGAACCATGTCTGACGCTCGTCGGGCTCGCGCCGAGCGCCGAGCCGCCCTCGCCTCCCATGTCGCCTAGACGGCTCCCGTCAGCGGGTGCCCTCGTCGTTCCCCATCACCTGCTGTCAACACCGCCACCGGCCCGGCGGGGAACGAGCAGCAAGCATCGTCCGAGCATCCGTCCATGAGGCGGGACGGCCGCACTGCCACGCCCTCGCTCACCCCCGCAGGTTCTTCGTCACGCGTGCCCCGCGCAGCCATGGAGGCCCGAGTTGCACTCATCGCGGCAAACGAGCTCCTGCGCTACCGCCCCATCGACGACGTCTACGAAGAATGGCTCGACCGAGTCGCTGAGCTCGTCCGCGCCGCTGGAGGCGCCCCCGCACCGTCCTTCTTGCTGCACTGCACCCCGCCCCGCGCGGGCGATGAAGCTCCTGGGGCGCCTCAGCCGCCTCCTCCTCAAGAAGGCGCCCTGGCCCCAAGGCGAGTGGCCCCTGGGCGGAACCCGCTCCGCCAGGCGCCAGCGCGGCAAGAGCAGAGCTACCAAGAAGTCCCTCGCACACGAGAAGCTGCCCGAGCGCTCCCTGCTCCAGCACATGAAGACCCTGCGCTGCCCCCAGCCACGGTGCATGGGGATCCGCAGGACCAAGCTCTCCGTCGCCCAAGGCCCCCTACGGCCATGGCGGGCTGCCACGCCTTCACCTCCGAGCTACGCAGCGTCGCCTGGCCCGGCAAGTTCAAGCCAGACCTGCCTCCTCGCTACAACGACACGGCTGACCCTGCGGAGTTCCTCCAACTCTACGAGTTGGGCATCGAGGCCGCCAACAGAGACGAAAAGGTCATGGTGAACTGGTTACCCATGGCGCTCAAGGACGGAGCCCGCACCTGGCTCCTGAATCTGGCCCCAGGCACGATCTCTTCCTGGGACGAGATGCGCACCCGCTTCATCGCCAACTTCCAGGGTACTCGCGACCGGCCACCCGCCGTGAGCGACATGCGCCGTATCAAGCAGCAACCAGGGGAAACCCTACAGAAGTACATCCAGTGCTTCAACAACGCGCGCCTCCAGATCCCTAGGGTAACAGAGGAGGCCATCATCTCCGCCTTCTCCGACGGTGTGCGCGACGTCAAGATGAAGGAGGAGTTGGCGATGCATGAAGACGTGTGCACCTCCTTGGAGCTGTTCAACTTGGCGACCAAGTGCGCCAGGGCTGAGGAAGGGCGCCTCTCCCTCCTCGAGGTGCCTGCCGCAGACCCAGAAGAGAAGAAGCCCAAGGCCAAGGACGTGAAGCGCAAGGGGGCTGCCGTGCTCGCGGCCGAGCCAGACACCAAGCGGGGCAGAGATCAGCCCGAGTCCTCCAAGGGCAGTCGGTACTACATGTACCACGACCTCCACACCCACAACACCAATGAATGCCAAGAGCTCCGGGTCGTGCGTGAAGGAAGGGTCGGCAGACGCCCGGAGCGCAGCGACCGGGGCTACGGCCAAGGGGGAGGAAGGAATGCAGGACGCTGGGAAGACCGCGGCCTGCGCCAAGGGTGGCGCGACCAACCTCGCGAGGACCGCTGGCAGGACCCGCCTCGCGAGGGAGGCTGGAGGGATCAGCCTCGCGAGGATCGCCCGCAAGGGAACGCAGGCCTCCCTCCGCTGCCGCCGCAGCCAAGGAGAAATGAAGACCATCATCGAGACGAGGGGGCTGGGGGCTTCCAGGAACCACGTGCAATCGCCTGCATCCTAGGAGGAGCTCAAGCCCCAGCCTCTCAATGCATCTTCAAGCACTTTGCCCGCGAAGTAAACGCAGTCCTCCCCAAGCTCGAGGCCACGTGCCCTCTCAGGTGGTCGGCATGCGCCATCACGTTCAGCTCAGCGGATCAGCTCAAGTGCACAGCCACAGCCGGAGTCCTCCCGATGCTTTGTTCCCCAATCATCAGCAACATGCTAGTTACCAAGACCCTCATCGACGGTGGGGCAGGGCTCAACGTCCTGTCCGTGGAAACATTCAACAATCTTCAAGTGCGTTACAGTCAGTTTCAGCCAACCAAGCCCTTCTCCAGAGTCACCGACGGCTCCACAGTCCCGATAGGGCAGGTCCGCCTTCCTGTCACCTTCGGGGCTCGCGACAACTACCGCACCGAGCTCATCGACTTCGATGTCGCCCACATTCGCCTGCCATAAAACGCCATCCTCGGGTACTCGGCGCTGGCCAAGATCATGGCCGTGACCCACCACGGCTACAACATCCTCAAGATGCCAGGAAGCGGAGGGGTCATCACGGTGCCCTGTGAAGAGAGAGACGCAATGTGCTCCCTGGAGCGAGCCTTTCAGGCCGCATCACTAGAAGACCCAGACCGCAGCAGCAAGAGGCCTCCCGAGGCCGCACCCAAGAAGAAGAAGACGTCGACCGGCCCGACCCCTCAGGCGGCAGGCCCCTCAGCGCCCGCGCCTGGCCAGGAGGAGCCTCCTTCCATCGCATAGGGAAGCACGCCCGGCGCCCTCCTCAGGCAGGGCTCAGGGGCTCTCCCCTGGAGGGCCACCGACCTCCCCAAGGTCACGAGGGAGGCGCTTGGGAACCACGTGGAGGCATGCTTCGAAACACGTTTCCCTCAAGAAGGAGCAAGGCAAGGAGGGCCAAACCCTCAGGAGTTCGTCAGGAAGGCCATTCAGGAGTTATAGGAGTGAAGGGTCATGAGAGGCAGCCGCCGCCTACCCGCTGTGGCCCCTCATCCAGGCGAGGATGGTGGGCTGCGCGTCTGCATCGACATACCAGGGCTCAACCAAGCCGCGTCTCAAGTGAGCCTCTGGCCCTTGCGAGTGGGACGTTGCCAGGGTCCGCCCCACAGCTACGTGCGCATGCCTTACGGCCTGCCGAACGCGGCTGCTGCGCACCAGCGTCTCATGAGGGCCATCTTGAAGGCTCAAGAGGTCAGGCGTGCCGCAGCCCTGGCAGTGATGGAGACGGCCCGCGAGGAGCTGCCGGCACCTCCGGAGCCTCCCAAGGCCCCTATGCCTGGGGGCTTGTGAGGATTGGCTCCCGCAGCCCACCGAGTCTGCTACACCAACACCCCTTCGTCCCCAACATCATCAGGTGACATCTTCTAAGTTTCGTTTCTGGCTGGGAGTGCCTTCAGGGCCGCATTATTCCCAGGACGCATGGGTCCGTCCCTGCGGCATGTATCCCTTTTATTTCATGTCCTTAGCTCATCTTATTGGGGGCGCCCCTTGGGCTGCATCATCCCCAAGCCGCTCGGGCCTGTCCCAGCGGCATGTATCCTTCTTGCGTTCATCTTAGGACTATGCTTTCGATCCACCATGCTTGTTATTTGGTGCCTTTTTCTGGGTGTCGGAATCTTGCACGTTAAAGGGGGGTGCCTGAGCATCGCGACTCAGGGCTCCTACCGGCTCTCCGGCCCTCACCCTCTGGTCTTGTCCATGGCATCGCGACCTGGCACTCCAGCGACGGCTGAGACCAGCCCGAGAGCCGGGACCCGAGGACGTAGAGTTTCGTCATCTAACCCAGCTTGCGCGTTAAAGGGGGGGTGCCTGAGCATCGCGACTCAGGGCTCCTACCAGCTCTCCAGCCCTCACCCTCTGGTCTTGTCCATGGCATCGCGAACTGGCATGCCAGCGACGGCTGAGACCAGCCCGAGAGCCGGGACCCGAGGACGTCGAGTTTCGTCATCTAACCCAGCTTGCGCGTTAAAGGGGGGGTGCCTGAGCATCGCGACTCAGGGCTCCTACCGGCTCTCCGGCCCTCACCCTCTGGTCTTGTCCATGGCATCGCGACCTGGCATGCCAGCGACGGCTGAGACCAGCCCGAGAGCCGGGACCCGAAGACGTAGAGCACCGACATCTGGCCAAATTTGCAGGAACACACTCGAAGATAAGGCCCAGAGCCAGGCGCAACCCGCCTTGAGGTAGGGCCCCGTGAGCCCCGCGCTGGCTCACGGGCGCCCCAATACACCTCACGAGGCCTTTCACGCTCCTCCAGAGCAACTGACGGCTAACTGTCGATCGTCGCTGCAAACTCTCGTTCCTTTTGTGATGAGCCTGCAGGGTCCCGCCAAGCAGCACCGCCAGGCGAAGCCCTCACGGTGCCTTCTTCGCTCTTGTCCGCGCGACCCGCTCGCACGTTAAAGGGGGGTACCTGAGCATCGCGACTCAGGGCTCCTACCGGCTCTCCGGCCCTCACCCTCTGGTCTTGTCCATGGCACCGCGACCTGGCATGCCAGCGACGGCTGAGACCAGCCCGAGAGCCGGGACCCGAGGACGTAGAGCAGAAAGGGGAGCGAAGGTGAGAGGGGAGAAGCACGCAAGGACCTCGCCAAACAATCCCTCGCCGGCCAAGGCACGGACCTAGCGCCGCACCATGAAGCGTTTCCTGACCCTTGAGATAAGTCACCCTCCGGACACACTAGTCACTGCGGCGCCATCCCTGCACCCAATGCAATCCCGTGTTAGCAATGTCGCTCTCCTTTCTCACCGAATGATGGCTGCTTGAGCGCTAAGGGGGACCTCCTGAGCATCGCGACTCAGGGGCTCTTACCGGACCTCGGGCTGCTCACCTCCTGGCCTTGACCACGGCATCGCGACCTGGCATACCAGCGACGGCTGAAGCCGCCTTGGGACTGGGACCTGTCGGCGCAGATCATCAAGCCCTCATGAGGACTGAAAGGAGGAAACTAAGCTAAAACGGAATGAGCGTCTCGCACTTCTTTATAATAAGGATCATATAGACATACGGAGCTACAAACATCTTACAAGCCCCCGTGGGGTATATTCTTGGCCCCTCGCAGGAACAAAAGGCGCGAACCCTAAGGAGTCCTAACTACAGGGGGCATCGCGGCAGATGCCATCATCAACAGTGGGCCGCCCAGTCCGGCGCCAACCCCATCCAGATCAGGGGCGGCGGCGACCTGACGGGCCCGCCCTGCTCCGGGAACGGCGTAGGCTCGGGGGCTCGTAGCTGTCGTCGCTCGTCTCCGGCATCACGAAGAGCTCGGCGGAGTCACTGGATCCTCCGTCGTCTCCATTGCCTGAGGAGCGGCCAAGGGAGCGGACGGCCGGCCTCTGCCATGCCGCAGCAGAGTCCTGACCGCCTCTCCCAGGGCAGCACTCCAGCCGACAACCCTCCGCATCGAAGACCTTGAAGGACATCACCGAAGCACCGTCATACTCCAGATGGACCATGAGGGCGCCCCTTGTCCTGCAGACCCGGGCGACCTCGCCCCAGCCTCGAGTCATGAAGACCTCGCCCAGGGCAACGACCGCGACCTCTGGCCCGGTCGCGAGGGTGCTGCAGCCGGCGTGCTGCAGCCAGAGCCCCGGGGGTTCCCCCTGCCGGACGACGGAGGCGAAGAAAGCAGGGAGACGAATCCAAGACTTAGGTGGCGTGGCGGCGTGAAGCACGAACTCTCGGCAGGAGCCCTTGGCGTGGACTTCAGGGGGGAGACGCACACCTTCGTGACCCGCTGGCGCCGTCGGCGGCGCCGCTCGTGGCGTTCGGCATCGGCTCCTTCAGAGCCGCCAATGTGCGCGTAGAAGGGAAGAGGCAACCCTGGTGGCGGCCGCTCACACCAAGGTCTTGACGCCTCCTGGCGAGCGCCCTCGCCCTGACACCAGAGGGCAAGCCGCTTCTTCGGGGGAAGCGGATCAGGATCCTCTTGGGGAGCCTTTCCCTTCTCTTCCACGGAGAACCGGCGGATCGGAGCCATTGCAGCAAGACGGAGCAAGAAGGAGGAGAAGCAGGAGGATAGACTGGACGGGCGCGCGCCGTCCTGTACTTATAGCCGGCGAAGGCCAACCGTCGGCCTCCACGATCACCGGTAATCATGACCCTCTTTGCATGCAGGTACTTGTCGAATCCGAGCGCTTACCGAGGTGTGGTGGGGAAGTAGTGCCGCCCACGTCCAATCAACCGTCATGCGGCACCCAAGGCCGCAGGCTGTTAGGGCCTGCGACGCTTCGCACTTGCCCTTTCGCCTCTCTGCTCAGCCAAGTTCGGGCGCGCCGTGGGCCCGGGGGCTACTGTCGGCGTTCTGGGAAGGGGGGTCCCCAGACTTGCCTGCCTGCAGCCTGCGACATGGCTCAAAGGAGGCCCAGCACAGCCCATCTTCGTCAACGCAAGCTCAAGACCCTCGCGAGGGGCCAAGCCTCGCGGGGCGGACGATAGGGAGCTTCCTCAGGCACGGCCTCGTCAGGCTGGCTCAGGAGGAGGCGGAGAGTTCAAGGCAGGGTACCTCGCGAGATGCACATGACGCAAGCCATGACGACCAAGGGCGCCAGACGGGCGCCAGCCTGCGCAGTGTCCTCCTTTCCTCTTTGGTGCAAAGGGAGCAAGCGCAGGCGAGAGCATCAAGCAAAGGCGTCCGTTTCGGTGCAACAAGACCAAGACCAGCCCAACGGCCGGAAGGAAGTCATTGTGGAGCCCAAGCCGGCGTCATCACCAGAGCCTTTGACAGGCGAGGACCAACTTTAGTCAGGATAAGTGTACCCACTGTTCCCCTTCAAAATGGCCAATTGTTGGCGCCCTTCCCGCTCAATATTTGGGAATAGGCCCAGGGCCTTTGCCTATAAATAGGACTAGCCACCCCCAGGGTAGAGGCATCTGGATCCTTATCAAGAAACCAGTAGATAGAGCGATTGAACCCCTCCTAGCAGTTCATCGCACAAGCCAAGAACAGACCCTCGCGAGGCTGTTCTCCCTTTGTATTGTTCATCATCAGCCCAAGAGGCAATCCACCACACCACACACTGGAGTAGGGTATTACACCATAATGGTGGCCTAAACCAGTATATATCTTGTGTCTCTTGTGCTGTTCAGTTTGGTAGTTTAGGTCCTAGCGATTCGGCGAGGAATAGGGCGGTAGAGGGTAGAATCTCCACGCGCACCCCAGTGTTCGAACCTCAAGGGTCTGCCAGAACCCGAAATCCGATAGGTGCTGATCCTCACGCGGCACCTCCTGAGATGCCAACCTCCCAAGGTTTTGAGCTGAGCGGTGTCTTCTTATTTTTGGGGACTGCCTCAGGAGGGTTCTCGCCCTTGCTGTCTGGGTCCTCGATTGCTGCAGCTTGGAAGGCCCGCTTGAGGGAGCACACCGCATCTCTGTCATCGCAGGGGACCGTGATGATCCCACCGCTTTCTGGCATCTTGAGGACGTTGTAGCCATGGTGGGTCACCGCCATGAACTTGGCCAGGGTTGGATACCCAAGGATGGTATTGTACGGCAGGTGGATGTGGGCGACGTCGAAGTCGATGAGCTCGGTGCGGTAGTTGTCGCGCTTGCCAAAGGTGACAGGGAGGCGGACCTGCCCTATCGGTGTGGTGGAACCGTCGGTGACTCCTGAGAAAGGCTTGGTAGGCTGGAGCTGATCATATGGAACTTGAAGGTTGTCGAACATCTCGGCGGACAAGACGTTAAGCCCTGCGCCGCCATCGAAGAGGGTCCTGGTGACTTGCACATCGTTGATGACTGGGGAAAAGAGCATCGGGAGGACTCCAATAGTAGCCGCGCACTTGAGTTGATCTGCTGAGCTGAAGGTGATGGCGCACTTGGACCACCTGAGCAGGCGCATGGCCTCGAGATTGGGAAGGACTGTGTTCACCTCACGAGCAAACTACTTGAAGATGCACTGAGAGGCTGGGGCCTGAGCTCCGCCCAATATGCAAGTGATAGCACGTGGTTCCTGGAAGCCCTCAGCCCCCTTGTCATGGTGATGGTCGTCATTCCTTCCTTGCGGCGGCAGTAGAGGAGGAAAGCCTGGGCTGCCCTGCGGGCAGTCCTCGTGAGGCTGATCCTTCTAGGCGTCCTCGCGAGGTTGGTCCTGCCAACGATCCTCGCGAGGTCAGTCACGCCACTCCTAGCAAGGGCCACGGTCGTCCCATCATCCTCCGCCATTTCCTCCTCCTCGGCCGTAGCCCCAGTCGTTGCGCTCGGGGCATCGACCGAAGCGTCCTTCTCGAATGGCCCTGAGCTCCTCCCATTCGTTGGTGTTGTGGGTGTGGAGGTTGTGGTAGGCGTAGAACGGTCAGCTCCCCTTGGACGACTCCGGCCGGTCCCTGTCGCGCTTCGTGTCTGGTTCTGCTGCAAGCACGGCTGCTCCTTTGTGCTTCACGTCCTTGGCCTTAGCCTTCTTTTCTTCTGGGTCAGCAGCTGGAAGCTCGAGGAGGGAGAGCCATCCATCCTCAGCTCTTGCGCACTTGGTCGCCAGATTGAACAGCTCCAGAGATGTGCACAACTCCTCATGGATGGCGAGCTCCTCCTTCATCTTGACGTCAAGGACGCCATTAGAGAATGCCGAGATAATCGCCTAGTCCGTCACCTTGGGGATCTTTAGGCGGGCGCTGTTGAAGTGCTGGATGTATTTTTGCAGGGTCTCCCCGGGCTGTTGCTTGATGTGGCGCAGGTCACCCGTGGCCGGAGGGCTGTAGCGAGTGCCCTAGAAGTTGGCGGTGAAGCAGCTGCGCATCTCATCCCAGGAGGATATCAAGCTGGGAGGCAGGTTCAGGAGCCAGGTGCGGGCACCGTCCTTGAGCTCCATGGGAAACCAGTTCGCCATGACCTTCTCGTCTCCGTTGGCCGCCTCGATGCCTAGCTCGTAGAGCTGCAAGAACTCCATGGGGTCGGCGGTGCCGTCGTAGCGAGGAGGCAGGTCCGGCTTGAACGTTCCCGGCAAGGCGACGCTACACAACTAGGCGGTGAAGGCGCGACAACCTGCTGTGGTCACTGGAGCCCTTTGCTGATGCGGAGCTTGCTCTTGATCATACTCGCGCGCTACTGCCAGGGGCAGCACGCGGTCTTGTCACGCTGGGACACGGTCTTGTCGTGCTGGTGCAGGGAGCACGGGGGCGCCTTCTTGAGGCCGAGGTATTTCTTAGTAGCTTCTTTCTTGTCACGCGGGCGCTGGATGCGGTGGGTCACGTCCAAGGGCCGCGCACCTTGGAGCAGGGCGCTGTCTTGGGGGAGAGGTGGCAGAGGCGCTCCCTGAGCTGCATCGCCCATGCCTGGCGGAGGGCAAGGTAGCGAGAGGGACGACGCAAGAGAGCCCCCTGCAGTGCTGACATGCTCGGTGATGCAAGCGAGCCATTCTTCGTAGAGGTCGTCGACGGGGCGGTAGTGCAGGAGCTCATGTGCCAGGAACAACTCGGCCTGCACATCCGTGGGGGCACGACGAGCGTGAGATGATGAACCAGCTGGGGTCAGCGATGGAGTGGCGGTGCGGCGTTCCTGCTGCACCGAGGGGTGTAGCAAAGATGCTTGCTGCTCATTCCCTGTTGGGCTGGTGGCGGCGTTGGCGGCAGGCGACGGAGAACAATGAGGAGGCCCGCCGACAGGAGCCGTCTGGGCGACGCGAGCGGCGAGAGCAGCCCGGCGCTCGGCATGGGCTCGGCGGGCATCCGACATGGATGTGACAAAGCGATGGTACACAGATCAGCGGAAGGAAGATTCCGGCGCACCCCTACCTTGTGCCCCAAATGTCGGATATCGAGTTCCGGCAAAACCCTTAAGGTTTGAACACTAGGGTGCGCATGAAGATCTCCTCCTACCGAATCACGCCCTCAACCTCACCACGATCCCTAAGCTGGATCGAACAACACAAGAGACACAAGATTTATACAGGTTCGGGCCACCGTTGTGGTGTAATACCCTACTCATGTGTGTTGTGATGGATTGCCTTTTGGGCTGATGATGAACAGTACATGGGAAGAACAGCCTCGCAATGGGAGGTGTTCTTGGGATGGTGTGGTGTGAAGATGAACTTAACTCCTTCCTTCTACTGTGGTGGCTAGCTCTATTTATAGAGGCCCTGGTCCTCTTCCCAAATATTGAGCGGGAAGGGATCCAACAACGACCATTTTGAAAGTGCACAACAACTACAAGCTATCCTGACTAAAGGTGGTTTTTGCCTGCCAAAGGCGCTGGTGGTGACGCTGTCTTGGGCTCCACGGTGACCTCCATCCTGCCATCCTGCTGGTCTTGGTCTTGTTGCACCGATATGGAAACATTTGCCTGATGCCTTGGTACTCCGGGCCCGTGCTTTCCCCCTTTGGACCAAACAGAAAACGAGGACACTGCGCGGGCTGGCACCTGCCTAGCACCCGCCTGGTCTTGATCGTCATGGCTTGCGTCACGGGAACCTCTCGAGGTACCCCTTGCCTTGATTTCTCCGCCTTCTCGCGAGCCTGCCTGGTGAGGCCACTCCTGAGGAGGCCTTGCATCGTCCGCCCCATGAGGCTTGGACCCTCGCGAGGGTCTTTAGTGTTGGTTGATGAAGACGGGCCATACTGGGCCACTGGTTGAGCCACGCTGTAGGCCGCAGGCAGGCAAGTCTGGGGACCCCCTTTCCCAGAACACCGACAGTAGCATAGTAGTATGCTAGTTTGATAGCAGTGGTAAATAGCAATAACAACAGCGACAACGAAAGTAACTTAGCAAAGATCGATATGTGAAAGTCATAGGCATTGGATTAGTGATGGATAATTATGTTGGATGACATTCATCATGTAATATTCATAACCTAGAGCGATAGAGAACTAGCCCCAATTCATCAATGTAATGTAGGCATGTATTCCGTATATAGTTATACATGCTTATAATCAGAACTTGCATGACATATTTTGTCCTACACTCACGTGGCAGTGGGGTCCATAAGGAAATCGAACGGATATTAACCTCCTTTTAACAGAGAACCGGAACAAAGCATTAGCACATAGTGAATACATGAACTCCTCAAACTACAGTAATCACCGGAAAGAACCCTAATTATTTTCACCTTGGGGTATGCACATAATAACACATAATAGGTGCATATAACTTGCAAGATCGGATCGAGAACACAAATATATTCATGAAAACATAAAGGGTTCAGATCTGAAATCCAGACACTCAGGCCCTAGTGACAAGCATTAAGCATAGGAAAGTCATAAGAACATCAATCTGAGAACATAGTGGATACTAGGGATCAAGCCCTAACAAAGCTGACTTGATTACATGATAAATCTCATCCAACCCATCACCGTCCAGCAAGCCTACGAAGGAATTACTCACAGAGTGGTGAGCATCATGAAATTCGTGATGGAGAATGATTGATGATGACGACAATGTCGAATCCCCCTCTCCGGAGACCCGAACGGGCTCTAGATTAGCCCTCTAGATGAAGAACAGGTGGTGACAGTGGCTCTGCATCTTAAAACGTGATGATTCCTTATCTATGGTTTTTTTCTTGATGAATAGGCACTTATGGAGTTATAGTTAGGGTTCGCAGAGCTGCCAAGGGCCCACAAACCTGCCAGGCGCACCCCTCGGCTCATGGCGCCCTGGTGGCCCCCCTCTGGTGGTTCTCTTCGCAAGCATTTTTTATATATTTTGAAAATATTCTCCTTAAATTTTCAGCCCAATCTGAGAAATTTTATTTCTGCACAAAAACAATATCATGGCAATTCTACTAGAAACAACGTCAGTCCGATTTAGTTTCATTCAAATCAAGCAAATTAGAGTCCAAAACAGGAGTAGAAGTCTTTGGAAAAGTAAATACATTTGGGACGTATCAACTCCCCCAAGCAATTCAGTTGACAAACTTTAAGTGATAAAGAAAAACTTCTACAAACTCTTTTTGTTCTTGTTCTTGTAAACATGCTTAACTGACATTCAAGTTTTCAGTGAAGATTATGAACTAACCATGTGCATGATAACATTTAGGTCTCACATTTACTCATACCAATGACATAACCAACTAGCAAGGTTTTACATTTCGGTCAAAACAATCATGATATAATATGTTAACATGGTATCTCACCAGCCCTTTCTAAGACCACAAAACATAAATGCAGAGCACCTCTGATGTTCAAGTAGAGACTAAATATTGTAATTCATGGTATGAGAGATCTAGTCAAGTCACATCAAACATTAACTATACTCAATACATAACAATGACGATAATGCTCTCCAACTGTGCTTAAATGAGAAGGTTATGACTCAGCAATAAAAGTAAAAGTAACATAAAAGTAAATTGATAGGAACTTTGCAGAGGGAAACAGGGATTTGCAAAGGTGCCAGAGCTCGAAGCTTAAAATAGATATGAATATAATATTGAGAGGTTTGCCTTTCCTGTCAATGTCACGACCGAGAGTTTTCAATATCTTCCATGCTAAACACATTAGTGGCGGTTCTCAAGCTGAAATGTCAGGTTTACTCCCCCCCATACAAACACAAGCCATGGCTAGCCGAATCCTCGGGTGCCCTCCATACGAACAACTTTTTGGGGGAATTTTTTTTATTATCTTTTATTTTGATCTTGGGACTGGGCCTCCCGAATACCAGCCCATCTCGTGTAATGACAAGTGAATAAAAAATTATCATGGGAATAACCCGCTTAGCATGGAAGATACTGACCGCCCCGTGTCACTCCATGAGCAGTACATGAACATAAAACAGATGCTTATTTGAATGATTAGAGGTGGCACATGCAATTTTACCTAGAACGGCAGAGTAATACCACATATAGGTAGATATAGTGGACTCATCTGGAACAACTTTGAGTTTAAGGATTTGGATGCACATGCAGTATTCCCGCTTAGTATAGGTAAAGGCTAGAAAATAGGTTGAGAAGCGACCAACTAGAGGGTGAAAATGGTCATCATCATGCATTGAGAATAAGTAACATCAAGTGCGAGCATGAGTAGGATATAAGCACCATGAACATAAATATCGTGGAGGCTATGTTGGTTTTGAATAACCTACATGCATGAACATGTGCCAAGTAAAGCCTCTTGAATTGTTCAGAGGAAGATACCATACTATCATACTACATCCAACCATTTTAATGCATGTTATCACTCAAGATAAATCATTATCCACCCCTAGCTATTTAAGCATGGCATGAGCAACTGTAATCTCTAATTATCATCACAAACATGTTTACTCATAATAAGTGATACAACTCCAACTTATCTATAACTTATGAAGTATTCATGCCATGTTTACAACAATTTTATATGGTTTTGGTATAATTTGAATGGAACTAACCCGGACTGACGCTGTTTTCAGTAGAACTACTGTGGTGTTGTTTTTTGTGCAGAAATAAAAGTTCTCCAAATGTAGCAAAACTTTTTGATGAATTTTTTTGGAACGAAAGAGGCAGTAGAAGCTTCGTGGGAGGACCAAAATTTGAAGGAGGTGGCCACAACCCACCAGGGCATGCTAGGGACCTTGGCGATGGGCTAATAGTGGGCACCCTGTGGCCCATCTTCACGTGAAATCTATGCCAAAAATCCTTTAAATAGGGAAACCACCATAAATAACCATGTAAGTTTGATTCCGCTGCAGCACGCCTCTGTACCTTTGAAATACCATCCACAACCCTGTTTCGGCACCCTACTAGAAGGGGAATGATCACTGGAGGCCATCTTCATCATCCCGGCGGCCACCATGATGTGGAGGAAGTAGTTCACCCTCGAGGCTAGGGGTATGTAATAATAGCTATGTGTTTGATCTCTCCCTCTCCCTCTCTTGTGTTCTTGATTTTGGCACGATTTTGATGTATTGCGAGCCTTGTTAATATAGTTGGATCATATGGTATTTCCCCTCTCTAACTTGTTGTGATGAATTGAGTTTTTCCCTAGGAGGTTTCACTATTATCGGATTGGATACTTTTATGGAATTGAGAACCTTGATGTATGTCTTGCATATGAATACCCATGGTGACAATGGGGTATTATATCGATTCACTTGATGTATGTTTTGGCACTCAACTCGTGGATTCCCGTCGTAACATTGGGGTAATCTATGCATAGGGGTTGATGCACGTCTTGGTCCTACTTTCTCCAATAGAAATCTTGGGGCACTCTTTGAAGTTCTTTGTGCTGGTTTGACTATTATGAATCTGAAGTTGTTTGATGTATATCGAATAATCAACTCACGGATAATTGTGGTGACATTAGAGTATCTAGGTGTAGCGACCAGACCACAAACAGTCTGATCTCTGTGCTCAGTGTCATCCCTGGATCAGTAATGCTGACACCACACAGTACTTGGAGGATTTATAACAGAGTAGCAATCACACACTTATTACATCAAATGTCTCAAAAGAGAACTTATTGAAATAAATATGGCTTAAGGCCATCTAAAACGATAACAGCGGAAGGCTTGGAAGATAAGCGAGTCCATCAACTCCAACGGCATCATTGAGTATAGAACCACGACCTAACAGCACCTTACTCGTCGTCTGAAAAGTCTGCAACATGAAACGTTGCAGCCCGAAAACGGGTCAGCACATGGAATATGCTGGCAATGTAACACATAGAGAATAACAATGGAGATAGGCTATACTACATGCATATTTGGCTGGTGGTAAAGCTCTATGGTTACAGTTTTTGCATAAAGCCAATTTTTCCCTACTGCAAAAGAATAAATTCATTTAACTATCATGGTGGTTGTTAAACATTGAGAATGGTTGACAGCATTCTCAATCCCAATTAAAAAGTACTCATTAAAACCCAACAATATTAATTAAAGTAACATGATGAGATTCACATGATAATCAAGTACTAGATACTCAAAACATCCATAACCGGGGACACAAGTAACCATGATTAGTTTATACACTCTGTAGAGGTTTGCGCACTTTTCCCACAAGGCTCGATCGCCTCCGTTTGATTCCTCGCACTACATGATATTTGAGAAACGGATGACCGAGACATAGCCTTTCGGAAGCACTAGCACCTTACATGTGGGTAGACCGGTACACCTACTTTCCCCTACATCTGCTAGTCTACCTGTAAGAGTTCGCACAACTTAGTCAACTATGCCAGAGACCATAATGGCTTGAGGCTGCACACGTAAGTTTTTAGTTTGAATAATCTCATGATCCCTTTGAGCCTGGGTGGCGGTCCGAAGAAATACAGGCAAGTCTTGCTAGAAAACAGGTGCCTCAATCCACCCAGATGTGTGTTTAAGTTGCCACCTTAAATAAACCATTAATTAACAATCTCACATCTGTTATGGATACACTCACCTAATCCACATCTACTAGCATAGCATGGCATAATAAGCAAACGTAGAATTAACTCCCAAAGGTTTGATAATAAAACAGGTAATAGGTACTACCTCATCTACTTCCCATCCCACAATTTAATTAGATCCTAATCATGCAATGTTTGAGGAAAGATCAAATGCATAAAAACTGGGTAGTAGAAAGGTATGATCAAGTGTTACTTGCCTTGCTGATGATCCGCGAAACCTAGGGACTCGAAGTAACAGGCGGCGCATTCCGGATATTCTATCGCAGACAAACAAACAAGCATACAATAAGTACTCATCTAATGCACAGGTAAAACTTGAATAAAAGATCCAACCAGAATGTTCAACTTAAGAACTCCGGTTTGCAAAAAGAATCAAATCAAATAAAGCAACGAAAGTCAAACGGCGAAAGAAAACAACTTCGTTTTACTAATATGGATCTAAGTCAAATTTTACAGAAGCAAAAACTTGTTTAAGTAGATTATTCGGAAAGAGGGTTTCGAGACGAAACTCCAGGCGCTTGAATCGCCTGATTCCGATAAACGAGCGAAAAGTTATACTAAAACGAAAATCAGATCAGAAATCGCGATCAGAAAATAACCGCGGAAAATCCGACGAAAAAGAAAAACGACGAACGAATTAATCGTTAATTAACCTAATCCAAAAATAATTAAAATAATAAAATAAAAAAATCAAAAATAAAACCGACGGAAAATATATATATATTTTTTTTTGAAAAAATTTTGGCACGGATTTCGAGGCGGCGGCGAACCTCGGGCGACGTGCAACTCCGGCGGCGGCGGCGGCTGGCGGCTAAGGTTAGGGCGCGGGGTGGGCTCGGGTGGGCTGGGGCGCTCGGGGCGGCGCTATATAAAGGCGCCCCCGGGCGGAGTCCCGCTCGGGCACGGCCCGTAGGTCGGTGCGCGTTTTTTTTAAATAATTCCGGGCAGAAGAAAAATAAAAAGAAATACTAAACGGACTCCAAAAATCCCTAAATAAATTTTCCCCGGCTTCTAAAATCGAGCCGGACTAGATGAACATTTATTTGGGGCCTAAATGCAATATTGAAAAACGCACATTTTTCCTAAATTCAAATAAAAAGTGAAAAACTCCAAAATAAATCTTATTTGATTTTTTTATTAAATCTTCATTATTTATTTATTTTGGGAAAGTCATTTTATTCCCTCTCTGAATTCTTGGTAGTAGAAATAATTGAAGATAAAATAAATAAAATCAATGATCGTATTTTCAAAATTTGAGAAATACTCAAATAAGAAAATAACGAAATCCCCAACTCTCTCCGTGGGTCCTTGAGTTGCGTAGAATTTCTAGGATCGAGCCAGTAATGCAACAAAATATGATATGCAATGATGATCTATGTATAACATTCCAAACTGAAAATTTGGGATATTACAAACCTACCCCCCTTAAGATGAATCTCGCCCTCGAGATTCGGGTTGGCTAGCAAATAGGTGAGGGTGGTCCTTGAGCAGATCTTCCTCTCGCTCCCAGGTGGCTTCCTCCTCAGTGTGGTTGCTCCACTGAACTTTGCAAAACTTGATAACCTTGCTGCGGGTAACTCTGCTGGCATAATCCAAAATCTTAACAGGTTTTTCTTCATAGGTCAAATCTTCTTTCAACTGAATCGTTTCCAATGGCACCGTATCTCTCAGTGGTATATCAGCCATCTCTGCATGACACTTCTTCAACTGTGAAAATGGAACACATCGTGCACTCCTGACAATCCCTCAGGTAATTCCAACTTGTATGCTACTTCTCCCATGCGTTCCAAAACCTTGTATGGCCCCACAAAATGTGGCGCTTACTTTCCTTTAACTCCAAAACGCTTAACTCCCCAAAGTGGAGATACTCGAAGATAAACTCTGTCTCCGACTTCGTATTCTGTCTCCTTGCGTTTCGAATCTGCATAGCTCTTCTGCCTTGACTGAGCTACCTTGAGCCTGTCGCGAATCAACTTTACTTTCTGTTCAGACTCCTTAATCAAATTTGGTCCAAACAACTGGCGGTCTCCAACCTCATCCCACAACAACGGGGTTCTGCACCTCCTTCCGTACAAGGCTTCGAAAGGGGCCATCTTCAAGCTGGATTGATAACTATTGTTGTAAGAAAACTCCGCGTATGGCAAGTTGTCATCCCAACTTGATCCATAATCCAAAACATAAGCTCTAAGCATATCCTCCAAAATCTGATTGACTCTCTCGGTCTGTCCATCTGTCTGTGGGTGGAAGGCTGTGCTAAACTCCTGTCTGGTTCCCAATGTTTCATGCAACTGCTTCCAGAACTTCGAGGTGAATTGGGTTCCTCTATCTGATACGATACTCCTCGAAACTCCATGCAAACATACCATCCTCGTCATGTATATCTTAGCCAATTTGGCACTGCTGTAGGTAGTCTTTACTGGGATGAAATGAGCTACCCAAATTGAGTCATAGCCTGAACGAGTCCTGGGCAATCCCGTGATGAAATCCATGCCTAGTTTGTCCCACTTCCATTCGGGTATAGGCAATGGCTGCAACAATCCAGCTGGCTTCTGATGTTCTGCCTTCACCCTCTGACATATGTCACAAACTACTACATACTCTGCGACATCCTTCTTCATTCCGGTCCACCAGAATGTTTCCTTCAAATCCAAATACATCTTTGTATTTCTGGGGTGGATCCAATATGGTGAATCATGTGCCTCTTGCAGAATCAACTTCCTGATCTCCGGGTTATTGGGCACATAAACACGGTCCTCAAATCGTAGGGTATCGTACTCATCCTAACAAAATCCCTTAGCCTTCCCCTTGCTCATCTGTTCCTTAATAGTGGCAACTTCCGTATTTGCCTTTTGAGCTTCTCTGATTTTATCCATCAACGTAGACTGAATCTCCAATGCTGCTACATAGCTTCTCGGAACTATTTCCAAACATAGCTCTCGAAGGTCCTCGGCTAACTCCTTGGGTATTTCTCCCTTCATTAGAGTATTGGCATGGCTCTTGCGGCTCAACGCGTCTGCTCACGTTAGCCTTCCCGGGGTGATAATGCAATCTCATATCATAATCCTTAATAAGTTCCAACCATCTCCTCTGCCTGAGATTTAACTCCTTCTGCGTGAAGATGTACTTCAAACTCTTGTGATCCGTGTACACCTCACAATCATTTCCAATGAGAAAATGTCTCCACGTTTTCAGTGCATGCACTACGGCTACTAACTCCAAATCATGAGTAGCATAATTCAACTCATGGGGCTTAAGTTGTTGTGAAGCATACGAAACAACTCTTCCCTCCTGCATAAGCACTGCTCCAAGTCCTCGTCATGAAGCGTCGCAATACACTTCATAATCCTTAGTCTGATCTGGCAGAATCAACACTGGTGAGGTAACCAAACGCTTCTTCAATTCTTGGAAACTAGCCTCACACTCCTCAGTCCAAATGAACTTAGTATCCTTCTTCAACAACTCTGTCATAGGCTTGGCAATCTTCGAGAAATTTTCAATGAATCTTTGATAGTATCCTGCGAGTCCAAGGAAACTCCTGATCTCTCCAACTGTGGTTGGTGCTTCCCAGTTTGTCACAGTGACTACTTTAGTGGGGTCTACTGCGATACCTTCTCCGGATATAACATGTCCGAGAAATCGAACTTCCTTCAACCAAAACACACACTTGCTGAACTTGGCATATAGTTGATGTTCCCTGAGCTTCTCGAGTACCAATCGCAAGTGCTCCTTGTGTTCCTCTTCATTCTTCGAGTAAACCAAAATATCATCAACGAACACCACGACAAACTTATCCAAAAACTCCATAAACACCTTGTTCATCATGTACATAAAATAGGCTGGGGCGTTAGTCAGACCAAATGACATAACAGTATACTCATACAGCCCGTACCTGGTGGTAAAAGCCGTCTTCGGGTATATCTTGCTCCCGAATCTTCAATTGATGGTACCCTGATCGCAAATCGATCTTGGAAAACACCTTGCAACCGATCAAACAGATCATTGATCATTGGTAGTGGGTACTTGTTCTTGATTGTTACTTCATTCAATCCACGATAATCAACAACCATTCTTAACGATCCATCCTTCTTCTCCACTAGAAGTATTGGCGATCCCCAAGGCGAAGAACTTGGGCGAATAAAACCTTTGTCCAACAACTCCTTAAGCTGCTTCTTGATTTCCTCCAAATCTTGGGCTGGCATCCTGTACGGTCTCTTGGACATTGGCCCAGTGCCTGGCAGTAGCTCAATTAAGAACTCAATGTCTCTATCCGGTGGCATGCCTGGTAACTCTTCTAGAAATACATCGGGGAAATCCCTTACCACTGGTACTTCCTCCTGCACAACTCCTGATAAGGAATTTACATGTGCTCTTCTCGGCTCATGCCGTGATACATACTTGATCCTTATCCCTTCTGGCGTTGTAAGCAAAATTGTCTTACTGGCGCAATCAATGTTTCCACCATACATCGACAGCCAATCCATACCAAGAATTACATCTAATCCTTGGGATTCCAATATAATCAAAGCCGTGGGGAAAACATGCCTTCCTATACTCAACGGCACCTGGAGGCATCCTTGACTGACCATAAACTCAGCTCCCGGTGAACTTACTAGCATGGGTGTCTTAAGAGTCTTAGTGGGCAGGCTAAACTTATTCACAAATCCCCTTGATATGTATGAATGCGATGCACCAGTATCAAAAAGAACAACTGCAGTAAATGCCTTAACCAAAAACTTACCTATTACTGCGTCTGGCTGAGCTTCAACCTCCTCCACGGTAACGTGGTTCACTTGCCCCCTGTTGAAAGGGTTCGGCTTCTTTCCTGAGCTTCCATTGCCATTTCCATTTTGGGCTTCAGGACAATCATTTACATAATGCCCCGTCTTGCGGCACTTATAACAAGTGATATGGCTTAGGTCTACCTTGGATGGTGTTGATGGGTTGGTGCGGCTTTGTCCATTGCTTCCTCCATTCCCGTTCCCATTCTTCGTGCCATTGTGATTGTGCGAGCTGCCTCCTCCATGAATATGTTGAAAATGTCCTCCTAACTTTGGGGTAAAGCGTGGCTTCTGCTGAGCTCCAGAATTATACTTCCCCTGTGCATACTTCCTCTTACGATTATCAATCTGCAGCTGCTTCCCTTCAATCATAAGAGCACGATATACTAACTCCTGGTAATTATTGAAAGTGGCTACCATCAACTGCATGCTCAGCTCATCATTCAGTCCTTCTAGAAACTTCTCCTGCTTAGCTGCACCGTAGCAACGTCATCTGGGGCATAACATGCTAGCTTACTAAAATCATCCACATACTGGCCTACTGTCCATCCTCCTTGGCGTAAGTTGCAAAACTCACGCTTCTTCATGGCCATAGCTCCTGCTGAAACATGGGCAGTACGAAATGCTTGCTGAAACTGATTCCATGTGACAGTGTCCACAGGGTAAGTGGCTGTAAAATCCTCCCACCATGCTGCTGCGGGTCAGTCAAGCTGATGTGCGGCAAACTTCACCTTTTCTCCATCTGTGCATCCTGCAGTGGCAACTCCCTCCCTATCTTACGGAGCCAATCATCTGCTACTATCGGCTCGGTGCTACTGGAAAACACCGGCGGATTCAACCTTAAGAAACTTGCCAGATGGTGAACAGCAGGTGGTGGTGGGTTGTTGTTGTTGTTGCCTTGGTCCTGTACCAATGTTTGAATCAAGGTATTCTGATGCTGAATCAACTAAGTGATCTCTGGCGGGAAAAAAAACTCGGGGTCGCGTCTCGGAGGCATCTGAGGGTTTAAAGGGAAGAGTTAAGAATAGAATGAGGTCTAGTGAGAATACACTACCATATGCCCATGAGTCAAAAACACACAATATCATTCCAATCAATTCAAACAAAGGCATACAACGGTCTAACTATCGTTACAAAAGTGCTTGGACTAAAACTAGTTAAATGGTGGAATATTCTACTACTGTTATGGTGGTCGACTAGAAAAACTGCTCTGATGCAGATTCCATGATATCTGCTCCAGCTTCATCAACATAGTCATCATCGCTGTCGTCGGGATCTGAGTCAGTGTCGTCGATGATGATATAATTATCTGGACATGTAGGTTCATCCTCTTCTCCTCGGGGTGCTGAACCTCCCATGAATACTCCAATCTTCTCCTTAAGGTCATCGTTCTGTCTTACTAGAGCGATGATTTCTTCCATATAGTCTTTACGTGTAGCCTTGAGTTCTGCTTCTAGCTCCTTAATCCTGGTCATAGCCTTCTGTAGCTCCTCCATATCTGCGCACATCTGGTTCTCCTGGCATTGGATGTGTTGGTTTAACTCCTAAATATAAGCTGCGATTCATCTGTCCCTCCTGGTGGTGATCATCTCCCAATGCTCATCTCGGCGCCCACAAATCTGGTAGATAGTATTCTTGAGATTGTTGTAGTAAACTTCTCCAATTCGTCCCATGGCGATGTGAGCTGCCATGCTCTTTCCTAGGCTCCATGTTGGCACATCAAAGGTAAATTCTATTGGTTCCGTGACTGGTAGAAACGTCCTTCCTGGAATGTAGACTTGAATCCTCCAGCGCTCCTCTTCGGGTAAAGTGGCGTTGAAGGTCCCAGTGAAGCTTGGTACTCCTATGTTCAAGTATCTAGCGGATTCCTTCAAGTGACATCCAAAAGGTGAATTCTCATCGGGTTGCGCGAACTTGATCCTTCCATCTGCCATCCTAAAGAATAGAAAAGATGAGGAGTCAGAAATGAGAAGAAAGAGTAGTGATCTAGGGCTTAACCTTAGTGGCCGTGTCCTATAGTCAGCGTGTGCTCTGATACCACCTTGTAGAGACCAGACCTCAAACAGTCTGATCTCTGTGCTCAGTGTCATCCCTGGATTAGTAATGCTGACACCACACAGTACTTGGAGGATTTATAACAGAGTAGCAATCACACACTTATTACATCAAATGTATCAAAAGAGAACTTATTGAAATAAATATGGCTTAAGGCCATCTAAAACGATAACAGCGGAAGGCTTGGAAGATAAGCGAGTCCATCAACTCCAATGGCATCACTGAGTATAGAACCACGACCTAACAACACCTTACTCGTCGTCTGAAAAGTCTGCAACATGAAACGTTGCAGCCCGAAAACGGGTCAGCACATGGAATATGCTGGCAATGTAACACATAGAGAATAACAATGGAGATAGGCTATACTACATGCATATTTGGCTGGTGGTAAAGCTCTATGGTTACAGTTTTTGCATGAAGCCAATTTTTCCCTACTGCAAAGGAATAAATTCATTTAACTATCATGGTGGTTCTTAAACATTGAGAATGGTTGACAGCATTCTCAATCCCAATTAAAAAGTACTCATTAAAACCCAACAATATTAATTAAAGTAACATGATGAGATTCACATGATAATCAAGTACTAGATACTCAAAACGTCCATAACTGGGGACACGGCTAACTATGATTAGTTTATACACTCTGCAGAGGTTTGCGCACTTTTCCCACAAGACTCGATCGCCTCCATTTGATTCCTTGCACTACATGTTGTTTGAGAAACGGATGACCGAGACATAGTCTTTCGGAAGCACTAGCACCTTACATGTGGGTAGACCGGTACACCTACTTTCCCCTACATCTGCTAGTCTACCCGTAAGAGTTCACACAACTTAGTTAACTATGCCAGAGCCCATAATGGCTTGTGGCTGCACACGTAAGTTTCTAGTTTGAATAATCTCATGATCTCTTTGAGCCTTGGTGGCGGTCCAAAGAAATACAGGCAAGTCCTGCTAGAGAACAGGTGCCTCAATCCACCCAGATGTATGTTTAAGTTGCCACCTTAAATAAACCATTAATTAACAATCTCACATCTGTTATGGATACACTCACCCAATCCACGTCTACTAGCATAGCATGGCATAATAAGCAAACATAGAATTAACTCCCAAAGGTTTGATAATAAAACAGGTAATAGGTACTACCTCATCTACTTCCCATCCCACAATTTAATTAGATCATAATCATGCAATATTTGAGGATAGATCTAATGCATAAAAACTGGGTAGTAGAAAGGTATGATCAAGTGTTACTTGCCTTGCTGATGATCTGCGAAACCTAGGGACTCGAAGTAACAGGCGGCGCACTCCGGGTATTCTATCGCATACAAACAAACAAGCATACAATAAATACTCGTCTAATGCACAGGTAAAACTTTAATAAAAGATCCAACCAGAATGTTCAACTTAAGAACTCCGGTTTGCAAAAAGAATCAAATCAAATAAAGCAACGAAAGTCAAACGGCGAAAGAAAACAGCTTCGTTTTACTAATATGGATCTAAGTCAAATTTTACAGAAGCAAAAACTTGTTTAAGTAAATTATTCGGAAAGAGGGTTTCGAGATGAATCTCCAGGCGCTTGAATCGCCTGATTCCGATAAACGAGCGAAAAGTTATACTAAAACGAAAATCGGATCAGAAATCGCGATCAGAAAATAGCCGCGGAAAATCCGACGAAAAAGAAAAATGACAAACGAATTAATCGTTAATTAACCTAATCCGAAAATAAATAAAATAAAAAAATCGAAAATAAAACTGACAAAAAATATTATTTTTTTAAAGAAAAATTTTCGGCACGGATTTCGTGGCGGCGGCGAACCTCGGGCGACGTGCAACTCCGGCGGCGGTGGCGGCGGCTGGCGGCTAGGGTTAGGGCGTGGGGTGGGCTCGGGTGGGCTGGGGCGCTCGTGGTGGTGCTATATAAAGGCGCCCCCGGGCGGAGTCCCGCTCGGGCACGGCCCGTAGGTCGGTGCGCGTTTTTTTAAATAATTCCGCGCAGAAGAAAAATAAAAAGAAATACTAAACGGACTCCAGAAATCCTAAAATAAATTTTCTCCGGCTTCTAAAATCAAGCCGGACTAGATGAACATTTATTTGGGGCCTAAATGCAATTTTGAAAAACGCGCATTTTTCCTAAATTCAAATAAAAAGCGAAAAACTCCAAAATAAATCTTATTTGATTTTTTTATTAAATCTTCATTATTTCGTTATTTTGGGAAAGTAATTTTATTCCCTCTCTGAATTTTTGGTAGTAGAAATAATTGAAGATAAAATAAATAAAATCAATTATCCTATTTTCAAAATTTGAGAAATACTCAAATAAGAAAATAACGAAATCCCCAACTCTCTCTCTGTGGGTCCTTGAGTTGCGTAGAATTTCTAGGATCAAGCCAGTAATGCAACAAAATATGATATGCAATGATGATCTATGTATAACATTCCAAATTGAAAATTTGGGATGTTACACTAGGTGACATTAGAGTTACTTGATGTGTATCATATGGTCTTATTTTAGTACGAACTCTAGTGTTCTTTGTGATACTTATAGGAATATCTCAAAAGATTGATTAGAAAGGATAACTTAGAGGTGGTTTCATACCCTACAAGAAATTTCATCTTATGTTCTCCGCTAGATAAGAACTTTGGAGAAATTATTTGTCGCACTTTGAGGGATTGCTATATGATTCAATTATGTTAGCACTGTGGAGAGACTGCACTAGTGAAAGTATGAAACCTAGGCCTTGTTTTCAAGGATTGCAATACCATTGTGCTCCATTTTATCTCTTGCTACTTTGCTGTTTTGATATTTTCATATTACAAAAATCTATATCTACTATACATACTACACTTGTATCACCATCTCTTCGCCGAACTAGTGCACCTATACAATTTACCATTGTATTTGGTGTGTTGGGGACACAAGAGGTTTCTTGTATTTGATTGCAAGGTTGTTTGAGAGAGACCATCTTCATCCCATGCCTCCCATGGATTGATAAACCTTAGGTCATCCACTTGAGTTAAATTTGCTACTATCCTACAAAACTCTGCGCTTGGAGGCCCAACACGAGTCTACAAGAATAAAGTTGCATAGTAGACCTCAAGCTCTTTTCTGGCGCCGTTGCCGGGGAGGTGAGCACTTGAAGGTATATCTTTAGATCTTGCAATTGAATCTTTTAGTTTCTTGTTTTATCACTAGTTCGGTTTATAAAAGAAAACTACAAAAAACGGAATTGTGGTTGCCTCATATTATTCGTCTTTATCATGTCTTTTGAAAATGACGGAAAGGAAAATTGTGCTCAATTGATAGAAGAATAATTCAAGAAAATGTTTGGCAAAAAAACTTTGTATGGTGAGCATGATAGCAGTGTTGTTAGTATGAATTCTTTGAATATCCATGATGCTAATGATATGCAAAACCATAAGCTAGGGGATGCTAATACTCCCTCTGTCAATTAATATAAGAGTGTTTATATCACTAAAGTAGTAATCTAAAGGCTCTTATATTAGTTTACGGAGGGAGTATTTCTTATGATGATATCATGCCTCCTATTTATGATGATTATATTGATGAAAGTGGGTTTGTAAAAGTGTCAACTCTAGGTAATGATCCCACTATTTTAGAGGGTGTTGAATCTTATTAGAATATTGATAAAATTCAATTTGGTGAGGTCATGACTTTATTTAATGATGAATCCACTATTTTGGAAGATGTTTCAATTAACTATGATAAAAAGTTGCTATATATGATGATTATTGTGATGACATGTATGCTATAAAGAATAATGATAACCATGAAACTTGTCATCATGATTTTAATGTTCAATTTGATTATGTGAGTCAAGTATCTCAGGATAGTTATTTTGTTGAGTTTGCTCCCACCATTATTCATGAAAATAAATTGGCTTATGTGGAGTGTAATAAAATTTAAATGCTTATGTATCACGAAAATAATGCTTTATGTCATAGCTTATATGGTTGAATTCACTCATGATGAAGAGAGGAACATATGCTTGTAGGTATTTCAATAATATCACGTTTCCTCTCTATGTGTTGAAAATCTTGAAGTTTGGCTTTGTTTGCCTTCCTATATTAGTTGATCCTTGCTCCCAGAAATTTTCTGCTCAAAAAATCCCTAAGCATAGGAAGTGGGTTAGGCTTAAATGTCCCCACTCATATGCTTCATGATGCTCCCATTATGTTTCAATCCTTATATTTTATGTGAGCATCATTGAAATCATCATGCCTAGCTAAAAAGGCATTAAAGAAAGCGCTTGTTGGGAGACAACCCAACACTTATACCCACTGTTTTTGTGTGTTCACGTGATTAGGCTACTGTAGTAATCAGGTTTTATATCTTCTGTTTCAACAAAGTGCCAATTGAAGCATTTGGGATAGTGTGGATGATAGTTGACTTGATTCTATGGAAAAACAGAAACATTTGCACCAAGTAATAGAATTTTCTAAATTCACTGGAACATGATAAAATTCTGATTTCTTTAGACATGATTTTATACAAATTTTATACGTTGTCCTAATTTTTAAAATTTGTTGAATTTTCAGAAGTATGGTCATTGCTCACATCATTACAGATTGGACCGTTGTTATGGGTTCTTTTTTCAATGCATAGTTTGCTTGTTTTCTAGTTTTTATGGCTTATATTGGTCAATATAAATTTTAGAAATAATAGGGTACAATAGGCATTGTGTGAGAATAATTATGAATCTTTTCTTGGACAGTACGCAAGTGAATGACTCGTTTTATGATACTAACCTATCTCACGAAGTTCCGTTAAGTTTTTTGTGATTGAAGTTTTCATGTTTTGGGTGAGATATCGATATGAGGAGAATAAGGAGTGGCAAGAACCTAAGCTTGAAGATGCACAAGGCACCCCAAGGTAATATTAATGGAATACACAAGAAACTAAGCTTGGGGATGCCCCGGAAGGCATCCCCTTTCTCATCTTCAACATAATCGGTAACCTCACTTGGAGCTATATTTTTATTCGTCACATTATATGAGTTTTTCTTGGAGTGTCATTGATTTTGTTGATATTTGCTTTGCTGTTATTTATAATAATATTTTGTATCTTTTACTTCAATAAAAGTGTCAAGTATAGCCTTTACCATGCTTATTTTGCAAGTCTATATGTTGCTGCTTGAAAACAGAAAGTTTTCTATCTTCGTCTGAATTCTTCAGAAAAGTCAGAACATGATAAAATCGTGAAATTTTTACACAGTAAGCTACAAAAAAATTCTACAGCGTGGTGAATTTTCATAATTTTTGGAGTTAAAGAATTGTGCATCTTCTTGCATCCTTGACACATTGTCCTGTTTTGACAGATTGCAATTATGTTTGCATATGTTTCTCGTTTAATGATTCTATTTGAGGACAAGAGTATTAAATATGTCGAGGTATTTAGTATAGAACATTAAATGATTATTTTAGCGATTTGCTACAGTAAGAGAATGATAAGGTTTTGCATTTATTTATACTAACTTATCTCACTAGTTCTTGTTGAGTTTTGTGTAGATGAAGTTCTTGAGATTTAGCGAAACCGTGATATGAAAAGAATTAAGGAGACACGAGAGCTCAAGCTTGGGGATGACCACAAAATCCCAAACTAATTTTTTCAAGAAGTCTCAAGCATCTAAGCTTGGGGATGCCCCAGCAGGCATCCCATCTTTCTTTATCAACAATTATCGGTAAGTATCGATTGACCCTAAGTTTTTGCTTCTTCACATGAGTTGGGATATTCTTGGAATGTCATTTTATTTTATTTTCCTTGGTTTTTGAATAAAATCCATAGATCTAATTTTTTTTAAAGGAGAGAGAGTTCTCACATAGCTACCTATTTACTTAACTACTCATTTGATCTTCACTTATATCTTTTTTGAGTAGTTTGTCGAACACTCTCATGCTTCACTTATATTATTTTGAGAGCTAATAATAGTAATGACAATTTGCAAAATCTATGAAATTGGTCCTAATATGATGGATACCCTACAAAGCTATAATAAAAACTTTGATGTACATCATTGGATATAATAAGTTTGATTCCTTGCAATGGTTTTGCGATATGGAGATGATATTATTTGAGTTATGCTAGTGAGTAATTGTGATTTAGTAAGATTATCTATGTTATGCACTACAAAAAAATACACTTCCATGATGATACGTGTTTGTCAGAGTAGGTCATGTTATCTGTCATGCATGTACATCCATGACGATTTTGTGACAGAATCAAGATAGTCATATCTCTGTTATCATAGAAGTGTTCCATGACAATACCAAAATTATCATCATGGAAGTGTCCACTTCCATGAAGATAACTATCGCATCATGGAAGTGCTTTCGTCAAGGATAACCGACACATGGCATCCACGGTAACGGGTCGTCGTTAAGCAATCAGGTCCATTTTTGGATCCGTTAACCTGCTAACAGCCACGACGAATGGTGATTTTTCCACGTGTAAAATTCTCATTGGCCGATGGAACCATGTGTCACCTCCGTGTTGGCACAGATGTCACTCATCCAATGGGCGAGATGCACCTATGATATTTTGACACATGGACCGGCCCAGAAGTGGCCCATAAAGATTAATTGGGACGGCCCAACTAAAGGCCCACAAGATTTTGCAGGCCATAATGGGCCGGACCAGCTAAAGGCCCACAAGATTTTGAAGACACTTGTAGGCCGGCCCGTTAACATGCTGCCATGTTTTGGGCGAAATGCCGGTCCATAATTGATCTGATCCATTAAAAGCCTGCCATGTTGTAGGCCTAATAATGCCCCATATGAGATCCGACCCGTTAATAGCCTACCACGTCCTGGGCCATATTACGGCCCATATCAGATCCGGCCCTTTAAGATCCTTTGGGCTAAAATATGGCCCATGTCAGATTTGGCCCGTCAACTAGGCATTGTGCTTTTGGGCCCACTTGAGGCCTGGTTAGGATCTCTGTTTGCTAAAGGCCCATTTAGTAGTACGAACTGATATTAATTTCGGCTTGTTAAAGGCCCGTTTAAAATTTTGGCCCTATATTTATTTCGGCCTGTTAAAAGCCCATCATATAGTTGAGCCTAACTATGGCCTGCTTTGCGTCTAGCCTACTCACAACCAATAATATGATTGGGCCAAACAAGGACCGAGACAATTTGTGCCTATTAACGGCCTGTGATGTGATTGGCACAATCATTGGCCCGGGTCTATTTCGGCCTACTGTCGGCCCATGAGAAGTTCGGCACGTTTCAGGCCCAACCTACTATTCAGTCTACTGAAAGCCCATTGAATTTTCTTGAGAAAATGGACCGGCGGTTTACTTGGCCTATTAAAGGTCCGAAACTACTAGTGGGACAGTTTACATTTAGGCCTGTTAACGGACCAAGATGTCTAGGCCCATGATGCGACCCATACATAGTGATTTGCATGACGGTCCGATTATGTACCGTAATTTTACGGTTTGGCCGGTTTACTTTTCATGGAGCGAAGACAGGATATATATACAGTAAAATAACTGCAGCATCATGAATAGGAAAAAACCTAGACTATATAATAAAGAAATTACGGCATATTACATCCACTAGGCATCAAAGTTTGCCATTCTGATAAGAAAGCACAACCAGACATCAGATTACATACACTGGGCATCAAAGATCACCACCAGTGCAAATAAACATGCCAGCAAAATAATATACAAAATTGACAACACTTCAATAGAGTTTAAGAAAGGTTAGCCCTGCTTGGGAGCTGTAGTGCAAGCAGCGGAGCAAGTTGATGGGACTGCGCTTGTTTGACACTTATATCCTCCTCACTCTAAAAGAGAAACCAGCACACAGATGATAGGTTTTGCACATATAAGTATTACTGTTGACAATTCATCACATTTCTTATTGGCGAATAAAGTGACACAGTCTAAAATAGCATTAACACAATATGGTATTGTTTAGGTTAAGACATGGCAGAAAATGACATTGTGAAGGAGTTGGCAGCTTCACGACACCACTGGACTACAGATCAAGAACTCATAAGTATCAACGGTTAGTGTGCTGTCAGTTTATCCCATTTCATATTGCCAAATAAAGAGACAGTTTAAATAATAGTAGAATGATATGACATTGTTCATAGTTAAGACATTGCGGAATATGACATTGTGCTGTAGTGGGTAGTTTCACCACACCACTTGATTACGGATCAGGAACAGAAGCATACATGCAGTGCAAAAGAAGAACACTTGCTCTCTATAGTTTAATTTACATGGTATGAAGAAGGAACTTGGTTGTACAACTAAAAACAAAAATTGAGAAGGACAAATTTTTGTTTATGAACTTCATAATAAACTTTAAACATGCAATTTGATGCAAAAACTATAAATAAAACAACTGTTGCAGTCATGCCTAACCAAATATACACAACAAAGTTTGAACCCTTGAGAAGGACAAACTTGCATTAATGGTGAAGACCGGCTCTATAAAGCCCTTGTCCATGCTAATGGGGGGGGGGGGGGGAATTCAAGAAGTTTACCACATAATCTTCTTCATAAGCATTGCCTTTATTCTACATTTTGTTAAGAGTAAATATAGATGTGATAATATAAGAAGAATGGAGAATATTTATGATAAGATGAAGAGTGATGCTGCATAACCAAGCAGCTATGAATGTAAGTACAACGATAGGCAAAAGGTACAGCCAAGAGCAATGCAAAGCTAAAATTCTTCAATACCATCAGTGTTATCGATCCTTATGGTAAGAGTAAATATAGATCTGATGTGTAGAAAATGGAGGGAAAAGAAAAATAAGCTGCAGAGTGATGGTACATGAACAACTAGCTGTCAATATAAGTACACTGATAAAGTACAACATGTACTTACAAGAACAATGCAGAGCTAAACCTTTTCATTGGCATTGGGTATATTCTACATTAATGTAACCATTAATACAAATATGATAATTTGGAGCGAACAATTTGATAAGCAAGCTATCATGCATACTGCTGACAATAGGTACAAACAAGAGCAAAGCAGCGGGCAACATATTTGTGATATCCCGTCGTCCTTTTCAAACTGGAATTCTTCTTCATGCAGATTTCCTGCAAAAGAGATCTGTAAGGCACATGCGAAAAAGTAGAAGTTCAAATTGTCATGTGATATCATAGACAGTACCTCATCCTGGGAACGAGACCAGTGCATACCAAGGTTTTTCAATTCAATGTCTTCTAAATTTAGCACAGGAGACTTCACCGGAAATTCATTTATAGACTTGCCATCAAAGTGTGATTTCCTCAGGTAACACTGATACTACTGCAATGCTGCCTTGAAAGGCGCAAGCAAGCTTTGCTTGTCATGACTATCCAGATTGACCCTCACCTACTTACAACAATGTAATGTAAATCATTGATGTGTTCAATCAGCAGAAAACAGGAAAATAATCACCATGAATAATAGCACTTACATGTAAGTGGGATAGAAAGATGTGAAAATGGTGTTTGTCTTCACTATAATCTTCCCATGATGGGATTATATGCACGTAGTCCCTGACAACATTGACAACATTGTCTTTTAAACTAGGAATAACTGGAATGGCGTTCCATTCTGCAGGAATTGGTCATCCCTGCAGTTGTTTCGCTGGCGGACTTGTTGTGCTTTTTGCTGGAGTGGGATTTTTTTGTGGTACGGCTGGGGCTATGGCAACTGATATCAGCATACCTTTTGCTGGAGTGTAGGTCCTGTGTGGTGGGGCTAGTGGTGTGGCCAGTGAAGTATGGGTACAGTCTGCTGGAGTCAGTCCTATGTTTTGTGTCATTGGTTGTAGAGCCATTATAAGTGCGGTGCTATCTGTTTTCTCTAGCACCACCATGTTTTCAAGGACTTTGCTGGTGCTCCATCAGGTTCGACAATCACCCTCTCCCATTTTGACATCTGATGCACAAGAACATCATTTCAGTGAAAAAACATGGTATGATAACAGATGGAATATGTATTGATAATGGATGGGCATGGCATCCTGACATATATGATGAGTAAACTAAGCAGATGGCGGTGTAACAAAGTAGAAGAAATGCAAGACTTATGCAAGATATGCGCAATCAAAAAAACCTTGCTAAATTAGAACAGGCACCTTGATGGGTGAACAGGATAGGCCATCTATGTTCGACTCCTTCAGGTCAGAATAGCCATTAGTATCATATTCCGAACAAGAATTTGCATGTGGGGAGCGTATGAGTTTAATTGCATCCAGAATGGAACTCAATGCCTTGGTGCCAATTTTTTTAGTCATACAGTGTTCCACAATAATCTTTTGATGCACGCATTCTAATATTCATTGTGATTACGTACAATATCTGAGAAGCATGAAAACATCAATAGTAGGGAAATTATCTTTGTAATGCAGAGGATATTCTAATATAGGGGCTCCCTATAAACCCTTGTGTGCTATCACTGGATTCTGATGAGAGAGCCCATGTGTGCTGTAATATGATGCATGCATTAATATAATCTGGCACAAGTACACAAAAAATAGGCTCCAAAAGTAAGGATAGTTGGCAGATGATAGGTTCATAATATACTGTATAGAGAGTTTATTGCCAAACCATGATAACTAGACCACATAGCAAATAGGCAGATCATAATGTACATAAAAGGGGTACATCATAACCAGAATATATAAATCGGGAAAGTGGAACTAGCTGAAAAATGCGGTGTTGTATTGCGGCTACTAATTGAAAGCCTATCGATCACATACATGCCAACTCTATTAGCTGTTGACTGCAGATGTCCCTGCTCCCCTTCCGGACAAGGAACATACTGTACGTACTAAATACAGAATAACAAAAGAGGAACATGTTAAACAACAGAAGAAGAAGCATATTCTTGAGGTTCCGCTTCTTCGCATACAATGTTGGTTGCCCAGTCATGATGAACCACAACACCCAAGAAAACGCAATTCCAGGCTGTCTCTCTATATGTGGCCACATGCATTTGGCAAATCAAGTGGGAGCATTAGCTGACCAATTTAATGCGTGTTTGTTAACTAATATCAGTATCATATCACAATTCGTACTTGAAGAAGTACCCTTTGGACTTCATATTTGTGTGTTGTTTAGCTTTAAGATTGGACTGCGGCTAGTGTGACAGAAAGCAGCCACACAGATCATAGTGTAGATATAACGGGAAAACCGTAAGCATCACAAGTAAAATCAGGAAACTGGAACATGCTGGAAAATATGGGCTACTATTGCCGGTACGACTAGAAAGGCTTCGAATACTAGCTCTCTTCAACTGAAGGTGCGGTACTGTTAATATCAGTGTAACTCTCAAAGGAGACACAACTCCCCGCATTTCCTTCCTAATCTTATGGGATTCAAGTGGGCTGGCCACTACAATTCCTATTCCTATGTTTACAAAATCCTACGAATCAAAGAGGCCCGAAGAGTTGAAAGTGTCCATCACAACCGACCGAATACACCTCTACACTTAAAATGTCCCTCCTCCTCTTCAGTACAAGGAACATACTGTACTACTATCATACTCCATGCATTCCAAAATTTAAGTCTTTGTACAGATTTCCACTATAGATCACATATAGATGTATACATATACATTTTAGAGTGTAGATTCACTCATTTTGCTCCATAAGTAGTCCATGTTGGAATCTATACAAAGACTTGTAATTATCAACAAAGAGAGTACTTATTAAAGAACAGAAGAGGAACATGCTAAAGGAGAGCAAGAAGATTTTGGATAATAAAATGTTCGTTGCACAATGCCCACACATGATGAACCAGAGCGCATTAAGAATGCAACTCCCTGTTGTCTCTCTATATGTGGTGCATGTGCTTTTCGAAAGTAAAGTAGGAACATTAGCTGACCAATTAAACGTTATCTATTTTAGTAATATCAGCATCATCTTAGATTCATATTTGAGCAACAAGTTTCGAATTATGAGTGGCACATTGTTTAGCTTGATGGATTGAGGAGCAGTGGTAAGTAGCTATGATGACGGTAATAAATATAAAGGAATGTCCGCATGCAAGTCGCGTGACTTTTGTCATTTGGTCAGTCGACCATTTCAGGACGTTGGATGAAGATCCTATGACTCCTACCCCTTCTTCTTCCTCGTTTTTTATTCTTCCCCTACATAACACCGCACGGGCCGCCTGCCAAACCACTGGTCCTGAGCCCCCCCCCCCCCCCCCCCGCACTCCCCTGAACCGCCCCAACCACCTGTGTTCCTCTGCCACCCCACCCCCTCCCCCGTCCCCATCCCCGTCGAGTTCTTTTGTAATATAAATGGGGAAAACCATAAGCATTGCGAGTATAGTGTTGAGCGTGCCATGGCGGATCTGAAGGTGCAAACCGGACAAATGCAACTTCGCAACCAATGTTTGCTTTCAACTAACAAGTAAGATCCTAATTGGTGGACAAGAAATCACAGTAAAGCAGTGGTGATCTATTTTCTTGCTGCGATAAATAAGTTGAGCAAATACGAAATAGTACCGCCTCTAGTGTGACGTCATGTATGCATCTGCTGAGAATTTGACAGTGCTACGGTAGCGATGGCTATCGGCAGCGTGGAAGCAGATCTAGGAGGGTAGACGGTGGCGTCGGGGAAAATATCTCGATGCGGTGGACGAGACGGTCGTAGAGCGGCGCCGCAAGGTCGGCGATGAAGAGGATGAAGCGAGAGGATGGGATGCAAGGATCCCGGTCCAAAGCTGTTGACAAGAATGGTCAATCTCTTGTAATGGATGACAGCATCAGGGTATCAGCTCCGGCATGGTGGAGGAGGACGGAGGTGGATGGGGTAGCGGACGGAGGAGGCTTGGGTGGAGAGGGTGTTTGGGTGCCCACGGAGTACGAATGGGGAATTGGAGGGAGAGAGGAAGGGGGTAACCATGTCTTCAGGGCCCGCTTGTCTCAAATGCGAGGAAATTTACAAACTTAGCCGCCGTTTAAAATTTCCTACATCACAGCAATATTAGTCAGTTGGGGATAGGACGGTAATCTCACATACACCGAATATTTGTCGACGGAGATTTCGATTGAGGAGAGTTTGTTTTGGCGCACCGTGTATGAATCTGGGATAGAGGCGATTTCGGCCGAGCAGACACTATGTTTTGGCACCCACCATGTATGAATCGAGGTGAGAGGCTGTTATGTCTTGAGTGAAATTACTAACCTACCCCTATAAAGACCTATTGAAATCGAGCCGACGTGTGTCTCATGTCAGGGATAGGCAGTAATTTCCATCACCCATATTTTTTTCGGCGGTTACTGCGAGTTTGGCCGGTTCGTTCATTTTTTTGAGAAATAGCTTGCACGTTTACCGTGCCAACTCAATTCCAATCCAGTTTGTATTCTAATTTTTTCGGGCAGGATCCATTTTCGACTGGAATAAAATTCTATATACATCATTTTTATATATACATTCAAAAGCACAAGAAAGGATTCTTCTCTTATATATAATATTATTTACAAACACAATGATCTCAAAAGCATAAGGTTGAATTCAAAATTAAAAAAAATATGTTCTACTAAAATGTATGGATCAGTAATATCTAGATATTAAATAACATAGATGAGCATGAATTCATTTGAGTATGCATGTTTGATAGATAAATTTTGGGTCGAGTATGAACTACATGTCTCATCATCTCGAATTCAAATATTTGAATCCCTTTTATGTTGACATTTTCTATACACGCAACTAAATATTTGAATCTCCTTTCACGCCCATCTCTCTCACGTGCTCCTTCATGTAGCTATCGCACTTAGCTCACCCGCACGCTCACTTCTTGTTTCCCCTATTTTCGCAAACATGGTCTCTTGACGTCTCCCTTGAGAAGTGTCACACTCTCCTTATCATTATACATTACACGTTTTTCATTATCTCTCACGTCTCTACCATTCTTTGGTATCACTAGGTACCTAAGCTTTATTTCTTACCGCCACACACACACACACTCACTCACTCGTCTTTCACTTTGTATTTCTCTCTAGGGTTTTCTCACGCACCCTATATCTTTCTAGATATGACTCCTACCACTAAAATTACTCTCTCCCACACACACAACGTTTGTTGCAATCTCCTTTCCATCTTCATCTCAGTTATAAAACTAACATTATTCATTTGTTTACCAATCAGACAAACTCCCCCCCTTTCTCTCCCTCCCTCTCTCTCTCTCTCTCTCTCTCTCTCTCACACACCCACACACACACAACTCTTGCTTCCACTTCCCCTCCCGACTACCATCTCTCTCTCTCACACACACACACACACAAATCTCACTTTCGCACCCCCGACTTGTATTTCTCTCACAAACATTGATCAACTAGCCTACAGATAGGTTTATACATCCGCACACTCTTGCTTCCACTATCTTGTACGTATCTCTCTCGCGCCTTGTATCTATGTAGATTTTTCGTCCCTTCTTGAGACACACCCTCTAGATCGTGCACACACACTATCGCCTCATTTTATGGTGATACCTCTCGCACACACACTCTTTGTGTATTTGTCACATGCGCACTCCATCCTCCTCCTCTCTCCCTCTCTCTCACATGCACACCACACACATACACACATGGGCTATTTCCAACAATATACCACTTATCGAATATTGAAACCAACCACATTCCTCCCTTATCTCATCAAAACCACCAAAGGAATATATTTTGAGTGAAACATAAATATCTCTACTTCTATAAAAGACTGAGTTCGTGATGATGGTGTGTCTGCCTTCTATCATTCCTAACCATCAGATCCGCATCTAACGGCTATGAGGTAAGTTGTGATATTTTTGCAACAAGCTCATATGTTTCCGTCGTATCTATAATTTTTGATTGTTCCATGCCAATATTATTTAACTTTTATATACTTTTGGCAACTTTCTATACTATTTTTGGGACTAACATATTGATCCAGTGCCCAGTGCCAGTTCCTGTTTGTTGCATGTTTTATGTTTCGTGGAAACCCCATATAAAACGGAGTCCAAACGGGATAAAAACGGATGGAGAATTATTTTGGAATATTTGTGATTTTTGGGAGGAAGAATCAACGCGAGATGGTGCCCTAGGGGGCCACGAGGCAGGGGGTGCGCCCTAGGGGGACAGGCGCGCTCTGGACCCTCGTGGTCACCCCGTAAGGTGGTTGATGCTCTTCTTTTTCCGCAAGAAAGCTAATTTGATGAGAAAAATCTAGGCGAAAGATTCAACCCAATTAGAGTTACGGATAACCGGATATAAAAGAAATGGTGAAAGGGCGGAATCTGGGAATGCAGAAACAGAGAGGGATAGAGAGATAGATCCAATCTTGAAGGGGCTCTCGCCCGACCCATGCCATGGAAGCCAAGGACCAGAGGGGAAACCCTTCTCCCATCTAGGGAGAAGGTCAAGGAAGAAGAAGAAGAAGAAGAAGAAGAAGAAGAAGAAGGGGGCTCTCTCCCCCTTGCTTCCGGTGGCGACGGAGCGCTGCTAGGGCCATCATCATCACCGTGATCTTCACCAACACCTCCTCCATCTTCACCAACATCTCCATCACCTTCCCCCATCTATATTCAGCGGTCCACTCTCCCGTAATCCGCTGTACCCTCTACTTGAACATGGTGATTTGTGCTTCATATTATTATCCAATGATGTGTTGCCATCCTATGATGTCTGTTTAGATTTTCGTTGACCTATCAGTGATTGATGAATTGCTATGATTGGTTTGAATTGCATGTTTTATTATTGGTGCTGTCCTATTGTGCCCTCCGTGTCGCGCAAGAGTGAGGGATTCCCGCTGTAGGGTTTGCAATATGTTTATGATTGGCTTATGGTGGGTGGCGTGAGTGACAGAAGCACATGCCCGAGTAAGTAGGTTGTTTGCGTATGGGATAAAGGGGACTTGATACTTTAATGCTATGGTTGGGTTTTACCTTAATGATCTTTTGTAGTTGAGGATGCTTGCTAGAGTTCCAATCATAAGTGCATATGGTCCAAGAAGAGAAAGTATGTTAGCTTATGCCTCTCCCTCAAGTAAAATTGCAAATGTGATTATCGGTCTAGTAACGTAGTCGATTGCCTAGGGACAATTTCACAACTCCTACCACCACTTCTCCACACTCACTATATTTACTTTATTGCTTCTTTATCTAAACAGCCCCTAGTTTATATTTACGTGTTCTTTATTATCTTGCAAATCTATCCAACAACACCTACAAAATACTTCTAGTTTCATACTTGTTCTAGGTAAAGCGAACACTAAGCGTGCGTAGAGTCGTATCAGTGGCAGATAGGACTTGAGAGAATATTTGTTATGCCTTTAGCTTCTCATTGGGTTCGACACTCTTACTTAACGAAAGAGGCTACAATTATCCCCTACACTTGTGGGTTATCAAGACCTTTTTCTGGCGCCGTTGCCAGGGAGTCATAGCGTGGGGTGCATATTCTCGTGTGTGCTTGTTTGCTTTATCACTAAGTAATTTTTATTTGCTGCTCTTAGTTGTTTTCTATCTTTAGTTATGGGTAGGAAACGCAAAATACCGAAAAAATAGTTGTACCTACTGAACCAATTGTTGAAGAACCACTCAAAATCTATCACACTCCTGAAGCTTTTTACTTGGATCATCTTTGATCCGTATGTGCTCGTGCTGAAAGCCCACCTAGCTTAGTTGAGGGCAAATCTTCAGATGAGCATGCTTGTTATGTGCGACACCGTATATCTGAAAAAGGGAAACTTTTACTGGATCAAATTCATCGTTTGCAATGCTATGCTTGGACTTTATGTGAAATATATGATGTTACTTGTTGTTCTAAAAACCCTAAGATACACCTTCCCTACCAATGTGAGTTTATTGATAATGGAATTGTATCTTCATATGCTAAGGGAGTTTATAATTACTATGATGTTCAAAAAATTGAAGAATTTGTTGCTTTTAAGGGTGCTTATGAAATTGCTTCTTTGGTTGAAAAGTATGATGCTACTCTCTACAAATCTGAAAATTTTACCATACTTGAACATTTTTATGATAATTACGCTTCTAATGCCTATGTTAAACTATATATTGAGGACTTCTCCGTTGTCCAAGAAGATAATAATATTTTGCAGGAGTCTATGGAAGAAGAAATTGATGAAACTGCGAGCTCATTGGATGAAAAAGATGATGAGGAGAGCGAAGAACAAAAGGAGGAAGAGCGGATTAGCTACCCGTGCCCACCTTCTAATGAGAGTAACTCTTCAACTCATACATTTTTTAATTCCCCTTCGTGCTTACTGAAGGATGATTGCTATGATGATTGTTATGATCCCGCTGATTCTCTTGAAATATCCCTTTTTGATGATGCTTGCTTTGCTTGTGGCCAAGATGCGAATATGAATTATGCTTATGGAGATGAACTTGCTATAGTTCCTTATGTTAAACATGAAATTGTTGCTATTACACCCACGCATGATAGTCCTATTATCTCTTTGAATTGTCCAAAGTACACTATATCGGAGAAGTTTGTGCCTATTAAGGATTATATTGATGGGTTGCCTTTTTCCATTGCACATGATGATTTTGATAGATATAATATGCATGTGCTTGCTGCTCCTACTTGCAATTATTATGAGAGAGGAACTATATCTCCACCTCTCTATGTTTCCAATATGATAAAATTGCAAGAAACTGTTTATATCATGCATTGGCCTTTAGTATGTGTGCAAGAATTGTTTTTTTATGACATGCCGATGCATAGGAAGAGAGTTATACTTCGTTGTTGCATGATATATGTTACTTTGTGCTCACTACTAACTTACAAATCATTGTTAATTCAAATTGGCTTTGATATACCTTGGGATCTGGGTGGATTCACTACTTGAGCACTTTATGCCTAGCTTAATGGCTTTAAAGAAAGCGCTACCAGGGAGACAACCCAGAAGTTTTAGAGAGTCATTTATTTCTGTTGAGTGCTTTTATATAGTTTAAAAACAATAAAAATAAATAGGGGAACCCAAAACTTTTCAAAAAAGAAAGTGAAAGTGAGAGAGACAAGCATTGTTGAAGTGGGAGAGCTCCTTGAACTTTGTTCATGCTCACGGAAACTTTGTGCATCTTAATAACAGAAACTTTTCAACAAAAATAATTATCCCCTTGTACAATTCCATTGTATTATAAAAATAATGTGCCAAGGTTTCCCTTTAGGATGTTTACAATGCTTGTTGGTTTGTGCGGTGTAGGACAGAAACTTTGGCTGTAGTGCGCGATTTTACATTTTTAATAGGATCGTCAATTGGTTCTGATTCATTTTGTACTGTATTCCTGTACAAAGGTTTTATTTTTCCTAATTTGTTGGTGTACCAGAAGTATGGTGAATGTTCAGATTGCTACAGACTGTTCTGTTTTTGACAGATTCCGTTTTTGATGCATAGTTTGCTTGTTTTGATGAATCTATCAATTTATATTAGTGGATTAATCCATGGAAAAGTTATATTACAGTAGACACAATGCAAAAAAAAATATGAATTGGTTTTCAACAGTACTGAGAGTGGTGATTTGCTTTATTATACTAACGGATCTTACCGAGTTTTCTGTTGATGTTTTGTGTGGATGAAGTGTCTAATCGAGGAGGTCTCGATATTAGGGAAAGGAAGAGAGGCAAGAGCTCAAGCTTGGGGATTCCCAAGGCACCCCAAGTAAATATTAAAGGATACTCAAGCGTCTAAGCTTGGGGATGCCCCGGAAGGCATCCCCTCTTTCTTCAACAAGTATCGGTATGTTTTCGTATTCGTTTAGTTCATGCGATATGTGCAAGTCTTGGAGCGTCTTTTGCATTTAGTTTTCACTTTTATTTTATGCACCATGCTGGTATGAGATAGTCCTTGGTTGATTTATAGAATATTCATTGCACTTCACTTAAATCTTTTGAGTATGGCTTTATAGAATGCTTCATGTGCTTCACTTATATCATTTGAAGTTTGGATTGCCTGTTTCTCTTCACATAGAAAACCGCCATTTGTAGAATGCTATTTTGCTTCACTTATATTTGTTAGAGCATGGGCATATCTTTTATAGAAAGAATTAAACTCTCTTGCTTCACTTATATCTATTTAGAGAGATGAAAGGAATTGGTCATTCACATGGTTAGTCATAAAATCCTACATAAAACTTGTGGATCACTAAATATGATATGTTTGATTCCTTGCAATAGTTTTGCGATATATAGATGATAATATGTGGGAGGTACTAGTAGATGGTTTTGTTTAGTAAGGATGTCGGTGTGAAGGTTGGTGATTCCCGAAGCATGCATGTATGGTCTACTAACTATGTAACCAAATTGGCGTACATTGTATTTTGATTGTTTATCTTTGTGTGAAGGTTGGGGGCGCGTGATTGTTAACTCCTACCAACCTCCCCCCTAGGAGCATGCATGTAGTACTTTGTTTCGAGGGCTAATTAATTTTTGCAATAAGTATGTGAGTTCTTTATGACTAATGTTGAGTCCATGGATTATACACACTCTCACCCTTCCATCATTGCTAGCCTCTTGGGTACCGTGCATTGACCTTTCTCACCTCGAGAGTTGGTGCAAACTTCGCCGGTGCATCCAATCCCCGTGATATGATACGCTCTATCACACATAAGCCTCCTTATATGTTCCTCAAAACAGCCACCATACAACTTCCATCATCATCATATACATGACTTGAGCATTCATTGTCATATTGCTTTGCATGATCGTAAGATAGCTAGCATGATGTTTTCATGGCTTGTCCGTTTGATGTCACTGCAATGCTAGATCATTTCACATCCCGGTACACCATCGGACGCGTTCATATGGAATCATATCTTTGTTCTAGTATCGAGTTGTAATATTGAGTTGTAAGTAAATAAAGTGTGATGATCATCATTATAGAGCATTGCCCCATAAAAAATTAAAAAATAAAATAAAGAGAGGCCAAACAAGCCTAAATAAAAAAAGGGGGGCCAAAGAAGCCCGCCCAAAAAAAAGAAAAAAAAGAAAAGGGGCAATGTTACTATCCTTTTACCACACTTGTGCTTCAGAGTAGCACCATGTTCTTCATATAGAGAGTCTCCTATGTTATCACTTTCATATACTAGTGGGAATTTTCATTATAGGACTTGGCTTGTATATTCCAACGATGGGCTTCCTCAAATGTCGTAGGTCTTCATGAGCAAGCAATTTGGATGCACACCCACTTACTTTTCAGTTTCAGCTTTCATACACTTATAGCTCTAGTACATCTGTTGCATGGCAATCCCTACTCCTCGCATTGACATCTATTGATGGGCATCTCCATAGCCCGTTGATTAGCCGCGTCGATGTGAGAATTTCTCCCTTTTTGTCTTCACCACATAACCCCCACCATCATATTCTATTCCATCTATAGTGCTATATCCATGGCCCACGCTCATGTATTGCGTGAGAGTTGAAAAAGTTTGAGAATACCAAAGTATGAAAAAATTGCTTGGATGACACCAAGATAGGCATAAGGGGTACCTTATGTTAAGAAAAGGGAGCATACAAGACTATATGATTTTGTAGGGACAACGTTCTGAAGCATTGATATTTTGAAAGACAGGATTGTTTGTTGGGATGCCCTAAGTATTATTGTTTTTATGTCAAATGATAGAATATTGCTTTGAATCACTCGTGTCTTAATATTCATGCCATGATTACGTATGATCAAGATTATGCTAGGTAGCATTCCACATCAAAAATTATCTTTTTTATCATTTACCTACTCGAGGACGAGCAAGAAATAAGCTTGGGGATGCTGATACGTCTCCGTCGTATCTATAATTTTTGATTGTTCCATGCCAATATTATTTAACTTTTATATACTTTTGGCAACTTTTTATACTATTTTTGGGACTAACATATTGATCCAGTGCCAAGTGCGAGTTCCTGTTTGTTGCATGTTTTACGTCTCGAAGAAACCCCATATCAAACAGAGTCCAAACGGGATAAAAACGGACGGAGAATTATTTTGGAATATTTGTGATTTATGGGAGGAAGAATCAACGCGAGATGGTGCCCGAGGGGGCCACGAGGCAGGGGGCGCGCCCCAGGGGGCAGGCGCGCCCTGGACCATCGTGGGCACTGTCGGTGTCAAAATCGGCGGATCTCGGGTAGGGGGTCCCGAACTGTGCGTCTAGGCGGATGGTAACAGGAGACAAGGGACACGATGTTTTTACCTAGGTTCGGGCCCCCTCGATGGAGGTAAAACCCTACTCCTTCTTGATTGATATTGATGATATGGGTAGTACAAGAGTAGATCTACCACGAGATCAGAGAGGCTAAACCCTAGAAGCTAGCCTATGGTATGATTGTTGTTGTTTCTACGGACTAAAACCCTCCGGTTTATATAGGCACCAAAGAGGGTTAGGGTTACACAGAGTCGGTTACAATGGTAGGAGATCTACATATCCGTATCGCCAAGCTTGCCTTCCACGCAAAGGAAAGTCCCATCCGGACACGGGACGAAGTCTTCAACCTTGTACCTTCATAGTCCAGGAGTCCGGCCGAAGATGATAGTTCGGCTATCCGGACACCCCCTAGTCCGGGACTCCCTCAGTAGCCCCCGAACTAGGCTTCAATGGCGATGAGTCCGGCGCGTAGATTGTCTTCGGCATTGCAAGGCGGGTTCTTCTCCAAATCCTCTGCACCTATTGAATAGCGTCCAACTTTTGGTAAATATTGCACTCCTCGGCTTCCACGCCCAATAATGGCCATCTTCCATGTGTTGAACGAATGCGAAAAGCCAGGGTATTTTTACATTTATCCCCCTAGCTGCACAAATAAGCTACCTATAAAAGAGACGAGGATCTAGATCCAAATCACACCATCCTCCCTTCGCGAGCATTCATCAGAGCGCATCTGACAGAAATCAATTCCATCATGGACAGTCGACGCGGCTCCTCCTGTCGCCCTCCCAGCCCTCAGCTAGTGGCGCTCCAAACCAAGGGATTTCTTCTCCCAGCCTTCATGGTCCCGGTTCGAGCCGGACTCGCCACCTATAAGGGCTAAAAGCAAGCGGAGAGCGTCCCCAGCCCCTCCAAAGGAGAGCGGGTATGCCTTGTCTCTTATTTGATAAGAGGGCTCGGATTTCCAATTCATCCGTTTCTCCAGGGGCTCCTGGAGTACTATGGCCTCCAGTTGCACAACCTTACGCCTGCCTCCATTTTGCATATTGCGGGCTTCGTGGCCCTTTGCGAGCTATTTTTGGGCATCGAGCCTCATTTTGCGCTGTGGAAGAAGCTATTCTGCCTTGTGCCCCGTTCTCAAGAGGGGTCAATATATCAAGTGGGCGGAGCCGAACTATGGCGCATCACCAGGACCGGATATCTATCCGGAACACCGAAGAAGGCGTCCGAAGACTGGCCTTCAGAATGGTTTTATATAGAAGATGTTCCCCTGCCGGACCCAGTTCGGGTCGGCCTCCCTGAGTTCAATAACGCTCCTTTGAAGAAATGCCTAAGCTGGCGTCCACGGTGCCCTCAGAAGGAAAATGACAGGGACGTCATTTACCTGATGAGCCGAATTAGGCTGTTAGCTCATTCCGGACTGACCATGATCGGGGTCATGGCCACATGCATTATGCGGGGGGTGCAGCCGCTCCAGTATAGAGGCCACCCCATGTGGGATTTCAACGGGGAGGATGATGCCACCAACTGCGGCCACAAGGGGCCGGGATCGGTCGCTGATTTGATGAAGACCTTGTCCGCATTGTACAAGGAATTTCTCCGCGTCAATCCGCAGGGCGGATTTTCTATGAACAATCCTCCAAGCTGGGTAAGCGGACATTTATTTTTGCCTATCCGATCCATACTCCCATATTCAAGTACCTCATTTTGCGATTTCGGTGCAGGAACTGCGCCGGGCCGTAAAGGATATAAACAGCCCGCCTCCACAACCCGAGGATCCGGAACGGTTCCTCGATCCGGCCTCCCAAGAGGATCCGGACATTTCAGTGGAGCTGATCGACGGGGTATTTCACCAACTGAGAATCGATAATGCCTTGGTCGCCATTACGACCGATTACCCCGGAATACTTCCCGCTTTGCAGGTAACTAAGACCAAAGTCCCAATACTTTGAAAATGACCCATCAGTGCGTGTTTTTGATCACCGTATACCAATGGGGTTTCGCAGGAGGCGCCCTTGAGGCGAAAGGCCGAGCCCGCGGTGGCTGGCCAACAAGGGGCAGCACGGCCCAGCACACTAAAAAGAAGTGTAGTCCGGATCGAAACTCGGGTGTAGTGGTATGACACGTCACCTTACTCCCCGGCTTTATTCCCCGGTGGCATACTAACGCTCGTGCCTTTTCAGGAAGAAGAGCGCTCGCCGGACTGTATCCGGAGAGGTCGCCAATCAATCCTCCGCTCGCCTAGCTCCAAAGCCAGGTCCAGAAGCGGAGGCGAACACGGGGCGTGCATCGGATGTTCCTCCGACAGAGGATGCCGACAGGCTATCTGCCACCAATTCCGAGGTGGAGAGTGCCATGAATCACAGGCACCACCGGATAGTTCTTCGTGACGCGTGTTTCTCCCCAGAGGCATTGGATGCCTTTAATTCGGGAGATGCGCACCTCTGTGCCGCTCAAAATGGTCTAGCCAGAGCCACGGAGCAGTATATAAAAGACATACGGGTGACAAAATTTGACAGTTATATATGCGAGTAGCCCCCGAGACTTGAAATAGTTAGAATAACTGATTTAAGGATCATTTATTGTGCAGGATCTTACAGAAAAGAATACCCAACTATCCCAGGAGCTGGAGGAGTGCAAAGCCCAACTTGAGGCCGCACTAGCCGCAGCGGGGGAAGCCAAAGAGACCCCCTCTGGTAATATATGCTTCAAAAGATAAGTAATTTGTGAAGTGCGGCATGTGTATAAGTCTGACAATAATATTGCAGATGGCGCCGGGATAGATCCGGACAAGCAACAGCTCATGCGTCGGTTAAAGGCCGGCAAGAATGTGCTTACACGGGTGAGGCAGGAGAAAAATAATCTCCAGGATGCCAACACCCAGCTGGGTGAGGAACTAAAGGATGTTCGTGCCCAACTATCTGACTCCGTTAAGGAGAATTGGCGGCTTCGACGCGGCATTTTTAGTAAGTGCTTGAACGAACTTTGAAAAAGAGTTCGGCGAGGAAGTCGACTAACAGAGTTATGTCTGTAGGTATGCTCATAGGCCGTCCTGCAGAGGAAATGCCCGGTTCTACGGGTGACCTTCTTCCCGAGCTCTTGCAACTGCACGAACGAGTTCGGCAGGTGATGAAAGGCGTCGCCCAGGCCTTGTGGCCATCTGTCTCCCTGCCCGAAGGCCTTGGAGAGCATGCAGAGAGGCTTCAGGGAGCGCGGCAGCGCTTCCGCTTATGGAAGATATCGGCCTGCCGTCAAGGCGCCAGGGAGGCCTGGGCCATGGTGAAGACGCGGTACACGAAGGCTGACCCAAACCACATGGCCGAGGTCGGACCTGCGGGACCCGATGGGAAGGAGATCCCTGTGAGCTTAGTATAGGGCCAAGTAGAATTGGCCACAAAGTATTCCCAATAGGACTGTAAACTAGATAGCCTGCTGGATGGCATTGAAGAGGAATATGCCCAGTCAAGTTGACTATGTAATTTAAGATGACATGTAAAATGCCTTCTAGCCGGATTGTAGATCGTTTGTCATAGCAGACCTTTTCGCTTCAACCTCGGGACCCAATAGTCCGGAGTGTGTCCGAATACCCTTGCGGTTATATAAGAACCGGGGCATGCATGGAGACCAGGCGTAGGGGTCATTAGTGCTTTATCAGACAAGTGCCCAACTAGTTATGTTATATTACATGGTTAGTAAGAAACATCTTCCAGGGAGTATAGTTACGTTAGGGGTTCCTTTCCCTGGGAGGCATGCCCTAAAGTGCATGTCCGGACTACGAAAAAATCAGAAAAACATCTGGGGGCAGGTAAATAAATAGGTAAGAAATCGTCTTTTAGTTCACCGACCGAATATTCCCTTAAGAACGCTAGCTTTCGGCTTAACCCAGTCTGAGGTACACATCCGGCTGACCCGGCAATAACAATCGCAGAGGTGCTCCCTTTACCGCCTAGCCGAACAATCGGGAACGTAGGGGTAAGCACAGGAGCCAGGCAACCCAGCTTGGCCAAAACTTAAGTCATATCGATGCATATAATGGTGAATAAAAGTTACATGTGGAAGTGTGACACATGTGTTGGGCATGAAGCACGTATAAATAAGCTTCTGTTAAAGAAGCCCCCAGGTATAATGAGCGCGGATAGTGCATCAAATGTGTGCGAACAATGCGCGAACAAGCTTTCAAATGCTGTAATAGGAAAGGGGGGAGAAGGAGAGAAACAGAAGACAGCTAATATGTAAAATATAGACAGAGGAAGGAGACGAACTCAGAATCCGGCGCTAGGCGTAGAATCTTTGGAGATGGGCTGCGTTCCATGGGTTTGGCTCGAGTCGGTTATCCGATGCATCTCGCAGACGGTACGCTCCACCGGTCAGGACTTGGTCGATGATAAAAGGACCTTCCCATTTGGGCTTGAGTTTGTCCTTTTTCTTGTCCGGCAAGCGTAGAACTAACTCGCCAACGTTGTAAGTTTTGGCCCGTACTTCTCTGCTTTGATATCTTCGAGCTTGCTATTGATAGAACGTAGAGCGGGCTTTTGCCACGTCACACTCCTCCTCCAATGCGTCCAAACTGTCCTGCTGATCGAGCTCGGCTTCTCTTTCTTCGTACATGCGCACGCCAGGTGAGTCATGAATTATGTCACAGGGCAGAACTGCCTCTGCGCCGTATACCATAAAGAATGGTGTATATCCGGTGGTGCGATTCGGAGTGGTCGAGCTCCTCTACCCAGTGCATGTTAGATTCCTTAAGGGACCGCACTAATCGGGGTTTGATACCGCTCATGATTAGACCATTTGCTCGCTCGACTTGACCGTTAGTTTGAGGGTGATAGACTGAAGCATAGTCGAGTTTGATGCCCATGTTTTTGCACCAGAGTTTAACCTCGTCAGCCGTAAAGTTCGTGCCGTTGTCAGTGATGATGCTATGGGGGACGCCGTAACGGTGTACGACCCCAGATATGAAGTCTATCATCGGTCCGGATTCGGCCGTCTTAACAGGCTTGGCCTCTATCCATTTGGTGAACTTATCCACCATGACCAGTAGGTATCTTTGCTTGTGGGTTCCTCCTTTAAGGGGTCAAACCATGTCAATCCCCCAGACCGTGAAGGGCCAGGTTATGGGTATAGTTTTGAGGGCGGTGGGTGGCATGTGGCTTTGATTAGCAAAGAGCTGGCAACCGACGCATTGTTGGACTAAGTCCTGAGCATCTGCCCGGGCCGTCGGCCAATAAAATCCTGTACGGAGGGCCTTGCCTACAAGGGCCCGGGCTGCAGCGTGGTGCCCGCCGAGTCTGGCGTGAATTTCAGCCAGAAGGTTCCGCCCTTCCTCTTCGGAGATACACCTTTGAAGGACTTCGGTTGTGCTTTTCTTGTAAAGCTCTCCCTCATGGACCTTATAGGCTTTAGATCGCCACACTATGCAGCGGGCCTCGTTTTGGTCCTCGGGTAGTTCTTGCCTAGTTAGGTAGGCTAGGAATGGTTCCGTCCACGGGGCAATGACTACCATTATTACGTGGGCTGAGGATGTTACTTCGTTGGCAGAACCGCCAATTGTGTCAGAATGTTCGGTGTGGGGCAGTGCGGTTGGGTCCGGGTTATTATTTCCGGATTCCCCCTCCCATAGTATGGATGGCTTGAACAGCCTCTCTAGGAAGATGTTGGGAGGGACGGCATCACGCTTTGCGCCAATGCGAGCCAATACTTCTGCTGCCTGGTTGTTATCCCGGGCTATATGGTGAAATTCGAGCCCTTCAAACCGAGCTGACATTTTTAGGATGGCGTTACGATAAGCTACCATTTTCGGATCCTTGGCATCGAAGTCTCCATTTATTTGGGATATCAAGAGGTTCGAATCCTCGCGCACCTCGAGGCATTGAATGCCCATGGAGACTGCCATCCGGAGGCCATGTAGAACGGCCTCGTATTCGGCTCTTCGCCACTTTTGGCCACCTGTCGTAGTATCCAACATGCTCTAAGGCTATGAGTTGGAGTGGCACCCTCTATACTATGAAATTTGCAGGGTCCATTGAGCCATCCTTCCAGTACGGTTCCATGCCCTATAGAGGGTTTTTGCTTTTTAGTGTTTAACCCAGGTGCCTAGCGATAATGCGCCCTTTTATTTCGGACTGTGGTTGTATTCAGGGCCGGATTGTCCCAAAATTTGATTTCGGTTTTCCAGGCGCTTTCCATCACACAGTACTTTCGTACTATGGACGCCAAGTCAGCGAAGCGTGTAATTTCACGACGACTTACGACGTTGAGGATTCCCTTGTCCGTGCAATTATTGCAGAAGAATGAAATTGCGTCCTCCTCGCGGCAGCCCTTTATCCTGTTCATAACCAGGAGGAATCTGGCCCAATAATGGTGTACTATTTCTGCAGGCTCTTGCCGGATTTGAGATAGATCGCTTATGTTTGGGTGGGCGGGTGGAATTTAATTCGGAACCCCGTCCACTTTAAAACTCAGGGGCCAAGTAGTTTCCGAACTTGGAAGCTTGGGTTCTTGGATGTTGTCTAATGAATCTAGCCTGCTGCCTGACTTTAGGTTCAGGGCTTGAGTAACATCCTCCCCTCTGCAGGAATCCGGCATGGAGGGATCGGGAATCTAGACACAGCTAGTCCTTAAAATAGAAGAAGGGTCACCGTATTGTTCCTCTACCACAGCAACATGGTGGGTAACCTGGGGAGAGTTAATCTCTCTTAGATATGGTTTAAGCCCAATCTGATCGTAGTCTGTAGCGACTCCCAGGGCGGCGATGCGATCCAAGAGCTCGTTTAAGGAAGAGAGCTCCATTGGATCTAACTGCTCGGTGAGTTCCGAGTTGACGTGAAGATTGCTTTGGATGACCTGAGAAGTCATCGTCGGTGCGGCGGCCGAACAGGCGGTCATAAGGAAACTGCCTATCCGGAGAGTTTGGCTAATAGCCAAAGCTCCTTTAGCCACAGTGCCATCTTTAAAGATGGGATGGGTCATCCTTCCTGATGGCGACGGCACAAAGGAACTCTCATTGAAAGCACCAATGTCGGTGTCAAAACCAGCGGATCTCGGGTAGGGGGTCCCGAACTATGCGTCTAGGCGGATGGTAACAGGAGACAAGGGACACGATGTTTTTACCCAGTTTCGGGCCCTCTTGATGGAGGTAAAACCCTACTCCTGCTTGATTGATATTGATGATATGGGTAGTACAAGAGTAGATCTACCACGAGATCATAGAGGCTAAACCCTAGAAGCTAGCCTATGGTATGATTGTTGTTGTTTCTACGGACTAAAACCCTCCGGTTTATATAGGCACCGAAGAGGGTTAGGGTTACACAGAGTCGGTTACAATGGTAGGAGATCTACATATCCGTATCGCCAAGCTTGCCTTCCACGCCAAGGAAAGTCCCATCTGGACACGGGACGAAGTCTTCAACCTTGTATCATCATAGTCCAGGAGTCCGGCCGAAGATGATAGTTCGGATATCCGGACACCCCCTAGTCCGGGACTCCCTCAGGCACCCCGTAAGGCGGTTGATGCTCTTATTTTGCCACAAGAAAGCTAATTTTATGAGAAAAATCTGGGCAAAAGATTCACCCCAATCAGAGTTATGGATCTCCGGATATAAAAGAAATGGTGAAAGGGCAAAATCTGGGAACGCAGAAACAGAGAGGGACAGAGAGATAGATCCAATCTCGGAGGGGCTCTCGCCCCTCCCATGCCATGGAATCCAAGGTCCAGAGGGGAAACCCTTCTCCCATCTAGGGAAAAGGTCAAGGAATAAGACGAAGAAGGGGGGCTCTCTCCCCCTTGCTTCCGGTGGCACCGGAGCGCTGCGAGGGGCCATCATCATCACCGCGATCTTCACCAACACCTCCGCCATCATAACCTTCCCACATCTATATTCAGTGGTCCACTCTCCCGCAACCCGCTGTACCCTCTACTTGAACATGGTGCTTTATGCTTCATATTATTATCCAATGATGTGTTGCCATCCTATGATATCTGAGTAGATTTTCGTTGTCCTATTGGTGATTGATGAATTGCTATGATTGGTTTGAATTGCATGTTTTACTATTGGTGCTGTCCTATTGTGTCCTCCATGTTGCGCAAGCATGAGGGATTCCCGCTGTAGGGTTTGCAATATGTTTATGATTTTCTTATGGTGGGTGATGTGAGTGACAGAAGCACAGACCCGAGTAAGTAGGTTGTTTGCATATGGGATAAAGGGGACTTGATACTTTAATTCTATGGTTGGGTTTTACCTTAATGATCTTTAGTAGTTGCAGATGCTTGCTAGAGTTCCAATCACAAGTGCATATGATCCAAGAAGAGAAAGTATGTTAGCTTATGCCTCTCCCCCAAATAGAATTGCAATAGTGATTATGAGTCTAGTAACGTAGTCAATTGCTTAGGGACAATTTCACAACTCCTACCACCATTTTTCCACACTCGCTATGTTTACTTTATTGCTTCTTTATCTAAACAGCCCCTAGTTTATATTTACGTGTTGTTTATTATCTTGCAAGTCTATCCATCAACACATACAAAGTACTTCTTCTTTTATACTTGTTCTAGGTAAAGCGAACACTAAGCGTGCGGAGAGTCGTATCAGTGGTAGATAGGACTTGAGAGAATATTTGTTCTGCCTTTAGCTCCTCGTTGGGTTTGACATTCTTACTTATCGAAAGAGGCTACAATTATCCCCTACACTTGTGGGTTATCAGACCCCATTTCTCTGCTACAATTAATAGAAAACCCCTTCATTTCTTGAAACCAATCATATCCCTCCCTCACCTCTTCAAACCAACCACGAGAAATATAGAATGAAACCTCTCACACACACGCGCGCGCGTGCCAAAGCTTGTGTGTTTAACTTTCAAGTTTGTAAACATGCATTATTCTACTTTGGATCCATTGCAATGCACAGACACATTGCTAGTTTTTAGTGATCTACATATTTCAAAACTAGACTCTTTTCTATCAAATCGGTGAATATGTATTAATCTACATTGAACGTGTGGAAACGCATTGGCACATTGCTAGTTATTACTACTATATAATTTTTTGACACCAGACAATGGGTGGAGTACATATACGAAGAGAAGAGGCGCACACACCGAATTGGTCTCTCACTGTCTCACGCACATGAGAGTTACGTAAAGGCACCGTAAACAAATAAACCCTAAAACCCTAGGCGCACGATTGCTGGATGCGCGGGTACCGGGTACGTGGTGGAGCGCACCTTTGTAGGAATAGTCATCTTGCATGATAATTTGATCCGTAGGAGTTGATGTTCGGGACCACAGGTGAACTACTTGGAGGCGGTGGCTCGCCAGTCGCCACTGATTGAGTAGCCGTGTTTAAAATATCATTATTAGTGGGGTAAGAGTTCCGATTTTCAATGGCGCGTTATAAGTACTAGTTTTAAGAACGATTGGTATGGGGCGAAAATGGAATTCATACCTACTACCTCCGTCCTGGTTTACTAGTCCCCACTGTATTTTGTGTCAAAGTTTGTCCACGAATTTTACTTGTAAAATGTGAATGGAAAATGAGATTTTCTTATACTCAAACAAAAAAGGAATTGAGGGAGTGATTGCTTTGACACAAACGCACCCTCTCATAGTGCAGGCATGAAACTGCGCGCCCTGGCGGGCCCCACTCACTACAAGCGAGGCTGAACACGCCTCCTCGCCGTATGCAACCGGCTTCAGACCGCCTCGCCTACCTCCATTGAATCCGCGTGTGTACCGACAAAATGTCCTTCTGTGAGCCAGCCGGCATTTGAGAACACAAAGCCTGTTTGCTCCTCTCGTCCGCCCGCTATTTAAACGAGGCCAGACGCCTGGAAAGAACTACACCACTCCGCCGCTCCCCATATCCTCCTTGCACCATTTTCTCCACACTCTCCATAGCATCCAGTGAGTAGAAAGATGAGTTCTCTGGCATAAAAGCCGTCTGGGTGCCCCGAACGAGCCAGGCAACTCGCTGCCCCACCTCCCTCCCCGCCCTAGGCCGTCAGTACCATGGGCAAGGCTGTAAGCGGGCAAGCGAAGGAGCAAGCCGCCGCTCCAAGCTGGCCCCTGGGGCATCAACTCGACCCTCCAATCCTGCTTGTAGAGGAGTGGCCAGTTACTACATGCCGGCACATGGGGGATCATGACGTCCAGTGCATCGTGGTTGTCCGCGCCATCCGGCGCAAATGTTTGCGGAACCATGGCATGCTAGCGGAGCTGGCCACCATGTCTGCGGCCACCGCCGACACCGAGGAATAGTAGACCACGGGGGCCTCCACCGCTTGAAACCCACGGATGCTACGAGCACCACGTCACCGGCAGGCACCCTGTCTGTTGCCCGGTTTGGCTCAAAACATCGTGGACCCCAGCCATGGCCAGCATTAGAAATATTAAACCTCCCTCTAGAAGTTATTAGCGTTTAGTCAAAAAATGTCCAAAATATAATTAACTATGTATGGTCTTGACTTGTTGTGCTTGCACTGGTAGTCGGGACTAGAGAGTTCTCTTTATTTATAACGCTCCTCACATTTTTTTGGCTTTGAAGTGAATCATGGTTGTGGACATTATCTATGAATGTGCAGATATCTGTGAACACGAGTTTGATGTGGACGCTGAAGTTGGTATGTTTGGCTTGCGTGTGAACTATACCATTCCCAATGCTTCGTCCGTTATTGCTTGGAAAGTAATTACTGTTATTAGATGACCCTAAAAAAATTATTTTGTGCCACATCAGTAGATGCACGGACATCACAACAGGCATGCTGAGTGGATAAACATTCGAACCTAGCTATTATGAAGGATATTTTGTATTGACAATAGTTTTAGATAGCAGGAGACGCCTAGCCTGCTCTGCCTCTACTAGCTTCTTTCTGACTTCTTCCATCTCTTCTTTGGCTTGGGTGAAGAGTGCATCTGATTGCGCTTTTTGCTTCTTTAGGAATTCAGCTACATTCTCAAGGGTTGCGGCATGCTTTCTTTCAGCCTTTACTAGAGCCACGAGGACACGAACAGTTGACGAGTCCACCTGGCTTGTGTGTAATCTAGCATCATCTCGGAATTTGCACCTTGTGTCAAATCCAGCATCATTAGGTAACGGACACCTTGTGTGTAATCCAGCTTCATTTTGGAAACATGATCTCGAGGTTGACCATACTTCCCTCCTCGCAGGAACTATATCCTAACATTAAGTTACTTCTTTTTTAGATCAATACTCAGAGCAACCCAGATCCATTTTGTAGAAGCCAGATAAACAGGGCTCGGAGAAGTGAATTCAAAAGGAGAAATATAAAAACAGACTCAAAGGTGTGAACACCCACTTCCTACATCAAGCTAAAAATGAAAGCATTAGGACGATTAAGACTCTTCTTATTACACATTGAAGAACATGAGGCTAAGAGAAATAGAACTACAAAATATACACATCAAAGAACACGAGGCTAAATGGAAGTAATTGAAAGGGTGTTACTTACCAAAGCTTGTTTTATAGGTTCAGTGCAGCTCCTGTTTAACTTGCCACGTTCCTTGAAGATGTCCCTAATATCCCGTGTTTGGTCTTCATTGCTCATCTGCATGTGCGCACTCATCATTTTAAAATCTCAACATGGCAAGAAAAATATAGTAATACTCACGAATCTTGTGGGCAACATTAATGGACTCATCTGCCATGTTAGAGCATCTCCAACAGAAGCGCAACGCACGGCGCATTAAAAAATGTTTATAGCGCCGGAATAGCCAGTTTTTGCAGGCCGCGCATTGCTGGCTCCAACGGCCGCTGCAAAAAATTGCACGCGCACGCCGCTCTAGGAGACGCACTATAGTTTTCTCTCCTTTCTACTCTGACTCTATACACATTCGACTCCGACTCGATACTGGCATAGATAGGTACATAGATAGTTCTCAGCATATATATAGCATACGTAAATAAAATATAGATAGTTCAACTACTCCTCGTCGTCCGACTCCACCTCGGTGATGTCCTCCTCCAACGTCTTAATGTAGGCATCAAGATACCGATTGTTGTTGGAATCCTAGGGTGACGCTGCTCCTAGCTTGATGTTGAATTGAGCGTCCGCCTTCCGCATACGCCTGCCCTCGCGATAGGTGGCTCGCTCCGCCCTCCTCTTCTCCCTCTCCGCCCTCTTCTATGCGCAGAAGTCGTGCTCGTTGATGATGTCTAGAAGGAAGCGTTGGCACCTCAACGCCATGGCTTCCTCAACCTACTCGGTGATGTCGAGACGGTGCTCCTGCCTCCGGTCATCGCGACGACCTCATTGGTGATAAACCGCGGGGGAGGCATGAGATCATGCACCCGCTCCCGTGTCGGCACAGTGGGGAAGTTCATGTCCCTACAAGGCCGCTGGAGGCGTCACGCCACCGCGTCGTACACGCGTGTAGCTTTGTGGGAGATGTCAAAAGTGCCGAGGCAAGGTGCATCTCGTTGAACCGGATCTCATTGGAGAAGCCGCCGGAGGGGCGCGTGCAGACGCCGCGGTAGCCCAAAGTTTCCCGGCGGCATGATGGCGCGGCGGCGGCGAGACGAGAAAGAGCGAGGAGAGAGCGGTGGCGAGGCACAGAGCGGTGGGAGGGCGTTGGATTTTATAAAGCGCGCCGGACGCCGCGCGCCATAACTAGCACGCACCCTGCCGCTTTTTCCCGCGCGCGTGCGATCCTTTCCCAACGTCCCTGCTATCTCTATTCTCTTCGCTACTTATATATATATATATATATATATATATATATATAGACCGTCTATTATGCTATTATTAGCAGAATAACTATTCTGATAACACTTCCACACTGCACGCTCAACGCAAGTGCACGTCATTCTTTAAACCAAGTGTGCTGCAGTACTCACACGATTGAATTTCTCGTCAGAAAAAATTGCACGCATTGTTTTTTCGGTACTGTTTTTGCTCTAGTTTTTTAACCATTTATCGGAATGAGACGTGTAATATATCGTTGAGAAGCTATGGATTAGGCGCAACTTCGACATGTTGAATACTTTTCGAGATTCCATATGGTTTAAGAGCAGTTTTGAAAATAGTGCGGCCCATGTCGAGTGGCAGCAAGCATTTTTTCGCGTTTTCTTCTAAACTTCTTGTCGGAACGAAGCAACTGATACACTGTTGGAAAGATATCATCGAGGTGCATCTTTTTCATATCTACCATTTTCTCTAATTCGTTACGGTTTAAGAGCAGTTTCAAATTTACTAAATCGCGGAATTCTGTTTTTCAAAAAAAATTAAATTTTTGGTACTGTTTTCGCTCCAGTTTACTAACCGTTTGTCGAAATGAGGCGTATGATACACCGTTGAAAATCTACGGACGAGGCGCAACTTTCATATGTTGAAATGTTTTTGAGATTCCTTACGGTTTTTAGTTAATTTTTGAAAATTGTGCGGCTAAAGATCAGTGACAGCGGACGTTTTTCGCGAAACTTTACAAACCACTGGTCGGAATGATTCAAACTATACGCCGTTGGAAAGATATTGACGAGGCGCAACTTTTTCATGTAGAACACTCTCTCTAATTCTTTACGGTTTAAGAGGAATTTTGAATTTACCGAAATGCGGACACTGTTTTTCGCGACACCCAAATCGACGTGGGTACTTCATCCAACTGAAAATCACACTACATCAGACGAAAAACCGCACTGCATCTGACGGGTAAGAGAACTGCTTGGTTTCTTTTATTTAAACGTAATTTTTTCAAGGACGAGAAAGTAGAGTGCACTTCACATCGGGTGTAAATGAAGCACAACACTATCAAGAAGTGAACCGCATTACTTTTTTTGCTTCCGTAACAATTTTTTGCACTTACGGATGAACAGAATCATACAGCCGACCGCATTGCATCGGACAGGCAAGTGAACCCCGTAAGTTTTCTCTTTTTTCAAACTTTTCTATGCTTATTTGTGAACCTCATGGTCAAAGTTAGTGAACCGCGTGGCCCAGACTAGAGAACAATATTTTTTTGGTTGGTGAAAGTGAATTGCAAGGCAGAAACTAGTGGACTTCACAAAAAGAAACGAACTTCTTCTGTGTTGATTTTTTATTGTTTTTACAAAGGGAATTTTCTTACAAAGGAACCACAGGAGTGCACTGCAAACATTAAATCTAAAGAGTGAATCACCATTCTTTTTTTCCTAAACGAATTGAGCTGTCTTGACCCCGAGTGAACTTCTAGAGCAAGGTTTTTTTTTGTAGTGTTAACTTTTTTTTTGTTTCTTAATTTGCTCCACGGGTCCAAGTGAACTTCATCATTATTTTTGAATATTTTTCACAGTGAATAGTGTGAAAGTGCATGAGGTTACAATTTCTCGTCCCTGGTAATTTGCAAAACAAAAGAAACTGCATCAAATTGCTACAAAAGGAATGACATTGTACAGTTGACCGAACCTCTCACAAACAAGAAGAGGACTTCACAATACATACAAACTGCATTTGGATTTATGAAAAGAAAATCAGGTTTGCCTCGTCCTCAAACAGTGAATTACAGCCGAGAGCCTGAAAAGTAAACAAGCTGCACACGACACCTGGTACCGAATTGCAGAACAACAGAAGCTAAAAAATTCGTCCGATGCCCGTGGATGAACCGCACGAGGGTGCACGGTGCACTGCATGAGGGATCCAGCCGCACTATAATGGCATGGCCAGGACCTCGCAATCAAAATGCAAGCCGATTTGCAAACAAACTACAAGCCGGCGTTGCGTCAATAGTGCCAGCGGGAGCGAAAGTGCTACTATCGACTAGAGGGGGGTGAATAGGCGATTTTTATGAAAGTCTTCAAAACTTGGTAGTTTCGAACACAAACAACAAAAATGACCTAATTGTTATGCAGCGGAAGATAAACTACCCTAAGCAAGCCGTAGTCAAGTATGTAACGATGTGAAAGTACAGGTCGAATAGCAGCTAGGTTGTAAGGATCAAGATGGAAGATAGTATGAAGCCAATCAACAGTAGTAGTCAAGCAATGAAGTCAAACAGATACACAGATAGGCAATGACTTCATGAAGACAAACTTAAGTAAGGTTGGGAAGGGATAGAACCAGTTGCTTGTTGAAGACACAGGATTTGTTGGAACAGTTCCAGTTGCTGTGACAAATGCACGTCTGGTTAGGGAGGCTGAGATTTAACTCAGAAGACTGTGTCTTCACCTTATTCCCCTTGAGCTAAGGACACCCATTCCTCGCCCAATCACTCTGGTAAGTCTTCAAGGGAGACTTCCAAACCTTCACAGACTTCGTTCACAGGCAATCCACAATGACTCTTGGATGCTCAGAACGCGACGCCTAACCGGCTGGAGGATTCACAGTCCTCAAGTGTGATAAGTCTTCAGGTCACACAGACAGAAAGACTTTAGTGATGCCTAACACTCGTTGGCTCTGGGTGTTTGAGCTTTGTCCTCGCAAGGATTTTTCTCTCTCAAATGCTTCGAGGTGGGTTGCTCTCAAATGACAAATGTCGTGCACAAACTCTGAGCAGCCACCAATTTATGGTGTAGGGGGTGGGCTATTTATAGCCACTAGGCAACCCGACCTGATTTGTCCAAAATGACCATGGGTCACTGAGGAACTGACACGTGTTCCAACGGTTAGATTTCAAACACATGCGGCAACTTTACTTGGGCTACAAGCAAAGCTGACTCATCCAGCTCTGGATAAGATTTGCTCTCATTGTCTTTGCTCGAAGACATAGGATTTGAGTTGAGCATCACATCAGTCACTCTGACTTAGTTCACTTGGACCCCACTTAACAGTACGGTGGTTCCTATGACTCAACAAAGAAGAAAAGGAAACTACAATGTATTTTCATGTCATAGTCTTCAATATGAATATCTTCTCTTACCACCATTGTCTTCAATGTCTTCATACATTTTTAGGGGTCATCTCTGGTAGGTAAACCGAATCAATGAGGGACACTACCTGCGTTATCCTGCAATTCTCACAAAGGCATTAGCCCCTCAACCAATTTGTCGTCAATACTCCAAAACCAACTAGGGGTGGCACTAGATGCACTTACTAGGGCTGGCTTCACCTTAGGAGATGGAGTTGGCTGGGCCTCAAAGTCTTCATCCTCTTCTTGCACGGGAGGTGTAGCTTGTTGTTGTTGTTGGGGAGTACTCGGGGAGTCTTGGAGTTGTGGGTGATCAGCCCATGATGCATTCTAAGCAATTGGCGTCAGAGCACGACCAATGCTGATGAGTTCGCTGTTCGTATGAACAGGCGATGATACCACGTTATGTTCAATCTGAGGAAGAACTTCATCATCAGCTACATTGTCATCATGACCAATGTCTTCAGCAGCGGTGGGTTCAACTGCTGGAATATCTTCAGCTTCATGAGCCTCTGTGGGAGCAGGCTCATGGATGATCATCCTTCGTTCTTGTTGTTCTGACACTGGACGAACCACTAAAATGGGTTCAACAACTAAGGGCTCTGTGGAAGCAGCCCTAGTCTTCTTGGTCTTGCGCTTCTTCTTGGAGGGAGCGGCATGAGAGGCTTCAGTGTTCCTTCTCTTTCTGGCTTCAGCCTCAGCAGCCCTCGTCTTCTTCTATTCTGAAGCGGTTGTGGTGACCTTTGGCTTCGAGCCAGTTATGCTACTTGGGAAGATAATGCGAGGGGCTTCTTGTCGTGAAGGTTTAGGCTGTTCAGCAGGAAGCTTCTTCTTCCTTCTTGCAGCCATCCTGGGGTGAATGCCAGGACGGCCAAGTGACTTGCGCTTCTCAGCCTCATTGTAGGCGAGCACACACTTATCGGCCAAACTCTTCATGCGCTCTCGAGAGCCCTGAGCTTCTTCACGCTTATTCAGAAATGCTTCTTTAAGCTCATGTAGCATGACTTTGAAATTTCTGACGTCTTGAACACTTAGCTTGGCCACATGCTTCTTGAATTGAGCCTTCTCATAATCAATCTTGTTCTTGAGGTCAACAATGCGCTGAGCAAGAGCTAGCTCAGAAGCAATGGCGCCATTGAAGGTGACACTGAGGCCAATGGGAAGCTGTAAAGCTTCAAAGCTGAGATTGGGGGTGTCGAACCACTCATCAATGAAATTGTGGATGATGGCCACATCAAAGAGAGGCAAGTTGTTGAAGATTTCTGCTTCTTCCTTGCTCTTTATCAGCTGCTCAAGGGCATCATCAGCAAGATCTTCATCACTTGACAGATCAATTGGTTCTTCACGCAGTATTGCGGCAGGAGTCAAGGCTCTTTGATAAGATGGTCTGACAAGTTGCTTTTTCTTCTCCGTTCTCTTGGAGACACAGGATTGATCTTCAGACTGCACGCTGGCTTCAGGAGGTGCAGTGGCCAGTGGCTTCACACGAGAAGTCTTTGGAGGTGCAGTTGATCTTGAAGCCTTTGGCTTCTTTTGCTTCTGCGCCTTTGGAGGAGGAGCAGGGGCTTCATCGGAGTCTGCATCATTTTCAGAATGATCAACTATGGCGCCTTGAACCACGATGTAGGTGATGAGGCCGTCAAGGTTGGAGAAGGGGCCGATCACATTGGGATCAGCATCACGGGAGCCGTCAGCACGGGGAGCAGAGGGACCTGGGTTGAAGTCCAAGCCCAAGGACTTCTTGTTCTTCTTGGCCGAAGCCACAGCAAACTGGTAGTTGCGCTTGAAGAGAGAGTCGTCACGACACCAGAGTAGTGAGGTGGGATCTACGTTCTCAGGCTGTGGTCCACGGACCATGCAAGGATAGAAGCCTTGATCAATGGATTCAGCTCGGCTCTTGGGTTGAAGGCCTCGATAGAGGATATCACCCCAAGGTCTCTTGATGGCATTCTTCTCTGCATATTCCTTCGCCACAAACTTGTACTTGAACCATTCCTCAGCCCAATAGCGCCGAATCCATTGGATTCGCGTCTTTCTCTGACGATAATTCTCTTCGGGATCTGTCTTGTAGAGTTCTGCTAAGTCATCAGGCAGATATTTGGATGTACCTTCTCTGCGCTGTCTGCCACCCTTCCTTGCTGATTTTTCTGCAGCCATGAACTTCAAGCTGAATGGCTTCAATACGTTCAAAGGTTTCAAAGATTTACGCTTGCTGGTCAAGCAGGAACTGGCTTCAGGAGAATTGATATGATGCTGTAAGTATTCTGCAAACGAATGCAGACTATGAGAACCAAGGGATTCTCCCACGGACATGTACTTGTGACAGCATTAGAGATGCGAGGGAAGGGGAAGAGGTCATATGCATTCTCGGATGATTTTGAAGCTAAATCAGTTTGAAGACATTGACCTCATGATGCAAAGACATTCACTTATATAGGTGAGTTGGTTCCAGATTTGTACCAATCCGTGAATAAGTACAAGTGAGGAATCAAACTAGACAGGAAATCTAAGTGAATCGACTAGGCAGTATGAGATGCAGACATAATAGATCTAACTTGAATAGGCAGAAACCACTTTCGGTAAACAGGATGAATCTTGAAGACCAAAAAGGTGGTAAAAATAGAGTTATAATTACCGCACGAAGAACTGCTAGATGGGATGAATAGGAGACCGAGCGGTTCAGCCCACCGTGCCCTAACTTGGCGACAGAGGACACCTACGGTGACGGCGGAGAGGACGATGTCCACGGCCGGCGTGAGGACGGCGTCGGAGAAGTCGCGGCAGCTAAGCGCTTCGTCGCCGGCGTCGTCGCGAGCTAGCGGTGGCGCTAGGGTTTTGACGGAGGTGGAGAGGTGGAAGAAGGATTTCTTTACCGCAGGGGACAAGTATTTATAAGTAGGTGAGAGACACAACGCAATTACGCTGGTGCCCTTGGCGGTTCACATCTGAGGGGCACGTGGCAAGCATGCAACATACTCAGAGTTGTCCCACGTTCCCACGCCCGCCAGGCATGTCGGAGAGTTGTTCCAGCTTCTCCGGATTTCAACAATAAAGATAAGTCATTTAAAACAGATTTAATGTTTGTCTCTTTGCCTTCTTCTGACTGGGATGCAGAGAAGACATCCGACAGTTTCAATAGAATGCATATGATTTGGACAGATAGAGTTTGAGATAGGAAGCATAGAGAGGTTAGGGTCCGATCACATTCACTTAGTTCAAAAGATCCAACCTTGAAGACATAGCTATAAGTGAATGTTGTAGAGGACAGAACACTAGTATATATATATATATATATATATATATATATATATATATATATCAGAAAGCAATCAAATCATCATAGTGTAGGAAGTCATGAAGACAAATTGAAACTGAAGACAAACCAAATGCAAAGTCATTGCAATATAACGCCATGAGTGAAACACTTCAAACAAAGAAGGTTGGTGGTGGCATTACCCACCGTATAGGAAGTATTAGACCCAGACACGGCGCACTATTATCGTGGCGCTCCGAAGTCATATTCCATGTTAATGTATTCACACTCAGAGTGTAAATCCTCATTGATTGAAGATATACATTACTTTGTGTGTTGCACATCTAAGTCATCAACATGCATAAGTGTTAGGATGTGTGCCTGATCACAGGACATTAGAGGATTCCAAGATATTTAGCTCACACCGTAACTTGCAAAACCTTTTCTCATCCAAGGGCTTGGTGAAGATATCTGCCAGTTGCTCTTCAGTGTTGACGTGAATGATATCGATATCTTTCTTCATAACATGGTCTCTAAGAAAGTGATGACGAATTTCAATGTGCTTTGTCTTTGAGTGTTGGACTGGATTGTTGGCTATTTTGATGGCACTTTCATTGTCGCAGAAGAGAGGTACTTGTTTCAGATTGATGCCATAATCCTTGAGAGTTTGCTTCATCCATAGAAGCTGAGCGCAACAGGATCCAGCAACAATGTATTCAGATTCAGCAGTTGCGAGTGATACACAGTTCTGCTTCTTTGAAGACCAACTGACAAGTGATCGACCAAGAAAATGACATGTGCCTGATGTAGACTTGCGATCCACCTTGTCACCAGCATAATCAGCATCCGAGAATCCAACCAAATCAAATTTTTAGCCCTTGGGGTACCATAATCCGAGTGTTGGGGTGTAAGCCAAATATCGAAGAATTTGCTTCACAGCTAAGTGATGCGATTCCTTTGGTGCCGCTTGGAATCGAGCACACATGCAAACGCTAAGCATAATATCTGGCCTAGATGCACATAAATAAAGCAAAGAACCAATCATGGAGCGGTATATCTTTTGATCGAACTCTTTACCATTGTCGTCGGGACCCAGATGGTGTTTGGCTGGCATTGGCGTCATGTAGCCTTTGCAGTCTTCCATTCCAAACTTCTTCAGACAATCTTTGAGGTATTTTTCTTGAGATATGAAGATGCCATTTCTTTGCTAACGAATTTGAAGACCAAGGAAGAACTTCAGCTCTCCCATCATGGACATTTGATATTGCTCTTGCATCATGTACCCAAACTCATCACTGTACTTCTGGTTGGTGCAGCCGAAGATTATGTCATCCACATATATTTGGCATACAAACAGTTCACCATCATATGTCTTCGTGAAGAGTGTGGGTTCAAGGGATCCAGGTTTGAAGCCTTTGCTCTTCAAGAAGTCTTTAATTGTATCATTCCAGGCACGAGGAGCTTGTTTGAGGCCATACAGTGCTTTGTTTAGCTTGTACACCATATCAGGATGTTTGGGTCTTCAAAGCCAGGTGGTTGTGCGACATATACTTCTTCTTCAATCTTGCCACTGAGAAATGCACTCTTTACATCCATTTGATATAGCAACATGTTGTGATGATTAGCATAGGCTAGCAGTATGCGAATAGCTTCAAGCCTAGCAACAGGAGCAAATGTTTCATCGAAGTCAATTCATTCAACTTGAGTATATCCTTGAGCCACAAGACGTGCTTTGTTTCCGACGACTTGACCATGCTCATATTGCTTGTTTCGATATATCCACTTTGTTCCAATAATGTTATGCTTGCGAGGGTCAGGTCGCTTGACGAGTTCCCAAACATTAATCATCTTGAACTGTTGAAGTTCTTCTTGCATGGCTTGAATCCATTCATGTTCCATAAAAGCTTCAGCAACTTTCTTGGGTTCAGATATTGACACAAATGAAAAGTGCCCACAGAAGTTTGCTAGCTGTGTTGCTCTGGATCGAGTGAGCAGACCAGGTGCATTGATGCTGTCAATTATCTTCTCTATTTGAACCTCATTTGCAACACGAGGATGAACATGACGAAGATTTTGCTCTGGCTGATCATTGTCATCATTGGGAGGATTGTCTTCGGTCTGAACATTATCTTCAGGTTGATTTGGTGCAGAGATGATAAGTTCCTCTTCAGGCTGTGCTTCAGAGGGCATGATTTCACCAGTTCCCATCAGCTTCATAGACTCGTTTGAAGGAGCTTCATCTAGTGTACTCGGCAGAATCTCTCTCTGTGAGCCATTGGTTTCATCAAATTTCACGTCCACAGTTTCAATGATTTTGTAGAGATAAAGGTTGAAGACTCTGTAGGAGTGTGAATCCTTTCCATAGCCAAGCATGAAGCCTTCGTGAGCCTTAGGTGCAAATTTTGACTTGTGATGGGGATCCTTTTCCAGCATCTAGCTCCAAATACTCTGAAGTAACTGAGGTTTGGCTTCTTGCCAGTAAGGAGCTCATAAGACGTTTTGTTCAGAAGCTTATGGATGTACACACGGTTGATGATGTGACATGCTGTATCAATAGCTTCAGTCCAGAACTTTCTTGGTGTCTTGTACTCATCTAACATTGTTCGATCCATCTCAATGAGGGTTCTGTTTTTGCGCTCAATGATGGCATTTTGCTGAGGTGTGTATGGAGCAGAGAACTCATGAGTGATTCCCATTGTATCCAGATACAGATCAAGTCCAGTGTTCTTGAATTCGGTGCCATTGTCACTTCTAATGTGCTTGATCTTCATGCCATAATTGTTCAATGCTCGATTTGCGAAGCGCCTGAAGACATCTTGCACTTTAGTCTTGTAAAGAATTATATGAACCCATGTGTATCTTGAGTAGTCATCAACAATGACGAAGCCATAGAGACAGGCAGTTGTTGTGAGGGTGGAGTAGTGAGTAGGTCGAAATAAGTCCATGTGTAACAGCTCGAAGGGTTGAGATGTTGTCATGATTGTCTTCGAGGGGTGATTTGCCCTTGTCATCTTTCGAGCTTCATAGGCACCACACAAATGATCCTTCTTGAACTTGACATCCTCGATGCCAATGAGATGCTTCTTCTTGACAAGTGAGTGCAAATTCCTCATGCCAGCATGCCCTAGCCTTCGATGCCAGAGCCAGCATTCTGAAGCTTTTGTGAGAAGACATATGGCAAGCTGTGGACCTGCTGAGAAATCTACCATGTATAGATCATCTTTTCGATACCCTTCAAAGACAATGTCAGCAAATGTAATGTGACTCTTGTCGGATGGACGTAAGGTTGAGTCCATGAGAAGACTTCGATCACCAGTCATATGATTCATGCATCCACTGTCCATAATCCATTCTGAAGCTTTTGGTGATGTACCCTACAGTGCAGTTAGGAGGATAGGCTTCACAAGAGTGTTGTGAAGCATAAGCATTTGACACATATAGGGACAGTCACAACTTATATCAAGGTTAGGACATAGTATGACTGATAAGAGATTCAGATGTGAAGTATATAGAATGACATTTTATCGTGCGTCCTGAGTGAATTTTAGGTCCCCAGCAATAGTATCGGACGCCATTGATTGCTGGCTGGAGACCTTTTTCTGCAAAAGAGAGTTAGTTCTTTGCCACCCACATCTTCAGCGGTGGCTTAGAAGCAATGAGTCTTAGTGCAGCATCTGAGAATTTTGGCTTTGAAGCCCTAGCAAATAGCCTTGCAGGAGATGAATGATACTCATATGTATAAGCTGAAAAGTTCTTAGTCCTATGAACATAGCGGTTCGAAGATACACGCTCATATTCATAAGTCTGAGCATGATTTCCCTGCAAAACATTGGCGTTAGGGTGACTCATGTGAGTCCTGTATCTGTATGAAGCCTTTGGGCCACATGAAGCTATTGGTCTGGGGTTTGTCTTCTTCCTTGGTGGTGTCATGACGACATTCACAGGAAGATTCTCAATGTACTGCTTAGGTACCCAGATCTTCTTCTTAGGTGGTCCATTCCTGTAGTTAGTACCAATGTACCTGGCAAACACTTCACCATTCTGTTTTTTGAACAGCTTATAGTTTGCATCAAAGGATTCATCAATGATAATGGGATTAGCACAGGTAAAGCCAGATAAGGTGGATGGATCTACTGAAGGTTCCTTTACAGCAACCCATGTGGTTTTGGGGTACTGCTCAGGCTTCAAGTACGAGCCATCAACATTCATTTTGCTTTCGAACCCAACACCCTCTTTCCTAGGGTTTCGGTTCAGAATCTGCTTTTTGAGGACATTGCAGAGAGTCTGATGTCCCTTCAAACTTTTGTACATCCCTGTTTCAAGCAATGTCTTCAACATAGCATTTTCATCAGCAACAGCAGTGGTATCCTCCGCAGAGGGGTTAGTAACCACATCAGTAGGTGAAGACAATGAAACAGTAGTAGTAGTGGACCATTCAGCAACAGATGTAGCGTTATCACGCTCAATGCATTTTAGACATGGTGGTTCAAATCCATCCTGAGCGGAACTGATCTGTTGAGCGCGAAGTGACTCATTCACCTTTTGAAGATCTTCATGAGCCGCTCTCAATTTTTCAAGATCTTGTTTCCTTTGAAGATAATCATAGGAGAGTCTTTCATAAGTAGTTGAGAGCGATTCATGACGACCTTCAAGTTCCTGGTACTTAGCATGAAGATTTTTTATGTCGTCAACTAAGGACTATGAACGTGTCATTTCAGCGTCCAACAGGTCATCGCTTTTGTCTAATAGTTTTTGAGTATGTTCCATAGCCTTTTGTTGTTCAGTTGCAATTTTAGCAAGTGTTTTGTAGCTGGGTTTGGATTCACAATCAGAGTCATCTTCACTTGAAGTTTGAAATTAAGCATCGCATGATTTTACCTTGGCACCACGTTCCATGAAGCAGTAGGTGGGAGTAGGATCGTCTTCGTCATTAGCTTCAGCGTTGGTGTGGAAGTCATTGTCTTCAGTGTTGAAGATGGACTTGGCGACATAGGCTGTGGCTAGAGCCAGACTTGCAACACCAGGGTCGGACTCCTCTCCAGACTCCACCTCCGCCTCCTCTGAAGCAGACTCCTCCTCTGAATCCATTTCCTTGCCAACAAAAGCACGAGCCTTGCCAGATGAGCTCTTCTTGTATGGTGAAGGCTTGGAAGAAGACTTAGAAGACTTTGCGGATTTCTTCTTCTTCTTGTCATCAGAATCATATTCCTTGCTTTTCTTCTTCTTCTTCTGATTGTCCCACTATGGACACTCTGATATGAAGTGACCGGGTTTCTTGCACTTGTGGCAGGTTCTCTTCTTGTGATCATGGGTGGAGGCTTCATCATTCCTTGAGCTGGATCGTGAAGACTTTCTGAAGCCTTTCTTCTTTGTGAATTTCTGGAACTTCTTCACAAGCATAGCAAGTTCCCTTCCAATGTCTTCAGGATCTTCAGAACTGCAGTCAGATTCTTCTTCAGATGAGGAAACAACTTTTGCCTTCAAAGCACAAGTTCGGCCATAGCTTGGGCCATAGATATCTCTTTTCTTAGATAGTTGGAACTCATGTGTGTTGAGCCTCTCAAGTATATCAGACGGATCGAGTGTCTTGAAGTCAGGACGTTCTTGTATAATGAGGGCAAGAGTGTCAAAGGAGCTATCAAGTGATCTCAGCAGTGTCTTGACGATTTCATGCTTGGTAATCTCAGTTGCGCCAAGAGCTTGAAGTTCATTTGTGATATCAGTGAGGCGATCAAACGTGAGTTGGACATTTTCATTGTCGTTTCTCTTGAAGCGGTTGAAGAGGTTGCGAAGAACACTGATTCTTTGATCTCTCTAGGTTGAGACGCCTTCGTTGACCTTGGATAGCCAGTCCCAGACTAGCTTCAACGTTTCCAGAGCACTCACACGGCCATACTGTCCTTTGGTCAGATGACCACAGATGATGTTCTTTGAAGTGGAGTCCAGTTGAATGAACTTCTTGACATCAGTGGGGGTGACACCTTCACCAGTTTTGGGAACGCCATTCTTGACGACATACCAGAGGTCGACATCAATGGCTTCAAGATGCATACGCATCTTATTCTTCCAGTAGGGATATTCAGTTCCATCGAACACGGGACAAGCAGCGGAGATTTTGATTATCCCTGCAGTCGACAAAGCTGAAACTCCAGGTGGTTAAACCGAATCACACAGAACAAGGGAGTACCTTGCTCTGATACCAATTGAAAGTGCTACTATCGACTAGAGGGGGGGTGAATAGGCGATTTTTATGAAAGTATTCAAAACTTGGTAGTTTCGAAGACAAACAACAGAAATGACCTAATTGTTATGCAGCGGAAGATAAACTACCCTAAGCAAGCCATAGTCAAGTAGGTAACGATGTGAAAGTACAGGACAAATAGCAGCTAGGTAGTAAGGATCAAGATGGAAGATAGTATGAAGCCAATCAACAGTAGTAGTCAAGCGATGAAGTCAAACAGATACACAGATAGGCAATGACTTCATGAAGACAAACTTAAGTAAGGTTGGGAAGGGATAGAACCAGTTGCTTGTTGAAGACACAGGATTTGTTGGACCAGTTCCAGTTGCTGTGACAACTGTACGTCTGGTTAGGGAGGCTGAGATTTAACTCAGAAGACCATGTCTTCACCTTATTCCCCTTGAGCTAAGGACACCCAGTCCTCGCCCAATCACTCTGGTAAGTCTTCAAGGGAGACTTCCAAACCTTCACAGACTCCGTTCACCGGCAATCCACAATGACTCTTGGATGCTCAGAACGCGATGCCTAACCGGCTGGAGGATTCACAGTCCTCAAGTGTAATAAGTATTCAGGTCACACAGACAGAAAGACTACAGTGATGCCTAACACTCGTTGGCTCTAGGTGTTTGGGCTTTGTCCTCGCAAGGATTTTTCTCTCTCAAATGCTTCGAGGTTGGTTGCTCTCAAACGACAAAAGCCGTGCACAAACTCTGAGCAGCCACCAATTTATGGTGTAGGGGGTGGGCTATTTATAGCCACTAGGCAACCCGACCTGATTTGTCCAAAATGACCCTGGGTCACTGAGGAACTGACACGTGTTCCAACAGTCAGATTTCAAACACACGCGGCAACTTTACTTGGGCTACAAGCAAAGCTGACTCATCCAGCTCTGGATAAGATTTGCTCTCATTGTCTTTGCTCGAAGACATAGGATTTGAGTTGAGCATCACATCAGTCACTTTGACTTAGTTCACTTGGACCCCACTTAACAGTACGGTGGTTCCTATGACTCAACAAAGAAGAAAAGGAAACTACAATGTCTTCTCATGTCATAGTCTTCAATATGAATATCTTCTCTTACCACCATTATCTTCAATGTCTTCATACATTTTTAGGGGTCATCTCTGGTAGGTAAACCGAATCAATGAGGGACACTACCTGCGTTATCCTGCAATTCTCACAAAGGCATTAGTCCCTCAACCAACTTTGTCGTCAATACTCCAAAACCAACTATGGGTGGCACTAGATGCACTTACAGGGAGGCGTTGCTAGAACGAGAGGAGGATGGAGCGGCGCAGCACGGCGAAGGGCCGGTGGAGATGCCGACTATGGGGGAGGTACGAGATGGCGACCTCTCCCCAGAGTCGAGGAGGACCTCCATGGAAATCCCGTCAATGGTGAGCAGGGGGTACCGTGCAAGGAGGGGTTCGTCAAGCAGGCGGAGGAGCAACACTCCTGTCGAATTGGGGTATCAGCTGCTTTCAGAGGACACCCACAAGAGCAGATCGCCCACGATCCTCATGCGGTGCAGTCGTCCGGGTGGTGCAGTGCAGTCGCCGGGGGGATGCTCGAATCACTCATGCAAGATGGATCGGGTGCAGTCCATTCCGTCCCCCCGCCCTCGGCGAACTGCAAAGAGTGGAGGGGAGAGCTACATGCACCCACCGGTGGCTCAACGGAGCAGAACGCAGGGACGGATGAGGGGATGTGGAAGAGTTTATGGGGATTGAATCGAGCTGCATAAAGAACGCCATGGAACCGCATGCTTCCGCGTTGCCGCACTGCATTTGGAAGAAACCTCCCCGTGGGGACAAGGAAGCAGGAGGCGTCGGTGCACTGCTTGTGGATGGCGGCGGAGCTAGGCGGGCCGGCGCGACGACTGAGGTAGAAGGAGGCCGGGGCGGCGGCGCAGGGGGCTGTCGAGGCCTGGCTCCGGTAGCGGGGCGTCGCGGGGGCCCGCCATGGCCTGGATCCGGCGCCGCCTCGTGCTGGGAAGTGGTCGGGGGAGGGTTGGCTCATCGGCGGGGTAGCAGGTGGGGCTGCAGCGTGGGGGAAGCAGGTGGCGTGACGGCACGGGGGAGCAGGTCGGGCGGCGGCGCGGGGGGCCATCGCGGCCTGGCTCCGGCAGCGGGGCGTCACAGGGGCCCGCCATGGCTTGGATCCGGCGCCGCCTCGTGCTGGGAAGTGGTCGGGGGAGGGTTGGCTCGTCGGCGGGGTAGCAGGTGGGGCCGCGGCGCGGGGGAAGCAGGTGGCGTGACGGCACGGGGGAGCAGGTGGTGCGGCGGCGCGGGGGGCCATTGCAGCCTGGCTCCGGCAGTGGGGCATCACGGGGGCCCGTCGTGGCCTGGATCTGGCGCCGCCTCGTGCTGGGAAGTAGTCGGGGGAGGGGTGGCTCGTCGGCAATGGCAGGAAGGCCACCGGTAGGGTGGGCGGGATGGCTCGCCGGCGATGGCAGGAAGGACACCGGCAGGGTGGGGCGGGGTGGCTCGCCGGTGAGGGGAGGGAGGTGGTGTGGTGGTGGAGGTGGTGCATTGGTGGGGAATGGATGTGGTTCGATGGTAGGGGAGGGGGCACGAGGAGACGGGGAGTGGGGGTGGGCGGGTGGGCTTCGGCCGCGGTGAATTTTTTTTTGTCGTTAGGTGGCTGTGGTCGGGGTGTTAGCAGAATAAGATCCTGAGTTAGTAGAATAAGACTCTAAGGGTGTTATCATAATAGACCCACCCTATATATATATATATATATATAATATTTATTTTGATTTATATCTGATGGATAGGAAGGAAACTATGGAAATTTTGTAAAAAGATACCCGTACCTCTTTCCATGTTCGCAGATAAGGCCTTCCCTCGTTCATCCTTTTCTCCCACAAGATAAACTACACATACAAATGCATCTTGATGTTTCGTGAAACGCATGGGCATCTTGCTATTTCTAAAAAAACTTTCCATAATTTGCCAGACTACTGGTTGCAGATGAAGAACCTACCCAAGCACAGTGCAATACAGGAGCGACTCACAATTACAAGGTGATCTTTTGTTGGACAATGCAAGCTATAACCAATTACTTTTAAGGGAACAATAGCAACCAGGAAATTTGAAGGGTAGGTATGAACAAAATTGGAATTGCACATATACTGCTAAGAGATTCAATATACACATTATCAATCGAGGAGGAGTACGATGGTCGCGGCGACCTCTACGCATCATGGTCAGCAATGGGAGATAGTTCATTGTCCATGACGGTTGTGCTTTTGTGTTTGGTGTCAGTTTCGGGGAAGAAGATCCGACACTGTGGAAGACGGTGCCGGGGAGAGGCTCCGTGTACGATGACGACGACGGTGGACCGGCTCTAGTGCGGTGTATGACGTCGTCGTTGAGGCGGATGTGCTGCGATGGACTAGTGTGTCGATGTAGGAAGGAGCACGAAGGCTGCGGTGCCGTGGAGAAGTATATTTTGCGGTGGGGATATAAAATGGGGAGTATTCATGTGTACAACTCTGGGTGCCGGGGTGGCGTTTGCTGGGTAGGGAGAACCTGAAGTTACCAAAACAGCCCCCTAACAACCAGCATCCGTAGGCCTGTTCCGAAGGATATGATGGTAATTTCGCACTGCTTTAATCAGGGTCACGGGAGATTTTTTCCGCCGACCTCAAAATTTTGAACAATGAACTCCCCATTTGGCGTGTTGGGTGATTGGGCTAAGCTACTAGCGAGTAGTACTAGTAACTACTAGTACTCCCTCCATTTTTATTAACTCTACATATAAGGTTTGACCGAAGTCAAACTTCCTAAAGTTTGACCATGTTTATAGAAAAATATAAGCATTTACCATAACAAGTATGTATGATGTGAAAGTACATTCAATAATGAATGTAATGGTATTTATTCTTATTGTATATGTTAAATTTTTTGTTATAAACTTTGTGAGAGTTTACAAAACTTAACTTTGACCAATGCTAATACTCAGACTTAAATAAAAATAGAGCGAGTACACATTTGTTTTCTTAGTTTGTAGTGGAATTAATTATTTGTTGTAATCGTGAAATAAATATAATATGCTATTGACTTCGAATTTAGTGGTTTATACAATTCAATAGTTAGAATCATTGTTGAATTCCTAGATCTATACGAGGTCTACAGTATTTCTCAATATGCTCAAACTCACATAGTCCTAGTCAATGAAAATCTAAATGCATTTCATAGTTATTAGTTTGTAGGATGCAATAAAACCAACCATAACTCTACATGATCCATTATAAAAGCAACATTTTGAAAACATCCCAATGTGTGAATGAAAAATTGTAGAGAGAGCTTGCGAAGATGGAGCAAATAGGGAAGGAAAGATTGTATGTATGTGTGCGAGAGACTAGGAGACAAACCTAACGAGAGAGAGAGAGAGAGAGAGAGAGAGAGAGAGAGAGGAAGAAGTTAGGTCTGTGAGAAAGATGGAGACATGTAATATACGTGAGATGCGTGTGCATCCAGATTTTGTACACGTGGAAGGAGAAGAGACAACAGGTTTGATGAGAGAGCTGGAAAAACATGGACGAGAGGGGAAGGATCTCGTGGGTTGAGGTATTGATAATTTTGTGTGGGAGAGAGGGGGAGAAGTCAGTCAGCCGTGGACACATCATCTTGCTTCCAAATGGCCCTGGATTCTCTAGTGTAGTGTGGTCGCCGTCTTCGATCTCATCGATGCCCTCTTTGAAGATTGAGGTGGTGTGCATGCAGGGGTGCAGAGAAGCACAAGCGAGAGTCATCACCATATATCTTTGGATGGGGATGAATTGTGTGCCCGGGGGAGGGGGGTTGTGTGTGTGTGTGTGTCAGATATTGAGAGAAATCAAACCTATGGAGAGAATGTGTGTGTATGTGATAGAAAGCTACATGCTAAATAGGGTTTTCACGAAGAGATTGTGCGTGAGAGATAGAGAGCGATGTGTGGGCCTTGAGGTGGGCAGGGGCCGGGTCAGGGTGTCAAAATGTGTGCGTTGATGCATGTGTTACATGCGATCGTGCGAGGGAAGGACGAATCGAGGGAGATGGTTGCTATGTTATGGATGCTCCTCTCTCTCTCTCTCTCTATCCCTCTCTCGCCCTGTCTCTCTCTTATCTCTCTCTCTCTCTAACACACACACACACGTACAATAGAAGACTGTTATCTCATGTATACACAACCAATCGACATGTCTCTATGTCTCACTCATGCATGATCATTTGCACATTCACACCTCTCTATGTCTCTATGACATGCACACCATCTACACATTGCCCTTCCGCCACAACACACATATGGACACATACACGCATTCCCTCTCAGTCACACACACATAATCAGTATTAAAGAAATGTCAAGGGCACACCTAAAACGTCCAAATCCAAATAAGCATGAACTGAAGCTAAATTCAAATATATGCAAATATTGTGGCGCAAAGAACTTTTCCAGGAAAAAAAGTAGGGTAATATTCAGGGATTGTTTTCACACACACACAAAAGGTTCGGTGGATGTCCTTCGAGCGTGCTTGTAACTTCACTTAAATCCGTCAACCGTCGCGCCTCCCACGACCTTCGCATCCTTCGCGCGGTTGCGCCCTTTGAGACTTCGGACGGCTATAAATGAGCAATTTTTTCTGCCTACTCCGCATGTGTGATACTCCCTCTGGTCCTTTTTACTCCGTGTAAGATATGTGTCAAGTCGAAGACTGCAAAGTTTGACCATATTTATACTAAAAATATCAATATCTACAATACCAAATATATATTTTGTGAAACTACATTTCATAATGAGTATAGAAATATTGATTTGACACTGTGAATGTTGATATTTTTTCTATAAGTTTGGTCAAAATAGAGGTACATTGACTTCAGACAAAACATATATGCACAATGCAGACTGGTTCCTCCATCCAGGTGTGTGCCATGTCCTATCTAGTCATCTATACCAATATAAAAAGACCCAAAGGGGCAGATCCAATTAATCTTGGCCATCAAATCATGTCAATGCAACGACCTAGACTGCTTCAATGTCGAGCACTCAACACATTTAGCGTGGAGTTAATTTCATGCCAAAAATAGGGCTAATCACATAATAACACGCAAATAATTTCCTACTTAATATCCGCATGCACCTAATATACTTCCAAATTGCCGTGAATTGCACGTGCACATTAACTAGTCACAACAAGGTTAGCTATTAGAGTACTACTACCTCCCTTCTAGTTTTAAAGGGGTCGATTAAAAAATTTCACCTACTCTGACCAAGGTAGAGGCGGTGGAATAGTTTTTGTAGTCTGCAAAAGTACTCAATTAATGCTCTCGTTCTTTAAAAAAAATTGTTTACCAATGCATTATCGCATTGCATGCATGCATGAACACTAGTAAATGACAAAGATTTTTACATGCATTAGTTAGTATTCTCTTTAGGCTATTCATAGTGGAAAGTATCACATACTAGTATCATGTGCATGATACTAGTGTATGATACGGGACTACCTTTATAATGCCATGCATTACACAAAGTAGCATAGTATTTAACATCATACCATATCTACCTATGTTACTCTAACCCCCCTCTCTTCTTTAATTCTTTGCCACATCAGCGTGTTTGTTATTCCCGTGTGCATGATACTAGCTAAGAGACCACCACTATGGCCAGCCTTAATCATCGCATTCAATAATTTAGTGCACCTTGAAATCTGAACATGTGTGGGGTGTGTATGTTCTTATGACTTGAGACTATACCTAACCCGCCATGCAAGATGACTTATTATGCACCATTACCCATACCCACATGAAGCCCGTTCGTCTCCAAACCTTTTCCTCTCCATGTGTGAAAACAATCTGCCTGCTTGACTCTCCTTCTCCCTTCGGCAGTCCGACTACTCTACCCCATGTGGATTTTTTTTTGCATGCATGACTCTCCTCCCCCCGCGCTCGTCCAATCCCTTGTGACAAGTAATATTTCCACCCATTCCCTCCCCCGTAATTTACTCCAACAAATATGCCCATGTAGAGGTTATGTTAATCACGCAACATATCTTACATAGGTGTGCCATTGCTCGTTATAAATACCACGCCTCCCATGGAACTCGGAAGGACGCTCATGTTCATCGCTATCTCCCCCCTCCATCTCGTGTCGACCACCACGGCATCACCCATCCCAAGCCATAGGCGCCCCTTGCTACATCATGCGGAGGTCACGCGCCGCCGTTCCGTTCCTCGCCGCCACTTGTCAAGGAGGACGCATCGGTATTCTGCTCCTCGCCACGACACGTCGAGGTGGACACATCGGTGTTCCGCTCCTAGCGCGGCGCATCGAGGTGGACTCGTTGGTGCTCCCAGTCTCGCCAACACGCGCATCAGAGGACGCGTCCGCTCCCCGCTACAAGGAGAACGTCGCGCCGCTCGCCGAGTCCCCTAGCCTTGAGGAGCTTTGGAAAGAAATGGAGGTCGCCTTGTGGGAGGCTTTGCCTCCGGTAGAGCGCGCCAAAACAGAGGCGGAGAAGAAGGCCAAGGAAGAGATGCACGCCGTGAGGCATGTTGTCTGGAAGGCTTATTTCGCATTCGAGAGAGTCAGGCAGTTTGCTCTTTGGCAGAAGGCTCGTGCGAGGGCCGTGAGGGTGGCGGAGGACGACCGTGAAAAAGCCCTGAGTGCAGTCGGGCCCAAGCGCCTCATCTACGCTTGGCGGTACGTGGACCAGGTGCATGCTTCCAGCAAGGAGGAGTACCTATTGGCACCGGATCACCACACCGGTGAGCTCGCACTCGCCCCCCGACAAGCCGCCAATTAGCACCTCGCGAGTTGCGAGGTTGAGGAAGAGGCATTGTGTCGGCGTGATGGGAAACGACCGCGCACCAGGGCACTCGTGGCACGCCGCAAGCGCTCCTGCAGGCGTTGTGGATTTTATTAGGAATAATTTAGTTTCGTAAGGCTATCTCATTAGTTTTGGGACAGAAATGATAAATACGGAATGTTCGGAAATTATTAGCGTCCATAATTAAGTATGAAAAGGAAAAGTTTGGAAACCTTGTATATCCGTACGCATTTTGTGAGTAGGTGCATATTGTCGGTGTTCTGGATATGGGGGTATCGAGACATGCCTGCCTGTGGCCCACCATGTGGTTCTATCGACGGCCTGGTATGACCCAGCTTCGACATCAATAGCTCAAGACCCTCGCGAGGTGCCAAGCCTTGTGAGGCAGACGACGCCAAGACCCCCTAGGGGATCGGCCTCTTCAGGCTGGCTCCCGAGGGGGGAGAGTTCTATGCAAGGTGTACCTCACGAGGCTCAGCTGACGTGAGCCATGACGACCAAGGCCAGGCGGGCGCCAGCGGGCGCAGAGCGCCAGTTTCCTCTTTGGTGCAAGGGAGGCACGACACAGTTGTGGAGTCCCGAGGAATGAGCTAAAGGTTTCCATTCTGGTGCAAAAAGACCAAGACCGCCAGGGCGGCAGGACGGAGGTCTTCACCGAGCCCACCGCAGCGTCACGACCAGGGGCTTTTCACAGGCAAAGAACACTTTTGTTAGGATAAGATGTACTACTTGTCCCCTTTCAAATCCGGCTGTTGTGGGATCCCTTCCCGCCAACATTTGGGAAGAGGACCAAGGCTACTATAAATAGGACATAGACACCACCATACAGAGGGGGATCCATTCTCATCCGACCACCTCACCAGCTCTCTTGAGCTCAAGAACACCTCTCCTCCTGAGGCCAGTTCATCCACTATACTAGTTCATCCTGAGCCCTTCGAGGCAACCCACCAAAACACTGGAGTAGGGTATTACATCGCAAGGTGGCCCGAACCAGGATAAACTGTCGTGTCTCTTTGTCTCTTCAAGCTCGACGTGCTATGCTTAGGAGGATCACAAGTAGGCAGGCTAGGTAGGTTGAGATTTCTGCACGCACGCTAGAGTTTGAACCTCTCAAGGGTTTGCGGAACCCGTAATACAACATTTGGCGCGCCAGGTAGGGGTGCGCCGGATCTTCTCTTCCGATGATCGATCCGCCATCACTCCGACACCTCCATGGTTGGTGCATGTTGGGCTCGCTGCGAGCACCGGGCCGCAGTCGCCACTCGTGTTGCTCAGACAGCTCTGGCGGGCGATGGTTGTGTTCAGCGTGCTCCATCTCCGGTGGCCAACGGCGCCATGGGCCCTGTCGGCCACGAGAATCAATGTCACACCCTGATTTTCATGGCACAACACTTAAGATGATAAATCATGATAAAGTATGGTTTGACAAAAACTTTTGCATTATTTGACTTTTTATTTGAGTTGGTTTTCTCTCTGTGTTTTCAAGTGCTCTTAAAAGTCAACATAGCCTCACCTCCTATACTTCATCTCCTTGATCCAAAACCTTTTCCCAATGATCATGCCATGTGTATATAGCAATATAGTATTTTCTTATAAAAGTAATTTGGCCAAAAAGTATTTTCTAAAATTAGTTTTCCAAAATCCCTTGAATTGAGATTTGCACTGCAAGTACCTAATTTGAGGTGTGAAAAATATTTCCAAAAATATATTTGAATCCTATTAGATGTAGGACTCCCATAAAACACAAAAATATAATTTTAAAAGTTATTTTCCTATTTTATTTAAAATCTTTTTCTTAAGGTCAGAATGGTCTTTAATAGGAAAAATTATTTTATTGCTTCAAAAATATTTGACAAAATTTAGGGAAACTCATAGGACATATATTGTCCGTATATAAGAGTTTCAACACATGGTCATGTTCAAAATATTGGTCAAATCCCTCAAAAATCCCTTTCTGGATATTTCAAGCTTTTGAAATATTTACAAAGGAAATATTCTCAAAAAATTCCAAGAAAATTCTATCATGTCACATATGACATGTTTGATGATCTTGACAAGTATCATGTCATGGAGAATAGTATAACCCCATGAAATCCCCTCAGAACCATTTCTGTCCATTTTGAAGTTTGAGCAACTTTACATTGCCAAACATGCCCAAATGTTCTCAAACCTTGTGAACATGCTCAAATGGCCTAATCATTCATCTAGACCAAATGGCACAAGTTGGAGAAATTGTTGTCTTGACAAAAGTGCCCCAAAACCCTTCCGGTCAGAACCAAATTTGAACAACTTTGTACTACCAACTTTCTCTCCTTGACCCCAACTTTGGTGAGCATGTTCACATGACCAAATGAGGCCACTACAGGAAGTGGTGCATCAAGGAGAAGTGATTTGCTCAGCCAGATCTACATAAGTCTATTTCTGCTCATTTCTAAGGTTTACAAAGATTGCATTGGCAATTTTCCCAAAATAAGCTCCAAATTGGTGGAGGGCCCTAATTATATGTGTCATTTCACCCTGTGGAGTCTCATGGCATTTGGAGTTCATTTGCTTGCCAAAACCTTTATCAAACACCTTCTGCCATTTTACTAAAACCCCTGTTTTGACCACTTCCACTCTTCTCCATGGCCTCAACTTTTTACCACAGCTCCTCCTAGTCCCCCTTTCACCTCTAGTAACAATGGAAAGACCACAGCTCAATTATTGGAGGGGTAAAATCCCTCTCTCCCTCTCTGGACAGCCCCTTTCTCTCTCTTCCTCACCTACCTCCTCACTCCAGTGGCCCTCCATGGCATCCAATGCCCCTACCCACTTGTTAACTCCTCCCTAGCACTGCCAGACACGAGTGGGCACGCCCCCTGCATCTTAAACAATGCCAGGGCAGCCATATACGCGCTCTGGAGCGCGCTACAGTGCGCTCCCGCACTGTAGCCGCCCCCTGCCAAGCAGCTCCGGCCACCTCAGGCCTCCCCCGCGCGCCTGCCGATGCACCTCGGCGTCCGCAGCATGCTACTCGGTCGGCCCCCTCCTCTCTCCTCCTCCCCGCGCCTCCGCGCTAGCAAACAGACGCCGCCCGAGCGCGCCAATGGTGCGGCTCACACGCGCGCGTCTCTGACCTCTCCCCACTCCCTCTCTCTATCCCTCCCGACGTAATCGACGTCCAGGAACACCCCAGACACCACGCCCTCTTCCCCCGAGCCCTGCAGCAACGAGCGTGAGCTCGCCGGCGCACGTGTCTACTGGACCTCGCCGTTCACCTATTTAAAGGCCTCCCCGAGCCCTCCTCTCCTCACTAATCGCTCTCTGCACCACCAAACCCTCCCCCTGCACCCCCAGTTCCTCTCCAGAGCCGCCCGAGCTCGAGATCGAGCTCGAGCTCCGCCGCTTCAGCTCGCCGGAGTTCGCGAGGTATGGGCCCTCTCCGCTCCCACTCTCGCTCGATCTGGAACCGCATGAGCACACTGACCATTTCCCCTCTGTCTCCCCTCTCTATCGCAGCCGGAATCGACCGTGGCAAGCTCCTCCCAAAGCTCTGCCGCCGGCTTCCTCGTTGCCGGCGAACCCCTGCATCCCGGCGACCAAATCCACCTCCACCCGAACGGCGACTCCGCCCTGAGCACACCGGTGCCCTCGGATCGCCTCGCCGTCGACCACAGCGATGCCGGTGAGCTCGCCTCCCTCTCTGGCCCGAGGTTGAAGACGACGGTCGTGAGGCCCGTCAGTCAGCCTCACATACTGACGGGTGGGCCCCACCCGTCAGGTTAAAAACGGACGTGCGCCAACCGTTTCGCTGTGATGGCTGAAGGCGTATTTTGCCTTTACACCTTCGACATGGCAGCCTTGCGCGGGCTGAATCCCCCCTGGGCCTGCTGCACTATGGCCTTTTTGGCCCAGTGGCACAGTGCCATTTTCCTTTTCTTTTTCTGTCACTTTTCCAAATATTCTACAGGATAAAATATTCATCCAAATGCAATAATTGCAACTCCCATATTTTTCTAAAAATCCCACCTATTTAATGGTGTAATTTTCATAAATATCCATCAAACTTTTCTGCACTGTTCAAATTTAAATTCAAATTTGATCATTTAAATCCTCCTTTGGAGATCTATTTCCACTGTTCCTTAACTCCAAATCCAAAACTAGGAATTTTCCCCTTCTTAGATTTCTCCCTAGTATTTATCAAAAATAGGTTGACATTTTTCTGAGCACTTTGATTTTTCTGTTTTATTATTGCCTTATTTCTTTCTGTTATTATTTTGCGACGATAGACTGCGTTGCTAACAAAGGAGTTGGATCAGAGGACTTTGAAGACCCAAGAGACTTTGTTGAGCCAGGCAAGCAGCCCTTTTACCATGTCTATGAAACCTTTTTATGCATGTCATATAGTACCTTATCATTGTTGCAACGGAATCATGATGGGTTGATAACCACTTCGATGGTTGCCACCGTACTTCCTCGTTGATACCTGCATTGTGCATGACCCTACCTTCTTATGAGGGTTATGCCGGTGGGAGTAGATAGGATGCTAAGGTAGTGCTACGCAAAAAGGGACGGGTATATGCATAGTGAAGGAGGCAAAGTATTTTCAAAAGACTTTTCGAAAACCCCGTCGGGTGCCACTTATGCCCGAGGGAGATGATGAGATGGGTAACCACTTGACGACGAAGTGGTGTACCGAGGCAAGTGTGTGTGTTGTTTTCGAAAACGGATTAGATTTAAGATTTGTCGACTGTCCCAACCTTACATGCGCAACCACTCTACCCTTATATGGGAAAGGGCATTGTTGATTACCTAGGTTGATACTAGCTTGGAGCCCGCATTACTAGTGACGGGGTAGAGTTGGTGCTCTCTCTCGGGACGGGGTCGTGCTAGGTAGGGCGGCCATGGCTGTCTTTACAGGGCACCGGACACACCGTTGTGTCCCCTCTCGGATGTTACGATCTCGAGTGAGTCTTGTATGATGTACATCGTGAGGATACGGAACAACGAGTGGACTCCTTGTTAGTGTCGTCCAGGGAAAGGTAGTGATCGGGTGCTTACCCCGGGTACTTGAGGTACCGCGGGTCGTGGATGACACGGAAGTTCCCCGGATCTTGTGGGTACAGTGTGCAACCTCTGCAGAGTGTAACACTATTCGAATAGCCGTGTCCATGGTCAAGGACAGTTGGGCGGTGCTGCTTAAACTACGTCCAGAGTTTTCAACCGTGTGTGTGTGTGTTGATAAAACTACTTGGGTCAAGTCAAAGGACTTGACATAATTGAGTTGGGTTGGTGCCCACTCTATTTATGTTGATATCTGTAAACATGTCCTCATGGTTACTTGATGCATGTCTTACAAGTTGTTGAACATGTCATTGCACACAAAACTAGCTTTCCGCAAAAATTTACCTATATCATGCATTGTTGTATCTTGAACCAAAACATGGGTTGCTTGCGAGTACATTCAAAGCACTCATTGGCTTGCCACTGGTTATTTAATTGACCAAGCATGGAAGAACCGGAGTTCAAAGAAGAGTTCTTTGGAGACGAACATGCGAACTAGGACGTTTCCCAGTCAGAATGCCTGTAGGGTTAAGGCAGATGGCATGTGTTCTACTTATCGACGAAGATTTCCGCTGCTTGTGTTTCATTTGATGTTCAGCCCATAAGGCTTTATCAATGTAAGACTCGACCATAATGGTCATAATTTGTGTAAGACGGTATTTATGGATGTAAGACTCTTGTTATTCAGCTTCTGTGTGTTCAGTGAGCATTGATCTCTGGGATCACTGTACACGTGCATTCGGTGATCTCGACTTATGAGTCGGGGTCCCCACAGAGCTGGTATCAGAGCCATCCTGACTGTAGGAAGCCTTAGTTAGCATGGACGTTAGTTAGCTTGAGACCCTCTAAACTTCTCTTCTTTTCTAAAGCTTACCCGACCCAAAATATATTTCCCTTATTTGACCTCTCCCATTCAACCTTTGTAGATGGCCGTTGCCCCCTTGAGACTCCTTACGACAGGATTTCCATCCCTCCTAAGAGATTGCCTCCAACAATGCCACTATCCCTTGCTGCCCATATACACCCTGCACAAACTGGAAAATGATGTGTTCGAGAAGGAGTTCTACGCCAAGGTTTTTGTGCCTGCCAAGACCTCACCCCAGGGGTGGTTCTTCGTTGGACCACCTATGCCAACAAGAGACCTAGCCATTCAGCAAGTGGCATACGAAGCACTCCTCCGTCTTTGAAATCTCCTTCCAGAAATGAAAGAAGAACATGCCACCCACTACCTACCTGGCAAGAGCGGATTTGGAGCTGCGACTCAAGTGATGATTTCTCCAGAAGACGAGGATCCAACCCTCGAGTACCAGATCCGTTTCGTCAACGCAGGAGACTACCTTCTACGCCACCTTACCGAAGCATTTCTCAAGGCTCGCCAAGATCTCCCTTCACTTCTGCACCTCCACTGCCTCGAGAAGAAGAAGGTGGTCGAGCAAGAACAGCACATCACTGTCCTAGAAGCCCACATTTTTAACCAGGAGCAGCAAATCAAGGAACTTCAGAAAGCTCGCAACCAAACCCCACGCAAAAGGCATAGGAATGGAATTCCATACCCACCTCATAGAGGATCACCATCAGGCCCCCGACGACAATACCCAAGACTGAATATCAACCCTTTTGCCTCCGTCACATGTCACGTGTGTGGTGAACTCGGGCATATTAATAGGATGTGTCCCAACAAGCAGCCGACTGTCGCATGTCCATTGGCACCCAGGAGAACCTAGAAGCTGAAGACCGAACGCCTTTCTCCCAAAGTGATGAAGCAAGCACGACTACTGAATCCGAGGACCCCTAGGGTAGGATGAGTCATGTACCCCCTATGCGCAGTCGAGCCCATATGATGGTTCAAATGAAACCATGTTGAGTGTTGCTTGTTCTTATCTGTTATGATATAAGTTGCACTTTTTCCTTAGGCAGCATGTATGCAACTATATCACCTATCTTATCTTAATGAAATTGTGTGTGGTCTTTTGGCACTTGTTTTTTTGCACTTGCACTATAGAACCCCCTTTAGGCATTTCCCTCCTCTATGCTACTCTTCCCTCTCATCTCTCTCTCCTCAACTGAAGACAAGCAAGACAATATGCACCAAGGATTCCACCTCGGCGACCAACAAGCACTGAAGACTTTTTGCTACAACCTCCTCGACCGAGTGCAGCCCCTTAGAGTTATGGTTGCCCCTCAAGATTAGAAACCCATTCCTAGACCCTTCGAGACTTCATAAGATACCCCATCTCGAATCCTTAACCATGTGCTTAACCCACAGAATTGCAAGAGAACCTGTTAAGCCTCCGTAACCTTGCTTATCACTGGGTTCATTATGGAACTAGTGGACATAGTGAACGAGCACATTATCATCCTAAGATAGCACCAAAACTGGCGATGCCATAGGGAAGACCAATTTGAGGATATAGGAATAGAGGACAAATGACTTGATGAGATTATATAAATGACTTGAGGAATTATATGAGACTATTTGATGGATTATGAGGCTTTGATGTTGGTAGATGAACTTGGTGGGATCATGAGTATAGATTAGCATAGCTTTCATTACCCCTGAGTAAATTGGAGTTAATAGGACAATTATGATCGCAAGATGAAATTCTTGGAAGTATTTGGATTTGTCTTAGCCAGGGGATATTGATAGGAGGTAGTTGATATTACGATAATGACTCGGGGGAAAGTGTGGAAACTCTCGCGGGACATAAGATTTGGATTAAATAGGTTACCCTAGTGGAGTATGGATGAAGAGTAATTTTACATGGTTCGGAGTAAATTGGATTTAGACTGATGATCTTGATCATGATACCATGTTTCTCGGTGGACCATAAACTAGGAGATTGGATGAATTGTCAGAGTTTATTTAGGTATCTATATAAGCTTGACCTTGGAGTTTACTTGACCATGATAATGGGAATCGGTGGACTGACTATAGCAAAGATAGTCCTTTCAAGTATATGGGGATTATAGGAACATTAGGAGATCATATGGAACACCATAGACATTGGATTTGTGGAATTAATGGATCGTGTAGTGATTAATGGTAGTTAATGGGCTGCTGGAGTTGATTCATAGGAAGGAAATAGGATCTTGGAGTGGCATACGACGTGTTTCCTTAGATAGAGGTGCTTTATCTTAGACCTTGGAAGAATAGGCTGAGCACTTGGATTGTGATGTTTAATTCAAACTTAGTAGCCTGTATGTTCTACCCATGGATTTTTAGGGGTAGACATACATATGAGTTTGGGGATTGTAGACATATATGATTTTGTTAGACCTCCTCTTCGGAGCCATGAGGATATGAATAACATGAGTGATGATTGGAGTTGACCTATACGAGATGATTCTTTTGGTAATATGAGGTGAAGACTAGGTAGAAGTATTGGCATCTCAGAAACTGTGCTCAAGGATGGGATGATAAACATTCACTCGCACACTAGAATCCTTGAAACCCTTAAGCCCCACCAAGCCACGATATGGTAGGAATCACAAGCATAGGCTTTGGCTCTAGGACAAGGAAACCTTGGCCAATACGCAACCATGACCACCACCGATACCCCGACCTATACCGTATGCACCCCGTGGGCAAAGTCTTCACGGATTACTCGGACAAGTTAGTTGCCATCTTTCCTTGATGACATACATGCCTACCTGAAGACGGAAGAAGAACCGTTCAGCTAGTTAGGGAACATCTGAACATCACCATGTCCAGGAGGAAGAACTACACCAACCACCATCATCAAGGAGTAAACCTCCGCATCGAAGACCAGGCATATCTACAAGCCACTTCTCTCAAGGGAACCAAGCATTTCCATGACAAGGAGACCCACACAAAAATTCATCGGCCCCCTTTGAGATCACTCCAAGATTTAACAACCCCCTCCGAGATCACTCCAAGATGAAGAGTAGACGACTACCAGCTAGAGTTACCACCTGAGTTACCCATTGTGCACAACGTTTTCCATGCATCACAATTCGGGAGTGTTTCCAACTTCCCAACTTGCCCGATCTCTACGAGGGCATTGACCATCGAGCCATCGACCCCTAGCCCAATCTAACCTACCGCGAGCTACCATTAGCAACCTGGATCAAGAAGAGCGTCATACACGAAGCTACCCCAGCAAGTACTTCAAGCTCAATGGAGCACTACACGGAAGCAGAAGCAACATGAGGACTTGAAGACTACCCCAAATCCAAGTTTCCATATTCCTTTCCGCGCCTAGTCTGGGAATCTCGGGGACGAGATTCTTGTAAGGGGGGTAGGTCTGTCACACCCTGATTTTCATGGCACAACACTTAAGATGATAAATTATGATAAAGTGTGGTTTGACAAAAACTTTTGCATTATTTGACTTTTTATTTGAGTTGGTTTTCTCTCTGTGTTTTCAAGTGCTCTTAAAAGTCAACATAGCCTCACCTCCTATACTTCATCTCCTTGATCCAAAACCTTTTCCCAATGATCATGCCATGTGTTTATAGCAATATAGTATTTTCTTATAAAAGTAATTTGGCCAAAAAGTATTTTCTAAAATTAGTTTTCCAAAAACCCTTGAATTGAGATTTGCACTGCAAGTACTTAATTTAAGGTGTGAAAAATCTTTCCAAAAATATATTTGAATCCTATTAGATGTAGGACTCCCATAAACCACAAAAATATAATTTTAAAAGTTATTTTCCTATTTTATTTAAAATCTTTTTCTTAAGGTCAGAAATGGTCTTTAATAGGAAAAAATTATTTTATTGCTTCAAAAATATTTGACAAAATTTAGGGAAACTCATAGGACATATATTGTCCATATATAAGAGTTTCAACACATGGTCATGTTCAAAATATGGGTCAAATCCCTCAAAAACCTCTTTCTGGATATTTCAAGCTTTTGAAATATTTACAAAGGAAATATTCTCCAAAAATTCCAAGAAAATTCTATCATGTCACATATGACATGTTTGATGATCTTGACAAGTATCATGTCATGGAGAATAGCATAACCCCATGAAATCCCCTCAGAACCATTTCTGTCCATTTTGAAGTTTGAGCAACTTTACATTGCCAAACATGCCCAAATGTTCTCAAACCTTGTGAACATGCTAAAATGGCCTAATCATTCATCGAGACCAAATGGCACAAGTTGGAGAAAATGTTGTCTTGACAAAAGTGCCCCAAAACCCTTCCTGTCCAGAATCAAATTTGAACAACTTTGTACTAACAACTTTCTCTCCTTGACCCCAACTTTGGTGAGCATGTTCACATGACCAAATGAGGCCACTAAAGCAAGTGGTGCATCAAGGAGAAGTGATTTGCTCAGCCAGATCTACACAAGTCTATTTCTGCTCATTTCTAGGGTTTACAAAGATTGCATTGGCAACTTTGCCAAAATAAGCTCCAAATTGGTGGAGGGCCCTAATTATATGTGTCATTTCACCCGGTGGAGTCTCATGGCATTTGGAGTTCATTTGCTTGCCAAAACCTTTATCAAACACCTTCTGCCATTTTACTAAAACCCCTGTTTTGACCACTTCCACTCTTCTCCATGGCCTCAACTTTTTACCACAGCTCCTCCTAGTCCCCCTTTCACCTCCAGTAACAATGGAAAGACCACAGCTCACTTATTGGAGGGGTAAAATAACTCTCTCCCTCTCTCGACAGCCCCTTTCTCTCTCTTCCTCACCTCCCTCCTCACTGCAGTGGCCCTCCATGGCATCCAAGGCCCCTACCCACTTGTTTACTCCTCCCTAGCACTGCCAGACATGAGTGGGCATGCCCCTGCCTCTTAAACAATGCCAGGGCAGCCATAGACGCGCTCTGGAGTGTGCTACAGTGCGCTCCCGCACTTTAGCCGCCCCCTGCCAAGCAGCTCCGGCCACCTCGGGCCTTCCCCGCGCGCCTGCCGATGCACCTCGCCGTCCGCAGCACGCTACGCGGTCGGCCCCCTCCTCTCTCCTCCTCCCCGTGCCTCCGCGCTAGCAAACAGAGGCCGCCCGAGCGCGCCAATGGTGCGGCTCACACGCGCGCGTCTCTGACCTCTCCCCACTCCCTCTCTCTATCCCTCCCGACGTAGTCGACGTCCAGGAACACCCCAGACACCACGCCCTCTTCCCCCGAGCCCTGCAGCGACGAGCGTGAGCTCGCCGGCGCACGGGTCTACGGGACCTCACCGTTCGCCTATTTAAAGGCCTCCCCGAGCCCTCCTCTCCTCACCAATCGCTCTCTGCACCACCAAACCCTCCCCCTGCACCCCCAGTTCCTCTCTAGAGCCGCCCGAGCTCGAGATCGAGCTCGAGCTCCGCCGCTTCGGCTCGCCGGAGTTCGCGAGGTACGGGCCCTCTCCGCTCCCACTCTCGCTCGATCTGGAACCGCAGGAGCCCACTGACCATTTCCCCTCTGTCTCCCCTCTCTATCGCAGCCGGAATCGACCTGGGCAAGCTCCTCCCGAAGCTCTGCCGCCGGCTTCCTCGTCGCCGGCGAACCCCTGCATCCCGGCGACCAAATCCACCCCCACTCGAACGGCGACTCCGCCCTGAGCACACCGGTGCCCTCGGATCGCCTCGCCGTCGACCACAGCGACGCAGGTGAGCTCGCCTCCCTCTCTGGCCCGAGGTTGAAGACGACGGCCGTGGGGCCCGTCAGTCAGCCTCACATACTGACGGGTGGGCCCCACCCGTCAGGTTTAAAATGCACGCGCATGAACCGTTTCGCTGCGATGGCTGAAGGTGTATTTTGCCTTTACGCCTTTGACGTGGCAGCCTCGCGCGGGCTAAATCCCCCCTGGGCCTGCTGCACTGTGGCCTTTCTGGCCCAGTGGCACAATGCCATTTTCCTTTTCTTTTTCTGGCACTTTTCCAAATATTCCATAGGATAAAATATTCATCCAAGTGCAATAATTCCAACTCCCATATTTTTCTAAAAAACCCACCTATTTAATGGTGTAATTTTCATAAATATCCATCAAACTTTTCTGCACTGTTCAAATTTAAATTCAAATTTGAGCATTTAAATCCTCCTTTGGAAATCTATTTCCACTGTTCCTTAACTCCAAATCCAAAACTAGGAATTTTCCCCTTCTTAGATTTCTCCATAGTATTTATCAAAAATAGGTTGACATTTTTCTGAGAACTTTGATTTTTCTGTTTTATTATTGCCTTATTTCTTTCTCATTATTATTTTGCGATGATAGACTGCGTTGCTGACGAAGGAGTTGGACCAGAGGACTTTGAAGACCCAGGAGAATTTGTTGAGCCAGGCAAGCAGCCCTTTGACCATGTCTATGAAACCTTTTTATGCATGTCATATAGTACCTTATCATTGTTGCAACGGAATCATGATGGGGTGATAACCACTTCGATGGTTGCCACTGTACTTCCTTGTTGATACCTGCATTGTGCATGACCCTACCTTCTTATGAGGGTTATGCCGGTGGGAGTAGATAGGATGCTAAGGTAGTGCTACGCAAAAAGGGACGGGTATATGCATGGCGAAGGAGGCAAAGTATTTTCAAAAGACTTTTCGAAAACCCCGTCGGGTGCCACTTATGCCCGAGGGAGATGATGAGATGGGTAACCACTTGACGATGAAGTGGTGTACCGAGGCAAGTGTGTGTGTTGTTTTCGAAAACAGATTAGATTTAAGATTTGTCGACTGTCCCAACCTTACATGCGCAACCACTCTACCCTTATATGGCAAAGTGCATTATTGATTACCTAGGTTGATACTAGCTTGGAGCCCGCATTACTAGTGACGGGGGAGAGTTGGTGCTCTCTCTCGGGACGGGGTCGTGCCAGGTAGGGCGGCCATGACTGTCTTTACAGGGCACTGGACACACCGTTGTGTCCCCTCTCGGATGTTACGATCTCGAGTGAGTATCGTATGATGTACATCGTGAGGATACGGAACAACGAGTGGACTCCTTGTTAGTGTCGTCTAGGGAAAGGTAGTGACCGGGTGCTTACCCCGGGTACTTGAGGTACCGCGGGTCGTGGATGACACGAAAGTTCCCCGGATCTTGTGGGCACAGTGTGCAACCTCTGTAGAGTGTTAAACTATTCGAATAGCCATGTCCACGGTCAAGGACAGTTGGGCGGTGCTGCTTAAACTACGTCCAGAGTTTTCAACCATGTGTGTGTGTGTTGATAAAACTACTTGGGTCAAGTCAAAGGACTTGACATAATTGAGTTGGGTTGGTGCCCACTCTATTTATGTTGATATCTGTAAACATGTCCTCATGGTTACTTGATGGATGTCTTACAAGTTGTTGAACATGTCATTGCACACAAAACTAGCTTTCCGCAAAAATTTACCTATATCATCCATTGTTGTATCTCGAACCAAAACATGGGTTTCTTGCGAGTACATTCAAAGTACTCATTGGCTTGCCACTGGTTATTTAATTGACCAGGCATGGAAGAACCGGAGTTCGAAGAAGGGTTCTTTGGAGACGAACACGCGAACTAGGACGTTTCCCAGTCAGAATGCCTGTAGGGTTAAGGCAGATGGCATGGGTTCTACTTATCGACGAAGATTTCCGCTGCTTGTGTTTCATTTGATGTTCAGCCCTTAAGGCTTTATCAATGTAAGACTCGACCATAATGGTCATAATTTGTGTAAGACGATATTTATGGATGTAAGACTCTTGTTATTCAGCTTCTGTGTGTTCAGTGAGCATTGATCTCTGGGATCACTGTACACGTGCATTCGGTGATCTCGACTTATGAGTCGGGGTCCCCACAATCAAGCTTCTTCGCTGCACCCTTTGGTGCGTCGCAACGGGTGCACCGCCAATCCGCCACTGACTCCAGGAGCTTTGTCCTCCCACGCACATCACGGCCCGGCGTATGCGGAGGCCGCTCTGCTCATGGAGCGGGAGATCCTTCGCTACCGCTCGATAGATGACTTCTACGAGGAGTGGCTCGAGTGGATTGTTGAGCTCGTCAGCGAGGCCGGGGGCTCCGCCGCGCTGGACCGCTCAGTTCCTCAGCAGCCGCCTCCCACGGGCGACGTGGCTCACTGGGCTCCTCCACCACCACTGGCCCAGGGCGTCATCATCGAGCCAAGGCGTGTGGCGCCATGGCGCGATCCATCGTGCTAGGCACCTGCATGGGTAGAAGTAAGCTGCTAGGTGGTGCAGCAACCTCAAGGAGAAGCACGCTTACTTCATGCACCCCCGCGTCAGGCCTGTGTGCCACCATAGGAGGTGGCGGCGCGCGTGCACCAGGACCAAGTTCAACCTCCTCGACGGGCTCCAAAGGCCACAACAGGATGCCGAGCGTTCACCCCGGAGCTCCCCAACGTCGTCTAGCCGAGCAAGTTCAAGCCTGACCTGCCCCCATGCTATGACGGCACCGCCGACCCCGCCGAGTTCCTGCAGCTCTACGAGCTGAGCATCGAGGTGGCCAGCCACGATGAGAAGATCATGGCAAACTGGTTCCCGATGGCCCTCAAGGATGGTGCACGTTCTTGGCTCCTGAATCTTTGTGAGAGATCGGTCTCTTCCTCAGAGGAGTTGCGCGGCTGCTTCATCGCCAACTTCCAGGGCACTCGCGACCGTCCACCGTCCGCGGGTGACCTGCATTGTATCAAGCAGCTGCCAGGAGAGACCCTGCAGAAGTACATCCAGCGCTTCAACAACGTTCGCCTTAAGATCCCAAAGGTGTCGGACGAGGCCATCATCTCAGCATTCCCTGATGGCGTCCGTGATGTCAAGATGAAGGAGGAACTTGCCATCCATGAGGACCTCTGCATAGCCCTAGAGATGTTCAACATGGCGAACAAGTGCGCAAGGGCTGAGAAGGGGTGCCTCTTCCTCCTCGAGATCCCCGATGCTGACCCAGAAGACAAGAAGCCAAGGCCAAGGACGTGAAGCACGAAGGGTTGATGGTGCTTGCGGCAGAGCCAGAGATGAAGCGGGGCTGCGATCACCCCGAGTCATCCTATGGGGACCCCGACTCATAAGTCGTGATCACCGAATGCACGTGTACATTGATCCCAGAGATCAATGCTCACTGAACACACAGAAGCTGAATAACAAGAGTCTTACATCCATACATACCGTTTTACACAAGTAGGACTGTCGGTGTCAAAACTGGCGGATCTCGGGTAGGGGGTCCCGAACTGTGCGTCTAGGCGGCTGGTAACAGGAGACGAGGGACACGATGTTTTACCCAGGTTCGGGCCCTCTCGATGGAGGTAAAACCCTATGTCCTGCTTGATTAATATTGATGATATGGGTAGTACAAGAGTGGATCTACCACGAGATCAAGGAGGCTAAACCCTAGAAGCTAGCCTATGGTATGATTGTTGTAATGTATGTTGTGTCCTACGGACTAAAGCCCTCCGGTTTATATAGGTTACACAGAGTCGGTTACAATGGTAGGAGATCTACATATCCGTATCGCCAAGCTTGCCTTCCACACCAAGGAAAGTCCCATCCGGACACGGGACGGAGTCTTCAATCTTGTATCTTTGTAGTCTTGGAGTCCGGCGGACGATGATACTCCGGCTGTCCGGACACCCCCTAGTCCAGGACTCCCTCAGTAGCCCCCGAACCAGGCTTCAATGACGATAAGTCCAGCGCGTATATAGTCTTCGGCGTTGCAAGGCGGGTTCTCCCTTCAAGTTCCATGTACCTGCCGAACAGTGTCCGGCTTCACCATAAATACTGTGTTTCTCGGCTTCTGCGCCTAATAATGGTATTTTTCCACGCGTCGCACGAATGCGAAAAGCCAGGGTGTCTTTTACATTTCACCCCCCTAGTCGTGCGGGTCATCCGCCTATAAAAGAGGCAAAAATCAAGATCCAAACCACACCATCCTCCTCCCGCGAATACTTCATCGGAGCGCCTTTGACCTAAAAATCCATTCCATCATGGACCATCGACGCAGCTCTTCTTCATGCACTCCCAGCCCACCGCCGGGGAGTTGGAGGAGGTGCTCTGTTTCGCACAACGAGCTAGTGAAGCTCCAAACGGGGGGATTTCTCCCTCCGGCCTTCATGGTCCCAGTCCGGGCCGGACTGGTTACTTATCAAGGTGGGAGGCAAGCGGAGGCTACCCCAAGCCCCAACAAGGGGGAGCAAGTATGCTTCGTCCCCTATCTGGTAAGGGGACTTAGATTCCCAATACATCCGTTCCTCCGCGAGCTCCTGGAGTTCTACGGACTCCAGCACCACCACCTCATGCCCGCCTCTGTCCTGCATATCGCGGGCTACGTAGCTCTTTGTGAGCTATTCCTGGGCATTGAGCCCCATTATGGATTGTGGAAGAGGCTATTCTGCCTCGTACCCCGTTCTCACGAGTGGTCCATATATCAAGTGGGCGGCTCCGAAATATGGCGCATTGCCGGGACCGGATACCCATCCGGCACTCCCAAGAAGGCGTCCAAAGACTGGCTTTCAGAGTGGTTTATATAGGAGACGCTCCGCTGCCGGACCCAGTCCGGATCGGCCTCCCGGAGTTTAGTGCTGCTCCTTTGAAGAAACGCCTCAGCTGGCGCCCACGGAGCCCCCGATTGGAGGAAGACAAGAGCGTCCTTTACTTGATGGGCCGAATAAGATTAATGGCCCATTCTGGCTTGACCATGATCGGAGTCATGGCGACATGCATCATGCGGGGGGTACAACCATTGCAATAGAGAGGCCACCCCATGTGGGATTTCAACAGGGAAGACGATGCCACCCGTCATGGCCGCAAAGGGCCGGATTCGACCGAGGATCTGGTGGAGATCCTGTCTAGCCTGTACAAGGGGGAGAAGGAGGACTTCCTTCGAATGAACCCTTTGAATGGTTTTTCCATGATCAACCCTAGAGGATCGGTAAGTGAACACCTTTAAGGGCTCAACCCATGCTTCCGAAGTTTAAGCTTCTTACATTATGTCTTCGGCGCAGGATCTATGCCGGACTGTGGAGAACATGGTGAGTCCTGATCCGCAACCCGAGGATGCAGAAAGATCCTTGGATCCGGCCTCCGAAGAGGACCCGGACATCGAAGTGGAGCTGATTGACGGGGTGTTTCACCAGCTCAGCATAGACAATGCTTTGGTTGCCATTACGGCGGACTACCCCGGACTGTGTCCGGCTTCCCAGGTGACCGCGACCGAAGTCCGGACACCATCATCTCTTCCCTGCCAATTTCTAACCTTCGCGAACGATGGTATTTTGCAGGAAGCGCCTTTACGGCAGGAAGCCGAGCCCGCGGCGGCTGACCAACAGAGGTCAGTTCAGACCAGCAGGCGGAAAAGGAGCGCGGTGCGGACGGAAACATCGCCGCAAAGGTATAGCTCGTATTTGAATTTTCAGAGCGACGTTCCTAGGAAACGCCTGAGTGCTCATGATATTTGAGGAGAAAAAGCGCTCGCCGGACTGCGGGCACAGAAGTTGCCGATCCAACCTACACCGGCCGGGCTCCAGCGCCCGGCCTGGAGGGGGAGGCAAGTGCAAGACGCGGGCCAGATCCTTCTCCAACGGAGGACACCGACAGACTGTCCGCCACCAAGTCTGAGGTGGAGAGTGCCATGAACCATAGGCGCCGCCGGACAGTATTTCGTGAAGCGTGCTTTCCCCCTGAGGCATTGGATGCCTTTAACGCAGGGGACGCGCATCTCCGTGCTGCTCAAGATGGTTTTACCAGAGCCACGGAGCAGTATGTGAAAGACATACGGGTAAGGGAATTTTAATGGTTGTATATACCAGTAGCCCCCGAGACTTAAAGTAGTTATGTTAACTGATTTAAGGATCATTTGAAAACGCAGGCTCTTACCGAGAAGAATGCCCAGCTGTCTCGGGAGCTGCAAGATTGCAAGGCCCAACTTGAGGCCGCACTTGCTGCCGCAGGAGGAGACGCAGAGACCCCTCCTGGTAACACATTTTTATTAATAAATATAAGCGCTATGCGGCATGCGCGCGAGTCTAATAATGACATTGCAGGTGCCGCTGGACAAGATCCGGACAGGCAAGCATTGCTGCGCCAGCTAAAGGCCGGCGAGGGTGTGCTGAATAGGGTTCAGCAAGAAAGGAACAAGCTCCAGGATGCCAACGCCAAGCTCGGAGAAGAGCTAAAAGGCGCTCGAGCTGAGCTGTCTGGCTCCGTTAAGGAGAATCAGCGGCTTCGTCGCGGCATTTATAGTAAGTGCTTGAGCGGACTCCTTTGAAAAGAAGAGTTCGGCGAGGAAGTATTTTGACATGATATGTCTTGTAGGTATACTGACAGGTCGTCCTGTAGAGGAGATGCCCATATCAACGGGTGATCAGCTTCCCGAACTGTTGCAACTGCTCGAACGAGTTCGGCAGGCAATGACCGGCGTCGTCCGGGCTTTATGGCCAGCCCTCTCCCTACCCGAGGGCCTTGGGGAGCTTGCGGAGAAGCTTCAGGGAGTGCGGCAGCGCTTCCGTTTGTGGAAGATTTCGGCTTGCCGTCAAGGTGCCAGGGAGGCTTGGGCCATGGTGAAGACGCGGTATAAGAAGGCGGATCCCAACCATATGGCCGAAGTTGGACCGGTGGGGCCCGATGGGAAGGAGATCCCTGTGAGTTTAGTATACAGCCAAGTAGAGTTGGCTGCTAAGTTTTCCCAACGGGACTGTAAGTTAGACAGCCTGTTAGACGGGATTGAGGAGGAATACAATCAATAAATTTGACAATGTATGTTTTCCTTTGAAGAGACATGTGAAATGCCTTCTAGCCGGATTGTAGATCATTTGTCTTTGCCGACCTTTTCGCTTCAACCTCGGGACCCTAGAGTCCGGAGTGTGTCCGAATACCTTTTTGGTTAAGAAACAACCGTGGTATGCATGGAGACCAGGCGTAGGGGTCATTAGTGCTTTATCAGACAAGTGCCCAACTAGTTATGTTATATTACATGGTTAGTAAGAAACATCTTCCAGGGAGAATAGTTCCGTTAAGGGTTCCTTTCGCTGGGAGGCATGCCCTAAAGTGCATGTACGGACTGCAATGAAAGCAGTAAAACATCTGGGGGCAGATAGATAAATAAGTAAAAAGTCATCTTTTAAGTCACCGACCGAATATTCCCTTAAGAACGCTAGCTTTCGGCTTCACCCAGTCTGAGGTACACATCCGGCTGACCCGGCAGTAATAATCGCAGAGGTGCTCCCTTTACCTCCTAGCCGAACAATCGGGAACGTAGGGGTAAGCACAGGAGCCAGGCAACCCAGCTTGGCCAAAACTTAAGTCATATCGATGCATATAATGGTGAGTAAAAGGTACATGTGGAAGCGTGACACATGTGCTGGGCATGAAACCCTTATAATTGAGCTTCTGTAAAAGAAGCCCCCAAGTATAATGAGTGCGGATGGCACATCAAGTGTATGCGGAAAAAAAATGCAAAAGTAAGCCCTTAGGGGCTTATTAATAAAAAGGTTATGGAAAGAGAAACGAAAGGCAGCCAAGGTATAAAAATTTGGACGGAGGGAGGGGACGAACTCTTACTCCGGCGCTAGGCATAGAATCTTCGGAGGCGGGCTGCGTTCCATGTGTTTGGCTCGAGTCGGTTATCCGACGCATTTCGTAGACGGTATGCTCCGCCAGTCAGGACTTGATCGATAATGAAGGGGCCCTCCCATTTGGGCTTGAGCTTGTCCTTTTTCTTGTCCGTCAGGCGTAGAACTAGTTCACCAATGTTTTAAGTCTTGGCCCGTACTTCTCTGCTTTGTTATCTTCGAGCCTGCTGCTGATAGAATGCGGAACGAGCTTTGGCGACATCGCGTTCTTCCTCCAATGTGTCCAGGCTGTCCTGCCAATCCAGCTCGGCCTCTCTTTCCTCGTACATGTGCACTCGAGGTGAGTCATGAATAATGTCGCAGCGCAGGACTGCCTCTGCGCGGTATACCATAAAAAATGGTGTGAATCCGGTAGTACGGTTAGGCGTTGTCCGCAGCCCCCAGAGTACAGAGTCGAGCTCCTCGACCCAGTGCGTGTCCGATTTAGTAAGTGACCGCACTAGTCTGGGCTTAATGCCGCTCATTATTAGACCATTTTCTCGTTCCACTTGACCGTTGGTTTGAGGGTGATAGACTGAAGCGTAGTCGAGCTTGATGCCCATATTCTTGCACCATGACTTAACCTCGTCGGCTGTGAAGTTCGTGCCGTTGTCGGTGATGATGCTGTGGGGGACTCCGTAACGGTGTACTACCCCGGATATAAAGTCTATCACTGGTCCGGACTCTGCCGTTTTGACCGGCTTGACCTCTATCCATTTGGTGAATTTATCCACCATGACCAATAGGTACCTTTGCTTGTGGGTTCCCCCTTTAAGGGGTCCAACCATATCAAGCCCCCAGACCGCGAACGGCCAGGTAATGGATATAGTTTTGAGGGCGGTAGGCGGCATATGGCTCTGATTAGCAAAGAGTTGACAACCAACGCATCTCTGGACTAAGTCCTGGGCATCTGCCCGGGCCGTCAGCCAATAAAATCCTGTATGGAATGCCTTTCCTACAAGGGCCCGGGCTGCTGCGTGGTGTCCGCCTAGTCCGGCATGAATTTCAGCTAGGAGGTTTCGCCCTTCCTCTTCGGAGATACACCTTTGAAGGACTCCGGTTGTGCTTTTCTTATAAAGTTCTCCCTCATGGACCTTGTAGGCTTTCGATCGCCGGACTATGCAGCGGGCCTCGTTTTGGTCTTCGGGGAGTTCCTGCCTAAGCAAGTAGGCTAGGAATGGTTCTGTCCACGGGGCGATTACTGCCATTATGTCGTGGGCTGACGGTGTTATGTCGTCGGCTGAATCGCCGATTGGCTCGGTTTTATCCGGTTTGTCACTTCCGGGCTCCTCTTCCCATAGTACGGATGGCTTGAAGAGCCGTTCCAGGAAGATATTTGGAGGGACAGCATCATGTTTCGCACCGATGCGTGCCAGTACGTCGGCCGCTTGGTTATTATCTCGGGCTATGTGATGGAATTCGAGTCCTTCAAACCGAGCTGATATTTTTAGAATTGCGTTGCGATATGCTGCCATTTTCGGATCCTTGGCGTCAAAGTCTCCATTTATTTGGGATATTGCAAGGTTTGAGTCCCCGCGCACCTCTAGGCGTTGAATACCCATGGAGACTACCATCCGGAGACCACGTAATAGGGCCTCGTATTCGGCTGCGTTGTTGGAGTCCGTGTACATTATTTGAAGTACATATTGTGACACCCCAAAAATTTGGCCTTGTTTTAATGAATTAAAAATTTTGCCAGGAATTAAAACTTTGAATTTTTGAGCTCCATTTTGATTTTCAATCATTTCCTTCCCTGCTATGATGAGTTTTTCCCTAAGTGAAAACTTTTCAAACATGTCATTGGACTTATTTAATCTCTCAAGGGAAACTTTCCCTTGTTTAATATAACTAATTAAATAATTAAGTTGCTTGATCTTCAACTTTCTTGAAAAATGGTGTTTCAAGGTTGTATGGCCATATTTGAACTACAACCATTGGATAAATTCATCTAATATTCTAACAAAAAATTGGAGATGTCATGTGATGTTTTTAAATCACTTTTATACAAAAATATCTTTTATTTATGTAATAATTTGAGCTCTGCATCAATTTTTCCTTCTCTGGTCCAGAGTGCAATTTGCACTACAACCCTTTTAAATAATTCTTTCTAGCCTCCACCAAAATTATGGGATGTCAGTAGGAGCATATCATTCCATTATATGCAAAAATCCAGTGGTGTTCTTTGAAATTTTTGAGTGATTCAACCTCATCTTCATTCTGGTCCAACATGATGGATTGTACAGAAACAATATTTTTGCTTGCTCTTTAGCCCTTAATTCTTTCTCCTACTTATAGTCCTCCATATTAAACCCTTAAGTCCAGGAGCATGCACCCATTGGATTATTTTTGGTTCATGAAATAATGTCATTTATTTCCTGTCCAGAATTGAAATTCTGCAAAACTTGCACTAGAAAGTTTGTGCTTTTCACAAACTAACCTCATCACTCTCTCTTTCATCTAAAGAGACCACCATCTGGAGTTTTTGGCCACTCCAAGACCTGCCTAAGTGCCCTTAGCATTTTTTCAAACACCTTGCGGGCACGATCTGTTTTGACATGAATTGTGGCATTGCACTGTGAACTTGCACCCCTGACCAAACCAGCTTGTCCACTGATCTCCTTGCAAGCCCAAACCTAGCCCTGTTTCTACCCAGCCTCAACTGCGACCTCTAGCATGCTCTAGCATTATGTCGAGCACGACCAGTGCACGCCCAGAGCGCGAGCAGAGCGTGCGTTTGGCACGCGCGTGCGCCGAGCCGACACGCTGGCCCCACGGTCTTGGCCCGCTCTGCAGCACCGCGCCACGCGCTCCCTTTCTCACCGCAACACGCCAAGCCACCCCTTGCCACGCCCCGGCAAGCCAACAGCTAGCCGCCACCGCCGCCGACAGCCCTTGCTCCGTTCAGCGCCGCCCAAGCCTCCTCCGCTCGCCACCTGGCCCCGGCACAGCCTGAGCTCATCCACAAGGGTGTCCTCTAGCGTTCGTCGCCGCCATGTCGCCCTAGCTACAGTGAGGCGGTTTGCCGGAGAGCTTATCCCCACCGCCGCGGAACCGACCTTGTCGTGCTATAAATGGACCCCCCGAAACCATTCGAGCACGCAGGCGACCTCATGCTACCCCCATGGCGCTCCCCTGCCTTGCATTCGACCCGGGGAGGCCTCCTTCCTCATCTCCGGCAACTCCTGCCGCCGCCACCGCCCCGGCCAATCCGGCACCTCCAGTACCTCCCCCTCTCCATTCTCTTCGCCAAGAACACCTCCCTCCTTCCAGGAACCCAACCCCCTACTTGATTTTGATCGGGAGCCATCGCCGCCACAAAAGCACTTTGCTCCCTAAGCCTTCTCCGCCGCGAAGCTCGCCGCCGGCAGCTCCCTCCGTCCCCACCTGCTTGGCGACCACCGGAAGGATCGCCCTTGCGTGGCGGATCCATCCCCGCCCTCGGGGCCCCGCGAGGAGCCGCCAGTCGCCGGCGACAATCGCCGGAGCTCCGCCTCCGCTCGGGACAGAGGAAGGAGAGGGAAAGAGACTAGTCAAACCTGACTAGTGGGCCCCTTGGACCCACTATCAGCGACCCCGCACCTGTCCACGTGGGATTAAGTGGAAGCGTAAACTCCCCAGTACGTTTTCCCTGCACCGGAAGCGTATTTCCATCTGAAGCGTTTTCTTTTTCTATTTTAATTTAAAAATAGATTTTGACCAAATCTTTGACTGCTTATAACTTTTTAAATATAACCCCAAATGAATTAATTCTTTTTCCTACCTCTCTCAAATTTCACCTAGTTTATTTTAAGATTTATTTGAAAAAATTTCAGAACAACTTTTGGTGCTGTTTTTATTTTGTGTGTTAATTCTTTTATATTGCTAAAATAGGATTTTTGAAGAGAGGAGAAAAGTTTCAAGTTTTGGAGTGCACCCTGCCTTTCCACACATTGAAGGCAAGCATTCTGAATCCCGGCATAATATTTTTGGTGTGATCGTTGATACATTTATAACACCACTGCATTTCGAAGGACTTGTTATTTCATGTGGTATGATCATATGCATGAGTGCATATTAGTGATTTCCATGCTGTTGGAAATGAATACACTTGTGATGATAATCACCCTCATGTGCCTTGCATGCATACCGGCAGGAACCCGGGAAAACCTCTGCCTTGGGTAGGCATGAGTTTGTCGCCGGTCTCCGTCGGGACGGTTATGTCTGGTATGGCATGGTAAGGTGATATGAGCGGTGACTCTGTTGGATGAAATATATTCTTATACTAATCATGCAGGGAATACTTAAACCTCCTCAGTCGACCGTAGATCAAGTCTTGTTCCAGTAACCCCCATACTTGTTTCGTACTACCACTCGTCTCTACAGCAAGTAGAGTACGGTTCAGTAAGTTGTCAACCTCTTCCTAGCACACACCGTACAGAGAGGCCATGGTGGAAGATACCGGTTGTAGCTGGTAGGCAGGCCACCTGGTCCGGGGGCATGGGTGTTTCCGGTTGGGACCGAGAGGGGAGGCCACCCCTTAGAGCGCGCGGTATAAATTTGATCCCATGCTACGCCAGGTTGTAGCCTCCCCACTTAGAGTTGGCTTGACAAGTGTCGTGGGTGATTCCAGACACGTGTGAGTTAAGCTGGTGTGTGCAAGTTAGGTGTGTTTTCAACTAAAAGGCCGTAGACGGAATTAGTCTTGATGGACTAAAGAAATCCGTTACTCGTGGGTAAAGAGTACACCCTCTGCAGAGATTAAACCTATTCGAATAGCCGTGTCCATGGTTAAGGATTACAGTCTGGGATGGGTCAAGTGTCGGTCTTAGTGTCGGTCTTCGGAGGTGAAACTGTTAACCAGAACTGGAACTACTACTTGTGACTTGTGATAATTATGATTATTATTATTGTTGACTAACCCGTGATATTATTGTTATTATCGAGTATCTCTGGGACGGTTCTACCTCCGGGATATTCACTATGATTGTTTCTTTTAAAGCCCTTTATGTGGGGTCGCCCAGACGCCCGACTGTGGCATTTCTTTTAAAGCCCTTTATGTGGCGTCGCTTAGATGCCCGACTGTGGCATTTCTTTTAAAGCCCTTTATGTGGCGTCGCTCAGACGCCCGACTGTGGCATTTCTTTTAAAGCCCTTTATGTGGCGTCGCTCAGACGCCCGACTGTGGCATTTCTTTTAAAGCCCTTTATGTGGTGTCGCTCAGACGCCCGACTGTGGCATTTCTTTTAGAGCCCTTTATGTGGTGTCGCTCAGACGCCCGACTGTGGCATTTCTTTTAAAGCCCTTTATGTGGCGTCGCTCAGACGCCCGACTGTGGCATTTCTTTTAAATCCCTTTATGTGGTGTCGCTCAAAGGCCCGACTGTGGCATTTCTTTTAAAGCCCTTTATGTGGTGTCGCTCAGACGCCCGACTGTGGCATTTCTCTTAAAGCCATTTATGTGGTGTCGCTAAGACGCCCGACTGTGGCATTGCTTGATATTTATTTCATAAATTTTAATACTACTATGTTATTGCATTTTTATAAATAACTTGCTTGCACGCACCAGAGTTTTATTTATCTTTTGTGACTGACGTCATGAGCATAAAATATTTTCAGCACATCATTGTTATATTATACCCGTGTTCATAATGTTTGCGAGTATATTCAAAGTACTCACTGGCTTGTCCCTGGCTGTTGTCTTCGCCAGATTTTCTTGCACAGAGAGGAGCGACGCGATGACAGCCCCGGAACTTAAGCAAATGGAGATAGCAACCTTGCGAAGATAGGAGGTAACCTGGTCAGCTGTTCCTGTGGGAAATGGAGTCCCATAGACACTGATGTTTCACAACCCGCTTCCGCCATCAACCACTAGGAACCTTTTGTTGTACTCACAGGCCATAACGGTCTTGTACTACATATCTTTTTGTATTTTGATTGGAATTTCTTTATCAAGTTGGAGCCTCATCAGCTACCAGTAATCCTGGGGCTGATGAGCACGACGGTCTTTTCTGGAAATTTATACCCAGAAAACCGGTCGTGACAGACTTGGTATCAGAGCCAGGCTGACCGTTGGCTAATCCTATCTTAGCCGGGTCTATAAAATTAGGCAAACCAACCCACCAAACCATAACCAAATCCCAGCCAAGCTTCTCGTGCAAGATAGCCACAGAGTGACCCAACACCTTTTGGCAGTTGGTGCCCAACCTATCAACCTAACCTGTCGCTCATGCGTCAGTGATCGAATCCTAAATAGTCCTTTCTCGCAAGCGTGCAAAGGAAGACTCCGTCCCCTTTTTCCTATAAAAAAGGGGCATACTAGCACCAACACAGCACAACACAGCCTCTACTCCAAACCAAGCTACAATGCCCGGCCCTGTCATGCACAATGAGACCACAGCAACCAACCTTGGAGGTTTTGTGACCATACTCGCAAACCTCACCCGTCGTGCCTATGCGTTAGAAGAGCCACCTGAATATGTTGTGTACCAAGGACCCATGAGAGGCGAAGACCGTCAATTCTGGGCCACTGTGCACATCTATGGTAGGGGTCTAGCACCCGAGCGCCCCTACAGGTTCACCGGAAGAACAAATTCCTTTGAGCCACAAGCCATACAACTAGCCGCTCGAGAGGCTATAGTTCATCTCAGGCACTTGTCGCCCAGAGTTAACTGTCGCTCGTTCCACTACTACCCCAAACGTGAAGGGTATGGAAGACCACCCCAAGTTGCCAACGGAGATCACGAGACAGACCCCGCATTGTTGCACCTAGTGCGCTATGTAAGTGCACTAGAGGCACTGTTCGACCAGATCACCATTGATTTGATCGCAGCTCGAGGAGAGCTGGTTTGTCGAGCCCCAGCAAGAAGAGAAGACGAGCCCGACGCCAACAACCCAGTCATGTTGTTCGGACAACCGATCGAGACCCTGAGATCAGCTCCAGCCACCACCGAGATGCTTTGATGACCCCAGAAGTGCTTCGTCGCCTTTTGGGAACACACTCCAACGGGATTGTGGCTAACAATCCCCGAGATGGTCATCATCGCTACCCCGACCCTGTAGTTCCTCCGCCATCTCCGACTAATCCCGGCAGTGAGACACGTGGAGAAGCCTCGACATCCACCAGACACGCCCGTTTAGACATAAACGAGGTAGATAAATTCGTGTGAGTAGTACCGAGTTTCAGTGTATCCTTGCTTTGTAATCATGCGACCGTGTATATTAAAGCAGCCTGTCATTGTGCCTCTATTTTAATAATAGCCTTGCATTTTTTTTGGTCAGCGCATAGTTGCATAATTTTTCTGGGCACAGCTACCAAAACCAACCCGACGACAACCACAATAACGCGTCTCTTTATGAGATATGTGTATCTTTGACACTGACCTGACCTTTGGAGCTGAGCTGGCAAATTTATTACCTTTCACCACGGTAAAATGATCCAGCTCCATTGCTATATAAAGGCCACCTTGTGACCTTACCCAGCAACCCTCACCTTGTGCACCACACTCACAACCTTTTCCTGTCATGCCAAGCCCTAGTATTTATCGGAGAACCCCAGATGCAACCCCAGGTAGCTTTGTCAAAGTATTGTGGGACTTTACCTGCAGTACCATGGGTTCTACCCAGCCACCCCAGTACGAGCTGTTCAAATCAAGGATCACCCCTTCCACCTCAGAATATTGGGCAGCAGTACACATTCCTCCTGTAGACCCCAACCAAGACCCAATAGAAGTTTCCTTCGTGGGAAAATCTATGCCAACCCCACACCTGGCCATAGAAGATGCTGCAAAAGAAGCGATTGCTTGCCTTCGATCCGCAGTACCCTATGCCCGTGAACGAGGATATTATTATTTTCCGAGTCGTGCAACACCCGGAGGAGTGACATCTTTTCCCAGTGGACGGATTGAGAAAGACCCAGTACTAGCCAACCTTATCCAGTACATCATCGCTCAAGAGCATTTGAACCAGCGAGTAATGGATTATCTCCAGAATCTCACTGATTTAAATCCTCAGATTGCCATCGGCAGAGCACTAAGGCCCGACCCGGAGAGACGCATACATCGACTGGTCAATCCACTTCCTCCGATAGAAGAGGAGTGTATCCCTTTACCAGAGACATTTTATCAGGACCCCAACTAGTTACCGTTTTCATTTTAGAAGTCACTACTGTATTTGTTATTTCAGCATTTATTTATGTGTGTGACTTATGTGTGATACCCTGAGTTTGTACGACGAGTCAATTATTTGACTTCTACTAATGTGTGTAGTCTTTGCTGTGACTTATGCTCCTTTAAATTAACTGTTTTTCCCTCGCAAAATTCTGGAGTGAGATTTCTTATCCTTGAGTTGCTACATCTACACTTTCTAACGGCGAGGATTTATTAATTTCACACAGCACCATGCAACAGACTCACAACCATTACCATTCGAACACATACACTGTTTGCAAAACATTGCAATGGTGTTACATCCAGCTAATCACCCCTAACAACGATTAGCACCCGGCACACCTCACCTACTCCTCGTGATCACCACCACCGCGGAGAGCCAACACCTGAGCAGCAGCGTCGTGATGCTCGTCGAGGATCATTGCGCACAGGAGCACAGAGAGCCCCAGCAGTGTCGCCAGCCCTCCGCATATCAGGATCGCAAACCAATCCGGCATCGCCTCCGCCATTAGAGCCTCACCCGAGCTTCTGTAAGCAGCAATGGATAAAGAAGGAGGAGGAGAAGTGAGGCCAGGTGTGAGGAAGAAGAGAGAGGCACCCCGGCCATTTTATAGCTCGAGCTCGGTGTACGGTGGGCGAAGTCCACCAACGCCGCTCGTCGCCGATCGCCGGTGTTCGGAGTCGAATCCGCGAGCAGTGCCGACAGTGCGCTGGCCCGCGAGGTGAGTGCACGCTGCACCAACAGCTAGCACGCCGCGCACTACCGCGGTACGACCTAGATACCCTACACACGAGGCGTCGCCGGTGGAGAAAGCGCGCAGGAGAGAGGAAGAAGAAGAGAGAACCAGAGGGAGAAGAAGAGACTGGCAGTGGACCCCAGTCCCACCTGTCAGCCAGAGATAGCACTGTGCTCTCGGGTACGACCAGCGTATATTTAAATTTAGAAGTTATTCTAAATTTATATCCAGCGTAGAAATCTCACATTTTCGTCCCGAACTGTAGACTTTTCCACGCAGCACCAGTTTTCACACTGTGATTTTTCACCACTTATTGCCCTCTCACTGTAGCCACATTTTTATTGCGTATAGTTTTTCTTAAAACAGCTTTTAACAAATCTCGAGGATGACATTTTTCTTAATGGGGGTAGTGTTGTGACACCCCAAAAATTTGGCCTTGTTTTAATGAATTAAAATTTTTGCCAGGAATTAAAACTTTGAATTTCTGAGCTCCATTTTGATTTTCAATCATTTCCTTCCCTGTTATGATGAGTTTTTCCCTAAGTGAAAACTTTTCAAACATGTCATTGGACTTATTTAATCTCTCAAGGGAAACTTTCCCTTGTTTAATATAACTAATTAAATAATTAAGTTGCTTGATCTTCAACTTTCTTGAAAAATGGTGTTTCAAGGTTGTATGGCCATATTTGAACTACAACCATTGGATAAATTCATCTAATATTCTACCCAAAAATTGGAGATGTCATGTGATGTTTTTAAATCACTTTTATACAAAAATATCTTTTATGTATGTAATAATTTGAGCTCTGCATCAATTTTTCCTTCTCTGGTCCAGAGTGCAATTTGCACTACAACCCTTTTAAATAATTCTTTCTAGCCTCCACCAAAATTATGGGATGTCAGTAGGAGCATATCATTCCATTATATGCAAAAATCCAGTGGTGTTCTTTGAAAATTTTGAGTGATTCAACCTCATCTTCATTCTGGTCCAACATGATGGATTGTACAGAAACCATATTTTTGCTTGCTCTTTAGCCCTTAATTCTTTCTCCTACTTATAGTCCTCCATATTAAACCCTTAAGTCCAGGAGCATGCACCCATTGGATTATTTTTGGTTCATGAAATAATGTCATTTATTTCCTGTCCAGAATTGAAATTCTGCAAAACTTGCACTAGAAAGTTTGTGCTTTTCACAAACTAACCTCATCACTCTCTCCTTCATCTAAAGAGACCACCATCTGGAGTTTTTGGCCACTCTAAGACCTGCCTAAGTGCCCTTAGCATTTTATCAAACACCTTGCGGGCACGATCTGTTTTGACATGAATTGTGGCATTGCACTGTGAACTTGCACCCCTGACCAAACCAGCTTGTCCACTAATCTCCTTGCAAGCCCAAACCTAGCCCTCTTTCTACCCAGCCTCAACTGCGACCTCTAGCATGCTCTGGCATTACGTCGAGCACGTCCAGTGCACGCCCGGAGCGCGAGCAGAGCGTGCGTTTGGCACGCACGTGCACCGAGCCGACACGCTGGCCCCACGGTCTTGGCCCGCTCTGCAGCACCACGCCACGCGCTCCCTTTCTCACCGCAACATGCCAAGCCGCCCCTCGCCACGCCCCGGCAAGCCAACAGCTAGCCGCCACCGCCGTCGACAGTCCCTGCTCCGTTCAGCGCCGCCCAAGCCTCCTCCGCTCGCCACCTGGCCCCGGCACAGCCCGAGCTCATCCACAAGGGTGTCCGCTAGCGTTCGTCGCCGCCACGTCACCCTAGCTACAGAGAGGCGGTTCGCCGGAGAGCTTATCCCCACCGCCGCGGAACCGACCTCGTTGCGCTATAAATGGACCCCCCGAAACCATTTGAGCATGCAGGCGACCTCATGCTACCCCCATGGCGCTCCCCTGCCTCGCATTCGACCCGGGGAGGCCTCCTTCCTCATCTCCGGCAACTCCTGCCGCCGCCATTGCCCCGGCCAATCCGGCACCTCCAGTACCTCCCCCTCTCCGTTCTCTTTGCCAAGAACACCTCCTTTCTTCCAGGAACCCAACCCCCTACTTGATTTTGATCGGGAGCCATCGCCGCCACAAAAGCACTTTGCTCCCGAAGCCTTCTCCGCCGCGAAGCTCGCCGCCGACAGCTCCCTCCGTCCCCACCTGCTTGGCGACCACCGGAAGGATTGCCCTTGCGTGGCGGATCCATCCCCGCCATCGGGGCCCCGCGAGGAGCCGCCAGTCGCCGGCGACAATCGCCGGAGCTCCGCCTGCGCTCGGGACAGAGGAAGGAGAGGGAAAGAGACTAGTCAAACCTGACTAGTGGGTCCCCTGGACCCACTGTCAGCGACCCCGCACCTGTCCACGTGGGATTAAGTGGAAGCGTGAACTCCCCAGCACATTTTCCCTGCATCGGAAGCGTATTTCCATCTGAAGCGTTTTCTTTTTCTATTTTAATTTAAAAACAGATTTTGACCAAATCTTTGACTGCTTATAACTTTTTAAATATAACCCCAAATGAATTAATTCTTTTTCCTACCTCTCTCAAATTTCACCTAGTTTATTTTAAGATTTATTTGAAAAAATTTCAGAACAACTTTTGGTGCTGTTTTTATTTTGTGTGTTAATTCTTTTATATTGCTAAAATAGGATTTTTGAAGAGAGGAGAAAAGTTTCAAGTTTTGGAGTGCACCCTGCCTTTCCACACATTGAAGGCAAGCATTCTGAATCCCGGCATAGTATTTTTGGTGTGATCGTTGATACATTTATAACACCACTGCATTTCGAAGGACTTGTTATTTCATGTGGTATGATCATATGCATGAGTGCATATTAGTGATTTCCATGCTGTTGGAAATGAATACACTTGTGATGATAATCACCCTCATGTGCCTTGCATGCATACCGGCAGGAACCCGGGAAAACCTCTGCCTTGGGTAGGCATGAGTTTGTCGCCGGTCTCCGTCGGGACTGTTATGTCTGGTATGGCATGGTAAGGTGATATGAGCGGTGACTCTGTTGGATGAAATATATTCTTATACTAATCATGCAGGGAATACTTAAACCTCCTCAGTCGACCATAGATCGAGTGTTGTTCCAGTAACCCCCATACTTGTTTCGTACTACCACTCGTCTCTATAGCAAGTAGAGTACGGTTCAGTAAGTTGTCAACCTCTTCCTAGCACACACCGTACAGAGAGGCCATGGTGGCAGATACCGGTTGTAGCTGGTAGGCAGGCCACCTGGTCCGGGGGCATGGGTGTTTCCGGTTGGGACCGAGAGGGGAGGCCACCCCTTAGAGCGCGCGATATAAATTTGATCCCATGCTACGCGAGGTTGTAGCCTCCCCACTTAGAGTTGGCTTGACAAGTGTCGTGGGTGATTCCAGACACGTGTGAGTTAAGCTGGTGTGTGCAAGTTAGGTGTGTTTTCAACTAAAAGGCCGTAGACGGAATTAGTCTTGATGGACTAAAGAAATCCGTTACTCGTGGGTAAAGAGTACACCCTCTGCAGAGATTAAACCTATTCGAATAGCCGTGTCCATGGTAAAGGATTACAGTCTGGGATGGGTCAAGTGTCGGTCTTAGTGTCGGTCTTCGGAGGTGAAACTGTTAAACAGAACTGGAACTACTACTTGTGACTTGTGATAATTATGATTATTATTATTGTTGACTAACCCGTGATATTATTGTTATTATCGAGTATCTCTGGGACGGTTCTACCTCCGGGATATTCACTATGATTGTTTCTTTTAAAGCCCTTTATGTGGCGTCGCTCAGACGCCCGACTGTGGCATTCCTTTTAAAGCCCTTTATGTGGCGTCGCTTAGACGCCCGACTGTGGCATTTCTTTTAAAGCCCTTTATGTGGCGTCGCTCAGACGCCCGACTGTGGCATTTCTTTTAAAGCCCTTTATGTGGTGTTGCTCAGACGCCCGACTGTGGCATTTCTTTTAAAGCCCTTTATGTGGTGTCGCTCAGACGCCCGACTGTGGCATTTCTTTTAAAGCCCTTTATGTGGCGTCGCTCAGACGCCCGACTGTGGCATTTCTTTTAAAGCCCTTTATGTGGTGTCACTCAGACGCCCGACTATGGCATTTCTTTTAAAGCCCTTTATGTGGTGTCGCTCAGACGCCCGACTGTGGCATTTCTTTTAAAGCCCTTTATGTGGTGTCGCTAAGATGCCCGACTGTGGCATTGCTTGATATTTATTTCATAAATTTTAATACTACTATGTTATTGCATTTTTATAAATAACTTGCTTGCACGCATCAGAGTTTTATTTATCTTTTATGACTGACGTCATGAGCATAAAATATTTTCAGCACATCGTTGTTATATTATACCCGTGTTCATAATGTTTGCGAGTACATTCAAAGTACTCACTGGCTTGTCCCTGGCTATTGTCTTCGCCAGATTTTCTTGCACAGAGAGGAGCGACGCGATGACAGCCCCGGAACTTAAGCAAATGGAGATAGCAGCCTTGCGAAGATAGGAGTTAACCTGGTCAGCTGTTCCTGTGGGAAATGGAGTCCCATAGACACTGATGTTTCACAACCCGCTTCCGCCATCAACCACTAGGAACCTTTTGTTGTACTCACAGGCCAGAACGGTCTTGTACTACATATCTTTTTGTATTTTGCTTGGAATTTCTGTATCAAGTTGGAGCCTCATCAGCTAACAGTAATCCTGGGGCTGATGAGCACGACGGTCTTTTCTGGAAATTTATACCCGGAAAACCGGTCGTGACAGACTTGGTATCTGAGCCAGGCTGACCGTTGGCTAATCCTATCTTAGCCGGGTCTATAAAATTAGGCAAACCAACCCACCAAACCATAACCAAACCCCAGCCAAGCTTCTCGTGCAAGATAGCCACACAGTGACCCAACACCTTTTGGCAGTCGGTGCCCAACCTATCAACCTAACCTGTCGCTCATGCGCCAGTGATCGAATCCTAAATAGTCCTTTCTCGCAAGCGTGCAAAGGAAGACTCCGTCCCCTTTTTCCTATAAAAAAGGGGCATACTAGCACCAACACAGCACAACACAGCCTCTACTCCAAACCAAGCTACATTGCCCGGCCCTGTCGTGCACAATGAGACCACAGCAACCAACCTTGGAGGTTTTGTGACCATACTCGCAAACCTCACCCGTCGTGCCTATGCGTTAGAAGAGCCACCTGAATATGTTGTGTACCAAGGACCCATGAGCAGCGAAGACCGTCAATTCTGGGCCACTGTGCACATCTATGGTAGGGGTCTAGCACCCGAGCGCCCCTACAGGTTCACCGGAAGAACAACTTCCTTTGAGCCACAAGCCATACAACTAGCCGCTCGAGAGGCTATAGTTCATCTCAGGCACTTGTCGCCCAGAGTTAACTGTCGCTCGTTCCACTACTACCCCAAACGTGAAGGGTATGGAAGACCACCCCAAGTTGCCAACGGAGATCACGAGACAGACCCCGCATTGTTGCACCTAGTGCGCTATGTAAGTGCACTAGAGGCACTGTTCGACCAGATCACCATTGATCTGATCACAGCTCGAGGAGAGCTGGTTCGTCGAGCCCCAGCAAGAAGAGAAGACGAGCCTGACGCCGACAACCCAGTCGTGCTGTTCGGACAACCGATCGAGACCCTGAGATCAGCTCCAGCCACCAACCAAGATGCTTTGATGACCCCAGAAGTGCTTCGTCGCCTTTTGGGAACACACTCCAACGGGATTGTGGCTAACAATCCCCGAGATGGTCATCATCGCTACCCCGACCATGCAGTTCCTCCACCATCTCCGACTAATCCCGGCAGTGAGACACGTGGAGAAGCCTCGACATCCACCAGACACGCCCGTTTAGACATAAACGAGGTAGATTAAGTCGTGCGAGTAGTACTGAGTTTCAGTGTATCCTCGCTTTGTAATCATGCGACCGTGTATATTAACGCAGCCTGTCGTTGTGTCTCTATTTTAATAATAGCCTTGCATTTTTTTTGGTCAGCGCATAGTTGCATAATTTTTCCGGGCACAGCTACCAAAACCAACCCGACGACAACCACAATAACACGTCTCTTTATGAGATATGTGTATCTCTGACACTGACCTGACCTTTGGAGCTGAGCTGGCAAATTTATTACCTTTCACCACGGTAAAATGATCCAGCTCCATTGCTATATAAAGGCCACCTTGTGACCTTACCCAGCAACCCTCACCTTGTGCACCACACTCACAACCTTTTCCTGTCATGCCAAGCCCTAGTATTTATTGGAGAACCCCAGATGCAACCCCAGGTAGCTTTGTCAAAATATTGTGGGACTTTACCCGCAGTACCATGGGTTCTACCCAGCCACCCCAGTATGAGCTGTTCAAATCAAGGATCACCCCTTCCACCTCGGAATATTGGGCAGCAGTACACATTCCTCCTGTAGACCCCAACCAAGACCCAATAGAAGTTTCCTTCGTGGGAAAATCTATGCCAACCCCACACCTGGCCATAGAAGATGCTGCAAAAGAAGCGATTGCTCGCCTTCGATCCGCAGTACCCTATGCCCGTGAACGAGGATATTATTATTTTCCGAGTCATGCAACACCCGGAGGAGTGACATCTTTTCCCGGTGGACGGATTGAGAAAGACCCAATACTAGCCAACCTTATCCAGTACATCATCGCTCAAGAGCATTTGAACCAGCGAGTAATGGATTATCTCCAGAGTCTCACTGATTTAAATCCTCAGATTGCCATCAGCAGAGCACTAAGGCCCGACCCGGAGAGACGCATACATCGACTGGTCAATCCACTTCCTTCGATAGAAGAGGAGTGTATCCCTATACCAGAGACATTTTATCAGGACCCCAACCAGTTACCGTCTTCATTTTAGACGTCACTACTGTATTTGTTATTTCAGCATTTATTTATGTGTGTGACTTATGTGTGATACCCTGAGTTTGTACGACGAGTCAATTATTTGACTTCTACTAATGTGTGTAGTCTTTGTTGTGACTTATGCTCCTTTAAATTAACTGTTTTTTTCCCTCGCAAAATTCTAGAGTGAGATTTCTTATCCTTGAGTTGCTACATCTACACTTTCTCACGGCGAGGATTTATTAATTTCACATAGCACCACGCAACAGACTCACAACCATTACCATTCGAACACATACACTGTTTGCAAAACTTTGCAATGGTGTTACATCCAGCTAATCACCCCTAACAACGATTAGCACCCGGCACACCTCACCTACTCCTCGTGATCACCACCACCGCGGAGAGCCAACACCCGAGCAGCAGCGTCGCGACGCTCGTCGAGGATCATCGCGCACAGGAGCACAGAGAGCCCCAGCAGTGTCGCCAGCCCTCCGCATATCAGGATCGCAAACCAGTCCGGCATCGCCTCCGCCATTAGAGCCTCACCCGAGCTTCTGTAAGCAGTAATGGAGAAATAAGGAGGAGGAGAAGTGAGGCCAGGTGTGAGGAAGAAGAGAGAGGCACCCCGGCCGTTTTATAGCTCGAGCTCGGTGTACGGTGGGCGAAGTCCACCAACGCCGCTCGTCGCCGATCGCCGGTGTTCGGAGTCGAATCCGCGAGCAGTGCCGACAGCGCGCTCGCCCGCGAGGTGAGTGCACGCTGCACCAACAGCTAGCACGCCGCGCACTACCGGGGTACGACCTAGATACCCTACACACTAGGCGTCGCCGGTGGAGAAAGTGCGCAGGAGAGAGGAAGAAGAAGAGAGAACCAGAGGGAGAAGAAGAGACTGGCAGTGGACCCCGGTCCCACCTGTCAGCCAGAGAGAGCACTGTACTCTCGGGTACGACCAGCGTATATTTAAATTTAGAAGTTATTCTAAATTTATATCCAGCGTAGAAATCTCACGTTTTTGTCCCGAACCGTAGACTTTTCCACGCAGCACTAGTTTTCACACTGTGATTTTTCACCACTTATTGCCCTCTCACTGTAGCCACATTTTTATTGCGTATAGTTTTTCTTAAAACAGCTTTTAACAAATCTCGAGGACGAGATTTTTCTTAATGGGGGTAGTGTTGTGACACCCCAAAAATTTGGCCTTGTTTTAATGAATTAAAAATTTTGCCAGGAATTAAAACTTTGAATTTCTGAGCTCCATTTTGATTTTCAATCATTTCCTTCCCTGTTATGATGAGTTTTTCCCTAAGTGAAAACTTTTCAAACATGTCATTGGACTTATTTAATCTCTCAAGGGAAACTTTCCCTTGTTTAATATAACTAATTAAATAATTAAGTTGCTTGATCTTCAACTTTCTTGAAAAATGGTGTTTCAAGGTTGTATGGCCATATTTGAACTACAACCATTGGATAAATTCATCTAATATTCTAACCAAAAATTGGAGATGTCATGTGATGTTTTTAAATCACTTTTATACAAAAATATCTTTTATTTATGTAATAATTTGAGCTCTGCATCAATTTTTCCTTCTCTGGTCCAGAGTGCAATTTGCACTACAACCCTTTTAAATAATTCTTTCTAGCCTCCACCAAAATTATGGGATGTCAGTAGAAGCATATCATTCCATTATATGCAAAAATCCAGTGGTGTTCTTTGAAAATTTTGAGTGATTCAACCTCATCTTCATTCTGGTCCAACATGATGGATTGTACATAAACCGTATTTTTGCTTGCTCTTTAGCCCTTAATTCTTTCTCCTACTTATAGTCCTCCATATTAAACCCTTAAGTCCAGAAGCATGCACCCATTGGATTATTTTTGGTTCATGAAATAATGTCATTTATTTCCTGTGCAGAATTGAAATTCTGCAAAACTTGCACTAGAAAGTTTGTGCTTTTCACAAACTAACCTCATCACTCTCTCTTTCATCTAAAGAGACCACCATCTGGAGTTTTTGGCCACTCCAAGACCTGCCTAAGTGCCCTTAGCATTTTGTCAAACGCCTTGCGGGCACGATCTGTTTTGACATGAATTGTGGCATTGCACTGTGAACTTGCACCCCTGACCAAATCAGCTTGTCCACTAATCTCCTTGCAAGCCCAAACCTAGCCCTATTTCTACCCAGCCTCAACTGCGACCTCTAGCATGCTCTGGCATTACGTCGAGCACGTCCAGTGCACGCCCGGAGCGCGAGCAGAGCGTGCGTTTGGCACGCGCGTGCGCCGAGCCGACACGCTGGCCCCACAGTCTTGGCCCGCTCTGCAGCACCGCGCCACGCGCTCCCTTTCTCACCGCAACACGCCAAGCCGCCCCTCGCCACGCCCCGACAAGCCAACAGCTAGCCGCCACCGCCGCCAACAGCCCCTGCTCCGTTCAGCGCCGCCCAAGCCTCCTCCGCTCGCCACCTGGTCCCGGCACAGCCCGAGCTCATCCACAAGGGTGTCCGCTAGCGTTCGTCGCCACCACGTCGCCCAAGCTACAGAGAGGCAGTTCGCCGGAGAGCTTATCCCCACCGCCGCGGAACGGACCTCGTCGCGCTATAAATGGACCCCCCGAAACCATTCGAGCACGTAGGCGACCTCATGCTACCCCCATGGTGCTCCCCTGCCTCGCATTCGACCCGGGGAGGCCTCCTTCCTCATCTCCGGCAACTCCTGCCGCCGCCACCGCCCCGGCCAATCCGGCACCTCCAGTACCTCCCCCTCTCCGTTCTCTTCGCCAAGAACACCTCCTTCCTTCCAGGAACCCAACCCCCTACTTGATTTTGATCGGGAGCCATCGCCGCCACAAAAGCACTTTGCTCCCGAAGCCTTCTCCGCCGTGAAGCTCGCCGCCGGCAGCTCCCTCCGTCCCCACCTGCTTGGCGACCACCGGAAGGATCGCCCTTGCGTGGCGGATCCATCCCCGCCCTCGGGGTCCCGCGAGGAGCCGCCAGTTGCTGGCGAAAATCGCCGGAGCTCCGCCTCCGCTCGGGACAGAGGAAGGAGAGGGAAAGAGACTAGTCAAACCTGACTAGTGGGCCCCCTGGACCCACTGTCAGCGACCCCGTACCTGTCCACGTGTGATTAAGTGGAAGCGTAAACTCCCCAGTACGTTTTCCCTACACCGGAAGCGTATTTCCATCTGAAGCGTTTTCTTTTTCTATTTTAATTTAAAAACAAATTTTGACAAAATCTTTGACTGCTTATAACTTTTTAAATATAACCCCAAATGAATTAATTCTTTTTCCTACCTCTCTCAAATTTCACCTAGTTTATTTTAAGATTTATTTGAAAAAATTTCAGAACAACTTTTGGTGCTGTTTTTATTTTGTGTGTTAATTCTTTTATATTGCTAAAATAGGATTTTTGAAGAGAGGAGAAAAGTTTCAAGTTTTGGAGTGCACCCTACCTTTCCACACATTGAAGGCAAGCATTCTGAATCCCTGCATAATATTTTTGGTGTGATCGTTGATACATTTATAACACCACTGCATTTCGAAGGACTTGTTATTTCATGTGGTATGATCATATGCGTGAGTGCATATTAGTGATTTCCATGCTGTTGGAAATGAATACACTTGTGATGATAATCACCCTCATGTGCCTTGCATGCATACCAGCAGGAACCCGGGAAAACCTCTGCCTTGGGTAGGCATGAGTTTGTCGCCGGTCTCCATCGGGACGGTTATGTCTGGGATATGAGCGGTGACTCTGTTGGATGAAATATATTCTTATACTAATCATGCAGGGAATACTTAAACCTCCTCAGTCGACCGTAGATCGAGTCTTGTTCCAGTAACCCCCATACTTGTTTCGTACTACCACTCGTCTCTACAGCAAGTAGAGTATGGTTCAGTAAGTTGTCAACCTCTTCCTAGCAAACACCGTACAGAGAGGCCATGGTGGAAGATACCAGTTGTAGCTGGTAGGCAGGCCACCTGGTCCGGGGCATGGGTGTTTCCGGTTGGGACCGAGAGGGGAGGCCACCCCTTAGAGCGCGCGAAATAAATTTGATCCCATGCTACGCGAGGTTGTAGCCTCCCCACTTAGAGTTGGCTTGACAAGTGTCGTGGGTGATTCCAGACACGTGTGAGTTAATCTGGTGTGTGCAAGTTAGGTGTGTTTTCAACTAAAAGGCCGTAGACGGAATTAGTCTTGATGGACTAAAGAAATCCGTTACTCATGGGTAAAGAGTACACCCTCTGCAGAGATTAAACCTATTTGAATAGCCGTGTCCATGGTTAAGGATTACAGTCTGGGATGGGTCAAGTGTCAGTCTTAGTGTCGGTCTTCGTAGGTGAAACTGTTAACCAGAACTGGAACTACTACTTGTGACTTGTGATAATTATGATTATTATTATTGTTCACTAACCCGTGATATTATTGTTATTATCGAGTATCTCTGGAACGGTTCTACCTCCGGGATATTCACTATGATTGTTTCTTTTAATGCCCTTTATGTGGCGTCGCTCAGACGCCCGACTGTGGCATTTCTTTTAAAGCCCTTTATGTGGCGTTGCTTAGACGCCCGACTGTGGCATTTCTTTTAAAGCCCTTTATGTGGCGTCGCTCAGACACCCGACTGTGGCATTTCTTTTAAAGCCCTTTATGTGGCGTCGCTCAGACGATCGACTGTGGCATTTCTTTTAAAGCCCTTTATGTGGCGTCGCTCAGACGCCCGACTGTGGCATTTCTTTTAAAGCCCTTTATGTGGTGCCGCTTAGACGCCCGACTGTGGCATTTCTTTTAAAGCCCTTTATGTGGCGTCGCTCAGACGCCCGAGTGTGGCATTTCTTTTAAAGCCCTTTATGTGGTGTCGTTTAGACGCCTGACTGTGGCATTTCTTTTAAAGCCCTTTATGTGGTGTCTCTCAGACGCCCGACTGTGGCATTTCTTTTAAAGCCCTTTATGTGGTGTCGCTAAGACGCCCGACTGTGGCATTGCTTGATATTTATTTCATAAATTTTAATACTACTATGTTATTGCATTTTTATAAATAACTTGCTTGCACGCATCAGAGTTTTATTTATCTTTTGTGACTGACGTCATGAGCATAAAATATTTTCAGCACATCGTTGTTATATTATACCCGTGTTCATAATGTTTGCGAGTACATTCAAAGTACTCACTGGCTTGTCCCTGGCTATTGTCTTGGCCAGATTTTCTTGCACAGAGAGGAGCGACGCGATGACAGCCCCGGAACCTAAGCAAATGGAGATAGCAGCCTCGCGAAGATAGGAGTTAACTTGGTCAGCTGTTCTTGTGGGAAATGGAGTCCCATAGACACTGATGTTTCACAACCCGCTTACGCCATCAACCACTAGGAACCTTTTGTTGTACTCACAGACCAGAACGGTCTTGTACTACATATCTTTTTATATTTTGCTTGGAATTTCTGTATCAAGTTGGAGCCTCATCAGCTAACAGTAATCCTGGGGCTGATGAGCACGACGGTCTTTTCTGGAAATTTATACCCGGAAAACCGGTCGTGACATGTACTGGACTGTGTCCCCGGTTGGGGACGTCAATACGACACCAGCCCCCGGTCCGGCCAACATTTTAGAGCCGTCGAAATGCATAACCCAATTGGAGTATGCGCCGTACTCTTTAGGGAGTTCGGCTTCGGTCCATTTGGCGACGAAGTCAGCCAAAACTTGTGACTTGATAGCTCGCCGAGGCTTGTAAGTTATATCGAATGGTAAGAGCTCAATGGCCCATTTTGCAATCCTGCCCGTTGTGTCGCGGTTATTTATAATGTCATTGAGTGGTACTTCAGAGTCCACTGTTATCGAACACTCCTAAAAGTAGTGTCGGAGCTTCCGGGACGCCATGAACACCGCGTACGCTATCTTCTGATAGTGCGGGTAACGGGATTTGCAGGGGGTTAACACAGTGGATACATAATACACTGGTTTTTGAAGAGGGAATTTATGCCCTTCTGTCGCTCGTTCGACGACGAGGACCGCGCTTACAACTTGATGCGTTGCTGCGATGTATAATAACATTAGTTCGCCCAGAGTGGGCGCAGCCAGGACCGGATTTGTTGCCTATATGGCCTTTATTTCTTCGAGTCCGGCAGTGGCAGCATCCGTCCACTCAAAGTGTTTGGTGCGCCTGAGGAGGCGATAGAGGGGCAACGCCTTTTCTGCTAGACGGGAGATAAAGCGGCTTAAGGCTGCCACGCATCCTGTTAATTTTTGTATTTGCTTGAGGTCTTTTAGAATATCCAACTGTGACAGAGCTCGGAATTTAGCCAGGTTTGCTTCAATTCCTCTACCGGATACAATGAAGCCCAGCAGCTTTCCGGCTGGTACGCTGAAAACGCATTTTTCCGGATTCAGCTTGATGTCATATGCTCTAAGGTTGTCGAATGTGAGCCTCAAATCGTCTACTAGAGTTTCGACGTGTTTTGTTTTGACGACTACGTCGTCTACGTATGCCTCGACTGTTTTGCCGATCTGGGTGGCCAGACATGTTTGGATCATGCGCTGATATGTTGCGCCGGCATTTTTAAGTCCGAAGGGCATCGTGTTGAAGCAGAATGGTCCGTATGGAGTGATGAATGCCGTTGCGGCTTGGTCTGCTTCCGCCATTTTGATTTGATGATAGCCAGAGTATGCGTCCAGGAAGCACAACGAATCGTGCCCTGCGGTAGCATCGATAATTTGGTCGATGCGGGGGAGAGGGAAGGGATCCTTTGGGCAAGCCTTATTGAGGTCTTTAAAATCGACACAGAGGCGCCAAGATTTATCCTTCTTTGGTACCATCACCAGATTTGCTAGCCAGTCTAGATGTTTGATATCTCTAATGAATCCGACTTCCAATAGTTTGGCTAGCTCTTCTCCCATTGCCTGTCTTTTGGGTTCGGAAAATCGTCGAAGAGCCTGTTTGACTGGCTTAAATCCTTTTAGGATGTTTAGGCTGTGTTCTGCCAACCTGCGTGGGATTCCGGGCATATCTGAAGGATGCCAGGCGAAGATGTCCCAATTTTCCCAAAGGAATTCACGCAGTGCGGCGTCTACTTCGGGGTTCAATTGTGCCCCAATGGAGGCCGTCTTTGTTGGGTCCGTTGGATGGACCTGGAATTTTATTATTTCATCTGCTGGTTTGAAGGAGGTGGACTTGGATCTTTTATCGAGTATCACATCGTCCCTGTTCACCGTAGAGCGTAGCGCGGTGAGTTCCTCTGCTGATAAGGCTTCAGATAGTGCCTCCAGGGCTAGTGCAGCTGTTTTATTTTCTGCGCGGAGTGCTATGTCCGGATCACTAGCGAGGGTGATTATTCCGCCGGGCCCAGGCATTTTGAGCTTCATGTACCTGTAATGAGGTACTACTTGAAAAATTGTGAATGCCTCTCGTCCTAATATAGCGTGATATCCGCTGTTGAATGAGTCCACTTGGAACGTGACTTCTTCGGATCTGTAATTGTCCGGCGAGCCGAACACCACATCGAGTGTGATTTGTCCGGTGCAGCGTGCCTCCCGGCTAGGGATTATTCCTCTGAAGGTTGTGCTGCTTCGCTCAATACGGCTCCAATTGATTTCCATTTTCCGCAGAGTTTCCTCGTAGATGAGGTTTAATCCGCTGCCGCCATCCATGAGGACTTTTGTTAGTCGAAAGCCGTCCACTATGGGACTATTCACCAGTGCAGCTGGTGTTCTGGCTGTTCGGAATTTAGGTTCGTCGCTGGTGCCGAAGGTGATAGCTGTGTCACTCCATGGATTTGCTGTCGCTATTTGGTAGACTTCGGCGAGTCCGCGGATTGTTCGCTTTCGCATATTGTTTGATGCGAAGGTCTCGAAGACTGTTGATACCGTACTGGTATTGTTGGAGTGGTTTTCTGGGGCTAGAAGCTCCTTGCCACTTTTGGCCACCTGCCGTAATATCCAACATGCTCGAAGGCTATGTGTTGGGACGGCTCCCTTTGTACTATGAAGCTTACAGGGTCCATTGAGCCATCCCTCCAGTACGGTTCCGTGCCCCTTATTGGGTTTTTGCTTTTTTGTTTTTGCATCTGGGGCCTGAGTGTAAGGCGCCCTTTTGCTGTGGACTGGGTTTGGGGCCGGATTATCCCAAAATTGGTTTTCGGTTTTCAGGAAACTCTCCATCGCACAGTACTTTCGTACTATGGATGCCAGATCGGTGAAGCACGTAATTTTGCGATGATCAATGGCGTTTAGTATTCCCTTGTCCGTGCAGTTATTGCAGAAGATTGAGATTGCGTGTTCCTCTCGGCAGTCCTTTATCCTGTCCATAACCAGGAGGAATCTGGTCCAGTAGTGATGTACTGTTTCAGCGGTCTCTTGCCGTATTAGAGATAGATCGCATATGTCTGGGCGGGTGGGTGGACTAAAATCCGGATCCCTGCCCATCTTGGGGCTTAAAGGCCGAAGAGCTTCCGAATTTGGAAGCTTGGTTTGCTGGACACAATCCGGCGAGTCCGGAGCGACGCATGATTTTAAGTTCAATGCTTGATCGAAGTCCGTTCCTCCGCGGAAATCCGGCATGGAGGGTTCGGGAATCCGGACATGAATAGTTTTCAATACAGGCGAAGAGTTGCCGTATTGCTCCTCTACCACTTCGACGTGGTGGGTGGCCTGGGGAGAGTTAATCTCTCTCAGATCGGTTTTAAGCCCAATCTGGTTGTAGTCCGTAGCGACTCCCAGGGCGGCGATGCGATCCAAGAGCTCGTTAACAGACGAGAGCTCTATTGGATCCAACTGTTCGGTAGCTTTAGGGCTGACGCGAAGATTGCTTCTGACGACTTGAGAAGTCATTGTCGAAGCGGCGGCCGGACAGGCGGTCATAAGAAAACCACCTAGCCGGATAGTTTGGCCGGCGGCCAAGGCCCCTTCGGCGAAAACACCGTCGTTGGAGATGGGTGGAGGCATCCTTTCTATCGGTGACGACACAGAGGAACTCTCAATGAAAGCACCAATGTCGGTGTCAAAACCGGCGGATCTCGGGTAGGGGGTCCTGAACTGTGCGTCTAGGCGGATGGTAACAGGAGACGAGGGACACGATGTTTTACCCAGGTTCGGGCACTCTCGATGGAGGTAAAACCCTACGTCCTGCTTGATTAATATTGATGATATGGGTAGTACAAGAGTGGATCTACCACGAGATCAAGGAGGCTAAACCCTAGAAGCTAGCCTATGGTATGATTGTTGTAATGTATGTTGTGTCCTACAGACTAAAGCCCTCCGGTTTATATAGACACCGGAGGAGGCTAGGGTTACACAGAGTCGGTTACAATGGTAGGAGATCTACATATCCGTAGCGCCAAGCTTGCATTCCACGCCTAGGAAAGTCCCATCCGGACACGGGACGGAGTCTTCAATCTTGTATCTTTGTAGTCTTGGAGTCCGGCGGATGATGATAGTCTGGCTGTCCGGACACCCCCTAGTCCAGGACTCCCTCAAGGACCATTATGGTCAAGTCTTGAGTATATCATCGCAGCGGAAATCTTCGTCGATAACTTGGACCCATGCCATCTGCCTTAACCCTACAGGCATTCTGACTGGGAAGCATGCTAGCTCGCACGTTCGTCACCGAAGTGTTCTTCATCACATCCTGTTCTTTCATGCCTGGCCAATAAAATAACCAGTGCAAGCCAATGAGTACTTTGAATGTACTCGCAAGCAACCCATGTTTTGGTCCAAGATGCAAAAATACATGATATAGGTAAATTTTTGCAGAAAGCTAGTTTTGAGTGCAATGATATGTTCAACAACTGTAAGACATGCATCAGGAGAATTCAAGTAACCATGAGGACAGGTTACAAATATCAACATAAATAGAGTGGGCACCAACCCAACTCAATCATGTCAAGTCCCTTGACTTGACCCAAGTAGTTTTATTAACACACACACTCGGTTTCTAAACATGTGGACGTAGCCCAAGAGCGGTTACCCAACTGTCCTTCACCGTAGACACGGCTATTTGAATAGTTTTACACTCTGCAGAGGTTGCACACTTTACCCACAAGATGCGGGGAACTTCCGTGTCATCCACGACCCGTGATACCTCAAGTACCCGGGGTAAGCACCCGATCACTACCTTTCCCTAGACGACACTAACATGGAGTCCACTCGATTGGTAGTAACCCCCGTGCCCAACATTATCACATAACATTTTCGTGGAGCCACGCTCCATAATCATCTCACATCACAAGCACGGGGTACCAACGGTGTGTCCGGTGCCCCATAAAAATGTTCTTGGCCGCCCTTCCTGGCACGATCCCGTCCCGAGAGAGCGCACCAACAACTCTCCCATCACTAGTAATGCGGGCTCCAAGCTAGTATCGGTCTAGGTAATCAATAATGCCCTTTCCCATATAAGGGTAGAGTGGTTGCGCATGTAAGGTTGGAATAACGATCGCAACTTCAACCAATCCGTTTTGAAAACAACACACACTTGCCTCGGTAAACCACTTCATCATCAAGTGGCTACCCAACTCATCATCTCCCCCGGGCATAAGTGGCACCCGATGGGGTTTCGAAAAGTCTTTTGAAAATACTTAGTCTCCTTCACCATGCATATTCCCGTCCCTTTTTGCGCAGCACTACCTTAGCATCCTATCTACTCCCACCGGCATAACCCTCATAAGAAGGTAGGGTCATGCACAATGCAAGTATCAATGAGGAAGTACGGTGGCAAACCATCAAAGTGGTTACTACCTCATCATGATTCCGTTGCAACAACAATATGGTGCTATATGGTATGCATAAAAAGGGTTTCATAGACATGGTCAAAGGGCTGCTTGCCTGGTTCATCAGAGTCTGGAAATCTTCTGGTCCTTCTCCAAGTACTCCGGTCATATGAGCAATGACCAGAGTGATTTCATTGGAAGTGGATCAATGGATATTTCTAAACATTTCAATATGATGGACTCAAGGGGTTTATGGATTTGCAAGAAGTGTACAGAAATATATTTTTGGAAAATGAGCAAAGATACCCATTTAACAAAGGATAATTTTAGAAGCATCTAGGATTTGGTTTCACTGGATTTGGAGTTCAAATGAATTTCCTATGAATTTGCAAAGTTGAAAAATATGAAAAAATGGCTCATTAGTTTATGTGGTGCATAAAGTATTAAGAAAAATGTTCATAAACTAAGTTATGAACTTAGAAGCATCTAGGAATTTGAATCATGGCATTTGGATCAATTTTGAGCTCTCTGTGATTTTCTGAAGTTCATCACAGGAATAGGAAAAACAAGATTTGATAAACGTTTGTGAAGAAAAAGTATCTGGAAAAATGTGCATGTTGCACCAACAGGTTGATCATGATTTATAGAGTCACTAGAAATTTGAATCATCAAATTTGGAGCTCTGTTGGATTATTTATGGATTTTTGAAGTTGAGTGGAAAAAGAAAAAGGAAAAAGGGCTTAACCTTATCATGCACGCAGGCGAGATATAGACGTGGGCCGGCCCAGTGGCATCAGCCGCGCGGGGTGCCCAGGCGACGTCGATGGCGTACTCCCTGGAGTACGCCTACGATCCGGGCAGACATCTTGAGCGGAGGCCGTCTCCACTTACCCGAGGGGCCCGGGGCCTTAGCCACTTACAGGCGGGTCCCGCTGGCAGGCCCTCCTCCTACCTCCCGCTCAAAACAGAGGAGGAGCAGGGGAGGCCGGCCAAGCAACGTGCTGGCGCCCTTCCCGCCGATTCCGGCCGTCCCCAGCGGCGGTCGGCATACCAACGGACTCGGGCGGTCGAGCCGAGCCCATCCATGGATCTCACGCAGGCTGGGGAGGACCGAGATGTTAGTGGTCTTGACGCCGGCAGACGGGGTTTCGGGCAATGTTTGGGCACGACAAGGCGAGCACGGGAAGGAGAAAATGGTGCGCGGGGAGAGTTTGTGGTGGTGCTGGTGCTGCTCTGGAACAAAGAAGTGGGGAGGAGGGGCTCTCAGTGGCGCGAATATAGTAGGAGGCCGGCGGCATTGCTCCGGCCGTGGAGATGCAAGGAGGACACGAGAAGAGGAATGGCTTGGTCCAGAGGATGCTCGGGAGGGAGAGGGAGCAAATGGAGCAGCGAGAAGGGTCTGGAACGGCCTTATATGGCGAGGCCACGGCTCACCGTAGACGCGGCCTACGGGCACCCGCGGAAATGGCCGCGATGGCCACGGGAGGAGGCTCGGGGTTGTCTGCGGCGCTCGTGGGCGTGGAGTAGGGCGCCAGGAAGAGAGAGAGGGAGTGGGGATGGGTCAGAGGCATCGCGCGTGTGAGGCTGCCCATTGGAGCTCTCGGGCGGCCGGTGCGCGTGCGAGAGGAGGCAGCAGGAGGAAGAGAGAGGAGGGGGGCAGCACGGTGGCGTGTTTCGAACGTCGAGGCACCTCAACTGGCGCAAGGGGAGGCTCGAGGTGGTCGGGAGCTCCGTGTCAACGGTCGGGAGCACGCTGACGTGCTCCAGAGCGCGCAAATGGCCGGCACCCGCGGCTTTTCCGTGCGCACTCGCGCGTCCACTTGTGTCTAATGGCTGCAGGGGGAGTAAACAATGCCGCAAGGGTATTGGATGCCTTGGGGAGCCAGTAGAGGAGAGGAGGGGTGGAGAGAGAGTGAAAATGCTGTTGTCCAGAGAAGGAAAGTGGATCCATGCCCCCCTTCATCATTACCTCTCGGGAAGGGAAGCACACCACATGTAGAGGGGGACTAGGAGAGGTTGTGGGAAGAAGTTAAGCTCATGGAGATTAGTGTAAATGGCCAAAGCATGCATTTTAAGTTTGTGCCAGAAGGTGTTTGATGTAGGTTTGGGCAAGCAAATGGTCTTCCATTGTCATGAGGCTTGACAGGGTAAAGTGGCATGAGAAAATAAAAGGTTCCACCAATATTGAGTTCATTTGGGCAAAGTTGCCAATGCAACTTTTTGTAAACCCTAGAAATCAACAGAAATGGACTTTTCAAGATTTAGTCATGTAAATCTGTTATTCTTCATGCACCACTTGGTTTAGTGTCATCATTTGAGGTTCTGAACATTTCCACAAAAGTTGAGATCAAAAGGACAAAGTTGCCAATGTAGAGTTGTTCAAATTTGGTTCTGGACAGGAAGGGTTTTGGGGCACTTTGATCAAGTTAACTTGTTCTCCAACTTGTGCCACTTGGTCTAGATGAATAAATAGACCATTGGAGCAAGTTCACAAGGTTTGAGAACATTTGGAAATGTTTGGCCATGTAAAGTTGCTCAAACTTCAAAATGGACAGAAATGGTTTTGAGGGGGTTTGATGATGTTATATTGTTCTCCAAGTCATGAGACTTGGCGAGATCATCTAATATGTCATATGTGACATGATACAATTTATTGGAATTTTTGGGGAATATTTCCTTTGTAAATATTTCAAAAGCTTGAAACATCTAGAAAGGGTTTTTGAGGGATTTGACCAATATTTTGAACATGACCATGTGTTGAAACTCTTATATATGGACAATATATGTCCAATGAGTTTCCCTAATTTTTGTCAAATATTTTTAAAATAATAAAATAATTTTTCCCTATTAAATACCATTTATTGCCTTAAGAAAAAGCTTTTAGATAAAATAGGAAAATAACCTTTAAAATTATATTTTTATGGTTTCTGGGTATCCTATATCTAATAGGAGTCAAATAGATTTTTGAAAAGATTTTACTGCCCTTAATTAAGTACTTGCAGTGCAAACCTCAATTCAGGGGGTTTTGGAAAACTAAATTTACAAAATACTTTTTGGCCAAATTATTTTTGTAAGAAAATTCTATATTGTACTATACACATGGTATGATCATTGGGCAGAAGTTTTGGATCAAGGAGAAGGAGTATAAGAGTTGGAGGATTTATTTTATTTTTAGAGCACTTGCAAACAACAGACAAAATCCAATCAAGGCAAAGTCCAAAACACTCAAAAGTTTTTGTCAAACCACATTTTATCATGATTGTTAGCTTAAGTGTAGTGGCATGAAAATCAGGGTGTGACACATCTAAGAGCAACCGACCGTTCTGCGTCTTCCACAACGTCCACAGCCACAACACCAATGACTGCCAGGAGCTCAGGGCCCTCCGCGACGGACGCCTTGGTCGACGCCCCGAGCGCAACGATCGACACTATGGCCGTGGAGGCGGCCAAGGTGGAGGTCGCCGGGATGGACGCGACCATCGCCGGGAGTGGCGCGACCATCCTCGGGAGCACCGTTGGTAGGGCCAACCTCGCGAGGGCGCTTGGAGGGTGCAGCCTCATGAGGAGCACCCTCGGGGCAATGCCGGTCTGCCTCCATCGCCAAGAAGGAACGAAGATCACCACCAGGACGAGGCGGTTGGGGGCTTCCAGGAGCCTCGAGGCATTTCCTGCGTCCTAGGCAGCTCACAGGCCCCAGCTTCTCACTGCATCTTCAAGCAGTTCATGCGCGAGGTGAACGCAACACTCCCCAAGCCCGAAGCAACTCGCCCGCTCAGGTGGTCCAAGTACGCCATCACTTTCAGCTCCTCATACCAACTCAAGTGTGCGGCCACTGCCGGCACACTCCCCATGCTATGCTCTCCCGTTATCAGCAAAGTGGTCGTCACCAAGACTCTCATCAATGGTGGACGGGGGTTCAATGTCCTATCTGTCCAAATGTTGGACAGACTCCAAGTGTCGTACTACCAGCTTTAGCCAACCAGGCCATTTTCAGGAGTGACCGACGGTCCCACACACCCTATAGGTCAGGTTCGCCACCCTGTCACCTTCGGTGAATGCAACAACTACCACACCGAGCTCATCGGCTTCAATGTCGCCGACATCCGCCTGCCCTACAATGCCAGCCTAGGGTACCCAGCACTGGCCAAGTTCATGACAGTGATGCACCACGGCTACAACGTCCTCAAGATGCCAGGAAGCGGCGGCATCATCACGGTCGCATGCCATGAAAAGGACATAGTGTGCTCCCTCGAGCGCGCCTTCCAGGATGCAGCAGTCGAGAACCCTGAAGAAGAGGGTGGTGCCATCCCTCCTGAGGTTGCCCCCAAGACAGAGAAGCTATAGCTGGGTCTGGTATCTCGCGAGAAGGCCTCGCCCAAGGATGCCAAGCTGAGCCTAGCGTCCCCGGACGGGGCGATTTCACCCATCGCATAGGAAGGCGCGCCGGTGCCCCACTCAGGATGGGCTCGGGGGCCCTCGGACCTAGCCAGGGTCACGAGGGAGGCGCTCGGGCACCATGTGGAGGCGCTCTTCAAAGCACGCTTCCCCGGAGAAGGCGTTAGGCGGAAGGCGCCAGGCGCTTAGGAGTTCATCAGCAAGGCAATCGAGGAGATTCAAGAGGCAAGGGTTCTGCAAGGTGATCGCCGCCTACCACGAGGCACGGCTCACTACCCTAGCGAGGGTAAGAACTTCCGCGTTTGCATCAACATCCCAGGGCTCAATAGGGCCGCATCTCGGCAGCTCTTCTGGCCATCTCATGTCGGCTGATGTGAGGGTCCACCCCACAGCTACATCTGCATGCCTTTCGTCCTACCAGGAGCGGCTATTGTGTTCCAGCGCTGCACAAGGGATGCCCTAGCGGCTCGCGAGGCTAGACATCTGGTGATCCTGGTGGAGATGGAGGAGCACCCCCAGGAGCCTCCCAGGCCCTCTGGGCCTCCCACGGCTCGGGGCCGGGGAGGCTCATGAGGAACGACTCCGGTAGCGTGCATCTTTCGCTACCCCAACACCTCTTTCGCTACCAGGTGATATCTCTCAAGTTCGTTCAATTTGGGGGCGCCCCTCGGGTTGCATCATCCCTAGGCCGTATGGTTCCGTCCCTGCGGCATGTATCCCTTTTGCATCTATCAGAGCTAATTTACCTTCCTTCGCAAGCTGCCTTAAGATTACCAACTGCCTGACCGGCGCTTCGTCGCCAAGAACATCTCGCGCCCATGCGAGCCCTCCCGCGACCACCTCATGATTAAGGACTGGCACGACGTCTGTGCTCGGGTCCGTCCCTGCAGCGTCGCTAAACCCAAGAGGCTAAGCTCTGGCTCACGGGACAGTCCCCGTGTACGTCACCTCCCATGGCCCTTGGTGCCTTGTTCTCGCATGAGCTAATCATGGGCGGATGAGTGAGGGATCGCGACCAAGTGCCCCCATGGCAACAGGAACCGCGTGTTGTTTGTTTTTCTTCAGGACCTTTGCATGAGAAGACTGGGCACAACGTCTGTGCTCGGGTCCGTCCCTGCAGCATCGATAAACCCATCGGCTGAGCTCTGTCTGGCGGGCCGGCCCCGTTCACGTCACCTCCTGGGGTCATTAGTGTCTGCCTTCTCATGCAAGAGCCTCAGGAGACTCATCTGGCGCAGGCTGCCTAAGCATCTCGCAGGACTAATACAAGAAATTCCCCATCAAGGTCAGGCGCAACCCACCTTGAGGTAGGGCCTCGTGAGTACCGCACTGGATCACGGGTGCCGATACACACCTCCTCCAGCCCTGCCGTGCAAGCCACGTGTCAGGGAGGGGTTGTACACGCGCACCAGTGGAAGCAGCATGCTTTGTGCTGGCCGTCGACACTGCCGAGGAGCGGCTATGCCTATGCAAGAACGAAAGCGCTATGCTCTGCGCTGGCCCCATAGGGCTGGTCTTCGCGCACCCCTCCCGAGCAAGAGCCCGACGAGGAAAGGTAGGATGGGCCGTTCGTATGTCAAGGGGTACTTCTGAGCATCGCATCTCAGGAGCCTAACTAGCCACGTATCCCCTCACCCCTTGGTCTTGTCCTTGTGATTGAGACGACCCAATGGCGGCTGAGGCATGCGCGGGGCCAGGCCCTGCCAACGCAGAACGCCAGGGCCTGACTTTCGTTCTTTTCAAGTCGTTCGTACGTCAAGGGGGACTCCTGAGCATCGCGTCTCAGGAGCCTAACTGGCCACGTAGCCCCTCACCCCTTGGTCTCGTCCTAGTGATCTGGATGACCCAATGGCGGCTGAGGCATGGGCGGGGCCAGACCTTGCCGATGTAGAATGCCAAGGCTTGCCTTCACACTCTTCCCTAAGTTGTTTGTATGTCAGGGAGGACTCCTAAGCACCACGTCACAGGAGCCTAAATGGTCACGTAGCCCCTCACACCTTGGGCTCGTCCTAGCGATCCGAACAAGCCAACGACGGCTGAGGTATGCGCGGGGCTGGGCTTTTCCAATGTAAAACAATAAAGCAAATGAAAAATCGAAGGACCATAATCTAGTTATTACAAAACATATTGTTCCAAGCACACAGTTTTAAATGCCTCCGCGAGGCATGCTACATGATACAGGACGAACCTGAAGGAGCAGTGTCACCAAGCCACCTCTTCAGCCCTGGGTACCACCATCACCCGCCAGCGAAGCCCCGTTGCCAGCCGCATCGCCCGTCCCCTCGGCCCCAGCCAGAGGACCGACGACAAGGAACTTGCTTAGCAGGGTGTCCACGAAGCCCTTCACGGCGGCAGCAGCAGCGTCCTGGGAGTCGGAGTACATGGGGTCAAGGAAGGTGGAGAAGTCGAAGCAGGCGTCCCAGAGATAGAGATGGCTGAAGACGCATGTATGGGCCGAGGAAGAAAGAAAGCGGGCCTCACCTTCCACCAAAGAGCCAAATCCTTCGACAGCGTCCTCGAGCAGTGCCACGACCTTAGGGAGCAGAGCGGCGGGGCTCTCCCTCGGGGTCGTCACTGCCGCCTTCTTCAAGATATCATCCCTGAAGAGTGACCGCTGACCTTTGTGCAACCTTGCCTCGAGGGAGGCAAGGGTGCTGCGCTCCATGGTGGCTGCTTCCTTGGCCTCGGCAAGGGACGTTTGCGCCGCCTCCGCCCCCTCCTTCAGCTTCATTAGGCGGTCACGCTCTATAGCCTGCTCCAGGGCCGCCCTCTTCAGCTCGGCATCTCGATCGGCAGTGGTAGCCGCCTGGGCCTTCAGCTTCTCCTCACGCTCTTGGAGCTCGCCGGCCAGGGAGGCCTGTTGATTCTAAAGAGCCTTCAGTTCAGCCTCCACCGTGCGGCACCAATTCTCGGCTTCTGTGGCCTCTTTTCGCGCCAGGTCGCGCTCAACAACAGCCACCCCATACACCTTCTGGGCTTCCTACACAAAAACCCAGGCCGCTCAGAAAACGCGTCAGGCTAGAGCCATCCAGAGATTAGCCCCTAGGCGGCCCTGCGCTGCGCACCGATCCGAGCCCCGAAGTACACGTTGGAGAAGGTCCAGTGCCGCTCGTTCCTCCTCTAGGGCTCTGGAGGTGGCAGGGGCGCCATGGCCCAGCTGGACATCGGGTAGGACAGGACAACCTCGGCGCTAGGACAGGAGAAACGATAGCACCAGGAAGGATTGGGGGCTTCGGAGGCTGGGCGACCTAAGCAGTAGCATCAAGGTTGGGTGCCGGCGGGGTCAGCCCCCCTAAAGGTATCGGCACCTCCTGAGGACGTGCTTCCGCACCCTGGGGAGATGATATCGCCGCTGGAGCTGCAGGGGCCGCAACGCTCTCCTTCGCCAAGGCTGCGGCGGCCACCCCAACACGCTCGACCACGGCAATTATGGTGCCCTCCTTCTTATTCTTCGACGACTGCTGCCTAATGACGGACGAAGACACTAAGCATCGCATCAGGAATCAATAACAAGGCCAAAGGAAGGCACTCACTGGTCAGAGAAGACATAATTCCTCTAAAGGCCCAGCATTGGGGGCTTCACCGGAGCAATCTGAACAACATTCTTGGGAGCATGAGAGCACATAGTCGGCACCACTCAGGACGCTGCTGGTGAAGGCAGAGTGCTGCCTGGGGGGGTCAGTGTAATCCTGCCCTTCTTCACGTCTGACCGCTTGGGCTGCTTTGACCGGATCTTGTGGTGACCATGGAGGGGCGAGCCAGCTCCACCACTGGAGGCGCATCATCATCATCGTCGTCAGGGAAGTCGCGGAGGAGCTCCCTCTACATCGGGGTAGGGGATTCCCCCTCGCCCTCATCTTTGGTGGCCTGAGAGGACTGGTCGCCGGAGGACAGGTCCACCAAGGAGGTAGGCAGCGGGGGAGGCCCCGTCCGCACCGGCCCAAACTCATCAAAGACCGGCATAGCAGCAGTAACCTCCTCCCTATCGACTGGGCGGTACAGCGGGAGCCAATCCTCCAGAGGACCGCTCGGATCTTTCCCAGTCAAATAAAGAGACACCTTGCTCAGCTCCTCGTCTGGAAGGACGTCCTGGCAAAGGCGAATCTTGTCGTCGGGGCCTCCACGCTTCCACAAGCGGCGGGAGCGATGTTGGAACGGCGCTAGGCGCTGCATCAAGAACTCCTTGACGATCATGGCCCCCGTCAGCTTCTCGCTCTTCAGATCCTCCTCCATCTTCTTCACCAACGGCTTCAAGGAAGGGTTGGTGATCTTCTCAGAAATCCACCCCTTCTCAGAGGAGGGGAACTCAGTCGGCAGCTCCAGCAAGTCCGGCGAGAACTTGGCCTCCATCAGAACCCACCTCTTCAGGGCATCCTCCACCTTCTTCTCGGCGTGGGAGATCCTGTTACCGCCCTGGGCTGCAATGAAGCCGACTCACCTAGCGGTTCGGTCGCCGCCCATTAGGAGGAAGAAGAAGTGGTGGAGCATGGCGACAGAGGGCATCATCCCCACGAACGCCTCACAGAGGGCATCATCCGGTGCCCTCGGATCGCCTCGCCGTCGACCACAACGACGCCGGTGAGCTCGCCTCCCTCTCTGGCCCGAGGTTGAAGACGGCCGTGGGGCCCGTCACTCAGCCTCACATACTGACGGGTGGGCCCCACCAGTCAGGTTTAAAACGCACGCGCGCGAACCGTTTCGCTGCGACGGCTGAAGGCGTATTTTGCCTTTACGCCTTCGATGTGGCAGCCTCACGCGGGCTGAATCCCCCCTGGGCCTGCTGCACTATGGCCTTTCTGGCCCAGTGGCACAGTGCCATTTTCCTTTTCTTTTTCTGTCACTTTTCCAAATATTCCACAGGATAAAATATTCATCCAAATGCAATAATTCCAACTCCCATATTTTTCTAAAAATCCCAGCTATTTAATGGTTTAATTTTCACAAATATCCATCAAACTTTTCTGCACTGTTCAAATTTAAATTCAAATTTGAGCATTTAAATCCTCCTTTGGAAATCTATTTCCACTGTTCCTTAACTCCAAATCCAAAACTAGGAATTTTCCCCTTCTTAGATTTCTCCCAAGTATTTATCAGAAATAGGTTGACATTTTTCCGAGCACTTTGATTTTTCTGTTTTATTATTGCCTTATTTCTTTCTCGTTATTATTTTGCGACGATAGACTGCGTTGCTGACGAAGGAGTTGGACCAGAGCACTTTGAAGACCCAGGAGACTTTGTTGAGCCAGGCAAGCAGCCCTTTGACCATGTCTATGAAACCTTTCTATGCATGTCATATAGTACCTTATCATTGTTGCAACGGAATCATGATGGGGTGATAACCACTTCGATGGTTGCCACCGTACTTCCTCGTTGATACCTGCATTGTGCATGACCCTACCTTCTTATGAGGGTTATGCCGGTGGGAGTAGATAGGATGCTAAGGTAGTGCTACGCAAAAAGAGACGGGTATATGCATGGCGAAGGAGGCAAAGTATTTTCAAAAGACTTTTCGAAAACCCCGTAGGGTGCCACTTATGCCCGAGGGAGATGATGAGATGGGTAACCACTTGACGACGAAGTGGTGTCCCGAGGAAAGTGTGTGTGTTGTTTTCAAAAACGGATTAGATTTAAGATTTGTCGACTGTCCCAACCTTACATGCGCAACCACTCTACCATTATATGGGAAAGGGCATTATTGATTACCTAGGTTGATACTAGCTTGGAGCCTGCATTACTAGTGACGGGGGAGAGTTGGTGCTCTCTCTCGGGACGGGGTCGTGCCAGGTAGGGCGGCCATGACTGTCTTTACAGGGCACCGGACACACCATTGTGTCCCCTCTCGGATGTTATGATCTCAAGTGAGTCTCGTATGATGTACATCATGAGGTTATGGAACAACGAGTGGACTCCTTGTTAGTGTCGTCTAGGGAAAGGTAGTGATCGGGTGCTTACCCCGGGTACTTGAGGTACCGCGGGTCGTGGATGACACGGAAGTTCCCCGGATCTTGTGGGTACAGGGTGCAACCTCTACAGAGTGTAAAACTATTCGAATAGCCGTGTCCACGGTCAAGGACAGTTGGGCAGTGCTGCTTAAACTACGTCTAGAGTTTTCAACCGTGTGTGTGTGTGTGTTGATAAAACTACTTGGGTCAAGTCAAAGGACTTGACATAATTGAGTTGGGTTGGTGCCCACTCTATTTATGTTGATATCTGTAAACATGTCCTCATGGTTACTTGATGCATGTCTTACAAGTTGTTGAACATGTAGTTGCACACAAAACTAGCTTTCCGCAAAAATTTACCTATATCATGCATTGTTGTATCTTGAACCAAAACATGGGTTGCTTGCGAGTACATTCAAAGTACTCATTGGCTTGCCACTGGTTATTTAATTGACCAGTAATGGAAGAACCGGAGTTCGAAGAAGAGTTCTTTGGAGACGAACATGCGAACTAGGACGTTTCCCAGTCAGAATGCCTATAGGGTTAAGGCAGATGGCATGGGTTCTACTTATCGACGAAGATTTCCGCTGCTTGTGTTTCATTTGATGTTCAGCCCTTAAGGCTTTATCAATGTAAGACTCGACCATAATGGTCATAATTTGTGTAAGACGGTATTTATGAATGTAAGACTCTTGTTATTCAGCTTCTGTGTGTTCAGTGAGCATTGATCTCTGGGATCACTGTACACGTGCATTCGGTGATCTCGACTTATGAGTCGGGGTCCCCACACATGGCATGATGCACAACCAATCATAATGCATGACAAAGTTAGATGAGGCTACTCATGCAAGAGATGATGCAAACAAGAACAACACATCAAGGCAAGTTTAAATGAGGTCGGTACAACATATAACAAATCCGGTAAGTCCTCATATGCAAATTTCGAAATTGGTCCAGATCTGAATAAACCTTATGTTCAAGTTGTTAAACAGCAAGTTAAGATGCACCAAGATGATCTACACGAAATTCTAGTCAAGTTACATATAAAGTTCATTTAGTACGGAGCTACGGCCTAGAAGATATGAGCAAAACAAGTTAAAGATGGCATTGATGCAAAATGCATTCAAACATCAAGCATCACTCCCAAAATAAGGATGCAACATGATAATATGAAACTACATGCAAAATCAAGCAAGTTTCATATAGAGCACACTCGAAACGGAGCAACGGTTCAACACATACACATGAAACAAGTTTAAAGGACAAGCTGTCCAAAACAGCAACTAGGCATCTTGCAAACATCAAAACAGTATATTAAAGCACCTCAACATGAAGACAAAAGGCATGGACATTATGTAAAGGTAAAGCATAACAAAACATGAACACTGAGCTGTCTCCATAAGTCACTAGAACATGCTCAAAAGGTCATGGCAAGATTGCAAATAATAACAGTTTCAGACTTGGCAGAAATAACATCAGGTTGCAATGTTTAGAGCTATCAAACAACATGTTATAGGAACTTAACATGGCAAACAAAGGCATGGAATGCTAATACTAAAGACAAAGAACAAAACTACTTTACTGAACCTATTCCAAAGATCAACATAAAAGATGGTAGCATCCATGCAAACATGGCAAGTGATATGACAGATTCCGACATGGCAGGAACAACGATAAGTAGGCATGTTGGTGAGATTGTACCACTCACCACAGAGCAATACATGGCATCAAAAGGTGACCAACAGTAATATGCCATACTTATGAAGCAAATCATGGCAAGAGCAAGTTCATAGGGTGCATGGATCACTAGCAGCAACATTATTTAGCAAATTTGGAGCATGTTATGAACAATCTAAAACAATCTATAAATGCAACCATGGGCATGGATTGATAGAGCATGACCTGTATAACAAAACATCCTTAGTGAACATCTCCAGATTATGCATAGAATGACTTGTAGCTGCAGGTTTACATAGCATCATGATATAACAGATTCAGCCTAGCAAAACAGTAACAGCAAGTACCCTACTTCACGAGCTCGATGCACTCACTACAAGACTCACAAAAATACATGGATTGCACCACTGTAAAGATGGCATGATATATCTCAAAACTCATGTAGACATCAAACTCATAAGATGCACACACAAAATGCAACGAAAAAGACAAAACAACAAGTTCTGTTAACAGACAACAGTTAACATCATATAGCACTCTTGCAACGATGATTTGGGCATCAAGGTGGATTCAAACAAACATGGCACAATGGAACAAAATTAAGAGCATATCATAATGAACATTTTGATATATTATGCACGCAAAAGGGAGCTATGTGCGAGAAGTTACAACAGGTCAAAGATGCACACATATCATGAGTTTTCAGGGACTTGGACGAAAAATCACCCTGCGGGAAAAGTCAACCCGGGATCGGGCGGAGCGGGACGGCGGGATCCAGGGCGCGGGGAGGCTATTTGGTTGGACGGACCGGTGGATCTCGTCCCAATCCACCAGATCCGACCGATGACGAGTCAGGCGAGCGACGCGGCGGCCGGAGGCAATGACGGCGGAGACCGGCGACGAGGAGGCGGAGGGAGGCGGCGCGACGAGGCGGCGAGGCGTCGTAGGAGCTGAGATCTGGCACGGGGGCATGGCTCAGGGAGCCCGCGGGGCAGCGGCGACTAAGGGCGGCTCAGGGAGGCGCGGGCGGCGCGGCGGCGGGGCCACGCTGGCAGCGGGAAGGCGAGGCGGCGACGGGCGAACGGGCGAGGCGCGCAGGTGGGCGGCGGCTGGGAGACGGGGAGGCGAGGCGAGGGGTGGCCGGATCGGGCTCGCATGGTCGGCGACCTCCTTGCCGGCGGCGACCAGAGACGGGCTGGCGCAGGGGCGCGCGGCTGACGGCGGTGAGGCGGCGGGGCGCCAGCGTGGGACGCGCAGGGGCGCGTCGGCGGGGAGGCGACGGGCTCCCTCGGGCCCGGCGCGGCCCGGGGCGGGCCTGATCTAGGCTCCATGGGCCCGGCGGCGGAGGGAGGAGAGAGAGGGCCGGCCGGGTGACGTGGCGGTTTTGGATTGGGCGAGGAGCGGCGGCGCGGGCACGTCCGGCGCGGGATGGACATGTCCAGCGGCGGGAGGAGGAAGAAAGCTAGGGTTTGCCCGAAATTTTGGGGGAGGGGACAAATTTATAGGCATAGGGAGCTAGGAGAGTCCAAATGGGGTGTAGTTTTCGCCCACACGATCGTGATCGAACGACCGAGAGCATGGTGTGGGTTTGGATGGGCTCATGGGCTGTGGTGAAGAGGGGCTAGTATGAAAAGAGAAAGGGGTTTCAGGCTACGCGGTTAACCGTTGGGGCATCAAACGACCTCGTATACCAAGGACACTCAGCAAAATTTGACGGGGGGTCTATCGGTGATATACCAAGGACACTTGGCAAATCTCGGTCCATTCCGAGAGTGTTTTTCGGCGGCTCACAAAACAAGGTCTGAGAGGGGGCGATGGGGCACGTGCGAGTGTGTCTGTGCTCAGAACGGACAACGGAGAGAACCGGGGGAACCCGAACGAATGCAAGTTTTGAAAAACATGCAGATGAAATGTAGATGATGACATGGCAAAATGCAACACGCAAGCAAATGACATGGTAACGATGGCGAATAACTGGAAGACAGTTGGCGCATCAGATCCGGGGCGTTACAAAATACTAAGGAAAAATTTCCATGTGACGCTCAACTCAAAATCCTACATCTACCAATCCCTTCAAGTGAAGCCATTGGAAATCTCATACAGTTTAGTCAATTTCTTCAGTATCAGAGATGAAGTTCTTTTGGTCACTGAGGAATTTTTTCTGACTGAGGAGTTAGGAATTCACCAGTGCGGATTGCCTACACAGTGAGGAACATGATAGCCCTGAGGAATTTGAGAGTCAAATTTCCGACCGTTGCTATGCTATGCGCCAGCTGTCCCAAAATATCTATCCACCTAACAGTCATATCATTGAAGGACATTTATGTCTTATCATGTCGGGCTGCTCCTTAGGCTATAAATAGCCGCCCCCTACAACCACTAGCTGGCTGGCTGCTCCGAGAGAAACTGACACTTGTCATTTGAGAGCATCCCATCCTCCGAGGACTTTGAGCGAAAATCATAAAGTGAGGAAAACCCAAACCCAAACACCTTCAAACCCAAAGTGATTGAGCATCATTTAAGAGATTGATCCTGCGTGGATCCGACGCTTGTTACCTTGAAGACTGTGCTTCTTCCAGACAGTTAGGCATCATGGTCTAGAGCATCTAAGATGAATTGTGGATCGTAGAGTGACCTAGTCTATGAAGGTATGGAAGTCACCATAAGACTTACCACAAGTGATTGGGCGAGGTCTGTGTGAACTTAGCTCAAGGAGAATACGGTGAGGACTGTGTGTCCGCTACTGTGTGTCCTCAGGTTTAAATACCTAGCCGCTCCAACCAGACGTACAACTGAGATAGCAGTTGGAACTAGTCAACCAAATCATTGTCTTCACCAAGCTTATTGGTTCTATTTCCTCAACTCGTTCATTTCCTCATTCCTGTTGTTGTGTTCTTGTTCATATCTGTTTGAAGAATTTGACTAAAGACTTTCTCAATTTCCTCATTTCAATTTCTTCAATCTATCCGTCTTCATCCTGTTTTATCATGTGCTTACGCTTTCTGTACTCTGTGTTTGTCTTCATTTCATCATGATGACTATGCTTGTGTTCTGCTACATTTACTTTTGAGTACTTATTCCGCTGCAAGTAGTTCTTCATTTAGGAATTTCCTCACCACCAAATTTCTCAGTGAAGAATTCATAAAAATCACCTATTCACCCCCTCTCTAGTCGATATAACGCACTTTCAATTGGTACTCCCTGTTTCTATGTGATTTTGGTTTAACCGCCTGGAGTTTTAGTTATGTCGACTGTAGGTATGATCAAGGTCGCTACTGGGTGTCCTACCTTCGATGGAACGGACTACCCCTACTGGAAGAATAAGATGCGAATGCATCTTGAGGCAATTGATAACGATCTCTGGTATGTTGTGGAAAATGGTGTTCCCTCAGTCACACCTTCTATGAACACTACTGATGTGAAGAGATTCAAGCAACTTGATTCTCAAGCGAAGAACATCATATGTGGCCATCTGAGCAAAGGGAAATATGGAAGAGTGAGTGATTTGGAAACTGCTAAGCTTATCGGGGATAGGCTGTCCAAAGTGAATGAAGGAGTCTCAACTCAACGTGACTCTCGTGTTCACAATCTTCGTAATCTCTTCAACCGCTTCAAAAGACTCGACAATGAAAATGTTCAGCAAACCTTCGATCGCCTCACTGACATCTCAAATGAGCTTCAAGCGCTTGGCGCCACTGATATAACCGACCATGAGGTGGTGAAGAAATTGCTGAGAGCGCTTGATTCTTCATTTGATACTCTGGCACTGATGATTCAAGAACGTGCTGATTACAAGTCACTTGATCCCGCTGATATCCTCGAGAGGCTAAATAATCATGAGTTCCAGCTTGCTGAGAAGAGAGATCTCTATGGTGCGAGCTATGGTAGATCACGTGCTCTGAAGGCCAAGGCAGTCTCTGAGTCTGAAGATGAAGACTCTGCTAGCAGCCTTGGTGATCCTGAAGAACTGAGCCAGGAACTAGCACTGGTTGTGAAGAAATTTCAGAAGTTCTCAAGACGTGGTCGCCTTGGAAAATCCTCAAGGAGCAATGATTCCTCATGCACTGACTACAAGAAGAGGCTATGCCACAAATGCAAGAAACTTGGTCACTACATTCAAGATTGTCCTCAGTGGGATAAGGAATCAAAGAAGAAGAAATACAAGGACTACAGTTCTGATAACGCTAAGAAGAAAAAGAAATCTTCAAAGTCTTCATCATCAAAATCCTCGAAGTCTTCATCTCACAAGAAGAGCAGCTCCAAGAAGGCTCGGGCATTCGTTGGCAAGGAAATGGACTCTGAGGCTGAATCTAAGGAACATGAGGACGAGGAGGCATCTGAGGAGTCCGAGTCTGGTGTGGCGAGCCTAGCTCTCACTACTGCATTCGTCAGCAAGTCTATCTTCAACTCTGAAGAAAATGACAGTGATGACTACGCTCCCACCTATTGCTTCATGGCAAAGGGTGCCAAGGTAACTAAATACGCATCCTCTGAATCTAGTGAGGATGAATCTGATGAAAACCTCAAGCCCAACTACTCTAAACTTGCTAAGATTGCTGTGAAACAACAAAAGGCTTTTGAAAAGGTTCAAAACATGCTAGATAAAAGTGATGATATGTTGGGTGAAGAAATGGATCGCACTGAAACCTTGACTGAAAATCTTTAGAGACTTCAGTCCAAGTTTGATAACCTTCAAGGTCATCATAACACTCCTTATCTGATCACGAGAAGATTTCCTATGAATTTCTTCAAAGAAAGCAAGATCTTGAGAAGCTAAGAGTGAGTTATGAAGATCTTCAGAAGGAGCGCGATTCATTACTTGCTCAACAAATCAGCGCTACTCAGGAAGAATTTGTTCCTCCATGTCTGAAGTGCATTGAACGTGAAACTGATAATTCTTCACCTGAATGATCAAATGCCTCTAATGCTACAAATTCTTCATCTGTCTCTGCTATCACTAATTCCTCATCTGAGGACATTGCTAGTATCACTAATGATGTAGCGCTGAAGGAATTGTACATGACAGGCATGTATTAAAGCCTCAAAGGGCATCAGACTCTTTATGATGTGCTTAAAAAGCGGATCCTCAACAGGAAGCCTAGGAAAGAGGGTATTGCCTTTGAGAGGAAACTCAATGTTGATGGAACATATTGGAAGCCTGAGCAGTACCCCAAAACCTCATGGGTTGCTGCAAAGGGACCTCTAGTTGATCCATCCAATCTATCTGGCTTTACATGTGTATCTCCTCATTCTTCTGATGAGTAATTTGACTCCAACTATAAACTGTTCAAAAATCAGAATGGTGAAGTATATGCTAGATATGTTAGGACTAAGTGCAGGAAGTTTCCCTATGAAGAAAATCTGGGTTCCCAAAAGTTGCCTCGAAAGTCTTCAGGTGAATGTCCTCAAGACACCACCTGTGAAGAATAGGAACTCCAGATCAAATTCTTCATATGGACCAAATTCTTCATATGGATCCAAGTCCTCATACGGACCAAATTCCTCACATGGATCAAATTCCTCAAAAGGATCAAAGTCCTCATATGATCATCATCGTGCTAACCCCTCTGTTTCGCAGGGTAGAGCTAGGGGCTATGAATATGAGCATTATTGTTCTAATCATTATGTTCATAAGTCCTCGAAGAATTTCTCTGCTTATTCATATGCTTATCCTAACCCCTCTTATGTGAAACGAAGTGGACTGGCTTCTATACCACCTTTATCGTATGGTGCTCGCAGAGTGATGAATTTTTGCCACCCCTTTAGATGTGGGTGGTGAAGAAAAAGAACTAATCTCTTACGCAGGATCAGGTCTCCATACGTGCTCAAAACGTCTGAAGAATTTGCTGGAGACTTGAACTGTAACGCCCATGATGCGGCTATATCTCTCACATGTCGAGGCAAGACTTAGAGGCATAACCGCATTGTGGTTTTGTCGCAAGAAGGTTCATCTTCACACAATCCCATGTAATGAACAAGAATGGGATAAAGAGTTGGCTTACAATCGCCACTTCACACGATACTTAAGTAAATCATACAACATCAGAGTACACACATAGACCCACTACGGTCAAATCCAAAAGAAAAAGGAAGATAACCCCAAATGCTATATCCCCGATCATCCCAACTGGGCTCCACTACAAATCAACATGAAACGAAACATAGCAACGACCAAGATCTTTGTTGAACTCCCACTTGAGCTCGGTTGCGTCACCTGAACTGGTATCATTGGTACCTGCAACTGTTTTGGTAGAATCAATGAGTTATGAGGACTCAGCAATCTCAAAACCCGCGATATCAAGACTATTTAATCTTATGGGTAGGAAGTGGTAATGAGTTGGATTTGCAGCAAGCACTAAGCAAATATGGTTGCTAACATACGCAAATAAGAGCGAGAAGAGAAGCAATGGAACGGTCGAGAATCTAGAAGTGATCAAGAAGTGATCCTGAAACTACTTACGCAAGAGCATAACACAAAGACCATGTTCACTTCCCAGACTCCGCCGAGAAGAGACCATCACGGCTACACATGCGGTTGATGCATTTTAATTAAGTCAAGTGTCAAGTTCTCTACAACCAGATATTAACAAATTCCCATCTGCCACATAACCACGGGCACGGCTCTCCAAAGTTTATACCCTCCAGGGGTGTGCCAACTTAGCCCATCACAAGCTCTCACGATCAGCGAAGGATATTCCTTCTCTCGGGAAGACCCGATCAGTCTCGGAATCCTGGTTACAAGACATCTCGGCAACGGTAAAACAAGACCAGCAAGACCACCCGACTGTGCCGACAAATCCCGATGGGAGCTGCACATATGTTGTTCTCAGGGCACACCGGATGAGACATCCTACGAGTAAAACCAACCCTCAAGTTTCCGCGAGGTGGCCCCGCAGTCTACTCGGTTCGGACCAACACTTAGAGAAGCACTGGCCCAGGAGGGTTAAAATAAAGATGACCCTCGGGGCTGTAGACCCCAAGGGAGGGTTATAGGTTGTTAGGCAAATGTAAAACCAATGTTGGGCCTTGCTGGAGGAGTTTTATTCAAGGCGAACTGTCAAGGGGTTCCCATAAACCTGACCACGTGAGGAACGCAAAATCAAGAATCGTAACACCGATATGACGGAAACTAAGGCGGCAAGAGTGGAACAAAACACCAGGCATAAGGCCGATCCTTCCACCCTTTACCAAGTATATAGATGCATTAATTAAAATAAGAGATATTGTGATATCCCAACATAAACATGTTCCAACATGGAGTAATCTTCATCTTGACCTGCAACTAACAACGCTATAAGAGGGGCTAAGAAAAAGCGGTAACTTAGCCAAACAACGGTTTGCTAGGAAGGGTGAAAAGGTTAGAAGCTAACATGGCAATTTGGGAGGCTTGATAAACAAGTGATAGGTAGCGCAGCATAGCGATAGAAGGAAGCAACAAGAAAGCAAAGATAGAAGTGATATCAAGGGTAATGGTCATCTTGCCTGAGATCCCACAAGGAAGAAGAACGAGTCCATGAAGAAGACAAACGGACGTAGTCGAACGAATCCTCACAATCGCAACGTTACCGGCAACTATCAAGGAGAAGCGCAACAAGAAAGAAGCAAACAACATAGTAAACAACCAACACACAAACATGGCATGATGCAAAATCAAGTATGATGCATGTCCGGTTTAGATAGGCATGGCATGGCAAAGTGCAACAAACGATACTACAAGTTAAGTGGAGCTCAATATGCAACGAGTTGCATACTGACGAAACACCACATTCGAGTTATTTAGTTCGGTCTTGTTTATGAACAAGACAAGATTAAATGTTGGGTAACATGGCAAGAGATGAAGCATATGAAAACTACCTATCTAGGCGAGTTTAAATGAGGCCGGAACTAACAAACAACAATTCCAGAAAATCCTCATATGCAATTTATGAATTTGCTAGTATTCTGCACTAAACCATATTTTAATGTTGTTAAGCAGTAAAACAAAGTGCACCAAGTTAATCTATGCATCCCCCCCATTTACATCTAAAGTTTATTAAAATTGGAGCTACGGTTATTTAGTTATGAAATAAATCATTTTAACATGGCATTTGAGCAAATTTAAACAAACAACATTTTAAACATTTCAAACAAGGTTGAAAGTGGCATATTATGAAACTAGATGAAAAACTAAGCATTTTTCATATATAAATTATTTACATATGATGCAGGATTGATTAGTTATTAAATGCATGAAGAGCAAGGGTTTTTCTGCAAATCTGTAAATCCTCGGATAATTACTAAGTTCGTCGGAGGAAAAAAAAACAAAAATTGGGCCGAATCTGCAACAGGTCAAAGGGCTAGCAGGGCTGCTGATTGGTCACCATGGGCCAAGCCCAGTCGGTGTAGAGGGGAAGCAGGAGGCTGGCGCGCTGGGCCTTGGCGCTGGAGGTCAACGCGCGGATGGACCGAGCGATGCAGACGCTCTTTCTACTCGCACTGAAGAGGGGTGGCGCTGGTCGTGAAGCAGGGGATGCAGCGGCGATGGTCGCGGGCGGACTTGGCGATGGGGACGCGCGAGGACGAGCCGATCCGGTCGGTCCCGTCCGGATCCGACGAAGAAGTGGTGGTGGGACTTGAAGCTTGACGCGGTGGCCTTGGCGGCTTCCATGGCCCAAGGAACACCTATTGCAAGAGAGAACAAGGGAGTTGAGAGGAGGAGAAGAAGGAAGGAAGGAGAAGGGCAGAGGCGAGGGGCACGGCCGGCTGGAGCACGCTTGGGGAGGAGCAGGGGCGCGCGAGGAGCTGCTGTTGGCCATGGTTGTCGACGGGGACGAGGCCTCGGGCACGAGATCGGCGAGCGGCACTGGTTCCTCGGCCAGGAGGAGGGAGGAATAGAAGGGAGCCATGAGAGGGCTCTGGTTGGTGGGGATCGATGGATTGGGTGACAGGGGAGATCGAGCAGAGGAGTGGCGTCTGCGGGAAATAGAGGAGAAGGTGGAGGCATGGCTGTGCGGGGTTGGACGATGAGGATCTGGGAGGATCCCAAGGAAGAGAGTGGCGGCGCGGGATGGGATGGATGGGACAAGGTCCCTAGATTAGGTTTTAGGGTTAGACTGTTCATATAGGCTGATGGATTAGGTTAGAGGTATTCGGTCTGTCCGATCGTAATCGGGCGGTCGAGAATAAATAGGTAGGGAGTCCAAATAAGAAAACGGAGATGTTTTTTAGATGTTTGGGGATGATTCGAAACCAACGGAGATGACTAAGTGGGTCAGGTTCGGGGCAGGTTTCGGACACGCGCAACAGGGGTTCGGTGGTTGTGTAGAGAGGGGTTAGGTGCTCAAACAAGAGGAAACGAGAAGCCGATTGGTCTGAGAAAGGGATAACGAAAGCAGGGGGAATGCGGCAAATACGAACGGGTGCAAGTTTTAAGAAAACAATGCCGATGTAATGCGAATGATGCTATGAGATGAAATGCATGACATGAACAAAAGTGCAAAACAAAAGACAAAAACCCAACCACGAAGGAAATAACATATCACATAGCCGAAAATGGCAAGAGTTGGAGTTACAAATATGGAAAGTTACATCCGGGGCGTTACAACACTCCACCACTACAAGAGGATCTCGTCCTGAGATCTAGGATGGCACCGGAGAGAAACGGAAGAGGAAGAGAGGAGGTAAAACTAAGTCGCTTCTTCGACAAATGAGTGAAACCAGAGAACCTTGAGTGGTTGAAAAGTTGAAAGAAAGAACACAACAGAGTTGAACACAAATGAGAGCACTGCGGTAGAAAATAGAAACAAGGAACACCATGTGATCCTTGCAGGTTGCAAAGCTATGAATGACGAGTACAATGGACAAGAAGAAATTGAAACCACTATGGTTGAAACGAGATAAACAAGGAACAAGGAAGAACAAATTCGGACAACACTCCGGTTGAAAAGAGATGCAAGACTTGATAAGATGAAAAGAACTTGAAGAGATGACATAACACTCCGGTTAAATGGATAAGCATGAAAAGAACACGATCCTCAATTCGAGATGATGAGTGAAGAGAGGTAAATCACAATGCCTCCGAATGAAAGAATAGAAGATAGATCCTTGGAATAACAGAATGGAGAAGAAAATGCCAACTTCTGCCACAAATGAGCTTGGAAAGCACCCTTCCAAGAAGGTTATAACGGGGTTGTTGGAAAACCAACAACGAAACGAATAAGCTTGTTGTGGGCTTATGGAAAACATCTCAAAATTATGAGGTGACAACCGGCCACTAACGGAAACAATTGCTTGCTTGAGATCAATGAAGAGATGAAAACTGCTTTCACCGAGGGGATAGGAGAAAACTTGGATCATTGATAAGCACCACAATAGCAACATTCCTTAGGGAAGGCTTTAGGTGAAATATAACCCAAGATAGCTCCAACAAAGAAATTACTGGGTTGAAAAGATCTCATGATCGAAGAGAAAAAATATGGTTTTTAAAATATCTCCTTTTTGACAACTTGTGAACCATAAAAATTGAAGGGAAATTATCGATAATGACATAACACCACCTCAAAAGATAAGATAGGAGGAATTGCACTTCGGAATGAAAGATGAAGAATGCTTGAACGCCTCACAACAAAACATGTGTTGAGCACCATGTTTAATTTTGAGTATAGCTTGGCGGATCATCACCTCCAGATAAATCTTGAAGAACAAATGAAGAATGAAAGGAATCCTTGACGAACCACCATGTAGAGCCTCCATGAAGAACTCCGGTAATAAAAGGATGATAACAAAAAAGAGAAGTTGAGAACACAAGGTGAAGCCTTGCAATGATTTCGATGGAGTTTCGTGACGAGATAATGCAAAAAACTTGGAACTCTGGAAAAGAAAAGATGAAACATCTCGAACCGGGAAATGTGACATGATGAACAACTCTGGAAAGAAGAAGCTAGATCACTTGGAGAAAACAATAATAAGAATTATGTTATGTGTATCCTTCACCAATTTAAATTGATGACAAATAACGGATTTGGCATACTACTTATTCTTCTTGAGGGATTAAGGATAGAGATAGCACAAACTTGAGAAGGTATTCATGGAACCACTGGTGCGATTTGGAAACAACGAATGAATTGATATGATAACAAAGGAAGTGAAATCTTGAACGAACCACCGTAAAAATTGGAAAAGGGAGTAGCAAGGGCACAATTTACCGGAAAGAATTTGAAAACAAATGAAGATACTTGAAGTGATTTAGATACATGAGAACGAAGAGAACATAAACTGATTAGAGGATATTTGAATGATTCACCGGTAAGATTTGGAGATAGCTACACACTGAGAATGAAGAATTATGGCATGATGGCCTTCGAATGATCGAGAAAGGAAGCAACTCTTGACATGCGTCGGATGGATGAAAAGAATTCTCACAATCAAAAACAATTATGAGAGGATGGCATCGAGCTAGAACCATGAATCTTGCAGAGAATGGAGCAAGATTTAAGAGAAATCTTTCTTCGGTCTTCAAATGTTGAGAACGATGATGAGAACCACCATGAATTGCTGAGGCACTCCGGAATGGAGAATAGAAAGTTTGAACCAACGATCAAAAGAATTTGAAAGCGATCTTGAAGAAGGCTTCTGACTGATGGAAATCCATTCTTACGTCAAACTTGGAAATGAATTTGAGAATTGCTCTTGATACTTAGAAGAGTGAGGTAAGATCCTGGGAAAAACCTGTGGGTTAGGGCCCACTCAAAAGAAAACACCGTTGGAAATGATTTTAAAGAGAGATTGCACCAGTTGAATTAAATGGCTTGAATGAGATAACAACCTCGAAATAGCTAGAAAGGATTAAGAATAGAAACTTGAATCTTCTGAGATAATCTTAAGCACTCCGGAGAAGAAATAAAGGGAGGTGAATAATTAAGAGGTGCACCAAACATGACAAAGCAATTAACACGAGGAAAGGAATATGATCAACATTCAAAGCTTGAATTGAATCCACCAAAGAAGAAAAGAGAACAAAGAATGATGAACTTGTAGCTTCCTTAGCATCTTCCTGATAATCACCGGATAAGAACATTGACGGAAAACAATGGAGAGACTTTCCATCAACAAAAGGATACTTGATTAAGAAATCCGAGTCCTTGAAGGAAAAGGGTGGGAGGGCAGGAAAACAAAGGCAACTTGGGGCAGATGGAATGGATACCATTGAGAAAACTTAGAATTGATCTTGCGGATGTTGAAATGATAGGATCCACTTGAAGAAAAGCACGCCGGTTGGAAAAGAATTAACATGACGACCTTGATGATCAAGAAGGATTAGTATTCACATAGCGATATGAGAACACCGTTTTGGAAAGGTAGTGGATTCAACATTTGACTTTGAAGCAACTTGAATACCTCAAATAAAACAAAACAAAGGATTTGGCTTGTAGAATAAGCCGGAAACAAACATATGATAGATCCCATATCGTATCATGTGTCTGTTGGAAAGATATCCTACGAGATACTTGAATTCCCACTTATAAACTCCCTAAACTTTCTGGTTATGCAATCTGGTGTTGGGGATATAGGGGAAGCAATATATCTCACCCAAACTAACAATCCCTACATCCAGCTGTATCCATCCGTCAACACATAACCAAGAAAACTCCGGAAATCGTGTACCTCAACCTTCGAAAAGCATCCGTTATATGAGCTATGGCAATACTCCCGAACTCCCGCCCCAGTACTGGGTGGCGTCGAGGTTATCTTACCACTAGCTGCATAAAAGAGATTTTCAATGTCGGTGAAACTCAGGTATTCCAGAACTGCAACGATAAAATTGTGACGACAACACCTCAGAGCTCAACTCCCCGGGACACTACCACAACCCCTAAATGTCAGGAGGCACCAAAAACAATGTTTTCATCACAAAACTATCGGAACGATTCCAAGATACCCGCGTGATCCTAAAAAACAATTTCGTGAAATTTGAGGAGAGGAAAGTCAAAACATCTATGTCAGGAGGCCTCACCAGAGCGACGAAGGGACTGAGGAGTAAAAACAATCCTACTCTCCGATAAATATAATCCTAAGACTCAAAATATTTTTGTTCTAAGACTCAACAACGTCAGCGATTCGATCAAGCAGGGGGCTCTTAAGTCGGGGATGGTTCGGATTACCAACTTGTAACGCCCACGATGCGGCTATATCTCTCACATGTCAAGGCACGACTTAGAGGCATAACCCCATTGTGGTTTTGTCGCAAGAAGGGTCATCTTCACACAATCCCATGTAATGAACAAGAATGGGATAAAGAGTTGGCTTACAATAGCCACTTCACACAATACTTAAGTAATCATACAACATCAGAGTACACACATAGACCGACTATGATCAAATCCAAAAGAAAAAGGAAGATAACCCCAAATGCTAGATCCTCGATCGTCCCAACTGGGCTCCACTACTGATCAACATGAAATGAAACATAGCAACGACCAAGATCTTCGTTGAGCTCCCACTTGAGCTCGGTTGCGTCACCGGCACTGGTATCATCGGCACCTGCAACTGTTTTGGTAGAATCTATGAGTCACGAGGACTCAGCAATCTCAAAACCTGTGAGATCAAAACTATTTAAGCTTATGGGTAGGAAGTGGTAATGAGGTGGAGTTGCAGCAAGCACTAAGCAAATATGGTGGCTAACATACGCAAATAAGAGCGAGAAGAGAAGCAACGGAACGGTCGAGAAGCTAGAAGTGATCAAGAAGTGATCCTGAAACTACTTGCACACGAGCATAACACAAAGACCGTGTTCACTTCCCGGACTCCGCCGTGAAGAGACCATCATGGCTACACACGCAGTTGATGCATTTTAATTAAGTGAAGTGTCAAGTTCTTTACAACCGGATATTAACAAATTCCCATCTGCCACATAACCGCAGGCACGGCTCTCGAAAATTTATACCCTACAGGGGTGTCCCAACTTAGCCCATCACAAGCTCTCATGATCAGCGAAGGATATTGCTTCTCCCGGGAAGACCCGATCAGTCTCGGAATCCCGGTTACAAGACATTTCGGCAACGGTAAAACAAGACCAGCAAGACCACCCGACTCTGCCGACAAATCCTGATAGGAGCTACACATATCTCGTTCAGAGGGCACACTGGATGAGACATCCTATGAGTAAAACCAACCCTCAAGTTTCCCGAGGTGGCCTGCAGTCTACTCGGTTCGGACCAACACTTAGAGAAGGACTGGCCCGGGGGGGGTTAAAATAAAGATGACCCTCGGGGCTGCAGACCCCAAGGGAGGGTTATAGTTTGTTAGGAAAATGTAAAACCAATGTTGGGCCTTGCTGGAGGAGTTTTATTCAAGGCGCACCGTCAAGGGGTTCCCATAAACCCGACCGCGTGAGGAACGCAAAATCAAGGAACATAACACCGGTATGACGGAAACTAAGGCGGCAAGAGTGGAACAAAACACCAGGCATAAGGCTGAGCCATCCACCCTGTACCAAGTATATAGATGCATTAATTAAAATAAGAGATATTGTGATATCCCAACATAAACATGTTCCAACATTGAGTAATCTTCATCTTCACCTGCAACTAACAACGCTATAAGAGGGGTTGAGCAAAAGCGGTAACTTAGCCAAACAATGGTTTGCTAGGAAGGGTGAAAAAGGTTAGAGACTGACATGGCAATTTGGGAGGCTTGATAAACAAGTGATAGGTAGTGTAGCATAGCGATCGAATGAAGCAAGTAGCAAGCAAAGATAGAAGTGATATCGAGGGTAATGGTCATCTTGCCCAAGATCCTGCAAGTAAGAAGAACGAGTCCATGAAGAAGACAAACCGACGTAGTCGAACGAATCCTCACAATCGCAACATTACCGGCAACTATCAAGGAGAAGCGCAACCAGAAAGAAGCAAACAACATAGTAAACAACCAACACATAAACATGGCATGATGCAAAATCAAGTATGATGCATGTCCGATTTAGATAGGCATGGCATGGCAAAGTGCAACAAACGATACTACAAGTTAAGTGGAGCTCAATATGCAACGAGTTGCATATTGACGAAACACCACATTTGAATTATTTAGTTCGCTCTCGTTTATGAATAAGACAATATTAAATGTTGGTTAACATGGCAAGAGATGAAGCATATGAAAACTACCTATCTAGGCAAGTTTAAATGAGGCCGGAAATAACAAACAACAATTCCAGAAAATCCTCATATGCAATTTATGAATTTGCTACTGTTCTGCCCTAAACCATATTTTAATGTTGTTAAGCAGTAAAACAAAGTGCACCAAGTTAATCTATGCATTTTTCCACCCCATTTACATATAAAGTTTATTAAATTGGAGCTACGGTTATTTAGTTATGAAAAAAATCATTTTAACATGGCATTTGAGCTAATTTAAACAAACAATGTTTTAAACATTTCAAACATGGCTGAACGTGGCATATTATGAAACTAGATGAAAAACTAAGCATTTTTCATATATAAATTATTTACATATGATGCATGATTGATTAGTTATTAAATGCATGAACAACAAGAGTTTTTCTGCAAATCTGTAACTCCTCGGATAATTACTAAATTCGCTGGAGGGAAAAAACAAGAACTAGGCCGAATCTGCAACAGGTCAAAGGGCTAGCGGGCTGCTGATTGCTCACTAAGGGAGTCCCGGACTAGGTGGTGTCCGGATAGCCGAACTATCATCTTCGGCCGGACTCCTAGACTATGAAGATACAAGATTGAAGACTTCGTCCCGTGTCCGGATGGGACTTTCATTGGCGTGGAAGGCAAGCTTGGGGATATGGATATGTAGATCTCCTACCATTGTAACCATCTCTGTGTAACCCTAACCCTCTTTGGTGCCTATATAAACCGGAGGGTTTTAGTCCATAGGAAGAACAACAATCATACCATAGGCTAGCTTCTAGGGTTTAGCCTCTCCAATCTTGTGGTAGATCTACTCTTGTACTACCCATATCATCAATATCAATCAAGCAGGAGTAGGGTTTTACCTCCATCGAGAGGGCCCGAACCTGGGTAAAAACATCATGTCCCTTGTCTCCTGTTACCATCCGCCTAGACGCACAGTTCGTGACCCCCTACCCGAGATCCGTCGGTTTTGACACCGACATTGGTGCTTTCATTGAGAGTTCCTCTGTGTCGTCATCTTTAGGCCCGATGGCTCCTTCGATCATCAACACTGGTCGTGAAGCAGGGGATGCAGGGGCGATGGCCGTGGCCGGACTTGGCGACGGGGACGCGCGAGGACAAGCAGCTCTGGTCGGTCCCGTCCGGATCCGTCGAAGAAGTGGCGGTGGGACTTGAAGCTTGGCGCGGTGGCCTTGGTGGCTTCCATGGTGCAAGAAACACCTGTTGCAAGAGAGAACAAGGGAGTTGAGAAGAGGAGACGAAGGAAGGAAGGAGAAGGGCAGAGGCGAGGGGCACGGCCTGCTGGAGCACGCTTGGGGAGGAGCAGGGGCGCGCGAGGAGCTGCTGTTGGCCATGGTCGTCGTCGGGGACGAGGCCTCGGGCACGAGATCGGCGAGCGGTGCCGGTCCTCAGCCAGGAGGAGGGAGGAATCGAAGGGAGCCATTAGAGGGCTCTGGTTGGTGAGGATCGATGGATTGGGTGACAGGCGAGATCGAGCAGAGGAGTGGCGGCTGCGGGAAATCAAGGAGAAGGTGGAGGCATGGCTGTGCGGGGTTGGACGATGAGGATCTGGGAGGATCCCAAGGAAGTGAGTTGCGGCGCGGGATGGGATGGATGGGACAAGGTCCCTAGGTTAGGTTTTAGGGTTAGACTGTTCATATAGGCTGATGGATTAGGTTAGAGGTATTCGGTCCGTCCGGTCGTAGTCGGGCGGTCGAGAATAAATAGGTAGGGAGTCCAAATAAGAAAAGGAAGATGTTTTTTAGTTGTTTGGGGATGATTCGAAACCAACGGAGATGACTGAGCGGGTCAGGTTCAGGGCAGGTTTCGAACACGCGCAAGAGGGGGTCGGTGGTTGTGCAGAGAGGGGTTAGGTGGTCAAACAAGAGGGAACGAGAAGCCGGTTGGTCTGAGAAAGGGATAACGAAGGCAGGGAACGCAACAACTAAGAACGGGTGCAAGTTTTAAGAAAACAATGTCGATGTAATGCGAATGATGATATGAGATGAAATGCATGACATGAACAAAAATGCAAAACAAAAGACAAAAACCCAACCACGAAGGAAATAACATATCACATAGCCGGAAATGGCAAGAGTTGGAGTTACAAATATGGAAAGTTACATCCGGGGCGTTACATGAACATCGGCTGAAAGGACGCAGGCTAATCATGAAAAAATGAACTTTCATTTCTCACATCCACATACTGTTTTATCTGTTCTATTGCTTGATGAAATTCATCGGATGATATTGATGTCATATTCTTCGCTGAGGAAGTATATGAGTTCATAAGTTTCACTAACTTGTCTGCAGGATGATCAACCCAAAGCCAATGAGTGGGTCCTCGATAGTGGATGTACAAATCACATGACTAGTGACAAGAATCTATTGATGGATGCTCCTTTATCACTGTCGCATCTGAAGCATATCATCTTCGCTGATAAAGGCAAAAGTCAGGTATTGGGTCTAGGTAAGGTTGCGATCTCAAAGTATCAACACATGGACAAAGTCATGCTTGTCGAGTCCTTAGGATACAACCTCATGTCTGTCTCAATGCTTTGTGATCTCGATATGGTTGTTGTCTTTGGCAAATATCGTTGTGTTGTGATCATGGAAGCTGACAATTCCAAAGTCTTTGAAGGCTTTAGGAGAGGAGACTTGTACATTGCTGATTTCTCTACAGGACCACAATCGGCCGTATGCCTACTTGCAAAAGCTTCAGAAGGCTGGCTATGGGATCGACGACTTGGTCATGCTGGCATGAGGAATTTGCACACGCTCGCGAAGAAGAAGCTTGTCATTGGCATTGAGAATGTCAAATTCCTCAAGGATCACTTATGCGGAGCATGTGAAGCTGGAAAGATGACAAAGGCCAAGCATCCAGCGAATACTATCATGACTACCACTCGATCATTTGAATTGCTTCACATGGATCTCTTTGGTCCTAATCATTTTTCTGCTGTTACAAATGATGCATCTCTATATGGCTTTGTTATTGTTGATGATTATTCTTGTTACACATGGGTGCACATTGTCACTTACAAACATGAGGTGCAGGAAGTCTTCAAACGATTTTCCTTGAGGGCTTCAACCAACTTTGGTGTGAAGATCAAGCACATCAGAAGTGACTATGGGACTGAGTTCAAGAATTCCGGTCTTGATGACTATCTTGATGAACTTGGTATTACTCATGAGTTATCTGCTCCTTATACTCCTCAGCAGAATGGCGTCGTGTAGTTCAAGAACAGAACTCTTGCTGAGATGGCTCGCACTATGTTTGATGAATACAAGACACCTCGTCGTTTCTGGATTGAGGCAATTGATACCGCGTGCCACATCATCAACATAGTATATCTTCACAAATTCTTCAAGAAGACTGCTTATGAACTCCTCGCTGACAAGAAACCCAATGTGAGTTACTTCAAAGTCTTCAGTGCTAAATGTTGGATTCGAGATCCTCATCACAATTCTAAATTTGCACCGAAAGGACTCGCACACCTACAGAGTCTTCAACAACGTTCTTCAAAAAGTTGTTGAAACTGTAGATGTGCGGTTCGATGAAACTAATGGCTCGCAAAGAGAGCACCTACCTTCTGTGATAGATGAACTAGCACCTGAGGAATCTATCAAGTTCTAGGCTACTGTGGATGTCATTCCTACAGAAGAATCTGCTGAAGAATTCATTCCAGAACATGAAGAACGTCGAGCTGGCGCACCTGAAGAAAATGGTGCTCAGGAAAATGCTCCTGAAGAAAATGCAGATCAAATTCCTCAAAGACAACCCACTCATCCTCGCATCGCAAATGAAGTGCAAGTCGAGAAGATCATCGATGACATTGAAGCACCAGGTCCTCTCACACGCTCAAAACTTTCACATTTGTCTAACTTTTGTGGGCACTTTGCTTTTGTCTCTATCATATAGCCCACTAAGGTAGATGAAGCATTTTTGGAGCCTGGGTGGATTCAAGCTATGCAAGAAGAATTACATCAGTTCAAGCTCAACATTGTTTGGGAACTGGTCAAACGTCCAGATCCTCGCAAGCACAACATCATTGGCACAAAATGGATCTACCGCAACAAGCAAGATGAAAATGGCCTTGTGGTGCGGAATAAGGCATGGCTTGTAGCTCAAGGCTACACACAGGTTGAAGGAATTGATTTCGATGAAACATTTGCACCTATTGCTAAACTTGAGGCTATTCGCATATGACTTGCTTATGCTAACCATCATGATATTATCTTACAACAAATGGATGTGAAAAGTGCATTCCTCAATGGTAAGATTGAGGAAGAAGTATATGTTGCTCAACCCCTAGGTTTTGAACATCCAAAGCATCCTGACAAAGTCTTCAGACACAATAAGGCCCTGTATGGCCTCAAGCAGGCCCCTCGGGCGTGGTATGATACTTTGAAGGAATTCCTCGTGAAGAAAGGCTTCAAACCCGGTTCACTCGACCCAACTCTTTTCACTAAATCTTATGATGGTGAATTGTTTGTTTGCCAAATTTATGTTGATGATATCATTTTTGGCTGTACTGACCAACGTTACAGTGATGAATTTGCCTATATGATGCGTGAGGAATATCAAATGTCTATGATGGGAGAATTGAAATTCTTTTTAGGTCTTAAAATTTGTCAACAGCGCAATGGCATATTCATATCTCAGTAGACATATCTCAGGAGACATACCTCAAAGACATACCTCAGGAGACATACCTGATGATATTTATGTTGGGTACTGCACACCCCCTGAGGAAGATAAAAATCAGCGCAAAGTGCGCATTCAAAAGATTGAGAGGAGATGGGCATGGGAATGGAGGGACTACAGATATGTCACTCCCAAGTATATGAATTAATTCGCACTCGATCCTCCATGCCCAAGACCTCCATTGGCACCTAGCCAATTGGCAGATCCCACCAGCCTCAGGCGTGGTGAGGACTTTCCTGATGAATGGCAAAGCGCCAGGCCAAACTGGCCAAACAAGCAAAGGAAGCAGTGAGGAAATTCAATGAAGATTCTGCTGCTGCTGCTACCACTGCTGAGGCCTCCGCAAGCAAGCCGAAGAAGGCCATGCCTAAGAAGCTTGCTCACAAGCCAAGTGCTTCTCCCTCAATGCCCTCACGGACAAGTTCCTCAGCAATGCCCTCAAGGCCATATTCTTCAAAGCCCTCACGGCCAATTCCTCAAACTGCTCCTCCTCCTTCAAAGTCCTCAGCTCCTCCGACAAAGTCTTCAGCTGCTTCGACTAAATCCTCTGCACCTGTGCATCTCGCCACATGTCAAAGGGCTACAAGCATCTCAATTGCCTCAGGAGCATCTGCAAATTCCTCTGGTACACCAAATTCCTCAACTGGCCCCTCTCTACTAAAGAAAAAGGCCACTTCTAGACGAGGCTCTCAACCAAGTCCTCACAAGAAGCAGGTCGCTTTTCAAGTGTCTTCTGATAATGAGGCTGACGATGAAGAACTTGCCGAAATCATCAGAGACAGGCAGGCCAGGGCCGCTAGAGCCAAAGGCAGCAATGGCACAAGGACCCGAACACACCTCTGCCAGAGATGAACCTCACTCGCGGTCAAAGTCATGTCTTGGCTGCATTCATTGAAGAAGAAAAGTGGAAATTTGAAGAAGGAAGAAGAGTGAAGAAAGCGCAGTATAAGAAGTAGCGCTACCTCAAGGACAATGTCCTCACTCTCCCCTGAACAACTCATTGCCTTGCAAGCTGAGATCAAGCAACTCAGTGATGAATTTGATCGCTACTATGCTGACTGGCTTGGAGCCAAAGTCAGATTTGTTAAGATTACTGACAAACTCACTTCAAATATTGCAGCCCCAATGCAACAAGAAATTCCTCAGGCTGAAGCATCTGCTTAGCCTACTGAAGAACATGCCAGCACCGCTGATGACAATTAGGCTGCTGAAGAAAATGAAAGTACTAGGGCTGATGACTGCATTCCAGCCATTGAAGAAATTGCCAGGGCATCCACTAGTGGTGCGCCTGAAGAAAGTGAAGAAGTCAGGGCAACTGCATCAGTTGTGCCTGAAGAAACTGAACCAAATTCCTCTGCTCCTCTTGTGCCCACACCTACTCCGATTCTTCCATCTACATCAGATGCGAAGAAAACCAAGACTACAGAGCATGCAGCTGTGAAGAAAAGGAAGGCATCAACTTCATCAGATTCTTCAGCTCCAAAGAAGATGAAGTCTTTGACAAGCTCAATTGATAACCCAATTGATGCCGTTCCTGTCTCATTCATGCCATCAAAGGACCTTGTTCCTTTTGGTGAAGATTATGTGATTCCAAGCGAATCCGATGAAGAGGATCCTTCTACTGCTTCGTTAGAGCAGTTGGATGAAAAAATTGAAGTGGATGCTATCCCTTCAACACCAGTTGTCTCCTCGCATATGCCTTAGTTCACTGCTGAAGAGGCCGACGTTTAAGAAATGGAAGACGAGGATGTGGACATTGGCTGTACCACACCTGTGCTGAATGATGACTTTTGGGGAAGTCATCACCCCAACTCTATGATGTTCACTCCACTTCAAGCAATTCCTCAGTCCCCTGCTTCTACTGAAGTACAAATGGGATATGAAGAACCTCACGGAACCCTATCTGTCCATGAAGAAATTCCGGCAACTAGTGCTGATGAAAATGTAAATGAAGAATTGAAGACCCAAGCTGCAGCTGCTGAAGAGCCTGAAGTTCCTTAGTCTGTGGACCCTGAGACTGTGATTCCTGAGGTGGTGATGCAATTGACTGATACTCCTTAGCCCAAGCCAAAGGATCCCTTCTCAAAGAACTAGAAATTCAAGGCTGATGACTTCTTTGGTGATCATGTTTTCTTCACTGAATTCAATCCTTATGACAATGCTCGTCTTAGAAGGAAGCGCTTCTGGACTGCCAGCCAGGCCAATTTCTATTCTTCTCTGCTTTTCAACAAGGACAAAGTCTTCGACCACGAGCATATTCCTCATGTGGACATGGAATCAATGCCTTGCTTCTCTCAAGTCCTCAGTATGCTTCATGATGCAGGACTGCTCAATTTTTGCTGTGACATTGTTCATTGGAATGAAGAGCTTATTCTTCAGTTCTACACAACACTGCACATCACAGGTGATGCTGATGATATCAACACTTGGGTGTTGGACAGGATGAACGAAAACACTCATTACAAGGCACCGGCCTCTAAATTACTTCATGCCCTGCTAATCAGTCCCCCACCTGAAGGTGCTCGTTGTCTGTACCAAGAGCCTGAACTCACTGCTCATTACATGCAAGTGCTCATGAAGCCTCTGAAGCCTGGTCAAGCCCCAAGGACAAAATTCCTCATGAAGGAATTGTTGTATGTGCCAAGAACCGTCTATCGCATTCTGAAAAAGACTATGAGTCCTATCATAGGCCATGACTCATCTGATGAGGAAATTGTTGGCATCATGAAGAATATGCTAATGAACATCATGCATGGCATATCGGTCAACTATCATGATTTCTTCATGAGGACTCTGGCAAATGTTGCCCTCTCTCCGTTTGAGCTGAAGCCTTATGCTCCTTGGATCATGAGATTCCTCAGAACAAGGTCTTCACTCAACTATAAATCTGATTTTCAGAATCACCTCAGCTACTTGCCCCCGATTGAAGTCCTCAAGCGAACATATTCCTCAGCTGATGAGAAGGGCAAGGCACCAACTGTTATCGATGAAGGTATTCGTCCATTGGATGGTCAGTTCTGCAAAGCTGCATCTTATTCCACCAATGATGACTCTGCCACTCATGATTCTGCTGCCAATGCATCCAAGCCAAATCCTCAAGCCACTGCTCCTTGTGTGATGACTGACCGAGAGCTGCTTCTTAGTCTTCACCAGAAGGTGGATTGAAACTACAAATGGGTTAAGCATCAGTTTGGCTCTATTCTTCACAACATGACTGCTACACATAATGCAGTGAAGAAAAACCTTTACTACCTCCATGAAGTCTTCGGTCGCACCTGGGCTATTCTGTCTCATCTCTATGGTGAAGAAGATTTGAAGCAAATGGGTTTCAAGGAAGATTTTGACTGGTCTGCTCCTGCACCGAAGAAATACAAGAAGGTCAAGGTTCCTTCTTTGGTCGCTAGATCTTTTTCTTCATCACGCGACATGGATGAATATGAAGACTTGGATGACACTGCGGCAGGCCCTACAACGACACAAGACCCCAACAACGCTGGCGCTCCTCCATCATCATGATATTCTTCAGGGGTGTTAGTCCTCATTTTCAAACCTTTTGTTCATTCGATGACAAAGGGGAAGAAATTTGAGTTAGTATTCAAGCGGGTCTATCTTATATGGGCGTTTTTTCTAAGTTACTGAAAGCACAAGTGCTCCCTTGGTGGTTTTTGTAATTAATGTCAACATATCTCTTGTTGGACTAACACTTTTATCTAGCATGTTTCAGATAAATTCAACAATGGAGTGGCATGGACTAAAGGATGTGGGAACTCCTTCAAGATGCTAAGGACAAAGGATTGGCTCAAGCTTCAAGATCAAGACTCTTCATTTTACATTTTAGTGGTCCAAGATCACATTGAGTCTATTGGGAAAGCCAATACTATCAAGGAGGGATGAGGTGTTGCTTAATGAGCCTCTTGCTTCGTGTACTTTGTGATATGGTCCAAAACCCTCAGCTACTTTCCCACTTCCACAAATGACCTAAAACCTAAAGCCAAAATCGGTCACACCAATTCTTCCTATCCGGCGCCACCGATTCCAAAGGTCATAGCCACTGCCACAAACCCTAAGCAAATCGGTCTTACTGATAGGGATCTCGGTATCACCGAGATGGGATTGTAATCTCTCTGTGTATGTCGATTATCAAATCGGTCTCACCGAGTTTGAGAAATCGGTACTACCGAGATTACAATGCAAACTCTCTAGATGACTTATTACCAAAATCGGTCCCACCGAGTTTGAGTAATCGGTCCCGCCAAGTTTGCCTGACCAACTCTCTGGAAAGCTTATTACCAAAATCGGTCTCACCGAGTTTGTGTAATCGGTCTTACCGAGATTACATTATGCCCTAACCCTAACCGAGTCGGTTTCACCGAGTTGCATTTCGGTCCCACCGAAAATCACTAACGGCCACATTATTTGCTAAATCGGTCTGACCGAGTTTAACGATTCGGTCCCACCGAGTTTGGTAAATTGTGTGTAATGGTTAGATTTTGTGTGGAGGCCATATATACCCCTCCACCTCCTCTTCATTCGTGGACAGAGCCATCAGACTGAACCTACACTTCCAGCATACATTTTCTGAGAGAGAACTACCTACTCATGTGTTGAGGACAAGATATTCCATTCCTACCACATGAATCTTGATCTCTAGCCTTCCCCAAGTTGCTTTCCACTCAAATCTTCTTTCCACCAGATCCAAATCCTATGAGAAAGAGTTGAGTGCTGGGGAGACTATCATTTGAAGCACAAGAGCAAGGAGTTCATCATCAACGCACCATTTGTTACTTCTTGGAGAGTGGTGTCTCCTAGATTGGCTAGGTGTCACTTGGGAGCCTCCGACAAGATTGTGGAGTTGAACCAAGGAGTTTGTAAGGGCAAGGAGATCGCCTACTTCGTGAAGATCTACCGCTAGTGAGGCAAGTCCTTCGTGGGCGACGGCCATGGTGGGATAGACAAGGTTGCTTCTTCATGGACCCTTCGTGGGTGGAGCCCTCCGTGGACTCGCGCAGCCATTACCCTTCGTGGGTTGAAGTCTCCATCAACGTGGATGTACGATAGCACCACCTATCGGAACCACGCCAAAAACATCCGTGTCTCCAATTGCGTTTGAATCCTCCAAACCCATCCCTTTACTTTCTTGCAAGTTGCATGCTTTACTTTCCGCTGCTCATATACTCTTTGCATGCTTGCTTGATATGTATTGTGAATGTTAAACTTGTGCCTAATCTCCACTTAAACTTGAAGAATCTTAAAAACAGCAACTTTGGTACTTAGTGTCTAATCACCCCCCCTCTAGACACCTCTTCTCAAGGTCCTACAAGTGGTATCAGAGCATTGGTCTCCATTGCTTTGGTTTAATCACCATTGGAGGAATATGGATGAGTCTACTATTGGGAGTCTTAGACATAGAGTGCCTATTCTTGATGGAGAGTATTTTCATGAGTGAAAACATGAGATGCTTGTTATTTTCAATCAATATCATTTGAACAAGTACATTGCTAGCCCTTGTGCACCTTATGTTGATCCTATGCATCCTACCCATGATGAGTCAATTGACATGATTAGGAATATTAGAACTGTCGAACTTATCATTAGAGGATTGCCTAGAAACTTGATTGGATGCTTGCCTACTCTCAAGTATGCCTACACTATATGGAAATTTCTTAAGGAACGATTTCCAGATTACTCCGTGAAAAATATTGATGAAATTCTCCATAAGTCTATTGACTTGAGTAAGATGAATACTAGTGATCCTATGTTTGGTGATCGTCTATTTGAGCTTACAAACCTTATGCGTGCAAAAGGAAATGTTGGTATTATTAGTGATATTATTTCCGAAGCTATAAAAATTCATAAGCAAGATTATTGTCAAACTCATTCTAATGAATGACCCTCTCTAGGACTTGATCCACACATGACGATGTTGAACATGGATACTATGATGAGGATGATGATAGTGACTTTGATCTTGATGATGCACTGAGACACTTTGGTCTTATGGCAAATCTTCGGGGATATATGTCAGGAGGAAAGGAATGGGTTCTTGATAGTGGATGTACTGATCACATGACCGGAGATAAAGACATGTTTCGTGAGCTTGCTGATAATGATAGTCCTCGAAAGTATGTCACTTTCGGTGACAACTCAAAGGGTAAGGTGGTTGGCCTCGGTAAGGTGGCCATATCACATGATAGCTCCATACAAAATGTCATGCTCATTGAATGTCTTGGTTACAACTTACTTTCAGTATCTAGACTCGCTGATTTCGGTTTCAATGTTCTATTTACTGAAGTAGATTGCCAAGTGTTTCATCGAGATAATCATAAAATGGTCTTTACCGGTGTGCGTAGAGGTGATCTATACATTGTTGATTTCACTAAAAAGGCTCAACCTAAAACTTGGTTCATTGCTAACTCCTCAAAAGGATGGTTGTGGCATAGACGATTAGGTCATGTTGGTATGCGAAACCTTGACAAGCTTATTAAAGGAAATCATATCCTTGGAGTTAATGATGTCATATTTGATAAGGGTAGACTTTGCAGCGCTTGTCAGGCAGGTAAACAAGTTGGAGGAAGGCATCCCGTGAAGAACATCATGACTACAAGGAGGCCACTCGAGCTACTTCACATGGATCTCTTTGGTCCCAACTCTTACAAGAGTCTCGGTGGAAACTCTTTTGGTCTAGTTATAGTTGATGATTTTTCAAGATTTACGTGGGTGTTCTTTCTTGATGATAAATCGCAGGTCCAAAAGATCTTCAAAAACTTTGCAAGGAAGGCTCAAACTCAATTTGAAGTGAAGATCAAGAAGGTTCGCAGCGACAACGGAACGGAGTTCAAGAACGCAAATGTGGATACCATTCTTGACGAAGAAGGGATTTCACACGAGTTCTCGGCTACGTACACACCTCAACAAAACGGAGTTGTTGAGAGGAAGAACCGGACGCTCATCGAAATGGCGAGAACGATGCTTGATGAGTACAAGACGCCGAAGCACTTTTGGGCAGAAGCGGTTGAGACAGCTTGTCATGCAACAAATCGCTTGTATCTTCATAAGCTACTCGGCAAGACGGCATACGAGCTCCTCACCGGTAACAAACCCCAAGTTGGATACTTTTGAGTATTCGGCTCAAAGTGCTACATTCTTGATAAGCTTCGTGGCTCTAACTTTGCTCCTAAGTCTCATGAAGGTTTCCTACTAGGTTATGGCTCAAACTCTCACACTTACCGTGTCTACAACAATTTCACCCAAAAGGTTGAAGAGACGGTAGATGTGAAGTTTGATGAATCTAATGGCTCACAAGTAGAGCAATTGCCAATTGATGTAGGTGACAAAGATCCTTTAGAAGCAATTCAAGACTTGGCTATTAGCAAGGTTTGTCCAACGGAGGTGAAGGAGAGTACCTCGTCCGTCCAAGTGGAAGCTTCAACTTCACGACAAGGTGAACCAAGAGTTGATACGGAAGCGTCCACAAGTGGGACACACCAAGATGAAGAAAACGAGGAAGTGCATCAAGATGAACGTCAACAACCTCCTTCTCCACCACGACAAGAGAACGACAATGCCAACCATGAAGAAGGCCAAGAAGAAGAACAACAAGATGAAGAAGATGTTCAACGAAGACCCAAGCAAAAGCTTTCACGAGTTTGAGCAAGAATTGCTAAAGATCATCCTGTCGAGCAAATCTACAATGACATTCAAACCGGGAGAATCACTCGCTCTAAAACTCGTTTAGCTAACTTTTGTGAAAACTATTATTTCATCTCTAGCATTGAACCTATGAAGGTTGAAGAAGCATTGGAAGATCCGGATTGGATAAATGCTATGCATGAAGAGCTACATAACTTTGAGAGGAATCAAGTTTGGACATTGGTTGAGAAGCCCGACAACAACCACATCGTCATCGGTACCAAATGGGTGTTTCGCAACAAGCAGGATGAAGATGGACAAGTAGTTCGCAACAAAGCACATCTCGTCGCCCAAGGCTACACACAAGTCGAAGGTATGGACTATGGTGAGACTTACGCCCCCATTGCTAGACTTGAGTCCATTCGCATCTTACTTGCCTATGCTAATCATCATGATATTACCTTGTACCAAATGGACATTAAAAGTGCTTTTCTAAATGGTGAAATAGAGGAGGAAGTTTATGTTAAGCAACCTCCCGGCTTTGTCAATCCTAAGAAACCCAATCATGTTTACAAACTTCACAAAGCTCTTTATGGTCTTAAACAAGCTCCTAGAGCTTGGTATAAATGCTTGACCAAGTTCCTTATAGAAAAAGGCTTTGAAATTGGGAAAATTGATTCTACTCTGTTTACTAAAAGGGTTAATGGAGAACTATTTGTGTGCCAAATTTATGTTGATGATATCATATTTGGTTCAACTAACCCTCATTTTAGTGAAAAGTTTGGGAAGCTAATGTCGGAGAAGTTTGAGATGTCTATGATGAGTGAACTCAAATTCTTTCTTGGGTTGCAAATCAAGCAAACTAAGGAAGGTACCTTTGTTTCTCAAACGAAGTATACCAAGGACTTATTCAAGAAGTTCAATATGCAAGAATGCAAAGGTATGTCTACACCCATGCCTACTAGTGGACATAATGACTTGACCAAAGATGGTGAACTGGTTGATCAAAAGGTTTATCGCTCTATGATCAGTTCATTGTTATATCTATGTGCTTCACGTCCCGATATCATGCTAAGTGTGTGCATGTGTGCACGATATCCTAAGGAATGTCATCTTAAGGCCGTGAAAAGGATAGTGAAATACTTAATCCATACACCAAACTTTGGCATTTGGTATCCTAAGAGGACCTCTTTCGATCTTGTTGGCTATTCCGACTCGGACTATGCCAGAGACAAGGTTGATAGAAAGTCCACTTCGGGTACTTGTAAATTTCTTGGTAGATCTCTTGTGTCTTGGTCCTCCAAGAAACAAAACTTGGTATCCTTATCCACTGCCGAAGCTGAATATATTGCCGCTAGTTCATGTTGTGCTCAATTACTTTGGATGACCCAAACTCTTAAAGATTATGGGATATATGTGAGACATGTTCCATTGCTTTGTGAGAATGAAAGTGCTATTAAAATTGGTCATAATCTTGTGCAACACTCTCTAACTAAGCATATTGAAGTTGGTCATCATTTCATTCGAGATCATGTTGCTAAGGGTGACATTGATCTTAAGCATGTTCGCACCGAAAAGCAATTGGCGGATATATTCACTAAACCTCTTGATGAGAAAGTGTTTTGCAGGTTAAGAGGAGAATTGAACATCATTGATGCTTCAAACTTGGAGTAGAAACTCCATTGGATACATGCAAGACATGAGCCTATGGCTAATCCTTGATATTTCTCTTATGATGAAAATCTTATGTCTTGGATATATTTGTATCTTGCGTGTTATCTAACCCATGTAGGTACTTGGTGGAATCAAATTCCATAAGATTGTAATCTACTCATATCTTGAGCGATCTCTAAATAACCAAGTCTCTACACTATGGTGATTGAAGACAAGGAAGCACGAATCCACTCAAACATATCCTTTGACAAATTCTATGTTGAGCTTCATGATTGTCATTTTTGGATACACAAGTGGTCTTCCTTGCAAGAACTAACCCATGTAGGTAGATGGACTAAAATTCCAAGTGGTGCTCCAAAGTCTTGATGAGCTACATCAACCTTGAGCAACCCACACAAGTTCAACTACATGGACAACACCACGAACCAAGGTATGTTATTCCATCTTAGAGAAGCTTTACTCCAAGTCATGAGCTAAAGCAACTCGACAAGATGTGAATACATCAAGATGCTTAAATGAAAAATGGCAACCCCATTTTGAGCTTAAACGATGAGTATGACCTATGATCAAGTGATCTCGCTTGACTCCTAAGTCAATATACTCTAACATAGGTGACTTTGTCGCCGACCATCTCTAGATGAAGTTCTCTTGTGTTCGTTTCTGTGTTTTTGCATTTGTTTCATGCATATTTGTTTCCCCTTTCAAAAAAAACTTCATCTAGATTTCTTTATTTCTGTTTTTTCTGCATTTTCTGCATTCCAATTCATTGCACATCTTTCAGTAAATTCCTTGCAGATCTTTGTGAGATCTTACTAGTCTAGTGAGCTGAGGTGACAAGTGTTTTCTCTGCGATTAACTCGGTTTAACCGATTTGTTATTTTCGGCCCAACCGAATCCTTTCGGTCCAACCGAAGCAACTCACTCGGTGCCACCGATTTCATAACAGGAAAAACAGTTTGCCACATAATTCTGTGTTTCTTCTGATCCAGCTCCACTCAATGAATCTTGTCCTCTACAAGCATCACATTTTTATCATTGCTTTGTTCTGTGTCTCAAGGACCAAACCCATTCGACAGATTCCAGAAGACGCTTCTTGGAAATTGATGTCAAAGGGGGAGAGAGAACATCAAAGCTTATCATTTGAAGAGAGAGAGAGAGCATCAAAGCTTATCACCTTCTTGAGGGAGAGAGATCATCTCCTAAAGGGGGAGAGAGACCTTCTAGGGGGAGAGACCCTCAAAGGGAAGAGAGAGATCTCCAGGGGAGAGAATACTTAAGTAGAAAGTATTTCTCAAGGATCCGAGATGCTTGATGTTCAAGAGGAGAGATGTCCACATGTCTTCTTGAGGGGAGAGACATGTTCATATGTTCTGTTGTGCCTATTTGCATTAGCATGCATCATCTGTGATCATCATTCATATCTTTCAGCTCTGTTTTCTTTCAAGCTCTGATTTTCTGTTCCCTATCTTCTCCCAGTATCCCATGTTAGATTCAGGGGGAGCAAGACATCTAAGGGAAAGAGATCATTTAAATTCATTGCATATCTTTACTCTTGGGGACATGTCTAATCCAATGTGGTACTTAGTACTCACTCTCTACATGTCATCCCAGTCTTGGTACTCTTGTGGTTTCCTTTGTTTGCTCTGGCTAGTAGATGTATCTATGTTATCTAACCTTGTTTACACAGGTTCATTTCATCCTACGACAACTCAAGACTACAAGGTAAGTATATGCATCACAATTATGTGTATGAGGAATTCTTGCTGATGTACATATTGTTTGCAAGAAGGACTAATGAGCATGAAGGTATTTTCTTCAACATTCTTTGCTCTGATGCATATGGCCAAGATACATGTAACACATTGCTTGCTCTATCATGTTTATGCTCTCACATGCTTCTACAATCCGTATTCACATGATTGCATACATGTAGGGGGAGCCTATGTTTGTTACATGTCTTTCGAAAGCTTTACTTGCCATTACTTATATCTTTATCTAAAGCTTTGATGTATGTTGTCATCAATTACCAAAAAGGGGGAGATTGAAAGCACAAGTGCTCCCTAGGTGGTTTTCGTAATTAATGTCAACATATCTCTTGTTGGACTAACACTTTTATCTAGCATGTTTCAGATAAGTTTAACAATGGAGTGGCATTGACTAAAGGATGTGGGAACTCCTTCAAGATGCTAAGGACAAAGGATTGGCTCAAGCTTGAAGATCAAGACTCTTCATTTTACATTTTAGTGGTCCAAGATCATATTGAGTCTATAGGAAAAGCCAATACTGTCAAGGAGGGATGAGGTGTTGCTAAATGAGCCTCTTGCTTCGTGTGCTTTGTGATATGCTCCAAAACCCTCAGCTACTTTCCCACTTCCACAAATGACCTAAAACCTAAAGCCAAAATCGGTCACACCGATTCTTCCTATCTGGCGCCACCGATTCCAAAGGTCATAGCCACTGCCACAAACCCTAAGCAAATCGGTCTTACCGATAGGGATCTCGGTTTCACCGAGATGGGATTGTAATCTCCCTGTGTATGTCCATTATCAAATCGGTCTCACCGAGTTTGAGAAATCGGTACTACCGAGATTACAATGCAAACTCTCTGTATGACTTATTACCAAAATCGGTCCCACCGAGTTTGAGTAATCGGTCCCACCGAGTTTGCCTGACCAACTCTCTGGAAAGCTTATTACAAAAATCGGTCCCACCAAGTTTGTGTAGTCGGTCTTACCGAGATTATGTTATGCCCTAACCCTAACCGAGTCAGTTTCACCGAGTTGCATTTCGGTCCCACCGAAAATCACTAACGGTCACATTATTTGCTAAATCGGTCTGACCGAGTTTAACGATTCGGTCCCACCGAGTTTGGTAAATTGTGTGTAACGGTTAGATTTTGTGTGGAGGCTATATATACCCCTCCACCTCGTCTTCATTCATGGAGAGAGCCATCAGACTGAACCTATACTTCCAGCATACATTTTCTGAGAGAGAACTACCCACTCATGTGTTGAGGCCAAGATATTCCATTCCTACCATATGAATCCTGATCTCTAGCCTTCCCCAAGTTGCTTTCCACTCAAATCTTCTTTCCACCAGATCCAAATCCTATGAGAAAGAGTTGAGTGTTGGGGAGACTATCATTTGATGCACAAGAGCAAAGAGTTCATCAGCAATGCACCATTTGTTACTTCTTGGAGAGTGGTGTCTCCTAGATTGGCTAGGTGTCACTTGGGAGCCTCTGACAAGATTGTGGAGTTGAACCAAGGAGTTTGTAAGGGCAAGGAGATCGCCTACTTCATGAAGATCTACCGCTAGTGAGGCAAGTCCTTCGTGGGCGACGGCCATGGTGGGATAGACAAGGTTGCTTCTTCGTGGACCCTTCGTGGGTGGAGCCCTCCGAGGACTCGCGCAGCCGTTACTCTTCGTGCGTTGAAGTCTCCATCAACGTGGATGTACGGTAGCACCACCTATCGAAACCACTCTAAAAAAATCTGTGTCTCCAACTGCGTTTGAATCCTCCAAACCCTACCCTTTACTTTCTTGCAAGTTGCATGCTTTACTTTCCGCTACTCATATACTCTTTGCATGCTTGCTTGATATGTATTGTGAATGTTAAACTTGTGCCTAATCTCCACTTAAAATTAAAGAATCTTAAAAACTACAACTTTGGTACTTAGTGTCTAATCACCCCCCCCTCTAGACACCACTTCTCAAGGTCCTACAGTTACAACTCTCGTTCTTTTGATGACTTTCCTGGATCGAGTTGTAATCTTAAATTCTATGGTGGCCTGATACTTTCACTGAGTTCTTCTGCATGCTTATTCCTCATTAATGTCTATGCACGCATGCTGAATTACATCGGTCACCATATTTCATCATGCATTTCAAATTCTTCATATTATATGTCAAATGCATGTATGAATTACAAGATATAAGGGGAGATCTCCATGATTATACTCTTCAAGTGTGCATTGCTTCAAAGGCACATTCCTCACTATACACATCTTCAGGGGGAGTTCTTCTATATCTTGTAATCAAATTCCTCAATATCAGTATACTCTTCATATGTTTATCCCCATTGAAAACTTAACCTATATTGTCATCAATCACCAAAAAGGGGGAGATTGTGAGTGCATCTAGTGCCCCTTAGTGATTTGGGTGTATTGAAGACTTATACGTTAAGGGACTGATGCGTTTGTGTGTACACAGGTCTATAAGTCTATGAGGAGTTTGATATTTACAGAGAAAGTCGACCCCTAAAAATGAAGTGCTTCGACTAAAGACTTTGGATTTCTGAAGACTTTCTGAAGACTTTGAAAGGGAAGAAATTGGTGTGACCTTGAACACTTGGTAATCATTCGAGGAACATGAAGCATGAAGACTTTTGTTTTTGTAGTTTCATTTTCTCTTTATTGAGTCATAGGAAACACCGTACTGTTAAAAGGGGTCGAGGAAATAATAAGGAAAAATTTTCATGTGATGCTCAACTCAAAATCCCTACCAATCCCTTCGAGTGAAGCCATTGGAAATCTCATATAGTTCAGTCAATTTCTTCAGTATCAGAGACGAAGTTCTTTTGGTCACTGAGGAATTTGTTCTGACTGAGGAGTTAGGAATTTGCCAGTGTGGATTACCTAAATAGTGAGGAACATGATAGCCCTGATGAAATTGAGGGTCAAATTTCTGACCGTTGTTGTGCTATGCGCCAGCAGTCCCAAAATATCTACCGACCTAACGGTCATATCATTGAAAAGCATTTATGTCTTATCATGTCGGGCTGCTCCCTAGGCTATAAATAGCCGCCCCCTACAACCACTAGCTAGTTGGCTGCTCTAAGAGAAACTGACACTTGTCATTTGAGAGCATCCCATCCTCCGAGGACTTTGAGCGAAAATCATCAAGTGAGGAAAACCCAAACCCAAACACCTTCAAACCCAAAGTGATTGAGCATCACTGAAGAGATTAATCCTGCGTGGATCCAACGGTTGTTACCTTTGAAAACTATGCTTCTTCCAGACGGTTAGGCGTCATGGTCTAGAGCATCCAATAGGAATTGTGGATCGCCGAGTGACCTAGTCTATGAAGGTTTGGAAGTCACCTGAAGACTTACCACGAGTGATTGGGCGAGGTCTGTGTGACCTTAGCTCGAGGAGAATACGGTGAAGACTGTGTGTCCGGTACTGTGCGTCCTCAGGTTTAAATACCTAGCCACTCAAACCAGACGTACAACTGAGACAACAGTTGGAACTGGTCTACCAAATCATTGTCTTCACCAAGCTTACTGGTTCTATTTCCTCAACACGTTCATTTCCTCATTCCTGTTGTTGTGTGCTTATTCATATCTGTTTGAAGGCTTTCACTAAAGACTTTCTCAATTTCCTCAGTTCTATTTCTTCAGTCTGACTGTCTTCATCCTATGTTATCTTGTGCTTACGCTTTCTGTACTATGTGCTTGTCTTCATTTCATCATGATGACTGTCGGCGGCGGGGGGCACGGTCTACTTCCGTGGCCGCCGGGCACCTATGGGGCACGGAGGGCCCCTTTTCTGGTTCGGCGAGGGGTGCGGAGGCCGCGCGCAGAGCGGATCGAGGTCCCGGGCGCGCAGTGGTGTGATTGAGAGAGACGAGCGATTTTTACCCAGCTTCGGAGCTCTCCGGAGAGATAAAACTCCTACTGCTGCCTTGTGTTGTTATTTGATCTTGCTCGAATACGAGCGCACGGAGGAGCCGTGTGTGTGTTGGTTCTCAGATGAACCCTAGTCCTGTGTATCAGATGGATCGAACCCTAGTCCTGTGTACCAGATGGATCGAACCCTAGTCCTGTGTACCAGATGGATCGAACCCTAGTCCTGTGTACCAGATGGATCGAACCCTAGTCCTGTGTACCCGATGGATCGAACCCTAGTCCTGTGTACCCGATGGATCGAACCCTTTCTACGTGTGCATGGGCCTCCCTTTTATAGTCTGAAGGGGGCACCAACAGGTGGCAGCGTAGGGAGAGGGGGTGCAAAGGTAAAAGCGCAGGTTGGTATAACAGTGATCAACAGTGCCCCCTACCTAACGGACGGCAGGGGACAATGGCATTTAATGCCCGTCCGGTCGCTCCAACAGCGCAAGGAGGCGATCGTCAGGTGAGCCACCGGTTGCCACGATGGCGTTTCTGTCAGCTCCGCTTGCCACCTCGCTCCGCATGGCTGTGTAGTGCCTCGCCACGTGCCTTTGGGGCTGCCTTGTGATGACACGTCGCCGAATGCGCTGGAGTTTGGTTGGCAATCTTGCCGCGGCAAGTGCCTTGCCGCGGTCCTCCTCTTGTCGGGTTGGCAAGCTTGCTGGCCCTCGGGCCTTGCCGGGACGCGCGGGGCGTCGCGGCAAGTCTTCTGGAGGTGCCTTGCTTCCCGGCAAGCTCCTCTTGCCGGGGCCTTTATTTTCTTCCCGGCGAGCTCTCCTCGCCGGGCCTTGTTTGGCCTTCCCGGCAAGCTCCTCTTGCCGGGGGGCTTGGTTGGCCTTCCCGGTAAGCTCCTCTTGTCGGGGGCTTTAGCTTGAGCATTCTGTTCTTGGATGGCATCAAAGTAGCCGCGGAGGATCTTGGAGGACGCCCGGCAAGCCCTGTCGCGGGTTGCTGCGACTGCCCGTGCACAAGTTCGGGGTACTAAGGTACCCCCCTACTTTAGTACACCGACAGTAGCCCCCAGGCCTGGGCCATACACGGTGCCGAGCATTGTTGGGCCAGGCCCAAAACAGTGCACGGGCACGCGTGGCCTGGGTCCGCACAAAATCGGACTCCGCTTCCACCTTGTCCCCCCGCAATGGCACGCGTCAAACGCGGCATCGTGGGCGACGTGGGCGGCGCATGCGGGGCTGAGCCTCGCTAGCATGCATCAAGCCATGATGAAGGGGACGGCCCACGCCCTCCTACCTAAACGGAGGTAGGCGTGGGGGCGTGATGCATTTACGGGACGGGGCTAGTGCGCGGCTTTTGAGGCGTCTGCTCCCATGCTCACGGGGTGGGACGAGACCGCCTCACCCGTCCACTCGGCGCTGCATCCCTGCCACGCGGCTCCCATGCGCTTGGGGTCACGGACGGTGGGATTGGGGGAATCTGGGCCGGCGTGAGCAGAGGCAGCGGGTCGGCCCCGATTCCCTGCTCTCCCGTGCCTTGATTCGCCGAGCGGGGCGGCCGGGCTCCCACCCTGCTCCTTTATAAAGGGGCAGGGGGGAGGGCACAGAAGCCCACACTCCTTCATCTCCTTCTTTCCTTTTCAACTTCTGCTCCTCTTCCTCCCATTCGTCATGGAGAAAGGGAATCCTGGCCCCTCGTCGGTGGCCGCGAGGGTTGCCGCCAGACAGCGCATCCCTCCCTCTGTCGCTCCTGCGGCGGTGGAGCCGGTCGAGAGGGGAAGAGGGAGGGGGCGAGGCCGAGGGCGAGGACGAGGGTGTGGCCGAGGTGCTTGGGGAAGAGGCGGCCGGGGTGGTGCGCCACCACCGTCTCCGCCGACGGCTCCTCTCCTCGAGGCGGTCCATATTGGGGACGACCCCTGGGAGTTCTTCGTCAAGCTGCGCCGGGCACCTCGTCGACGCCTCCGTCTTCCGGCTCCATTTGCGAGCGCGATGGAGCCGGACCCGCCCGAGATGCTGGAGTTGCGCATGAGGGGCTGCGGGATCAGCGGCACTCGAGTTAGTGTCGTATCCCCAGCCCCCGACGTGATGTACTTCGACCGAGGGTGGAAGACGTTCGCCCGCATCCATAGCTTGACGGCGGGGTTTACCCTCCATTTTAAGTTAATGGAGGGCAACCTTCTCGCCGTCAAGGTCTTCGGGGACTCCGGCATCCGGGCGAGATGCTGCGTGGACAGCTCCTCCGATAGCGAAGGTCCCTCCTCGAGCGAGAGTGAGGAGGAGGGGAGCGACAGCGACGACGAGGGCGGCGGGTCCGACTAGGCGTCGGACGCCGCCTCGCGCGCGCCACCGGCGACCCCATCATCTGGGTCGCCGGCCTTCTGAACTCCCCGGGGCCGTCTCCTTTGGCGGCTGGCGTAGGGAGGCGGCGGAAGAGGAAGAGGGGTGGCGGCAAGGCCGTCAAATCGGAGTACGAGGGCGAGGTGCCCTCGACAGCGTGCTGACGTCCTGCCGCCCCATCTTCGAGCTCTGCCACCGGCGCCTCCATCTCCGCCAAGCTCCTGGCCGGGCCCCGGGAAGTTTTCTTGGTGTCTTCTGGCACCCGTAGCTCGCCTAGGCGTTTCTTTTGCCCTCCCCGGCAAGCTTCTCTTGCCGGGGCCTCCTTGACCTACTTCCTGAAGAAAAAACAGGAGAGGGATTACGGGCACCTTATCTTTTAATTTGTAAGCCTTCGGGCCTTTAGCTGTATTTAAAGCTTGTAATCCTCTCTATCATGTTTTTCATCCTCCATGGACTCACACTAAATTGGGATGTTTTTTAATGAAAAGAGGGGAAAGCTTGCCGGATTGAGTCCTTTACTTGATTGCGTGCCTTGTACGTTTTCACCCTACGCTTTTAGGGAACTTGCCGGCGCAGGCACCTTGCCGTGAGCGCCGAGTGCGGAACATCGGCAATGGAACCGCAACCGACAGGGAACCTTGCCGCGGAGCTAGTCACGGCTTACTTAAGTCGTTGAGCGGACTCAAAACGATAGTAAGGCAACTAGCTACGAGTTGGTTCCCTGCCGGCGGTGCCGCGGCCGACAAGAAACCTTGTCGTTGGGCTAGCCGCAGTTCACCTAAATTGTCGAGCGGACTCGAAACAACAGTCGGTGCACGACTAGCTACGAGTCGGTTCCTCCGCGCACAGGTTCTTTTCGTACAAGGCACGATCGTTCAGAGGTGCGGCCTCGCTTTCCCCAGTCCACGAGAGGATGCATGACGAGGGATGGAAAACTTATCTGGTATTGCAGCCCCCGGCGACTCTGGCTTGTCGGGGGTGAATCTTGATGTTTGCAGCCCCCGGCAACTTTGGCTCCGCCGGGACCAAGGCGCTGGTGCGCCTTGCTCTGTCCTTGCCGCCAGCGTTGTAGCCTCCGGGGACCTCGACTTGCCGTGAGGGATCTTGGCGGCCGCAGCCCCCAGCGAAATCGGTCTACCGGGGCCTCTTCGCCAGTGCGCCCTTCTGGTTTCTCCTTGTCGTTGTTATTACAGTCACAAGAATAACTAAGACAGCGCTCAAATAAGTCATTCTTCACAACATAACCTCAAGTTGGGCAATGCGATGCCATGTTTCACCCTTTGCATGTTTACACCCTACGCTTCCAGGGAACTTGACGGTGCTAACACACTTGCTGAGTGCGGAACGTCAGCAGCCTGCTGGCGGTGTTGTACCCGGCAAGAAACCTCCTCGGGCCAGTTGCAGCGCACTTGCATTGTCGAGCGGACTCGAAAACAAAGCAAGGGCGCAACTTAACCACGAGTTAGCTCCTCTGCGTCCAAGTTTCTCATACAAAGGACGTTCCATGGCAAGGCTTGCTATGTTACATCCTCGATTTCATTATACCCCTTGTACGTTTTTGCCCTACGCTTCTAGGGAACTTGCCGGTGCTAACATACTTGCTGAGTGCGGAACGTCAGCAGCCTGCTGGCGGTGTTGTACCCAGCAAGAAACCTTCTCGGGCCAGTTGCAGCGCGCTTGCATTGTTGAGCGGACTCGGAAACAAAACAAGGGCGCAACTTAACCATGAGTTGGCTCCTCAGCGTACAGGTTTCACGTACAAGTGACGAACGTACGAGGAACATAACACAAGCGCTCAAAACTAAAGAAAAGAGCTATGCACTCGAGCTCGGGTAACTTAGGTTTTCTGTCTTCCGCGGTCCGGTGAAGCCGCGCCCCTCCCTTGACTCCTTCCGTTGTACGTTTTTTTCCCCCGCGCTTTCGGGGAACCTGCCGGTGTAAACACACTTGCTGAGTGCGGGACATCAGCAGCCCGCTGGCGGTGTTGCTTCCGGCAAGAAGAACTCGTCGGGCTAGTTGCGGCGCGCTTTTGTCGTTGAGCGGACTCGAAACGGACCAGGGGCGCAACTTAGCCACGATTCGACCCTTCTGCGCGCAGGTTCTTCGTACAAGGTATGGATTCTTAGGGAGCACAATCCAAAAGCTTAAAGCTGGACGTTTTCTTTGCCCTACTGGCTAGCGGAGCTCGATGGCGTATCCTCGACGGTAGCGCGGCGCTCCGGGGAGGCGTGCTTGCCGGAGCAGATACCAGAGCTGTTCTTGCCGGGCTTGATCTTTGGCGGATTCGCCTCTGCTTTCTTGCACTTGCCGGTGGAGCTCGATGGTGCGCTCTCGACGGCAGCGCAGCACTCCGAGGAGGTGCGCTTGCCGGAGTGGGCATCAGGGCTGCACTTGCCGGACTTGAACTTCTCCTTCCCCCGGGGAGCTTCAGTGGCAAGTGGCTCGCGCTCTGCCGCAGCTGCTGCTTCCCGGTAAATCTTGTCGGCGCAGATGAGTGCATCCCTCTTGTCGCCTTGGACAGAAATGATACTCATCGGGCCAGGCATCTTGAGCACGTTGTATGCGTAGTGAGAGGCTGCCATGAACTTGGCAAGCGCTGGTCGGCCGAGTATCCCATTGTAGGGCAATGGGATATCAGCAACATCGAAGGTGACCCTTTCTGTCCTGAAATTCAGCTCATTGCCAAATGTCACTGGCAGTGTGATCTTCCCCTTGGGCTTGCTCCTTCCCGGATTTATCCCTTGAAAGGTAATAGTCTCTTCGAGCTCGCTGTCGGGGATCTGAAGCTTCTTGAGCACTGTGGAGGAAATCCGGTTCTGGCCGGCCCCGCCGTCGACCAACACCTTCGTGACCTTGAGGTTGCGGATTGTTGGTGAGACCAACATCGGCAGGCACCCGACCGCAGTGATGCGATCAGGGTGGTCTTCTACGTCGAAAATGATGGGCGTGCCGGACCATTTTAGAGGCCTGCGCGCCTCGACGGATGGCTCCGTTGCGTTCACCTCTCGCACCCACTGCTTGAGTTGGCGGTGCGAGGCGTGCAGGGAGGCGCCGCCGTCGATGCACAGCACCTCTGTCGCCTTCTGAAACTCTTGGTCATCGGTCTCATCCTCCTCCATCTCATCTTCATCTTCGTCCTTGTCGCGGCCGTGGGGAGGCCTATCTCCTTGCCGCGGCTTGGGCTTGCCGCGGTGTCCTCCCCGGGCAGGAAGCTTCTTGCCGGATCCTCCGCCACCTCCCTGGGCTCTCTCCTTATCGCGGCGCTCGTACTCTGCTTTCTGCAGCTCCGCCATCTCCTCGACTTTCTTGCAGGTTTGGAGATCATGGCCCATGGTGCGGTGGATCTTGCAATACCGCTTGCCGGAGCCATCCTGCTTGTCGGCGGCTACGACAGCCTCGCCAGAGTCATCGGCCTTGGCCTTGTCGGAGCCGCCTCCGTTGCCGGAATGCTCAACAGCTAGCACATCCTTAGCCTTTCTCTTCCTGTTGTTCCGTCTCCGGTTCTTCCTTGCCGAGGCGGTATCCTCACTGTCAGATCCTTCTGCTCCCGCAACCTCTCCGGGGATTTTCCTTCCCTCCTCAGCCCGTGCACACTTGTCGGCCAGAGCATAGAGCTCGCTGACGTCTCTGATCTTGCACATCGCCATCTCCTCCCTAATCCTGCGGTTACGCACGTTCTGATGAAAGGCGCTGATAATCGCGGCAGGGTGGACATCTGGGATGTTGCATTGCACCTCGCTGAATCTCTGTATGTACTTGCGCAGGGGTTCCCCCTCCTTCTGGACGAGCAAGTGGAGGTCACTCTCCTGGCCATGAGGCTTGTGGCTGCCCGTGAAGGCGCCGACAAACTGATGACACAGGTCGGCCCATGAAGAGATGGAACCGTCCGGCAAGTGCATGAGCCAAGATCTGACATTGGGCTTGAGTACCAGTGGGAAGTAGTTGGCGAGGATCTTCTCTTCGCGCCCTCCAGCAGCCTGCACCGTGATGGTGTAGATGCTGAGGAACTTCGATGGATGTATCCTGCCATCGTACTTCTCGGGCACGTCTGGCTTGAAGTTCTTGGTTTTGGGCCACTGGACTAGCCGCAGCTCGCGGGTGAACGCAGGGCAACCTGCCGCGTACGGCAAGTCGCCTGGCTCCCCTAGCGCATGCATGTCGACAGTGGGCCCAGCACGCTGGTCAGATTGACGTCACGTCTCCCTTCTGTGCTCGATGCGAGTGCATGCGTCTTCGTGCCGCCGTTCTTGGAGAACGTGGCGCTGGTCGCGTCGAGTCCGCGGGTTCGACGACGCCGTGGAGTCGCCATCGGGGTTGGTCCGACGAGCCAGCGATCTTGACCTTCGGGGCTGGGAGTGCACGGAGGTGGCTCCCCCAGCGGTCTTGTCGGCGTGGGCTTGCGCTTGGACGCCTTGCCGGGGCCTCGATGCGCTCGGTTGCCGGGGCTTGTCGCCGTTGGCGAAGGCGATGAGGCTGTATATGGTCATCCTCCAGTCGTAGATCTTGTGCGGCGCCGGAGGGTAGTCTAGGAGCAGCTGGGCTCGGGCCAGCGCTTCCTCTGTTGTCTTGGGTGGTGGCGGCGACTAGCGGCGCGACGACCGGGATGTGCTCGGACTCCCAACTGGATTGGGAGGTGCATCACCCCGCCCTGGCGACCGTACCTCGCTCGCGCTAGCATGCGGGCGTGCATGCTGACCTCGAGCGTCTCGCGACCGACCAGCTTGGCCTTGCTCCAACGCGAGCACGGTGCTAGGGGCACCGGGGCGTTGTCGACCTTGCACCTCCTGGGAGGGGCGCGGTGTATGCATGGTCGCCGACGCTTGTGGGGCCCTTTTTTTGGATCTGGTGACGACGTGAGTCCCACCGTCGGTGCCCGCTCCTCCGCCGGCGTCCACTCCACCGCCCGTTTGCTCCGGCGGTGGTGGCCGAATCGACGCAGACGGAGCGGCTACCTCCGAAGGCTTCTTTTTCGGTGGCATGTCGATGAAGGTGTTGATGCAGCGCGCGCGGAGACCGGATCGGATGCTCACGACCTCGACGCGCCCCCTACCTGGCGCGCCAAAGATGTCAGGGGCGGGGGCACGGTCTACTTCCGTGGCCACCGGGCACCTATGGGGCACGGAGGGCCCCTTTTCTGGTTCGGCGAGGGGTGCGGAGGCCGCGCGCAGAGCGGATCGAGGTCCCGGGCGCGCGGTGGTGTGATTGAGAGAGACGAGCGATTTTTACCCAGCTTCGGAGCTCTCCGGAGAGATAAAACTCCTACTGCTGCCTTGTGTTGTTATTTGATCTTGCTCGAATACGAGCGCACGGAGGAGCCGTGTGTGTGTGTTGGTTCTCAGATGAACCCTAGTCCTGTGTATCAGATGGATCGAACCCTAGTCCTGTGTACCAGATGGATCGAACCCTAGTTCTATGTACCAGATGGATCGAACCCTAGTCCTGTGTACCAGATGGATCGAACCCTAGTCCTGTGTACCCGATGGATCGAACCCTAGTCCTGTGTACCCGATGGATCGAACCCTTTCTACGTGTGCATGGGCCTCCCTTTTATAGTCTGAAGGGGGCACCAACAGGTGGCAGCGTAGGGAGAGGGGGTGCAAAGGTAAAAGCGCAGGTTGGTATAACAGTGATCAACAGTGCCCCCTACCTAACGGACGGCAGGGGACAAGGGCATTTAATGCCCGTCCGGTCGCCCCAACAGCGCAAGGAGGCGATCGTCAGGTGAGCCACCGGTTGCCACGATGGCGTTTCTGTCAGCTCCGCTTGCCACCTCGCTCCGCATGGCTGTGTAGTGCCTCGCCACGTGCCTTTGGGGCTGCCTTGTGATGACACGTCGCCGGATGCGCTGGAGTTTGGTTGGCAATCTTGCCGCGGCAAGTGCCTTGCCGCGGTCCTCCTCTTGTCGGGCTGGCAAGCTTGCCGGCCCTCGGGCCTTGCCGGGATGCGTGGGGCGTCGCGGCAAGTCTTCTGGAGGTGCCTTGCTTCCTGGCAAGCTCCTCTTGCCGGGGCCTTTATTTTCTTCCCGGCGAGCTCTCCTCGCCGGGCCTTGTTTGGCCTTCCCGGCAAGCTCCTCTTGCCGGGGGGCTTGGTTGGCCTTCCCGGCAAGCTCCTCTTGCCGGGGGCTTTAGCTTGAGCATTCTGTTCTTGGATGGCATCAAAGTAGCCGCGGAGGATCTTGGCGGACGCCCGGCAAGCCCTGCCGCGGGTTGCTGCGACTGCCCGTGCACAAGTTCGGGGTACTAAGGTACCCCCCTACTTTAGTACACCGACAATGACTATGCTTGTGTTCCGCTATGTTTACTTTTGAGTACTTATTCCGCTGCAAGTAGTTCTTCATTTAGGAATTTCCTCACCAGCAAATTCCTTAGTGAAGAATTCATAAAAATCGCATATTCACCCCCCCTCTAGTCGATATAACGCACTTTCAGTGTCAGGCGCAAGTGAATGGGGTCTCGGGCTCCATCCATAAAGGCTTCAAAAGCAGACAAGAAGCAGAAGCTAGATACTTGAGGTTCACGCTAGCGTGAGAGAGGACTCGTAACCACCGCCTCATGTACTGATAGTTCCGCTGTCACTCATAGTGATAGCTCTTCTCGCATATATCATTGCTTAGATGGGTGACGATGTAGTTGCAAGTATTCGAGACTTGTATCGCTATTTTCGAAATGATGACAAGAGACTACTTTTTGTTGGATGATGATTATGATGATGACCACCTTGTATCGCTATGTATATGCTATGATTACATTTTTATGTGTATGATATGCTAGAGATTATTGTATAAAGCCCAAAACAAAATTCCGGAGCAGAAAAAAATTCAAAAACTAATAACAGTAGCGTGGGGTATGGCATTAGAAGCAGCGAGCTCTTACAAGTAGCGCTCTTTGCACAAGGGCGCTGCAGCTATTATCAGCAGCACGTGGTGTACACAAATGCTGCTGCTATCCCTAGTTAGCAGTAGCGCTGGTCAGGCCACGCTACTGATAAGCATTACTTGTAGCGCCGTATCAGCAGCGCGGCCACCAGCGCTACTAATAAGCATATAACCCACGCTATTGCTAGGCTTTTCCCTAGTAGTGCATGGGCATCTTGCTAGTTTGCATATAATTCCAAACACCACGTAGACACGTTCTTTGACCATTTTACAACTATGTTAGTATCATTTTTAGTGGTCAGCCGGTGCAAGTTATAGCCCTGGCTATTTTAACCTTTTTTGAGTAATGATATCTGGCAATTGTTCGCCATGATCCCAATCCCGGCGAATCCCACGTAACCATCAGATTTTCATCCGATGGTGGCCTGTTTTTAAGCCATAGTATTTGACAAGACCGCCACCCTCACACACGTACTGTAACTGTGTCGTAGGCGTTTTCAAGTACCATGTCTCCCAGCGAATGTTTGCTGGGGATTGGAGTTAGCACCGATGGCGGTTCATTGTCGTTCCATGCTCAGGCACTGAAGTTTGTAACTATTTTAGAAGTTAGTACTCCTCCGGCGCTAGTAGTAGAGTAGAGTCCTACTCCACTATATGCAAACTAGGGCATAGTAGTAGGTACTGTAGGGAGTAGTAGTATTGTGATCACTCAAGCAAGTTATCTGGCATCGATATGACCGTACACTGCTGGGATGTGTCTCGTAAGTCAAGCGACGTGTTGTTGACATCATCACCTGTCCACTTCCCGCAGCACATATTCGCTTCTCCATCTTCGTCCGCACATAATCGTCCAATCTTCCATCCCCACTAAGGCATCTCCCCCTCTTCAGAAACCCAACCACTAACAATGGTAGAACCGAGCAGCGTCTGCTGAAAGAGTGGCTGGAAATCGCTCCCCACGGAGGTAATCAAGCTCATTGTTTTGCGTGTGTACAATCTCAGTACCATGCTGCTCGCTGCATGCTCGTCGGGGTTGTACCGTTTACTCAAAGCCCTCAGGCCGGTGCTTTTTAAGCCATCTCCTTGCTTGCTGATGCCGCCTAATCTTTTGAATGGCATGTCATGCGGCATAACGATCGTAGGGTGGCGAGCATCAACCCCCTCGACCGCGATCAGATCCCCGACACCCTCAAGTACATTAACAGTATGTACTGGGTCCGCGTGAACACGTCTTGGATGGTGCTCGTCGACGGTCGCAGTAGCTGGATGCTCGTGGAGGTCTACACCCGGCGATTGATCCCCCTTCCTCTGATTAACACTGCACTGCTTTGGCACCACGGCCCAGAATACTCAGAATCTTACAGTAGCCAACATGATATCCAAGTTTGATTTGCTCATGGTTGTAATCTACCAAGGGCCCACAAGATCTGCGAATTATAAAGACTTCACGCTAATTGTGTTCTTCAACCACGGTCTCGCCTATCTGACAGGTCACTATGGTAAGTGGATAAATCTGCACGTCCATTGCAGAATCATACAACCTGCATGGTTCCCTGATGCCATTGAACAAAAGGGCTTCATTTAGGCTTGGACTCCTTTTATGGTTGGACGTATTGCTGACGTACTCCAGTCATCACTACAAACGGTTGTTACAGCAGTATGTTACTTTCCTCTGATATCATGATGCTTGCCTATATTACTGTCAACATTTGCTGAAAAATATTCATGCTCATAACATGTCGTTCTTAAGATTGACTATAGTACAAGCCCTTTTTTTATTTGACTCCAACTTGATATGATGTTGTAGGCCGCATGGTGTCCCTACCCTTCCTAATCCCAGAACCTTTCAAAGAAAAGCAGCATGGCAGTTGCAGGTGGTTACTGGCTCGATTAGACGACGGCGAACAATTGATGATTGTTCGCACGTACCAGACGAGTTCTTTCACGGAATATAATCACAGTCACTGCAAGGTCTTTGAGCAGGAGCCCAGCTTCTCTGGGCCTTCAAGAATTTTTGAATGGAGGCTAGTAAGTAGCCTTGGTACACGCTCTCTGTTTCTCGGACTGAATTATCCAATTAACCAGGAGATAACCGACGGCAAGGATCATGATGGTAGCGTGTTTTGTTCATCAGGCAAAAATATGTGTACACAACGTACCATGCGCCTCTCCACTCACCATACCATGATATGTGCCACCACGCTCTGTAGCCCAAAGTATGAGAGAGGGTCGCAAGTATCAGACGTCGACCTATTTGCTGGAGTTTCCCCCGTCGGGGACCAATCTGATTCAAGTCGTCAGCCTATCTCCATAGATTAATAAATAGTAACGTCTCACTAAGCCAGTTAGTTAGATGCATACACTTGATGTAGTAGGATCTTTATTTAGTTTAATGAATACACTAGTTCTTTTTTGGTAGCCCTTTTGTAATGATGGCTGATGTTTGGTTTGGAAGAGAGAGCTGCGTCTCTACTCTTCTGGCCTGCTTACTATTCTATTGCACCCCCAGCCCTGGTTGCTGTTGCTGTTGTTTTCAATGTACAATCAGTAGTATATTTCGTCTGTTGGTTGAATAAATGTGTTGTTAGAACAACAAACACAATGTTTTGGAAGTCATTGCACAGTTCAATCCTTTAGGGCCCCGATCCTTGCAATAGTTGGACTAGAACTTAGTTTTTGGATCGATTTTTGATTTGGTTTCTATAGGTTTGTGATGGAATCCACTTCGGGTTGGTTTGGTTCGTGCCTAAGAATGGACTGGATAGGTTTGGGTTGGATTCAGATTTCTCAGTTCAAAATAAGTGCAAACTATGGTTTGAGACCAAAGCAATCGACTAGTCTGAGCCGCCGCTTTCCCCTCTGCCAAACTTTCGAAACGCCATTAGACTTTGCTGCTGCTGCCCACACATATGTTGCAGGACGGTTCACGTACATATGTATTCTATACACGGCAAGACGTGCAGTGTGGCTACATAACCGATCAACTTTCTTGTGTGCAGCTTTCTTGGGCTAGCTTTGCACTCGCTGGTGTTTGCTCTTGGGAGGATCCAAGCTTCTGTGCTTTAAATCGAATAGCCGCTACGACCGACCGGAGCCCGTCCTCACCATGTCTGATCTAATTCATGACATGCCTTCTCATATGGCTTTGTCCATGGTTTGAGCCTGTGGGTTCAATCCAAAAGTTGGAAACGGTTTGGACAGGGTTGGATGAGGAGCATATATAGTTCGGTTTGGTCCAGATTCTAGCTGAAAATATCTGGGTTGGTTTGGTTTGGATGTGCAGCGTGTATTCCTATAGACTGGACTAGTTTTAGTTTGGATCTCAAACTATTCCCAGGTTTACCCATACGTAGCGCATACTATTTTTGGTACGGAACACATTTTCCACTGGTCGACAACATGCAGCCCACTGATGAAGGCCCAATAGAGGTGCCCATAATTAACTGAAAGGGAGGCTCTCACATGAATCCGGCCCAGGTACATGCTCATGGTCCCCTAAACATAAATAAGTAAATAAATAAATAAATCTAAATGCTCATCCACCAGTTCTTTAAATTCACGATTTGAAAAGTCAAATTTTAACATGAGGATAGTATTTCCTATGAGTGTCGTTACATTCATTCGATATTATTCTTAGGCAAGATAGCAACCAGTCTTCTTTCTCACACCATTTTCTTCCCACTACCAGCGGATCCATGCAAATCGTAGTCAGCATCATAAGTAGTTCTGGTCCATTATTATTTTTGATAAGAATGCGAAACCCAGCCTGTCGTGGAATAGTCACGTCAGATGTCCTCGTGAAAGGACTTAGTTGTGGACCCATCGCAACTAGGAAGCTTGAAGGGGTTGAATCGGGACAAGGGACACGAGAGAGTTTTATACTAGTTCGGCCCCTTACGGTGAAGGTAAGGCTTACGTCTAGTTGGGTTGGTAGTGATGTTTCGATAACCAGGGAGCGAGACATGCTATGCCCGGTTCTCGATGAGTTGTTTCTTGCCCTAAGTCGCCAGCAGGTCGTCCCCTTGTATACACGGGTGGACGCCCACCGGCTTATAGAGTCCCGACTGGCTTATAAACAGAGTCTGGCTCGGTGACTAGTTAAATCTACCTTAGGATACAAGTCATGCCATCATGGCAGTTTACTACAATGGGGTTAAGCCACCCGTGGGACTTAAGCTCTCAATGAACCGCCATCTTCATGCTTAGTCTTGGGCTTCCTCTGATGAGTACTCTCTTGCGTAACCCGGCCCCTCCTGGGCGGCTTACACAAATAGTCATATCCCCAACATTATGTGGGGACCCCGACTCATAAGTCATGATCACCGAATGCACGTGTACAGTGATCCTAGAGATCAATGCTCACTGAACACACAGAAGCTGAATAACAAGAGTCTTACATCCATACATGCCATCTGCCTTAACCCTACAGGCATTCTGACTGGGAAGCGTCCTAGCTCGCATGTTTGTCACCAAAGTATTCCTCATCATATCCTGTTCTTTCATGCCTAGTCAATAAAATAACCAGTGGCAAGCCAATGAGTACTTTGAATGTACTCGCAAGCAACCCATGTTTTGGTTAAAGATACAACAATGCATGATATAGGTAAATTTTTGCGGAAAGCTAGTTTTGAGTGCAATGACATGTTCAACAACTTTGTAAGGCATGCATCAAGAGAATTCAAGTAACCATGAGGACAGGTTACAGGTATCAACATAAATAGAGTGGGCACCAACCCATCTAACATAAATAGAGTGGGCACCAACCCATCTCAATCATGTCAAGTCCCTTGACTTGACCCAAGTAGTTTTATCACACACACACACATGGTTGAAAACTCTGGACGTAGTTTAAGCAGCACCGCCCAACTGTCCTTGACTGTGGACACGGCTATTCGAATAGTTTTACACTCTGCAGAGGTTGCACACTGTACCCACAAGATCCGGGGAACTTCCGTGTCATCCACGACCCGCGATACCTCAAGTACCCGGGGTAAGCACCCGATCACTACCTTTCCCTAGACGACACTAACATGGAGTCCACTCGATTGGTAGTAACCCCCGTGCCCAACATTTCACATCATAAAGTTGTGGAGCCTCGCTCCCATATTCATCACATACCACAAGCACGGGGTACCAACGGTGTGTCCGGTGCTGTAAAGACAGTCATGGCCGCCCTACCTGGCATGACCCCGTCCCGAGAGAGAGCACCAACTCTCCCCCATCACTAGTAATGTGGGCTCCAAGCTAGTATCGGCCTAGGTAATCAATAATGCCCTTTCCCATATAAGGGTAGAGTGGTTGCGCATGTAAGGTTGGGACAGTCGACAAATCTTAAATCTAATCCGTTTTCGAAAACAACACACACACTTGCCTTGGTACACCACTTCGTCATCCAGTGGTTACCCATTTCATCATCAGCATCGGGCATAAGTGGCACCCGACGGGGTTTTCGAAAAAGTCTTTTGAAAATAATTTGCCTCCTTCACCATGCATATACCCGTCCCTTTTTGCGTAGCACTACCTTAGCAACCTATCTACTCCCACCGGCATAACCCTCATAAGAAGGTAGGGTCATGCACAATGCAAGTATCAACGAGGAATTAACGGTGGCAAACCATCAACGTGGGTATCACCTCATCATGATTCCGATGCAACAACGATAAGGTACTATATGACATGCATAAAATGGTTTCATAGACATGGTCAAAGGGCTGCTTGCCTGTTCCTCAGAGTCTTCAAGTCTTCTGGTCCTTCTCCAAGTACTCCGTCTACTTCGTCAACTAACGTCGGAAACAAACACAATAAGCAACACAACAAGGCAGGAAATAAAAGTGCTCTAAAAAAATATGAGTTGGACTTTTCTGGGATACCTCTGCTCATATGAGGGATGACCAAAGTGGTTTCATTAGGATTTGATCAATGGACATCTCTGAACATTTCAATATGATGGAATCAAGGGATTTATGGATTTGCAAGAAGTGTATAGAAATATATTTTTGAAAAATGAGCAAAGGCACCCATTTAACAAAACATGATTTTAGAAGCATCTAGGAGTTGGTTTCACTGGATTTGGAGTTCAAAAGAATTTCCTACGAATTTGCAAAGTTGACAAATATGAAGAAATGCCTCATTATTTGAGGTGACACAGAAAGTATTAGTAAAAATGTTCAAAAACTAAGTTATGAACTTATAGACACCTAGGGTTTTGAATCATGGAATTTTTATCAAAAATGGGCTCTCTATGATTTTCTAAAGTTCATCACAAAAATAGGAAAATGGGGATTTGATAAATATTTGTGAAGAAAAGGTCTCTGGAAAAATGTGCGTGTTGCATCACAAGATAGATCCTGATTTATAGAGTCACTAGAAATTTGAATCATCAAATTTGGACTCCATTTGAATTGTTGATGGATATTACAACTTTTACAGAAAAAGAAAAAGAAAAGGGAAAACGGGGGGGTGTACCCTTATCCAGCGCACCAGGCGAAAGATAGCAATGGGTCGGCCCAGCGGCTCAGCTGCGCCGGCGACAGGGGGTGACGTTGAAGATGGCTTCACGGGAGGGTGCTTTCGCCGTGGAAATGCGGGAGTAGCGCGGCCCGCCTCCACTTACGCGAGCGAGCAGGCGCGCAGTGGAGTTTTAAACCTGACAGGCAGGGCCCCCTGTTAGGATGTGAGGCTGACCGACGGGCCCCACGGCCGTCGTCGTCAACCTCCGTCCAGAGAGGACGGCGAGCTCACTGGCGTCGCTGTGGTCGACGGCGAGGCGATCCGAGGGCACCGGCGTGCTCAGGGAGGAGTCGCCGTTCGGGTGGAGGTGGAGGCGGTCGCCGGAGTGCAGGGGTTCGCCGGTGACGAGGAGGACGGCGGCAAAGCTTCGGGAGGAGTTCGCCCCGGTCGATTTCGGCTGCAAACGACGCGGGGAAGAGAGGGGAAATGGTCAGAGAGGTGAGGCGGTTCCAGATCGAGAGAGAGAGAGGGCAAAGAAGGCCTGTACCACGAGATCAACGGCCGTCCGAGGCGGCGGAGCTCCGGTCAATCCCGAGCATAGAAGCTCTCCGAGGCTAATTGGGTGGTGCGGGCGCGTGCTTGGGGGTGTGAGAAGGAGTTGGATGGCACGAGAGAGACCCAGGGCGAGCTTAAATAGCCGCACAGTGGTCCACCGTGGACCTATGCGCCGGCGAGCTTGTTGCCGTCGCCACGGGTCACGGGGGCCTGTTTGGTTGTGTCTGGGGTGTTCATGGGGGTCGACTACACCCAGGGGAAGAAGAGAGAGAGGGAGCAGGGGGCCAGAGGCACCGCGCGTGTGAGCACGTTCACTGGTGCGCTCGGGCAGTCGCCGCGCGTGCGAGCTGGGGCAAGAGGAGGGAGAAGGAGGTGGGGGCCAGGGGCGTGGCGTGCTGCGGACGTCGAGGAACCTCGTCGGGCGCGCTGGGGAGGCCCGAGGTGGCATGGAGTGCTTGGCAGGGGGCGGCTATAGCGCGCTCCAGAGCGTGCATATGGCCGGCATGGCCATTTTTCCAGCGCTCTGGGCTTGGCCTCTAGTGTCTGGGGGCTCTAGGGGGGAGTAAACAAATGGGGAGGGGCATTGGATGCCCTGGATGGCCACTGGAGGGAGGAGGGAGGTGAGGAAGAGAGGGAAAGGGGCTGTCCAGTGGGGTAAATGAGGTGGTTTCACCCCTCAATCATTGAGCTGAGGTACAACCATTGTTACTGGAGGTGAAAGGGGGCTAGGAGGAGCTATGGTAAAAAGTAGAGGCCATGGAGAAGAGTGGAAGAGATCAAAAATGGCATTTTGGTAAAGTGTCAGAAGGTGTTTGATAATGCTTTGGGCAAGAAAATTAATTCCACTTGCCATGAGAACTAACAGGATGGAATGGAACATAGAATTAGGGTGTTCCACCAAGTTTGAGCTCACTTGGGCAAAGTAGCCAATGTAACTTTGGTGAACCCTATAAATCAGCAGAAATGGCTTTGCCAAGATTTAGTCATGCAAATCTATTCTCCTTGATGCACCACTTGGTTTAGTGCCATCATTTGAGGATTTGAACATGTCCACATAAGTTGAGATCAAAAGGAGAAGGTTGCCAATGTAGAGTTGTTCAAATTTGGTTCTGGTCAGAGAGGGTTTTGGGGCACTTTGATCAATATAACTTGTTCTCCAACTTGTGCCACTTGGTCTAGATGAATAATTAGACCATTGGAGAATGTTCACAAGGTTTGATAATATTTGGACATGTTTGGCAGTGTAAAGTTGCTCAAACTTTAAAATGGACAGAAATGGTTTTGAGAGGATTTGATGATGTTATCTTGTTCTCCAAGACATGATACTTGGCAAGATCACCAAATATGTCATATGTGACAAGATAGAATTTTCTTGGAATTTTTGGGGAAAATTTCCGTTGTAAATATTTCAAAAGCTTGAAATATCCAGAAAGGGTTTTTGAGGGATTTTACCAATATTTTGAACATGACCATGTGTTGAAACTCTTCTATATGGACAATATATGTCCACTGAGTTTCCCTAGGTTTTTCCAAAATATTTTTAAAGCACTAAAATAATTTTTCCCTATTAAAGACCATTTCTGGCCTTAAGAAAAAGCTTTTAAATAAAATAGGAAAATAACTTTTAAAATTATATTTTTGTGGTTTCTGGGTATCCTATATCTAATAGGAGTCAAATATATTTTTGGAAAGATTTTTACTGCCCTTAATTAAGCACTTGCAGTGCAAACCTCAATTCAGGGGTTTTTGAAAAACTAATTTTAGAAAATACTTTTTGGCCAAATTAATTTTGTAAGAAAATACTATATTGCTCTATACACATGGCATGATCATTGGTCAAGGTTTTTGGAGCAAGGAGAGGAAGTATAGAAGTTGGAGGATTTATTTGATTTTTAGAGCACTTGCAAACATCACACAAAAATCTAATCAAGCAAAGTCCAAAACACTCAAAAGTTTTTGTCAAACCACATTTTATCATGATTTATTAGCTTAAGTGTTGTGGCATGAAAATTAGGGTGTGACACATTAGGCCCTGGATTGATTTGAACCTGTTCATGTCAATCTAAAAAATATTTGTAAATAATTAAATCTTCAGTCTTCTGACTATACAGAGGGTTTTTGTCAACCCGCCATGACGTCATCTTCCGGATCCATCTTAGCCCAGCGTGACGTCATCCTTCCTTTAACTCATTTTTTATTCCACCGAATCCTTCAACGGATCTCTTCTTTACTGACTGTTCTGAAAATCGAGGCGTCAGGGGCGCTGGATAATAATTGTTATCTCCTCGTTTCCCGCGCCGTCTCAGTTATCTCCTCCCTATAAATAGCCACGACTTGGGTCCTTTCCCTTTTACTCTTTCAGTCGTCTTCTTCCTCTCTTCTCTGCCTCTCCAGCTCCGCCGACGTTACCATCGACTCCCTTCGTCTTCATCGACTCAGGAAGTTGCATCAACCTGACTGTAACCAGAGATCAACGGCGAGCTTCCGCAGTTCATCCTCATCCGTGAGTTCCCTTTTCCCCTTTCTTAGATCTATCTTGAAGCTCTCCTGAGTTCATCGGGTTCATCACCGCCCGATGCAGATCCTTGCTAGTTTGCAATTCCACAGCCTGTTTAGATTGTAAAAACCTTGCAGAAACATTGCGGTAGTTGTTTGCGTTGATCTTGTATAGAAATAGATCTCATTTCTCTTGTTTGGAAACCTCCCTTGAATGCATGAACTTCTCTGCCCTGTTTTTAGGTCTAGAAATTTTCTTTTTTAGGACAATAGTTTGATCCAGAACAAGAGTTGTTGTCCGTGAAACTTGTTTCTATCACCGGAAAGCTTCTTCTGGGGAACTTACTTTATCACCACTGTCTAGGTGTCCGGTTTAAAAATCCTTGAATGATTGTGGATCCTGACAGCGGCTTAAACTTTACCGCACAGTCACCCTTATATCATTAGGCCCCTTGCTTATGCCGCCATTTTGAATAAATTTGAATATTTCTCCCGGGTTAAATTTGAACCGGAACTTTCTTACTTTGTCGTAGGCCACTGTCGTTATGGCTCCTAAGGTGGCTAAGGCCCCTGTGACTTGCAACTGGGTTCCATCCACAGTCACCAAAAGCAAACTTGCCGAGCTTGTAACGTCTGGCCATCTGCCAAAAAAGGAGGTCATGTCCTATCGTGCCCCTCACCCTTCTGAGGAGATACCTCAACCCAAAGACGGGGAGGTAGTAGTATTCACAGACCATATGACCCGGGGATTTGCCCCTCCCGGCTCAAAATTCTTCAGGGAAGTTCTGGATTTCTTTGACCTGAGGCCTCAAGACATTGGACCCAACTCCGTGTCCTATCTGTGTAACTTTCAAGTCTTATGCGAGGTATACTTAGGAGAGGAACCGAGTCTGCTGCTGTTCAGAGAGCTTTTCTACTTGAACCGGCAGAATGAACGCGCCAACGGGCCTAGTATTGAGCTTGGCGGCATCTCAATCCAGCGGCGGAGAGACTGCCTTTTCCCTTATGCTGAGCTGCCGAGTCACCCCAAAGACTGGAACCAGACGTGGTTCTACTGTCAAGACACCTCTCCAGCCAACGAGAAGCCTCTGCCCGGCTTTCGTGCCCTGCGTCTTGAGTCCAATCATCATCTGGCTGACAAGTTAACTGCTGTTGAGCGCCTGCCTCTTAAACCCACCATCAGAAAGATCAAAGCCCTTCTAGGCAACGGGTTAACTGGCATTGATTTGGTCTGGGTCTGGGTCACCTGGTGGATACTACCATTAAGCCGCCGCTCCAGCTTAATGTGTGCTTATACAGGTGAAAAGGATGACTCAATGTGTCATAGTCTCGAGGATTTACCAGATGATGTGATAGATGCTACAGTCAAATCACTATTGAAGGAGGGCACTGTAATGAGTAATACTTTCAGTTTGCTTCCCTTCTGCAAGAAGAATCCAGCTCCTGCAGTAAGTTACTATTCTTCAGAAATACCTTTTAATATGTTACCTTCTGGTACTTATGATTCTTTATCTTTTCCCATAGGCCGATGATAATTTCTGGAAGGTAGTATGACCATGAGGCTGCAAAATTGGCCCGGGCGGCCAAGAAGACCGAAAGGAAAGCCGCCAGGACGGGTACCTCTAAAAAGAAGAAACCCAGCGCCTCTGATATGCTTAAACTGGACGACTCTTCTTCAGATGAGGAAGAGGTAATCTTTTTGATTTTCTTTAACTCCTTTGCCTTCACCTTATTGACATTTGATCTTTTCAGGAGGATACTGGGAACAGTCAAGCAGCTGGCGAAGAGGTAACTATAATTTCCTTCGACTCAGAGCGTTTGCCAGCACAAAGAATCCGAAGGGTGACCCGGAAAGTAAGGTTTTCACACCCTCTCGCTTACCAAGATCCTCAATTTCTTTTGAAGCAACAGCAGCTTGAAAATCGGCGGCAAACTCGGGCCAACCAGGACGCAGAGCTTTCCTCCGGCTTACCCGACGTAACCAGTAAGCGTCGGACCGAGGTTATCTCCGACTTACATTTTGTTTCACCCTTGATGGGTTTGATTCACCAACCTCTCAATTCATCTGAGTCCAACTATCAGGATACCTCCCCTTCTTCTGATGAGTCGATGCAATCGAACATGCCGGCTTTCAAAACGGCTCCCGGGTAATATAACCTTTCTTACTTTGAGTTTATCCATACTTATACGTTGATACTTATCCTTTCACCTTGACTGACAGCTTGCAAGTAAAGCCCAGCAAGAGGGCAAAGAAGAATAAGCCATCCCAAGACCCGGTGGTTACTGAACCGGTGCTTGACTCATCCGTTCCAGATAGCTCCACTCATCAGCCACCACCTGAACCGGCTTCTGAAATTCCGGAGCCAACTTCTGACCCGCCTGCAGAAGACATGATTCATAACTCGGATGACCCGGAAGTTCCTAGCCCAGCCAAGACGGCTGACCCGGAGGTTGAAATTGTGAAGAGCCAATGCGTTGAACCGGGCCGGCCTATGGCCCTTGCCCAATGCACCGCCAAGGAGGAGTTTGCCCAGCGCCGGAAGTCCAAACAAGACCTCACTGACTATTCTCACCTAAGTATTGGTGATATAGTCTCAGGTTATCTGAACCAAGTACACAGTAGTCGTGACCCGGAAATTGACATGGTGAAGCAAATACAACATAAATCTGAGGTAAAAAATCTAGCTTTTACTCTGAATCTTACTTACTGTACCAGCCCCCAAGTGTGTTGCTTATGAATGAATATGCTGTAGACTTAATAATCTGCTTGCCATTAGTTTTGTTCGGTTTAAATTGAATATGTTTAACCCGGAGGTAGCATGAAACTTTGAATTTGGGTTACACTTTAGCCCCCAAGTGTCAAGTACCTTTACTTGTAAAGTGCTTGAGACTTAATACGTGTGACTTGGTAAAATAGATTAAAAATTCTTTAAACAGACATTAGCCCCCAAGTGCCAAGTATCTTTACTTGTACAATGCTTGGGACTTAAATGTTATCTTACCAAGATTCTTACCATAACCTGATGTCAATGCATGCCACCATAAGTCAATTTGAGGCGGAGATTGCTGATCTGAAGAGCCAGTTGAAAACCCAAGAGCTCGAAGCTCAGAAAGCCAATTCCAAGTTTGAATTCAGTGTCTCTGAACAAGAGAAGTTGAAGAAAAATTTTGAATCGGAAAAGAAGGCTTGGGTTGATGAGAGGGCTTCACTGGTGACCCGGGCTGAAACAGCGGATGCAGCTCTTGCCGAGGCAACAAATGAGCTATCCGACTTAAAACGGCACATATCCCAAATGGTCTCAGCTATCTTTGGTAAGCCGCCCATAAATATTGTAATCTTTCAAGAGTTATCATAATAGTTGCCTCCGGCTTACTTGTTATACCTGTGAATATGTAGGCCCCAGGAGTACCAATTTGAAGGAAAATATGATGGTCAAGCTTAAAGCAGTGTATACCTTGGTGGAGCAGCTATACTCCGGGTCACAGCGTGCACTGACCGCTGTGGCTTTATCAAATACCTCTCCCCGGCTTTTGCAAGACGTGTTGAGACATCTGTCGGTGCTACCTAAACGCATTCAAGACTTAAGGCAGGCATCCGCGAGAGCCGGAGCCGTGGTTGCGTTCAGTCGGGTAAAAGCATGGGTGCCAGAATTTGACCTTGCTGACCTTTCTCTTGGATATCCAAGTCTTAAGGAGGACGGCACTGCTTTTGGCGAACATGACTTCACTACTTGTGTTGAAGTCGGACGCCCCCTGGCGACTCTCATTGGAGAGGATACTGATCTCACCAAGTATTCGCCAGGTTATGACAGCGAGAACCGGAGAATCCCAAATGTCCCATATGACCAAGTTAGCCTGATCCCTCCAACGCGTAAGCATACCTTTGCCCCTGAAGTGGACCCGGCCAGTTTAATAGATGATAAAGCTGAATTTGAAGCTTTGAGCGGCATTGACTGGGCCTCGTCCACCTTCCAGGACAAAACAACCGAAGGAGAGGCGGGGAAGGATAATCCGGAGTCATCAAGCCAGCCGGGTTATAACCTTGCAAAGAACAATGCTTCACTTGTTTAGACTCGGGGAGTCTTGTAATAAGATAGAGAAAACTCCTTAATGCCTGTCATGCCTTATGGTACTCATGGCTTTTGTTAAGCCTCCAGCACGAAATTTATCTTGCTTATGTTTAATCAAGTGTTTCCTTGATATTTTACCTTGCTCCGTTTTAACCTGCACATAAAACATGCAAGGCTTCCTGGACGATTTACTGCACCAGAGGGTTATAGAATATTGATAACCCGGATATGATCAAAGATCATATGTATAAGCCGGTTCATGATTAGTTAAAACATAATCATAATAGTATACCTGCGACCCTTTTCTGATAACCTCTCCGGCTCATATAAGTTTTTACCTGGCACTTGTTAGATCCTGAAGTAACGAATATAAAACCGGAAAGATCAAGAACCATCTCCTCAAGAAGGTTTCAATGATAGTGAAAATAATCATACTTGCAAATGTTCACAGGCTCCTGATTCGAATACGGTCAGAAAACCATTCCAAAGGGGTTAAGCTAAGATTCAGATAAGATCATATAGCCCCCCAGTGGCTTTGGCGATGCCGATCAAGTGGGTATCAACAGCTATGTTCTCTTTGGTTCGAATACGACCTATGTTTGAATAGGAAGCCCCCAAGTGAACATAAGAGTTTTTTAATGACGCTGATTCGAATATGATCCACGTCAGACCCAAAGGGGTTAAGCTATGATTCAAATTTGATCAAGAAGCCCCCAAGTGGGTTTGGCAATATGCCGATCAAGTGGGTATCGACAGCTATGTTCTCTTTGGTTCGAATACGACCTATGTTTGAACATGAAGCCCCCAAGTGACCAAGGCTAGATTCATATATGATCATAAGCGGGACCAAAGGGAAAGCCGGATTCAGATATGATCCGTCCCCTGTTGGCAGTGTCCATCACCTGATAAAGAAAACATGAAACATTTCTTTATGGAAAAAAAGGATAGAGGTCCTGCTTTATTGCTTTATATAATATGTACATTATAAAAAGTATCTTAAAAAAGAAAGTTAAGTATAGTAAGGCCGGAGATGAGCTATGTTCCATGGCCGGCGGGTCTCTTCCTCCGATTTAAATGAGTCCTTGTGCTCTCGAATATCGATGAGATAGTATGACCCGTTGTGCAGATTCTTGCTGACCACAAAGGGTACTTCCCAAGGTGGGGATAACTTGTGCATATCAAACTGATCCTGGATGAGCTGGAGCACCAAGGCGCCTTCCTGAAAGGTTCTGGTCCTAACCCGGCGGCTGTGATAGCGGCGCAGGTCTTGCTGGTAAATCGCCGAGCGGGCTATTGCCAAGTCTCGCTCTTCGTCCAACAAGTCAAGTGCATCCTGACGAGCCTTTTCGTTATCCTCCTCAACGTAAGCCGCCACTCGGGGTGAGTCATGCCGGATGTCACTTGGCAGGACGGCCTCTGCTCCATAAACCATGAAGAAAGGTGTGTATCCCGTAGATCTATTAGGCGTAGTGTTGATGCTCCATAACACGGAGGGTAACTTCTCCACCCAACAACCCGGAATCCGCTGTAAAGGGACCAAGAGCCGGGGCTTGATACCTTTCAAGATCTCTTGATTAGCTCTCTCTGCTTGACCATTGGATTGAGGATGAGCAATAGCCGAAACATCAAGCCGGATATGTTCTCTTTGACAAAACTCTTCCATGGCACCCTTAGAGAGATTAGTGCCATTATCAGTTATGATGCTATGTGGAAAACCAAAACGAAAGGTCACCTTTTTCATGAACTGAACCGCCGTTGCTGCATCACATTTATTGACCGGCTCTGCCTCAACCCACTTGGTAAATTTGTCCACTGCCACCAGTAGATGTGTCTTTTTGTCTTTAGACCTTTTGAAAGGTCCGACCATGTCAAGCCCCAGACTGCAAACGGCCAGGTGATTGGGATCATCCTTAACTCTTGAGCCGGCACATGAGCACGTCGTGAGAACTTTTGACACCCATCACATTTACTGACTAGGTCCTCTGCATCAGCATGAGCCGTCAACCAGTAGAAACCATGACGAAAAGCCTTGGCCACGAGAGATTTTGACCTGGCATGATGGCCACAATCTCCTTCATGGATCTCATGGAGTATTTCTTGGCCTTCTGCAGCTGATACACAGCGTTGAAACGCCCCGGTGACGCTGAGGTGATGTAACTCGCCGTTAACAATCGTCATGGATTTGGAGCGCCTAACGATTGTCTCGCCAATGTCTCATCCTCCGGTAATTCACCCTGGGTCATATAAACCAAGTAAGGCACCGTCCAATCCGGGATAACATGAAGAGCCGCTACCAGCTGTGCCTCCGGGTCTGGCACTGCTAAGTCTTCCTCAGTAGGCACCTTGACAGAAGGGTTATGTAACACATCAAGAAAGGTGTTGGGCAGCACCGGCTTACGTTGGGATCCCAACCGGCTTAAAGCATCAGCCGCCTCATTCTTCCTTCGATCAATGTGCTCCACTTGATAACCCGTGAAATGACCAGCCACCGCATCTACCTCACGATGATAAGCCGCCATCAGGGGGTCTTTGGAATCCCACTTGCCTGACACTTGCTGAGCCACCAAATCTGAGTCGCCTAAGCATCATACCCGGCTTAAATTCATCTCCTTAACCATCCGGAGACCATGGAGTAATGCCTCATATTCAGCTGCATTGTTAGTACAGGGAAACATAAGCAGGAGTACATAACAAAATTTGTCACCTCGAGGGGAAGTTAACACCACTCCAACCCCCGAGCCTTCTAGTTGCCTGGATCTGTCAAAGTGAATAGTCTAGTATGTGTTATCTAGCTTTTCCTCAGGGGCCTGCAACTCTATCCAATCATTGATGAAGTCCACCAAGGCCTGACACTTAATAGCTGTACGAGGCATGTACTTCAAGACATGAGGCCCAAGCTCAATAGCCCACTTGGCGACTCGTCCTGTGGCCTCCCTGTTCTGAATGATGTCTCCCAAAGGGGAAGAACTTACCACAGTTATAGGATGGCTTTGAAAATACTACTTCAACTTCCGGTTTGCCATGAACACCCCATAAACAAGCTTTTGCCAGTGCGGGTACCTTTGCTTGGATTCAATGAGCACCTCACTGATGTAGTAAACCGGCCGCTGAACCGGATGCTCCTTGTCGGCTTCCTTACGCTCCACCATGATGGCAACGCTGACGGCTCGTGAATTGGCAGCCACATATAACAGGAAAGGCTCTTTGTCAATTGGAGCCGCAAGAACCGGCGGCTCAGACAATTGTCTCTTTATGTCCTCAAAAGCAGCATCAGCGGCCTCACTCCAAACAAAAGTGTCGGTTTTCTTCATCATCTGATGCAATGGGAGGGCTTTCTCTCCGAGCCGACTTATGAATCGACTTAAGGCGGCAATGCGACCCGCCAGTCGCTGAACATCATTGATGCACGCCGGTTTAGCCAGGGAGGTAATCGCCTTAATCTTCTTCGGGTTAGCTTCAATGCCTCTGTTGGACACCAGAAAACCCAAGAGCTTGCCCGCAGGAATGCCAAACACACATTTGGCCGGGTTAAGCATCATCTTGTAAACCCGGAGATTATCAAAGGTCTCCTTTAAGTCAGATACCAAAGTCTCCTTTTCCCTGGACTTCACCACGATGTCATCCACATAGGCATGGACATTACGTCCAAATTGGTCATGCAAGCAGTTCTGCACACACCGCTGATAAGTCGCCTGGGCACTCTTGAGCCCAAATGGCATAGATGCATAGCAGAAGGCTCCAAACGGAGTGATGAAAGCCGTCTTCTCCTGGTCCTTAATTGCCATTTTAATATGATGATAACCGGAGTAGGCATCCAAAAAACTCAAATGCTCACAACTCACCGTAGGATCAATGATTTGATCAATATAGGGGAGAGCAAAAGGGTCAGCCGGACAAAGTCCGTGTAGTCCACACACATCCGCCAGGTGCCGTTCTTCTTAAGGACAAGCACCGGGTTATCTAACCACTCCAGGTGAAAACCTTCAATGATAAACCCGGCTGCTAAGAGCTGGGCGACTTCTTCCCCAATAGCTTTTCGTCGCTCTTCGTTAAAACGCTGGAGAAATTGCCTGACCGGCTTATACTTTGTATCAATATTGAGAGTGTGCTCAGCGAGTTCCCTCAGTACACCCGGCATGTCATAAGGTTTCCATGCAAAGATGTCCCTGTCGGTGTCAAAACCTGCGGATCTCGGGTAGGGGGTCCCAAACTGTGCGTCTAGGTGGATGGTAACAGGAGACAAGGGACACGATGTTTTACCTAGGTTCGGGCCCTCTTGATGGAGGTAAAACCCTACGTCCTGCTTGATTAATATTGATGATATGGGTAGTACAAGAGTGGATCTACCACGAGATCAAGGAGGCTAAACACTAAAGCTAGTCTATGGTATGATTGTTGTGATGTATGTTGTGTCCTACGGACTAAAGCCCTCCGGTTTATATAGACACCGGAGGAGGCTAGGGTTACACAGAGTCGGTTACAATGGTAGGAGATCTACATATCCGTATTGACAAGCTTGCCTTCCACACCAAGGAAAGTCCCATCCGGACACGGGACGGAGTCTTCAATCTTGTATCTTCGTAGTCTTGGAGTCCGGCGAACGATGATAGTCCGGCTGTCCGGACACCCCCTAGTCCAAGACTCCCTCAGTAGCCCCTGAACCAGGCTTCAATGACGATAAGTCCGGCGCGCATAATGTTCGGCATTGCAAGGCGGGTTCCTCCCTTGAATAATCCAGAGAAGATCATGAACACCAGGATAGTGTCCGGCTCTACAAAATAAATTCCACATTCCACCGTAGAGAGAATAAAATGTATACAAGTCCAATCTGCTGACGTATTATGCGGCATGACATCACACCGCTACCAGGCTTTTACTTGAATCGTTTTTTTATTATACCACCTCAACACGTTTAGCGAAGCGGTTTCCTTGTCACGTCTTGTCGGAGCAGAGATCGTGTTCCCCTTATTCCAGGATTCTCATCAATACGGATGTGGGTAACCCAACCGCGCCATTGATGGTGGCGCTTGGGAGATAAGCGAGTTTTACCAGGCTGGTGGGGGGCGCATAGTCTTCGCCCTGCCTATATAAGGATAATGATTTACCTTTTCACCCACGCCTTCTTCCTCCTTTGCTCATCCACCTCCGCGCACTCAAGCTCCAACGCCCAAGCTCGCGCATCTCGTCTTAACATTCCCCGACCATGTCCGGAGGGGGAGGCAAGTGGTTGGCTTCCACCGTCAAGGAGGAGCACATCACCAAGCTGCGCAACGCCGGATACCTTTCCTGCGATATTGCGCACCGGCTGCCCGACGAGGGACAGCTCATCCCTACCCCTGGGCCCCATGAGAGGGTCGTCTTCCTTCTCCACTTCCTCCGCGGACTGGGCTTTCCACTGCACCCTTTCGTCCGGGGGCTCATGTTCTATTACGGCCTGGATTTCCATGATCTGGCACCGAACTTCATCCTCAACATCTCGGCGTTTATCGTCGTGTGCGTGGCCTTCCTCTGCATCCAGCCCCACTTCGGCCTGTGTCTCAAGACCTTCAACGTCAAGCCGAAGGTTGTGAAGGGCACGCAAGCGGAATGCGGAGGTGCCATGTTGGGCAAGTTGCCCAACGTCCTTTTGCTCGAAGGGGCCTTCGTGGACTCCGTTAAGGGGTGGCAATCGGGGTGGTTCATCACCGAGCCGCGTGAACCCACATGGGCGGCGGCCCTCGAGTTGAGATCTGGCATCCCCACGCAGCTCACCTCCTGGAAAGAGAAGGGCTTGTTGTGGGGCAATCCGAAGGAGCTGACGGGACTCCGAGCCTATATCCAGAAGCAGGTGAACAATAAGCTCAGGCTCGTCGACGTGGTCCAAGTCATGCTCATCCGCCGGATTCTCCCATGCCAAGAACGGGCATTCAATCTGTGGGAGTTCAATTTGGAACAGCACCAGGCGCTAAGCGGGCTCTTCGACACGACATATGAAGGCGCCTGGAGGGTGCTGTTTAAGGGCGCCGAAGCCCCCGCATCCGCGACGGAAGATCGCGGATTTCGCTCGCAGCATCCAGCTGACGAGGTAAGTGATTCAACCCCTTTACGGGACACTTGTGGTAAACAGATTGATTCTAAGAGGGTTTCAATCTCTCTTTTCCTTTGGCAGAAATGGATGGAGAAGGCCGAGCCGCTCATCTGTCCGGCTCCCATGCCAGAAGACCCAGTGAACGCCCGTCTAGCAGGGCTGCTGGTTCCGGCACTGCACGTGGTGCCGGAGAAGAAGGCCAAGAAGGTGGCCACGGGGACTCGAAAGAGTTCCCGCAATCAAGCGTCCGACGACGAGGCGGACTCCTCCCCCGAAGACGAGGAGGAGGAAGAAGACTCTCTCCCAGAGGAGGGAGAGAGGAAGAGGAAGGCTTCCCCAATAGGGGAGGCCGAAGGGTCCAAGAGGGGGAGAACTATTCCCCAGACTGTTCCGCCAACACCATCGTTGGCGAGGATGAGTGGCCTTCAAGGGCCAGGCCTCCGGTGAGATCGTAAGTATCCGGATCCCTGATATGCAATTTCTTTCGCGTCACCTAGTGTCCTACTAATGCCGCATACTGTCCGCAGTCCGGCCGATGATGATTTCCCCGCTTCATCGAGCGGGTCGTTGGCCCCGTCGGATGTGGATTCACTTCCGATTGCCTCTACCCCCCGCGCTGATGAGGATGCCGAGGTGGGATCCCAGAGAGGGACCCATCAGGAGGAGGGTCCAGAGGCGCCGCCAGGAAGCCTCCCGGACTTTGCGCCGGACTCTACATCCGAACCTGCAGCGGTTCCAAAGTCCGGTAGGCGGCCCCTTCGAAAGAAGGGAAAGACTGTGACACCGGCGGCCTCCGTACAATCGGAGGCGCCGGACAACTTGTTGGAGGCGCTTAAAGGTGCTTCCATCAAGGAAGAACACCGCACTATCATGAGTGCGGTGATTCAGAAGGTTCAGCTCGCCAAGAGTGGGCTGGCCGAAGCCTGCAGCAGCCTTCTCACAGCCTTCGAGGTAAGAAGTTATAATTATGTAATGTAATACCGCATAGACAGTAGCCCCTAATGCTCAGTTTGGTGTTTGGAAAGAAAAGCCGGATTGAGGATCTAAGAAGATATACGCAGGGTTGCTTAAAATATGTCAATATGGGTTTGCAGGCTGCGCTGCTGACCTCTGCCGCACTAACTGCGGAGGTCGGTGCGTTGAAGCAGGATCTCGAATGGTCCGAGCAATAGCTCGGCCATGCCAAGAAGCAGCTCGAGGACAAAGAAGGTGAGTAACACCACTTTGAATAGTTACCTTATAGAAAAGGATTTTGGTTGCAATAAAATTAACAAGGATAATATGGGTATTGCAGGGGCCACGAACGAGGTGGCAGCCCTGAAGGAGGCTTTGTCCGCGGCCGAACGCAGTGCGGCCGTGGAACGGGCAGAGCGAGAAAAGCAGGAGGCACAGGTGGCGGAAGTACGGCAAGAGCTCCAGGTTCTCATGGAGAAGCATGAGAGCTTGCAGCGTGACTCCAAGACTCGAGAGTCCGAGCTTGCCTCGGCTCTCGAAAGTGCCAAGTCCGCCAAGGCCGAGGCCCATAAGGCCCTTCAGGAGGTTGAATATGTAAAGAAGATAGCGGCGGGTAAGGCATTTTTCATGCAAAGCAAAGCATGTTAATGTAAACTACCTGACACTTACCCGCATTCGGAGCTCTCCAGGGGCGTTTGCAGATCTGGCGCGTAGTGTGTCTGATGCCGCCGCATTCTATCGTGGCGAGGAGGGGAGCTCGACGGAGAAGGTCTTCTGGTCTCAGTATGCTGAGGCCGGCCATCCGGTGCCCCCAAGCGACCAGCTGAAGCAGCTGCTCAAACTCCACAAGGTAGCTAAGGAGGCCATGAAGGGCCTTATAGTCCGGCTGTGGCCTGGACAGGCCATGCCTGGGAGCTACTTCAGCCTCGTGCGACGGCTGGTGGATGCGTGCCCCTGGGTGGAGGTCATCAAGCGCTCCGCCTGTATTGAAGGTGCTCGTCGGGCCCTTGCCCGCACAAAGGTGCACTGGGGCAGGCTGGATGCGGAGAAGCTTCGCACTGAACCGCCGCCACCGGGCAAGGAGTATCGTACGCCCGAAATGTATTATAAAACTGTCCTGAAGGGAGCCCGCGATATTGCGGATGAATGCCCCAGAGATGTAATTTTTGAGTCAACTCGCTATGTATTATCCTGTGCGCTGAAAACTTTGTTCATATGCGCATTAAGCAACGCTTGTTTAATTTAAAATATTACCTTCTGTGCGGCCGTTTATAAAATATGAGAGATGGCAAGTCGTTGGCTTCAGCCCCCGAGCCGCGAGTGCTGGGGTGTTCGGGATAAACTTGAGCACTCTTGTTCCCATTTTTGGGTCCATCTAGGGAGGCGCTCAACACAACGAACAAGGCAACCAGACTTATAATGCTTGAACACTCTCACTTAGCCATAGAATTCTATAATTTTAAATTTCGGTGAAGCCCCTGGTATTTGGAAGACCGAATCCGGGGCGCTATCCATGCCTTCGTCGGACATTTATCCGGAACTTCACTCGAAGCGGCGTGAGTCTTTAAGGACTCGAAAAGACCTCTCGAACAGCGACAATCTCTCGCCTTATCATGCTGGTCAGTTTTAGCTTTCTCCACTGAGGCGCTCGCCCGGCTCAACCGGGGCGCAATCGCAGTGGTTCTCCCAGTGCCACCTTAGCCGACAGAACAGAACGTAAGGCACCAAAATGTGGGAGCCGGGCAAACCCAACTATTGACCCAAGACATGATTCGGAGCCGATTCATATAATGCTATAAGTTCGGGGTGCCACACTTATGAAAGAGTTTGGACTTATCACACCATAATGTGGGGAACATAAGCCCCTGGTGTATTAGACCGTACCAAAATATACGGGTGCAAGATGTTCTGTAATGAACATATATATATAAAGTAATGTAATTGCAGTCGAAAAATGCTGCATTATTTATTAAAGGAAGTCTGCTATGAGTGCGGACTGATACAAATAGTGCGGTAAGCAAGGGATTTGGACTAATTAAACATGTCCCCCTCCAGGGATGAGCTGCGGACTTGGTGTATATAATCGAATTTAATGCTCGTAACTGAGACCACCTGAGTGTTCGTCGCAGCCTTCTTTCTTCCTTGGCTGTTGCATCGTGAGTTCGGCAGGTTCACCACCGGATAGGGCCTCTGGTTAACGGAGTCCTGTGTATACAAAGAAGGAAAATAATAATAAAAAAAGGGTGGCGCACTTGCGAGCCCCTGGTGTGGTCGAGCCGCACTCTGGGTCCATTGTGATCGTGCCCCTTCCCCTGCGCCCATGGTATCCCCAAAGCGTAATGATGTACGCGGAGGGTTGTTCTTGCAATCATGCGAGGGCGGGGGTTAGGGCCGCATTGCTACGCGTGCTCTGATCGTGCTAGGTTGTCTTGGTTGGTATTGCTTCAGGCGCGTTTTGCTGTATCCGGCCGTTTAACGGCCGGACTCGAAAATTGCCTTAAAAGGCTGCTCTGTACTTCTGCCGTGAGAGCCGCTGTATGTTCCTCTGTTCAGAGGGCCGTATTTCCGTTGACCATGATGACTCCACGAGGTCCTGGCATCTTGAGCTTGAGGCATGCATAATGCGGCACCGCGTTGAACTTTGCAAACGCGGTTCGTCCGAGCAGAGCGTGATAGCCGCTGCGAAATGGGACTATATCGAAGATTAACTCTTCGCTCCGGAAATTATCGGGGGATCCGAAGACCACTTCCAGTGTGACCGAGCCCGTACAATTGGCTTCCACACCTGGTATGACACCTTTAAAGGTTGTCTTTGTAGGTTTAATCCTTGAGGGGTCTATGCCCATCTTGCGCACTGTATCCTCATAAAGCAGGTTCAGGCTACTACCGCCGTCCATCAGGACTCTTGTGAGGTGAAATCCGTTGACGATTTGTTCTAAAACTAATGCGGCGAATCCGCCATGGCGTATGCTGGTCGGATGGTCTCTTTGATCGAAAGTGATCGGACAAGAGGACCATGGATTGAACTTCGGGGCGACTGGCTCCATCGCATAGACGTCCCTTAGTGCGCGCTTCCTCTCCCTCTTGGGTATATGGGTTGCGTAAATCATGTTCACCGTCCGCACTTGTGGGGGGAAACCCTTCTGTCCTTTATTGTTCGGCGGTCGGGTCTCCTCCTCGTCGTCACTGTTTAGCCCCTTGTCAATGTTTTCGGCAATTAACTTGCCTGCCTGCTTGAACACCCAGCAATCTCTGTTGGTGTGATTGGCTGGCTTTTCGGGGGTGCCATGTATTTGGCATAAGCGGTCGAGTATTCGGTCCAAGTTGGACGGACCCGTTGTGGTTCTTTTGAATGGCTTCTTCCGATGATCGGGTTTAGAGCCTCGGAATCCGGCGTTAACTGCCGTATCCTCCTTATCGTCGCCGTTAATGCGGCGTTTGTTTTTGTTTCGACGTGACCTGCCGTTGTGGTCCTTAGTATCCGGACTGCCAGAATTTTTATTGAGGTTGTTGCTGCGAGCTAGCCAGCTATCCTCTCCCACGCAAAAGCGGGTCATTAATGATGTGAGTGCTGCCATGGATTTCGGCTTTTCCTGTCCCAGGTGCCGGGCTAGCCACTCGTCGCGGATGTTATGTTTGAAGGCTGCGAGGGCCTCTGCATCTGGACAGTCGATGATTTGGTTTTTCTTTGTCAAGAACCGTGTCCAGAATTGTCTGGCCGATTCCTCTGGCTGCTGAATTATGTGGCTTAGGTCATCGGCGTCTGGTGGCCGCACATACGTGCCCTGGAAATTGTCGAGGAATGCGGCTTCCAGGTCTTCCCAACACCCAATTAACTCTACGGGCAAGCTGTTAAGCCAATGCCGAGCTGGTCCTTTAAGCTTGAGTGGGAGGTACTTGATGGCGTGGAGATCATCGCCGCGGGCCATATGGATGTGAAGGAGATAATCTTCAATCCAAACCGCGGGGTCTGTTGTGCCGTCGTAGGATTCGATGTTTACGGGTTTAGACCCTTCAGGGATTTGATGATCCATTACTTCGTCAGTGAAGCATAGCGGGTGTGCGGCGCCTCTATATTGAGCAATATCACGACGCAGCTCGAGAGAGCGTTGTCTGCTGTGTTCGGCCCGGCCGGGGTTATTGTATCCGGCGCGACGGTATTCGTCGCGGGTCGTGGGGCGCCCTCGTGATCCGTAGATGGATCTGGATTGCCTTGCTTTGTCCTCCAATACGTCCCGCAAGTCCGGCGCGTTCCCTCTTGGCTTCGTACTTTTGGAGCGATGCCGGGGTATGGTCTTTGTGGAGGGTCTGGATGCCTCTCTGTCGCGACCACGGGGTGGTCGGTCGGCCGTATCGTGCGCTGGTGATGAAGGTATGTATGCTTCCTCCTCTAATCAGGGGAGCAACTTGCGTCTGGGGTAGATTTTGGAGGGGCGTTCGAGTTTAAACTCTTCGGCCGCGAGGACCTCGGTCAATCGATTGGCCAGCAGGTCCTGATCAGCTTGAAGCTGCTGCTGCTTTCTCTTTAGGCTATTTGCCGTGGCGATAAGCCTGCGTTTAAAACACTCTTGTTCGACGGGATCCTCGGGCACAATGAATTCGTCGTCGTTGAGGCTTGCCTCGTCTTCGGAGGGAGGTATATAGTTGTAATCCTCGACCTCTTCGTCTGCCGCCCTCTCGTGGGGGCTTGCTTCTGCGTCCTCCTGCGCTGAGTCTTGCTGGAGGGGATTATCTTCGGCACTTTCTTGGGTATTATTATCTCCTGTGCCGGAATCTCCATTCTTGCTGTGGCGGGATTTAGACCGGCGCCGCTGAGGCCGACGCTTGGTCTGTTTCTTTAAGGAATCTACCTCCGCTACTTCTTCGCCATCCCCGTCCTTTGGGGCGTCCACCATGTATATGTCGTATGACGAGGTGGTCTTCCAGTGCCCTGTAGGCGCTGGTTCCTGTTCGTCTCCGGCATCGTCGTCCATAGCGTCGATGTCTTCGGAGTCGTAGTCTAGCATGTCGGTAAGATCGTCGACAGAGGCTACAAAGTGGGTGGTGGGTGGGTTCTGAATTTCTTCGTCGTCCGTAACCCAACCATCCTGGCCATAGTCCGGCCAGGACTCTCCCGATAGCGAGAGATGCTTTAGCGAATTTAGGATGTCGCCAAAGGGCGAGTATTGGAAGATGTCCGCGGCGGTGAATTCCATAACTGGCGCCCAATCCAATTCGATTGGCAAGGGCGCGGGAGGTTCGGAGTCCGGCAAGGAGTCCGGCACCTTGGAATCACGACTTTCGCGAGGGACAAGGTTAGTGTTTGGCTCCATCGCCGTGGAAGGTGAAGCCCCCGAGGTGGTGTCCATCCCCCGGTCCTCGATCTGGGCGATCGGCTCCGGACTAAGAGCCGAGGCGGATTTGTGCGCGGACACCAAGGCACTGTTCGGCGGCAGAGCTAGATCATGCCCATCGCAACAGTCCGGCGCGCTTGGCTTTGGCTCGAGCCCGTCGAAGATCAAGTCCCCGCGGATGTCGGCTGTGAAGTTTAGGCTTCCGAATCTGACCTGATGGCCAGGGGCGTAGCTTTCGATCTGCTCCAGATGGCCAAGTGAATTAGCCCGCAGTGCGAAGCCGCCGAATACGAAGATCTGTCCGGGGAGAAAAGTTTCACCCTGGACAGCGTTGTTGATTGAAGATGCCATCGAGCCTATCGGTGACGACACAGAGGAACTCTCAATGAAAGCACCAATGTCGGTGTCAAAACCGGCGGATCTCGGGTAGGGGGTCCCGAACTGTGCGTCTAGGCGGATGGTAATAGGAGACAAGGGACACGATGTTTTACCCAGGTTCGGGCCCTCTTGATGGAGGTAAAACCCTACGTCCTGCTTGATTAATATTGATGATATGGGTAGTACAAGAGTGGATCTACCACGAGATCAGGGAGGCTAAACCCTAAAGCTAGCCTATGGTATGATTGTTGTGATGTATGTTGTGTCCTACGGACTAAAGCCCTCCGGTTTATATAGACACCGGAGGAGGCGAGGGTTACACAGAGTCGGTTACAATGGTAGGAGATCTACATATCCGTATTGCCAAGCTTGCCTTCCACGCCAAGGAAAGTCCCATCCGGACACGGGACAGAGTCTTCAATCTTGTATCTTCGTAGTCTTGGAGTCCGGCGAACGATGATAGTCCGGCTGTCCGGACACCCCCTAGTCCAGGACTCCTTAGTCCCGGTTCTCATGGATGAACTCGATGAGCGCGCTTTCCTATTTAGGATCCAAGTTGTTGCTGATGCAGAACTGTTTAGAAGAATCACCCGGGGTAAAATCAACAAGCTTTGTCTCAGCTGCTGACTTAAACTTCAACGCCGGGTCGTGCTCTGTAGTTGGCTTCTTGAGGGATGTCATATCCGCCGGTTCAACATTATCTTGATAAAATTTGAGCTCTTCTGCCACACAGGCCGACTCAGCATAAGCCGCGTCACCTTCTTCACACTCCAATGCTACCTTACGACTGCCATGTACAGTGATGGTGCCCTTGTAACCCGGCATCTTGAGCTGTAAATAAACGTAACACGGCCGGGCCATAAACTTAGCATAAGCCGGCCGTCCAAATAGAGCGTGGTTTGGACTCCTGATCTTGACAACTTCAAACGTCAACTTCTCAGCTCGGGAGTCATGTTCGTCTCCAAAAGCCACTTCCAGCTCAATCCTGCCAACTGGGTAAGCCGACTTGCCAGCGACCACTCCATGGAAAATAGTGTTGGATGTTCTCAGATTTTTATCAGTCAACCCCATGCGCTGAAAGGTCTCGTAGTAAAGGATGTTGATGCTACTACCCCCATCCATGAGCACCTTGGTGAACTTATATGCACCAACCTGAGGCGCCACTACCAAAGCCAACTGACCTGGGTTATCGACCCGCGGAGGATGATCCTCCCTGCTCCATATGATGGGCTGCTCTGACCACCTTAAATAACGAGGAATTGTCGGCTCAACGGAATTCACAGCCCTCTTATGAACCTTCTAGTCACGTTTGCACAAGCTAGTGGTAAACACGTGATACTGTCCACCACTCAACTGCTTCGGATGGCTTTGATAACCCGACTGTTGCTACTGCTGTCCACCTTGACCAGACTGCTGCTGACTGTTACCACCTGGATGCCCCTGAAAACCGGAATTTGAACCGCCGCCCGGGCCATGAAAGCCGCCGGTCCCTGAGCCCCCACCAGACCCTTGACCGCCGTCGAAGGTGTTGGAATTTTTAAACGCCTTCATGATCGCACAATCCTTCCATAGATGTGTGGCCAGCCGCTCACGGGTGCCGTGTCTCGGGCAGGGCTCATTGAGTAATTGCTCCAGCGACGGGCTTGACCCGCCGGATCATGGCGGCTTACCTTTACGTCTCGGATTGTTACCTCGTACATTGGCATTGGCCACAAACTCCGGGTTACCGTCCGCCTTACGCTTATTGCCGCCTTGATTCCCTGGGTTATGCTGCTGACCCTTTCCATTGCCGTTCCATTTTCCCTTCCCTGTCTTCTCATCATCACACGCGGGATCCTTGGTACTATCAGAATCGGCGTATTTGACTAAAGCCGCCATCAGCGTACCCATATTTGTGAGGTCACGCTTAAGGCGCCCCAGTTTCATCCTCAGTGGCTCAAAACGGCAATTTTTCTCCAGCATAAGAACTGCAGATCCGGCGTCCATCTTATCCAAAGAATGAATTATCTCCTTGACTCGGCGTACCCAATGGGTGGTGGATTTGCCTTCCTCTTGCTTGCAATCCGTCAAGTCCACAATCGACATAGACTGTTTACAGGTGTCCTTGAAGTTCTGGATGAACCGGGCCTTTAACTCGCCCCATGAGCTAATGGAATTGGGTGGCAAGTCTTTCAGCCACGACCGGGCCGTTCCATCTAACATCATGGTGAAATATTTAGCCATTGTCGCATCACTGACTTCCAGCAACTCCATGGCCATCTCATAACTCTCAATCCACACCCCGGGCTATAAATCGGCCATGTAATTTGGTACCTTTCGACGTCCCTTGAAGTCCTTTGGCAGACATACATCGCGCAGAGCCGGCACCAAGCAAGGGACACCGCCGGTTCTAGTGGCTACTCCCGCCTCAACAGATGTCATTGGATACATCAGGTGATCATTCTCCTGACGTACTTGGTCCTGCGCCGGGTTATAGTCCCCGGGCTGGTTACGTCATTGGGCGTTGCGTGATAAAGCATCCGACTCCATGCGTCTGCTATAACTCGGACTCTGGTTCTGGCGAGGTGGTGCTACCCAGGGCGGGGGAGTTGAGTGAATCCTGTCCCGGCTGTAAGAATAGGTCTCCTGCTGAGCTAGGGCTATCTGGAGGAGCTCTCTGACCCTACGGGTTTCCACCGCCGTCGGGTCATCACCTTCCATAGGAAGAGCCGCTAAGCGCGCTGAAGCTGCGATTAAATTCTCCATGGGGTTGGAAAAGTGACCCGGTGGAATTCGCACATAACGCGGCGGTGGCATGCTCACGTGAGGCGGCACCATATCCTGAGGCTGAGCCAGTCCTCCTGTTCCGGCTGTAATAAGCCGATCGGCCTCTGGCGGGTTACTAGGGCCGGCTCCGGATGTAGTAAAGAGAACCCGGGGGTCGTAATTCGGAGGTAAACGGGACTGCGTTTTCTGATGTCTCCTCCTCATCACCTAATTGGATTCGTTTAAGCTCATCGTGAGCTGGTAAGCTTCTGATTGCAAGCGCTGTGCCCGGGCGTCGAGAGCCGCCCGCTCCGCAGCTAGTCTGGTATCCTCAGTTGCCAAAGCCTCCTTGGCCTGAGCTATCTCCTCACGCACTTGAGCTACCGCTGCGTCATGCTCATATTTATCTGCAGGAATAACCGTGGCAGTTAACAGGGCCGTAATCTTGTCCATGAGATCCATCAGCACCTGAGCCAGTGGGCGCACGGGGCCTCCTGCCCCGGCTGCTCCTGATCCGGACGTGATCGCTACTGCCGCTGTAGAATTTGAACCGGGATGAGTTCCAGCCATGAAGATTCCGGCCCATCTTGGCGGCTCATCGAGGTCCGGAATACTTATGCCATCGGAAAAGCCCCCGAGCGCGCCGTCTTGTACCTGATACAATGAATCTGTTGAGCCGGCGGATGAGTCACCGTCTGAAAGGACGGCCGTCTCACCCCCATCTTCAGATCCGGAAAGTTCCTCTCCGTGGACGCAGTCCACGAAGGCATGCCTCATGACCGGTGGAGCCTGGGTCTTCCTCGCACGCTGAGCCGTCTCGACGAGGTCGGTGCAGTTGTCCGGCTCAGGGCCCGGCTCACTGATCCGGCCGATCAAGACGTGGATTCCGCCAAAGGGGACCCGGTATCCGTACTCAATTGAGTCGGCGTCGGGACCCCAGCCTTCGTCGTCGATGTAGATCTTGCCGCGAAGACTCTTGGTCATCCGGCCCACTACGTACCCCTTGAGCCCTTCGAAGTTGCCCTTCAAGAACTCAAATCCACCGTGCGTTGGCCCCACGGTGGGCGCCAACTGTTGTGGAATACTCATGTCAGATGTCCTCGTGAAAGGACTTAGTTGTTTAGCCATCGCAACTAGGAAGCTTGAAGGGGTTCAATCGGGACAAGGGACACGAGAGAGTTTTATACTAGTTCGGCCCCTTACGATGAAGGTAAGGCCTACGTCTAGTTGGGTTGGTATTGATGTTTCGATAACCAGGGAGCGAGACACGCTATGCGCGGTTCTCGATGAGTTGTTTCTTGCCCTAAGTCGCCAACAGGTTGTCCCCTTATATACACGGGTGGACGCCCACCGGCTTACAGAGTCCCGGCCGGCTTATAAACAGAGTCTGGCTCGGTGACTAGTTAAATCTACCTTACGTTACAAGTCATGCCATCATGGCGGTTTACTACAATGGGCTTAAGCCGCCCGTGGGCCTTAAGCTCTCAATGAACCGCCATCTTCATGCTTAGTCTTGGGCATCCTCTGATGAGTACTCTCTTGCGTAACCCGGCCCCTCCTGGGCGGCTTACACAAATAGTCATATCCCCAACACAGCCTGACACATTGGTGACACCACTTTATCCCAGGGCTTTTGAATGTCCTCTGCCTTGGTGCGCTCGCCGTGGTGCCGCCATCAGGCCCTATCAACATAGTGATCGGGAGAGGACTGTATTTGTGAGTATGACAGTATAGACCCACCAGGTCCACTCCCGAACACAAGCAAGTGCACCTTTTACTACTCAGATGCACCCCTCGTTTTTTTACTCTAATCCACCCTGCTGATATCTAGGACCCACATCATTGTCAATGTATAGTCAATTAATGACAGAATTGCACAACTTTTTTTGAGCATTTGTTCAGAGGAGCAGGCTATAAACTTGGTTGTGCCGTCTTTGTGGCCCGTCTAGCAACAGGACCAGCCCACCAGTTTTTTCTTTGGGAAACTAGGTAGCCCACCTTTTCTTTTTGGAGAATACCCAAGCTAGGCCTATTTGTTTTCTCCGACTTACCGGGCTGCAAATCTTTCAATACGAGGAGAAATGCATTCTGGCCTAGCCAAAGAATATGGGCAGTATATCTTAAAACTATTATGGAAGGGGATGCAAATTGCAAAAAATTATAGCAAATGGGAAATTAGTTTCGTTTTTTGTTTGTGTTCTTCACTGATATTTTATATTTCATTGGATTTTAACATGACATAGTACTACTTTATTTTTAAATTTGTTTTGGTATGGCTACTAACTTTTGGATTAAGAATATTTTGTTCCCTAGCAAAAATATGCGAATTTTAAAATTTTGCACATATTTAGTTCAAAATTTTAACCCTGGCACTGACCAAAAAATGGGCAGCAATTCTAAAAATGGAAAATGGGTTGCAATAAATTCCATATGAATTAGCAACCGGGCAGTAAATTATAAAAATATTAGCAAATGGGTTGTACACGCCACCGATTTTGAGGATGACTTGTTTATGGAAGGCTTTGTCAGTCAACACACGATTCTAGAAGTAGTGACTGTTGGATGTCCATCCAATGGCCGACGTGCTTCTTCAATCTCTGATCTTCCTGCTCCAGCCGCATAAACTAGCACCGGTTGTGATGCCGCGCAGGCTTCAAGGGCCCACCCTACTCCCTTCACTGGCCTCGCCATCCCTCTACCCATCAACACCTCCTGTTATTCTCCGGTGATGGCAGCCTCACATAGTAGCCAAACCAGTCAACCGTCATACTCTCCTCAGCGTGGGCATCCACTGCTTTGTCTTTGCCGACTCCGGGTACTTCCATTCCTAGGCCTCACTGTCGTCCACCGCGTTGGTGCTCTAGGCGCAGCTTGCTCAACATTCAACAAACGACAGCCATCGGAATAGGGATGTACATGGAGAAGCTGACAGTAGGAACCCCAATGGTCCATGGCTGCATGCAAGCAACTACCTCCTTATTACATAGAAAAATGATTCCTCCCACTGACATGTGGAGCGCACCGGTTCGGAGGCTAACCTGTGGGCCTACTAAGTTGACGCGTACACAGGGCTTTGTCAACATAGTCAACAAACGATTCTAACAGCAGTGACTGTTGGATTTTAATTGAATGGTCCTACTGCTTCTTCAATCGCTGCTCTTCTTGCACCAGCCGCCCAAACCAATGCCGGCGAGACCGCCTACTCCTGCCTCTAGTGGACGGTTGTGCTGCCACGCAGGCCTCGCGACCCCACCCTACTCCCACCGCTGCCAGGCCATCCCTCTACTATCTACTATCCCACAACCTATGTTATTCCACGGTGACGGCAGCCTCACACCACAGCAGAACCAGTCAACCCTCGTACTCCTCTCCTCGTGGGCATCCGCTGCCATGTATTCCCCGGCTCCACGTCGTCCCCTTCTAGACATCACCATCGTCCACCGCCTTGGTGCTCTCGGCATGGCGTGGTCAATGTGGTCAAGGAACGACTTCCATCAGAAGAGGATTGTATGTGGAGAGGCTGATAACTGGGTCCACGGCCGCAGCAAGGAAGTGCCTCCTTATTACACATAAAATAATTATCCCTCCACCTAACAGCAGGGACCTACCGGAAGGGACTCTGTATTTTGCAAAAAATGTTCCCCCCTGAAGCTGGGACCTGCCAGCTACATCTTCACACACAAGGAAGTGCATCCATAATATGGGCAAAAATATGATTCACCCCCATGACTGCTGGGACCCACCATCAATAACTTTGCATGCAAGGAAGTGCCTCCTTATCCTCCCTGACAGTCGGGATCCACCTAGTCGAAGCGTATGTAGCGTTGTCATTTTGGTCGCGAACGTGTCCGTACATATTGGTCGATCGGTCTCTTTGTAAAGATGAACCGTGGCCGAGCAAGCAGCGGCACATGTAGTAGTAGAGCCCCCGATGTAGCAGCTCAAGCAGTCGAGTCAAAACCATGTACACGTACGTACAACCAGATGCCAAAAAATACGGCCACATACGTACATATGGGCAGGGTCTCGAATGCCTACTCGCGCATTTGTACGACAGAGGCTCGTGTAAATGGAGAGGCAACGGACGGCAGCAATGGTATCATGTTCATCGGAAGCCAACCGACTGGGTTGGAACGGAGAAACCGCACCGTGTTCATTGGGAGGCAACAGAATGCGTCGTGTTCATCGGGAGGCAACGGAATACGTCGTGTTCATTGGGAGCCAACCGGCTTGCCCGGAATAGCCGAAACAAGGTCTGGTGTACCACATAACGGAGGAAACGGGCCTTCTATTCGACCGCGTACGGTCAAAACGGGGTCCTGTTCATCGGGAAGGGTCTGGCGTACCGCAGAACGGAGGGAACAGACTTGAGTTCGACCTCGTACGGTCGAAACGGTGTCCTGTTGATCGAGAAGTGTGTGGCCTACCGTAAAATGGAGGAAGCGGACTTTTGTTGGAGCGCCTATGGTTGAAACGGGGTCCTGTTCATCCACCGTCTACTACCTCGCTCCAGCCTCCACCTGCTACTGTTCATCCACCGTCAACTTCGTCCAGCCTCCACCAGCTATTGTTCATCCATGGGGTCCTGTTCACCTAGCCTCCACTAGCTACTATTCAACCAGACCTCCATGGGGTCCTATTCATCCACCCTCCACGGGCCTCCTCGATCGAGGTGTTGTTCATCCAGCGGCAACGACCTACGACTACCACGGGGTCCTGTTCATCCAACCCCCACCGAGAACTGTTCATCCAACCCCAACCATGTACGTCTCGACTCGTTCAACCAACCCCCACATTCATTGTTCATCAAGAGGCAACAAGTTCGATCAGCTTCAGTTACCAGCAGTAGCGACGGAATCCCTCGATCGGGGTCAGTTAACAGCAAGGGATCGATCGGGGTTTAGTAACGTAGCTACTGCAATCGCTCGGGTTCAGTTCGAGTGCAGCGCCTCGCCCACACGCGCGTACGTGTACGAGAGAAGCGCGCAAACCTACTTTTGTGATTCCCTATGCATGCACTTAAATACAATAGTTATGCAACAAAGTTTCATCCTACTTATGGTGCATTATTCTGTGTCAGTTATGTTCAATGCATGTTTATGACCGTTTTTATTTTTTGGTTGGTCGCTTCTCAATCTATTTGCTAGCCTTCATTTGTACTAAGCGGGAATGCTATTTTCGCATCCAATTCCTTAAACCCAAAGTTGTGCCAAATGAGTCCACCATACCTACCTATATGGGGTATTTACATGCATCCAAGTAAATCTGCATGTGCCAACTCTATCATTCAAAATAACTTTTCGTTTTGTGTGCCCACACCACTCATGAAGCCACACGGGGTGGCCCATATTTTCCATGATAGTTGGGTTATTCTCACGATGAATGTTTATTCATTTGTCATTGCATGAGAGTGCGGCAGGTAGGAGATGCCTAGTCTAGAAATGAATTTTTTAATATGATGATAATAATAAATTCCTTGGAAAGTGTTGGTATGGAAGGCACCCGTGGATACGGCTAGCCATGGATTGTGAAAGAATGGTGGAAAAGTAATAAATTTATTTTCTGTTTGGGAACCGCCTATGATTTGTCTAGCATGGAAGATATTTGGAATTCTCGAACGTTTTTCTTGGCAGGAAAAGCATGCCTCTCAGAATAATTTTATCTCTCACTTTAAGCCTTCAGCTCTGGCACTTCTGCAAATCTCCGCCTTCCTTTGCAAAGGGACTATCTATTTACTTTTATGCAATTTTTTTTATTTTGAGTCTCCATCTTCTTTTACGAAGAACCAACTAGGTAACACTAGTTTCATACTTGTGCATTGGATGTAGCTAATATTTGTGTGTGTTTCATGAATGGATCAATGATTGAGCATAATGGGCTAGGGATAAATTTCTTTAGCATTGCTATTTTGAAAGACATGGTTTCTTGTTAGTATGCTTGAGTATTGATGTCTTCATGTCAAATTATAGACTATTGACTTGAATCATTCAAGTCCAAATGCCCATGCTACAAAATAAAAGAGTATATGATGAATATGATAGGTAGCATTCCACATCAAAAATTCCTTTTTCAATTGCTACTTTATGATGATGGGTTTTATGAGAAAGAGTTGTTGTTATTATGCTAGGAAAAGTGATTGAGATTATCATTGATCAAACTTACACACTATTCTAGCATTCGCACTTCATAAATTAATTCTTTTTATCATTTACATACTCGAGGACGAGCAAAATTACGCCTAGGGATGTTGATACGTCTCAAACGTATCTCTAATTTATGAAGTATTCATGCCATGTTAACAACACTTTTATATGGTTTTGGTATGATTGGAGTGGAACTAACCCGGGCTAATGCTGTTTTCAGTAGAACTACCGTGGTGTTGTTTTTTGTGCAGAAATGAAAGTTCTCCAAATGGAACGAAACTTTTTGATGATTTTTTGGGAATAAAAGAGGCACTAGAAGCTTCACGGGAGGACCAGAAGGTGAAGGAGGTGGCCACTACCCACCAGGGCGCACCAGGGGCCTAGGCCGTTGTAGCCACCAGACCTCAAACGGTCAAGTCTCTGTGCACCAGTGTCATCCCTGGATCGGTAATGCTGACATGCACAGTACTCAAGGAATTATAACAGAGTTTCAATCACACACTTATTACATTGAGTCATCATAAAGAGTATTATTGCAAAAATAAATCATGGCTGAAGGCCATTAAACTAGATAACTGCGGAAGCTTCGAAGGTAAGTGAGTCCATCAACTCCAACGGCATAGCTGAGTGCAAAACGATGACCTATCGCACCTTATTCGCCGTCTGAGTAGTCTGCAACATAAAATGTTGTAGCCCGAAACGGGTCAGCACATGGAATATGGTGGCATAGTTACACTGTAAGGCAATGCTAATGCAAAGACTATATCTACATGCAATATTTGGCTAGTGGAGGCTGTAAGTTTCATGATTTTGCATAAAGCTAGTTTTTCCCTACAACAAAGGAATACATTTATTTAACTACTCCCATGTTGCCCATTATTTGAGAAGGTTCCTCCAACTCAAATCCCAATTAAAAGTATCACCATTAACCCATCATCATAATTAATTAAAGTAATGTGATGAGATCACATCAATAGATTCAAGTACTAGATACTCAAGATGTCCATAACCAGGGACACGGCTAACCATGATTAGTTTATACACTCTAGAAAGGTTTGCACACTTTTCCCCACAAGGCTCGACCGCATCCATGATCGAATGATCGAGACATAGCCTTTCTGAAGCATTCACTCTCTACTCTAGGTAGACAGTACCACCTACAACCCTCTACATTTGATAGTCTACCTCTTCAAGAGCTCATGCAACTTACTCGACTATGCCAGAGCCCATAATGGCTTGTGGCTGCACATAGAAGTTTCTAGCATGAATAACCTTATGATTCCTTTGAGCCTGGGTGGCATTCCATAGGATAATCACACAGGTACTCCGAGATTTCAAAGCAGACAACACTGGGTACTCCAGGTGCCTCAACCAATCCACCCAGATTTGTATTAAAGTTGCCACCTTAATGTTATCCAATTAAAATAACTCTCAAACTTTCATGTGTGAATCACGATCCAATCCCGGTCTAGCAGCATGGCTAAGCAATAATAAGCATAACATATATTCCCCGGGGTGATCCAAAGGTATTAGGTTCCTACCTCAAGCTGTACAACCAAAACCACATGTTCCCAATCCTACCAATGCAAGTATTTGTGGGGCAGAACTAATGCATAGTTAAAAATGGGTATAAAAAGAGTATGATCAAAGTGTAACTTGCCTTGCTGATGATCTGCAAACTCTAGAGATTCGTAGTAACAAGCTTCCCACTCCGGGTAATCTAGCGTAGACAAACAATAGCATTCATAAGCAATCACTCAAACGAAACACGTGAAAACTCGAGAAAAGAACCAAATCGAACACAGAACAAGCAACAGCTTAAACTAGCAAGAGTCAAACCTAACAGCAGTATTAACATGTGAATTAGTTCTTAACAGCAGGTACATGTGATTAGCTACGGTTTGGAAAAAGATTCAAATCAAATGGACCAACGAAACTCAAAATACGAACGAAACAAGATCGTTTACTAAACTGGACTAAAGTCAAATTTTACAGCACCAAAATCATGTTCAAGTTGATGAACTGGAAAGAGGGCTTCGATACGAAGATTTTGGCATTGGTTTCATCTAATTTGGATAAACGAGTAAAAAGTTATACTAGTTTGGACATCAGGGGCTGAATTACGAAAAAAATAATCGCGGATAAGTCCCTGGCCAAAAATAAAAGAAAAAGAAAAAGACTACGGCGCGAACGTCCTCTAACAGAGACAAACGAACGAATTCGTTCATTGAAACTAACTAACGACCGAACATTCGCAGATTAGATCTAAACCAAAAAAAACCAACCGATCTATTAACAAAAAAATAGATCTACGGTTTTAAAATAAACCAATGGTTTTATACCTAAAACCGGACGAAACCGGCGGTCGACGGCGGCGGCTTCCGGCGAGTCCGGCGAGGCGGGGCGGCATGCGGTGGCGTGGGGCGACGGCGGCGCGGGCGCGGGCGTCGGCCTGGGTGGCGGGGCATCGGCGGAGTAGCAGCAGCGGCGCGGGGCGACGGCAGGCGGTGGTGCGGGCTGCGCGGCGGGGCGATGGGGACGAGGGGGTGGGGTGGCGGCGGCTTATAAGAGGGCGGGGCGATGGCGTTGCTTGGGGAGGGGGCCCGCCCGGGGAGAGTCCGACTCGGACTCCCCTCGGGGTCCGTGCGTGGCACGGCGGCAGGGGAAGGCGGCGGCGCACGGGAGTGGGCCGGCTGGGCTCCGGCCTAGTTGGTCCGGGAATTTATTTTTAAATATATTTCACCCGAAAAGGAAAAATCCTAATAAATATAAAAAAACTTCTAAAAAATGCAAAAAAAAACAATTTTCACTGTCTAAATAAAATATTTAGAACAAAGTGAACATTTTTCTGGCCTAAAAATGCAATTTTGAAAAATGCATATTTTTCTAATTCAAATAAAATAGCAAATAAAATACTAGAAAAATCATAATTTGATTTTGAAATTCTTTCTCCAATATTTCTCTGAATGTGAAGAAGTCATATTATCTTCTCTCAATTATTTCTAATATTGGAAATAAATGGAGAGAAAAATAATAAAATCGAATTGATCCTTTCTTCAAATTTGAAATAAATTCAAATATGAATTTTGTGAAACCTCCAACTCTCTCTGTGGGTCCTTGAGTTGCTTAAGATTTCTAGGATCTCAACCAAATGCAAGAATAAATATGATATGCATATGATGATCTATGTATAACATCCAAATTGAAAATTGGGATGTTACAAACCTACCCCCTTCAGATGAATCTCGCCCTCGAGATTCGGGTTAGTCAGCAAAAAGGTTTGGGTGGTCTCTACGAAGGTCTTCTTCTCGCTCCCAGGTGGCTTCCTCCTCGGTATGGTGACTCCACTAAACTTTGCAAAACCCTATAACCTTGCTGCGAGTGACTCGACTAGAAAACTCGAGAATCTTTACTGGGTTCTCCTCATAAGTCAAATCACTGTCTAACTGAATCGCTTCCAGTGGCACTGTATCTCTCAGAGGAATATCGGCCACCTCTGCGTGGCACTTCTTCAACTGGGAAACGTGAAACACATCGTGAACTCATGACAATCCTTCTGGCAATTCCAGCTTGAAAGCAACTTCTCCCATACGTTCCAAAACTCGGTATGGTCCCACAAAACGTGGTGCTCGCTTTCCCTTAACTCCAAAACGCTTAACTCCTCGAAGCGGGGACACACGAAGGTATACTCTGTCTCCAACTTCGTAAACTGTCTCCTTGCGTTTAGAATCCGCGTAACTCTTCTGCCTAGACTGGGATACCTTGAGTCTGTCACGAATCAACTTAACCTTCTCCTCAGAATCTTTGATTAAATCTGTCCGAACAACTGTCGATCTCCAACTTCATCCCACAATAACGGTGTCCTGCACCTCCTTCTGTACAAAGCTTCGAAAGGGGCCATCTTCAAACTAGCTTGATAAGTTGTTATAAGAGAACTCTGCATATGGAAAATTGTCGTCCCAACTGGATCCATAATCTAGCACACAAGCTCTCAACATGTCCTCCAGAATCTGATTGACTCTCTCGGTCTGTCCATCTGTCTATGGATGAAAGGCTGTACTGAGCTCTAGCCTAGTACCCAAAGTCTCATGCAACTGATTCTAGAACTTTGAGGTGAATTGGGGTCCTCTATCTGATACAATGGTCCTCAAAACTCCATGCGGACATACGATCCTGGTCATGTAAATCTTCGCCAACTTAGCACTCGTATAGGTGGTCTTCACCGGGATGAAATGAGATACTTTTGTCAAACGATCGACTACAACCCAGATAGAGTAATAACCTGAACGAGTCCTAGGCAATCCATTGATAAAATCCATGCCAAGCTTATCCCACTTCCATTCGGGTATCGGCAATGGCTATAGTAATCCAGCTAACTTCCGATGCTCTGCCTTAACTCTATGACATACATCACATACTACTACATATTCGACAATATCCTTCTTCATTATTGTCCACTAGAATCTTTCCTTAAATCCAGATACATCTTAGTGTTTCCTGGGTGAATCGAATACGGTGAATCATTGGCCTCCTGCGGAATCAACTTCCTGATCTCGGGGTCGTTAGGCACATAAATGTGATCCTCAAACCATAAAGTATCATGCTCATCCTCACTAAATCCTTTAGCCTTTCCTTTACTCATTATTTCCTTTATCTCGGCAATCTCTTTGTCAGTGTTCTGGGCTTCTCTGATCTTACCCATCACAGTGGATTGAATTTCCAATGCTGCTTGATACGTCTCCAACATATCTATAATTTTTTATTGTTCCATGCTATTATATTACCTGTTTTGGATGTTTATGGGATTTACTTTACACTCTTATATCATTTTTGGGACTACCCTACTAACCGGAGGCCCAGCCTGTATTGCTGTTTTTTGCCTATTTTAGTGTTTTGAAGAAAAGGAATATCAAACGGAGTCCAAACGGAATGAAACCTTAGGGAGCGCGATTTTTGGAACAAACGTGATCCAGAGGACTTGGAGTGCAAGTCAAGAAGCAACCGAGGTGGCCACGAGGGTGGAGAGTGCTCCCCTCTATTGGGCGCGCCCCCCTATCTCGTGGGCCCCTCCGGCGTCCACCGACCTACTTCTTCCTCCTATATATATCCATGCACCCCGAGAACATCAAACGCGACCATGAAAAACTATTTCAACCACCGTAACCTTTTGTATCCGCGAGATCCCATCTTAGAGCCTTCGACGGCGCTCCGCCGGAGTGGGAATCAACCACGAAGGGCTTCTACATCAACACCATAGCCTCTCCGATGAGTTTTGAGTAGTTTACCACAGACCTTCGGGTCCATAGTTATTAGCTAGATGCCTTCTTCTCTCTCTTTGAATCTCAATACCATCTTCTCCTTAATCTTCTTGGTGATCTATTCGATGTAACTCTATTTGCGGTGTGTTTGTCAAGATCCGATGAATTGTGGGTTTATGATCAAGTTTATCTATGAGAAATATTTGAATCTCCTCTGAATTCTTTTATGTGTGATTAAGTTATCTTTGCAAGTCTCTTCGAATTATCAGTTTGGTTTGGCCTAGTAGATTGATCTTTCTTGCAATGGTTGAAGTGCTTAGCTTTGGGTTCAATCTTGCGGTGTCCTTTCCAAGTGACAGCAGGGGCAGCAAGGCACGTATTGTATAGTTGCCATCGAGGATAAAAAGATGGGGTTTATATCATATTGCACGAGTTTATCCTTCTACATCATGTCATCTTTCTTAATGTGTTACTCTGTTCTTTATGAACTTAATACTCTAGATGCATGCTGGATAGCGATCGATGTGTGGAGCAATAGTAGTAGATGCAGGCAGGACTTGGTCTACTTGTCATGGACGTGATGACTATATACATGATCATGCCTAGATAATCTCATAATTATTCGCTTCCAATCTATATCATAAAAGACCAAAAATATATTTATCTTATCATATTATCTCTATCAGATCTCACTTTCGCAAGTGGTCGTGAAGAGATTGACAACCCCTTTATTGTGTTGGTTGCGAGTTCTTGTTTGTTTGTGTAGGTGCGTGGGACTTCTGAGGAGCATCCTATTGGATTGATACCTTGGTTCTCAAAAACTGAGGGAAATACTTACGCTACTATTGGCATCACCCTTTCCTCTTCAAGGAAAACCAACACTAGCTCAAGACATAGCAAGAAGGATTTCTGGCATCGTTGCCGGGGAGGTCTTCGCTCAAGTCAAGACATACCAAGTACCCATCACAAACTCATCTCCCTCGCATTTACATTATTTGCCGTTTGCCTCTCGTTTTCCTCTCCCCCACTTCACCCTTGCCGTTTTATTCACCCTCTCTTTCCCAATCTCCTCTCTTATTCGCCTGCCCTCTTCTTCTTCCTCGCTCTTGTTTGCCGTTATGTCTGAAATTGGGGAGATTATTGTCGATATGGACAATAATGATAACATGCAAAATTCTGATGCTCCTGCTGAAGAACCCCATATTTTGCATACTAAAAAGTTTCAAATTGGTAGTGGTAATATTATTGGAAAAGGGGTTATTCAAGATTTATTTACTTGTGCCGGTGCTTTACCTTCTATGGGTGGTTCTACTCTTCATAGAACTAGTAGTCTTGCGGATGCTATCGCTATGCTTGTAGTTGAGCTTGAAAGACAATTTATGCATATGCATCCGTGCATACAAAGAATTTTCCTGGAATTTTCTAATATTGAGCATTCTTTTGTCAAGTGCGCCGCTACTATCTTTTTGGCTCATGAGTTTAGATTTATAATAAGAGAGGCCAAAGAAATCTTTGCGCACTATAGGGTGTACGCCGGCCGTCCTCCCATAGAAGCAATCCTCTTTGATCAAGAGGAAATTAGGCGTTTTCAATCTTTGGACTATGTTGCTTTTAATGAAAACCTTAGAAAAAAAGGTTCCTACCAATGTCCTAGTTGATAGAATTTATGAACTTAATAATGATTTTGCTCTTCGAAACAATGAGCTAGGATACTCTCTTGAGTATAGGCTCACGAAGTTCTGCCAAAAAAACGCCTATAATGATGAATTAGTTGTGCAATATGAAGGGCCAAAGGAGGAACCCGTACCTCCTGAGATTGATCTTGGGGACTTTTGTCCCATTAAATTTAGCCCTTTTGATTACTTTTGCTTGCCTCAAAGAAAACTTGCTGCTGAACGTAGAGAATATGAGATGAGTTTTCGTGATCTATCTTATTATTATGGCACTATATAAATCTATCCTCGCTTTTATGCCTAGCTAGGGGCGTTAAACGATAGCGCTAGTTGGGAGGCAACCCAATTTTATTTATGTTTTTTGTTTTTGTTTCTGTTTAGTAATAAATTTTGCATCTACCTTCTGGTTAGATGTGTTTTTATGTTTTAATTAGTGTTTGTGCCAAGTAGAACCTATGGGATAACCTATGGTGATAGTTAATTTGATTCTGCTGAAAAACAGAAACTTTGCACGCACGAGAATAATTTTAGTAATTCACAGAAACGTGCTTTTGCGTTGATTACTTTTTCTGTAGATCAATAGACAAATTTCCCAGGACTTTCTATTTTGGTAGGATTTTTAGAGTTCCAGAAGCATTCGAGATTACATATTTCTACAGACTGTTCTGTTTTTGACAGATTCTGCTTTTCATGTGTTGTTTGCTTATTTTAATGCATCTATGGCTAGTATGTAAGGGTATGAACCATAGAAAAGTTGAAATATAGTAGGTTTAACACCAATATAAATAGATAATGATTTAATTACAGTACCTTATGTGGTGGTTTTGCTTTCTTTCACTAATGGAGCTTATGAGATTTCCTGTTGAGTTTTGTGTAGTGAAGTTTTCAAGTTTTGGGTAAATATTTCATGGACTATGGAATAAGGAGTGGCAAGAGACTAAGATTGGGGATTCCCATGGAACCCCAAGATATTCAAGAATAGCCAAAAGCCTAAGCTTGGGGATGCCCCTGGAAGGCATCCCCTCTTTCATCTTCGTTTATCGATAACTTTACTTGGAGCTATATTTTTATTCGCCACATGATATGTGTTTTGCTTGGAGGGTCTTGTATGAAATTAGTATTGGAATTTTAGTTTTCCACAATAATACTTGCTGTACACACCTTCTGGGAGAAACCCACTTGATTGGAATTTTTAGGATACTCTATGTGCTTCACTTATATCTTTTGAGCTAGATAGTTTTTGCTCTAGTGCTTCACTTATATCTTTTAGAGCACGGCGGTGGCTTAATTTTGTAGAAATTGTTAGTCTCTCATGCTTCACTTATATTATTTTGAGATTCTCCTAGAACAGCATGGTATTTGCTATGGTTATAAAATTGGTCCTAGAATGGTGAGCATCCAAGTTGGGTATAATAAAAACTATCATAGGAAGTGAATTGGATGATATGATCAATTTGATACTTGATAATTGTTTTGAGATATGGAGGTAGTGATATTAGAGTCATGCTAGTTGGGTGATTATGAATTTAAAGAATTCTTGTGTTGAAGTTAGCAAGTCCCGTAGCATGCACGTATGGTTAAAGTTGTGTAACAAATTTGAAACATGAGGTGTTCTTAGATTGTGCATCCTTATGAGTGGCGGTCGGGGACGAGCGATGGTCTTTTCCTACGAATCTATCCCCCTAGGAGAATGCGCGTAGTGCCTGGTTTTTGATGAATTGTAGATTTTTTCAATAAATATATGAGTTCTTTTGACTAATGCTGAGTCCATGGATTATACGCACTCTCACCCTTCCATCATTGCTAGCCTCTTCAGTACCATGCATTGCCCTTTCTCACCTTGAAAGTTGGTGCAAACTTCGCCGGTGCGTCCAAACCCCGTGATATGATATGCTCTATCACACATAAACCTCCTTATATCTTCCTCAAAACAACCACCATACCTACCTATTATGGCATTTCCATAGCCATTCCAAGATATATTGCCATGCAACTTTCCACCGTTCCGTTTATCATCATGACATACATTACCATTGTCATATTGCCTTGCATGATCATGTAGTTGACATCGTATTTGTGGCAAAGCCACCATACATAAATTTTCATACATATCACTCTTGATTCATTGCCCATCCTGGTACACCGCCGGAGGCATTCATATAGAGTCATATGTTGTTCTACTTTTGAGTTGTAATTCATGAGTTGTAAATAAATAGAAGTGTGATGATCATCATTATTAGAGCATTGTCCCCCAATAAAAAAAGAGAAAGGCCAAATAAAAAAAGAAAGGCCAAATAAATAAAGAGAAGAAAGGCCAAATAAAAAAAGAAAGGCCCAAAAAAAAGAAAATAAAAAAGGGGCAATGTTACTATCTTTTTTCACACTTGTGCTTCAAAGTAGCACCATGTTCTTCATATAGCGAGTCTCATATGTTGTCACTTTCATATACTAGTGGGAATTTTTCATTATAGAACTTGGCTTTTATATTCCTACGATGGGCTTCCTCAAAATGCCCTAGGTCTTCATGAGCAAGCAAGTTGGATGCACACCCACTAGTTTCTTTTGTTGAGCTTTCATACATTTATAGCTCTAGTGCATCCATTGCATGGCAATCCCTACTCCTCATGTTGACATCAATTAATGGGCATCTCCATAGCCCGTTGATTATCCTCGTCAATGTGAGACATTCTCCTTTTTTATCTTCTCCACACAATCTCCATCATCATATTATATTCCACCCATAGTGCTATATCCATGGCTCACGCTCATGTATTGCGTGAAAGTTGAAAAAGTTTGAGATTATTTAAGTACGAAACAATTGCTTGGCTTGTCATCGGGGGTGTATAAGATGGGAGCATTTTTGTGTGATGAAAATGAAGCATAGCCTAACTATATGATTTTGTAGGGATGAACTTTCTTTAGCCATGTTATTTTGGGAAGACATGATTGCTTTGATTAGTATCCTTGAAGTATTAGTATTTCTTATGTTAATATGAACTTTTATTTTGAATCATTTGGATCTGAACATTCATGCCACAATAAAGAAAATTACATTGAGAATTATGCTAGGTATCATTCCACATCAAAAATTCTGTTTTTATCATTTACGTACTCGAGAATGAGCAGGAACTAAGCTTGGGGATGCTTGATATGTCTCCAACATATCTATAAATTTTTATTGTTCCATGCTATTATATTACCCGTTTTTGATGTTTATGGGCTTTACTTTACACTTTTATATCATTTTTGGGACTAACCTACTAAGCGGAGGCCCAACCCGTATTGTTGTTTTTTGCCTATTTCCGTGTTTCGAAGAAAAGGAATATCAAACGGAGTCCAAATGGAATGAAACCTTCGGGAGCGTGATTTTTCGAACAAACTTGATCCAGAGGACTTGGAGTGCAAGTCAAGAAGCAATTGAGGCGGCGACGAGGGTGGAGGGTGCGCCCCCCTACTAGGTGCGCCCCCCTATCTCGTGGGCCCCTCGGGCAAACAGTGACCTACTTCTTCCTCCTATATATACCCACGTACCCCAAGAACATCGAAGGCAACCACGAAAAACTATTTCCACCACTATAACCTTCTGTATCCGCGAGATCCCATCTTGGAGCCTTCGTCAGCGCTCCGCCAGAGGGGGAATCAACCACGGAGGGCTTCTACATCAACACCATAGCCTCTCTGATGAGTTGTGAGTAGTTTACCACAGACATTCGGGTCCTTAGTTATTAGCTAGATGGCTTCTTCTCTCTCTTTGAATCTCAATACCATGTTCTCCTTGATCTTCTTGGAGATCTATTCGATGTAACTCTATTTGCGGTGTGTTTGTCGAGATCTGATGAATTGTGGGTTTATGATCAAGTTTATCTATGAGAAATATTTGAATCTCCTCTGAATTCTTTTGTGTGTGATGAAGTTATCTTTGCAAGTCTCTTCAAATTATCAGTTTGGTTTGGCCTACTAGATTGATCTTTCTTGCAATAGGAGAAGTGCTTATCTTTGGGTTCAATCTTGCGGTGTCCTTTCCCAGTGACAGCAGGGGCAGCAAGGCACGTATTGTGTTGTTGCCATCGAGGATAAAAAGATGGGGTTTATATGAGATTGCATGAGTTTATCCCTCTACATCATGTCATCTTTCTTAATGCGTTACTCCGTTCTTTATGAACTTAATACTCTAGATGCATGCCAGATAGCGGTCGATGTGTGGAGTAATAGTAATAGATGCAGGCAGGAGTCAGTCTACTTGTCATGGACGTGATGTCTATAGACATGATCATGCCTAGATAATCTCATAATTATTTGCTTTTCTATCAATTGCTCGATAGTAATTTGTTCACCCACCGTAATACTTAAGCTATCTTGAGAGAAGCCACTAGTGAAACCTATGGCCCCGGGGTATATATTTTATCATATAAGCTTTCAATCTACTTTTATTTGCATCTTTACTTTTCCAATCTATATCGCAAAATACCAAAAATATATTTATCTTATCATATTATCTCTATCAGATCTCCCTTTCGCAAGTGGCCATGAACGGATTGACAACCCCTTTATTGCGTTGGTTGTGAGTTCTTGTTTGTTTGTGTAGGTGCGTGGGATTTCTGAGGAGCCTCCTACTGGATTGATACCTTGGTTCTCAAAAACTGAGGGAAATACTTATGCTACTATTGCTGCATCACCCTTTCCTCTTCAACGAAAACCAACACAAGCTCAAGACGTAGCAATGCTACATAACCTCTCGGAACTATTTCCAAACAGAGCTCGCGAAGGTCTTCGGCTAACTCATTGGGTAATCCTCCGGTCATGAGTGTATTAACATAACTCTTGCGGCTCAACGCATCTGCTACTACATTGGCCTTTCCGGGATGATAGTGCAATTTCATATCATAATCCTTAATAAGCTCCAACCATGTCCTCTGCGTGAGGTTTAACTCCTTATGTGTGAAGATATATTTCAAACTCTTATGATACGTGTATACCTCACAGTGGTTTCCAATGAGAAAATGTCTCCACGTCTTCAGCGCATGCACTACGGCTGCTAACTCCAAATCATGCATAGCATAATTCAACTCATGAGGTTTAAGCTGTAGTGAGGCATATGAAACAACTCTTCCTTCCTGCATAAGCACTGCTCCAAGTCCTCGACATGAAGCGTCGCAATACACTTGATAATCCTTTCATTGATCTGGAAGAATCAGCATTGGGGTTGTAACCAAACATTTCTTCAACTCCTAAAAACTGGCTTCACTCTCCACAGTACATTTGAACTTGGTGCCCTTCTTCAACAACTCTGTCATGGGCTTTGCAATCCTGGAGAAATTCTCAATGAACCTCCGATAATATCTTGCGAGTCCAAGAAAACTCCTGATCTCTCTGACTGTTGTGGGTGCCACCCATTTAGTGATAGAAACAACCTTGGTAGGGTCTACTGCTATTCCTTCTCCGGATATAACATGTCCGAGAAATCTAACTTCCTTTAACCAAAAATCACACTTGCTGAACTTGGCATACAACTGATGTTCTCTGACCTTCTCAAGTACCAAACGCAAATGCTCCTTATGCTCCTCTTCCTTCTTCGAGTACACCAATATATCATCAATGATCACCATGAGGAACTTATCCAAAAACTCCATAAACACTTTGTTCATCATGTTCATGAAATAGGCAGGCACGTTAGTCAGATCAAATGACATAACGATATACTCATATAGCCCGTACCTTGTGGTAAAAGTTGTCTTAGGTATATCCTGCTCTCGAATCTTCAGTTGGTGATAACCTGATCGAAGATCAATCTTAGAGAAAACTTTAGCTCCTTGCACTGGTCAAACAAATCATTGTTCATCGGTTGTCACACCCTGATTTTGATGCCACTACACTTAAGCTAACAATCATGATAAAATGTGGTTTGACAAAAAACTTTTGAGTGTTTTGGACCTTGCATTGATTGGGTTTTGTCTGCTGTTTGCAAGTGCTCTAAAAATCAAATAAATCCTCCAACTCCTATACTTCATCTCCTTGCTCCAAACTCTTGAACCAATGATCATGCCATGTGTATAGGACATAAAAATAATTTCTTGCAAAAATAATTTGGCCAAATAGTATTTTCAAAAATTAGTTTTTTAAAAACCCCTGAATTGAGATTTGCACTGCAAGTACTTAATTAAGGGCAGTAAAAATCTTTCCAAAAATATATTTGACTCCTATTAGATATAGGACACCCAGAAACCATAAAAGTATAAGTTTAAAAGTTATTTCACTATTTTATTTAAAAGCTTTTTCTTAAGGCCAGAAATGGTCTTTAATAGGGAAAAATTATTTTATTGCTTCAAAAATATTTGACAAAATTTAGGGAAACTCATAGGACATATATTGTCCATATATATGAGTTTCAACACATGGTCATGATCAAAATATTGGACAAAACCTCCCAAAACCATTCCTGCTCATTTCAAGGATTTGAAATATTTCCACAGGAAATATTTTCATAAAATTCCAAGAAAATTCTAGCATGTCACATATGACATGTTTGATGGTATTGCCAAGTCTCATGTCATGGAGAACAGTATAACCCCATGAAACCCTATCAAAACCACTTCTGTTCTTTTTCAAGTTTGAACAACTTTGCACTGCCAAACATGTCCAGATATTCTAAATCCTTGTGAACATGCTCAAATGGTCTAACAATTTATCTAAACCAAGTGGCACAAGTTGGAGAACAAGTTAACTTGATCAAAGTGCCCCAAAACCCTTCCTGTCCAGAACCAAATTTGAACAACTCTACATTGGAAACTTTCTCCTTTTGATCTCAACTTTTGTGGACATGTTAATAACCTCAAATGATGACACTACACCAAGTGGTGCATCAAGGAGAACAGATTTGCATGACTAAATCTTGGAAAGTCCATTTCTGTTGATTTCTAGGGTTCACAAAAGTTGCATTGGCAACTTTGCCCAAATGAACTCAATCTTGGTGGAACCTCTTATTTTCTCATGCCATTTTACCCTGTCAAGCCTCATGACAAGGTAAGACCATTTGCTTGCCCAAACCTACATCAAACACCTTCTGGCAGAAACTTAAAATGCATGCTTGGGCCATTTCCACTAATCTCCATGAGCTGAACTTCTTCCCACAACCTCTCCTAGTCCCACTCTAACTGTGGTGTGCTTCCCTGCCCGAGAGGCCATGATGAAGGGGGGCATGGATCCACTTTCCTTCTCTGGACAGCAACATTTTCACTCTCTCTCCACCTTTCCTCTCCTCTACTGGATCCCCAAGGCATCCAATGCCCTTTCCACATTGTTTACTCCCCCCTGCAGCCACCATACAAAAGTGGAAGCGCGACTGCGCGCGGAAAAGCCGCGGATGCCGGCCAAAGACGCGCTCTGGAGCACGTCATCGCGCTCCCGACCGTTGACGCTGCGTCCCCCGACCACCTCGGTCCTCCCCCGCACGCCAGTCGATACCCCTCGACGTCCGCAACATGCCACGCCCCTGGCCCCCTCCTCCTTCTCCCTCCTGTTGCCTCCTTTCGCACGCGCACCGGCCGCCCGAGAGCCCCAATGGCCGAGCTCACACGTGCGATGCTCTGGCCCTCCCCCGCTCTCTCTCTTCTCTCCCTAGCTCTGGACCGAATCCAGGAACACCCCAGACACACCGCGACGAACTCCCGTGGCCCGTAGCAACGAGCACGAGCTCGCCGGCGCACAAACCCGCGGTGCACCATCGCCTCGCCATATAAGGCCGCCCGAGGCCTCTCTCTGGAGTCCTTTGGCTCTCTCTCTCTCCCGTACGCTCCCCAGGCCCATCCATTCCTCCCCTAGTGCCCTCATTCACCTCCATGGCCGGAAATCTTGCCACCCGCCACTGCTCAAATTCGAGCTCTCCGGTGCTCCTCTCCCCCTCACACCTGCACCAGAGCATCACCCACTTCCCCACGGCCCTCTCCCGGACTCCATTTCTACTTCTCCGCGGCCGCAGCACCGTGCCCCAACCTCACCGTCAGCCTCGTCCGCCGCGGCCAGTGCCCTGCTCGACCTGGTGCCCCTGGGTGACCGTGCCACCCATGGTTAGATGCGGCGTGGCCTTCTGAGCGCGCCGGTACGCCGGGCGTCGCCGTAGGTGGCCGGTACCGCTGGGGAGGATGCCGGCGCCCGCTCGGCCTTGCCTCCCCTGCCTCTGCTCTATTCGAGCGGGAGGTAGGAGATGGCCTGGGCACTGGGCCCCACTCGTCAGCGACCCGGTGGGCGGGCCCCGCCCGTTTAAGTGGAAATGGGCTCTGCCCGCTGCCGCCTTCGCTCGGGGAAGGCGTCTTCCATGGAATACGCCATCGACGTCGCCCCTGTCGCCGCTGGGCCGGCCTAGTGGCGCCCTGCTGCTAAACTTCGCCCAGCGCGCCGCCGCCGCCCAGATCCAACCCGTTTGGGTAAAAATCTTTGTCTTTTTCTTTTTCCAGAAACTTGTAAAATCCATAAACAATTCAAATGGACTCCAAATTTGATGATTCAAATTTCTAGTGACTCTATAAATCATGATCTATCTGGTGATTCAACATGCACATTTTTCCAGAGACCTTTTCTTCACAAATATTAACCAAACCCTATCTTTCCTATTTCTAGGATGAATTTTAGAAAATCACAGGGAGCTCAAACTTGCTCCAAATGCCATTATTCCAATTCCTAGATGCATCTAAGTTAATAACTTCGTTTATGAACATTTTTCTTAATACTTTCTGTAGCCCACAAAATAATGAGCCATTTCTTCATATTTGACAACTTTGCAAAATTCATAGGAAAATCATTTCAACTCCAAATCCAGTGAAACCAATTCCTAGATTCTTCTAAAATCATCCTTTGTTAAATGGGTGCCTTTGCTCATTTTTCAAAAATATGTTTCTGTACACTTCTTGCAATTCCATAAACTCCTTGATCCCATCCTATCAAAATGTTCAGAAATAACCACTGATCCAATTCCAATGAAACTACTCTGGTTATTTTTCATATAACCAGAGATGTTCTAGAAAAGTAAAATTAATATTTTTAGAGCACTTTTATTTTCTGCCTTGTTGTGTTGCTTACTATGCTTGCTTTCGAGGATAGTTGACGAAGTAGACGGAATGCTTGGAGTTGGACCAGAGATATTTGAAGACCTCGAAGACTTTGTTACAACAGGCAAGCGGCCCTTTGACCATGTCTATGAAACCCTTTTTATGCAAGTCATATAGCCCTTATTATTGTTGCATTGGAATCATGATGAGATGGTGAACCACGTGGGTTGGTCGCCTCTGTTACTTCCTTGTTGATACTTGCGTTGTGCATGACCCTACCTTCTTATGAGGGTTATGCCAGTGGGAATAGATAGGATGCTAAAGTAGTGCTACACAAAAAAAGGACGGGAATATGCACAGTGATGGAGATAGAGTATTTTCAAAGGACTTTTCGAAAACCCCGTCGGGTGCCACTTATGCCCGAGGGAGATGATGAGTTGGGTAGCCACTTGATGACGAAGTGGTGAACCGAGGCAAGTGTGTGGGTTGTTTTCAAAAACGGATTGATTTAAGTTGCGACCGTTATTCCAACCTTACATGCCCAACCACTCTACCCTTATATGGGAAAGGGCATTATTGAGTACCTAGGTCAATACTAGCTTGGAGCCCGCATTACTAGTGACGGGGGAGAGTTGGTGCTCTCTCTCGGGACGGGGTCGTGCCAGGTAGGGCGGCCATGACTGTCTTCACAGGGCACCGGACACACCGTTGGTACCCCGTGCCAGTGGTATGTGATAAATATGGGAGCAAGGCTCCATGAAAGTGTTGTGTGAAATGTTGGGCACGGGGGTTACTGCCAATCGAGTGGACTCCAGGTTAGTGTCGTCTAGGGAAAGGTAGTGATCGGGTGCTTACCCCGGGTACTTGAGGTACCGCGGGTCGTGGATGACACGGAAGTTCCCCGGATCTTGTGGGTAAAGTGTGCAACCTCTGCAGAGTGTAAAACTATTCGAATAGTCGTGTCCACGGTCAAGGACAGTTGGGTAACCGCTCTTGGGCTACGTCCATGTGTTTACGAAACCTAGTGAGTATGTATGGATGAGTGGAAAGAACTACTTGGGTCAAGTCAAGGGACTTGACATGATTGAGTTGGGTTGGTGCCCACTCTATTTATGTTGATATCTATAACCTGTCCTCATGGTTACTTGAATCCTCTTGATGCATGCTATGCAAGTTGTTGAACATGTCATTGCACTCAAAACTAGCTTTCTGCAAAAATTTACCTATATCATGCTTTGTTGTATCTTGAACCAAAACATGGGTTGCTTGCGAGTACATTCAAAGTACTCATTGGCTTGCCACTAGTTATTTTATTGGCCAGGCATGAAAGATCATGATATGAAGAAGAATACTTCGGTGATGAACATGCGAGCTAGGACGCTTCCCAGTCAGAATGCATGTAGGGTTAAGGCAGATGGCATGGGTCCAAGTTATCGACGAAGATTTCCGCTGCGATGATATACTCAAGACTTGACCATAAGGGTCCTACTTGTGCGAAACGGTATGTATGGATGTAAGACTCTTGTTATTCAGCTTCTGTGTGTTCAGTGAGCATTGATCTCTGGGATCACTGTACACGTGCATTCGGTGATCACGACTTATGAGTTGGTGTCCACACATCGGTAAAGGGTATTTGTTCTTGATCGTCACTTCATTCAATGCACGATAGTCAACAACCATCCTTAATGATCCATCCTTCTTCTCCACTAGAAGCACTGGGGCTCACTAAGGTGACTAAATTGGTCGGCTGTAACCTTTATCCAGTAACTCCTTAATCTGCTTCTTAATTTCTTCCAAATCCTTTGCGGGCATCCGATACGGTCTCTTTGATATTAGCCCAGTGCCTGGCAATAGCTCAATCAAAAACTCAATGTCTCAATCCGATGGCATGCCTGGCAACTCTTCTGGAAATACGTCGGCGAAATCCGTCACCACTAGTACTTCCTCCTGTACAACTCCTGATAAGGAATTCACTTGAGTCCTCTTCGGCACATGCCGGGATACATACTTGATCCTTCTTCCTTCTGGGGTGGTGAGGAATATCGATTTACTAGGACAATCAATGTTCCCTCCATACTTTGATAACCAATCCATTCCTAATATTATATCCAATCCTTGTGACTCCAAAATTATTAGGTCTGAGGGAAACACATAGTTACCAATCCTTAAGGGTAACCGATCACACCATAGGTTGGCCATATACTCTGCTCCTGGTGATCTTACTAACATGGGTGACCTAAGGGCTTGGGTTGGCAGGTCATACTTATCCACAATTCCCCATGATATGTATGAATGCGATGCACCAGTAAATGCATTATTCAAAAACATACCGACAACTGCGTTGGGTTGATCGTCAATCTCCTCCACGCTGATGTGGTTCACCTGACCTTTGGTGAAGGGGTTGGGCTTCTTGGCAGACCTTCTATTGCCATTTCCATTCTTCGCTTCAGGACATTCAGTGGCATAATGTCCGGTCTTCTGTCACTTGAAACAGGTGATGTGGCTTAGATCCCTCTTGGCTGGTGTTGACGGGTTGGAACGGTTCTGGCTGCTGCTCCCTCCATTCCCATTGCCATTCCTGGTGCCACTATGGTTGTGCAAACTAGCTTCGTTGTGCATGTGTCCTCCATGGTTATGGCATCCATGGTTGTGGGTATGTCCTCCCAAGTACGGGGAATAGCGGGTGTCGGTGTCAAAACCGGCGGATCTCGGGTAGGGGGTCCCGAACTGTGTGTCTAGGCGGATGGTAACAGGAGACAAGGGGCACGATGTTCTTACCTAGGTTCGGGCCCTCTCGGTGGAGGTAAAACCCTACTCCTGCTTGATTAATATTGATGATATGGGTAGTACAAGAGTAGATCTACCACGAGATCAGAGAGGCTAAACCCTAGAAGCTAGCCTATGGTATGATTGTTGTTCGTCCTACAGACTAAGACCCTCCGGTTTATATAGACATCGGAGAGGGCTAGTGTTACACAGGGTCGGTTACAATGGTAGGAGATCTACATATGCGTATTGCCAAGCTTGCCTTCCACGCCAAGGAAAGTCCCATCCGGACACGGGACGGAGTCTTCAATCTTGTATCTTCATAATCCAGGTGTCCGGCCAAAGGTGATAGTTCGGCTATCCGGACACCCCCTAAACCGGGACTCCCTCAGTAGCCCCCGAACCAGGCTTCAATGACGATGAGTCCGGCGCGTAGATTGTCTTCGGCATTGCGAGGCGGGTTCTTCTCCAAATTCCATATACTTGTCGAATAGTGTCTAGATTCTTATAAATGCTGGGCTCCTTGGCTTCCACGCCCAATAATGGCCATCTTCCACGTGTCAAACGAATGCGAAAAGCCAGGGTATCTTTATATTTACCCCCCTAGCTGCGCAAATGAGCCGCCTATAAAAGAGACGGGGATCTAGATCCGAATCACACCATCCTCCCTCTGCGAGCATTCATCAGAGCGCCTCTTGACAAAAATCCATTCCATCATGGACAGTCAACGCAGCTACTCCTCTCGCACTCCCAGCCCTCAGCCTGGAGATTGGGAGAGATGCTCAGTCCCGCACAGTGAGTTAGTGACGCTCCAAGCCAAGGGATTTCGTCCCCCACCCTTTATGGTTCCGGCTCGAGCCGGACTCGCCACCTATAAGGGCGGAAAGCAAGCGGAGAGCGTCCCCGATCCTTCCAAAGGAGAGCGGGTATGCTTTGTCTCTTACCTGATAAGAGGACTCAGATTTCCAATACATCCGTTTCTCCGGGGGCTCCTGGAGTTCTACGGCCTCCAGCTCCACCACCTTACGCCTGCCTCCGTTCTGGACATCGCGGGCTTCGTGGCCCTTTGCGAACTGTTTTTGGGCATCAAGGCTCATTTTGCGCTGTGGAAGAGATTATTCTGCCTTGTACCCCGTTCTCATGAGGGGTCAATATATCAAGTGGGCGGAGCCGAGCTACGGCGCATCGCCGGGACCGGATATCTATCCGGAACCCCGAAGAAGGCGTCCAAAGACTGGCCGTCGGAATGGTTTTATATAGAAGACGCCCCGCTACCGGATCCCATTCGGACCAGCCTCCCGGAGTTCAGCAATGCTCCCTTGAAGAAATGCCTAAGTTGGCGTCCGCGGAGCTCTCAAAGGGAGAATGACATGGACGTCCTTTACCTGATGAGCCGAATAAGATTATTGGCTCATTCCGGAATGTCCATGATTGGGGTCATGGCCACATGCATTATGCGGGGGGTGCAGCCGCTCCAGTATAGGAGCCACCCCATGTGGGACTTCAACGGGGAGGATGATGCCACCCGTGATGGCCGTAAGGGGCCGGGATCGGTCGCCGATCTGGTGAAGATCTTGTCCACTCTGTACAAGGGGAAGAGGAGGATTTCTTCTGTGCCAGTCCATTGAACGGATTTTCTATGAACAACCCTCGAAGCTGGGTAAGCGGACATTTCTCTTTGCCTATCCGATCCATATTCCCATGGTTGTGTATCTCATTTTGTGATTTCGACGCCGGAACTGCGCCGGGCCGTAGAGGATATACACAGCCCGGTTCCACAACCTGAGGATCCGGAACGGTCCCCCGATCGGGCCTCCGAAGAGGATCCGGACATAAAGGTGGAGCTGATCGATGGGGTGTTCCACCAACTTAGCATCGACAATGCTTTGGTCGCCATTACGGCCGACTACCCTGGAATATTTCCAGCTTCCCAGGTAACTGTGATCGAAGTCCTGATACCATGACCCATTCGTGTTTATTTCTGATCACCGCATACCAATGGTGTTTCGCAGGGGGTGCCTTTGAGGCGGGAAGCCGAGCCCGCGGCGGCTGGCCAACAAGGGGAAGCTCGGCCCAGTAGGCAGAAAAGAAGTACGGTGCGGATCGAGACGTCGCCGCAACGGTATGGCGCGCCTCCGCGTTTCAAGGAAAGATTCCTGGAAAGCATACTAACGCTTGTGATCTTTTCAGGAAAAAGAGCGCTCGCTGGACTGTGTCCGGAGAGGTTGCCAATCAAGCCTCTGTCAACCAGGCTCCAAAGCAAGGTCCAGAAGGGGAGGCGAACACAAGGCAGACGTCAGATGCTCCTCCAACGGAGGATGCCGACAGATTGTCCGCCACCAAATCCGAGGTGGAGAGTGCCATGAATCATAGGCGCCGCCAGGCAATTCTTCGTGATGCATGTTTTTCCCAAGAGGCATTGAATGCCTTTAATTCGGGAGATGCGCACCTCCGTGCCGCTCAAGATGGTCTAGCCAGAGCCACAGAGCAGTATGTGAAAGACATACGGGTGAGGAATTTGACAGTTATATATGCCAGTAGCCCCCGAGACTTAAAATAGTTAGAATAACTGATTTAAGGATCATTTGTTATGCAGGATCTTACCAAAAAGAATACCCAACTGTCCCAGGATCTTGTGCAGGATCTTACCAAAAAGAATACCCAACTGTCCCAGGATCTTGTGCAGGATCTTACCAAAAAGAATACCCAACTGTACTGATTTAAGGATCATTTGCATTAGAGTAGTGTGCATGTTACTGTTTGGTTAATCCTATTCTGTTGCATAGCCTGTCATTGTTGCTATAGTTGTTGATACCTTACCCACAATCCTAAATGCTTAGTATAGGATGATAGTTTATCATCAGTGGCCCTACAGTCTTGTCAGTCTGCCTAGCTATACTATTGGGCCGCGATCACTCGGGAGGTGATCACGGGTATATACTTTACATACATACATACTATACAGATGGTGACTAAAGTCGGGTCAGCTCGTTGAGTACCCGTAAGTATTTGGATATGGGGCTGAAAGGACAGGTGGCTCCATCCCGGTAGATGTGGGCCTGGGTTCCCAACGGCCCCCAACTGTTACTTTGTGGCGGAGCGACAGGGCAGGTTGAGACCACCTAGGCGAGAGGTGGGCCTGGCCCTGGTCGGCGTTCGCGGTTACTTCATAATAACACGCTTAACGAGATCTTGGTATTTGATCTGAGTCTGGCCAGTGGCCTATACGCACTAACCAACTACGCGGGAACAGTTATGGGCACTCGACGTCGTGGTATCAGCCCGAGCCTTCTTGACGTCAGCGACTGAGCGGCACGCGCCGGGTTGGACCGCGTAATGCAACTTCCTTTGTAATGGAGGTTGCTAGGTTTGCTCACCGGCCGCGTTAGCAACGTGCAGATGTGCAATGGGCGATGGGCCCAGACCCCTGCGCGCATAGGGTTTAGGCCGGCGTGCTGACGTCTGTGTTGTTCCTAGGTGGGGCTGCGACGTGTTAATCTTCTGAGGCTGGGCATGAACCAGGAAAGTGTGTCCGGCGAAAGGGGACCGAGCGTGTTGGGTTATGTGGTGCACCCGTGCAGGGAAGTTTATCTATTCAAATAGTCGTGTCCCTCGGTAAAAGGACGACCCGTAGTTGTACCTTGACCTTATGACAACTATAACCGGATAATTAACAAAACACACCCAGACAAGTTCCAGAGATAACCCAGTGATCGCTTTCCCACAGGGCGACGAGGGGAGGATCGCCGGGTAGGATTATGCTATGCGATGCTACTTGGAGGACTTTGATCTACTCTCTTCTACATGCTGCAAGATGGAGGCTGCCACAAGCGTAGTCTTTGATAGGACTAGCTATCCCCCTCTTATTCTGGCATTCTGCAGTTCAGTCCACTGATATTGCATCTTTACACATATACCCATGCATATGTAGTGTAGATCCTTGCTCGCGAGTACTCTGGATGAGTACTCGGTTGCTTTGCTCCCTCTTTTCCCCCTTTTTCCTCTTCTTCTCGGATGTCCCAACCAGATGTTGGTGCCCAGGAGCCAGATGCCACCGTCGACGACAACTCCTACTACACTGGAGGTGCCAACTACTATGTGCAGGCCACTGATGACGACCAGGAGTAGTTTAGGAGGATCCCAGGCAGGAGGCCCGCACCTCTTTCGATCTGTATCCCAGTTTGTGCTAGCCATCTTATGGCAACTTGTTTAACTTATGTCTGTACTCAGATATTGTTGCTTCCACTGACTCGTTTATGTTCGAGGACTTGTATTCGAGCCCTCGAGGCCCCTGGCTTGTAATATGATGCTTGTATGACTTATTTTATTTTTAGAGTTGTGTTGGTGATATCTTCCTGTGAGTCCCTGATCTTTCTACAATATTTATCTGAATTTAAAGAAGTCATATTATCTTCTCTCGTTTATTTTTAATATTGGAAGTAAATGGAGAGAAAAATAATAAAATCAAATTGATCGTTTCTTCAAATTTGAAATAAATTCAAATATGAATTTTGTGAAACCTACAACTCTCTCCATGGGTCCTTGAGTTGCTTAAGATTTCTAGGATCTCAACCAAATGCAAGAATAAATATGAGATGCATATGGTGATCTATGTATAACATCCAAATTGAAAATTGGGATGTTACAGCCGTGGAGTAGTGGGCGGTGGGTACCCTGCGGCCCATCTTCGCGTGAAACCAACGCCAAAAAATCCTATAAATAGAGAAACAACTAGAAATAACCCTAGAACTTCAACTCTGCCGCCGCACGCCTCTGTACCTTCGAAATATCATCTGGAGCCCTGTTCCGACACCCTGTCGGAGGGGTAAATGATCACAAGAGGCCATCTTCATTATCGGAATCGGGGCTCCGCCGACCCAAACAAGGTTCAAACTCTGGGCATGTGCAAAGATCTAACCCAACTGCAGCCCCAAGCTCATCGCCTCATGGCTTGGCCTCGTCGAGTTCATGTGGGCGGGGAAAAGAGTGCAGACGGTAGTTTACCCAGGTTTGGGCCACCTTGCGGTGTAAAACCCTACTCCTGATTTGTGGTGGATTGCCTCGCGAGGAGGATGAGGATGAGCTAGTACATGTGGATGAGGTGCCTCAGGAGAGCTCAATGGCCGAAGGGTTTCCTCCCTCTCTATGGTGGATACTAGCCTATATTTATAGTGGCCTTGGTCCTCTTCCCTCATATGTTAGGAGGGAAGGTATACCATGGTGGCCCATTTTGAAAGGGGACACGAGTACATCTTATCCTGACAAAAGGTGGTCTTCGACTGCAAAGCTTCTGGTCACGACGCAGTGGTGGGCTCGGCGATGACCTCCGTCCTGTCGAGCTCATGGTCTTGGTGTCGTTGCACTAGAACGAAAACCTTTGGGGGATCCCTTGGGAACCCACGTATGTCCTTGCCTCCTTAGAACGAAAGAGGAAACTGTCCTAGACTGCGCCCGCTGGCTCTCGCCTGGCCTTGGTAGTCATGCCTCAAGTCATCACATGCCTCGTGAGATGAGAGGCTTGCATAGAGATCTCTGCTCCTCGGGAGGTAGGCTCGGGAAGCTTCTCCTCGAGAGGTCTTGGTTTCATTCCCCTCGCTAGGCGGCGGGGCCCTCATGAGGATATTTGTCGGCGTTCTGGGAACGGGGGTACCCAGACTTGCCTGCCTGCGGCCTGCGGCATGGCTCAGGGAGTGGCCCAGTACGGCCCATCTTCATCAACACATGTTCAAGACCCTCGCAAGGGGCCAAGCCTCGCGGGGTGGACGACAGGAGACTTCCTCAGGCACAGCCTCGTCAGGCTGGCTCGCGAGGAGGCAGAGAGATCAAGGCAGGGTACCTCACAAGGTGCCTGTGACGCAAGCCATGACGATCGAGGCCAGGCAGGCGCCGGCCTGCGCAGAGTCCTTGTTTCCCCTTTGGTGCAAAGGGGGCAAGCGTAGGCAAGAGTATCAAGCAAAGGCAACCATTTTGGTGCAACAAGACCAAGACCAGCAGGACGGCGGGATGGAGGTCATCGTTGAGCCCAAGCCGGCGTCATCGTCAGGGCTTTTGGCAGCCGAAGACCAAGTTTAGTTAGGATAAGTGTACTAGATGTTCCCCTTCAAAATGGCCAATTGTTGGTGCCGTTCCCGCTCAATATTTGGGAAGAGGCCCAGGGCCTCCCTCTATAAATAGGACTAGCCACCACAGAGTGGAGGCATGGAGCATCTCCCTAAAGAAGGCGCATAGACTAGAGAGAGGCGGTTGAACTCACCCAAGCAGTTCATCGCACCAGCCAAGAACAGCCCCTCGCGAGGCCATTCTTCCTTGTACTATTCATCATCAGCCCCTGAGGCAATCCACCACACCACAAACTGAAGTAGGGTATTACACCACAATGTTGGCCTGAACCAGTATAAATCTCGTGTCCCTTGTGTTATTCCTCGGGTAGTTTTAGATCCTTGCGAGGCGACGAGACGTGGGTAGGCAGGAGGCGTGATCTCCGCGTGCACCCCAGAGTTCGAACCATGCGGGTCTGCCGGAACCCGAAATCCGACATTTGGCGCGCCAGGTAGGGGTGTGCCGGAGCTTTCCCTTCCACCAACCAGCTCTCCGCCAACACCGCGGTTCGCCCTCATGAAGGGCAACGCGCCGCCCGCTCCGGTCGCCAGCGCCAGCATGGGGGCCAGGGGGCTCCGAGCCTTGGCCCCTACCTTCGACAGGTGCGATGGCCGAACAAGTTCAAGCCGGAGATGCCACCGCGCTAGGACGGCACGACCGATCTGCTGGCTTTCCTGCTGGCATACAAGGAGGCTGTCCTCGAGGCTGGGGGTGACGACAGGGTCATGGCTAACTGGTTTCTCATGGCCCTCACCGGCATCCCGCGCATGTGGCTGCTCCAACTGCCGACGGCTTCCGTGGCCTCTTGGGGGGAGCTGCGCGGCCTCTTCCTCGCCCAGTACGCTGCACCGGCGCACCCGGTCGTCGCAGCTCTCCTAGGTGGCTCGCAAGCACCACCTTCAGGCCGCCACATCAAGTCATTCGTCTGCCAGATCGGCGCCGCTTCCGCGCTGCATGGGGCTCCTCCGGGCTGGGCGGTGCCTAAAGCCGATCTGGCGTTCATCTCGGATGATCACCCCTCCAACTCAGCCTGCTCGGGCGCGCTCCCAATGCTGTGCACCCCCACCATCTGTCAAGCGGCCGTCACCAGGACCCTCATTGACGGTGGTGCTGGCCTCAGTGTGCTCTCGGTGGAGGCCTTCAGCCTCCTCCACGTACCGCCGGAGCGGCTGCAGCCCAGCAAGCCCTTCTTGGGCGTCAAAGGCGGCTCCACCGGCTCCCTGGGGCAGATCCGCCTTCCGGTGACCTTCGGCACCTGCGACAACTTCCGCACGGAGCTAATCGACTTCGACATCACCCCCATCGTCCTCCCATACAACGCCATCCTCGGCTACCCAGCACTAGCCCGGATCATGGCCGCAACTCACCCAGCGTACAACCTCATGAAGATGCCCGGGAGTAGCGGCATCCTCACCGTGTCCGGACACACCGGGGATGCGTTGCAAGCGCTCAAACTTACCTTCAAGGTCGCGGCGGTGGCGCAGCCCGCCAGCTCAGACGCCCCTGAGCCTAAGGGGGCTGCACCGGCCAAGAAGAAGCAGCTATTCACCCAAGACAAAGCGGAAACCAAGCAGGTACTGGTCGACGAGGACGGATCTGCTAGCGCCACCTTTACCATAGGCGCCAACCTCGAGCCCGAGCAGGAGGAGGCCTTGGTGAAGTTCCTACGCGCAAACAAGAAGGTATTCGCGTGGGAACCTGATCAGCTAGCAGGGGTCCCGAGGGGCATAATTGAGCATCACCTCAACTGAGAAGCAAGCTTACATCATCCAAGAGACCTGCAAGTTGGAGGCGGCAGGGGTCATTCGCGAGGTCCGCTACCCAGATTGGTTGGCTAACCCGGTTGTCGTGCCAAAGAAGGGAAGAAAGGAACGCATGTGTGTCGACTTCACCAACCTCAACAAGGCCTGCCCGCAGGATCCATTCCCACCCCCTCACATCGACCAGATCATCGACTCCACCGCTGAGTGCGATTTGTTGTGCTTCCTAGATGCCTTCTCCGGCTATCACCAGATCAAGATGGTAGTAGAAGACATAGAAAACACGGCTTTCCAGACCCCGTGTGGAGTGTACTGCTATACATGCACGCCATTCGGGCTGCAATGCAGGTGCGACCTTTCAGCGGCTGATGCACATCGCCTTGGGTCGGCAGCTCGGGAGGAATGCTGAGGCTTACGTTGATGACATTGGGGTGAAGTCTCGGGAGGCAAAAACCCTGATACAGGACTTGGAGGAAACCTTCGCGAGCCTTAACAAAGTGGACCTGCGGCTCAACCCGGAGAAGTGTGTGTTTGGAGTCCCCTCGGGCAACCTCCTGGGCTTCCTCGTATCCCACCGGGGCATCGAGGCCAACCCAGAAAAGGTAAAAGAAGTCGAGGACATAAGCCCGCCGAAGACCCTCAGAGAGATGCAGAAGCTCACCGGGCGCGTGACCGCACTAGGGCGTTTCATCTCCAAGCTGGGGGAACGAGCACTGCCCTTCTTCAAGCTGATGAAGAGGAAGGGCCCCTTTGAATGGACTGAACAGGCCGACAAGGCGTTCCAGGATCTCAAAAGGTACTTAACCAGCCCTCCGGTGATGGTGGCTCCGCGTCCTCAAGAGCCCCTAGTGCTCTACCTTGTAGTCACCCCCTACTCAGCCAGCGCAGCCCTGGTGGCTGTTAGGGAGGAGCGTAAGACCAAGGACGCAGCAACCATTCGGGTCAAAGCAAAGGAGGACCAAGAGGGCCTCACAGAGACCGCGACTGCAGCCGAGAAGGACCAGCCACTGCAGGGAAGCACGCCCAGGACAGAAGAGGCCCCTCCTCTAAGCGACCAGCCGCTAGGGGCTCCATTGTCTCAGGAGGCGCCCCAGCCTCCGGAGGGTGATAGCAGCGCCAGTACTCCCCACCTCGTCGAGCGCCCTGTGTACTTTGTCAGCACGGTGTTGCGGGACGTGAGGGCTCTGTACCCCATGCCTTAGAAACTCCTGCTCACGCTATTGGTAGCCTCGCGCAAGCTGTGGCACTATTTCCAAGGCCATCCCACCAAGGTCGTCTCGGCATATCCCTTGGAAAGGGTGCTCAGGAGCCCCAACTTAGCTGGAGGGGTCGCTGACTGGAACATCGAGCTGCAAGTGTTTCAGATAGAATTCAGCACCACCAGAGTCATCAAGGGGGCCACGCTTGCGGACTTCGTGGTGGAATGGGAGGAAGCGCCAGGCCTTGAGGCAGGCGAGGATCGGCCACTCTCCCCAGGAAGCGAGGCACCGAACGGTTGGGTCATGTACTTCGACGGGGCGTTCTCCCGACACGGCGCGGGGGCTGGTGCGGTGCTTGTATCTCCCACTCAAGAAAAGCTCTACTACGTCGTGCAACTCTATTTCCAGCACGGGGAAAAGGTCTCCTACAACATAGCAGAATACGAAGGCCTGATAGCAGGCCTGAAAGCCACAGTCGCCCTGGGGGTGAAGCGCCTCACCATCAAGGGTGATTCTCAGCTCCTCGTCAACTTCTCCAACAAAGTATACGAGCCGAAGGACGAGCACATGGAAGCCTACCTCGCGGAAGTCCGCAGGATGGAGAAGCAGTTTTGGGGGCTGGAGTTGCAGCATGTGCCTTGCGGCACCAATAAAGAGGCTGATGACATCCCCAACAGGGCATCCAAGCGGCTACCTCAGAAGCCTGGCGTCTTCGAGGAGCGGCTCTTCAAGCCCTCGGCGATGCCATCACTGTCAAGCACGGCGCAGCCTCGGGAGGAGCTCCCCGAGCCACCTGCCTCGGGAGCCCCGGTCCGCGGCCCGACCTCAGGAGCGCGCCTGCTCCTGGTGCTGGAGCCTCAGGAAGGGTGCTGGATCACAGAGCTCATGAGCTACCTGACACGAGGCACCTTGCCGGAAAAGGAAGAGGAAGCGCAGCGTGTGGCACGGCAGGCCACGGCATACTGCCTCAAGGATGGAGAGCTCTACCGGAGACGACCGAATGATGTGTCCTTACGTTGCATTTCCAGGGAGCAAGGGAAGGAGCTACTGGCAGACATACACGATGGAGACCATGGGCATCACTCGTCGTCACGGACTTTCGTTGGCAAGGTGTTCCGCAGTGGGTTATATTGGCCCACGGTACTCAATGACGCTGTGGAACTGGTGAAAGCTTGCGAGACCTGTCAGTTCCATGCCAAGCAGATCCATCAGCCGGCGGGAGGTCTGCAGACTATACCCCTCTCATGGCCATTCATAGTCTTGGGACTGGATATCCTAGGTCCATTCCCTCGGGCGCCAGTAGGCTACTGCTACCTCTACGTCACCGTGGACAAGTTCACCAAGTGGGCTGAGGGGGAAGCTTTCCGCACCATCCCCGCAGGCTCCGCGGTCAAGTTCATCAAGGGCCTCGTGAGCCGATTCGGGGTGCCAAACCGCCTCATCACCGACAACGGTTTGCAGTTCACTAGTAACCTCTTCAAAACATATTGTGCTAACCTTGGAACGCAGATATGCTACGCTTCGGTGGTGCACCCGCGGAGCAACGGTCAGGTCGAGCGAGCCAACACAAAGGTCCTCAGGGGCCTCATGTTGGGGAACGTAGCAAAAATTCAAAATTTTCTATGCATCACCAAGATCAATCTATGGAGATACTAGCAACAAGAGAGAGAGGGAGTGCATCTTCATACCCTTGAAGATCGCTAAGAGGAAGCGTTACAAGAACGCGGTTGGTGGAGTCGTACACGCAGCGATTCATATCGCGGTCGATTCCGATCTAAGCGCCAAAAGGACGACGCCTCCGCGTTCAACACACGTACAGCCCGGGGACGTCTCCTCCTTCTTGATACAGCAAGGGGAGAGGAGAAGTTGAGGGAGAACTCCAGCAGCACGACGACATGGTGGTGATGGAGCTCGTGGTTCTCCGGTAGAGCTTCTCTAAACTCTATGGAGGAGGAGGAGGTGTTGGAGGAGGGAGAGGGCTGCGCCAGGGGAAGGGTGTGGCTGCCCTCTCTCTCCCTCACTATATATAGGGGGAACGGAGGAGGGGGAGGTGCCCTAGGGTTCCCTAGGGGAGGGGCGGCGGCCACAGGGGAAACCCTAGATGGGTTTGGTCGCCCCCACCCCCTAGGAAACTTGCCCCCTAAGCCAGGAGGGGCGGCTGCCCTAGGAGTGTCGCCCCCACCTATCCTTGTTACGTGATATAGGGTGGGAGGGGCGCTCAGCCCCTTAGTGGGCTGATGTGCCCTCTCCCCTTGGCCCATAAGGCCCCCCAACGCTTGCCGGGGCCTCCGAAACCCCTTTCGGACACACCAGTCATCACCTGGTACCCCCGGAACAATTCCCGACTCCAATACCCTTCGTCCAATATACCGACCTTCACCTCCGGACCGTTTCGGAGCTCCTCGTCATGTCCGGGATCTCATCCGGGACTCCCAACAACCTTCGGTAACCACATACTATTTCCCATAACAACTCTAGCATCACTGAACCTTAAGTATGTAGACCCTACGGGTTCGGGAATCATGCAGACATGACCGAGACATCTCTCCGGCCAATAACCAACAGAGGGATCTGGATACCCATGTTGGCTCCCACATGTTCCACGATGATTTCATCGGATGAACCATGATGTCGGGGATTCAAGCAATCCCTTATGCAATTTCCTTTGTCAATCGGTGCGTTACTTGCCCGAGATTCGATCGTCGGTATCCCAATACCTCGTTCAATCTCGTTACCGGCATGTCACTTTACTCGTTCCATAATGCATGATCCCGTGACTAACTATTTAGTCACATTGAGCTCATTATGATGATGCATTACCGAGTGGGCCCAGAGATACCTCTCCGTCATACGGAGTGACAAATCCCAGTCTCGATTCGTGCCAACCCAACAGACACTTTCGGAGACACCTGTAGTGCACCTTTATAGCCACCCAGTTACGTTGTGACATTTGGTCCACCCAAAGCATTCCTACGATATCTGGGAGTTGCACAATCTCATGGTCTAAGGAAATGATACTTGACATCAGAAAATCTCTTAGCAAACGAACAATACGATCGTGTGCTATGCTTAGGATTGGGTCTTGTCCATCACATCATTCTCCTAATGATGTGATCCCGTTATCAATGACATCCAATGTCCATGGTGAGCAAACCATAAACATCTATTGATCAACGAGCTAGCCAACTAGAGGCTCACTAGGGACATGTTGTGGTCTATGTATTCACACATGTATTACGGTTTCCTGTTAATACAATTATAGCATGAACAATAGACAATTATCATGAACAAGGAAATATAATAATAACCATTTTATTATTGCCTCTAGGGCATATTTCCAATAGTCTCCCACTTGCACTAGAGTCAATAATCTAGTTCACATCATTATGTGATTGTATTGAATCCAACACCCATGGTGTTTGATCATATCTCGCTTGTGAGAGAGGTTTATTAGTCAACAGGTCTGAACCTTTCAGATCCGTGCGTGCTTTACAAATATCTATGTCATCTTGTAGATGCATCTACCAGGCGCTACTTGCAGCTATTCCAAATAACTGCTCTACTATACGAATCTGGTTTACTACTCAGAGTCATCAGGATTAGTGTCAAAGTTTGCATCGACGTAACCCTTTACGACGAACTCTTTTACCACCTCCATAAACGAGAAAATTGCTTAGTACACTAGTTACTAAGGTTAAGTTTGACTGCTGTCATGTGATCCATTCCTGGATCATTCTTGTAACCCTTGACTGACTCATGGCAAGGCACACTTCAGGTGCGGTACTCAGCATAGCATACTGTAGAGACTATGTCTAAAGCATAGGGGACGACCTTCGTCCTTTCTCTCTCTTCTGCCGTGGTCAGGTCTTGAGTCTTACTCAATACTCACACCCTATAACACAACCAAGAACTTCTTCTTTGCCGATCTATTTTGAACTCCTTCAAAATCTTGTCACGGTATGTGTTCGTTTGAAAGTACTATCAAGCGATCTCGATCTATCCTTATAGATCTTGATGCTCAATGTTCAAGCAGCTTAATCTAGGTTTTCCATTGAAAAACACTTTTCAAATAACCATATATGCTTTCCAGAAACTCTACATCATTTTTGATCAACAATATGTCAACAACATATACTCATAAGAAATTCTATAGTGCTCCCACTCACTTCTTTGGAAATACAAGTTTCTCATAAACTTTGTATAAACCCAAAATCTCTGATCATCTCATCAAAGCATATATTCCATCTCCGAGATGCTTACTCCAGTCCTTAGAAGGATTACTAGAGCTTTGCATACTTGTTAGCATCTTTTAGGATTGAAAAAACCTTCTGGTTGTATCACATACAATCTTTCCTCAAGAAAATCGTCGAGGAAACAATGTTTTGACATCCTATCTGCAAGATTTCATAAATAATGCAGCAACTGCTAATATAATTCCAAAAGACTCTTAGCATCACTATGAGTGAGAAAGTCTCATCGTAGTCAACTCCTTGAACTTGTCAGGAAACATCTTAGCGACAAGTCGAGCTTTCTTAATGGTGATACTTACCATCATTGTCCGTCTTCCTTTTAAAATCCATCTGTACTCAACAGACTTACGACCATCGAGTAGTTCTTCCAAAGTCTATACTTTGTTTTCATACATGGATCCTCTCTCGGATTTTATGGCCTCGCGCGATTCGTCGGAATCCGGGCCCACCATCGCTTCTCCATAGCTCGTAGGTTCATTGTTGTCTAGCAACATGACCTCCTAAGACAGGATTATGTACCACTCTGAAGCAGTACGCATCCTTGTCGACCCACGAGGTTTGGTAGTGACTTGATCCGAAGTTTCATGATCAATATCATCAGCTTCCGCTTCAATTGGTGTAGGCGCCACAGGAATAACTTCCTGTGCCCTGCTACACACTAGTTGAAGTGATGGTTCAATAACCTTATCAAGTCTCCACCATCCTCCCACTCAATTCTTTTGAGAGAAACTTTTCCTCAAGAAAGGACCCGATTCTAGAAACAATCCCATTTGCTTCCGGCACTGAGACAGGAGGTATACCCAACTGTTTTGGGTGTCTTATGAAGATGCATTTATCCGCTTTGGGTTCGAGCTTATTAGCCTGAAACTTTTTCACATAAGCGTCGCAGCCCCAAACTTTTAAGAAACGACAACTTAGGTTTCTCTAAACCATACTTCATACGGTGTCGTCTCAACGGAATTACGTGGTACCCTATTTAAAGTGAATGCGGTTGTCTCTATGCCTAACCCATAAACGATAGTGTTAATTCGATAAGAGACATAATTGTATGCACCATATCCAATAGGGTGCAGTTATGATGTTTGGACACACCATCACACTATGGTGTTCCAGGCGGTATTAGTTGTGAAACAATTTCCACAATGTCTTAATTGTGTGCCAAACTCGTAACTCAGATATTCATCTCTTATGATCATATCATAGAGATTTTATCCTCTTGTCACGACGATCTTCAAGTTCACTCTAAAATTAATTGAACCTTTCAATAATTTGTAATTGTGTTTCATCAAGTAAATATACTCAGCTTCTACTCAAATCATCTGTGAAGTAAGAACATAACGATATCCACTGCGTGCCTCAGCACTCATTGGACTGCATACATCAAAATGTATTACTTCCAACAAGTTGCTTTCTTGTTCCAACTTACTGAAAACAAGGCTGTAGGACCTTGAGAAGAGGTGTCTAGAGGGGGGGTGATTAGACACTAAGTACCAAAGTTGCAGTTTTTAAGTTTCCTTAAGTTTAAGTGGAGATTAGGCACAAGTTTAACATTCACAATACATATCAAGCAAGCATGCAGGAGTATATGGGCAGCAGAAAGTAAAGCATGCAACTTGCAAGAATGTAAAGAGAAGGGTTTGGAGGATTCAAACGCAATTGGAGACACGGATGTTTTTGGCGTGGTTCCAATAGGTGGTGCTATCATACATCCACGTTGATGGAGACTTCAACCCACAAAGGGTAACGGTTGCGCGAGTCCATGGAGGGCTCCACCCACGAAGGGTCCACGAAGAAGCAACCTTGTCCATCCCACCATGGCCGTCGCCCATGAAGGACTTGGCTCACTAGCGGTAGATCTTCACAAAGTAGGCGATCTCCTTGCCCTTACAAACTCCTTGGTTCAACTCCACAATCTTGTCGGAGGCTCCCAAGTGACACCTAGCCAATCTAGGAGACACCACTCTCCAAGAAGTAACAAATGGTGTGTTGATGATGAACTCCTTGCTCTCGTGCTTCAAATGATAGTCTCCCCAACACTCAACTCTCTCTCATAGGTTTTGGATCTGGTGGAAAGAAGATTTGAGTGGAAAGCAACTTGGGGAAGGCTAGAGATCAAGATTCATATGGTAGGAATGGAATATCTTGGCCTCAACACATGAGTAGGTAGTTCTCTCTCAGAAAATGTATGCTGGAAGTGTAGGTTCAGTCTGATGGCTCTCACCACGAATGAAGAGGAGCTGGAGGGGTATATATAGCCTCCACACAAAATCTAACCGTTACACACAATCTACCAAACTCGGTGGGACCGAATCGTTAAACTCTGTCAGACCGATTTAGCAAACAATGTGACCGTTAGGGTTTTCGGTGGGACTGAAATGCAACTCAGTAAGACCGATATGGTTAGGGTTAGGGCATAACGTAATCTCGGTAAGACCGATTACACAAACTCGGTGAGACCGATTTTTGTAATAAGATTTCCAGAGAGTTGGTCAGGCAAACTCGGTTTGACCGATTACACAAACTCGGTGAGTCAACCAGAAAGTTTGCATTGTAATCTCGGTAGTACCGATTGCTCAAACTCGATGAGACCGATTTTGGTAATGGACATACACAGAGAGATTACAATCCCATCTCGATGAGACCGAGATCCCTATCGGTGAGACCGCTTAGGGTTTGTGGAAGTGGCTAAGACATCTGAAATCGGTGGCGCCGGATAGAAAGAATCGGTGTGACCGTTTTTGGCTTTAGGTTTAGGTCATTTGTGGAAGTGGGAAAGTAGTTGAGGGTTTTGGAGCATATCACTAAGCACATGAAGCAAGAGGCTCATTAAGCAACACCTCATCCCTCCTTGATAGTATTGGCTTTTACTATAGACTCACTGTGATCTTGGACCACTAAAATATAAAATGAAGAGTCTTGAGCTTGAAGATTGAGCCAATCCTTTGTCCTTAGCATCTTGAAGGAGTTCCCACATCCTTTAGTCCATGCCACTCCATTGTTGAACTTATCTGAAACATACTAGATAAAAGTGTTAGTCCAACAAGAGATATGTTGACATTAATTACCAAAACCACCTAGGGTGCACTTGTGCTTTCAATCTCCCCCTTTTTGGTAATTGATGACAACATACATCAAAGCTTTAGATAAAGATGTACAGAGTAGCAAGTAAACCTTTGGAAAGACATGTAACAAACATAGGCTACCCTTACATGTATGCAATCATGTGAATATGGAATATAGAAGCATGTGAGATCATAACCATGATAGAGTAGGCAATGTGTTACATGTATCTTGGCCATATGCATCAGAGCAAAGAATATTAAAGAGAATACCTTCATGCCCATGAGTCCTTCTTGCAAGAAGTATGTACATCAGCAAGAATTCCTCATACACATGATTGTGATGCATATACTTACCTTGAAGTCTTGAGTTGGCTTAGGATGAAATGAACCTGCGTAAACAAGGATAGATAACACAGATACATCTACTAGCCAGAGCAAACGGAAGAAACCACAAGAATACCAAGACTGGGATGACATGTAGAGAGTGAGTACTAAGTACCACATTGGATTAGACATGTCCCCAAGAGTAAAGATATGCAATGAATTTAAATGATTTCTTTTCCTTAGATGTCTTGCTACCCCTGAATCTAGCATGGGATACTGGGAGAAGATAGGGAATAGAAAATCAGAGCTGAAAGATATGAATGATGATCAGAGCTAATGTATGCTAATGCAAATAAGCACAACAGATCATATGAACATGTCTCTCCCCTCAAGAAGACATGTGGGCATCTCTCCTCTTAAACACCAAGCATCTGGGATCCTTGAGAAATACTTTCTACTTGAGTATTCTCTCCCCTTGAAGATCTCTTTCTCCCCCTGAGGATCTCTCTCCCCCTTGAGGAGCTCTCTCCCCATTAAGTAGGTGATATACTCTTTCTTTGATGTGATCTCTCTCTAAGTGATAAGCTTTGATGTGATCTCTCTCTCCCCCTTTGACATCAATTTCCAAGAAGGGCTTTCTAGAATCCGTCGCATGGGTTTCGTCCTTGAGACACATCACAAAGAAATGATAAAAATGTGATGCTTTTAGAGGACAAGATTCATTGAGTGGAGCTGGGAAAGAAGAAACATAGAATATGTGGCAAACTATTTTTCCTGATGTGAAATCGGTGGCACCGAGTGGTATCCTTCGGTTGTACCGAAAGAATCCGGTTGGACCGAAAATAACAAATCGGTGTAATCAAGTTCATCGCAGAGAAAACACTTGTCACCTCAGCTCACTAGACTAGTAAGATCTCACAAAGATTTGCAAGGAATTTGATGCAGAAAATGCAAAGCAAACAGAAAGAAATCTAGATGAAGTGTTTTTTTGAAAGGGGAAACAAATATGCATGAGACAAATGCACAAACACAGAAAAGAACACAAGAGAACTTCATCTAGAGATGGTCGGCGACAAAGTCACCTATGTTAGAGTATATTGACTTAGGAGTCAAGTGAGATCACTTGATCATGGGTCAAACTCATCGTTTAAGCTCAAAATGGGCTTGCCATTTTTCGTTTAAGCATATTGATGTATTCACATCTTGTCGAGTTGCTTTAGCTCATGACTTGGAGTAAAGCTTCTCTAAGATGGAATAACATACCTTGGTTGGTGGTGTGGAACATGTAGTTGAGCTTGTGTGGGTTGCTCAAGGTTGATGTAGCTCCTCAAGAATTGGGAGCACCACTTGGAATTTGAGTCCATCTACCTACATGGGTTAGTTCTTGCAAGGAAGAGCACTTGTGTATCCAAAAATGACAATCATGAAGCTCAACATAGAATTTGTCAAAGGATATGTTTGAGTGGTTCCATGCTTCCTTGTTTTTAACCACCTGTAGAGACTTGGTGATGTAGAGATTCCTCAAGATGTGAGTAGATTTCAATCTCATGGAATTTGATTCCACCAAGAAACTACATGGGTTAGATAACACGCAAGATGCAAATATATCCAAGACATAAGATTTTCATCATAAGAGAAATATCAAGGATTAGTCATAAGCTCATGTCTTGCATGTATCCAATGGAGTTTCTACTCCAAGTTTGAAGCATCAATGATGTTCAATTCTCCTCTTAACCTGCAAAACACTTTCTCATCAAGAGGTTTAGTGAATATATCCACTAATTGCTTTTCGGTGCGAACATGCTTAAGATCAATGTCACCCTTAGCAACATGATCTCTAATGAAATGATGACGAACTTCAATATGCTTAGTTCAAGAATGTTGCACGGGATTATGACCAATTTTGATAGCACTTTCATTGTCACAAAGCAATGGAACATGTCTCACATATATCCCATAATCTTTAAGAGTTTGGGTCATACAAAGTAATTGAGCATAACATGAACCAGCGGCAATGTATTCCGCTTCGGCGGTGGATAAGGATACCGAGTTTTGTTTCTTGGAGGACCAAGACACAAGAGATCTACTAAGAAATAGACAAGTACCCGAAGTGGACTTTCTATCAACCTTGTCTCCGGCATAGTCCGAGTCGGAATAGCCAACAAGATTGAAAGAGGCCCTCTTAGGATACCAAATTCCAAAATTTGGTGTATGGATTAAGTATCTCATTATCCTTTTCATGGCCTTAAGATGACATTATTTAGGAGCAGCTTGATATCGTGCACATATGCACACACTTAGCATGATATCGGGACATGAAGCACATAGATATAACAATGAACCAATCATAGAGCGATAAACCTTTTGATCAACCGGTTCACTGTCTTTGGTCAAATCAAGATGTCCACTAGTAAGCATGGGTGTAGACATACCTTTGCATTCTTGCATATTGAACTTCTTGAATAAGTCCTTGGTGTACTTCGTTTGAGAAACAAAGGTACCTTCCTTAGTTTGCTTGATTTGCAACCCAAGAAAGAATTTGAGTCCACTCATCATAGACATCCCAAACTTCTCCGACATTAGCTTCCCAAACTTTTCACTAAAATGAGGGTTAGTTGAACCAAATATAATATCATCAACATAGATTTGGCACACAAACAGTTCTCCATTAACCCTTTTAGTAAAAAGAGCAGAATCAATTTCCCCAATTTCAAAGCCTTTTTCAATAAGAAACATGGTGAAGCATTTATACCATGCTCTAGGAGCTTGTTTAAGACCATAAAGAGCTTTGTGAAGTTTGTAAACATGATTGGGTTTCTTAGGATTGAAAAAGCCGGGAGGTTGTTTAACATAAACTTCCTCCTCTATTTCACCATTTAGAAAAGCACTTTTAATGTCCATTTCGTACAAGGTGATATCATGATGATTAGCATAGGCAAGTAAGATGCGAATGGACTCAAGTCTAGCAACGGGATCGTAAGTCTCACCATAGTCCATACCTTCGACTTGTGTGTAGCCTTGGGCGACAAGACGTGTTTGTTGCGAACTACTTGTCCATCTTCATCTTGCTTGTTGCGAAACACCCATTTGGTACCGATGACGTTGTGGTTGTTGTTGGGCTTCTCAACCAATGTCCAAACTTGGTTCCTCTCAAAGTTATGTAGCTCTTTGTCGGTGTCAAAACTGGCGGATCACGGGTAGGGGGTCCCGAACTGTGCGTCTAGGCGGATGGTAACAGGAGACAAGGGACACGATGTTTTTACCCAGGTTCGAGCCCTCTCGATGGAGGTAAAACCCTACTCCTGCTTGATTGATATTGATGATATGGGTAGTACAAGAGTAGATCTACCACGAGATCAAGGAGGCTAAATCCTAGAAGCTAGCCTATGGTATGATTGTTGTTCGTCCTACGGACTAAAACCCTCCGGTTTATATAGACATCGGAGAGGGCTAGGGTTACACAGAGTCGGTTACAATGGTAGGAGATCTACATATCCGTATTGCCAAGCTTGCCTTCCACGCCAAGGAAAGTCCCATCCGGACGTGGGACGAAGTCTTCAATCTTGTATCTTCATAATCTTGGAGTCCGGCCAATGATGATAGTTCGGCTATCCGGACACCCCCTAGTCCAGCACTCCCTCAGTAGCCCATGAACCAGGCTTCAATGACGATGAGTCCGGTGCGCATATTGTCTTCGGCATTGCAAGGCGGGTTCCTCCTCCGAATAATCCGTAGAAGATTGTGAACACCAGGATAGTGTCCGGCTCTACAAAATAAACTCCACATACCACCGTAGAGAGAATAATATTTACACAAGTTCAATCTGCTGACGTATTGTGGCACGACGTCACACCACAACCAAGCCTTTACTCAAATCATTTTTATTATTCCACCTCAGCGCGTTTAGCGAAGCGGTTTCCTTGGCACGTCTTGTCAAAGCAGAGATCGTGTCCCCTTATTCCAGGATTCTCATCAATACGGACGTGGGTAACCCAACCGCGCCATTGATTGTGGCGCTTGGGAGATAAGCGAGTTTTACTAGGCTGGTGGGATCGCACAATTTCGTCCACCCATATATAAGGGGATAAGAATCCACCTTTTTACCTACGCCTTCTTCCTCCTTCGTTTATCCATCTCCGCGCACTCGAGCTCCAGCGCCCAAGTCCGCACATCTCACCTCAACCTTCTCCAGCCATGTCCGGAGCGGGAGGCAAGTGGATGGCCTCCTCCATTACGGAGGGGCACATCAAGAAGCTGCACAACGCCGGATATTTGTCCAGCGATATCGTGCACCGGCTCCCCGACGAGGGGCAGCTCATCCCCACCCCCAGGCCCCATGAGAGGGTGGTATTTCTTCCCCATTTCCTCCGCGGACTGGGCTTCCCACTCCACCCCTTTGTCCGGGGGCTCATGTTCTACTACGGCCTGGATTTCCATGATCTGGCCCCGAATTTCATCCTCAACATCTCGGCGTTTATCGTAATGTGCGAGGCCTTCCTCTGCATCCAGCCCCACTTCGGCTTGTGGCTAAAGACCTTCAATGTCAAGCCGAAGGTTGTGAAGGGCAGCCAAGCGGAGTGCGGAGGCGCCATGGTGGGCAAGATGCCCAACGTCACTTGGCTCGAGGGCGCCTTTGTGGAAACCATCAAAGGGTGGCAATCGGGGTGGTTCTACATCACCGAGCTACGTGACCCTGAATGGGCAGCGGCCCCCGAATTCAGATCTGGCATTCCCATGCAGCTCACTTCCTGGAAAGAGAAGGGCCTGCTGTGGGGTAATTCAGAAGAGCTGACCGGACATCAATCCTGTCTCCAAACCCTGGTGAACAAGAAGCTCAAGCTTGTCAACGTAATCCAGGTCATGCTCATCCGCCGGATTCTCCCCTGCCAACAGCGGGACTTCAACTTGTGGGAGTTCAATCCGGCACAACACCAGACCTTGTTCGGGCTCTTCGACACTACGTACGAAGAGGCCTGGAGGGTGCTGTTCAAGGGTGCCGAGGCTCCTGCATCCGCTACCGAAGATCGCAGATTCAGCTTGCAGTGTCCGGCTGGCGAGGTAAGCCAGGTTATCCTTTATGGGACACTCGCTTTTCATAGTTTGACTCTATGTGGGATCTAAACTCCCAGTACCTTTAACAGGCCTGGCAAGAGACATCCGGACAGGTTAACTGTTCGGCTCCCCTTTCAGAAGACCCAGCGGACGCCCGTCTGACAGGGCTGCTGGTCCCGGCGCCTTACGTGGTGCCAGAGAAGAAGGCCAAGAAGAAGTCCACGGGAACCCGGAGGAGTTCCCGGCGCTAGGTGTTATCGGATTCATCGTCCGATGACTCCGAGGCGGACTCCTCCCACGAGGACGAGGAGGAGAAGAAAGAGGCCTCTCCCCCAGCAAGGGGAGAGAAGAAGAGGAAGGCCTCCCCAAAGGGGGAGGCTGAAGGGTCCAAGAAGGGAAGGACCCTTTCCCCGGACTGCTCGGCCAACACCGGCGACGACGACGAGGAGTGGCCCTCAAGGGCCAACCCCCTAGCGAGATCGTAATTATCCGGACTCCTGAATAACTCATAATTTTCTTTTTGTCACATAGCATCTTTTAACGCCGCATACAACCCTGTAGTCCGCCCAAGGACGATCTCCCCGCTTCGTCGAGCGGGTCCTTGGGCACGTCGAATGTGAATAGCACTTCACTTCCGGCCGCCTCCTCCCCTCGTGATGCCAACGACGACGAGGTGGGATCCCAGAAAGGGACCCACCAGGAAGAGGAGGCCCCAGAGGTGCCGCAGGGCAACCTCCCGGACTTCGGAGCGGACTCTGCACCGGAACCTTCAGTGGTTCCGGAGTCCGGTGGGCGGCCCCTTCGTAAGAAGGGCAAGATTGTGACGCCGGCGGCCTCCGTCCAACCGGAGGCGCCGGATAACTTGCTGGAGGCGCTCAACGGCGCGTCCATCGAAGAAGAACACCGCACTGTCATGAGTGTGGTGATTCAGAAGGTTCAGCTAGCCAAAAGCGGGCTGACCGAAGCCTGCAGCAGCCTTCTAACAGGCTTTGAGGTAAGAATTTTAAGATATGTAATATAATACCGCATAGACAGTAGCCCCTGATGCTCGGTTTGGTGTTCGGAAAGAAAAGCCGGACTGAGGATCTAAAAAGATATACGCAGGTGTCTTAAAAAATATGTCAATATGGGAGTGCAGGCTGCGCTGCTGACCTCTGCCACACTGACTGCGGAGGTCAATACCTTGAACCAGAGCCTCGAGTGGTCCGAGAGCGAGCTCGACTGTGCCAAGAAGCAGCTCGAGGATAAGGAAGGTGAGTAATACCTTATTAAAGTAATACCTTATAGAAAAGGATTTGGTTGCAAAAAATGACAAGGATAACGTGGGTACTCCAGGGGCTACGAACAAGGTGGCGACCCTGAAGGAGGCAGTGTCCGCTGCCGAACGCAATGTGGCTGCGGAATGCGCCGGGCGAGAGAAGCAGGAGGCGCGGGTGGCGGAGGTAAAGAAAGAGCTCCAGGCTCTCATGGAAAAACACGAGAATTTGGAGCGTGACTCGAAGACTCGAGAGTCCGAGCTTGCGTCGGCTCTTGAGAGTGCCAAAGCCGGGAAGGCCGAAGCCCACAAGGCCCTCTAGGAAATCGAGGCATTGAAGAAGATAGCGGCGGGTAAGGCATTCTTCATGCAAAGCAAGCATGTAAAAGTGAATTACCTGTTACTTACCCGAATTTGGAGCTCTCCAGGAGCATTTGCAGATCTGCCCCGCAGCGTGTCCGATGCTTCCGCTTTCTACAGAGCCAAGGGGAGCTTGACGGAGAAGGTGTTCTAGTCTCAGTATGCTGAGGCCGGACATCCGGTGCCCCTTAGCGACCAGCTGAAGCAGCTGGTCGAGCTCCACAAGGTGGCCGAACAGGCCATGAAGGGCCTTATAGTTCGGCTATGGCCCAAAGAGGCCATTCCTGGGAGCTACCTCGGCCTAGTGCGGCGGCTGGTGGATGCGTGTCCCTGGGTTGAAGTCATCAAGCACTCCGCCTGCATTGAAGGTGCCCGTCGGGCCCTTACCCGTGCTAAAGTGCACTGGGGCAAGATGGATGCTGAGAAGCTTGTGACGGACGCGCCACTGCCGGGCAAGGAATATCGCACACCCGAGATGTATTATAAGGGTGTCCTGAAGGGTGCCCGCATTATTGCGGGTGAGTGCTCCAAAGATGTAATATTTGAGTAGACTCGCATTTTGTTATCCTGTGCACTGAAAACTTTGTTCATATGCGCTAAGCAACGCTTGTTAATTTAAAATATTACCTTCTGTGTGGCCGTTTATCAAATCTGAGAGATGGCAATTCGTCGGCTTCAGCCCCCATGCCACGAGTGCTGGGGTGTTCGGGATAAACTTGAGCGCTCTAGTTCCCAGTTTTGGGTCCATCTAGGGAGGTGCTCAACACAACGAACAAGGCAACTGGACTTATAGTGCTTGAACACTCACACTTAGCCATAGAATTCTATAATTTTAAATTTCGGCGAAGCCCCTAGTGTTCGGAAGGCCGAATTTGGGGCGCTATCCACGCCTGGGCCGGACAGAGCCGGTTCCTCGCTCTAAGCGGCATAAGTCTTTAGGGACTCGAAAAACCTCTCGAACAGCGACCGGCTCTCGCCTCATCATGACGGTCAGTTTTAGCTTTCTCCACTGAGGTGCTCTCCCAGCTCAACTGGGGCACAATCGCAGTGGTTCTCCCCGCGCTACCTTAGCCGATATAACGGAACGTAAGGTACCAAAACATGGGAGCCGGGAAAACCCAACTATTGACCCAAGACATGATTCGGAGCCGATGCATATAATGCTATAAGTTCGGGGTGCCGCACTTGTGAAAGTGTTCGGACTTATCACACCATGATGTGGGGAACTTAAGCCCCTGGTGTATTTAGCCGTACCAAAGTGTACAGATGCAACATGTCATAAATGAACATATGTATAAGAAAGGAATGCAATTATAGGCAAAAAGCGATGCATTGTTTATTCAAAAAATACTGCCGTGAATGCAGAATGATACGAATAGTGCGATAAGCAAGGGCTGGAACTATTTAGCATGTCCCCCTCCAGGGGTAGACTGCGGAATGGTGTATAAAACAGGTATAATGCTCATAATGGAGACCACCTAGATACTTGTCGTAGCTTTTCTCCTTCCCTAGCTGTTGCATCGTGAGTTCGGCAGGTCTGCTGCCAGACAGGGCCTCTGGTAAATGGAGTCCTGAGGATAAGAAAATAAAATAAAAAAGGATGACACACTTGGGAGCCCCTGGTGTGGTTGAGCCGCACTCTGGGCCTGCCATGGTCGTGCCCCTCCCCCTTTGCCCATGGTATTTCCAGAGCGTAGTGATGTACGCGGGGTACTGGTTTTGCAATTTTGCAAGGGCTGGGGTTGGGGCCACATTGCTACGCGTGGTCAGAACATGCCAGGTGGAATTGTTGTAGGTTACTTCGGGCGCGCTTAGCAGTGTCCGATCGCATAAGGGCCAGACTCGAGAATTGCCTTAAGAGGCTGCTCTGCACTTCTGCCGCGAGAGCCGCTGTATGTTCCTCCATTCGGATGGAGCGTTTATTGTTTCCGTTGACCATGATGACTCCTCGAGGGCCTGGCATCTTGAGCTTGAGGTATGCGTAGTGCGGCACCGCATTGAACTTTGCGAACGCGGTTCGTCCGAGCAGTGCATGATAGCCGCTGCGGAACGGAACTATGTCGAAGATTAACTCTACACCTGGTATGATGCCTTTGAAGGTCGTCTTTGTGGGTTTAATCCTTGAGGGGTCTATGCCCATTTTGCACACTGTATCCTGGTAAAGCAGGTTCAGGCTGCTGCCGCCGTCCATTAGGACTCTAGTGAGGTGAAACCCATCGATGATTGGGTCTAGAACCAATGCGGCGAACCTGCCATGGCGGATGATGGTGGGGTGGTCCCTTCGATCAAAAGTGATCGGGCAGGAGGACCATGGGTTGAACTTTGGGGCGACCGGCTCCATCGCGTATACGTCCCTGAGTGCACGCTTCCGCTCCCTTGGGGGTATGTGGGTTTCGTATATCATGTTCACCGTCCGCACTTGTGGGGGGAAACCCTTCTGTCCTCTATTGTTAGGCGGCCGGGTCTCTTCCTTGTCATCGCTATGCAGCCCCTTGTCATTGTTTTCGGCGATTAACTTGCCTGCCTTCTTGAATACCCAACAATCCCTGTTGGTGTGATTGGCTGGCTTTTCGGGGGTGCCATGTATCTGGCACGAGCGGTCGAGTATTCGGTCCAAATTGGACGGACCCGGAGTAGTTCTTTTGAATGCCTTTTTCCGCTGACCGGGTTTGGAGCCTCTGAATCCGGCGTTGACTGCCGTATCCTCGGTATTATCACTGTTCATGCAACGTTTTTGCTTGTTACGACGTGACTTGCCATTGCGGTCCTTGGTATCCAGACTGCCAGGATTTTTGTTGAGGTTGTTACTGTGGGCTAGCCAGCTGTCCTCTCCCGCGCAGAAGCGGGTCATAAGTGATGTGAGGGCTGCCATGGATTTCGGCTTTTCCTGTCCTAGATGCCGGGCAAGCCACTCGTCGCGGATGTTATGTTTGAAGGTTGCGAGTGCCTCTGCATCCGGACAGTCGACGATTTGATTTTTCTTGGTTAAGAACCGTGTCCGGAATTGTCTGGCCGATTTGTCTGGCTGCTGAATTATGTGTCTTAGGTCATCAGCGTCTGGTGGTCGCACATATGTGCCCTGGAAGTTATCAAGGAATGCGGCTTCCAGGTCCTCCCAACACCCAATTGATTCTGCTGGCAGGCTGTTAAGCTAATGCCGAGCTGGGCCTTTAAGCTTGAGTGGGAGGTATTTGATGGCGTCAAGATCGTCGCCGTGGTCCATGTGGATATGAAGGAGATAGTCTTCGATCCAAACCGCGGGGTCTGTTGTGCCATCATAGGATTCGATGTTCACGGGTTTAAACCCTTCAGGGATTTGATGATCCATTACTTCGTCTGTGAAGCATAGTGGGTGTGCGGCGCCTCTATATTGGGCTATATCACGACGTAGCTCAAGCGAGCTTTGTCTACTATGTTCGGCCCGGCCAGAATTACTGTATCCGGCGCGACGGTTGTCGTCGCGTATCGTGGGGCGCCCACGCGATCCATAGATCAATCTTGATTGTCTTCCCTTATCCTCCAATATGTCTCGCAAGTCCGGCACATTCCCCCGTGGCTTTGTACTTTTTGAGAGATGACGGGGTACAGCTTTAGTGGAAGGCCTAGAGGCTTCTCTGTCGCGGCCACGAGGTGGCCGGTCGGCCGTATTGTGTGCTGGTGATGTAGGTTTATATGCTTCCTCCTCTAATCGGGGCAGCAGCTTGCGTTTGGGGTAGCTTTTGGAGGGGCGTTCGAGTTTGTACTCTTCGGCCGCAAGGACTTCGGTCCATCTGTCGGCTAGCAGATCTTGATCAGCTCTAAGCTGTTGCTGCTTTTTCTTGAGGCTGCTTACTGTGGCCATAAGCCTACGTTTAAAACGCTCTCTTTCGACGGGATCCTCAGGCACGACGAATTTGTCGTCGTCGAGGCTTGCCTCGTCTCTGGAGGGAGGCATGTAATTATCGTGCTCTACCTCTTCGTCTGCCGCTCTCTCATGAGGGCTGGCTTCTCCGTCCTCCTGTGCTGAATCTTGTTGGAGGGGGTTGTCTTCTGTCACACCCAATATGCGACCCCATCCAAAAGGAACTCGAAGGTCCCACCAAGGATAGACCCGCATATTGAAATGCTTTTGCAAGGTGGATATCATTACATCAACATTACATAATGAGATGGGGATACATATATAAGGCATACAATACCACACAAATAAAACAACATCTTACAAGAGCAACATCCGACTACGGATGAAACACAAACAGAAGCTCAAACGACATCCACCCTGCTAGCCCAGGCTGCCGAGCTGGAACCTATCCCCTGATCAAAGAAGAAGTAGAAGAAGAACTCCAAATCAAGCAAACATCGCTCTCGCGTCATGATCATCGCATAACCTGTACCTGCAACTGTTGTTGTAGTAATCTGTGAGCCACCAGGACTCAGCAATCCCATTACCATGGGTATCAAGACTAGCAAAGCTTAATGGGAAGGAAGGGTAAAGTTGTGAGGTTGCAGCAGCGGCTAAGCAAGATATGGTGGCTAACATACGCAAAAGAGAGCGAGAAGAGAAACAAAGGAACGGTCGTCAACTAGTAATGATCAAGACGTGATCCTGAACTCCTACTTACGTCAATCATAACACAGAATCCGTGTTCACTTCCCGGACTCCGCCGAGAAGAGACCATCACGGCTACACACGCGGTTGATGCGTTTTAATTTGGATCTGGTGTCAAGTTATCTACAACCGGACATTAACAAATTCCCATCTGCCACATAACCGCGGGCACGGCTCTCGAAAGTTTATAACCCTGCAGGGGTGTCCCAACTTAGCCCATGATAAGCTCTCGCGATCAACGAAGGATATTCCTTCTCCCAGGAAGACCCGATCATTCTCGGAATCCCGGTTTACAAGACATTTTGACAACGGTAAAACAAGACCAGTGTCAGTGTCAAAACCGGCGGATCTCGGGTAGGGGGTCCCGAACTGTGCGTCTAGGCGGATGGTAACAGGAGACAAGGGACACGATGTTTTTACCCTGGTTCGGGCCCTCTCGATGGAGGTAAAACCCTACTCCTGCTTGATTGATATTGATGATATGGGTAGTACAAGAGTGCATCTACCACGAGATCAAGGAGGCTAAACCCTAGAAGCTAGCCTATGGTATGATTGTTGTAATGGTTGTGTTGTCCTACGGACTAAAACCCTCCGGTTTATATAGACACCGGAGAGGGCTAGGGTTACACAGAGTCGGTTACAATGGTAGGAGATCTACATATCCGTATCACCAAGCTTGCCTTCCACGCCAAGGAAAGTCCATCCGGACACGGGACGGAGTCTTCAATCTTGTATCTTCATAGTCTTGGAGTCCGGCTGACGATGATAGTCCGGCTGTCCGGACACCCCCTAGTCCAGGACTCCCTCAGTAGCCCCTGAACCAGGCTTCAATGACGATGAGTCCAGCGTGCATATTGTTCAGCATTGCAAGGCTGGTTCCTCCTTCGAATAATTCATAGAAGATTGTGAACACAAGGATAGTGTCCGGCTATGCAAAATAATTTCCACATTCTACCATAGAGAGAATAATATGCACACAAGTTCAATCTGCTGACGTATTTTGTGGCATGACGTCACGCCACTACCAAGCCTTTACTTGAATCATTTTTTATTATACCACCTCAGCGCGTTTAGCGAAGCAGTTTCCTTGGCACGTCTTGTCGGAGCAGAGATCGTGTTCCCCTTATTCCGGGATTCCCATCAATACGGACGTGGGTAACCCAGCCGCGCCATTGATGGTGGCGCTTGGGAGATAAGCGAGTTTTACCAGGCCGGTGGGGACGCATAGTCTTCGTCCGCCTATATATAAGGGGATAAGGATGCACCTTTTCACCTACGCCTTCTTCCTCCTTTGCTTATCCTTCTCTATGCACTCGAGCTCCAGCGCCCAAGTCCGCACATCTCGTCTCAACCTCCTCCAGTCATGTCCGGAGCGGGAGGCAAGTGGCTGGCCTCCTCCGTTACAGAGGAGCACATCGCAAAGCTGCGCGGAGCCGGATACCTTTCCAGTGACATCGCACACTGGCTACCCGACGAGGGGCAGCTCATCCCCACCCCCTGGCCCCATGAGAGGGTCGTATTTCTTCCCCACTTCCTCCGAAGACTAGGATTCCCACTTCATCCCTTCGTCCGGGGGCTCATGTCCTACTACGGCCTGGATTTCCATTATCTGGCGCCGAACTTCATCCTCAACATCTCGGCGTTTATCGTCGTGTGCGAGGCCTTTCTCTGCATCCGGCCCCACTTCGGCTTGTGGCTCAAGACCTTCAACGTCAAGCCGAAGGTAGTGAAGGGCGTCCAAGCGGAGTGCGGAGGAGCCATGGTGGGCAAGATGCCCAACGTCCTCTGGCTCGAGGGTGCCTTTGTGGAAACCATCAAAGGGTGGCAATCGGGGTGGTTCTATATCACCGAGCCGCGGGACCCTAAATGGGCAGCGGCCCCCGAGTTCAGATCTGGTGCCCCTATGCAGCTCACCTCCTGGAAAAAGAAGGGCTTGCTATGGGGCAGTTCGGAGGAGCTAACAGGACTCCAGTCCTGTCTCCAGACCTTGGTGAACAAGAAGCTTAGGCTTGTCAATGTGATCCAGGTCATGCTCGTCCGCTGGATTCTCCCCTCCCAACAGCGGGCCTTTACTTTGTGGGAGTTCAATCCGGCACATCACCAGGCCTTGAGCGGGCTCTTCGACACGATGTACGAAGCCGCCTGGAGGGTGCTGTTCAAGGGCGGACAAGCCCCCGCATCCGCGACGGAAGACCGCGGATTCAGCACCAAGCGCCCGGCCGACGAGGTAAGCTTTGTTATCCTCTATGGGACATTTATTTTCTTTCATAGTTTGACTCTATGTGGGATTTAAAACTCCCAATGCCTTTGACAGGAATGGCAGAGGACGTCCGGACAGGTAGACTATCCGGCTCCCCTTCCCGAAGACCCAGCGGACGCCCGTTTAACGGGGCTGCTGGTCCCGGCACTTTATGTGGTGCCAGAGAAGAAGGCCAAGAAGAAGGCCACGGGAACCCGAAGAAGTTCCTGGCGCTAGGTGATATCGGACTCATCTTCCGATGGCTCCGAGGCGGACTCCTCCCCCGAAGACGAGGAGGAGAAACAGGACTCTAACCCATAGGAGGGAGAGAGGAAGAGGAAGGCTTCCCCAACGGGGGAGGCCGAAGGGTCCAAGAGGAGAAGGACCCATCCCCCGGACAGCTCCGCCAATGCCAACGCTGGCGACGAAGAGTGGCCCTCAAGGGCCAGGCCTCCGGCAAGATCGTAAGTATCCGGATTCCTGAATGATTTATAATTTATCTTTTGTGTCACATAGTGTCCTTCTAATGCCGCATACTGCTGTAGTCCGGCCGATGATGATCTTCCCGCTTCATCGAGCGGGTCCTTGGCTCCGTCGGATGTGGATTCCATTCCGACCGCCTCCACCCCCCGTGATGCTGACGACGTCGAGGTGGGATCCCAGGAGGAGACCCATCAGGAGGAGGCTCCGGAGGTGCCGCAAGGCAGCCTCCCGGACTTTGTGCTGGACTCTGTGCCGGAACCCGCAGTGGTTCCGGAGTCCGGCAGGCGGCCCCTTCGTAAGAAGGGCAAGACCGTGACGCCGGCAGCCCCCGTCCAACTGGAGGCGCCGGACAACTTGTTGGAGGCGCTTAACGGCGCTTCCATCGAGGAAGCACACCGCACTATCATGAGTGCGGTGATTCAGAAGGTTCAGCTCGCCAAGAGCGGGCTGACCGAAGCCTGCAGTAGCCTTCTAACAGGCTTTGAGGTAAGAAGTTTAAAATATGTAATGTAATACCGGATAGACAGTAGCCCCTGATGCTCGGTTCGGTGTTCGGAAAGAAAAACCGGACCGAGGATCTAAAAAAGATATACGTAGGAGTGCTAAAAATTATGTCAATATGGGTTTGCAGGCTGTGCTGCTGACCTCTGCCGCACTAACTACGGAGGTCGGTGCTTTGAAGCAGGACCTCGAGCGGTCCGAGCAAGAGCTCGGCCTTGCCAAGAAGCAGCTCGAGGACAAAGAAGGTCAGTAACACCACTTTTAAATTTGTACCTTACAGAAAAGGATTTTGGTTGCAATAGAAATAACAAGGATAACGTGGGTACTGCAGGGGCCACGAACGAGGTGGCAACCCTGAAGGAGGCCGTGTCCGCGGCCGAATGCAATGCGGCCGCGGAACGGGCTGAGCGAGAGAAGCAGGAGGCGCGGGTGGCGGAGGTGCGGCAAGAGCTCTAGGCTCTCATGGAAAAGCATTAGAGTTTGGAGCGCGACTCGAAGACTCGAGAGTCCGAGCTTGCCTCGGCTCTTGAAAGTGCCAATGCTGCTAAGGCCGAGGCCCGTAAGGCCCTCCAGGAGATTGAGGATGTGAAGAAAATAGCAGCGGGTAAGGCATTTTTCATGCAAAGCAAGCATGTAAATGTAAATTACCTGTTACTTACCCGAATTCGGAGCTCTCTAGGGGCGTTTGCAGATCTGCCTCGCAGTGTGTCTGATGCCGCCGCATTCTACCGTGGCGAGGAGGGGAGCTCAACGGAGAAGGTCTTCTGGTCTCAGTACTCCGATGCCGGACATCTGGTGCCCCCTAGCGACCAGCTGAAGCAGCTGGTCGAGCTCCACAAGGTAGCCGAGCAGGCCATGAAGGGCCTCATAGTCCGGCTGTAGCCTGGAGAGGCCATGCGTGGGAGCTACTTCGGCCTCGTGCGGCGGCTGGTGGATGCGTGCCCCTGGGTGGAGGTCATCAAGCGCTCCGCCTGCATTGAAGGTGCCCGTCGGGCCCTTGCCCGCGCAAAGGTGCACTGGGGCAGGCTGGATGCGGAGAGGCTTATCACTGACGCGCCGCCAGCGGGCAAGGAGTATCGTACGCCCGAGATGTACTATAAGACTGTCCAGAAGGGTGCCCGCAAGATTGCAGATGAGTGCCCCAGAGATGTAATTATTAAGTAAACTCGCAATGTGTTATCCTGTGCGCTGAAAACTTTGTTCATATGCGCTAAGCAACGCTTATTGGTTTAAAATATTACCTTATGTGCGGCCGTTTATTCAGAGAGATGGCAAGTCGTCGGCTTCAGCCCCCATGCCACGAGTGCTGGGGTGTTCGGGATAAACTTGAGCACTCTTGTTCCCATTTTTGGGTCCATCTAGGGAGGCGCTCAACACAGCGAACAAGGCAACCGGACTTATAATGCTTGAACACTCTCACTTAGCCATAGAATTCTATAGTTTTAAATTTCGGCGAAGCCCCTAGTATTCGAAAGACCGAGTTCGGGGCGCTATCCACGCCTGGGCCGGACACAGCCGGCTCCTCGCTCAAAGCGGCATAAGTCTTTAGGGACTCGAAAAGACCTCTCGAACAGCGACCATTCTCTCGCCTTATCATGACAGTCAGTTTTAGCTTTCTCCACTGAGGCGCTTGCCCAGCTCAACCGGGGGCGCAATCGCAGTGGTTCTCCCAGTGCTACCTTAGCCGACGGAACGGAACGTAAGGCACCAAAACATGGGAGCCGGGCAAACCCAACTATTGACCCAAGACATGATTCGGAGCCGATGCATATAATGCTCTATGTTCGGGGTGCCGCACTTGTGAAAGTGTTCGGACATATCACACCATAATACGGGGAACGTAAGCCCCTGGTGTGTTCGGCCGTACCAAAATGTACGGGTGCAAGATGTCATTAATGAACATATATGTAAAAAAAGGCAATGCAATTATAGGTAAAAAGTGCTGCATTGTTTATTCAAGGTATTCTGCTATGAGTGCAGAACCATACAAATAGTGCGGTAAGCAAGGGATTGGACTAATTAAACATATCCCCCTCCAGGGGTAGGCTATGAACTGGTGTATTTAACAAATTTAATGCTCGTAATGGAGACCACCTGAGTGTTTGGCATAGCCTTTGTCCTCCCCTGGCTGTTGCATCGTGAGTTCGATAGATCTACTGCCGGACAGGGCCTCTGATGAACGGAGTCCTGTGGGAAAAAAAGAAAAAAATGACACACTTGGGAGCCCCTGGTGCGGTTAAGCCGCACTCTGGGCCTTTCGTGGTTGTGCCCCTCCCCCTATGACCATGGTATCTCTAGGGCGTAATAATGTACGCAAAGAGCTGGTCTTGCAATCATGCAAGGGCTGGGGTTGGGGCCGCATTGCTACACGTGCTCGGAATGTGCCAGGTGGTCTTGGTTGATGTTACTTCGGGCGCGTTTGTCCATGTCCGGTCGTTTAACGGCCGGACTCGAAAATTGCCTTAAGAGGCTGCTCTGTACTTCTGCCGCGAGAGCCGCTGTGTGTTACTCCGTTCGGAGGGAGCGTTCAGTATTTCCGTTGACCGTGATGACTCCATGAGGGCCTGGCAGCTTGAGCTTGATGTATGCATAATGCGGTACCGCGTTGAATTTTGCAAACGCGGTTCGTCCGAGCAGAGCGTGATAGCCACTGCGGAACGGGACTATGTCAAAGATTAACTCCTCGATTTGGAAATTATCCGGGGATCCGAAGACCACTTCCAGTGTGACTAAGCCTGTACAGTTGGCTTCAACACCTGGTATGATGCCTTTGAAGGTTGTCTTTGTAGGTTTAATCCTTGAGGGGTCTATACCCATCTTGCGCACTGTATCCTGATAAAGCAGGTTCAGGCTGCTGCCGCCGTCCATCAGGACTCTAGTGAGGTGAAATCCATCGACGATTGGGTCTAAAACCAATGCGGCGAACCCACCATGACGGATACTGGTAGGGTGGTCCCTTCGATCGAAAGTGATCGGGCAATAGGACCATGGATTGAACTTCAGGGCGACTGGCTCCATCGCATATACGTCCCTAAGTGCACGCTTCCGCTCCCTTTTGGGTATATGGGTTGCGTATATCATGTTTACTGTCCGCACTTGTGGGGGAAAACCCTTCTGTCCTCTACTATTCGGCGGTCGGGTCTCTTCCTCGTCGTCGCTGTGCAGCCCCTTGTCATTGTTTTCGGCAATTAACTTGCCTGCCTGCTTGAATACCCAACAGTCTCTGTTGGTGTGATTAGCTGGCTTTTCGGGGGTGCCATGTATCTAGCAAGAGCGGTCGAGTATTCGGTCCAAATTGGACGGACCCGGAGTAGTTCTTTTGAATGGCTTCTTCCACTGACCGGGTTTAGAGCCTCTGAATCCGGCGTTGACTGCCGTATCCTCATTGTTATCGCCGTTAACGCGGCGTTTGTTTTTGTTTCGACGTGACCTGCCATTGTTGTCCTTAGTATCCGGACTGCCAGCATTTTTACTGAGATTGTTGCTGTGAGCTAGCCAGCTATCTTCTCCCGCACAGAAGCGGGTCATGAGTGATATGAGGGCTGCCATGGATTTCTGCTTTTCCTGCCCTAGGTGCCGGGCCAGCCATTCGTCGCGGATGTTATGTTTGAAGGCAACAAGGGCCTCTGCATCCGGACAGTCGACGATTTTATTTTTCTTTGTTAAGAACCGTGTCCAGAACTGTCTGGCCGATTCGTCTGGCTGCTGAATTATGTGGCTTAGGTCATCGGCGTCTGGTGGTCGCACATATGTGCCCTGGAAGTTGTCAAGGAATGCGGCTTCCATGTCCTCCCAGCACCCAATTGACTCTGCGGGCAAGCTATTAAGCCAATGCCGAGCTGGTCCTTTAAGCTTGAGTGCGAGATACTTGATGGCGTGGAGATCGTCGCCGCGGGCCATATGGATATGAAGGAGATAATCTTCGATCAAAACCGCGGGGTCTGTTGTGCCATCGTAGGACTCAATGTTCACGGGTGTAAACCCTTCAGGGATTTTGATGATCCATTACTTAGTCTATGAAGCATAGTGGGTGTGCGGCGCCTCTATATTGAGCGATATCACGACGTAGCTCGAGGGAGTGTTGTCTGCTGTGTTCGGCCCGGCCGGAGTTGCTGTATCCGGTGCGACGGTAGTCATCGTGGGTCGTGGGGCGCCCACGTGATCCGTAGATAGATCTGGATTGTCTTGCCTTGTCCTCCAATATATCCCGCAAGTCCGGCACATTCCCTCGTGGCTTCGTACTTTTCAAGCGGTGCCGGGGTACGGTCCTGATGGAGGGCCTAGATGCCTCTCTGTCACGACCACGGGGTGGTCGGTCTGCCGTATTATGTGCTGGTGATGAAGGTTGTATGCTTCCTCCTCTAGTCGGGGGAGCAACTTGCGTTTTGGGTAGCTCTTGGAGGGGCGTTCGAGTTCATACTCTTCGGCCGCGAGGACCTCGGTCCATCTGTCGGCCAGCAGATCATGATCAGCTTGAACCTGTTGCTGCTTTTTCTTTAGGCTATTTGCCGTGGCGATAAGCCTGCGTTTAAAACGCTCTTGTTCGACGGGATCCTCTGGCACGACGAATTCATCGTCGTTAAGGCTTGCCTCGTATCCGGAGGGAGGCATGTAGTTTTCATCCTCCTCGTCTGCCGCTCTCTCTCGAGGGCTGGCTTCCCCGTCCTCCTATGCTGAATCTTGCTGGAGGGGGTTGTCTTCGGCACTCTCTGGGGTGTTATTATCTCCGGTGTTGGAATCTCCATTCTTGCTGTGGCGTGATTTAGAGCGGCGCCGCTGACGTCGGCGCTTGGGCTGTTTCTTAGAAGAATCTGCCTCTGCTGCTTCTTCGCCGTCCCCATCCTTTGGGGTATCCACCATGTATATGTCGTATGACGAGGTGGTCTTCCAGTGCCCCGTAGGCACTGGTTCTTGATCGTCTCCGGCATCGTCATCCATACCCTCGATGTCTTCGGAGTCGTAGTCTAGCATGTCGGTTGTCGACAGTGGCTACAAAGTGGGTGGTGGGTGGGTTTTGAATTTCTTCATCGTCCGCATCCCAACCATCCTGACCGTAGTCCGGCCAGGGTTCTCCTGATAACGAGAGATGCTTTAGCGCATTTAGGATGTCGCCAAAGGGTGAGTGCTGAAAGATATCCGCGGCGGTGAACTCCATGATCGGCGCCCAATCGGATTTGATTGGCAGGGGCGCAGGAGGTTCGGAGTCCGGCAAGGAGTCCGGCACCTCGGAGTCACGAGCTTTATAAGGGACAGGTTCAGTATGCGGACTCGTGTGCGGCCTCCAGGGCACTGTCCGGTGGCAGAGCTAAATCATGCCCATCGTGACGGCGCGGCACGCTCGGCTCTGGCCCGAATCCGTCGAAGATCAAGTCTCCGCGGATGTCGGCCGTGAAGTTTAGGCTTCCAAACCTGACCTGATGGCCAGGGGCGTAGCTTTCGATCTGCTCCAGATGACCAAGTGAATTGGCCCGCAGTGCAAAGCCGCCGAACACGAAGATCTGTCCGGGGAGAAAAGCCTCACCCTCGACAGTGTCATTGTTGATTGAAGAAGCCATCAAGCCTATCGGTGATGACACAGAGGAACTCTCAATGAAAGCACCAATGTCGGTGTCAAAACCAGCGGATCTCGGGTAGGGGGTCCCGAACTGTGCGTCTAGGCGGATGGTAACAGGAGACAAGGGACACGATGTTTTTACCCAGGTTCGGGCCCTCTCGATGGAGGTAAAACCCTACTCCTGCTTGATTGATATTGATGATATGGGTAGTACAAGAGTGGATCTACCACGATATCAAGGAGGCTAAACCCTAGAAGCTAGCCTATGGTATGATTGTTGTAATGGTTGTGTTGTCCTACGGACTAAAACCCTCCAGTTTATATAGACACCGGAGAGGGCTAGGGTTACACAGAGTCGGTTACAATGGTAGGAGATCTACATATCCGTATCGCCAAGCTTGCCTTCCACGCTAAGGAAAGTCCCATCCGGACACGGGACGGAGTCTTCAATCTTGTATCTTCATAGTCTTGGAGTCCGGCTGACGATGATAGTCCGGCTGTCCGGACACCCCCTAGTCCAGGACTCCCTCAACCAGCAAGACCGCCCGATGCGCCGACATCACGATAGGAGCTGCACATATCTCGTTCTCAGGGCAACACCGGATGAGAAATCCGTACAACTAAATCCAGACCTCAAGTTTCCTTGAGGGGGCGCTGCAAAGGGCTCTAGTTCGGACCAACACTTAGACAAGCATTGGCCCGGGGGGGCTGAATAAAGAAGACCCTCGAGAGAGCGACTCCAAGGGAAAAGTAGGTGGTGGTGAGGCAAATGGTATAACCAAGGTTAGGCCTTGCTGGAGGAGTTTTATTCAAAGCGAACTGTCAAGGGGGTCCCAAAAATCACCCGACTGCGTAAGGAACCCAAAATCCGGGAACATAACACTGATATGACGGAAACTAGGGTGGCAAGAATGGAACAAAACACCAGGCATAAGGCCGAGCCTTCCACCCTTTACCAAATATATAGATGCATTAATAATATAAGAGATATTGTGATATCCCAAGATAACCCTGTCCACCATGGAGCAATCTTCAACTTCACCTGCAACTAACAACGCCATAAGAGGGGCTGAGCAAAGCGGTAACATAGCCAAGCAACGGTTTGCTAGAAGGGTGTCCAGGTTAGAGGTTCATGGCAATTTGGTGAGGCTTGAAGAACAAGTGATAGGAAGCGCAGCATAGCGATAGAACGAAGCAACTAGCATAGCAAAGATTAGTGAGATCCAGGGTAGCGGTCATCTTGCCTGAAATCTCGCAAGGAAGAAGAATGAGTCCATGAAGAAGATGAAGCCACGAAGACGAACCAAGCGTAGACGAACGAATCCTCACGATCGCAATGAAACGGGAAATATCGAGAAGAAGCACACAACATGGTAAACACACCACACATGAACAAGACATGATGCACAACCAAGCATGATGCAAGACAAAGCTAGATGAGGCTACTCATGGCAAGAGATGATGCAAACAAGAACAACACATCAAAGCAAGTTTAAATGAGGCCGGAAGCAACATATAACAATTCCGGTAAGTCCTCATATGCAAATTTAGAAATTGGTCCAGAACTGAATAAACCTTATGTTCAAGTTGTTAAACAGCAAGTTAAGATGCACCAAGAGGACCTACACGAAATTCTAGTCAAGTTACATATAAAGTTCATTTAGTTCGGAGCTACGGCCTACAAGATATGAGCAAAACAAGTTAAACATGGCATTGATGCAAAATGCATGCAAACATCAAGCAAACACACCAAAACAAGGATGCAACATGATAATATGAAACTACATGCAAAAACAAGCAAGTTTCATATAAAGCACACTCAAAACGGAGCAATGGTTCAACACATACACTATATACAAGCTATAATAACAATCTGTCCAAAACAGCAACAGGCATCTTGAAAGCATCAAAACAATAAGCTACATCACCCCAACATAATAACAAAACGCACGGGCATGAAGTACAGGTAAAGCATGAGAAAACATGAACACTGAGCTATCTCCAGAAACTACTACAACATGCTCAAAAGGACATGGAAATATTGCAAATAATAACAGTTTCAGACTTATCAGGAAATAACATCAGGTTGCATTGTTTAGAGCTATCAAAAAACATGTTACAGGAACTTATCATGGCAAACAAAGGCATGGCATGGTACTACTAAATGTATAGAACAAAAGTCCCTTACTGACCATGAGCCAAAAGGGCACAGAAAATATGATGGCACCCATGTAAACATGGCAAGTTATATGACAGATTGATACATGGCAGGAACAACAATAAGTAGGCATGTTGGTGAGCTTGAACCACACACCACAGAGCAATACATGGCATGGAAAGGCAACCAACAATACGAAGACATGTTTATGAAGCTAAGCATGGCAAGAGCAAGTTCATAGGGTGCATGGATCACTAGCAAAACACATGGAAAAACTGAACTTAATGTTAACAGGCTGACAGCAACATTTTTTAGCAACTTTGGAGCAAGATTGCAACAAGCTACAGTAGGCTATAAATGTAACCAGGGGCATGAATGGATAGAGCATGAGATGTGTAACAAAACATCCTTAGTGAACATCTCCAGATTATGCATAGAATGACTTGTAGAAGCAGGTTAACATAGCATCATGATATAGCAGAATCAACCTAACAAAACAGCAACAACAAGTACCCTACTTAACAAGCTTGATGCACTCAGTACAAGACTCACAAAAATACATGGGCGGCACCCCTGTAAAGATGGCATAGCATGGATCAAAACACATGTAGAGCTCATGCTCGTAGGATGCACACATCAAACATGGCAAAAATGACAAAAGTGCATGTTATAACAGTTTCAGCAGATTAACATCACATAGCGCTCTTCCAACAACATTTCGGGCATCAAGATGAGCTCAAATGAAAATGATGCAATGGAATGAAATGAAGTACACGTCGAGCCGAACAATTTGACATATTACATGCACGAAATGAAGGAGTATGCACAGAGTTATGATGCGTTGAACATGGCATGATAATGCAAATATCAGGGACTTAGGAATTTCGTAGTCAACCTGAGGATCCCAGATCCAGATCCGGGGCAAGGTTCCCGAGGTTGGCCGGAACCTCACCGGAGTTGGGGCCAGGGTGGTCGGCGACGAGGAAGGAGGCCGGAGAGGGGGCGAGGCGAGGCGGCGGGGCACGGGGCCAGCGGCGCTCGAGGCCGACGGAGGGCGCGGCGCCGGCGCGGACAACGATGGCCGGGGCTGCGCGGAGGCGTTGCGGCCGGAGCAGGGGCTCGGGCCGAGGCGGTGGGAGGCGAGGGCGCTCGGGCGTGGGGCTAGAGCAGCGGGACGCCGCGGGGCGCAGGGACGGCGCCCGAGGAGGCGACGGCCGGCGGGGCGCCGGGAGGCGGACGGCGGCGGCGAACGGTGGCGGGGGCGCGCGGGTCCGTTTGGGTGGCGGCGGGCGGCGGCGCTGGGCCCAGATCGGCCCGGGGCGGGCTGGATATGGGCTCCCACGGGCCCCGACGAAGTGGGCGCGGTGGGCGGCGACGTGGCGGCGCGCGAGAGGCTGGGGCGACGGCGCGGGTGACGTGGCATCCCCGGATTGGTCCGGGCGACGTGGAGGCTGGCGGTGGACGTGTCCGGCCGCCGGGCGGACATGTCCGGCGGTGCGAGGAGGGAGAGGGCTAGGGTTGGACTGCACGAAAAATTTGGGGAGGGGCACATATTTATAGGTAGAGGGAGCTAGGAGTGTCCAAATGAGGCACGGTTTTCGCCCACACGATCGTGATCGAACGACCGAGATCATGGAAGGGAGTTTGCTAGGTTTTGGGCTAGTTTGGAAGGGGTGTTGGGCTGCACACAAAAGAGGCTTTTACGGTTACCCGGTTAACCGTTGGAGTATCAAACGACCTCCAAATGGCACGAAACTTGACGGGCGGTCTACCGGTGCTATACCAAGGCCGCTTGGCAAACCTTAGGGAATTCCGAGAAAGTTTAACACCCGCTCACAACGAGAGACAAAAGGGGAACGCCGCAGGACATAGGAGTGCCGGATTGCAAAACGGACAACGGGGAAAAAGCTCGGATGCATGAGACGAACACGTATGCAAGATGAAATGCACATGATGCCATGATATGAAATGTAGATGATGACATGATAAAGTGCAACACGCAAGCAAATGGCATGGCAATGACGGCGAATAACTGGCGGACAGCTGGCGCATCGAATCCGGGGCGTTACAACACTCCTCCACTAACAAGAGATCTCGTCCCGAGATCTTAGGACCGAGACGGAAGGGAAAATGTATGAGGTGAAACAAGAACTGAAGAGAAGAAGCAAAGAATCGAGAGCACTCGAGAAGAAGAGAGGAGTGATGAGAATGACGAGAATCGAAAGCTCACGGAATCAGATAGACTATGAAACCACTCAGGATAGAACGAGATAAAAAACGAATAAGACTGATAGGATTTAGGCAGAACTCCGGCTGAAAAAGGAAGGATTAGAACATGAACTTGAGAGGATGGAATGATACTTGACTTGCGGAACAACACAATGCCACCGGAAGAATAGAAAGAGTTGAAGAAAAGAATGGAGAAGAAGATGACATCTTCTACCACGAATGAAATAGAAAGCAACCTTAGAAGAAAGGATTGAACGGAGTTGTTCAGAAAATCAACAACGAAAGAATTGCTTGTCATGGACTTACAGATAACATCTCAAAATTATGAGGTGATCGCTGACCACAAGCGGAAAAGATTGAATAGCTGAGAGGAACGAAGAAATGCGAAACTCCACTTCAAAAGAATACGAAGAATTAATTACACTTCAAGACGCAAGAAGAAAAGATACTTGAATTCCTCCAACAAAATCTTGATGAACTCTTGAAGAAAGAATTAAAACATGAAGAACCACCATGAAGAACTCCGGTAACGAAAAGGATGATGAGATAGAATGAAGGATGAAAGAAGAAGATGAGCCTTGCGATGATTTAGATGGGGGTTTCCGAACGAGATGGCCGAGGAAATTTGAACTCCGGAAAAGAAAAGATGAAAATACTTGAAACTAGAATTTATTCCTCAAGAACAAACTCCAAAGGAAGGGATTACTTACTTGGATGAAATAAGAATAAGATTTATTGTATGCTTATCCTTCTTCAAATTAAATTGATGATAAGCAATGGATTATGCATACTACTTATTCTTCTTGAAAAGGATTGAGAAGTGGCATATCGCAAACTTGAGAAGGTCTTCATGAACCACCGGTAGGATTGAAAAGAACGAACGAAATAATATGATAATCAAAGAAAAAGAATATGAAAGAACCACCGTTAGAATTTGGAAATGACTGATGAAAGAGTATGAATCGCCGGGAAGAATTAGAAGAAGCAATATGCTTGAGGGGATATAGATGCCAAAGAACAGGAAGAACTCGAGCTGATTAAAGAACACTTGAACGAAGCACCAGGGTAAATAGAGAATGATAACTGGAATGATGGCCTCTGGTTTAATGAAAAGAAATCAACTCCTAAAATACTCCGGATGGGTAAGGAAGAATATCTGACAAATGGAATAATTAAAAGAGGATAAGAAGAAACTAGAACCGTGAATCTTCGAGAGAACGGGCAAGATTCAGAGGAAAAGCTCTTCTTCGGTCTTGAATGTCGATGGAAAACACCACCAAAATTACTGAGATACTCTGGAAGAATGGAAAAACAAAGAGGTTGAGCCAACAATGAAATGATTTGAAAGAGATCTTGGAGAAGCATCTGACTGATGAAATTCATACTTATGTCACCCTTGAAAAGAATTAGAGAATAGCTCCGGGGGAACTAGAAGAGACAGGTAAGATCCTGGGAAAAGACCTGTGGGTTAGGGCCCACTAAAGAGAAAACACCGTTGGAAAGAGATGTTGAATAGATAGATGATGCACCGGAATAATTGAAATATTTGAATGAGGTGAAGACCTCGAATTAATTCGAACACAGGCGAATCTCCTAAGATATCTTCCGAACTCCGGAATGATTGAATGGCGAGAGGCAAACGAGCAAGGAGAACACTTGAGCTGAGGAAAAGAATATAATCACTATCGAGAATTAGAATGGAATCCACCGAAGAAGAAAAAGAGATGAAGAATGTCCACCGAGATGAGAATTCACCGGTTGAAATAATTGAGGGAAGACTCAAGAGGCTCCACACGAATGGAATTGATGCTCAAAAGAGACTCAGGCTCCGGGAAGAAAAGGGTGGGAGGGCGGGAAAAACAGAGGCAACTGGAAGGGGAAAACCGATGAATAACTTGAAGAGAAAAACACAGGTTGAAATCATTGAGGAAATAAAGCAAAGATTTCGACCGAGTAGGATGGATACTCGATTACGGACTCCGGATTCGAGAAGAAGAAGGGAGGGCGGGTGGGAAAAACAAGGACAACTTCAGACAAGGAAACATTATCGATCAAAAAGAGCTGAGGATTGATCTCCCAAAGAGAGAGAGGTTCGAATCAGCTTGACAAGGAATGCGCCGGACAAAAGAGGATGGACAACGAACGAAAACTAACCACATGATCCTAAAGAAAAATTTGAACGGGAAGAAGAGTAGTTCAAAACACCTACATTAAGATTCCTTACCGGAGCGACGAAGGGGCACAGGAGTAAAAAGAATTCCTACTCTCCGATATCACTAGACTCAGAAATCAGTTTTCTTCTAGACTCAACAACGGCCAAACAACATGATCAATCAAGGGGGCTCCTAAGGTCGGTCGAGGCTCTGATACCAACTTGTCACGCCCAATATGCGACCCTATCCAAAAGGAACTCGAAGGTCCCACCAAGGATAGACCCGCATATTGAAACACTTTTGCAAGGTGGATATCATTACATCAACATTACATAATGAGATGGGGATACGTACATAAGGCATACAATACCACACAAATACAACAACATCTTACAAGAGCAACATCCGACTACAGATGAAACACAAACAAAAGCTCAAACGACATCCACCCTGCTAGCCCAGGCTGCCGACCTGGAACCTATCCCCTGATCGAAGAAGAAGTAGAAGAAGAACTCCAAATCAAGCAAACATCGCTCTCGCGTCATGATCATCGCATAACCTGTACCTGCAACTGTTGTTGTAGTAATCTGTGAGCCACGAGGACTCAGCAATCCCATTACCATGGGTATCAAGACTAGCAAAGCTTAATGGGAAGGAAGGGTAAAGTGGTGAGGTTGCAGCAGCGGCTAAGCAAGATATGGTGGCTAACATACGCAAAAGAGAGCGAGAAGAGAAAGAAAGGAACGGTCGTCAACTAGTAATGATCAAGAGGTGATCCTGAACTCCTACTTACATCAATCATAACACAGAAACCGTGTTCACTTCCCGGACTCCGCCGAGAAGAGACCATCACGGCTACACACGCGGTTGATGCGTTTTAATTCAGATCTGGTGTCAAGTTATCTACAACCGGACATTAACAAATTCCAATCTACCACATAACCGCGGGCGCGGCTCTCGAAAGTTTATAACCTTGCAGGGGTGTCCCAACTTAGCCCATGATAAGCTCTCGCGATCAACGAAGGATATTCCTTCTCTCAGGAAGACCCAATCAGTCTCGGAATCCCGGTTTACAAGACATTTCGACAATGGTAAAACAAGACCAGGAAGACCGCCTGATGCGCCGACATCCCGATAGGAGCTGCACATATCTCGTTCTCAGGGCAACACCGGATGACCAATCCGTACAACTAAAACCAGACCTGAAGTTTCCTTGAGGGGGCGCTACAAAGGGCTCTAGTTCGGACCAACACTTAGACAAGCATTGGCCCGGGGGGGCTAAATAAAGATGACCCTCGAGAGAGCGACTCCCAAGGGAAAAGTAGGTTGTGGTGAAGCAAATGGTAAAACCAAGGTTGGGCCTTGCTGGAGGAGTTTTATTCAAAGCGAACTGTCAAGGGGGTCCCATAAATCACCCGACCGCGTAACGAACGCAAAATCCGGGAACATAACACCGGTATGACGGAAACTAGGGTGGCAAGAGTGGAACAAAACACCAGGCATAAGGCCGAGCCTTCCACCCTTTACCAAATATATAGATGCATTAATAATATAAGAGATATTGTGATATCCCAACATAACCCTGTCCACCATGGAGCAATCTTCAACTTCACCTGCAACTAACAACGCTATAAGAGGGGCTGAGCAAAGCGGTAACATAGCCAAGCAACGGTTTGCTAGGAAGGGTGTCAAGGTTAGAGGTTCATGGCAATTTGGGGAGGCTTGAAGAACAAGTGGTAGGAAGCGCAACATAGCGATAGAACGAAGCAACTAGCATAGCAATGATAGTAGTGAGATCCAGGGTAGCGGTCATCTTGCCTGAAATCCCGCAAGAAAGAAGAACGAGTCCATGAAGAAGATGAAGCCATGAAGACGAACCAAGCGTAGACGAACGAATCCTCACGATCGCAACGAAACGGGAACTATCGAGAAGAAGCACACAACATGGTAAACACACCACACATGAACAAGACATGATGCACAACCAAGCATGATGCATGACAAAGCTAGATGAGGCTACTCATGGCAAGAGATGATGCAAACAAGAACAACACATCAACGCAAGTTTAAATGAGGCCGGAAGCAACATATCACAATTCCGGTAAGTCCTCATATGCAAATTTAGAAATTGGTCCAGAACTGAATAAACCTTATGTTCAAGTTGTTAAACAGCAAGTTAAGATGCACCAAGAGGACATACATGAAATTCTAGTCAAGTTACATATAAAGTTCATTTAGTTCGGAGCTACGGCCTAGAAGATATGAGCAAAACAAGATAAACATGGCATTGATGCAAAATGCATGCAAACATCAAGCAAACACACCAAAACAAGGATGCAACATGATAATATGAAACTACATGCAAAATCAAGCAAGTTCCATATAAAGCACACTCAAAACGGAGCAACAGTTCAACACATACACTATACAAGCTATAACAACAATCTGTCCAAAATAGCAACTAGGCATCTTGAAAGCATCAAAACAATAAGCTACAGCACCCCAACATAATAACAAAATGCACGGCCATGAAGTACAGGTAAAGCATAACAAAACATGAACACTGAGCTATCTCCAGAAACTACTACAACATGCTCAAAAGGACATGGAAAGACTGCAAATAATAACAGTTTCAGACTTATCAGGAAATAACATCAGGTTGCATTGTTTAGAGCTATCAAAAAACATGTTACAGGAACTTATCATGGCAAACAAAGGCACGGCATGATACTACTAAATGCATAGAACAACAGTCCCTTACTGACCATGAGCCAAAAGGGCACATAAAATATGATGGCACCCATGTAAACATGGCAAGTTATATGACAGATTCATACAAGGCAGGAACAACAATAAGTAGGCATGTTGGTGAGCTTGAACCACTCACCACAAAGCAATACATGGCATGGAAAGGCAACCAACAATAATAAGACATGTTTATGAAGCTAAGCATGGCAAGAGCAAGTTCATAGGGTGCATGGATCACTAGCAAAACACATGGCAAAACTGAACTTAATGTTAACAGGCTGACAACAACATTTTTTAGCAACTTTGGAGCAAGATTGCAACAAGCTACAATAGGCTATAAACGCAACCAGGGGCATGAATGGATAGAGCATGACATGTATAACAAAACATCCTTAGTGAACATCTCCAGATTATGAATAGAATGACTTGTAGAAGCAGGTTCACATAGCATCATGATATAGCAGAATAAGCCTAACGAACAGCAACAGCAAGTACCCTATTTAACAAGCTTGATGCACTCAGTACAAGACTCACAAAAATACATGGATGGCAACCCTATAAAGATGGCATAGCATAGATCAAAACACATGTAGAGCTCATGCTCATAGGATGCACACATCAAACATGGCAAAAATGACAAAAGAGCATGTTATAACAGTTTCAGCAGATTAACATCACACAACGCTCTTCCAACAGCATTTCGGGCATCAAGATGAGCTCAAATGAAAATTATTCAATGGAATGAAATGAAGTACTCGTCGAGACGAACAATTTGACATATTACACGCACGAAACGAAGCAGTATGCACAGAGTTATGATGCGTTGAACATGGTATGATAATGCAAATATCAGGGACTTAGGGATTTCGGGGTCAACCTGAGGATCCCAGATCCAGATCCGGGGTACGGTTCCCGAGGTTGGCCGGAATCTCACCGGAGTTGGGGCCAGGGTGGTCGGCGACGAGGATGGAGGCCGGAGAGGGGGTGAGGCGAGGCGGTGGGGCACGGGGCCGGCGGCGCTCGAAGCCGACGGAGGGCGCGGCACCGGCGCGGACGACGACGGCCGGGGCGGCGCGGAGGTGCGGCGGCCGGAGCAGGGGCTCAGGCCGAGGCGGTGGGAGGCGAGGGCACTCGGGTGCGGGGCCGGAGCAGCGGGACACCGCGGGGCGCAAGGACGGCGCCCGAGGAGGCGACGGCCGGCGGGGCGCCGGGCGGCGGACGGCGGCGGGGCGCCGGGAGGCGGACGGCGGCGGCGAACAGCGGCGGGGGCGCGCGGGTCCGGTCGAGCGGCGGCGGGCGGCGGCGCTGGGCCCAGATCGGCCCGGGGAGGGCCGGATCTGGGCTCCCACGGGCCCCGACGAAGTGGGCGCGGTGGGCGGCGACATGGCGGCGCGCGAGAGGCTGGGGCGGCGGCGTGGGTGACGTGGCATCCCCGGATTGGTCCGGGCGACGTGGAGGCTGGCAGTGGACGTGTCCAGCCGCCGGGCGGACATGTCCGGCGGCGCGAGGAGGGAGAGGGCTAGGGTTGGACTGCACGAAAAATTCGGGGAGGGGCACATATTTATAGGTAGAGCGAGCTAGGAGTGTCCAAATGAGGCACGGTTTTCGCCCACACGATCATGATCAAATGACCAAGAGCATGGATGGGAGTTTGCTGGGTTTGGGGACAGTTTGGAAGGGGTGTTGGGCTGCACAAAAAAGAGGCTTTTACGGTTACCCGGTTAACTGTTGGAGTAACAAACGACCTCCAAATGGCACGAAACTTGACAGGCGGTCTACCGGTGCTATACCAAGGCCGCTTGGCAATCCTCGGGCTATTCCGAGAAAGTTTAACACCTGCTCACAGCGAGAGACAAAAGGGGAACGCCGGAGGACATAGGAGTGACGGATTGCAAAACGGACAACGGGGGAAAAAGCTCGGATGCATGAGACGAACACGTATGCAAGATGAAATGCACATGATGCCATGATATGAAATGCAGATGATGACATGATAAAGTGCAACACGCAAGGAAATGACATGGCAATGACGGCGAATAACTGGCGGACACCTAGCGCATCGAATCCGGGGTGTTACATCTTCGGCACTGTCCGGGGTGTTATTGTCTCCGGTGCTGGAATCTCCATTCTTGCTGTGGCGGGATTTAGAGCGGCACCGCTGACGCCGGCGCTTAGGCTGTTTCTTGGAGGGCTCTTCCTCCGCTGTTCCCTCGCCATTACCATCCTTTGGGATGTCCACCATGTATATGTCGTATGACGAGGTGGCTTTCCAGTGCCCGGTAGGCGCTGGTTCCTGGTCGTCTCTGGCATCATCGTCCATACCGTCGATGTATTCGGAGTCGAAGTCTAGCATGCCGGTTAAGTCATCGACAGTGGCTACGAAGTGGGTGGTGGTTGGGCTTTGAATTTCTTCGTCATCCGCATCCCAACCGTCCTAGCCATAGGCCGGCCAAGGCTCTCCTCACAAAGAGAGACACTTTAGCGAATTTAGGATGTCGCCAAAAGGCGAGTGCTGAAAGATGTCTGTAGCGGTGAACTCCATGATCAGAGCCCGGCGAGGAGTCCGGCACCTCGGAGTCACGAGCTTCACAAGGGACAGGGTCGGTATTCGGCTCCATCGCCGTAAAGGTAGCAGCCCCCGAGGCGGTGTCTAGCCACCCATCCTCGATCAGCGCAGTCGGCTCCGAGTTAAGGGTCAGAGCGGACTCTTGTGCGTCCTCTAGGGCACCGTCCAGCACCAGAGCTAGATCATGCCCATCGTGACGGTGCGGCGGGCTCGGCTGTGGCTCGAATCCATCGAAGATCAAGTCTCCGCGGATGTCGGCCATGAAGTTCAAACTTCCAAATCTGACCTGATGGCCAGGGGCGTAGCTTTCAATCTTCTCCAGATGGCCAAGTGAATCGGCCCGCAGTGCAAAGCCGCCAAATACGAAGATCTGTCCAGGGAGAAAAGTCTCACCCTGGAACGTGTTGTTGTTAATGATCGAAGGAGCCATCGGGCCTATAGGTGACGACACAGAGGAACTCTCAATGAAAGCACCAATGTCGGTGTCAAAACCGGCGGATCTCGGGTAGGGGGTCCCGAACTGTGCGTCTAGGTGGATGGTAACAGGAGACAAGGGACACGATGTTTTTACCCAGGTTCGGGCACTCTCGATGGAGGTAAAACCCTAATCCTTCTTGATTGATATTGATTATATGGGTAGTACAATAGTAGATCTACCACGAGATCAAGGAGGCTAAACCCTAGAAGCTAGCCTATGGTATGATTGTTGTTCGTCCTACGGACTAAAACCCTCTGGTTTATATAGACACCGGAGAGGGCTAGGGTTACACAGAGTCGGTTACAATGGTAGGAGATCTACATATCTGTATTGCCAAGCTTACCTTCCACGCCAAGGAAAGTCCCATCCGGACGCGGGACAAAGTCTTCAATCTTGTATCTTCATAATCTTGGACTCCGGCCAATGATGATAGTTCGGCTATCCGGACACCCCCTAGTCCAAGACTCCCTCACTCTTCATGCATAGCATTTATCCAATCCGGATCTTCCAATGCTTCTTCAACCTTCATAGGTTCAATGCTAGAGATGAAAGAATAGTTTTCACAAAATTTAGCTAAACGAGTTTTAGAGCGAGTGATTCTCCCGGTTTGAATGTCATTGTAGATTTGCTTGACGGGATGATCTTTAGCAATTCTTGCTCGAACTCGTGAAAGATTTTGCTTGGGTCTTCCTTGAACAACTTCTTCATCTTGTTCTTCTTCCTTGCCTTCTTCATTGTTGGCGTTGTCGTTCTCTTGTCGTGGTGGAGAAGGAGGTTGTTGACGTTCATCTTGATGCACTTCCTTGTTTTCTTCATCTTGGTGTGTCCCACTTGTGGATGCTTCCGAATCAACTCTTGGTTCACCTTGTCGTGAAGTAGAAGCTTCCACTTGGACAGACGAGGTACTCTCCTTCACCTCTGTTGGACGGACCTTACCAATAGCCAAGTCTTGGATTGCTTCCGAAGGATCTTTGTCTCCTACATCAATTGGCAATTGCTCTACTTGCGAGCCGTTAGATCATCAAACTTCACATCTACCGTCTCTTCAACCTTTTGGGTGAAATTGTTGTAGACACGGTAAGTGTGAGAGTTTGAGCCGTAACCTAGTAGGAAACCTTCATGAGACTTAGGAGCAAATTTAGAACAACGATGCTTATCAAGAATGTAGCACTTTGAGCCGAATACTTGAAAGTATCCAACTTGGGGTTTGTTACCAGTGAGGAGCTCGTATGCCGTCTTGCCGAGTAGCTTGTGAAGATACAAGCGATTTGTTGCATGACATGCTGTCTCAACCACTTCTGCCCAAAAGTGCTTCGGTGTCTTGTACTCATCAAGCATCGTTCTCGCCATTTTGATGAGTGTCCGGTTCTTCCTCTCAACAACTCCGTTCTGTTGAGGTGAGTACGTAGCCGAAAACTCGTGTGAAATCCCTTCTTCGTCAAGAAAGGTGTCCACATTTGCGTTCTTGAACTCCGTTCCGTTGTCGCTGCGAACCTTCTTGATCTTCACTTCAAATTGATTTTGGGCCTTCCTAGCGAAGTTTTTGAAGATCTTTTGGACCTGTGATTTATCATCGAGAAAGAACACCCACGTAAATCTTGAAAAATCATCAACTATAACTAGACCAAAAGAATTTCCACCGAGACTCTTGTAAGAGTTGGGACCAAAAAGATCCATGTGAAGTAGCTCGAGTGGCCTCCTTGTGGTCATGATGTTCTTCACGAGATGCCTTCCTCCAACCTGTTTACCTGCTTGACAAGCACTGCAAAGTCTATCCTTATCAAGTATGACATCATTAACTCCAAGGATATGATTTCCTTTAATAAGCTTGTCAAGGTTTCACATACCAACATGACCTAATCGTCTATGCCATAACCAACCTTTTGAGGACTTAGCAATGAAGCAAGTTTTAGGTTGAGCCTTTTTAGTGAAATCAACAATGTATAGATCACCTCTACGCACACCGGTAAAGACCATTTTATGATTGTCTCGACGAAACACTTGGCAATCTACTTTAGTAAATAGGACATTGAAGCCGAAATCAGCAAGTCTAGATACTGAAAGTAAGTTGTATCCAAGAGATTCAACGAGCATGACATTTTGTATGGAGCTATCATGTGATATGGCCACCTTACCGAGGCCAACCACCTTACCTTTGAGTTGTCACCGAAAGTGACATACTTTTGAGGACTACCATTATCAGCAAGCTCACGAAACATGTCTTTATCTCCGGTCATGTGATCGGTACATCCACTATCAAGAACCCATTCCTTTCCTCCTGACATATATCCCCAAAGATTTGCCATAAGACCAAAATGTCTCATTGCATCATCAAGGTCGAAGTCACTATCATCATCCTCATCATAGTATCCATGTTCAACATCGTCATGTGGTGGATCAAATACTAGAGAGGGTGATTCATTAGAATGAGTTTGAAAATGATCTTGCTTATGAATTTTTATAGCTTCGGAAAAAATATCACTAATAATACCAACATTTCCTTTGGCAGGCATAAGGTTTGTAAGCTCAAATAGACGATCACCAAACATAGGATCACTACTATTCATCTTACTCAAATCAATAGACTTATGAAGAAATTCATCAAGATTTTTCAAGGAATAATTTGGAAAGCGTTCCTCAAGAAATTTCCATATAGTGTAGGCACACCTAAAAGTAGGCAAACATCCAATCAAGTTTCTAGGCAATCCTCTAATGATAAGTTCGACAGTTCTAAGATTCATAATCATGTCAATTGATTCATCTCGGTAGGATGCATAGTATCAACATAAGGTGCGCAGGGGCTAGCAATGTACTTGTTCAAATGATATTGATTGAAAATTACAAGCATCTCATTTTTCCACTCATGAAAATACTCTCCATCAAGAATAGGCACTCTATGTCTAAGACTCCCCAAAGTAGACTCATCCATCTTCCTCCAATGGTGATTAAACCAAGGCAATGGAGACCAATGCTCTGATACCACTTGTAGGACCTTGAGAAGAGGTGTCTAGAGGGGGTGATTAGACACTAAGTACCAAAGTTGAAGTTTTTAAGTTTCCTTAAGTTTAAGTGGATATTAGGCACAAGTTTAACATTCACAATACATATCAAGCAAGCATGCAAGAGTATATGGGCAGCGGAAAGTAAAGCATGCAACTTACAAGAATGTAAAGAAGGGTTTGGAAGATTCAAACACAATTGGAGACACGGATGTTTTTGGCGTGGTTCCGATAGGTGGTGTTATCGTACATCCACGTTGATGTAGACTTCAACCCATGAAGGGTAACGGTTGCGCGAGTCCACGGAGGGCTCCACCCACGAAGGGTCCACGAAGAAGCAACCTTGTCTATCCCACCATGGCCGTTGCCCACGAAGGACTTGCCTCACTAGCGGTAGATCTTCACGAAGTAGGCGATCTCCTTGCCCTTACAAACTCCTTGGTTCAACTCGACAATCTTGTCGGAGGCTCCCATGTGACACCTAGCCAATCTAGGAGACACCACTCTCCAAGAAGTAACAAATTGTGCGTTGATGATGAACTCCTTGCTCTTGTGCTTCAAATGATAGTCTCCCCAACACTCAACTCTCTCTCATAGGTTTTGGATCTGGTGGAAAGAAGATTTGAGTGGAAAGCAACTTGGGGAAGGCTAGAGATCAAGATTCTGGTAGGAATGGAATATCTTGGCCTCAACACATGAGTAGGTAGTTCTCTCTCAGAAAATGTATGCTGGAAGTGTAGGTTCAGTCTGATGGCTCTCTCCACGAATGAAGAGGAGGTGGAGGGGTATATATAGCCTCCACACAGAATCTAACCGTTACACACAATATACCAAACTCGGATCACCAAACATAGGATCACTAGTATTCATCTTACTCAAAGCAAATAGACTTATGGAATATGCTGGCATAGTTACACTATAAAGCAATGATAATGCAAAGACTATATCTACATGCAATATTTGGCTGGTGGAGGCTGTAAGTTTCATGATTTTGCATAAAGCTAGTTTTTCCCTACAACAAAGGAATACATTTATTTAACTACTCCCATGTTGCCCATTATTTGAGAAGGTTCCTCCAACTCAAATCCCAATTAAAAGTATCACCATTAACCCATCATCATAATTAATTAAAGTAATGTGATGAGATCACATCAATAGATTCAAGTACTAGATACTCAAGATGTCCATAACCGGGGACACGGCTAACCATGATTAGTTTATACACTCTGGAAAGGTTTGCACACTTTTCCCCACAAGGCTCAACTGCATCCATGATCGGATGATCGAGACATAGCCTTTCTAAAGCATTCACTCTCTACTCTAGGTAGACAGTACCACCTACAACCCTCTACATTTGATAGTCTACCTCTTCAAGAGCTCATGCAATTTACTCAACTATGCCAGAGCCCATAATGGCTTGTGGCTTCACATGGAAGTTTCTAGCATGAATACCCTTATGATGCCTTTGAGCCTGGGTGGAATTCCATAGGATAATCACACAGGTACTCCGGGATTTCCAAAACAGACAACACTTGGTACTCCAGGTGCCTCAACCAATCCACCCATATTTATATTAAAGTTGCCACCTTAATGTTATCCAATTAAAATGACTCTCAAACTTTCATGTGCGAATCACGATCCAATCCCCGTCTAGGACCATGGCTAAGCAATAATAAGCATAACGTATATTCCCCGGGGTGATCCAAAGGTATTAGGTTCCTACCTCAAGCTGTACAACCAAAACCACATGTTCCCAATCCTACCAATGCAAGTATTTGTGGGGCAGAACTAATGCATAGTTAAAAATGGGTATAAAAAGAGTATGATCAAAGTGTAACTTGCCTTGCTGATGATCTGCAAACTCTAGAGATTCGTAGTAACAAGCTTCCCACTCCGGGTAATCTAGCGTAGACAAACAATAGCATTCATAAGCAATCACTCAAATGAAACACGTGAAAACTCGAGAAAAGAACCAAATCAAACACAGAACAAGCAACAGCTTAAACTAGCAAGAGTCAAACCTAACAGCAGTATTAACATGTGAATTAGTTCTTAACAGCAGGTACATGTGATTAGTTTTCAAAAAGATTCAAATCAAACCGAGCAACGAAACTCAAAATACGAACGAAACAAGATCATTTACTAAACTGGACTAAAGTCAAATTTTACAGTACCAAAATCATGTTTAGGTTGATGAACTGGAAAGAGGGCTTCGATACGAAGATTTTGGCGTTGGTTTCATCTAATTTGGATAAACGAGTAAAAAGTTATACTAGTTTGGACATTAGGGGCTGAATCATGAAAAAGATAATCGCGGATAAGTCCCTGGCCAAAAATAAAAGAAAAAGAAAAAGACTACGGCGCGAACGTCCGCTAACAGAGACAAACGAACGAATTCGTTCGTTAAAACTAACTAACGACCGAACGTTCGCAGATTAGATCTACACCAAAAAAACCAACCGATCTATTACCAAAAAAATAGATCTAGGTTTTAAAATAAACCAACGGTTTTATACCTAAAACCAGGCGAAACCGGCGGTCGACGGCGGCGGCTTCCGGCGAGTCCGGCGAGGCGGGGCGGCATGCGGTGGCGGTGCGAGCGGCGGTGGTGCGGGCTGCGGCGGCGGGGCGATGTGGGGACGAGGGGGTGGTGTGGCGGCGGCTTATAAGAGGGCGGGGCGGTGGCGTTGCTTGGGGAGGGGGCCCGCCCGGAGAGAGTCCGACTCGGACTCCCCTCCGGGTCCGTGCGCGGCACGGCGGCAGGGGAAGGCGGCGGCGCGCGGGAGTGGGCTGGCTGGGCTCCGGCCCAGTCGGTCCGGGAATTTATTTTTAAATATATTTCGCCCGAAAAGGAAAAATCCTAGTAAATATAAAACAAAATCTAAAAAATACAAAAAACAATTTTCACTGTCTAAATAAAATATTTAGAACAAAGTGAACATGTTTTTGGCCTAAAAATGCAATTTTGAAAAATGCATATTTTTCTAATTCAAATAAAATAGCAAATAAAATACTAGAAAAATCATAATTTGATTTTGAAATTCTTTCTCCAATATTTCTCTGAATTTGAAGAAATCATATTATCTTCTCTCATTTATTTTTAATATTGGAAATAAATGGAGAGAAAAATAATAAAATCGAATTGATCCTTTCTTCAAATTTGAAATAAATTCAAATATGAATTTTGTGAAACCTCCAACTCTCTCCGTGGGTCCTCGAGTTGCTTAAGATTTCTAGGATCTCAACCAAATGCAAGAATAAATATGATATGCATATGATGATCTATGTATAAAATCCAAATTGAAAATTGGGATGTTACAAACCTACCCCCCTTAAGATGAATCTCGCCCTCGAGATTTGGGTTAGTCAGCAAAAAGGTTTGGGTGATCTCTATGAAGGTGTTCTTCTCGCACCCAGGTGGCTTCCTCCTCGGTATGGTGGCTCCACTAAACTTTGCAAAACCCTATAACCTTGCTGTGAGTGACTCGACTAGAAAACTCGCGAATCTTTACTGGGTTCTCCTCATAAGTCAAATCACTGTCTAACTGAATCGCTTCCAGTGGCACTGTATCTCTCCGAGGAATATCGGCCATCTCCGCGTGGCACTTCTTCAACTGGGAAACGTGAAACACATCGTGAACTCTTGACAATCCTTCTGGCAATTCCAGCTTGTAAGCAACTTCTCCCATATGTTCCAAAACTCGGTATGGTCCCACAAAACATGGTGCTCGCTTTCCCTTAACTCCAAAACGCTTAACTCCTCGAAGCGGGGACACATGAAGGTATACTCTGTATCCGACTTCGTAAACTGTCTCCTTGCGTTTAGAATCCGCGTAACTCTTCTGCCTGGACTGGGATACCTTGAGTCTGTCACGAATCTACTTAACCTTCTCCTCAGAATCTTTGATTAAATCTTGTCCAAATAACTGTCGATCTCCAACTTCATCCCACAATAACGGTGTCCTGCACCTCCTTCTGTACAAAGCTTTGAAAGGGGCCATCTTGAAACTAGCTTGATAAGTTTTTATAAGAGAACTCTACATATGGCAAATTTTCGTCCCAACTGGATCCATAATCTAGCGCACAAGCTCTCAACATGTCCTCCAGAATCTGATTGAATCTCTCAGTCTGTCCATCTCTCTATGGATGAAAGGCTGTACTGAGCTCTAGCTTAGTACCCAAAGTCTCATGCAACTGATTCTAGAACTTTGAGGTGAACTGGGGTCCACTATCCGATACAATGGTCCTCAAAACTCCATGCAGACATACGATCCTGGTCATGTAAATCTTCGCCAACTTAGCACTCGTATAGGTGGTCTTCACCGGGACGAAATGAGCTACTTTTGTCAAACAATCGACTACAACCCAGATAGAGTCATAGCCTGAACGAGTCCTGGGCAATCCATTGATAAAATCCATGCCAAGCTTATCCCACTTCCATTCGAGTATCGGCAATGGCTATAGCAATCCAGCTAGCTTCCGATGCTCTGCCTTAACTCTATGACATACATCACATACTGCTACATATTCGGCAATATCCTTCTTCATTCTTGTCCACTAGAATCTTTCCTTCAAATCCAGATCCATCTTAGTGTTTCCTGGATGAATCGAATACGGTGAATCATTGGCCTCCTGCGTAATCAACTTCCTGATCTCGGGGTCGTTAGGCACATAAATGTGATCCTCAAACCATAAAGTATCATGCTCATCCTCACGAAATCCTTTAGCCTTTCCTTTACTCATTATTTCCTTTATCTCGGCAATCTCTTTGCCAGTGTTCTGGGCTTCTCTGATCTTACCCATCAAAGTGGATTGAATTTCCAATGCTGCTTGATACGTCTCCAACGTATCTATAATTTTTTACTGTTCCATGCTTTTATATTACCCGTTTTGGATGTTTATGGGATTTACTTTACACTCTTATATCATTTTTGGGACTACCCTACTAACCGGAGGCCCAGCCCGTATTGCTGTTTTTTGCCTATTTTAGTGTTTCGAAGAAAAGGAATATCAAACGGAGTCCAAATGGAATAAAACCTTAGGGAGCGCGATTTTTGGAACAAACGTGATCCAGAGGACTTGGAGTGCAAGTCAAGAAGCAACCGAGGTGGCCACGAGGGTGGAGAGCGCTCCCCCCTGTTGGGCGCGCCCCCCTATCTCGTGGGCCCCTCGGGCGTCAACCGACCTACTTCTTCCTCCTATATATATCCACGCACCCCGAGAACATCAAAGGCAACCATGAAAAACTATTTCAACCACCGTAACCTTTTGTATCCGCGAGATCCCATCTTAGAGCCTTCGCCGGCGCTCCGCCGGAGTGGGAATCAACCACGAAGGGCTTCTACATCAACACCATAGCCTCTCCGATGAGTTTTGAGTAGTTTACCATAGACCTTCTGGTCCATAGTTATTAGCTAGATGCCTTCTTCTCTCTCTTTGAATCTCAATACCATCTTATCCTTAATCTTCTTGGAGATCTATTCGATGTAACTCTTTTTACGGTGTGTTTGTCAAGATCCGATGAATTGTGGGTTTAAGATCAAGTTTATCTATGAGAAATATTTGAATCTCCTCTGAATTCTTTTATGTGTGATTAAGTTATCTTTGCAAGTCTCTTTGAATTATCAGTTTGTTTTGGCCTAGTAGATTGATCTTTCTTGCAATGGGAGAAGTGCTTAGCTTTGGGTTCAATCTTGCGGTGTCCTTTCCCAGTGACAGCAGGGGCAGCAAGGCACGTATTGTATTGTTGCCATCGAGGCTAAAAAGATGGGGTTTATATCATATTGCATGAGTTTATCCTTCTACATCATGTCATCTTTCTTAATGTGTTACTCCATTCTTTATGAACTTAATACTCTAGATGCATGCTGGATAGCGATCGATGTGTGGAGAAATAGTGGTAGATGCAGGCAGGACTCGGTCTACTTGTCACGGACGTGATGCCTATATACATGATCATGCCTAGATAATCTCATAATTATTCGCTTCCAATCTATATCATAAAATACCAAAAATATATTTATCTTATCATATTATCTCTATTTGATCTCACATTCGCAAGTGGTCGTGAAGGGATTGGCAACCCCTTTATTGTGTTGGTTGCGAGTTCTTGTTTGTTTGTGTATGTGTGTGGGACTTCTGAGGAGCATCCTATTGGATTGATACCTTGGTTCTCAAAAACTGAGGGAAATACTTACGCTACTATTGGCATCACCCTTTCCTCTTCTAGGAAAACCAACGCAAGCTCAAGACATAGCAAGAAGGATTTCTGGCGTCATTGCCGGGGAGGTCTTCGCTCAAGTCAAGACATACTGAGTACCCATCACAAACTCATCTTCCTCGCATTTACATTATTTGCCGTTTGCCTCTCGTTTTCCTCTATCCCACTTCACCCTTGCCGTTTTATTCGCCCTCTCTTTCCCAATCTCCTCTCTTATTCGCTTGCCCTCTTCTTCTTCCTCGCTCTTATGTTTGAAATTGGGGAGATTATTGTCGATATGGACAATAATTATAACATGCAAAATTCTGATGTTGCTGCTGAAGAACCCCATATTTTGCATACTAAAAAGTTTCAAATCGGTAGTGGTAATATTATTGGAAAAGGGGTTATTCAAGATTTCTTTACTTGTGCCGGTGCTTTACCTTCTATGGGTGGTTCTACTCTTCATAGAACTAGTAGTCTTGCGGATGCTATCGCTATGCTTGTAGTTGAGCTTGAAAGACAATTTATGCACATGCATCCGTGCATACGAAGAATTTTCCTGGAATTTTCTAATATTGAGCATTCTTTTGTCAAGCGCGCCGCTACTATCTTTTTGGCTCATGAGTTTAGATTTATAATAAGAGAGGCCAAAGAAATCTTTGTGCACTATAGGGTGGACGCCGGCCGTCCTCCCATAGAAGCAATCCTCTTTGATCAAGAGGAAATTAGGCGTTTTCAATCTTTGGACTATGTTGCTTTTAATGAAAACCTTAGAAAAAAGGTTCCTACCAATGTCCTAGTTGATAGAAATTCTGAACTTAATAATGATTTTGCTCTTCGAAACAATGAGCTAGGATACTCTCTTGAGTATAGGCTCACGAAGTTCTGCCAAAAGAACGCCTATAATGATGAATTAGTTGTGCAATATGAAGGGCCAAAGGAGGAACCCGTACCTCCTGAGATTGATCTTGGGGACTTTTGTCCCATTAAATTTAGCCCTTTTGATTACTTTTTCTTGCCTCAAAGAAAACTTTCTGCTGAACGTAGAGAATATGAGATGAGTTTTCGAGATCTATCTTATTATTATGGCACTACTTAAATCTATCCTCGCTTTTATGCCTAGCTAGGGGCGTTAAACGATAGCGCTAGTTGGGAGGCAACCCAATTTTATTTATGTTTTTTGTTTTTGTTTCTGTTTAGTAATAAATTTGCATCTACCTTCTGTTTAGATGTGTTCTTATGTTTTAATTAGTGTTTGTGCCAAGTAGAACCAATGGGATAACCTATGGTGATAGTTAATTTGATTCTGCTGAAAAACAGAAACTTTGCACGCACGAAAATAATTTTAGTAATTCACAGAAAAGTGATTTTTCGTTGATTATTTTTTCTGTAGATCAATAGACAAATTTCCCAGGACTTCCTCTTTTGGTAGGATTTTTAGAGTTCCAGAAGCGTTCGAGAGTTACATATTTCTACAGACTGTTTTGTTTTTGACAGATTCTGCTTTTCGTGTGTTGTTTGCTTATTTTAATGCATCTATGGCTAGTATGTAAGGGTATGAACCATAGAAAAGTTGAAATATAGTAGGTTTAACACCAATATAAATAAATAATGATTTCATTACAGTACCTTATGTGGTGGTTTTGCTTTCTTTCACTAACGGAGCTTATGAGATTTCCTGTTGAGTTTTGTGTTGTGAAGTTTTCAAGTTTTGGGTAAAGATTTGATGGACTATGGAATAAGGAGTGGCAAGAGACTAAGATTGGGGATGCCCATGGAACCCCAAGATATTCAAGAATAGCCAAAAGCCTAAGCTTGGGGATACCCCCGGAAGGCATCCCCTCTTTCGTCTTTGTTTATCGGTAACTTTACTTGGAGCTATATTTTTATTCGCATATGTGTTTTGCTTGGAGCGTCTTGTATGAAATTAGTATTTGCTTTTTATTTTTCCACAATAATCCTTGCTGTCCACACCTTTTGGGAGAAACCCACTTGATTGGAATTTATTAGAATACTCTATGTGCTTCACTTATATCTTTTGAGCTAGATAGTTTTTGCTCTAGTGCTTCACCTATATCTTTTAGAGCACGGCGGTGGCTTAATTTTGTAGAAATTGTTAGTCTCTCATGCTTCACTTATATTATTTTGAGAGTCTCTTAGAAGAGCATGTATTTGCTATGGTTATAAAATTGGTCCTAGAATGGTGAGCATCCAAGTTCGGTATAATAAAAACTATCATAGGAAGTGAATTGGATGCTATGATCAATTTGATACTTGATAATTGTTTTGAGATATGGAGGTAGTGATATTAGAGTCATGCTAGTTGGGTGATTATGAATTTAAAGAATTCTTGTGTTGAAGTTAGCAAGTCCCATAGCATGCACGTATGGTTAAAGTTGTGTAACAAATTTGAAACATGAGGTGTTCTTAGATTGTGCATCCTTATGAGTGGCTGTCGGGGAGGAGCGATGGTCTTTTCCTACGAATCTATCCCTCTAGGAGAATGTGCGTAGTGCTTGTTTTTTGATGAATTGTAGATTTTTCAATAAGTATATGAGTTCTTTTGACTAATGTTGAGTCCATGGATTATACGCACTCTCACCCTTCCATCATTGCTAGCCTCTTCGGTACGATGCATTGCCCTTTCTCACCTTGAGAGTTGGTGCAAACTTCGCCGGTGCATCCAAACCCCGTGATATGATAGGCTCTATCACACATAAACCTCCTTATATCTTCCTCAAAACAACCACCATACCTACCTATTATGGCATTTCCATAGCCATTTCGAGATATATTGCCATGCAACTTTCCACCGTTCCATTTATCATCATGACATACATTACCATTGTCATATTGCCTTGCATGATCATGTAGTTGACATCGTATTTGTGGCAAAGCCACCATGCATAAATTTTCATACATATCACTCTTGATTCATTGCCCATCCTGGTACACCGTCGGAGGCATTCATATAGAGTCATGTGTTGTTCTAGTTTTGAGTTGTATTTAATGAGTTGTAAATAAATAGAAGTGTGATGATCATCATTATTAGAGCATTGTCCCCCAATAAAAAAAGAGAAAGACCAAATAAAAAAAGAAAGGCCAAATAAAAAAAAGAGAAGAAAGGCCAAATAAAAAAAGAAAGGCCCAAAAAAAAGAAAATAAAAAAGGGGGCAATGTTACTATCTTTTTCCACACTTGTGCTTCAAAGTAGCACCATGTTCTTCATATAGCGAGTATCATATGTTGTCACTTTCATATACTAGTGGGAATTTTTCATTATAGAACTTGGCTTGTATATTCCTACGATGGGCTTCCTCAAAATGCCCTAGGTCTTCGTGAGCAAACAAGTTGGATGCACGCCGACTAGTTTCTTTTGTTGAGCTTTCATACATGGCTCACACTTGTGCCGACAAGTTGCATGGCAATCCCTACTCCTCATGTTGACATCAATTAATGGGCATCTCCATAGTCCGTTGATTATCCTCGTCAATGTGAGACATTCTCCTTTTTTGTCTTCTCCACACAATCTCCATCATCATATTCTATTCCACCCATAGTGCTATATCCATGGCTCACGCTCATGTATTGCGTGAAAGTTGAAAAAGTTTGAGATTATTTAAATACGAAACAATTGCTTGGCTTGTCATCGGGGGTGTATAAGATGGGAGCATTTTTGTGTGATGAAAATGAAGCATAGCCTAACTATATGATTTTGTAGGGATGAACTTTCTTTAGCCATGTTATTTTGGGAAGACAAGATTGCTTTGATTAGTATGCTTGAAGTATTAGTATTTCTTATGTTAATATGAACTTTTATTTTGAATCATTTGGATCTGAACATTCATGCCACAATAAAGAAAATTACATTGAGAATTATGCTAGGTATCATTCCACATCAAAAATTCTGTTTTTATCATTTACGTACTCGAGAACGAGCAGGAATTAAGCTTGGGGATGCTTGATATGTCTCCAACATATCTATAATTTTTGATTGTTCCATGCTATTATATTACCCGTTTTTGATGTTTATGGGCTTTACTTTACACATTTATATCATTTTTGGGACTAACCTACTAAGCGGAGGCCCAACCCGTATTGCTGTTTTTTGCCTATTTCAGTGTTTCGAAGAAAAGGAATATCAAACGGAGTCCAAATGGAATGAAACCTTCGGGAGCGTGATTTTTGCAACAAATGTGATCCAGAGGACTTGGAGTGCAAGTCAAGAAGCAATTGAGACGGCGACGAGGGTGGAGGGTGCGCCCCCCTACTAGGTGCACCCCCCTATCTCGTGGGCCCCTCGGGCGTCCACTGACCTACTTCTTCCTCCTATATATACCCACGTACCGCGAGAACATCAAAGGCGACCATGAAAAACTATTTCCACCACTGTAACCTTCTGTATCCATGAGATCCCATCTTGGAGCCTTCGTCAGTGCTCCGCCGGAGGGGAATCAACTAGGGAGGGCTTCTACATCAACACCCCCCTTCGTCAGTTGTGAGTAGTTTACCACAGACATTCGGGTCCATAGTTATTATCTAGATGGCTTCTTATCTCTCTTTGAATCTCAATACCATGTTCTCCTTGATCTTCTTGGAGATCTATTCGATGTAACTCTTTTTGCGGTGTGTTTGTCGAGAGCCGATGAATTGTGGGTTTATGATCAAGTTTATCTATGAGAAATATTTGAATCTCCTCTGAATTCTTTTGTGTGTGATTACATTATCTTTGCAAGTCTCTTCAAATTATCAGTTTGGTTTGGCCTACTAGATTGATCTTTCTTGCAATAGGAGAAGTGCTTATCTTTGGGTTCAATCTTGCGGTGTCCTTTCCCAGTGACAGCAGGGGCAGCAAGGCACGTATTCTATTGTTGCCATCGAGGATGAAAATATGGGGTTTATATCATATGGCATGAGTTTATCCCTCTACATCATGTCATCTTTCTTAATGCGTTACTCCGTTCTTTATGAACTTAATACTCTAGATGCATGCCAGATGGCGGTTGATGTGTGGAGTAATAGTAATAGATGCAGGCAGGAGTCAGCCTACTTGTCACGGACGTGATGCCTATAGACATGATCATGCCTAGATAATCTCATAATTATTTTCTTTTCTATCAATTGCTCGATAGTAATTTTTTCACCCACCGTAATACTTAAGCTATCTTGAGAGAAGCCACTAGTGAAACCTATGGCCCCCGGGTCTATATTTTATCATATAAGCTTTCAATCTACTTTTATTTGCATCTTTACTTTTCCAATCTATATCATAAAATACCAAAAATATATTTAACTTATCATATTATCTCTATCAGATCTCCCTTTCGCAAGTGGCCGTGAAGGGATTGACAATCCCTTTATTGCGTTGGTTGCGAGTTCTTGTTTGTTTGTGTAGGTGCGTGGGATTTCTGAGGAGCCTCCTACTGGATTGATACCTTGCTTCTCAAAAACTGAGGGAAATACTTATGCTACTATTGCTGCATCACCCTTTCCTCTTCAAGGAAAACCAACGCAAGCTCAAGACGTAGCAATGCTACATAACCTCTCGGAACTATTTCCAAACATAGCTCGCGAAGGTCTTCGGCTAACTCCTTGGGTAATCCTCCGGTCATGAGTGTATTAACATAAATCTTGCGGCTCAACGCATCTGCTACTACATTGGCCTTTCCGGGATGATAGTGCAATTTCATATCATAATCCATAATAAGCTCCAACCATGTCCTCTGCGTGAGGTTTAACTCCTTCTGTGTGAAGATATATTTCAAACTCTTATGATACGTGTATACCTCACAGTGGATTCCGATGAGAAATGTCTCCATGTCTTCAGCGCATGCACTACGGCTGCTAACTCCAAATCATGCATAGCATAATTCAACTCATGAGGTTTAAGATGTAGTGAGGCATATGAAACAACTCTTCCTTCCTGCATAAGCACTGCTCCAAGTTCTCGATGTGAAGCATAACAATACACTTGATAATCCTTTCATTGATCTGGAAGAATCAGCACTGGGGTTGTAACCAAACATTTCTTCAACTGCTAAAAACTGGCTTCACTCTCCTCAGTCCATTTGAACTTGGTGTCCTTCTTCAACAACTCTGTCATGGGCATTGCAATCCTGGAGAAATTCTCAATGAACCCCGATAATATCTTGCGAGTCCAAGAAAACTCCTGATCTCTCCGACTATTGTGGGTGCCACCCATTTAGTGATAGAAACAACCTTGGTAGGGTCTACTGCTATTCCTTCTCTGGATATAACATGTCCAAGAAATCTAACTTCCTTTAACAAAAACTCACACTTGCTGAACTTGGCATACAACAAATGTTCTCTGACCTTCTCAAGTACCAAACGCAAATGCTCCTTATGCTCCTCTTCCTTCTTCGAGTACACCAATATATCATCAATGAACACCATGAGGAACTTATCCAAAAACTCCATAAACACTTTTTCCATCATGTTCATGAAATAGGCAGGCACGTTAGTCAGATCAAATGACATAATGATATACTCATATAGCCCGTACCTTGTGGTAAAAGTTGTCTTAGGTATATCCTGCTCTCGAATCTTCAGTTGGTGATAACCTGATCGAAGATCAATCTTAGAGAAAACTTTCGCTCCTTGCACTGGTCAAACAAATCATTGATCATCGGTAAAGGGTATTTGTTCTTGATCGTCACTTCAGTCAACGCAAGATAGTCAACAACCATCCTTAATGATCGATCCTTCTTCTCCACTAGAAGCACTGGGGCTCCCTAAGGTGACGAAATTGGTCGGCTGTAACCTTTATCCAGTAGCTCTTTAATCTGCTTCTTAGTTTCTTCCAAATCCTTTGCGTGCATCCGATACGGTCTCTTTGATATTAGCCTGGTGCCTGGCAATAGCTCAATCAAAAACTCAATGTCTCAATCCGATGGCATGCCTGGCAACTCTTCTGGAAATACGTCAGCAAAATCCGTCACCACTAGTACTTCCTCCTATACAACTCCTGATAAGGAATTCACTTGAGTCCTCTTCGGCACATGCCGGGATACATACTTGATCCTTCTTCCTTCTGGGGTGGTGAGGAATATCGATTTACTAGCACAATCAATGTTCCCTCCATACTTTGATAACCAATCCATTCCTAATATTATATCCAATCCTTGTGACTCCAAAATTATTAGGTCCGGGGGAAACACATAGTTACCAATCCTTAAGGGTAACCGATCACACCTAAGGGCTTGGGTTGGCAGGTCATACTTATCCACAATTCCCCATGATATGTATGAATGCGATGCACCAGTAAATGCATTATTCAAAAACTTACCGACAACTGCGTTGGGTTGATCCTCAATCTCCTCCACGCTGATGTGGTTCACCTAACCTTTGGTGAAGGGGTTGGGCTTCTTGGCAGACCTTCTATTGCCATTTCCATTCTTCGCTTGAGGACATTTAGTGGCATAATGTCCGGTCTTCTGTCACTTGAAACAGGTGATGTGGCTTAGATCCCTCTTGGCTGGTGTTGACGGGTTGGAACGGTTCTGGCTGCTGCACCCTCCATTCCCATTGCCATTCTTGGTGCCACTATGGTTGTGCGAACTAGCTTCGTTGTGCATGTGTCCTGCATGGTTATGGCCTCCATGGTTGTGGGTATGTCCTCCCAAGTACGGGGAATAGCGGGCGTCGGTGTCAAAACTGGCGGATCTCGGGTAGGGGGTCCCGAACTGTGTGTCTAGGCGGATGGTAATAGGAGACAAGGGGCACGATGTTTTTACCCAGGTTCGGGCCCTCTCGGTGGAGGTAAAACCCTACTCCTGCTTGATTAATATTGATGATATGGGTAGTACAAGAGTAGATCTACCACGAGATCAGAGAGGCTAAACCCTAGAAGCTAGCCTATGGTATGATTGTTGTTCGTCCTATGGACTAAAACCCTCCGGTTTATATAGACATCGGAGAGGGCTAGTGTTACACAGAGAAGGTTACAATGGTAGGAGATCTACATATCGGTATTGCCAAGCTTGCCTTCCACGCCAAGGAAAGTCCCATCCGGACACAGGACAGAGTCCTCAGTCTTGTATCTTCATAGTCCAGGAGTCCGGCCAAAGGTGATAGTTCGGCTATCCGGACACCCCCTAATCCAGGACTCCCTCAGTAGCCCCCGAACCAGGCTTCAATGACGATGAGTCCAGCGCGTAGATTGTCTTCGGCATTGCGAGGCGGGTTCTTCTCCAAATTCCATATACTTGTCAAATAGTGTCCGGCTTCTTATAAATGTTGCGCTCCTTGGCTTCCACGCCCAATAATGGCCATATTCCACGTGTCAAACGAATGCGAAAAGCCAGGGTATCTTTATATTTACCCCCTAGCTACGCAAATGAGCCGCCTATAAAAGAGACAGGGATCTAGATCCGAATCACACCATCCTCCCTCCGCGACCATTCATCGGAGCGCCTCTTGACAAAAATCCATTCCATCATGGACAGTCGACGCGGCTCCTCCTCTCGCGCTCCCAGCCCTCAGCCTAGAGATTGGGAGAGATGCTCAGTCCCGCACAGTGAGTTAGTGACCCTCCAAGCCAAGGGATTTCTTCCCCCAGCCTTTATGGTTCCGGCTCGAGCCAGACTCGGCACCTATAAGGGCGGAAAGCAAGCGGAGAGCGTCCCCGATCCTTCCAAAGGAGAGTGGGTATGCTTTGTCTCTTATCTGATAAGAGGACTCGGATTTCCAATACATCCGTTTCTCCGGGGGCTCCTTGAGTTCTACGGCCTCCAGCTACACCACCTTACGCCTGCCTCCGTTGTGCACATCGCGGGCTTCATGGCCCTTTGCAAACTGTTTTTGGGCGTCGAGGCTCATTTTGCGCTGTGGAAGAGATTATTCTACCTTGTACCCCGTTCTCATGAGGGGTAAATATATCAAGTGGGCGGAGCCGAGCTATGGTGCATCGCCGGGACCGGATATCTATCCGGAACCCCGAAGAAGGCATCGAAAGACTGGCCTTCGGAATGGTTTTATATAGAAGACGCCCCGCTACCGGATCCCATTCAAACCGGCCTCCCGGAGTTTAGCAATGCTCCCTTGAAGAAACGCCTAAGTTGGCGTCCGTGGAGCTCTCAAAGGGAGAACGACAGGGACGTCCTTTACCTAATGAGCCGAATAAGATTATTGGCTCATTCCGGACAGACCATGATTGGGGTCATGGCCACATGCATTATGCGGGGGGTGCAGCCGCTCCAGTATAGGGGCCACCCCATGTGGGACTTCAACGGGAAGGATGATGCCACCCGTCATGGCCGTAAGGGGCCGGGATTGGTCGCCGATCTGGTGAAGATCTTGTCTCCTTTGTACAAGGGGGAAGAGGAGGATTTCTTCCGTGCCAGTCCATTGAACGGATTTTCTATGAACAACCCTCGAAGCTGGGTAAGCGGACATTTCTCTTTCCCTATCCGATCCATATTCCCATGGTTGAGTATCTCATTTTCTGATGTCGACGCCGGAACTGCTCCGGGCCGTAGAGGATATACACAGCCCAGCTCCACAACCCGAGGATCCGAAACGGTCCCTCGATCGGGCCTCCGAAGAGGATCCGGACATAAAGGAAGAGCTAATCGATGGGGTGTTCCACCAACTTAGAATCGACAATGCTTTGTCGCCATTACGGACGACTACCCTGGAATATTTGCAGCTTCCCAGGTAACTGTGATCGAAGTCTTGATAACATGCCCCATCCGTGCTTATTTTTGATCACCGCATACCAATGGTGTTTCGCAGGGGGTGCCTTTGAGGCGGGAAGCCGAGCCCGCGACGGCTGGCCAACATGGCACAGCTCGGCCCAGCAGGCAGAAAAGAAGTGCGGTGCGGATCGAGACATTGCCGCAACGGTATGGCACGCCTCCGTGTTTCAAGGAAAGATTCCTGGAAGGCATACTAACGTCGTGATCTTTTCAGGAAAAAGAGCGCTCGCCGGACTGTGTCCAGAGAGGTTGCTAGTCAAGCCTCCGTCAGCCAGGCTCCAAAGCGAGGTCCAGAAGGGGAGGCGAACACAAGGGGCGCGTCGGATGCTCCTCCAATGGAGGATGCCGACAGATTGTCCGCCACCAAATCCGAGGTTGAGAGTGCCATGAATCATAGGCGCCGCCGGACAATTCTTCGTGATGCATGTTTTTCCCAAGAGGCATTGAATGCCTTTAATTTGGTAGATGCGCACCTCTGTGCCGCTCAAGATGGTCTAGCCAAAGCCACAGAGCAGTATGTGAAAGACATACGGGTGAGGAATTTTGACAGTTATATATGCCAGTAGCCCCCGAGACTTAAAATAGTTAGAATAACTGATTTAAGGATCATTTGTTATGCAGGAACTTACCGAAAAGAATACCCAACTGTCCCAGGAGCTTCAAGAGTGCAAGGCCCAACTTGAGACCGCACTAGCCACCACAGGGGGAGCCACAGAGACCCCCTCCGGTAATATATACTTCAAAAGATAAGTAGTTTGTGAAGTGCGGCGTGTGTATAAGTCTAACAATAACATTGCAGATGGCGCCGGGGTAGATCCGGACAAGCAACAGCTCCTGCGCCGGTTAAAAGCCGGCGAGAATGTGCTTACAAGGGTGCGGCAAGAGAAAAATAACCTCCAAGATGCCAACACCCAGCTGGGTGAGGAACTAAAAGATGTTCGAGCCCAGCTGTCTGACTCCGTTAAGGAGAATCGACGGCTTTGTCGCGGCATTTATAGTAAGTGCTTGAGCGAACTTTTGAAAAGAAGAGTTCGGCGAGGAAGTCGATTAACAGAAATATGTCTGTAGGTATGCTCACAGGTCGTCCTACAGAGGAAATGCCCGGTTCAACGGGTGACCTACTTCCTGAGCTGCTGCAACTGCACGAGCGAGTTCGGCAGGTGATGAGAGGCGTCACCCAGGCCTTGTGGCCATCCATCTCCCTACCCGAAGGTCTTGGAGAGCTTGCAGAGAAGCTTTAGGGAGCACGGCAGCACTTCCGGCTATGGAAGATACCGGCCTACTGTCAAGGCGCTAGGGAGGCCTGGGCCATGGTGAAGACGCGGTACACGAAGGCTGACCCAAACCACATGGCCGAGGTCAGACCTATGGGGCCCGATGGCAAGGAGATCCCTGTGAGCTTAGTGTACGACCAGGTAGAGTTGGACGCAAAGTATTCCCAGCGGGACTATAAACTAGACATCCTATTAGATGGTATTGAAGAGGAATACAATCAGTCAATTTGACTATGTAATTTAAAATGACATGTAAAATGCCTTCTAGCCGGATTGTAGATCGTTTGTCGTAGCGGACCTTTTCGCTTCAACCTTGGGACTCGACAGTCCAGAGTGTGTCCGAATACCCTCGCGGTTATAAAAAACCGGGGCATGCATGGAGACTAGGCGTAGGGGTCATTAGTGCTTTATCAGACAAGTGCCCAACTAGTTATGTTATATTACATGGTTAGTAAGAAACATCTTCTAGGGAGAATAGTTCCGTTAGGGGTTCCTTTCCCAGGGAGGCATGCCCTAAAGTGCATGTCCGGACTGCGAAAAAAGCAGGAAAGCATCTGGGGGCAGATAAATAAATTGGTAATAAATCGTCTTTTAGTTCACCGACCGAATATTCCCTTAAGAACGCTAGCTTTAGGCTTCATCCAGTCTGAGGTACACATCCGGCTCACCCGGCAGTAACAATCGCAGAGGTGCTCCCTTTACCACCTAGCCGAACAATCGGGAACGTAGGGGTAAGCACAGGAGCCAGGCAACCCAGCTTGGCCAAAACTTAAGTCATATCGATGCATATAATGGTGAATAAAAGGTACATGCGGAAGTGTGACACATGTGTTGGGCATAAAGCCCGTATAAATAAGCTTCTGTTAAAGAAGCCCCCAAGTATAATGAGCGCGAGTAGCACGTCAAGTGTGTGCGAACAATGCGCAGACGAGCCTCCAAAGGCTTTAAGAAAAAGGAGGGAGAAGGAGAGAAATAAAAGACAGCTAAAGTATAAAATGTAGACGGAGGAAGGAGACGACCTCAGAGTCTGGCGCTAGGCGTAGAATCTTCAGAGACGGGCTGCGTTCCATGGGTTCGTCTCGAGTCGGTTATCCGATCCGTTTCGTAGACGGTATGCTTCACCGGTTAGGACTTGGTCAATGATGAAGGGACCTTCCCATTTGGGCTTGAGTTTGTCCTTTTTCTTGTTCGGCAGGCGTAGAACTAGTTCGCCAACATTGTAAGTTTTGGCCCGTACTTCTCTGCTTTGATATCTTCAAACCTGCTGTTGATAGAATGCGGAACAAGCTTTTGCCACGTCGCGCTCCTCCTCTAAGGCGTCCAAACTGTCCTGCCAATCCAACTCAGCTTCTCTTTCTTCGTACATGCGCACGCGAGGTGAGTCATGAATTATGTCGCAGGGCAAAACTGCCTCTGCATCGTATACCATAAAAAATGGTGTGAATCCGGTAATGCAATTCGGCGTGGTCCGTAGCCCCCAGAGTATGGAGTCGAGCTCCTCTACCTAGTGCGTGTTAGATTCTTTGAGGGACCGCACTAGTCTGGGTTTAATGCTGCTCATGATTAGACCATTTGCTCGCTCGACTTGACCGTTAGTTTGAGGGTGATAGACTAAAGCATAGTCGACCTTGATGCCCATGTTTTTGCACCAGAGTTTAACCTCATCGGCTGTGAAGTTCGTGCCGTTATCAGTGATGATGCTATGGGGGACGCCGTAATGGTGTACTACCCTTGATATTAAGTCTATCACGGGTCCGGATTCAGCCGTCTTAACTGGCTTGGCCTCTATCCATTTGGTGAATTTATCCACCATGACCAATAGGTATTTTTGCTTGTGGGTTCCTCCTTTAAAGGGTCCAACCATGTCAAGCCCCCAGACCACGAACGACCAGGTGATGGGTATAGTTTTGAGGGCGGCGGGTGGCATGTGGCTTTGATTAACAAAGAGCTGGCAACCGACGCATTGTTGGACTAAGTCCTGAGCATCTGCCCGGGCCGTCGGCCAATAAAATCATGTACGGAAGGCCTTGCCTACAAGGGCCCGGGCTGCGGCATGGTGCCCACCGAGTCCGGCATGAATTTCAGCCAGAAGATTTCGCCCTTCCTCTTCGGAGATACACCTTTGAAGGACTAAGGTTGTGCTTTTCTTATAAAGCTCTCCCTCATGGACCTTATAGGCTTTAGATCGCCGTACTATGCAGCGGGCCTCGTTTTGGTCCTCTTGAAGTTCCTACCTAGTTAAGTAGGCTAGGAATGGCTCGGTCCACGGGGCAATGACTGCCATTATTTTGTGGGCTGAAGGTGTTATTTCATTGGCAAAACCGCCGATTCTGTCAGAATGTTCGGTGTCGGGCGGTGCGGTTGGGTCCGGATTGTTGTGTCCGGACTCCCCTTCCCATAGTACAGATGGCTTGAAAAGCCGCTCCGGGAAGATGTTGGGAGGGACGGCATCGCGCTTTGCGCCGATGCGTGCCAATACGTCCGCCGCCTGGTTATTATCCCGGGCTATATGGTGAAATTCGAGCCCTTCAAACCGAGCTGACATTTTTAGGATGGCGTTACGGTAAGCTGCCATTTTCGGATCCTTGGCGTCGAAGTCTCCATTTATTAGGGATATCGCGAGGTTCGAATCCCCACGCACCTCTAGGCGTTTAATGCCCATGGAGATCGCCATCCGGAGGCCATGTAGAAGGGCCTCGTATTCGGCTGCGTTGTTGGAGTCCGTGTACATTATCTGGAGTACGTATTGGACTGTGTCTCCGGTTGGGGACGTCAGGACGACGCTAGCCCCCAGGCCGGCCAACATTTTGGAGCCGTCGAAGTGCATGATCCAATTGGAATATGCGTCGTACTCTTTAGGGAGTTCGACTTCAGTCCATTCGGCGACGAAGTCGGCCAAAACTTGCGACTTAATAGCTCGCCGTGGCTTTTAGGTTATGTCGAACGGGAGGAGCTCGATGGCCCATTTTGCAATCCGGCCAGTCGCGTCGCGGTTGTTTATAATGTCATTGAGAGGTACTTCGGAGGCTACTATTATCGAACACTCTTGAAAGTAGTGTCGCAGCTTCCGAGATGCCATGAACACCACGTACACTATCTTTTGATAGTGTGGATACCGGGACTTGCATGGAGTTAGGACAGTGGACACGTAGTAAACTAGTTTTTGAAGGGGGAACTTGTGTCCGTCCGTTTCTCGTTCGACGACGAGCACCGCGCTTACAACTTGATGTGTTGCCGCGATATATAATAACATTGGTTCGCCCATGTTGGGCGCGGCCAGGACCGGATTTGTTGCCAATATGGCTTTTATTTCTTCGAGCCCGTCCGTGGCGGCATCTGTCCACTTGAAGTGTTGGGTGCGCCGGAGGAGGCAATAAAGGGGTAATGCCTTTTCTCCCAGACGGGAGATAAAGCGGCTTAGAGCCGCCACGCATCCAGTCAATTTTTGTATTTGTTTGAGGTCTTTTGGGATATCCAATTGTGACAGAGCTCGGATCTTGGCTGGGTTTGCTTCAATTCCTCTACCGGATACAATGAAGCCCAAGAGCTTTTCGACTGGTACGCCAAAGACGCATTTTTCCGGATTCAGCTTAATGTCGTATGTTCGGAGATTGTCGAATGTGAGCCTCAAGTCGTCTACTAAAGTTTCGACATGCTTGGATTTTACGACCACATCATCTACGTATGCCTCCACTATTTTGCCGATCTGGTATGCCAGACATGTCTGAATGGGCCAGACATGCCGATCTGATATGTTGCGCCGGCGTTTTTGAGCCCGAAGGGCATTGTGTTGAAGCAGAATGGGCCGTATGGAGTGATGAATGCCGTTGCAGCTTGGTCTGGCTCTGCCATCTTAATTTGGTGGTAGCCGGAGTATGCGTCGAGGAAGCACAATGAATCGTGTCCTGCGGTAGTGTCGATGATTTGATCAATGCGGGGGAGGGGGAAGGGGTCCTTTGGGCAAGCCTTGTTAAAGTCCTTGAAGTCGACACATAGGCGCCAGGATTTATCCTTCTTTGGTACCATCACCAGGTTTGCTAGCCAGTCCGGATGTTTTATATCTCTGATGAATCCGGCTTCCAATAGTTTAGCTAGCTCCTCTCCCATTGCCTGTCTCTTGGGTTCGGAAAATCGCCGAAGAGCCTGTTTGACTGGCTTGAATCCTTTTAGGATATTTAGGCTATGCTCGGCCCGCCGGCGTGGGATTCCTGGCATGTCTGAAGGGTGCCAGGAAAAAATGTCCCAATTTTCCCGTAGGAATTCTCGTAGTGCGGCGTCTACATCAGGGTTTAACTGTGCCCCAATGGATGCCGTCTTTGTAGGGTCTGTTGGATGGACTTGGAATTTGACTATTTCGTCTGCTGGCTTAAAAGAGGTGGACTTGGATCTCTTGTCGAGTATCACATCGTCCCTGTTCACCGTGGAGCGCAGCGCAGTGAGTTCCTCGGCCGCTAGGGCTTCGGATAGTGCCTCGAGGGCTAGTGCGACTGTCTTATTTTTGGCGCAGAGTGCTATGTCCGGATCACTGGCAAGAGTGATGATTCTGTTGGGCACGGGCATTTTGAGCTTCATGTACCCGTAATGGGGTATAGCTTGAAAAATTGTGAATGCCTCTCGCCCTAATAAAGCGTGATTTCCGCTGCTGAACGGGGCCACTTGGAACGTGACCTCCTCGGACCTGTAATTGTCCGGCGAGCCGAACACCACATCCAGTGTAATTTTTCCTGGGCAGCATGCTTCCCGACTAGGGATTATTCTTCTAAAGGTTGTGCTGCTTCGCTCAATGCAGGTCCAGTCTATTTCCATTTTTCGAAGGGTTTCCTCGTAAATGAGGTTTAATCCGCTGCCGCCGTCCATGAGTACCTTAGTAAGGCGAAAGTCATCCACTATTGGACTGAGCACCAATGCGGCTGGTGCTCGGGCTGTTCGGAATTTAGGTTCATCACTGGCGTTAAAGGTAATAGCCGTGTCACTCCATGGGTTTATTGTTGGTACTTGGTAGACTTCGGCAAGGCTGCGGAGTGTTCGTTTCCGCATATTATTTGATATGAAAGTCTAGAAGACTGTTAATACCATACTGGTGTTGCTGGGCTGGTTCTCTAGAGCTAGAAGCTCTTCGCCACTGTTGGCCACCTGCCGTAGTATCCAACAAGCTCGAAGGCTATGAGTTGGAGTGGCGCCCTCTGTACTATGAATTTTGCAGGGTCCATTGAGCCATCCCTCCAGTACGGTTCCGTGCCCTTTAGGGGGTTTTTGCTTTTTGGTATTTAACCCAGGTGCCTGGCGATGATGCACCCTTTTATTTCGGACTAGGGTTGTATTCGGGGCCAGATTATCCCAAAATTTGGTTTCGGTTTTCCAGGCGCTCTCCATTGCACAGTACTTTCGTACTATGGACGCTAAGTTGGCAAAGCGTGTAATTTCACGACGACTTATGGCGTTTAGGATTCCCCTGTCCGTGCAATTATTGCAAAAAAGTGAAATTGCGTCTTCCTCGCGGCAGTCCTTTATCCTTTCCATAATCAGGAGGAATCTGGCCCTGTAATGGTGTACTGTTTCAGCGGGCTCTTGCCGGATTCGGGATAGATCGCTTATGTTTGGGTGGGCGGGTGGAATTAAATTCGGAACCCCGTCCAATCTAAGACTCAAGGGCCGAAAAGTTTTCGAACTTGGAAGCTTGGGTTTTTGGATATTGTCCAATGAATCCAGCCCGCTGCCTGACTTTAGGTTCAGGACTTCGTCGACATCCGTCCCTCTGCGGGAATCCGGCATGGAGGGGTCGAGAATCCGGACATAACTAGTCCTTAATATAGAAGAAGGGTCGCCGTACTGTTCCTCCACCACAGCAACGTGGTGGGTAGCCTGGGGAGAGTTGATCTCTCTCAGATCGGTTTTAGACCCAATCTGATCGTAGTCTGTAGTGACTCCCATGGCGGCGATGCAATCCAAGATCTCATTTAAGGAGGAGAGCTCCATCGGATCTAGCTGCTCGGCAAGTTCCGAGTTAACGTGAAGATTGCTTTCGATGACCCGAGAAGTCATCGTCTGCGTGGCGGTCGAACAGGCGGTCATAAGAAAACTGCCTAGCCGGAGAGTCTGGCCGGTGGCCAAAGCTCCTTTAGCAATGGTGTCGTCTTTAAAGACGGGATGAGGCATCCTTCCTGACGGCGACAGCATAGAGGAACTCTCAATGAAAGCACCAATGTCGGTGACAAAACCGGCGGATCTTGGGTAGGGGGTCCCGAACTGTGCGTCTAGGCGGATGGTAACAGGAGACAAGGGGCACGATGTTTTTACCCAGGTTCGGGCCCTCTCGGTGGAGGTAAAACCCTACTCCTGCTTGATTAATATTGATGATATGGGTAGTACAAGAGTAGATCTACCACGAGATTAGAGAGGCTAAACCCTAGAAGCTAGCCTATGGTATGATTGTTGTTCGTCCTACGGACTAAAACCCTCCGGTTTATATAGACACCGGAGAGGGCTAGGGTTACACAGAGTCGGTTACAATGGTAGGAGATCTACATATCCGTATTGCCAAGCTTGCCTTCCATGCCAAGGAAAGTCCCATCCGGACACGGGACGGAGTCTTCAATCTTGTGTCTTCATAGTCCAGGAGTCGAACAAAGGTGATAGTTCGGCTATCCGGACACCCCCTAATCCGAGACTCCCTTAGCGGGGCTTTTGCTAAGCTCCTGGAGTGTACCTCCCCTGTCCATACTTCCTCTTGCGATAATCAGTCTAGTGCTGCTTGCCTTCAATCATAAGAGCCCTATCTACTAACTCCTGGTAGTTGTTGAAAGTTGCCACCATCAACTACATGCTCAGCTCATCATTCAATCCTTCCAGAAACTTCTCCATCTTAGCGGCATCTGTAGCTACATCATCAGGGCCATAGCGTGCTAACTTACTAAACTCATCCACATGCTGACCCACTGTACGTCCCCCTTGGCGCAAGTTGCGAAACTCGCGCTTCTTCATGCTCATAGCTCCAGATGAAACATGGGAAGTGCGGAAAGCCTGCTGAAACTGATCCCAAATAATAGTGTCAATGTGGTAAGTGGCTGTGAAATTCTCCCACCATGATGTTGCGTGTCCACCAAGCTGATGTGCGGCAAAACACACTCTCTCCGCATCTGTGCATCCTGCAGTGGTCAGCTCTCTTCCAATCTTGTGGAGTCAATCATCTGCAACAATCGGCTCGGTGCTACTAGAGAACACCAGCGGATTCAGCCTTAGGAAACGGGCTAGGTGATCAACAGGGGGTGGTGGTGCTGGGTTGTTGTTGTTGTTGTTGTTGCCTTGGTTCTGATTCTGGACTAAAAGTTGCATCGAGGTATTTTGCTGTTGGATCAACTGAGTGAGCTCCGGTGGGAAGGCAAATCCATTGTCACATCTCGGAGGCATCTGATGGGTTTAGAAGGGGTGAGAAAACACAATAGAATAGAGGTCTAAGAGAGATTCTCTACCCATAATGCTCATGAGACAAACACAATCAATTTCACTTCAATCAATAGCACACAATTCATACAAAAGTTGTCTAACCTATCACTACTAACTCGATCGTTGCAACTACTTCGAGGGAAAATACTACTAATTACAATGGTGGTTGTCTAGAAATTTTCATCAGAAGAAGACTCCCTGATATCTGCTCCAGCTTCATCAACATAGTCATCATCGCTAACAGGGTCGGAGTCGGTGTCGTCGAGGATGATGTGGTCTCCTGGCTGGTTGTCCTTGTTTGGCGTGGGGTCACCCATGAATACTCCTCGCTTCCTTGTCACGTCGTCTTTCTTTTCCACCAATATAGCAATCTCCTCCTCGTATCCATCGCGTGTAGACTCGATCTCCTCTTCCAGCTCGTTGTTTCTCCTCACCAGTTTCTTGATCTTCTTCATGTGGATAATCTGTTGATTCTCCTGTCGACGAATATGATCTCTCATCTCTTGAATGTAAGCTGCAATTGATCCATCCCACCTGTTACGAATCATCTCCCATTTATCATCTCGGCGGCCACATATCTGGTAGGCGGTATTCTCCAGATCCTTGTGATACACCTCACATATGCGTCCAAAGGTGATATGTGCGGCCATGCTCTTTCCAATACTCCAGCTTAGTTCATCCAGGTAGAAATCAATAGGCTTCGTTGTTGGTGCAAAGGTCCTCCCAGGTATCCAGACTTTGATCTTCCAATGCTCCTCTTCCGGTACAGATGTAGAGAAAGTCCCCATGAAGCTTGGTAATACGATGTTTAGATATTTAGGGACTTCCTTCAAGTGCTTTCTGAAAGGGGTGTCATCATCCGGCTGAGTGAACTTGTTCTTGGGATCTGCCATCTATAGAGTAGAAAGAGAGGAGAATTAGAAATGAGTAGAGAGAGAAATCCTATGGCTCATTCTAGTGGTTGCGTTCTACAGTCAACGTGTCCTCTGATACCATCTTGTAGCGACTAGACCTCAAAAGGTCAAGTCTCTGTGCATCAGTGTCATCCCTGGATCGGTAATGCTGACACGCACAGTACTCGAGGAATTATAATAGAGTTACAATCACACACTTATTACATCGATTCCTCATAAAGAGTCTTATTGCAAAAATAAATCATGGTTGAAGGCCATCTAAACTAGATAACTGCGTAAGCTTCGAAGGTAAGTGAGTCCATCAACTCCAACGGCATAGCTGAGTGCAAAACAATAACCTATCTCACCTTATTCGTCGTCTGAGTAGTCTGCAACATAAAACGTTGCAACCCGAAACGGGTCAGCACATGGAATATGCTGGCATAGTTACACTGTAAAGAAATGATAATGCAAAGACTATATCTACACACAATATTTGGCTGGTGGAAGCTATAAGTTTCATGATTTTGCATAAAGCTAGTTTTTCCCTACAACAAAGGAATACATTTATTTAACTACTCCCATGTTGCCCATTATTTGAGAAGATTCCTCCAACTCAAATCCCAATTAAAAGTATCATTATTAACCCATCATCATAATTAATTAAAGTAACGTGATGAGATCACATCAATAAATTCAAGTACTAGATACTCAAGATGTCCATAAACGGGGACACGACTAACCATAATTAGTTTATACACTCTGCAGAAGTTTGCGCACTTTTCCTCACAAGACTCGACCACATCCATGATCGGATGATCGAGACATAGCCTTTCTGAAGCATTCACTCTCTACACTGGGTAGACAGTACCACCTACAACCCTCTACATCTTCTAGTCTACCTCTTCAAGAGCACACGCAACTTACTCAACTATGCCAGAGCCCATGATGGCTTGTGGCTGCACATGGAAGTTTCTAGCATGAATAATCTTCTGATCCCTTTGAGCCTGGGTGGCGTTCCACAGGATAATCACACGGGTACTCCGGGATTTCTAAAACAGACAACACTGGGTACTCCGGGTGCCTCAACCAATCCACCTAGATTTGTATTAAAGTTGCCACCTTAATGTTATCCAATTAAAATAACTCTCAAACTTCCATGTGTGAATCACGAGCATGGCTAAGCAATAATAAGCATAACGTATATTCCCGGGGTGATCAAAAGGTATTAGGTTCCTACCTCAAGCTCTACAACAAAAACCACATGTTCCCAATCCTACCAGTGCAAGTATTTGTGGGGCAGAACTAATGCATAGTAAAAACTGGGTATAAAAAGAGTATGATCAAAGTGTAACTTGCCTTGCTGACGATCTGCAAACTCTAGAGATTCGTAGTAACAAGCTTCGCACTCCAAGTAATCTAGCGTAGACAAACAATAGCATTCGTAAGCAATCACTCAAAGGAAACACGAGAAAACTCGAGAAAAGATCCAAATCGAACACGGAACAAGCAACGGCTTAAACTAGCAAGAGTCAAACCTAACAGTAGTATTAATGTGATGCCTGGATAATTAAACAACAAACAACCTTAGCTAATCATGCCATGTCACCTCAGTTACTGTTGATAATCTCGCGGTAGTTCAAAACCGATTCAAATTCAAATTCAAAATTAAGTCAAACAGTAAAGGTTTTCAAATATTAAAACTAAAATGTTCGGGTTGTGCCAGTTATTGCATAGGTAATTATGGTGAAGGAACCACACTTCTATAAAATTTTTAAATACTCTAAAATGTATTAAAAAAGTAGCAAAAGCAATTATTTAAATGCTTTTAAATAATAAACAAATATTAAACTAGTTTATTTAGTCACCAAACTTTTTGTGACAGTAGTGGATTTACAACTCTATTTAGGTGTGGATTTTACTTGTTGTAAAACAATAAACTATTAAAGAAATAAGAGAAAACAGAAAAGTAAAAGTAAAAACAAAACAAAACAAACAAACAAAAAGGAAAGAGAACTACTATGCACTTGAGCCTATTACTACATTCCAGCCCAGCCCACCTAGAGTCTCCTTCAATCTCATCTACAGGAGACAGGGGATGTGCGTGGCGCACATCCACGCCACCATGGCCGCCCTTGCCTCCGTGTCGGCCATCCTATGGTTCCCCTTAGTACATAAGAACCCTCCCGGTGACCTAGACAAACCCTAGCCACTTCCATTCCCCCCTCGCACGCCGCTTTCTTCTTTCTCACGTGCAACCGCACTGCCAGCACCATTGCCGGCCCCATCCACGCGGCCACCGTCGTCCCCGTGGGCTAGGAGGTAGTTCAGGAGCCCCGCCCACCTCCGATGCATCATCCACAACCACTGGCTTGAGCTAGGCGCCACTCAATCGTCGGGATCGAACGGCTTCTTCCCCTACTGTCACCGGCGTTCATCGCCAAAACTGGCCACCTCCTGCACTTCAAAGCTATTGTCGGGCCTCCTTGTGCCTCCTAGGTGAGCTGCACCTCATTTACCCTCTGTTTGCGGCCTCATTCTGCCGCCGCTACCATAGCCACCGTTCGCCTTCCCCATGAGCTTCTCTGGACGAGGTCACGCCTGCACGTGCCCCGCAGTCCTGTACGTGCTCGTGCGCATCCACTCGTGCTCGTCGTTGCCGTCCCGCACTCGCCGTTGCCGCGTTCGGAGCTTCGCTCCCGCGCCCTTGGCTGCCCCGCACACCCACGAAAGCCTTGCCCACATGACGCCAGCGCACTGCCGGCTGCTTCTCACCCCGCCACACTCTCCTGCACCCCCGCGCGCCCGTACTGCTGCTGCCTTGCCACTGCTGATGCCCTCCTGTTGCTGCTGCTCGACTGCGCCACCGCTGCCGCTAGTGTTGTGCTGGTCTTGCTCGCTGCTGCTTGCTGCCGTAGCTGCTCGGTGCTGCTCACTGCTGCTGCTCTGTACTAATGTTGCTCTCTATCGCCATTGCATGCTGATGGGCATGGCCATGTCCAACGCCAAGCGCCTGTGCGCGCATGTGTGTAGCTGGCTTGGGCCATTGCCTCCACGACCCATGTCTAATGGCGAGTGATAGGCGCCGGTGCACCGGCCAAAATTCCGGCCCGTCGCACCGCATACATACAATTCGCTCGTATTAGCTGCACGATGCGCTCTTAACTGGTTCGCTAGTTAAAAAACAATGACACATGATCATCCCGAGCAGCCCGGGATCTCCCGTAGCCGTCATCCAGCTCGCCGCCCGTCCACGTCGCCGCCGGCCGCCGCCCTCGTCGCCCATAGTCGCCTGGGTGTCCTCCTCGCCGCCAACTCCTCTCCAACTCCCACCAGCAGCAGCGCCAGCCGCTCGCAAGGCACTGCCCCGCTGCCCCCAAAGGTTGCTGCTCGCCATGGGCCATGGCACCCCCCACCCAGCTTGCAACGCCGCTATCTGGTCGCTGCAGTTCTCGTTGTCGCCGTGCTTGTAGTAGCACCATACCAGCCATGAAAAAGCACATCTCGTAGCTTCCGTCAATGGTGGCAGCAAATTGCACCGGTATGTCACTGGTCGTAGCAAATCATGCTGCCATTTGAAACTTTTCTACCACCGGATGTAGCTTTTCTATCGTCGCACCATGGAAAGGATGTAGCAAACAACCCGCCGGTTGTAGCAAAAAGCAACTATGGTTGCAGCAAAAAACAAACCTTGCCGCCGTCGTGATTCAGCTCATCGTTCCTCGGTTGAAGCTTTTCATAAGACCCGTTGCAGCTATCTCGCAGCCCGTTGAAGCTTTTCAGTTTGTGCGATGGCCGCCCCAAATCTTCCCCTCTATTTGAAGCTTTTTTAGAAGCTGGTGGTAGCTTCCTGGCACAACGGTAGCCACAAATTCCATGGCCAGTTCCAGCAAAACTTGTTGTTCGTTCCAGCAAAATCCAACGAATGTTGCAACAAAAATCAATAGCTATGCGGGTTCTTCAGCAAATTCAGACACTGGCTCCAGCAAAAATCATTGCGGCTCCTAGCATAAGTCTGGCAGATTGTAGCAGCGGTACTTGCCTGGCCATAAAAAAGGTACGTGCCCATCGTCCTCGCTGCAGCCCATGGCCACCGGTGCCTCCTGCTTGCAGCAATGCCTCGAGGGGGATTCCGGCGAGCCACGGGGAGTGTGTGATGCCTCTGTACATGCAGCAGTCAGAGGGGCAGCTTCGAGGGCAGGGGAAAGGGAGAGATGCTCGCATCGGCGGGGCAGGAAGGTCTCGCAGCAGCAGGCGGTCTGACCCCTTGACTGCGGCGAGCTCCGCATGCAGTGATGAGGAAAGGAGGGGTGTGCATCATGACTAGAGCGAAAGAAAAGGAGAAAAAAAAGCAACAGGGCAGAGAAGGCGAGCGAAAGAGATAAGGTCCCCGTGGGGCCAGCTGGGCACGTGGAAGTTTTCTCGTGTTACCTCTACGCGTCATTGTGCCACGCTGTCGATGCAGCCGGCCGAAGACTCGGCCGGTGCGCCGACTCTAAACATTTCCCATGTCTAATTAGGGATCCTAATTAGCGTAGCCTAACCCCCTGTTAGCACCAACCTATCCACTAGTAGACACTACATGTGGGCCTCCACTGCTAAATTAACTAGATAAACAAATCTATTAAAATACTAGTCAATGGCATGCGGGCCCATTTGACCTTGTTGACCAGTCAGCATTGACTGGTCAACTACTGACCGTATCTGCTGACTGGATCCCCTCGCCCCACTGTCATACCACTGGCTAGCACAGCCACATGTGACAAAAGTATTTTAGATACTTATTTTCGTAGCTCAGATGATAATACTTTGTACAAGTTTTTTCGAACAACGCGACGAATCCGAATACGCAGCCCGTTCGTCAGCCACACGTCCCTAGCATAGTGAACCTGCAACATTTCACCTCTGGTTCATCTGTCAAAAAACGCGAAACCCCGGTGATACTTTCCTGGATGTTTCCCCCTTTCTCCAGTATCACCTATTACCGCGTCAGGGCACACCGAGCGCCGTTACTTGTCATGTCATGCATCGTCATGCATATGTTTGCATTATATTTATTGTTTCTTCCCCCTCTTCTCTCGCTAGACACCGAGACCGACGCTGCTGCTACTCAGTACGACTACGGAGTTGACAACTGATACGTCTCCAACGTATCTATAATTTTTGATTGTTCCATGCTATTATGTTACCCCTTTTGGATGTTTATGGGCTTTATTTTACACATTTATATCATTTTTGGGACTAACCTACTAACTGGAGGCCCAACCTGTATTGCTTTTTTTTGCCTATTTCAGTATTTTGAAGAAAAGGAATATCAAATGGAGTCCAAACGGAATGAAACCTTCGGGAGCGTGATTTTTGTAACGAATGTGATCCAGAGGACTTAGAGTGCAAGTCAAGAAGCAGCTAAGGCAGCCACGAGACAGGAGAGCGCGCCCACCCCCTCTGGGCGCACCCGCTATCTCGTGGGCCCCTCGGGCGGCCACCGACGTACTTCTTCTTCCTATATAAGCTTACGTACCCCGAAAACATCCATGGAGCCAACGAAACACAATTTCCACCACCGTAACCATCTATATCCGCGAGATCCCATCTTGGAGCCTTCGCCGGTGCTCCGCCGGAGGGGGAATCGACCATGGAGGGCTTCTACATCAACACCATAGCCCCTCTGATGAGTTGTGAGTAGTTTACCATAGACCTTCGGGTCCATAGTTATTAGCTAGATGGCTTCTCCTCTCTTTTTGGATCTCAATACAATGTTCTCCCCCTCTCTTGTGGAGATCTATTCGATGTAAACTCTTTTTGCAGTGTGTTTGTCGAGATCCGATGAATTGTGGGTTTATGATCAAGTTTATCTATGAGAACTATTTGAATCTCCTTTGAATTATTTTATGTAGGATTGAGTTATCTTTGCAAGACTCTTCAAATTATATGTTTTGTTTGTCCTACTAGATTGATCTTTCTTGCCATGGGAGAAGTGCTTAGCTTTGGGTTCAATCTTGCGGTGTCCTTACCCAGTGACAGAAAGGGTTGCAAGGCACGCATTGTATTGTTTCCATCGAGTATACAAATATGGGATTTATATCATATTGCATGAGTTTATCCCTCTACATCATGTCATCTTGCTTAAGGCGTTACTCTGTTCTTATGAACTTAATACTCTAGATGCAGGCAGGAGTCGGTCGATGTGTGGAGTAATAGTAGTAAATGCAGGCAAGAGTCGGTCTATTTGTTGTAGACGTGATGCCTATATACATGATCATGCCTAGATAATCTCATAATTATTCGCTTTTCTATCAATTGGTCGACAGTAATTATTTCACCCACCGTAATACTTATGCTATCTTGAGAGAAGCCTCTAGTGAAACCTATGGCCCCCGGGTCTATCTTTTATCATATAAGCTTTCAATCTACTTTTATTTGCATCTATATTATAAAATACCAAAAATATATTTATCTTATCATATTATCTCTATCAGATCTCACTTTCGCAAGTGGCCGTGAAGCGATTGACAACCCCTTTATTTCATTGATTGCGAGTTCTTTGTTTGTTTGTGTTGGTGCGTGGGACTTTTGAGGACCCTCCTACTGGATTGATACCTTGGTTCTCAAAAATAGAGGGAAATACTTACGCTACTATTGCTGCATCACCCTTTCCTCTTCAAGGAAAACCAACGCAAGCTCAAGACGTAGCAACAACCCCTCCTTACCAGAGCAACCAGGCAAGCCCCCTCCTTGATCACCAGATATCGCCAATTCTTCTCTCTACTACTTGCATTGGAGTAGTGTAGCATGTTACTGTTCGGTTAATCCTATCCTGTTGCATAGCCTGTCATTGTTGCTACAGTTGTTGATACCTTACCCGCAATCCTAAATGCTTAGTATAGGATGCTAGTTTATCATCCGTGGCCCTACATTCTTGTTAGTCTGCCTTGCTATACTATCGGTCCGTGATCACTCGGGAGGTGATCACGGGTATATACTTTACATATATACATACTATACAGATGGTGACTAAAGTCGGGTCGGCTCATTGAGTACCCACAAGTGATTCAGATATGGGGGATGAAAGGACAGGTGGCTCCATCTCCGTAGAGGTGGGCCTGGGTTCCCGACGGCCCCCGACTGTTACTTTGTGGAGGAGCGACAGGGCAGGTTGAGACCACCCAGGCGAGAGGTGGGCCATGCCCTGGTCAGTGTTCGCGGTTACTTCATAATAACATGCTTAACGAAATCTTGGTATTTGATCTAAGTCTGGCCACTGGCCTATACGGACTAACCATCTATGCGGGAACAGTTATGGGCACTCGACATCGTGGTATTAGCCAAAGCCTTCTTGACGTCAGCGATTGAGCGGCGCGCGCCGGGTTGGACCGCGTAACGCAACTTCCTTTGTAATGGAGGTTGCTAGGTCTGCTCACCAGCCGCGTTCGCAACATGCATGTGTGCAATGGGCGATGGGCCCAGACCCCTACGCGCATAGGATTTAGGCCAGCGTGCTGACCTCTCTGTTGTGCCTAGGTGGGGCTGCGGCGTGTTGATCTTCCGAGGCCGGGCATGACCTAGGAAAGTGTGTCCGGCCAAAGGGGATCGAGCGTCCGGCCAAAGGGGATCGAGCATGTTGGGTTATGTGGTGCACCCCTGCAGGGTAGTTTATCTATATGAATAGTTGTGTCCCTCGATATAAGGACGACCCGGAGTTGTACCTTGACCTTATGACAACTAGAACCAGATATTTAATAAAACACACCAGACAAGTTCGAGAGATAACCCGGATATCACTTTCCCACAAGGCGACGAGGGGAGGATCGCCGGGTAGGGTTATGCTATGCGATGCTACTTGGAGGACTTCGATCTACTCTCTTCTACATGCTGCAACACGGAGGCTGCCAGAAGCACAGTCTTTGATAGGACTAGCTATCCCCCTCTTATTCTGGCATTCTGCAGTTCAGTCCACCGATATTGCCTCTTTACACATATACCCATGCATATGTAGTGTAGATCCTTGATTGCGAGTACTTTGGATGAGTACGCACGGTTGCTTTGCTCCCTCTTTCCCCCCTTTTTCCTCTTCTTCTCGGATGTCGCAACCAGATGTTGGAGCGCAGGAGCCAGACACCACCGTTGATGACGACTCCTAGTACACTAGAGGTGCCAACTACTACGTGCAGGCCGCTGACGACAACCAGGAGTAGTTTAGGAGGATCCCAGGCAGGAGGTCCGCGCCTCTTTCGATCTGTATCCCAGTTTGTGCTAGCCATCTTACGGCAACTTGTTTAACTTATGTCTGTACTCAGATATTGTTGCTTCCGCTGACTTTTTTATGTTCGAGCACTTGTATTCGAGCCCTCGAGGGCCCTATTTTGTAATATGATGCTTGTATGACTTATTTTATTTTTAGAGTTGTGTTGTGATATCTTCCCGTGAGTCCCTGATCTTGATCGCACACATTTGCGTGCATAATTAGTGTACGATCAAATCGGGGGCGTCAAAATTTGGTATCAGAGCCGACTGCCTGTAGGAATCCCCCTTCCAAACTCCTTGGCCGAAGTTGAGTCTAGTCATTGACAAGCTTTTACTTACATGGCTATGTGTCTTACGGGCCCACGTCGCCATTGGGTGGTATTAGGATCTTTTATTCCTCGATCTTTACTCTGGGACTCTCATTTCTCTTCTATTCGGGTTAAATGATTTTGCTAACTCTAGCTCTAGGTTCTCGTAACTACTTCCTCCTGGAGAGCCTCTTAATCCAGATGATCAACTGTTTCAACAGAAGATTCCAAAGATACCCTTCGTTGTCCTCTCAAGAGTTTGTGCCCGTTGCTTTTGAAATTCTCTACCACCGAAATATCCCTTTGGATAAATACATACACTTGTCGTTCTTACTTTTATTCCCAATTGTTCTTGTTATTACAAGATGCCCCAAAATTTTCTCTGTTGTCCCGAGAATACTTTGTACCTACTGCCTTACAATTCTTTGCCACATGAATACTCCTATGGATAATTCCTCGCACTTATCGAGTATCTGCTCATTCTCAGTTGTTCATGTGTTTCACAAAAGTCTTTGAAATACCATTCAATCCTTCGAAAATCCTGAGCAGCCTATTGCTATTGAAATTCTTGCTTGCCTGCATTATGCTTAATTCCAAATGCCTAGCTATATTCCTTGACGTCCTTTGCCTTTATCATCTTGGGTCCCTTGATTCAATATGTTGCAAATGTTCGGAATCGTTAATCAGACCCTAGGATTCATCCTCTCGGCTCAGACATCATTTTAAACGTGAGCTGAATCTCGACCAATCAAATGCCATCGATTGTACCCCTAAGCCTACTCAACTTATCTGCCCTTGATCAGAGTGTTTTCTTCTAATCCCTTGATTTGGAAATCATAATTCTTTTGCATTTGAGCTTTGAATTAGTCAATTGTTTCTATAATCCGATCTCTTTGCATTCTTTCTTCCTCTGGTTGTGTACCGATGCTCACATCAGATCCCTTGAGGACCACTAGATCCTTTATTGGATTCCATTCGACAACGTCCTTCATATTCAATAACTTTGTGAGTCTTTTCTTGGATACATAATGCCTTTGATAAATTGTATCCCCTGTCTTGTCGAACATGCTCTGCTTTCAAGATTGCGTTCTTTACTCCTGAAGTTTGTGGTATAGGTTCCTAAGAGGCCCTGATGGGTTGAACCTATGCCTTTACTAATCTTGTGAACCCGGAAACTACTACGGGTCATACTCTACTGATGTTAAGTTAGATAAAATTTCAACACTACAACTTCGTCGAAGGTGAGAAGTGTGTGAAAGGCTATGCATTAGAGAAGTGGGAGCCAACCTTGAACTTTGTGTTCATGCCCATGGACATGATGTAGATCCTATCATGGAAGCTTCTTGTAATAATAACTGTTTCCTTGATAATTATCATCTGGTATCTATGAATTGATCCTTTGCAACTGTGGTTCTAACAATGATTGTTCTTAGTTGATCCATTTCTCGGACAAGTTAAAGCACTTGTCTTCTACAGATCAATGTGCATGCCCAACCTCTATTATGATCTACCTTCGAGTATTACCCCTGGTATCTCGAGCATATCATGCCATTGCACTACATCATATGAACTTTTGATGAAGTACTACCTTTCCCTGTCATTGTCACTTCATAGGTTCTGGGTTGTTTGTCAACCGAGAACACTTATAATTAAAATGATTTTGCACTCCGATTCAATAACTCTAGGTAATTTTGTTGCTTACTAGTTTAATAATCCTTCAAGTCATTCCTAGCCTGATCGGCTATATCATTATCATGTTAAATTTTAACTGTGCTATCTGGTCCTTCCTAGAGCACAATTATCGACAATGAGCTAAGCTTACGTCGACTTTCCTCATGATATCATTTTGCCTTGAACAACAAGCTTGATTCCGAGTTTATGATGTATCCGTGGTTCCAATAACCTTTCGCTTCGGCATCCCTTTGACTTGTTGTCATCGCCAATCAGTTACATCTTCTTGAAACCTCTCAACAAATTTGCCGGGATCATCATCAACATTTTGAATCCTCCCCGGGCATCAATTGAATTCATGATGGTAAGTTCCATCCTCATCCCTTCATAAATTGAGTTACTATCGACATCCTCTTTACCTTCCTTTCGTCACAAACTTGTTCTTGTTAAGGATGCAACTTGCTATTCAGTTTGTGTTATGTTCTACCTTGAAGTATTACTGTCCCTTATGTGAAGGATGTTGCAACGATGACTCCACCTCTTAAGAATTCTGGGTATTGTGATGCTTCTCTCCATCACACTACTTTTGGTCCCTATGTTGCTTCTAACTGAAATACCAATAAATGAAATCTGCCATGAGATTTCAGTATTCTTAGCAACCTTATTGCTTCAGAGTTAATGGACAATAATTCCAACTTAGTGTGCTGGTTGCAGAATCACCATTCTATTATTGGTCGTGCATCCCAGCCCATATTTCGGTTGCACCTTTCAACCAATGCTTAACTGTGTATGTTTTCCTTGAGCATACACCATTATATCTTTTGATCTGACAGATGTTATCTCCTTGTTTGCCTAATTGTGGAAATACATCTTTTGGGACTCTCGATGGATTGTCCTGAGTTCATCAGCCGCCCCCTCATCCTCTCACACCATTATATCTTTTGATCTGACAGATGTTATCTCCTTGTTTGCCTAATTGTGGAAATACATCTTTTGGGACTCTCGATGGATTGTCCTGAGTTCATCAGCCACCCCCTCATCCTCTCCTTGGTTTAGTGATTAACTCATGATTCAGAACTTGCTTCCGTAGTTCATTCCCCGAGTATCTTGCAATGCCATCGCGTCAAATTGTGTCGCACCTTTTTCATCTCAGGCATCCTGAGTCTGAGGTATCCTGACCCTAATCAGATCTGAAATTCGGTCAGATATGATGGTTGGAACATTTTCCAAGAGTAATAACATTTGTCCTTATATGACCCGGTAAGGTGATGTCATGCCTAGCACACCTGGCCGGAGGACCTGTTGTTACAGTTTCCTTTTATCAAGGTTAACAATTCTTCCATGAGGAAATTGTAACACTTATTCTATAAGTTGTTCCTGATGAATCCTTTGTGTATCCAAGTCCGACCTTTGCTTGAAGACCATGTCAATGCTATCTTGAAGCATTTCTGTGGTTCTCTGATTTTCAATAAAAGCATTTAAAGCAAAATGCTAAGTTTTCATTATTGATTATCCAAACACCGTTGTATGGGTAATGTCATGAAATTTCTCTCCCCTTACCTAAAGGGTTTTCTACGTTCTATCCTGTCATGGATATCATGCTCTACTTGTCCTTGGGAAGGATATACCCCCTGAAATATTTGATTAAACACATTTTCCTTTCCAGTGTTCTGATTAAATCTGATAACCACTTTGTCCTTTCCATTGGTTTGTTTAAACCATTATTGTGATCTGTATGATATAAGCAGTAATATTCCCTGCTTGTGTAAACACCTCGATGTACAACTCTATCAACAAGACCCTGTTACTATTGTTGATGACATTCCGGTAGCCACCGATGGACGAGAACTTCGCCTATTGGTCCGCCTCGTTCTACGAGCAGGAAAATGGTTCTCTTTGTCCCTCGCCCTTGGTACCGACGTTTACCAACATAACTGAAAGTGCAACTATCCCTAGGTGGTTTTGGTAATTCATAACAAGATATAGCTCATTAAGCTAATGCTATTACAAGACAAATATTTCAGGAAAGCTCAATGAATGGCATGGCATGGATGATGAAAGTGGATCCCTCAAAATACTAAGGACAAAGGATTGGCTCAAGCTCAAAAGCTCAAGACTCTTCATTATACATTTTAGTGATCCAAGATCACATTGAGTCTATAGGAAAAGCCAATACTATCAAGGAGGGATGAGGAGTTGCTTAATGAGCCTCTTGCTTCAAGTGCTTAGTGATATGCTCCAAAAACCCTCAACTACTTTCTCACATCCACATATGACCTATACCCAAAGTCAAAATCGGTCCTACCGATTCTTTCTATCCGGCGCCACCGAGTTCAAATGTCATAGCCACTGCCACAAACCCTAGGCAAATCGGTCTCACTGATAGGGATCTCGGACTCACCGAGATGGGATTGTAATCTCTCTATTTCCCTTCGTAATGTTTCGGTCTAACCGAAGTGAGCGATCGGTCCCACCGAGATTGCAATGTAAACTCCCTGTTTCCCTTTCGTAACATTTCGGTCTCACAGAAAAGAGCGAATCGGTGCCACCGAGTTTACCTGACCAACTCTCTGGTTAGCTAATTCCCAAAATCGGTCTCACCGAGTTTGTGTAATCGGTCTCACCGAGATTACGTTATTCCCTAACCCTAACCATATCGGTCCTACCGAGTTGCATGTCGGTCCCACCAAGAATCCTAACGGTCAGTAGATTTGCTAAATCGGTCCGACCGAGTTTGTTGATTCGGTCCCACCGAGTTTGGTAAATTGTGTGTAACGGTTAGATTTTGTGTGGAGGCTATATATACCCCTCCACCTCCTCTTCATTCGTGGAGAGAGCCATCAGAACAAACCTACACTTCCAACTTACCAGTTCTGAGAGAGAATCACCTACTAATGTGTTGAGGCCAAGATATTCCATTCCTACCATATGAATCTTGATCTCTAGCCTTCCCCAAGTTGCTTTCCACTCAAATCTTCTTTCCACCAGATCTAAATCCTATGAGAGAGAGTTGAGTGTTGGGGAGACTACAATTTGAAGCACAAGAGCAAGGAGTTCATCATCAACGCACCATTTGTTACTTCTTGGAGAGTGGTGTCTCCTAGATTGTCTAGGTGTCACTTGGGAGCCTTCGACAGGATTGTGGAGTTGAACCAAGGAGTTTGTAAGGGCAAGGAGATCGCCTACTTCGTGAAGATCTACCGCTAGTGAGGCAAGTCCTTCGTGGGCGACGGCCATGGTGGGATAGACAAGGTTGTTTCTTCGTGGATCCTTCATGGGTGAATCCCTCCGTGGACTTGCGCAGCCGTTACCCTTCGTGGGTTGAAGTCTCCATCAACGTGGATGTACGATAGCACCACCTATCGGAACCATCACAAAAACATCCGTTTCTCCAATTGCGTTTGAATCCTCCAAACCCTTCCCTTTACATTCTTGCAAGTTGCATGCTTTAATTTCCGTTGCTCATATACTCTTTGCATGCTTGCTTGAATTGTGTGAAGATTGCTTGACTTGTCCAAAGATAGATAAAATCTGCCAAAGTATAAAACTGGGAAAAGGTTAAGTTTTTAATTGGTCAACTAGTCTAATCACCCCCCCTCTAGACATACTTCAAGGTCCTACAAGTGGTATCAGAGCTTTGGTCTCCATTTGCTTTGATTTCCATAGCTTTTGGTGGTCATAGCCTTGGTTTCACAACCTAGGAGAGTATGGCGTCTAGCGAGGGAAATTATCACTGTAGAGGTCCTTACTTTGATGGTACTAATTTTGCTAGTTGGAAGCATAAGATGAAAATGCATATTCTCGGACATAACCCCGCCGTTTGGGCTATTGTGTGTATTGGCTTGCAAGGTGAATTCTTTGATGGGAGAGAGCCGAACTGTGAAGCTAGTGCGGATGAATCGAAGATGCTGCAATACAACACTCAAGCTTGTGATATACTCTTCAACGGCTTGTGCCCCAAAGAATTCAACAAAATCAGCCGTCTTGAGAATGCAAAGGAAATTTGGGATACTTTGATTGATATGCATGAAGGTACCGACTCCATCAAGGAATCCAAGTTGGATGTGCTCCAAAGTCAGCTTGACAAGTTCAAAATGAAGGATGGTGAAGGTGTCGCTGAAATGTACTCTAGGCTTGCTTTTATCACAAATGAGATTGCCGGCTTATGAAGTGAAGAGATGACCGACAGATTCATCATCAAGAAGATCCTAAAATCATTGGATGGGAAGTATGATACCGTGTGCACATTGATTCAAATGATGCCAAATTACAAAGATCTCAAGCCAACGGAAGTCATTGGAAGAATTGTTGCTCATGAGATGTCACTCAAGGATAAGGAGGAACTTCACAACATGTCAAGTGGTGCTTACAAAGCCTCATGTGAAGCCCCCACATCATCAAGTGAGAAACAAACCTTCAATGAAGAATTGAGCTTAATGGTGAAGAACTTCAACAAATTCTACAAGAGTAGAAGCAAGGAAAGAAGCTCTAAGTCAAGGTCCTACAATGACAAAAGATCTTCTAGTCGAGAGCGCAATTGCTACAATTGTGGGAGACCCGGACACTATTCCAATGACTGTACGGCACCCTACAAAAGAGGATAAGATTCTCCAAAAAGAAGTAGAAGAGAAGAATCACCACAAAGAGAGAGAAGGAGTAGATATGATCGTTATGAACGAAAACCCTCACGGAGAAGCAAGGATTCGGAAAGGAAGGACAAGTCATCAAAGAGCTACACAAAACGAAGACATCAAGCTCATGTTGGTGAATGGGTATCCGGCTCCGACTCCGACAATCACTCCGAGAGAAGCTATTACTCCGACTACGAATATAATCAAGATGAAGGTGTTGCCAGTCTAGCACTTGTGTCAAAGAACTCCTACGACATATTTGATTGACCAAATGAAGGAATTGGAATATGCTTCATGGCCAAAGGTCCTAAGGTAACACACCCCAAGTATGTTGATTTTAATAGTGATGAAGATGACTTGTTAGGTGATGATGATTTACTTATTGACAACTCTAGTAATGAATACTATGATGAAACATCAATTAATCATGCTAATCAAGATAAAACGAATGACAATGATAAGGAGAAGATTGAGCTTCTAACTAAAGAACTAAACACTCTGAGGTTAGCTCATGAAACAATCTTCGGAGATCATCGAGAACTTTTAAGGCCTCATGAGAAGTTATGCTTTGAAAAGCTCAATCTTGAGCAAGAGCATGAGTTCTTAAAGGCAATCAATGATGATCTCCGTAAGAAAAGTTCTTCTTACATTGCCAAGTGTTTACTCTTATCTACTTACATGCCTCAAGTCAAGTCTAGTAACAAGAACAAGAAAGATTCTTCCTCTAGTAGTAACAATAATAATGTTAAATCCAATATTGTTGCTTCTAGTAGTTCTCTTGATTCCACTAATGATTCTCTTAGCCAAGTTACACTTGAGGAAGAAAATAGCTTATTGAAGGGAATTATAGAGAAAGGTGTATACAAGAGCTTTGCCGGGAGTAAGCAATTCGAGGAAATTGTACGCAAGCAAGGAAGGAACCAGAAGAATCAAGGTGTTGGTTTTGAACGAAAGTTCAATGCCAATGGAGTTGAGTGGGAAGAAGATCAATACCCCAAGACGAAGTTTGTTCCTCAACAAGAGAAGTATGATCCTACTGGGAACACAAGCACAAGATGATCTTCCAGCACAAGACCACAAGAACAAAGGGAAGGACAAGCTTCAAGAGGAGATTGATGCATTTGAAGAAGCACCTAAGGCCTTGGTCAAGTGGGTTCCCAAGACTACGTCAAGTTCTACTTCATCAAGTACAACTACAACTTCAAGGATTCCCATCAAGATGATGTGGATCCCGAAGAAGAAGAACTAGAGAGTTCTTGAGGGTGACTCCGCCAACATTCTTCACTCATATCATTATGGCAAGGACAAGTGCAATCAACTTCCATATCTTGCACTAGTTCAAGGAGTCACAAACCCTCATGTTGGTAAGGCAAGGGACAAGGTAACCTAATTTTTTCATGGACATCATCTTGTCTGTGCATCACTCTATGTCTATGGATATTCTTGTTTGTTCCTTGTGGGACTAACCCATGTAGGTTTTGAAAGTGCAACTCACTCCAAAGGATTGCTCCAAATGATCTACATCAACATTGAGCATCCACATCTTCAACACCTATATGAAGTCATCATCGACTAAACCCAAGGTTAGTTCATCCCTCTAAGGGTGGATCTCACATCTAGGGGGAGCTTAACTCTAAGAATTGAGTCAAAGTAACTCTAATGATGTGAACACATCAATGCATTATGTAATAGTGGTAACCCCACTTGAGCTTAAACGATGAGTATGCCCTATGATCAAATGTTCTCATTTGAATCCTAAGTCAATATACTCATATATAGATGACCTAGTCATCACCAATTGTTTGATAGATGCTAGAATTAGTTGTGCATGCTTTGCCACATATTTCATTTGCCATTTTATTATGTGAGCATGTTGGTTGCATATTTTACTCATCGAGGACATCCGCTTGTTGTTTTGATTGATTGGATTCTTTTTCTTTGGCCAAGTGGATGGACAAGAATGCCTAAGAACCTTCTCTAGCTATCTATTATTTTCTCGTCTCAAACTCTATTCATGCTACATCACAAAATTTGATCAAGTCAGATTCGAACCACTCTGTGTGAGGAGCACTCGGAGTCCCCGATTCGTCATAGACATAAACTTCCAAAACTTCTTTGTGCGTTTCGGTCTGACCGATTCTTCCATTTCGGTCATACAGAGATCACTAAGTCGACCTAGGTTTTCAATCTCGGTGCAACCGATTTGAACTTTTCGGTCACACCGAGTTGCTGTAACTGTCAACAGTTATGCATCTCGGTGCCACCGAGTCGTTCCACTTGGTCACACCGACAGGTCGGGCTATATATTCATACGGGCAAAAATTTGGAAAACTTTCTCCAAACCTCTTCGCCCGCGCATAGCTCGCTCTGCCTTCTAGGTCTCCGGATTGTCGACTTCGTCGCCAGCCGCCTCCTGTCGCTGGTCTCCACCGCCATCAACGGATTTCTTCTCTGCCGTTGCCGCCGTAGCGAGTTCATCGCCGAACTAGGGTATGAACTCGATCACAGTGCTATCCTCGTCTGATTCTCAGCACATTGTGTTCATTATGATTCTTGCCACGATTGAAACATCTCTATCCAGTCAAAATAATCCTTAGAATAGATGCGATTTGAAAATTTAGGGTTAGGTTTCCGCCGAAACCATCTCGGACCCACCGAGTTGAAAAACTCGGTCCCACCGATTCGGCTAATGCCATTGCACTAGTAACTCTCGGTCTGACCGAGAATTGCTAATCGGTGTGACCGATTTTAGAACTTTGTGAAACCCTAGCAGTCTCGGTGCCACCGAACTGTGACTTGGTCTGACCGAGTTCACTAGTTTAGGTTCCAAAACTGCTTCGGTATCACCGAGTTTGAAAATTAGTTGATCCGAAATGCTTTCTGTGGAAAACCAAAGCAAAGTTTTTTGAATCATTCTTTTGCAAAAATCTCTGCATTTTGTGATGCTCATCCACTCTATCTCATCTATAACTATTCACAGGGTCAGCATTCAGTGTTTGCAGCATGCCTGACGAAAGTGACAGCCAGAACAAGTCAGAAGAGCACAATCGCATGAGTGAGGGCACTAGTCCCTCTAGCACTTCAGATGATGGCAGAAGAAGCACTCCCAGCAATTTGCCCAAAGCTGCCACCAGGACAAGGAAGTAAAGAACCTCAGACTCTAAGGATGAGGACTATGTGGCAGCTGAGGATGAGGCCACTTCCAAGAAGAAAGTGCTGAAGAAGGAGTATGTCACAGCTGCCTCCATTAAGCCTGGTATGAAGATCAAGGTGCCTGCTAAGAGAACTCCCATGTCTAAAGCCAGAGCCTCTACTCAAGTACCTTTGGAATCTCAACCCAAAGAGGCTGCTACAGAAGGAAAGAAGAGGAAGGAAAGGGTCAAGAATACCATGGCCAGAGTTGTTGGAAAGCCTTCCATGATGGAAGAGGAAGAAGAAAGAGAAGGCTGCCAAGATGCCAACTCAAGAGGAGGCATCTGAGTAATTTTTGAAGAACAAGCAGGAGCAGCTTGGTTACTTGATAGCATCAACTCTGAGGATTGAGAAAGGGTTGGCCACCCTAACTCAAAACCAGGAGAGCCTGGAAAGAATCATGGAACAAAAAATCTATGGTTTATATGTCAAAGTAACTAAGATTCAGTCAGTTGTGGAGCAGCTACAGGATGACATGCAGGAGAGGAAGGGCAGGACAACTACTGATGCATCTGCCAGAGTGCCTAGAGCTCAGAGATCAGCTGCAGTGCCTGTGACAGACACCAGAGCCACTTCATCTGCACCAGCTATAGCTCCTACAGTTCCAGTACAACCAGCTCCATCCACATCAACTGAGGTCTTCGTCCAAGGAGCCATCTCTACACCACCACCTGAAGACCAAGCCTAAGAGACGATACAGTACTATGCATTTTCTAGGAACTTTTTGGTAACTTGTTGCCAAAGGGGGAGAAAAATGTATAGATCATAGGCTTTGAGAGAGAGAGTTTGCTTTTGTTCTCTCTTGTCTTCTTGGTTGAACTTTATTTGCTTGTTTGAGATACTCGATGTCTGTCTGATACGTGATGATCATGTGTTTGATCATATGCTACATTTATGCTTGCTAGATGATATGATCTTACTTATCCTTATATGATCATTCACTTTGCTTGGTGATGAGTGCATGTATTCAATCTTTATTATTTTGAGCGCTCCACCAAGATGTATGCGACATGGTAGAGGAACCCATGAGCCTAATTCCTTGTGCATTTGTAGTCCAAAGCAAATCTTAAACTATGCACAAATTTAGGGGGAGCTCTTGCTTATCACACACTTCTCAAGGCGACGATGTTTTTCAATCTTATTATCATTTGTCGAAGCTTTGATCTATATGTTTTCATCAATTACCAAAAAGGGGGAGATTGAAAGTGCAACTATCCCTAGGTGGTTTTGGTAATTCATAACAACATATAGCTCATTGAGCTAATGCTATTCCAAGACAAATATTTCAGGAAAGCTCAATGAATGGCATGGTATGGATGATGAAAGTGGATCCCTCAAAATATTGAGGACAAAGGATTGGCTCAAGCTCAAAAGCTCAAGACTCTTCATTTTACATTTTAGTGTTCCAAGATCACATTGAGTCTATAGGAAAAGCCAATACTATCAAGGAGGGATGAGGTGTTGCTTAAGAAGCCTCTTGCTTCAAGTGCTTAGTGATATGCTCCAAAAACCCTCAACTACTTTCTCACATCCACATATGACCTATACCCAAAGTCAAAATCGGTCCTACCGATTCTTTCTATCCGGCGCCACCGAGTTCAAATGTCATAGCCATTGCCACAAACCCTAGGAAAATCGGTCTCACCGATAGGGATCTCGGTCTCACCGAGATGGGATTGTAATCTCTCTGTTTCCCTTCGTAACGTTTCTTTCTAACCGAAGTGAGCGATCGGTCCCACAGAGATTGAAATGTTAACTCCCTGTTTCCCTTTCGTAACATTTTGATCTCACCGAAAAGAGCGAATCGGTCCCACCGAGTTTACCTGACCAACTCTCTGGTTAGCTAATTACCAAAATCGGTTTCACCGAGTTTGTGTAATCGGTCTCACCGAGATTACGTTATGCCCTAACCCTAACCATATCGGTCCTACCGAGTTGCATGTCGGTCCCACCGAAAATCCTAACGGTCACTAGATTTGTTAAATCGGTCCGACCGAGTTTGTTGATTCGGTCCCACCTAGTTCGCTAAATTGTGTGTAATGGTTAGATTTTGTGTGGAGGCTATATATACCCCTCCACCTCCTCTTCATTCATGGAGAGAGCCATCAGAACAAATCTACACTTCCAACTTACCAGTTCTTAGAGAGAATCACGTACTCATGTTTTGAGGCCAAGATATTCCATTCTTACCATATGAATCTTGATCTCTAGCCTTGCCCAAGTTGCTTTCCACTCAAATCTTCTTTCCACCAGATCCAAATCCTATGAGAGAGAGTTGAGTGTTGGGGAGACTATCATTTGAAGCACAAGAGCAAGGAGTTCATCATCAACGCACCATTTGTTACTTCTTGGAGAGTGGTGTCTCCTAGATAGGCTAGGTGTCACTTGGGAGCCTCCGACAAGATTGTGGAGTTGAACCAAGGAGTTTGTAAGGGCAAGGAGATCGCCTACTTCATGAAGATCTACCGCTAGTGAGGCAAGTCCTTCATCAGCGACGACCATGGTGGGATAGACAAGGTTGCTTATTCATGGACCCTTCATGGGTGGAGCCTTCCGTGGACTCGCGCAACCGTTACCCTTCGTGGGTTGAAGTCTCCATCAACGTGGATGTACGATAGCACCACCTATCGGAACCACGACAAAAACATCCGTGTCTCCAATTGCGTTTGAATCCTCCAAACCCTTCCCTTTACATTCTTGCAAGTTGCATGCTTTAATTTCCACTGCTCATATACTCTTTGCATGCTTCCTTGAATTGTGTGAAGATTGCTTGACTTCTCCAAAGATAGCTAAAATCTGCCAAATTCTAAAATTGGGAAAAGGTTAAGGTTTCAATTGGTCAAGTAGTCTAATCACCCCCCTCTAGACATACTTCACAACCTAGGAGAGTATGGCATCTAGCAAGGGAAATTATCACCGTAGAGGTCCTTACTTTGATGGTACTAATTTTTCTAGTTGGAAGCATAAGATGAAAATGCATATTCTCGGACATAACCCCGCCGTTTGGGCTATTGTGTGTATTGGCTTGCAAGGTGAATTCTTTGATGGGAGAGAGCCGAACCGTGAAGCTAGTACGAATGAATCGAAGATGCTGCAATACAACGCTCAAGCTTGTGATATCCTCTTCAACGTCTTGTGCCCCAAAGAATTCAACAAAATCAGCTGTCTTGAGAATTCAAAGGAAATTTGGGATACTTTGATTGATATGCATGAAGGTACCGACTCCGTCAAGGAATCCAAGTTGGATGTGCTCCAAAGTCAGCTTGACAAGTTCAAAATGAAGGATGGTAAAGGTGTCGCTGAAATGTACTCTAGGCTTGCTCTTATCAAAAATGAGATTGCTGGCTTAGGAAGTGAAGAGATGACCGACAGGATTGAAACCTGACTCTCCTGTGCATCCCAGTTGCCAAAGTTATTCCTCGCACCTGACTTCGCATGTAATTCACGAGCCACCTCCCTAGAGATGATCTATTCTGGTATCAGACGCAATGCTTATTCCCATTGCTCTGAACCCCTTTCACACTATGTTTTTAGACATCGAACGGTTGCCTATTCGCTCGAAACTTCCTGATACCTTAGAACTTGCTCTCGATATTTTCTTAAGTTTCAATTCGAGAGTTACTTTCCATCACCTTCCCCGATACTACCTACCATATAGTCAACCTTGTAAGGTCCATTCTTTCAAAGATGCCCCTTATCCCTTCGTAAGTATGATGAAGACCCCGAAAAAAGGATGACAATGTCGTCATGATGATCTGAGGTAGAGAAATGAAGACATCAACGTAAAGGAGCAACTACGTCTACAAGATCAACCCAGACCGAGACAACTCCTTAGAATATCGTAACCAAATCCCTCCCCCTTACTCCCCCTCTTAAATCTCGGGTCGAGATTTCTTGTAGTGGAGGAGAATTGTGACGCCTGGATAATTAAACTATAGTCAACATCTGCTAATCATGCCACGTCACCTCGGTTACTGTTGATAATCTCGCGTTAGTTCAAAACCGATTCAAATTCAAATTAAAAATCAAGTCAAACAGTGAAGGTTTTGAAATATGAAAACGTCGGGTTGTGCCAGTTATTGCATAGGTAACTATGGTGAAGGAACCACACTTTTATAAAATGTTTAAATACTCTAAAATGTATAAAACAGGAGCTTTTAAATGCTTTTAAATAATAAACAAATATTAAACTAGTTTATTTAGTCACCAAACTTTTTGTGGCAGTAGTGGATTTACAACTCTATTTGGGTGTGGGTTTTACTTATTGTAAAACTATAAACTATTAAAGAAATAAGAGAAAACAGAAAAGTAAAAGTAAAAACAAAACAAAACAAACAAACAAACAAACAAACAAAAAGGATAGAGAACTGCTATGCACTTGAGCCTATTACTACATTCTAGCCCAGCCCACCTGGAGTCTCCTTCAATGTCATCTACAGCAGACAGGGGATGTGCGTGGCGCATATCCACTCCACCATGGCCGCCCTGGCCTCCGTGTCGGCCATCCCACTGTTCCTCGACCTAGACAAACCCTAGCCACTTTGTTTCCCCCCTCGCATGCCGCTTTCTTCTTTCTCACGTGCAACCGCATTTCCAGCGCCATGGCCGGCCCCATCCACGGGGCCACCGTCATCCCCGTGGGCTAGTGTTGAATATATGGTTTGTACATGTCTATTGTATAGTCTGGCCCACCTCCTAGTCTTTGTATAGTTGAGGTTGTGGCCCACTTTGTACTTTATATATACGTGCGCTTTGCACCGATCAATACATCGTGAAGCATTGCCAAAACATCGTTTCCAACATGGTATCATACCTACGATCCTAACCCTAACCCGTGCCGCCGCCGCCGCGATCCCATCGCCGCCGCTGCCGGCGCCACCCGCCGCCGCCGCCACCTTGCACCGCCGCCGCGCCACCGCCTTGGTCAGCCGCCGCCGCCCGCGCTTCCGCCAGCCCCTGCCGTGCCGCTGCACACCGCGCCGCCATCTCTCCCGTCGCGCCACCCCCACGCCGCGCCTCCCACTCCCCTTCCGCGTTGCCACTACCCGCGCCGCCGCCCTAACCCACCTCGGCCATGGCCTCCCCCGGCTCCACCGGCACCTCCCGCAGCCGCCGCACCAACCCGTTCGAGGGTCCCGACCCGGTCGTCATCCTCGCCCGGGTTCCCGTCGTCCTCGACCACCTCACCTCCGCGTACTATGCCTGGAAGACGTACTTCTCTCTTGTGTTCCGTGAGTACAATCTCCGGGATCACATCGATGGCTCCATGGACTCCCGCTTCATGGCGGACGATGAGGAGTGGACGGCCATCGACGCCACCCTCATCCGTTGGTTCTACACCACCATCTCGAAGGACCTCTTCCACACGGTGGTCTCCGCCGACGACGACGCTCACGCCGTTTGGACCAAGCTCAACGGCCTCTTCACCGACAACGCGCTCCAACGCAAGGTCTTCCTGCATGGCTAGTTTTTTGGGTGCCAGCAGCTTGAGTCGTCTGTTGACGATTATTGCATGCGCCTCAAGAAGCTCGTTGACGAGCTCCGTGACCTCGGCGAGAAGGTCTCCGATGAGCTTCTCCTCAGCACCCTCATCGCCGGCCTGAACGACGACTTCAGGAACGCCGCCTCCAACATCCCCCTCATCACCAACCCGTACTTCCCCAAGATCGTCGCGTACCTGAAGCTGGAGGAGAGGCGGATGCGGATGTCACGCACCCGGGCCACGCACACGGCCCTCACCGCTGGTACCCTTGGCGGTGCGCCGCCCACCGCTCCGGCCCCACCACCGCGGCCCGCCGCGAGCCCCTTCCAGGTGTCGCCGCCGCCCGGGTTCCCCTACCCGGTGCCGCCGCAGGCCCCTCCGCCCCCCACCGAGCAGCAGCAGCGCCGGGGCGGGCGTCGCGGCCGCGGAGGCCGCAATCAGCAGCAGCCGCAGCAGCCCGCTGCCCATGGCGGGGGCTCCCGCCAGCCGCAGCACCCGCCGCCGCCGGTGCCCTGGCAGGCCGGCCAGAACCCGTGGACGGGGGTTGTGCACGCGTACTCCATGCCCATACCGCGTGCCCCCGTCCCCGGCTCCTTCGGTGCCCGCCCGGCCCCTCACCAGGCCCTGTACGCGGCCCCTCAGGCGTACCAGCCCACACCGCTCTACGCCCCCTCGGGCTATGGGTATGTGGCGCCACCGCCTCAGCCGGCGCCGTCTGCCCCGACCCTCCCGCCGGCGCCTTGGGATCCCGCGCTCCTAGCGGCTCTGCACACCGCCCCCACACCACAGCAGTACACCGGTGGTGGCTACTGGTATATGGACACCGGAGCCATGGCTCACATGGCCGCCAACCCCGGTAACCTTCTTGCCGCTCACCCCGTTCACATCGCTGCTCGCATTACCGTGGGTGACGGCTCCTCCATGCCCATTACTCATGTCGGCATTGCTGCTTTTCCTTCTAACTCCATGCCATTACATCTTTCTAATGTGCTTGTTTCTCCTGACATCATTAAAAATCTTGTTTCCGTTCGTTCTCTTACACGTGAAAATCCTGTTACCGTTGAATTTGACATGTTTGGCTTTTCTGTCAAGGATGCCCGTACCCGGATGGTGCTCCACCGATGTGACAACCCCGACGAGCTCTACCCGGTCCACTCACCTACCTCATCCGTTGCTGCACCCATGGCGCTTTCCGCCGGAGTGGATCTTTGGCACGCTCGTCTCGGTCATCCCAACATCGCCACCCTTCGCCACATTCTTCGGAGTTTTTCATTCACGTGTAATAAGATCGATGATCACACTTGTCATGCTTGTCGCCTCGGCAAACATGCTCGTCTTCCTTTTAGCACTTCCTCGCATGTCGCGTCATACCCATTTGAGTTAATTCATAGTGATGTCTGGACCTCTCCTGTTGCAAGTAACACGAGCTATCTTTATTATCTTGTCATACTTGATGATTTTTCGCACTATGTGTGGACCTTCCCGTTGCGGCAAAAGTCGGACTCTGTTGCCACTCTCACCGCCTTCTACTCCTATGTCTCCACGCAGTTTGGACGTCCCATCCATGCGTTGCAAACAGACAACGGGAAGGAGTTCGATAACCTTGCGATCTGCAACCTTCTCGCCACACACGGCACGCTCTTTCGTCTCACTTGCCCGTACACTTCACAACAAAATGGCCGCGCTGAGCGGGTGCTACGCACTCTCAATGACTGCGTTCGCACCCTCCTCTTTCACGCCAACGTGCCACCACATTTTTGGCCCGATGTGCTTGCCACCGCATCACTACTCATTAACATTCGTCCCTGTCAAACTCGCGGGAACTTCGCTCCTCATCATCTGTTGTTTGGCACGCCACCCTCCTATGCTGAGCTCCGCATCTTCAGTTGCCTGTGCTACCCCAGCATCGCTTCCACCGCTCCTCATAAGCTCGCACCCCGGTCTGTGGCTTGCATCTTTCTCGGCTATCCACCTAATACCAAAGGCTACCGCTGCTACAATGCCATCTCTCATCGGGTCATCACCTCACGACACGTTTACTTTGATCAGATGGTCTTTCCGTTTCAGCAGGTACCTTCGGACGATGCGGCCTTGCCCGCTCCCGGTGATGGCCACCCCCGTACCTCTCTGGGGCCGCCTCCCGGCTTTGAGGGTGCCCCCCGCGCCACGGATCGAGTCTCTCCCCGTTTGGCTGCCTTAGGGGCTGCACCCCCCTCGACGCCCGCGACGCCCCCGGTGTCCCCGGCCTCGACCCTGCCGGCGGCCTCCTCCGCCGCCACGCCGGCGGCCTCCTCGTCGGTCGCCCCGCAGGCGGCCTCGCCCGCCGCATCGTCGGAGGCCTCGCCAGCCGCCTCGTCCGCGGCGGCTTCGTCCGCGGCGGTCTCGTCGGAGGCGGGCTCGTCTTTAGCCCCGCCCGCCTCCCCTCCGGACCCACTGCCCCGCCCGATGACTCGCTCTCGGGCTGGCACCCTTTGCCCGAGCACGCGGTACCCTAGAGATGAGTATCTTCTCGCTGCTTCCGCCGCTGAGCCATCTCCTCTCCCATCGTCAGCTCGAGCCGCCCTTCGGGATCCTCATTGGCTCGCTGCGATGCAGGAAGAGTTCGACGCGCTCCAGCGGAATCGTACCTGGTAGCTTGTTCTTCGGCCGCCCCGTGCCAACATTATCACGGGCAAGTGGGTCTTTAGGCACAAGACTCAACCGGATGGCACTCTCGAGCGCTGCAAAGCTCGCTGGGTGGTTCGAGGCTTCTGGCAACGCGCGGGCGTGGACTTCACCAACACCTTTGCCCCGATTATAAAACCGGGCACGATCCGTGCCATGCTCCAGCTAGCCGTCTCCCGAGCATAGCCTGTGCATCAGTTGGACGTATCCAACGCCTTATTGCACGGCCACCTGGCTGAGCAGGTGTTTTGTGAGCAGCCCACCGGCTTCGTCGACACCACGCATCCAGATCATGTGTGCCTGCTCTCCCGTTCTCTGTACGGGCTGAAGCAGGCACCTCGAGCCTGGTACCAGCGCATCGCCGCCTTCCTGCAGACGCTCGGATTTACATCGACTCACTCCGATGCGTCCCTCTTCGTGTATCATCACGGAGCTAACACGGCCTACTTGCCGCTGTACGTCGACGACATCATTCTGACGGCATCCACTGTCGCGCTCCTCCAGCGGCTCACTGCTCGTCTTCGTGATGAGTTTGCCCTGAAGGATTTGGGTCCTCTGCATTATTTCCTTGGCATTGAGGTGGTTCGACGACCAGATGGGTTCTTCCTGCATCAGCAGCGCTATGCCCATGAGCTTCTCGACCGAGCTGGCATGCTTAACTGCAAGCCCGCTCCCACGCCAGTCGACACCAAGGCCAAGGTCTCCGCTTTGGAGGGTTCGCCTGCATCAGATGCGGCCTTCTACCGCTCCATCGTGGGTGCCCTGCAGTACCTGACCCTCACGCGCCCCGACTTGCAGTATGTCGTTCAGCAGGTCTGTCTACACATGCATGCTCCGCGTGACTCTCACTGGACTCTGGTGAAGCGTATCCTCCGATACATATGCGGCACCCAGTCTTTGGGACTCACGTTGACGGCTTCCGCCTCCACCGACCTCGTCGCCTAGTCTGACGTGGACTGGGCTGGCTGCCCCGACACACGGCGCTCCACCTCGGGGTACTGTGTCTACCTGGGGCCGTCCCTGATCTCTTGGTCTTCCAAGCGACAGCCCACCGTCTCCCTCTCGAGTGCCGAGGCTGAGTATCGCGCGGTGGCTAACGCCGTTGCTGAATGCTCTTGGCTCCGTCAGCTGCTCCAGGAGTTGCTTTGTGATGTTCACAAGGCCACGCTCATCTACTGCGACAACGTCTCCGCCGTCTACCTCTCCGCCAACCCGGTCCATCATCGTCGAACGAAGCATATTGAGCTCGATATATACTTTGTTCGTGAGCAGGTCGCTCTCGGGCGCATCCGGGTCCTCCACGTCCCGACGGCGTAGCAGTTCGCCGACGTCATGACGAAAGGACTGCCTACTTCTGTTTTCGAGGAGTTCAGGTCCAGTCTTTGCGTCTCCGGCGACGCTTCGACTGCGGGGGGTGTTGAATATATGGTTTGTACATGTCTATTGTATAGTCTGGCCCACCTCCTAGTCTTTGTACAGTTGAGGTTGTGGCTCACTTTGTACTCCATATATACGTGCGCTTTGCACCGATCAATATATCGTGAAGCATTGCCAAAACATCGTTTCCAACAGCTAGGAGCTAATTCAGGAGCCCCGCCCGCCTCCGATGCATCGTCCACGACCACAGGCTTGAGCTAGGCGCCACTCAATCGTCGGGCTCGAACGGCTTCTTCGCCTACTGTCACCGGCGTTCGTCGCCAAAACCGGCCACCTCCTGCGCTTCAAAGAGATTGTCGGGCCTCCTTGTGCCTCCTAGGTGAGCTGCACCTCATTTACCCTCTGTTTCTGGCCTCATTCTGCCGACGCTACCGTAGCCACTGTTCGCCTTCCCCATGAGCTTCTCTGGACGAGGTCGTGCCTGTACGTGCCCCGCAGTCCTGTACGTGCTCGTGCGCATCCACCCGTGCTCGTCGTTGTCGTCCCACACTCGCCGTTGCCGCGTACAGAGCTTCGCTCCCGCGCCCTTAGCTGCCCCACACACCCACAGCAGCCTCGTCCACACGCCACCAGCGCACTGCCGGCTGCTCCCCGCCACACTCTCCTGCACCCCCGTGTGTCCGTACTACTGCTGCCTTGCCACTGCTGATGCCCTCCTATTGCTGCTGCTCGACTGCACCGCTGCTGCCGCTAGTGCTCTGCTGGTCTTGCTCGCTGCTGCTTTCTGCCGTAGCTGCTCGGTGCTGCTCACTGCTGCTGCTCTCTACTGATGTTGCTCTCTGTCGCCATTGAATGCTGATGGGCATGGCCATGTCCAACGCCAAGCGGCTGTGCGTGCATGTGTGTAGCTGGCTTGGGCCATTGCCTCCACGACCCATGTCTAATTAGGGATCCTAATTAGTGTAGCCTAACCCCCTGTTGGCACCAACCTGTCCACTAGTAGACACTACATGTGGGCCTCCACTGCTAAATTCACTAGATAAACAAATCTGTTAAAATACTAGTCAATGGCATGCGGGCCCCGTTGACCTTGTTGACCAGTCAGCATTGCCTGGTCAACTGCTGACCGTGTCTGCTGACTGGGTCCCCTGGCCCCACTGTCATACCGCTGGCTAGCGTAGCCCCATGTGACAAAAGTATTTTAGATACTTATTTTCTAATTAAAATATTGCGCAAAATGATTAAATCTTTAGAAATTAATATAAAATAAACCGTAACTCAGACGAAAATACTTTGTACACGAAAGTTGTTTAGAACGACGAGACGAATCCGAATACGTAGCCCGTTCGTCAGCCACACGTCCCTAACATAGCGAACCTGCAACATTTCACCTCCGGTTCATTTGTCAGAAAACGCAAAACCCGGGTGATACTTTCTCGGATGTTTCCCTCTTTCTCCAGTATCACCTACTACCACGTTAGGGCACACCGAGCACTGTTACTTGTCATGTCATGCATCGTCATGCATATGTTTGCATTATATTTATTGTTTCTTCCCCCTCTTCTCTCGCTAGACACCGAGACCGACGCTGCTGCTACCTAGTACGACTACGGAGTTGACAACCCCTCCTTGCCAGAGCAACCAGGCAAGCGCCCTCCTTGATCACCAGATATCGCCTATTCTTCTCTCTACTGCTTGCATTAGAGTAGTGTGCATGTTACTGTTCAGTTAATCCTATTCTGTTGCATAGCCTTACCCGCAATCCTAAATGCTTAGTATAGGATGATAGTTTATCATCAGTGGCCCTACAGTCTTGTCAGTCTGCCTAGCTATACTATTGGGCCGCGATCACTCGGGAGGTGATCACGGGTATATACTTTACATACATACATACTATACAGATGGTGACTAAAGTCGGGTCAGCTCATTGAGTACCCGTAAGTATTTGGTTATGGGGCTGAAAGGACAGGTGGCTCCATCCCGGTAGAGGTGGGCCTGGATTCCCGACGGCCCCCGACTGTTACTTTGTGGCGGAGCGACAGGGCAGGTTGAGACCACCTAGGCGAGAGGTGGGCCTGGCCCTGGTCGGCGTTCGCGGTTAATTCATAATAACACGCTCAACGAGATCTTGGTATTTGATCTGAGTCTGGCCACTGGCCTATACGCACTAACCAACTACGCGGGAACAGTTATGGGCACTCGACGTCGTGGTATCAGCCTAAGCCTTCTTGATGTCAGCGACTGAGCGGCGCACGCTGGGTTGGACCGCGTAACACAACTTCCTTTGTAATGGAGGTTGCTAGGTTTGCTCACCGGCCGCGTTCGCAACGTGCAGGTGTGCAATGGGCGATGGGCCCAGACCCCTGCGTGCATAGGATTTAGGCCGGCGTGCTGAACTCTGTGTTGTGCCTAGGTGGGGCTGCGACGTGTTGATCTTCTGAGGCCGGGCATGAACCAGGAAAGTGTGTCCGGAGAAAGGGGATCGAGCGTGTTGGGTTATGTGGTGCACCCGTGCAGGGAAGTTTATCTATTCGAATAGCCGTGTCCCTCGGTAAAAGGACGACCCGTAGTTGTACCTTGACCTTATGACAACTATAACCGGATAGTTAATAAAACACACCCAGACAAGTTCCAGAGATAACGCGGTGATCGCTTTCCCAGAGGGCGACGAGGGGAGGATCGCCGGGTAGGATTATGCTATGCGATGCTACTTGGAGGACTTTGATCTACTCTCTTCTACATGCTGCAAGATGGAGGCTGCCACAAGCGTAGTCTTTGATAAGACTAGCTATCCCCCTCTTATTTTTGCATGCTGCAGTTCAGTCCACTGATATTGCATCTTTACACATATACCCATGCATATGTAGTGTAGATCCTTGCTTGCGAGTACTTTGGATGAGTACTCACAGTTGCTTTGCTCCCTCTTTTCCCCCTTTTTCCTCTTCTTCTCGGATGTCACAACCAGACGTTGGAGCCCAAGAGCCAGATGCCACCGTCGACGACGACTCCTACTACACTGGAGGTGCCAACTACTACGTGCAGGCCACTGACGACGACCAGGAGTAGTTTAGGAGGATCCTAGGTAGGAGGCCCACGCCTCTTTCGATCTGTATCCCAGTTTGTGCTAGCCATCTTATGGAAACTTGTTTAACTTATGTTTGTACTCAGATATTATTGCTTCCGCTCACTCGTTTATGTTCGAGCACTTGTATTCGAGCCCTCGAGGCCCCTGGCTTGTAATATGATGCTTGTATGACCTATTTTATTTTTAGAGTTGTGTTGTGATATCTTCCCGTGAGTCCCTGAGCTTTCTCCAATATTTATCTGAATTTAAAGAAGTCATATTATCTTCTCTCATTTATTTTTAATATTGGAAGTAAATGGAGAGAAAAATAATAAAATCAAATTGATTGTTTCTTCAAATTTGAAATAAATTCAAATATGAATTTTGTGAAACCTACAACTCTCTCCATGGGTCCTTGAGTTGCTTAAGATTTCTAGGATCTCAACCAAATGCAAGAATAAATAAGATATGCATATGGTGATCTATGTATAACATCCAAATTGAAAATTGGGATATTACAGCCATGGAGTGTTGGGCGGTGGGTACCCTGTGGCCCATCTTCGCGTGAAACCAACACCAAAAAATCTTATAAATAGAGAAACAACCAGAAATAACCCTAGAACTTCGACTCTGCCGCCGCACGCCTCTGTACCTTCGAAATATCATCTGGAGCCCTGTTCCGACACCCTGCCGGAAGGGTAAACGATCACAAGAGGCCATCTTCATTATCAGAATCGGGGCTCCGCCGACCCAAATAAGGTTCAAACTCTGGGCGTGTGCAAAGATCTAACCCAACTGCAGCCCCAAGCTCATCGCCTCATGGCTTGGCCTCGTCGAGTTCATGTGGGCGGGGAAAAGAGTGCAGACCGCAGTTTACCCAGGTTTGGGCCACCTTGCGGTGTAAAACCCTACTCCTGATTTGTGGTGGATTGCCTTGCGAGGAGGATGAGGATGAGCTAGTACATGTGGATGAGGTGCCTCAGGAGAGCTCAATGGCCGAAGGGTTCCCTCCCTCTCTATGGTGGATACTAGCCTATATTTATAGTGGCCTTGGTCCTCTTCCCTCATAAGTTAGGCAGGGAAGGGATACCATGGTGGCCCATTTTGAAAGGGAACACGAGTACATCTTATCCTGACAAAAGGTGGTCTTCGCCTGCAAAGCTTCTGGTCACGAGCAGTGGTGGGCTCGGCGATGACCTCCGTCCTGTCGAGCTCATGGTCTTAGTGTCGTTGCACCAGAACGAAAACCTTTGGGGGGATCCCTTGGGAACTCGCGTATGTCCTTGCCTCCTTAGCACAAAAGAGGAAATTGTCCTAGACTGCGCCCGCTGGCTCTCGCCTGGCCTTGGTAGTCATGCCTCAAGTCATCACACGCCTCGTGAGATGAGAGGCTTGCCTAGAGATCTCTGCTCCTCGGGAGGTAGGCTCGGGAAGCTTCTCCTCGAGAGGTCTTGGTTTCGTTCGCCTCGCAAGGCGGCGGGGCCCTCATGAGGATATTTGTCGGCGTTCTGGGAACGGGGGTACCCAGACTTGCCTGCCTTCCGCCTGCGGCGTGGCTCAGGGAGTGGCCCAGTACGGCCCATCTTAATCAACACATGCTCAAGACCCTCGCGAGGGGCCAAGCCTCGCAGGGTGGACGACAGGAAACTTCCTCAGGCACAGCCTCGTCAGGCTGGCTCGCGAGGAGGCGGAGAGATCAAGGCGGGGTACCTCACGAGGTGCCCGTGATGCAAGCCATGATGACCGAGGCCAGGCGGGTGCCGGCCTGCGTAGAGTCCTTGTTTCCCCTTTGGTGCAAAGGGGGCAAGCGCAGGCAAGAGTATCAAACAAAGGCAACCATTTTGGTGCAACAAGACCAAGACTAACAGGACGGTGGGATGGAGGTCATCGTGGAGCCCAAGCCGGCGTCACCGTCAGGGCTTTTGGCAGCTGAAGACCAAGTTTAGTTAGGATAAGTGTACTAGATGTTCCCCTTCAAAATGGCCAATTGTTGGCGCCCTTCCCGCTCAATTTTGGGAAGAGGCCCAGGGCCTCCCTCTATAAATAGGACTAGCCACCACAGAGTGGAGGCATGGAGCATCTCCCTAAAGAAGGCGCATAGACTAGAGAGAGGCGATTGAACTCACCCAAGCAGTTCATCGCACCAGCCAAGAACAGCCCCTCGCGAGGCTGTTCTTCCTTGTACTATTCATCATCAGCCCCTGAGGCAATCCACCACACCACAAACTGGAGTAGGGTATTACACCACAATGGTGGCCTGAACCAGTATAAATCTCGTGTCCCTTGTGTTGTTCCTCGGGTAGTTTTAGATCCTTGCGAGGCGACGAGACGTGGGTAGGCAGGAGGCGTGATCTCCTCGTGCACCCCAGAGTTCGAACCATGAGGGTCTGCCGGAACCCGAAATCCAACATTTGGCGCGCCAGGTAGGGGTGTGCCAGAGATTTCCCTTCCACCGACCCGCTCTCCGCCAACACCGCGATTCACCCTCATGAAGGGCAACGCGCCGCCCGCTCCGGTCGCCAGCGCCAGCACGGGGGCCAGGGGGCTCCGAGCCTTGGCCCCTGCCTTCGACAGGTGCGATGGCCGAACAAGTTCAAGCCGGAGATGCCACCACGCTAGGACGACACAGCCGATCTGCTGGCTTTCCATCTCGCATACTAGGAGGCCGTCCTCGAGGCCGGGGGTGACGACAGGGTCATGGCTAACTGGTTTCTCATGGCCCTCATCGGCGTCCCGCGCATGTGGCTGCTCCACCTACCGACGGCTTCCGTGACCTCTTGGGGGGAGCTGCGCGGCTTCTTCCTCGTCCAATACGCTGCACCGGTGCACCCAGTCGTCGCAGCTCTCCTAGGTGGCTCGCAGGCACCACCTTCAGGCCGCCACATCAAGTCATTCGTCCGCCGGATCGGCGCCGCTTCCGCGCTGCATGGGGCTCCTCCGGGCTGGGCGGCGCCTAAAGCCGATCCAGCCTTCAGCTCGGATGATCACCCCTCCAACTCAGCCTGCTCGGGCGCGCTCCCAATGCTATGCACCCCCACTATCTGTCAGGAGGCCGTCACCAGGACCCTCATCGACGGCGGTGCTAGCCTCAGTGTGCTCTCGGTGGAGGCCTTCAGCCTCCTCCACATACTGTCAGAGCGGCTGCAGCCCAGCAAGCCCTTCTTGGGCGCCGGAGGCGGCTCCACCGGCTCCCTGGGGCAGATCCGCCTTCCGGTGACCTTCGGCACCTACGACAACTTCCGCACAGAGCTAATCGACTTTGACATCTCCCCCATCGGCCTCCCATACAATGCCATCCTCGGCTACCAGGCACTAGCCCGGTTCATGTCCGCAACTCACCCAGCGTACAACCTCATGAAGATGCCCGGGAGTAGCGGCGTCCTCACCGTGTCCGAAGACACCGGGGATGCGTTGCAAGCGCTCAAACTTACCTTCAAGGCCGCGACGGTGGCGCAGCCCGCCGGCTCAGACGCCCCTGAGCCTAAGGGGGCTGCACCGGCCAAGAAGAAGCAGCTATTCACCCAAGACAAGGCGGAAACCAAGCAGGTACTCGTCGACGAGGACGGATCTGCTAGCGCCACCTTCACCATAGGTGCCAACCTCGAGCCCGAGCAGGAGGAGGCCTTGGTGAAGTTCCTATGCGCGAACAAGAAGGTATTCGCGTGGGAACCTGATCAGCTAGCAGGGGTCCCGAGGGGCGTAATTGAGCGTCACCTCAACGTGTGCCCCAATATGCGCCCCGTGAAGCAGAAGGCGAGGCGGCAGTCCACTGAGAAGCAAGCTTTCATCATCCAAGAGACCGGTATGTTGGAGGCGGCAGGGGTCATTCGCGAGGTCTGCTACCCAGATTGGTTGGCTAACCCGGTTGTCCTGCCAAAGAAGGGAGGAAAGGAACGCATGTGTGTCGACTTCACCAACCTCAACAAGGCCTGCCCGTAGGATCCATTCCCACTCCCTCGCATCGACCAGATCATCGACTCCACCGCTGAGTGCGATTTGTTGTGCTTCCTGGATGCCTTCTCCGGCTATCACCAGATCAAGATGGCAGTAGAAGATGTAGAAAACACGGCTTTCCTGACCCCGTGTGGAGTGTACTGCTATACATGCATGCCGTTTGGGCTGCAATGCAGGTGCGACCTTTCAGCGGCTGATGCCCATTGCCTTGGGTCGGCAGCTCAGGAGGAATGCTGAGGCTTACGTTGATGACATTGTGGTGAAGTCTCGGGAGGCAAAAACCCTTATATAGGACTTGGAGGAAACCTTCGCGAGCCTTAACAAAGTGGACCTGTGGCTCAACCCGGAGAAGTGTGTGTTTGGAGTCCCCTCTGGCAACCTCCTGGGCTTCCTCGTATCCCACCGGGGCATCGAGGCCAACCCAGAAAAGGTAAAAGCAGTCGAGGACATGAGCCTGCCGAAGACCCTCACAGAGATGCAGAAGCTCACTGGGCGCATGACCGCACTAGGGCATTTCATCTCCAAGCTGGGGGAACGAGCGCTGCCCTTCTTCAAGCTGATGAAGAGGAAGGGCCCCTTTGAATGGACTGAAGAGGCCGACAAGGCGTTCTAGGATCTCAAAAGGTACTTAACCAGCCCTCCGGTGATAGTGGCTCCGCGTCCTCAAGAGCCCCTGGTGCTCTACCTTGCAGTCACCCCCTACTCAGCCAGCGCAGCCCTGGTGGCTGTTAGGGAGGAGCGTAAGACCAAGGACGCAGCAACTGTCCGGGTCAAAGCAAAGCAGGACCAAGAGGGCCTCACAGAGACCGCGACTGCAACCGAGAAGGACCAGCCGCTGCAGTGAAGCATGCCCAGGACAGAAGAGGCCCCTCCTCTAAGCGACCAACCGCTGGGTGCTTCATTGTCTCGGGAGGCGCCCAGCCTCCGGAGGGCGATTGCAGCGCCAGCACTCCCCACCTCGTCGAGCGCCCTATGTACTTTGTCATCACGGTGTTGCAGGACGCGAGGGCGCGGTACCCCATGCCTCAGAAACTCCTCCTCACGCTATTGGTAGCCTCGCGCAAGCTGCAGCACTATTTCCAAGGCCATCCCATCAAGGTCATCTCGCCATATCCCTTGGAAAGGGTGCTCAGGAGCCCCAACTTAGCTGGAAGGGTCGCTGAGTGGAACATCGAGCTGCAAGCATTTCAGATAGAATTCAGCACGACCAGAGTTATCAAGGGGGCTGCGCTTGCGGACTTCGTGGCAGAGTGGGCAGAAGCGCCAGGCCTTGAGGCAGGCGAGGATCGGTCACTCTCCCCAGGAAGCGAGGCACCGAACGGTTGGGTCATGTACTTCGACGGGGCGTTCTCAAGACAAGCTCTACTACGTTGTGCAACTCTGTTTCCAGCATGGAGAAAAGGTCTCCAACAACATAGCAGAATATGAAGGCCTGATAGTAGGCCTGAAAGCCGCAGTCGCCCTGGGGGTGAAGCGCCTCACCATCAAGGGTGATTCTCAGCTCCTCGTCAACTTCTCCAACAAAGTATACGAGCCGAAGGACGAGCACATGGAAGCCTACCTCGCGGAAGTCCGTAGGATGGAGAAGCAATTTTGGGGGCTGGAGTTGCAGCATGTGCCTCGCGGCACCAATAAAGAGGCTGATGACATCGCCAAAAGGGCATCCAGGCGGCTACCTCAGGAGCCTGGCGTCTTCGAGGAGCGGCTCTTCAAGCCCTCGGTGACGCCATCACTGTCAAGCACGGCGCAGCCTCGGGAGGAGCTCCCCCAGCCACCTGCCTCAGGAGCCCCGGTCTGCGGCCCGACCTCAGGAGTGCGCCTGCTCCTGGCGCTGGAGCCTCAGGAAGGGTGCTGGATCATAGAGCTCAGGAGCTACCTGACACGAGGCACCTTGCCGAAAAAGAGGAGGAAGCAGAGCGTGTGGCACGGTAGGCCACGGCATACTGCCTCAAGGATGTAGAGCTCTACCGGAGACAACCGAATGATGTGTCCTTACGTTGCATTTCCAGGGAGCAAGGGAAGGAGCTACTGGCAGACATACACGATGGAGACCGTGGGCATCACTCGTCGTCACGGACTTTTGTTGGCAAAGCGTTCCGCAGTGGGTTCTATTGGCCCACGGCACTCAATGACGCTGTGGAACTGGTGAAAGCTTGCGAGGCCTGTCAGTTCCATGCCAAGCAGATCCATCAGCCGGCGGGAGGTCTGCAGACTATACCCCTCTCATGGCCATTTGCAGTCTGGGGACTGGATATCCTAGGTCTGTTCCCTCGGGTGCCAGGAGGCTACCGCTACCTCTACGTCGCCGTGGACAAGTTCACCAAGTGGGCTGAGGTGGAAGCTTTCCGCACCATCCCCGCAGGCTCCGCGGTCAAGTTCATCAAGGGCCTCGTGAGCCGATTCGGGGTGCCGAACCACCTCATCACCGACAACGGTTCGCAGTTCACCAGTAACCTCTTCAAAACATACTGTGCTAACCTTGGGACGCAGATATGCTACGGTTCGGTGGCGCACCCGCGGAGCAACGGTCAGGCCGAGCGAGCCAACACAGACGTCCTGAGGGGCCTCATGTTGGGGAACGTAGCAGAAATTCAAAATTTTCTACGCATCACCAAGATCAATCTTTGGAGATACTAGCAAGAAGAGAGAGAGGGAGTGCATCTTCATACCCCTGAAGATTGCTAAGCGGAAGCGTTACAAGAATGCGGTTGGTGGAGTCGTACACGCTGCGATTCAGATCGCGGTCGATTCTGATCTAAGTGCCAAACGGACGGCGCCTCCGCGTTCAACACACGTACAGCCCGGGGACGTCTCCTCCTTCTTGATCCAGAAAGGGGAGAGGAGAAGTTGAGGGAGAACTCCAGCAGCACAACGATATGGTGGCGATGGAGCTCGTGGTTCACCGGCAGAGCTTCGCTAAACTCTATGGAGGAGGAGGAGGTGTTGGAGGAGGGAGAGGGCTGCGCCAGGGGAAGGGTGTGGATGCCCTCTCTCTCCCTCACTATATATAGGGGGAAGGGAGGAGGTGGAGGCGCCCTAGGGTTCCCTAGGGGAGGGGCGGCGGCCACAGGGGAAACCCTAGATGGGTTTGGGTGCCCCCACCCCCTAGGAAACTTGCCCCCCAAGCCGGGAGGGGCGGCTGCCCTAGGAGTCGCGCCCCCACCTCTCCTGGTTACGTGAGATAGGGTGGGACGGGCGCTCAGCCCCTTAGTGGGCTGATGTGCCCTCTCCCCTTGACCCATAAGGCCCGCCAACGCTTGCCGGGGCCTCCAAAACCCCTTTCGGACACGCCGGTCATCACCTGGTACCCCCGGAACAATTCCGGACGCCAATACCCTTCGTCCAACATACCGATCTTCACCTCCGGACCATTTCGGAGCTCCTCGTCATGTCCCGATCTCATCCGGGACTACCAACAACCTTCCGTAACCACATAACAACTCTAGCGTCACCGAACCTTAAGTGTGTAGACCCTATGGGTTCGGGAATCATGCAGACATGACCGAGACATCTCTCTGGCCAATAACCAACAGAGGGATCTGGATACCCATGTTGGCTCCCACATGTTCCACGATGATCTCATCGGATGAACCACGATGTCGGGGATTCAAGCAATCCCGTATGCAATTTCCTTTGTCAATCGGTACGTTACTTGCCCGAGATTCGATCGTCGGTATCCCAATACCTCGTTCAATCTCGTTACCGGCAAGTCACTTTACTCATTCCATAATGCATGATCCCGTGTCTAACTACTTAGTCACATTGAGCTCATTATGATGATGCATTACCGAGTGGGCCCAAAGATACCTCTCCGTCATATGGAGTGAAAAATCCTAGTCTCGATTCGTGCCAACCCAACTGACACTTTCGGAGATACCTGTAGTGCACATTTATAGCCACCCAGTTACGTTGTGACGTTTGGTACAGCCAAAGCATTCCTATGGTATCCGGGAGTTGCACAATCTCATGGTCTAAAGAAATGATACTTGACATTAGAAAAGCTCTTAGCAAACGAACAATACGATCTTGTGCTATGCTTAGGATTGGGTCTCGTCCATCACATCATTCTCCTAATGATGTGATCCCGTTATCAATGACATCCAATTTCCATGGTCAGCAAACCATAACCATCTGTTGATCAACGAGCTAGCCAACTAGAGGCTCACTAAGGACATGTTGTGGTCTATGTATTCACGCATGTATTACGGTTTCCTGTTAATACAATTATAGCATGAACAATAGACAATTATCATGAACAAGGAAATATAATAATAACCATTTTATTATTGCCTCTAGGGCATATTTCCAATAGTCTCCCACTTGCACTAGAGTCAATAATCTAGTTCACATCATTATGTGATTGTATTGAATCCAACACCCATGGTGTTTGATCATATCTCGCTTGTGAGAGAGGTTTATTAGTCAACAGGTCTGAACCTTTCAGATCCTTGCGTGCTTTACAAATATCTATGTCATCTTGTAGATGCATCTACCAGGCGCTACTTGCAGCTATTCCAAATAACTGCTCTACTATACGAATCTGGTTTACTACTCAGAGTCATCCGGATTAGTGTCAAAGTTTGCATCGACGTAACCCTTTACGACGAACTCTTTTACCACCTCTGAGGGAGTCCTGGACTAGGGGGTGTCCGGACAGCCGGACTATCATCGTCCGCCGGACTCCAAGACTACGAAGATACAAGATTGAAGACTCCGTCCCGTGTCCGGATGGGACTTTCCTTGGCGTGGAAGGCAAGCTTGGCGATACGGATATGTAGATCTCCCACCATTGTAACCGACTCTGTGTAACCCTAGCCTCCTCCGATGTCTATATAAACCGGAGGGCTTTAGTCCGTAGGACACAACATACATTACAACAATCATACCATAGGCTAGCTTTAGGGTTTAGCCTCCTTGATCTCGTGGTAGATCCACTCTTGTACTACCCATATCATCAATATTAATCAAGCAGGACGTAGGGTTTTACCTCCATCTAGAGGGCCCGAACCTGGGTAAAACATCGTGTCCCTCGTCTCCTGTTACCATCCGCCTAGACGAACAGTTCGGGACCCCCTACCCGAGATCCGCTGGTTTTGACACCGACATTGGTGCTTTCATTGTCACCGATAGGCTTGATGGCATCTGCAACCAATGACGCTGTCCAGGGTGAGACTTTTCTCCCCGGACAGATCTTCGTATTCGGCGGCTTCGCACTACGGGCTAATTCGCTTGGCCATCTGGAGCAGATCGAAAGCTATGCCCCTGGCCGTTAGGTCAGATTCGGAAGCCTAAACTTCACGGCCGATGTCCACGGAGACTTGATCTTCGACGGACCCGAGCCACAGCCAAGCGCGCTGCACTGTTGCGATGGGCATGATCTAGCTCTGCCGCTGAACAGTGCCTTGGTGGCCGCACACGAATCCGCTCCGGCCATTGGTCTGGAGAAGACTGCCCAGATAGAGGATCGGTGGATGGACGCCGCCTCGGGGGCTTCAACTGCTACGGCGATGGAGCCGAACACTAATCTTGTCCCTCGCAAAACTCGTGATTCCGAGGTGCCGAACTCCTTGCCGGACTCCGAACCTCCCACGCCCCTACCAATCAAATCGGATTGGACGCCGGTTATGGAATTCACCACCGCGGACATCTTCCAATACTCGCCTTTTGGCGACATCCTGAATTCACTAAAGCATCTCTCGGTATCAGGAGAGCCCTGGCCGGACTATGGCCAGGATGGTTGGGATGCGGACGACAAAGAAATTCAGAGCCCACCCACCACCCACTTTGTAGCCACTGTCGACGATCTAACCGACATGCTAGACTACGACTCCGAAGACATCGACGCTATGGACGACGATGCCGGAGACGAACAGGAACCAGCGCCTACAGGGCACTGGAAGACCACCTCATCATAGGACATATACATGGTGGATACCCCAAAAGATGGGGACGGCGAAGAAACAGCGGAACCAGATTCTTTAAAGAAACAGCCCAAGCGCCGGCGTCAGCGGCGCCACTCTAAATCCCGCCACAGCAAGAATGGAGATTCCGGCATAGGAGATAATAATACCCCAGAAAGTGCCGAAGACAACCCCCTCCAGCAAGACTCAGCGCAGGAGGATGCAGAAGCAAGCCCTCAGGAGAGGGCGGCAGATGAAGAGGTTGAGGATTACAACTATATGCCTCCCTCCGAAGACGAGGCAAGCCTCAACGATGACGAATTCGTCGTGCCCGAGGATCCCTTCGAACAAGAGCGTTTTAAACGCAGGCTTATTGCCACGGCAAACAGCCTAAAGAAAAAGCAGCAGCAGCTTCAAGCTGATCAGGACCTGCTGGCCGATCGATGGACCGAGGTCCTCGTGGCCGAAGAGTATAAACTCGAACGCCCCTCCAAAAGCTATCCAAGACGCAAGCCGCTCCCCCGATTAGAGGAGGAAGCATACATACCTCCATCACCAGCGCACGATACGGCTGACCGACCACCCCGCGGTCGTGACAGAGAGGCATCCAGGCCCCCAGCCAAGACCGTACCCCGGCATCGCTCCAAAAGTACGAAGCCAAGAGGGAACGCGCCGGACTTGTGAGATATATTGGAGGACAAAGCAAGGCAATCCAGATCCATCTAAGGATCACGTGGGCGCCCCACAACCCATGACGAATACCGTCACACCGGATATAATAACCCCGGCCGGGCCGAATACGGCAGACAGCGCTCTCTCAAGCTGCGTCGTGATATTGCTCAATACAGAGGCGCCGCACACCCATTATGCTTCACCGACGAAGTAATGGATCATCAAATCCCCGAAGGGTTTAAACCCGTAAACATTGAATCTTACGATGGCACAACAGACCCCGCAGTTTGGATCGAGGATTATCTTCTCCACATTCATATGGCCCGCGGCGACGATCTCCACGCCATCAAGTACCTCCCACTCAAGCTTAAAGGACCAGCTCGGCATTGGCTTAACAACTTGCCCGCAGAGTCAATTAGGTGTTGGAAAGACCTGGAAGCCACATTCCTCGATAACTTCCAGGGCACGTATGTGCGACCACCAGACGCCGATGACCTAAGCCATATCATTCAGCAGCCAGACAAATCGGCCAGACAATTCTGGACACGGTTCTTGACGAAGAAAAATCAAATTGTCGAGTGTCCGGATGCAGAGGCCCTTGCAGCCTTCAAGCATAACATCCGCGACGAATGGCTAGCCCGGCACCTGGGGCAGGAAAAGCCGAAATCTATGGCAGCCCTCACATCATTAATGACCCGCTTCTGCACGGGAGAGGATAGCTGGCTAGCCCGTAGTAACAATCTCCGCAAAAATTCTGGCAGTCCGGACACTAAGGACAACAACGGCAGGTCACGTCGAAACAAAAACAAACACCGCATTAACGGCGATGACAAGGAGGATACGGCAGTCAACGCCAGATTTCGAGGCTCTAAACCCGGTCAACGGAAGAAGCCATTCAAAAGAACCACTCCGTGTCCGTCCAATTTGGACCGAATACTCGACCGCTTATGCCAGATACATGGCACCCCTGAAAAACCAGCCAATCACACTAATAGAGATTGCTGGGTGTTCAAACAGGCAGGCAAGTTAATTGCCGAAAACAATGACAAGGGGCTAAACAGCGATGACGAGGAGGAGACCCGACCGCCGAACAGTAGAGGACAGAAGGGTTTTCCCCCACAAGTGCGGACGGTGAACATGATTTACGCAACCCATATACCCAAGAGGGAGAGGAAGCGCGCACTAAGGGACGTATATGTGATGGAGCCAGTCGCCCCGAAGTTCAATCCATGGTCCTCTTGTCCGATCACTTTCGATCGAAGAGACCATCCGACCAGCATACGCCATGGCGGATTCGCCGCATTGGTTTTAGACCCAATCGTCGATGGATTTCACCTCACGAGAGTCCTGATGGACGGCGGTAGTAGCCTGAACCTGCTTTATCAGGATACAGTGCGCAAAATGGGCATAGACCCCTCAAGGATTAAACCTACAAAGACAACCTTTAAAGGTGTCATACCAGGTGTGGAAGCCAACTGTACAGGCTCAGTAACATAGGAAGTGGTCTTCGGATACCCGGACAATTTCCGGAGCGAGGAGTTAATCTTCGACATAGTCCCGTTTCGTAGCGGCTATCACGCTCTGCTCGGACGAACCGCGTTTGCAAAATTCAACGCGGTGCCGCATTATGCATACCTCAAGCTCAAGATGCCAGGCCCTCGTGGAGTCATCACGGTCAACGCGAATACGGAACGCTCCCTCCGAACGGAGGAACATACAACGGCCCTCGCGGCAGAAGTACAGAGCAGCCTCTTAAGGCAATTCTCGGGTCCGGCCGTTAAACGGCCGGATACAGCAAAACGCGCCCGAAGCAATACCAACCAAGACCACCTGGCGTGATCAGAGCACGCGTAGCAATGCGGCCCCGACCCCCGCCCGCGCGTGATCGCAAGAATAACACTCCGCGTACATCATTACGCTTTGGAGATACCATGGGCGCAGGGGAAGGGGCACGATCACAATGGACCCAGAGTGCGGTTCGACCACACCAGGGGCTCGCAAGTGTACCCCCCTTTTTTTTATTATTATTTTCCTTCTTTGTGTACACAGGACTCCGGTAACCAGAGGCCCTATCCGGCGGCGAACCTGCCGAACTCGCGGTGCAACAGTCAGTGACGAAAGAAGGCTGCGACGAACACTCAGGTGGTCTCAATTACGAGCATTAAATTCGATTATATACACCAAGTCCGTAGCTCACCCCTGGAGGGGGACATGTTTACTTAGTCCAAATCCCTTGCTTACCGCACTATTTGTATCAGTCCGCACTCATAGCAGACTTCCTTTAATAAATAATGCAGCACTTTTCAACTGCAATTACGTCACCTTTTATATATATGTTCATTACATGACATCTCGCACCCGTATATTTTGGTACGGCCGAATACACCAGGGGCTTGTGTTCCCCGCATTATGGTGTGATAAGTCCGAACACTTCCACAAGTGCGGCACCCCGAACTTATAGCATTATATGAATCGGCTCCGAATCATGTCTTGGGTCAATAGTTGGGTTTGCCCGGCTCCCACGTTTTGGTGCCTTACGTTCCATTCTGTAGGCTAAGGTGGCATTGGGAGAACCACTGCGATTGCGCCCCGGTTGAGCCGGGCGAGCGCCTCAGTGGAGAAAGCTAAAACTGATTGGCATGATAAGGCGAGAGACTGGACGCTGTTCGAGAGGTTTTTTCGGGTCCTTAAAGGCTCACGCCGCTTCGAGTGAAGTCCGGACAATGTCCGACAAAGGCGTGGATAGCGCCCCGGGTTCGGCCTTCCGAATACCAGGGGCTTCACCGAAATTTAAAATTATAGAATTCTATGGCTAAGTGAGAGTGTTCAAGCATTATAAGTCTGGTTGCCTTGTTCGCTGTGTTGAGCGCCTCCCTAGATGGACCCAAAAATGGGAACAAGAGCGCTCAAGGTTATCCCGAACACCCCAACACTCATGCCTTGGGGGCTGAAGCCAACGACTTGCCATCTCTCAGATTTTTACACGGCCGCACAGAAGGTAATATTTTAAATTAAACAAGCGTTGCTTAATGCGCACATGAACAAAGTCTCAGCGCAAAGGATAATACATAGTGATTCTACTCAAAGATTACATTTCTGGGGCACTCATCCGCAATATCGCGGGCTCCCTTCAGGACAGTTTTATAATACATTTCAGGCGTACGATACTCCTTGCCCGGTGGCGGTGGGTCCGTGAGAAGCTTCTCCGCATCCAACTTGCCCCAATGCACCTTTGTGCGGGCAAGGGCCCGACGGGCACCTTCAATACAGGCGGAGCGCTTGATGACCTCTACCCAGGGGCATGCATCCACCAGCCGCCGCACGAGGCCAAAGTAGCTCCCAGGCATGGCCTGTCCAGGCCACAGCCGGACTATAAGGCCCTTCATGGCCTCCTCAGCTACCTTGTGGAGTTCGACCAGCTGCTTCAGCTAGTCGCTTGGGGGCAACGGGTCTCCGGCCTCAGCGTACTGAGACCAGAAGACTTCTTCCGTCGAGCTCCCCTCCTCGCCACGATAGAATGCGGCGGCATCGGACGCACTATGCGGCAGATCTGCAAACGCCCCTGGAGAGCTCCGAATGCGGGTAAGTGTCAGGTATTTTACATTAACATGCTTGCTTTGCATGAAAAATGCCTTACCCGCCGCTATCTTCTTTACATCTTCAACCTCCTGAAGGGCCTTATGGGCCTCGGCCTTGGCGGACTTGGCACTTTCGAGAGCCGAGGCAAGCTCGGACTCTCGAGTCTTGGAGTCACGCTCCAAACTCTCATGTTTATCCATGAGAGCCTGGAGCTCTTGCCGCACTTCTGCCACCCGTGCCTCCTGCTTCTCTCGCTCTTCCTGCTCCACGGCCGCACTGTGTTCGGCCGCGGACACAGCCTCCTTCAGGGCTACCACCTTGTTCGTGGCCCCTGCAATACCCATATTATCCTTGTTAATTTTATTGCAACCAAAATCCTTTTCTGTAAGGTAACCATTTAAAGTGGTGTGACTCACCTTCTTTGTCATCGAGCTGCTTCTTGGCATGACCGAGCTCTTGCTCGGACCGCTCGAGATCCTTTTTCAACACATCGACCTCCGCCGATAGTGCGGCAGAGGTCAGCAGCGCAGCCTGCAAACCCATATTGACATATTTTAAGCAACCCTACGTATATCTTGTTAGATCCTCAGTTTGGCTTTTCTTTCCGAACACCGAACTGAGCATCAGGGGCTACTGTCTATGCGGTATTACATTACATAATTTTAACTTCTTACCTCAAAGCCTGTTAGAAGGCTGCTGCAGGCTTCGGTCAGCCCGCTTTTGGAGAGCTGAACCTTTTGAATCACTGCACTCATGATAGTGCAGTGTTCTTCCTCGATGGAAGCGCCTTTAAGTGCTTCCAGCAAGTTATCCGGCTCCTCCGGTTGGACGGAGGTCGCCGGTGTCACGGTCTTGCCCTTCTTTCGAAGGGGCCGCTTGCCGGACTCTGGAACCACTGCAGGTTCCGATGTAGAATCCGGCGCAAAGTCCGGGAGGCTGCCTGACGGCGCCTCTGGAGCCTCCTCCTGATGGGTCCCTCTCTGGGATCCCGCCTCGGTGTCCTCATCGGCGCGTGGGGTAGAGGCAGTCGGAAGTGAATCCACATCCGACGGGGCCAGCGACCCGCTCGATGAGTCGGGGAGATCGTCATGGGCCGGACTACGGACAGAATGCGGCATTAAGGACACTACGCGACACGAAAGAAATTGCATATAAAGGATCCGGATACTTAGGATCTTGCCGGACGCCTGGCCCTTGGAGGCCACTCATCCTCGCCAATGGTGGTGTTGGCGAAACTGTCCGGGGGGATAGTCCTGCCCTCTTGGACCCTTCGGCCTCCCCTATTGGGGAAGCCTTCCTCTTCTTCTCTCCCTCCTCCGGGAGAGAGTCCTCCTCCTCCTCTTCGTCTTCGGGGGAGGAGTACGCCTCGTCGTCAGACGCCTGATTGCGGGAACTCTTTCGAGTCCTCGCGGCCACCTTCTTGGCCTTCTTCTCCGGCACCACATGCGGTGCCGGAACCAGCAGCCCTGCTAAACGGGCGTTCTCTGGGTCTTCTGGCATGGGAGCCGGGCTGATAAGTAGCTTGGCCTTCTCCATCCATTCCTGTCAAAGGAAAAGACAGAATGAAACCCCACTAGAATCAATTTGATTACCACAAGTGTCCCGTAAAGGGGTTGAATCACTTACCTCGTCAGCCGGATGGTGCGAGAGAAATCCGCGATCTTCTGTCGCGGATGCGGGGGCTTCGGCGCCCTTAAACAGCACCCTCCAGGCGCCTTCGTATGTCGTATCGAAGAGCCCGCTTAGCGCCTGGTTCTGTTCCGGATTGAACTCCCACAGATTGAATGCCCGTTCTTGGCATGGGAGGATCCGGCGGATGAGCATGACTTGGACCACGTCGACGAGCCTGAGCTTACCGCTCACCAGCTTCTGGATGCAGGCTCGGAGTCCCGTCAGCTCCTTCGGATTGCCCCACAACAAGCCCTTCTCTTTCCAGGAGGTGAGCTGCGTGGGGACGCCAGATCTAAACTCGGGGGCCGCCGCCCATGTGGGCTTGCGCAGCTCGGTGATGTAGAACCACCCCGATTGCCACCCCTTGACGGAGTCCACGACGGCCCCTTCGAGCCAAAGGACGTTGGGCAACTTGCCCAACATGGCGCCTCCGCATTCTGCTTGCGTGCCCTTCACAACCTTCGGCTTGACGTTGAAGGTCTTGAGCCACAGGCCGAAGTGGGGCCGGATGCAGAGGAAGGCCTCGCACACGACGATAAACGCCGAGATGTTGAGGATGAAGTTCGGCACCAGATCATGGAAATCCAGGCTGTAGTAAAACATGATCCCCCGGACAAATGGGTGCAGTGGAAAGCCCAGTCCGCGGAGGAAGTGGGGGAGGAAGACGACCCTCTCATGGGGCCCAGGGGTAGGGATGAGCTTCCCCTCGTCGGGCAGACGATGCGCGATATCGCCGGAAAGGTATCAGGCGCTGCGCAGTTTGGTGATGTGCTCCTCCTTAACGATGGAGGCCAACCATTTACCTCCCGCTCCGGACATATTTGGAGAGGGTTGGGGCGAGATGCGCGAGCTTGGGCGTTGGAGCTTGAGTACGCGGAGATGGATAAGCAAAGGAGGAAGAAGGCATAGGTGAGAAGGTAAATCCTTATCCCTTATATATAGGCGGACGAAAACTATGCGTCCCCACCGGCCTAATAAAACTCGCTTATCTCCCAAGCGCCACCATCAATGGCGCGGTTGGGTTACCCACGTCCGTATTGATGAGAATCCCGGAATAAGGGGAACACGATCTCTGCTTCGACGAGACGTGCCAAGGAAACCGCTTCGCTAAACGTGCTGAGGTGGTATAGTAAAAAATGATTCAAACAAAGGCTTGGTAGCGGTGTGATGTCACGCCGCATAATACGTCAGCAGATTGGACTGGTGTACATTTTATTCTCTCTACGGTGGAATGCGGAATTTATTTTGCAGAGCCGGACACTATCCTGGTGTTCATGATCTTCTCTGGATTATTCAAGGAAGGAACCCGCCTTGCAATGCCGAACATTATGCGCTCCGGACTTATCGTCATTGAAGCCTGGTTCAGGGGCTACTAAGGGAGTCCTGGACTAGGGGGTGTCCGGACAGCCGGACTATCATCGTCCGCCAGACTCCAAGACTACGAAGATACAAGATTGAAGACTCTGTCCCGTGTCCGGATGGGACTTTCCTTGGCGTGGAAGGCAAGCTTGGCGATACGGATATGTAGATCTCCTACCATTGTAACCGACTCTGTGTAACCCTAGCCTCCTCCGGTGTCTATATAAACCGGAGGGCTTTAGTCCGTAGGACACAACATACATTACAACAATCATACCATAGGCTAGCTTTAGGGTTTAGCCTCCTTGATCTCGTGGTAGATCCACTCTTGTACTACCCATATCATCAATATTAATCAAGCAGGACGTAGGGTTTTACCTCCATCGAGAGGGCCCGAACCTGGGTAAAACATCGTGTCCCTCGTCTCTTGTTACTATCCGCCTAGATGCACAGTTCGGGACCCCCTACCCGAGATCCGCCGGTTTTGACACCGACAACCTCCATAATCGAGAAAATTCCTTAGTACACTAGTTACTAAGGTTAAGTTTGACCGCATGTGATCCATTCCTGGATCACTCTTGTACCCCTTGACTGACTCATGGCAAGGCACACTTCAGGTGCGGTACTCAGCATAGCATACTGTAGAGCCTATGTCTAAAGCATAGGGGACGCCCTTCATCCTTTCTCTCTCTTCTACCGTGGTCAGGTATTGAGTCAAGAACTCCTTCTTTGCCGATCTATTTTGAACTCCTTCAAAATCTTGTCACGGTATGTGTTCGTTTGAAAGTACTATCAAGCGATCTTGATGCTCAATGTTCAAGCAGCTTAATCTAGGTTTTCCATTGAAAAACACTTTTCAAATAACCCTATATGCTTTCCAGAGACTCTACATCATTTCTGATCAACAATATGTCAACAACATATACTCATCAGAAATTCTATAGTGCTCCCACTCACTTCTTTGGAAATACAAGTTTCTCATAAATTTGTATAAACCCAAAATCTCTGATCATCTCATCAAAGCGTATATTCCATCTCCAAGATGCTTACTCAATTCCTTAGAAGGATTACTGGAGCTTTGCATACTTGTTAGCATCTTTCAGGATTGACAAAACCTTATGGTTGTATCACATACAACCTTTCCTCAAGAAAATCGTAGAGGAAACAATGTTTTGACATCCTATCTAAAAGATTTCATAAATAATGCAACAACTGCTAATATAATTCCAAAAGACTCTTAGCATCGCTATGAGTGAGAAAGTCTCATCGTAGTCAACTCCTTGAACTTGTCGGGAAACATCTTAGCGACAAGTCGAGCTTTCTTACTGGTGACACTTACCATCATTTTCCGTCTTCCTTTTAAAATCCATCTGTACTCAACAGCCTTACGACCATCGAGTAGTTCTTCCAAAGTCTATACTTTGTTTTCATACATGGATCCTCTCTCGGATTTTATGGCCTCGCGCCATTCGTCGGAATCTGGGCCCACCATCGCTTCTCCATAGCTCATAGGTTCATTGTTGTCTAGCAACACGACCTCCTAAGACAGGATTACGTACCACTCTGAAGCAGTACGCATTCTTGTCGACCCACGAGGTTTGGTAGTGACTTGATATGAAGTTTCATGATCAATATCATCAGCTTCCGCTTCAATTGGTGTAGGCGCCACAGGAATAACTTCCTGTGCCCTGCTACACACTAGTTGAAGTGACGGTTCAATAACCATATCAAGTCTCCACCATCCTCCCACTCAATTCTTTTGAGAGAAACTTTTCCTCAAGAAAGGACCCGATTCTAGAAACAATCCCTTTTGCTTCCGGAACTGAGACAGGAGGTATACCCAAATGTTTTGGGTGTCTTATGAAGATGCATTTATCCGCTTTGGGTTCGAGCTTATTAGCCTGAAACTTTTTCACATAAGCGTCGTAGCCCCAAACTTTTAAGAAACGACAACTTAGGTTTCTCTAAACCATAGTTCATATGGTGTCATCTCAACGGAATTACGTGGTACCCTATTTAAAGTGAATTTGGTTGTCTCTAATGCCTAACCCATGAACGATATTGGCAATTCGATATGAGACATCATTGTATGCACCATATCCAATAGGGTGCATTTATGATGTTTGGACACACCATCACACTATGGTGTTCCAGGCGGTATTAGTTTTGAAACAATTTCCACAAGGTCTTAATTGTGTGCCAAACTCGTAACTCAGATATTCATCTCTTATGATCATATCATAGACATTTTATCCTCTTGTCACGACGATCTTCAACTTCACTCTAAAATTACTTGAACCTTTCAATAATTCATACTTCTGTTTCATCAAGTAAATATACTCAGCTTCTACTCAAATCATCTGTGAAGTAAGAACATAACGATATCCACTACGTGCCTCAGCACTCATTGGACTGCATACATCAAAATGTATTACTTCCAACAAGTTGGTTTCTTGTTCCATCTTACTGAAAACGAGGCTATAGGACCTTGAGAAGAGGTGTCTAGAGGGGGGGGTGATTAGACTCTAATTACCAAAGTTGCAGTTTTTAAGTTTCCTTAAGTTTAAGTGGAGATTAGGCACAAGTTTAACAGTCAAAATACATATCAAGCAAGCATGCAAGAGTATATGGGCAGTAGAAAGTAAAGCATGCAACTTGCAAGAATGTAAAGAGAAGGGTTTGGAGGATTCAAATGCAATTGAAGACATAGATGTTTTTGGCGTGGTTCCGATAGGTGGTGCTGTCGTACATCCACGTTGATGGAGACTTCAACCCATGAAGGGTAACGGTTGCGCGAGTCCATGGAGGGCTCCACCCACGAAGGGTGCACGAAGAAGCAACCTTGTCTATCCCACCATGGTCGTCGCCCATGAAGGACTTGCCTCACTAGCGGTAGATCTTCACGAAGTAGGCGATCTCCTTGCCCTTACAAACTCCTTGGTTCAACTCCACAATCTTGTCGGAGGCTCCCAAGTGACACCTAGCCAATCTAGGAGACACCACTCTCCATGAAGTAACAAATGGTGCGTTGATGATGAACTCCTTGCTCTTGTGCTTCAAATGATAGTCTCCCCAACACTCAACTCTCTCTCATAGGTTTTGGATCTGGCAGAAATAAGATTTGAGTGGAAAGCAACTTGGGTAAGGCTAGAGATCAAGATTCATATGGTAGGAATGGAATATCTTGGCCTCAACACATGAGTAGGTAGTTCTCTCTCAGAAAATGTATGCTGGAACTATAGGTTCAGTCTGATGGCTCTCTCCACGAATGAAGAGGAGGTGGAGGGGTATATATAGCCTCCACACAAAATCTAACCGTTACACACAATCTACCAAACTCGGTAGGACTGAATCGTTAAACTCGGTCAGACCGATTTAGCAAACAATGTGACCGTTAGGGTTTTCGGTGGGACCGAAATGCAACTCGGTAAGACTAATATGGTTAGGGTTAGGGCATAACATAATCTTGGTAAGACCGATTACACAAACTCGGTGAGACCGATTTTGGTAATAAGCTTTCCAGAGAGTTGGTCAGACAAACTCGGTTTCACCGATTACACAAACTCGGTGGGACCGATTTTGGTAATGAGTCAACCAGAAAGTTTGTATTGTAATCTCGGTAGTACCGATTGCTCAAACTCGGTGAGACCGATTTTGGTAATGGACATACACAGAGAGATTACAATCCCATCTCGGTGAGACCGAGATCCCTATCGGTGAGACTGATTTGCTTAGGGTTTGTGGCAGTGGCTAAAACATCTGAAATCAGTGGCGCCGGATAGAAAGAATCGGTGTGACCGTTTTTGGCTTTAGGTTTAGGTCATTGGAGGAAGTGGGAAAGTAGTTGAGGGTTTTGGAGCATATCACTAAGCACATGAAGCAAGAGGCTCATTAAGCAACACCTCATCCCTCCTTGATAGTATTGGCTTTTCCTATAGACTCAATGTGATCTTGGACCACTAAAATATAAAATGAAGTGTCTTGAGCTTGAAGCTTGAGCCAATCCTTTGTCCTTAGCATCTTGAAGGAGTTCCCACATCCTTTAGTCCATGCCACTCCTTTGTTGAACTTATATGAAACATACTAGATAAAAGTGTTAGTCCAACAAGAGATATGTTGACATTAATTACCAAAACCACCTAGGGAGCACTTGTGCTTTCAGAGGCTTTTCAGTCATCTTGCCCATGTGGTATGATTTGCATGTCTCAAGTGATTCAAAATCAAGTGAGTCCAAATGATCCACCTGCATGGAGTTTCTTCATGCGTACATACTAGTAGACATGGTTCGCATGTCTCAAACTTTTCAAAAACGAGTGAGTCCAAAGATCCATCAGCATGGAGCTTCTTCATGCGTTTTATACCAATGTGACTCAAATGGCAGAGCCACAAGTAGGTGGCACTATATCATTACTATCTTATATCATTTGGCATGAACATGTGTATCACTACGATCGAGATTCAATAAACCATTCATTTTAGGTGCAAGACCATTGAAGGTATTATTCAAATAAACAGAGTAACCATTATTCTCCCTAAATGAATAACCGTATTGCGATAAACATAATCCAATCATGTCTATGCTCAACGCAAACACCAAAGAACAATTATTTAGGTTTAACACCAATCTCGATGGTAGAGGGAGTATGTGATGCTTGGTCACATCAACCTTGGAAACACTTCCAAACCATATCATCATCTCACCTTTAGCTAGTCTCCGTTTATTTCGTAGCCTTTTATTTCGAGTTACTAACACTTAGCAACTGGACTGGTATCTATTACCATGGTGCTACTAGGAGTAATAGTAAAGTACACATCAATATAATGTATATCCAATATACTTCTGTCGACCTTGCCAGCCTTCTCATCTACCAAGTATCTAGGGTAGTTCTGCTTCAGTGACTGTTCCCCTCATTACAGAAGCACTTAGTCTCGGGTTTGGGTTCAAACTTTGGGTTTCTTCACTAGAGCAGCAACTGATTTGCCATTTCATCATGGTTTCACTTCTTGCCCTTGCCCTTCTTGAAACTCGTGGTTTCACTAACCATCAACAGTTGATGCTCCTTCTTGATTTCTACTTTCGTGGTGTCAAACATTGTGAATATTTCAAGGATCATCATATCTATCCCTGATAGGTTATAGTTCATCACGAAGCTCTAGTAGCTTGGTGGCAATGACTTTGGAGAAACATCACTATCTCATCTGGAAGATTAACTCCCACTCAATTCAAGTGATTTTTGTACCTAGACAATCTGAGTACAAGCTCAACGGCTGAGCTTTTCTCAATTAGTTTGTTGGCTAAGAAACTTGTCGGAGGTCTCATACCTCTTGACGTGGGCACGAGCCTGAAATCCAGATTTCAGCCCTTGGAACATCTCATATGTTCCGCAACGTTTCAAAAACGTCTTCGATGCCACAATTCTAAACCGTTTAACATTACCGAACTATCATGTAATCATCAAAACGTGTATGTTAGATGTTCACAACATCCATAGACGACGTTCGAGGTTCAGCACACCGAGCGGTGCATTAGGACATAAGCCTTCTATGCAGCAATGAGGACAATTCTCAGTTTATGGACCCAGTCTGCATAATTGCTACTATCAACTTTCAACTAAAATTTTCTCTAGGATCATATCTAAAACAGTAGAACTAAAGCGCGAGCTACGACATAATTTGCAAAAACCTTTTGACTATGTTCAGGATAATTAAGTTCATCTTATGAACTCCCACTCAGATAGACATCCCTCTAGTCATCTGAGTGATACATGATCCGAGTCAACTAGGCCGTGTCCGATCATCACGTGAGACGGACTAGTCATCATCGGTGAACATCTTCATGTTGATCGTATCTACTATACGACTCATGTTCGACCTTTCAGTCTCTTGTGTTCTGTAGCGACCCGACCCGAATGGATCATGTCTCTGTGCTTAAGTGTCATCCCTGGATCGCTATGCTGACACACACAGTACTCGAGGATTTATAACAGAGGTAAATCACATGTATAAAGTAGCGTAAATACTATAACCTCAATCCAAAATAGCGAAAGTAACAAGGTTGTGGATTCCCATCAACACCAACGGCAAAGTTGAGTATAGGAATCGTAACCCTACCGTATCACTTACTCGTCGTAAGATCCTGTAACATGAGACGTTGCAGCCACAAAGGGTCAGTACATTGAATGTACTGGCAAATTCACACCATAGAGCAATGATGAATAAAGGCTATCACTACATGCATATTTGGCTGGTGGAGGCTCTATGGTTACAATGTTTTTGTGAAAAGCCAAATTTTCCCTACTACAAAGGAATAAATTATTTAACTATCATGGTGGATGTTAAACATTGAGAATGGTTGACAGCATCCTCAATCCCAATTAAGTAACATCATCATTAAACCCAACAAAATTAATTAAAGTAACATGATGAGATTCACATGATAATCCAGTACTAGATACTCAAGATGTCCATAACCGGGGACACGGCTAACCATGATTAGTTTGTTACACTCTGCAGAGGTTTGCGCACTTTTCCCCACATGACTCGATCTCCTCCGTTTGGATTCTCGCACTAGATGGTGTTTGAGAAACGGATGACCGAGACATAGTCTTTCAGAAGCGCTTGCACCTTACGAACGGGTAGACCGTACCAACCTACATCCCCAACATCAGCTAGTCTACCACTGTAAGAGTTCGCACGACTTAGTCAACTATGCTAGAGCCCATAGTAGCATGTGGCTGCCCACGGAAGTTTCTAGCATGAATAATCTCATGATCCCTTTGAGTCTGGGTGGCGGTCCGAAGAAAAACAGGCAAATCCTGGAAACCAGGTACCTCAATCCACCCAGATGTGTGTTTAAGTTGCCACCTTAAGTAAACCATTAATTAACAAACTCACATCTGTCATGGATACACTCACCCAATCCACGTCTACTAGCATAACATGGCATAATAAGCAAACGTAGAAGTAACTCCCAAAGGTTTGATAATAAAACAGGTAATAGGTACTATCTCATCTACTTCCCAAACCCACATATTAATTAGATCCTAGTCATGCAATATTTGAGGATTGATCTAATGCAAAAAAAACTGGGTAGTAGAAAAGATATGATCAGAGTGTTACTTTCCTGCAATGTAGATGAAGATGCTTCGCACTCAAAACTCCTGATAGTTCTACGTGTCACACTCTGGTCAATCTATCGCGAGCAAGCAATGGTAACCACACATAAGCAATCACTCAAAAGATCGGAAAGAACGAAGAGAACAACTCGGAAAACATCAAAACCAAGCAGATAACTCTTGCAGCATAAAACAATTTCTAACAGTACCAAAACTATGTGAATTTGGCCTTATCAGAAAGTTTAGGTCAAGGGCTTCGATTTGCAAAAAGAATCAACTCAAACGAAGTTATAAAACTCAAGTTACAATAAAAAAAGTTTAAATACAAAACTGTTTGAAATCAAATTTTTAAAGCTTTCAAAAACATGTTTAAGTTGTTTTACTGGATAGAGGAGAACATAACGAAGAAGTGGGCGTTGGTTTCGTTGGATTTGGATAAACGAGCAAGAAGTTGTAGTCGTTTGAAGATCAGGGACTAATCGGTAAATAAAATACTCATGGATGGGTCCCTGGCCGAAAATAAAAATAAAAAGAAAAATCATATCAAACGAACGTTCGCTACACAGATCTATAGAACGAAAACGTTCACTAAAACTACCTAAACAGAAAACGTTCGTTAAAAATTAAACCTAAAAGAAACAAATCTAAGGTTTTCAGAAAACCGATCTAAACAGAAAATAAACCAATTCGAACCGGGGCAACGGTTTTTACCGGTCGGGGCGGTTTTCTTCAAAAACCGGCGGCGACGGTTGGCTACGGCGGACGACGGCAGCGGCGGCTCCGGCGAACTCGGGGACGGTGGCCCCGGGGTCGGCAGCGAGGGGCGAAGGTGGTGGTGGTGGCGGAGTGCGGCCGAGCAGCGGCTTCGGCGGCGGAGTTCGTCGTCGGCGGCGGCAGCTTCGAGATGCGGCGGTGGCGGGCGGCGAGAAGAGAGGGGGCGAGGCGGCGTGTTGAGGGAAAAAAAGAGGGGGCGGGGCGGCGGCCTCGCCTTATAAAAGCCAGGGGAGGGCGCGGCTTGGAGGAGGGGGCAGCAGGAGGCCGGAAGCAGCACGGCGTCCATGGCGGCGCGGCGGCGGACTCGGGACGAGTCCCGGTCGGGGACGGGAGCGAGCGGCTCGCTGGGCTGGGCCTTGGCCTGGCAGGAGCTGGGCCGGCCCAGTCGGAGGAGGGAGTTTTTTTTAATAAAACTTTTTCTCAGACAAATAAAAACAGAATAAAACAAATATGTTATATAGGCATATAATATATCAAAATTTTCAGAAAAGGATTTTCTACAGCATGAACATTTATCTAGAGTCAAATAAAATCCACAAAATTTCAGATAAATCAAACACTGCTGCTGCTCTAATAAAATCCAACGAAAATCATTTTAAAAATACCAAAATGAATTCAAATTTATTTCTCTCCAATTTTCTATTGTATGGAATCATGTTACCCTAATTTCTGTATATTTTATTGTTGGAGAAAAATAATTTGAATAAAATTCCAATAACTTCAAATTGAAATAAATTCAAAAGAACTTTGAATTTAATTCTTTTAAAACTCCCAACTCATATTTCATATAATTTGAAGAAGTCTTTTTATCTTCTCTCATGAAAATCATTGAGTTGCGTGAAGTTTATGAATCGAAATATTTCCAAATGAAATTCAAATATTTTCAAATACCCTTTCATTTAATTAAATGGAAGAAGTCATATCATCTTCGCTCAAGGGTTTTGTATTTGAAAAGAATTTGAATTCATGAAGATCAGAAAAGAAAATGAAAGTTTGGGATTGTCCTTTTATTCCCTCTCATTTAAATTTCAAAAAGTTTCGAATTTCACTCAATCAATCAAACAATCAATCAAATCTATGTATTTATTATAACATTCCGAAATTTAGGATTTTGGGATGTTACAAACCTACCACCCTTAAAATGAATCTCGTCCTCGAGATTCGGAGAGGCTAGCAAGAAGTAGGTTAGGGTTTGGGGATCTTCAAAAATCCATCGATCGTTTTCTGGGTCTCGGGTGCTACCACCCTTAAAAGCATGGTTACGGTTCCATCAAAACTCATATACTCCATCCTTATTGTTGACTGTGTCGGTCTTCCCAGATCTTGGGAAATTCCATCTCTGGGCTCTTTTGGTGGTGGCATAACCTTTACCGCAATTCTTGTCCTTTCATCTTGGTACGGTTATTCCGAGACTGGGTCTTCTTAGCTGACGGGTCTGGCGCCAATACTAATTAGCTATCGATATCTCATGGTGGTCAACAATTTATGGTTTCTCCTGCAGAAAACGGGTCTGGGTTGAACCTCACCGTATATCCTATGATTGGCAACAGCTGCCGTGTACAAGGGAAAATACTTATACCATTCTAAGGTTCAAACAAGGTTTTGATCGTCGTCTCTCTACTATAGGTAAGTCACTCAGATTTACCATCCCATATAGCAAGGCGAACAATAAGAGTAAGTCGGTATGGTGATCAATCCATCCCGCACCCAAATCATTACCTTGTACATGGTTTAGCGAATCTCGCATTCTAACACTCGGTCATCCTCACAAGCATTGCAGAATTTCTCTGGTCAACGAACCAAGTTCAAATAAATCCATTGATTCTACAAGCCAAACAAACATCTATCGTTCCTTAACAACTCTCAGGTTTTGCGTAAACTCCTATAGAATCGTCTGTCGATAAAATGGTAACTCCTTCAGGGTTTCCTTCAACAAGAGTGTGCTTACTTCTCGGCAGGTCCTGGGGCCTGTCGGTTATGGCCCATCTCATCACTTGTAGTCCTTGAACTTATCATCGGGCAACTGATAACTATTCCAACTTCCAACTTCCTAGTATTCTTAAATCCATCCAATTGTACTGTCTTCCTTCCTTCTATTGGCACCAAACTAGGACATGATTACTCAGACTCATCATGGAATTTCCATTGATCCATATTTCCAACATCATACCTCCTTTATAACCAATAGTAATTCATCTCTTCATCCTCGTGGGATATCCCACATACCGAGATAAAAAAACTTATACTTATGAAGTCCATACTCTACTTTGTGGAACATCATTATCCTTTCCAGGGTCAAGCATCCTTACAGGGGAATATTGGCCATCTCTGCATGGCACTTCTTCAACTGGGAAACGTGAACGCCATCATGAACTTTTGACAGTCATTCCGGTGACTCCAACTTTGTTGGCCACTTCTCCCATACGCTCCAAACTCGGTATGGTCCTACAATTCTCGGGGCTAACTTTCCCTTAACTCCAGATCGTTTAACTCCTCGCAGAGGGGACACACGAAGACATGCTCTGTCTCCAATTTCATAGACTTCCTCCTTGCGTTTTTAGTCTGCATAACTCTTCTGCCAGGACTGAGCTATATTCAGTCTATTTCGAATCAACTTAACATTCTCTTGTGAATCCTTGATCACATTTGGTCCAAACAACTAACGGACTCCAACTTCATCCCTTATCAACGGTGTCCGGCTCCTTCTCCCATACAACGCTTCAAAAGGGGTCATCTTCAAACTGTCTTGGTAACTGTTGTTGTATGAGATCTCCGCTTAAGGTAGATTATCATCCCTACTAGATCCATAATTTAGCGCACACGCTCTCAACATGTCCTCCAGAATCTAATTGACTCTCTCGGTCTATCCATCTGCCTGCGGATGAAAGGCTATACTGAAATCTAGCCTAGTACCCAAAGTGTGGCGCAACTGATTCCAAAACTTTGAGGTAAACCATGTTCCTCTATCTAATATGATGGTCCTCGGAACTCCATGCAGACATACGATCCTGGTCAAAAATATCTTGGCCAACTTCGCACTTGCATAGGTGGCTTTCACTGGAATAAAGCGAGCCACTTTGGTCAAGCGAATCAACTACAACCCAGATAGAGTCATGTCCTATTCAGGTTCTGGGAAATCCGGTAATGAAATCCATGCCAAGCTTATCCTACTTCCATTCGGTTATCGACATAGGCTGTAGTAATACTGCTGGCTTCTGATGCTCTGCTTTTGCTCTCTCTAGCATACATCACCTACGACTACGTACTCCATAATATCCTTCTTCATACCAGTCCACCAGAAACGCTCCTTCAAATCCAAATACATCTTGGTGTTTCCTGGGCGAATCAAGTATGGTGAGTCATGAGCCTCCTGAAGTATTAACTTCCTGATCTTTGCATTATTGGGCACATATACATGGCCTCGAACCATAAGGTGTCGTGCTCATCCTTACGAAAACCTTTGGCCTTTCCTTTGCTCATCCCCTCTTTTATCTCGGCAATCTCTTTGTCATCCTTCTAAGCTTCATGGATCTTTCCCAACAATGTAGACTGAACTTCCATTGGTGCAACAAAACCTTTGGGAACAATCTCCAACTGAAGTTCCCTGAGATCCTCGGCTAACTCCTTTGGAAATCCCCCACTTATGAGGGTATTCATCCTGGTGTTCTTTCTGGTTGTGTCCTATTTCTCCACAAAGCTTGCATGCACCAGGTTTCTCCATGTCATTTCCATAAGGCTTCAACTTCTGGGACACAAGCCGAGACTTCAGCAAAGTCAACTTAAATTCTTCCCAAGTGGTTACTCCTTGCCATCCATTGATGTTTTGGTACATCTTACACCAATTAGCAGCACCTCTTTCAAAGAACTAAAGAGCATGCTGGGTCATATCCCTTTCGGCTATAGTGTCATTCTCCATATGATCCTCCATGTTCGGAATCCATTGGTCCATCTCCAATTGACTCATTGGTCCAGAAAATATAAGCTCATCTCCATTCATCCTCTATTGGGTCCATGGGTTTGGGGTGGGATAAGGGAGATCGAGAGGGATGCACACAGTACAAACAATAGTTTTTGAAAAGACAGGTTTTATTGTGGCTGTCGAAAAAACATCAAACAAATGACAGCTCACAATCATCGCATCTAACGTAGGTATATAACGGGGGTTTGGTCTTCTAAAGGTCAATAAATCTTCAAGGTCGTAAAACTCTTCAAGTCTTGTTCATGTCTCTGATAGCTTCTTCCGATCATGCTTGTCCTTCTCAAGCTCTTCTACCAGATCATCTCTATTGACATGAAGTCTCTCATGACGTCCTTAATATTTCTGGAGTTGCGTTCCAAACTTCTAGGTTTCAACCTCCTTGACATGAACCATGTCCTTCTATCCTTCAGCTCCTGACTAATCTCCGATATCTCGAGGTTTTGTTCCTCTAGTTTGGCTACTTCAGCTTCTGGGTCCTGAGTTGTTCACGAACGACTTCCTTATCAAATATAGCTGCCCAAAGGACCATCTTAAACTTTCTGATGTAATACTTCAGATACTAGTGATACACCAACTAAGGTTGAAACTTCACCTTGCTGATAGGTGCTCCATCAGCCCTTTTGTCATCCAATTCTTCCGAAAGATGCGTGCTTAACACCTCACGGTGACAATAACATGAGCGAGCGATAGCATCATGGATATCCATGTCTATAACTATGTCTCTGTCATGAGCTATCATTCCATAGTTGATATTTCCTGTCTTGGGGCTTTCTTGACAGAACTTTGAGTTTTTAACTCTCCATGCTCCGGTCTTTCTCCGATACACCTTGATCTCGGCCATTGACAACTTCCATAGTCTGCCAAGTTCCATAAGGGGTGCCTTTCTAGGTCATACAAATCTGGAAATTCTTCAAAGCCTTCAAATTCTCCTAGTCTTCGGAGTCTTTATCCGTCGTACTTTCCATCATTGTAATGCACGGTAAAAATCCTCTTTATTCCAAAGTAGTCTTAGTTGTCCGATATCTTGTACTCCTTGGAGTGGTCTCATCTTCCAAATCTTCATGTGGTCGAAAGGGGAAAGGGGTAGTCTCACTAAAAGGAATTTTTGAATAAGCTCAGAAGAGAAGAGAGGTAAAAGATTTTTTTGAAAAGAAAGTTGTAGAGAAAAATCTTTCCTATGGGCTTGCCAGTTTCTAGGGTCACGTCCTACAGTCAACATGTGCTCTGATACCATCTTGTAGCGACCCGACCCGAATGGATCAAGTCTCTGTGCTTAAGTGTCATCCCTGGATCGGTATGCTGACACACACAGTACTCGAGGATTTATAACAGAGGTAAATCACATGTATAAAGTAGCATAGATACTATTACCTCAATCCAAAATAGCAAAATTAACAAGGTTGTGGATTCCCATCAACACCAACGGCAAAGTTGAGTATAGGAATCGTAACCCTAACGTATTACTTACTCGTCGTAAGATCCTGCAACATGAGACGTTGCAGCCACAAAGGGTTAGTACATTGAATGTACTGGCAAATTCACACCATAGAGCAATGATGAATAAAGGCTATCACTACATGCATATTTGGCTGGTGGAGGCTCTATGGTTATAATGTTTTTGCGAAAAGCCAATTTTTCCCTACTACAAAGGAATAAATTATTTAACTATCATGGTGGTTGTTAAACATTGAGAATCGTTGACAGCATCCTCAATCCCAATTAAGTAACATCATCATTAAACCCAACAAAATTAATTAAAGTAACATGATGAGATTCACATGATAATCCAGTACTAGATACTCAAGATGTCCATAACCGGGGACACGGCTAACCATGATTAGTTTGTTACACTCTGCAGAGGTTTGCGCACTTTTCCCCACATGACTCGATCTCCTTCGTTTGGATTCTCGCACTACATGGTGTTTGAGAAACGGATGACCGAGACATAGTCTTTCAGAAGCGCTTGCACCTTACAAACGGGTAGACCGTACCAACCTACATCCCCTACATCAGCTAGTCTACCACTATAAGAGTTCGCACGACTTAGTCAACTATGCTAGAGCCCATAGTAGCATGTGGCTGCACACAGAAGTTTCTAGCATGAATAATCGCATGATCCCTTTGAGCCTGGGTGGCGGTCCGAATAAAAATAGGCAAATCCTGGAAACCAGGTACCTCAATCCACCCAGATGTGTGTTTAAGTTGCCACCTTAAGTAAACCATTAATTAACAAGCTCACATCTGTCATGGATACACTCACCCAAACCATGTCTACTAGCATAACATGGCATAATAAGCAAACGTAGAAGTAACTCCCAAAGGTTTGATAATAAAACAGGTAATAGGTACTATCTCATCTACTTCCCAAACCCACATACTAATTAGATCCTAGTCATGCAATGTTTGAGGATTGATCTAATGCAAAAAAAATGGGTAGTAGAAACGATATGATCAAAGTGTTACTTGCCTGCAATGTTGATGAAGATGCTTCAAACTCAAAACTCCTGATAGTTCTACGCGTCACACTCCGGTCAATCTATCGCGAGCAAGCAATGGTAACCGCACCTAAGAAATTACTCAAAAGATCGGAAAGAACGAAGAGAACAACTCGGAAAACATCAAAACCAAGCAGATAACTCTTGCAGCATAAAACAATTTCTAACAGTACCAAAACTATGTGAATTTGGCCTTATCAGAAAGTTTAGGTCAAGGGCTTCGATTTGCAAAAAGAATCAACTCAAACGGAGTTATAAAACTCAAGTTACAATCAAACAAACTTTAAATACAAAACTGTTTGAAATCCAATTTTTAAAGCTTTCAAAAACATGTTTAACTTGTTTTACTGGATAGAAGAGAACATAACGAATAAGTGGGCGTTTGTTTCGTTGGATTTGGATAAACGAGCAAGAAGTTGTAGTCGTTTGAGGATCAAGGACTAATCGGTAAATAAAATACTCAGGATGGGTCGCTGGCCGAAAATAAAAAGAAAAAGAAAAATCCTATCAAACGAACGTTTGCTACACAGATCTACAGAACGAAAACATTCACTAAAACTAACTAAAAAGAAAAGGTTCGTTAAAAATTAAAGCTAAAAGAAACAAATCTAGGGTTTTCAGAAAACCGATCTAAATAGAAAATAAACCGATTCGAACCGGGGCAACGGTTTTACCGGTCGGGGTGGTTTTCTTCAAAAACCGGCGGCGACGGTTGGCTACGGCGGACGACGGCAGCGGTGGCTCCGATGAACTCAGGGACGGTGGCCCCGGGGTCGGCGGCGAGGGGCGGAGATAGTGGCGAGGGGCGAAGGTGGCGGTGGTGGCGGAGTGCGGCCGAGCAGCGGCTTCGGCGGCGGAGTTCGTCGGCGACGGCGGCGGCTTCGAGATGCGGCGGTGGTGGGCAGGGAGAAGAGAGGGGGCGGGGCGGCGCGTCGAGGGGAAAAGAAGAGGGGCGGGGCGGCGGCCTCGCCTTATAAAGTCCAGGGGAGGGTGCGGCTTGGAGGAGGGGGCAGGAGGAGGCCGGAGGCAGCACGGCGTCCATGGCGGCGCGGCGGCGGACTCGGGACGAGTCCCGGTCGGGGACGGGAACGAGCGGCTCGCTGGGCTGGGCCTTGACCTGGCAGGAGCTGGGCCGGCCCAGTCAGAGGAGGGAGTTTTTTTTAATAAAACTTCTTCTCAGACAAATAAAAATAGAATAGAACAAATATATTATATAGGCATATAATATATCAAAATTTTCAGAAATGGATTTTCTACAGCATGAACATTTATCTAGAGTCAAATAAAATCCACAAAATTTTAGATAAATCAAACACTATTGCTGCTCTAATAAAATCCAACGAAAATCATTTTAAAAATACCAAAATGAATTCAAATTTATTTCTCTCCAATTTTCTATTATAGGGAATCATGTTACCCTAATTTCTGTATATTTTATTTTTGGAGAAAAATAATTTGAATAAAATTCCAATAACTCCAAATTGAAATAAATTCAAAAGAACTTTGAATTTAATTCTTTTAAAACTCCCAACTCATATTTCATATAATTTGAAGAAGTCATTTTATCTTCTCTCATGAAAATCATTGAGTTGCGTGAAGTTTATGAATTGAAATATTTCCAAATGAAATTCAAATATTTTCAAATACCCTTTCATTTAATTAAATGTAAGAAGTCATATCATCTTCGCCCAAGGGTTTTGTATTTGAAAAGAATTTGAATTCATGAAGATCAGAAAAGAAAATGAAAGTTTGGGAAAGTCCTTTTATTCCCTCTCATTTAACTTTCAAAAAGTTTCGAATTTCACTCAGTCAATCAAATCTATCTATTTATTATAACATTCCGAAATTTAGGATTTTGGGATGTTACATGTTCCGAGGCCATGTCTGTACATGCTAGGCTCGTCAAGTCAACCTAAGTGTTTTGCATGTGTAAATCTAGCTTACACCCGTTGTATGTGAACGTTAGAATCTATCACACCCGATCATCACGTGGTGCTTCGAAACAACGAACTTTCGCAATGGTGCACAGTTAGGGGAAACACTTTCTTGAAATTTTTATGAGGGATCATCTTATTTACTACCATCGCTCTAAGCAAATAAGATGCATAAACATGATAAACATCACATGCAATCAAATAGTGACATGATATGGCCAATATCATTTTGCTCCTTTTGATCTCCATCTTCGGGGCTCCATGATCATCATCGTCACCGGCATGACACCATGATCTCCATCATCATGATCTCCATCATCGTGTCTCCATGAAGTTGTCTCGCCAACTATTACTTCTACTACTATGGCTAACGGTTTAGTAATGAAGTAAAGTAATTACATGGCGTTATTCAGTGACACGCAGGTCATACAATAAATAAAGACAACTCCTATGGCTCCTGCCGATTGTCATACTCATCGACATGCAAGTCGTGATTCCTATTACAATAATATGATCAATCTCATACATCACATATATTTCATTCATCACATCCTTATTGGCCATATCACATCACACAGCACATGCTGCAAAAACAAGTTAGACGTCCTCTAATTGTTGTTGCAAGTTTTTACGTGGCTGCTATAGGTTTCTAGCAAGAATGTTTCTTACCTACGCCAAAACCACAACGTGATATGCCATTGCTATTTACCCTTCATAAGGACCCTTTTCATCGAATCTGATCCGACTAAAGTGGGAGAGACTGGCACCCGCTAGCCACCTTATGCAACAAGTGCATGTCAGTCGGTGGAACCTGTCTCACGTAAGTGTACGTGTAAGGTCGGTCCGGGCCGCTTCATCCCACAATACCGTCGAAACAAGATAGGACTAGTATCGGTAAGCATACTGAACAAAACCAACGCCCACAACAACTTGTGTTCTACTCGTGCATAGAATCTTCGCAATAGACCTAGCTCATGATGCCACTGTTGGGGAACGTAGCAGAAATTCAAAATTTTCTACGCATCACCAAGATCAATCTATGGAGATACTAGCAACAATAGAGAGAGAGGGAGTGCATCTTCATACCCTTGAATATCGCTAAGCGGAAGCGTTACAAGAATGCGGTTGGTGGAGTCATACACGCAGTGAATCAGATCGCGGTCGATTCCGATCTAAGCGCCGAACGGACGGCGCCTCCGTGTTCAACACACGTATAGCCCGGGAACATCTCCTCCTTATTGATCCAGCAAGGGGAGAGGAGAAGTTGAGGGAGAACTCCAGCAGCACGACGGCATGGTGGTGATGGCGCTCGTGGTTCTCCGGCAGAGCTTCGCTAAACACTATGGTGGAGGAGGAGGAGGTGTTGGAGGAGGGAGAGGGCTGCGCCAGGGGAAGGGTGCGGCTGCCCTCTCTCTCCCTCACTATATATAGGGGGAAGGGAGGAGGGGGAGGCGCCCTAGGGTTCCCTAGAGGAGGGGTGGCGGCCACAGGGGAAACCCTAGATGGGTTTGGGCGCCCCCAGCCCCTAGAAAACTTGCCCCCCAAGCCGGGAGGGGCGGCTGCCCTAGGGGTGGCGCCCCCACCTCTCCCAGTTACGTGAGATGGGGTGGGAGGGGCGCTCAGCCCCTTAGTGGGCTGATGTGCCCTCTCCCCTTGGCCCATAAGGCCCACCAACGCTTGCCGGGGCCTCCAAAACCCCTTCCGGACATGCCGGTCATCACCTGGTACCCCCGGAACAATTCCGGACTCCAATACCCTTCGTCCAATATATCGATCTTCACCTCCGGACCATTCCGGAGCTCCTCGTCATGTCCGGGATCTTATCCGGGACTCCCAACAACCTTCGGTAACCACATACTATTTCCCATAACAACTCTAGCGTCACCGAACCTTAAGTGTGTAGACCCTACGGGTTCGGGAATCATCCAGACATGACCGAGACATTTCTCTGGCCAATAACCAACAGCGGGATCTGGATACCCATGTTGGCTCCCACATGTTCCACGATGATCTCATCGGATGAACCACGATGTCGGGGATTCAAGCAATCCCGTATGCAATTCCCTTTGTTGGGATCCCAATACCTCGTTCAATCTCGTTACCAGCAAGTCCCTTTACTAGTTCCATAATGCATGATCCCGTGACTAACTACTTAGTCACATTGAGCTCATTATGATGATGCATTATCGAGTGGTCCCGTAGATACCTCTCCGTCATACGGAGTGACAAATCCCAGTCTCGATTCGTGCCAACCCAACAGACACTTTCGGAGATACCTGTAGTGCACCTTTATAGCCACCCAGTTACGTTGTGACGTTTGGTACACCCAAAGCATTCCTACGGTATCCGGGAGTTGCACACTCTCATGGTCTAAGGAAATGATACTTGACATTAGAAAAGCTCTTAGCAAACGAACAATACGATCTTGTGCTATGCTTAGGATTGGGTCTTGTCCATCACATCATTCTCCTAATGATGTGATCCCGTTATCAATGATATCCAATGTCCATGGTCAGGAAACCATAACCATCAATTGATCAACGAGCTAGTCAACTAGAGGCTCACTAGGGACATGTTGTGGTCTATGTATTCACACATGTATTACGGTTTCCTGTTAATACAATTATAGCATGAACAATAGACAATTATCATGAACAAGGAAATATAATAATAACCATTTTATTATTGCCTCTAGGGCATATTTCCAACACCTCAAAACCAGGACCTTCAAGAAGAAGCTGGAGGCCTGCGGCAGGGGATGGTACGATGAGCTCCAGTCTGTGTTGTGTTCTATCCGCACGACCGCAACCAAGCCGACTGGCGAGACCCCGTTCTTTATGGTTTATGGAGCCGAAGCCGTTCTCCCTCACGAGGTCAGACGTTGTTCCGCACGGGTCCTGGCATTCGACGAAGCGCAGCAGGATGCCATGCGGGGGACGAATCTCGTGCTGGGGGAGGAGCATCACCGAGAAGCCGCGCTGCGAGCAGCAAGGTACCAACAAGCACTGCGGCGATACCACTGCCGCAACATCCGTCCCAGGACTCTTGAGGTAGGGGATCTCGTGCTCAGGCGGGTTCTCTCCAGGGAGGGACTGCACAAGCTCTCTCCCATGTGGGAGGGGCAATTTAAGGTTGTTCATGTTTCCAGGCCCGGCTCCGCACGCTTGGAGACCCAGGAGGGGGTGCCCATCCAGAACGCGTGGAACATCCAACATCTCCGAAGATTTTACCGCTGAAGAAGGCACGATGCCTGTGAAGAAGGCGAATGCCTGTGAAGTAGCCGCGTTTTGGTAAAGGCCTGGTGCCTGTGAAGAAGGCGAATGCCTGTGAAGTAGCCGTGTTTTGGAAAAGGCCCGGTGCCTATGAAGAAGGCGAATGCCTGTGAAGTAACCGCGTTTTGGAAAAGGCCGGGTGCCTGTGAAGAAGGCAAACGCCTGTGAAGCTCGCCGCCCGTGACACTCTCATGTAATAATGAGTGGGGCTGTACATGCCCCGGAGTCTCCGGAGAGCCGCCCTCTAGCCTCGGGGGCTCCCGCCCACGCCTAGTGGCAGCAGTTAGCTCCGCGCTGGTGAGAAGACGTCAAAGACTAGACTAGATGCCGGACGTGGCTTCTTTCATTTGCTTTCCGCAGTTGGCTTGTTTGTTTCTATTTGAAGTTTTTCTGAGGCTGTTACCATTTCAAGCTCGCGACCCTTCGTGCATTTAACTTGTTTGTTTCGTTTTCTCTCGCACAAAATCTCACGAGGGAGGAACATGGGCACCCTCGTGAGTGTTTTTCTGCCCGGTGGTTTGGAACTTCCCTATCTGAGTCCGCTGTGGGAGCAACCCTCCCATTCCGTGCCCCACGGGCATCGCGACACGATCACGGGGCTTGGGTTGGTTGTCCTTGCTACCAAGGCTGGAGACTACCCCTACTGACTAAACCCTGCAGGACACAGGGCGCACGACGAGGCCCTAGCCTCGCGAGGCTAGGACCGCAATGAGTTTTCCCCCCAAGATAAGTGATTTCCATGCGTAAACACGCAGAACGAAAACATAGCACAGAAATAGTAGAAACAGTGCACCAATTAAATAGCAACAGTTCAACACACCCCGTGGGGCACCGGATTACATTCTTTTTGCGTAGGAGAGAAAGGAAAGCAAAAGGGGGCACGACTCGCCCGGCGCCAATTCATGGCAAAGGCTCGTACTGCCTCCAGAGGTCAGCTGGATTCCGCCTCCCGCTTCACCGAAGCGCGATGTCGGGCTGACCTGCTGCCCTCTCCCAAGCGAGCGCGACGATGAGGGGGCTGGTCGCGACCGCCACTGGAGGAGCTGCCGTCCGAGGGGAGTCACCATAGCTTGGCGGGCCTCGGGCACCGCTGCCCGCGCGCCTTCTGCCACCTTCACCCCGACCAACGCCAGGGCTGGGCGCGCGGCCGCGGTCGTCATCTTCGGGGCAGCATCTGGCGCGGCGGCCGTCTTCCCCGAACACCCTCACGTAGAGGGTGGCATCACCGTCGAACTTAAAGTGTAGAGTGCATCGTCGGCTCAGGCCGCGCGCGCAGGCAAATGTTTGCCAGCCGGAGGTCAGGGCCGCCTCCCCGGCGGCGGAGACCTCCAGAGTAGCCCAGGAGGCCCTGCTGCAGCAACCATCTGCCTGAAGCCAAAGGCCGCCTGGGGCACCAGCCGGGAGTTCACCTATAAAGAAGCGGGGGAGTTGGAACCAGGTGCGGGTCGGGTCCGCCGACCACACGACGAACTCCGGCAGCCCCTCCGCCGAGCGAAAGCGCGGCCTTGGGGGTCGTACAGCCCCAGCGTACCTCTCGTTGGCAGCCGAACGCCCACCGCCGCGTAGAGGGCTGTTCCCACGGCCACGGGAGGCCGCAGCGGGGGCCATAGGGTGCTTGCGAGGGCGGCCCCAGCCACGGTTGGCCGGAGGAGAGTCGGGCCCTTCCTAGTGAGCTTTTCCTTTCTCCGCGGCCGAGAACATCTTCGGCGGGGCCATGGGGATAGCGAGCGGCCAAGAAGAAGATGGAGAGTAGCAGGAAGAGATGGACTGGAAAGGCTTGCACCGTTCCGTACATATAGCCGGGGGAGGCCAACCGCCGGCCTCCACGATCACAAGTAATCATGACCCGTTTTGCATGCAGGGACTTGTCAATTCGTGCAGTTGCTGAGGCGTCGTGAGGGAGCCAGGATGCCCACGTCCAACCAATCGCCACACGGCACCCAAGGCCGTAGGCTGATGGGGCCGGTGGCGCTTCGCACTTGCCCCTTCGCTTCTCTGCTAAGCCAAGTCCGGGCGCGCCTTGGGCCCGGGGGCTACTGTCGGCGTTCTGGGAACGGGGGTACCCAGGCTTGCCTGCCTGCAGCCTGCGGCGTGGCTCAGGGAGTGGCCCAGTACGGCCCATCTTCATCAACACATGCTCAAGACCCTCGCGAGGGGCCAAGCCTCGCGGGGCGGACGACAGGAGACTTCCTCAGGCACAGCCTTGTCAGGCTGGCTCGCGAGGAGGCGGAGAGATCAAGGCGGGGTACCTCACGAGGTGCCCATGATACAAGCCATGACAACCGAGGCCAGGCGGGCGCCGGCCTGCGTAGAGTCCTTGTTTCCTCTTTGGTGCAAAGGGGGCAAACACAGGCAAGAGTATGAAGCAAAGGCAACCATTTCGGTGCAACAAGACCAAGACCAGCAAGACGGCAGGATGGAGGTCATCGTGGAGCCCAATCCGGCGTAACCATCAGGGCCTTTGGCAGCCGAAGACCAACTTTAGTCAGGATAAGTGTACTAGATGTTCCCCTTCAAAATGGCCAATTGTTGGCGCCCTTCCCACTCAATATTTGGGAAGAGGCCTAGGGCCTCCCTCTATAAATAGGACTAGCCACCACAGAGTGGAGGCATGGAGCATCTCCCTAAAGAAGGTGCATAGACTAGAGAGAGGCGATTGAACTCACCCAAGCAGTTCATCGCACTAGCCAAGAACAGCCCCTCACGAGGCTGTTCTTCCTTGTACTATTCATCATCAGCCCCTGAGGCAATCCACCACACCACAAACTGGATTAGGGTATTATACCACAATGGTTGCCTGAGCCAGTATAAATCTCGTGTCCCTTGTGTTGTTCCTCGGGTAGTTTTAAATCCTTGCGAGACGACGAGACGTGGGTAGGCAGGAGGCGTGATCTTCGCGTGCACCCCAGAGTTCGAACCTTGAGGTTTTGCCAGAACCCGAAATCCGACAATATTGCTGTTGAGGTCTTGTAGCTGAGTCGTACCAGGCCGTCGATGAGGCACACGCTGGGCCATAGGCAGGCAGGTCTTGGTAACCTCGATCCCAGAATGCTGACAGTAGCCCCTGGGCCAAAGGCGCACTCGGCCAAGCTTGGTAGCGAAGGCAATGAGTAAAGGGCAAAGCAACACGGGCCCCATTCGCATGTGGGACAGGCTTGACACATGGTGCACTACGGGACACAGACGCCTCCACTACCCCACGTCGGCTCGACAACTGCCCAGAGTGACAAAAGTCTGGCGGGTGCCGCAGGGCCATCATTGCTCATCCTCGCCTTGCTCCTGATACCCTTCTCCAGATAGAAGCTCCCACTAAAAAAAATACACTTCCGTGATGATACGTGTTTGTCATAGTAGGTCACGTTTTCTGTCATGTATGTACATCCATGACGAATTTATGACAGAAACAAGATAGTCATACCTGTGCTGTCGTAGAAATGTTCCATGACCATACCCAAATTATCATCACGGAAGTGTTCACTTCCATGACGATAAATGACGCGTCATGGAATTGCTTTCTTCAAGGGTAACCGACACATGGTATCCACCGTAATAGGTCGCAGTTAAGATATCGAGTCCGGTTTTCGATCCGATAACCCATTAGCAGCCCAGACCAATGGTGATTTTCCACGTGTAAAATTCTCATTGGCCGAAGGAAACACGTGTCAGCTCGACATTGGTTCAGATAGGCACCTATGATATGTCTACACTGCGAAGGCCCAACACTGGCCCATTTAGCTTACAAAGGTCGGCCCGTTTGACATGGTCAAAAGTTAGCGAGCCGGCCCATGAAAAGCTATTAATGGTCTGTTCGCATATAGCCCATTTTACGGCCCAGTAACTCATGGCCCGTTAGGGCCTTCCCGAAATCGGCCCAACAACGCCATGTGGGCCGTCGAATATAACACCAGCTCGTTTTACTTTTGGCCCATGTATGGCACAAATGTCTTTCGGCCCATATGAGGCCTTTCGTATTGTTAGGCCCTTCAATGTCCCATGGAGACTCTGACCCATAATGAACAGTAAATTTCTTTGTACCCATTAACGGCCCATGATTACCATGGGCCGTTTCCAGCCCATGTTAGCTTTCGGCCTACTGACGGTCCATATGTTTATGGGCTCGTTTCCGGCCCTCGATTACTTCTGGCCCGTTACCGGCATGTTCCCCTAATGGGCCGAATTCGGCCCGTGGTTAGAATCGGCTCATTTGTGGCCTATTGACCCGTTGCACCGTTTCTAGCCCCTCCTATATTCTGGCCCATTAACGACCTGTTATGCCTATGACAGAATTAAGCCTTTGCTGTCTTCCGGCCTATTAACGGCCCGTTACAGTGCTGGCCTAATACCAATTACGCCTGTTTACGGCCCATGTGGACCCATTTATCCGACGGCCCGAGGCCCACCAGTTCTGCGTCCCGTTGGATGCCCATTTAACCAACGGCCCATTTATCCAATGACCCATAGGAGCCCATGGATCCTACGGCCTATAGCAGGCTCAAGGTTACCATAGTCCGTATATAGCCCATGGTTGTTGCGGGCACTAGCAAACCAGGGAAAAAGAAGACTAGGAAATAAATAAGCCCGAAACTAACGATGGGCTATTAAGGCGATTGCACAGATTAAATCTACTGGGCATCAAAATTCGCCACCAGTGCAAATATAGGGAACAACCTACACTATACAAAAATGGCATGCTGTTTTCTTCAGCTGGTGGATGCACGTTAAGTACAGATTTTGTATCGCAACAAAACAAATTACAACCATAAAACAAAAGGAAGGCTGGCATAAAATTTAGCAGTCTGGCAGATAAATGCACCACCAGAAGTTCAGAAGCTCAGTTCATTTGACCTCACTGATATGTTTTCATGCTGCACTGTCAGATGGAGCACCACAACCTTCGCCTTCATTTCTCCTAGGCTCCTGAACAACATAGCAAATGTCTGATAGTCTGGTTTCAAAACCATGCATATCTTGACGACATTGAACAATGGTTGTCCTTGTTTCACAAAGGGTCTCTATTAGGGAATGGACTTGTGTTTGGAGTGCAGATATAACATTGTTTTGAGATTGCATATCTTGATCATGAGGCAGTTTGGACGAGATTGCCTTAACAACAAACCCATTATTATGCAGGAACATGCTTTTGGCACTGTTAGTGGACAGGTACTAACCCACTGAAGTAAGAGGTGACATTTCAGTTATAGTTGCCTCGTCGCCTCCAAAAGGTGGCGGTTCCACCATTTTTTCCATAGCTTGCTGAAAAGTTGAGTTTTCACATTAGTAGTACCAGAACAGAAGATACTAAGGAGGCAGCAAAACCAAACAAAATAGCTTTGGTCTATATACAAAACTTATTCTGGTGAACTCATGTAAAATATTAGTTGTATTTTACTACAAAGTACATAATAAAACAAGGTTCCAAACATATGACCATGTACCATGGCTAATGTATTGTGTATTTCTTTAAATTGGATTCACAGCTAAGGATAAAGAGACAAAGTTTATAATACGATAAGCATAGTATGATATCATTCATATCACAAAACAACCGAGAACAGACAAACATGCAATTGTAACTTTGTGTGGGCACGTCCAACACGGAACTAGATTACTGATCAAGATCAAAGGAACATCACTGCAATGATATGCTAAGACAATTGTGTATAAAATTGAAAAGAGCAATAGACGTTGGCTGCAAACCATGCAGTTCAATGCACAAGTCAGAGTAAGTAGTAGTTAAAAGGCATGAGGATTAAGGACTTACAACAGAGGCTTTGACTGGTGTAGTCATGCCCTTCGTCTTGCTGGTGTGATAGTCCTTGAAGATATCCACATCATTTGGTTAAGGTATTTTCTGGTCCTTGCAGGCTTTCCTCTCCATTTGGCATAAATCAATATAGGTATGATAATATGGCACAACGAAAAGAGTGAAACAATAGCTAATTACAAGAGCCTTGCAGTGTGCAATACAGCTATGAGATCCTGTCGTCTGTTGGAATTTCACTTTCGTACGATGGGCCTTGTTCTTTTAACAGTTCACCTACAAGAAGATTGATTTGTGAGGCACATGCGCAAATAGGAGTTCAACATGTGATCTGATCACATACATATAACGTACTTGATACTTTGGATCAGACCAGTGTTTAACGAGGCCTATCCAGTCTTCCTCCGATATATTTTCCATTGGAGATGTTTGGGCTAGTTCACTGTTAGCCTTGCCTTCAAAGTGAGTTTTCCTCCAGTTATACCGACACTATCGCAGAGCAGTCTTGAAAACATGGGTGCAAGCTTGCCTGGTTGCATCATCTTGGTTATCCAACTTGAACCTCATATATTGAAAATTATGGGAGTCATTATCAGCAACCTAGAAAGTATGGGACAGAACAATACGATATTACTAGTTTCCATACATAACCATACTTACAGATAAATGGTCGAGGAAGGTGTTGAAATGGGTTTCGTCTTTTTCATCCCTGTACCGAATCCATGTTGGGAGGATACATGCATGACACCTAACAACAACTGCTGCCTCTAATACTAACTTGGATGACTTTGTAGCATCACATGGCCTTTTTAAACCTGCCTCAAAATGAATCTCCATTCTTCCTCCTCTGGATTTAGTTAACCTATTGAGCATTAACCCTGATGTTTGTTTCCTCTTACACCTAGGTGATAGTGCAACAACGAACATAGGAAGTGTTAGTGTACATCAAACTGTGAGACTACATATTATCGGATTTCGGGTTCCGCAAAACCCTTGAGAGGTTCAAACTCTAGGGTGCGTGCAAAGATCACAACCTACCCAGCCTGCCAACTCGCAAACCTCACAACCTAGAGCATCGAGCTCAAAGGGAAAGAAAGACCTGGTAGTTTATCCTGGTTCGGTCCACCTCTTGGTGTAATACCCTACTCCAGCTTTGTGGTGGATTGCCTCGAGGGGCTGTGGATGAACTAGTACAGTGGTTGAATAGCCTCAGGAGGTGAGGTGTTCTTGAGCTCAAGTGAGCTGGTGAGATGGTGAGGGTAGAATGGATTCGATGGATCCCGATCCCCCTCTATGGTGGTGGCTAGGTCCTATTTATAGTGTCCTTGGTCCTCTTCCCAAATGTAGGCAGGAAGGGATCCCACAATGGCCAAATTTGAAGGGACACAACAAGTACATCCTATCCTGACTGAAGTGGTATTCGCCTGCAAAAGCCGCTGGTCGTGACGCTGCGGTGGGCTCACCGATGACCTCCGTCCTGCCGTCCTGGCTGTCTTGGTCTTGTTGTACAAGAATGGAAACCTTCCATTGATTCGCGTCTGTTACTAGCCTAGTTTGCACCAAAGAGGAAACTGGCACTCTACACCCCCTAGCGCCCGCCTGGCCGTGGTCGTCATGGCTCATGTCAGCTGAGCCTCACAAGGTGAGCCTTGCTTAGAAATCTCTGCTCCTCGGGAGCCAGGCTGGGGAGGCCAATCCCTTGGGAGGTCTTGATGTCGCCCTCCACGTGAGGCTTGGCCCCTCGCGAGGGTCTTGTGTTGTTGATGCTGAAGCTGGGCCTTACCAGGCCGTTGATGGAGCCACAAAGTGGGCCACATGCAGGCAAGTTTGGGTACCCCCGTATCCAGGACGCCGACAGTAGCCCCTGGGCGAAGGCGCACTCGGACTTGGCTTCTGGGTGAAGCCAAAGGGCAAGTGTGGAGCACCGCAGGCCTTAACAGCATGTGGCCTTGGACGACGCGTGGCGATTGATGGGACATGGGCGTCTCCACTTCCTCATGCTGCCTTGAAATCCATCTGACTTTACGAGTCGATCCTGCATGCAGAAAGGCATCATTGTGCTAGATCGTGGAGGTCGGCGGTTGGCCTCCCTTCGGCTATAAATGAGGGGAGGGGCAGAGCCCCCTCACTCAACTCTTTCTTCGTTTTCACTGCTTGTCGCTCCTTCTTCTCCACCTTGCCGTAGCAGCCATGGCACCGACGAGGAGGTTCTCGGCTCCTGAGAAGGGGAAGGCTCCTAACGAGGGACCAGCTTCTCCACCACCCAAGAGGGGCCACGGCCATCCCCGCAAGCATGCCGCGACCACGGCCGGACCTCCCAGGGGGCGCAGGTGCGCATCTCCGGGGGTCGGCATCTCCCTTGGCCTCTGTGGTGGTGCTTCTTCTTGCGGCGGGGGCCACTGGCCACAGGGTAGGCCCCGCGACGAGGGGAGGTGCGCTATGGTCGCTCGCCCTCCTCAACCACGCTTCTCCTTGATGGATGTGCTCCCGGAGTTCGTGGTGTGGTCTGAGAGGCCCGCTGGCACCTCATTCTGGCTTCCGTGCTTCTTCACCGGTGAGCTGGCGACCTTGGGGCATGATGGCCTCTGGCTGCAGACGCATGGCTACTGCAGCTGGGCCTCATGGGTGGGGATCAAGGTCGCCCCCGTGGGCAGCGTGGTCCTGACCCGCAGCTGGCAGGCATTTGTCTGCGCGCGAGGCCTGAGAGGGAGGTGCACCCTCCACTTCAAGTACGATGGCTTGGCGACCATCTTCGTGAGGGTGTTCAGGGAAGACGGCCGCCGCACGGGGTGCTGCCGAGAAGACGGCAGTGACGATGAGCTTGGCCTTCATGTCGGCCGCATCGGGGACGGGGGTGAGCTTGGCCTTGACGATGTCCACACCTCCTCCTGAAGCGAAAGCTCTTCCTCAAGCGAGAGCTCGAGCAGCGGCGACTATGATCAACCTCTACGATGCCAGGTCCTGGTGAAGCAGGAGGATAGACCGACCTGATCTCAGGGACTGCCGAACATGGACTCAAGACCTACTGCGGCCTTGCGGGCCGCTTTTGTTTAACCTTTCCTACCTTCTGCGATTTGAAAAAGTAGGGTGCCTTGCTGGGGTGTGTAATGAACTATGGCAGTTATGCCATTTATGCTATGCTTGTTATCTTAATGCTGTGTCATGATGTCTGTATTCTGGGTAGGCAAGGGTAGGGTAACTTAGCTTGACATGTTAGCGGTAGCTTCCCACCTCACAAGGGCGCGACCCTTGACACCTGGTGAAGCCCCCATTTCCTGGTGACTCGGGGGCCACTGGCCTCGGGAGGTGTTTAAGGCCGCGGGAGACGCCATAGAGCTGCTGCAGAACTGTTTAATGGAAAAAGAAAACTTAGCGAGCACCTCATTCCTCCTTGCGTGAGCTCCCTGCCATAGGTTTAGCTGTGACTGCCGCGTTGGGCTGCCCCAGGGGCACGGACATGAGAGGGTGCTAGTGCCCATGAGCTAGATCGAGGGCTCCTCGCGAGGCTAAAGCCGAAGCACTGGGGCAATGGGGTTCGGCGAGGTGTGCTTGTGCGGGAGCGGACCCATGCGCACACACCTGCCTAGCCCCCACCCATGAGGCGCGTGAGGAGGAGGGGCGGGCAATTGCCGCCCTTTCCAATCCCAGGCAAAGAACGAGCGAAACAAGAGGAGAGAAAATCCAACTTGCCGAACCAAAACACGAAAACTCCGAATTCCATTAAAAGACTGCGAAACAACTTCAGAAAGCAAGTAAATGAACAGCTGCATCCGACACCTAGTATAGTCTTGTTAGGCCCAATATGCGATCCTTTCTGAGAGGAACTCGAAGGCCCCACCAAGGATAGATCCGCATACTGGAACGCTTTTGTAAGGTGGATATCATTACATCGTACCCTTACATGATATATGGGGATACATACAAAAGGGATAAAATTCCACATGAATACAACAATATCATACATAAGAGCAACATCCGACAATGGATGAAACACAAACAGAAACTCAAGCGACATCCACCCTGCTAGCCCAGGCTGCAGACCAGGAACCTAACCCCTAAACGAAGAAGAAGAAGAAGAGCAACTCCAAAACAAAAAGCCTCGCTCTCACGTCATGATCATCGCATTACCTATACCTGCAGCTATCGTTGTAGTAATCTATGAGCCACGAGGACTCAGCAATCCCATTACCATGGGTATCAAGACTAGCAAAGCTTAATGGGTATGGAATGGATAAGTGGTGACGTTGCAGCAAGCGACCAAGCAATGTATGGTGGCTAACTTACATGTACAAGAATAAGATGAGAAGCTACGCAAACGTTGGCAAACTAGTAATGATCAAGAAGTGATCCTGAACTACTTACGTTCAAACATAACCCCACTGTGTTCTCTTCTCGAACTCACCCGAAAAGAGACCATCACTGTTACACACGCGGTTGGTATATTTTAATTCGATTCCGGTGTCATGTTCTCTACAACCGGACATTAAAAATTCCCATCTCCAACATAACCGCGGGCACGGCTCTTGAAAGTTTAAACCACGCAGGGGTGTCCCAACTTAGCCCATGACATCACAATCTGCGGAGACAATCCTCCATCGCAGGGCATCAGATCAGACTCGGGATCCTTGTGCACAAGACATTTCGACAATGGTAAAACTAATATAGGAAGACCTCCCGGCGTGTCGACACCTTGATAGTAGCCATGCTTATCTTGTCTCTGGCCACAACGGATGAGCAAAGCATACAAGTACCAGATAACCCAAGTTGCCAAGGGGTAGTCCTGCACGATGTTCTAGTTTGGGACCAACACCATCAACACTGCCCCCCTGTTTATGTGGAAATCCTCGGGTTCATGACGCCCTATGCCAATTAATTAACTAATTCAATATGCTTACGTAAGCAAATGTTAAAACGAATGTTGGGCCTTGGTGGAAGAGTTTTATTCAAAGCGAACTATCAAGAGGGGCCCATAAACCATCATCATGATAGGGACGCAAAATCAAGGAACATAACACCGGTATGAAGGAGACTAGGGCATCAAGAGTGGAACAAAACATCAGGCATAAGGCCGAGCCTTCAACCATTTACCAAGTATATAGGTGCATTAATTAAATAAGAGATATTGTGATATCCCAAGATATCCACGTCACTACATGAAACAACCTACAACTGCACCTGCAACTAGCAACGCTATAAGAATGGCTGAGCAAGTGGTAACGTAGCCAAACAACGGTTTACTGGGATGGTGAAAAAGGTTAGAGGCTATTTCATGGCAATTTGGGAGGCTTAATAAACAAGTGGTACTAAGCGTGACATAGCGATAGCATCGACACAACTAGCATATAAATGATAGTAGTGAGATCCAGGGTAATGGTCATCTTGCCTGAAATCCCACTAGGAAGAAGATCGAGTCCATGAAGAAGATGAACAGGCATAGACAAGCCAAGCGTAGTCGAAGGAAACCTCACGATCGCAACGAAACAGGAAGTATCGAGAAGGAGCACAACAAGAAAGAAGCAAAAAAAATGGTAAACACCCAACATATAAATATGGCATGATGCTCAACCAAGGATGATGCATGACAAGGCTATATGATGCTACTCATGGAAAGGTATGATGCATATAAGACCACACATCAAAGCAAGTTTAAATGAGGCCGGAAACAACATATAACAATTCCGGTAAGTCCTCATATGCAAATTTCGAATTTGGTCCAGATCCGAACAAAATATTAAGTTGGAGTTGTTAAACCGCAAGTTAAAGTGCACCATGATTATCGACACGAAATTCTAGTCAAGTTACATATAAAGTTCATTTAATTCGGAGCTACGGCCTAGAAGATACGAGCAACATAAGTTAAACATAACATTGATGCAAAATGCATTCAAACATCAATTAAACACACTCAAAACATGGATGCAACAAGATAATATGAAACTACATGCAATTCTAAGCAAGTTTCATATAAAGCATGCTCAAAATGGAGCAACAGTGCAACACATACACTCCAAACAAGATATAATAACAATCTGCCCAAAACAGCAACTAGGCACTTTGCAATCATCAAAACAACATGCTACAGGAAACATATGAACACAAACTTGATATGCTCTCAAAGTAAAGATAACATTCTTCAAATATCATTAAGGTTCAGGTTCATAGGCACCAAGATTAATCCAAGATGATCAATGCAAAAAGCAAGTTAATAAATAGGGCATATGCATGAGAAGCGTTAATATGATGGCATGTTGGAGGCATGAAACAAAGATGCTATAGAAACTATACATAGAAAACAAGGGTAAGGCATCAAAGTATACATAACAAAGAGAAAATAAGATCAAGGCGTCATATGCATATGACCTATAGATTAGTGGGAACCAACAAGACAACTTTGAATGTTGAAACAGTTTTCAGCAAGTGTAAAACAGCAACATTATCATAGCATGTTTGCAAGCTGGAAACATAGGTAATATGAAGTACAAAATTATCAAACTTGGTATGTGCACAGATTAATCATAGCATACATCAATTCATGTAATTGGAGCATCTCCAAAAGAGCCATAGATTAATTAATAGCAAGCTCACAACATGGCATCGTGAAGTTGACAGAAAAGTGGAACATCATTTAGGAAAGTTCATAGCAACATAAACATATTCTACATGATATATATAAGGCATAATTTGGCATGAATGATAGATCATAAAATGGACATCAAAACAAGTCAACTAGACATCTCGAGATTATGCATGGATTAGATGGTAGTATCAATCAAACACCGCAACATGATATAACAGATTCAGACTTAGCAAAACATTAACAACAAGTAGTCCACTTCACAAGCTTGATGCACTCAGTACAGGGCATACCAAAATAAATGGCTTCCTCCACTGAAGCGATGGCATGATTAGGCTCCTAAAACATATGGACATGATGCTCAAAATAAAATCACTCAAAAAGATATGAAGATGACAAAATGACAAGTTACAACAGTTTTCAGCAGTTAACATAAGCAAACACTTGCAACAGATATTGACATGTCAATATGCAACCTAACATGAATGCAAATGCCACTAACATGTAGGGCACTCTGAGATGAACAATTGTAGCATCTACAAAAGAGCCATAGATTAATTAATAGCAAGCTCACGACATGGCATCATGAAGTTGACAGAAAAGTGGAACATCATTTAGGCAAGTTCAAAGCAACGAAAACATATTGTACAGGACATATATAAGGCATAAAATGGCATGGCATGATAGAGCATAACATGTACATCAAAACATGTCAACTAGATATCTCCAGATTATGCATGCATTAGATGGTAGCATCAAGCAAACACAACAACATGATATAACAGATTTAGACTTGGCAAAACATTAACAACAAGTAGTCCACTTCACAAGCTTAATGCACTCACTATAGGGCATATCAATGTACATGGATTGCACCACTGCAAATATGGCATGATTATTAAACATGTTGACATGATGCTCAAAAGAAATGCACACAAAAAGATATAAAAATGACAAAATGACAAGTTACAACAGCTTTTAGCAGCTAACATCAGCAAACACTTTTGCAATAGATTTTAACATGTCCATATGCACCCTAACATGAATGCAAATGCAACCAGCATGTAGAGCACTCCGAGATGAACAATTGCATATTTAGATCATCACCATAGGATGAACAGGGACAAAGTTACAACACTCAAAGATGCATACATGATGTTAACAAGCAGCAGGTTTCAGTAGTTTATATCAGTTAGTAGTTTTGCAACGAAGATTAAGGCATCAATATGAACAGTAACATGAATGCCAACTACTCCAACATGTAGAGCATCAAGAGATCAACATTTTGACATATCATGCATGCAAAAAAGGAGTCACATGCACAACGATATCACAGGTCAGACATGCACACTTCATGCACAAAAACATGATGAGCGGTATTGACTATATGACTCCTAGGGCAATGGTTAATGCGGAGTGCTCACCAGAGGGCCCGTGGGCCGGTTGGTTCGACAGCGGTCGGTTCGGCGAGGGGTTCGTGGGCCGGTTCATGTGAACCGCTGACTAACACTGAACCGAACCTAACTGGGGCGGTCCGGGGGTTCAGGATCGGTCCAGCGGCAGAGCGCAGCGACGGCGGGGTCAACCAGTGCGCGAGGGCATGGCAGCGCAGCCGGGACCACGGGGCGACGTGCCGGTGAAGGTAAGGCGCCGGAGACGGGCGGATCCTGGCCACACTTGCCCGGATCTGGTCGGAGGCAGGCGGCGGCGGCCTTCGGGCGCGGGCGGCGGCGCGGAGCCGCTGGGCGAGCGGCGACGGAGGCCCGACGTGGTGGCGGCTCGGCCAAAGGGGCTCGGGCGCACGCGCAAGCGCCTGTGGGTTTAGCGCGATGGCGGATTGCGCCAGCAGGCGAGGTAGGGCGGCGGGGCTTGGCGCGATGGCGAGCAGCGAGGGTGGCGGGGTCTGGCGTGGAGCTGGCGGTGCAGAGGCAGGAGTGCAGGGGGCGGCTGCGGGGGAGCAGGCGCACCAAGCCAGATCTGACCCGGGGCGGGCCGACTGCGGGCTTCCGCGGGCCGCGGCGGAGGTGGGCGCGGGGAGGACGTGGAGAAGCCACATGGCGCGCAGGGAGTGGCTGGGGGGCGGTTCGGCCAATGGCATCGTGCCAAGTGGCCGCGAGGAGGTGGAGGGCGCCGGAATCAAAGGCGAAGGTGGGAGGTGGTGGCGGTTGATGATTGGAGGGTGCGCGGAAATCAAAGAGGTGGAAGGGGAAGGCCAAAATTGGCAGGGGAGACATCTATATATTGTAAGGGAGCTAGGGTTAGGGGGTTTTGAGGCCGTTTCGGAGCCGTTCGATCGCCATCGGACGTTACGGAGCGCGTGGGGGGGGGCAGGGGTTAGTAGGTGGGCTAGTGGGTTGTGTAGGAGGGCTTGGGCTAAGAGGAGAGAAGAGAAATGCAGCCCGACAGCAGTTTCCGGAAACCGAAAACATCCGACAAATAAACCGGCAATGGTGCCACTACGGATGACGGTTGGGCTATGAAACAGACTCCGATTGCGATGAAATTTGGCAGGTGGTCTACTTACACAATAACAAGACGCACACACAATTTGACCCCATTCCGAGAACATTTTTAAGCCACTTATAAAATAATTTTTTGGAGGTGCCGCGGGCGCGTGCGAGTGTGTCTGGGCTCAGAATGGACAACGGAGAGAACTGGGAGACCAGAATGAATGCAAGTTTTAAAAAATATGCAGATGAAATGCATATGATGACATGGAAAACTGCAACACGCAAGCGAATGACATGGCAACGACGGTGAATAACTGGATGATACCTGGCACATCGGACTCGGGGCGTTACAAGTCTTCTCACCAGCGTGGAGCTAAGTGCTGCCACTAAGACGTGGGAGGGAGCCCCCGTGAGGCCCCAGGGTGGCACTCAGGAGACTCCGGGGCGTGTACGACCCCACTCATTATTAGGTGAGAGTGTCACAAGCGGAGACCTTCACAGGCCAGAGCCTTGCTTCATGGGTAGAACCTCCGGAGGTGCTGTATGTTCCAGGCATTCTGGATGGGGATCCCATCCTGTGTCTCTAGGAGCGTGGCGCCAGGCCTAGAGACACGGACAATCCTAAACGGGCCCTCCCACATGGGGGAGAGCTTGTGCAACCCTTCCCTGGAGTGGACCCGCCTCAGGATGAGATCGCCCACCTCGAGCGTCCTCGGGCGGATGCTGCAACAGTATTACATCCACAGCGCCTGCTAGTACCCTGCCGTTCACAGCGAGGCTTGATGGTGGCATTCCTCACCTAGCACACGATCAATCCCCCGCATGGCGTCCTGACGTGCCTCATCGAACGAAAAGACCCGCGTGGAGCGAAGCTTGAACTTGTGTGGGAGAACCGCTTCAGCTTCGTAGACGAGGAAGAATGGTGTCTCGCCCGTCGGCTTGGACTGGAGCTCGTCGAGCTAGCCCCTGCTACATGCCTCTAGCTTTTTCTTGAAGGTCATTGCCTTAAGGCCACTCAAGACTTCTGCATTGGCCCGTTTAGCCTGGCCGTTGCTCCCGAGGTGCACCACTGAGGCGTAGCATATATGTGTTCCAAGGTTAGAATATTATGTTTTGAAAAGGTTGCTAGTGAACTGCGAGCCATTGTCAGTGATGATGCGATTAGGAACCCCAAACCGGATCACGAGGCCCTTGGTGAGCTTGACGGTCGACCCGGCTAGGATGGTGCGGACGGCTTCTACCTCTGCCCACTTGGTGAACTTGTCGATGGTGACGTAGAGGTAGCGGTAGCCCCTAGCGCTCGGGGAAATGGCACCAGGATGTCCAACCCCCAGACTGCGAACAGCCATGTAAGCGGGATAGTCTGGAGGACTTGCGCGGGCTGGTGCATCTGCTTGGCGTGGAACTGGCAGGATTCGTAGGAGCACACCAGTTCTATGGCATCGTTGAGTGCTGTGGGCCAATAGAACCCACTTCGGAACGCCTTGCCCACAAGGGTGCACGATGAAGAGTGGTTTCCGCAGTCCCCACCTTGTATGCCTGCCAGCAGCTCGAGCCCCTGCTCCCTAGAGAAGCACCACAAAGGAACTTCATTGGGCTTTTGCGGTACAGCTTATCGTCCCGGATGCAGTATGCGGTGGCTTTGTGAGCCATTCACTCGGCATTTTCATCGTTCGACGGCAAGGTCCCCTAAAGCAGGTACGTCTTGAATTCCTCTGTCCAGCATCCCTCTTGAAGCTCGAGCGCGAGTAGCAGGCGGACCCCTAAGGATGGTCCACAGGCCGGGGCGCCTGTTGCTGGTGCTTGGGGTAGGTCCTCCTGAGGTGGTGCTACTGTCACAGTGGGGGGAGCCGCCGATGGCTTGAAGAGCTATTCCTCAAACACCCCTGGCTCCTGAGGTAGCCGCTAGGATGCCCTCTTGGCAATGTCGTCCACCTCCTTACTCGTGCCTCACGGCACGTGTTGTAATTCCAAGCCCAAGAACCATTTCTCCATCTTCCGTACCTCTTCCAGATATGCTTCCATGTGCTCATCCTTGGGGATGTACTCTTTGTTGGAGAAGTTGACGAGGAGCTGGGAATCGCCCCTGATGGAGAGATGCCTCACTCCCAGCGCTGATGCAGCCCTGGGGCCAGCGAGTAGGCCTTCATTTTCTGTGATGTTGTTGGAGACCTTTTCTCCCTTCTGGAAACAGAGTTGTACTACATAGAAGAGCTTGTTCTTGGTGGGTGAGATGAGGACGGCTCCAGTCCCCGCGCCCTATCGTGCGAATGCGCCGTCGAACTACATGATCCACCCGTCTAGCGCCTCGTCTCTAGGTGAGAGGGAGCAATCCTTGCCTATTCCGTAGTTAGGGACATCGGTCCACTCTGCCATGAAATCTGCGAGGGTCGCGCCCTTGATGACCCTGGTGGTGCTGAACTCGAGCTGGAACGCCTGAAGCTTGATGTTCCACTCTGTGAACCTCCTGGTGGCGTTAGGGCTCCGGAACACCCTCTCCAGTGGGTAGGCTAAAACGACCTTGATGGGCTGACCCTAGAAGTAGTGGCACAGCTTTCGGGAAGCGACGAGGAATGCGAGCAAAAGCTTTTGGGGCATGGGGTAGCGCACTCGTGCCTCTCGTAGCACTGTGCTAACAAAGTAGACCGGATGCTCGACGAGAAGGGAGGTGTTGGCAAGGTCTTGTGTCTCTTGAGGATGCTGACCTTCAGGGGCCCCATCACCTGCTGCATCAGCCGTGGCCTCATGAGTCTTAGCCTCAGGAGCCCCTCCGGCCGAAGGGTCGGCTTGAGCATATGGACGGACATCGGCTATCGGGTCATCTGAAGCCTCATGAGCGCCTTCCTGCGGCTACTACGCCTTGCTTGGTGACGAGGCACCCTGGTGAGGGTCCTTGATCAGGCGCTCTTCCCTTAGCGCCAACAGAGCGGCGCTGGCGGAGTGAGGGGTGGCGGCAAAATAGAGCACCAAGGGCTCGAGAGGGTGCGGAGCCACCATCACCGGCGGGCTGGTTTGGTATCTCTTGAGATCTTGGAAGGCCGCATCAGCTTCAGGGGTCCACTAGAATGGCCCCTTCCTCTTCATCAGCTTGAAGAACAGGAGGGCGTGTTCCCCCAACTTGGAGATGAAGTGCCCCAGCGAGGTCACGCAGCCCGCTAGCTTCTACATCTCCTTGAGCGTTTGTGGCGGGCTCATGTCTTCTATGGCCTTGACTTTCTCCGGTTTGGCCATGATTCCTTTATGCGACACTAGGAAGCCAAGCAGCTTGCCTGAGGGGACTCCGAACACGCACCTGTCGGGATTGAGCCACAGGTCCACCTTGCGCTGGCTGGCAAATGTTTCCTACAAAACTTCAATCAGGGTCTTTGCCTCCCGACACTTCACCACTATGTCATCAACGTAAGCCTTAGCGTTCCTCCCGAGCTGCCGGCCCAGGGCAATGTGCATCAGCAGCTGGAAGGTAGCCCCAGCATTACACGGTCCAAAGGGCATGCAGGTGTAGCAGTGCACCCTACAGGGGGTCAAGAACGTCGTCTTCTCTACATCTTGCACAACAATCCTTATCTGGTGGTAGCCCGAAAAGGCGTCCAAGAAGCACGGCAGGTCACACTCAGTGGTGGAGTCGATGATCTGGCCGATGTGCGGAAGCGGGAATGGATCCTGAGAGCATGCCTTTATGAGGTTAGTGAGGTCAACGCACATACGCTCCTTCCCCCCTTTTCTTGGGGACGATGACTGGGTTCGCTAGCCACTCTGGGTACCGTACTTCCCGGATGACACCAGCATCCTGCAGCTTGCGCGTTTCTTGTAAGATGACTGCCTGCTTTTCAACGGACTATCGTCAGGCTTTCTGCTTCACTAGGTGCACATTTGGGCACACCCTCAGGTGGTGCTCGATTATTCCCCTTAATACCATGACCAGATCCTTGGGCTCCCATGCGAACACTTCCTTGTTGGCGCGCAAGAAGCTGACCAATGCTTTTTCTTGGTCCAGGGGGAGGCCAGCTCCTTTGGTGAAGGTGGCGCTTGATGCCCCATCCTCATCAATTGGCAACTGCTTCGTCTCAGCCCGGTCTTGGGAAAACAACTGCTTCTTCTTGGCTGGCGCTGCCCCCGGCCCCCATTCTCGCTCGACTGCATGGAGGCCGCAGTCCTGAAGGCGAGCTTAAGGTCCTGCAGCGCGTCTTGGGTGTCCCATGCCACCATGAGGACACCGCTGCTACCTGGCATCTTCATGACGTTGTAGGCTGGATGAATTGCTGCCATGAACTTGGCCAGGGTTGGGTACCCAAGGATAGCGTTGTATGGTAGGTTGATCCGAGCGATGTAAAAGTCGATGAGCTCGGTGCGGTAGTTGTCGCGGGTCCCAAAAGTGACAGGGAGGCGGATTTGCCCCTGTGGCTAGTAGAACTGTCGCCGACCCTGGAAAAAGCTTTGGTAGGGAGAAGCCGGCCATGAGGCACGTGAAGCAAGTCGAATGCCTCCACGGAGAGCATGTTTATGCCGGCTCCGCCATTGATGAGGGTCTTGGTGACCTCCACGTTGCAGCTGGTAGGGCTGCAGAGCATCGGGAGCACCCTGCTCCTACCGTGGTAACGGGATGATCTTCTAGGCCGAAGGTCAGGTCGGCCTTGGGCGCAGCTTGGCCCGGGGGAGCCGCCAACTGCACTTGGGAGGCACGTACCTGGCGGTAGAACTGCTTGATGTGGTGGTCGGAGGGTGGCGCCTGCGAGCCACCCAGGAGAGCTGCGACGGCGGGAGGCGCCGGCGCCAAGAAGTGCGGGATGAAGAGGCCGCGCAGCTCCTCCCAGGAGGCCATAGAGGACTTCAACAGGTTGAGCAGCCAGGCGTCTGGTGCCCCTGCAAGGGCCATGGGGAGCTGGTTGGCCATCACCTTGTTGTCTCCACCGTCTGTCCAAACTTTCTCCACGTACGCATGGAGGAAGCAAGCCGGATCCGCCGCACAGTCGTAGGGGGCGACGTCTCTGGCCTGAACTTGGGTGGCCACTGCACCCGCCGCAAGGTGGGGGTGAAAGAGTGGAGGCCCATGCCTCCCCCAAAGGTGCGTGATGACCCAGTCGATGGAGGAGCGCCTGCCATCGGAGCCGACAGCAGAATGTGGCAGATGAAGCAGCAGATCTCCGACGGACCCCTACCTGGCGCGCCAAATGTCATATTTCGGGTTCTGCAAATCCTTGAGAGGTTCGAACTCTGGGTTGCATGCGGAGATCAAAGGGAAAGGAAGACACGGCAGTTTATCATAGTTCGGGCCACCTTGCGGTGTAATACCCTACTCCAGCTCTATTGTGGATTGCCTCGAGGGGCTGTAGATGAACTAGCATAGTGGTTGAATAGCCTCAGGAGGTGAGGTGTTCTTGAGCTCAAGTGAGCTGGTGAGTTGGTGAGGGTACAATGGACTCGATGGATCCTGATCCCCCTCTATCATGGTGGCTAGGTCCTATTTATAGTGACCTTGGTATTCTTCCCAAATGTAGGCGGAAAGGGATCCCACAACGGTCAAATCTGAAGGGAGACAACAAGTACATCCTATCCTGACTAAAGTGGTCTTTGCCTGCAAAAGCCGCTGGTCGTGACGCTGTGGTGGGATCGGTGATGACCTCCGTCCTGCCGTCCTGGCGGTCTTTGTCTTGTTGCACAAGAATGGAAACATTTGGTTGATTCCTCGGGACTCCGCGCCTGATTCTAGCCTCCTTTGAACCAAAGAGGAAACTGGCACTCTACGGCCGCTGGCACCCGCCTAGCCTTGGTCTTCATGGCTCGCGTCAGCTAAGCCTCACGAGGTGAGCCTTGCATAGAAATCTCTGCTCTTAGGGAGCCAGCCTGGGGAGGCCGATCCCTTGGGAGGTCTTGATGTCGTCCGCCTCGCGAGGTTCTTGAGTTGTTGATGTTGAAGATGGGTCGTACCATGCCGCTGATGGAGCCACCAGTGTGCCGCAGGCAGGCAAATCTGGGTACCCTCGTATCTAGAGCGCCGACACTTATAAACAAGCATGCAACTGTAACTTGACTCTAGCAACTACATTCTAGCTGTTGAAGCTCACAAGGTTCATCTAATCTTGCTAACTCGTCTTCTGTCATGAGTGCTTCGGAAGTAGTGTTAGGTGGAAAGGGAGCTTGGGAACATGCTGCTAGCTAAGTTGATAAACGAGTAACACGTGCTGCTGGTGGAACTATAGAAGGTGTTGCAACAACTAGGGTTGTCTATGCTTGTTTGGTGGCATCTATTAGTTTCTGTTTTGCTTGTTTTGCAGCTCGTGTAGCATGGGATACCGCGTTTGTATAATTTTTCACTGGATTTTGACCTTCTATTGCACCATCAGTACCAGCAGAATCTGCATTATTTGGCCGCTTTCGTTTCCATGTGTCCTTAGTACTAACACCATCCCCTGTCATTCTATGTTCCTTCCTCATTCTCTATGCCATGTTAAGTCAAGCTGGCAAGAAAAAGGAATAAAGATTTAGTTCTTCAAAACAAATTGATGCGTGATATAGACGAACTAAACTTTGATGTTGGACAACCACATGATAGGCGCATGTAATATGTATGAAAAACAGGACCTCAGGAGATAATCAGAACTATGATGTGTAAACTAAGCAGAAGGCATTTCAATAAATTAGAAGCAATGCAATGGAAGGTAGACACCATATGAAACATTCTACAAATATCGCTCTGCCAAGTTAACAGTGTCTCATCATCACTAGCATTCAAACAAATGTGAAGCAGTACAAGAAATAAATCATATGCAAGATGCACACAACATCACACTACCAAGTTAAAGGTCTCTCGTCATTAGTACCATTGCACATTCACATCATTGCATATTCACAACTTATGATGTGTAAACTAAGCAGAAGGCATTTCAACAAATTAGAAGCAATGAAAGCTAGACACCATATGTAAGACGCAATGAATATCACTCTACCAAGTTAAAAATGTCTCGTCATTAGTCCCATTTCAGCAAATTAGTAGTACAAGCTAGAAAATAATGCGAGATGTAAACTATATCATACTCCCAAGTTAAACGTGTCTTGTGAAAAGTGATTGTTGCAGGTTACACAACAGTAGTATTTTGTTGTAAGAACATGGTGTGATAGACAGATATTGTATGTTCTAGAAACAGGAACAAGTATGATATGAGGATGTAATATGTACGAAAAATAGGACGGCATGGCATATTAACAACTATTTGTGTAAACAAAGCAGAAGTAATTTAATCAAATTACAAGCAATACATGTGAGATACCGTATGCAACATGCAAGACAATATCACACTGCCAAGCTAGAGAAAGCACATGGGATGCCGGTTTCGCCGGAAGACCCCCATCAGTCCCTCCTTATTTTCTCCTTCCTTTTTCTTAATTGTATTGCCTTGTCAAGTCAAACCCACAAGAAAAATGAAAAAAAAATCGCTTTTTATAACTCATTGATGTAGGATGCTGACGAGCACTAGTTTAATGTAAGGCGACCGTATGATAGGACGATTGAATGTGTAAGAAAAAAGGACAACTTTGCATATTCACAACTATGTTGGGTAAACTTAGCAGAAGACATTTCAACAAATTAGAAGCATGAAAGCTAGACGCCATATGAAAGATGCAACGAATATCACTCTACCAAGTAAAAACTGTCTCGTCATAAGTGCCATTTCAACAAATTAGAAGTAGTACAAGCTAGAAAAGAATTTGAGATGTAACATATATCACACTCCCAAGTCCAACGTGCCTTATGATATGTGATTTTTGCAGGTTGCACAATAGTAGTGCTTTGATGTGAAAACGTGGTGTGATAGACAGATATTTTATGTTCTTGAAATAGGAACACGTGTCTGATTCACTAGTACAATGTGTAAAGTAAGCAGATGGAATTCAACAAAATTAGAAGCAATACAAGCTAGACATCATACATAACATGCCACCACATATAACAGTGCCAAGTTAGAGGGTGCACCTGTGATGGTGCGCTAGGGGAGACGTGCTCATCATCAACACAACTACTTTGACTGTATATGCATGTGTTTTCTTCCAAATATTCTCAGCGGGGTGGCAAGTAGAATCTGTAGAGGCCCTCCATTTGGAAGGAGCACCTTTATCCACTGCCTTGCTAATTTCCTTCCGCTTTATTGATTTTGAATTGTCAAGTAAAACTGGCATGAAAAAGCAATCAAATTTACTCTTCAGAACTCATTCATGCATGATATTGACAATCACTACTTTGATGTAAGGCAAACACATGATACCAGGATGGAATATGTACGAAAAACAGGATGGCATGGCAGATTCACAACTATTTGTGTAAACTAAGCAGAAGCCATTTGAACACAGTAGGAGCAATGAAAGCTAGACACCATATGAGAGATGCAACTAATATGACTCTGCCAAGTTAAAAGCGTCCCATCATAAATGGTGTTTCGACAAATTAGAAGCAGCGCATGCTATAAATCATATGAAAGATGCAACCAATATCACACTACATATACTAAAGGTGTCTCGTCATATTGATTGATGCGGGATACAAAAAACCAGTAGTTTTATGTAAGGACATGCTTAATAGACAGATGTACTATGTACTAAAAATAGGAAGACATGTCACATTAACAGGTATAATGTATAAACAAAGCAGAATAGCACATGCAATTTAACCAGATTGAAAGAATTTCAATCTAGACACCATATGCAACATGCAACCACATATCACGCTGCCAAGTTAGAGCAAGCACCTGCGATGGTGGTGTAGGGGAAATGGGTCATCAACTATAGAGCTACATTCACTATCTTCATCGGGCCTTGCTCTTTCTTGAGAATCATGTGGGGAGGCTGACACTGCTTTCTTTAAAAGAGCATCTTTTCTCACAGTAACCAACTGGGGTGACTATCTCATCATAAGTGATTGATGTGGGATACACAAGAACATTCGTTTGGTGTAAGAACATGGTTAATACACAGATATACTAGTATGTACCAAGAACAGGAAGGCATGTCATATTCAAAGGTACAATGTGTAAGCTAAGCAGATGCAACTTAACCAAGTTGGAAGCAATACAAGCTAGACACCATATGCAACATGCAACCACATATGACACCGCGAAGTTAAAGCAAGCACCTGGGATGGTGGTTCATGGTGAGCGAGATCATCAACTCCAGAGCTACGTTTACCGTCTCCATCTGCTGACACTATAGACTTTATAATGCTGAAACGTGTGTTGCTTATCCGTGTACAAAGCTGGAGCGCCTTCTCCCTTTTCTTTTGTGTTTCTGCCAATAGTTTGGTAGAGGCTGAAATACCCATGCATAAAAAAATAGTGAGAGTATGGGTGAACTATGTATAGAACTAGTGCACTGTAAAAGTAGCAGATAGCAGGTGGCTAAAAAATAAATGACAGGAGACATATGATAGCTCCACAACATTGCATGGCAAACAAAATAATATTCTACTCTGTATGATTTTGTAATATATGAGCACAGGGATGGCTGGGAAATGCAAGTACTCCTCCAGCACACCGCCACATGTGGTCCTATCAAAATAACAGTTGACTAAAAATAAATAGGTTAGTCAATTTTTTTATGAACCATCCGATCTACAAGGAACGGGTAGATATCCTTCGTCTACCTCCCGCCAACCATTGTTGACGATCTTTCTCGAACTGCCAGCGACCACCGGCCTAGACGCCTACCTCCGCTGCCCTGCCCTCCCCTCGACCTCACACCACCACCGTGCTTGGCAGCGCCCCCGGCCATCCCTTTAAGCCCGGCCGACCTCCAGATCAGGCGCCAGCAGCTCCTAGGCCCCACACACCCCTAAGATAAACACTGAGGTGCCTTTTACGCTGGGGAATGCTTCCTTTAATTGGGAATCAACTGACCAGGAATTGAAATCCAGGGGGCGACGGACCTCTAGCTAAGGTGAAATAGTATATGAGGAGAAACCTTGTGCATAGCGAGTTACTAGGAACATCTAGTATCAGGAACAAGGTGTAGGAAGAAGCGGTCAACTAGTGTTTGGGATGAATACCATGCAAGCAGACACGTAACATTTGCATGAATAAGGGAAGAGGAATACCATTTCCGGTTGCCAGTGTTGTGTCCTCTGGATATCGCGGCGATGTTATTCTTTTTACCGGGGTAACTGATGTTTTGGAGGAGGGTGGATCCTTTGACGAAACAATGGCTAAATTGTTCACTGTGTTGCGGTGGCCGTCTGTTGGCAGAGGGGAAGTAGATCCGAGGTGGCAAAGGACGGCGTAGCGGGAACAACTCATGTGCGGCGGACGGTGGCGACGTTGGAGCAGCAGCGGTGAGGCGCAGGATGGCGTGGTTTAACTGGCTCGGGTACAGCACACGTCAGCGTCCTGGAGGCAGCTCGGCCTCGGCTTCAACTACTAGCCATGGAGGGCATTGCCGTTGCGGTTGCGGTGGACGACGACGTCGGGGTATCAGCTCCGGCCTGATGGAGGAGGGCGGCGGTTGATGGGTGGAATGGGGTGGCGGACGGAGGATGGTAGGGTTTCACGGCTCGTGGAGAGGTAGTTTTGGTGCCCACGGTGTACGAATGGGGAATCATACAGGGGCGGGGGGAGCTAATGGGGATCCATGTTTCGGTCCGGGACGCGCTTGTTTTTGAATTTTTTTTGAATAGATGGGTTGCGCTTGTTTGAAATTTGGGGAAATTACACACTTTCCCCCCTCTTAAATTTCGAACCTACTGCGGGTCGTGGGTAGGATGATAATCCTAGGTGTACCAAATAGTGGGCGGGAGCGATTTCGGCCGAGATCGTGTGTGCTTAGGCGGCCATGGTGTATGAATATTTTTCGGAGGCGGTAGCGTGGCGTCTAGGTGAAACTACAAACCTACCCCGGTTTAGACCTTTGGACGTTGGGTCTGTAGGTTTCACGGGTCAGAGTTAGAAAAGTAATTTCCTTCTACCAAACACTTGTGTCACGTGGTTTCGGGCGAGTAGAGGCTCTTTTGGCACTTCGTTCGAAATTTAGAAACTGAAGCATTCACGTTTAGAGTATTCCCTCCTTTTTTATTTACCCTTCATATTAGAGTTGACTAAAGTCAAATTTCATAAAGTTTGACCAAGTTTATAAAAAAATAGTATAAAAATTTATCATAACAAATCTATATGATGTGAAAGTACATTCAATAATACATCTAATTTTATTCATTTTTTATTGCTTATGTTAATATTTTTTTTCTATAAACTTGGTCAAAGTTTATAAATCTTGACTTTTACAAAACATAATACGCGGACTAAATAAAAACGGAGGGAGTACTCTTAAACTTTGAGGATTGACCTAAATAGACAATGTTCAATTTAACCTAGTATGTTTGAAAACCTCATTAAATTATGCGCTTCTTTTTGAAATTTTGACACTTGAAAATCCTATAACTACGATTATTTTGGAATGGAGGAGGTAAATTTGAATCTATTTTGTACATGACTATATATGATATTATATACAAAAGCAGAGCAAAGATTTCTGCCCCCATAATTTAGGTATGATTTCAAATAATTGAATGGACTTCGTGTTCAATTTGAATTTTCTAAACCGCCTTAAGTTGAATTCAAATGAATGCTAGTTCCAAGCTAGCTATTTATAATGTTCATCGTGTAACTTTTGTATGTATAATGTGCTTTACACGCACAACATGAACTACATTCATGTTTATATTTGATTCCTAAAGCGATGCGTTGTCTGGAGTTCAAAATACTAACTACGTGGATCAATTATGTCGAATAATAACATAGACATGCTCAAATGACTGCTCCTTACTTGAAATGCTAATATCATGATCCCATCCTAATATTTGGATACAATTTATATTTTTAATCAATGTGTACATCAGTCTTTTACGTGTAGTTTCACTCTCCATAGGCCCCTCCTCACACAGACGCTGATTTTCTCTCTCACACATACGCACACATGGTGTATATCCATCGGTGGTCTCTCACACACTGTCTCTCAAGGTGTCTTTCTCGCAGACATGCTCTCGATATAACCCTCCCTCACTCTCGTAACCATTTACGACTATTTTCACTAACCTTTATCACAAACACTCTTCCTCTCACAAGAATAGACATGCACAATCCCTATTGACCCTTTCTATATACATAGACCTGCCTACGTGTCTCCCACACACACATTATCTTTAGGCCTGTCTCTCACGCAATGTCTCCACCTATCTTCCTAATTGACAAGTATGATTCTAGCAGAGCATTCTTTAGGATGCCCCTTCGAGTTAGGTTGGATGAATAGTAATATCAGAGATAAGGGGTTACCTTAGTCCGAGGACCTAGGGTTACAAATCCTAGCTGCCTTTGTCAGTGGACACAGAGTCCTTCAAGATTGTGCTATCTTTGTCTTGTATGACTAGTCCTGCATGGGTCTCCCTAAATGCATCACGGGCCGACAAATGTGGCGCAGGACGAAACCGAACCAAGGGCCTCTCGTCGGCCCACCGGACCTCACGCGGGACACACCCTAAGCCCCCACATATACCAAAACAGACACCACACAAAATATTTTCTCCCCGTGCCTCTATCCCCTCCCCCCTTGCATATACACACTCAAGGGCAACTCTCGCCATGAAATCCTATTCGTCTCTCTCTCTGTCTAGACCTCCCTCATTTCTTGTGCTATCTCTCCCACGCCCCTGCCACTGACCCCTCTATCCATTCCTCTCTCTAATACGTAATACATACACATACCTCTCTAGGCCCTGCCAAATACATCAACTACACATTCACACATGTTACATCACGTACCCCATTGATCTAAAAGGCCCTCTCTTCACGTTTATTTCACATACAACATTCCTTTTGAATAAAACCACACCAAGTGTGGCAAAAAAATAATTTTACAATTTCTACATATATACAACATACAAAGTTATATGGAGGAGTATGAACGTTAATTTGCATTGCATGGTGCCCCCAATGATATTTATTCCGCACTATGAATTTTTATATTTTTATACTATATATAAAGTTATTCAAAATAAAGAGAAACGAAGAGCATCACTCTCTCCATCGCATACACCCCTCTATGCTCCAATTACGTACGCACACAAACTATCTCCAGGTCCTCCAAAAGTACGCCCCTAGCACATTCCCGCATGGTTCATCTTTCTCTCGTGATATATACAATGATGATCATTGTATTTGAAGCGAAAGCACCATATGTACATTGGACTTCAGAATCCACTCATTATGGTCACCATTTACATTTTTTGGTTATTATACAGTCATGGGCTCACCGTACAACTCTATATTTGCTCAAGACACGACTAGTTGACTAATTAAACGCTCGACGTGGCACCTCTAGTGTTGCATCGCATTAGCTCATTACCATTGGGCCCACCTATTGGCGTGTATAAGAATGAAAACAAATGATAAAAAAATATTGGACAGTCGTTCAAAGTCATGACCGCGGGCACAGCGGACAAGGTGGCCTTGTATTGGTATGCCGAGCCGTCTGTTTTAACACACGGGAGTTGGTGTACTGATTATACACACACGCACACATGCACATGAACTGCATGCACGCAACACTCACACGAACACACGCAGCCACGCATGCATGCAACACTCACACAACACACACACAGCCACGTATGCATGCAACACACACACACACACACGCATGCATGCATGCACACACCACACGACCAACACACACTCTCACGCTCAAGTGCTCAACCTACACATGCATGCGCACACATCAGGCCCCGACAAACACATACACAACCAGGTGGTTCCCTTGCATGGGTTGGAGTCTTGTCGCGCCTGCGTAAATTTGTGTTTATCTGACCTTTTTCCTATGCAAACTGACAGGTGCGACCCACAAGGAACATGGTCAATTTAACTAGTCAACATAGTTCCATGCAGACTATTTGGCTGGTCAACAGAGTGCAATCTGATGTTGAACGGTGAGCAAGTGACCTCATAATCACCGCAAAACGTATATAGTGACCGTAATGAGCGTATTATGAAGTCCAGTGACTGTATTACGCTTTTCGCTTGAAATACACTAACCGCCCGTGTATTTATCTCTTCTCTCGCTCTCTCTACGGAGCCGAGTATGCCAACATGCCAGTGCCTAAATTGGCGCACGACAGCCCGTTATTGTTGTACTGGTTTCATAAGAACAAACAAGCATTCACGTCTATTGTACAAATTGTAGATATAAGTTACAAATACTATGAAGACCAATACAAATGTTTGAATCGACTTTATGCCCAATTTCTCTCTGTAGGCCCTACAAAAGCACATCTCTACACGTTCTCGCATGTTACATCTAACAAATATGCAATACAACACTACTGCTACACTCTAACACAATAAATCATATGTGTTTTTAGTTTTACTAGATCTCATATTTTTACGTAATTATTAAGTTTGCATACATTAAACTTGTGTCACAGCCCTAGATTAATGCTTGTAGTTAGTGGCATTGCATCCATGCATCATGTTTAATTTTCATGAAACTTGAAATGGGAATTGATCCAAGCCCTAGCACCACATGAAATTCAAATATTTTCAACCTAAAATAATTTTCAATGAACCCAAAGTGCCTTTGAAAATGTTCATGACTTCTGATAAAGGTTAAAACCTTTGTCAAAAATGATGAATATATTTCTAGGTAATCTCTGGATTTTTGATTTAAATCATTATGTATTTGGATTTGAGCATTTAATTACTATAAATATTTAAAATGCTCAAATAATTCTGAAACTAAATGTGGGCCACCGGATTAATCCACAAAGTGTCCACAAATTATTTCAGGATTTTATAAAATGCTTTAGTATTTTTACTAAAGCCAAAACAGTTGCAGAAAAAAATAGAAAACAGAAAACAATTGAAATTAGAAAACAGAGAGAGAGAGAGAGAGAGAGAGAGAGAGAGTTACCTGGGCTGGCCTACCTGTGCTGGCACTGTAGCGGCCCAGCCACCAAGGGCAGAGCCGTCTTGTTCCTACTGCCAGTAGGCAGAGGGGAAGCGTGGCACGCGCGCGTGCGTTTTCGGCCACCTCCTACTTCCCGCCGCTGCCTCGACGCCCAAGACAACGCCACGCAGCACCCTGGACCCGCTCGACCACTCCCCTTTCTCCCTGCCTCGCCTCTCTCGCTCTCTCTCCCAAAGCCGAGCGGACCCGTCGCCGCCTCTCACTGTTGCCACGGTCACCTGCCCTCCCTCGCCTTGCCGACCCTCCCAGAAGAACCGCAGCATCGTATTCATCATCTACAAAGAGCCACGCGACGTCAGGCTCCCCGCATCGCTGGCTACCTCGTCATCTTCCTCCTCTGCCGCCGGTGATCGCCACCGACGTTCCGTCGTCGTCAAGCCGTCCCTGAGCGCGCTGAGATCACCGACGACCTTGTTGTGAGCCCCTCTTCCTCTCCCCTAGCTCCCGTGCTTTTGGTCTCCGTAGCCGCCATTCCCACCGCACCCGAAAGCTCCCCGCCGCCATCCATGGCGCTGCCGCGGCCACAACTGCTACCAACCGCGTCTGAGCCCGCAAGCGCGCTCAGTGCACCACCAGGAGCACATTCCACCCACCAGATTCTCCTCCCGTGCACCGTAGCACCAAATCCGACCCCGCCCGCACTCCGGCCGCCGCCTTGCTCACCGCCGGCGCTGCTCCCGGCCACCCCGAGGCTTCCCGTCCGGTCCTTTGGATGCGGACGAGCAAGAGCTACTCCCCGGTGCCCTCAGCTCGCCAATCCACCACCCATATCTCAAATCCGAACCGAGCCGCCGTCGTTTTGGTCATCGCCGGCAAGGCTCCGGCGACTGCCGACGTGGCCGTCATTAGCAGCTAATCGCGCCACTATTTAACCTCCAGTGAAACAGACAGCCGGGCCCTACCACCTAACTAACAGGCTAACTAAAATAGATTAAGTTTGATCTAATTGCAGTGGGCCCACGTGTCAGCCTTGACTATGCTAACGTGTGCGTTGACCCAACCCCACCTGTCAGTGTCGGTGTACTAAAGTAGGGTTACCTTAGTATCCCGAACTTGTGCACGGGCAGTCGCAGCGTCCCGCGGCAAGGCTTGCCGGGTGCCTGCCAAGATCCTCCGTAGTTCCTATTGAAGCCATTCAAGAACAAAGTGTTTTAACTGAGAAGACAAAACCCCGGCAAGAGGAGCTTGCCGGGAAGGACAAGGCCCCGGCAAGAGGAGTTTGCCGGGAAGGCCAACTTCACATTTTCAAGGAACTTGCCGCGACGCGCCGCGCGTCCCGGCAAGACCCAGCGAGCGACAAGCTTTCGGGCGCGACAAGACAACGACCGCGGCAAGGCGCTTGCCGCGACGAAGCCACCACTCTGTGCCCACGCTCCAGCGCATTCGTCGACGTGTCGCCGCAGGACCGTTCCAGGCGCACGTGGCGGGAAGCTGTGCAGCCAAGCGGTGCGAGGTGGCGAGTGGAGATGACGAGGTAGCCATCATGGCGAACGGTGGCGCCCCTAACGGTCGCTTTTCTGCACTGTTTTGGCGACGCGGACGGGCATTTAATGCCTTTGTCCCCTGCCGTCAGAGTTAGGTAGGGTGCACTGTAGAAGAAGTTGTACCAACCACCCTTTTTACATTTGTACCCTTGCCTACGTTGCCACCTGTCGGTGACCCCTTGAGCCTATAAAACGAGGCCCATGCGCAACGTAGAAGGGGTTCGACTCATTCGAAACTAGAACACTCCCACGCTTTCTAGCAAGAACATAATACAATCACAAAGCAGCAGTAGGAGTATTATCTCTCCGGAGAGCTCCGAAGCTGGGTAAAAATCGCTCGCGTGCTCCGCCTCAATCCGCTCTTCGTGCGCCCTCCGCTCCCTGCCGGACCGAAAAGGGGCCCTGCCCCATAGGTGTTCGTTTCCCACGACATCTTTGGCTCGTGGGAAACGAACACCTATGGGGCAGGGCCCCTTTTCGGTCCGGCAGGGAGCGGAGGGCGCACGAAGAGCGGATCGAGGCGGAGCACGCGAGCGATTTTTACCCAGCTTCGGAGCTCTCCAGAGAGATAATACTCCTACTGTTGCTTTGTGATTGTATTATGTTCTTGCTAGAAAGCGTGGGAGTGTTCTAGTTTCGAATGGGTCGAACCCCTTCTACGTTGCGCATGGGCCTCCTTTTATAGGCTCAAGGGGTCACCGACAGGTGGCAACGCAGGCAAGGGTACAAATGTAAAAAGGGTGGTTGGTACAACTTCTTCTACAGTGCACCCTACCTAACTCAGACGGCAGGGGACAAAGGCATTAAATGCCCGTCCGCGTCGCCCAAACAGTGCAGAAAAGCGACCGTTAGGGGCGCCACCGTTCGCCACGATGGCTACCTCGTCATCTCCACTCCCCACCTCGCACCGCTTGGCTGCACAGCTTCCCGCCACGTGCACCTGGAACGGTCCTGCGGCGACACGTCGACGAATGCGCTGGAGCGTGGGCACAGAGTGGTGGCTTCGTCGCGGCAAGCGCCTTGCCGCGGTCGTTGTCTTGTCGTGCCCGGAAGCTTGTCGCTCGCTGGGTCTTGCCGGGATGCGCGGCGCGTCGCGGCAAGTTCCTTGAAATGCCTTGGTTGGCCTTCCCGGCAAGCTCCTCTTGCCGGGGCCTTGTCCTTCCCGGCAAGCTCCTCTTGTCGGGGTTTTGTCTTCTCAGTGAAAACACTTTGTTCTTGAATGGCTTCAATAGGAACTACGGAGGATCTTGGCGGGCACCCGGCAAGCCTTGCCGCGGGACGCTGCGACTGCTCGTGCACAAGTTCGGGATACTAAGGTACCCCTACTTTAGTACACCGACAGGAGCCGCCGGGCCTGGGCCACACACGGTGCCGAGCGATGTTGGGCCAGGCCCAAAACAGGGCACGGGCACACGAGGCCTGCGTCCACACCATATCTAACTCCGTATCCACCGCGCCCTCCCATAACGGCACGCGTCGAACGCGGCGTCGTGGGAGAGATCGTGGGTGATTCTTTATTCGGAAAAAGCGTAACGTTCGCCTCCGCCTCTTTATAAGCAGGGGAAACAGGGGCAGTTCCCCCACCTTCGTCACTTGCGGTTCCTTCCTCAGAAATCTCCGCCGCTCCCCTCCACTTCCCAAAGCCGAAAGAGAGCAGCGCTCCGCCCCCCCGTCGCCGCCGTCGCTGCCAATGCCCCCGCTCTCCCCCACCGCCTCCGCCATGGCTCCGAAGACCGGGAAGGGTGTGAAGTCAGCCGAGGCGCTGCGGCTTGAGGCGCTGCGGAAGGAGCGGGCACTCTCCCCCCCTGAGCTCTCCGCGAAGGAGCTGAGGGAATGGTTCTATCTCTTCTGGTCGACGGAGACGCGGGCGCATCCGCGCACGCAAGTACTTTCCGCCGCCGCTTCCACTTTGAAATGGTGTCCAAAAGGATACCCCTTCTTCGCATTGTTCTTCTATTGCGGGCTCTGCCCGCCCTTTTCCGATTTCTTCTGTAACATCATGAACACCTACGGGTTTCATCTCCTTGATTTCACCCCCAATGATGTCCTGACCATGGCGGTTTTCGCACATCTCTGCGAGAATTTCGTTGGAATCCACCCAAACATAGCCCTTTTCCGCCACTACTTCATGCCCCGTTCCGAGAAAGGAGAGCCCTTAGCTGGCGGGATCGCCTGGTTCTCGAGAGTCGGCATTAAGGAGGTTTATGTGGAGGGGGAGCTCCGTAGCAAATGGGAGGAGTGGAGAGCGGATTGGTGTTGGATTGTTGATGAGAACCCGCAGCCATTCACCAACTTGCGCCAAACCCGAGTAGTGCGCGGTGGCGATTGGAGCGCCCTGGCGGCGGACGATGCTAGATTGAAGATCGCCACCACCCGGATCTTGCGGCTCAGGCTTGCCGGGCTCACTGTAGGTGCTGTTGGCGCGGACTTCCTTCACTGCCACATCGCCCCTCTGCAGGAGAGGGGGAGACATGCCTGGCTGTTCGGGGGTCCGGCGGATATCATGAGGCTGCGACCGGGCCTCAACTTTAATTTCACTGTTTTGGAGTTGGATGGGACGCTCAAGGAGCTGTTCAAGCACGACCCCAATCATCCCGAGTGGTTCAGGCTGCCGCCGGGTGTCGTCCCATTGTGCAACAACTCCTCGCTCGATCGCATCCGCGCAATGATGCCGGAGTGCGACTCGCATGGGATTATCCCAACTTGGCAGGAGCCCGCCGACGACGTCGTGCAGCAATTCTTCGACGACTTGGTGGAGGTGGCGGTCCGCGCCGATGAGTAGAGGAGCCTCACCAGCGACACCACCGACGATGAGATGCGGCGCATTGCCACCAGGGCGGAAGAGGCGGCGGCGGCCGCCGCCGCGGGCGAGTTCGGGTTTACTGTGGAGGAGGCAGAGGCGGCCGAGGCGGCAAGCATTGCCGAGCGGGAGGAGCTTGTCGGGGAGGTCGTCGGCGAGGGAGAGCCCGAAGCCGAATCGAGCGAGCCCGCCGAAGGCGCAAGCGGCCAACCGTCTTCAAGCAACTTGTCGCAAGCGGAGCCCCCAGTGCAGCCCCCAGCTCAACCAAGAAGGCGCCTCCTCAGGACCAAAGACATAGTAGGGCGGCAGACGGGCCAACAGCTGCCGCGCCGTGGGACACGCTCCATCACGACAAGCACCGTTGCCGCGGGAGCATCTCATGCCGCACCGGCAACTGGAGCGGGGTCTTCTTGGGCCGCCGCTTCTGATCCTGCCGCAGCTCCCGCCAAGCGTCCAAGGGAGCCTACTCCTCCGCCTCGTCGCGCTGAAAGGGTACCGGACTTCGACCTCTCCGCGCTCAGCTCCGACGAGGAGGAAGAAGAGGAGGAGGAGTAAGACTTTCTTTTGTTGTACTTATGGTTCTTCAATTCTTGTTGTTCCTTGTCTCTTATCTGATCTGCTTTCTTCTGAACCTTGTTCCTTTCCAGGACTCTGGCCCAGAGGGCGGCGAAGAGGGCCAAGGTCCCCGTGGTTGTCATCAAGGACGATCCTGCTGTGACAACAGAGGACGTGTCCGAGACCACCTTGTCGGACCCGGCAACCTCTCCCCGAAGCAGCCCCCAGCGTAAGTACATAATTTTACTTCCCGCTGTCAGGCACGCATGGGTGTTCTTTCCTTGCTGATATCTTGATTGTTGGTTTGCTTGTGTAGGAGCAGAACAGGCCCACCAGGAACAGCCAGAAGCCGCCCCTGAGGTGCTATCCGCTTCCACTACGCCGCCAAGGGATGACTCCCCGGCAAGGGAGCGCTCTCCGTCAAGGGACGGGACCAGTGATCCCCCGGTGGTGGAGCCCATGATTACAGAGCCCAGCACAGGTAATCCTTCTTGTCAGAAAACTTCCCTTGGGTTCTTGTTCTTCTGATCTTCTTTTTTGGATATTTGCTTGATTTTTTTCTCCCTCTTCTTGTCTTCAGATCCTCCCTCCACGGAGCCGATGGAGACCGAGGCCACCGGCGAGGAGAACGTGCGCGGCAATACTGATGAAGCCGCTGCCACCGAAGAAAGGGCCGGTGCTGATGATTCTGCCGACGAAGAGGCCGCCAAGGCTGCTGGCGCAGGAGCTGGCGAGGGGTCTGGCGATCGCACTGACGACCCGGGGGCCGCAGGAGTGCAAGGCGCTACGCCGACCGCCGATCCCTCTGCCGCTGACACAGCACCAGGCTCCGAAGATCCCCAGCCCGGCGCCTACTTGAAGGCCGGCGACGGTGTCTTCATCAAGCTCCCATGGGCGTCAAGCTCCAGGGCGTCGGTCGAGGGAGAAGCTTTCGACGGAGAGGTGCTCGCCTCCGCTGGGCTAACAGTGGTTGACGCGCCAAGCAGCAGCAGCGGCGAGTCTGAGGAGGAGCAGCTGCTCCGGAAGTTGGTGTCACTCTACCGCGCCCGACAAGCAAAACTGGAGTCCCGGGAAGCGCTTGTTGCGCAGGCGGGAGTGGACATTAAGAAGCATGCCAAGGAGCTCCAGAGCCGCAACCAAGAGGCCCTCCGGTCCATTGCAGAGGAGAGGGCGCAGCTTGCCGAGGCGTGGAAGGCCTTCCTCCTCGAGAAGGCTGAAGCCGAAGAGCAGCAGCGGCTTGCCGCTGAGGAGCAGTCCACGCGAGAAGGCGAGCTGATGCAGCGGAAGGTCAACTTGGACAGCTACGAGGAGGAGCTTGCCGCGCACGAGGAGACACTTGGCGGGGCCCTCAAGGAAGCGAAGGATGCTGCTGCAGCTGCCGAGGCCGCCAAGAAGGAGCTGGAGGTGAAGGTGACGGAGCTAGAAGCCACTCTCAAGGTGAAGAACGAAGAGCTTGCCGCGCTCCAGCGCGAGCGTGAGAAGGACGCCCTTGCCCATGGTGAGCTGCAGGGTCGTCTCCTCGAGAGGGGCGAAGAGCTGAGCGCCGCCAAAGATTCAAATGCTGATCTGGAGCTGAAGCTGGCCACGCTGACTGAGACACTGGACGGCGCCAACAAGCGGGAGGAGGACTTGAAAGAGGAGATGAAGGCCAACGAGGCGTTGCTAACGAGGGCCGCCGAGACCCAGAACACCTTCAGGGACACTGTAGAGCTCTGGACAGAGGGCCTCGTGAACATTTCCGCGGTCATTAACGAGGAGCTGACGCAACTGGAAATGGAGGGCTTCGGGTACTCCTCCGACAAGAATCTCCAGCCCAGCGCCAAGCTCACTCTGTTCTTCAAGGGCGTGGCGACGGCTCTCCAGCAACTCCGGGAAAGGATCCCAAAGCAGTTGGCTGACGAGTCCCGCGCAATCTGCGCCAGAATTCTGGAGAAGGTGTTGGTGAAGGTGCTCTTCCGCAACCCGGGCCTTAACCTCACCAACGTCCTCAAGAAGCTGTCGGCGGGTGCTGATCTTGAAAAGCTCAAGGCCCTTGTCGCACCCATTGTGGACAAGGTGAATGAAGTCAGGAGGGTTGATGGCGGCCGCGTAGATTAGGCCGCGTGCTTTCTCCTTTTTCTTGCCGCTGCTAGACATGTTACGGGAACAATCTATTAGAGCGCGGCAAGTCATCCTTATAATATAACTTTATCTTGGGCAGTATTTGCTACGTTATTTCCTCTACTTGATTCCTCCCTTTGTATGTTTTTACCCTATGCTTTCATGGAACTTGCCGGTGTCGGCACCCTTGCCGCGAGCGCTGAGTGCGGAACATCAGCAGCCTGCTGGCGGTGTCGCTTCCGGCAAGAAACCTTGTCGCAACTAGTCGCAGCACACTCAAGCTGTTGAGCGGACTCGAAACAAAGTAAGGGCGCAACTAGCTACGAGTCGGTTCCTCCGCGCATAGGTTTTCCATACAAAGCGCGGTCATTGAAGGAAGATAACTTAAAAAAATTTTAAAACTGATCGTGCTCAAACTTTGGCAACTTAGCTTTTCTGTCATTTGCGTCCCGGTAAGGCGATACTTCCTTGAACGACGCCTGGTCCATACCTTTATCTTCTCCTCCCACCTATGGGGCAGGGCCCCTTTTCGGTCCGGCAGGGAGCGGAGGACGCACGAAGAGCAGATCGAGGCGGAGCACGCGAGCGATTTTTACCCAGCTTCGGAGCTCTCCAGAGAGATAATACTCCTACTGTTGCTTTGTGATTGTATTATGTTCTTGCTAGAAAGCGTGGGAGTGTTCTAGTTTCGAATGGGTTGAACCCCTTCTACGTTGCGCATGGGCCTCCTTTTATAGGCTCATGGGGTCACCGACAGGTGGCAACGCAGACAAGGGTACAAATGTAAAAAGGGTGGTTGGTACAACTGCTTCTACAATGCACCCTACGTAACTCTGACAGCAGGGGACAAAGGCATTAAATGCCCGTCCACGTCGCCCAAACAGTGCAGAAAAGCGACCGTTAGGGGCATCACCGTTCGCCACGATGGCTACCTCGTCATCTCCACTCGCCACCTCGCACCGCTTGGCTGCACAGCTTCCCGCCACGTGCGCCTGGAACGGTCCTGCGGCGACACGTCGACGAATGCGCTGGAGCGTGGGCACAGAGTGGTGGCTTCGTCGCGGCAAGCGCCTTGCCGCGGTCGTTGTCTTGTCGCGCCCGGAAGCTTGTCGCTCGCCGGGTCTTGCCGGGACGCGCGGCGCGTCGCGGCAAGTTCCTTGAAATGCCTTGGTTGGCCTTCCCGGCAAGCTCCTCTTGCCAGGGCCTTGTCCTTCCCGGCAAGCTCCTCTTGCCGGGGTTTTGTCTTCTCAGTTAAAACACTTTGGTCTTGAATGGCTTCAATAGGAACTACGAAGGATCTTGGCGGGCACCCGGCAAGCCTTGCCGTGGGACGCTGCGACTGCCCGTGCACAAGTTCGGGATACTAAGGTACCCCTACTTTAGTACACCGACAGGAGCCCCCGGGCCTGGGCCACACACGATGCTGAGCGCTGTTGGGCCAGGCCCAAAACAGGGCACGGGCACACGAGGCCTGGGTCCACACCATATCTAACTCTGTATCCACCGCGCCCTCCCATAACGGCACGCGTCGAACGCGGCGTCGTGGGAGAGATCGTGGGTGATTCTTTATTCAGAAAAAGCGTAACGTTCGCCTCCTCCTCTTTATAAGCAGGGGAAACAGGGGCAGTTCCCCCACCTTCGCCACTTGCGGTTCCTTCCTCAGAAATCTCCGCCGCTCCCCTCCGCTTCCCAAAGCCGAGAGAGAGCAGCGCTCCGCCCGCCGTCGCCGCCGTCGCCGCCAACGCCCCCGCTCTCCCCCACTTCCTCCGCCATGGCTCCGAAGACCGGGAAGGGTGCAAAGTCGGCCGAGGCGCTGCGGATTGAGGCGCTGCGGAAGGAGCGGGCACTCTTCCCCCCTGAGCTCTCCACGAAGGAGCTGAGGGAATGGTTCTATCTCTTCTGGTCGACGGAGACGCGGGCGCATCCGCGCATGCAGGTACTTTCCGCCGTTGCTTCCACTTCGAAATGGTGTCCAAAAGGATACCCCTTCTTCGCATTGTTCTTCTATTGCGGGCTCTGCCCGCCCTTTTCCGATTTCTTCTGTGACATCATGAACACCTACGGGTTTCATCTCCTTGATTTCACCCCCAATGCTGTCCTGACCATGGCGGTTTTCGCACATCTCTGCGAGAATTTCGTTGGAATCCACCCAAATGTAGCCCTTTTCCGCCACTACTTCATGCCCCGGGCCGAGAAAGGAGAGCCCTTAGCTGGCGGGATCGCCTGGATCTAGAGAGTCGGCATGAAGGAGGTCTATCTGGAGGGGGAGCTCCGTAGCAAATGGGAGGTGTGGAGAGCGGATTGGCGTTGGATTGTTGATGAGAACCCGCAGCCATTCACCAACTTGCACCAAACCCGAGTAGTGCGTGGCGGCGATTGGAGCGCCCTCGCGGCGGACGATGCTAGACTGAAGATCGCCACCACCCGGATCTAGCGGCTCAGGCTTGCCGGGCTCACTATAGGTGCTGTGGGCGTGGACTTCCTTCGCCGCCGCATCACCCCTCTGCAGGAGAGGGGGAGACCCGCCTGGCTATTCGGTGGTCCGGCAGATATCATGAGGCTGTGACCGGGCCTCAACTTTAATTTCACTGTTTTGGAGTTGGATGGGACGCTCAAGGAGCTATTCAAGCACGACCCCAATCGTCCCGAGTGGTTCAGGCTACCGCCGGGCGTCGTCCCATTGTGCAACAACTCCTCGCTCGATCGCATCCGCACAATGATGCCGGAGTGCGACTCGCATGGGATTATCCCAACTTGGCAGGAGCCCGCCGATGACGTCTTGCAGCAATTCTTCGATGACTTGGTGGAGGTGGCGGTCCGCGCCGACGAGCAGAGGAGCCTCACCCGCGACACCACCGACGATGAGATGCGGCGCATTGCCACCAGGGCGGAAGAGGCGGCGGCGGCCGCCGCCGCGGGCGAGTTTGGGTTTACTATGGAGGAGGCAGAGGCGGCCGAGGCGGCAAGCCTTGCCGAGCGGGAGGAGCTTGTCGGGGAGGTCGTCGGCGAGGGAGAGCCCGAAGCCGAATCGAGCGAGCCCGCCGAAGGCGCAAGCGGCCAGCTGTCTTCAAGCAACTTGTCGCAAGCAGAGCCCCCAGTGCAGCCCCCAGCTCAACCAAGAAGGCGCCTCCTCAAGACCGGAGACATAACAGGGCGGCAGACGGGCCAACAGCCGCCGCGCCGCGGGACACGCTCCACCGCGACAAGCACTGTTGCCGCGGGAGCATCTCACGCCGCACCGGCAACTGGAGCGGGGTCTTCTCGGGCCGCCGCTTCTGATCCTGCCGCAGCTCTCGCCAAGCGTCCAATGGAGCCTACTCCTCCGCCTTGTCGCGCTGAAAGGGTACCGGACTTCGACCTCTCCGCGCTCAGCTCCGACGAGGAGGAAGAAGAGGAGGAGGAGTAAGAATTTCTTTTGTTGTACTTATGGTTCTTCAATTCTTGCTGTTTCTTGTCTCTTATCTGATCTGCTTTCTTCTGAACCTTGTTCCTTTCCAGGACTCTGGCCCAGGGGGCGGCGAACAGGGCCAAGGTCCCCATGGTTGTCATCGAGGATGATCCTGTTGTGACAACAGAGGACGCGTCCGAGACCACCTTGTCGGACCCGGCAACCTCTCCCCGAAGCAGCCCCTAGCGCAGCCCCCAGCGTAAGTACATAATTTTACTTCCCGCTGTCAGGCGCGCATGGGTGTTCTTCCTTGCTGATATCTTGATTGTTGGTTTTCTTTTGTAGGAGCAGAACAGGCCCACCAGGAACAGCCAGAAGCCGCCCCTGAGGTGCTATCCGCTTCCACTACGCCGCCAAGGGATGACTCCCCGGCAAGGGAGCGCTCTCCGGCAAGGGACGGGACCAGTGATCCCCCGGTGGTGGAGCCCATGATTACAGAGCCCAGCACAGGTAATCCTTCTTGTCAGAAAACTTCCCTTGGGTTCTTGTTCTTCTGATCTTCTTTTTTGGATATATGCTTGATTTTTTCTCCCTCTTCCTGTCTTCAGATCCTCCCTCCACGGAGCCGATGGAGACCGAGGCCACCGGCGAGGAGAACATGCGTGGCAATACTGATGAAGCTGCTGCCACCGAAGAAAAGGCCGGAGCTGATGATTCTGCCGACGAAGAGGCCGCCAAGGCTGCTGGCGCAGGAGCTGGCGAGGGGTTTGGCGATCGCACTGACGACCCGGGGGCCGCAGGAGCGCAAGGCGCTACGCCGACCGCCGATCCCTCTGCCGCAGACGCAGCACCAGGCTCCGAAGAGCCCCAGCCCGGCGCCTACTTGAAGGTCGGCGACGGTGTCTTCATCAAGCTCCCCTGGGAGTCAAGCTCCAGGGCGCCGGTCGAGGGAGAAGCTTTCGACAGAGAGGTGCTCGCCTCCGCTGGGCTGATAGTGGTTGACGCGCCAAGCAGCAGCAGCGGCGAGTCTGAGGAGGAGCAGCTGCTCCGGAAGCTGGTGTCACTCTACCGCGCCCGACAAGCAAAACTGGAGTCCCGGGAAGCGCTTGTCGCGCAGGCGGGAGTGGACATTGAGAAGCTGCAACCAAGAGGCCCTCCGGTCCATTGCAGAGGAGAGGGCGAAGCTTGCCGAGGCGCGGAAGGCCTTCCTCCTCGAGAAGGCTGAAGCCGAAGAGCAGCAGCGGCTTGCCGCCGAGGAGCAGTCCACGCGAGAAGGCGAGCTGATGCAACGGAAGGTCAACTTGGACAACTACGAGGAGGAGCTTGCCGCGCGCGAGGAGACACTTGGCGGGGCCCTCAAGGAAGCGAAGGATGGTGCTGCAGCTGCCGAGGCCGCCAAGAAGGAGCTGGAGGTGAAGGTGATGGAGCTAGAAGCCACTCTCAAGGCGAAGAATGAAGAGCTTGCCACGCTCCAGCGCGAGCGTGAGAAGGACGCCCTTGCCCATGGTGAGCTGCAGGGTCGTCTCCTCGAGAGGGGCAAAGAGCTGAGCGCCGCCAAAGATTCAAATGCTGGTCTGGAGCTGAAGCTGGCCATGCTGACTGAGACGCTGGACGGCGCCAAGAAGCGGGAGGAGGACTTGAAAGAGGAGATCAAGGCCAATGAGGCGTTGCTGACGAGGGCCGCCGAGACCCAGAACACCTTCAGGGACACTGTAGAGCTCTGGGCAGAGGGCCTCGTGAACATTGCCGCAGTCATTGATGAGGAGCTGACGCAACTGGAAATGGAGGGCTTCGGGTACTCCTCCGACAAGAATCTCCAGCCCAGCGCCAAGCTCACTTTGTTCTTCAAGGGCGTGGCGACGGCTCTCCAGCAACTCCGGGAAAGGATCCCAAAGCAGCTGGCTGACGAGTCGCGCGCAATCTGCGCCAGAGTTCTGGAGAAGGCGTTGGTGAAGGTGCTCTTCCGCAACCCGGGCCTTAACCTCACCAACGTCCTCAAGAAGCTGCCGGCGGGTGCTGATCTTGAAGAGCTCAAGGCCATTGTCGCACCCATTGTGGACAAGGTGAATGAAGTCAGGAGGGTTGATGGCGGCCGCGTAGATTAGGCCGCATGCTTTCTCCTTTTTCTTGCCGCTGCTAGACATGTTACGGGAACAATCTATTAGAGCGCCGCAAGTTATTTTTGTAATATAACTTTATCTTGGGCAGTATTTGCTATGTTATTTCCTTTACTTGATTCCTTCCTTTGTATGTTTTTACCCTACGCTTTTAGGGAACTTGCCGGCGCAGGCACCCTTGCCGCGAGCGCTGAGTGCGGAACATCAGCAGTCTGCTGGCGGTGCTGCTTCCGGCAAGAAACCTTGTCGCAACTAGTCGCAGCACACTTAAGCTGTTGAGCCGACTCGAAACAAAGTAAGGGCACAACTAGCTACGAGTCGGTTCCTCCGCGCACAGGTTTTCCATACAAGGCGCGGTCATTCAAGGAAGATAACTTAAAAAAAATTTAAAACTGATCGTGCTCAAACTTTGGCAACTTAGCTTTTCAGTCGTTTGCGTCCCAGCAAGTCGATACTTCCTTGAACGACGCCTGGTCCATACAATTATCTTCTCCTCCCACCTATGGGGCAGGGCCCCTTTTCGGTCCGGCAGGGAGCGGAGGACGCACGAAGAGCAGATCGAGGCGGAGCACGCGAGCGATTTTTACCCAGCTTCGGAGCTCTCCAGAGAGATAATACTCCTACTGTTGCTTTGTGATTGTATTATGTTCTTGCTAGAAAGCGTGGGAGTTTTCTAGTTTCGAATGGGTTGAACCCCTTCTACGTTGCGCATGGGCCTCCTTTTATAGGCTCATGGGGTCACCGACAGGTGGCAACGCAGACAAGGGTACAAATGTAAAAAGGGTGGTTGGTACAACTGCTTCTACAATGCACCCTACGTAACTCTGACAGCAGGGGACAAAGGCATTAAATGCCCGTCCACGTCGCCCAAACAGTGCAGAAAAGCGACCGTTAGGGGCATCACCGTTCGCCACGATGGCTACCTCGTCATCTCCACTCGCCACCTCGCACCGCTTGGCTGCACAGCTTCCCGCCACGTGCGCCTGGAACGGTCCTGCGGCGACACGTCGACGAATGCGCTGGAGCGTGGGCACAGAGTGGTGGCTTCGTCGCGGCAAGCGCCTTGCCGCGGTCGTTGTCTTGTCGCGCCCGGAAGCTTGTCGCTCGCCGGGTCTTGCCGGGACGCGCGGCGCGTCGCGGCAAGTTCCTTGAAATGCCTTGGTTGGCCTTCCCGGCAAGCTCCTCTTGCCAGGGCCTTGTCCTTCCCGGCAAGCTCCTCTTGCCGGGGTTTTGTCTTCTCAGTTAAAACACTTTGGTCTTGAATGGCTTCAATAGGAACTACGAAGGATCTTGGCGGGCACCCGGCAAGCCTTGCCGTGGGACGCTGCGACTGCCCGTGCACAAGTTCGGGATACTAAGGTACCCCTACTTTAGTACACCAACAGGAGCCCCCGGGCCTGGGCCACACACGATGCTGAGCGCTGTTGGGCCAGGCCCAAAACAGGGCACGGGCACACGAGGCCTGGGTCCACACCATATCTAACTCTGTATCCACCGCGCCCTCCCATAACGGCACGCGTCGAACGCGGCGTCGTGGGAGAGATCTGGGTGATTCTTTATTCAGAAAAAGCGTAACGTTCGCCTCCTCCTCTTTATAAGCAGGGGAAACAGGGGCAGTTCCCCCACCTTCGCCACTTGCGGTTCCTTCCTCAGAAATCTCCGCCGCTCCCCTCCGCTTCCCAAAGCCGAGAGAGAGCAGCGCTCCGCCCGCCGTCGCCGCCGTCGCCGCCAACGCCCCCGCTCTCCCCCACTTCCTCCGCCATGGCTCCGAAGACCGGGAACGGTGCAAAGTCGGCCGAGGCGCTGCGGATTGAGGCGCTGCGGAAGGAGCGGGCACTCTTCCCCCCTGAGCTCTCCACGAAGGAGCTGAGGGAATGGTTCTATCTCTTCTGGTCGACGGAGACGCGGGCGCATCCGCGCATGCAGGTACTTTCCGCCGTCGCTTCCACTTCGAAATGGTGTCCAAAAGGATACCCCTTCTTCGCATTGTTCTTCTATTGCGGGCTCTGCCCGCCCTTTTCCGATTTCTTCTGTGACATCATGAACACCTACGGGTTTCATCTCCTTGATTTCACCCCCAATGCTGTCCTGACCATGGCGGTTTTCGCACATCTCTGCGAGAATTTCGTTGGAATCCACCCAAATGTAGCCCTTTTCCGCCACTACTTCATGCCCCGGGCCGAGAAAGGAGAGCCCTTAGCTGGCGGGATCGCCTGGATCTCGAGAGTCGGCATGAAGGAGGTCTATCTGGAGGGGGAGCTCCGTAGCAAATGGGAGGTGTGGAGAGCGGATTGGCGTTGGATTGTTGATGAGAACCCGCAGCCATTCACCAACTTGCACCAAACCCGAGTAGTGCGTGGCGGCGATTGGAGCGCCCTCGCGGCGGACGATGCTAGACTGAAGATCGCCACCACCCGGATCTAGCGGCTCAGGCTTGCCGGGCTCACTATAGGTGCTGTGGGCGTGGACTTCCTTCGCCGCCGCATCACCCCTCTGCAGGAGAGGGGGAGACCCGCCTGGCTATTCGGTGGTCCGGCAGATATCATGAGGCTGTGACCGGGCCTCAACTTTAATTTCACTGTTTTGGAGTTGGATGGGACGCTCAAGGAGCTATTCAAGCACGACCCCAATCGTCCCGAGTGGTTCAGGCTACCGCCGGGCGTCGTCCCATTGTGCAACAACTCCTCGCTCGATCGCATCCGCACAATGATGCCGGAGTGCGACTCGCATGGGATTATCCCAACTTGGCAGGAGCCCGCCGATGACGTCTTGCAGCAATTCTTCGACGACTTGGTGGAGGTGGCGGTCCGCGCCGACGAGCAGAGGAGCCTCACCCGCGACACCACCGACGATGAGATGCGGCGCATTGCCACCAGGGCGGAAGAGGCGGCGGCGGCCGCCGCCGCGGGCGAGTTTGGGTTTACTATGGAGGAGGCAGAGGCGGCCGAGGCGGCAAGCCTTGCCGAGCGGGAGGAGCTTGTCGGGGAGGTCGTCGGCGAGGGAGAGCCCGAAGCCGAATCGAGCGAGCCCGCCGAAGGCGCAAGCGGCCAGCTGTCTTCAAGCAACTTGTCGCAAGCAGAGCCCCCAGTGCAGCCCCCAGCTCAACCAAGAAGGCGCCTCCTCAAGACCGGAGACATAACAGGGCGGCAGACGGGCCAACAGCCGCCGCGCCGCGGGACACGCTCCACCGCGACAAGCACTGTTGCCGCGGGAGCATCTCACGCTGCACCGGCAACTGGAGCGGGGTCTTCTCGGGCCGCCGCTTCTGATCCTGCCGCAGCTCTCGCCAAGCGTCCAATGGAGCCTACTCCTCCGCCTTGTCGCGCTGAAAGGGTACCGGACTTCGACCTCTCCGCGCTCAGCTCCGACGAGGAGGAAGAAGAGGAGGAGGAGTAAGACTTTCTTTTGTTGTACTTATGGTTCTTCAATTCTTGCTGTTTCTTGTCTCTTATCTGATCTGCTTTCTTCTGAACCTTGTTCCTTTCCAGGACTCTGGCCCAGGGGGCGGCGAACAGGGCCAAGGTCCCCATGGTTGTCATCGAGGATGATCCTGTTGTGACAACAGAGGACGCGTCCGAGACCACCTTGTCGGACCCGGCAACCTCTCCCCGAAGCAGCCCCTAGCGCAGCCCCCAGCGTAAGTACATAATTTTACTTCCCGCTGTCAGGCGCGCATGGGTGTTCTTCCTTGCTGATATCTTGATTGTTGGTTTTCTTTTGTAGGAGCAGAACAGGCCCACCAGGAACAGCCAGAAGCCGCCCCTGAGGTGCTATCCGCTTCCACTACGCCGCCAAGGGATGACTCCCCGGCAAGGGAGCGCTCTCCGGCAAGGGACGGGACCAGTGATCCCCCGGTGGTGGAGCCCATGATTACAGAGCCCAGCACAGGTAATCCTTCTTGTCAGAAAACTTCCCTTGGGTTCTTGTTCTTCTGATCTTCTTTTTTGGATATATGCTTGATTTTTTCTCCCTCTTCCTGTCTTCAGATCCTCCCTCCACGGAGCCGATGGAGACCGAGGCCACCGGCGAGGAGAACATGCGTGGCAATACTGATGAAGCTGCTGCCACCGAAGAAAAGGCCGGAGCTGATGATTCTGCCGACGAAGAGGCCGCCAAGGCTGCTGGCGCAGGAGCTGGCGAGGGGTTTGGCGATCGCACTGACGACCCGGGGGCCGCAGGAGCGCAAGGCGCTACGCCGACCGCCGATCCCTCTGCCGCAGACGCAGCACCAGGCTCCGAAGAGCCCCAGCCCGGCGCCTACTTGAAGGTCGGCGACGGTGTCTTCATCAAGCTCCCCTGGGAGTCAAGCTCCAGGGCGCCGGTCGAGGGAGAAGCTTTCGACAGAGAGGTGCTCGCCTCCGCTGGGCTGATAGTGGTTGACGCGCCAAGCAGCAGCAGCGGCGAGTCTGAGGAGGAGCAGCTGCTCCGGAAGCTGGTGTCACTCTACCGCGCCCGACAAGCAAAACTGGAGTCCCGGGAAGCGCTTGTCGCGCAGGCGGGAGTGGACATTGAGAAGCTGCAACCAAGAGGCCCTCCGGTCCATTGCAGAGGAGAGGGCGAAGCTTGCCGAGGCGCGGAAGGCCTTCCTCCTCGAGAAGGCTGAAGCCGAAGAGCAGCAGCGGCTTGCCGCCGAGGAGCAGTCCACGCGAGAAGGCGAGCTGATGCAACGGAAGGTCAACTTGGACAACTACGAGGAGGAGCTTGCCGCGCGCGAGGAGACACTTGGCGGGGCCCTCAAGGAAGCGAAGGATGGTGCTGCAGCTGCCGAGGCCGCCAAGAAGGAGCTGGAGGTGAAGGTGATGGAGCTAGAAGCCACTCTCAAGGCGAAGAATGAAGAGCTTGCCACGCTCCAGCGCGAGCGTGAGAAGGACGCCCTTGCCCATGGTGAGCTGCAGGGTCGTCTCCTCGAGAGGGGCAAAGAGCTGAGCGCCGCCAAAGATTCAAATGCTGGTCTGGAGCTGAAGCTGGCCATGCTGACTGAGACGCTGGACGGCGCCAAGAAGCGGGAGGAGGACTTGAAAGAGGAGATCAAGGCCAATGAGGCGTTGCTGACGAGGGCCGCCGAGACCCAGAACACCTTCAGGGACACTGTAGAGCTCTGGGCAGAGGGCCTCGTGAACATTGCCGCAGTCATTGATGAGGAGCTGACGCAACTGGAAATGGAGGGCTTCGGGTACTCCTCCGACAAGAATCTCCAGCCCAGCGCCAAGCTCACTTTGTTCTTCAAGGGCGTGGCGACGGCTCTCCAGCAACTCCGGGAAAGGATCCCAAAGCAGCTGGCTGACGAGTCGCGCGCAATCTGCGCCAGAGTTCTGGAGAAGGCGTTGGTGAAGGTGCTCTTCCGCAACCCGGGCCTTAACCTCACCAACGTCCTCAAGAAGCTGCCGGCGGGTGCTGATCTTGAAGAGCTCAAGGCCATTGTCGCACCCATTGTGGACAAGGTGAATGAAGTCAGGAGGGTTGATGGCGGCCGCGTAGATTAGGCCGCATGCTTTCTCCTTTTTCTTGCCGCTGCTAGACATGTTACGGGAACAATCTATTAGAGCGCCGCAAGTTATTTTTGTAATATAACTTTATCTTGGGCAGTATTTGCTATGTTATTTCCTTTACTTGATTCCTTCCTTTGTATGTTTTTACCCTACGCTTTTAGGGAACTTGCCGGCGCAGGCACCCTTGCCGCGAGCGCTGAGTGCGGAACATCAGCAGTCTGCTGGCGGTGCTGCTTCCGGCAAGAAACCTTGTCGCAACTAGTCGCAGCACACTTAAGCTGTTGAGCCGACTCGAAACAAAGTAAGGGCACAACTAGCTACGAGTCGGTTCCTCCGCGCACAGGTTTTCCATACAAGGCGCGGTCATTCAAGGAAGATAACTTAAAAAAAATTTAAAACTGATCGTGCTCAAACTTTGGCAACTTAGCTTTTCAGTCGTTTGCGTCCCAGCAAGGCGATACTTCCTTGAACGACGCCTGGTCCATACAATTATCTTCTCCTCCCCCCCCCCCCCCCCCCCGGTGAACTTGTGGGCGAAGGAACCTTCTTTTCTTAACAAAAAGAAAGAAGAGAAAATAAAGATATGGATCCTTAAGGCTCGTTATTGCTTACCGGGGGTAAATGCTGCACAAAGTGTCAGATAAGACATGCAAAAAAGAAAAAAGCATGAAATTTGACAATATGTGCAGAGCATATGATCTTTATTTATGCACGAGATCTGCGCCCGGCTTTGTACAAAGGGTTACACGCAACAGCGGCAAAGCTTGTACAAAAGGTGGTTGCCGGAACAGGTTCCGACAACCGCGCCTTATGGGTAAAACTTACAAAGATGCTCAATGTTCCAGGAGTTGCTCACCGGAGAGCCATCTTTGGTCTCAAGGCGGACAGCGCCAGGCCTAGTGACTCGTTTCACCCGATAAGGGCCTTCCCACTTCGGCGTCAATTTGTTGGAATTCTTGGCGGATTGAACGCGCCGAAGAACAAGGTCGCCTTCCTCGAGACTTCTGGCATTAACCTTGCGGCTATGGTAGCGGCGCAAAGCTTGCTGGTATTGAGCAGCTCGTACAGCAGCCTAAAGACGATCTTCCTCAAGGAGCAGCGCGTTATCTTGTTGCAGCTGCTCTTGCTCAAGCTCATCATAAGCGAGCACTCGAGGCGATCCGTATACGAGTTCCGTGGGGAGAACTGCCTCTGCTCCATAGACTAGAGCGAAAGGTGTCTGGCCAGTGGCTCGATTTGGCGTCGTCCTGATCGACCAAAGAACCACCGGCAGCTCCTCAATCCAATTCTTTCCGCACTTGTGTAGCCTGTCGAAAGTCCTGGTCTTGAGCCCGCGCAGCACTTTAGCGTTTGCCCTCTCCGCTTGACCGTTGCTTCTCGGGTGAGCAACAGAAGCGAAGCAGACCTTGGCGCCAAGATCTTGGACGTACTGCATGAAGGTGCGGCTCGTGAATTGCGTGCCATTATCGGTGATGATCCTATTAGGGACTCCGAAACGGCAAACAATCGACCTGAAGAACTTGACTGCTGACTGTGCTGTCACCTTCCTCACTGCTTCCACTTCCGGCCACTTTGTGAACTTGTCGATTGCAACATACAAGTACTCAAAGCCCCCGACTGATCCGGCAAAAGGGGCCGAGGATGTCGAGCCCCCAGACGGAAAATGGCCAGGATAAAGGGATCGTCTGGAGAGCTTGAGCTGGCTGGTGTATCTGCTTGGAGTGGAACTGGCACGCTTCACACTTGGTTGCTTGTGCAGTTGCATCCTGGAGGGCTGTTGGCCAAAAGAGACCTTGCCGGAAAGCTTTGCCGGCAAGTGCTCTTGCGCCAATGTGATGACCACATATGCCTCCATGTATCTCCGCCAACAGCTTCTGTCCATCTTCCCGGGGAATGCACTTCAATTTCACTCCGTTGAATCTTCTTCTATACAGTATGTCGTCGACAAACTGGTACATACTTGATTGCCGGGCTACTCTCTCCGGTTCTTCTTGCTCTTCGGGAAGTTCTCCTGTCTGAAGAAAACGGACAATCTGCTGCGCCCATCTCGGAGCTTGCGGCTCAGCATGTCGGAGCAAACCTTAGGGCTTGTCGGAGCAGACTGCTCCTGAGCACTCTTGGTGTTGATCTTGGGGACCTTCTTGGCGGTGGCTTCGGGGAGCTCAGCCGGAAAGTAGTCACCGGAAATCAACTTTCTCTTCTTGCTCTGTCCAGTTGATGGTATCACAGATGGTTGTGTCAGCCTGAGCACAAAGATCCCTGGTTCCACAGGTAACTTTAATGCAGCGCACTTTGGCAGGCCATCGGCAACATCGTTCTGGGCTCTTGGAACATGTTCCATCTGTAAGCCGTCAAAATGCTCTTCCAACTTTCTCACTTCATCAATGTAAGCTTCCATCAATGGACTCTGATAATCTTTGTTCACTTGGCGGACGACAAGCTGTGAGTCACCCCTGACAATAAGCTTCTTGATCCCAAGGTCTGCCGCGATCCTAAGTCCGGCAAGCAAACCTTCATATTCTGCAGTATTGTTTGTCGCTTGCTCCTTGGGAAAGTGCATTTGGACGACGTATTTGAGGTGCTCTCCGGTGGGTGCGACAAGTAACACACCCGCACCGGCGCCTTGCAGCGAGAAGGCACCATCAAAATACATGATCCATTCTTTGCTTGCTTCCTTGACGGGGATGCTCGTCTCTGGAGTTTCTTCATCAGGTGTTGGCGTCCATTCTGCTATGAACTCTGCCAATGCCCGGCTCTAGATAGTTGAAGTACTCTCAAACTTGAGGCCAAAGCTTGACAATTCCAGTGCCCACTCGACAATCCTGCCTGTTGCTTCTGGATTCTGCAGTATCCTCTTCAACGGAAAGCGAGTGACAACTGTGATCTCATGTGCTTGAAAGGAATGGCCCAGCTTTCTCGAGGCCATGAGAAGGCCGAAAAGTAATTTCTGCACACCAGAATACCTTGATCTAGCCCCCTGTAGAAGGGAACTGACAAAGTAAACTGGGCGCTGCACCGTTTTCTTCTGCTTCTCTTCTTGTGGCTGCACAGATCCATCCTTGTCGGGACCAGAGCTTGTCGGGGAAGCCCCCTGCTTGTCGCTGGACGTGCTTGCCGTGGCCGCTGGCTCATCATCTGCCTCCCTTTCCGCCACTAACGCAGCACTAACCACTTGATTGGTTGCTGCTAAATATAGCAGCAACTTCTCTTGTGGTTTAGGTGCGACAAGTATTGGAGTGGAGGACAGGTATCTCTTCAAGTCCTGCAGCGCAGCCTCCGCCTCTAGAGTCCATTTCATTGGACCTGCCTTTTTCAAAATTTTGAAAAATGGCAGGGCGCGCTCAGCAGACTTAGAGTTGAACCTGCTGAGAGCAGCCACGCAGCCGGCAAGCCTTCGCACATCCTTGACGCGCTTCGGTGCTTCGATCTACTCAATGGCCTTGATCTTCTCGAGATTAGCTTCAATCCCCCGCTGAGACACAAAGAACCCGAGAAGCTTGCCGGAAGGGACTCCAAACACGCACTTCTCGGGGTTGAGTTTGAGATTGATCTTGCGCAGATTTGCAAAGGTCTCGTCCAAATCTTGAATCAGAGTTGCTCTGTCTTTGCTCTTGACCACTATGTCATCCATGTACGCCTCTACGTTTCTGTGCAACTGTGGCTCAAAAGCTTCGTGAACTACCCTTGCAAATGTTGAACCAGCATTCTTTAGTCCGAAAGGCATTCGTACAAAGCAGTACGTGCCACATGGAGTAATGAATGCGGTTTTCCACTCACCCTCTTCTGCCATGAAGATCTGATGATATCCTGAATATGCATCAAGAAATGAAAGCAAATCACATCCTGAAGTGGAGTCAACAATCTGGTCAATGCGCGGCAAGGGAAATGGATCCTTGGGACAAGCTTTATTAACATCAGTGAAGTCTATACAAACCCTCCATTTCCCGTTCGCCTTGCGCACGACTACAGGATTAGCCAGCCATGTTGGATGGAGTACTCCTCTGACCAGGCCTGCTGCTTCCAACTTCTTGATTTCTTCTGCAATGAATTCTTGGTGCTCCACTGCTTGTTTTCTGACTTTCTGCTTGACGGGCCGCGCGTGAGGACAGACGGCAAGGTGGTGCTCACTGTATATGAGATTTCCGGATTACTATAGACTGTCCTGTTTTTGACAGATTCTGTTTTCTATGTGTTGTTCGCTTATTTTGATGAATCTATGGATAGTATCGGGGGGGTATAAACCATGGTGAAGTTGCAATACATTAGATATAGTGCTAATATGAAGTTGGAAGGAGTTTGCAACAGCAGTTAAAGGTAGTGATTTCCTTTATTATACTAACAGATCTCACAAGTATTTGTTAAGTTTTGTGTGGATGAAGTGTTCGAAGATCGAGGAGCTATCAATATGAGAAGAATAAAGAGAGGCAAGAGTTCAAGCTTGGGGATGCCCAAAGAACCCAAAGTAAATATTTCAAGGATACTCAAGCCTCTTTACCCAGGTTGGCATCCCATCTTTCTTCTTCAACAATTACTGGTATTCCTCGGTTTTTGGTTTGTTCACATGATTTGTGTCCTTTGTGTTTTTCTTTTTCTTTAAGAACCATGCTAGTATGAGATAGACCTTCATTCATTTATAGAATGCTTCATGTGCTTCACTTATATCTTTTGAGTATAATCTTATAGAATGCTCTTTGTGCTTGACCTAAATCTTTTGAGTATAGTTTTATAGAATGCTTCGTGTGCTTCACTTATATGTGTTGAGCTTGGATATTGGTTAGTCTATATTAATTGTAGAATGCTCCATGAACTTCACTTATGTCTTTCAGAGTATGAATAATACTATCATAGAAAGTGGGTTTGGAAGAGTGTTAACTTTAGGAAGTAATGATCCCACTATTTTGGAGGGTGTCAAATCTTAGTATGATATTTATGAAAGTGGATTTGGAGAGGTCTTGACTTTAGTTAGTAATGATTCCACTATTTCGGAAGAGGTTCCAATTGATTATGAGAACAAAGTTGCTATCTATGATGATTATTTTGATCACATGTATGCTATAAGGAATAATGTTAACCATGAAACTTGTCATCATGATTTTAATTTTCAATTGGATTATGCCTGACATGATAGTTATTTGTTGAGTTTGCTCCCACTGTTCCTAATGAGAAGAATTTTGCTTATTTGGAGAGTAGAAAAATTTATATGCTTGTAGATCATGAAAAGAATGCTTTATGTCATGTTGAACTCATTCATGATGCTACTGAAAAATTATTATGAGGGAGTAATACATGCTTGTAGGAGTTGCAATAATATCAACTTTCCTCTCTATGAATTTAAAGTTCTGAAGTTATACTTGTCTTGCCTTCCTATGCTAGTTGATTCTTGTTCCCATAAATTGTGTGCTCACAAAATCCCTAGGAATAGGAAGTGGATTAGATTTAAATGTGCTAGTTATATTCTTCATGATGCTCTCTTTATGTTTCAATTCTTATCTTTTATGTGAGCATCATTAAAATCATCATGCCTAGCTAGGGGCCTTAAACGATAGCGCTTGTTGGGAGGCAACCCAATTTTATTTTTGTTCTTTACTTTTTGCTCTTGTTCAGTAATAAATAATTCATCTAGCCTCTCGTTAGATATGGTTTCAAGTTTTAATTAGTGCTTGTGCCAAGTAGAACCTTTGGGAAGACTTGGGTGAAAGTTAGTGTGATCTTGCTGTAAAAACCAGAAACTTTGCGCTCACAAGATTAGCTGTGTTTTTTACAAAAGAGTGATTTTGAGTTGATTATTTCAGAAGATGATTAATAGACAAATTACTCACGTCCAAAAAATTATTTCAGAATTTTTGGAGCAGCAGAAGTATGGTTGTTATTCAGATCATTACAGACTGTTCTGTTTCTGACAGATTCTGTTTTCAATGCATAGTTTGCTTGTTTTCTAGTTTCTATGGCTTATATTTCTCATTATAAATTGTAGAAATGATAAGGTACAGTAGGCATTGTGTGAAAATAATTATGAATCTTGTCTTTAAAACTACCAAAGTGAATGATTTACTCTTTATCATACTAACCCATCTCACGAAGCCCCGTTACGTTTTGTGTGAATGAAGTTTTCAAGTTTTGAGTGAGATATCGATATGCGGAGAATAAGGAGTGGAAAGACCCTAAGCTTGGGGATGCCCAAGGCACCCAAAAGTAATATTCAAAGAAGACTCAAGCGCCTAAGCTTGGGGATGCTCCAGAAGGCATCCCCTCTTTCGTCTTCAAAACCATCGGTATACCTTACTCGGAGCTTTATTTTTATTCGTCACATGATATGTGTTTTGCTTGGAGCATATTTTCAATTTTACTTGCTGTTTGAATAAAATCATTGGAGCTGAAATCTTGAATGGAAAATAATCCTCCCATGTCCAGTTAATTATTTGACTACTCAGTGTTCTTCACTTCTATCTTTTTGGAGTAGTTTGTCATTTACTCACGTGCTTCACGTATATCCTATGAGTAAATGACTGAATGAATTGAATATCATAAATCTGAATTTATATATGTTTCGTATGCTTATACCATGGGGAGTAATGACTTCACACATAATTAGTATAGGTGGTAAATTTATTGAAAGATAGCAAACATAGAATTGGTTACTTGAACAATTCATGAAAGAATATTAAAGGAAGAGAGATTTCACATATAAATAAACTATCTTGGACATCGTTTGTAATTGTGAGCATTCATTAAAATATGACATGCTAAAAAGTAGATGTTGGACAAGGATGACAACTTAATGGGTTATGTTTTCCTATAACTGAAACGTTATATTGTCTTGGATCGTCCAACATGTTGAGGTTGCCTTTCCCTCTCATGCTAGCCAAATTCTTTGCACCAAGTAGAGATACTACTTGTGCTTCCAGACATTCCTTAACCCTGTTTTGCCATGAGAGTCCACCATACCTACCTATGGATTGAGAAAGATCCTTCAAGTAAGTTGTCATCGATGCATGCAATAAAAATTGCTCCTTAAATATGTATGATCTATTAGTGCAAAGAAAATAAGATTTATACGAACTTGTGATAGGGAAGAAATAAAAGCGACGGATTGCATAATAAAGGTCTTTGTCACAAGAGGCAATTAAAGTGACGTTCTTTTGCATTAAGATTTTGTCCATCCAACCATAGAAGCGCATGACAACCTTTGCTTCCCTCTACGAAGGTCCTATCTTTTACTTTTGCCTTCTACTCTTATACAAGAGTCTTGGTGATTTTGACCTTTACTTTTTACACTTTTTCCTTTGGCAAGCACTTTGTGTTCAAGCGATCCAGATATATATATATATATATATATATATATATATATATATATATATATATATATATATGTATGTATCCACTTGGATGTAGGTTTCATAATGTATTATTGTTGACATTACCCTTGAGGTAAAAGGTTGAGAGGAGAGACTATAAGCCCCTATCTTTCTCTGCGTCCGATTAAAACTTTGAACCGATAAATATCACGTAAGTGTTAGCAATTGAGAAAGATTAAATGATAGTTGAGTATGTGGAGTTTCCTAAATCAAATCTCTTACATAGACCCTTCCTAGAAATAAGATGAATTGCAATTGTTTTATGACTGAAAACATAGTTTGCTAGTTTTCTAGACAGTTTGTGATCTATACTTTTACATGTGAATAGCTTGTTACTTGATCATGAGAAGTTTTATGAGTTGAGGTACTGTTATTATATATAATGATGCTAGAAAAGTGATTGAAACTATCATTGATCAAACTTAAGCACTTGGTAAGCACTCACACTTCATAAATTATTTCTTTTATCATTTACCTACTCGAGGACGAGCAGGAATTAAGCTTGGGGATGTCGATACGTCCCCAACGTATCTATAATTTATGAAGTATTCATGCCATGTTTACAATAGTTTTATATGATTTTGGTATGATTGGATTAGAACTATCCCGGACTGACGCTGTTTTCAGCAGAACTACCGTGTTGTTATTTTTGTGCAGAAATAAAAGTTCTCGGAATGCGCTGAAAATCAACGGAGATTTTTTCTGGAAAATATATAAAATACTAGAACGGAGGGTTATCAGAGGGGAGTCCCGTGCGACCCACGAGGGTGGAGGGCGCCCCCTAGGGCGCCTCCCCTGCCTCGTAGACTCTCCGTGGGGCCTCCTGACTTGTTCTTGATGCCAACCTCTCCTATAAATCCCCAAACCTCCAAAAAATAACCTAGATCGGAAGTTCCACCGCCGCAAGCCTTTGTAGCCACGAGAAATCAATCTAGGCCCTCTCTAGCACCCTGCCGGAGGGGGCCATCACCACCGGAGGCCATGGAGGAGGATCCTGGAGGGGCCATCATCGCCATGAAGGCCAAGATCCAGAGGGAGAACCTCTCCCCATCCAGGGGGGAGGCCATGGAGGAGGAAGCACAATGGGGAGAACCTCTCCACCTCTCTCCCGGTGGCTCGGGAGTGCCATCGGGAGGGGAATCATCGTCGTGGTGATCGTCTTCATCAACATCACCATCATCATCCCCATCCTCATCCCTTTTATGCGGTCCACTCTGTTGCACCCCGCTGTAATTCCTACTTGAACATGGTGCTTTATGCCACATATTATGATCCAATGATATGTTGCCATCCTATGAGGGTTTGAGTAGATATCCTTTGTCTTTGGATTGATTGATAATCTAGATTTGTATGAGTTGTATGTTTTATTCTGGCTATATCCTATTGTTCCCTCCATGTTTCACGCCCAATATGCGACCCTATCCAAAAGGAACTCGAAGGTCCCACCAAGGATAGTCCCGCATATTGAAACGCTTTTGCAAGGTGGATATCATTACATCAACATTACATAATAGATGGGGATACATACATAAGGCATACAATGCCACACGAATACAACAACATCTTACAAGAGAGCACCATCCGACTACGGATGAAACACAAACAGAAACTCAAACGACATCCACCCTGCTAGCCCAGGCTGCCGACCTGGAACCTATCCCTTGATCGAAGAAGAAGCAAAAGAAGACCTCCAAAACAAGCAACATCACTCTCGCGTCATGATCATCGCAAAACCTGTAACTGCAACTGTTGTTGAAGTAATCTGTGAGCCAAGAGGACTCAGCAATCCCATTACCATGGGTACCAAGACTAGCAAAGCTTAATGGGAAAGGAAGGGGTAAAGTGGTGAGGTTGCAGCAGCGACTAAGCATATATGGTGGCTAACATACGCGAATGAGAGCGAGAAGAGAAGCAAAGGAACGGTCGTGAAGCTAGCAATGATCAAGAGGTGATCCTGAACTCCTACTTACGTCAATCATAACCCAAAACCGTGTTCACTTCCCGGACTCCGCCAAGAAGAGACCATCATGGCTACACACACGGTTGATGCGTTTTAATTCGGATCTGGTGTCAAGTTATCTACAACCAGACATTAACAAATTCCCATCTGCCACATAACCGTGGGCACGGCTCTCGAAAGTTTATACCCTGCAGGGGTGTCCCAACTTAGCCCATGATAAGCTCTCGCAATCAACGAAGGATATTCCTTCTCCCAGGACGACCCGATCAGTCTCGGAATCCCAGTTTACAAGACATTTCGACAATGGTAAAACAAGACCAGCAAAGCCGCCCGACGCACCGACAATCCCGATAGGAGCTGCACATATCTCGTTCTCAGGGCAACATCGGATAAGTCAAGCTACGAGTAAAACCAGACCTCGAGTTTCCTCGAGGGGGCCCCGCAGGCTGCTCGGTTCAGACCAGCACTTAGAGAAGCACTGGCCCGGGGGGGCTAAAATAAAGATGACCCTCGGGTTGGCCGACCCAAGGGAAGGGTATAGGTGGTGGTGAGGCAAATGGTAAAACCAAGGTTGGGCCTTGCTGGAGGAGTTTTATTCAAAGCGAACTGTCAAGGGGGCCCCATAAATCACCCGACCGCGTAAGGAACGCAAAATTCGGGAACATAACACCGGTATGACGGAAACTAGGGCGGCAAGAGTGGAAAAAAACACCAGGCATAAGGCCGAGCCTTCCACCCTTTACCAAATATATAGATGCATTAAAAATATAAGAGATATTATGATATCCCAACATAACCCTATCCACCATGGAGCAACCTTCATCTTCACCTGCAGCTAGCAAAGCTATAAGAGGGGCTGAGCAAAAGCGGTAACATAGCCAAGCAACGGTTTGCTAGGAAGGGTGTCAAAAGGTTAGAGGTTCATGGCAATTTGGGGAGGCTTGAAGAACAAGTTATAGGAAGCGCAGCAAAGCGATAGAACGAAGCAACTAGCATAGCAATGATAGTAGTGAGATCTAGGGTGACGGTCATCTTGCCTGAAATCCCGCTAGGAAGAAGAACGAGTCCATGAAGAAGATGAAGCCACGAAGATGAACCAAGCGTAGACGAACGAATCCTCACGATCGCAATGAAACGGGAACTATCGAGAAGAAGCACACAACATAGTAAACACACCACACATAGACAAGACATGATGCACAACCAAGCATGATGCATGAGAAATCTAGATGAGGCTACTCATGGCAAGAGATGATGCAAACAAGAACAACACATCAAAGCAAGTTTAAATGAGGCCGGAAACAACATATAACAATTCCGGTAAGTCCTCATATGCAAGTTTCAAAGTTGGTCCAGATCTGAATAAACATTATGTTCAAGTTGTTAAACAGCAAGTTAAGATTCTAGTCAAGTTACATATAAAGTTCATTTAATTCGGAGCTACGGCCTAGAAGATATGAGCAAAACAAGTTAAACATGGCATTGATGCAAAATGCAAACAAACATCAAGCAAACACACCAAAACAAGGATGCAACATGATAATATGAATCTTCATGCAAAATCAAGCAAGTTTCATATAGAGCACACTCAAAACAGAGCAACGGTTCAACACATACACTCTATACAAAGCATAACAACAATATGTCCAAAACAGCAACTAGGCATATTTCAAGCATCAAAACAACATGCTACAGCATCTCAACATAAGAACAAAAGGCATGGACACAAAGTACAGGTAAAGCATGGCAAAACATGAACACTGAGCTATCTCCAGAAATCACTAGAACATGCTCCAAAACACATGGTAACATGGCAAATAATAATAGTTTCAGACTTTGCAGAAATAACATCAGGTTGCAATGTTTAGAGCTATCAAACAACAAGCTACAGGAACTTATCATGGCAAACAAAGGCATGGCATGAATCTACTAATTGCATAGAACAAAAGTCCCTTACTGACCATGAGCCAAAAGGGCACAGAAAATATGATGGCACCCATGTAAACATAGCAAGTTATATGACAGATTCATACATGGCAGGAACAACAATAAGTAGGCATGTTGGTGAGCTTGAACCACTCACCACAGAGCAATACATGGCATGGAAAGGCAACCAACAGTAAGAAGACATGTTTATGAAGCTAAGCATGGCAATAGCAACTTCATAGGATGCATGGATCACTAGCAAAACACATGGCAAAACTGAACTTAATGTTAACAGGCTGGCAGCAACATTATTTAGCAATTTGAGAGAAAGATTGCGACAAGTTACAGCAAGCTATAAATGCAACCATGGGCATGGATGGATAGAGCATGACATATATAACAAAGCATCCTTAGTGAACATCTCCAGATTATGCATAGAATGACTTGTAGGAGCAAGTTTACATAGCATCATGAAATAGCAGAATCTGTCTAGCAAAACAGCAACAGCAAGTACACTACTTAACAAGCTCGATGCACTCACTAAAAGACCCACAAAAATACATGGATGGCACCACTGTGAAGATGGCATGACATAGTACAAAACACATGTATACATCAACCATATAGGATGCACACATCAAACATGGCAAAAATGACAAATGAGCATGTTATAACAGTTTCAGCAGATTAACATCACATAACACTCTTGCAACAATGATTCAGGCATCTAGATGAACTCAAATGAACATGATGCAATGGAATAAAATGAAGTACTCGTTGAGACGAACAATTTGATATGCTACACGCCTAAAACGGAGCAGCAAGCATGGAGTTATGATGCGATGAACATGACATGATAATGCAAAATATTCGGGGACGGTGAAAATTGGACCTCAGGGAAAGTTGGACTGGGCGGACCCGAGACGAGTGGATCCGGGGACAGGGCAGCTGTTTGGATCGGCGGGCTGGTGGATCTAGTCCACCTGACCAGATCCGGCGAGGACGGCGGCGCCGGCGAGCTCCTCCGGCGAGGGCACGGCGAGATGGCACGCGGGGTCGGCGGGGCAGGCACGGCGGAGGCAGATCCGGCCGGTCCCGGTTGCGGCGGGGCCCGGCGGCGCCGTTGCGGGGTCAGGACGGCGAGGGGCGGCCGGGGTGCGGCGCGCTCCGGCGACAGGCAGAGGGAGCCGGGGCACGGCGGAGGCGCGGCGGAGGGATCCGGCCGGTCCCGGTCGCGGCGGGGCCCGGCGGCGCCGTTGCGGGGTCAGGACGGCGAGGGGCGGCCGGGGCGTGGCGCGCTCCGGCGACAGGCAGAGGGAGCCGGGGCACGGCGGAGGCGCGGCGGAGGGATCCGGCGGCGTCGCGCGGAGGCGAGGCGTGGGAGGCGCGGAAGTAGACGGTGGGCCGCGGGGCCGGACGGAGGGGCACTACGGGGAGTTCCGGCAGCGTGCCACGGCGGCGGCGGCGCTGGCCAGCAGTGAGACTCGAGGCGGCGGGGACGGACGGGCCGGGCGGCGGCGGATCTGTGCCCATGCGGGCCCCGCATGGGCTCCGCGGGCCGGCGGCGCGAGGACGGCGGCGGAGGACACGCGGCACCCTCTGATTGGCTGGGCGCGGCGGCGGCGGACGTGTCCGGCCGGGGCGGACGTGTCCGGCGGCGAAGAGGGAGCGGGGCTAGGGTTTCGGGGGGATTCATCCGCGAATTTCGGGGGTACGCACATATTTATAGATAGAGGGAGCAAGGAGAGTCCAAATGAGGAGCGGTTTTAGGCCATGCGATCGTGATCGAACGACCGAGATCATGGAGGGAAGTTTGCTGGGTTTTGGGCCAGTTTGGAGGAGTGTTGGGCTGCAAAGAGAAGGGGGCTTTTACGGTTTCCCGGTTAACCGTTGGAGTATCAAACGAACTCCAAATGGCACGAAACTTGACAGGCGGTCTACCGGTGCTATACCAAGGCTGCTTGGCAAACCTCTAGCCATTCCGAGAAAGTTTAACACCCGCTCACAACGAGAGGCAAAAGGGGCACGCCGGGGGAACATAGGAGTGCCAGATTGCAAAACGGACAACGGGGAAAATGCTCGGATGCATGAGACGAACACGTATGCAAAATGAGATGCACATGATGACATGATAAAATGCAACACGCAAGCAAATGACAAGACAACAACGGCGAATAACTGGCGGACACCTGGCGCATTGAATCCGGGGCGTTAGACCATGTTGCGCAAGCGTGAGGGAATCCTGTTGTAGGGTGTTGCAATACATTCATGATTTGCTTATAGTGGGTTGCTTGAGGGACAGAAGCATAAACCCGTGTAAGGGGGTTGTTGCATATGGGATAAAGGGGACTTTATATGTTAATGCTATGGTTGGGTTTTACCTTAATGATCTTTACTAGTTGTGGATGCTTGCTAGAGTTCCAATCATAAGTGCATATGATCCAAGAAGAGAAAATATGTTAGCTTATGCCTCTCCCTCATATGAAATTGCAATAGTGATTACTGGTCTTGTTAACAATTGCCTAGGATAATTCCGCACACCAACCCATCATTATTCCACACTCGCTATTTATAATATTTAGGAATATATTCTAAATTTATGATAACAACACCTACTTTTATATTTTAGCTCTACAATACCATGCAAAGTTATCATCTTCATACCCACAACGTAGTTTTATTTCTCGTTTCTAGTTGGAAGCAAACGTTCGGTGTGCGTAGAGTCATATCAGTGGTAGATAGGACTTTAGAGAATATTGATCTTACCTTTAGCTCCCTGTGGGTTCAGCACTCCGTACTTATCACTCCCTGAAGGAGTTGTCCTCCTCAGGAGGGCTCCTGAGGGGCGGAGAGTTCTATGCAACTACCTCACGAGGCTCAGCTAACGTGAGCCATGACGACCAAGGCCAGGCAGGTGAAGAGCGCAGGTTTCCCCTTTGGTGCAAGGGAGGCAAGCCACAGGAGCGGAGTCCCGAGGAATCAGCCAAAGGTTTCCATTCTGGTGAAACGAGACCAGGACTGGCAGGACTGCAAGCCGGAGGTCATCACCGAGTCCACCGCAGCATCGTGACCAGAGGCTTTTCGCAGGCGAAGACTACTTTTGTCAGGATAGACTATACTAGTTGTCCCCTTTCAAATCCCACCATTGTGGAATCCCTTCCCGCTCATATTTGGGAGGAGGACTAAGGCACTATATATAGGACTTAACCACCACCAGAGAAAGGGGACGAAAGAGAACGAAACCAGAACAAGTAAAACACCACACCAGCTCAAGAACACCTCACCTCCGGAGGCTTGTTCATCCTTTGTAACCAGCTCATCCATAGCCCCTCGAGGCAATCCACCACACCACACTAGAGTAGGGTATTACACCACAACGGTGGCCCGAACTAGAATAAATCTCTATGTCTTTGTGTCTTTGCGGGCTCTTCGCGCTAGGCTAGGGAAGATCGCGAGTAGGTATGCTGGGCAGGTTGAGATCTCTGCATGCACCGCAGTGTTCGAACCTCTCACGTGTTGCCGGATCCCAAAATCCAATATTTGGCGCGCCAGGTAGGGGTGCGCCGGATCCACTCTTCCGTCATTTGATCCGCCTCTGCTCCGACATCTCCATGGCCGACTTGCACAGGGCTCGCGCCGAGCGTCTGGCCGCGGTCACCGCCCGCATCTCTCAGACGGCTTCGGTGGGTGACGGCTGCGCTGCCACAGGCCCTGCTGGCCACGAGCAGCAAGCTTCGTCGCTGCACCCGTCGGTGCACCATGATGGCCGAACCGCTACTCCGTCGCTCACCCTTGCGGCTTCATCATCCCAAGCGCGCCGCAGGGCAGGTGGACGCGCAGGCCGCCCTGCTCACGGCGCGGGAGCTCCTTCGCTACCGTCCCGTGGGTGATCTCTATGAGGAATGGCTCGAGCGCATTGCCGAGCTCATCAGCGTCGCGCACGGGGGTTCCGACGGGCCGGCTCGCTCGCTGCCTCAGCAACCACCTGCAGCGGGTGATGTCACGCGCGGGGCTCCTCCTCCGCCTCCGGCTCGGGGTGCCATCGTCGAGCCAAGGCGTATGGCTCCACGGCGCGACCCGCAGCGCCCGACGGCGACTCGAGATGACGTGAGCCGCCAGGTGGTGCAGCGTCCCCAAGGAGAAGCGTGCATGCTTCGAGCGCCCTAGCACCAGGCTCGCGAGCCGCCACAGGAGGTGGCGGCGCGCGTGCACCAAAACTATGTTCCACCCCCTCGAGAACCTCCGATGGCCATGGCAGGATGCCGTGCGTTGACTGCAGAGCTCCGCAACATCGTCTGGCTGAGCAAGTTCAAACCTGACCTGCCTCCACGCTATGATGGCACCGCAGACCCCGCCAAGTTCCTACAGCTCTACTAGTTGAGTATCGAGGCGGCCAACAGCGATGAGAAGATCATGGCAAACTGGTTTCCGATGGCCCTCAAGGATGGCGCGCATTCTTGGCTCCTGAACCTGACCGAGGGGTCGGTTTTTTTCCTGGGAAGAGGGCGAACGCTTCATCGCCAACTTCCAGGGCACTCGCGACCATCCGCCGGCCGCAGGCGACTTGCGCCGCGTCAAGCAACAACCTGGGGAGACCCTGCATAAATACATCCAGCGCTTCAACAACGTCCGCCTCAAGATTCCCAAGGTGTCCGACGAGGACATCATCTCTGTGTTCACCGATGGCGTCCGTGATGTATAGATGAAGGAGGAGCTCGCCATCCACGAGGACCACTGTACTGCTCTGGAGATGTTCAACATGGCGAACAAGTGTGCGAGGGCTGAGGAGGGACACCTCTCCCTCCTCAAGCTCCTTGATGCTGATCCAGAAGACAAGAAAACCAAGACCAAGGACATGAAGTACAAGGGGCCAACCGTGCTTGCAGCAGAGCCAGAGACCAAGCGTGGGTGCGACCACCCCGAGTCTTCCAAGGGCAAACAACCGTTCTACGCCTTCCACAATGTCTACAGCCACAATACCAGCGACTGCCAGGAGCTCAGGGCTCTCCGCGACGGTTGCCTCGATCGATGCCCCGAGCGGAACGATCGGGGCTACGGTCGCGGTGGTGGCCAAGGCGGAGGCCGTGGGGACGGACGCAACCGTCATCAGGAGTGGCGCGACCAGCCTCGTGAGGACCGTTGGCAGGACCAGCCTCGTGAGGGAAACTGGAGGGAGCAGCCTCGTGAGGACCGCCCTCAGGGCAACACAACCTTTCCTCCTCTGACTCCACCACCAAGAAGGAATGAAGATCACCACCAGGATGAGGGGGCTGGGGTCTTTCAGGAGCCGTGAGCCATCGCCTGCATCTTGGGCAACTCACAAGCCCTAGCTTCTCACTGTGTCTTCAACCAGTTTGCGCGCGAGGTCAATGCGGCACTCCCCAAGCTTGAGGCAACTCTCCCTCTCAAGTGGTCCAAGTGCACCATCACCTTCGACTCCACAGACCGGATCAAGTGCGCGGCCACTGCTGGCGCGCTCCCCATGCTCTGCTCCCCCGTCATCAGCAATGTGACCGTCACCAAGACTCTCATTGATGGCGGAGCAGGGCTCAATGTTCTCTCTGTCCAGACGTTCGACAGACTCTAGGTGCCATAATACCAGCTGCACCCCACCAAGCCATTCTCAGGAGTGACCGATGGATCGACACACCCAACCGGGCAAGTGCACCTTCCTGTCACCTTCGCCGAGCGCAAAAACTACCGCACTGAGCTCATTGACTTCGACATCGCCGACATCCGCCTGCCCTACAACGCCATCCTAGGGTACCCAGCACTGGCAAGTTCATGGCGGCCATGCACAACAGCTACAACATCCTCAGGATGCCAGGAAGTGGCGGCATCATCATGGTCGCCTGTCAGGAGAAGGATGCGGTTTGCTCCCCCGAGCGCGCCTTCCAGGCTGCAGCAGTTGAAAACCCTGAAGAGGAAGACAGCGCCCTCCCTCCTGAGGTTGCCCCGAAGACAAAGAACCTGCAGCTGGGCCAGGGATCTCGTGAGGAAGCAACACCCGAGGATGCAGTGCTGAGCCTCGCGTCTCCGGACGCGGCGCCTTCTCCTATCGCATAGGAAGGCGTGCCCGGCACCCCCCTCAGGCTGGGCTCGGGGGCTCTCCTCTAGAGGGCCTCAGACCTAGCCCATGTCGCGAGAGTGGCGCTCGGGCACCATGTGGAGGCGCTCTTCAGAGCGCACTTCCCAGGAGACGGCAGCAGGCGTGAGGCACCAGGCGTTCAGGAGTTCATCAGTGAGGCAATCGAGGAGATTCAGGAAGGAAGGGTTCTGCAAGGCGATCGTTGCTTGCCGTGAGGCAGAGCTCGCTGCCCTTGCAAGGGTAAGGAGTTCCGCGTCTGCATCGACATCCCCGGGCTCAACAGGGCCACGTCTCGGCAGCTCTTGTGGCCGTATCTTGTCGGCCGATGCCAGGGACCGCCGCACGGCTGAGGCGTTCCAGCGCTGCATGAGGGACGCTCAGGCAGCCTACAAAGCCAGGCACCAGGCGATCCCCGCGGAGATGGAGGAGCACCTTCAGGAGCCCCCGGGTCCGTCCGAGCCTCCCGAGGCCCGGCGCCGGAGTGGCTCATGAGGCACGGATTTAGCAGTGCGCCCTTTTTGGCTACTTCAACAACTCTTCAACAACGGTACCAGGTGACTTCTTCCTAGTTCATTCAGTTTGGGGGCGCCCCTCGAGCCGTGTGGGTCTATCCCTATGGCGTGTATCATTTTGCACTCACCAGGATTATCTAATCATTTCCGTGAATTTATCTATGATTGTCACCTTGTGACCTCCGCCTCATGGCCCTGATGTGTCAGACTAACTCTATTTCTTTAACGCACACACATCGGCACGACGCTTATGCTCGGGTCCGTCCCTGCAACACTGATAAACCGGGGGATTGAGCTCTGGTTCGCGGCCTGCTTCGCATACACCACCTCGCAGGGTCCTCGGTGCCTCCGTCTCACGCCTGGGGATCTCAGCCTCCTTTGCCATCTGACTTGCAGGGTCACTCTACAGTGAGCCAAGGGTCGGCCCAGACGACCACCGTCCAGCCTCACGAGTCGCTTGCACGTTAAAGGGGGGCTCCCAAGCATCGCGTCTCGGGAGCTCCTACTGGCTCTCCAGCCCTCACCCCCTGGCCGTGACCACGGCATCATCACCTGGCATACCAGCGATGGCTGAGCTCGCTCGAGGTCCGGGTCCCGAGGACGTAGAGCACCTTGGCTAGAAAGGCAGGAGGGTGGCCAAGACAGGCTGCGCCTGATGGCACCACAGGCGCGACGGCAAGCATTTCCTCTCAGATGGGCTCAGACGACAAAAGATAAGTCTCGGCCCGCTACGGCACTAGTTTCGCTCCACACGCTTCACTCCGCACTTCCGCTTGGGCGGTTCAACTCCCCTTTTCAACTCTTTGCGCAGCTGCTTGCACGCCAAGGGGGACCTCATGAGCATCGCGTCTCATGAGCTCTTACAGGACCTTGGGCCGCTCACCTCCTAGCCTTGACCACGACATCGCGACCTGGCATACTAGCGACGGCTGAAGCCTGCCTGGGGACTGGGTCCTGCCGGCGTACAGCGTCGTGCTGTCTAGGGAAGAGAAAAGGGAGGAACTCAGCCAGATTGGAATACGCGCAATCATTACAAAGTCAAAAGGAGAAAATGATGCTATTGAATACATCTCGATCCTTACAAGCCCCATGGGGGTTGGTCTTCATCTCGTGCAGGAGAGACAACTACAGGGCCTTGCGGCGACGCTGATGATGTCGGGCAGCAGCCGCAACAGCATTCCTCCCCCGATGGGAGCTCGGAGGCATGTAGCTATCGTCACTCCACTCCGGAGAATCGCTGGGCTCAGGAGAGTCACTGGATTCCCAGGAGTCGTTGCTGCTGCTCGACGAAGCGCTGAAGGGGCAGCCGCAAACCCGGCGCCCATCACGGCGTCCCTCGAGCTATCTCCTCTGGGGCAGCACTCCAGCCGCTCGCCTCGCTCATTGAAGACCTTGAAGAACAAGGTGGCCGCACCATCGTACTCGAAGTGGATCATAAGGGCTCCCACCGCTCGGCAAGCCCTAGCAACCTCGCCCCATCCTCGCGTCATTAAGACATTTCCGGATGACACCACCTCGACCTCAGCACCGGTGGCCAGGCTGCTGCACGCAGTGTGCTCCAGCCACAGCTCCACCGGTCCCCTCGGAGGCAGTTCGTTGGCGAAGAACCGTGGGAATCGGATCCAGGTATCGTGAGGCATCGCCGCCCACACCACGAACTCGCGCGGGCTATCTTCGGCGTGGGTCCGTGGCACGGCCGATAGGGCAATGGCGACCCTGCCACCCTCGCAAGGCGCCGCTCGACGGCGCACTCCTTCACCTTGCACCCGGGCGTACAAAGGGAGGGGGAAGCCAGGCGAAGGCCTCGATTGCCAAGGCCTGGCCACCTCTCGCCTCGTGCCAGCATCGCCGTGGAGGTGGAGTCGCTTCTTCGGCGGGAGAGGGTCCGGCTCGTCCCTAGGGGCCTTCCCTTTCTCTGCCGCAGAGAACCTCCTGATCGGTGCCATGGGATCAAGACGGAGAAGAAAGAAGCAAGCGGGAGCAAGACAAAAGGGAAATGAGCAGGGGCTCCACCCGCTTGCAAGTTTATAACCAGGAGAAGGTAAATCGTCGGCCTCCCACGATTTCCAGTAATGATGACCCTTTCTGCATGCAGCATGCAGTTGTCAAGTCGAGCAGTTGCCGAGGCAGCATGGGGAAATGGAGTCACTCACGTCGAATCAATCACCACGCGTCATCAGGGCCGCAGGCGGTTAGGGCCCGCGACGCTCTGCCCTTGACCCTTGGCTTCGCCTGGAAGCCAAGTCCGAGCGTGCCTTTGGCCCGGGGGCTACTGTCGGCGTCCTGGACTTGGGGGAATGCAGTCCTGCCTTCCTGCGGCCTATCACGTGGCTCCATCAACGGTGTTGTACGGCCCAGCTTCAACACCAACACAGCAAGACCCTCGCGAGGCGGACGACGCCAAGACCCATGAAGGAGTTGGCCTCCTCAGGAGGGCTCCTAAGGGGCAGAGAGTTCTATGCAACTACCTCACGAGGCTCATCTGGCCTGAGCCATGATGACCAAGGCCAGGCGGGCGCCAGGCGGGTGCAGAGCGCAGGTTTCCTCTTTGGTGCAAGGGTGGCAAGCCATAGGTGCGGAGTCCCGAGGAATCATCCAAAGGTTTCCATTCTGGTGCAACGTGACCAAGACCGCCAGGACTGCAAGACGGAGGTCATCACCGAGCCCACCGCAGCGTCACGGCCAGAGGATTTTCACAGATGAAGACTACTTTTGTCAGGATAGACTGTACTACTTGTCCCCTTCCAAATCCCGCCGTTGTGGAATCCCTTCCCGCTCATATTTGGTAGGATGACCAAGGCACTATATAGAGGACTTTGCCACCACCAGAGAAATGGGACGAAAGAGACCGAAACCAGAACAAGTAGAACACCACCCCAGCTCAAGAACACCTCACCTCGTGCGGCTTGTTCATCCTTTGTAACCAGCTCATCCATAGCCCCACGAGGCAATCCACCACACCATGCTAGAGTAGGGTATTACACCACAACGGTGGCCCGAACTAGTATAAATCTCTGTGTCTTTGTGTCTCTGTGAGCTCTTCGCGCTAGGCTAGGGAGGATGGCGAACAGGCAGGCTGGGCAGGTTGATATCTCTGCATGCACCCCAGTGTTCGAGCCTCTCATGGGTTGTCGGATCCCAAAATTCGATAGATTCCCTTCATGCCGACACAATGGGGGGGGGCTGCTAGCTACTACACACTTTGCTAGGTGAACAACGGTTGGGGGGCATCCATTCATAGCTTAGCATTCCCTTCATGCTGACATGAGGGAGGGGGCTGCTAGCTTCTTGGCACTTTGCTAGGTGAGCCTCGGTTGGGGGGCATGCATTCATATCTTAGGATTTCCTTCGTGCCGACACAAGGGGGGGCTTCTAGCTACATCGCAGTTTGCTAGGTGAACCACGGTTGGGGGGGGCATCCATTCATAGCTTAGGATTCCCTTCATGCTGACAAGAGGGAGGGGGGATGCTAGCTACTTCACACTTTGCTATATGAGCCTTGGTTGGGGGGCATGCATTCATATATAGCATAGGATTCCCTTCGTGCTGACATGAGGGGGGTGGCAAGCAATACCGTGCGCTTTGCGAGATAGGTGCGACATCTAAGTTGCATTCGGTATTTAAAAATCAAACCACCCTTTTCATATATATAAATTTGGTCCACATGCAAGTGTGTTCGTGTTCTGACCCTCTCCCGCGTCATTTTTCGCCAAATTTATGAACATTAGACAAGTAGGATAATGCAATAGACACGGTTCACTCAAACTAACTGTGTGCCACACCGGTGCCCCTGTCACGCACACATCCACATAGTACATTGGGCTCCACGAGGCTCCCCCTCCCAAAAATATCTGCCCGCCTCGGGGGTTTTTCAGTTTCATAACACATGGCTGTTATCTCCAGACAGTCTGCGATGTTTCTTCTTCCCAATCCCACCTACATCCCTAGAAAATATCTGCCCACCTCGAGGAGGGTTTTGGTGTTTCATAACACACAGTTGTTATCTTCGGACTGTGTGCGATGTTTCTTGTTCCCAATCCCGCCTGCCCCTAGAAAATATCAACCCGCCTCGAGTGTTTTTCTGTTTCGTAACACACGGTTGTTATCTCGGACCGTGTGCGATGCACCATCATCAAAATTTTCATTAGCCCCAGCTTTTAATTCACTCCCGCGTTTGACACCCTCGTTGTAAAATTTTCAGTACCCGCATCATTCCCTCAAACACACCCCCGCCCCCCTCCACACACACACACACACACACACACACCATCGGGTGCGCGCACGCACACACACACACACCCTGATCATCGACATCGAGGTCATCGACAGTGACGGCCTGAGGCAGGCTATGTGACAGGTTAAATGGCCCACCCCAACCCCTCGGGTTCAACCGCCATCGATCTCATGAATGGCCTCGCCGCTGATCTCCTCTGGCTCGCTGTCAACAACTTGCCATCCTACATCGCCATCGAGCCCCTTTTCTCATTTCTGAAGGACACGTTCTGTGACGCTAGCTTGAGATCCACGACGACCACGAGGAGGGCACCCTCTCTGGCTTTTCCAAGGGGAATGATCCCATCTACTCTTCCAAGGGGAAAGAGCCCGTCTGCAACATTAGGGAGGGCACCCTACTGCCATGCTCTTCCAAGGGGAAGGAGCCCATCTGTGATAACGTGGAGTGCATCGAGGGTCCATGCTCTTCCCACAGGAACAAGTCCATCTATGACAACTGGATTTGTTTTGCCGTGCCTCTTCATAGGGGGAAACCCATGATTTGTTTTGTTGAGTCCCTTTTGTAGTGTGGAGAGAATATGTCCAGTTTTAATTGTTATATCTAGTTGTTTGCAGTACGCCTTGTTTATTTCAGTTGTTCACAATGTGATGCTCTGTATGTGCAATTATTTACTGTGCAGTACATTTCATCTAACCCTGTTATAGTTAGCATATGCCTCTTTTAAAGATTTTTGATTGTTCTGTTGTTTGTAGTTAGCATATGTCCAGTTTCAAATGCTATCTTTGCTTGTTCGTAGTATGCCTTGTCTATTCCAGTTATTCACAACGTGATGTTCTATATGTGCAAGTATGAACTGTGCAGTTCAATTTCATCAGTACCAGTTTCAATAATAAAACCATGGCCCTGTTTGTTTCGGAATCTGGGACCAGATTCAGGTTTGCCAGTGAAGCCGAATCTAGATCCAAAACAAAAAACTATTTGGAATTAGCTTTGCTAATGAAGCTGAATCTAGATTTGGATCATTTTTTGTGCAATTTACCGAAGAACCTCAAAGTGTACTTCGGTGGTGAAGCTGATTCGCAGAAATAGCTTCGCCACTGAAGCGAATCCATAGGTGATTAAAATCCAAGTGAAGCTGAAACAAACAGGGCATGAATAACTACATTTGGTTGCTGCATCTCGTAGTTAAACACGCCTTTCCATTTTTATTTAACAATAACCAGTGTAGTTAGACCGGCACAATACCAGTTTGAATGACTATGTTTGCTTGTTGTTAAATGTTAGGTCTGTTGCAGTTAACACACCTTTTCACTTGTTTTGATTTACTAGCGTTCCTAAACCTGCACACTGAAGCTATCTTTTGGAGATTATTCTGTCTGCCATGGATAATTTTGGTTGATGTTTAGCCTATTGTGCTTAACATGCTTCCGGATGTCCCTACACAGGACAATTTTGGTAACGACTGTTGTTTTCCATCGAGGTTAGTTTCATCCCATAGCTTATATATGCTCATTATTCAGGATATCGGTAGCTGGTACCATATAGGCCGGGGGCTGATAAGGGACTAATCGGTGAATCATACTTTTAACTGAATATATCTGCAACCCATTTATTGTTAGGTTAACTAGGGCCATATGTAAAATATCTGAGGCTACATAGCAACATGCACTGTACTTAATGTCTACATATGCAATCCTAGGCTACATAGCTACAAGGAAGAGTGTTACCTTACTGTTTTGATGATGTCTAGATACACGTAGAAGAGCAGCAGCAACAACAACAACAACACAGCCCTGTTTGGATACTCAACTTAGCTTAGAGGTTAGAGTTAGTTTCTAGCTCACGACTAACCCTAAACTAACTCTATCCAAAGAGGTGTTTGGATGACAGGGTTAGATACTTAGATTGACAATAAATGCACTAGAAGAACTAGCTCCAATTAGCACCTCTTAGGTTGGATAGTTTTTTGGGTGGGTTATAGATGCAACTAGCTCAAACTAGCCCTCATGTTTAGATATACTTTAGGGCTATTTGAGCCCGAACTAGCTCAAACTAACTCTAACCCATGGATACAATAGCAGTTAATCAGCCGATAATTTGTAAGAATGCAATAAACTCCTTGCGGCCCATAATATAAGATGTTAATTCATCTAATATGTGAGTATATTGGATGTTATAAGATATTATAAAAGAGTGTTGTACTACATCATTGTGCAATTGGTGTTTATCTTCTAATATAACTTGGTGCTTTTAGGAACATATGTCATTGGTAAAGATCCGCACTTCGACCCTCTCTGCGTATGGGGAAATGAGATATCGATGAACCAGCATCAAGTGAGGAAGCTCATAAAGATTGTTAGTAAAATGGGTCAAAAGATGGGAATTAAACTATTTTTTTACATTTTATCCAATACAACAGCGAACTGCAGGATGGTAAGTAAGAACTCTGCAACCTTCTTTTTACTGCCTATACTGAGTTGTGTTAGATGACAATGTCTGAATCATTTTTCCTTTGCAGTGGTTCCCAAAGAAGTTTACTAAAGATTACCTCTCAAACTACACAATTGGTGGGCATGCAAAGGATAAAGTATTTCTACCAGAACACGATGATTATCTAGATGTTTCCATGAAGATCGTGAAGGGTGGGTGGTCGGCCATCACAAGGGGTTGGACTAGAGTCGTGCGTGCCTTCTGCATGGAGGAGGGCACAATATGGGCATTCCGCTTCACCTTGTTCAACAACCAGAATGTATTTCGCCTCTATTTTACCGTCCTTAATAGTACAAGTATACATCTGTGGTTCATCATTCTTAATTTGGTTCTTACGTAATTTTTGATGTGTATCAATGAATCGAATAATGCATTGGTTGTCTGAACCTGATGGATATTAATAAAGCTATAGAATACATTCAATTTCAATTTGATATAGCAGCAATTAAATTATGGTGAAATTATGCTCTCCAGGTTGTTACGGCACACACGTTTTATAAAATACAAACGTTTGCTATATACACCATCATTCGAGACAGTTCACAGAGAGGAAACATTTGCAAGAATGCACACAGTTGCCGTTTGCAAAGCATGTGCGATGTCAGACAATATCACAAACGGTGCTGGCAAACTAACGATTTGCGATAGTTGCCTTAGCGTACACGATTCGCAACCATGAACTGTTTCTGATGAAGTATACATCGTAAACGTTGCACCATAGAATAGCATGTGCGATAGTTGCCTTATCATACACGATTCACAACCATGAATGTTTCTGATGTAGTATGCATCATAAATGTTGCACCACAGAATAGCGTGTGTGATAGTTGTCGTGTACGACGATGTTACGATGGTCTGACATTTCGTAATCCGAACCGACACTTGTACGACGATTAGCTAATCTTCTTAATTAGTTATCGCATACGGTTTGTAAAAAGCGAATGTGTGTGATTGTATTCTTATCATACACGTTCTATAATAGTGAACCGTTTGTGATGGGCCACACATTATAAACATAGTCCCACAGAATATCGACTACGATTGCAATGTGACCACAAATGAAAAAGAGTATTGTAGGGTCCCTATCCTCGACGTTTTCTGGGTCGTGTGGGAAGGACCCCCCTATCGCCATAACTCACTAGGAGCCGGTTCCAAATATCGCTGAAAGGGGTTAAAAACAGTTTGTATAGCACCGACGTGTACCAATGTTTGGCCGGGAAAACAGGGAATCGAACATCTGGGCCTCACCTGTTGGGACGATGTGGCGCAGACTAGTCTTATAGAGGAGTTGGCCCATGACCTCCTCGTCACCAGCAAGCGTTCATGTGGGTCGTGGGGGCCAGCAACATGGCGCAGCTCCCGCACCGCCTCTGGACATGGCGACCGCGGTGAGCGACACACTCATCGTCGCTGGACATGGTCAGCTTCAGGGTGCTGAGGGTGGCGTTAGCACTGTGGCACGAGAAGCTAATCAACACCCGGCTCGTCGAGAATGTACGAGGCGCAGAAGTGCGCGCGCCCTGCTATGCGTCCACGGAGCAAGGCCAACTGCATCCCCAGGGCCTGAGACCATGCCAGGTCGTCTTGCTTTTTCAATGACATGTGGGGATTGCATGTGAGCAAAGGGCATCTCCAACGTTGCCACGACTACTGCTGACTACCCTGGCACACCAAAAACCCTCATCCCTTGTGCCATTGCGCGGTGCAACCCAGGCGGCGCTAGCTATCCGCATTCATGTTGTTTGTCTGTATGCCGTCATTAAGAGGCTCGATGCCCAGGGAACCAACTCTGGTGACCTAATGATGCACCTAGACGCTTGGCCTCACCGGAATGCGCTACTTAAAGCGGCGACGCCCAACTAAACTCCACACCATAGCGCATCGTCCTGCTACCTGGCACAACATCCACCATGACCGCGAGTGCGAACTCTCTGCATGAGAGCTTGTCTTCGGGGATGAAGCTCGAGGTCGTCGCCCTCGCTCAAGTCACCGCTCACAATGCAATAGTGATGTAGCCGGATGCGGACGCGACCGCACAAGCGGTGGCCACGCTGGCGGCCGACAACGGGAGAACCGTCAGCCACGCGTCCTACTTGCTGCCGTCCATCATTTGGTGCGCATGTGGCAGGTGAAGCGATGGACCGTCCACGTCCATCATCATCGACCTCACGTCCACCGACACCGCCGAGGTCGGGGACTCCTCCGAGGATGAGTATGGCATGGGAGGCGGCAGGGCATGGTGTGCCAATTGGCCGGTCCGTCTCACGTGTTCTACTCTTCCTCGCCGGAGACTACACCTTCACTTCACGGATCTTGAACCCCACCCCTGTACATGGAGATCACAGATGGAGGACGTCGGGTCGCCGCTGTAGAATAGGTTTAGGGTCGGGTTTCTTTTATTTTTCTGTCCTATAAATGTTTGAAATGTAATGAAAATATGTTGTGTTTCCATGAATCTCGTCTGGTGTATATGAACTTTCACAATAATAGTAAGATATATTGTAGGAGTATAAAAATAAATGGAATGATGATTCATTTTGTGTTTGTATAAACTTAGAAGGTTTGACCCGAGACAAAGCTAACATGCAAAGTAAATAAACACATAGGGTCTACGTACACAATTTATCTTAGGCATTCCAATAGTATGTCCACTGCACATTCACGCATTTCACATCTTTCTACATGTACGAGAACCTACGAAAGGGTTAGCGTAAATAGCCACTCTCTCCCCATGAAATAGCCAGTCTCTCCCCCCTGATTTTCATGGTGGCGGGCTCCTCCCTCACCACAATCTCCAATCAACAGCTCACACGTTTCACATTACATTAATTACGTAACTGGGATTATGTAGGTGCAGCATTACTCGTCCTAAATAAACCAACTAAGCCAACCTCCAAGCATATCGTGCGGGAAACGACCCGACCGCGCTGTTTTAGTCGGGTTTACCGGATTACTAGTAGTAGTATCGATGGATCATGTGAAGCACCAAGTTTTTTTTTGAGGGGGCGAAGCACCAAGTTTAAAAGGAAAAAAGGCGGTACACTCACAGCACGCCCATCACGGTCGCATTGCACCCCTTACACAGTCGGTCCTGCATAGGGCTCACGCAAACGGAACGCCTTCGGCTTGCCTCTTCACTGACACATGGGACTGCACTTGGAGAAACCGACTATGCGCCAAACTCCCATGCCCAATGCGCGAAAATACCCCCCCCCCCTAAAAATTTCACCAAAATCCCAAATTCAACCACCCTTCGGTCAACTAGCCAATAATAATCCCAAACCCCCCTCCCCCCAGCCCCCTCCACTCCATTCGCTCCGCCAAAGCCGCCCTCCCTGCCGCGCCGATACGTTGGCGATGTGGTTCATCGAGGGGACACACGGCGATCCTCTCACTCCCACAGTATGATCTTGTAGACTGCCGTCCTCTACCCGCACCGCCACCACTGGCGATGTTCTTGTGGAGACGCATGGCGGTCAGCTTCTCCCGCGGTTCGTGCATTCTAGACTGAGGCCTCGTCCATGTTGGAGTAGCGCTGAATGCTAGCAGATAGAAGCTGTTAATCTCACTGTTTTCCGAAGTAGTCTACAGTCAATATGCTCTGCATAAGAAGCTTCCTTGCCCTATTCTGCACTCAATCTGCTTAGCTAAGATGGCATGCCACGCCCGATTAGTTCCTAAAATATCCTGCCATATATTTATTGTGACATAGATTGCCATGGTCTAGTAGCCAATCTGTTAGGTGAAATAGCTCTACACCATTTTATACTCGATCTTTGTTGTTGAGATGGCCTTCGATGGCTGTGTGCTCGGCCTCATTGACTGCTGAAACAGCTTGCGATAATTTATCACTCAAATTTGTTTGCTAAATTAGCTTTACATATATTTCATTACTTAGATCTGCTTGTCCAAATATCTTGCTATAGCTTTAGGCATCGACCTAGGTATTTATTTTTTGGGCTTCATAGGAAATCAAATATGTTTTTACTGTAATATCTAGTAGAAGAATTAATTTGTACGTCTAACCGATGGACATTACTTGGATAACTTATGCTCGAAGATTCTCCGCTGCATATGTCGAGGGGGTTGAAAATTTTATGAACTTTATCAGAGTTGAATATGGTGGTCCGAAATTAGTTGTGCTCTGCCCGTGTACAAGTTGTATGAATTTAGCTACAAGATCCCAGTCAACTGTGCAAAATAATCTACACTTGTATGGGATCTCGGTCACATATACTAGGTGGGTTCATCATGGTGAAGCTGTGAATGTCAATGTTACAGACTATGTGGAAGCAGCAGATCGCCATCTTGATCTGCCTGATGCTCAGGTGGAAGAGAAGGATGAGGTGGTGGTAGCGAAGCTAGTGACTTTGACCAACATTGAAACAATGCTCCGAAATGCTCATGCATTTCGTGAACTTTCACCTGCAGAAGAAAAACGGTGGGCCTGCATGTTGGGATAATGCAACGTGGCTGTCACCCCAGGAAATAAGTTGTCAGTATTGTCAGCTACGATCACCTTTCTTCAGGTGAAGACATCTGAGCGGATGACCAACAAATCATTCAATGTGATGATGGCTGCTTTCCGCAAATCTTTCCCAGAAGCGTCTGAGCTGCCATAGACCTACAGTAAAATGAAGAGTTTCCTTCGCGCAGTTGGAATTGGATACGATATGATCCATGTTTGTAAGAATAATTTAGTTATGTTTCAGAAGGATTATGCCAACTTAAGTGAATGCCCAAAATGCAAATCATCAATATGGAAAGATGGCGACGTTGTGAAGAGGATTCCTCATAATGTTCTGAGACATTTTCCAATTATACCAAGATTGCAGATGTTGTTTCATGATGCTGAAACATGAGAGGATGTATTGTGGCATTCTAGGAACCAGGAGTACATAAATTAGAATGTAATGAGCCATCCATCTCATGGTAGTGACTGGAAAAGTTCAATCATAAACACAAAAAGTTTGCTACTGACCTGAGAAACATTAGACTTGGCTTAGCTTCAGATGGATTTAACCCATTTGGCCACCAGAGCGGCACATATAGCATGTGGCTAGTGCTTGTTATCCCTTACAACATGCCTCCAAATGTCTGCACCAAAGAATCAAACTACATATGGCCTTGCTCATCCCAGGTCCAAAAAGTCCTGCAAAGGATTTTGATTTATTCATGGAGGGGTGTTCTCACTTGAAACCTATATAGCAGCCCACCAACTGATTTGTTGCCGCGTGCTGTTATAATTTGGCGCATCCATGATTATCCGGCTTTGGGCACTATGTCATGGCGAAAGACACATGGTTACAATGCATGTGTTCGCTGTGATAGGAATCCGCTATCATACACAATACTTAGCAAGATATGTTACATTGGACACTACCGTTTCCTTGCCAAGGACAAGACATGTACTACAAAATACCGAAGATATGTGTTCAATGCAAAGCATGAAAACCGTCATGCGCCAAAGAGGCTCACCATCGATGAGTTGCAAGGGGAATTAGAGAAGGTCAGGCATATGACACCAGGAAACCATCCAGATAATGGTAGCGGTAAAAGGAAGCATGGCAGGGCAGAAGAGAGATGATTGATTACCCGCAGGTCCACTTTGTGGGACTTGGAGTATTGGAAATATTTGGATTTGTGGCATAATCTTGATGTGAAGCACATTAAGAAAAATATATGTGACAACATTATTGGCATACTTCTTAATATTGAAGGCAAGACGAAAGATACCTTAAAATCTAGAATTGATTTGACACACCTGGGTATCAGATCCAATTTGCATGTGAAAGATGATGGCGCATCACCGGATATGGCACCAGTTGTGTACGTCTTGGACAAGGTAAAAAGAAAATAATTTTGCAAGGTCCTGTCACATATGAGATTCCCACATGGATTTGCTTCCAACCCTGAAAGGAGAGTCAGTCCAAATGGAAACAAAGTACAAGGGTTGAAAACTCATGACTGTTGCGTCCTTCTTCAAAGGGTTCTACGTGTTATCCTTTGAGGATTGGGCCGCCCTGACTTATACAGAGCAGTTGTAGAGTTGGGGCAATTCTTCAGGGAACTCTGCAGTAGAAATATCAGGATAGATGCTTTGGAGCGTCTTAGAGACAAGATACCAACTATTAGGATATGACCTTGAGAAGATATATCCTCCAGCCTTCTTTGATGTGATGGTGTATTTGGCTGTTCATGTACCCGATGCGGCACTACTAAGAGGTCCAGTACAGTATGGTTGGATCTACCCTATTGAAAGGCGGCTGGGCACTTTCAAGGGATATGTTAGGAACAGAGCTAGACCAAAGGGTTCCATTGTAGAGGCCTACAATGCTATAGAAGCTTTGACATTCTGCTCAAAATACATTGAAACAACTGATGAGCTTAGAAAAGAGGTGGGTGAAGACTATCCCGGGCTCAATGTTATCGATTGTTCTGTTCAAGGTACAGGGAAGAGTCGACAAGACGACAAACCTAAAGATTTGGACAAAATGGTTTGGTATGTGTTCAATAACTGTCCTGAGATCCTTCCTTATATCGAGTAAGTGCTAAGTACTGCAGCTTATACATCGTAATCTACTTAACTTGCAGCACATTCTTATATATTTTGATGTTTGACGTGATCACTATGTTGTGCAACATCTATAGAAAGGAGTTACTGCCGCAAAATCCAAGAAACATTGACAAACTGGTTATGGCAGGATTTGCGAAATGGTTCAAGAGCCATGTAAGCTTTTGAATTGCACTATCAATTTTTTAATTATCTTGAGTATAAGATGATCAGCTTGTGTATTTTTTAACCATAGATTAAGTATATGTGGGAGGATAGGCAGGCAGTTGATGATGCCCTTTGCGCAGTAGCAATTTTATGAATCTTGCGTTGTTGGAGATGTGCGCTACAACACCCTTACACGCGACGAAGGTAGGAAGAAACAAAACAGTGCCATCATGAGAACAGATACGTACGACAAAGAGACAACTGAAATGTATGTTAACATAACAGACATTGTTTAATTGCAGTATATCTCCAGTTTTGAGGTTCATCGGTGTGTCGTTTTGTTGTGCTGTCGTTGGTATAACCTGTTTTCCATAATCGCAAAACCCAGAGGTGATGATTATTTCAAATCCAGCAACGTCAAGGTGGCGTACCAGACCGACGAGCCTTTTATTTTAGCAAATCAAGCAACACAAATATTTTTCTTGGAAGCCGCATTTGCATGTAGCCATGACTGGAGAGTATTGCAAAGATTTGAGCAGAGGAATTCGTTTAATGAAGTTGCACAACAAGATGATGCTTACACTGCTCCTGATGTATAAGATTCCACAGATGTTCCTAATATCTTTAAGAACCATCACGTCAATGACACTAGCGAAAAGATTGCCTGTCGGGCTGTCGACATACGGGAGTTGATCAATAAGAAGCCAACGTTCGAGGACATTGAGGATGAAGAAGAAGATGACACTGAGGAAATTACGATTCAGACTAATACACATGGCGAAGATGTTGACGTTGCTGCTGCGGATGATGATTAGATTGCTTTTGTTGTATTTGCCTGTCCGAAGACAATTTTGTTCTACTATGTGAAATTGAGTTTGCTATGAAAACTAAAATCTGATGAACTTGTTGTTCAGATTTTGCTGTGAGAATATCACTTATTATGTTTGTTGATTTGTGTATGGTGATTGTATGACGACTAAAACATGATGACATTGTTGTTCACTTGTACTCATATTTGGCTGTGAAACTTGTATTTGATGACATAGTTTGCTGTTGGACTACAATTTGCTCGACGTCTTTGAATGGGGACAAAGCTGACCCGACAGGGCCTCTGCTAATTTACTTATTTATTAGCAAAAGGGCCTCTATTATTTACTTATTTATGAGCAAAAGGGGATACCCCGTGATTTCCGTTAATAGAAATCATTAGATGTTCGCAACACTATGCCCGGCCCGCTAAACAGGTTTCATTCATTACTAGTTTCAGCAAAGTGCTCATGTCATAGCCACTGAATACATCACGAGTGCTACATACACTGCAAATAAAGAGACAATCATCCTGCAGAGCACATCGATTTTGCCCATTATCCGCCGAAGCTATTTCATCTCCTCATTGCTATCAAGGCCATTCAACAGCTGTTGCTTGGCCATGATCAGAGGAACTGCATCTTTAACCTTCTGCTCTGCATCTTCCTCTTCTGCCATTCCTGCAGTTACTTGTCCAACACCCTAACCTGCTGGTATTGGGATTCCTCGGCTAACCAAATAATCAGCATAGTTGCATTCCCCCATATCAGCAACTTCCCACAAATACAAATCACACGAATCTTCCCTTTTCTGCATGAATCAAACTGGAGGATCATCAAGCAAACTATTAAAAAAAATCAGCAACTGAAAGTAGCAGAACAACACTTTAAAAGATATTATTACCCCATGATTCGGGCATATGTAGAAGACTCGGCCAAGGTTGTGGATTGTGGTTGAGACACGACGGATGACTCTGCATGATTTGCAGGAGTGGCACCACACCAACGGCAGCAAGTTGCGATGAGAAACTAGCTATGGTGCGTGTGCCGGTGGGGGTGTGATGAGACCCATAGGTGATGGTACAGGAGGCAACTTGACACATATCTGGTTGTTGCCTGCTGAAGAGCAGGTGGACGAGCAGCTAGCAGACATGGTTGCTGTGGCCAGAGCTTCTGATGCTAGGCAGAGTAAGTAGAGAAGAGGAGAAGCGAATGTTGGATATTCAAAGCGTGACATTTCCTCGAAGAGACAGACACAGGAACGAAGAAGGACACATGTCGACCAACCTAAGTGTTCCGGAGCAGTAGCAAGCTACCATGGCTCGGTTGAAGCACTAGGAGACATTTCCCTATAAGAGAGGCTACCATGGATAAACAAGTAGATAGTCAGATGCCACACATACTAAGCATTTCAATCATACACACAATATGCTCGATATGTGCAAATACAACAAGGCATCACAACATGACTCTACAACTCAAGTACTTTATTTAAAGGCTCGGACAGCCATACATATCGTACACACAAGTACGGGTCACACGACCCAGCATTTAAGTCATACAAACATACAAGCCAACAGCGGAAGTAACTTGTCTAAGTACAAACAACTAGGAAATAAAAGAGGCTTGGGAAAGCCTGACTATACTACACGGTCCTTCGTGACCTCAGGATCACCACCTGGGCTTCAGCCTACTCGTCGACATCGACGTCTATGAAGAACCCATCAGAAGGTGTTGCAACGTCTTCTGTAACACGTAAATTAAGCAACATGAGCACAAAGGTACTCAGCAAGACTTACATCAGACCCTACATACATGCACATTATCAAGAAGGGATGGTGGGGTTATTGCAGCAAGCCAGCTTGACTCTAGGCTGAGCTATCTTACGAGACTCAAACTTGAAATGGTTTTGCACACTCGAGTCCACTAATCACCACTGCAATACACTACCGAGGATCCACCTCCATCATCCTACGAAAGTGAGGAATTACGCCCTAGAGGCAATAATAAAGTTATTATTTATTTCCTCATATCATGATAAATGTTTAGTATTCATGCTATAATTGTATTAACTGGAAGCATGATACATGTGTGAATACATAGACAAACTTAATGTCACTAGTATGCCTCTACTTGACTAGCTCATTAATCAAAGATGGTTATGTTTCCTAACCATAGACATATGTTGTCATTTGATTAACGGGATCACATCATTAGGAGAATGATGTGATTGACTTGACCAATTCCATTAGCTTAGCACTTGATCGTTTAGTATGTTACTATTGCTTTCTTCATGACTTATACAAGTTCCTATAACTATGAGATTATGCAACTCCCGTTTATCGGAGGAACACTTTGTGTGCTACCAAACGTCACAACATAACTGGGTGATTATAAAGGAGCTCTACAGGTGTCTCCAAAGGTACATGCTGAGTTGGCGTATTTCGAGATTAGGTTTGTCACTCCGATTGTCGGAGAGGTATCTCTGGGCCCTCTCGGTAATGCACATTACTATAAGCCTTGCAAGCAATGTAGCTAATGAGTTAGTTACGGAATGATGCATTACGTAACGAGTAAAGAGACTTGCCGCTAACGAGATTGAACTAGGTATTGGGATACTGACGATCGAATCTCGGGCAAGTAACATACCGATGACAAAGGGAACAACGTATGTTGTTATGCGGTTTGACCGATAAAGATCTTCGTAGAATATATAGGAGCCAATATGAGCATCCAGGTTTGGCTATTGGTTATTGACCGGAAACAGTTCTAGGTCATGTCTACATAGTTCTCGAACCCGTAGGGTCCGCACGCTTAAGGTTTCGATGACAGTTATATTATGAGTTTATGAGTTTTGATGTACCGAAGTTTGTTCGGAGTCCCGGATGAGATTACGGACATGACGAGGAGTCTCGAAATGGTCAAGACATGAAGATTGATATATTGGAAGCCTATATTTGGATATCAGAACTGTTCCGGGTGAAATCGGGATTTTACCGGAGTACCGGGAGGTTACCTGACCCCCCAGTGTGCTTAATGGGCCTACATGGGCCCTAGTGGAGAGGCAAGGGCTGGGACGCGCGCCCCTCCCCCCCTATTACGAATAGGACAAGGAGAGGTGGGCGGCGCCCCCCTTTCCTTCCTCTCTCCCTCCTCCTTCCCCCCTTCTCCTACTCCAACTAGGAAAGAAGGGAGTCCTACTCCCGGTGGGAGTAGGACTCCCCTTGGCGCGCCCCACCTTGGTCGGCCGCCCCCTCCCCCTTGGCTCCTTTATATACGGGGGCAGGGGGCACCTCTAGACACAACAATTGATCTCTTGATCTCTTAGCCGTGTGCGTTGCCCCCCTCCACCATAGTGCTCGATAATATTGTAGCGGTGCTTAGGCGAAGCCCTGCGATGGTAGAACATCAAGATCTTCACCACGCCGTCGTGCTGACGGAACTCTTCCCTGACATTCTGTTGGATCGGAGTCTGGGGATCGTCATCGAGCTGGACATGTGCTAGAACTAGGAGGTGTCGTAGTTTCGATGCTTGATCGGTCGGGCCGTGAAGACATACGACTACATCAACCGCGTTGTTCTAACGCTTCCGCTTTCGGTCTACGAGGGTACGTGGACAACACTCTCCCCTCTCGTTTCTATGCATCACCATGATCTTGTGTGTGCGGAGGAATTTTTTTGAAATTACTACGTTCCCCAACAGGAAGAGCCATCCTCGGCACTCATGCTTATCTTGAGGCTTTTAGTAGTATCCATTTACTTGTCTATGAACTGTATAGGCAACCAAGTTGTCCATTACCGTGGAAGCGGCTATTCGAATAGATGATGTTAACCCTGGAGGGGTGTACTTCTTCATACATGTTTCCACCAGTTAGCGTCTGCACACAACATGTGCTCGGCAGACTTCAAGCGAAAGCCGACGTGGGTGTAGACCATGACCTACCTAAACACCTTAGTCGCTAGTCCAGGTTTATCGCCTATTCAGGTTCCATCCGTAGGGAGTCCGGCCGAGGTTTCCAAATACGGCCCCGAACGATGTGTGCAGGGTTCCCGAGATACCAAACAGGCATCCGGTACACCATGCCACGTACCTACCGCATCACAGCCCACCCCGCGGGTCAGTGCTACCCACGGCCTATAGTAAGATACAAACACCAGAAACTACTTGCAACTCCTGGACAGAGGGCTAGGGTGGATAAGAAGTCGAGCGAGTCAATTAAGGATTCCAATGTATGGTAGTAGCTGATTCTTAACTCACATATACAGATCTCGGTGCTTAAGGACGGTTCCAATGAAACAACCCACCATGTACTCCTACATGGTGTCACGCCCAAGATGCGACCCTATCCTAAAGGAACTCGAAGGTCCCACCAAGGATAGAAGCGCATCTTAAAGACGCTTTTGCAAGGTGGATATCATTACATCAACATTACATAATAGATGGGGATACATACAAAAGGCATACAATGCCACACAAATACAACATCACACATAAGATCACCATCCGACTACGGATGAAACACAAACAAAAACTCAAACGACATCCACCCTGCTAGCCCAGACTGCCGACCTGGAACCTATCTCCTGATCGAAGAAGAAGCAGAAGAAGAACTCCAAAACAAGCAAACATCGCTATCGCGTCATGATCATCGCATAAACCTGTACCTGCAACTGTTGTTGTAGTAATCTGTGAGCCACGAGGACTCAGCAATCCCATTACCATGGGTATCAAGACTAGCAAAGCTTAATGGGAAAGGAAGGGGTAAAGTGGTGAGGTTACAGCAGCGACTAAGCATATATGGTGGCTAACATACACAAATGAGAGCGAGAAGAGAAACAACGGAATGGTCGTGAAGCTAGCAATGACCAAGAGGTGATCCTGAACTCCTACTTACGTCAAACATAACCCAAAAACCGTGTTCACTTCCCGGACTCCGCCGAAAAGAGACCATCACGGTTACACACACGGTTGATGCGTTTTAATTTGGATCTGGTGTCAAGTTATCTACAACCGGACATTAACAAATTCCTATCTGCCACATAACCGCGGGCACGGCTCTCGAAAGTTAATACCCTGCAAGGGTGTCCCAACTTATCCCATAATAAGCTCTCGCGATCAACGAAGGATATTCCTTCTCCCAGGAAGACCCGATCAGTCTCGGAATCCCGGTTTCCAAGACATTTTGACAATGGTAAAACAAGACCAGCAAGACCGCCCAATGCGCCAACAATCCCGATAGGAGCTGCACATATCTCGTTCTCAGGGCAACACCGGATGAGCAATCCGTACAACTAAAACCAGACCTCAAGTTTCCCTGACGGGGCGCTGCAAAGGGCTCTGGTTCGGACCAACACTTAGAGAAGCACTGGCCGGGGCGGGGGGGGGGGGGGGTGGGGGCTAAAATAAAGATGACCCTCGGGTTGGCCGACCCAAGGGAAAGGTAATAGGTGGTGGTGAGGCAAATGGTAAAACCAAGGTTCGGCCTTGCTGGAGGAGTTTTATTCAAAGCGAACTGTCAGGCGGGTCCCATAAATCACCCAACCGCGTAAGGAACGCAAAATCCGGGAACATAATACCGGTATGACGGAAACTAGGGCGGCAAGAGTGGAACAAAACACCAGGCATAAGGCCGAGCCTTCCACCCTTTACCAAGTATATAGATGCATTAATTAAATAAGAGATATTGTGATATCCCAACATAATCCTGTCCACCATGGAGCAATCTTCAACTTCACCTCCAACTAACAACGCTATAAGCGGGGCTGAGCAAAAGCGGTAACATAGCCAAGCAACGGTTTGCTAGGAAGGGTGAAAAGGTTAGAGGCTGACATGGCAATTTGGGAGGCTTGAAGAGCAAAAGATAGGTAGCGCAGCAAAGCGATAGAACGAAGCAACTAGCATAGCAATGATAATAGTGAGATCCAGGGTAGCGGTCATCTTGCCTGAAATCCCGCTAGGAATAAGAACAAGTCCATAAAGAAGACAAGCGGACGTAGTCGAACGAATCCTCACAACTCCAGAACGAAACCGAAGCTAACGAGAGATGCAAACCAGATAGAAGCAAACAACATGGTAAACAACCATCACATAAACATGGCATGATGCAGAAGCAAGTATGATGCATGTCCGGTTTAAAGAGGCATGGCATGGCAAAGTGCAACAAACAATACTACAAGTTAAGTGGAGCTCAATATGCAACGAGTTGCATATTGACAAAACACCACATTGACATATTTAGTTTATTCTCGTTTAAGCTACCAAGCAATATTAAATGTTGTTAAACATGGCAAGAGGTGAAGCAAAATAAGACTACCTATCTGGAAAATTTAAATGAGGTCGGAAACATCAAACAACAATTCCGGAATATCCCCGTATGCAAATTATGAATTTGGTACTGTTCTGCCCTAAACTATATTTTATTGCTGTTAAACAGGAAAATAAAGTGGACCATGTTAAACTAGGCATTTTCTACCCCATTTACATATAAAGTTTATTTAAAACCGAGCTACGGTTATTTAGTTATGAAATAAATCATTTAAGCATGGCATTTAAGAAAATTTAAACAAACAGCATTTTAAACATTTTAAACATGGATGAAAGTTGGATATTATTAATCTACACAAAATTCTAAGCATTTGACATGTTTAAATCATTTTAATCCGATGCACGGTTCATGAGTTATTAAATGCATGAACATGAGGGTTTTTCTATAAAACTGCAGTTCTCTGGATAATAGACAAATTTGCTGAACGAAAAAAAAACATGACACGGGCCAGATATGCTGGGACTGGGCTGCTCACATTGGGCCAACAGGGGCGCATGGAGCTGGGCCTCGCGGGCGAAGGGAGCTGGGCCTGCGCGGCTGCGACCCAGCCGATGCTCGCGGTCAATGGGGACCGGCTCGAGATTGACGCGGCAGAGAACGAACAAAGCGGCGCACTGGAAGCAGAGTCTTTGCGGGCGCGCGACCTGCGGGGCTCCGGTGGCGCGGCCAGGCATGTACGAGGAGGAGGCACGGGGTTGCGGATCTGAACGGCGGGAGTCCTACGGGTCCTTGCTCCGGCTTGCAGAAGAACGAGCGGCGCCATGTCCCTGTGCAGAGAACGAGAGAGAGACCATGAGAGAGCAGAGAGATGGAGAGGGAAAAGAAGAGAGAGGCAGGGGCACGCGACCTGGGGTGACGCGAGGACTTGACGGGGGGAACCGGTCTGACGAGGAGGCCGGGGACGGCTCGTTCTAGCCGGAGCCGAGGCGTGGAACGAGGCAGGATAGAGCTTCAGGTTCAGGCGGCCATGGCCGAGAGGCGCTCCGGGACGAAGATGCGCGGGTGGAGGCGACCTCCGGTGACGTGGGAGAGGCGAGGGAGGCCGGACGGAGCAACGGATCCAGGCGATGGGGCGGCACCGTCTTGAGCTCCTGGTGGCCGACGGCTTGGTGTTACCTGTCCATGGCAGGGAGAGGGACATGGACATGAGAGAGAGGGGGACGAGGCATTTGGGCTGTGGATTGGGCGGTGGCCGAAACCAAGGGAGGTAGGTGGGTGGATCGGGAGGGATCTGGGAAGATCCCGAGGAAGAAGAGGGGTGGATTGGCTAGTGGCGGCGGGGATTGGAAAGGGGAGGATCCCTAGAAATTAGGTTTTGGTCTGATTTGGATAGAGGTGGTCTATTTATAGGGACAAAAAGAGTAGGTTTGGACCCTCCGATTGAAATTGGACGGTTGAGAATAAATAAGTAGGGCGTCTAAATAAGAAAACGGGGATGTTTTGTAGATGTTTGGGGATGATCCGGACCCAACAGTGACGACAGTCCGGTTCGGGTTCGGGGGAGTCTCGGACACGCGCGAGGGGTCTGTGGTTGTGCAAAGAGGGGTTAGGTGGTCGGACAAAAGGGAAATGAAAACGTGGTTGGTCTCGGGGCGGTCAACAAAAGCAAGGGGGGATGCGTCAACTACGAGCGGATGCAAGTTAAAAAAAACAATGATGGCAACGAGTGCCGATGCAATGCAAATGATGCAATGAGATGAGATGCATGACATGAACAAAATGCAAAACAAAAGACAAAAACCCAACCACGAAGGGAATACCATATCGCATCACCGGAAAAGGCAAGAGTTGGAGTTACGAATATGGAAAGTTACATTCGGGGCGTTACAACAATCCACCACTACGAGAGGAGCTCGTCCCGAGATCTAGGATGGCACCGGAGAGAAACGGGAGAGGAAGAGAGGAGGTAAACTAAATTGCTTCTTCGACAAACGACTGAAACCATGAACCTTGAGAGGTTTGAGCAAAATGAAAGAAAGAAAACAACAAAGATGAACAAAGTTGAAAACACTCCGTTAGAAAAGAGGAACAAGGGATATGACAAGAACCAAGAGGTTGAAAGACATGAAATAAGAGCTTCAAGAACCAAAAGAATATGAAACCATCGGTATAACATGATAGCCAAGGAACAAGAATGATAGAATTTGGACAGCACTCCGGTAGAAAAGAGAAGAAAACTTGATGAGATGAAAAGATATTGAAGAGATGATATAACACTCCGGTTAAATGGATAAGCCAGGCAAGAAGACGATCCTCACCAAACGAGGTGATGGGTGAAGAGCACAACATCACAATGCCTCCTTAACGAAAGAATAGAAGTTAGACCGTTGGGATAAAGGGACGGAGAAGAAAATGACAACTTTTGCCACAAGTGAACTTGGAAAGCATCCTTGCAAAGAATAATTGAACGAAGTTGTTGGAAAATCAACAACGAGAAGCACAAGCCTGTTGTGGGCTTATGGAAAACATCTCAAAATGCTGAGGTGACAACCGGCCACTAATGGATAACCATTGATTTGATTGAGAGCACCAAAGAGATGAAAACTTCTTCCACCAAGAGGATAAAGAGCAAGCTTGGGTCATGCATAATCACCAAAAATAGCAACAACCCTTAAGGAAAAGCTTTAGGTGAAATCTGACACAAGATAACTCCAACGAAGAAGTCGACTGGTCGAAAAGATCTCTTGAACGAAGAGAAAATGATGGATTTAAAGTACCTCATTCTTGACAACATATGAATCATGAAACATGAAGGAAATTGTCAACAGTGACATAACACCACCTCAAAAGATAAGGTAGAAAGAATTGCGCTTTGGAATGCAAGATGAAGAATACTTGAGCTCCTCTGGAAAAACATGTGTTGGGCACCATGTTTATTTGAGTATAGCTTGGCGGATCATAACTCCAAGAAAAATCTTGAAGAACAATTGAAGAATGAAAGAAATCCTTGATGAACCACCATGTAGAGCCTCCATGGAGAACTCCGGTAATAAAAGGGTGATGAGATAGGAATGAAGGATGAAAAGAATAAGACTAAAGCCTTGTGTTGATTTAGATGGAGCTTCGCAATGATAATGCACAAAACCTGGAACTCCGGAAAAGAAAAGATGAAGCATCTAGAACCGAGAAAAATGACATGATGAACAACTCTGGAAAGAAGAAACTAGATTACTTGGATGAAACAATAATAAGAATTACGTTATGCAAATCCTTCACCAATTTAAATTGATGACAAGCAACGGATTTGGCATACTACTTATTCTCGTAGAAAGAATTAAGAGAGATATAGCGCAAACTTGAGAAAAGTCTTCAACGATCCACCGGTAGGATTTGAAAACAATGAATGAATTGATAAGATAATGAAGGAAGTGAAATCTTGAACGAACCACCGTAAGAATTGAAAATGAAAGTAGCAAAGGTACAATTCAATGGGAAGAATTGGAAAACGAAAGAAGATACTTGAGGGGATTTAGATGCATGAGAACGAAGAGATCATGAACTAATTAGAGGATATTTGAGCGATGCACCGGAAGAATATGGAGAAGAAGAGCTAAAAGCTGAGAATGAATAATCCCGAAATGATGGCCTTCGTAGGAATAAAATGGAAAGAACTCATGAAATGCCCCGGATGGTAAGAAAAGAATTCTCACAATCAAAACAATTATGAGGATAGCATGAAGCTAGAACCATGAATCTTCAAGAGAATGGACCAAGATTTAGAGGAAATACTTCTTCGGTCTTCACATGTTGAGAATGATGACGAGAACCACCAAAATTGTTGAGGCACTTCGGAACAAAGAAGAATAGAAATGATGAAGCAACGATGAAAATATTTTGAAAACGATCTTGGATAAGGGATATGACTGATGAAAATTCATTCTTACGTCACACTCTGAAAAGAATTTGGGAATAGCTCCGGAATAACTAGAAGAGTCAGGTAAGATCCTGGGAAAAAAACCTGTGGGTTAGGGCCCACTCGAAAGAAAACACCGTTGAACAATTTTAAAGAGAGGTTGCACCGGTTGAATTAAATAGCTTGAATGAGAGAAAAACCTTGAAGTAACTCGAACGGATTAAGAATGGAAACATGATTCTTCTGAGATATCTTGAGCACTCCGGATAAGAATAGAGAGAGGTGAACAATTAAGTGGTGCACCGACATGGAAAAACATTTGAAACGAGGAAAGGGATATGATCAACACCGAAAGCTTGAATTAAATCCACCGGAGAGGAAAAATAACGAAGAATGATGAACTCAAAGCTCCGTTAGTATCTTCCTGAGAATCACCGAACAAGAACATTGACGAGAAAAGAATGGAGAAACTTCACATCCATAAGATGGATACTTGATTAAGATATCTGTGTCCTTGAAGAAAAGGGTGGGAGGGCGGGAAAACAAAGGCAACTTGGGGACGGATGAAACGGATACCGTTGAGAAAACTTAGAATTGATCTTGCAGATGGGAAGAATGATGGGATCATCTCGTAGGGAAGCGCATGGTTGGAAAAGAATTAACATGACAACCTCAATGATCAAAAGGATTGGTATTCACATAGCAATATGAGAACACCGTTTAGGAAAGGTATGGATTCAACATTTGACTTTGAAGCAACTCAAATACGACAAATAAAACAAAACAAAGGATTTGGCTTGCAGAATAAGCCGGAAACAAACATATGATAGAGATTTACCCAATCCCATATCATGCATCTGTCGAAAAGATATTCTAGGAGCTACTTGAATTCCCACCTATAAACTCCCGAAACTTTCTGGTTATGCAATCTGGTGTTGGGGATACAGGGGAAGCAATATATCTCACCCATACTAACAATCCCTACATCCAGCTGTATCCATCCGTCAACACATAACCAAGAAAACTCCAGAAATCGTGTACCTCAACCTTCGAAAAGCATCCGTTATACGAGCTATGGCAATACTCCCGAACTCCCCAGTACTGGGTGGCGTCGAGGTTATCTCACCAACAACTGCATAAAAGAGATTTTCGATGTCGGCAAAACTCAGGTATTCCAGAACTGCAATGATAAAATTGTGATGATAACACCTCGGAGCTCAACTCCCCGGGACACTGCCACAACCCCTAAATGTCAGGATGCACCAAGAACAATGTTCTCGTCACGAGAATATCAGAACAATCCCAAGATACCCGCGTGATCCTACGTCAAGAGTCCTCACCAGAGCGACGAAGGGGGCTGAGGAGTAAAAAGTATCCTACTCTCCGATATATATAATCCTAAGACTCAAAATAGTTTTCTTCTAGACTCAACAACGACCAACAATCAAGGGGGCTCCTATGGTCGGTCGAGGCTCTGCTACCAACTTGTCACGCCCAAGATGCGACCCTATCCTAAAGGAACTCGAAGGTCCCATGAAGGATAGAAGCGCATCTTGAAGATGCTTTTGCAAGGTGGATATCATTACATCAATATTACTTAATAGATGGGGATACATACAAAAGGCATACAATGCCACACGAATACAACATCATACATAAGATCACCATCCGACTACGGATAAAACACAAGCAGAAACTCAAACGACAGCCACCCTGCTAGCCCAGGCTGCCGACCTGGAACCTATCCCCTGATCGAAGAAGAAGCAGAAGAAGAACTCCAAAACAAGCACACATCGCTCTCGCATCATGATCATCGCATAAACCTGTACCTGCAACTGTTGTTGTAGTAATCTGTGAGCCACGAGGACTCAGCAATCCCATTACCATGGGTATCAAGACTAGCAAAGCTTAATGGGAAAGGAAGGGGTAAAGTGGTGAGGTTGCAGCTGCGACTAAGCATATATGGTGGCTAACATATGCAAATGAGAGCGAGAAGAGAAACAACGGAACGGTCGTGAAGCTAGCAATGATCAAGAGGTGATCCTGAACTCCTACTTACGTCAAACATAACCCAAAAACCGTGTTCACTTCCCGGACTCCGCCGAAAAGAGACCATCACGGCTACACACACGGTTGATGCATTTTAATTCGGATCTGGTGTCAAGTTATCTACAACCGGACATTAAACAATTCCCATCTGCCACATAACCGCGGGCACGACTCTCGAAAGTTAATACCCTGCAGGGGTGTCCCAACTTAGCCCATGATAAGCTCTCGCGATCAACGAAGGATATTCCTTCTCCCAGGAAGACCCGATCAGTCTCGGAATCTCGGTTTACAAGACATTTCGACGATGGTAAAACAAGACCAGCAAGACCGCCCGATGCGCCGACAATCCCGATAGGAGCTGTACATATCTCGTTCTCAGGGCAACACCGGATGAGCAATCCGTACAACTAAAACAAGACCTCAAGTTTCCCTGAGGGGGCGCTGCAAAGGGCTTTGGTTTGGACCAGCACTTAGAGATGCACTGGCTCGGGGGGGGGGGGTGGGCTAAAATAAAGATGACCCTCGGGTTGGCCAACACAAGGGAAAGGTAATAGGTGGTGGTGAGGCAAATGGTAAAACCAAGGTTGGGCCTTGCTGGAGGAGTTTTACTGAAAGCGAACTATCAGGGGGGTCCCATAAATCACCCAACCGCGTAAGTAACGCAAAATTCGGGAACATAATACCGGTATGACGGAAACTAGGGCGGCAAGAGTGGAACAAAACACCAGGCATAAGGCCGAGCCTTCCACCCTTTACCAAGTATATAGATGCATTAATTAAATAAGAGATATTGTGATATCCCAACATAATCCTGTCCACCATGGAGCAATCTTCAACTTCACCTACAACTAACAACGCTATAAGCGGGGCTGAGCAAAAGCGGTAACATAGCAAAGCAACGGTTTGCTAGGAAGGGTGAAAAGGTTAGAGACTGACATGGCAACTTGGGAGGCTTGAAGAGCAAAAGATAGGTAGCGCAGCAAAGCGATAGAACGAAGCAACTAGCATAGAAATGATAGTAGTGAGATCCAGGGTAGCGGTCATCTTGCCTGAAATCCCGCTAGGAAGAAGAACAAGTCCATGAAGAAGACAAGCGGACGGAGTCGAACGAATCCTCACAACTCCGGAACGAAACCGAAGCTAACGAGAGACACAAACCGGAAAGAAGCAAACAACATGGTAAATAACCACCACATAAACATGGCATGATGCACAAGCAAGTATGATGCATGTCCGGTTTAAAGAGGCCTGGCATGGCAAAGGGCAACAAACAATACTACAAGTTAAGTGGAGCTCAATATGCAACGAGTTGCATATTGACCAAACACCACATTGACATATTTAGTTTAATATCGTTTAAGCTACCAAGCAATATTAAATGTTGTTAAACATGGCAAGAGGTGAAGCATAATAAAACTACCTATCTAGACAATTTAAATGAGGCCGGAAACATCAAACAACAATTCCGGAATATCCCCATATGCAAATTATGAATTTGGTACTGTTCTACCCTAAACTATATTTTATTGTTGTTAAACAGGAAAATAAAGTGGACCATGTTAAACTAGGCATTTTCTACCCCATTTACATATAAAGTTTATTTAAAACCGAGCTACGGTTATTTAGTTATGAAATAAATCATTTTAGCATGACATTTAAGCAAATTTAAACAAAAAAGATTTTAAACATTTTAAACATCGATGAAAGTTGGATATTATTAATCTACACAAAATTCTAAGCATTTTACATGTTTAAATCATTTTAATTCGATGCACGGTTCATGAGTTATTAAATGCATGAACATGAGGGTTTTTTATAAAACTGCAGTTCTCTGGATAATAGACAAATTTGTTGAACGGAAAAAAAACATGACACGGGCCAGATCTGCTGGGACTGGGCTGCTCACATTGGGCCAACAGGGGCGCGCGGAGCTGGGCCTCGCGGGCGAAGGGAGCTGGGCCTGCGCGGCTGCGACCCAGCCGACGCTCGCGGTCAACGGGGACTGGATCGAGCTTGACGCGGCAGAGAACGAACAAAGCGGCGCACTGGAAGCAGAGTCTTCGCGGGCGCGCGACCTGTGGAGCTCCGGTGGCGCGGCCGGGAATGTACGAGGAGGAGGCACGGGGTTGCGGATCCGAACGGCGGGATTCCTACGGGTCCTTGCTCCGGCTTGCAGAAGAACGAGCGGCGCCATGTCCCTGTGCAGAGAACGAGAGAGAGACCATGAGAGAGCAGAGAGATGGAGAGGGAAAAGAAGAGAGAGGCAGGGGCACGCGACCTGGGGCGACGCGAGGACTTGACGGGGGGAACCGGTCTAACGAGGAGGCCGGGGACGGCTCGTTCTGGCCAGAGCCGAGGCGTGGAACGAGACAGGATAGAGCTTCAGGTTCGGGCGGCCATGGCGGGGAGGCGCTCCGTGACGAAGATGCGCGGGCGGAGGCAACCTCCGGTGACGCGGGAGAGGCGAGGGAGGCCGGACGGAGCAACGGATCCAGGCGATGGGGCGGCACCGTCTTGAGCTCCTGGTGGCCGACGGCTTGGTGTTACCTGTCCATGGCGGGAAGAGGGACATGGACATGAGAGAGAGGGGGATCGAGAGCAGGTAACAGAGGAGGCAGGGGAAAAGGGCGGCGCTGGGGACCTGCTGGTCACCGGAGCTTGCTGGGGTTGGCGGAACAGCGGCGAGGCCGAGCAGAGGAGGCGCACGGGAATGGAGCTGCGGGCGCTCGATGCGGCTGGTGTTCAAACGCAAAGCAGAGAGAGGGCGGAGCGCTGCTCCTCTTCCATGGTGCTCGGCTCGGGGACGAGGCATTTGGGCTGTGGATTGGGCGGTGGCCGAAACCAAGGGAGGTAGGTGGGTGGATCGGGAGGGATCTGGGAAGATCCCGAGGAAGAAGAGGGGTGGATTGGCTAGCGGCGGCGGGGATTGGACAGGGGAGTGTCGGTGTCAAAACCGGCGGATCTCGGGTAGGGGTCCCGAACTGTGCGTCTAGGCGGATGGTAACAGGAGACAAGGGACACGATGATTTTACCCAGGTTCGGGCCCTCTCGATGGAGGTAAAACCCTACTCCTGCTTGATTGATATTGATGATATGGGTAGTACAAGAGTGGATCTACCACGAGATCAAGGAGGCTAAACCCTAAAAGCTAGCCTATGGTATGATTGTTGTATTGGTTGTGTCCTACGGACTAAAACCCTCCGGTTTATATAGACATCGGAGAGGGCTACGGTTACACAGAGTCGGTTACAATGGTAGGAGATCTACATATCCGTATCGCCAAGCTTGCCTTCCACGCCAAGGAAACTCCCATCCGGACACGGGACGAAGTCTTCAATCTTGTATCTTCATAGTCTTGGAGTCCGGCCGATGATGATAGTCCGGCTATCCGGACACCCCCTAGTCCAGGACTCCCTCAGTAGCCCCTGAACCAGGCTTCAACGACGATGAGTTCGGCGTGCATATTGTTCGGCATTGCAAGGCGGGTTCCTCCTCTGAATAATTCATAGAAGATTGTGAACACCAGGATAGTGTCCGGCTCTGCAAAATAAATTCCACATTCCACCATAGAGAGAATAATATGTACACAAGTTCAATCTGCTGACGTATTTTGTGGCATGACGTCATACCTGTTGGGGAACGTAGTAATTTCAAAAAATTTCCTACGCACACGCAAGATCATGGTGATGGCATAGCAACGAGAGGGGAGAGTGTTTGTCCACGTACCCTCGTAGACCGTAAGCGGAAGCTTTAGCACAACGCGGTTGATGTAGTCGTACGTCTTCACGATCCGACCGATCCAAGCACCGAACATACGGGGCCTCCGAGTTCAGCACACGTTCTGCTCGATGACGATCTCCGGCCTCCGATCCAGCAAAGCTCCGGAGATGAGTTCCGTCAGCACGACGGCGTGGTGATGATGATGATGTTCTACCGGCGCAGGGCTTCGCCTAAACTCCGCGACGATATGACCGAGGTGGAATATGGTGGAGGGGGACACCACACACGGCTAAGGAACGATCCGTAGATCAACTTGTGTGTCATGGGGTGCCCCCCTGCCCCTGTATATAAAGGAGCAAGGGGGAGGAGGCGGCCGGCCAAGGGAGGGCGCGCCAGGGAGGAGTCCTACTCCCACCGGGAGTAGGACTCCCTCCTTTCCTAGTCCAACTAGGAGACCTTCCATGTAGTAGGAGTAGGAGAGAAGGAAAGGGAAGAGAGAAGGGAAGGAAGGAGGGGGTGCGGCCCCTCCCCCTAGTCCAATTCGGACTAGGCCTTGGGGGGGCGCGCAGCCTGCCCTAGGCAGCCCCTCTCTCTTTCCCGTATGGCCCAATAAGGCCCAATACTTCTCCCGGCGAATTCCCGTAACTCTCCGGTACTCTGAAAAATACCCGAATCACTCGAAACCTTTCCGAAGTCCGAATATAGTCGTCCAATATATTGATCTTTACGTCTCAATCATTTCGAGACTCCTCGTCATGTACCCAATATCATCTGGGACTCCGAACTCCTTCGGTACATCAAAACTCATAAACTCATAATAGAACTGTCATCGAAACCTTAAGCGTGCGGACCCTACGGGTTCGAGAACTATGTAGACATGACCTAGAACTATTCTTGGTCAATAACCAATAGCGGAAACTAGATGCCCATATTGGCTCCTACATATTCTATGAAGATCTTTATCGGTCAAACCGCATAACAACATACGTTGTTCCCTTTGTCATCGGTATGTTACTTGCCCGAGATTCGATCGTCGGTATCCAATACCTAGTTCAATCTCGTTACTGGCAAGTCTCTTTACTTGTTACGTAATGCATCATCCCGTAACCAACTCATTGGTCACATTTCTTGCAAGGCTTATAGTGATGTGCATTACCGAGAGGGCCCAGAGATACCTCTCCGACAATCGGAGTGACAAAACCTAATCTCGAAATATGCCAACCCAACATATACCTTTGGAGACACCTGTAGTACTCCTTTATAATCACCCATTTACATTGTGACGTTTGGTAGCACCCAAAGTGTTCCTCCGGTAAACGTGAGTTGCATAATCTCATAGTTACAGGAACATGTATAAGTCATGAAGAAAGCAATAACAACATACTAAACGATCAAGTGCTAAGATAACGGAATGGGTCATGTCAATCACATCATTCTTCTAATGATGTGATCCCATTAATCAAATGACAACACATGTCTATGGTAAGGAAACATAACCATCTTTGATTAATAAGCTAGTCAAGTAGAGGCATACTAGTGACTATATGTTTGTCTATGTATTCACACATGTATCATGTTTCCGGTTAATACAATTCTAGCATGAATAATAAACATTTATCATGAAATAAGGAAATAAATAATAACTTTATTATTGCCTCTAGGGCATATTTCCTTCAGTCTCCCACTTGCACTAGAGTCAATAATCTAGTTCACATTGCCATGTGATTTAACATCAATATTCATATCTGTATATGATTAACACCCATAGTTCACATTGTCATGTGACCAACACCCAAAGTATTTACTAGAGTCAATATTCTAGTTCACATCGCTTATGTGATTAACACCCAAAGAGTGCTAAGGTGTGATCATGTTTTGCTCATGAGAGAAGCTTAGTCAACGGGTCTGTCATATTCAGAGCCGTATGTATTTTGCAAATATTGTATGTCCACAATGCTCTGCATGGAGCTACTCTAGCTAATTGCTCCCACTTTCAATATGTATCCTCCATCGAATCTTCTCCTTGCCCCGAGTTCCAAAACCCAGAGCCCCAGATTCGAGCGCTTCGAACCTTCAACAATATCCGGCTCCGACCTACAGGGCCGGTGGATGCCCTCATCCGTCACGGAAGAGGACGTGCTAAAGCTGCGAGAGGCCAAGTACCTGACTTACGAGATTTCGCACAGGTTACCCGCCGAAGGGCAAGTCATCCCCACCCCCGAGCCCGGCGAGTATGTCGTGTTTGTATCCCACCTCCGTCGGGGCTTAGGCTTCCCGATGGATCCTTTTGTTAGAGGGCTCATGTTTTACTATGGGTTGGAATTCCACGACTTGGCTCCGGAGTCCATCCTCCATATCTCTTCATTCATTGTCGTCTGTGAAGCCTTCCTCCGCGTTACCCCTCACTTCGGCTTGTGGCTTAAGACCTTCGATGTGGAGCCGAAGATGATCGAGGGGCGTCAAGCAGAGTGCAGCGGGGCGGTTGTAAGCCGAAGGGCCGATGCTCCATGGCCCGAGGGCTCTTTCCAGGAGGAGCTCGGCTTGTGGCAGCAGGAGTGTTTCTACATAACCGCTCCCAGGGACAGCAGGAAGAAGCCGCCACCCATCTTCCGCTCGGGCCCTCCACAGCAGCTGATGTCATGGGTTAGCCAAGGGCTCAACTGGGGGCCGTCAAAGGACGTGCCCCTACTACAGGGCCGGATTCAAGACCTCCAAGTGAGGGAGATCGATCTGGTCGTGGTGATGCAGGTCATGCTGATTAGGCATCTCCTGCCCTGCAAACGCCGCCCTCTCCGGCTGTGGGAGTTTAATCCGGAGGGACCATGGATTCTCCAACACTTCATGGGTACGACACCCGTGGAGATGTACAAATTGTTCTTCGAATCACGAGAGGCATGTCCGGAATTGACCGAGGACGCCGGCCTAAGCTGCAATCGCCCGGATACACAAGTAAGTAGCTCCGTGCCCGGACACACCGTTTGTTTGCCTTTCTATGATTCGCCTTTTGACCAATTGCCCTCTAAACAGGAGTGGATAGCGCAAGCAAAGCTGATACGGTGTCCGGCCCCACGGTGTCCGGCCCCCCTCCCAGAGACCGCGCTGGATCCCGTGCTGGTCAGGATGCTGGAGGTTGCGCCTTCAGAGGAAGGCGAAGGGGAGAACAGAGGAACTACCGCCTCAACCATGGAGGCTTGTGAGGAAGGGGGATCGAGAATCCCTCCTTCCAAGGGGAGAAGAGTACCACTTCTGAAAACCCGAAGGCCAAAGCCCCGAAGCGGGGGAAGAAATCTTCACCAGAGGGTCCTGCGTCCGGAGAGACTCTGGCCGCAGTGTCTCCCCTAAAGAATCAACCCTCCAGCGAGCCGTAAGTAGAAAAAAGGGAGTTTTGTAATAAGGGACATCCCTATTTGTGCTTCTGAGGATGACTTAAGTTTTTACCTTGTAGTTCGGATCTCCGTCCTTCTCAGATGAGCTCGTCTTTGGGGGAACTCCGTCTGGAGATGATGGAGAGCGAGACGCCTCCTTCTGCCGCACCATCGGATAGGGCGGACGATCCTGAAGTGTCATCACGGAGGGTATCCCGGAGTCCTGCAGGGCCGAATAGTTCGACACCAACTGGTGTGCGGCCGGGGGAGTTGAAGGATCTGCTTGAGAGGGCGTCCATCTCAGAAGGTCACCGTACACCGATGAGTACGGTGATTCAAAGGATTTCATCCGCCGAAGGCGGATTGCATGATGCCGTCAGGAGTTTGCTGGCGGGGTTTGAGGTACGTTAAAATGACGTACCCTTTGACAGTTTTACACATAAAGTGCGTCCTGTATAGATAGTAGCCCCTGAGACTCGATAGTATCCCAGGTATTGATTTTCACCTTTCCTATGCAGGTGGTGGATAGTTCGGTGGCTAGCCGGACTAATGGAGTTGCCGAACTAAAGAGGCAACTCGATGTTGCGGATGCGTACATCGTGCTAGTCAACAGGCGACTTGACGAGTCGCAAGGTAGGTTTCTTCTCCGTGGTCACCTAGTAAGGGAGCCGAAGCCCACCCCTTACAATATGTGTGCTTGACGCAGATGGTGCCGCTGCTGTGGAGAGCCTTCGGGCAGAACTTGCTCAAGCCAAGGAGCAAGCCAGAAGGAGTGATGCGGCTGCCTCGAGGGCGGCCGAAGAGCTAGAAGCCGAAAGGGCTGCACACTACCGAAGCAGGGGGGAGATGGCCGAAATGGCCGTGAAGTTAAAAGATGCCACCGACCGCAATGAGGTTCTTGAAAAGGAGCGCCTAGAGGAGCGAGAAGACCTGGGGAAGGCCACCGCCGAAGCCATGGATGCCCGTTCTGCAATGCGGGCTATAAAGGAGGAGCTGCGCCAGGCCGGAGACATTGTGGCTGGCAAGCCCTTTCTGCTGCGCCGAAGGTTTACGGATCCAAAGTATGCTCAGCTTGGCCAGCTGTGGGGTCCAGAGGATCCTTATATGGACTTAGAGGCGAGTGCGGCGGATGCCGTTGTGCACTTCCGAAGTCAGAAGGATCACAAGACGGAAGAGTTGTTTTGGTCTCAATTCCATAGTCCAGAGCGTTCACTTTGGCTGACCGATTGGTTGGCCGAGTGGGCTGAGCTTAATACATTGTCCGGACTTGCCATGACGGATATCGTGACTCATGACTGGCCGGATAGGCCCAAGCCGAAGAGTTATTTTGGCTTATTGCAGCAATTTCTTGGGGCGGTGCCGCATATCAAGGCGATGAAGCGGTCGGCCTGCATAGTGGGTGCACGGATGGCCCTCGCCCGTGTGAAGACACATTGGACAGAGATGGATGCCACCGCTGTTGTGACCCAGGGTTCGGACGAGAGCCGGTTACCCGCCAAGCACTATTTTGGAGAAGTTCTGCGTGGTGCTCGTGTAATAGAGTCGCAGTGCTCAAAAAATGTCATGTTCAAATGAATGTTTTGGTTTGTAAAACGGTTTTCATGATATAAGCACTTTTTGGTACTTGTGCGTTCAAGTATTTAAATATCTCCTGTGCGGCCATTTATGTATACGTGTGTATAACCTGAAAGATGGCAGTCGTCGGCTTCAGCCCCCACACACAAGGTGCGGGGGTGTTCGCAAAAATAGCGCATTTTCACACTTAATCCGACGTCTCGGTCCTGTGAAGGAGGTGGTAGCGTAGCAAACGAGGCAACCGGACTATAATGCTTTATCACTTTCACTTAGCCTTAGGAGTTCGAGGGTGGGGCTACGATATAGCCCCTAGGGGCACCGCGCTCTCCGAATTCGGGGCGCGTATGTGGCTGACCGGGAAACGGTCCTTCGTCAAAGCGGAGGAATTCTAAACATTCCGATAGTCGATCGAGTGGTTGACCAGTCTCTCGCTATGTCATGACAGTCAGTTTTCGGCTTTCTCTACTGAGGTGCTCGGCCAGCCGAACCGGGGCACAATCGCAGTAGTTCTCCTGGTGCCGCGTTAGCCGATGATACGGAATGTAAGGCAGCAAAACGCAGGAGCCGGGCAAACCCAACATTTGACCAAAGACATGACTCGGAGCTGATGCATATAAGGCCTAACTCGAGACGCCGAACACTCCCTAAGGTCTTCGGCCTTTATAATAACGGGCAGAACAATGCCCTAATCCCCTAGTGTCCAGGTACAGGCGAGAATTTCTGGCGCGGCCGATGCCAAAATGCCAGCCTCCTCGTTGGTTATGGTGAAAAACCGTGGGATGTGATCAACAAAAGACAGTAAGAAAGGTTTACTCAATGACTTAATCTGAAAAGAATCCTTGCGACGGGTCCCTGCTGCACGTCTGCGCCTGTGTCTCCGTTGTGCCGTATCCTGGACGGGCATACACGTTGTTCATCTGTAAAAAGAGAGGAACTTAGTTTGAAAGGAAATCGTGCAGAAAATGTATTAAAAATTGAAATATGAATGAATGAATAAGGCTGAGCCTATATTAGCTCATTATTGCTTGTACGCATAGCCCCTTGTAAAGGGGTGTGCGGCTAGGGAGCCCCTAGCTTATTTATGCCGGACTCGTCTAGCCGTGTCCGGGGTCTTGAACGACCTTTTAATGAGATGATGCCGCGCGGACCGGGCATTTTAAGTGTAAGAGATGCGTAATGTGGTATTGCGTTAAAGCGGACAAAAGCTTCACGTCCCAATAGTGCTTGATGGCTACTTTTGAATGGGGCGACATGAAAGATTAGCTTCTCGCATCGGAAGTTGTCGGGTGACCCGAACACAACTTCTAGTAGTAAGGAGCCCGTGCACTTGGTGTAAGAGCCTGGCATCACTCCTTTGAAGGAAGTGCGGATATATCAAATTTTAGTAAGGTCTATCCCCAACTTGCGGATTGTGTCCGGATATAGCAGGTTTAAATCGCTGCCACCGTCCATCAGGACTTGTGTGAATTGTAGTCCGTCGATTATAGGATCCAATATCAGAGCAGTCCATCCTGCGTTTCGAATGCTTCTGGAATAGTCCAGGTTGTCGAAAGTGATTGGTTTTGACATCCAACCTCGAGGTTCCGCTGGGGTGGACCGTGCGATACCTGCTTTGGCGGGTGCCGCACTGTTGTTCTGTATCATCACATGAAGTGAGTTTACTGTTTTGACTTCTTGTGGGAAAGTCTTTTGTTTTCCGGCGCTCTGCTGGTGGGGTTCGTCTTCATCCTCGCTTGGCGCGTCGAGCCCCTTGTGTTCGGTGTTGAGTCGGCCGGACTGTTTGAAGACCCAACAATCTCGGTGGGTGTGGTTTGCAGGCCTTCCGGAGGTGCTGTGGATTTGACATATCCGATCCAGAATTTTGTTTAAGTTGGATAGCTCGTCACTGTTGTCCTTAAGAGGCAGTGTTTTGTTGTTCGGCTGCGAGCTTTTCAATCCGGCGTTGACCGCCGTGTTCTTTGGGCTTTTTTCTTTATTTCGGTGCTGATCCTTTCTGCGCCGTGATTTTTCGTTTCCATCTCTGATCTCGGATGTACTCGGGTCGCTGGTGCTGCATCTTGCTAGCCAGCTGTCTTCCCCCGCGCAAAAGCAGGTCATGAGGCTTGTTAGCGCGGCCATTGTTCTCGGCTTCTCTTAGACGAGGTGTCTGGCGAGCCATTCATCTCGGACATTATGTTTAAAAGCTGCTAAGGCTTCAGCGTTCGGACAGTCGACTATTTGGTTCTTTTTGGTAAGGAACCTGTTCCAGAATTTGCGCGTTGACTCTCCGGGCTGTTGAGTTATGTTACTTAAATCGTCTGCATCCGGAGGGCGGACATAAGTCCCTTGAAAATTTGCTCTAAACGCGTCCTCGAGCTCTTCCCAACTCCCAATAGTATTTTCTGGGAGGCTTTTGAGCCAATGCCGAGCTGGCCCTTTGAGCTTGAGGGGTAGATATTTTATGGCGTGGAGATCATTTCCTCTGGCCAGGTGTATGTGGACGATGTAATCCTCAATCCAGACTCCAGGGTCTGTTGTTCCGTCGTATGCCTCTATGTTTACGGGTTTGAACCCGGCTGGAAATTCATGATCCAGCACCTCATCGGTGAAACATAGTGGGTGTGCGGCGCCCCTGTATTTGGGTGTGCCGTTGTCTTCGAACACTCGGCGTGTTGTGTTGCTTCCTGGGGCCCTATTTTTTGGCCCATAAATGGACCTGACCGTGCCGTCTGTTTTCCGAGGATCATGAGTCGGCTTGTGTGCGGCGCCGCTTATCGCTTTTGGCCTATCATCTGGTCGTCTATCCGGCCAGGCGACCTCTTTGCTTTTTGACTGTGGGGGCTCTATGGCCTCCTCGTCGAATTCTGGCAGCAGCTTGCGCTTCGGGTAGCTCTTTGTTTGGTGGCCATTGCCATATTTGTCCGCGGTCTTAAGTACTTTGCTCCACCTCATTCTGAGTACGTCTTCCGCTGTTTTGAGCTTCCGTTTTTCCTTCTTCAGACTTCTTGCAGTGGCGACGAGTCTTTTGTGAAGGTTCTTATGCTCCGGTGGTGTGTCTGGCGTGAGGTCATCTGGACTGTTGTTTTCGCCGGGCATGGATTGATTATCCGATTCACCCTGTTCGGATGGTTGCTTGGTTGCATGTTCGTCGTCCATTGGTTTGCCCTGCTCCATTGCTGGGTCATTAGGAGTGTTGTTTTTGTCGAGGCGGGACTTAGGGCGGTGTCTGCGTCGCCGTTTTGGTTGTTTGTCGGCGGGATTATCCTTTGCCGCGTCCCATTGTTCCTCGTTATCGCTTCCTTTTGGGGTGTCCACCATAAATACATCATGGGTTGGGGTGGCCTTCCAGTGCTTGGTAAGCGCTGGTTCTTGGTAGTCTCCGGCATCGTCGTCCATACTGTCAATGTTTTCGGAGTCATAGTCTAGCATGTCACTTAGATCATCGACAGTGGCTACGAAGTGGGTGGTGGGTGGGCTTTGAATTTCTTCGTCGTCCCCATCCCAACCATCCTGACCGCAGTCCGGCCAGGGTTCTCCTGATAACAAGAGATGCTTTAGCGAATTTAGGATGTCGCCAAAGGGTGAGTGCTGAAAGATGTCCGCGGCGGTGAACTCCATGATCGGCGTCCGATCAGATTCGATTGGCAGGGGCGCAGGAGGTTCGGAGTCCGGCAAGGAGTCCAACGCCTCGGAGTCACGAGCTTTATAAGGGACAAGGTCAGTATTCGGCTCCATCGCCATAGACGTTGCAGCTTCCGAGGCGGCGTCCAGCCACCTGTCCTCAATCTGCGCGGTCTGCTCCGAACTATGGGTCAGAGCGGACTCGTGTGCGGCCTCCAGGGCACTGTCCGGCGGCAGAGCTAAATCATGCCCATCGTCACAGCGCGACACGCTCGACTATGGCTCGAATCCGTCGAAGATCAAGTCTCCGCGGATGTCGGTCGTGAAGTTTAGGCTTCCAAACCTGACCTGATGGCCAGGGGCGTAGCTTTCGATCTGCTCCAGATGGCCAAGTGAATTGGCCCACAGTGCAAAGCCGCCGAACACGAAGATCTGTCCGGGGAGAAAAGTCTCACCCTGGACGGCGTTGTTTTTGATTGAAGAAGCCATCAAGCCTATCGGTGATGACACAGAGGAACTCTCAATGAAAGCACCAATGTCGGTGTCAAAACCGGCGGATCTCGGGTAGGGGGTCCCGAACTATGCGTCTAGGCGGATGGTAACAGGAGACAAGGGACACGATGTTTTTACCCAGGTTCGGGCCCTCTCGATGGAGGTAAAACCCTACTCCTGCTTGATTGATATTGATGATATGGGTAGTACAAGAGTGGATCTACCACGAGATCAAGGAGGCTAAACCCTAGAAGCTAGCCTATGGTATGATTGTTGTAATGGTTGTGTCCTACGGACTAAAACCCTCTGGTTTATATAGACACCGGAGAGGGCTAGGGTTACACAGAGTCGGTTACAATGGTAGGAGATCTACATATCTGTATCGCCAAGCTTGCCTTCCACGCCAAGGAAAGTCCCATTCGGACACGGGACGAAGTCTTCAATCTTGTATCTTCATAGTCTTGGAGTCCGGCCGATGATGATAGTCCAGCTATCCGGACACCCCCTAGTCCTGGACTCCCGCAGGGAGGATCCCTAGAAATTAGGTTTTGGTCTGATTTGGATAGAGGTGGTCTATTTATAGGGACAAAAAGAGTAGGTTTGGACCCTCCGATCGAATTTGGACGGTTGAGAATAAATAAGTAGGGCATCTAAATAAGAAAATGGGGATGTTTTGTAGATGTTTGGGGATGATCCGGACCCAACGGTGACGACAGTCCGGTTCGGGTTCGGGGGAGTCTCGGACATGCGCGAGGGGTCTGTGGTTGTGCAAAGAGGGGTTAGGTGGTTGGACAAAAGGGAAACGAAAACGCGGTTGGTCTCGGGGCGGTCAACAAAAGCAAGGGGGGACGCGGCAACTACGAGCGGCTGCAAGTTAAAAAACAATGATGGCAACGAGTGCCGATGCAATGCAAATGATGCAATGAGATGTGATGCATGACATGAACAAAATGCAAAACAAAAGACAAAAACCCAACCACGAAGGGAATACCATATCGCATCACAGAAAAAGGCAAGAGTTGGAGTTACGAATATGGAAAGTTACATCCGGGGCGTTACAACATTCCAGCACTACGAGAGGATCTCGTCCCGAGATCTAGGATGGCACCGGAGAGAAACGGGAGAGGAAGAGAGGAGGTAAACTAAATTGCTTCTTCGACAAACGAGTGAAACCATGAACCTTGAGAGGTTTGAGCAAAATGAAAGAAAGAAAACAACGAAGATGAACAAAGTTGAAAGCACTCCGTTAGAAAAGAGGAACAAGGGATACGACAAGAACCAAGAGGTTGAAAGACATGAAATAAGAGCTTCAAGAACCAAAAGAATATGAAACCACCGGTATAACATGATAGCCAAGGAACAAGAATGATAGAATTTGGACAGCACTCCGGTAGAAAAGAGAAGAAAACTTGATGAGATGAAAAGATATTGAAGAGATGATACAACACTCCGGTTAAATGGATAAGCCACACAAGAAGATGATCCTCACCAAATGAGGTGATGGGTGAAGAGCACAACATCACAATGCCTCCATAACGAAAGAATAGAAGTTAGACTGTTGGGATAAAGGGACGGAGAAGAAAATGACAACTTTTGCCACAAGTGAACTTGGAAAGCATCCTTGCAAAGAAGAATCGAACGGAGTTGTTGGAAAATCAACAACGAGAAGCACAAGCTTGTTGTGGGCTTATGGAAAACATCTCAAAATGCTGAGGCAACAACCGGCCACTAATGGATAACCATTGATTTGATTGAGAGCACCGAAGAGATGAAAACTTCTTCCACCAAGAGGATAAAGAGCAAGCTTGGGTCATGCATAATCACCACAAATAGCAACAACCCTTAAGGAAAAGCTTTAGGTGAAATCTGACACAAGATAACTCCAACGAAGAAGTTGACTGGTCGAAAAGATCTCTTGAACGAAGAGAAAATGATGGATTTAAAGTACCTCATTCTTGACAACATATGAATCATGAAACAAGAAGGAAATTGTCAAGAGTGACATAACACCACCTCAAAAGATAAGGTAGAAAGAATTGCGCATTGGAATGCAAGATGAAGAATACTTGAGCTCCTCCAGAGAAACATGTGTTGGGCACCATGTTTATTTGAGTATAGCTCGGCGGATCATAACTCCAAGAAAAATCTTGAAGAACAATTGAAGAATGAAAGAAATCCTTGATGACCCACCATGTAGAGCCTCCATGGAGAACTCCGGTAATAAAAGGATGATGAGATAGGAATGAAGGATGAAAAGAATAAGAGTAAAGCCTTGCGTTGATTTAGATGGAGCTTCGCAACGATAATGCGGAAAACTTGGAACTCCGGAAAAGAAAAGATGAAGCATCTAGAACCGAGAAAAATGACACGATGAACAACTTTGGAAAGAAGAAACTAGATTACTTGGATGAAACAATAAAAAGAATTACGTTATGCAAATCCTTCACCAATTTAAATTGATGACAAGCAACGGATTTGACAAGCAACGGAGTTGGAGTTACGAATATGGAAAGTTACATCCGGGGCGTTACACATGGCCTCTCATCGATACCTTTACCAAATCGTGTTCAACACATCACTCTCATTACCGACATGATCATTTCACTCTAGCCCATCACCCAGATGAACCAGACCTGAGACGACTTTAAGCATAGCAAGCATAGCAAGGTAGGATTAACACATACACATGGCTCAATCAACTTCTACACATTCTAGTGGGTTTCATCTAGTTACTGTGGCAATGACAGGTCATGCAGAGGAAATGGGTTCAACTATGGTAGCACACAGCAGTTTGAAGCGCATTGTCTTAATGCAGTAAAAGAGAGCAGAGGTGAGAACATGGGATTGTATCGGTATGATAAAATGGTTGGTTGCTTTCCTTGCGGGTCCGTGGACTGGTATTGCTCTTCGTTAGGGTATTCGCGATGCTCCTCGGGGGCAGAACCTACCGCAGAGAACATCGATATACAATCATAACCAAACAACATGCAACAATATGATGCATGCATGTGACATGGCAAAATGAGTGTATTGGGCTAATGCAACTAAAACCAGATGGGTTTGAACCATTTTGAATCAAAGATTCAAGTTTCAAGCTCATTCATGGCCCTTAATAGTGCTTTATCTTGTTCTGCACTAAACAGCAGGTCAACTTATTTAAAAATGCATGAAACTAGTACATATGGATAGATTGGATTTTTTTGATCATTTTTCATATATAACACTTTGCATTTGGAGCTACAGATTAATTTCTATGAATTTTTGAAGTTTGTGATATTTTCTGGAATTTCCTGTATAAGAATAATTCCAATAATTACATTACTGCGTAACCATTGCCTCAGGGTGACGTCAGTGGTCAACGGGGACGGCCCAGGTCAAAAATGACCAGTGGGTCCCACGTGTCAGTGTCATTAGTCTAACTAATTTTTAGTTAGTACTAATCCTAGTTAATTAGCAGGGCTGGGCCACACCTGTCATTGACCCAGGGGGGGTCAAACTGGGCCCACCCATGGTCAAACACGATGCAGGTCAAACTAGTCGGCGTTTAGCCGCCGGCGAGGCTAAACGCGGCAGTGCGGTGCGGGTTTTGTGCTCTGGCGACCAAAACGATGGTGAAGCACATCTACGTGATGCGGGGAGTGAGCCGCTTCCAGTGGTGATGGTGGTTGGGCTCAGGGTCACCGGAAATGGCGCCGGTGATGACCTTGTGTCATGGGGAACGAGCACCTATGGGGCAGGGCCCCTTTCGGTCCGGCAGGGAGCGAAGGACGCACGAAGAGCAGATCGAGGCGAAGCATGCGAGGGATTTTACCCAGCTTCGGAGCTCTCCGGAGAGATAAAACTCCTACTGCTGCTTTGTGTTTGTATTGAGTTCTTGCTCGAGGGAGTGAGCGTTATATAGTTTCGAACGAGTCGAACCCCCTCTACGTTGCGCATGGGCCTCCTTTTATAGGCTAAAGGGGTCACCGACAGGTGGCAACACAGACAGGGGTACAAATGTAAAAAGAGGGGTTGGTACAACTGCTATCTACAGTGCACCCTACCTAACTCTGACGGCAGGGGACAAGGGCGTGTAATGCCCGTCCGGTCGCCCAAACAGTGCAGAAAACGACCATTTGGGGCGCCACCGCTTGCCACGATGGTCTTCTCGTCATCTCCACTTGCCACCTCGCACCGCTTGGCTGCACAGCCGTCCGCCACGTGCGCCAGGAACGATCTTGGGGCGACACGTCGTTGGATGTGCTGGAGCGTGGGCGCGGAGAGGTGGCTTCGCCGCATCAAGCGCCTTGCCGCGGTCGTTGTCTTGTCGCACCCGAAAGCTTGTCGCTCGTAGGGTCTTGCTGGGACGCGCGGCGCGCCGCGGCAAGTTCTTCGAAGTGCCTTGGTTGGCCTTCCCGGCAAGCTCCTCTTGCCGGGGCCTTGTCCCCTCCGGCAAGCTCCTCTTGCCGGAGTCTTGTCTTCTCAGTCAAGACACTTTGTTCTTGAATGGCATCAATATGAGCTACAGAGGATTTTGGCGGACGCCCGGCAAGCCTTGCGCTGGGTGCTGCGACTGCCCGTGCACAAGTTCGGGATACTAAGGTACCCCTACTTTAGTACACCAACAGGAGTCCCGGGGCCTGGGCCATACGCGGTGCCGAGCGCTGTTGGGCCAGGCCCAAAACAGGGCACGTGCACATGCGGCCTGGGTCCACACCAAATCTAGCTCCGTATCCACCGCGCCCTCCCGTAACGGCACGCGTCGAACGCGGCGTCGTGGGAGGGATCGTGGGCAATTCTTTAATCGAGAAAGGCGTAACGTTCGCCTCCCCTCTTTATAAGTAGGGGAAACATGGGCCGTTCTCCCACCTTCGCCACTTGTGGTTCCTTCCTCAGAAAGCTCCGCCGCTCCCCTCTGCTTCCCAAGCCGAAAGAGAGCGGCGCTCCGCCGCCCGTCGCCGCCGCCCTCCTCCACCGCTTCCGCCATGGCTCCGAAGACCGGAAAGAGTGTGAAGTCGGCCGAGGCGCTGCGGCTTGAGGCGCTGCGCAAGGAGCTTGCACTTTTCCTCCCCGAGCTCACCCCGAAGGCGCTGCGGGAGGTGTTCTATCTCTTCTAGTCGACGGAGACACGGGCGCATCTGCGCACGCAGACACTCTCCGCCGAAGCTTCTACTTCGAAGCGGTGCCCAAAAGGGTACTACTTCTTCCCATTGTTCTTTTATTGCGGGCTCTGCCCGCCCTTTTCTGATTTCTTCTGCGACATTATGAACACGTACGGGCTCCATCTCCTCGACTTCACCCCCAACGCCGTTTTGACCATGGCGGTTTTCGCGCATCTTTGCGAGAACTTCGTCGGAATCTACCCCAACGTAGCCCTTTTCCGCCACTATTTCATGCCCCGAGTCGACGAAGGAGAGCCCCTGTCTGGCGGGATCGCCTGGATCTCGAGGGCCGGCAAGAAGGAGGTCTATCTGGAAGGGGAGCTCCGTAGCAAGTGGGATGAGTGGAGAGCGGAGTGGTGTTGGATTGTTGACGCAGATCCGCAGGCATTCACCAATTTGCGCCAAACCCGAGTGGTGCGCGGTGGCGATTGGAGCGCTCTGGCGGCGGATGATGCTAAGTTGAAGATCGCCACCACCCGGATTCTGCGACTCAGGCTTGCCGGGCTCACTGTAGGGGCCGTTGGTGCGGACTTCCTTCGCCGCCGCATCGCCCCTCTGCAGGAGAGGGGGAGGCCAGCCTGGCTGTTCGGGGGCCCGGCAGATATCATGAGGCTGCGCCCAGGCCTCAATTTTAACTTCACTATTTTGGAGTTGGACGGGATGCTCAAGGAGCTGTTCAAGCAAGACCCCAACCACCCGGAGTGGTTCAGGCTGCCGCAGGGCGTCATCCCCCTGTGCAACAACTCCCAGCTCGATCGCATCCGTGCAATGATGCTGGAGTGCGACTCGCACGGGATTATCCCAACTTGGCGGGAGCCCTCCGACGACATTGTGCGGCAATTCTTCGACGGCTTGGTGGAGGTAGCAGTCCGTGCTGACGAGCAGAGGCTCCTCAGCCGCGACACCACTGACGACGAGATGCGGTACATCGCCACCAGGGCGGAAGAGGCGGCAGCAGCCGCCACCGCGGGCGAGTTTGGTTTCACGTTGGAGGAGGCAGAGGCGGCCGAGGCGGCAAGCCTTGCCGACCAAGAGGACTTTGGCGGGGAGGTCGTTGGCGAGGGGGAGCCCGAAGCCGAGGCGAGCGAGCCTACCGGGGGCGCAAGTGGCCAGCCATCTTCGAGTAGCTTGCCGCAGACGGGGCCCTCAGCACAGCCCCCAGCTCAACCAAGGAGGCACCTCCGCAGGACCGGAAACACAGCAGGGCGGCAGACGGGCCAACAGCCGCTGCGCCGTGGGACACGCTCCACCGCGCCAAGCACTGCTGACACGGGAGCATCTCATGCCGCGCCGGCAACTGGAGAGGGGTCTTCTCGGGCCGCCACTCCCGATCCTGCTGCAGCTCCCGCCAAGTGCCCAAGGGAGCCTACTCCTCCGCCTCGTCACGCAGAAAGGGTACCTGACTTCGACCTTTCCGCGCTCAGCTCCGACGAGGAGGAAGAAGAGGAGGAGGAGTAAGACTTTCTTCCTGTTGTACTTATACTTCTTTGTTTCTTGCTGTTTCTTGTCTTGTATCTAATCTGCTTCCTTCTGAACTTCGTTCCTTTTCAGGACTCTGGCCGAGAGAGCGGCGAAGAGGGCCAAGGTCCCCGTGGTGGTCATCGAGGATGATCCTGCCGCGACAACAGAGGACGCATCCGAGACCACCTTGACGGACCCGGCAACCTCTCCCCGAAGCAGCCCCCAGCGCAGCCCCCAGCGTAAGTACTTGTTCACTTCCTGTTGTGGGGCGCGCATGGGTGCTCTTTCTCTGTTGACATGTTGACTGTTGACTTGCTTGTGTAGGAGTAGAGCAGGCCCATCAGGAGCAACCAGAAGCCGCTCCAGAGGTGCTATCTGCTTCAACTACACCGCCAAGGGGCGATTCTCCGACAAGGGAGCGCTCTCCGGCAAGGGAGAGGTCCCCGGCAAGGGATGGGACCAGCGAGCCTTCGGTGGTAGAGCCCATGGTCACAGAGCCCAGCACAGGTAACCCTCCTTGTCGAAAATTTTCCCTTGGGTTCTTCTTCTTCTGGTCTTCTTTTTGGATGTTTGCTTGACTTCTCCTTCCTCTTCCCGTCTTCAAATCCCCCTTCCACAGACCCGATGGAGACTGAGGCCACCAGCGAGGAGGACGCACGCGACAACACTGAGGATGCTGCCGCTGCCGAGGAAGAGGCCGACGCTGACGATCCCGCTGGCGAAGAGGCCGCCAAGGCTGCTGGCGCAGGAGCTGGCGAGGGGTCCGGCGATCGTACTGATGACCCGAAGGGCACAGGAGCGCAAGGCGCTACACTAACCGCCGACCCCTTCGCTGCTGACGCAGCACCGGGCTCCGAAGAGCCCCAGCCCGGCGCCTACTTGAAGGCCGGTGAGGGTGTCTTCATCAAGCTTCCTTGGGCGTCGAGCTCCAGGGCGCCGGTCGAGGGAGAGGCTATTGACGGAGAGGTGCTCGCCTCTGCAGGGCTGACAGTGGTTGACGCGCCAAGCAGCAGCAGTGGCGAGTCCGAAGAGGAGCAGCTGCTCCGGAAGTTGGTGTCGCTCTACCGCGCCCGGCAAGCGAAGCTGGAGTCCCGGGAAGCGCTTGTCGCACGGGCGGGAACTGACATAGAGAAGCATGTGGAGGAACTCCAGAGCCGCAACCAAGAGGCCCTCCGGTCCATTGCGGAGGAGAGGGCGCAGCTTGTCGAGGCGCGGAAGGCTTTCCTCCTCGAGAAGGCAGAAGCTGAGGAGCAACAGAGGCTTGCCGCTGAAGAGCTGTCCACCCGGGAAGGTGAATTGACACAGCGGAAAGTCAATCTGGACAGCCACGAGGAGGAGCTCACCGCACACGAGCAATCACTTGGCGGGGCGCTCAAGGAAGCGAAGGACGCTGCCGCAGCTACCGAGGCCGCCAAGAAGGAATTGGAGGTGAAGATGACACAGCTGGAGGCTGATCTGAAAGGGAAGAATGAGGAGCTTGCCGTGCTCCAGCGCAAACGCGAGAAGGACGCCCTCGTCCATGGTGATCTGCAAGTCCAACTCGCCGACAAGGGCAAGGAACTGAACGCCGCCAAGGACTCAAATGCTGATCTGGAGCTGAAGGTGGCCACACTGACGGAGACGCTGGGCGGCGCCAAGAAGCGAGAGGAGGATTTGAAGAAAGAGATCAAGGCCAACGAGGAGCTGCTAACGAGGGCCGCCGAGACTCAAAACACCTTCAGGGCTACGGTGGAGCTCTGGACGGAGGGCCTCGTCAACATCGCTGCAGTCATCGACGAGGAGCTGGCGCAACTGGACTTGGTGGGCTTCGGGTACTCCTCCGACGAGAACCTCCAGCCCAGCGCCAAGCTTACTCTTTTCTTCAAGGGTGTGGCGACGGCTCTCCAGCAACTCTGGGAAAGGATCCCAAAGCAGCTGGCTGACGAGTCACGCGCAATCTGCGCCAGAGTCTTGGAGAAGGTGTTGGTGAAGGTGCTCTTCCGCAATCCGAACCTCAACCTCACCAACGTTCTCAAGAAGCTGCCGACGGGTGCTGATCTTGCAGAACTCAAAGCCCTTGTCGCACCCATTGTGGACAAGGTGAATGAAGTCAGGAGGATCAACGGCGAGCGCGTGGATTAGGCTGCTCTTTCTCTCCTTTCCTTGCTGCTGCCATTTATGTTATGAGAACAATTTAGTCAGTGCCACGACAAGTTTCCTTTGTAATATAACTTTATCTTGGGCAGTATTTGCTATGTTATTTCCTATACTTGATTCCTATCTTTGTATGTTTTTACCCTACGCTTTTAGGGAACTTGCCGGCGCAGGCACCCTTGCCGCGAGCGCTGAGTGCGGAACATCAGCAGCCTGCTGGCGGTGCCGGCTCCGGCAAGAAACCTTGTCGCAACTAGCCGCAGCACACTTAAGTTGTTGAGCGGACTCGAAACAAAGTAAGGGCGCAACTAGCTACGAGTTGGTTCCTCCGCGCACAGGTTTTCCATACAAAGCACGGTCGTTCAAGGAAGATAACTTAAAAAAAGTAAAAACTAATTGCGCTCAAACTTTGGCAACTTAGCTTTTCTGTCGTCCGTGTTCCGGCAAGGCTTGTACTTTTTTGAATGATGGCTAGTCCACATCATTATCTTCTCCTCCCCCCCCCCCCCGGTGAACTTGTGGGCAAAGGAACCTTCCTTTTGAGGAAAAGAAAGAAGAGAAAATAAAGATATGGAGCCTCAAGGCTCGTTATTGCTTACCGGGGGCAAGTGCTGCACAGGATGTCAGATAATACATGCTAAAAAAGAAAAAAAGGCATGAAATTTGACAAGATGTGCGGAGCATATGATCTTTATTTATGCACGGGATCTGCGCCCGGCTTTGTACAAAGGGTTACATGCAACAGCGGCAAGGCTTGTACAAAAGTTGGTTGCCGGAACAGCTGTTTCCGGCGACCGCGCCTCATGGGTAAAACTTACGAAGATGCTCTATGTTCCAGGAGTTGCTCACCGGAAAGCCATCTTCGGTCTCAAGGCAGACAGTGCCAGGCCTAGTGACTCGTTTTACCCGATAAGGGCCTTCCCACTTCGGCGTCAACTTGTTGGAATTCTTGGCGGATTGAACACGCCGAAGAACAAGGTCGCCTTCCTCGAAACTTCTTGCATTAACTTTGCGGCTATGGTAGCGACGCAAAGCTTGCTGGTATCGAGCAGCTCGTACAGCAGCCTGAAGACGATCTTCCTCAAGGAGCAGCGCGTCATCTTGCCGCAGCTGCTCTTGCTCAAGCTCATCATAAGCGAGCACTCGAGGCGATCCGTATACGAGTTCCGTGGGGAGGACTGCCTCTGCTCCGTAGACTAGAGCAAAAGGTTTCTGGCCAGTGGCTCGATTTGGCGTCGTCCTGATCGACCAAAGAACCACTGGCAGCTCCTCGATCCAATTCCTTCCGCACTTATGCAGCCTGTCGAAAGTTCTAGTCTTGAGCCCGCGCAGCACTTCAGCATTCGCCCTCTCCGCTTGACCGCTGCTTCTCGGGTGAGCAACAGAAGCGAAGCAGATCTTGGCGCCAAGATCTTGGACGTACTGCATGAAGGTGCGGCTCGTGAATTGTGTGCCATTGTCGGTGATGATCCTGTTAGGGACTCCAAAACGGCAAACAATTGACCTGAAGAACTTGACTGCTGACTGTGCTGTCACCTTCCTCACTGCTTCCACTTCTGGCCACTTTGTAAACTTGTCGATAGCCACGTACAAGTACTCAAAGCCCCCGACAGCTCGGGGAAAGGGGCCGAGGATGTCGAGCCCCCAGACCGAAAAAGGCCAGGACAAAGGGATTGTCTGGAGAGCTTGAGCTGGTTGATGTATCTGCTTGGAGTGGAACTGGCATGCTTCACACTTGGTTACTTGTGCAGTTGCATCCTGGAGGGCTGTTGGCCAGAAGAAACCTTGCCGGAAAGCCTTGCCGGCAAGTGCTCTTGCGCCAATGTGGTGACCACATATGCCTCCATGTGTTTCCGCCAACAGCTTCTGTCCTTCTTCCCGGGTAACACACTTCAATTTCACTCCGTTGAATCTTCTTCTGTACAGTATGTCGTCGACAAACTGGTACATACTTGACTGCCGGGCTAATTTCTCCGCTTCTTCTTGCTCTTCGGGAAGTTCTCCTGTTTGAAGGAAATGGACAATCTGCTGCGCCCATGCCGGAGCCTGTGGCTCAACGACAAGGACTAAAGGCACAAATGCTGCTGCGGGAACATCAGCTTCTACGGCAAGAACCTGCGGTTCAGCCGAAGCTTGATGTTCCCCGGCAAGCTTGCCAGAGCAAAACTTGTCGGGAGCGTCTGCTTCAACGGAACAAACCTTAAGGCTTGTCGGAGCAGACTGCTCCTCAGCACTCTTGGTGTTGAGTTTGGGGACCTTCTTGGCGGCGGCTTCAGGGAGCTCTGCCGGAAAGTAGTCGCCAGAAATTAACTTCCTCTTTTTGTTCTGTCCGGTTGATGGTGTTACAGATGGTTGAGTCAACTTGAGCACAAAGATCCCTGGTTCCACAGGCAATTTGAGTGCGGCGCATTTTGACAGGCCATCTGCAATTTCGTTCTGAGCTCTCGGAACATGTTCCATCTGCAGGCCGTCAAAATGCTCTTCCAACTTCCTCACTTCATCAATGTAAGCTTCCATCAACGGACTCTGATAATCTTTGTTCACTTGACGGACGACAAGTTGCAAGTCACCCCTGACAATGAGCTTCTTGATCCCAAGGTCAGCAGCGATCCTGAGTCCGGCAAGCAATCCTTCATACTCTGCAGTATTGTTTGTTGCTTGCTCCTTGGGAAAGTGCATCTGGACCACGTACTTGAGGTGCTCTCCAGTGGGTGCGACAAGTAACACGCCCGCACCGGTGCCTTGCAGCGAAAAGGCACCATCAAAGTACATGATCCATTCTTTGCTTGCTTCCTTGACGGGGATGCTCGTTTCCGGAGTTTCTTCATCAGGTGTTGGTGTCCACTCTACTATGAATTATGCCAATGCTCGGCTCTGGATAGTTCAAGTACTTTCAAACTTGAGGCCAAAGCTTGACAATTCCAGTGCCCACTCGACAATCCTTCCTGTTGCTTCTGGATTCTGCAATATCCTCTTCAACGGAAAGCGAGTGACGACTGTAATCTCGTGTGCTTGAAAGTAATGGCGCAGCTTCCTCGAGGCCATGAGAAGGCCGAAAAGCAACTTCTGCACCCCAGAGTATCTTGACCTAGCCCCCTGCAGAAGGGAACTGACAAAATAAACTGGGCGTTGTACCATCTTCTTTTGTTTCTCTTCCTGTGGCCGCACATATCCATCCTTGTCGGGACCAGAGCTTGTCGGGGAAGCCCCCTGCTTGCCGCTGGACTCGCTTGCCGTGGTCGCTAGCTCATCATCCGCTTCCCTTTCCGCTACTAATGCAGCACTAACCACCTGATTGGTTGCCGCTAGATACAGCAGCAACTTCTCTTGTGTCTTAGGTGCGACAAGTATTGGAGTGGAGGATAGGTATCTCTTCAAGTCCTGTAGCGCAGCCTCCGCTTCCGGAGTCCATTTCATTGGACCTGCCTTTTTCAAAATTTTGAAAAATGGTAGGGCGCGCTCAGCAGACTTAGAGATGAACCTGCCGAGAGCAGCAACGCAGCCGGCAAGCCTTCGTACATCCTTGACCCGCTTCGGTGCTTCGATCTGCTCAATGGCCTTGATCTTGTCGGGATTGGCTTCAATCCCCCTCTGTGATACAAAGAACCCGAGAAGCTTGCCGGAAGGAACTCCAAACACGCACTTCTCGGGATTCAACTTGAGATTGATCTTGCGCAGATTTGCAAAGGTCTCGTCTAAATCTTGGATCAAAGTTTCTTTGTCCTTGCTCTTGACCACTATGTCATCCATGTAAGCTTCTACATTTCTGTGCAACTGTGGCTCAAAAGCATGGCTGACTACTCTTGCAAATGTTGAACCATCATTCTTTAGTCCGAAAGGCATCCGTACAAAGTAGTACGTGCCACATGGAGTAATGAATGCGGTCTTCTCTTCATCCTCTTCTGCCATGAAGATCTGATGATATCCTGACATCAAGAAATGAAAGCAAATCACATCCTGCCGTGGAGTCGACAATCTGGTCAATGCGCGGCAAGGGAAATGGATCCTTGGGACAAGCTTTATTAACATCAGTGAAGTCAATACAAAGCCTCCATTTCCCGTTTGCCTTGCGCACGACTACAGGATTGGCCAGCCACGTTGGATGGAGCAATCCTCTGACCAGGCCTGCTGCTTCCAACTTCTTGATCTCTTCAACAATGAATTCTTGGCGCTCCATTGCTTGCTTTCTAACTTTCTGCTTGACGGGCCGCGCGTGGGGACAGACGGCAAGGTGGTGCTCAATTACTTTCCTGGGAACACCGGGGATGTCAAATGGTTGCCATGCAAACACATCGACATTCGTCTGCAGGAAAGCAACGAGCGCGCTTTCCTATTTAGGATCAAGCGTGGCACTGATGGTGAAGGTACCACCAGCGCCGTCCCCCTTGGCGGCCACTTTCTTTGTCTCTGGTGAAGCTGTCTTTGCTTTCTTGCACTTGCCGATGGAGCTCGATGGTGCGTCCTCGACGGTAGCGCAGCACTCCGAAGAGGTGCGCTTGCTGGAGTGGGCACCAGAGCTACTCTTGCCGGACTTGGTCTTCTTCTTCCCCCCGGGAGCGTCAGCGGCAAGTGTCCTGCGATCTGCTGCGGCTGCTGCTTCCTGGTAGATCTTGTCGGTACAGATAAGGGCATCTTTCTTGTCGCCAGGGACAGAAATGACGCTTATCGGACCGGGCATCTTGAGCACGTTGTAGGCATAGTGAGAGGCTGCCATGAATTTGGCGAGCGCTGGACGGCCGAGTATCCCATGTAGGGCAATGGGAAATCAGCAACGTCAAAGGTGACCTTCTCTGTTCTGAAGTTCAGCTCGCTGCCAAATGTCACTGGCAGTGTGATCTTCCCCTTCGGCTTGCTCCTTCGCGGATTGATTCCTTGGAAAGTACCAGTCTCTTCGAGCTCGCTGTCGGGGATTTGGAGCTTCTTGAGTACCGCTGAGGAGATCAGGTTCAAGCCGGCCCCGCCGTCAACCAGCATGTTCGTGACCTTGAGGTTGCGGATAGTCGGTGAGACCAACATCGGCAAGCACCCGACCGCAGTTATGCGATCAGGGTGATCCTCAACATAAAAGATGATAGGCGTGCTGGACCACTTCAGAGGCTTGCGCGATTCAACTGACGGTTCTGCTGCATTAACTTCTCGCACCCACTGTTTGAGCTGGCGGTGCGAGGTATGCAGAGAAGCACCACCGTCAACGCACAAAACCTCTGTAGCTTTCTGAAACTCCTGCTTGTCGGCCTCATCCTCATCCATCTCTTCATCTTCGTCTTCGTCTTCATCCTTGTCGCGGCCGCGGGGAGGCCAGTCTCCTTGCCGCTGCTTAGCCTTGCCACGGCGCCCTCCCCGGCCGGGACGCTTCTTGCCGGATCCTCCTCCACCTTCTTGACCCTTCTCCTTGTCTCGCCGCTCATATTCAGCTTTCTGCAGTTCAACAAGCTGCTCAACTTTCTTGCAAGTCTAGAGATCGTGGCCCTTGGTGCGATGGATCTTGCAGTACTCCTTGCCGGAGCCGTCCTGCTTGTCGGCGGCTACCACAGCCTTGCCGGAGTTACCATATTTGGTCTTCTCGGCGCCAACTCCATTGCCGGACTGCTCGACAACTAGCACATCTTTAGCTTTTCTCTTTCTGTTGTTCCGCCGCCGATTTTTCCTTGCCGGGGCGGCATCCTCACTGTCAGACCCTGCTGCTCCTGCGTTCTCTCCGGGGAGTTTCCTCCCCTCCTCGGCACGTGCACACTTGTCGGCCAGAGCATATAGCTCGCTGACATCTCTGATTTTGCACATCGCCATCTCCTCCCTCATCCTGCGATTACGCACGTTCTGATGGAACCCGCTAATAATCGCAGCAGGGTGGACGTCTGGGATGTTGCGCTGCACCTGGCTGAATCTTTGAATGTACTTGCGCAGGGGTTCTCCTTCCTTCTGGGCGAGCAAATGTAGATCGCTCTCCTGGCCATGGGGCTTGTGGCCGCCTGTGAAGGCGCCGACAAACTGATGGCACAGATCTGCCCATTGACGTTGGGCTTGAGCACCAACGGGAAGTAATTGGCGACGATCTTCTCGTCGTGCCCCCCGGCAGCCTGCACCGCGATGGTGTAGATGCTGAGGAACTCCGACGGATGTATCCTGCCATCGTACTTCTCGGGTACGTCTGGCTTGAAGTTCTTGGTACTGGGCCACTGGACTTGCCGCAGCTCACGGGTAAACGCAGGACAACCTGCCACGTATGGCAAGTCGCTTGGTTCCCCTGGTGCATGCATGTCGACAATAGGCCCAGCGCGCTGGTCTGATTGACGCCGCGCTTCTCTCCGACGCTCGATACGAGTGCGAGCGTCTTCGTGTTGTCATTCCTGAAGAACTTGGCGCTGATCACGACGAGCCCGCGGATCTGATGACACCGTGGAGTCGGTGTCGAGGTTGACCCGGCGAGTCGACGATCTTGGCCTTCGGGGCGGGGAGTGCACGGTCGTCGCGCCCCCACCAGTCTTGTCGCCATCGGCTTGTACTTGGACGTCTTGCCGCGGCTTCGACGTAGTCGGTTGCCGGGGAGTGTCGCCGTTGGCGAAGCCGATGAGGCTCTGAATGGTGGCCCTCCAATCGTCAATGTTGTCTAGCGCTGGAGGGTAAACCAGAAGCAGTTGGGCTCGGGCCAATGATTCTTCTGGAGTCTTGGGTTGCGGTGGCGAACGGCGCGAGGAGCGAGATATGCTCGCACTTCTAACAGTGTTAGAAGGAGCAGCATCCCGTCCAGGCGACCGTGCCGCGCTCGTGCCAGCATGTTGACGTGCATGTTGATCTTGAGCGTCCCGAGATCCACCAGCTTGGCCTTGACCCAACGAACGTATGGTATTGCACGTACCATGACGTTGTCGGTCCCGCGCCTCCTGAGAGGGGCGCGGTGCATGTACGGACGCCGAAGTCTGTGCAGCCTTATCCTTGGACTTGGCAGCATCGTGAACTCCTTCGTCGGCGCCCGTTCCTCCGCCGGCGTCAACCCCACCGCCCGTTTGCTCCGGTGGCGGTGGACTCGACGCGGACGGACCAGCCACCTCCGAAGCCTTCTTCTTTAGTGGCATGTCGATGAAGATGATGATGTAGCACGCGCGAACACCAGATCAGGTTCGTACAACCTCGACGCCCCCTACCTGGCACGCCAAAGATGTCGTGGGGAACGAGCACCTATGGGGCAGGGCCCCTTTCGGTCCGGCAGGGAGCGGAGGACGCACGAAGAGCAGATCGAGGCGAAGCACGCGAGGGATTTTACCCAGCTTCGGAGCTCTCCGGAGAGATAAAACTCCTACTGCTGCTTTGTGTTTGTATTGAGTTCTTGCTCGAGGGAGTGAGCGTTCTGTAGTTTCGAACGAATCGAACCCCCTCTACGTTGCGCATGGGCATCCTTTTATAGGCTAAAGGGGTCACCGACAGGTGGCAACGCAGACAGGGGTACAAATGTAAAAAGAGGGATTGGTACAACTGCTATCTATAGTGCACCCTACCTAACTCTGACGGCAGGGGACAAGGGCATTTAATGCCCGTCCGGTCGCCCAAACAGTGCAGAAAACGACCGTTTGGGGCGCCACCGCTTGCCACGATGGCCTTCTTGTCATCTCCACTTGCCACCTCGCACCGCTTGGCTGCACAGCCGTCCGCCACGTGCGCCAGGAACGATCTTGGGGCGACACGTCGTTGGATGTGCTGGAGCGTGGGCGCAGAGAGGTGGCTTCGCCGCGGCAAGTGCCTTGCCACGGTCGTTGTCTTGTCGCACCCGAAAGCTTGTCGCTCGTCGGGTCTTGCCGGGACGCGCGGCGCGCCGCGGCAAGTTCTTTGAAGTGCCTTGGTTGGCCTTCCCAGCAAGCTCCTCTTGTCGGGGCCTTGTCCCCTCCGGCAAGCTCCTCTTGCCGGAGTCTTGTCTTCTCAGTCAAGACACTTTGTTCTTGAATGGCATCAATATGAGCTACGGAGGATTTTGCCGGACGCCCGGCAAGCCATGCCGCTGGGTGCTGCGATTGCCCGTGCACAAGTTCGCGATACTAAGGTACCCCTACTTTAGTACAACGAGACCTTGGCGGCTGCCGGAGCTCGGGTGAGCTCGGGCTCGTCTCTAGGAGGCACGGCGAGGCGCGGGGAATGGTGTTGCGGCCTCCTGGGAGTGCGGTGAGGTTAGTGGGCAAGGTGTCATGGCTGTAGCGTGGCCGGAGCCTCGTCGGCGACAGCTCGGCGGTAGCGCATGCGGGTGAGCTTCGTGCAGTCGCTACGGGGCTCGAGAGAGAGAACGGAGAGGATGGGGAGTTAGCCAGGCTCACGGTGGTCACGGCGGAGCAGACGGCGAGGTCGGGGATGAACTGCTACGACAGTGACAGCGAAGGGGATCTCCGGTGGTGGCGGAGTTGGGCGTGGTCGATGCGGTGGCTTCGAGGCATGCGAGCGCTAGGGGCTCGGCCTGCTCGACGAAGAGGACGGTGGTGAAGCTCGTGGACACGGTCGGGCGGTGCAGAGATGGCGGTGGCTACGACTACGACTGCGGCGTGGCTGCTGTAGCATCGGCCATGCCGGAGGGGAGCGAGGGAGAGGCGATGGGGGCGAGTGGACGGGTCCAGGGGGTCCAGGGGGTGACGTGGAGGTCGTCCAGCTTGTCCAGCGGCGAGGCGGCAAGCAGGTGGCGCCATGGCAAGCTTGCGCTCATCGGCGTCACCTCCCTCCTTGCCTTGCGGGGACGAAGCAGCTGGCTGGCACGGGCCAGCACAGTGCTGGGCCGCCAGGTGGGCCAGGGCGTGGGTTTGGCCAGGTAAGTGGGTTTTTCATTTATTTCAGTTTTGTTTTATTTCTGTAGGTTTGTTCCATTTCTAAAAATACTTAGGCATCTCCAAAAATCACCAAACTACACATTGCCACTGTTTGGAATATATCCAGCATGGAACATTTTAGTTTGGGATTATTTGAGCATTTTAAATATTTTATATTATTTAAATGCCCAAACTCAAATAACTAATGATTTAATCCAGTGACCTTAGGATGACCTAGAAATTTGTGCATCACTTTTGGCAGTGGTTTAAGACCAAGGCAGAGGTGATGAACATTTTAGAAGGGCATTTCAGGTTCATTGAAAATATTTTTAGTAAACCCTAGTTGGTTCCAGGGGGTGCTGGGGGTTCTGCCATCCCCATTTCAAGTTTCTGACGAATGATAAACATGATGCAAGCACTCTAGTGCATGAACTAGCTAGGGTGTGACAACTCACCCCCACTCAGAAAATCTCGTCCCGAGATTTAGGATCTTCCGGAAAAAAGGCGGGATACTCAAGTCGAAGACGATCCTCCTTTTCCCAAGTTGCTTCTTTCTCAGGATGATGCGACCATTGAACCTTGAGAAACTTGATATTATGACGTCGAGTGGTACGCTCAGCTTGATCGAGGATACGAATGGGGTACTCTCGATACGTGAGATTATCTTGAAGATCAAGCGTTTCGTGGTCCACTCCACGGATAGGATCCGAGAAGCATCGCCTGAGTTGAGAAACGTGGAAGTCATCGTGGACTCTGGAGAGATGCGGAGGTAGTTCCAATTGGTATGCAACTTCTCCTCGTTTTGCGAGAATGCGAAAAGGTCCAATGTAGCGAGGAGCCAATTTGCCTTTGATACCGAAATGATTGGTTCCCTTTAGAGGAGTAACCTGAAGGTAAGCCTTCTCGTCAACCTCAAAAGTCATAGCCTTATGTTTTCGGTCATATTGGCTCTTTTGACGAGATTGGGTTGTTTTCTACTTTTCACGAACGATGCGAACTTGGTCTTCTGCTTCCTGGATCATATCAAGGCCAAAGAATTGTCTTTCCCTGGTTTCTGACCAGTTAAGAGGCGTTCGACACCTTCGTCCATAGAGAACTTCAAAATGGGCTTTACCCAAGCTTGATTGATAGCTGTTGTTATAAGCAAATTCGGCAAATGGAAGGCATTTCTCCCGATCCATTCCTAATGAGGTAACGGAAGCTCGAAGCGTGTCTTCTAGAATCTGGTTCACATGTTCTACTTGACCACTTGATTGAGGGTGAAAGGCGGTGCTAAAGGAAAGGCGGGTTTCCATAGCATTTTGGAAACTTTCCCAAAATCGAGAGGTGAAGAGACTTCCTCGATATGAGTTGATTTCCAATGGAACAACATGGAGGGACACTAATTGGGAGATATACAAGTCTACTAGCTGGCTAGCGGTTATACTCTCGCGAACAAGCAAGAAATGGGCCACTTTGGAAACACGATCGATAATGACACAGATAGCGTTATTACCTCTCTTGGTCCTGGGAAAACCGGTGATGAAATCCATACCAATTTTATCCCATTTCTATTCAGTAATAGCTAAGGGTTGAAGGGTGCCAGCAGGCCGTTGATGCTCTGCTTTTACGCGACGATAGACGTTGCAATTAGCAACAAACTGAGCAATGTCTCTCTTCATCCTAGTCCACCAGAACCTCTGGCGTAGGTCCTGATACATTTTGGTACTACCTAGATGAATGGTGAGAGGAGATTAATGAGCCTCATTAAGGATTAACTGTCGTAGTTGCCGCTTCTTGGGAACTACTAAGTGGTTTCCGAAGTACACGACACCCTGATCATTCCCGGAGAAGCATGGAGCAACTCCGCTTCATACCGCTGAGAGGTTATGATATGATCCGTAAGGGTAGGTTTCGCCACCAAGGTGGAAAGGAATCCTTGAGGAACGCTGTGAAGGTTAAGCTTCCGAAATTCCTCATGGAGAAGTGGTTGACTTTGTTGTAACATCAGATTGTTACAGTATGATTTACGACTTAGTGCATCAGCCATGACATTGGCTTTTTCCTGGGGTGTAAGTTATCTCTAAGTCGAAATCTGCGATCAACTCGACCCAACGTCTTTGCCTGATATTCAAATCCAGTTGGGTGAATATATACTTCAGACTTTGGTGATCGGTGAAGATTTCGCAACGATTACCGAGGAGGTAATGTCACTAGGTTTTGAGTGCATGAACTACAGCTGCAAGCTCTAGATCATGAGTAGGATAATTTTCCTCATGTGGGTGCAATTGACGTGAAGCATAAGCAATTACGTGATGATATTGCATGAGAATTCAACCTAGTCCTTGTCGCGAGGCATCGCAATAGATAAGAAAGTCCTTGGAGAAATCTGGTGGTACCAATATGGGAGCAGAAGTCAAGCGTCTTTTCAGTTCCTAAAAATTGTGCTTGCATTGTGGGGTCCACTCGAACTTTTTATCTTTGTTGAGGAGTTCAATTAGAGGTTTAGAAACTTTGGAGAAGTTCTCGACAAAGCGGAGACAATAGCTCGCTAAGCCAAGGAAACTCTGACTTGCTTAACCGATTCAGGTGGATTCCAATTAAGAATGGCTTGAACTCGCTCGGGATTGACAGCTATACCCTTACCAGAGATTACATGGCCTAGATAGGTCACTTCTGGCAACCAAAATTCACATTTAGAAAATTTGGCATAAAGGCGATGCTCTCGAAGTTTCATCAACACTAGCCTTAGATGCTCGGCATGTTCTTCCTCATTCTTGGAGTAGATGAGTATATCATCGAGGTAAACTACGATGAATTTATCCAAATACTCCATGAAGATTGAGTTCATTAACGGAGAGAAGGTGGTTGGGGCATTGGGTAAACCGTAGGACATGATGGTGTACTCGTATTGGCCATAACGAGTAACAAAGGTCGTTTTGGGAATGTCCATGTTCTTGATCTTGATTTGATGATAGACCAACCTCATATCCATCTTAGAGAAGACTGAGGATCCGGCGAGCTGATCATACAGGTCATTGATCCTGGGAAGCGGATACTTGTTCTTTATTGTGACCAGGTTGACGGGTCGATAATCTACAACCATGCGATCCGTACCATCCTTCTTCTTGACGAAGAGGACGGGGCAAGCCCAAGGAGACGAACTAGGACAGATGAAACCCTTTTTCAAGGACTCATCGAGTTGTTTCTTAAGCTCGGCTGTGGTGCCATCCTATAGGGTCTTCTAGAGATTGCGACAGTTCCTGGAATGAGATCTATCATGAACTCGACATCTCTGTCAGGTGGAACACCTGGCAATTCTTCTAGAAAGACATCCGGAAAGTCACAGACTACCGGAACGTCTTCGAGGTCTGGCAAAGGACTTGCATTAAGAGAATATAGATGTCGCTTGGCTACTCGGGTCAAGACATTGAGTATCTTTCCCGAAGGATGTGTAAGTTGAACAGTCCTAGAGAAACAATCAATCTTAGCATGATGGGCTGACATCTAGTCCATACCCAAGATGATAATAATATCTGAAGATTTTAGAGCTATCAAAGATGCGAGAGAAACAAGTCTGTCCACCTAAATTTCATTTCCATGGCTCACTCTAGAAGTTTGCCATTTGGATCCCAGGGTTTGAATTACCATGGAGGTGGGCATATCACAAAATGTGGTGTTATGCAGACGAGCATAGCTCTTCGATATAAATGAATGATATGCTCCATTATCGAAAAGAACAGATGCTGGATGGCAATTAACAAGGAGCGTACCGAGAACGACGTTAGGAACCTCCCAAGCCTCTTCAGCTGAGACACAGTTCACATGGCCACGTGCAGCAGTGGCCGGCTTGGCATAGTACACCTTCCTTGTTGGCTTGCCATGGCCAACAGCCTTTCCAGACTGGTTGGGGTTGGTCTGGGGACACTCTCACATGTAGTGGCCCGGTTCCCCACACTTGAAACACGTCACAGAGCTGGTGCGTGGAGGAGCATTGTTGGTTGGTCCACCATAGGGCTTGGCTGGTGCATACTGCTGAGCTGGACGAGGCGCCTGATAGGATGGCCTCGGTGTGAACCTGGAAGGCAGGGCAGTGTTAGGCACCCACACCCGACGCTTATGAGGACCAGAACCAGATGAGGAACCCGTGTCACGGCCATGCTTGCGTGTTGCTTCGAAATCAGTCTGACCTGTCTCAGCACTGATGGCCTTGTTCACATGCTTCTGGATGGAATTGCACTCATGTAGACGGACATCACGACGAATCTCGGGGCTAAGTCCCTTGCGGAACCTTGCCTGGTTGTTGGCATCGGTGGAAACTTCCCCAGTTGCATAATGTGCTAGGTTACCGAACTCCCTGGTGTATGCATCCACAGAGAGTCTACCTTGGGTAAAACTGCAGAACTCCTCACGCTTACGGTCCATAAGACCCTCCGGAATGTGATGTTCATGGAAATCCTCACTGAATTCTGCCCAAGTAGTGACTTGGCCAGCTGGGCGCATGGCCTCATAGTTCTCCCATCAGAGACTGGTGGGGCCTTCAAGATGATAGGCAGCAAAGGTGACCTTATCAGCCTCAGCTACGAGTGCATAACGTAGCTTGTGGGTAATGCTGCGAACCAGTCATCGGCGTCGAGGGGCTCGACGGAGTGATTGAAGGTGGGTGGTTGTAACTTGATGAAGTCACTGAGCGACACCAAGTTATTCCTCTGACGCAGTGTTGTGTTCTGTTCGATGTGCTCCAACAAACGGTTGGTATCCCGCTTGTTTCTCTTAGCCTCCAGCATGACCTCAGCCAGAGAAGGACGACGAGGCAGGTTTGCATCCCTAGCTCCACTGCCTTCGGCCTTCTTCGGGGGAGCACAGTTGTTGCGGGTGTTGACCATCCTTGGAAAACAAGACAATGGTTTAGTCCAGAATGATAAGATTCTGACATAGAAATGCAGAATGTAAGGGATAACTCGGAATGCAAGATGTTCATCCATATGACATGGTAAATACAGAAACTGCTACGTTTATTCCATCATCATACACACCATACAAGGTTTAGTACAAGAACAAACGGAGTACAACTGCGGTATAAGGAAGATTACATCTCATCGGAGGCATCCCAAGCTCCTATACTTTATTTTTCTACACCTCCGGAAAGTGGTACACACTAAGTCATATCCCGCGAGTCACGCAGGATGGTGGACCATATAACTGTTACAATACTAGTGGTGCTACCATCATCTCAGTCATTTCCGTTGCAATCCTCATAGAGATTACCCCCATGTCCTGGAAGCAGGACGTGATCATCTGAAAATAGTCGATTGTGTGGAGCCTGCAGTCCATAAGGACTCGGATGTGGCCTGGGTCCAACATACGGCGGCAGAAGAGGTCCATGGGGAGGAGTGATGCCCCCTACATCACGCAAATCCATATGATCCGGCAGACTAGACCGCATGGGGTATAGATCTCGCATATCCATATACCCTGCCCGCATAGCAGGTGCAAACCGGGTCAAAGTGGCCCAGTGATCAGACCGGGAGTTGAAAAGCTCCAATCGCAAGACACAATTTTCACGGTCCTTATCCTCAGGCATCTGTGTGGTAGTGCGGAGCAGCGAATCCTCATGAGAAGAGTCGGTGTAAATAGCTGTGAAGTAACCTTCTGCTCCAGGGAGTGACGCTGGCATATAGCGGAAGTCAGTGTTCCGAAGCAAGGAAGTTCTAGCCCGCCTAATAGTCATCATCGAATAAGCAGCGTCCTGCACGGACATCTCGATGATAACCCCAAGTCTATATGAGCAATGGAGGGTCTAAGTGGATCCAGGATAGGAAGGGAATATCCTGAGGGTGTAGAGGTATTGGCTTTGATTGAAGTCTCTATACTACTCCTAAACGGTGTACTTAGGATACCATCGGTATCCAGCCTCAATCATTATGCGGACCAACATAGCAGTATGGCCAGGTACATCGAGACACCGAGTCAGACGAACAACTTGATTCTGGGTGCGGGAAGCCATCTAAAACACGATGTAATGCAAAGGCATTAGAATTTCTAGCAGAAATTGGACAGCATAACGGCTGTAAATGCTCAAAAAAGATTTTGAGACACTTTGCAAAGGATTGCATAGACACTCAACAATATCATATCAAGATTCTGGGTCCATCTTATCAACATAATGGGGTAGTAGAACTGAACTAGGCTTGTATCCACCAGACTTATAAGGTACTACTGTTTAGTAACACGTGAACCTGATAGAGGGAAGCGATCCTAATCCTTAACCCCCCGTGGAAGAATAGACTGACTTAGATCAGAATGCCATGAGGTAAAGGAGTAAAAAGAGCCTTACGTTCCATCCCACAATCAATTCCCCTACATATAACTAAAGCATTTCTGGACTCAACATCGACCAGTTTGGCTTGGAGAACCTACAGGCAGTCCAGCTCTGATGCCAACGCTGTCAGGACCCCGACTCAATGCCACCTCGATCTAGCATGTAACACCTCATATCACTTTGCGGCCTCACGCACGATATCCCCACGGGTGTCGCCTTACCTTGCCCGGGACCATTTGCGCCTTTTGGCACACATATATGATAGTGTTGCTAGCAACCATATGACAAGGAGCCCGGGATGACATGGCTAGTCGTGAACCCAAAGTGGCACTAACTTATAGGGACAGACATACATGACCCAGCAACGAATGTGTCGGTCATCAGCGAGTGAATCTGGGCTGTAGCACTGGGCTAGCAGGACTCCGGTAAACCGGGCTGTAGCGGGCTAACAGGACTCCAGTATTCATCGCATGACATTTCCCCAAAGGGATAGACACAGGAACAAAGAAGGACACATGCCGGCCAGCCTAAGTGTTCCGGAGAAGTAGCAAGCTACCATGGCTCAGTGGAAGCACTAGGAGACATTTCCTAGTAAGAGAGGCTACCAAGGATAAACAACTAGATAGTCAGATCCCACACATACCAAGCGTTTCAATCATACATACTATATGCTCGATATGTGAAAATACAACAAGGCATCACAACATGAATCTACAACTCAAGTACTTTATTTAAAGGCTCAGAGAGCCATACATATCATACACACAAGTACGGGTCACACGACCCAACATTCAAGTCATACAAACATACAAGCCAACAGCGGAAGTAACTTGTCTGAGTATAGACAACTAGGAAATAAAAGAGTATTGGGAAAGCGTGACTATACTACAGGTCCTTCATGAGCTCAGGATCACCAACTGGGCTTCAGCCTACTCGTCGACATCGACGTCTATGAGGAACCCATCAGAAGGGGTTGCAGCGTCTTCTGTAAAACATAAATTAAGCAACATGAGTACAAAAGTACTCAGCAAGACTTACATCAGACCCTACAAACATGCACATTATCAAGAAGGGATGTTAGGGTTATTGCAGCAATCCAGCTTTGACTCTTGGCTATCTTACAAGACTCCAACTTCAAATGGTTTTGCGCACTCGAGTCCACTACTCACCACTTCAATACACTACTGAGGATCCACCTCCGTCATCCTACTGAAGAGCTATCCTCGGCACTCACGCTTATCTTGAGGCTTTTAGTAGTATCCATTTACTTGTCTATGAACTATATAGGCAACCAAATAGTGCATTACCGCGAACGCATCTATTTGAATAGATGATGTTAACCCTACAGGGGTGTACTTCTTCATACATGTTTCCACCACTTAGTGTCTGCACACGACATGTGCTCGGCAGACATCAAGCGAAAGCCGACGTGGGCGTAGACCACGACCTACCTAAACACCTAAGTCTCTAGTCCAGGTTTATCACCTATTCAGGTTCCATCCGCAAGGATTCCGGTCGAGGTTTCCACATACGGCCCCGAACGATGTGTGCAGGGTTCCCGAGATACCAAATAGGCATCTGGTACACCATGCCACATACCTACCGTGTCACAGCCCACCCCGCGGGTCAGCGCTGCCCACGGCCTCCAGTAAGCTACAAACACCAGAAACTACTTGCAACTCCTGGCCAAAGGGCTAGGGTGGATAATAAGTCGAGCAAGTCAATTAAGGATCCCAATGTATGGTAGTAGCTGATTCATAAATCACATATACAGATCTCGGTGCTTAAGGACGGTTCCAATGAAACAACCCACCATGTACTCCTACATGGCCTCTCATAGATACCTTTACCAAATCGTGTTCAACACATCACTCTCATTACCAACGTGATCATTTCACTCTAGCCCATCACCCAGATGAACTAGACCTGACACGACTCTAAGCATAGTAGGCATATCAAGGTAGGAATAACACATACACATGGCTCAATGAACTCCTACACATGCTAGTCGGTTTCATCTAGTTACTATGGAAATGACATGTCATGCAGAGGAAATGGGTTCAACTACCGTAGCACACAACAGTTTGAAGCGCGTTGTATTAATGCAGTAAAAGAGAGCAGAGGCGAGAACATGGGATTGTATCGATATGACCAAATGGTTAGTTTCTTGCCTTGCGGGACCGTGGACTGGTATTGCTCTTCGTTAGGGTATTCGCGATACTCCTCGGGGGCAGAACCTGCCGCAGAGAACATCGATATACAATCATCACCAAACAATGTGAAACAATATGATGCATGCATGTGACATGGCAAAATGAGTGTATTGGGCTAATGCAACTAAAACCAGATGGGTTTGAACCATTTTGAATCAAAGATTCAAGTTTGAAGCTCATGCATGGCCCTTAATAGTGCTTTATCTTGTTCTACACTAAACAGCAGGTTAACTTGTTTAAACATGCATGAAACCAGTACAGATGGATAGATTGGATTTTTCTGATCATTTTCCATATATAACACTTTGCATTTGGAGCTACAGATTAATTTCTATGATTTTTTGAAGTTTGTAATATTTTCTGGAATTTCATGTATAAGAATAATTCCAGTAATTGAATTACTGCATCACCATTGTGTCAGGATGACGTCAGTGGTCAACGGGGATGGCCCAGGTCAAACCTAACCAGTGGGTCCCACGTGTCAGTGTCATTAGACTAACTAATTTTTAGTTAGTACTAATCCTAGTTAATTAGCAGGGCTGGGCCACACCTGTCATTGACCCAGGGGGGGTCAAACTAGGCCCACCAATGGTCAAACACGATGCAGGTCAAACTGGTCGGCGTTTAGCCGCTGGCGAGGCTAAACGCGGCGGTGCGGTGTGGGTTTTGTGCTCTGGCGACCAAAACGACGGCGGAGCACATCTATGTGATGCGGGGAGTGAGTCGCGTCCAGTGGTGGTGGCGGTTGGGCTCGGGGTCGCCAGAAATGGCGTCGGCAACAACCTTGGCGGCTGCAGGTGCTCGGGTGAGCTCGGGCTCATCACTAGGAGGCACGGCGAGGCGCGTGGACTGGTGTTGCGGCCTCCTGGGAGTGCGGTGAGGTTAGCGGGCAAGGTGGCGTGGCCGTTGTGTGGCCGGAGCCTCGTAGGCGATGACCTCAGCGACGGCACATGCGGGTGAGCTTCGTGCAGTTGCTACGGGGCTCGAGAGAGAGAACAAAGAGGATGGGGAGGTAGCCAGGCTCACGATGGTCACGGCGGAGCAGACGGCGAGGTCGGGGATTAACTACTGCGAAGGTGACGGTGAAGGGGATCTCCGGTGGTGGCGGAGTCAGGCGAGGTCGATGTGGTGGCTTCGGGGCACGCGAGTGCTGGGGGCTTGGCCTGCTTGATGGAGAGGATGGTGGCGGAGCTCGTGGACATGGTCGGCCGGCGCAGAGACGTCGGTGGCTACGACTATGATGGCGGCATGGCTGCGGTAGCGTCGGCCATGGTGGAGGGGAGCGAGGGAGAAGCGATGGGGGCGAGTGGATGGGTCCAGGGGGCAACGTGCAGGTCGTCCAGCTCGTCCAGCGGCGAGGCGGCAAGCAGGTGGCACCATGGCGAGCTTGCGCTCATTGGCGTCACCTCCTTGCCTGCCTGGCGGGGATGAAGCAGCTGGCTGGCACGGGCCAGCACAATGCTGGGCCGCCAGGTGGGCCGGGGCGTGGGTTTGGCCAGGTAAGTGGGTTTTTCATTTATTTCAGTTTTGTTTTATTTCTGTAGGTTTTTTGTATTTCTAAAAATACGTAGGCATCTCCAAAAATCACCAAACTGCACATGGCCACTGTTTGGAATAAATCCAGCATGGAACATTTTAGTTTAGGATTAATTGAGCATTTGAAATATTTTATATTATTTAAATGCCCAAACTCAAATAACTAATGATTTAATCGAGTGACCTTAGGATGACCTAGAAATTTGTGCATCACTTTTGGCAGTGGTTTAAGACTAAGGCAGAGGTGATGAACATTTTAGAAGGGCATTTCAGGTTCATTGAAAATATTTTTAGTAAACCCTAGTTGGTTTCAGGGGGTGCTGGGGGTTCTCTCATCCCCATTTCAAGTTTCTGACGAATGATAAACATGATGCAAGCACTCTAGTGCATGAACTAGCTAGGGTGTGACATACACCTTCTCAAGTCTTGGATTTTCATTCTTTTTTTTGCAAGGAAGGAAGGAGGACAAAATTGAGACTTCCAGCTAGGTTCGCTCGCCACGGCGCCCCCTCCGGGGTTGTCAACATGGTCAGCAACTAAGAGGAATAAGGAGATGACTGTATATGGTGAGGATGACAGTACGGACCCAACAGGATCTTGGAAATAGGCAAGCAAGTTCCTGCTTTATTACAAGAAAAAAGGGGTTCCTCCAGATGGTTTCCTGACATCTGGGTCGCACGCTACTATCAACATAGTCAATAAGCGAGATAACTGCACAAGGAGTAGCAGACACCCGGGACCCAGCAGAGCGCGAGTACTTTTTTCGGGGACAGAGTAGGGTATCAACTAGGTTGCGCGGGAGTTGTGGCCCATCTAGCCCTGGCTTTTATTTCATATGTTTACCACATGACCAGTCCATTTTTTTCCTTTCTGAAAATCGCTAGCCCAACTATTTTTGTTTTTTTGTAGAATAACCAATGTAGGCCTACTTGCTTTTCTACGCCCTGCTGGGCCGGAAATCTTTCAAGACGAAGAGGGATGCATTCGGGCCTGCCCAGAAAATGGGCTATAAGTAATAAGAAATGGGCTATAAGTAATAATAAATGGGTTGTAAAATACAGCAAACATGAAATTAGTTCCAAAATACTTTTTTCTTTCGGATTTTGATATTTTAAATTTCATTGTTTTTGTGCGGATAAAATTTCATTTGATTTAAATTAAGTTATGTTTAATTTTTAAATTAATTTGAATATCGCAAGAAATTTCGGGTTGTATGTTGTTTGGAATAGATTTGGAGGCTGACTTGTGGTTCTACTAGGTTGACGTGTATGAAAGGCTTTGTCAACTTAGTCCACAAACGATTCTAGCAGCAGTGACCGTGGGATGTTAATCCAATGGCCGTGCTGCTTCTTCAATATCTGATCTTTTTGCTCCAGCCGCCCAAACCAGCGCTGGTGGGACTGCCTGCTCCCGCCTCCCGTGGCCGGCTGTGCTGCCGCACCACCGCACCCTACTCCATCGCTGGCCATGCCATTCCTCTACTCACCAACACCTCATGTTATTTTCCAACGATGGCAGCTAAACTAGTAAAGCCTCATACTCCCCACCACTTGGGCAACCACTGCCGAGTCTTCCCCGGCTCCGGGTCGTACCCTTCTTAGGCCTCGCCGTCGTCCACCGCCCTGGTGCTCTCAGACGCGGCGTGGTCAACATGGTCAATGAACGATATCCATCGAAAGAGGACTGTACATGGAGAGGCTGACAGCTGGGTCCTTGGCCGAACGCAAGGAAGTGCCTCCTTATTACACACAAAATAATTATTCCTCCACCTAACACCTGGGACCCACCAGAAGGGCCACGGTATATCGTGAAAACAATACGTTCCTCCCGCTGACAGCTCGGACCCACCAGCTATATCTTCACACGCAAGGAAGTGCGTCCTTATGACGCACAAAAAAATGAATACTCCCCCCGCTAGCTGGGACCCACCATAGTGGGAGGTTAACTTGTGGGCCTACTAAGTTGACGCGGATGGAGGGCTTTGTCAACTTACTCAATATGAATGATTCTAGCTCTAGTGACCGTACGATGCCAATCCAACTGTCATAGTGCTTCTTTAGCCTCTGGTCTTCTTGCTCTAGCCGCCGAAACCAGCGCTGGTCATGCCGCCTACTCCTGCCTCCCGTGGCCAGCTCTACTACCGCGCAAGCCTCACCGCCCCACTCTACTTAGACCTCTGGCCAGGCCATCCCTCTACTCACCCACAACCCCTATTTTTCTACGGCGACGGCAGCCTCACATCACAGCCGAACCAGTCAGCCCCCGTACTCCTCTCTGCATGGGCATCCACTGCCGCGTCTTCCCCGGCTCCGTGTCATCCCCTTCCTAAGCCTCGCCGTCGTCCACCGCCTTAGTTCTCTCGGCGTGGTGTGGTCAATGTGGTCAAGAAACGACTTCAATCAGAAGAGTACTGTATGTGGAGAGGCTGACAGTTGGGTCCACGGCCAAAGCAAGGAAGTGTCTACTTATTACGTGCAAAATATTGATTCCTCCACCTGACAGCACGGACCCACCTGACGGGTCACTGTATTTCATGAAAAAAATGTTTCCAACCTTACTGCTGGGACCCACCTGCTCTATCTTTGCATGGAAGGAAGTGCGTCCGGGCAAAAAATTGATTCCCCCTAATAGTTGGGACCCAGCAGCTATATCTTCCCTCGCAAGGAAGTGCGTCCTTATCCTCCCTGACAGTTGGGACCCACCCAGTCGAAGCGTATGTAGCATTGTCTGTCTTGTCACGAACGTGTACGTACATACTGGTCAATTGCCCAGTCTGCAATGATTAACTGTGGCCCACTAAGTAGCGGCACATGTCATAGTAGAGCCCCCCACATAGCAGTTCGGGTTGTCCTGTCTAAACCGTGCACACGCACATACAACCACATGCCAAATAATACAGCCATGTACGTACATATTAGCGGGGTCTTGAAACACGTACTCGCGCATACGGACGGCCAAGGCTCGTGTGCATGGAGAGGCAACTGACGGCAGCGATGTTGTCCTGTTCATCTTTAGCTAACCGGCTAGGTCGGAAAGGAGGAAGCAGCGTCATGTTCGCCGGGAGCCAAGTGACTGGGTTGGAACGCATCCTGCTCATCGGGGGCAACAAACTGTGTCGAAATGTGTCATGTTCATCGGGAGCAAATCAGCTTGGACAGAACAGCCGAAACGAGGCTTGGCGCACCGTAGACTGGAGGAAACGTCCTTTTGTTCGACCGCCTACAGTTGAAACGGGATCCTGTTCACCGGGAGGGGTCTGGCGTACCGCAAAACAGAGGAAACAGACTTCTCTTCGACCTCCTACGGTCGAAACGGGGTCCTGTTGATCAGGAGGGGTGTGGTGTACCACAAAACGGAGGAAACAGACTTCTCTTCGACCTCCTACGGTCAAAATGGGGGTCCTGTTCATCGGGAGGAGTGTGGCTTACCGCAAAAACAGGACTCCACGGGCTACGGTTTATCCACCGTCTACTGCCTCACTCTAGCCTCCACAGGCTACTGTTCATCCACCATCGACCTCCTCCAGCCTCCACCTCCGAATGTTTAGCCACGACTTCTCCTCTCTGCCTCCACCAAGCTACTATTCATCCAACCTCTACCGGCTACTATTCAACTACCCCTCCATGGGATACTGTTCATGCAGCCCTACACCAACTACTGCTCAACCAGCCCTGCACGGGGTCCTGTTCATCCACCCCAACCGGCTTGATAGGGGTCTAGTTCATCCAGCGACAACGGCCTCTACCCCCAGGGTCCTATTCAACCAACCCCGACCAGGAACTGTTTATCCAACCCCCAACAATGCTCACTATTCATCAAGAGGCAGCCGGTTCAATCGGCTTCAGTTAGCAGTAGTAGCGAAGGAATCGATCAGGTTCAGTTAACAGCCATGGACCGATTGATCGCTCGGGTTCAGTAACATGTAGCCAGTGCAATCGCTTGGGTTCAGTAGGCGAACGCCTCGCTCGGGTTCAGTTAGAGCCCAAAGCCTAACACCCACGCGCGTACGTGTATGAGAGAAACGCGCAATCCCTCCGTGCATCGCTCGGCCCCGACCACCCACCGTAACCAGGAACTCCCCGATATTTTCCTCGCCCTCGCTTCTACCATGGTTTTTCCGTCATGTACGGACAAAGAATGTCATGCGGCTGCGTCTCCGCCCTGCCCTGGATGAAAAGCCCATTTTTTTTCTTGATTTTTTGTCTTAGAAGTAGGAGCCCACCACATCTATGACGATACCAGGTTTTATCGCAATTATCGTCATAGAAAGTGTCATAAGCATGACATAAATTTTTTTCATTTGGCCGAAAATGTCACGGATGTTACTTTTTTGTAGTATCCTCCAGATCCAATCACAGTGTCGTCCCTCTCTTCTTCCCTTGCTAGCGCTGACAACTCCCGAACGGCGCCCGCCAGGTACTCGAAGCCTGTGGTCTAGCAAACGACCTCGTGATATCTTCCACCAGCGCTCGCAACTTCCTCCGTTGCAAAGGAGGGGGACCTCAGCCCCGTGCTCCCGCTAACAGTGGGCAATGCGGCCGAGTGGGGTGAGACCTTGATCTGGGCCAGCTCCGTGGAATGGAGCACCTTGGTTCAGATCCGTTCCTGGTGCCCCCAAAGGCGCTGCCAGCGCGTGACGCCAAGTGGGGCTTCGCAAAGCTTATCGCCTCCCGAGCGAGGCCCGTCTTGGAGACGATAGACTCGCACATGAAGGTGCGGCAGCTAACGGGGGGTAATGATTGTGAACGAGTACCTGACGCAGCGCTTGGTGCCGCTCTAGTCGCACTGGAAGCCCATGTGGGAGTACCAGGGCGCGAGGACGAGATAGGGCCGCACCCCGCCGACCTGACGTGTGAGGAGGTGTATGCGGCCTTGTTCGCCCTACTCGGCTACATTCCAGGGGACATCCCCGAGGCATACGCCCCTTTCTACCGTTGGGACGGCAGGGATGATCTGGTTGCCGCCATGCCCGCCTTCCATGACCTGGGGCTCGAGCCGTCCGACCACCCCAATTCCCCCGTGATGCTGTCCTCCGGCAACACCGGCGACGAGGAGGACTCGTAGGATACCGAGGACAACGACCTGGAGGAGGCATCCCCCCTATCGTAGAGCAATCTTCTCCATGACCTTGTAAACAATGACAATGCTAACAAGCCCCCGACCGTGGATTCCCCGCACTTTGTCCAGGTCCCTAGGCAGTTGGAGCCCGCTCCTCGGACCACGCTAGCATCTGGCCGGGCGGCCTCAGGCAGGGGCATGCTAGTGCCGCCTCCGAAGGGCTCCCAATGCCTCAGCGGGACGTTTAAGGACTCGGGCCTGTCTTCACCAGGCATGCAGTCAAAGGACGGGGCGACCCCCGCCATGGAGGACATGGCTTTTTTGGCCAAGAACCCTCAAGCCGACCTCCTCACCCCTCCAAGTGGCGAGGTCGCGGTAGGGCCTGTTGGTGGCCACTTCGCCTGCCCCTGGGACGCAACCAAAGCCACACCAAACTCCGTCGAGGAGGAGAAGAAGAGGAAGTGGGCCGCACTAGATGAGTAAGTGACTTACCTTGCTTCCTGACCGGGTGCTAATTGCGCACGTGTTCAAAACATTTCCTCTGTTGACGACCAAAATTGTTGGCGCGGCAAAGAAGAAGAAGATGGGCGTCGCATCGAAGGAGCCCCTTGCCCTAAAGGCGCCATCAACACTCAGCCGTCGCCACGGTGGGCGTGAAGTGCACCGCGTCGGCATGGCGCAACCCTTGGACGCGCAAGCGGCACTGAGCGAGGGCGCACAGGCATGCCGACCGGTCTTGGTGCCTCGTCGCCGCCGCCGCTCGGGGGGCCGATCGTTGAGGACATAGGGGCACACGAGGTGGCACTCCTTTCCACGATTGCGGCAGCCCCTATCCCGGGGGAGGGGGCAATGCCTCGCACCCCTCCAGGAGAATCCGAACCTAAGAGTGTAGCGGCGCAGCCTCAGACGAAGCTAGCTCTGCTGGTCGAGTATGCTGTGAAGTTAGTTGCCCTTGTCATGTCGAAGAGGAACCCAGAGCCTCCGGTTCCTCAATCCGGCCACGCTATGGCTTCCTTTGCCACGGAGCTGGCCGATGCCCAGTGCCGCCCCTTCTAGAGGGACCTTGATGAAGCTTACACCACTCTCGGCAAGCTCCGACTGATCTCTAGGACGGCAATAGGTGCTTCGTGAGGGAGTGCCTCAGGCTCATCTCGGGGTGGCTCCAGGTCGACGCAGCCACAATAGAGGCCTGGGGCCCGACAGTCGGCGTTCTGGGAACAGGGGTCCCCAGACTTGCCTACCTGCGGCCTACGGCGTGGCTCAAGCAGTGGCCCAGTACGGCCTGTCTACATCAACCCAGGTTCAAGACCCTCGCGAGGGGCCAAGCCTCGCGGGGCGGACGACACGAGGCTTCCTCAGGAGCGGCCTCGCCAGGCAGGCTCGCGAGGAGGCGGAGAGATCAATGCAGGAAGTACCTCATGAGGTGCTCGTGACGCAAGCCATGATGATTGATACCAGGCGGGAGCCAGCCGGTGTAGTGTCCTCGTTTCCTCTTTGCCGCAAAGGGAGCAAGCGCAGGCGTGGAGTACCAAGGCACCAGCAGGACAGCAGGAAGGAGATCACTGTGGAGCCCAAGACGGCGTCATCACCAGTGCCTTTGGCAGCAGGATAGCTTGTACTAGCTGTCCCCCTTCAAAATGGCCGTTGTTGGATCCCTTCCTGCTCAATATTTAGGAAGAGGACCAGGGCCTCTATATATAGAGATAGCCACCATAGTAGAAGGCATCTGGATCTCACCTAGAGCCAACAGAGACGGATCCATTCCTCTCCAAGCACACCACCACAATAACACCCCTCGCGAGGCTTTTCTTCCTCTGTACTGTTCATCATCAGCCCTAGAGGCAATCCACCACACCACACACTAGATTAGGGTACTACACCACAACGATGGCCCGAACCAGTATAAACTTCGTGTCCCTTGTGTTGTTTATCGTGTAGCTTAGATTTGGGACGATGTTTTGGGGCATGGATCGGTAGGGAGTAGGTCTTCGTGCGCACCCCAGAGTTCGAACCTTAAGGGTTTTGCTGGAACCCGATATCCGACATTTGGCGCGCCAGGTACGGGTGCGCCGGGACCTTCTTTCCGCCATTCCGCGTTCCATTGTTCATCGCATCCATGGCAGATGCTCACCGAGCTCGCGCCGAGCGTCGGGCTGCTCTCGCCGCCCGTGTCGCCCAGAGGGCCCCCGTCGGTGGGCCTCCTCGTTGTTCTCTGTCGCCTGCCTCCAAGACCGCCACTGGCCCGGCGAGGAATGAGCAGCAAGTGTTGTCCCCGCATCCCTCGGTGTGGCGGGAAGGCTGCACCGCCACTCCGTTGCTAACTCCAGTCGGTTCGTCGTCTCAGGCTCGTCGCGCTCCCACGGACGCACAGGCCACGTTGCTTCTGGCACGTGAGCTCCTGCACTACCGCCCCATCGACGACCTCTACAAAGAGTGGCTCGCTCGCATCACCGAGCTCGTCAGCGCTGTAGGAGGCTCTCCTGCGCCGTCCCTCTCGCTGCCTCGCCCTCCGTCCTGCATGGGCGATGCAACTCAGGAGGTGCCTCCGCCATGTCCTCCCCAAGAAGGAGCCCTGGCTCCAAGGCGCACGGCCCCCGGACGGGACCCACCGCTTCCGGCGCCCGCACGGCAAGAAAGGAGCTGCCAAGAAATTCCTCGGCCCCAAGAAGGCCCTCGCGTGCTCCCTGCTCGAGCACGCCAAGACCGCATCCCTGCTCTAGCACGCCAAGACCCTGTGCTGCCCTTGGCGGCGGCGCGCAGGAATCTCCAAGAGCAGGCCCCGTGACTGCAAAGGGCTCCGGTGGCCACGGCAGGCTGTTGCGCCTTCACCACCGAGATACGCAGCGTCGCCTGGCCGGGCAAGTTCAAGCCGGATATGCCTTCTCGCTATGGTGGCACTGCCGACCCCGCGGAGTTCCTATAGCTCTACGAGTTGGGCATCGAGGCGGCCAACAGAGACAAAAAGGTCATGGCGAACTGGTTTCCCATGGTGGTCAAAGATGGTGCCCGCACCAGGATCCTGAACCTGCCTCCCGGCTCGATCTCCTCTTGGGCCGAGATGCGCAGCCGTTTCATCGCCAACTTCCAGGGCACACGCGACCATCGTGGGTGACCTGCGCCGCATCAAGCAGCAACCTGGAGAGACCCTACAGAATTACATCCAGCGCTTCAATAGTGCTCGCCTCAAGATTCCCAAGGTGACTGAGGAGGCCATCATCTCAGCGTTCTCTGACGGTGTCCGCGACGTCAAGATGAAGGAAGAGCTTGCCATCCACGAGGATCTGTGCACATCTTTGGAGCTGTTGAACCTGGCGACCACGTGCACAAGGGCTGAGGAGGGGCGCCTCTCCCTCCTCGAGCTCCCAGCTTCTGACCCCGAAGAGAAAAAAGCCAAGGCCAAGGACGTGAAGTGCAAAGGAGCAGCTGTGCTCGCAGCAGAACCAGACACGAACGAAGCTCGGCAGGGACCAGCCGGAGTCGTCCAAGGGTAACCGATTCTGCGCCTACCAGAACCTCTACACCCACAACACCAACGAATGCCAAGAGCTCAGAGCCGTTCGAGAAGGACGCATCGGCCGACGCCCTGAGTGTAACGACCGGGGCTACGGCCGAGGAGGGGGAATGGGTGGAGGACTATGGGACGACCGAGGCCCTTGCCAGGAGTGGCGTGACCGTCCTCGCGAGGATCGCTGGCAGGATCAGCCTCGCAAGGGGGCTTGGAGGGATCAGCCTCGCGAGGACCGCCCGCAGGGCAACGCGGGCCTTCCTCCTCTGCCACCACAACCAAGGAGGAATGATGACCACCACTAGGACGTGGGGGCTGGGGGCTTTCAGGAGCCACGTGCTATCGCTTGCATCTTGGGCGGAGCCCAGGCCCCAGCCTCTTTGCGCATCTTCATGCAGTTTGCTCGCGAGGTGAACGCAGTTGAGGGAGTCCTGGACTAGGGGGTGTCCGGATAGCCGAACTATCATCTTTGGCCGGACTCCAAGACTATGAAGATACAAGATTGAAGACTTCATCCCGTGTCCGGATGGGACTTTCCTTGGCGTGGATGGCAAGCTTGGCGATGCGGATATGTAGATCTCCTACCATTTTAACCGACTCTATGTAACCCTAGCCCTTTCCGGTGTCTATATAAACCAGAGGGTTTTAGTCCGTAGGACGAACAACAATCAGACCATAGGCTAGCTTCTAGGGTTTAGCCTCCTTGATCTCGTGGTAGATCTACTCTTGTAGTACCCATATCATAAATATTAATCAAGCAGGAGTAGGGTTTTACCTCCACCGAGAGGGCCCGAACCTGGGTAAAAACATCATGTCCCTTGTCTCCTGTTACCATCCGCCTAGACGCACAGTTCGGGACCCCCTACCCGAGATCCGCCGGTTTTGACACCGACATTGGTGCTTTCATTGAGAGTTCCTCTGTGTCGTCACCTATAGGCTCGATGGCTCCTTCGATCATCAACGACGACACGGTCCAGGGTGAGACTTTTCTCCACGGACAGATCTTTGTATTCGGCGGCTTTGCACTATGGGCCAATTCACTCGGCCATCTGGAGCAGATCGAATGCTACGCCCCTGGCCATAAGGTCAGATTTGGAAGTTTGAACTATACGGCTGACATCCGCGGAGACTCGATCTTCGACGGATTCGAGCCATAGCCGAGCGCGCCGCACTGTCACGATGGGCATGATTTACCTCTGCTGCTGGACAGTGCCCTAGAGGCTGCACAAGAGTCCGCTCTGACCCTTGGCTCGGAACCGACTGCGCCGATCAAGGATGGGTGGCTGGACACCGCCTCGGGGGCTGCTACCTCTACAGCGATAGAGCCGAATACCAACCCTGTCCCTTGTGAAGCTCGTGACTCCAAGGTGCCGGACTCCTCTCCGGACCCCGAAACTTCCGCGCCCCTGCCAATCGAACCCGATTGGGCGCCGATCATGGAGTTCACCGCTGCGGACATCTTTCAGCACTCGCCTTTCGGCGACATCCTGAATTCGCTAAAGTGTCTCTCTTTATCAGGAGGGCCCTGGCCGGATTATGGTCAGGACGGTTGGGATGCGGACGACGAATAAATTCAAAGCCCACCCACCAGCCACTTCGTAGCCACTGTCGATGACTTAACCGACATGCTAGACTTCGACTCCAAAGATATCGACGGTATGGACAATGATGCCGGAGACGACCAAGAACCAGCGCCTATAGGGCATTGGAAGGCCACCTCGTCATATGACATATACATGGTGGACATCCCAAAGGATGGGAATGCCGATGGAACAACGAAGGATGACCCCTCCAAGAAACAGCCTAAGCACCGGCGTCAGTGGCGCCGCTCTAAATCCCGCCACAGCAAAAATGGAGATTCCGGCACCGGAGACAATAACACCCCGGACAGTGCCGAAGACAACCCCCTCCAGCAAGATTCAGCACAGGAGGATGGATAAGCCAACCCTCGTGAGAGAGCGGCAGACAGAGAGGTAGAGGATGATAATTATATGCCTCCCTCCGGAGACGAGGCAAGCCTCGACGATGACGAATTTGTTGTGCCTGAGGATCCCGTCAAACAAGAGCGTTTCAAACCCAGGCTTATGGCCACGACAAGCAGCCTCAAGAAAAAGCAACAATAGCTTAGAGCTGACCAAGATTTGCTAGCCGACAGATGGACTGAAGTCCTTGCGGCCGAAGAGTATGAACTCGAACGCCCCTCCAAAAGCTAGCCCAAACGCAAGCTGCTACCCCGATTAGAGGAGGAAGCACATAAACCTACATCACCAACGCACAATACGGCCGACCGGCCACCTCGTGACCGCAACAGAGAGGCCTCTAGGCCCTCCACTAAAGCCATACCCCGGCGTCGCTCAAAAAGTACAAAGCCACGGGGGAATGCGCCGGACTTACGAGAGATATTGGAGGATAAGGCAAGACAAACAAGATCGATCCATGGATCGCGTGGGCGCCCCACGACACGTGACGACAACCGTCACGACGGATACAGCAATTCCAGCCGGGCCGAACACAGTAGACAAAGCTCGTTTGAGCTGCGTCGCGATATAGCCCAATACAGAGGCGACACACACCCACTATGCTTCACAGACGAGGTAATGGATCATTAAATTCCTGAGGGTTTCAAACCCGTAAACATTGAATCATACGACGGCACAACAGATCCTGCAGTTTGGATTGAGGACTATCTCCTTCATATCCACATGGCCCGCGGTGACGGTCTACATGCCATCAAATACCTCCTGTCGGTGTCAAAACCGGCGGATCTCGGGTAGGGGGTCCCAAACTGTGCGTCTAGGCGGATGGTAACAGGAGAAGGGACACGATGTTTTTACCCAAGTTTGGGCCCTCTCGATGGAGGTAAAACCCTACTCCTGCTTGATTGATATTGATGATATGGGTAGTACAAGAGTAGATCGACCACGAGATCAAGGAGGCTAAACCCTAGAAGCTAGCCTATGGTAGTATTGTTGTCCGTCCTATGGACTGAAACCCTCCGGATTATATAGACACCAGAGAGGGCTAGGGTTACACAGAGTTGGTTACAATGGTAGGAGATCTACATATCCGTATTGCCAAGCTTGCCTTCCACGCCAAGGAAAGTCCCATCCGGACATGGGACGAAGTCTTCAATCTTGTACCTTCATAATCTAGGAGTCCAGCCAATGATGATAGTTCGGCTATCCAGACACCCCCTAGTCCAGGACTCCCTCAGTAGCCCCTGAACCAAGCTTCAATGATGACGAGTCTGGCGCGCATATTGTCTTCGGCATTGCAAGGCGGGTTCCTCCTCCGAATAATTAGTAGAAGATTGTGAATGCCAGGATAGTGTCCGGCTCTGCAAAATAAACCCATATACCACCGTAGAGAGAATAATATTCACACACGTTCAATCTGCTGACGTATTTTGTGGCGTGACGTCACACCACAACCAAGCCTTTACTCGTTTTTATTATTCCACCTCAGCGCATTTAGCGAAGCAGTTTCCTTGGCACGTCTTGTCGAAGCAGAGATCGTGTCCCCTTTATTCAGGGATTCCCATCAATACGGACCTGGGTAACCCAAGCGCGCCCGTTGCTACGCCCCCTCCATCGAAGGCGAGTTCCAAACGGTCACGGGGACGGCTCTTGGTATTATCCCCCTTTATAATGAGACCAAGGCCTGTTCCTTTTCTTCGATCCTTAATCGAACCCGCCCCTCGCCCTGAGTTCCAACACCCAAGGCTCCAGATTCAGGCGCTTCGGAACTTCGACAATGTCCGGCTCCGACCTACAAGGCCGGTGGATGCCTTCTTCCGTCACGGAAGAAGACGTGCTAAAGCTGAGAGACGCCAGGTACCTAACCTACGAGATTTCACATAGGTTTCCCGCCCAAGGGCAAGTCATTCCCACTCCCGAGCCTGGTGAGAGCGTCGTGTTCTTATCTCACTTCCGTCAGGGTTTAGGCTTCCCGATGGACCCCTTCGTGAGGGGGCTCATGTTTTATTACGGGCTGGAATTCCATGACTTGGCTCCGGAGTCCATCCTCCACACCTCATCGTTCATCGTGGAGGGAGTCCGGAGTCGCCACTGTGCTTTCATTGAGAGTTCCTCTGTGTCGTCACCGATAGGCTCGATGGCTTCTTCAACCAACAACTCCGTTTAGGGCGAGACTTTTCTCCCCGGACAGATCTTCGTATTTGGCCGCTTCGCACTGCGGGCCAACTCTCTTGGCCATCTGGAGCAGATCGAAAGCTACGCCCCTGGCCATCAGGTCAGGTTCGGAAGCCTAAACTTCACGGCCGACATCCGCGGGGGCTTGATCTTCGACGGACTCGAGCCACAGCCGAGCGTGCCACACTGTCACGATGGGCATGATTTAGCTCTGCCGCCGGATAGTGCCTTGGTGGCCGCACACGAATCTGCTCCGACCTTTAGTCCGGAGCCGATCGCCCAGATCGAGGACCGGTGACTGGACACCGCCTCGGGGGCTGCAACTTCCGCGGCGATGGAGCCGAAATCTTACCTTGTCCCCCATAAAGCTCATGACTCCGAGGTGCCAGACTCCCTGCCGGACTCCGAACCTCCGGCGCCTCTGCCAATCGAATCCGATTGGGCGCCGATCATGGAGTTCACCGCGGCGGACATCTTTTAGCACTCGCCTTTTGGCGACATCCTACATTCTCTAAAGCATCTCTCGCTATCCGGAGAGACCTGGCCAGACTATGGCCAGGATGGTTGGGATACGGACGACGAAGAAATTCAGAGCCCACCCACCACCCACTTTGTAGCCACTGTCGACGATCTAACCGACATGCTAGACTACGACTCCGAAGACATCGACGGTATGGACGACGATGCCAGAGACGAACAGGAACCAGCGCCTACAGGGCACTGGAAGACCACCTCGTCATACGACATATACATGGTGGACACCCCAAAAGATGGGGACGGCGAAGCAGTAGCGGAGGCAGATTCCTTAAAGAAACATCCCAAGCGCCGGCGTCAGCGACGCCCCTCTAAATCCCGCCACAGCAAGAATGCAGATTCCGGCACAGGAGATAATAACACTCCAGACAGTGCCGAAGATAATCCCCTCCAGCAAGATTTAGCACAGGAGGATGCAGAAGCAAGCCCTCGCGAGAGAGCAGCAGACGAAGAGGTCAAGGATGATAATTACATGCCTCCCTCCGGAGACGAAGCAAGCCTCGGCGACGACGAATTCGTCATGCCTGAGGATCCCGTCGAACAAGAGCGTTTTAAACGCAGGCTTATCGCCACAGCAAATAGCCTAAAGAAAAAGCAGCAGCAGCTTCAAGCTGATGAAGACCTGCTGGCCGACAGACGGACTGAGGTCCTCGCGGCCGAAGAGTATGAACTCGAACGTCCCTCCAAAAGTTACCCAAAACGCAAGTTGCTCCCCCGATTAGAGGAAGAAGCATACATACGTTCATCACCAGCGCACGATACGGCCGACCGACCACCCCGTGGTCGCGACAGAGAGGCATTCAGGCCCTCCACCAAGACCGTACCCCGGCATCGCCCCAAAAGTACGAAGCCAAGAGGGAACGCACCGGACTTGCGAGATATATTGGAGGACAAAGAAAGGCAATCTAGATCCATCTACGGATCACGTGGGCGCCCCACGACCCACGACGAATACCGTCGCGCCAGATACAACAACTCCGGCTGGGCCGAACACAGCAGACAACGCTCACTCGAGCTACGTCATGACATTGCTCAATATAGAGGCGCCGCACACCCGCTATGCTTCACTGATGAAGTAATGGATCATCAAATCCCTGAAGGGTTTAAACCCGTAAATATTGAATCCTACGATGGCACAACAGACCCCACGGTTTGGATCAAAGATTATCTCCTTCACATCCATATGGCCCGTGGCGACGATCTCCATGCCATCAAATACCTCCCACTCAACCTTAAAGGACCAGCTCGGCATTGGCTTAACAGCTTGCCCGCAGAGTCAATTGGGTGTTGGGAAGACCTGGAAGCCGCGTTCCTCGACAACTTCCAGGGCACATATGTGCGACCACCAGACGCCGATGACCTAAGCCACATAATTCAGCAGCCAGACGAATCGGCCAGACAGTTCTGGACACGGTTCTTGACAAAGAAAACCCAAATCGTCGACTGTCCGGATGCAGAGGCCCTCGCAGCCTTCAAACATAACATCCGCGATGAATGGCTAGCCTGGCACCTGGGACAGGAAAAGCTGAAATCCATGGCAGCCCTCACATCATCAATGACCCACTTTTGCGCGGGAGAGGATAGCTGGCTAGCTCACAGCAACAACCTCAACAAAAATTCTGGCAGTCCGGATAAAAAGGACCACAATGGCAGGTCGCGTCGAAGCAAAAATAAACGCCGTATTAACGGCAACGACAATGAGGATACGGCAGTCAATGCTGGATTCCGAGGCTCTAAACCCGGTCAGCGGAAGAAGCCATTCAAAAGAACCACTCCGGGTCCGTCCAACTTGGACCAAATACTCGACCGCTTATGCCAGATACATGGCACCCCCGAAAAGCCAGCTAATCACACCAACAGAGACTGTTGGGTATTCAAGCAGGCAGGCAAGTTAATTGCCGAAAACAATGACAAGGGGCTGCATAGCGACGACGAGGAAGAGACCCGGCCGCCGAACAGTAGAGGACAGAAGGGTTTCCCCCCACAAGTGCGGACGGTCAACATGATATACGCAACCCATATACCCAAGAGGGAGCGGAAGTGTGCACTAAGGGACGTATACGCGATGGAGCCACTCGCCCCGAAGTTCAATCCATCGTCCTCTTGTCCGATCACTTTCGATCGAAGAGACCATCCGACCAGAATCCGCCATGGCGGATTCGCCGCATTGGTTTTAGACCCAATCGTCGATGGATTTCACCTCACGAGAGTCCTAATGGACGGTGGAAGTAGCCTGAACCTGCTTTATTAGGATACAGTGTGCAAAATGGGCATAGACCCCTCAAGGATTAAACCTATGAAGACGACCTTTAAAGGCGTCATACCAGGTGTTGAAGCCAATTGTACAGGCTCAGTCACACTGGAAGTGGTCTTCGGATCCCTGGACAATTTCCGGAGCGAGGAGTTAATCTTCGACATAGTCCCGTTCAGCAGCGGCTATCACGCTCTGCTCGGACGAACCGTGTTTGCAAAGTTCATTGCGGTGCCGCATTATGCATACCTCAAGCTCAAGATGCCAGGCCCTCGTGGAGTCATCACGGTCAACAGAAATACGGAACGCTCCCTCCGAACGGAGGAACATACAGCAGCCTTGTGGCAGAAGTACAGAGCAACCTTTTAAGGCAATGTTCGAGTCCGGCCGTCAAACGACCGGATACAGCCAAACGCGCCCGGAGCAACATCAACCAAGACCACCTGGCACGACCCGAGCACGCGTAGCAATGCGGCCCCGACCCCAGCCCTCGCATGATCGCGAAACCAACCCTCCGCGTACATCATTATGCTCTGGAGATACCAGGGGCCTGGGGGGAGGGGCACGACCACAATAGCCCCAGAGTGCGGCTCGACCACACCAGGGGCTCACAAGTGTGTCGCCTTTTATTATTTTCCTTTTTTATACATAGGACTCCGTTCACCAGAGGTTCTGTCCGGTGGCGAACCCGCCGAATTCACGATGCAACAGCGAGGGAGGGAAGAAGGCTGCGACGAACACTCAGGTGGTCTCCATTACGAGCATTAAATTCGATTATATACACCAGTCTGCAGCCCACCCCTGGAGGGGGACATGTTTATTTAGTCCAATCCCTTGCTTACCGCACTATTTGTATCCTTCCACACTCATAGTAGAACTCCTCGAATAAATAATGCAACATCTTTTGCCTGTTATTACATTACTTTATACGTTCATTAAATGACATCTTGCACCCGTATATTTTGGTATTGCCTAATACACCAGGGGCTTATGTTCCCCGCATTATGGTGTGATAAGTCCGAACATTTTCACAAGTTCGGCACCCCGAACTTATAGCATTATATGAATCGGCTCCGAATCATGTCTTGGGTCAATAGTTGGGTTTGCCTGGCTCCCACGTTTTGGTGCCTTACGTTCCGTTATGTCGGCTAAGGTGGCACTGGGAGAACCACTGCGATTGCGCCCCGGTTGAGCTGGGTGAGCGCCTCAGTGGAGAAAGCTAAAACTGACTGGCATGATAAGGCGAGAGACTGGTCGCTGTTCGAGAGGTCTTTTCGGGTCCCTAAAGACTCGTGCCGCTTCGAGCGAAGTACCGGATAATGTCCGATGAAGGAGTGGATGGCACCCCGTATTCGGTCTTCCGAATACTAGGGGCTTCGCCGAAATTTAAAATTATAGAATTCTATGGCTAAGTGAGAGTGTTCAAGCATTATAAGTCCGGTTGCCTTGTTCGTCGTGTTGAGCGCCTCCCTAGATGGACCCAAAAATGGGAACAAGAGTGCTCAAGTTTATCCCGAACACCCCAGCACTCGCGGCTCGGGGGCTGAAGCCAACGACTTGCCATCTCTCAGATTTTATAAACGACCGCAAAGAAGGTAATATTTTAAATTAAACAAGCGTTGCTTAAAGCGCATATGAACAAAGTTTTCAGCGCACAGGATAATACATAGCGAGTTTTACTCAAAAATTACATCTCTGGGGCATTCATCCGCAATATCGCGGGCTTCCTTCAGGACAGTCTTATAGTACATTTCGGGCGTATGATACTCCTTGCCCGCTGGCGGCGGGTCAGTAAGGACCTTCTCCGCATCCAGCCTGCCCCAGTGCACCTTTGTGCGGGCAAGGGCCCGACGAGCGCCTTCAATATAGGCGGAGCGCTTGATGACCTCCACCCAGGGGCATGCATCCACCAGCCGCCGCACGAGGCCGAAATAGCTCCCAGGCATGGCCTGTCCAGGCCACAGCTGGACTATCAGGCCCTTCATGGCCTCCTCAGCCGCCTTGTGGAGATCGACCAGCTGCTTCAGCTGGTCGCTAGGGGGCACAGGATGGCCGGCTTCAGCGTACTGAGACCAGAAGACCTTCTCCGTTGAGCTCCCCTCCTGGCCACGGTAAAATGCGGCAGCATCGGATACACTATGCGGCAGATCTGCAAACGCCCCTGGAGAGCTCCGAATTCGGGTAAGTGTCAGGTAGTTTACATTAACATGCTTGCTTTGCATGAAAAATGCCTTACCCGCCGCTATCTTCTTCACATCTTCAACCTCCTGAAGGGCCTCACGGGCCTCGGCCTTGGCGGACTTGGCACTTTCGAGAGCCGAGGCAAGGTCGGACTCTCGAGTCTTTGAGTCGTGCTCCAAACTCTCATGCTTCTCCATGAGAGCCTGGAGCTCTTGCCGCACTTCCGCCACCCGCGCCTCCTGCTTCTCTCGCTCTGCCCGTTCTGCAGCTGCATTGCATTCGGCCGCGGCCACAGCCTCCTTCAGGGTCGCCACCTCGTTAGTGGCCCTTGCAGTACCCAGTTATCCTTGTCATTTTTATTGCAACCTAAATCCTTTTCTGTAAGGTAAATCTTTAAATTGGTGTTACTCACCTTCTTTTTCCTCGAGCTGCTTCTTGGCATGGCCGAGCTCTTGCTCGGACCGCTCGAGATCCTGCTTCAATGCACCGACCTCCGCAGTCAGTGCGGCAGAGGTCAGCAGCGCAGCCTGCAAACCCATATCGACATATTATTTAGCAACCCTGCGTATATCTTTTTAGATCCTCAGTCCGGCTTTTCTTTCCGAATGCCGAACTAAGCATCAGGGGCTACTGTCTATGTGGTATTACATTACATAATTTTAAACTTCTTACCTCAAAGCCTGTTAAAAGGCTGCTGCAGGCTTCGGTCAGCCCGCTCTTGGCGAGCTGGACCTTCTGAATCACCGCACTCATGATAGTGCGGTGTTCTTCCTCGATGGAAGCGCCTTTGAGCACCTCCGACAAGTTGTCCGGTGCCACCGGTTGGACGGGGGCCGCCGGTGTAACGGTCTTGCCCTTCTTGCGAAGGGGCCGCCTGCCGGACTCTGCAACCACTGCGGGTTCCGGCGTAGAGTCCAGCGCAAAGTCCGGGAGGCTTCCTTGCGGCGCCTCTGGAGCCTCCTCCTGATGGGTCCCTTTCCGGGATCCCACCTCGGCGTCCTTGTCGGCGCGAGGGGTGGAGGCAGTCGGGATGGATTCCACATCCGATGCAGCCAACGACCCGCTCGACGAAGCAGGGAGATCATCGTCGGCCGGACTACAGACAGTATGCGGCGTTAGAAGGACACTAGGTGACAAAAAGAAATTACAGATCATTCAAGGATCCGGATACTTACGATCTCGCCTGAGGCCTGGCCCTCGAGGGCCACTCTTCTTCGCCAACGTTGGTGTTGGCGGAGCTGTCCGGGGGAATAGTTCTTCCCCTCTTGGACTCTTCGGCCTCCCCTGTTGGGGAGGCCTTCCTCTTTCTCTCTCCCCTTCTGGGAGAGAGTCTTCTTCCTCCTCCTCGTCTTCGGGGGAGGAATCCGCCTCAGAGTCATCGGACACCTGAAAACGGGAACTCTTTCGAGTGCCTGTGGCCACCTTCTTGGCCTTCTTCTCCGGCACCACGTGCGGTGCCGGAACCAACAGCCCCGCCAGACGGGCGTCCACTGGGTCTTCTGGCATGGGAGCCGGGCAGATGAGCTGCTCGGCCTTCTTCATCCATTCCTGTCAAAGGAGAAGGGAGATTAAAAAACCCGCTTAGGGTCAAATTATTAACAACAAGTGTCCCGTAAAGGGGTAGAATCACTTACCTCGTCAGCTGGACGCTGCGAGTGGAATCCGCGATCTTCCGTCGCGGATGCGGGGGCTTCGGCACCCTTAAACAGCACCCTCCAGGCACCTTCGTACGTTGTGTCGAAGAGCCGCTCAGCGCCTGGTGTTGTTCCGGATTGAACTCCCACAGATTGAATGCCCGCTCTTGGCATGGGAGAATCCGGCGGACGAGCATGACTTGGACCACGTTAACCAGCCTGAGCTTTTTGTTCACCAGCTTCTGGATACAGGCCTGGAGTCCCGTCAGCTCCTTCGAATTACCCCATCACAAGCCCTTCTCTTTCCAAGAGGTGAGCTGCATAGGGATGCCAGATCTGAACTCGGGGGCCGCCGCCCACGTGGGTTCACGCGGCCCGGTGATATAGAACCACCCCGATTGCCACCCCTTGACGGAGTCCACGAAGGCCCCTTCGAACCAAAGGACATTGGGCATCTTGCCCAACATGGCGCCTCCGCACCCCGCTTGCGTGCCCTTCACAACCTTCGGCTTGACGTTGAAGGTCTTGAGCCACAGGCCGAAGTGGGGCTGGATGTAGAGGAAGGCCTCGCACACGACGATAAACGCCGAGATGTTGAGGATGAAGTTCGGCGCCAGATCATGGAAATCCAGGCCGTAGTAGAACATGAGCCCCCGGACAAAGGGGTGAAGTGGAAAGCCCAGTCCGCGGAGGAAGTGGGGGAGGAAAACGACCCTCTCATGGGGCCCGGGGGTGGGGATGAGCTGCCCTTCATTGGGCAGCTGGTGCGCGACATCGCCGGAAAGGTATCCGGCGCTGCGCAGCTTGGTGATGTGCTCCTCCTTAACGGTGGAGGCCAACCATTTGCCTCCCGCTCCGGACATGGTCGGAGAAGGTCGAGGCGAGATGCGCGAACTTGGGCGCTGGAGCTCAAGTGCGCGGAGATGGATAAGCGAAGGAGAAAGAAGGCGTAGGTGAAAAGGTAAATCCTTATCCCTTATATATATGCGGACGAAGACTATACGTCCCCACTAGCCCGGTAAAACTCGCTTATCTCCCAAGCGCCACCATCAATGGCGCGGTTGGGTTACCCATGTCCGTATTGATGCGAATCCCGGAAAAAGGGGAACACGATCTCTGCTTCGACAAGACGTGCCAAGGAAACCGCTTCGCTAAACGCGCTGAGGTGGTATAATAAAAAACGATTCAGGTAAAGGCTCGATAGTGGTGTGACGTCATGCCACAAAAAACGTCAGCAGATTGAACTTGTGTACATTTTATTCTCTCTACGGTGGAATGTGGAATTTATTTTGCAGAGCCGGACACTATCCAGGTGTTCACAATCTTCTCTGGATTATTCAAAGGGGGATCCCGCCTTGCAATGCCGAACATTATGCGCGCCGGACTCATCGTCATTGAAGCCAGGTGCCGGAGGCTACTGAGGGAGTCCTGGACTAGGGGGTGTCCGAACAGCTGGACTATCATCGTCCGCCGGACTCCAAGACTACGAAGATACAAGATTGAAGACTCCGTCCCGTGTCCGGATGGGACTTTCCTTGGCGTGGAAGGCAAGCTTGGCAATAAGGATATGTAGATCTCCTACCATTGTAACCGACTCTGTGTAACCCTAGCCCTCTCTGGTGTCTATATAAACCCGAGGGCTTTAGTCCATAGGACATAACCTCCATTACAACATTCATACCATAGGCTAGCTTCTAGGGTTTAGCCTCCTTGATCTCGTGGTAGATCTACTCTTGTACTACCCATATCATCAATATTAATCGAGCAGGACGTAGGGTTTTACCTCCATCAAGAGGGCTCGAACCTGGGTAAAACATCGTGTCCCTTGTCTCCTGTTACCATCCGCCTAGACGCACAGTTCGGGACTCCCTACCCGAGATCCGCCGGTTTTGACACCGACAATCGTCATCTGCGAAGCCTTCCTCTGCACTACCCCTCACTTCGGTTTGTGGCTCAAGACCTTCAACGTGGAGCCGAAGATGATCGAGGGGCGAAAGGCAGAGTGCGGGGGGCAGTTATAAGTAAGAGGGCCGATGCTCCGTGGCCCGAGGGCTCTTTTCAAGAGGAGCTCGGCTTGTGGCAACAGGAGTGTTTTATATCACCACTCCCAGGGGCAGCAGGCAGGCACCGCCACCCGCCTTTCGCTCGGGCCCTCCACAGTCGCTGGCGTTATGGGTCAACAAAGGGCTTGAATGGGGGCCATCCAAGGACGTGCCACTTTTGCAGGGCCACATTCGAGACCTCCAAGAAAGGGAGATCCATCTGGTCATAGTGGCGCAGGTTATGCTGATGCGGCACCATCTGCCCTACAAACGTCGTCCACTCCGCCTGTGGGAATTCAATCCGAAGGGACCGCGAGCCCTTCAACACTTCATGGGTACGACACCCGTGGAGATGTATAAACTGTTCTTCGGATCACAAGAGATATGTCCGGACTTGACCGAGGACGCCGTCCTAAGCTACAATCGCCCGGATACTCAACTAAGTAGTCTTGTGTCTGGTCATACAGTCCGTTTATTTATCATAGATTTGCCCTTTGACCAGCTATCCCTTGAACAGGAGTAGATAGCGAAAGCAAAGCTGATACGGTGTCCGGCCCCCCTCCCTGAGACCACGCTGGATCCCGTGTTAGTCATGATGCTGGAGGTTGTGCCTCCAGAAGAGGGAGAAGGGGAAAACAGGAAAACTACCGCCTCTGCTAAGGAGGCTGTCAAGAAAGGGTGGATCGAGAATCCCTCCCTCCAGGGGGAAAAGAGGACCGCTTCCGAAGATCCGGAGGCCAAGGCCTCCAAGCGGGGGAAGAAATCTTCACCAGAGGGTCCTGCGCCAGGAGAAGCCCCGGCCGCACTATTTGCCCAAGGGAATCAGCCCTCCAGCGAGCCGTAAGTAGAAAAAGGGGAGTTTTGTAGTAAGAGACATCCCTATTTTTATTTCTGAGGATAACCGAAGCTCTTACCTTGTAGTTCGGATCTCAGCCCTTCTCAGCAAAGCTCATCTTCGGGGGATCTTCGTCCGGAGATGATGGAGAGCGAGACGCCCCCATCTGCCGCACCGTCAGGTGGGGCGGACGACCCTGAGGTGTCGTCGCAGAGGGTCTCCCGAGTCCGGCGGGGCCCGAGAGTTCGGCACCAACTGGTGTACGGCCGGAGGAGCTGAAGGATCTACTGGAGAGGGCGTCTATCTCAGAAGATCACCGTGCATTCATGGGTACGGTGATTGAAAGGATTTCATCTGCTGAGAGCGGGTTGCATGAGGCCGTCAGAAGTTTACTGACGGGGTTTGAGATACGTAAAAATGATATATCTTATGTCAGTTTTGCACATAGAGTGTGCCCTGTATAGATAGTAGCCCCTGAGACTCGGTATGCTGTCGAAAGCGACATAGTGCCGAGGATCGTAATCTTAGTTATAAGATGTCACCCCTCCTATTCGGGTGGCGGAGCGTTCGGTGGCCAGCCGGACTGATAGAGTTGGTGAACTGAAGTGGCAACTCGACGTTGCGGATGCGGACATCGCGCTGGTCAATAAACGACTTGACGAGTCACAAGGTAGGTGGTTTATCCGTGGTCACCTGGTAAGGGAGCTGACGCCCACGCCTTACAACATGTATGCTTGATGCAGATGGCGCCGCTGCTATGGAGGACCTTCAGGCAGAGCTTGCTCGAGCCAAGGAGCAAGCCAGAAAGTGTGATGTGGCTGCCTCGAAGGCAGCCGAAGAGCTAAAAGCCGAAAATGCTGCTCACTACCGAAGCAGGGAGGAGATGGCCGGAATGGCCGAGAAGCTGAAGGATGCTACTGACCGCTATGAGGTTCTTGAAAGAGAACGCCGAGCGGGGCAAGAGGACCTGAAGAAGGCCACCGCCGAAGCCAAGGATGCCAGCTCTGCGATGAGGGCTATAAAGGAGGAGCTGCGTCAGGCCAGAGACATTGCGGCTGGAAAGCCCTTCCTGCTTTGTAGGAAGTTCATGGATCCGAAGTATGCTCAGTTGGGCCAGTTGTGGGGTGCGGAGGATGCTTATCTCAATTTGGCGGCGAGTGCGGCAGACACATTCGTGCACTTCCGAAGCCAAAAGGATCACGAAATGAAAGAGCTTTTTTGGTCTCAATTCCATTGTCCGGAGCTTCCCCTTCCATTAACCGATCGGTTGGCTGAGTGGGCTGAGCTGAATAGGCTGTCCGGACTTGCCATGAAGGACGTCGTGGCTCATCTGTGGCCGGAAAGGCCGAAGCCGAAGAGTTATTTTGGTTTAGTGCAGCAATTCCTTGATGCGGTGCCGCATATCAAGGCGATGAAGCGGTTGGCATGCATAGAGGGTGCACGGATGGCTCTCGCCCGTGTCAAAACATACTGGGCAGAGATGGATGCCACCGACGTTGCATCCCGGGATTCGGACAGAAGCCGATTACCCACCGAGCACTATTTTGAGGAAGTCCTGCGGGGCGCTTGTTTAGTAGAGTCGCAGTGCTCGAAAAACATTATGTTCAAATGACATGTATGATTTATAAAACCATATTATAATATAAGGGCTTTTTATACTTCTGCGTTCAAGTATTGAAATTTCTCCTGTGCGGGCGTTAATGTATATGTATATATAACCTGAAAGATGGCAGTCTTCGGCTTTAGCCCCCAGGCACATGGTGCGGGGGTGTTTGCAAAAAAGCGCATTTTCACACTTAATCCAACGTCTTGGTCCTGTGAAGGAGGTGGTAGCGTAGAAAACTAGGCAACCAGAATATAACGCTTTATCACTTTCACTTAGCCATAGGAGTTCAAAGGTGGGGCTACGATATAGCCCCTAGGGGCACCGCGCTCTCCTAATACGGGGCGTGTGTGTGCCTGACTGGGAAATGGTCCTTCGTCAAAGCGGAGGAATTCTAGACATTCCGGAAGTCGATCGAGTGGTTGACCAGTCTCTCGTTATATCATGACAGTCAGTTTTGGCTTTCTCTACTGAGGTGCTCGCCAGGCCGAACCTGGGCACAATCGCAGTAGTTCTCCTGGTGTCGCGTTAGCCGATAAAACGGAATGTAAGGCAGCAAAACACAGGAGCCGGGCAAACCCAACATTTGACCAAAGACATGATTCAGAGCTGATGCATATAAGGCCTAACTCGAGACACCGAACACTCCCTAAGGTATTCGGACTTCATGGAAACGGGCAGAACGATGCCCTAAGCCCCTAGTGCCAGGTACGCACGAAATCTTCTGATGCGGCCGATGCCAAAATGTCAGCCTCCTCCTCGGTTATGGTAAGAAACCGGGGGATGTGTATCAACAAGAGACAGTAAAAAAGGTTTACGCAGGGTCTTAATCTGAAAAGAATCCTTGCAACGGGTCCCTGCTGCACGTCTGCGCCTGTGTCTCCGTTGTGCTATATCCTGGACGGGTGTAGCACGTTGTTCATCTGTAAAAGAGAAGAACTTAGTTTGAAAAAAGATAGTGCGAAAAAATGTATTTAGAATAGAGTATGATTTAAGAAATGAATAAAATCGAGCTTTATTGGCTCTCATTCTTCGTTCGTGCAGCCCCTTGTAAAGGGGTATGCGGCTAGGAAGCCCCTTGTTTATTTATACCGAACTCGCCTAACCGTGTCCGGGGTCCGAATGACCTGTTTTAGGGGTTTTGATCAGCAAGGCCGGATTAGTGTGTGGCTGTCAAGGCAGTCTCACGTTCTTCCACCGTCGAGGAACACTCGAAGTTTCCCTTCAATGAGATGATACCGCGTGGACCGGGCATTTTAAGTGTGAGAGACACGTAATACGGTATTGCGTTAAAGCGGGCGAAAGCTTCGCGTCCCAATAGTGCTTGATGGATACTTTTGAATCGGGCGATATGGAAGATTAGCATTTCGCAACGGAAGTTGTCGGATGAACCGAACACGACTTCTAGTAGTAAGTAGCCCGTACAATTGGCATAAGGGCCTGGCGTTACTCCTTTAAAGGAAGTGCTGCTATGGCGAATTTTGGTAGGGTCTATCCCCATTCTGCGGATTGTGTCCTGGTATAGCAGGTTTATGTCGCTGCCGCCATCCATTAGTACTTGTGTAAATTGTAGTCCGCCAATTATAGGATCTAGTTTCAAAGCAGTCTGTCCTGCATTTCAAATACTTCTGGAGTAATCCTGATGGTCGAAAGTAATTGGTTTTGACATCCAGTTTCGAGACTCCGCTGGAGTGGACCGTGCGGCGCGTACTTTAGTAGGTGCCGCCCTGTTTTTCCTTGTTATCACTTGAAGTCAATTCACTGTTTTGACTTCTTGTGGGAAGTTCTTTTGGTTTTCGGCGCTCTGCTTGTGGGGTTCGTCATCGTCCTCGCTTGGTGTGTCGAGCCCCTTGTGTTCGGCGTTAAGTCGCCCGGACTGCTTGAAGACCCAACAATCTCTGTGGGTATGGTTTGCAGGCTTCCCGGGGGTACTGTGGATTTGACATATCCTGTCCAAGATTTTGTTTAGGTTGGATAGCTTGTCACTGTTGTCCTTAAGAGGCAGTGTTTTGTTGTTCGGCCGAGAGCTTTTGAACCCGGCGTTGACCGCCGTGTTCTTTGGGCCATTTTCCTTAGTCCGGCGCTAGTCTTTTCTGCGTCGTGGCTTCCCATTTCCATCCCTGACCTCGGATGTACTTGGGTTGCTGGTGCTGCATCTTGCCAGCCAGCTATCTTCTCCTGCGCAGAAGCGGGTCATGAGGCTTGTTAATGCGGCCATTGTCCTTGGCTTTTCCTGGCCGAGGTGTCTGGCGAGCCATTCGTCTCGGACGTTATGTTTGAAGGCTGCTAAGGCTTCGGCATCCGGATAGTCGACTATTTGGTTCTTTTTTGTGAGGAACCTGTTCCAGAATTTGCGGGCTGACTCTCCGAGCTGTTGAGTTATGTGACTTAAATCGTCTGCATCCAGAGGGCGGACATAAGTCCCCTGAAAATTTGCTCGAAACGCATCCTCGAGCTCTTCCCAACTTCCAATGGTAATTTCTGGGAGGCTTTTGAGCCAATGCCGAGCTGGCCCTTCGAGCTTGAGGGGTAGGTATTTTATGGCATGGGGATCATCTCCTCTAGCCATATGTATGTGTAGGATATAATCCTCGATCCAGACTCCGGGGTCTGTTGTTCCGTCGTATGCCTCTATGTTTATGGGTTTGAATCCCGCTGGAAATTCATGATCCAGTACCTCATCGGTTAAACATAGGGGGTGTGCGGCGCCCCTGTATTTAGGTGTACCGTTATTTTCGAACACTCGACGTGTCGTGTTGCTCCCTGGAGCCTTCTTTCTTGGCCCATAGATGGACCTGACCGGGCCATCCTTTTTGCGAGGATTCTTATCTAGATCGTGTGCCGGCTTGTGTACGGCGCCGCTTGCCACTCTTTGCTTGAAATGTGGTCATCTATCCGACCAGGAGGCCTCTATGTTCTTTGCTGTGGGGGCTCTACGGCCTCCTCGTCAAATTCGGGCAATAGCTTGCGCTTCGGGTAGCTCTTTGCTTGGTGACTATCGCCGTATTTATCTGCGGTCTTGAGTACTTTGCTCCATCTCATTCTGAGTACGTCTTCCGCTGTTTTGAGCTTCCGCTTCTGCTTCTTCAAACTTCTTGCAGTGGCGACGAGCCTTTTGTGGAGGTTCTTATGCTCCAGTGATGTGTCCGGCATGAGATCATCTGGACTGCTGTTTTTGTCGGAGATGGGTTGCTCGTCCAATTCGTCCTATTCGGTCGGTTGCTTGGTGGCATGTTCGTCATCCACTGGTTCACCCTGCTCTACGGCTGGGTTTGAATGAGTGCTGTTGTTATCGAGGCGGGACTTCGGGCGACGCTTGCGTCGCCGTTTTGGCTGTTTTTCAGGGGAATAATCCTTCGCCGCATCCCGTTGTTCCTCATTGTCGCTTCCTTTTGGTGTATCCACCATGTATACATCGTGAGTTGAGGTGGCTTTCCATTACCCTGTGGGTGCTGGTTCTTGGTCGTCTCCGGCATCGTCGTCCATACCGTCGATGTCTTCGGAGTCGAAGTCGAGCATGTCGGTTAGGTCGTCGACAGTGGCTACAAAGTGGGTGGTGGGTGGGCTTTGAATTTCTTCTTTGTCCGCATCCCAACCGTCCTGACCGTAGTCCGGCCAGGGCTCTCCTGATAATGAGAGATACTTTAGGGAATCAGGATGTCCCCAAAAGGCGAGTGCTGAAAGGTGTCCGCAACGGTGAACTCCATGATCGGCGCCCAATCGGGTTCGATTGGAAGGGGCGCGGGAGGTTCGGAGTCCGGCGAGGAGTCCGGCACCTCGGAGTCACGAGCTTCACAAGGTACAGGGTTGGTATTCGGCTCCATCGCCGTAGAGGTAGCAGCCCCCGGGGCGGTGTCTAGCCACCCATCCTCGATCGGCGCAGTCGGCTCCGAGTAAAGGGTTGGAGCGGATTCTCGTGCGGCCTCCAGGGCACTGTCCGGCAGCAGAGCTAGATCATGCTCATCGTGACAGTGCGGCGCGCTCGGCTGTGGCTCGAATCCGTCGAAGATCAAGTCTCCCCGGATGTCGGCCGTATAGTTCAAATTTCCAAATCTGACCTGATGGCCAGGGGCGTAGCTTTCAATCTGCTCCAGATGGCCAAGCGAATTGGTCCGCAGTGCAAAGCCGCCGAATACGAAGATCCGTCCGGGGAGAAAAGTCTCACCCTGGACCGTGTTGTTGTTGATGATCGAAGGAGCCATCGGGCCTATAGGTGACGACACAGAGGAACTCTCAATGAAAGCACCAATGTCGGTGTGAAAATCGGCGGATCTCGGGTAGGGGGTCCCGAACTGTGCGTCTAGGCGGATGGTAACAGGAGACAAGGGACACGATGTTTTTACCCAGGTTCGGTCCTTCTCGATGGAGGTAAAACCCTAATCTTGCTTGATTGATACTGATGATATGGGTAGTACAAGAGTAGATCTACCACGAGATCAAGGAGGCTAAACCCTAGAAGCTAGCCTATGGTATGATTGTTGTCCGTCCTATGGACTAAACCCTCCGGTTTATATAGACACCGGAGAGGGCTAGGGTTACACAGAGTCGGTTACAATGGTAGGAGATCTACATATCCGTATTGCCAAGCTTGCCTTTGACGCCAAGGAAAGTCCCATCCGGACACGGGACGAAGACTTCAATCATGTATCTTCATAATCTTGGAGTCCGGCCAATGATGATAGTTCGGCTATCCAGACACCCCCTAGTCCAGGACTCCCTCACCTCCCACTCAGGCTTAAGGGACCAGCTCGGCATTGGCTCAATAGCTTGCCAACAGAATCAATTGGGTGTTGGGAAGACCTGGAAGAAGCATTCCTTGATAACTTCCAAGGCACATATGTGCGCCCACCAGACACTGATGACCTAAGCCACATAATTCAGCAGCCAGATGAATCGGCCAGACAATTCTGGACACGGTTCTTAACTAAGAAAAATCAAATCGTCGACTGTCCGGATGCAGAGGCCCTTGCAGCCTTCAAACATAACATCTGCTACGAGTGGCTTGCCCGGCACCTAGGACAGGAAAAGCCGAAATCCATGGCAGCCCTCACATCACTCATGACCCGCTTCTGCATGGGAGAGGACAGCTGGCTAGCTCGCAGTAACAACCTGACGACAAACTCTGGTAGTTCGGATACCAAGGACAGCAATGGCAGGTCACGTCACAATAAGCACAAGCGCCACATTAACGGCGATAATAATGAAGATATGGCAGTCAATGCCGGATTCAGAGGCTCTGAACCCGGTCAGCGAAAAAAGCCATTCAAAAGAAATACTCCGGGCCCGTCCAATTTGGACCGAATACTCGATCGCTTGTGCCAGATACATGGCACCCCTGAAAAGCCTGCCAATCACACCAACAGGGATTGTTTGGCGTTCAAGTAGGCAGGCAAGTTAATTGCCGAAAATAATGACAAGGGGCTGCATAGCGATGACGAGGAGGAGACCCGGCCGCCGAACAATAGAGGACAAAAAGGTTTCCCCCCACAAGTGCGGACGGTGAACATGATATACGCAACCCACATACCCAAAAGGGAGCGGAAGCGTGCACTTAGGGACGTATATGCGATGGAGCCAGTCGCCCCGAAGTTCAATCCGTGGTCCTCATGCCCGATCACTTTTGATCGAAGGGACCACCCCACTAGCATCCGCCATGGCGCATTCGCCGCATTGGTTCTAGACCCAATCGTTGACGGATTTCACCTCAGTAGAGTCCTGATGGACGGCGACAGCAGCCTGAACCTGCTTTATCAGGATACAGTGCGCAAGATGGGCATAGACCCGTCAAGGATTAAACCCACAAAAACGACCTTTCAAGGCGTCATACCAGGTGTCGAGGCCAATTGTACAGGCTCAGTTACACTCGAAGTGGTCTTCGGATCCTCGGATAAGTTCTGAAGCGAGGAGTTAATCTTCGACATAGTCCCATTCCGCAGCGGCTATCATGCACTGCTCGGACGAACCGCATTTGCAAAATTCAATGCGGTGCCGCACTACGCATACCTCAAGCTCAAGATGCCAGGCCCTCGAGGAGTCATTACGGTCAACGGAAACACCGAACGCTCTCTCCGAACGGAGGAGCATACAGCGGTTCTCGCGGCGGAAATACAAAGCAGCCTCTTAAGGCAATTCTTGAGTCCGGCTATTAAGCGGCCAGACACCGTCAAGCGCGCCCGGAGTAACCTACAACAAGACCACCTGGCACGTTCCAAGCATGCATAGCAATGCGGCCTCAACCCCAGCCCTCACGAAATCGCGAGACCAGTACCACGCGTACATAACTACGCTCTGGAGATACCATGGGCACAGGAAGAGGGGCACGACCACGACATGCCCAAAGTGCGGCTCAACCACAGCAGGGGCTCCCAATTGTGTCATTCTTCTTTTTCTTTCTTCTTACTCACAGGACTCCGAATTCACGATGCAAGAGCTAGGGAAGCAGGAAAGCTACGTCAAGTATCCAGGTGGTCTCCATTACGAGCATTATACCTGTTTTACATACCATTCCACAGCCTACCCCTGGAGGGGGACATATTAAATAGTCCCATCCCTTGCTTATCACACTATTTGTATTGTTCTTCTTTCATTGCAGTATTTTTTTGAATAAACAATGCATCACTTTTTGCCTATCATTGCATTCCTTTTTTTTATCTATATATGTTCACTTATGACATGTTGCACCCGTATGCTTTGGTACGGCCAAATACACCAGGGGCTTAAGTTCCCCAGAGTATGGTGTGATAAGTTCGAACACTTCCACAAGTACGGCACCCCGAACTTATAGCCATCGGCTTCGAATCATGTCTTGGGTCAATAGTTGGGTTTGCCCGGGTCCCATGTTTTGGTACCTTACGTTTCGTTATATCGGCTAAGGTAGCGCTGGGAGAACCACTGCGATTATGCCCCAATTGAGCTGGGCTGAGCACCTCAGTCGAGAAAGCTAAAACTGACCGTCATGATGGGGCGAGATCCGATCGCTGTTCGAGAGGTTTTTTCGAGTCCCTAAATACTTATGCCGCTTCGAGCGAGGAGCCGGCTTTGTCCGGCCCCAAGCATGGATAGCGCCCCAAATTCGGCCTTCCGAACACTAGGGGCTTCGCCGAAATTTAAAATTATAGAATTCTATGGCTAAGTGGGAGTGTTCAAGCATTATAAGTCCGGTTGCCTCGTTCGTTGTGTTGAGCGCCTCCCTTGAAGGACCCAAAAATGGGAAAAAGAGCGTTCAAGTTTATTCCGAACACCCCAGCACTCGCGGCATGGGGGCTGAAGCCAACGACTTGCCATCTCTCAAATTTGATAAACGGCCGCGCAAAAGGTAATATTTTAAATTAACAAGTGTTGCTTAGCGCATATGAACAAGTTTTCAGTGCACAGGATAACAAAATGGGAGTCTACTAAAAAATTACATCTTTGGAGCATTCACCCGCTATAAGGCGGGCACCCTTCAGGACACCCTTGTAGTACATCTCGGGCGTGCGATACTCCTTGCCCGGAGGTGCCGCGTCCATCACAAGCTTCTCGGCGTCCATCTTGCCCCAGTGCACTTTAGCGCGGGCAAGGGCCCGACGGGCACCTTCGATGCAAACGGAGTGCTTGATGACTTCAATCCATGGACAGGCGTCCACCAGCCGCCGCACCAGACAGAAGTAGCTCCCAGGTATGGCTTCCTTGGGCCACAGCCGAACTATGAGGCCCTTCATGGCCTGTTCGGCCACCTTGTGGAGCTCGACCCGCTGCTTCAGCTGGTCGCTCAGGGGCATCGGATGTCCGGCCTCGGCATACTGAGACCAGAATACCTTCTCCGTTGAGCTCCCTTCCTCGGCCCGGTAGAATGTGGCTGCATCGGACACACTACAGGGCAGATCTGCGAACGCTCCTGGAGAGCTCCGAATCCGGGTAAGTAACAGATAATTCACTTTTACATGCTTGCTTTGCATGAAGAATGCCTTACCCGCCGCTATTTTTTTTATCTCCTCAATTTCCTGGAGGGCCTTCTGGGCTTCGGCCTTAGCGGCTCGGGCACTCTCAAGAGGCGAGGCGAGATCGGACTCTCGAGTCTTCGAGTCACGCTCCAAACTCACGTGTTTTTCCACGAGAACCTGGAGCTCTTGCCGCGCCTCCGCCACCCGTGCCTCCTGCTTCTCCCGCTCAGTGCGTTCCGCGGCCGCATTGCGTTCGGCATCGGATACCGCCTCCTTTAGGGTCGCCACCTCGTTTGTGGCCCCTGCAATACTCACGTCATCCTTGTCATTTTTTGCAACCAAATCCTTTTCTATAAGGAATTACTTTAATAAGGTATTACTTACCTTCCTTGTCCTCGAGCTGCTTCTTGGCATGGCCGAGCTCGTTCTCGGACCGCTCGAGGCTCTGCTTCAGGGAATTGACCTCCGCCGTCAGTGCGGCAGAGGTCAGCAGTGCAGCCTGCATTCCCATATTGACATATTTGTGTTAGACTCCTGCGTGTATCTTTTTTAGATCCTCAGTTCGGCTTTTCTTTCCGAACACCAAAATGAGCATCAGGGGCTACTGTCTATGCGGTACTATTTTTACATATCTTAATCACATACCTCAAAGCCTGTTAGAAGGCTGGTGCAGGCTTCGGTCAGCCTGCTCTTGGCGGACTGAACCTTCTGAATCACCGCACTCATGACAGTGTGGTGCTCCTCGTCGATGGAAGCGCCATTGAGCGCCTCCAGCAAATTATCCGGCGCCTCCGGTTGGAGGGAGGTCACCGGCGTCACAGTCTCACCATTCCTACGAAGGAGCCGCCCGCCGGACACTGGAACCACTAAAGGTTCCGGTGCGGAGTCCGGTCCAAAGTCCGGGAGGTTGCCCTGCGGCACCTCCGGGGCCTCCTCCTCCTGGCTGGGCCCCTTCTGGGACCCCACCTCAGCGTCTTCCGCATCCCGGGGGGAGGAAGCGGTCGGAAGTGAAGTGCTATTCACATCCGACGAGCCCAAGGAGCCACTCGACGAAGCGGGGAGATCGTCCTTGGGCGGGCTATATGGTGGTATTCGGCGTTAGAAGACACTATGCGACGAAAGAAAAATCATGAGTTATTCTGGAAATCCGGACACTTACGATCTTGCCAGGGGCTTGATCCTTGAAGGCCACTCCTCTTCGCTGTCGTCGGCGTTTGTGGAACAGTCCGGAGGAAGGGTCCTTCCCTTCTTGGACCCTTCGGCCTCCTCCGTTGGGGAAGCCTTCCTTTTCTTCTCTCCCCCCACTGGGGGAGAGGCCTCTTTCTTCTCCTCCTCGTCTTCGCGGGAGGAGTCCGCCTCGGAGTCATCGGACGATGAGTCCGATAATACCTGGCACCGGGAACTCCTCCGAGTCCCCGTGGCCTTCTTCTTGGCCTTCTTCTCCGGCACCACGTAAGGCGCCAGAGCCAGCAGTCTCGTTAATCGGGCATCCGCTAGGTCTTCTGGCAAGGGAGCCGGACAGTTAACCTACCCGGACTTCTTCTGCCAAGCCTGTCAAAGGTAAAGGGTGTTTAGATCCCTCATGGAGTCAAACTATGGAAAACAAGTGTCTCGTAAAGGGTAATATAGCTTACCTCGCCGGCTTGCCGCTGCGAGCTGAATCCGCGATCCTCCGTAGCGGATGCGGGAGCTTCGGCGCCTTGAACAGCACCCTCCAGGCGTCTTCGTACGTAGTGTCAAAGAGCCTGCTCAAGGTCTGGTGCTGTGCCGGATCAAACTCCCACAAGTTGAAGGCCCGTTGTTGGCATGGGAGGATCTAGCGGACGAGCATGACCCGGACCACGTTGACGAGCTTGGTGCTCTTGTTCACAAGGTATTGGACGCAGGTTTGGAGTCCGGTTAGCTCCTCTAAAGCACCCGATGTCAGGCCCTTCTTTTTCCAGGAGGTGAGCCGGGTGGGGATGCCAGATCTGAATTCGGGGGCCGCTGCGCATTCAGGGTCACGCGGCTCGGTGATGTAGAACCACCCCGAGTGCTACCCTTTGATGGTTTCCACGAAGGAGCCCTCGAGCCATGTGACGTTGGGCATCTTGCCCACCATGGCGCCTCCGCACTCCGCCTGCTGGCTGCCCACTACCTTCGGCTTGACATTGAAAGTCTGCAGCCATAAGCTGAACTGGGTCTTGATGCGGAGGAAGGCCTCGCATACAACGATAAACGCTGAGATGTTGAGGATGAAATTCGGGGCCAGATCATGGAAATCCAGGCAGTAGTAGAACATGAGTCCCCGAACAAATGGGTGGAGTGGGAAGCCCAGTCCACGGAGGAAATGGGGAAGGAACACCACTCCCTCATGGGGCCTGGGGGTAGGGACGAGCTGCCCCTCGTCTGGAAGCCGGTGCGCAATATCGTTGTGCAGGTATCCAGCTTTCCTCAACTTTTTGATGTGCCCCTCCGTGACGGAGGAGGCCATCCACTTGCCTCCCGCTCCGGACATGACTGGGGAAGGTTGAGGCGAGATGTGCGGGCTTGGTCATTGGAGCTCGAGTGCGCGGAAATGGTTAAGCAAAGGAGGAAGAAGGCATAGGTAAAACGGTGGACCCTTATCGCCCTATATATGGGCGGACGAAACTATCCATCCCCATCAGCCTGGTAAAACTCACTTATCTCCCAAGCACCATAATCAATGGCACGGTTGGGTTACCCACGCCCGTATTGATGAGAATCCCAGAATAAGGGGACATGATCTCTGCTTTGACAAGACGTGCCAAGGAAACCGCTTCGCTAAACGCGCTTAGGTGGAACAATAAAAACAATTCGAATAAAGGCTTGGCCGTGGTGTGACGTCATGCCACGAAATACGTCAGTAGGTTGAACTTGTGTAAATATTATTCTCTCTACGGTGGCATGTGGAACTTATATTACAGAGCTAGACACTATCCTGGTGTTCAAAATCTTCTATTAATTATTCGGAGGAAGAACCCGCCTTGCAATGCCGAAGACAATATGCGCGCCGGACTCGTCGTCATTGAAGCCTGGTTCAGGGGCTACTAAGGGAGTTCGGGACTAGGGGGTGTCCGGATAGCCGAACTATCATCTTTGGCCGGACTCCAAGACTATGAAGATACAAGATTGAAGACTTTGCCCCGTGTCCGGATGGGACTTTCCTTGGCGTGGAAGGCAAGCTTGGCGATGCGGATATGTAGATCTCCTACCATTGTAACCGACTCTGTGTAACCCTAGCCCTCTCCGGTGTCTATATAAACCGGAGGGTTTTAGTCCGTAGGACGAACAACAATCAGACCATAGGCTAGCTTCTAGGGTTTAGCCTCCTTGATCTCGTGGTAGATCTACTCTTGTACTACCCATATCATCAATATTAATCAAGCAGGAGTAGGGTTTTACCTCCACCGAGAGGGCCCGAACCTGGGTAAAAACATCGTGTCCCTTGTCTCCTGTTACCATCCGCCTAGACGCACAAGGTCGTCCACGCGCCCTCTCAGGTCGTCCACGTGCGCCAGCACGTTCATCTCAGCGGATCAGCTCAAGTGTGCGGCTACAGCTAGCATCCTCCAAATGCTCTGCTCCCCAGTCATCAGCAATGTGCAAGTAACTAGGACTCTCATTGTTGGCAGCGCAGGGATCAATGTTCTGTTCGTCGAGACGTTCAACAACCTTCAAGTGCCATATGATCAACTTCATCCAACCAAGCCCTTCTCAGGAGTCACCGATGGCCCCACCAATCCGATAGGGAAGGTTCACCTTCCTGTCACCTTCGGACAGCGGAAGAACTACCGCATCGAGCTCATCGACTTCGACGTTACCCACATTTGCCTGCCATACAATGCCATCCTCGGGTACCCAGCCCTGGCCAAGTTCATGGCAGTAACTCACCATGGTTACAATGTCCTCAAGATGCTGGGAAGCGGCAGAATCATCACAATCCCTTGTGAAGAGAAAGATGTGGTGTGCTCCCTCGAGCGCGCCTTCAAAGCTACACCAGTCGAGAACCCAGGCAGCAGGAGCGAGAACCCTCCTGAGGCAGTTCCTAAGAAGAAGAAGACATCGCCCGGCTAAATGCCTCAGGAGGTTGGCATCTCCGGAGGTGCCGTATCAGGGTCCGCGCCCGTGCCAGGGATGCCTCCCTCCATCGCATAGGAAGGCGCGCCCGGCGGCCTCCTCGGGCAGGGCTCGTGGGCTCTCTTCTGGAGGGCCTCAGACTTTGCCGAGATTACGAGGGAGGCACTCGGGCACCACTTGGAGGCGTGCTTCGCAGCACATTTCCCTCAGGAAGGCATGGGGCAAGGAAGGCCCAACCCTCAGGAGTTCATCACCAAGGCCACTCAGGAGCTGCAGGAATCAAGAGTCATGCACGGCGATCGCCGCCTACCTGGCATAGCTCCCAATCCAGGAGAGGATGGCAGGCTGCGCATCTACATCGACTACCCGAGGCTCAGCCGAGTCACGCCCCAGGAGCGATCTGGCCTTCGTGCGTGGGACGTTGCGAGGGTCTGCTGCACAGCTATGTTCGCATGCCTTTCGGTCTGCCGAACGCGGCTGCCACTCACCAGCGTCTTCTGTGGAGCATTCTGGTAGCTCAGGAGGCCAGGCACCATGCGGTCCTGGCGGAGATGGAGATGGTCCTCGAGGAACCGCCTGGACCCCCAGAGCCTCCCGAGGCTCAGGTCTCCGGTGGCTCGTGAGGATCGGCCTCTTCACCGTGCATCGTCAGCTACTCCAACACCCGCTCTACAATGGTATCAGGTGAAATCTTTTGAGTTCATTTCAGCTGGGAGCGCCCTCAGGGTTGCATTATTCCCAGGCCGCGTGGGTCTGTCCCTGCGGCATGTATCCCTTTTGCTTATGTCTTTAGTTTTCCTTGCTGGGGCGCCCCTCGGGCTGCATCATCCCCAAGCCACTCGGGCCTGACCCAGTGGCCTGTATCCTTCCTACATTTATCTAAGCTGATTTTCCTTTCGTGCTTAACCTACCTGTCATAATCACCTGCTCGATTGACGCCTAACTTTGGAGCCGCTCGCGCTGGCACGGTGCTTGCGCGCGGGTCCGTCCCTGCAACGTCCACAAATCTGAGTGGCAAAGCTCTGGCCCGCGGCAGCCCCGCAAGCGTCACATCACCAGGCCCTCAGTGCCCTCACCACTCTCTTGGAGCAACCAATGGCCAGCCGGCAATCGTAATGGCAGCCCGTGCTTTTCTCGTGATGGTTTGCAGGAGTTCCATAGGACTACTGCAGGGGGCATCACGAGCTATCTCTCTCCCTTACCCGTGCGATCCTCTTGTGTGCTAAAAGGGGGGCTCCTGAGCATCGCGACTCAGGAGCTCTTACTGGCTCTCCAGCCCTCACCCCTGGCATTGTCCACGACATCGTGACCTGGCATACCAGCGGCGGCTGAGCTTGCTCGAGGACCGGGACCTGAGGACATAGAGCACAAAGGAGACTGCGGGGAAGGGAGGAGAAGCTCACAAAGGCCTAACCCAGCTACATCCCAGCTACAGACGTGCAAGTCCAGCGCCTCGCGAATAAGCAAATCCATGTCTTCGAGATAAGTCTCCCCCCTGAAACAGCCAATTGATGTGACACAAACCTCCACTTAATGCGGTTTTGTGACGGTGACGTAGCCTTCCTTTCTCACCTTTCAGCGGCTGCTTGAGCGCTAAAGGGGACCTCCTGAGCATAGCGCCTCAGTGGCTCTTACTGGATATCGGGCCGCTCACCTCCTGGCCTTGACCATGGCATTGCGACATGGCATACCAGCGACGGCTGAAGCCTGCCTGGGGACCAGGACCTGTCGGCGTAGAGCACCAAGTCGTCGCGAGGTTAGAAAGGGGGAACCAAACCGGGATAGGGCAAGCATTCACACCGCTTCATAATAAGGATAATTTCAACAAAAGCCATTGTGGACCCTTTTACATGCCCCCACGAAGTGTTTTCTCGATTCCTCGCAGGGAACAAAAGACGCGAATCCTAAGGAGCCATAACTACACATGCCCCCATGGACGACACCATCATCAACAGTGGGCCACAGGAGGACGGCGCCAACCCCGTCCAGATAAGCTACGGCGACGGCCTGATGCAGCCGCCTTGCTTGGGCACGACGCGAGCTCGGGGGCACGTAGCTATCATCACTCGTCTCCGGAGTCACGAAGAGCTCGGGAGAGTCGCTAGATTCCCAAGCATCGCCACAGCTACCGAAGGAGCCATTGGGGAAAAGGGTGGCAGGCCTAGCCCTTGCCACGTCGATGTCCTGACGGCCTCCTCTGGGACAGCACTCCAGCCGGCGGCCTTCTGCATCGAAGACCTTGAAGAGCATCAAGGAGGTGCCATCGTATTCGAAATGAATCACGAGGGCACCCCTGTTCGGCAGACCCGGGCGTCTCGCCGCAGCCTCGGGTCATGAAGACCTTGCCCGGAGCGATGACTTCAACCTCCACTCTGGTCGCCGGGGTACCGCAGTCGGCATGCTGCAGCCACAACTCGAGAGGCCCCCTCAGCGGCTTCTCGAAGGCGAAGAAGGGACGAAAGCGGATCCAGGTGCTCAGAGGCATCACATCATGGAGCACGAGCTCGCGAGAGGAGTCCGCGGCATGGACTCCATGAGTAACGGCCCGCACTGCCATGGATCGCCGGCCTCGCCGGCGGTGCGGGCGGCATCGCTCGGCATCTCCTTCTCCATGGCCCTCGGCGCGGGCGTACAGAGGAAGCGGGAACCCAGGAGGCGGCCGCTCGTATGAAGGCCTCGACGTCCCCGGCCTCGCAACTTCGACGCGGCTGCCAGGGACCGGCCGTTTCTTCGGTGGGAGCGGGTTAGGCCCCTCCCGAGGAACTTTCCTTTCTCCTCGACCAAGAATCGGCGGATCGGTGCCATTGGTGGCAAGATGGAAAAGGAGCAAGGAAGAAGCGAGCAGAGCAAGAAGAGATGGACAGTGAGGGCTCACGCCTCTCCGTACTTATAGTCCAGAGCAGGCCAATCGCCGGCCTCCACAATCACAAGTAATGATGACTCTTTTTGCATGCAGCAGGGACTCGTCAAATTGGGCAGTTGCCGAGGCAGCGTGGGGAAGCGGAGACGCCCACGTCCAATAAACCGCCACGCGGCGACCAAGGCCGCAGGCTGTTGGGGCCCGCGGCGCTCCGAACTTGCCCTTTGGCTTCACTCCTAAGCCAAGTCCGAGTGAGCCTTGGGCCCGGGGGCTACTGTCGGCGTCCTGGGAACGGGGGTCCCTAGACTTGCCTGCCTGCAGCCTGCGGCATGGCTCAAGCAGTGGCCTAGTACGGCCCATCTACATCAACCCAGGTACAAGACCCTCAAGACACGAGGCTTCCTCAGGGGCGGCCTCCCCAGGCAGGCTCGCGAGGAGGCGGAAAGATCAATGCAAGGACTACAGCGCAAGGTGCTAGTGACGCAAGCCATGACGATCGAGACAAGGCTTGCGCCAGCCGGTGCAGTGTCCTTGTTTCCTCTTTGCTGCAAAGGGAGCAAGTGCAGGTGCGGAGTACCGAGGCATCATGCAAAGGTTTCGATATTGGTGCAACTAGACCAAGACCAGCAGGATGGCAGGACGGAGATCACCGTGGAAACCAAGACGGCGTCATCACCAGTGCCTTTGGCAGTCGAAGACCAACTTTAGTCAGGATAGCTTGTACTAGCTGTCCCCCCTTCAAAATGGCCGATGTTGGCTCCCTTCCCGCTCAATATATGGGAAGAGGACCAGGGCCTCTATATATAGAGATAGCCACCACAGTAGAAGGCATCTGGATCTCACCTAGAGCCAACAGAGACGAAGCCATTCCTCTCCAAGCACATGACCACAAGAACACCCCTCGCGAGGCTGTTCTTCCTCTGTATTGTTCATCATTAGCCCTAGAGGCAATCCACCACACCACACACTGGATTAGGGTATTACACCACAACGGTGGCCCGAACCAGTATAAACCTCGTGAGCCTTGTGTTGTTTATCATGTAGCTTAGATTCACAACGAGGTTTTGGGCGTGGATCGGTAGGGAGTAGGTCTTCGTGCGCACCCTAGAGTTTGAACCTTAAGGGTTTTGCCGGAACCCGATATCCAACACGGGCTGAAACTTCCACCGCGGAGAACAAGAAGGAGGCCGCCGAAGCCAAGGTAGCCCGTGATGTAGCGCTGGCCGAGGCAGCGTCTTCCATGGAAAGTTGTGGTGAGATGAAGGCCAACCTGAAGGCACTCCAGGAGGAGCAGGTCGCGCGCGTACAATAGCTTCAACAACGGGAGCATGACCTCAAGGCTCACGAGGAGCAGCTCGCCGATCGCTACTTCATCCTCTCAAAGGTAGTCGTTGACCAGGCTGCAGAGCGCGAGTGCCTGACCAAGCTGAAGGAGGAGGTGGCCGAAGCCCAAGCATCGCATGCGAAGCACGTTTCTGAGGCAATGGTCCGGCTAGATGCCAGAGAGAAGATCCTTGCCGACGCCGGGGTAAAGGCGGCCGTAGATCACGACGCCTTCCCTTCCCTTGACCACAAGGCTCACAAGGCACTGTAGTCCATCTACAGGGGGGATTTGAAGGACCGCTCGCAACCCCCGAAGGCGGCTACGCCGGGCTCTCCTCCCAGCTTACAAAGGGGCTCGAAGGCGCCACCGCCTAGGTTGACTCCATCCTAGAGGACGAGTGCCATGACCTCTTCTCCATCGCAATGATGCACGTCTTCAGCCACCTTTACCTTTGCGACCCCAGCTTTAACTTCGACGCGGTGATTAGCTCGGTCCCTCTTGAGTCCCGCGCTACTATGGCAGCAGCCATGAAAGGCGGCATGACAGCACAACTGGGGAAGTTCACCTACAAACCTGACGCCGAAACTACGGTAGGTGAGGCGAGCGGCAGCGACAGCGACGATGGTGATGACAACAATGTTGACGGCCATGGCGACGATGATCCCTCCTTCTAGAATTTATCACACGACACATTTCATTCCTCGTGGAGGCATAAGACTTTGTTTGAATTTGCGATACATTTGGTGTCTGTAATAACTGCTAGAACTCTGTGATTCCCTTTTCGTTCTTGGTTTCCTTCTTGCTTGCCTTTTTTTCTCTACATCGGCATGGCCCAACCCAATGCATACTTCGTCCTCCATTGGGATGTTTGGTCGCGATCCTAGGACGAAACCAAGGGGCGAGCGGCTACGTGACTAGTGAGGCCCCTAAGTCACGATGCTCAGGGGTCCCCCTTTACGTGCAAGCGACCCTCATGAAGGAAACATGGGCGGCGGCGAGGTTAATCCGGGCCCTTCATACCTTTTCTCGTTAGTATTTGTTTGGGGGACGCGAGAAGACTAGGTACCAGGGACCTGGTGAGGTGGCGTGCGCTAGGCCTGGTCTCAGTGCAGGCACCGTGTCCAGCCCCCTCGCACATGCATCCCAGGGGGATGTTGCAAGCAGTGTTGCGCGAAGAGCCAAGAGGCCATCCCGAGGTTGATGCAACCCATAGGGAGCCCTCAGTTGTTTATCCACCAGCGCGTAGCATGGGGCTTCCACTGGGCGTGGGCATAGTTGCGGTTCGATCGTATCTGCCAGCGCTGAGCACGGGGCTTCCACTGGGCGTGGGCATAGTTGCGGTTTGATCGTATCTGCCAGCGCTGAGCATGGGGCTTCCACTTGGCGTGGGTAGGGAGCTCTGTATTAGAGTCTTCGGGCGTGCACAACCCGATTTTGTTCGAACGCGTGACTGGCACGACAAAATTTTGAGGAGGACTGCGCACTCGTGAGCCAGCGTGGGCCTCCGGAGGCCCTACCTCAAGGTGGGTTGCGCCTAAACTTTTGGCGCAGAGCGCGCTTATGAAACCTGTGTGATGGGGGTGACCTACGGCGAGTCAACCTCCGGAGGCCACCGCATGAGAAGGCTGAACACCAAGGACCCATAGGAGGTGACGTGGACGGGGCCAGCATGCCAGATAGAGCTCGGTCGCTTGGGTTTATCAACGCTGCAGGGACGGACCCGATCACAGACGCCGTGTCAAGTCTTCTCATGCAATAACATGAGTAAGGACTTCCGGCGCGGGGCTCCCGCGACGGCGAAGCACCGGACTGCGGTTGTACCAACCAGGCTACGCGCCCTTACTCACCCACTCGCGGTTAGCTCAGGCGAGGACAAGGAACCAAGGACCTCAAGAGGTGTCGTGCACGGGAGCTGGCCCGCAAGACAGAGCTCGATCACTTGGATTTAACAATGCTCCAGGGACGAACCCGAGCACAGAAGCCGTGCCAGCCCTTAATCATGAAGCGTTCGAGGGTGGGGTTGTTAGGGCATGGCGACATTCATGGCGAATGCACCGGGCACGCAGGTTGGAATACTAACAAAATTTATTGAATGCAGGGCAAGTTATGATACATGCACAAAATGATACAGCTGCAGGGGCGGGCCCTGACAGCTTGAGGATAATGCACACTGATGTCGCTTGAACTACGTCGGTATTTCCCCAAAGAGGAAGGAATGATGCAGCGCAACTATGGTAGGTATTTCCCTCAGTTATGAAACCAAGGTATCAATCAAGTAGGAGAACCAAGCAACGCTATGTAGACGGTACCTGGACACAAAGAACAAATACTTGCAACCCGACGTGTATAAGGGGTTGTTTGAAGGAAATATGCCCTAGAGGCAATAATAAAGTTGTTATTTTATATTTCCTTATTTCATGATAAATGTTTATTATTCATGCTAGAATTGTATTAACCGGAAACTTGATACATGTGTGGATACATAGATAAAACACTTTGTCCCTAGTAAGCCTCTACTAGACTAGCTCGTTAATCAAAGATGGTTAAGTTTCCTAGCCATAGACATGTGTTGTCATTTGATGAATGGGATCACATCATTAGGGGAATGATGTGATGGACAAGACCCATCCATTAGCCTCTCATATTGATCGTTAAGTTTTATTGTTATTGCTTTCTTCATGTCAAATACATATTCCTTCGACTATGAGATTATGCAACTCCAGGATACAGGAGGAATGCCTTATGTGCTATCAAACATCACAACATAGCTGGGTGATTATAAAGATGCTTGACAGGTATCTCTGAAGGTGTGTGTTGGGTTGGCATAGATCGTGATAAGGGTTTGTCTCTTGAGTATTGAAGAGGTATCTCTGGGCCCTCTCGATGATGCACATCATAAGAAGCCTTGCAATCATAGTGACTAGTGATTTAGTTGCATGATGATGCATTATAGAACGAGTAAAGAGACTTGTCGGTAAGGAGATTGAACTAGGTATGAAGATACTGACGATCAAATCTCGGGCAAGTAACATACGGATGGACAACGGGAATAACGTACGTTGTCATAACGGTTCGACCGAGAAAGATCTCAATAGAATATGAGGGAGCCAATATGAGCATCCAGGTTCCACTATTGGTTATTGACAGGAGAAGTGTCTCGGTCGTGTCTACATGGTTCTCGAACCCGTAGGGTCACATGCTTAACGTACGTTGATGCTAGAGTAGTATTGGGATATTTGATGAGTGGTAACCAAATGTTGTTCGGAGACCTGGATGAGATCCCAGAAGTCACGAGGAGTCTCAAAATGGTCGAGAGGTAAAGATTTATATACAGGAAGTCATATTTTGTGATGAGGACATCAATACCATTGTTACACCCGCAGCCCCTACTGCTACATATACGGGACCAATTACTAGAGCTCGCGCACGCCAATTAAATTATCAGGTACTTTCGTTTCTTGGTAATGATTCTAATGTTCATGAGAATATGATGCTGCCTAAATTGGATACATTTGTTTTGCTTACAAATGAAGGGCCTAGCTTGGAGAAGGATGAACATTGGAGCAAGAACAAGCATGGAGATGATGCCATGCACAAGGGGAACAAGAACGGAGTTACAAGTGATGATTTCAGGACTTTGAAGCCACCATAATGGGTGCATGAAGCCTTGGACGAAATATACAAGATGCCACTTCATAAATTTCGTCCCGAGGCTATTATAGGTGCTGCGTCACCTTTTTATTGGGCCAAGCCCATGTAATTTCGAAATACATAAGTATAGGCTATTTTTAGAGTCCGTATGTGTGGGGAAACAAGAGATAGGGTTGATTTCGGACCCCTCCACCAAGGGCCACGAAATTCCCCCTCTCTTCCTCCATATATACAGCCCTTAGGGCACCGTTTAGACTTTGGGTTTTGTTTAGATTAAAAGTTCGCCACAGCTGCAACTTCGCGTACTTCGTTTGTGTTCAACGACCAGACAAAGGCGTCACAGAACCCCACCTTGATTAATAAAGCTTTCATATTATATTCGCAATATCCAGATTGCAATCTCAGTTTCTTGCTTGTTCTTCGTTTTCTCGCAGGAAACAGACCCTCGTGGTCAGGTTGATCGTGCTCCGGCGTGGTCAATAACCTCTCGGAGTTGGTTTAGTGATTGCTAAGGCGCGACGTCCTCGCACATTCGTAGTCGGATCGTCAAAGTCGACTTCCACCAAAGCGAAATCCATCATCTCATCGAAAGATGGGACACCTTTGCCTCTATCAAGTGGTATCAGATTTCCAGGTTGCTCAGTGAGATTTTACAGTTTTTCGTAGTTTAGATCGAGTCTGTTCTTCATACCTATAGTCCACGAAAAAGACAAGAAAAAAAAATTAGGGTTAGTTCATCCCATCCGAACCAATCTGAGCCTTTGCATAATCTTTTCTGTATTTGCTTTGTTGAATTTGCGGTTGCATCGTCGTGTCAAGTTGCTGGTCTTAGCGTCTAGTCTTTTAGAGTTTCGAGTTCTGTTCACTGGTTGTCACGTCGCTGCTGCCATATATCCCCACCGCATCATCATCATCACCGCTGCCATATACCACCACCACATATTTACCGCCAATCCGAGTCCATATACGCCACCACATATCCGCCGCCATCACGCCAATCCGAGTCCACCTGCAACATATATCCGCCACCAGTCCGAGTTCCACCAGATTCATCTCCGCCACCAGTCCGAGTTCCACCAGATTCCTCTCCGCCACCAGTCCTATTCCGAGTCCAGTATTTTGTTACTCTGTTTTGGATTTCCAGATCACGCGATATTCCGAGTCGTGACAGAGAAGGACTCCCCAACTTCCGAGCCACCCGCAGAAGAAAAATAGTTCCAATTTAAAAAAAAAACTAAGTCTGGAAAATTCTGGCTAGGCAGTTTTTAGACCATTTGTAGACTTTTTCGAAAAAAATTTGTTGCGGAGCAAAAAAAAAAGAGGAAAAAAGTGCAAAAAAAAGGAAGAGAAAAAAAAATTCAGAGTGTGCTCGTCCCTTGTTTACGTGCCGCGCCGTGATTTTGTTGGTGTTCTAGGCTCGCGTCTCTAGCACAGTCTAGCCTAGGACCAGCACAGTACCGTTGTTGAGCGTTTATTCAACTTTGCATCTCTGAATTGATTATTGCTGACCCTTTTTGCTACCATATTATAAGCCTTCCTAGCTCCACATACATCTACGTCGTGCGTTTGACTCTCCCTGGTAATCGCTCTATCCAAGCTTTGATAGTTTTTGACTACAACGGTTGCCGATCACCGCCTGCTGCTGGGTAAGAACTGGTAAGAATTTTAGATTTTCTTGACGGATTTGTGACACCCACCACGACCTCTTGTTAGTAGTCTGTAGGATCATATTCTTGTGTGTTTCTATTGCTGCTAACCATGCCAGGATCACAAGCCGACGAGACTAACTGGGAGAACATGACGAATAAGGAATTGCATGATAAATTTCAGCAAATGATGAGTGGACAGGTGCAAGATGTGCTAAACAGATTTGAAGAGGCCATGGAGAAGATAGATGGCATGGAGAAGACGTTCGAAACAAAGCTCGATAACAAGTTTAATGAATTGCTCGCGCGTCTTCCACCACCACCACCCGCTGCACCTAACGCACCTCTCCAACAACAACAACAACAACAACAACGCATCCTTTCGAATCAGTATGGACGAGCAAAGCGTGTTCCTATTGAGGATGGCCAAACTTCTGGTGCTGCTGTTCATGTTGTTGATACTTCTTTGGCCCCTGCTACTGCTGCTGCTGGTACCCAGGAGGATGATGAGTATGCGGGCAATTATGAGGATGAGGTTGATCAAAATCAGCACTACGTGCAGCCACCAGCACCACCACCACCAGGTCGACCTCAGGTATATATTCGTAATGGTAGGCCTGCACCACCACCTCAGGTACGAGATGATGTCCATATTCCTAAACTGAAATTGAATATTCCACCATTTGAGGGTAGATATGTTCCTGATATATATCTTACTTGGGAGTTAGAAACTGAACAACGTTTTACATGTTTACAATATCCCGAGGAGAGACGGGTTGCTGCTGATGTTTGTGCTTTCACTAGTTTTGCATGTGTATGGTGGTCTGAACATTGTAGATTATATCCTATTCCCGCTACTTGGGCTGCTTTGAAAACTGCTATGCGCACTCGTTGGGTTCCACCATATTATCAACGTGAATTGCTTCAAAAATTGCAGCATTTAAGACAGGGAAAAAATTCTGTAGAAGAATATTATCAGGAATTACAAACTGGCATGATTAGATGTGGTATTGTTGAGGAGAATGAAGCTATGCTTGCACGTTTTCTGGGTGGATTAAATAGAGAGATTCAGACCATTCTAGACTATAAGGAGTATACTAATATCACTCGTTTATTCCATCTTGCTTGTAAAGCTGAACGTGAAGTGCAGGATCGACAAGCATTGGCGCGAACTAACTTTTCTGCAGGCCGACCTTCATCATGGACACTGCGTGCATCTTCTACTTCAACTGCACCAGCACCTCAATCACGTGCCTCCTCCAGTCGTGATACAAGAAAACAGGCACAACCACCATTATCTGCCAAGAGCGCACCTGCTAGGCCTGCACGGAGTTCTTCTTCCATGGCATCAACAGGGCACACAAGTGATATTATTTGTCGTCGTTGTAAGGGAGGAGGTCATTATGCGAGAGAATGCAAATCTCCGCGTGTGATGATTGCTACCGCGGATGGTGGATATGAGTCCGCTAGTGACTATGATGAGGAGACTTTGGCTCTTATTACACGTGAAGAACATGGTGGAGATGATTCTGATCATGAGACGCAATACATGGCTCCTGAAGACGCTGACAGGTATGAATGTTTAGTTGCTCAACGTGTTTTGAGTGTGCAGGTTACACAAGCTGAGCAAAATCAGAGGCACAATTTGTTCCATACCAAGGGAGTTGTGAAAGAACGTTCTGTGCGCGTCATCATAGATGGAGGGAGCTGCAACAACTTGGCTAGCATGGAGATGGTGGAGAAGCTTTCTCTCACCACAAGACCACATCCACATCCTTACTACATCCAATGGTTCAACAACAGCGGCAAGGTTAAGGTAACACGTACTGTTCGTGTGCATTTTAGTATCTCTACATATGCTGATTATGTTGATTGTGATGTGGTACCTATGCAAGCATGTTCCTTATTACTTGGTAGGCCATGGCAATTTGATAAAAATTCTATACACCATGGTAGAAACAATCACTATACTCCTGTTCACGAGGATAAAAATATTACTTTGCTTCCTATGACTCCTGATTCCATTTTGAAAGATGATATTAATAGAGCTAATAAAGCAAAACAGGAGAAGAATAAGAGTGAAAATCAGATTGTGGCAAAAGAATTTGAGCAACAAATGCAGCCTAATAATAAACCATCTAGTGTTGCTTCTGAAATTAAATTGAAAAGTGCATGTTTATTTGCCACCAAATCTGATATTGATGAGCTAGATTTCAGCAAATCTGTTGGCTATGCTTTTGTGTGCAAAGAGGCATTATTTTCATTCGAGGACATGCCTTCCTCTTTGCCTCCTGCTATCACTAACATTTTGCAGGAGTTCGCTGACGTCTTTCCACAAGACGTGCCACCGGGATTACCACCTATTCAAGGGATTGAGCATCAGATCGACTTAATTCCCGGTGCTTCACTGCCAAACCATGCGCCATACCGTACCAATCCAGAGGAGACGAAGGAGATTAAGCGTCAAGTACAAGAGCTTCTCGACAAAGGTTATATACGCGAATCCCTTAGTCCTTGTGCTGTTCCTATTATTCTAGTGCCGAAAAAGGATGGTACATCGCGTATGTGTGTTGATTGTAGAGGCATTAATAATATTACTATTCGTTATCGTCATCCTATTCCTAGGCTAGATGATATGCTTGATGAATTGAGTGGCTCTACAATATTCTCCAAAGTTGATTTGCGTAGTGGATACCATCAAATTCGTATGAAATTGGGGGATGAATGGAAAACAACATTTAAAACTAAGTTTGGATTATATGAGTGGTACGTCATGCCTTTTGGGTTAACTAATGCGCCTAGTACTTTCATGAGATTAATGAACGAAGTTTTACGTGCTTTCATTGGACGATTTGTGGTAGTCTATTTTGATGATATACTGATTTATAGCAGATCTTTGAAAGAACATTTGGAACATTTACGTGCTATTTTTATTGCTCTACGTGATGCACGTTTGTTTGGTAACCTTGGGAAGTGCACCTTTTGCACCGACCGAGTATCTTTTCTTGGTTATGTTGTTACTCCACAGGGAATTGAAGTTGATAAAGCCAAGATTGAAGCTACTGAGAGTTGGCCGCAGCCCAAAACAGTCACACAAGTGAGGAGTTTTCTTGGCCTCGCTGGATTCTATAGGCGTTTTGTGAGAGATTTCAGCACCATTGCTGCACCTCTCAATGAGCTTACAAAGAAAGATGTGCCTTTTCTGTGGGGTACCGCACAGGAAGAAGCCTTCACGGTATTGAAAGATAAGTTGACACATGCTCCTTTACTCCAACTTCCTGATTTTAATAAGACTTTTGAGCTTGAATGTGATGCTGGTGGAATTGGATTAGGAGGTGTGTTATTACAAGATGGCAAACCTGTTGCATACTTTTCTGAAAAATTGAGTGGGCCTAGTCTGAATTATTCTACTTACGATAAAGAATTATATGCTCTTGTTCGGACTTTAGAAACATGGCAACATTATTTATGGCCCAAAGAATTTGTTATACATTCTGATCATGAATCTTTGAAACATATTAGAAGTCAAGCTAAACTGAATCGTAGACATGCTAAATGGGTTGAATTTATTGAGACTTTCCCTTATGTCATTAAACACAAGAAGGGAAAAGAAAATGTTATTGCTGATGCATTGTCTCGTCGCTATAGCTGCAACTTCGCGTACTTCGTTTGTGTTCAACGACCAGACAAAGGCGTCACAGAACCCCACCTTGATTAATAAAGCTTTCATCTTATATTCGCAATATCCAGATTGCAATCTCGGTTTCTTGCTTGTTCTTCGTTTGCTCGCAGGAAACAGACCCTCGTGGTCAGGTTGATCGTGCTCCGGCGTGGTCAATAACCTCTCGGAGTTGGTTTAGCGATTGCTAAGGCGCGACGTCCTCGCACGTTCGTAGTCGGATCGTCAAATTCGACTTCCACCAAAGCGAAATCCATCATCTCATCGAAAGATGGGACACCTTTGCCTCTATCATTTTGGGTCCTGGAAAAAGGTGTAGTTTTTTTTGTATTGTACTGGGAAGCTTCCAGAAGGTTCTAGAGGATTCTGGAGGGGTACGGAAGTCCGCAAGTGGGTTCACCATGACCCAAGGGCTAGCATGGGTTGCGGGGAGGTGCCCTGGCCTTATTTGTCTAGGCACACCAAGTCCTCAAAAGCCCATGTGGCTAGGAAAGGCAAAAAAGGAAGGAGTCCTAGTTGGAATAGGATTGGACTTGGAGTCCAAGTCCTCTCCCCCTAAGCTGCGCCCTAGGGCTTAGAGGGGATGTTTTCCATGCCCCTCCATCTATATATAGAGTGGAGGGGGAGCCCCAAGAGGACACACCAAGCACTTGGCACCCTTCTCTCTCCCGTTACTCCGTAGTTCCACCGCCTCGTCCTGGCGACGCTTAGCAAAGCGTTGTCGATGCTCCACCACCACCTTCACCACCACATCGTTGTGTTGGTTGCGATCCCATCTACTTCTCCTCTCCCGCTTGCTGGATCAAGAAGGAGGAGATGTCATAAATCTACACATGTGCTGAACTCGGAGGTGTCATCCGTTCGGCACTAGATCGGTTGGATCATGATCGGATCACGAAGAGTGCAACTACATCAACCGCGTGATAAATGCTTCCGCTTTTGGTCTACGAGGGTACGTGGACATACTCTCCCCCTCTAATTGCTATGCATCTCCTAGATAGTTCTTGCATGAGCGTAGGAATATTTTTGAAATTGCATGCTATGTTTCCCAATAGTGGCATCCGAGCCAGGTCTATGCTTAGATGATATGCACGAGTAGAACAAAAAGAGTTGTGGGCAGTGATCATCATAGTGCTTACTACCAATGTCTTATTTTGATTCGGCAGTATTGTTGTATGAAGTGGCCCATGCCAACCTTACATGAACGCATTCATTAAACCGGTTCCACCGACAGGCATGCAACTAGTTTTGCATAAAGGTGGCTGGCGGGTGTGTGTTTCTCCAACTGTAGTTGATTCGAATTTGACTGTGGCTGGTCCTTGTTGATGGTTAAAATAGCAAACTTGATAGATCCAGGACATCACGAGGAGTCTTGGAATGGTCGAGAAGTAAAGATTTATATATGGGAAGTCCTATTTTGAGTTCCGGAAAAAAGTGCAGTTTTGGGTTCCGGAAAGAAGCGTTGTCGGTGCTCCACCACCACCATCACCACCACGCTGTCGTGTTGGTTGTGATCCATCTACTTCTCCTCTCCCTCTAGCTGGATCAAGAAGGAGGACTTGTCGTCAAGTCGCATGTGTGCTGAACTCGAAGGTCTCCGTTCGGCACTAGATCGAATGGATCGTGATCGGATCGCGAAGAGTGCGACTACATCAACCGCGTGATAAATGCTTCCGCTTCCCGTCTACGAGGGTACGTGGACACAGTCTCCCCCTCTCGTTGTTATGCATCTCCTAGATAGATCTTGCATGAGCGTAGGAATTTTTTGAAATTGCATGCTACATTTCCCAACATTGTTAATCCCTTCTTCGGTGACGGCGCCAGAAATTGTCAAGTTGACGGGATAAAATTGTGATAGATTGGATAAATAGATCTCGAATAAATGCAAAATAAAATAAATAAAGAAAAAGTGCAGCAAGGTATTTTGGGTTTTTTTTGGAAAAATAGATCTAAAAATAAAAGCGAGTGAAAATAGATCTCGAAGGCAAATATGATAAAGAATAGACCCGGGGCCCATAGATTTCACTAGTGGCTTCTCTTGAGAAAAATAGCATATGGTGGGTAAACAAATTACTGTTAGGAAATTGATAGAACTTCAAATAATTATGATGATATCCAAGCAATGATCATTATATAGGCATCATGTCCAAGATTAGTAGACCGACTCCTACCTGCATCTACTACTCTCACTCCACACATTGGCCACTATCCAGGATGCATCTAGTGTATTAAGTTGATGGAGAAATGGAGTAATGCAATAAGAACGATGACATAATGTAGACAAGATCTATTCATGTAGGAATAGACCCCATCTTGTTATCCATAATGGCAATGATCAATACGGGTCTTGCTATCCCTCCTGACACTAGGAAAGAACTCCTCACGACCAAACCATTCATAAAGCACCTCTTCCCATGGCAAGAAAATTCGATCTAGTCGGCCTAACTAAACCAAAGATTCTAAAGAAGAAATACGAGGCTATAAGTGATCATGGATATCAGTGATGAAAAGAAGACTCAAATAACTTTCATGGATAAAATAGATCTAATCATAAACTCAAAGATCATCGGATCCCAACAAACACACCGCAGAAAGAGTTACATCAAATAGATCTCCAAGAGACCATTGTATTGAGAATCAAAAGAGAGAGAGGAAGCCACCTAGCTACTAACTACGGACCCGAAGGTCTACAATGAACTACTCAAGCATCATCGGAGAGGCACCGATGAGGATTATGAACCCCTCCGTGATGGTGTCTAGATTGGATCTGGTGGTTCTGGAACTTGCGATGGCTGGAATTGTCTTTCCTCGACTCCCCTAGGGTTTTTGGATTTTCCAGGTATTTATAGAGCAAAGAGGTGTTAGGGAGGCGGCCAAGGTGGGCACAACCCATCAGGGCGTGCCTGGGCCCCCGGGCGAGCCTAGGTGGGTTGTGATCCCCTCAGAGCCTCTCTCCGTTACTTCTTTGGCCCAACAGGTGTCTGCTGGTCTTGAAAGAATCTCCAAAAAATTTCGCTGCATTTGGATTCCGTTTGGTATTGATTTTATGCAAAGTAAAAAACAAGCAAAAAACAGCAACTGGCACTGGGCACTATGTCAAAAGGTTAACCCCAAAAAATGATATAAAGTTGCTGTAAAATGATTATAAAACATCCAAGAATGATAATATAACAGCATGGAACAATCAAAAATTATAGATACGTTCGAGAGGTATCATCATCCCCAAGCTTAATTCCTGCTCGTCCTCGAGTAGGTAAATGATAAAAACAGAAATTTTGGTGTGGAATGCTTCCTATCATGTTCATCACATATTCTTTTCTTTTGTAGCATGGACATTTGGACTTTTATATTATTCAAAGCAATAGTCTAGTTTTGACATGAAGATTTCAATACTCAAGCATCTTAACAAGCAACCATGTCTTTCAAAATATCAACACTAAAGCAAGTTATCCCTAGCCCATTATACTCAATCATGGATCCATTCATGAAACACACTCACATATTAGGTACACCCAATGCTCAAGTACGATCATAGTGCCCCTTAATTGTTGCTTTATAAGAGAAGATGGAGATTCAAATAAAAAATAAGAAAATGCATAAAGTAAATAGAAATGCCCTTCGTGGAGGGAAGTAGGGTTTTGTAGAGGTGCTAGAGCTCAAGGCGAAAAAGATAGAGATAAAACATTTTGGGTGGCATGCTTTTACTGTCAACGAAAACGGTCGAGTTGTTCCCAATACTTTCCATGCTAGATATATCATAGGCGGTTCCCAAATAGAAAATAAAGTTTATTCTTTCTTCCACCGTACTTTCACATTCCACGGATAGCCTTATCCACAGGTGCCGTCCATACCAAAACTTTCTAAGGAATTTATTATTTGAAAACATAAAGTAAATTCATTTTTCATTTCGGGACTGGGCATCCCTAGTACCTTTGCCATACTCTTGTGCAATGACAAGTGAATAAACACTCATCTTGAGAATAACATATCTAGCATGGGAAAATATCAGCCACCCCCTACCGTTTCATGAGCGGTATGAGGACACAAAAAGGAAATTTATTTTGAAAATTAGAGATGGCACATACAAATTTTCTTAGAACGGCACGGAAATACCACATATAGGTAGGTATGGTGGACTCATATGGCACAACTGGGTTTAAGGATTTTGGATGCACAAGTAGTAATCATACTTAGTACAAGTGAAGGCTAGCAAAAGATTGAGAAGCAACCAACAAAGAAACGAAAAATCTCATAAGCGGGCATTAAGCATAACTAACACCGAATAATGCACCACAAGTAGAATGTAATTTCATTGTATAACTATTGACTTTCGTGCTTGCATAGGGAATCACAAACCTTAACACCAATATTCTTACTAAAGCATAATTACTCATCAACATGACTCACATATCACTATCATCATATCTCAAAACTATTACAAAGAATCAAGTTTATTTTGTCCATTGATCTTCATGAAAGTTTTTATTATATCCCTTTTGAATATCTATCACTTTGGGACTAACTTCATATGTTGCTTTTGATAGCTCCAACAAATCTAAGTGAAGAACATGAGCATAAAAAAATTTCTTCTCTCAAAATAATAGAAGTGAAGCATGAGAGAATTTCTTAAAAATTACTCACTCTCAAATAGATAAGTGAAGCATGAGAGCATTTCTTCAAAAATAATAAACCACACCGTGCTCAAAAACATATAAGTGAAGCACTAGAGCAATTCTATAGCCCAAATTTTTATGTGAAGCATATGGAGCAATTCTAACAAATCATATCATAATTTTGGCTCTCTCAAATAGTTATGTTCAGCTAGGAAAGATGACACAAAGCAAAAGAAAAAGAAGCAATGATTCGTATAATACAAGATGCTCCAAGCAAAACTCATGATATACGAATTAAAATATAGCTCCAAGTAAAATACCATGGTCGTTAGAAGAAAGAGGGGATGCCGCTCGGGGCATACCCAAGCTTAGTTGCTTGTTCCTCTTTGGATAATAACTTCTGTTGCCATTGCGCATCCCCAAGCTTAGGCTCTTCTTACACCTTATTCCTTCATCCATCATGATCTCACCAAAAACATGAAAACTTTAATCACACAAAACTCAACAAGACCTTCTTGAGATCAGTTAGAATAACAAACCAAATCACTACTCTATATACTGTTGCAAACCCATTCATATTTTATTTTTCCGTTATATCTACTATACTACAACTTTAACATGGCTTATACCCTCCAATACAAACCATAGATTCCTCAAAATAAGCACACAACACAAAGAAAACATAATTTGTCAAAAACAGAACAATCTATAGCAATATGAAAACTTCGAATACTTCTGTAAATCCAAAAAATTATCGAAAATTAAGACAATGAGGGGAATTTGTATATCAATCATGTGTACAAAACTCAGGATTTTATCACGCTTCTGTGATTTTTAATAATTCTGTGACCGGCGCACAAAGTTTCTATTTTTAAACAAGATCAAATCAACTATGACCCAACATTATCCCAAGGCATTTCTTGGCATGAACACTAATTAAAACATAAAAACACAGTCATAACAGTAGCATAATTGTGCAGAGACTAAGGAACATAAAAAAATTATTCATTAGTTTGCCTCCCAACAAGCACTATAGTTTTATGCCCCTAGCTAGGCATAATGCAAAGATCTAGGTATTGTCATCTTTAGTTCGAGTTCCATAGGATGCCCTCACGATTGATTCATATGGTGTCTCAATTCTTATTCTAGGGAAGTGTTCCATACCCTTCCTTAGTTGAAATTGAAATTTAATATTGCCTTCTTTGATATCAATAACGACACCAATAGTACGTAAAAACGGTCTACCAAGTATAATAGGACAAGATGGATTGCAATCAATGTTAAGAACAATAAAATCTATGGGCACATAATTGCTATTTGCAACAATAAGAACATCATAAATTCTTCCCATATGCTTTTTAATAGTAGAATCCGCCAAGTGCAAATTTAAAGAACACTCTTCAATATTGGTAAGACCAAGCACATCACATACAGATTTCGGAATTGTGGAAACACTAGCACCCATGTCACGTAAAGCAAAACACTCACAAAAATTTTAATCTTGACTTTGATGGTAGGTTCCCATTCATCATGTAATTTGCTAGTAATTGAGATCTCTAATTCCATCCTTTCTTCCAGAGCTTTCATCATAGCATCAACGATATGTTTAGTAAAAGCTTTGTTTTGTTCGTAAGCATGGGGTGAATTAATCATGGATTGCAACAAGGAAATAAAATCAATCAAAGAACAATTATCATAATTAAAGTCCTTGTAATCCAAAAGAGTGGGCACATCACTAGATAAAGTTTTAACCTCTCCAAACCCACGTTTATGAATTTTCTTATCAAAATTTTCACCCTCCGAATTATCGGGACGCCTTCCAGCTAAAGTTGACTCTTCTTCAGTCCCTTTACCATCAATCTTAATTTTACTAAACAAGGAATCAATAGAAGAAACGCCAATCATTTTAAGATCTTCATCATTTTTATGAAAGCAATCACTAGAGAACGCTTTTTCCAAAAAAATTGTTTTAGCTCTCAGCATAGCTGTTCTTTTCTTACTTTCATCCATAGAAACATATAAAGCTTTAATTGATTCCACAACCTTGGGTACAAAAATATCTCAAATAAACGCGAAATAAAATAAATAAAGAAAAAGTGTTGCAAGGTATTTTTGAGTTTTTGGAAAAATAGATCTGAAAATAAAAGAGAATGAAAATAGATCTCGAAGGAAAATATGATAAAGAATACACCCGGGGGCCATAGATTTCACTAGTGGCTTCTCTCAAGAAAACTAGCACATGGTGGGTAAACAAATTACTGTTGGGAAATTGATAGAACATGAAATAATTATGATGATATCCAGGCAATGATCATTATATAGGCATCACGTCCAAGATTAGTAGACTAACTCCTACCTACATCTACTACTATTACTCCACACATTGGCCGCTTTCCAGCATGCATCTAGTGTATTAAGTTCATGGAGAAATGGAGTAATGCAATAAGAACGATGACATAATGTAGACAAGATCTATTCATGTAGGAATAGACCCCATCTTGTTATCCATAATGGCAATGATCAATACGGGTCTTGCTACACCTCCTAACACTGGGAAAGAAATCCTCATGACCGAACCAATTACAAAGCACCTCTTCCCATGGCAAAAAAAATCGATCTAGTCAGCCTAGCTAAACCAAAGATTCTGAAGAACAAATACGAGGCAATAAGTGATCTTGCATATAGGTGATGAAAAGAAGATTCAAATAACTTTCATGGATAAAACAGATCTGATCATCAACTCAAAGATCATCGAATACCAACAAACACACCGCAGAAAGAGTTGCATCAAATAGATCTCCAAGAGACCATTGTATTGAGAATCAAAAGAGAGAGAGGAAACCATCTAGCTACTACCTACGGACCCGAAGGTCTACAATGAACTACTCAAGCATCATCGGAGAGGCACCGATGAGGATTATAAACCCCTCCGTGATGGTGTCTAGATTGGATGTGGTGGTTTTGGTACTTGCGGTGGCTGGAATTGTGTTTCATCAACTCCCCTAAGGTTTTTGGATTTTCAGGGTATTTATAGAACAATGAGGCATTAGGGAGGCGGCTGAGGTGGGCACAACCCACCAGGGCGCTCCTGGGCCCCCGGGCGCCCCTAGGTGGGTTGTGATCCCCTTAGAGCCTCCCTCTGGTACTTCTATGGCCCAATAGGTGTCTTCTGGTCCTGAAAGAATCTCCAAAAACTTTTGTTGTGTAGGTAAATGATAATATAATAGCATGGAACAATAAAAAATTATAGATACGTCGGAGACGTATCATCACCCCCAAGCTTAATTCCTGCTCATCCTTGAGTAGGTAAATGATAAAAACAGAATTTTTGGCATGGAATGTTGCCTATCATCTTCATGGATAAAATAAATAGATCTGATCATCAACTCAAAGATCATCGGATACCAACAAATACACCGCAAAAAGAGTTACATGAAATAGATCTCCAAGAGACCATTGTATTGAGAATCAAAAGAGAGAGAGGAAGCCATCTAGCTACTAACTACGGACCCGAAGGTCTACAATGAACTACTCAAGCATCATCGGAGAGGCACCGATGAGGATTATGAACCCCTCCGTGATGGTGTCTAGATTGGATGTGGTGGTTCTCGTACTTGCGGTGGCTGGAATTGTGTTTCGTCAACTCCCCTAGTGTTTTTGGATTTTCAGGGAATTTATAGAGCAAGGAGGCGTTAGGGAGGCGGCCGAGGTGGGCACAACCCACCAGGGCGCCCCTAGGTGGGCTGTGATCCCCTCAGAGCCTCCCTCTGGTACTTCTATGGCCCAACAGGTGTCTTCTAGTCCTGAAAGAATCTCCAAAAAGTTTTGTTGCGTAGGTAAATGATAATATAACAGCATGGACCAATAAAAAATTATAGATACGTTGGAGACGTATCATCATCCCCAAGCTTAATTCCTACTCATCCTCTAGTAGGTAAATGATAAAAATAGAATTTTTGGTGTGGAATGCTGCCTAGTATCTTTATCACATATTCTTTTCTTTTGTAGCATGGAGATTTGGACTTTTATATTATTCAAAGCAATAGTCTAATTTTGAAATGAAGATTTCAATACTCAAGCATATTAACAAGCAACCATGTCTTCCAAAATATCAACACTAAAGCAAGTTAGCTCTAGCCCATTATACTCAATCATTGATCCATTAATGAAACACACTCGCATATTAGCTACACCCAATGCTCAAGTACGTTCATAGTGCCCCTTAATTGTTGCTTCATAAGAGAAGATGGAGACTTAAATAAAAAATAATAATCGCATAAAGTAAATAGAAATGCCCTTCGCGGAGGAAAGTAGGGATTTGTAGAGGTGCTAGGGCTCAAAGCGAAAAAGATAGAGATAAAACATTTTGGGTGGCACGCTTTTACTGTCAATGAAAATGGTCGAGTAGTTCCCAATACTTTCCATGCTAGATATATCATAAGCGATTCCCAAATAGAAAATAAAGTTTATTCCTTGTTCCACCAAACTTTCACATTCCGTAGCCTTATCCACAGGTGTCGTCCATACCAACACTTTCCACGAAATTTATTATTTGACAACATAAAGTAAATTCATTTTTTATTTCGGGACTGGGCTCTGACGCCCCAAGACCGACGCTCCAGAAGACTTCCAGCTATTTCGAGTTTCATTATGTCATTTGTATTTGTTTGTTGCATTCTTAGCATTTGCATTGCATCATGCCATCATGTCATCATGTCATTTAATTTTGCAACTCAAATAAGTAAAATCGTATAGATCTTTGGTCCATTTAAATCGAGGGATATTCACAATGGTGATTTCTCTTTATAACATATCCTCCCAATATTAGGGAGCTATAATAAAATATTCCATTTATTTGGAAGCCACGACACCAAACTTGCATTATAAATCCCTCTGCATTCATTCATGCTCTAGCGCGGCCACCATCGTCGGAGATGGGCTTCAGCCAAATCTTGGCGTCGCCCTCGCACGGATCTTCATCGCCAGCCCCAAGCCTCGCTGCTGCTGCCTCCATTTCGCTCGAACTGCGCCCCTTCTTTGCCTCGAACAGCAGCAGCAGCTCGCCCGCTTGTCCTCATGGACTCGATTCAGTCAAATGCCAGGTCCACGTGTCGGGGACGCCTCCCCTTCCTTTTGCTAGATCTGGCCTCCTGTTCACGTTGACCATAAGATCGCAAGAGACCTCTCTGCCTCCTGTACGCTGTTGGTCAACAGTTGATGCACGCCAAGTACCACGACTATAGCCGATGCCCCGAGGACACCGAGTACAACTACACATGATGATGCGTCAAGTTCCACCACCATCGACTCCATGGACGTCAAGTTCCTCTATGACCCTGTGTACGACTAGGTGGATTCCGCAAGTACCATTCGGATACGCCAAGTTCAACTACATGGATACGACAAGTTCCTCTCCGAACATGTACGACTACCATCGCCAAGATTGCACATACCTCTACCGTCGCCATGTACCACTACTTCAACTACCGCCGCCACGTGAACGTCTACTTCCTCTACTTCGCTCCGAACTCGATCCACCCCAAAACGCATGCTTCAAAGGTAATGACGAGACGACCGCCCATGTACGAATCCATGTGTGTGTGAGATGCACCGTATGTTTGCACCGTGTCCGAGTTGTCATTGCGCGTCCCTCCTTGTTTGCCATGCCGTCGACCCGTGGGAACCCGGTTACCGGGATCACCCCATCTTCCTTACATGACTCGCTCACGTCTCACGTCCTTTTGCACGGGTATCTCCATGAGCTACCGGAACCGATATGTTGTCGTAGCATCATTTTCGGATTCGTTGCCATGGCACCCCTTTTGTTCTGCCATGGCGACCAAATACTTCATAACATGCTCATGTTAACATTTTCATACAAATTGCATAAAACTTGTGCATGTCATCCGCATCATGATAACAACATTTAAGATGTTTAAAATTGATGTTTGCATTAAAAATTGATAATTGACATATGGGGATTTTCTGGAATTGTTGTTTGTTGTTCCGGCCTCATTTAAACTTGCCTAGATAGGTAATTTTATTATGCTTCACCCCTTGCCATGTTTAATAATATTTAATATTGTTGAGTAGCTTATAACGAGAGAGAACTAAATAATTAATGTGGTGTTTCGTCAATATGCAACTCATTGCATATTGAGCTCCACTTAACTTGTAGTGTTGTTTTTGCAAATTGCCATGCCATGCCTCATTAAACCATACATGCATCATACTTGTTTGTGCATCATGACATGTTTATGCTTGTGATTTTACCTATGTCGTTTGCTTCTTTCCGGTTGTGCTCCTTCTCGTTAGTTCCTGTTTTGTTGCGTTTGTGAGGATTCTTTCGTCTACGCTTGGTTCGTCTTCGTGGCTTCATCTTCTTCACGGACTCGTTCTTCGTCCTAGCAGGATTTCAAGCAAGATGACCGTTACCCTGGATCTCACTACTATCATTGCTATGCTAGTTGCTTCGTTCTATCGCTATGCTGTGCTACCTATCACTTGTTCTTCATGCCTCCCAAATTTGCCATGTCAGCCTCTAACCTTTTCACCCTTCCTAGCAAACAGTTGCTTGGCTACATTACTGCTTTGCTCAGCCCCTCTTATAGCATTGTTAGTTGCAGGTGAAGTTGAAGATTGCTCCATGATGGACATGATTTTGTTGTGATATCACAATATCTCTTATTTATTTAATGCATCTATATACTTAGCAAAGGGTGGAAGGCTCCGCCTTGTGCTTGGTGTTTTGTTCCACTCTTGTCGCCCTAGTTTCCGTCATACCGGTGTTATGTTCCTTGATTTTGCGTTCCTTACGTGGTTGGGTGATTTATGGGACCCCCTTGACAGTTCACTTTGAATAAAACTCCTCCAGCAAGGCCCAACCTTGGTTTTACCATTTGCCTAGCTAAGCCTTTTCTCTTGGGTTTCCGGAGCCCGAGGGTCATCTTTATTTAACCCCCCCCCCCCGGGCCAGTGCTCCTTCGAGTGTTGGTCCGAACCGAGTAGACTGCGGGGCCTCCTCGGGGAAACTTGAGGGCTGGTTTTACTCGTATGATGTGTCATCCGGTGTGCCCTGAGAACGACATATGTGGAGCTCCTATTGGGATTTGTCGGCACATCGGGCAGCTTTGCTGGTCTTGTTTTACCATTGTCAAAATGTCTTGTAAACCAGGATTCCGAGACTGATTGGGTCTTCCTGGGAGAAGGAATATCCTTTGTTGACTGTGAGAGCTTGTGATGGGCTAAGTTGGGACACCCCTGTAGGGTATAAACTTTCGAGAGCCGTGCCCGCGGTTATGTGGCAGATGGGAATTTGTTAATGTCCGGTTGTAGAGAACTTGACACTAGATTCGAATTAAAACGCATCAACCGCGTGTGTAGCCGTGATGGTCTCTTTTCGGCGGAGTCCAGGAAGTGAACACGGTTTTGGGTTCTATTCGAACGTAAGTAGTTTCAGGATCACTTCGTGATCACTTCTAGCTTCTCAACCGTTCCGTTGGCTTCTGTTCTCGCTCTTATTTGCATATGTTAGCCACCATATTTTTGCTTAGGCGTTGCTGCAACCTCATCACTTATCTTTTCCTTACCCATTAAGCTTTGCTAGTATTGATACCCATGGTAATGGGATTGCTGAGTCCTCGTGGCTCACAGATTACTACAACAACAGTTGCAGGTACAGGTTATATCATGATCATGACGCGAGAGCGATGTTTTCTTATTTTGGAGTTCTTCTTCTGCTTCTTCTTCGATCAGGGGATAGGTTCCATGTCGGCAGCCTAGGCTAGCAGGGTGGATGTCGTTTGAGTTTCTGTTTGTTTCATCCGTAGTCGGATGGTGCTCTTATGTATGATGATGTTGTATTCGTGTGGCACTGTATGTCTTGTATGTATCCCCATCTGTTATGTAATGTTGATGTAATGATATCCACCTTGCAAAAGCGTCTTCAAGATGCGCTTCTATCCTTGGTGGGACCTTCGAGTTCCTTTAGGATAGGGTCTTATCTTGGGCGTGACAAGTTGGTATCAGTGCCTCGACCGACCATAGAAGCCCCCTTGATTGTTGGCCGTTGTTGAGTCTAGAAGAAAACTATTTTGAGTCTTAGGATTATATATATCGGAGAGTAGGATTCTTTTTACTCCTCAGTCCCTTCGTCGCTCTGGTGAGGACTCTAGACGTAGATGTTTTGTCTTTCCTCTCCTAAATTTTTCACAATTTTTTTTAGGATCACACGGGTATCTTGGGATCGTTCCGATATTCTTATGACGTTAACATTGTTCTTGGTGCCTCCTGATATTTAGGGGTTGTGGCTGTGTCCCGGGGAGTTGAGCTCCGAGGTGTTGTCGTCATAATTTTATCATTGCAGTTCTGGAATAACTGAGTTTTGCCGACATCGAAAATCTCTTTTATGCAGTTGTTGGTGAGATAACCTCGACGCCACCCAGTACTGGGGAGTTCGGGAGTATTGACATAGCTCGTATAACGGATGCTTTTCAAAGGTTGAGGTAGACGATTTTCGGAGTTTTCTTGGTTATGTGTTGACGGATGGATACAACTGGATGTAGGGATTGTTAGTTTGGGTGAGATATATTGCTTCCCCTATATCCCCAACACCAGATTACATAACCAGAAAGTTTCAGGAGTTTATAGGTGGGTATTCAAGTAGCTCCTAGAATATCTTTCCAACAGATGCCTGATATGGGATTGGGTAAATCCCTATCATATGTATTTGTTCCGGCTTATTTCTGCAAGCCAATCCTTTGTTTTGCTTCATTTGTGGTATTCGAGTTGCTTCGATGTCAAGTGTTGATCCATACCTTCCCTAAATGGCGTTCTCATATTTCTATGTGAACACTAATCCTTCTTGATCATTGAGGTCGTCATGTTAATTCTTTTCCAACCGGTGTGCTTCTCTTCAAGTGGATCCGATCATTTCAACATTTGTGAGATCAATTCTAAGTTTTCTCAACGGTATCCATTTCACCCGTCCCCAAGTTGCCTTTGTTTTCCCGCCCTCTCACCCATTTTCTTCAAGGACTCAGATTTATTAATCAAGTATCCTTTTATTTGTGGGAAGTCTCTTCATTCTTTTATTTCAATGTTCTTATCCGGTGATTTCCCATGAAGATGCTCAACAGTTTCAAGTTCATCATCCTTCATTGTTTTTTCTTCTCCGGTGGATCCAATTCAAGCTTTCGATATTCATCATATTCCTTTCCTCGTTTCTAATGATTTCTCATGCCGATGCACCTCTTAATCATTCACTTCTTCCTATTCATTTGTTCTTGAGTGCTGAAGATATCTCACAAGACTTGTGTTTCTTTTCTTAATCTGTGCAATCCCCCCTTTCAATCAATCGTTCAACGGTGTATCTTTTTAGTGGGCCCTAACCCACAGGTCATTTCCCAGGATCTTACCTGACTCTTCTACTTTATCCGGAGAGATTCCCAAAGTCTTTCGAAGTTTGTCGTAAGAATGAATTTTCATCAGTCAGATGTCTTCTTCAAGATCGCTTTCAAATTCTTTTGATCATTGGTTCAACCTTTCTATTCTTCATCCCGGAGTGTCTCAACAATTCGTGGTGTTGTTCCTCATCGTCATGCTCAACATAGAAGACCAAAGAAGAGTTTCTCTTAAATCTTGTCCGTTCTCTTGAAGATTCATGGTTCTCTTAAGTTCTTTTCACCCATCCAGAGCAATTCAGGAGTCTTTTCAGTTTTATTCTCCAGAGCCATCATCTCAGAATTATTCATTCCAGCTTTTAGATATCATTCTCCAAATCTAACTGGTGCATCATTCAAGTATTCTCTAATCAGCTCGTGATCTATTCGTTCACTTGTATCTAAATTCCCTCAAGCAGCTTCGTTCATTTTCCAATTCTTCCTGGTGATGTGTTCGTTTTCTTCGTTTATTTTTCTAATCCTTACGGTGGTTCATCCAACATCCCTCTTCTGTTGTTATCATACCAATTCATTCGCTCTTTCCAAATCCTACCGATGGTTCATGGAAGACCTTCCCAAGTTGCGCTATTTTTCTCTTCAATCTTTTCAAGAAGAATAAGTAGTATGCCAAATCCGTTGCTTGTCATCAATTTATATTGGTGAAGGATAGTCATAACATAATTCTTATTCTTGTTTCATCCAAGTGATTAATTCCTCATCCGGAGTTCCAAGTTTTCCGCTTTATCTCGTCACGAAGCTCCATCTAAATCATTGCAAGGTTTCAACTTGTGTTCTCAACTTCTCTTTCGTTTTATCATATTTTTATTACCGGAGTTCTTCATAGAGGCTCTACATGGTGGTTCGTCAAGGATTCTTTTAATTATTCATTTTTTCTTCAAGATTTCTCTCGAAGTTATGATCCACAAAGCTATACTCCAAAATAAACATGGTGTTCAACACATGTCTTGTTTTGAGGAGTTGAAGTATTGTTCATCTTGCATTCCAAAGTACAATTCATTCTACCTTATAATTTGAGGTGGTGTTATGTCATTCTTGACAATTTGAGTTCGTGTTTCATGATTCACATGTTGTCAAGAATGAGGTATTTTAAATCCATTAATCTATTCGTTGGAGTTATCCAGGGTCATATTTCATCTAAAGCCTTCCCTAAGGAATGTTGCTATTGTGATGCTTATCAATGACCCAAGTTCTCCAATTATCCTCTTGGTGAAAGAAATTTCTCTTATCTTCATTGATCTCAACCAATAAATTGTTTCTGTTAGTGGCCGGTTGTCACCTCATCATTTTGAGATGTTTTCCATAAGCCCACTACAAGCTTATTCGTTTCGTTGTTGGTTTTCCAACAACTCTGTTATAACCTTCTCGGAAGGGTGCTTTCCAAGCTCATTTGTGGCAGAAGTTGGCATTTTCTCCTCCATTCTGTTATTCCAATGATCTATCTTCTAGTCTTTCTTTCGGAGGCATTGTGATGTTGCTCTTTTCACTCATCATCTCAAATTGTGAAGATCATGTTCTTTTCCTTGCTTTTCATTCAACAGGAGTGTTGTGTCCTCTATCCAAGTTCCTTTTATATTATCAAGTATTGCCCGTGTTTTCAGTCGGAGTGCTGCCGAATTCTTCTTTCCTTGCTTCTCTTCAACCAAAGTGGGTTCAAGTCTATATTGTTCCTTGAGCTCTTGGTTCTGGTCGTATTCCTTGTTCCTCTTCCAAAAAGAGTGTTTGCAATCTTGTTCCTCTCTATTGTATTCATTCTCTCTATTTGTTCAACCTCTCAAGGTTCGTGATTTCACTCGTTTGTCAAAGAAGCAACTTGTTTTCCCTCTTCCTTTTTCGCTTCTCTCCGGTGCCATCCCTAGGATCTCGAGTCGAGATCCTCTGTTAGTGTGGGAGAGTTGTGACGCCCCGAGACCGACGCTCCTGAAGACTTCCAGCTATTTCGAGTTTCGTCATGTGATTTGTATTTGTTTGTTGCATTCTTAGCATTTGCATTGCATCATGTCATCATGCCATCATGTGATTTAATTTTGCAACTCAAATAAGTAAAATTGTATGGATCTTTGGTCCATTTAAATCATGGGATATTCACAATGGTGATTTCTCTTTATAACATATCCTCCCAATATTAGGGAGCTATAATAAAATATTCCATTTATTTGGAAGCCACCGCAACGAACTTGCATTATAAATCCCTCTCGTCTCTAAACTATTTTGCATGCATGATCTTTCCTCCACATGGCCCATTTCAAGTTGTGGCACTTTGGCAGTATGCCAAGTGCCTACTTGTTAATTTTCAACTCAATTAGAAATATTTGAACCCTCAAATATTTTCTTTTATCTTCCTCTTCCACTCCATCTTTTTCTTTTCTGAACAGTGGAGATAAGTTCAACAACCTCCAACTGGACCGGTCTCGCTCCTCCCCGACGACGTCCTCACCGCCAAGCTCCTCCGCCCTTCGTCGCCTGCACCGCGTCACCCCTACCTCGACCTTGCTTCGCCTCTGCACCGGGCCTCTCCATCGACTCTGCCACTTCGGATCCCGGCGATCCCAGTTCGCCGTCGTCGCGCCAAGTCCCCTGCCACCATGGATGCGAGCTTCTCTGCCTCCCTCTATGTTCATTCACGCTCCAGCGCGGCCACCATCGTCGGAGATGGGCTTCCTCCACCCAGATCCACGTCTTGGCGTCGTCCTCGCCCGGATCTCCGTCGCCAGCCCCAAGTCTCGCCGCTGCTGCCTCCGTTTCGCCTGAATCGCGCCCCTGCTTTGCCTCGAACGGTAGCAGAAGCTCGCCCGCTTGTCCTCATGGACTCGATTCAGTCAAACGCCAGGTCCACGGGTCGGGGCCGCCTCCAATTCCTTTTGCCAGATCTGGCCTCCTATTCACGTTGACAAGAAGATCGCAAGAGACCACACTGCCTCCTATACACTGTTGGTCAACAGTTGATGCATGCCAAGTACCACGACTACAACCGATGCCCCGAGGACACCGAGTACGACTACACACGACGATGCGTCAAGTTCCACCACCGTCGACTCCATGGACGTCAAGTTCCTCTATGACCCTGTGTACGACTACGTGGATTCACCAATTACCATTTGGATACGCCAAGATTGACTACATGGATACGACAAGTTCTTCTCCGAACAACTACGACTACGGTAGCCAAGATTGCGCGTACCTCTACCATCGCCATGTACCACTACTTCCACTACCGCCGCCACGTGAACGTCTACTTCCTCTACTTCGCTCCGACTCGATCCGCCCCAAAACGCACGCTTCAAAGGTATATTGATGAGACGACCGCCCGTGTACGAATGCATGTGTGTGTGAGATGCACCCTATGTTTGCACCGTGTCCGAGTTGTCATTGCACGTCCCTCCTTTGTTTGCCATGCCGTCAACCCGTGGGAACCCGGTTACCGGGATCACCCCACCTTCCTTACATGACTCGCTCACGTCTCACGTCCTTTAGCACCGGTATCTCCATGAGCTACCGGAACCGATATGTTGCCGTGCATTTTCGGATTCGTTGCAATGGCACCCCTTTTGTTCTGCCATGGTAACCAAATACTTCATAACATGCTCATGTTAACATTTTCAAAAAAATTGCATAAAACTTGTGCATGTCATCTGCATCATGATAACAACATTTAAGATGTTTAAAATTGATGTTTGCATTAAAAATTGTTAATTGACATATGGGGATTTTCCGGAAATGTTGTTTGTTGTTCCAGCCTCATTTAAATTTGCCTAGATAAGTAGTTTTATTATGCTTCACCCCTTGCCATGTTTAATAACATTTAATATTGTTGAGTAGCTTATAATGAGAGAGAACTAAATAATTGATGTGGTGTTTCGTCAATATGCAACTCGTTGCATATTGAGCTCCACTTAACTTGTAGTGTTGTTTGTGCAAATTGCCAGGCCATGCCTCATTAAACCAGACATGCATCATACTTGTTTGTGCATCATGACATGTTTATGATTGTGTGTTACCTATGTTGTTTGCTTCTTTCCGGTTGTGCTCCTTCTCGTTAGTTCCTGTTTCGTTGCGATCGTGAGGATTCTTTCGTCTACGCTTGGTTCATCTTCGTGGCTTCATCTTCTTCATGGACTCGTTCTTCGTCCTAGCGGGATTTCAGGCAAGATGACCGTTACCCTGGATCTCACAACTATCATTGCTATGCTAGTTTCTTCGTTCTATCGCTATGCTGCGCTACCTATCACTTGTTCTTCAAGCCTCCCAAATTTGCCATGTCAGCCTCTAACCTTTTCACCCTTCCTAGCAAACCGTTGCTCGGCTATGTTACCGCTTTGCTCAGCCCCTCTCATAGCGTTGTTAGTTGCAGGTGAAGTTGAAGATTGCTCCATGATGGACAGGATTTTGTTGGGATATCACAATATCTCTTATTTAATTAATGCATCTATATACTTGGCAAAGGGTGGAAGGCTCTGCCTTATGCTTGGTGTTTTGTTCCACTCTTGCCGCCCTAGTTTCCGTCATACCGGTGTTATGTTCCTTGATTTTGTGTTCCTTATGCGGTTGGGTGATTTATGGGACCCCCTTGACAGTTCGCTTTGAATAAAACTCCTCCTGCACGGCCCAACCTTGGTTTTACCATTTGCCTACCTAAGCCTTTTTCCCTTGGGTTTTCGGAGCCCGAGGGTTATCTTTATTTAACCCCCCGCCCCCCAGGCCAGTGCTCCTTCGAGTGTTGGTCCGAACCGAGTACACCGCGGGGCCACCTCGGGGAAACTTGAGGGCTGGTTTTACTCGTAGGATGTCTCATCCGGTGTGCCCTGAGAACAAGATATGTGCAGCTCCTATCGCGATTTGTAGGAACATCGGGCAGATTTGCTGGTCTTGTTTTACCATTGTCAAAATGTCTTGTAAACCGGGATTCCGAGACTGATCGGGTCTTCCTGGGAGAAGGAATATCCTTCGTTTACCATGAGAGCTTGTGATGGGCTAAGTTGGGACACCCCTGTAGGGTATAAACTTTCGAGAACCATGCCCGCTATTAAGTGGCAGATGGGAATTTGTTAATGTCCGGTTGTAGAGAACTTGACACCAGATTTGAATTAAAACGCATCAACCGCGTGTGTAGCCGTGATGGTCTCTTTTCGGCGGAGTCCGGGAAGTGAACACGGTTTTGGGTTATGTCTGAACATAAGTAGTTTCAGGATCACTTCTTGATCACTTCTAGCTTCTCCACCGTACCGTTGGCTTCTCTTCTCGCTCTTATTTGCGTATGTTAGCCACCATATTTTTGCTTAGCCGTCGCTGCAACCTCACCACTTATCTTTTCCTTACCCATTAAGCTTTGCTAGTCTTGATACCCATGGTAATGGGATTGCTGAGTCGTCGTGGCTCACAGATTACTACAACATCAGTTGCAGGTACAGGTTATGCGATGATCATGATGCGAGAGTGATGTTTGCTTGTTTTGGAGTTCTGCTTCTGCTTCTTCTTTGATCAGGGGATAGGTTCCAGGTCGGCAGCCTGGGCTAGTAGGGTGGATGTCGTTTGAGTTTTTGTTTGTGTTTCATCCGTAGTCGGATGGTGCTCTTATGTATGATGATGTTGTATTCGTGTGGCACTGTATGTCTTGTATGTATCCCCATCTATTATGTAATGTTGATGTAATGATATCCACCTTGCAAAAGCATCTTCAAGATGGGCTTCTATCCTTGGTGGGACCTTCGAGTTCCTTTAGGATAGGGTCGCATCTTGGGCGTGACATGGGCATCCCTAATACCTTTGCCATACTCTTGTGCAATGACAAGTGAATAAACACTCATCTTGAGAATAACATATCTAGCATGGAAAAATATAAGCCACCCCCTACCATTTCAGAGTGGTATGAGCACACAAAAAGGAAATTTATTTTGAAAAATAGAGATGGCACATACAAATTTGCTTAGAACGGCACGGAAATACCGCATATAGGTAGGTATGGTGGACTCATATGCCACAACTGGGTTTAAGGATTTTGGATGCACAAGTAGTAATCATACTTAGTACAAGTGAAGGCTAGCAAAAGATTGAGAAGCAACCAACAAAGAAATGAAAAATCTCATAAGGGGGCATTAACCATAACTAACACCGAATAATGCACCACAAGTAGAATGTATTTTCATTATATAACTATTGACTTCCGTGCTTGCATAGGGAATCACAAACCTTAACACCAATATTCTTACTAAAGCATAATTACTCATCAACAGGACTCACATTTCACTATCATCAACAAAGAATCAAGTTTATTTTGTCCAATGATCTTCATGAAAGTTTTTATTTTATCCCTCTTGAATATCTATCACTTTGGGAGTAACTTCATATGTTGCTTTTGATAGCTCCAACAAATCTAAGTGAAGAACATGAGCATAATTTTTTTTCTTCTCTCAAAATAATAGTAGTGAAGAATGAGAGAATTTTTTAAAAATTACTCACTCTCAAATAAATATAATTGAAGCATGAGAACATTTTTTCAAAAATAATAAAGCACACCGTGCTCAGAATGATATAAGTGAAGCACTAGAGCAATTCTATAGCTGAAATTTTTTAAGTCAAGCATATAGAGCAATTATAACAAATCATAGCATAATTTTGGCTCTCTCAAATAGGTATGTTCATCTAGGAAAGATGACACAAAGCAAAAGCAATACAAGCAAACATTTGTGTAATACAAGACGCTCCAAGCAAACTCATGATATGTGATGAATCAAAATATAGCTCCAAGTAAAATACCGATGGTCGTTAGAAGAAAGAGGGGATGTCGCTCGGGGCATACCCAAGCTTAGTTGCTTTTTCCTCTTTGGATAATAACTTGGGGTCCCATTGGGCATTCCCAAGCTTAGGCTTTTCTTACTCCTTATTCCTTCATCCATCATGATCTCACCCAAAACATGAAAATTTTATCACACAAAACTCAACAAAACCTTCTTGGGATCCGTTAGTATAAAAAATCAAATCACTACTCTAAGTACTGTTGCAAACCCATTCATATTTTATTTTTCCATTATATCTACAGTATTACAACTTTAACATGGCTTATACCCTCAAGTAGAAACCATAGATTCCTAAAAATAAGCACACAACAGAAAGAAAACATAATCTGTCAAAAACAGAACAATCTATAGCAATATGAAAACATCGAATACTTCTGCAAATCCAAAAAATTCTGGAAAATTAGGACAATGTGGGGAACTTGTATATCAATCCTTTGTACGAAACTCAGGATTTTATCGGGCTTCTGTGATTTTTAATAATTTTGTGACTGGCACACAAAGTTTCTGTTTTTCAACAAGATCAAATCAACTATGACCCAACATGATCCCAAGGCTTTGCTTGGCACGAACACTAACTAAAGCATAAAAAACACAATCATAAAAGTAGCATCCCAACAAGCACTATAGTTTTATGCCCCTAGCTAGGCATAATGCAAAGATCTAGGTTTTGTCATCATTTGTTCTAGTTCCATAGGATGCCCTCATGATTGATTCATATGGTGGCTCAATTCTTGTTCTAGGGAAGTGTTCCATACCCTTACTTAGTGGAAATTGAAATTTAATATTGCCTTCTTTGATATCAATCACGACACCAATAGTATGTAAAAACGGTCTACCAAGTATAATAGGACAAGACGGATTGCAATCAATGTCAAGAACAATAAAATCTATGGGCACATATTACTATTTGCAACAATAAGAACATCATAAATTCTTCCCATATGATTTTTAATAGTAGAATCCGCCAAGTGCAAATTTGAAGAACACTCTTCAATATTGGTAAGACCAAGCACATCACATAAAGATTTCAGAATTTTGGAAACACTAGCACCCAAGTCACATAAAGCAAAACACTCATAAAATTTTTAATCTTGACTTTGATGGTAGGTTCCCATTCATCATGTAATTTGCTAGTAATTGAGATCTCCAATTCCATCTTTTCTTCCAGAGCTTTCATCATAGCATCAACGATATGTTTAGTAAAAGCTTTGTTTTGTTCGTAAGCATGGGGTAAATTAATCATGGATTGCAACAAAGAAATAGAATCAATCAAAGAACAATTTTAATAATTAAAGTCTTTGTAACCCAAAAGAGTGGGCACATCACTCGTTAAAGTTTTGACCTCTCCAAACCCACGTTTATGAATTTTCTTGTCAAAATTTTCACCCTCTGAATTATTGGGATGCCTTCCAGCTAAAGTTGACTCTTCTTCAGTCCCTTTACCATCAATCTTAATTTTACTAAACAAGGAATCAATAGAAGAAACACCAATCATTTTAAGATCTTCATCATTTTTATATAAAGCTTTAATTGATTCCTCAATCTTCAGTCCCTTTGTTTTAGCTCTAAGCATAGCGGTTCTTTTCTTAATTTAATCCATAGAAACATATAAAGCTTTAATTGATTCCTCAACCTTGGGTACAAAAATTTTCATCTTGAGATTTTTTACATCATGAGAAATTCTATCAAAATTTCTAGACATATCATGAATCTTATTGAACTTTTCTTCTATCGTACTATTGAAAACCTTTTGAGCATTGATAAATTCTTCAATATTATTCTCAAGATCGGAGGTGTTCCTATTATTATTATAAGAACGATTACCATAGGAATTACCATAATTATTAGAGGAATTTCAGGAAAAGTCCTAGGATTAAAATTACCTCTATAAGCATTGTTATTAAAATTGTTTCGTGAGACAAAATTCACATTTATGGTATCATTCTTTTTCATTATCAAAGTAGACAAAGGCACATCATTGAGACCAATAGGAGCACTTTTATTAGCAACCAATTTCATAAGAGCATCAACTTTTTCACTCAACATGCTAATTTCTTCAACCGAATTAATTTTCTTACTAGTAGGTGCTCTTTCGGTATGCCATTGTGAATAATTTGCCATAATATTGTCTATTAATTTAGTAGCTTCACCCAAAGTAATTTCCACAGAAGTACCACCCGCGGCGGAATCTAAAACATTTCTAGAACAAAATTCAATCCCGCCTAAAAATTTTGTATGATCATCTAAAGATTTAAACCAAGAGTAGTTCAATTTCTTAGCATCAATTTCATTCTTTCCCAAGATTGCGCAATATGTTCATGCTCAAGTTGCTTAAAATTCATGATTTGTGTCCTAAGGGAAATAATTTTCGCGGGCGGAAAATAGTTAGTAATAAAAGCATCTTTGCACTGATCCCAAGAATCGATACAATTGCGGGGCAAAGAAGAAAACCAAATGTTTACACGATCTCGGAAAGAAAATGGGAATAATTTTAGCTTCACAATATCATTGTCCACATATTTTTTCTTTTGCATATCGCATAATTACGGATGTGTTTAGATTGGATGCGACATCCTCATTCCGAGTACCAGCAAACTGATCTTTCATAACAAGTTTCAACAAAGCGGCATTAATATCACATGATTCCGCACTGGTGGTTGGAGGAGCAATTGGAGTGCAAATAAAATCATTATTATTGGTATTAGAAAAAATCAAACAACTTGGTGTTTTCTTGAGTCATCGTGACTACCCCAAACAAGATTGCACACAAAAACAGATCTGACGAGAAAATGGCGAATGAAAATGAGGGCAAATAAAATGGTGAATTTTTGTGAAGTGGGCGAGATGAAAACGAGAGGAAAATGGCAAATAATGTAAATTCCAAGGACACGAGATTTGTGATTAGGAACCTGACAGATGTCGATGATGTCTCCTCGGCAACGACGCCATAAATTCCTTTTGATGTCGCTTGAACTACGTCAATATTTCCCCAAAGAGGAAGGGATGATGCAACACAACTATGGTAGGTATTCCTCTCAGTAGGAGAGAACCAAGAAACACTATGTAAACGGTACCAACACACAAAGAACAAATACTTGCAACCCGACCCATATAAGGGGTTGTCAATCCCTTCTTCGGGTAACGGTGCCAGAAATTGTCAAGTTGACGGGATAAAATTGTGATAGATTGGATAAATAGATCTCAAATAAACGTGAAATAAAAAAATGCAGCACGATATTTCTGGGTTTTTGGAAAAATAGATTTGAAAATAAAAGCGCATAAAAATAGATTTCAAAGGAAAATATGATAAAGAATAGACCCGGGGGCCGTAGATTTCACTAGTGGCTTCTCTCGCGAAAAATAGCATACGGTGTGTAAACAAATTACTGTTTTGCAATTGATAGAACTTCAAATAACTGTGATGATATCCAGACAATGATTCTTATATAGGCATCATGTCTAAGATTAGTAGACCGACCCCTTCATGCATCTAATACTATTAGTCCACACATCGACCGCTATCCAGCATGCATCTTGTGTATTAATTTCATGGAGAAATAGAGTAATGCAATAAGAATGATGACATGATGTAGGCAAGATCTATTCATGTAAAAATAGACCCCATCTTGTTATCCATAATGGCAACGCTCAATACGTGTCTTGCTGCCCCTTTTGTCATTGGAAAAGAACACCGCACGACCATACCCATCACAAAGCACCTCTTCCCATGGCAAGAAAATTCGATCTAGTCGGCCTAACTAAACGAAAGATTCGAAGAAGAAATACGAGGCTATGAGTGATCATGCATATAAGAGATCCAAAGAAGACTCAAATAACTGTCATGGATAAAATAGATCTGATCAAAAACTCAAATTTCATCGGATCCTTACAAACACACCGCAAAAAGAGTTACATCAAATAGATCTCTAGGAGACCATTGTATTGAGAATAAAAAGAGATGGAGGAAGCCATCTAGCTACTAACTACGGACCCGAAGATCTACAATGAACTACTCACGCATCATTGGAGAGGCACCAATAAGGATGATGAACCCCTCTGTGATGGTGTCTAGATTGGATCTGGTGGTTCTCGAACTTGAGGCAGCTAGAATTGTGTTTCGCCAACTCCCCTAGGATTTTTGGATTTTTCAGGCTATTTATAGAGCAAAGAGGTGGTTCCGGAGGCGTCCGAGGTGGGCAGAACCCACCAGGGCGCACCTGGGCCCCCAAGCGCACCCAGTTGGGTTGTGCTCCCGTCGGAGCCCCTCCTATGGTACTTCTTTGGACCAACAGGTGTCTTCTGGTCCAGAGAAAATCTCAAAAAGTTCCGCTGCTTTTGGACTCTGTTTGGTATTGATTTTCTATGAAGTAAAAACAAGAAAAAAACAGCAACTGTCACTAGGCACTATGTCCATAGGTTAGGCCCCAAAAATGATATAAATTTACTATAAAATGATTATAAAACATCCAAGAATGATAATATAACAGCATGGAAAAATAAAAAATTATACATTGGAGATGTATCACACCCAAAGGGGTGCCCTCATTTGAGCAAACCAAGAAATCACCTGGCACCTGGGTTGTAGAAGTGTTGAGGTAGCTGACGAAGTATGCCGTGGAGGTTGCTCCTCATGAGTCGGGCGGCTCCTGAGGCCTGGGGGCTCGCAACGCCCAGGGGGCTCGCGAGGGTCCGGGGCCTCCTAAGGTGCGACCGCCGAGTGCCTGGCCTCGTGAGACTCCATAGCACGCTGCACTAGACGCTTCAACGAGGCGCCCACATTCAGCAGGCTGAACGGCATGCAGATGTAGTTGCAAGGGTTGACCCCACTCCGACCGACGTGTGAAGGCTAGAAGAGGTCCTACGAAGCAGCCCTGTTGCGGCCTGGGATGTTGACGCAGATGCAAGGCTCACTACTCATGTCAGGGGCGGCGGCTGCACTAGTGGGCCGTACGGGGTGATGATCGCCGCACATGGCTTGTGCCTCTTGCAGCTCCTCGACTGCCTTGGTGAGGAATTCTTGTGCTCGTAGCACATTGCGCCGTGCTACTTGCTCATGGGGGCGCGCATCAAGGCACGCCTCCATGTGGTGCCCGAACACCTCCATCGTCACGCTGGTTAGGTCAGAGGCTCTCTAGACGGAAGCCCCGAGCCCATCCTGAGGAGGCGCCAGGCGCGCCTTCCTTTGCGGGAGGAAGACACGCCCCGGCAGCGGGCGTGGAGCCTGAGGCATCGCCGACAGGTTTCTTGGCCTCTAAACGGCTCTTGGGGAGAAGCTACTTCTTCTTGGTGGGAGTGGCCTCGGGAGGCAAAATGCCGCCTTTGTCGTCAAAGTTTTCGGTTGCTGCGGCACGGTAGGCACGCTCGAGAGAGTAGACTGCGTCCTTCTCATCGTAGGTGACTATGATGATGCCGTAGCATCCTGGCATCTTGAGGATGTTTTAGCCATGGTGAGTTGCCGCCATGAACTTGGCGAGGGCAGGATATCAAAGGATGACATTGTACAAGAGGCCGATGTGAGCAACATTGAAGTCGATGAGCTCGGTGTGGTAGTTGTCACGCTTGCCGAAGGTGACAGGGAGGCGCACTTGCCCCAGAGGGACTATAGAGCCATCCTTCACCCAGAGAACATCCTGGTGGGCATGAGCTGATCATAGGGCACATGAAGCATCTCAAATGTCTCGACCGAAAGCACATTGAGACCAGCACCGCCATCAATGACAGTCTTGGTGACAGAGATATTGGTGATGGTGGGCATGCAGAGCATGGGGAGTGCGCCAGCGGCAGCTGAACACTTGAGGTGATCCTAGGAGTCGAAGGTAATGGCATACTGCAACCACCTGAGGGGGCACGCGGCCTCAAGCTTTGGGAGGGCTGTTTTCACCTCACGGGAGAACTGCTTGAAGATGCGGTTCGAGGAAGGGGTTTGGACACTGCCAAGGATGCAGGCAATCACGCGGGGTTCCTGGAAGCCCCCAGCCCCATCATGCTGATGGTTCTCATCTTCCTCCTTGGCATTGGTGACAGTGGAAGGGAGCACGACGTTTCCCTGAGGACGGGCCTCACGAGGCTGATCGTGCCAAGGGCCGTAACGGGGCTGATCGCGCCAGCCTCCCCCGCGGGGCTGGTCGTGCCAGCCTTAATGGTGGTTGTTGTTGTCCCAGCGGCCTCCGTTGCGGACTCCTCCGTGGCCGAACCCACGGTCACCTCCCTCCGGGCGGCGGCCGAGGTGCTCATCGCGGAGCAACCAGAGCTCCTGGAAGTCGTTGGTATTCTGGCTATGCACATTGTGGAAGACGCAAAATGGGCAGTTATCCTTGGCGGGTACGTCGCCGTCACAGTCGCACTTCATCTCGGGATCTGCTGCCAGCACAGTGGGTCCCTTGTACTTCGCTTCCTTGGCCTTAGCCTTCTTATCTACAAGGTCGGCCTCAGGGTGCTCGTGGAGGGAAAGGCGGCCATCTTTAGCGCGAGCGCACCTGTCCATTAGGTTGAACATCAACAGAGCCGAGCATAAGTCATTGTGGATGGCGAGCTCCTCGCATACCTTGACGTCCTTGATGCCCTCGGTGAACACTGCGATGATGGTTTTGTCTGAGGCCTTCGGGATCTTGAGGCGAATATTCATGAAGATCTCAATGTACTTGTGGAGAGTCTAACCCTGCTGTTGCTTCATGTGCCGTAGGTCGTTAACGGCGAGGGCGTGGTGACGGGTGCCTTGGGATTTGGCGATGAACCGTTCATTGAGCTCATCCCATGAGGAGATTGAGCACTCCAGGAGATCTAAGAGGCAGTAGCGCGCGCCGTCCTTGAGGGCAATGGGGAACTAGTTCGCCATGACCTTGTCGTCACCATTCGCCACCTCGATGCTCAGTGATGAGAGCTGGAGGAACGTCTGGGGTGCCATCATAGCTTGGGGGCATGTCTGGCTTGAACTTGCCGGGCCAAATGACACGGCGCAGTTCACGGGTGAAGGTGCGGCAGCCCGCCGTGCTCACGGGTGCGGCCTGCGCGAGGACAGCATGGTCCTGACGCCCATGCGCTGTAGCCCCTAGAGATGCTTGGTCTTGGTGCTAGTGGGGTGGTGCGGGGAGCGCACACGCATCATACTACGGCTGTTGCACCCCCTGGAAGCTTGCCTCAACACGTGTTGGCGCTGGCGCCCCGCTCGGCGGGTCGAGCGGGCACGTGTCACGCCTGGGCTCGGTGTCGGCTCTGCACGGAGGAGGAGGAGGTGCGCCATGAGCTACTTCGCCCGCATGGGATGGCTGGGGATGGAGCAAGTGGGATGGTGCTAGTGCCTCGCCGGTGGTGTTGACGAGGTAGGTGATGCGACCAAGCCAAGCATTGTAGCCTTTGCTAGGAAGGTGCTAGCACTGCAGCACACGCGCCATGAGAAGCATGGCCTGTGCATTTGCTGGCCTGCGATGAGCATGGGAGGATGATGCCATGGCCGGAGTGGGGGAAGGCATGGCAGTGAGGCCATGACGCTTCACGGAGGGCGGCAGCAAAGTGTCCTACTGCTCATGAGTAGCATGGTTGGTGGTAGCGTTAGCTGCGGGAGAAGCGAAGCGACGAGGAACACCATGGCCCATGGCCACCGTCTGGGTGACGCGAGCAACTCGGTGATCGGCACAACATCAGTGGGCGTCGGCCATGGGATCAACGAAGCAGGGACGAAGCGAAGCCGGAAGAAGAATCTTCGACATGCCCCTACCTAGCGCGCAAAATGTCAGAATCGGGGCTCCATGGACCCAAACAAGGTTCGAACTCTGGGGCGTGTGTGAAGATCTAACCCAGCTACAGCCCCAAGCTCATCGCCTCATGGCTTGGCCTCGTCGAGTTCGTGTGAGCGGGGAAAATAGTGGAGACAGTAGTTTACCCAGGTTCGGGCCACCTTGCAGGGTAAAACCCTACTCCTGCTTTGTGGTGGATTGCCTCGCGAGGAGGATGGTGATAAACTAGTACAAGTCGATGAGCTTCCGTAGGAGAGCTCAATTGAAGTGGAATCGAGGACTCCATTGTATGACAGTTGCGATCCCGAGGTGACCTGCTTGAGTTTCACGTTCGAACTTCTAAAGACGAAGGCCAAAAACAAATGGATAGACAAAAGCCTCAAGGAGCATTTGAAGTATCTACATAATAAAGTTCTTCCCATGGGCAACCTGTGTCCTACTAGTGTCGAGGAGGCCAAGAAAATCGTTTCCCCTTTTAATTTGCTGCACATTAGGTACCACGCATGCTTCACCGATTCCATCATTTATCGGGGGGAGCACGCGGAAAAAACCAATTGTCCAGTGTGCAATGCTTCTTGATACAAGAAGGCAGGAAAGAAAGCTCCTCAGAAAGTTGTATGGTACTTTTTGATCATTCCCCGTCTGCAGTTGTATTTCGTAGATCCTAAGGAAGCAAATCTCATGCGCTGGCATGCGGAGAGGAAGAAGCCCGACGATGGAGATAATCCGAGGATGAGACACCTCGTAGATGGTAGCCAGTGGAGAGCATTCAACACCGTATATGGATTTGCTAAATAAGATCCAAGGAACATCGTGCTTGATGCGAGTAGCGATGGCATGAATCCATTTGGAAACCAAAACACCAACCACAGCACATGGCCCGTGTTTGTATGGATGTACAACCTCCCACCCCATGGAAGTGCATGAAGCCAAAGTACATACACATGTGCATGCTGATTCAAGGGCCTAAACAACCAGGAAATAGTATTAACCTGTATATGGGACTTCTGCAATAGGAGCTACACACATTATGAAAATCACCGGCATGGACATGGGACGCTGGCAAAGGAGATTATTTCCAAATGAGAGCCGCGCTGATGGCGACAGTGCACAACTATCATGGTTACGGGTACAACTCAGGCCAGGTGTGCCACGGATACTGCGGATGCACGAGGTGCATGGATGATACAACGTCTCAGCAGCTTACGTCAACGAAAGATAGCGGGTCTAGGAAAATTGTGTACATGGGGCATCGTAGATGGCTCGAGAAGGATGACCCGTGGAGAAAGCGTGATGATCTATTCAATGGGTTGGCTGAGCTTCGAGGACCTCCACGTAAGAGGAGCGGCGCCAAAATCGACGAGCTGTTCAGAAACTGGGAACAATGCCCCGCGCCGGGAAAGATCAAAAAGGCGCCATAGCCGCTGCTGAAGGTATGGAAAACAAGGTCTATTTTCTGGGACTTGGAGTACTGGCCCAATCACGACACACTTCATTGCCTTGATCAAATGCATATCACGAAGAATGTCATTGAGAGATTGCTTAGCACACTGATAAACATGCCAAAGAAGACCAAGGATGGGCCGAAGGCAAGGAAAGACTAGGAATATTTGAAGACCAGGAAAGACCTCCACCATAAAAAGTTGATGGACGAGATGGAGACGGAGACAGAGGAGGGGGAAAGCGGCAGAAAAGTCAACAAGAAGGAGGAGAATTACTGCCCCCCTTTTTTCTTCACCTTAAGTGCGAAGCAGATCGATCAATTCATCAAGTGCCTTATGGGAATCAAAGTCAGTTTCGGTTACTATGTGAAGATAAGCAGATTTCTAGACCCCAAGAAGAAAAGGTTCAGCGGGATGAAGTCTCATGACTGTCACGTGATGATGACGTAGATACTCCCGGTTGCCATTAGCGGGATAATGGACAAGGACGTCTGTGACACGCTTACAGGTATCTGCAACTTCTTCGACCTTATCTCTTGAAAGTCCATAAGTGTGAAGCAGCTCCGAAGGCTACATGAAGATATAGTTGTCATACTATGTTAGCTTGAGATGTACTTCCCGCCCGTGTTCTTTGACGTCATGGTGCATCTGTGTGTCCACATCATGGACGACATCATCGACCTCGGGCCGACATTATTTCACAGCATGATCACGTTCGAGAGGAAGAACGGGGTCATCAAAGGATTCGTTCGTAACAAGTACCGTCCCGAAGGGAGCATCGTCCAGGTGTATCTGACGCATGAGTGTGTCTCCTTTTGCGAAAATTATATAAGTGGCGGACACCCTATTGTTGGTTTGCCCGTCAAGAAGCACGATGGGAAGCTCGAAGGAGATGGTCACCACAACGGCCTGAGGGAATTGCACGTCGACTACTCGGATCGACGGAACGACTTTGACAGGGCTAACTTAGTAGTGCTACAACACCTAGATGTGTTAGATGATTATGTGGCACGACACAAAGAAAGCATCGCAAAGAAGTTCCGTGATAAGGTGATGCTCAATACGGACGACAATGTTACTATAGAGCATGACGCTACTTTCTTGCGTTGGTTCAAAGAGCAAGTTCTTGAAAATCCCCCGGAAGAGGGCAATTCGAATGGATTGCTCATACACGCCTTAGCACATGGCCCTGCTCCCAAGCTCGCGACCTATTAGTCCTACGATATCAATGGGTACACGTTCTACACGGAGGCCAAAGACATGGACAGTGATTACCAGAACTCCGGGGTGACAATTCAATGCGTGACCGACGCCAAAGGCACAACTGAAAGATTCTACGAAAGGGTCGAAGAGATCTGGAAGCTTGACTATGCGGGAATGCACGATGCGACGATGTTTCGTGTTAGATGGGCCAAGGACGTCGTAAGAGAAAACAAGTATTTCACCACCATGTCTATACCCAACGCGAAGAGCAATCCCGTGAACGTTAACATCATCGCCAAAAATAAGCCATGGGTACACGCTAAGCACGTGATACAATGCTTCTTCATAACCGACCCGGCCAATCCCAGCCATGTTTTCGTGAGGAGATCCAAAAGGAGCATCATCGGAATGGATGGAGTCGCCAACGAGGAAGACTACGACCAATACGGTAGCCCGATGAGGGAAGATGACGATGACGATGAAGCATACGTGAAAAGAAGAATCAAGACTACATTACCTAAGAAAGATCGTACTCCATGGCTCCAGAAAAGTCACAAGGAGGGGCTCAATTACTCGGCAACGAACAAGAAAGGGAATACGCTCAATGTGAAACATCGTCGACGCAGCTGATCAGAAACCTACATTTATATATATGTATCTATTTTTTGTACGCACTTAAGTAACCGTTATCGGTCAACTGATATGTTACCACCACATGCATGGTTCCGGTGATATTAGTGCATTGGGGGAGAGGTAGACGCTGTTGTCGGGAGAAAAACAAAAAAACAACAACAAAAGGGAGAAAGCAGCACAAAAGAAAAAGAAAAGGAAACAAATAAGAAAAGGAAAATAATGAAAAAAAAGAAAACAAAAAACTAGAAAAGGAAAAATAATAAAAAGAAAAGATGGAAAAGATAGCAGTAGCGCTGGTTTAGCGAACCAACGCTATAGCTAAGTTAGCTATAGCGCTGGCTCCTAAACAAGCGCTACTGCTACTTGTATTTTACAATTAAAAAATAATAATTCGAAATGATAGCAGTAACGCTGGTTTGTAAACAAGCGCTACAGCTAAGTTAGCTATACCGCTGGTTCAAAACTAGCGCTACCGCTATTTTTAGTTAACCCCCCGCCACGCAGGCTCAAAATTTCACCAAGTCTAATTTCCCCCCACTCCACCTCGCCCATCCGCCCGCCGTCGACGCCCTCGCCACCGCCGGCCGTCACCCCTGCGCCCGCCCTTGACCTCGTTCGCCGTCACCCCTCCACCCGCCCTCGACCTCGCCCGTCGTCGCCCCTGCGCCGGCCGCCCTCGGCCGCGACGTTGCCGGCCCTCTCCACCGCCTGGCCCGTAAGCCTCTCCCTCTCCTCTCCCCTGCCCTCCTCTCTCTCTCTGCTCTCTCTCTCTAATCTGAATTTAGCCTATCTAAGTGTTGGATGTATGAACCCTAGGTAGGAGATGTAGCAGAGAGAGAGAGAGAGAGAGAGAGAGAGAAATTTAGTTTAGATACATTTAGCAAATTTAGTTTAGGGCATTTTTGTTTAGGGCAATTTATTTTATGGCAATTTAGTTTAGGAAATTTGGGAATTTAGTTTAGTACAATTTTTTTATTGCAACTTAGTTAAGGAAATTTAGGAAATTTAGTTTAGGTATAAAAAACAGTAGCTACAATTTATAAAAAACATGAGCTAATTAGTTTTTGTAGGTATATAAATTAGCAATAAAAAACAGTCATATGTTATATGAACTTGGTTAATTTGTCATATGATGTTCCCATGTTCTCTTGAGATAGCCCATGTCCTATTTGGTTAATTTGTCATATGATGTTGCCATGTCATATCCGAGTGGCCTATGTTTTTCTGGAATGTCGATTCATTTCCGTTCTGGCAAATTTCAGGCGCTCCATATGTCCACTTTTTAGCAAAGGTCATGCCGAAATTTTCGGCATGACTTGTGCTAGAAACTGGGACATATGGAGTACCCGGGATTTGCCGGAAGGGGAATGAATCAACATTCCGACCAAATATAGGCCCCTTTTTCTTTTTGTTTTATCTTTTATTTACAATTGTTGCATAAGAAACATGTCTACCGACACCGAAGTCGTGGGTGGTTCTGCTCGCCCCGCAGACACCATGGAGGCAGCAAAGCACTCTTTCGATTACCTGGACGAACACCAGATGGGGTTGCATGGTTGTGGTAGTGGCCCCAACAACAACACCGATGCCAACACCGGCACCGGCACCGACACCACCCCAGAGACTGGCAACGATGTTTTCTTAGCCGGTAAAGCACCGAAGAAGAAGAGGACACGAAGACCAAATGAGCTTGGCATCGGACAAATTGTTGTCACGGAGATGCACCCCAAGAAGTTAGAGCCAACGGCGCCAGAGGAAGCACGCAAGTGCTGGGGCAATCAACTTGAATGCATCCTCAGGGAAACCGCCAACATAAACGATGAGAAGTTGAAGCAGATACCACATATGGAGCATATGCTCCTAAAGAAGTTGCACAATAGGTTCCTATTCCCTGGCCAGGATGAAGGAAAATACAAAGAGCCGTGGGACGACGTCGCCATGACAGAGATAAACGACAAGGCGATGGTGACGTTCACCAGCGACTTGTCCTCCTGGAAAGTTCGGGTGAAAAAAAGTGATTGAGAAGAATGAACCGTGGTCCATGATTCATGCTGATAACCCGACAATAACGGCAGAGGACTTTGCAAAATTCCAGGAGAATTGCGATAAATAATAAGTCAACGGAAAGTCAGAGAAAATGAAGGCGCTCCAGGCCAGGAACACGCCTTCCCCCCGCCTCGGAAGCCGTGGTTACGAGGGGAAGAGGCACATGTGGGCCAAGGAGGATACCGAACGTGAATGTCTTGCGATCATGACTTGATCAGGGACCGGTACAAGTGGGACAAAGTCAGAAAGATCTTTTACACGGACCTGAACACGAGGGAGTTCATGAGGCTTCTGGTAATTGTTATATTACCACATTATCATATTAGCTTCCAATCAATTTGACTGCAAGTTTTGTCACATTAGTAAACCATCCACGTTCCTTTTGCAGAAAGAGCAGCACCAAAAGGCAGCCGAAAGTGATGAGTCATCACAGTCGTAGGCGAGGCCCAAGTGGGACACCCCATTCAACCGGGCCCTAAACATACTGAAAAAGGTCCCAGTGGACAAGCCGCCGTCTTACGGACGTGTGCACGGCGTCGGAGATGGCGCCTCGTGGAAGATGTGCTACCCTGAGGAGCCAGAGGAAAGAAGGAAGAGACGGTTGGTTGTCACTCAGGAGAGCATCGACGAGAAGGTTACGACTGCGGTCAATAAGACCAAAGCTGAGACCAAAGAAGAGTTGGTTGGGGTAGTCAGTGGTTTGGTGACTCACGCGGTGGCCAACTTGATTCCGGCAATTTTCAATTAGTTGAACAACAATCCAAATGCACGGCTGGAGGACTTTCCCCTTCCCAGCTTTGTCGGGAGCAACTCGGCGAACATCACAACACCAACAACTGCCCAAGAAACCGCAAAAGGTCCCGTTCCTGTTCATAGTAGCCTGACCTCGGTCTCTGGCATGCTCGGCGGGCCTTGGTCGCTGGCTGAGCTCAACGCCCTCACGGTAATTACACATCATACCCTTTTCACCAGCATGTCTATAGTCTCCCGTTTCAGTTGCCTTTCAGATGTTTGATGTCGCAGACATGTCTCCTTCGTAGGCCGACACACCCCGTGCACCCTACTCTATGACATCAAGGGCCAGAAGGTGGCTGTGGGAAAGGCAACCATCATGAAGCCAAAGGACTGCATGTTCCACAGCAGAGAGATGCCTGATGGCGTCTTCAAGGTTAACGTGGCCAGTGTCCTAGCGAGCTTCGAGGATTTGCCTCGTCCGATACCAGTCGATGTGTCACACCCTGATTTTCATGGCACAACACTTAAGATGATATATCATGATAAAGTGTGGTTTGACAAAAACTTTTGCAATATTTGAATTTTTATTTGAGTTGGTTTTCTCTCTGTGTTCTCAAGTGCTCTTTAAAGTCAACACAACTCCACCTTCTATACCTCATCTCCTTGCCCCAAGCTTCTGCCCAATGATCATGCCATGTGTTAGTTTTCCAAAAATAATTTGGCCAAAAAGTATTTTCTAAAATTAGTTTTCCAAAAACCCCTGAATTGAGGCTTGCACTGCAAGTACTTGATTTGGGGTGTGAAAAATATTTCAAAAGGTATATTTGAAACCCATTAGATATAGGGTTCCCATAAACCACAAAAATATAATTTTAAAAGTTATTTTCCTATTTTATTTAAAAGCTTTTTCTTAAGGCCAGAAATGGTCTTTAATAGGGAAAAATTATTTTATTGTTTTAAAAATATTTGAAAAAAATCAGGGAAACTCAGTGGGAATATAATTCCCATATATAGGAGTTTCAACACATGGTCATGTTCAAAATATTGGTCAAATCCCTCAAAAACCCTTTTTGGATATTTCAAGCTTTTGAAATATTTACAAAGGAAATATTCTCCAAAACTTCCAAGAAAATTCTAGCATGTCACATATGACATGTTTGATGATCTTGGCAAGTATCATGTCGTGGAGAATAGATAACCCCATGAAATCCCCTCAAAACCATTTTTGTCCATTTTGAAGTTTGAGCAACTTTACATTGCCAAACATGTCCAAATGTTCTCAAACCTTGTGAACATGCTCAAATGGTCTAATAATTCATCTATACAAAATGGCACAAGTTGGAGAAAATGTTATATTGATCAAAGTGCCCCAAAACCCTCTCTAACCAGAATCAAATTGGAACAACTTTGTACTACCAACTTTTTCTCCTTGATCCCAACTTTTGTGAGCATGTTAACATGGCCAAATGAGGCCACTACACCAAGTGGTGCATCAAGGAGAAGTGATTTCCTCAACTAGATCTTCACAAGTTAATTTCTGCTATTTTCTAGGGTTTACAAAAGTTGCATTGGCAACTTTGCCCAAATAAGCTCCAAATTGGTGGAAGGCCATATTTATATGTGTCATTTCACCCTGTGGAGTCTCATGGCAGTTGGAAATAGTCTGCTTGTCCAAACCATTATCAAACACCTTCTGCCACTTTTCAAAAATCACCATTTTGACCACTAACACTGTTCTCCTTAAGCTCAACTTTTTACCACAGTTCCTCCTCGTACTCTCCTACCTCCAGTAAACCTCCCCTTGCCATTTCTCAATGATTAAGGTGTGAAACACCCCCATTTATCTTCCTGGACAACAACTTCTCTCTCTCTCTCAACCCCACCTCTCTCCCATTGGGTCACCAGGGCATCCAAGGCCACCACCCCTTTGTTTACTCCTACCCTGACCCCCTAGACACTAGTGGCCACGCCTTGGGCGCCAAAAAGATGCCAATGCCAGCCATATGCATGCTTTGGAGCACGCTACAGTGCACCAGGGCACTGTAGCCGCGTCCTGCCCGAGGCTTCTGACACCTAGGGCCTTCCCATTGTGTCCCCCGAGGCCGCCTCGGCGTCCGGGACATGCAAGACGGTCAGCCACCTCCTCCTTCTCTCTCCGGCGACCTCTGACATGCGTGCCCGAGCGCCGCTCGCATCCGCCAGTCGCCGCACTCGTGCGGGACCTCCTGGAGCTCGCCCTGCTCCCTCTCTCCTCTCCTCTCGGTCTAGACCACGACCACGAACACCCTAGGCACGCACCAGAACGCCCTTTTTGGCCTCTGGCAACGCCACGCGCCGTGGCCGTGCGCCCCGCCCGCGGCACCTCCAGGCGGCGCCCGTATAAGGCCACCCCCGAGCCTTCTCTCGTCTCAAACTTCTCTCTCTCCCTGCCGTGCACCCCCGGACCAACCCACTCCTCCTCCCATGCCTTCTCCCTCCTCCTCTGCCGTCATTGCTGCCTCGGACCCCCGCTCAAATTCGGGCCACCCCGGCCTCCCTTCCTCCTCTGAACCGGTCCGTGGCACCCCCCAAGCCTCCACTAACCTTCCCAACACCCTAGGACCCCTCCTCCGCAGCCAAAGCGGGCGCCACCACCAAGCCCGCCGCCGCCATCCGCTGGACCCGAAGCCCTGCTCAACTCCGAGCATCGGCGTGTGCGTGCATCACATGGACAGGTGCGCCTCCTCGCGCTGAGTCCGCCGGTGTGCCGGGCGCCGCCGGAGGTGGCCCATGCTGCCTGGGAGAGCGTCGGCGCCCACTCGGCCTCCCCTTCCCTGCCTCTGCTCTGTTCGAGCGGGAGGTAGGTGATGGCCTGAGTGCTGGGCCCCGCGCGTCAGCGACCCAGCGGCTGGGGCCCGCCGTTTAAGTGGAGATGGGCCGGGAGAAATGCGCTTCCGACGTCACCCCTCCTCACCCGCACGGCCGAGCCACTGGGCCGACCCACTGCTAAACTGCGCCTAGTGCGCTGGATAAGAGTAAAACCCTTTCCCTTTCCTTTTTCTTTTTCTGTAAGATTGTAAAATCCACAAATAAATCAAATGAACTCCAAATTTGAATATTCAAATTTCTAGAGACTCCATAAATCATGTCCTATTTAATAGGCCATAGTGGACATTTTTGTTGTCCTTAGTTTTCAATGATCCTTTTAAAAAGGTCATTTATCCACATAAGTCCACTTCAAAAATCCATATTATATTCATTTTAACTCCAGATCCAGTGAAACCAATTTCTAAATGTTTCTAAAATCATGCCTGAATTAATGGGTACTTTTACTCATTTTTATAAAATGGCATTCTGTGTACAACTTGTGGATCCATCAAATCCATTGATTCCATCATATTGAAATGTTTAGAAATATCCATTGATCCACTTCTAATGAAATCACCTTGGTCATTCCTCATATGACCAGAGGTATCCACAGAAAAGTCCAACTCACATTTTTAGTGCACTTTTATTCTTGCCTTGTCGTGTTGCTTATTATGGTTGTTTTCGATGATAGTTGACGAAGTAGACAAAATGCCCGAAGTTGGACCAGAGATATTTGAAGACCTCGAAGACTTTGTTAAAACAGGCAAGCTGCCCTTTGACCATGTCTATGAAACCCTTTTTATTCATGTCATATAGCACTCTTATTGCTTGCATCGGAGACATGATACTGTGATGACCACATGGGGTGGTTTGCCACTGTTACTTCCTCGTTGATACTTGCATTGTGCATGACCCTACCTTCTTATGTGGGTTATGCCGGTGGGAGTAGATAGGATGCTAAAGTGGATGCTACGCAAAAAGGGACGGGTATATGCATGGTAATGGAGAAAATGCATTTTCGAAAGACTTTTCGAAAACCCCGTCGGGTGCCACTTATGCCCGAGGGAGATGATGAGATAGGTAACCATTTGATGACGAAGTGGTGTACCGAGGCAAGTGTGTGTTGTTTTAGAAAACAGATTAAATTTAAGATTTGGCGACTGTCCCAACCTTACATGTGCAACCACTCTACCCTTGTATGGGAAAGGGCATTATTGATTACCTAGGCCGATACTAGCTTGGAGCCCGCATTACTAGTGATGGGGGAGAGTTGGTGCTCTCTCGCGGGACGGGGTCGTGCCAGGTAGGGCGGCCATGAATGTTTTCACAGGGCACCGGATACACCGTTGTGTCCCCTCTCAGATTTTACGATCTCGAGTGACTCTCGTATGATGTACATCGTGAGGATAAGGAGCAACGAGTGGACTCCTTGTTAGTGTCGCCTAGGGAAAGGTAGTGATCGGGTGCTTACCCCGGGTACTTGAGGTATCGCGGGTCGTGGATGACATGGAAGTTCCCCGGATCTTGTGGGTAAAGTGTGCAACCTCTACAGAGTGTAAAACTATTCGAATAGCCGTCTCCACGGTCAAGCACAGTTGGGCGGTGCTGCTTAAACTACGTCCAGAGTTTTACAAACCGTGTGTGTGTGTTGATAGAACTACTTGGGTCAAGTCATGAGACTTGACATGATTGAGTTGGGTTGGTGCCCACTCTATTTATGTTGATATCTGTAACTTGTCCTCATGGTTACTTTAATTCTCCTGATGCATGTCTTACAAGTTTTTGAACATGTCATTGCACTCAAAACTAGCTTTCTGCAAAAATTTACCTATATCATGCAATTTTGTATCTTGAACCAAAACATGGGTTGCTTGCAAGTACATTCAAAGTACTCATTGGCTTGCCACTGGTTATTTTATTGGCCAGGCATGAAAGAACAGGATATAATGAAGAGTACCTTGGTGACAAACATGCGAGCTAGGATGCTTCCCAACCAGAATGCCTGTAGGGTTAAGGCAGATGGCATGGGTCCAAGTTGTTATTGAAGATTTCCGCTGCGATGATACACTCAAGACTTGACCATAATGGTCCTACTTGTGTAAAATGGTATGTATGGATGTAAGACTCTTGTTATTCAGCTTCTGTGTGTTCAGTGAGCATTGATCTCTGGGATCACTGTACACGTGCATTCGGTGATCTCGACTTATGAGTCGAGGTCCCCACACGATGATGAAGAGACCCCTAAGATGATTGGCGCATGCAAGAACTAGTTCTTGCCTTGGCCAAAGTCTCTTCTTCGTCTCAAGGACCCTAGTATCACGCGAACACCACCTTCTCAACAAGTTATGTACACCACCCCACCTACCAAATTACCTGCACCTGTCGTGGTAGATGATGGTAGAATACTACGTGAGGGAGAGCCTCCATTAGTGCCTGATCATGTCGCCCCCGCTATCGAATAATCAAATGTTGATGATGACATGAGGATGATGATGAGGACCCGAACAAGTATTTCAATACCGCCTATGATGGATTGATGGCTCAGGATGCTGAAGACTCAGGCTATGAGCGTGGATATAATGACTTGATGTTGCCTGATTTGCCGGAGCCGGAACGTCCTAAGGCGGAATGCAAAAAGTCTCTCTTCAAGCCATCCTCGCAGGAGACGCCTCCAGATGCCACCTCTACCCACCAACCCCCCGAGGGCCGTCCACTGTTTAGCCCGACCACACTGGGGTGGTGGTTAGGGAAGGTATGGTGGGCTCACTACCGCCACCCGCCAAGAAGCAAAGGAAGAGACCGGCCAGGAAAGGCCCTAAAGGCGCCATAGGTGCTTCAAGTAGCCAGCTGCCACTGAAACCCCGGGTGGTAGACAGAATACCTGTCGAAGGTAAGAAGCGTTTCCGTGTCACCGGCGAGCCGATCCTACCTACCAAAGTGCTAGATCACATACTGAACAATGATCTAAAGAGACTCGATGAATATGCTGGCCAGAGAGAAAAGCCTTCTGGTCGTGAAAGATCCAGGATACCCGCATTACGCGGCTCAGGTGTCGTGTGGGAAGTTGTACGTCAATACCTGGCCCGCGAATCAGTTCCTCCTATGATTTGACTACATCTACAACATGTTCCACATGACCAAGCTGGATTTCTAATTCATCCGCATGTATGCGTTGTATCTCCACTACTTCATCAGGATGGAGAGCATCAAATATATCTGCGTCGCGGACCCATAATATATGCATGAGAGCTTCTTGGCAGTTTCCAAAGAGCACGGTGACTATGCGAGCAAGTACCTCAGCAAATTCGTGATTGCTAATAAGGACAAGGAAGCGAATCTCCTACCTTATCATCCCTCGTAAGTCATCCGCACATATCCTTTCATACGTGTTAATCATTCCATTGCAAGCATGGAGGCTAATTTGAGGTGTACTTAATTTGTGCGGTGGGGGCGGCGCCGTCCTCATTGTTCTGTACCCGGAATACTCCCATGCTATGTACTTGGACTCGTCGAAGAACCTCAATAAATAGGATTACACGCACGTAAAGAGTGTTCTCGACTGTGCCCTCTTACCCTTTAGCCTGTCTAGTGGATGTATCAAGGTGAAAAGACACAGGAAGACCGGGCTGGTTTTCGGCCATAAGACCGACTTCTGCTGCATCCAGCAACCGCACAACAGTATGGCTGATGGATTCTACCTCAAGCATCACCTGATGGAGTACATAAGGGATAATCAACGCCTTCGCATGTCAGCTACTATCGAAGATGCCGAGATTGTCAGCTGGGCCACAAGCATAGGAAAGACATCAGATCATCGAATCCGAGCTAAGTTTTATCATGTACAGTGTGAACTAGCCCAAGTGATCATGAAGCAAGTCCTCGAACCAACGGGGATGTTCTACCATGAGCCAATCATGCGGGTTGATGTCCGAGCACTGCTACTCGCTCAGCGTCTGGACCTGAAGCCTTTCATGAAGCTCGGGTGCTTCCTCCCTGACTATGAAGATTGGAACGCTGACATGGAGGACTGATTGTCAATGACAATGTTATGTAACTAAACCATGGTCCTGAACTAGCGTGCCTTATCACTACTGTCTTTCTATGGCAAAACTTTCAAATTATGCACGGCGAAACTATGTGATTAACTGAACCTTTGTCCTGAACTAGCGTAGATCGCTCTAGCTAATTAGTTTGGGTATGAGGAACTTCGTCATTTATGTTTACTATTGGTTGCTTTTATTTTGCTAATCATGCCTCTTTGTTTTCATAATTACATTATGTTGCATATTAACGTTCAAATCAACAACTCATGATGCAGGTACCTAGATCAGAGATGGCAAAGGACTACTACGCCGTGTATGTTGGGAGGGTTCCAGGAGTCTACGACCACTGAACAGCAGCTCAGGCCCAGGTGCACAGGTACCCGGGTGCTAGCCACAGAGGGTGCGACACTAGAGCTGAAGCGGAAAGTAGTTACCTGAGGTGGACACTCCAGCATGAGCAGGGATGGGACTGCCGATACTACATAGTCGCGATCTTCCTCATGTTGATCGCTCTTCTCTTCTACATCATGTTGTAGATAGAGATGATGAAACTTGTGGGTGTGCCATGACCATGCAGTTGCACTTATTTGAGACATGACATGATCACACTTATGTATCACAATTTTCAAGATGATGTGATGATATTTGTGTTGAATGATGATGATGATGATGATGGTATGACGAGACTACTGTATATCTATGATATGTGAGAATAGTGTATGTTTAATATGATGTGATGAAACTATTGTATAAAGCCTGTATAAATACATCACAAATACATAGAGGGTGCAAATCTACAGAAGCAGAAATATTAGCAGTAGCGCTTGAAATTACTTACCAGTAGCGCGTCTTAGCAGCAGCGCGCCATATGAACAAGCGCTATAGATAGTTATCAGTAGCGCTGGACAGGGAAGCGCTACTGCTAACACTACTTACCAGTAGCGCTGCCCATACCAACGCTACAACTAGGATTTAGCTGTAGCGCGATAACAGTAGCGCTTGGCCCAGCGCTACTGCTATGCATATTTCGAGTGCTACTACTACGGTTTTCCCTAGTAGTGGTGGTCTTCGACTACAAAGCTTCTGGTCATGACGTAGTGGTGGGCTCGACAATGACATCTGTCCTGCCATGCTTGTGGTCTTGGTCTTGTTGCACTGGAATGGAAACCATTGGGGAATCCCTTGGGAACCCACGTAAGTCCTTTCCTCCTTAGCACAAAAGAGGAAACTGTACTGGATTGCGCCCACTGGCACCTGCCTGGCCTTGGTCGGCATGGCTCACGCCATCACGCACCTCGTGAGGCGGGAGGCTTGCATAGAGATCTCTGCTCCTCTGGAGGCAGGCTCGGTAAGCTGCTCCTCGGGAGGTCTTGGTGTCATTCGCCTCGCGAGGTGGGGGCCCTCGAGAGGGTCTTGCCCTTGAGCTATTGTAGCAGGGTTGTACTGGGCCGTCGACAGGGCCAGGCGTTGGGCCGTAGGCAGGCAGGTCTGGGTACCCCCAATCACAGAACGCCGACATTCATCATTCCAGCGGCCACCATGATGAGGAAGGAGTAAGTCACCCTCGAGGCTAGGGGTATGTAATAGTAGCTAGGTGTTTGATTTCTCTCTCTCTCCCTCTCTCTTTTTTTCCTGATTTGGCACGATCTAGATGTGTCATGAGCTTTGTTAATATAGTTGGATCATATGGTGTTTTCTCCTCTCTACTTGTTGTGCTGAATTGAGATTTTACCTTTGAGTTTTCACTATTATCGGATTGAATACTTTTACGGATTTGAGAACACTTGATGTATGTCTTGCATATGAATACACTACTAGGGAAAAGCCTATACACAGAATCTTACCAGCAGCGCTCTTCAAAATACCACGCTACTGCTACTTAGCAGCAGCGCGTGTCTGCCAAATGCGCTACTGACTTGGAAGTAGCAGTAGCGCGTGTGTAGCATACAGCGCTACTGCTATAGTTTCCATGACCTTGGCCCCCCCGCTAGCTATAGCAGTAGCGCACTTTACTGTAGAGCGCTACTGCTACTCAGGATAGCTGTAGTGCGTTTTGGCAAACGCGCTACAACTATCCCTACCTTATCCCCACGCACGCCCGGCCCTCTCACTCACACTCTCACTCTCGCCCGCGTCAACCGTCGTCGTCCGTCGCCGCCGCCGCCGCCTTCGTCCGTCCGCCGCCGAGGTACTCCCCTCCTTCCGTCCCTCCTCCATCCTCCTCGCACATCCTCCCTCCGCCTACGGCCGCCCCTCCCTCCTCCGCCGCCGCCCTCCTCCCTCCGCCTGCTGCCGCCCCTCCTCCCTCCTCCACCGGCAGCCCTCCTCCCACCGCCCTCGACCTCACCGCCCCTAGCTACCTCTCCGTCGCCCTCACCCCCTGCCACTAGTTAGTACTAGATTTAGTAGTAGTAGATGTTAATTTAGGGTTAGCTAGTACTAGATGTTGCTTAGTTAGTACTAGATTTTTAGTAGTAGTAGTGCTAGTTGAACTACTTCAGTTGTAGTTGAACTAGTTTAGTAAGTAAATTAATAAACTAGTTGAACTAGTTGAATTAACAGAACTAATCTATTTTTAGTAAGATAATTAATATAACTAGTTGAACTACTTTATTTTTAGAATGAACTAGTTTTTTTTCTATTTATAGTAAGTTTATATTTAGTAAGAACTAGTTGAATTAATAAAACTAGTTGAACATGTCATGTTTGTTGTTAGTGATAACTTATATGGTTTCAGGTGACCTCCGTCGTCCCCGTCACCGACCCCCTCTGACATCCCCGCCGTCGTCCCAGTCACCGACCCCCTCTGACATCGAGGTGAGACCAGCCAAATATCCTTGTATATCTTGTGTTGTTGCTCAAATTGGATATGTGGTTGCCCAAGTGGCCGTTCATGTTCAGTTTACATCTCCGAGTGGCCTATGTTTTGCCGGAGTGTTGATTAATTTCCGTTCCAGCAAATTTCAGGCGCTCGATATGTCCTTTTTTAGCAAAGGTCATGCCGGATTTTGTCGTGAATTCTGGCATGACTTGTGCTAGAATATGTACAAGTTTAATCTTTGAATTATGGTTGTAGGAAATGTCGTACTCGGACGACGACGGTCTCCCGGGGGAGTGTAGCTGGTGCCACGACGATCGAGGTATGTGTGACAAGTTCATTCGGCTGGACGACGATCGGCGCTTCAGCATTAAGCTCGAGGAGACCTTCGATTGTGAAACGGTACGCAACAATGACAAGTGTTTTTTTCTCCATTAAGCATGACTTCAACTATTTCAACGTCTAATTTTCATATTTTACAATTCGACTAGCTTATCCCATGCCATGCAAGACGCTATGTCTTGGAGAGGATGGGTTTTGAAGACCATGAAAATTTCGAAACAAAGAAAATACACCTAAGGACCCATCATGATATGGATTTTGAAGTAAATCTGTACAATGCTCAGAGCGTAACCCATTTTGGTTGCCAAAATTGGGAAGCACTTTGCAAAATGTATGGTTTTTATGAGGGTATGATTGTCACCATGGATCTTGGTGATCCTGACAGCGAGGAAGACAATATGGAAATTTGGGTCCTTGTTGATACGCTTCCGATTGTACCGCTATGTGAATTTCTCAAACATAGTTATTAACTAATTTATATTGTTTATTTCCATTGACAGCTTATTTTGATTCTTCAAAGACTGTGCGGAAGATGGTAGATAAAACCCACTACACCGAAGGCACCCAAGTAACGTATAAGGAGAAAAATCATCTGATCGCATTTTGTACTCTTCTTGAGAATTACAATGACTATTATCGAACTCCTCCAAATTATGGTGAATACGTGCCACTAGTGCATGTGTTGAACCACGATAACTTCTCTGGAGATACCCTGGTAAGATTTTTTAATATTACGACATCCGTGCATTTTTTGCATACTTCTAAAACTAGTACATCATTGCTAACTATGAAGTTATTATTATGTTTTTCAACAGAAACTCCCGATGGATTGTGTGCCTCATCTGATGTCTCTGCATGGTCGCCTCTCAGTTCTGAACATACTGCCAGGTAAATCTACGGAGCTCACCTGTGCATATCGGATTTCTAAAACCCGTGAACACATGATCATCAGAGAATGGAAGAAATGTATGGACATTCGCAAGGAGGTTCTTGGAAGTAAAATTCAGCGAAAGGCAAGAATGGGAGACAGGCTAATCTCCATTCTCCATAATGGAGAGTCAGGGGCTATCTTGTTTTTTGTTATTTTACCTTAGAAAATGTAGTAGGTCTTAATCGAATGTAATAGGTCCTATGAGGTACAATATGTTTATTATGTGGTAATATGTTAGAGTTGATAATGATGATCTTGAGGAGGTGTTATGTGATGTCAATGATGAAAACGATGATATTGAGGAGGTGTTATATGACAATGATGTATTATGATGCTAAGTTGTTAATGATATGATGATGATGATGATATTATTATATCATTGGGTGAAAGAACCGCGGATTAGTTTCAAGTGGATGGACATCCACTTGAAACTAGTCCACGGTTCTTTCACCCCATGATGTAATAACTCATTATGATGTAAAAAACAATCTCTAAATTCCTGTTGTATGAAAACTTGTGTAAAGGTGTATGAATACAACATGAAAAAGAAAAGAAATAAAATACTAAATAATAGTAGTAGCGCGGGTAAAGAGAAGCGCTACTACTAATTACCAGTAGCGATGTTCTAGAGAACCACTGCTACTAAGTCAATTTAGCAGTAGCGCCTGTCAAGATGCGCTATTGCTAAGCATTAGTTGTAGCGCCTTATCAGTAGCGCTCCTGCCCGCGCTACTGATAGGCCCAAAACCCGCGCTGCTGCTAGGCTTTTCCCTAGTAGTGATACCTGTGGTGACAATGGGGTATCATATTGATTCACTTGATGTATGTTTTGGCGCTCAACTCGCGGATTCAGAAGGTGACACTGGGGTAATCTATGCATAGGGGTTGATGCACATTTTCGTCCTACTTTCTTTAGTATGATGGTTTCAAAGAAACTTATACCTTAGGGTCGTTAGGATGTGGCAAGGCGTGCGGCGGGATGCCAGATCTACCCACACTACATACGGCAGCAAGGAAGAAGGGTTCGGTGGCCCTCCCGCACAGTGGCTGGGCAAAAGAGAATAGCACAGCCGGCAGTGGATTGCCTCCCTTGCCGAAGGCGATAGAGTGAACACTGCACCTCCTCCCCTTCCCAGTGCGACGGGATCCGAACGCCTCCTTCACCAGCTGTAAGAGGGGCGAGAGAGACAAGAGGCCAACGCAGTCTTGTTTAGATCTGGTGAAGAGGGTGACAGACTGTGAATATAGGAAACCCTAGCAAAGGAACGCTGAGCCTCCAGCGTGTATATATATGCAGTGCGACGAGAGTGTGGAGAGTGCAAACCCTAGCGAACAAGCATTGAGGCTCCAACTTATATAGTACTACATATATACTATAGTATGGACTGAGCTCTGGTGCCTTAACTGCACCTGCTTTTGGTTGTATGACAGGTGGGCCAGCCACATTTTAGGCCCACCTATCATAAACCCAAAGGCAGGTGCACTAAGTCAATGAATTTGCATCCATATAGTACTCATGTATACTACTAATATATAGTGGAGTGGTTTTCTTATTCTCTCCATAACAGTCGTTTTAAATTGTGTAAGTACAAAACGAAACTCTTTATTTAACGTACCAGTGAAGAAAACTACTATACTTTCAATGAACTAACGATCCACACGTCCTGGTCGCCTTTCCTGTCCTTCACATGTGGTACACTACCCTCCCTTAAGTGAACAACCACACATGCGCCAAATTATCGGAAACGTGTGAGAGTGTGTACATATAAAGAATTTTAATTTCAATTATCAGGAAGGTTTGAGAGTATGTATAGTTTGCCCTCTCTCAATAATTATGGTTTCTTGTGTTCGGCCTAAACTTGGTCAAACTTTACAAAGTTTGACTTCAGTCAAATATAATATGCGAAGTAAATAAAAATGGAGGGCTACTAAGTCCATCCGGGTTTTTAGTCCACACCATTTTTTTAATCAAAGTTAATAGCTGGACAAATAAAATTACAGGTGAGCTAAAGGCAAAGTTGTGAGAAGGCTTAGAAATCAATACAACTTATGCTCTTAGTACCAACGTCGATCCTTCTTCGAGGAAACATTTGGTTCATAGACACTGATAAAATTATACCGACGTCAAAGACGACTGCGTCTCCAACGCAACCAAGGTGAACTGCTGAAGGATATCATCTTTGTGGGTAACAAGCAAAGACCACTGATGGAGGACAGCTTGTTTTTTGTGGAAAATCGATCAGCTTCACTAGCCGACGCAACCATGAGGCGCAACCATGAGCATCGATAGGTCATCATGGTGATGCATCATCCAGTTGGCATCAATTTTCGGTGAGGCACCTATGAAGTTTGACAAATCCTCAATCTGGTGTGTTTCTTCTCATTAATCAAGCTTGAGGAAGGAAGAACCATGTGGCAGAGGACAGTGAGGCGGAACAACAATGGTCATCCAATTTTGTGCAGTTCCACTAAAATTGAGGAAGCCATGCCCGGGTATTGAGATACACATCGCTATTTGCAAAAATATAAAAAATGGATATAGTGTTGTTACTTTGTTTTGGCAGTGGTACAAGATTAACAACGACATCTCAATTGTCAATAAGAATTAATGAAAAGTACACCAATAAACAGAAGCATCATGATTATCTTGATGGGAACTAAACCAGGATACCCGAGAAAAAAACATTTCTTCATTTAACCAATGATAGTATTATATTAGCAGCAGCAATAGGAGCATCTGGAGAATGACCGCACAACCACCATGTACTTTTTGTCGAAACAACATGTATACCTCCACTGAGGCATAAATCAGGAAAATTTTCAAGTGGCATTTCCTCTATAATAGTAGGTGATTTTGGACCAGCCGACGAACCCTAGATACTATACATGGGGAGCTGGGGAGCAGTCGCACAAAAGAAAACCCGCATGCAGCAACCTGGGGAGCTGGACCAGTACAAGAAGTTATACCTTAGGTGGGCGAGATGTCGCTTAGGCGGGCGGGCGAGATCTACCCACACGACATCACTGAACAAGGGTGTGGAGGACCTTTGTCCGCGCTAGCGCCAGCTCCGAGAGGACAATGCGCATGGGCTTCCTCCATCGCCGGCGGCGACAATGTCAACGATGTACCTCTTCACCTCCCGCAGCGGGCGGGATTCAGCCGGATTTGTGACCACCAGTGAGGAGAGAGATATAGTGGACACTGTCATCTTGTTATGATATGGAGAGGGTGAGAGAGCGAGACGCGAGAAACCCTATCAAACAAGAGGCTATATATAAAATCTCTCCATAGCAGTGGTTTTAAATAGAATACACGTGTTTCCGGAAAAAAGAAACGAAAACTAGCGGACAATATTTTAACTTACCAAGAAAGAAAACTCGATCAAAAACACGCCCCCGCTTCCAGGTCGCGAGAGTCGTCGCGCACACACACATAGACATAGACATGCATATCCGTGTTTACATAAAATTCCATGTCCATCTCCATCTCCAATCATATTTGTATAGCTGGCACACTATTTATGTTGTTAATTATATATGCAACAATATTAACATACAACATCTCTTGCTTGTGGGCATCCGGACCGCTGCCACTCCCGCTCCTGACTAACCCGAACCCTCTTCATCACCCGTGCGTGCTTCTCGCCCGAAACGGTTAGTGACGCATTCGTGCCCGGCCAGAGCGGACGCAACCTCTCACTGGCGCCGGCATTGAAGTGGCGCACCAGCCGAGAGAGCATCGCCCGCACCTCTTCCCGGTGCACGTGACTGTTCCGCTTTCAAAGGTCGCAATAGACGGCCACAACATGCATGTAAAAAGTTCTTGGGACTCCGTGCTACAGCTAGCTATCCTCCCCCAACTCGTCAATCTCTTCCAATAGTTCTAGTACTCCATGGCGCGATCCATCGACAAGCAGGCCGGAAGTTATCGTATACTCAGTTTGTAGTGAGTGGCATGTCGAGCGACGGTGTGGGGTCGAGCCATGGAGGAGGGTAAGACACAAACGCAACAGATGTGATTTAAATGTTGGTTTTGCTCGATGGCGCGATCCAATGAAATAAAACGTTGGTTTCTCTCCACTTCCATTTATTCTCCGGAAAACAGAAACTTCCCACTCCATTTTCATTCCTACTCCAAGGTTGCCCCTTTACAACATTCCGTCAAATACAATGGAAAACTAACACGCATGCTGATGCATCTCAATGATTCACAGATCATAGCCAATATTTAGTTCAAACTAAAGACAAAAATTGTGAGAGCGTGTACAAAAGAAAAACTACTGATGGGGTCACTACGACTTAAACCCTAAACCCTTAACATGATTTAATTTCCTGGCTAGGTAGCACCTTTCGAAGGAAAGACGGCTGGCACCCTCGGATCATACGATGCATTTGTGCAGTTCCACTAAAATCGAGATGAGCATCCCTGATGGCAAAGATACTAAGAAGTGTGATTAGAATAATAGTACTGGTACTAGTTAATGAGACATAAACTCATCACAAATAGAAGCCGGTAGAAGTAGAGAAAGATCGACATGGAGATGGAGCTTGCTATGTCTTGAGCTTGCATTGGTTTTCCTTGAAGAAGAAAGGATGATGCAGCAATAGTAGCGTAAGTATTTCCCTCAGTTTTTGAGAACCAAGGTATCAATCTAGTAGGAGGCTCCTCAAAAGTCCCACGCACCTACACAAACAAACAAGAACTCGCAACCACCGCAATAAAGGGGTTGTCAATCCCTTCACGTCCACTTGCGAAAGTGAGATCTGATAGAGATAATATGATAAGATAAATATTTTTGGTATTTGATGATAAAGATTGGAAAAGTAAAAGATGCAAATAAAAGTAGATTGAAATCTTATATGATAAGAGATAGACCCAGGGGCCATAGGTTTCACTGGTGGCTTCTCTCAAGATAGCATAAGCATTACGGTGGGTGAACAAATTACTATCGGGCAATTGATAGAAAAGTGAATATTATGAGATTATCTAGGCATGATCATGTATATAGGCATCACGTCCATGACAAGTAGACCGACTCCTGCCTGCATCTACTACTATTACTCCACACATCGACCGCTATCCACCATGCATCTAGAGTATTAAGTTCATAAAAAATAGAGTAACACATTAAGAAAGATGACATGATGTAGAGGGATAAACTCATGCAATATGATATAAACCCCATCTTTTTATCCTTGATGGCAACAATACAATATTTGCCTTGCTGCCCCTGCTGTCACTGGGAAAGGACACCGCAAGTTTGAACCCAAAGCTAAGCACTTCTCCCATTGCAAGAAAGATCAATCTAGTAGGCCAAACCAAACTGATAATTCGAAGAGACTTGCAAAGATACTTAATCACACATAAAAGAATTCAGAGGAGGTTCAAATATTTCTCATAGATAATCTTGATCATAAACCCACAATTCATGGGATCTCAACAAACACACCGCAAAAAGAGTTACATCGAATAGATCTCCAAGAAGATCAAGGAGAACTTTGTATTGAGAATCAAAGAAAGAGAAGAAGCCATCTAGCTAATAACTATGGACCCAAAGATCTGTGGTAAACTACTCACAACTCATCGGAAGGGCCTTGGAGAAGATGTAGAGACCCTCCATGGTCGATTCCCCCTCTGGCGGAGCGCCGACAAAGGCCCCAAGATGGGATCTCGCGGATACAGAAGGTTACAGCGGTGGAAATAGTTTTTCGTGGTGCTCCTAGATGGTTTTGGGGTACATGGGTATATATAGGAGGAAGAAGTAGGTTGGTCGGTGCTCGAGGGGCCCACGAGGGTGGGGGGCACGCCCACCTGTAGGGGGCATGCCGGGCACCCTCGTGGCCACCTCCTCTTGTGCTTGACGTCCACTCCAAGTCCCCTGGATCACGTTTGTTCCAAAAAGATTGCTCCCGAAGGTTTCATTCCGTTTGGACTCCGTCTGATATTCCTTTTCTTCGAAACACTGAAATAGGCAAAAAATAGCAATTTGGGCTGGGCCTCCGGTTAGTAGGTTAGTCCCAAAAATCATATAAAAGTGTAAAGTAAAGCCCATAAACATCCAAAACGGTTAATATAATAGCATGGAACAATCAAAAATTATAGATATGTTGGAGACGTATCAAGCATCCCAAGCTTAATTCCTGCTCGTCCTCGAGTAGGTAAATGATAAAAAAACAGAATTTTTGATGTGGAATGCTACCTAGCGTAATTCTCAATGTAATTTTTTTTACAGCGGCATGAATGTTCAGATCCAAATGATTCAAAATAAAAGTTCATATTGACATAAGAAATAGTAATACTTCAAGCATACTAATCAAAGCAATCATGTCTTCTCAAAACAACATGGCTAAAGAAAGTTCATCCCTACAAAATCATATAGTTAGGCTCTGCTTCATTTTCGTCACATAAAAATGCTCCCATCTTGCACACCCCCGATGAAAAGCCAAGCAATTGTTTCGTAATTAAATAATCTCAAACTTTTTCAACTTTCATGCAATACATGAGTGTGAGCCATGGATATAGCACTATGGGTGGAATAGAATATGATGATGGAGGTTGTGTGGAGAAGACAAAAAAAAGGACAAAGTCTCATATTGACGAGGATAATCAACGGGCTATGGAGATGCCCATCAATTGATGTCAACATGAGGTGTAGGTATTGCCATGCAACGGATGACTAGAGCTATAAATGTATGAAATCTCAACAAAAGAAACTAAGTGGGTGTGCATCCAACTTGCTTGCTCACAAAGAACCAGGGCATTTTGAGGAAGCCCATCATAGGAATATACAAGCCAAGTTCTATAATGAAAAATTCCCACTAGTATATGAAAGTGACAACACATGAGACTCTCTATATGAAGAAGATGGTGCTACTTTGAAGCACAAGTGTGGAAAAGGATAGTAACATTGCCCCTTTTATTTTCTTTTCTTTTCCTTTTTTTTCTTTTTTTGGGGGCCTTCCTTTTTTTCTTTGGCCTTTCCCTTTTTTTCCTTTCTTTTTTCTTTGGCCTTTCTTTTTTTTCTTTTTCTTTTCGGCCTTTCTCTTTTTTTTTCGGGGGGGGGGGGGACAATGCTCTAATAATGATGATCATCACACTTCTATTTATTTACAACTCATGAATTACAACTCAAAACTAGAAGAAGATATGATTCTATATGAATGCCTCCGGCGGTGGACCGGGATGGGCAATGAATCAAGAGTGACATGTATGAAAAATTATGCATGGTGGCTTTGCCACAAATACGATGTCAACTACATGATCATGCAAGGCATTATGACAATGATGATGCGTGTCATGATGATGAACTAAACGGTGGAAAGTTGCATGGCAATATATCTTGGAATGGCTATGGAAATGCCATAATAGGTAGGTATGGTGGCTGTTTTGAGGAAGATATGAGGAGGTTTATGTGTGATAGAGCGTATCGTATCACGGGGTTTGGATTCACCGGCGAAGCTTGCGCCAACTCTCGAGGTGAGAAAGGGCAATGCACGGTACCGAAGAGGCTAGCAATGATGGAGGGTGAGAGTGCGTATAATACATGGACTCAACATTAGTCATAAGAACTCATATACTTATTGCAAAAAACTACAAGTCATCAAAAACCAAGCACTACGTGCATGCTCCTAGGGGGATAGATTGGTAGGAAAAGACCATCGCTCGTCCCCGACCGCCACTCATAAGGATGCACAATCTAAGAACACCTCATGTTTCAAATTTGTTACATAACTTTTACCATACTTGCATGCTACGGGACTTGCCAACTTCAACACAAGCATTCTTTAAATTCATAATCACCCAACTAGCACGACTCTAATATCACTACCTCCATATCTCAAAACAATTATCAAGTATCAAATTGATCATAGCATCCAATTCACTTCCTGTGATAGTTTTTATTATACCCAACTTGGATGCTCATCATTCTAGGACCAGTTTTATGACCATAGAAAATACCATGTTGTTCTAAAAGACCCTCAAAATAATATAAGTTAAGCATGAGAGATCAACAATTTCTACAAAATCAAGCCACTGCCATGCTCTAAAAGATATAAGTGAAGCACTAGAGCAAAACTATCTAGCTCAAAAGATATAAGTGAATCACATAGAGTATTCTAATAAATTCAAATCAAGTGGGTTTCGTACCAAAAGGTGTGTACATCAAGGATGGTTGTGATAAACTAAAAAGCAAAGTCTAATATCATACAAGACGCTCCAAGCAAAACACATATCATGTGGCGAATAAAAATATAGCTCCAAGTAAAGTTACTGATAGACGAAGACGAAAGAGGGGATGCCTTCCGGGGCATTCCCAAGCTTAGGATTTTTGTTATCCTTGAATATATTGGGGTGCCATGGGCATCCCCAAGCTTAGGCTCCTGCCACTCCTTATTCCATAGTCCATCAAGTCTTTACCCAAAACTTGAAAACTTCACAACACAAAACTCAACAGGAAATCTCATAAGCTCCGTCAATGCAAGAAAGAAAAACCACCACATAAGGTACTGTAATTAACTCATTATTTATTCATATTGCTGTTAAACCTACTGAATTCCAACTTCTCTATGGTTCATACAACTTAATACTAGCCATAGATGCATCAAAATAAGCAAACAACACACAAAAAACAGAATCCGTCAAAAACAGATCAGTCTGTAGCAATCTGTAACTCTCAAATACGTATGGTACTCTAAAAATCCTACCAAAATAGGAATTCCTGTGAAATGTGTCTATTGATCTAAAGAAAAAAGAATCAACGCAAAATCACGTTTCTGTGAATTACTAAAATTATTTTCGTGGGCGCAAAGTTTCTGTTTTTCAGCAGAATCAAATTAACTATCACCATAGGTTATCCTATAGGTTCTTCTTTGCACAAACACCTATTAAAACATCAAAACACATCTAAACAGAAGGTAGATGAAATATTTATTATTAAACATAAGCAAAAACAAAAAAACAAAGATAAAATTGGGTTGCCTCCCAACTAGCGCTATTGTTTAACGCCCCAAGCTAGGCATAAAAGCTATGATAGATCTAAGTAGTGCCATCTTTGGCACTCAATTCATAAGTAGCTCGGATGATAGATTCATAAGGTAATTTGAATTTCTTTCTTGGATAGTGCTCCATGCCTTTCCTTAATAGAAATTGGAATCTAAAATATTCCCTTCCTTCATATCAATAATTGCACCAATCGTTCTAAGGAAAGGTCTACCTAGAATAATAGGACATGAAAGATTGCAATCTATGTCAAGAACGATAAAATCTACGGGCACATAGTTCCTATTTGCAACAATAAAAACATCATTGATACTTCCCATAGGCTTCTTAATGGTAGAATCCTCAAGGTGCAAATATAAAGAGCAATCATCAAGATCATGGAAACCTAGAATATCACATAAAGTTTTCGGAATCGTGGAAACACTAGCACCCAAATCGCACAAAGCATAACGCTCATGATCTTTAATTTTAATCTTTATAGTAGGTCCCCACTCATCATTAAGTTTTCTAGGTATAGAAACTTCCAAATTAATTTTTTAGCATAAGATTGCATCTAGGCATCAACAATATGTTTGGTAAAAGCTTTATTTTAACTATAAGCATGCGGCGAATTCAACACGGATTGCAACAAGGAAATACAATCTACTAAAGAACAATTATCATAATTAAATTCCTTGAAATCCAAGATAGTGTGTTCAATGCTATTTAAAGTCTTGACCTCTCCAATCCCACTTTTACCAAATTTAGCATCAAGATCTAAAAACTTCGAATCATTGGGACGCCTTTTAACTAAAGTTGACTCATCTCCAGTCCCATCATTATTAAGATTCATACTGCAAAACAAAGATTTAATAGGGGACACATCAATAACTTTTAGATCTTCATCATTATTTTCATGGAAACTAGAAGAACATGCTTTTACAAAGAATTCTTTCTTAGCACGCAATCTAGCGGTTCTTTCTTTGCACTCATCAATGGAAATTCTCATAGCTTTAGAGACTCGTTGATATCATGCTTAGGAAGAGTAGATCTAAGTTTCAAAGAGACAACATCTAGCGAAAGTCTGTCAACATTCCTAGCCAAATCATCAACTTTAAGCAATTTTTCTTCAAGCAAGGCATTAAAATTCTTTTGAGAGATCATAAATTCTTTCACACTATTCTCAAAATCAGAGGACATCTTCTTAAAATTACCATAAGAATTATTGTAGGAATTTCCATAATTATTAGAGGAATTCCTAGGGAACGGTCTAGAATTAAAGTTTCCTCTATAAGCATTGTTACCAAAATTATTCCTACCCACAAAATTCACATCCATAGATTCATTATTATTCTCAATCAAAGTAGACAAATGCATATCATTGGAATCAATAGAAGCACGGTAGCAAACAATTTCATAAGTTCATCCATCTTTCCACTCAAAACATTAATTTCTTCTATAGTATGCACTTTTTTACTAGTAGATCTTTCGGTGTGCCATTGAAAATAATTAGCCATATTGTTATCAAGGAGTTTAGTAGCTTCTTCTAAAGTGATTTCCATAAAAATGCCTCCCGCGGCCGAATCTAAAAGATTTCTAGAAGAAAAATTCAATCCGGCATAAAATTTTTGTATGATCATCCATAAGTTCAAACCATGAGTAGGGCAATTGCGAATCATGGGTTTCATTCTTTCCCAAGATTGGGCAACATGCTCATGATCAAGTTGTTTAAAATTCATAATGTAGTACCTAAGAGGGATGATCTTAGGGGGAGGAAAATACTTTGAGATAAAAGCATCTTTGCACTTATTCCATGAATCAATACTATTCTTAGACAAAGACGAAAACCAAACTTTAGCACGATCTCTAAGTGAAAACGGAGATAACTTATCCGTATCTTTCTTCTTTTGCATCTCACACAAATCAACAAAGTTGTTTAGATGGGTAGTGGCATCTTCACTAGGAAGGCCGGAGAATTGATCTTTCATAACAAGATTCAGCAAAGCATCATTGATTTCACAAGACTCAACATCATTAAGAGGAGAAATCGGAGTACTAAGGAAATCATTACTATTGGTATTGGAAAAGTCACACAATTTGGTATTATCTTGCGCCATCGTGACAAGCAATCCAACACACAATCAAACAAACAAACAAACAAGAACGGCAAGGGAAAGAGAGGAGATTGGGAAAGAGAGGGAAAATAAAACGGCAAGTGTGAAATGGGGGAGGGGAAAATGAGAGGTAAATGGAAAATAATGTAATCCGAGGGAGATGAGTTTGTGATGGGTACTTGGTATGTCTTGACTTGCGCGAAGACCTCCCTGGCAACGGTGCCAGAAATCCTTCTTGCTACGTCTTGAGCTTGCATTGGTTTTCCTTGAAGAGGAAAGGGTGATGCAACAATAGTAGCGCAAGTATTTCCCTTAGTTTTTGAGAACCAAGGTATCAATCCAGTAGGAGGCTCCTTAAAAGTCCCACACACTTACACAAACAAACAAGAACTCGCAACAAACGCAATAAAGAGGTTGTCAATCCCTTCACGGCCACTTGCGAAAGTGAGATCTGATAGAGACAATATGGTAATATAAATATTTTGGGTATTTTTATGATATAGATTGGAAAAGTAAAAGATGCAAATAAAAGTAGATTGAAAGCTTATATGATAAGAGATAGACCCGGGGGCCATAGGTTTCACTAGTGGCTTCTCTCAAGATAGCATAAGGATTACGGTGGGTGAACAAATTATTGTCGAGCAATTGATAGAAAAGCGAATAATTATGAGATTACCTAGGCATGATCATGTATATAGGTATCACGTCCGTGACAAGTAGACCGACTCCTGCCTGCATATACTACTATTGCTCCACACATCGACCGCTATCCAGCATGCCTCTAGAGTATTAAGTTCATAAAGAACAGAGTAACACATTAAGAAAGATGGCATGATGTAGAGGGATAAACTCATGCAATATGATATAAACCCCATCTTTTTATCCTCGATGGCAACAATACAATACGTGCCTTGCTGCCCCTGCTATCACTGGGAAAGGACACCGCGAGATTGAACCCAATGCTAAGCACTTATCCCATTGCAAGAAAGATCAATCTAGTAGGCCAAACCAAACTGATAATTCGAAGAGACTTCCAAAGATAACTTAATCACACATAAAATAATTCAGAGGAGATTCAAATATTTCTCATAGATAAACTTGATCATACACCCACAATTCATCGAATCTCGACAAACACACCGCAAAAAGAGTTACATCGAATAGATCTCCAAGAAGATCAAGGAGAACTTTGTATTGAGAATCAAAGATAGAGAAGAAGCCATCTAGCTAATAACTATTGACCCGAAGGTCTGTGGTAAACTACTCACAACTCATCGGAAGGGCCTCGGAGATGATGTAGATGCCCTCCATGGTCGATTCCTCCTCCGGTGGAGCGCCGACGAAGGCTCCAAGATGGGATCTCGCGGATACAGAAGGTTACGATGGTGGAAATAGTTTATAGTGGTGCTCCTGGATAGTTTTGGGGTACATGGGTATATATAGGAGGAAGAAGTAGGTCGGTGGACGCTCGAGGGGCCCACAAGGGTGGGGCACGCGCCAGGCACCCTCGTGGCCATCTCCTTTGTTGCTTGACGTCGACTCCAAGTCCCTTGGATCAGATTTGTTCCAAAAAGATCGCTCCCGAAGGTTTCATTCCATGTGGACTCCGTTTGATATTCCTTTTCTTTGAAACATTGAAATAGGTAAAAAACAACAATTCGGGTTGGGCCTCCGGTTAGTAGGTTAGTCCCAAAAATGATATAAAAGTGTAAAGTAAAGCCCATAAACATCCAAAATGGGTAATATAATAGCATGGAACAATCAAAAATTATAGATACGTTGGAGACATATCAAAGCTACGTGCGGAGCTGTAGTAGTGGAGCAAGACGGCTCCAAAAGGAAGAAGTACTACCTGGGACGTCGGGCTGTAGCTAGAAGGGCGGTTGGGACGCAGCATCAGCCCATACCGCGGGGATCCCCGATTGGGACGCACCGACTGTGGGTTTTCTCCCTCGCCGATGTCGACCGCGTCTACGCAGAACATTATTCCCTTCCCCCAGCGGCAGGATCAGGCCGGATATGTGACTAGCGGTGTGTCCATCGTTGTTCTATGCTTGTGAGGAGAGCAACCCAAGCATGCAGGCTTCTAGCTTAGACTCCTGCTAGTGTATATATAATGGTTTTCGTTTTCTCTCCATATCAACCATTTTATATTGCGTACTTGTCATTGAAGAGTGAAATGATGGTTTCTTCTTTCGACTAACTTACTGTGTGATTTTACTACTCCTTAGTGGCCCCTACACGTGCTCCCCCTACGTGCATGACCGTTCCTGAGTCTCACTTGTACTTATCTCTATTTTCTTGCATGACACGTAGACAGGATGCGCATAGAGGAATTTTTTTACTGCACGTTGTTACGTAGTACTGTACTACAATACATACTCCCTCCTTCCAGTTCACTACTGGTACTCTCCCCATCCTGTCTTATTGGTTCCCTTTGTACTCAATTCATGGGCTCGTTTTCCTCAAGAAAATTGTCTTTACCAATGTATTAATATCGGGAATGCATGCGTGAACAACGAATGATTATACCTTGCATGCAATATTTTGACAAAGCATTGACTTATGAACATGTGAATATAAGGGAAACCAACCTCGTGCATGCATGCAACAATAACACGTACACATGGACGCAAAAACACGCGCGACACCCTAATGCATGCATGTCCGAGCACATGACGGAACACACACGGTCATGCTCAAGTGTTCAACCTACACGTGCATGCACACACGTACTCAACCAGGGTGAGTGCAATGAGCTTATTATGAAGTCCACAAACCGTATTTTTACAAATATACAGTGACAGATAGTGTATTTATCTCATTTGAAATTAAGACATATTAATCGGAAAGGAGGCAGTAAGGACTAGCATTACTTTGTTGTGTCCCGTCAACTTGCCGAACAAGGAGAAGCTTGCAGGACGGGAGAAGCTTGCGCGCGGTGGCTCGCAGGATAAGGAGAAACTTTTGACTAATGCAAGCTCTCCCTCACTTAGGCGGTGGACGAGCAACAGTTAATTCGGTGTCAGATTGCTAGAAGCATACACTATACTAGTGCTATTGTTGTTCGACTTCCCGAAGAGGCGAACAACCAAGCACAAAGTTTACTAGTACTAGTACTACTATAGAGGTATGTACTATACTACTAGGAACTGTATGGAGGAGTGTATGCACTCTTATTATATTTTAAAAATGAGATAAAGCAATCTTCAACACATTTGGTTCTCTTCGAGGGTTCTCGCATGTGATAATGGAAGTTGATTGCATGGAACATTCGCCACAATTCTCGCTTAATTCTGGCCCATATCCTGTTACAAATAGGAGCGCTCGGAATATTTCCACTTTTTTGTTATTCAGCATGTAAACAGGTCAGCAAACCTTGCGGCGCATTTTTGTGCGAACCGTGCTTGCTGCACTTTGAATGTGGCCGAGAGCTGGCTTGATAAAACACCTCGCTTCCTTCTTCTTTTTATGCGTGGTACCTCGCTTCCTAGTGACCAGTCTCTTGGCTGATCGTCCTAAGAATGCTTATATATGAATAAAACTCTCTCATTTGCCTGCAAAAAAGATTAAGTCATATTAACCGGAAAGGAGGGAGTATGGACTAGCACTACTTTTTGGTGTGTCCTGTCAACTCGCAGAACGAGGAGAAGCTTGCAGGACAAGGTGAAACTCGCTTATGCCTTTTGACTAATGCAACCTACCCTCGCCCAAGTGGTGGACATGCATCAGTTCATTTGGTGTCAGATTGCCAGAGGCATACACTATAGTACCCAACATGCGAAGTACCATCATTGTTCGACTTCACAAAGAGGCAAAGAGCCAAGCGCAAGGTTTAGTAGTACGAGTACTACTACTACTAGAACCGCATGGTGGAGCATGTGTACTCTTATTTTTTTAATCTCTAATAAAGTACACATTTATTCTGGAGAAGGGCGCAAAATGGCAGCCCAATAGTATAGTATTAAAAACATCAAACATGTAATGATGATATCAATCAACCATGCTTGAATATATCTTGGCCTTCGTGTGAGCCCGTCTATGTGTTCTCTCTCCTCGTCTCTCTCAAGGAACGGCGGGTTGGCCATTTTGCCATCAATTGAGATCGGTTTGCTCAAACTCCGGTCCCACATGTCAGTGATATGCCAAGAGGAGGTGTGTTGACCGACTGGCCGTACGCGTACTTGGTTTTGCACCTTCATACTACTCCTCCGTCCGTCACACTTTACAGGGCGCGCTTCATTCTGATGCATTTCTCTCAATGCATTTCCACCACTAGAGAGACTTTAGACGCGTTTGGTTTAATGCTCAATTAGCTAGGGCGTGGTAATCACAATCAAGTCCACAATTTTCTCTCGATGTACTACAGAGTGGAGTAAGTGCATGCATGTGTGTACCCGGGGTGGAAGCACTGCATGCATGTGTGTACGCATTATTTCCTCTAGTAATAGATGCCGTGCTATAACTTCCAATGCTATATTTTAGGCCGATCGCTAGTCGCCTTGGTCCCAGAGATTTGTTTTTCAAGCACGCTCTATTAACAGTGACGGATGGAGTAGTATGAGCAGATTCAAAGAAGAACGTATTGATGGTTGCTTCTTTCGAGGAACTTACAGTGGGAAAGGTGGGGCTTATGATTTGACTGCTCATTACTCACTATTAATGCAACGCAACAACCGGGCTGAGTCTCCCATGCGGTTGTGCACTACTCCCTCGGTTCTTAAATATACTTCAGAGTATTTTTCTTTCTAGAGATTTCAACGAGTGACTACATATGAAGCAAAATGAGTGAATCTACACTCTAAAATATGCCCATTTGAAATTTGTAAAAAGACAAATATTTAGGAACGGAGGAGTATAATTTTGTGCATGGCACATGGACCCGGATGCTGAAGAGGCTTCTAGCAGTGCTATCAAGCTTCTAGCATTTGTTTACATAATTGACATACTATACAAACAATTTTCCAGCGACATGAAATTGTACATTTCTCTGAGCTTTCAGCTTTTGTTTCGTGTGTCTTGCCATTGATGCTCTTTCGGAAACAATAAAAAACTAACTTCCTTGCTAATGCATCTCAGTGATTAGCAGATCAGAGCTAATATTTACATCACAACTAAAGACAAAGTTGTAGGAATGTGTTAAATTAAAATTGATCCATGCTTTCATTGCCAGCAATGTCCCCCTAGCTCTGTCTAAATCAACAAGGCATGTTGGGAAAAAAGTAGCTCTCTGGAGCATGCAAAATTCTGATCATTTTGTGCAGTTCCACTAAAATAGAGTTGAGCATCCCTATTCCAAAGATATTAAGTGTGATTATGATAATAGAGGACTGCTGATGAAACAATAAACACACAAATAGAAGCCGGTCACCTTTGCAGCCTCTCTTAAGACTAACTAGTTGGAGAAGATTAGGCTCGGAGTTGGATGAGGAGGATGGAGCAAAACCAATATCCCTTTGAGCAGTCACACTGAAATTTAGAGACCTTGCCCGTGTGACATTTTAGTACAACTGCACAAAACTGTCTTAACAGATGTGATTTGTGCAGTTCACCAAAAGGTCGCAATAGCAATGAGGTGAAATGGATAGCCCTGTTTGCAAAAAAGAGGTAGAAAGGAAACAATTACTGGCCAATAACAGTTGATGACACATGCGACGACAAAAAAGAAGCATATTCCTTGTCCTAAGGGAAGATAACGACACGTTTGTGTTTGTCTAAAACGGTGTGAGGACGAGATTGCAATTTGGAAAGTACGCCGGACGAGCCATGTTTTGGGCAAAGAACTATGGAAGATCCACATGCAAGATTTTCCACATGCAGCGACGTGGGAAGATGGGCAGTGGAGCAAGGCAGGAGGGGATACCTGGGGGTCGTCGGGATGTAACTAGGCGAGCGGTGGCGAGCAGGATTTGTCCATACTGCGGCAGCGAGTAGGTGGCGTAGGCCCTACCGCCTCGGAGCCTGGTCAGAGAGAATGTCTGGTACCGCAGATCGGGACGTGCTGCCCCGGCGCCATCGAATGGAGAAACGATGCACATCCTCCCTTTCCGCTTACGGACAGGATGCGGCCGGATCAGTGACCAATGTGAGAGAGAGAGAGAGAGAGAGGCCACCGGAGCCTTGTGTGAGATATTCTAAAGAGAGACAAACCCAGGCAGGCAGGCTCCATTGTATATAGTGGAGCGGACTACCTTTTTCTCCATAAAAATCATTTTATAGTCTATATACGTCCCATTGAGCGATATAACTTTATTTAAAAATAACGCACCAACGCATCAAGTCGAAATTTGTTTCGTGCAGGAGTGGTACACGACCTCCGTAGGTAAACAACCGCTACACGCATTCAAATTAGCACACGGGCTGCCATTTCATACATAAATGAGCTCCACCGTGTACCCGTGCGGGTGTGGCTGGGCACGAAGCGTGAGTACGTGCACCTATTCTCTTCGTGTACCTACACCACCTATGTGGGGTTGTGTGAGAGAGATACAAACGTAGAGAGATATAGTGTGTGGGTTCGTGATTGTTTTTTTGGGGGGGGGGTCAATCAAAAAATGTAACATATGCAATGTGTGTGAAATAGAGTCGTTGATATATCATATATAGAGGTGCAATCCATGGGAATAGTGGAGGTATCATCGGCATGAGGTATCCATAGAATCGACGAGAGGGATGATGTGTGTGTGCGCGCGCATGATCGATAAAGAGTGCCATCGAATTTGTGTGTGTCCACGTTGATACGTCCATTTTGCATCATGCTTTTATGTCAATATTTATTGCATTATGGGCTGTTATTTCACGTTATGTCATAATACATATGGCTATTCTCTCTTATTTTACAAGGTTTACATGAAGAGGGAGAATGCCGGCAACTGGAATACTGGGCTCAAAAAGTTGCAAATATTGAAGGACTATTCTGCGCAACTCCAAAAGTCCTGAAACCCCACGAAATACCTTAAAATAAATAAACAAAAATCGTCGCCAAAGATGAAGGCCAGGGGGCCCACACCCTGCTCATGAGGGTGGGGGGTGCCCCCCTCTTGGGCGCGCCCCCTACCTCGTGGGCCCCCTGGTGGCTCTCCAATGTCCATCTTCTCCCATATGAAGTCTTTCGATGAGAAAAAAATAGAAGAGAACCTTTCAGGACGAGACTCTGCCGCCACGAGGCGGAACCTTGGCGGAACCAATCTAGGGCTCCGGCAGAGCTGTTCTGCCAGGGACACATACCTCCGGGAGGGGGAAATCATCACCATCGTCATCACCTACGCTCCTCTCATCGGGAGAGGGCAATCTCCATCAACATCTTCACCAGCACCATCTCATCTCCAAACCCTAGTTCATCTCTTGTATCCAATTGTTGTCTCCAAGTCCGGGATTGGTGCTAGTAGGTTGCTAGTAGTGTTGATTACTCCTTGTAGTTGATGCTAGTTGGTTTATTTGGTGGAATATCATATGTTCTGATCCTTTATGCACATTATTACCCCTCTGATTATGAACATGAATATGCTTTGTTAGTAGTTACGTTGTTCCTGAGGACAAGGGAGAAGTCTTGCTATTAGTAGTCATGTGAATTTGGTATTCGTTCGATATTTTGATAAGATGTATGTTGTCTAACCTCTAGTGGTGTTATGTGAACGTCGACTACATAACACTTCACCATTCTTTGGGCCTAGATGAAGGCATTGGGAGGTAATAAGTAGATGATGGGTTGCTGGAGTGACAGAAGCTTAAACCCTAGTTTATGCGTTGCTTCGTAAGGGGCTGATTTGGATCCATATGTTTCATGCTATGGTTAGGTTTACCTTAATACTTTTGTTGTAGTTGCGGATGCTTGTAATAGAGGTTAATCATAAGTGGGATGCTTGTCCAAGTAAGGGCAGTACCCAAGCACCGGTCCACCCACATATCAAATTATCAAAGTACCGAACGCGAATCATATGAGCGTGATGAAAACTAGCTTGACGATATTCCCATGTGTCCTCGGGAGCGCTTTCACTATTATAAGAGTTTGTCCAGGCTTGTCCTTTGCTACAAAAAGGATTGGGCCACCTTGCTGCACTTTATTTACTTTTGTTACTTGTTGCTCATTACCATTTATCTTATCACAAAACTATCTGTTACCACTTATTTTAGTACTTGCAAAGAATACCTTGCTGAAAACCGCTTATCAGTTCCTTATGCTCCTCGTTGGGTTCGACACTCTTACTTATCGAAAGGACTAGGATAGATCCCCTATACTTGTGGGTCATAACACGTCAAAGATATAGAGTGGCTGGCCTACTTGAACATGAGATGGGACATGTGCAGTTTGTCTCTGTTTCATGGATACCTACCTACAACGATCGACTATCGGTGTGTAGTGGGGGAGGCCTATAGAGGTACAGTGGCTGGTATATGTGTGGAGGAGGAGAGAGGCCTACCTTATGTATTAAGGGAGATCGATCGACATCCATGCATATGTGTAGGAGAGGAGTAAGGTTGTGCGAGAGAGAGAGAGAGCTAGAGTGTTGGAGGGGGTGGTAGTGGAGTTGCTTCTAACAAATGGTGGGAGAGGCTTGCTAGACAAACGGAGGGCACGCCTACAATATCAATAAGAGAGGGGATGGCTGCCTGTCTGTGCACGTGAGTGTGAGAGACGGGTCAGGAGGCATGCATGAATGATGAGGGGGTGATATGGCTATGGTAAGCAGATGTAACTACATAGGAAGATCAATCGTCCTTTGTCAGAGAAAGGAGAGACATCACTTGTGAGGTACGTCGATCGATGGGTGGGGGGGAAATAGTTAAACTCGGCCTAGGTATATCTAGGGAGATCGATCGATATACATGCATGTATGTGTTAGAAGCAAATAAGGCCCAGGGAGAAGGATAGAGAGAGGGGGATGCATCTAGGAGGTGGTGCGAGAGGCATACTATATCGAGGGGGAAGGAGTGTGCGAGTACGAGATCGATGAAAAGAGTGGTGGGAATGAGGCATGGACGGTGATAAGAGAAGAGGGGAAGCTTGTGTTTGTGGTAGGCACACCTGGCTAGAGACGCATATCGATCGATGTGTGCCTACATACACCGTGGGTGAATGACCTAAAGTGAAAAGACGAATTTGCGTGATGGAGCTAGAGAATGCTGAGGGAGGGCTAGAGGGATGCGGGCGTCTGCATGCACGAGAGAAAGTTAGCACTAGCTACAAAGATAAGAGGATTGTGTGGGTTTAAAAGACGAATAGAGATCATAATTCACTATAAAAAGCGAATTCAGATATTTGAAGAATTTATCATAGTGTTTTAAACCAACGCATGTGTGAATATATATAACGGTGATACACATGGTGTGGTTACAAACATGTTATACTACATATAATATATTTTATCTTTAATCTTATCAAAAAAACTGAGTCGTTGATGATGGGGTGCCTACCATCCTACAATATAGGCCATCCGATTTATATCTAATGGATAGGAAGGAAACTATGGCAATTTTGAAAAAGATACCCACATCCATCTCCATATTTGAAAATAAGGCGTCCCCATGATCATGTTGATGTTCCGTGGAATGCATGGGCATCTTGCTAGTACTACATATAATATATAGAACATTGATTATAATTTGGGCTAATGTGTGGCTTTTGCAGCTCAGGGCTAAATACTAGTCATAATGTAGTGGGCGGGGCACTATACTTTGTGTGATAAACACGGTGTACGTATGAAACATGGTTTAGATTATGAATATATAGTTAGTACATAAAATGTACTATTATTTGGAATCAACATCAAGTGTATTCAAAAAATTGAATTCGAGTTCATATGGTACACATATTTCATATCTATCTCTATAGTAATCATGTGGTGTCTTGTTAAGGTAATACACGAATGATGGTTGAAGTTGGCAACAATCATTTATTGTAGATTCTTATTGAAATAGAGAAATGAATTCAAATTCAGTTCGAATTGTAGCGGTAGTATAAACATTTGGAATGCACTAAAATGTTGGTATGAGTAGGTTACATGCATTATACAGCCTGGGAAAAAATCTAATTGGACATAACATGGATTCATACTCCCTCCTTCCATCTATATAGGGCCTAATGCATTTTTCAAGACCGCCTTTGACTATTGACAAGATTAATAGTACATGACATGCACAATGTGAAAATTATATCATTGAAAGCTCCTTCACACACGAATTTAACAGTGTGCTTTGTGTAAGTTGCATGTCATATATTATTGCTCCAATACTTGGTCAAAGTTAGCCTCAAAAAACGCATTAGGCCCTATATAGATGGAAGGAGGGAGTAGCTTTGAATAGCATTTGTATAGTAAAATGGGACAAGACTCTCTCTTTGTGTGGTGTGAATAGTTTTATTTTTTCATTTTTTATTGAGGGAAGTGCAAATTTATTTGGTACGTACAAGTACAATATTACACGTTAGGCTTGTACCTAAAATTCAACCCGCGCCATGTTATATCCTGAAAATTCAGATATCGTGCTCCCAAAACTGCCGCCTTCACAACCTGCGCCTTGCTATCTAGAAATAACAACGCGCACGAAAAGTCCCTCCAGCTGCCAAATCCCGACACACGAAATCCCCCTTCTAACCCTGAGCCGGAAGGGCTGCTAGTTCAAATCGGTGGGGGTACTTTTGTAACACACCCTACCTTTTGGACAAGAGCGTCCCTAAGTCATGGTTCCCCCCTCCCATCGCCTCCTTTTCGCCATTCAAAATCCCAGGCCGCCATAGCCTCTCTGTTCCAGCTGTGAAACCCCACCCTACTCCGTCTGCCACCTCACCGCTGCCCACCCAGAGCCTCTTCCCCGACGATGTCGTCCACCGCAATAGCTCGACGTCCCTCATCCACCTCCCCGGATGACGATCCATCGTCCATCTTGTCGTCCTGCTGGATCAGCCGCCCCGTCCTCCACCTCCAAGGAGTTGCTCCGACGATCGTCTCATCTATGGTGGTTGCTCCATCCCCACAGCGCTGCCTTAACCTGCTCCACCGGAACCGCAACATCCTCACCGACTACTCGGCGCTACCAAAGAGGTTGTACACTCATCGCATCGCACCTTCTCCTTAACTCGACCTCCCGGCGCTGACGGTGCTCCATCCCGCACCCCCATGGAGCGGCTACCTCAAAGCCGGCACCACAGGCGACATCTCCACGGCGGCTCTCCCCTAGTGCAAGGCCCCTTCGGTGATGGCGTCCATACCAGCCGGATCTGCTGGTGCTGCTTCGGCTCTCGCTTGCTCGCTCGCGCTGCTGCTGCTGCTCTGGCTCTCGCTCGCTTGCTCGCCCTGCTGTTGCTACTCTCCCCCTAGCTCGTGCTGCTGGTCTGCTCTGATTTAGCTACACTTCAGTCGACTGAATGGACTTTTGGGTCTGTCGATTTTCAGGGGGTGGGAGGGCTCGTCGGAGTTAAGGGAGAACCACCCGCAGCAGGGAGGGAGGCTCGCTAGAGAGGTATCCCACTATCTATCTCAGGGTTCAGGGGGGCAGTGGTCGCCGGTGGTAGGGGGTGCGGTCGTGGGGCGGTGGCATGGGGACCATTGGAGAAAAAGCTCAGCGCGGGGGGGGGGGGGGGGCGAGGGGGTTAGAGGGCTGGCCAGGGTGGTGGCTGACTGGCGGTGGGAAGTTGTTTCGGGGCGGCGAGGCGGCGCTGGGGCTGGCGGTTTGGCCGGTGGTGGCTGGCGGCTAAGGGGGGGATGTAGGTTGAAGATGAACTGCAGGCCCTCCCTAAACTACATGTCAAGTTCCTCTGTGCTACCATTGCGTTTAGTTTCGACCGTAACATTAAGATTCCACAGCAAATTTTTGTTTCAACAGTTAAGTTTAGAGTCAACAGCTTTTACCTCATCGATTGTAGTCAGGTGGTTTTTGGTGATGTAAATTTTACATCTATTTTACATCATCTAGTGGAGATGCTATTAGAATCCCACTTGAGATTAATGATGTCTGTCTTGTGCTGCTTCAGCCTTGAGGTCTTACGGCTCACCGGAGCTGCTCCAACGACAGAACGATCCATCACAACAGAGCAGTGCCCTGGACGCCATCTACAGATTCTTGAGATCTTCCTCCACACCTCCGACGGCCACCTCTGCCTCACCTTCTTCAACCACCTTTTGTTGAAAGGAATGGAGCAAAACATCCACCTGGACCTACTTTTCAAAATCCTATGCATGAAAACAAGACCAAGTGCATTAGTGGTAGAATAACATTCTAACTGTACATGCTTTCATATGGTTTCACTTTATTTTGGCCATGTTTCTTTGCATTCCTCTGCTCTTCCAATTCCTGTGAACCAAATAGCCAAGTTGATAGAAATCCTGTGTTTACAAATGCTCTGTTTACCATGTGCATTCCTATCCTATTCCGATGTTTTCCTATCCCTGCGTTTTTAGAATCATGCAAGCCAAATGAGCCCTTACAGAATTACTTCAGTTACAGTAGGTGTCGAAGAAAACTTTGTGTGGTTTGTCCTGCTCCTGCCGCGACGTCGTCCACCTCACCTGAGCTGCTCCATCGAAAGAAGCATCCACCAAACCAGACATCACGACTCATGACCATCTTTCGCCGCCTCAGATCTCCTTACCCGCCGTCAGCACCCACCGCAACGGCATCACCATCATCGACTCAACATATGAACCTGAGGAGTACACGGGTCCACAAGAGAGGTCGCACTCTTTTGTTTCTGCTTATGTTATGCATTGCTTAATAGTACTTGCTACTTTATTGTCCTGTTCACCTCTTAGACTCCAAGTCAAGTCCAAATTGATTTTCAAACTTGAGTTCTAAATTAGCTATGGGGCACATATTGAGGCGGCAATGAATAGTATCTCTGTCTAATATCTGGTTCACCTAGGGTATGCCTATGTTGTTCATCTTGGGTGGGAAACAAATAGTAAAGCAATCATCATCTATTTTTTTATTACATTAAAGAATTGATCACCCTGCTATCATTATTTTTGGATCCATCCACTGGTTGTTACCATTACTCTTGATTTCTCCATGCTCTCCTTACATAATCTCACTATATATTTTTTCTATGCATGTCAGATATTGTACACTGTCATGCTAAACATGTAGAGAAAAAGAGAAGAGTTTTGTGCGGCAATACAATGTCATGCAGACATCTCTCCATGGCAGGTTCAATGGCAAACTGTCCCCCCTCTCCAGGTTTTAATCCAGAGGAAGATATCTGTTCTGAGGCCGATTCAAACGCATTTGGCCACTCCTATTTATCCCCCAAGGTGTTTGCTCTAACTTGTCATGATGATGTTTGTCATATCATGCATATGTTGCCTTGCAGTGCCTAATTTCAACATCTTATATGTCATCTGCTTAGTTTAGACATGTTCTGTAATGCCACCTGTTTAGTTTCAATATCATATATGGGAATTATGTAGTCTCATGTCTTTTAGCCAGCCATAAGATATGTGAAATGTGCAATGTTATCCTGTTTAACCAGGCATCATATATTTGTATGATATCTAGCCCATCCTTTTCTTCATTAAATTTCCATTTGTCGACAATGTTTGTACATTAAACTACTCTTCCTGTGAATCAGCCATTCTAGTGGGTGATGGAAAAATCTGGAGTGGAAACAAGGCCTTCAGAGCAGACAGTGCTACCTGTGAAAGCAGATCTCTTGCTAGGTCCCAATAGCTCATTAGAGATGGATTCAGAGACAGATGACCAGTCCTGTTCTCCCACCGAGGTGTATGCTCTAACTTGGCATGGTTCTACTGCTCATATCATGAATATGGTGTCTTGCATTGCATAGTTTAGACATCATATACACAATATTCAACACCATGTTCTTAGTTCAGACATCATATATGAGAATGCCCTCTACTTAGCATATAAATCACATATGTGAATTAAATCATGCGATCCTGGTTACTTAGATAACATGTATGTCTATTATGTCATGCAATCCTGTTTAGTTAGTCATCGTATCTTTGAATTATGTTATGCTATCCGGTCTAGATAGACATCATATATGTGAAATTATGTCATGATATCCATTTTAGTTAAACAATATACATGTCAACTATTTAATGCCCTCTTTTTTCCACACTATCTATTGCATTTGTCTTTCATACAATGTCTATACATTCAACTATGTTTCCTGTTTATCAGCCATTTGAATTGGAGCGGGTCATGGCAGTATCTAGAGGAGTAAAAATATGGTCTTCAAATAAAATAGTGCTACCTCTTGGTGGAGATAGCACCCCGGTTGTAGATGCATGACAACCAGCCCTACCACACATAACCCAGACTCTCGTAGATTTTACCCCTACTGCGATCGACAAAGAACCAGCTTGACCCAATCTAACCCCAACCCCAGTAGATAGTAATCCAGTTCCTGTTGACACAACACCATCTCCAGCATAGAGCTCCCAAACAAGATTAGTTAGTAAGGCAGCTCCAGTGCCCAAAGCGCCAGTACTACCATGGCGAACCCCAACTCCACCAGTTAGTACACCTATTCCCGTGGAGGAAGCACAACCATCCATTCATAGTTTAGCATCTATCGCATTTGATGTTGTTAAATCCTATGTGCGTATCTTCCCATCATGGAAATATTATATTGAAGATGAAGAAAAATGCCAGTTGCAGGTTTTTGTCCATGAGGTATGTGTAAGTAATGTTATTCATGGCAATTACTTTGCTTTGTCCCATACATTCTACCTCCATGATGGTTACAATACATCAATTTTTCCCATTTTTCTCTATTGAGAAGGACCGATTTGGAAACTCAGGATGAGGTAACCCGTGCTAATACCTCTGCTATCTTCAAGAATGCTTGGTGGCAGTATCGGAATTACCTAAAGAAAACATGCTTCACTGGCAAAAAAACTGATCAAATTCCCTTACATTCTCCTGAGAAACATTTACTGGACGATGACTAGGAATGCCTTGTTCTTTACTGGTCCCGAACCAAGAATGTGCTAAGGTCTATGAGCTCATTTTATTTGAAGTACTATATGCTTGCGTCTTACTGTACTCTCTTGATGTAGGACAAGTGCTTAAACCTGAAGAACAAATGTTCTCATTTAAGACTCCATTGCTATCGTGCATTCTGCTTTGCTCCTGTACCACTGTATTTAAAAATTATTTTTAAATTGAACGATCCAATGGAAACTCCAATGGCACAACAGGTACGTTTACGCATGTTTCTTTAGCAGGTTTCCTCTTATAAATAGCTCGTTGATTTCAATTTCAATTGTGTATAAAGTTGACTTCTCATATCATGCAAATTACTAGCATCATAACAGGGCCAATAGTGTTGTTGTACATGTAGACCCGTGGTACCCATCTGAAATCTTGGTGTGCCATGTAGTTTCCCACGCTTTGTATTCTTTCAGTGCTGCTTTCTCTTGAACTGATACGATTTGAACTGTGTCTCTATTTTGATTTGGCAAGACAATATAGTGACCATAGAACATAGATATACATTTGTTTGATGCTTTTATAATGTACTACTTGGCAATAGAAGACGTGGTAGTTTAATCTAGTCCACCTTACTAATGAACTGGTTCACCGAAATGAGTTTCATATACTAGTACATGCTATACCTGTTATGTGTCTGCTTGTTTCTACTTTTAGAATGCTGACAGAATATTGGGGAAGAGTGGCTTATTAATCAATGATAAAGGACGTAATGCAGATAAGGTTTAGGATCGTGAGACATCCTTGTTGGTCTCCAACAAAGCTGATAAAACAGCTAGGGAAAACTATCTTGAAGAAAGTGAGGCCACCCCAAAGTCCTGTCTTGGTTTACTGTTCGAGTTAATGGCCACTACCGCTTGCACAAGCTATTCAAACTCACTGTCTGAATCGGTTTAGTTTCTTGAGTCTCAGCTACAAGCTGAACGACATCGATCAGCTGTGCTGCGACAAGAAGTGGAAGGACTGCGGAAGTCCTTGGAGCAATCAGATGCATACTTTCTCGTGCAACAGCAAACGTTGGAGGATTTTAGCGCCAAACAGGACAAAGCTAATAAGCTTGGCAAGTTAATTGCCAGCATGGTGGATACCCAGGATAACGTTTCTTGATCTCTTCTGAAGTTGTTTCAGTTATGGACTTTTTTTGTTGTCTTGTTTATTTGCACTAGTGGCCAATTTTGATGGCCAGCGTATGTAATATGCTGCTTTTTTCCCTATATTTGCACTGGTGGCAAACTTTGATGCCCAGTGGATGCAATATGTGTAATGGCTATAATAGGCTAGCTTTATTTGCTTGCTTATTTATTTCCTTATTGTATTGTTTAGCCGTTTGCTTGTAGTCACTGCAGTTCTTTTTCCGCATTTTTCTAGTGGCCACAATAACCTATTTTTTGTAACTAGGCAACAATAATCATGGAAACACACAGAGTGTTGTAACCATGGGCCTCCTGTGGGCCGTAGGATCCATGGGCCTTCCACGGGCCATAGGATCCATGGGCCTTCTATGGACCGTAGGATCCATGGACTTTCTATGGCCTGTATGATCCATGGGACTTCTACGGGCCATAGGATCCATTGGTCTTCTATGGGTCGTAGGATCGATGGGCCTTCTATGGGGCGTATAATCATTTCGCAAAACATGGGTCGTACTATTCATGGACCATAACGGGCCGTTAATAGGCCGTATTTGATAACTCTATGAAAACAGTCCAACGGGTTAACGGGCCACAAACGGGACGAATGTAACCACGGGCTGAATTTGGCCCACAAACGGAACAGGCTAGTAACGGACCATAACTAACCGAATTCTAGAAATGAGCCCATAAATAAATGGGCCCTTATAAGGCTGAAAGTTAACACGGGCTGGAAACGGCCGACGGAATAATGGGCTGTTAATGGGTATAAAGCGATACACTGTTCATTGTGGGCCAGTTTCATCTCAATCCTTTAATGGGCCGAGAGTTACGGAGGGCCTCATATGGGCCAAAAGACATCATAGGCCATACATGGGCCGGAAGTTACAACGAGATGGAATCATATTGGGCGGCCCAGATGAAGCTACTGGGCTTAATTTTGATAGGCCGTAACGGGCCGGGAGTTAGTGGGCCATAAATGGTCTATATACGAACAAGCCGTTAACAGGCTTTCCGTGGGCCGGCCCTTTACCTTTGGACCAAGTCAAACGGGTTGACCTTTTCACCGGAGTGGGCCTCTATTGGGCCATGCCACGTGTCGACGTATCATAGGCTCCTCCTGTCCAATCAGTGGATGACATCTCTCCCAATGGTGAGACAACACATGTTTCCTCTGGCCAATGAGAACTTTACATGTGGAAAATCCCCATTGGTTCAGGCTGTTAACGGGTTATGGTGGATGCCACGTGTCCGTCACCCTTGCCGAAAGCAGTTCTATGACGCGCGATTTATCGTCATGGAAGTGGACACTTCCGTGATGATGATTTTGGTAATGTCATGGAACACTTCTACGACAGCACAGGTATGACTATCTTCATTCCGTCATAAAATCATCATGGATGTACATGCATGACAGAAAACGTGACCTACTATGACAAACATGTATCATCACGGAAGTTTATTTTTTGGTAGTGCATGGCGGTGGAGGGGCGAGAGTCCCTCCGAGATTGGATCTATCTCTCTGTTCCCTTCTGTTTCGCGTTCCCCAGATCTGGCCCTTCACGGTTTCTTAAATTCCTGGAGATCCGTAACTCCGATTGTGCAGAAAGTTTTACATGATTTTTTTCCATAAATTATCTTTTTTGCGCTAGAAGAAGGGCCCCAACCAACATTTGAGGAGGGCATAAGATACCTTGGCGCGCCGGGCACCTCCTAGCGCGCCCTGGTGTGTCTTGGGGCCTATGGGCCCCCGTTTATGTTGATTCCACCTCCCAAAATTCACAAATATTCCTAAATAATTCTCCATAAAATTTTAGCGCGTTTGGACTTCGTTTGATATGGATTTTCTGTGAAACAAAAAACATGAAACAAACGGGAACTACACTGGGAACTGGATCAATATGTTAGTCCAAATAAATCAGATGAAATGTTGCCAAAATATGAGAAAGTTGTATAATATTGCCATGAAACAATCAAAAATTATAGATACGATGGAGACATTTAGCGTGCCCAAGCTTAATTCCTGCTCGTCCTCGAGCAGGTAAATAATAAAATAGATAATTTTTGATGTGGAATGCTATCTAGCACAAACTTGATCATATATCGAATCATGGCATGACTATTAAGACACAAGTGATTCAAAGCAATAGTCTATAATTTGACATAACACATCAATACTCAGGCATCCCAACGAACAATCATGTCTTTCAAAATATCAATGCTAAAGAAAGCTATCCTTACAAAATCAAATAATCTTGTCATGCCCTATCTTCTTGACACAAAGTATTTATCATGCACAACTTTGATGACAAGCTGAGCAATTGGTTCATACTTTTTCATGCGCTTCAGCTTTTTCAACTCCCACACAATACATGAGCGCAAGCCATGGATATAGCATTATAGGTGGAATAGAGTATGATGATAGGGGTAAATATATAGAAGACAAAAACGTAAGAAAGTCTCACATCGACGCGGCTAACCAACGGGCTATGGAGATGCCCATCAATTGATATCAAACCGAGGAGTAGGGATTGTGTAACATCCCAAATTTTCAATTTGGAATGTTATACATTAGATCATCATTGCATATCATATTTTATTGCTTTTGGCCTGATCCAGAAATTCTAAGCAACTCAAGGACCCACGGAGAGAGTTGGGGATTTCGTTACTTTCATATTTGAGTTTTCTCAAATTTTGAAAATAGGATCATTATTTTATTTATTTTATCTTCAATTATTTCTATTATAAAAATATGAGAGAGGGAATAAAATGACTTTCCCAAAAATAAAGAAATATTTAGGATTCAATAATAAAATCAAATAAGTTTTTATTTCGGAGTTTTGGCTATTTTATTTGAATTTAGGAAAATTGCACGTTTTTCAAAACTGCATTTTAGGGCCAAGAAAATGTTCATCTCGTTCTAAGCATTTTATTTAGACGGTGAAAATTTATTTTGGCATTTTTTCGAATTTTATTTTATTTTCTAGAATTTTCTTAGTTTCGGCGGAATTGTTTAAAAAAATTCCCGCGCGCCCGACTAGGCCGAAGGCCCAGCCGAGCCAGCCCACCGCCGCCGCCGTCTCCCGTACCGGATCGGGACCGGAGTCCCGATCGCTGCTGCCCGAGTCCGGGAGGAGCACGCCTCCCGAGGCACCCCTCCCCCAAGCCAGGACGCCGCCCCCTCCCTCCTCACCCCGCCACCCCGACCCGCCCTGCAGCAGTAGCCGCCGCCGTTAGCCGCAGCCGCCGCCGGCACCGCTCGCCGCTATTGCCCGAAGCTCCGCCGCGGCACGAAGCCCCGCTGGAGCCGCCGGACTATGCCGGAGCCCCGACGAGGTAGCCGCCTGCCGCCGCCCCGGTTTTCTAAGAAAACCGATTTGGTTTTTTAAGAAAACCCTAGGTTTATTTTTTTTAGAAAGGTTTTTTTTGCGGTTTATTAATCTAGCGAGCGTTCACTCATTCGTTCATTTTAACGGACGAGTTCGCGGTTTAGTTTCAGTTAACGAACGTCCGTTCGTTAAAACGTTAGTCAGTTTTTCTTTTTCTCGGATTTTCCGCGATTATTTCCGATCGCGATTTCTGATTCGATTTTCGTTCTAGTATAACTTTTCGCTCGTTTATCGGAATCAGGCGATTTATGCACCTAGAGTTTCATCTCGAAACCCTCTTTCCGTTTAACCAACTCAAACAAGTTTTTGCTTATGTAAATTTTGACTTAGGTCCAGATTAGTAAACAAGGCTTGTTTCTTTCGCCGTTTGACTTTTGTTGCTTCGTTTGATTTGATTCTTTTTGCAAACCGGAGTTCTTAAGTTGAATTTTCTCGTTAGTTTCTTTTACTTGAGTTTTACATGTGTATTAGTTGAGTACTTATTGTATGCATGTTTTTTTGCGATAGAGTACCCGGACTGCGCCGCTTGCTACTTCGAATCTCTAGGTTTCATGGATCATCAGCAAGGCAAGTAACACTTGGATCATACCTCTTTACTACCTAGTTTTATTGCATTAGATCAATCCTCAAATAGTTGCATGGTTAGGATCTGATTTAATTTGTGGGTTTTGGGAAGTAGATGAGGTAGTACCTATTACCTGTTTTATTATGAAACCCTTGGGAGTTACTTCTACGTTTGCTTATAATGCCATGCTATGCTAGTAGACATGGATTGGGTGAGTGTATCCATGATAGGTGTGAGATTGTTATTTAATGGTTTATTTAAGGTGGAAACTTTAATACACATCTGGGTGGATTGAGGCACCTGGGTATTCCAGCGATTGCCTATTTTCTTTATAGACCGCCACCCAGGCTCAATGGGATCATGAGATTATTCATGCTAGAAACTTTTGTGTGCAGCCACAAGCTACTATGGGCTCTAGCATAGTTGCTTAAGTCATGCGAACTGTTACAGTGGTAGACTAGCAGATGTAGGGGAAAGTAGGTGTAACTGTCTACCCGATCGTAAGGTGCTAGCGCTTCTGAAAGACTATATCTCGGTCATCTGTTTCTCAAACACCATGTAGTGCGAGAAGTCCAACGGAGGAGATCGAGTCTTGTGGGGAAAAGTGCGCAAACCTCTGCAGGGTGTATAAACTAATCATGGTTAGCCATGTCCACGGTTATGGACGTTTTGAGTATCTAGTTCTTGGATTATCATGTAAATCTCATCATGTTACTTTAATTTAATTTGTTGGGTTTAATGATGAGGCTTAATAGGGATTTAGTGGATGTCTATCCTCTCAATGTTGAACAACCACCTTGATAGTTAAATAAAATTTATTCCTTTGCAGTAGGGAAAAATTGGCTTTACTCAAAATTGTAACCATAGATGCATGTAGTATAGCTTATTTCTGTTCATTACTCTCTATGTGTTACTTTGCCAGCATATTCCATGTGCTGACCCGTTTTCGGGCTGCAACATTCATGTTGCAGACTTTTCAGACGACGAGTAAGGTGCCTAAGGTCGTGGTTCTATACTTAGTGATGCCGTTGGAGTTGATGAACTCACTTATCTTCCAAGCCTTCCGCTATTATCGTTTTTAGATGGCCTTAAGCCATATTCATTGTAATAAGTTCTCTTCTGAGACATTCGATGTAATAAGTGTGTGATTGCTACTCTGTTATAAATCCTTCTAGTACTGTGCGCGTTAGCATTACTGATCCAGGGATGACACTAAAGCACATAGATCAGACTGTTTGAGGTATGGTCACTTAACCCGTTTCCTTAGACTAAATCCGCCGGTGTTCTCCAGTAGCACCGAGCGGATAGTTGCAGATGATTGGCTCCGCAAGACAGGAAGGGAGTTGACCACTGCAAGATTCACAGATGCGAAAAAGCTGTGTTTTGCCGCACATCAGCTTGATCGACCCATAGCATCATGGTGGGAGAATTTCACAGCCACTTATACTATCGACACGGTCACATGGGATTAGTTTCAGAAGGCTTTTCGTGCTGCCCATGTTTCAGCAGGAGCTATGGCCATGAAGAAGCGTGAGTTTCACAACTTGCGCCAAGGAGGACGTACTGTAGGCCAGTATGTGGATGACTTCAGTAAGCTAGCATGTTATGTCCCAGATGACATTGCTACGAATGCAGCTAAGCAGGAGAAGTTTCTGGAAGGACTGAATGATGAGCTGAGCATGCAGTTGATGGTCGCAACTTTCAACAACTACCAGGAGTTGGTAGATCGTGCTCTCATGATTGAAGGGAAGCAGCAGCAGATTGAAAACCGCAAGATGAAGTATGGACAAGGGAAGTACAATTCTGGAGCTCAGCAGAAACCACGTTTTACCCGAAATCAGGAGGGCATTTTCAGCATACCCATGGAGGAGGTAGCTCGCATAATCATAGTGGCCCCAAGAATGGTAATGGGAATGGAGGAAGCAACGGCCAGAACCGTACCAACCCATCAACCCCAGCCAAGAGAGACCTGAGCCAAGTCACTTGCTATAAGTGTCAGAAGACTAGACATTATGCCAATGAATGTCCTGAAGCCCAGAATGGAAATGGCAATGGAAGCTCTGGGAAGAAGCCGAACCCTTTCAACAGGGGATAGGTGAACCACGTTAACATGGAGGAGGTTGAAGCCCAACCAGATGCAGTAATAGGTAAGTTTTTGGTTAAGTCATTTACTGCAATCGTTCTTTTTGATACTGGTGCATCGCATTCATACATATCAAGGGGATTTGTGGATAAGTATAAACTGCCCACCAAGGTTCTTAGAACACCTATGTTAGTAAGCTCACCAGGAGCGGAGTATATGGATAGTCGAGGGTGTTTTCAAGTGCCATTGAGTATAGGTAGGCATGTTTTCCCCTCGGATTTAATTATTTTGGAATCGCAAGGTTTGGATGTGATTTTGTGTATGGATTGGCTATCGATGTATGGAGGAAACATCGATTGCGCCAGTAAGTCGATTTTGCTTACCACCCTGGAAGGGAAAAGGATCAAGTATGTATCATGGCATGAGCCGAGGAGGACACAAGTAAATTCTTTATCAGGAGTTGTATAGGAGGATGTACCAGTGGTGAAGGATTTCCCTGATGTATTTCCAGAAGAGTTGCCAGGCATGCCACCGGATATAGACATTGAGTTTTTGGTTGAACTTTTGCCAGGCACAGGGCCGATATCTAAGAGACCGTACAGGATGCCAGCACAAGATTTGGAGGAAATTAAGAAATAGATTAAGGAGTTACTGGATAAAGGCTATATTCGCCCAAGTTCTTCACCTTGGGGATCACCAGTGCTTCTAGTGGAGAAGAAGGATGGATCATTCAGGATGGTTGTAGATTATCGAGGATTGAATGAACTGAAAATTAAGAACAAGTACCCTTTGCCAATGATCAACAATTTGTTTGACCAGTTGCAAGGAGCTAAGGTATTTTCCAAGATCGATCTACGATCAGGATACCATAAGTTGAAGATTCGAGAGCAGGATATACCTAAGACGGCTTTTACCACCAGGTACGGGCTGTATGAGTATACCGTTATGTCATTTGGTCTGACTAACGCACCTGCATATTTCATGAACATGATGAGTAAGGTGTTTATGGAGTTTTTGGATAAGTTCATCGTGGTGTTCATTGATGATATTTTGGTCTACTCGAAGAATGAACAAGAGCATAAGGAGCATTTGCGTTTGGTACTGGAGAAGCTCAGAGAACATCAATTATATGCCAAGTTCAGCAAATGTGAGTTTTGGTTGAAGGAAGTTGGATTCCTCAGACATGTTATATCCGGAGAAGGAATAGCAGTAGATCCCACCAAAGTTGTCACTGTGACAAATTGGGTAGCACCAACAACAGTTCGAGAGATCCAGAGTTTTCTTGGACTTGCAGGATACTACCGGAGATTCATTGATAATTTCTCGAAGATTGCAAAGCCCATGACGGAGTTTTTGAAGATGGACACTAAGTTTAAATGGACCGAGGAACGTTTGGTTACATCACCAGTGTTGGTTCTGCCAGATCAGCGCAAGGATTATGAGGTGTATTGCGATGCTTCTCGTCGAGGACTTGGAGCAGTTCTTATGCAGGAGGGAAGAGTTGTTTCGTACGCCTCACGATAGCTTAAACCCCATGAGTTGAATTATGCTACACATGACTTCGAGTTAGCAGCCATAGTGCACGCATTGAAGACTTGGAGACTTTTTCTCATTGAAAACCATTGTGAGGTGTACACGGATCACAAGAGTTTGAAGTACATTTTCACACAGAAGGAGCTGAATCTCAGGCAAAGGAGATGGTTGGAGCTCATCAAGGATTATGATATGAGATTGCATTATCATCCCGGAAAGGCTAATGTAGTAGCTGACGCGTTGAGCCACAAGAGCCATTTCAACACACTCTTGACCGAAGAGTTACTGAGGGATTTAGCCGAGGATCTTCGCGAGCTATGTTTGGAAATAGTTCTGAGAGGCTTTGTTGCAGCATTGGAGATTCAGTCTACTTTGACGGATAAGATCAGAGAAGCTCAGAAAACTGACAAGGACTCTATAAAGGAGAAGATGAGCAAAGGAAAAGCTAAAGGATTTCGTGAGGATGAGCATGATACCTTATGGTTTGAAGACCGCGTTTATGTGCCTAATGATCCGGAGATCAGGAAGTTGATTCTGCAGGAGGCCCATGATTCGCCCTACTCGATTCACCCAGGAAATACCAAGATGTATTTGGATTTGAAAGACACATTCTGGTGGACCGGAATGAAGAAGGATATTGTGGAATATGTATCAGTTTGTAATGTATGTCAGAGAGTGAAGGCAGAGCATCACAAGCCAGCAGGATTGTTACGGCCATTGCCAATACCCGAATGGAAGTGGGATAAACTAGGCATGGATTTTATCACTGGATTGCCCAGGACTCGTTCAGGCTATGAATCGATGTGGGTTGTAGTCGATCATTTGATGAAGGTAGCTCATTTCATCCCCATGAAGACCACTTACACCAGTGCTAAGTTGGCTAAGATATACATGACCAGGATCGTATGTCTGCATGGAGTTCCGAGGAGCATTGTATCAGATAGAGGAACCCAGTTTACCTCAAAGTTCTGGAATCAGTTGCATGAAACTTTGGGTACCAGGCTAGAGTTCAGTACAGCCTTTCATCCGCAGACAGATGGACAGACCGAGAGAGTCAATAAGATTTTGGAGGATATGCTAAGAGCTTGTGCACTAGATTATGGATCTAGTTGGGATGACAATTTGCCATATGCAGAGTTCTCCTACAACAACAGTTATCAATCCAGTTTGAAGATGGCCCCTTTCGAAGCCTTGTACGGAAGGAGGTGCAGGACACCATTGTCGTGGGATGAAGTTGGAGACCGCCAGTTGTTTGGACCAGATTTGATTAAGGAGTCTGAACAGAAGGTGAAGTTGATTCGCGATATGCTCAAGGTAGCCCAGTCCAGGCAAAAGAGCTATGCAGATTCAAAACGCAAGGAGACAGCTTACGAATTCGGAGATAGAGGTTATCTTCGTGTATCTCCACTTAGAGGAGTTAAGCACTTTGGAGTTAAGGGAAAGTTAGCGCCACGTTTTGTGGGACCATACAATGTTTTGGAGCGTATGGGAGAAGTTGCTTACAAGTTGGAATTGCTCGAAGGATTGTTAGGAGTTCACAATGTGTTCTACATTTCCAAGTTGAAGAAGTGCCACGCAGAGATGGCTGATATACCACTGAGAGATACAGTGCTGCTGGAAGCGATTCAGTTGGATAGTGATTTGAACTATGAGGAGAAACCAGTCAAAATTATCGAGTATGCTAGCCGAGTAACCCGCAACAAAGTTATCAAGTTTTGTAAAGTTCAGTGGAGCCACCACACCGAGGATGAAGCCACCTGGGAGCGAGAGGAAGATCTGTTGAAGGACCACCCTCACCAATTTTCTAGCCAACCCGAATCTCGAGGGCGAGATTCATCAATATGGGGATAGGTTTGTAACATCCCAAATTTTCAATTTGGAATGTTATACATTAGATCATCATTGCATATCATATTTTATTGGTTTCGGCCTGATCCAGAAATTCTAAGCAACTCAAGGACCCACGAAGAGAATTGGGGATTTCATTACTTTCATATTTGAGTTTTCTCAAATTTTGAAAATAGGATCATTTGATTTTATTTATTTTATCTTCGATTATTTCTATTATAAAAATAAGAGAGAGGAATAAAATGACTTTCCCAAAAATAAAGAAATATTGAGGATTTAATAATAAAATCAAATAAGATTTGATTTCGGAGTTTTGGCTATTTTATTTGAATTTAGGAAAATTCCATGTTTTTCAAAATTGCATTTTAGGTCCAAGAAAATGTTCATCTCGTTCTAAATATTTTATTTAGACGGTGAAAATTTATTTTTGCATTTTTTGGAATATTATTTTATTTTCTAAAAAATTTCTTAGTTTCGGCGGAATTGTTTTTAAAAAAAATCCCGCGCGCCCGACTGGGCCGAAGGCCCAGCCTAGCCGGCCTAGCGCCGTCGCCGTCTCCCGCACCGGATCGGGACCGGAGTCCCGATCGCCGCCGCCGCCCGAGTTCGGGAGGAGCACGCCTTCCTAGGCGCCCCCTCCCACAAGCCAGGACACCCTCCCCATAAATACCGCGCCACCGCCGCCGTCCTCACCCCGCCACCGCGACCCGCCCCGCAGCAGGCGCCGCCGCCGCTGTTCGCTGCTCCCGCCGCCACTCGCCGCCGTCGCCCGAAGCCCCGCCACCGCCTAAAGCCCCGCCGGAGCCACTAGAATTCGCCAGAGCCCCGACGAGGTAGCCGCCCGCCGCCACCCCGGTTTTCTAAGAAAACCGATTCGGTTTTTATAGAAAACCCTAGGTTTATTTTTTTAGATCGGTTTATTTTTTTCCGGTTTATTTATCTAGCGAGCGTTCGGTTGTTCGTTTGTTTTAACGGACGAGTTCCCCGTTTAGTTTCAGTTAACGAATGTCCGTTCGTTAAACTGTTCGTCAGTTTTTCTTTTTCTTGGATTTTCCGCGATTATTTCTGATCCCGATTTCTGATCCGATTTTCGTTCTAGTATAACTTTTCGCCCGTTTATTGGAATCAGGCGATTCAAGCGCCTAGAGTTTTGTCTCGAAGCCCTCTTTCTGTTTAACCAACTCAAACAGGCTTTTGCTTCTGTAAAATTTGACTTAGGTCCAGATTAGTAAACCCGAGTTCTTAAGTTGAATTTTATGGTTAGTTTATTTTACTTGAGTTTTACCTGTGCATTAGTTGAGTACTTATTGTATGCTTGTTTGTTTGCGATAGAGTACCCGGAGTGCGCTGCTTGCTACTTCGAATCTCTAGGTTTCACGGATCAGCAAGGCAAGTAACACTTTGATCATACCTCTTTACTACCCAGTTTTATTGCATTAGAATAATCCACAAACAATTGCATGGTTAGGATCTGATTTAATATGTGGGTTTTGGGAAGTAGATGAGGTAGTACATATTACCTGTTTTATTATAAAACCATTGGGAGTTACTTCTACGTTTGCTTATAATGCCATGCTATGCTAGTATACGTGGATTGGGTGAGTGTATCCATGACAGATGTGAGATTGTTATTTAATGGTTTATTTAAGGTGGCAATTTTAATACACATCTGGGTGGACTGAGGCACGTGGGTATTCCAGCGATTGCGTGTTTTCTTTATGGACCGCCAACCAGGCTCAAAGGGATCATGAGATTATTCATGCTAGAAACTTACGTGTGCAGCCACAAGCTACTATGGGCTCTAGCATAGTTGATTAAGTCATGCGAACTCTTACAGTGGTAGACTAGCAGATGTAGGGGAAAGTTGGTGTAACTGTCTACCCGATCGTAAAGTGCTAGCGCTTCTGAAAGACTATGTCTCGGTCATCCGTTTCTCAAACACCATGTAGTGCGAGAAATCCAACAGAGGAGATCGAGTCTTGTGGGGAAAAGTGCGCAAACCTCTGCAGAGTGTATAAACTAATCATGGTTAGCCGTGTCCCCGGTTATGGACGTTTTGAGTATCTAGTTCTTGGATTATCATGTGAATCTCATCACGTTACTTTAATTTAATTTGTTGGGTTTAATGATGATGCTTAATTGGGATTGAGGGGATGTTTATCTTCTCAATGTTTAACAACCACCTTGATAATTAAATAAAATTTATTCCTTTGCAGTAGAGAAAAATTGGCTTTACCAAAATTGTATCCATAGAGCTTTCCACCAGCCATATATGCATGTAGTGTAGCGTATTTCTGTTCATTACTCTCTATGTGTTACTTTGCCAGCATATTCCATGTGCTGACCCGTTTTCGGGCTGCAACGTTCATGTTGCAGACTTTTCAGACGACAAGTAAGGTGCCTTAGGTCGTGGTTCTATACTCAGTGATGCCGTTAGAGTTGATGGACTCACTTATGTTCCAAGCCTTCTGCTATTATCGTTTTTAGATGGCCTTAAGCCATATTTATTGTAATAAGTTCTCTTTTGAGACATTCAATGTAATAAGTGTGTGATTGCTACTCTGTTATAAATCCTTCAAGTACTGTGCGTGTCAGCATTACTGATCCAGGGATGGCACTAAAGCACAGAGATCAGACTGTTTGAGGTCTGGTCGCTACAGATTGCCATGCAACAGATGCACCAAGAGCTATAAGTGTATGAAAGCTCAACATGAAAACTAAGTGGGTGTGCATCCAACTTGCTTTCTCATGAACACCTCGGGCATTTGAAGAAGTCCATCATCAGAATATACAAGCCAACTTCTATAATGAAAAATTCCCATAGTATATGAAAGTGAGTAAATAGGAGACTCTCTATATGAAAAACATGGTGCTACTTTGAAGCACATGTGTGATAAAGGATAGTAATAATGACCCTTCTCACTTTTTTCCATTTTCCATTTTATTTTTTCTTTTTCTTTTCTTTTTCCTTTTCTCTTTTTCTCTCTCATTATTCGGAGTCTCATCCCAACTTGTAGGGTAATCATTGTCTCCATCATCCTTTCCTCACCGGGGCATCCTCTAATAATGAATAATGATGATCATCACACTACTATTTACTTATAACTCAAAAGAAATAAAAACTACAACTCGATACCTATAACAAAATATGACTCTATATGAATGCCTTTAGTAGTGTACCAGGATTTTGCAATGGTCTAGCATAACAACGATATGAAGAAAACAGACAAGCCATTGAAATATCATGCTAGCTATCTTACGATCATGCAAAGCAATATGACAATGAATGCTCAAGACATCAAAACAAAAGCAATGGAAGTTGCATGGCAATATATCTCGGAATGGCTATGGAAATGCCATAATAGGTAGGTATGGTGGCTGTTGAGAGGAAAAATATAATAAGGCTTATGTGTGATAGAGCATATCATATCACAGGGTTTGGATGCACTGGCGAAGTTTGCACCACGTCTTGAGGTGATAAAGGGCAATGCACGGTACCGTAGAGGCTAGCAAATTCCAGAAAGTAAAGAGCACGTATAATCCATGGACTCACATTAGTAATAAAGAAGTCATATACTTATTGCAAATGTTTATTAGCCCTCGAAGCAAAGTACTACTATCCATGCCCCTAGGGGGATAGATTGGTAGGAAAAGACCATCGCACGTCCCCAACCGTCATTCATAAGGAAGACAACCAATAATAAATCATGCTCCACCTTCATAGCATAACGAGAGACTATACGTTCATGCTTCGGGAATCACAAACCTTAACACCAGTATTCTGACTAACCACAACCGTTTACTAGTACCTCCTACATATTCCATCTCTATATCGCAAGGAATCAAACATATCACATTCAGTGATCCATAAGTTTTACGTAGGATTTTATGACTAACCATGCAAATGACCAATTCCTATTGACTCTCTAAATATATATAAGTGAAGAATGAGAGTTTAATTCATTCTACAAAATACCATGCTCTAACAAATATAAGTGAAGCAAAAGAGCATTCTTCAAATAACGATTTTATATGTGAAGAGAAACAGGTAATCCAAACTTCAAATGATATAAGTGAAGCACATGAAGCATTCTATAAAGCCATACTCAAAAGATATAAATGAAGTACAATGAGAATTCTATAAATCAATCACGAACCATCGCATACCAGCATGGTGCATAGAGGAAAAGTGAAAACTAAATGCAAAAGAAGCTCCAAGATTTACGCATATCAGGCGAACGAAACAAAGACGAAAACGTACTGATACTTGTTGAAGAAAGATGGGATGCCTTCCGTGGAATCCCCAAGCTTAGATGCTTGAGTCTCCCTGAATATTTACTTGGGGTGTCTTGGGCATCCCCAAGCTTGAGCTCTTGCCTCTCCTCCTTCTCGTCATATCGAGACCTCCTCGATCTTTGATCACTTCGTCCACACAAAACTCAATAGAAATGTCGGTAAGATCCGTTAATATAATAATGCAAATCACTACTATAATTACTATTGCAAACCTATTCATATATTTTTTGCAATGTAGCTACTATATTATAAGCTTCCCATGGCTTATAGCACCGATAGAATCGATAGTTTCTGTGGGGACCCCGACTCATAAGTCGAGATCACCGAATGCACGTGTACAGTGATCCCAGAGATCAATGCTCACTGAACACACAGAAGCTGAATAACAAGAGTCTTACATCCATAAATACCGTCTACACAAATTATGACCATTATGGTTGAGTCTTACATTGATAAAGCCTTAAGGGCTGAACATCAAATGAAACACAAGCAGCGGAAATCTTCGTCGATAAGTAGAACCCATGCCATCTGCCTTAACCCTACAGGCATTCTGACTGGGAAACGTCCTAGTTCGCATGTTCGTCGCCAAAGAACTCGTCTTCGAACTCTGGTTCTTCCATGCCTGGTCAATTAAATAACCAGTGGCAAGCCAATGAGTACTTTGAATGTACTCGCAAGCAACCCATGTTTTGGTTCAAGATACAACAATGCATGATATAGGTAAATTTTTGCGGAAAGCTAGTTTTGTGTGCAATGACATGTTCAACAACTTGTAAGACATGCATCAAGTAACCATGAGGACATGTTTACAGATATCAACATAAATAGAGTGGGCACCAACCCAACTCAATTATGTCAAGTCCTTTGACTTGACCCAAGTAGTTTTATCAACACACACACACACGGTTGAAAACTCTAGACGTAGTTTAAGTAGCACCGCCCAACTGTCCTTGACCGTGGACATGGCTATTCGAATAGTTTTACAATCTGCAGAGGTTGCACATTGTACCCACAAGATCCGGGGAACTTCCGTGTCATCCACGACCCGCGGTACCTCAAGTACCCGGGGTAAGCACCCGATCACTACTTTTCCCTAGACGACACTAACTAGGAGTCCACTCGTTGTTCCGTATCCTCACGATGTACATCATACGAGACTCACTCGAGATCGTCACATCCGAGAGGGGACACAACGGTGTGTCCGGTGCCCTGTAAAGACAGTCATGGCCGCCCTACCTGGCACGACCCCGTCCCGAGAGAGAGCACCAACTCTCCACCGTCACTAGTAATGCGGGCTCCAAGCTAGTATCAACCTAGGTAATCAATAATGCCCTTTCCCATATAAGGGTAGAGTGGTTGCGCATGTAAGGTTGGGACAGTCGACAAATCTTAAATCTAATCCGTTTTCGAAAACAACACACACACTTGCCTCGGTACACCACTTCGTTGTCAAGTGGTTACCCATCTCATCATCTCCCTCGGGCATAAGTGGCACCCGACGGGGTTTTCGGAAAGTCTTTTGAAAATACTTTGCCTCCTTCGCCATGCATATATCCATCCCTTTTTGCGTAGCACTACCTTAGCATCCTGTCTACTCCCACCGGCATAACCCTCATAAGAATGTAGGGTCATGGACAATGCAGGTATCAACGAGGAAGTACGGTGGCAACCATCGAAGTGGTTATCACCCCATCATGATTTCATTGTAACAATGATAAGGTACTATATGACATGCATAAAAAGGTTTCATAGACATGGTCAAAGGGCTGCTTGCCTGGCTCAACAAAGTCTCCTGGGTCTTCAAAGTCCTCTGGTCCAACTCCTTCGTCAGCAACGCAGTCTATCGTCGCAAAATAATAACGAGAAAGAAATAAGGCAATAATAAAACAAAAAAATCAAAGTGCTCAGAAAAATGTCAACCTATTTTTGATAAATACTAGGGAGAAATCTAAGAAGGGGAAAATTCCTAGTTTTGGATTTGGAGTTAAGGAACAGTGGAAATAGATTTCCAAAGGAGGATTTAAATGCTCAAATTTGAATTTAAATTTGAACAGTGCAGAAAAGTTTGATGGATATTTATGAAAATTACACCATTAAATAGGTGGGATTTTTAGAAAAATATGGGAGTTGGAATTATTGCATTTGGATCAATATTTTATCCTGTGGAATATTTGGAAAAGTGACACAAAAAGAAAAGGAAAATGGCACTGTGCCACTGGGCCAGAAAGGCCACAGTGCAGCAGGCCCAGGGGGGATTCAGCCCGCGCGAGGCTGCCACGTCGAAGGCGTAAAGGCAAAATACGCCTTTAGCCGTCGTAGCGAAACGGTTCGCGCGCGTGCGTTTTAAACCTGACGGGTGGGGCCCACCCGTTAGTATGTGAGGCTGACTGACGGGCCCCACGGCCGTCGTCTTCAACCTCGGGCCAGAGAGGGACGCGAGCTCACCGGCGTCGCTGTGGTCGACGGCGAGGCGATCCGAGGGCACCGGTGTGCTCAGGGCGGAGTCGCCGTTCGGGTGGAGGTGGATTTGGTCGCCGGGATGCATGGGTTCGCCGGCGACGAGGAAGCCGGCGGCAGAGCTTTGGGAGGAGCTTGCCCCGGTCGATTCCGGCTGCGATAGAGAGGGAAGACAGAGGGGAAATGGTCAATGGGCTCCTGCGGTTCCAGATCGAGCGAGAGTGGGAGCGAAGAGGACCCGTACCTCGCGAACTCCGGCGAGCCGAAGCGGCGGAGCTCGAGCTCGATCTCGAGCTCGGGAGGCTCTGGAGAGGAACTGGGGGTGCAGGGGAAGGGTTTAGTGGTGCAGAGAGCGATTGGTGAGGAGAGGAGGGCTCGGGGAGGCCTTTAAATAGGCGAACGGCGAGGTCCCGTAGACCCGTGCGCCGGCGAGCTCACGCTCGTCGCTGCAGGGCTCAAGGGAAGAGGGCGTGGTGTCTGGGGTGTTCCTGGACGTCGACTACGTCGGGAGGGATAGAGAGAGGGAGTGGGGAGAGGTCAGAGACGCGTGCGTGTGAGCCACACCATTGGCGCGCTCGGGTGGCCTCTGTTTGCTAGCGCGGAGGCGCGGGGAGGAGGAGAGAGGAGGGGGCCGACCGCATAGCGTGCTGCGGATGCCGAGGTGCATCGGCAGGCGCGCGGGGGAGGCCCGAGGTGGCCGGAGCTTCTTGGCAGGGGGCGGCTACAGTGCGGGAGCGCACTATAGCGCGCTCCAGAGCGCGTCTGTGGCTGCCCTGGCATTGTTTAAGAGGCAGGGGGCGTGCCCACTCATGTCTGGCAGTGCTAGGGAGGAGTAAACAAGTGGGTAGGGGCATTGGATGCCATGGAGGGCCACTGGAGTGAGGAGGGAGGTGAGGAAGAGAGAGAAAGGGGCTGTCCAGAGAGGGAGAGATGGATTTTACCCCTCCAATAAGTGAGTTGTGGTCTTTCCATTGTTACTGGAGGTGAAAGTGGGACTAGGAGGAGCTGTGGTAAAAATTTGAGGCCATGGAGAAGAGTGGAAGTGGTCAAAACAGGGGTTTTAGTAAAATGGCAGAAGGTGTTTGATAAAGGTTTTGGCAAGCAAATGAACTCCAAATGCCATGAGACTCCACAGGGTGAAATGACACATATAATTAGGGCCCTCCACCAATTTGGAGCTTATTTTGGCAAAGTTGCCAATGCAATCTTTGTAAACCCTAGAAATGAGCAGAAATAGACTTGTGTAGATCTGGCTGAGCAAATCACTTCTCCTTGATGCACCACTTCCTGTAGTGGCCTCATTTGGTCATGTGAACATGCTCAACAAAGTTGGGGTCAAGGAGAGAAAGTTGGTAGTACAAAGTTGTTCAAATTTGGTTCTGGACAGGAAGGGTTTTGGGGCACTTTGGTCAAGACAACATTTTCTCCAACTTGTGCCATTTGGTCTAGATGAATGATTAGTCCATTTGAGCATGTTCACAAGGTTTGAGAACATTTGGGCATGTTTGGCAATGTAAAGTTGCTCAAACTTCAAAATGGACAGAAATGGTTCAGAGGGGATTTCATGGGGTTATACTATTCTCCATGACATGATACTTGTCAAGATCATCAAACATGTGATATTTGACATGATAGAATTTTCTTGGAATTTTTGGAGAATATTTCCTTTGTAAATATTTCAAAAGCTTGAAATATCCAGAAAGGGGTTTTTGAGGGATTTGACCAATATTTTGAACATGACCATGTGTTGAAACTCTTATATATGGACAATATATGTCCTATGAGTTTCCCTAAATTTTGTCAAATATTTTTGAAGCAATAAAATAATTTTTTTCCTATTAAAGACCATTTCTGACCTTAAGAAAAAGATTTTAAATAAAATAGGAAAATAACTTTTAAAATTATATTTTTGTGGTTTATGGGAGTCCTACATCTAATAGGATTCAAATATATTTTTGGAAAGATTTTTCACACCTCAAATTAAGTACTTGCAGTGCAAATCTCAATTCAAGGGTTTTTGGAAAACTAATTTTAGAAAATACTTTTTGGCCAAATTACTTTTATAAGAAAAGACTATATTGCTATATACACATGGCATGATCATTGGGAAAAGGTTTTGGATCAAGGAGATGAAGTATAGGAGGTGAGGCTATGTTGACTTTTAAGAGCACTTGAAAACACAGAGAGAAAACCAACTCAAATAAAAAGTCAAATAATGCAAAAGTTTTTGTCAAACAACACTTTATCATGATTTATCATCTTAAGTGTTGTGCCATGAAAATCGGGGTGTGACAGACCTACCCCCCTTACAAGAATCTCGTCCCCGAGATTCCTAGACTAGGCGCGGAAAGGAATATGGAAACTTGGATTTGGGGTAGTCTTCAAGTCCTCATGTTGCTTCTGCTTCCGTGTAGTGCTCCATTGAGCTTGAAGTACTTGCTGGGGTAGCTTCGTGTATGATGCTCTTCTTGATCCAGGTTGCTAATGGGTAGCTCGCGGTAGGTTAGATTGGGCTAGGGGTCGATGGCTCGATGGTCAATGCCCTCGTAGAGATCGGGAAAGTTGGGAAGCTAGAAACACTCCCGAATTGTGATGCATGGAAAACGTTGTGCACAATGGGTAACTCAGGTGGTAACTCTAGCTGGTAGTCATCTACTCTTCGTCTTGGAGTGATCTCGAAGGGGGCCGATGAATTTTGGTGTGGGTCTCCTTGTCATGGAAATTCTTGGTTCCCTTGAGAGAAGTGGCTTGCAGATATGCCTGGTCTTTGATGCAGAGGTTTACTCCTTGACGATGGTGGTTGGTGTAGTTCTTCCTCCTGGACATGGCGATCTTCAGATGTTCCCTAACTAGCTGAACGGTTCTTCCTCCGTCTTCGAGTAGGCAAGTATGTCATCAAGGAAAGATGGCAACTAACTTGTCCGAGTACTCCGTGAAGGCTTTGCCCACGGGGTGCATAAGGTATAGGTCGGGGTATCGGTGGTGGTCATGGTTGCGTATTGGCCAAGGTTTCCTTGTCCTAGAGCCAAAGCCCATGGTTGTGATTCCTACCATATCGTGGCTTGGTGGGGCTTAAGGGTTTCAAGGATTCTAGTGTGCGAGTGAATGTTTATCATCCCATCCTTGAGCACAGTTTCTGAGATGCCAATACTTCTACCTAGTCTTCACCTCATATTACCAAAAGAATCATCTCGTATAGGTCAACTCCAATCATCACTCATGTTATTCATATCCTCATGGCTCCGAAGAGGAGGTCTAACAAAATCATATATGTCTACAATCCCCAAACTCATGTATGTCTACCCCTAAAAATCCATGGGTAGAACATACATGCTGCTAAGTTTGCATTAAACATCACAATCCAAGTGCTCAACCTATTCTTCCAAGGTCTAAGATAAAGCACCTCTATCTAAGGAAACACGTCGTATGCCACTCCAACATCCTGTTTCCTTCCTATGAATCAACTCCAGCAGCCCATTAACTACCATTAATCACTACACGATCCATTAATTCCACAAATCCAATGTCTATGGTGTTCCATATGATCTCCTAATGTTCCTATAATCCCCATATACTTGAAAGGGCTATCTTTGCAATAGTCAGTCCACCGATTCCCATTATCATGGTCAAGTAAACTCCAAGGTCAAGGTTATATAGATACCTAAATAAACTCTAACAATTCATCCAATCTCCTAGTTTATGGTCCACCGAGAAACATGGTATCATGATCAAGATCATCAGTCTAAATCCAATTTACTCCGAACCATGTAAAATTACTCTGCATCCATACTCCACTAGGGTAACCTATTTAATCCAAATCTCATGTCCTGCGAGAGTTTCCACACTTTCCCCCGAGTCATTATCGTAATATCAACTATCTCCTATCAATATCCCCTGGCTAAGACAAATCCAAATACTTCCAAGAATTTCATCTTGCGATCATAATTGTCCTATTAACTCCAATTTACTCAGGGGTAATGAAAGCTATGCTAATCTATACTCATGATCCCACCAAGTTCATCTACCAACATCAAAGCCTCATAATCCATCAAATAGTCTCATATCATTCCTCAAGTCATTGATATAAACTCATCAAGTCATTTGTCCTCTAATCCTATATCCTCAAATTGGTCTTCCCTATGGCATCGCCGGTTTTGGTGCTATCTTAGGATGATAATGTGCTCGTTCACTATGTCCACTAGTTCCATAATGAACCCAGTTATAAGCAAGGTTACGGAGGCTTAACAGGTTCTCTTGCAATTCTGTGGGTTAAGCACATGGTTAAGGATTCGAGCTGGGGTATCTTATGAAGTCTTGAAGGGTCTAGTAATGGGTTTCTAATCTTGAGGGGCAACCATAACTCTAAGGGGCTGCACTTGGTCGAGGAGGTTGTAGCAAAAAGTCTTCAGTGCTTGTTGGTCGCCGAGGTGGAATCCTTGGTGCATATTGTCTTGCTTGTCTTCAGTTGAGGAGAGAGAGATGAGAGGGAAGAGTAGCATAGAGGAGGGAAATGCCTAAAGGGGGTTCTATAGTGCAAGTGCAAACAAACAAGTGCCAAAAGACCACACACAATTTCATTAAGATAAGATAGGTGATATAGTTGCATACATGCTGCCTAAGGCAAAAGTGCAACTTATATCAAAACAGATAAGAACAAGCAACACTCAACATGGTTTCATTTGAACCATCATATGGGCTCGACTGCGCATAGGGGGTACACAACTCATCCTACCCTAGGGGTCCTCGGATTCAGTAGTCGTGCTTGCTTCATCACTTTGGGAGAAAGGCGTTCGGTCTTCAGCTTCTAGGTTCTCCTAGGTGCCAATGGACATGCGATAGTCGGCTGCTTGTTAGGACACATCCTATTAATATGCCCGAGTTACCACACCCGTGACATGTGACGGAGGCAAAAGGGTTGCTATTCAGTCTTGGGTATTGTCATCGGTGGCCTGACGGTGTGTCGGTGTACTAAAGTAGGGGTACCTTAGTATCCCGAACTTGTGCACGGGTAGTCGCAGCGCCCCGCGGCAAGGCTTGCCGAGTGGCCGCCAAGACCCTCCGCGACTACTTTGAAGACCATTCAAGAACAAAGTACTCAAACCAAGGCCCCGACAAGAGGAGCTTGCCGGGAAGGCCAACCAAGGCCCCGGCAAGAGAAGCTGGCCGGGGAGAAGACAAGACCCCGGCAAGAGGAGCTTGCCGGGAAGGCAACTCAAGGCATTCCAAGAAAACTTGCCGCGACGCACCGCGCGCCCCGGCAAGGCCCGGTGAGCGACAAGCTCCCAAACACGACAAGATGACGACCGCGGCAAGGAGCCTGCCGCGGGAAACCCCCACTTCGCGCCCGCGCTCCAGCACACCTGCCAACGTGTCGCTCTGGGACCCTTTCAAGCACACGTGGCAGGAGGCTGTGCAGCTAGGGGTGTGAGGTGGCAAGCAGGCGCTGACAAGATAACCATCGTGGCAAACGGTGGCGTCCCTAGCGGTCCCTTTCGGTACTGTTTAGGCGACACAGACGGGCATTAAATGCCCTTGCCCCCTGCCGTCAGAGTTAGGTAGGGGGCACTGTTGATAGCGGCTGTACCAACCACCACTCTTCCATTTTTTCCCTTTACCTCCGTTGCCACCTGTGGGTAACCCCTTGAGCATATAAAAGGAGGCCCGTGTGCAACGTAGAGGGGGGTTAGCTGCTTAGGGCACCGACACTCTCAAGCAAGAACAATACAGAAACACAAAGCAGTAGTAGGAGTTTTATCTCTCCGGAGAGCTCCGAAGCTGGGTAAAATCCCTCGCGCGCTTCGCCTCGATCTGCTCTTCATGCGCCCTCCGCCCCCTTGCCAAACCGAAAAGGGGCCCCGCCCCATAGGTGCTCGTTCCCCGCGACATCTCTGGCGCGCCAGGTAGGGGAGCGTCGAGGTTGTGCGAACCTGATCCGGCGTTTGCGCGCGCTACATCAACATCTTCATCGACATGCCACCGAAGAAGAAGGCTTCGGAGGTGGCCGGTCCGTCCACGTCTATCCTACCACCACCGGAGCAAACGGGCGGTGGGGTGGACGCCGGCGGAGGAGCGGGCGCCGGCGGAGAGACTCACATCGTCACTTGGTCCAAGGACAAGGCCCCGCAAGCTTCAGCGTCTGTACATACGCCGCACCCCCCCCAGGAGGTGCAGGATCGACAACGCCACGGTGCTCCTGGCACCGTACTCGCGCTAGAACAAGGCCAAGCTGGTGGGTCGCGGGACGCTCAAGGCCAACATGCGCGTCAACATGCTGGCACGAGCGCGGGACGGTCGCCTGGACGAGATGCTGCTCCTTCTAACAATGTTAGAAGCCTGAGCATATCCCGCACCTCGCGTCGCTCGCCACCGCCACCCAAGACTCCAGAGGAAGCGCTGGCCCGAGCCCAGTTGCTTCTAGATTACCCTCCAACGCCAGACAAGATCGCCGACTTGCCGGGCCAACCTCGACACCGACTCCACCATGTCGTCGGACCCGCGAGCTCGCCGCGATCAACGCCAAGTTCTCCAAGAACAACGCCAAATCGAGCCACTGGCCAGACACCTTTTGCTCTAGTATATGGAGCAGAAACAGTTCTCCCCACAGAACTCGTATACGGATCGCCTCGAGTGCTCCCTTATGATGAGCTTGAGCAAGAGCAGCTGCGGCAAGATGACGCGCTGCTCCTCAAGGAAGATCGTCTTCAGGCTGCTGTACGAGCTGCTCGCTACCAGCAAGCTTTGCGCCGCTACCACAGCCGCAAAGTTAATGCCAGAAGCTTCGAGGAAGGCGACCTTGTTCTTCGGCGCGTTCAATCCGCCAAGAATTCCAACAAGTTGACGCCAAAGTGGGAAGGCCCTTATCGGGTGAAACGAGTCACTAGGCCTGGCGCTGTCCGCCTTGAGACCGAAGATGGCTTTCCGGTGAGCAACTCCTGGAACATAGAGCATCTTCGTAAGTTTTACCCATAAGGCGCGGTTGCCGGAACCTGTTCCGGCAACCACCTTTTGTACAAGCCTTGCCGCTGTTGCATATAACCCTTTGTACAAAGCCGGGCGCAGATCCCGTGCACAAAGTTTATGTGCTCAGCACATGTTGTCAAATTTCATGCCTTTTTGTTTTATGCATATATTATCTGACACTTTGTGCAGCACTCGCCTCCGGTAAGCAATAACGAGCCATAAGGCTCCATATCTTTATTTTCTCTTCTTTCTTTTTTCTCAAAAAGAAGGTTCCTTCGCCCACAAGTTCACGGGGGAGAAGGAGAGGATAAAGGTGTGGACCAAGCGTCGTTCAAAGAAGTATGGCCTTGCCGGGACACAGACGACAGAAAAGCTAAGTTGCCAAAGTTTGAGCATGATCAGTTCTTAAAATTTTAAGCTATCCTCCTTGAACGACTGTGCTTTGTATGGAAAACCTGTGCGCGGAGGAACCTCTTCGTAGCTAGTTGCGCCCTTACTTTATTTTGAGTCCGCTCAACAACTTAAGTGTGCTGCAACTAGTTGCGGCAAGGTTTCTTGCTGGAGCCAGCACCGCCAGCAAGCTGCTGATGTTCCGCACTCAGCACTCGTAGCAAGCGTGCTCCGGCACCGCCAGCAAGCTGCTGATGTTCCACACTCAGCACTCGCGGCAAGCGTGCCCATGCCGGCAAGTTCCCTAAAAGCGTAGGGTAAAAACATACAAAGAAAGGACCAAGTAAAGGAGATAGCATAGCAAGCATTGCCTAGAATAAAGTTTTATTACAAAAGTAACTTGTTGCGGCACTGACTAAATTGTTCTCATGACTTAGATAAACAGCGACAAGGAAAGGAGAAGAAAGATGGTCTAATCCACGCGCTCGCCATCAACCCTCTTGACCTCATTCACCTTGTCCACGATGGGTGCGACAATGGCTTTGAGTTCTTCAAGATCAGCACCCGTCGGCAGCTTCTTGAGGATGCGGGTGAGGTCGAGGCCCGGGTTGCGGAAGAGTATCTTCACCAACACCTTCTCCAAGACCTTGGCGCAGATTGCGCGCGACTCGTCCGCCAGCTTCTTCGGGATCCTTTCTCGGAGTTGCTGGAGGGCCGTCACCACGCCCTTGAAGAAAAAAGTAAGCTTGGCGCTGGGCGGGAGATTTTCGTCAGTGGAGTACCCGAAGCCCGCCAAGTCCAGTTCCGCCAGCTCCTCGTCGATGGATGCAGCGATGTTGACGAGGCCCTTCGTCTAGAGCTACACCGTGACCTTGAAGGTGTTCTGAGTCTCGGAAGCCCTCGTCAGCAGTTCTTCGTTGCCCTTGACCTCTTTCTTAAAGTCATCCTCTCGCCTCTTGGCGGCATCCAGCGTCTCCGTCAAGGTGGCCAGCTTCAGCTTCAGATCAGCGCTCGAGTCCTTGGCGGCGTTCAGTTCCTTGATCTTCTCGGTGAGTTGAACTTGCAGATCGCCATGGGCAAGTGCATCCTTCTCGCGTTCACGCTGGAGTGCGGCAAGCTCTTCATTCTTCCCTTTCATGTCCGCCTCCAGCTGCATCACCTTTACCTCTAACTCCTTCTTGGCGGCCTCAGCAGCCGCGGCGGCATCCTTCGCCTCCTTGAGTGCCCCGCCAAGTGACTGCTCCCGGGCCTTGAGCTCCTCCTCGTGGCTGTCCAGATTAACCTTTTTCTGTGTCAGTTCACCTTCCCGCCTGGACAGCTCCTCGGCGGCGAGCCTCTGCTGCTCCTCGGCTTCAGCCTTTTCCAGGATGAACGCCTTCTTCGCCTCGTCAAGTTGCTCCCTTTCCTCCGCAATGGATCGGAGGGCCTCCTGGTTGCGGCTTTTGAGCTCCTCCGCATGCTTTTCTATGTCAACTCCCTCCCGCGCGACAAGCGTTTCCCGGGACTCAAGCTTCGCTTGACGGGCGCGGTAGAGTGACACCAACTTCCGGAGCAACTGCTCCTCCTTGGACTCGCAACTGCTGCTGCTGGGCGCGTCAACCACCACCAGCCCAGCAGAGGCGAGTACTTCTCCGTCAAACTCTTCTCCTTCGACCGGCGCCCTGGAGCTCGACGCCCAGGGAAGCTTGATGTATACGCCCTCGCCGGCCTTCAAGTAGGCGCCTAGCTGGGGCTCCTCGGAGCCCGGCGCTGCATCAGCGGCGGAGGGGTCGGCAGTCGGCCTAGGGCCCTGTGCTCCTGCACCCTCAGGGTCGCCAGTACGATTGCCGGACCCCTCGCCAGCTCCTGCGCCAGCAGCCTTGGCAGCTTCTTCGTCGGCGGGTTCATCAGCGCCGGCCTCTTCCTCGTCCGCGGCGGCATCTTCAGTATTGTCGTGTGCGCCTTCCTCACCGGTGGCCTCAGTCTCCATCGGGTCTGTGAGAGAGGGATCAGAAGACAGGAAGAGGAAGAAAAAGTCAAGCAAAGATCCAAAAAGAAGATCAGAAGAAGAGAAGCCCAAGGGAAAATTTCCGACAAGGAGGGTTACTTGTGCTGGGCTCTGTGACCGTGGGCTCCACCACTAAAGGCTCGTTGGTCCCGCCCCTCGCCGGGGAACTGCCCCTTGCCGGGGACTGCTCCCTTGCCGGAGAGCGCTCCCTTGTCGGAAAATCGCCCCTTGGCGGCATAGTTGAAGCAGACAGCACCTCTGGAGCGGCTTCTGGTTCCTCCTGACGGGCTTGCTCTGCTCCTACACGAGCAAATCAACAATCAAGATGTTAGCAAAAGAAGAAACGCCCATGCGCGCCCCACAACAGGAAGTGGACCAAACACTTACGCTGGGGGTTGTGCTGGGGGCTGCTACGAGGAGAAGGAATTGGGTCCGTCAAGGTGGTCTCGGACGTGTCTTCTGCCATCACAGTAGGATCGTCCTCGATGACAACCACAGGAATCTTGGCCCTCTTCACCGCTCTCTCGGCCAGAATCCTGAAATGGAACAGGGATTCAGAGGGAAGCAAATCAAATACAAGACAAGCAACAACAAAGATCAAAGAAAAACAAGTACAGTGAGAAGAAAGCCTTACTCCTCCTCCTCTTCTTCCTCCTCGTCGGAGCTCAGCGCAGAGAGGTCGAAATCTGGTACCCTTTCTGCACGGCGAGGCGGAGGAGTAGGCTCCCTTGGACGTTTGCCGGGAGCTGCGGCAGGATCGGGCGTGGCAGCCTGGGAAGACCCCGCCTCAGTTGCCGGCGCGGCCTGAGACGCTCTCGCGGCAACGGTACTTGCCGCGGTGGAGCGCGTCCCACGACCTTGCGGCTGTTGGCCTGCTTGCCACTCTGCTGTGTCTCCAACTCGATGGAGGCGCCTTCTTGGTTGAAATTGGGGCTGCGCTGGGGGCTCCGCCTGCGGCAAGCTGCTCGAGGACGGCTGGCCGCTCGCGCCCTCGGCGGGCTCGCTCGCTTCGGCCTCGGGCTCCCCCTCGCCAACGACCCCTCCGGCAAGGTCCTCCCGGTCGGCAAGGATGGCTGCCTCGGCCGCCTCTGCCTCCTCCAACGTGAAGCCAAACTCGCCCGCGGCGGCGGCTGCCGCCGCCTCTTCAGCCTTGGTGGAGATGTACCGCATCTCGTCGTCGGTGGTGTCGCGGGTGAGGAGCCTCTGCTCGTCGGCATTGACTGCTACCTCCGTCAAGCCATCGAAGAATTGCCGCACGACATCGTCGGCGGGCTCCATCCAAGTTGGGCTTATCCCGTGCGAGTCGCACTCTGGCATCATTACGCAGATGCGATCGCGCTGGGAGTTGTTGCACAGTGGGATGACGCCCCGCGGCAGCCTGAACCACTCTGGATGGTTGGCGTCATGCTTGAACAGCTCCTTCAGCATCCCGTCAAGCTCCAGAACTGTGAAGTTGAAGTTGAGGCCTGGATGCAGCCTCATGATATCCGCCGGGCCGCCAAACAGCCAGGCGGGCCTCCCCCTCTTCTGCAGAGGGGCGATGCGACGGCGAAGGAAATCCACGCCAACTGCCCCTGCTATGTGCCTGGCAAGCCCGAGCCAGAGAATTCGGGTGGTGGCAATCTTCAGCCTGGCGTCGTCCGGCGACAGAGCGCTCCAGTCGCCGCCGCGCACTACCCGGGTCTGGTGTAGGTTGGTGAATGGCTGCGGATTGGCGTCAACGATCCAGCACCACTCCGCCCTCCACTCATCCCACTTGCTGCGGAGCTCGCCCGCCAGATACACCTCCTTCATGCCGATTCGTGAGGTCCAGGCGATTCCGCCAGCCAATGGCTCTCCTTTCTCGGCTCGGGGGGTGAAATAGTGGCGAAAAAGAGCAACATTTGGGTGGATGCCAACGAAGTTCTCGTAGAGGTGTGCGAAAACCGCCATTGTCAGAACGGCGTTGGGGGTGAAATCAAGAAGATGGAACCCGTAGGTATTCATGATGTCGCAGAGGAAATCAGAAAAAGGTGGGCAGAGCCCACAATAGAAGAACACCGGAAAGAAATAGTACCCTTTTGGGCACCACTTTGAAGTTGAAGCTTCGGTGGAGAGCACCTGCGTGCGTGGATGCGCCCGCGTCTTCGTCGACCAGAAGAGATAGAATTCCTCCTGCAGCGCCTTCGGGGTGAGCTCGGGGGGGGGGGGGGGGGGGGGAAGTGCTCGCTCCTTGCGCAGCGCCTCCAGCCGCAGCGCCTCGGCCGACTTCACGCTCTTCCCGGTCTTCGGAGCCATGGCGAGAGCAGTGGAGGAGTTTGGCGGCGGCGGCGGCGACGGCGGCGGCGACGGGCGGCGGAGCGCCTCTCTCTTTCGGCTTGGGAAGCGGAGGGGAGCGGCGGAGCTTTCTGAAGAAGGAACTGCAAGTGGCGAAGGTGGGGGAACGGCCCGGTTTCCCCTTCTTATAAACAGGGGGGCGGACATTACGCATTTCCTGATTAAAGTATTGCCCACGATCTCTCCCACGACGCCGCGATTGACGCGTGTCGTTACGGGAGGACGTGGTGGATACGGAGTGGATTTGGTTTTGACCCAGGCCGCGCGTGCCCGTGCCCCGTTTTGGGCCTGGCCCAACAACGCTCGGCACCGTGTATGGCCCAGGCCCGGGGGCTCCTGTCGGTGTACTAAAGTAGGGGTACCTTAGTATCCCGAACTTGTGCACGGGCAGTCGCAGCGCCCTGCGGCAAGGCTTGCCGAGTGGCCGCCAAGACCCTCCGCGACTACTTTGAAGACCATTCAAGAACAAAGTACTCAAACCAAGGCCCTGGCAAGAGGAGCTTGCCGGGAAGGCCAACCAAGGCCCCGATAAGAGAAGCTGGCCGGGAAGATGACAAGACCCCGGCAAGAGGAGCTTGCCGGGAAGGGAACTCAAGGCATTCCAAGAAAACTTGCCGCGACGCACCGCGCGCCCCGGCAAGGCCCGGTGAGCGACAAGCTCCCGAACATGATAAGACAACGACCGCGGCAAGGAGCCTGCCGTGGGAAACCCCCACTTCACGCCCGCGCTCCAGCACACCTACCAACGTGTCGGTTTGGGACCCTTCCAAGCACACGTGGTAGGAGGCCGTGCAGCTAGGGGTGCGAGGTGGCAAGCAGGCGCTGACAAGATAACCATCATGGCAAACGGTGGCGTCCCTAGCGGTCCCTTTCGGTACTGTTTAGGCGACACAGACGGGCATTAAATGCCCTTTCCCCCTGCCGTCAGAGTTAGGTAGGGGGCACTGTTGATAGCGGCTGTACCAACCACCACTCTTCCATTTTTGCCCTTTACCTCCGTTGCCACCTGTGGGTAACCCCTTGAGCATATAAAAGGAGGCCTGTGTGCAACGTAGAGGGGGGTTAGCTGCTTAGGGCACCGACACTCTCAAGCAAGAACAATACAGAAACACAAAGCAGCAGTAGTTGTTTTATCTCTCCGGAGAGCTCCGAAGCTGGGTAAAATCCCTCGCGCGCTTCACCTCGATCTGCTCTTCGTGCGCCCTCCGCCCCCTTGCCGAACCGAAAAGGGGCCCCGCCCCATAGGTGCTCGTTCCTTGCAACACGGTGATCCTCTATGAGGTGGGTATGGAATTCCATTCCTATGCCTTTTGCGTGGGGTTTGGTTGCGAGCTTTCTGAAGTTCCTTGATTTGCTGCTCCTGGTTAAAAATGCGAGCTTCTAGGGCAGTGATGTACTGTTCTTGCTCGACCACCTTCTTCTTCTCGAGGCAGTGGAGGTGCAGAAGTGAAGGGAGATCTAGGCGAGCCTTGAGAAATGCTTTGGTAAGGTGGCGTAGAAGGTAGTCTCCTGCGTTGACGAAACGGATCTGGTACTCGAGGGTTGGATCCTCGTCTTCTGGAGAAATCATCACTTGAGTCGGAGCTCCAAATCCGCTCTTGCCAGGTAGGTAGCGGGAGGCATGTTCTTCTTTCATTTCTGGAAGGAGATTTCGAAGACGGAGGAGTGCTTCGTATGCCACTTGCTGAATGGCTAGGTCTCTTGTTGGAATAGGTGGTCCAACGAAGAACCACCCCTGGGGTGAGGTCTTGGCAGGCACAAAAACCTTGGCGTAGAAGTCCTTCTCGAACACATCATTTTCCAGTTCGTGCAGGGTGTATATGGGCAACAAGGGATAATGGCATTGTTGGAGGCAATCTCTTAGGAGGGATGGAAATCCTGTCGTAAGGAGTCTCAAGGGGGCGACGGCCATCTACAAAGGTTGAATGGGAGAGGTCAAATAAGGGAAATATATTTTGGGTCGGGTAAGCTTTAGAAAAGAAGAGAAGTTTAGAGGGTCTCAAGCTAACTAACGTCCATGCTAACTAAGGCTTCCTACAGTCAGGATGGCTCTGATACCAGCTTTGTGGGGACCCCGACTCATAAGTCGAGATCACCGAATGCACGTGTACAGTGATCCCAGAGATCAATGCTCACTGAACACACAGAAGCTGAATAACAAGAGTCTTACATCCATAAATACCGTCTTACACAAATTATGACCATTATGGTCGAGTCTTACATTGATAAAGCCTTAAGGGCTGAACATCAAATGAAACACAAGCAGCGGAAATCTTCGTCGATAAGTAGAACCCATGCCATCTGCCTTAACCCTACAGGCATTCTGACTGGGAAACGTCCTAGTTCACATGTTCGTCTCCAAAGAACTCTTCTTCGAACTCCGGTTCTTCCATGCCTGGTCAATTAAATAACCAGTGGCAAGCCAATGAGTACTTTGAATGTACTCACAAGCAACCCATGTTTTGGTTCAAGATACAACAATGCATGATATAGGTAAATTTTTGTGGAAAGCTAGTTTTGTGTGCAATGACATGTTCAACAACTTGTAAGACATGCATCAAGTAACCATGAGGACATGTTTACAGATATCAACATAAATAGAGTGGGCACCAGCCCAACTCAATTATGTCATGTCCTTTGACTTAACCCAAGTAGTTTTATCAACACAAACACACACGGTTGAAAACTCTGGACGTAGTTTAAGCAGCACCGCCCAACTGTCCTTGACCGTGGACACGGCTATTCGAATAGTTTTACACTCTACAGAGGTTGCACACTGTACCCACAAGATCCGGGGAACTTCCGTGTCATCCACGACCCGCGGTACCTCAAGTACCCGGGGTAAGCACCCGATCACTACCTTTCCCTAGACGACACTAACAAGGAGTCCACTCGTTGTTCCGTATCCTCACGATGTACATCATACGAGACTCACTCGAGATCGTAACATCCGAGAGGGGACACAACGGTGTGTCCGGTGCCCTGTAAAGACAGTCATGGCCGCCCTACCTGGCACGACCCCGTCCCGAGAGAGAGCACCAACTCTCCCCCGTCACTAGTAATGCAGGCTCCAAGCTAGTATCAACCTAGGTAATCAATAATGCCCTTTCCCATATAAGGGTAGAGTGGTTGCACATGTAAGGTTGGGACAGTCGACAAATCTTAAATCTAATCCATTTTCGAAAACAACACACACACTTGCCTCGGTACACCACTTCATCGTCAAGTGGTTACCCATCTCATCATCTCCCTCGCGCATAAGAGGCACCCGATGGGGTTTTCGAAAAGTCTTTTGAAAATACTTTGCCTCCTTCGCCATGCATATACCCGTCCCTTTTTGCCTAGCACTACCTTAGCATCCTATCTACTCCCACCGGCATAACCCTCATAAGAATGTAGGGTCATGCATAATGCAGGTATCAACGAGGAAGTACGGTGGCAACCATCGAAGTGGTTATCACCCCATCATGATTCCGTTGCAACAATGATAAGGTACTATATGACATGCATAAAAAGGTTTCATAGACATTGTCAAAGGGCTGCTTGCCTGGCTCAACAAAGTCTCCTGGGTCTTCAAAGTCCTCTGGTCCAACTCCTTCGTCAGCAACACAGTCTATCGTCGCAAAATAATAACGAGAAAGAAATAAAGCAATAATAAAATAGAAAAATCAAATTGCTCAGAAAAATGTCAACCTATTTTTGATAAATACTAGGGAGAAATCTAAGAAGGGGAAAATTCCTAGTTTTGGATTTGGAGTTAAGGAACAGTGGAAATAGATTTCCAAAGGAGGATTTAAATGCTCAAATTTGAATTTAAATTTGAATAGTGCAGAAAAGTTTCATGGATATTTATGAAAATTACACCATTAAATAGGTGGGATTTTTAGAAAAATATGGGAGTTGGAATTATTGCATTTGGATGAATATTTTATCCTGTGGAATATTTGGAAAAGTGACAGAAAAAGAAAAGGAAAATGGCACTGTGCCACTGGGCCAGAAAGGCCATAGTGCAGCAGGCCCAGGGGGATTCAGCCCGCGCGAGGCTGCCACGTCGAAGGCGTAAAGGCAAAATACGCCTTCAGCCGTCGCAGCGAAACGGTTCGCGCGCGTGCGTTTTAAACCTGACGGGTGGGGCCCACCCGTTAGTATGTGAGGCTGACTGACGGGCCCCACGGCCGTCGTCTTCAACCTCGGGCCAGAGAGGGAGGCGAGCTCACCGGCGTCGCTGTGGTCGACGGCGAGGCGATCCGAGGGCACCGGTGTGCTCAGGGAGGAGTCGCCGTTCGGGTGGAGGTGGATTTGGTCGCCGGGATGCAGGGGTTCACCGGCGACGAGGAAGCCGGCGGCAGAGCTTCGGGAGGAGTTTGCCCCGGTCGATTCCGGCTGCAATAGAGAGGGGAGACAGAGGGGAAATGGTCAGTGGGCTCCTGCGGTTCCAGATCGAGCGAGAGTGGGAGCGGAGAGGGCCCGTACCTCGCGAACTCTGGCGAGCCGAAGCGGCGGAGCTCGAGCTCGATCTTGAGCTCGGGCGGCTCTGGTGAGGAACTGGGGGTGCAGGGGGAGGTTTTGGTGGTGCAGAGAGCGATTGGTGAGGAGAGGAGGGCTCAGGGAGGCCTTTAAATAGGCGAACGGCGAGGTCTCGTAGACCCGTGCGCCGGCGAGCTCACGCTCTTCGCTGCAGGGCTCAGGGGAAGAGGGCGTGGTGTCTGGGGTGTTCCTGGACATCGACTACGTCGGGAGGGATAGAGAGAGGGAGTGGGGAGAGGTCAGAGACGCGCGCGTGTGAGCCGCACCATTGGCGCGCTCGGGCGGCCTCTGTTTGCTAGCGCGGAGGCGCGGGGAGGAGGAGAGAGGAGGGAGCCGACCGGGTAGCGTGCTGCGGACGCCGAGGTGCATCGGCAGGCGCGCGGGGGAGGCCCGAGGTGGCCGGAGCTGCTTGGCAGGGGGCGGCTACAGTGCGGGAGCGCACTGTAGCGCGCTCCAGAGCACGTCTATGGCTGCCCTGGCATTGTTTAAGAGGCAGGGGGCGTGCCCACTCGTGTCTGGCAGTGCTAGGGAGGAGTAAACAAGTGGGTAGGGGCATTGGATGCCACGGAGGGCCACTGGAGTGAGGAGGGAGGTGAGGAAGAGAGAGAAAGGGGCTGTCCAGAGAGGGAGAGAGGGATTTTACCCCTCCAACAAGTGAGCTGTGGTCTTTCCATTGTTACTGGAGGTGAAAGGGGGACTAGGAGGAGCTGTGGTAAAAAGATGAGGCCATGGAGAAGAGTGAAAGTGGTCAAAACAGGGGTTTTAGTAAAATGGCAGAAGGTGTTTGATAAAGGTTTTGGCAAGCAAATGAACTCCAAATGCCATGAGACTCCACAGGGTGAAATGACACATATAATTAGGGCCCTCCACCAATTTGGAGCTTATTTTGGCAAAGTTGCCAATGCAATCTTTGTAAACCCTAGAAATGAGCAGAAATAGACTGGTGTAGATCTGGCTGAGCAAATCACTTCTCCTTGATGCACCACTTCCTGTAGTGGCCTCACTTGATCATGTGAACATGATCACCAAAGTTGGGGTTAAGGAGAGAAAGTTGGTAGTACAAAGTTGTTCAAATTTGGTTCTGGACAGGAAGGGTTTTGGGGCACTTTGGTCAAGACAACATTTTCTCCAACTTTTGCCATTTGGTCTAGATGAATGATTAGGCCATTTGAGCATGTTCACAAGGTTTGAGAACATTTGGGCATGTTTGGCAATGTAAAGTTGCTCAAACTTCAAAATGGACAGAAATGGTTCTGAGGGGATTTCATGGGGTTATACTATTCTCCATGATATAATACTTATAAAGATCATCAAACATGTCATATGTGACATGATAGAATTTTCTTGGAATTTTTGGAGAATATTTCCTTTGTAAATATTTCAAAAGATTGAAATATCCAGAAAGGGGATTTTGAGGGATTTGACCAATATTTTGAACATGACCATGTGTTGAAACTCTTATATATGGACAATATATGTCCTATGAGTTTCCCTAAATTTTGTCAAATATTTTTGAAGCAATAAAATAATTTTTTTCCTATTAAAGACCATTTCTGACCTTAAGAAAAAGATTTTAAATAAAATAGGAAAATAACTTTTAAAATTATATTTTTGTGGTTTATGGGAGTGCTACATCTAATAGGATTTAAATATATTTTTGGAAAGATTTTTCACACCTCAAATTAAGTACTTGCAGTGCAAATCTCAATTCAAGGGTTTTTGGAAAACTAATTTTAGAAAATACTTTTTGGCCAAATTACTTTTATAAGAAAATACTATATTGCTATATACACATGGCATGATCATTGGGAAAAGGTTTTGGATCAAGGAGATGAAGTATAGGAGGTGAGGCTATGTTGACTTTTAAGAGCACTTGAAAACACAGAGAGAAAACCAACTCAAATAAAAAGTCAAATAATGCAAAAGTTTTTGTCAAACCACACTTTATCATGATTTATCATCTTAAGTGTTGTACCATGAAAATCAGGGTGTGACAGTTTCATCAAAACAAGCTAAACAATGCATAAAAAACAGAATCTGTCTTAAACAGGACAGTCTATACTAATTTTAACATCTACCATACTTCTGGTACTCCAAAAATGCTGGACATAAACAATTTGTATAGAAATAATGTGGAAAAAGTTTCAGAAGCTTTTGATGGTTCAGTAAAAAATGAAAATTCAGGCGCTATGGCCAAAGTTTCTGTTCCTGCACTGCACATACCAACAACCAATCTACTCATCCTAAAGGCAAATCTTGGCACAATAATTTTAAAATACAAAGGATTTGTACTAGGGGATAATTATTTTTGTTGAAATGTTTCTGTAATTGAGATTCACAAAGTTTCCATGGGCATGAACAAAGTTCAAGGACGTCCCCCACTTCAACGTGTTCGTCTTTCTAACTTTCACTTTTCCTTTTGTGAAGTTTCAAGTTCCCCTCTATATTTTTTGTTTTTAAACTTTATAAAAGCACTCAACTGAATAAAATGACTCTCTAAAACTTCCGGGGTGTCCCCCAGCAGATCTTTCTTTAAAGCAATTAAGCTAGTCATAAAATGCTCAAGTAATGGATCCACCCGGATCCCAAGGTATATGAACGCCAATTTTAATTAGCAATTATTTAGCATTTAGTAGTGATCACAAAGCAACATATATCATGCAATGATGAAGTATAACTCTCTTCCTATGTATGGGAATATCCTAAAAGAACAATTCATGCACATCAAATTGATTCCAATGCATAGTATTAGCAATTTCTTGCAATTTTATCGTGTTGGAAACATTGAGAGGCGGAGACATAGTTCCTCTCTCATAATAATTGCAAGTAGGAGTGGCAAGCACATGCATATTATATTCATCAAAATTATCATGGTCAATGGTAAAGAGAACCCATCAATATAATCCTTAATAAGAACAAACTTCTCCGATATAGTGTAGTTTGGAGAGTTCAAAAAGATAATGGGACTATCATGTGTGGGTTCAGTAGCAAAAATTGCATTCTTAATATAAGGAACCATAACAAGTTCATCTCCATAAACATAATTCATATTGGCATCATGTCCACAAGCATCAATTTCATCAAAAAGGGATATTTCAAAAGAATAACGGGATCATAGCAATTATCATAATATTCATCCTTCGGTAACAACGAATTGGAATTAAACAATGTATGAGTTGAAGATTTAATCTCATTAGAATGTGGGCATGGGTAGCTAATCCGCTCTTCCTCCTTTTGTTCTTCGCTCTCCTCAACATCTTTTTCGTCCAATGAGCTCACAGTTTCGTCAATTTCTTCTTTCATAGAATCCTGCAAAATATTAGTCTCTTCTTGGACAGTGGAGACTTTCTCAATAAGTACATCAATATCATAATTGTATTTGTAATTATCATAGAAATATTTAAGGATGGAAAAATTTTCTTGTCTATAAACATCATCATCAAAAGCTTCATACTTTAAAAACAAAGACTCAATTTCATAAGCACCTTAAAAGCAACAAATTCTTCTATACGTTCCACATAATAATAATCATATCTACCTTCGGCATAAGAAGCCAAGGTTTCATTATCATTAAGTTTACATGTAAAGGGAAGGTGTGGGGCATTCATCCTAGAGGAACAAGTATAATCATATCTCTGGCATTAATTCCAAGCATACCAATGCATCATTTCAATTTGATCTTTATAATAGTTTCCCTTTTTGTGTCAAGAGATAATCCCTAAAGTATTCACGTTGATCCAACATGTCTCCCATTATCAAGTTGAATGGGATTTTATCAGGATTATCAAAGTATTGCGTAATATTTTTCACATAACGAGCATCAAGGGTTTTAGGAGGTTCCCCATCTCTATGAGTACCAAGTACCACTACTTTTTTTGGTGTTTCGTGTTTGATATACATAAATATAGATAGAGAACAACAGAAAATAAAAACTACTTAGTGATAAATTAAACAAGCACACACGAGAATATTCACCCCACGCTATTGCTCCCCGGCAAGGGCGCCAAAAAAAAGAATGAATGACCCACAACTATAAGGGATGGTTTATAGCCTTATTCGATAAATAAGAGTGTCGAACATAACAAGGAGCTAAAGGTAGAACAAATATTCCATCAAGTTCTATCGAGCATCGATACAACTCTACGCACACTTAACGTTTGCTTTAGCTAGAACAAGTTAAATATGAAAATATTTTGCAAGAATAAAACTACGAGTACTTTGCAAGGATAAAACTACGAATAAATTACAAGGTAATAAAAGCGGATAGATTTTGTCAACAAGAAAGTCATTTGTCCCCAGGCAATTAATAACAAGTACCGGTAATCATTCTTGTAAATCTATATGAGGGAGAGGCATGAGCTAACATACTTTGTCTACTTGGATTATATGCACTTACAGTTGGACCCCTAGATGGCATCCTCAACTAATAAAGATCATTAAGGTCGTGAAACCCAACCATAGCATTAAGTATCAAGTCCTCTTTATCCCATGCGCAACAACCCACCTACTCGGGTATAAGCTTCTGTCACTCTTGCAACCCTCCATAAGTGAATCATGAATGTATTGCAACACCCTACAGCGGGGATCCATCACGTTTGCGCAAGATGGAGGGCATTGTAGGTCAAGACCATAAATAAAATATACAATCATACCAACCAAGATCATGATTAACCCATAAGACAAAACGGATCTAGTCAAACATCTTTTGAAAGCCTAATATCATTAGGAAATAGTATATGGTGTTGAGCACCATGTTTAAGTAAAGATAACAATGGGGAGAAGGGATGTTACACCACTTCATATAGGGGGAGAGAGTTGGTGCTGACGGTAGCAAGATTGTTGATGTAGATCATTATCACGATCCTTGCCCCGGTGGCACTTCGGTGCCATCGGGAGAGAGCGGGAGAGCCCCCATCCTTCTTCTTCTTCCTTGCCCCCACCAAGATGGGAGTAGAGTTCCCCTCTGGTGCATGGTCTCCATGGCGGCGGAGGGGTGAGAGCCCCTCCGAGATTGGATCTGTCTGCTGTTCCCTTCTATTTCGCGTTCCCCGGATCTGGCCCTTCACGGTTTCTTAAATTCTCGGAGATCAGTAACTCCGGTTGTGCTGAAATTTTTACATGATTTTTCCATAAATTATGTTTCTTGCACTAGAAGAAGGTCCCCAACCAACCTTTTAGGAGGGCATAAGACACCTGGGCGCGCCAGGCACCCCCTGGCGCGCCCTGGTGTATCTTGGGGCCCGTGGGCCCTCATTTATGTCGATTCCTCCTCCCAAAATTCACAAATATTCCAAAATAATTCTCCATAAATTTTTATTGCATTTGGACTTCGTTTGATATGGATTTTCTATGAAACAAAAAAGATGCAACAAACAAGAATTGGCACTGGATCAATATTTTAGTCCAAATAAATCACATAAAATGTTGCCAAAAATATGAGAAAGTTGTATAATATTGGGACGAAACAATCAAAAATTATAGATACGACAGAGACATATCAACAAGTTCAAGATGAAGGATGGCGAAGGAGTCACAGAAATGTACTCTAGGCTTGCTCCCATCACAAATGAGATTGTCGACTTAGGAAGTGAGGAGATGACCGAAAAATTAATCATCAAGAAGATCCTAAGAGCCTTGGATGGAAAATATGACACCGTGTGTACCTCGATCCAAATGATGCCCAATTACAAAGATCTCAAGCCCATGGAAGTCATCGGTAGAATTGTTGCTCATGACATGTCACTCAAGGATTACGAAGAGCTCCACAACAAGTAAAGTGGTGCTTACAAAGCTTCAGGTAATCCTCCTACAATATCCAAGTGAGAAGTAGGCCTATAATGAAGAATTGAGCTTAATGGTGAAGAACTTCAACAAGTACTACAAGAATAGAAGCAAAGAGAGAAGCTCCAAGTCAAGGTCCTACAATTACAAAAGCTTGTCTAGTCGTGATCATAATTGCTACAATAGTGGAGACCCAAACACTACGTCCAATGAGTGTACGTCTCCCTACAAGAAAAGAGAAGACTCGCTAAAAAGGAGGAGTAGAAGATATGAATCACCTCCAAAAGAGAGAAGGAGTAGAGATGATCGTTATGAATGAAGACCCTCTCATAGAAGCAAGGATTCGAAAAGGAAGGACAAGTCATCAAAGAGCTACACAAGACGAAGACATCAAGCTCACGATGGTGAATGGTTATCCGTTTCCAACTTTGAGAACTACTCCGAGAGAAGCTATCACTCCGACTCTGACTATACTCAAGATGAAGGTGTTGCCGGTCTTCCACTTGTGTCATCCATCTCTTACGACATATTTCACCCACCAAATTAAGTAACTGGAAGATGCTTCATGGCTAAATGCCATAAGGTATAACACCCTAAGTTTGTTGATTTTAATAGTGATGAAGATGATTTGCTAGGTGATGATGATTTACTTGTTGACAACACTAGTGCTGAAAACTATGATGAACTTGCTAGTAATCATGGTAATCAAGATGAAACGAATGACAATGATAAGAAGGAGATTGAGCATCTAACTAAAGAACTAAACACTCTTAGTTTGGCTCATGAAACAACTCTAGAGGATCATAGAGAGATCTTAAGGACTCATGAGAAGCTATGCTACAAGAAGCTAAATTTAGAGCAAGAGCATGAGTTTCTAAAAGATATCAATGATGATCTTCGAAAGAATAGTTCTTCTTATCTTGCCAAACATCTCCTCTTGTCTACTTATATGCCACAATTAAAATCTAGCAACAAGAGCAAGAAAGATTCTTCCTCTATTAGTAACAATAAACAAGTTAAATCCAATATTGTTGCTTCAAGTAGTTCTCTTGATTCCACTAATGATTCTCTTAGACAAGTTACACTTGAGAAAGAAAATAGCTTACTGAAGGGAATTATAGAGAAAGGTGTTGACAATAGCCTTACCGGGAGTAAGGAATTTGAGGAAATTGTACGCAAGCAAGGAAGACACCGGAAGAATCAAGGTGTTGGTTTTGAACGAAAGTTCAATGCCAATGGAGTTGAGTGGGAAGAAGATCAATACCCCAAGATGAAGTTTGTTCCTCGACAATAGAAGTATGATCCCACTTCTTTAAAAGGAACACAAGATCAAGATAATCTTCCACCACAAGACCACAAGCTAAAAGGCAAGGATAAGCTTCAAGAACAGATTGACTCATTTGAAGAAGCTTCTAAGGTCATGGTCAAGTGGGTTCCCAGGACTACGTCAACCTCTACATCATCAAGTTCGACTACAACTCCAAGGACTCCCAGCAAGTTGATGTGGATCCCAAAGAAGAAGAACTAGAGTGTTCTTGAGGGTGACTCCGCCAACATACTTCACTCATATTCATTTTGGCAAGGACTTGTGCAATCAACTTTAATATCTTGCACTAGTTCATGATGTTACAAACCCTCTTGCTGGTAGTACAAGGGACAAGGCAACCTAATGCTTTCATGGACATCTGCATATGTGCAGTTCACTCTATGTCTATGAATATCCTTCTATGTTCCTTGTGGGACTAACCCATGTAGGTATTGAAAGTGCAACATTCCAATGGATTGCTCCAAAAGATCTACATCAACATTGAGCATCCACATCTTCACTATCTACATCAAGTCATCATCGACATAACCCAAGTTTAGTTCATCCCTCTTAGTTCATCCCTCTTAGTGGGGATATCACATCTAGGAGGATCTTTGCTCTAAAGCTTTAGCTAAAGGAACTATAATGGTGTGAACAGATCAATGATTTGTATGAAAGGGGTAACCCCATTTGTGATTAAACGATGAGTATGACCTCCATTCAAGGACATCCATTTGTTGTTTGCATTTTCTTGGTTTTTAATGGCCAAATGGATGGGCAAGAATGCCTAAGAACCTTCTCTAGCTATCTATGTTTTTCTCGTCTCAAACTCTATTCATGCTACATCACAAAAATTGAATAAGTATTGTTCGGACCCTCCGGGTGAGGAGCACTCGGAGTCATTGATCCATCAAGGGCGGCTTTCCAAAACCTTCTTGTGCATTTTGGTTAGACCAACTCACTCAAGCTCGGTCCCACCGAAAGCACTAGCCTGATCTAGGATTTCATCTTGGTGATACCGATTAGAATGACTCGGTCGTACGAGTTGCAACAACTGCACATAGTTTTGCATCTCGGCTCCACCAAAACATTCCATTCGGTGCCACTGACAACACATGGGTATATATTCTTCAGACACGTATGGTTGAAAATCTCTTCAAACCACTCAAGCCCACTATCGGTGTCAAAACCGGCGGATCTCGGGTAGGGGGTCCCGATCTGTGCGTCTAAGGCTAATGGTAATAGGAGGCAAGGGACACGATGTTTTACCCAGGTTCGGACCCTCTCGATGGAGGTAAAACCCTACTTCCTGCTTGATTGATCTTGATGATTTGAGTATTACAAGAGTTGATCTACCACGAGATCGTAGAGGCTAAACCCTAGAAGCTAGCCTATGATGATTATGATTGTCCCTATATGGACCAAACCCTCCGGTTTATATAGACACCGGAGGAGGCTAGGGTTTACACAGAGTCGGTTACAAAGAAGGAGATCTAATATCCGGATCGCCAAGCTCGTCTTCCACGCAAAGGAGAGACCCATCTGGACACGGGAGGAAGTCTTGAGTCTTGTATCTTCACGGCCCAATAGTCCCGCCAAAGTATATAGTCCGGCTGTCCGGATACCCCCTAATCTAGGACTCCCTCAGTAGCCCCTGAACCAGGCTTCAATGACGATGAGTTCGGCGTGTAGATTGTCTTCGGCATTGCAAGGCGAGTTCCATCTCCGAATACTCCGAAGTAATTACTAAACACTTGAATCGTGTCCGGATTTCCAAGATGATCTTCACATGCCATCATGGAGAGAACGATATTCCACAAACGTAATTTGCTGACACCTTTGTATAGCATGACATAGCACCATGGACGAGTCATTATTGAACCGTCTCTCTACTACCAACCACCGCACATGTTGCGAGGCGGTTTCTCGAGCACGTCTCGTTGAAGCGGAGATAGTGTTCCCCCTATCACGGGGTCTTCATTAATACGGGCACGGGTAACCCAACCGCACCGCCAATCGCGGTGAGTGGGGAACGAGCGGGTTCCACTAGGCAAGTGGGGAGGTGCAAAAAGCTTTCACCGCCTCTATAAAGAGATAAGGTCTCTTCCTCTTTACCCACGCCTTTCCCATTCGCTCGCTCGTTCCCCTTTGCTCGAGCCCTAGTGCCCAAGCACTCTTCTTCTCCACCGAAGAGAGGTTCTTTGAAGATGTCCGAATTAGGAGCAGGAGGCAAATGGATGGCCTCTACCATCCGGGAGAGGGATATCAAGAAGCTCCGAGAGGCCAGGTACCTGTCCAAGAAAATTGGCCACCGTCTTCCGCCGGTGGAACAGATCGTCCCCACTCCGGAGCACCACGAGAGGGTCGTGTTTCTTCCTCATTTTGTCCGCGGGCTCAGGTTTCCCCTTCACCCATTTGTTCGCGGCATCATGTATTATTACGAGACTGATTTTCATGATCTGTCCCCCAATTCTTTCCTTAACATCTCGACGTTCATCGTCGTGTGTGAGGCTTTTCTCCGTATTTCGCCCCACTTCGGCTTATGGCTGAAGATCTTCAACATGAAGCCCAATGTGGTGCATGGCGAGCATGCCGAGTGCAGCGACGCCATGGTGAGCAAGATGCCCAAGGTCACATGGCCGACGAGAGCCTTCAATGATTCTATCAAGGAGTGGCAGCAGCAGTGGTTCTATATCACCGAACCGCACGGTAAAAAGTGGGCCGCTGCTCCTGAATTCAAATCTGGAGCCCCACTATGGCTCACGTCCTGGACTGAGAAGGGCCTGATCTGGTCCTCATCCGACGAGCTGCCAGTGCTCCAAACGCGCGTCCAGAGCATGGTTGATAAGGATGTCAAACTTGTCAACATAGTCCAGGTGATGTTAGTTCGCCAATTCTCCCTTGCCAGCGTCGAGCCTGCAATTTGTGGGAATACGACCCAACCGAGCACCAGACCCTATGGGAGCTCAATGGCTCCTCTCACAAGGACATCTGGAAGGTGCTCTTCAAGTCCAGCAAACCGTGGACGGTCAACTATCCCACTCTGCAAGTCCGGTAAGTCATTGTTATGCTCTGTCCATCCATGTTTTAGCTGGCATGCCCCGAGGGAGACGCTTCTATCTTGCTTTCAACAATAATCCCAGGAATGGACAAAAAAGGTGGGGCGGATACACTGTCCGGCCCCGCTGCTGGAGGAACCGGCAGGACCTCTTCTAACAAAGATGCTGGTCCCAGCGCCTTACGAGGCGCCGAAGAAAGAGGCCTCCAAGAAGGTCAAGAATACCCGGAGTGGCCTCCGTCGCCGCGACCGTTCAGACACAAAATATGAAGACTCCAGGGACCATCCCTCCTCCAAACACAATGAGGAGGAGGAAGAAGACAAGCCCTCCACAGGGGGAGGGAATAAAAGGATGGCTTCCTCATCCCTGGAGGCCGAATCGCCAAAGAGGGGGAAAGTTTCCCTCCCGGAGGCGTCCACCAGGACTGCTGATAGTAGCCTAGAGTGGGATCCCAGGGCCCAGCCCCTGGTAAAGTCATGAGTACACGAAATCCGAACACGCCTATGTGCCCGAGGTCATTAGGATGTAGTAGTTTAACTATCGCCATACTTTGTGCAGCCCGGAAAGGTCCCACGCCAAACAGTCCTCATCGGAGGATTCGCTGAGCTCAGATGCCCTAGAGAGCGAGACACCTCCAGAGGCCCCTTCCCTGAAGCCTAGGCGCGACACCGAGGTGTCGTCTCAGCGGGACCCGGACCAGGGAGGGCATATCTCTGGGGCCGGATACACGGGAGCAGTGGTTCCCATGATCGTCGACGGTGGGGGCAATCTTAGATTCGGCCCACAGCCGGACACGGTCCTGGAGACCTTTAAAGCTCCAGGATCGAGCGAGCTGCCCCCCTTGGCGGAGGGAGGCAAGCCCGCTTCACCAGCAACCTCTGTCCAGGCAGAGTTGCCGGGTGGACTATTGACAACGCTAAAGAGTGCGTCCATCTTCGATGAGCATTGCACCCTCATGGGTGTGGTGATTGAAAAGATTCAGTTCGCCGAGAGTGGACTGAATGAATCCTGCCTTAGCCTTATAAAAGGCTTTGAGGTATGTTTTTAGAAACCTTTGAAGATTGTCATAGTATGAGTAGTAGCCCCTGATGCATTGTCTGGTGAAAGAGAGAGAGCCGGACAGGGGATCAAATTTCCGCTTCGCAGGAGACTTAGTAAATGACATATATCCGTTGGATTGAAAACAGGCGTCCATAGCGACGACCGCCTCTCATAACGCGGAGGTGTCCGGACTAAAGCAGAGTCTTGAGCGGGCCGAAGAAGAACTTGGCCGCGTTAAGAAGCAGTTGGAGGACATGCAAGGTATGTCGAAACCTTTTGCTAAGTTAAGCACGAACGAATAGTTGTGCCTGATGAAAATATTTGTATTGTATGCTCTAGGAGCGAGTGCCGAAATTGAGGCACTGAAGAAGGTTGTGGCTGAGGCCGACGAGAAGGCCGCCGCAGAGCAGGCTCTGCGCAAGAAGCACGAGGCCAGGGTCATTGAAGCTTAGCGAGAGCTCCAGGAGGCTGTGAAGAAAAGTGAGAGCTTGGAGCAGAGTCTAATAGGGAAAGAATCCGAACTCGCCCAATCTCTCTAGGCCGCAGATGGTGCTCGGGAAGAAGCCTGAGGTGCTCTGAAGGACATTCAAGAGGCACGGAGGGTTGCGGATGGTAAGGCCTTTTGTACTCAAAGCAAATTTTACATAGTAATTGGAGGAACTCTAAGTGACGAACTGAATTCTTGTTTCTCCAGGGGCGTTTGCGGACCTGCCGCGCAGCATATCTGATGCTGCCCAGTTCTACTGATCTGAGGAGAAGAAGTCTGCGGAGAAGCATTTATGGTCGCAGTATTTGGCGCCAAATTATCTGGTACCCTTTATCGATCAGCTAAAACAGCTGGTCGAATTGCACGAGGCGGCCGAACTAGCCATGAAGGACTTAGTTGTCCGACTGTGGCCTGCAGAGCCAATTCCAAGAAGTTACTTCAGACTCGTGAACCGGATTGTTGGTGCTTGCCCTCGGCTCGAAGTCATTAAGCGATCGGTTTGTATAGAGGGTGCCCGCATGGCGTTTGCCTGTGCAAAGGTGCACTGGGGGAAGCTTGATGCTGAGAAGCTGATGACTGAGGGACCACCAGAGGGTAAGGAGCATCGCATGCCCGAATTGTACTATGAAGGTGTCCTAAAAGGAGCCCGCCTTGTGGCGGATTAGTGTACCAAAGACACTATATTTCCCAGAAGGCAGTCATGTCGTCCTTTGTAATGCGGGATAATGGCACTTGTTATTATTTATTGCCTGTTATATGAACGTTTGTTCTTCCTGTGCGGCCGTTTAGTCTATATAAATCATGAGAGTTGGCCAGTCCTCGGCTTCTGCCCCCACGTAAAAAGTACGGGGGTGTTCGGGACATACCAGAACAATATTTATCCCATTGTTGGGTCCTTTTAAGGAGGTGTTCATCACAACGAACCAGGCAATCAGACTATAGGGCTTTATCACTCTCACTTAGCCATAGGAATTCGAGTATGGTAGGCGCAGCCCCTGGTGTTCGGAAGACCGTACAATGGGCTCTAACGGCGCCTGATCAGAAAACCGATCCGTCGCACTTTGCATTTATTATGGCATTGTGCGGAATAAATCTTTAAGGATGTTACAACCTTTCGAACAGTTGACCAGCTCTCGCCGTATCATGACAGTCAGTTTTCGGCTTTCTCTACTGAGGTGCTCGTCCGGAAGAACTGGGACACAATCGCAGTAGTTCTTCCAGTGCTACCTTAGCCGATAGAGTGGAACGTAAGGTACCAAAACATGGGAGCTGGGCAAACCCAACTAATGACCCAAGACATGATTCGGAGCTGATGCATATAGTGCTATAAGTTCGGGGTGCCGGGCGACCGGAAAGGTGGCCGGGTTTTTTTGCCATATTATGAGTACTATGAAGCCCCTAGAAGAGTGGGGCGTAACACGATGTACGGGTGCCGTTTTTATGACGAAAAAGGCGTCAGTGAGGAACGTCGGCCGGTAAGTGTTATTTAAGTCTACGTATTGTAGTAGAATGACATGTCTATACATATGAGTACGGTTTATGCTTATGAAAGGAGGTGTCTTGGCGGAACCTTTCGTGGCCGGACTGGAGGAGGTTGTGTGTGGATCCGATGTGTATCCGGACTATCTCCTTGGGGGGGGGGTCTACTCATGTGTTCCCGCCTTGTGCGTCCGAGCTGATTCCATGTCGCCAGTCCTGTTCTGCGCAAAGGTCAGTCTATAAAGACAAATGCTTAAAGGCAGCTGCATGTCATATTGTGGTTGAACCGCGGGTGCCTGATCGAAGCCTGGCCGAACCAGGCTATCATGCCATAAAGTAGCTCGGACTCCTCAGTTGGTGTCCGGGTAGTTGGCTGCCGAACCAAAATTTGATAAATGGGCACAACTCGCTATTCCAGCGGTGGTATGATTTCTACTCTGAGGGTGGAGTTAAGCCTTGCCCATAATTGTGACTATGTCACGTAGGTTTGGCCTGATGTTGTACCCTGTTGTCGTGGGAAACGAACACCTATGGGGCAGGGCCCCTTTCGGTCCGACAAGGGAGCAGAGGGCGCACGAAGAGCAGATCGAGGCGAAGCACGCGAGGGATTTTACCCAGCTTCGGAGCTCTCCGGAGAGATAAAACTCCTACTGCTGCTTTGTTGTGGTATTATGTTCTTGCTCAAGAGCGTGAGCGTTCTGTGTTTTCGAAGGAATTGAATCCCTTATACGTTGCGCATGGGCCTCCTTTAATAGGCTGAAGGGGTCACCGACAGGTGGCAACGCAGAGAGGGGTATAAAAGTAAAAAGAGGGGTTGGTACAACCGCTATCTACAGTGCCCCCTACCTAATTCTGATGGCAGGGGACAAGGGCATTTAATGCCCGTCCGCCTCGCCCAACAGTGCAGAGAAGCGACCGTTAGGGGCGCCACCGCCTGCCACGATGGCCTTCTCGTCATCTCCACTTGCCACCTCGCACCACTTGGCTGCACAACTCCCCGCCACGTGTGCCTGGAACGACCCTGTGGCGACACGTCGTCGGATGCGCTGGAGCGTGGGCACGGAGTGGTGGCTTCGCCGCGGCAAGCGCCTTTCCGCGGTTGTTGTCTTGCCTCACCCGAGAGCTTGCCGCTCGTCGGGCCCTGCCGGGACGCGCGGCGCGTCGCGGCAAGTTCTTTGCAGTGCCTTGGTTGGCCTTCCGGCAAGATCCTCTTGCCGGGGCCTTGTCCTTCCCGGCGAGCTACTCTTGCTGGAGCCTTGTCTTCTCAGTCAAAACACTTTGTTCTTGAATGGCATCAATATGAGCTACGGAGGATCTTGGCGGACGCCCGGCAAGCCCTGCCACTGGGTGCTGCGACTGCCCGTGCACAAGTTCGGGATACTAAGGTACCCCTACTTTAGTACACCGACAGGAGCCCCCGGGCCTGGGCCACACACGGTGCCGAGCACTGTTGGGCCAGGCCCAAAACAGGGCACGGGCACTCGCGGCCTGGGTCCATACCAAATCTAACTCCGTATCCATCGCGCCCTCCCGTAACGGCACGCGTCAAACGCGGCGTCGTGGGAGAGATCGTGGGCAATTCTTTAATCAAGAAAGGCGTAACGTTCGCCTCTCCTCTTTATAAGCAGGGGAAACAGGGGCCGTTCCCCCACCTTCGCCACTTGCGGTTCCTTCCTCAGAAAGCTCCGCCGCTCCCCTCCGCTTCCCAAGCCGAAAGAGAGCAGCGCTCCGCCCTCGCCGCCGCCGTCGCCGCCGTCTCCGCCAACTTCCTCCACCGCTTCCACCATGGCTCCGAAGACCGGGAAGAGCGTGAAGTCGGCCGAGGCGCTGCGGCTTGAGGTGCTGCACAAGGAACGGGCACTTTTCCCCCCCGAGCTCACCCCGAAGGCGCTGTAGGAGGAGTTCTATCTCTTCTGGTCGACGGAGATGCGGGTGCATCCGCGCACGCAGGTACTCTACGCCGAAGCTTCTACTTTGAAAAAGTGTCCAAGAGGATACTATTTCTTCCCCCTATTCTTCTATTGCGGGCTTTGCCCACCTTTTTCCGATTTCTTCTGTGATATCATGAATACCTACGGGTTTCATCTTCTTGACTTCACCCCCAACGCCGTTCTGACAATGGCGGTTTTCGCACACCTCTTCGAGAACTTCATTGGAATCCACCCAAATGTCGCCCTCTTTCGCCACTACTTCATGCCCCGGGCCGAGAAGGGAGAGCCCTTAGCTGGCGGGATCGCCTGGATCTCGAGGGTCGGCATGAAGGAGGTTTATCTGGAGGGCGAGCTCCGCAGCAAGTGGGATGAGTGGAGGGCGGAGTGGTGCTGGATTGTTGACGCGGATCCGCAGCCATTCAACAGCCTGCGTCAAGCCCGAGTAGTGCGCGGCGGCGACTGGAGCGCCCTGGCGGTGGATGACGCCAGATTGAAGATCGCCTCCACGCGGATTCTGCGGCTCAGGCTTGCCGGGCTTACTGTAGGTGCTGTTGGCGCGGACTTCCTTCGCCGCCGCATCGCCCCTCTGTAGGAGAGGAGGAGGCCCGCCTGGCTGTTCGGGGGCCCGGCAGATATCATGAGGCTGCGTCCAGGCCTCAATTTTAATTTCACAGTCTTGGAGTTGGATGGGATGCTCAAGGAGTTGTTCAAGCATGACTCCAACCATCCAGAGTGGTTCAGGCTGCCGCAGGGCGTCGTGCCGTTGTGCAATAACTCCCAGCTCGATCGCATCCGCGCAATGATGCCGGAGTGCGACTCGCATGGGATTATCCCAACATGGCAGGAGCCTGCCGACGACGTCGTGCTGAACTTCTTCGACAACTTGGTGGAGGCGGCGATCCGTGCCGACGATCAGAAGCTCCTCACCCGCGACACCACTGACGACGAGATGCGGTACATCGCCACCAGGGCGGAAGAGGCGGCGGCAGCCCCCGCCGCGGGCGAGTTTGGTTTTACGTTGGAGGAGGCGGAGGCGGCCGACGCGGCAAGCCTTGCCGACCGGGAGGACCTTGGCGGGGAGGTCGTTGGCGAGGGGGAGCCCGAGGCCGAGGCGAGCGAGCCTGCTGGGGGCGCGAGTGGCCAGCCATCTTCAAGCAGCTTGCCACAGACGGGGACCTCAGTGCAGCCCCCAGCTCAACCAAGGAGGCGCCTCCGCAAGACTGGAGACATAGCAGGGCGGCGGGCAGGCCAACAGGCGCAGCGCCGCGGGACACGCTCTACCGCGACAAGCACCGTTGCCGCGGGAGCGTCTCATGCCGCGCCGGCAACTGGAGCGGGATCTTCTCGAGCCGCTACTCCTGATCCTGCCGCGGCTCCCGCCAAGCGTCCAAGGGAGCCTACTCCTCTGCCTCGTCGCGCTGAGAGGGTGCCGGACTTCGACCTCTCCGCGCTGAGCTCCGACGAGGAGGAAGAAGAAGAGGAGGAGTAAGACTTTCTTCTTGTTGTACTTATGTTTCTTCGATTCTTGCTGTTTCTTGTCTTGTATCTGATTTGCTTCCCTCTGAACCTCGTTCCATTTCAGGACTCTGGCCGAGAGAGCGGCGAAGAGGGCCAAGGTCCCCGTGGTTGTCATCGAGGATGATCCTGCTGTGATGGCAGAGGACACGTCCGAGACTACCTTGATGGACCCGGCAACCTCTCCTTGAAGTAGCCCCCAACGCAGCCCCCAGCGTAAGTATTTGTTCACTTCCTGTTGTGGGGCGCGCATGGGTGCCTTTCCTTGTTGATATATTGATTGTTGACTTGCTTGTGTAGGAGCAGAACAGGCCCACCAGGAGCAACCGGAAGTCGCTCCGGAGGTGCAATCTGCTTGAACTACGCCGCCAAGGGGCGATTCTCCGACAAGGGAGCGCTCTCCGGCAAGGGAGAGGTCCCCGGCAAGGGATGGAACCAGTGAGCCTTCGGTGGTGGAGCCCATGGTCACAGAGCCCAGCACAGGTAACCCTCCTTGTTGGAAATTTTCCCTTGGGTTCTTCTTCTTCTGGTCTTATTTTTTGGATATTTGCTTGACTCTTTTTTTTCTTTTCCTGCGTTCAGATCCTTCCTCCGCGGAGCCAATGGAGACCGAGGCCACCGGCGAGGAGAACTTGCGCGGCGATACTGGTGATGCCGCTGCTACTAAAGAGGAGGCCGGCGCTGATGACCCCGCCGACGAAGAGGCCGCCAAGGCTGCTGGCGCTGGAGCTGGCGAGGGATCCGGCGATCGCACTGACGACCCGGGGGCCGCAGGAGCGCAGGGCGCTACACCGAACGCCGATCCCTCCGCCGCTGACGCAGCGCCAGGCCCCGAAGAGCCCCAGCCCGGCGCCTACTTGAAGGCCGGCGAAGGTATCTTCATCAGGCTCCCCTGGGCGCCGAGTTCCAGGGCGCCGGTCGAGGGAGAGACTTTCGACGGAGAAGTACTCGCCTCCGCTGGGCTGGCGGTTGTTGACGCGCCAAGCAGCAGCAGTGGTGAATCTGAAGAGGAGCAGCTACTCCAAAAGTTGGTGTCGCTATACCGCGCCCGACAAGCGAAGCTGGAGTCCCGGGAAGCGCTTGTCGCACGGGCGGGAGTTGACATAGAGAAGCATGCGGAGGAGCTTCAGAGCCGCAACCAAGAGGCCCTCCGGTCTATTGCTGAGGAGAGGGCGCAGCTTGTCGAGGCGAAGAAGGCGTTCATCCTTGAGAAGGCTGAAGCCGAGGAGCAGCAGAGGCTTGCCGCTGAAGAGCTGTCCACCCGGGAAGGTGAACTGACGCAGCGGAATGTCAATCTGGACAGCTACGAGGAGGAGCTCATCGCACGCGAGCAATCACTTGGCGGGGCACTCAAAGAAGCAAAGGACGCTGCCACAGTTGCCGAGGCCGCCAAGAAGGAATTAGAGGTGAATATGACACAGCTGGAGGCTGATCTGAAAGGGAAGGATGAGGAGCTTGCCGCACTCGAGCGTGAACGCGAGAAGGATGCCCTCGCTCATGGTGATCTGCAAGTCCAACTCGCCGACAAGGGCAAGGAACTGAACGCCGCCAAGGACTCAAATGCTGATCTGGAGCTGAAGCTGGCCACGCTGTCGGAGACGCTGGGCGGCGCCAAGAAGCGAGAGGAGGATTTGAAGAAAGAGATCAAGGCCAACGAGGAGCTGTTAACGAGGGCCGCCGAGACTCAAAACACCTTTAGGGCTACGGTGGAGCTCTGGACGGAGGGCCTCGTCAACATCGCTGCAGTCATCGACGACGAGCTCGCGCAACTGGACTTGGCGAGCTTCGGGTACTCCTCCGACGAGAACCTCCAGCCCAGCGCCAAGCTTACTCTTTTCTTCAAGGGTGTGGCGACGGCCCTCCAGCAACTCCGGGAAAGGATCCCAAAGAAGCTGGCTGACGAGTTGCGCGCAATCTGTGCCAAGGTCTTGGAGAAGGTGTTGGTGAAGATACTCTTCCGCAATCCGGGCCTCGACCTCACCCGCGTCCTCAAGAAGCTGCCGGCGGGTGCTGATCTTGAAGAGCTCAAAGCCATTGTCGCACCCATTGTGGACAAGGTGAATGAAGTCAGGAGGATCGACGGCGAGCGCGTGGATTAGGCTGCTCTTTCTCTCCTTTCCTTGCCGCTGCCATTTATGTTATGAAAACAATTTAGTCAGTGCCGCAACAAGTTACCTTTGTAATATAACTTTATTCTGGGCAATGCTTGCTACGTTATCTCCTTTACTTGATTCTTTTCTTTGTATGTTTTTACCCTATGCTTTTAGGGAACTTGCCGGCACAGGCACGCTTGCCGTGAGCGCTGAGTGCAGAACATCAGCAGCCCGTTGGCGGTGCCGCCTCCGGCAAGAAACCTTGCCGCAACTAGTTGCAGCACACTTAAGTTGTTGAGCGGACTCGAAACAATGTAAGGGCGCAACTAGCTATGAGGAGGTTCCTCCGCGCACAGGTTTTCCATACAAAGCACGGTAGTTCAAGGAAGATAACTTAAAATTTTCAAAACTGATCATGCTCAGACTTTGGCGACTTAGCTTTTTCTTTTTGTCGTCTATGTCCCGGCAAGGCCAAACTTCTTTGAACGACTCCTAGTCCACACCATTATCTTCTTATCTTCTCCTCCCTCCCCGGTGAACTTTTGGGTGAAGGAACCTTCTCTTTGTGAAAAAGAAGAGAAAATAACGATATGGAGCCTTAAGGCTCGTTATTGCTTACCGGGGCAAGTGCTGCACAAAGTGTCAGATAAAGCATGCAAAAAAGAAAGAATGCATGAAATTTGACAAGATGTGCGAAGCACATGAACTTTATTTATGCACGGGATCTGCGCCCGGCTTTGTACAAAGGGTTACATGCAACAGCGGCAAGGCTTGTACAAAAGGTGGTTGTCGGAACAGCAGGTTCCGGCAACCGCGCCTTAGGGGTAAAACTTACGGAGATGCTCTATGTTCCAGGAGTTGCTCACCGGAAAGCCATCTTCGGTCTCAAGGCGGACAGCGCCAGGCCTAGTGACTCGTTTTACCCGATAAGGGCCTTCCCACTTCAGCGTCAACTTGTTGGAATTCTTGGCGGATTGAACGCGCCGAAGAACAAGGTCGCCTTCCTCGAAACTTCTGGCATTAACTTTGTGGCTATGGTAGCGACGCAAAGCTTGCTGGTATCGAGCAGCTCGTACAGCAGCCTGAAGACGATCTTCCTCAAGGAGCAGCGCGTCATCTTGCCACAGCTGCTCTTGCTCAAGCTCATCATAAGCGAGCACTCGAGGCGATCCGTATACGAGTTCCGTGGGGAGAACTGCTTCTGCTCCATAGACTAGAGCAAAAGGTGTCTGACCAGTGGCTCGATTTGGTGTCGTCCTGATCGACCAAAGAACCACTGGCAGCTCCTCGATCCAATTTCTTCCGCACTTGTGCAGCCTGTCGAAAGTTCTGGTCTTGAGCCTGTGTAGCACTTCAGCGTTTTCCCTCTCCGCTTGACCGTTGCTTCTCGGGTGAGCAACAGAAGCGAAGCAGATCTTGGCGCCAAGATCTTGGACGTACTGCATGAAGGTGCGGCTCGTGAATTGTGTGCCATTGTCGGTGATGATCCTGTTAGGGACTCCGAAGCGGCAAACAATTGACCTGAAGAACTTGACTACTGACTGTGCTGTCACCTTCCTCACTGCTTCCACCTCCGGCCACTTCGTGAACTTGTCGATTGCCACGTACAAGTACTCGAAGCCCCCGACAGCTCGGGGAAAGGGGCCGAGGATGTCGAGCCCCCAGACCGAAAATGGCCAGGATAAAGGGATTGTTTGGAGAGCTTGAGCTGGTTGATGTATCTGTTTGGAGTGGAACTGGCACGCTTCACACTTGGTTACTTGTGCAGTTGCATCCTCGAGGGCTGTCGGCCAAAAGAAACCTTGCCGGAAAGCTTTGCCGGCAAGTGCTCTTGCGCCAATGTGGTGACCACATATGCCTCCATGTATCTCCGCCAACAGCTCCTGTCCTTCTTCCCGGGAAATGCACTTCAATTTCACTCCGTTGAATCTTCTTCTGTACAGTATGTCATCGAAAAACTTGTACATACTTGATTGCCGGGCTAGTCTCTCGGCTTCTTCTTGCTCTTCGGGAAGTTCTCCTGTTTGAAGGAAACATACAATCTGCTGTGCCCATGTTGGAGCTTGTGGCTCAACAACAAGGACTAAAGGCACAAATGCTGCCGCGGGAACATCAGCTTCTACGGCAAGAACCTGAGGTTCAGCGGGAGCTTGATGTTCCCCGGCAAGCTCGCCGTAGCAAAACTTGTCGGGAGCGTCTGCTTCAATGAAACAAACCCTAGGGCTTGTCGGAGCAAACTGCTCCTCAGTAGTCTTGGTGTTGATCGTGGGGACCTTCTTGGCGGCGGCTTCGGGGAGCTCAGCCGGAAAGTAGTCACCAGAAACCAACTTCCTCTTCTTGCTCTGTCCAGTTGATGGTGTTACAGATGGTTGAGTCAACTTGAGCACAAAGATCCCTGGTTCCACAGGCAACTTGAGTGCGGCGCATTTTGATAGGCCATCTGCAATGTCGTTCTGAGCTCTCGGAACATGTTCCATCTGTAGGCCGTCAAAATGCTCTTCTAGTTTTCTCACTTCATCAATGTAGGCTTCCGCCAACGGACTCTAATAATCTTTGTTAACTTGGCGGACGACAAGCTGCGAGTCACCCCTGACAATAAGCTTCTTGATCCCAAGGTCTGCCGCGATCCTCAGTCCGGCAAGCAAGCCTTCATACTCTGCAGTATTGTTTGTCGCTTGCTCCTTGGGAAAGCGCATCTGGACCACGTACTTGAGGTGCTCTCCGGTGGGTGCGACAAGTAGTACGCCCGCACCGGCGCCTTGCAGCGAGAAGGCACCATCAAAGTACATGACCCATTCCTTGTTTGCTTCCTTGACGGGGATGCTCGTCTCCGGAGTTTCTTCATCAGGTGTTGGCATCCACTCTGCTATGAATTCTGCCAATGCTCGGCTCTGGATAGTTGAAGTACTCTCAAACTTGAGGCCGAAGCTTGACAATTCCAGCGCCCACTCGACAATCCTGCCTGTTGCTTCTGGATTCTGCAGTATCCTCTTCAACGGAAAGCGAGTGACAATTGTGATCTCATGTGCTTGAAAGTAATGGTGCAGCTTTCTCGAGGCCATGAGAAGGCCGAAAAGCAACTTCTGCACTCCAGAGTACCTTGACCTAGCCCCCTGTAGAAGGGAACTGACAAAATAAACTGGGCGCTGCACCATCTTCTTCTGCTTCTCTTCCTCTGGCTACACAGATCTATCCTTGTCGGCACCAGAGCTTGTCGGGGAAGCCCCCTGCTTGTCGCTGGATGTGCTTGCCGCGGCCGCTGGCTCATCATCTGCCTCCCTCTCCGCTACTAACGCAGCACTAACCACTTGATTGGTTGCTGCTAGGTATAGCAGCAACTTCTCTTGTGGCTTAGGTGCGACAAGTATTGGGGTGGACGACAGATATTTCTTCAAGTCTTGCAGCGTAGCCTCCGCTTCTGGAGTCCATTTCATTGGACCTGCCTTTTTCAAAATTTTGAAAAACGGCAGGGCGCGTTCAGCAGACTTGGAAATGAACCTGCTGAGAGCAGCAACGCATCCGGCAAGCCTTCGTACATCCTTGACGCGCTTCGGTGCTTCGATCTGCTCAATGGCCTTGATCTTGTCGGGATTAGCTTGAATCCCCCTCTGGGATACAAAGAACCCGAGAAGCTTGCCGGAAGGGACTCCAAACACACACTTCTCGGGGTTCAACTTGAGATTGATCTTGCGCAGATTTGCAAAGGTCTCGTCCAAGTCTTGGATCAAAGTTTCTTTGTCCTTACTCTTGACCACTATGTCATCCATGTAAGCTTCCACATTTCTGTACAACTGTGGCTCAAAAGCATGACTGACTACCCTTGCAAATGTTGAACCAGCATTCTTTAGTCCGAAAGGCATTCGTACAAAGCAGTACGTGCCACATGGAGTAATGAATGTGGTTTTCTCTTCATCCTCTTCTGCCATGAAGATCTGATGATATCCTGAGTATGCATCAAGACATGAAAGCAAATCACATCTTGCTGTGGAGTCGACAATCTGGTCAATGCGCGGCAAGGGAAATGGATCTTCGGGACAAGCTTTATTAACATCAGTGAAGTCAATACAAAGCCTCCACTTCCCATTTGCTTTGCGCACGACTACAGGATTGGCCAGTCACGTTGGATGGAGCACTCCTCTTACGAGGCCTGCCGCTTCCAACTTCTTGATCTCTTCTGCAATGAATTCTTGACGCTCCACTGCTTGCTTCCTAACTCTCTGCTTGACGGGCCGCGCGTGAGGGCAGACGGCAAGGTGGTGCTCAATTAGTTTCCTGGGAACACCGGGGATGTCAGATGGTTGCCATGCAAACACATCAACATTCGCCCGCAGGAAAGCAACGAGCGCGCTTTCCTATTTAGGGTCAAGCGTGGCACTAATGGTGAAGGTACAACCAGTGCCGTCCTCCTTGGCGGCCACTTTCTTGGTCTCTGGTGAAGATGTCTTTGCCTTCTTGTACTTGCCGGTGGAGCTCGATGGTGCATCTTCGACGGTAGCGCAGCACTCCGAAGAGGTGCGCTTGCCGGAGTGGTCATCAGAATTGTTCTTGACGGACTTGGTCTTCTTCTTCCCCCCGGGAGCTTCAGCGGCAAGTGTCTTGCGATCTGCTGCGGCTGCTGCTTCCCGGTAGATCTTGTCGGTACAGATAAGGGCATCTTTCTTGTCGCCAGGGACAGAAATGACACTCATCGGACCGGGCATCATGAGCACGTTGTAGGCATAGTGAGAGGCTGCCATGAACTTGGCGAGCGCTGGACGGCCAAGTATCCCATTGTAGGGCAATGGGAAATCAGCGACGTCAAAGGTGACTCTCTCTGTCCTGAAATTTAACTCGCTGCCAAATGTAACCGGCAGTGTAATCTTCCCCTTCGGCTTGCTCCTTCCCGGGTTGATTCCTTGAAAGGTACCAGTCTCTTCGAGCTCGCTGTCGGGGATCTGGAGCTTCTTGAGCACCGTGGAGGAGATCAGATTCAAGCCGGCCCCGCCGTCAACCAGCATCTTTGTGACCTTGAGGTTGCAAATAGTTGGTGAAACCAACATCGGCAAGCACCCGACCGCAGTTATGCGATCAGGGTGATCCTCAACATCAAAGATGATGGGCATGCTGGACCACGTCAGAGGCTTGCGCGACTCAACTAATGGTTCTGCTGCATTAACTTCACGCACCCACTGTTTGAGCTGGCGGTGCGAAGTATGCAGAGAAGCACCGCCGTCAACGCACAAAACCTCTGTTGCTTTCTGAAACACCTGCTCGTCGGCCTCATCTTCGTCCATCTCTTCGTCCTCATCTTCGTCTTCATCCTTGTCGCGGCCACGGGGAGGCCTGTCTCCTTGCCGCTGCTTAGCCTTGCCGCGGCGCCCTCCCCGGGTGGGACGCTTCTTGCCGGATCCTCCACCACCTTCTTGGGCCTTCTCCTTGTCGCGGCGCTCGTATTCAGCTTTCTCTAGCTCAACAAGCTGCTCAACCTTCTTGCAAGTCTGGAGATCATGGCCCTTGGTGCGGTGGATCTTGCCGGAGCCATCCTGCTTGTCGGCGGCCACCACAGCCTCGCCGGAGTCACCAGCTTTGGCCTTCTCGGCGCCACCTCCGTTGCAGGACTGCTCGACAACTAGCACATCCTTAGCTTTCCTCTTCCTGTTATTTCGCCTCCGGTTCTTCTTTGCCGGGGCAGCATCCTCACTGTCAGATCCTTCTGCTCCTGCGTTCTCTCCGGGGAGTTTCCTCCCCTCTTCAGCACGTGCACACTTGTCGGCCAGAGCATATAGCTCGCTGACATCTCTGATTTTGCACATCGCCATCTCCTCCCTCATCCTGCGGTTACGCACGTTCTGATGGAACGCGCTGATAACCGCGGCAGGGTGGACGTCTGGGATGTTGCGCTGCACTTGGCTGAATCTTTGAATGTACTTGCGCAGGGGTTCTCCTTCTTTCTGGGCGAGCAGATGAAGATCACTCTCCTGGCCATGGGGCTTGTGGCCGCCTGTGAAGGCACCGACAAACTGATGGCACAGATGTGCCCATGAAGAGATGGAGTTGTCCGGCAAGTGCATGAGCCAAGATCTGACGTTGGGCTTGAGCACCAGCGGGAAGTAGTTGGTGAGGATCTTCTCGTCGCGCCCCCCGGCAGCCTGCACCGCGATGGTGTAGACGCTGAGGAACTCTGACGGATGTATCCTGCCATCGTACTTCTCGGGTACATCTGGTTTGAAATTCTTGGTACTGGGCCACTGGACCTGCCGCAGCTCTCGAGTGAACACAGGGCAACCTACCGCATACGGCAAGTCGCCTGGTTCCCCTGGCGCATGCATATCGACAGCGGGCCCAGCGCGCTGGTCTGACTGACGCCGCGCTTCTCTTCGACGCTCGATGCGAGTACGAGCGTCTTCTTGTCGTCGTTCTTGGAGAACTTGGCGCTGATCGCGACGAGCTCGCGGGTCCGACGACGCGGTGGAATCGGTGTCAAGGTTAGCCCGGCGAGTCGGCGATCTTGGCCTTCGGGGCGGGGAGTGCACGGTGGTGGAACCCCCACCGGTCTTGTCGCCGTCGGCTTGCGCCTGGGCGTCTTGCCGGGGCTTCGATGTGCTCGGTTGCCGGGGCTTGTCGCCGTTGGCGAAGCCGATGAGGCTCTGAATGGTGGCCCTCCAATCGTCGATCTTGTCTGGCGCTAGAGGGTAATCTAGAAGTAGTTGGGCTCGGGCCAACGCTTCCTCTGGAGTCTTGGGCGGCGGTGGCGAACGACGTGAGGAGTGGGATATGCTCAAACTTCTAACAGTGTTAGAAGGAGCAACATCTCGTCCAGGCGACCGTACCGCGCTCGTGCCAACATATTGACGCGCATGTTGGCATTGAGCGTCTCGCGACCCACCAGCTTGGCCTTGTTCCAACGCGAGTACGGTGCTAGGAGCACCATGGCATTGTCGATCCCGCACCTCCTGGGAGGGGTGCGGCGTATGTACAGACGCCGAGGCTTGCGGGGCCTTGTCCTTGGACCTGGTGACGATGTGAGTCCCCCCATCGGTGCCCGTTCCTCCGCCGGCGTCCACCCCACCGCCCGCTTGCTCCGGCGGCGGTGGGATCGACATGGACGGACCAACCACCTCCGAAGTCTTCTTCTTCGGTGGCATGTTGATGAAGGTGTTGATGTAGCGCGCGCGAACATCGGATCAGGTTGGCACCACCTCGACGCCCCCCTACCTGGCGCGCCAAAGATGTCGTGGGAAACGAACACCTATGGGGCAGGGCCCCTTTTGGTCCGGCAAGGGAGCGGAGGGCGCACGAAGAGCAGATCGAGGCGAAGCACGCGAGGGATTTTACCCAGCTTCGGAGCTCTCCGGAGAGATAAAACTCCTACTGCTGCTTTGTTGTGGTATTATGTTCTTGCTCAAGAGCGTGAGCATTCTGTGATTTCGAAGGAGTCGAACCCCTTATACGTTGCGCATGGGCCTCCTTTTATAGGCTAAAGGGGTCACCGACAGGTGGCAACGCAGAGAGGGGTATAAAAGTAAAAAGAGGGGTTGGTACAACCGCTATCTACAGTGCCCCCTACCTAACTCTGGTGGCAGGGGACAAGGGCATTTAATGCCCGTCCGCCTCGCCCAACAGTGTAGAGAAGCGACCGTTAGGGGCGCCACCGCCTGCCACGATGGCCTTCTCGTCATCTCCACTTGCCACCTCGCACCGCTTGGCTGCACAGCTCCCCGCCACGTGTGCCTGGAACGACCCTGTGGCGACACGTCGTCGGATGCGCTGGAGCGTGGGCGCAGAGTGGTGGCTTCGCCGCGGCAAGCGCCTTGCCGCGGTTGTTGTCTTGCCGCACCCGAGAGCTTGCCGCTCGTTGGGCCCTGCCGGGACGCGTGGCGCGTCGCGACAAGTTCTTCGCAGTGCCTTGGTTGGCCTTCCGGGAAGCTCCTCTTGCCTGGGCCTTGTCCTTCCCGGCGAGCTACTCTTGCTGGAGCCTTGTCTTCTCAGTCAAAACACTTTGTTCTTGAATGGCATCAATATGAGCTACGGAGGATCTTGGCGGACGCCCGGCAAGCCCTGCCACTGGGTGCTGCGACTGCCCGTGCACAAGTTCGGGATACTAAGGTACCCCTACTTTAGTACACCGACACCTGTTGAGTCTAGCCAACGCGGTTTGCCCTGATAGTATATGGTAGTTACTGTATAAGGGGACAATGCCGAAGACTTATTCTTTGGCATGGTATTTGTTTGGTGATCCTAAGACGACCACTGGGGTGGTGGGCCTGTAAAACTTGGCCTTTGCACCTGGCATCTTTTAGAAGATGTTTATTAATGGGTTTATGCACATAGAGGCTCCTGTGAGATGGAACCCACAAACTATTGGGTCGATGGTAAGTGCAATTAAATTGCTATGGTTGATGTTGTCCGGACGGTCGATGCGATCAAAGATGATCGACCGTATTTTGGTACTACGGAGGATCTTCCTTTGACCTCACCATATGTGGTGGGCTTCCCATTGTTTGAGACTTCATTGTTTCCAGTGCACGACTGACCATTTTGTTTTGAGGATCCGACATTCTCTATTGGTATGCTTGGCCGCCCTTCTAGGGGTACCATGAATTTCACATGGTTGATCGAGTATGCTGCTCGGGCCGGATGGGCTTGAGCTGTTCTTTTTCCGCTGATCGGGCTGGGGGCCGCTGAATTCGGCACCAACTCCCTTGTCTTGGTCGTCATCATTATTTTTGTGACGCTTATGACTATTGCGTCATGGTTTGTGGATGCTGCCTTGCGTTTCCTGCGTATTGCCCCTGACCGTGGTGTGTTGGCGTTGGGGTGTGGGCTTTACGTCCTCCTTCTTAGGTTGAGGTAGCGAATTGTGCTTTGTGTACCCTTTGGTGGGTCGGTCGAGTCCTTATTCCTCGGTGACCAGGACCATGGTCCATCGGTCTGTAAGCACATCTTGGTCAGCTTTGAGCTGATGTTGCATCTTTTTCCAGCTTTTCACCGTGGCCATAAGCCGTCGCTTAAAGCGAACTTGCTCTGCGGGATCCTCCGGCAAGCCGAATTCATCGTTGCCGAGGCTCACCTCGTCTTCGGAGGGGGGCATGTGGTAGTCCTCCTCCAAATATCCGTCCGTCGCCTGTCCGGCCTGTTCGAAGGCAGGCTGATCGGGATTGTATTCATCTGCGGCACCATCCGGATTGTTTTTGACTCCTGTGCCGGTATTGTTGTGGCGGGGCTTGGAGCGGCGCTGATGATGCCCGTACTTTGCCTTCTTCCGTGAGGGGCTATCCTCCATTGCCTCCTCGCCATTTGTTTCTTTGGGAGTGTCCACCATATATATCATACGAAGAGGTGGCTGTCTAGCACCCCGTTGGCGGTGGTTTTTGTTCTTCTCCTACATCGTCGTCCACACCGTCGATGTCTTCAAAGTCGAAGTCAAACACGTTGGTCAAACCATCGATCGTGGCAATGAAGTGGGTGGTGGGTGGGCAATGAACTCCCTCGTCGCCTGCTCCCCACTCGAGCCTTACATAGTTCGGCCAAGAGTCTCCTGACAAAGAGAGAGACTTTAATGAGTTCAGCATGTCGCCAAAGGGCGAGTGCTGGAAGATATCCGCAGCGGCAAACTCCATTACCGGAGCCAAACCAGATTCGGCGGGCTCGGGGGTGCGCGGTCTGAATACTACAGCCGGACACAAGTCCGGGGGTCTGGAGACACAGGCTTCCTTGGGTGTGAAGTCAGTGTTCGGCTCTACCACCGATGAGTGTGAGGCCTCAGGGGCGGGGCCTATCCACCTGCCCCGGCCGACGCAATCTGCCCCGGATTTAGGTCCGAAGCTTCTGCAAGCGCGATATCCCGAGTATTGTCCGACAGCAGGTCTAAGCCGTGCTCATCGTGACTGTTCGGTGCTCCTGGCGCAGGCCTGAATCCGTCAAAATTCAGGTCTCCGCGGATATCGGCTGTGTAGTTCAAGTTTCCGAACCTGACCTGCTGGCCAGGGGCGTAGCTATCGATCTGCTCCAGATAGCCAAGCGAATTGGCCCGCAGTGCAAAGCTGCCGAACACGAAGATCCGTCCGGGGAGAAAAGTCTCACCCTGGACCACATGGTTGTTGATGATTGAAGGAGCCATCCAGCATTTGCGGCGGCGACAGATAGGAACTCTCAATGAAAGCACCAATGTCGGTGTCAAAACCGGCAGATCTCGGGTAGGGGGTCCTGATCTGTGCATCTAAGGCTAATGGTAACATAAGGCAAGGGACATGATGTTTTACCCAGGTTCGGGCCCTCTCGATGGAGGTAGAACCCTACTTCCTACTTGGTTGATCTTGATGATTTGAGTATTACAAGAGTTGATCTACCACGAGATCGTAGAGGCTAAACAGTAGAAGCTAGCCTATGATGATTATGATTGTCCCTATACGGACCAAACCCTCCGGTTTATATAGACACCGGAGGGGGCTAGGGTTTACACAGAGTCGGTTACAAAGAAGGACATCTAATATCTGGATTGCCAACCTTGCCTTCCACGCAAAGGAGAGTCCCATCTGGACACGGGACGAAGTCTTGAGTCTTGTATCTTCATGGCCCAATAGTCCGGCCAAAGTATATAGTCCGGCTGTCCGGATACTCCTAATCCAGGACTCCCTCACCCATGCCCCATTGCTCCCGCCCCTTGGTCTCCGGATTGTGACTATCTTCGCCTGTGCGTCTCCACCATAGGTTGTCATTGCTGTCAATGGGAATCTCCACCGCCGTTGTCGCCGTAGAGAATCATCACCGAGTTAGGGTATGATTCGGTCGCTTTGTGATATCCCCTTGTGATTCTATGCACAAGGATAATGCCTAGTTTCTTGCCATGGATGAGATCATTCTATCCACAAAAAAACTCTTTAGATTAGATTCGATGAGAAATTTTAGGGTTAGGTTTCAGCCAAGCTCATCTCGGACTGACCAAAATGAACCTTTCGGTCCCACCGATTGGCCCTGGCCATTACACTAAGTACAACTTGGTGCCACCGAAGTGTAATGATTGGTGAGACCAAAAGCTAAACCCCAATGAAAACCTAGCATCTCAGAGTCACCGAACCACAACTCGGTCTAACCGATCTTGTGTGTTTAGACTCTATTAATGCTTTGGTGTTAGTGAGATTTTCATATCGGTAGCTCCGAAATGTTATCTACAGAAAACTAAAACTAAAGTTTTGATTTTTTTTGAAAAACCAGTTGATTTGTGTGATGCTCATCCACTCTTCCCATACCCATCTATTCACATGGTCTATCTGCAAGATGTATGATGCATGTGACAGCCAGAACAAGTCAGAGGAAGAGGTCAATCTCAGTGAGGGCACAAGCCCTAGTGGAAGCAATGGTGTGGGCAGCAGAAGCACTCCAAGCAATCTGCCAAAAGCTGCCACAAGACAAAGGAAGAAGACAACCTCAGAAAGTGAGGATGAGGATTTTGTTGTTGATGAGGAAGTAACCTAAAAGAAGAAAGTGCTCAATAAAGAGTATGGTACTGCATGCAGCTGCTACTAAGCCATGCCTCCATAAGAAAGCCCCTGCAAAGAGAGTTCCAATGTCTAAGGCCAGAAAATCTACAGCTCCATAAGAGACTATGGAATTCACTCTTGAGCAAACTGAAGAAGAGGAAGAAGAAGAAGCTGCTGGAAAGAAAAAGAGGAAAAAAGAGTGAAGAACATTGTCTCGAGTGATTGGCAGACCATCTATGATGGTGGATGAGGAAGAAGAGGAGGAATAGGAACCTGTTGCACCCCCTGCAAAGTCTCAAAAGCTCATGGCATATGACATGAAGTATACTGGTGAACCCTCCAAATTAAAGCCCAAAGCTCCAGTTCTTGCACCTAAGACTGCTGCTCCGAAGAGATCAACTAGGAACATCCCAGCTGCTAGAAAGAGCTAGGCCCCAGTGCTAGAGGTTCAACAGGATGAAGAGCCACAAGTGCTCAGGAAGTTGAAGCCAAAGATTCTAGATCATGATGATGGACATCCAGGGGCTGAAAACATGAAGCTCAGGAAGGATAGTGGGTTGAGAGAATGGAGGAAATTGGATCCATATTCTGCGAGGAAAAGAATAGCTTGTGACTTTCATTTCCATACCCGAGAACAACAAGATTTTTATGAGACAGTGATGCTTGACAAGAAGCCCATCATAAGCAACATGAAATGTGTGGCACCCCGGCTCAGAGAAACTGGAACGCCCCATATTCTAGCCCAGAGATCGAGAAGAAGTCTTCTGGAATATGGCACTGCTTAGCATAGAACAAACCAGCTTTCTATTATTACACGAATATGATTACAAGGTCTCCGATATTACAATGAATAACATCGGTACGGCGACACTACGCCATCCTCAGTTGCTCTATGCAAGCAGCAGAACAACTCGAAGCAGCGGAATGACTCTAGCAGCGGAACAACGACGGCGGTGGTGAACTCCACTCCGAAGGGACTCTGGCTGGAACGCTTATCCTAGCTCTCACGAACGGAAACCACGACAAGCAAGCAATCAAATCCGGCATGACCTGCAAACTGGCATGACACGCTAGGTCAGTACATTGAATGTACTTGCAAGCTCACAACAATCCAGAAGCATTCAAGACAGACAACAGCATGGCAATTACAGGTTAAACAGGAATTATCATGAGATCATCAGAATAACATGGCATGACCAACATAAACATGATACAGCTAACACAACATGAACATACTAATCCGACAATACTGGCATGCAACATAATGACACTACATGCACCACTTGTTCTGCTCGGGCTACCTCGTAACCAACACATGCATCACTTACCAACCTCGGACATCACACGATCATCTCAGGATCAAATCGAGCTTAAACAATACCGGAGCGATCTTTAACTGACCACAAGGAGCTTGGTTCTTACCCACGACTCTCGTACAACATCATGAATATACACAACTCGGTATCCTTGATACCACCGTGATCCTTACGGCGATCACAACCACGACCAACACTTGCTCCCAAACTGTGATCCTTACAGCGATCACAACCCGACCAACACATGGCCCTTGATCCTTACGGCGATCACAACCTGACCAACACTTGGCCCGTGATCCTTACGACGATCACAACCAACTTATCTCATTGTTATTAAGCACATCATTCTTATTACTGTTGACTCATGGTGTGACCTACTTTCGACCTGGGCCCTTATCCGTGGGCGCGGATATTGACAGATTTAATATACACTTTGCAGAGGTTAGTACACTGTACCCACACTACGGAACCCATGGCCTCGCACTCGCATTCGGGTGGACCAACGTCGTTTCGACAAAACCGATCTACTGCCATGACACTCTCCTGGCCACTCCGACTTACTCCCCACTGGGCTAAATCATGGGTGGCCCCGTGTCTACCTCAAGACACAACGACCAACGTCGTGGCCCGTCCCACTCTGGGACCCGGATCCAAAACTAACTCAACAACAGGCACACAAGGCTAATGTCCGCCTACCTGATTAGGGTAGCGCGCGCCCATAACCTTCCCTCGTTGGAGGCACCAGCGAGAGGCATGACAATAGACCCAGTTAGGACCGTCCCATACCGGTAAGCGTGGTTGCACTGGTCAGCATCGATTCAGCGGCACCATGACTAAGCCAACAGTTGTTCAAGTTCAATTTAATCCGGTTAAACTTGAATGCAAATATGTTAAGCCATGATAAAATAACATGATACCAATTACAATGCATGAACATGATATGAACATCATCATGAGGGTATCACATAACTATCCACCATATCAACAATAAATCATATCCACTGAGCATGGCATACTGACTAGCATGACCATCTCCAACATCAACATGTACTACTAGCAAGCATAAACATATGAAAGGTAATACTAGCAGGTATAACATGATAACAGAGTACAAGATGACATAGCACAAAAGTGAAAAAACCATGGCTACTGCATGACTATCATGCAAGTGGGTATTGTGGCTTGCCTGGGGATGAAGAAGGCACCGGGGAGAAGTGCGGTGAAGCCGCGGAAAGATTTGCCGGAAAATAGTTCTCTCTCGGAGGGGCTGTTTACGCGCAAGGGCAAAAAGGTCATTTTCACAGTGTCAAACCATAGTGAAAATGAAACTAACAGAACAGGCTCGACGAAATGAAGAAGTGGGCTTTGCAATCACCTCATTTGGATTTACGGTTAAAAAGATATTGAGTGTTTTCTGTCAGGGACCCATCTGTAATGAAAATCTTTTCAACCAGAGGCCTGAACCGAAAAAGTGAAAGTGTATTCTGGTGGATTACATCTCTACTTACGCTGACGTGGCGGGGAAGGGTCAAAGGTCAACGGCCAAAGGCCGGCAAGTGGGACCCAGAGTGGAGGCGGGGCCCGCTTGGCCAGCTGGCTGGGCGCATGGGGCGCTCGTCCCCTTCCTCCCGCTCGCCTCTGTTTCTCCCGTCAAGCAGACAGGGAGCAGGGAGGGAGATGGCGAGGGGGCCAGCCGGTCCAGACCAGCTCTGACCGAGCTGGTGGCACGTGCGGGCGCGCGAGGACACGCCGCACCCATTCAGGCGAAGAGCGGCCGCTGGGGAGGCTTGGAACAGAGGGGAGGGGCGGCTCCATGGCAGCGTGGGCGCGTGGAACAGAGGGAGCCGCACTGGCGTTGCCGTGGACGCGTGGCCGGCGCCATGGACATGTGTCCTCACGCATGGGCTCAGGAGAAGGTGACGGCAACACACAGGGATAGTCAAACGGGGAGGGGGAGGCCAAAGGAGTGCAGGGAGGATGCGGCCGAGGAGGAAGACGACGACCGGTGCACTATGCTCTCGTGGGCGCTCGGCGGTTTGCGTCAGTGAGGAAGCTGCCGGAGGGGGAGAGGGGTCCAGGGGAACGGCGACGACGAGAGGAAGACAATGGACAACTTCACGGGCTCTAAGACGACGAGGGGGAGTGGTGCCAAAGCACAAACAGTGCCCTGGACACGCCACAATGCATAGAGCGCGCACACAGGTATGCCAGCTGCACGGTCACCACACGACATGGCACATTCAAAGCTCTACAACACCCAAGATGTTGTCTAGCTGATAGTCCTTCCAAGTTAGGTTTGGTCTATGGTGGTAACTTGGTGAAAACGACTGTGGTTAAAAGGTTATCAACTGTTGAAGTTTACTGTGGTAAACTTTATCAGATGAATGTGACCAACAGGAAATGGCTTGAAGCCAAATAAGCTGTCTGGGGTGTTTAGCTATGGAGGGACTATGATCCTGGGGGTTTTGAGGGTAAATGGACCAAGCTTTAATGTAGTTGCTTTACGACCACCTAAACTGGTCTAGAAAGAAAAACAAGAAGAAGCACTCACATGGAGTATCAACTTGGGCTAAGATTGGGCAAGGCTTGATCATTTGGTCATATGAAGATGCTGTAAAAAGCTCATGCCAAATGGCCAAGCCAAAATGGCACTTGCTTCACAATCATCTCTGCTGACCAGAAATTTGAAATAATTATGGTGGTCAAATGGATCAATGAAATGATTCCTAAATGGGTGGAGAGATGTTTTATGGGTATAAGGATGATCTGGTAATTTATCAGGATTTTTGAAGCAATATAAAATATACTTGCTTCACAAACTGAAAATATTGCCAAAAACAAAGATTTGCTCCTGTGCTCACATGATTGGATGGGGCTGCAAATGGGTGGAGGGGTTTAATATGAGCACATTAAGGAGTGTGCAAAAGCTCAACTCATTTGGGAACTCCTAGCTAGTACTTCCTTCACAAAGCTTTCTGTTTGACAGAGACTTTGAAAATTCACTGAGGAAGATTGGCTAGGAAAATAAATTTGAACTTGTGCATGAGGAAACTATTTGGACATATAAATATGCCAAAAAAGGTTGGGAGTCAATAAGAGAAATATAAATGACACTTCCTTCACAAAGTGCCATTCAGGGAAGAATAGAAAAACGAATATTGGGGAATTATTTTTGAACATGGCAATGAAAAGCTTTGCCATATTTGATCTAGATATGACCCAAAAAATTTATGAGAATTATTTGGTAATTTTAGGAGTGAGGGAAATATATGTTGCTTCACAACCTAGGGCAATTTGAGTTATTCCTTTAATAGAAAAGGAATATTCCCAATAAAAAGAATATTGGGATTTGGGCTAGGATGAAAATGACAGGGTCTTGGGAAAGATTTGGGAATGACAAGCCACTCTGGAAACAAAGAAGAGGGCATCTTCTTCAGTTTCCAGACCACAAAGCCACGGAAAAAAAAACTCAGGCAAAAACCTCGAAAAAACAAAAGAAAAAGAAAGGGCCAAAAAAACAGGATGTCACAAAATGGGTGGACTGGAAGTACGTAGATGCCAATGAAGATTACTTCCCCCATGTTCATGAGAGCTTCAGGCTTACAAGTGCTGGTGCTTTTGTTGGATAAAAGCTTACAAAATAGATGATAAGATGGTGACGCAGTTTTACTCCACAATACACTTTTATCTATATGGTAGAATTGTGTGGATGACTGAGGGCATAAGATACCAGTTATCAATCTCCGAGTGGACCACTCTCATCAATGTCCCAAAGGAATATGAAAATGATATAGATGTCTATGGGAAGCCCAGGATGGATCATGACACTATGGCACATATGTACAAGACCATTCTTGATGTGGCTTTGGATACACACAAGTTTGGATCCATATACTATCTGCTTGCTGGTTTGGCCACCATAAATTATATATCAAGGCATCCTTTGTTGCCCAAGTCTGGAGACGAGAAGATGATTCATGGCCACTCCATCAACCTGCTCCACTTGTTTGATATTCCACAGAAATTCAAAGCCATGTGCCTGATTGTTGAGACAATCAAATGGACAACTAATGATCATCAGTGGTCATGTGGATATGCACCATACATCCAGATGCTTATCAATTCCAAGGTTGGTACATGCACATATTTAATTGATAGAGAGAACCTTTCTCTTCAGCCAGAGTTTGAAGATAATGAAGTGGTTATCGATGCTTCACATCAAACTTTAGTTGAGGCTCAAGAGAAGGCAGTGGCAACAAAAGCAGCAAAGGCAATAAAAGCAGAAAATGCACCTAGTGCATCAATATTCTATCTCAAATCAAAGAAAGACTAGTTGACATATCTACTGGAAGCAACACTAAGGATTGAGCGAAGTCTTGCCAACTTAGCCAAGAACCAGGAGAGCCTAGAGCGGATAGTTGAGAAGAAAATGTACAATCTTGATGTCAAGGTCACAAAGATACAATCTATTGTGGAGAAGCTGAGAGATGATGCTGAAGATGGAAATGAGCACACTACCACTGAGAGGTTTCAGATAGTGCCGAGGGCACCCAAGTCTTCTGTTCTGCCTGTAGCAGACACCAGGACAAGACACTTTGCACCTGCCGCTACTTCTACAGTGCCACCCCTAGTGTCAGCATCACCAGCTCAACAGACAATACCCGAGGTATTTCTAGAAGCAGTTCTCTCAAGCCATCTACGCATACCAGAGCAACAAGCCAGAAGACCGCTTCAAGAGTTCCGGAGATCGTTCCTAGAGTGTCGTATAGCACTATACTTTTCCAAGCTTTGTGGTAATTTGTTGCCAAAGGGGAGAAAATGTATAGATCATAGGATTCGAGAGAGAGAGTGCCTTGTTCTTTTGCTCGTTGCTTTTTATTGCTAGTTGCTACTTCGTCCGTTTCATTTCTGCTACTTATTGTTTTATTCTCGTGATATACTTTGTGTGGTAGTGTGATTGATCATACTATGCTTAACGTGTGATCTGTGCCTATCTCTGTGATTATTTGTGTATGATCATTCACTTATGTATTTGGTGATGTGTGCATGTTGTTTTACTCTTATCATTTTGTGCACTCGACCAAGATGTATGTGACATGGAAGAGTGATGCATGATCCTAATCGATTGTGCATTTGCATTCAAACACAAATTTTAAATAATGCACAAATTTAGGGGGAGCTCCTGCTTATCACATTCTTCTCAAAGCGATGATTTATTTCATTCATTTTATCATTTGTGGAAGCTTTGATCTATATGTTGTCGTCAATTACCAAAAAGGGGGAGATTGGAAGTTCAACTAATACCCGTGTGGTTTTGGTATTTCATAACACCATATAGCTCATTGAACTTATATCCATTCAAGATAAATATTTCAGGAAGTTCAATGAATGGCATGACATGGACTAGAGATGTGGAGCCCTCAAAATGCTAAGGAAAAATATTGGCAAAAGCTCAAGACTCTTCATCGTTATTTTAGTGATCCAAGATCACACTGAGTCCATAGGAAAGCCAATACTATTAAAAGGGGATGAGGTGTTGCTTAATGGCTTGCTTGCTCAAATGCTTAGTTATATTGCTCCAAAAACCCTAGCCACTTTCTCCATTGAAATATATCAAAACCCTAAACTCCAACTCGGCCCACCGATTCTTTCTACCCCGAACCACCGAGTTCATATGACATAGCCACAGCCAGAAACCCTAATAGTTTGGTCTCACCGATACGGGTCTCGGTCACACCTAGATGGCCTTGCCAACACTATGTGACTTGTTGCATTTATTTCAGTATCACCGAGTTATGCAATTGGTCTCGCCGAGTTGGCTTGACAGATTCTCTGTTGCCTTATTGCTTCACTTTGGTCTCACCGAGTTGATGCAATCGGCTCCACCAAGATGATGTTTGCCCTAAGCCCTAGCACATCGGTCCCACCAAGTTGTTCCTGTCAGTCCCACCAAGATTCCAAACATTTACATTTTTGAACAGATCGGTGCCACTGAGTTTAACCATTTGGTCTCATCGAGATGATTCAAATTTGTGTAATGGTTAGATTTTGTGTGGATGCTATATATAGCCCTCCACCCCCTTCTCCATTTGTGTGAGAGCCATCAGAACGTGCCTACACTTCCACCATACATTTTCTGAGAGAGAACCGCCTACTCATGTGTTGAGATTAAGACATTCCAATCCTACCACAAGAATCTTGACATCTAGCCATCCCCAAGTTGCTTTCCACTCAAATCACTCTTCCACCATAGCCAAATCCGAGAGAGAGAGAGAGAGAGAGAGAGAGAGAGAGTTGAGTGTTGGGGAGACTATCATTTGAAGCACAAGAGCAAGGAGTTCATCATCAACAAACCATCTATTACCTTTTGGAGAGTGGTGTCTCCCAGATTGTTTAGGTGTCGCTTGGGAGCCTCCTTCAAGATGTGGAGTTGAACCAAGAAGTTTGTAAGGGCCAAGAGATCGCCTACTTCATGAAGATCTACCCGAGTGAGGCAAGTCCTTCGTGGGCGATAGCCATGGTGGGATATACAAGGTTGCTTCTTCGTGGACACTTCCTGGGTGGAGCCCTCCATGGACTCGCGCATTCGTTACCCTTCGCGGGTTGAAGTCTCCATCAACGTGGGCGTACGATAGCACCTCCTATCGGAACCATGCCAAAAATCTCTGTGTCTCCGTTGCGTTTGCCTTCTCCAAACCCTTCCACTTACCTTTATATGCAATGTTTTACTTTCTTCTCTATATGATGACCCTCAAGTGTAGGGGAACTATCGTAGTCATTTTGATAAGTAAGAGTGTCGAACCCAACGAGGAGTGGTTTCCAGCAAGGTATTCTCTGCAGGCACTAAAATTGTCAGTAACTGATAGTTATGCGATAAGATAATTCGTAACGGGTAAAAAGTAACAAAAGTAACTAAGGTGCAGCAAGGTGGCCCAATCCTTTTTGTAGCCAAGGACAAGCCTAGACGAACTCTTATATAAAGCAAAGCGCTCCCGAGGACACATGGGAATTATTGTCAAGCTAGTTTTCATCATGCTCATATGATTCGCGTTTGTTACTTTGATAATTTGTTATGCGGGTGGACCGGTGCTTGGGTGCTGTCCTTCCTTGGAAAAGCCTCCCACTTATGATTAACCCCTCTCGCAAGCATCTACAACTACGAAAGAAGAATTAAGATAAATCTAACCATCGCATGAAACATATGGATCCAAATCAGCCCCTTACGAAGCAACACATAGGGTGTAAGCTTCTGTCACTCTAGCACACATAAACTACTTATTACTTCCCAATGCCTTCCCCTAGGCCCAAATCATGGTGAAGTGTCATGTAGTCGACGTTCACATAACACCGCTAGAGGAGAGACAACATACATCTCATAAAAATATCGAACGAATACCAAATTCACATGATTACTTATAACAAGACTTCTCCGATGTCCCCAGGAACAAATATAACTACTCACAAAGCATATTCATGTTCAAAACCAGAGGAGTATTAATTATCATTAAGGATCTGAACATATGATTTTCCACCGAATAAACCAAGTAGCATCAACTACAAGGAGTAATCAACACCACTAGCAACCCACAGACACCAATCTGAGGTTTTGAGACAGAGATCGGATGCAAGAGATGAACTCGGATTTGAGAGGAGATGGTACTGGTGAAGATGTTGATGGAGATTAACCCCCCTCGATGAGAGGATCGTTGCTGATAACGATGGCGGTGTTTCCCCCTCCGGGAGTGATGCTTCCCCGGCAGAACAGCTCCGCCGGAGCCCTGGAATGGTTCTGCCCAGGTTCCGCCTCAAGATGGCGCCGCTTCATCCCGAAAGCTTCCATCTGAGTTTTGCAGGTAAAAACCCTTTGAGGGAGTCCTGGACTAGGGGGTGTCCGGACAGCCGGACTATCATCATCCGCCGGACTCCAAGACTACGAAGATACAAGATTGAAGACTCCGTCCCGTGTCCGGATGGGACTTTCCTTGGCATGGAAGGCAAGCTTGGCGATACGGATATGTAGATCTCCTACCATTGTAACCGACTCTGTGTAACCCTAGCCCTCTCCGGTGTCTATATAAACCGGAGGGCTTTAGTCCATAGGACATAACCTCCATTACAACAATCATACCATAGGCTTGCTTCTAGGGTTTAGCCTCCTTGATCTCGTGGTAGATCTACTCTTGTACTACCCATATCATCAATATTAACCAAGCAGGATGTAGGGTTTTACCTCCATCAAGAGGGCCCGAACCTGGGTAAAACATCGTGTCCCTCATCTCCTGTTACCATCCGCCTAGACGCACAGTTCGGGACCCCCTACCCGAGATCCGCCGGTTTTGACACCGACATTGGTGCTTTCATTGAGAGTTCCTCTGTGTCGTCACCGATAGGCTCGATGGCTTCTTCAATCAACAACAACGCTGTCCAGGGTGAGACTTTTCTCCCCGGACAGATCTTCGTATTCGGCGGCTTCGCACTGCGGGCTAATTCACTTGGCCATCTGGAGCAGATCGAAAGCTACGCCCCTGGCCGTTAGGTCAGGTTCGGAAGCCTAAACTTCACGGCCGACATCCGCGGGGACTTGATCTTCGACGGGCTCGAGCCTCAGGCGAGCGTGCCGCACTGTCACGATGGGCATGATCTAGCTCTGCCGCCGGACAGTGCCTTGGTGGCCGCACACGAATCAGCTCCGGCCCTTAGTCCGGAGCCGATCGCCCAGATCGAGGACCGGTGGCTGTACACCGCCTAGGGGGCTGCAACTTCCACGGCGATGGAGCCGAACACCAACCTTGTCCCTTGCAAAGCTCGTGACTCCGAGGTGCCGGACTCCCTGCCGGACTCCGAACCTCCCGCGCCCCTGCCAATCGAATCTGATTGGGCGCCGGTCATGGAGTTCACCGCCGCGGACATCTTCCAACACTCGCCCTTTGGCGACATCCTAAATTCGCTAAAACATCTCTCGCTATCCGAAGAGACCTGGCCGGACTATGGCCAGGACGGTTGGGATACGGATGACGAAGAAATTCAAAGCCCACCCACCACCCACTTTGTAGCCACTGTCGACGATCTAACAGACATGCTAGACTACCACTCCAAAGACATCGACGGTATGGACGACGATGCCGGAGACGAAAAAGAACCAGCGCCTACAGGGCACTGGAAGACCACCTCGTCATATGACATATACATGGTGGACACCCCAAAAGAGGGGGACGGCGAAGAAGCAGCGGAGGCAGATTCCTTAAAGAAACAGCCCAAGCGCCGACGTCAGCGGCGCCGCTCTAAATCCCGCCACAGCAAGAATGGAGATTCAGGCACAGGAGATAATAATACCCCAGAAAGTGCCGAAGACAATCCCCTCCAGCAAGATTCAGCGCAGGAGGATGCAGAAGCAAGCCCTCACGAGAGAGCGGCAGATGAAGAGGTCGAGGATGATAATTACATACCTCCCTCCGAAGACGCGGCAAGCCTCAACGATGACGAATTCGTCGTGCCCGAGGATCCCGTCGAACAAGAGCGTTTTAAACGCAGGCTTATCTCCACGGCAAATAGCCTAAAGAAAAAGCAGCAGCAGCTTCAAGCTAATCAAGACCTGCTGGCCGATCAATGGACCGAGGTCCTCGCGGCCGAAGAGTACGAACTCGAATGCCCCTCCAAAAGCTACCCAAAACGCAAGTTGCTCCCCCGATTAGAGGAGGAAGCATACATACCTTCATCACCAGCGCACAATACGGCTGACCGACCACCCCGTGGTCGCGACAGAGAGGCACCTAGGCCCTCCACCAAGATCGTACCCGGCATCACTCCAGAAGTACGAAGCCAAGAGGGAACGCGCTGGACTTGTGAGATATATTGGAGGACAAAGCAAGGCAATCCAGATCCATCTATGGATCACGTGGGCGCCCCACGACCCACGACGAATACCGTCGCGCCGGATACAATAACTCTGGCCGGGCCGAACACAGTAGACAACGCTCACTCGAGCTACGTCGTGATATTGCTCAATATAGAGGCGCCGCACACCCGCTATGCTTCACTGACGAAGTAATGGATCATCAAATCCCCGAAGGGTTTAAACCTGTAAACATTGAATCCTATGATGGCACAACAGACCCCGCGGTTTGGATCGAAGATTATCTCCTTCACATCCATATGGCCCGCGGCGACGATCTCCACGCCATCAAGTATCTCCCACTCAAGCTTAAAGGACCAGCTCGGCATTGGCTTAACAGCTTGCCCGTAGAGTCAATTGGGTGTTGGGAAGACCTGGAAGCCGCATTCCTCGACAACTTCCAGGGCACATAATTGAGCAGCCAGAAAAATCGGCCAGACAGTTCTGGACACGGTTCTTAACAAAGAAAAATTAAATCGTCGATTGTCCGGATGCAGAGGCCCTCGCAGCCTTCAAACATAACATCCACGACGAGTGGCTAGCCCGGCACCTAGGACAGGAAAAGCCGAAATCCATGGCAGCCCTCACATCTCTAATGACCCGCTTCTGTGCAGGAGAGGACAGCTGGCTAGCTCGCAGCAACAACCTCAGTAAAAATTCTGGCAGTCCGGATACCAAGGACCACAATGGCAGGTGGCATCGAAGCAAAAATAAACGCCGCATTAACGGCGACGACAAGGAGGATACGGCAGTCAACGCCGGATTCCGAGGCTCTAAACCCGGTCAGCAGGAAGAAGCCATTCAAAACAACCACTCCGGGTCCGTCCAATTTGGACCGAATACTCGACCGCTTATGTCAGATACATGGCACCCCCGAAAAGCCAGCTAATCACACCAACAGAGATTGTTGGGTATTCAAGCAGGCAGGCAAGTTAATTGCCGAAAACAATGACAAGGGTCTGCACAGCGATGATGAGGAAGAGACCCGACCGCCAAACAATAGAGGACAGAAGGGTTTCCCCCCACAAGTGCGGATGGTGAACATGATATACGCAACCCATATACCCAAGAGGGAGCGGAAGCGTGCACTAAGGGACGTATATGCGATGGAGCCAGTCGCCCCGAAGTTCAATCCATGGTCCTCTTGCCCGATCACTTTCGATCGAAGAGACCATCCGACCAGTATCCGCCATGGCGGATTCGCCGCATTGGTTTTAGACCCAGTCGTCGATGGATTTCACCTCATGAGAGTCCTGATGGACGGCGGCAGTAGCCTGAACCTGCTTTATCAGGATACAGTGCGCAAGATGGGCATAGACCCCTCAAGGATTAAACCTACAAAGATGACCTTCAAAGGCATCATACCAGGTGTTGAGGCCAATTGTACAGGCTCAGTCACACTGGAAGTGGTCTTCGGATCTCCGGACAATTTCCGGAGCGAGGAGTTAATCTTCGACATAGTCCCGTTCCGCAGCGGCAATCACGCTCTGCTCGGACGAACCGCGTTTGCAAAGTTCAACGCGGTGCCGCATTATGCATACCTCAAGCACAAGATGCCAGGCCCTCGTGGAGTCATCACGGTCAACGGAAATACGGAACGCTGCCTCCGAATGGAGGAACATACAGGGCTCTCGCGGCAGAAGTACAAAGCAGCCTTCTAAGGCAATTTTCGAGTCCGGCCGTTAAACAGCCGGACACGGCCAAACGGGGCTGGAGCAACATCAACCAAGACCACCTGGCACGTTCCCAGCACGCGTAGCAATGCGGCCCCAACCCCAGCACTTGCATAATTGCAAGACCAACCCTCCGCGTACATCATTACGCTCTGGAGATACCATGGGCCTAGGGGGAGGGGCACGACCACAACAGACCCAGAGTGCGGCTCGACCACACCAGGGGCTCCCAAGTGTGTCGCTCTTTTTTATCATTTTTCTTCTTTGTATACACAGGACTCCGTTCACCAGAGGCCCTGTCCGGCGGTGAACCCGCCGAACTGACGATGCAACAGCCAGGAAGGGAAGGCTACGACGAACACTCAGGTGGTCTCCATTACGAGCATTAAATTTGATTATACACACCAGTCTGCAGCCCACCCCTGGAGGGGGACATGTTTATTTAGTCCAATCCCTTGCTTACCATACTATTTGTATCCTTCCGCACTCATAGCAGAATTCCTTGAATAAATAATGCAGCATTTTTTGCCTGTTATTGCATTACTAATGACATCTCGCACCCGTATATTTTGGTACGGCCGAATACACCAGGGGCTTATGTTCCCCGCATTATGGTGTGATAAGTCCGAACACTTTCACAAGTACGGCACCCCGAACTTATAGCATTATATGAATCGGCTCCGAATCATGTCTTGGGTCAATAGTTGGGTTTGCCCGGCTCCCACGTTTTGGTGCCTTACGTTCCGTTCTGTCGGCTAAGGTGGCACTGGGAGAACCACTGCGATTGCGCCCCGGTTGAGCTGGGCGAGCGCCTCAGTGGAGAAAGCTAAAACTGACTGGCATGATAAGGCGAGAGACGGGTCGCTGTTCGAGAGGTCTTTTCGGTTCCCTAAAGACCTATGCCGCTTCGAGCGAAGTACCGGATAATGTCCGACGAAAGCATGGATAGCGCCCCGAATTCGGTCTTCCGAATACTAGGGGCTTCGCCGAAATTTAAAATTATAGAATTCTATGGCTAAGTGAGAGTGTTCAAGCATTATAAGTCCGGTTGCCTTGTTCGTTGTGTTGAGCGCCTCCCTAGATGGACCCAAAAATGGGAACAAGAGTGCTCAAGTTTATCCCGAACACCCCAGCACTCGTGGCTTGGGGGCTGAAGCCAACGACTTGCCATCTCTCAGATTTTATAAACGGCCGCACATAAGGTAATATTTTAAATTAAACAAGCGTTGCGTAGCACATATGAACAAAGTTTTCAGTGCACAGGATAATACATAGCGAGTTTACTCAATAATTACATCTCTGGGGCACTCATCCGCAATATTGCGGGCACCCTTCAGGACAGTCTTATAATACATTTCGGGCGTACGATACTCCTTGCCCGCTGGCGGCGGGTCAGTAAGAAGCCTCTCCGCATCCAGCCTGCCCCAGTGCACCTTTGCGCGGGCAAGGGCTCGACGAGCACCTTCAATACAGGCGGAGCGCTTGATGACATCCACCCAGGGGCACGCATCCACCAGCCGCCGCATGAAGCCGAAGTAGCTCCCAGGCATGGCCTGTCCAAGCCACAGCCGGACTATAAGGCCCTTCATGGCCTCCTCAGCTACCTTGTGGAGCTCGACCAGCTGCTTCAGCTGGTCGCTAGGGGGCACCGGATGGCCAGCCTCAGCGTACTGAGACCACAAGACCTTCTCCGTTGAGCTCCCCTCCTCGCCACGGTAGAATGCGGCAGCGTCGGATACACTGCGAGGCAGATCTGCAAACGCCCCTGGAGAGCTCCGAATTCGGGTAAGTGTCAGGTAGTTTACATTAACATGCTTGCTTTGCATGAAAAATGCCTTACCCGCCGCTATTTTCTTCATATCCTCAACTTCCTGAAGGGCCTTACGGGCCTCGGCCTTGGCAGACTTGCCACTTTCGAGAGCCGAGGCGAGCTCGGACTCTCGAGTCTTTGAGTCGCGCTCCAAACTCTCATGCTTCTCCATGAGAGCCTAGAGCTCTTGCCGCACCTCCGCCACCCGTGCCTCCTGCTTTTCTCGCTCTGCTCGATCCGCGGCCGCATTGCGTTCGGCCGCGGACACAGCCTCCTTCAGGTCCGCCACCTTGTTTTTGGCCCCTGCAGTACCCATGTTATCCTTGTTATTCTCTTATTGCAACCTAAATCCTTTTCTGTAAGGTAACTTTTCAAAGTGGTGTTACTCACCTTCTTTGTCCTCGAGTTGCCTCTTGGCATGGCCGAGCTCTCGCTCGGACCGCTCGAGATCTTGCTTCAATGCACCAACCTCCGCAGTCAGTGCGGCAGAGGTCAGCAGCGCAGCCTGCAAACCCATATTGACATACTTTTTAGCAACCCTGCGTATATCTTTTTAGATCCTCAGTCCGGCTTTTCTTTCCGAACACCGAACCGAGTATCAAGGGCTACTGTATATGCGGTACTACATTACATAATTTTAACTTCTTACATCAAAGCCTGTTAGAAGGCTGCTGCAGGCTTCGGTCAACCCGCTCTTTGCGAGCTGAACCTTCTGGATCACCGCACTCATGATAGTGCGGTGTTCTTCCTCGATGGAAGCACCTTTGAGCGCCTCCAGCAAGTTGTCCGGCGCCTCCGGTTGGACGGAGGCTGCCGGCATCACGGTCTTGCCCTTCTTGCGAAGGGGCCGCTTGCCGGACTCCGGAACCACTGCAGGTTCCGGCGTAGAGTCCGGCGCAAAGTCCGGGAGGCTGCCTTGCGGCGCCTCCGGAGCCTCCTCCTAATGGGTCCCTTTCTGGGATCCCACCTCGGCATCCTCATCGGCGCGAGGGGTGGAGGCAGTCGGGATGGAATCCACATCCGACGGAGCCAACGACCCGCTCGATGAAGCGGGGAGATCATCATCGGTCGGACTGCAGGCAGCATGCGGCATTAGAAGGACACTATGTGACACAAAAGAGAAATTACAAATCATTCGGGGATCTAGATACTTACGATCCCGCCAGAGGCCTGGCCCTTGAAGGCCACTCTTCGCCGCCAACGTTGGTGTTGGTAGAGCTGTCCGGGGGAATAGTTCTCCCCCTCTTGGACCCTTCGGCCTCCCCTGTTGGGGAAGCCTTCCTCTTCCTCTCTCCCTCCTCTGGGAGAGAGTCTTCTTCCTCCTCCTCATCTTCGAGGGAGGAGTCCGCCTTGGAGTCGTCGGACACCTGAAAACGGGAACTCTTTCGAGTGCCCGTGGCCGGAACTAGTAGCCCCGCTAGACGGGCGTCCACTTGGTCTTCTGGCATGGGAGCCGAGCAGATGAGCTGCTCGGCCTTCTTCATCCATTCCTGTCAAAGGAAAAGGGAGATTGAAACATGCTTAGAATCAATCTATTAACAATAAAGTGTCCCGTAAAGGGGTAGAATCACTTACCTCGTCAGTTGGACGCTGCGAGTGAAATCCGCGATCTTCCGTCGCGGATGCGGGGGCTTCGGCGCCCTTAAACAGCACCCTCCAGGCGCCTTCGTACATCGTGTCGAAGAGCCCGCTCAATGCCTGGTGCTGTTCTGGATCGAACTCCCACAGATTGAATGCCCGTTCTTGGCATGGGAGAATCCGGCGGATGAGCATGACTTGGACCATGTTAACCAGCCTGAGCTTCTTATTCACCAGCTTCTGGATACAGGCTTGGAGTCACGTCAGCTCCTTCGAATTACCCCACAGCAAGCCCTTCTCTTTCCAGGAGGTGAGCTGTGTAGGGATCCCAGATCTGAACTCGGGGGCCGCCGCCCACGTAGGGTCGCGTGGCTCGGTGATATAGAACCACCCCGACTGCCACCCCTTGACAGATTCCACGAAGGCCCCTTCGAACCAAAGGACGTTGGGCATTTTGCCCAACATGGCACCTCCGCACTCCACTTGAGTGCCCTTCACTACCTTCGGCTTGACATTGAAGGTCTTGAGCCACAAGCCGAAGTGGGGCTGGATGCAGAGGAAGGCCTCGCACACGACGATAAACGCCGAGATGTTGAGGATGAAGTTCGGCGCCAGATCATGGAAATCTAGGCCGTAGTAGAACATGAGCCCCCGAACAAAGGGGTGAAGTGGAAAGCCCAGTCCGCGGAGGAAGTGGGGGAGGAAAACGACCCTCTCATGGGGCCTGGGGGTGGGGATGAGTTGCCCCTCGTCGGGCAGCCGATGCGCGACGTCGCCGGAAAGGTATCTGGTGCTGCGCAGCCTTGTGATGTGCTCCTCCTTAACAGTGGAGGCCAACCATTGGCCTCCCGCTCCGGACATGGTCGGAGAAGGTCAAGACGAGATGCGCGAACTTGGGCGTTGGAGATCGAGTGCGCGGAGATGGATAAGCAAAGGAGGAAGAAGGCGTAGGTGAAAAGGTGAATCCTTATCCCTTATATATAGGCGGGCGAAGACTATTCATCCCCCACTAGCCTGGTAAAACTCGCTTATCTCCCAAGCGCCACCATCAATGGCGCGGTTGGGTTACCCATGTCTGTATTGACGAGAATCCCAGAATAAGGGGAACACAATCTCTGCTTCGACAAGACGTGCCAAGGAAACCGCTTCGCTAAACGCGCTGAGGCGGTATAATAAAAAACGTAAAGGCTTGGTAGTGGTGTGACGTCATGCCGCGAAATATGTCAGCAGATTGAACTTGTGTACATTTTATTCTCTCTACGGTGGAATGTGGAATTTATTTTTGCAGAGCCGGACACTATCCTGGTGTTCACAATCTTCTTTGGATTATTCGGAGGAGGAACCCGCCTTGCAATGCCGAACATTATGCGCGCCGGACTCATCGTCATTGAAGCCAGGTTCAGGGGCTACTGAGGGAGTCCTGGACTAGGGGGTGTCCGGACAGCCGGACTATCATCGTCCGCCGGACTCCAAGACTACGAAGATACAAGATTGAAGACTCCGTCCCATGTCCAGATGGGACTTTCCTTGGCGTGGAAGGCAAGCTTGGCGATACGGATATGTAGATCTCCTACCATTGTAACCGACTCTGTGTAACCCTAGCCCTCTCCGGTGTCTATATAAACCGGAGGGCTTTAGTCCATAGGACATAACCTCCATTACAACAATCTTACCATAGGCTAGCTTCTAGGGTTTAGCCTCCTTGATCTCATGGTAGATCCACTCTTGTACTACCCATATCATCAATATTAATCAAGCAGGACGTAGGGCTTTACCTCCATCAAGAGGGCCCGAACCTGGGTAAAACATCGTGTCCCTCGTCTCCTGTTACCATCCTCCTAGATGCACAGTTCAGGACCCCCTACCCGAGATCCACCGGTTTTGACACCGACACCCTTCATATAGGCAAAGAGGGCACCGGGGGCCTACCAACACTACAAAGAAGACACATCCGTGACATTTTGGGCCGAGCAAAAAAAATTCTGTCATACTTATGACACTTCTACAACGATAATTGTGACAAAACCTGGTATCATCATAGATGTGGTGGGTTCCTACTTCTATGACTAAAAATCATGACAGAAAATGGGCTTTTCATCCTGGGCGGAAAAAACCATTATAGAAGCGAGGGCGAGGAAAATATCCAGGAGTTCTTGGTTATGGTGGGTGGTCAGGGGCCGAGCAGTGCACGTTTCTCTCGTACCGTACGTGCGTGGGGGTGCGAGGCATTGGGATCTAACTGAACCAGAGCGAGGCGTCGCCGAACTGAACCCAAGCGATTGCACTGCAGGCTACGCGTTACTGAACCCGAGGGATCGAGCGATTCCTTCGCTACTTCTACTAACTGAAGTCGATCGATGTTGCCTCTGGATGAACAGTAAGTGTTGCTGGGGGGTTTGCATGAACAATTCCCTGTGGGGGTGGATGAACAGGACCCCTTGGTTTCCTCTGGATGAACAGGACCCCGATCGATCGAGCCGGTTGGGGCTGGATGAACAGGACCCCATGGAGGGCTGGATGAACAGGAGGACCCCGTGGAGGGCTCGTTGAACAGTAGCCGGTGGAGGGCTGGATGAACAGTAGCCCATGGAGGGGTGGCTGGATAGGAGCCCGTGGAGAGGGCTAGTTGAACAGTAGCCGTTGGAGTAGCGCACGGTGGAGGCTGGATGAACAGGAGCCCGTGGATGAACAGTCGTAGGTGGAGGCTGGAGGAGGTCGATGGTGGATGAATAGTAGCCCGTGGAGGCTGGAGGAGGTCGACAGTGGAGATGAGCAGTATCTCGTGGAGTCCCATTTTGCGGTACGCCACACCCCTCCTGGTGAACAGGACCCCTGTTTCGACCGTAGCGCTCCAACACAAGTCCGTTTCCTCCGTTTTGCGGTACAATACACCCCTCCCGATCAACAGGACCCCGTTTCGACCGTAGGAGGTCCAACAAAAGTCCTTTTCCTCCGTTTTGTGGTATGCTAGACCCCTCCTGATGAACAGGATCCTGTTTCGAACGTGGCCGGTCGAACACGAGGCCGTTTCGTCCGTTCTGCGTTATGTCAGGCCTTGTTTCCATTGGTTGTTCCGTCCAAGCCGGTTGGCTCCATCGCGTTCCGTTGCCTCCCCATGAACACGACGCATTCCGTTGCCTCCCCATGAACACGACGATGACGCAGTTTCTCCGTTCCGACCGAGCCATGTACACGAGCACTGGCTGTACGTATGCGCAAGTAGGCGTTCGAGACCCCGCCCGTATGTACATACGTGTCCGTGTTTACTTTCTTGCACGCTGGCTGTTGTACGTATGTGTATATGCTACGTGCGTGCCTCTACTACGACACGTGCGCGCCTCTACTACGACACGTGGGCGCCTCTACATCGACCAGTATGTACGTACACATTCGCGACCAGAATGACAACGCTACGTATGCTTCGACCAGGTGGGTCCCGACTGTCAGGCACTTCCTTGCGTTCAAAGATGTAGCTTGTGGGTCCCATAGTCAGGGGGGCGAATCGTTTTTTTTGCCCGGACGCAGTTCCTTATGTACGAAGATGTAGCTGGTGGGTCCCAACTGTTAGGGGGGCGAATCCTTTTTTTTGCCTGGACGCACTTCCTTGCGTGTGAAGATGTAGCAGGTGGGTCCCAGCAGTCAGGGGGGGGGGGACATTTTTTTTTTGCGAAATATGGTGGCCCATCCGGTGGGTCCCTGCTGTTAGGTGGAGGATTAATTATTTTGCGCGTAATAAGGAGGCACTTCTTTGTGGCTGTCGTGGTCCCAGCTGTCAGCCTCTCCACGTACAGTACTCTTCCGACGGAAGTCGTTCCTTGACCACGTTGACCACGCCGCACCGAGAGCACCAGGGCGGTGGACGATGGCGAGGCCTGGGAAGGGGGCGACACAGAGCCGGGGAAGACGTGGCAGTGGAAGCCCGCGCGGAGAGGAGTACGAGGGTTCACTTGTTCGGCTGCGGTGTGAGGCTGTCGTCGCCACAGAATAACGGGGGGTGTGGGTGAGTAGAGGGATGCCTTGGCCAACGGTGGGAGTAGTAGGGGGCAGTGAGGTCTGCGCGGTAGCACAGCCGGCCACCGGAGGCGGGATCAGACGGTCCCGCCGGTGCTGGATTTGGCGGCTGGAGCTAGAAGATAAGGCATTAAAGAAACACAGCGGCCATTGGATTGACATCCAACGGTTACGTCAGCTAGAATCATTTGTTGATGTATATACTAACTAAAAAAATCTTGCATACGCGTTAACTTAATAGGCCCACAAGTCAGACCATTCCCTCTTTTTTAATAATTTATATATAGCTCATTGCAACTTCTTATGCAATTTATTTCAGTCCGTTTTTTGTTGTTGGCCAGGGCCAGGGTTAAAAATTTAAACAGAATTTCGCATATTTCTGTGGGTTCCAAACTATTTTTAATACCGAAATGTCAAGCCAGATTGAAAGTACTTTGAAGATATATTTAAATTAGGTTAAAGCTCAGTGAAATAGGATTCTGAAAATGTGAAAAAAATCAGAAATTATAAAGTAATTGCCAATTTGTCATCTGTTTTTTATATTTACAACCCATTTCATATTACTTTCAAGATTTGCATGCATCTTGAAAGAGTTGCAGCCCATCAGGGCGTAGAAAAATAAGTAGGCTTGGATTGGGTATTCTTCAGAAAAAATAAATTGGGCTCATTTTCACAAAGAAAAAATAGTTGGGCTGGTCACATGGTGAACATAAGATATAAGCTTGGGCTAGACGGGCCACAACCCAGTTCAAACCCTGCTCCGTCTCATCAATAACAAAAATAATATTGCTTGAGCAGCTATGTCCCAGGTGTCAGCCCATCTTGTGATGTTCTCTTGTCTATTGACTATAGACGCTCACAATGTCATGGGTCCCAGATGTCAGGAAAAACTAGGAGGAAGCATTTTCTTTTTCCATACCCTGACATGGTGGGCCCCTACTGTCATCCTCTCCACGTACTTTTGCCAATTCCTATTGTTTATTGACCATGTTGACAACACGAGATGATGGTGTTGCGACGAGCACACGAAAGCGTGCGGAGGATGATGGCGAGGCCTCGGACGTCGGCGTTAACTATTTAGGAGACGGTGGGGCAGCGATGCGTGCGCTGAGGCGCAACCAGCCGTGGGAGGCAGAAGCAGGCGGCCCCACCGGTGTTGGTTTGGTTTTGGTGGCTGGAGGAAGGCAGGACTGAAGAAACACGACAGACTATAAAAGCAGCAGGAGTACTTAACAACCTTAACTGAAACCAGCAGGGACACTTAACAACCATAGCTAAAAGTAGTATGAGTACTTATACAGGCTCAACCATACAAAGCATGCCTCGCACAGTGCTACTTTGCCTACAGTTAACCAAGGGTGAGGCTGCCAAGCCCCAGGACAAGGCCCATGCGCCACCCCATGCATCCACAACCTTCTAAAAGCGGCTTCATCTTGCAATGTGGTCAATAAACAGGATATTCGCTTTAGAGCCATGGAAAAGCAGGAACATAATATTCTGTCCTATTCTCCAAGATGGACGGGCCATCATTATTTGAGACCACCCATGAATAAGTATCTTTTCACCTCCAAGGGGAATGGAGTAGGACTTTAAACTCAAATCGCTCAGAGAGTGGGTTGCTCAACAATCTTTTCAGAATCAAACAGAGCAGCCACCGGACAAAGCCGACGCGGGGTGGCTATTTATAGCCGCAGCCTTCCCAGATGGGAAATGACCATTTGGACACGAGGTCCAGCCAATGGCCAACCGACACGTTCACAATGGTCGGATTTTGGAGAAATGGTAACATTACTTGAGGAACAAGTAATGCTAACTCCTCGGTCCGAGTCAAATCTCTCGCAGCGAAGAAGATCACAGTCTCTTGCTAGCAAGTATTTTCTCGGAGCACAAAGTGATTTCTCTCACAGCTTTCATAGGTATTGGGTTAAGCATGAGAGAATCAAAAGCTTCGAAGGCTACGCCCCTCTTAATAGTACGGTAGTCCTATGACTCACTGAAAGAAGAAGAACAACGAAATAAATTCTACGTTTCATCTCGTCTTCATTATTCCTCGAGCGCAGTCATTTGCTTCTAACATACATCGAACCAATTGCTTGAACTTCAGCAATTTTCAGGGGTCACTCTTGTTAGCTTTATCTTCGGTGATAACCTTCACTGCCTCGCAGGGAGATTATCTTCCTCGTCTTCATCAAACTCCTCAATACTTCAGGGACCTGTTTATCTGTGTTCACTAGCAAACACATAAGTCCCATACTGTTTATGTCAACAAACTCCAAAACATAAGGGGCCTATCATTGCACCAATAATCTCCCCCTTTTTGGACGGTTGTTGACAAAACAGATAATCATCGATGTGAAGATATGTAAGGGAAATGTAAATCAAACAAGAGTGAACTTGTGTTACTTGACTCGATGATGAAATGTACTCCCCCTAGAAGTATGTGCTACTTATTGAGCTTGTGTTGATTTTTCCCTTGAAGAGGAAAGGGTGATGCAGGAAAGTAGAGATAAGTATTTCCCTCAATTAACAACCAAGGTATCAATCCAGTAGGAGGCACAAGCAAGTCTCCAATCTATGCACCTGCACGAAGTAACAAACACTTGCACTCAACGTGAAAAAGGGGTTGTCAATTCCTTCACGGTCTCGAACCCGAGTGATATCTAATAGAGATAGGTATAAAAGATAAATAAAAGAGCAAACTAAAGTAAATATAAATAAATTGCAGCAAGGTATTTTGGGTTTTTTGGTTTATAGATCTGAAAATATATGATGGATAATAGACCCGTGGCCCATAGGTTTCACTAGTGGCTTCTCTCTTGAAAGAAAACATACGATGGGTGAACAAATTACTGTCGAGCAATTGATATAAAAGAGCAAAGTTATGACGATATCCAAGGCAATGATTATGAATATAGGCATCACGTCCGTGTCAGGTGGACCGACTCCTGCCTGCATCTACTACTATTACTCCACACATCCACCGCTATCCAGCATGCATTTAGAGTATTAAGTTCATAAGAATGGAGTAACACCTTAAGTATAATGACATGATGTAGAGGGATAAACTCAAGCAATATGATGAAAACCCCATCTTTTTACCCTTGATGGCAACAATACAATTTGTGCCTCGCTACCCCTACTTTGTCACTGGGTGAGGACACCGCAACATTGAACCCAAAACTAAGCACCTCTCCCATTGCAAGAAGAACCAATCCAGTTGGCCAAACCACACCGATAATTCGAAGAGAAATACAAAGATATTTAATCATGCATAGAAGAGTGCAGAAAAGACTCAAATAATATTTGTAGATAATCTAATCATAAATCCACAATTCATCGGATCTCGACAAACACACCGCAAAAGAAGATTACATTGGATAGAACTCCAAGAACATCTAGGAGAACATTGTATTGAAGATCAAAGGGAAAGAGAGAAGAAGCCAACTAGCTACTAGCTATGGACCCGTAGGTCTATGGTAAAGTACTCATGCTTCATCGGAAGGGTAATAGAGTTGATGTAGATGCCCTCCGTGATCAAATCCCCCTCGGGTAGGGTGCCGAAAAAGGCCCCAAGATGGGATCTCACGGGAACAGAGGCTTGCGGCGGTGGAAAAGTATTTTGGTGGACGCTTCTGTTGGTTTGGGATTATTTGGGAATTTATAGTGCAAGAATTAGGGTTGGAGGACTCCCGATGGGCCCACAAGCCAGGGAGGCGCCCCCCCTAGGGCGCGGCCTGAGGGCTTGTGGATCCCTCGGGACTCTTCTGGCCTCATGTAATGACCCGAGACCGATGCTCCACGAGCCTTCCATGTTTCTCGTTGTCGCCGTGTGTTTTGTTTGCTTGTTGCATTTCACCATCGCATCTTTTGCATTGCATCGGCACTCTATTGACATCATGATTTAAGAACTTGCATCCGCTCGTAGTTTTCATTTCCCCTACCTTCGTTGACCGATCCGAGTCCAACCGGTTTTCGATTCCCTCTTGTCAAACCACCTAACCCCTCTTTGCTGAGTGCATTGACCCCTCGCGCAAGTCTGAAACTCCCCCGAACCCGACGCACAAGTGACCATTGGGTCTGGATCAACTGCAAACATCCCTAAAATATCTTCGGTTAGCACTATCGGTTAGAAAAATGTTTAAACAACCTAAAAAATGTTTAAACTTGTTGTTTGATTAGTTTGCATAAATAACATGTTAAAATGGTTTATTTCATAACTTAATAACCGTAGCTCCAGTTTCAATGAACTTTATATGTAAATGGGTTTGAAAAATGCATAGTTTGACATGGTGCACTTATTTTGCATGTTTAACAACTCTAAAAGTGAGTATTGGGCAGAACAGTACCAAACTTGGAATATGCACATGAGGATTTTCCGGAATTGTTGTTTATTGTTTCCGGCCTCATTTAAACTTGCCTAGATAGGTAGTTTTATTATGCCTCACCTCTTTCCATGTTTAACAACATTTAATATTGTTGGGTACATAAATGAGAGCGAACTAAATTATTAAATGTGGTGTTTCATCAGTATGCAACTCGTTGCTTATTGGGCTCCACTTAAATTGTAGGATTGTTTGTTGCACTTTGCCATGTCATGCATATTTAAACCAGACATGCATCATACTTGTTTGTGCATCATGCCTTGTTTTGTTTACCATGTTGTTTGCTCCTTTCTAGTGTTGCTTCTAAGTTCCAGTAATGTTGAGATTGTGAGGAGTTATTCAACTACGCTTGGTTCGTCTACGCCCCTTCGTCTTTTTCATGGACTCGTTCTTCTTCCTAGCGGGATTTCAGGTAAGATAACCGTCACCTTGGATCTCACTGCTATCCTGGCTTTGCTAGTTGTCTCGATGCTATCTCTATGCCACGCTACCCACCACTTGTTTATCAAGCCTCCCAAATTGCCATGAACAGCCTCTAACCTTTTTCACCATCCCAGCAAACCGTTGTTTGGCTATGTTACCACTTTGCTCAACACCTCTTACAGCGTTGCTAGTTGCAGGTGTAGTTACAGGTCGTTCCATGTTGCGACATGGATATCATGGTTATCTTGGGATATCACAATATCTCTTATTTAATTAATGCGCATATATACGTAGCAAAGGGTGAAAAGCTTGGCCTTTTGCCTAGTGTTTTGTTCCACTCTTGCCGCCCTAGTTTCCGTCAGACCAGTGTTATGTTCCTTGATTTTGCGTTCCTTGCACAGTTGGGGTTTATGGGCCCCCCTTGACAGTTCGCTTTGAATAAAACTCCTCCAGCAAGGCCCAACATTGGTTTTAACATTTGCCAACATAATAATATTGAATTAATTAATTAATTGGCATAGGGGGTTGCATCCCTGAGGTTCCTCAATTCAACATAATACTGGGGGGACTAGTGCTGATGGTGTTGGTCCCAAACTAGAGCGATGTGCGGGGCCGCCCCTTGGCAACTTGGGGTATTTTGGCACCTGTACGCGTAGCTCATCCATCGTGGCCTGAGACGAGATACGTGCGGCTACTATCAGGGTGTTGGCATGTTGGGAGGTCTTGTTGGACTTGTTTTACCATTGTCGAAATGTCTTGTGAACCGGGATCGTGAGCCTGATCGGGTTGTTCCGGGAGGAGGATTTTCCTCCGTTCACCGTGAGAGCTTGTGATGAGCTAAGTTGGGACACCCCTGCAGGGTTTAAACTTTCGAGAGCTGTGCCCGCGATTATGTGGCAAATGGGAATTTTTAATGTCCGGTTGTAGAGAACTTGACACCAGATCCGAATAAAATACACAAACCGCGTGTGTAACCTTGACTGTTCTTTTCAAGTGAGTCGAGAAGAGAACACGGTGGGGTTATGTTTGAACGTAAGTAGTTCATGATCACTTCTTGATCATTACTAGTTTGCGACCATTTGCGTAGCTTATCATCTTATTCTTGTACTCATAAGCTAGCCACCATACAATGCTTAGTCGCTTGCTGCAACCTCACCACTTATCATTTCCATACCGATTAAGCTTTGTTAGCCTTGATACCCATGGTAATGGGATTGCTGAGTCCCCGTGGCTCACAGATTCTACAACAATAGTTACAGGTATAGGTGCAATGTTCATGACGTGAGAGCAATGTTTGCTTGTTTGGAGTTCTTCTTCTGCTTCTTCTTCGATCAAGGGATTTAGGTTCTAGGTCGGGAGCCTGGGATTAGTAGGGTGGATGTCGTTCCTCTTTTTTGTTTAATTTCATCCGTAGTTGGATTCTACTCTTCTCTATGATGATTGCTATGTATTGATGTATTGTTGTATTCATGATGTAGCTTGTGGCGAGTGTAAGTGTGGGGACCCCGACTCATAAGTCGTGATCATCGAATGCACGTGTACAATGATCCCAGAGATCAATGCTCACTGAACACACATAAGCTGAATAACAAGAGTCTTACATCCATACATACCGTTTTACACAAGTAGGACCATTATGGTCAAGTCTTGAGTATATCATCGTAGCGGAAATCTTCGTCGATAACTTGGACCCATGCCATCTGCCTTAACCCTACAGGCATTCTGACTGGGAAGCGCCCTAGCTCGCATGTTCGTCACCGAAGTATTCTTCATCACATCCTGTTCTTTCATGCCTGGCCAATAAAATAACCAGTGGCAAGCCAATGAGTACTTTGAATGTACTCGCAATCAACCCATGTTTTGGTTCAAGATACAACAATGCATGATATAGGTAAATTTTTGCAGAAAGCTAGTTTTGAGTGCAATGACATGTTCAACAACTTGTAAGACATGCATCAAGAGAATCAAGTAACCATGAGGACAGGTTACAGATATCGACATATATAGAGTGGGCACCAACCCATCTAACATAAATAGAGTGGGCACCAACCCATCTAACATAAATAGAGTGGGCACCAACCCATCTCAATCATGTCAAGTCCGTTGACTTGACCCATGTCATTTTATCAACACACACACACTTGGTTTGTAAACAAGTGGACGTAGCCCAAGAGCGGTTACCCAACTGTCCTTGACCGTGGGCACGGCTATTCGAATAGTTTTACACTCTGCAGAGGTTGCACACTGTACCCACAAGATTCGGGGAACTTCCGTGTCAGCCACGACCCGCAGTACCTCAAGTACCCAGGGTAAGCACCCGATCACTACCTTTCCCTAGATGACACTAACATGGAGTCCACTCGATTGGCAGTGACCCCCGTGCCCAACATTTCACATAACATTTTCGTGGAGCCTTGCTCCCATATTTATCACATACCACTGGCACGGGGTACCAAGGGTGTGTCCGGTTCCCCATAAAAATGTTCTTGGTCGCCCTACCTGGCACGACCCCGTCCCGAGAGAGAGCACCAACTCTCCCCCGTCACTAGTAATGCGGGCTCCAAGCTAGTATCGGTCTAGGTACTCAATAATGTCCTTTCCCATATAAGGGTAGAGTGGTTGCGCATGTAAGGTTGGAATAACGGTCGCATCTTCGACCAATCCGTTTTGAAAACAACACACACTTTCCTCGGTACACCACTTCGTCATCAAGTGGTTACCCATCTCATCATCTCCCTCGGGCATAAGTGGCACCCGACGGGGGTTTTTGAAAAGTCCTTTGAAAATACTTTGCCTCCTTCACCATGCATATTCCCGCGTAGCACTACTTTAGCATCCTATCTACTCCCACCGGCATAACCCTCATAAGGAGGTAGGGCCACGTGGTTCACCATCTCATCATGATTCCGATGCAACAATAATAAAGAGCTATATGAAATGCATAAAAAGGGTTTCATAGACATGGTCAAAGGGCTGCTTGCCTGTTTTAACAAAGTCTTCGAGGTCTTCAAATATCTCTGGTCCAACTCCGAGCATTCCTTGTACTTCATCAACTATCGTCGAAAGCAACCACAATAAGAAAAACAACAAGGCAGGAAATAAAAGTGCTCTAAAAATATGAGTTGGACTTTTCTGGGATACCTCTGGTCATATGAGGGATGACCAAAGTGGTTTCATTAGGATTTGATCAATGGACATCTCTGAACATTTCAATATGATGGAATCAAGGGAATAATGGGTTTGCAAGAAGTGTACAGAAATATATTTTTGAAAAATGAGCAAAGGCACCCATTTAACAAAGGATGATTTTTGAAGCATCTAGGAGTTGGTTTCACTGTATTTGGAGTTGAGATGATATTCCTATGAATTTGCAAAGTTGGCTATATATAAAGAAATAGACCATTATTTGAGGTGATACAGAAAGTACTAGTAAAAATGTTCATAAACTAAGTTTTTAACTTATAGACATCTAGGATTTTGAATCATAGAATTTGGATCAATATTGAGCTCTCTGTGATTTTCTAAAGTTCATCACAGAAATGGAAAAATGGGGTTTTGATAAATATTTGTGAAGGGAAGGTCTCTGTAAAAATGTGCATGTTGCATCACCAGGTAGATCATGATTTATAGAGTCACTAGAAATTTGAATCATCAAATTTGGAGTTGATTTGATTTATTTGTGGATTTTTGAAGTTGACTGGAAAAAAGAATAAGACCAAGGTAAGGGGTTATACCTATACTGCGCACCGAGCGCAGCATAGCACCACAGCGCATTGGGCCGGCCCAGCTGCTCGGCCACGCGGGCGACAGGGGCCACGTCGAAGGCGGCTCCTGGAAATACGCCTTCGCGCGGGGGAGGCGGTAATGGCGGAAGCCGTCTCCACTTAAACGGCGGGGCCCGCCCACCGGTCGCTGACGAGCGGGACCCGCTTGTCGGGTTCGTCCCCAACCTCCCGCTCGAACAGAGCCAAGGCAGGGGCGGCGTCGTCGGCGGCTTGCCGACGCTACAGGCCACCGTTTTCGGAGGTCCTGCCACCGGCGTGCTCAGCGGAGAGAGACGATCCCGGGAGACCCCACCACGGGTGCCGGCATCACCAGAGGGGAGCAGGTCTTTGACCGCGGCGGACGGCGGTGTCGGGCGAGATGGGTTCTGGGGTTGTGGGGCGCTTGAGGAAGAGGTAAAGGGCGGAGGAGCCTCGCTGGCGTGCGGTGGCTCCATTGGTGTCCAAAGGAGGGGAGGGGAGGCTTCGGTTTGCAGGAATTTGGGCAGAGCCCAATGGGGGCTCTTCGGCCATGGAGGGAGCAGGAGGGCACGGGAGGAGGAGTGGGTTGGTCCAGGGGTCAACCGGAGTGAGAGAGGGCGAAAGGAGGCCAGAGAGGGCTCGGGGGTGGCCTTAAATAAAAGGGGGCAAGTTGCACCGTGGCTCGTGCGCCGGTGAGCTCCTAGCCGTTGCAGGAGGCCACGGGGGCGCGCGTGGGCGTGTCTGGGGTGTTCGTGGGGTTGGTCTAGGGCGAGAGAAGGGGAGAGAAGAAGCGGGGGAAGGGCCAGGGTGCCGCGCGTGTGAGCCGCGCCATTGGCGCACTCGGGCGGCCTCTGTTTATTAGCGCAAAGGCGTAGGGAGGAGGAGAGAGGAGGGGGCCGACCGCGTAGCTTGTTGCGGACGCCGAGGCGCATTGGCAGGCGCGCGGGGGAGGCTCGAGGTGGTCGGGGGACGCAGCGTCAACGGTCGGGAGCACGCTGACGTGCTCCAGAGCGCGTCTTTGACCGGCATGACATGCCTTTTTGCGGAATGGGCGCGGCCACTTGTGTCTGGAAGCTGCAGGGGGAAGTAAACAATGGGAAAGTGGCATTGGGTGCCCTAGAACATGCCAGGAGTGAGAGAGAGATGAGAAAGGGAAGGGGAAGTGGCTGCCCAGAGAGGAAAAATGGGTCTCTGCCCCCTTCATCATTGCCTCTCGGCTAGGGAAGAACACCAGAGGTAAAGGGGGACTAGGAGGGGATGTGGTAAAAAGGAGAACTCATGGAGATTAGTGGAAGTGGTCAAAATGATGATTTTGGAAAAATGGCAGAAGGTGCTTGTTGTTGGTTTGGGCAAGAAAAATAATTCCACTTGCCATGAGAATCCATAGGGTGAAATGGCACATATAAACAGGGCCTTCCACAAATTTGGAGCTTATTTGGGCAAAGTTGCCAATGCTACTTTTGTAAACCCTGGAAATGAACAGAAATGGATTTTCCAAGATTTAGTCATGCAAATCTATTCTCCTTGATGCACCACATAGTATAGTGTCATCATTTGAGATTCTTAACATGTCCAAAAAAGTTGAGATCAAAAGGAGAAAGTTGCCATTGTAGAGTTGTTCAAATTGGGTTCTGGACAGGAAGGGTTTTGGGGCACTTTGATCAAGTTAACTTGTTCTCCAACTTGTGACATTTGGTCTAGATGGATTATTATACCATTTGAGCATGTTCACAAGGTTTGAGAGCATTTGGACATGTTTGGCAATGTAAAGTTGCTCAAACTTCAAAATGGACAGAAAGGGTTTTGAGAGGATTTGATGATTTTATATTGTTCTCCAAGTCATGAGACTTGGCAAGATCATCTAATATGCCATATGTGACATGCTAGAATTTTTTTGGAATTTTTGGAGAATATTTCCTTTGTAAATATTTCAAAAGCTTGAAATATCCAGAAAGGGTTTTTGAGGTATTTGACCAATATTTTGAACATGACCATGTGTTTAAACTCTTATATATGGACAATATATGTCCACTGAGTTTCCCTAAATTTTGTCAAATATTTTTGAAACAATAAAATAATTTTTTCCCTATTAAAGACCATTTCTGGCCTTAAGAAAAAGCTTTTAAATAAAATGGGAAAATAACCTTAAAAAATATATTTTTGTGGTTTCTGGGTATCCTATATCTAATAGGAGTCAAAAATATTTTTGGAAAGATTTGTACTGCCCTTAATTAAGTACTTGCAGTGCAAACCTCAATTCAGGGGTTTTTGGAAAACTAATTTTTGAAAATACTGCTTGGCCAAATTATTTTTGCAAGAAATTATTTTTATGTCCTATACACATGGCATGATCATTGGTTCAAGAGTTTGGAGCAAGGAGATGAAGTATAGGAGTTGGAGGATTTATTTGATTTTCAGAGCACTTGCAAACAGCAGACAAAAACCAATCAAGGCAAGGTCAAAAACACTCAAAAGTTTTTGTCAAACCACATTTTATCATGATCTATTAGCTTAAGTGTTGTGCCATGAAAATCAGGGTGTGACAGAACTACCCCCCTTACAAGAATCTCGTCCCCGAGATTCCCAAACTAGGCGCGGAAAGGAGTATGGAAACTTGGATTCGGGGTAGTCTTCACGTCCTCATGCTGCTTCTGCTTCTGTTTGGTGCTCCATTGAACTTGAATTACTTGATGGTGTGGCTTCGCGTATGACATTCTTCTCGATCCAGGTTTCTAAGGGGTTTCTTGCGGTGGTCATATTGGACTGGAGGTCAATGGCTCGGTGATCGATGTCCTTGTTAGTGATTGGGCTAGTTAGGAAGTCGAAAACACTTTCGGAGTTGTGTCTTGTGGAAAAACATTGTGCACAGCGGTGAGTCAGGTGGTAACTCCAGCTGGTAACTGTCCTCTCTTCGTCTCATAGCGATCTCGGAGGGGGTTGTTAAATCTTGGAGTGATCTTGAAGAAGGCCGATGAATCTTGGGGCGAGCTTTCCTTTGACATGGAAGCGCTGGGTTCCTTTGAGAGGGGTGACCCGGAGATAAACATGGTCTCCAACCCGGAAGGTCATGTCTCGACGACGTGAGTCAGCGTAGCTCTTTTGTCTTGACTTGGCAGTCTTCAAACGCTCTCTGACAAGCTGGACTTGCTCTTCGGCTTCACGGAGGATATCGGGCCCAAAGACAAGTCCTTCTCCGGTTTCTGACCAATTGAGGGGTGTGCGGCATTTCCATCCGTATAACACCTCAAATGGTGCCATCTGAAGGCTTGACTGATAACTGTTGTTGTAAGAGAACTCGGCGAAAGGGAGGCAATCTTCCCACTTAGCTCCATATGCTATGACACAGGCTCAGAGCATGTCTTCGATTATCTGATTCACTCGTTCTGTCTAACCTCCGGTCTGTGGGTGGAAAGCAGTGCTGAAGGACAACTTGGTCCCCATGGCCTCCTGGAACTTCTTCCAGAACCTTGAGGTGAATTGGGTTCCTCTATCCGACACAATCTCCTTGGGAACGCCATGAATGCTCACGATTCGGTTTATGTAGAGACTGGCTAACTGGTTCCCCTTGTAGGTCGTCTTGACAGGAATGAAGTGGGCCACCTTGGTGAAATGGTCAACAATGACCCATATGGGGTCATGTCCCTTGCTTGACCTGGGTAAACTGGTGATGAAGTCCATCCCGACTTTGTCCCACTTCCATTCAGGCACCTTGAGGGGTTGCAACAATCCAGCGGGTCGCTGATGCTCAGCTTTGACTCTCTGGCATACGTCACACTTTGCAACATAGGTGGCAATCTCCCTTTTCATCCCATGCCACCAGAATCTTTCCTTCAGGTCTTGATACATCTTGGTTCCTCCAGGATGGATGGAATACGGGGTGTCGTGAGCTTCTTGCAAGATCAGATTCTTGAGCTCGATCTTGTTGGGTACGCAAATGCGATTCCCAAACCACATGACTCCTTGCTCATCTTCTGTGAAACCTGGGGCTTTGCCCGCCTTGATCTTCCTCTTGATGCCTTCAATACTCTCGTGTCCCATCTGAGCTTCTTTAACCTCATCCATCAGGGTCGGCTTGACTTCAAGGTTAGGTAAGAATCCTGGTGCAACCAGTTCCAACCCGAAGCTTTCAAGTTCTTCATACAAGGCGGGTAGCTTGTCCTTAAGCATAGCATTCAAGGAACAAGCCTTTCTGCTTAATGCATCTGCTACCACATTAGCCTTCCCAGGGTGGTATTGAACACTGAGGTCATAATCTTTGATCAACTCTAGCCATCTTCTTTGCCTCATGTTCAATTCCCTTTGAGTGAAAATATACTTCAGACTTTTGTGATCCGTGTATATCTCACATCGCTTCCCTAAGAGGTAATGTCGCCATGTCTTCAGGGCATGAACCACTGCTGCTAGCTCAAGATCATGAGTAGCATAGTTTTCTTCATGAGGCCGTAGTTGCCTTTGAGAGGAGTGGCTCACTCCTTGACGATGATGGTTGGTATAGTTCTTCCTCCTTGACATGGCGGCCTTCGGATGTTCCCTAACCAGCTGATCAACTCTTCTTCCGTCTTCATGTGGACATACATGTCCTCAAGTAAGGATGATGATTAACTTGCCCAAGTACTCTATGAAGTATTTGGGGTACGTAGAGTGGGCTGAGGCATTGGTGAGGGTCACGGTTGAGCATTGGTCAAGGTCTTATTGATCTAGAGCCAAGGCCCAAGGTCATGATCCAACCGTGTTGTGGCTTGGTAGGGCATAAGGGTTTCAAGGATTCCAGTGTGTGAGTGAAAGTTTATCATCCCATCCTTGAGCACAGTTTCTGAGATGCCAATTGTTCTACTTAGTCCTCCAAACAGATCACCTTATACTATTGAAAGCATCATTAGTATAGGTCAACTCCAATCATCACTCATGCTAATCATATCCTCATGACTCCCAAGAGGAGGTCTAACAAAATCATATATGTCTACGATGCCCAAACTCATGTGTGTGGCTACCCCTAAAAATCCATGGGTAGAACATACAAGCTTGCATTTAAAATCCACCATCCAAGTGCTCAGTCTATTGACCCAAGGTCCATACTAGTGCATCTCTATCCTAAGGAAACACGTCGTATGCCACTCCAAGATCTTGTTTCCTTCCTATGAATCCACCCCAACAACCTGTTAACTTCCATTAATCACTGCATAATCCATTAATTCTACAAATCCAACGCCTATGCTGGTGTTCCACATGATCTTCTAAAGTCCTTATAATCCCCCATACTTGAAAAGGGCTGCCTTACTATAGTCAGTCCACCAATTCCCATTATTGTGATCTAGTAATACTCCAAGGTCAAGCCCACAAAGTTGCCTAAGTAAACCCCGACAATTAGTCCAACCTCCTAGTTTATCGTCCACCGAGAAACATGGTATCATGATCGAGATCATCAGTCTAAATCCAATTTACGCCGAACCATGTAGACATACTCAACACCTATATTCAACTAGAATTACCTACTTAAATCCAAATCTCTTGTCCAACGAGAATTCCTACATGTTCCCCCAGGTCATTTACGTAGTATCAACTCTCTCCTATCAATATCCCATGGCTAAGTTTAAATCCAAATACTTCCAAGAATTCCAGCTTGCGAACACCATTATCCTACTAATTCCAATTTACTCAGGGGTAATGAAAGCTATGCTAATCTATACTCATGATCCCACCAAGTTCATCACCAACATGGTAGCCTCATAATCCACCAAATAGTCTCGGACGATTCCTCAAAGTTATTGATATAAACTCACCAAGTAATCTGTCCTCAAATCCTATATCCTCAAACTGGTCTTCCCTATGGCATCGCCAGTCCGGGTGCTATATTAGGGTGATAATGTGCTTGTTCACTATGTCCACTAGTTCCATAATGAACCCAGTGTTGTGCGAGGTTTACAGAGGCTTAACTGGTTCTCTTGCAATTTTGTGGGTCAAGCACATGGTTAAGGACTGGGGTATCTCATGAAGTCTCGAAGGGTCTAGGAATGGGTTTCTTGTCTGGAGGGTTAAACATAACTCTACGGGGTTTCACTTGGTTGAGGAGGCTGCAGCAAAAGTCTTCATTGCTAGTTGGTTGCCGAGGCCGATTTCTTGGTGCACCTTGTCTTGCTGGTCTTCAGTTGAGGAGAGAGAGACGTGAGGGAAAAGTAGCATAGAGGAGGTGGGATGCCTAAAGGGGGTTCTATAGTGTAGGTGCAAACAAACAGGTGCAAGGAGGGCCAAACAAAAGAAACAAGGTGAGGAAGGTGATATAGTCGCATACTTGTCGCCTAGGGAAAAAGTGCGACCTATATCAAAACACAAACAAATAAAAACAAGCAACACACAATCATGGTTCTATTCGAACTATCATACGTACTCGACTGCGCATAGGGGGTACACGACTCATCCTACCCTAGGGGTTCTCGGACTCAGTAGTCGTGCCTTGTGCCTCATGCAGTCTTCCGGGTTTCCCTCAGGTGTTGCTACGTCTCTTGTACTTGTTCGATGAAACGATCCCGGTTGGGCTTAAAGGGTCCTCAACAACTTCTTGCCTGTTGGAGTGATGGGGTGAAGGTGGCTCCTCGTAGCTGGCACTGTGACTCGGTCTTCTATTGTCTTCTTAATCACAACGATCCCTTTTTGTCTTCTAAGCCATCGATGGTACCAGGTAGGTAACCCTTTATGCAATGACATTATCAATGCGTAATAGAGGTCCATCTTGTCGGTTACGTTGATGACAACATCGACACCAAGAGCGGGGGATGAGGAGAACCGTTTTCCTGCTCACTATGGTGAGGCGGACCAAATGGCTAGGTTCTCATCCATCGGTGGTTGCCGATACAACAACGGTAGTGACAGGGTTACTCTATTAGCGATATCTTGCATATCCTATGCCATGATCATCATAGGCTAAGGTTGCATCATCTTGGGGCAGTGTCAAGGGTGTCACCATCTCCTGGGTCTTCATGTCCTCATTCCTCGAGGACGTATCTTCTGTTGGTATCGTCTTGTTGTGATGTCGCCAACCTTGTGTTCAGGAGATGTCGGTGAATGTCTGGCAAGGCATCTTCCTTCTAGATTATCCACGAGGATTACAAGGAATCCAGTGGTCAGGGGCATAAGGGTTCTAGCGACCAAAGGTTTGAAGGGGAAGAGATTAATAAGGAAAGTATACCTTAGTTTTCGAAAAGCTGAGAAGGGAAGAGAAGTACAGATAGTGTTGAAAACTAGTAGTAGTTTTGGAAATAGTTTTATCCTAACTAACAACCATGCTAACTAAGGCTTCCTACAGTCAGGATGGCTCTGATACCAGCTCTGTGGGGACCCCGACTCATAAGTCGTGATCACCGAATGCACGTGTACAGATATCCCAGATATCAATGCTCACTGAACACACAAAAGCTGAATAACAAGAGTCTTACATCCACACATACCGTTTTACACAAGTAGGACCATTATGGTCAAGTCTTGTGTATATCATCGCAGCGGAAATCTTCGTCGATAACTTGGACCCATGCCATCTGCCTTAACCGTACAGGCATTCTGACTGGGAAGCGTCCTAGCTCGCATATTCGTCACCGAAGTATTCTTCATCACATCCTGTTCTTTCGTGCCTGGCCAATAAAATAACCAGTGGCAAGCCAATGAGTACTTTGAATGTACTCGAAAGCAACCCATGTTTTGGTTCAAGATACAACAATGCATGATATAGGTAAATTTTTGCAGAAAGCTAGTTTTGAGTGCAATGACATGTTCAACAACTTGTAAGACATGCATCAAGAGAATTCAAGTAACCATGAGGACAGGTTACAGATATCAACATATATAGAGTGGGCACCAACCCATCTAACAGAAATAGAGTGGGCACCAACCCATCTAACATAAATAGAGTGGGCACCAACCCATCTCAATCATGTGAAGTCCCTTGACTTGACCCATGTCATTTTATCAACACACACACACTTGGTTTGTAAACAAGTGGACATAGCCCAAGAGCGGTTACCCAACTGTCCTTGACCATGGGCACGGCTATTCGAATAGTTTTACACTCTGCAGAGGTTGCACACTGTACCCACAAGATCCGGGGAACTTCCATGTCAGCCACGACCCGCGGTACCTCAAGTACCCGGGGTAAGCACCCAATCACTACCTTTCCCTAGACGACACTAACATGGAGTCCACTCGATTGGCAGTGACCCCCATGCCCAACATTTCACATAACATTTTCGTGGAGCCTTGCTCCCATATTTATCACATACCACTGGCACGGGGTACCAACGGTGTGTCCGGTGCCCCATAAAAATGTTCTTGGTCGCCCTACCTGGCACGACCCTGTCCCAAGAAAGAGCACCAACTCTCCCCCGTCACTAGTAATGCGGGCTCCAAGCTAGTATCGGTCTAGGTACTCAATAATGCCCTTTCCCATATAAGGGTAGAGTGGTTGCGCATGTAAGGTTGGAATAACGGTCGCAACTTCGACCAATCCGTTTTGAAAACAACACACACTTTCCTCGGTACACCACTTCGTCATCAAGTGGTTACCCATCTCATCATCTCCCTCAGGCATAAGTGGCATCCGACGGGGTTTTCGGAAAGTCCTTTGAAAATACTTTGCCTCCTTCACCATGCATATTCCCGCGTAGCACTACTTTAGCATCCTATCTACTCCCACCGGCATAACCCTCATAAGGAGGTAGGGCCATGCACAATGCAAGTATCAACGAGGAAGTAACAGAGGCAACCAACCCACGTGGTTCACCATCTCATCATGATTCCGATGCAACAATAATAAAGAGCTATATGACATGCATAAAAAGGGTTTCATAGACATGGTCAAAGGGCTGCTTGCCTGTTTTAACAAAGTCTTCGAGGTCTTGAAATATCTCTGGTCCAACTCCGAGCATTCCGTCTACTTTGTCAACTATCGTCGAAAGCAACCACAATAAGCAAAACAACAAGGCAGGAAATAAAAGTGCTCTAAAAATATGAGTTGGACTTTTCTGGGATACCTCTGGTCATATGAGGGATGACCAAAGTGGTTTCATTAGGATTTGATCAATGGACATCTCTGAACAATCCAATATGATGGAATCAAGGGAATAATGGGTTTGCAAGAAGTGTACAGAAATATATTTTTGAAAAATGAGCAATGGCACCCATTTAACAAAGGATGATTTTTGAAGCATCTAGGAGTTGGTTTCACTGTATTTGGAGTTGACATGATATTCCTATGAATTTGCAAAGTTGGCTATATATAAAGAAATAGACCATTATTTGAGGTGATACAGAAAGTACTAGTAAAAATGTTCAAAAACTAAGTTTTGAACTTATAGACATCTAGGATTTTGAATCATGGAATTTGGATCAATATTAAGCTCTCCGTGATTTTCTAAAGTTCATCACAGAAATGGAAAAATGGGGTTTTGATAAATATTTGTGAAGGGAAGGTCTCTGGAAAAATGTGCATGTTGCATCACCAGGTAGATCATGATTTATAGAGTCACTAGAAATTTGAATCATCAAATTTGGAGTTGATTTGATTTATTTGTGGATTTTTGAAGTTGACTGGAAAAAAGAAAAAGACCAAGGTAAGGGGTTATACCTATACTGCGCACCGAGCGGAGCATAGCGCCACAGCGCATTGGGACGGCCCAGCTGCTCGGCCACGCGGGCGACAGGGACCACGTCGAAGGCGGCTGCTGGAAATACGCCTTCGCGTGGGGGAGGCGGTAACGGCGGAAGCCGTCTCCACTTAAACGGCGGGGCCCGCCCACCGTTCGCTGACGAGTGGGACCCGCTTGTCGGGTTCGTCCCCAACCTCCCGCTCGAACAGAGCCGAGGCAGGGGCGGCGTCGTCGGTGGCTTGCCGGCGCTACAGGCCACCGTTTTCGGAGGTCCGGCCACCAGCGTGCTCAGCGGAGAGAGACGATCCCGGGAGACCCCACCACGGGCGCCGGCGTCACCGGAGGGGAGCAGGTCCTTGCCCGCGGCGGACGGCGGCATCGGGCGAGATGGGTTCTGGGGTTGTGCGGCGCTAGAGGAAGAGGTAAAGGGCGGAGGAGCCTCGCTGGCGTGCGGTGGCTCCATTGGTGTCCAAAGGAGGGGAGGGGAGGCTTCGGTTTGCAGGAATTTGGGCGGAGCCCAACGGGGGCTCTTCGGCCATGGAGGGAGCAGGAGGGCACGGGAGGAGGAGTGGGTTGGTCCAGGGGTCAACGGGAGTGAGAGAGGGTGAATGGAGGCCAGAGAGGGCTCGGGGGTGGCCTTAAATAGAAGGGGGCGAGGTGCACCGTGGCTCGTGCACCGGCGAGCTCCTAGCCGTTGCTGGAGGCCACAGGGGCGCGCGTGGGCGTGTCTGGGGTGTTCGTGGGGTTGGTCTAGGGCGAGAGGAGGGGAGAGAAGAAGCGGGGGAAGGGCCAGGGTGCCGCGCGTGTGAGCCGCGCTATTGGCGCGCTCGGGCGGCCTCTGTTTGTTAGCGCGGAGGCGCGGGGAGGAGGAGCGAGGAGGGGGCCGACCGCGTAGCGTGTTGCGGACACCGACGCGCATCGGCAGGCGCGCGGTGGAGGCTCGAGGTGGTCGGGGGACGCGGCGTCAACGGTCGGGAGCACGCTGACGTGCTCCAGAGCGCGTCTTTGGCCGGCATGACATGCCTTTTTGCGGAATGGGCGCGGCCACTTGTGTCTGGAAGCTGCAGGGCGGAGTAAACAATGGGAAAGTGGCATTGGGTGCCCTGGAACATGCCAGGAGTGAGAGAGAGATGAGGAAGGGAAGGGGAAGTGGCTGCCCAGAGAGGAAAAATGGGTCTCTGCCCCCTTCATCATTGCCTCTCGGCTAGGGAAGAACACCAGAGGTAAAGGGGGGACTAGGAGGGGATGTGGTAAAAAGGAGAACTCATGGAGATTAGTGGAAGTGGTCAAAATGATGATTTTGGAAAAATGGCAGAAGGTGTTTGTTGTTGGTTTGGGCAAGAAAAATAATTCCACTTGCCATGAGAATCCATAGGGTGAAATGGCACATATAAAGAGGGCCTTCCACAAATTTGGAGCTTATTTGGGCAAAGTTGCCAATGCAACTTTTGTAAACCCTAGAAATGAACAGAAATGGATTTTCCAAGATTTAGTCATGCAAATCTGTTCTCCTTGATGCACCACTTAGTATAGTGTCATCATTTGAGATTCTTAACATGTCCACAAAAGTTGGGATCAAAAGGAGAAAGTTGTCAATGTAGAGTTGTTCAAATTGGGTTCTGGACAGGAAGGGTTTTGGGGCACTTTGATCAAGTTAACTTGTTCTCCAACTTGTGACATTTTGTCTAGATGGATTATTAGACCATTTGAGCATGATCACAAGGTTTGAGAGCATTTGGACATGTTTGGCAATGTAAAGTTGCTCAAACTTCAAAATGGATAGAAAGGGTTTTGAGAGGATTTGATGATGTTATATTGTTCTCCAAGTCATGAGACTTGGCAAGATCATCTAATATGCCATATGTGACATGCTAGAATTTTCTTGGAATTTTTGGAGAATATTTCCTTTGTAAATATTTCAAAAGCTTGAAATATCCAGAAAGGGTTTTTGAGGTATTTGACCAATATTTTGAACATGACCGTGTGTTTAAACTCTTATATATGGACAATATATGTCCACTGAGTTTCCCTAAATTTTGTCAAATATTTTTGAAACAATATAATTTTTCCCTATTAAAGACCATTTCTGGCCTTAAGAAAAAGCTTCTAAATAAAATAGGAAAATAACCTTAAAAATTATATTTTTGTGGTTTCTGGGTATCCTATATCTAATAGGAGTCAAAAATATTTTTGGAAAGATTTGTACTGCCCTTAATTAAGTACTTGCAGTGCAAACCTCAATTCAGGGGTTTTTGGAAAACTATTTTTTGAAAATACTGTTTGGCCAAATTATTTTTGCAAGAAATTATTTTTATGTCCTATACACATGGCATGATCATTAGTTCAAGAGTTTGGAGCAAGGAGATGAAGTATAGGAGTTGGAGGATTTATTTGATTTTTAGAGCACTTGCAAACAGCAGACAAAAACCAATCAAGGCAAGGTCAAAAACACTCAAAAGTTTTTGTCAAACCATATTTTATCATGATGTATTAGCTTAAGTGTTGTGCCATGAAAATTAGGGTGTGACAGTAAGCCTTTATCTTGTATTCTCATCTACTCAGTACATGGTATGTTGCGCTCGAAATGCTATTGTGCCCCAATCATGAATTCATCACGTGATATTCCTTTGGACTCCGTCTGATATTCCTTTTTTGTAAAACTCAAAAACAAGGAAAAAAACAGAAAATGACATTGGGCTCTAGGTTCATAGGTTAGTCCCAGAAATAATATGAAATATCATATTAATGCATATAAAACATACAAAACAGATAATATAATAGCATGGTACAATAAAAAATTATAGATACGTTGGAGACGTATCGAGCATCCCCAAGCTTAATTCCTACTCGTCCTCGAGTAGGTAAATGATAAAAACAGAATTTTTGATGTGGAATGCTACCTAACATATTTATCCATGTAATTTTGTTTATTGTGGCATTAATATTCAGGTCCATAGGATTCAAAACAAAAGTTTAATATCAACAAAAAAGCAATAATACTTCAAGTATACTAATAAAGAAATCATGTCTTCTCAAAATAACATGGCAAAAAGAAACTTATCCCTACAAAATCATATAGTCTGGCTATGCTCCATCTTCATCACACAAAGTATTTTATCATGCACAACCCCGATGACAAGCCAAGCAATTGTTTCATACTTTTGGTGTTCTCAAACTTTTTCAACTTTCACACAATACATGAGCATGAGCCATGGATATAGCACTATAGGTGGAATAGAATATGTTGGTTGTGGAGAAGACAAAAAGAAGGAGAAAGTCTCACATCAACTAGGCGTATTAACCGGCTATATGGAGATGCCCATCAATAGATATCAATGTGAGTGAGTAGGGATTTCCATGCAACGGATGCACAAGAGCTATAGGTGTCTGAAAGCTCAAAAAGAAACTAAGTGGGTGTGCATCCAACTCACTTGCTCACGAATACCTAGGGCAATTTGAGGAAGCCCATCATTGGTATATACAAGCCAAGTTCTATAATGAAAAATTCCCACTAGTATATGAAAGTTACGAAATAGGAGACTCTCTATCAGGAAGATCATGGTGCTACTTTGAAGCACAAGTGTGGAAAAAGGATAGCAACATTGTCCCTTCTCTCTTTTCTCTCTTTTTTATTTTTTTATTTGGGATTCTTTGGCCTCTTTTATTTCTTTTGTAAAGTCCAGGGACTCATCCCAACTTGTGAGGGCATCATAGCTTCTATCATCCTTCCCTCACATGGGACAATGCTCTAATAATGATGATCATCAAACTTTTATTTACTAACAACTCAAGAATTAGAATTCGATGCTAGAACAAGATATGACTATATGAATGCCTCCAGGGGTGTACCGGGAGGTGCAATGATCAAGAGTGACATGTATAAAAAATGTGAACGGTGGCCTTGGCACAAATATTATGCCAACTACACGATACAATGATGAAGCGTGTCATAAGAAATGGAACGGTGGAAGTTGCATGGCAGTATATCTCAGAATGGCTATGGAAATGCCATAATAGGTGGGTATGCATGATGGCTGTTTTGAGGAAGGTAAATGGTAGGTTTAATGCACCGGCGAGAATTGCGCGGTACTAGAGAGGCTAGCAATGGTGGAAGGGTGAGAGTGCGTTTAATCCATGGACTCAACATTAGTCAAAAAGAACTCACATACTTATTGCAAAAATTTATTAGCTATCGAAACAAAGTTACACGCATGCTCCTAGGGGAATAGATTGGTCAAAAGACCATCGCTCGTCCTCGACCACCACTCATAAGGAAGAAAATCAATAAATAAATCAGGCTCCGACTTCATCACATAACGGTTCACCATACGTGCATGCTACGGGAATCACAAACTTTTAACACAATATTTCTACCAAACCACAATTACTCACTAGCATGACTCTAATATCACCATCTTTATATCTCAAAACAATCATAAGGAATTAAACTTATTCAATGCTCTTTATATGAATGTTTTTATTCTATTGGATTCCCATCATATTAGGACTAAATTCATAACCTAAGCAAATTACCATGTTATTTAGAGACTCCCAAAATAATATAAGTGAAGCATGAGAGTTCAACAATTTCTATAAAATAAAGCCACCACTGTGCTCAAAAAAGATATAAGTGGAGCACTAGAGCAAATTGCCTAGCTCAAAAGATATAAGTGAAGCACATAGAGTATTCTAATAAATTCACAATTCATGGGTGTCCCTATAAAAATACGTGTATGATACGTCTCCAATGTATCTATAATTTTTGATTGTCCACTATTATATTACCCGTTTTGGATGTTTATGGGCTATACATTAAAATTCTATATGATATCTATAATGTTTGATTGTCCAATGTATCTATAATGTTTGATTGGCCAATGTATCTATAATGTTTATGTGATATGTGGTCTAGTTGTTGGGAAAATTTACAAATATGAATTTTGACTTTATTTGCAAAATCTCTTTGGAAATTTGTAAAATGGGCATAACTTTTGCATACGAACTCGGATTAAAAACTTTTTTATATGAAAAATCATCTACTCGAAAAGGTACATCCGAATTTAACTGGAGGAACCCCGTTAAATATTTCCAAAATCCCCAAAAACCTAACAGAAAAAAGTTACGGGGCTTTCAAGATCTAGAGGCAAAAAAATTCAAAAAAATTCAAACTTACTAGTGGCGCACCGTGGATGTGGTGCGCCACTAGTAAAAGAAAAAAAATTTGTTTTGATTTTTTTTGAATTTTTTTCAAAGAAGGATACGTAATATGACCGAGAAGTTTGAAATATTTTTCAAAATTTCATTATAGTCATGAACATGAACAAAGTCCGAGACATCAACAAGGTATAATAGGATTGATATGCTTGATATATCAATAAGTGCCTGTGAAGTGAACTGTTGCTGGGGTTGGATAGAACTCTGAAGTTAAGCGTGCTTGGGCTGGAGTAGTGTGAGGATGGGTGACCTTTCGGGAAGTTTGACCATGGAGTGTGATTTGACCTGAGATTAAGCCATAATGACCCGAGATTAAGAAAAAAATGAAAAAAAAATTGATTTTTTTTGAAATTTTTTTATTACTAATGGCGCACTTCTATGTGGTGCGCCATTACTAAGTCAGATAGTAATGGCGCACCTCTAGTCATACTAGTGGCGCACTACAGGTGCGCCATTAGTATCTCGTATACTAATGGCGCACCAGTGGTGCGCCATTAGTAAAAAATACTAGTGGCGTGCTACTAATGGCGCACCAGTAGTGCGCCATTAGTAGGCAAAACTGGTGCGCCATTAGTAGCCTTTTTCTAGTAGTGTTGGATGCACACCCACTTAGTTTCTTTTGTTGAGCTTTCATACATTTATAGCTCTAGTGCATCCGTTGCATGGCAATCCCTACTCACTCACATTGATATCTATTAATGGGCATCTCCATAGCACGTTGATACGTCTAGTTGATGTGAGACTATCTTATCCTTTTTGTCCTCTCCACAACCACCATTCTATTCCACATATAGTGTTATGTCCATGGCTCACGCTCATGTATTGCGTGAAAGTTGACAAGGTTTGAGATTACTAAAGTATGAAACAATTGCTTGGCTTGTCATCGGGGTTGTGCATGATTAAATACTTTGTGTGATAAAGATAGAGCAACAGCCAGACTATATGATTTTGTAGGGATAACTTTCTTTAGCCATGTTATTTTGAGAAGAGATGATTGTTTGATTAGTATGCTTGAAGTATTACTATTTCTTATGTCAATATGAACTTCTATTTTGAATCATTTGGATCTGAACATTCATGCCATAATAAAGAAAATTATATTGAGAATTATGCTAGGTAGCATTCCACATCAAAAATTCTGTTTTTATCATTTACCTACTCGAGGACGAGCAATAATTAAGCTTGGGGATGCTTGATACGTCTCCAACGTATCTATAATTTTTAATTGTTCCATGCTATTATATTACCCGTTTTGGATGTTTATGGGCTTTACTTTACACTTTTATATTATTTTTGGGACTAACCTAATAACCGGAGGCCCAGCCCGAATTACTGTTTTTTTGCCAATTTCGGTGTTTCGAAGAAAAGGAATATCAAAAGGAGTCCAAACGGAATGAAACCTTCGGGAGCGATCTTTTTGGAACAAATGTTATCTAGAGGACTTGGAGTGGAAGTCAAGAAACAAGTGAGGCGGCCACGAGGGTGCCCAGAGCGCCCCCTATAGGTGGGCGCACCCCCCACCCTCGGGGGCCCCTCGAGCATACACTGACCTACTTCTTCCTCCTATATATACCCACGTACCCTAAAAACATTAGAAGCGACCACGAAAAAGTATTTCCACCACCGTAACCTTCTGTATCCGCGAGATCCCATCTTGGAGCCTTCACCGGTGCTCCGCCGGAGGGGGAATCGACCATGGAGGGCCTCTACATCATCTCCAAGACCCTTCCGATGAGTTATGAGTAGTTTACCACAGACCTTCGGGTCCATAATTATTAGCTAGATGGCTTCTTCTCTCTCTTTGAATCTCAATACAAAGTTTCTCCTTGATCTTCTTGGAGATCTACTCGATGTAACTCTTTTTGCAGTGTTTTTGTCGAGATCCGATGAATTGTGGGTGTATGATCAAGTTTATCTATGAGAAATATTTGAATCTCCTCTGAATTCTTTTATGTGTGATTAAGTTATGTTTGCAAGTCTCTTCGAATTGTCAGCTTGGTTTGGCCTACTAGATTGATCTTTCTTGCAATGGGAGAAGTGCTTAGCTTTGGGTTCAATCTTGCGGTGTCCTTTCCCAGTGACAGCAGGGGCAGCAAGGCACGTATTGTATTGTTGCCATCGAGGATAAAAAGATGGGGTTTATATCATATTGCATGAGTTTATCCCTCTTCATCATGTCATCTTTCTTAATGCGTTACTCTATTCTTTATGAACTTAATACTCTAGATGCATGCTGGATAGCGGTCGATGTGTGGAGTAATAGTAGTAGATACAGGCAGGAGTCAGTCTACTTGTCACGGACGTGATGCCTATATACATGATCATGCCTAGATAATCTCATAATTATTCGCTTTTCTATCAATTGCTCGATAGTAATTTGTTCACTCACCGTAATACTTATGCTATCTTGAGAGAAGCCACTAGTGAAACCAATGGCCCCCGGGTCTATCTTTTATCATATAAGCTTTCAATCTACTTTTATTTGCATCTTTTACTTTTCCAATCTATATCATAAAATACCAAAAATATATGTATCTTATCATATTATCTCTACCAGACTTCACTTTCGCAAGTGGCCGTGAAGGGATTGACAACCCCTTTATTGTGTTGGTTGTGACTTCTTGTTTGTTCGTGTAGGTGCGTGGGACTTCTGAGGAGCCTCCTACTGGATTGATACCTTGGTTCTAAAAAACTGAGGGAAATACTTACGCTATTATTGCTGCATCACTCTTTCCTCTTCAAGGAAAACCAACGCAACCTCAAGACGTAGCAAGAAGGATTTATGGCGCCGTTGTCGGGGAGGTCTTCTCTCAAGTCAAGACATACCAATTACCCATCACAAACTCATCTCCCTCGTATTACATTATTTGCCATTTGCCTCTCATTTTCCTCTCCCCCACTTCACCCTTGCCGTTTTATTCGCCCTTCTTCTGTTCGTCTTTTCGTTTGCTTTGATGTCTTACTTGGCTCGTTTGCTCATTTGGTTGGAATAGTTGTTTATTTATTGCTAAACAGAGAACCTAAGATCTATGGATCCTCATCCGCTTGCCAATCTTTTTAAGAGATCCAATTATGATGAACCAAATTCTAGTGATTTGAGTGCACTAGATTATCTCTATGAGGTTTTGCTTGAAATTCGTGAATATGAAAATTGTGATGAAGAAATTTATGAAGAGATTCACGATAGCTCCTTGAATAAAAAGCATGATTGCAATGATTTTATTTTAAATTCTCTTGATGTCAATTGTGCTAATAATATCCAAAACCCTAAGCTTGGGGATGCTAGTTTTTGCTATGTCTACTACTTGTTGCAATGATCATGATTGGGGTGACTCTTCTTATGATCTTGAAAATTTATTTAAGCCCCATGATGAATATGAGATTGATAATAGTGTTTGAAATAATATTGAAAGTGGGTTTGGAAGAGTGTCAACTTTAGATCCCACATATTTGGATAATGTTCAATCTTATGGTATTTTTGCTAAAAGTGGGTTTGGAGAGGTCATGACTTTAGTTAATGATAATCCCACTATTTTGGAAGAGTGTCAACTTCACATGCATGTGGATCATGTTGAGAATATGTTATGTGATAGATATTTTTTTGAATTTGCCTATGATCCTACATGTAATTATTATGAGAGAGGAAAATATGGTCGTAAAATTTTTTATCTTACTAAATTACCTCTCGTCATGTTGAGATTGCTATCGTCTCTTTCTTCTTCCTTGCATATGCTAGTTTTTGATTGCCTTGCAAATTTGTTTGCTTATAATATTCCTATGCATAGGAAGTATGTTAGACTTAGATGTGTTTGTCACGTGTTTCATGATGCTCTCTTTGCGCTTCAATTCTTGTCTTTCATGTGAGCATCATTAAAATTATCAATGCCTAGCTAAAAGGCTTTAAAGAAAAGCGTTTGTTGGGAGACAACCCAATATTTTTACTTGTTGTTATTCAATAAATATTTCATCTACCTTCTGTTTAGATGTGTTTTCATGTTCTAATTAGTGTTTGTGCCAAGTAGAACCTATAGGATAACCTATGGTGATAGTTAATTTGATTCTGCTGAAAAACAGAAACTTTGCGCGCACGAAAATAATTTTAATAATTCATGGAAACGTGCTTTTGCGTTGATTATTTTTTATGTAGATCAATAGACAAATTTCCCAGGACTTCCTATTTTGGTAGGATTTTTAGATTTCCATAAGTATTCAAGAGTTACAGATTGCTACAGACTGTTCTGTTTTTGACAGATTCTATTTTTCGTGTGTTGTTTGCTTATTTTGATGCATCTATGGCTAGTATTAAGTGGTACGAACCATAGAGAAGTTGGAATACAGTATGTTTAATACCAATATAAATAAAGAATGAGTTCGTTACAGTACCTTATGTGGTGGTTTTTCTTTCTTGCACTAACGGGGCTTATGAGGTTTCCTGTTGAGTTTTGTGTTGTGAAGTTTTCAAGTTTTGGGTAAAGATTTGATGGACTATGGAATAAGGAGTGGCAAGAGCCTAAGCCTGGGGATGCCCATGGAACCCCAAGATATTCAAGGATAACCAAAAGCCTAAGCTTGGGGATGCCCCGGAAGGCATCCCCTCTTTCATCTTCGTCTACCGGTAACTTTACTTGGAGCTATATTTTTATTCGCCACATGATATGTGTTTTGCTTGGAGCGTCTTGTATGATATTAGTCTTTGCTTTTTACTACAAAAATCATCCTTGCTGTACACACCTTTTGGGAGAAGCCCACTTGATTAGAATTTATTAGAATACTCTATGTGCTTCACTTATATCTTTTGTGCTAGATAGTTTTTGCTCTAGTGCTTCACTTATATCTTTTAGAGCACGGCGGTGGATTGATTTTGTAGAAATTGTTGATCTCTCATGATTCACTTATATTATTTTGAGAGACTCTTAGAACAGCATGGTATTTGCTATGGTTATAAAATTGGTCCTAGAATGATGGGCATCCAAGTTGGGTATAATAAAAACTATCATAGGAAGTGAATTGGATGCTATGATCAATTTGATACTTGATAATTGTTTTGAGATATGGAGGTAGTGATATTAGAGTCATGCTAGTTGGGTGATTATGAATTTAAAGAATACTTGTGTTGAAGTTTGTGATTCCCGTAGCATGCACGTATGGACCGCTTTGTGATGAAGTTGGAGCACAATTTTATTTATTGATTGTCTTCCTTATGAGTGGCGGTCGGGGACGAGCGATGGTATTTTCCTACCAATCTACCCCCCTAGGAGCATGCACGTAGTACTTTGTTTTCAATGGCTTGTAGATTTTTGCAATAAGTATATGAGTTCTTTATGACTAATGTTGAGTCCACGGATTATACGCACTCTCACCCTTCCACCATTGCTAGCCTCTCTTGTGTCGCGCAACTTTCGCCGGTACCATACACCCACCATATACCTTCCTCAAAACAGCCACCATACCTACCTATTATGGCATTTCCATAGCCATTCTAAGATATATTGCCATGCAACTTTCCACCGTTCTGTTTATATGCACGCACCATCATTGTCATATTGCTCTTTGCATGATCATGTAGTTGACATCGTATTTGTGGCAAGGCCACCTTCATAATCTTCATACATGTCACTATTGATTCATTGCATATCCCGGTACACCGCCGGAGGCAATATAGAGTCATATCTTGTTCTATGCATCGAGTTGTAATCTTGAGTTGTAAGTAAATAAAAGTGTGATGATTTTCATTATTAGAGCATTGTCCCAGTAAGAAAAGGATGATGGAGACTATGATTCCCCCACAAGTCGGGATGAGACTTCAGACTTAAAAAAAAAGAGAAAGGCCAAATAAAAAAAAGAGAAAGGCCAAATAAAAAAATGAGAGAAAAAGAGAGAAGGGACAATGCTACTATCCTTTTACCACACTTGTGCTTCAAAGTAGCACCATGATCTTCATGATAGAGAGTCTCCTATGTTGTCACTTTCATATACTAGTGGGAATTTTTCATTATAGAACTTGGCTTGTATATTCCAATGATGGGCTTCCGCAAAATGCCCTAGGTCTTCGTGAGCAAGCGAGTTGCAGTACTAGGAAAAGGGCTATAGATGGGATGGACACTAATGGCGCACTGTACATGTGGTGCGCCATTACTAAATACTAATGGCGCACCATGTGTTGGTGCGCCATTAGTCTGCAAATACTAATGGCGCACCATGTGTTGGTGTGCCATTAGTGTGCAAATACTAATGGCGCACCACATCCCACGGTGCGCCATTAGTAAATTTTTTTAATTTTTTCAAAACTACTAATGGCGCACCGTGGGGCTGGTGCGCCATTACTAGTTGACATAGTAATGGCGCACCACACCCACGGTGCGCCATTAGTAGTTTTTAAAAAAAAGTAATAAATAATAATTTTTTTGTTAGTAATGGCGCACCTGTGGACAGTGCAGCATTACTAGTTTTAAATAGTAATGGCGCACTGTCCACTGGTGCGCCATTACTAAGTTTTTTTCAAAAAAAAATTCAAAAAAAAATTCAATTTTTTTTCAAAACTAGTAATGGCGCACTACCCCACGGTGCGCCATTACTAACTTGGCCCAACACCGAATGCACCCCGCCCCCCCCCCCCCCCCCCCCCCCCGTGGACCGCCTTTTCAGTTTTAAAAAAATAAAAAGAAAATGATGGAAATGTCAAAAAATAAAAGAAAATAAGTTTCCCATGTGATATGTGGTCTAGTTGTTGGGAAAATTTACAAATATGAATTTCGACTTTATTTGCAAAATCTCTCTGGAAATTTGTAAAATGGGCATAACTTTTGCATATGAACTCGGATTAAAAAGTTTTTTATATGAAAAATCATCTACTCAAAAAGTTACATGCGAATTTAACTGGAGGAACCCCGTTAAACATTTTCAAAATCCCCAAAAACCTAACAGAAAAAAGTTACGGGACTTTCAAGATCTAGAGGCAAAAAAATTCAAAAAATTTCAAACTTACTAGTGGCGCACCGTGGATGTGGTGCGCCACTAGTAAAAGAAAAAAAATTGGTTTTGAATTTTTTTCAAAAAAGGATACGTAATATGACCGAGAAGTTTGAAATATTTTTCAAAATTTCATTATAGTTATGAACATGAACAAAGTCCGAGACATCAACAAGGTATAATAGGATTGATATGCTAGATATATCAACAAGTGCCTGTGAACTGAACTGTTGCTGGGGTTGGATAGAACTCTGAAGTTAAGCGTGCTTGGGCTGGAGTAGTGTGAGGATGGGTGACCTTTCAGGAAGTTTGACCACAGAGTGTGATTTGACCTGAGATTAAGCATATTGACCCGAGATTAAGAAAAAAAATGAAAAAAAATAAAAAAAAATTGAAATTTTTTTGAAAAAAAATTATTACTAATGGCGCACTTCTATGTGGTGCGCCATTGCTAAGTCAGATAGTAATGGCGCACCTCTAGTCATACTAATGGCGCACTATAGGTGCGCCATTAGTATCTCGTATACTAATGGTGCACCAGTGGTGCGCCATTAGTAAAAAATACTAGTGGCGTGCTGCTAATGGCGCACCAGTAGTGCGCCATTAGCAGGCAAAACTGGTGCGCTATTAGTAGGCCTTTTTCTTGTAGTGTTGGATGCACACCCACTTAGTTTCTTTTGTTGAGCTTTCATACATTTATAGCTCTAGTGCATCCGTTGCATGGCAATCCCTACTCACTCACATTGATATCTATTAATGGGCATCTCCATAGCACGTTGATACGCCTAGTTGATGTGAGACTATCTTATCCTTTTTGTCCTCTCCACAACCACCATTCTATTCCACATATAGTGTTATGTCCATGTCTGACGCTCATGTATTGCGTGAAAGTTGAAAAGGTTTGAGATTACTGAAGTATGAAACAATTGCTTGGCTTGTCATCGGGGTTGTGCATGATTAAATACTTTGTGTGATAAAGATAGAGCAACAGCCAGACTATATGATTTTGTAGGGATAACTTTATTTAGCCATGTTATTTTGAGAAGAGATGATTGTTTGATTAGTATGCTTGAAGTATTACTATTTCTTATGTCAATATGAACTTTTATTTTGAATCATTTGGATCTGAACATTCATGCCATAATAAAGAAAATTATATTGAGAATTATGCTAGGTAGCATTCCACATCAAAAATTCTGTTTTTATCATTTACCTACTCGAGGACAAGCAGGAATTAAGCTTGGGGATGCTTGATGCGTCTCCAACGTATCTATAATTTTTGATTGTTCCATGCTATTATATTACCCGTTTTGGATGTTTATGGGCTTTACTTTACACTTTTATATTATTTTTGGAACTAACCTACTAACCGGAGGCCCAGCCCGAATTACTGTTTTTTTTGCCTATTTCAGTGTTTCGAAGAAAAGGAATATCAAAATGAGTCCAAATGGAATGAAACCTTCGGGAGCGACCTTTTTGGAACAAACGTGATCTAGAGGACTTGGAGTGGAAGTCAAGAAACAAGTGAGGCGGACACGAGGGTGCCTGGCGCGCCCCCTACAGGTGGGCGTGCCCCCCACCCTCGGGGGCCCCTCGAGCATCCACCGACCTACTTCTTCCTCCTATATATACCCACGTACCCTAAAAACATCAGAAGCGACCACGAAAAAGTAATTCCACCGCCGGCGCTCCGCTGGAGGGGGAATCGACCACGGAGGGCCTCTACATCATCTCCAAGACCCTTCCGATGAGTTATGAGTAGTTTACCATAGACCTTCGTGTCCATAGTTATTAGCTAGATGGCTTCTTCTCTCTCTTTGAATCTCAATACAAAGTTTCTCCTTGATCTTCTTGGAGATCTACTTGATGTAACTCTTTTTGCGGTGTTTTTGTCGAGATCCGATGAATTGTGGGTTTATGATCAAGTTTATCTATGAGAAATATTTGAATCTCCTCTAAATTCTTTGATGTGTGATTAAATTATCTTTGCAAGTCTCTTTGAATTATCAGTTTGGTTTGGCCTACTAGATTGATCTTTCTTGCAATGGGAGTAGTGCTTAGCTTTGGGTTCGATTTTGCAGTGTCCTTTCCCAGTCACAGTAGGGGCAGCAAGGCACGTATTGTATTGTTGCCATCGAGGATAAAGAGATGGGGTTTATATCATATTGCATGAGTTTATCCCTCTACATCATGTCATCTTTCTTAATCTGTTACTCTGTTCTTTATGAACTTAATACTCTAGATGCATGCTGGATAGCAGTCGATGTGTTGAGTAATAGTAGAAGATGCAGGCAGGAGTCGGTCTACTTGTCACGGACGATGCCTATATACATGATCATGCCTAGATAATCTCATAATTAATCGCTTGTCTATCAATTGCTCGACAGTAATTTGTTCACCCACCGTAATACTTATGCTATCTTGAGAGAGGCCACTAGTGAAACCTATGGCCCCCGGGTCTATCTTTTATCATATAAGCTTTCAATCTACTTTTATTTGCATCTTTTAGTTTTCCAATCTATATCATAAAATACCAAAAATGTATTTATCTTATCATATTATCTCTATCAGATCTCACTTTCGCAAGTGGCCATGAAGCGATTGACAACCCCTTAATTGCGTTGGTTGCGAGTTCTTGTTTGTTTGTGTAGGTGCGTGGGACTTTTGAGGAGCCTTCTACTAGATTGATACCTTGGTTCTCAAAAACTGAGGGAAACACCTACGCTATTATTGCTGCATCACCCTTTCCTCTTCAAGGAAAACCAACGCAAGCTCAAGACATAGCAGTGTACAACAAGGATGATTGTGGAAAACTAAAATGGAAATAATCATATCATACAAGATGCTCCAAGAAAAACACATATCATGTGGTGAATAAAAAATATAGCCTCAAGTAGATTTACCGATGGAACAAAGACGAAAGAGGGGATGCCATCCGGGGCATCCCCAATCTTAGATGCTTGGTTGTCCTTGAACATTACCTTGGGGTGCCTTAGGAATCCCCAAGTTTAGGCTATTGCCACTCCGTATTCCATAGTCCATGAAATCTTTACCCAAAACATGAAAACTTCACAACACAAAACTCAATAGAAAACTCATGAGATCCGTTAGTATAAAAAATAAATCACCACTTTAGGTACTGTTGTGAACTCATTCTATATTTATATTGGTGTAATATCTATTGTATTTCAACTTCTCCATGGTTCATACCCGCCGATACTACCAATATATTCATCAAAATAAGCAAACAACACATTGAAAACAGAATATGTCAAAAATAGAACAAAATGTATTAATCTGTAAACTTCATATACTTCTGTAACTCGAAAAATTCTAAAAAAATAGGAAAACCTAGGGAATTTGTATATCAATCTTGTGTACAAAAATCAGGATTTTATTGCACTTCTGTGAATTTGAAAAGTCTTCTACTGGATGCAAAAGTTTCTGTTTTTCAGCAAGATCAAATCAATTATCACCATAGATCATCCCAAAGGTCTTAATTGGCTCAAACACTAACTAAAACACCAAAACACAATTACTACAGAGGTAATAATGTGTAATTTCATAAAAACAGAAAATAAAAATATTGGGTTGTCTCCCAACAAGCGCGTTTCCTTAAAGCCTCTTAGCTAGGCGTTGATAATTTTAATGATGCTCACATCAAGCATAGCAATTGAAACACGAAGAGAGCATCATAAAGCTTGTGAAAAACAAGTTTAGTTCTAACATACTTCCTATGCATAGGTATTTTATAGGCAAACAAATTATCAAGACAAGCAAAGACTAGCATGTGCAAAGAAAAAGAAAGAAACAATAGCAATCTCAACCCAACGGGAGGTAATTTAGTAACATCAAAATTTCTACACCATATTTTCCTCTCTCATAATAATTACATGTAGGATCATAATCAAATTCAACAATATAGCTATCACATAAAATTTTCTCTTCATGGCCCACATGCATGCAAAGTTGACACTCTTCCAAAATAGTGGGATCAATATTTCCTAAAGTTAACACTCTCCCAAACCCACTTTCAATATTATTGCAAGTATTATTATCAATATCATACTCATCATGATGCTTAAATAAATTTTCAAGATCATAAGAAGAATCGCCCCAATCATGATCATTGCAATAATTAGTGGAGATAGCAAAATTAGCATCCCCAAGCTTGGGGTTTTGCATATTATTAGCAGAGTTGCATTAATAGAATTTATAATAACACCATTGCAATCATGCTTTTCATTCAAGAAGCTGTCGTGAATCACTTCATAAATGTCTTCTTTTAGCACGTCATCACAATTTTCAGATTCATAAATTTCAAGAAAACTTCGTAAAGATAATCTAGTGTACTCAACTCACTAGCAATTGGTTCATTATAATAGGATCTTTTAAAAAGATTAGCAAGTGGATGAGGATCCATAAACCTTTTGCTTTCTGATTTTCAATAAACACACAATTATGCCAAGCAAACAAGCAAACAAACCAAGTAAGACATAAAGGCAAACGGAAAGAAGGCGAATAAAATGCAAATATTTTTGTGTTTTTCTGAAAACATTTTAGAAGTGGGGAAGAGGAAAATGAGAGGCAAATGGAAAATAGTGTAATGCAAGAGATGAAATTTTATGGTGGTTACTTGGTAGGCTTGATGTAGAACCTCCCCGACAACGACGCCAGAAATTTTTCCTGCTACTTCTTGAGCTTGTGTTGATTTTTCCCTTGAAGAGGAAAGGATGATGCAACAAAGTAGAGATAGTATTTACCTCAGTTAAGAACCAAGGTATCAATCCAGTAGGAGGCACAAGAATCTATGCACCTGCACAAACTAACAAACACTTGCACTCAACGCAAAAAAGGGTTGTCAATCCCTTCACAGTCTCAAACAAGAGTGAGATCTAATAGAGATAGGTATAAAAGATAAATAAAAGAGCAAACTAAAGTAAATCTAAATAAATTGCAGCAAGGTATTTTAGGGTTTTTTGGTTTATAGTTCTGAAAATATATGATGGAAAATAGATCCTGGTTGGGGCCATAAGTTTCACTAGAGGCTTCTCTCTTGAAATAAAACATACGGTGGGTGAACAAATTACTGTCGAGCAATTGATAGAAAAGCGCAAAGTTATGAAGATATCCAAGGCAATAATTATGAATACATGCATCACGTCCGTGTCAAGTAGACCGACTCCTGCCTGCATCTACTACTATTACTGCACACATCGACCGCTATCTAGCATGCTTCTAGTGTATTAAGTTCATAAGAACGTTGCAACGCCTTAAGTAAGATGACAAGATGTAGAGGGATAAACTCAAGCAATATGATGAAAACCCCATCTTTTTACCCTTGATGGCAACAATATAATATGTGCCTCGCTACCCCTACTTTGTCACTGGGTGAGGACACAGTAAGATTGAACCCAAAACTAAGCACCTCTCGCATTGCAAGAAGAACCAATCTAGTTAGCCAAACCAAACCAATAATTCATAGAGAAATACAAAGACATTTAATCATGCATAAAAGAGTTCAGAAAAGACTCAAATAATATTCATAGATAATCTGATCATAAATCCACTATTCATTGGATCTCGATAAACATACCGCAAAAGAATATTACATCGGATAGAACTCTAAGAACATCGAGGAGAACATGGTATTGAAGATCAAAGAGAGAGAAGAGAAGCCATCTAGCTACCAGATATGGACCTGTAGGTCTATGGTAAAGTACTCACGCTTCATCGGAAGGGCAATAGAGTTGATGTAGATGACCTCCGTGATCGAATCCCCCTACGACAGGGTGCTGGAAAAGGCCCCAAGATGGGATCTCAGGGGAATAGAGGCTTGCGACAGTGGAAAAGAATTTTGGTGGACACTTCTGTTGGTTTGGGAATATTTGGGAATTTATAGCGCAAGAACACCCGAGGGGCCCACAAGCCAGGGAGGCGTCCCCCTAGGGCAGACCCTGAGGGCTTGTGGATCCCTCGGGACTCTTCTGGCCCCCTCCAAGCTCCATGGATGCCTTTTGGTTCAAGAAAAATCAATGTAAATTTTATTCCATTTGGACTCCATTTGATATTCGTTTTCTGTAGAACTCAAAAACAAGGAAAAAATAAAAACTGGCATTGGGCTCTAGGTTAATAGGTTAGTCCCAAAAATAATATAAAATAGCATATTAATGCATATAAAACATCCAAAACAGATAATATAATAGCATGGAACAATAAAAAATTATAGATACGTTGGACATGTATCATATGCAGGGTCAGTTGATATACAATGAAATTCCTTGCAATTCATTTAAGTGTGTGTGTGTGGGGGCGGGGGGGGGGGGGGTTCAATCATGCGAGGTAATGATTCGCATTGATGATTGCTACGTCTTGAGCTTGCGTTGGTTTTCCTTGAAGAGGAAAGGGTGATGCACCAAAGTAGCATAAGTATTTCCCTCAGTTTTTGAGAACCAAGGTATCAATCTAGTAGGAGGCTCCTCATTAGTCCCACGCACCTACACAAACAAACAAGAACCTCGCAACCAACGCAATAAAGGGGTTGTCAATCCCTTCACGGCCACTTGCGGAAGTGAGATCTGATAGAGATAATATGATAAGATAAATATTTTTGGTATGTTTATGATATAGATTGGAAAGTAAAAGATGCAAATAAAAGTAGATTGAAAACTTATATGATAAAAGATAGACCCAGGGACCATAGGTTTCACTAGTGGCTTCTCTCATGATAGCACAAGTATTAAGGTGGGTGAACAAATTACTGTCGAGCAATTGATAGAAAAGGGCGTAGGCATGATCATGTATATACGGATCACGTCCGTGACAAGTAGACCGACTCCTGCCTGCATCTACTACTATTACTCCACACATCGACCGACTCCTTCCTGCATCTAGAGTATTAAGTTCATGAAGAACATAGTAACACATTAATAAAGATGACATGATCTAGAGAGATAAACTCATGCAATATGATATAAACCCCATCTTTTTATCCTCGATGGCAAGAATACAATACGTGCCTTGCTGCCCCTGGTGTCACTGGGAAAGGACACCACAATATTGAACCCAAAGCTAAGCACTTCTCCCATTGCAAGAAAGATCAATCTAGTAGGCCAAAACAAACTGATAATTCGAAGAGACTTGCAAAGATAACTTAATCACACATAAGAATTCAGAGGAGATTCAAATACTTCTCATAGATAAACTTGATCATAAACCCACAATTCATTGGATCTCGACAAACACACCGCAAAAAGAGTTACATCGAATAGATCTCCAAGAATATCGAGGAGAACTTTGAATCGAGAGAGAAGAAGCCATCTAGCTAATAACTATGGACCCGAAGGTCTGTGGTAAACTACTCACAACTCATTGGAGAGGCCTTGGAGATGATGTAGAGGCCCTCCGTGGTCGATTCCCCCTCCGGCGGAGCACCGGCGAAGGCTCCAATATGGGATCTCGCGGATACAGAAGGTTGCGGCGGTGAAAATAGTTTTTTGTGGTGCTCCTGGATGTTTTCGGGGTACATGGGTATATATAGGTGGAAGAAGTAGGTCGGTGGACGCTCGAGGGGCCCACGAGGGTGGGGGTACACCCACAGCCAGGGGGCGCGCCGGGCACCCTCGTGGCCGCCTCGGTTGTTGCTTTACTTCCAGTCCAAGTCCCGTGGATTGTGTTTGTTCAAAAAGATTGCTCCCGAAGGTTTCATCCCGTTTGGACTCCATTTGATATTCCTTTTCTTTGAAACACTAAAATAGGCAAGAAAACAGCAATTCGAGTTGGGTATCCGGTTAGTAGGTTAGTCCCAAAAATTATATAAAAGTGTAAACTAAAGCCCACAGACATCCAAAACAGGTAATATAATAGCATGGAACATTCAAAAATTATAGATACGTTGGAGACGTATCAAGCATCCCCAAGCTTAATTCCTGCTCGTCCTCGAGTAGGTAAATGATAAAAACAGAATTTTTGATGTGGAATGCTACCTAGCATAATTCTCCATGTAATTTTCTTTATTGTGGCATGAATGTTCAGATCCAAATGATTGAAAATAAAAGTTCATATTGACATAAGAAATAGTAATACTTCAAGCACACTAACAAAGCAATCATGTCTTTTGAAAATAACATGGCTAAAGAAGTTCATCCCTACAAAATCATATAGTTTGGTCTTGCTCCATTTTCGTCACACAAGAATGCTCTCATCTTGCACACCCCCGATGACAAGCCAAGAAATTGTTTCATACTTCAGTAATCTCAAACTTTTTCAACTTTCACGCAATACATGACCATGAGCCATGGATATGATGATGATGGAATAGAATATGATGATGGAGGTTGTGTGGAGAAGACAAAAAAAGGAAAAAAGTGTCATGTCAACGAGGCTAATCAATGGGCTATGGAGATGCCCATCAATTGATGTCAACATGAGAAGTAGGGATTGCCATGCAACGGATGCACTAGAGCTATAAATGTATGAAAGCTCAACAAAAAAAACTAAGTGGGTGTGCATCCAACTTGCTTGCTCATGAAGACCTAGGGCATTTTGAGGAAGCCCATCATTGGAATATAAAAGCCAAGTTCTATAATGAAAAATTCCCACTAGTATATGAAAGTGACAACATATGAGACTCTCTATATGAAGAACATGGTGCTACTTTGAAGCACAAGTGTGGAAAGAAAAGATAGTAGCATTGTCCCCTTTTTTTGGGCCTTTCTTTTTTTATTTGGCCTTTCTCTTTTTTTATTTGGCCTTTCTTTTTTATTTGGCCTTTCCTTTTTTTATTTAGGGACAATGCTCTAATAATGATGATCATCACACTTCTATTTATTTACAACTCATTTGTTACAACTTAAAACTAGAACAAGATATGACTCTATATGAATGCCTCCGGCGGTGTACCGGGATGGGAAATGAATCAAGAGTGACATGTATGAAAAATTATGAAAGTGGCTTTGCCACAATATGATGTCAACTACATGATCATGCAAGGCAATATGACAATGATGATGCATGTCATGATGAACGGAATGGTGGAAAGTTGCATGGCAATATATCTCGGAATGGCTATGGAAATGCTATAATAGGTAGGTATGGTGGCTGTTTTGAGGAAGATATAAGGAGATTTATTGGTGATAGAGCATATCGTATCATGGGTTTTGGATGCACCGGTGAAGTTTGCACCAACTCTCAACGTGATAAAGGGCAATGCACGGTACCGAAGAGGCTAGCAATTATGGAAGGGTAAGAGTGCGTATAATCCATGGACTCAACATTAGTCATAAAGAACTCATATACTTATTGCAAAAATCTACAAGTCATCAAAAACCAAGCAATATGCGCATGCTGCTAGGGGGATAGATTGGTAGGAAAAGACCATCGCTTGTCCCCGACCGCCACGCATAAGGATGACAATCTAAGAACACCTCATATTTCAAATTTGTTACACAACGGTTACCATACGTGCATGCTATGGGACTTGCCAACTTCAACAAAAGAATTCTTTAAATTCACAATTACCCAACTAGCATGACTCTAATATCACCACCTCCATATCTCAAAACAATTATCAAGTATCAAATTGATCATAGCATCCAATTCACTTCCTATGATAGTTTTTATTATACCCAACTTGGATGCCCATCATTATAGGACCAATTTATAACCATAGCAAATACCATGTTGTTTTAAAATACTCTCAAAATAATATAAGTGAAGCATGAGTGATCAACAATTTCTACAAAATAAAGCCACCGCCGTGCTCTAAAAGATATAAGTGAAGCACTAGAGCAAAACTATCTAGCTCAAAAGATATAAGTGAAACACAAAAAGTATTCTAATAAATTTCAAATCAAGTGGGTTTCTAACAAAAGGTGTGTACAGCAAGGATGATTGTGGTAAACTAAGAAGCAAAGACTAATATCATACAAGACGCTCCAAGCAAAACACATATCACGTGGTGAATAAAAATATAGCTCTAAGTAAAGTTACTGATAGACAAAGACGAAAGAGGGGATGCCTTCCGGGGCATCCCCAAGCTTAGGATTTTGGTTATCCTTGAATATATTGGGGTGCCATGGGCATCCCCAATCTTAGGCTCTTTCCACTCCTTATTCCATAGTCCATCAAATCTTTACCCAAAACTTAAAAACTTCACAACACAAAACTCAACAGGAAATCTCATAAGCTCCGTTAGTGCAAGATAGAAAAACCACCACATAAGTTACTGTAATGAACTCATTCTTTATTTATATTGGTGTTAAGCCTACTGTATTCCAACTTCTCTATGGTTCATACCCCTCGATACTAGCCATAGATGCATCAAAATAAGCAAACAACACACGAAAAACAGAATCTGTCAAAAACAGAATAGTCTGTAGGAATCTGTAACTCTTGAATACTTATGTAACTCGAAAAATCCTACCAAAATAGGAAGTCCTGGGAAATTTGTCTATTGATCTACAGAAAAAATAATCAATGCAAAATCACGTTTCTGTGAATTACTAAAATTATTTTCGTGCATGCAAAAGTTTCTGTTTTTCAGCAGAATCAAATTAACTATCACCGTAGGTTATCCTATAGGTTCTACTTAGCACAAAAACTAAATAAAACATGAAAACACATCTAAAAAGAAGCTAGATGAAATATTTATTACTAAATAGAAGCAAAAATCAAGAAATAATAATAAAATTGGGTCGCCTCCCAACTAGCGCTATCGTTTAACGCCCCTAGCTAGGCATAAAAGCGAGGATAGATCTAAGTAGTGCCATTTTTGGAATTCAATTCATAAGTAGCTCGCATGATAGATTCATAAGGTAATTTAACTTTCTTTATAGGGAAGTGTTCCATGCCTTTCCTTAATGGAAATTGGAATCTAATATTCCCTTCCAACATATCAATAATTGCACCAATCGTTCTAAGGAAAGGTCTACCAAGAATAATAGGACATGAAAGATTGCAATCTATATCAAGAACAATGAAATCTACAGGCACATAATTGCTATTTGCAACAATAAGAACATCATTGATCCTTCCCATAGGTTTCTTAATGGTGGAATCCGCAAGGTGCAAGTTTAAAGAGCAATCATAAAGATCATGGAAACCTAGAATATCACATAAAGTTTTCGGAATCGTGGAAGCAGTAGCACCCAAATCACACAAAGCATAACACTCATGATCTTTAATTTTAATCTTTATAGTAGGTTCCCACTCATCATAAAGTTTTCTAGGTACTGAAACTTCCAAGTTAAGTTATTCCTCATAAGATTGCATCAAGGCATCAATAATATGTTTGGTAAAAGCTTTATTTTGACTATAAGCATGAGGAGAATTCAACACGGATTGCAACAAGGAAATACAATCTATTAAAGAAAAATTATCATAATCAAATTCCTTGAAATCCAAGAAAGTTGCTTCAATGCTATTTAATGTCTTGACCTCTCCAATCCCACTTTTACCAAATTTAGCATCAAGATCTAAAAACTCCGAATCATTGGGACGCCAGAAATCTTTCTTGCTATGTCTTGAGCTTGCATTGGTTTTCCTTGAAGAGGAAAGGGTGATGCAGCAAAGTAGCATAAGTATTTCCCTCATTTTTTGAGAACCAATGGATCAATCTAGTAGGAGGCTCCTCAGAAGTCCCACGCACCTACACAAACAAACAAGAACCTCGCAACCAACACAATAAAGGGGTTGTCAATCCCTTCACAGCCACTTGCGAAAGTGAGATCTGATAGTGTAATATGATAATATAAATATTTTCGGTATTTTTATGATATAGATTGGAAATTAATAGATGCAAATAAAAGTAGATTGAAAACTTATATGATAAAAGATGGACCCGGGGGCCATAGGTTTCATTAGTGGCTTCTCTCAAGATAGCATAAGTATTACGGTGGGTGAACAAATTACTGTCGAGCAATTGATAGAAAAGCACGTAGTTATTAGATTATCTAGGCATGGTCATGTATATAGACATCACGTCCGTGAGAATTAGACCGACTCCTGCCTGAATCTACTACTATTACTCCACACATCGACTGACTCCTGCCTGCATCTAGAGTATTAAGTTCATGAAGAACAGAGTAACACATTAAGAAAGATGACACGATGTAGAGGGATAAACTCATGCAATATGATATAACCCCCATATTTTTATCCTCGATGGCAACAATACAATACGTGCCTTGCTGCCCCTGCTGTCACTCGGAAAGGACACCGCAAGATTGAACCCAAAGCTAAGCACTTCTCCCATTGCAAGAAAGATCAATCTAGTAGGCCAAACCAAACTGATAATTCGAAGAGACTTGCAAAGATAACATAATCACACATAAAAGAATTCAGAGGAGATTCAAATATTTCTCATAGATAAACTTGACCATAAACCCACAATTCATCGGATCTCGACAAACACACCGCAAAAAGAGTTACATCAAATGGATCTCCAAGAAGATCGAGGATTACTTTGTATTGAGATTCAAAGAGAGAGAAGAAGCCATCTAGCTAATAACTATGGACCTGAAGGTCTATGGTAAACTACTCACAACTCATTGGAGAGGCCTTGGAGATGATGTAGAGGCCCTCCATGGTCGATTCCCCCTCAGGCGGAGCGCCGGTGAAGGGTACAAGATGGGATCTCGCGGATACAGAAGGTTGCGGCAGTGGAAATAGTTTTTCGTGGTGCTCCTGGATGTTTTCGGGGTACGTGGGTATATAGGAGGAAGAAGTAGGTCGGTGGATGCTCGAGGTGCCCACGAGGGTGGGGGGCGCGCCGGGCACCCTCGTGGATGCCTCGGTTGTTTCTTGACTTCCACTCCAAGTCTTGTGGATTGCGTTTGTTCCAAAAAGATCGCTCCCGAAGGTTTCATCCCGTTTGGACTCCGTTTGATATTCTTTTTCTTTGAAATACTGTAGGAAAAAAAATAGCAATTCGGGCTGGGCCTCCGGTTAGTAGGTTAGTCTGAAAAATGATATAGAAGTGTAAATTAAAGCCCATTAACATCCAAAAAAGGTAATATAATAGCATGGAACAATCAAAAATTATAGATACGTTGGAGACGTATCAATGATAGGTAATCCAATGAGAATATAGTTGAAAGACAAGTGCTTCCTAGGTCATTTTGGTAATTAATGTCAACATATCTCTTGTTGGACTAATACTTTTACCTAGTATGTTTCAGATAAGTTCAACAATGGAGTGGCGTGGACAAGAGGATGTGGAACCGCTTCAAGATGCTAAGGACAAAGGATTGGCTCAAGCTCAAAGCACAAGTCTCCACATTTTGCTTTTAGTGATCCAAGGTCACATTTAGTCCATAGGAAAGCCAATACTATTAAGAGGGGATGAGGTGTTGCTTAATGGCTTGCTTGCTCAAAGTGCTTAGTGATATGCTCCAAAGCCCTCAACCACTTTCCCACATCCACATATGTCCCAAACCAAAAGTCAAACTCGGCCCTACCGAATCGTTCTATCCGGCGCCACCGAGTTCAGATGACATAGCCACTGCCAGAAACCCTAATCAAGTCTGTCTCACTGATGGGATCTCGGTCTCACCGAGATGGGCTTGCAAACTCTCTACTGCCTATTGCAATAATCTCGGTCCCACCAAGGTATGCAATCGGTCCCAGCGAGTTTGCCTGACCAACTCTCTGTTTCGCTTATTACCCAAATCGGTCCCATCGAGTTTATGTAATCGGTCAAACTGAGTTGAGGCTTTACCCTAACCCTAGCACATCGGTCCTACCAAGTTGATCATGTCGGTCCCACCGAAATGCCTAACGGTCACATTATGAACTAAATCAGTCTGACGAGTTCCACAATTCGGTCCCACTGAGTGTGGTAAGTTGTGTGTAATGGTTAGATTTTGTGTGGAGGCTATATATACCCCCTCCACCCACTCTTCATTCATGGAGAGAGCCATCAGAACATGCCTACACTTCCAACATATATTTTCTGAGAGAGAACCACCTACACTTGTGTTGAGGTCAAGATATTCCATTCCTACCACATAAATATTGATCTCTAGCCTTACCCAAGTTGCTTTCCACTCAAATCTTCTTTCCACCAAATCCAAATCCTGTGAGAGAGAGAGCTGAGTGTTGGGGAGACTATCATTTGAAGCACAAGAGCAAGGAGTTCATCATCAACACACCATTTGTTACTTCTTGGAGAGTGGTGTCTCCTAGATTGGCTAGGTGTCACTTGGGAGCCTCCATCAAGATTGTGGAGTTGAACCAAGGAGTTTGTAAGGGCAAGGAGATCGCCTACTTCGTGAAGATCTACCTTAGTGTCGCAAGTCCTTCGTGGGCGATGGCCATGGTGGGATAGACAAGGTTGCTTCTTCGTGGACCCTTCGTGGGTGGAGCCCTCCATGGACTCGCGCAACCGTTACCCTTCATGGGTTGAAATCTCCATCAACGTGGATGTACGATAGCACCATCTATCGAAACCACGGATAAAAAATCTCCGTGTCTCCAAATTGCGTTTGCACACTCCAATCCCATCCCTTTACATTCTTGCAATTTGCATGCTTTACTTTCCGCTGCTCATATACTCTTGTCATGCTTGCTTGATATGTATTGTGAATGTTAAAACTTGTACCAAACTCCACTTCAACTTAAAGAGATTAAAAACTGCAACTTTTCTTACTTAGAGTCTATTCCCCCCCCCCCTAGACACCTCTTCTCGACCCTTTCAATTGGTATCAGAGCTTTGGTCTTCATTTCTTTGGTTTAAACACCATTGGAGGAAGATGGATGAGTCTACTTTGGGGAGTCTTAGACATAGAGTTCCCATACTTGATGGAGAGTATTTTCATGAGTGGAAAATGAGATGCTTGTGATTTTCAATGAATATCATTTGAACAAGTACATTACTAGCCCTTGTGCACCTCATGTTGATCCTATGCATCCTACCCTTGATGAGTCAATTGACATGATTCACAATCTTAGAACTATTGATCTTATCACTAGAGGTTTGCCTAGAAACTTGATAGGTTGCTTGTCTACTCTTAAGTGTGCCTACACCATATGGAAATTTCTAGAGGAATGCTTTCCAAATTATTCCTTGCAAAATCTAGATGAAATTCTCCATAAGTATATTGCCTTGAGTAAAATGAATTCCAATGATCCTAAGACTAGTGATTGTCTATTTGAGCTTACAAATATTATGCATGCCATAGGAGATGTTGGAATTATTAGCAATATTATTTCCGAAGCTATTAGAATTCATAAAGAATATCATTGTCAAACTCATTCTAATGAATCACCCTCTCTAGGAATTGATCCATCACATGAGGATGTTGAACATTGGTACTATGATGAGGATGATGATAGTGACTTTAATCTTGATGATGCAATGAGACACTTTGGTCTTATGGCAAATCTTTGGGGATACATGGAAGGAGGAAAGGAATGGGTTCTTGATAGTGGACGTACCGATCACATGAGCGGAGATAAAGATATGTTTCGTGAGCTTGCTGAAAAGGACGGCCCTCGAAAGTATGTCACTTTTGGTGACAACTCAAAGGGTAAGGTGGTTGGACTTGGTAAGGTGGCCATCTCACATGATAGCTCCATACAAAATGTCATGCTCATTGAATCTCTTGGCTACAATTTACTTTCAGTATCTAGACTTGCTGATTTCGGTTTCACTGTCCTATTTACTGAAGTAGATTGCCAAGTGTTTCGTAGAGATAATCATAAAATGGTCTTTACCGATATACATAGAGGTGATCTTTACATTGTTGATTTCACTAAAAAGGCTCAACCTAGAACTTGCTTAATTGCTAAATCCTCTAAAGGCTGGTTGTGGCATAGACGGTTAGGTCATGTGGGCATGCGAAACCTTGACAAGCTTATTAAAGGTAATCATATCCTCGGCATTAACAATGTCATATTTGATAAGGATAGACTTTGCAGTGCTCGTCAAGCAGGTAAACAGGTTGGAGGAAGGCATCCCGTGAAGAACATCATGACCACAAGGAGGCCGCTCGAGCTACTTCACATGGATCTTTTCGGTCCCAATGCTTACAAAAGTCTCGGTTGAAATTCTTTTGGTATAGTCATAGTCGATGATTTTTCAAGATTTATGTTGGTGTTCTTTCTCGATGATAAATCGCAGGTCCAAAAGATCTTCAAACACTTTGCTAGGAAGGCCCAAAATCAATTTGAAGTGAAGATAAAGAAGGTTCGCAGCGACAATGGAATGGAGTTCAAGAACACAAATGTGGACACCTTTCTTGACAAAGAAGGGATTTCACATGAGTTCTCGGCTACGTACACACCTCAACAAAATGGAGTTGTTGAGAGGAATAACCGGACTCTCATCGAAATGGCGAGAATGATGATTGATGAGTACAAGACGCCAAAGCACTTTTGGGCGGAAGCGGTTGAGACAGCTTGTCATGTAACAAATCGCTTGTATCTTAACGAGCTACTCGGCAAGACGGCATACAAGCTCCTCACCGGTAACAAACAACAAGTTGGATACTTTCGAGTATTCAGCTCAAAGTGCTACATTCTTGATAAGCATCGTCGTTCTAAATCTGCCCCTAAATCTCATGAAGGTTTCCTACTTGGTTATGGCTCAAACTCTCACACTTATCGTGTCTACAATAATTTCACTCGAAAGGTTGAAGAGACGGTAGATGTGAAGTTTGATGAATCTAACGGCTCGTAAGTAGAGCAATTGCCAATTGATGTAGGAGACAAAGACCCTTCGGAAGCAATCCAAGACTTGTCTATTGGCAAGATTCGTCCAACGGAGGTGAAGGAGAGTACCTCGTCCATCCAAGTGGAAGCTTCCACCTCACGACAAGGTGAACCAAGAGTTGATACGGAAGCATCCACAAGTGGGACACACCAAGATGAAGGAAACGAGGAAGTACACCAAGATGAACATCAACAACCTCCTTCTCCACCACGACAAGAGAACAACAATGTCAACAATGAAGAAGGCCAAGAAGAAGAACAAGATGAAGAAGATGTTCCACCTAGATCCAAGCAAAAGCTTCCACGAGTTCGAGCAAGAGTCGCCAAAGACCATCCCGTCGAGCAAATCTACAATGATATCCAAACTGGGAGAATCACTCACTCTAAAACTCATTTGGAAAACTTTTGTGAACATTATTCATTCATCTCTAGCATTGAACCTATGAAGTTTGAAGAAGCATTGGAAGATCCGGATTGGATAAACGGCGTGCATGAAGAGCTACACAACTTTGAGAGAAATCAAGTTTGGACATTGGTTGAGAAGCCCGACAAGAACCACAACATCATTGGTACAAAATGGGTGTTTCGCAACAAGCAAGAAGAACATGGAGAAGTAGTTCGCAACAAAGCACATCTCATCGCCCAAGGCTACACTCAAGTCGAAGGTATGGACTATGGTGAGAAATATGCCCCCGTTGCTAGACTTGAGTCCATTCGCATCTCACTTGCCTATGCTAATCACCATGATATCACCTTGTACCAAATTGACATTAAAAGTGCTTTTATAAATGGTGAAATAGAGGAGGAATTTTATGTTAAGCAACCTCCCGGCTTTGTCAATCCTAAGAAACCTAATCATGTTTACAAACTTCACAAAGCTCTTTATGGTCTTAAACAAGCTCCTAGAGCGTGGTATAAATTCTTGACCAAGTTCCTTATTGAAAAAGGCTTTGAAATTGGAAAAATTGATTCTACCCTTTTTACTAAAAGGGTTAATGGAGAACTATTTGTGTGCCAAATCTATGTTGATGATATTATATTTGGTTCGACTAACCCTCACTTTAGTGAGAAATTTGGAAAGCTAATGTTGGAGAAGATTGAGATGTCTATGATGTGTGAACTCAAATTCTTTCTCAGTTTGCAAATCAAGCAAACTAAGGAAGGTACCTTTGTCTCTCAAACAAATTACACCACGGACCTATTCAAGAAGTTCAATATGCAATAATGCAAAGGTATGACTGCACTCATGCCTACTAGTGGACATCTTGATTTGACCAAAGATGGTGAACCGATTGATCAAAAGGTTTACCGCTCCATGATTGGCTCATTGTTATATCTATGTGCCTCTCGTCCCGATATTATGCTAAGTGTGTGCATGTGTGCACGATATCAAGCAGCACCTAAAGAATGTCATCTTAAGGCAATGAAAAGGATAGTGAGATACTTAATACACACAACAAAATTTGGCATTTGGTATCCTAAGAGGTCTTCTTTCGATCTTGTTGGTTACTCCGATTTGGACTATGCCGGAGACAAGGTTGATAGAAAGTCCACTTCGGGTACTTGTCAATTTCTTGGTAGATCTCTTGTGTCTTGGTCCTCCAAGAAACAAAACTCGGTATCCTTATCCACCGCCGAAGCGGAATACATTACTGCTGGTTCATGTTGTGCTCAATTACTTTGGATGACCCAAACTCTTAAAGATTATGGGATATATGTGAATCATGTTCCATTGCTTTGTGACAATGAAAGTTCTATCAAGATTGCTCACAATCCCGTGCAACACTCTCGAACTAAGCATATTGAAGTTCATCATCATTTCATTCAAGATCACGTTGCCAAAGGGGACATTAATCATAAGCATGTTCGCACCGACAAGCAATTAGTGGATATATTCACCAAACCGCTTGATGAGAAAGTATTTTGCCGTTTGAGAGGTGAATTGATCATAATTGATGCTTCAAACTTGGAGTAGGAACTCCTTTTTGGATACATGCAAGGCATGAGCCTTTGACTAATCCTTGATATTTTCTTCCATGTTGCTATTCGTATGTCTTGGATATATTTGCACCCTTGCATGTTATCTAACCCTTGTAGGTGCTTGGATGAATCTAAATCTATGAGATTGCAACCCACTCACATCTTGAGCAAATCTCTACATCACCAAGTCTCTACACAATGGTGGTTGAAGACAAGGAAGCACGAAACCCTTCAAACATATCCTTTGACAAATTCTATATTGAGTTTCATGACTATCATTTTGGATACACAAGTGCTCTTCCTTGCAAGACTAACCCATTTAGGTAGATGAACTCAAATTCCAGGTGGAGCTCCCAACTCTTGATGAGCTACATCAACCTTGAGAAACCCACGCAAGTTCAACTACATGATCACAATCAACACCACCACTCAAGGTATGTTACTCCATCTTAGAGAAGCTTTGCTCCAAGTCATGAGTCAAAGCATACATCGCAAAAGTCTCAGAAACCAAAGTAAATAAACACGAAGACCAAATCCAACACAGTAAATCTATCAAAACTCTCAATGAAATTCTCCCCCTTTTTGTCAACTAGTGTCAAAAAGGTGACGAATGACATGAGTGCGAAAATAAATGAACTGATTCACTCGGAGGCATCGCCCAAAGAACTGTCTGAAGATGATTCTAATCCAGAGGTGGTTGGTATATCTTCATCGTCAGCAGCAGTAGCAGATCCTTCAAGACTGGCTTGGGGCTGAGAAGACGAAGTAACATTGGGATCAGCCTATTGAGCCTTGCGAGACAGAATATTTTATTCATCAGGTTTCTCAGTGGGCGAGGTTGCTTCTGATTCATCAGCAGTTCACGCAGCTGAATCCGAAGTAAATTAGTTGTTGGTTCACGAGGTGGCAGAGGCAGAGTGATATGATCTGGAAAATCTTCAGCTAAAAACCCTTGATCAATATACTCATAGAGCTCTTTGAGATGAGAGTTGCTCAATTGCTTCTTGGAGAAGAACTTCCGAAGCAATTTCCATATCTGCTTCTTATTTTATGCCGCGATCATGTGCACAACTTTTGTTCTGTTGTTGATTGCATTTAGTTCAATAGCCAGATGATCTTTCTCTTGGCGATCTTTAGCCATATGCTTCAGTATTAGCTGTTGAGTGCGCATTGTCAGATTCAGGGCTCCGTAGACCCAAGAAGGTTCAAACTTTGGGGCATGTGCAAAGAACTCAACCTCTCAAGCCTACCAACTCGTCGCCCCACGGCCTAGCCCGATTTGCGCGAGCAAGGAAGAAGATGAACATGGCGGTTTACCCAGGTTCAGGCCACCTTGCAGTGTAAGACGCTACTCCCCCTCGTCGCGAGGTTCAGGGGTGAGGAATCAGTCCACCCCCTCTACCATGGTGGCTAACCTATATTTATAGTGGCCGCGGTCCTCTTCCCCCAAAACGTAAGGGGAAGGGATCCCACAGTGGCCAATTTGAAAGGGGACAAGTAGTACATCTTATCCTGATGAAAGGTGGTCTTCGCCTGCAAAGCTTTTGGTCATGACGCTGTAGTGGGCTCGGCAATGACATCCGTCTTACTGTGCTAGTGGTCTTGGTCTTATTGCACCGGAATGGAAACCTTTGCCAGATTCCTTGGGAACCCACGCCTGCCCTTGCCTCCTTAGCACCTAAGAGGAAAATACCTCCTCTGCATCCGTTGGTGCCTGCCTACCTTGGTCATCATGGCTTGTATCATGGCCGCCTCGTCAGGCTGGGCACCTGCATAGGAATCTCCGCTCCTCAGGAGGTAGCCTGGGAAGGCCACTCCCTCTGGAGGTCTTGATGTCGTCCACCTCGCGAGGCTTGGGGGCTCTCGTGAGGGTCTTGTCTTGGCGGTCTTGCAGATAGACCGAACCAGGCCATTGGTGGAGTCACACCATGGGCCGCACAGAGGCAAATCTGGGTAACCTGTTTCCCAGAACACCGACAATAGCCCCCGGGCCCAAGGCGTGCTCGGGATTGGCTTCGAAGCAAAGCCAAAGGGAAAGTGCGAGGCACCACCGGCCCCAATTGCCTGCGGGCTGGGCTTGACACGTGGCGGTTGATAGGACACAAATGCCTCCGCTTTCCCAGGCCGCCTCGGCAACCGCCTGGACTGATAAATGACTAGCGCCCGCTACCGAGCCATTGTTGCTCCCCTTCACCTTGCTCCAGACCCCCTTTCTCCCTGCCGAGGGCTTCTCCAGATCCAGCAGTGCTCCTCATCCTTCCTACTCCATCCCTATTGCTGAGGCTGCGCGAATGGCGTCAGGGAGGGCGAACCCCGTTGCATAGGCTACAAGCCCCTCCTCCTCTCTTGCACCAGCCCTCGACGTGTCCTCCATCACCGAGGCGAAGACATTCGCCGCCGTGCTCCTGCAGACGGTGATAACCCACAAGTGTATTGGATGAATTGTAGCCTCTTCCGATAAGTAAGAGTGTCAAACCCAATGAGGAGCTAAAGGTAGAACAAATATTCCCTCAAGTTCTATTGACCACCGATACAACTCTACGCACACTTGACGTTCGCTTTACCTAGAACAAGTATGAAACTAGAAGGACTTTGTAGGTGTTGTTGGATAGGTTTGCAAGATAATAAAGAGCACGTAAATAAAAGCTAGGGGCTGTTTAGATAAAGAAGAAATAAAGTAAATATAGCGAGTGTGGAAAAGTGGTGGTAGGAGTTGTGAAGTTGTCCCTAAGCAATTGACTACTTTACTAGACCGATAGCAAGTTTTATGTGGGAGAGGCATAAGCTAACATACTTTGTCTTCTTGGATCATATGCACTTATGATTGGAACTCTAGCAAGCATCCACAACTACTAAATATCATTAAGGTAAAACCCAACCATAGCATTAAAGCAACAAGTCCCCTTTATCCCATATGCCACAACCACCTTACTCGGGTTTATGCTTCTGTCACTCAAGCAACCCACTATAAGCGAATCATGAACGTATTGCAACACCCTACAACGGGACTCCCTCATGCTTGCGCGACATGGAGGGCACAATAGGACATCAACATAACCACAAGCAAATTAAATCAATCATAGCAATTCATCAATCACTGGTAGGTCAACGAAAATCTACTCAAACATCGTAGGATGGCAACACATCATTGGATAATAATATGAAGAATAAAGCACCATGTTCAAGTAGAGGGTATAGCTGGTTGCGAGAGAGTGGACCGCTGAATATAGATGGGGGAAGGTGATGGAGAAGTTGGTGAAGATGATGGAGGTGTTGGTGTAGATCGCGGTGATGATGATGGCCCCCCAGCGGCGTTCCGGCTCCACCTGAAGGAAGGGGGAGAGAGCCCCCATTATTCTTCTTCTTCCTTGCCTTCTCCCTAGATGGGAGAAGGGTTTCCCCTCTGGTCCATGGTCTCCATGGCATCGTAGGGACGAGAGCCCCTCCGGGATGGATCTGTCTCTCTGTCTCTCTCTCTATTTCTGCGTTCCCAGATTCTGCCCTTTCACCGTTTCTTTTATATCCGTAGATCCGTAACTCCGATTGCATTGAAACCTTCGCCCAGATTTTTCTATGAAAATTAGATTTCTTGTGGCAAAAAAAGAGCATCATACGCCTTACAGGGTGCCCATGAGGGTCACGGGCGCGCCTGCCCCCCCTAGGGCGCACCCCTGCCTCGTGGCCCCCTCGGGCACCGTCTCGCGTTGATTTTTCTTCCCAAAAATCATAATATTCCAAGAATAATCTCCGTCCATTTTATCCCGTTTGGACTCAGTTTGATATTGGGTTTCTGCGAAACATAAAACATGCAAAAAATAGGAACTGGCACTGGGCACTGGATCAATATGTTAGTCCCCAAAATAGTATAAAAAGTTGCCAAAAGTATATGAAAGTTGAATAATATTGGCATGGAACAATCAAAAATTATAGATACGACGGAGACGTATCAGCATCCCCAAGCTAAATTCCTGCTCGTCCTCGAGTAGGTAAATGATAAAAAAGATAAACTTTGATGTAGAATGCTAACTAGCGTAATCTTGATCATATATCTAATCATGGCATGAATATTAAGACACGAGTGATTCAATGCAATAGTCTATCATTTGACATAAAAATGATAATACTTCGAGCGTACTAATAAGCAATCATGTCTTTTAAAAACAACATGGCCAAAGAAAGTTATCCCTACAAAATCATATAGTCTGGCTATGCTCCATCTTCATCACACAAAATATTCAAATCATGCACAACCCCGGTTGTAGCCAAGCAATTGTTTCATACTTTAGTATTCTCAAACTTTTTCAACTCTCACGCATTACATGAGTGTGAGCCATGGATATAGCACTATGGTTGGAATAGAATATGATGGTGGAGGTTATGTGGAGAAGACAAAAAGGAGAAAGTCTCACATCGACGCGGCTAATCAACAGGCTATGGAGATGCCCATCAATTGATGTCAATGTGAGGAGTAGGGATTGCCATGCAACGAATGCACTAAGAGCTATAAGTGTATAAAAGCTCAAACTAAAATCTAAGTGGGTGTGCATCCAACTTGCTTGCTCATGAAGACCTCGGGCATTTGAGGAAGCCCATCATCGGAATATACAAGCCAAGTTTTATAATGAAAATTCCCACTAGTATATGAAAGACAATATAGGAGACTCTCTTTTGAAGAACATGGTGCTACTTTGACACCAGCACGGGTGATGTCGATGAGGGAATAAAAAGACCTAAGACTTACACTCCTAATTATTTTCAATTAAGTGGATAGGACGAGACGGACAAAGCGCTGGCTGTTGTCACCTGTGTGGAAGTATTTCTTGATTCAATTTTGAAAGATAAGGAACATGTTGATTTGTTTTTTTTAAGGAAAAGGAGCAACGTGATCACTACTTCCATCCATTGAGCCATGCATATCCAAGTAATAAAGATGTACGTATAGCTGAGTATATGTGGGATTCTTGTTGGAAAGACAGAGATTCAGTTCATTGGTTTGAAAGGAAAAAGATGCACCCAGGATTCTTATTTTATTCCTGCCATGCAAGGAGAAGTACGGCCATGCATCATCTAGAACTAGCAGTACGTGGAGCTACCTCTCCTTGAAGACCATCGGCTGGGGGCCACCTGGAAGCTGACCCAGAGATGACGTACACTAGATAACAAGTCATACCAAGTTGTCTTCGTTTTTGTTTCCTATAAGATTTAACCAAGTTCGTTGTTATGTTTTGGTAGGTCAAGTTTGTTTTCCCTTTGGATTAGGAGTCTGGTTAGCGTGTTGGAGAAACCATGTACGAGTCGGCTATGCTAGTATAAATAGGCATAGTATGTTCATTGTAAAGGGAGGTTATATTTTATGAAATAGACAGATGTGTTTTCGAGGGTAAACACCCGTATCAAGTTTTTGAGGTAGCTTTAGAAAACCTCCTTGTTGCGATTTCTGCGAGGAAATTGTTTTGCGCGTGAGGTGTCGTTGTCCAGATTGTTTCTCTCGTGCTGAGCCGCAAGGTTCAAACCCTCTACTTCGTGTACATCACGTGCGTGGGCGAGAGGCTGCTGCTACTAGAGGTGGAGTACCGTGAAAGATCGGGCCGCAACAACAGATCAGATCTCGCCATCGAGGTTTGGTCCATATTAGGTGCTATTCAGAGCAAGGCGGTTCACGACACTGTGCAGGAGATGACTGGTTTATCATGGATGCTAAGCTATGGATTTTAATTGGAGGAGGAAGGCCGATGGGATGGACTTTTTCATACTCGTGTTGTGGTACAAGAGAGATCATGTGCTATGACAATCGACCACATGAGTTTGATCAACGCATCAAGTATCGAGATGGTGGAGAAGTTGGAACTACCGATGACACCATGCCCACAACCATACTCATTCCGTCAGGGTCATGAAGATCTCGGTGCCACACATAAAACCAAGGTACCTTTTTCTTGGGAAAATATTTTTGCATGGTTTTGTATGACGTGATTCCGGCACACATGGTTTCTAGTCACTTATTGTTTGGAAAGCCATGGTACAAAGAGCATGATGTTGCGTATGATTATCAAACACACACATATACCATCAAGAAGGATAAGAAATACAACCTCATGCCCATGGGTGATGATCGTTTTATTGCTTGGAGGAGTGACCATCAGAAAAGAATAAAAGAAGATGAAGATGCAAAAAAGAACATGGTCGAAGCTACTGAAATTTCTATGGTCACCATTCAATCCATAGATGAAAAGATTGCTCAAGAGATTCTGTCAAAATCGAGGACGGTTTTTATTCAAGGAGGAGAGGATGATACAAGCACGGGTGATGTCGATGATGCCGAGGGAATAAAAAGACCTAAGACTTACACTCCTAATTATTTTCAATTAAGTGGAGAGGACGAGACGGACAAAGCACTCGCTATTGTCACCTATGTGGAAGTATTTCTTGATTCAATTTCAAAAGATAAGGAACATGTTGATTTGTTTTTTAAGGAAAAGGAGCAACGTGAGCACTACTTCCATCCATTGAGTCATGCATATCCAAGTAATAAAGATGTACATATAGCTGAGTATATGTGGGATTCTAGTTGGAAAGACAGAGATTCAGTTCATTGGTTTGAAAGGAAAAAGATGCACCCAGGATTCTTATTCATATTCCTGCCATGCAAGGAGAAGTACGTCCATGCATTATCTAGAACTAGCAGTACGTGGAGCTACCTCTCCTTGAAGACCATCGGCTGGGGGCCACCTGGAAGCTGACCCAGAGATGATGTACACCAGATAACAAGTCATACCAAGTTGTCTTCGTTTTTGTTTCCTATAAGATTTAATCAAGTCCGTTGTTATGTTTTGGTAGGTCAAGTTTGTTTTCCCTTTGGATTAGGAGTCTGGTTAGCATGTTGGACAAACCATGTACGAGTCGGCTATGCTAGTATAAATAGGCATAGTATGTTCATTGTAAAGGAGGTTATATTTTATGAAATAGACAGGTGTGTTTTTGAGGGTAAACACCCATATCAAGTTTTTGAGGTAGCTTTAGAAAACCTCTTTGTTGCGATTTTTGCGAGGAAATTGTTTTGCGCGTGAGGTGTCGTCATCTCGATTGTTTCTCTTGTGCTGAGCCGCAAGGTTCAAACCCTCTACTTCGTGTACATCACATGCGTGGGCGAGAGGCTGCTGCTACTAGAGGTGGAGTACCGTGAAAGATCGGGCCCCAACAATAGATCAGATCTCGCCATCGAGGTTCGGTCTCCATCATACTCTGAAGCACAAGTGTGGGAAAGGATAGTAACATTGCCCCTTCTTTTATTTTCTTTTCTCTCTTTTTTTTCTCTTTTTTAGTGGGCTTCTTTGGCCCATTTTTTTCTTTAGGCTTCTTTGGCCTCTCTTTTTTTCATGGGGCAATGCTCTAATAATGATGATCATCACACTTTTATACTTTACAACTCAATATTACTACTCGATACTAGAACAAGGATATGACTCTATATGAATGCCTCCGGTGGTGTACCGGGATGTGCAATGATCTAGCATAGCAAAGATATCAAAAAACGGACAAGCCATGAAAAGATCATGCTAGCTATCTTACGATCATGCAAGGCAATATGACAATGAATGCTCAAGTCATGTATATGATGATGATGGAAGTTGCATGGCAATATATCTCGGAATGGCTATTGAAATGCCATGATAGGTAGGTATGGTGGCTGTTTTGAGGAAGATATAAGGAGGCTTATGTGTGATAGAGCGTATCATATCATGGGGTTTGGATGTACCGGCGAAGTTTGCACCAACTCTCGAGGTGAGAAAGGGCAATGCACGATACCGAAGAGGCTAGCAATGATGGAAGGGTGAAAGTGTGTATAATCCATGGACTCAACATTAGTCATAAAGAACTCACATACTTATTGCAAAAATCTATTTGTCATCGAAACAAAGTACTACGCGCATGCTCCTAGGGGGGAGGTTGGTAGGAGTTAACCATCGCGCGCCCCTGACCTCCACACAAAGGATGACAATCAAAAAATATCTCATGCTCCAACTTCGTTACATAATGGTTCACCATACGTGCATGCTACGGGAATCACAAACCTCAACACAACAATTTCTACTAATCCATAGTCACCCACTAGCATGACTCTAATATCACAACCTTTATATCGCAAAACTATTGCAAAGAATCAAACATATCATATTCAGCAATCTACAAGTTTATGTAGGATCTTATGACTAACCATGTGAATGACCAATTCCTGTCATCTCTCTAAATGATCTAAGTGAAGCAAGATAGTTTAATTATTTCTACAAAAGATATGCCCACGTTCTAACAAATATAAGTGAAGCAAAAGAGCATTCTACAAATGGCGGTTTTCTATGTGAAGAGAAACAGGCAATCCAAACTTCAAATGATATAAGTGAAGCATATGAAGCATTCTATAAAGCCATGCTCAAAAGATATAAGTGAAGTGAAATGAGAATTATATAACTCAACCAATGACTATCTCAATCCAGCATGGTGCACAAAATAAAAATGAAAACTAAATGCAAAAGACGCTCCAAGACTTGCACATATCGCATGAACGAAACGAATCCAAAAACATACCGATACTTGTTGAAGAAAGAGGGGATTCCTTCCGGGGCATCCCCAAGCTTAGACGCTTGAGTCTCCTTGAATATTTATTTGGGGTGCCTTCAGCATCCCCAAGATTGAGCTCTTGCCTCTCTTCCTTTTCCTCATATCGAGACCTCCTCGATCAAACACTTCATCCACACAAAACTTCAACAGAAAACTCGGTAAGATCCGTTAATATAATAAAGCAAATCACTACTCTAATTACTGTTTCAAATAAATTCATATTTTGTTTTTGCATTGTTTCTACTGTAATATAACTTCTTCATGGCTTAATCCACTGATAGAAATTGATAGATTCATCAAAACAAGCAAACTATGCATCAAAAACAGAATCGGTCTTAAACAGGACAGTCTCTAGTAATCTTAAAATTCACCATACTTCTGTTACCCTAAACATTCTACAAAAATTAGGACAAATAAAAAATTGGTACAGCAAGACATTTCAAAAAGAATCAGAACCATTTGATGTTCCAGTAAAAAATGTAAAATCGCGCACTACAGTGAAAGTTTCTGTCCTGCACCGTACAAACCGACAAGCATTGTAAACATCCTAAAGGCAAACCTTGGCACATTATTTTTATAATTCAATGGAATTGTACAAGGGGATAATTATTTTTGATGAAAAGTTTCTGTAATTAAGATTCACAAAGTTTCCGTGAGCATGAACAAAGTTCAAGGAGCTCTCCCACTTCAACAATGCTTGTCTCTCTCACTTTCACTTTCCTTTTTGAAAAGTTTTGGGTTCCCCTCTTTATTTTTTTGTTTTTAGACTTTATAAAAGCACTCAAAAGAAATAAATGACTCTCTAAAACTTCCGGGTTGTCTCCCTGGTAGTGCTTTCTTTAAAGCCATTAAGCTATGCATAAAGTGCTCAAGTAATGAATCCAGCCGGATCCCAAGGTATATCAAAGCCAATTTTAACTAACAATGATTTGTAATTTATTAGTGAGCAAAAAGTAACATATATCAAGCAACAATGAAGTCTAACTCTCTTCGTATGCATCGGCATGTCATAAAAGAACAATTCATGCACACATAGTAAAGCCCAATGCATAGTATAAGCAGTTTCTTGCAATTTTATCATACTGGAAACATAGAGAGGTGGAGATATAGTTCCTCTCTCATAATAATTGCAAGTAGGAGCATCAAGCACATGCATATCATATCTATCAAAATCATCATGTGTAGTAGTAAAACGCAACCCATCAATATAATCCTTAATACGAGCAAACTTCTCCGATATAGTGTAGTTTGGAGAATTCAAAAAGATAATATGACTATCATGCATGGGTGCAATATCAACAATTTCATGTTTAACATAAGGAACTATAGCAAGTTCATATCCATAAGCATAATTCATATTGGCATCTTGGCCACAAGCATATCAAGCATCATCAAAAAGGGATATTTCAAGAGAATCAATGGGATCATAACAATCATCATAGCAATCATCCTTCGGTAAGCACGAAGGGGAATTAAACAATGTTTGAGTTGAAGAGTTACTCTCATTAGAAGGTGGGAATGGGTAGCTCATCCGCCCTTCCTTATTTTGTTCTTCGCTCTCCTCATCATCTTTTTCATCCAATGAGCTCACCGTTTCATCAATTTCTTCTTCCATAGACTCCTGCAAAATATTAGTCTCTTCTTGGACAGCGGAGGAGTCCTTAATATATGGTTTAACATAGGCATTAGAAGCATAATTATCATAACAATATTTAAATATGGCAAAATTTTCAGATTTGTAGAGAGTAGCATCATACTTTTCAATAAAAGAAGCAATTTCATAAGAACCCTTAAAAGCAACAAATTCTTCAATTTGTTGAACATCATAGTAATCATAAACACCCTTAGCATACGAAGATACGATTCCATTATCACTAAACTCACATAGGTAGGGAAGGTGTTTCTTAGGTTTTTCAGAACAACAAGTAAAATCATATATTTCACATAAATTCTAAGCATAGCATTGCAAACGATGAATTTGATCCAATAAAAGTTTCCCTTTTTCAGATATACGGTGCCGCAAATAAAAAGCATGCTCATCTAAAGATTTGCCCTCAACTAAGATATTGGGGGTTTTAGCACGAGCACAAAGGGATAGAAGATGATCCAAGTAAAAAGCTTCAGGAGTGTGATAGATTTTGAGTGGTTCTTCAACCATTGGTTCAGTAGGTACAACTAATTTTTTTGGTATTTTGCATTTCCTACCCATAACTAAAGATAGAAAACAACTAAGAACAGCAAATAAAAATTACTTAGTGATAAAGCAAACAAGCACACACGAGAATATTCACCCCATGCTATAACTCCCCGGCATCGGTGCCAGAAAAAGGTCTTGATAACCCACAAGTGCAGGGGATCAATTGTAGCCTCTTTCGATAAGTACGAGTGTCGAACCCAACGAGGAGCTAAAGGTAGAACAAATATTCCCTCAAGTTCTATCGACCACCGATACAACTCTACGCACGCTTGACGTTCGCTTTACCTAGAACAAGTATGAAACTAGAAGGACTTTGTAGGTGTTCTTGGATAGGTTTGCAAGATAATAAAGAGCACGCAAATAAAAACAAGGGGATGTTTAGATAAAGAAGCAATAAAGTAAATATAGCGAGTGCGGAAAAGTGGTGGTAGGAGTTTAATATTGTCCCTAAGCAATTGACTACTTTACTAGACCGATAGCAAGTTTTATGTGGGAGAGGCATAAGCTAACATACTTTCTCTTCTTGGATCATATGCACTTATGATTGAAACTCTAGCAAGCATCCGCAACTACTAAAGATCATTAAGGTAAAACCCAACCATAGCATTAAAGCATCAAGTCCCCTTTATCCCATATGCCACAACCACCTTACTCGGGTTTATGCTTCTATCACTCAAGGAACCCACTATAAGCGAATCATGACGTATTGCAACACCCTACAGCGGGAATCCCTCACGCTTGCGCGACACGAAGGGCACAATCGGACAGCAACATAACCACAAGCAAATTAAACCAATCATAGCAATTCATCAATCACCGGTAGGACAACGAAAATCTAGTCAGACATCATAGGATGGCAACACATCATTGGATAATAATATGAAGCATAAAGCACCATGTTCAAGTAGAGGGTACAGCGTGTTGCGGGAGAGTGGACCGCTGAATATAGATGTGGGAAGGTGATGGAGATGTTGGTGAAGATGATGGAGGTGTTGGTGTAGATCGCGGTGATGATGATGGCCCCCGGCGGTGTTCCGGCGCCACCGGAAGGAAGGGGGAGACAACCCCCATTATTCTTCGTCTTCCTTGCCTTCTCCCTAGATGGGAGAAGGGTTTCCTCTCTGGTCCATGGTCTCCATGGCGTGGGAGGGGCGAGAGCCCCTCCGAGATTGGATCTGTCTCTCTGTCTCTCTCTATTTCTGCGTTCCCAGATTCTGCCCTTTCACCGTTTCTTTTATATCCGTAGATCCGTAACTCCGATTGCATTGAAACCTTTGCCCAGATTTTTCTATGAAAATTAGCTTTCTTGCGGCAAAAGAAGAGCATCATACGCCTTACAGGGTGCCCATGAGGGTCACGGGCGCGCCTGCCCCCCTAGGGCGCACCCCTGCCTCGTGGCCCCCTCGGGCACTGTCTCGCGTTGATTTTTATTCCCAAAAATCATAATATTCCAAAAATAATCTCCGTCCATTTTATCCCGTTTGGACTCCGTTTGATATTGGGTTTCTGCGAAACATAAAACATGCAAAAAGTAGGAACTGGCACTGGGCACTGGATCAATATATTAGTCCCCAAAAATAGTATAAAAAGTTGATAAAAGTATATGAAAGTTGAATAATATTGGCATGGAACAATCGAAAATTATAGATACGACGGAGACGTATCAGACGGTGAGCAACAACAATGAGTGGAACAAGACCATTCTCCTGGCCAGCTCCGTTGAGCAAAGGACCCTGGCGCAGACGGTTTATCCCTTCTTCCTCCATAGCGTCTATGCGGGGCTTACCCTGCCTTTCTCCGAGTTCTTACCGCTGTCCTCAGCCACTACCAGGTCCTGGCCCTGCATTTTCAACCCAACTCCATCCTCCTCCTATCCATCGTTACCTTCTACTGTGAAGCATTAATGGGCGTGGGACCCTCCATGCCACTCCAATGGCACTTCTTCTCCCTGCAGCTACACGATCCGACCCAGCACTCCGGCTCCGTGTACTTCATCGCAGTTCATAAGAACAACATGCTCATGAGGGCCGGACAGAAGGTGGAGAGCTTCCGGCGCCGCTGGGTCTTCATGGACGCCAAGGGCCTCAACGCGCGGCTGGAATAGCCAACCGTGCAACCTGAGTGGCTCGAGAGGTGGAGCCACGAGAAGTTCACCGCAAGGGGCCGAACCAGTATAAACTCCACGTGTCCTTTGTCCGGTTTAACCCCTTTAAGCTAATCTCATTGGGATGGCTCCATGACTAAGTCCTCACACTAGGACATTTGACGTGATAATTCCACGACAGTTGGTGCCCACCGTGGGGCTATCGCACGATGGTTTTGAGTTCTTAAAGGGCAACTTTGAAGGACTCAAGGGATACGCCATGGGCGAGATGACCAAGAGTCATCGCGGCAAGCTCTACATCGACGATGCAGGATGGGGCCCCGACGCCGGCTCAATCGAGTACGGGTACCAGCTCCCCTTTGGAGGAATTCATGTCTTCATTGGCAAGATCGGTGAACCAGGCCCTGAGCCGGACATCTGCGCCGACCTCATCGAGGCGGCTCAGCGTGCAAGCCCTGCCCAGGTTTAGCCTACCATGAAGCGTGCATTCGTAGGATTCATTAATGGTGTGGAGTCTTAACCGGTGTCTGATGGTGATACGGTCGTTTATTCAGATGGCGAATCACCCACCGGTGAGACCGAGTCACTGTACCAACTACAAGATGGCCGGTTTGGGGGCTATTTCGATGGCAACAGTATTCCAGACCCCCTTGAACCGTCTAACCGGGTTGCGATCTTCATGGCCGGTATGCAGCCCATGCAGCACTCCTCAACTACAGTAACAATGATTTCTGGATCGGCAGCCTGGGCAGGAGGCCCCGTGCGCCCGCCAGCTCAAGTTCTGTCTGGTTTATTGGACGCCTGGACGACATTGTTGACCACAGAGGTTACCGCGGACAATCGAGATCAGCATAACGCAGAGGTCACAAAGCTGCGAGATCAAATAGCTCAGGCCAAGGAGGACTTGGCGGCTGAGGAAACCAGGATGGCTGATGAGCGGGCCGCTTTGGATGCTCAGGCACAGCAGATTCAGGCAGAAAATTACCGTCTCATACAGGATCAAAACGCTTCAAACGACGTGTTGAGGAGGAGGCACCGATCCCGTCTGCCGCCGGTTTATGAAGAAATGAATCTCTTCAACACGCCAGGATCAGGAACCAGTAATCCGGCAGCGGTAAACCGGATGAAAGTACCCGGGGCAGGAGCACCGGATCAGCCGCGGGCAATGGACCCGCACCAACGGACCCATGACCCGCCGCAATACATGCCTACACCGCCGGGTCACTTCTCCACCCCTTTGGATAACATGATCGCTGCGGCATCGCGGTTGGTAGCTATTCCAATGGAGGGTGAGTCTCCAGCGGCGGTTGAGACGCGGCGGGCCAGAGATCTCCTTCAAACGGCTATGGTTCAGCAACAGGCTTATTCGTATAGTCGAGATAGAATTCATTCCACCCCTCGGTCGAGAAGGAGTTATAGCAGGCACATTGATGAACCGGCTGTGTCGAGCAATGCGCGGAACCATGACGCCCCTCGAGGGCCTAACCCAGCGCGCGGTGGTGCAAATGCCCAGGATGTGGTGGATAACGGTAGAGCGCATCGAGAAGCCGAGTTAGCAGCACAGTATGTGGACCGTCAGCTTACTCCGGTTCGTCCGACAACATCAGTGGAACCAGGTCTTGCTTTCAGCTCTTGGGGATGCTGTCTCTCACCCCGGCTCTACGTAATGTGCGACTGCCCAAGGAATTCAAGGGTCCGCGTAAAGTGCCCAATTACGCTGCTGCTTTTCCCCCGGGTCATGGGTCGAAAGTTATGAGATGGCAATGGAGATGCTGGACGTAGATGAAGCGGTGTGTGTTGGGTACTTCACCATGATGTTGGATGGAACGGCCTGCACTTGGCTGAAAAGTTTGCCAGCTAATTCCATTGGGTCATGGGCCGAGTTAAAGGCCCGGTTTATAACAAACTTCAAGGGCACGTGCAAGCAACCAATATCAATTGTGGATCTAGCTACCTGTGTCGAAGAAGAAGGTGAATCGAGAACCCATTGGGTGCGCCGGGTTTCGGAGATCTTGCATTCATCGGACTACATCAATGACAATTCAGCAGTTATAACGTTTGAGGGCAATTGCCGGTTTAAGCCTTAGAAGTTGAAGTTGGGATGGCTCAAGCGTCACTGCAATGACATGGGAACACTTATGGCAGCTCTGGTTAAGTACACCGATTCCGATAGTACCAAGGACCCCGAGTCTGAGGATGAAAATCCGGGGAAGGGAAAGAAGAACGACGACACTAAAGGGCATAAACATAACCAAGCGGGCCATGGTAACAATGGTAAGCGTAAAGCGGATAATAATTCAGATTTTGTGGCTAGCACCAACGCCCAGGATAATGGCCAGCATCGTAAGGGTAAACCGCCCCTGCGGAGTGGAGGATCATGTGTCAATCTTGAGCACCTGTTAAATCAGCCTTGCCCGAGGCACAGGACGCGAGAGAAGCCAGCTACGCACCTTTGGAAGGATTGCTTTATTATGCGAGAATTCAAAAACTCGGATCTTTTCCGATATGATCATGGACCGTCCAGCGGTTCAGGACCGGGTTACGGTGGAGGCAATTCTGTCTCAGGATTTCAAGGTAATCCTGGCGGACATGGCAACAGTCGGGTTATCAAAGCCACCCGAAGTAGTTGAATAGTGGGCAGTACCATGTCTTCACCACTAGCCTGTGCAAGCGCGATCAGAAGCTTCATAAAAGGGCAGTGAACTCCGTTGAGCCGGCGGTGCCCCGTTACTTGCGTTGGTCTGAACAGCCTATCGTGTGGAGTCGAGAGGATCATCCACCCCGGGTTGATAATTTGGGTCACCTGGCATTGGTGGTGGCGCCTCAGATTGGAGGTTATAATTTCACCAAGGTGCACATGGATGGAGGGACAGTGTCAACATCTTGTATTATGAAACCTTCCATCGTATGGGGTTGACAGACAAGAACCATAAACCGTCAAACACCGTTTTTCATGGTGTGGTGCCTGGTAAATCGGCTTATCTGGTTGGTAAGGTAGCTCTAGAGGTTGCTTTTGGAGATGATCATGATTCGAGATCAGAGACATTGACTTTTGAAGTGGTGATAATCAGGAGCCCGTACCATGACCTGTTCGGACGACCGACTTATGCTAAGTTTATGGCAAGGCCCTATTATGTTTATCTGCAGCTCAAGATGCCGGGTCATAAGGGGACCATCACAGTACATGGAAGCTGAAAGATCGCGTTGGAATGCGAGGAGGGCGATGCGGCCTATGCTGAGTCGGTTTGTGCGACAGAGGAGTTGAAGTTCTATAAGGACAATGTTGATCCGACAGATATGACGTCTTTGAAAAAGCCAACCACAGAGCATGATCTGGCATTGAAGTTTAAATCGGCTGATGAGACTAAGTTGGTTGATTTTGTTCCTGGCGATTCATCCAAGCAGTTTAGCATTAGTGCTAACCTGGATCCAAAATAGGAAGGCACGCTCATCGAGTTCATCGATGAGAACCGGGACATCTTTGCATGGAAACCTTCTGACATGCCAGGTGTACCGAGGGAACTCGCTGAGCACACTCTTAATATCGATCCCAAGTTTAGACCGGTCAAGCAGTTTCTCCGTCGCTTCAATGAAGAGAGACGCAAGGCCATTGGTGAGGAGGTAGCCTGACTCTTGGCAGCAGGGTTTATTGTGGAGGTTTTTCACCCTGAGTGGTTGGCTAATCCGGTGCTGGTACTCAAGAAGAACGGCACTTGGCGTATGTGTGTGGATTACACAGATTTGAACAAGGCATTTCCAGCTGATCCCTTTGCTCTCCCTCGTATTGATCAAATTATTGATGCTACGGCGGGTTGTGAGCATTTGAGCTTTCTGGATGCTTATTCTGGTTATCATCAGATTAACATGGCAGTTAAGGACCAGGAGAAGAGATCCTTTATAACTCCCTTTGGAGCCTTCTGCTATGTGTCTATGCCTTTTGGGCTCAAGAGTGCCCAGGCGACTTATCAACGATGTGTGCAGAATTATCTTCATAGTCAGATTTGGCACAAGTTCATGCTTATGTGGACGATACCGTGGTGAAATCCAGGAAAGCGGAGACATTAATAGTTGATTTGAAGGAAACCTTTGATAATCTCTCCGGGTTTATAAGATGATGCTTAATCCGGCCAAGTGTGTTTTTGGTGTACCGGCAGGCAAGCTCTTGGGTTTTCTGGTGTCTAACAGGGGCATTGAAGCTAATCCGGAGAAAATCAAGGCTATTACGTCCCTAGCTAAACCGGCGTGTATCAATGATGTTGAACGTTTGGCGGGTCGTATTGCAGCACTAAGCCGGTTTATCAGCCGGTTGGGAGAGAAGGCCATTGTCGGTGTCAAAACCAGTGGATCTCGGGTAGGGGGTACCGAACTGTGCATCTAAGGCTAATGGTAACAGGAGGCAGGGGACACGGTGTTTTACCCAGGTTTGGGCCCTCTCGATGGAGGTAATACCCTACTTCCTGCTTGATTGACCTTGATGATATGAGTATTACAAGAGTTGATCTACCACGAGATCATAGAGGCTAAACCCTATAAGCTAGCCTATGATTATGATTGTTCTTGTCCTACGGACTAAACCCTCCGGTTTATAGAGACACCGGAGGAGCCTAGGGTTACACAGAGTCGGTTACAGAGAAGGAAATCTACATATCCGAATATCCAAGCTTGCCTTCCACGCAAAGGAGAGTCCCATCCGGACACGGGACGAAGTCTTCAATCTTGTATCTTCGTAGTCCAATAGTCCGGCCAAAGTATATAGTCCGGCTGTCCGAGGACCCCTTAATCCAGGACTCCCTCAGTAGCCCCTGAACCAGAATTCAATGACGATGAGTCCGGCGCGCAAATTGTTTTCGGTATTGCAAGGCGGGTTCCTTCTCCGAATACTCCATAGAAGATTTAGGACATAAGGATCGTGTCAGGCTCTGCAAAACAAATTCCACATACTACCGTAGAGAGTATAATTTTCCACAAATCTAAACCGCTGACAGCTTTTTACGACATCACGCCATGGCCCGGTCTTTATTCGAACCGTTTTAATAACCAGCCACTACACGCGCAGTATCAGCACGTCTTGTCGAAGCAGAGATCGTGTCACCCTTATCACGGGATTCTCATCAATACAGGTGTGGGTAACCCAACCGTGTTTGTTTAATATGACTCCTTGATTTTACGCAAGTCCCAAACGGTCACGCGGGGGACGCTTGATATTCGTCCTCTTTATAAAGGGGGGACCAAGGCCTGTCCTTTTCTTTCCATGCTTAATCCTTCCCCTCCCGTACCTCGAGTTCCAGCACCCAAGGCTCAAGCTAAAGCTTCGGTCCTTCGACCATGTCCGGATCCAATCAAGGCCGATGGATGGCCTCCTCCATCACAAAGGAGGACATCCGGAAGCTTAGGGAGGCCAGGTATCCCACCGCCGAGATTCCGCACAGGCTACCTGCTTAGAGGCAGGTCGTCCCCATTCCCGAACCCAATGAGAGCATTGTTTTTATCTCCCACTTTCTCCGCGGGCTAGGTTTTAGTGTTGATCCCTTCGTAAGAGGGCTCATGTTCTACTACGGACTAGATTTGCACGATCTAGCTCCAGATTCCATCCTTCACATCTTGTCATTTCTCGTCGTGTGTGAAGCCTTCCTCCGCATCACCCCCACTTCGGCCTATGGCTCAAGACCTTCAATGTGAGGCCGAGGGTGATCGACGGGCATCACACGGAGTGTAGAGGCGCTATAATAACCAAAAGGCGCTGACGTCCCATGGCCAAAGGGTTCTTTCATGGAGACTTCTGATTTATGGCAGCGAGAGTGGTTTTACATCACCGCCCCCCACCCCGAGGTACAAAGCGGGTGGCCGCTCCAGCATTCCGCCCGAACCCTCCACCGCAACTTGCGTCATGGGTCAACAAGGGGCTGGACTGGGGGACCGGCTAACGACGTGCTGACATTGCAAAGCCGCATCCGAGACCTTCTCAAGAGGGACGTTAGTCTTCTCAAGACAATGCAAGTGATGCTGGTTCGTCGAGTCCTGCCCTGCCAACGTCGTCTTCTCCATATGTGGGAGTTCAACCCGGAAGGACTGCGAACCGTTCAACAATTCTTCAGCCCGATGCTCAAAGAGATGTATGAATCATTCTTCGGATCACGAATAAATTGTCCGGACACCACCGAGGATGTGGGTCTGAATTGCAACTGCCCGGATACCCAAGTAAGTAATTCCGCTACCGAACACGCCATCCTTCATGTTAATTGTAACATCATTCTAAAAAAATGTTCTCTACCAGGACTGGCTGAAGAAGGCGGAGAGGATTTGGTGTCCGGCCCCTCTTCCTGAAGGCTTGCCAAATCCTTTGTTGACCAGGATGCTTGACCGCGCGCCGTATCAGGTGCCATCAGGAGAGGACGAGGGCAGGAATAGAGAAGCCACAGATGGGCCTCATTTTTTACACATCCGGATTGGAGGAGTAGGTGCCTCCGTGAAGGAGGATAATCGGGGAGGGGGATCTAAAGTCCGTTCTCCTCAAGGTAAGAAAAGGGCTGCCTCCGAAGATTTGGAAACGGAGGCTTCAAAACGAGGGAAGAAAACATCGCCAGGGGGCCAGCCCTCCACCGAGCCGTAAGTGAAAGAATACTTTGATAGACATATGTTGTTTTGTCTCTGAGAATTATGACTGATACATATTTGTTGCAGTCCGGCACGTAGCCCCTCTCCATAGAGTTCGTCTGAGGGAGTCCTGGATTAGGGGGTATCCGGACAGCCGGACTATATACTTTGGCCGGACTGTTGGACCGTGAAGATACAAGACTCAAGACTTCGTCTCGTGTCCGGATGAGACTCTCCTTTGGGTGGAAGACAAGCTTGGCAATCCGGATATTAGATCTTCTTCTTTGTAACCGACTCTATGTAACCCTATCCCCTCTGGTGTCTATATAAACCGGAGGGTTTAGTCCGTAGGACAAGAACAATCATAATCATCATAGGCTAGCTTCTAGGGTTTCGCCTCTACGATCTCATGGTAGGTCAACTCTTGTAATACTCATATCATCAAGATCAATCAAGTAGGAAGTAGGGTTTATCTCCATCGAGAGGGCCCGAACCTGGGTAAAACATCATGTCCCCTGCCTCCTGTTACCATTAGCCTTAGACGCATAGATCGGGACCCCCTACCTGAGATCCGCCTGTTTTGACACCGACATTGGTGCTTTCATTGAGAGTTCCTCTGTGACATCGCTGCAAGGTCGATGCTTCCTTCAATCATCAACAACAACGTGGTCCAGGGTGAGACTTTTCTCCCCGGACAGATCTTCGTGTTCGGCGGCTTCGCACTGCGGGCCAATTCGCTTGGCCATCTGGAGCAGATCGACAGCTACGCCCCTGGCCATCAGGTCAGGTTCGGAAACTTGAACTACACGGCCGATATCCGTGGAGACTTGGTCTTCGACGGATTCGGGTCTACGCCAGGAGCGCCGAATAGTCACAACGAGCACGGCTTAGACCTACTGTCGGACATTACTCGGGATATCGCACCTGCAGGAGCTCCGGACCTAAATCCGGGGCAAATCGCGTCATCCGAAGACGGGTGGATGGACCCCGCCCCAGAGGCTGCACACTCATCGGCGGTAGAGCTGAACACAGACTCCACCCCCAAGGAAGCCTATGTCACCGGACCCCCGGACTCGTGTCTGGCTGTAGGTTCCAGACCGCGCGCCCCTGGGCCCGCCGAATCCGGTTGGGCTCCGGTAATGGAGTTTGCCGCTGCGGATATCTTCCAACACTCGCCCTTTGGCGACATGCTGAATTCATTAAAGTCTCTCTCTTTGTCAGGAGGCACTTGGCCGAACTATGTCCGGCTCGAGTGGGAAGCAGGCGACGAGGAAATTTGTTCCCCACCCACCACCCACTTCATAGCCACTGTCGATGACGTAACAGACATGCTTGACTTCGACTCTGATGACACCGACGGTATGGACGTCGGCGGAGGGGACGATTCAGAACCACCGCCCATGGGGCGTTGGACTGCCACCTCATCATATGATATATACATGGTGGACACGCCTAAGGAGGACGATGGCGACAAAACAGAGGATAAAACCCTCAGACAAAAGCCAAAACGACGGCGCAGACGCCGCTCTAAGTCCAGGCACAGTAAAAATGGTGATAACAGCACTAGAAAGATCGACACACCAGTCAACTCCAAAGGCAACGATGACCATACGGACCCAGCAATGGAGCAGGATCAGCCAGGTCACGCCGAACATAGCCCGGAGCAGATGCCTGATCACAGCGATCCCGAGGGACGAACTCATCAACTTGCCCCGGGAGAGGAGCACAGTCCGGACGACGATGCATTCATCATCCCGAAAAAACGTTTGGAACGAGATAACCTCCACAGAAGGCTTATGTACACTGCGAGAAGTCTAAAGAAGCAGAAGCAAAGACTTAAGGATGCGCAGGAAATGCTCAACCGCAGATGGAATAAAGTGCTAGACAGTAAAGAAAAATAAGGCGATGATCGCCACACAAAGAGCTATACAAAGCGCAAGCTGCTGCCACAATTCGACGATGAGTCCATTCCGCCAAAGAACAATACGGCTGGTAGGCCGGAACAACCACTTCATGACCGCAACAGAGCAGCTACTGACGCCGCACACGATTTACGTGAGCTCCTGGACAAAAAGCCGGCGCGACGAGGTCCATCTACTGATCTGGAGGACACGCTCCGGCGAAGGATTATGGTTACCAAAACGATCAGAGTGATCGAATACCAGTTTGGAATCAACACCGGACACAACAACAGTCGACAGGATGCCACAACACGTCCAGATACAGAGGGGCTGCTCACCCTCTGTGCTTCACCGAATAGGTACTGGACCACAAATTTCCAAAGGATTTTAAACCCGTGAACATAGAGGCATATGACGGAATGACAGACCCCGGGGTCTGGATTGAGGATTTTATCCTGCATATTCACATGGCTCGTGGGGACGACCTCCACGCCATCAAATACCTTCCCCTCAAGTTGAAGGGACCAGCTCGGCACTGGTTGAAAAGCCTCCCCGAAAATTCAATCGGAAGTTGGGAGGAACTTGAGGATGCTTTCAGGGCCAATTTTCAAGGAACCTATGTCCGACCTATGGACGCTGACGATTTAAGTCACATAATTCAACAGCACGGAGAGTCCGCCCGCAAGCTTTGGAATAGGTTCCTCACTAAGAAGAATCAAATTGTCGATTGTGCGGATGCCGAAGCCCTAGCGGCCTTCAAGCATAGTATCCGGGATGAGTGGCTCGCCAGACACCTCGGCCAAGAAAAGCCGAGGACAATGGCATCCTTAACAAGCCTTATGACCCGCTTTTGCGCGGGTGAAGACAGCTGGTTGGCCCGTAGAGGCACCAGCGACCCAGGCATATCCAAAATCAGGGATGGCAACGGGAAGCCACGACGCAATAAAAACAAGCGTCGAAACAAGGAAGAAAGTCCGGACAACACAGCGGTCAAAGCCGGATTCAAGGGCTCTCGACACGGTCAACAAAAGAAGCCATTTAAAGGCAGAAAAGAGGGACCATCCAGCCTGAACAAAGTCCTGGACAGACTGTGCCAATTCATGGCACCCCCGAAAAACCTGCGAACCACACTCACAGAGAATGCTGGGTCTTTAAGCAGGCCGGCAAGCTAAATGCGGAACACAAGGGAAGGGAAACACCAAGTGAAGACAAGGATGAGCCTCACTAGCCGAACACTGGGGGACAGGAAAAATTCCCACCAGAGGTAAAAATAGTAAACAAGATCTACGCGACTCACATACCCAAGAGAAGTCGCAAACTCGCGCTCAGAGACGCATACGCTGTAGAGACCATCGCCCTCGAACCCAACCCAAGGTCGGCCTGCCCAATCACCTTTGATCACAGGGACTACCCGACTAGTATGCGGGACGGAGGATCGGCTGCCTTGGTGCTCGACCCAATAATCAACGGATAGCATCTCACTCGTGTCCTCATGGACAGTGGCAGTAGTCTCAATCTAATATACCAAGACACTGTCCGCAGGATGGGGATAGACCCATCTAGAATCAGCCAAAGTAACACCACCTTTGAAGGGGTGATACCAGGCATTGAAGCCCGTTGCAGGGGCTCCCTCATATTAGAGGTGACATTCGGTTCTCCAGACAACTTCAGAAGCGAAGAACTACTCTTCATCGCTCCCCTCCAAAGTGGTTATCATGCATTGCTCGGGAGAACAGCCTTCGCCCGCTTCAACACAGTACCGCACTACGCCTACCTTAAACTCAAGATGCCCAGTCCACATGGCGTCATCACCATTAACGGAAATACAGAGTGTTCCTTACGTGCGGAAGAGTATGTGGCCGCTCTAGCAGCCGGACTCTAAGCGGCTTCTAAAATCAGAACGCATGATCGGTCGTTAAGACCACGGACACGGTTAGACGAGTCCGGCACACTACCGTCGGTAACGGACCAGATAAACCTGAGCTGGGTGCTATACATGTAATCCCATAGAGGACACCAGGTGCTACAGATTCAATAAAGCCCACCTTTTGGCTTGACCTTATTAACAGGCCAATGTCTTACACTTCTACTATCCATTGATAATAACCAACTCTTCGCACGCTTATGTCATACTCTTTGACATGAGTTTTCCTTTTTACAGACACCATTCGTGCGATACCCTCCCAGGACACGGCACAACAGAGACAAAGGGCGCAGACGTGCATCAGGGCCCCGCTCAAAGGTTTCTCTTTAGATTAAGCCCCTGTGTAAACCTTCTTTATTGTATCTTGTTGCTTAACATCCCATGGGTACTCACTATACCCATAGGGGATACTGGCATTATTGGCATTTCTCCACGACAGAATAATGCACATACCTGGAAATACAGGGTTCATAATAAAGGGCGTTATTCAGCCCAGTATATGTTATAAAGTCCCAATACCCTCGGGAGTGTTCGGCGTCGCGAGTTTGGCCTTATATGGATCAGCTCCGAATCATGTCTTTGGTCAAATTTTTGGTTTGCTCTGCACCTGGGTTTGCTACCTTACATTCCGTTTTTATCGGCTAAGGCGGCCAAAGGAGAACTACTGTGATTGTGCCCTGGTTATTCCGGATGAGCACCTCAGTAGAGAAAGCCAAAAATTGACTGTCATGATATAACGAGAGACTGGTCAACCACTCGAGGACTCATCGGAATCTTTAGGGTTCCTCCGCATTAACGAAGGGTCATTCCCTGGTCATGTACACACGCGCCGTATCCTGATGCACACGAAAGTACCAGGGGCTACATAGTAGCCCCACCGTCAAACACCTATGGCTAAGTGAAAGTGTTACAGCTATATAGTCCTGTTGCCTAGTTCGACATGCGATCACCTCCTTAACGGACCAATACGTTGGATCAAGTGTGATTACGCATCTTTTTGCGAACACCTGTAACACCCCAAAAATTTAACCAGGTTTTAGTTATTAAAATTTTGCCAAGAGTTTAAAATTTTTGCCTGCAAGAATATCTCTGTTGATTTCAAAACTTTTCTTTTAATATTAAGGAGTTTTTCCCAAGTGGATCCTTCCAAAGCATATTGGACTTATTTTTCCTCTCATTTAAAAAACATCTCTCAATCAGTAGATTTATTTATTAAATTATTTCACCCTGAGCTTTATTCATTAAATGACTTGTTTTGAGTTTTGTAGCTCTTTTCGTACTACAACCAGTTGATAGATTTATCTAAAAATCTAACCAAAATTTGGAGATGTCATGTGATGTCTCTAAATCACTTTTGTGCAATAATATATTTAATTCATTGCATATTTTGAGTGCTACACCTGTTTTCCTTCTCTGGTCCAGTGGGCAGTTTTGCACTACAACCCTTTTAAATATTTGCTTCTAACTTCCACCAAAATTTTGGGATGTCACTAGGAGCATATCATTCCATTATATGCAAAAATCCAGGGTTGTTCTTTGAAAGTTTTGAGTGGATCAACCTCATCTTCATTCTGGTCCAACATGATGGTTTGTACAGCAACCATATTTTTGCTTGATCTTTAGCCCTTGATTCTTTCTCCTACTTGTAGTCCTCCATGTTAAACTCCTAAGTCCAGGAGCATGCAACCATGGGCATATTTTTGGTTCATGAAACAATGCCATTCACCTCCTGTCCAGATTTGGAGTTCTGCAAAACTTGCACTAGCAACTTTGTGCTTTCCACCAACTAACCTCACCACCCTCTTGTGCATCCAAAGAGACACTGATCTGGAAGATTTGGCCCCTCCAAGACCTGCCGAGATGCCTCTGGCATTTTGTCAAACACCCTGTGCGCATGGTCAGATTTGGCATGGAATTTAGTTAGCAATGTGAACCTGATCCTCTGACCCATCAAGCTTGTCCACTAATCTCCTTGCAAGCCCTAGCCTAGAACTGCTAATTCCCAACTCCAACCAAGCCACCTAACAGGCCATGGCATTTCGCCGAGCAGCTGGTGGGCGTGCACTGGGAACACCCAGAGCACGCCAATTGCAGCCGCGCACCCGAGCCGACACCCTGGCCCCCTGGATTTTGGCCCGCTCTGCAGCGCCACGCCACGCACCACCCTCCTCGCAGCAACGCACCAAGCCGCCCTGGCAGCCAACAGCGCCCTCGCCAGAGCACTTTTGGTGGCACGCCGGCGTCCGCAGCATGCCCTGCCGCGGTCGATGCCGCCCATGCTCCCAGCTCTCGCCACCTACCCCTGGATCTTCGCGAGCTTATCCCCTCGCTCGTCTGCAAGCGCTCGTCGCCGCCACGTCGCCCTAGCTACAGAGAGGCGGTCCGCCGGAGAACTTATCCATGGCCGCTGCAGAACCGCCTTGCCTCGCCTATATAAGGAGCCCCGAGCTCGTCTCCGCACGCAGCCGACCTCAAGCCATCTCCCTAGGGCCCCATTTGGCAGCCAAACGACCCGGGGAGGCCTTCTTCCCCATCTCCGGCAACCGCAGCCGCCACCATTGCCCCAGCCCTTCCGGCACCACCATGGCTTCCCCCTCTCCTCTCTCTCCACCAAGAGCTCTCCCTCCATCTCGCGAGTACCACCCCACGCTCGATTTTGGCCGGGAACCACCACAGCCCCAAAACCACTTTACTCCCGACGCCGCCGGCCGCCGCGAAGCTCGTCACCGACAAATCCCTCCACCCCCATCACTCCTTCGACCACCGGAAGAACCGTCCCAGCCTTGCGGATCCATCCCCACCCTCGGGGGCCCGTGAGGAGCCTCCTAACGCCGGCGACGATCGCCGGAGCCCCCGCCTCTGTTCGGCCAGAGGAAGGAGATGGAAGGAAGAATAGTCAAACATGACCAGTGGGTCCCCCGGGCCCACTGTCAGTGACCCCCCGCGCGTCCACGATGGATAAGTGGAGGCGTAAAGGGTCAAGTACGTCTCCTCTGTGCGAAAGCGTAATCCCGCTCGAACCGTTCTCTTTTCAGATTTTATTTTAAAAACAGATGTTGACCAGAACTTTGACTGGCACTAGTATAAAACGAAGCTTTAGCGCCAGTTCGTAAGGGCCTTTAGTGTCGGTTCCATAACCGGCACTAAAGGGTGGTCACTAAAGGCCCCCCCCTTTAGTACTGGTTCGGCACGAACCGGCGCTAAATTGCCACCACGTGGCGTGAGCTCGCGCCCCGGTATGGGGGACCTTTAGTACCGGTTGGTGTTACCAACCGGTACTAAAGGTTTTTTTTGAAAATTTTGGAATTTTCGATTTTTAATTTTTCTAAATTATTTGATGATTTAGTCTCTAATCCCCTCTCTTAACTGCTCAAGTGTGGATCACTCATTCCAAATCATCTAACTTCCCGACCGGTCACCCATCCCTCTCACTACTCTACCCCGAGCATGCTTAACTTTCGGGTTCTATTCTCCTTCGTTTCCGAGTCTGCACTTGTTGTTTTCCTGACAATAGTAAGATGTTAATCCTATTAACCCTCAGGAGTTTAGCTTGAGCATGAAGTCACACATTTCACAGTTTGAGTTTGAAACTATTATTCTAAAAAATAGTAATTATTTAGTAACACTAATATTTCTTGAATAAGTTTGACCATAGTTTGACCACAGTTTGACCATAGTTTGACCAGATTTGACCAAAATTCAAAAAATTGAAATAATTATTTAGTAACACTAATATTCTTGAATAATTATGTAGTAACATTACTACTTCTTGAATAAGTAGTTTGACCAGATTTAACCAAATTTTTTAAAAAAAACTGAAATTATTTGACCATATCTTTTTTCCTTTTGGAATTTGAAGATTCTAAATAATTCCAAATAGGCCGTAGGCTGTCTCCATCGGATGCGGATTTTCGTGCTGAATTTATTGATATATTATATGTTTTTTTCTGACATCGTATGCAAAAGTTATAGCTGTTTTACATTTTCCCTGCACTTTTAGTGTCGGTTTGTGTCACAAACCGGTACTATAGGTCAGACCCCTTTAGTACCGGTTCGTGGCATGAACCGGTACTAAAGGTTCAACACGAACCGGCATTAATGCAAATCCATTCGAACCGGCACTAATGGTACCATTAGTACCGGGCCAAAATCAAACTGGCACTAATATGCTTCACGTTTGACCCTTTTTCTACTAGTGTGGTTATATATTTTTAAGTATAACTCCAAATGAATTAATTCTTTTTCCTACCTCTCTCAAATATTGTCTAGTTTATTTTAAGATTTATTTGAAAAAAAATTAGAACAACTTTTGTGCTGTTTTTATTTTGTGTGTTAATTCATTTATATTGCTAAAATAGGATTTTTGAAGAGAGGAGAAATATTTCAAGAGTTCGAAATGCACCCTGCCTTCCCGTGACCTAAAGGCAAGCATTCTGAACCCCGGCATAATATTTTTGTGTGTTCGATGACACGTTTATAACATCACCTCACTTTGGAGAAACTTGTTATTTCATGTGATATGATCATATGCATGGGTGCATGTTATTGATTTCCATGCTGTTGGAAATGAACACACTTGTGATGATAATCATCCTCATGTGCCTTGCATTCATACCGGCAGGAACCCGGGAAAACCTCTTCCTTGGGTAGGCATGAGTTTGTCGCCGGTCGCCGTCGGGATGGTTATGTCTGGTATGGCATGGTAAGGTAATATGAGCGGTGACTTTGTTGGTTGAAATATATTCGTTATGCTAATCATGCAGGGAATACTTAAACCTCCTGAGTCGACCGTAGATCGAGTCTTGTGCTAGTAACCCCCATACCTGTTTTGTACTACCACTCGTCTCTACAGCAAGTAGAGTAAGGTTCAGTAAGTTGTTAACCTCTTTCTAGCACACACCGTACAGAGAGGCCAGGGTGGAAGATACCGGTTGTAGCTGGTAGGCAGGCCACCTGGTCCGGGGGCATGGGTGTTTCCGGTTGGGACCGAGAGGGGAGGCCACCCCTTAGAGCGCGCGATATAAATTTGATCCCATGCTACGCGAGGTTGTAGCCCCTCCACTTAGAGTTTGCTTGACAGGTGTCATGGGTGATTCCAGACATGTGTGAGTTAAGCTGGTGTGTGCAAGTTAGGTGTGTTTTCAACAAAAATACCGTAGACGGAATTAGTCCCGATGGACTAAAGAAATCCGTTACTCGTGGTTAAAGAGTACAACCTCTGCAGAGATTAAACCTATTCGAATAGCCATGTCCATGGTTAAGGATTACAGTCTGGGATGGGTCAAGTGTCGGTCTTAGTGCGGTCTTCGGAGGACTGTCAAACTAGAACTGGAATACTACTGGTGACTTGTGATAATTATGATTATTATTATTCTGAACTAACCCGTGATATTATTGTTATTATCGAATATCTCTGGGATGGTTCTACCTCCGGGATATTCACTATGATTGTTCTTTTAAAGCCCTTTATGTGGTGTCGCTTAGACGCCCGACTGTGGCATTTCTTTTAAAGCCATTTATGTGGTGTCGCTCAGACGCCCGACTGTGGCATTTCTTTTAAAGCCCTTTATGTGGTGTCGCTCAGACGCCCGACTGTGGCATTTCTGTTAAAGCCCTTTATGTGGTGTCGCTCAGACGCCCGACTGTGCCATTTCTTTTAAAGCCCTTTATGTGGTGTCGCTCAGACGCCCGACTGTGGCATTTCTTTTGAAGCCCTTTATGTGGTGTCGTTCAGACGCCCGACTGTGGCATTTATTTTAAAGCCCTTTATGTGGTGTCGCTCAGACGCCCGACTGTGGCATTGTTTGTTATTTATTTCATAATTTTTAATACTTCTATGACATTGCATATTCATATATTACATGCTTACACACATCAGAGTTATATTTATCTTTTGTGACTGACGTCATGAGTATAAAATATTTTCTGCACATCGTTGTTATATTATACCCGTGTTCATAATGTTTGCGAGTACATTCAAAGTACTCACTGGCTTGTCCCTGGCTATTGTCTTGGCCAGATTTCTTGCGCGGAAAGGAGCGACCGTGTTGACAGCCCCGGAACCCACACAATGGGGATAGCAGCCTCGTGAAGATAGGAGTTAACCTGGTCAGTTGTTCCCGTGGGAAATGGAGTCCCATAGACAGTGATGATTCACAAACTGCTTGCGCCATCAACCACTAGAAACCATTTGTTGTACTCACAGGCCAGAATGGTCTTGTGCTACATGTCCTGTATTTTTGCTTGGAATTTCTGTATCAAGTTGGTGCGTCATCAGCTAAGAGTAATCCTGGGGCTGGTGAGCATGACGACCATTTTCTGGAATTTAATACCCAGAAAACCGGTCGCCACAGACTTGGTATCAGAGCCAGGCTGACCATTGGCTAATCCTATCTTAGCCAGGTCGAAAATCTTAGACAAACAACCCACCAAGCCATAACCAAACCCCAGCCAAGCTTCTCATGCAAGATAGCCACACAGTGACCCCGATACTTTTGGCAGTCGGTGCCCAACCTATCAACCTAGCTTGTCTATCACGAACCGACAACCAGCACCCAAGGTGTCTCATTCGCAAGCATGCGAGAGAAGACTCCGTTCCCTTTTTCTATAAAAAGGGCACGCTAGCCCCAACCCAGCACAACCTCTACCCCAAACCGAGCGAAAATGTCAGGCCCCGTCATGCACAACGAGACCACAGCGACCAACCTTGGAGGTTTTGTGACCATACTCGCAAACCACACCCGTCGTGCCTACGCGTTAGGAGAACCTCCAGAATATGTTGTGTACCAAGGACCCATGGGCGGTGAAAACCGTCAATTTTGGGCCACTGTGCACATCTACGGTAGGGGTCTATCTCCATAATGCCCCTACAGGTTCACCGGAAGAACAACTTCCTTCGAGCCACAAGCCATCCATCTAGCTGCTCGAGAGGCTATAGTTCAACTTCGGTAGTTGTCGCCCAAAGTTAACTGTCGCTCGTTCTACTACTACGCCAGGCGTGAAGGGTATGGAAGACCACCCCAAGTTGCCAACGGAGATCACGAGACAGATCCTGCCTTATTGCACCTAGTGCGCTATGTAAGTGCACTAGAGGCACTGTTCGACCAGATCACCATTGATCTGATCGCAGCTCGAGGAGAGCTGGTTCGTCGAGCCCTAGCAAGAAGAGAAGACGAGCCCGACGCCGACAACCCAGTCGTGCTGTTCGGACAACCGATCGAGACCCTTAGATCAGCTCCATCCACCAACCGAGATGCTTTGATGACCCCAAAAGTGCTTTGTCGCCTTTTGGGAGCACACTCCAACGGGGTTGTGGCCAACAATCCCCGCGATGGTCATCATCGCTACCCCGACCCTGTCGTTCCTCTGCCATCTCCTACTGATCCCAGCAGTGAGACACGTGGAGTAGCCTTGTCATCCACCAGGCACGCCCGTTTAGACGTAAACGAGGTACATTAAGCTGTGCGAGTAGCACCGAGTTTCAGGGTATCCTCGCTTTGTAATCGTGCGACCTTGTATATAAATGCAGCCTGTCGTTGTGCCTCTGTTTTAATAGTAGCCTTGCGTATTTTTGTCAGCGCACAGTTGCATAATTTCGGGCACAGCTACCAAAACCAACCTGACGACAACCACAGTAACACGTCTCTTTATGAGATATGTGTATCTATGACACTGACCCGACCCTTGGAGCTAAGCTGGCAAATTTATTACCTTCCACCACGGTAAAAATGACCCAGCTCCATTATTATATAAAGGCCACCTTGTGATCTTACCCAGCACCCCACACCTTGTGCACCACCCTCACAACCTTTTCCTGTCATGCCGAGCCCCAGTATTTATCAGAGAACCCCAGATGCAACCCCAGGTAGCTTTGTCAAAATATTGCGGGACTTTACCTGTAGTACCATGGGTTCTACCCAGCCACCCCAGTACGAGCTGTTCAAATCAAGGATCACCCCTTCCACCTCGGAATATTGGGCAGCAGTGCACATCCCTCCCGTAGACTCCAATCAAGATACAACGAAAGTTTCCTTCGTGGGGAAATCTATGCCAACCCCACACCTAGCCATAGAAGCTGCTGTGAAAGAAGCGATTGCCCGCCTTTGATCCGCAGTACCCTATGCCCGCGAACGAGGATATTATTACTTTCCGAGCCGTGCAGCACCCGGAGGAGTAACATCTTTTCCCGGTGGACGGATTGAGAGAGACACAGTACTAGCCAACCTTATCCAGTACATCATCGCTCAAGAGCATTTGAACCAGCGAGTGATGGATTATCTCCAGAGTCTCGCTGATTTGAATCCTCAGATTGCCATTGGCAGACCACTGAGGCCCGACCCGGAGAGACTCATACATCGACTGGTCAATCCACTTCCGCCGATAGAAGAGGAGTGTATTCCATTGCCAGAGACTTTTTCTCAAGACCTTGTCCAGTTACCTTTCTCATTTTAGATGTCACTACTGTGTTTGTTATCTCAGCATTTATTATTACGTGTATCGTATGCATGGTACCTCAAATTTGTGCGACGAGTCGAGTATTTAGTTTCTACTGGTATGAGTAATTTTCTTCATGAATAACTTGGGTAACCGCGGAAAATCCTAGTATGAGTTTTCTTTTTACTGAATTGCTGCATCGATTATCCCCACACTACGTGGATTATTATTTTATTCACGCAGCACCACGGCAGCAGACTCACAACCGCTTGAACGTATATGGAGTATTTGTTTTTCTCAACGGCTCTTAGCAAATCTCGAGGACGAGATTTTTTCTTAAGGGGGGTAGTAATTGTAAAACCCCAAAAATTTAACCAGGTTTTAGTAATTAAAATTTTGCTAGGAGTTTAAAATTTTTGCCTGCAAGAATATCTCTGTTGATTTCAAAACTTTTCTTTTAATATTAAGGAGTTTTTCCCAAGTGGATCCTTCCAAAACATATTGGACTTATTTTTCCTCTCATTTAAAAAACATCTCTCAATCAGTAGATTTATTTATTAAATTATTTCACCCTGAGCTTTATTCATTAAATGACTTGTTTTGAGTTTTCGAGCTCTTTTTGTACTACAACCAGTTGATAGATTTATCTAAAAATCTAACCAAAATTTAGAGATGTCATGTGATGTCTCTAAATCACTTTTGTGCAATAATATATTTAATTCATTGCATATTTTGAGTGCTACACCTGTTTTCCTTCTCTGGTCCAGTGGGCAGTTTTGCACTACAACCCTTTTAAATATTTGCTTCTAACTTCCACCAAAATTTTGGGATTCAGTAGGAGCATATCATTCCATTATATGCAAAAATCCAGGGTTGTTCTTTGAAAGTTTTGAGTGGATCAACCTCATCTTCATTCTGGTCCAACATGATGGTTTGTACAGCAACCATATTTTTGCTTGCTCTTTAGCCCTTGATTCTTTCTCCTACTTGTAGTCCTCCATGTTAAACTCATAAGTCCAGGAGCATGCAACCATGGGCATATTTTTGGTTCATGAAATAATGCCATTCACCTCCGGTCCAGATTTGGAGTTCTGCAAAACTTGCACTAGCAAGTTTGTGCTTTCCACCAACTAACCTCACCACCCTCTTGTGCATCCAAAGAGACACTGATCTGGAAGATTTGGCCCCTCCAAGACCTGCCTAGATGCCTCTGCATTTTGTCAAACACCCTGTGCGCATGGTCAGATTTGGCATGGAATTTAGTTAGCAATGTGAACCTGATCCTCTGACCCATCAAGCTTGTCCACTAATCTCCTTGCAAGCCCTAGCCTAGAACTGCTAATTCCCAACTCCAACCAAGCCACCTAACAGGCCATGGCATTTTGCCGAGCAGCTGGTGGGCGTGCACTGGGCACGCCCAGAGCGCGCCAATTGCAGCCGCGCGCCCGAGCCGACACGCTGGCCCCCCCCCCCCCCGGTTTTTGGCCCGCTCTGCAGCGCCACGCCATGCACCACCCTCCTCGCAGCAACGCGCCAAGCCGCCCTGGCAGCCAACAGCGCCCCCGCCAGACCACTTTTGGCGGCACGCCAGCGTCCGCAGCACGCCCTGCCATGGTCGGTGCCGCCCAAGCTCCCAGCTCTCGCCACCTGCCCCTGGAGCTTCGCGAGCTTATCCCTCGCTCATCTACAAGCGCTCGTCGCCGCCACATCGCCCTAGCTATAGAGAGGCGGTCCGCCGGAGAACTTATCCACGGCCGCTGCGGAACCGCCTTGCCTCGCCTATATAAGGAGCCCCGAGCTCGTCTTCGCACGCAGGCGACCTCAAGCCATCTCCCTAGGGCCCCCTTTGGAAGCCAAACGACCCGGGGAGGCCTTCTTCCCCATCTCCGGCAACCGCAGCCGCCGCCCTTGCCCCAGCCCTTCCGGCGCCACCATGGCTTCCCCCTCTCCTCTCTCTCCACCAAGAGCTCTCCCTCCATCTCGCGAGTACCACCCCACGCTCGATTTTGGCCGGGAACCACCACAGCCCCAAAACCACTTTACTCCCGACGCCGCCGGCCGCCGCGAAGCTCGTCGCCGACAAATCCCTCCACCCCCATCACTCCTTCGACCACCCGAAGAACCGCCCCAGCCTTGCGGATCCATCCCCACCCTCGGGGGCCTGCGAGGAGCCTCCTAACGCCGGCGACGATCGCCGGAGCCCCCGCCTCTGTTCAGCCAGAGGAAGGAGAGGGAAGGGAGAATAGTCAAACCTGACCAGTGGGTCACCCGGGCCCACTGTCAGTAACCCCCCGCGCGTCCACGCTGGATAAGTGGAGGCGTAAAGGCTCAAGTACATCTCCTCTGTGCGAAAGCGTAATCCCGCTCGAACCATTTTCTTCTCTGATTTTATTTTAAAAACAGATGTTGACCACAACTTTGACTAGTTATATCTTTTTAAGTATAACTCCAAATGAATTAATTCTTTTTCCTACCTCTCTCAAATATTGTCTAGTTTATCTTAAGATTTATTTGAAAAAATTTCAGAACAACTTTTTGTGCTGTTTTTATTTTGTGTGTTAATTCATTTATATTGCTAAACTAGGATTTTTGAAGAGAGGAGAAATATTTCAAGAGTTTGAAATGCACCCTGCCTTCCCGTGACCTGAAGGCAATCATTCTGAACCCCGGCATAATATTTTTGTGTGTTCGATGACACGTTTATAACATCACCTCACTTTGGAGAAACTTGTTATTTCATCTGATATGATCATATGCATGGGTGCATGTTATTGATTTCCATGCTGTTGGAAATGAACACACTTGTGATGATAATCATCCTCATGTGACTTGCATTCATACCGGCAGGAACCCGGGAAAACCTCTGCCTTGGGTAGGCATGAGTTTGTCACCGGTCTCCGTCGGGACGGTTATGTGTGGTATGGCATGGTAAGGTAATATGAGCGGTGACTTTGTTGGTTGAAATATATTCGTTATGCTAATCATGCAGGGAATACTTAAACCTCCTGAGTCGACCGTAGATCGAGTCTTGTGCCAGTAACCCACATACCTGTTTCGTACTACCACTCGTCTCTACAGCAAGTAGAGTACGGTTCAGTAAGTTGTCAACCTGTTTCTAGCACACACCGTACAGAGAGGCCAGGGTGGAAGATATAGGTTGTAGATAGTAGGAAGGCCACCTGGTCCGAGGGCATGGGTGTTTCCGGTTAGGACCGAGAGGGGAGGCCACCCCTTAGAGTGCGCGATATAAATTTGATCCCATGCTGCGCGAGGTTGTAGCCTCCCCACTTAGAGTTTGCTTGACAGGTGTCGTGGGTGATTCCAGACACGTGTGAGTTAAGCTGGTGTGTGCAAGTTAGGTGTGTTTTCAACAAAAAGACCGTAGACGGAATTAGTCCCGATGGACTAAAGAAATCCGCTACTCGTGGGTAAAGAGTACAACCTCTGCAGAGATTAAACCTATTCGAATAGAGATGTCCATGGTTAAGGATTACAGTCTGGGATGGGTCAAGTGTCGGTCTTAGTGTCGGTCTTCGGAGGTGATAACTGTCAAACCAGAACTGGAATACTACTGGCGACTTGTGATAATTATGATTATTATTACTGTGAACTAACCCGTGATATTATTGTTATTATCGAATATCTCTGGGATGGTTCTACCTCCGGGATATTCACTATGATTGTTCTTTTAAAGCCCTTTATGTGGTGTCGCTCAGACGCCTGACTGTGGCGTTTCTTTTAAAGCCCTTTATGTGGTGTCGCTCAGACGCCCGACTGTGGCATTTCTTTTAAAGCCCTTTATGTGGTGTCGCTCAGACGCCCGACTGTGGCATTTCTTTTAAAGCCCTTTATGTGGTGTCGCTCAGACGCCCGACTATGGCATTTCTTTTAAAACCCTTTATGTGGTGTCGCTCAGACGCCCGACTGTGGCATTTCTTTTGAAGCCCTTTATGTGGTGTCGCTCAGACGCCCGACTGTGGCATTACTTTTAAAACCCTTTATGTGGTGTAGCTCAGACGCCCGACTGTGGCATTTCTTTTAAAGCCCTTTATCTGGTGTCGCTCAGACGCCCGACTGTGGCATTTCTTTTAAAGCCCTTTATGTGGTATCGATCAGACGCCCGACTGTGGCATTTCTTTTGAAGCCCTTTATGTGGTGTCGCTCAGACGCCCGACTATGGCATTTCTTTTAAAGCCCTTTATGTGGTGTCGCTCAGACGCCCGACTGTGGCATTGTTAGTTATTTATTTCATAATTTTTAATACTTCTATGACATTGCATATTCATATATTACATGCTTACACACACCAGAGTTATATTTATCTCTTGTGACTGACGTCATGAGTATAAAATATTTTCAGCACATCGTTGTTATATTATACCCGTGTTCATAATGTTTGCGAGTACATTCAAAGTACTCACTTGCTTGTCCCTGGCTATTGTCTTGGCCAGATTTCTTGCGCGGAAAGGAGCGACCGTGTTGATAGCCCCAGAACCCACACAATGGAGATAGCAGCCTCGCGAAGATAGGAGTTAACCTGGTCAGCTGTTCCCGTGGGAAATGGAGTCCCATAGACACTGATGATTCACAAACCACTTCCGCCATCAACCACTAGAAACCGTTTGTTGTACTCACAGGCCAGAATGGTCTTGTGCTACATGTCCTGTATTTTTCCTTGGAATTTCTGTATCAAGTTGGTGCCTCATCAGCTAACAGTAATCCTGGGGCTGGTGAGCACGACGGCCATTTTCTGGAATTTAATACCCAGAAAACCAGTCGCCACAACACCCCTGGATTTTATGCGTGGGGGCTGAAGCCAACGACTGCTAACTTTCAAGTTATATATACATCAAACGGCCGCACAGGAGGCACAATAACACTTTTGGGCGAAATTATCAACATAGCCTCTATCGTTAAAATACAATTGTTTTTACAACGGAACGATTTGTCACTCGAACATGATATTCTTCGAGCACTGAGCCTCTATTAAGCGAGCACCTTCTGTTACCTGCTCCAAGTAGTGCTCGGCTGGATCCCGGCTTCCCGCCGGATTCTGGGTTGCAATGATGGTGGCCTCCATATCTGTCCAATATATTTTAACACGGGCAAGAGCCACCCGCGCACCCTCTATGCACGCCGACCTCTTCATGGCATCAATTCGTGATACGACACCAAGGAATTGTTGCACTAAACCAAAATAACTGTCCGGCTTCGGCCCCTTTGGCCATAGATGGTCTATTACAGATCTCATCGCAAGAACGGACAACCTATGGAGCTCGGCCACAGCGGACATCCTTTCAATTAATGGCAACGGGCGCGTTGGAGCACTGAATTGCGACCAGAACAGCCTTTCCACTTCATTATCTTCTTGATCCTCGAAAAACTTGGCCGCATCAACCGAACTCTTCGCCAGATCCGCATACGCATCTGGAGGACTCCAGCGCCGATCCAGAGGAGCGTACTTTGGATCTAAGAACTTCATCCTCAATAAATAGGGGTTTCCAGTCGCGATTTCTCCGGCCTGTCGAAGCTCCTCCCGCGCATCCCTAATTTTGGAACGCGTCTCCTTGGCCGCATCAAGGGCCTTCTTCAGGTCAGCCGACTTCGCCTGATTCTCTTTTTCAAGGAGCTCATACTGGCTGGCGGCGTTTTTTAGCTCCACAACCATCTCGGCTATTTTATCTTCGCTTTGGCGATGAGCATCCTGTTCGGCTCTCAACACCTTGGCCGCCTTTAGGGCAGCCGCATTGCTAGCCCGGGGTTGCTCCTTGGCTAGGGCAAAATCCGCCCTCAGGGCCTCCACGGCAGCAGCTCCGGCTGCAGTCGAAGCATACCATTAACATTATGCTCCTATTAAATATTTCCTATAAAAATAAGGAAAGTAGAGCACATACTTTGTGACTCGTTAAGCCGCTCGTTCACAAGTGTGATGTTGGCATCCACAACTTCAATCTGTCACCTCAGTTCGGCGACTTCAACGGACCGGTCGCTGCCGGACCCTTAGCCACCTGCGCATGAATTCAGTGCGATCATTACTTAACAATGTGATCCTCCGTTTGCCGCCTAGGGCCGGCAACCAGAGTCTCAGGGGCTACTATCTATACGGCGCACACCCAGTGCGTGCGCCACAATCAAAAAATTACGTATTTCATACCTCAAAGCCTTTGAGCAGGCTCGTAAAAGCTTCATTGAACCCTCTTGTGGCGGATGAAATCTTCTCAAGGATCATGCTGATTAATGAATGGTGATCCTCCGAGAGAGCAGCTTGCTCCAGAAGGCCCGTCAGCGTGTCCGGCCGGACGCCGAACCGTGCCGGACCCTTCTTATCGCCCCCCGTGGGAGCCGAACGCTCCGGGCTCAGTGTGGCCGAAGTGTTAGCTTCTGTCCTCGGCAAATCGGGACTCCTCCGTGACGACACCTCGGGGTCGCCCGCTATCGGTGTCAAAACCAGCAGATCTCGGGTAGGGGGTCCCGATCTGTGCGTCTAGGCTGATGGTAACAGGAAGCAAGGGACAAAAAGTTTACCCAGGTTCGGGCCCTCTCAATGGAGGTAAAACCCTACTTCCTGCTTGATTAATATTGAAGATATGAGTAGTACAAGAGTAGATCTACCACGAGATCGTAGAGGCTAAACCCTAAGAGCTGGCCTATGATGGTATGATTGTAATTATGATCGGCCTTCTATGGACCAACCTCTCCGGTTTATATAGACACCGGAGAGGGCTACGGTTTACATGGAGTCAGTTACAAGGAAGGAAATATAATATCCGGATCGCCAAGCTTGCCCTCCATGCCAAGGAGAGTTCCATCCGGACACAGGACGAAGTCTTGAGTCTTGTATATTCACGCTTCAAGACGATGTACATAGTACGGCTGTCCGGATACCCCCTAATCCAGGACTCCCTCAGTAGCCCCTGAACCAGGCTTCAATGATGATGAGTCCAGCGCGTAGTCTTGTCTTCGGCATTGTAGGGCGGGTTCCTTCTCCGAATACTCCAAAATAATTATCGAACACTTGAACCGTGTCCGGATCCACAAAATGATCTTCACATGCCACCGTAGAGAGAATGATATTTCACAAATGCAATCTGCTGACAATTTTTTAGGCAATGCGACGCGTCATTATGGTCGGGTCATTATTCGAACCGTTTTACCACAACCAGCCACAGCGCATATTGCAAGGCGGTTTCTTTGCCACGTCTTGTCGAAGCAGAGACCGTGTCCCCTTATCACGGGATTCTCATCAATACGAGTATGGGTAATCCCACTGCACCTCTAATCGTGGCAATGGGGAACGAGCGGGTTCCACCAGGCAAGTGGGGAGGCGCAAAAAGCTTTTGCCGTCTCTATAAAGAGGTAAGGACTCTTCCTCCTTACCCACGCCTTCTCCTTCCGCTAACCTATTCCCATCTGCTTGAGCCCTAACGCCCAGGCTTTCTCCTTTCCCATCGAAGAGAGGTTTTCCAAAGGTGTCCAGATCTGGAGCAGGAGGCAAATGGATGGCCTCCACCGTCCAAGAGAAGGATATCAGGAAGCTCTGGGAAGCCGGGTATCTGGCCAAGAAGATCGGCCACCGTCTCCCACCGGCGGGATAGGTCGTCCCTACTCCGGAGTCCCACGAGAGAGTCGTGTTCCTTCCCCATTTCGTCCGTGGGCTCGGGTTTCCCCTTCACCCATTTGTTCATGGAGTCACGTATTACTACGGGATTGATTTTCATGATATTTCCCCTAATTCTTTCCTCAATATCTCGACGTTCATCGTCGTGTGCGAGGCCTTTCTCCGGATTTCGCCTCATTTCGGCCTGTGGCTGAAGATTTTCAATGTGATGCCCAAGGTGGTGAGTGGCGAACACGCCGAGTGCGGCGGCGCCATGGTGAGCAAGATGCCCAAGGCCGTTTGGCCGAAGGGTGCCTTCACTGCGGCTCCGGAGTTCAGATCCGGAGCCCCACTGCGGCTCAGTTCCTAGCCCAAGAAGGGCCCGAATTGGTCTTCGTCCGATGAGCTATCGCTGCTCCAGACGCGCGTTCAGAGCGTGGTTGACAAGGACGTCAAACTCGTCGACGCAGTCTAGGTGATGCTAGTTCGCCTGGTTCTCCCTAGCCAGCGTCGAGCCTGCAATTTGTGGGAATATGACCCTACCGAGCCTCCCGACCCTTTGGGAGCTCTATGATTCCTCCCACGAGGATATCTAGAAGGTGCTCTTTAAGTTCGGCAAGTCATGGCCGGGCTCTTCCGAGGACTGTGGGTATCAATTATCCCATTCTGCGAGCCCGGTAAGTTATTGTTATGCTCTTTCCATCCATGCTTCGGCCGGCATGTCCTGAGGGAGCCATTTTAATCATGCTTTGTCACGACCCCAGGGATGGATAGAAAAGGTGGAGTGGATACATTGTCCGGCTCCGCTGCCGGAGGAACTGGCCGGACCTCTTCTGACGAAGATGCTGGTCCCGGCGGCTTATGAGGCGCCAAAGCAAGAGGCCTCCAAGAAGGCCAAAAAGACCCGGAGTGGCCTCCGTCGTCGCGAGGCTTCGGACGCCAAATCCGAAGACTCCAGCGACGATCCTTCTTCTGAAGACAAAGAGGAGGAAGCAGAGGAGGACGAGCCTCACTCTAGGGATGGAAAGAAAAGGACGGCCTCCGCATCCCTGGAGGCCGAATTGCCCAAGAGGGGAAAAAGTTCCCTCCCAGAGGCATCCACTACGGCTGCCGATAGCAGCCCGGAGTGGGATCCCAGGGCCCAGCCCCTGGAAAAGTCGTAAATATACAAAAACCGAACACGTATATGCGTCCGGAGTTGTTTTGGTATAGCAGTTTTAACTGTTGCCATATTTTGCATAGCCCGGCGAGGTCTCGCGCCGGACAGTCTTCATCGGAGGATTCGTTGGGCTCAGACGCCTCCGCAGGCCCCTTCCCCAAAGTCCAGGAGCGACACTGAGGTGTCATCTCAACCAGACCCGGACCAGTGAGGACATATCTCTAGAGCCGGACACACGGGGGCGGATATGGTCCCCGGGACCTCTAAGGTTCTAGGATCGAGCGAACAGCCACCTTCGATGGAGGGAGGCCTACCTACCCCGCCGGCATCCTCTGTTCGAGCAGAGCTGCCCGGCGGTCTATCGACAGCATTGAAGAACGCGTCTATTGTTGATGAGCATCGGACCCTCATGGGTGCGGTGGTTGAGAAGATTCAGTCCGGCGAGAGCGGGCTGAATGAGTCCTGCCTTGGCCTTATAAAGGCCTTTGAGATGTGTTTTCTAAGAAACGTTTGAGAATCGTCGTAATATGAGTAGTAGCCCCTGATACACTATCCGGTTGCAGCCAGAGAGCCGGGCAGGGTATCAAGTCCTCTGCTATTGCAGGAGCCTGTGTCAATGACGTATACAGAGAGGACAACCGCTTATAATGCGGAAGTGTCCGAACTGAAGCAGGTCCTTGCACGGGACGAGGAAGAACTTGGTCGTGTGAAGAAGCAATTGGAAGACAAGCAAGGTATGTTGAAAACATTTGTCTTGAAGTTGGCACGAATGAATAATTGTGCCTAGTGAAAAGTATTTGTATTGTATGCTCTAGGAGCGAGTGCCAAATACGAGGCACTAAAGAAGGCTGTGGCTGATGCCAACGAGAAGGCTGCCGCCAAATGGGCGCTTCGTGAAAAACACGAGGCTAGGGTCATCACAGCTGAGCGAGAGCTCCAGGAGGCTGTGAAGAAAAGCGAGGGCTGGGAGCATTGTCTAGTAGGGAAAGAATCCGAACTCGCCCAAGCTCTCGAGGCTACGGAAGGTGCTCGGGAAGAAGCCGAGGTGCTGTGCGGGACATTCAGGAGGCCCAGAAAGTTGCGGCTGGTAAGGCCTTCTGTATTCTTAGCCATTTGTACATGATAATGGGAAGAATTCTAAGCGGCAAGCTGAGTTCTTATTTTCCAGGGGCTTTTGCGGATCTTCCTTGTAGCATATCAGATGCCGCCCAATTCTACCGAACTGAGGAGAAGAAGTCTGCGGAGAGGGATTTCTGGTCGCAGTATTTGGCGCCGAAATATCCGGTGCCTTTTATCGATCAGCTGAAGCAGCTGGTCGAACTGCACCAGGCGGCCGAACTAGCCATGAAGGACTTAGTTGTCCGGCTGTGACCTGCGGAGACAATTCCATGCAGTTACTTCGGACTCGTGAAGCGGATTGTGGGCGACTGTCCTCGGTTAGATGCTATCAAGCGAGCAGTCTATATAGAAGGTGCGTGCATGGCATTTGCCCGTGCAAAGGTGCATTGGGGGTAGCTTGACGCAGAGAGGCTGATGACTGAGGGGCCACCAGAGGGTAAGGAGCACCGCAAGCCCGAGCTGTACTATGAAGGTGTACTGAAAGGGGCCCACCTTGCAGCGGATAAGTGTGCCAAAGACATTATATTTCCCTGAGGGCATTCATGCCGCTTTTTGTAATATGGGATAATGGCATTTTTATTATATATTGCCTATTTTGTTTGAACATATGTTCTTCCTATGCGGCTATTTATTGTATGTAAATCCTGAGAGTTGGCCAGTCGTCGGCTTCTGCCCCCACGTAAAAAGAATACGGGGGTGTTCGGGATATATTTGAACACTCTTTATCCCATAGTTGAGTCCTTTTAAGGAGGTGTTTCTCACCACGAACCAGGCAATCGGACTATAAGGCTTTATTACTCTCACTTAGTCATAGGAATTCGAGTATGGTCGGCGCAGCCCCTAGTGTTCGAAAGGCCGAACTAGGGGCTCTATTGGCGCCTGATCAGGAGACCGATCCGTCGCACTCTGCATTTATAATGGCATTGTGCGGAATAAGTCTTTAAGGATTTTACAACCTCTCGAGCAGCTAACCGGCTCTCGCTGCATCATGACAGTCGGTTTTCGGCTTTCTCTACTGAGGTGCTCGTCCGGCAGAATCGGGACTCAATCGCAGTAGTTGTCCCAGCGCTACCTTAGCCGATAGAACGAAACTTAAGGTACCAACGGGCAAACCCAACGAATGACCCAAGACATGATTCGGAGCTGATGCATACAATGCTATAACTTCAGGGTGCCGAGCGATCGAAAAGGTGGTCGAACTTTATTGCCGTACTGTGAAGCCCCTGGCATAACCGGACGTAACACGAAGCGTGGCTGCCGCTTTTTGGCAAAGAGGCGTCGGCGATAAACGACGGCCGGTAAGTGTTATTTAAGTCTATGCATTGTAGTAGGATGATATGTCTATGCATATGGGTACGATTTATGATTATGAAAAGAGGTGTTTTTTGGCGAAACCTGTGATGGCCGGACTAGAGGGGGTTGTGAGTGGATCAAGAGTGAATCCGGACTGCCTTCTTTAGGGGAGCTCCTTGTGTGTCCTGGCTGATTCCACGTCACCAATCCTGTTCTGCGTCAAAGTTAGTTCATAAAGGTAAATACTTGGAGGTGGCTCAACGCCCTTGTGGTTGCACCGAGGGTTCCTGATCGGTCCCTGGTTAACCCAGCCGTTATACCGTGAAGTAGCACGGACTGCTCAGTTGTTGTCCAGATAGTCGGCTGTCATATCGGAATTTTGATAGGCATGCACGACTCGCTACTCCGGCGGTTGTATGATTTCCGCTCTAAGGGCGGGGTTCGTCTTTGCCCATAGGTGTGATTGGATCACACGGTGTTGGCCTGAGTGATTTACCACATGGAATCTAGTCAACGTGGTTCATCCCGTTAGCATAGGTAAATTACCGCATGGTGGGAAGGTGCCGAAGATTTATTCTTTGGCGTAGTATTTTTTGGTGATCCAAAGACAACCGTTAGAGTGGTGCGCCAATAAAACTTGGCCTTTGCGCCTGGCATATTTTAGAAGATGTTATTTGTGGCTTCATACCCATGGGGGCTTTATGTGTTATGGAGCCCCCGGACTACTAGGTCTAGAGGTACTGCAATTGAGTTGTTGTGGCTGATGTGATTGTGGGTGATCGGCCATACTTTTATGCTCTAGGGGGGGGGTATCTTGACTAGACGCCTCCCTTATTGTTTTCGGCACACGACCAGCTGCTTTGTTTTGAGGATCCGACATTCTCTATCGGTTTGCTTTGCCGTCCTTCTATGAGTACCGTGAATTTCACACGGTTGATCGAGTGTGTGGCTTGGGCCGAATAGGCTTGAGCTGTTCTTTGTCCGTTTACTGGACTGAGAGTTGCTGGACTTGAAACCAGTTTCCCTGACTTGACGTTTATGACCATTGCGCCGAGGCATGAGGACGCCTCTTCGTGTATCCTTCTTACTATCTTGGACCGTGGTGATGTGTGGACATCGGGGTGTGTACCTTTGGTTCTCCAGCTTAGGTTGAGGTAGCCAGTTGTGCCGCGTATACCCTTTGTTATGGTGGTCGAGTCCGTACATTTCAGTGGCCAGGATCTTGGTCCACCTATCCACTAGCAGATCTTGGTCAGCCTTAAGCTGCTCTTGCTTCCTTTGCAGGCTCCTTGCCATGGCCATGAGCCGTCGCTTGAAGTGAACTTGTTCCACTGGATCTTCAGGTACACTGAACTCATCATTGCTGAGGCCTACCTCGTCTTCGGAGGGGGTGTATAGTTGTCCCTCTCCAAGTATCCCGCCGTGGCCGGTCTGGCTTGCTTGAAGGTAGGCTGATCAGGGTTGTATTCCTCTTCGGCACCATCCAGATTGCTTTCATCTCCGGGGCCGGTGTTGATGTGGCGGGGCTTGGAGCGGCGCCAAAGACGCCCATGCTTTGCTTTTCCTCCTGAGGGGTTATCCTCCATTGCCTCGTCGCCATTGGTTTCCTTTGGAGTGTCCACCATGTACATATCTATAAGGAGGTGGGCGTCCACCGCCCTGCGAGCGGTGGCTCCTGTAATTCTCCTGCATCGTCGTCCCCACCATCGACGTCTTCGGAGTCAGAGTCAAGTACATTGGTTAAATCATCGACCGTGGCAATGAAGTGGGTGGTGGGTGGGCCGCGAATTCCTTCATCGCCTGCTTCCCACTCAAGCTGGACATAGTTCGGCCCAGAGCCTCCTGACAAAGAGAGAGACTTTAATGAGCTCAGCATGTCGCCAATGGGGGAGTTCTGGAAGATGTCCGCATCGGTAAACTTCATTACCGGAGCCAAACCTGGCTCGGTTGGCTCGAGGGTGTGCGGATCGGAACCAACACCCGGATACGAGTCCAGGGCCCGAAACCACAGGCTTCCTCAGAAGTGAGGCCTGTTTTCGGCTCCACCGCCAATGAGGGTATGGCCTGCGGGGCGGAGTCCATCCCTCCGTCCTTAGGCAACGCAGCGTGATCCGGATTTTGAGTCCGGGGCTACTGCGGGGGTGATATCCCGAGTGTTGTCCGACAGCAGGTCTAAGCCATGCTCGTCGTGACTGTCTGGTGCTCCTGGCGCAGGCCCGAATCTGTCGAAGATCAAGTCTCCGCGAAGGTCAGCCGTGTAGTTCAGGTTTCCGAACCTGATCTGGTGGCCAGGGGCGTAGCTGTCGATCTGCTCTAGATGGCCAAGCGAATTGGCCCGCAGTGCGAAGCCGCCGAACACAAAGATCTGTGCGGGGAGGAAAGTCTCACCCTGGACCGTGTCGTCGATGATGATTAAAGGAGCCATCAAGCCTTGTAGCGATAACACAGAGGATTGAAAGCACCAATGTCGGTGTCAAAACTGGCGGATCTCGGGTAGGGGGTCCCGATCTGTGCATCTAGGCTGATGGTAACAGGAAGCAAGGGACACAAAGTTTACCCAGGTTCGGGCCCTCTCGATGGAGGTAAAACCCTACTTCCTGCTTGATTAATATTGAAGATAGGAGTAGTACAAGAGTAGATCTACCATGAGATCGTAGAGGCTAAACCCTAAGAGCTCGCCTATGATGGTATGATTGTAATTGTGATCGGCCTTCTAAGGACCAATCTCTCCGGTTTATATAGACACCGGAGAGGGCTAGGGTATACATGGAGTCGGTTACAAGGAAATATAATATCCGGATCACCAATCTTGCCCTCCACGCCAAGGAGAGTTCCATCCGGACACGGGACGAAGTCTTGAGTCTTGTATCTTCACGCTTCAATAGTCTGGACGATGTACATAGTCCGGCTGTCCGGATACCCCCTAATCCAGGACTCCCTCACCCGCCCCATGAGGCGGAGAGGCTGGTGGGGTTTCACTCTCCATCATCTCCGGAAGAAGATCCCGCGAAGACGAACTCTGTTGAGAAGAGCTGCTTGCCGGACTGCAATGAATAGATCCTGGTTATTGTTCTCGGAGGAGGAACTAGTAGCTTTGTATTTATGATTAACTTACAGCTCGGCTGAGGGCTGGCCCGGTTGCGGGCATGGCGCAGTGAGGATGCCCTTCGGGGCAGGGCCCCCTGGTGAAGTTTTCTTCCCTTGTCTAGGCACCTCCGTATCCTACTCTTTGGAGGCGGCCCTCTTCTTCCCGCGAGGGGAGGAGACCATAGATTCCCCTCCCCGACTATCCTCCTTCGTGGAGGTAGTAATTCCCCCCGGTTTGGATGTGCAATGTGTGAAGCTCTGCTTCTCTGTTCTTCCCTTCGTCTTTCCCCGAGGGCACTTGACTTAGCACACGACTAAGCATCCTGGCTATGACAGGACTAGGCGAGCCTTCGGGAAGCGGTGATGGACACCTGATTCTCTCCGCCTTGCTGAGCCATTCCTGGCCGCGGATGTTTTCAGAACAATGTTATGATAAATATAAATGAAGTGTTCGGTTTCTGGGTTACTTACTTGGGTATCTGGGCGGTTGCAGCTCAGGCCCGCATCCTCGATGGTGTCCGGACACTTTACTTGTGGACCTAAGAATAATTTGCACATCCCTTCGAGTGTCATGCCAAGAAGCGCAGAATAGTCCGCGGACCTTCTGGGTTGAACTCCCACATCTGGAGAGGCCGAAGTTTGCACGGCAAGATCCGTCGGACTAGCATTACCTGAATTACACTGACAAGACTAATGTACCTATCAAGAAGCTCCCAAATGCGACTCTGCAATGTTGGTACATCATTAGCAGGCCCCCAATCCAGTCCCACATTGGCCCATCACGCCAGTTGAGGCGGAGGGCCCGAACGGAAGTTGGGGGCAGCCACCCACTTTGTGCCTCTGGGAGCCGTGACGTAAAACCACCTCCGCTGCCATAGATTGGACACCTCTGGGAAGAAGCCCTTTGGTCATGGGGCGTCGGCATTCCTACTTATTGCAGATCCTCCACACTCCGCGTGTCGCCGCTCAATCATCTTTGGCTTCACATTGAAGGTCTTGAGCCATAAGCCGAAGTGCAGGGTGATATGGAGGAAGGATTCGCACACGATGATGAACGACGAGATGTGAAGGATGGAGTCCGGAGCTAGATCATGAAAATCTAGCCCGTAATAGAACATGAGCCCTCTCACAAAGGGATCAAGGGTGAAACCTAAGCCGCAGGGGAAATGAGAAACAAATATGACGCTCTCGTTGGGCTTGGTAGTAGGGATGACCTGCCCTGGAGCAGGAAGCCTGTGCTTGATGTCAGCGGTCAGATATCTGAGCTCCCAAAGCTTCGCAATGTCCTCCTCTATGATAGAGGAGGCCATCCACCGGCCTTGAAGGTTGGATCCGCACATGATTGAAGATCCGAAGTGCTTAAGCTTGGGCTTCGGGTGTTGGAACTCGAGATGCGGAAAGGCGCAAGCGTGGTAGGAAAGAGGGATAGGCCTCGGCCCGTCTATAAAGGGGGTGAATATCAAGCGTCCTCAGCATAACCGCTTGGGACTTACCTAAAAAACACGGGGTCATACCGACAGGCGTCGTGCTGTTGCACACACCCGTATTGATGGAGGATCCCGCGATAAGGGGAACACGATCTCTGCTTTGGCAAGGCGTGCCAATAAAACCGCCTCGCAACGCGTGTCGAGGCAGGCCAAGAAAAACCGGTTCGTATTGAGCCAGGTCACGGTGTAAGGGCACACCATGTAAAAAATTGTCAGCAGATCAGATTTGTTATGCTCTCTACGGTGGTATGCGGAAATTATCTCACAGAGCCGGACACAATCCTGAATCTTCTTTGGAGTATTTGGAGATGGAACCCGCCTTGCAATGCCGAAGACAATCTATGCGCCAGACTCATCGTCATTAAAGCCTGGTTCAGGGGCTACTAAGGGAGTCCTGGATTGGGGGGTATCCAGACAGTCGGACTATATACTTTGGCCGGACTGTTGGACCGTGAACATGCAAGACTCAAGACTTCGTCCCGTGTCCAGATGGGACTCTCCTTTGGTGGAAGACAAGCTTGGCGGTCCGGATATTAGATCTCTTTCTTTGTAACCGACTCTGTGTAACCCTAGACCCCTCCGGTGTCTATATAAACCGGAGGGTTTAGTCCGTAGGACAAGAACATCATAATCATCATAGGCTAGCTTCTAGGGTTTAGCCTCTACGATCTCGTGGTAGATAAACTCTTGTAATACTCATATCATCAAGATCAATCAAGCAGGAAATAGGGTTTTACCTCCATCGAGAGGGCCCGAACCTGGGTAAAACATCGTGTCCCCTGCCTCCTGTTACCATTAGCCTTAGACGCACAGATCGGGACCCCCTACCCGAGATCCGCCAGTTTTGACACCGACATCGTCCTCGGGGGATCTTCCTCCGGAGATGATGGAGAGCAAGACACCTCCTCCTGCCTCCCTGTCACATGGGGCGGACGACCCCGAGGTGTCATCACAGAGGAGTTCCCCTGATCCACCAAGGCCAGAAGTTGACACTTCGGCTCTCCGGAATCTGGAGTATCCGGCTCCCAAAGAGAGCTTTAGGAGGAGTCCGGGATTGTCCGGCACACAGCCGGACACGCTAATGGGCCTTCTGGAGCGGGTGGCCATCTCAGAGACACATCATTCCTTAATGGGCATGGTGGTTGAGAAGATTTCATCCGCAAAAAGTGGTTTGAATGAAGCTTTTACGAGTCTACTGAGAGGCTTTGAGGTACGCAAAGAATGTATTCTTGATGGTTCCGCACATACTAAGTGTGCTCTGTATAGATAGTAGCCCCTGAGACTCTGGTTGCCATCAATGTGGCGAACAGAGGATCATACTCTCTGATAATAAGCGCACTGCTTTATGTGCAGGTGGCTGAGGGTCTGGCGGCCGACCGATCTGCTGATTTTGCCGAACTGAAGCGGCAGCTAGATGTGGCCAATGCCGACATCGCACTTGTTAACAAGCGGCTTGACGAAGCCCAGGGTATGTATATTCAGCTTGTGAGCAAATATTTAAGAGGAGAATGATGCTAGTATCTATAATATGCTGTGACTGCAGATGGAACGCACCGAGCGAGCGAAGCAGGAGGCGCGGGTGGCGGAGGTGCGGCAAGAGCTCCAGGCTCTCGTGAAAAAACACGAGAGTTTGGAGCGTGACTCGAAGACTCGAGAGTCCGAGCTCGCGTCCGCTCTTGAGAGTGCCAAAGCCACTAAGGCCGAGGCCCAAAAGGCCCTCCAGGAAATCGAGGCGGTGAAGAAGATAGCGGCGGGTAAGGCATTCTTCATGCAAAGCAAGCATGTAAAAGTGAATTACATGTTACTTATTCGAATTCGGAGCTCTCCAGGAGCGTTCACAGATCTGCCCCGTAGCGTGTCCGATGTTGCCGCGTTCTACAGAGCCGAGGAGGGGAGCTCGACGGAGAAGGTGTTCTAGTCTCAGTATGCTGAGGCCGGACATCCGGTGCCCCTGAGCGACCAGCTGAAGCAGCTGGTCGAGCTCCACAAGTTGGCCGAACTGGCCATGAAGGGCCTCATAGTTTGGCTGTGGCCCAAGGAAGCCATGCTTGGGAGCTACTTCGGTCTGGTGCGGCGGCTGGTGGACGCCTGTCCATGGGTTGACGTCATCAAGCACTCCGCCTGTATTGAAGGTGCCCGTCGGGCCCTTGCCCGTGCTAAGGTGCACTGGGGCAAGATGGACGCCGAGAAGCTTGTGACGGATGCGCCACCGCCGCGCAAGGAGTATCGCACGCCCGAGATGTATTATAAGGGTGTCTGAAGGGTGCCCGCATTATTACGGGTGAATGCTCCAAAGATGTAATTTTTTAGTAGACTCGCGTTTTGTTATCCTATGCGCTGAAAACTTTGTTAATAGGCGCTAACCAACGCTTGTTAATTTAAAATATTACCTTTTGTGCGGTCGTTTATCAAATCTGAGAGATGGCAAGTCGTTGGCTTCGGCCCCCGTGCCACGAGTGCTGGGGTGTTCGGGATAAACTTGAGCGCTCTTGTTCCCATTTTTGGGTCCTTCTAGGGAGGCGCTCAACACAATGAACGAGGCAACCAGACTTATAATGCTTGAACACTCACACTTAGCCATCGAATTCTATAATTTTAAATTTTGGCGAAGCCCCTAGTATTCGGAGGGCCAAATTCGGGGCGCTAAACACGCCTGGGGCCGGACAAAGCCGGCTCCTTGCTCTAAGCGGCATAAGTCTTTAGGGACTCGAAAAGACCTCTCGAACAGCGACCAGCTCTCGCCTTATCATGACGGTCAGTTTTAGCTTTCTCCACTAAGGTGCTCAACCCAGCTCAACTGGGGCACAATCGCAGTGGTTCTCCCGGCGCTACCTTAGCCGATATAACGGAACGTAAGGTACCAAAATATGGGAGCCGGGCAAACCCAACTATTGACCAAAGACATGATTTGGAGCCGATGCATATAATGCTATAAGTTCGGGTTGCCACACTTGTGAAAGTGTTCGGACTTATCACACCATACTTTGGGGAACTTAAGCCCCTGGTGTATTTGGCCGTACCAAGGTGTACGGGTGCAACATGTCGTAAGTGAACATATATAGACAGGAATGCAATGATAGGCAAAAGGCGATGCATTGTTTATTCAAAAAATACTGCAATAAAGGCAGAATGATACAAATAGTGTGATAAGCGAGGGGTGGGACTATTAACATGTCCCCCTCCAGGGGTAGGCTGCAGAATGTTATGTAAAACAGGTATAATGCTCGTAATAGAGACCACCTGGATACTTGCCGTAGCTATTCTCCTTCCCTGGCTGTTGCATCGTAAGTTCGGCAGATCTACTGCCGGGCAGGGCTTCTGGAAAACGGAGTCCTGAGAAGAAGAAAAAAAAGAATGACAAATTTGGGAGCCCCTGGTGTGGTTGATCCGCACTCTGGGCATGCCGTGGTCGTGCCCCTCCCCCTATGCCCATGGTATCTCCAGAGCGTAGTGATGTACGCGTGGTACTCGTCTCACGATTTCGCGAGGGCTGGGGTTGGGGCCGCATTGCTATGCGTGCTCTGAACGTGCCAGGTGGTCTTGTATTAGGTTACTCCGGGCGCGCTTGACGGTGTCCGGTCTCTTAACAGCCGAACTCGGGAGCTGCCTTAGAAGGCTGCTCTGTACTTCCGCCGCGAGAGCTGCTGTGTGCTCCTCCGTTCGGAGAGAGCGTTCGGTGTTTCCATTGACCGTGATGACTCCTTGAGGGCCTGGCATCTTGAGCTTGAGGTATGCGTAGTGCGGCACCACATTGAACTTTGCAAATGCGGTTCGTCCGAGCAGTGCATGATAGCCGCTGCAGAACGGGACTATGTCGAAGATTAACTCCTCGCTTTGGAAGTTGTCCGGGGATCCGAAGACCACCTCAAGTGTAAGTGAGCCTGTACAATTGGCCTCTGCACCTGGTATGACGCCTTTGAAGGTCGTCTTTGTGGGTTCAATCCTTGAGGGGTCTATGCCCATCTTGCGCACTGTATCCTGATAAAGCAGGTTCAGGCTGCTGCCGCCGTCCATCAGGACTCTAGTGAGGTGAAATCCATCGACGATTGGGTCTAAAACCAATGCGGCGAATCCGCCATGGCGGATACTGGTGGGGTGGTCCCTTCGATCAAAAGAGATCGGGCAGGAGGACCACAGATTGAACATTGGGGCGACTGGCTCCAGCGCGTATACGTCCCTGAACGCACGCTTCCGCTCCCTTTTGGGTATGTGTGTTGCGTATATCATGTTGAGCGTCCGCACTTGTGGGGGAATCCCTTCTGTCCTTCATTGTTCGGCGGCCGTCTCTCCTCCTCGTCATCGCTATGCAGCCCCTTGTCACTGCCTTCGGCGATTAACTTGCCTGCCTGCTTGAACACACAACAATCTCTGTTGGTGTGATTAGCTGGCTTTTCGGGGGTGCCGTGTATCTGGCACGAGCAATCGAGTATCTGGTCCAAATTGGACGGGCCTGGAGTAGTACTTTTTTATGGATTTTTCCGCTGACCGGGTTTAGAGCCTTTGAATCTGGCGTTGACTGTCGTATCTTCAGTATTATCGCCGTTAATGCGGCGTTTGTGCTTATTGCGACGCGACCTGCCATTGTTGTCTTTGGTATCCGAACTACCAGAGTTTTCGGTTAGGTTGTTACTGCGAGCTAGCAAGCTGTCTTCGCCCGCACAGAAGCGGGTCATGAGTGATGTGTGGGATGCCATTGATTTCGGCTTTTCCTGTCCTAGGTGTCGGGCAAGCCATTCGTCGCGGATGTTGTGTTTGAAGGCTGCAAGGGCCTCTGCATCCGGACAGTCGATGATTTGATTTTTCTTGGTTAAGAACCGTGAGGGAGTCCTGGACTAGGGGGTGTCCGGATAGCCGAACTATCATCATTGGCCGGACTCCAAGACTATGAAGATACAAGATTGAAGACTTCGTCCTGTGTCCGGATGGGACTTCCTTGGCGTGGAAGGCAAGCTTGGCGATACGGATATATAGATCTCCTTGTTAGACTGTATATACGTAGCCTCTGTATATCTGTATTGTAACATTGTATTGTACCCCTTGGGTACCTCTATATAATGAGATAGCCACACCCCGGGATAGGGGTGTCGTGCAGTTCCCAAAATACTTTGTATTACATGGTATCAGTTTAGGTTACGATGTCTTCCGCTGCTGCCGCCGCCGCCGCCGTCGCGCCGACCTCCGTCGCCGCGGCCGCTGTCGCGCCAGTTCTCACCCCTACATCGACGTTCCTCGCCTCCCGGCCTCTCGTGGCGGCCTATGGGGCCCCGCCGTCGCCTGGGTCCCCGATCGGATCTCATCCGCATGGCGCGCCCTCAGGTGACCAAGCCCCGATCGCGGCAGAAGCTGCTGCGCCGCCGTCCTATGGCGCCGCTGCACCACCACCGTATGGCGCCGCCTCCTCGATGCCCTACGGCATCGCCGCGCCCTCGCCCTACGGCCATCACCCGTATGGCGCTCCCCCGATGGCCCCCGGTGCTCCGCCACTGCCGCCTTCATGGCCGGCGTTTGGTGCACCGCCTCCGCATCAACCCCATGCGGCACCACCGAGCCACCCCTACGGGCCGCCGCCGTCGCCGCCCCTGCAACCCTACGCGGCCTACCCAGCACAGCATGGGGCCGCGGCCTCCTATGCAGGGGTGCAGTTGCCTTGCTGCAGCCATCCTACGGGGCTGCGGCCGCGTCAAAGCAGCAGCCTCCCGGGGCCGCGGTCGTCTCGCCCTATGGGGCTCATGCCGCGTCGAATTATGGTGCCTCTGCCGCTGGTCCTCCCGGGTTCCACGCACTGTATTTGGTGCATGCTGCTCATGCCGACCCGGTCGCCGCGCCGTCGCCGTTCTACTTTTCACATCTGCTACCGGTGAAGCTTGCGCCGGATAATTACTTGTCCTAGCGTGCCCAGGTGTTGCCTCTTCTACGGAGCCGCTACTTGGAGGGATATGTTGACGGGTCCATACCGTGTCCGCCCCCCCCCCCCCCACCACCCGGCATACCACACCTGGGTGGCTCAGGATCAGGCCATCCTCTCCGCCATCCACTCCTCGCTCACCCCGAGCGTCTCGTCGCTGGTCATCTTCGCCGCTACGTCCCGGGAGGCGTGGGCGGCGCTTCACACCAGTTTTGCATCTCAGTCTCAGGCGCGTGCTCACTCTATACGCACCGACTACTTCAACAAGATGCGGGGTCTCGCCGACACGTTGGCTTCAGTCGGCCAGTCGCTGCAGGATGAGGAGTTCACCACCTTCGTGCTGAATGGGCTTGATGATGATTATGACAATCTCATCGAGAATGTTCATGGTCGCGATGACCCGCTTCCACCTCGTGAGCTCTATGCCCGTCTGCTTGGCCGTGAGCAGCGCATTAAGGCGTGCCGAGCCTCCCCCAGTTTCGCCTCCACCAATGCTGCAACTCCCAACAAGCCTCAGCGGTCATCATCTTGAGGAGGCAGACCGGCGTTGCCTTCATCACCGGCCTCGAGGGGCAGCACTCCGACCATCACAGGTGGTAACCGGCCGGTGGAGTGTTGTTCTTCTTGTGGTGCCCAACAGGCCTGCCAGTTGTGTGGCCTGGAGCGCCACATTGCTTCTCGCTGCCATCGTTGCTACAAGCAAGACTTTCTGGGTCTCGGCAACAATGGCAAAGGGAACGACAAGCAGGCCGCCGCTGCCGTGACGAGTCATGATCATGGTCGTACTCCGTCTTACTCCATTGATCCTGCATGGTACATGGACACTGGAGCTACCGACCACCTCACCGGTGAGATGGGTAAGCTCTCTACTTAGGAGCCATATCGCGGTCATGATCAGGTGCACACCGCTAGTGGAGCAGGTATGCGCATCCCCCATGTTGGTCAGGCCTCTCTCCTTGCACACAATTTTTGCACATTGCATCTATCTAATGTCCTTCGTGTTCCTTCTGCTACACGTAGTTTGTTGTCCATTCATCAACTTACTCATGATAATAATGTCCTTGCTGAGTTTCACCCTTTTCGTTTCTTTATCAAGGATCAGGACACGAGGGCCATTCTGCTTAGCGGTCGTCTTCGCCATGGCCTATATGCACTTGATGCGCCACGCTCATCTTCCATGTCATCTTCTCCTCAGGTGTTCAGTGGTGTTCGTGTGTCGCCTACACACTGGCATGCACGCCTTGGTCACCCGGCGGCTCCCATAGTTCGACATGTTTTGCATCGTCATGATCTACCAGTTGTGTCGAATAAAGCTGCTGAAACTATTTGTGATGCCTGTCAGCAGGGCAAGAGTCATCAGCTTGCGTTTTCAGAGTCTAGTCGTGTTGTGAAACATCCTCTTGAGCTTGTGTTTTCTGATGTATGGGGCCATGCCCAGACATCTGTTAGTGGTCACAATTATTATGTCAGTTTCTTTGATGCTTATAGCCGTTTCACTTGGTTATATCTTATTAAGCATAAGTCTGATGTGTTTGATGTCTTCATTCAGTTTCAAGCACACGTTGAGCGTCTTCTTAAGCAGAAAATCATCCATGTCCAATCCGACTGGGGGGTGAATACCACAACCTCAACTCGTTCTTTAACAAGCTTGGGATTTCGCACCGCGTGTCATGCCCCCACACACATCAGCAGAATTGTGCTGCCGAGCGTAAGCATCGTCATCTAGTTGAAACTGGCTTTACCTTGCTAGCTCATGCGTCTGTCCTATTTCGGTTCTGGAGTGATGCTTTCTCCACAGCTTGTTTTCTTATAAACAGGCTTCCCTCGAGACTCCTGAAAATGCAAACCCCTCTTGAGCTCCTGCTTAATGAGATTCCGGACTACACTTTCTTCAAAGTGTTTGGGTGTGCATGTTGGCATCACCTCCGTCCATACAACAAGCGCAAGCTAGAGTTTAGGTCTAAGAAGTGTGTTTTTCTCGGGTACAGTTCTCTTCACAAAGGGTACAAGTGCCTACATGTTCCTACCAACCGCGTCTACATCTCTCGTGAAGTTGTGTTTGACGAAAATGTATTCCCTTTTCGTGCACTTCCGACTGACCTTACCACTTCCACACCACCAGTGCTTGTGTCTACACCTACACCTGATCAGTTTGTGGATGTTGCATATGCCCCTGCGTTGCTCCCTAATTGTGCTGCAGGTATTGGATGCGGTGCTCGGCTCAAGCTGCTTGATGAACAGGTCGCGGATCATCCACCTGGTCGGGACGTGCATGCGCCATGCATGACGGGCGCACCCGCCAACCCGTTCTCCTATCGCCTGAGGAGGCCAACCCGACTGCCTCTCGGGTGCCGGGTCCGTCTGGCTCCATGCTGGACCCGCCCATGCCAGCGCCAGTAGCCTCCTCTGGCTCGCGGGCCCTGCCTACACCAGCGGCCGCCTCGCCTGGCTCGCAGGCCCCGTCCGCACCAGCGGCCGTCTCGCCCGGCTCGCCTAGCTCGCAGGCATCGCCAGCCTTGCGTGGCTCGCCCGGACCACTGGCGGGTGCTTCTCCTAGGCCGGCTGCTGCTGCCGCTATCCCAGCAGCCCCGTCACCTGCTTCGGCCCGGTCCACCTTGGTGCCAGGGTCGCCGAGCCGCTCTGCTTCGGCCACTGATGAGCCTGACTTGCCGGACTTGGCTCCGGCCTCGTCCACATCCTCTGCTGCACCTTCTTTGCCGGCAGATTCTGTTGTCACACTTCGACCGTGCACACGGAGTCAGTCCGGTGTCTTTCGCCCGAAGGAGTGGACGGATGGCATGGTTGCGTGGCTTGCTGCGTGCATGGCTCACACTGCTGGCGATCCTACTGCAGAGCCTCGTCACTTTCAGGCTGCGTTGAGTATTCCTCATTGGCGTGCTGCAATGGAACAAGAGTTTCATGCCCTCCAACAGAATGATACTTGGCGTCTTGTTCCTCCAAAGTCTGGCGTCAACATCATTGATTCCAAGTGGGTTTTCAAAGTCAAGCGACATGCTGATGGCTCCATTGAACGTTACAAGGCACGGTTAGTCGCCAAGGGCTTCAAGCAGAGGTATGGTCTTGATTACGAAGACATGTTCAGTCCAGTCATCAAGCCTACTACCATTCGGTTACTACTGTCTCTTGTGGTTACTCGTGAATGGTTCCTTCGTCAGCTTGATGTGCAGAACGCTTTTCTACATGGCATTCTAGAGGAGGAGGTTTATATGCGTCAACCGCCTGGTTTTATTGATCCGACACGGCCTCATCATCTCTGTTGTCTGGTTAATGCACTGTATGGACTCAAACAGGCTCCTCGTGCGTGGCACGCTCGTCTTGGATCTGTTCTTTAGGCTCTTGGGTTTACTCCCTCCACTGCTGATACGTCACTGTTTCTCCTCCAGCGCCCCGAGGTTACGATGTATATCTTGGTTTATGTTGATGATATCATCCTCATCAGTTCCTCTGCTGCCGCTGCTGATCGCCTTGTGATTGCTCTCCATGATGACTTTGCTGTCAAGGATTTGGGTGCTCTTCATTTTTTCCTTGGTCTTGAGGTTTAACGGTCCTCTGCTGGTTTGACTCTCACTCAGAAAAAGTACTCCTTGGACTTGTTGCATCGTGCTGGAATGCTTACATGCAAACATGTTAACACTCCGATGTCTGCCACTGATCGATTGTCTGCTCTTGATGGTGACTCTCTCTCGTCTGATGATGCTACTGAGTATCGGAGTATCGTTGGTGGTCTGCAATATCTCACTATTACCAGGCCTGATATCTCCTATGCAGTTAACCGCGTCTGTCGGTTTTTGCATGCACCCAGGACGTCTCACTGGTCAGCTGTGAAGCGTATTTTGCGCTATGTCAGTCTTACTGCTTCCTATGGTTTGCTTCTTCAGCTTGCACCCTCGTATGACCTCTCGGCTTTCTATGATGCAGATTGGGCTGGTAGTCCGGATGACAGGCGATCCACGGGGGGTTATCGGTATTTCTGGGTCCTAACTTGATCGTGTGGAATGCTCGCAAGCAAGCAACTGTGTCTCGCAGTAGTACTGAGGCTGAGTACAAAGTTGTTGCTGATGCGACTGCTGAGATCATATGGGTACAGTCTCCATTGAGAGAGTTGCGTGTTCCTCAAGCCCGTGCTCCGGTTCTGTGGTGTGACAACATTGGTGCTACTTATCTTTCTTCTAATCCAGTGTTTCATGCGAGGACAAAACACATTGAGGTGGATTATCACTTTGTTCGGGAACGTGTTGCACAGAAGCTACTCTGTATCAAGTTCATCTCCTCGAAGGATCAACTTGCTGACATCTTCACGAAGCCTCTTCCACAACCACAGTTTGTAGGCTGTAGGCACAATCTTAACTTGCTTTGTACTTCAGGACATAGTTAAGATTGAGGGAGGGTGTTAGACTGTATATACGTAGCCTCTGTATATCTGTATTGTAACATTGTATTGTACCCCTTGGGTACCTCTATATAATGAGATAGCCAAACCCCGGGATAGGGGTGTCGTTCAGTTCCCAAAATACTTCGTTTTACACTCCTACCATTGTAACCGACTCTGTGTAACCCTAGCCCTCTCCGGTGTCTATATAAACCAGAGGGTTTTTGTCCATAGGACAGATAACAATCATATCATAGGCTAGCTTCTAGGGTTTAGCCTCCTTGATCTCGTGGTAGATCTACTCTTGTACTACCCATATCATCAATATCAATCAAGCAGGAGTAGGGTTTTACCTCCATCGAGAGGACTCGAACCTGGGTAAAAACATCTTGTCCCTTGTCTCCTGTTACCATCTGCCTAGACGCACAGTTCGGGACTCCCTACCCGAGATCCGCCGGTTTTGACACCGACATTGGTGCTTTCATTGAGAGTTCCTCTGTGTCGTCGCCATCAGGAAGGATGCCTCATCCCGTCTTTAAAGACGGTACCGTCGCCAAAGGAGCTTTGGCCACCGGCCAAACTATCCGGCTAGGTGGTTTTCTTATGACCGCCTATTCGGCCGCCGCGCCGACGATGACCTCTCGGGTCATCAAAAGCGATCTTCATGTCAACTCGGAACTCGCCGAGCAGCTAGATCCGATGGAGCTCTCTTCCGTAAACGTGCTCTTGGATCGCATCGCCGCCCTGGGAGTCGCTATAGACTACGATCAGACCGGGCCTAAAACCGATCTGAGAGAGATCAACTCTCCCCAGGCTACCCACCATGTTGCTGTGGTGGAGGAACAGCACGGTGACTCTTCTTCTACATTAAGGACAAGCTATGTCCGGATTCCCGACCCCTCCATGCCGGATTCCTGCGGAGGGACGAACGCCGATCAAGCCCTGAACCTAAAGTCAGGCAGCGGGCCAGATTCGTTGGACAACATCCAACAAGCCGAACCTCCAAGTTCAGAAACTTTCCGGCCCCTGAGTCTCAGATTGGACGTGGTTCCGAATTTAATTCCACCCGCCCACCCAAACGCAAGCGATCTATCCCGAATCCGGCAAGAGCCCGCTGAAACAGTACATCATTACTGGGCCAGATTCCTCCTGGTTATGGACAGGATAAAGGACTGCCGTGAGCAAAGCGCAATTTCAACTTTCTGCAATAATTGCACGGACAAAGGAATCATGAACGCCATAAGTCGTCGCGAAATTACACGCTTCGCCGACCTAGCGTCCATAGTACAAAAGTACTGTGCGATGGAGAGCGCCTGGAAATCCGAAACCAAATTTTGGGACAATCCAGCTCCGAACACAACCCTAGTCCGAAATAAAAGGGTGCATCATATTCATGCACCTGGGTTAAAAACGAAAAAGAAAAAAAAACCCTAAAGGGAACGGAACCGTACTGGAGGGATGGCTCAACAGACCTTGCAAAATTCATAGCATAGAGGGCTCCACTCCAACGCATAGCCTTCGAGCATGTTGGATACTATGGCACGTGGCCAAAAGTGGCGAAGAGCTTCTTGCTCCAGAGAACCAGCCTAGCAGTACCAGTACGGTATTAATAGTCTTCGAGACTTTCGCATCAAATAATATGCGGAAACGAACACTCCGCAGCCTCGCCAAAGTCTACCAAGTAGCAACAATAAATCCATGGAGCGACACGGCTATTACCTTCAACGCCAGTGATGAACCTAAATTCCAAACAGCCCGAGCACCAGCCGCATTGGTACTCAGTCCAATAGTGGACAGCTTTCGCCTTACTAAGGTACTCATGGATGGCGGCAGCGGATTAAACCTCATCCATGAGGAAACCCTTCGAAAAATGGAAATAGACTAGAGCCACATTGAGCGAAGCAGCACAACCTTTAGAGGAATAATCCCTAGTCGGGAAGCACGCTGCAAAGGAAAAATTACACTGGATGTGGTGTTCGGCTCGCCGGACAATTACAGGTCCGAGGAGGTCACGTTCCAAGTGGCCCCGTTCAGTAGAGGATATCACATTTTATTAGGGCGAGAGGCATTCACAATTTTTCAAGCTATACCCCATTACGGGTACATGAAGCTCAAAATGCCCGGGTCCAACGGAATCATCACTCTTGTCAGTGATCTGGACATAGCACTCTGCACCGAAAATAAGACAGCCGCACTAGCCCTAGAGGCACTATCCGAAGCCCTAGCGGCCGAGGAACTCACTGCGCTGCGCTCCACGGTGAACAAGGATGACGTGATACTCGATAAAAGATCCAAGTCCACCTCTTTCAAGCAAGCGGACGAAATAGTCAAATTCCAAGTCCATCCAATGGACCCCACAAAGACGGCCTCCATTGGGGCATAATTAAACCTTGATGTAGACGCCGCACTACGCGAATTCCTTCGGTAAAATTGGGACATTTTTGCCTGGAACCCTTCAGACATGCCAGGAATCCCACGCAGGTTGGCAGAGCACAGCCTAAATATCCTAAAAGGATTCAAGCCAGTCAAACAGGCTCTTCAGCGATTTTCCGAATCCAAAAGACAGGCAATGGGAGAGGAGCTAGCCAAACTATTAGAAGCCGGATTCATCAGAGACATAAAACATCCGGACTGGCTAGCAAACCTGGTAATGGTACCAAAGAAGGACAAATCCTGGCGTCTGTGTGTCGATTTCAAGGACCTTAACAAGGCTTGTCCAAAGGATCCTTTCCCCCTTCCCCGCATTGATCAAATTATAGATGCTACCTGGAAGCATACTGGACGCATACTCTGGCTACCATCAAATCAAGATGGCGGAGCCAGACCAAGCCGCATCGGCATTCATCACTCCATACGGACCATTCTGCTTCAACACAATGCCCTTCGAGCTCAAAAATGCCGGCGCAACATATCAGCGCATGATTCAGACATGTCTGGCATCCCAGATCGGCAAAACAGTGGAGGCATACGTAGACGATGTGGTCGTCAAGTCTAAACACGTCGAAACTCTAGTAGACGATCTGAGGCTCACATTTGACAACCTCCAAGCATACGACATTAAGCTCAACCCGGAAAAATGCGTTTTCTGCATACCAGCCGGAAAGCTCTTGGGCTTCATTGTATCCGGTAGAGGAATTGAAGCAAATCCAGCCAAGATCCGAGCTCTATCACAATTGGATATCCCAAAAGACCTCAAGCAAATACAAAAATTAACTGGATGCATGGCGGCTCTAAGCCGCTTCATTTCCCGCTTGGGAGAAAAGGCATTACCCCTTTATCGCCTCCTCCGGCGCACCGAACACTTCGAATGGATGGATGCCGCCACGGCCGGACTCGAAGAAATAAAGGCCATATTGGCAACAAATCCGGTCCTGGCCGCGCCCAACTTGGGCGAACCAATGCTATTATATATCGGGGCAACTCATCAAGTTGTAAGCGCGGTACTCGTGGTCAAACGAGAAGCGGACGGACATAAGTTCCCTCTTCAAAAACCAGTGTACTACGTATCCACTGTATTAACACCATGCAAATCCCGGTATCCGCATTATCAAAAGATAGCGTATGCAGTGTTCATGACATCCCGGAAGCTCCGACACTACTTTCAAGAGTGTTCGATAACAGTAGCCTCCGAAGTACCGCTCAATGACATTATAAACAACCGCGACGCGACCGGTAGGATTGCAAAATGGGTCATCGAGCTCCTACCATTTGACATAACCTATAAACCACGGCGAGCCATCAAGTCGCAAGTTTTCGCAGACTTCATCGCCGAATGGACTGAAGCCGAACTCCCTAAAGAGTACGGCGCATATTCTAACTGGATCATGCACTTTGACGGCTCCAAAATGTTGGCCGGCCTGGGGGCTGGCGTCGTCCTGAACTACATGGCCTCCGAATGGAGGTCTCCATGGGCATTAAACGCCTAGAGGTACAAGGGATTCGAACCTCACGATATCCCAAATAAATGGAGACTTCGACACCAAGGATCCAAAAATGGCAGCTTACCGTAACGCCATTTTGAAAATGTCAGCTCGGTTTGAAGGGCTCGAATTTCACCATATAGCCCGGGATAATAATCAAGCGGCGGGCGTATTGGCACGCATCGCCGCAAAGCGCGATGCCGTCCCTCCCAATATCTTCCTGGAATGGCTTTTCAAGGCATCCGTACTATGGGAAAGGGAGTCCGGACATAACAACCCGGACCCAACCGCAATACCCGACACCGTACACTCTGACACAATCGGCGGTTCTGCCAATGAAACAACACCTTTAGCCCACGAAATAATGGCAGTCATTGCCCCATGGACTGAGCCATTCCTAGCTTACCTAACTAAGCAAGAACTTCCCGAGGACAAAATGAGGCCCGCTGCATAGTACAGCGCTCTAAAGCCTATAAGGTCCATGAGGGAGAGCTTTATAAGAAAAGCACAACCGGAGTCCTTCAAAGGTGCATCTCTGAGGAGGAAGGGCAAAATCTTCTGGCTGAAATTCATGCCGGACTCGGCGGGCACCACGCCGCAGCCCGGGCCCTTGTAAGCAAGGCCTTCCGTACAGGATTTTATTGGCCAACGGCCCGGACAGACGCTCAGGATTTAGTCCAACGATGCATCGGCTGCCAGCTCTTCGCTAACCAAAGACACATGCCACCCACCGCCCTGAAAACTATACCCATCACCTGGCCATTCGCGGTCTGGGGGCTTGACATGGTTGGACCCCTTAAAGGGGGAACCCACAAGCAAAAGTACCTATTGGTCATGGTGGATAAATTCACCAAATGGATAGAGGCCAAGCCAGTTAAAACGGCCGAATCCGGACCTGTGATAGACTTCATATCAGGGGTAGTACACCATTATGGTATCCCCCACAGCATCATCACTGATAACGGCACAAACTTCACGGCCGACGAGGTTAAACTCTGGTGCAAAAACATGGGCATTAAGCTCGACTACGCTTCAGTCTATCACCCTCAAACTAACGGTCAAGTCGAGCGAGCAAATGGTCTAATCATGAGCGGCATTAAACCCAGACTAGTGCGGTCCCTCAAGGAATCTAACATGCACTGGGTAGAGGAGCTTGACTCCGTACTCTGGGGGCTGCGGACCACGCCGAATCGTACTACCGGATTCACACCATTTTTCATGGTGTACGGCGTAGAGGCAGTCTTGCCCTGCGACATAATTCATGACTCACCTCGCGTGCGCATGTACGAAGAAAGAGAAGCCGAGCTGGATCGGCAGGACAGTTTGGACGCCTTAGAGGAGGAGTGTGACGTGGAAAAAGCTCGTTCCGCATTCTATCAACAGCAGGCTCGAAGATATCAAAGTAGAGAAGTACGGGCCAAAACTTACAATGTTGGCAAACTCGTTCTACGCCTGCCGGACAAGAAAATGGACAAACTGAAGCCCAAATGGGAAGGTCCCTTCATCATCGACCAAGTCCTGACCGGCGGAGCATACCGTCTGCGAAACACTTCAGACAACCGACTCGAGCCGAACCCATGGAACGCAGCCCGTCTCCGAAGATTCTACGCCTAGCGCCAAACCCAGAGTTCGCCTTCTTCCTCCGTCCACATTTTATACTTTAGCTGTCTTTTGTTTCTCTCTTTCTCCTTCCTTTTTCCTTAAAGCCTTTAAAGGTCGATCTGCACATTGTTCGCACACACTTGACGTGCTGCTCGCACTCATTATACCTGGGGGCTTCTTTAACAAAAGCTTATTTATACGGGCTTCATGCCCAACACATGCGTCACACTTCCGCATGTACCTTTTATTCACCATTATATGCATCGATATGACTTAAGTTTTGGCCAAGCTGGGTTGCCTGGCTCCTGTGCTTACCCCTACGTTCCCGATTGTTCGGCTAGGAGGTAAAGGGAGCACCTCTGCGATTGCTACTCCCGGGTCAGCCGGATGTGTACCTCAGACTGGGTGAAGCCGAAAGCTAGCGTTCTTAAGGGAATATTCGGTCGGTGACTTAACAGACGATTTCTTACTTATTTATTTATCTACCCCCAGATGCTCTCCTGCTTTTTTTCACAGCCCAGACATGCACTTTAGGGCATGCCCCCTAGGGAAAGGAACCCCTAACGGAACTATTCTCCCTGGAAGATGTTTCTTACTAACCATGTAATATAACATAACTAGTTGGGCACTTGTCTGATAAAGCACTAATGACCCCTATGCCTGGTCTCCATGCATGCCCCGGTTTTTCTATAACCGCGAGGCTATTCGGACACACTCCAGACTGTCGGGTCCCGAGGTTGAAGTGAAAAGGACCGCAATGACAAACGATCTACAATCCGGCTAGAAGGCATTTTACATGTCATTTTAAATTACATAGTCAACTGGACTGATTGTATTCCTCTTCAATACCATCTAGCAGGCTGTCTAGTTTACAGTCCCGCTGGGAATACTTTGCGGCCAACTCTACTTGGCCGTACACTAAGCTCACAGGGATCTCCTTCCCCTCGGGCCCCACAGGCCCAACCTCAGCCATGCGGTTCGGGTCGGCCTTCGTGTACCTCGTCTTCACCATGGCACAGGCCTCCCTGGTGCCTTGATGGCAGGCCGATATCTTCCACAGACGGAAGCGCCGCCGAGCTCCCTGAAGCTTCTCTACAAGCCCTCCAAGACCCTCGGGTAGGGAGACGGACGGCCATAAGGCCTGGGCGACGCCGCTCATCACTTGCCAAACTGGTTCGTGCAGCTGCAACAGCTCGGGAAGCTGGTCACCCATTGAACCAGGCATTCCCTCTGCAGGACGGCCTGTGAGCATACCTACAGACATATTCTGGTTAATCGACTTCCTCGCCGAACTCTTGTTTCCAAAAGTTCGTTCAAGCACTTACTGTAAATGCCGCGATGAAGCCGTAGATTCTCCTTCACGGAGTAAGACAGCTGGACTCAAACATCTTTTAGTTCCTCGCCCAGCTGAGTGTTGGCATCTTGGAGGTTCTTCTTCTCCTACCGCACCCTTGTCAGCACCTTCTCGCCGGCCTTTAGCTAGCGTAGTAGCTGCTGCCTGTCCGGATCTAGTCCGGCACCATTTGCAATATTATTGTGAGATTTATACACGCTCCGCATTTCGCAAATTACTTTTCGAGCGACGCCATTCCCTCGTGGATTTGTACTTTTCGAGCGACGCCTGGGTATGGCTTTAGTGGAGGGCCTAGAGGCCTCTCTGTCGCGGCCACGAGGTGGCCGGTCGGCTGTATTGTGCGCTGGTGATGTAGGTTTATGTGCGTTTGGGGTATCTTTTGGAGGGGCGTTTGAGTTCATACTCTTCGGCCGCAAGGACTTCAGTCCATCTGTCGCCTAGCAAGTCTTGGTCAGCTCTAAGCTGTTGCTGCTTTTTCTTGAGGCTGCTTGCCGTGGCCATAAGACTGCATTTGAAACGCTCTTGTTCGACGGGATCCTCAGGGACAACAAATTCGTCGTCGTCGAGGCTTGCCTTGTCTCCGGAGGGAGGCATGTAATTATTGTCCTGTACCTCTTCGCCTGCCGCTCTCTCACGAGGGCTGGCTTCTCCGTCCTCCTGTGCTGAATCTTGCTAGAGGGGGTTGTCTTTGGCACTATCCGGGGTGTTATTATTGCCGGTGCCGGAATCTACATTCTTGCTGTGGCGGGATTTGGAGCGGCGCCGCTAACGCCAGCGCTTAGGTTGCTTTTTGTAGGGGTCATCCTTCGCTGGTCCATTGCCATTCCCATCCTTTGGGGTGTCCACCATGTATATGACATATGACGAGGTGGCTTTCCAGTGCCCTGTAGGTGCTGGTTCTTGGTCGTCTCCGGCATCGTCGTCCATACCGTCGATGTCTTCGGAGTCGAAGTCTAGCATGTCGGTTAAGTCATCGACAGTGGCTACGAACTGGGTCGTGGGTGGGCTTTGAATTTCTTCGTCGTCCGCATCCCAACCGTTCTGACCATAATCCGGCCAGGGCTCTCCTGATAAAGAGAGACACTTTAGCAAATTCAGAATGTCGCCAAAAGGCGAGTGTTGAAAGATGTCTGCAGCGGTGAACTCCATGATCGGCGCCCAATCGGATTCGATTGGCAGGGGCACAGAAGGTTCGGGGTCCGGAGAGGAGTCCGGCACCTTGGAGTCACGAGCTTCACAAGGGACAGGGTCGGTATTCGGCTCCATCACCGTAAAGGTAGCAGCCCCCGAGGCGGTGTCCAGCCACCCATCCTCGATCAGCGCAGTTGGTTCCGAGCTAAGGGTCCGAGCGGAATCTTGTCCGGCCTCCAGGGCACTGTCCGGTAGCACAACTAAATCATGCCCATCGTGACAGTGCGGAGCGCTCGGGTGTGGCTCGAATCCGTCGAAGATCAAGTCAACATGGATGTCGCCTGTATAGTTCAAACTTCCAAATCTGACCTGATAGCCAGGGGCGTAGCTTTCGATCTGCTCCAGATGGCCAAGCGAATTGGCCCGCAGTGCGAAGCCGCCGAATACGAAGATCTGTCCCGGGAGAAAAGTCTTGCCCTGGACCACATTTTTGTTGATGATCGAAGGAGCCATCGGGCCTATAGGTGACGACACAGAGGAACTCTCAATGAAAGCACCAATGTCGGTGTCAAAACCGGCGGATCTCGGGTAGGGGGTCCCGAACTGTGCGTCTAGGCGGATGGTAACAGGAGACAAGGGACACGATGTTTTTACCTAGGTTCGGGCCCTTACGGTGGAGGTAAAACCCTACTCCTGCTTGATTAATATTGATGATATGGGTAGTACAAGAGTGGATCTACCACGAGATCAAGGAGGCTAAACCCTAGAAGCTAGCCTATGGTATGATTGTTGTTCGTCCTACGGACTAAACCCTCCGGTTTATATAGACACCGGAGAGGTCTAGGGTTACACAGAGTCGGTTACAATGGTAGGAGATCCACATATCCGTATCGCCAAGCTTGCCTTCCACGCCAAGGAAAGTCCCATCCGGACACGGGACGAAGTCTTGAATCTTGTATCTTCATAGTCTTGTAGTCCAGCCGACGGTAATACTTCGGCTATCCGGACACCCCCTAGTCCAGCATTCCCTCACACATGCTCTAATGCATATAAGTTGGTTGAAAATTCAAATGTGTGTCTTTGGTTGCATGCTTAGGTCCCATGCAAGAAATGGGAATGAATGTCAAACACCCTACCACTGTCACCTGGCTGCAAACATTGAGATACTTGGTTTTTAAATTCTAGTAAATCCAAAACTCTTCTGAAATTCATGAAACCTGGCATGCTCTAAACTCGACATGCCGTGGTAAAGTTTTTGTCCCATATGGGGTAGGTTTAGGTATAAACTTCTCACAAATCAAAGCTTCTGGCAAGAAGCTTGATGGTTTCGGTAGGGAACGTGCCACCTTTGGGGACAAAACGATACCCGTTGCCTATTAGTGCTTTCAAAAAAATTCTAGTGTCGACATAGAACAACAGGAGTATTGTGTTCAATTTTGGAATTTTTCGGGTTTCGTTTGGACATTTTTATATATTAACTGGGTTTTCTAGGCATTTTATGTGCATAATTCAAATTTGAACTACATGCACACGCTCGAGTTCATATAAATTGGTTGAAAAATCAAATATTTGTCCTTGGGTGCATGCTTAGGTCCCATGCAAAAATGGGAATGAATTTCAAACACCAGCACTATTGACTGCCGGCAAAATGTTGAGATACTTTGTTTTTAAATTCTAGTAAATCCAAAATCATCTGAAATTCATGAAACTTGGCATGCTATCATGGAATGGCACCCGGCATGTTGTGGTAATTTTCATGTCCATTTTGAGAGAAGGCGCACTCGAATAAGAGTCAACAAAGGCATTCTGAAACAACTAGCTGCCACTCTAACATCGCAAACATTTTAGATAGAACACTCGTATGTACACTGACAGCTTCCCTAGTAAGCCAAGGGAAAATGTGCCGAGCAGGATTTGTGCACTCTTCATCGCAAACGTTTTAGATAGAACACCTGTATGCAAAGTGAGAGCTATGGTCTTCTGCAGTAAGCCAATTGAAAATTCGCTGCGCAGGATTTGTGCATCTCTTCAACGCAAACAGTTCAGATTGGATAAGGTATGCAAAGCGAGACTTCGGCGCTAAGCCAAGAGAAAAGTTGGCAAGCAGGATTTCTATCACCCTTCAACGCAAACGGTTTTTTCGGATGACCCGTGTGCAACCACGTACAGACAATTTGGTAAGATTTGCATCTGTCATATTGGGTATATTGCCATTTGTCAAACTCGAAAGTTTGACATTTGTTGATCTAGTAACATTGCCATTTGTCAATCCTTGTAACACTGCGATTTGTCAAAATATGCAGCTAAAAATCACTAGCACTATCTAATTTTTGCAACTAAAATTCAGTAATTAAGCATAGATTTCATTCATAGATCAAGCAGTCGTGCTTAATTTATACAAACAATTCAACTTTACAGCTGAACCGACCAAACTTTTCCCCAATTGTTGCCAACCACGTACTGAAATAGCTAGTTCAACTATATATACTAGCTAATTTTAAGTATGTTGTATAGTTCCACCACATATAATTAGCTGAACTGAAAAAATAGCCCCTAAATACTACTATGGAGGGGCTTTGTACTACTTCCGGCAGCCTCTCCTCTGCCGAGCTGGACAACTACAATACGGTGCCTGCCGCTGCTGCACCTTCAGCGACGCACACCTCGAACGCCCTTTGCCACTCCAGACGACCCCTCTCAAAGTGGTCAGACTGCTCGTAGATCTCCTGATTCCTCGCCTCTGCGTGGGCATGTGCCACTGCCATGGCGGCGGTAAGGCTCTTTGCGTGCTCGACGAGGCGCTCCACCTCCTCCCGCAGGAACTCGATGTAGCGCACAAGGTCACTGCCGCACGTGCGGGCCTCCACTTCCGCCTACCTCTTGCGGGCGGCGATGGCGGATATGGTGATGATCCCGGTGGTCGAGAGTGGGCTAGCGGCCACGACGGACGATGATGGGGTGGCGGCCACGACCACCACCTCCCGCCTTCGGGCCGTGGTGGCGGAGCGGGTGGTGGCCATGGTGGCCGGTAGTGGGGTGGCGGCCATGATGGCCACCTCCCGCCTTCGGGCCACGGCGGCGGAGCAGGCGATGGCCCTGGCTTTCGACGGAGCTGTGGCAGCAACGGCGGCCGGCAATAGCTACCAACGGGCACCGGCGGCCGAGCGTGTGGTGCGTGCTCTGCGCATACCCAACTGGGATGTCGCGTGCAGTACACTATGCCGGGGACTGCGCCACCGCTGCAGTGTAGCCTCCCAGCTGGAGCTATGCTCTAATGATGGTGGAGTGGCTTAGAGACCACGATGGACCGGTGCCATTGGTGATTGTGGGAGAAGTAGACGAGATAAGCTACAAGGAGGGAGGGGAAAATGCGACGCAGGACTCGCCGGCCGTGAGGGTTTATATAGTAGGCTGATAAGCATTGGGATTTTGGGGGATTTCATCGAGTCAGGCGGGAATATTGCGTGGGAACTTGCGCAGTTGCACGGAACGGGCTCAACACCGTTTGGCCAAAAGAACGCCCCCGCGCGCTGCTCAAGCTTGCGCTCGAACCGTCTGCGGCAGCGGGGTGACAAGATGTGCGAGAGAAGGACGAAAGGACACGTACACATACGTTTAATAAAAAAACTTTTGCAATTTAATTAACTACTATACGCCCGTCCTGGTTTATAAGTAGGATTTAATTAATAAAATACAAATGCATGTCACCAAAGATTATATCGTCGGATTCGTATTTGAACATAGTTTCCAGTTATATAATTTTTGTAACATGCATTATCATTTTGTTGGTTAAATTTGAGGTTATGTACCAGCAAGCGTTTTCCCACAACACACACGGCGCCGGCCTCTGCTCGCATCCCTCGGCAAGCTCTGCTCGCCGTTAGGCGCCATAGCATGTTGTGCTCGCCGTTAGACGCCGCGGCGCACTCTGCTCGCGTCCGTCGGCGCGCTTGGGTTATGGACAACTTTTCCTTGCATGTTCAACTGCTATATGCATATATATGGTGGCACGCGCTCTGCCAGCGGTTGGGACTGTGCACGATCACGTTGGAGGCCCCATATGCATGCGGTTGCGCCATGCGCGTTGCCACGCGATGCAGTTACGTGCATCACGATGGCGTTATGCGCTACGAATTAGAACTGCCATTTGGGTGTGCCGATTGATATTTCAGGCCGTCTGGCCTACCCTTTAATTCCGTGACCATTATAACCTATTACAACCTTAGTCTCTTCAACCTTTCGATCTCGCCCCACAACATGACAAGCACACCCACGACGACACATAGACAGGGGATGTCTAGCGGCGCTAAAATGGAGTTTGGTAAGCATAAAGTGGAGACCCACACGAGGCAGAAGGATCTCTGGGTGGTGTACACCATCGACCCGGCCGTGGTGGACGACTACATCAACATCGTTGAGTAGTTGCTTGCTGGAGACAAGTACAAGGTGGTCGGCATCAACCTCTAGTACACCGCCAGTCGTCTTGGCATAGATCAGAAAGTTGTCGCCGCCCAGTTGTGCGTGCGCCTTCATGTCCTCATCTACCACTACTGCACGGCCACAGAGCCTTGCGACCATTTCAACAGCTTTGTCAACAGCACCGACTACAAGTTCGCCATGGTGGAAACCACCGACGATGTAAAAGCGCTTAGTGTTATGGGCTTGGCCTGTAAGAACCTTGTTGAAATCCATGACCACTACAGGGTCTGGGGCAGCACGAAGAAGGACTCCCTAGTAGAAATCGCCTCGGCCATCATCGACCCCTACTATGAAAAGATGAAGCAGGATGCCCAGAGAACAATTCTTGTATCCTGGCACAGGGCATGGATGCGGCGACTGGATGAACCTCACCTCAGGTTCACGACCAAGAGCGTGTACACAAGCTATGAGATGCACAGATCGTTGACATGAGGAAGTGCCTCATTACCCAAATCGACGAGCCCGGATCGAGCCACAAGCAGAGCAAGCGTCACAAGGAGTAGATGATGATCAGATGATCATTTATGCTAGTTAATCATGCATATAATATAAAGTTTACTTTATTGGTGTGTGGAAGTGTCATGTGTTTAGTATCCACCTATGTAATTATGCATGTAATAGTTTACTTTGGTGTGTGCAATTGCCAAGTGTCTGTGTGTGTGTGTGTGTGTGTGTTGTTGTTGTTGTTGTTCTGTATGCAATCCCAACGCACAACATACACGTCTTATTAGCAGCAATCGTCTATGTTATTATGAGTCTTCGCACACATTTCTGATTATAGACCTGTTTGCCGCGTATCACACACATATTGTTATATTGAACCATTTATGTTCTCTTTTCTCAACACAAACAGTTCATCCATGTGAACCGCATGCCGTATATTGCACACACCTTGATCTGGCTGACCGTTTCTTTTGTGTTGCCTAGTCACAAACAGATCATCCTGGTGAACCGCATGCTGTTTACCACACACACCTTCATCTGGCTGCCCAGTTCTTTTGTTGCTCGCCATCGCAAATGCTTAATTGCATCGAATTGTATGCCCTACTTCACACACGAAACTAAAATCTGAACCATGTTTGATGCATTCATCATCGCAAACGTGTTGCACCTTTTTTGATGGTATTTTACACCACTGTTTGTGATTAATGCATCGCACACAGTTTCGTCAAAGGGTCTCTGATCGTAGTGTCACGTTAGTAGCATCCTATACTAGTGTATATTTTTAAGTTGTTTTCTTTCTCGTTAAAGGGAGATGCTAAGTTATGGTTTAATTCTATTGCTCCTGGTAGTGTGCGTAGTCCCCATGATATGATTTACTACTTCTCTGAAAAATATTTCCCTGCTCATAAGAAACAAGCTGCCTTAAGGGAAATATTTAACTTTGTGCAAATTGAAGAGAGTCTCCCACAAGCTTGGGGGAGGCTTATCCAATTACTTAATGCTTTTCCTGATCATCCTCTCAAGAAATATGAAATACTTGATACCTTTTATAATGGATTAATCGATGCTTCTAGGGACCATCTAGATAGTTGTGTTGGTTGTGTTTTCAGGGAAAGAACTGTTGAGCAGGTTGAATTGCTATTGAATAATATATTGAGTAATGATAATGATTGGACACTTCCTGAACCAACTCCTAAGCCAACTCCGAAGAAAATAGGTATTGTATTTCTCAGTCCTGAAGATATGCAAGAGGCAAAGAAATCTATGAAAGAAAAGGGTATTAAAGCCGAAGATGTTAATAATTTACCGCCTATTAGAGAAATACATGGTCTTGATAACCCAACACAGGTAGTAGAGGTAAACTCTCTCTATAAATTCTATGAAGGTGATATTCCTTATAATAAGTCCGCTAGTCAATGCTTGGATGAGTTTGATAATTTTAGTGTTAAGCAAGAAAACTTCATTGCTTATGTTAGTAGACAGTTGAAATGTAATGCTCACATGCTTGACTGCTTGGGTGAGTATATTAGTAGAACTGTTAATGATCTTAAGCTTATTAGTAAGCATGCTTCCAGGGTTAGAACTCAAGTAGAACAAGTACTTAAGGCACAAGCTGATTTGCTCAATGAGTTGAATAGTAAGAAAAATGATAATGTTGTTAGGGTTATAAATAGAGGTGGTAAAGTGACCCAGGAACCTTTGTATCCTGAGGGTCTGAAGGAAATATGCCTTAGAGGCAATAATAAAGTTGTTATTTTATATTCACTTATTTATGATAATGGTTTATTATATGCTAGAATTGTATTGATCGGAAACCTTAATACATGTGAATACACAAACAAACATAGTGTCCCTAGTAAGCCTTTACTAGACTAGCTCATTGATAAAAGATGGTTAAGGTCACCTAACCATGGACATTATTTTTCATTTGATAACAGGATCACATCATTAGGAGAATGATGTGATGGACAAGGACCATCCGTTAGCTCAGCATAATGATCGTTCACTTTTACTGCTATTGCTTTCTTCATGTCAAATACATATTCCTTCGACTATGAGATTATGCAACTCCCGGATATCGGAGTAAGGCCTTATGTGCTATCAACTGTCACAACATAACTGGGTGATCATAAAGATGCTCTACAGGTATCTCCGAAGGTGTTTGTTGAGTTGGCATAGATCGAGATTAGGATTTGTCACTCTGAGTATCGGAGAGGTATCTCTCGGCCCTCTCGGTAATACACATCATAAGCTTGCAAGCAAATGACCAAGGAGTTAGTCACGAGGTGACGTATTATGGGACGATTAAAGAGACTTGCCGGTAACGAGATTGAACTAGGTATAGAGATACTGACGATCGAATCTCGGGCAAGTAACATACAAATGGACAAAGGGAATTACATATGTTGTCATAATGGTTCGACCAATAAAGACTTTCGTAGAATATGTACGAGCCAATATGGGCATCTAGGTTCCGCTATTTGTTATTGACAGGAGAGGTGTCTTGGTCATGTCTACATAGTTCTCGAATGTTTTTGTTAACGTTCGATGACGATATAGTATTATATGAGTTATAAGATTTGGTGACCGAATATTTTTCGGAGTCCTGGATGAGATCACAGACATGATGAGGAGTCTCGAAATGGTCGATAGGTAAAGATTGATATATACGACGATAGTATTCGGCCACCGGAAGTGTTCCGAAGCTTATCGGGTATTTATCGGAGTACCGGAGGGGTTACCGGAACCACGGGGAAAAGATATAGGCTTAATGGGCCAAGGAGGGGACAGACCAGGCCACAAGGAGCTGGTGCGCCCCTCCACCAGGCCGTCCATCCCTAGGGAAAGGAAACGGGGGAGGGCAAGTCCCTCCTTCCTTCCCCTCCTCAAGGCAGAAAGGAAAGGGGTGGGGGGCACCTCCCCCTTGCTTCCCCTAGCGCTATACAAGGAAGGGGGAGGTCGAACTAGGGTAGGAGCCCAAGTGGGATTCGGCTCGACATGGGGCTCCCCCTTGGCCTCTCTCCTCTCACTCCCACCTATATATATGAGGAGAGGGGGAACCCAGCACACCCACGACATAATCTTAGCCGTGTGCGGCGCCCCCCTCCACGGTTTACTCCCTTGGTCATATTTTCACAATGCTTAGGTGAAGCCCTTCGAAGATCACTTCACCATCACCGTCACCACGCCGTTATGCTGCCGGAACTCATCCACTACATCACTAACTTGCTGGATCAAGAAGGCGATGACATCACCGAGCTGAACATGCGCTGAACACGGAGGTGCCGTACGTTTGGTACTAGATCGGTTGGATCGCGAAGAAAGTTTGACTTAACCAACCACGTTGTTAAATGCTTCTGCTTACGGTCTACGAGGGTACATAGACACACTCTCCCCTCGTTGCTATGTATCTCCTAGATAGCTCTTGCAAGAGTGTATGATTTTTTTTGTTTTTACATGCAACGATTCCCAATAGTGGTATCAAAGCGAGGTCTATGCGTAGATGATATGCACGAGTAGAACACAGAGTTGTGGGCGGTGATAGTCATACTACTTACCACCAACATCTTATTTTGATTCGGCGGTATTGTGGGATGAAGCGGCCCGGATCAACCTTACATGTCCACGTACATGAGACCGGTTCCACAGATAGTCATGCAACTAGTTTTGCATAAAGGTGGGTGGCGGGTGTTTGTTTCTCCTACTTTACTTGAGTCGATTTTGACTACGGTCAGTCCTTGAAGAAGGTTAAAACAGTAAACTTAATGAAACACCTATGTGGTTTTATGTGTAGGTAAGAACGGTTCTTGCTAGAAGCCCATAGCAGCCACGTAAAACTTGCAACAACAAAGTAGAAGACGTCTAACTTGTTTTCACAGGGTATGTTGTGATGTGATATGGTCAAGACATGGTGAGATATACATTATTGTATGAGATGATCATGTTTTGTAAGATATCTAGCAACCGGCAGGAGCTATCTGTTTGTCTCTTTATTGTATGAAATGCATACTCCATGTAATTGCTTTACTTTATCGCTATGAGTTAGCAATAGTTCTAGAAGCAATAGTTGGCGAGACGACCGCGATGCAATGATGGAGATCATTATGATGCTTTGGAGATGGGGATCAAAAGCACAAGATGATGGCCATATCATGTCACATATTTTGATTGCATGGGATGTTTATCTTTTATGCATCTTTTTTTGTTTAGTACGGCGGTAGCATTATAAGATGATCCCTTCACTAAATTTCAAGGTATAAGTGTTCTCCCTGAGTATGCACCATTGTGACAGTTCGTCGTGTTGAGACACGACGTGATGATCGGATGTGATAGACTCTACGTTCACATACAATAGGTGCAAGACAGTTTTGCACATGCGGAATATTCGTGTTAAACTTGACGAGCCTAGCATGTACAGACATGGCCTCAGAACACTGGAGACCGAAAGTTTGAACGTGAGCCATACAGTAGATATGATCAACATAGAGATGTTCACCATTGATGACTACCCATCTCACGTGATGATCGGACATGGGTTAGTTGATTTGGATCACGTTACACTTAGATTATTAAGGTATGTCATTTTAAGTGGGAGTTCTTAAGTAATTTGATTAATTGAACTTAAATTTACCATAAACTTAGTCCTGATAGTATTTGCAAATTATTTTGTAGATCAATAGCTCGCGTTGTACCTCCCCTATGTTTTTTGATATGTTCCTAGAGAAAATTAAGTTGAAAGATGATAGTAGCTATGATGCGGACTGGGTCCGTGATCTGAGGATTATCCTCATTGCTGCATAGAAGAATTACGTATTTAATGCACCGCTAGGTGATAAACCTATTGTAGGAGCAGATGCAGACGTTATGAACATTTCACAAGCTCGATATCATGACACTTGATAGTTTAGTGTGCCATGCTTTACGACTTAGAACCGGGACTTCAAAATTGTTTTGAACGCCACGGAGCATATGAGATGTTCCAAGAGCTGAAATTGGTATTTCAGACTCATGCCAATGTCGAGAGGTATGAGACCTATGACAAGTACTTTGCCTACAAGATGGAGGAGAATAGCTCAGCTAGTGAGAATGTGCTCAAAATGTCTAGGTACTATAATCGCTTGAATCAAGTGGGAGTTAATCTTCCAGATAAGATAGTGATTGACAGAGTTCTCTAGTCACTATCACCAAACTACTAGAACTTCATGATGAACTATAATATGCAAGGGATGACGAAAACAATTCCCGAGCTTTTCGCAATGCTGAAACCGGCGAAGGTAGAAATCAAGAAAGAGCATCAAGTGTTGATGTTGAACAAGACCACTAGTTTCAAGAAAAAGCACAATGGAAAGAAAGGGAACTTCAAGAAGAATGTTAAGAAAATGGTCACTCCCGTGAAGAAGTCCAAAGCTGAATCTAAGCCTGACACTGAGTGCTTCTACTACAAAGGGACTGGTAACTGGAAGCGGAACTGCCCCAAGTATTTGGCGGATAAGAAGGATGCCAAAGTGAACAAAGGTGTATTTGATATACATGTTATTGATGTGTACCTTAATAATGCTCGTAGTAGCACCTAGGTATTTGATACTGGTTCGGTTGCTCATATTTGTAAGTCGAAACATGAGCAACGGATTAAAGAAGATTGGCTAAGGACAAGGTGACGATGCGCGTCGGGAATGGTTCCAAGGTCGATGTGATCACCGTCGGCATGCTACCTCTACATATACCTTCGGGATTAGTTTTAGACCTGAATAATTGTTGTTTGGTGCCAGCGTTCAGCATGAACATTATATCTGGATCTTGTTTAGTGCGAGACGGTTATTCATTTAAATCAGAGAATAATGGCTTTTCTATTTATATTACTAATATCTTTTATGGTCATGCACCCATGAAGAGTGGCCTATTTCCATTGAATCTTGATCGTGGTGATACACATATTCATAAAATTGATGCCAAAAGATACAAAGTTGATAATGATGGTGCAACATATTTATGGCATTGACATTTAGGTCATATTGGTGTAAAGCGCATGAAGAAACTCCATGCAAATGGACTTTTGGAATCACTTGATTATGAATCATTTGATACTTGCGAACCATGCCTCATGGGTAAGATGACCATGCCTCATGGGAATGATGACTAAAACTCCGTTCTCCGGAACAATGGAGCGATGCAGTGACTTACTGGAAATAACACATACCGATGTATGTGGTCCAATGAGTGTTGAGGCATGCGGCGGGTATCATTTTTTATGACCTTCACGGATGATTTGAGCAGATATGGGTATATCTACTTGTTGAAACACAAGTTTGAAACATTTGAAAAGTTCAAGGAATTTCAGAGTGAAGTGGAGGATCATCGTAACAAGAAAATAAAGTTTCTACGATGTGATCGCGGAGGTGAATATTTGAGTTATGAGTTTGGCCTTCATTTTAAACAATGTGGAATAGTTTCACAACTCACGCCACCTGGAACACCACAGTGTAATGGTGTGTCCGAACATTGTAACCGTACTTTATTAGATATGGTGCGATCTATGATGTCTCTTACCGATTTACCAGTATCATTTTGGGGTTATGCATGAGAGACATTTGCATTCACGTTAAATAGGGCACCGTCTAAATTCGTTGAGACGACCCGTATGAACTGTGGTTTGGCAAGAAACCTAAGCAGTCGTTTCTTAAAGTTTGGGGTTGCGACACTTATGTCAAAAGGCTTCAGCCTGATAAGCTCGAACCCAAATCGGAGAAGTGCATCTTCATAGGATACCCTAAGGAAACATTTGGGTACACCTTCTACCACAGATCCGAAGGCAAGGTCTTTGTTGCCAAGAATGGAACTTTCTAGAGAAGGAGTTTCTCTCAAAAGAAGTGAGTGGAAGGAAAGTACAACTTGATGTGATAATTATACCTTCTCTCGAATTGGAAAGTAGCACATCAGTGAAATTTGTTCTCGTGATGCCTACACCAACTAGTGATGAAGCTAATGATGATGATAACGAAACTTCAAATCAAGTTACTACTGAACCTCGTACGTCGAACAGAGCATGTTCTACACCAGAGTGGTACGGTAATCCTGTCCTGGAAGTCATGTTGCTAGACCATGACGAACCTACGAACTATGAAGAAGCTACGATGAGCCCAGATTCCGAAAGATGGCTTGAGGCCATGAAATCTGAGATAGGATCCATGTACGAGAACAAAGTGTGGACTTTGGTGGACTTGCCCGATGATCGGCAAGCCCTAGAAAATAAAAGGACCTTCAAGAAGAAGACTGAAGCTGATGGTAATGTTACTGTCTACAAAGCTCGACTTGTCGCAAAAGGTTTTTGACAAGTTCAAGGGGTTGACTACGATGAGACTTTCCCACCCGTAGCGATGCTTAAGTGCATTCGAATCATGTTAGCAATTGCCGCATTTTATGATTATGAAATCTAGCAGGTGGACGTCAAAACTGCATTCCTTAATGGATTTCTTAAAGAAGAGTTGTATATGATGCAACTAGAAGGTTTTGTCGATCCTAAAGGTGCTAACAAAGTGTGCAAGCTCCAGTGATCCATCTATGGACTGGTGCAAGCATCATGGAGTTGGAATATACACTTTGATGAGGTGATCAAAGTATATGGTTTTATACAGACTTTTGGTGAAGCCTGTATTTACAAGAAAGTGAGTGTGAGCTCTGTAGCATTTCTAATATTATATGTAGATAACATATTGTTGATTGGAAATGATATGGAATTTCTGGATAGCATAAAAGGATACTTGAATAAGAGTTTTTCAATGAAAGACCTTGGTGAAGATTCTTATATATTGGGCATCAAGATCTATAGAGATAGATCAAGACGCTTAATAGGACTATCACAAAGCACATAACTTGGTAAAGTTTTGAAGAAGTTCAAAATGGACCAGTCAAAGAAAAGGTTCTTGCCTGTGTTACAAGGTGTGAAGTTGAGTCATACTCAATGCCCGACCACTGTATAAGATAGAGAGAAAATGAAAGTCATTCCCTATGCCTCAGCCATAGGTTCTATCATGTATGCTATGTTGTGTACCAGACCTAATGTGTGCCTTGCCATAAGTCTGGCGGGGAGGTACCAAAGTAATCCAGGAGTGGATCACTGGACAACGATGACAAAGATCTGAAAAGTGCCAAGGATATGTTTCTCGTTTATGGAGGTGACAAAGATCTTGACGTAAATGGTTATGTTGATGCTAGCTTTAACACCAATCCATATGACTCTAAGTCACAAACCAGATATGCATTTATATTGAATGGTGGAGCTGTGAGTTGGTGCAGTTCCAAGCAGAGTATCATGGTGGGATCTATGTGTAAAGCGGAGTACATAGCTACGTCGGAAGCAGCAAATGAAGGAGTTCATATCCGATCTGGGTGTAATATCTAGTGCATCGGGTCCAATAAAAATCTTTTGTGACAACACTGGAGCAATTGCCTTGGCGAAGGAATCCATGTTTCACAAGAGAACCAAACACATCAAGAGATGCTTCAACTCCATTCATGAACAAGTCAAGGATGGAGACATAGAAATTTGCAAGATACATACGGATCTGAATATGGCCGGCTCGTTGACTAGGCCTCTTCCGCGAGCAAAACATGATCAGCACCAAGACTCCATGGGTGTTACTATGTAATCTAGATAATTGACTGGTGCAAGTGGGAGACTGAAGGAAATCTGCCCTGGAGGCAATAATAAAGTTGTTATTTTATATTTCCTTATTCATTATAAAGGTTTATTATTCATGCTAGAATTGTATTGATCGGAAACCTTAATACATGTGTGAATACATAAACAAACATAGTGTCCCTAGTAAGCCTTTACTAGACTAGCTCGTTGATCAAAGATGGTTAAGGTTTCCTAACCATGGACATGAGTTGTCATTTGATAACGGGATCACATCATTAGGAGAATGATGTGATGGACAAGACACATCCGTTAGCTTAGCATAATGATCATTCAGTTTTATTGCTATTGCTTTCTCCAAGTCAAATACATATTCCTTCGACTATGAGATTATGCAACTCCCGGATACCGGAGGAATGCCTTGTGTGCTATCAAACGTCACAACATAACTAGGTGATCATAAAGATGCTCTACAGGTATCTCTAAAGGTGTTTGTTGAGTTGGCATAGATCGAGATTAGGATTTGTCCCTTCGAGTATCGGAGAGGTATCTCTGGGCCGTCTCGGTAATACACGTCATAAGCTTGCAAGAAAACGATTAAGGAGTTAGTCACGAGGTGATGTATTATGGAACGAGTAAAGAGACTTGCCGGTAACGAGATTGAACTAGGTATAGAGATGTCGACGGTCTAATCTCGGGCAAGTAACATACCGATGGATAAAGGGAATTACATATGTTGACATAACGGTTCGACCAATAAAGATCTTCGTAGAATATGTAGGAGCCAATATGGGCCTCCAGGTTCCTCTATTGGTTATTGACTGGAGAGGTGCGTTGGTCATGTCTACATAGTTCTTGAACCCGTAGGGTCCGCACGCTTAACGTTCGATCATGATATAGTATTATATGAGTTATATGATTTGGTGACTAAATGTTGTTCGGACTCCCGGATGAGATCATAGACATGACGAGGAGTCTCGAAATGGTCGAGAGATAAAGATTGATATATAGGACAATAGTATTCGGACAACGGAAGTGTTCTGAAGTGTATCAGGTATTTATCAGAGTACCGGAGGGGTTACCGGAACCCCGGGGAAAAGATATGTGCTTGATAACCCACAAGTATAGGGGATCAATTGTAGCCTCTTTCGATAAGTAAGTGTCGAACCCAACGAGGAGCTAAAGGTAGAACAAGTATGAAATTAGAAGTACGCTTAACGTTCTATCAACCACCGATACAACTCTACGCATGCTTAATGATCGCTTTACCTAAAACAAGTATGAAACTAGAAGTACTTTGTAGGTGTTGTTGGATAGGTTTGCAAGATAATAAAGAGGACGTAAATATAAACTAGGGGCTGTTTAGATAAAGAAGCAATAAAGTAAATATAGTGAGTGTGGAAAAGTGGTGGTAGGAGTGGTGAAATTGTCCCTAAGCAATTGACTACTTTACTAGACCAATAGCAAGTTTTATGTGGGAGACGCATAAGCTAATATACTTTCTCTTCCTGGATCATATGCACTTATGATTGGAACTCTAGCGAGCATCCGCAACTACTAAATATCATTAAGGTAAAACCCAACCATAGCATTAAAGCATCAAGTCCCCTTTATCCCATACGCCACAACCCCCTTACTCTTGTTTATGCTTCTGTCACTCAAGCAACCCACTATAAGCGAATCATGAACGTATTGCAACACCCTACAGTGGGAATCCCTCACGCTTGCGCGACACGGAGGGCACAATAGGACAATAACATAACCACAAGCAAATTAAACCAATCATAGCAATTCATCAATCACTGGTAGGACAAGGAAAATCTACTCAGACATCATAGGATGGCAACACATCATTGGATAATAATACGAAGCATAAAGAACCATGTTCAAGTAGAGGGTACAACGGGTTGCGGGAGAGTGGACTGCTGAATATAGATGGGGAGAAGGTGATGGAGATGTTGGTGAAGATGGCGGAGGTGTTGGTATAGATCGCGGTGATGATGATGGCCCCCGGCGGCGTTACGGCGCCACCGGAAGCAAGGGGGAGAGAGCCCCCTTCTTCTTATTCCTTGAACTTCTCCCTAGATGGGAGAAGGGTTTCCCCTCTGGTCCTTGGCTTCCATGGCATGGGAGGGGCGAGAGCCCCTCCGAGATTGGATCTGTCTCTCTGTCTCTCTCTGTTTCTGCGTTCTCTGATTTTGCCCTTTCATCGTTTCTTATATATCCGCAGATCCGTAACTCCGATTGGATTGAAACCTTCGCCCAGATTTTTCTCCCAAAATTAGCTTTCTTGCGGAAAAAGAAGAGCATCAACTGCCTTACGGGGTGCCCACGAGGGTCAGTGGCGCGCCTGCCCCCTAGGGCGCGCCCCTGCCTCTTGGCCCGCTCAGGCAGCGTCTCGCGTTGGTTTTATCTCTGAAAAATCATAAATATTCCAAAAACATTCTCTGTCCGTTTTTATCCCGTTTGGACTCTGTTTGTTATGGTGTTTCTGTGAAACATAAAACATGCAACAAACAGGAACTGGCACTGGGAACTGGATCAATATGTTAGTCCCAAAAATAATATAAAAAGTTGCCAAAAGTATATGAAAGTTGTAGAATATTGGCATGGAACAATCAAAGATTATAGATACGATGGAGACGTATCAGCATCGCCAAGCTTAATTCCTGCTCATTCTCGAGTTGGTAAATGATAAAAAAGATAATTTTTGATGTGGTATGCTACCTAGCATACTCTTGATCATGTAATCTAATCATGTCATGAATATTAAGACAAGAGTGATTCAAAGCAATAGTCTTTAATTTGACATAAAAAGCAATAATACTTAGTGTTGGGGATATAAATATTAGGCATGACCCGCCCTGGAGGGGCCGGGTTATACCTATGAGTACTCTTGAAGCCCAAGACCAAGCTTGATGATGGCGGTTTAATTAAGGGCCCAAAGCCCAGAGGCGACTTAAGGCCCGTAGAGATAAACCGCCATATGTACATGACTTGTATTTTCAGGCAAGAATAGTTAGAGACCGAGTCGGACACTCTTTATGAGCCGGCCGGGACTCTATGAGCCAGTGGGCGTTGACCTCTGCATATAAAGGGACGACCCGACGGCGGTCCAGGGCAAGTAACATCAGATCGAGAGCCAGGTCAAGCGATTTCGCTCCCTGGTAATCGAGACATAGCAATCTCACTCAAAACTGGATCATAGGCTTTTACCTTCACTGTAAGGGGCCGAACCAGTATAAACCCCGTGTCCTTTGTCCCGATTAACCCCTTTAAGCTTCATAGTTGTGATGGCTCCATGACTAAGTCCTTCCACTAGGACATCTGACGTGACAATTCCACGACAGTTGGCGCCCACCGTGGGGCCAGCGCATGGTGGATTTGAGTTCTTGAAGGGAAGCTTCAAAGGGCTCAAGGGATACGCTGTGGGCCGCATGACCAAGAGTCATCGCGACAAGCTCTACATCGATGACGCAGGCTGGGGCCCCGAGGCCGGCTCAATTGAGTACGGGTACCGGGTCCCCTTCGGTGGAATCCACGTCTTCATCGGCAAGATTGGCGAGCCAGGCCCTGAGCCGGATATCTGCACCGACCTCATCGAGACGGCTCAGCGTGCAAGACCCGCCCGGGCTCAGCCTGCCATGAAGCATGCCTTCATGGGATACATCCACGGAGAGGAACTTTCTGAAGGATCTATGTCTGCCGGTGAGACAGCCATCTACTCTGATGGTGAGTCGTCCACAGGTGAGACGGATTCGTTGTATCAATTGCAAGATGGCAGACTTGGGGGCTGTTCCGATGGCAGTATTATTCCAGATCTCCTTGAGCCGCCGAGCAGAGTTGGGATCTTCATGGCTGGCATGCAACCCATTCAAAATTCCACAACTGCGGCAACAATAACCTCCGGGTTAGTGGAAGCCGGGGCAGGAGGCCCTGTGAGCCCGCCGGCTTAGGTGCTGATGGATCTCATGGATAAGATGACAGCTCTGTTAACCGGCGCGGTCAACCCAGTGGATCAAGCTCAACATGATGCGGAAGTAGCGCAGTTAAAACAAGATATAGTGCAACCTAAGGAAGACCTGGCGGCAGAAGATGTCAGGATGACCACAGAGCGGGCGGCTCTGGATGCTCAGGCTCAGCAGATTCAGTCGCAGGCTTTCCAACTCATGATGGATCAGAACGCATCAAACAAGGTCATGAGGAGAAGGTATCAGAAGAGCTAGTTCCGTCTACCACTGGTTTATGATCCTCGAAACCTCTTTCGAACGCCCGGGGCAGGGACAAGTAACCCGCCTGAGGTAAACCGGGTCGCAACACCCGGGGCTGGGACGCCGGTTCCACCATGTACAATGGAGCCACCCTAGATGAATACTGCTCCGCCTCAGTATGTACCAACACCGCTGGGTCATTATTCTAACCCTATGGAGAACATGATTGCCGCGATGGCACGATTGGCGACTCTCCCGGTGGAGGGCGACTCTCCGACGATGGTTGAAACTCGCAGGATCAGAGAACTTCTTCAGACGGCGTTAGCACAATAGGAGACGTACTCGTATAGCCGAGACAGGGTTCATTCAACCCCTCGTCCAAGACAGACCCCGAGTTATAGTAGGCACATGGATTCAGCGGCCGTTTCAAGCAACACCCGGCGCCATGACCAGTCGTGCGGGCATGACCCGGCGCGTGATGGAGCTCTTAACTTGGTTGATCAGGATAGAATACGTCAAGAGGCTAAGCGGGCGGCTCAGCGGGCGGCTGAGCAGGCAGCTTACCAGCCTTTTCCGGTTTATCCGACGACTTCTATTGAGGTAGGCGTGACCACTAGGACCGGAGGTGTCCCGTGTCTGGTGCCGGCTCTACGTAACGAGCGTGTACCCAAGGATTTCAAGGGGCCTCGAAAGGTGCCTAATTACACAGCCGACATACAGCATAGGGTGTGGATTGAAAGCTATGAGATGGCTATGGAACTACTGGAAGTTAGTGATGCTGCGATGGCCAAGTACTTCACCATGATGTTGGATGGGACTGCCCTCACTTGGTTGAAGGGGCTGCCGCCTAATTCCATCGGTTCATGGGCAGAGTTAAAATCACGGTTCATTCAGAACTTCAAAGATACATGGAAGCAGCCCATGTCAATTGTGGATTTTCCTAATTGCAAGCAAGAGTAGGGTGAGTCCACGACCCATTGGGTGCAGTCTTAATGTTGGAGAAAAATTGCCGTTTTGCGCCTCTGAAGATGAAGCTGGGACAGCTCAAGCGCGATTGTAATGACATGGGCTAGCTGATGGCGGCTCTAGTCAAATACGCCGACTCTTATAGTACCAAGGATCCCAAGTCTGATAATGAAAAGACAGGGAAGGGAAAAAAGAACGGCAACGCCAACGGTCCTCAGCATAACCCGGCAAATCAAGGAGGTAATAATAAACGTAAGGCTGATGGTAGCTTGGAGTTTGTGGCTAACATCAATGCGTAGGGCAACAATCAACGACGTAAGGGAAGACCACCTCCTCGGTCCGGGGGGTCAAGCCCCACACTTGAGCAGTTGCCGAATGAGCCCTGTCCGAGACACGGCACCCCATAGAAGCTGGCCACTCACCTATGGAAGGACTGCACGATCATGAAGGCTTTCAAGAATTCCAACATGTTCGACGGTAATCATGGGCCGGGCGGCGGCTTAGGTGGCGCCAGCTTTCATGGCCTAGGCAGCAGTTCAAATTCCAATTATCAAAACTCCCAGGGTAATCAAGGTGGTTATAATCAGCAATCTGGCCAGGGAGGTCAGCAGCAGCAGTAGGGTGGATACCAGAGTAATCCAAAGTAGCTGAATAGTGGCAATATCATGTGTTTACGGGGCCAAAAGCTTCATAAGAGGGCTATGAACGCTGTTGAGCCGGCACTTCCCTGTTATTTAAGATGGTCTGAGCAGCCTATTCTGTGGAGTAGGGAAGATCACCCTCCCCGAGTTGACAATCCGGGTCACTTGGCCTTGGTGGTGGCACCTCAGGTTTGTGGATATAAATTCACTATGGTGCTCATGGATGGAGGCAGTAGCATAACATCCACTATTATGAGACTTTTCGTCGCATGGGGTTAACCGATAAAAATCTCACGACTTCCAACACTGTTTTTCACGGAGTGATCCCTGGTAAGTCGGCGTATCCAGTGGGTAAGATTGAACTGGAAGTGGCCTTTGGAGATGAGCATGATTCTAGGGCTGAGAAGTTAACTTTTGAGGTGGTCAAAATCAAGAGCCCGTATCACACCCTATTTGGATGTCCGGCTTATGCCAAGTTCGTGGCACGGCCGTGTTATGTTTATATGTAGCTCAAGATGTCGGGTCATAAGGGCACCATCGCAGTGCATGGGAGTCGGAAAATAGCCTTGGAATGTGAAGAAGGCGATGCTACTTACGTTGAATCTGTTTGTGCAACAGAGGAGTTGAAGTTGTACAAGGACAATGTTGACCCGGCGGACATGACGTCTTTGAAGAAGCCAACCACAAAGCATGAGCCAGTAATGAAGTTTATGTCTGCCGATGACACTAACCTTGTCGACTTTGTTCTAGGCGACTCATCTAAGCAGTTCAGTATCAGTGCCAATCTGGATCCCAAATAGGAAAGCGCGCTCATCGAGTTCATCCGTGAGAACCGGGACATCTTTGCATGGAAACCTTCTGACATGCCGGGTGTACCGAGAGAACTCGCTGAGCACACTCTCAATATTGATCCAAAATTTAAGCCGGTTAAGCAGTTTCTTCGGCGGTTCAATGAAGAGAGGCGTAAGGCCATTGATGAGGAAGTGGCCCGGCTCTTGGCGGCCGGGTTCATTATTGAAGTCTTTCACCCGGAATGGCTGGCTAACTCGGTGCTGGTGCTTAAGAATAACGGCACTTGGCATATGTGCGTGGATCACACGGACTTAAACAAGGCTTGTCCACCTGATCACTTTGCTCTCCCTCGTATTGATCAAATCATTGATGCTACGGTGGGTTGTGAGCGTTTGAGTTTTTTGGATGCTTATTCTGGTTATCATCAGATCAGGATGGCAGTTAAGGACCAGGAGAAGATGGCTTTTATTAATCCATTTGGAGCCTTCTGCGATGTGTCTATGCCTTTTGGGCTTGAGAGTGCCCAGGCGACTTATCAGCGATGTGTGCAGAACTATCTTCATAATCAGATTGGGCGCAATGTTCATGCTTATGTGGACCACATTGTGGTGAAGTCCAGAGAGAACGAGACCTTGATAGATGATTTGAAGGAGATCTTGGATAACCTCCGGGTCTACAAGATGATGCTTAACCCGGCCAAGTGCGTTTTTGGTGTACCAGCAGGCAAGCTTTTGGGTTTTTTGGTTTCTAACAGAGGCATTGAGGCTAACCCGGAGAAGATCAAGGCAGTCACCTCTTTGGCTAAACCGGCGTGTATCAATGACATTCAGCATCTGGCGGTTCGTTACTGCTCCTTTAAGCCAGTTCATAAGCCAGTTAGGTGAGAAGGCCATATGGTTGTATCAGATGATGAAGAAGACAGATAACTTCGTCTGCAGCGATGCTACTAACGCTGCTTTTGAAGACTTGAAGAGATAGCTAGTTGAGCCGCCAGTCCTTGCTGCTCCCATTAATAAGGAGCAATTATTGTTATATGTGGCTGCCAACACACGTGCCGTCAGTGTAGCCATTATGGTGGAGCGCAAGGAGGCTGGCAAGGAGCATCCGGTACAACGGCCGGTTTATTACATCACTGAGTTACTTATTGAATCCAAGCAAAGGTATCCACATTGGCAGAAGCTCGTTTATGGGGTGTTTATGGCAAGCCGGAAGCTTAAGCAATATTTTCTGGGTCATCCGATCACTGTGGTTAGTTCTTCTCCTTGAGGAGATATCATCCAAAATAGAGAGGCCACAGGGCGAGTCGCCAAGTGGGCCATTGAACTTGGGCCTCATGGTTTAAAGTATGTGCCACACACTGCTATCAAGTCTCAAGCACTGGTGGACTTCATCAACGATTGGACAGAACAGCAGATGCCTGAAGAGAAGCCAGACAACACGTATTGGACTATTCACTTTTATGGGTCCAGGCAATTGGAGGGCTCGGGGTCTGGAGTTGTTTTAGCTTCCCCTCGAGGTGACAAATTTTGTTATGTGCTATGGTTGATGTTTCCCTGTGCTAACAATGCAGCTGAGTATGATGCCTTACTCCATGGTCTTCGGATGGCTAAGGAGATGAGCTTAAGTCGGGGAAGGTGCTTTGGCGACTCAGATTTGGTGGCTCAACAAGTATCAGGCAAGTGGGATTCCAAGGATCCTCTCATGTCGGCTTATCACTGTGAAGTTTCAAGGGTTACCAAGTGGAGTACATTGACCGCAGAAAGAATGAGGCGGCTGATGCCTTAAGCCGGCTGGGCTCTCAGCGTAAGCCGGTGCCGCCTAATACTTTCTTGGATATTCTGCATAACCCTTCTATCAAGTTACCTATAGAGGAAGACTTGGCTGTTGCTGACCTGGAAGCACAATTGGTGGTGGCTCTTCACGTCATCCCAGATTGGATAGTGCCATATTTGGCTTACATGACCCGGGGCGAGTTGCCTGAGGATGAAACCTTGGCCAGGCAGATAACCTGGCGGTCTAAGTCAATGGCAATTTCCAATTGCGAGTCATCATCACAGTGTCACTAGGGTGTTTCAGCGTTGTGTTTCACCTGAGGAAGGACAAGAAATTCTTCGTGAGATTCATGAAGGGGATTGTGGCCACCATGCTGGGCCAAAGTCCCTTGTAGCCAAGGCTTTCCGTCATGGATTTTATTGGCTGATGGCTCACGCTGATGCGGAGGATCTGGTCAGTAAATGTGACGGGTGTCAGAAGTTCTCGAGACGTGCTCACGTGCCGGCTCAAGAGTTGAGGATGATTCCAATTAATTGGCCATTTGTAGTCTGGGGTTTGACATGGTTGGGCCTTTCAAAAGGTCCAAAGATAAAAAGACCCACCTCTTGGTGGTGGTTGACAAGTTTACAAAGTGGGTTGAGGCAGAGCCAGTTAGTAAGTGTGATGCAGCCACAGCGGTTCAATTCATGAAGAAGGTGATATTTCGCTTTGGCTTTCCACACAGCATTATAACTGACAATAGTACTAATCTGTCTCAAGGCGCCATGGAAGAGTTTTGTCAACGTGAGCATATTCAGCTTGATGTTTCATCAATAGCTCACCCCCAATCCAATGGTCAAGCTGAAAGAGCCAATCAGGAAATTTCGAAAGGCATCAAGCCCCGGCTTTTGATTCCTTTGCAACGGACGCCGGGTTGGTGGGTTGAGGAGTTACCCTCTGTGATATGGAGCATCAATACTACTCCTAACAGGTCTACGGGTTATACGCCTTTTTTCATGGTTTACGGAGACAAGGCGGTTCTCCCTAGTGACATCCGTCATGACTCGCCTCGCGTGGCGGCTTATGTGGAGGCGGACAATGAACAAGCGCGTCAGGATGCACTTGACCTGTTAGATGAAAGGCGTGACTTAGCAACAGCTTGCTCGGCGATTTATCAGTAGGACCTGCGCTGTTATCACAGCTGCCGGGTTAAGTCCAGAACCTTTGAAGAAGGTGATTTGGTGCTCTGGCTCATCCATGATCAAACTGATGCACGCAAATTATCCCCACCTTCGGAAGGACCCTTTGTGGTCAGCAAGAACTTGAACAACGGTCATACTACCTTATCAATGTTCGAGAGCATAAAGACTCACGTAAGTCGGAGGAGGAGATCCACCGGCCGTGGAATATCGCTCATCTTCGGCCTTACTACACTTGAGCCACCAGCTCTCATGATGTACATATTTTGACGATGTGTATATTATGATAAGTAATAAAGTAGGAAATCTGTCCTTTTTCATCCTCAAAGATCATATGTCTTCATAATTGTCATTTCAAATGATCACTCGGGGGCTGATCGTATTCGAATCTAGCTTAACCCTCTTGGTCCGGCTCATGATCGTATTCGAATCTAGCCGTTAAATATCATGATCACTAGGGGGCTTCTTGATCGTATTCTTAACCCCTTTTGGGTCCGACTTTGATCGTATTTGAATCAGAGTCATTAAAAAACTCTCAAGGTCATTAGGAGGCTTCCTGTTCAAACATATGTCGTATTCGAACCAAAGAGAACATAGTTGTCGGTACCCTCTTGATCGGTGCAACGCCAAAGCCACTGGGGGCTACATGATCGTATTCGAATCCTAGCTTAACCCCTTTGGAACGGTTTACTGATCGTAATCGAATCAGAAGCCTTGAATTTTTTGCATCTTATTTGGTTTAAGTTTTATTTGAAAACAACCTTTGTGTTTGACTTGAGACTTTTTTGTTCAAAGATCCAAGTGTAAGTGTGGTTTAAGATTAATCCGGCTTGATTTTGGATGATAAGTCGCCAACATATGAGAATCATCATATCTTTGGAAGTGTTTGTTTCCAAAGATTGGTTTATCACCCTTACTGTTTGGGTCACATAAACCGGCAGTACAAATCAAAGGCTCACATGTATGATTATATAGTGGTGTTTCAAAATTATATGTCACAACAGGCTTATCTGTGACTCTTTTTCCATCTTAATGGTTATATGTCAAGATATTATGACCCGCCTTGCGGTAAGCCGCCAACGAATCTTGTGATCTATTTCTGCGTGCAGGACAGTTTAGAGCATTGCTAAAGCATAAGGAAAATAGATGAGAAGTATAAAACGGGTGAATATAAGATGGCGGCTTAACAAGTGTTGAGCACCAAAAACGTGCACAATGGCATGGCAAAACAAAGTTATTTCTAACCTATTACATGACTCCCCGAGTCCAAATGATTAATACATTTTTTCAGCAGGTCACAGATATGAGCCGCCTGGCGGATTAACTCTCTGTTGACTTGAAGCGTCCTTGTCAGCCCTCTCCGCTTCTTCGCCCTGTTCCCTTTCCTGGAAGGTTGATGATGACCAGTCAATGCCATTAAAAGCTTCAAATTCAGCTTCATCATCAATTAGTCCGGCCGGGTCAACTTCAGGGGAGAAGGTATGCTTACGGATTGGGGGGATCAGGCTGGTCACTTTATAATGTGGCGTTGGAATTCTCCGGTTATCCGCGTCATAACCCGGCTGGTACTTGGTGAGATCCGTTTCATTAGCTATCAGGGTGGCCATGGGGCGTATCTCCTTCACACAAGTGGCAAAGTCTTCTTGTTCAAAGGGAGTGCCATCTTCCTTAAGGCTTGGATAACCAATGGCGATGTCGGCCGGGTCTATCTCCGGTAGCCAAGCTTTGGCCCGACTTAAGGCAGCCACAACTCTTGCTCTTGCAGACGATCGCCTTAGTTCAGTGAATCGCTGGGGCAGCACAGAGAGTTTCCTTAGCACATCCGCCAGGAGTGTGGGCACTTCATTTGATAGGGCCACTGTGGCTAAGGTGCGCTGAGACCTGCTACGTCTTGAGCTTGCATTGGTTTTCCTTGAAGAGGAATGGGTGATGCAGCAATAGTAGCGTAAGTATTTCCCTCAGTTTTTTTGAACCAAGGTATCAATCCAGTAGGAGGCTCCTCAAAAGTCCCACGCACCTACACAAACAAACAAAGAACTCGCAACCAACGCATTAAAGGGGTTGTCAATCCCTTCACGGCCACTTGCGAAAGTGAGATCTGATAGAGATAGTATGATAAGATAAATATATTTTTGGTATTTTATAATATAGATTGGAAAAGTAAAGATGCAAATAAAAGTAGATTGAAAGCTTATATGATAAAATATAGACCCGGGGGCCATAGGTTTCACTAGTGGCTTCTCTCAAGATAACATAAGTATTACAGTGGGTGAACAAATTACTGTCGAGCTGTTGATAGAAAAGCGAATAATTATGAGATTATCTAGGCATGATCATGTATATAGGCATCACGTCTGTGACAAGTAGGCCGACTCCCGCCTGCATCTACTACTATTACTCCACACATCGACCGCTATCCAGCATGCATCTAGAGTATTAAGTTCATAAGAACAGAGTAACACATTAAGAAAGATGACATGATGTAGAGGGATAAACTCATGCAATATGATATAATCCCCATCTTTTTATCCTCGATGGCGACGATACAATACATGCCTTGCAACCCCTATTGTCACTGGGTAAGGACACCGCAAGATTGAACCTAAAGCTAAACACTTCTCCCATTGCAAGAATGATCAATCTAGTAGGCCAAACCAAACTTATAATTCAAAGAGACTTGCAAAGATAACTCAATCATACATAAAAGAATTCAGAGGAGATTCAAATATTTCTCATAGATAAACTTGATCATAAACACACAATTCATCGGATCTCGACAAACACACCGCAAAAAGAGTTACATCGAATAGATCTCCACACGAGAGGGGGAGAACATGGTATTGAGATCCAAAAAGAGAGAATAAGCCATCTAGCTAATAACTATGGACCCGAAGGTCTGAGGTAAACTACTCACAACTCATTGAAGGGGCTATGGTGTTGATGTAGAAGCCCTCCATGGTCGATTCCCCCTCCGGTGGAGCGCTGGCAAAGGCTCCAAGATGGGATCTCGTGGATACAGAAGGTTATGGCGGTGGATATTGTTTTTCGTTGGCTCCCTGGATATTTTCGGGGTACATGGGTATATATAGGAGGAAGAAGTAGGTCGGTGGCCGCCCGAGGGGCCCACGAGATAGGGGGCGCGCCCTGTAGGGGTGGGCGCGCCCTCCACCCTCGTGGCCGCCTCGGCTGCTTCTTGGCTTGCACTCCAAGTCCTCTGCATCACGTTCGTTCCAAAAATCACGCTCCCGAAGGTTTCATTCCGTTTGGAGTCCGTTTGATATTCCTTTTCTTCGAAATAGTGAAAGAGGAAAAAAACAGCAATACGGGTTGGGCCTGTGGTTAGTAGGTTAGTCCCAAAAATGATATAAATGTGTAAAATAAAGCCCATAAACATCCAAAACGGGTAATATAATAGCATGGAACAATCAAAAATTATAGATACGTTGGAGACGTATCAAGCATCCCCATGTTTAATTCCTGCTCGTCCTCGAGTAGGTAAATGATAAAAACAGAATTTTTGATGTGGAATGCTACCTAGCATAATTCTCAATGTAATATTCTTTATTGTGGCATGAATGTTCAGATCCAAATGATTCAAAATAAAATTTCATATTGACATAAGAAATAGTAATACTTCAAGCATACTAATCAAAGCAATCATGTCTTCTCAAAATAACATGGCTAAAGAAAGTTATCCCTACAAAATCATATGGTCTGGCTATTGCTCTATCTTCATCGCACAAAGTATTTAATCATGCACAACCCCGATGACAAGCCAAGCAATTGTTTCATACTTTAGTAATCTCAAACTTTTTCAATTTTTCACGCAATACATGAGCGTGAGCCATGGACATAGCACTATATGGGGAATAGAATGGTGGTTGTGGAGAAGACAAAAAAGGAGAAGATAGTCTCACATCAACTAGGCGTATCAACGGCCTATGGAGATGCCCATTAATAGATATCAATGTGAGTGAGTAGGGATTGCCATGCAACGGACGCACTAGAGCTATAAATGTATGAATGCTCAACAAAAAAAACCAAGTGGGTGTGCATCCAACTCGCTTGCTCACAAAGACCTAGGGCATTTTGAGGAAGCCCATCATTGAAATATATGAAAGTGACAACATAGGAGACTCTCTATCATGAAGATCATGGTGCTAATTTGAAGCACAAGTGTGGTAAAAAGATAGTAGCATTGTCCCTTCTCTCATTTTCTCTCATTTTTTATCTTTTTTATCTTTTTTTTTCTTTTTCAATCCCTTTTTTCCCCTTTTTTTCTTTTGGCCTTTTTCTTTTTTTCTTTTTCTTTTCTTTTCTAAAGTCCGAAGTCTCATCCCAACTTGTGGGGGGAATCATAGTCTCCATCATCCTTTCCTCACTAGGACAATGCTCTAATAATGAAGATCATCACACTTTTATTTACTTACAACTCAAGATTACAACCTAATACTTAGAACAAGATATGACTCTATATGAATGCCTCCGGCGTGGAACCGGGATATGCAATGAATCAAGAGTGACATGTATGAAAATTATGAAGGTGGCCTTGCCACAAATACGATGTCAACTACATGATCATGCAAAGAGCAATATGACAATGATGATGCGTGTCATATAAACAGAACGGTGGAAAGTTGCATGGCAATATATCTCGGAATGGCTATGGAAATGCCATAATAGGTAGGTATGGTGGCTGTTTTGAGGAAGGTATATGGTGGGTGTACGGTACCGGCGAAAGTTGCGCGGCACTAGAGAGGCTAGCAATGGTGGAAGGGTGAGAGTGCGTATAATCCATGGACTCAACATTATTCAAAAGAACTCATATACTTATTGAAAAAATCTACAAGTCATCAAAAACAAAGTATTATGTGCATGCTCCTAAGGGGATAGATTGGTAGGAAAATACCATCGCTCGTGCCCGACCGCCACTCATAAGGAAGACAATCAATAAATAAAATTGTGCTCCAACTTCATCACAAAGCGGTTCACCATACGTGCATGCTACGGGAATCACAAACTTCAATACAAGCATTCTTTAAATTCATAATCACCCAATTAGCATGACTTTAATATAACTACCTCCATATCTCAAAACAATTATCAAGTATCAAATTGATCATAGCATCCAATTCACTTCCTATGATAGTTTTTATTATACCCAACTTGGATGCCCACCATTCTAGGACCAATTTTATAACCATAGCAAATACCATTCTGTTCTAAGAGACTCTCAAAATAATATAAGTGAAGCATGAGAGATCAACAATTTCTTCAAAATTAAGCCACCGATGTGCTCTAAAAGATATAAGTGAAGCACTAGAGCAAAAACTATCTAGCCCAAAAGATATAAGTGAAGCACATAGAGTATTCTAATAAATTCCAATCAAGTAAGCTTCTCCCAAAAGGTGTGTACAGAAAGGATGATTGTGGTAGAATAAAAAGCAAATACTAATATCATACACGACGCTCCAAGCAAAACACGTATCATGTGGCGAATAAAAATATAGCTCCAAGTAAAGTTACCAATGAACAAAGACGAAAGATGGGATGCCTTCCGGGGGCATCCCCAAGCTTAGGATTTTGGCTATTCTTAAATATCTTGGGGTGCCATGGTCATCCCCAAGCTTAGGCTTTTGCCACTCCTTATTCCATAGTCCATCAAATCTTTACCCAAAACTTGAAAACTTCACAACACAAAACTCAACAGGAAATCTCATAAGCTCCGTTAGTGAAAGAAAACAAAACCACCACATAAGGTAGCGTAATGAACTCATTATTTATTTATATTGGTGTTAAACATACTGTATTTCAAGTTCACTATAGTTCATACCACTTAATACTATCCATAGATGCATCAAAATAAGCAAACAACACACGAAAAACAGAATCTTTCAAAAACAGAACAGTCTGTAGCAATCTGTAACTAAAGCAAACTTCTGTAACTCTAAAAATCCTACCAAAATAGGAAGTCCTGGAAAATTTGTCTATTGATCTACAGGAGAAATAATCAACACAAAAGCACGTTTCTGTGATTTAACAAAACTAATTTCGTGCATGCAAAGTTTCTGTTTTTTAGCAGAATCAAATTAATTATCACCATAGGTTATCCTATAGGTTCTACTTGGCACAAACACTAATTAAAACATAAAAGGACATCTAAACAGAAGGTATATGCAAAATTTATTACTAAACAGAAACAAAAAGAAAAAACACAAATAAAATTGGGTTGCCTCCCAACTAGCGCTATCGTTTAACGCCCCTAGCTAGGCATTGATAATTTTAATGATGCTCACATGAAAGACAAGAATTGAAGCACAAGGAGAGCATCATGAAACACTTAACAAATACATCTAATTCTAACATACTTCATATTCATAGGCATATTATAAGCAAACAAATTTGCAAGGCAAGCAAAAATTAGCATATGCAAGGAAGAAGAAAGAGACGATAGCAATCTCAACGTGATGAGAGGTAATTTTGTAACATGAAAATTTCTACAACCATATTTTCCTATCTCATAATAATTACATGTGGAATCATAAGATAATTCAACAAATAGCTATCACATAAAGTATTTTTGACACGATCCACATGCATGAATAGTTGACACTCTTCCAAAATAGTGGGATTAACATTAACTAATGTCATGACCTCTCCAAACCCACTTTTATCAAAAATACCATAAGATTGAACATTCTCCAAATATGTGGGATTTAAAGTTGACACTCTTCCAAACCCACTCAATAATATTGCAAACACTATTATCAATCTCATATTCATCATGGGGGTTAAATAAATTTTCAAGATGAAAAGAAGAATCACCCCAATCATGATCATGGCAACAAGTTGTAGTCATAGAAAAACTAGCATCCGCAAGCTTTGGGTTTTGCATATTATTAGCACAATTGACATCAATATTAAAATCATTGCAATCATGATTTTTATTCAAAGATCTATCGTGAATCACTTCATAAATTTCTTCATTAGAATTTTCAGATTCACGAATTTCAAGCAAAACCTCATAAAGAAAATCTAGTGCCCACAACTCACTAGCAATTGGTTCAATATAATTGGATCTTTTAAAAAGATTAGCAAGTGGATGAGGATCCATAAACTTCTAGCAAGCAAAGATGCAAGCAAAAGGAAGGCACATGGAGACACAAGATCGAATGTAAGAGGGGCGAATAAAACGGCAAGGGTGAAGTGGGGGAGAGGAAAACGAGAGGCAAATGGAAAATAATGTAAATGCGAGGGAGATGAGTTTGTGATGGGTACTTGGTATGTCTTGACTTGAGCGAAGACCTCCCCGGCAACGGCGCTAGAAATCCTTTTTGCTACGTCTTGAGCTTGCGTTGGTTTTCCTTCAAGAGGAAAGGGTGATGTAGCAATAGTAGCGTAAGTATTTCCCTCAGTTTTTGAGAACCAAGGTATCAATCCAGTAGGAGGCTCCTCAAAAGTCCCATGCACCTACACAAACAAACAAAAAACTCGCAACCAACGCAATAAAGGGGGTGTCAATCCCTTCACGAACACTTGCGAAAGTGAGATCTGATAGAGATAGTATGATAAGATAAATATATTTTTGGTATTTTATAATATAGATTGGAAAAGTAAAGATGCAACTAAAAGTAGATTGAAAGCTTATATGATAAAAGATAGACCCGGGGGCCATAGGTTTCACTGGTGGCTTCTCTCAAGATAACATAAGTATTACGGTGGGTGAACAAATTACTGTTGAGCAATTGATAGAAAAGCGAATTATTATGAGATTATCTAGGCACGATCATGTATATAGGCATCACGTCCGTGACAAGTAGACCGACTCCTGCCTGCATCTACTACTATTACTCCACACATCGACCGCTATCCAGCATGCATCTAGAGTATTAAGTTCATAAGAATAGAGTAACGCATTAAGAAAGATGACATGATGTAGAGGGATAAAGTCATGCAATATGATAAAAACCCCTTCTTTTTATCCTCTATGGCAACAATACAATACGTGCCTTGCAACCCCTATTGTCACTGGGTAAGGACACCGCAAGATTGAACCCAAAGCTAAGCACTTCTCCTATTGCAAGAAAGATCAATCTAGTTGGCCAAACCAAACTGATAATTCGAAGAGACTTGCAAAGATAACTCAATCATACATAAAAGAATTCAGAGGAGATTCATATATTTCTCATAGATAAACTTGATCATAAACCCACAATTCATCGGATCTCGACAAACACACCGCAAAAAGGGTTACATCGAATAGATCTCCTAAAGAGAGGGGGAGAACATGGTATTGAGATCCAAAAAGAGAGAAGAAGCCATCTAGCTAATAACTATGGACCCGAAGGTCTGAGGTAAACTACTCGCAACTCATCGGAGGCGCTATGGTGTTGATGTAGAAGCCCTTCATGGTCGATTCCCCCTCCGGCAGAGCACCAACGTAGGCTCCAAGATGGGATCTCGCGGATACAGAAGGTTACGGCGGTGGATTTTTTTTCGTTGGCTCCCTGGATGTTTTCGGGGTACGTGGGTATATATAGGAGGAAGAAGTAGGTCGATGGCTGCCCGAGGGGCCCACGAGATAGGGGGCGCGCCCTGTAGGGGTGGGCGCGCCCTCCACCCTCGTGGCCGCCTTGGCTGCTTCTTGGCTTGCATTCCAAGTCCTCTGGATCACGTTCATTCCAAAAATCATGCTCCTGAAAGTTTAATTCCGTTTGGACTCCGTTTGATATTCCTTTTCTTTGAAATACTGAAATAGGCAAAAAAACAGCAATACGGGTTGGGCCTCCGGTTAGTAGGTTAGTCCCAAAAATGATATAGATGTGTAAAATAAAGCCCATAAACATCCAAAATGGGTAATATAATAGCATGGAACAATCAAAAATTATAGATATGTTGGAGACGTATCAAGACCCGGTGTAGAGTTGTTCCACCAGCGTGTCTTGGTTAAGATTTGAACTCCTGGGGCCTGGATAGCAATGTTAGGTGAGTTAATAACAATTTATATGATCATTAGATTCAAATATTTGACACTTGCAGGGCGACTTACCAAAGATTACTGAGACCATCAGAGAGACATGGCGTTTTAAGCCGGATTCGACGGTCGCCTCTTCAAGAGCCGCCTCTGCCTTCTCAGCTTGATTGATCAAAGCAATTTTTTCATCAGCCCAGGCCTTTTTCTCCATTTCAAATTCTTTTTTCAGTTTATCTTGTTCAGATATACTGAATTCAAACTTGGAGTTGGCTCTTTTGGTTTCCGTCTCTTGTGCTTCCAGGCGGTTCTTCAAGTCAGTTACTTCTAATTCAAGTTGACTGGTGGTGGCCTGTACAAATACCGGGTTAAAATCATGACTGTTAGCATATAATATTAAAGTCCCAAGCCTTTTGCAAGCAACAACACTTGGCACTTGGGGGCTAATGTCTACCAAAGAATTTTATCTAGGTGGCGGTTCATGAGAGTAAGTCCCAAGTACTTTGCAAGCAAGAGCACTTGACACTTGGGGGCTAATGCATATTGCTGTTAAGCATTTTACAAGTATTTTATTCTATTCAAGCATGTCAAGGACCGGCTCAAACATGCTGCTTAAGACGACCCTTGGGCGCTATGGTGTAAGCCAGATTTCTTACATGTTTTGTCCAAATACATCACTAGTGTTCATAAGTTTGTTTCTATGTCTACAGCATATTCATCATACGCAATAGACTTGGGGGCTAGCATAGTAAGGATAATCCAATGAAGAGAAGAGATTGTACCTCAAACTTCTGGTGCATCTGCTTCACCATGTCAATTTCGACGTCACGGTTGCTGTGTACTTGGCTCATATAGCCAGAAAAAACTTCTCCAATACTCATGTGAGTATAATCAACAACATCAAACTTGGCCTTGCAACGTTCCATGTGCTCTTCTTTGGCAGAACATTTGGCCAGCATAGTTGGTCTCCCTGGCTCAATATAGCCGGTCTTGGTGATCTCGACATCAGGGTCTTGAGGATCATCCATCCTGGCCGGGCTAGGGACTTCCGAGTTTTCAGAGCCATCGGCGGCTCGCTCGACAGGCGGGTCAGCAATTGGCGTTGGCGTGTCGTGAGCTGGCTCAGGTGGCGGCTCATGAGTAGAGGCTTCAGGTGCAGCCATTCCAAGATCCGGCTCCTTGAAGATCGATCTTCGGCCGGCTTATTCTTCTTCACCTTTTTGCTGGGCTTTTCTTTTCCGCTGCATAAGATCAAAAGTCAGTAAAAATAAAATGAATTGAAATGAATACAGCATAAGCAGGTTATCATTACACTGGAGCGGTTTGCAAAGCCGACAAATTGGATTGCATTGAGACGTCGGAGGAAGGTGAAGTTTCTTGATAATTCGAGTCGGAAGAATTGAGTGGTTGACGAGTGAGACCCGCCAAAGGATAAAAGGGATTTAAATCGGAGGTGGCCTCGTTCCAGCGCTTCCTTGGTGTATTAGGCAAGCCGGAGGAGAGTTCTGCATCCTTGCTGGTTCGGGTCTGCCTCCGGCTCTCATGAATCTATCGCTTCAAAAGAAATTGAGGATCCTGATAAGCTAAGGGATATGAAAATCTTACTTTCCGGGTTACTCTTCGGATTTTTTGTCTTGGCAAAGGCTCGGAGTCTGAGGAAATGATAGTTACCTCTTCATCCTTTCCATGACATGTTCATGTGTCCTCCTGCTGATAATCAGTGTCAATAAGGTGGTTAAAAAAGGAGCCAAGAGAGTCAAGGGCTACCTCCGACTCAGAAGTATCTTCTAGCCGAAGCAAGTCAGAGGCGGTGGCCTTCTTGCCCTTCTTCTTTGCAGCCTCTTTCATGGCGGCTCTCTTGGCCTTCCTGGCTTTCTTCGCAGCTTCGTGATCATATTTAACCTTCCAGAATTGATCACCAGCCTATGAGAATCAGCAAAAGTATGAATACAGATGAAATATCAAAAGGTGAAGGTAATTTATTCTAATGGGCGGCGGCTTACCACTGGAGCCGGGTTAGCTTCGCAGAAGGGGCTTAAGCCCACCTTACCGCAGTCTGCTAGGCTTTCATTCAGGAGATACTTGTTCATGTCATTGATGACGTGATCACGCAAATCAGCAGAATTGTGCCGCAGAGGGTCATCTTTCTTGCCTGTGTAGGTGCACATCAGCCCGGGGCGGCGGCTCAATGGAATAACCCGCCAGGCAAGCTAAACCCGGACTAAATCGATGCCATTTAGCCCGTTCCCCAAAAGAGCCTTGATTTTAGCCAGGGTGGGGGCGAGCGTCTTGCGTTCGGCGGTTGTTATCTTGTCAGGAAGTGGATGTTTGGACTCCAGACGCAGAGCACGAAAGCCAGGCAGAGGATTTTCATCAGCCGGAGAAGTGTCTTGACAATAGAACCATGTCTAGTTCCAGTCTTTGGGATGACTTGGTGGGTTGGCATAAGGAAAAATTACGTGTCTTTGACGTTGGATTGAGACATCGCCAAGTTGCAAGCTTTGTCCATTAGCACACTCATTCTGGCGGTTCAAGTAGAATAACACTCTAAAGAGTAGCAAGCTGGGTTCTTCTCCAAGATATACCTCACTGAACACTTGAAAATTGCTAATATTAGACACGGAATTGGGTCAGATGTCTTGAGGATGGAGGTCAAAGAAGTGCAACACGTCCCTAAAGAATTTTGAGTCGGGTGGTGAAAAACCACGGTTCATATGATCAGTGAAGACGATGACCTCCCCTGCTTTGGGCTAGGGAATTTCTTCCATCGGGTCAGGAGCACGATAGGACATAACTTCATTCTTTGGCAGATAGCCGGTCTTCACAAAGTCATCGAGCGTACTGTCTGTGCCGATGGATTTGACCCAGTTGCATGAAGTGGGTGGTTTGGGTGCCATTGTGATGAAAGCCTAAGAAAGAGTAAAAATTTCTGGTTCAAATTTAAGCCGGAGAAAAACATTACAGTGCATATTCAAGATGGCGGCTTATAAAGGGGCCTAATGGTATAAGGCTAATTATGTTAGATTATTTAAGCCGCCATGAGCGCTATCAGTAGTTAAATTATCTCAACCGTCATGGGTGGTCAAGATTATCAATTGAGCATTGCCTTTTTTAAGCCGGTGATAAGAGTTGCCATGGCTAGGTGGATCTAACAAATATACTTTTTTGCCCAAGTGTTGCATAAACAAGTTTCACATATTGCAGCTATTATTTTGGATCAAACGTCTGTTTAGAAAAAAATATGTTCTAGACCTAAAAACGTGGTACAGATGAGTTCGTGAGTTCTAATGAGGCTTCTTTACAAGAAAAAGGGATCTTCTAGTATAAAAACTGGTCGCGAAACAACTACCGCATAAGTTCCATACTACTTTTGGATCAAATAAAGTCGCGGTGGAAGAACTACGAAGAAACCGTGGTAAACCACGAAGAACACAGAGGAACTGGCAAACCCTAATGCAGATCGGAGGTGCGGGAAGGAGAAAACTTACAGATGCAGATCTACTGCGGAGGGTCACTGCCGTTCTCTGGACTGACTCAGGATGATGTAGCGGTCGGGGTCGAGGAAGACGAGGTGCGCTGCAGCGGTGGCGGAGCTCGAGCAGCAGTAGAGTTGCGAGAGGAAGAAGATGAGGAAAGGGGAGAATGAGAAGAGACCTGGTCATGCCTATTTATAAGGGAAGACTCATAAGTGGGCGCAATGAACGAGGAGGCCAAAGACATAGTTATCTAGCTGCAAGGACGCCTCAAGTTTTGGGATGGTCATTAAGATAAAGATCCGTTGATATATGTTGGACAAAACATGCATTAATGGCAGGTGACGTCATGGAGGGTTACCACAAATCCAAAGGGTGACGTCATAGTGGGTTACACAAATTTCATAAAGCAAAGAGCAGAATATTCTTCTTAAAGTCCAAGATTGACATGAACCAGTTCAAATCAATCTGGGGCCTAATGTTGGGGATATAACTATTAGGCATGACCCGCCCAGGAGGGGCCGGGTTATACCTATGAGTACTCTTGAAGCCCAAGACCAAGCTTGAACATGGCATTTTAATTAAGGGCCCAAAGCCTAGAGGCGACTTAAGGCCCGTAGAGATAAACCGCCATATGTACATGACTTGTATTGTAAGGCAAGAATAGTTAGAGACCGAGCCAGACACTGTTTATGAGCCGGCCGGGACTTTGTGAGCTGTTGGGCGCCGACCTCTGTATATAAAGGGATGACTCGGCGGTGGTTCAGGGCAAGTAACATCAGATCGAGAGCCAGGTCAAGCGATTTTGCTCCCTGGTAATCGAGACATAAGCAATCCCACTCAAAAATGGATCATGGGCTTTTACCTTCACCATAAGGGGCCGCACCAGTATAATCCCCGTGTCCTTTGTCCCATTAAACCCTTTAAGCTTCCTAGTTGCGATGGCTCCACGACTAAGTCCTTCCACTAGGACATGTGACGTGACAATTCCACAACACTTAGTGCATCCCAACAAACAATCATGTCTTTCAAAATATCAATGCTTCAGAACGTTATCCCTACAAAATCATATAGTCTTTTATGCTCCCTTATCTTAACACAAAGTACATCTCATGCCTATCCCGGTGTCAGCCAAGCAATTGGTTCATACTTTTTAACGCGCTTCAGCTTTTTTAACCTTCATGCAATACATGAGCGCAAGCCATGGATATAGCACTATAGGTGGAATCGAGTATGATGGTGGAGGTTGTGTGGAGAAGACAAAAAGGGAGAAAGTCTCACATCAACGTGGCTAATCAACGGGCTATGGAGATGCCCATCAATTGATGTCAATGCGAGGAGTAGGGATTGCCATGCAACGGATGCACTAAGAGCTATAAGTGTATGAAAGCTCAAACTCGAAACTACGTGGGTGTGCATCCAACTTGCTTGCTCACAAATACCTTGGGCATTTGAGGAAGCCCATCATCGGAATATACAAGCCAACTTCTATAATGAAAATTCCCACTAGTATATGAAAGTGATAACTCAAGAGACTCTCCTTATGAAGAACATGGTGCTATCAGGAAGCACAAGTGTGGTAAAAGGATAGTAACATTGCCCCCTTTTTTTGTTTTTTTGTGGGCTTCTTTGGCCCCCTTTTTTTATTTAGGCTTCTTTGGCCTCTCTTTTTTTCATGGGGCAATGCTCAATAATGATGATCATCACACTTTTATTTACTTACAACTCAATATTACAACTCGATACTAGAACAAAGATATGACTCTATATGAATGCCTCCGGTGGTGTACCGGGATGTGCAATGATCTAGGTAGCAATGACATCAAAAAACAGACAAGCCATGAAAACATCATGCTAGCTGTCTTACGATCATGCAAAGAAATATGACAATGAATGCTCAAGGCATGTATATGATGATGATGGAAGTTGCATGGCAATATATCTTGGGATGGCTATGGAAATGCCATAATAGGTAGGTATGGTGGCTATTTTGAGGAAGATATAAGAAGGCTTATGTGTGATAGAGTGCATCATATCACAGGGTTTGGATGCACCGGCGAAGTTTGCACCAACTCGCAAGGTGAGAAAGGGGAATGCATGGTACCGAAGAGGCTAGCAATGATGGAAGGGTGAGAGTGCGTATAACCCATGGACTCACATTAGTCATAAAGAACTCATATACTTATTGCAAAAGTGTATTATCCCTCGAAGCAAAGTACTACTACGCATGCTCCTAGGGGGGAGGTTGGTAGGAGTTAACCATCACACGCCCCCGAGCTTCATGTAAAGATAAACAATCAAAATACAATGCGCGCCAATTTGGTTACATAGTTAGTAGACCATACGTGCATGCTTCGGGAATCACAAACCTTAACACCAATATCCTTACTAAACACAACCAACTACTAGTACCTCCCACATATTATCATCTCTATATCGCAAAACTATTGCAAGGAATCAAACATATCATATTCAGTGATCCACAAGTTTTATGTTGATTTTATGACTAACCATGTGAATGACCAATTACTGTCATCTCTCTAAATAGATATAAGTGAAGCAAGAGAGTTTAACCCTTTCTACAAAAGATATGCCCACGCTCTAACAAATATAAGTGAAGCAAAAGAGCATTCTACAAATGGCGGTTTTCTATGTGAAGAGAAACAGGCAATCCAAACTTCAAATGATATAAGTGAAGCACATGAAACATTCTATAAAGCCATACTCAAAAGATTTATGTGAAGTGCAATGAGCATTCTATAAATCAACCATCACTACAAAAAAGACACATCCATGACATTTTGGGCGAACCAAATTTTTTCTGTCATACTTATGACACTTCTATGACGATAATTGTGACAAAACTCGGTATCATCATAGATGTGGTGGGCTCCTACTTCTATGACAAAAAATCATGACAGAAAATGGGCTTTTCTTCTTGGTCGGGCTGGAGACGTAGCTGCATGACATTCTTTCGGCCGTCCATGACGAAAAAAACGGTGGTAGAAGCGAGGGCGAGGAAAATTTCGGGGAGTTCCCAGTTACGGTGGGTGGTCGGGGGCCGAGAGATGCGCGTTTCTCTCGTACACGTACGAGCGCGTGTGTGTGAGGCGTTGGCTCTAACTGAACCCGAGCGAGGCGTTGGGCTCTAACTGAACCCGAGTGATTGCACTGCAGGCTACCCGTTACTGAACCCGAGCGATCGATCGATGGCTGTTAACTGAACACGATCGAGCGATTCCTTCGCTACTACTGCTAACTAAAGCCGATTGATGCTGCCTCTGGGATGAACAGTGAGCATTGTCGGGGGGGTTGGATGAACAGTGAGCGGTGGCGTTGCCTCTGGATGAACAGGACCCCGATCGATCGAGCCGGTTGGGGCTGGATGAACAGGACCCCGTGGAGTGGAGGGCTGGATGAACATGACGACCCCGTGGAGGGCTGGATGAATAGTAGATGATAGAGGGGTGACCGTGGAGGGGTGGTTGAATAGTAGCTGGTGGAGTAGCGCGTGGTGGAGGCTGGATGAACAGGAGCCTGTGGAGGCTGGAGGAGGTCGACGGTGGAGATGAACAGTATCCTGTGGAGTCCCGTTTTGCCGTACACCACACCCCTCCCGATGAACAGAACCCCCGTTTCAACCGTAGCGCTCCAACACAAGTCCATTTTGTCCGTTTTGCGGTACGCCACACCCCTCCCGATCAACAGGAACCCCGTTTCGACCGTAGGAGGTCCGTTTCCTCCGTTTTGCAGTACGCCAGACCCCTCCCGATGAACAGGATCCCATTTCAAACATGGTCGGTCGAACACAAGGCCGTTTCCACCGTTCTGCAGTACGCCAGGCCTTGTTTCCATTGCCTATTCCGTCCAAGCCCTCCCGATGAACACAACGACACATTCCATTCTGACCCAGCCGGTTAGCTCAACATGAACACGATGACAACGTTGTTTCTCCGTTCCGTCCCAGCCATGTACACGAGCCCTGGCCATACGTATGCGCGAGTAGGCGTTCAAGACCCCGCCCGTTTGTACACATACGTGGCCGTGTTTTCTTTCTTGCACACTGGTCGCTGTACGTACGTGTACATGCTACATGCGCACCTCTACTATGACATGTATGCGCCTCTACTACGACACGTGCGCGCCTCTACATCCACCAGTATGTACGTACACATTCGCGACCAGAATGACAACGCTACGTACGCTTCAACCAGGTGGGTCCAGACTGTCAGGCACTTCCTTGCGTGGGAAAGTGTAGCTGGTGGGTCCCAGCAGTCAGGGGGCGAATCGTTTTTTTTTTGCCCGAACGCACTTCCTTGCATGCGAAGATGTAGCTGATGGGTCCCAGCAGTCAGGGGGGCGAATCATTTTTTTCCGGACGCACTTCCTTGCATGCGAAGATGTAGCTGGTGGGTCCCAGCAGTCAGGGGGCGAATCTTTTTTTTCTCGGACGCACTTCCTTGCGTGCGAAGATGTAGCTGGTGGGTCCCAGCAGTTAGGGGGGAAACGTTTTTTTTTTTTGCAAAATACAGTGGCCCGTCCGGGGGGTCCCAGCTGTTAGGTGGAGGAATCATTATTTTCCGCGTAATAAGGAGGCACTTCCATGCTGCGGCCGTGGACCCAGCTGTCAACCTCTCCACATATAGTCCACGTCCGGTGGAAGTCGTTCCTTGACCACGTTGACCACGTCGCGCCGAGAGCACCACGGCGGTGGACGACGACGAGGCCTAGGAAGGGGATGACGCGGAGACGGGAAAGATGCGGCAGTGGATGCCCACGCGGAGAGGAGTACGAGGGTTCACTGGTTTGGCTGTGGTGTGAGGCTGCCATCGCCGCAGAATAACAGGGGGTCTGGGTGAGTGGAGGGATGGCATGGCCAGCTGTGGGAGTAGTAGGGGGCGGTGAGGCCTCCGCGGCAGCACAGCTGGCCATGGGAGGTAGGAGCAAGCGGCACGACCGGCGCTGCTTTGGTTGGCCGGAGCAAGAAGGCCAGAGGTTGAAGAAGCACGACGGTTGTTGGATGGACATCGTACAGTCACTGCAGCTAGAATCGTTTATATTGACTAAGTTGACAAAGCCCTTGGTATGTCAACTTAGCAGGCCCACAGGTCAGCTTCCGAAACGGTGCGCCCCAGATGTCAGGGGGAGGAATCATTTTTTGCGCGGGTGAAGCTAGAATATCCGAGATTGAAGAAGAAGCACGACATCCGTTGGATGGACATCCAACGGCCACTGCTGCTAGAACCGTGTGTTGACTATAAGTTGACAAAGCCTTGCATACGCGTCACCTCTCTTTTTCTAGGGGATGCGTCAACTTAGTAAGGCCACAAGTGTGTGGCAGAGAACTTATAGCCCATTTGAGATTTGTAAGAATGTGCAGCCCATTTTTGAATTCTAATGGAATTTACTACAGCCCATTTACACTTTGTTAAAAGTACAACCCATTTCAACCAACCGTTCAAAACAGAATTCAATAAAATTTCCCACATTTTAATGGGATCCGAAATATTTATATCCGGAAATTTCTAGTCAGATTAAATACAATTTCAATATAAATTTATATTACGTAAAAATCCAGTGAAACATTGCGCTCGGAACAATTAATGAAATTAAAATTTTCAATATCCAAAAATAATATTTATAAAGTAATTACGTGCTTGGTGCATTTTTTTATAGTTACTACCCAATTTCTATAATTACATCCCATTTATTATTTCTTAAAGCCCATTTTCTTGTTAAGCCTAATGCATCCCTCCTAGGAAAGATTTGCAGCCCAGCGGGGTGGAGAATAACAACTTGACCTCGCCTGGGTATTCCTAAAAAAAAGTACAACTGGGCTAGCCATTTTCAGCTTGAAAAAAATTAATATCTGGGCAGGATATCTGGCCTGGGCTAGACGGGCCACAGCTCGCCCTGTTAATACCTACAGCGATGTTTTCGTTGTTGTTCAGAGGAGAAAAATTAATATCTGGGCTAAACATCGAAAACTCTGCAGTGCTCACACCTTAAAAACACAAATACTACTCGAGCTGCTTGGTCCCAGCTGTCGGCCGCTTCTTGTGCAATTCTCTAGTTTATTGACTAGATAGGTTGACAATGGTGTGGGACCGTGATGTCAGGAAACCAGGAGGAAGCAAAAACAATTACAGTTATATATATAATAAGGAGGCACTTGCGTACGTGAGGCTATGGCTCTATTGGGTCCCCATTGTCATCCTCTCCAAGTAAAGTCGTCTCCTCGCCCGCACGCGCTTTCCGCCCAAAACTGTCTGCGCTGCCCGCCCTGCTTCCCGGTGCAGGCGATTGCTCCACCTTCAAACGACACAAATGCCGTCCGTCCGTCTATCTACCACCCACATTAAAGATACGCGGTTGCCGAGGCGGATACTCCGGCGCCACATGTCCGTCCCTCTGCCGCCCACCATTGCTATATAAACTGCTGCGCTGGCCATAGCCGCAGTCATCCGCATATGTTCCCTTTCTCCTGTCCACACCATTACTGCCACCATGGCTTCCTCGTGCTCCAGCGCTCTTCGGGACGGGTGGATGACGGACCACAAGGAGATGGCAGCCATTGCTGCCGATCGGCTGGCCGGTAGGCAGCCGGAGGACAACGACATCCCAATGGAGAACATGGTAGTAGACGATCCGGCGCGAACCCCCTCCTCCGCGCCATCATCACTGGTGCATTGCACCATGACCATCGGCGAGGCCCGTGCCCAATATATGGACATAGTGAGGCAGATGCGTGAGGAGCAGTTCCGGGAGGTGCAGGCCGATTCCGCCTACAACCACCATCTCCTCCAAGAGCACCTACAGGCGGAGGAGCAGATCGCCACGGAGCGGGCGGAGAAGGAGGCGCTGCTTAACTCGTACCGCTCCGCCTGCGAGAGCCGCCTCGAGCGTTAGTGGTACCGCATGCGGGTGTCAGAGGCTTAGGCCGCCTACAAAGAGGGCGATGAAGCGGGCGAGGCACTGTTTGGCGAGACCGAGGACGAGGCAGAAGACAATGCCGGCTCCACGAGTGCCTGCTCCACTGGCTCCACCGAGGCCCCACACCGCCAACAACGATGCAGAGGACATCGCTGGCTCAATCGAGGCCCCACCCTCCCAGCAACGAGGGGGAGGATTTCCACCGCTTCGCCGAGGCGCCGCCCGCCGGCAACAAGATAGAGGACATCGCCGGCTCCGCCGAGGCCCCGCCCCGCTGCCAACGAGGTCGTGCCACACAGAAAATGAGGATGAGTAGAACACGGTAGGTCGCCGCCACTCGGGTCCAAGTAAGGACACCGCTGCTACCCTCCGGTTGAAACCAAGCTAGGCGGGTTATCCATTGACGGCCGGTTAGCTTCTTGGCGGCGACGTGGAGTCGGAGAGCTGTGCTGGAGAAGAACGCTGCTTCTACTTAAGTGCTGGTTTAGTTGGCTGACTGACACGTGGGCCCAACAGGCCACATGTCAGTTACGCATCTGCACCTGCAATTAAGTCACTGAAGCTTCTGTTTGGCTCAGCGGGACACATGTGGGTAGCTTCGGTTAATCAATTATACCTCCAGCGCACCCCTTTTTAGTTGAAGAATGTATGAAATGTAATGAAATCCGGCATATTTATATGAAATACGACCGTGTATGAATGAATTCATTTCGATTAGTTTGAATTCCTATATCACTGGCATTGGATGAACATGCAAAACAATATGTACTAGCATTATTCCCAGGGTGATCACCTCGTTTGCAGCAATTTCACATGTACTCCCTCCGGTCATTTCTAGTCTTCATACAAGTTTTGTCTGCAGTCAACGAATCTCTACTTTGACCAATCTTATAGAAAAAAGTATGCACTTTCACAATGTGCGAAGTAAAAAGGAACAGAAGGAGTACAAAGAGTTTGAGCAGCTTTTTAGTGTTTCTGTACATTGCAATCAAACACACAGGGTTCATAGAGAACATTCAAAACAATCGATGATTATGCATCTCAGCGACTCACATGTCAGAGGCAATATTTACTTCACAACTAAAGAGTAAAGAAAAAAATTGATCGACGTTGCTGACAGCAAAGGGCATCCCATTCGAAAATATCAAACGCATGTCTTGCTAAAATCAATGAGCAAAATTTGACAAGGTTGTCCCATTCCAAAATATCAAATGCCTACGATTGTGGAATGGGCAGGGTTTGCCATCAGTTCTAACATTGAAATGGCACCTCGTGCTAAATAAACCAGCTGTTCTTTTTGTGCAGTTCCACCAAAATCAACCAAATTCACGCATGGCTTGTATGATTTCGCCCTTATATGTTGCAACGCCTTGAACTTGTCGGTACCTCCTTTCTTGTGGTGGAAGTGAATGATTCGACGTATTCATGAACATTTTGTGCAGTTCCCATTGAAATCAAGCTGAGCACCCCTGTTTGCACAAAATACAAAAAAATGATTAGTATAAAGCAAATTGTACTATGAGTTGACAGTTTAAACGGACACCTACATGGTCCATGTAGAGCACACTTTTAGAAAAATGGAACTCACCAGAAAGAATCCTAGAACAACATTGTACTCGCGCATCACAGCAAAAAATGGAGATTTGTCAGTCCTTCTGAGCTGAAGTTAGTTTGGTCTTGTGGGGAGTAATGTAACCATCCTTCAACTGCTCCTTCTGATGAGAAGATAGACAGGGCTTCTTCATACTGGCATAATCGGAACTAGTAACTTCACATAGTCCATATTCTTCTTTACAGGAAGATGATCCTGTTGGGCAAAGACAAGAGGACAACTAAATGCTAGCATCCTTGTTTGCTCAAAAAAAAGAAAGGAAATATTTAAAATAGCTCAGATGAAGCACTTCTCAAGGACAATACCACTTTTTCATGACAGTATCTAAACAGTAGCACAACATCAATAGAGATGACAAAGCTCAATCATATGGATGAAATCAGTGGGCGAGTACCAACCTTTGTCAGGAGGCTTATTGTGTAGAGCATACAGATGAAGCACTTCTCCGGAACCATCTGTTGCTATCTAGGGTGGTGGCCATGCTTACTATATACTCCTCAATTAGTTTAATGTTTCCAACATCTTCTTGTGCAGTTCCACTAAAATATATGGTATCTTCAAAGAAGATCCCTGTTTCACAAGTAGAGATAATTACGTATTACATTAAGAGTGGCATCAAATCAGTGGCAAAACAATTGCCCGTTCCAGCCATAGCAATAAATTAAGATGCAAAACTATATCATTACTTGTGTCATCACAGTTCCAGTGCTTCATTACAGCACCGGGAGTTGATTTTTGTTTTTCTTCCGCTTGTTCTTCCCCTTCATCACTTGGTTCAATAACAGACAAGCTTCGCCTTCAATGTAAGATTTGGCATGTCAATTAGGGAGCACAAGTATAGTACTAAACTTAATTTTCTGATGAAAGTGGCAAAATACAGGCCAACAGTTGTGAAATATCCTTATCTTACCTCAATGGGATATTACGGTGCACATACAGATTGGAAGTCTTGTCTCCACTTGTGCAGTTCACTAAAATCAAGCAACATTATCGTACAAGTAGCACAACATATGAAAGCACACTACAGAATCATGTGAAAGAAGGCTAGTACTGACCTCTCATGATGCGGAATTCAAACAACTCACAAGAAGAAGATCTGAACCAAATTTGCTAACACGGATAAGAGGTAAGATCTCCTCTTGTGTAGTTCCACTAAGATCAAGCAATCAAGCAATGTTGTCGGTGTGACATTTTGGTTGAACTGCACAAAACACACTTAAAACAAAAGTGTTTTGTGCAGTGCAACAAAAGGTCACAATGGCAACGAGGTGAAGTAGATAACCCTGTTTACATAGAGGTGCAAAGGAAACAACTAGTGGTCAATAACGGTGGATGACATAGAAGACAAAAAAATGAAGCATCTACCTTATCTAAATGGGAAAGAAAGCAAGATAGTAGCATTTCTCAAACGGTGGCATTGATTAATATTAACATAGAGATTATATTAACAATAAAATTTGTTAAACATGTAATTCGCTTTTAACTGTGGCATTGCATCAATTTTCTAGCGGCATTATTAGAGGGTGTTTGTTTACAGGGACATTTTGGTATAGGGACTAAAAAAACTCTGCGTCAGTCACATCTAAACCAAACAGGAGGGACTTTTAGGGACTAAAAGTGAGCATTTGGGACTAAAGAAATAAGACCCCGAGGGAGTGTTTTTGGGACTTTTTCCAACAGTTGCCCCTGCCACGCATCGCACCTTGTCTCTATTATTTCATTACTAGGGGTAACATGGTCTTTTAGCATGTCATTTAATAACCTCTAGTCCATGTTTAGTCCCTCAAACCAAGCAGGTAGGGACTAGGGAGTTTTTAACCAAACAGGGCCTTAGATTAACAACAGCTAAAGAGTTGCACGGGACAGTGGATGCACCAGCACCATGTGCATCTACCGATGTAATGTGGTCATTCACAGTCTATTGCAACAAAGAACAAACAACCAAGGAGCATATTTGTGTTGGTCCCAGTTTTGTTATCTTTAGACACCTTTCCCTATGTGAGCGCAACAAATCTAGTCATGCTCAAACTCTACAGCCTTGTCCCCCAAAAAAAAAGATCAGTTTGTTATAGATGTGTGTACTGCGTTTGTCATTGTTTTCCCTTTTCGACCAACGTAGGTGCTGGATAGCCAGTCTGTACTAGTACTTTTGCCCCTTCCTTTCCTCTTTGAACCACGTCCTAGATTTATGCGATACAACTTACCCCACTACTTTCCCCCATTCCTTTCCTCTTTGAACCACGTCCTAGATTCATGTTATACAACTTTCCCCCTTCCTTTCCTCTTTGAACCACTTTTCCCATTACTTTCCCCCACTCCTTTCCTCTTTGAACCACGTCCTAGATTCATGGTATACATGCAGCTAGAGCAATGCATGTGTGTAGGACCTTGAGAAGAGGTGTCTAGAGGGGGTGGTGATTAGACACTAAGTATCAAAGTTGTAGATTTTAACTTCTTTAAGTTTAAGTGGAGTTTAGGCACAAGTTTAACATTCACAATACATAACAAGCAATCATGCAAAGAGTATATGAGCAGCAGAAAGTAAAGCATGCAACTTGCAAGAATATAAAGGGAAGGGTTTTGGAGGATTCAAACGCAATTGGAGACACGGATGTTTTTGGCGTGGTTCTGATAGGTGGTGATATCATACATCCACGTTGGTGGAGACTTCAACCCATGAAGGGTAACGGTTGCGCGAGTCCACGGAGGGCTCCACCCACGAAGGGTCCACGAAGAAGCAACCTTGTCTATCCCACCATGGCCGTCGCCCACGAAGGACTTGCCTCACAAGCGGTAGATCTTCACGAAGTAGGCAATCTCCTTGCCCTTACAAACTCCTTGGTTCAACTCCACAATCTTGTCGGAGGCTCCCAAGTGACACCTAGCAAATATAGGAGACACCACTCTCCAAGAAGTAACAAATGGTGCGTTGATGATGAACTCCTTGCTCTTGTGCTTCAAATGATAGTCTCCCCAACACTCAACTCTCTCTCATAGGATGCGGATCTGGTGGAAAGAAGATTTGAGTGGAAAGCAACTTGGGGAAGGCTAGAGATCAAGATTCATATGGTAGGAATGGAATGTCTTGGCCTCAACACATGAGTAGGTAGTTCTCTCTCAGAAAATGTATGCTGGAAATGTAGGTTCAGTCTGATGGCACTCTCCACGAATGAAGAGGAGGTGGAGGGGTAGATATAGCATCCACACAAAATCTAACCATTACACACAATTTACCAAACTCGGTGGGACCGAATCAACAAACTCGGTCGGACCGATTTAGCAAATCTAGTGACTGTTAGGATTTTCGGTGGAACCGATATGCAACTCGGTAGGACCAATATGGTTAGGGTTAGGGCATAACGTAATCTCGATAAGACCGATTACACAAACTCGGTGAGACCGATTTTGGTAATAAGCTTTCCAGAGAGTTGGTCAGGCAAACTCGGTTGGACCGATTACACAAACACGGTGAGACCGATTTTGGTAAGGAGTCAACCAGAAAGTTTGCATTGTAATCTCGGTAGTACCGATTGCTCAAACTTGGTGAGACCGATTTTGTTAATGGACATACACAGAGAGATTACAATCCCATCTCGGTAGGACCGAGATCCCTATCGGTGAGACCGATTTGCCTAGGGTTTGTGGCAGTGGCTATGACATCTGAAATCGGTGGCGCCTGATAGAAAGAATCGGTGGGGCCGAGTTTGACTTTAGGTTTAGGTCATATGTGTGGAAGTGGGAAAGTAGTTGAGGGTTTTGGAGCATATCACTAAGCACTGTGGAGCAAGAAACTCATTAAGCAACAGGTCATCCCTTCTTGATAGTATTGGCTTTTCCTATAGACTCAATGTGATCTTGGATCACTGAAATATAAAATGAAGAGTCTTGAGCTTGAAGCTTGAGCCAATCCTTTGTCCTTAGCATTTTGAAGGAGTTCCCTCATCCTTTAGTCCATGCCACTCCATTGTTGAACTTATCTGAAACATACTAGATAAAAGTGTTAGTCCAACAAGAGATATGTTGACATTAATAACCAAAACCACCTAGGGAGCACTTGTTCTTTCAATCTCCCCCTTTTTGGTAATTGATGACAACATACATCAAAGCTTTAGATGAAGATATAAAGAATAGCAAGTAATGCTTTGGAAAGACATGTAACAAGCATAGGCTCCCCCTACATGTATGCAATCATGTAAATATGGAATATGGAAGCATGTGAGAGCACAACCATGATAGAGTAGGCAATGTGTTACATGTATCTTGGCCATATGCAACAGAGCAAAGAATATTAAAGAAAATACCTTCATCCCATGAGTCCTTCCCGCAAACAATATATACATCAGCAATAATTCCTCATACACATGATTGTGATGCATATACTTACCTTGTAGTCTTGAGTTGGCTTAGGATGGAATGAACTTGCGCAAACAAGGTTAGATAACACAGGTGCATCAACTAGCCAGAGCAAACAGAAGAAACCACAAGAATACCAAGACTGGGATGACATGTAGAGATTGAGTACTAAGTACCACATTGGATTAGACATGTCCCCAAGAGTAAAGATATGCAATGAATTTAAATGATTTCTTTCCCTTAGATGTCTTGCTCCCCCTGAATCTAGCATGGGATTCTGGGAGAAAATAGGGAACAGAAAATCAGAGCTGAAAGATATAAATGAACAGAGCTAATGCAAATAAGCGCATATGAACATGTCTTTCCCCTCAAGAAGACATGTGGCTTCACTCCTCTTGAACACCAAGCATCTGGGATCCTTGAGAAATAATTTCTCCATGATTATTCTCTCCCCTGGAGATCTCTGTCTCCCCCTAAGGACTTTCTCCCCCTGAGGAGGTGATACTCTCTCTCTGATGTGATCTCTCTAAGTGATAAGCTTTGATGTGATCTCTCTCTCCCCCTTTGACATCAATTTCCAAGAAGGGTCTTCTGGAATTTGTCGTGAATGGGTGTGGTCCTTGAGTCACACACAAAGCAATGATAAAAATGTGATTCTTGTAGAGGACAAGATTCATTGAGTGGAGATGGATCAGAAGAAAGAAACACAGAATAAGTGGCAAACTGTTTTTCCTTCTTTGAAGTCGGTGGCACCGAGTGGTATGCTTCGGTTGTACCGAAAGGATTCGGTTGGACCGAAAACAATAAATCGGTGAAACTGAGTTCATCGCAGAGAAAACACTAGTCACCTCAGCTCACTGGACTAGTAAGATCTCACAAAGATTTGCAAGGAATTTTACTGAATGATATGCAAGGAATTGGATGCAGAAAATGCAGAGCAAACAGAAAGAAATCTAGATGAAGTTTTTTTTGAAAGGGGAAACAAATATGCATGAGACAAATGCAAAAACACAGAAAAGAACACAAGAGAACTTCATCTAGAGATGGTCGGCGACAAAGTCACCTATGTTAGAGTATATTGACTTAGGAGTCAAGTGAGATCACTTGATCATGGGTCATACTCAACGTTTAAGCTCAAAATGGGGGTTGCCATTTTTCGTTTAAGCATCTTGATGTATTCACATCTTGTCGAGTTGCTTTAGCTCATGACTTGGAGTAAAGCTTCTCTAAGATGGAATAACATACCTTGGTTGGTGGTGTTGAACATGTAGTTGAACTTGTGTGGGTTGCTCAAGGTTGATGTAGCTCATCAAGAATTGGGAGCACCACTTGGAATTTGAGTCCATCTACCTACATGGGTTAGTTCTTGCAAGGAAGAGCACTTGTGTATCCAAAAATGACAATCATGAAGCTAAACATAGAATTTGTCAAAGGATATGTTTGAATGGTTCCATGCTTCCTTGTCTTCAACAACCATAGTGTAGAAACTTGGTGATGCAGAGATTGCTCAAGATGTGAGTAGATTACAATCTCATGGAATTTTGATTCAACCACGTACCTACATGGGTTAGATAACATGCAAGATGCAAATATATCCAAGACATAAGATTTTCATCATAAGAGAAATATCAAGGATTAGTCATAAGCTCATGTCTTGCATGTATCCAATGGAGTTTCTACTCCAAGTTTGAAGCATCAATGATGTTCAATTCTCCTCATAACCTGCAAAACACTTTATCATCAAGAGGTTTAGTGAATATATCCGCTAATTGCTTTTTGGTGCTAACATGCTTAAGATCAATGTCACCCTTAGCAACATGATCTCGAATGAAATGATGACGAACTTCAATATGCTTAGTTCGAGAATGTTGTACAGGATTACGACCAATTTTTATAGCACTTTCATTGTCACAAAGCAATGGAACATGTTTCACATATATCCAATAATCTTTAAGTGTTTGGGTCATCCAAAGTAACTGAGCACAACATGAACCAGCGGCAATGTATTCCGCTTCGGCGGTGGATAAGGATACCGAGTTTTGTTTCTTGGAGGACCAAGACACAAGAGATCTACCAAGAAATTGACAAGTACCCGAAGTGGACTTTCTATCAACCTTGTCACCGGCATAGTCCGAGTCGGAGTACCAACAAGATTGAAAGAGGCCCTCTTAGGATGACATTCTTTAGGAGCAGCTTGATATCGTGCACACATGCACACACTTAGCATGATATCGGGACGTGAAGCACATAGATATAACAATGAACCAATCATAGAACGATAAACCTTTTGATCAACCGGTTCACCATCTTTGGTCAAGTCAAGATGTCCACTAGTAGGCATGGGTGTAGTCATACCTTTGCATTCTTGCATATTGAACTTCTTGAATAAGTCCTTGGTGTACTTCATTTGAGAAACAAAGGTACCTTCCTTAGTTTGCTTGATTTGCAACCCAAGAAAAATTTGAGTTCACTCATCATAGACATCTCAAACTTCTCCGACATTAGCTTCCCAAACTTTTCACTAAAATGAGGGTTAGTTGAACCAAATATAATATCATCAACATAGATTTGGCACACAAATAGTTCTCCATTAACCCTTTTATTAAAAAGTGTGGAATCAATTTTCCCAATTTCAAAGCCTTTTTCAATAAGGAACTTGGTCAAGCATTTATACCATGCTCTAGGAGCTTGTTTAAGACCATAAAGAGCTTTGCGAAGTTTGTAAACATGATTGGGTTTCTTAGGATTGACAAAGCCGGGAAGTTGTTTAACATAAACTTCCTCCTCTATTTCACCATTTAGAAGAGAACTTTTAATGTCCATTTGGTACAAGGTGATATCATGATGATTAGCATAGGCAAGTAAGATGCGAATGGACTCAAGTCTACCAATGGGAGCGTAAGTCTCACCATAGTCCATACCTTCGACTTGTGTGTAGCCTTGGGCGACGAGACGTGCTATGTTGTGAACTACTTGTCCATCTTCATCTTGCTTGTTGCGAAACACCCATTTGGTACCGATGATGTTGTGGTTGTTGTCGGGCTTCTCAACCAATGTCCAAACTCGGTTCCTCTCAAAGTTGTGTAGCTCTTCATGCATAGCATTTATCCAATCCGGATCTTCCAATGCTTCTTCGACCTTCATTGGTTCAATGCTAGAGATGAAAGAATAGTTTTCACAAAAGTTAGCTAAACGAGTTTTAGAGCGAGTGATTCTCCCGGTTTGTATATCATTGTAGATTTGCTCGACGGGATGATCTTTAGCAATTCTTGCTCGAACTCGTGAAAGCTTTTGCTTGTTTCTTGGTTGAACTCCTTCTTCATCTCCTTCTTCTTCTTGGCCTTCTTCATTGTTGGCGTTGTCGTTCTCTTGTCGTGGTGGAGAAGGAGGTTTTTGACGTTCAACTTGATGCACTTCCTCGTTTTCTTCATCTTGGTGTGTCCCACTTGTGGATGCTTCCGTATCAACTCTTGGTTCACCTTGTCGTGAAGTAGAAGCTTCCACTTGGATGGACGAGGTACTATCCTTCACCTCCGTTGGACGGACCTTGCCAATAGAAAAGTCTTGGATTGCTTCCGAAGGATCTTTGTCTCCTACATCAATTGGCAATTTTTCTACTTGCGAGCCGTTAGATTCATCAAACTTCACATCTACCATCTCTTCAACCTTTCGGGTGAAATTGTTGTAGACACGGTAAGTGTGAGAGTTTGAGCCATAACCTAGTAGGAAACCTTCATGAGACTTAGGAGCAAATTTAGAACGACGATTGTTATCAAGAATGTAGCACTTTGAGCCGAATACTCGAAAGTATCCAACTTGGGGTTTGTTACCGGTGAGGAGCTCGTATGCCGTCTTGCCGAGTAGCTTGTGAAGATACAAGCAATTTGTTGCATGACAAGCTGTCTCAACCGCTTTTTCCCAAAAGTGCTTCGCTGTCTTGTACTCATTAAGCATCGTTCTCGCCATTTCGATGAGCGTCCGGTTCTTCCTCTCAACAACTCCATTTTGTTGAGGTGTGTACGTAGCCGAGAACTCGTGTGAAATCCCTTCTTCGTCCAGAAAGGTGTCCACATTTGCGTTCTTGAACTCCGTTCCGTTGTCGCTGCAAACCTTCTTGATCTTCACTTCAAATTGATTTTGGGCCTTCCTAGCGAAGTTTTTGAAGATCTTTTGGACCTGCGATTTATCATCGAGAAAGAACACCCACGTAATTCTTGAAAAATCATCAACTATAACTAGACCAAAAGAATTTCCACCCAGACTCTTGTAAGAGTTGGGACCAAAAAGATCCATGTGAAGTAGCTCGAGTGGCGTCCTTGTGGTCATGATGTTCTTCACGGGATGCCTTCCTCCAACCTGTTTACCTGCTTGACAAGCGCTGCAAAGCCTATCCTTATCAAATATGACACCGTTAACACCAAGGATATGATTTCCCTTAATAAGCTTGTCAAGGTTTCGCATACCAACATGACCTAATCGTCTATGCCATAACCAACCTTTTGAGGATTTAGCAATGAAGCAAGTTTTAGGTTGAGCCTTTTTAGTGAAACCAACAATGTATAGATCACCTCTACGTACACCGGTAAAGACCATTTTATGATTATCTCGACGAAACACTTGGCAATCTACTTCAGTAAATAGGACATTGAAACTGAAATCAGCAAGTCTAGATACTGAAAGTAAGTTGTATCCAAGAGATTCAATGAGCATGACATTTTGTATGGATCTATCATGTGATATGGCCACCTTACCGAGGCCAACGACCTTACCCTTTGAGTTGTCACCGAAAGTGACATCCTTTCGAGGACTATCATTTTCAGCAAGCTCACAAAACATGTCTTTATCTTTGGTCATGTGATCGGTACATCCACTATCAAGAACCCATTCCGTTCCTCCTGACATATATCCCCGAAGATTTGCCATAAGACCTAAGTGTCTCACTGCATCATCAAGATCGAAGTCACTATCATCATCCTCATCATAGTATCCATGTTCAACATCGTCATGTGGTGGATCAAATCCTAGAGAGGGTAATTCGTTAGAGTGAGTTTGACAATGATCTTGCTTATGAATATTTATAGCTTCGGAAATAATATCACTAATAATTCCAACATCTCCTTTGGCACGCATAAGGTTTGTAAGTTCAAATAGACGATTACCAAACATAGGATCACTAGTATTCATCTTACTCAAAGAAATAGACTTATGGAGAATTTCATCTAGATTTTTCAAGGAATAATTTGAAAAGCGTTCCTCAAGAAATTTCCATATAGTGTAGGCACACTTAAGAGTAGGCAAACATCCAATCAAGTTTCTAGGCAATCCTCTAATGATAAGTTCGGCAGTTCTAAGATTCCTAATCATATCAATTGACTCATCAAGGGTAGGATGCATAGGGTCAACATGATGTGCACAAGGGCTAGCAATGTACTTGTTCAAATGATATTGATTGAAAATTACAAGCATCTCATTTTTCCACTCATGAAAATACTCTCCATAAAGAATAGGCACTCTATGTCTAAGACTCCCCAAAGTAGACTCATCCATCTTCCTTCAATGGTGATTAAACCAAAGCAATGGAGACCAATGCTCTGATACCACTTGTAGGACCTTGAGAAGAGGTGTCTAGAGGGGGGGGTAGTGATTAGACACTAAGTATCAAAGTTGCAGTTTTTAACTTCTTTAAGTGTAAGTGGAGTTTAGGCACAAGTTTAACATTCACAATAAATAACAAGCAAGCATGCAAAGAGTATATGAGCAGCGGAAAGTAAAGCATGCAACTTGCAAGAATGTAAAGGGAAGGGTTTTGGAGGATTCAAACGCAATTGGAGACACGGATGTTTTTGGCGTGGTTCTGATAGGTGGTGCTATCGTACATACACGTTGGTGGAGACTTCAACCCCCGAAGGATAACGGTTGCGCGAGTCCCCGGAGGGCTCCACCCACGAAGGGTCCACAAAGAAGCAACCTTGTCTATCCCACCATGGTCGTCGCCCACGAAGGACTTGCCTCACTAGCGCTAGATCTTCACGAAGTAGGCGATCTCCTTGCCCTTACAAGCTCCTTGGTTCAACTCCACAATCTTGTCGGAGGCTCCCAAGTGACACCTAGCCAATCTAGGAGACACCACTCTCCAAGAACTAAAAAATGGTGCGTTGATGATGAACTCCTTGCTCTTGTGCTTCCAATGATAGTCTCCCCAACACTCAACTCTCTCTCATAGGATGTGGATCTGGTGGAAAGAAGATTTGAGTGGAAAGCAACTTGGGGAAGGCTAGAGATCAACATTCATATGGTAGGAATGGAATGTCTTGGCCTCAACACATGAGTAGGTAGTTCTCTCTCAGAAAATGTATGCTGGAAGTGTAGGTCCAGTCTGATGGCTCTCTCCATTAATGGAGAGGAGGTGGAGGGGTATATATAGCTTCCACACAAAATCTAACCGTTACACACAATTTACCAAACTCGGTGGGACCGAATCAACAAACTCGGTCGGACCGATTTAGCAAATCTAGTGACCGTTAGGATTTTCGGTGGAACTGATATGCAACTCGGTAGGACCGATATGATTTGTGTTAGGGCATAATCTAATCTCGGTAAGACCGATTACACAAACTCGGTGAGACCGATTTTGGTAATAAGCTTTCTAGAGAGTTGGTCAGGCAAACTCGGTTGGACCGATTACACAAACTCGGTGAGACCGATTTTGGTAAGGAGTCAACCAGGAAGTTTGCATTGTAATCTCGGTAGTACTGATTGCTCAAACTCGGTGAGACCGATTTTGGTAATGGACGTACACAGAGAGATTACAATCCCATCTCGGTAGGACCGAGATCCCTATCGATGAGACCGATTTTCCTAGGGTTTGTGGCAGTGGCTATGACATCTGAACTCGGTGGCGCCGGATAGAAAGAATCGGTGGGGACGAGTTTGACTTTAGGTTTAGGTCATATGTGTGGAAGTGGGAAAGTAGTTGAGGGTTTTGGAGCATATCACTAAGCACTTTTGTCGGTGTCAAAACCGGCGGATCTCGGGTAGGGGGTCCCGAACTGTGCGTCTAGGCGGATGGTAACAGGAGACAAGGGACACGATGCTTTACCCAGGTTCGGGCCCTCTTGATGGAGGTAAAACCCTACGTCTTGCTTGATTAATATTGATGATATGGGTAGTACAAGAGTGGATCTACCACGAGATCAAGGAGGCTAAACCCTAGAAGCTAGCCTATGGTATGATTGTTGTAATGGATGTTGTGTCCTACGGACTAAAGCCCTCCGGTTTATATAGACACCGGAGAGGGCTAGGGTTACACAGAGTCGGTTACAATGGTAGGAGATCTACATATCCGTATCGCCAAGCTTGCCTTCCACGCCAAGGAAAGTCCCATCCGGACACGGGACGGAGTCTTCAATCTTGTATCTTCGTAGTCTTGGAGTCCGGCGGACGATGATAGTCCGGCTGTCCGGACACCCCCTAGTCCAGGACTCCCTCAGTAGCCCCTGAACCAGGCTTCAATGACGATAAGTCCGGCGCGCATAATGTTCGGCATTGCAAGGCGGGTTCGTCCCTTAAATAATCCAGAGAAGATCATGAACACCAGGATAGTGTCCGGCTCTGCAAAATAAATTCCACATTCCACCGTAGAGAGAATAAAATGTACACAAGTTCAATCTGCTGACATATTTTGCTGCATGACGTCACACCACTACCAAGCCTTTACTTGAATCATTTTTTTTATTATACCGCCTCAGCGCGTTTAGCGAAGCGGTTTCCTTGGCACGTCTTGTCGAAGCAGAGATCGTGTTCCCCTTATTCCGGGATTCTCATCAGTACGGACGTGGGTAACCCAACCGCGCCCGTAGCCACGCCTCCTCTATCGAAGGCGAGTCCCAAACGGTCACGGAGATGGCTCTTGGTATTCTCCCTCTTTATAATAGGACCAAGGCTCGTTTCTTTTCTTCAATATTCCACCAAATCTTCTCCTCGCTCCAAGTTCCAACACCCAGAGCCCCAAATTTGAGCGCTTCGGACCTTCAACAATGTCCGGCTCCGACCTTCAGGGCCGGTGGATGCCCTCCTCCGTTACGGAGGAGGACGTGCTAAAGCTGCGAGAAGCCAAGTACCTGTCCTATGAGATTTCGCACAGGTTGCCCGCCGAAGGGCAGGCCATCCCCACCCCCGAGCCCGGCGAGTATGTCATCTTTATATCCCACCTCCATCGGGGTTTAGGCTTCCCGACGGATCCTTTTGTGAGAGGGCTCATGTTTTACTATGGGTTGGAATTCCACGACTTGGCTCCGGAGTCCATCCTCCAAATCTCCGCATTCATCGTCGTTTGCGAAGCCTTCCTCTGCGTCACCACCCACTTCGGCCTATGGCCGAAGACCTTCAATATGGAGCCGAAGATGATCGGGGGGCGTCAAGCAGAGTGCGGCGGGGTGGCCATAAGCAGGAGGGCCGATGCCTCGTGGCCCGAGGGCTCCTTCCAAGAGGAGCTCGGCTTGTGGCAGCAGGAGTGGTTCTATATCACCGCTCCAAAGGGCAGCAGGCAGAAGCCGCCGCCTCCATTCCGCCCGGGACCTCCACGACGGTTGATGTCGTGGGTCAACCAAGGGCTCAATTGGGGGCCGTCAAAAGACGTGCCCCTATTGCAGGGCCGGATTCGAGACCTCCAGGAGAGGGAGATCGATCTGGTCATGGTGATGCAGGTCATGCTAATCAGGCGTCTTCTGCCCTGCAAACGCCGTCCTCTCCGGTTATCGGAGTTCAATCCGGAGGGACCACGGATTCTCCAACACTTCATGGGTACGACACCCGTGGAGATGTACAAGTTGTTCTTCGGACCGCAGGTGGCGTGTCCGGAATTGACCGAGGATGCAGGCCTAAGCTGCAATTGCCCGGATACTCAGGTAAGTAGCCCAGTGTTCGGATGTACCATTTGTTTGCTTTTCTACAATTCGCCTTTTAACCCGTTATCCTTCAATAGGAGTGGATAGCGCAAGCAAAGCTGATACGGTGTCCGGCCCCCCTCCCAGCGACCGCGCCGGAGCCCGTGCTGGTCAGAATGTTGGAGGTTGCGCCTTCAGAAGAAGGCGAAGAGGAAAATGGAGGAGCTACTACCACGCCCAAGGGGGCGCTTGAAGAAGGGGGGACCGAGAATCCCTCCCTCCAGGGGGAGAAGAGGACCGCCACCGAAGACCCAGAGGCCAAAGCCTCTAAGCGGGGGAAGAAATCTTCACCAGAGGGTCCTGCGTCCGGGGAGACCCCGGCCGTACAATCTTCTCTAAGGAATCAGCCCTCCAGCGAGCCGTGAGTAGGAAAAAGGGGAGTTCATTAATAAGAAAACATCCCTATTTGTGCTTCTAAGGATAACCGAAATTTTTACCTTGTAGTTCGGATCTGCGACCTTCTCAGGTGAGCTCGTCTTTGGGGGATCTTCGTCCGGAGATGATGGAGAGCGAGACGCCTCCGTCTGCTGCGCCGTCGGATAGGGCAGACAAGCCTGAAGTGTCGTCACAGAGGATATCCCCGAGCCCGGCAGAGCCGAAGAGTTCGGCGCCGACTAGTATTCTGCCGGGGGAGCTGAAGGATCTTTTTGACAGTTTTGCACATGAAAGTGCGCCCTGTATAGATAGTAGCCCCTGAGACTCGGTAGGTTGTCGAAAGCGACAGCGTGCCGATGATCAAACTCGCAGGTATTGAGTGTCGCCTTTCCTATGCAGGTGGCGGATAGTCCGGGGGCTAGCCGGACTGATGGAGTTGCTGAATTAATGTGGCAACTCGATGTTGCGGATGCAGACATCGCGCTAGTCAACAAGCAACTTGACAAGTCGCAAGGTAAGTTGTCTCTCCGCAGTCACCTATTAAGGGAGCCAAAGCCCACCTCTTACAATATTTATGCTTGACGCAGATGGTGCTGCTGCTGTGGACAACCTTCGGGCAGAACTTGCTCAAGCCAAGGAGCAAGCCAGAAGGAGTGATGCGGCTGCCTCGAGGGCGGCCGAAGAGTTAGAAGCCAAAAGGGCTGCACACTGCCGAAGCAGGGAAGAGATGGCCGAATTGGCCGTTAAATTGAAGGATGCTACCGACCGCAATGAGGCTCTTGAAAAGGAGTGCTATCGGAGCGAGAAGACCTGGGGAAGGCCACCGCCAAGGCCAAGGATGCTCGTTCTGCCATGCGGGCTATGAAGGAGGAGCTGCGTCAAGCCGGAGACATTGTGGCTGGCAAGCCGTTTCTGCTGCATTGCCGATTTACGGATCCAAATTATGCCCAGCTTGGCCAGCTGTGGGGTCCGGAGGATCCATATATGGACTTAGCTGCAAGTGCGGCGGATGCCGTTGTGCACTTCCGGAGTTAGAAGGATCACAAGACGGAAGAGCTGTTTTGGTCTCAATTCCATAGTCTGGATCGTTCACTTCCGCTGACCGATCGGTTGGCCGAATGGGCTGAGCTAAACAGGTTGTCCGGACTTGCCATGGCAGATATCGTGACTCATGTCTGGCCAGAGAGGCCCAAGGCGACGAGCTATTTTGGCTTATTGCAGCAATTTCTTGGGGCGGTGCCGCATATCAAGGAGATGAAGCGGTCGGCTTGCATAGAGGGTGCGCGGATGGCCCTTGCCCGTGTGAAGACACATTGGACAGAGATGGATGCCACCGCTGTTGCAACCCAGGGTTCGGACGAAAGCCGGTTACCCACCGAGCACTATTTTGGGGAAGTTATGCATGGTGCTCGTATAATAGAGTCGCAGTGCTCGAAAAATGTCACGTTCAAATGAACATTTTTATTTTGTAAAACAATGGTTATGATGTAATCGCTTTTTATACTTGTGCGTTCCAAGTATTGAAATATCTCCTATGCGGCCGTTTATGTATACGTGTGTATAACATGAAAGATGGCAGTCTTTGGCTTCAGCCCCCATGCACAGGGTGCGGGGGTGTTCGCAAAAACAGCGCATTGTCACACTTAATCCGACGTCTCGGTCCTGTTGAGGAGGTGGTAGCGTAGCAAATGAGGCAACCGGACTATGATGCTTTATCACTTTCACTTAGACATTGGATTGCGAGGGTGGGGCTACGATATAGCCCCTGGGGGCACCGTGCTCTCCGAATTCGGGGCGCATGTGTGCCTGACCGGGAAACGGTCCTTCGTCAAAGCGGGGAAATTCTAAACATTCCGGTGGTCGATCGAGTGGTTGACCAGTCTCTCACTGTATCGTGACAGTCAGTTTTCGGCTTTCTCTACTGAGGTGCTTCGCCCAGCCGAACTGGGGCACAATCGTAGTAGTTCTCCTAGTGCCGCGTTAGCCGATGATACGGAATGTAAGGCAGCAAAACATAGGAGCCGGGCAAACCCAACATTTTACCAAAGACATGATTCAGAGCTGATGCATATAAGGCCTAACTCGAGACGCTGAACACTCCCTAAGGTGTTTGGTCTTTATAATAATGGGCAGAACAATGCCCTAAGCCCCTAGTGTCCAGGTACGGGCAAGGTCCTCTGACGCGGACGATGCCAAAACGTCAGGCTCCACTCTGGTTATAATGACAAACCAGGGGATTATAACAACAAGAGACAATAAGAACGGTTTACGCAGGGTCTTAATCTGAAAAGAATCCTTGCGACGGGTCCCTACTGCACGTCTGCGCCTGTGTCGCCGTTGTGCCGTTATCCTGGACGGGTGTGCATGTTGTTCATCTGTAAAAAGAGAGGAACTTAGTTTGAAAGGAAATCGTGCGAAAAAAAGTATATGAAAAATATTAATAAATAAGTAAAGTGGAGTCTATATTAGCTCATTGTTGCTTGTATGCACAGCCCCTTGTGAAGGGGTGTGCGGCAGGGAGCCCCTAGCTTATTTACGCCGGACTCGTCTAGCCGTGTCCGGGGTCTTTAAATGACCCTCGTAATGAAATGATGCCACGTGGACCGGGAATTTTAAGTGTAAGTGATGCGTAATGTGGTATGGCATTGAAGCGGACAAAAGCTTCACGTCCCAATAGTGCTTGATAGCTACTTTTGAATGGGACGACATGAAAGATTAGTTTTTCGTGTCGGAAGTTGTTCGGTGACCCGAACACAACTTCTAGTAATAAGGAGCCTATGCACTTGGCGTAAGGGCCTGGCGTCACTCCTTTAAAGGAAGTGCGGCTATGTCGAATTTTAGTAAGGTCTATCCCCAACTTGCGGATTGTGTTTTGATATAGCAGGTTTAAATCGCTGCCTCCGTCCATCAGGACTTGTGTAAATTGTAGTCCGTCGATTATAGGATCCAATATCAGGGCAGTCCATCCTGCATTTCAAACGCTTCTGGAATAATCCAGGTGGTCGAAAGTGATTGGTTTTGATATCCAATCTCGAGGTTCCGCTGGGATGGACCGTGCGAGACCCATTTCAGCGGGTGCCGCATTGCTTTTCCGTATTATCACATGAAGTGAGTTTACTGCTTTGACTTCTTGTGGGAAAGTCTTTTGTTTTCCGGTGCTCTATTGGTGGGGTTTATCATCGTCCTCGCTTGATGCGTCGAGCCCCTTGTGTTCAGCGTAGAGTCGGCCGGACTATTTAAAAACCCAACAATCTCGGTGAGTGTGGTTTGCAGGCCTTCCGGGGGTACTATGGATTTGACATATCCGATCCAAAATTTTGTTTAAGTTGGATAGCTCATCACTGTTATCCTTAAGAGGCAGTGTTTTGTTGTTTGGCCGCGAGCTTTTGAATCCGGCGTTAACCGCCGTGTTCTTTGGGCTTTTCTCTTTATTCCGGCGCTGATCTTTTCTGCGTCGTGATTTTGCGTTTCCATCTCTGATCTCGGATGTACTTGGGTCGCTGGTGCTGCATCTTGCTAGCCAGCTATCTTCCCCCGCGCAAAAGCGGGTCATGTGGCTTGTTAGCATGGACATTGTCCTCGGCTTCTCTTGGCCGAGGTGTCTGGCGAGCCATTCGTCTCGGACGTTGTGTTTAAAAGCTGCTGAGGCTTCGATGTCCGGACAGTCGACTATTTGGTTCTTTTTAGTAAGGAACCTGTTCCTGAATTTGCGCGCTGACTCTCCGGGCTGTTGAGTTATATGACTTAGATCGTCTGCATCCGGAGGGCGGACATAAGTCCCTTGAAAATTTGCTCTAAACGCGTCCTCGAGCTCTTCCCAACTTCCAACAGTGTTTTCTGGGAGGCTTTTGAGCCAATGACGGGCTGGCCATTTGAGCTTGAGGGGTAAATATTTTATGGCGTGGAGATCATCTCCTCTAGCCATGTGTATGTGTAGTATATAATCCTCTATGCAGACTCCAGGGTCTGTTGTTCCATCATAAGCCTCTATGTTTATGGGTTTAAACCCTGCTGGGAATTCATGATCCAGCACCTCATTGGTGAAACATAGTGGGTGTGCGGCGCCCCTGTATTTGGGTGTACCGCTGTCTTCGAACACTTGACGTGTTGTGTTGCTTCCTGGGGCCCTCTTTTTTGGCCCGTAAATGGACCTGGCTGGGCCATCTGTTTTTCTAGGGTCATGAGTCGGCTTGTGTGCGGCGCCGCTTTTAGATTTTGGCCTATCATCTGGCCGTCTATCCGGCCAGGCGGCCTCTTTGTTTTTTGACTGTGGGGGCTCTATGGCTTCCTCGTCAAATTCTAGCAGCAGCTTGCGCTTCGGGTAGCTCTTTGATTGATGGCCATTGCCGTATTTGTTTACGGTTTTGAGCACTTTGCTCCACCTCATTCTGAGTATGTCTTCCGCTGTTTTGAGCTTCCGTTTTTCCTTCTTCAAACTTCTTGCAGTGGCGACAAGTCTTTTCCGAAGGCTTTTATTCTCCGGTGGTGTGTCTGGCGTGAGGTCGTCTGGACTATTGGTTTCGCCGGGCATGGATTGATTATCCGACTCGTCCTGTTCGGAAGGTTGTTTGGCTGCATGTTTGTCGTCCACTGGTTTGCCCTGCTCTATTGCTGGGTCATTAGGAGCGTTGTTGTTGTCGAGGCGGGACTTAGGGCGGCGTTTGCGTCGCCATTTTGGTTGTTTATCAGCGGGATTATCTTTTGTCGCGCCCCGTTGATCCTCGTTATCGCTTCCTTTTGGGGTATCCACCATATATACATCATGTGTTGGGGTGGTCTTCCAGTGTCCTGTAGGCGCTGGTTCTTGATCGTCTCCGGCATCATCGTCCATGCCGTCGATGTCTTCGGAGTCATAGTCTAGCATGTCGGTTAAATCGTCGACAGTGGCTACAAAGTGGGTGGTGGGTGGGTTTTGAATTTCTTCGTCGTCCGCATCCCAACCATCCTGGCCATAGTCCGGCCAGGTCTCTCCGGATAGCGAGAGGTGTTTTAGCGAATTTAGGATGTCGCCAAAGGGCGAGTGCTGAAAGATGTCCGCAGCGGTGAACTCCATGATCGGTGCCCAATCGGATTCGATTGGCAGGGACGCAGGAGGTTCAGAGTCCGGCAGGGAGTCTGGCACCTTGGAGTCACGAGTTTTATAGGGGACAAGGTCAGTGTTCGGCTCCATCGCCGTGGAAGTTGCAGCCCCCGAGGCGGTGTCCAGCCACCGGTCCTCGATCTGGACGATCGGCTCCGGACTGAGGGCCCGAGCGGATTCATGTGCGGCCACCAAGGCACTGTCCGGCGGCAGAGCTAAATCATGCCCATCGCGACAGTGCGGCACGCTCGGCAGTGGCTCGAGTCCGTCGGAGATCAAGTCCCTGCGGATATCGGCCGTGAAGTTTAGGCTTCCAAATCTGACCTGACGGCCAGGGGCGTAGCTTTCGATCTGCTCTAGATGACCAAGTGAATTGGCCCGCAGTGCGAAGCCGCCTAGTATGAAGATCTGTCCGGGGAGAAAAGTCTCACCCTGGACGGCGTTGTTGTTGATTGAAGAAGCCATCGAGCCTATCGGTGACAACACAGATGAACTCTCAATGAAAGCACCAATGTCGGTGTCAAAACCGGTGGATCTCGGGTAGGAGGTCCCGAACTATGCTTCTTGGCAGATGGTAACAGGAGACAAGGGACACGATGCTTTACCCAGGTTCAGGCCCTCATGATGGAGGTAAAACCCTACGTCCTGCTTGATTAATATTGATGATATGGGTAGTACAAGAGTGGATCTACCACGAGATCAAGGAGGCTAAACCCTAGAAGCTAGCCTATGGTATGATTGTTGTAATGGATGTTGTGTCCTACGGACTAAAGCCCTCCGATTTATATAGACACCGGAGAGGGCTAGGATTACACAGAGTCGGTTACAATGGTAGGAGATCTACAAATCCGTATCGCCAAGCTTGCCTTCCACGCCAAGGAAAGTCCCATCCGGACACGGGACGGAGTCTTCAATCTTGTATCTTCGTAGTCTTGGAGTTTGGCGGACGATGGTAGTCCGGCTGTCCGGACACCCCCTAGTCCAGGACTCCCTCAACTGTGGAGCAAGAAACTCATCCTTTCTTGATAGTATTGGCTTTTCCTATAGACTCAATGTGATCTTGGATCACTAAAATATAAAATGAAGAGTCTTGAGCTTGAAGCTTGAGCCAATCCTTTGTCCTTAGCATCTTGAAGGAGTTCCCACATCCTTTAGTCCATGCCACTCCATTGTTGAACTTATCTGAAACATACTAGATAAAAGTGTTAGTCCAACAAGAGATATGTTGGCATTAATTACCAAAACCACCTAGGAAGCACTTGTTCTTTCAATGTGCAATAAGTAAATTATACCTTAAGGTTCTTGGGGCGTGGATCGGTGGGCGACGAGACGGTGGCGAAGAAGAAGGGGTCGGAGGCCCTCCTGCGCTGCCGCTGGGTGAAAGTGAACAGCTGTGCCAGTAGTTTATTCCCTCCCTTGCTGACGGCGACAGTGTTAAGCCTCCTTCCCTTCCCGGCAGACAGATCCTACCGGCTCTTTGAGCAGCAGTGAGGGTAGAGAGAGGCCAACGAAGTGTTGTTTAGACCTGGAGAGTGTGAGACAGTGTGAAGAGAGCAACTACAAGCGCTGAGGCTCCAGCGTGTATATATATACTGGAGAGAGAGTGTGAAGCGTGCAAACCCTAGAAAACAAGCGCCGAGGCTGCAACTTATACATGATGAGGTGATTATACGGTCACTACGAGATCGTGTAGCTCCGTATCCATCCATTTTGACCAGTCGAAGGATCCTCCTGGCACAAATTATGCTCAATTGTAGTTATCGAACCAGAGACCACAAGTTTGATGAGCCAACAGGCTAACCAGCTAGACAACCCTCCCATTATGTTCAGCGAGAGGAAAATAACCTTTTATACATTCCCGCATTCGTGTGACTAGCATGCCGTGTTTTTTTGTGTGTGTGGGAGTCATTGGGATTTCAATCATAATCGTGTCATGTGGCTTTGGTGGTAAGACTATCCAAAATGGTACAGAAATAATGCAGCCTTAGTCACCTTACCTCTCTCCATGTAGTACGTTGGGTCCCACCAGTCAGAGGGTGAAACAAACAAATTAATAAGAAAAATTAAAAGCGCCAGCGGTGTATCTTACCTCACACATCTCGCTACTGCTCGGGAACACTGTCCAATTGATCCCTCTATTCGCTCACGTACTATTTTAAGTGAATCCTTATTATAACATGCACACAATTTTGGGCACTTGTATTCGACCTAAGTCATTGTGCCATCGTATCTCGTATACTTACTACTCCCTCAGTGTAGGTGTATTAAATCACGTTAGAAGGTGCAACGGGACTAAGGTGTGTGTGTGTGTGTGTGTGTGTGTGTGTGTGTGTGTGTTTAACAACATGTGTGTGTTAGAGGAGCCACAGATCGACCTACTCCTACAGAGAGATGGTGTGTAGTGTATGATTTTAGCCGCGAGAGTTGGTGCATCCTCTTGTTTCCGGGCGTGTGCGGTAGGTACATGCGGACAGCTGCCACACCCGCTCCTGACTAGCCTGGCCCACCCAAAGCCCCTCCATCGCCCGCGCGCGCTTCCCGCCCGAAATGGTCAGCGCCGCTCCAAAGTATCGGTGCCGCATTCATGCCCGGGCAGAGCGGACGCGACCTCTCACTGGCGCAAGAGTGATGGTTGCTTCGTCCGTCCAACTTACTGTTGGGTCTATGTGATTTGATGGCTCATTGGTCTTTATTATTGAGGTGGTAGGACTGTTGGATGTCCCACGCTTTCGGCGAAAGGAGGTACGACTATTACAATTTTCTCCATTCTTACAGCAGAGGAGTGCAAGAGCAGTGAAAACACGCAGGCTCAGTGATTACATGGCCCACCTCACACTATCACCATATTTTCTGGACACCGTGCGACACCTAACTCTTTACATAGTACTCCCTCCGTTCCTAAATACTAGATGAGTCCCCGCGCGTTGCCGCGGAATAGCCGTATATCTCTCTGCGCAAAATTATCGATTTCATAGAACTAAAAAAACTCTATAACTGCATGACAAATGTGGTAGCCAAACTAAATAAACTCCCATCATCATTTTGATCATCACACGTAAGGAAAAAAGATCAGCCAACTCCTACTGCATAATGGGATTATATTTTTCTTTTTGACATGTTAATGGGACTTAAAAGCTCACTTACATGCATGCTACTGGTGCATGCTTGCATGCAAACATGTTGATGTGATATAAAACCCACTCACATGCATGCCACGGTATTTCTGCATGCTTGCATGTGGCTTAGTGCGGAGCCTCTCAACGTATAGATCAGACGGCTATTATGGACTGATTTAGTTCATCTAATGGCTACATTAATTTTGATGATGTGGCTCAACGAGAGGATAGAGAATTCCTAGTAGTGGGGGCTAGCTATTACTAGTAGATAAGTCTTTGTAGAGATTCCACTAGGTGAACTACATACAAAACAAAATGAATGAATCTACACTTAAAATGCATCTATATACATCCGCATGTTGTTCATGGTGAAATCTCTACAAAGACTTATATTTAGGAACGGAGGAAGTACTAGTATAGTACGTACTGTAATTTATCAGCGAGATAAATTTGTACAATGCTATGAAGCTTCCAGCTTCTGTTACATGTATCTTGCGTCCAAGGTTGCCCGTTGCAACATTTCATCAAATACAAAGGAGACTAACATGCATGCTATTGCATCTCAATGATTGACATATCATAGCAAATATGTACTCCCTCCGTTCAAAAATAAGTGTCTCAACTTTGTGCAAACTTTAGGGCAAAGTTGTACTACTACTAAAGTTGACACTTATTTTGGAACGGAGGCAGCTAAAGAAAAAAATGATCCATGAAGTCCCTAGCCCTTGAACCATGAACCCTAACCAGGCTTCAATTTGTTGGCAACGTTCGAGCTTCCTAAGAAATGAAGTTTGCAACCTTTTGACCAGCGGATCATTTTGTGCAGTTTCACCAAAATCGAGATGAGCATCCCAGTGGCAAAGAAATTGAAGAAGAGTGATTAGAATAAGATTACTGGGACTAGTTGATGAGACATATACTCATCACAAATACAGTACATAGAAGCCAGTAGAGGTATGTGCGGGCAAAGAAGTAGAGAAATATCCACATGGAGTGATGTGGGCAGCTGGAGCAGTGGTGCAAGCCGGCTGTAAAGGGAGTTGTACCTGAGGGATGTAGCGCAACCTTGAGGAGGGCGGCGGGAGTGGCAACTGCCCATGTTGCGGCAGTGAGCAAGGGACGAAGGCAACTTCACCGGCTTTGTGAGAGAGAACGGCGGGGACCCCTAATCGGGACGTGCCGACAGTGGGTTTTCGCCGTCGGTGACGGCGACCGCATCTACACTAAGCATCCACCCCATCCCCCGGCGGACGTGATCCACCAGGATGTTAGAGATGTGGCCACAGTCGTTTTGTGCGAGAGAGTGTGAAGAGAGCAACCCCAGCAAGAAACCTTGTAGGTTGGCCCGTCATGACTATGTATATAGTGGAGCGGTTTCCTTTTCTCTCCATATGAACCTATCATATTGCGTACATGCCACTGAAGAAAAAAAACTATATTTATAAATGACATGGCACCTACTACTCGTTCTCCTATAACCTTGCGCTTGGCATCTCCAAAATATTAACCTTACGATTGGCTCTTTGCCTTTTCGGGAAGTCGAGCAATAATGGTAGTGAAGTATATATCGTTTTGGCTATATGAGACCGAATGAATTGCTGCGCGTCCACCACGTGAGCAAAATGAGTGAATCTACACTCTAAACTACGTCTATATACATCAGTGTTTGGAGTATGTACTAGTAGTTCATATTGAAATCTACTAAAGGACATATATATTCCAAACAATATGATATAATTTCTATAACCAAGGTAGTAGAGACGAGGAGTAAACGGAGGGAGTAGTAAAAAATTTTCCTCATCCTGCGAGCCACCGCGCGCATGGGCGAGGGAGCGGGCGTGTCACGCCCAATATGCGACCCTATCCAAAAGGAACTCAAAGGTCCCACCAAGGATAGACCCGCATATTGAAACGCTTTTGCAAGGTGGATATCATTACATCAACATTACATAATAGTGGGGATACATCCAAAACATCCAATGACACATGAATACAACAATATATCATACATGAGAACAACATCCGACTACGGATGAAACATAAACAGAAACTCAAACAATATCCACCCTGCTAGCCCATGCTGCCGACCTGGAACCTATCCCCTGATCGAAGAAGCAGAAGAAGAAACTCCAAAACAAGCAACATCACGCTCGCGTCAAGATCATCGCATAACCTGTACCTGCAACTGTTGTTGTAGTAATCTGTGAACCACGAGGACTCAGCAATCCCATTACCATGGGTATCAAGACTAGCAAAGCTTAATGGGAAAGGAAGGGGTAAAGTGGTGAGGTTGCAGCAGCGGCTAAGCAAGTATGGTGGCTAACATACGCAAATGAGAGCGAGAAGAGAAGCAAAGGAACGGTCGTAAAACTAGCAATGATCAAGAAGTGATCCTGAACTCCTACTTACATCAATCATAACACAGAAACCGTGTTCACTTCCTGGACTCCACCGAGAAGAGACCATCACGGCTACACACATGGTTGATGCGTTTTAATTCGGATCTGGTGTCAAGTTATCTACAACCGGACATTAACAAATTCCCAACTGCCACATAACCGCGGGCACGGCTCTCGAAAGTTTATACCCTGCAGGGGTGTCCCAACTTAGCCCATGATAAGCTCTCGTGATCCACAAAGGATATACCTTCTCCCAGGAAGACCCGATCAGTCTCGGAACCCCGGTTTACAAGACATTTCAACAATGGTAAAACAAGACCAGCAAGACCGCCCGATGCGCCGACATCCCGATAGGAGCTGCACATATCAAGTTCTCAGGGCAGCACCGGATGAGCAATCCGTACAACTAAAACCAGACCTCAAGTTTCCTTGAGGGGGCGCTGCAAAGGGCTCTAGTTCGGACCAACACTTAGACAAGCATTGGCCTAGGGGGGCTATAATAAAGATGACCCTTGGGTTAATTACTCCCAAGGGAAAAGTAGGTGGTGGTGAGACAAATGGTAAAACCAAGGTTGGGCCCTGCTGGAGGAGTTTTATTCAAAGCGAACTGTCAAGGGGGTCCCATAAATCACCCGACCGCGTTAGGAACGCAAAATCCGGGAACATAATACCAGTATGACGGAAACTAGGGCGGCAAGAGTGGAACAAAACATCAGTCATAAGGCCGAGCCTTCCACCCTTTACCAAATATATAGATGCATTAGTAATATAAGAGATATTGTGATATCCCAACATAATCCTGTCCACCATGGAGAAATCTTCAACTTCACCTACAACTAGCAACGCTATAAGAGGGGCTGAAGCAAAGCGGTAACATAGCCAAGCAACGGTTTGCTAGGAAGGGTGTCAAAGGTTAGAAGTTCATGGCAATTTGGGAGGCTTGAAGAACAAGTGATAGGTAGCGCAGCATAGCGATAGAACGAAGCAACTAGCATAGTAATGATAGTAGGGAGATCCAGGGTAGCGGTCATCTTGCCTGAAATCCCGTAAGGAAGAAGAACGAGTCCATGAAGAAGATGAAGCCACGAAGACGAACCACACGTAGATGAACGCATCCTCACGATCGCAACGAAACGGGAACTATCGAGAAGAAGCACACGACATGGTAAACACACCACACATAGACAAGACATGATGCACAACAAGCATGATGCATGACAAAGCTACATGAAGCTACTCATGGCAAGAGATGATGCATACAAGAGCAACACATCAAGGCAAGTTTAAATGACGCCGAAAACAACATATAACAATTCCGGTAAGTCCTCATATGCAAATTTCGAAATTGGTCCAGATCTGAATAAACCTTATGTTCAAGTTGTTAAACAGCAAGTTAAGATGCACCAAGATGATCTACACGAAATTCTAGTCAAGTTACATATAAAGTTCATTAGATTCGGAGCTAAGGTCTAGAAGATATGAGCAAATCAAGTTAAGCATGGCAATGATGCAAAATGCAAACAAACATCAAGCAAACACACCAAAACAAGGATGCAACATTGTAATATGAAGCTACATGCAAAAACAAGCAAGTTTCATATAGAGCACACTCAAAACGGAGCAACGGGGCAACACATACACTCTATACAAGTCATAACAACAATCTGTCCATAACAGCAACTAGGCGTATTGCAAGCATCAAAACAACATGCTACAGCACCCCAACATAAGAACAAAAGGCATGAGCATGAAGTACAGGTAAAGCACAACAAAACATGAACACTGAGCTATCTTCAGAAAAGACTAGAACAAGCTCAAAAGGACATGGGAAGATTGCAAATTATAACAGTTTCAGACTTTAGCAGAAATACCATCAGGTTGCAAAGTTTAGAGCTATCAAACAACATGTTATAGGAAATTATCGTGGCAAACAAAGGCATGGCATGAATCTACTAAAAGCATAGATCAAAAGAACCTTACTGACCATGAGCCAAAAAGGCATAGAAAATATGATGGCACCCATGTAAACATGGCAAGTTATATTACAGATTCATACATGGCAGGAACAACAATAAGTAGGCATGTTGGTGAGCTTGAAACTGTCACCACAGAGAAATACATGGCATGGAAAGGCAACCAACAGTAGGAAGACATGTTTATGAAGCTAAGCATGGCAAGAGCAAGTTCATAGGGTGCATGGGTCACTAGAAAAGCACATGGCCAAAACTGAACTTAATGTTAACAGGCTGACAGGAACATTATTTAGCAACTTTCGAGCAAGATAACAACATGATACAGCAGGCTATAAATGCAACTAGGAGCATTAATGGATAGAGCAAGACATGTATAACAAAACATCCTTAGTGAAACATCTCCAGATTATGCATAGAACGACTTGTAGCAGCAGGTTTACATGGCATCACAAAAAACAGATCTATCTAGCAAAACAGCAACAGCAAGTACCCTCCTTAACAAGCTTGATGCACTCAGCACACAACTCACAAAAATAAGTGGATGGCACCACTGGAAAGATGACATAGCATAGATCAAAACACATGTAGAGCTCATGTTCATAGGATGCACACATCAACCATGGCAAAAATGACAAATGAGCAAGTTATAATAGTTTCAGCAGATTAACAGCAACATGCACCCTTCCAGCAGCATTTCGGGCATCAAGATGATCTCAAATGAACATTATGCAATGGAATGGAACGAAGTACTCGTCGAGGCGAACAATTTGACATATTACACGCACGAAACAGAGCAGTATGGAGCAAGTTATGATGCGATGAACATGGCATGATTATGCAAAATATTTCGAGACTTGGTGGAAATCTCAGGGGGTCAACCTTGCACGGACATCGAGGCACGTCGGACATGTCGCCGGAGAAGGGTGGAGATGGCCGGAGAAGGGTGGATCCGGCCGGATCTCGGCGCGGGGAGGCGGAGGAGGGAAGCGGCCGGCGGCGGGGGGTCCGCGGCGGCGCGGAGGAGCCGCGGCGGCTGGGAGGCCGGGCGCCAGGCGCGGGCCGGCGGTGGCGTGGGGCGGGCGGCGCCGGTGGCCGGGCGGCGCTGGATCCGGGCGGCTTGCGGCGGGGCCAGGCGAGGCGCAGGGCGCAGGGCGGCGGCGGTCGCCGGCGGAAGGCGCCGGAGGGCGGCGGGGCGACGGGGCGTGGTCGCCGGCTGGCGAACGACGGCGAGCGGGCGCCGGCGCGGGAACCGGGGCACGCGGGCGGGCCGGCGGGGCCCAGATGCGGCCCGGAGCGGGCCGGCTGCGAGCTCCCGCGGGCCACAGCAGAGGAGGCGCGGGGAGGACGGCGGCGTGACATGTGGCGGCCTCCGATTGGGCGGGGCACGGCGGCGGACGCGTCCGGTCCGATCCGGATGTGTCCGGCGGCGGAGAGGGAGCGAAGCTAGGGTTTGGACCCGGGATTAGAGGAGGGGGAGGTGTTTATATAGACATAGGGAGCTAGGAGAGTTCAAATGAGGAGCGGTTTTCGGCCACGCGATCGTGATTGAACGACCGAGAGCATGGAGGGGAGTTTGGTGGGTTTTGGGCCACTTTGAAGGGGTGTTGGGCTGCAAACAGAAGAGGCTTTTGCGGTTAACCGGTTAACAGTTGGAGTATCAAACGACCTCCAAATGGCACGAAACTTGACAGGTGGTCTACCGGTGCTATACCAAGGCCGCTTGGCAAACCTCGGGCCATTTCGTGAAAGTTTAACACCCGCACATGAAAAGAGGCAAAAGGGGACGCTGGAGGACATAGGAGTGCCGGATTGCAAAACGGACAATGGGGAAAATGCTCGGATGCATGAGACGAACATGCATGCAAAATGAGATGCACATGATGACATGATATGAAATGCATATGATGACATGGCAAAGTGCAACACGCAAGCACATGACATGGCAACGACGGCGCATAACTGGCAGACACTTGGCGCATCGAATCCGGGGCGTTACAACACTCCTCCACTAACAAGAGATCTCGTCCCGAGATCTTAGGACCGAGACGGAAGGAAAAAGGGATGAGGTGAAACAAGAACTCAAGAGAAGAAGCAAAGAATCGAGAGCCCTCGAGAAGAAGAGAGGAACGACGAGAATGACGAGAATCGAAAGCTCACGGAATCAGATAGACTATGAAACCACTCCTGTTAGAACGAGATAAGAAATGAATAAAACTGAAAGGATTTAGGCAGCACTCCGGCTAAAACATGGAGGAATAGAGCATGAGCTAGAGAGGATGGAATGATACTTGATGAAGACATGACACAAAATCTCCGGAAAAAATGGAAGGAGTTGAATGAAAGAACGGAGAAGAAATTGACAACTTGTGCCACGAATGAAATTGAAAGCATCTTTAGAAGGAAGTATTGAACGGAGTTGTTGAGAAAATCAACAACGAAAGAATAGGCTCGTTGTGGTCTTATAGGTAACATCTCAAGATCATAAGGTGATAACCGGCCACAAACCAAAATGATTGGATATCTTAGAAGAACGAAGAAATGCGAAACTCCACTTCAAAAGAATATGGAGAATTAATTGCACTTCGATACGCGAGAAGAAAAGATACTTGAACTCCAGCAACAAGAATCTTGATGACCTCATGAAGAAAGAATTAAAACATGAAGAACCACCATGAAGAACTCCGGTGACAAAAGACAATTAGATAGAGTTGAAGGATGAAAGAATAAGATGAGCTTTATGATGATTTAGATGGAGGTTCTGACGAGATGGCAGAGGAAAATTTGAACTCCGGAAAAGAAAAGATGAAATCACTTGGAACTAGAATTTATTCATCAAGAACAAACTCCGAAGGATGGTATTACTCACTTGAGGAAATAAGAATAAGATTTATTGTATGCTTATCCTTTATCAAATTAAATTGATGACAAGCAATGGATTCTTGCATACTACTTATTCTTGTTGGAAAAGGATTAAGGGGAATAAAGCACAAAACTTGAGAAAGTCTTCATGAACCACCGGTAGGATTGAAAAGAATGAAAGGATTAAAAATGATAATGAAGGAAAAAGAATCTTGAACGAACCACCATAAGAATTCGAAAATGACTGTCGAAAGAGAATGAATCACAGGGAAGAATTAGAAGAACAAATATGCTAGAGGGGATTAAGATGCAAAAGAACAAAGAGATCATGAGATGATTAAAGAACACTTTAACGAAGCACGGGGGTAAATAGAGAACGATAACTGTAATGATGGCCTCCGGTGAAAAGAAACGGAAAAAAAAACTTCTGACATACTCCGGATGGGTAAGAAGGAATATCTGGCAAATGGAATAATATGAGAGGATAACATGAAGCTAGAACCACGAAAATTCGAGAGAATGGGCAAGATTTAGAGGAAAAACTCTTCTTCTATCTTGAAATGATGACGAGGAATGCCACGAAAATTACTGAGATACTCCGGTAGAATGAAAAGCAAAGAGGTTAGGCCGACGATGAAATGATTTGAAAGAGATCTTGGAGAAGGCAAGTGACCGATGGAATCCATTCTTACGTCACACTTGAAAAGAATTTGCGAATAACTCTGGGGAAATTTAGAAGAGTCAGGTAAGATCCTGGAAAAAGACCTGTGGGTTAGGGCCCACTGGAGAGATAACACCGTTGAAAAGGATTGTTGAAAAGATAGATGATGCACCGGAACAATGAAATATTTGAATGAGGTGACCACCTCGAATTAATTCGAACACAGACAAATCTCTTGAGATTTCTTCCAAACTCCGAAATGATTAAATGTCGAGAGGCGAACGAGCAAGGGGAAAACATTTGAGCCGAGGGAAATATCATAATCACTACCGAAAATTGGAATTGAATCCATCGGAGAAGAAAAAGAGATGAAGAATGCCAAACGAGATGAGAATTCACCGGTTGAAAAGATTGACAAAAGATTGAAGAGGCTCCACATGAATGAAACTTGATGCTCGAAAGAGACTCATGCTCCGGTAAGAAGAGGTTGGGACGGCGGGAAAACAAAGGCAACTTGGAAGGGGAAACCAACGAATATCTTGAAGAGAAAACACCGGTTAAAATCATTGAGGAAAGAAGGCAAAGACTTCGCATGAGTAGGAAGCATACTCGATTACGGACTCCGACTTCGAGAAGAAAAGGGGTGGGTGGGTGGGAAAAGAAGGCAACTGACCATTGAACTTGGCAAGGAAGAAGAGGTTCGAGTCGACTTGACGAGAGATGCACCGGATGAAAAGAGCTGAGAACCAACGATCGGAAAACCAACTACGTGATCCTAAAGAAAATTTGAAAGGGAAGAGAAGTAGTTCAAAACACCTATGTCAAAATTTCTCACCAGAGTGACGAAGAGGCAGAGGAGTAAAAAGAATTCCTACTCTCCGATATAACTAGACTCTGAAAATAGTTTTCTTCTAGACTCAACAACGACCAACCTACACGATCAATCAAGGGGGCTCCTAGGGTCGGTCGAGGCTCTAATAGCAACTTGTCACGCCCAATATGCGACCCTTTCCAAAAGGAACTCGAAGGTCCCACCAGGGATAGACCCGCATATTGAAATGCTTTTGCAAGGTGGATATCATTACATCAACATTACATAATAGTGGGGATACATCCAAAACATCCAATGACACATGAATACAACAATATATCATACATGAGAACAACATCTGACTACGGATGAAACATAAACAGAAACTCAAACAATATCCACCCTTCTAGCCCAGGCTGCCGACCTGGAACCTATCCCCTGATCGAAGAAGCAGAAGAAGAAACTCCAAAACAAGCAACATCGCGCTCGCGTCAAGATCATCGCATAACCTGTACCTGCAACTGTTGTTGTAGTAATCTGTGAGCCACGAGGACTCAGCAACCCCATTACCATGGGTATCAAGACTAGCAAAGCTTAATGGGAAAGGAAGGGGTAAAGTGGTGAGGTTGCAGCAGCGGCTAAGAAAGTATGGTGGCTAACATACGCAAATGAGAGCGAGAAGAGAAGCAAAGGAACGGTCGTAAAACTAGCATTGATCAAGGAGTGATCCTGAACTCCTACTTACGTCAATCATAACACAGAAACCGTGTTCACTTCCTGGACTCCGCCAAGAAGAGACCATCGCGGCTACACACATAGTTGATGCGTTTTAATTCGGATCTGGTGTCAAGTTATCTACAACCGGACATTAACAAATTCCCATCTACCACATAACCGCGGGCACGGCTCTCAAAAGTTTATACCCTGCATGGGTGTCCCAACTTAGCCCATGATAAGCTCTCGTGATCAATGAAGGATCTACCTTCTCCCAGGAAGACCCGATCAGTCTCGGAATCCTCGTTTACAAGACATTTTGACAATGGTAAAACAAGACCAGCAAGACCGCCCAATGCGCCGACATCCCGATAGGAGCTGCACATATCTTGTTCTCAGGGCAGCACCGGATGAGCAATCCGTACAACTAAAACTAGACCTCAAGTTTCCTTGAGGGGGCGCTGCAAAGGGCTCTAGTTCGGACCAACTCTTAGATAAGCATCGGCCCGGGGGGCTATAATAAAGATGACCCTTGGGTTAATTACTCCCAAGGGAAAAGTAGGTGGTGGTGAGACAAATGGTAAAACCAAGGTTGGGCCTTGCTGGAGGAGTTTTATTCAAAGCGAACTATCAAGGGGGTCCCATAAATCACCCGACCGCGTTAGGAATGCAAAATCCGGGAACATAATACCGGTATGACGGAAACTAGGGCGGAAAGAGTGGAACAAAACACCAGGCATAAGGCTGAGCCTTCCACCCTTTACCAAATATGTAGATGCATTAATAATATAAGAGATATTGTGATATCCCAACATAATCCTGTCCACCATGGAGAAATCTTCAACTTCACCTGTAACTAGCAACGCTATAAGAGGGGCTGAAGCAAAGCGGTAACATAGCCAAGCAACGGTTTGCTAGGAAGGGTGTCAAAGGTTAGAAGTTCATGGCAATTTGGGAGGCTTGAAGAACAAGTGATAGGTAGCGCAGCATAGCGATAGAACGAAGCAACTAGCATAGCAATGATAGTAGTGAGATCCAGGGCAGCGGTCATCTTGCCTGAAATCCCGCAAGGAAGAAGAACGAGTCCATGAAGAATATGAAGCCACGAAGACGAACCACACGTAGACGAACGCATCCTCACGATCGCAACGAAACGGGAACTATCGAGAAGAAGCACACGACATCGTAAACACACTACACATAGACAAGACATGATGCACAACAAGCATGATGCATGACAAAGCTACATGAAGCTACTCATGGCAAGAGATGATGCATACAAGAGCAACACATCAAGGCAAATTTAAATGAGGCCGGAAACAACATATAACAATTCCGGTAAGTCCTCATATGCAAATTTCGAAATTGGTCCAGATATGAATAAACCTTATGTTCAAATTGTTAAACAGCAAGTTAAGATGCACCAAGATGATCTACCCGAAATTCTTGTCAAGTTACATATAAAGTTCATTAGATTCGGAGCTACGGTCTAGAAGATATGAGCAAATCAAGTTAAGCATGGCATTGATGCAAAATGCAAACAAACATCAAGCAAACACAGCAAAACAAGGATGCAACATGGTAATATGAAGCTACATGCAAAAACAAGCAAGTTTCATATAGAGCACACTCAAAACGGAGCAACGGGGCAACACATACACTATACAAGTCATAACAACAATCTGTCCATAACAGCAACTAGGCATATCGCAAGCTTCAAAACAACATGCTAGAGCACCCCAACATAAGAACAAAAGGGATGAGCATGAAGTACAGGTAAAGCACAACAAAACATGAACACTGAGCTATCTCCAGAAAAGACTAGAACAAGCTCAAAAGGACATGGGAAGATTGCAAATTATAAGTTTCAGACTTTTGCAGAAATAACATCAGGTTCCAAATTTTAGAGCTATCAAACAACATGTTACAGGAACTTATCATGGCAAACAAAGGCATGGCATGAATCTACTAAAAGCATAGATCAAAAGACCCTTACTGACCATGAGCCAAAAAGGCATAGAAAATATGGTGGCACCCATGTAAACATGGCAAGTTATATTACAGATTCATATATGGCAGGAACAACAATAAGTAGGCATGTTGGTGAGCTTGAAACACTCACCACAGAGTAATACATGGCATGGAAAGGCAACCAACAGTAGGAAGACATGTTTATGAAGCTAAGCATGGCAAGAGCAAGTTCATAGGGTGCATGGATCACTAGAAAAGCACATGGCCAAAACTGAACTTAATGTTAACAGGCTGACAGCAACATTATTTAGCAACTTTGGAGCAAGATAACAACATGATACAGCAGGCTATAAATGCAACCAGGGGCATGATGGATAGATCAAGACATGTATAACAAAACATCCTTCGTGAAACATCTCTAGATTATGCATAGAACGACTTGTAGCAGCAGGTTTACATGGCATCACAAAATAACAGATCTGTATAGCAAAACAGCAACAGCAAGTACCCTCCTTAACAAGCTTGATGCACTCAGCACACAACTCACAAAAATAATTGGATGGCACCACTGGAAAGATTACATAGCATAGATCAAAACACATGTAGAGCTCATGTTCATAGAATGCACACATCAACAGTTTCAGCAGATTAACAGCAACATGCACCCTTCCAACAGCATTTCGGGCATCAAGATGATATCAAATGAAAATGATGCAATGCAATGAAATGAAGTACTCGTCGAGGCGAACAATTTGACATATTACACGCACGAAACGGAGCAGTATGGAGCAAGTTATGATGCGATGAACATGGCATGATTATGCAAAATATTTCAGGACTTGGTGGAAATCTCAGGGGGTCAACCTTGCACGGAAATCGACGCACGTCGGACATGTCGCCGGAGAAGGGTGGAGATGGCCGGAGAAGGGCGGATTCGGGCCGGATCTCGGTGCAGGGAGGCGGAGGAGGGAAGCGGCCGGCGGTGGGGGGTCCGCTGCGGCTAGGAGGCCGGGCGCCAGGCGCGGGCCGGCGGTGGCGTGGGGCGGGGGGCGCCGGCGGCCGGGCGGCGCCGGATCCGGGCGGCTGGCGGCGGGGCCAGGCGAGGCGCAGGGCGCGGGGCGGCGGCTGTCACCGGCGGAAGGCGCTGGAGGGCGGCGGGGCGACGGGGCGTGGTTGCCGGCTGGCGAACGGCAGCGAGCGGGCGCGGGCGCGGGAACCGGGGCACGCGGGCGGGCCAGCGGGGTCCAGATGCGGCCCGGAGCGGGCCGGGTGCGGGTTCCCGCGGGCCACGGCAGAGGAGGCGCGGGGAGGACGGCGGCGCGACATGTTGCAGCGTCCGATTGGGCGGGGCGCGGCGGCGGACGCGTCCGGTCTGATCCGGACTTGTCCGGCGGCGGATAGGGAGCGGAGCTAGGGTTTTGACCCGGGATTAGAGGAGGGGGAGGTGTTTATATAGACATAGGGAGCTAGGAGAGTCCAAATGAGGAGCGGTTTTCGGCCACGCGATCGTGATCGAACGTCCGAGAGCATGGAGGGGAGTTTGGTGGGTTTTGGGCCACTTTGAAGGGTTGTTGGGCTGCAAACAAAAGAGGCTTTTGCGGTTAACCGGTTAGCCGTTGGAGTATGAAACAACCTCCAGATGGCACGAAACTTGACAGGCGGTCTACCGGTGCTATACCAAGGCCGCTTGGCAAACCTCGGGCCATTTCGTGAAAGTTTAACACCTGCACATGAAAAGAGGCAAAAGGGGACGCTGGAGGACATAGGAGTGCCGGATTGCAAAACGGACAACGGGGAAAATGCTCGGATGGATGAGACGAACATGCATGCAAAATGAGATGCACATGATGACATGATATGAAATGCATATGATGAAATGGCAAAGTGCAACACGCAAGCACATGACATGGCAACGACGGCGCATAACTGGAAGACACCTGGCGCATCGAATCCGGGGCGTTACAGGGTGTAAGGCGCAGCAAGCTTCACCACATCCTGCGAGCCACCGCGCCCGTGTGCGGGGGAGACGGTGTACTAAGCAAGCTTCTCCTCGTTCTACGTGTTGACGGGACACATCAAAAGTACTCCAGTGTATAGAGCCTTGCCTCTAAGGTAGGCCCCACATGGTTTGCCTCTTTTTTTAATTTAACATAACGCGTCAAGTCGCAATTTGTTTGTTCACCCGTGGTAGATGATCCTCCCTCCACCAAGTGGACAACCAGTACACGTGCCAAATTACCACGTGGGCTGCCTTTTTCGCACAGAAATGAGCTCCACCGTGTACCTGCGCGGGTGTGGTTGGGAAAGAGACGAGAGTACGTGCGCCGTGCATCCACCTCTTCTCTTCATGCACGTCCCCCACCTAAGTGGGTGTGTGTGAGAGATACAAACCGTGTTTGTGAGTGTTTTTTGTTTTGGGGTGGGGGTGGGGGTGGGGTTGGGGTGGGGGTTGATTTCGTGAATTATTTGTGGGAATATGTGTCGATGACATCTCAAACAAAATTTTGCATGCAATGTGTGTGAAATGGAGGCCTATCCATATCATATATAGAGGGTCGGGCAATCCACGAGAAGAGAGGGAGGGTTCATAGATATCAATAGAGTCGAAAAGAGGATCAAGTGGGTGGGTGTGAGATCGATGAAGAGAGCCATCGGAATTGTGTGTGTGTGCAAGTCAAAGATATAGGGCGACTGACGTACCGGAACGTCAGAGGGCACATGTCAAGTTTGTGTGTGGCAGGGAGACGTGACTAGAGCGCTTGATGTATCGGTGTGTGTGGGGGGAGGGGTGGGGGGAGGGGTAGGCAGAGGCCTAACTATAGAGGTAGAACGACTCGTATATGTGTTGAGAAGGAGAGACCCAGCTATGTCTTGAGGGAGATCGGTCAACATCCATACATAACTGAAGGACAGAAAATATGATGGGACAGAGAGAGATAGAGAGGAGAGAGAGAGAGGGAGGTAGAGGGGTAGAGTGCTGGATGGGTGATGGAGTTGCTTCTCGAAGATGGTGGGAGAGGCCTACTAGACAAACTGAGGGTGGAACTGCAATGTTATTAATAAGAGTGGGGATGTGTTTCTGTGTGTGCCTATGTGCGATAGATCTATCGGGATGCATTCATGGATGATGAAGGGGAAGGGGAACCATGTGTTTGGTAAGCAAACCTAACTAGATCAGTAGATCAATTGTTGTTTGTCGGAGGAAGGGAGAGACATAACTAATGAGGTAGATCGATCGACGCGTGGGTAAAAACGAGTTATAAGGACCTAGCTAGCTATATGTATAGCGAGAGATCGGTTGGTGTACATCCATTTGTTAGAGGCAAATAAGGCCCAGCGAGACGGATAGACAGAGGAATGGAGCTAGGAGGTGGTGCGAGAGGCCCAGCTACTAGCTAGATAGGGGGAGGAGTGTGCGGTTGTGAGATCGATGAAAAGAGGGGCGAGAGTTTACACGTGTGTGTGACCGTATGAGAGACACGAGGCAAGGACACATAAAGGAGGAGATTGAAGGTGTGTGTGTATGTTGTAAGCAGGCATCGCTGGAGAGGTTTATCGAACGGTGTGTGTCATAAAGGAGTTGTGGAGACTCTGGGAGAATGACCTAAAGAAAAAAAAAATGAATGTGCCCGGTGGATAGAATGCCGAGGGAGGGGAGGGCGAGGAGGGCGTGTGCATGCACAAGAGAAAGTTAGTGGTAGCTACAAAGGTTAGAGGATTGTGTGGGTGTAAGAGACTAACAAAGATCATAATTTCATATGAAAGCAGATTCATAAATTTGAATAGGAGATCATAGTGTTTTAAACATATGCATCCATGAATATAGTGGTGATACACGTGTTGTGCACATGTTATACCATAATGTAATAACGCATGGCGTTTGCAACTCACGGCTAAATGCCGAACAATCTAAACCATACTATACATCAAACAATCTCACATTTTACTTGAATTTGTGATAATGTGTGGCGTTTGCTGCTTACAACTAAACATTGAACAATCTAAACAATACTATATATCAAACATTCTCACATTTTATTTGAATTTGTGGTAATGTGTGGTGTTTGCAACTCACATCTAAATACTTGTAGGCATAGGGGGCGGGGCACCATAGATAATGTGATAAACACATTATACATAAGAGACATGGTTTAGATTATGAAGATCTAGCTAGAGCTAGAAATGTAATGTGATTTGAAATCAACATAAAGTGGATTCAAAAAATCGAGTTCGAGTTCATATAGTACACATAGTTCATATGTAACTCGAGAATAATCATGTGGTGTGCTATGAAGATAATACACAAACGATGGTTTAACTTGACAATAATGTTGATTGTAGATCTTATTAAAACAGAGAAACGAATTCAAATGCTTTGACTTCACAACAATCATTATTGTAGATCTTATTCAAATAGAGAAACGAATTCAAATTTAGTTAATATTAAAGGGGTAGTATATACGTTTGGAATGCACTAAAACGTTCATTTGAGTAGTAGGTTGCATGCATTATACACGTAGCAAATATTTTAATTGAACATGACAAGAATTCAATGTTTTGAATGACATTTGTAGTGCGAATTGATTTGGTACAGTACACGTTAGGCTTGTCCGGAAATTTCAACCCGCGCCTTGTTAGCCCGAAATATTTAAGATATATCTTTGTCTCGTCGTGCTCTGACAACTCCCTTCATCAAAACCCACGCCTTGCTATTCCGAAATTACAACGCACGTGAAAACACACACCTCCTGTGAAATCTCGACACACAAAATGCCCGTGGTACCCCTGAACCAAAAGAACAGCCTCAAATCGGTGGGGGTACATTCATAACTTACCCCACTTTTTGGACAAGCGCGTCCCTAAGCCATGGTTCCCCACTGCCATCCCATCTGCCCACCCATTCGTACACCGAGGCCGCGAAAACCCGCGACGAAGCCCCACACCCTGCTCCGTCCGCCACCTAGCCGGAGGCTCTTCCCCGACGACGTCGTCCACAGCAACACCTCGACGTCCCTCATCCACCGTACCAGATGAGGATCTGTCGTCGATCTCGTCAACCCGCCGGTTCAGCCACCCCGTCCTCCACCTCCATGGAGCTGCCCCGACGTTCCCCTCATGTTTCGCGCCACCTCCATTCCCACACCACCGTCTTCACCTGCACCACCGGAAGAGCATCATCATCACTGTTTCCTCGGATGAAGTTGCGGCCTAATAGGCCCCACCAAAGAGGTTGTACACTAATCGCCGCATTTTCTTCTTGATTCGATCTCACGGTGCTGTCGGCGCTCGGTCCCGAGCCGACACGGTGCGGCTCAATCCACTGCGGCGTCGCCAGCCACTTCCTCCACGACATCGCACCCTCGGCGGCGACGTCCACATCAGTAGGAGCTATTGCTGCTTTAGCTCTCGCTCGCGCTGCTGCTCTGCTCTTGCTCTCGGTCCCCTTCCTGGTCTGCTCTTGCTATTGCTCTTGCTCGCGCTGCTACTCTCGCTCTTGCTCTTGCTTGTGATGCTGCTCCAATTTAGCTACACTTCAGTCGACTGAATCAACTAACCAGCCGCAGCGGGGAGGGGGGGCTCTCCAGGGTGAAGGAAGAACCAGCCGCAGCGGGGAGGGGGGCTCGCTGGAGAGGTACCCCACTATGTATCTTAGGGTTCAGGGTGGGGGCGGTGGTCGCCGGCGGTGGCAGGGCGGTGGCGTGGGGGTCACCGGAGAAAAAGCTCGGCAAGGGGGGGGGGGGGCTAGAGGGATGGCTGTCGCGGCGGCGGACCGGTGGTGGGGAGTGTTTTTGGGGCGGGCGGGGCGGTGCACCGCCGGCCGCGGGCGGCGGGAGGCTACTGTTTGGCCGGTGGTGGCTGGCAGCTCAGGGGGGTGGAGGTTGAAGATGAACTGCAGACCCTTGATTTTGTATCCAACGGCTGCAAAATCAACTAACCAGAGACGAAAAGGTCAGTCGACCGATGTGTAGCCTCACCTTTCTAGTGCGTTTAGTTTCCACAGCAAAATTCAGTTTCGACAGCAAAATTCAGTTTTGACAGTTAAGTTCAGTTTCGATAGTTAAGTTCGGTTTTGACAGTTAAATTCAGTTTCGACAGTTAAGTTCAGAGATGAGCGGCTGATGTATTTTACATATAGCACTTTGTGGTTATGTATTTTACGTCATGTATTGGAGATGCTATTAGAATTCCACTCAGGTTAACATTGTCTCTCTTGTCCTGCTTCAGCCTCGGCGTCATACAACTCACTGGAGCTGCTCCAACGACGAAACCCTCCATCACAGTGGAGCAGTACCACGGGCTCCATCTCCAGACGCCTAAGATCTTATTCCCCTCCTTCGATAGCCAAGTCAACCGGAGCATCCTCACCGGACAACCCAATCACGCTGAGATCGACATGGCTTCGCCAGAGGTTGTACACTTGTTGCATCTCTTTTTTACTCTACATGTTATATCTATTGTCCACTGACCACACGTAGTAACGGGAAATACGATTATTTTATCCTACTATATGACAAGCAGTGAGGTACCAGGCAACTTAGCTTTCCGTGATGGACTCTCTTGAACGCCATCATTATTTATCTCTGCGCGTTTGAGCTGTGCATTTGTCGATGGCCCTGGGAGTTGAGCTAGTAGGGTAGTGGCCTGGGTCCAACGTAATAAAAGTAGCACAAAAACATTTTTTTAGTGTAGGCTTTTCCTTGCTCAAGCCTACCTACTATAATCGCCAGTGCTTGAAAGGAAAAGTGAATGAAAAACATAGGAATTGGAAAGTTTCCTATGGTACTACTATTCATGAATTTGGTTCAAACGAACAGAGCAAAGGAAAACTGTAGGATTTGTTCCTTTAGTGTCTCCTTGAAAGAAAAACGTAGGAATTTTAATTTTCACTTGTACTCCTTTTCAAATTCCTATTCATGAAGCACAAGACTAAGAGATAGTAGCATAATAGCATTATAACCGTACATTTTCTTGTGGTTTGACTTAATCTCACCATGCTTCTTTGCGTCCTATGATCTTCAAATTGTTGTGAATCAAACACCCAGATTAGCAAAAATCCTGTGTTTTTAGATTCTCTGTTTTGCACGTGCATTCCTATCCTATTCCTCTCTATTTCCTATCCCTACATTGTTGGAATCCTCCAATTCAAACGAGCCCTTACAGAATTACTTCTCTTACAGATAGTTGTCAAAGAAAACCTTGCGTGGTTTGTCCCGCTCCTGCTTCACTGTCGTCCACCCCAGCTCAGCTGCTCCAACGACAGAAGGGTCCAACACAGCAGGGATCCGGCCTCCAGACTGTCTTTCGCCGCCTCAGATCTTCTTCCCTACCACCGACAGCCATGAAAACTCCATTACCATCATCAACCGAGCAGATGACCTCGAGGACTACACGGGTCGGCAAGAGAGGTCTCACTCTTTCGTGTCTGCTTATGTTATGCATCGCTTAATATTACATGCTACTTTATCGTCATGTTCACCGCTTAGACTCTGAGTAAACTCCAAACTAATGGTCAAACTTGAGTTTTTAAATGGTTGTGGGGTACATATCAGGGCCGCAATCAATAGTATCTATCTACTATCTGGTTAATCTCTGGTGTATACTATGAGTTTCATGTTAGATGGGAAACAAACAGTAAAGAAGCCATTATCTGTATTTTTTAACTGAAGCCATTATCTGCCTAGTATTATTGGTATTAGTCCTATCCACAGGTTGCTACCATCACTCTGGATTTCTGCATGCACTCCTTACATAATCTCACTATGTTTTATTCCTATGCATAACAGTTATTGTAAACAATGGAACTGAACATGTAGAGCAAAAGAGACGAGCCTTGCGTGGCAATAAAATTTCATGCAGACGTCGCTCCATGGTAGGCGCAAAGGCAGCCCCCCTCCACGCATTTTGGATTGTAATCGAGAGGAAGATATCTGTTCTGAGGGGGATTCAGAAGGAGAAGACAACTCCTATTTACCCCTTGAGGTCTTCGCTCTAACTTGGCATGCTGATGTTGGTTATATCATGCATATGGTGCCTTGCATTGCTTACTTTATACATCAAATATGTCATCTGCTTAGTTTAGACATCCTTTGTGCGAATGCCATCTGTTTAGTTTATTCATCATTTATGTGAATTATGCAATGCCATCTTCTTTAGCCAGGCATCATATATGTGAATTTTGCAATGTCATCCTGCTTAGCCAGTCATCTTATATGTAAATTATATCAGGCCATCCTTTTTTCGTTACATATTACATTTGTCAAGAGTGTTAGTACATTCAACTGCTCTTCGTGTGCATCAGCCATTTGACATGGTGATAGCAAATTCTGGAGTGAAAACAAGGTCTTCAGAGCAGACTATGCTATCTGACGAAGCGCATATCTCGCTGGTTACGGATAGCTCCTTAGAGGAGGATTCAGAGACAGATGACCAGTCCTATCCCCCCCCCCCCCCGAGGTGTATGCTTTAACTTGGCAGGGTTATGTTGCTCATATCGTGTGTATGGTGTCTCGCATTGCTATGTCATTTGATTAGTTTAGACATGCTTTGTGTGAATGCCACCTGTTCAGTGTCTAATTACCATATATGTGAATTATGCATTGCCATCTTGTTGCAAGACGTTATATATGTGAATTATACAATGCTATCTTGTTGCAAAGGCATTATATATGTGAATTATGCAATGCCATGTTGTTTAGCCAATCATCATGTATGTGAATTATATCATGCTATCATTTTTTTGTATTACGTGTTCCATTTGTAGACAACGTTTGTATATTCAACTACTCTTCCTGTGCATCAGCCATTTGAAGCGGTGATGGAAGTATCTGGAGTGAAAACAAGGTATTCAGAGCAGACAATGCTACCTGCTGAAGCAGACATCTTGCTGGTTACAGAGAGCTTGTCAGAGGAGGATTCAGGGAATGTTGACTAGTCCTATTTCCCCCCTGAGGTCTATGCTCAAACTTGGCAGGGTTATATTACCCATGTTATGCATGTTGTCCTGCATTACTTAGTTTTTACATCATATATGGATTGCCATCTGCTTACTTGCTTACTATATAAATCATATATTTGAATTATATCGTGCCATCATGTTTACATAGTACATACACATCATCTATCGGAATTATGGTATGGCAACCCATTTAGTAAATACATCATATAGTTATATCATCTCATCCTGTTTACTGTTTACAGTCATCATATTTTGAATTATTGCATTCTATCCGTGAATGTATGAGAATTATGGCATGCCAACCTATTTAATAAACACATTATATAGTTATCTCATGTCATCCTGTTTACATAGTATCATATTTTGAACTATGTCTTTCCATCTTTTTTAGTTAGCCATCATAATGTGAAATTGTGTCATGCTATCTTGTTTAGTTAGCCATCATATATGTGAAATCGTGTCATGCTATCCTGTTTGGTTAGACAACATAAATATGAATTATTTCATGCCCTCTTTTATTCCCCACTATCCATTGCACCTATCTATCATACAATGTCTCTACTTTCAATTACTTTTCTTGTTTATCAACCATTTGAATTGGAGAGGGTGATGGCAGTATCTAAGGGAGTAACAACACGGTCTTCAGAAAAGATAGTGCTACCAGTTGATGCAGATAGAACCAGGGTTGTACTTGCCCAAGGACTAGATCCACCACACATAACCTAGACTCTTGCAGATTGTACCCCTACCCAGTTAGACAGAGAACCAGCTACACCCCTTCTAACCCCAACCCCGGTAGATAGTAACCCAGTTCCAATTGACACAACACCGTCGCCACCACAGAGCACCCAAACACGAGCAGTTAGTAAGGGAACTGCAGTGCCCAAAGCACAAGGACCACCACTCTGAATCCCAACTCAACAAGTAAAGGAGAAGAAGATTTGTTCTCAGGTCAGGTTCTACAGCTATGGTTCATACTCCTTTGCTCTTGCATTACTGTACTTACTCATACCAATTATTTTCAAATTTGAAGGATGGAATTGAAAATCCAATGGCGCAACAGGTATGTTTTAAACATGTTTCTTTAACTGGTTTGCTGTTGTAACCTGCTCTATGTTGATTTCAGTTTCAATTGAATAAACAGTTATGTTCTCATGTCATGCACATTACAAGTGTTGTTATTGCTCTATTGTTTCCCACACTTATATTCTGTCTATTCTGCTTTGTCTTGAACAAATATTATTTGAACTCTGTCTCTATCTTGATTTGGCAACAAAAACTAGAATGATATAGGCCATGGTACATAGATATATGTTTGTTTCATGCTGTTATCCTGTCCACTTTACTACTGAACTTATTTACCAAAATGAGTTTCATATACAACATGGTAAACATGTGATGTGTCTGCTTGTTTTTCTTTTAGAATGCGGACAAAATATTGGAGAATAGTACCGAGTTATGCAATGGTAAAGGAAGTAATGCAGATAAGGTCCAAGATAGTGAGTGCTACGTCTTGCGTTGCTTTTCCTTGAAGAGGAAAGGGTGATGCAGAAAAGTAGCGTAAGTATTTCCCTCAGCTTTTGAGAACCAAGCTTTCAATCCAGTAGGAGGCTCCTCAAAAGTCCCACGCATCTACAAAAACAAACAAAGAACTCGCAACCAACGCAATAAAGGGGTTGTCAATCCCTTCACGGCCACTTGCGAAAGTGAGATCTGATACAGATAGTATGATAAGATAAATATATTTTTGGTATTTTATAATATAGATGCTAAAAGTAAAGACGCAAATAAAAGTAGATTGAAAGCTTATATGATAAAAGATAGACCCGGGGCCATAGGTTTCACTAGTGGCTTCTCTCAAGATAACATAAGTATTACGGTGGGTGAACAAATTACTGTCGAGTAATTGATAGAAAAGCGAATAACTATGAGATTATCTAGGCATGATCATGTATATAGGCATCATGTCCGTGACAAGTAGACCGACTCATGCCTGCATCTACTACTATTACTCCACACATCGACCGACTCCTGCCTGCATCTAGATTATTAAGTTCATAAGAACAGAGTAACGCATTAAGAAAGATGACATGATGTAGAGGGATAAACTCAAGCAATATGATATAAACCCCATCTTTTTATCCTTGATGGCAACAATACAATATGTGCCTTGCTGCCCCTGCTGTCACTGGGAAAGGACACCGCAAGGTTGAACCCAAAGCTAAGCACTTCTCCCATGGCAAGAAAGATCAATGTAGTAGGCCAAACCAAACTGATGATTCAAAGAGACTTGCAAAGATAACTCAATCATGCATAAAAGAATTCAGAGGAGATTCAAATATTTCTCATAGATAAACTTGATCATAAACCCACAATTCATCGGATCTCGACAAACACACTGCAAATAGAGTTTACATCGAATAGATCTCCACAAGAGAGGGTGAGAACATTGTATTGAGATCCAAAAAGAGAGAAGAAGCCATCTAGCTAATAACTATGGACCCGAAGGTCTGTGGTAAACTACTCACAACTCATCAGAGGGGCTATGGTGGTGATGTAGAAGCCCTCCATGGTCGATTCCCCCTCCGGCGGAGCGCCGATGAAGGCTCCAAGATGGGATCTCGCGGATACAGAAGGTTACGGCGATCGAAATTGTGTTTCGTTGGCTCCCTGGATGATTTTGGGGTATGTAGGTATATATATGAGGAAGAAGTATGTCGGTGGCCGCCTATGGGGCCCAGGAGATAGGGGGGCACGCCTAGAGGGGGTCGGCGCGCCCTCCTGTCTCCTGGCCGCCTCGCAAGCTTCTTGACTTGCACTCCAAGTTCTCCGGATCACGTTCGTTCCAAAAATCACGCTCCTGAAGGTTTCATTCCGTTTGGACTCCGTTTGATATTCCTTTTCTTAGAAATACTGAAATAGGCAAAAAAAACAACAATATGGGCTGGGCCTCTGGTTAGTAGGTTAGTCCCAAAAATGATATAAATGTTTAAAATAAAGCCCATGAACATCCAAAAGGGGTAATATAATAGCATGGAACAATAAAAAATTATAGATACGTTGGAGACGTATCAGTGAGACATCCCTGTTGGTCTCCAAGAAAGCTGATAAAAACTATCTTGACGACAGTGAGAGAACCCAAAAGTCCTATCTTGATGTAGTGTTCGAGTTATTGGCCACTACTGCTGGCACAAGCTCTTCGAACTCGCTGCCTGAATCAGTTCACCTTCTTGAGTCTCAACTTCATGTTGAAAGACATCGATCAGATGCGCTGCGACAGGAAGCTGAAGGACTGAGGAAGTCCCTGCGGAATTCAGATGCATATTTCCTGGTGCAACAGCAAGCGTTGGAGGATTTAAGCGCCAAACAAGAGAAAGTTAATAAGCTTGCTAAGCATCTTGCCAGCATTATGGGTACCCAAGATATTGTTTCTTGAGATCTTCTGAAGTGGATTCAGTTCTGGATTTGTTTTGCTGCGGTGTTTATTTACGATGGTCGCCATCTTTGACAACAAATGTATATGATATGATGCTTTGTTCCCTATATTTGCACTGGTGGCGAACTTTGATGCCAAGTGGATGTAATATGTGTAATAGTCGTGATAGCCTAGTGTTAGGTGCTTGCTTATTTATTTCCTTGTTGTCTTGTTTATTTGTTTGCTTGTAGTCATTGCAGTTCTTTTTTCACGGTTTGCTAGTGGCTGCAATAACCTATTTTTTAAAACTAGGCCATAATAACCATGGGCTAATATTTACTATAGTGACACTGGGCCTCCTACGGGCCGTAGAAACAGTGAGCCTTCTACGGGCCGTAGAAACAATGGGCCTTCTATGGGCCGTAGAAACAATGGGCCTTCTACGCGCCGTAGAAACGGGCCTTCTACAGGCCGTATCATCAATGGGCCTTATATGGGCCATATGATTGATTGGCCAAACATGGGCCAAACAAACCGCATTATGGCCGTAAATGGGCTAGAGTTGGAATCGCCCGTTCATGGGCCGACCATAACGGGCCATCGTTAATAGGCCGTATTTGATTACGCTATGAAAACGGCCCAACGTATTAACGGACCACAAACGGGCCGACTGTAACCATGGGCTGAATTTGGCCCACAAGCAGAAAATGACAGTAATGAGCCGTAAGTAAACGAATGCTGGAAATGAGCCCAAGAATAAATGGGCTCTGAGAAGGCCGAAAGATAACATGGGCTGGAAACGGCCCAACGGAATTATGGCCTGTTAATGGGTATAAAGTCATACACTGTTCATTATGGGCCAGTTTCACCACGGGCCGTTAATGGGTGTAAAGTGATACAATGTTCATTATGGGTCGTTAATGGGCCAAGAGTTACAAAGGGCCTCATATGGGCCGAAAGATGTCATGGGCCATACATGGGCCAGAAGTGAAAACGGGCTGGAATCATATTGGATGGCCCAGATGACAGTACTAGGCCTAATTCAGATAGGGCGTAATGGGCCTTGGGTTAGTGGGCTGTAAATGGGCTATATGCGAACAGGCCGTTAACATGCTTTCCATGGGCCGGCCCGCACTACTAGGGAAAAGCCTATACACAGAATCTTAGCAGCAGCGCGGCTCAAAAAGGAGCGCTGCTGCTAACTAGTAGTAGCGCGTGTGCTGGAAACTCGCTGCTAATAAGGATTTAGCAGTAGCACGCTCGGCGTAAAACGCGCTGCTACAAATATCGCCCGGTGGTGTTCACCTAACTCTAATTAGCAGTAGCGCGGTCGCGAGAACCGCGCTACTGGTAAGGTTGTAGTAGTAGCGCGCTTTTTTCTGAGATCGCTGCTGCTAAATTTCAAATTGCCACACTTTTTGTCCTAGTTAGCAGTAGCGCCGTATCCCAGAGCGCGCTGCTGCTAATTCCTTAGCAGCAGCGCGTTTTAGATCCTGTGCTACTGCTAACCCGCACCAACCCACCACCTTTCCCCACCCGTCCCTCCCCTCCCCCTCCTCTCTTTCCCTTCCCCCTACCTCCCCTCCCCCTCCTCTCTTCCCTTCCCCCTACCTCCACCACATGCTCCCACTCTCACTCTTCTTCTTCCTCAATACTTCTCCCCCATTACTCTCTCTCTTCTATCCACCTTTCTCTCTCTTCATTACTCCTACCTAACTACACCACCTCCATTAATGCATCTCCTTTCTCTTTTTCCTTCCCACTCCACTAGTTGAAGTTGTCTCCTCCCAAATTAGGTAGCTAGGTAGATGTATGATTTAGTTAAGTGACCTATTTGCCCCCTAGCTAACTACATCTATCTTTGTCAAGAAGAGCTTTGTGCACTTTTGATCTCCCTACAACATCATCTCCACCGTGTGCTCGATCTCGATCGAGATAGAGGTGATGAAAATTTCATGCTTTTGCAAAATGGAAATATGTTTATGTGTGTGTGATATGTTTGTGGAAATTGTGTATGTGGCATGAGTTGACGCCGCCAAATTGTGCTTTTGAGTTGCCTATGTTTTGCCGAAATGTCGATTTATTTCCGTTTCGGCGAATTCGGGGCAAACTCTAGATCCATATATGTCCTATTTTTAGGGAAGGTCATGCCAAATTTTTTTACGACTTTGATGCATGCATGCATTTTTATAATCAATTTCTTTATTATTACCGTGCAGAGTTGACGATGGTCAGTGGAACGATGGTGGACAGGTGGTTGCGGTCGGCGGTGCAGGACATGAAAGAAAATAACCGGACAGAGGTTTTATGTCCGTGTCGAAAATGCAAAGGAATAGTTTGGCTCGACCCCCATGACGATGGTCATGTCGAAGCGCACCTGCTCATGACTGGTTTCATGGATGGCTATACTCGGTGGATAATTGAAGATGAGGATGACGATGTTGAGGATGTCGATGGGGCAGGCAATGATGACATGGGGCAAGACGAAGAGATGATCGATAATGGCGGCGGGGAAGAGGCCGAACATGGCGGCGGAGAAGGGGCCGGACATGATGGAGGAGAAGGGGGCGGACATGGCGGCGAAGAGAACGACATGGACTCCACGCAGCAGAGTTCGTCGGTACTAAGTTCAATTGTGCGGGACCCTCATGTTCAAGCATTTCTTCGCAAGGAGACGAGTACTGAGAGAGCTGCTTCTAGAGAGGAGGCTAAGGTGGAGCAACTGGTGGTAGACTCGAACACTCCATTGTATGATGGTTGCAATCCTGAGGTGACCCGCTTGAGTTTCACGCTCCAAATCCTGAAGACGAAGTCTAAAAACAAATGGACCGACACTAGCCTCGATGAGCATCTCAAGTACCTAAAGGATGTTCTTCCCACGGGTAATCTATGTCCTACTAGTGTTGATGAGGCCAAGAAGATCGTGTGCCCTCTTGATCTGCCACATGTTAGATACCATGCATGCATCAACAATTGCATAATTTATCGGAAGGAGCACGCGGAAAAAACAAGCTGTCCGGTGTGCAATGCTTCTCGATACAAGAAGGCCGGGAAGAAATGTCCCCAGAAAGTTGTATGGTACTTACCGATCACTCCCCGTCTCCAGAGGTATTTTGTAGATCCCAAGGAAGCTAAGCTAATGCGCTGGCATGCGGAGAGGAAGAAGCCCAACGATGGAGATGATACGAAGCTGAGACACGTGAAGGATGGAAGACAGTGGAGAGCGTTGAACAGCTTCTCTCGGCGCGTGTACCGATGGCATGAATCCGTTTGGCAACCAGAACACCAACCATAGCACATGGCCCATGTTTGTATGGATGTACAACCTCCCCCTTGGTTGTGCATGAAATCGAAGTACATTCACATGAGCATGCTTATTCAAGGGCCGAAAAAACTAGGAAATAATATTAATTTGTATCTGGGGCTACTTCAAGAGGAGTTAGACACGTTATGGAAAACACCGGCCAAGACATGGGATGCCAGCAAAGGTGAGTATTTTAACATGAGAGCGGTGCTGATCACGACAGTGCAGGACTATCTTGGTTACGGATATGTGGCAGGCCAGGTGTGCCATGGATATTGCGGATGCACGCGGTGCATGGATGATACGACGTCTCAGTAGCTAACGTCAAGGAAAGATGGCGGGTCTGGGAAAATCGTGTACATGGGGCATCGAAGATGGCTTGAATAGGACGACCCGTGGAGAAACCGTGGAGATCTATTCAATGGTCACGCTGAGCATCGAGGACCTCCACGTAAGCGGAGCGGTGCTGAAATTGATGAGCCATTGAAAAACTGGAAGGAGTGCCCCGCGCCGGGAAAGATGATGAGAAAGGCGCCGGAGCCGCTGCTGAAGGTATGGAAGACGAGGTCTGTGTTCTGGGACTTGGAGTACTGGCACAAACTCGATACACCTCATTGCCTTGATCAAAAGCATATCTATAAGAATGTCTTTGAGAGCTTGCTCGCAACACTGATGAACATGCCGGATAAGACCAAGGATGGGCCGAAGGCAAGAAAAGACTTGCAAGATTTGAAAATCAGGGAAGATTTGCACATGCCGCCCCGTAAAATGTCAGACGAGATAGAGACAGAGACAGAGGCACGGGAGAAGAAGGGCAAGAAAATAAAGAAAGAGGATTATTGCCCCCCTTCTTGCTTCACCTTAAGTCAGGCCGAGATCAATCAATTCTTTAAGTGCCTTACCAAAGTCAAAGTTAGTTCCGGTTACTGTGGCAAGATAAGAAGATATCTAGACACGGACAAGAAAAGGTTCAGCGGGATGAAGTCTCATGACTATCATGTGATGATGACGCAGATACTACCTGTTTCCCTTAGAGGGATAATGGACAAGCACGTCCGTGACACGCTTATTGGTCTCTGCAACTTTTTCGACGTCATCTCTCGAAAGTCGGTCATTGTGAAGCAGCTCCAAAGGCTACAGGAAGAGATTGTTGTGATACTGAATGAGCTTGAGATGTACTTCCCGCTCGCGTTCTTCGACGTGATGGTGTATCTGTGTGTCCATATTGTGGATGACAAAATAGACTGGGGGCCGTCATTCCTGCACAACATGATGCTGTTTGAGAGGATGAATGGGATCATCAAAGGATTCGTTCGTAACATGTCCCGTTCGGATGGAAGTATCGTCCAGGGCTATTTGGCACAAGAGTGCATCTCTTTCTGTGAGAATTTTCTATATGGCGCAGACCAGCCGTTTGGTGTTAGTGTTGGTTTGCCCGTTAACAAGCACGATGGGAGGCTCGAAGGATATGGTCACTGCAACGGTCGCAGGGAACTGCACGTGGCATACTCAGATCGACGTAGCGACTTTGACAGAGCAAACTTGGTAGTGCTACAACACCTAGACGAGGTAGATCCTTTCGTGGCACTGCACAAAGAAATTATCGCAAAGAAGTATCATGACTGGGGGGTATGCAGGACGGACGCCAATGTTACTAGAGAGCACAACTCCACTTTCCTGCATTGGTTCAAAGAGCATATTATTGCTAATCCCCCGGATGAGGGCTCTAAGGACGGATTGCTCATATACGCCTTAGCACATGGCCCCTCACCCAACCTCGTAACCTATCAGGCATATGATATCAACGGATACACGTTCTACACGGAGGCCAAAGATATGAACAGTGATGATCAGAACTCAGGGGTGATGATGGAATGCATGACCGGCAGCGAGAACGGCGCAACTGAACGATTTTATGGAAGGGTCGAGGAGATCTGGGAGCTTGACTACTCTGGACTGCACAACACGACGATGTTCCGTGTCAGATGGGCAAAGAATGTCGAAAGAGAAAGCCGGATGTTCACTACCATGACTATACCCGACGCCAAGAGTGCTACCGTGAACGCTATCGCAAAAAACGAGCCATGGGTACAAGCTAAGCACGTGACACAATGCTTCTTCATAACTGACCCGCGCAATCCCAGCCGTGTTGTCGTGAGGAGAGGCAAAAGGAACATCATTGGAATGGATGGAGTCGCCAACGAGGAAGACTATGATCAGTACGGCAACCCAATGAGGGAAGATGACGATGATGATGAAGTATACGTCAAAACAAGAATCAGTACTACATTACCTAAGAAAAATCGTACTCCATGGAAAAGGCAAAGTCACAATGAGGGGCTCAATTATTCTTCGACGAACAAGAAGGGAAAGAAGCTGACTCAAAAACGAAAACGTCAGCACTAAGGAAACGTATGTTATCGGTCCAATGATGTGTAATATATATATATATATATATGTTCCTATTTTGTATACACACTTAGCCATTATTATGCATGGGTCCAATGATGTGTAATATATATGTTCCTATTTTGCATACATATTTAACCGTCAAATGATGCTGTGGGGACCCCGACTCGCAAGTCGTGATCACCGGATGTACGTGTACAGTGATCCCAGAGATCAATGCTCACTGAACACACAGAAGCTGAATAACAAGAGTCTTACATCCATACATACCGTCTTACACAAATAGTGACCAACATGGTCAAGTCTTACATCGTTAAAGCCTTAAGGGCTGAACATCAAATGAAACATAGCAGCGGAAATCGTTGTTGATAAGTAGAACCCATGCCATCTGCCTTAACCCTACAGGCATTCTGACTGGGAAACGTCCTAGTTCGCATGATCGTCTCCAAAGAACTCTTCTTCGAACTCCGGTTCTTCCATGCCTGGTCAATTAAATAACCAGTGGCAAGCCAATGAGTACTTTGAATGTACTCGCAAGCAACCCATGATTTGGTTCAAGGTACAGTAATGCATGTCGTAGGTATAGTTTTGCATAAAGCTAGTTTTGAGTGCAAGGACATGTTCAACATCCTATAAAGCATGCATCAAGAGAATACGAGTAACCATAAGAACTGGTCACAGATATCAACATAAATAGAATGGGCACCATCCCATTTATGATAAACAGAGAGGGCACCAACCCATCTCAATCGTGTCAAGTCTTCTGACTTGATCCAAGGCAACACCATCATCTCGCACACACCTGGTTTGAAAACAAGTGGACGTAGCCCAAGAGCGGTTACCCAACTGTCCTTGACCGTGGACACGGCTATTCGAATAGTTTTACACTCTGCAGAGGTTGCACACTTTACCCACTAGATCCGGGGAACTTCCGTGTTATCCACGACCCGCGGTACCTCAAGCACCCGGGGTAAGCACCCGATCACCGCCTTTCCCTAGACGACACTAGCATGGAGTCCACTCGATTGGCAGTAACCCCCGTGCCCAACATTTCACATAACATTTTCGTGGAGCCTTGCTCCCATATTCATCACATACCACTGGCACGGGGTACCAACGGTGTGTCCGGTGCCCTGTGAAAACAGTCATGGCCGCCCTACCTGGCATGACCCCGTCCCAAGAGAGAGCACCAACTCTCCCCCGTCACTAGTAATGCGGGCTCCAAGCTAGTATCGGTCTAGGTACTCAACAATGCCCTTTCCCATATAAGGGTAGAGTGGTCGCGCATGTAAGGTTGGAATAACGGTCGCAACTCCGACCAATCCGTTTTGAAATCAACACACCCTTTTGCTTGGCACACCACTTCGTCATCAAGTGGTCACCCATCTCTTCATCTCCCTCGGGCATAAGTGGCACCCGACGGGGTTTTCAAAAGTCTTTGAAAATATTTTGTCTCCATCACCATGCATATCCCCGTCCCTTTTTGCGTAGCACTACTAGCATCCTATCTACTCCCACCGGCATAACCCTCATAAGAAGGTAGGGCCATGCACAATGCAAGTATCAACGAGGAAGTAATCGTGGCAACCAACCCACGTGGTTCACCATCTCATCATGATTCCGATGCATCAATAATAAAGAGCTAAAAATGACATGCATATAGAAAGGGGTATCATAGTCATGGTCAAAGGGCTGCTTGCCTTGGTTGGCTTGATCTTCAAAGTCTTCAGGCCCTGCTCCTCCTTCTTCCTCAGCTACCTCGTCAAATACGGGATCTAACGTCGCAAGAAAACAACGGGAAAATAAGACAATAATAAAAACAGAAAAGTCAAAGTGCTCACAAAAATGTCAACTTATTTTTGTAAAATACTAGGAGGAAGGCTAGGAAGGGGACAACTTTTGGTTTTGGTTCTGGAGCAGCAAAATAGGATTTATGGATTTTCAAAGGCTTATTTAAATGCTAAAAACCACATTTAAATATTCACAGAGAAGAAAAGGTGGTTGGATTTGAGTGAAAGTTGCACCATTAAATAGGTTGCAATATTCTAGGAATTTAGAAATTGGAATCAATGCATTTGGATTAATATTCTGCCCTGTGGAATATTTGGAAATAATACAGAAAAGGAAAAAGAAAAACGGCGCTGTGCCACTGGGCCAGAGAGGCCACAGCAGCAGCAGGCCCAGGGGGGGGGGGAAACCCAGCCCACGCGGCCGCCACGTCGAAGGCGTAAAGGCTGAATACGCCTTCGGCCGACGGCGGATCGGTGCGCGCGCGCGCACGTTTTAAACCTGACGGGTGGATCCCACCCGTCAGGGCGTGAGGCTGACTGGCCGGCCCCACGGCGGCCGTCGTCTACCTCCTGCCAGAGGCGACGGCGAGCTCGCCGGCAGCGATACAGGGCACGGGAAGGGGCGCGGAGGCTACCGTTGGACTCAGGAGCGAGTCGCGGTTCTGGTGGTGGTGGAGACGGTCGCCGGGGTGGCCTGCTTCGCCGGCGACGAGGTCCCGCGGCGGAGGTGCTTCGGGCGCCGGTGGCTCCGGCCGTTTCCGGCTGCAAAACGAGGGGGGAAGAGAGGGGAAAGCATCAGTGAGGCGAGGGGAGTCCAGTTCGAGAGAGAAAAGGAGCGGAGGAGGCCTGTACCCGCAGATCGATGGCAACCCGAGGCGGCGGGGCTCGAGCTCGATCTCGAGCTCGGGCAGCTCTGGAGAGAAGTGGGTGGTTCCGGGGGTGGATTGGGTGTGTGGAGGAGCGACAGGGAGGAAGAGAGAGGCTCGGGAGCGCCTTATATAGGCTGGCCGCGGTTCACCGTGGGCGTGGCCTACGGGCGCCCGCGGGATCGGCTCTGGGGGCCGTTGGAGAGGGGTTGGAGCAGTCCACGGCGCTCGTGGGGATGGAGTAGGGCGCCAGGGAGAAGGAGAGAGAGCGGGGGAGGTTTCTGGCGCCCGCGCGTGTGAGGCCGGCCATTGGCCGAGCCGGGCGGCGTCGGGCACGCGCTGCAGGAGGAGGGAGAGAGGGAGAGACAATGGGGACTGCACGGCGGCGTGTCGCAGACGTCGAGACACATCAACTGGCGCGATGGGAAGGCACGAGGTGGTCGGGAGGCGCGGTGTCAACGGTCGGCGCTCTGGCAGGCGCTCCAGAGCGCGACTTTGGCCGGCATCCGCGGGTTTTCCGCGTCGCGCGCGCGTCCTTTTCTGTCTGGAGGCTACAGTGGAAGGGGGCAAAACCTGGAAAGAGCCTGGGATGCTCTGGGGTGCAGAGGGGAGAGAGAGAGGCTGTGAGAGAGAAGGGAAACTGTTGTCCAGAGAGGACAAACGTGATTCCCCCTTTCCTCCACATTGCTTCCTCGGGTAGAAAAGTGTCTAAGTGACAGAGGGGAGTGAGGAGGGGTTGTGGCAAAAAGATGAACTCAAGGAGATTAGTGAAAGTGGCAAAAATAGGCCTTTTAGTATTTTGCCAGAAGGTGTTTGATGGAGTTTTGGGTAAGCTAATGACTCCCACTGGCCAAGATACTCCAAGGGGTGAAATTCCACATATATTTAGGGCCTTCCACCCATTTTGAGCTTATTTGGACAAAGTTGCCAATGCAACTCTTGCAAACCCTAGAAATGGGCAGAAATGGATTTGTGTAGATCCAGTGGAGTAAATCATTTCTCCTTGATGTACCACTTGGTGTGGTAGCCTTATTTGGTCACATGATCAGGCACACCAAAGTTGGGGTCTTGGAGAAAAAGTTGGTAGTGCAAAGTAGTTCAAACTTGATTCTGGTCAGAGAGGGTTTTGAGGCACTTTGACCAAGATTTCCTCTTCTCCAACCTGTGCCATTTGGTCCAGATGCATCATTAGACCAATGAAGCATGTCCACAAAGTTTGAGAACATTTGGACATACTTGGCAATGTAAAGTTGATCAAACTTCAGAATGGACAGAGATAGTTTTGAGGGGTTTTGATGGTGTTATCTTGTTCTCCAAGTCATGAGACTTGGCAAGATCATCTAATATGTCATATGTGACATGATAGAATTTTCCTGGAATTTTTGGAGAATATTTCCTTTGTAAATATTTCAAAAGCTTGAAATATCCAGAAAGGATTTTAGAGGGAGTTGACCAATATTTTGAACATGACCAGGTGTTGAAACTCTTATATATGGACAATACATGTCCTAAGAGTTTCCCTAAATTTTGTCAAATATTTTTGAAGCAGTAAAGTAATTTTTTTCCTATTAAAGACCATTTCTGGCTTTAAGAAAAAGCCTTTAAATAAAATAGAACAGTAACTTTAAAAATTATTATTTTTTGGTTCCTGGGCATCGTATATCTAATAGGAGTCAAATATATTTTTGGAAAGATTTTTACTGCCCTTAATCAAGTACTTGCAGTGCAAACCTCAATTCAGGGGTTTTTGGAATACTAATTTTAGAAAATACTTTCTGGCCAAATTATTTTTGTAAGAAAATTCCATATAGCACTATTCACATGGCATGGTCATTGGTCAGGAGCTTGGGGTAAGGAGGTGGAATATAGAGGGCAGAGTAGTTGACTTCAAGAAGCACTTGAAAGAAACACAGAGAGAAAACCAACTCCAAATAAAAGCCAAATAATGCAAAAAGTTTTTGTTGGTCCAAATTTTCATGCTTTAATAATGAAAATGAAATGTTACAAAATGCAGGGTGTGACAGATGCAATATATATCGCCCTCCCTTTGTTCACTGCCCTCCGGAAATAAAAGTGGGATAAAATAAAGGAAAAGAAAAAGGAAAACTGGCAGTAGCGACGGTAGTAGCAGTGCGTTTTGCATAAACCGCTGCAGCTACTGAATTTAGTAGTAGCGCATTTTGACTAAACCGCTACAACTACTGATGTTAGTAGCAGCGCGTTTGGACATAATGCGCTACTGCTACGTCCAGTTAACCCAAAATTCTCACTCGCCCTGCTTCATCCCGCCTTTTCCCCCCAAATCTCCACTCTCTCTCCCCCGTCACACCTCCGCGCCCGACCCGGCCCCGGCGCTCGCCCCCGACTCCGCCGGCGCCGGCGCTATCCCCCGACCCCGGCGCTCACCCCCGTCCCGGCCCTCGGCCCCGACCCCGGCGCCGGCGCTAGCCCCGACCCCGGCGCTCGCACCCGACCCGGCCGGCCCTTGCCCCCAACTCCGGCGCCGGCGCTCGCCCCCGACCCGTCGGCCCTCGCCTCCCTCCTCTCCTCTGCCGGCCGTCGTCAGGCCTGCCTCCTCGCCCCTACACCCTCTGTAAACCCCCCCCTCTCTGCTAGGGTTCTTCGGTTATGTTAATTAGGTTATCTATTTAGTTATGAATTTAGCTAGGTTTCAAAATTAGCTGAATTTATATGCAAATTTGAACTGGACATGTGATATGTGCATATGTCATGTTTTGGACATGTCATGTTTGGAAAATGATCCGAGTGGCCTATCTTATGCCGGAATGTTGATTCATTTCTGTTCCGGTGAATTTCAGGCGCTCGATATGTCCATTTTTTAGCAAAGGTCATGCCGAAATTTCCCGTGAATAAAGGCATGATTTGTGCTACATAGTTGGCATATCGAGTGCTGGCACATAGATTTCTTTTTATGTCATTTCTCATTTATTCATACTTTTAGAAATAAATGAGGACACTTAATCATAGGAAACATGTCGAACAACGCAGAAACTGAGCCTTTTGACCAAGATGCAGATGAGATGGATTATGAGGGTGAACAAGAGTACCTCGACTATTTGACTGCTAAGCAAGGTTTGCAGGTTGGCCTCGATGATGGTACTGACGCCGACATCGACACCGACGGCGCCGGCACCGATGGCGGCACCGAGACCGGTGGGGAAGGTACCGGCGAGGAAGGTACCTGCCTCGATGCCGCTACCGAAAAGAGGAGGCATAAGAAGCAGAGGATACGAAAACCTAACAAACTAGGGATTGGGCGACCTGTGATCACAAAGATGGCACCTGGCAAGTTTGAGCCGTTAGAGACGGAAGAACCTCGCAAGTGCTATGGGAACCAAGTAGGATGCATCCTACGGGAATGCGCGAGCATCAACGCCGATGACTTAAGGAGTAAAGAACATTTGACGCAGTTGCTCCTAACGAAGTTGCACAAGAGATTCAAGTTCCCCGACCGGGATGATAACATAGAACAACCGTGGTTTGATCCGAAGATGAAAAAGATTAACAATCACGCCATGGGCATGTTCAGCAATGATTTGGCCTGCTGGAAAGGGAGGGTGATACGAGCTATTGAGGCTGATGAACCCCTGTCCAAGATTCTGGAGGAAAATCCGACACTTACGGAAGAGGAGTTCAAAAAGTTCAAGGACACTTGCGCTACCGATGCAGCCAAGGCTAAGGCTGCGAAATTCAAAAGCCTTCAGCAAAGGAACACGTGGAAACATCGCCTCGGAAGCCGTGGCTACCTTGGTAAAAGGCCCATATGGGATAAGGAGGATGTGGAACGTGAAGCCGCGGGTCTCCCAGACCCCTTTGCGAAGTTCACCAACCCCTTGGAGCATGACTTCATCAGGGCCCGCTACAAGTGGGACAAGGAGAAAAAGGTTTTTTCCACGGACAAGATCACGAGGAAATTGATTAGACTACTAGAGAAGCAACACCGGCTTGCAGCCGAAAGCCCTACTTCTCCGATGAGGCCCAAGTGGGACACCCCTCTCAACCGGGCCTTGAACGAACTTAAGGGACTCCCTTTGGACCAGCGGCCACAATATGGTCGTGTGCACGGCGCTGGAGACGGCGCCACATGGAAGGTGTTTTACAACGATGGCCCGGAGGCCAAGAAGCAGAAAAAGAAGTTTAGTCAGGCGGACATCGACGCAAAGGTGAAGCTTGCGGTCGAGAAAAAAGCAGCTGAGGACACGAAAAGCAGCCGAGGACAAATATGAGTTGCTACAGCAGGCAGTCAATGCAGCTGTAACTGCCGGCAGAAATGATTTCGCTACAAACTTGGTTCCATCTATCATCAACTGGGCGAAGGAAAATCCAGACAAGACGGTACATGATTTCTCGATGCCCAGTTTCGTCGCGAGCAACTCCATGAACAACAACACCATCGCACCATCACTTGCTCAAGCAACCGGGCCTCCTCTCGCAGCCGCTCCCGCTCATAGCAGCCCGTCCTCAGTCTCAGGCGCGCTAGGTGGGCCTTCGTCTTTGGCTGAGCTCGAGGCCGTCACGGTAATTACATGTCGCACCAACATATATATATATATATATATAATATTCCATTTTTGTTGCCTTTCGGTTGTTTTACGGCACAGACATATGTGTTTGCAGGCGAAAGAAACCCCATGCACCATACCCTACTTGATCAAAGGCCAGAAGGTGGACGTGGGAAAGGGGATGTTAATGGACCCCTCTCAACGCACGTTCCACAACCAGCCAATCCCCGCTGGGCACTTCAGGGCTAGCTTGACCAGCGTGAAATCGGGGAACGAGGATTTTCCTCCTCCAGTACAGCATGTGGGAGCGGACGACGAGACCCCGTCATGGATTGGAAGCTGCAAGGGTTGGGTGCTGCTATGGCCGAAGAATCTTATTCGTCTGGAGCCGGCCGAGAGCACACCAATAACTACCACACATCAACAAGCATGTGCGGAGACCACCACCCCGCCTACGCAATTACCAGCTCCTGTAGTGCCGGGTGAGAGCGGCGGACGACATTATGAAGGGGGTGCAATAGTACTGGCTGATGTAATTTCTCCTGTAGAACAGAGAATGGATGATGAGACGGAGGTCGACCCTATCGATTACCTCAATACAAACGCGTATGACCGGGCAGGGTTGTACCATGGATTACAAAAAGTATCTCTTCATGAAATCCTCACAGGACACGCCTGAAGATGCCGCCTCAACACAGGCTCAACTAGCCGGGCCCGAGGGTCGTACAGTACTTAGCCCGGGAACACTGGGGCAGGGGTTAAGGAAGGGTCTGGAAGGTGTGCCCAAGAAAAAGGAGAGGAAGAGATCGGGGAAGGTAACTGCCTCCAAACAAGCTAGAGCACATAGCAGCCAGACGATGCATTCTGAAGAGCGTGTACCCGTGAAAGGTGCGGTCATGTTCCATCTCACGGGCGAGCCGATGCTACCGCCGAAACCGCTGGAGGCACTATCAGGGGATCTCAGGAGACTGCACGACCATGTGCTGTCGACAGAGAAAAGCCTACTAGCCTCAAAGGATTCAGGATATCCGACATACGCGGCTCGTGTGCCTGAGGGGAAGTGCTACGTCGACACACGGCCCGTGGAGGTGTTCTTCCTGCGGTTTGACCATATCTTTGAGATGTTTCTAACAAGGCGGCTTGATTTTACTATCGTCCGCCTTTTTGCGCTACATATGAGCTCTGTCATGAAGAGTGAAGAAGTCTCGCAAATCTGTGTGGCGGATCCGTACTACATGCACGAGTCTTTCTTGAGTCTCGGTGACTTTGAGCGTGAAACTGCTAGGGAGTACCTCCAAAACTTCATGGTACAGAATAAGGACCGGGAAATTGTCCTCGTGCCTTATCATCCAAAGTAAGTTAGTTCCGGACAACCCTTTCGTACATTTCAATTATTCCTTCTCTCTCATATGGGGAATAATTTGAGGTGTCTTTTCCCCGCAGCAATGGGCGTGCCATCCTTATCGTTCTTTACCCGCAAGTCTCCCACGTCGTGTATTTTGACCCTTCCAGAGACTACGAGAAAAAGGACTACACCCACATAATGAATATTATAGATGATGCTCTCCAAGGCTTCATCTTTAGAGGTGGCCACGTGCAGATCAAGAAACAAAGGAACAACAAGATGGGTTTCGCGCATAAAACTAACTTCTCCTGCATCCATGTCCCAAAACCAAGCAAGAAGGATGGATTCTACATCGTCCATCTCATGATTCAGTTCAACACGGATCACCAAAAGCTTCGCATTAACAACAGAAATGATGATCATATCCACAAGTGGCTAGAATCTCATGGAGAAGCAAATTATAAACTTAGAGATGACTTCTTTCGCATCCAAAGCGACATTGCAACGATCATCATGAAAGAAGTCGTCGATGAGAAGGGGATGTTCCACCATGACCCTATATCGCGAGCTGACGTCTGAACTCGCATAGGCAGGCAACGTCTAGACCTCACGCCGTTCAAGAAGCTAGGGCTCGTCCTCAATGATACGGAAGGATGGAACTTCTAGTGATTTATGATGCCGATGATGATGATATGTGTCGGTTGAACTTGTATACTTTTTGTAGCGATGAAACTTTGTGATGTCCACGGTCCCTGCCGAACTTGCGTAACGCTACTTTGTTAGTTTGCGTACGTTGACCTACGTACCTCTAGTTAATTAATTTGCGTACTGTATATGTTGCATCTAGTTGCTAACCCTTTCTTTTTCGGTGTTGCTCTAGTATATTTTGTTGCATATATATGATTGTACATCCTCTTCATGAACATGCATCTCTAACAGGTACCTAGTTTCTTAATGGCGAGATGGAAATGCTATGTCGTGTACAAAGGGAAGGTTCCGGGGGTGTACAACGAGTGGCATGAGTGTCAGGCGCAAGTGAATGGGTTCACGGGCGCCAGCCATAAAGGCTTCAAAAGCAGACTGTCGGTGTACTAAAGTAGGGGTACCTTAGTATCCCGAACTTGTGCACGGGCAGTCGCAGCGTCCCGCGGCAAGGCTTGCCGGGCGTCCGCCAAGATCCTCCGTTATTCCTATTACTGCCATTCAAGAACAAAGTGTTAACTGAGAAGACAGAGTCCCGGCAATAGGAGCTTGCCGGGAAGGACAAGACCCCGGCAAGGGGAGCCTGCTGGGAAGGCCAACCAAGACCCAGCGAGCGGCAAGCTTGCGGGTGCGACGAGACAGCGACCGCGGCAAGGCACTTGCCATGGCGAAGCCACCACTCTGCGCCCACGCTCCAGCGCATCCGACAATGTGTCGCTGCAGGATCGCTCCTGGTACACGTGGCGGGTAGCTGTGCAGCCAAGCGGTGCGAGGTGGCAAGTGAAGATGACAAGGAGGCCATCGTGGCGATCGGTGGCGCCCCTAACGGTCGTTTCCTACACTGTTTGAGCGACCAGACGGGCATTAAATGCCCTTGTCCCCTGCCGTCAGAGTTAGGTAGGGGACACTGTTGATAGCGGTTGTACCAACCCCCGTTTTTACTTTTTTACCCCTCTCTCTATGCTGCCACCTATCGGTGACCCCTTTAGACTATAAAAAGGAGGCCCATGCGCACGTAGAAGGGGTTGGACTCATTCGAAACTACAACACACCCACGTTTTCAAGCAAGAACAGAATAGAAACACAAAGCAGCAGTAGGAGTATTATCTCTCAAGAGAGCTCCGAAGCTGGGTAAAATCCCTCGCGTGCTTCGCCTCGATCTGCTCTTCGTGCGCCCTCCGCTCCCTTGCCGGACCGAAAAGGGGCCCTGCCCCATAGGTGTTCGTTTCCCCACGACATCTTTGGCGCGCCAGGTAGGGGGCGTCGAGGTCGTGCGTATCTGATCCAGCGTCTGCGCGCGCTACATCAACATTTTCATCGACATGCCACCGAAGAAGAAGAGTTCGGAGGTGGCCGCTCCGTCTACGACTATCTTACCGCCACCGGAGCAAACGGGTGGTGGGGTGGACGCCGGCGGAGGAGCGGGCGCCGGCGGGGGGACTCACATCGTCACCCGGTCCAAGGACAAGGCCCCGCAAGGTTCAGCGTATGTACATCCACCGCACCCCTCCCAGGGGGTGCAGGATCGACAACGCCACGGTGCTCCTAGCACCGTACTCGCGTTGGAACAAGGCCAAGCTGGTGGGTCGCGGGACGCTCAAGGCCAACATACACGTCAACATGCTGGCACGAGCGCAGTGCGGTCGCCTGGACGAGATGTTGCTCCTTCTAACACTGTTAGAAGTTTGAGCATATCCCGCACCTCGCGTCGCTCGCCACCACCACCCAACACTCCAGAGGAAGCGCTGGCCAGAGCCCAGCTGCTTCTAGATTACCCTCTAGAGCCAAACAAGATCGACGACTGGAGGGCCGCCATTCAGAGCCTAATCGGCTTTGCCAACGGCGACAAGCCCCGGCAACCGAGCACATCGAAGCCCCGGCAAGACGCCCAGGCGCAAGCCGACGCCGACAAGACCGCTGGGGGTGCCACCACCATGCACTCCCCGCCTCGAAGTCCAAGATCGCCGACTCGCCGGGCCAACCTCGACACCGACTCCACCGCGTCGTCGGACCCGCGAGCTCGCCGCGATCAATGCCAAGTTCTCCAAGAACGACGACACGAAGACGCTCGCACTCGCATCGAGCGTCGAAGAGAAGCGCGGCGTCAATCTGACCAGCGCGCTGGGCCCACTATCGATATGCATGCGCCAGGGGAACCAGGCGACTTGCCGTACGCGATAGGTTGCCCTGCGTTCACCCGTGAGCTGCGGCAGGTCCAGTGGCCCAGTACCAAGAACTTCAAGCCAGACGTGCCCGAGAAGTACGATGGCAGGATACATCCGTCAGAGTTCCTCAGCGTCTACACCATCGTGGTGCAGGCTGCCGGGGGGCGCGACGAGAAGATCCTCGCCAACTACTTCCCGCTGGTGCTCAAGGCCAACGTCAGATCTTGGCTCATGCACTTGCCGGACAACTCCATCTCTTCGTGGGCGGACCTGTGCCATCAGTTTGTTGGCGCCTTCACAGGCGGCTACAAACCCCATGGCCAGGAGAGCGACCTTCATCTGCTCGCCTAGAAGGAAGGAGAACCCCTGCGCAAGTATATACAGAGATTTAGTCAGGTGCAGCGCAACATCCCAGACGTCCACCCTGCCGCGGTTATCACCGCGTTCCATCAGAACGTGCGTAACCGCAGGATGAGGGAGGAGATGGCGATGTGCAAAATCAGATATGTCAGCGAGCTATATGCTCTGGCCGACAAGTGTGCACGGGCTGAAGAGGGGAGGAAACTCCCCGGAGAGAACGCAGGAGCAGAAGGATCTGATAGTGAGGACGCCCCTCCGGCAAAGAAGAACCGGAGGCGGAATAACAGAAAGAGGAAGGCTAAGGATGTGCTAGTTGTTGAGCAGTCCGGCAATGGAGGCGGCGCCGACAAGGCCAAAGCTGGTGACTCTGGCGAAGCTGTGGTGGCCGCCGACAAGCAGGACGGCTCCGGCAAGCAGTACTGCAAGATCCACCGCACCAAGGGCCATGACCTCCAGGCCTGCAAGAAGGTTGAGCAGCTTGTTGAGCTACAGAAAGCTGAGTACGAGCGCCGCGACAAGGAGAAGGCCCAGGAAGGTGGCGGAGGATCCGGCAAGAAGTGTCCCGCCCGGGGAGGGCGCCACGGCAAGGCCAAGTAGCGCCAAGGAGATAGGCCTCCCCGCGGCCACGACAAAGACGAAGACGAAGATGAAGATGATGAGATGGAGGAGGATGAGACTGACGAGCAGGAGTTCCAGAAGGCAACAGAGGTTTTGTGCGTCGACAGCGGTGCTTCTCTGCACACCTCACACTGCCAACTCAAACAGTGGGTGCGGGAAGTGAACGCAGCAGAACCGTCCGTTGAGTCGCGCAAGCCCCTGAAGTGGTCCAGCACGCCCATCATCTTCGACGTTGAGGATCACCCTGATCGCATAACTGCGGTCGGGTGCTTGCCGATGTTGGTTTCGCCAACAATCTGCAACCTCAAGGTCACGAAGATGTTGGTTGACGGCGGGGCCGGCCTAAATCTGATCTCCTCCGCAGTGCTCAGGAAGCTCCAGATCCCCGACAGCGAACTCGAAGAGACTGGTACCTTTCAAGGAATCAATCCGGGAAGGAGCAAGCCGAAGGGGAAGATTACACTGCCAGTGACGTTTGGCAGCGAGCTGAATTTCAGGACAGAGAAAGTCACGTTTGACGTTGCTGATTTCCCATCCGGCGCTTGCCAAGTTCATGGCAGCCTCTCACTACGCCTACAACGTGCTCAAGATGCCTGGTCCGATAAGTGTAATTTCTGTCCATGGCGACAAGAAAGATGCACTTATCTGTACCGACAAGATCTACCGGGAAGCAGCAGCCGCAGCAGACCGCAAACCACTTGCTGCTGAAGCTCCCGGGGGAAAGAAGAAGACCAAGTCCGGCAAGAGTAGCTCTGATGCCCACTCCGGCAAGAGCACCTCTTCGGAGTGCTGCGCTACCGTCGAGGACGCACCATCGAGCTCCACCGGCAAATGCAAGAAGGCAAAGACAGCTTCACCAGAGACCAAGAAAGTGGCCGCCAAGGAGGACAGCACTGGTGGTACCTTTACCATCAGTGCCACGCTTGACCCTAAATATGAAAGCGCGCTCGTTAATTTCCTGCGGGCGAATGTCGATGTGTTTGCATGGCAACCATCTGACATCCCCAGTGTTCCCAGGAAAGTAATTGAGCACCACCTTGCCGTCTGCCCTCACGCGCGGCCCGTCAAGCAGAGAGTCAGAAAACAAGCAGTAGAACGCCAAGAGTTCATTGCAGAGGAGATCAAGAAGTTGGAAGCAGCAGGCCTGGTCTGAGGAGTACTCCATCCAACGTGGTTAGCAAATCCAGTAGTCGTGCGCAAAGCAAACGGGAAGTGGAGGCTTTGTATTGACTTCACTGATGTTAATAAAGCTTGTCCCAAGGATCCATTTCCCTTGCCGCGCATTGACCAGATTGTCGACTCCACGGTAGGATGTGATCTGCTTTCATTCCTTGATGCATACTCAGGATATCATCAGATCTTCATGGTTGAAGAGGATGAAGAGAAAACCGCATTCATTACCCCATGTGGCACGTACTACTTTGTACGGATGCCTTTCGGACTAAAGAATGCTGGTTCAACATTTGCAAGAGTAGTCAGTCATGCTTTTGAGCCACAGCTGCACAGAGATGTAGAAGCTTACATGGATGACATAGTGGTCAAGAGCAAGGACAAAGAAACTCTGATCCAAGATTTGGACGAGACTTTTGCAAATCTACGCAAGATCAATCTCAAGTTGAACCCCAAGAAGTGCGTGTTTGGAGTTCCTTCCGGCAAGCTTCTCGGGTTCTTTGTGTCCCAGCGGGGGATTGAAGCCAATCCCGACAAGATCAAGGCCATCGAGAAAATCGAAGCACCGAAGCGAGTCAAGGACGTACGAAGGCTTGCCGGCTGCGTTGCTGCTCTCAGTAGGTTCATCTCTATGTCTGCTGAGCGCGCCCTGCCATTTTTCAAAATTTTGAAAAAGGCAGGTCCAATGAAATGGACTCCGGAAGCGGAGGCTGCGCTGCAGGACTTGAAGAGATACCTATCCTCCACTCCAGTACTTGTCGCACCTAAACCACAAGAGAAGTTGCTGCTATATCTGGCGGCAACCAATCAAGTGGTTAGTGCTGCGTTAGTAGCAGAGAGGGAAGCGGATGATGAGCCAGCGACCGCGGCAAGCAAATCCAGCGACAAGCAGGGGGCTTCCCCGACAAGCTCTGGTCCCGACAAGGATGGATCTGCGCAGCCACAAGAAGAGAAACAGAAGAAGATGGTGCAGCGCCCAGTTTACTTTGTCAGTTCCATTCTGCAGGGGGCTAGATCAAGGTACTCTGGTGTGCAGAAGTTGCTTTTCGGCCTTCTCATGGCCTCGAGGAAGCTGCGCCATTACTTTCAAGCACATGAAATCACAGTAGTCACTTGCTTTCCGTTGAAGAGGATATTGCAGAATCTAGAGGCAACAGGCAGGATTGTTGAGTGGGCACTGGAATTGTCAAGCTTTGGCCTCAAGTTTGAGAGTACCTCAACTATCCTGAGCCGAGCATTGGCAGAATTCATAGCAGAATGGACGCCAACACCTGATGAAGAAACTCCGGAGAGGAGCATCCCCGTCAAGGAAGCAAGCAAAGAATGGATCATGTACTTTGATGGTGCCTTCTCCCTGCAAGGTGCCGGTGCGGGCGTACTACTCGTCGCACCCACTGGAGAGCACCTCAAGTACGTGGTCCAAATGCACTTTCCCAAGGAGCAAGCAACAAACAATACTGCAGAGTATGAAGGCTTGCTTGCCGGACTCAGGATCGCGGCAGACCTTGGGATCAGGAAGCTTATTGTCAGGGGTGACTCACAGCTTGTCGTCCGTCAGGTAAACAAAGATTATCAGAGTCCGTTGATGGAAGCATACATTGATGAAGTGAGGAAGCTGGAAGAGCATTTTGACGGCCTGCAAATGGAACACGTTCCAAGAGCTCAGAATGACATTGCAGACGCCCTGTCAAAATGCGCCGCACTCAAGTTACCTGTGGAACCAGGGATTTTTGTGCTCAAGCTGACTCAACCATCTGTAACACCATCAACTGGACAGAGCAAGAAGAGGAAGTTGGTTACTGGCGACTACTTTCCGGCAGAGCTCCCTGAAGCCGCCGTTAAGAAGGTCCCCAAGATCGACACAAAGAGTGCTGAGGGGCAGTCTGCTCCGACAAGCCCCAGGGTTTGTTTCGTTGAAGCAGACGCTCCCGACAAGCTATGTCCCGACACGCTTGCCGGGGAGCATCATGCTCCGGCTGAATCACAGATTCTGGCCGTGGAAGCAGATGTTCCCGCAGCAGCATTTGCGCCTTTAGTCCTTGTCGTTGAGCCACAAGCTCCGGCATGGGCACAGCAGATCGTCCATTTCCTTCAGACAGGAGAACTTCCCGAAGAGCAAGAAGAAGTGGAGAGAGTAGCCCGGCAATCAAGTATGTACCAGTTTGTCAATGACATACTAGACAGAAGAAGATTCAACAGAGTGAAATTAAAGTGCATTTCCTGGGAAGATGGACAGGAGCTGTTGGCGGAGATACATGGAGGCATATGTGGTCACCACATTGGCGCAAGAGCACTTGCCGGCAAAGCCTTCCAGCAAGGTTTCTTCTGGCCGACAGCCCTCCAGGATGCAACTGCACAAGTAACCAAGTGTGAAGCGTGCTAGTTCCACTCCAAGCAGATACATCAACCAGCTCAAGCTCTCCAAACAATCCCTTTATCCTGGCCATTTTCGGTCTGGGGGCTCGACACCCTCGGCCCCTTTCCCTGAGCTGTCGGGGGCTTTGAGTACTTGTACGTTGCAATCGACAAGTTCACAAAGTGGCCTGAAGAGGAAGCAGTGAGGAAGGTGACAGCACAGTCAGCAGTCAAGTTCTTCAGGTCAATTTTTTGCCGTTTCGGAGTCCCTAACAGGATCATCACCGACAATGGCACACAATTCACGAGCCGCACCTTCATGCAGTACGTCCAAGATCTTGGCACCAAGATCTGCTTCGCTTCTGTTGCTCACCCGAGAAGCAACGGTCAAGCGGAGAGGGAAAACGCTGAAGTGCTGCGCGGGCTCAAGACCAGAACTTTCGACAGGCTGCGCAAGTGCGGAAGAAATTGGATCGAGGAGCTGCCGGTGGTTCTTTGGTCGATCAGGACGACACCAAATCGAGCCACTGGCCAGACACCTTTTGCTCTTGTCTATGGAGCAGAAGCAGTTCTCCCCACGGAACTCGTATACGGATCGCCTCGAGTGCTCGCTTATGATGAGCTCGAGCAAGAGCAGCTGCGGCAAGATGACGCGCTGCTCCTCGAGGAAGATCGTCTTCAGGCTGCTGTACGAGCTGCTCGCTACCAGCAAGCTTTGCGTCGCTACCATAGCCGCAAAGTTAATGCCAGAAGCTTCGAGGAAGGCGACCTTGTTCTTCGGCGTGTTCAATCCGCCAAGAATTCCAACAAGTTGACGCCGAAGTGTGAAGGCCCTTATCGGGTGAAACGAGTCACTAGGCCCGGCACTATCCGCCTTGAGACCGAAGATGGCTTTCCGGTGAGCAATTCCTGGAACATAGAGCATCTTCGCAAGTTTCACCCATAAGGCGCGGTTGCCGGAATCTGTTCCGGCAACCACCTTTTGTACAAGCTTTGCCACTGTTGCATGTAACCCTTTGTACAAAGCCGGGCGCAGATCCCGTCCATAAATAAAGTTCATGTGTGCTTCGCACATCTTGTCAAGTTTCATGCATTCTTTCTTTTTTGCATGTTTTATCTGACACTTTGTGCAGCACTAACCCCCGGTAAGCAATAACGAGTGTTGGTGTCAAAACCGGCGGATCTCGGGTAGAGGGTCCCGAACTGCGCGTCTAGGCGAATGGTAACAGGAGACGAGGGACACGATGTTTTTACCTAGGTTCGGGCCCTCTCGATGGAGGTAAAACCCTACATCCTGCTTGATTAATATTGATGATATGGGTAGTACAAGAGTAGATCTACCACGAGATCAAGGAGGCTAAACCCTAGAAGCTAGCCTATGGTATGATTGTTGTAATGTATGTTGTCCTACGGACTAAAGCCCTCCGGTTTATATAGATACCGGAGAGGGCTAGGGTTACACAGAGTCGGTTACAATGGTAGGAGATCTACGTATCCGTATCGCCAAGCTTGCCTTCCACGCCAAGGAAAGTACCATCCGGACACGAGCCAGAGTCTTCAATCTTGTATCTTCGTAGTCTTGGAGTCCGACGGATATTGATACTCCGGCTGTCCGGACACCCCCTAGTCCAGGACTCCCTCAGTAGCCCCTGAACCAGTCTTCAATGACAATAAGTCCGGCGTGCATAATGTTCGGCATTGCAAGGCGGGTTCCTCCCTTGAATAATCCAGAGAAGATCATGAACACCAGGATAGTGTCCGGCTCTGCAAAATAAATTCCACATTCCACCGTAGAGAGAATAAAATGTACACTTAGTTCAATCTACTGACGTATTATGCAGCGTGACATCACACCGCCACCAGGCCTTTGTTTGAATTACTATACCACCTCAGCATGTTTAGCGAAGCGGTTTCCTTGGCACATCTTGTCGAAGCAGAGATCGTGTTCCCCTTATTCCGGGATTCTCATCAAACGTGCGTGGGTAACCCAACCGCGCCATCGATGGTGGCACTTGGGAGATAAGCGAGTTTTACCAGGCTGGTGGGGGACGCATAGTTTTGTCCGCCTATATATAAGGGATAAGGATTCACCTTCTCACCTACGCCTTCTTCCTCCTTTGCTTATTCATCCCTGCGAACTCAAGCTCCAACGCCCGAGCTCGCGTATCTCACCTCGACCTTCTCCGAATATGTCTGGAGCGCGAGGTAAATGGTTAGCCTCCACCGTCAAGGAAGAGGACATCACCAAGCTGCGCAGCGCCGGATACCTTTCCGGCGATATCGCGCATCGGCTGCCCGACGAGGGGCAGCTCATCCCTACCCCCAGGCCTCATGAGTGGGTCGTCTTCCTCCCCCACTTCCTCCGCGGACTGGGCTTTCCACTCCATCCATTTGTCCGGGGGCTCATGTTTTACTACGGCCTGGATTTCCACGATCTGGCGCCGAACTTTATCCTCAACATCTCGGCGTTTATCGTCGTGTGCGAGGCCTTCCTCTGCATCCGGCCCCACTTCGGCCTGTGGCTCAAGACCTTCAACGTCAAGCCGAAGGTTGTGAAGGGTACGCAAGCGGAATGCGGAGGTGCTATGTTGGGCAAATTGCCCAACGTCCCTTGGCTAGAAGGGACCTTCGTGGACTCCGTCAAGGGGTGGCAATCGGGGTGGTTCTACATCACCGAGCCGCGCAAATCCACATGGGCGGCGGCCCCCGAGTTTAGATCTGGCATCCCCACGCAGCTCACCTCCTGGAAAGAGAAGGGCTTGCAGTGGGGGAATCCGGTGGAGGTGACGGGACTCCGAGCATGTATCAAGAAGATGGTGAGCAACAGGCTCAGGCTCGTCGACGTGGTCCAAGTCATGCTCATTCGGCGGATCCTCCCATGCCAAGAACGGGCATTTAATTTGTGGGAGTTCAATCCGGAACAGCACCAGGCGCTAAGCGGGCTCTTCGATACAACATACGAAGGCGCCTGGAGCGTGCTGTTCAAGGGCGCCGAAGCCCCCGCTTCCGCGGCCGAAGACCACGGATTCAGCTCGCAGCATTCAACTGACGAGGTAAGTGATTCAACCCCATTACGGGACACTTGTGATAATTAGATTGACTCTAGTGAGGTTTTATTCTGCCTCTTCCTTTGACAGGAATGGATGGAGAAGGCCAAGCTGCTCATCAGCCCGGCTCCCATGCCAGAAGACCCAGCGAACGCCCACTTAACAGGGCTGCTGGTTCCGGCACCGCACGTGGTGCCGGAGAAGAAGGCCAAGAAGATGGCCGCGGGGACTCGAAAGAGTTCCTGCAATCAGGCGTCTGACGACGATGAGGACTCCTTCCCCGAAGACGAGGAGGAGGAATACTCTCTCCCAGAGGAGGGAGAGAAGAAAAGGAAGGCTTCCCCCATCGGGGGGGCCGAAGGGTCCAAGAGGGGGAGAACTATCCCCCCGGACAGTTTCGCCAACATCAGCATTGGTGAAGATGAGCGGCCTCCAAGGGCCAGGCGTCCGGCAAGATCGTAAGTATCCGGATCCTTGATGTGTAATTTCTTTTATGTCGCGTAGTATCCTTCTAACGCCGCATTCTGCCCGTAGTCCGGCCAATGATGATCTCCCCGACTCATCGAGCGGGTCATTGGCCTCGTCGGATGTGAATTCCATCCCGACTGCCTCCACCCCACGCGCCGACGAGGACGTCGAGGTGGGATCCCAGAGAGGGACCCATCAGGAGGAGGCTCCGGAGGCGCCATCAGGCGGCCTCCCGGACTTCGTGCCGGACTCTACATCGGAACCCGCAGTGGTTCCAGAGTCCGGCAAGCGGCCCCTTCGAAAGAAGGGCAGGACCGTGACGCCGGCGGCCTCTGTCCAACCGGAGGCGCCGGATAACCTGCTGGAAGCGCTTAAAGGCGCTTCCATCGAGGAAGAACACCGCACTATCATGAGTGTGGTGATTAAGAAGGTTCAGCTCGCTAAGAGCGGGCTGACCGAAGCTTGCAGCAGCCTTTTAACAGGCTTTGAGGTAAGAAGTTAAAATTATGTAATGTAATACCGCATAGACAGTAGCCCCTGATGCTTGGTTCGGTGTTCGGAAAGAAAAGCCGGACTAAGGATCTATAACAAGATAAACGCAGGGTTGCCTAAAATATGTCAATATGGGTTTGAAGGCTGCACTGCTGACCTCTGCCGCACTAACGGCGGAGGTTGACGTGCTGAAAAAGAATCTCGAGCGGTCCGGGAAAGAGCTCGGCCATGCAAAGAAGCAGCTCGAGGAAAAAGAAGCTGAGTAACACTTCTTTGAATAAGTACCTTACAGAAAAGGATTTTGGTTGCAAATAAAATTAACAAGGATAATATGTGTATTGCAGGGGCCACTAACAAGGTGGCAGCCCTGCGGGATGCTGTGTCCGCGGCCGAACGCAATGCGGCCGCAGAACGGGCTGAGCGAGAAAAGCAAGAGGCACGTGTGGCGGAAGTACGGCAAGAGCTCCAGGTTCTCATGGAAAAACATGAGAGTTTGGAGCGTGACTCCAAGACTCGAGAGTCCGAGCTTGCCTCGGCTCTCGAAAGTGCCAAGTCCGCCAAGGCCGAGGCCCATAAGGCCCTTCAGGAGGTTGAGGACATAAAGAAGATAGCGGCGGGTAAGGCGTTTTTCATGCAAAGCAGGCATGTTAATGTGAACTACCTGACACTTACCCGAATTCGGAGCTCTCTAGGGGCATTTGCAGATCTGCCGCGTAGTGCGTCTGATGCCGCTGCATTCTATCGTGGCGAGGAGGGGAGCTTGATGGAGAAGGTCTTCTGGTCTCAGTATACTGAGGCCGGCCATCCGGTGCCCCCAGGCGACCAGCTGAAGCAGCTGGTCGAACTCCACAAGGTAGCTGAGGAGGCCATGAAGGTCCTCATAGTCCGGCTGTGGCCTGGACAGGCCATGCCTGGTAGCTACTTTGGCCTCGTGCGGTGGCTGGTGGATGCATGCCCCAGGCTGGATGTAGTCAAGCGTTCCGCCTGTATCGAAGGTGCTCGTCGGGCCCTTTCCCGCATAAAGGTGCAATGGGGCAAATTGGATGCGGAGAAGCTTCTCACGGACCCACCGCCACTGGGCAAGGAGTATCGCACGCCGGAGAAGTATTATAAAATTGTCCTGAAGGGAGCCTGCAATATTGCAGATGAGTTCTCCCGAAATGTAATCTTTGAGTGAACTCGCTGTTTATTTATCCTGTGCGCTGAAAACTTCGTTCATATGCGCCATGAGCAACGCTTGTTTAATTTAAAATATTACCGTCTGTGCGGCCGTTTATAAGATCTGAGAGATGGCAAGTCGTTAGCTTCAGCCCCCAAGCCACAAGTGCTAGGGTGTTCGGGATAAACTTGAGCACTCTTGTTCCCATTTTTGGGTCCATCTAGGGAGGCGCTCAACACGACGAACAAGGCAACCGGACTTATAATGCTTGAACACTCTCACTTAGCCATAGAATTCTATAATTTTAAATTTCGGCGAAGCCCCTGGTATTCGGAAGACCGAATCCGGGGCGCTATCCACGCCTTCATCGGATATGATCAGGAACTTCCCTCGAAGCGGCGTGAGTCTTTAAAGACCCGAAAAAACCTCTCGAACAACGACCAGTCTCTCGCCTTATCATGCCGGTCAGTTTTAGCTTTCTCCACTGAGGCATTAACCCGGCTCAACCGGGGCGCAATCGCAGTGGTTCTCACAGTGCCACCTTAGCCGACAGAACGGAACGTAAGGCACCAAAACGTGGGAGCCGGGCAAACCCAACTATTGTCCCAAGACATGATTCGGAGCCGATTCATATAATGCTATAAGTTCGGGGTGCCGCACTTGTGAAAGTGTTCGGACTTTCTCACACCATAGAGTGGGGAACATAAGCCCCTGGTGTATTATGCCGTACCAAAATATATGGGTGCCAGATGTCATATAATGAGCATATATATATAATGTAATGCAATTGCGATCATAAAACGTGCTGCATTATTAATGAAAGAAAAGGTCTGCAAGTAGAGCGGACTGATACAAATAGTGCGGTAAGCAAGGGATTTGGACGAAATAAACATGTCCCCCTCCAGGGATGAGCTGCGTATTTGGTGTATATAATTGAATTTAATGCTCATAATTGAGACCACCTGAGTGTTCGACGCGGCCTTCTTTAGTCCCTGACTGTTGCATCATGAGTTCGGCAGGTTCACCGCCGGACAGGGCTTCTGGTTAACAGAGTCCTGTGTACAAAAAAGGAAGAAAAAAAAAAGAAGGGCACATTTGCGAGCCCCTGGTGTGGTCGAACCGCACTCTGGGTCCGTTGTGATCGTGCCCCCTCCCCTGTGCCCATGGTATCTCCAAAGCGTAATGATGTACGCGGAGTGTTATTCTTGCGATCATACGCGGGCGAGGGTTGGGGCCGCATTGCTACGCGTGCTCTGATCGCGCCAGGTGGTCTTGGTTGATACTTGATATTACTCCGGGCGCGCTTTGCTGTATCCGGCCGTTTAACGGCCGGACTCGACAATGGCCTTAGAAGGCTGCTCTGTACTTCTGTCGCGAGAGTCGCTGTATGTTCCTCCGTTCGGAGGGAGCGTTCCGTATTCCCATTGACCTTGATGACTCCACGAGGGCCTGGCATCTTGAGCTTTAGGTATGCATAGTGCGGCACCGCGTTGAATTTGACAAACGCGGTTCGTCCGAGCAGAGCGTGATAGCCGCTGCGAAACGGGACTATATCAAAGATTAACTCTTCGCTCCGGAAATTATCCGGGGATCCGAAGACCACTTCCAGTGTGACTGAGCCTGTACAGTTGGCTTCCACTCCTGGTATGACGCCTTTAAAGGTTGTCTTTGTAGGTTTAATCCTTGATGGGTCTATGCCCATTTTGCGCACTGTATCCTGATAAAGCAGGTTCAGGCTACTGCCGCCCTCCATCAGGACTCTCGTGAGGTGGAACCCATCGACGATTGGGTCTAAGACCAAGGCGGCGAATCCGCCATGGCGTATGCTGGTCGGATGGTCTCTTCGATTGAAAGTGATCGGACAAGAGGACCATGGGTTGAACTTTGGGGCGACTGGCTCCATTGCATAGACATCCCTTAATGCGCGTTTCCTCTCCATCTTGGGTATGTGGGTCGCGTATATCATATTCACCGTCCATACTTGTGGGGGAAAACCCTTCTGTCCTCTGTTGTTCGGCGGCCGGGTCTCTTCCTCTCCGTCGCTATTTAGCCCCTTGTCATTGTTTTCGGCAATTAACTTGCCGGCCTGCTTGAACACCCAGCAATTTCTATTGGTGTGGTTAGCTGGCTTTTCAGGGGTGCCATGTATCTGGCATGAGCGGTCGAGTATTCGGTCCAAGTTGGACGGACCCGGAATGGTTCTTTTAAATGGCTTCTTCCGTTGACCGGGTTTAGAGCCTTCGAATCCGGCATTGACTGCCGTATCCTCCTTATCGTCGCCGTTAATTCGGCGCTTGTTTTTGTTTCAACGTGACCTGCCGTTGTTGTCCTTAGTATCCGGACTGCCAGAATTTTTATGGAGATTGTTGCTGCGGGCTAGCCAGCTGTCCTCTCCCGCACAAAAGCGGGTCATTAGCGATGTGAGGGCTGCCATGGATTTCGGCTTTTCCTGCCCAGGTGCTGGGCTAGCCATTCGTCCCGGATGTTATGTTTGAAGGCTGCAAGGGCCTCTGCGTCCGGACAATCGACGATTTGATTTTTCTTCGTCAAGAACCGTGTCTAGAATTGTCTGGCCGATTCGTCTGGCTGCTGAATGATGTGGCTTAGGTCATCGGCGTCTGGTGGTCGCACATATGTGCCTTGGAAGTTATCAAGGAAAGCGGCCTCTAGGTCCTTCCAACACCCAATTGACTCTGCGGGCAAGCTATTAAGCCAATGCCGAGCTGGTCCTTTAAGCTTGAGTGGGATGTACTTTATGGCGTGGAGATCGTCGCCGCGGGCCATATGGATGTGGAGAAGATAGTCTTCGATCCACACCGCGGGGTCTGTTGTGCCATCGTAAGATTCGATGTTTACGTGTTTAGACCCTTCGGGGATCTGATGATCCATTACTTCATCAGTGAAGCATAACGGGTGTGCGGCGCTCCTGTATTGAGCGATATCATGATGCAGCTCGAGAGAGTGTTGTCTGCTGTGTTCGGCCCGGCCGGGGTTATTGTATCCGGCATGACGGTATTCGTCGTGGGTCGTGGGGCGCCCACGTGATCCATAGATGGATCTGGATTGCCTTGCTTTGTCCTCCAATATGTCTCGCAAGTCCGACGCGTTCCCTCTTGGCTTCGTACTTTTGGAGCGATGCCGGGGTATGGTCTTGGCTGGGGGCCTGGATTCCTCTCTGTCACGACCACGTGGTGGTTGTTCAGCCATATCGTGCGCTGGTGATGGATGTACGTGTGCTTCCTCCTCTAATCGGGGGAGCAGCTTGCGTTTTGGGTAACTTTTGGAGGGACGTTCGAGTTTATACTCTTCGGCCGCGAGGACCTCAGTCCATCGATCGGCCAGCAGGTCCTGATCAGCTTGAAGCTGCTGCTGCTTTTTCTTTAGGCTGTTTGCTGTGGCGATAAGCCTGCGCTTGAAGCGCTCTTGTTCGACGGGATCCTCTGGTACGACGAATTCGTCATCGTTGAGGCTTGCTTCGTCTTCGGAGGGAGGCATATCATTATGATCCTCAACCTCTTCGTCTGCCGCCCTCTCATGGGGGCTTGCTTCTGCATCCTCCTGCACTGAGTCTTGCTGGAGGGGATTGTCTTCGGCACTCTCTGGAGTATTATTATCTCCTGTGCCGGAATCTCCGTTTTTGCTGTGGCGAGATTTAGAGCGGCGCTGCTGACGCCGGCGCTTGGCCTGTTTCTTTAAGGGATCTGCCTCCGCTGTTTCTTCGCCGTCCCCATCTTTTGGGGTATCCACCATGTATACGTCATATGACGAGGTGGCCTTCCAGTGCCCTGTCGGCGCTGGTTCCTGTTCGTCTCCGGCATCGTCGTCCATAGCGCCGATGTCTTCGGAGTCGTAGTCTAGCATGTCGGTTAGATCGTCGACAGTGGCTACAAAGTGGGTGGTGGGTGGGCTCTGAATTTCTTCGTTGTCTGCATCCCAACCATCCTGGCCATAATCCGGCCAGGACTCTCCTGATAACGAGAGATGCTTTAGTGAATTCAAGATATCGCCGAAAGGCGAGCATTGGAAGATGTCCGCGGCGGTGAATTCCATAACCGGCACCCAATCCGGATCGATTGGTAGGGGCGCGGGAGGTTCGGAGTCTGGCGAGGAGTCCGGCGCCTCGGAATCACGAGTTTCGCAGGGGACAAGATTAGTGTTCGGCTCCATCGCCATGGATGTTGAAGCCCCCAGGGCGGCGTCTATCCACCGGCCCTCGATCTGGGCGATCGGCTCCGGGCCAATGGCCGGAGTGGATCCGTGTGCGGCCACCAAGGCACTGCTCAGCGGCAGAGCTAGATCATGCCCATCGTCAAAGTGCGGCGCGCTTGGCTGTGGCTCAAGTCCGTCGAGGATCAAGTCTCCGCGGACATCGGCCGTGAAGTTTAAGCTTCCAAATCTGACCTGACGGCCAGGGGCGTAGCTTTCGATCTGCTCCAGATGGCCAAGTGAATTGGTCCGCAGTGCGAAGCCGCCGAATACGAAGATCTGTCCGGGGAGAAAAGTCTCACCCTGGACAGCGTTGCAGGTTAAAGATGCCATCAAGCCTATCGGTGATGACACGGAGGAACTCTCAATGAAAGCACCAATGTCGGTGTCAAAATCGGCGGATCTCGGGTAGAGGGTCCCAAACTGTGCGTCTAGGCGGATGGTCACAGGAGACAAGGGACACGATGTTTTTACCCAGGTTCGGGCTCTCTCGATGGAGGTAAAACCCTACGTCCTGCTTGATTAATATTGATGATATGGGTAGTACAAGAGTAGATCTACCACGAGATCAAGGAGGCTAAACCCTAGAAGCTAGCCTATGGTATGATTGTTGTAATGTATGTTGTCCTACGGACTAAAGCACTCCGGTTTATATAGATACCGGAGAGGGCTAGGGTTACACAGAGTCGGTTACAATGGTAGGAGATCTACGTATCCGTATCGCCAAGCTTGCCTTCCACGCCAAGGAAAGTACCATCCGGACACGAGCCGGAGTCTTCAATCTTGTATCTTCGTAGTCTTGGAGTCCGGCGGATATTGATAGTCCGGCTGTCCGGACACCCCCTAGTCCAGGACTCCCTCAATGAGCCTTAAGGCTCCATATCATTATTTTCTCTTCTTTCTTCTCAAAAGAAGGTTCCTTCGCCCACAAGTTCACGGGGGGGAGGAGAGTATAAGGATGTGGACCAGGCGTCGTTCAAAGGAGTCTAGCCTTGCCGGGACACAGACGACAGAAAAGCTAAGTTGCCAAAGTTTAAGCACAGTCAGTTTTAAATTTTTAAGTTATATTCCTTGAACGACCGTGCCTTGTATGGAAAACCTGTGCGCGGAGGAACCAGCTCGTGGCTAAGTTGCGCCCTTACTTTGTTTCGAGTCCGCTCAACAATGAAAGTGTGCTGCGACTAGTCCCGACAAGGTTTCTTGCCGGAGGCAACACCGCCAGCAGGCTACTGACGTTCCGCACTCAGCGCTCGCGGCAAGTGTGCTTGTGCCGGCAAGTTCCCTAAAAGCGTAGGGAAAAAACATGCAAGGGATGGAATAAAGTAAAGGAAGTAACATAGCAGATAGTACCCAGAATAAAGTTATATTACAATAAATAACTTGCCGCGCTCTAATAGATTTTTCCTATGACATATCTAGCAGCGGCAAGAAGGAGGAATGGAGAAAAAGGGTGGCCTAATCCACGCGCTCGCCGTCAACCCTGCTGACCTCATTCACCTTGTCCACAATGGGTGCGACAATGGCTTTGAGCTCTTCAAGATCCGCACCCGCCGGCAGCTTCTTGAGGACGCGGGTGAGGTCGAGGCCCGGGTTGCGGAAGAGCATCTTCACCAACACCTTCTCCAAGACCTTGGCGCAGATTGCGCGCGACTCGTCTGCCAGCTTCTTCGGGATCCTTTCCCGGAGTTGCCGGAGGGCCGTCACCACGCCCTTGAAGAAAAGAGTAAGCTTGGCGCTGGGCTGGAGGTTCTTGTCGGTAGAGTACCCGAAGCCCGCCAAGTCCAGCTCCGCCAACTCCTCGTCGATGGCTGCAGCAATGTTGACGAGGCCCTCCGTCCAGAGCTCCACTGTGGCCTTGAAAGTGTTCTGAGTCTCGGCGGCCCTCGTCAGCAGCTCCTCCTTGCCCTTGACCTCTTTCTTCAAGTCATCCTCTCGCCTCTTGGCGGCGTTCAGCGTCTCCGTCAAGGTGGCCAGCTTCAACTCCAGATCAGCGCTCGAGTCCTTGGCAGCATTCAGTTCCTTGATCTTCTCGGCGATTTGAACTTGCAGATCGCCATGGGCAAGTGCATCCTTCTCGCGTTCGCGCTGGAGTGCGGCAAGCTCTTCATTCTTCCCTTTCATGTCCGCCTCCAGCTGCGTCACCTTCACCTCTAACTCCTTCTTGGCGGCCTCAGCAGCCACGGCGGCATCCTTCGCCTCTTTGAGTGCCCCGCCAAGTGATTGCTCCCGGACCTCGAGCTCCTCCTCGTGGCTGTCCAGATTGACCTTCTTCTATGTCAATTCGCCTTCCTGCCTGGACAGCTCCTCGGCGATGAGCCTCTGCTGCTCCTCGGCTTCGGCCTTCTCCAGGATGAACGCCTTCTTCGCCTCGTCAAGTTGCGCCCTTTCCTCCGCAATGGATCGAAGGGCCTCCTGGTTGCGGCTCTTGAGCTCCTCCGCATGCTTCTCTATGTCAACTCCCGCCCGCGCGACAAGCGCTTCCCGGGACTCAAGCTTCGCTTGACGGGCGCGGTAGTGTGACACCAGCTTTCGGAGCAACTGCTCCTCTTCGGACTTGCCGCTGCTGCTGCTTGGTGCGTTAACCACTGCCAGCCCAGCAGAGGCGAGTACTTCTCCATCGAACTCCTCTCCTTCAACCGGCGCCCTGGAGCTTGACGCCCAGGGAAGCTTGATGTATACGCCCTCGCCGGCCTTCAAGTATGCGCCTGGCTGGGGCTCCTCGGAGCCCAGCGCTGCGTCAGCGGCGGAGGGGTCGGCGGACGGTGCAGCGCCTTGCGCTCCTGCGCCCTCCGGGTCGTCAGTACGATCGCCGGACCCCTCGCCGGCTCCAGCGCCAGCAGCCTTGGCGGCTTCCTCGTCGGCGGGTTCATCAGCGCCGGCCTCTTCCTCGTCAGCGGCGGCATCTTCAGCATTGCCGCGTGCACCTTCCTCGCCGGTGGCCTCGGTCTCCATCAGGTCTGCGAGAGGGGGATCTGAGGATGGGAAGAGGAAAGAAAAGTCAAGTAAGTATCCAAAAAAGAAGAAAGAAGATCGGAAGAAGAACCCAAGGGAAGATTTCCGACAAGGAAAGTTACCTGTGCTGGGCTCTGTGACCATGGGCTCCTCCACCAAGGGCTCATTGGTTCCGTCCCTTGCCGGGGACCTCTCCCTTGCCGGGGAGCGCTCCCTTGTCGGGGAATCGCCCCTTGGCGGCGTAGTCGAAGCAGACAGCACCTCCGGGGCGGTTTCTGATTGCCCCTGATGGGCCTGCTCTGCTCCTACACTAATGAATCAGCAATCAAGATGTCAGCAAAAGAAGAAGCACCCATGCGCGCCCCACAACAGGAAGTGAACCAAACACTTACGCTGGGGGCTGTGCTGGGGGCTGCTGCGAGGAGAAGGAACCGGGTCCGTCAAGGTGGTCTCGGACGTGTCTTCTGCCGTCACAACAGGATCGTCCTCGATGACAACCACGGGGACCTTGGCCCTCTTCGCCGCTCTCTCGGCCAGAGTCCTGAAATAGAACAGGGATTCAGAGAGAAGCAAATCAGATGCAAAACAAGCAACAACAAAGATTGAAGAAATACAGGTACAGTGAGAAGAAAGCCTTACTCCTCCTCCTCTTCTTCCTCCTCGTCAGAGCTCAGCGCAGAGAGGTCGAAGTCTGGTACCCTTTCTGTGCGGCGAGGCGGAGGAGTGGGCTCCCTTGGACGTTTGCAGGGAGCTGCGGCAGGATCGGGTGTGGCAGCCCGGGAAGACCCCGCCTCAGTTGCCGGCACGGCCTGAGATGCTCCTGCGGCAGCCGTACTTGCCGCGGTGGAGCGCATCCCACGACGCTGCGGCTGTTGGCCTGCTTGCCGCCCTGCTAGATCTCCAACTTGACGGAGGCGCCTTCTTGGTTGGAATTGGGGCTGCGCTGGGGGCTCCGCCTGCGGCAAGCTGCTCGAGGACGGCTGGCCACTCGCGCCCCCGGCGGGCTCGCTCGCTTCGGCCTCGGGCTCCCCCTTGCCAACGACCTCTCCGGCAAGGTCTTCCCGGTCGGCAAGACTTGCCGCCTCAGCCGCCTCCGCCTCCTCCAACATGAAGCCAAACTCGCCCGCGGCGGCGGCTGCCGCCGCCTCTTCGGCCCTGGTGGCGATGTACCGCATCTCGTCGTCGGTGGTGTCGCAGGTGAGGAGCCTCTGCTCGTCGGCATTGACTGCTATCTCCGTCAAGCCATCGAAGAATTGCCGCACGATGTCGTCGGCGGGCTCCATCCAAGTTGCGCTTATCCCGTGCGAGTCGCACTCTGGCATCATTGCGCAGATGCGATCGCGCTGGGAGTTGTTGCACAACGGGATGACGCCCTGCGGCAGCCTGAACCACTCTGGATGGTTGGGGTCATGCTTGAACAGCTCCCTCAGCATCCCGTCAAGCTCCAGAACCGTGAAGTTGAAGTTGAGGCCTGGACGCAGCCTCGTGATATCCGCCGGGCCGCCAAACATCCAGGCGGGCCTCCCCCTCTTCTGCAGAGGGGCGATGCGACGGCGAAGGAAATCCGCGCCAACTGCCCCTGCTGTGAGCCCGGCAAGCCTGAGCCGGAGGATTCGGGTGGTGGCAATCTTCAGCTTGGCGTCGTCCGGCGACAGAGCGCTCCAGTTGCCGCCGCGCACTACCCGGGTCTGGCGCAGGTTGGTGAATGGCTGCGGATTGGCGTCAACGATCCAGCACTACTCCGCCCTCCACTCATCCCACTTGCTGCGGAGCTCGCCCGTCAAGTACACCTCCTTCATGCTGATTCGTGAGGTCCAGGAGATTCCGCCAGCCAGTGGCTCCCCTTTCTCGGCCAGGGGTTGAAATAATGACGAAAAAGAGCGACATTCGGGAGGATGCCAACGAAGTTCTCGCAGAGGTGTGCGAAAACCGCCATTGTCAGAACGGCGTTGGGGGTGAAATCGAGAAGATGAAACCCGTAGGTATTCATGATGTCGCAGAGGAAATCGGAAAAAGGTGGGCAGAGCCCGCAATAGAAGAACACAGGAAAGAAATGGTACCCTTTTGGGCACCGCTTCGATTTAGAAGCTTCGGCGGAGAGCACCGGCGTGCGCGGATGCGCCCGCGTCTCCGTCGACCAGAAGAGGTAGAACTCCTCCCGCAGCGCCTTCAGGGTGAGCTCGGGGCGGAAAAGCACTCGCTCCTTGCGCAGCGCTTGAAGCCGCAACGCCTCGGCCGACTTGGTGCTCGACTTCGTGCCCTTGCCGGTCTTCGGAGCCATGGCGGAAGCGGCGGGGGAGCGCGGAGGTGTTGAGGGCGACGGCGGCGACGGGCGGCGGAGCGCTGCTCTCTTTCGGCTTGGGAAGCGGAGGGGAGCGGCGGAGCTTTTGGAGGAAGGAACTGCGAGTGGCGAAGGTGGGGGAACAGCCCTGTTTCCTCTGCTTATAAATAGGGGAGGCGAACGTTACACATTTCCTGAATTAAGAATTGCCCACGATCTCTCCCACGACGCCGCGATTGACGCGTGCCGTTACGGGAGGGCGCGGCGGATACGGAGTCAGATTTAATGTGGACCCAGGCCGCGTGTGCCCATGCCCTGTTTTGGGCCTGGCCCAACAGCACTCGGCACCGTGTATGGCCCAGGCCCGGGGGCTCCTGTCGGTGTACTAAAGTAGGGCTACCTTAGTATCCCGAACTTGTGCACGGGCAGTCGCAGCGTCCCGCGGCAAGGCTTGCCGGGCGTCCGCCAAGATCCTCCGTTATTCCTATTACTGCCATTCAAGAGCAAAGTGTTAACTGAGAAGACAGAGTCCCGGCAAGAGGAGCTTGCCGGGAAGGACAAGACCCCGGCAAGGGGAGCTTGCCGGGAAGGCCAACCAAGACCCAGCGATCGGTGGCGCCCCTAGCGGTCGTTTCCTACACTGTTTGAGCGACCCGACGGGCATTAAATGCCCTTGTCCCCTGCCGTCAGAGTTAGGTAGGGGACACTGTTGATAGCGGTTGTACCAACCCCCGTTTTTACTTTTTTACCCCTCTCTCTACGCTGCCACCTGTCGGTGACCCCTTCAGACTATAAAAAGGAGGCCCATGCGCACGTAGAAGGGGTTGGACTCATTCGAAACTACAACACACCCACGTTTTCAAGCAAGAACAGAATAGAAACACAAAGCAGCAGTAGTAGTGTTATCTCTGAGGAGAGCTCCGAAGCTGGGTAAAATCCCTCGCGTGCTTCGCCTCGATCTGCTCTTCGTGCGCCCTCCGCTCCCTTGCCGGACCGAAAAGGGGCCCTGCCCCATAGGTGTTCGTTTCCCCATGACACAGACAAGAAGGAGAAGCTAGTTACTTGAGGTTCACGCTAGCGAGAGAGAGGACTCGTAACCGCCACCTCATGTACTGCATAGTTCCGCTCTCACTCATAGTGATAGCACTTCTTGCGTATACCTTTGTTTAGATGGATGACGTTGTTGTAGTTGCAAGTATTCGAGACTTGCATGTATTGCTATTTTCGAGATGATGACAAGATATCACTTTGTGTTGGATGATGATTATGATGAGACTATTTGTATGTACATGCTATGATTACATTTGTGGTTTCGCAGGCATTTGTATGTGTATCATGATGACATTTCTATGTGCTAAAGATTCTTCTACAAAGCCTGTTCAAATACAAAACAAATATGCCAAAAAAAACTACTTAAATTAGCAGTAGCGAGTGTATAAAAGTTAGCAGCAGCGCCTCAATAGCAGTAGCGCGTCCAGGCAAAGCGCGCTAGCGCTACTAGCAGTAGCGAGCTTCCTCTAACCGCGCTGCTGCTACACTTGTGTAGCAGTAGCGCCGGTATGCACGCGCTACTGCTATGCGTTAGCTGTAGCACCTTATTAGCAGCGCCTGTCCCCGCGTTACTGATACATCTAAAACCCGCGCTGCTGCTAGCCTTTTCCCTAGTAGTGCCGCCACCTTTTGACCAAGTCAAATGGGTCGGCCTTTTCACAGGAATGGGCCTCTGTTGACGTATCATAGGCACCTTCTGTCCAATGAGTGGATGACATCTGTCCCAACGGTGAGCTGACACGTGTTTCCTCCAGCCAATGATGATTTTACACGTGGAAAATCCCCATTGGTCAGGGCTGTCAACGGGTTATCGGATCCAAAACCCGACCCGATAGCTTAACGGCGTTCCATTACGGTGGATGCCACATGTCGGTCACCCTTGACGAAAGCACTTCTGTGACGCGCGATTTATCATCATGGAAGTGGACACTTCCGTGATGATAATTTTGGTAATGTCATGGAACACTTCTACGACAGCACATGTATGACTATCTTGATTCTGTCATAAAATCGTCATGGATGTACATGCATGAAAAAAATGCGACCTACTATGACAAACACGTATCGTCATGGAAGTGTATTTTTTTGTAGAGCATGGAATATCTCATACCAGCATGGTGCATAAAAGAAAAATTAAAACTAAATGCAAAAGACGCTCCAAGCCTTGCACACATCGCATGAACGAAACGAATCCGAAAACATACCGATACTTGTTGAAGAAAGAGGGGATGCCTTCCGAGGGATCCCCAAGCTTAGACGCTTGAGTCTCCTTGAATATTTACTTGGGATGCCTTGGGTATACCCAAGATTGAGCTCTTGCCTCTCCTTCTTTTCCTCATATCGAGACCTTCTCGATCAAACACTTCATCCACACAAAACTTCAACAGAAAACTCGGTAAGATCCGTTAGTGTAACAAAGAAAATCACTACTCTAGGTACTGTTGCAAACCAATTAATATTTTGTTTTTGCATTGTGTCTACTGTAATATAACTTTTCCATGTCTTAATCCACTGATAGAAATTGATAGTTTCATCAAAACAAGTAAACTATGCATCAAAAATAGAATCTGTCAAAAACAGAACAGTCTGTAGCAATGTGAACATTCACCATACTTATGGTACCCCAACAATTGTACTAAAATTAGGAAAAATAAACAATTTCTACATAAAGGCGGTGCAAAAAATTTCAGAACCGTTTGACATTCCAGTAAAAAATGTAAAATCGCGTACCACAGCTAAAGTTTCTGTCCTGCACCGTACAAACCAACAAGCATTGTAAACATCCTAAAGGCAAACCTTAGCACATTATATTTATAATACAATGGAATTGTACAAGGGGATACTTATTTTTGATAAAAAGTTTCCATGATTAAGATTCACAAAGTTTCCGTGAGCATGAACAAGTTCAAGGAGCTCCCCCACTTCAACAATGTTTGTCTCTCTCACTTTCACTTTCCTTTTTGAAAAGTTTTGGGTTCCCTCTTTATTTTTTTATTTTTAGACTATATAAAAGCACTCAAAAGAAATAAATGACTCTCTAAGACTTCTGGGTTGTCTCCCTGGCAGCGCTTTCTTTAAAGCCATTAAGCTGGGCATATAGTGCTCAAGTAATGGATCCACCCGGACCCCAAGTTATATCAAAGCCAATTTTAATTAACAATGATTTGTAATTTAGTAGTGAGCACAAAGTAAAATATATCAAGTAATAACAAAGTCCAACTCTCTTCCTATGCATCGGCATGTCATAAAAGAACAATTCTTGCACATCAAGTAAAGGCCAATGCATAGTATAAGCAGTTTCTTGCAATTTTATCATATTGGAAACATAAAGAGGCGGAGATGTGTTTCCTCTCTCATAATAATTGCAAGTAGGAGCAGCAAGCACATGCATATTATATCAATCAAAATCATAATGTGTAGTAGTAAAATGCAACCCATCAATATAATCCTTACTAAGCACAAACTTCTCAGATATAGTGTAGTTTGGAGAATTCAAAAAGATAATAGGACTATCATGCGTTGGTGCAATAGCAACAATTTCATGTTTAACATAAGGAACTATAGCAAGTTCATCTCCATAAGCATAATTCATATTGGCATCTTGGCCACAAGCATAGCAAGCATCATCAAAAAGGGGTATTTCAAATGAATCAAAGGGATCATAGTAATTATCATAGCAATCATCCTTCGGTAAGCACGAAGGGAAATTAAACAATGTGTGAGTTGAAGAGTTAATCTCATTAGAAGGTGGGCACGGGTAGCTAATCCGCTCTTCCTCTTTTTGTTCTTCGCTCTCCTCATCATCTTTTTCATCCAATGAGCTCATCAGTTCCTTCTTCCATAGACTCCTGCAAAATATTAGTCTCTTCTTGGACAGCGGAGACTTTCTCAATAAATGCATCAATACCGGAATTGTATTCATAATTCTCATAACCATATTTAAGTATAGCAAAATTTCCAGGTCTGTAAACAACATCAGCAAGATTTCCACACTCTTTAAACAAAGATTCAATTTCATAAGCACCCATAAAAGCAACGAATTCTTCTATTTGTTCCACATCATAGTAATCGTATATACCATGAGCATAAGAGGCCAAGGTTTTATCATCATTTAATTTGCATGAAAAGGGAAGGTATGGAGCCTTCATCCTAGAGCAACAAGTATAATCATATCTCAAGCATAGTTCCCGAGCATACCAATGCAACATATGAATTTGATCCCATAATAATTTCCCTTTTTTAGTCAAGCGATAATCCCTAAAGTATTCACGTTGATCCAACGTGTCTCCCATAAAATAATTGAATTGGGTTTTCTCAGGATTATCGGAGTAGTACATAATATTTTTCCCATAACCAACATCGAGGGTTTTAGGAGGTTCCCCATCTCCATGAGTAGCAAGTACACCTAATTTTTTGGTATTTCGTATTCCATATCCATAACTAAAGATAGAGAACAACTTAGAATAGCAAATAAAAGTTACTTAGTGATAAAGCAAACAAGCACACACGAGAATATTCACCCCATGCTATGACTCCCCGGCAACGGCGCCAGGAAAAGGTCTTGATAACCCACAAGTATAGGGGATCAATTGTAGACTCTTTCGATAAGTAAGAGTGTCGAACCCAACGAGGAGCTATAGGTAGAACAAATATTCCCTCAAGTTCTATCGACCAACGATACAAGTCTACCCACGCTTAACGTTCGCTTTACCTAAAACACGTATGAAACTAGAAGTACTTTGTAGGTGTTTTTGGATAGGTTTGCAAGATAATAATGAGCACATAAATATAATCTAGGGGCTGTTTAGATAAAGAAGCAATAAAGTAAATATAGCGAGTGTGTAAAAGTGGTGGTAGGAGTGGTGAAATTGTCCCTAAGCAATTGACTACTTTACTAGACCGGTAGCAAGTTTTATGTGGGAGAGGCATAAGCTAACATACTTTCTCTTCATGGATCATATGCACTAATGGTTGGAACTCTAGGAAGCATACGCAACTACTAAAGATCATTAAGGTAAAACCCAACCATAGCATTAAAGCATCAAGTCCCCTGTATCCCATACGCCACAACCCCCTTACTCGGGTTTATGCTTCTGTCACTCAAGCAACCCACTATAAGCGAATCATGAACGTATTGCAACACCCTACAGTGGGAATCCCTCACGCTTGCATGACACGGAGGGCACAATAGGACAACAACATAACCAAAAGAAAATTAAACCAATCATAGCAATTCATCAATCACTGGTAGGACAACGAAAATCTACTCAGACATCATAGGATGGCAACACATCATTGGATAATACTATGAAGCATAAATCACCATGTTCAATTAGAGGGTACAGCGGGTTGCAGGAGAGTGGACCTCTGAATATAGATGGGGGGAAGGTGATGGAGATGTTGGTGAAGATGGCGGAAGTGTTGGTGTAGATCGCGGTGATGATGATGGCCCCCGGCGGCATTCTGGCACCACCGGAAGCAAGGGGGAGAGAGCCCCCCTTCTTCTTCTTCCTTGACCTTCTCCCTAGATGGGAGAAGGATTTCCCCTCTGGTCCTTGGCTTCCATGGAATGGGAGGGGCGAGAGCCCCTCCGAGATTGGATCTCTCTCTCTCTCTCTCTCTCTCTCTCTCTCTGTTTATGTGTTCTCTGATTCTGCACTTTCACCGATTCTTATATATCTGGAGATCCGTAACTCTGATTGGATTGAAACCTTCGCCCAGAGTTTTCTCTGTAACTTAGCTTTCTTGTGGAAAAAGAAGAGCATGAACCGCCTTACGGCGTGCCCAGGAGGGTCAGGGGCGCGCCTGCCTCATGGCCCCCTCGGGCACCGTCTCGCGTTGGTTTTTCTTCCCAAAAATCATAAATATTCCAAAAATATTCTCCGTCCATTTTTATCCCGTTTGGACTCCTTTTGATATGGGGTTTCTACGAAACATAAAACATGCAACAAACAGGAACTGGCACTGGGCACTGGATCAATATGTTAGTCCCAAAAATAATATAAAAAGTTGCAAAAAGTATATGAAAGTTGTAGAATATTGGCATGGAACAATCAAAAATTATAGATACGATGGGGATGCATCAGGGCTTAATGGGCCAAGGAGGGGACAGACCAGCCCACAAGGGGCTGGTGCACCCCTCCACCAAGCTGTCTAGCCCTAGGGAAAGGAAAGGGGGGAGGGCAAGTCCCTCCGTCCTTCCCCTCCTCAAGGGAGAAAGGAAAGGGGGGCGCCACCTCCCCCTTCCTTCCCCTGGCGCCTATACAAGGAAGGGGGAGGCCGAACCAGGGCAGGAGCCCAAGTGGGATTAGGCCCCACTTGGGGTGCCCCCTTGGCCTCTCAACTCTCCCTCCCACCTATATATATGAGCAGGTGGGCGCCTAGCACACCCACGACATAATCTTAGCCGCGTGCGGCGTGCCCCTCCATGGTTTACTCCCTCGGTCATATTTTCACAGTGCTTAGGCGAAGCCCTGCGAAGATCACTATCGAGATTCTGGATATGGGGTACCCAGACTTGCCTGCCTGCGCCCCATGGCGTGGGCCCCATCAACGGCCTAGTACGGCCCAGCTTCAGCATCGACAACTCAAGACCCTCGCGAGGGACCAAGTCTCGTGAGGTGGATGACACCAAGACCTCCAAGGGGATCGGCCTCCTTAGGCTGGCTCCCGAGGAGCAGAGATTTCTTTGCAAGGTGCACCTCATGAGGCTCAGCTGACGTGAGCCATGACGACCAAGGCCAGGCGGGCGCCAGCGGGTGCAAAGAATCAGTTTCCTATTTGGAAAGGAGGCAAGCAGCAGGCGCGGAGTCCAGAGGAATCAGCTAAAGGTTTCCATTCTGGTGCAACAAGACCAAGACCGCTAGGACGGCAGGACGGAGGTCATCGCCGAGCCCACCGCAGCATCACGACCAGGGGCTTTTGCAGGCGAAGACCACTTTAGTCAGGATAGGATGTAGATGTTGTCTCCCTTCAAATCTGGCCATTGTGGGATCCCTTCCCGCCAACATTTGGGAAGTAGACAAAGGCCACTATAAATAGAACTTAGCCACGACCATAGAGAGGGGCGAACGGATGAAATCCATTCCTCCCTCACCACCTCACCAGCTCACTTGAGCTCAAGAACACCTCACCTCCTGAGGTTGTTCATCCACTATACTAGTTCATCCTCAGCCCCTCGAGGCAATCCACCACAAATCTGGAGTAGGGTATTACACCGCAGGTGGCCTGAACCAGGATAAACTGCTGTGTCTCTCTGTACCTTTGAGCTCGACGTGCTAGGCTGTGAGGATCGTGAGTAGGCAGGCTGGGTAGGTTGATATCTCTACACGCACCCCAAAGTTCAAACCTATCAAGGGTTTGCGGAACCCAAAATCTGTGCCAGGTAGCGGTGCGTCGGAGCCTCTCTTCCGTCGACCGTGTAACATCCTGATTTTTGGCCCCTTCTTTTTCTTCTGATTTTCTGAGGTTTTTGCCTGAGTTTTCTTCTTCCGTGGCTTTGTGGTCTAAAAACTGAAGAAGATGCCTTCTTCTTTGCTTCCATAGTGGCTTGTCATTCCCCTGTCTTCTCTAGACCTTTCCATTTCCACCTTGGACCAAATCCCAATATTATTTTATTGGGAATATTCCTTTTCTATTGATGGAATTATCCTTTTTGCCCTAGGTTGTGAAGCAACCTATATCTCCATCACTCCAAAAATTCCCAAATAATACTCATAAATTGTTTGGGTCAGATCCTCCTCAAATATGGCAAAATATTTCATTTGTCATGTTTACCATCATGCTCAAATAATTCATTCCTATTCTGCCCTAAATGGCACATTGTGAAGCAAGTGTTATGATCCTTTGCCCAATTGACCCCAAACTCCTTGGACACTTTTTCCTATCCATATGATTGCCACATGCCAAAATTCAACCTCATTTTCCTAGTAATATTTAATTATGATTTTCCAAAGTTTCTGTCCAAAAAGAAACTTTGTGAAGGATGTACAAGCTAGGCATATCCAAATGAGTTGCAATTTTGCATGGCTCTTCATATCATCATATCATAGCCCTCCACCAAAGTTGAGATCATGTAATGCCTCCATGTGAGAACAGCTTCAAATCTTTGTTTCTGTCCAAAATTTCAGTTTGTGAAGCAAGTATATTTTATCTTGCTACATTATGGTTGTAAATATTTCTAGGCGTTCTCTTATCCATATAACTTATATCCACCCAATTGGGGCTCAATCCATCTAGCCATTTTCCCTCTAGAATTTTTGCAAGTTTCTAGTCAGTGGGGACGTTTGTGAAGGAAGTAACATTTTGGTTTATCCAATTGGTATGAAACCTTTTGCAGCATCTTCATATGACCAAATAACTCTGCCTTGACCAATTTGAGCTCCATTTGCTTCTCTATGTGAGTGCACCATCCAATTTCCTTTTCTAGACCAAATATGCACTTATACAACAACTACTAGCTAAACCCCTCCCAATGAGATGAAACTATGCCATCTCAGTCACGTTAGTGAGTGATCAACCTCAGTCAAAGCTCAGACTAATCCTCCCGACCAATCCGCTGCAGAAGGCATCAAACACCTTCCTGTTCAGCTGGTTTGGAACCTCCTGGTTTTCTCTTGTTTGCTCCTGGACCATGTTGTTGCTTCCTTTGGACTAAGGGTAGCAGGGTCCTTCCACCAGACATGTTTTGGCCGATCTTTGTGCCCCGGATGCGCCAGTGCACGCAGTGACCACCGTTTTGGCATGTCATCTGTGCGCTTTGGTGCCTCTGTCTCCTCCTCCCCGTCTGTGCACCCGTCCCCTCATCGTCTACCCATGTCTAGCGTGTTTCCCGCGTCGTCGCCGTCCTCCTGGAGCCATCTCCCCCTTCGGAAGCCTCCTCGCTGACGCTCGTCATCGCGCGCCCACGGGCAAACTGTTGCCGGCCGTCGTATTCCTCCTCTGTCCTCTTCCTCCTCTTGTCCTCGATCTCTGCTTTGTCTCTGTGACCTCTTCACCTCGTCCGTGTCCTCCCTCGTCGCCTTCCGGCGCCCTCCTGTAATCGCTGCCCTCGCCAAAGACTTGGCCGGACCTCTCGTGGCGGCACCCGAGCTCAACCGCCTTGACCTGCCTATATAAGCTCTCCCCGAGCCCCTCCTAAGAATCCAGCAGCCTCCCCTCACTCCACAAGCCTCACCTAGCCTCTTCCCCTAGCGCCGGAGCCCCTCCTGCCCCTCCATGGCCGCCATGGCCGTCGCTCCCCTCCAGTTAAATTCGGGCGAATGGAGCCCTCCCCCTCCTCTCCTCCACCTCAAGTAGATCATCCAGACCCCACCGAGCCTCTTCCACTCCGTCTTTTCATCGCCGGAGCACCATGGTCGCATGCCCAATCTTGGCCGAAGGTCACTTCCGCCGGGGTCGAGGCCATCGTTGCTCTAGCTCTCCTTGGCATCCGTGCAGTGTAGGGATGGAAGCGCCACTCCTCCCCGAGTTCGTTGGTGTGCCGAGCTCCACGAGAGGTGGCCGGAGCCGGCCGGGCGAGCGTCGGCGCCGCGCGCCTCCCTCTGCCTCCGTCGGGAACGGGAGGAAGAAGTAGGAGTTGACCCAGCCAGGCGCGCCCCAGCCCCGCGGACCCTGCCTGTCGGCCTCCAGCGCGTTGAACCGCCCGGTCCACGTGGATAAGCGATGGACCCCACCCCCATGGGACCAGCACATCAGCGAGACAAGCCCCGGCCCCGCCACTGCCTAGCTGGATAAGTGGAAGCGTAGTTTTGATTATACGCTTCCGTTTGAGTGAAAGCGTAAAATGCTGCGGCGTCGGCCAATAGTACGCTTTCACTCTCCGGAAAGCATAGTTCCTGGAATGCGCTTTCAGTTTTTTTGTTTAGGACAAGGCTGAAAAATATTTCTTTACAGATGGGTCCCTGGCAGAAAACCCCTCGGAACTTTTTGCTCGAGACTCCGATTGAGGTGAAACCAACGCCCACGTCTTTGTGTCGCCGAGCCCTTTCTGCTCCCACCATTTTCACTATGGTTTGACATACTGGAATGGATCATTTTTTCCTTGCCCCTAATCAGAGCACTCTAAGCGAGAACCTTTTCCGGTGATTCTTTTTGTGGCTTCACCGCACATCTCCTCGGAGTATTCTTCACGCCCAGGCAAGCCACAACACCCACTTGCATCATGGTCATGCAGTAGCCATGGTTTTCAACTTGAACATTTAATACCTGTCTGTTTGTTTAACTGTAGCTGTTATCGTGGTTTTGGTACTGCTTATAGTTTCATGGTCACGTTCGTGCTATGTTTCTTTGCATCTGGTTAACTTGTGTTCTTGCTAGTATTACTTTCGTATGTCATGCTTGGTAGTAATACCTATTGATGTTGGTGATGGTCTTTGGTACATGACTATCGTCTCTGTCGAGTGTCGTTGCTATGCATGTTCTTTTGCATCTCATTGGGTAAATGCTTGCATGTAGTGTTGTCGTTATGTTCTTGCATGATAGTTGTTGTTGATGCTAGTAGTTATGCCATGAGTAGTGTTATGTTCGTGATGCTCATCAGTATGCCATGCTCATACGGCTAAATGATTCACTGTTATTATGCTTAAGGCTTATGTTGCATCCATGTCTATGTTGGTATTATGCATTATTGTTGCATCATGTTATTTTCATATGACACGGCTTATTGCATTCGAGTTTAACCGGACTTAATAGAACTTGAACAATTGTTGGCTGAGTCATGGTGCCTCTGAATGGCGTTGATGAGTGAAACCACATTTACCTTATGGGGGGGGGGGTCTTGATTCGGTCCTTTGTTGTGCCTCTGCCGGTGCCTCCAATTAGGGAAGGTTATGCACGGGCGCTACCCCGATCAGGTAGGACGGCATAAGCCTTGTGTGCCCGTTGTTGTTATATCCAGATTGTCCCCGTTTGGGACTGTTTGCCACGACGGTGGCCGAAGATGCCTTTGGTAGGCATGGGGCCACCCATGACTTAGCCCTGAGAGGGAGTTGGTCGGAGTGGCCAGGAGAGTGTCATGGCAAGGGAAGGGTTTCGTCGGAACGTCGTTGGTCCACCCGAATAGGAGTGCGAGGCCATGGGTTCTATGAGGTGGGTAAAGTGCGCTAGCCTCTGCAGAGTGTGTGTTAATTCTATCAATAGCCGTGCCCGCGGATAAGGGCCCAGTTCGTATGTAGGTCACACTATGGGTCAAGAGTAATAATAATGATGTGCTTAATAACAACCCCGGTTCGATGATGAAAGAAGTTTGTTGATATTTGTGTAATCGGAGGATCACCAGGGTATCGAGGATACCGAGTTTTTGGATATTTGTGGTGTTATGTAGGAATCACGGGTAAAAGTCAAGCTCCTTATGGTCATATAATGATTACTACGGTATCGTTTATACCAAGCTTGATTGGATCCTAAGATGATCGTGTGATGTCCGATGATGGTAAGTGATGCATGTGATGGTTACGTGGTGACCCACGCAGAGTAAGTTGGTGCATGATAGTGTCATCATGTTTCATGTTAGTATCATCATGTTTATATGTTCATGCCATGCTTATATTGTGCTAGAGGTATCATGTTGTTTATGCCATGTTGTTCTGATGATATCATGTTAATTCTTGTAAACCTATAATTGCCATGCTGTTGTATGTCTTGAATGCTTCTGGTTATTGTGAGCTTGCAAGTACATTCAATGTACTGAACTGGCGTGTCATGCTAGTTTGCAGGTGAAGCCGGATTTGATTGCTTGTTTGCCATGGATTCCTTATTTGTGAGCTAGGATAAGCATTCCAGCCAGAGTCCCTGCTTAGTGGAGTTCACCACCGTGGTTGTTGTTCCGCTGCTAGAAGCTATTCCGCTGCTTCGTGTTGTTCTGCTGCTTGCATAGAGCAACCGTGGCAGGCGTAGTGTCGCCTTGCCGATGTAATTCCATGTTATATTGGAATCCCCTTGTACCCAATACAGATTGTAATAAAGAGCTGATTTGTTCTATGCTAAGCAGTGCCGTATTCCAGAAGACTTCTCCTCAATCTCTGGGATGGAATACGGGGCGTTCCGGTTTCTCTGAGCCGGGGGGCCACAGGCTTGGTATCAGAGCAGGTCTGGCTGTAGGACGCTGAGGGAGTCCCGGATTAGGGGGTGTCCGGATGGCCGGACTATATCCTTTGGCCGGACTCCTGGACTATGAAGATACAAGATTGAAGACTTCGTCCCGTGTCCAGATGGGACTTTCCTTGGCGTGGAAGGCAAGCTTGGCGATACGGATATGTAGATCTCCTACCATTGTAACCGACTCTATGTAACCCTAACCATCTTCGATGCCTATATAAACCGGAGGGTTTTAGTCTGTAGGATGAACAACAATCATACCATAGGCTAGCTTCTAGGGTTTAGCCTCTCTGATCTCGTGGTAGATCTACTCTTGTACTACCCATATCATCAATATCAATCAAGCAGGAGTAGGGTTTTACCTCCATCAAGAGGGCCCGAACCTGGGTAAAAACATCATGTGCCTTATCTCCTGTTACCACCCGCCAAGACGCATAGTTCGGGAGCCCCTACCCGAGATCCGCCGGTTTTGACGCCGACATTGGTGCTTTCATTGAGAGTTCCTCTGTGTCGTCATCTTTAGGCCCGATGGCTCCTCCGATCATCAACAACGATGCGGTCCAGGGTTAGACTTTTCTCCCCGGACAGATCTTCGCATTCGGCGGCTTTGCACTGCGGGCCAATTCGCTTGGCCATCTGGAGCAGATTGAAAGCTACGCCCCTGGCCATCAGGTTAGATTTGGAAGTTTGAACTACACGGCTGACGTCCGCGGAGACTTGATCTTCGACGGGTTCGAGCCACATCCAAGCGCGCCGCACTGTCACGAGGGGCATCATCTAGCTCTGCCGCCAAACAGTGCCCTAGAGGCTGCACCGGTGTCCGCTCCGACCCTTAGCTGGGAGCCGACTGCGCCGATCGAGGACGGGTGGCTAGACACCGCCTCGGTGGCTGCAATTTCTATGGCCATTGAGCCGAACACCATCCCTGTCCTTTGCAAGGTTCGTAACTCCAAGGTGCCGGACTCCTCTACGGACTCCGAACCTTCCGCGCCCCTGCCAATCGAATCCGATCGAGCGTCGGTCATGGAATTCACTGCCGCGGACATCTTTCAACACTCGCCCTTTGGCGACATCCTGAATTCACTAAAGTCTCTCTCTTTATCAGGAGAGCCCTGGCGGGACTACGGTCAGGAAGGTTGGGATGCGAACGACGAAGAAATTCAAAGCCCACCCACCACCCACTTCGTAGCCACTGTCGATGATTTAACCGACATGCTCGACTTTCACTCCGAAGACATCGACGGTATGGACGACGATGCAGGAGACCACCAAGAACCAGCACCTATAGGGCACTAGAAGGCCACCTCATCATACGACATTTACATGGTGGACATCCCAAAAGATGGGAATGGTGATGGAACAACGGAGGATGACCCCTCCAACAAACAGCCTAAGCGCCAGCGTTAGCGGCGCCGCTCTAAATCCCGCCACAGTAAAAACGGTGATTCCGACACGGGAGACAATAACACCCCGGAAAGTGCCGAACACAACCCCCTCCAGCAAGATTCAATGCAGGAGGATGGAGAAGCCAGCCCTCATGATAGAGCGGCAGACAGAGAGGTAGAGGACGATAATTACATGCCTCCCTCCGAAGACGAGGCAAGCCTCGATGACGATGAATTTGCCGTGCCTGAGGATCCTGTCGAACAAGAGCGTTTCAAACGCAGGCTTATGGCCGCGGCAAGCAGCCTCAAGAAAAAGTAGCAACAACTTAGAGCTGACCAAGACTTGCTAGCCGACAGATGAACTAAAGTCCTTGCGGCCGAAGAGTATGAACTCGAACGCCCCTCCAAGCGCTACCCAAAATGCAGGCTGCTACCCCGATTAGAGGAGGAAGCACCTAAACCTACATCACTAGCGCATGATACGGCCGACCGGCCACCTCGTGGCCTCGACAGAGAGGCCTCTCGGCCCTCCACTCAAGCCGCACCCCGGCGCCGCTCAAAAAATACCAAGGCGCGGGAAAATGCGCCAGACCTGCGGGATATACTGGAGGACAAGGCAAGGCAAACAAGATCGATCTACGGATCGCATGGGCGCCCCATGATACATGATGGTAACTGTCACGCCGGATATGGCAATTCCGGCCGGGCCGAACACAGTAGACAAAGCTCATTTGAGCTGCGTCATGATATAGCCCAATACAGAGGCGCCGCACACCCACTATGCTTCACAGACGAAGTGATGGATCATCAAATCCCTGAGGGTTTCAAACCCATAAACATTGAATCATACGATGGCATGACAGATCCTGCAGTCTGGATCAAGGACTATCTCCTTCATATCCACATGGCCCGCAGTGATGATCTACATGCCATCAAATACCTCCCACTCAAACTTAAAGGACCAGCTTGGCATTGGCTTAATAGCTTGCCAGCAGAGTCAATTGGCTGTTGGGAAGACCTGGAAGCCGCTTTCCTCGACAACTTCCAGGGCACCTACGTGCGACCACCAGACGCCGATGACCTAAGCCACATAATTCAGCAGCCAGAGGAATCAGCCAGACAATTCTAGACACGGTTCCTAACCAAGAAAAATCAAATCGTCGATTGTCCGAATGCAGAGGCCCTTGCAGCCTTCAAACATAACATTCACGACGAGTGGCTTGCCCGGCACCTAGGACAGGAAAAGCCGAAATCCATGGCAGCCCTCACAACACTCATGACCCGCTTTTGAGCGGGAGAGGACAGCTAGCTAGCTCATAGTAACAACATGGCTAATTCAGATACCAAGACAGCAACGGCAGGTTGCATCGCAACAAGCACAAGCGCCGCATTAATGGCGATAATGTTGAGGATACGGCAGTCAATGCCGGATTCAGAGGCTCTAAACCCGGTCAGCGGAAAAGGCCATTCAAAAGAAATACTCCGGGCCCGTCCAATTTGGACCGAATACTCTATCGCTCGTGCCAGATACACGGCACCCCCGAAAAACCAGCCAACCACACCAACAGGGATTGTTGGGTGATCAAGCAGGCAGGCAAGTTAAATGCCAAAAACAATGACAAGGGGCTGCATAGCGACGACGAGGAGGAGCCCCGGCCGCCGAACAATAGAGGACAGAAGGGCTTCCCCCTACAAGTGCGGACGGTGAACATGATATACGCAACCCACATACCCAAAAGAGAGCGGAAGCGTGCACTAAGGGATGTATATGCAATGGAGCCAGTCGCCCCAAAGTTCAATCCGTGGTCCTCCTGCCCGATCACTTTTGATCGAAGGGACCACCCCACTAGCATCCGCCACGGCGGATTCGCCGCATTGGTTCTAGACCCAATCATTGACGGATTTCACCTCACTAGAGTCCTGATGGACGGCGGCAACAGCCTGAACTTGCTTGATCAGGATACAGTGCTCAAAATGGGCATAGACCCCTCAAGGATTAAACCCACAAAGACGACCTTTAAAGGCATCATACCAGGTGTAGAGGCCAACTATACAGCCTCAGTTACACTTGAAGTGGTCTTCGAATCCCCGGATAACTTCCGAAGTGAGGAGTTAATCTTCGACATAGTCCCGTTCCGCAGCGGCTATCACGCACTGCTCGGGCGAACCACATTTGCAAAGTTCAATGCGGTGCCACACTACGCATACCTCAAGCTCAAGATGCCAGGCCCTCGAGGAGTCATTACGGTCAACGGAAACACCAAACGCTCTCTCCGAACGGAGGAGCATATGGTGGCACTCGCGGCGGAAGTACAAAGCAGCCTCTCAAGGCAATTCTCGAGTCCGGCTATTAAACGTCTGGACACCGTCAAGCGCGCCTAGAGTAACCTACAACAATACCGCCTGGCACGTCCCGAGCACACATAGCAATGCGGCCCCAACCCCAGCCCTCGTGAAATCGCGAAACCAGTACTACACGTACATAATTATGCTCTGGAAATACCATGAGCATAGGGGGAGGGGCACGACCACGGCAGGCCCAGAATGCAGCTCAACCGCACCAGGGGCTCACGATTGTATAATTCTTTTTTCTTACTTTCAGGACTCCTTTATCAAGAAGCCCTGTCCGGAAGTAGAACCACCGAACACACGATGCAATAGCCAGGGAAGCAGAAAGCTACGTCGAGTGTCCAGGTGGTCTCTATAACGAGTAGTATACTTGTTTTACATATCATCCCGCAGCTCGCTCCTGGAGGGGGACGTGTCAAATAGTCCCGTCCCTTGCTTATCGCACTATTTGTATTGTTCTGCTTTTACCGCAGCTTTTTTAATAAACAATGCAAAGCTTTTGCCTATCATTGCATTCCTTTTTCTTATATATATATATATATGTTGACTTATGACATGTTGCATCCGTACGCTTTGGTACGGCCAAACACACCAGGGGCTTAAGTACACCAAAATATGATGTGATAAGTCCGAACACTTTCACAAGTGCGGCACCCCGAACTTATAGCATTATATGCATCGGCTCCGAATCATGTCTTGGGTCAATAGTTGGGTTTGCCCGGCTCCCATGTTTTGGTACCTTACGTTCCGTTATATCGGCTAAGGTAGCGCTGGGAGAACCACTGCGATTGTGCCCCGGTTGAGCTGGGTTAAGCACCTCAGTGGAGAAAGCTAACACAGACCGTCATGATAGGGCGAGAGCCGGTCGCTGTTCGAGAGGTTTTCGAGTCCCTAAAGACTTATGCCGCTTAGAGCGAGGAGTCGGCTTTGTCCGCCCCAGGCGTGGATAGCGCCCCGAACTCGGTCTTCCGAATAATAGGGGCTTCGCTGAAATTTAAAACTATAGGATTCTATGGCTAAGTGAGAGTGTTCAAGCATTATAGTCCGGTTGCCTCGTTGCGTTGAGCACCTCCCTCGAAGGACCCAAGAATGGGAAAAAGAGCGCTCAAGTTTATCCCGAACACCCCAGCACTCGTGGCATGGGGGCAGAAGCCAACGACTCGCCATCTCTCAAATTTCATAAACGGCCGCACAGAAGGTAATATTTTAAATTCACAAGAGATGCTTAGTGCATATGAACAAGTTTTCAAGCGTACAGGATAACAAATGCGAGTTTACTCAAAAATTACATCTTTGGGGCATTCACCCGCTATAAGGCGGGCACCCTGCAGGACGCCCTGATAATATATCTCAGGATTGCGATACTCCCTGCCCGGCGGTGGAGCGTCCGTCACAAGCTTCTCAGCGTCCATCTTGCCCCAGTGAACTTTAGCACGGGCAAGGGCCCTACGGGCACCTTCGATATAGACGGAGCGCTTGACGACTTCAATCCATGGACAGGCCTCCACCAGTCGCCTCACTAGCCCGAAGTAGCTCCCAGGCATGGCTTCCTTAGGCCACAACCGAACTATGAGGCCCTTCATGGCCTGTTCGGCCACCTTATGGAGCTCGACCAGCTGCTTCAGCTGGTCGCTCAAGGGCACCGGGTGTCCGGCCTCAGCATACTGAGACCAGAACACCTTCTCCGCCGAGCTCCCCTCCTTGGCCCGGTAGAATGCGGCAGCGTCGGACACACTGCGGGGCAGATCTGCGAATGCTCCTGGAGAGCTCCGGATTCGGGTAAGTAACAAGTAATTCACTTTCATGTGCTTGCTTTGCATGAAGAATTCCTTACCCGCCGCTATCTTCTTCATCGCCTCAATTTCCTGAAGGGCTTTTTGGGCTTCGGCCTTAGCGTCTTTTGCGCTCTCAAGGGCCGAGGCGAGCTCGGACTCTCGAGTCCTTGAGTCACACTCCAAACTCTCGTGTTTTTCCATGAGAGCCTGGAGCTCTTGCCGCACCTCCGCCACCCACGCCTCCTGTTTCTCTCGCTCGGTGCGCTCCGCGGCCGCATTGCTTTCGGCCTTGGACACCGCTTCCTTCAGGGTCGCCACCTCGTTCGTGGCCCCTGCAATACTCACGTTATTCCTGTCATTTTTTGCAACCACATCTTTTATATATTTCCGTAAGGTATTACTTACCTTCCTTGTCATCGAGCTGCTTTTTGGCAAGGCCGAGCTCGTTCTCGGACCGCTCGAGGCTCTGCTTCAATGCATTGACCTCCGCAGTCAGTGCGGTAGAGGTCAGCAACGCAGCATACATTCCCATATTGACATACTTATGTTAGACTCCTGCGTACATCTTTTTAGATCCTCAGTTCGGCTTTTCTTTCCGAACACCAAACTGAGCATCAGGGGCTACTGTGTATGCGGTAATATTTTTACATATCTTAAATACATACCTCAAAGCCTGTTAGAAGGCTGGCACAGGCTTCAGTCAGCCCGCTCTTGGCGGACTGAACTTTCTGGATTACCACACTCATAACAGTGCGGTGCTCCTCGTCGATGGAGGCTCCTTTAAGCGCCTCCAGCAAATTATCCGGTGCCTCCGGTTGGACGGAGGTCACCAGTGTCACAGTCTCACCCTTCTTACGAAGGGGCCGCCTGCCGGACTCCAGAACCACTGAAGGTTCCGGTGCGGAGTCCGGCCTAGGGCTGGACTTAGAACCCTTCGGGGTTTGATCCCCCTTGTGCCCGAAGTCCAGGAGGTTGCCTTGCGGCACCTCCGGGACCTCCTCCTCCTGGCTGGGCCCCTCTTGGGACCCCACCTCAGCGTCACCCGCAGCGCGAGGAGAGGAGACAGCCGGAAGTGAAGTGCTATTCACGTCCGACGAAGCCAGGGAGCCGCTCGTTGAAGTGTCGAGCCCGTCCTTGGGCGGACTGCAGGGTTATATTCGGCGTGAGGAGATTCTATGCGACAAACGAAACGCCATGAGTTATTCTGGTATCCGAACACTTACGATTTCGCCAGGGGCTTAGCCCTCGGTGGCCACTCCTATTCGCCGTCGTCGGTGTTGGTGGAGTAGTCCAGTTGGGGCGGCCTTCCTTTTCTTCTGTTCCCCCACTAGGGAAGAGGCCTCCTTTTCCTCCTCCTCGTCTTCGCGGGAGGAGTCCGCCTCGGAGTCATCGGATGGTGTGTCCGATAACACCTGGCGCCGGGAACTCTTTCGGGTTCCCGTGGCCTTCTTCTTGGCCTTCTTCTCCGGCACCACATGAGGTGCCGGAACCAGCAGCCCCGTTAATTGGGTGTCCGCTGGGTCTTCTGGCAAGGGAGCCAGATAGTTAGCCTGCCCGGACGTCTTTTGCCAGGCCTGTCAAAGATAAGGGAGTTTAGATCCCGCATAGAGTCAAACTATGAAAAACAAGTGTCCTATAAAGGGTAAAATAGCTTACCTCACCGGCTTGACGCTATGAGCTAAATTCCAATCTTCGGTAGCGGATGCGGGAGCCTCGGCGCCCTTGAACAGCACCTTCCAGGTATCTTCATACGTAGTGTCGAAGAGCCTGCTCAAGGTTTGGTGCTGTGCCAGATCAAACTCCCACAAGTTGAAGGCCCGTTGTTGGCACGGGAGGATCCGGCGGATGAGCATGACCTGGACTATGTTGACGAGCTTGAGCTTCTTGCTCACCAGATTTTTGACGCAGGATTGGAGTCCGGTCAGCTCTTCCGAACTACCCCATGTTAGGCCTGTCTCTTTCCAAGAGGTGAGCCATGTAGGGAAGCCAGATTGGAATTCGGGGGCTGCTGCCCATTTAGGGTCACGCGGCTCGGTGATGTAGAACCACCCCGATTGCCACCCCTTTATGGTCTCCACGAAGGAGCCCTCGAGCCATAGGACGTTGGGCATCTTGCCCACCATGGCTCCTTCGCACTCCGCTTGGCAGCCACCCACTACCTTCGGCTTGACATTGAAGGTCTTCAGCCATAAGCCGAAGTGGGGCTGGATGCAGAGGAAGGCCTCGCACACGACGATAAACGCCGAGATGTTGAGGACAAAATTCGGGGCCAAGTCGTGGAAATCCAGGCCGTAGTAGAACATGAGCCCCCGGACAAATGGGTGAAGTGGAAAACCTAGTCCGTGGAGGAAGTGGGTGAGGAACACCACCCTCTCATGGGGCCCGGGGGTGGGGATGAGCTACCCCTTATCGGGGAGCCGATGCGCAATGTCGCTGGACAAGTATCCGGCCTTCCGCAGCCTCTTGATGTGCCCCTCCGTGACAGAGGATGCCATCCACTTGCTCCCCGCTCCGGACATGGCCGGGGAAGGTTGAGGCGAGATGTGCGGACTTGGGCGCTGGAGCTCGAGCGCGCGGAAATGGATAAGCAAAGGAGGAAGAAGGCGTAGGTAAAAAGGTGGATCCTTATCCCCTTATATGGACGGGCGAAGCTATGGGTCCCCACCAGCCTGGTAAAACTGTCTTATCTCCCAAGCGCCGTAACCAATGGCGCGGTTGGGTTACCCACGCCCATATTGATGAGAATCCCGGAATAAGGGGACACGATCTCTGCTTTGACAAGACGTGCCAAGGAAACCGCCTCGCTAAACGCGCTGAGGTGTGATAGTAAAACGATTCGAATAAAGGCTTGGCCATGGTGTGATGTCATGCCACAGAATGTGTCAGCAGATTGAATTTGTGTAAATATTATTCTCTCTACGGTGGTATGTGGAACTTATTTTGCAGTGTCGGACACTATCCTTGTGTTCAAAATCTTCTACGAAGTATTCAGAGGAGGAACCCGCCTTGCAATGCCAAAGAGAATATGCGCGCCGGACTCGTCATCATTGAAGCCTGGTTCAGGGGCTACTGAGGGAGTCCTGGATTAGGGGGTGTCCGGATGGCCGGACTATAGCCTTTGGCCGGACTCCTGGACTATGAAGATACAAGATTGAAGACTTCGTCCCATGTCCGGATGGGACTTTCCTTGGCGTGGAAGGAAAGCTTGGCGATACGGATATGTAGATCTCCTACCATTGTAACCAACTCTGTGTAACCCTAACCCTCTTCGGTGCCTATATAAACTGGAGGGTTTTAGTCCGTAGGACGAACAACAATCATACCATAGGCTAGCTTCTAGGGTTTAGCCTCTCTGATCTCGTGGTAGATCTACTCTTGTACTACCCATATCATCAATATCAATCAAGCAGGAATAGGGTTTTACCTCCATCGAGAGGGCCCGAACCTAGGTAAAAACATCGTGTCCCTTGTCTCCTGTTACCATCCGCCTAGACGCACAGTTCGGGACCCCCTACCCGAGATCCACCGGTTTTGACACTGACAGACGCCTTTGCCCGCGCGAACATTAGAAAACAGTAGAATATACCCCAGTTGGTTTGTTGCATTTGATTGCTGCATTTTTTTGTCGCATAGCATGCACATAGACTCATTATCATGTCACTAACGGTTTATCTTGTGAGTGTAGGTGGCATCGGTTTTGATCCTCTACCTGCACCCTCTTTCTTAGCATGCCTGCATTTCGGTGTTCGGCGTCATCTCTGTCCCAGCAGAGTGATGCCCTGGTACCTAGTGTTCCAGACACCATTTGCAGGAGTTATGCTTAGGTATCACGTCGGTATCTTTCCGCCACCCACCCATATCATTTCGGTGATAGACTTGTTTCTATCTCAAATCGTGCTTTCCATCTCGTCCCCCTGGCAACCCTTGCCGGTCCCTGTTATCAGAAAAGGGTAATGCCATTAAAACCTAGTGTTCCACCATTATCGTGCCCTGTCATTTCATTCTTTGGACGTGTATGATTCCCCTTCGTACGCTTGATGATGATGTGGACGTGACCGTTGCGTCTCGCTACTTGATCTCCATGTCCGTCCTCACCTATGTATCCATCCAGTTGTAACCGGTGTTCAGCCCGCGCTTGGTGTAGCCTTGGTTACGCCAACTCTTTCAACCCACAGACTCACTTTCGTGCACACTGCCACAACATATTAGACCGTAGTACCGGAGCTTCAGCGACAATTCTGTGCTTAGGCGTCCATGCATTTATTGTGTGAGTAGTAGTAGTATGTGATGTGCTTGATTATTTATATTATTAGTATGCTTGTGTGCTTTTGTTTTTTGTCGTTTCTTTTGTTTCTTTCTTCGGGCCTTCGATGTTACAAATTTTCCCCTTATTAAATTTGCTCGTCAACCGACACCGGACCCAAATAGTCAGCAAGGAATACATATGTTTGGAAGCTCAGTGAAACAGAATGGAATTATTAGTAGACAACAGTGAAATTGGGAAGATCTGGTCTGAATGCAAAAGAAATCCTGGATGGACTGACAGAATCAACTCTCTCTCAGTGTGCACTCTTTATGGTAGTGATGATCAAATCAACAATGAGATGAACTGTGTGCAAGATCGACAGAATATGATCAGTCAAAGGTACGGTTCAGATATAAGTTCTGATTCTTCGTTGAGGATGATTTTGAAACATGATATGCCTAGAAGAAAGCAAGAATGTGCCATATACTCGGAAAGGAGGACAGTCCAGCAAAACCTCGTTCATACAAGAAATCAACAGCAGAAATATTAAGATGATATGTAATTAGTCTGAGAAACTTCTGGTGTAAGCAACCCAGTCTTCCCTCGCAAGCTACCAGAGAAGCTTCCAAGGCAAGATTCCTCAATACGGCATTGGTACAAGCTATGAATTCACAGTATATGGCAGTGCATCTCAAGAATCAGATCCGCAACAGTTTGGTCAGAAGTAAGAATCAGTCAGAATGACAGTCTGCCTCGGGAATCAGATTCTCATATATATGCGGTAAGCATACCCCCAAGGTCTTACAAGTCACTCCAACACAGATTTGACAGGCACATGAGGATTGTTAAAAGAAGGAAGCCAGCTATACACCGCAGTGTGACAAAGGATTATGAAGATTGACGACAACAATGAGCTCAGTACAAGTACCTGTGAACTTGGAAGATGATCCTGATGAGCCCTTGTCTCCTTTTCTCCAGTGAAGGCACCACGCCTGTGATCTAATCTGTTTTTAGCTATCCGGGGTGGATGCTAATTTTTATTTCTCTATTCAACAATTGTCATGAGTTCTGAGCTGCTTTTCGGCCATCTCGTATAGCTGTTGAGTTTGTTTTTGTGACAGTAGCCCTATAGCTGCTTTTCGGCTATCTTAGGGAGATGCCACTATCTTCTTATCGACCCGGTCTCATGCTCTGAGCTGCTTTTCAGCCGTCCTGAGCCATGGTTGAGTTATTTTAGTAATGTCCCAGATCTGAGTTGTAAAGACCGTTCTGGTGGCTACTGATTTATTTGTCGATTTCTTGCAAGGGCTCAGATGATCATTTTCCTACGGTCAGAACTTGAGAGGTATTGAACCTACCATTTAATGGGATTACCATGTCAAAAGATGCGGATAAGAGTACGCCTATAAGAATATTGTACCTGACAGAAACTATGGTCACACAGAGAAACAATATGACCCCGCTCCTTCAGCCAAGGATCCAGACCAGAAAAATAGTAATGAAGAAGCAAGCTCGGTGATGCAGGAATGAAAATTCTTGCAAGACCCACATGGTGCAGATACCCCACACAGTCTAAGTCAGTATGGATCACAATGGATATTCACCTAAGGGGTCTGCTCAATTTGTGGTAAGCACCCCATATCCAGACAACCCGCTCCGTTCACATCATGTGCTCAGATTTGCCAGTATCAAATACCTGGATTTGTGAAGTCAGATCAAAGGTTAATTCAACAGTTTGACTCTAGTAACTATGGTGAAGCATCACACATCCTACTATCCCCATGGACTAACCGACAGAATAAGCAATCAAAATATGAATAACAGTCTCAAAGCATGTCCCCTCAATTATGAGAATCACCAAAGGATAGCTTGGCATGGATAAAATTTCGTCTGTCAGAACCACCGGTAGTCAAGTCGGCGAATAATATCATAAAGGTTTGTACCCCTTTATACTGGCCAAGACAAATATTTGGTACGGATCCGATACTCAAGACAGTGGAGCCAGTTAATATGATTCAGAAACTTCTGCAAGGAGTTAGAATCTGTCAGAAAACTGTTATGCCTCAACTCACAGTTTGGAACCCGAAGAACCTGCCTTAGTGGAGGAACCCAATGTAAGGAGTCAGAGCTTGGGTGTTCATCAGGAAAAGCTGATCACCAATTCATGGAAAGTTATCAGTATAGACACGGCAATCGGAAATCACTCTTGGATTTGTGAGACACGCATATATTACAGTCATGATAATCTACCACAGTCAGCTAAGTCAGCAGATATAAAAAGAATTGGAGCTAGTATAAGCACGAACATGCAAGGTAAATTCAGTTAGGATGTGGATACAGTGAAGCAAACCACCCCAGAGCCAGTCAGATACCAATTAAGTGGGAACAACAATAATGGAAAAACGTTACCCGAGTTGGAAACGGTTTCCTTAAGTCAGTAAGGTCATACTTGTTCCCTGAGCAACCAAATCTCGAGGAGGAGATTTCCTTAAGGGGGTAATAGTTGTAACAGCCTGATTTTTGGCCCCTTCTTATTCTTTTGATTTTCTGAGCTTTTTGCCTGAGTTTTCTTTTTCCGTGGCTTTGTGGTCTGGAAACTGATGAAGATGCCTTCTTCTTTGCTTCCAGAGTGGCTTGTCATTCCCCTATCTTCTCTAGACCTTTCCATTTCCACCTTGGACCAAATCCCAATATTCGTTTATCGGGAATATTCCTTTTCTATTAAAGGAATTATCCTTTTTGCCGTAGGTTGTGAAGCAACCTATATCTCCATCACTCCAAAAATTCCAAAATAATTCTCATAAATTATTTGGGTCATGTCTTCCTCAAATATGGGAAAATATTTCATTTTTCATGTTTAGCATCATGCTGAAATAATTCATTTCCTATTCTGCCCTAAATGGCACATTGTGAAGCAAGTGCTATTATCCTTTGCCCAACTGACCCCAAACTCCTTGGACACCTTTTCTGTCCATATCATTGCCACATGTCAAAATGCAACCTCATTTTCCTAGTAATTATTTAATTATGATGTTCCAAAATTTATGTCCAAAACAAAATTTTGTGAAGGAGGTATAAGCTAGGCATATCCAAATGGATTGCAATTTTGCATGGCCCTTCATATTATCTTATAGTAGCCCTCCACCAAAGTTGAGTTCATGTAATGCCTCCATGTGAGCAGAACTTCAAATCCTTTTTTCTGTCCAAAATTTTAGTTTATGAAGCAAGTATATTTTATCTTGCTCCATTATGGTTGTAAATTTTTCCAGGCCTTCTCTTATCCATATAACTTATCTCCACCCAATTGGGGCTCAATTCATCTAGACATTTTCCCTCTAGAATTTTTGCAAGTTTCTGGTCAGTGGGGATGTTTGTGAAGGAAATACCATTTTGGTTTATCCAATTGGTATGAAACCTTTTGCAGCATCTTCATATGACCAAATAACTCTGCCTTGACCAATTTGAGCTCAAGTTGCTTCTCTATGTGAATGCACCATCCAATTTCCTTTTCTAGACCAAATATGCACTTACATAGCAGCTACTAGCTAAACCCCTCCCCTAGAGCTGAAACCATGCCATCTCAGTCACCTTAGTGAGTGATCAAACATAGTCAAAAGCTCAGACTAATCCTCACGACCAATCCTCTGCAGAAGGCTTCAAACACCTTCCTGTTCAGCTGGTTTGGAGCCTCCTGGTTTTCTCTTCTTTGCCCCTAGACCATGTTGTTGCTTCCTTTGGACTAAGGGTAGCAGGGTCGTTCCACCAGACATGTTTTGGCCGATCTCTGTGCCCCGGATGCGCCAGTGTACGTGGTGACCACCGTTTTGGCATGTCATCTGCGTGCTCTGGTGCCTCTGTCTCCTCCTTCCCGTCTGTGCACTCGTCCCCTCATCGTCTACCCATGTCTAGCAGGTTTCCCGCGTCGTCTCCGTCCTCCTGGAGCCATCTCCCCCTCCGGAAGCCTCCTCGCTGGTGCTCGTCGTCGCGCTCCCATGGGCAAACTATTGTCGGCCGTCGTCTTCCTCCTCTGTCCTCTTCCTCCTCTTGTCCATGAGCTATGCCTCGTGTCCGTGACCTCTGCACCTCATTCGCATCCTCCCTCGTCGCCTTCCAGCGCCCTCCCTGTGGTGGCACCCGAGCTCAACCGCCTTGCCCTGCCTATATAAGCTCTCCCCGAGCCCCTCCCGAGCATCCAGCGGCATCCCCTCACTCCCTAAGCCTCGCCTAGCCTCTTCCCCTAGCGTCGGAGCCCCTCCTGCCCATCCAAGGCTGCCACTCGCCTCCGGCTAAATTCGGTCGAACTGAGCCCCCCCTTCCTCTCCACCACCTCAAGTGGATTTTCCAGACCCCACCGAACCTCTCCCACTCCTTCTTTCCATCGACGGAGCACCATGGCCGCATGTCCAATCTTGGCCGAAGGTCACTTCCACAAGGGTCGAGGCCATCGCCGCCCCAGCTCTTCTTGGCGTCCGTGTAGTGTAGGGATGGAAGCATCACTCCTCCCCAAGCTCGCCAGTGTGCCGAGCTCCGCGAGAGGTGGCCGGAGCCGGCCTGGCAAGCGCCGGCGCCGAGTGCCTCCCTCTGCCTCCGTCGGGCACGGGAGGAAGAAGAAGGAGTTGACCTAGCCAGGCGGGCCCCAGCCCCGCGGACCCCACCTATCAGCCTCCAGCGCGTTGACCCGCCCGGTCCATGTGGATAAGTGAAGCACCCCACCCCCTTGGGACCCTCACGTCAGCGAGACAAGCCCCGGCCCCGCCACTACCTAGCTGGATAAGTGGAAGCATAGTTTCGATTATACGCTTTCGTGTCAGTGAAAGCGTAAAGTGCTGCGGCTTCAGCCGAAAGTACACTTTCACTGTCCTGAAAGCGTAGTTCCTGGAATGCACTTTCAGTTTTTCTGTTTAGGCCCAGGCTGAAAAATATTTCTTTACAGATGGATCCCTGGCAGAAAACCCCTCGTAACTTTATGCTTGAGGCTCCGATTAAGGTGAAACCAACGCCCACCTCTTTGTCTCGTCGAGCCCGTTCTGCTCCCATCATTTTCACTATGGTTTGATATACTGGAAATGACCATTTTGCCCTTATCCCTAATCGGCCCCCTCCAAGAGAGAACCTTTTTTAGAGATTCTTTCCACGGCTTCACCGCACATCTCCCCGGAGTATTCTTCACCCCCAGGCAAGCCACAACACCCACTTGCATGATGGCGATGAAGTAGACATGGTTTTCAACTTGAACATGGTCTGTTTGTTTAACTGCAACTGTTATCATGGTTTCGGTACTGCTTATAGTTTCATGGTCATGTTCGTGCTATGTTTCATTGCATCTGGTTAACTTGTGTTCTTGCTAGTATTACTTTCATATGTAATGCTTGGTAGTAATACCTGTTGATGTTGGTGATGGTCTTCGGTGCATGACTATCGTTTGTGCCGAGTGCTGTTGCTATGCATGTTCCTTTGCATCCCGTTGGTTAAATGCTTGCATGTAGTGTTGTCGTTATGTTCTTGCATGATAGTTGTTGTTGATGTTAGTAGATATGCCATGAGTAGTGTTATGTTCGTGATGCTCGTTGGTGTGCCATGCTCATCCGGATAAATGATTCACTGTTATTATGCTTAAGGCTTATGTTGCATCCATGTTTATGTTGGTATCATGCATTATTGTTGCATCATGTTATTTTCATATGACTTAGGTTATTACATTCGAGTTTAACCGGAGTTAATTGAACTTGAACAACTATTGGCTGAGTCATGGTGCCTCTGAATCGAGCTGACAAGCGCAATCACATTTACCTTATGGGGATCTTGATTCGGTCCTTTGTCGTGCCTCTTGTCGGTGCCTCTAACGAGGGAAGGTTATGTGCGGCCACTACCCTGATTAGGTATGATGGCATAAGCCTTGTGTGCCCATTGTTGTTATATCCGGATTGTCCACGCTTGGGACCATTTTGCCACGACGGTGGACGAAGTTGCCTTTGGTAGGCATGGGGCCACCCATGATTTAGCCCTGAGAGGGAGTTGGTCGGAGTGGCCGGGAGAGTGTCATGGCAAGGTAAGGGTTTCTTCAGAACGTCGTTGGTACACCCGAATGGGAGTGCGAGGCCATGGGTTTTGTGATGTGGGTAAAGTGCGCTAACCTCTGCAGAGTGTGTGTTAAATCTATCGACAGCCGTGCCCGCAGATAAGTGCCCAATTCGTAAGTTGGTCACACTATGGGTCAACAGTAGTAATAATGATGTGCTTAATAACAACCCCGGTTCGATGATGAAACAAGTTGGTTGATATTTATGTGATCGTGAGAGGACCACCGGGGTATCGAGGATACCGAGTTGTTGGATATTTGTGGTGTTATGCGAGAATCACGTGTAAAAGTCAAGCTGCTTGTGGTCATGTAATGATTACTATGGTATTGTTTATCCCAAGCTTGATTGGGTCCTAAGATGATCGTGTGATGTCCGATGACGGTAAGTGATGCATGTGATGGTTACGTGGTAACCCGCGCAGAGTAAGTTGGTGCATGATGGTTTCATCATGTTGCATGTTAGTATCATCATGTTTATATCTTCACGCCATGCTTATATTGTGCTAGCGGTATCATGTTGTTCATGCCTTGTTGTTCTGATGATATCATGTTAATTCTTGTCAACCTATAATTGCCATGACGTTGCTTGTCTTGAATGCTTCCAGTTATTGTGAGCTTGCAAGTACATTCAATGTACTGACCTGGCGTGTCATGCCAGTCTGCAGGTCAAGCCGGATTTGAATGCTTGTTTGCCGTGGATTCCTTGTTTGTGAGCTAGGATAAGCGTTCCAGCCAGAGTTCCTGCAGAGTGGAGTTCACCACTGTTGTCGTTGTTCCGCTGCTAGAAGTTATTCCGCTGCTTCGTGTTGTTCTACTACTTGCATAGAGCAACCGTGGCAGGCGTAGTGTCGCCTTGTCGATGTAATTCCATGTTATATCAGAATCCCCTTATACCCAATATAGATTGTAATAAAGAGCTGATTTGTTCTATGCTAAGCACTGTTGTATTCCAGAAGACTTCTCCTCGTCTCTGGGCTAAAATACGGGGTGTTCCGGTTTCTCTGAGCCGGGGTGCCACAGACCGGTCCGCCGCTACTCCACCAACACCATGACTGATGCCCCTAGAGCCCATGTTGAGCACTGGGTTGTCTGGACTGCTCGAACAGCATCTACCGACGAGGAATATCTCCACTCCGCACTGTTTGCTACTCGCGCCCCACTTGGTGCCATCTACCACAGGAGGCGCGGGCCGCCGCCCCTCTCTCGTACTGCGTTGCAGCCGCGCCGCCGCACGGTCTTCAAGCTATGCCACGGCAACCGCACCACACACTCGCCGGGAGCAGGCGAACATACGAGCTGCGGTCATCGTGGCTCGAGAACTGCTGAGGTGTAGGCTGGCAGGAAGCGGCCGCGACGCCCTGCCGGAGCGGGTTGCCAAATTACTGGATACATCATGCAGGGGCGCAGCACCATTCTGCACACTGCCCACGTCGCAAGTTGTGGTAGGGGCGCATGCTCACCCTCCCCTGAAGATCCTCTCGGCATCGGCCTACCTCATGGCCCGACCCGCACTACTTCGACCATGCCACCCTGGTGCGGGGCGACCCCGAGCAACCTCCCCTGGGGCCGCACTGGGGCACCAGCCCTCGGTCATCAGGACCTGATGTTGGCCGTGGGGGCGCAAGAGCGAGGCTACCGGGCAGCGACTCAGGTGCGGCCAGCCCGGAAGCCTACGTGCCCATCACAGTGGACCTGAGGTATGCGTCGGGAGAAGGCCCGAGCCGATCCCCCAGGCCATGCTGGCCGCTGGAGGTACACGAAACCGAGGCACTTTGCGAGCCGCTGGAGGGCTCCACCAATGCCCTCGATAGCAACCACCAGTGGGTATAGCTAACGCCTCAGGAGCACGCTTGCACTAACCATGGATCGCAGGTGAACTAGGCCACAGCCACTGCCAGGCTCCCAGGGTGGCGGCCCAGCCGCAGGAGGACGAAGGGCCTTGGGAGCGGCGGGGGGGGGGAGCCCGGGGCCAGGGCCTCCCCCACGCTGCGCGGAGCAAGACATCGCATGGAGGTAGGTCCCCCGCCGGGAAGGCACTGGCGAGCCCATCCCCTTTCGGAGGGCCTATGGTCACCGAGGGTGCCGCCAGCGTCCTCCTTGCCCCGTGGTCTCGTCCTAGTTTCCGGACGCCCCAACGGTGGTCGGGGGAGGCGCGGGGCGGGGTCCTCGTCGGGCGACATGAACCAAGCCTTCGGTCCGTGAAGGTCTCCGCTCGTGACACTCTCATGTAATAATGAGTATGGTTGTACACGCCCCGGAGTCTCCTGAGTGCAACCATGGGGCCTCACGGGGGCTCCCGCCCATGTCCTAGTAGAAGCACCATGCTCTGCGCTAGCCGTCGACACTGTCCCCCAATGACTATGCCCACGTCTAGTGGAAGCACCTAGCTCCGTGCTGGTGAGAACACCAGAAGACTAGCTAGGCGCCGGACACGGCTATTTGCTTCCGCCTCTCTTTTTGTACCCAATCCGCTGGCTTTTCGAAATGAACATGGCTCTTGTTTGTTTACCAAAATTAACGGGGCGGGGGGGGGGGGGGGAGTTTTCTTGTCTTGCGTCATTCTCTCGCTTTCTGGTTTCGTGTTTTTGAGTGGCGCTCGTTCCTGCTGCCCCTCCCCCGAGCGCCTCGCGAGCGGGGGCTGGGTGCGGTGCGCGCGTGTCGAGCATGATCGGGCTGGCTCCAAGCATGCAAAGGCTCCCTCTAGGGACCAGGGATGTGGCCACCACACACGCACCGTGCCATGGTTCGGCAGTTAGTCCCTCGCGAAGCACTCCAGGGCAGGTCAACAAGCTCCTCGGGGGGCTCAGATCCTTGTGAGCCTACGGCAGGCCCGCCACGAGAAGACAAGCACTGCTGTGACAACAGGGCTCACTCGAGACCCACGGAACCAAAGACAAGTCATAACAACTACCCTGCTTGGGGCCGCACACCTGCTAGGTCGCACCATAGGCGCTACTTCAAAAGCATTTCATAATCATATACATTGCAAGGCCCCCCCTTTCAAAATGTTCCCACGAGGAGGCATTCAAGTTTTGTTCATACAGGTTAAAGCAAAGTAAATGTGGGCCTAGCTGCATGCACCCTCTTCATCACCTCCATCCACGCTGCTCGCACTGCTCACGTCGTCGCGACCATCCTCTTCATCATCGCTGTCTGCGCCACCTGCTCCAGCCGCAATCACAGCCGTGTCCTCCGGAGCAAATTCTTCCACCAGAGCGTCCACATGGTCATCCACTCACTGGGCCAGGTTGTCCTGAATAACCATGGGCACGGGGGCTAGCACGATGTTGAAGTCAAAGTGGGTACCACAGTTGAGAAGGTGGCTGAAGACGAGAATGCACGCCCAAGAAGACCCTGACTCCTCTCCGCAACAAGCTCGCGAGCCCTCACGGCCCGCTCCTCCAGGCGGATCACGATGTTGGTGAAGAAGCTGAGGTGGCTGGCGTAATCATTCTCATGAGGGTGAGGGGCGCTCTCATTGTGGATGGTGCCCAGGGTGCGGTTAGCCCTAGCCCTGAGATCTTGGAGCTTCGAGGCGTCCTCGCGCTGCAGCGTCAAGCGGCGATTCACTTCATTAACGGTCCTCTCTGCAAGGGATACAGTATGCTTGACCTATTGCTTAAGAGAAGACAGTTTGTCGCGGGCAGAGGCCAAGGCAGATTCAGAAGAGACCTGAGCTTCCTTGGCAGCCCTCTCACGCTATTCGGCGGATTCCAGCTTTACCTTCAGGGCGGTGGTCCTGCCCTCGAGCTCATATTTGAGCAGCCTAGCTCCAGGCGATGCTCGTCAGCCAGATCTGCACGTGCCTTCGCCACCCTCTGCTCAACCTCCAGCTGAACCTAGGCCTGTCGGGTGGCGACGGCATCCTCAGCCGTAACCGCCTGGCGCTCCCTCACCTCCAGCCGTTTCGACGCTAGGCTATGCTCCATGGCCTCCAACGCTAGGTCTTCTTGGCGTCTCAGAAGCTCCGCCTCGTCGAGGGGCACTCCGAGAGTCAACGTGGCCAGGAAGGCCCACCGCACCTTGATCTCGCGCTCGAGGGCGGTGTTTGAAGCCATGAGCTCCCACTCTCGCTCTTTGGATTCCTCCAGGGCGGCGGCATCGGCCTCCTCCAGGGCGCGAGCGCAAGCCTTGCGAGAAGGTGCAAGGGAAGCCGCAGCACGTGCGTCAGCCCGATCGCATTGAAGCTGCCCAAGGTTGGTGGCGACTTTTAGCTGGTGCCATTCGCGCACCAACCAGCTATCCTCTGCCTCGAGGCAGAAGTCGACGTCGGCAAGTTCTCCACGAAGCTGGATCATCGCGCGCATCGCCTCGCTAAAGAGTTCAAAGCAGACAGCACTGCGACCACGTGTGAAGTCCAATGCGTGGCCAAGCCCGTCTTCAGCCCTGGCAGCCACTGAAGGGGCGTGGGACGTCTCGCCTGCCTCCGGCTGGGGGCTGCCGATGCAGCTTCACAACCCAAAGACGAAGACGGCCCAAGGGGCACCCGACCGCCAGCGATGATCAGTGGGAGAGCCGTCGGCGCACCCCCTCCCCCCGCCTCCAGGCCTGGCTGCGGAAGGAGGCAGGAGGCTCAAGTCTGAGCCCCCCTAGCGGTGCCCCAACAGCCAGAGTTGGCCCCATGCCTTGTGCAGGAGCTGAGTGCGGGGGGCCGTGCGTCGGGATCGAGCCTGGACCCTCTGAAGGACTCTTCTCCTGAGGCTTCATCACCACAGGGACCCTGCGAAGCCTTGATCAGGAAAAAGCATGGAGTGGAGGAAGTCACTAGAATAAGGTACTTACTCATCCACAGCTATGTACTTACTTAGCTTCGGCGGCTGGAGGGCGTCAGCATTGCAGCTCGGAGACCCCTTCCTCTTGCAGAGTGCTTCAAGATTCAGGTGAAGCTAGCCGGGCCTCAAAGGACGGTCCCTAGGAGAGGGAGCGCTCAGCGGGGCCCCCTGGGCGGTAGCCTCAGGAGCACCAGGAGGCACCTCCCCTTCAGCAGCAACCTCAGAGCTGTTTCCCCGAGTGTCGGTGTCAAAACCGGCGGATCTCAAGTAGGGGGTCCCGAACTATCCGTCTAGGCGGATGGTAACAGGAGACAAGGGACACGATGTTTTTACCCAGGTTCGGGCCCTATCGGTGGAGGTAAAACCCTACTCCTGCTTGATTAATATTGATGATATGGGTAGTACAAGAGTAGATCTACCACGAGATCAGAGAGGCTAAACCCTAGAAGCTAGCCTATGGTATGATTGTTGTTCGTCCTACGGACTAAAACCCTCCGGTTTATATAGGCACCGAAGAGGGTTAGGGTTACATAGAGTCGGTTACAATGGTAGGAGATTTACATATCCATATCGCCAAGCTTGCCTTCCACGCCAAGGAAAGTCCAATCTGGACACGGGACGAAGTCTTCAATCTTGTATCTTCATAGTCCAGGAGTCCGGCCAAAGGTGATAGTTCGGCTATCCGGACACCCCCTAATCCAGGACTCCCTCGGTAGCCCCTGAACTGGTCTTCAATGACGACGAGTCCGGCGCGCATATTGTCTTCGGTATTGCAAGGCGAGTTCCTCCTCCGAATACTTCATAGAAGATTTTGAACACAAGGATAGTGTCCGGTTCTGCAAAATAAGTTCCACATACCACCGTAGAGAGAATAATATTTACACAAATTCAATCTGCTGACGATTCTGTGGTGTGACACCACACCACGGCCAAGCCTTTATTCGAATCGTTTTTACTGTCCCACCTCGGCGCATTTAGCGAGGCGGTTTCCTTGGCACGTCTTGTCAAAGCAGAGATCATGTCCGCTTATTTCGGGATTCTCATCAATACGGGCGTGGGTAACCCAACCGCGCCATTGATTACGGTGCTTGGGAGATAAGCGAGTTTTACCAGGCTGGTGGGGATGTATAGCTTCGTCCGTTCATATTAGGGGATAAGGATCCACCTTTTTACCTATGCCTTCTTCCTCCTCTGCTCATCCATTTCCGCGCACTCGTGCTCCAGCGCCCAAGTCCGCACATCTCGCCTCAACCGTCCCCAGCCATGTCCGATGCGAGAGGCAAGTAGATGGTCTCCTCCATCATGGAGGGGCACATCAAAAAGCTGCGGAAGGCCGGATACTTGTCTAGCGACATCGCGCATCGGCTCCCCGACAAGGGGCAGCTTATCCCCACCACCAGGACCCATGAGAGTGTGGTGTTCCTCACCCACTTCCTCCGCGGACTGGGTTTTCCACTTCACCCATTTGTCCGGGGGCTCATGTTCTACTACGGCCTGGATTTCCACGATCTGGCCCCGAATTTCATCCTCAACATCTCGTTGTTCATCGTCGTGTGCGAGGCCTTCCTCTGCATCCAGCCCCACTTCGGCTTATGGCTGAAGACCTTCAATGTCAAGCCGAAGGTAGTGGTCGGCCGCCAAGCGGAGTGCGGAGGTGCCATGCTGGGCAAGATGGCCAACGTCCTATGGCTCGAGGGCTCCTTCGTGGAGACATAAAGGGGTGGCAATCGGGGTGGTTCTACATCACCGAGCCGCGTGACCCTAAATGGTTGGCGGCCCCCGAATTCGATCTGGCTTCCCTACACATCTCACCTCCTGGAAGGAGACAGGCCTCACATGGAGTAATTCGGAAGAGCTGACCGGACTCCAAACCTGCGTCCGAAACCTGGTGAACAAGAAGCTCAAGCTTGTCAACGTAGTCCAGGTCATGCTCATCAGCCAGATCCTCCCGTGCCAACAACGGGCCTTCAACTTGTGGGAGTTCGATCCGGCACAGCACCAAACCTTGAGCAGGCTCTTCGACACTACGTACGAAGATGCCTGGAAGGTGCTGTTCAAGGGCGTCGAGGCTCCCGCATCTGCTACCGAAGATCGCGGATTCAGCTCGCAGCATCAAGCCAGTGACGTAAGCTATTTCACCCTTTAAAGGACACTTGTTTTTCATAGTTTGACTCTATGCGGGATCTAAACTCCCTTACCTTTGACAGGCCTGGCAAAAGACGTCCGGGCAGGTTAACTATCTGGCTCCCTTGCCAGAGGACCCAACGGACGCCTGATTAACGGGGCTGCTGGTTTCGGCACCTCACATGGTGCCGGAGAAGAAGGCCAAGAAGAAGGCCATGGGAACTCGAAGGAGTTCCCGGCGCCAGGTGTTGTCGGACTCATTATCCGATGATGCCGAGGCGGACTCCTCCCGTGAAGACGAGGAGGAGGAAAAAGAGGCCTCTCCCCCAGCGGTGGGAGAGAAGAAAAGGAAGGCCGCCCCAACTGGGGAGGCCGGAGGGTCCAAGAAGGGAAGGACCCTTCCTCCGGACTACTCCACCCACGCCGACGACGGTGAAGAGGAGTGGCCACCGAGGGCTAAGCCCCTGGCGAAATCGTAAGTGTCTGGATACCAGAATAACTCATGGCGTTTAATTTGTCGCACAGAATCTCCTAATGCCGAATATAACCGTGCAGCCAGCCCAAGCACGGGCTCGACACTTCAACGAGCGGCTCCCTGGATTCGTCGGACGTGAATAGCACCTCACTTCCGGCTGCCTCCTCTCCTCGCGCTGCGGATGATGCCGAGGTGGGCTCCCAAAAGGGGCCCAGCCAGGAGGAGGTGGTCCAGGAGGCGCCGCAAGGCAACCTCCGGGACTCCAGGCGCAAGGGGGATAAAACCCCAAAGGGCTCTATGTCCGGCCCTGGGCCAGACTCCGCACCGGAACCTTCAGTGGTTCCGGAGTCCGGCAGGCGGCCCCTTCGTGAGAAGGATAAGACTGCGGCACCGGTGACCTCCGTCCAACCAGAGGCACCGAATAATTTGCTGGAGGCGCTTAACGGCGCCTCCATTGACGAGGAGCACCGCAGTGTTATGAGTATGGTGATCCAGAAAGTTCAGTCCGCCAAGAGCGGGCTGACTGAAGCCTGTGCCAGCCTTCTAACAGGCTTTGAGGTATGTATTTAAGATATGTAAAAATATTACCGCATAGACAGTAGCCCCTGATGCTCAGTTTGGTGTTCGGAAAGAAAAGCCGAACTGTGGATCTAAAAAGATGTACACAAGAGTTTAACATAAGTATGTTAATATGGGGAATGTAGGCTGCACTGCTGACCTCTGCTGCACTGACTGCCGAGGTTAATGCATTGAAGCAGAGCCTCGAGCGGTCCAAGAACGAGCTCGGCCTTGCCAAAAAGCATCCCGAGGACAAGGAAGGTAAGTAATACCTTATGGAAGTATATAAAAGATGTGGTTGCAAAAAAGACAGGAATAACGTGAGTATTATAGGGGCCACGAACGAGGTGGTGGCCTTGAAGGAAGCGGTGTCCAAGGCCAAAAGCAATGCGGCGCAGAGCGCACCGAGCGAGAGAAACAGGAGGCGCGGGTGGCGGAGGTGCGGCAAGAGCTCCAGGCTCTCATGGAAAAACACAAGAGTTTGGAGCGTGACTCAAAGAATCGAGAGTCCAAGCTCGCCTCGGCCCTTGAGTTCGGCTGTGGCCTAAGGAAGCCATGCCTTGGAGCTACTTCGGGCTGGTGAGGCAGCTGGTGGACGCCTGTCCATGGATTGAAGTCGTCAAGCACTCTGTTTGCATCGAAGGTGCCCGTAGGGCCCTTCCCCATGCTAAAGTGCGCTGGGGCAAGATGGACGCTGAGAAGCTTGTGACGGCAGACCACCGCCGGGCATGTAGTATCGCAAGCCCGAGATGTATTATGAGGGCGTCCTGAAGGGTGAACGCTTTATAGCGGGTGAATGCTCCAAAGATGTAATTTTTGAGTAAACTCGCATTTGTTATCCTGTATGCTGAAAACTTGTTCATATGCGCTAAGCAACGCTTGTGAATTTAATATATTTCCTTCTGTGCGGCCATTTATTAAATTGAGAGATGGCGAGTCGTCGGCTTCTGCCCCCATGCCACAAGTGCTGGGGTGTTCGGGATAAACTTGAGTGCTCTCTTTCCCATTCTTGGGTCCTTCGAGGGAGGCGCTCAACGCAATGAACAAGGCAACCGGACTATAATGCTTGAACACTCTCACTTAGCCATAGAATTCTATAATTTTAAATTTCGGTGAAGCCCCTAGTATTCGTAAGACCGAGTTCGAGGCGCTATCCACGCCTGGGCCGGACAAAGCCGACTCCTCTCTCTAAGTGGCATAAGTCTTTAGGGACTCGAAAACCTCTCGAATAGTGACCGGCTCTCGCCCTATCATGACGGTCAGTTTTAGCTTTCTCCACTGAGGTGCTTAACCCATCTCAACCGGGGCACAATCGCAGTGGTTCTCCCAGCGCTACCTTAGCCGATATAACGGAACGTAAGGTACCAAAACATGGGAGCCGGGCAAACCCAACTATTGACCCGAGACATGATTCGGAGCCGATGCATATAATGCTATAAGTTCGGGGTGCCGCACTTGTGAATGTGTTCGGACATATCACACCATATTTTGGGGTACTTAAGCCCCTGGTGTATTTGGCCATACCAAAGTGTACGGGTGCAACATATCATAAGTGAACATATATAGATAGAAAAAGGAATGCATAATAGACAGAAGCTATTTATTATTTATTCAAAAAAGGCTGCGGTAAAAGCGGGACGATACAAATAGTGTGATAAGCAAGGGACGGGACTATTTGACATGTCCCCCTCCAGGGGCGAGCTGCGGGATGATATGTGAAACAAGTATACTGCTCGTTATAGAGACCACCGGGACACTCGACGTATCTTTCTGCTTCCCTGGCTATTGCATCGTGTGTTCGGTGATTCTACTGCCGGATAGGGCTTCTTGAGAACGGAGTCCTGAAAGTAAGAAAAAAAGAATGACACAATCGGGAGCCCCTGGTGCGGTTGAGCCGCGTTCTGGGCCTGCCATGGTCGTGCCCCTCCCCCTATGCCCATGGTATTTCCAGAGCGTAATTATGTACGCGTGGTACTAGTTTTGCAATTTTACGAGGGCTGGGGTTGGGGCTGCATTGCTACGCGTGGTCGGGACGTGCCAGGCGATCTTGTTGTAGGTTACTCCGGGCGCGCTTGACGGTGTCCGGACGTTTAATAGCCGGACTCGAGAATTGCCTTGAGAGGCTGCTTTGTACTTCCATCGCGAGGGCCGCCGTATGCTCCTCCATTCGGAGAGAGCGTTCGGTGTTTCCGTTGACCGTAATGACTCCTCGAGGGCCCGGCATCTTGAGCTTGAGGTATGCGTAGTGCAGCACCGCATTGAACTTTGTGAATGCGGTTCGTCCGAGCAGTGCATGATAGCCGCTGCGGAACGGGACTATGTCGAAGATTAACTCCTCGCTTCGGAAGTTATCTGGGGATCCGAAGACCACTTCAAGTGTAAGTAGGCATGTACAGTTGGCCTCTACACCTAGTATGACGCCTTTCAAGGTCGTTTTTGTGGGTTTAATCCTTGAGGGGTCTATGCCCATTTTGCGCACTGTATCCTGATAAACCAGGTTCAGGCTGCTGCCGCCGTCCATCAGGACTCTAGTGAGGTGAGATCCGTCAATGATTGGGTCTAGAACCAATGCGGCGAATCTGCCATGGCCGATGCTAGTGGGGTGGTCCCTTCGATCGAATGTGATCGGGTAGGAGGACCACGGATTGAACTTTGGGGCGACTGGCTCCATCGCATATACGTCCCTTAGTGCACGCTTCCGCTCCCTTTTGGGTATGTGGGTTGCGTATATCATGTTCACCGTTCGCACTTGTAGGGGGAAGCCCTTCTGTCCTCTATTGTTTGGCGGCTGGGGCTCCTCCTCGTCGTCGCTATGCAGCCCCTTGTCATTGTTTTCGCCATTTAACTTGCCTGCCTCCTTGAACACCCAACAATCCCTGTTGGTGTGGTTGGCTGGTTTTTTGGGGGTGCCGTGTATCTGACACGAGCGATCGAGTATTCGGTCCAAATTGAACGGGCCCGGAGTTTTTCTTTTGAATCGCTTTTTCCGCTGACCGGGTTTAGAGCCTCTGAATCCGGCATTGACTGCCGTATCCTCAGCATTATCGCTGTTAATGTGGCGCTTGTGCTTGTTGCGACGCGACCTGCCGTTGCTGTCCTTGGTATCCGAATTACCAGGGCTCTTGGTCATATTGTTACTACGAGCTAGCCAGCTATCCTCTCCCGCCCAAAACCGGGTCATGAGTGTTGTGAGGGCTGCCATGGATTTCGGCTATTCCTGTCCTAGGTGCCGGGCAAGCCACTCGTCGCGGATATTATGTTTGAAGGCTGCAAGGGCCTCTGCATCCGGATAGTCGACGATTTTATTTTCCTTGGTTAGGAACCCTGTCCAGAATTGTGTGGCCGATTCCTCTGGCTGCTGAATTATGTGGCTTAGGTCATCGGCTTCTGGTGGTCGCACATAGGTGCCCTTGAAGTTGTCGAGGAATGCGGCTTCCAGGTCTTCCCAACAACCAATTGACTCCGCTGGCAAGCTATTAAGCCAATGCCGAGCTGGTCCTTTAAGCTTGAGTGGGAGGTATTTGATGTCGTGTAGATCATCACCACGAGCCATGTGGATATGAAGGAGGTAGTCCTTGATCCATACCGCACGATCTGTTATGCCATCGTACGATTCGATGTTTACGGGTTTGAAATCCTCGGGGATTTGATGATCCATTACTTCATCTGTGAAGCATAGTGGGTGTGCGGCGCCCCTGTATTGGGCTATATCACGACGTAGCTCAAATGAGCTTTGCCTGCTGTGTTCGGCTAGGCCGGATTTGTTGTTTCCGGCATGACGGTTATCATCACGTGTAGTGAGGCACCCACGCGATCCGTAGATCGATCTTGTTTGTCCTGCCTTGTCCTCCAATATATGTCGCAGGTCTGGCGCATTTCCCCGTGCCTTGGTACTTTTTGAGCAACGCCGGGGTGCGTCTTGAGTGGGGGGGCGAGAGGCCTCTCTGTCGCAGCCACGAGGTGGCCGGTCAGCCGCATCATGCGCTGGTGATGTAGGTTTAGGTGCTTCCTCCTCTAATCGGGGTAGCGGCCTATGTTTTGGGTAGCTCTTGGAGGGGCGTTCGAGTACTTACTCTTCAGCCACCAGGACATCAGCCCATCTGTCGGCTAGCAAATCTTGGTCAGCTCTAAGCTGTTGCTGCTTTTTCTTGAGGCTGCTTGCCGTGGCCATAAGCCTGCATTTGAAACACTCTTGTTCGACGGGATCCTCATGCACAACAAATTCGTCATCGTCGAGGCTTGCCTCGTCTTCAGAGGGAGGCATGTAATTATCATCCTCTACCTCTCTGTCTGCCGCTCTCTTCTGAGGGCTGGCATCTCCATCCTCCTCCGCTGAATCCTGCTGGAGGGGGTTGTCTTCGGCACTGTCCGGAGTGTTATTGTCTCCGATGCCAGAATTGCCATTTTTCCTGTGGCGGGATTTAGAGCGGTGCCACTGACGCCGGCGCTTAGGCTGTTTGTTGGAGCGGTCATCCTCCGTTGTTCCATCCCCATTCCCATCGTTTGGGATGTCCACCATGTATATGTCGTATGACGAGGTGGCCTTCCAGTGCCCTGTAGGCGCTGGTTCTTTGTCGTCTCCTACATCGTCGTCCATACCGTCGATGTCTTCGGAGTCGAAGTCGAGAATGTCGGTTAAATCGTCGACAGTGGCTACGAAGTGGGTGGTGGGTGGGCTTTGAATTTCTTCGTCGTCCGCATCCCAACCTTCCTGAGCATAATCCGGCCAGGGCTCTCCTGATAAAGAGTGAGACTTTAGCGAATTCAGGATGTCACCAAAGGGCGAGTGCTGAAAGATGTCCGCGGTGGTGAACTCCATGATCGGCGCCCAATCGGATTCGATTGGCAGGGGCGCGGAAGGTTCGGAGTCTGGAGAGGAGTCCAGCACCTTGGAGTCACGAGCTTCGCAAAGGACAGGGTTGGTGTTCGGCTCAATCGTCGTACAGATAGCAGCCCCTGAGGCAGTGTCCTGCCACCCGTCCTTGATCGGTGCGTCGGCTCCGAGCTAAGGGTCGGAGCGGACACTGGTGCGGCCTCTAGGGCACTGTCCAGCGGCAGAGCTAGATCATGCCCATCGTGACAGTGCGGCGTGCTTGGCTGTGGCTCAAACCCGTCGAAGATCAAGTCTCCGCGGACGTCAGCCGTATAGTTCAAACTTCCAAATCTGGCCAGTAGCTTTCAATCTGCTCCAGATGGCCAAGCGAATTGGCCCGCAGTGCAGAGCTGCCGAACACGAAGATCTGTCCTGGGAGAAAAGTCTCACCCTGGACCGCATCGTTGTTGATGATCGGAGGAGCCATCGGGCCTAAAGATGATGACACAGAGGAACTCTCAATGAAAGCACCAATGTCGTTGTCAAAACCGGCGGATCTCGGGTAGGGGGTCCCGAACAGTGTGTCTAGGCGGATGGTAACATGAGACAAGGGACACGATGTTTTTACCCAGGTTCGGGCCCTCTCGATGCAGGTAAAACCCTACTCCTGCTTGATTAATATTGATGATATGGGTAGTGCAAGACTAGATCTACCACGAGATTAGAGAGGCTAAACCCTAGAAGCTAGCCTATGGTATGATTGTTGTTCGTCCTATGGACTAAAACCCTTCGATTTATATAGGCACCAAAGAGGGTTAGGGTTACATAGAGTCATTTACAATGGTAGGAGATCTACATATCCGTATCGCCAAGCTTGCCTTCCACGCCAAGGAAAGTCCCATCCAGACACGGGACGAATTCTTCAATCTTGTATCTTCATAGTCCAGGAGTCCGACCAAAGGTGATAGTTCGGCTATCCAGACACCCCCTAATCCAGGACTCCCTCACCGAGCCTTGGAGATGGCTGCCTCATGAGAATCGGGTCGCGCCGACCTCGCGGTGGCCTGCCGACCCCTCGGTGGCCCCCCTCGGGGCCTCAGGGGCCTGGGCCTCTGGAGCACTCGACAATGTAGGACCTCCGGAGGTTGCCTCGGTAGCACCTGGTGGTGTGTGCCCCCCTGTTTCCATACTTGGGGCGTGCGCCACGGGGTCAAGGAGCAGGCGAGCCACGAGGATAGGTTTCTCACGAGGCCCTTCAAGGCCCGCTGGGAGTAGCCCCCACTCGTCGAAGAGGGGCATCTGCTCCATGAAGGCCACTTTGTTCGAGCATTGGAAGAGGAGACAGCCGTTTCCTGGAAGATCGGAGGGTTTGGAGTTGCCCGTCAGAAGCTCAAGCACCTTGTTCAGGGTCTTGGAAGGCACTGCCGGCTCTTGGAGCCTCATGGAGTCCTCAACGCCGGTGAAGGCCCACATCAGGCGGGAATGGCACTGGAGCAAGGCAATGAGCCAATGGACGAATTCCTTCACCAGCATTGGCAGTCACTCCTAGCTTCTGCAGCCTGGCCAGCTGCTTCTAGACGCGGGCTGGCCGACCGTCGACGAGCTTCGCGTGCCCCCAGCCGGAGCTGGGCACCACGGCGCTCGAGGGGGTCAAAAGCAGGGGGCTGCATGTACCGGCATCAACAAACACCAGCTGCTTTCAGAACCCCTTCGCATCTGGCGATAGCTCGTAGTCCATTCCCGAGCCGGCCGTTGCAGCAACAACTTCGAAGGACATGCACCCCGAGCGCTAGCGGGCGTCGATGATACGTCTCCAACGTATCTATAATTTTTTATTGTTCCATGCTATTATATTACCCCTTTTGGATGTTCATGGGCTTTATTTTACACATTTATATCATTTTTGGGACTAACCTACTAACCGAAGGCCCAGCCCGTATTGCTGTTTTTTTGCCTATTTCAGTATTTTGAAGAAAAGGAATATCAAACAGAGTCCAAACGGAATGAAACCTTCGGGAGCGTGATTTTTGGAACAAATGTGATCCGGAGAACTTGGAGTGCAAGTTAAGAAGCTTGCGAGGCGGCCAGGACATAGGAGGGCGCGCCCCTATCTCCTGGGCCCCACAGGCGGCCACCGACATACTTCTTCCTCCTATATATACCTATGTACCCCGAAAACATCCAGGGAGCCAACGAAACACAATTTCCACCACCATAACCTTCTATATCCGCGAGCTCCCATCTTGGAGACTTCGCCGGCGCTCCGCTGGAAGGGGAATCGACCATGGAAGGCTTCTACGTCAACACCATAGCCCCTCTGATGAGTTGTGAGTAGTTTATCACAGACCTTCTGGTCCATTGTTATTAGCTAAATGGCTTCTTCTCTCTTTTTGGATCTCAATACAATGTTCTCCCCCTATCTTGTGGAGATCTATTCGATGTAAACTCTTTTTGCGGTGTGTTTGTCGAGATCCGATGAATTGTGGGTTTATGATCAAGTTTATCTATGAGAAATATTTGAATCTCCTCTGAATTCTTTTATTTATGATTGAGTTATCTTTGCAAGTCTCTTCGAATTATCAGTTTGGTTTGGCCTACTAGATTGATCTTTCTTGCCATGGGAGAAGTGCTTAGCTTTGGGTTCAATCTTGCGGTGTCCTTACCCACAGACAGTAGGGGCAGCAAGGCACGTATTGTATTGTTGCCATTGAGGATAAAAAGATGGGGTTTATATCATATTTCTTGAGTTTATCCCTCTACATCATGTCATCTTTCTTAATGCGTTACTCTGTTCTTTATGAACTTAATACTCTAGATGCAGGAAGGAGTCGGTCGATGTGTGGAGTAATAGTAGTACATGAAGGCAGGAGTTGGTCTACTTGTCGCGGACGTGATGCCTATATACATGATCATGCCTAGATAATCTCATAATTATTCGCTTTTCTATCAATTGCTCGACAGTAATTTGTTCACCCACCGTAATACTTATGCTATCTTGAGAGAAGCCATAAGTGAAACCTATGGCCCCCGTGTCTATCTTTTATCATATAAGCTTTCAATCTACTTTTATTTGCATATTTACTTTTTGCATCTATATTATAAAATAGCAAAAATATATTTATCTTATCATACTATCTCTATCAGATCTTACTTTCGTAAGTGGCTGTGAAGGGATTGACAACCCCTTTATTGCATTGGTTGCGAGTTCTTTGTTTGTTTGTGTTGGTGCGTGGGACTTTTGAGGAGCCTCCTACTGGATTGATACCTTGGTTCTCAAAAACTGAGGGAAATATTTACTCTACTATTGCTGCATCACCCTTTCCTCTTCAAGGAAAACCAACGCAAGCTCAAGACGTAGCAGTCGACTAGACGGAGCAAGAAGAAATGGCGTAACAAGGCCATGGAAGGAGCAATACCGACCATGGACTCGCAGAGGAAAGCGAAGACGCCAAGAAGGATGATGGAGCGGGGGTCCATGTGCAGCAGATGGATCTAGTAGTGTGAGATTATGGCGTTGAGGAAAGGGGAGAAAGGAGGAATCAGGTCTGCGAAGAGGGCGTGAAGATGGATAGGAATATCAGTGGCGCTCATGACATCCGTAAGCCAAGATGCGGCCCGGACGGTCATCGCCTTCTACTCGTTGAAGTCAGCGGAAAGAGCTGGGCGGACCTTCCCCAGCCCCTTGCGGTTGATCACCTTTGACTGCTCGAGCGCAGGCTCCAAGGCCGACGGGGGCTCGGCCAAAACACGTGACTTCCCCCTCTTCTTCCTCTGCTGCGGGGCCATGGCGGAAGCTAGGAAGGTGGAGCGGCGTTGGCACCAGATCTACAGGAAGGATTGCAAGTCTGGGGAGAGAAGGAGCAAGGGCCAAGCACGACAATCTACAAAGGCAGACTGCTCTGGCAACGGGCAGCCGCCAGGCTTGGCGGATTTCAAAGGCAGCATGGGGAAGTGGAGATGCCCGCTTCCCATCAATCGCCATGCTTCGTTCAAGGCCACAGGCGGTTAGGGCCCGCGTCGCTCCGCACTTGCCCTTTGGCTTCGCCTGGAAACCAAGTCCGAGTGCGCCTCGGGCCCGGGGGCTGCTATCGGTGTTCTGGATACGGGGGTACCCAGACTTACCTGCCTACAGGCCACGGCGTGGCCCCATCAATGGCCTGGTACGGCCCAGCTTCAGCATCAACAACTCAAGACCCTCACGAGGGGCCAAGCCTCGCGAGGCGGATGACACCAAGACCTCCAAGGGGACCGGCCTCGTCAGGCTGGCCCCCGAGGAGTGGAGATTTCTATGCAAGGTGCACCTCTTGAGGCTCAGCTGACGTGAGCCATGACGACCAAGGCCATGCGGGTGCCAGTGGGCGTAGAGTATTAGTTTCCTCTTTGGTGCAAAGGAGGCAAGCAACAGGCGCAAAGTCCCGAGGAATCAGCCAAAGGTTTGCATTCTGGTGCAACAAGACCAAGACCGCCATGACGGCAGGATGGAGGTCATCGCCGAGCCCACCACAGCGTCACGACTAGGGGCTTTTGTAGGCAAAGACCACTTTAGTCAGGATAGGATGTACTTGTTGTCTCCTTTCAAATCTGGCCTTTGTGGGATCCCTTCCCGCCAACGTTTGGGAAGAGGACCAAGGCCACTATAAATAGGACTTAGCCACCACCATAGAGAGGGGCGAATGGATGAAATCCAATCATCCCTCACCACCTCACCAGCTCGCTTGAGCTCAAGAACACCTCACCTCCTGAGGTTGTTCATCCACTATACTAGTTCATCCTCAGCCCCTCGAGACAATCCACCACAAAACTGGAGTAGGGTATTACACCGCAAGGTGGCCCGAACCAGGATAAACTGCTGTGTCTCTGTGTCCCTTTGAGCTCAAGCGCTAGGCTGTGAGGATCGCGAGTAGGCAGGCTGGGCAGGTTGAGATCTCCGCACGCACCCCAGAGTTCAAACCTATCAAGGGTTTGCGGAACCCGAAATCCCACAATCACTTCAGCATCACCGTCACCATGTCGTCGAGCTACCGGAACTCATCCACTACCTCGCCAGCTTGCTAGATCAAGAAGGCGAGGATGTCACCGAGCTGAACGTGTGCTGAATGCGGAGGTGTCGTATGTTCGTTACTCGATCAGTTGGATTGCGAAGAAAGTTTGACTATATCAACCGCGTTGTTAAACGCTTCCGCTTACGGTCTATGAGGGTACGTAGACACACTCTCCCCTCGTTGCTATGCATCTCCTAGATAGATCTTGCGTGAGAGTAGGGATTTTTTTTGTTTTTCCATGCAACGATTCCCAACAGGGCCATCCTAAGAGAGTCGAGCAAGACTCTCAGAGAATTAATACCGATGCACCCAGTCCTTCTAATAAAATGAAAAGGAAAACTTATGGGACTTTGCCTGCTTCTAGTGAACTTGTTATAGACACACCTGAGAATCCAAATGATATTTCTATTTCTTATGTTGAGACACAATCTGGTGATGAACATGAACCTAGTCTTAATGTTAATGATGATGCTCAACCTAGTAATGATAATGATGTAGAAATTGAACCTGCTATTAATCTTGATAACCCACAATCAAAGAATCAACATTATGATAAGAGAGACTTCATTGCTAGAAAACATGGTAAGGAAAGAGAACCATGGGTTCAGAAACCCATGCCCTTTCCTCCTAAGCCATCCAAGAAAAAGGATGATGAGGACTTTGATCGCTTTGCTGAAATGATTAGACCTATCTTTTTGCGTATGTGTTTGACTAATATGCTTAAAATGCCTCCTTATGCTAAGTACATGAAAGATATAGTTACAAATAAAAGAAAGATACCGGAAGCTGAAATTTCCACCATGCTTGCTAATTATACTTTTAAGGGTGGAATACATAAAAAACTTGGAGATCTAGGAATACCAACTGTACCATGATCCATTAAAAGATACCATGTTAAAACTGCTTCGTGTGATCTTGGAGCCGGTGCTAGTGTTATGCCTCTTTATATCGTAGACTTGATTTGAATAAGTTGACACCTACTAAAATCTCTTTGCAAATGGCTGATAAATCAACTGCTATACCCATCGGTATTTGTGAGGATGTGCCTTTTGTGGTTGCAAATGGTACTATCTTAATGGATTTTGTTATTCTTGATATACCCGAGGACGACAGTATATCAATCATACTTGGTAGATCCTTTTTAAATACAGCAGGGGCTGTTATTGATTGCAACAAAGGCAATGTCACTTTTCATGTTAATGGCAATGTGCATACGGTACACTTTCCGAAGAAATAACCTCAAGTTCATAGTATCAATTCTATTGGAAAAATTACAACTATTGCTATTGGAGGTTTTGAATTCCCTCTTCCTTGTGTCAAAAAGAAATATGATATTCTTATTGTTGGGGACATGCATATCCCCGTTTAGGTAACCTAGTCTTATTCAAAAATTCTCCGGTTTCATGTTATGCGAAAGAAGTTTGTTAATGAGACTTGATCAACCTTGTTAATGGATTCCTTTTGATGAGCATGAGATGGATGAATTTAGAAAGCACAACCTTCTGTACCTACCTTTTACTTTCTGTTATTTGGATTAAATAAAGCAAAAATAGTATTATCTGCCTGTTTTTTGAATTATCTGTGCAATGATATATATCCCAAAAATAAAAGTTCCAAATGCCCTAAACATTTAGTATGATTTTTATAGAATATTTTATAATTTTTAGCACTGAACATGCACCCGGGTAATGCACCAGTGGGCCACAAGGGTGGAGGGCGCGCCCTACCCCCTAGGTGCGCCTCCCTGCCTTGTGGGTCCCACGTGGGTCCCCTTCACGTATTCCAACACCCATCCACTTCTTCTTCCTCCAGAAAAAATCATCCCATAGCTCAAACCCGTGTTCTAGCTCATCTTGCTGCCATTTTTGATCTCCTTGTGCAAAGCTCCATTTGCAAAACTGCTTTGGGGGATTGTTCTTCGTTATGTGACTCCTCCAATGGTACAATTAGTTTTTATTCTAGTGCTTTATTTATTGCAATTTTTTGCTGTTGTGGTGAGCCTGCGCTTGCATGTCAAATTTATATGGTCCAAAGTAGTTTTGATGCATGATATAGGCTCTAGGAACTTGTAGGAGTAGTTTCTATCAATCTTGTTGAGTTCGGTTCGTTTTAATTTTGAGTCACTAAAAAATTCAGAAATTTTCAGAGGGAGAAAATGATGAGGAGATTGTTGAGAGGCTCCTCGAGCCAGCGTTCGAAGGAAAGAGAAAATGAAGAGAAGGAAAAGCCCAAGTACAATCTTCCTCGCACCGGGGAGGTTTGGCCGTGTGAATGGCCATGTGATGCATTCTTAGAGGCGGCCGGAATTTATGAGGATTTCTATTATTTGGCTGAGAATGCAGGCATCACCGACTGTCTCCATGATAAGTGTGATCAGTAACTCCTACTCACTAATACTTTTGTGCAAAATTCTCACTTTCATGCTAGGAGATCACCACCCACGGTAGAATTTTATTTATATGATGAGCACAAGGAGATGACGCTTTATGACTTTTGTGAGGCTTGCAAATTACCTCATGAGGGCAGCGTCGATGAGCCACGTCCTAGAGACGTGGAAGCTTTTATTGATTAAGTTGACGTAGGGGAAAGGAGAAAGGTGTCGAAGCGAGGGTGTCTTATTTACATTTTTCCTATTTTGCGTTACTACTCAATATTTGCTGGGAGATGTTTAATTGGTCGCGGGGAGAATGGAGGCCTTAGTGCTCTTGACCTTGCTATATTGCGCCATGCTTTACTTCGTGATAAATCTTTTAGTTTGGGTGCTATGGTTGCTTGACGGTTGAGTTTAAACTGTGCGAAGGGTCCTATCTTTGGAGGTATCTATGACTCCCGCGTTGCTAAACGCTTCAAGATACCCATTAGGCACGATGAAAAAGAAGAGAAGTTGCTACCCACTATATACTTAGATTATGACAGTATGGTAGTACATGATTTTATTAAGAAAGATGATGATAAGAGACTCATCTATAACCTGGTATTTAGCGAGAAGACTTGTCAGATTATTACCTTGCCTGCACCTTCTTTGTTCAATATTCATTCAGGCAGGTACTTCATATTGCACGTGGACATCTACACATACTGGGAGGGGACGTGATCCACAGTTCCTGAGCCAGAGCCATCACCCAATCCATATCAGCACTCTATTTATCAATGGGAGCCGCAGGAGCTCGCTAACCAGTGGAACCCCCAGCATCATCCTCAGTACACTGGAGAGAGCTATTTTGATCCATGGGTATAGACCAACTTAGGCCAAATGCCTAACCTTGGGGGAGTACGTATTTCTCACCGACACTACATTCCTATTCACACACTCATTCTAGTTGTCGGTGTTCATACTTTTCATTGTAGTATCCATGTTAGTTTATTTTCCTTTTCCCGTTTTCTTCTTGTTTTTTTGAAAAACTTTGAGAAAAACAAAAAAAATAGTTGTAGTTTAGTTTACTTTCCATGTTTAATTAGTAGTAGTATTAAAAGAAAACCCAAAAAGATTTCTCGTTCTTGTTTTGCTTGTTGTGAGCTTTCCCGTGTAAATAGTTTTTCTCATTCTTGTTTACTTTCTTCAGAAAAACAAGAGCTGCAAAAACATTTCAGTGTGTTTCTTTGAAATTCTTTTCTTTTCTTTGGGGGTCGGGAGGAGAAGACCACGATGAAAATGTTGAGTGGCTCTCATATGCATTATTGTTGATTTAACAAAGAGCCCATATTACCTTGTCTTTTGCTTTGAATAAATATTTGCAGATGCCAGCTTAGTCCAATGCACGTGCACTATTATTATTATTCACACCATTCGGTCATGCAAGTAAAAGGCAATAATGACGATATTTGATGAAATGATTGAGATGAGGAAAGGCTGGTTTGAACTCGGCCTATCTTGTTTCTGTAAATATGATTAGTTCATCGTTCCTGATTTAGCCTATTATGAATGAAACATGTTTGCAATGACAATTAGAGAATATAGTTACTCATGCCATGCTTAACTAGCTAGGAGTTTATAATGGTGTACCTTGCATGCCAACATGCTTTTCAAATGGTTGTGATGTAGTATGACAGGATGGTATCCTCCTTTGAATGATTCGAGTGGCTTGACTTGGCACATGTTCACACATGTAGTTGAAACAAAATCAACATAGCCTCCACGATATTTATGTTCATGATGATTTATATCCTACCCATGCTTGCACTCAATATTAATTAATCTTAATGCGTGTTTATGACTGTTGTCGCTCTCTAGTTGGTCGCTCCCCAGTCTTTTTCTAGCCTTCACTTGTACTAAGCGGGAATACTGCTTGTGCATCCACTTCCATAAACCCAAAGTTGTTCCATATGAGTCCACCATACCTACTTATATGTGGTATTTCCCTTTCGTTCCAAGTAAATTTGCATCTGCCAAACACTAAACCTTCAAATGATAATTTGTTTTGTATGGACGAATCGCTCATGTAGCTACTTGGGACTGTTAGTATCTTCCATGCTATGTGGGTTATTCTCATGATGAGTGGACTCTGTTCATCATTCAAGAGAAAATGGCTGGTATTTGGGATGCCCAGTCCCATGCTAAAATCAAATCAAAAAATAATTTCAAACAAAACTCCCCCAGGATTGTTGTTAGTTGGACGGTACCCATTGTTTCGGACCAGCCATGGAGTGTGCTTGTTGGTGGTGGGGCAGTATAAACTTTACCATTATGTTTGGGAATCGCCTGTAATGTATCTAGTATGGAATATACCGAGATCTCTTGGTAGTTATTTTGACAATGAAACCATACCGCTCAAAATATTATTTATGTATGTTTCAAAAACCAAGCTCTGGCACCACTGAAATTCCCTGCTTCCCTCTGCGAAGGGCCTATCTATTTCCTTTTATTGCAGAGTCATCATCCTCTTCTAAAAAGCACCAGTTAGAGAGCACCACTGTCATTTGTATGCGTTGTTTTTAATTGATATTGAATATGACTACAACTGGATCTCTTTTACCATGAATTACAATGTCTATTCAGTCCTTGATCTTCAGGGGTTCTCTGCATTTATGTTTTGCGGTCTTAGAAATGGTTAGCGATATACCATCTTGTTATATCATATCATGATTGTTTTGAAAAAGTGTTACCATCCGAAATTTATTATTATTTCTCGCTAGCGCATTATGCCATTGATATGAGTAAATGTGAGACACAAATGTTATTGTGAATATGGTGAGTTCATGATCTTTGCTGCAAACCTGAATGCTGGCTATACATATTTGCAACAACAAGATCAAACAGAGTTTGTAAAAGTTTTTCTTTATCACTATCAGTTTATCAATTGAATTGCTTAAGGACGGGCAATGGGTTAAGCTTGGGGGAGTTGATACGTCTCCATCGTATCTACTTTTCCAAACTCTTTTGCCCCTGTTTTGGACTCTAATTTGCATGATTTGAATGGAACTAACCTGGACTGATGATTATTTCAGCAGAATTGCCTTGATGTTATTTTTGTGCAGAAATAAAAGTTCTCAGAATGACCTGAAATTTCACGGAGAATATTTTTGGAATTAATAAAAAATATTGGCGAGAAAATCAACAGAGGGGGACCTACCACCTGTCCACAAGGGTGGGGGCGCGCCCTACCCCCTTGACGCGCCCCCTGGCTTGTGGATCCCATGAAGCTCCACCGACCTGAACTCCAACTCCATATATTCACATTCGGGGAGGAAAAAAATCAAAGAGAAGGATTCATCGTGTTTTACGATACAGAGTCGCCGCCACCTCCCGTTTTTGCTCGGGAGGGCGGATCTGGAGTTCGTTCGGGGCTTCGGAGAGGGGAAATCGACGCCGTCATCATCATCAACCATCCTCCGTCACCAATTTCATGATGCTCACCATCGTGCGTGAGTAATTCCATCATAGGCTTGCTGGACGATGATGGGTTGGATGAGATTTATCATGTAATCGAGTTAGTTTTGTTAGGGTTTGATCCCTAGTATCCACTATGTTCTAAGATTGATGTTTTTATGACTTTGCTATGCTTAAGCTTGTCACTACGGCCCGAGTGTCATGATTTCAGATCTGAACCTACTATGTTTTCATGAATATATTTGTGTTCTTGATCCAATATTGCAAGTTATAGTCACCTACTACGTGTTATGATCCGGCAACCTGTAGTGACAATAGTCGGGACACTTCCTGGTGATGACCGTAGTTTGAGGAGTTCATGTATTCACTAAGTGCTAATTCTTAGGTCCAATTCTCTATTAAAAGGAGGCCTTAATATCCCTTAGTTTTCAATAGGACCCAACTGCCACGGGAGGGTAGGACAAAGGATGTCATGCAAGTTCTTTTCCATAAGCATGTATGACTATATTTGGAATACATGCCTACATTATATTAATGAACTGGAGCTAGTTCTATGTGGCCCTAGGTTATAATTGTTGCATGATGAATGCCATATGACATAATTATCCATCATTGCTCCATTGCCCACAAGTTCGTTTCATATTGATCTTTGCTTAGTTACTTTTACGTTGCCACTGTTATGATTGCTAGAAAACTGCTACTGTTACTTTTGCCACCATTACCATTACTTCCATACTACTTCGCTACTAAATATTTTGCTGCACATATTAAGTCTTTCAGGTGTGATTAAATTTACAACTCAACTGCGAATACTTGAGAATATTCTTTGGCTCCCCTTGTGTCGAATCAATAAATTTGCGTTGAATACTCTACCGTCGAAAACTGTTGTGATCCCCTATACTTGTGGGTTATCAGGTGCACCTTCCTATGCGAGAGGGAAAGGCGCCCCAGTAGTGGGCACGGGGCCTGAGGCACAATCAGCAGGCGCCCTAGCCTCCTAACGGCCCCTGGGGAGGAGCTGCTTCTTCTTCTTCCTCAGGATGGCCTCAGGAGGCAGGATGGCGCCCTAGTCGTCAGAGTTCTCAACCTCCGCAGCCTGGTAGGCGTGCTCGAGGGAATACACGGCATCCTTTTTGTCGTATGCGACCGTGATGATTTCGCTGCACCCTGGCATCTTGAGGACATTGTAACCACGATGAGTTGCTGCCATAACTTGGCGAGGGCCGGATACCCAAGGATGGCATTGTATGGGAGGCCGATGTGGGCGATGTTGAAGTCGATGAGCTTGGTGTGGTGGTTGTCGTGCTTGCTGAAGGTTACTGGGAGGCGCACCTGCCCCGGGGGAACGGTGGAGCCATCAGTCACTCCTGAGAAAGGATTAGTGGGCAGGAGCTGGTCATAGGGCACTTGGAGCGTCTCAAACGTCTCAACGGAGAGAACGTTTAGCCTCGCGCCACCATCGATGAGGGTTTTGGTGACGAGGACATTGCTGATGTTTGGCGTGCAGAGCATCAGGAGCGCGCGAGTGGCGGCTGAGCACTTGAGTTGGTCCGTGGAGTCAAAGGTGATGGCGTGCTTGGACCACCTAAGGGGACGCGACACCTCCATCTTGGGGAGGGTCGTGTTCACCTCGCGAGAGAACTGCTTGATGGGAGGCAGGAGCCTGAGCACCACCCAGGATGCAGGCGATTGCACAAGGCTCTTGCAAGCCCCTGGCCTCATCGTCTTGATGGTTGTCGTTGTTTCTCCTTGGCGGCGGCGGCAGCGGAGGGAGGCCGGCGTTGTCCTGAGGACGGTCCTCACGAGGCTGGTCCCGTCAGGGGCCATCACGAGGCTGGCCTTGCCAGCTGTCCTCGCGGGGTTGGTCACGCTAGTCCTGGCAGGGGTCACGGTTGTCCCAGCGGCCTCCCCGCGGCCTTCTCCATAGCCGTAGCCATAGTTGCTGTGCTCGGGGCGTTGGCCAAGGCAACCATCTCGGATTGTCCTAAGCTCTTGGTAGTCGTTGGTGTTGTGGCTGTGGACGTTGTGGAAGACGCAGAACGGGTGGTTGCCCCTGGGAGGCTCATCGTGGTCATGGCCACGCTTCATCTTGGGATCCGCAGCCAGCACGGAAGGGCCCTTACGCTTTGCTTCCTTGGCCATGGCCTTCTTGTCTTCAGGGTCCGGCTTCGGGAGCTCAAGGAGGGAGAGGCGGCCTTCCTCGGCCCTCACACACTTGGTAGGGCTGAGCACAGATCCTCGTGAATGGCGAGCTCCTCTTTTATCTTGACATCTCGGACGCCTTTATAGAACACCGAGATGATGGCCTCGTCCGACGCCTTCGGAGGCGAACATGGGTGAAGCGTTGTATGTATTTGTGCAGGGTCTTGCTCGGCTGCCGCTTCACGCGCCGTGGGTCGCCCACCGCAAGAGCGCGGTCGCTAGTGCCCTGGAAGTTTACGATGAAACGCTCGCGAAGCTCGTACCAGGAGGAGATTGACCCCTCTGGGAGGTTGATGAGCCAGGAGCATGCGCCGTCCTTGAGGGCCGTGGGGAACCAGTTGGCCATAACCTTCTCATCTTCATTTGCTGCTTTGATGCTCAGCGCGTAGAGTTGGAAAAATTCCACGGGGTCGGGGGTGCCATCGTAGCGTGGAGGCAAATCTGGCTTGAACTTGTCGGGCCAGACGACACGGCGCAGCTCCGGGTTGAAGGCATGGCAACCCGTTGTGCACACAGCCGCAGCACGCACATGGGGAGCTCAGTCATGACACCCACGCGCCACAGGCTCTGGCAGTGCGAGGACTTGGTGTTGGCGCTGAGGCGCTGGGAGCGCGCGTGCATCGGCCTGCGACCGCTACACCACCTAGCAGCTTGCTTCATCCCTTGCTAGCACCCCGCGCCATGGGCCACGCGCGGCGCGTCACGCCTAGCCTCCGGGTCCACGTCGTGCCAAAGGGGCGGAGGAGGCGCATCGTGGGCCACATCACCCGCCTGGGACGTCGGAGGGAGGAGCGAGCGGGACAGCGTAGGAGCCTCACTGGCGGCGTTGACGAGCTCAGTGATGCGGCCAAGCCAGTCGTCGTAGAGGTCATAGGCGGGGCGATAACACAGGAGCTCACACGCCATGAGCAACGCAGCCCGTGCATTCGCCGGCCCACGGCGAGCATGGGAGGACGATGCCGTGGCTGGAGTGGGCGATGGAGTTGCCGTGCGGCCATCACTCCGCACGGAAGGTGGCATCAATGAATCCTGCTGCTCGCGAGCAGCACGATCGGTGGCGGCGTTAGCCACGGGGGAGGCAGAGCAGTGAGGAGCTTCGTTGCCCGTGGTTGCCGTCTGGGCGACACGAGCGGCCCGATGCTTAGCTTAGACGCGACGAGCGTCGGCCATGGGAGCGACGAAACAGAGGCAAAGCGAACGGTGGAAGAAGGACTTCGACACGCCCCTACCTGGCGTGCCAAATGTCGGATTCAGGGCTCTGCAGACCCAAGAATGTTCGAACTCTGGGCCGTGTGCGAAGAAATCAACCTCTCAAGCCTACCAAATGGTCGCCCCACGGCCTAGCCCGATTCGTGCGAGCAAGGAAGAAGATGAACACGACAGTTTACCCAGGTTCGGGCCACCTTGCGGTGGAAGACACTGCTCCTGCTTTGTGGTGGATTGGCCTCACGAGGGGCTGAGGATGAACTGGTACAGAGGATGAACTACCTCGCGAGGTTCAGGGGTGAAGAATCAGTCCACCCCCTCTATAGTGGTAGCTAACCTATATTTATAGTGGCCTCGGTCCTCTTCCCGCAAAACATAGGTGGGAAGGGATCCCACAGTGGACAATTTGAAAGGGGATAAGTAGTACATCTTATCCTGACGAAAGGTGGTCTTCACCTGCAAAGCTTCTGGTTGTGACGCAGCGGTGGGCTCGGCGATAACATCCGTCCTACCGTGCTGGTCTTGCTCTTGTTGCACCGGAAAGGAAACCTTTGCCAGATTCCTCGGTAACCCACGCCTATCCTTGCCACTTTAGTTCCAAGGAGGAAATTGCCTCCCCTGTGCCCGTTGGCGCCTGCCTTCCTTGGTCGTCATGACTTGCGTCATGGCAGCCTCGTGTGGCTGGGCACCTGCATAGGAACACCCGCTCCTCAGGAGGCAGCCTAGGGAGGCCACTCCCACCGGAGGTCTTGGCGGTCTTGCAGATGGGCCATACCTGGCCGTTGGTGGAGCCACGCCATGGCCCGCTGGCAGGCAAGTCTCGGTACCCCGATTCCTAGAACGCCGGCAAGCATGCTCACTTCAAGATGTGAAGGAGGTTGAGTGTTCGGTTGATGATCACGCTTAGGTCGCTTTGGTCCATGGAAGGTGTTATGATAATCAAGAGGGCTTGACACTGGTACTTTCCTCGGAGAAAAATCTTCCATTACTTTCAGAGTATCACACATAGGAGGAATGACGCTTTTGTGGCTGACTTTTGCTAGATATTTGGTCTTCATTGCATAGTCAACCATTTTCTGAATCCATCAGTATGCGCAGGAACATATCTTCGACATCGAAGATGAAACCTTGTGAGATGAAATGGATGGTGTTACGAAGAACATCAGATATAACATTGTCTGTATTCATCCCAGCCAGCGGATAGAGGGTGTAAGTGAGAATATGATATATGGTATGATTGTAAAATGTCAAGTGCTCAGGAAGGGGAGGACCATTGTAGTAACGAATTTTATCTTCATCCATTGTCAGTCAAAAATCTTCACCAGAGATTGCACCAATGTTATGTCGAATCTCAGTCTTGCCATGTTCGAACCGAGGGAAATTAAAATGAGATACAAACTCCATTACAGAGCATTTTGTTATCTTTCCTTTAGCCATCCATTCCATGATCCACTTTGTGCTATCAGATTCATCACCGGAGATATACAGTGTGGCATAAAATTGAAGAATAATCTCTCGGTTCCATGGATGCTGATCAGAGACATGCATGAGGCCAAAGTCTTTGATGTCTTTCAAAACTTGGTTGAAACAACCGATGTTCTTCATAGCGCAATATCCAGGAATTCATGAGGGAAAATCTTGAGGTTGTCGTAAAGAATCCGCGACTAGTATATTGCATGTTCCTGAGTCCAGAATCGAGGAGAGTCACAAGTGTGGGGCTTTTTGTATGGACTCTCTTGAAAGAAAACAGGATGATTGTTTCGATTGAAGAGTGGCCCTTTGATGCCTATGCCGATTGAAAACAACGGCAGTCGCTTGCGAGGATAAGGATATCTGAGCTCATCTTCAATAGAGATCACTTCATCGCCATAAATAACTGAGTTTGAGTGATGAGAAGAAGTTGATTTTGCTGTAGAAGGATCAACATCTGAGGTTTTCGTGCAGTATTGAGTGAAATTCTCAGAGTGATGTGTAGAAGCTAATTTTGTTGTAGAAGGATCAACATATGAGGTTCTTTGTCCAGTATTGAGTGAAATTCTCAGAGGAGAGGGATTAGACACTTCGTCAGGAACTGAGCCTTTATCTGGCATCGAATCTTTATCAGCCACAGGAGATCGGTGAAGATTTGCTTCAGAGGTTGTTGGAGGAGCAGAGGGAGGAACCGAATCATTTGGTTCAACACAGGCTGGAGAAGTCTGGCTTTCAGACTGAGGAATTTCACTTTCTTGTGATACTTGGTGCTGAGAAGGATTTTCTTCATGAGCTGGGGAGGCCACAGGCACTATTTCAGTTGGCCTTGGCAAAGTAGATGCATCTGCAACTGGTTCGAGAGTTGGCAAAGGAATTGCTCGTTCACAATAATTTTCTTTTTGTGTCTCAGAGTTTGAAGGAGGAGGAGGAGAATTCTTCTTCGCCATCTTCTTCTTCTTCTTCTTCTTCTTCTTCTTCTTCTTCTTTTGTTTCGACGAATCAATGTGCCCTTTGACAAGATCAATATAGCGAGTTACCTGGGCTTGATGATCGAGGCAAATTTTGCAAACAGTTTGATCCAAATCTGAGTGAAATCACAATCTTTTGTGTTGAAGGATAGTCAAAGACTTATTGACATCCACATACACTACAACAAAACCCCCGCTATAGCAACGCCTTTTCCCGTATCTAAAAGCCCATATATGCGCTATTAGTGTTTTACCAACGGTTTGAGATGCATAGCCTTATCCAGTGTTGCTAGCGCATAATGCAACGCTTATATTGCCGTTGGTAAAAGGAACCATTGCAAGCCTACAACAGATAAAAGGGACTTCTACAACAGTTTTATATGTTGGTGGTTAATGTACAGGAATCAAAATCCCATTACCTGGCAACAGAGAATTTCCGACGCTTCAAGTGTTGGCACAGATTTAGTGTGATTGTTATTATTATTATTATTATTATTATTATTATTATTATTATTATTATGTAGTCAATGCTCCATGTAATTGTGTATTTAAAGTGAAGGGAAAACAAGAGAATATACTGACAACAGGAAGAAATCATATATCATATATGAGATAAAATTGTTGTATTACAATAGTGGATATTACAAGAGGAACATCATCCAAATGTGATGCATAATCTAACTATTTTCTTGGCAGTGAAACTTAAACTAAAGCATTCAACTTCCCAACAACTTAAACTAAAACTTAATCGAGGAACAACATACAACAGGAACATCATCCCCACAACATAATTAAAACTGAAAGCATCCATCATCATCACCATCATGAAGCAGAATATCAACATCATCGTTGCATTACACTTGCCACCCACCCAAGAAAACAAAATGAACTGTTTACAAACATTGCATTGACATGATGCAAGTAGTAATAGAGGCAAGATATTAGTCACGTACAAAGGTTGAGGGCCATGCAATCTTTGCTTTTTCTGCATTACCGAGAGTAGTGCAGTTTTTGCGACCCCGTACCAAATTTTCAGTTTTCACAAGTGTCATATCAACATGCACCAACCAGAATTCATTCCTAATTTTAGCACCATCAAGTTTAAAGTAAGGATCACAACTTACAATTGTAGCAAGAGCTACATCCCTGTTATGGTTTATCAGGCTCCTCAAGAATACATTAGTTCCTACCTGTTAGAGAAAATCAAAGTAACCATATGAGAAAAACACAAAGAAAACAGATGAACATCTGAAATGAATGAGCAGTCTTACAGGTAATTCACTGGCACCAACCAGCTCAGCGAACCTTTTGGAGCACTCTTACTACTTGCATTAGCACCTTTTGTTGTTTTTTTGGTCTGGACAACAGTATGATAGAAAAGAAGAAGTCATAAACAAATAAACAAGATAGCATAGTTTGAACAGAAATGTGTATGTGATTATGAAAAGATACCTGTTTGTTTGCAGCAGAAGTTTTTTCTCCCTGACGTGCACTAACATTCTCAAGCAAAGTTTCTTTGTTCTGAACAACATTCTGATAGCAAGATAACCAGTAGATACATAAGCATCGGAGCAATATATTTTGAACATATTGTATATGGTAACGGAAATATACCTTATGTGAAGCAGAATTTATTTCCCCTTGCTGAGCACTGAACTTATGAGGAGTTTCTTGGTTCTGGACAGCATTCTGATAGCAACAACTAAAGACATAAACATGGGAGCACTATAGTTTGATCATAACTTTGTATATGGGACTATGATAATACCTTGTGTGCAGCAGAGCATTTTTCTAGTTGTCGTGCACTGCCACCATTATGAACCATAGTTTGTTTGTTCTAGGATAAAATCATCAAGTTTTGGGTATTTTATATGCAATTGCAAAAAGTGCAAGCACAACAACTTAAAACTCAAGAATGAGAGGTTGTAAAGAGTATTTAAGTAGACAAACCTTATCTGAAATAGAATTCTTGTTTGATGCTTGCAAATCTGCATCGTTTGATCCACTTGGCTTGTTCAGTAAATTATTTGATCAATTTTTAACAAGTTGGAGTCTATCAACCGAAGGAGCAAGCACTCTCTACAGATAGCATAACATAAATATTAATTGAGAAATAATTTCTGGAGTGAAATTTGAGGGATTTTATTGTGTGCTTTGATAAGATACAAACTTTTCTGTTTGAGTTGCGTCCATCAACCGAAGGTTCAAGCCCAATTGTAGCCATTGGATCTGAAATTTCCTGTGATAGGAATATAGAAAGGTTAGTCCACAAAATAAATGAAGCTTACGTTTGTTAAAAATTTACTTGATTTGGTTGTCTTTCCATTCTTCTCATCTTCTCCTCTAGTTCCATAATTTTAGCATCCTGATTTTTATTTATTTGATATATTTTTTCATTTCAACTCTAAAAGCTAGCATATCTTCATTTGGTTTATCCTCCACCGAAGTAAAATGTGTATTTTGGAATACACGTGAAGTGGAAACATCAAAAAGGTTTTTTGGGTTTGGAACTAGTCCCAAACCATGTACATGGCCAGGCTTGTCATCCCCTAATACGTTGTTCAACACATATCCTTTCCATGTTGTCTTTCCATCGCTGTTTTCTGCTAATTCATGGTTCTTGTCCATAATATCTTTCAATTCTTCCTAAATATAGGAACAATGTGAATAATAATAATATATATCAAATTCAAATACGAATGGTTGAGAGTTGTAAATGTACCACATGAGCATTAATGATTTTGTTCTTGCAAGTTTTTGGCTTGTGCATGTGGATGAACAAGTGAGCCCTATGAGGGTACTTCTTTTTCGGATTTGCATCTTTCTGTAGATTTTTTGGAAATGGAGGCGTACCCCCGGCCTCTGCATCATAATGATACATGCAGCCATGTCTCAAAGTATCACAAAGTCATAAAGGTATTACAGCTTGCAAGTGGAGCAAAACAAAGAAAAAGAAGTACATGCTCAAAATCACAACCGGTAAGGCAAAATAAAGGATAAGCTCCCTAGACTCCTATCCTATTATGCGACTGCCATCCGAACTGGTTGAATATAGCCCGTTCTACCATCTCCCACTGGGTGCACCCAGTAACCAAAGGCTCCCTGGAGTCCATAGGACCGAGTAAGGACCATGTACGGATCCATGTGGTAGCTCTGAATATAACCTGCAAGAAACTTAAGTTGTGTTGTATGTTAAAAATCAAATCATTCCTACAATTCCATATAGCCCACAGAAGCGCACAGATTCCAATCCGAATACAAGCTGCAGTGGAATGTTCAACCCTAGCTAACCACATTCCAAACAATGATTCAATGTCAACTGGAGGATTAATATTGAAGGCTCTATGAATGGTTCTCCAAAGCAATTTGACGAGTGGGCATTCAAGGAATAGGTGTTGTATTGTTTCATCATGATCACAAAAACAACAATGTGAACTACCTACCCATCGCCTCTTTATTAAGTTGTCCTTGGTGAGTATTACTTGCTTGTGGACAAACCACATAAAAATTTTAATACGCAAGGGCACCTTAATCTTCCAAATATGTAACGATCTTGAGATTGGGCCAGAATTAATCAAATCCATATAAAAAGATTTCACCGTAAACACCCCATTCTTAGCTAGCGTCCATTGCGTCGAATCCGACTGGTCGGAAAGTTGAACATCTATCAATCTCCGAGCCAAGTGCAACCAGGCAGTCCATCGCTCACCAACTAACGCACGTCTGAACTGAATATTCAAGGGGGTCATTTGGAACACTGTACCAATGTAATCCTCCTTGCGTTGCACAATTTTATAAAGGGTGGGATATTGTACTGCCAGGGGTGACTCTCCTAACCACGTATCCCCCGAAAATCTTGTTGACATCGCATTGCCAACCAAGAATTTGACCCTACGAAAGAACAAATCCTTCATTCTCATAAGCCCTTTCCAGAATGGCGAGTCAGTTGGTCTCATGGTAACCTGGGCTAGCATTTTCGACTGCAAATATTTATTGTGAAAAATATGTGCCCACATGCCCTCCGGTTCAGTCTCCAACCTGTGGAGCCATTTGCTCATAAGGCATTTATTCTTGATTTCTAAGTTCTCCATACCAAAACCCCCTTGGTCTTTTGGCCGGCAAAGGATGTCCCATCATGCCAGTCGGTATTTCCTTTTGGCCTGATCTGACTGCCAGAAGAAACGAGACCTAAAGAAATCAAGTCGCTTTTGTAGCCCTTTCGGAATTTCGAAGAAAGATAGTAGGAACATCGACATACTAGTTAGTATAGAATTAATCAGCACTAGCCGACCCCCATAAGACATAAGATTGCCCTTCCAGCAGCTTAGCTTTTTCTCAATTCGATCTTCGAGACACTTCCATTCTTTATTAGATAACTTACGGTGGTGAATTGGTATGCCAAAATAACTAAATGGTAAAGACCCTAATTCACACCCGAAAAGTTGTCTATAAGTGTCTTGCTCGTCTTTGGACTTCCCAAAACAAAACAACCCACTCTTGCGAAAGTTTATCTTTAAACCAGACAATTGTTCGAAGAGGCATAATATAAGTTTCATATTGCACGCTTTATTTTTTGTGAATACACTGAGCAGCGTATCATTTCATTGATAGGTGGAAGAAGAATACAGAGTGCAGGTCACTCGGGCGTACACAACTAGGCGTCCGAGAGAGTGCATAGCAAGCAACGGAGGAGGGTGCTCAGCCTCGGTACAAACATCAAGTTACAGGGACGATCCTATCTAGACCTCTATCGTCGGCCTTAGCCCAGCGGCGCGCCTAATCTTTGATCAGCTGCACAAGCTCGTCAGTGGAAGGACGGCCACCATCAAAGATGGCCGCATTTCTGTGTTTCTAGATCTCCCAAGCCATGAGGGCGATGATGGAGTTAAGTCTGCGTCTGAGGCCACATGGGGAAGCCGCCTGGGGAAGTCGCCTGTGTTTCATATTGCGCGCTTTAGCAATGTCATGTTCTATGAGTAAGACAGTGTCGTCAGCATATTGCAAGATGGAGACACCACCACCGACCAAATGAGGAACTAAGCCCTCTACATGACCATGGTTTTATTGCTTTGCCAATAAGAATGGCCAACATATCGGCCACTATATTAAATAAGAGAGGAGACATGGAATCTCCTTGTCTCAAACCCTTATGCGTCAGAAAGTAATGACTGCTATCATCGTTAACCTTGATTCCGACACAACCATTCTGGACTTGAGAACCCACTTGGTCCTGCCAAGCCTCACTAAATCCTTTCATGCGCATTGCCTGCTGAAGGAAAGGCCATTTAACTTTATCATATGCCTTCTCAAAATCCACTTTGAAGATAACCCCATCTAGCTTCTTCGAATGGATTCCATGAAGCGTTTCATGCAAAACGACGACCCCTTCAAGTATGTGTCGCACTGGCATGAACGCTGTCTGACTCGGTTGTACCACTGAATGAGCAATTTGTGTCAGTCTATTGGTAGCAACCTTTGTGAAATTTTGAAACTCACATTAGGAAGACATATTGGCCTAAATTGTTGGATCCGAACTACTTCTTCTTTCTTGGGCAACAACGTAATCAGGCCAAAGTTAAGATGAAACAACTCGAGATGACCGCTAAAGAAATCTTTCAACATAGGCAAAAGATCATCCTTAATTATGTGCCAACATTTCTTATAGAATTCAGCTGGAAACCCATCTGGTCCCGGTGCTTATTCGGTTTCATTTGTGAGATGGCAGTCAAAACCTCCTTCTCAGTAAATGGTACAGATAGAATATAATTCTCCTCTACCTGGAGTTGAGGTATATCTCCTAAAATAGATTCATCTAGGGCCATCGTGCTTGCTTCCGGACGCCCAAAAAGTTGTTTATAGTAGTTAGAGATATAAGCCTTCAGATTCTCATGCCCCACAATTGTCGCTTGTCCTGTTCAAGCTGTATAATTTTCTTCTTCCTATGTTTACCATTCGCAATCATATGGAAGAATTGTGTATTTCATCCCCTTGGACAACCTTAAGCACTTTAGCACGCAGTGCCCACTTGAGCTCCTCTTCTCTAAGAAGAGCTCGTAAGCCTTGCTACGCTTAAGACTTGGAGTTTTGTTCACTAATCATAAGGAGATTTCTTTCGGCTTTTAAATCTAGTGCCTCAATTAATTGAGTGAGTCGTTTTTTCTCTTATTTGTAAATCCCACTCTCATTTCTGGCCCAACCTCTCAAAAACTGTCTCAGATGTCTGATCTTATTTTGCCATCTCTCAATACTATTTCTTCCACCAACAGGTTTTGCCCATTCGCGTGCAATGATCTCCAAAAAAATTTCTTTCTCGAACCTAGTTCGAAAGATAAAGCGTTCTTATTCACGACATGTGTAGCCTCACCCGAATCTACAAGAAGGGGTGTATGGTCTGAGATCGCTCTCTGCATCGCATGGACCGACACCAAAGGGTACTTTTGTTCCCATTCCACACTGGCGACTACCCCATCCAACTTCTCATAAGTTGGAGTGGGCAACGTATTGGCCCAAGTAAATTGTCTACTAGTGAGCTCAATTTCTCGCAAATTAAGACTCTCGATAATCATGTTAAATATCATAGATCAGCGCCCATCAAAATTGTCATTGTCCTTTTAATCTCTCCTCCGAATTGTCATATGTTGGAATGGGAGAAGAAGACTATGGACACGACGTCGGAGAAGAGAGTTTGGGGGCCTCCTACCCGCGCTCCTGGCCATGCCACCCCGGACTGCCCCGTGGTGAGAGGACGCCGCGGGCCTCCAGCCGCGCCCCTCCCCCATAGGACTAGGAACTGCCACGGGTGGGCTGGGGCTGCGGGCCTCCTGCCCATTCCCCCCCCCCATACACACACCAACGGTATAGCACTTCCCAACAAAACCTGTGGCCCGGGATCCACCCTCAGAGACGTATGTGAACCAACAGCAGGAAGCATCACTGCCGGTAACTCGAGTTCCTCTGGATCATCCGCCTCCACTCGGTTACTCCATAACCGACTAGGTGCAGACCGCGCTCCAAAATACCCAAACCGAAGTGAGTTCATCGGTGTCATGGAAGAGGGCGCCTCCTTGGCGGATATATCTCCCGTACCCTGCGATGCCGGCCCCTTAGGCGGCTCCCATGGTGTGCTCTTAGGCCCCTTGCCCTGATTCCCAGGTGCACCATCGCCCTCAGTCGTATCCATGTCCTGAATCTCATCTCCCTCCCAAGGCATTGGTGTATCCTCAATCTCAAGCTCAAGCACGTATGTGACCCCGGCATGCGTCCACTTGACCACATCCGGGATGAACTCCAAACTAAGAACACTGACAAGTAACCTCGCTGCTCCGTGTGCCCGAGTAAAAGGCATGTCCACCTGTTTCGTCTTACCGATGATAGAACCCAAACTCCAAGCTACCAAGAAGTGATTAATATACTTGCGAGGTGCACCATAGAAGCGAACTCATACCTTCTCTAAAGGTGTACCCTCAGGGTTCTTCTCCTTCCACTCATCAAAGGCCAAGATAATATTTCTACTATGTACTCTGCACATGCCATACTTAAGAGCATGTAATTGATACTCCTTAGTGGGAAAATCAACCTTGTAAGTCTGGGACTCCAACTTGACAAGGTCCCACCGGTGGTTGCCTGGTACCAAGTCCTGCAACTGTCACACAATCTGTGCCTCTGTCACAATCCCATTGGTAACCTTGACAGTAGCGGGGAAGGAGCTCTCTTGCACATGCGTCACAGGTGCCACATCAGATGACTCAAAAAACATAAGCTCCTAACAGCAAACTCCATAGATATTGACCACCGGTTTGGGGGCAGTAAGCAGCGGACACTCGTCGGTTGTATGTTGCGATCTACAACAATAATCACATAATTCTATGGTACACTCTGCCACAAAATGTCCCGGCTCGCCACATCTATAACACGGTAGCTTCTTTTTTTTAGCAGCCCACATTGATAACTTTTCACCATCCCGTTTGTCCAGAACCTTCTCAGAACATTCGTCACTAGCCTTAGTAACTGAGGTACTGGTCACTGGGATGCTAACAGCCGCCAAGGCCCGGACTGTGTCTACAACTACCTCGGGAAGAGCAGGCGCGACCATCTGCATCGTAGCAACAGGTTTGGCATGTGTCACCGCGCCCACATCAACAGACGGTGGAGGAGGCCGCGGTGGAGGCGGGCGCCGACCCCCTCCTCTCCCGCCTTGGAAAGTTTGGTGAGCTCCCCAGTTATACCAGTTTGTTGGGCCGGCCACCCCGTCGACAAAATTGTCGGGAGGACCTTGAAAGCCACGTCCCGATCCGCCATCATTGTGCCATCCAGAGCCATGTCCACCGCCCGACGAAGAGCCACGGTGTTGTCCCTCGCCGTACGCATTGTATCCATCATCACCCCACTGTCCATATCGGTTGTAACGAAAGCCGTCACCACCGTAGTTCCGTCCGCTGCCGCCATAGCCACCACGAACGGGACCATTGCCCCGCCCGGTGCCAGGAGCACCGCCGCGCCCGGCCACAGGTGTACAGGGGCACCACCCCGTCCTGCGACCTGGGCGCCGTCCCGCCCGGCGGCTTGGGCGTCACTCCGTGATAAGGTAACAGTACAAGATCAATCTGTAGCTCTCAGAGGTAGCGGATTATTACAGCTCGAGTACAGGAGGAGCGATGCTCGAATGGGGAAGAACACGAAGAACTAGGGTTCGGGGAAGGGTAGGTAGCCGCCGCCGGTTCGTTGATCCACTGGATGCGTTGCTCTCTTCTGCCTCTCTACTTAAGTAGCCGGCAGGCCTCAATTGGTCCACTTCGGCCTAGCGACTCGTGGGTTGGGCCGTCTTGGTCTTGTGGGCCGGGTCTTGTGGGCCGTTGGGCAGTGTCGATGTTGGAGTAGTCGCTGCCCAGCGGGTCCGGCGCGTCAGGCATGCTGACACTCCGCCTAGTAGCCAAGTCGCCGCCCCGCCCAGCGGCCTGGCGAGGCTATGCCACCGGCTATCTCATGGCGGTCCGGCCCGGAGCCATTGTCGCGTTCATTCTTGCAAGAGCCGGTGCCGGGGGCGCAGCCCCTTGCTTTGTTGGCGGCAGGTTTCCACTCCCCGCCATGGCGTGTCCCGTCGGGCAGCTTCTCCTAGCGGCGCGCCCTACCCCGAGCAAAGGAAACCAGGAGTCCCAGAACGGCGAACACTAGCAGTCAGGAGCGGAAGCGGACCGATCACTAAATCAAGTCGATCGTCGCGCAGGAACCACGTATCTAGGCAACGTTATGGGGATCGCATGCTAGGCCACTCGCCCGGTCATGCCTGATTCTGTATTGGCCCTATCAACCTCAGGCCCAACTTGGCCCAGTAGTTGATTCAAATGCAATTGCCTGACCGCCTGGATCTCAGCCGCCCCGACCCCTGCCGGCGCCGGCGCAGCCGCCCGTCCGTTCCTCTTCTTCTTTCTAGTAACTCTTGTCCACAAATCCGGTAACCAAAAATCTGATAAAGTAATTGGTGCAAGACATACCTTGGGGATCGGACCCTTCCATGGCCGGATCGCGGACGGCGCCGTCCTCTAGTGAACAATCCGGCGAACCAACTCGATCTTGTCTTCAGATCGCAATCCTTGCCTTGCCGGGTCGTTGCTTGGAACTACAGCATCGACAATAGTAGCAATGTCGTCCTCCGAATAACTTGGGTTGAAAGCTTCGCCGATCACATCCTAAGGTGTTGGGGAAGACAAATCCAGCGAGCCGTCGGTGATCCCTCTGTCCTCATTGTCCTCGTCGTCAGTCTCCATGAGGGACCAGAACCTGCCGCCGACCCGCCCGCTAGGCATGCTGGAGGCGGCCGGCCGGGACGCGCCGGTTGCCACCGCGGGAGTCGCTCGCGTCACCCCTGGCATCGCCTATGGTCCATCCCTACTCGATACCTACATGTGCCATCTTTCTGTTGATATGTAATGTAAACATGAATTACATTAGAAAACGTGAATTGAAGAGCAATGCATGAAGTTAGTATAATTTACCATTTCTTCACTCTAACGAGGGAAACTTTGTGTCCCACTAGTATGTGTAGACTTCCTCATTGAACAATTATTTTCTATTTGTAGCACTAATCCCCTACCAAAGAATAAACCAAAGCAATTATGTCCAAATCTTTCATCGTATCTACAGAGCAATATATAAAGTCCAACGAGGAAAGTTGAAAATGAATTCTTTTAAGTAACTACGCTTTCTGGGTTGTCCAATGATTAACTAGAGATCTCCACTAATCCGGAGTCACGGATTTTGGTTTATTTTTGCAATTGGCTTCAGTGCTTTTTTCTCATCAAAATACATTGCTTTCAGATCGGACTTATGTTGCCTCCATCTGTCTCCAATTATCTTCAATATATATTTTTTCATGCGAGGAGGGTAAAGAAACCTTATCTACAAAACAATTACAACATAAATAGGGTAAGTGCAATGTAAGGCAACATAGAACAAGCTAGTAAAGGATATTCAATGGATTAAATTTTACGTGCACTTGACCTAGTATAGCCTTTACATTTGTTTTCATTTTGAGCAATCTCCAATCCTTGTAGGTCAATAAACACACTGATCAATTCCTTGCAACTGAGCCATGGAAATCCCCAAGATGTTTATCCTCTTTTGGTTGATCTATGTCATTGCAGCGAACCATTATCCTTTCCCTTTTGGAAGGTTCCAAATATATTTCAACTTCCTCTTCTTACGCTCTTTTGTTTTTGCATTTTCAGCTGAATATATAGAACCATGAATTATATGTTACAATGAAGAATAATCATATATTGCAAACGGTAAGTAATGAGCAACAAACCTACCATCTTCGTTTTCATCCGCATCAGCGTCATCACAATCTCTGAAACCTTCTTCATCATTAGTAGTTCTTTCATGGACATCGGATGATTCGACATCGTTTTCTGCAGAATTATGATGTTCGATCGGTTCTTTCATCATATATTCTTCATTAGATTCAACAACGTTAATTCTTGTCCGTGACATATCTGCTGCAACATTAAAATGACCAAAAGTTTAAATATTATTTGCAAAATAACATATTTTGTGGTCCTGCTCGACCTTATGACAGTCATCCCAATAGATGTGAAGACAATTAATTCAGATTTCAGCTCAAACAATCATATTATCAAGTAAATACTACCCCTGCAATCAACAAAACAACTCAGACCACATTGTACTTGATGTGATATGGTGCTTAACTTGGTGTTTTCTAGGGGGAGGGGGCACACATGTTCAGGTATAACACTATCCATGGATAGTAAGAAGATGATAAGGTCAAGGACACCCACGTTCATTCTCTTTTCTGCTAAGGAGGTTTGGTTCATGCACAACCAATATAGCTAGGCTGATGATATGTTATTCTCAAGTCACTAACATTTATTTTTAGAACAAGTGTGTCGTTTGCAGACTGGACTGTTAGTTGTGATGCTACACATCATGTTCTGGTATTCATAAAAAATTAACATTCAAATTATTGGGGGCCCCAGATCATGGGTTGATACTCATAAGAACTAACCCAAGTTTACTACTGAACAAGAACATGATATTCAGAATTGGATTTCCATAAAGAAAGTCTATGAAGAGATTGAAGTCACCAAGGTAGTAATGGTGCAGAACTAGATTGAAATATTGCACGTGTCCGCACCTGACACCCCAATAGTTACCAGAAGCAACCAACTCTATCTGAAGGCTCGCCAAAATTGTAAACCAATAACAAAGGACAACTATCAAACACTTGGTGTGCACTATCGAATTCACTCAAGAGAAGAGTAATAAGAAACAATAGAAGGGACAAATCTGAACCAAGAAGGGGGGGAGGAGGCAAAATCTTCAATTCATACTTGAATTTACGTTCTGTTTCTATGAATCAGGTGTGGGGATTGATCTGCTTACCGCCCAGTTGTTGAACAAGACACGCCTCTGGTGCCGTCGGCCTGAACGGTGGAATTGGCCGGGCGAGCTATGAGACTCGGGAGGGAGGGCTGGCCACGATCGATCTGCTCAGGAAGGGATGCTTCGTAAAAGAGGAGGAAGGGAACTGCGTTGATATGGGGGAGGGGGGAGGAGGTTTCCGATTTTGGTGGCATAGTTACCTCCTCGCGAGAGCTGATGTTAATGAAGCGCGCGTACTTATTTTCTTTTGACTAGAATTATAATATTTTTGGAAGATCATGATTTCTTTTGGCCATTGGCGGGAGAGAATAGAGGGAAACGGAAAATTTGGTGCGAAATAAAAAAACAAAAAAACAAGCGACTACAAATTTGAAGCGAAAATTATAATATTTTTTATTATCATTTGGCCCTTGATAGGCGCTTGCACATATATTTGTGCCAAACACAACGTGCTTCTTCTATTTTTTTACAAATACAATGCAAAATAGATGAACTAATAATGTTTTCTATTAGTCAAAACGGGATGATTGGCTAACCTGCCACATCGGTGTAGCCGCTCAGCTTCCTTCCCCGTCGCCCATAGTCCAGCGTCGGTCCCAAACGTCGCCCCGTTCCGCCCGCCTCTCCCCTTGAGGCGGCGCATAGGCCTCTGCCAGCACGACGTTTGCGAGGACCTAGTCCACTGAGACGTTTGACATCTCAAACATGACACATTGTTGCGTGTTGTGCCGACCAATTGACTTTCCTGCCGTCAGGACACTGCGGCGACGTTCACGGTTTTCCAGCCACCGTGTTGAAGGTAATGCACAATTCGCCCGCATGCATTCGTGAGCGCCAGGTATGGCTCCTACTTCACGGCTTGCGTGCACCGACAGGGCGGCAATGGCAGCAGTAGGGCCACAAGGGTAGCGACGAGGGCGGCGCTAAATCGTGATCACGGAGGGAGCTCAAACTGCCACTGGAACTCCTGGTTTGTTGCGGTAGCCTCGTCGAGGAGGGGCGGCTGATGATGCCCTCCATCATCCGAGGAGAGCAAGACCTTCCTCCTTCAACGGCGCATATGGTGACATTGGAGAAGAGTCCGAAGGTAAACCGACGGACATCCACCCCACAGTCGCAACGGTCGATGCATCACGGAAGTCGTGGCTGGAGTGGAAACCGACGAGATTGCTCAAGCAAGGCGGTAGCCCTTTGTGCCATTGTCAGGATAGCCGTGAGCATAGGATGGTGTAGCCGTGGTCAAGGTAGCCATGCGAAGAACACTGTGGTCAATGTCGAGTCGGGGTGGCCGCTGTCGAGGAAGTTGCCATGGAGCCACGGGTGCAAGGAGGCGCCGGGTTAGTGATGGGCATAGTGGTGCGAAGAGGAGGACCTTGGGGTGACGCTACAGCGGTACGAAGGGACGACGCGATGGCAACCCGTGGCTCGATATGTGGTAGGCGCATGCTCGGGGGTGTGCTTGGCGAATACAGGCGCGTGAACGGTTGATCAGACCGACGACGGTGTTGTACACACTATGGCAGAGACCAAGTATATTAGCACGAGTCCGGACGCCCACAAACCTCCCCCAAGTCGATTCAGGGGAATTTCAGCGTGTGTACTTAATTGTATATGTGTGTTTTAATATCATTAATATGTTACTCCATCCGTCCCATAATATAAGAAAGTTTTTGACACTCGTCTTATATTTTGAGACGGAGGGAGTATAATAAAAAGGTATGAAATTTTGTAAAAAAAACAGCATTGCTGAAATTCCAACCTGGCCCTACGCCCTACGCCTCACGCCAAACCTGCATCAGAATTACTGGTCGCGCTACACCAGACGCGGTCTTTGATGCACGGTGAGCCCCCCTCCCTCCTGAAGGCGTGCTGTACCAGACAAGGAGCAGTGCCGAAGCCAGCTATCTGGCCAGGTTTGGCGCATGGCATACCTAAATTCTGGTGCAAATACTTATATTTCTTTACGTTTCTGCAAAATTCTGGTGCAAATAATTATATTTCTTTACGTTTCTTTACAGAGGGAGTATGACTTTATGTTCTTCGGTTTTCTACTTATAATCATGCTGTACATTCCGACGAGCCTTGGCCTCACTTACAATGCTAGTCTCTTGGACAATCTGGAACGAGCGTAATGCTCGGGTCTTCCGACACAAGAGCGCACCGCCTCCGGTCCTTCTCCGTGCTATTATCAATGACGTCAAGCTTTGGGTTCTCGCGGGAGCTAAAAAACTGGCGTGTATTCTTGTGCGCGAGTAGTTGCCATGCCGGGCATATGGGTCATTTGTAACACTCTAAAACACTTCTCTCTTATTTAATGAATGATGCAAATCTTTTGCCTCCGTTTCGAAAAAAAAATGATGTACATTTATTCTCGTACCTTCCCAATGATAAAGATGAATTGATTAGTTTCGTCCAGTAACTTGGTGAATAGCCATCCATATAATTTTCATGTAGTGGTATTTTGAGTGTTAATATTTAGCTTTTCGAATTTTTGCTGTATATTTGCTAAATATAAACCTCCGTCCGGAATTACTTGACAAGAAATCCATGTATTTATATACGAGGGAGTAATATACATCTGAAAATTATTTCTGCCTCCGCCACTCTCTGTTTCTCTCCTTCTCTCTTTCTCACTCTCTATTTTGTGAACCAAAAACAGTATGTAACTCACACTTTATAGATACTGCAACTCATGATGTATTGGAAAGATGACAACCAACACCAATGTATTGATCGAGTTCGTGAAACCAGCCTATTTAACACTTTTATGCTGTTCGTGGAACCAACATATTTGGGATCAATTATTGAAACTTTAGGCCTGCACACCTACAAATCTTCTTGTCTGAACTATAAAGTACATAAACATTAAAGAAAAAAAATAGCAATAACACTAACGAATTCGTCACTTCAACTAGGCTCCACATATTCAGATAGGTGACTTTTTGATTATCCATCAAACCTGCATTCAGAAGCAATAGTGGTAAGTTTCATGTCCAGAATGACATAAGTTGCAGCAATGCTACTAAGAATGTAAATAACTGAATCGCATTGAACGTGACCTTTATTCAGGTACTGTGTCATCACTCGACACTATAGGAGCATCTACAGTTTCTCCCTCTATATCTCTTCTGATCCAATTTTTTTCTGATGGGCAGTATCAAAACGCTGAAAGAATTTACTGACATGATAAGGTTCTGTTTCCACATCATTTCATTCTTCACCCATATCAAAATAATCTCGAGGCATCATCTTCAAAGCAATTGACCATCCTGGATAAAGATGGTCATCCACGTAGAATACTTGGTCAATTTGATTGGCAAATACAAAAGGTTCATCCTCTGCCTTTTTACCAGTGAGAGTCAGACTAGAGAAATTCACAAGTCTACACCCATACTTATCTATTTGCATACCTTTTCGTTCGGTAGCATCAACCCATTCACATTTCAACAGCACCATAGAAAATTTTCGGAAATAGTCTAAGTCAACTATGTCCACAATCCTGCCAAAGTACATGACATTTCCAAGAATAGGATTTCTATCACGTGCAGAAGAGTAACTTGATGTTTTTGCTGTCACAATGACTCCACTATTTTGAGTCACTTTGTCATAACGCTTCGGTCTAAATCTGTATCCTTGAATATTGAATGCTCTATGTTTTGTTGCAACCTCAAGTGGACCACGGGCCAACCATCTAATTTCCTCACCGATGTTGTCACTACCTTTCTCCCTCTCCAACTGCATCACCTATAGGAACACAAATAATAGAGTGCATAAGCTACATTCTAATCCTAAATAAATTGAATCATTGTACTTACATGATTCTTGAACCATTTAGGAAATTGTTCATGCTGCATCTTCTCTAAGGTCCTTGGATCTATGTGTTTCTTGCGATTCTTCCTTCTCAAATAAGCCCCATGTTCTCTACAAAATACAAAGACCACTATTTCAGTTCAAAACTTATTAGTTCACAAATGAAGAGGTAGTGGCATGCCATTTACTCCAAATATGGCTACACAGCATCACAGATGAGCAACACATATCTGTGGTGGCTTGTGCTGCTTCCTTATCCGTTAAAGTGTATACCATTGGTCTTCCCAATGGTTTCCGTACTGGAGGAAACAACATAGATTGTTGTGAAAATATTGAAGATTCAGAGTCCTCCGGGTTGTCATCATTCCTTGATGGTTGGTTATGCTTGGTGGAGAAACCGTGTAGATATCTTGAACAAAATGTCATGCATTAATCCGATAAAAAAGATTTTGCAATTTAACCCTCTGGACAAGCTTTGTTTCGAACAAAGGACTTTAGCTCACCAAGATACCTATAGCACATATATCCAATAAGTTATAAATGTATATGAAAAAAAAGATTGTAATAAATTTAGGAGAGAAAGATGTTCAAAATTTAACAATGTATATTCAATAATTTACCTTTCAATGAAGTACATCCACCGATATGCAACTGGTCCTGCTAGTTTACATTCACTTGCTAAATGGAGAACTAAGTGCACCATAACAGTGAAAAAACCGGAAGGAAATACCACCTCCATTTTGCAGAGTGTAAGTTTGATTCTTTCTTCCAAACGGTCAAGCTCATCAACATGAAGAACTTTTGAACATATGCCTCGAAAATATGATGACAGTTCAAATAGTACTACTGTAACATCATCCGGACTCTAAATCCATTGCACATGCATAAAAATAACAAATATTAGGCCCTGTTTGGATATGAAGTATTATTAGAATACTATGATTTCTACAAAAACTGTAGTTTTAAATACTGTGAGGTGTTTGGCTAAACCAACAACTGTAGTTTCATAAACAGTTATATTCCTGATACATTGTTTTTTTTTAAGTTTTAAAAAACGCTAGTTGCATCATGTCCGTGACTACCATACAGCTTGGTTTGTAACCTGAAAGCACAATTAGCAGCTATGGTTTCTACAACTACGGTAAAATAGTACGGTTGTGTTTGGATTGTGGCCAAAGTGCACCTTACCAAAATTTTGGGCATGACCAAAAGATTGGTCTTTGTTTGGATGGTTGCCAATTTTTTGGCATGCCAATGAACTCTAACCAACTCTAGCTCATTTTTATTGCGAATGTTGGCTAAATCATGGGCAACCAAAACCTCAACAAATTTTTTGGCTAGCCAATGCTTTGGTGGGGCAACCTTGGGCACAAACCAAACACACCCGTAGCCAAACATATCAGTAGTTTCATGAAAACTCATAAAATTGATGTTTTCAGAAACTGTAGTATACACTGCCAATACCGAAGTTTTGGAATACCGTGGTATTCAAAAACTACACTACCAAACTAGGCATTACTGCATACAAGTTTCATAATGTAATTTCGTTCAAAGCATGGACATTCAGAGATCAACGGACATCGGGATGAGGTACCTCTCTCAGCTGAGCAGGGGATGGGGATTGGGAAGGACTGGAGGATCAGCATCTGATGAAGCGACCGCGGAGCGGACTGGAAGTGGGCGGCTCCGGCAGTCCGGTCAGCAGGGCGTGGTGGTGCACCCTGCGCACGTGATTGGACAGCAGCCGGCCGGGCACCAAGCTGGGCAGGTCGCGGGTGTCAGCCTTCAGGCCGGTCAGGATCACAGGGCGGTCTACGGGTGGCTCCAGGCGGCCGGGCAAAGATGGCGAGGCTGGCGGCTCGTCTGGCTTCTAGGCGGTGGATCGAGTATTCCCGAGACTAGAGAAACAAGGTTGACCGACCGTGCGTAGCTGCTTTCGCTTCGGCACGACGCGACGAGAAGGCTAGGCTGTTATTGGGCTTTTCTTCTCCAAGCCCATCTCTTATATTACCTTTTTTAGAGAGGTCCTGCTCAACGCTCGTTAGCGTCCAAGCGAGCATCTTGCGCTGAAAGATTCGTGCAAAATGGGCCGGCCCAGTCCCACTAAAAAAGAAATGACACGAAAAATAAAGCGTTCGATGAGTCGAACAAGCGACCTAGTGAAGACGCGCCACTGAACTAACGACTGAGCATGTGTTAAATTACAACGCTCAAATTTACCTATTATGTACAGCGGCAAATCCTTTTTTAACAATTCCTTCAAGACATAAAGAACGTTTTCTTGAACAAATTTTGAAACTCGAACAAACTTTTCAAACGTGATTTTTAGAAAAAAGTGAATAATTATTGAAACCATGAACAAAATTTGAAAATCCAAACATTTATTGAATTTTACAAGTTTCAAATATACATTCAATTTTTTAAAACATAAGCTGAACAATTTTTAACTACAGACTGTATATTTTTGTGATATTTGATGAAAAAATTCTAAATATACATTGAATATTTTGGTAATAAACGTTGAACAATTTGAACAACACGTTGAACAATTCTTCTATATACACTAAACAATTATTAAATACATATTGAAATTTTTATATATACTCTGATCAATTTTAAAATTGTGAACAATTTCTTTTAAAAGTGACCAAACTTGAAATCCATGAACAATTTTTGAAATCATGAACAAAATTTGGGATTTCGAACCATTGTCTTCAAAAGAAAGTATAAAAAAATGAAAAAGGATAAAATGGAAGAAAAGAAACTAAAATAGGAACAGAAGTTAACAAACCAGGGAAAACGGAAAAAGTAGCAAAAGAAAAAAAAACAGTTCACTGGACCTACTAGAAGGTTCCCAAAACCAGGTGCTCGCTCGAAATTGGGCCGGTCCATGCGCCTCCTTCGCTCGCTTCGCTTCAGCAAAGTAGCGACGAACGGACGCACACGGGCGTCATAAAGGATTTGCCTTTTTTAGGGGTATATCTTATATTACGTATGTGTGGTATACAGGCTGGGCCAAAATTTCAGGGTGGAGCGTGCCCAACCCTGTGCCTCATCCAATGATCTGGATTGAAGATTGAATGGAAGGGGCTACGGAAAATTTTCTTTTTGCCGAATTATTTTCGCGCCACACTCCTTATGTGTACCAGTGTCTAATTAACTTTTATTTCTAATTATGTATATTTGCTGTCTTATAGCAGATATAATTTGCAACACATAGTTGACAACATATAAGATCTGTTGCAATCTATGTAGGACACTATGGTCACGAACAACAAGTCGATAACGCATATGCTACAACGCTTATATGTGTATCTCTTGTGAATTTTGCAACTTATAGTCAAAACGTTCTACAATATGTGTTGCTTTATAGGGGGTATCCTTGTAGTAAGATTCTTCAAGTTGCTTGATGACAAACTTGGATTTCGTATCTTTCATACAGTTGTCAAGCTCCTTGAGTTGGGCAGTAAGGTCATTGATCTCAATAGAATCATTTCTCATGTCGTTGACCAGATCAGAAGCTTGAGAAATTACTTAAGAGGGAATGGGCAAAGATGCCACTTCTTCATCAAACAAGTCTTCGACAAATCTGTCAAGCTGCTCCATAATGAATACTTGATTGAAATAAAGTGGTGCATCAGAATCATCTTGAGTTTGTGCAATAGCCTGTGTAGTAGGAGTAGTCTGTGCCACATTTTGCTCGGTCGGAGGCATGGATGCCAATGGTTGAGTTAACTTTGGATCAAATTTAGCAGCCTTTCCTTTCACAGCCTCAACTCTTGGAGCATCTTGCTCGACAGAGGGAGCTTTGATTTGCTTCACCTTTTGCTTCAGGAGCTTTTCTCCTGGCTTGGCTACACCTACAGGGGCATCAATTACCAAATTGTGCGGATCAATTGCATCGGGATGAGGAGCTGTGTTCACTTTGTTAACCATAGTGACAGTAGTTGAAGGGGTCTTTCTCTTCAAGGGGTTCTTCTTTGGAGGTGCAGTTGGGACAGCACTTGCATGTAGATCAGGCAGAACAGTGGATGTAGTGACATTCACATGTTCGGCGAGAGTTGTGTCAATTTCATCTCTAGTGAGCAGAGGATCATCTTGATCAGAAGAATCACTTTCAGGCTCAACTGGCTTAGCAGGTCTTTTCCATGGTGCACTCTTTTTTCTTCAGAGCAGCAGATCATGGATCATGTTTGTTCTTTGAACGACGTTCTACTTTTTCTTCAGCCTTTTTCTTCTCGACGTCTTATTTAATGAGATGACGTTTTCTTCTTATCTTGCATGTTCCTTTTCAGCCTTCTTGGCTCTCTTTTCAGAATTCGTGAGGCGCTTGGCCTTTTTTTGGGGATAGGAGTTAGGTGTATTAAGATATGACTCATCAACGTCAGGAGGTGCTGGAGGCCTTTGCTGGGGTTCACCTGCCCGTATGAGTCCAATTTCGCGACAGCCACCCCACGGGGGATGGGAGGTAAAGTTCTTGGCATATCTAGGATGAACAATTTTGTTGTTGAACCACTTCCGTACCTAGTGACACCGAATCTTTTGCACACACTTTTTTTCTCTGAGTCGAATCTTCTCCAGGTAATGGGCTGTAATTATCATGAGAGAGATATTGTGTTGAATTCGTGAGAGATTGCCTGCCACCCACTACAAAAAAAGACACACCCGTGACATTTGGGCCGAACGAATTTTTTGTCATGGTTATGACACTTCTATGAAGATAATTGTGACAAAACACGGTATCATCATAGATGTGGTGGGCTCCTATTTCTATGACAAAAAATCATGACAAAAAATGGGCTTTTCGTCTTGGGCGGGCCAAAGATGTAGTTGCATGACATTCTTTGGGCCGTCCATGACGGAAAAAATCGTGGTAGAAGCGAGGGCGAGGAAAATATCAGGGAGTTCCCGGTTAAGGTGGGTGGTCGGGGCCGAGCGATGCATGGTGGTTTGTGCATTTCTCTCATGTACGCGCGTGTGTGTGAGGTGTTGGCTAACTGAACCCGAGTGATCGCATGTTACTGAACCCGAGCGATCGATCCCTTGGCTGTTAACTGAACCCGAGCGATTCATTTGATGCTGACTGAATCTGAGCGATTCCTTCACTGCTGCTGCTAACTGAACCGAGCGATCAATCACTGTTGCTGCTTACTGAAGCTGATCGAGCCCCCATGCGAGATGTAGCCATTCGGTGTTGGGTTGCCTCTCGATTTACAGTGACCGCTGCTACCATGCGCGTGGTATGTAGAACGAGTTGAGATGTGGTGAGTTGAGCCAGTTAGTTGGTTGTGGATGAACAGGTCTGTGTGGGGGTTGGATGAACAGTTCCTGGTAGGGGTTGGATGAACAGGACCCCGTGGTAGTAGGTCATTGCCGCTGGATGAACATGACCCCGAGGAGGCCGCCACACCCCAGTCGGTTGGCGGTGGATGAACAAGACCCCGTGGAGGCTCTATGAACAGCAGCTGATGGAGGCTGGATGAACAGTAGCCGTGGATGAAGAGTAGCCCGCGGAGGTTGGAGGTGGTCGACGTTGGATGAACAGTAGCCCATGGAGGCTGGAGCGAGGCAGTAGACGGTCGATGAACAAGACTCCGTTTCGACCGTAGGCGCTCCAACATAAGTCAGTTTCCTCCGTTTTGTGGTACACCACACCCCTCCCGATCAACAGGACCCCGTTTTGACCATAAGAACACTAAGAGAAGTCTGTTTCCTCCGTTTTGTGGTATGCCAGACACCTCCCGATGAATAGGATCCCGTTTCGACCGTGGCCGGTCGAACAGAAGGCCGTTTCCTCCGTTCTGCGGCACGCAAGACCCCATTTTGACTATTCCATTGAAGCTGGTTGGCTCCCGTTGAACATGACGCAATCCGACCCAATCGGTTGCCTCCCGATGAACAGGACGTTGTTTCTTCATTCCGACCCAGCCAGTTTGCTGCAAAAAATGAACAGGATGCCGTTGCTGCCGCCCATTGCTCTCCATGTACACAAGCCCTGGTTTTCCGTATATATGCGCGAGTACACACTCGAGACCCCACCCGTATGTACGTATGTGGCCATATTTTTTGCTCTGTGGTTGTACATATGTGTATATGATTTAGACGGGACTGCGTGAACTGCTATGTCGGGTGATCTACAACGACATGTGCCGCTACTTACTCGGCCATGGTTCATACTTGTAGAGAGACCGATCAACCAGTATGTACGTACACGTTCGTGACCAGACAGACAATGATGCGTACGCTTCGATTGGGTGGGTCCTAGCAGTCAGGGAGGGTAAGGACGCACTTCCTTGCATGCAAAGATATAGCTGGTCGGTCCCAGCTGTTAGGGGGAGGAATCATTTTTATTTTGTGAGTAATAAAGAGACACTTCCTTGTGTTCGAAGATGTAGCTGGTGGGTCCAATTGTGAACCTCACCGCCTAAAGTCCTCTTCCGATGGCTGTGCCTCGTTGACCACATTTACCATGCCCCACCGAGAGCACCAAGGTGATGGATGACGGTGAGGCCTAGGAAGGGAAAGACACAGAGCCGGGGAAGACATGGCAGTGGATGCCCACACAGAGGGGAGTACGTGGCTTGACTGCTTCGGCTGCGGTGTGAGGCTGCCGTCGTCGGAGAATAATAGGAGGTGTGAGTGAGTATACAGGGATGGCATGGCCAGCGGTGGCAGCACAGCCAGACACAGGAGGTAGGAGCAGGCGGCACGGCCGATGCTGGTTTGGGCGGCTGTAGCAAGAAGACCAGAGGTTGAAGAAGCATGACGTCCGTTGGACGGACATCATACAGTCACTGCAGCTAGAATCGTTTATATTGACTAAGTTGGCAAAGCCCCTAGTACACTTCAACTTACTAGGCCCACAGGTCAGCCTCCGAAATGGTGCGCCCCAGATGTCAGGGGAGGAATCTTTTTTGGGCGGCTGAAGCAAGAATATCCGAGATTGAAGAAAAAACACGACATCCGTTGGATGGACATCCAACGACCACTGCTGCTAGAACCGTGTGTTGACTATAAGTTGACAAAGCCTTGCGTATGTGTCAACTTAGTAGGCCCACAAATGTGTGGCAGAGAACATATAGCCCAATTGCGATCTGTAAGAATGTCCAGCCCATTTTTGAATTCTAATGGAATTTACTACAACCCATTTATAGTTTGTTAAAATTACAGTCCATTTGTAGCTAGGAGAACGATTAATAATTTCAACCAACTGCTCAAAACAGAATTCGATAAAATTTCCCACATTTTAATGGGATCCGAAATATTTTTATCCCGAAATTTCTAGTAAGATTAAATATAATTTCAAAATAAATTTGTATTACGTAAAAATCCTACAAAATATTGCACGCACAAAAAGTAATGAAATTAAAAAATTTAAAATCCCGAAATAATTTTTTAACTAATTACGTGTTTAGTGCATTTTTTATAGTTACAACCCAGTTTTTGTAATTACATCCCATTTATTATTTCTTAAAGCCCATTTTCTTGTTAAGCCTAATGCATCCCTCCAAGGAAAGATTTGAAGCCCAGCGGGGCGGAGAATAACAAGTTGACCTTGCCTGGGTATTCCTAAAAACAAGTATAGCCGAGCTAGCCATTTTCAGCTTTAAAAAAAAAAATATTTGGGCTGCGATATTTGGTTGACATGAAATAATAGCCTGGGCTAGACGGGCCACAGCCCTCCCAGTTGATACCCTGCTCTCCTCTGAATAACAACAAAAACGTCACTCAAGAAAATCTCTGCGCACACTTCATAAACACAAATACTGCTCGAGCTGATGCGTCCCAGCTGTCGGCCGCTCCTTGTGCAATTCTCTTGTTTATTGACTATATAGGTTAACAATGGTGTGGGACCGTGATGTCAGGAAACCAAGAGGAAGAAAAAAATTATAGTTGTACTATATAATAAGGAGGCACTTGCTGGTGGGTCCCCACTGTCATCCTCTCCAAGTTAAGTCATCCCCTCATTCCTCATGTTCGTTGACCATGTTGACGAAGCGAGACGGCGGTGCCACGGCGAGCGCAACAACTCAAATGACGATGGATAGGGCCTCGCAGGCCCTAGAAATGGTCTGATACAGCACTCGCTGCTCATTCACGAAGCCAGGATCATAGGGCCACATGTCCGCGACGGCATTGTCATTTGCTTGTCTGCCAATGCTCGTTGAGGAGACGGAGGTTGCAGCATTGGTCCTCCTGCGCTGGTAGCTCTTCGGGCATTAGGGCGTAGAACTGCGACTGCATGTGCTCTATGGTGATCACGGCATGGACCGGCTTGGACGGTGGCGCCGGCTCCTGGTCGGAAGCTACATCCATCGTATGATTGTCGTCGCTCAGCTTAGCGAGCTTGCTGGCAAGCCAGCATGTGCAACTGCTGTACAGACCCGCTGCCAAGTACGAGTCTGACCGCCATGGCCCACCCAGACCGCCTCCCTTGTCTGCGCATGCTTTCTGGCTGAAATGGTCAGCGCCGCCCGTGCCGCTTCCCAGTGCAGGCGATTGCTCCGCGTTCAAATGACACAAGTGTCATCCGTCTGTCCGTCCTTCTGCCGCCCACATTAATGATATGCGGTTGTCGAGGCGGCTACTCCGGCGCCACCCGTCTGTCCCGCCGCCGCCCACCATTGCTATATAAACTGCTGCACCGGCCATAGCCGCAGTCATCCGCCTTCGTTCCCTTTCTCCTATCCACACCACTCCCACCATGACTTCCGCGTGCTCCAGCGCTCTCCGAGATGGGAGGACGATGGACAAGAAGGAGATGGCAGTCATTGCTGCCGACTAGCTGGCTGGCAGGGAGCCGGAGGACGAGGACGTCCCAATGGAGTACGTGGTAGTCGACGATCTGGCGTCAACCCCATCCTCCACGCCATCCTCGCCGATGCATTGCACCATGACCATCAGCGAGGATCATGCCCAATACATGCACATGGTGAGGCAGAAGCGTGAGGAGCAGTTCTGGGAGGCGCGGACCGATGCCGCCTACAACCACCATGTCCTCTAGGAGCACCTACAGGCGGAGGAGCAGATCGCCGTGGAGTGGGCTGAGCAGGAGGCGCTGCTCGAGTCGTACCACTCCGCCCATGAGAGCCACCTCACACGCTGACGGTACCACATGCAGGTGGCGGAGGTTGTGGCCGCCTACAAAGAGGGCGATGAAGCGGGCGAGGCACTGTTTGGCGACACCGACGATGAGGCGGAGGACAATGCCGGCTCCGCCGAGTCCGCGCCCCGCTCGCACCGAGGCGGAGGACTTCGCCGGCTTCGACGAGGCCCTGCTCCATAGAGGCCCTGCCATGCGAACAACAAGGCAGAGGAAATTACCGGATTCGTAGAGGCCCCACCCCGCCGGCACCGAGGCGGAGGACTTCACCGGCTTCGGTGAGGCCCTGCTCCGCAGAGGCCCCGCCCCGCCAACAATGAGGCAGACGACATCGCCGGCTTCGTCGAGGACCCGCCCTACCGGCAACGAGGGGGAGGATTTCCCCTGCTCCGTCGAGGCGCCGCCCCACCATCAATGACATAGAGGACATCCCTGGCTCCATCGAGGCCCCGCCACGCTTCCAACGAGACCGTGCCACACATAAAACGGGGAAGAGTAGAACACGGTAGGTCGCCGCCGCTCGGGTCCATGTAAGTCCACCGCTGCTACCCTCCGATTGAAGCCAAGCTTGGCGGGTTGAACAGTGACGGCCGATTAGCTTCTTGGCAGTGACGTGGAGTTGGAGAGCTGTGCTGGAGAAGAAGCTTTCGTTCGGCTCAGCCGGACACGGGAAATGGGCGCCGAAGATCATAGATTCGGTTAATTAATTATACCTCCAGCGCATCCCTTTTTAGTTGAAGAGTGTATGAAATGTAATGAAATCCGGCCGTGTATGAACGAATTTAGTTCAGTTAGTTCGAATTCTTGTATCACTAGCATTGGCTGAACATGCAAAACAATACATACTAGCATTATTCCCAGAACTCACGGTGATCACCTCGCTTGCGGCAGGTTCACACGTATAAAAAGTTTGAGTAGCTTTTTAGCGTGCCTATACATTGCAATCAAACTCACAGGCCTGGCAATTCATAGAGAACTAGCAAGATGCTCGTGCATTGCACGAAACATCAAGATGCATTTGTATGAGTAGTTTATCTTGTGAGAGAAATTGACGAATGAGGGAAGGTCTTATTTTGCATCTCAGTGATTCGCATGTCAGAGCCAATATTCACTTCACAACTAAAGAGTAAAGTAAAATCGTTCGATGCTGCCGACAGCAAACGGCGTCCCATTCAAAAATATCAAACACATGTCTTCTTGCTAACAATAATGAGCAAAATTTGACAAGGTTGTCCCATTCCAAAATATCAAATGTGTGTCCTTTTGCATACATCAATGAGCGCACTTTGACAAGGTTTTCCCGTTCCAAAATATCAAATGCCTATGACCGTGGAATGGGCGGGGTTAGCCATCAGTTCGGACATTGACATGGCACCTCATGCTAAATAAACAAGCTATTCTTTTTGTGCAGTTCCACCAAAATCAACCGAATTCACGACTAGCTTGTATGATTTCACCTTTATATGTTGCAACGCCTTGAACATATAGGCACCTCCTTTCTTGTAGCTAATTTTGTGGCTGGAGGTGGAAACGAATGATTCGAGAACATTCGATGTATTTTGCATGATGAAGTATAATGGGCACGAACCATCAGAACATTTTGTGCGGTTCCCATTGAAATCAAGCTGAGCACCCCTGTTTGCATAAATACAAAAAATGATTAGTGAAGCAAACTCTATTATGAATTTACAGTTTAAACAGGCACCTACATGGTCCATGCAGAGCACACATTTATAAAAATGGAACTCACCATAAAGAATCCTAGAACAACATGGTACTTGCCCTTCACAGCAAAAAAGATGGAAATCTACGGGTCCTTCTGAGCTAAAGTTAGTTTGGTATTATGGGGAGTAATGTAACCATCCTTCAACTATTCCTTATGATGAGAAGATAAACTGGGCTTCTTCATCCTGGCGTAATCAGAACTAGTCACTTCAGGTACTCCATATTCTTCTTCAGAGGATGATGATCCTGTTGTGTAAATACAAGAGAACAACTAAATGCTAGCATCTATTTGCTCAAAAAAAAGGAATGCAAATATTTAAAATAGTCATTACATTAACAAAGGGAGTAACTGATGAAATGTATAGTCACAAAGAGATGCGTCTCCTCATTATCCTCATAGGAAATGATATGATACCAAACACAGCAGCTCAACTTGAAATGTATTATTACTTAATTTTATCAGTGGCTATAATGGTGGAAAACCGATGCATCAATTTATTAGCAGCCTTAGATTAACATGCGAAACAATACCACTTTCTCATGAGAGTAGCTAAACAGTAGCACGACACCAATAGAGATGACAAAGCTCAATCATATGGATGAAATCCGTGGGCCGGTACCAACCTTTGTTAGGAGGCTTATTGTGTAGAGCTAGCAGATGAACTGATGAAGAATTTCTCTAGAACCATCCGTTATTATCTACTGTGGTTGCCATGCTTACTATAAACTCCTTGATTAGTTTAATATTTCCAACATCTTATTGTGCAGTTCCACTAAAATATATGTTATCTTCGAATAAGATCCCTGTTTGCACAAGTAGATGTAATTACATACTCCCTCCATCCCAAAAATTTTGTCTTACATTTATCTAGATATGGATGGATCTAACACTAAAATGTGAAAAGATACAACTGTATGTGGACAAATCTAAGACAAGAATTTTGGGACGGAGGGAGTATTACACTAAGAGTGGCATCAAATCATAGTGGCAAAACAATTGCTCATTCCAGCCATAGCAATAAATTAAGATGCAAAACTATATCATTACTTGTGTCATCACAGTTCCAGTGCTTCATTACAACGCTGGGAGTTGATTTTTGTTCTTCTTCCGCTTGTTCTTCCCGTTCATCACTTGGTTCAATAACATACAAGCTTCACCTTCAATGTAAGATTTGGCATGTCAAATAGGGAGCACAAGTATAACACGAAACAACAACATTACTTTTCTAATGACAATAGCAAAATACAGGCCAACAGTTGTGAAATATCATTATCTTACCTTAATGTGATATTATAGTGCACATACAAATTGGAAGTCTGGTCTCCTTTTGTGGAGCTCACTAAAATCAAGCAACATTACCGTATAAGTAGCAGAACATATGAAAGCACACTGCACAATCATGGGGAAGAAGGCCATTACTGACCTCTCATGGCACGGAATTCAAACAACTCACAAGAAGAAGATCTGAAACAAATTTTTCAACATAGATAGGAAGTCAGATCTCCTCTTGAGCAGTTCCACTAAGATCAAGCAATCAAGCAATGTTGTCGGTTTGACATTTTGGCCGAACTGCACAAAACACTCTTAAAGCAAAAGTATTTTGTGCAGCGCAACAAAAGGTCGCAATAGCAATGAGGTGAAGTAGATAACCCTGTTTATACAGAGGTGCAAAGGAAACAATTACTGGTCAATAACGGTGGATGACACAGAAGCCTAGAAAAAGAAGCATCTTACTTATCTAAATGGGAAAGAAAGACAGACAGTACCATTTCTCAAATAGTGGCATTGATTCATATTAACAGAGATATTATATTAACAATAAAATTTGTTAAGCATGTAATTTGCTTTTAACTGTGGCATTGCTTCAATTTTCCAACGACATTATGAGATTAACAACAGCTCAAGAGTTGTACTAACAGCTAAAGAGTTGCACCCATGTGCATCTATCGATGTATAAAGGGGTGATGTGCAGTCTGTTGCAACAAAGAACAAAGAACCAAGGAGCATATTTGTGTTTGTCCCACTTTTGTTATCTTTAGACACCGTTTCCTATGTGAGGGCAGCAAATCTAGTCCTGCTCAAACTCTATAGCCTTGTCCCGCACCCAAAAAAAGATTAGTTCGTTACAGATGTGCATACTGTGTTTGTCATTGTTTTCCCTTTTCGACCAACATAGGTGCTGGATAGCCAGTCTGTACTACTTTCCCCCTTCCTTTGCTCTTTGAACCATGCCCTAGATTCATGCTATACAACTTTCCCCACTACTTTCCTGTTATCCAACACCTAGATTCGAGTGCAAAAGCGGAAAAAATCCACATGCAGCTAGAGAATGCATGTGGATAAAGTAAATTATACCTTATGGTTCTCGGGGTGTGGCTTAGTGGGTGGCCGGAGGCCGATCTGCCCACACTATGTACGACAACGAGGAAGAAGGGGTCGGAGGCCCTCCCGCGCCTCCGATGGGTGAGAGAGAATAGCTGCGCCGGTAGTGGATTCCCTCCCTCTCTGACGGCAACAACGTTAAGCCTCCTTCCCTTCCCCGACAGACGGGATCCTGCCGGCTCTTTGACCAGCAGTGAGGGGAGTGAGAGAGAGAGAGAGGCCAACGCAGTTGTTTAGATCTGGACAGGGTGACAGAGTGTGAAGAGAGCAACTACAAGTGCTGAGGCTCCAGCACGTATGTATATAGTGGAGAGAGAGAGTGTGTGAAGAGAGCAAACCCTAGAAAACAAGTGCTGAGGCTGCAGTGTATATAGTAGGAGTGGTTTTCTTTTTCTCTCCATAATAAAAATTGTTATAAATTGTGCACGAAACAGAATTCTTTATTTAACGTAGTGAAGAAAAATACTAGGGAAATTCTAATACATGAAGAAAATTTAATGCTCGAAGGACTCAACTTGCAATTAACACTGCACGCCTACCGGTCGCGCTTACTGTCGTTCAAGTGTGCTACACGACCCCTCGAAGTGAAGAACAACTGAACCACACACGGTCAAAATATTGGAAAGGTAGGTTGCACCATCCTCCAATGTGAGCATGTGGTGGAAAGAAGTGAAAATAAGACTGTAATAATATGGTAAAACAAAGAAAATGAGATTAGCTAGGAAGTAGTAAACTGCTAATATATGACAACAAAAAATTAATATTATTGGCTCCATTTTTTATGTCTTCTAAATGCTATAGTGCGAGGCAACGACCGTGTCTCCGACGGACGTGCGTGTACCTCTTCTCTTCTTGTACGTACTTCATTTATCTCACTTCATGTGGCTTCCCACTCTACATATTCCTATTCTATGAACATGTGTGCATGTGTGTGTGTGTCTTTTAACAGCGTGTGTGTGTTAGAGAGAGCGGCACATTGGCCTACAAAGAGATGGTTTGTAGTAACTACGAAGCCGCGAGGGTCGGTGCATCCTGTCGTTTCCGGGCATCCGTTCGGGACACCTGCCACGCCCGCTCCTGACTAACCACCCTGGCACACCCAAGGCCCCTCCATCGCCTGCGCATGCTTCCCACCCAAAACGGTCAGCACTGCACCAGAGAATCGGTGCCGCATTCATGCCCGGGCAGAGTGGACACGACCTCTCACTGGCGCATGCGTTGAAGGGAGAAGATAATTCAACAAAGAGTGATGGTTGCTTCGTCCGTCCAACTTACTGTCCGTTCTATGTGATTTAACAACCCATTGGCCATTATTACTAAGGTGGTATGACGGTGCCAAGTCTCACTTGTACTCACTTTACTTTGGTGCATGAAACATGCACCAGATGCTGGATGTCCCACTTTTCGGTGAAAGGAGGTAGAGCATGTCCACTCTTTACAATTTTCTCCCCTCTTGAGGTTGCCGCGTCGCAACATTCCATCAAATACAAAGAAGACTAATGTGCATGCTATTGCATCTCAATGATTCATAGATCATAGCCAATATGCCCTCCGTTCCAAAATAAGTTTCTCAACTTTATGCCAACTTTAGTACAAAGTTGTACTAAAGTTGACACTTATTTTGGAACAGAGACGACTAAAGGAAAAAACGATCCATGCATTCTCTAGGCCTTGAACCCTAAACCCTAACCAGGCTTTAATTTGCTGGTGAGGTTGAACCTTCCGAAGGAATGAAGTTTCCAACCCTTTGACCATCGGATCATTTTGTGCAGTTTCACTAAAATCGAGCTAAGCATCCCTATGGAAAAGAAATTTAAGTGTGATTAGAATAAGACTAGTGGGACTAGTTTTTATGAGACATAAACTCATCACAAATACAGTAGAAGCCAGTAGAGGTACGTGCAGGGAAAAGAAGTAGAGAAATATCCACATAGAGCGATGTGGGCAACTGGGGCAGTGGTGCAAGCCGGCTGTAAAGGAAGTTGTACCTGAGGGATGTCGGAATGTAGCTAGCTTTATTGGTGGGCGGCGGGAGGCAGAAACTTCCCACGTCGCGGCAGTGAGCAAGGGGCGAAGGCAACCGCATCTGATTTGTGAGAGAGAATGCTAGGGATCCCTGATCGGGACGCACCTATAGTGGGTTTTCACCGTCGGTGACGGTGATCACATCTACACAAAGCATCTACCCCTTCCCCAGCGGACGCTAGCCGCCCGGTTGTTAGAGATGTGGCCAGAATCATTTTGTGCGAGAGAGTGTGAAGAGAGCAACCCCAGCAAGCAACCGTGTAGGCTCTTGGCTATGGATATATAGTGGAGCAGTTTCTTTTTCTCTCCATATGAACCTATTTATACTGCGTACGTGCCGCTGAATAAAAAACTTTATTTATAAATAACATGGAATTGTTCATGTGTGGTTCCCGAGCCTCCACTATGTGCTACTAGATGCATCAAATTATCACGTGTGTTGCATCATCGTCCAGAAATGAGCTCCATCGTCTCATGTGTGTGGTTGGGGAAGATGCAAAGAGTGCCACTAGTAGTACGTGCGTGGGTGCGTGCACCTCTTCTCTTCGAGCATGGTTATTAAAATTATAGCCAATTACTCTACCACGCGGTTATTATGGGAAAAGAGTATAGGCAGTAATAATGACTAATGAGACATCAAATCATGAGGCCCACTTTTCTCTATGTTTAACCGAGGAAGCAACCATCATTTCACTCCTTGTCAAATATCCATCCGCTGCTACCTCTGCAAATAAATAAAAATCCTTTGCTACCTCGCAACATTGTTAATAAGATAGCCACGTCAATCATGATGTAGAAATATCATTCACTGATACAATATGTCTGGCTATAAGGCTGGTGATTTTTTTACTTTGTTTCTTTCTCTTTTTTTCTCATTTACTCATTTGACATAGGAGCACGTGTAGAGGATTGGTATTCCTTTTGATGGGACTTCTTCATGGGGTTTAAGACTAAGCAGCTCCGAATATTATTCCCGCTGCCTACCACTCTGAATTGTGCCATCTATGATACTCCCATTGCAAAAATGAGGTCCACTAGGTCTAGCACGTTTTGTAAGAAGAGACTGTCACGCAAAACATACGTTCTTGTTGCTTCTTCCTCATACACTATGTACTACTAGTACTACTACTACTCGTTCTCCTATAAACCTTGCACTTGGCGTCTGAAAATTAGTATAACCTTGCGCTTGGCTATTCGCCTCTTTGGGAAGTCGAGCAATGATGGTAATACAGTATATGGTTCTGGCTATCAGAGAGTGAATGAATTGCTGCAGGTCCACCACATGGGCGAGGTTCGAGGAGCGAGGAAGAGTGTGTACTACTACGTCCGTTTCAACAGGGACTACATACGAAGCAGAATTAGTGAATCTACACTCTAAAATAGGTCTATATACATCAGTGTTTGGAGTATGTACTAGTAGTTCATACTGAAATCTGCTAAAAGACATACATTTCGAACAGTATGATAATCTCTCTAATGGAGGGAGCAGTAAAGAATTCTCCTTGTCCCGCGAGCCACCGCGCGCGTGGGCGAGGGAGCAGGCGTAGGCGTAGTAAGCAAGCTTCTCCTTATACCACGACACTGCGAGCCACATCGCCCGTGGGCGGGGGAGAGGGCGTACTAAGCAAGCTTCTCCTCGTTCTTCAAGTTGACGGGACACAACAAAAGTATTACAAAGCATATCTAGTGTATAGAGCATTGCCTCTAAGGTAGGCCTCACATGGTTTGCCTTTTTTTCTAAATAACGCGTCAAGTTGCAATTTGTTTGTTCACCCACGGTACACGATCCTCCATCAAGTGGAAAACCAGTACATGTGTCAAATTACCACGTGGGCTGCCTTTTCATACAGAAATGAGCTCCACCATGTACCCGCGCGGGTGTGGCTGGGAAAGAGACGGGAGTACGTGCGCGGTGCGTGCACCTCTTCTATTCGTGCACATCCTCCACCTCCGTGGGTGTGTGTGAGAGAGACACAAACCTAGAGAGATGCCGTGTGCGTTCGTGAGTGTTTTTTGTTATGGGTTGGGCGGTGATTTCGTGAATGTATTTGTGGGAGTATGTGTCGATGATGTCTCAAACAAAAATGTGACACATGCAATGTGTGTGAAATAGATGCCTATGTATATCATATACAGAGGGGGAGATCCATGAGAAGAGAGGGAGGGTTCATACATATCGATAGAGTCGAAGAGAGGATCAAGCATGTGGGTGCGAGATCGATGAAGAGAGCCATCGAAATTGTGTGTGTGCACATCAAATATATAGGGCGACTATGCTACTGGAACGTCAGAGAGGAGAGGGCATGTTTGTGTGTGGCGGGGAGACAGGACTAGATCGCTCAATGTATCGGTGTGTGTGTGTGTGGGGGGGGGGGAGGCAGAGACCTAACTAGAGAGGTAAATCAACTCGTATATGTGTTGAGAAGGAGAGACCTAGCCATGTCTTGAGGGAGAACGGTCGACATCCATACATAAGTGAAGGATGGGAAATAAGTTGGGAGAGAGGGAGAGAGAGAGAGAGAGAGGTAGAGTGCCGGAGGGGTGGTGGAGTTGCTTCTCGGAGATGGTAGGAGAGGCCTACTAGACAAACCGAGGGTACAACTGCAATATCAAGAGAGTGGGGATGTGTTCATGTGTGTGCGTGTGCGTGATAGATGTGTAGGGAGGGATGCATGGATGATGAAGGGGGACCATGTGTTTGGTAATAAGACCTAACTAGATCGGTAGATTAATTGTTGTGTGTAGAAGGAAGGGAGAGACATAACTAATGAGGTAGATCGATCGAGACATGCGGAAAACTAGTTATAAATGACCTAGCTAGCTATATGTATAGTGGGGGTCGGTGTACATCCCCTTGTTAGAGGCAAACAAGGCCAGAGAGACGGATAGGGAGATAGATAGAGATGGAGCTAGGAGGTGGTGCGACAGGCCTACTAGCTAGATAGGGGTAGGAGTGTGCGATTGTGAGACCGATAAAAAGAGTGGCAAGAGTTTACACGTGTGTGGGACCGTATGAGAGACAAGAGGCATGGACAGAGAAAGGAGGAGATGGAAAGTGTGTGTGCACGTGGTAGGCAGCCATCGCTAGAGAGGTTGATCAATCGGTGTGTGTCGGAAAGGAGTTGTGAAGACTGCGGGAGAACCACGTAAAGAAAAAAAATGAATGTGCGCGATGGATAGAATGCTGAGGGAGGGGGAGGGCGAGGAGGGTGTGTGCATGCACGAGAGAAAGTTAGGGTTAGCTAGAAAGGTTATAGGATTGTGTGGGTGTAAGAGACTAGCAAAGATCATAATTCGATATGAAAGTGGATTTATATATTTGAATAAGAGAACATAGTGTTATAAACCTATGCATGTATGAATATAGCGGTGATACGCGTGGCGTGGTTTTGGACATGTTATACTATAATGTGATAATGCGTGGCATTTGCAACTCACAGCTAAATATTGAACAATCTAAACCATATACCATATATCGAACAATCTCATATTTTATTTGATTTTGTGATAATATGTGGCGTTTGCAGCTCACAACTAAATAACGAACAATCTAAACCATACTACATATCGACCATGTCACATTTTATTTTAATTTTTAATAATGTGTTGCATTTGCAACTCACAACTATATACTTGTAGGCGTAGGGGGCGGGGCACCATACATTATGTGATAAACACATTATACCTATGAGATATGGTTTAGATTATGAAGATCAAGCTACAGCTTGAAATGTACTGTGATTTGAAATCAACATAAAGTGGATTCAAAAAATCGAGTTCGAGTTCATATAGTACACATGGTTCATATCTAACTCGACAATAATCATGTGGTGTGCTGTAAAGATAATATACAAACGATGGTTTAACTTGACAATAATGATGATTGTAGATCTTATTAAAACACAGAAACGAATTCAAATGGCTTAACTTGACAACAATCATGATTGTAGATCTTATTCAAATACAGAGACAAAATCAATTTTAGTTCATATTGAAGCATAGTATATACGTTTGAAATGCACTAAAATGTTCATTTCAGTAGCAGGTTGCATGCATTATGCACGTAGTGAAACATTTTAATTGAACATAACATGGATTCAAAGTTTTGAATGGCATTTGTAGTGCGAACTGATATGGTAAAGTACACGGGACTAGACTCTTTTGTGTGGTGCAAATTGATTTCTTTTTTTGGTTTGTTCGTTGAGGGAAGTGCGAATTGATTTGATATAGTATACACGTTAGCCTTGTCCAGAAATTTCAACCCGTGCCTTGTTATCCCGATATTTTAAGATATCTCTTTGTCTCGTTGTGCTCCTAAAATTGCCTCCATCTCAACCCGCGCCTTGCTATCCCAAAACTACAATGCGCGCGAAAACTCCCACCTCTTGCGAAATCTCGAGATGTGAAATTCCCTTGATACCCCTGAACCGAAAGAACCACCTAGTTCAAATCAGTGGGGCTACTTTTATAACTTACCCCACATTTCGGGCAAGCACGTCCCTAAGCCATAGTTCCCCCCTCCCATCCCCTCTGCCCCCAATCGTATACTGAGGTCGTGAAAACTCGCGAAGACCCACACCCTCATCCGTCCGCCACCTAGCCGGAGCCTCTTCCCCGACGACATCGTCCACCACAATAGCTCGACATCCCTCATCCACCGCACTGGATGAGGATCCGTCATCGATCTCGTCACCCCGCCGGTTCAGCCACCGCGTCCTCCACCTCCAAGGAGCTGCCCGATGTTCACCTCGTTTATCGCGCCACCTACATTCCCACAGCGTCGACCTCACCTGCACCACCGCAAGAGCAGCACCATCACCGATTCCAGGGATGAAGCTCAAGCCTAATCGGCGCCACCAAAGAGGTTCTACAGTAATCACTGCATTTTCTTCTTGATTCGATCTCACAGTGCTGTCGGCGCTCGGTCCGGAGCCGCCATGGCGCGGCTCCATCTATGGCGGCGTTGCCGGCCACTTTCTCCACGCCGTCGATCCCTCAGCGGCGACATCCACATCAGTAGGAGCTGCTGCTGCTTTGGCTCTCGTTGGCCGTGCTGCTGCTGCTTTGGCCCTTGCTCGCGCTGCTACTTTGCTCTTGCTCTCGGTCCCCTACCTAGTCTGCTCTTGCTCTAGCTCCCGATGCTACTCTTGCTTGCGTTGCTGCTCTACTCTTGCTCGCGCTACTGCTACACGAGTAGCAGCTCCGGCTCTCGCTCGAGTCCCCGCTGCTGCTACCCGAGATGCTGCTACACGACCAGCTGTCCCAGCTCTCACATGCACTACTGCTCTGGGTGCCGCTACTGCTGCAGGACCAGCTGCCCCGGCTGCTCTCTAGTAGTACGTTCCCCGCTGGAGCGGCTACCGATTTAGACCACTGCTCCTCCACCACTAGTGCGTTCAGTTTCGACAGGAAAATTCAGTTTTGACTGTTAAATTCAATTTCGGCAGTTAAGTTCAGAGATGAGCGGCTAATGTATTTTACATCTAGCACTTTTTGGTTATGTATCTTATTAACATCATCTATTGCAGATGCTATTAGAATACCACTTCAGGTCAATGCTGTCTCTCTTGTCCTGCTTCAGCATCACCATCATACACCTCACCGGAGCTGCTCCAATGACGAAACCCTCCATCACAGCAGAGCAGTACCCTTGACTCCACCTCCAGATGCCTAAGATCTTCTTCCCCTTCTCCAAAAGCCACATCATCCCCAGCATCCTCAACTACCAACCCAATGATGCTGGGATCGACATGGCATCGCCATAGATGTTGTACACTTGTTGCATTGTTTTTTTACTTTACATGTTATATATATTGTCTAATTAGCACGCGTAGTAATGAGGAATTGATTAGTTTCTCCTATGTGACAAGTAGTGGGTAGTAGGCAAGTTAGCTATCCGTGATGGACTCTCTCGAAAGCCATCATTATTTATTTCTGGGCATTGGAGCTGTGCATGTGTAGATGGGCCTGGGATTAGCTAGTAGGGCAATGGCCTGGGTCCAAAGTATTATTTCTTCCTTTAGTGTCTCTTTCAAAGAAAAACCGTAGGAATTTTTATATCCACTTGGCCCTGTTTTTTAAATTCTTATTCATGAAGAACAAGACTAAGTGATCATAGCATAATAGCATTATAACTTTACATTTTCTTGTGGTTTGACTTCATTTGACCATGCTTCTTTGCATTCCTTTGAACCAACTACCTAGATTGACAGAAATCATGTATTTGCAAATGCTCTGTTTTGCACGTGCATCCCTATCCTATTCCTGTGTATTTCCTATCCTGCGTTGTTAGAATCCTCCAATTCAAACGAGCCTTGACATAATTACTTATGTTACATATAGGTTTCGAAGAAAACCTTTTGTGGTTTGTTCCACTCCTGCCGCGTCGTCCTCCACCCCAGCTCAGCTGCTCCAATGACGGAATGGTCTAGCATAGAAGTGATCTGCCATCCAGACTATCTTTCGCCACCTCAGATCTTCTTCCATGCCGCCGGCAGCCACCACAAATGCATTACTAGCATCAACTGAGCAGATGACCTTGAGGACTACATGGGTCCACAAGAGAGGTCGCACCCTTTCGTGTCTTCTAACGTTATGTATCGCTTAATATTTCCTGCTACTTTATCGTCCTCTTCACCTATTAGACTCTGAGTCAGCTCCAAAATAATGCTCAAACTTATGTTTTTAAATGGTTTTGGGGTAAATATCGGCGCATCAACGAATATTATCTGTTTACAACCTGGTTAATCTCAGGTGTCTACTATGAGTTTCATGTTGGGTTGGAAACAAACAGTAAAGGAGACATTATCTGTAGTTTTTAGCGAAAGCTATTATCTACCTGCTATCATTGGTTTTGGGTCTGTCCATAGGTTTCTACCATCACTTTAGATTTCTGCATGCACTCCTTACATAATCTCACTATGTTTTATTCCTATGCATGTCAGTTATTGTACACAATGGTACTGAACATGTAGTGTAAAAGAGACGAGCTAGACGTGGCAATAAAATTTCATGTAGACGTCGCTCCATGGTGGGCGCAAAGGCAGCCCCCCTCCCCCATTCCAGATTGTAATCAAGAGGAAGTTAACTATTCAGAGGGGATTCAGAGGGAGCAGACCACTCCTATTTACCCCCTGAGGTATTTGCTCTAACTTGCCATGATGATGTTGGTCATATCATGCATATGGCGCCTTACATTGCTTACTTTATACATTAAAAATGTCATCTGCTTAGTTTAGACATGCTTTGGGTGAATGACATCTGTTTACTTTCTATATCATATATGTGAATTATGCAATACCATCTTGTTTAGCCCGGCATCATATATGTGAATTTTGCATTGCCATCCTGCTTAGCTAATCATCTTATATGTGAATTATATCATGCCATCCTTTTTTTCATTACGTAGTACATTTGTCAACAATGTAAGTACATTCAACTACTCTTCCTGTGCATCAGCCATTTGACACGGTGATGGAAAATCTGGAGTGAAAACAAGGTCCTCAGAGCAGACAATGTTATCTCACGAAGCGCATATCTTGCTGGTTACGGGTAGCTCCTCAGAGGAGGATTCAGAGACAGTTGACTAGCCCTATTCCCCCGAGGTGTATGCTCTTAACTTGGCATGGTTATCTTGCTCATATCGTGCATATGGTGTCTTGCCTTGCTATGTCATTTGCTTACTATAGACATTCTTTGTGTGAATGCCACCTGTTTAGTGTCTAATTACCATATATATGTGAATTATGCAATGCCATTGATATGTCTCCAACGTATCCATAATTTTTTATTGTTCCATGCTATTATATTACCCCTTTTGTATGTTTATGGGCTTTATTTTACACATTTATATCATTTTTGGGACTAACCTACTAACCGGAGGCCCAACCCGAATTGCTGTTTTTTTGCCTATTTCAGTATTTCGAAGAAAAGGAATATCAAACGGAGTCCAAACAGAATGAAACCTTCGGGAGCGTGATTTTTGGAACGAACGTGATCCGGAGAACTTGGAGTGCAAGTCAAGAAGCTTGCGAGGCGGCCAGGAGACTGGAGGGCGCGCCCACCCCCTCTGTGCGCGCCCCTATCTCCTAGGCCCCACAGGCGGCCACCGACGTACTTCTTCCTCCTATATATACCTATGTACCCCAAAAACATCCAGGGAGCCAACGAAACACAATTTCCACCACCATAACCTTCTGTATCCGCGAGATCCCATCTTGGAGCCTTCGTCGGCGCTCCGCCGGAGGGGGAATCGACCATGGAGGGCTTCTACATCAACACCATAGCCCCTCCGATAAGTTGTGAGTAGTTTACCACAGACCTTCGAGTCCATAGTTATTAGCTATATGGCTTCTTCTCTCTTTTTAGATCTCAATACAATGTTCTCCCCCTCTCTTGCGGAGATCTATTCGATGTAAACTCTTTTTGCGGTGTGTTTGTCGAGATCCGATGAATTGTGGGTTTATGATCAAGTTTATCTATGAGAAATATTTGAATCTCCTCTGAATTCTTTTATGTATGATTGAGTTATCTTTGCAAGTCTCTTCGAATTATCAGTTTGGTTTGGCCTACTAGATTGATCTTTCTTTCCATGGGAGAAGTGCTTAGCTTTGGGTTCAATCTTGCGGTGTCCTTTGCCAGTGACAGCAGGGGCAGGAAGGCACGTAATGTATTGTTACCATCGAGGATAAAAAGATGGGGTTTATATCATATTGCTTGAGTTTATCCCTCTACATCATGTCATCTTTCTTAATACGTTACTCTCTTCTTTATGAACTTAATACTCTAGATGCAGGCAGGAGTCGGTCGATGTGTGGAGTAATAGTAGTAGATGCAGGAAGGAATCAGTCTACTTGTCATGGACATGATGCCTATATAAATGATCATGCCTAGATAATCTCATAATTATTCGCTTTTCTATCAATTGCTCGACAGTAATTTGTTCACACACTGTAATACTTATGCTATATTGAGAGAAGCCACTAGTGAAACCTATGGCCCCCGGGTATATCTTTTATCATATAAGCTTTCAATCTACTTTTATTTGCATCTTTACTTTTTGCATCTATATTATAAAATACCAAAAATATATTTATCTTATCATACTATCTCTTTCAGATCTCACATTCGCAAGTGGCCGTGAAGGGATTGACAACCCCTTTATTGCGTTGGTTGCGAGTTCTTTGTTTGTTTGTGTAGGTGCGTGGGAATTTTCAAGAGGCTCCTACTGGATTGATACCTTGGTTCTCAAAAACTGAGGGGAATACTTACGCTACTATTGCTGCATCACCCTTTCCTCTTCAAGGAAAACCAACGTATGCTCAAGACGTAGCAGCCATCTTGTTGGAAGGCCTTATATATGTGAATTATGCTATGCTATCTTGTCGCAAGGCATTATGTATGTGAATTATGCAATGCCATGCTATTTAGCCAAGCATCATATATGTGAATTATATCATGCCATCCTTTTTTTGTATCACGTATTCCATTTGTTGACAATGTTCTTATATTCAACTACTCTTCCTGTGCATCAGCCATTTGAATTGGTGATGAAATTTTTTGCAGCGAAAACAAGGTCTTCAGAGCAGATAATGCTACCTGCTGAAGCAGATATCTTGCGGGTTACAGATAGCTCCTCACAGGAGGATTCAGAGACAGATGAACAGTCCTATTTTCCCCTCAGGTGTATGCTCAAACTTGGCAGGGTTATATTACTCATATCATGCGTATGTTTCTTGCATTGCTTAGTTTTTACATCATATACAAAATATTGAATGCCATCTGCTTAGTTTAGACATCATATATGCGATTGCCATCTGCTTACTTGCTTAGTACATAAATCATATACAATATTTGAATTATATCATGCCATCATGTTTACATAGACATCATGTATCTAAATATGCCATGCCACCCCATTTAATAAAGACATCATATTAGTTATATCATCTCAAGATGTTTACATAGTCATCATATTTTGAATTTTGTCATTTTATCCGTGAATTATATCATGCCAGCTGGTTTCCATTGACAGCATGTATGTGAACTATAGCATGCCAACCACTTTAATAGACACATCATACAGTTATATCATGTCATCATGTTTACGTAATCATCATATTTTGGATTATGTCATTCTATCATTTTAGTTAGCCATCATATATGTGAAATTGTGTCTTGCTATCCTGTTTAGTTAGCCATCATATATTTGAAATTGTGTCATGCTATGCTGTTTGATTAGAAAACATAAATGTGAATTATTTCATGCCCTCTTTTATTCCCCACTATCCATTGCACATGTCTATCATACAATGTCTGTACATTCAATTACTTTTCTTGTTATCAGCCACTTGAATTGGAGGGGGTGATGGCAATATCTAAGGGAGTAAAAACACGGTATTCAAAAAAGATAGTGCTACCCATCGATGCAGATAGAACTACGGTTGTACTTGGCCAAGAACCAGCCCCACCACACATAACCCAGACTCTTGTAGATTGTACCCCTACCAAGTTCTACAGACAACCAGCTACAACTTTTCTAACCCCAACCCCAGCAGATAGTAACCTAGTTCCAGTTGACATAGCACAATCTCCACCACAGAGCACCCAAACACGAGCAGTTAGCAAGGCAGCTACAGTGCTAAAAGCACGAGGACCACCACTCTCAACCCCAACTCAGGTCAGGTTTCGTAGCTATGGTTCATACTACTTTGCTCTTGCACTACCGTATTTACTTATACCAACTAATTTCAAATTTGAAGGATGCAATTGAAACTCCAATGGCGCAACAGGTATGTTTTAAACCTGTTTCTTTAACTGGTTTTCTATGCTTTATGTTGATTTCAGTTTCAATTGAATAGATAGTTATGTTCTCATGTCATGATGTGTGGTTTCCCGCACTTATATTCTCTCTATGCTGCTTTGTCTTAAACATATATGATTTGAACTGTCTCTATCTTGATTTGACAACATACACTAGAATGATATAGACCATACAGTGACCATGGTACATAGATACATGTTTGTTTCATCTTGTTATCCCATCCACCTTACTGCTGAACTGGTGTACCAAAATGAGTTTCATATACAACATGGTAAACCTGTGATGTGTCTGCTTGTTTCTTCTCTTTTAGAATGCGGACAAAATATTGGAGAAGAGTACCCCGTTATGTAGTGGTAAAGGAAGTAATGTAGATAAGGTTAAAGATAGTGAGACATCACTGTTGATCTTCAAGAAATCTGATAAAAACTATCTTGAAGACAGTGAGACGACCCCAAAGTCCGATCATGATGTAGTGTTCGAGTTACGGGCCACTACTACTGGCACAAGCTCTTTGAACTCTCTGCCTGAATTAGTTCGACTTCTTGAGTCTCAACTTTAGGTTGAAAGACATCGATCAGATGTGCTGCTACAGGAAGCCGAAGGACTGAGGAAGTCCTTGCAGAATTCAGGTGCATACTTTCTGGTGCAACAGCAAGCGCTCAAGGATTTAAGCGCCAAACAAGAGAAAGTTAATAAGCTTGCTAAGCATCTTGCCAGATGGTTGGGTACCTAGGATATTGTTTCTTGAGCTCTTCTGAAGTGGTTTCAGTTCTAGACTTGTTTTACTGCGGCATTTATTTGCACTGGTCGCCAACTTTGACAACCAGTGTATGTGATATGCTGCTTTGTTTCCTATGTATGCATTGGTGGTGAACTTTGATGCCCACTGGATGTAATATGTGTAATATCCATGACCTAGCATATGTTGCTTGATTATTTATTTTCTAGTTGTCTTGTTTATTTGTAGTAAGTGTTGTTCTTTTTTCGCGGTTTGATAGTGGCCGCAATAACCTATTTTTTAAAACTAGGCCACAATAACCATTGGCTACATATCTACTGTAGTGACCATGGACCTTCTATGGGTCGTAGAAACAATGGGCCTACTACGGGCCGTAGAATCAACGGGCCTTCTACAGACCGTATGGTCGATTGGCCAATCATGGGCTAATAACGTACTGCATTATGGGCCGTAAACGGGCAAGAGTTGGAATCGTCCTTTCATGGGCCGACCATAACGGGTCATCGTTAATCGGCCGTATTTGATGATGCCAGGAAAACGGGCCAACAGATTAACGGGCCACAAACGGGCCGACTTTAACCACGAGCTGAATTTGGCCCACAACCGGAACATGCGCCAGTAACGGACGGTAAGTAATCGAATGCTACAAATCAGCCCAAGAATAAATGGGCCATGAGAAGTCCGAAGGATAACACGGGCTGGAAACGGCCCAATGGAATAATGGGCCATTAATGGGTACAAAGCGATACACTGTTCCTTACGGGCCAGTTTCACCATGGGCCGTTAATGGGCCAAGAGTAACAAAGGGCCGCATATGGGCCGAAAGACGTCATGGGCCATACATGGGCCGAAAGTTACAATGGGATGGAATCATATTGCACGGCCTAGATGACACTACAGGGCAAGATTCGGATAGTCCATAACGGGCTGTGAGTTAGCGGGCTGTAAATGGGCTATACGCGAACATGCCGTTAACATGCATTCCATGGGCCGGCCCGCCACCTTTTAACCAAGTCAAACAGGCAGGCCTTTTGACCTGAATTGGAAATTGTTGGGCTGATCCACGTGTCCATGTATCATAGGTGCGTCTCGTCCACTCGCTGGATGATATTTGTCCCAACGAGGAGTTGACACGTGTTTCTTTTGGCCATTGGTTGTTGTTGTTGTTAAAGGGTTATCGGATCCAAAACCTGACCCGATAGCTTAATGGCGACCCGTTATGGTGGATGCCACGTCTCGGGTAACCTTGATGAAAACACTTCCATGAGCCATTTATCGTCATGGAAGTGAACACTTCCATGATGATAATTTTGGTATTGTCATGGAACACTTCTACGATAGCACAGGTATGACTATCTTGATTCTGTCACAAAATCATCATGGATGTACATGCATGATAGAAAATGTGACATACTGTGACAAACACGTATCATCACGGAAGTGTATTTTTTGTTGTGACCTTTCCTTTTCTTTTGAGCATCTGCTTCTTGCTCATTTGAATTTGGTTTGTCTCTTTTTCTTTTGCTGGAAGATGGGCCTACCATTGGGCCCTTAGCATTTGGTGTTTTGGGTTCACCAATTGTTCCCATGAATACGTCTTCTTCATCAGCCATACTGTGTGGTCTAGTAGAATCCTCAACAGACTGCATATGCCTGTGAAATAGAATAGGTACGAGGGAAAATGGGGACAGGGTTACAAATGCTCATAGTGAAAATATTTTTGAACAAATAGCATTTTGAGGAAGAATCATATACAGACTTTAAGAAATGTTTCGAAGAATGAAACTGATAGATCGAGCTAGTAGGTCCGAAGAAAATACTAGACAGCGAGCTAGGCATATCATTCGAGTGAAATATAACACAAACCCTAGATCTGATAGATTCGGATGCGAGAAACAACTACAAACCACATCAGCACTAGAAGGGTAAAAGCCTAGATCTATGATATGCGGTATAATAGGAGATAATTAAACGCGGAGGAACTTGACTCAAGAAGGAACAATACCCTAGCTTGGTGACGTGCAATAACTACGGCGGCGCGGGGAAGAAGATGCACCGCGGCGGTGTGGAAGGAATCCGTTGACCTCTTTCTGGCAGTTAAGCGGCGAAGGTGTCGTCGGCGTCGTGCTCAAGGTGGAGCACTGTGGCGAGGGTTTTGGTAGAGAGGAGGCAAGGAGAAAGAAAGTAAACTGGAATAAGGAAGCAATGCGGTTTATATAGGCGAATGGAATTAACCGCACACAGAGGGTTTTGATCGGATGGTCTCTAAGCACAGATGATTGTGATTCAATGGTTAGGATGGACTTATAGTTGATGTGTTGCATGTTGCAACCGTTAAAAAGATTGTGGTCCTAACTTGGGTGTGAAACCCCAAATTTTGGACAGCTTTCGCCAAAACAAATTAATGTTCAGACTGAATCTTAATGGTGGTCAAGGACACAAGATGAAGTTTCGTTCCAGATAAAATTTGTGCATTTGTAACGGATCAACATAGACTGGAAGAGATACAACACAGGGAAAACAGGGTCCTAGGAGTTTCACTCGGGAAGAAACACAAGCATACGAACAAATAGCTATGAGAGAAATGCATTCAAACTGAAACAAAATCTATCAATCGAAGAGAAATCCAATGATAGAAAATTGTGGTGGCGTAACCCCCTGTATAAGAACTGTATGACTCGAGTGTTGCACAATTATCATGACACCCGGTTAGTCTAGTTCTTCATTAATATATTCACTCTCAGAAAGAAAATTTCACTTTATCAAAATTTTCAAACTCTTCAAGTGTTATGCACCCATTAATTCAAAGATATGGAAGTGTTAGCACGGGTTCCAAGTCCAGCTTACTGCACCTTTGTGAAGTCTAGGATATTTAGCTCACACCGTAATGCACAGAATCTTTTCTCATCGAGAGGCTTGGTGAAAATATCAGTGAGATTATGTTCAGTCTTGGCATGATTGATAACAATATCCACTCGAGTCACATGATCACGAATGAAATGATGTCTGATGGCAATGTGCTTCGTGCGAGAATGCTGCATGGGATTGTGTGCAATTTTGATGGCACTCTCATTAGCACAATATAGAAGGATATGCTTGATCTTGACGCCATAATCCTTCAGAGTCTGCTTCATCCACAATAATTGAGTGCAACAAGCGCCAACAGCAATATATTCGGCTTCAGTCGTGGAGAGAAATATACAATTCTGCTTCGTGATAACCAATAGACCAATGATATACCGAGGAAATGACATGTACTCGAAGTAGATTTCCTATCGACCAAGTCACCAGCCCAATCCGAGTCTGAATAACCAACAAGATCAAACTGTGCTCCCTCAGGATACCATAAACCTAAGGTGGGGGTGTGAGCCAAATATCTCAGAATGCGCTTGACCGCCTGGTGATGCGATTCTTTCTATGCAGCTTGATAGTGCGCACACATGCAAACAGTCAACATAATGTCAGGTCTAGATGCACATAGATAAAGTAGAGATCCAATCATCGAACGATAAGCTTTCTGATCGTAATCCTCACCATACACATCTGCATCTAGCTTACCATTCGTGGGCATTGGAGTTTTATAGCCCTTCATTTTGGAGTCTTGCATTTTCAACTTCTTTAGGCACTCTTTCAGATATTTCCCCTAAGGAATGAAAATGCTATTTGCATAATGATGAATTTGCAGTCTGAGAAAGAATTTGAGTTCACCCATCATAAACATTTGATATTTGTCGGACATCATTTTCCCAAATTTTAAGCTGCAAGCATTGTTAGTACAGCCGAAGATAATATCATCCACATAGATTTGACATATGAAAATATCATTTTCATCAACACGAGTTAAAAGTGTGGCATCAGTGGATCCTAGATACAACCCTTTATCAAGCAGAAACTTCTTTTGGGTGTCATACCAAGCACGAGGGGCTTGTTTCAGCCCGTATAAAGCTTTCTTCAACCTGAAAACTTTGTTAGGAAACTCAGGGTGTTCAAAGCTAGGTGGTTATCTAACATAAACTTCCTCATCAATTTCACCTTTCAGGAAAGCACTTTTCACATCCGATTGGTAAAGCAGGATATCATGGTAATTTGCATAAGCGATAAGAATGCGAATTGCCTCCAGGCGTGTAATAGGAGGTTTCACCGAAATCAATACATTCTACCTGTGTGTACCCTTGAGCAACAAGTCGTGCTCTGTTTCTCACAACAATGCCATTTTCATCTTGCTTATTGTGGAAAATCCATTTGTGCCGATGATATTGTGCTTCTTGGGATTCGGTTTGTCAACCAGTTCCCACGCATCATTTAATTCGAATTGCACCAACTCCTCTTGCATGTCATTCATCAAATCTAGATCATTCATAACTTCTTCATACTTGGTATGTTCTTCCAATGAAACAAAGGAGAGACTTCTACAGTAGTTAGCCAAACGAGTGTGTGAGTGAGTTGTGGGTCAATAACCTGGATTCTCAATTTCACCAGAATTAATGAAGGACAACTCGATTTGCCACATGAGGATGAGCATTTTCTTCGTGATGATCATTGTCATTTTCATCAGCATTAGTATTTGTATCATCATTCCCTTCAGGATTGCCATTTTGATCGGCATTTGGATTTTGATTTCCATTTCCATTCAGAGGAGCATTTGCTTCGGCAGTGGCTTGATGAGTTCTGCTTCGAGTCATAGGAGCATCATCCTCAGAGGACTTACGTACATTTCCTTCATCAGGCTTGTCGTGGGGAACCACGACCACCTATTGGGCTACGAGCCCCTTCTGGTTCGGCAGGGGGAAGGACACGATGCACAAAGAGCAGAGAAGCATAGGGCAGCGTGGCAGAGATCACACAGGCAGTTTTTACCCAGGTTCTGGCCGCCGTGAGGCGTAAAACCCTACTCCTGCTTTGGTGCATTGAAGGTGGAAAAGGTGGTGGTGTGCGCAGCACACTTTCCCTGCAGGGTTGCCTCAGAGCGGAAGCGGCTACGCGCGTATGGATATGTGAGGGGCCGAACTTGCTAACCTCGCGAACTCTTTCTATGGTTGCCATGGGCGTCCTTTTATTGGTTAAGGGGTCACCGCAGTGGCAAATCAGTCTTTACGTACTGATTAGATAGCAGACAATGCTATCATACCTAACTCTGCAGGCTGACAAAGCACATTAAATGCGCCATCAAGTGTCACATCACAGCGTGCTTGGCAGCCCTTGCCAGGATGTTTTGCCAGCCTTGCGCATGCTTGCTTGACACGTCTCAGGACGGGTGTCATACGGAGGTGTTTGCTATAGGAGGTGGCTACCATGTGGCGAAAAGCGGCCACTTAGTCACCTTGGGGCTTGACACCACATTGATCTATGACTTGCGTCGCTTGTGTGGTGGAGCGGTGGGGTGGCTTGCCTCTGCAAGCCCCGGCAGGGCCTGCCGGGACGATCTAGAAGTATGCTTCTCGAGAAAACCCAACCTCGCCATGCTCGCCTGCCCGACAAGGGAGGTTCTTTCCCTTGCGGTATCTTGCTTCGCTGGCTCATCTTGGTCTTCTTTATCTTCACTTGGACCCTTTGATGAATTGGTCCTTCTTGCTTGGTCTGGTCTGGGTGTTGCAATCTTTCTCCTTGGTCCTATGCACGGTCTGGGCAATGGACCCAGGGTTTGTTGCACCGATAGGAGCCCCCGAGCCTGGCACGAACGTGCCATCGGGCGTCATCTGGGCAAGCCCTAACCAGTGCATAGGTAAGAGCGCAAGAGCGGCTCTGTCCTTTGAGGTCTTCTTTCCATCTTCCTTAACTTGAATTTGGGCCGGTTTCCGGTTTTCCCGCACGTCGTGTGAAACATTACAGGAGAAACTGAAACACGATCCACGGCTCACCCACGTTCCACGATCATGGGGCAAAAACCGCCACCCCAATTAACTCCCATCCCTAGTGCATCCGCCATGTGTCCTTCATGCATTGCATAGTGTAGGTGGTGGATGCGGATGGCATGGAGATGGGCTCCATGGCAGAAAGCCAGGCGTCGCTGATTGGCACAGAGGGGCGGTGAGGGAGTCCTGGACTAGGGGGTGTCCGGATAGCCGAACTATCATCGTTGGCCGGACTCCAAGACTATGAAGATACAAGATTGAAGACTCCATCCCGTGTCCAGATGGGACTTTCCTTGGCGTGGAAGGCAAGCTTGACAATACAGATATGTAGATCTCCTACCATTGTAACCGGCTCTGTGTAACCCTAGCCCTCTCCAGTGTCTATATAAACCGGAGGGTTTTAGTCCGTAGGACGAACAACAATCATACCATAGGCTAGCTTCTAGGGTTTAGCCTCATTGATCTCGTGGTAGATCTACTCTTGTACTACCCATATCATCAATATTAATCAAGCAGGAGTAGGGTTTTACCTCCACCGAGAGGGCCCGAACCTGGGTAAAAACATCGTGTCCCTTGTCTCCTGTTACCATCCGCCTAGACACACAGTTCGGGACCCCCTACCCGAGATCTGCCGGTTTTGACACCGACATCGGTGCTTTCATTGAGAGTTCCTCTATGTCGTTGCCTTTAGGTTAGATGGCTCTTTCGATCATCAACAACGACGCGGTCCAGGGTGAGACTTTTCTCCCCGGACAGATCTTCGTATTCGGTGGCTTTGTGCTGCGGGCCAACTCGGTTGGCCATCTGGAGCAGATTGAAAGCTACGCCCCTAGCCATCAGGTTAGATTTGGAAGTTTGAACTATACGGCTGACGTCCGCGGAGACTTGATCTTCGACGGGTTCGAGCCACTGCCAAGCGCGCCGCACTGTCACGACGGGCATGATCTAGCTCTGCTGCCGGACAGTGCCCTGGAGGCCGCACAAGTGCCCGCTCCGACCCTTAGCTAGGAGCTGACTGCGCCGATCGAGGACGGGTGGCTGGACACCGCCTCGGGGGCTGCTACCTCTACGGCGATAGAACCGAATACCAACCCTGTCCTTTGTGAAGCTCGTGACTTCAAGGTGCTGGACTCCGAACCTTCCGCGCCCCTGCCAATCGAATCCGATTGGGCGCCGATCATGGAGTTCACCACTACGGACATCTTTCAGCACTCGCCCTTTGGCGACATCCTGAATTCCTAAAGTGTCTCTCTTTATCAAGAGAGCCCTGGTCAGGACGGTTGGGATTCGGACGACAAAGAAATTCAAAGCCCACCCACCACCCACTTCATAGCCACTGTCGATGACTTCACCACCACCCATTTCGACTCCGAAGACATTGACGGTAAGGACGACGATGCAGGAGACGACCAAGAACCAGCGCCTACAGGGCACTGGAAGGCCACCTCGTCATACGACATTTACATGGTGGACATCCCAAAGGATGCGAATGGCGATGGAACAACGGAGGACGACCCCTCCAAGAAGCAGCCTAAGCGCCGATGTCAGCCTCGCCGCTCTAAATCCCGCCACAGCAAAAATGGAGATTCCAGCACCGGAGACAATAACACCCCGGACAGTGCCAAAGACAACCCCCTCCAGCAGGATTCAACACAGGAAGATGGAGAAGCCAGCCCTCATGAGAGAGCGGCATACAAAGAGGTAGAGGACGATAATTATATGCCTCCCTCCGAAGATGAGGCAAGCCTTGACGACGATGAATTTGTCGTGCCTGAGGATCCCGTCGAACAAGGGCGTTTCAAATGCAAGCTTATGGCCACGGCAAGCAGCCTCAAGAAAAAGCAGCAACAGCTTCGAGCTGACCAAGACTTGCTAGCCGATAGGTGGACTGAAGTCCTTGCGGCCGAAGAGTATGAACTCGAACGCCCCTCCAAGAGCTACCCAAAACGCAGGCTGCTACCCCGACTAGAGGAGGAAGCACTTAAACCTACATCACTAGCGCATGACGCGGCCAACCGGCCACCCCGTGGCTGCGACAGAGAGCCCTCTAGGCCCTCCGCTAAAGCCGCACCCTGGCGTCGCTCGAAGAGTACAAAACCACGGGGGAGTGCACCAGACTTGCAAGACATATTGGAGGATAAGGCAAGACAAACAAGATCGATCTACGGATCACGTGGGCGTCCCATGATATGTGATGACAACCATCACGCCGGATACAGCAAATCCGGCCGGGCCAAACACAGTAGACAAAGCTCATTTGAGCTGCGTCGTGATATAGCCCAATACAGAGGCGCCGCACACCCACTATGCTTCACAGACGAAGTAATGGATCATCAAATCCCCGAGGGTTTCAAACCCGTAAACATCAAATCATACGACGACACAACAGATCCCGCGGTTTGGATCGAGGACTATCTCCTTCACATCCACATGGCCCACGGCGATGATCTACACGCCATCAAATACCTCCCACTCAATCTCAAAGGAACAGCACGACATTCCTCGACAACTTCTAGGGCACTTATGTGCGACCACCAGACGCCGATGACCTAAGCCACACCATCCAGCAGCCAGAAGAATCGGCCAGACAATTCTGGACATGGTTTGTAACCAAGAAAAATCAAATCATCGACTGTCCGGATACAGAGGCCCTTGCAGCCTTCAAACACAACATCCGCGACGAGTGGCTTGCCCGGCACCTAGGACAGGAAAAGCCGAAATCCATGGGAGCCCTCACAACACTCATGACCCGCTTCTGCGCGGGAGAGGATAGATGGCTAGCTCGTAGTAACAACATGACTAAGAGCCCCGGTAATTCGGATACCAAGGACACCGACGGCAGGTTGCGTCGCAACAAGCACGAGCGCCGCATTAATGGCGACAATACTGAGGATACGGCAGTCAATGCTGGATTCAGAGGCTCTAAATCCGGTCAGCGGAAAAATCCATTCAAAAGAAATACTCCGGGCCCATCCAATTTGGACCGAATACTCGACCGCTCGTGCCAGATACACGGCACCCCCGAAAATCCAGCCAATCACACCAAAAGGGATTGTTGGGTGTTCAAGCAGGCAGGCAAGTTAATTTCCAAAAACAATGACAAGGGGCTGCATAGCGATGACGAGGAGGAGACCCGGCCGCCGAACAATAGAGGACAGAAGGGTTTTCCCCCACAAGTGCGGACGGTGAACATGATATATGCAACCCACATACCCAAAAGGGAGCGGAAGCGTGCACTCAGGGACGTATATGCGATGGAGCCACTCGCCCCAAAGTTCAATGCGTGGTCCTCCTGCCCGATCACTTTTGATCGAAGGGACCACCCCACTAGCATCCGCCACGGCGTATTCCCCGCATTGGTTCTAGACCCAATCGTCAACGGATTTCACCTCACTAGAGTCCTGATGGACGGCGGCAGCAGCCTGAACCTACTTTATCAGGATACAGTGCGCAAGATGGGCATAGACCCCTCAAGGATTAAACCCACAAAGACGACCTTCAAAGGCGTCATACCAGGTGTAGAGGCCAACTGTACAGGCTCAGTTACACTTGAAGTGGTCTTTGGATCCCCGGATAACTTCCGAAGCAAGGAGTTAATCTTCGACATAGTCCCGTTCCATAGCGGCTATCATGCACTGCTCGAACGAACCGCATTTGTAAAGTTCAATGCGGTACTGCACTATGCATACCTCAAGCTCAAGATGCCAGGCCCTCGAGGAGTCATTACGGTCAACAGAAACACCGAGTGCTCTCTCCGGACGGAGGAGCATACAGCAGCTCTCACGGCGGAAGTACAAAGCAGCCTCTTAAGGCAATTATCGAGTTCGGCCGTTAAGCGGCCGGACACCGTCAAGCGCGCCCGGAGTAACCCACTACAAGACCGCCTGGCACGTTCCGAGCACGCTTAGCAATGCGGCCCCAACCCCAGCCCTCGCGAAATCGCGAGATCAGTACCACGCATACATAACTACGCTCTGGAGATACCATGGGCATAGGGGTAGGGGCACGACCACGGCACGCCCGGAGAGCGGCTCAATCGCACCAGGGGCTCCCAATTTTGTCATTCTTCTTTTTTTTCCTATCCTCAGGACTCCGTTTTCCAGAAGCCCTGTCCAGCAGTAGAATCGCCGAACTCACGATGCAACAGCCAGGGAAGCAGAAAAGCTACGTCGAGTGTCCAGGTGGTCTCTATTATGAGCAATATATGTGTTTCGCATACAATACCGCAGCCTACCCCTGGAGGGGGACATGTCAAATAGTCCCATCCCTTGCTTATTGCTTTATTTGCATCGTTCTGCTTTCATTGCAGTATTTTTTGAATAAACAATGCATCGCTTTTTGCCTATTATTGCATTCCTTTTTTTATATATGTTCACTTATGACATGTCGCATCCGTACGCTTTGGTACGGCCAAATACACCAGGGGCCTAAGTTCCCCAAAATATGGTGTGATAAGTCCAAACACTTTCACAAGTGCGGCACCCCGAACTTATAGAATTATATGCATCGGCTCGGGATCTTGTCTTGGGTCAATAGTTGGGTTTGCCCAGCTCCCATGTTTTGGTACCTTACGTTCTGTTATATCGGCTAAGGTAGCGTTGGGAGAACCACTGCGATTGTGCCCTAGTTGAGCTGGGTTGAGCACCTTAGTGGAGAAAGCTAAAACTGACAGTCATGATAGGGCGAGAGCCAGTCGCTGTTCGAGAGGTTTTTTCGAATCCCTAAAGACTTATGCCGCTTAGAGCGAGGAGCCGACTTTGTCCGGCCCAGGCGTGGATAGAGCCCCGAATTCGGCCTTCCGAACACTAGGGGCTTCGCCGAAATTTAAAATTATAGAATTCTATGGCTAAGGTGGAGTGTTCAAGCATTATAAGTCTGGTTGCCTCATTCGCTATGTTGAGCGCCTCCCTCGAAGGACCCAAAAATGGGAACAAGAGTGCTCAAGTTTATCCGAACACCCCAGCACTCGTGGCATGGGGGCTAAAGCCAACGACTTGCCATCTCTCAAATTTGATAAATGGCCGCACAGAAGGTAATATTTTAAATTAACAAGCGTTGCTTAGCGCATATGAACTAAGTCTTCAGGATAAGAAATGCGAGTCTACTCAAAAATTACATCTTTGGAGCATTCACCCGCTATAAGGTGGGCACCCTTCAGGACACCCTTATAGTACATCTCGGGCATGCGATACTCCTTGCCCGGCGGTGGCGCGTCCGTCACAAGCTTCTCGGCGTCCATCTTTCCCCAATGCACTTTAGCGCGGGCAAGGGCCCGACGGGCACCTTCAATGCAGACGGAATGCTTGATGACTTCAATCCATGGACAGGCGTCCACCAGCCACCGCACCAGACCGAAGTAGCTCCCAGGCATGGCTTCTTTAGGCCACAGCCAAACTATGAGGCCCTTCATGGCCTGTTCGGCCACCTTGTGGAGCTCAACCAGCTGCTTCAGCTGGTCGCTTAGGGGCACCGGATGTCTGGCCTCAGCATATTGAGACCAGAATACCTTTTCCATCGAGCTCCCCTCCTCGGCCCGGTAGAACGCGGCAGTATCCGACACACTGCGGGGCAGATCTGCGAATGCTCCTGGAGAGCTCCGAATTCGGGTAAGTAACATATAATTCACTTTTACATGCTTGCTTTGCATGAAGAATGCCTTACCCGCCGCTATCTTATTCATCGCCTCAATCTCCTGGAGGGCTCTTTGGGCTTCGGCCTTAGCGGCTTTGGCACTCTCAAGAGCCGAGGCGAGCTCGGACTCTCGAGTCTTCGAGTCACGCTCCAAACTCTCGTGTTTTTCAACAAGAGCCTGGAGCTCTTGCCGCACCTCCGCCACCCGTGCCTCCTACTTCTCTCGCTCGGCGCGCTCCGCGGCCGCACCATTTTTGGCCTTGGACACCGCCTCTTTTAGGGTCGCCACCTCGTTCGTGGCCCCTGCAAATACTCACGTTATTCCTGTCATTTCTTGCAACCAAATCCTTTTTATAAGGTATTACTTTTTACAAGGTACTACTTACCTTCCTTGTCCTCGAGCTGCTTCTTGGCAAGGCCGAGCTTGTTCTTGGACCTCTCGAGGTCCCGCTTCAATGCATTGACCTCCGCAGTCAGTGCGGAAGAGGTCAGTAGCGCAGCTTGCATTCCCATATTGACATACTTACGTTAGACCCCTGAGTATATCTTTTCAGGTCCTCAGTTCGGCTTTTCTTTCCGAACACCAAACTGAGCATCAGGGGCTACTGTCTATGTGGTACTATTTTTACATATCTTAATTACATACCTCAAAGCCTGTTAGAAGGCTGGTACGGGCTTCGGTCAGCCCGCCCTTGGCTGACTGAACATTCTGGATCACCGCACTCATAACAGTGCGGTGCTCCTCATCGATGGCAGCGCCGTTAAGCGCCTCCAGCAAATTATCCGGCGCCTCCAGTTGGACGGAGGCCACCGGCGTCGCAGTCTTTCCCTTCTTACGAAGAGCCCGCCCGCCAGACTTCGGAACCACTGTAGGTTCCGGTACGGAGTCCGGCACAGGGCCGGACTAAGAGCCCTCTGGGGTTTCGCCCGCTTTGCGCCCGGAGTCCGGGAGGTCGCCTTGCGGTGCCTCCAGGACCACCTCCTCCTGGTCGGGCCCCTTTTGGGATTCCATCGCGGCATCATCTGCGTCACGGGGGGAGGAGGCGGTCGGAAGTGAAGTGCTGTTCACATCCGACGAATCCAGGGAGCCGCTCGACAAAGCGGGAAGCTCGTCCTTGGGTGGGATACATGGGTGTATTCGGCGTTAGAAGACAATACGCGACAAAGGAAAAATCATGAGTTATTCTAGAAACCGGACACTTACGATATCGCCAGGTGCTTGGCCCTCGAGGGCCAATCCTCTTCGCCCTCGTCGGCGTTGGTGGAGTAGTCCGGAGGAAGGGTCTTTCCCTTCTTGGACCCTCCATCCTCCCCAATTGGGGAGGCCTTCCTTTTCTTCTCTCCCCCCGCTGGGGGAGAGGCTTCCCTTTTCTCCTCGTTTTCATGGGAGGAGTCCGCCTCAGAGTCATCGGACGATGAGTCCGATAACACCTAATGCCGGGAACTCTTTCGGGTTCCCGTGGCCTTCTTCTTGGCCTTCTTCTCCGGCACCACGTAAGGCACCGGAGCCAGCAGCCCCGTCAATCGGGCGTCCGCTGGGTCTTCTGGTAAGGGAGCCGGACAGTTAACCTGCCCGGACTTCTTCTGCCAGGCCTGTCAAAGGTAAGGGAGTTTAGATCCCGCATAGAGTCAAACTATGAAAAACAAGTGTCCCGTAAAGGGTAAAATCGCTTACCTCGCTGGCTTGACGCTGCGAGCTGAATCCGCGATCCTCGGTAGCGGATCCGGGAGCCTCGGGGCCCTTGAACAGCACCCTCTAGGCGTCTTCGTAAATAGTGTCAAAGAGCCTGCTCAAGGTCTGGTGCTGGGCCGGATCAAACTCCCACAAGTTGAAAGCCCGTTGTTGGCAGGGGAGGATCCGGCGGACGAGCATGACCTGGACCACGTTGACGAGCTTGGTCTTCATGTTCACGAGGTCTTGGACGCAGGTTTGGAGTCTGGTCAGCTCTTCTAAATCGCCCCATTTCAGGCCCTTCTCTTTCCAGGAGGTGAGCCGTGTGGGGATGCCAGATCTGAATTCGGGGGCCGCTGCTCATTCAGGGTCACGCGGCTCGGTGATGTAGAACCACCCCGATTGCCACCCTTTGATGGTTTCCACGAAGGCGCCCTCGAGCCATGTGACATTGGGCATCTTGCCCACCATGGCGCCTCCGCACTCCGCCTGCTGGCCGCCCACTACCTTTGGCTTGACATTGAAGGTCTTCAGCCATAAGCCGAAGTGGGGTTTGATGCGGAGGAAGGCCTCGCACACAACGATAAACGCTGAGATGTTGAGGATGAAATTCGGGGCCAGATCGTGGAAATCCAGGCCATAGTAGAACATGGGCCCCCGGATGAATGGGTGGAGTGGGAAGCCCAGTCCGCGGAGGAAATGGGGGAGGAACACCACCCTCTCATGGGGACTGGGGGTGGGGACGAGCTGCCCCTCGTCTGGAATCTGGTGCGCAATATCGTTGTGCAGGTATCCGGCTTTCCTTAACTTCTTGATGTGCCCCTCCGTGATGGAAGAAGCCATCCACTTGCCTCCAGCTCCGGACATGGCTGGGGAAGGTTGAGGCGAGATGTGCGCACTTGGGTGCTGGAGCTCGAGTACACGGAAATGGATAAGCAAAGGAGGAAGAAGGCGTGGGTAAAAAGGTGGATCCTATCCCCTTATATGGGCGGACAAAACTATGCATCCCCACCAGCCTGGTCAAACTCGCTTATCTCCCAAGCACCGTAATCAATGGCGCGGTTGGGTTACCCACGCCCGTATTGATGAGAATCCCGGAATAAGGGGACACGATCTCTGCTTTGACAAGACGTGCCAAGGAAACCGCTTCGCTAAATGTGCTGAGGTGGAACAGTAAAAATGATTCGAATAAAGGCTTGGCCATGATGTGATGTCACACCACGGAATACGTCCTCAGATTGAACTTGTGTAAATATTATTCTCTCTATGGTGGTATGTGGAACTTATTTTGCAGAGCCTGACACTATCCTTGTGTTCAAAATCTTCTATGAAGTATTCGGAGGAGCAACCCGCCTTGCAATGTCGAAGACAATATGCACGCCGCACTCGTCGTCATTGAAGCCTGGTTCAGGGGCTACTGAGGGAGTCTTGGACTAGGGGGTGTCCGGATAGCCGAACTATCATCGTTGGCCGGACTCCAAGACTATGAAGATACTAGATTGAAGACTCCGTCCCGTGTCCGGATGGGACTTTCCTTGGCGTGGAAGGCAAGCTTGACAATACGGATATGTAGATCTCCTACCATTGTAACTGACTCTGTGTAACCCTAGCCCTCTCCGGTGTCTATATAAACCGGAGGGTTTTAGTCCGTAGGACGAACAACAATCATACCATAGGCTAGCTTCTAGGGTTTAGCCTCATTGATCTCGTGGTAGATCTACTCTTGTACTACCCATATCATCAATATTAATCAAGCAGGAGTAGGGTTTTACCTCCACCGAGAGGGCCCGAACCTGGGTAAAAACATCATGTCCCTTGTCTCATGTTACCATTCGCCTAGATGCATAGTTCGGAACCCCCTACCCGAGATCCGCCGATTTTGACACCGACAGGCGGCATTGGAGGAGGAGGGCGGTCATCTTCCAAATGAAAGGCCAGCACCCGCCTCGTTCTCCTGCAAAAAGGGAGGTAAGAGTGGCGCGTTTGTTCACACACCTTCCTTCTCCCTCTTCCCCAACTTTCTCTACCCGTCATGACGAGAGGGAGAGGACGTACCGGTGCTTCACTGGTGGGGACAAGAGCTTCTGCTCGATAACGTCTCTCCCTCCCTCCCGAGAGTGCGGAGGCGGAACCTTCCGCAAGAGGGGGAGTGGAAGGACGAGACCACGGTCGTCATGGCGGCCGGGGAGGGGGAAGACAGGGCGGCACTCTAGCCGTGCCCCCACCGGAGGCTCCTTCTCCGATGGAAGGCCACATCAGAGATCAGCCCCTGGAGTTTGTCATCAGGCTGTACAAGCCCTCACACAGTTGCCTTTGTCTTCCTACCCATTTGCAAGGGTGATGGAGCTTGAGCAGCCGCGTGCATTGAGGCTGCACATGAGGGGCTGCAGGAATGGCAGCATTCATGTGGATGTAGACTTCCCCGCCCGTCGCATCATGTACTTCCGCCGAGGCTGGAAGAATTTTGTCGTGGCCATAGCTTGTCGGAAGGGCACGTCCTCCATTTTGAGTTAGTGGAGGGCAGTTTCCTTTCCGTCAAGGTTTTTGGGAGCTCGGGTGCTCGCTTAGGGTGCTACGCGGAGAGCTCGACCGATGACAAAAGCTCTGCCTCGAGCGATAGTGACAAGGAGGACAGTGATGGCGATGACATCTGCGTCGATCGGGAGGGCAACGACTCCGACTTCGGCTGAACACCAGCCACACCGTCACCATCAAGTGGCAGCACCATCATCTGCATCTGCACCTCCTCTCCGGCAAGGTGATGTGCCGAGGCGTAGGGAGCATAGGTGGAGGTGGTGCATCCGTCTCCTCTGGCAGCCATCTAGCTGGACCCCAACAGTCTGCCTCGTGGGCTGCCGCTCCGGTCGCCCTGCCGCATCCTGCTGGCCTTGGTGGTGGTGGTCGGTGGGTCGTCTCTGCATACCTCTTCACAATTGTCTTCATCCGCACCTCGTCTACGCCCTCCTGCCCCTGTTAGACTACCTTTCCTGGATCCTAACAGGTTAGGCTGGGCTTCTACCCAGGTGCTCCTTTTGCCCTCTTCACTTCCTGTTATAGTACCTAGGAGGAGAGGGACGAGAAAGGGCATCATCGGGCACTTATCGTTTTTCAATCCTAAATATGTAGGCACTTGCCAAATTTTAGTTCAAATAATGTAATCCCTCAAATCCATGTTTGTGTCATGTATGGTCTGTACTTGTTTGATTAGCATCTTAATGAAAAAGGTGAACCTTGTCGGGGACTCGTGCATGTGTATGTGCATGCAGAGGTGGGATGCCTCTATATTTTTAAATAAACGAGTTCCCCCGGTAGGGTATCCTGCCGGTACCCTCTGTTTTGGTGCTGGGGAGTAGGCCTACCAGGCACAAACTGAAAAGAGGGACCAGCCCCCTGCCGGGCCTTATCCATCAAAGGCCACTACGACCACCCTGACCGATGCAGCGTTCGAGTCAAAGGATGGGAGAACCTAAGCTTCAAAGGGTAGTAGGGTTTTCTTATGAAGAAGTTTTCACTTACAAAACACGTATGGATAAGAGGAAGAACTTATCTCTTTCGCTTGCCGGAGACCGCAGCGCTGCTTGTCTTCTCATCTCCTTGGGGACTAAGTCCACGGTAGGAGCCTGCAGTTTATGCAGATGAAAATGATGCCAGATGCGATCTTATCTATATGAACATGTGATGCTCATGATATGCTTATGCATGCATGCGACTTGTCGGGGGCTCGCCAACGTTTCATTTATTTCTCTGTTGCTCAGGGTCTGCGCCTGGCTTTGTGCAAGGGGTTACATGCAACTGAGGCAAGGTCTATACAAAAGGGTGGCTGCCGGGCAGGGCCAGGCAGCCGCGCCTTATGGGTAGAACTTGCGGAGATGCTCAATATTCTATGAGTTTTGCCATTGAATGCCATCTCCGGTCTCTAGACGGACTACGCTAGGTCTGGTGACTCGTACTATCCGGTAAGGGCCTTCCCACTTTGGCGACAACTTGTTAGTACGCTTGGCACACTGAACGCACCTAAGGACAAGGTCGCCTTCCTCAAAACACCAGGCATGAACCTTAAACCTGTTATAGCAACACAGGGCTTGCTGGTAGCATGCAACACACGTAGCAGCCTGGAGATGGTTCTCCTCGAGAAGCACAGCGTCATCACCTCGGTGTTGTTCCTGGGCTACTTCATCATAGGCAAGTACTCAAGGTGACCCATAAATGAGTTTCACGGGGATATCTGCTTCTGCGCCATAGACTAGGGAGAACGGAGTTTGCCCGGTAGCTCCATTTGGTGTTGTTCTGAGGGACCAAAGAACCACCGGCAGCTCATCAATCCACCGCCTTCTGCACTTCAGCAGCTTATCAAACGTTCTTGTCTTGAGGCCCCGCAGCACTTCAGTGTTCGCCCTCTCAGCTTCTCCATTGTTTCTGGGATGTGCAACGGAGGCAAATGAGATCTTGCTTCCGGGGGCATGAACATATTGCATGAAAGCAGGGCTCATGAATTGGGTGCCGTTGTCAGTGATGATCTGGGCAGGGACCCCGAAGCGGCACACCAAATCTTTCAAGAACTTGATAGCTAACTAAGCAGTCACCTTTCTCGCGGCAGCTACTTCCGGCCACTTTGTAAACTTTTCGATTGCAACGAACAAGAATTCAATGCCACCGGAAGCTTGGGGGAAAGGGCCGAGTATATCGAGCCCCCATACCAAAAACAGCCATGACAAAAGGGATTGTCTGAACTGCTTGGACATGCAGATGGATATTCTTGGAATGGAACTAGCAGGCTTCACACTTGGTGACTAGCTCAATCGCATCTTGGAGGGCTGTGGGCCAATAGAATCCTTGCCGGAATGCTTTCCCAACTAAAGCCCTTGGTACAATGTGGGAACCGCACATGCCATTGTGTATTTCAGCCAGCAGTTCCTTTCCTTCTTCCCGGCAAATGCACTTCAATTTCACACTCTTGGGCCTTCTTCTGTATAGAGTGTCATCGACAAACTGATACATACTGGCCCTTCGGGCTACTCTTTCCACTTCTTGCTCTTCGGGAAGATCTCCAGTTTGGAGGAAATGGACTATGTGCCTTTCCCAAGTTGGAGCCCGAGGCTCGGCAACAAGGACTAGTGACACCTCCTCATTCATGGGGGCGCACCTCGACCGTGGGGACCAGTGGCCCGGTAGGAGGGTGCAGCCCAACAATAGAAGGGGAGTTGTTTTGGGCAGGGTCCCTGCTAGAAACCCCGAGGGGTTCTACCGGGAGAGGCTTACTGGAGTCCAATTTCCTCCTCTTTCTGGCCATTGTTGTTGGGGATACAGAGGGCTGAGTAAGATGGAGAACAAAAGTTCCTGGTTCCACAGGTAGCTTCTGCGCAGCGCACTTTGACAGATGATCAGCAATGCTGTTTGCTGCACGGGGCACATGCTCTATTTGCAATCCATCAAAGTGCTCCTCCAATATTCTCACTTCCTCAATGTATGCCTACATCAATTTACTTTGGTAATCCTTGTTGACTTGTCTCACCACAAGTTGTGAATCTCCTCGAATGATCAGTTTCTTAATTCCCAATTCGGTGGCCATCCTGACATCGGCAAGGAGCCATTCACACTCCGTTGTATTGTTGGTCGCCTCCTCCTGGGGAAAATCCATCTGGACGACGTACTTCAAGTGCTCCCCAGTGGGAGCAACGAGAAGCACGCAAGCCCCTGCACCTTGTAAGGAGAAGGCACCATCGAAATACATGATCCATTCTTGGGGTGATTCCTTGTTGGGAATTACTGTTTCCAGCACTTCATCAGGGGTTGGCGTACACTCTGCAATAAACTCTTCCAATTCCCTGCTCTAAACTGTTGACATGCTTTCAAACTTCAGGCCAAAGCTAGATAACTCCAGTGCCCATTCCACTATCCTACCGGTAGCCTCTAGGTTCCGGATTATCCTTTGCAACGGAAAGCATGTGCCAACCGTGATCTCATGGGCTTGGAAGTAGTGGTGCAGTTTCCTTGAGACCATGACGAGGCCAAAAATCAATTTTTGCACGCTAGAGTACCTGGATCTAGCCCCCTGCAATAGGGAGCTAACGAAGTATACTGGGCGCTGCACCACTTTATTCCCTGCTGCGTCATTTGGGTCGCCTTTGCTGTCGTGATTCTCTTTGTCCTGATTCAGATCTGAACTTGTCGGGCTATTCTCTCTTTCTTCTCTAGGCGGGACATCTGCTAAGGTTGCTGTTTCCTCCACTTCCCGTGATGCCACCAATGCTACACTGACCACCTGATTACTCGCTGCCAGATACAACAGCAACGGCTCTTGTGGTTTGGGTGCAAGCAAGGAGGGCACAGAAGACAAGTAGTCCTTCCGATCTTGCAATGCTGCATCTGCTTCCGGGGTCCACTTCATAGGTCATGCATTCTTCAAAATTTTGAAGAACGGCAAGTCGCGCTCGGCAGACTTGGAGATGAATCTGGTAAGTGCGGCAACGCATCCTGTTAGACGCCTCACGTCCTCCACTATCTTGGGTGCCTAAACCTGCTCAATGGACTTGATCTTATCTGGGTTGGCCTCGATCCCGCGGTGGGACACAAGGAAGCTAAGCAACTTGCCGGAGGGAATGCCAAACACACACTTCTCCGGATTTAGCTTCAAGTTGATCTTGCACATACTAGCAAATGTCTCTTCCAAATCCTAGATGAGGGTCGATTTGTCCTTTGTCTTGACCATGATATCATCTATATAAGATTCAATGTTCCTTTGCAACTATGGCTTGAAACCAATTTGGACTGCTCTTGCAAAAGTGGACCCGACACTCTTCAACCCGAAAGACATGTGCACAAAGCAGTATGTGCCACATGGGGTGATGAAGGAGGTCTTCTCTTCGTCTTCCTTGAACTGAATATCTAATGGTACCCAGAATATGCATCTAGAAAGGAGAGCAAATCACACCCGGAAGCGGAATCCATAATCTAGTCAATGCGCAACAAGGGGAATGGGTCCTTCGGGTATGCCTTTGTTCAAATCCGTGAAATCTATGCAAAGCCTCCATTTCCCATTAGCCTTGCACACAACCACTGTGTTTCCTAAACATGTTGGATGTAGTACTCCTCTGACCAAACCAGCAGCCTCAAGTTTCTTGATCTCTTCGGCAATGAACTATTGTCGATCCAAGGCCTGCTTATGCACCTTCTACTTAACGGGTCGGGCATGTGGGCAGACATCAAGGTGGTGCTCGATTACCTCCCTGGGAACACCGGGGATATCAGTTGGTTTCCAGGCATACACATTGATATTCGCCTGCAGGAAGGCAATGAGCATGCTTTCCTATTTGTCGTTGAGTGTGGTACTGATGATAGAATTACCATCTGTACTAGCCAGCCCTACCGGGACATTTTTCATGTGGGGTGTAGCAGCCTTGGTCCTTTTGCTGTTGGAACTCTTCGGCACATCATCAACAGGTTCCGCACACTCCATAGAGGTACTCTTCCCGGATTCCTTGTCGGCGTCCCTACTATATTTCTTCTTTCCTTTCCTTTCCTTGGCGGGCACTATGGCTTCGGCAGCCTCTGCCGCGACTATGTCCCAGTACATCTTATCCATGTATATCATCGCGTCTTTCTTATCTGGTGGAATGGATATGACGCCCATCGGCCCTGGCATCTTCAAGGTGTTGTAGGCATAGTGGGATGCCGCCATAAATTTGGGTATGGCCGGGCGCCCAAGGATTCTATCATACGGTAGGGGGAGGTCAACCACATCAAACACAATCTTCTTAGTCCAGTAGTTTAACTCTCCCCCAAATGTCACTGGCAACGTGATATTTCCCTTAGGACGACTCCTGCTGGGATTGATTAGTTGAAACATGCCCGTGGGCTTAAGCTCTTCCTCTGCTATCCGGAGCTTGCTGAGAACTTGTGGGGAAATCAGATTCAACCCAGCCCTGCCATCAACCAACATATTTGTGACCTTGAGGGTGCAGATCGTTGGTGAAACCAACAACGTCAAGCACCCTACCGCTATGATGCGGTTAGGGTGGTCCTCTTCATCAAATATGATGGGCATGGGTGACCTTTTGAGCGGCTTCCGAGCACCAGCCGCTGGCTCCATGACTTGACTTCACGTGCCCACAATTTAAGTTGGCGGTGAGAGGAGTGCAAAGATGCACCCCTATCAATACGCAGGGCCTCAGTGGCCTTCTGTAATTCCTGCTCACTTGTTTTCTCTTCATCCCCTCCAGCACTTTCATCATCGCAGTCTCCCTTCTCTCGGCCCCTGGCGGGTTTCCCTTTGTTCTGAGGAGCCTTGCCGGGGCGATTTACTTCACCGCCTCGGCCCTTTCCGCCAGGATCATTCTGAACTTTTTTGTTATCATGTTTTACTCAGTCCTCTGCTTCTTGACGAGCTGCTCAACCTGATGACACTCATGGAGATCATGGCCCTTGGTCCAATGAATTTTGCAGTACGATCCATCACCTTCCACAGCCTTCTCGGCAGCCTCATCCCCCCAACAGTCAGTGCACGCAGCAGCTTCCTTGCCGGGGGTTTCAGCTTTAGCCTTCTTGCCGGTACTGGGTGTGCCCGATCTCTCAACTGTCAAGACTGCCTTATCCTTGCACTTCTGGTTGTGCTTCTTGTTCTTCTTCCTCTGACTGGTGGACTCGTCATCATCCTCTGAGTCGATGTCAAAGCAATCTTCCTCTCCATGGAGCTTGCTCCCCTCTTCCACTCGGGCACAGTTGTCCACCAACGTATACAACTCCTTCACAGTCTTGAGCAACTGAACGTTCATCTTGGAACGTATCCTATGGTTGCGCACATTGGATTGGAAGGCAGCTATCACAACTGCTGGGTGGAAATCTGGAATATTTCTATCGATTCGGCTGAATCTTTGCAGGTACTTCCGTAGAGTCTCTCCTTCTTTCTGCTAGAGAAGCTGCAAATCACTAACCGTCCTGGTTCTTGATGGCCGCCCGTGAAGGCGCCAATGAACTCATGGCACAGGTCAGCCCAGGTTGAAATGGAGTTCTCCGACAGGTGCATCAGACAAGACCTCACATTTGACTTGAGTACCAAAGGATGTAGTTGGCTAACACCCTCTCTCTCTTCCCCCGGCAGCCTGAACAAAGATAGTGTAGATGGTCAAGAACTCTGTTGGGTTCCATCTACCATCATACTTCTTAGGTATCTCTGGCTTTAACGTGTGAGCGGACGGCCAAAAGACTTGCCATAGCTCATGGGTGAAGCAGGGCACCCGACCTCGAATGGTAAGACCCGCCCTCTCCGAGCGTGGGCTCGTCGACGTCGGGGCTGTCGCACCGATTGGGCTGGTAATGGTTGTCGCGATGTCGCTCGACGATGGCGCGCGCGCAATCCCTCCGCCTGTCCTCCATGGCTCTCCATTGGCCTTGACGTGCTCGAGGGTCGAAGGAGGCCATCGAGACATCGTCGGGTTCTAGGTTACGTGCCTCCCGTACTGCTTGCCGAGGTGGAGACTGCACCATGGGGGCGGTCCCTTCCATACATCCAGCCGCATGAGCCATGGCCGTTGCCTAGGGAGGCCGTGGCGGCCCATCTCACTATGGTCCTCCCGCCGTGGCGAAACCAATCAGATTTTGGATGGTGGCCCGCCACTCATCCATCTGATCAGGTGCCGGCAGAAATCTTAACAATAGCTGGGCCCGCGCCATGGACTCTGAGGCAGTGCTTGGCATAGGTGATGATGACTTTGACCGGTCTTTCGCTCAGCTCCTGATGGTGCCAGTGGCGACCGCACCGTGCCCTCGCTGTTGCGAACTAGCCGCTTAGATAGCGTGGTGACGTGGTGGAGGGGCTTGAGGGCCAGCGGCTCCGTTGGGCACAGTGGCTGGATCTGCCCGTTCTGGGGGCAGCGTGTGCCCTGCGGTCGCGCCCGCGGCATGGGCGGCCGGAGTGTTGCGATTCACCCCCAACGTTCGCCACCACTACGACTGTGCCCTTCAGCGAGGAGAGAAGGTGCAGACAAAATAATCCCCCCATCCGTACCTCGAGGAGCATGGTAATGTTTGCTTGAACTATGTCCGTATTTCCCAAAGAGGAAGGGATGATGCAGCACATCAACGGTAGGTATTTCCCTCAGTGGTGAGACCAAGGTTGTCGAACCAGTAAGAGAACCATGCAACACCACATAAAAAGCTCCTGCACACAAAGAACAAATACTTGCAACCCGACGTAAGAGAGGGGTTATCAATCCCTTACGGGTAAAAGGATAGGTAAAATTGTAGTAGATTGGATAAATAGATCTCGCGGAAAAAAATCCAAAAAAGTTTCGCTGCGTTTGGACTCTTTTTTATATTGATTTCTTGCGACATAGAAAACAAGAAGAAAACAACAACTGGCACTTGGCACTATGTCAAGAGGTTAATCCCAAAAAATGAAATAAAGTTGCTATAAAATGATGGCAAAACATCCAAGAATGATAATATAACAGCATGGAATAATAAAAAAATATAGATACGTTGGAGATGTATCAGCATCCCCAAGCTTAATTCCTACTTGTCCTTGAGTAGGTAAATGATAAAAACAGAATTTCTGATGTGACGTCCATGGTGAGCTGTGACCTCGCCATATAGGGCAACCCCAGGCTTCTCTCTGGAGCCCTTTGCTCTCTCTCCTTCCCAGCAACCCCCTGACCAACCCGCATCTCCTACCGTGCCCTCCTCTTCCTCCACGCCCGCCATTGCCGACGGCGAGCTCGGGCTAAATTCGTGTTGCCCGAGCCCCCTCCTCCCCACCTTGTCATGCGAGAACATCTCCACCGCCGACATGGAGCTCCCCCATGCTCCAAATCCCATCCCCGACGGTTGTAGCATCCAAATCATCCTCACCGGCACCCCGGTCCGCCGCACCCGAAGCTCCTCCTCTTCCCGGGCTCCCCCGTGGGTGTGAAGCACATGGATGGGTGCGCCGCGGCACGCCGACTCTGCCGGTATGCCAGGCGCCGCCGGAGGTGGCCCGTGCCACCCGGGAGAGCAACGGCGCCCGCTCGGCCTCGCCTCCCCTGCCTCTGCTCTGTTAGAGCAGGAGGTAGGCGAAGGCCTGAGTGCTGGGTCCCGCGCGTCAGCGACCGCCGGGCAGGCCCCGCTCTTTTAAGTGGAGACGTACTTCGGCGAAGACTCCTTCAACGTCGCCCTGTCGCCCGCGTGGCCGAGCCACTGGGCCGGCCCAGTTGTGCCACGCCATTAAATCTCGCCCAGTGCGCGCTGCCGCCGCTGGAATTTGGCCCATTAGGTAATTCCATTTGCTTTTTCTTTTTTAGCAAGATTCAAACTTTTCCAGCGACCTCATTTCAAGTCCAAATCCGATGATTCAAAATTTCAGTGATTCCATAAATCAATATCTATTTAATGAGCCATAGTGAACATTTTTACACTGCCTAGTTTCACTTGGATCTAACAAATAGGTCATTTATACTCCTAAACCAGCTTCAAAAATCCATAGAATATTCATTTGAACTCAAAATCCAGTGAAACCAATTTCTAAATGTTTCTAAAATCATGCCTCATTTAATGTGTACTTTTACTCGTTTTTTATAAAAAGGCATTCAATGGACAACTTGCAAATCCATTAAATCCATTTATTCCATCATACTGAAATGTTCAAAAATATTCACTAATCCATTCCCAATGAAACCACTCTGGTTATTTTTCATATAACCAGAGAACTCCTAGAAAAGTCCAACTCCCATTTTTAGAGCAATTTTATTTTTGCCTTGTTGTGTTGCTTATTGTGTTTGTTTTCGGCGTTAGTTGACAAACTAGACGGAGTACTTGGAGAAGGACCAGAAGATTTCAAGACTCTGATGAACCAGTCAAGCAGCCCTTTGACCATGTTTGAGAAACCCTTTTTATGCATGTCATATAGCACTTTTATTGCTTCATCGGAGTCATGATGATGAGGTGACCACTTGGGGTGGTTTGCCTCCATTACTATTACTTCCTTGTTCATACTTGCATTATGCATGACCCTACCTTCTTCTGAGGGGTATGCACTATAATAAATAAAATAGTGGTAAAATTATTAATTAAATGCTCATAAATTAATAAACAAATGCAAACTACTTTCTAAAATGTGCTAAGTTGTTTGTGACTGTGGCATAAATTGTAAGATCGATTTGGGTGCCACTTTAGTATTTTTACTAAAACTAAAATTAAGAGAAAACTAAAAAAAGAAACAAAGGGAAAATAAAACAAAAATAAAAGAAAGAGGAAAGGACCCCCCTTGGCCAACTGGGCCAGACGGGCCAACCGGCCAGGCCACCAACCGGCCCAACCCCCCTCCATAACCCCACCAGGGGGGAAACCCTAACCGACACCTTCCACCCACCCCCCCACTCACCCACATCTCCTCCCCCACTCCTCTTGATCCCATCTGGAATGGGGAGGCGTTCGATCCAACTCCCCCTCCTCTACCCCCGATTGGATCGGGGGTATCGATCCCCGTCGCTAGATGCGCGACGCCGCCCCGCCTTTGACACTGCTGGACCTCGCGACCACCTCGCCGGACCTCTCCATCGGACTGCTTCCTCTCCGTCCCCGTCGTCTCCATCTCCTCCCCGCGCCCCGCTACCTTGTCCCTGCATCGAACGGTGAGGCTTCCTCCTCTTCTTCTCCTCCTTCCATGCGATCACCGCCGCGCACCGGCGCCCGTGCCTCCCAACCGCACGCGCCGCCCATCCCGCTATGGCCTCTTCCACACCGCCTCGCCCCGCACGGCCAGTCGCCTCGCCTCCACCAGCGGCACCCCCTGTCGCGCCCTGGCCACGAGGCCTGCCGCGCCCGGCCACGTCCCGTGCCTGTTGAGCCCGTCATGGCCTCCCCCACACCCCCTATTGCACCTCCTGCTTCTCCTCCCTCGCCGCTGCCGCCGACGACCACAGCCGTCACGCCCCTACTCCCCCCTCTCCGCTCCGCCTCAGGCCCCCGCGCCCCCGCTCGCTGCTGCCTTCTGCTCTACTGTGGCGGCTACCACCGTCCGCGCGCTCGGCCGCGGCCACGGCCACCGGCGCACAAGGCGCGCGCCCACCCTTTGCATGCCGCCCCGCAGCGCCCGTTCGGGCGGGCTAGCGCTCGTCGCTTGGCTCTGCCCGGTGCTCATTTGCCCACTTTGGCCCCCTAGGGCCTATGGCAAAGGGGGCCCACCCCAGAATGTTTTATAAAAAAGGAATAAAATAAAATAAATAAAAATAATATACTTAATTAATTAAGATGATTAATTAACGTAATTAATCTAATTAAGCCTAATTAGTTAACCTAATCACTTTAATTAAACTGACTAATCCTATTTAGTTAACGGTGTCAATGACAGACCGGACCCACACGTTAGTTTGACCCAATCAACCCCCTGTTGACTGCTGACGTCATGCTGACGCCAGCAAACACTATTATGGATAATGTTGAATTAAAATATTTAAATTAACCCTAAAATGATTTAAATCTTTTAAAAATCATATAAAATAAATCGTAGCTTAGATGAAAATACTTTCTACATGAAAGTTGCTCAGAACGGCGTGACGAATCCGGATACGCAGCCCGTTCGTCTGCCACACACCCCTAGCATATCGAACATGCAACTTTCCCCCTCCGGTTCATCTGTCTGAAAACGCGAAACACCGGGGATACTTTCGCGGATGTTTCCCCCGTTTGTCGGTATCACCTACTACCGCGATTGGGCACCCCTAGCATCACACTTTGTCATGTCATGCATAGTCATGCATTTGTTTGCATTGTATTTATTGTTTCTTCCCCCTCTTCTCTCGACACCTAGACCGACGCTGCTGCTACCTAGTACGACTACGGTGTTGACGACCCCTCCTTCTCGGCTGAGCTTCCAGGCAAGCCCCCCCCCTTGATCACCAGATATCACCTATTCTCCTCTATACTGCTTGCATTAGAGTAGTGTAGCATGTTACTGTTCGGTTAGTCCTATTCTGTTGCATAGCCTGTCATTGTTGCTACAGTCGTTGATACCTTACCTGCAATCCTAAATACTTAGTATAGGATGCTAGTTTATCATCATTGGCCCTACATTCTGGTCAGTCTGCCTTGCTATACTATCGGGTCGTGATCACTTGGGAGGTGATCACGGGTATATACTATACATATATACATACTATATAGATGGTAACTAAAGTCGGGTTGGCTCATTGAGTACCTGTAAGTGATTCCGATGTGGGGGCTGAAAGGACAGGTGGCTCCATCCCAGTAGAGGTGGGCCTGGGTTCCCGACGGCCCCCTACTGTTACTATGTGGCGGAGCGACAGGGCAGGTTGAGACCACCTAGGCGAGAGGTGGGCCTGGCCCTGGTCGGCGTCCGCGGTTACTTCATAATAACACGCTTAACGAGATCTTGGTATTTGATCCGAGTCTGGCCACTGGCCTACACGCACTAACCAACTACACGGGAACAGTTATGGGCACTCGACGTCGTGGTATTAGCCGATGCCTTCTTGACGTCAGCGACGGAGCGGCGCGCGCCGGATTGGACTGGAACGCCTGCTCTTGTATTAGGGAGGCTAGGTCTGCTTTCGGCGGCCCTCGCAACGTGCATGTGTGCAATGGGCGATGGGCCCAGACCCCTGCGCCATAGGAGTTAGACCGGCGTGTTGACCTCTCTGTTGTGCCTAGGTGGGGCTACGACATGTTGATCTTCCGAGGCCGGGCATGAACCAGGAAAGTGTGTCCGGCCAAATGGGATCGAGCATGTTGGGTTATGTGGTGCACCCCTACAGGGAAGTTTATCTATTCGAATAGCCGTGTCCCTCGGTAAAAGGACGACCCAGAGTTGTACCTTGACCTTATGACAACTAGAACCAGATAGTTAATAAATCACACCCAGACAAGTTCCACAGACAACCCGGTGATCGCTTTTCCACAGGGCGATGAGGGGAGTATCGCCGGGTAGGATTATGCTATGCGATGCCACTTGGAGGACTTCAATCTACTCTCTTCTACATGCTGCAAGACGAAGGCTGCTAGAAGCGTAGTCTTCGATAGGACTAGCTATCCCCCTCTTATTCTGGCATTCTGTAGTTCAGTCCACCGATATTGCCTCTTTACGCATATACCCATGCATATGTAGTGTAGATCCTTGCTTGCGAGTACTTTGGATGAGTACTCACGGTTGCTTTTCTCCCTCTTTTCCCCTTTTCCCTTCTACCTGGTTGCCGCAACCAGACGTTGGAGCCCAGGACCCAGACGCCACCGTCGACGACGACTACTACTCTGGAGGTGCCTACTACTATGTGCAAGCCACTAACGACGACCAGGAGTAGTTAGGAGGATCCCAGGCAGGAGGCCTGCGCCTCTTTCGATCTGTATCCCAGTTTGTGCTAGCCATCTTATGGCAACTTGTTTAACTTATGTCTGTACTCAGATTTAGTTGCTTCCGCTGACTTGTCTATGATCGAGCACTTGTATTCGAGCCCTCAAGGCCCCTGGCTTGTAATATGATGCTTGTATGACTTATTTATGTTTTTAGAGTTGTGTTGTGATATCTTCCCGTGAGTCCCTGATCTTGATCATACACATTTGTGTGCATGATTAGTGTATGATTGAATCGGGGGCGTCACACGGTGGGAGTAGTTAGGTTGCTAAAGTAGTTGCTACGCAAAAAGGGACGGGAATATGCATGGTGATGGAGACAAAGTATTTTCAAAAGACTTTTCGAAAACCCCGTCGGGTGCCACTTATGCACGAGGGAGATAATGAGATGGGTAACCACTTGATGATGAAGTGGTGTATCGAGGCAAGTGTGTGTGCTGTTTTCAAAACGGATTGGTTTAAGTTGCGAACGTTATTCCAACCTTATATGCGCAACCACTCTACCCTTATATCGGAAAGGGCATTGTTAATTACCTAGGCCGATACTAGCTTGGATCCCGCATTACTAGTGACGGGGGAGAGTTGGTGCTCTCTCTTGGGACGGGGTCGTGCCCGGTAGGGCGGGCATGACTGTTTTCATAGGGCACCAGACACACCGTTGGTACACCGTGCAAGTGGTATGTGATGAATATGGGAGCAAGGCTCCACAATTTTAGGATGTGAAATTTTGGGCACGGGGGTTACTGCCAATCGAGTGGACTCTATGTTAGTGTCGTCTAGGGAAAGATAGTGATCGGGTGCTTACCCCGGGTACTTGAGGTACCGCAGGTCGTGGATGAGATGGAAGTTCCCCGGATCTTGTGGGTAAAGTGTGCAACCTCTATAGAGTGTAAAACTATTCGGCCTGGGCCTTGACCCTGGGCCTTGACTCTAGGTCGGGAAGACCTTGGCCAATACTCAACTGTGACCACCACCAATGCCTCAGCCCACTTTACGTACCCCATATGCTTCATGGAGTACTTGGGCAAGTTAGTTGTCATGTTTATTTGAGGACATGCATGTCCACATGAAGACGGAAGAAGAGTTGTTCAGCTGGTTAGAGAACATCTGAAGACCGCCATGTCAAGGAGGAAGAACTATACCAACCACCATTGCCAAAAAGTAAACTTCAGCATCGGAGACCAGGTGTATCTGCAAGCCACTCCTCTCAAAGGAACCAAGCACTTCCATGTCAAAGAGAAGCTCACCCCAAGATTATCGACCCCCTTCGAGATCACTACAAGATGAAGAGAAGACTATTACTAAATGGAGTTGCCACCTGAGTTACCCACTGTGCACAATGTTTTCCATGCGACACAATGATACGTCTCCGTCGTATTTATAATTTTTCATTATTCCATGCCAATATTCTTCAACTTTCATATACTTTTGGCAAGTTTTTTTACTATTTTTGGGACTAACATATTGATCTAGTGCCCAGTGCCAGTTCCTGTTTGTTGCATGTTTTATGTTTCGCAGAAACCCAATATCAAACGGAATCCAAATGGGATAAAAATGGACGGAGAATTATTTTGGAATATTTGGAACTTTTCGGAGGAAGAATCAACGCGAAACATCGTCTAAGGTAGCCACGAGACAGGGGGGCGCGCCCACCACCCCTGGGCGCGCCTGGCACTCTCGTGGGCCACTTGTAAGGCGGTTGACGCTCTTCTTTTGCCACAAGAAAGCTAATTTTATGAGAAAAATCTGGGCGAAAGATTCACCCCAATAGGAGTTACGGATCTCTGGATATAAAAGAAACAGTGAAAGGGCAGAATCTCAGAACGCAGAAACAGAGAGATAGATCCAATCTGAGGGGCTCTTGCCCCTCCCAAGCCATGGGAGCCAAGGACCAGAGGGGAAACCCTTCTCCCATCTAGGGAGAAGATCAAGGAAGAAGAAGAAGAAGGGGGGCTCTCTCCCCCTTGCTTTCGGAGGCGCCGGAACGCCGCCGAGGGCCATCATCATCACCGCGATCTTCACCAACACCTCCATCATCTTCACCAACATATGCATCACCTTCCCCCTTCTATATTCAGCGGTCCAATCTCCCGCAACCCTCTGTACCCTCTACTTGATCATGGTGCTTTATGCTTCATATTATTATCCAGTGATGTGTTGCCATCCTATGATGTCTGAGTAGATTTTCGTTGTCCTATCGGTGATTGATGAATTGCTATGATTGGTTTCATTTGCTTGTGGTTATGTTGTTGTACTATTGTGCCCTCCGTGTCGCGCAAACATGAGGGATTCCTGCTGTAGGGTGTTGCAATACGTTCATGATTCTTTTATGGTGGGTTGCTTGAGTGACAGAAGCATAAACCCGAGTAAGGGGATTGTTGCATATGGGATAAAGGGGACTTGATGCTTTAATGCTATGGTCGGGTTTTACCTTAATGAATCTTTAGTAGTTGCGGACGCTTGCTAGAGTTCCAATCATAATTGCATATGATCCAAGAAGAGAAAGTATGTTAGCTTATGCCTCTCCCACATAAAACTTGCTATCGGTCTAGTAATGTAGTCCATTGCTTACGAACACTTTCGCAACTCCTACCACCACTTTCCCACACTCGCTTTATTTACTTTATTGCATCTTTATCTAAACAGCCCCTAGTTTTTATTTACGCGTTCTTTATTATCTTGCAAACCTATCCAACAACACCTACAAAGTACTTCTAGTTTCATACTTGTTCTAGGTAAAGCGAATGTCAACCGTGCGTAGAGTCGTATCAGTGGCCGATAGGACTTGAGAGAGTATTTGTTCTACCTTTAGCTCCTCGTTGGGTTTGACACTCTTACTTATCGAAAGAGGCTACAACTATCCCGTGTACTTGCGGGTCATCAAGACCTTTTTCTGGCGCCGTTGCCGGGGAGTCATAGCATGGGGTGAATATTCTCATGTGTGCTTGTTTGCTTTATCACTAAGTAATTTTTATTTGCTGTTCTTAGTTGTTCTCTATCTTTAGTTATGGATATGGAACATGAAATACCAAAAAAATTAGGTGTACTTGCTACTCATGGAGATGGGGTAACTCCTAAAACCCTTGATTCTCATTATGTGAAAGATATTATGTACTACTTTGATAATCCTGAGAAAACCCCACTAAACTTTATAATGGGAGTCACATTGGATCAACGTGAATACTTCAGGGATTATCGCTTTTCACAAAAAGGGAAACTGTTATGGGATCAAATTAATATGTTGCATTGGTATGCTCGGGATCTATGCTTAAGATATGATATTACTTCTTGCTCTAGGATGAAGGCTCCACACCTTCCCTTTTCATGCAAATTTAATGATAATGAAACCTTAGCTTCTTATGCTATAATGGTATATATGATTACTATGATGTTGAACAAATTGAAGAATTTGTTGCTTTTAAGGCTGCTTTTGAAATTGATCTTTGTTTGAAAAGTATGAAGCTTTTGATGATGACGTTTATAGGCCTGAAAATCTTGCAATACTTAGATATTGCTATGAAAATTATGAATACAACTACAATATTAATGCATTTATTGAGAAAGTCTCCGCTATCCAAGAAGAGACTAATATTTTGCAGGAAGCTATGAAAGAAGAAATTGATGAAACTGTGAGCTCATTGGATGAAAAAGATGATGAGGAGAGCGAAGAACAAATGGAGGAAGAGCGGATTGATCACCCGTGCCCACCTTGTAATGATAGTAACTCTTCAACTCATACATTGTTTAATTCCCCTATGTGCTTACCGAAGGATGATTTCTATGATCCCGTTGATTCTCTTGAAATATCCCTTTTTGATGATGCTTGCTATATTTGTGGGCAAGATGCCAATATGAATTTTGCTTATGGAGATGAACTTGCTATTGTTCCTTATGTTAAACATGAAATTGTTGCTATTGCACCCACGTATGATAGTCCTATTATCTTTTTGAATTCTGCCGACTACACTATATCGGAGATGTTTGTGCTTATTAAGGATTATATTGATGGGTTGCCCTTTACTAATGCACATGATGATTTTGATAGATGTAATATGCATGTGCTTGCTTCTCCTACTTGCAATTATTATGAGAGAGGAACTACATCTCTGCCTCTTTATGTTTCCAACATGGTGAAATTGCAAGAAACTATTTATACTATGCGTTGGCCTTTACTATGTGTTGGGGATATAACTATTTGTGTAAGCCGCCCAGGAGGGGCCGGGTTACACAAAGAGGATTCACCAGAGAGAAGCCCAAGGCCAAGCATGAAGATGGCGGTTCAATAAAGGGCTTAAGGCCCGCAGGCGACTTAAGGCCCGTTGTAGTAAACCGCCGTAATGGCATGACTTGTATCATAAGGTAGATTTAATTAGTCACCGAGCCGGACACTGTTATAAGCCGACCGGGACTCTCTAAGCCACAGGGCGTCATCCCGTGTATATAAGGGGACGACTTGCTGGTGGCTTAGGGCAAGAAACAACTCATCGAGAGCCGGGCATAGCGTATCTCGCTCCTTGGTCATCGAAACATCAATACCAACCCAACTAGACGTAGGCCTTACCTTCACCGTAAGGGGCCGAACTAGTATAAAAACCTCTCGTGTCCCTTGTCCTATTTTAACCTCTTCAAGCTTCCTAGTTGAGATGGCTCCACAACTAAGTCCTTTCACGAGGACATCTAACGTGACAATTCCACGACAGTTGGCGCCCACCATGGGGCCAGCGCACGGTGGATTTGAGTTCTTGAAGGGCAACTTCGAAGGGCTCAAGGGGTACGTAGTGGGCCGGATGACCAATAGTCGTCGCGGCAAGATTTACATCGACGACGAAGGTTGGGGTCCCGACGCCGGCTCAATTGAGTATGGATACTGGGTCCCCTTCGGCGGAATCCACGTCTTCATCGGCCGGATTGGTGAGCCGGGCCCTGAGCTGGACAACTGCACTGACCTCGTCGAGACGGCTCAGCTTGCGAAGATGACCCGGACTCAACCTGTCATGAAGCGTGCTTTCGTGGGATGCATCCACGGAGAGGGACTTTCTGAAGGATCTGAAGATAGGGGTGAGACGGCCGCCCTCTCAAATGGTGATTCGTCCGCCGGTTCAACAGATTCGTTGTACCAAGTGCAAGACGGTGTGCTCGGGGGCTGTTCCGATGGCATCAGTATTCCGGACCCTGGTGAGCCGCCAAGATGGGCAGGAGTCTTTATGGATGGGACTCAGCCCGTCTCAAACTCTACAGCCGCTGCATTAGTAACGTCCGGATTAGGAGCAGCCGGGGCAGGCGGCCCCGTGCGCCCACTGGCTCAGGTGCTGATAGACCTCATGGACAAGCTTACGACCCTGTTAACCGCAACGGTGATCCATGCAGATAAAGGTGAGCATGACGCGGAGGTGGCACGGGTGCGTGAGGAGATAGCTCAGGCCAAGGAGGCCTTGGTAGCTGAGGACACTAATTAGCCACGGAGCGAGCGGCTCTAGATGCCCGGGCACAGCGGCTGCAGTCGGAAGCTTACCAGCTCACAATGAGCTTAAACGCATCCAATGAGGTGATGAGGAGGAGACATCAGAAAACCCAGTCCCGTTTACCTCTGAATTCCGACCCTCAGGTTCTTTTCGCTACACCTGGAGCCGGCCCAAGTAACCCGCCAGAGGCCAATCAACTTATGACAGCCGGAACAGGAGGGCCGGTCCAGCCTCGGGAGATGGCACCACCTCACGTGAGCATGCCACCGCCGCGTTATGTGCCGATTCCACTGGGTCACTTTTCCAACCCCATGGAGAACTTAATCGCAGCCTCAACACGTTTGACGGCTCTTCCTATGGACGATGATGACCCGGCGGCAGTGGAGACACGGAGGGTCAGAGAACTTCTCCAGACGGCCTTAGCTCAGCAGGAGACCTATTCTTACAGCCGGCACAGAATTCATTCAACTCCCCCGCCTTGGTTAGCGCCGCCTCGCCAGAACTGGAGCCTCAGTTACAACAGGCACATGGAGTCGGAAGCTTTGTCAAGCAACGCTCAACGCCGTAACCTGCCCTGTGGCTATAATCCAGTGCAAGATCGAATACGTCAGGAGAACGAGCGGGCGGCTCAGTTAGCGGCTCAAAAGACGGCACATCAAGATTTTCCAGAGTATCCAACGACCTCCGTTCAGGCGGGAGTAGCCACTAGAACCGGTGGTGTTCCTTGCCTGGTGCCGGCTTTGCGTAATGTGAGGTTGCCCAAGGACTTCAAGGGACCTCGAAAGGTGCCGAATTACACGGCCGACTTACAGCCCGGGGCATGGATCGAGAGTTATGAGATGGCCATGGATCTGTTGGAAGTCAGTGATGCAGCGATGGTTAAATATTTCACCATGATGTTAGATGGAACGGCCCGGTCTTGGTTAAAAGGTTTGCCACCCAATTCCATTGGTTCATGGGAAGAGTCAAAGGCCCAGTTCATCCAGAACTTCAAGGACACCTGCAAGCAATCTATGTCGATTGTGGACTTGACGAATTGTAAGCAGGGGGAGGGTGAATCCACCACCCATTGGGTACGCCGGGTCAAGGAGATAATTCATTCATCTGACAAGATGGATGCCGGTTCTGCAGTCCTTATGTTGGAGAAGAATTGTAGCTTTGAGCCGCTGAGGCAGAAACTGGGGCGCCTTAAACGTGACTGCAAGGATATAGGTACGCTGATGGCGGCTTTAGTTAAGTATGCCGATTCTGATAGTACCAAGGATCCCGCGTCTGACGATGAGAAGACAGGGAATGGAAAACGGAACGGCAATGGAAAGGGTCAACAGCATAACCCGGGGAATCAAAGCGGCAATAAGCGTAAGGCGGACGATAACCTAGAATTTGTGGCCAATGCCAATGCGCAAGGTAACAATCAGAGACGTAAGGGTAAACCGCCTCGATCCGGCGGGTCAGGCCGATCTCTAGAACAACTACTCAATGAGCCCTTCCCGAGACATGGTACCAGGGAGCGGCCCGCCACACACCTGTGAAAAGATTGCGCGATCATGAAGGCGTTTAAGAATTCCAACACCTATGATGGCCATAATGGGTCTGGTGGCGGTTCAGGGGCTGGCAGTTTTCATGGCCCGGGTGGCGGCTTAGGTTCCGGCTTTCAGGGATGTCAAGGAGGCTATAATCAACAGCAGTCTGGTCATGAAGAGCAGCAGCAGCAGCAGTCGGGCTATGAAAGCAACCCGAAGCAGTTGAATGGTGGGCAGTATCACGTGTTTACCACTAGCTTATGCAAACGTGACCAGAAGGTTCATAAGAGGGCCGTGAATTCTGTCGAGCCGGCAATTCCTCAGTATTTGAGGTGGTCAGAACAACCCATCATATGGAGCAGAGAAGATCACCCTCCATGAGTCGATAATCTGGGTTAGTTGGCCTTGGTAGTGGCACCTCAGGTTGGTGGATATAAATTCACTAAGGTACTCATGGACGGGGGTAGTAGCATCAATATCCTCTATTATGAGACCTTTCGACGCATGGGGTTAATTGAGAAAAATCTAACGACATCCAACACTGTTTTCCATGGAGTGGTCCCTGGTAAGTCGGCTTACCCAGTTGGCAAGATTGGGCTGGAGGTGGCCTTCGGAGACGAATATGACTCCAGAGCTGAGAAGTTGACGTTTGAGGTGGTCAAAATCAGGAGCCCATATCATGCTCCGTTCGGGCGGCCGGCTTATGCTAAGTTCATGGCCCGGCTGTGTTATGTTTATTTACAGCTCAAGATGCCGGGTCACAAGGGCACCATCACTATGCATGGAAGTCGGAAGGTGGCGTTGGAGTGTGAAGAAGGCGACGCGGCTTATGCTGAGTCGGCCTGTGCAGCGGAAGAGCTCAAATTTTATCAAGACAATGTTGACCCAGCGGATATGACCTCCCTGAAGAAACCATCTACAGAGCATGACCCGGCATTGAAGTTTAAATTGGCTGCCGAGACAAAGCTTGTTGATTTTACCCCGGGTGACCCTTCTAAGCAGTTCAGCATCAGCAGCAATTTGGATCCCAAATAGGAAAGCATGCTCATCGAGTTCATCCGTGAGAATCGGGACATCTTTGCATGGAAACCTTCTGACATGCCGGGTGTACCGAGGGAACTCGCCGAGCACACTCTCAATATTGATCTGATGTATAAGCCGGTCAGGCAGTTTCTTCGGCATTTTAACATGGAGAGACGGAAAGCTATTGGACAGGAGGTCGCCCGGCTCTTAGCAGCCGGGTTTATTGTTGAAGTTTTTCACCCGGAGTGGTTGGCTAACCCGGTGCTTGTCCTCAAGAAGAACGGAACCTGGCGGATGTGTGTGGACTACACGGACTTAAACAAGGCTTGTCCGGCTGATCCCTTTTCTCTCCCCCGTATTGATCAAATCATTCATGCTACGGCGGGTTGTGAATATTTGAGCTTTTTGGATGCTTACTCTGGTTATCATCAGATCAAAATGGCAGTTAAGGACCAGGAGAAGACGGCTTTCATCACTCCGTTTGGGGCCTTCCATTATGAATCTATGCCGTTCGGACTCAAGAGTGCTCAGGCGACTTATCAGCGATCTGTGTAGAAGTGTCTACACGATCAAATCGGGCGTAATGTTCATGCTTATGTAGATGACATTGTGGTGAAGTCCAGGGAGAAGGAAACCTTAATATCCGATTTAAAAGAGACATTTGATAATCTCCGGGTTTATATAATGATCCTTAACCCGGCCAAGTGTGTATTTAGTGTACCTGTGATACGTCTCCAACGTATCTACAATTTTTGATTGCTCCATGCTACTTTATCTATTGTTTAGGACTATATTGGGCTTTATTTTCCACTTTTATATTATTTTTGGGACTAACCTATTAACCGGAGGCCCAGCCCAGAATTGCTATTTTTTGCTTTTTTCAGTATTTCGAAGAAACAGAATATCAAACAGAGTCCAAATGGAATGAAACCTTCGGGAACGTGATTTTCTCATCAGATAAGACCCAGGAGACTTGGACCCTCCGTCAAGAAAGCCACGAGGTGGTTACGAGGGTGGAGGGCGCTCCCTCCCCCCTAGGCGCACCCCCCTGCCTCGTGGGCCCCTCGGAGCTCCACCGACGTACTCCTTCCTCCTATATATACCTACGTATCTCCATATGATCAGGGGGGAGCCAAAAACCTAATTCCGCCGCCGCAACCTTCTGTATCAACGAGATACCATCTTGGGGCCTGTTCCGGAGCTCCGCCGGAGGGGGCATCTACCACGGAGGGCTTCTACATCAACACCATAGCCCCTCCGATGAAGTGTGAGTAGTTTACTTCAGACCTTCGGGTCCATAGCTAGTAGCTAGATGGCTTATTCTCTCTTTTTGGATCTCAATACAATGTTCTCCCCCTCTCTTGTGGAGATCTATTCGATGTAATCTTCTTTTTCCGGTGTTTTTGTTGAGACCGATGAATTGTGGGTTTATGATCCAGTATTAACTATGGAAAATATTTGATTCTTCTCTGAATCTTTTATGTACGATTGAGTTATCTTTGCAAGTCTCTTCAAATTATCCGTTTGGTTTGGCCAACTAGATTGGTAGTTCTTGCAATGGGAGAAGTGCATGGCTTTGGGTTCAATCTTGCGGTGTCCTTACTCAGTGACAGAAAGAGTTGCAAGGCACGTATTGTATTGTTGCCATCGAGGATAACAAGATGGGGTTTATATCATATTGCATGAATTTATCCCTCTACATCATGTCATCTTGCTTAAAGCGTTACTCTGTTTTTAACTTAATACTCTAGATGCATGCTGGATAGCGGTCGATGAGTGGAGTAATAGTAGTAGATTCAGAATCGTTTCGATCTACTTGGCACGGACGTGATTCCTATATACATGATCATTTCCTAGATATACTCATAACTGTGCTCAATTCTGTCAATGGCTCAACAGTAATTTGTTCACCCACCGTAGAATACTTATGCTCTTGAGAGAAGCCACTAGTGAAACCTATGGCCCCCGGGTCTATTCTCATCATATTAATCTATATCACTTTATTTACTTGCTTTGTTTTTACTTTGCCTTTACTTTTTACTTTGCATCTATCTATCAACAATACCAAAAATATTATCTCTATCAGATCTCACTCTCGTAAGTGACCGTGAAGGGATTGACAACCCCTAAGCATTGGTTGCGAGTTGCTATCATGTTGTGCATGTACGAGGGACTTGCGCGTGACCTCCTACTGGATTGATACCTTGGTTCTCAAAAACTGAGGGAAATACTTACGCTACTGTGCTGCATCATCCTCTCCTCTTCGGGGAAAACCAACGCAAGCTCGAGACGTAGCAAGAAGGATTTCTGGCGCCGTTGCCGGGGAGGCTTACGAAAAAGTCAACATACCAAGTACCCATCACAATCCCTATCTCTTGCATTACATTATTTGCCATTTGCCTCTCATTTTCCTCTCCCCCACTTCACCCTTGCCGTTTTATTCGCCCTCTCTTTCCCAATATCCTCCTCTTTTTCCCTTTGCCTTTTGTTTGCTCGTGTGTTAGTTTGCTTGCTTGTCATCATGTCTAATTCCTTATCCGCTCCTATGTCTCCTGAGTTTGAACTTCTACACTTCAAGCAAAGGCAAGGAGAAAACTTAAAAGATTCTTGGTATAGGATGATGGAATCTTATCATAAGTGCACCCTAGAGGTGAACTTCAGAATTCTTCTTCAAAAAATTTATGTTGGGTTAAATATGACGCATAGACAACTCTTGGACTGCATTGCCAAGGGAAATTTCATTGAAATTGATCCCAGCATTGCGCATGAAATTATAGAGGGAATAGTGGGAACACTACCCCAAAAGGGAGGATCTCATCCGACCCAAGGAGAAACCCAAGTGTTTGAGAAGATTTGCGAAGTAACAAAAATTTTACAAAAGTCTCTTGAGCCTCTTAAAAGTGTTAGCGGAAATCTTCACCGCATGAATATGTTGATTACTCTTTGCAATAAGTGGTTGGATTATTTAGATATAAAAATTTCCGAGTATGAAGGGAAGTGGAAAGAACCTCCCGGGCCCGAGCATGACTCCACCAAAAAACTGGAAATTAAAGATGACACTACCTAAATCTATCCTTGCTTTTATGCCTAGCTAGGGGTGTTAAACGATAGCGCTTGTTGGGAGGCAACCCAATTTTATTTTGTGTTTTTTGTTTTTTCTTATGTTTAGCAATAAATAATCCATCTACCTTCTGTTTGGATGTGGTTTGATGTTTTAATTAGTGTTTGTGCCAAGTAGGACCTATAGGATAACCTACGATGATAGTTGATTTGATTCTGCTGAAAAACAGAAACTTTGCGCGCACAAATATAATTATGATGAATTACAGGAATGTGATTTTGTGTTGATTCTTTTTTCCTTCTGATCAATAAACAAATTGTCCGGAACTTCCTATTTTGGTAGAATATTTAGAGTTCCAGAAGTATGCGTTAGTTACAGATTACTACAGACTGTTCTGTTTTTGACAGATTCTGTTTTTCGTGTGTTGTTTGCTTATTTTGATGAATCTATGGCTAGTAAAATAGTTTATAAACCATAGAGAAGTTGGAATACAGTAGGTTTAACACCAATATAAATAAAGAATGAGTTCATTAAAGTACCTTGAAGTAGTCTTTTGTTTTCTTTCTCTAACGGAGCTCACGAGATTTCTGTTGAGTTTTGTGTTGTGAAGTTTTAAAGTTTTGGGTGAATTCTTTTGATGGATTATGGAACAAGGAGTTGCAAGAGCCTAAGCTTGGGGATGCCCATGGCAGCCCCAAGATAATCCAAGGACACCAAAAAGTCAAAGCTTGGGGATGCCCCGGAAGGCATCCCCTCTTTCGTCCACTTCCATCGGTAATTTACATGGAGCTATATTTTTATTCACCAACATGATATGTGTTTTGCTTGGAGCGTCTTGTATTATTTGTGTCTTTGCTTGTTAGTTTACGACAATCATCCTTGCTGTACACACCTTTTGAGAGAGCCATACATGAATTGAAATTTGTTAGAATACTCTATGTGCTTCACCTATATCTTTTGAGCTTGATAGTTTTGCTTATAATGCTTCACTTATATCCTTTTGAGCTTGATAATTTTTGCTCTAGTGCTTCACTTAGATCATTTAGAGCACGGTTGTGGATTTGTTTTAAAGAAACTTGATCTCTCATGCTTCACTTAGATTCTTTTGAGAGTCTTTAATAGCATGGTAATTTGCTTAATGTTAATATACTTGGTGTTCAAGATATGTGAAACTTTCTTTTGAGTGAATTGAATACTAAGATAAGTTTGATGCTTGATAATTGTTTTGAGATATGGAGGTGATAATATCATAGTCATGCTAGTTGGGTGATTATGAATTTGAGAAATACTTGTGTTGAAGTTTGCAAATCCCGTAGCATGCACGTATGGTCAAAGTTGTGTAACAAATTTGAAACATGAAGTGTACCTGGTTTGTGCATCCTTATGAGTGGCGGTCGGGGACGAGCGATGGTCTTTTCCTACCAATCTATCCTCCTAGGAGCATGCGCGTAGTAATTTTTTGCAATAAGTATATGAGTTCTTTTGACTAATGTTGAGTCCATGGATTGTACGCACTCTCACCTTTCCACCTTTGCTAGCCTCTTCGGTACCGTGCATTGCCCTTTCTCACCTTGAGAGTTGGTGCAAACTTCACCGGTGCATCCAAACCCCGTTATACGATATGCTCTATCACACATAAACCTCCTTATATCTTCCTCAAAACAGCCACCATACCTACCTCTCATGGCATTTCGATAGCCATTCCGAGATATATTGCCATGCAACTTCCACCATCATCATCATGACATGCATTACTTTTGTCATATTTCCATTGCATGATCTTGTAGTTGACATCGTATTTGTGGCAAAGCCACCATGCATTATTTTTCATACATGTCACTCTTGATTCATTGCACCATCCCGGTACACCGCCGGAGGCATTCATATAGAGTCATATCTTGTTCTAGTATCGAGTTGTAATTCATATGTTGTAATGAAAGTGTGATGATCATCATTAGAGCATTGCCCAAATAAAAAAAGGCCCAAAAAAAAGGGGAAAGGCCAATATAAAAAAAGGACCAAAAAAAATATATAAAAAGGGCAATGCTACTATCTCTTTTTCCACACTTGTGCTTCAAAGTAGCACCTTGTTCTTCATGTAGTGAGTCTCATATATTGTGCTTCAAAGTAGCACCATGTTTTTCATATAGTGAGTCTCTTAAGTTGTCTTGTTCATACTATTGGGAATTTTTCATTATAGAACTTGGCTTGTATATTCCTACGATGGGCTTCCTCAAAATGCCCTAGGTCTTCATGAGCAAGCAAGTTGGATGCACAACCACTAGTTTTCTTTTGTTGAGCATTCATAACTCTAGTGCATCCGTTGCATGGCAATCCCTACTCCTCATGTTGACATCAATTGATGGGAACCTCCATAGCCCGTTGATTAGCCTCGTCAACGTGAGACTTTCTCCTTTTTTGTCTTCTCCACACAATCCCCATCATCATATTCTATTCCACCCATAGTGCTATATCCATGACTCACGCTCATGTATTGCGTGAAGGTTGAAAAAGTTTGAGATTATTTAAGTATGAAACAATTGCTTGGCTTGTCATTGGAGGTATAGAAGTTGGGAACATCTTTGTGTGACGAAAATGAAGCATAGCCTAACTATATGATTTTGTAGGGATGAACTTTCTTTTGCCATGTTATTTTAAGAAGACATGATTGCTTTGATTAGTATGCTTGAAGTATTATTATTTCTGTGTCAATATGAACTTTTGTCTTGAATCTTTCAGATCTGAATATTCATATCACAATTAAGAAGATTTACATTGAAATTATGCCAAAGTATCACTCCGCATCAAAAATCCTTTTTTTTTATAATTTACCTACTCGAGGACGAGCAGGAATTAAGCTTGGGGATGCCTGATACGTCTCCAACGTATCTATAATTTTTGATTGCTCCATGCTACTTTATATATTGTTTTGGACTATACTGGGCTTTATTTTCCACTTTTATATTATTTTTGGGACTAACCTATTAACCGGAGGACCAACCCAGAATTGTTGTTTTTTGCTTTTTTCAGTATTTCGAAAACAGAATATCAAACGGAGTCGAAATGGAATGAAACCTTCGGGAACGTGATTTTCTCATCAGATAAGACCCAGGAGACTTGGACCCTCCGTCAAGAAAGCCACGAGGCGGTCACGAGGGTGGAGGGCGCGCCCTCCCCCTAGGCGCGCCCCTGTCTCGTGGGCCCCTTGGATCTCCACCGACGTACTCCTTCCTCCTATATATACCTACGTAACCCCGTACGATCAGTGGGGAGCCAAAAACCTAATTCCACCGCCGCAACCTTCTGTATCCATGAGATCCCATCTTGGGGCCTGTTTGGGAGATCCGCCGGAGGGGGCATCTACCACGGAGGGCTTCTACATCAACACCATAGCCCCTCCGATGAAGTGTGAGTAGTTTACTTCAGACCTTCGGATCCATAGCTAGTAGCTAGATGGCTTCTTCTCTCTTTTTGGATCTCAATACAATGTTCTCCCCCTCTCTTGTGGAGATCTATTTGATGTAATCTTCTTTTTGCGGTGTGTTTGTTGAGACCGATGAATTGTGGGTTTATGATCCGGTATTATCTATGGAAAATATTTGATTCTTCTCTGATTTCTTTTATGTATGATTGAGTTATCTTTGCAAGTCTCTTCGAATTATCTGTTTGGTTTGGCCAATTAGATTGGTAGTTCTTGCAATGGGAGAAGTGCATGGCTTTGGGTTCAATCTTGCGGTGTCCTTACTCAGTGACAGAAAGAGTTGCAAGGAACATATCGTATTGTTGCCATCAAGGATAACAAGATGGGGTTTATATCATATTGCATGAATTTATCCCTCTACATCATGTCATCTTGCTTAAAGTGTTACTCTGTTTTTAACTTAATACTCTAGATGCATGCTGGATAGCGGTCGATGAGTGGAGTAATAGTAGTAGATGCAGAATCGTTTCGATCTACTTGTCACGGACGTGATGCCTATATACATGATCATTGCCTAGATATAATCATAACTATGCTCAATTGTGTCAATTGCTCAACAGTAATTTGTTCACCCACCGTAGAATACTTATGCTCTCGAGAGAAGCCACTGGTGAAACCTATGGCCCCCGGGTCTATTCTCATCATATTAATCTATATCACATTATTTACTTGCTTTGTTTTTACTTTGACTTTACTTTTTACTTTGCATCTATCTATCAAAAATACCAAAAATATTATCTCTATCAGATCTCACTCTCGTAAGTGACCATGAAGGGATTGACAACCCCTAAGCGTTGGTTGCGAGTTGCTATCATGTTGTGCAGGTACGAGGGACTTGCGCGTGACCTCCTACTGGATTGATACCTTGGTTCTCAAAAACTGAGGGAAATACTTACGCTACTGTGCTGCATCATCCTCTCCTCTTCGGGGAAAACCAACGCAAGCTCGAGACGTAGCAACCTGCAGGCAAGCTTTTGGGTTTTCTGGTATCAAACAGAGGCATTGAAGCTAATCCGGAGAAGATTAAGGCAATTAGCTCTCTGTATAAATCGGCGTGCATCAATGATGTTCAGCGATTGGCGGGTCGTGTTGCCGCTTTAAGCCGGTTTATAAGCCAGTTAGGTGAGAAGGCACTGCCGCTATATCAGATGATGAAGAAAACAGACACTTTTTGCTGGAGTGATGCTTCTGGTGCTACCTTTGAAGACTTGAAGAGACAGTTGTCTGAACCGCCGGTTCTTGCGGCTCCCATTGATAAAGAGCCGTTGCTACTATACGTGGCTGCCAATTCACGAGCCGTCAGCGTTGCCGTCGTGGTGGAGTGTAAGGAAACTGGCAAGGAGCATCCGTTTGAACGGCCGGTTTATTACATCAGTGAGGTGCTCATTGAGTCTAAACAATGGTATCCACATTGGCAGAAACTCGTTTACGGAGTATTTATGGCCAACCAGAAATTGAAGCAATATTTCCAAAGTCATCCTATAACTGTGGTAAGTTCTGCCCCTTTGGGAGATATCATCCAGAATAGGGAAGCCAAAGGACGAGTCGCCAAGTGGGCCATCGAGCTTGGGCCTCATGATTTGAAGTATATGCCACGTACTGCCATTAAGTCTCAGGCTTTGGTGGACTTTATCAATGATTGCACAGAGTTACAGGCGCCTGAGGAGAAGCCGGATAACACATATTGGACGATTCACTTTGACAGGTCCAGGCAGTTAGAAGGCTCGGGGGCTAGACTGGTGTTAACTTCCCCTCGAGGTGACAAATTTTGTTATGTACTCCGGCTTATGTTTCCATGTACTAACAATGCAGCTGAGTACGACGCCTTACTCCATGATCTCCTGATGACTAAGGAAATGAACTTAAGCCGGGTAAGATGCTTGGGCGACTCAGATCTCGTGGCTCAACAGGTGTCAGGCAAGTGGGATTCCAAGGATCCCCTTATGGAGGCTTATCATCGTGAAGTAGATGTTGTGGCTGGTCACTTCAAGGGTTATCAAGTGGAGCACATTGATTGAAGGAAGAATGAGGCGGGTGATGCTTTAAGCCGGTTGGGATCTCAAGATAAGCCGGTGCCGCCTAACACCTTTCTCGATATTTTACATAACCCTTCTATCAAGGTGTCTATCGAGGAAGAGCTAGCGGTGCCAGACCCGGAGGCGCAGCTGGTGGCGGCTCTTCAAGTTATCCCGGATTGGACAGTGCCCTATTTGGCTTATATGACCCGGGGTGAGTTACCTGAGGATGAGACCTAGGCAAGACAAATCGTCATGCGCTCCAAATCTATGACGATTGTTAATGGCGAATTACATCACCTAAGCGTCACTGGGGCGTTTCAGCGTTGTGTGTCACCTGCAGAAGGCCAAGAAATACTCCGTGAGATCCATGAAGGGGATTGTGGCCATCATGCCGGGTCAAAGTCTCTTGTAGCCAAAGATTTTCGTCATGGTTTCTACTGGCTGACGGCTCATGCTGATGCAGAGGATCTGGTCAGCAAATGTGACGGTTGTCAAAAGTTTTCACGACGGGCTCATGTGCCGGCTCAAGAATTGAGGATGATCCCAATCACTTGGCCATTTGCAGTCTGGGGGCTTGACATGGTTGGGCCTTTCAAAAGGTCTATGGATAAAAAGACACATCTCCTGGTGGCAGTGGACAAGTTTACAAAGTGGGTTGAGGCAGAGCCGGTTAGTAAGTGTGATGTAGCCATGGCGGTTCAATTCATGAAAAAGGTGATCTTTCGTTTTGGTTTCCCACATAGCATCATAACTGATAACGGCACTAATCTCTCCGATGGTGCCATGGAAGAGTTCTATCAAAGAGAACATATCCGGCTTGATGTTTCGGCTGTTGCTCATCCTCAATCCAATGGTCAAGTAGAAAGAGCCAATCAAGAGATGCTGAAAGGTATCAAGCCCTGGCTCTTAGTCCCCTTACAGCGGACTCCGGGTTGTTGGGTGGAGGAGTTACCTTCTATGTTATGGAGCATCAACACTACGCCTAATAGTTCTACGGGCTACACGCCTTTATTTATGGTGTATGGAGCAGAGGCGGTCCTGCCAAGTGACATCCGGCACGATTCACCCCGCGTGGCGGCTTATGTTGAGGCTGACAACGAAGAAGCTCGCCAAAACGCACTTGACTTATTAGATGAGGAGCGAGACTTAGCAATAGCCCGCTCGGCGATTTATCAACAAGACCTGCGCCGCTATCACAGCCGCCGGGTTAGGAGCAGAACCTTTCAGGAAGGCGACTTGGTGCTCCGGCTCATCCAGGATCAGTCTAACATGCACAAGCTATCCCCGCCTTGGGAAGGGCCCTTTGTGGTCAGCAAGAATCTGCACAATGGGTCATATTACCTCATCGATATTCGAGAGCACAAAGACTCACGTAAGTCGGAGGAGGAGACCCGCCGGCCGTGGAATATTGCTCATCTCCGGCCTTATTATACTTAAGCCACCGGCTTTCAGGATGTATATGTTTTTTGCCAATGTATATATTATATAAAGAAATAAAGCAGGACCTCTGTCCTTTTTTACCCTCAAAAATCTATGTGTCTTCTTTATCAGGTGGTGGAGATAACCAACAGGGAGCGGATCACATCCGAATCCGGCTTTCCCTTTGGACTGGCTTATGATCATATCTGAATATAGCCATGGTCACTTGGGGTCTTCCTATTCAAACATAGGTCGTATTCAAACCAAAGAGAACATAGCTGTTGATACCCACTTGATCGGCATACTGCCAAACTCACTTGGGGGCTTCTTGATCATATTTGAATCACAGCTTAACCCCTTTGGGTCTGACGTGGATCTTATTCGAATCAGTGTCATTAAACAACTCTTATGTTCAATTGTGGGCTTCCTGTTCAAACATAGGTCGTATTCGAACCAAAGAGAACATAGCTGTCGATACCCACTTGATCGGCATCGCCAAAGCCACTGGGGGCTATATGATCGTATCAGAATCTTAGCTTAACCCCTTTGGGATGGTTTTCTGATCGTATTCGAATCAGGAGCCTGTGAACATTGCTTATAAATATAATTACTTTAACTATCTTGAAACCTTCTTGAGGAGATGGTGCTTGATCCTTCCGGTTTAATATTGATCACCCCAGGTTCGTAAGTTTGAGGTAAAGCATCAAATGAGCCGGGAAGACTATAAAAGGGGTCACAGGTATGCTATTGTGATTATATTTAATAAATAATCATAAACTGGCCTATATATAATGTCTTTGGGTCATGTTCTGGGTTATCCATACCCTATATAAACCCCTGGCGCAATAAACCGCGTAGAAAGTTTTGCTTGTTTTATATGCAGGATAAGGCAAAGCAAGTTAAAACATCAAGGGAATAAACGGTTAATGTAAGCCAGAAATATATAACAATGGCGGCTTACGAAAGTATTAAGCGCCATGAACATGCGCGAAGGCATGACAAACATTAAGAGGTTTTTTCTATCCTATTACAAGACTCCCCGAGTCTGAATAAGTGAAGCATTGTTTTGGCAAAGTTATAAAACGCCTGGCGGTTCATTCCTTCGGTGGTCTTGAAGACTGCGGGTTATCCTTCTCCGCCTCTCCGTCGGTTGCTTTGTCCTGGAAGGTGGACGAGGCCCAGTCAATGCCGCTCAAGGCTTCAAATTCATCCTCATCATCTATTAAACCGGCCGGGTCCACTTCAGGGGCAAAGGTATGCTTACGCGTTGGAGGGATCAGGCAGACTTGGTCATACGGAATATTTGGAATTCTCCGGTTCTCGCTATCATAGCCCGGCGAATACTTAGTAAGATCAGTATCATTCCCAATAAGGGGCACCAAGGGACGTACGACTTTGACACAAGCGGTGAAGTCTTGATCATCAAATGCAGTGCCGTCCTTCTTCAGGCTTGGATATCCAAGAGAGAGATCAGCCAAGTCAAGTTCTGGCACCCATGCCCTTGCCCGCCTTAATGCGGCCACGGCTCCTGCTCTTGCAGATGCCCACCTTAAGTCCTGAATTCGTTGAGGTAGCACTGCGAGATGCTTCAGCACATCTTGTAGGAGGTGGGGAGTGGTATTTGATAAAGCCACAACGTCCAAGGCACGTTGCGACCCGGAGTACAACTGCTCCACTAAGGTGTAAACAGCCTTAAGCTTGATCAGCATGTTTTGCTTGAGGTTGGTACTCCTGGGAATGTATGTTCACAAGGACAACAATGAGCCGAAGATAACTATTACAATAACCCTTGGAAGATTCCAATGTTTAAGGTTTTTTAGAGTGACTTACCGAAGATGGCTGAGACCATTTGGGATATCTGCCGTTTTAAGTCGGACAGCTTGGTTATTGCTTCTGCAAGAGATGCTTCTGCCGCCTCGGCCCGAGTCACCAGTGAAGCCCTCTCATCAGCCCAGATTTTCTTTTCTGAATCAAAATTTTGCCTCAACTTCTCTTGTTCAGAGACGCTGAATTCAAACATGGAGTTGGCTTTCTGAGTTTCAAGCTCTTGAGTTTTCAGCTGGCTCTTCAGGTCAGCAAGCTCCGATTCAAATTGACTTATGGTGGCCTGTATTGGTATCAGGTTATGGTAAGAATCATGGTAAGGTAACATATCAAGTCCCAAACATTTTACAAGTAAAGATACTTGGCACTTGGGGGCTAATGTATGCTTAAAGAATTTTTTAACCTACCCTACCGAGTCATACATATTAAGTCTCAAGCACTTTACAAGTAAAGATACTTGACACTTGGGGGCTAATGTGTAACGCAAATTCAAAGTCTTATGCTATCACCGGGTTAAATATATTCACTTTAAACCAGACAAACTAACAGTAAGTAGATTTCTAAGTCTACAACATATTCATTCATAAGAAATAGACTTGGGGGCTGGTACAGTAAGTAAGATTCAGGGAAATAGCATAAGTTGTACCTCAGGTTTGTGCTGTATTTGTTTCACCATGTCAATTTCCAGGTCACGACTACTATGCACTTGGTTCAGATAGACTGAGACTGTATCACCAATGCTTAAGTGAGTATAGTCAGTGATGTCCTGTTTTGCTTTTCGACGTTGGGAAAATTCTTCCTTGGCAGTGCATTGGGCAAGAACAGTAGGCCGGCCCGGTTCAACATATTGACTCTTCATATATTCAACCTCCGGGTCAGTCGTCTTAACTGGGCTAGGAGCTTCCGGGTTATCAGAGTTGTGGATAACATCTTCAGCAGGTGGGTCAGAAGTTGGCACCGGAATATCGTTCAGGCGGCGGTTTATGGGTGGAGCTGTCAGGAGCGGACGAGTCAAGCGCTGGCTCAGTGACAACCGGGTCTTGGGACGGCTTATTTTTTCATGCCCTCTTGCTGGGCTTCACTTGCAGGCTGTCAATAAAGGAAGAAGGATGAGTATTAAAGCATAAGTGGAAAAACTTAAAGTAAGAAAGGTTACATTACCCAGGAGCCGTTTTGAAAGCCGATTGCATAGACTCGTCAGAGGAAGGAGAAGTATCCTGATAATTGGAGTCAGATGAATTGAGAGGTTGGTGAATCAAACCCGCCAAAGGTAAAAAAGAACGTAAATCGGGGATAACCTCGGTCTGACGCTTCCTGGTTACATCGGGTAGACCGGAGGAGAGTTCTGCGTCTTGATTGGCCCGAGTCTGCCTCTAGTTTTCAAGCTGTTGTTGCTTCAAAAGAAATTGAGGATCTTGGTCAGCTAGAGGATATGAAAATCTTACTTTCCGGGTCACCCTTCGGATTTTTTGCTTTGGCAAAGGCTCTGAGTCAGAGGAGATTATAGTTACCTCTTCGTCAATTGCTTGACTGTTCCCTGTATCCTCCTGAAAGGATAGAATGTCAGTAAAATAACAACAAAGGAGTTAAGAAAATCAAAGGATTACCTCTTCATCATCCGAAGAAGAGTCATCCAATTTAAGCATATCGGAGGCGCTGGGTTTGTTCTTCTTTGAGGTGCCCGTCTTGCCGGCCTTCCTTTTGGTTTTCTTGGCTGCCCTGGCTTGTTTGGCAGCCTCGTGGTCATATTTGACCTTCCAGAAATTATCACCGGCCTGTGGAAAAAGATAAGGAATCATAAGTACAAGAAGGAATAACATGTTAAAGAGTATTTATTAAGATTGGTAACTCACTGCAGGGGCTGGGTTCTTCTTGCAGAAGGGAAGTAAACCGAAGGCATTGCTAGTTACAGTGCCCTCTTCAACAGTGACAGGGTTGTAGCATCTACCACATCATCTGGTAAGTCGTCAGGACTATGACGCATTGGATCATCCGTCTCGCCTGTGTAAGTACACATTAAGCCGGAGCGGTGGCTTAATGGTAGTATTCGCCAGGTGACCCAGACCCGGACCAGATCGATGCCGTTTAACCCGTTTCCCAACAGAGCTTTGATTTTCCTGATGGTGGGGTTGAGAGGCAGGCGCTCAACAGCGGTCAACTTGTCCGCCAGCGGATGGTTGGACTCAAGGCGCAGGGCGCGAAAACCGGGCAGAGGCCTCTCATCAGCCGGTGAAGTGTCTTGACAGTAGAACCACGTCTGGTTCCAATCTTTTGGGTGACTCGGCAACTTAGCATAAGGGAAAAGACAATCTCTCCGCCGCTGGATTGATATACCGCCAAGTTCAAGACTAGGCCCATTGGCACGTTCATTCTGCCGGTTCAAGTAAAAAAGTTCTCTAAACAAAAGAAGACTTGGCTCCTCTCCCAGGTACACCTCGCAGAAGACTTGGAAATTGCAAAGATTTGACACGGAATTGGGTCCAATGTCTTGAGGTTTAAGATCAAAGAAATTCAAAACTTCCCTGAAGAATTTTGAGCCGGGAGGGGCGAATCCCCGATTCATGTGATCCGTGAACACTATCACCTCCCCTTCTTTGGGTTGAGTCCTCTCTTCAGACGGGTCAGGGGCATGATAAGACATGACCTCCTTTTTTGGCAGGTGGCCAGACTTCACGAACTCAGCAAGTTTACTCTTAGTAACTGTGGATGGGACCCAATTGCAAGTCACAGGGGCTTTGGCCGCGTTAGGTGCCATGACAATAGTTGGCCTACGACAAAATAAGAAGTTCCGGTTCAATTTTAACCCGGGAAAAATATATAAATTATTTAAGGTGGCGGCTTAAGAAGGGGCCTAATGATATAAGGGTGACTGTGCAACAATATTTAATCCGCTACAAGTATCAAGAGCAGTTCAAAATTCTTAAGGTCATGAGAAGAAAGCTAGCAAGGCTTACAGCTCAGTATCACTTATTTAAACCGGCTACATGGATAGTTGTGTTTATGGGTATTCAACAGAAGAAATTTTCCGGGTGATACAAACAGGTTTCATAATTCTACCACTGTTATTTTGGATCAAACAACTATTCTGAAAGGGAAATTTTCTAGACCTAAGACTGGAGCGGATAAAGCTCAAGGGCTTGAATGGGGCCTCTATGCGACAGAAAGGGGTTCATTTGCATTTCAAAGTAGGTGCAAAACATCTACCGCATCAGTTTTTATCATCTTCAAGATCAAGAAGAGCGAGGATAATGAAATATATGAAAGAAAGCTACTGGACAACGAAGAACTTGAAGAACTCGAAGGCCTTCAGGTAGATCTAAGGAGCAGGAAAGGGAGACTTACCGATGCAAGGTTGCCGCGGATGGGTGTCGTGTTTTTCTGGTCCAACCAGGTTGATGCAGCGGCCTGAGTTGGTGAAGACAAGGAGATCTGCGGCGGCGGTGGCGGCGGAGCTCGAGTGGCAGAGAGGAGGCAAGAGGAAGAAGACGACTAGAAGGAGGAGAATGGGAGACCTAGGTCGCGCCTATTTAGAAGGAGAGGATAACTGAGATGGCGCGAGAAACGAGGAGATAAGAATTATTATCCAGCGGCCCCAATGCCTCGACTTTCAGAAAAGTCAATAAAAGCAGAGATCCATTGAAAGATACGGTGGAATAGAAAAGGAATTTAAGAAAGGATGACGTCATGCCGGGTTAACAAGGATCCAGAAGATGACGTCATGGCGGGTTAAAGAAAACCCTCTGTATAGTCAGAATACTGAAGATTTATTCTTTAAAGGTATTTTTAAGATTGACATGAACAGGTTCAAATCAATCTGGGGCCTAATGTTGGGGATATAACTATTTGTGTAAGCCGCCCAGGAGGGGCCGGGTTACACAAAGAGGATTCACTAGAGAGAAGCCCAAGGCCAAGCATGAAGATGGCGGTTCAATAAAGGGCTTAAGGCCCGCAGGTGACTTAAGGCCCGTTGTAGTAAACCGTCGTAATGGCATGACTTGTATCATAAGGGAGATTTAATTAGTCACTGAGCCGGACACTGTTATAAGCCGGCCGGGACTCTGTAAGCCACAGGGTGTCAATCCGTGTATATAAGGGCACGACCTGCTGGCGGCTTAGGGCAAGAAACAACTCATCGAGAGCCAGGCATAGCGTATCTCGCTCCTTGGTCATCGAAACATCAATACCAACCCAACTAGACATAAGGGGCCGAACTAGTATAAAAACCTCTCGTGTCCCTTGTCCCGATTTAACCCCTTCAAGCTTCCTAGTTGCGTTGGCTCCACAACTAAGTCCTTTCACGAGGACATCTGACGTGACAATTCCACGACACTATGTGTGCATGAATTGTTCTTTTATGACATGCCGATGCATAGGAAGAGAGTTAGACTTCTTCATTGCTTGATATATGTTACTTTGTGCTCACTACTAAATTACAAATCATTGTTAATTAAAATTGGCTTTGATACACCTTGGGATCCGGGTGGATTCATTACTTGAGCACTAAATGCCTAGCTTAATGGCTTTAAAGAAAGCGCTGCCAGGGAGACAACCCAGAAGTTTTAGAGAGTCATTTATTTCTGTTGAGTGCTTTATGTTGTTTAAAAACAAAAAAATAATGAGGGGAACCTAAAAACTTTTTAAAAAGGAAAGTGAAAGTGAGAGAGACAAGCATTGTTGAGGTGGGAGAGCTCCTTGATCTTTGTTCATGCTCACGGAAACTTTATGAATCTTGATTACAGAAACTTTTCATCAAAAATAATTATCCCCTTGTACAATTCAATTGTATTATAAAAATAATGTGCTAAGGTTTGCCTTTAGGATGTTTACAATGCTTGTTGGTTTGTACGGTGCAGGACAGAAACTTTGGCTGTAATGCATGATTTTACATTTTTAACCGGAACGTCAAATGGTTCCAATTCTTTTTGCACTGTCGTGATGTACAACTTTTTTATTTTTTCTAATTTTGGTAGAATTTTGGGGGTACCATAAGTGTGGTGAATGTTCAGATTGCTATAGACTTTTCTGTTTTTGACATATTCTGTTTTTGATGCATAGTTTACTTGTTTTGATGAAACTATCAATTTATATCAGTGGATTAAGCCATGTAAAAGCTATATTATAGTAGACACAATGCAAAAACAAAATATTAATTGCTTTGCAATAGTACTTAGGTTGGTGATTTGCTTTATTATACTAACGGATCTTACCGAGTTTTCTGTTGAAGTTTTGTGTGGATGAAATGTCTAATCGAGGAGGTCTCGATATGAGGAAAAGGAAGAGAGGCAAAAGCTCAAGCTTGGCGATGCCCAAGGCACCCCAAGTAAATATTTAAGGAGACTCAAGCGTCTAAGCTTGGGGATGCCCCGGAAGGCATCCCCACTTTCTTCAACAAGTATCCGTATGTTTTCGAATTCGTTCCGTTCATGTGATATGTGCAAGTCTTGGAGCGTCTTTTGCATTTAGTTTTCATTTTTCTTTTATGCACCATGAGGGTATGAGATAGTACTTTGTTGATTTATAGAATGCTCATTGCACCTCACTTAAATCTTTTGAGTATGGCTTTATAAAATGCTTCATGTGCTTCACTTATATCTTTTGAAGTTTGGATTGACTGTTTCTCTTCACATAGAAAACTGCCATTTTAGAATGCTCTTTTGCTTCACTTATATTTGTTAGAGCGTGGACATATCTTTTTTAGAAAGAATTAAACTCTCTTGCTTCACTTGTATTTATTTAGAGAGATGACAGGAATTGGTCATTCACATGGTTAGTCATAAAATCCTACATAGAACTTATAGATTGCTGAATATGATATGTTTGATTCCTTGCAATACTTTTGCGATATAAAGGTGGTGATACTAGAGTCGTGCTAGTTGAGTAATTGTGAAATTGAGAAATACTTGTGTTGAGGTTTGAAAGTCCCATAGCATGCACATATAGTGAACTGTTATGTAACGAAGTTGGAGCATGACACTAGTAGAAAAAGGACCTAATATGAGACACATTAGTGCCAGTTTGATTTTGAGCCGGCACTAATGTGTCCATTAGTGCCGGTTGCAACGGCTAGCCAGCCGTTCTCATTAGTACCGGTTCGTGGTGAACCTTTAGCACCGGTTCGTGCCACGAACCGGTACTAAAGAGAGTGGTGGCAGTCTGGGGCCCCTCCAGCACCTTTAGTACCGGTTCATGACACGAACCGGTACTAAAGATCGACGTACATAAACCCTTCGTCCACCCGAGCCACTCTATTCTTCCCCTTTCCCCTCACTTCCTCTGTGCTTCCCCTCTCTTCCTCGAGCTCCTCACAAATTTTGCCCAAAATTTGTCAAGATTTGAAGGCCCCCATCCATTCAAATGATCACAAAGGTTAGCAACTTTGTCCTTTCAACTCTCATTGCTAGTTTAGCTCTTGCAATGCTTTGTATAGTGATTAATTTGGGAGGAACTATATTTGCTAGTATTTGATTTATATGCAATTTGAGGTCAAAAATAACACTTAGTTTGCATATGTAGGTGTGGTTTACTTAGTGCCTTCTAAATCTCCGTCGTAACCACCATCGATCGCCCGCACCGTCCCGTCAACGGCACCACCTTGTGCTGAGACTCTTGTTCATGAATGTTTTACATTACCAAATTGATGTTTGTGTGATTTGGATATATAGTTACTCTTATAATTATCTTACCTGTACGTTGTTTATTATACATAGTGCCATGGTTTTGATATCCGTCCCCATCGGCCCTCGTCCTTGTTATGATTCGGATGTGGTATATTCTATTTTAAAACTAGTTGTTGCATTTCGTGTTTATTACAAATTATGCCCATCAAGTTGACATAGATATTTTTATCTAGGAGGTATGTGAACCGGAAATTCCAACCGACCCTATTGTCGAGAGGTTAAATTTAGTTGAAAGAGAAAATGAGTATTTGAAAGAAAAATTGAAAAGAATTGAGGGGGAGAAGATGGAATTGGAGTTGCATGTTGCCGATGTCTTCGATGATCACAAGAACAAGATGGAGAAAATGAGGTTGAAGATTAGAAAGATTAGAAAATATGCCATTGATAGTGTGGCTTGGTATCATTATGCTGTTGGATCAATTGTTACCTTAGTTGCGATCTTCATCGCATTTGTTGTTGCATTTAAATTCTTTAGCTAGAGAGTTATTTGTATGTTGCATTTAATTAAGTGTTGTATATGAACTTTATGTATGAACTTGTATTAATTTGGTCTATTTGGTGTTGTGTAATGAAGATGAGCCGACAATGGATGTATGACGACTGATGCTCTCCCGAGTTCATTAATGGCGTGCATACTTTTTTGCGGGCCGCTGAGGCAAACAAGCAGGCGGATGGTTTTATGCCTTGTCCATGTGCTGGCTGTAAGAATGGTCATAGTTACTCTACGTCAAAAACCATTCACGTCCACCTATTTAAGTCCGGTTTCATGCCCCACTATAATGTTTGGACCAAGCACAGAGAAATAGGGGTTATGATGAAAGACAATGAAGAAGAAGAGGACGACGGCGGCTATCCTGGCATGGGTTCCTTGAGTACGATGATACAACAATGGGGAAGCAGCTGAGCCGGCAATGCGGGAAGAAGCTGAAGAAGAGGCATCAGATGAGCCTGCTAATGATCTAGGTCGGGCCATTGCCGATGCAAAGAGAAACTGCGCAAGTGATCTAGAGAGGACGAAGTTGCAGCGCATGTTAGAGGATCATAAGAAATTGTTGTACCCGAATTGCGACACCACACTTGAATTGCTGCAATGGAAGGCATAGAATGGTGTATCTGACAAGGGATTTGGAAAGTTGCTGGTAATGATAAAGAATATGCTTCCAAAGGAAAACTAATTGCCCGAGAGTACGTATGAAGCAAAGAAGGCTGTCTGCCCTCTAGGGTTAGACGTGCAAAAGATACATGCATGCCCTAATGACTACATCCTCTACCGCGGTGAGTACGAGGATTTGAATGCTTGCCCGGTATGCGGTGCATTGCGTTATAAGATCAGTTGCGATGACCCTGGTGATGTCGAGGGCGAGCGCCCCGGGAAGAAGATTCCTGTCAAGGTGATGTGGTATGCTCCTATAATACCACGGTTGAAATGTTTGTTCCAAAACAAAGAGCATGCGAAGGCGATGCGGTGGCACGCAGAAGACCGTAAGAAGGACGGAAAGTTCAGAGTACCCGCTAACGGTTCACAGTGGAGAAAAATTGAGAGAAAGTACTAGGAGGAGTTTGCAGGTGACCCAAGGAATGTATGGTTTGGTCTAAGCACAGATGGCATTAATCCTTTTGGGGAGCAGAGCAGCAACCATAGCACGTGGCCTGTGACTCTATGTTTGTATAACCTTCCTCCTTGGTTGTGCATGAAGCGGAAGTTCATTATGATGCCGGTGCTCATCCAAGGCTCTAAGCAACCCGGCAACGACATTGATGTGTACCTAAGGCCATTAGTTGAAGAACTATTACAGCTGTGGAATGGAATAGGTGTACGTGCGTGGGATGAGCACGGACAGGAAGAATTTGACCTAAAGGCATTGCTGTTCATGACCATCAATGATTGGCCTGCTCTCAGTAACCTTTCAGGACAGACAAACAAGGGATACCGCAGATGCACGCACTGTTTGGATGATACTGACGGTATATATTTGGATAGTTGTAGGAAGAATGTGTACCTGGGACATCGTCGATTTCTTCCAACAAGGCATCACGTAAGAAAGAAAGGCAAGCATTTCAAAGGTGAGGCGGATCACCGGACGAAGCCTCGCCACCGTACTGGTGCTGATGTACATGATATGGTCAAGGATTTGAAGGTAATCTTTGGAAAGGGTCCTGGCGGACAACCTATTCCGAAGGACGCTAACAGACGTGCACCCATGTGGAAGAAGAAACCTATATTTTCGGACCTGCCATATTGGAAAGACCTAGAGGTCCGCTCCACAATCGACGTGATGCACGTGACGAAGAATCTTTGCGTGACCCTGCTTGGCTTTTTGGGCGTGTATGGGAAGACAAAAGATACACCAGAGGCACGGGAGGACCAGCAACGTATGCACGGAAAAGACGGCATACATCAGGGTCAGGTCAGCTATGCTCTTACCAAAGAAGAGAAGGAAATCTACTTCGAATGCCTGCTCAGCATGAAGGTACCATCTGGCTTCTCGTTGAATATAAAGGGAATAATAAATATGGCAGAGAAAAAGTTCCAGAACCTAAAGTCTCATGACTGCCACGTGATTATGACGCAACTCCTTCCGGTTGCATTGAGGGGGCTTCTACCGGAAAATGTTCGATTAGCCGTTGTGAACTATGTGCATTCCTCAATGCAATCTCTCAGAAGGTAATCGATCCAGAAATCATATCAAGGTTACAGAATGATTTGGTGCAATGTCTTGTCAGTTTCGAGTTGGTGTTCCCACCATCCTTCTTCAACATCATGCGCACGTCCTAGTTCACCTTTGCGAAGAGAATAACGTTGTGGGTCCTGTATTTCCACACAATATGTTCCCCTTTGAAAGGTTCATGGGAGTCTTGAAGAAATATGTTCATAACCGTGCTAGGCTAGAAGGAAGCATCTCGAAGGGCCATGAAAATGAGGAGGTCATTGAGTTTTGTATTGACTTTATTCCTGACCTTAAGCCGATTGGTGTTCCCGAATCGCAGCATAAGGGCAGACCGGAAGGAAAAGGCACGCTAGGAGGGCATCAAATAATATGTATGGACGGGCATTCTCTCACTGAAGCACACTACACAGTTCTACAGAATTCCGCCTTGGTGGCTCCGTATATGGAGGAACACAAGACTTTTCTACAGTCCAAACACCCGGAGAAGTCTTACGACTGGATTACATGCGAACAAACGAGGACTTCGGCCGGTTGGTTGCAGAAACGTGCCCTGAATGATGGCGATATTCAAAATGACATGTACTCGCTGTCCCAATTACCATCTTCGAATATAATGACTTTCAAAGGGTACCAGATAAATGGGAATACATTTTACACGATCGCCCAAGATAAGAAGAGCACCAACCAAAACAGTGGTGTCCCCTTTGATGCAACAACCAACACGGGAAAGGAAACATATTATGGTTACATAGAGGACATATGGGAACTTAACTATGGATCAGGTGATTTGAAGGTCCCTTTGTTTCCGTGCAAATGGGTCAATATGACACGAGGCGGGGTAACGGAAGACCCGCAGTACGGAATGACAGTAGTGGATCTCAACAATCTTGCGTATGCAGACGAACCATTCGTCCTAGCCAATGATGTGGCGCAGGTTTTTTATGTGAAAGACATGTCTACCAGGCCGAGAAAAAGAAAAGATAAGGAAGCGAATGGATCATACGACGAGCCAAAGCGCCACATAGTTCTTTCAGGGAAAAGAAACATCATGGGAGTGGATGACAAGACAGACATGTCAGAAGATTATGAAAAGTTTGATGAAATTGCTCCATTCACAGTGAATATTGACCCGAGCATCCAGTTAAATGATGAAGATTTTCCATGGCTACGGCGCAAAGGGACACACACGAAGAAAAAGTTTCACACCCAAAGATCTGGGATGTGATCGGCTTCACTATCATCACTTTCTTCTGTGTTTCACACCCAAGAGGGAATGTCTATAATAGTTAGGGTAGTTATGTGTTTTGGCATTTGAAACGCGAAGAAATTTTATGTGCAAACAAATTCTTTTCATGCATTTACTGATTTTTTCCAGCTAAATGACCCTGAAATTGAAAAGCGTTTCAAATGAACTCAGAAAAGGTTGAAAGTTGGCATGGTATCATAATCTCATACAAATAGCATGTGCAAAAAAGTAGAGAGGGTTACGACAAAGACTGGATGCACTTCGTGTACAAAATGGACAATCTCTTTCGAACTATCAGGGTTTCCGACGAAAACTGAACTGTTACAAAGGCATTTCATTTTTTAAATAACCTAAGCATTACCAAATTGAATATAATGATAAAACACACTAATATTAAACATAAGAAAAAAGAATCACTGAAAAAACTTTTTTCAAAGTTAAGTTATTCACAAACTAGTGATTCACACAAATTTCAAATAATTCAAAATTTAAACTATTCAAATTTGAAAACTACCGGCACTAAAAGAAAGTTTGTAATTTTTTGTACCTAAAGCAAAAATATTCACAAAGAAACTCTAAATACAGAAAAAACAACTCAAAAATAAATAAAACAAAAATAAATAAAGCGAAAAAAATTAAGAAAATAAAAAAGCCCGCCTACTGGGCCAAAGCGGCCTGCATACGACTACGAACACAACCTTTTGTTGGGCCAGGATGCAGCCCCGCAAAGGCCTAGTAGGCCCACTGGGCGGAAGAGGACAGGTAGGCCCAGTAGGCCTGCTTAGGAGAGGAGCTCGAGAGAGCTACCTCACTGGGGCTTATAAACCAGTGTGGTAGCCCCTGGCTAGCAAGGTGGGACTAAACTTGCGCACCGCCTGGAGCCAGCGCACCCCCTTTAGTACCGGGTCGTGGCTCCAACCGGTACTAAAGGGGGGCCTTTAGTACCGGTTGGAGCCACCACCCGGTACTAAAGGGGGGCGCTTTCCGCTGCTTGAAATGGCCAAAACAGACCTTTAGTACCGGTTGGTGGCTCCAACCGGTACTAAAGGTCGATCCTATATATACAACACTTGAAAAAATTTCAGTTTCCCTCTGTTTCTTCCCTCTGTTTCCTCCCTCCGTCGCGCCGCCCTGCCCCGATCGACGCCGTCCCCGTCGATGTCGCCGCCCCCACCTCTCATCGCCGACCCCGGCCGTCCCCGCCCCTCGTCGCCGCCCCCGTCGACGTCGCCGCCCCGGCTGTCCCCGTCCCCATCGTCCCCGTTGTCCCCGTCGCCGCGCCCTGCCCCGCCCCGTCGTCGCCGCCCCGTCCCGTTGCCCCGGCCGCCCCGCCCCATCGTGGCCGCCCCATCCCGTTGCCCCGTCGTCGCCCCGTCGTCGCCTCGCCGGTGAGCTTGCCGCGGCCACCATGTCCACACACACACACACACTACACACACACACACACACTACACACACATACACACACACTACACACACACACACTACACACACACATATTAGTTTGTTTGTTATAAATTTTTCTGTTTTTAGTTATAGAAATGTTAGAAATTATTCTGTTTTTTTAGTTATATAAATATTAAAAATGTTAGTTATATAGAAATGTTATAAATGTTTTCTGTTTTTTAGTTATAGAAATATTTATAGAAATGTTATAAATTTTTCTGTTTTTTAGTTATATAAATATTAGAATTGTTATAGAAATGTTAGTTATATAATCAGGAAATTTTAGAATTAGTTTTAGTTAGATGAATTAGATTAATGTCAAATTGTTAGAATTTGCATATATATAGAATTTTAGTTATCACAATCCAATCATTTAAAAAATGTTACTTTTTGCGGGCATATAGTATTTGTTCTCGACGATATGCCCGGCCCGCATCCTTGCCGTCGACCCGTTCGCGACGACATCCTGCTTCAGGGGACCCATGTCCGGGACTGGGCTCCGCCGGGCTGGCACTTGGAGGTGGTACCTGGAGGGGCGCGCCGCTTGGTGAGGAACCCGACCTCGGGTCCCGTCGTCGAGCCTGATCTTCTTTGGTGGCGTTTGCGTGGGCCACATTCGTTGCAGAGGCAGACGGCCCCGCCAGAGGTGGTGCGTCACCGTGTCAGGGAGGAAGATGAGCACGTCCATCGCTACATGGCTGCTATGGACGACGTCAGGTTCTGCACTACTTGGCGGGTTCTTTGGGCGGATGACTGGAGATATGATCCTGTGATGGTTCCTTCTCTTTGGGTATGCACAGCCCGCGCCCCAGGAACTGTGAGTGGCGCCCTAGATTCTTCTGTAGTACTTGATCTTTATTAGGTACCTAGCCAGTGATGTATTCGATATATAATATTCGAGACGATGTATTCGAGATTATATATATTAAGACGATGATGTATTCGAGATTATATATTCGAGACTATGTATTCGAGATTCAGTTTTTCCTTATTGATTAATTGCATCCATGCATTGTAATTTGAATACTAAATTGTTTTATATTTCTTCTGTATTAGTAAAGTAAAAGCTATGGCGGACAATACCGGCAGAGAGAGAGAAGAGGAATTGTTCGACATCATACGCAGCCCTCACAGTCTAGATGATCTGAATGAAGCAGATGACGGCTCCCAATATCTGAACAATACTGGAGAGGGTGATGAAAAGATATTCGATCTCGACGACCGAGCTGATGAAGTCATGAACTATGATTATGATGACATAGACAATGTTTGTGATGACACAGACAATGCTGATCTTCAAATAACAAAGACTACCGGCGAGGTATATTTATATAAGCATGCATCATGGTGATCATCAAAGGTTTTTTTATTGAAGATATATTAATGAATCGATCTTTCTTCTTTCATCCCTCCGGATCGAGCAACTCTGCTTCTACAGACAGCAAGACAAAGCGAGGCCCAGGCAGATTGTTGAAGGATGGTGTAAAGTACCACATCGAATCCACCAAACTTAGTGGCGAACCCCTCACGCCTAAGAACGTTGCGGACAAGTGGACTCGTCAGTGCGGAGTTCTTGTGAAGGACAAACTCCCGATCTCCATTCAAGAATGGAAAGAGCCAAAGACTAGACGTCCAGGTGTTACTTGGGTCGACGACAGAGCCAAAAAAGACCTTCTGAAATCTCTAATGGAACATTTCACCCTACCAGATCATTTCACTTAAGCAGATGTGGAGAAAGTCAAGGCCGCTGCTCTTAAGAAGATGGCAATTGCATTCAACACCCACAAGAAAACTGTATGGGCCAACTACCTTGCTAATGAAAGGAAGACTCTAGATTTCAAGGGAACACTGGAGAAGCAAAGAGAACACTTGGACGATTTCGTGACCTTCAACGATTCAGAATTATCTAAGGAACGGTAGATGAAAAACAAGGCAAATGCCACAAGAAAGATGCAGTTCCATAGGCTGGGTCCAGGTGGCTACGCGGTGGGATTGCCTAAGTCGGATAAGTATGAGTAAGAGATGGAGGATGCAGGGTTCACTCTGGTTACTAGGAACTGGCCCCCCAGGTGCAGAACTTGGTTCTATGCGCATGGGGGAGCGTTGGACCGGAAGACAGGCGAAGTTTTGCGGAAGGCAAATCTAAAAGGAGCCGAACAAAAGATAATTGATGCAATAGAAGAAGCACGAAGGGGGGTGTTCACACCCAACAGAGAGAACGACGAGCTTACACGCACCCTGGGAAATCCTGAACACCCGGGAAGAACACGAGGCAAGGGCGTTATTCCCTGGTATGAGGGCTTTTCGGAATGGAACGAGGACTACAGGACCCGTGCAAGAAGGAAGATGGAGGAGGAGGAGAAAAGGAAGCTGGAGGAGGAGCAGAGGAAGCAGGACGCAGAACGCCTTCAAGACCTAGAAGCAAGGCATGCGGACCTGGCACTCAAATTCCAGTAGCAGCAACAACAGATCGACTCACTTACCCAGGAAAGGGGGTCTCAGCATTGGCAGCAGCAAGCGGATGATCGTCCAGCATTGGATACCACCGTCCCATCCATGCCGAGAAGCAGCGTTGGTTCTGCCCCGGGCGACACACTGTTGGATACATACCCTGTGGATGACATCATAGAGAACACTAACTGTGAGCTACACTCCAAAATGAAGAACATATCCTTGAAGGTGGCGGACGGCATTGCTTTTCCAGTTACCCCCGAAGCAACCTACCATTGCATCCCGATTCCAGAGGGCTATGCTCGTGTCATGGTTGATGAAGTGGTGGACCCATATTCGGGGCTAACGCTTGACATTCCTGGAGGTGAAGACGAGCGCACACTGGGAGAGGCCATACATCGTATCATCCTATGGAGAAAGGATTGCATCATCTTTCGAAGTCCACCGACACCGCGTCGTCTGCCGACGCCTCCTCGAAGTCCGCCACCAAGTCAGCAAACTCCCGCTCCTCCAAGTCCACGAACGCGTGAGACGACTCCTCCTCTAAGTCCGCCACCTCCTCCAAGTCCCCGAACGCGTGAGCTGACTCCTCCGGTTTCAAGTCCGGCACAACATCATGCCACTTGTCCGGTTTCAAGTCCGGCACCGTGTCAGGCCACACCTCCTGCTTCAAGTCTGGCACATCGTCAGGCCACTTCTCCTGGTCCAACTCCACGTCAGCCGTCTCCGCCGTCTCAGCAGTCGCAGAAGAGACATGCCGTAGCTTTGGTGCGTAGCGGTATGAGTCGAGGTAGTTCAGGCAGCACAGGCGGAGACAAGCGATATAAATATGGTCCAATCCTTGCTCCTCTTCCTCAGAGGCCTTACGACATGAATAAGGAGCAAAACACAACCATAGTGCAAGCCCAAGTGGACGCCCATTTTGGACCGAAACCGGCACCGCCGCCAAAGGAGAAAGTGCCTGAGAAAGTAATTGACCACTTCATTCGTATGGGTAGAGAACCAGCTCCCAAGCCTGTTGACTCGGACTATGAGCGCCAAATCAGGAAACTACATCGAGAACGGCTAAAGAAGGAAGCGAGCTCAAGCTCGAGCCAACAAGTAGCTGGCAAAAAATGCGGGAAAACCGTTCCCCAGTTGGGAGAACAGGTAGCGCAAGCGATCCCCCCGCTTGTTGTGCCAACAACACATGAGAGGAGTAGTACGTGCGCCAAATATTATTGTTGGCAAACTGTTAGCGTTCCCCAGCATGGCGATGTGGTAATAATGGAGGATCATATAATGCAGGCTCAAATGCTCAATATCTCTGTTGGACAACTCCTTGAAATCGAGCCCATGCCTATGCTTAGAGAATCGGAAATAGCATGGAAATATGTCCGGGCCAACCTTTGGTCCATCCAGACAAGGTCAAGGACCTCCCAATGAGAATGTATCAATTGCATCAATGGTACATGAACACTACCAAGATTTCCAATGGAGAGTCCCTCATGGTGAATGTCAAGCATGAGCATTATTACCATGAGAAAGCTCTGGCCATTCAGTATCCAGAACTATTTCAGTTATACAATGAAGACGCACTCGACAAGTCTATCGTCAGTTGCTATTGTCTGTAAGTGATTTCTTTCTGTAAGTTAAGTCTCAAGCTAGTTATGTAGTGATAATTTTGATCAATCATTACATGTAATTATCCTCACTATATTCTTTTTCGGTGGTATTATATGCAGGATGAAGATGTATGAAATGAAAAAAGCTAGACGCTATGGCGTTGGGTTCATTGACCCAAATACCATTAATGAGGACATATGGCAGATTGAATGTTGTCAAGATGCTGTAGAGGAAAGCATGCTAGAGTTCTTGAAGCTCCTCAATAGCAATGAAGATATACTACTTCCTTACAACTTCACGTGAGTCACACTGTCTTGTACTACAAATTCTGTTTTTTCTTACTAGCTAGCTAGATGTTAATAATTAAGTGTATACGGCTTACGGTAGTTGATTAATTTTATGCACATGCCCGCATAATTAAGACATGCAAACGTGTGCGTATGTAGTTGTCACTGGGTCTTGTTAGACATTAAAGTTGAGGAAGGAAAAGTTGAATTACTGGACTCACTAACTAAAGAAGATAAAGACTACACCATCGTGAATGGGATAGTCAACGGGTAATTTCAATCATGATTAACTATATCTCGGCCTATTAATTATTAGTTCGTCATTTCCTGAAATGAACTACTTAATAACCCCTTTATTAATTTTCTTTGCCGGCGGGCAGGGCATGGGCAAAGTTCATCAAGGTGACTCCAGGCAAGTGGCCAAAAAAGTTGTTTTGGCATCGACCCAAGGTAAGTAATTAAATAGTACTAGCTAGCTACCATATCATTAATTGTTGTTTTAATATCATTAATTAATTATCATGCTTGATAAATCATTATCTGATTCAATTCCATTCTCGTAAAGGCCCTGAAGCAGGCACCGGGGAATAATCTGTGTGCATTCTACGTTTGCGAGAACATTCGCATGATGACGTGCGAAAGGAGCAGATCTGATAGACAGGACTGGGTACGTTTGTAAGAACACTATTCACACCATTATCGATATCTAGTCACATAACTAACACACATGCATATTGATCTCCTTCTTAACAGTTCAGATCGGTGCGGGATAAGCTCCTACCATCGGACATCATACTAGCACTTCAAGAGGAAATAGCCGGATTTTTGCTCGACCAGGTCATAGATCCAAAAGGAGAATACTATTACCTGCTACTGCCCCCATGAACCACTTGTCATCGTGCTCCGGAGGCACCAAAGGCAACATATGTAGGAGAAATTATATATGTACATACATGTGTATGTGTGAATAATTAATGGTGTTGGTTTGTGAGACATTCGATGATATATATATGCAGTTCTACGTATGAGAAAATCTATTTATATATATGCATAACGTGGACAATTTGTAGTATCGTGAAATACCAACAAACAAAAAAATTGAATGGAAAATAAATCAAACCCCCCCCCCAAATATTTAGTACCGGTTGGTGTTACCAACCAATACTAATGCCCTACGCGCACCCCGGGCCTGGCTCGTGCACATGGTGGCACTTTAGCGCCGGTTCGTGACGAACCGGTACTAAAGGGCGGGCCTTTAGTCCCCACTCTTTAGTGCCGGTTTGCAATCCGGCACTAAAGGCCGTTACGAACCGGCACTAAAGCCCGGTTCTGCACTAGTGTGAGGTGTTCTTTGATCGTCTTCCTTATGAGTGTCAGTCGGGGACGAGCGATGGTCTTTTCCTACCAATCTATCCCTCTAGGGGCATGCATAGTACTACTTTGCTTTGGGGGCTAAGTAGACTTTTGCAATAAGTATATGAGTTCTTTATGGCTAATGTGAGTCCATGGATATACGCACACTCTCCCTTCCACTTTGTTAGCCTCTATTGTGCCGCGCAACTATCGCCAGCATCATGAAACCATTATTTACTTTCCACAAAACAGCCACCATACCTACCTATCATGGCATTTCCATAGCCATTTCGAGATATATTGCCATGCAACTTCCATCATCATCATATACATGACTTGAGCATTCATTCTCATATTGCTTTGCATGATCGTCAGATAGCTAGCATGATGTTTTCATGGCTTGTCCGTTTTTTGATGTCATTGCTACGCTAGATAATTGCACATCCCGGTACACTGCCGAAGGCATTCATATAGAGTCATGTCTTTGTTCTAGTATCGAGTTGTAATATTGAGTTGTAAGTAAATAAAAGTGTGATGATCATCATTATTAGAGCATTTCCCCAGTGAGGAAAGGATGATGGAGACTATGATTCCCCCACAAGTCGGGATGAGACTCCGGACTTTATGAAAAATAAAAGATGCCAAAGGAGCCCAAATAAAAAAAAGAGGCCAAAGAAGCCCACCAAAAAAAATAAAAAATATAATAATAATAATAAAATAATAAAATGAGAGAAAAAGAGAGAAGGGGCAATGTTACTATCCTTTTAGCAGACTTGTGCTCCAAAGTAGCACCATGTTCTTCATAGAGAGAGTCTGCTATGCTTTCACTTTCATATACTAGGGAGGATTTTTCATTATAGAACTTGGTTTGTATATTCCAATGATAGGCTTCCTGTACCACCCACAATGCGGCTATATCTCCCACGTGTCGAGGCACGACTTGGAGGCATAACCGCATGATGGTTTAGTCGTAAGAAGGGTCATCTTCACATAATCCAATGTAATGAATAAGAATGGGATAAAGACTTGCTTACAATCACCACTTCACACAATACATCTATTAAACATACATCATTCAGAGTACACACATAGTCCGACTACGAACGAAGCCAAAAGAAAAGAAGATAACCCAACTGCTAGATCCCCGATCGTCCCAACTAGGCTCCACTACTGATCAACATGAAACGAAACATAGCAACAACTAAGATCTTCGTTGTGCTCCCATCTGAGCTCGGTTGCATCATCTGCACTGGTATCATCGACACCTGCAACCATTGTGATAGTATCTGGTGAGTCACGAGGACTCAGCAATCTCAAAACCCGCAAGAACACTATTTAAGCTTATGGGTAGGAAGTGGTAATGAAGTGGAGTTGCAGCAAGCACTAACCAAATATGGTGGCTAACATACGCATGTAAGAGCGAGAAGAGAAGCAACAGAATTGTCGAGAAGCTAGAAAGTGATCAAGAAGTGATCCTGAAACTGCTTACGCACAATCATAACACAAAGACCGTATTCACTTCCCGGACTCCACCGAAAAGAGACCATCACGGCTACACACGCGGTTGATGCATTTTAATTAACTCAAGTGTCAAGTTCTCTATAACCGGATATTAACAAATTCCCATCTGCCACATAACCGCGGGCACGGCTCTCGAATGTTTATACCCTGCAGGGGTGTCCCAACTTAGCCCATCACAAGCTCTCACGGTCAACGAAGGATATTCCTTCTCCCAGGAAGACCCGATCAGTCTTGGAATCCCGGTTTACAAGACATTTCGACAATGGTAAAACAAGACCAGCAAGACCACCCGACTGTGCCGACAAATCCTGATAGGAGCTGCACATATCTCGTTCTCAGGGCACAACGGATGAGCAATCCGTACAACTAAAACCAGACCTCAATTTTCCCTGAGGGGGCACTGCAAAGGGCTCTAGTTTGGACCAGCACTCAGAGGAGCACTGGCCCGGGGGGGGGGGGGGTAAATAAAGATGTCCCTTGAGTCTGCAGAACCCAAGGGAAAAAGTCTTAGGTGGCAAATGTTAAAACCAATGTTGGGCCTTGCTGGAGGAGTTTTATTCAAAGCGAACTGTCAAGGGGGTCCCATAAATCACCCAACCACGTAAGGAATGCAAAATCAAGGAACATAACACCGGTATGATGGAAACTAGGGCGGCAAGAGTGGAACAAAACACCAGGCATAAGGCCGAGCCTTCCACCCTTTACCAAGTACATAGATGCATTAATTAAATAAGAGATATTGTGATATCCCAGAATCATCACGTTCGAACATGGAGCAATCTTCAACTTCACCTGCAACTAGCAATGCTATAAGAGGGGCTGAGAAAAAGCGGTAACATATCCAAACAACGGTTTGCTAGGAAGGGTGAAAAAGTTAGAGGCTGACATGGCAATATGGGAGGCATGGTAAACAAGTGATAGTTAGCGCAGCAAGTGATAAAACGAAGCAACTAGCCAGCAAAGATAGAAGTGATATCTAGGGTAATGGTCATCTTGCCTGAAATCTCGCAAGGAAGAAGAATGAGTCCATGAAGAAGACAAACGGACGTAGTCGAACGAATCCTCACAACTCCGGAATGAAACCGAAGCTAATGAGAGAAGCAAACCGGAAAGAAGCAAACAACATGGTAAACACACAAGCATAATCATGGCATGATGCACAATCAAGTATGATGCATGCCCAGTTTAATGACGCATGGCATGGCAAAGTGCAACAAACGATACTACAAGTTAAGTGGAGCTCAATATGCAACGAGTTGCATATTGACGAAACACCACATCAATTATTTAGTTCTCTCTCGTTTAGGAACACAACAATATTAAATGTTTTTAAACATGGCAAAGGGTGAAGCATAAGTAAACTAACTATTTAGGCAAGTTTAAATGAGCCCGGAACAATAAACAACAATTCCGAAAAATCCCCATGTGCATAATTTGAGTTTGGTACTGTTCTGCCCTAAACCATAATTTAATGTTGTTAAACAATAAAACAAAGTGCACCAAGTTAATCTCTGCATTTTTCCACCCATTTACATATAAAGTTTATTAAAATTGGAGCTACGGTTAATTAGTTATGAAATAAAGCATTTTAGCATGGCATTTAAGCAAATTAATGCAAACAGCAAGTTAAACATTTTAAACTTGGATGAGAGTAGCATATTATAAAACTAGATGTAATTCTAAGCATTTTACATGTATAAAATATTTACATATGATGTATGGTTATTTAGTTATTAAATGCATGCAGTATGAGGGGTTTTGTGCAAATCTGTAAATCACTGGATAATTGGACAAATTCGCAGAAGGAAAAAAACAGGAGCTGGGCCGAATCTGAGATCTGGCCCAGGGTGTGGGGGAGCTGCTCACATCGGGCTCTCGGGCCGGAAGCGAAGAAGCGGCTGGACGCAGGCTAGGCCTTGGAGGCCCTACACTCGACCAGCGAGGTCAACGGGCACGGGCGGCTTCGTTCTATCGCTCGAAGCAGAGGACATGGACAGGCGACGGGGCTGCAGGCGGAGCGGATGTAGGGACCGGCGGCGCGACACTGAAGATGGCGGGGCGGCCATGGCGTGGCTCCCGGCGACGAGGATATTGTGAGGAGGAGCGGATCCAGGCGGAGGCGACCCGGAACTTGGCGCGCGAGCAAGGAACTTGGCGGCAGAGACTTGGGCGCAGGCAGGTGGGGACGATGTTGGTGCGGGAACAGCGGGCGACTACAGAGGAAGTCGGCGGCTGGCGCGAGCTGGATGCGGGGAAAGCCGAGAACGGGCAGCGGAGCATGCTCCCGTTCGGATCCAGCCAGAACCGAGGCGGGGCTGGAGGCAACGACGGCCGTGGACTCGAGCTTCGGCGGTGGCGCTGGTTCACTGTGAGAAAAAGGAACAAGACGAGGGGGATGGTCAGGGAGGAGCTGCGTGATTAGAAAAAGGAAAGAGAAGGCACAGAGGAACGACGACGTGACCTCAGCATCTCGCCGGCCCGGCATGATACAGAAGCTGGAGACGAGGTGGAGCAGCATGGGTCTCCGGCAAGGTCGGTCGAAGGCGGTGGCTTCAGGGCAGGTGAGCTCGAGCTCCTTCTGCTGGGCCTCGGCGCAGGGGACGGGAGGCTGGAGCTGGTGCAGCTTGGTGGATCGAGGCAGAGGCAGAGGCTGGTGGATTGGATCGGGGGGAATGAGGAGATCCCGAGGAAGAAAGGGAGGTGGGTGGCGGCGTCTCGGGAATAGGTGGATGGATGGGATAGGATGCCTAGTTTCTAGGGTTAGAGTAGACTAGTTATATACGAAAGAGAGGAGTTTAGATCATTCGATCGAAATCCGATGGATGAGAATAAATAGGTAGGGAAACCCAAATAAGAAAACGAAGATGTTTTATAGATGTTAGGGGATGATCCAGACTCATCGGTCACGACAGCCCGGTTCGGGATTGGAGCAGCTTTCGGAGACGCGCGAGGGGTGTGAGTGGTTGTGCAGAGAGGTTAGGTGGTCAGACAAGAGGGAGTCGAAAACCTGGTTGGACCCGGATCGGTCAACGAAGGTAAGCGGGAAACACGGCAACTATGAACGAATGCAAGTTTTATGAAAACATGCAGATGCAATGCGGTTGATGCGATGAAGAATGCAACAAACAAATAAAACACACGGCGACAACAAAGAACATGGAAGGCATCTGGGGAGTCGGTCTCGGGGCATCACAACACTCCACCACTACAAGAGGATCTCGTCCCAAGATCTAGGATGGCACCAGAGAGAAACGGAAGAGGAAGAGAAGAGGTAAAACTAAGTTGCTTCTTTAACGAATGAGTGAAACCACGAACCTTAAGAGGTTGAGCAATTTAAAAAAAAGAGTACAATAGAGATGAACGAGATTGCAAACAATCCGTTAGAAAAGAGGAACAAGGAACATTACGAGAACTTGAAGGTTGCAAAGACATGAATCAAGAGTTTAATGGACAAGATAGAATTTGAAACCACTCTGGTTAAAACAAGATGAGAGAGGAAGAATTCGGGCAGCACTCCGGTTGAACATGGAAGGAATAGAACATGAACTTGAGAAGAAGGGATGATACTTGATGAAATCAACAACACACTGCCTTCGGAACTATTGAAAGAATGGCACAATGGGTAAGAAGGATTTCAGACAGCACTCAGGTTGAAAAGAGAGGCAAAACTTGATAAGATGAAAGAACTTGAGTGAGAACACAACACTCCGGTTAAATGGATAAGCACGAAAAGAACACGATCCTCAATACGAGAAGAGGAGTGAAGAGAGCAACATCACAATGCCCCCGGAAGAAAGAATAGATGATAGATCATTGGAATAACAGAATGGAGAAGAAAATGTCAACTTCTGTCACCAAAGAACATGGAAAGCACCCTTCAAAGAAGGTTATAACGGAGTTGTTGGAAAACCAACAATGAAATGAATAAGCTTGTAGTGGGCTTATGCAAAACATCTCAAAATTATGAGGTGACAACTGGCCACTAACGCAAAAAATTGCTTGTTGAGATAAACAAAGAGATGAAAACTGCTTTCGCCGGGAGGATAGGAGAAAACTTGGATCATTGATAAGCACCACAATAGCAACATTGCTTATGGAAAGCTTTATGTGAAATCTATACCCAGATAACTACAAGGAAGAAAATGATGGGTTTAAATATCTCATTCCTGACAACTTGTCAATCATGAAACATGAAGGAAACTGTCAAGAATGATATAACACCATCTCAAAAGATAAGGTAGGAGAATTGCACTTTGGAATGCAAGATGAAGAATACTTGAACTCCTCAGAAAAAAACATGTGTTGAACACCATGTTTATTTTTTAGTATAGCTCGGCGGGTCATAACTTCGAGAGAAAACTTGAAGAACAATTGAGGAATGAAAAGAATCCTTGATGAACCACCATGTAGAGCCTCCATGAAGAACTCCGGTAGTAAAAGGATGATAGAAAGAAAGAGAAGTTGAAAACACAAGGTGAAGCCTTACAATGATTTAGATGGAGCTTCACGACGAGATAATGCGGAAAAGTTGGAACTTCAGAAAAGAAAAGAAGAAACACATATAACTGAGAAATTGATATCACTACGAACTTCGGAAGAAGGAACAAACCACTTGGATGAAACAAGAACAAGAATTATGTTATGCGTATCCTTCACCAATATAAATTGATGACAAGCAACGGATTTGGCATACTACTTATTATTCTTGAAAAGATTGAAGAGAGAAATAGCGCAACTTCGGAAGGTCTTCCACAAACCACCGGTAGGATTTGGAAAGAGCGAATGAATTGGTATGACAACAATGGAAGAGGAATATTGGACGAACCACCGTAAGAATTGAAAATGAACATAGCAAAGGCACAATTCGTCGGGAAGAATTGGAAAACGAATGAAGATACTTGAGGGGATTTAGATACCTGAGAACGAAGAGATGATGAACTGAGTAGAGGAAATTTGAATGATGCACCGGTAAGATTTGGAGAACGATAGCTACATGCTGAGAATGAAGAATTATGACATGATGGCCTTCGGAGGAAAGAAATAGAAACAACTCATGAAATGCTCCGGATGGTAAGAAAAGAATTGTCACAATCAAAAACAATTATGAGAGGATGGCATAAAGTTAGAACCATGAATCTCTGGAAGAACGGGTAAGGATTTAAGAGGAACTCGTCTTCGGTCTTCAAAATCCGAGAATGACGATGATAAACACCACCATGAATTGTTGAGACACTCCAGACTGAAAATTAGAAAGGTTGAACCAACGACGAAAGAATTTGAAAGATCTTGGAGAAAGACATTTGACTGATGATAATTCATTCTTAGATCAGGCTTTAAAAGACTTTGTGAATCGCTCCGGATAAATTAGAGGAGTCAGGTAAGATCCTGGGAAAAGACCTGTGGGTTAGGGCCCACTCGAAAGAAACATCCCTGAAGGATTGCTTTAAATAGAGATTGCACTGGTAGAATTAAATGGCTTGAATGAGATAACAACCTCGAAATATCTTGAACGGATTGAGAATGGAAACACAAGTCTTGTGAGATATCTTCAGCACTCCGGAACAAATGAATAGCGGGAGGTGAACTATTCAGGGGTGCACCGACATGGGAAAGCATTTGAAACGAGGAAAGGATATGATCGACAAAGCTTGAATTGAATCCACCGGAGAAGAATGATAAACTTGAAGCTCCATTAGTATCTTCATGGGAAATCACCGGATAAGAACATTGAAAGAAAAGAATGAAGAGACTTCTCACAAATAAAAGGATACATGATTGAGAAATCTGAGTCCTTGAAGAAAAAAGGGTGGGAGGGCGGGAAAACAAAGGCAACTTGGGCAGATGGAATGGATACCGTTGAGAAAACTTAGAATTGATCTCGCGAATGTTGAAATGATCGGATCCACTTGAAAAGAAGCACGCCGATTGGAAAAGAATTAACATGACGACCTCGATGATCAAGAAGGATTAGCATTCACATAGCAATATGAGAGAAAGGTATGGATTCAACATTTGACTTGAAGCAACTCGAATACCAGAAATAAAACAAAACAAAGGATTTGGCTTGTAGAATAAGCTGGAAACAAACATATGATAGAGATTCCGTCCGAAGTTTTTGTGGTGGGGCCCACACAGGCTCGATTGTACAACACCATCATGTACAAGGCAGTGCACATGACAAACGAAGTGTCCCCGAACCAGCATAGCCAAGGCCTCTTTAAGACAGAACGAGACCACATTAAAAACAACCGTGGATAGCCGGACCACTAGACGTCGAACCCCAATCTCATAGCATGCATCTGTCGGAAAGAAAAAAAAACTAGAGCTACTTGAATTCCCACCTATAAAACTCCCGAAACTTTCTAGTTATGCAATCTGGTGTTGGGGATATAGGGGAAGCAAAATATATATCACCCAAAACTAACAATCCCTACATCCAAGCTGTATCCATCCGTCAACACATAACCAAGAAACCTTCGAAAATTGTGTACCTCAACCTTCGAAAAGAATTCGTTATACGAGCTATGGCAATACTCCCGAACTCTCCAATATTGGGTGGCATCGAGGTTATCTTACCACTAGCTGCATAAAAGAGATTTTCGATGTCGGCGAAACTCAGGTATTCCAGAACTGCAACGATAAAATTATGACGACAACACCTCGAAGCTCAACTCCCTGGGACACTGCCACAACCCCTAAATGTGAGGAGGCACCAAGAACAATGTTCTCGTCATAAGAATATCGGAACGATCCCAAGATACCCGCGTGATCCTAAAAAAATTTTAAGTGAAATTTGAGGAGAGGAAAGTCAAAACAACTACGTCGAGAGACCTCACCAGAGCGACGATGGGGCCGAGGAGTAAAACGAATCCTACTCTCCGATATATATATTCCTAAGACTCAAAACATTTTTGTTCTAGACTCAACAACGTCAGCGATTCGATCAAGCAGGGGGCTCCTAAGTCGGGGATGGCTTTGATTACCAACTTGTAACACCCGCGATGCGGCTATATCTCCCACGTGTCGAGGCACGACTTGGAGGCATAACCGCATGATGGTTTAGTCGCAAGAAGGGTCATCTTCACACAATCCCATGTAATGAACAAGAATGGGATAAAGAGTTGGCTTACAATCACCACTTCACACAATACATCTATTAAACATACATCATTCAGAGTACACACATAGTCCGACTACGGACGAAGCCAAAAGAAAAGAAGATAACCCAACTGCTAGATCCCCGATCGTCCCAACTGGGATCCACTACTGATCAACATGAAACGAAACATAGCAACGACTAAGATCTTCGTTGAGCTCCCATCTGAGCTCGGTTGCATCATCTGCACTGGTATCATCGGCACCTGCGACTGTTGTGATAGTATCTGGTGAGTCACAAGGACTCAGCAATCTCAAAACCCGCGTGATCAAGACTATTTAAGCTTATGGGTAGGAAGTGGTAATGAAGTGGAGTTGCAGCAAGCACTAAGCAAATATGGTGGCTAACATACGCAAGTAAGAGCGAGAAGAGAAGCAACGGAATGGTCGAGAAGCTAGAAAGTGATCAAGAAGTGATCCTGAAGCTGCTTACACACAATCATAACACAAAGACCGTGTTCACTTCCCGGACTGCCGAAAAGAGACCATCACGGCTACACACGCGGTTGATGCGTTTTAATTAAGTCAAGTGTCAAGTTCTCTATAACCGGATATTAACAAATTCCCATCTGCCACATAACCGCGGGCACGGCTCTCGAAAGTTTATACCCTGCATGGGTGTCCCAACTTAGCCCATCACAAGCTCTCACGGTCAACAAAGGATATTCCTTCTCCCAGGAAGACCCGATCAGTCTCGGAATCCCGGTTTACAAGACATTTCGACAATGGTAAAACAAGACCAGCAAGACCACCCGACTGCGCCGACAAATCCTGATAGGAGCTGCACATATCTCGTTCTCAGGGCACAACGGATGAGCAATCCGTACAACTAAAACCAGACCTCAAGTTTCCCTGAGGGGGCCCTGCAAAGGGCTCTAGTTTGGACCAGCACTTAGAGGAGCACTGGCCCGGGGGGGGGGGGGTAAATAAAGATGACCCTTGAGTCTGCAGAACCCAAGGGAAAAAGGCTTAGGTGGCAAATGTTAAAACCAATGTTGGGCCTTGCTGGAGGAGTTTTATTCAAAGCGAACTGTCAAGGGGGTCCCATAAATCACCCAACCGCGTAAGGAACACAAAATCAAGGAACATAACACTGGTATGATGGAAACTAGGGCGGCAAGAGTGGAACAAAACACCAGGCATAAGGCCGAGCCTTCCACCCTTTACCAAGTATATAGATGCATTAATTAAATAAGAGATATTATGATATCCCAAAATCATCACGTTCCAACATGGAGCAATCTTCAACTTCACCTGCAACTAGCAATGCTATAAGAGGGGCTGAGCAAAAGCGGTAATATAGCCAAACGACGGTTTGCTAGGAAGGGTGAAAAAGTTAGAGGCTGACATGGCAATATGGGAGGCATGGTAAACAAGTGATAGGTAGCACAGGAAGCGATAGAACAAAGCAACTTGCAAGCAAAGATAGAAGTGATATCGAGGGTAATGGTCATCTTTCCTGAAATCGCGCAAGGAAGAAGAACGAGTCCATGAAGAAGACAAACGGACGTAGTCGAACGAATCCTCACAACTCCAGAACGAAACCGAAGCTAACGAGAGAAGCAAACCAGAAAGAAGCAAACAACATGGTAAACACACAAGCATAATCATGGCATGATGCACAATCAAGTATGATGCATGTCCGTTTTAATGAGGCATGGCATGGCAAAGTGCAACAAACGATACTACAAGTTAAGTGGAGCTCAATATGCAACGAGTTGCATATTGACGAAACACCACATCAATTATTTAGTTCTCTCTCGTTTAGGAACACAACAATATTAAATGTTTTTAAACATGGCAAAGGGTGAAGCATAAGTAAACTAACTATTTTGGCAAGTTTAAATGAGGCCAGAACAACAAACAACAATTCCGGAAAATCCCCATGTGCATAATTTGAGTTTGGTACTGTTCTGCCCTAAACCATATATTAATGTTGTTAAACAATAAAACAAAGTGCACCAAGTTAATCTATGCATTTTTCCACCCCATTTACATATAAAGTTTAATAAAATTGGAGCTACGGTTAATTAGTTATGAAATAAAGCATTTTAGCATGGCATTTAAGCAAATTAATGCAAACAGCAAGTTAAACATTTTAAACATGGATGAGAGTAGCATATTATGAAACTAGATGTAATTCTAAGAATTTTACGTGTATAAAGTTTTTACATATGATGCATGGTTATTTTGTAAATCACTGGATAATTGGACAAATTCGTAGAAAGAAAAAACATGAGCTGGGCCGAATCTAAGATCTGGCCCAGGGCGTGGGGGAGCTGCTCACATCGGGCTCTCGGGCTGGAAGCGAAGAAGCGGCTGGACGCAGGCTAGGCCTTGGAGGCCCTACGCTCGACCAGCGAGGTCAATGGGCACAGGCGGCTTCATTCTGTTGCTCGAAGCAGAGGACGTGGACAGGCGACGTGGCTGCAGGCGGAGCGGATGCAGGGAACAGCGGCGCGACACTGAAGATGGCGGGGCGGCCATGACGCGGCTCCTGGCGATGAGGATAAGGTGAGGAGGAGCTGATCCAGGCGGAGGCGACCCGGAACTTGGCGCGCGACCAAGGAACTTGGCGGCGAAGACTTGGGCACAGGCAGGTGGGGACGACGTTGGTGCGGGAACAGCGGGCAGCTGTAGAGGAAGTCAGCGGCTGTCGCGAGCTGGACGCGGGGAAGGCCGAGAACGGGCAGCAGAGCATGCTCCCGTCCGGATCCAGCCGGAAAAGAGGCGGGGCTGGAGGCAATGATGGCGGTGGACTCGAGCTTCTGCGGTGGCGCTGGTTCACTGTGAGCAAAAGGAACAAGACGCGGGGGATGGTCAGGGAGGAGCAGCGTGATGGGAAAAAGGAAAGAGAAGGTGCAGAGGAACGACGACATGACCTCAGCATCTCGCCAGCCCGGCATGATCGAGAAGCTGGAGACGAGGTGGAGTAGCGCGAGACTCTGGCGAGGTCCGTCGAAGGTGGTGGCTTCAGGGCAGGTGAGGTCGAGCTCCTTCTGCAGGGCCTCGGCGCAGGGGACGGGAGGCTAGAGCTGGCGCAGCTTGGTGGATCGAGGCAGAGGCAGAGGCTGGTGGATTGGATCGGGGGGAATGAGGAGATCCCGAGGAAGAAATGGAGGTGGGTGGCGGCGGCTCGGGAATAGGTGGATTGATGGGACAGGATCCCTAGTTTCTAGGGTTAGAGTAGACTGATTATATAGGAAAGAGAGGAGTTTAGATCATCCGATCGAAATCCGACGGATGTGAATAAATAGGTAGGGAAACCCAAATAAGAAAATGAAGATGTTTTATAGATGTTAGGGGATGATCCGGACTCATCGGTCATGACAGCCCGGTTCGGGATTGGAGCAGCTTTCAGACGCGCGCGAGGGGTGTGAGTGGTTGTGCAGAGAGGTTAGGTGGTCAGACAAGAGGGAATCGAAAACCCGGTTGGACTCGGATCGGTCAACTAAGGTAAGCGGGAAACGCGGCAACTATGAACAAATGCAAGTTTTATGAAAACATGCAGATGCAATGCAGATGATGCGATGAACAATGCAACAAACAAATAAAACACACGGCGACAATGAAGAACATGGAAGGCATCTGGAGCGTCAGTCTTTGGGCGTCACACTTCCTCAAATGCCCAAGGTCTTCATGAGCAAGCAAGTTGGATGCACACCCACTTAGTTTTCAGTTTGAGCTTTCATACACTTATAACTCTAGTGCATCCATTGCATGGCAATTCCTACTTACTCACATTGATATCTATTGATGGGCATCTGCATAGCCCGTCGATACGCCTAGTTGATGTGAGACTATCTTCTCCCTTTTTGTCCTCACAACCACCACCATATACCACCATAGTGCTATATCCACGGCTTGCACTCATGTATTGTGTAAGGGTTGAAAAAGCTGAAGCGCGTTAAAAAGTATGAACGAATTGCTCGGCTCATCATTGGGGTTGTGCATGATTTGAATGCTTTGTGTGATGAAGATGGAGCATAGCCAGACTATATGATTTTTTTGGGATGAGCTTTCTTTGGCTATGTTATTTCGATAAGACATAATTGCTTGGTTGGTATGCTTGAAGTATTATTGTCTTATGTCAAATGATAGACTATTGGTTTGAATCACTCGTATCTTAATATTCATGCCATGATTAGACATATGATCAAGATATGCTAGGTAGCATTCCACATCAAATATTATCTTTTTATCATTTACCTACTCTAGGACGAGCAGGAATTAAGCTTGGGGATGCCGATACGTCTCCGTCGTATCTACAATTTTTTATTGTTCCATGCCAATATTCTTCAACTTCCATATACTTTTGGCAACTTTTTATACTATTTTGGGACTAACATATTGATCCAGTGCCCAGTTCCAGTTCCTGTTTGTTGCATGTTTTATGTTTTGCAGAAAACCAATATCAAACGGAATCCAAACGGGATAAAAACGGATAATTATTCTGGAATATTTGGGATTTTCCGGAGGAAGAACCAACGTGAAACAGTGTCCGAGGTGGCCACGAGACAGGGGGGCGCGCCCACCCCCCTGGGCACGCCTGGCACTCTCGTGGGCCACCCATAAGGGGGTTGACGCTCTTCTTTTGCTGCAAGAAAGCTAATTTTATGATAAAAATCTGAGCGAAAGATTCACCCCAATCGAAGTTACAGATCTCCGAATATAAAAGAAAGGGTGAAAGGGTAGAATCTCAGAACGCAGAAACAGAGAGATAGATCCAATCTCGGAGGCGCTCTCGCCCCTCCCAAGCCATGGGAGCCAAGGAACAGAGGGGAAACCCTTCTCCCATCTAGGGAGAAGGTCAAGGAATAAGAAGAAGAAGAAGAAGGGGGGCTCTCTCTCCCTTGCTTCCGGTGGCGCCGGAACGCCGCTGGGGGCCATCATCATCACCGCGATCTTCACCAACATCTCCATCATCTTCACCAACATCTCCATCACTTTCCCCCTTCTATATTCAGCGGTCCACTCTCCCACAACCTGCTGTACCCTCTACTTGAAGATGGTGCTTTATGCTTGATATTATTATCCGGTGATGTGTTGCCATCCAATGATGTTTGAGTAGATTTTCGTTGTCCTAGCGGTGATTGATGAATTGCTATGATTGGTTTAATTTGCTTGTGGTTATGTTGCTATCCTATTGTGCCCTCCGTGTCGCTCAAGCATGAGGGATTCCCGCTGTAGGGTGTTGCAATACGTTCATGATTCTTTTATGGCGGGTTGCTTGAGTGACAGAAGCATAAACCCAAGTAAGGGGATTGTTGCTTACGGGATAAAGGGGACTTGTTGCTTTAATGCTATGGTTGGGTTTTACCTTGATGAATCTTTAATAGTTGCGGACGCTTGCTAGAGTTCCAATTATAAGTGCATATGATCCAAGAAGAGAAAGTATGTTAGCTTATGCCTCTCCCACATAAAACTTGCTATCGGTCTAGTAACATAGTCAATTGCTTAGGGACACTTTCACAACTCCTACCACCACTTTTCCACACTCGCTTTATTTACTTTATTGCATCTTTATCTAAACAGACCCTAGTTTATATTTACGCATTCTTTATTATCTTGCAAACCTATCCAACAACACATACAAATTACTTCTAGTTTCATACTTGTTCTAGGTAAAGTGAACGTCAAGCGTTCGTAGAGTCGAATCAGTGGCCGATAGGACTTGAGAGAGTATTTGTTCTACCTTTAGCTCCTTGTTGGGTTCAACAGTCTTACTTATCGAAAGAGGCTACAACTATCCCGTATACTTGCGGGTCATTAAGACACAACTCCAAAAGTGTTTTCAACTTCCTAACTAGCCCGATCTCTACAAGGACATCGATCACCGAGCCATCGACCTCCAGCCCGACCTGACCTATCCGAGAGACCATTAGCAACCTGGATCAAGCTTGACGTCGTACACAAAGCCACGTCATCAATTACTTCAAGGATCAGTGAAGCACCACACGGAAGCAGAAACAGTATGAGGACATGAAGACTACCCCAGATTTAAGTTTCGTATTCCTTTCCACACCTAGTCTGGGAATCTTTGGGACGAGATTCTTATAAGGGGGATAGGTCTGTCACACCCTGATTTTCATAGCACAACACTTAAGGTGGTAAATCATGATAAAATGTGGTTTAACAAAAACTTTTCAGTGTTTTGGTCCTTGCTTGATTTGATTTTTGTGTGTTGGATGCAAGTGCTCTAAAAATCTAATAAATCCTCCAACTCTTATACTCCTCCTTAATCCAAACTTTTGCCCCAATGATCATGCCATGTGTATAGTACAGTATAGAATTATCTTACAAAATAATTTGGCCAAAAAGTATTTTCCAAAAACCCCTAAGCTGTGGTTTGCACTACAAGTACTTGATTTGGGGTATGAAAAATCTTTCAGAGTATGTTTGACTCCTATTAGGTATAGGACTCCCAAAAACCACAAAAATATAATTTTAGAAGTTATTTTCCTATTTTATTTAAAGGCTTTTCTTTAGGCCAGAAATGGTCTTTAACAGGTTAAATATAATTTTAATGCTTTAAAAATATTTGGGATAACCTAGGGAAACTCAGTGGACATATATTGTCCATATATAAGAATTTCAACACATTGTCATGTCTAAAATATTGGTCAAATCTCTCAAAAACCCTTTCTGGATATTTCAAGGTTTTGAAATATTTACAAAGGAAATATTCTCTTAAAATTCCAAGAAAATTCTAGCATGTCAAATATGACATGTTTGATGATCTTGCCAAGTGTCATGTCATGGAGAATAATGTAACCCCATGAAACCCTCTCAAAACCATTTCTCCCCTTTTTGAAGTTTGAACAACTTTACATTAGCAAACTTGTCAAAATGCCCTCAAACTTGGTACACATGCTAAAATGGTCTAATAAATCATCTAGACCAAGTGGCACAAGTTGGAGAACAAGTTAACTTGATCAAAGTGCCCCAAAACCCTTCCTATCCAGAAATAATTTTGAACAACTCTACATTGACAAATTCCTCCTTTTGATCTCATCTTTTGTGGACATGTTCAGAACCTCAAATGATGACACTACACTAAGTGGTGCATCAAGGAGAATAGATGTTCATGGCTAAATCTTGGAAAGTCCATTTATGTTGATTTTAGGGTTTACCAAAGTTGCATTGTCAACTTTCTTCAAATGAGCTCCAACTTGGTGATCAACCCCATTTCTATATGCCACTTGATCTTGTTAATTTTCATATCATTTAGAATCCATTTGCTTCCCAAACCACTATCAAACACGTTCTGGCAGAAATTTAAAATGCATGTTTTGTCCATTTCCACTAATCTCCATGAGCTCAACTTTTTCCCATAGCCTCATCTGCTCCTCCTCTACCTCCTGCATGCTTGGCTGCCCAAGGAGCAATGATTAAGGGGGGAAGAGACCCAATTTTCTTCCTTGGGAAGCAGTTTTCCCTCTCTCTCTCTCAACCCCACCTCTCCTCTAGTGGCTCCCCAGGGCATCCAATGCCCTTTCCACATTGTTTACTCCCACCTGCAGCCACTAGACACAAGTGGACGCGCGAGTGCGCGTAGATAAGCTGCGGATGCCGGCCATTTGCGCGCTCTAGAGCGCCTGACAAAGCACCCGACCGTTGATGCCGTGCTCCCCAACAACCTCGAGCCTCACCCTCCTGCCAGTCGAGGTTCCTCGACGTCTGCAACATGCCACCGTGCTGGACGCCTCCTCTCTCCCTCTCTCACACCTCCAGTAGCGTGTGCCTAGAGCCGCCCGGCTCGGCCTATGCGTGCGCGAGCCCGTGGCTCCACCAGGAGCTCTCCCCGCTCTCTCTCCCTTCCCTACACCAACACCACCCTCACGAGTGCCGCAAAAATCCCCGAGCCTCCTCCCGAGGCCACCATGGTCATTTCCGCGGGTTCCCGTAGACCACGTCCATGGTGAGCCATGACCTCGCCATATAGGGCAACCCCAGGCTTCTCTTTGGAGCCCTTTTCTCTCTCTCCTTCCCAGCAACCCCCTGACCAACCCGCATATCCTCTCGTGCCCTCCTCTTCCTCCACGCCCGCCATTGCCGACGGCAAGGTCGGGCTAAATTTGTGTTGCCCGAGCCCCCTCCTCCCCACCTCGTCATGCCAGAACATCTCCAGCGCCGACATGGAGCTCCCCCGCGCTCCAAATCCCATCCCCAATGGTTGTAGTGTCCAAATCATCCTCACCGCCACCCCGGTCCGCCACACCAGAAGCTCCTCCTCTTCCTGGGCTCCCCCGTGGGTGTGCAGCACATGGACGGGTGCGCCGCGACATGCTAAGTCTGCCGGTGTGCCAGGCGCCGCCGGAGGTGGCCCATGCCGCCGAGAGCACCGGCGCCTGCTCGGCCTCGCCTCCCCTGCCTCTGCTCTGTTCAAGCGGAAGGTAGGTGAAGGCCTGAGCACTGGGTCCCGTGCGTCAGCGACCGCCATGCGGGCCCTGCTCTTTTAAGTGGAGACAGACTTCGGCGAAGACGCCTTCGACGTTGCCCTATCTGCTGCGTGGCCGAGCCGCTGGGCCAGCCCAGTTGCGCCTCGCCGTTAAATCCCGCCCAGTGCGCACTGCCGCCACTGGAATTTGGCCCATTAGGTATTTCCATTTACTTTTACTTTTTTAGCAAGATTCAAACTTTTCCGGAGACCTCATTTCAAGGCCATAGTGAACATTTTTACATAGTGAACATTTTTACACTGCCTAGTTTCACCGGGATCTAACAAACAAGTCATTTATACTCCTAAACCAGCTTCAAAAATTCATAGAATATTCATTTGAACTCAAAATCCAGAGAAACCAATTTCTAAATGTTTCTAAAATCATGCCTGATTTAATGTGTACTTTTACTCATTTTTATAAAAAGGTATTCTATGGATAACTCGCAGATCCATTAAATCCATTGATTCCATCATATTGAAATGTTCAGAAATATTCACTGATCCAATGCCAATGAAACCACTCTGGTTATTTTTCATATAACCAGAGAAGTCCTAGAAAAGTCCAACTCACATTTTTAGAGCACTTTTATTTTTGCCTTGTTGTGTTGCTTATTGAGTTTGTTTCCGGCAATAGTTGACGAAGTAGATGGAGTACTTGGAGAAGGACCAGAAAATTTCAAGACTCTGATGAACCAGGCAAGAAGCCCTTTGACCATGTTTGAGAAACCCTTTTATTGCATGTCATATAGCACTTTTATTGCTTGCATCGGAGTCATGATGATGAGGTGACCACTTGGGGTGGTTTGCCTCCGTTACCGTTACTTCCTCGTTGATACTTGCATTATGCATGACCCTACCTTCTTATGAGGGTTATGCCGGTGGGAGTAGTTAGGGTGCTAAAGTAGTTGCTATGCAAAAAGGGACGGGAATATGCATGGTGATGGAGACAAAGTATTTTCAAAAGACTTTTTGAAAACCCCGTCGGGTGCCACTTATGCCCGCGGGAGATAATGAGATGGGTAACCACTTGATGACGAAGTGGTGTATCGAGGCAAGTGTGTGTGCTGTTTTCAAAATGGATTGGTTTAAGTTGTGACCATTATTCTAACCTTACATGCGCAACCACTCTACGCTTATATGGGAAAGGGCATTATTGATTACCTAGGCCTATACTAGCTTGGGGCATGCATTACTAGTGACGAGGGAGAGTTGGTGCTCTCTATCAGGACGGTGTCGTGCTAGGTAGGGCGGCCATCACTATTTTCACAGGGCACCGGACACACCGTTGGTACCCCGTGCCAGTGGTATGTGATGAATATGGGAGCAAGGCTCCACAATTTTAAGATGTGAAATGTTGGGCACAGGGGTTACTACCAATCGAGTGGACTCTATGTTAGTGTCATCTAGGGAAAGATAGTGATCGGGTGCTTACCCTGGGTACTTGAGGTACCGCGGGTCGTGGATGACACGGAAGTTCCCCGGATCTTGTAGGTAAAGTGTGCAACCTCTATAGAGTGTAAAACTATTCGAATAGCCATGTCCATGGTCAAGGACAGCTGGGTAACCGCTCTTGGGCTACGTCCACTTGTTTACAAACCAGTGTGTGTGCTTGGTTAAGTGGGAAGAACTACTTGGGTCACGTCAAAGGACTTGACATGATTGAGTTGGGTTGAAGACCACTCCCTTTATGTTGATATCTGTAACCAGTCCCTATGGTTACTTGAATTCATATGATGCATGATTTACCAGTTGTTGAACATGTCATAGCACAACGAAATTAGCTTTCTGCAAAAATTCACCTATGTCATGCATTGTTGTATCTTGAGCCAAAACATGGGTTGCTTGCGAGTACATTCAAAGTACTCATTGGCGTGCCACTAGTTATTTTATTGGCTAGGCATGAAAGACAAGATATATTGAAGAGTACCTTGGTGACGAACATGCGAGCTAGGACGCTTTCTAGTCAGAATGCCTGTAGGGTTAAGGTAGATGACATGGGTCCAAGTTATTGACGAAGATTTCCGCTGCAATGTTATACTCAAGACTTGACCATAATGGTCATAATTTATCGAAGGGTTTGTATGTATGTAAGACTCTAGTTATTCAGCTTCTATGTGTTTAGTGAGCATTGATCTCTGGGATCACTATACATGTGCATTCGGTGATCACGATTTATGAGTCAGGGTCCCCACATTCACAAAGGGCAGTAGGGATTTGTAGAGGTGCTAGAGCTCAAAGCAAAAAAGATAGAGATAAAACATTTTGGGTGGCATGATTTTCCTGTCAACGAAAACGAACGAGTAGTTCCCAATACTTTCCATGCTAGATATATCATAGGAGTTTCCCAAAGAGAAAATAAAGTTTATTCCTTTTTCCACCATAATTTCACTTTCCATGGCTAACCGTATCCACGGGTGCCCTCCATATCAACACTCTCCAAGGAATTTATTGAGAATAACATATCTAGCATGGAAATATATCAACCACCCCCTACCGTTTCATGAGTTGTACGAGCACACAAAAGAGAAATTTATTTTGAAATTTAGAGATGGCACATACAAATTTGCTTAGAACGGAACAGAAATACCACATATAGGTAGATATAGTGGACTCATGTGGCAAAAAATGGTTTAAAGAATTTTGGATGCACAAGTATTGATCATACTTAGTGCAAATGAAGGCTAGCAAAAGATTGGGAAGCATCCAACCAAGAAACGAAAAATCTCATAAGCGAGCATTAAGCATAACTAACACCGAATAATGCACCACAAGTAGGATGTAATTTCATTGCATAACTATTGACTTTCGTGCTTGCATAGGGAATCACAAACCTTAACACCAATATTCTTACTAAAGCATAATTACTCATCAACATGACTCACATATCACTATCATCATGTCTCAAAACTACTACAAAGAGACAAGTTTAGTTTGTGCAATGATCTTCATCAAAGTTTTTATTATATTCCTCTTTAATATCTATCACTTTGGGACTAATTTCATATGTTGCTTTTGATAGCTCAAACAAATTTAAGTGAAGAACATGAGCATGGAAATTTTCTTCTCTCGAAATAATTTAAGTGAAGCAAGAGAGAATTTCTAACAATTTTTACTATCTGTCAAATAAATCTAAGTGAAGCCTGAGAGAGTTTCTTCAAAAATAGCAAAGCAAACCATGCTCAAAAAGATATAAGTGAAGCACTAGAGCAATTCCATAGTTCATAAAGATTTAAGTGAAGCATAGAGAGCAATTCTAACAAGTCATAGAATAATTTTTGGCTCCCTCAACTCGGTGTGTCCAGCAAGGATAGATGACTTAGAACACAAAGTAAAACAAGGAAAGACTGATATCATACAAGACGCTCCAAGCAAAACTCATAATATGCGACAAATAAAAATATAGGTCCAAGTAAAATACCGATGGTTGTTAGAAGAAAGAGGGGATGCCACTCGGGGGCATCCCCAAGATTAGTTGCTTGATACTTCTTGAATATTATCTTGGGGTGCCTCAGGCATCCCCAAGCTTAGCCTTTTGCTAATCCTTATTCCTTAATCCATAGTGATCTCACCCAAAACATGAAAACTTCAATCACCTAAAACTCACCAAACCTTCATGAGATCCGTTAGTATAAGAAAGCAAATCACTACTCTAAGTACTGCTGCAAACCCATTCATATTTTGTTATTGTATTATATCTACTATATTTTAAATTTTCCATGGAAAAAACTCTTCAAAGGAAACCATAGTATCATCAAAACAAGCACATAACACAACAAAAACAAAATTTGTCAAAAGCAGAACAATCTGTAGTAATTAGGGAACTTCGAAAACTTCTGTAACTCCAAAAAGTTTGAAAACTTAGGACAACGTGGGCTATAAAAATATTCTACAAAAATAATCAAACCAAAATCAATCTTAGGTTAAAAATGGGAATTTTTTCTGAGCATGAAAATTTCTGTTTTAAGCAAGATCAAATCAACTATCACCCAAATCATCCCAAAAGCTCTGCTTGGCACAAACACTAATTTAAACCACAAAAACTCATCTAAACAGAGGCATGATTGGGTATTTTATTGGAAACATCAAGAAAACCAAAGCAAAAAGGTACGGGTTGGGTTGCTTCCCAACGAGCGCTATCGTTTTACGCCCCTAGCTAGGCATAATCTCATTGATGCTCCATGAAAGATAATAATTGAAACGCAAAGAGATCATCATAAAACATGTGAAAACACATTTAATTCTAACATACTCCCTATGCATAGGAATTTTAAAGGCAAACTAATTGTCAAAACAAGACATATCTAACATATGCAAAGGAGAGGAATAAAACATTGACAATCTCAACATAACGAGAGGTAATTTAGTAACATGAAAATTTCTACAACCATATTTTCTACTCTCATAATAATTCCATGTGGGATGATAATCAAATTCACAATATAACCATCACATGAAATATTCTCTTCATGATCCAAATGCATGCAAAGTTGACACTTCCAAACCCACTTTCAATATTTTTGCAAAAAATATTATAAATAACATAATCATCATGAGGCTCAAGTAAATTTTCAAGATCATAAGAATCATTATCACCCCAATCATGATCATTGCAATAAGTAGTGGACATAACATAACAAGCATCCCCAAGCTTGGGGTTTTGCATATCACTAACACAATTGACATTAATAGAATTTATAATAACATTATTGCAATCATGCTTTTCATTCAAGGAGCTATCATGAATCACTTTATAAATTTCTTAGTTTAACAATTCATCAAAATTTTCAGATTCATAAATCTCAAGCAAAACTTCATAAAGATAATCTAGTGAACTGAATTCACTAGCAATTTTTTCATCATAATTGGATCTTTTTAAAAGATTAGCAAGTGGATGAGGATCCATGTAATAGATTTTTAGCAAGCGAAGATGCAAGCAAATAGAAGGCACATGGTAACACAAGTAGAGATAGCAAACAAGAGATCTGATGAGAAAAAGGCAAACGAAAAAGAGGGCAAATAAAACAACAATTTGTTGTGAAGTGGGGGAGAGGAAAATGAGAGGAAATTGACAAATAATGTAAGTTGCAAGGAGATGAGATTTGTGATTAGGAACCTGGTAGATGTTGATGATGTCTCCACGACAACGGCCCATAAATTCCTTTTGATGTTTGCTTGAACTATGTTGGTATTTCCCCAAAGAGGAAGAGATGATGTAGCACATCAGTGGTAGGTATTTCCCTCAGTGATGACACGAAGGTTATCGAACCGGTAGGAGAACCACGCAACACCACGTAAACAGCTCGTGCACACAAAGAACAAAATACTTGCAACCCGACGTAAGAGAGGGGTTGTCAATCCCTCATGGGTAAAAGGATAGGTAAAAATTGTAATAGATCGTATAAATAGATCTCCTGGGAATGCGAGATAAAATAAATAACCAAAAAATGCAGCAAGGAATTTTTGTATTTTCGGATTAATAGATCTGAAAATAAAAGAAAATAAAAATAGATCCCGAAGGCAAATATAATTAAGAAGAGACAAGCGGATGTAGATTTCACTAGTGGTTTCTCTCGAGAAAAATAGCATACGATGGGCAAACAAATTACTATAGGGAAATTGATAGAACTTCAAATAATCATGATGATATCCAGGCAATGATCATTATATAGGCATCACGTCCAAGATTAGTAGACCGACTCCTGCCTGTATCTACTACTACTACTCCACACATTGACCGCTATCCAGCATGCATCTAGTGTATTAAGTTCATGGAAAAATGGAGTAATGCAATAAGAATGATGACATGATGTAGACAAGATCTATCTATGTAGAAATAGACCCATTCTTGTTATCCTTAATAGCAACGATACATACATGTCGGTTCCCCTTCTGTCACTGGGATCAAGCACCGTAAGATCGAACCCATCACAAAGCACTTCTTCCCATGGCAAGAAAAATCAATCTAGTTGGCCTAACTAAACCAAAGATTCTAATAAGAAATACGAGGCTATTAGTAATCATGCATATAAGAGATTAAAAGACTCAAATAACTTTCATGGATAAAGACATAGATATGATCATAAACTCAAAGTTCATCGGATCCCAACCAACACACCGCAAAAAGAGTTACATCAAATAGATCTCCAAGAGACCATTGTATTGAGAACCAAAACAGAGAGAGGAACCCTTCTAGCTACTAACTATGGACCCGTAGGTCTACAATGAACTACTCATGCATCATCTGAGAGGCGCCAATGATGACGATAAACCCCTTCGTGACGGTGTTTAGATTGTATCTGGTGGTTCTGGAACTTGCGTTGGCTGGAATTGATTTTCGTCGATTCCCCTAGGGTTTCTGGAATATTGGGGGTATTTATAGATCAAAGAGGCGGTGCAGGGAGGTCACCGACGTGGGCACAACCCACCAGGTGCGCCCAGGTGTCTTGTGCTCACCTCGGGCCCCCTCTTCCGTACTTCTTTGGCCCACTAGATGTCTTTTGGTCCAATAAAAATCCACAAAAAGTTTCACTGCGTTTGGACTCTGTTTGATAATGATTTCCTACGATGTAAAAAACAAGCAGAAAACAACAACTGACGCTTGGCACTATGTCAATAGGTTAGTCCAAAAAAATGATATAAAGTTGCTGTAAAATGATGGTAAAACATCCAAGAATGATAATATAATAGCATGGAACAATAAAAAATTATAGATACATTGGAGACGTATCACGTGGCCGCTGGGATGTTGCTGATGTTGTCCTTCCTCGGTGCCTCCCGCTTCCGCTTCGGCCACGGGAGCGGTGATGCGAACGCCGCCTGCGCCGACCACATCTCCCGTAGAGTCCACATCCTCATGTTTCCCCGCATTTCCCGCGATGTTGGCGGTTGCTGGCGGCGGAGCCCTTGAGGTGGACGGGTGATTCGCAGATCTAGGCTTCTTCTTAGGCTCCATAGTTGATGACACCGCCGATGAAGAAAATGGCGATTAAGATGACGCGCTAGCGATGCTCTCAGGTTCGTGCAAGTGACCCCCTACCTGGCGCGCCAAAGATGTCGTGGGGGAACCACGACAACTTATGGGGATACGAGCCCCTTCTGGTTCGGCGGGGGGATGGACGCGTTGCACAAAGAGCAGAGAAGCGTAGCGCGGTGCGGCAGAGATCGCACATGAAGTTTTTACCCAGGTTCGGGCCGCCGTGAGGCATAAAAACCTACTCCTGCTTTGGTGGATTGATGGTGGAAAAGGTGGTGGTGGGCGCAACACACTTGCCCAGAGCGGAAGTGGGTACGCGTATGGATATGTGGAGGGCCGAACTTGTCAACCTCGCGAACCCTTTCAACGGTTGCCATGGGCCTCCTTTTATAGGTTAAGTGGTCAACACAGTGGCAAATCTGTCTTTACATACCGATCAGATAGCAAATAGTGCTATCATACCCAACTCTGCAGGCTAACAAAGCGCATTAAATGCACCGTCGAGTGTCACATCACAGCGTGCCCGGCAGCCCTTGTCGTGTTGTTTTGCCAGCTTCACACCTGCTTGCTTGACACGTCTCAAGACGGGTGTCATATGGAGGTGTTTGCTATAGGGGGTGGCTGCCATGTGGTGAAAAGCGGCCATTTAGTCACCTTGGGGCTTGACACCACGTTGATATATGACTTGTGTCGCTTGTGAGGTGGAGCGGTGGGGTGGCTTGCCTCTGCAAGCCACGTAGGGCCTACCGGGCCAATGTGGAAATATGCTTCCGGGGCAAGCCCAACCTCGCCTAGTTCGCCTGCCCGGCAATGGAGGTTTTTTACCTTGCGGTATCTTGCTTCTCTGGCTCATCTTGGTCTTCTTTATCTGCACTTGGACCCTTTGATGAATTGGTCCTTCTTGCTTGGTCTAGTTTGGGTGTTGTAATCTTTGTCCTTGGCCTGTGCACGGTCTGGGCAACGGACCCATGGTTTGTTGAACTGGTAAGGCTTGATGCTCCCAATGGCCATTTGCTGAATAACATCCGATATCAGCGGTTCATCTATCACATTTGACAGGTGCTCCTTTTGAGGGCTATTAGATTCGTCAAACCACACATTTACCGTTTCCATAACTTTCATGTGGTGAGAGTTATAGACACGATACGTATGCGAGTTTGGGCCATAACCGAGAAGAAAACCTTCATGTGCCTGGGTGCAAACTTGAAAGAAGATCCATATCAAGAATGTAAAAAGGTGCACCAAAACCACGTAGATAAGAAGCATTCAGTTTCTTGCCACTGATAAGCTCATATGAAGTTTTCTTAAGGAACTTGTGAAGATAAACACGATTGATAACATGACAAGTAATGTTAATAGAATCATCCCAGAATCGAATGGGGGTTTTGTACTCACTGAGCATAGTTCTTGCCATTTCAATGAGAGTTTTGTTCTTTCGATCAACAACTCCATTCTATTGGGGAGTGTATGCAGCAAAGAACTCATGAGTAATACCATGTACATCAAGGAATTCTGCAATATGAGTATTTTTGATCTCAGTTCCATTGTCAATTCTGACATGCTTTATTCGCACATCATATTCATTCTGGTCCTTCTTGGTGATGCTTTTGAAGATATCTTGAGTACAGGTCTTGTCTTTGAGAAAGAATACCCAAGTGTATCAAGAGAAATCATCAACAACAACCATACCATAATGACTACCACCGAAGCTTGAATAATCTGAGGACCGAATAAATTCATATGAAGAATTTACAGTGGTCTTGTAGTGGTCATGACTATTTTTGAAGAGTGATGCTTCTTAGCCAATTTACCAGCCTCACAAGCATCATAGAGACGATTCTTGTTGAATTTCACATCAAGAATGCCATGAAGATGATTTTTCTTCACCAGGGTCTGCAAATTTCACATACCTGCATGACCAAGTCTACGGTGTCATAGCCAACCTTCTGTTGCTTTTGCAAGCAAACAAGCTTGGACTGAGGGACCCTTAGAGAAATCCACAATATAAAGATCACCCTTTCTAATTCCCTCAAAGACAAAGGAATTGTCAAAGGCCATGAAGACAATGCATTTGTATATAGAGAATAGAACTAGCATGCCTAAATCACATAGCTTGCCAACTGACATGAGATTGAATCCGAGAGATCGAACAAGTAAAACATCATAAATAGACTTGTCCTTGGGTATAGCAATTTTACCTAGACGAATTACCTTTCCCCTGTTATTGTCGCTAAAAGTGATATACTTCAGAGGAGAAGAAGTTAAGTTGGGGTCGACAAACAATGCCTTGTATCCAGTCATATGACTCGTGCATCCACTATCCATTATCCATTCAGTACACCTGGAGACATCGTCCTTTTCTTTCGAAGCCTTGGCCATGAAGCTGTATGCAGGAGTTTAATCGTTGCTTGACGGGTTCCCAAAGAATTTTTTCGCAGGAGAGGAGGCACATGCTATGCCAGCCATGCTTGAGTCGGAATCCTCAATGGACACATTCTCTTCTTCGGAGGCAGACAATTCTTCTTCTTCAGAATACCACTCCTTTCCAATGTATGCCTTGGCCTTGCGAGAAGTATTCCTGCGGTTAGAGGAGGACTTGGAAGGGTTCCTTGATGAAGATCTTGACGGAGATTTTGAAGTGGAGTTTTCCTTTTTCTTGAAGAATTTCTTCGTTTTATTTTCTTTTCTTCATCAGAGTTGTAGTTCTTGCTCTTGCTTTTGCCTCGATAGTTGCATGAATCATATCTTCCCCTAGCACGGATCTCAGCTTCCCACAGAGGGCAGTATGAAATGAAGTTTCTAGGCTTTTTGCACTTGAAACATGTGTATTCTCCGGTAGGTTTTATTGAAGATTTTGAACCCCAGAGTTGCTTTAACTTCTTTTCTAGATCTTGCTATTCTTGAGGAAGCATTAGAGTCTCTTGGTGATCAATGCGAGATCTTTGCTGAGCCTTTCCGGGTCATCTGAATCTTCTTCGACATTTCCATCGAAGAAAGAATCAACCACCGCATTGAGAGCATGATTTGGCATTGAGTTGATACATAGAGATCTCTTTTCTCTTCTTCTTGTTCCTCGTGAGTGTTCAGTCTTTCCATGATATCAGCAGAGTCGAGGTGCTTAAAGTCAGCTTGTTCACGTATCATCAGAACAAGTGTGTCAAAGGAATTGTCAAGAGATCGAAGTAGTTTCTTTATGACCTCATGGTTATTGATGTATTTGGCGCTGATACCTTGAAGTTCATTTGCTATGTCACTGAGACGGTCAAAGGTTTGTTCACAGGTTTCATTTCCAATGTGCTTGAAGCGATTGAATTTCGCTCTCAGCGTATCAATTCGATCCCACAGTTCCTTCATGGTTTCACACTGGCGATATCAAAGAAATTGCACTTGATTGAGGTGGCCACTAATCTCATCTTTGACCTAAGCATGCGGGTGAATGAGCTTCTTCTCTTCATCGGAAGGGGGTTGAGGTACAACAACATTGAGCCCGAATTGCACCACATTCGACATGTCATCATCTCCTTCCAGAAGGGGTAGTCTGTCCCATCAAATATTGGAATCTTCTCCTTCCAGAAGGGGTAGTCAGTCCCATGGAATATGGGAATCTTCAGATGCGACTTCTAGTTCACTCAAAACATACTTAAACTCCAAAGTCGTTAGACTAAGATGAGAAGAGTCAAGGAGTACCTCGCTCTGATACCAGTTGTAGGAATGAAGTATGTCTACCAGAGGGGCGGGGGGGGGGGGGGGGGGTGAATGGGAGTTTTAAATTTTCTTCGGAAAACTTAAATCTCTTAGAACCTAGTAGCGGAACGAATGAAAAACAACCTATAGTGAACTAACAAAGAGTATCAAAAAGAAACTAGAGCATTCATTGATGTAAATCATACGAATGAAAATGCATTGAAGGTAAACATGAGTGATAGAGATAACTGCAAATGCTCGAAGGCAACAAGGTATTTGTTCGACCAGTTCGTCCTTCTGAACAAGGACTATGTCTGGTTGGAGGGGATGTGACTTAACACGGATGATAAACTCTCTTCACCCTATTCTCCTCGACAATCGATTCATCAACTGATGCAGATCACTCATGGTACATACTTTAAGGCAGTCTCCGAACCTTTACAGACTTCTTCTTCGAGAACCACTATCACTCTTGGTCTCTGAAGAAATTAACACTTAACTATCTAGATAGTTTGCAGCTTTCAAGAGTAATAGGCAGGGCGTACTAAACTTACATTCCAGTGATGTTGTATCACTATCTAATTCTTTGGCTCTAGGGTTTTTCTCTTAGTGGATTTTAAACTCAAATTGTCCAGAAAGTGGGTTGCTCAATGTCGCGGGAAACGAGGACCACCTATGGGACCAGGACGGCTCCGTGCTGGTTCGGCAGGGGGGAGTCGCGTTGCACAAAGAGCAGACCAACATGTGGCAGCGTGGCAGAGATCACATAGTGTCACACCCTGATTTTCATGCCACAACACTTAAGTCAATAAATCATGCTAAAATGTGGTTTGACAAAAACTTTTGAGTGTTTTTGCTTTGATTGAATGTTTGACTGCTGTTTGCAAGTGCTCTAAAAATCAAATAAATTCTCCAACTCTTATACTCCTTTTCCTTGATCCAAAAGCCTTTCCCAATGATCATGCCATGTTTATAGGACATAAAAATAATTTCTTGCAAAAATAATTTGGCCAAATAGTATTTTCAAAAATTAGTTTTTCAAAAACCCCTGAATTGAGGTTTGCACTGCAAGTACTTAATTAAGGGCAGTAAAAATCTTTCCAAAAATATATTTGACTCCTATTAGATATAGGATACCCAGAAACCTCAAAAATATAATTTTAAAAGTTATTTTCCTATATTATTTAAAAGCTTTTTCTTAAGGCCATAAATGGTCTTTAACAGGGAAAAATTATTTTATTGTTTCAAAAATATTTGACAAAAACCTAGGGAAACTCAGTGGACATATATTGTCCATATATAAGAGTTTCAACACATGGTCATGTACAAAATATTGGTCAAATCCCTCAAAAACCCTTTCTGGATATTTCAAGCATTTGAAATATCTACAAAGGAAATATTCTCAAAAAATTCCAAGAAAGTTCTAGCATGTCACATATGACATGTTTGATGATCTTGACAAGTACATGTCATAGAGAAAAATATAACATCATCAAATCCCCTCAAAACCATTTCTATCCATTTTGAAGTTTGAGCAACTTTACATTGCCAAACATTTCCAAATGTTCTAAAACCTTGTGAACATGCTCAAATATTCTAATTATTCATCTAGACCAAGTAGCACAAGTTAGAGAACAAGTTAACTTGATCAAAGGGCCCCAAAACCCTTCCTGTCCAAAACCAAATTTGAACAACTCTACATTGGCAACTTTCTCCTTTTGATCTCAACTTTTGTGGACATGTTCAGAACCTCAAATGATGACACTTCACCAAGTGGTGCATCAAGGAGAATAGTTTTACATGTCTAGATCTTGGAAAACTCATTTATGTTGATTTCAGGGGTTTACAAAAGTTGCATTGGCAACTTTGCCCAAATGGACTCAACCTTGGTGGAACCTATTATTATCTCATGCCATTTGACCCTGTCAAGCCTTATGACAAGAGGAGTTCATCTTCTTGCCCAAACCAGCAACAAACACCTTCTGCCATTTTACTAAAACCCCTTTTTTTACCACTTCCACTCTTCTCCATGGCCTCAACTTTTTACCACAGCCCCTCCTAGTTCCCTTCTACCTCCAGTAAAAAGCTCCAACCCTGGTTCAATAATTGAGGAGGGTAAAACCCTGGTTTACCCCTCCCTTTTCACCATGGCAGCACCTCTTTTCCCGCCCCCCTTCTTTCTTATGGACTTGCCTTAACTATTAAGCTTTATGGAGCATATCAGAAACTCCCAGGAGCTAGTGGACAGGCTTGGCCACGCGCAGGAAGCCATTTGCATGCCATGGCATGCAATGGCCGCGCTCTGGAGAGCGCTACAGTGCACCAGGTCACTGTAGCCGCCCTCTACCCGATGCTCCCGTCGACCTTGGGTGCCGTGAACGTGTCCCCCGAGGCCGCCTCGGCATGCGTGACACGCTACGCGGTCGGCCCCCTCCTCCTTCTCTCTCCTTTGAGCCCATCGTTGCGTGCCCGAGCACCGCCCGACTCGGCCACTCTCTGGCCACGCGGCTGGCCCGCCTCTGACCTCGCCCCGCTCCCCTTCTCACCTCCCTCGCTCCTGGACGGACTCCAGGAGCGCCACTGACCTAGCCTGGCCCCTCCCAACGGTCCCCAGGACCGATTCCGCGGGCACGCACAAGCACGGCTCGCGGTTCACCATGGCTTTGCCATATAGAGCCTCTTCGAGCCCCTCTTTGGACGCCCCTCGCTCTCTCTCTCTCTCTCTCTCTCTCTCTCTCTCTCTCTCCCATACACCTCCCAGACCGACCCACACCTCCTCCCCGTGCTTGCCCTGCCATGCCTGAGTCTCGCCAGAGCACCGTCCGCCATGGCCGTGGCCCCACTCGCCTTCGTCCTCCGTTGGACGTGCTGACAGGGGGGAGTGGGCGCGGCGCAGTCCCCCGAGCTCGCCGGTGCGCTGGGCACCCGCAGCAGCGCCCCTGGTCGCCGGGGACGAGCTCGGCCTTGCCCCCTCTGTTCCTGAGGCACGGGAGACCGCGTGAGGAAGAAGAAGGCCGGCCGGTGGACCGGCGACCCCACCGATCAGCCTCTGCCGACGTGTCCAGCCAGACCCACTCGGGTTAAGTGGAGGCCGGATCCACGGGAACCGCCATCCCGGCAGGGAAGCGTACTCCCCTAATACACCGTCGGCGTGGACCTCCTTAGCCGCGTGGCCGTGCAGCTGGGCCGGCCCAGTGCGCCGCGGTTCTATGCTGCGCCCGGTGCGTGGTATAGGTATAACCCCCACTTCCTTTGTCTTTTTCTTTTTCCTGAAACTTGTAAAATATCCCAAATATTCATATTACCTCCAAATTTGATGATTCAAATTTATAGTGACTCTATAAATAATGCTCTACCTCTTAGAGGAGCTTGCACATTTTTCCAGAGAACTTTCCTTCACACTTATTTAGTAAATTCCAATTTTCTTAATTCTGTGACAAACTTTAGAAAATCACAGAGAGCTCAAAATTGATCCAAATGCCATGATTCATAATCCTTGATACTTCTAAGTTCATAACTTAGTTTTTCAACATTTTTCCTAATACTTTATCTGCCACACAAAATAATGAGCCATTTCTTCATATTAGCCAACTTTGCAAATTCATAGGAAATTCATTTGAACTCCAAATCCAGTTAAACCAACTCCTGGATGCTTCTAAAATTATTCCTTGTTAAATTGATGCCTTTGATAATTTTCAAGTAGTTCTTCTGTACACTTCTTGCAAATCCATGAACCCCTTGATTCCGTCATATCGAAATGTTTAGAAATATCCATTGATCCACTTCCAATGAAATCACCTTGGTCGTTCCTCATATGACCAGAGGTATCCTAGAAAAGTCCAACTCACATTTTTTAGAGAACTTTTATTTTTGCCTTGTGATGTTGCTTATTATGGTTGTTTTCGACAATAGTTGACAAAGTAGACGAAATGCTCGGAGTTGGACCAGAGATATTTGAAGACCTCGAAGACTTTGTTAAAACAGGCAAGCAGCCCTTTGACCATGTCTATGAAACCCTTTTTATGCATGTCATATAGCACCATATTGTTGTTGCAACGGAATCATGATGAGGTGGTAACCACTTTGATGGTTTGCCATCGTACTTCATCATTGATACTTGCATTGTGCATGACCCTACCTTCTTATGAGGGTTATGCCGGTGGGGGTAGATAGGATGTTAAAGTAGTGCTATGCAAAAAGGGACGGGGATATGCATGGTGATGGAGACAAAGTATTTTCAAAAGACTTTTTGAAAACCCCATCGGGTGCCACTTATGCCTGGGGGGAGATGATGAGTTGGGTAGCCACTTGATGACGAAGTGGTGTACCGAGGCAAGTGTGTGTGTTGTTTTCAAAACGGATTGGTTTAAGTTGCGACCATTATTCCAACCTTACATGCGCAACCACTCTACCCTTATATGGGAAAGGGTATTATTGATTACCTAGGCCGATACTAGCTTGGAGCCCGCATTACTAGTGATGGGGGAGAGTTGGTGCTCTCTCTTGGGACGGGGTCGTGCCAGGTAGGGCGGCCAAGAACATTTTTATGGGGTACCGGACACACCGTTGGTACCCCATGCCAGTGGTATGTGATGAATATGGGAGCGATGCTCCACAATTTTAAGATGTGCAATGTTGGGCACGGGGGTTACTACCAATCGAGTGGACTCTATGTTAGTGTTGTGTAGGGAAAGATAGTGATCGGGTGCTTACCCCGGGTACTTGAGGTACCGCGGGTCGTGGATGACACGGAATTTCCCTGGATCTTGTGGGTAAAGTGTGCAACCTCTCCAGAGTGTAAAACTATTCAAATAGCCGTGTCCACGGTCAAGGACAGTTGGGTAACCGCTCTTGGGCTACGTCCACATGTTTACAAACCAGTATGTGTGTTTGGATAAGTGGGAAGATCTACTTGGGTCAAGTCAAAGGACTTGACATGATTGAGTTGGGTTGATGCCCACTCTATTTATGTTGATATCTGTAACCTGTCCTCATGGTTACTTGAATTCTCCTGATGCATGTCTTACAAGTTGTTGAACATGTCATTGCACTCAAAACTAGCTTCTTCAAAAATTTACCTATATCATGCATTGTTGTATCTTGAACCAACACATGGGTTGCTTGCGAGTACATTCAAAGTACTCATTGGCTTGCCACTGGTTATTTTATTGGCCAGGCATGAAAGAACAGGATATAATGAAGAGTACCTTGGTGACGAAAATGCGAGCTAGGACGCTTCCGAGTCAGAATGCATGTAGGGTTAAGGCAGATGGCATGGGTCCAAGTTGTTATTGAAGATTTCCGCTGCGATGATTCACTCAAAGACTTGACCATGATGGTCCTACTTGTGTAAAACAGTATGTATGGATGTAAGACTCTTGTTATTCAGCTTCTGTGTGTTCAGTGAGCATTGATCTCTGGGATCACTTTACACGTGCATTCGGTGATCTCGACTTATGAGTCGGGGTCCCCACACATAGGCGATTTTATCCAGTTCGGGCCGCCGCTAGGCGTAAAACCCTACTACCACTTTAGTGGATTGATGGTGGAAATGTAGTGGTGGTGCATAGTACACTTGCCCGGCAAGGGTTGCCTCAGGGCGACAACGACTACGCGTGTACGGGGGCGTGGGTGATCTAACTTTTCCAACCTCTCGCACCATTGCCCTGGGCCTCCTTTTATGGTTAAGGTGTCACCATAGTGGTAAATTAGTCATTGGACACTGATAAAATAGCAAATAGTGCTATCATACCTAACTCTGCAAGTTGACATTGCACATTTAATGTGCCACCTAACGTCACACCATTGGTTGCCCCGCAAGGCTAGCCGGGCTATCTTGCCAGCTCCACGCCTGCTTGCCTGAAATGTCATAGGACGGATGTCATCTGTGGGTTCTCTAGGTAGAAAGTGACTGCCATGTGGTGAATGGCTGCCACTTAATCACTCCACGGCTTGACACCGCACTGATCAACAACGTGAGTCGTGGTGGAGTGGTCGAGGAGGCGATCTGGCCTCTGCAGGTCCCGGTAGGCCCTACCTGGACGCCTTGGTCATCTTCTTCTTGGGTGGCCTCGCCCCTTGTCAGGCTCTTTCCTGATGACATCTTGTTCTTTTGGCCGGGTCTTGGTCCCTGTGATCTGCTTGTTGGTTCTTCTAGTCTCTTGGTTCCTTTTGCTTCGTCTTGGACTGGTGCTTTATTCTTGATCTTGTGCATGTGCACAGTCAGGGCAATAGTCCTAGGGTCTGTTGCACCGACAGAAGCCCCTGGGCCTGCCCCGTATGCGCCGCCGAGCATCGTCGGGGTAGGGCCTAACAAATGCACAGGCAGAGCTACTGAGCCTGGTTTTCTGAGATCTTCTTTGCTTCTTCATTTGTCTAGATTTCGGGCCAGTTTCCAGTTTTCCCGCGCGTTGTGTAAAGCCAATAGTGGTGGGGCCGATCCAGTAATGGCCCATGAATGATTTTAACACACGGGTTAGTGTCGGCGTTCTGTGAACGGGGATCCCCAGACTTGCCTGCCTGCGGCCTGCGGCGTGGCTCAAAGGAGGCCCAGCACAGCCCATCTTCATCAGCACAAGCTCAAGACCCTCACGAGGGGCCAAGCCTCGCGGGGCGGATGACAAGGAGCTTCCTCAGGCACGGCCTCGTCAGGCTAGCTCACGAGGAGGCGGAGAGTTCAAGTCGAGGTACCTCGCGAGGTGCCCATGATGCAAGCCATGACGACCAGGGGCGCCAGTCGGGCGCCAGCCCGCGCAGTGTCCTTTCCTCTTTGGTGCAAAGGGAGCAAGCGCAGGCGAGAGCATCAAGCAAAGGCATCCATTTCGGTGCAACAAGACCAAGACCAGCCCAACGGCCGGAAGGAAGTCATTGTGGAGCCCAAGCCGGCGTCACCACCAGAGCCTTTGACAGGTGAGGACCAACTTTAGTCAGGATAAGTGTACCCGCTGTTCCCCTTCAAAATGGCCAATTGTTGGCGCCCTTCCCGCTCAATATTTGGGAAGAGGCCCAGGGCCTTTGCCTATAAATAGGACTAGCCACCCCCAGGGTAGGCCATCCTGATCTGGACCTGACTTAGCAATCGGGATCCTCACTAAGAAACCAGTAGATAGAGCGATTGAACCCCTCCCAGCAGTTCGTCACACCAGCCAAGAACAGACCCTCGCGAGGCTGTTCTGCCTTGTATTGTTCTTCACCAAGCCCAAGAGGCAATCCACCACACCACACACTGGAGTAGGATATTACACCACAATGGTGGCCTGAACCAGTATAAATCTTGTGTCTCTTGTTCGAACCTCAAGGGTGTGCCGGAACCCGAAATCCGACATTTGGTGCGACAGGTAGGGGTGCGCCGGAATTTGCCTTCCGTCGTCTCGTTCTTCTCCGACCGCCGCAACCATGTCTGACGCTCGTCGGGCTCGCACCGAGCGCCGAGCCGCCCTCACTTCCCATGTCGCCCAGACGGCTCCCGTCGGCGGGCGCCCTCGTCATTCCCCGTCACCTACCGTCAACGCTGCCACCGGCCGGGGGGGGAACGAACAGCAAGCATCGTCCCAGCATCCATCCATGAGGCGGCATGGCCGCACTGCCACGCCCTCGCTCACCCCCGCTGGTTCTTCGTCACGCGCGCCCCGCGCGGCCATGGAGGCCCAAGCTGCACTCATCGCGGCAAACGAGCTCCTGCGCTACGCGCATCCCGTTGTCCGTTTTGCAATCCGGCACTCCTATGTCTTCCGGCGTTCCCCTTTGGTCTTTCATTGTGAGCGGGTATTAAACTTTCTCGGAATGGCCCGAGGTTTGCCAAGTGACCTTGGTATAGCACCGATAGACCGCCTGTCAAGTTTCGTGCCATTTGGAGGTCGTTTGATACTCCAACGGTTAACCGGGTAACAGTAAAGCCCTCTTTTATTGCAGCCCAACACCCCTTCCAAAGTGACCCAAAACCCAGCAAACTCCCCTCCATGCTCTCGGTCGTTCGATCATGATCGCGTGGCCGAAAACCGCTCATCATTTGGACTCTCCTAGCTCCCTCTACATATAAATATGTGGCCTCCCCCTAAATTCTCGTAGTCCAAACCCTAGCCCGCTCCCCTCGCGCCACCGGACAAAAACCTCCCTCGCCGCCGGACATGTCCGCCGCCCCCTCGTCCAATCATCTCCCGCCACGTCGCCCCGTAGCTCCCCGCGCCGCCGCGGCCCGCCCGGCCCACGGCAAGCCCGCCCCTGGCCGCGACCGGGCCCGTTTGCCGCCGAAGCCCGCTGCGCCCTGTGCCTCGCCAGACTTCGCCCCGTGTCGGCACCGCTCCCCGCCGGCGAACGCCGCCGCCGTCCGCCTCCCGGCTCCTACAAGCGCCGCCCCGTGCCTCCCCAAGCTGGCGCCCCTCCGCCGCCGCCGCCCGAGGCTCCTCCGCCTCCGCGCCGCCCGCCTGCGCCTAGCACCGCCACCCGCTGACCCACAGCCGCCTCTCCCGGTCGCCGTCGCGTCCGACGGGAGGCGCCCCGCCCGGATCCGGCCTAGACCGGCTCGGCCCCGCCATCCCCGACCTTGCCGGCGCCTTCTCCATCGCCGGCGAGCCGCCCCTTGCCGGAGACCATCACCGGCGCGGCCTCCCTCGACCCTGCGTGCGTGCGGGCGCACGCACAACCGCGCTTCGCTCGTGGGCCTCGACCTGCTGCCCACGGCCCAGATCCGCCGGCCCGCCTTGCCTCTTTCCAGATGGGCTGAGCCCATGGGTGAGCGAACCACTTTTTCCGCCTGAGCATCTTTTAGTTATTCTACGCTCGTCCTGTTTTTTTTATGAAAATCTGCCAAGTCCCGAAATGGTCATAATATGCTGCTCTGTTCATTGCATCATATCTCCATGCATGGTTCTCCGTTTTGTGCGTGTAATATGTCAAATTGTTCGTCTCGACGAGTACTTCATTTCATTACATTGCATCATTTTCGTTTGAGCTCATCTTGATTCCCGAAATGCTGTTGGAAGAGTGCATGTTGATGTTAATCTGCTGAAACTGTTATAACTTGCTCATTTGTCATTTTTGCCATGATTGATGTGTGCATCCTATGAGCTTGATGTTTACATGTGTTTTGATCTATGATATGTCATCTTTCCAGGGGTGCCATCCGTGTATTTTTGTGAGTTGTGTGCTGAGTGCATCGAGCTTGTTAAGTCGGGTACTTGCTGTTGCTGTTTTCCTGACAGATTCTGTTATATTTTGTTAATATGTTAACCTGCTGCTACAAGTCATTGCGTGCATAATCTGGAGATTGTTCACTAATGATGAATTGTTATAATTGTCTTGCTCTATCCATTAATGCCCTTGGTTGCAATTATAGCCTACTGTAGCTTGTTGTAATCTTGCTCCAAAGTTGCTAAATAATGTTGCTGTCAACCTGTTAACATGAAGTTCAGTTTTGGCCATATGCTTTTCTAGTGATTCATGCACCCTATGACCTTGCTCTTGCCATGTATAGCTTCCCAAACATGTCTTCTTACTGTTGGTTGCCTTTCCATGCCATGTATTGCTCTGTGGTGAGTGTTTCAAGCTCACCAACATGCCTACTTATTGTTGTTTCTGCCATGTATGAATCTGTAATATAACTTGCCATGTTTACATGGGTGCCATCATATTTTCTGTGCCTTTTTGGCTCATGTTCAGTAAGGAACTCTTGTTCTATGCATTTAGTAGTATCATGCCATGTCTTTGTTTGCCATTATATGTTCCTGTAACATGTTGTTTGATAGCTCTAAACATTGCAACCTGATGTTATTTCCTGATAAGTCTGAAACTGTTATTATTTGCCATCTTACCATGTGTTTTGGAGCATGATCTAGTGTTTTCTGGAGATAGCTCAGTGTTCATGTTTTGTTATGCTTTACCTGTACCTCATGATCATGCCTTTTGTTCTTATGTTTGGGTGATGTAGCATATTGTTTTGATGCTTGCAATATGCCTAGTTGTTGTTTTGGACAGATTGTTGCTATGACTTGTATAGAGTGTATGTGTTACACCGTTGCTCCGTTTTGAGTGTGCTCTATATGAAACTTGCTTGATTTTACATGTTCTTTCATATTACCATGTTGCATCCTTGTTTTGAGGTGTTTGCTTGATGTTTGTATGCATTTTGCATCAATGCCATGCTTAACTTGTTTTGCTCATATCTTCTAGGCCGTAGCTCCGAATCTAATGAACTTTATATATAACTTGACTAGAATCTCGTGTAGATCATCTTGGTGCATCTTAACTTGCTGTTTAACAACTTGAACATAAGGTTTATTCATATCTGGACCAATTTCGAAATTTGCATATGAGGACTTACCGGAATTGTTATATGTTGTTTCCGACCTCATTTAAACTTGCCTTGATGTGTTGTTCTTGTTTGCATCATCTCTTGCCATGAGTAGCCTCATCTAGCTTTCTCATGCATCAAGCTTGTTGTGCATCATGTCTTGTTTTGTGTGGTGTGTTCACCATGTCGTGTGCTTCTTCTCGATAGTTCCTGTTTCGTTGCGATCGCGAGGATTCGTTCACCTCCGCTTGGTTCATCTACGTGGCTTCATCTTCTTCATGGACTCGTTCTTTTTCCTAGCGGGATTTCAGGCAAGATGACCGCTACCCTGGATCTCACTACAATCATTGCTATGCTAGTTGCTTCGTTCTATCGCTATGCTGCGTTACCTATCATTTGTTCTTCAAGCCTCCCAAATTGCCATCAATCTCTAACCTTTGACACCCTTCCTAGTAAACCGTTGCTTGGCTATGTTACCGCTTTGCTCAACCCCTCTTATAGCGTTGCTAGCTGCAGGTGAAGATGAAGGTTGCTCCATGGTGGACAGGGTTATGTTGGGATATCATAATATCTCTTACATTATTAATGCATCTATATACTTGGTAAAGGGTGGAAGGCTCGGCCTTATGCCTGGTGTTTTGTTCCACTCTTGCCGCCCTAGTTTCCGTCATACCGGTGTTATGTTCCCGGATTTTGCGTTCCTTACGCGGTCGGGTGATTTATGGGACCCCCTTGACTGTTCGCTTTGAATAAAACTCATCCAGCAAGGCCCAACCTTGGTTTTACCATTTGCCTCACCACCACCTATACCTTTCCCTTGGGTCGGCCAACCCGAGGGTCATCTTTATTTTAGCCCCCCGGGCCAATGCTTGTCTAAGTGTTGGTCTAAACTAGAGTCCTTTGCAGCGCCCCCTCAGGGAAACTTGAGGTCTGGTTTTAGTTGTACGGAGTGCTCATCCGGTGTTGCCCTGAGAACGAGATATGTGCAGCTCCTATCGGGATGTCGGCGCATCGGGCGGTCTTGCTGGTCTTGTTTTACCATTGTCGAAATGTCTTGTAAACCGGGATTCCGAGACTGACCGGGTCTTCCTGGGAGAAGGAATATCCTTCGTTGATCGCGAGAGCTTATCATGGGCTAAGTTGGGACACCCCTGCAGGGTATAAACTTTCGAGAGCCGTGCCCGCGGTTATGTGGCAGATGGGAATTTGTTAATGTCCAGTTGTAGATAACTTGACACCAGATCCGAACTAAAATGCATCAACCGCGTGTGTAGCCGTGATGGTCTCTTCTCGGCGGAGTCGGGGAAGTGAACACGGTCTTTGGGTTATGCTTGACGTAAGTAGGTGTTCAGGATAACCTCTTGATCATTGCTAGCTTCACGGCCGTTCCTTTGCTTCTCTTCTCGCTCTCATTTGCGTATGTTAGCCACCATATCATGCTTAGTCGCTGCTGCAACCTCACCACTTTACCCCTTCCTTTCCCATTAAGCTTTGCTAGTCTTGATACCCATGGTAATGGGATTGCTGAGTCCTCGTGGCTCACAGATTACTACAACAACAGTTGCAGGTACAGGTTATGCGATGATCATGACGCGAGAGCGATGTTTGCTTGTTTGGAGTTCTTCTTCTGCTTCTTCTTTGATCAGGGGATAGGTTCCAGGTCGGCAGCCTGGGCTAGCAGGGTGGATGTCGTTTGAGTTTCTGTTTGTGTTTCATGCGTAGTCGGATGGTGCTCTTTTGTAAGATGACGTTGTATTCATGTGGCATTGTATGCCTCTTGTATGTATCCGCATCTATTATGTAATGTTGATGTAATGTTATCCACCTTGCAAAAGCGTCTTCAAGATGCGCTTCTGTCCTTGGTGGGACCCTTGAGTTCCTTTAGGATAGGGTCGCATCTTGGGCGTGACAAGTTGGTATCAGAGCCTCGACCGACCCTAGGAGCCCCCTTGATTGATCGTGTAGTTTGGCCGTTGTTGAGTCTACAAGAAAACTGTTTTCGGAGTCTAGTTATATCGGAGAGTAGGAATTCTTTTTACTCCTCAGCCCCTTCATCGCTCTGGTGAGGAATCTTGGCGTAGGTGTTTTGAACTACTCCTCTTCCCCTTCAAATTTTTTATTTAGGATCACGCAGTTAGTTTTCGTTCATTGTCCATCCTCTTTTGTCCGGTGCATTTCTCGTCAAGTTGACTCGAGCCTCTTCTTCTTTGCCAAGTTCAATCCTCAGTTGTTTTATTTTCCCACCCGCCCTCCCCTTTTTATTCTCGGACCCGGAGTCCGTAATCGAGTATCCTTCCACTCATGCGAAGTCTTTGCTTTCTTTCCTCAATGATTTCAACCGGTGTTTCCTCTTCAAGATATTCGTCGTTTTTCCCCATCCAGTTGCCTGTGTTTTTTTTCCCGCCCTCCCACCCCTTTTCTTCCCGGAGTCTGAGCATCTATTCGAGAAGCTATTTCATTCATGCGGAGCCTCTTCAGTCTTTTGTCAATTATTTCAACTAGTGAATTCTCGTTTTGTTCGACATTCTTCATCTCTTTTCTTTTCCGGTGGATTCAATTCAAGTTTCTCGGGTTGATCATATTCTTTTTCCTCGGCTCAAGTGTTTTTCCCTGCTCGTTCGTCGCTCGCCAGTTTATCCTTCCGGAGTGTTCAAGATATCTCAGGAGATTTGTCTGTGTTTGATTTAATTCGACGTTGTCACCTCATTCAAATATTTTAATTGTCCCGATGCTTCTTTTATCTGTTCAATAATCCTTTCCAATGGTGTTTTCTTTTAGTGGGCCCTAACCCACAGGTCTTTTCCTAGGATCTTACCTAACTCTTCTAATTCCCCCGGAGTTATTCTCAATTCTTTTCAAGTGTGACGTAAGAATGGATTTCATCAGTCACATGCCTTTTCCAAGATCGATTTGGAATCATTTTCATCGTCGACTCTACCCCTTCGCTTTTCATTCTTCCGGAGTATCTTAGTAATTTTGGTGGTACTTCTCGTCGTCATTTGAAGATCGAAGAAGAGTTTTTCCTCTAAATCTTGCCCGTTCTCTCAAAGATTCGTGGTTCTAGCTTCATGTTATCCTCGCGAATTATTCCATTTGTCAGATATTCTTTTCACCCATCCGGAGTATGTCAGAAGTTGTTTTCCATTTCTTTTCACCGGAGGCCATCATTCCAGTTACCGCTCTCTATTTATCCCGGTGCTTCGTTCAAGTGTTCTTTAATCAGCTCAGGATCTCTTCCTTCTTTTGCATCTAAATCCCCTCTAGCTTATTGGTTCTAATAATTCTTCCTGGTGATTCATTCTCTTTCATCAGTCATTTCCGAATTCTAACAGTGATTCTTTCAGATTCTTTTTCTTTGATTATCATATTAATCCATTCGTTCTTTCGAATCCTACCGGTGGTTCATGAAGACTTTCTCAAGTTTTGTGCTATGTTTCCCCTTAATCCTTTTTCAATGAGAATAAGTAATATGCAAAATCCATTGCTTGTCATCAATTTAATTCGATGAAGGATAAGCATACAATAAATCTTATTCTTATTTCTCCAAGTGATTAATCCTTTTCTTCGGAGTTTGTTCTTGATGAATAAATTCTAGTTCCAAGTGTTTCATCTTTTCTTTTCCGGAGTTCAAATTTCCTCGGCCATCTCGTCGGAACCTCCATCTAAATCATCGTAAGATTTAATCTTATTCTTTCATCCTTCATTCTATCTCACCATCATTTTGTTAACGGAGTTCTTCATGGTGGTTCTTCGTGATTCAATTCATTCTTCAAGAGTTCATCAAGTGTCATCCCATCCTCTCTAGTTCGTGTTCTATTCCTCCGTGTTACAGCCAGAGTGCTGCCTAAATCCTTTCAGTCTTATTCATTTCTAACTCGTTCTAACAGGAGTTGTTTCATAGTCTATCTGAATTCGTGAGCTTTCGATTCGTCATCCTCGTCGTTCCTCTCTTCTTCTCGAGTGCTCTCGATTTTTTGCTTCCTCTCTTGAGTTCTTGTTTCACCTCATTCCCTTTTTCCCTTCCGTCTCGGTCCTAAGATCTCGGGACGAGATCTCTTGTTAGTGGAGGAGTGTTGTAACGCCCCGGATTCGTTGCGCCAGGTGTCCACCAGTTTTTCTCTGTCGTTGCCATGTCATTTTCTTGCGTGTTGCATTTTTCCATGTCATCATGTGCATTTCATTTTGCATACGTGTTCGTCTCTTGCATCCGAGCATTTTTCCCGTTGTCCGTTTTGCAATCCGGCACTCCTATGTCTTCCGGCGTTCCCCTTTGGTCTTTCGTTGTGAGCGGGTATTAAACTTTCTCGGAATGGCCCGAGGTTTGCCAAGCGACCTTGGTATAGCATCGATAGACTGCCTGTCAAGTTTCGTGCCATTTGGAGGTCATTTGATCCTCCAATGGTTAACAGGGCAACCGTAAAGCCCACTTTTATTGCAGCCCAACACCCCTTCCAAAGTGGCCCAAAACCCAGAAAACTCCCCTCCATGCTCACGGTCGTTCGATCATGATCGCGTGGCCGAAAACCGCTCCTAATTTGGACTCTCCTAGCTCCCTCTACTTATAAATATGTGGCCTCCCCCGAAATTCTCGCAGTCCAAACCCTAGCCCGCTCCCCTCGCGCCGCCGGACAAAAAAATCCCTCACCGCCGGACATGTCCGCCGCCCCCTCATCCAATCGCCTCCCGCCACGTCACCCCGCAGCTCCCCGCGCTGCCGCGGCCCGCCCGGCCCACGGCAAGCCCGCCCCTGGCCGCGACCGGGCCCGTTCGCCGCCGAAGCCCGCTGCGCCCTGTGCCTCGCCGGACTTCGCCCCGTGCCGGCGCCGCTCCCCGCCGGCGACCGCTGCCGCCGTCCGCCTCCCGGCTCCTGCAGGCGCCCCCCCCGAGCTGGCGCCCCTCCGCCGCCGCCGCCCGAGGCTCCTCCGCCTCCGTGCCGCCCGCCTGCGCCTAGCGCCGCCGCCAGCTGACCCGCAGCCGCCTCTCCCGGCCGCTGCCGCGTCCCACGGGAGGCGCCCTGCCTGGATCTGGCCGAGACCGGCTCGGCCCCGCCGTCCCTGACCCTGCCGGCGCCTTCTCCGTCGACGGCGAGCCGCCCCTCGCCGGAGACCATCGCCGGCGCGGCCTCCCTCGACCCTGCGTGCATGCAGGCGCACGCGCAGCCGCGCTTCGCTCGTGGGCCTCGACCTGCTGCCCACGGCCCAGATCGGCCGGCCCGCCTTGCCTCTTTCCAGATGGGCTGAGCCCATGGGTGAGCGAACCCCCTTTTCCACCTGAGCATCTTTTAGTTATTCTACGCTCGTCCTGTTTTTTTATGAAATCTGCCAAGTCCCGAAATGGTCATAATATGTTGCTCTGTTCATTGCATCATATCTCCATGCATGCTGCTCCGTTTTGTGCGTGTAATATGTCAAATTGTTCTTCTCGATGAGTACTTCATTTCATTACATTGCATCATTTTCATTTGAGCTCATCTTGATGCCCGAAATGCTGTTGGAAGAGTGCATGTTGATGTTAATCTGCTGAAACTGTTATAATTTGCTCATTTGTCATTTTTGCCATGATTGATGTGTGCATCCTATGAGGTTGATGTCTACATGTGTTTTGATCTATGATATGTCATCTTTCCAGGGGCTACAGTAGGCTATAAATGCCATCCATGTATTTTTTTGAGTTGTGTGCTGAGTGCATCGAGCTTGTTAAGTCGGGTACTTGCTATTGCTGTTTTCCTGACAGATTATGTTATATTTTGTAGCTATGTTAACCTGCTGCTACAAGTCATTGCGTGCATAATCTGGAGATTGTTCACTAATGATGAATTGTTATACATGTCTTGCTCTATCCATTCAGGCCCTTGGTTGCAATTATAGCCTACTGTAGCTTGTTGTAATCTTGCTCCAAATTTGCTAAATAATGTTGCTGTCAACCTGTTAACATGAAGTTTAGTTTTGGCCATATGCTTTTCTAGTGATCCATGCACCCTATGACCTTGCTCTTGCCATGTATAGCTTCTCAAACATGTCTTCTTACTGTTGGTTGCCTTGCAATGCCATGTATTGCTCTGTGGTGAGTGGTTCAAGCTCACCAACATGCCTACTTATTGTTGTTTCTGCCATGTATGAATCTGTAATATAACTTGCCATGTTTACATGGGTGCCATCATATTTTCTGTGCCTTTTTGGCTCATGTTCAATAAGGGAATCTTGTTCTATGCATTTAGTAGTATCATGCCATGTCTTTGTTTGCCATTATATGTTCCTGTAACATGTTGTTTGATAGCTCTAAACATTGCAACCTGATGTTATTTCCTGATAAATCTGAAACTGTTATTATTTGCCATCTTACCATGTGTTTTGGAGCATGATCTATTGTTTTCTGGAGATAGCTCAGTGTTCATGTTTTGTTATGCTTTACCTGTACTTCATGATCATGCCTTTTGTTCTTATATTGGGGTGCTGTAGCATATTGTTTTGATGCTTGCAATATGCCTAGTTGCTATTTTGGACAGATTGTTGCTATGACTTGCATAGAGTGTATGTGTTACACCGTTGCTCCGTTTTGAGTGTGCTCTATATGAAACTTGCTTGATTTTGCATTTTCTTTCATATTACCATGTTGCATCCTTGTTTTGAGGTGTTTGCTTGATGTTTGTATGCATTTTGCATCAATGCCATGCTTAACTTGTTTTGCTCATATCTTCTAGGCCGTAGCTCCGAATCTAATGAACTTTATATGTAACTTGACTAGAATCTCGTGTAGATCATCTTGGTGCATCTTAACTTGCTGTTTAACAACTTGAACATAAGTTTTATTCAAATCTGGACCAATTTGGAAATTTGCATACGAGGACTTACCGGAATTGTTATATGTTGTTTCCGGCCTCATTTAAACTTGCCTTGATGTGTTGTTCTTGTTTGCATCATCTCTTGCCATGAGTAGCCTCATCTAGCTTTCTCATGCATCATGCTTGTTGCGCATCATGTCTTGTTTTTTGTGGTGTGTTTACCATGTCGTGTGCTTCTTCTCGATAGTTCCTGTTTCGTTGCGATCGTGAGGATTCGTTCGCCTCCGCTTGGTTCGTCTACGTGGCTTCATCTTCTTCATGTACTCGTTCTTCTTCCTAGCGGGATTTCAGGGAAGATGATCGCTACCCTGGATCTCACTACTATCATTGTTATGCTAGTTGCTTCGTTCTATCGCTATGCTGCGTTACCTATCATTTGCTCTTCAAGCCTCCCAAATTGCCATGAACCTCTAACCTTTGACACCCTTCCTAGCAAACCGTTGCTTGGCTATGTTACCGCTTTGCTCAGTCCCTCTTATAGTGTTGCTAGCTGCAGGTGAAGATGAAGGTTGCTCCATGGTGGACAGGGTTATGTTGGGATATCACAATATCTCTTATATTATTAATGCATCTATATACTTGGTAAAGGGTGGAAGGCTCGGCCTTATGCCTGGTGTTTTGTTCCACTCTTGTCGCCCTAGTTTTCGTCATACCGGTGTTATGTTCCCGGATTTTGCGTTCCTTACGCGGTCGGGTGATTTATGGGACCCCCTTGACAGTTCGCTTTGAATAAAACTCGTCCAGCAAGGCCCAACCTTGGTTTTACCATTTGCCTCACCACCACCTATACCTTTCCCTTGGGTCGGCCAACCCGAGGGTCATCTTTATTTTAGCCCCCTAGGCCAATGCTTGTCTAAGTGTTGGTCCGAACTAGAGTCCTTTGCAGCGCCCCCTCAGGGAAACTTGAGGTCTGGTTTTAGTTGTACGGAGTGCTCATTTGGTGTTGCCCTGAGAACGAGATATGTGCAGCTCCTATCGGGATGTCGGCGCATCGGGCGGTCTTGCTGGTCTTGTTTTACCATTGTCGAAATGTCTTGTAAACCGGGATTTCGAGACTGATCGGGTCTTCCTGGGAGAAGGAATATCCTTCGTTGATCGCGAGAGCTTATCATGGGCTAAGTTGGGACACCCCTGCAGGGTATAAACTTTCGAGAGCCGTGCCCGCGGTTATGTGGCAGATGGGAATTTGTTAATGTTCGGTTGTAGATAACTTGACACCAGATCCGAACTAAAACGCATCAACCGCGTGTGTAGCCGTGATGGTCTCTTCTCGGCGGAGTCCGGGAAGTGAACACGGTCTTTGGGTTATGCTTGACGTAAGTAGGTGTTCAGGATCACCTCTTGATCATTGCTAGCTTCACGACCGTTCGTTTGCTTCTCTTCTCGCTCTCATTTGCGTATGTTAGCCACCATATCATGCTTAGTCGCTGCTGCAACATCACCACTTTACCCCTTCCTTTCCCATTAAGCTTTGCTAGTCTTGATACCCATGGTAATGGGATTGCTGAGTCCTTGTGGCTCACAGATTACTACAACAACAGTTGCAGGTACAGGTTATGCGATGATCATGACGCGAGAGCAATGTTTGCTTGTTTGGAGTTCTTCTTCTGCTTCTTCTTCGATCAGGGGATAGGTTCCAGGTTGGCAGCCTGGGCTAGCAGGGTGGATGTCGTTTGAGTTTCTGTTTGTGTTTCATCCGTAGTCGGATGGTGCTCTTTTCTAAGACGACGTTGTATTCATGTGGCATTGTATGCCTCTTGTATGTATCCCCATCTATTATGTAATGTTGATGTAATGTTATCCACCTTGCAAAAGCATCTTCAAGATGCGCTTCTATCCTTGGTGGGACCCTCGAGTTCCTTTAGGATAGGGTCGCATCTTGGGCGTGACACCCAGGCACGATCTCCTCCTGGGACGAGATGCTCAGAGGCCGTCCTGCAGAGGAAATGCCCGGTTCTATGGGTGACCTTCTTCCCGAGCTCTTGCAACTGCACGAACGAGTTCGGCAGGTGATGAAAGGCGTCGCCCAGGCCTTGTGGCCGTCTGTCTCCCTGCCCGAAGGCCTTGGAGAGCTTGCGGAGAGGCTTCAGGGAGCGCGGCAGTGCTTCTGCTTATGGAAGATATTGACCTGCCATCAAGGCGCCAGGGAGGCCTGGGCCATGGTGAAGACGCGGTATACGAAGGCTGACCCAAACCACATGGCCGAGGTCGGACCTGCGGGGCCCGATGGGAAGGAGACGATATGGGGTGGCCCGATCTTCTCAGTGAGCGGTAACATAGATGATGATGGTGGATAGATAACTTGGTGTCGCCGATGATCTCTCCTCGCTAGATCCCTGATGCCAAGGCAGCAGCTCTCTACCCTTCGGATATTCACGACCTCAAACACTTGCGCAACGTAGCCGTCGACCACGAAACAGTTAGAATTGCAATATACTAATTCCCAATGGAACAGCAGATCACACTTGACTTGTAGTATATAATCTCCAGATTGATACGAATTGGAGACAAGAATACAAGATGAATGCTTATAGCAATCTCATGAACTAGGGTTTATCTTAAATGTGGTCTATCCAACTAATCTAAGAGCAGCCCTCTATATAAGAGGGGCTGGGTGATGCGCCCAAGGGGGGGGGGGCTAGGTCTGGTGCGCCCAGCCTGGTCCTCCTGACTTGGTGCAACCTAAACTGGTTCGACTCAAAACGTGGTTCGACTCAACTTGATACAAACTGACCCAACTTGGGTTCAGCCCCTTGGCACCCAGGCCATGTACTTGAGGTATGGCGCTGCAACATGGTGTTGGTGCACCTGGTGTTACTCGACGTGGGGATCCTCCTCCTTGACGTTTGCGCCTGACTGCCTCTCCTCCCTCGCGCCCTCTTGCTTGTACTCCATGTCATGCTCCTCTTGCTGCAACTCCTCGCTCCCTCGTGCTATGCCTTCTTCTCCCATGCACCTGAGTATGCAAACACACAAAGACTTAGGCAGTAGAAAGCTCTCATTAAAATCAATAGCATATTCAACTAAGAGAGAATTCACCTGTTGTTCTGTTATCTTTGCACGAGCTCTTGTGATAGGTCCAATTCTGATTTCATCATTGGACGTCTTCTTTGCAGCCACTTGGTGATCATCATCATAGGTTGGAGATGGGTCAAGTGTAGGGATGCCCTCATCAGGAGATCCCTGTGAGGTTAGTGTACGACGAAGTAGAATTGGCCGCAAAGTATTCCCAACAAGACTGCAAACTAGACAGCCTGCTGGATGGCATTGAAGAGGAATATGCCCAGTCAAGTTGACTATGTAATTTAAGATGACATGTAAAATGCCTTCTAGCCGGATTCTAGATCGTTTGTCATAGAGGACCCTTTCGCTTCAACCTCGGGACCCAATAGTCTGGAGTGTGTCTAAATACCCTCGCGGTTATATAAGAACCGGGGCATGCATGGAGACCAGGCGTAGGGGTCATTAGTGCTTTATCAGACAAGTGCCCAACTAGTTATGTTATATTACATGGTTAGTAAGAAACATCTTCCAGGGAGAATAGTTCCGTTAGGGGTTCCTTTCCTTGGGAGGCATGCCCTAAAGTGCATGTCCGGACTGCGAAAAAAGCAGAAAAACATCTGGGGGCAGATAAATAAATAAGTAAGAAATCGTCTTTTAGTTCACCGACCGAATATTCCCTTAAGAACGCTAGCTTTCGGCTTCACCCAGTCTGAGGTACACATCCGGCTGACCCGGCAGTAACAATCGCAAAGGTGCTCCCTTTACCGCCTAGCCGAACAATCGGGAACGTAGGGGTAAACACAGGAGCCAGGCAACCCAGCTTGGCAAAAACTTAAGTCATATCGATGCATATAATGGTGAATAAAAGGTACATGCGGAAGTGTGACACATGTGTTGGGCATGAAGCCCGTATAAATAAGCTTATGTTCAAGAAGCCCCCAGGTATAATGAGCGCGGATAGTGCGTCAAGTGTGTGCGAACAATGTGTAAACAAGCTTTCAAAGGCAGTAGTAGGAAAGGAGGGAGAAGGAGAGAAACAGAAGACAGCTAATATGTAAAATATAGACGGAGGGGGGAGACGAACTCGGAATCCGGCGCTAGGCGTAGCATCTTCGGAGACAGGCTGCATTCCATGGGTTCGGCTCGAGTCGGTTATCCGATGCATCTCGCAGACGGTACGCTCCACCGGTCAAGACTTGGTCGATGATAAAGGGACCTTCCCATTTGGGCTTGAGTTTTTCCTTTTTCTTGTCCAGTAGGCGTAGAACTAACTCGCCAACGTTGTAAGTTTTGGCCCGTACTTCTCTGCTTTGATATCTTCGAGCTTGTTGTTGATAGAATGCGGAACGGGCTTTTGCCACGTCACGCTCCTCCTCCAATGCGTCCAAACTGTCCTGCCGATCGAGCTCGGCTTCTCTTTCTTCGTACATGCGCACGCGAGGTGAGTCATGAATTATGTCATAGGGCAGAACTGCCTCTGCGCCGTATACCATAAAGAATGGTGTAAATCCGATGGTGCGACTCGGAGTGGTCCGCAGCCCCCAGAGTACGGAGTTGAGCTCCTCTACCCAGTGCATGTTAGATTCCTTGAGGGACCGCACTAATCTGGGTTTGAAGACGCTCATGATTAGACCATTTGCTCGCTCGACTTGACCGTTAGTTTGAGGGTGATAGACTGAAGCATAGTCGAGCTTGATGCCCATGTTTTTGCACCAGAGTTTAACCTCATCGGCCGTAAAGTTCGTGCCGTTGTCAGTGATCATGCTATGGGGGACGCCGTAACAGTGTACGACCCCTGATATGAAGTCTATGACCGGTCCGAATTTGGCCGTCTTAACAGACTTGGCCTCTATCCATTTGGTGAATTTATCCACCATGACCAGTAGGTATTTTTGCTTGTGGGTTCCTCCTTTAAGGGGTCCAACCATGTCAAGCCCCCAGACCGCGAACGGCCAGGTTATGGGTATAGTTTTGATGGCGGTGGGTGGCATGTGGCTTTGATTAGCAAAGAGCTGGCAACCGACGCATCATTGGACTAAGTCCTGAGCATCTGCCTGGGCCGTCAGCCAATAAAATCCTGTACGGAAGGCCCTGCCTACAAGGGCCCGGGCTGCGGCGTGGTGCCCGCAGAGTCCAGCATGAATTTCAGCCAGAAGGTCCCGCCCTTCCTCTTCGGAGATACACCTTTGAAGGACTCCGGTTGTGCTTTTCTTGTAAAGCTCTCCCTCATGGACCTTATAGGCTTTAGATCACCGCACTATGCAGCGGGCCTCGTTTTGGTCCTCGGGAAGGTCCTGCCTGGTTAGCTAGGCGAGGAATGGTTTCGTCCACAGGTCAATTACTGCCATTATTATGTGGGTTGAGGATGTTACTTCGTTGGCAGAACCACCAATTGTGTCAGATTATTCGGTGTTGGGCAGAGTGATTGGATCCGGGTTGGTATTTCTGGATTCCCCCTCCCATAGTATGGATGGCTTCAACAGCCTCTCTAGGAAGATGTTGGGAGGGACGGCATCGCGCTTTGCGCCAATGCATGCCAATACGTCTGCTGCCTGGTTGTTATCCCGGACTATATGGTGAAATTCGAGCCCCTCAAATCGAGCTGACATTTTTAGGACGGCGTTGCGATAAGCAGCCATTTTCAGATCCTTGGCATCGAAGTCTCCATTTATTTGGATATCACGAGGTTTGAATCCACGCGCACCTCTAGGCGTTGAATGCCCATGGAGACTGCCATCTCGAGGCCATGTAGAAGGGCCTCGTATTGGGCTGCGTTGTTGGAGTCTGTATACATTATCTGGAGTACGTATTGAGCCGTATCTCTAGTTGGGGACGTCAGAACGACGCCAGCCCCCAGACCAGACAACATTTTGGAGCCGTAGAAGTGCACGATCTAGTTGGAATATGCGCTGTACTCTTTAGGGAGTTCGGCTTCAGTCCATTCGGTGATGAAATCGGCCAAAACTTGCGACTTAATGGCTCGCCGTGGCTTGTAGGTTATGTCGAATGGGAGGAGCTCAATGGCCCATTTGGCAATCCGGCCCGTCGCGTCGCGGTTGTTTATAATGTCATTAAGAGGTACTTCAGAGGCTACTGTTATCGAACACTCTTGAAAGTAGTGTCGTAGCTTCCGAGACGCCATGAACACCGCGTACACTATCTTTTGATAATGCGGGTACCGTGACTTGCATGGAGTCAGGACAGTGGACACGTAGTAAACTTGTTTTTTAAGGGGGAACTTGTGTCCGTCCGTTTCTCGTTCGACAACGAGCACCGCGCTCACCACTTGATGAGTTGCTGTGATATATAATAGCATTGGTTCGCCCATGTTGGGCGCGTCCAGGACCGGGTTTGTTGCCAATATGGCTTTTATTTCTTCGAGTCCGGCCATGGCGGCATCCGTCCACTCGAAGTGTTTAGTGCGTCGAAGGAGGCGATAAAGGGGTAATGCGTTTTCTCCTAAACGGGAGATAAAGCGGCTTAAAGCCGCCACGCATCCCATCAATTTTTGTGTTTGTTTGAGGTCCTTTGGGATATCCAATTGTGACAGAGCTCAGATCTTGGCTGGGTTTGCTTCAATTCCTCTGCCGGATACAATGAAGCCCAAGAGATTTCCGGCTGGTACGCCGAAAACACATTTTTCCGGGTTAAGCTTAATGTCATATGTTCGGAGATTATCGAACGTGAGCCTCAAATCGTCTATTAGAGTTTCGACGTGCTTGGTTTTGACGACCACATCGTCTACGTATGCCTCCACTTTTTTGCTGATCTGGTTTGCCAGACATGTCTTAATCATGCGCTGATATGTTGCGCCAACGGTTTTGAGCCCAAAGGGCATTGTGTTGAAGCAGAATGGGCCGTATGGGGTGATCAATGCCGTTGCAGCCTGGTCGGGCTTTGCCATCTTAATTTGGTGGTAACCGGAGTATGCGTCGAGGAAACACAATGAATCGTGTCCTGCGGTAGCGTCGATAATTTGGTCGATGCGGGGGGAGGGGGAAGGGATCCTTTGGGCAAGCCTTGTTGAGGTCCTTAAAGTCGATGCATAGGCGCCCGGATTTGTCCTTCTTTGGTACCATCACCAGGTTTGCTAGCCAGTCCGGATGTTTTATATCTCTAATGAATCCGGCCTCCAATAATTTGGCTAGCTCCTCTCCCATGGCCTGTCTCTTGGGTTCGGAGAAACGCCAAAGAGCCTGTTTGACCGGCTTGAATCCTTTTAGGATGTTTAGGCTGTGCTCGGCCAGCCGGCGTGGGATTCCTGGCATGTCTGAAGGGTGCCAGGCAAAAATGTCCCAATTTTCACGTAGGAATCCTCGTAGTGCGGCGCCTACATCAGGGTTTAATTATGCCCTGATGGAGGCCATTTTTGTAGGGTCCGTTGGATGGACTTGGAATTTGACTATTTCGTCCGCTGGTTTTAAGGAGGTGGACTTGGATCTCTTATCGAGTATCACATCGTCCTTATTCACCGTGGAGCGCAGCGCAGAGAGTTCCTCGGCTGCTAGGGCTTCGGATAGTTCCTCAAGGGCCAGTGTGGCTGTCTTGTTTTTGGCGCGGAGTGCTATGTCCGGGTCACTAGCAAGAGTGTTGATTCCGTTGGTCCCGGGCATTTTGAGCTTCATGTACCCGTAATGGGGTATAGCTTGGAAAATTGTGAATGCCTCTCGCCCTAATAGAGTGTGATATCCGCTGCTGAACGGGGCCACTTGGAACGTGACCTCCTCGGACCTGTAATTATCCGGCGTGCCAAACACCACATCCAGTGTGATTTTTCCAGTACATCATGCTTCCCGACTGGGGATTATTCCTCTAAAGTTTGTGCTGCTTTGCTCAATGCGGCTGCAGTCTATTTCCATTTTTCGGAGGGTTTCCTCGTAAATGAGGTTCAATCCGCTGCCACCGTCCATGAGTACCTTGGTAAGGCGAAAGCTGTCCACTATTTGACTGAGGACCAATGCGGCTGGTGCTTGGGCTGTTCGGAATTTAGGTTCATCACTGGCATTAAAGGTAATAGCCGTGTCACTCCACGGGTTTATTGTTGCTACTTGGTAGACTTCGGCAAGGTTGCAGAGTGTTCGTTTCCGCATATTATTTGATGCGAAAGTCTCAAAGACTGTTAATACCGTACTGGTATCCTTGGGCTGGTGCTCTAGAGTTAGAAGCTCTTCGCCACTTTTGGCCACCTGCCGTAGTATCCAACATGCTCTAAGGCTATGAGTTGGAGTGGCACCCTCTGTACTATGAATTTTGCCGGGTCCATTGAGCCATCCTTCCAGTACGGTTCCATGTCCTATAGAGGGTTTTTGCTTTTTCGTGTTTAACCCAGGTGCCTGGCGATAATGCACCCTTTTATTTTGGACTGGGGTTGTATTCAGGGCCGGATTGTCCCAAAATTGGATTTCCGTTTTCCAGGCACTTTCCATCACACAGTACGTTCGCACTATGGATGCCAAGTCAGCGAAGCATGTAATTTCACGACGACGACTTACGATGTTTAGGATTCCCTTGTCCGTGCAATTATTGCAGAAGAATGAAATTGCGTCCTCCTCGCGATAGTCCTTTATCCTTTCATAACCAGGAGGAATCTGGCCCAGTAATGGTGTACTGTTTCTGCGGGCTCTTGCAGGATTTGGGATAGATTGCTTATGTTTGGGTGGGCGGGTGGAATTAAATTCGGAACCCCGTCCACTTCAAGACTCAGGGGCCAAGTAGTTTCCAAACTTGGAAGCTTGGGTTCTTGGATGTTGTCCAATGAATCTAGCCTGCTGCCTGACTTTAGGTTCAGGTCTTGGAGCATCCTTCCCTCCGCAGGAATCTGGCATGGAGGGATCGGGAATCCAGACATAGCTAGTCCTTAAGACAGAAGAAGGGTCGCCGTATTGTTCCTCTACCACAGCAACATGGCGGGTAATCTGGGGAGAGTAAATCTCTCTCAGATCGGGTTTAGGCCCAATCTGATCGTAGTCTGTAGCAACTCCCAGGGCGGCGATGCGATCCAAGAGGTCGTTTAAGGAAGAGACCTCCATCGGATCTAACTGCTCGGTGAGTTCCGAGCTAACGTGAAGATTGCTTTTGATGACCCGAGAAGTAATCGTCGGCGCGACGGCTAGACAAGCGGTCATAAGGAAACCGCCTAGCTGGAGAGTTTGGCCGATAGCCAGAGCTCCTTTAGCAACAATGTCGTCTTTAAAGACGGGATGAGGCAACCTTCCTGATGGCGACGGCACAGAGGAACTCTCAATGAAAGCACCAATGTCGGTGTCAAAACCGGCGGATCTCGGGTAGGGGGTACCGAACTGTGCGTCTAGGCGGATGGTAACAGGAGACAAGGGACATAATGTTTTTACTCAGGTTCGGGCCCTCTCGATGGAGGTAAAACCCTACTCCTGCTTGATTGATATTGATGATATGGGTAGTACAAGAGTAGATCTACCACGAGATCAGAGAGGCTAAACCCTAGAAGCTAGCCTATGGTATGATTGTTGTTCGTCCTACGGACTAAAACCCTCTGGTTTATATAGGCACCGAAGAGGGTTAGGGTTACACAGAGTCGGTTACAATGGTAGGAGATCTACATATCCGTATCGCCAAGCTTGCCTTCCACGCCAAGGAAACTCCCATCCGGACACGGGACGAAGTCTTCAATCTTGTATTTTCATAGTCCAGGAGTCCGGCCAAAGGTGATAGTTCGGCTATCCAGACACCCCCTAATCCGGGACTCCCTCAGTGATAGTATAGAGTAGGATAATTCTTTGAATATGCTATATCATTCAAACGGGGGGGGGGGGGGCAACTCGCCCAAAGGTTGTAGTGACCATGGCCCTCCACGGGCCGTACGATCCATGGACCATGTACGGGATGTACGATAGTTGGCCTTCTATGGGCCGTCGGATCCATGGGCCTTCTATGGGTCGTCGGAACCGTGTGCCTTCTATTGGCCGTCAGATCCATGGGCCTTCTATGGGCTGACGCATCCATGGGCCTTCTACGGGCAATATAATCATTTCGCCAAACGTGGGCCATACTATTCGTGGACCAATAACGGTCAGCCAAATGGGCCGTAAACGGTCTAGAGTGGAAGTTGTCCGTTTTATGGCCCAACCATAACGGGTCATTAGTAGGTCGTATTTGATGATGCTATGAAAACAGCCCAATGGGTTAAGGGCCACAAACAGTCCGAATGTAACCACGAGCTGAATTTGGCCAACAAGCGGGACATGCTAGTAATGGACCGTACGTAATGGAATTCAGGAAATGAGCCCAAGAATAAATGGGCCCTTAGAAGGCCGAAAGTTAACATGGGATGGAAACGGCCGACAGGATAATGGGACGCTAATGGGTATAAAGCGATACACTATTCAATAGGAGCCAGTTTCTTCTCGGGCCTTTAGTGGGCCCAGAGTTACAAAGGGCCTCCTATGGGCTGAAAGATGTCATGGGCCGTACATGGACCGGAAGTTACAATGGGCTGGAATCATATTGGACGGCCCAAATGAAGCTACTGGGCCAAATTCGGGTAGGCCATAATGGGTCGTGACTTCGCGGGCTGTAAATGGGTTGTTTGCGAACAGGCTGTTAACAGGCTTTCCGTGCACCGGCCCGCTACCTTTTGACTAAGTCAAACGGGCCGACCTTTTCACCGGAATGGGCCTCTGTTGGGCCGTCCCATGTGTCGATATATCATAGGCGCCATCGGTCCCAACAGTGAGCCGACATGTGGTTCCTCTAGCCAACGAGAAACACATGGAAAATCCCCATTGGTCCTGGCTGTTAGCAGGTTATCGGATCAAAAACCAGACCCAATAGCTTAACGACAACCCGTTATGGTGGATGCCACCTGTCGGTCACCCTTGACAAAAGCAGTTCCATGACGCGCGATTTATCATCATGGAAGTGGATACTTCCGTGATGATAATTTTGGTAATGTCATGGAACACTTCTACGACAGCACATGTATGACTATCTTGATTCTATCATAAAATCGTCATGGATGTACATGCATGACCAAAAACGTGACCTACTGTGACAAACACATATCATCACGAAAGTGTATTTTTTTTGTAGTGCATGATATCACTTTATACCAAATGGACACTAAAAGTGCTTTTCTAAATGGAGAAATTGAGGAGGAAGTTTATGTCAAACAACCTCCCGACTTTGTTAATCCCAAGAAACTTAATCATGTCTACAAACTTCATAAAGCTCTTTATGGTCTTCAACTAGCCCCCTAGAGCTTGGTATAAATGCTTGACCAAGTTTCCCATTGAAAAAGTCTTTGAAATTGGAAAAATTGATTCTACGCTTGTTACTAAAAGGGTTAATGGTGAATTATTTGTGTGCCAAATTTATGTGGATGATATCATATTTGGTTCTACTAACCCCAATTTTAGTGAAAAGTTTGGAATGCTAATGTCGGGGAAGTCTGAGATATCTATGATGAGTGAACTCAAAATTTTTTCTTGGATTGCAAATCAAGAAAACTAATGAAGGTACCTTTGTCTCACAAATAAGGTATACCAAGGATCTTTTTAAAAAGTTCAACATGCAAGAAAGCAAAGGTATGAAAACACCCATGCCTACTAGTGGACATCTTGACTTGACCAAGGATGGCAATCTGGTTGACCAAAACATTTACCGTTCTACGATTGGTTCATTGTTATACATTTGTGCCTCCCGTCCCGATATTATGCTAAGTGTTTGCATGTGTGCACGATGTCAAGAAGCTCCTAAAGAATGTCATCTTAAGGCCGTGAAATGGATAGTGACATATTTAATTCATACACCAAACTATGGCATTTGGTATCCTAAGAGTTCGTCATTTGATCTTGCTTGCTACTCTGATTCGTACTATACTCGTAACAAGGTTGATAGGAAGTCCACTTCAGGTACTTATAAATTTCTTGGTTGATCCCTTGTGTCTTGGTCCTACAAGAAACAAAACTCAGTATCCTTATCCACTGCCGAAGCGGAATACATTGTTGCCGGTTCATGTTGTGCTCAATTACTTTGGATGACCCAAACTCTTAAGGATTATGGGATACATGTGAAACATGTTCCATTTCTTTGTGACAATGAAAGTTCTATTAAGATTGCTCTCAATTCCATGCAACACTCTCGAGCTAAGCATATTGAAGTCCGTCGTCATTTCATTCGAGATCACGTTGCTAAAGGAGGCATCAATCTTAAGCATGTTCATACCAATAAGCAATTGGCGGATATATTCACCAAACCTCTTGATGACAAAGTATTTTTCCATTTGAGAGGTTAACTGAATATCATTGATGCCTCAAACTTGGAATAGAAATTCCATTTGGATACGTGCAAAGCATGATCCTTTTCCTGACTAATCCTTGATATTTCTCTTATGTTGATGATCGAAACATGGATGTATTTTTTCACCCTTGCATGCTATCTAACCCGTGTAGGTACTTGGATGAGCCTCAATCTTGGAAATTGCAAGTCACTTGCATCCCAAGCAATTTCTACATCACCAAGTTCCTATATTTTGGTTGTTGATCTCAAGGAAGCATGAACTCACTCCACATATCTTTTTAATACGTCAAATTTCATAATTGTTAATTTGGATACACAAGTTCTCTTCCTTGCAAGACTAACCAGTGTAGGAATACGAACTTCAACTCCTAGAGGTCCTCCCAACTCTTGATGGACTACATCAACATCGAGCATCCAACATAAGTTCAAATACATGTTCAATATCAACAACACAACCTAAGGTATGTCATTCCATCTCAGATAAGCTTTTCTCCAAGTCATGAGCTCAAGCAACTCAACAAGATGCGTGAACCAAGGATGAACAAATTCATAATTGAACCATTTTCGCACCCAATGGCGTTGAATCCATTGCAGACACTTATCTCTCTGCTGCTTTGATTCCCCTGCAATAGTATTATAACGATCATGGGAGATGTATTCAGTTGTGTTTGTAATTGCTTGTCTGCCACCCTTCTTCTTCCTCGGAGCATTCTCTTCTTTCTTGCCGCCATTTTGCTCGGTTCTCTTGCGCTTGTAGGTGGATGGGCCTACCATTGGGCCCTTGACATTCGAATCTTTGGATTCATCTGTTGTGCCTAGAATAACATCCTCTTCGTCGGCCATGCTCACTGGTCTAGCCGAATCCTCAACTGGCTGCAGATACCTGTGAATAAGAATATATGCGAGGGAAAATGGGGACAGGGTTACGAATGCTCATAGGTAAGTTTTTGAGAAAGAAGATATTTTGAGGAAGAATTAGATGCAGACTTTGAGAAATGTTTCAAGTGAAAGAAATGTGTATAACAAACTAGTAGCTAGGAGGAATATACTAGTTAACATGCTAAGAATTTTGTTCCTGCCCGACATAACATAAACCCTAAATCTGAAAAATTTTCAGATGCGAGGGACTTCTACAAACCACATCTGCACAAGTTACCTATTAATAAAGATCTAAGAAACATGGTAAAAATATGTAATTTCTACCGCGGACGAACTCGAACAAGATGAACGGAAGAGCGAGTTCATACTACACATACCCTAACTCGATGATGTGCAGCACCTACAGCGGCGCGGGGAGGAAGATGATCCGTGGCGGCAAGGAATGACTCTGGCGACCTCTTTTCGGTAGCAAAGCGGCAAAGATGGTCGACGTGGTCGAGCTCAAGGTGGAGCAATGCGGTAGGGTTTCGGAAAGAGACGATGGCAAAGAGGAGAAGTGAATTTGGGAAAGATGATGATGCGGTATCTATATGCAAGGAGGAATAACCGCATTCGGTGAATCAGATCGGACGGTCATAGTCAAAGGACTATTACGATTCAACAGACCAGATAAACTAGGAGTTGATGAAGAGCACGTGGCGACCATAATAAAAGATCATGGTCCTAACTTGGGAGGGAAACCCCATGTTTTGGATGGCTTTCGCAAAAATGAATTAAGTACAGAACAAACCTTTACCGTGCTCACGGACACCAGATAAAGTATCATTACTAGATGAATTTTAGCATTCATAACGGAACAACATAGACGGGAAGAGATAGAATAGAGGGAAAACAGGATCCTAGGTATTTCGATCAGACAACAAAACACAACACACAAGAGAAACGCTATGATTGAAATACATTCGGACAAACACAAAAACTTTCAACCGAAAGGCAACTCATTGAACAGAAAGTGCTGGCATGACCCACCGTATAAGAAATCTATGACCCGGAGCGTCACACAATTATTGTGGCACCTAGTTAGTCTAGTTATTCATTAATGTATTCACTCTCAGAAAGAAAAATTCACTTTGTCAAAATTTTCAAACTCTTTGACTGTTGTGCACCCATTCCTTCTAATTTGTGGAAGTGAAAGTATGGGTGCCAAGTCCAGCTTACAGCATGTTTGCAAAATCCAGGATAGTTAGCTCACACCGTAACGCACATAATCCTTTCTCATCGAGAGACTTGGTGAAGATATCAGCTAGATTGTCTTCGGTATTGACGTGGTTGGTAACAATATCCTCTCGAGCAACATAATCGCGAATAAAATGATGTCTAATTTCAATATGCTTGGTCTGAGAATGTTGCACTGGATTGTGTGCAATTTTGATTGCACTCTCTTTATCGCATGATAAGGGAATCTTCTTGACCTTGATGCCATAATCCTTCAGTGTCAACTTCATCCATAATAACTGAGTGCAACATGCGCCAGCAGCAATATATTCGGCCTCGGCCGTAGACAAACAGACACAATTCTCCTTTCTTGACGACTAACATACCAAAGATCTACCAAGGAAATGACCTGTCCTCAAGGTAGATTTCCTGTTAACCCGGTTACCTCGCCCAATCTGAGTCTGAATATCCAATGAGATCAAACGGCGCTCCCTTAGGATACCATAAACCTAAGTTGATGGAGAGCCAAATATCTTAGAATGCGTTTGACCAGTTGGTTATGTGATTCTTTCGGCACAGATTGAAAAGGGGAACACATACAAACACTCAACATAATATCAGGTCTGGATGCACATAGATAGAGAAGAGAACCAATCATTGGATGATAAGCTTTCTAATCATAATCTCTACCGTAGACATCTACACCAGCTGACCATTCATGGGCATTGGTGTTTTGTAGCCCTTTAGTTTGGAATCTTGCATTTTGAACTTCTGCAGACAGTCTCTAAGATATTTCTCCTAACATATGAAAACTCCATTTTCCTGTTAATGCATTTCAGTCAAATAAAGAAATTAAGTCCACCCATCATAAACAATTGATATTTCCCGGGCATCATTCGTCCGAACTCCAAACTACAAGCATTGTTAGTACAGCCAAATATAATATCATCCACATAAATTTGACACACGAATAGATCACCATCAACAACATGAGTGAAAAGAGTGGAGTTAGTGGATCCTAGTTTGAACCATTTTTCGAGCAGAAACCATATCAGGGTGTCATACAATGCTCGAGGGGTTTGCTTCGGCCCATATAGAGTCTTTTTCAACCTGAAAACTTTGTTAGGAAGCTGTGGATTTTGAAATCCAGGTGGCTGCCTAAAATATACTTCCTCATCATTTCACCATTAAATAAAGCACTTTTCACATCCATTTGATAAAGCAGTATATCATTGTGATTTGCATAAGCGAGAAGAATACAAATTTCCTCAAGGCGTGCAATAGGAGAATATGTTTCACCGAAATCAATACCTTCAACCTGTGTATACCCTTGAGCGACAAGACGAGCTTCGTTTCTCACAATGATGCCATTTTCATCTTCCTTATTCCAGAATATCCATTTGGTTACAATGATATTGTGCTTCTTATGATTCGGTTTGTCAACCAATTCTTATACATCATCCAATTTGTATTTCACCAACTCTTATTGCATGGCATTCATCCAATCGGGATCATTCATAGCTTCCTCATACTTGGTAGGTTCTGCCAATGAGACAAAGTAGAAACTGCCACAGTAGTTAGACAAACGAGTGCAAGAAATAGTTGTGGGTCGATAACCTGGATTCTCGAGATATTTGAGAATTAATGCAGGGTCAACTCGATTAGCCACTCTTGGATGAGGACGTTCATCTTGATGACCATTTTCATTTTCCTCAACATCAGCATTAGGATGAGCATTTGGGTTGACATTTTCATCAGAATTGCCATTCCGATTGCCATTTATGTTTGTAGTGGCATTTTCTTCAGCAGGCTTGGCGTGTTCTGCTTCGGGTCATGAGGGAATCACCATCGAAAGAGTTAGGTACATTTCCTTCAACTCGACTGACGATACGTCTCCAATGTAACTATAATTTTTGATTGTTCCATGCTATTATATTATCTATTTGGATGTTTTATATGCATTAATATGCTATTTAATATTATTTTTGGGACTAACTTATTAACCTAGAGCCCAGTGCAAGTTTCTGCTTTTTGCTTGTTTTTAAGTTTTATAGCAAAGGAATATCAAACGGAGTCCAAACGGAGAATTTTTTTTGCAATGATTTTTCCTGGACCAGAAAACACTGGTAGGACTTGGAAGTGAAGTCAGAGGAGTCCCAAGGCGGCCACAAGCCTCAGGGGTGTGCCATAGGGAGGTGCCCTGAGGACTTGTGGGCCCCTCGGAGCTCCTACCACCCTAATCTTTGGCCTATAAATTCCCAAATATTCCTAAAAGACCAAAAGCGTCCACCAAAATACTTTTCCACCGCCGCAACCTTCTGTACCCGTGAGATCCCATCTTAGGTCCTCTCGGGGCACCCTGATGGAGGGTGATTCGATCATGGAGGGCTTCTACATCAACTCTATTGCCCTTTCAATGAAATGTGAGTAGTTTACCACTGACCTACGTGTCCATATCTAGTAGCTAGATGGCTTCTTCTCTCTCTTTGATCTTCAATACAATTTTCTCCTTGATGTTCTTGGACACCTATCTGCTGTATTATTCTTTTGCAGTGTGTTTGTTGAGAACTGATGAATTGTCGATTTAGGATCAGATTATCTATGAATATTATTTGAATCTTCTCTGAATTCTTGTATGCATGCTTTGATATCTTTGTATTTGTCTTTGAATTATCAGTTTGGTTTGGCCAACTAGATTGGTTCTTCTTGCAATGGGAGAGGTGCTTAGTTTTGGTTCAATCTTGTGGTGTCCTCACCCAGTGACAAAGTAGGGGTAGCGAGGCACGTATTGTATTGTTGCCATCAAGGGTAAAAATATGGGCTTGTCATCATATTGCTTGAGTTTATCCCTCTAGAACATGTCATCTTACTTAAGGCGTTACTCCATTCTTATGAACTTAATACTCTAGATGCATGCTGGATAGCGGTCGATGTGTGGAGTAATAGTAGTAGATGCAGGCAGGAGTTGGTCTACTTTTCACGGACGTGATGCCTATATTTATAATCATTGCCTAGGATATTGTCATAACTTTGCGCTTTTATATTAGTTGCTCGACAGTAATTTTTTCACCCACCGTATGTTTTCTTTCAAGAGAGAAGCCTCTAGTGGAACCTATGGCCCCCTGGTCTATTTTCCATCATATATTTTTAGATCTATAAACAAAAAAACCAAAAATACGTTGCTGCAATTTATTTGTTTTCACTTTGTTTTACATTTTAGTAATCTTTTATATCTATCTCTATCAGATCTCATCCTTGCAAGTGATCGTGAAGGGATTGAGAACCCCTTTATTGCATTGTGTGCAAGTGTTTGATTGTTTGTGAAGGTGCATAGATTGGAGATTTGCGTGTACCTCCTACTGGATTGATACCTTTGTTCTTAAACTGAGGGAAATACTTATCAATACTTTGCTGCATCACCCTTTCCTCTTCAAGGGAAAAACCAACTCAAGCTCAAGAAGTAGCAGGAAGAATTTTTGGCGCCATTGCCGGGGAGGTTCAACATCAAGCCTACCAAGTACCCATCATAAACTCTCATCTCTTGTACTTACATTGTTTGCCATTTGCCTCTTGTTTTCCTCTCCCCCATTTCTAAAACGTTTTCAAAGAAATACAAAAATATGTGCCTTTTTATTTGCCTTCTTTTCGTTTGCCTTTTATATATTACTTGGTTTGTTTGCTTGTTCACTTGGAATAATTGTGTATTTATTGAAAACCAGAAAGCAAAAAGTTTATGGATCCTCATCCACTTGCTAATCTTTTTAAGAGATCCAATTATGATGAACCAATTACTTATGAGTTGCGTGCACTTGATTATCTATATGAAGTTTTGATTGAAATTCGTGAACGTCACACCCTAGCCAGTTCATGCATTAGAGTACTTGAATCATGTCTATCTTTCATCAGAAACTTGAAATGGGGATGACAAAATCCCCAGCACCCTCTGAAACCTACTAGGGTTTACTGAAAATATTGTCAATGAACCTGAAATGCCCTTCTAAAATGTTCATCATCTTTTCCTTGGTCCTAAACCTTTGGAAAAAATGGTGCACAAATTTCTAGGTCATCCTAAGGTCACTTGATTAAATCACTAGTCATTTGAATTTGGACATTTAAATACTATAAAATATTTCAAATGCCCAAATAATCCCAAACTAAAATGTGCCATGTTGGATATATTCCAAACAGTGGCCATGTGCAGTTTGCTGATTTTTAAAGATGTCTAAGTATTTTTAGAAATGCAACAAACTTACAGAAATAAAACAAAATAGAAAATAAAAGGAAAAAGGACTTACCTGGCCGCAACCCACCACCCAGCCCACCTCGTGGCCCAGCACTGTGCTAGCCCATGCCAGCCAGGTGCTTCGTCCCTGCCAGGCAGACAGGGAGGTGAAGCCGACGAGCGCGAGCTCGTCACGGCGCCACCTGCTTGTCGCTTCACCCCTAGATGAGCTGGTCGACCTCCACGTCGCCCCCTCGACCCTCTGGACATGTCCACTCTCCACCAATGCCTCTCCCTTTCTCTCCTCCGCCATGGCGGACGCAGCCGCTGTCACCTCGCCATCGTAGACGTGGCCACCGCCGTCTCTGCGTTGCCTCACCGTGTCTAGCATCTCTGCCATCATCCACTCCATTGAGAAGGCCGAGCCCTGAGCGCTCGCTTGCCCCGAAGCCACTACATCAACCTCGCCCGTCTCCGCCGTCGCTGGATACCCCCTTTGCTGTCACCGCAGCAGGAGCTCGTCCCCGACCGCGCCGCCTACCTCATCGTGTTCTCCATGAGCTTCCGCCCCTTCCCATCCCTCTCGTTCTCGCTGCTGCCCACTGCTTCGACTGCAACGAGCTTCACCGCACGGGCCGCCGCCTGAGCTCGTCACCGGCGATGCTCCGGCGATGCTCCGGCCATCTAACAGCCATGCCACCATGTCCAACGAGTTCGTTCCATCATGTAGACCACGTAGGAGCTGGCCTTGAGCCTCCAAGATCACCACAACGACGAGTTCGACCACACCCGAACTCCGGCAGCCGCACAACTTGTCGCCGACGACGTTTCTGGTGACCTGGAGCTCAACCACTACCACCACTCGACGCGGCTCACTCCCAGCTACCCATAGATGGTCTCCGCCGTCCATTTGGTCGCCAGAGGGAAAATTCCGCAACCACCGCCGGGTCTGGACGTCGCCGGCAGCTAAACACCAGCGAGTCAGCGTGGTTTGACCACGTGTTTGACTCCTCTGAGTCACTGACATGTGGGCCCCGCCGTCTGGTCAAACCTAGATTAGTTTTAATCTAATCCTAATTAACTTAGTTAACTAACAGAGACACTGACCAGTGGGTCCCACTGGTAAGGTTTAACCTGGGCACGCCTGTTGACCTGCTGATGCAATGCTGACGCAATGCTGATGCAGTAACTCACTTTTCTGGATTTTTTCTTATTCAGGAAATTCCAGAAAATAGTGCAAACTTCAAAAATTCATAGAAATTAATCTGTAACTGCAAATGCAAAGTGTTATATATGAAAAATGATCAGAAAAATCCGATCTATCCATCTGAACTAGTTTCATTCATGTTTAAACAAGTTAACTTGCTATTTAGTGAAAAAACATGGTAAAGCTTTATTTAAGATCACATATGAGTTTGGAATTTGAATCTTTGGTTCAAAATGGCTCAAACATTAGCCCAATACACTCATTTTGTCATGCCTCATGCATGCATCATATTGTTGCACTTTGCTTAGTATCAATTGTATATCGGTGCTCTCTACAGTAGGTTCTGTCCCGTAAGAGAACCGCGAATATCCAAACGAGGAGCATTATCAAACTACGAACCCACAAGGCAAACAACCAATGATTTGATCATATCGATACAATCCCATGTTCTCGCTCCTGCTCTCTTTTACTCAATTAAGACAACGCGTTTCAAACTGCTGTGTGCTACGGTAGTTGAACCCATTTCCTCTGCATGACTTATCATTGCCACAGCAACTAGATGAAACCCACTAGCAGGTGTAGGAGTTGATTGAGCCATGTGTTTGTGTTCCTACCTTGCTATGCCTACTATGCTTAGAGTTGTGTCAGGTCTGGTTCATCTGGGTGATGAGCTAGACTGAAATGATCATGTCGGTAATGAGAGTGTTGTGTGTAGCACGATTTGGTAAAGGTATCAATGAGAGGTCATGTAGGAGTACATGGTTGGTTGTTTCGTTGGAATCGTCCTTAAGCACTAAGATCTGCATGTGTGATTTAAGATTCAGCTACTACCGTGCATTGGGCCCTGAAATATGACCCCGCTCGACTTCTTATCCACTCTAGTCCTCTGTCCAGGAGTTGCAAGTAGTTTCGGGTGTTTGTAGCATACTGGAGGCCGTTCTGACCCTCGGGGTGGGCTGTGATGCGGTAGGTACGTGGCCGGGTATGCCGGGCACCAGTTAGGTCTCTCGGAACCCTGTACACATCGTTCGGGGCTGTATGTGGAAAACTCGGCCGGACTCCCTGTGGGTGGAACGTGAATAGGTGATAAACCTCGACTAGAGACTTAGGTGTTTAGGTAGGTCGTGGTCTACACCCACGTCGGCTTTCGCTTGAAGTCTACCGAGCACATGTCGTGTGCAAACGCTAAGTGGTGGAAACATGTATGAAGAAGCACACCCCTGCAGGGTTAACATCATCTATTCGAATAGCCACGTCCATGTTAAAGGACTACTTCGTTGCCTATACAGTTCATAGACAAGTAAATGGATACTACTAAAAGCCTCAAGATAAGCGTGAGTGCCAAGGATGGCTCTTTGGTAGGATGACGGAGGTGGATCCTCGGTAGTGTATTGAAGTGGTGTGTAATGGACTCGAGTGCGCAAAACAATTACAAGTTGGTGTCTTGTAAGATAGATAGCCAAGAGTCAAAGCTGGCTTGCTGCAATAACCCCACCATCCCTTCTTGATAATCTGCATGTATGTAGGATCTGATGTAAGTCTTGCTGAGTACCTTTGTACTCATGTTTGCTTAATCTACGTTTTATAGAAGATGCTGCAACCCCTTCTGATGGGTTATTCATAGACGTTGATGTCGACGAGTAGGCTGAAGCCCAGGTGGTGATCCCGAGCTCACGATGGAGCATGTAGGATAGCCAGGCTTCCTCAAGCCTCTTCTATTTTTCTAGATGTCTGTACTCAGACATGCTACTTCCGCTATTGGCTTGCATGTTTGTATGACTTGAATGATGGGTCGTGTGACCCCTACTTGTGTGTATGATATGTATTGCTCTCTGAGCCTTTAAATAAAGAACTTGAGTTGTAGAGTCATGTTGTGATGCCGTTTTGTATTTGCACATATCGAGCATATTGTGTGTATGATTGAAATGCTTGGTATTTGTGGGATCTGACTATCTAGTTGTTTATCCTTGGTAGCCTCTCTTACCGGGAAATGTCTCCTAGTGCTTCTACTGAGCCTTGGTAGCTTGCCACTGCTTCGGAACACTTAGGATGGCCCGCATGTGTCCTTCGTTCCCGTGTCTATCCCTACGGTGAACTGTCATGCGATGACTATCGGAGTCTTGTTAGCCTGCTACAGCCCGGTTTACCGGAGTCTTGCTAGCCCATTTGCTATAGCCCGGATTCACTCGTTGATGACCGACACATTCGTTGTTGGGTCATGTATTCCTGTCCTTGTAAGTTAGTGCCACTTTGGGTTCACGACTAGCCATGTCAGCCCGGGCTCCTTGTCATATGGATGCTAGCGACACTATCATATACGTGTTCCAAAAGGCGCAAACGGTCCCGAGCAAGGTAAGGCGACACCCGTGGGGATACCATGCATGAGGCTGCAAAGTGATATGAGCTGTTACATGCTAGATCGGTGTGGCATTGGGTCATGGTCCTGATAGCGTTGACATCAGAGCCAGGTTGCCTGTATGTTCTTCAAGCCAAACTAGTCGTTGTTGAGTCTAGAAATGCTTTAGTTATATGTAGGGGAATTGATTGTGGGATGGCACATAACGTTCTTTTTACTCTTTTACCTCATGGCATTCTGAACTGAGTCCGTCCATTCTTTCCATCGGGCGTTAAGGACTAGGACCTCTTCTCTCTATTAGGTTCACGTGTTACTAATCCGTAGTACCTTGTAGGATTGATGGTTACATGCCCAGTTCAGTTCTACTACTCCAATATGTTGATAAGTTGGACCCAGAACCTTGATATGATGTTGTTGAGTGTTTATGCAATCCTTTGCAAAGTGTCTAAAAATTCCTTTTGAGCATTTACAGCCGTTATGCTGCCCAATTTCTGCTAAAAATTCTATGTCATTGAATTATTGGTGTTCCAGATGTCGTCCCGCACTATTCACCAGGTGGTTCGACTGACCCGCAGCATTGACGTGCCCGGGCATATAGCCATGTTAGTACGAGTGACTGAGGTCGGCTACAGATGGTATCCTGAATATACCATCGAGGAGCAGTTCCGTGACTTCAATCAGAGTTAGTTCATCTGTATTGTGAGGATTTTCCCATCTTATCCCGGTTCCACCGAGCCTCTGCACTAGTCCTATGGACTTGGTATCACCATAGAGATGTCCGTGTAGGACGCTGCCTACTCTATGATCTCCACCATCCAAGCTAGGTATGCTTCACTAAATGATACTGGGTTCCGCTATCTGCCGGCGGCACGCACTAGTTCAGAGGGCTAAAACACTGGGTTCTACGTCGATGCTACTCACGAGGAGCCAGTTCTTCGCACTATTACCGAGATGCTAGAGGAGAGAGACCGTGAGAACCGTGCTTTACGCATGCAGTTGTACAACAGCCGCCATGACCACTGGGCTACCCTGACGCGGCTCGCGCCATTCTTTCCGACGGGCTACCTCGATATGCGTGACTTGTACCCTGTCCGCACACGTCTTCCGGCTCGCATGGATTATGCAGATGTTGGAGGTATCACGCCTCCGCGAGGGCACCGACTTCCACCATTCATGGGGCGAGGCCTCATCTGAGCCCGTATGGTCCACAGTCCCGACGTGATCGTGGGTTCCCGGATCCACACGTCCCGCTTCTAGGCTATGCGGGGGATCTCTACGAGGACTACTACGGAGAAGGAGATGGCTGAGCTGGATCTCGACACTAGTAGTTTGTAGTAGTCGTATTTCCACAATCCTGTGCGTCTTGTGGAATATGACGTAGTTTGTACTAGATCCCGGAGGTGTAGAAAAAATAATGTATAGGAGCTTGGGATGCCTCCGATGAGATTTAATCTTCCTTTCACCGCAGTTGTACTCAGTTTGGTCTTGTACTAAACCATGTATAGTGTGTATGACAGTGGAATAAATGTAGCAGTTTCTGTAATTACCATGTCATATGGATGATCATCTTGCATTCCGAGACATCCATTACATTCTGCACTTCTATGTCAGAATCTTGTCATCCTTGTTTAAACCATTGCTTTGTTTTCCTAGGATGGTCAACACCCGCAACAACCCTGCTGCCCCGGAGCAGGCTGAAGGCAGTGGGGCTAGAGATGCGAATCTGCCTCACCCTCCTTCTTTGGCCGAGGTCATGCTGGAGGCTGAGAGGAACAAACGGGAGACCAACCGTTTGCTGGAACGCATCGAGCAGAATACAACACTGCGCCAGAGGAACGACTTGGTGTCTCTTATTGACTTCATCAAGTTACACCCACCCACCTTCCATCATTCCGTTGAGCCCATCGACGCCGATGATTGGCTACGTAGCATCACCCATAAGCTACTTTCTGCACACGTAGCCGAAGCTGACAAGGTCACTTATACTGCCTATCATCTTGAAGGCCCCGCCAGTCTCTGGTGGGAGAACTATGAGACCATGCGCCCAGCTGGCCAGGTCACTACTTGGGCAGAGTTCAGTGAGGCTTTCCGTGAGCATCACATTCCAGAAGGTCTTATGGATCGCAAGCATGAGGAGTTCTGCAGTATCAACCAAGGTAGACTCATTTTGGATGCATACAACAGGGAGTTCAGTAACCTAGCACGTTATGCAACTGAGGAAGTTTCCACCAATGCCAAGAAGCAGGCAAGCTTCCGCAAGGGACTTAGCCCCGAGCTTCACCGTGATCTCCATCTGCAAGAGTGCACTTCCTTCCAGAAGTTAGTGAAGAAGGCCATCAGTGTCGAGACAGGTCAGACTGATTTCAAAGCAACACACAAGCACGACTGTTACACTAGTTCCTCATCCGGTTCTGGCTCTCAGAAGCGCCGGGTGTGGGTGCCTAACACCGCTCTGCCACCTAGGTTCACACTGAGGCCATCCTATAAGGCGCCTCGCCCAATCCAGTAGTATGCACTAGACAATTCTTACAGTGGATCAACCAACAATGCTCCTCCACGCACCAGCACTGTGACGTGTTTCAGGTGTGGAGAACCGGGTCACTACATGCGAGAGTGTCCCCAGATCAACCCCAATCCCAACCAGGCCGGAAAGGCTATTGGCCGTGGCAAGCCAACAGGAAAGGTGTACTATGCCAAGCCGGCCACCGCTGCACGTGGCCATGTGAATTGTGTCTCAGCTGAAGAGGCTCAGGATGATCCTAACGTCGTTCTTGGTACGCTCCTTGTTAACTGGCATCCAGCATCTGTTCTTTTCGATACTAGAGCATCTCATTCATTTATATCTGAGAGCGATGCTCGTTTGCATAATACTGCATTTTGTGACATGCCCTCTACCATGGAAATTTCCACTCCTGGTTCTAGATGGCAAACTTCTAAAGTAAGCCATCATAATGAAATTCAGGTTGATAGACTTGTTTTCCTTGCGTCCTTGATAGCTCTTAAATCATCAGATATTAATATCATCTTGGGTATGGACTGGATGTCAGCCCATCATGCTTGGAATGATTGTTTCTCTAGGACTGTTCAACTCACACACGCTTCGGGCAAGGTAGTTAATGTCTTGACCCGAGTAGCTAAGCGACAGCTATATTCTCTCAATGCCAGTCCTCTACCAGACCTCGAAGACGTTCCAGTAGTTCGTGACTTCTCGGACGTTTTTCTAGAAGAGCTGCCAGGTGTCCCACCTGACCGAGATGTCGAGTTCGTGATAGATCTTATCCCAGGAACTATCCCAATCTCTAGAAGACCCTATACGATGGCACCACTAGAACTAGCCGAGATTAAGAAACAACTCGATGAGTCCTTGAAAAAGGGTTTCATCCGTCCTGGTTCTTCTCCATGGGCTTGTCCCGTCCTCTTCATCAAGAAGAAGGATGGTATGGATCAGATGGTTGTAGATTATCGACCTGTCAACTTGGTCACAATAAAGAACAAGTATCTCAGGATCAACGATCTGTATGATCAGCTCGCTGGATCCTCAGTCTTTTCTAAGATGGATTTGAGGTTGGGCTACCATCAAATAAAAATCAAGAACGGGGGCATTCCCAAACCAGCCTTTGTTACTCGTTATGGCCAATACAAGTACACCATCATGTCCTTTGGTTTAACAAATGCCCCAGCCACTTTCTCTCGGTTAATGAACTCAATCTTCATGGAGTATTTGGATAAATTCGTCGTGGTTTACCTCTATGATATACTCATCTACTCCAAGAATGAGGAAGAACACGGCGAGCATTTAAGGCTTGTGTTGATGAAACTTCGAGAGCATCGCCTTTATGCCAAATTCTCTAAATGTGAATTTTAGTCGCCAGAAGTGACCAATCTAGGCCATGTAATCTCTGTTAATGGTATTGCTATCAACCCCGAGCAAGCTCAAGCCGTTCTTAATTGTATTCCACCTGAATCGGTCAAGCAAGTTCGGAGTTTCCTTGGCCTAGCGAGCTACTGTCACCACTTTGTCGAGAACTTCTCCAAAGTTGCTAAACCACTAACTGAACTCCACAAGAAAGATAAAAAGTTCGAGTGGACCCCACAATGTGAGCACAGCTTTCAGGAACTGAAAAGACGCTCGACATCTGCTCCCGTACTGGTACCACCAGATTTCTCCAAGGACATTGTTATCTATAACGACGCCTCGCGACAAGGACTAGGTTGCATTCACATGCAAGATCGTCACGTAATTGCATATACTTCATGGCAATTGCACCCACATGAGGAGAATTATCCTACACATGATCTAGAGCTTGCAGCTGTAGTCCATGCACACAAAACCTGGCGACGTTACCTTCTTGGTAATCATTGCAAAATCTTCACCGATCACCAAAGTCTGAAGTACATATTCACCCAATCGGATTTGAATCTCAGGCAAAGATGTTGGGTCGAGTTGATCACAGATTTCGACTTAGGGATAACTTACACCCCAGGAAAAGCCAACGTCATGGCTGATGCATTAAGTCGTAAACCATATTGTAACAATCTGATGTTACAACAAAGTCAAGCGCTTCTCCATGACGAATTTCGGAAGAATAACATTCACATCATTCCTCAAGGATTCCTTTCCACCTTGGTGGCGAAACCTACTCTTACGGATCAAATCATCGCTGCCAAAAAGCGAGATAAAGGGATATCCGGGATCAAGGAGAACGCTACTAGCGGAGATGCTAAATGTTTCTCTGTAAATGATCAAGATGTTGTGTACTTTGAGAACCGTCTTGTGGTTCCCAAGAACCAGCATCTACAGCAGTTGATCCTTAAGGAGGCTCATCAATCTCCTCCCACCATTCATCCCGGTAGTACTAAGATGTATCAGGACCTACGCCAGAGGTTCTGGTGGACTAGGATGAAGAGAGACATGGCTCAATTTGTTGCTAACTGCGATGTTTGTCGTCAAGTTAAAGGAGAGCATCAATGGCATGCTGGCACCCTTCAACCTTTATCTATTCCTGAATGGAAATGGGATAAAATTGGTGTGGATTTCATTACCGGATTTCCCAGGACCAATAGAGGGAATAACACTATCTTCGTCGTTATCGATCGTCTTTCCAAAGTGGCCCATTTCTTGCCTGTTCGTGAGAGTATAACCGCTAGTCAGCTAGTACACTTGTATATCTCCCGAATAGTGTCTCTCCATGGTGTTCCATTGGAAATCAACTCAGATCGAGGAAGTCTCTTCACCTCTCGATTTTGGGAAAGTTTCCAAATGGCTATGGGAACCCGTCTTTCCTTTAGCACTGGCTTTCACCCTCAATCAAGCGGTCAAGTAGGACGCGTCAACCAGATCCTAGAAGACATGCTTCGAGCTTCTGTTATCTCTTTCGGAATGGATTGGGAGAAATGCCTTCCATTTGCCGAGTTTGCTTATAACAACACTATCAATCTAGCTTCGGCAAAGCTCCTTTTGAAGTTCTCTATGGACGAAGGTGTCAAACGCCTCTTAACTAGTTAGAAACGGGGGAAAGACGGTTCTTTGGCCTGGATACGATCCAAGAAGTGGAAGAGCAAGTTCGCATTGTTTGTGAAAAGTTGAAAACAGCCCAATCTCGTCAAAAGAGCCAATATGATTGTAAGCATAAGGCTATGACTTTTGAGGTTGACGAGAAGGCTTACCTTCGGGTTACTCCTCTGAAGGGAATCCATCGCTTCGGTATCAAAGGCAAATTGGCTCCTCACTACATTGGACCCGTTCGCATTCTTGCAAAACGAGGAGAAGTTGCCTACCAATTGGGACTACCTCTGCACCTCTCCAGAGTCCATGACGTCTTCCACGTTTCTCAACTCAGGCGTTGCTTCTCGGATCCTGTCCGTGGAGTGGATCACAAAGCGCTTGATCTCCAAGATAATCTCACATATTGAGAATACCCCGTTCATATCCTCAATCAAGCCGAGTGTACCACTCAACGCCATAACATCAAGTTTCTCAAGGTTCAATGGTCACACCATTCCGAGAAAGAAGGAACTTGGGAAAGGAAGGATCGTCTTCGACTTGAGTACCCTACCTTCTTTCCGGAGGATCCTAAATCTCGGGACGAGATTTTTCTGAGTGGGGGTGAGTTGTCACACCCTAGCTAGTTCATGCATTAGAGTGCTTGCATTATGTCTATCTTACATTAGAAACTTGAAATGGGGATGACAGAACCCCCAGCACCCTCTGGAACCAACTAGGGTTACTAAAAATATTTCCAATGAACCTGAAATGCCCTTCCGAAATGTTCATCATCTTTTCCTTAGTCCTAAACCTCTGACAAAAATGGTGCACAAATTTCTAGGTTATCCTCGGGTCACCGGATTAAATCACTAGTTATTTGAATTTGGGCATTTAAATACTATAAAATATTTCAAATGCCCAAATAATCCCAAACTAAAATGTTCCATGTTGGATATATTCGAAACTGTGGCCATGTGAAGTTTGATGATTTTTGAAGATGTCTAAGTATTTTTAGAAATGCAACAAACTTGCAGAAATAAAACAAAACAGAAAATAAAAGGAAAAAGGACTTACTTGGCCGCAACCCACCACCCAGCCCAGCTGGCGGCCCAGCACTGTGCTGGCCCATGCCAGCCAGCTGCTTCGTCCCCGCCAGGCAGGCAGGGAGGTTACGCCAGCGAGTGCGAGCTCGCCACAGCACCACCTGCTTGCCGCTTTGCCCCTGGATGAGCTGTTCGACCTCCACGTCACCTCCTCGACCCCCTAGACACGTCCATTCTCCCCCAACGTCTCTCCCTCGCTCTCCTCTGCCATGGCCAACACAGCCGCTGCCACCTCGCCGTTGTAGACGTGGCCACCACCGTCTCTGTGTCGCCTCGCCGTGTCCGACATCTCCGCCGTCGTCCACTCCATCGAGCAGGCCGAGCCCCGAGCGCTCGCTTGCCCCGAAGCCACTGCTGGAGATCCCCTTCGCCGTCACTGCAGCAGGAGCTCATCCCCGACCGCGCTGCCTAGCTCATCGTGTTCGCCGTGAGCTTCTTCCCCTTCCCATCCCTCTCGTTCTCGTTGCCGCCCACTGCTTCGACTGCAACGAGCTTCACCGCACGCGCCGCTGACTGAGCTCGTCACCGACGATGCTCCGGCCAGCAAACAACCATGCCACCATGTACAACGAGTTCGTTGCGTCATGTAGACCACGTAGGAGCTGGCCTTGAGCCTCCAAGATCACCACAGTGACGAGTTTGACCACACCCGAACTCCGGCAGCCGCACAGCTCGTCGCCGGTGACGTTTTCGGCGACCTAGAGCTCAGCCACCACCACCACTCGACGCGTCTCACTCCCAGCTACCCGTAGATGGTCTCCGTCATCCATTTGGTCGCCGGAGGGTAAATCCCGCAGCCTCCGCTGCAACTGGACGTTGCCGGTGGCTAAACACTGACGAGTCAGCATGGTTTGACCACGTGTTTGACTCCCCTGAGTCACTGACATGTGGGCCCCGCTATCTGGTTCAACCTGGATTAGTTTTAATCTAACCCTAATTAATCTAGCTAACTAACAGAGACACTGACCAGTGGGTCCCACTGGTCAGGTTTGACCTGGGCGCCCCTGTTGACCTGCTGATGCAATGCTGGCGTAGTAACTCACTTTTCTTAGGAAATTCCAGAAAATAGTGCAAACTTCAGAAATTCATAGAAATTAATCTGTAACTCCAAATGCAAAGTGTTATATATGAAAAGTGATCACAAAAATCAAATATATCCATATGTACTGGTTTTATGCATGTTTAAACAAGTAAACTTGCTGTTTAGTGCAAAACATGATAAAGCACTATTTACGATCACATCTGAGTTTGGAATTTGAATCTTTGGTTCAAAATGGCTCAAACTCACCTGGTCGCAGTTACATTAGCCCAATACACTCATTTTGCCAGGCCTCATGCATGCATCATATTGTTGCACTTTGTTTGGTATTGATTGTATATCAGTGCTCTCAGCGGTAGGTTCTGCCCCAGAAGAGTATCACGAGTATCCAAACGAGGAGCATTATAAGACTACAGACCCACAAGGCAAGCAACCATTCGATCATATCGATACAATCGCATGTTCTCGCTCCCGCTCTCTTCTACTACATTAAGACAACGCGTTTCAAACTGTTGTGTGCTATGGTAGTTGAACCCAATTCCTCTGCATGACCTGTCATTGCCACAGTAACTAGATGAAACCCACTAGCATGTGTAGGAGTTGATTGAGCCATGTGTTTGTGTTCCTACCTTGCTATGCCTGCTATGCTTAGAGTTGAGTCAGGTCTGGTTCATCTGGATGATGGGCTAGAGTGAAATGATCATGTGTGTAATGAGGGTGATGTGTTGAATATGATTTGGTAAAGGTATCGATGAGAGGCCATGTAGGAGTACATGGTGGGTTGTTTCATAGGAACCGTCCTTAAGCACTGAGATCTGTATGTGTGATTTAAGATTCAGCTACTACCATGCATTGGGCCCTAAAATATGACCCCGCTCGACTTCTTATCCACTCTAGTCCTCTGTCCAGGTGTTGCAAGTAGTTTTTGGTGTTTGTAGCATACTGGAGGTCGTGGGCAGCGCTGACCCTCGGGGTGGGCTGTGATGCGGTTACGTGGCCGGTTATGCTGGGCACTCGTTAGGTGTCTCAGAACCTTGTGCACATCGTTCGGGGTCGTATGTGGAAACCTCGGCCGGACTCCCTACGGATGGAACCTGAATAGGCGATAAAGCTGGACTAGAGAGTTAGGTGTTTAGGTAGGTCGTGGTCTACACCCACGTCGTCTTTCGCGTGAAGTCTGCCGAGCACATGTTGTGTGCAGACGCTAAGTGGTGGAAACATGTATGAAGAAGTACACCCCTACAGGGTTAACATCATCTATTCGAATAGCCGCATCCGTGGTAAAGGACTACTTGGTTGCCTATACAGTACATAGACAAGTAAATGGATACAACTAAAAGTCTCAAGATAAGCATGAGTGCCAAGGATGGCTCTTCCGTAGGATGATGGAGGTGGATCCTTAGTAGTGTATTGAAGTGGTGTGTAGTGGAGTCGAGTGCGCAAACCAATTACAAGTTGGTGTCTCATAAGATAGATAGCCATGAGTCAAAGCTGGCTTGCTGCAATAACCCCACCATCCCTTCTTGATAATGTGCAGGTATGTAGGATCTGATGTATGTCTTGCTGAGTACCTTTGTACTCATGTTTGCTTAATCTACGTTTTACAGAAGAAGCTGCAACCCTTCTGATGGGATCTTCGTAGACATTGATGTCCACGAGTAGGCTGAAGCCCAAGTGGTGATCCTGAGCTCAGAATGGACCGTGTAGGATAGGTAGGCTTCCTCAAGCCACTTTTATTTTTCTAGATGTCTGTACTCAGACATGCTACTTCCGATGTTGACTCATATGTTTGTATGACTTGAATGTTGGGTCGTGTGACCCGTACTTGAGTTGTAGAGTCATGTTGTGATGCCATGTTGTATTTGCACATATCGAGCATATTGTGTGTATGATTGAAATGCTTGGTATGTGTGGGGTCTGACTATCTAGTTGTTTATCCTTGGTAGCCTCTCGTACCGGGAAATGTCTCCTAGTTCTTCCACTGAGCCTTGGTAGCTTGCTACTGCTCCGGAACACTTAGGCTGGTCAGCATGTGTCCTTCGTTCATGTGTCTGTCCCTACGGGGAAATGTCACACGATGACTACCGGAGTCCTGTTAGCCTGCTACAGCCCAGTTTATCGGAGTCCTACTAGCCCAGTTGCTACAGCCCAGATTCACTTGTTGATGACCGACATGTTCTTTGCAGGGTCATGTATGCCTATCCCTGTAAGTTAGTGCCATTTTGGGTTTACGACTATCCATGTCAGCCCGGGCTCCTTGTCATATGGATGCTAGTGACACTATCATATACGTGTGCCAAAAGGCGCAAACGGTCCCGGGCAAGGTAAGGCGACACCTGTGGGGATACCGTGCGTGAGGCCGCAAAGTGATATGAGGTGTTACATGCTAGATCGGTGTGACATTGAGTCAGGGTCCTGATAGAGAATCTAAAATTAGTGATGAAATTAATGAAGTGATTCACGATAGCTCCTTGAATTAAAAGCATGATTTCCATGATGTTATTGTAATTTCTATTAACGCCAGTTGTGCTAATAATATGCAGAACCACAAGCTTGGGGATGCTATTTTTGCTATGTCCACTATGTGTTGTAATGCTCGTGATTCGGGTGATAGTTCTTCTTTTGATCTTGAAAATTTGTTTAAGCCTCATGATGATTACGATACTGATAATAATGTTTGCAATAATATTGAAAGTGGGTTCGGAAGAGTGTCTACTTGAGGAAATAATGATCCCACTTCTTTGGAGATTAATCAATCTTATGAAATTTTTGATAAAAGTGGGCTTGGAGAGGTCATGACTTTATTTGATGATAATCCCACTATTTTGGAAGAGTGTCAACTTTGCATGCATGTGGATCATGTAGAGAATATGTTACGTGATAGCTATATTTTTTAATTTGAATATGGCCCTACATGTAATTATTATGAGGGGAAATATGGTTGTAGAAATTTTCATGTTACTAAATTACCTCTCATTATGTTGAGATTACTGTTGTTCCGTTCTTTTTCCTTGCATATGCTAGTTTTTGCTTGCCTTGATAATTTGTTTGCTTATAAAATGCCTATGCATAGGAAGCATGTTAGAATTAAATTTTTTTTCCAGATGTTTTATGATGCTCTCTTTGTGTTTCAATTATTATCTTTCATGTTAGCATCATGGAAATCTCAATGCCTAGCTAAAAGGCTTTAAAGAAAAGCGCTTTTGGGAGACAACCCAATATTTTTATTTTATGTTTTTATGAAAATTCACATCATTACCTCTGTAGTAATTGTGTTTTAGTGTTTTAACTAGTGTTTGAGCCAAGGAAGACCTTTGGGATGGCTTACGGGGATAGTTGATTTGATCTTGCTGAAAAATATAAACTTTTGCGCTCAGTAAGGCAATTTTTAAAATTCACAGAAGCATGATAAAATCTTGATTTTTACACAAGTTGATATATGAATTTCCTGTGTTTTCCTATTTTTTCGAATTTTTGGAGGTACAGAAGTTTATGAATTTACAGATTGCTACAGACTGTTCTGTTTTTGACAGATTAAGTTTTCTATGTGTTGTTTGCTTATTTTGATGGTTCTATGGTAGTATCGGGGGGGGGGGGGTATGAACCATGGAAAAGTTGGAATATAGTATATATTACACCAATGTAAATAAAGAATGAGTTCACAATAGTACCAAAAGGTGGTGATTTATTTTCTTATACTAATGGATCTCATGAGTTTTGTGTTGTGAAGTTTTCAAGTTTTGGGTAGAGATTTGATGGACTATGGAATAAGGAGTGGCAAGAGCCTAAGCTTGGGGATTCCCAAGGCAACCCAAGGTAATATTCAAGGAAAACCAAGTATCTAAGCTTGGGGATGCCCAGAATGGCATCCGCTCTTTCGTCTTCAATCCATCGGTAAAGTTCCTTGAGGCTATATTTTTATTCACCACATGATATGTGTTTTGCTTGGAGCGTCTTGTGTGATATTAGTATTTGATTTTTAGTTTGCCACAATCATCCTTCATGTACACACCTTTTGAGAGGGACACACATGTGTCCTGAATTTATTAGAACTCTTTGTGCTTCACTTATATCTTTTGAGCTAGGCAATTGGCTCTAGTGCTTCACTTATATCTATTTAGAGCACGGCGGTGGCTTTATTTTATGGAAATTGTTGAACTCTCATGCTCCACTTATATTATTTTGAGAGTCTCTAAACAGCATGGTAATGTTCTTAAGTTATGAATTTAGTCCTAGTATGATGGCATCCAAGAGGGACATAATAAAAACTTTCATATAAAGAGCATTGAATACTATGAAAAGTTTGATTCCTTATGATTGTTTTGAGATATAAAGATCGTGATATTAGAGTCGTGCAAGTGAGTAATTGTGTACTGGTATAAATACATGTGTTAAATTTTATGATTCTCGTAGCATGCACGTATGGTGAACCATTATGTGATGAAGTCGAAGCATGATTTATGTATTGATTATCTTCCTTATGAGTGGCGGTCGGGGACAAGCGATGGTATTTTCCTACCAATCTATCCCCTAGGAGGATGTGTGTAGTACTTTGTTTCGATAGCTAATAAACTTTTGCAATAATTATGTGAGTTCTTTATAACTAATGTTGAGTCCATGGATTATACACACTCTCACCCTTCAAACATTGCTAGCCTCTCTAGTACCACGCAATTTTTGCCGGTGCATTAAACCCACCATATACCTTCCTCAAAAGAGCCACCAACTGGTACATCGAGGTGCTATGCAAACGGGTTTTAACCCCTTTTCGCCATGGCGTGCTGAATCGTCACCTTGTAAGTTTCTGCGATAGGGGTGTCCTTCCCACATGACCCAGAAACCGTCGGGGATATGCCCTCATGGCACACATGCTCGGAAAAATGTGGTCGTGTGCGACCGGCGAGCGATCAAATATGGTTATACCTCTAGTAGTTCTAAAAAAATACAATTATACATGCAAAATTGTTTCCGATCGTAAGTAAATCCCACACAGTCAGTCCACATTAAACGCTTCTGTTCATATATACATCCCACACAGTCGCTCCAAGGAAAACGTTTCCGTTCGCAGGTACATCACATACAATTTTCCCCGTTAAATCGTTTGTGATAGCATTTCCATTGCACATGATATTAACAATTTTATTGTTTGCATTATTGAATGCATCACACACGGTGCGTAGAAGAAATTGTGCGGCAAAGGTTGTCCATCACACACAGTTTTTATGTGGTAAACGTTTGCGCAAGGTGGCCTAACACAAACAGTTTTCAAGAGAATGTCGTGTGTGATTGTTCATTGATCCAACATGGTTTATTCCTAGAAACTTTGTGCGTTGCCTGAGGTCATCGCCCACGGTATTTTCTCAGTAAGCGTTTGCAATAGCAAAACCCAATTAGCAGGATAATTCACCATTAGCAGGCTACTTGCCCTATTATTAATAATCCATTCTAATTGACATTCATATTAAGCACATAGTATATTTCATTTCCATATTAAGGAAGCAGGCTTTCATAATTTAAATACATCAGAGTACAACATGATATAGCTTCAGCACTTAGCTACCCCATTACACAATTGCACCAGCACCAAGTTTCACATGCAACATCCATAACCTTTCGAAATTAGCATCATATACAGTACATATACAGATGCATCTCATCTGGAAAACTGCTGAAGCGGAAAGCGAATATTGAGCCTTCATTCATGTTGAAGGTCTTTCCAACTTTAGGCCAGTTCCTGTGGATGATTGACCGTCCATCCTTCATCCTGTTCAAGAACACTTCAATATTGAACCGTGGGTGTTGTAGGAAAACCTTCCTTGCCTCCTGACCATAGAGATGGTTTGAGAGCTAATCATCAGTGAACTGCTTGGGAAAGGCCTGAAAACAAGGATGTGCATAAATACCTTCTCTATATTCGAAATGGGGCAAAGGAATAAAAAAAGGTAAGGTATAATAGTTAGTACCATCTTGTAGTGAACTGATGTCTTCTTCATTGTGCAGACAAAAATCTTGCTGTCTTTTGCCACCAATTTCTTTATCCTAACAATATTTCTGAGTTTCTTGGCTTGATTGATATTCATGCACAACTCATTTCCCCATGTGCAAAAAGGGTCAAACAGTGGGTCAAAACCTTTGACAGCAGGACCTACTTGTGCAAGACCAAATTGTTAAAAACCTAAATATTAGAATGGTTCCTGCAATTGCACAATAATGTGCTATTAGACAAGAGACCATCCACGTGCTAAACTCAATTGTTAACCTCGGTACTTCCCATTGTTTCCCTGCAAAACATATAAGGTAGTTAGTCATTAGGTTAAGTAAGGGTTCGCATGCTATCAGTAAAATATGTTGATGAAAAATAAGCACATTGCAGATTCATCAGATTAATTAAAGCCACATGGAAAACCCATTTATCAAAACCAAGCATGATTAAGAACTAGGAAATATAGCACTTGTATAAGTTTCTCATGTATTAAGTGCATCCAAATTTGATTTATTCCTCACATGCACAAAAATACAAAATTCTACCCATGACAATTGGACATCGCATTACAAAATTGAACCAAGAAGTTAACTAAACACCACAATGAATGAACCAAACATTAACTAAGCATCACATTGCACAATATAACATACTCCTAATAGAAGATCAGATAGTTAACCAAACCAAGCATGCTTAACAATTGTATTTGTTTCTCATGTATTTACTACAGCCAAATTCAATTTATTCCTCTCATGGTATACAATAACAGAATGCACCCACAACTATTGAACATCGCATTGCAGAATTGAACCAAACATTTCACTAAACACCACAACAAATGAACCAAATGTTAACTAAGCACCACTTTGCAAAATATAATATACTCATAATAGAAGATAAGACAGTTAACCAAACCAAGCATGCTTAACAACTTGGAAATATAGCAATTGTATATGGTTCTCATGTATTTAGTATCGCCAATTTCGATTTACTTCTCACATGGTATACAATAGCATAATGCACCCACAACTACTGAACATCGCCTTGCAGAATTGAACCAAACAGTTAACTAAACACCACAACAAATGAACCAAATGTTAACTGAGCACCACATTGCACAATGTATAACCAAACCAAGCATGCTTGAAAACTTGGAAATATAGCAACTATTTTTGTTTCTCATGCATTTTGTAAACATAAATTCGATTTATTTCTCACATGGAACACAATACAAAATTGCAGCCAGAAGAATTGAACATCACATTGCAGAATTGAACCAAATAGTTAACTAAAGACGGCAACTAATTAACCAAAAAGTTAAAAAGTGAGAACCACACTGCGTGACATATAGAACATATACACTAGAGCAACAGATTGCATGGTAAAATTAGATAGCACAATTCACTAGATTTGTTAAGGAAAGGTGGGAGTAGCACACAGAACGGGTAAACCAAGCATGCTTAACTGGCATAGCTATCAAATAGCAAGGATTCTCCTCCAAGATCTGGGGGTCAACACGAATGACAGTCATCGCGACCTCATCCGCGAGTGCGGCCGTGATTTGCTTCTCCGCTGCTAAATGCTCCTTGAGCTCCTGGCTATACTGCATGAACCATGGCTTAGGTGGCGCTTATTTGGTGGAGGGTCGGTGAATTGGGTGTAAGGTGTAGCGCCGGCAGTCGGGGCATCTGGGATGTGGAAGGAGGAGGAGGATGGGGGTCGTGCAGGGTGTAGGAGGGTCGCTGGCGAGGAGGCGGCGCTGCAAGCAAGGAGTGAAGGTTTCAACTTCGAAAGGAATCAGTTTAGCGAAAAAACTGGCGTGCAAAGTGTCATCAGACACGGTCCCTTATTCAGAACTGTGTACGATATGTGAACATCACAAATGATTTACAAAGCTTAACCCGTGTGTGATTGGTCTGAACGTCAAAAATTTTGGTTCCAATTTCCCTGGTTAAAATGGTCATTCACATCATTACATAATTTGGGTACACAAAGGAGACAACATCACACCCACACTTCTTAATCGAGCAATTTCAACAATTAAACAGAGCTAGCTGGCATAAACATTACTCTAACAAATTAAAGACCGGCACTCTTAATTAAACAAAATAAAGAGTACTACTACGATTGGAGCTCGTCGATCTCTGGCGCCTCCTCCATGTCTAGCTCGCGCCTGACGGTCTCCCGGCGAAGGGGTTCCATGGCATCCATCGGACCATCACTACTGCAGGATGCTGCTAATGCGACACTACGATCAGAGACCCTTCGAAAATCTGTGTGCGATGCAATAGTCGCAAACGGTGGTGTAATAAAATTGTAAAAAAATGTGCAAAACATTGGCGATGACGGATGCATCACACATGGTTCAGATTTTAGTTGTGTGTGCGATAAAGGGCAGGCGGTTTAGTTCTATTAACTGTTTGTGATGAGGAGGAACAAAAGAAACGGGCAGCCAGATGAAGGCGTGTGCGGTACACAACATACACTTCACTCGGATGAACTATTTGTGATTAGGCATCACAAGAGAAACGGTCAGCCAGATCAAGGTGTGTGCGATATACAACATGCGGTTCACTCGGATGAACTGTTTGTGTTGAGAGAAGAGAACAGAGACGGTTCAATATAACAAGATGTGAGTGATACATGACAAATAGGTTTGTAATAAAAAATGTGTGCAAAGACCGATAATAATGCAGACAATTGCTTCTAATAAAACGTATGTGATATGCTCTGTCTACACAACATGTATTGGACATTGGGGGACGGACGGACATCTGGATACGCCATAAGGATGCTAAGAGGCATCCAATATCAGTAAGGACTAGCTGCTCCACCAATAGCTAATCTAAGAGAACACTCAAGTTAAGTGTGCTCAGGCTGGAGCAGCCAGCACATGGGTGACTAGATGGAAAGTTTTGTTGATTTTAAATTAACTGATAGGATGGGTCATTTCAGTTCAAATGACTGAAATGACCCATTCCCTCAGCTAATTTAACCTCGAGGTCCTTGTTTTTTATTTTTATTTTATTTTTTAACATATGTTAAAAAAGGTCTCCCGCATTACTTTTTGACAATGGGTATACGTGGCATACAGTTGATCCATCCGACCTGTTTGTGATGGAATAAGCCGTGTGTATTGTGGGCAAACGCTTGCTAGTGTACAACCATTTGCGATTGATGAATTCATCACCGACGGGTTCCCTAGTGTGGTCCATGCTCATCTCATCATCATCTACTTCTTGTGCTAGCTTGATGTTCCTTATATGCGAAGTTTCCATTAGTTGATGGCATTCTATGAACACGCAATCGTTTCTCGCCATTTTCTCACATGTTTCCCGCCACCCAACGATATTGCACATAAACCTAGGCGTGGCCCAATGCACGGAGGCAACAAGCGCAGCCTGTAGCACATCCACCTTTTCCAAGCATGCCAATGCACCACAGTGCCGCCTCTGCCATCAGCCTCATCGACGAGGAAAACCAGAAGGTGCCACGGCCCGTCGAGGCCGCGGTGCTCCCTGGCAATGCGATGGACGACTCCATGATGCGCGTCATCGCTAGGGTTGAGCAGACCCTTGGCGCATGGCGCTTCAGCGTCGCAGATCAAGATAGGCATGCCAGCACCAAGAGGCTGCAGCTCGCCGCACAACATGATCGATGGCGCACCACAAAGCAAGCTAGGCGCGTTCGTGCTGATAGGCTGCGGCTCGCCGCACGGCGAGACCAGTGGAGCACCGCAGAGCGAGAGGCGCGGCGCGCCGCACAGCAAGAGCTCATCCATTGGCTGTTGCCTGCTGTTGACAGGGCGTTGCAACAGGGTACACATCCCGTTAGTACCCCCATTCCTTGCTAGGAGTGGGCACATGCCCGCTGCACTGTACTTGCACCAGAGGCCGTCCACGCCGTACTTGCCCCGGACGCCCGTCGTGCCGTTCGCATGGGTCGCGCCATTCGCCTTGTCCGCGGCCCGCTCGATGCCAACGCGCTGGTCGGTAGGCTCGACCGCCTCCTTGGCCCAGGTGTCCACCTAGTCGCAGTAGAGGAACATGGCCATCGCATCCTCAAGGTGGTGATCTCCGATGAAATAGCCAACTTGGACCTCGAGATCACGCTCCAGATGTACCGCGAGCGAGTCGACCGCTTGGACGAACGCCTGCACGTGTTCAGGCAGAGCGAATAGCTACCGTAGGCAAGGGCTGCTGGTCATGGTCTCATGGACGTGTTTTATTTTGTTCAGTCATTTCGACGTGGATAGCCATGTATTCATAGCAATCATACTATTGCTCTGTTTATTGCTCTGTTTCAATGTGTGTACTCTGTTTTCCGTTCTTATATGTTCTATTTCAATGTGTGATTATACGCTTTCCATTCTGCATATGTGGATGATAACAGATAGGTTCAAACTAGTATACAAAAGCAGATAGAAAATGGAATTAATATTATATATAATATTAATTGTTCATTAGTTCACCATAATATAGATAATATCATCACATATACGTGTTTATACTTAACTACTAGGTACAATGCATGAAATTTAAAATGAACAATACTACCTAATAATCTCTCCTAGCTCCAGTATTCCGGCAGCCCCTTGCCAGCAGCTCCCTAGTGCGTGGCGTCTTCCCAGAGCGTCGGCAGTACTACGCCTCCTCCGCCTTGCAGCGCTTGACGTGTCGATCTGCCTCTTGCACACGGATGCGCGCGAATGATCTTGCACTTTTGTTGGGCGCCCACCGGAGCTCCTCGTCGATGGCACGCTGGAGCTTATCGGCCCAGCTCCACGCAGCGACGAGGCGCCTAGGGCTTCTGGCCTTCCTCGCGAAGTACCCGTCTTCGTACACCTCTTCCGCACGACGACGTGCCCACACCAAAGATCCACTGCCTCCTTTTTCTAGGTGGCATCACGGGTTTCACAGGCCGCCTGGTACCTGGCATCCTCCCCCGCCATCTCCTTCTTGAAAGCCACTTGCCTGGCTTTCTCAGCTGGTGGCAGCGACTTCCAAAGACAAATATCGTACTGGCCCCAAAACCAATCCAAAGTTGGGGGTCCGGTGCAACCTCGTACGGCAGCACGTAGGTGTCCTCGTCGCTGCTCTTCGAGTGAGTGTCCTCAGGGGGTGGCGACTCCTCGCTGGCGCGTGGGCAGACCGACGACACCATGGCTAAGTTTTGAGATATATATATATATATATATATATATATATATATATAGAGAGAGAGAGAGAGAGAGAGAGGGCGAGCAAGGGAGGATCTAGATGAGAATATAGGCGGGACGACGTGAGGAAGGTAGTATTTATTGGCGGCCGGAATCTAGATTGACGGGAATAATACACGCGCCTGTCGTCGGAATTTACGAGTACTGTAGTGTGAATTACACACGATTCCCGCAGCAAAATCCGTGTGTGAACACATTTTTGAGGAAATCTTTAACTGGTAGCTGCTCGGTTGGCTTGCGAGTAGGGGATTAATATGTTAATCGGCAAGTTAATTGGCCATTTAATCAATTAATCAGACGATTTATTGGTTTATCGGCTACTAGATGACCCTCCGAGTAGGGGTTAATTGGCAAGTAACTGGTTAATCGGACGAATTCTTGAACAGGGTGTGAACATAATAGCTGACAGTTCCCAATGTAGAACCGTGTCTGATTAATAAAGCCCACCACTCACCTTGTAAACATTGAGGCGTGAAATAGAGTGCCAATTGTGTGGGGTCGATTGTCTTGCCAGATTTAACATTTTGTTTTTTGAATACAAGATATTTACAACGTCTGATGATTTTTTAACTCGCACACAAGTACGCAAATATGATTTTTCAAACTGTTATGGTTAGCCATTGCATGTAGATGTAGTTCAAATTTGGATTATGGTCATTAAATGGCTAGAAAATCACTAAAATATCTTCAAAACGTCAAATGACCCCTGAAATTTTCCAAATTTTCACATGACTGTTGTATTAGTGCACATTACACGTAGAAAAAAATTGAAGGCCGTCAGAGGAAGTTATCTGCCGTTCGTCATCAAACATGCATTGTTCCCTTCTCGGAACCACGAGCCTTCTAGTGAGTTGCTCCGGTTTGTGAGCGGTGTGTGTCCAAACTTTCATCAAACAGGACAATTTTTTCACAACATCATCTTGGTGGCATGACATTACATCAAGCAAGGTTTCATTTTTTTCTGATATTTTTTTGATTTTTTGGAATTGAAATGCCTTGGCACTCCATGCATGTGTCCATGTCGTGAGACCAATATGTTTGAAAATTCCTGCACATGGAATTAACTCACACACAAGTACACAAATATGATTTTTCAAACCGTTATGGTTAGACGTTGCGTGTACATCTAGTTGAAATTTCAATTATGGTCATTAAATGGCTAGGAAATCACTTAAATGTCGTCAAAAGGTCAAATGACCCTTGAAATTTTCCAATTTTTCACATGATAGTTTGTATCGTTGCACATTACACGTAGAAATTTTTTGAAGTCCGTAAGAGGAAGCTATCTGCCATTCGTCATCAAACGTGCATTGTTCCCTCTTGGGACCATGAGCCTTCTAGTGAGTTGCTCCGGTTTGTGAGGGGTGTGTGTCCAAACTTACGTTAAGCAAGCCAATTTTTGTACCACATCATCTTGGTGGCTTGACATTACATCAAGCAAGGTTTCATGTTTTCCTGATCATTTTTAAATTTTTTGGAATTAAAATGCCATGGCACTCCATGCATGTACATGTGTCCATGCCGTGAGACCAATATGTTTTAAAATTCCTTCTAATTTACTGTGTATGAAATTAACTCGCACACAAGTACACAAATATGATCTTTTTTCAAACCGTTATGGTTAGCCGTTGCATGTATGTCTAGTTTGAATTTGAATTACGGTCATTAAATGGTTAGGAAATCACTTAAATGTCTTCAAAAGGTCAAATGACCCCTAAAATTTTCCAACTTTTCATATGACAGTTTGTATCAGTGCACATTACACGTAGGAATTAAATCGCACACAAGTACACAAAATATGACTTTTCAAACCATTTTGGTTAGCTGATGCATGTGGTCACTAAATGGCTAGAACATCACTTAAATGTCTTAAAAGGTCAAATGACCCCTGAAATTTTCCAAAATTTGACATGACAGTTGTATTAGTACTACAGATTTTCTCGTACAATTTATACACCATCTGTTGCCAGTTTACTCCAAATCCGTCTTTCACAGCTAATAAAAAAATATCTACAACATCACACACAGTTGTTTTGTAGGAATCGTTTGCTATGAATAATTCTGGCTCTATTTATGTCTTCCTCCTTAAGCTTCGTTGGCTTGTCTGCAGTGCCGGCAACCCCCGAATCCACAAATTTTGATCCCCGATGTCATGGAAACGCTTCATGAACGCCCGTACGATGGCCCCATCCCACCCCCCTCGCCCCCGAGCACCGCTGCCTGTGCCGAGAGCGCCGCTGCCTACGCCAAGAGTGTCGCTGCATCCGCACTTAGCACGACCGCTTCCGCTGAGAGGGAGTTTGTGATAGCCGAGAGGGCAGCTGTAGCAGCCGATATGGCTGCAGCTGCTGCTTGCGACGGCGGCTGCAAACACCAAGAGTGCTCGAGCTGCTGTCTGTGCCACCGATGTCGCCCTGGCCTGGGTCGAGGCCATCCATGCCAAGATATTCCAGGCCACCTCAGAATCCAGCATTCAACCCACGTCCGAAAAGGTGGCGGTGGCCATGGAGGACCAGCTTCCTCATGAGGTCGTCGAGCGGGAGCTGGATATGCAGGAGGCGGCAGAGATCGAGGAGCGCCGGGAGGAGGAGTTGCGCGTGGCCCAGGTCGAGGTAGATAAGAGTCTGTCCGTCGATGAATTGGCGGTGGAGTACCAATGCGAGCTCTAGCTGAAGGAAATATGCCCTAGAGGCAATAATAAAGTTATTATTTATTTCCTCATATCATGATAAATGTTTATTATTCATGCTATAATTGTATTAACCGGAAACATGATACATGTGTCAATACATAGACAAACTTAATGTCACTAGTATGCCTCTACTTGACTAGCTCATTAATCAAAGATGGTTATGTTTCCTAACCATAGACATGTGTTGTCATTTGATTAACGGGATCACATCATTAGGAGAATGATGTGATTGACTTGACCCATTCCGTTAGCTTAGCACTTGATCATTTAGTATGTTGCTATTGCTTTCTTCATGACTTATACAAGTTCCTATAACTATGAGATTATGCAACTCCCGTTTATCGGAGGAACACTTTGTTTGCTACCAAACATCACAACGTAACTAGGTGATTATAAAGGAGCTCTACAGGTGTCTCCAAAGGTACATGTTGAGTTGGCATATTTCGAGATTAGGTTTTGTCACTCCGATTGTCGGAGAGCTATCTCTGGGCCCTCTCAGTAATTCACATCACTATAAGCCTTGCAAGCAATGTAGCTAATGAGTTAGTTACGGAATGATGCATTATGTAATGAGTAAAGAGACTTGCCGGTAATGAGATTGAACTAGGTATTGGGATAACAATGATCGTATCTCGGGAAAGTAACATGCCAATGACAAAGGGAACAACGTATGTTGTTATGCGGTTTGACCGATAAAGATATTCATAGAATATGTAGGAGCCAATATGAGCATCCAGGTTCCGCTATTGGTTATTGACCGGAAACAGTTCTAGGTCATGTCTACATAGTTCTCGAACCCGTAGGGTCTGCACACTTAAGGTTTCGATGACAGTTATATTATGAGTTTATGAGATTTTATGTACTGAAGTTTTTTTGGACTCCCGGATGAGATTACGGACATGACGAGGAGTCTCGAAATGGTCGACACATGAAGATTGATGTATTGGAAGCCTATATTTGGATATCGGAAGTGTTCCAGGTGAAATCAGGATTATTCCGGAGTACCGGGAGGTTACCGGAACCCCCCGAGGGCTTAATGGGCCTACATGGGCCCTAGTGGAGAGGAGGAGAGGAGGCAAGAGCTGGGCCGCGCGCCCCTCCCCCCTAGTCCGAGTAGGACAAGGAGAGGGAGGGCGGCGCCCCCCTTTCCTTCCTCTCTCCCTCCTCCTTCTCCCCTTCTCCTACTCCAAGTAGGAAAGAAGGGAGTCCTACTCCGAGTGGGAGTAGGACTCCCCTTGGCACGCCCCACCTTGCCCGGCTGCCCCCTCCCCCTTGGCTCCTTTATATACGGGGGCAGGGGGCACCTCTAGAGACAACAATCGATCTCTTGATCTCTTAGCCGTGTGCGGTGCCCCCCTCCACCATAGTCCTCGATAATATTGTAGCGGTGCTTAGGCGAAGCCCTGCGACGGTAGAACATCGAGATCGTGAACACACCGTCGTGCTGACGGAACTCTTCCTCGACATTCTGCTGGATCGTAGTCTGGGGATCATCATCGAGCTGAACGTGTGCTAGAACTCGAAGGTGTCGTAGTTTTGATGCTTGATCGGTCCGGCCGTGAAGACGTACGACTACATCAACCGCTTTGTTCTAACGCTTCCGCTTTCGGTCTATGAGGGTACATGGACAACACTCTCCCCTCTCATAGCTATGCATCACCATGATCTTGTGTGTGCGTAGGAATTTTTTTAAAATTACTACGTTCCCCAACAGTGGCATCCGAGCCTGGTTTTATGCGTAGATGTCATATGCACGAGTAGAACACGAGTGAGTTGTGGGCGATACAAGTCATACTGCTTACCAGCATGTCATACTTTGGTTCAGTGGCATTGTGAGATGAAGCGGCCCGGACTGACATTACGCGTACGCTTACGCGAGACTGGTTTCACCGTTACGAGCACTCGTTGCTTAAAGGTGACCGGCGGGTGTCTGTTTCTCTCACTTTAGTTGAACCAAGTGTGGCTACGCTCGGTCCTTGCGAATGTTAAAACAACACTAACTTGACGAACTATCGTTGTGGTTTTGATGCGTAGGTAAGAACAGTTCTTGCTCAGCCCGTAGCAGCCACATAAAATTTGCAACAACAAAGTAGAGGACGTCTAACTTGTTTTTCCAGGGCATGTTGTGATGTGATATGGTCAAGTCGTGATGCTATATTTTATTGTATGAGATGATCATGTTTTGTAACCGAGTTATCGGCAACTAGCAGGAGCCATATGGTTGTCGCTTTATTGTATGAAATGCAAACGCCCATGTAATTGCTTTACTTTATCACTAAGCGGTAGCAATAGTCGTAGAAGCAATAGATGGCGTAACAACAATGATGCTATGATGGAGATCAAGGTGTCGCGCCGGTGACAATGGTGATCACGACGGTGCTTCGGAGATCGAGATCACAAGAACAAGATGATGATGGCCATATCATATCACTTATATTGATTGCATGTGATGTTTATCCTTTATGCATCTTATCTTGCTTTGATTGACGGTAGCATTTTAAGATGATCTCTCACTAAATTATCAAGAAGTGTTCTCCCTGAGTATGCACCGTTGCGAAAGTTCTTCGTGCTGAGACACCACGTGATGATCGGGTGTGATAGGCTCTACGTTCAAATACAACAGGTGCAAAACAGTTGCACACGCGGAATACTCAGGTTAAACTTGATGAGCCTAGCATATACAGATATGGCCTCGGAACACGGAGACCGAAAGGTCGAACGTGAATCATATAGTATATATGATCAACATAGTGATGTTCACCATTGGAACTAGTCCATCTCACGTGATGATCGGACATGGTTTAGTTGATTTGGATCACGTGATCACTTAGATGACTAGAGAGATGTCTGTCTAGGTGGGAGTTCTTAAGTAATATGATTAATTGAACTTAAATTTATCATGAACTTAGCACCTGATAGTATTTTGCTTGTCTATGTTTTTTGTGGATAGATGGCTCGTGCTGTTGTTCTATTGAATTTTAATGCGTTCCTTGAGAAAGCTAAGTTGAAAGATGATGGTAGCAATTACACGGACTGGGTCCGTAACCTGAGGATTATCCTCATTGCTGCACAGAAGAGTTACGTCCTGGAAGCACCTTTGGGTGCCAGGCCTGTTGCAAATGTAACTGACGATGTTAAGAACGTCTGGCAGAGCAAAGTTGATGACAACTCAATAGTTCTGTGTGCCATGCTTTACGGCTTGGAACCGGGTCTTCAACGACTTTTTGAACATCATGGAGCATATGAGATGTTCCAGGAGTTGAAGTTAATATTTCAAGCAAATGCTAAGATTGAGAGATATGAAGTCTCCAATAAGTTCTATAGCTGTAAGATGGAGGAGAATAGTTCTGTCAATTAACATATACTCAAAATGTCTGGGTATAATAATCACTTGATTCAACTGGGAGTTAATCTTCCTAATGATAGTGTCATTGACAGAATTCTTCAATCACTGCCACCAAGCTACAAGAGCTTCGTGATGAACTATAATATGCAATGGATGGACAAGAGTATTCCCGAGCTCTTCGCAATGCTAAAAAAGCTGCGGAGGTAGAAATCAAGAAGGAGCATCAAGTGTTGATGGTCAATAAGGCCACCAGTTTCAAGAAAAAGGGCAAAGGGAAGAAGAAGGGGAACTTCAAGAAGAACAGCAAACAAGTTGCTGCTCAAGAGAAGAAACCCAAGAAGAAGAAGGGTCTGGACCTAAGCCTGAGACTGAGTGCTTCTACTGCAAGCAGACTGGATACTGGAAGCGGAACTGCCCCAAGTATTTGGCGGATAAGAAGGATGGCAAAGTGAACAAAGGTATATGTGATTATAATGTTATTGATGTATACCTTACTAATGCTTGCAGTAGCACCTGGGTATTTGATGCTGGTTCTGTTGCTAATATTTGCAACTCGAAACAGGGACTACGGATTAAGCGAAGATTGGCTAAGGACGAGGTGACGATGCGCATGGGAAATGGTTCCAAAGTCGATGTGATCGTGGTCAGCACGCTACCTCTACATCTACCATCGGGATTAGTTTTAGACCTAAATAATTGTTATTTGGTGCCAGCGTTTAGCATGAACATTATATCTAGATCTTGTTTGATGCGAGACGGTTATTCATTTAAATCAGAGAATAATGGTTGTTCTATTTATATCAGTAATATCTTTTATGGTCATGCACCCTTGAAGAGTGGTCTATTTTTATTGAATCTCGATAGTAGTGATACACATATTCATAATGTTGAAGCCAAGAGATGCAGAGTTGTAACGCCCCGAGACCGACGCTCCAGAAGACTTCCATATATTCCGGGTTTCGCCGTGTGTTTCATTTGTGCCTGCCTTTTTTATTTTTGCATTGCATCATGTCATCATGCCATCATCTCATAAATCTTTTGCAACTCACCTAAATAAATTGCATAGATCGTTGATCTATTTAAATCGAGGGAATTCACATGGTGATTCTCTTTAAAACATATCCTCTCGATATTTAGAGAGCTATAGTAAATATTCCAATTATTTGGAATCACCGCAAACACACTTGCAAATTATCCTAATGCCTTTGTTATCTTAACTCTTGGTCTCCAACCTTGCCCATAATTTCTTTCATCATTTTCCGGAGCTCCACCAAAAATCCGAACATTTTTGGACCTTCCTTTTATCAAGTCCTAGTTCAAACCCATTTGAATTAAATTCAAATGATTTTGAATTTAAATCTTTCAATCATGGCCTTTCTATTTTCTTGGAACGAGCATATTTTTGCGAGTCCGGAAAAATTATCCCCATGCGCAAATCTTTCCCCTAACCTCTCTTTCTTTTCTTCCCTTTCCTTTCTTTTTCTCTGTTTTAAGGTTAGATGGAGAGAGAAGAGAGCCAGCCCAGACCGGCCCATCCATCCCCAAGCCGGCCCACCTAACCCTCCTAAACCCTAGCCCGACCCCCTCGCTCGATCTCATCTCCCTCTCGTTCCCTCTGCCCGCCGCCACGCACACACACACCGCATCACCAGGGAGACCCAGCGCTCGATCCCCTCGCCTCCCTCCTCTCGCTCTCTCCCTGATCCCCAGGGCTCGATCCCCATCCTCTCCTCGACCCCTTCGCCGCCACCCACGCGCAGCCTCGATCCCCATCTCCTCCTCGCGCCTCCGCCTCCGCCCAAGGCCTCGACCTTCCTTCTCCCCGCGTCCCCATCGCCACCCGCCGCCGTCGGCGACCCCCGGGAGGGCCACCCCATGCGTGGCCCCATCCTCTCTGCCGCACCCCTTCCCCTCGTTGACCTCTTGGAGGCCAACTCCGGCGCCCCCTGCCTCGCGTCGCCCCTGCTCCGTCGCAGCCTCTGCTGCCGGCGACCTCGCCTGGATCCGTCAAGCTCCACCGCCCCTCTGCTCCGCCCGTCACCTCTGCTGCCCTCCTCGACGTCCTGCTTCACCTCTGTGTCTGCCTTGCACCGAGTTCCACCACCGTTCGGTCTCCACCTCGCCATGGATGAGGTTGTCCCCAGCAGCAAGTTGTCTCCCTCACCTCCTGCGCCCTTGTTTGTTTGGGTAGCCGCCCGTTGCTGCCTCCGAGCACCATCGGTGCATCTCCGTGTGGAACCTGCCAAGTACCCCTGGTTCCCCAAGCGACAAACCGCAAGTGCCAAGTACCACGACTGCAGCCGGTGTGCATTTTTGTCAAGTCCGACTACACGTGTACGACTACATCCGAGGTGGATTTCGTCAAGTACCCCTTCGGATGCGCCAAGTTCGACTACATGGACCGTCAAGTTCCTCGCCGTGACCCTGAACATCTACGGAGTGTGTACAACTATGAACGTGTACAACTACTTCATCTACGAAACGAGTACCACTACTTCCACTACGGCCCGTGTACCACTACTTCCTCTCCGAACCGGTCCGCTTTGAAAATGCACGCTTCGAAGGTATAACCCCGAGGCGACCGCCGTGAACGAATGCATGTTGAATGAGTTGAACCGTATGTTTGCACCGTGCCCGTTTGTTTCGTGCACGTTCCTCCTCGTTTGCCTTGCCGTCGACCCGTGGGAACCCGGTAACCGGGAGCACCCCACCATCTTGCATGACTTGTTCACGCCCACTTCTTTTGCACCGGTATCTCCGTGAGCTACCGGAAACGATATGTTGCCGTGGCACCATTTTTGTTTCGCTGCCGTGGCACCCTTTTCGTTCCGCCATGGCGACCAAATGCTTCATAACATACTTATGTCAACATTTTCATAAAAATTGCATAAAACTTGCATATGTCATCCGCATCATGATAACAACAATTAAAATGTTTAAAATTGTTGTTGCATTAAATTGCTAAATGACATGGGGATTTTCCGGAAGTGTTGTTTGTGTTTCCGGCCTCATTTAAACTTGCCTAAATTGTTAGTTTAATTATGCTTCACCTCTTGCCATGTTTATAACAACATTTAATATTGTTGGGTACATAACGAGAGAGAACTAAATAAGTCATGTGGTGTTTTCTTGAATATGCCACTCCGTTGCATATTGAGCTCCACTTAATTTGTAAGATAGTTTTGTGCATTTTTCCATGCCATGTTTCATTAAACCGGACATGCATCATACTTGTTTGCGCATCATGCCATGTTTATGTGATGGTTGTTTACTATGTTGTTTGTTTCTTTCCGGGTTGCTTCTCTCGTTAGCTTCGGTTTCGTTCCGGAGTTGTGAGGATCCGTTCGACTTCGTCCGTTTGTCTTCTTCATGGACTCGTTCTTCTTCCTAGCGGGATTTCAGGCAAGATGACCATACCCTCGAAATCACTTCTATCTTTTCTTGCTAGATGCTCGCTCTTTTGCTATGCCTATGCTACGATGCCTACCACTTGCTATATCATGCCTCCCATGTTGCCATGTCAAGCCTCTAACCATCCTTTCCTAGCAAACCGTTGTTTGGCTATGTTACCGCTTTGCTCAGCCCCTCTTATAGTGTTGTTAGTTGCAGGTGAAGATGAAGTTTGTTCCTTGTTGGAACATGGAGATGTTGTTCCTTGTTGGAACATGTTTACTTGTTGGGATATCACAATACCTCTTATTTTAATTAATTCATCTATATACTTGGTAAAGGGTGGAAGGCTCGGCCTTATGCCTGGTGTTTTGTTCCACTCTTGCCGCCCTAGTTTCCGTCATACTGGTGTTATGTTCCCGGATTTTGCGTTCCTTACGCGGTCGGGTGATTTATGGGACCCCCTTGACAGTTCGCTTTGAATAAAACTCCTCCAGCAAGGCCCAACCTTGGTTTACCATTTGCCTACCTAAGCCTTTTTCCCTTGGGTTCTGCAGACTCAAGGGTCATCTTTATTTTACCCCCCCGGGGCCAGTGCTCCTCCGGGTGTTGGTCCAAACCGAGCGATGTCCGGCGCCCCCTGGGCAACCAGGGTCTATGCCAACCCGTCGTCTTGCTCATCCGGTGTGCCCTGAGAACGAGATATGTGCAGCTCCTATCGGGATTTGTCGGCACATCCGGGCGGCTTTGCTGGTCTTGTTTTACCATTGTCGAAATGTCTTGATGTACCAGGATACCGAGTCTGATCGGAGTGTCTCGGGTGAAGGTCTATTCCTTCGTTGATCGCGAGAGCTTGTCATGGGCTAAGTTGGGACACCCCTGCAGGGTATAAACTTTCGAGAGCCGTGCCCGCGGTTATGTGGCAGATGGGAATTTGTTAATGTCTGATTGTAGATAACTTGACACCAGATCTGAATTAAAATGCATCAACCGCGTGTGTAACCGTGATGGTCTCTTCTCGGCGGAGTCCGGGAAGTGAACACGGTGTTGGAGTTATGTTTGACGTAAGTAGTTTCAGGATCACTTCTTGATCATTTCTAGTTGACGACTGTGCCTTGCTTCTCTTCTCGCTCTCTTTTGCGATTGTAGCCACCATATATGCTAGTCGCTTGCTGCAGCTCCACCTCATTACTACATCCTTCCTATAAGCTTAAATAGTCTTGATCTCGCGGGTGCGAGATTGCTGAGTCCCCGTGGCTCACAGATACTTCCAAAACCAGTTTGTAGGTGCCTATGTTACCGAGCAGGGGATGCAACCAAGCTCAAGGAGGAGCTCGATGAAGATCTTGCCCTTTGTGTTGTTTCGTTCTAGTAGATCAGTAGTGGATCCTAGTTGGGGTCGATCGGGGACCTTTGTCGCATTTGGGGTTCTTCTTTTATTTTGGTTCCGTAGTCGGACCTTGATTGTATTTGGATGATGTAATGCTTTATTCATGTAATTGTGTGAAGTGGCGATTGTAAGCCAACTATGTATCTCTTTCCCTTATGTATTACATGGGTTGTGTGAAGATTACCTCACTTGCGACATTGCTTTCAATGCGGTTATGCCTCTAAGTCGTGCTTCGACACGTGGGAGATATAGCCGCATCGGGGGCGTTACAAGAGTTGACAATGATAGTGCAACTTATTTGTGGCACTGCCGTTTGGGTCATATTGGTGTAAAGCGCATGAAGAAACTCCATACTGATGGACTTCTGGAATCATTTGATTATGAATCACTTGGTACTTGTGAACCGTGCCTCATGGGCAAGATGACTAAAACGCCGTTCTCCGGAACTATTGAGCAAGCAACTGATTTGTTGGAAATCATACATACTGATGTATGTGGTCCGATGAATATTGAGGCTCACGGCGGGTATCGTTATTTTCTCACCTTCATAGATGATTTGAGCATATATGGGTATATCTACTTGATGAAACACAAGTCTGGAACATTTGAAAAGTTCAAAGAACTTCAGAGTGAAGTGGAAAATCATCGTAACAAGAAAATAAAATTTCTACGATCTGATCGTGGAGGAATATATTTGAGTTACGAGTTTGGTTTTCAATTGAAGCAATGCGGAATAGTTTCGCAACTCACGCGACCCGGAACACCAAAACAAAATGGTGTGTCCGAACGTCGTAATCATGCTTTACTAGATATGGTGTGATCTATGATGTCTCTTACTGATTTACCGCTATAGTTTTGGGGTTACGCTTTAGAGACAGCCGCATTCACGTTAAATAGGGCACCATCAAAATTTGTTGAGACGACGCCTTATGAACTGTGGTTTGGCAAGAAACCAAAGTTTTCGTTTCTTAAATTTTGGGGCTGCGATGCTTATGTGAAGATACTTCAACCAGATAATCCCGAACCCAAATCGGAGAAATGTGTCTTCATAGGATACCCAAAAGAGACTATTGGGTACACCTTCTCTCACAGATCTGAGGGCTAGATTTTTGTTGCTAAATTCAGATCCTTTCTAGAGAAGGAGTTTCTCTCGAAAAAAGTGAGTGGGAGGAAAGTAGAACTTGATGAGGTAACTGTACCTGCTCCCTTATTGGAAAGTAGTTCATCACAAGAACAGGTTCCTGTGACAACTACACCAATCAGTAAGGAAGCTAATGATATTGATCATGAAATTTCAGATCAAGTTACTACCGAACCTCGTAGGTTTACCAGAGTAAGATCCGCACGAGAGTGGTACGATAATCCTATTCCGAAAGTCATGTTACTTGACCATGGCGAACCTACGAACTATGAGGAAGCGATGATGAGCCCAGATTCCGCAAAATGGCTTGAGGCCATGAAATCTAAGATGGGATCTATGTATGAAAACAAAGTATGGACTTTGGTTGACTTGCCCGATGATCGGCAAGCCATCGAGAATAAATGGATCTTCAAGAAGAAGATTGACGCTGATGGTAATGTAACTGTCTACAAAGCTTGACTTGTTGCGAAAGGTTTTCGACAAGTTCAAGGGGTTGACTACAATGAGACTTTCTAACCCATAGCGATGCTTAAGTCTGTCCGAATCATGTTAGCAATTGCCGCATTTTATGATTATGAAATTTGGCAAATGGATGTCAAAACTGCATTCCTGAATGGATTTCTGGAAGAAGAGTTGTATATGATGCAACCGGAAGGTTTTGTCGATCCAAAAGGTTCTAACAAAGTGTTCAAGGTCCAGCGATCCATTTATGGACTGGTGCAAGCATCTCAGAGTTGGAATAAACGCTTTGATAGTGTGATCAAAGCACATGGTTTTATACAGACTTTTGGGGAAGCCTGTATTTACAAGAAAGTGAGTGGGAGCTCTGTAGCATTTCTGATAAAATATGTACATGGCATATTGTTAATTGGAAATGATATAGAATTTCTGGATAGCATAAAAGGATGCTTGAATAAAAGTTTTTCGATGAAAGACCTCGGTGAAGCCGCTTACATATTGGGCAACAAGATCTATAGAGATAGATCAAGACGCTTAATTGGACATTCACAAAGCACATACCTTGATAAAGTTTTGAAAAAGTTCAAAATGGATTAGGCAAAGAAAGGGTTCTTACCTGTATTACAAGGTGTGAAGTTGAGTCAGACTCGATGCCCGACCACAGCAGAAGATAAAGAGAAAATGAAAGATGTTCCCTATGCTTCAGCCACAGGCTCTATCATGTATGCAATGCTGTGTACCAGACCTGGTGTATGCTTAGCAATAAGTGTAGCAGGGAGGTACCGAAGTAATCAAGGAGTGGATCACTAGATAGCGGTCAAGAATATCCTGAAATACCTAAAAAGGACTAAGGATATGTTTCTCATTTATGGAGGTGATAAAGAGCTACTCGTAAATTGTTACGTCGATGCAAGCTTTGACACTAATCCGGACGATTCTAAATCGCAAACCGGATACGTGTTTATATTGAACAGTGGAGCTGTCAGTTGGTGCAGTTCTAAACAAACCGTCATGGCGGGATCTACATGCGAAGGAGTCTGGATGAAGAAGTTCATTTCCGATCTAGGTGTCATACCTAGTGCATCGGGACCAATGAAGATCTTCTGTGACAATACTGGTGCAATTGGCTTGGCAAAGGAATCCAGATTTCACAAGAGGACCAAGCACATCAAGAGACGCTTCAATTCCATCCGGGACCAAGTCCAGGTGGGAGACATAGAGATTTGCAAGATACATACAGATCTGAATGTTGCAGACCCGTTGACTAAGCCTCTTCCACGAGCAAAACATGATCAACACCAAGACTCCATTGGTGTTAGAATCATTACTGTGTAATCTAGATTATTGAGTCTAGTGCAAGTGGGAGACTGAAGGAAATATGCCCTAGAGGCAATAATAAATTTATTATTTATTTCCTCATATCATGATAAATGTTTATTACTCATGCTATAATTGTATTAACCGGAAACATGATACATGTGTGAATACATAGACAAACTTAATGTCACTAGTATGCCTCTACTTGACTAGCTCATTAATGAAAGATGGTTATGTTTCCTAACCATAGAGATGTGTTTTCATTTGATTAACGGCATCACATCATTAGGAGAATGATGTGATTGACTTGACCCATTCTGTTTGCTTAGCACTTGATCGTTTAGTATGTTGCCATTGCTTTCTTCATGACTTATACAAGTTCCTATAACTATGAGATTATGCAACTCCCGTTTATCGAAGTAAAACTTTGTGTGCTACCAAACATCACAACGTAACTGGGTGATTATAAAGGAGCTCTACAGGTGTCTCCAAAGGTACATGTTGAGTTGGCATATTTTGAGATTAGGTTTTGTCACTCCGATTGTCGGAGAGGTATCTCTGGGCCCTCTCAGTAATTCACATCACTATAAGCCTTGCAAGCAATGTAGCTAATGAGTTAGTTATGAAATGATGCATTACGTAACGAGTAAAGAGACTTACCGGTAACGAGATTGAACTAGGTATTGGGATACCGACGATCGAATCTCGGGCAAGTAACATACCGATGACAAAGGGAACAATGTATGTTGTTATGCGGTTTGACCGATAAAGATCTTCATAGTATATGTAGGAGACAATATGAGCATCCAGGTTTCGCTATTGGTTATTCACCGGAAACAGTTCTAGGTCATGTCTACATAGTTCTCGAACCCGTAGGGTCCGCACGCTTAAGGTTTCGATGACAGTTATATTATGAGTTTATGAGTTTTGATTTACTGAAGTTTGTTCGGAGTCCCGGATGAAATTACGGACATGACGAGGAGTCTTGAAATGGGCGAGACATGAAGATTGATATATTCGAAGCCTATATTTGGATATCGGAAGTGTTTCGGATGAAATCAGGATTTAACGGAGTACCGGGAGGTTACCGGAAGCCCCCGGGGGCTTAATGGGCCCTAGTGGAGAGGAGGAGAGGAAGCAAGAGCTGGGCCGCGCGCCCCTCCCCCCTAGTCCGAATAGGACAAGGAGAGGGGGGGCGCCCCCCCCCTTTCCTTCCTCTCTCCCTCCTCCTTTCCCCCTTCTCCTACTCCAACCACGAAAGAAGGGAGTCCTACTCCCGGTGGGAGTAGGACTCCCCTTGGCGCGCCCCACCTTGGCCGGCCGCCCCCTCCCCCTTGGCTCCTATATATACGGGGGCAGGAGGGCACCTGTAGAGACAACAATTGATCTCTTGATCTCTTACCCGTGTGCGGTGCCCCCCTCCACCATAGTCCTCGATAATATTGTAGCGGTGCTTAGGCGAAGCCCTGCGATGGTAGAACATCAAGATCGTCACCACGCCGTCGTGCTGACGGAACTCTTCCCCGACATTCTGCTGGCTCGGAGTCCGGGGATCATCATCGAGCTAAACGTGTGCTAGAACTCGGAGGTGCCGTAGTTTCGGTGCTTGATCGGTCGGGCCGTGAAGACGTACGACTACATCAACCGCGTTGTTCTAACGCTTCCGCTTTCGGTCTACAAGGGTGCGTGGACAACTCTCTCCCCTCTCGTTGCTATGCATCACCATGATCTTGTGTGTGCGTAGGAATTTTTTTCAAATTACTATGTTCCCCAACACTAGCGTAGACACTACTACTAGTACTACAATCTTGAGGGTGGTGATGGAGTCCTGGATTAGGGGGTCCTCGGACAGCAGGACCATATGCTTATGCCGGACTGTTGGACTATGAAGATACAAGATTGAAGACTTCGTCCCGTGTCCGGGTGGGACTCTCCTTTGTGTGGAAGGCAAGCTTGGAGATTCAGATATGTAGATTTCCTTCTCTGTAACCAACTCCGTGTAACCCTAGCCCCCTCCGGTGTCTATATAAACCGGAGGGTTTAGTCCGTAGGACAACAACAATCATAATCATAGGCTAGCTCCTAGGGTTTAGCCTCTGCGATCTCGTGGTAGATCAACTCTTGTAATACTCATATCATCAAGATCAATCAAGTAGGAAGTAGGGTATTACCTCCATAGAGAGGGCCCGAACCTGGGTAAACATCGTGTCCCCTGCCTCCTATTACCATTAGCCTTAGACGCACAGTTCGGGACCTCCTACCCGAGATCCGCCGGTTTTGGCACCGACATTGGGGCTTTCATTTAGATTTCCACTGTGTTGTCACAATAAGGCTTGATGGCTCCTTCAATCATCCACAACGACGCAGTCTAGAGCGAGGTTTTCCTCCCCGGACAGATCTTCATATTCGGCGGCTTCACACTACAGGCCAACTCACTTGGCCATCTGGAGCAGATTGATAGCTACGCCCTGGCCATAAGGTCAGGTTTGGAAGCTTGAACTACACTACCGACATCCGCGGAGACTTGATCTTCGACGGATTCGAGCCCATTATAGGTACACCCTACAGTCGCGACGAGCATGACCTAGATCGGTCATCGAACGGTGTTTAGGACCTTGCACTTGCAACTACCCTGACTTTAAATCCAGAGTAGATCGTGCCTTCCGAGGACGGGTGGATGGACCCCACCATGGAGGTTGCACACTCAGCGGCAATAGAGCCGAACACAGGTCTCACCTCCAAGGGGACCTGTATCATCGGACCCTCGAACTCGTCTCCGGCCATAGGCTCCGAACCGCTTGCATCCGTGCACATCGGGTCTGACTGGGCACCGATCATGGAGTTTAGCTCTGCTGATGTCTTTCAGCACTCGCCCCTGGGCGATGTGCTAAACTCTTTAAAATCTCTCTCCCTGTCAGGAGAGTTTTGGACGAACTATCTCCGGCTTGAGTGGGAAGCGGATGACGAAGGAATTCGTTACCCACACCCACCCACTTAATAGCCACTGTCGATGACTTAACTGACATGCTTGACTTTGATTCCGAAGACATCAACGGTATGGATGATGATGCTGGCGAAAAACGGGAACCACTGCCCCCAGGGTGCTGGACACCCACCTCATCATATGATATATACATGGTGGACACACCCAAAGAAAGCAATGGCGATGATGCAACGGAGGATAATCCCCTCGAGAAGCAAACAAAGCACCGATGTTAGTGTCGTGGGAACGAACACCTATGGGACCGGAGCCCCTTTTCGGTCCGGCGGGGGCGGAGATCGCACGAAGAGCGGATCGAGGCGAAGCACGCGAGCGATTTTACCCAGCTTCGGAGCTCTCCGGAGAGATAATACTCCTACTGTTGCTTTGTGGATTGTATTGAGTTCTTGCTCGAGAGCGTGAGTGTGCTCTAGTTTCGAATGCTTCGAACCCCTTCTACATTGCGCATGGGCCTCCTTTTATATGCTCAAGGGGTCACCGACAGGTGGCAACGCATGCAAGGGAAAAAACGTAAAAGATGTGGTTGGTACAACTGCTTCTACAGTGCATCGTACCTAACCCTGACGGCAGGGGACAAAAGCATTAAATGCACGTCTGCGTCGCCTAAACAGTGCAGAAAAGGACCGTCAGGGGCGCCACCGCTCGCCACGATGGCGGTCTTGTCATCGCCGCTTGCCACCTCGCACCGCTAGCTGCACAGCCTCTCGCCACGCGCACCTGGAAAGGTCCCGTGGCGACACGTTGACGGATGCGCTGGAGCGTGAGTATAGAGTGGTGGCCTGCCGCGGAAAGCGCCTTGCCGCGGTCGTTGTCTTGTCGCGCCCGGAAGCTTGTCACTCGCCGGGCCTTGCCGGGAAATGTGGCGCGTCGCGGCAAGTTCCTTGAAATGCCTTAGTTGGCCTTCCCGGCAAGCTCCTCTTGCCGGGGCCTTGTCTTCTCGGCTTGAACACTTTGTTCTTGAATGGATCCAAAGGAACCATGGAGGACCTTGGCGGGCACCTGGCAAGCCTTGCCGCGGGGTGCTACGACTGCCTGTGCACCAGTTCGGGATACTAGGGTACCCCTACTCTAGTACACCGACAGGAGCCCCCGGGCCTGGGCCACACACGGTGCCGAGCGCTGTTGGGCCAGGTCCAAAACAGGGCACGGGCAGGCGCGGCCTGGGACACGTCGTATCTGAGTCCGTATCCACCGCGCTCTCCCCTAACGGCACGCGTCGAATGCGGCATCGTGGGAGAGATCGTGGGTGGTTCTTTATTCAGAAAAAGCGTAACGTTCGCCTTGTCCCTCTTTATAAGCAGGGGTAACTGGGACAGTTCCCCCATCTCGCCAGTTGCTGTTTCCAATCTCAGAAATCTCCGCCGCTCCCCTCCGCTTCCAAAGTCGAAAGAGAGCAGCGCTCCGCCCCCCATCGCCGCCGTCGCCGCCAACGCCTTCGATCTCCCACAACACCTCCGCCATGGCTCCGAAAACCGGGAAGGGCGTGAAGTCGGTCGAGGCGCTGCGGCTCGAGGCGCTACGAAAGGAGTGGGCAACTTTCCTCCCTGAGCTCTCCGCGAAGGAGCTGAGGGAGTGGTTCTACCTCTTCTTGTCGACGGAGACGCGAGCGCATCCGCGCACCAAGGTACTCTCCACCGCCGCTTCTGAACGGGCTCCGAACGGATACCCTTTCTTCGCGCTGTTCTTCTACTGCGGGCTCTGCCCGCCCTTCTGTGAGTTCTTTTGTGACATCATGAACACCTACGGGTTCCACCTCCTTGATTTCACCCCCAATGCCGTTCTGACCATGGCGGTTTTCGCACATCTCTGCGAAAACTTTGTCAGAGTCCACCCAAACGTAGCTCTTTTCCGCCATTTCTTCATGCACCGGGTCGAGAGAGGAGAGCCTCTAGCCGGAGGAATCGCCTGGATCTCAAGAGCCGGCAAGAAGGAGGCCTATCTGGAGGGGGGGCTCCGTAGCAAATGGGAGGAGTGGAGAGCGGAATGGTGTTGGATCGTTGAGGAGAACCCGCAGCCGTTCACTGCCCTACGCCAAGCCCCAGCAGTGCGCGGCAATGATTGGAGCGCCCTGGCCGCGGACGACGACAAGCTGAAGATTGCCATCACCCGGATCTTGCGGCTCAGGCTTGCCGGGCTTACTGTAGGCACTGTTGGCGTGGATTTCCTTCGCCGCCGCATCGTCCCCCTGCAAGAGAGGAGGAGACCCGCCTGGGAGTTCGGGGGTCCGACGGATATCATGAGGCTGCGCCCGGGCCTCAACTTCAACTTCACCATCCTGGAGCTGGATGCGATGCTCAAGGAGCTGTTCAAGCATGATACTCAGCATCCAGAATGGTTCAGGCTGCCGCAGGGCATCGTCCTGTTGTGCAACAATTCCTCGCTCGATCGCATCCACGCAATGATGCCGGAGTGCGACTCGCATGGAATTATTCCAACTTGGCAGGAGCCCGCCGACGACGTCGTGCAGCAGTTTTTCGACGGCCTGGTGGAGGTGCCGACGAACATAGGAGCCTCACCCGCGACACCACCGAAGATGAGATGTGGCCCATCGCCACCAGGGTGAAAGAGGCGGCGGCGGCCGCCGCCACGGGCAAGTTTGGGTTTACCGTGGAGGAGGCAGAGGCAGCCGAGGCGGCAAGCCTTGCTGATCGAGACGAGCTTGCCGGGGAGATCGTCGGCGACGGAGAGCCCGAAGCCGAATCGAGCGAGCCCGCCGAGGGTGCAAGCGGCCAGCCATCTTCAAGCAGCTTGCCGCAAGCAGAGCTCCCAATGCAGCCCCCAGCTCCACCAAGAAGGTGCCTCCGCAGGACCGGGGACGTAGCAGGGCGGCAGATGGGTCAACAGCCGCCGCGCCGCGGGACACGCTCCACCGCGACAAGCACTGTTGCCGCGGGAGCGTCTCACGCTGCTGCGGCAACTAGAGCGGGGTCCTCCCGGACCGCCGCTTCTGATCCTGCCACTGCCCCCGCCAAGCAGGCGAGGGAGCCTACCCCTCCGCCTCGTCGCGCTGAAAGAGGGCTGGACTTTGACCTTTCCGCGCTCAGCTCCGACGAGGAAGAAGAAGAGTAAGATTATTTGCTGTACTTGTAATTCTTCAATTCTTGCTGTTTTTGTCTTGCATTTGATTTGCTTTACTCCAAACTTCCCAGGACCCTGGCCCAGAGAGCGGCGAAGAGGGCCAAGGCTCCGGTGATTATCATCGAGGACGAGCCCACCTCGACAGCAGGGGGCGCGCCCGAGACCACCTCGCCGGACCCGACAACTACTTCTCGAAGCAGCCCCCAGCGCAGCCCCCAGCATAAGTATCTGTTTACTTCCTGTTGTTGAGCGTGCATGGGTGCTCTTTATTTGCTGATACCTGTTTCTTGATTTGTGTAGGAGCAGAACAGCCTCACCAGGAGCAACCGGAAACCGCCCCTGAGATACTATCTGCTTCGACTACGCCGCCAAGGGAGGATTCCCCGGCAAGGGAGCGCTCTCTGGCAAGGGAGGAGTCCCCGGCAAGGGCCAGTTCTCCGGCAAGGGACGGGACTAGCGACCCCCCGGTGGTGGAGCCCATGACTGCAGAGCCCAGCACAGGTAATCCTTCTTGTCAGAAAACTTCCCTTGGGTTCTTCTTCTTCTGATTTTTCTTCTTGGATATTTGCTTGACTTCTTCTCCCTCTTCCTGTCTTCAGATCCGCCATCCATGGAGCCGATGGAGACCGAGGCCACCAGCGAGGAGAACGCGCACGGCGGCACCAACAACGCCGCTGCCCCCGAAGGAGAAGCTGGCGCTGAAGATCCCGCCGGCAAAGAGGCCGCCAAAGCTGCCAACACAGGAGCTGGCAAGGGGTCTGGCGATCGCACTGACGGCCCCGAGGCCGCAGGAGCGCAAGGCGCCACGCCGACCACCGATCCCTCCGCCGCTGCTGCAGTGCCAGGCTCCGAAGAGCCCCAGCCCGGCGCCTATCTGAAGGCCGGCGACGGTGTCTTCATCAAACTTCCCTGGGTGTCAAGCTCCAGGGCGCTGGTTGAAGGAGAAGTCTTTGACGGAGAAGTGCTCGCCTCCGCTGGGTTGACACTGGTCGACGCGCAAAGCAGCAGCAGCGGCGAGCCTGAAGAGGAACAGCTGCTGCGGAGGCTGCTGTCGCTCTACCACGCCCGACAAGCCAAGCTGGAATCCCGGGAAGCGCTTGTCGCGCAGGCGGGAGTGGATATTGAGAAGCAAGTGGAGGAGCTCTGGAGTCGCAACCAGGAAGCCCTCCGGTCCATTGCAGAGGAGCGGGCGCAGCTTGTCGAGGCGCGCAAGGCCTTCCTCCTCGAGAAGGCTGAAGCCGAAGAGCAATAGCGGCTTGCCGCCGAGGAGCTGTCCGTGTGGGAAGGTGAGTTGACGCAGCGGAAGGTCAATCTGGACAGCTATGAGGAGGAGCTTGCCGCGCGCAAGGAAACACTTGGTGGGGCTCTCAAGGAAGCGAAGGATGTTGCCGCAGCTGCTGAGGCCGCCAAGAAGGAGCTGGAGACGAAGGTGGCGCAGCTGGAGGCCGATCTCAAGGCGAGGGACGAAGAGCTTGTCGCGCTCCCGCGCGAGCGCGAGAAGGACGCCCTTGCTCACGGTGAGCTGCAGGGTCGTCTCCTCGAGAAGAGCAAAGAGCTGGGCGCCGCCAAGGACTCCAATGCTGATCTTGAGCTAAAGTTGGCTACACTGACCGAGACGCTGGACGGCGCCAAGGAGCGGGAGGTGGCCTTGAAGGAAGAGATCAAGGCCAATGAAGCGCTGCTGACAAGGGCCGCCGAAACCCAGAACACCTTCAGGGAGACTGTGGAGCTCTGGACAGAGGGCCTCATAAACATTGCCGCAGTCATCGACGAGGAGCTGGCGCAGCTGGGAATGGAGGGTTTCGGGTACTCCTTCGATGAGAACCTCCAGCCCAGCGCCAAGCTCACTCTGTTCTTCAAGGGCATGGTGACGGCCCTCCAGCAACTCCGGGAGAGGATCCCAAAGCAGCTGGCCGACGAGTCGCGCACGATCTGCACGAGAGTTCTGGAGAAGGTGTTGGTGAAGGTGGCCTTCCGCAACCCAGGCCTCAACCTCACCAATCGTCCTCAAGAAGCTACCGGCAGACGCTGATCTGGAAGAGCTCAAGGCCCTTGTCGCACCCATTGTGGACAAGGTGAATGAAGTCAGGAGGGTTGACGGCGGTCGCATAGATTAGGCCGCCTGTTTTCTCTTTTTCTTGCCGCTGCTAGTCATGTTATGAAAAACAATCTGTTTAGAGTTGCAACAAGCTATTTTGTAATATAACTTTATCTTGGGTAGTATTTGCTATGTTATTTCCTTTACTTGATTCCTTCCTTTGTATGTTTTTACCCTATGCTTTCAGGGAACTTGTCGGCGTAGGCACCCTTGCCGCGAGCGCTGAGTGCGGAACATCAGCAGCCTGCTGGCGGTGCTGCTACCAGCAAGAAACCTTGTCGCAACTAGTCGCAGCACACTTAAGTTGTTGACCGGACTCGAAACAAAGTAAGGGTGCAACTAGCTACGAGTTGGTTCCTCCGCGCACAGGTTTTCCATACAAAGCACGGTCGTTCGAGGAAGATAACTTAAAAAAAATAAAACTGATTGCTCAAACTTTGGCAACTTAGCTTTTCTGTGGTTTGCTTCCCGGTAAGGCGATACTTTCTTGAACGACGCCTGGTCCACACCATTATCTCCTCCTTCCCCCCAGCAAGCTTGTGGGCGAGGGAACCTTCCTTTCGAGAAAAAGAAAGAAGAGAAAATAAAGATATGGAGCCTTAAGGCTCGTTATTTCTTACCGGGGGCAGGTGCTGCACAATGTGTCAGATAACACATGCAAAAAATAGAAAGCATGAAATTTGACAAGATGTGCGGAGCACATGAGCTTTATTTGTGCACGGGGTCTGCGCCCGGCTTTGTACATAGGATTACATGCAACAGCGGCAAGACTTGTACAAAAGGTGGTTGCCGGAACAGGTTCCGACAACCACGCCTTACGGGTAAAACTTACGAAGATGCTCAATGTTCTAGGAGTTGCTCACCGGAAAGCCGTCTTTGGTCTCAAGGCGAACAGCGCCAGGCCTAGTGACTCGTTTCACCCGATAAGGGCCTTCCCACTTCGGCGTCAACTTGTTGGAATTCTTGGCGGATTGAACGCGCCGAAGAACAAGGTCGCCTTCCTCGAGACTTCTGGCATTAACTTTGCGGCTATGGTAGCGGCGCAAAGCTTGCTAGCATCGAGCAGCTCGTACAGCAGCCTGAAGACGATCCTCCTCAAGGAGCAGCGCGTCATCTTGTCGCAGCTGCTCTTGCTCAAGCTCATCATAAGTGAGCACTAGAGGCGATCCATATACGAGTTCCGTGGGGAGAACTGCCTCTGCTCCATAGACTAGAGCGAAAGGTGTCTGGCCAGTGGCTCGATTTGGCGTCGTCCTGATCGACCAAAGAACCACCGGCAGCTCCTCAATCCAGTTCTTTCCGCACTTGTACAGCCTGTCGAAAGTCCTGGTCTTGAGCCCGCGCAGCACTTCAGCATTTGCCCTCTCCGCTTGACCGTTGCTTCTCGGGTGAGCAACAGAAGAGAAGCAGACCTTGGCGCCAAGATCTTGGACGTACTGCATGAAGGTGCGGCTCGTGAATTGCGTGCCGTTGTCGGTGATGATCCTGTTATGGACCCCGAAACGGCAAACAATCGACCTGAAGAACTTGACTGCTGATTGTGCTGTCACCTTCCACACTGCCTCCACTTCCGGCCACTTTGTGAACTTGTCGATTGCAACGTACAAGTACTCAAAGCCCCCGACAGCTCGGGGAAAGGGGCCGAGGATGTCGAGCCCCCAGACCGAAAATGGCCAGGATAAAGGGATCGTCTGGAGAGCTTGAGCTGGCTGGTGTATCTGCTTGGAATGGAACTGGCACGCTTCACACTTGGTTACTTGTGCAGTCGCATCCTGGAGGGCTGTCAGCCAAAAGAAACCTTGCCGGAATGCTTTGCCGGCAAGTGCTCTTGCGCCAATGTGGTGACCACATATGCCTCCATGTATCTCCGCCAACAGCTTCTGTCCATCTTCCCGGGGAATACACTTCAATTTCACACCGTTGAATCTTCTTCTGTATAGTATGTCGTCGACAAACTGGTACATAATTGACTGCCGGGCTACTCTTTCCGCTTCTTCTTGCTCTTCGGGAAGTTCTCCTGTCTAAAGGAAAAGGACAATCTGTTATGCCCATGCTGGAGCTTGTGGCTCGACAACAAGGACTAAAGGTACATATGCTGCTGCGGGAACATCTGCTTCTATGGCGAGAACCTGCGGCTCAGCCGGAGCTTGATGTTCCCCGGCAAGCTTGCCGGAGCAAAACTTGTCGGGAGCGTCTGCTTCAACGGAACAAACCCTAGGGCTTGTCGGAGCAGACTGCTCCTCAGCACTCTTGGCGTCGATCTTAGGGACCTTCTTGGCGGCGGCTTCGGGGAGCTCTGCCGGAAAATAGTCACCAGAAACCAACTTCCTCTTCTTGCTCTGTCCAGTTGATGGTGTTACAGATGGTTGAGTCAGCTTGAGCACAAAAATCCCTGGTTCCACAGGTAACTTAAGTGCAGCGCACTTTGACAGGCCATCGGCAATGTCGTTCTGTGCTCTCGGAACATGTTCCATCTGTAGGCCATCAAAGTGCTCTTCTAACTTTCTCACTTCATCAATGTAAGCTTCCATCAATGGACTCTGATAATTTTTGTTGACTTGGCGGACGACAAGCTGTGAGTCACCCCTGACAATGAGTTTCTTGATCCCAAGGTCTACTGCGATCCTGAGACCGGCAAGCAAGCCTTCATACTCTGCAGTATTGTTTGTTGCTTGCTCCTTGGGAAAGTGCATCTGGACTACGTACTTGAGGTGCTCTCCGGTGGGTGCGACAAGCAGCACACCCGCACCGGCGCCTTGCAGCGAGAAGGCACCATCAAAGTACATCAGCCACACTTTGCTTGCTTCCTTGACGGGGATGCTCGTCTCTGGAATTTCTTTATCTGGTGTTGGCTTCCACTCTGCTATGAATTCTGCCAATGCCCGGCTCTGGATAGCTGAAGTACTCTCAAACTTGAGGCCAAAGCTTGATAGTTCCAGTGCCCACTCGACAATCCTGCCTGTTGCTTCTGGATTCTGCAGTATCCTCTTCAGCGGAAAGCGAGTGACAACTGTGATCTCATGTGCTTGGAAGTAATGGCGCAGCTTCCTTGAGTCCATGAGAAGGCCGAAAAGCAATTTCTGCACACCAGAGTAGCTCGACCTAGCCCCCTGCAGAAGGGAACTCACAAAGTAAACTGGAAGCTGCACCATTTTCTTCTGTTTCTCCTCCTGTGCCTGCGCAGATCCATCCTTGTCGGGACCAGAGCTTGTCGGGGAAGCCCTCTGCTTGTCGCTGGATGCACTTGCCGTGGTCGCTGGCTCATCATCCGCCTCCCTCTTCGCTACTAACGCAACACTAACCACTTGATTAGTTACCGCTAGATACAGCAGCAACTTCTCTTGTGGCTTAGGTGCGACAAGTATTGGAGTGGAGGACAGATATTTCTTCAAGCCCTACAGCGCAACCTCCGCTTCTGGAGTCCATTTCATTGGACCTGCCTTTTTCAATATTTTGAAAAATGGCAGGGCGCGCTCAGCGGACTTAGAGATAAACCTACTGATAGAAGCCACGCAGCCGGCAAGCCTTCGTACATCCTTGACGCGCTTCGGTGCTTCGATCTGCTCAATGGCCTTGATCTTGTCGGGATTGGCTTCAATTCCCCGCTGAGACACGAAGAACCCAAGAAGTTTGCCGGAGGGGACTCCGAACACACACTTCTCGGGGTTGAGTTTGAGGTTGATCTTGCATAGATTTGCAAAGGTCTCATCCAAATCCTGGATCAGAGTTGCTTTGTCCTTGCTCTTGACCACTATGTCATCCATGTAGGCTTCCACATTTCTGTGTATTTGTGGCTCAAAAGCGTGATTGACTACTCTGGCGAATGTTTAACCAGCATTCTTCAAACCGAAGGGCACCCGTACAAAACAGTATGTGCCACATGGAGTGATGAATGCGGTCTTCTCCTCATCCTCTTCTGCCATGAAGATCTGATGATATCCTGAGTATGCGTCAAGAAATGAAAGCAAATCACATCCGGCCGTGGAGTCAACAATCTGGTCAATGCGCGGCAAAGGAAATGGGTCTTTGGGACAAGCTTTATTAACATCAGTAAAGTCAATACAAAGCCTCCATTTCCCGTTTGCCTTGCGCACGACTACAGGATTGGCCAACCACGTAGGATGGAGCACTCCTCTGACAAGGCCTGCTGCTTCCAACTTCTTGATTTCTTCTGCAATGAATTCTTGGCGCTCCACTGCTTGTTTCCTAACTTTCTGGTTGACGGGACGTGCGTGAGGACAGACGGCAAGGTGGTGCTCAATTACTTTCCTGGGAACACCGGGGATGTCAGACGGTTGCCATGCAAACACGTCGACGTTCGCCCGCAGGAAAGCAATGAGCGTGCTTTCCTATTTGGGGTCGAGAGTGGCACTGATGGTGAAGGTACCACCAGTGTCGTCCTCCTTGGCGGGCACCTTCTTGGTCTCTGGCGGAGCTGCCTTCGTCTTCTTACACTTGCCGGTGGAGCTCGATGGTGCGTCCTCGACGGTAGCGCAGCACTCCGAAGAGGTGCGCTTACTGGAGTGGGCATCAGAGCTCTTGCCGGACTTGCTCTTCTTCTTCCCCCCGGGAGCTTCAGCGGCAAGTGGCTTGTGATCCGCTGCGGCTGCTGCTTCCCGGTAGATCTTGTCGGTGCAGATAAGAGCATCTTTCTTGTCGCCAGGGACATAGATGACACTTATCGGACCGGGCATCTTCAGTACGTTGTAGGCATAGTGAGAGGCTGCCATGAACTTGGCGAGCGCTGGACGGTCGAGTATTCCATTGTAAGGTAATGGGAAATCAGCAACGTCAAAAGTGACCCTCTCAGTCCTAAAGTTCAGCTTGCTGCCAAATGTTACTGGCAACGTGATCTTCCCCTTCGGCTTGCTCCTTCCCGGGTTGATTCCTTGGAATGTGCCGGTCTCTTCGAGCTCGCTGTCAGGGATCTGGAGTTTCTGAAGTACCGCGGAGGAGATCAGGTTCAAGCCGGCCCCTCCGTCAACTAGCATCTTAGTGACCTTGAGTTTGCGGATAGTTGGTGAGACCAACATCGGCAAGCACCCGACCGCATTTATGTGATCAAGGTGGTCTTCAATATCAAAGATGATAGGCGTGCTGGACCATCTCAGAGGCTTGTGTGACACAACGGGTGGTCCTGCTGCGTTAACTTCCCGCACCCACTGTTTGAGCTGGCGGTGCGAGGTATGCAGAGAAGCACCACCGTCAATGCACAGAACCTCTGTGGCTTTCTGAAACCCCTGCTCGTCGGCCTCATCATCATCCATCTCTTCGTCTTCATCGTCAGCTTCATCCTTGTCGTGGCCGCGGGGAGGCCTGTCTCCTTGCAGCTGCTTGGCCTTGCCGTGGCGTTCTCCCAGGGCGGGACGCTTCTTGCCGGATCCTCCAGTACCTTCCTAGGCCTTCTCCTTGTCGCGTCGCTCGTACTCAGCTTTCTGCTGCTCGACAAGCTGCTCGACCTTCTTGCAGCTCTGGAGATCATGGCCCTTGGTGCGGTGGATCTTGCAATACTTCTTGTCGGAGCCGCCCTGCTTGTCGGCGGCCGCCACAGGTTCGGCTTCCTTGGCTCCACCTCCGTTGCCGGACTGCTCAACGACTAGCACATCTTTTCCCTTTTTCTTCCTGTTGTTCCGCCGCCGGTTTTTCCTTGCCGGGGCGGCATCATCACTATCAGATGCTCCTGCTCCTGCATTCTCTCCGGGAAGTTTCCTCCCCTCCTCAGCACGTGCAAACTTGTCGGCCAGGGCGTATAGCTCACTGACGTCTCTGATCTTGCACATCGCCATCTCCTCCCGCATCCTGCGGTTACGCGCGTTCTGATGAAACACGCTGATGACCGCGGCAGGGTGGACATCTGGGATGTTGCGCTGCACTTGGCTGAATCTCTGAATGTACTTGCGCAGGGGCTCTCCTTCCTTCTGGGCGAGCAGATGAAGATCGCTCTCTTGGCCATGAGGCTTGTGGCCGCCTGTAAAGGCGCCGACAAACTGATGGCATAGATCTGCCCAGGAGGATATGGAGTTGTCCGGCAAGTGCATGAGCCAGGATCTGACATTGGGCTTGAGCACCAGCGGGAAGTAGTTGGCAAGGATCTTGTCATCGCACCCCCCGGCAGCTTGCACCGCGATGGTGTAGATGCTGAGGAACTCCGACGGATGCAACCTGCCGTCGTACTTCTCTGGTACATCTGGCTTGAAATTCTTCGTACTGGGCCACTGGACTTGCCGCAGCTCACGAGTGAACGCAGGGCAACCTACCGTGTACGGCAAGTCGCCTGGTTCCCCTGGCGCATGCATGTCGACAGCGGGCCCAGCGCGCTGGTCTGATTGACGCCGCGCTTCTCTTCGCCGCTCGATGCGAGTACGAGCGTCTTCTTGCTGTCGTTCTTGAAGAACTTGGCGTTGATCGCGATGAGCTCGTGGATCTGATGACGCTGTGGAGTCAGTGTCGAGGTTGACCCGGCGAGTCGGTGATCTTTGCCTTCGGGGCGGAGAGTGCACGGTGGTTGCACCGCCACCGGTCTTGTCGCCATCGGCTCGCGTCCGGCAATCTTGCCACGGCTGCGATGCATTCGGCCGCCGTGGAGTGTCGCCGTTGGCGAAGCTAATGAGACTCTGAATGGTGGCCCTCCAATCGTCGATCTTGTCCGCCGTTGGAGGGTAATCCAGGAGCAGTTGAGCTCGTGCCAAAGCTTCTTCCGAAGTTTTGGGTGGCGGTGGCGAACGGTGCGAGGATCGGGATATGCTCGGACTTCTAACTATGTTAGAAGGAGCAGGATCCCGTCTAGGCGACCGCGTCTTGCTCGTGCCAGCAGGTTGGCGTGCATGCTGGTCTTGAGCACCCTGACATCCACCAGCTCGATTTTGGTCCAACGAGCGTATGGTACCGCGAGTACTATGATGCTGTTGGCCCCGCACCTCCTGAGATGGGCGCGGTGCATGTACGGACGCCGAGGTTTGCGCAGCCTTGTCCTTGGACCTGGCGGCAGCGTGAGCTCCCTCGTCGACGCCCGTTCCTCCGCCGGCGTCTACCCCACCACCCGTTTGCTCCGGTGGCGGTGGGATCGACGCGGACGGAGCAGCCACCTCCGAAGCCTTCTTCTTCGGCGGCATGTCGATGAAGATGATGAAGAAGATGAAGATCTAGCTCGCGTGAATGCCGGATCGGGTTCACACAACCTCGACGCCCCCTACCTGGCCCGCCAAAGATGTCGTGGGAACGAACACCTATGGGACCGGAGCCCCTTTTCGGTCCGGCGGGGGGCGGAGATCGCACGAAGAGAGGATCGAGGCGAAGCACGCGAGCGATTTTACCCAGCTTCGGAGCTCTCCGGAGAGATAATACTCCTACTGCTGCTTTGTGGATTGTATTGAGTTCTTGCTCAAGAGCGTGAGTGTGCTCGAGTTTCGAATGCTTCGAACCCCTTCTACGTTGCGCATGGGCCTCCTTTTATATGCTCAAGGGGTCAACGATAGGTGGCAACGCATGCAAGGGCAAAAACGTAAAAGATGTGGTTGGTACAACTGCTTCTATAGTGCATCGTACCTAACCCTGACGGCAGGGGTTAAAGCATTAAATGCCCGTCTGCATCGCCCAAACAATGCAGAAAAAGACTGTCAGGGGCGCCACCGCTCGCCACGATGGCGGTCTTGTCATCGCCGCTTGCCACCTCGCACCGCTGGCTGCATAGCCTCTCGCCACGCGCGCCTGGAAAGGTCCCGTGGCGACATGTTGATGGATGCGCTGGAGCGTGAGTACAGAGTGGTGGCCTGCCGCGGCAAGCGCCTTGCCGCGGTCGTTGTCTTGTCGCGCCCGGAAGCTTGTCGCTCGCCGGGCCTTGCCGGGACACGTGGCGCGTCGCGGCAAGTTCCTTGAAATGCCTTGGTTGGCCATCCCGGCAAGCTCCTCTTGCCGGGGCCTTGTCCTTCCCGGCAAGCTCCTCTTGCCGGGACCTTGTCCTCTCGGCTTGAACACTTTGTTCTTGAATGGCTGCAAAGGAACCATGGAGGACCTTGGCGGGCACCTGGCAAGCCTTGCCGCGGGGCGCTGCGACTACCCGTGCACCAGTTCGGGATACTAGGGTACCCCTACTCTAGTACACCGACAGTCAGCGGCGCCGCTCTAAAGCCCGCCATAGCAAAAACAGCGATACCGGCACAAGAAAGAGTAATACCCCGGACAACGCTAAAGATAACGACGACCCGATAGACCCAGCGATGGAGCAGGATGAGCTAGGGGATGGTGAACACAGTCTGGGGCCGCTGTCCGATCACCACGATGCCGAAAACAAAACTTATAAACCTGTCTCAGGAGAGGAGAACAGTCTGAACGACAATGCACACAACGTCCCGGAAAATCATTTGGAACAAGAGCACCTCCACAGAAGGCTTATTGCCACCGCGAGGAGCATGAAGAAGCAGAAGCAACGGCTTAAAACCGTGCAGGATATGCTTAACCACAGATGGAACAAAGTGCTCGACACTGATGAAATATATGGCGGTGATCGCCTCACAAAGAGCTACCCAAAACGCACGCTGCTGCCCGAATTCGACGATGAGGCTATTGCGCCCATTCCGCCGAAGAACAATTCCGCTGATCAGCCGGACCGACCACCCTATGGCCGAGACAGAGCGGCTAATGATGCCGCACACAAGTCAGCACACGATCTACATGAGCACCTGGAAAAAAGAGCCTGTATGGCCAGGTCCATCTATGGATCTAGGAAGCGTGCTCCTACGCAGGATCACAGCCACCAAACCGACTATACTGATCGACTACCATCTCGAAATCAACACCGAACACTACAGCCGTGGAACGCATGCCATGACACATCCAAATATAGGGGTGCCGCACACCCCCTGTGTTTCACCGATGAGGTGCTGGATCATGAATTTCCAGAGGGGTTTAAACCCGTAAACATCGAGGCATACGACGGAACGACAGACCCTGCAATCTGGATTGAGGACTATATTCTTCACATCCATATGGCTCATGGAGACGATCTCCACGCCATCAAATACCTACCCCTCAAGTTGAAAGGACCAGCTCGGCACTGGTTGAAAAGCCTCCCCGAAAACTCAATTGGAAGTTGGGAGGAACTCGAGGATGCTTTCAGGGATAATTTGCAAGGGACCTATGTCCGACCTCCGGATGTAGACGATTTAAGTCACATAATCCAACAGCCCGGAGAGTCAGCCCGTAAGCTTTGGAACAGATTTCTCACCAAGATGAACCAAATCGTTGACTATCCGGATGCCGAAGCCTTAGCAGCTTCCAAACACAATGTCCGGGACGAATGGCTCGCCAGACACCTCGGCCAGGAAAAGCCAAGGACAATGACAGCCCTAACAACTCTCATGACCCACTTTTGCATGGGCGAGGACAGTTGGTTGGCCCATAGCGGCACCAGCGACCCAGGCACATCCAAAATCAGGGATGGGAATGGGAAGCCGCGACACAATAAAAACAAGCGTCAAAATAATGAAGACAGCCCAGACAACACAGCGGTAAATGCCGGATTCAGGGGCTCTCGACCTGGTCAACGGAAAAGCCATTTAAAGGCGGCAGAGATAGAACATCCAGCCTAAATAAAATTCTAGACCGATCCTGTCAGATTCATGGCACCCCCGAGAAACCTGCGAATCACACCAAGAGAGCATGCTGGCTCTTCAAGCAGGCTGGCAAGCTAAACGCCGAACACAAGGGGAGGGAGCCGCCAAGTGAAGATGAGGACGAACCTCGCCAGCCGAACACTGGGGGACAGAAAAATTTTCCACCGGAGGTCAAAACAGTGAACATGATCTACGTCACCCACATACCAAAGAGGAAGCGCAAACACCCACTTCGAGACATATACGCTGTAGAGCCCGTCGCCCCCAAATTCAACCCATGCTCGGCCTGCCCGATCACTTTCGATCGCAGGGATCATCCGACTAGTATCCGGCATGGAGGTTCGGCTGCCTTGGTACTCGACCCAATAATTGACGGATACCATCTCACCCGAGTCCTCATGGATGGCAGCAGTAGTCTTAATCTGATATATCAGGACACTGTCCGCAAGATGGGGATAGACCCGTCAAGAATCAGCCAAAGCAGTACTACTTTTAAAGTAGTAATACCAGGTGTAGAGGCCCGCTGTACGGGCTCTCTAACATTAGAGGTCGTATTCGGTTCTCCCGACAACTTTCGAAGCGAAGAACTAATCTTCGACATCGCTCCATTCTGAAGCAGCTATCATGCACTACTCAGAAGAACAACCTTCGCTCATTTCAATGCAGTACCGCATTACGCTTCTCTTAAACTTAAGATGCCCGGTCCACGTGGCTTCATCCCAACCAGCAAAAATACAGAGCGTTCCTTGTGTGACGAAGAGTATGTGGCAGCTCAAGTAGCCGAACCACTGAACGACCTCTCCAACCAGAATAAATGATCGGTCTTCGAGACGACGGATAGGGATAGACGTGTCCGGCGCACCAATAGTTGTAGCAGGCCAGATAAACCTCAGCTTGGTCAACGGATATGCCCCCATATGTGGTGCTAGGGGCTGCCCGCATGTAAAAGGGTCCATAGATCGGCTCGACCCTACTAATACACAATAGATTGTATTCTCATGGTTCATTAAGTATAACCAACTTTTCGCACGGTCACACCAGATTCTTTCACCTGTGTTTTTCCTTTTTTTACAGATGACTATCATGCTACACCCTTCCAGGATACGGCACAACGGAGACAAAGGCGCAGACGTGTAGCAGGGACCCGTTCAAAGGTTTCTTTCTAGATTAAGACCCTGTGTAAACCTTTTTTTATTGTCTCTTGTTGCCTCACACCCTCCGGGCACTTAAAATAACCAAGAGGGATACTGGCGTTATTGGCAAGCTTTGGGATCTATGCTCTCACCACAGACGATCCTTCGGCATGCCAGATTAATGCACGTACCTGGAAATTCAGGGCTCATTATAGAGGGTGGTTGTCAACCCAGTATATGTTGTAAAGTTCGAATAGCTTCGGGAGTGTTCAGCGTCGCGAGTTTGGCCTTATATGCATCAGCTCCGAATCATGTCTTTGGTCAATAGTTGGGTTTGCCCGGCTCCCGTGTTTTGCTACCTTACGTTCCGCTCTATCGGCTAAGGTGGCACCAGGAGAACTACTGCGATAGTGCCCTGGTTCATCCAGATGAGCACCTTAGTAGAGAAAGCCGAAAACTGACTGTCATGATAAAGCGAGAGACTGGTCAACCACTCGATGACTCAGCGGAATCTTCGCGATTCCTCCGCATTAACGAAGGACCGGTTTCCCGATCATGTATATACGCGCACCGTATTCGGATGAACGCGAATATACCAGGGGCTATTTAGTAGCCCCATCGTGAAACTCCTATGGCTAAGTGAAAGTGTTAAAGCTATATAGTCCGATTGACTCGTTCGCCGCACCATCACCTCCTTAATGGACAAAGACGTTGGATCTAGTGTGATTACACACTTTGCCGAGCACCCCCGCATTATATGCGAGGGGGCTGAAGCCGACGACTGCAAACTTTCAGGTTATATACATATATACATAGGCGGCCGCACAGGAGGCACTACAATACTTTACGGGCAAATGTATAAATATAGCCTTTATTATAAAAAGCATTGTTTTTACAATGAAGATACATGTCACTCGAACATGGTATTCTTTGAGCACGGAGCCTCTATTAAAACGGGCACCTTCTAAGACTTCTTCAAAATAGTGCTCGGGTGAGTCTTGGCCCCCGGGCGGACCCCCGGTTGCAATATCGGTGGCCTCCATCTTCGCCCAATACGTCTTAACATGGGCAAGGGACATCCGCGCACCCTCTATGCACGCCGACCTCTTGACAGCGTGGATATCCGGCACAGCACGAATAAATCATTGCACCAAACCATGATCTTTTTGATCTTTGAAATACTCAGTCGCATCAGTCGCACTCTTTGCTAAATCCAAGTATGCGTCTGCAGAACTCCACAATTGATCAAGAGGGGCATACTTCAGATCGCCGAACTTCGTTCGCAATAAAAAGGGCCTCCCAGCCGCGATATCACCGGCTTGCGGAAGCTCCTCCCGTGTCTCTCTGATTTTAGAGCGAGTTTCCTTTGCTGCTTGCAAGGCCTTCATTAGGTCACCCTTCTTAGGTTGATTTTCCCTTTCAAGAAGCTCATATCGGCTGGCGGCATTTTGCAGCTCAAGAGACATGTTGGCTGTTTTACCCACACTCTGGCGATGAGCAGCCTGTTCGGCTTTTAATTCTTTGACTGCCTTCAGGGCGGCCGCATCACTTCTCCTGGCTTGCTCCTTGGCCCATGCAAGTTCTGCCCGAAGGGTCTCCACGGCGGCAGCTCCATTGTAGTCAAAGCATACTATAAATACTAGCATCATGCTCTTATTAGTATTTGCTGACCACCCAAATATACATACCATGTGCCTCGTCAAGACGCTTGGTCACAAGCTTGATGTCCGCATCCGCCACATCAAGTTGCCGCCTTAGTTCGGCATATTCAGCAGTCTGGTCAGCCGCCAGATCTGCAGCCGCCTACGCACAAATGCAGTGCTCACCTCGTCCGAACGGCAACCAGAGTCTCAGGGGCTACTATCTATACAAAGCACACCTTGCGTCTGCGGTACAATCAAAAATATACATATCACTTTGTGTACCTCAAAGCCTCTTAGCAGGCTCGTAAAAGCTTCATTCAACCCCCTTTTCGCAGATGAAATCCTCTCCACCATCGTACCCATTAAGGTACGCTGTGCCTTTGATATATCCACTTGCTGCAGAAGACCCATCAATGTGTCCGGTTGTACATCGGACAACCCCGGGCTTTTTCTGTTGGTCTCCTTAGGAGCCGAGAACTCCGGACTTTGGGCGGCCGAAGAGTTACCTTCTGGCCTTTGCGGATCAGGAGAGATCCTCCGGGACGACACCTCATGGTCGTCCGCCTCAGGAGGTGGGGAAGCAGGAGGAGGCATTTCGCTCTCCATCATATCCGGAAGAAGATCCCCCGAGGACGAACATTGTTGAGAAGGGCTATGAGACGGACTGCAAAACATATGCCTTGGTTGTTATTCTTAGGTAAAGAGCGGGGCATGCTTACTAAAGTGCCTTTGTTCACTTACGTCTCGGTCGACGGCTGGCCCCCTTGTGGGCATTGTGCGGTAAGAATGCCCTCTGGCGCAGGGCCCCCTGATAAAGGTTTCTTCCCTCGTTTGTAAACCTCCGTTTCCAAGTATTCAGGGGCGGTTCTTTTCTTCCCGTGGGGAGAGGGGATTCTAGATTCTCCTCCCCGATCATCCTCCAACACGGGAGCACTAATTTCCCCGGTTAGGATGCGTAATGTACCTCCAGCATGAAGCCCGCTTTTGGCTTCGCTATTCCTCCCCTCGTCCTCTCCTGATGGCACTTAATAAGGTGCGCGAGCCAGCATCCTGGTTAGTACAGGATCCGGCGAGTCTTCGGGAAGAGGAGCCGAACACCTGATCCTCTCCTCCTTTCTTATCTAGTCCTAGCCAAGGGTAGTTTTTTGAGAATAATGTTGTGACAAATATAATGACAGCATGTTCGGTCGCGGAGTTACTTACTTGGGTATGTGGATGGTTGAAGTTGAGACCAACATCGTCTGTTGTGTCCAGACACTTTATTCGTGATCCAAAGAATAATCGATACATCCCTTCGAGCGTCATGCCGAAGAAGTGTTGAATGGTTTGCGGTCCTTCCGGGTTGAACTCCCACATACGGAGAGATCGACGTTGGCATGGCAGGACCTGACGAACTAACATTACTTGAATTACTTTGACGAGACTGATATCCCTCTTGAGGAGATCTCGGATGCGGCTTTGCAATGTCAGCACGTCATTAACCGGTCCCTAGTCCAGCCCCTTGTTGACCCATGATGCAAGCTGTGGCGGAGGGGCAGAGCGGAAGGCCGGGGCGGCTGCCCACTTTGTACCTCTATGTGCTATGATATAAAACCACTCCCGTTGACATAGGTCAGACACCTCCAGGAAGGAACCCTATGGCCATAAGGAGTCGGCACCTTTGCTTATTATAGCGCCTCCACAACTAGGGGCATAAAACCAATTATCCCTTTACGGAAAAGGAATATCAAACGGAGTCCATATAGAATAAAACTTTCACGATGATTTTTCTTGGACCAGAAGACACCCGTAGAACTTGGAGATGAAGTCAGAGGAGTCCTGAGGTGGCCACAAGCCTCAGGGCCGCGTCCCTATGGGGCGCCCTAAGGGCTTGTGGGCCCTCAGAGCTCCTCCAACCCTAATCTTTGGCCTATTAATTCCTAAATATTCTGAAACAACCAGAAGCGTCCACCAAAATACTTTACCACCGCCGCAAACTTCTATACCTGTGAGACCCCATCTTGGGGCCTTTTCCCACACCCTACCAGAGGGGGATTCGATCATGGAGGGCTTCTACTTCAACTCTATTGACCTTCCGATGAAGTTTTAGTAGTTTACCACAGACCTATAGGTGCATAGCTAGTAGCTAGATGGATTCTTCTCTCTCTTTGATCTTCAATATAATGTTCTCCTCGATGTTCTTGGAGATCTATCCGATGTAATATTGTTTTGTGGTGTGTTTGTCGAGATATGATGAATTGTAGATTTATGATCATATTATCTATGAATATTATTTGAATCTTCTCTAAATTCTTACATGCATGATTTGATATCTTTGTATTTCTCTTCGAATTATCGGTTTGGTTTGGCCAACTAGATTGGTTCTTCTTGCAATGGCAGAGGTGCTTAGTTTTGGGTTAAATCTTGTGGTGTCCTCACCAAGTGACAAAGCAGGGGAAGCGAGGCACATGTTGTATTGTTGCCATCAAGGGTAAAAAGATGGGGTTTTCATCATATTGCTTGATGTCGTGGGAAACCACAGCCACCTATGGGACCAAACGTCCCCTTGCTGGTTCGGAAGGGGGGACGTTGCGTTGCACAGAGAGCAGAGGAGAGTGGGGGCAGCGCCGAAAGCAACACACAAGCGATTTTACCCAGGTTCGGGCCGCTGTGAGGCGTAAAACCCTATTCCATCTTTTGTGGATTGATGGTGGGAGAGTGGTGGTGAAACGTAGTACACTTGCCGGGCAGGGGCGGCAGTGGCCTACGCTACGTACGGGCGTCTAGCCTCGCGGGGGCTTGATCAACTTTCCAACCCTCTAACCCCTTCTACCATTGTCGTGGGCCTCCTTTTGTAGGTTAAGGGTTACCCATAGTGGCAAATCAGTCACTAGACACTGATAAGATAGCAAATAGTGCTACCATACCTAACTTTGTAGTCCATTAGGGCGCATTAAATGCTCCGCTAAATGTGGCATCGTTGCCTGCCCGGCAACCCTTATCGGGCTTATGCCGCCCACTCCATGCCTGCTTGTCCGATACATCATAGGACAGGTGTCGTCCGTAGATTTTCTAGTATAAAGGGGATGCCATGTGGCGAATGGATGCCACTTAATCACTTTGTGGCTTGACACTACACAGATTCACGACATGGGTCGTGGGGGGCAGTTGATGACATGTTCGTTGCCCCTGCGAGTCCCGGCAGGCCTTGCCGGGATGCTTTGGTTGCTTCCTTCCGGGGGTGGCCCTGCCCTTGTCAAGTCCTTTTGTCAGGCAAGGGAGGTTCTTCTCCTGGTGGTACCTGGTTTCTCTTGCTTGATCTTGGTCTCCTCGTTTTCCATGCTGGTCCTTTGAAGATCTTGATCTCTTGCACCCTGGCTTGGTCCGAGGCCATGATCTTGTTCCTATGCCTGTGCAAAGTTAGGGCAACATACCCAGGGTCTGTTGCAACAACAGAAGCCCCCGGGCATGCCCTGATCATGCTGCCGAGCGTCATCAGGGTAGGCGCTAATAAGTGCATAGGCAGGGGTGCTGAAGAGGTTAGCCTCTTCGTGCCTTCTTTGCTTCTTCATTAATCTTGGGTCCGGGCCAGTTTCAGTTTTCCAGTGCATTGTGTGCAACGTTATGGGAAAAGCTCAAGTCGTGGCCTGCATGGTGCTCATATCCCACGATCACGGGGCGGAAACAACCATCCCACTTGCTTTCGAGCTTCAGGTTCGTCCGCCATGTGTCGTCCATGCCTTAGGAAGGGTAGGTGGTGGATGCGGAGGCCACGGGCGTTAGTGCCACGGCAGGAAATCAGGCATCGCTGGTTGGAGCAGCGGGTTGTTCCTGATTCCCTGCGCCTGTGGATGGGATGGGAGGCCATATAGGATGAACGGGGCGGCCGTCCTTGGAATGAGAGGCCAGCCCCCGGCCCCGCCCTTCTGTAAAAAAGGGGGGAAGGAATGGTGCCTTTCCATAGGGACCTCTTTCTCCTTCTTTCTTCGTAGTCTTCCTTCACTCGCCATGGTGAGGGGGCGAGGGCGCGCTGGTACTCCAGTGGCGGCAACGAGGGCTTCTGCTCGACAATGTGCTCCCCTTCCTCTTGGCCCTGCAGCGTTAGAACTGGCTGCGAGAGGCGGAGGGAGGGGGCGAGGCCATGGTCATCGTGGTGCTCGAGGGAGAGGAGGATGGGGTGGCGCTCTGGTTGGAGACGAACCTCAGGAGTTCTTCATCGGGTTGTACAAGCCTTTGTGCGTACACCTTCGTCTTCCTACCCTGTTTGCCTGGGAAACGGAGCTTGGTCCACCGCATGCTCTAAGTCTGCACATGAGGGGTTGTGGGAACAATGGCATGTGGGTTGACGTCGACTTCCCTGATCCTCATGTTATGTAACTCCGCCATGGTTGCAAGGCCTTTGCCCGTGCCCATAGCTTGTCGGAGGGGCACGTTCTCTAGTTCAAATTAAAAGAGAGCAGCTTGCTTTCTGTCAAGGTCTTCGGGCCCTCGAGAATTCGGTTACGGTGCTGCACGGAGAGCTGCACCAACGACAAAAGCTCCTCCTCAAGAGAGAGCGATGGGGCGGGCAGTGGTGGCGATGATAGCGGTAGTGACTAGGACGGCGGCGACTCTGACTCCGGCTGAACGTCGCCCGCACCATCTTCATCAGGCGGCAACACCATCATCTGCATCTGCATCTCCTTCGGGCAGGGTGATTGTCAGGGAGTTGGATGTAGATGCAGGAATGGTTCCTCCAGTGGCTTTCCAGCGGGATCCCGACAAGCTTCCTCTCGGGCTACAACTCTGCTATCCTTGCCGTGCCCTGCTGGCCTTGGTGGCGGTGGTCGTTGGGTCACTTCCGCCATGCTCTCCATTGACGCGTTCGCCGGTGTCCCCTTTTGCCCTCTTTGCCTTCACCTGCCATCCCTGGGAGGAGAGGGACAAGAAAGGGGATTACTGGGCACTTATCTTTTTTCAATCTTACACTTGTAGGCATCTGCCAAATTTTAATTCAAATAATTTAGCCACTCGACTCCATGTATGTGTTCGGTAAGGCTTGTACATGTGTATGTCCTTGCAGAGGTGAGGTGTCTCTTTAGCGAAATAAACAAGTTTTTTCCGACAGGCTATCCTTCCGACACCCTTTTTCTACTTTGTTGCCAGGGTCCGGAGTCTACCGGGCAAAAAATAGAGGGGCCAGCCCCCCGCCAACTCTTTCTCAGCAAAAGGCCACTACGTCCACCTAGGCTGAAGCAATGTACTGGCAAAGGTAGGACCACCCAAGCTTCGAAGAGTGGTGAAGCTTTCCTATACACAATTTTCAGCTTACAGAACACTTATGGACAAGAGGTAGAACTTATCTGTTTGGCTTGCCAGGGATCGCAGTGCTAGTTCATATTCTCATCTTCCTGTAAAATCCAAGTCCACGATAGGAATCTATAACTTTATGTAGATGAGAATGATGCAGGATGCAATTCTATCTATACGCATATGCAGATGCTCATGAAATTCTTATGCAAACACTCATGGAATGCTTATGCATGCGAGTTGGTCGGGGGTACCCCAATGCTTTGTTTATTTTCTCTTGCACAAGGTCATCGCCCGGTCTTTGTACAAGGGGTTACATGCAACTGAGGCAAGGCTTGTACAATTTGGTGGCTGCCGGTCAGGGCCCGACAGCCGCGCCTTACGGGTAGAACTTGCGGAGATGCTCAATATTCCATGAGTTTTGCAATTGAATGCCATCTCCGGTCTCCAGACAGACTGCGCCAGGTCTGGTGACTTGTACTACCCGCTAAGGGCCTTCCCACTTCAGCATCAACTTGTTTGTACCCTTGGTCGACCGAACATGCATAAGGACAAGATCGCCTTCCTCAAAACATATATACCCATATATCCCCAAACCAAGAGAGGCATCCACGAAAACAATTTTCCACCGTCGCAACATTTTGTACCCGTGAGATCCCATCTAGGGACCTTTTCCGGCGTCGTGCCATTGCCGATCAGGGAGGACTTCTACATCAACACCATTGCCGTTCTGATGAAGCGTGAGTAGTTTACCAAAGACTTACGGGTCCATAGCTAGTAGCTAGATGGCTTCTTCTCTCTCTTTGATTCTCAATACCATGTTCTCCTCACTGTTCTTGGAGACATATTCCATGTAATACTTTTTTACCGTGTGTTTGCCGATATCCGATGAATTGTGGATTTGTGATTGGCTTATTTATGAATATTATTTGAATCTTCTCTGAATTCTTATATGCATGATTTGATATCTTTGCAAGTCTATTCGAACTATCTGTTTAGTTTGGCCAACTAGATTGGTTTTTCGTGCAATGGGAGAAGTGCTTAACTTGGGGTTCAATCTTGCGGTGTCCTTTACCTGTGATAGTAGGGGCAGCAAGGAACGTACTGTATTGTTGCCATCAAGGATAAAAATATGGGGTTTTCATCATATTGTTTGAGTTAATTCCTCTACATCATTTCATCTTACTTAATGTCTTACTCAATTCTTTATGAACTTAATACTCTAGAAGCATGCTGGATAGCGGTCGATATGTGGAGTAATAGTAGTAGATGCAAAATTGTTTCGGTCTACTTGACACGGATGTGATGCCTATATTCATGATCATTGCCTTTGATATCATCATAACTTTGCACTTTTCTATCAATTGCTCGGCAGTAATTTGTTCAGTCACCGTATTATTTGCTATCTTGAGAGAAGCCTCTGGTGAAACCTATGGCCCCCGGGTCTACTTTCCATCAAACAAGTTTCTGATCTACAATTTTAGTTTCCAATCTACTATTTTTGAAATCTTTTACTTTCTGATCTATAAACCAAAAATACCAAAAAAAACACTTCATCATTTATCTATCTCTATCTGATCTTACTTTTGCAAGTAATAGTGAAGGGATTGACAACCCCTTTATCGCATTGGGTGCAAGTTTGTTTGATTGTTTGTGTAGGTATTCGGTGATTTGTGCGTTGTCTCCTACTGGATTGATACCTTGGTTCTCAAATTGAAGGAAATACTCATCTCTAATTTGTTGTATCACCCTTTCCTCTTCATGGGAAAAACCAATGCAAGCTCAGGAAGTAGCAGCGCGTTTGGTTCAAGCACTTGTTGGAGTAGTGGCCTTTCATACTGCATTTGTGACAAGTGACCTCTGAAAGTGGGCGAGGAGGTGGAGGAGGAGGAGGACCGCCTGTCCTTGGAGCCTGAGACCTCTGTGGGTACACTGGGTTGGATGGGTAGAACCACGACCACCTGACTGCTTCTGCTGATAGGGAGGACAAAATGAAGGAGGTGGAAGAAGACTGGACTGCATCCCTGAGTCTTTTTTTGGAAGCTTCACACTTGAGCTGAGCTGCTTTTTCTTTTAGAGCAATGTTATAGAACTGATCAAACTGAGTCGGCTCCACAAGAACGAGAGCAAGCTGAAGGTCCTCTTTGAGGCCACCCCAGAAGTGATAGATCATGCTCTTCTCATCTGGGGCGTCTTGTCTTGCATAGCAAGTAAGAATCAGAAACATGATGTCATATTGATACACAGACATGTTGCCTTGCTTGAGATTGCAGAATTGCTCACGCATGCCCTTGGTATCACTTGCCGGATGATGAGCTCTAAAACCCCGGCAGAAATCGGTCCAGCTAACCACTCGACCCCCTTTGGAGTCTTTGTACTGCTGCCACCAATCAGTTGCCTAGTTCTTGAGATGGAAAGAAGCAAACTTGACGTAGTCCTCAGGTCTGACATTAGTGCACTTAAAATTCTTGTTGATTTCCATGAGCCAATCATCGGCATCCATGGGCTCGACACAAGCACTAAACCACTTTGGCTGATTTGCGAGAAACTAATTGAGGGTAGCGAACTGAGGTTGATTGTTGAAATGCCCTTGGCCTTGATTCCTTTGGTTGCCTAAGTTCGCCTGGTACCCTTGTAAGAGCTGAAGTAGCATCTGGGTATTGGCTTTTGTGGCTGCCATCACCGCTTTCCATGCCTCCCGAGGTGGAGGTTGGGAGGGTGGGCATTCTTGCTCACTTCCTTTGCCCCGGTCCGGGTTACAACGAGTTACGGGAGCCATCCTAAAGAAGATGACATCCGTTAGAACCATCATTGAAATGATAAATAAGCTGAATCAAAGGCTAGATAGGTGCAAAGAAGTCTTCAAAATAAGCATCCAAACAGAGAGATTGAACGAATGCATTCCAATTTTAAAATGATACGACCATTTGAATGAGAATCCACTTTGAAGGAGGTTGATTAATAAACCAACAAGTTAACAACTTGGACAAATACATGGTAGAGATCCCCCCAATCTTAGACCAAAATACCTGTCGGAAAGGTAACCTAGAGCTACTTCAATCCCACCTAAGAACTCCTGAAACTTTCTGGTTAAGCAATATGGTGTTGGGGATACAGGGAGGCACAAATATCTCACACAACTAACAAATCCTACACTCCAACTGTATCCATCCGTCAACACATAATGAAGCAAATCTCGGAAATCATGTACCTCAGACCTACGAAAAATATCCGCTATACTAGCTGTGGAAATACATCTGATCGGTCTCCTTGTTACTGGCTGGCGCCAAACTACTATCACCGCAAAGAGTATAGAAGTGTTTTCAATGTCGGTGACCTCTGGTATACCGGAACTGCAACGATACAACTGTGATGACAACACCTCATAGCTCAACTCCCCTGGACACTGCCACAACCCCAAAATGTCAGGAGGCACCAAGAACAATGTTCTCCCACAACGATATTGGAACAATCCCAAGATACCCGCATGATCCTTAAACAAAATTTGACTGAAAAAGAGTAGAGTGAAGTCAAAACATCTACATCAGGAGTCCTCACTAGAACGACGAATGGGATAAGGAGTAAAATAAATTCCTACTATCCGATGAATATATAGCTAAGACTCAAATAATTTTTCTACTAGACTCAGTAACGTTGGTGGTTTGATCAAGCAGGGGCTCCTAAGTTGGGATGGCTCTGATAACCAACTTGTAACGCCCTACATGCGATTATGCCCCTCACATATCGAGGCACGACTTAGGGGCATAAGCGCATGCAGGAGTGGTCGCAAGAGTGGTTAATCTTTACACAACCCATGTACTGAGAAGATAGTATATAGAATAGTTGTCTTACACTCGCCGCGAATCACACAACATCATCAACATTCATACAATCTTTCAAGTTGAACACAGGGTATGGTTATGGACGAAATCAAACGAATAAAAGATAACCACCCAAGCTAAGTCCTGATCGACCCTACTCGGCACCACTACTGATCGTCCGGATAAGTGACGTACATACGGCCACGTTCTTCATAGAACTCCCACTAAAGTTCTCGTCCATCGTTAGCATCAAACTCGGAGGTAACTGCAACTGTTGTTGTAGTAAACTGTGAGCCACGAGGACTCAACAATCATATTCCCGGGTATCAAGACTAACAAACCTTTTAGGTGGGGAGTGGTATTTGGTGGAGTTGCATCCAAGCACTAAGCATATATGAGGCTAACTTATGAGTAGAAGAATAAGATGAGAGACTACACATACGGTCGCAAACTAGTAATGAACAAGAAGTGATCCTGAACTACTTACATTGCAATCATAACCCCGCCGAGTTCTCTTCCCGAACTCCTTCGAAAAGAGACCATCACGGCTACTCACACAGGTAGTGTATTTCATTTGAGGTTTTGTGTCAAGTTTTCTACAACTGGATATCATACATTTCCAATATGCCACATAACCACGGGCTTGGCTAATGAAAGATTAAACACTGCAGAGGTGTCCCAACTTAGTCCATCACAAACTCTCACAATCCGCGGAGGAAAATCCTCCATTCTGGAACAACCCGATCAAGCTAGTAATCCCGGTTCACAAGACATTTCGATAATGGTAAAAAAACAGCAAGAACGCCTGATGTACCAAAAAATCCTAATAGGAGTCGCACGTATCTCTTTTTTATGGCACACCAGGTGGGCAAGACGTCGGGTTGGTGGAGACCCTATTTGCCTAGGGGGCGTTAGACATCGGCCAGGTTGGACCAACACTCAGTGGAGCACTGGCCCGGGTTGTTGATTAAGAATCCTTGGGTTAATTACTCTCTATGCAAAATTTTAGTTGTTATTAGGCAAATTGTAAAACCAAAGTTGGGCCTTGCTAGAAGAGTTTTATTCAAAGCGAACTGTCAAGGGGGGACCCATAAACCCCGACCGTGTTAGGAGTGCAAAATCAAGGAACATAACACCAGTATGACGGAAACTAAGGCGGCAATAGTAGAACAAAACACAAAGCAAAAGGCCAAGGCTTCCACCCTTAACCAAGTATATAGATGCATCAATTAAATAAGAGATATTGTGAAATCCCATGATATCCATGGCCCAACATGGAACAACCTGCACTACACCTGCAACTAGCAACACCATAAGAGGGGCTGAGCAAGCAGTAACATAGCCAAAACAAAGGTTTGCTAGGAAGGTGGGTTAGCGGTTTTTCATGGCAATGTAGGAGGTTGACAAACAAATAGATAGGCAGCACGACATAGCGATAGAATTGAGACAACTAGCATAGCAAAGATAGTATTGATATCATGGAATGGTCATCTTGCCCGATACGCCCTCGGTGGGATCGTAAACTTGCTCCTCGTAACTGTTCTCAACGGGTGTCTTGACCTTGGACTCGAACTCGTCTCCCAGTGCTACCCAAATGAAAAGAAGCATCCACATAAAGAAACAAGGCATGTCAATGAACATATTATGCATGCAAGTCTATCATGAATGCATATGAAGAATGTTATGGAAGGGGCTACGGTTCTACCGAAATGAGGGACATGTCAACAGGAAGGTATCGAAGGGGACAAGATGGATATGGGAAAAATCTTGGTAACCCAAGCATGCCACATGACAGATGGGAAGATCTCGGTTGAAATCGATATGAAAATCATCGGAAACGGATGCACGGTGAGCAAAACAATATGCAATTCAAAACTGACCATAACAGCAACATGGGAACTTGGGTGCCTCATATAAATATGCTACACAGATTAAACATGGAAACAAATGGCATGGCATTGAAGTACATAACATCCACTACAAAACATGCTTACTGAAAATTTTCGAAAAACTCACTAGATTATCACCAAAATAGCGTGGAAACTGACAACTGATAACAGTTTAACAAACAACGAGAATTACTGCACATGGGAAAATAGATTCAGATAGCAATATTTAGGACTAGTAAACTACATGCTACAGGAACATATCATGGCAAACAAGAGCATGGCATGATAGTACTAATGCACATAATAAAACTCCCTCACTGAACTATTTTCAGAAACACATGGATTTGATAATAGCTTCAATGCAAAAGGGGCACATGATAAAAACTGTTTCGGACTTTGTAAAAATAGTAGCATGGCAAAATAGATTCATGTTATCATGTTTGCAAGCTTGTGGCACTCGCTACAAAGCACTTCAGGCATGAAACAAAATGTAGCAGTCAGATGGCATTTTATGCTCCAAATCATGTGATAACAATGCTCGTATGAAAATCACACAAAATCATACAAAAATGATAACATGGCATATGTTGTAAAAATGATATGTTTGCAAACTTGCTCAAATGATGAATCTAATGCTATAGATGGATTAGGTAGATTTTTCTAGAGCAAAATGATATATAATATGTATATGTTGCTATAAGAACATGCTCACAAATGATATAAAACATATACTGCCTAAAAGGAAATAACTAGATATGGCAATATTCCAGAAATAGAATGTCCATATTTGGACTTGCCTGAAATGGAAAGATGTCGCTTTCTAGAAATGGATTACGCTGGATTAATGCATAAAAGAAAATAAGAAAATGGGGAGAGGGGATGACAGGTGGGTCTTGTTCCCCTAACTTGTTGACCAATATGGGTCCCACGGGGTCCACCCGGCAGTGGCACACGACAGAGATGAAGCAGGGGGAAATAGGGGACTCGCCGGAATGGACGTAGTGTGGTGGAGGGGTTTGCCGGAGTGGCTACGACAACCTTACGGAGTGGCGGAGGTGTGCTACGGGTTCACGGGGGAATCCCGCACACACGCATGGTCAGAAAAATGCCGGACGACATCAGAGGCGACACCGGCGACGAGATGATAGAGACGACGACACAGAGATGGACGCAACGCAGCGGCGACCTAGAGGGGCTACTGAGCATGAGGAACTGGCTTACGTGTCATGGTGACCATAATGGTGACATGCAGGGGGGCTAAGGAGGTCGGAGCACTCGTCGGCGACGACATCCGACGGCGGGGATGCGGGCGAACACTGTGAGCGGTGACAGAGCATGCAAACGAGGAAAAAAGGCACGGGGAGGACCGGGAGCTCACCACGAGCACGCACGCACGCTTGGACTGGCGAGAGGGGGAGGAGCCGACCGTGAGTGCGTTCAAATAGGTATAGTGGCCGGAGTCGAAGATAAGGAAGAAGGGGCTCATCTTGGCATCCCCCGAGGCTGCAGAGGACGTCTTGGATGTATTCGACATTGTGGGAGAAGAGGTACAAGGATGGAGAGGCAGAGGTCCATGGGGAGCACACCTGCGATGAGGTTGTGTGCCCGGATGCGTTCGGGACAGTGGTAGAGTGGTGGATCTAGCAGTCTAAGTTGCTAGCAGCGGCGGGGAAAGGGATAGGAAGCCCTAGGAGAGGCAGGGGACGAGGAGATGGGGCTAAACCCTAGGAGAGGCAGGGAATGAGGAGATGGGGCTTAAAAGGGGCCAGATGCGTCGAGTTGGAGCGATGATGCGCTTGTGCTCGCGGTCCCCATGGCGCCACTTGAGCTCGACGAAAAGGTGGCGCGCGGCTGGCCTATGGCCCATCGCTGGCAGGCGGGGCCAGAGTTGACACGCAGCAGAGGGCTTGCGGGGGTACGTGGGTGCGTGGGTGAGAAAAGGGAGAGAGGGAGAGCATGCGAGAGGCCAAGCTGGTTGGCTGCTACTGCTAGGCCGGCCTGGCTGGGCCTGCACTGCTCCTACTGTCGGGCTGCACGGCTGCTGCTGCTCTCTTTTCCTTTCGATTTTCTTCAAGCAGAAAAATGAAAAGAAAAACGCAGGGGAAAAGGAGAGGGGTCTAAGAAATATAAAAATATCCTCATGACCCTGGATTAATGGACTATTTGAATAAATTGCTTTGAGCATTTTTAGTGGTATAAAATCAAAACAAGTTTGAATTGTCCATTTTTGAACCTAACCAAATCAACTTCAAATACGGTGAAAGTTGATAGAGAGGATAGGGACATGGTGCAAGATTTACAGGGAGAAGTTGAACATTGTTTGAGGCTAAATAATATTTCTTGCCAAAATAAAGAAAAGGAAGAGGTGGAGAGATGTGGGGGAATAATGATGATGCCGTGACTCGAGGATGCACTTAAAACACATCAAGAAACCCACTGTGCACAACATAACAAAGCCTAGCAATGACCATGATGCAATATGAGACGACAAATGCAAAGCGATGATGACAAGCCAAATCAACAAGGCATCTTTAAAATAAAACAAAACGAAACGACATGAAGAAACACACTTGGAATAGAAGAAGACAAGTGTTACATATGGGGTGTTACAAAGACGATGCATTTGGATATAGAAAATAGACCTAGCATGCCTAGATCACAAAGCTTGCCAACTGACATGAATCCCAGAGACTGAACAAGTAAAACATCATTAATGTTCTTGTCTTTGGATATAGCAATTTTTCCTACCCCAATTACCTTTCCTTTGTTGTTGTCGTTCTAAGTAATATACTTCATAGATGAAGCAGTTAAGTTAGGGTCGACAAACAACGACTTGTCTCCGGTCATATGACTAGTCCATCCACTATCCATTATCCTCTCGGTACACCCAAAGACATTGGCCGTGAAGCAGTAGGTAGGAGATTCATCTTCACTTGAATGATTCCAGAAGAAGTTTTCTGTAGGGGAGAAGGCACATGCTATATTAGCCATGCTGGAGTAAGAATCCTCATCGGATTCATCAGCTTCTTTGGAGTCAGATGACTCTTCTTCATCAGAGTGCATTTCCTTGCCGATGTACGCCTTCGACTTGCGAGTGGTATATTTATGGTTGGAGGAGGACTTTGAAGGATTCCTTGAGGAAGATCTTGACGAACACTTGGAGGCAGTGTTGTCCTTCTTCTTGAAAAAATTCTTTGTTTTCTTCTCATCATCGGTGTCGTAGTTCTTGCTCTTGCCTTTGCCATGGTTGTTTCCGGAATCATATCTTCCACTGGCACGGACTTCAGCTTCCCAGAGAGGAACTCTGAAATGAAATGTCCTGGCTTTTGCACTTGAAGTAGGCGTAATCTCCAGTAGTTTTCGATGAAGATTTTGAACCGCAGGGTTGCTGGATCCTTTCTTCTAGAACTGGTTCTTCCTGTGAAGGCGTAGGAATCTTTTCATGATTAATGCGAGATCTTTGCTGATTTGTTTGGGTCATCTAAATCTTCTTCGGCATTTCCTTCTGAGGAAGAATCAGACACAACCTTGACACCGTGACTTTTGCGGTGACTTGAGCCATAGAGATCTCTCTTTTCTTCTTCTTGTTCCTCATGGGTGTTTAGCCTTTCCATTATATCAGCAGAGTCAAGAACTTTGAAATCAGCTCATTCCCTTATCATCAGAACTAGTGTGTCGAATGAACTTTTAAGAGATCGGAGCAGTTTCTTCAATACTTCATGATCAGCGTTGTCTTTGGCACCGAGACCTTGGAGCTCGTTTGCAATGTGACTCAGATGATCAAAAGTTTGCTAGCAGCTTTCATTTCTGATTCACTTAAACCAATTGAACTTCGCCTGATGAGTATCAATGTGAGCTTCTTTCTAAGTTGAAACACCCTCATTTATCTTTTCGAGAATTTCCCACAAGTCCTTTGCAGTTTAACACCGACGACAGTGAAAAAATTGAGCACGAGAGAGATGGCCACCAATTTCATCTTTAGCTTGAGCGTCCATCTGAATGAGTTTCTTCTCGTGGTCAGTGGGGACCTATGGCACTTCAATTGTCTATACATTCTGCACCATGTTCCACATATCATCATCAATAGCTCAGGGATGGAGCTTCATCTTCTCTTTCCAGAAGGGATAGTCCGTCCCATCGAAGACGGGAATCTTGAGGTGCGACTTGTATCTCGATGAAGAAATACTTAAACTCCAAAGTGGTTAGACCAAAATGACTAGAGTCAAGGAGTACCTCACTCTGATACCAATTGTAGGAACGAAGTATGTCTACCGGAGGGGTGGTGAATGGGAGTTCCAAATTTTCTTCGAAATACTCAAAACTCTCGGAACCCAGCAGCAGAGCAAATGTAAATAGTGTACAATGAGCGAATACAAACTAACGAATGGAAACTAAAGGTATGCATCAAGACAAATCACATGATAGAAATAGTTTGAATGTAAAGCAGAGAAGGAGAGGTAACCAGTGATGCTCGATGGAGACAAGGAATTCGCTAGACCTGTTCGCCCTTCTGCACAAGGACTACGTTTGGTTGTTGGGGTTGTGACTTAACATCAAAGATTAACTCTCTCACCCTAATCTCCTCAACCATTGGTTCACCAACCAACGCCGATCACTCGTGGTAGATACTTGAGGCGATCACCAAACCTTTACAGACTTCTTCTTTGAGAACCATAATTACTCTTGGAATCTGAAGAAATTCTCACCTAACTGTGTAGAGTGTTTGTAGCTCTCAAGAGTAATAGGCGGAGCGTACTGGACTTAGATTCGAGTGATTCTGAACCACTGTCTAATTTTTTGGAACTAGGGTTTTCTCTCGACGGATTTAAAACTCAGATCACTAACGAGAGGGGGTTTCTCAATAATCTTCTCACAATCAAACGGAGCAGCCACCAGACAAAGCCGACTCGGGGTGGCTATTTTTAGCCGTAGCCTTCCCTGGTGGGAAATGACCATCTCGGGCACGCGGTCTAGCCATTGTCCAACCGACAAGTTTACAACGGTCGGATTTTAAGAGCAACGGTAACATTACTTGAGGAACAAGTAATGCTAACTCCTTGGTCGGAGACAAATCTCTCGCAGCGAAGAAGATCACAGTCTCTTGCTGGCAAGTATTTTCTTGGAACACTAAGAGATTTCTCTTGCAACTTTCGTAGGATTTTGGTTTAGCATCAGAGAATCAAAGCTTCAAATGCTATACCCCTCTTAATAGTACACTGGTCATGTTACTCAATAAAGAGGAAAGAAACAACGGAATAAATTCTATGTCTTAACTTCATCTTCAATCCTCTCGATCGCAGTCACTTCCTTCGGACAAGCACCAAACCAATTGCTTCATGTCAGCAATTTATGAGGGGTCACTCTTGTTATCATAATCTTCGGTGATAACCTTCACTGCCACGCAGGGGATTATCTTTGTTGTTTGAATCAAACTCCTCTTGATTCCAGGGATCTGTTACTCTGTGTGCACTAGCAAACACATAAGTCCCATAATTTTTACGTCAACAAACTCCAACACACAAGGAGGCAAATTATTGCACCAACAAGTGCAGAGCTAGATGGCAGTTCCTTACCTCCCCTCTTCCTAGAGGGAATGGTCTTGGTTCTATCATCCTTCAGTTCTTTATAGTGATCAAATGATATAAATCCCAAGTGACTTAGCAAAAAGAGATATGCTCCCCGACAATGGCGCCAGAAAAAGGTCTTGATAATCTACAGGTATAGGGGATCACAACAGTTTTTGAGGGTAGAGTATTCAGCTCTAATTTATTGATTCGGCACAAGGGGAACCGAAGAATATTTGCAAGTATTGGTAGTTGAGTTGTCAATTCAACCACACCTGGAGAACTAAATATCTGCAGTAAAGTGATTAGTAGCACAATAATATGATAGTTTGATAGCAGTGGTAACAATAGCAATAGTAACAGTAATAGTAAAAATAACAGTTTTATAGTGATTGTAACAACAGCAACAATGAAAGTAACTATCCAAAGACCAATGTGCAAAATACATAGGCATTGGATTTGTGATGGATAATTATGTTGGATGACATTCATCATGTAATAGTCATAACCTGGAGCGACACAGAACTAGCTTCAGTTCATCAATGTAATGTCGGCATATGTATTCCGTATATAGTCATACGTGCTTATAATAAGAACTTACATGACATATTTTGTCCTACCCTCCCGTGGCAGAGGGGTCCAATGAGAAATCTGAGGGATATTAAGGGCTTCTTTTAGTATAGGAGCAGAATAAAGCATTAGCACATAGTGAATACATGAACTCCTCAAAGTACGGTAATCACCAGAAAGAATCACCATTATTGTCACCTTGGGTTATGCGAATCATACACATAATGGGTGCATACAACTTGCAAGATTGGATCAAGAACACAAATATATACATGAAAACATAAAGGGTTCTTATCTGAAATCATGGCACCGATACGTCTCCAACGTATCTATAATTTTTTATTATTCCATTCTATTATATTATCTATCTTGCATGTTTTATAAGCATTTATATGCTATTTTATATGATTTTTGGGACTAACCTATTAACCTAGAGCCCAATGCTAGTTTCTTTTTTTCCTTGTTTTAGAGTTTCGCAGAAAAGGAATATCAAACAGAGTCATAAAGAGCTGAAAATTTATGTTGATTATTTTTTGACCAAAAGAAGCCCACAGAGCATCAGAGTTGGGCGAGAAGAGTCCCGAGCCAACCACAAGACAGGAGGGCGCACCCTACCCCCCTAGGCACGCCCTCTATCTTGTGGTTGACTCTGGGACCCCCCTGACTTGTTCACGACGCCAACACATCTTATATATCCCTAAACCTCCAGAACCGAACCTAGATCAGGAGTTCTGCCGCCGCAAGCCTCTGTAGCCACCAAAAACCAATCGAGACCCTGTTCCGGCACCCTGCTGGAGGGGGAAATCATCATTGGTGGCCATCTTCATCATACAGCGCTCTCCATGACTAGGAGGGAGTAGTTCACCCTCGGGGCTGAGGGTATGTACCAGTAGCTATGTGTTTGATCTCTCTCTCTCTCTCTCTCTCTCTCTCTCTTGTTTTCTTGATTTGGCACGATCTTGATGTTCCGCGAGCTTTGCTACTATAGTTGGATATTATGATGTTTGTCCCCCTCTACGTTCTTGTAATTGATTGAGTTTTCCCTTTGAACTTATCTTGTCGGATTGAGTCTTTAAGCAATTGGAAACACTAGATGTATGTCTTCCATGTGCTTATCTATGGTGACAACGGGATATTCACGTGATCCACTTGATGTATGTTTTGCTGATCAACTTGCGACTTCAGTGACCTTGTGAACTTATGCATAGGGGTTGGCACACATTTTCATCTGGACTCTCCGGTAGAAACTTTGGGGCACTCTTTGAAGCTCTTTGTGTTGGTTTGAATAGATGAATCTGAGATTGTGTGATGCATATGGTATAATCAAACCCGCATATACTTCTGGTGAAATTGGAGTATCTAGGTGACATTAGGATTTTGGTTGATGTGTCTTAAGGTGTTATTTTAGTACGAACGCTAGGGCTGTTTGCGACACATAGGAATAGCCCAGCAGATCGATCAGAAAGAATAACTTTGAGGTGGTTTCGTACCCTACAATAATCTATATGTTTGTTCTCTGCTATTAGTGACTTTGGAGTGACACTTTCTTGCACGTCGAGGGATTGTTATATGATCTAATTATGTTATCATTGTTGAGAGAACTTGCACTAGTGAAAGTATGAACCCTAGGCCTTGTTTCTAAGCATTGCAATAACATTTTGGCTCACTTTTGTTACTAGTTACCTTGCTGTTTTTATATTTTCAGATTACATACTCTCGATATTGCACTTGTATCACCATCTTCGCCGAACTAGTGCACCTATACATTTTACCAATGTATTGGGTGTGTTGGGGACACAAGAGACTCTTCGTTATTTGGTTGCAGGGTTCTTTGAGAGAGACCATCTTCATCCTACACCTCCTATGGATTGATAAACATTAGGTCATCCACTTGACGGAAATTTTCTATTGTCCTACAAAACTCTGCGCTTGGAGGCCCAACACGAGTCTACAAGTGAAGGTTGCATAGTAGACCTCACGCTCTTTTCTAGCGCCGTTGCCGGGGAGGTTAGTGCTTGAAGGTATATCTTTAGATCTTGCAATCAAATCTTTTAGTTTCTTGTTTTATCACTAGTTTAGTCTATAAAAGAAAACTACAAAAAAAATGGAATTGAGGTTGCCTCATATGCATCATCTTTTTAATGTCTTTTGTAAAAATGATAGAAAGAAAAATTGTGCTAAAGTGTCAGAAGAAGAAGCCTACAAAAATTTTGGCACTAAATATTTGAATGATGAGTATGATTGCAATGTTGTTATTATGAATTGCTTGAATATCCATGATGCTAATGATATGTAAAGCTACAAGCTTGGAGATGCTATGTTTGATGAGGATGATATTTTTAGTCCCCCAAGTTTGGATGAGAATATTTATTATGATGAAAGCATGCCTCCTATTTATGATGATTATATTGATGAAAGTGCGTTTGGAAGAGTGTCAACTTTCAGAAATAATGATCCCACTATTTTAGAGGGTGTTGAATCTTATTGTGATAATTATGAAATTGGATTTGGAGAGGTCATGACTTTATTTAGTGATGAATCCACTATTTTGGAGGAGGTTCCAATTGATTATGAGAACAAAGTTGCTATCTGTGATGATTATTGTGATGACATGTATGCTATAAAGAATAATGATAACCATGAAACTTGTCATCTTGATATTAATTTTCAATTGGATTATGCGTCACATGATAGTTATTTTGTTGAGTTTGCTCCCACTACTATTCATGAGAAAAAATTTGTTTATGTGGAGAGTAATACAATTTATGCTTGTGCATCATGAAAATAATCCTTTATGTGACAGTTATGTTATTGAATTCATTCATGATGCTACTGAAAATTATTATGAGGGAGGAATATATGCTAGTAGGAATTGCAGTAATATAAAGTTTCCTCTCTATGTGTTGAAAGTTCTGAAGTTATGCTTGTTTTGCCTTCCTATGCTAGTTGATTCTTGTTTCCATAAGTTGTTTGCTCACAAAATGCCTATGAGTAGGAAGTGGGTTAGACTTAAATGTGCTAGTCATAAGCTTCAAGATACTCCCGTTATGTTTCAGTTCTTATCTTTTATGTGAGCATCATTGAAATCATCGTGCCTAGCTAGAAATGCATTAAAGAAAAGCGCTTGTTGTGAGACAATCCAATATTCACCCCTACTATTTTTCGTGTGTTTACATGATTATGCTACTGTATTAAGCATGTTTTATAGCTCCTATTTCAATAAAGGGCCGAGTAAAGCCTTTGTGATAGTGTGGATGATGGTTGACTTGATTCTGTGCAAAAATAGAAACTTTTGCACTCAGTCCAGGAAATTTGAAAATTCACTGGAATGCGCTTTTGATCTAAATTTTTGACTCAAGATTGATATAAAAATTTCCTAGATTGTCCTAATGTTTCATAATATTTGGAGTTATAGAAGTATGGAAAGTTTCTAGATTACTACAGAATGTTCTATTTTTGATAGATTTTGTTTTCTATCTGTTGTTTGCTTATTTTGATGAATCTATGAGTAGTATCGGAGGATATGAACCATGGAGAAGTTCTAATACAGTAGATAAAACACCAATATGAATTTAGAATGAATTCACAACAGTACCTGAGTGGTGATTTATTTTATTATACTAACAGATCTCATAAGATTTTCTATTGAGTTTTGTGTTGTGAAGTTTGCAAGTTTTGGGTAAAGATTCGATGGACTATGGAATAAGGTGTTGCAAGAGCCTATGCTTGGGGATTCCCAAGGCAACCCATGGTATTATTCAAGGACAACCAAGAGCCTAAGCTTGGGGATAACCCGGATGGCATCCCCTCTTTCGTCTTTGTTCATCGATAACTTTACTTGAGGATATATTTTTATTCAACACATGATATGTGTTTTGCTTGGAGCGCCGTTTTGTTTTGTTTTTTTTCTTGCTGCTATTCAGAGACATGTTTTATATCTTTTAGTTCAATAAAAAGGTCAAGTATAGCCTTTACCATGCATATTTTGCAAGTCTATATGTTGCTTTTTGAAAAGAGTAAGTTTGCTGTTATATTTTGAATATTGGTGAATAGTCAGAACATGATAAAATCTTGAAATTTTTACACATTTAGTAACAACAGATTTTCTATAATATGGTAAGTTTTCAGAATTTTTAGAGTTAGGGAAGTATGATTCCTCTTAAATTCTTTACACACTGTTGTGTTTAGGCAGGTTGTTGTTATGTTTACATTGTTTGCTTGTTTAATGATTCTATTTGAGGATAGGAGTATTAAATATGTAGAGGCATTTAGTAGGCAATATCAAATAATAATTTTAGTGATTTGCCACAATAGAGAATGATAAGGTTATTGCGTTGATTTATACTAACTTATCTCACGAGTTCTTGTTGAGTCTTGTGTGGATGAAGTTTTTAAGAAGACACAAAAGCTCTAGCTTGGGGATACCCAAGGCATCCCTAATTAATATTTCAAGAAGTCTCAAGCATCTAAGCTTGGGGATGCCCTGGTTGGCATCCCACCTTTCTTCTTCAACAAATATCGGTCAGTTCTGGTTGAGCCTAAGTTTTTGCTTCTTCACATGATATGTGCTATCCTTGCAATGTCATTTTTTTGCTTGCTGTTTGAATAATATACCAAGATATGAAATTATTAAATGTTAGAGAGTCTTCACATAGTTACATAATTATTTGACTACTCATTGATCTTCACTTATATCTTTTGGATTAGTTTGTCATTTGCTCTAGTGCTTCATTTATATATTTTTAGACCATGGCGGTGGTTTTATTTTGAAGAAATTGATGAACTCTCATGCTTTACTTATATTATTTTAAGAGTCTTAAAGAGCATGCTAATTTTCTTTGGTTATGAATTTAGTCCTAATATGATAGGCTTCCAAGAGGGATATAATAAAAACATTCATATAAAGTGCATTGAATACTATGAGAAGTTTGATTCCTTATGATTGTTTTGAGATATGAAGATGTTGATATCAGAGTCATGCTAGTGGAGTAATTGCGAATTTGAGAAATACTTGTGTTGACGTTTGTGATTCCTGTAGAATGCACGTATGGGGAATGTCGGTGTACTAGAGTAGGGGTACCCTAGTATCCCGAACTTGTGCACGGGCAGTCGCAGCACCCCGCGGCAAGGCTTGCCGGGTGACCGCCAAGGTCCTCCGTGGTTCCTTTGGAGCCATTCAAGAACAAAGTTTTTAAGCCAAGGAGACAAGACCCCGACAAGAGGAGCTTGCCGGGAAGGCCAACCAAGGCATTTCAAGGAACTTGCCGCGACGCGCCACGCGTCCCGGCAAGGCCCAATGAGCGACAAGCTTCCGGACACGACAAGACAACGACCGCGGCAAGGCGCTTGCCGCGGCAAGCTACCACTCTGTACCCGCGCTCCAGCACACCCACCAACGGGTCGCCCTGAGGCCTTTCCAGGTGCGCGTGGCAAGAGGCTGTGCAGCCGGCGGTGCGAGGTGGCAAGCGACGCTGACAAGATTGCCATCGTGGCGAGCGGTGGCGCCCCTGACGGTCCCTTTTCTGCACTGTTTGGGTGACACAGACGGGCATTTAATGCCCTTGTCCCCTGCCGTCAGGGTTAGGTAGGATACACTATTCAGGTAGTTGTACCAACCACAACTCCTTTTCCATTTTTGCCCTCGCCTACGTTGCCACCTGTCGGTGACCCCTTGAGCATATAAAAGGAGGCCCATGCGCAACGTAGAGGGGGGTTGGAAGCCAGAAAACACTCACGCTCGGTCTCGTTAGCAGCTAGAGTGTACTGTAGCACTCAGCGCTCCCGAGCAAGAACACAATACTGATCAGACATGCAGCAGTAGGAGTATTATCTCTCCGAAGAGCTCCGAAGCTGGGTAAATTGCCCGTGTGCCCCGCCTCGATCTGCTCTTCGTGCGATCTCTGCCCCCCGCCGAACTAAAAGGGGCCCGGTCCGCCGGCCCCATAGGTGTTCATTCCCACGACATCTATGGCGTGCCAGGTAGGGGGCGTCGAGGTTGTGTGAACCTGATCCGGCGTTCACGCGAGCTAGATCTTCATATTCTTCATCTTCTTCATCGACATGCCACCAAAGAAGAATGCTTCGGAGGTGGCTGCTCCGTCCACATCGATCCCACCGCCGCCGGAGCAAACGGGTGGTGGGGTAGACGCCGGCGAAAGAACGGGCATCGACGAGGGAGCTCACGCTGCTGCCATGTCCAAGGACAAGGTTGCGCAGACCTCGGCGTCCGTACATGCACCGCGCCCATCTCAAGAGGTGCGGGACCAACAGCGTCATGGTACTCGCGGTACCATACGTTCGTTGGACCGAGATCGAGCTGGTGGATCTCGGGATGCTCAAGACCAGCATGCGCGCCAACATGCTGGCACCAGCAAGACACGGTCGCCTGGACGGGATGCTGCTCCTTCTAACATAGTTAGAAGTCCGAGCATATCCCGCTCCTCGCGCCGTTCGCCACTGCGACCCTCCACTCCAGCAGAAGCTCTGGCACGAGCTCAACTGCTCCTGGATTACCCTCCAACGGCGGACAAGATCGACGAATGGAGGGCCACCATTCAGAGTCTCATCGGCTTCGCCAACGGCGACACTCCACGGCAGCCGAATGCATCGCAGCCGCGGCAAGACTGCCAGGCACAGGCCGGTGGCGACAAGACCGGTGGGGGTGCAACCACCGTGCACTCTCCACCCCGAAGGCTAATGTCGCCGACTCGCCGGGTCAACCTCGACAACGTCTCCACCGCGTCATCAGATCCATGAGCTCGTCGCGATCAGTGCCAAGTTCTTCACGAACGACAGCAAGAATACGCTCGTACTCGCATCGAACGCTAAAGAGAAGCGCGGCGTCAATCAGACCAGCGCGCTGGGCCCGTTGTCGACATGCATGCGCCAGGGGAACCAGGCTACTTGCCGTACGCGGTAGGTTGCCCTGCGTTCACTCGTGAGCTGCGGCAAGTCCAGTGGCCCAGCACAAAGAATTTCAAGCCAGACGTACCAGAGAAGTACGACGGCAAGTTGCATCCGTCGGAGTTCCTCAGCATCTACACCATCGCGGTGCAAGCTGCCGGGGGACGAGACGACAAGATCCTTGCCAACTACTTCCCGCTGGTGCTCAAGCCCAATGTCAGGTCCTGGCTCATGCACTTGCCGGACAACTCCATATCCTCCTGGGCAGATCTGTGCCATCAGTTTGTCGGCGCCTTTACAGGCGGCCACAAGCCTCATGGCCAAGAGAGCGATCTGCATCTGCTTGCCTAGAAGGAAGGAGAGCCCCTGCGCAAGGACATTCAGAGATTCAGCCATGTACAGCGCAACATCCCAGACGTCCACCCTGCCGCGGTCATCAGCGCGTTCCATCAGAACGTGCACAACCGCAGGATGCGGGAAGAGATGGCGATGTGCAAGATCAGAGACGTCAGTGAGCTATACGCCCTGGCCGACAAGTGTGCACGTGCTGAGGAAGGGAGGAGACTCCCCGGAGAGAATACAGGAGCAGGAGGATCTGACAGCGAGGATTCCGTCCCGGCAAGGAAAAACCGGCGGCGGAACAACAAGAAGAAGAAAGGCAAAGATGTGCTAGTCGTTGAGCAGTCCGGCAACGGAGGTGGCGCCAAGGAAGCCGAAGCTGTGGCGGCCGCCGACAAGCAGGACGGCTCCGGCAAGCAGTACTGCAAGATCCACCGCACCATGGGCCATGATCTCCAGAGCTGCAAGAAGGTCGAGCAGCTTGTCAAGCAGCAAAAGGCTGAGTACGAGCGGCGCGACAAGGAGAAGGCCCAAGAAGGTGCTGGAAGATCCAGCAAGAAACGTCCCGGCCGGGGAGGACGCCGCGGCAAGGCCAAGCAGCAGCAAGGAGATAGGCCTCCCCGCGGCTGCGACAAGGATGAAGATGACGATGAAGACGAAGATATGGATGATGATGAGACCGATGAGCAGGAGTTCCAGAAAGCCACAGAGGTCCTGTGCGTTGACGGCGGTGCTTCTCTGCATACTTCACACCGCCAGCTCAAGCAGTGGGTGCAGGAAGTCAATGCGGCAGAACCACCCGTCGAGTCATGCAAGCCTCTGAAATGGTCCAGCACGCCTATCATCTTTGATATTGAGGACCACCCTGATCGCATAACTGCGGTGCTTGCCGATGTTGGTTTCACCAACTATCCGCAACCTCAAGGTCACTAAGATGCTAGTTGACGGCGGGGCCGGCTTGAACCTGATCTCATCCGTGGTACTCCAGAAACTCCAGATCCCTGACAGCGAGCTCGAAGAGACCGGCACATTCCAAGGAATCAACCCGGGAAGGAGCAAGCCGAAGGGAAATATCACGTTGCCGGTGATATTTGGCAGCGAGTTGAACTTCAGAACTGAGAGGGTCACCTTTGATGTTGCTGACTTTCCATTGCCTTACAATGGGATACTCGGCCGTCCAGCGCTCGCCAAATTCATGGCAGCCTCTCACTATGCATACAACATACTGAAGATGCCAGGCCCGATAAGTGTCATCTCTGTCCCTGGCGACAAGAAGGATGCTCTTATCTGCGCCGACAAGATCTACCGGGAAGCAGCAGCCGCAGCAGATCGCAAGACACTTGCCGCTAAAGCTCCCGGGGGGAAGAAGAAGACCAAGTCCGGCAAGAGTTCTGATGCCCACTCCGGCAAGCGCACCTCTTCGGAGTGCTGCACTACCGTCGAGGACGCACCATCGAGCTCCACCGGCAAGTGTAAGAAGACGATGGTAGCTCCGCCAGAGACCAAGAAGGTGCCCTCCAAGGAGGACGACACTGGTGGTACCTTCACCATCAGTGCCACTCTCGACCCTAAATAGGAAAGCGCGCTCGTTGCTTTCCTGCGGGCGAACGCCTACGTGTTTGCGTGGCAGCCGTCTGACATCCCCGGTGTTCCCAGGAAAGTAATCGAGCACCACCTTGCCGTCTGTCCTCATGCGTGGCCCGTCAAGCAGAAAGTCAGGAAACAAGCAGTGGAGCGCCAACAATTCATCGCACAAGAAATCAAGAAGTTGGAAGCAGCAGGCCTTGTCAGAGGAGTGCTCCATCCTGCGTGGTTGGCCAATCCTGTAGTCGTGCGCAAGGCAAACGGGAAATGGAGGCTTTGTATCGACTTTACTGATGTTAATAAAGCTTGTCCCAAAGACCCATTTCCCTTCCGCGCATTGACCAAATTGTTGACTCCACGGACGGATGTGATTTGCTTTCGTTTCTTGATGCATACTCAGGATACCATCAAATCTTCATGGCAGAAGAGGATGAGGAGAGGACCGCATTCATCACTCCATGTGGCACATACTGTTTCATACGGATGCCTTTCGGTTTGAAGAATGCTGGTTCAACATTTGCAAGGGTAGTCCATCACACTTTTGAACAACAAATGCACATAAATGTGGAAGCCTACATGGATGACATAGTGGTCAAGAGCAAGGACAAGGCAACTCTGATTCAAGATTTAGACGAAACCTTTGCAAATCTGCGCAAGATCAACCTCAAGCTTAACCCCGAGAAGTGTGTGTTTGGAGTCCCCTCCGGCAAGCTTCTCGGGTTCTTCGTGTCTCAGCGGGGAATTGAAGCCAATCCCGACAAGATCAAGGCCATTGAGCAGATTGAAGCACCAAAGCGCGTCAAGGATGTACGAAGGCTTGCCGGTTGCGTGGATGCTCTCAGTAGGTTTATCTCTAAGTCTGCTGAGCGCGCCCTGCCGTTTTTCAAAATACTGAAAAGGCAGGTCCAATGAAATGGACTCCGGAAGCGGAGCCTGCGCTGCAGGACTTGAAGAGATACCTGTCCTCCACTCCAATACTTGTCGCACCTAAGCCACAAGAGAAGTTGCTGCTGTATATAGCGGCAACCAATCAAGTGGTTAGTGATGCGTTAGTAGCGGAGAGGGAGGCGGATGATGAGCCAGCGACCATGGCAGGTGCATCCAGCGACAAGCAGGGGGCTTCACTGGCAAGCTCTGGTCCCGACAAGGATGGATGTGCGCAGGCACATGAGGAGGTGCAGAAGAAAATGGTGGAGCGCCCAGTTTACTTTCTCAGTTCCCTTCTGCAGGGGGCTAGGTCAAGGTACTCTAGTGTGCAGAAATTGCTTTTCGGCCTTCTCATGGCCTCAAGAAAGCTGCGCCATTACTTCCAAGCACATGAGATCACAGTTGTCACTCGTTTTCCGCTAAAGAGGATACTACAGAATCCAGAAGCAACAGGCAGGATTGTCGAGTGGGCACTGGAACTGTCAAGCTTTGGCCTCAAGTTTGAGAGCACTTCAACTATCCAAAGCAGAGCATTGGCAGAATTCATAGCGGAGTGGACGCCAACACCAGATGAAGAAATTCCAGAAATGAGCATCCCCGTCAAGGAAGCGAGCAAAGAGTGGCTGATGTACTTTGATGGTGCCTTCTCGCTGCAAGGCGCCGGTGCGGGCGTGCTACTTGTCGCACCCACGGGAGAGCATCTCAAGTACGTAGTCCAGATGCACTTTCCCAAGGAGCAAGCAACAAACAATACTGCAGAGTATTAAGGTTTGCTTGCCGGTCTCAGGATCGCAGCAGACCTTGGGATCAAGAAGCTCATTGTCAGGGGTGACTCACAGCTTGTCGTCCGCCAAGTGAACAAGAATTATCAGAGTCCGTTGATGGAAGCTTACGTTGACGAAGTGAGAAAGTTAGAAGAGCACTTTGACGGCCTACAGATGGAACATGTTCCGAGAGCTCAGAACGACATTGCAGATGGCCTGTCGAAGTGCGCCGCACTTAAGTTACCTGTGGAACCAGGGATCTTTGTGCTCAAACTGACTCAACCGTCTGTAACGCCATCGACCGGACAGAGCAAGAAAAGGAAGTTGATTTCTGGTTACTATTTTCCGGTAGAGCTCCCCGAAGCCGCCGCCAAGAAGGTCCCCAAGATCAACACCAAGGGTGCTGAGGAGCAGTCTGCTCCGGCAAGCCCTAGGGTTTGTCCCGTTGAAGCAGACGCTCCCGACAAGTTTTGCTCCGGCAAGCTTGCCGGGGAACATCAAGCTCCGGCTGAGCCGCAGGTTCTCGCCGTAGAAGCGGATGTTCCCGCAGCAGCGTATGTGCCTTTAGTCCTTGTTGTCGAGCCGCAAGCTCCAGCATGGGCACAACAGATTGTCCGTTTCCTTCAGACAGGAGAACTTCCCGAAGAGCAAGAAGAAGCGGAAAGAGTAGCCCGGCAGTCAAGTATGTACCAGTTTGTCGACGACACACTGTACAGAAGAAGATTCAACGGTGTGAAATTGAAGTGTATTCCCCGGGAAGACGGACAAAAGCTGTTGGCGGAGATACATGGAGGCATATGTGGTCACCACATTGGCGCAAGAGCACTTGCCGGCAAAGCATTCCGGCAAGGTTTCTTTTGGCCGATAGCCCTCCAGGATGCAACTGCACAAGTAACCAAGTGTGAAGCGTGCCAGTTCCATTCCAAGCAGATACACCAGCCAACTCAAGCTCTCCAGACGATCCCTTTATCCTGGCCATTTTCAGTCTGGGGGCTCGACATCCTCGGCCCCTTTCCCTGAGCTGTCGGGGGCTTTGAGTACTTGTACGTTGCAATCGACAAGTTCACAAAGTGGCCGGAAGTGGAAGCAGTGAGGAAGGTGACAGCACAGTCAGCAGTCAAGTTCTTTAGGTTGAGTGTTTGCCGTTTCGGGGTCCCTAACAGGATCATCACCGACAACGGCACACAATTCACGAGCCGCACCTTCATGCAGTACGTCCAAGATCTTGGCACCAAGGTCTGCTTCGCTTCTGTTGCTCACCCGAGAAGGAATGGTCAAGCAGAGAGGGCAAATGCTGAAGTGTTGCGCGGGCTCAAGACTAGGACTTTCGACAGGCTGCACAAGTGTGGAAAGAACTGGATTGAGGAGCTGCCGGTGGTTCTTTGGTCAATCAGGACGACGCCAAATCGAGCCACTGGCCAGACACCTTTCACTCTAGTCTATGGAGCAGAGGCAGTTCTCCACACGGAACTCGTATACGGGTCACCTCGAGTGCTCGCTTATGATGAGCCTGAGCAAGAGCAGCTGCGACAAGATGACGCACTGCTCCTTGAGGACCGTCTTCAGGCCGCTGTACGAGCTGCTCGCTACCAGCAAGCTTTGCGCCACTATCATAGCCGCAAAGTTAATGGGAGAAGTCTCGAGGAAGGCGACCTTGTTCTTCGGCGTGTTCAGTCCGCCAAGAATTCCAACAAGTTGACGCCAAAGTGGGAAGGCCCTTACCGGGTGAAATGAGTCACTAGGCCTAGCTCTGTCCGCCTTGAGACCGAAGATGGCTTTCCGGTGAGCAATTCCTGGAACATTGAGCATCTTCGTAAGTTTTACCCGTAAGGCGCGGTTGCCGGAACCTGTTCCGGCAACCACCTTTTGTACAAGTCTTGCCGCTGTTGCATGTAATCCTTTGTACAAAGCTGGGCGCAGACCCCATGCATAAATAAAGCTCATGTGCTCCGCGCATCTTGTCAATTTCATGCTTTCTATTTTGTGCATGTGTTATCTGACATTTTGTGCAGCACCTACCCCCGGTAAGCAATAACGAGCCGTAAGGCTCCATATCTTTATTTTCTCTTCTTTCTCTTTCTCAAAGAAAGGAAGGTTCCCATGCCCACAAGTTTGCCGGGGGGAAGGAGAAGATAATGGTGTGGACCAGGCGTCATTCAAGAAAGTTTCGCCTTACCGGGACGCAAACGATAGAAAAGCTAAGTTGCCAAAGTTTGAGCAATCAGTTTTAAAATTTTTAAGTTATCTTCCTCGAACGACCGTGCTTTGTATGGAAAACCTGTGCACGGAGGAACCAACTTGTAGCTAGTTGCGCCCTTACTTTGTTTCGAGTCCGCTCAACAACTTAAGTGAGCTGCGACTAGTTGCGACAAGGTTTCTTGTCGGTAGCAGCACCGCCAGCAGGCTGCTGACGTTCCGCACTCAGCGCTCGCGGCTAAGGTGCCTGCGCCGGCAAGTTCCCTAAAAGCGTAGGGCAAAAACATACAAAGGAAGGAATCAAGTAAAGGGAATAACATAGCAATCGATACCCAAAATAAAAGTTATATTACAAGATAGCTTGTCGCAGCTCTAATAGATTGTTCCCGTAACATGATCAGCAGCGACAAGAAAAGGAGAAAACGGGCGGCCTAATCTACGCGATCGCCATCAACCCTCTTGACCTCGTTCACCTTGTCCACAATGGGTGCGACAAGGGCCTTGAGCGCTTCCAGATCAGCATCCGCCGGCAGCTTCTTGAGAACATTGGTGAGGTTGAGGCCCGGTTTGCGGAAGGCCACCTTCACCAACACCTTTTGAAGAACTCTCGCGCAGATTGCGCGCGACTCGTCGGCCAGCTACTTTGGGATCCTTTCCTGGAGTCTCTGGAGGTCCATCGCCATGCCTTTGAAGAACAAGGTGAGCTTAGCGCTGGGCTGGAGGTTCTCATCGGAGGAATACCCGAAATCCTCCATCCCCAGCTGCGCCAGCTCCCTGTCGATGGCTGCGGGAACATCCACGAGACCCTCCGTCTAGTGCTCCACATTCTCCCTAAAGGTGTTCTGGGTGGCGGCAGCACTCGCCAGCAGCTCCTCGTTGGCCTTGATCTCCTTCTTCAAGGCCACCTCCTGCTCCCTGGCGCCGTCCAGCGTCTTGGTCAAAGTAGCCAGCTTCAACTCAAGATCAGCGTTGGAGTCCTTGGCGGCGCTCAGCTCCTTGCCCTTCTCGACGAGACGACCCTGCAGCTCGCCATGGGCGTGGGCGTCCTTCTCGCGCTCATGCTTGAGCGCGGCAAGCTCTTCATCCCTCGCCTTGAGATCGGCCTCCAGCTGCGCCACCTTTGTCTCCAGCTCCTTCTTGGCGGCCTCGGCAGCTGCGGCAGCATCCTCTGCTTCCTTGAGAGCCCCGCCGAATGTTTGCTCGCGCGCGGCAAGCTCCTCCTCGTGGCTGTCAAGTTTAACCTTCCGCTGTGCCAACTCGCCTTCCCGCGCAAACAGCTCCTCGGCTTCAAGCCGCTGTTGCTCTTCAGCTTCAGCCTTCTCGAGGAGGAAGGCTTTCCGCGCCTCGACGAGCTGTGCCCGCTCCTCTGCCAGGCACCGGAGGGCTTCCTGGTTGCGACTCCGGAACTCCTCCGCATGCTTCTCGGTATCCACACCCGCCCTCACGACAAGCGCTTCTCAGGATTCCAGCTTCGCTTGTCGGGCGCGGTAGAGTGACACCAGCTTCCGCAGTAGCTGCTCCTCCTCAGACTCGCCGCTGCTGCTGCTCGGCGCGTCAACCAGCGTCAGCCCAGCGGAGGCAAGCACTTCTCCATCAAAAGTTTCTCCTTCGACCGGCGCTCTGGAGCTTGACGCCCAGGGGAGCTTGATGAAGACGCCATCGCCGGCCTTGAGATAGGCGCCGGGCTGGGGCTCTTCGGAGCCTGATGCTGCGGCAGCGGCGGAGGGATCGGTGGTCGGTGTAGCGCCTTGCGCTCCTGCGGCCTCGGGGCCGTTAGTACGATCGCCAGACCCCTCGCCAGCTCCTGCGGCGGCAGCTTTGGCGGCCTCTTCGCCGGCAGGATCATCAGCGCCAGCTTCCTCCTCGGTGGCGGCGGCGTCGTTGGTGTTGCCGCGCGCGTTCTCCTCGCCTGTGGCCTCGGTCTCCATCGGCTCCGTGGAAGATGGATCTGACGGCCGGGAAAAGAGAGAAAAAGTCAAGCAAATATCCAAAAAGAAAATCAGAAAAAGAAGAACCCAAGGGAAGTTTTCAAGCAAGAGGATTACCTGTGCTGGGCTCTTCGGTCGTGGTCTCCACCACCGGGGGATCGCTGGTGCTGTCCCTTGCCGGAGAACTCTCCCTTGCCGGAGACTTCTCCCTTGCCGGAGAGCGCTCCCTTGCTGGGGAATCCTCCCTTGGCGGTGTAGTCGAAGCAGATAGCATCTCGGGGGCGGCTTCCGGTTGCTCCTGGTGAGGCTGCTCTGCTCCTACACAAACCAGTAATCAGATGTTAGCAAAAGAAAGAACACCCATGCGTGCCTAACAGCGATAAGTAAACCATATACTTACGCTGGGGGCTGTGCTGGGGGCTGCTTTGGGGAATGATTGCCGGGTCCGGCAAGGTGGTCTCGGGCGCACCCCCTGCTATTGCGGTGGGCTCGTCCACAATGACAATCATCGGAGCCTTGGCTCTCTTCGCCGCTCTCTGGGCTAGGGTCCTGAAAAGGATGAGTTCAGAGTAAAGCAAATGAGATACAAGACAAAAACAGCAAAAATTGAAGAACTACAAGTACAACAAAGAATCTTACTCTTCTTCTTCCTCGTCGGAGCTGAGAGCGGAGAGGTCGAAGTCCGGCCCACCTCCGGCACGACGAGGCGGAGGAGTAGGTTCCCTTGACCGCTTGGCGGGGGCAGCGGCAGGATCAGAAGCGGCGGTCCGGGAGGACCCTGCTCCAGTTGCCGCAGCGGCGTCAGGTGCTCCCGCAGCAACAGTGCTTGTCGCGGCGGAGCGCGTCACGCGGCGTGACGGCTGTTGACCAGTCTGCCGCCGTGCTACGTCCCCGGCCTTGCGGAGATGCCTTCTTGGTGGAGCTGGGGGCTGCGCTGGGGGCTCTGCTTGCGGCAAGCTGCTTGGAGATGGCGGGCCGCTCGCACCCTCGGCAGGCTCGCTCGACTTGGCTTCAGGCTCGGTAAGCTCTCCCTCGCTGGCAAGCTCTCCGGCAAGCTCATCTCGATCGGCAAGGCTTGCCGCCTCGGCTGCCTCTGCCTCCTCCACGGTGAATCCAAACTCGCCCGCGGTAGCGGCTGCCGCCGCCTCTTCCGCCCTGGTGGCAATGCGCCGCATCTCCGCATCGGTGGTGTCGCGGGTGAGGCTCTTCTATTCATCGGAGCGGACTGCCACTTCTACCAGGCCGTCGAAGAACTCCTACACAACGTCGTCCGCAGGCTCTTGCCAAGTTGGGTCAATTCCATGCGAATCGCACAGAGGCATCATTGCACGGATGCGATCGAACGAGGAATTGTTGCACAGCGGGACGACGCCCTTCGGCAGCCTGAACCATTCGGGATGTTGAGGGTTGTGCTTGAACAGCTCCTTGAGCATCGCGTCCAGCTCCAGGACGGTGAAGTTGAAGTTGAGGCCCGGGCGCAGCCTCATGATGTCCGCTGGGCCCCCGAACTCCCAGGCGGGTCTCCTCCTCTCCTGTAGGGGGGGGGATACGGCGGCGAAGAAAATCTGTGCCAACAGCGCCTACAGTAATCCCGGCAAGCCTGAGGCACAGGATCCGGGTGACGGAAATCTTCAACCTATCGTCTTCTAGGGCCAGGTTGCTCCAATCATTGCCGCGCACTGCTGGGGCTTGGCGCTGGGCAGTAAACAGCTGCGGGTTTTCCTCGATAATCCAGCACCAGTCTGCTCTCCACTCCTCCCATTTGTTGCGGAGCTCCCCCTCCAGATAAGCTTCCTTCTTGCCGGCTCTCGAGATCCAGGCGATTCCACCGGATAGAGGTTCTCCTCTCTCGACCCGGGGCATAAAGAAGTGGCGGAAAAGAGGTACGTTTGGGTGGACTCCGACAAAGTTTTCGCAGAGATGCGCGAAAACTGACATGGTCAGAACAACATTGGGTGTGAAATCAAGGAGGTGGAACCCGTAGGTGTTCATGATATCGCAGAAGAATTCAGAGAAAGGCGGGCAGAGCCCGCAGTAGAAGAAGAGCGCGAAGAAGGGATATCCGTTCGGAGCCCGTTCGGAGGCGGCGGCGGAGAGTACCTTCGTGCGCGGATGCGCTTGTGTCTCCGTCGACCAGAAGAGGTAGTAGTACTCCCTCAGCTCCTTCGCGGTGAGCTCGGGGAGGAAGATTGCCCGCTCCTTTCGCAGCGCCTCGGCCGACTTCACGGCCTTCCCGGCTTTCGGAGCCATGGCGGAGGTGGTGGGGGAGATCGGCGGCGTTGGTGGTGCCGGTGGAGATGGGGGGCGGAGCGCTGCTCTCTTTCGGCTTTGGAAGAAGGGGGAGCAGCGGAGATTTTTGAGATTGGGACAGCAACTGGCGAGATGGGGGAACTGCCCCTGTTTCCCCCGCTCATAAAGAGGGAGGGGGCGGACGTTTCGCTTTTCTGAATAAAGAAGCCACCCACGATCTCTCCCACGATGCCGCATTCGACGTGTGCCGTTAGGGGAGGGCGCGGTGGATACGGAGTAAGACACGGCGTAAACCAGGCCGCGCATGCCCGTGCCCTGTTTTGGGCCTGGCCCAACAGCGCTCGGCACCGTGTGTGGCCTAGGCCCGGGGGCTCCTGTCGGTGTACTAGAGTAGGGGTACCCTAGTATCCCGAACTTGTGCACGGGCAGTCGCAACACCCCGCGGCAAGGCTTGCCGGGTGACCACCAAGGTCCTCCATGGTTCCTTTGGAGCCATTCAAGAACAAAGTATTTAAGCCAAGGAGACAAGACCCCGGCAAGAGGAGCTTGCCGGGAAGGCCAACCAAGGCATTTGAAGGAACTTGCCGCGATGCGCCACGCGTCCCGGCAAGGCCCGATGAGCAACAAGCTTCCGGACATGACAAGACAATGAGCGCGGCAAGGCGCTTGCCGCGGCAAGCTACCACTCTGTACCTGCGCTCCAGCACACCCACCAACGTGTCGCCCTGAGGCCTTTCCAGGTGCGCGTGGCAAGAGGTTGTGCAGCCGGCGATGCGAGGTGGCAACGACGCTGACAAGATTGCCATCGTGGTGAGCGATGGCGCCCCTGACGGTCCCTTTTCTGCACTGTTTGGGCGACACAGACGGGCATTTAATGCCCTTGTTCCCTGCCATCAGGGTTATGTAGGATACACTGCTCAGGTAGTTGTACCAACCACAACTCCTTTTCCATTTTTTCCCTCGCCTATGTTGCCACCTGTCTGTGACCCCTTGAGCATATAAAAGGAGGCCCATGCGCAACGTAGAGGGGGGTTGGAAGCCAGAAAACACTCACGCTCGGTCTCGTTAGCAGCTAGAGTGTACTGTAGCACTCAGCGCTCCCGAGCAAGAACAAAATACAAATCGGACATGCAACAGTAGGAGTATTATCTCTCCGGAGAGCTCCGAAGCTGGGTAAATCGCCCGTGTGCCCCGCCTCGATCTGCTCTTCGTGCGATCTCCGCCCCCCGCCGAACCGAAAGGGGCCCGGTCCGCTAGCCCCATAGGTGTTCGTTCCCACGACAGTGAACCGTCATGTAATGAAGTTGGAGCATGAGGTATTTTTGATTGTCATCCTTTGTGTGGAGGTCGGGATCACGCGATAGTTAACTCCTACCAACCCTTCCACTAGGAGCATGCGCGTAGTACTTTGTTTTGATGACTAATAGTTTTTTGCAATAAGTATGTGAGTTCTTTATGACTAATGTTGAGTCCATGGATTATACGCGCTCTCACCCTTCCACCATTGCAAGCCTCTCTTGTACTGCACAACTTCCGCCGGTACCATACACCCACCATATACCTTCCTCAGAACAGCCACTATACCTACCTATTAGGGCATTTCCATAGCCATTCCGAGATATATTGCCATGCAACTTCCACCATTCCGTTTATTATGACACGTTATGTCATTGTCATAATGCTTCGCATGATCATGTGGTTGAACCGTCATAATTCTTTCATACATGTCACTCTTGAGTCATTACACATTCCAGTACACCGCCGGAGGCATTCACATAGAGTCAAATATTTGTTCTAAGTATCGAGTTGTAATTTTTGAGGTAAGTAAATAGAAGTGTGATGAACATCATTATTAGAGCATTGTCCCATGTGAGGAAATAAAAAAAGAGGCCAAAGAAGCCAAACAAAAAAAGAGGCCAAAGAAGCCAAAGAAGAAAAAGAAGAAAAAAGAAAAAACCCAGAAAAAAGAGACAAAAAGAGAGAAGGGACAATGTTACTATCCTTTTTCCACACTTGTGCTTCAAAGTAGCACCATGATCTTCATGGTAGAGAGTCTCCTATTTTGTCACTTTCATATAGTAGTGGGAACTTTTCATTATAGAACTTGGGTTGTATATTCCAACGATGGCTTCCTCAAATCACCCTAGGTCTTCATGAGCAAGCAAGTTGGATGCACACCCACTTAGTTTTTCTTTTTGAGCTTTCATAAACTTATAGCTCCAGTGCGTCTGTCGCATGGCAATCCCTACTCAATCACATTGATATCTGTTGATGGGCATCACCATAGCCCGTTGATACTCCTAGTTGATGTGAGACTATCTCCTTCTTTTTGTCTTCTCCACAACCACAATAATCTATTCCACCTATAGTGCTATGTCCATGGCTCACGCTCATGTATTGCGTGGAAGTTGAGAAGGTTTGGGAATACTAAAGTATGAAACAATTGCTTTGCTGAAACCGGGGTTGTGCATGATTTGAATATTTTGTGTGATGAAGATGGAGCATAGCCAGACTATATGATTTTGTAGGGATAGGCTTTCTTTGGCCATGTTATTTTGAAAAAACATAATTTCTTTATTAGTATGCTTGAAGTATTATTGTTCTTATGTCAATATTAAACTTTTGTTTCGACTCTTATGGATCTGAACATTCATGCCACAATAGAGAAAATTCCATGGATAAATATGTTAGGTAGCATTACACATCAACAAATTTGTTTTTATCATTTACCTACTCGAGGACGAGTAGGAATTAAGCTTGGGGATGCTTGATACGTCTCCAACGTATCTATAATTTTTGATTGTTCCATGCTATTATATTATCTATCTTGGATGTTTTATATGCTATTTTATATGATTTTTGGGACTAACCTATTAACCTAGAGCCCGGTACCAGTTTCTGTTTTTTTCCTTGTTTTTGAGTTTCGCTGAAAAGGAATATCAAATGGAGTCCAAATGAGCTGAAAATTTACGGTGATTATTTTTGGACTAGAATCAGGCCACGGAGCATCGGAGTTGGGCAGAAGAGTCCCGAGCCAACCACAAGATAAGAGAGCGTGCCCTACCCCCCAGTGCGCGCCCCCTATCTTGTGGTTGACTTGGGGATCCCCCTGACTTGTTCCCGACTTCAACACCTCTTGTAAATCCCCAAACCACCACAACAAAACCTAGATTGGGAGTTCCGCCGCCGCAAGCCTCTGTAGCCACCAAAAACCAATTGGGACCCTATTCTGGCAACCTGCCGGAGGGGGAAATCATCATCGGTGGCCATCTTCATCATACTGGCGCTCTCCATGACTAGGAGGGAGTAGTTCACCCTCGAGGCTAAGGGTATGTACCAGTAGCAATGTGTTTGATCTCTCTCTCTCTCTCTCTCTCTCTCTCGTTTTCTTGATTTGGCACGATCTTGATGTACCGCGAGCTTTGCTACTGTAGTTGGATCTAATGATGTTTCTCCCCCTCCACGTTCTTGTTATGGATTGAGTTTTCCCTTTGAAGTTATCTTATCGGATTGAGTCTTTAAGGATTTGAGAACACTTGATGTATGTCTTGCATGTGCTTATCTATGGTGACAATGGGATATTCACGTGATCCACTTGCTGTATGTTTTGGTGATCAACTTGCGGGTTCGGTGACCTTATGAACTTATTCGTAGGGGTTGGAACAAATTTTCATCTTGACTCTGCAGTAGAAACTTTGGGGCACTCTTTGAAGTTCTTTGTGTTGGTTTGAATAGATGAATCTGAGATTGTGTGATGCATATCGTATACTCAAACCCGCGGATACTTGTGGTGACATTGGAGTATCTAGGTGACATTAGGGTTTTGGTTGATGTGTGTCTTAAGGTGTTATTTTAGTTCGAACTCTAGGGCTGTTTGTGACACTTATACGAATAGCCCAGTAGATCGATCAGAAAGAATAACTTTGAGGTGGTTTCGTACCCTACAATAATCTCTTCGGTTGTTCACCAATATTCGTGACTTTGGAGTGACTCTTTGTTGCACGTTGAGGGATTGTTATATGATCTAATTATGTTATCATTGTTGAGAGAACTTGCACTAGTGAAAGTATGAACCCTAGGCCTTGTTTCTAACCATTGTAGTACCATTTTCGCTCACTTTTGTTACTAGCTATCGTGCTATTTTTATATTTTTAGATTACAAAACATATATCTACTATCCATATTGCACTTGTATCACCATCTCTTCGCCGAACTAGTGCATCTATACAATTTACCATTGTATTGGGTGTGTTGGGGACACAAGAGACTCTTTGTTCTTTGGTTGCAGGGTTGTTTGAGAGAGACCATCTACATCCTACGCCTCCCACGGATTGATAAACCTTAGGTCATCCATTTGAGGGAAATTTGCTACTGTCCTACAAAACATTGCGCTTGGAGGAACAACACGAGTTTACAAGAAGAAGGTTGCATCATAGACATCAGGCACTCGGGCCCTAGTGACAAGCACTAAGCTTAACAAAGTCAGAGTAACATCAATCTTAGAACATAGTGGATACTAGAGTTCAAGCACTAACAAAACTGACTCGATCACATGATAAATCTCATCCAACCCATCATCGTCTAGCAAGCCTACGAAGGAATTACTCAATCCCCGTTGTGAGCATTATGAAATTGGTGATGGAGGATGGTTGATGATGATGACATCGTCGAACCACCCCCCCTCCTTTCCGGAGCCCCGAACGGACTCCAGATCAGCCCTCCTGATGAAGAACAGGAGATGGCGGCATCTCCATATCGTAAACAGCGATGGTTCCTTCTCTCTGATTTTTTTCTAGAGGAATAGGTACTTATGGAGTTGGAGTTAGGGTAGCCGAAGCTGCCAGGGGCCCACAAGCTTGCTAGGCGCGCCCTGAGGGGTGGGCGTGCCCCCTGGGCTTGTGGCGCCCTAGTGGTCCTCCTCTGGTATTAGTCTTTGCAAGTATTTTTTATATATTCTACAAATACTCTCTATAAATTTTTAGCCCAATCCGAGAACTTTTATTTCTAGACAAAAGCAACATCATGGCAATTCTACAAAAAACAATGTGAGTCAGGGTATCACGCCAATATGCGACCCTATCCAAAAGGAACTCGAAGGTCCCACCAAGGATAGACCTGCATATTGAGACGCTTTTGCAAGGTGGATATCATTACATCAACATTACATAAATAGGTAGGGCTACATACAAGAGGCATACAATGCCACACGAATACAACAATACAACATACAAGAACAACATCCGACTACGGATGAATCATAAACAGAAACTCAAACAATATCCACCCTGCTAGCCCAGGCTGCCAACCTGCAACCTATCCCCTGATCGAAGAAGCAGAAGAAGAACTCAACGCAAGCAAGCATCGCTCTCGCGTCATGATCATCGCATAACCTGTAGCTGCAACTGTTGTTGTAGTAATCTGTGAGCCACGAGGACTCAGCAATCCCATTACCATGGGTATCAAGACTAGCAAAGCTTAATGGGAAAGGAAGGGGTAAAGTGGTGAGATTGCAGCAGCGACTAAGCATATATGGTGGCTAACATACGCAAATAAGAGCGAGAAGAGAGCAAGCGGAACGGCCGTGAACTAGCAATGATCAAGAGGTGATTCTAAACATCTGCTCACGTCAAACATAACACAGAAACCGTGTTCACTTCCCGGACTCCACCGAGAAGAGACCATCACGGCTACACACGCGGTTGATGCGTTTTATTTCGGATCTGGTGTCAAGTTATCTACAACCAGACGTTAACAAATTCCCATCTGCCACATAACCGCGGGCACGGCTCTCGAAAGTTTATACCCTGCAGGAGTGTCCCAACATAGCCCATGACAAGCTCTCGCGATCAATGAAGGAATAGACCTTCTCCCAGGAAGACCCGATCAGTCTCGGAATCCCGGTTTACAAGACATTTCGACGATTGTAAAACAAGACCAGCAAAGCCGCCCGATGCGCCGACAATCCCGATAGGAGCTGCACATATCTCGTTCTCAGGGCAACACCGGATGAGCACTCCGTACAACTAAAACCAGACCTCAAGTTTCCTTGAGGGGGCGCTGCAAAGGACTCTAGTTCGCACCAGAACTTAGACAAGCGCTGGCCCAGGGGGGCTAAAATAAAGATGACCCTTGGGTTGGCCGACCCAAGGGAAGGGTATAGGTGGTGGTGAGGAAAATGGTAAAACCAAGGTTGGGCCTTGCTGGACAAGTTTTATTCAAAGCGAACTGTCAGGGGGGTCCCATAAATCACCCGACCGCGTTAGGAACGCAAAATCCGGGAACATAACACCGGTATGACGGAAACTAGAGCGGCAAGAGTGACACCAGCTTCTGCAGTAGCTGCTCCTCCTCAGACTCGCCGCTGCTGCTGCTCGGCGCGTCAACCAGCGTCAGCCCAGCGGAGGCAAGCACTTCTCCATCAAAAGTTTCTCCTTCGACCGACGCTCTGGAGCTTGACGCCCAGGGGAGCTTGATGAAGACGCCATCGCCGGCCTTGAGATAGGCGCCAGGCTGGGGCTCTTCGGAGCCTGATGCTGCGGCAGCGGCGGAGGGATCGGTGGTCGGTGTAGCGCCTTGCGCTCCTGCGGCCTCGGGGCCGTTGGTACGATCTCCAGACCCCTCGCCAGCTCCTGCGGCGGCAGCTTTGGCGGCCTCTTCGCCGGCAGGATCATCAGCGCCAGCTTCCTTCTCGGTGGCGGCGGCGTCGTTGGTGTTGCCGCGCGCGTTCTCCTCGCCTGTGGCCTCGGTCTCCATCGGCTCCGTGGAAGATGGATCTGACGGCCGGGAAAAGAGAGAAAAAGTCAAGCAAATATCCAAAAAGAAAATCAGAAAAAGAAGAACCCAAGGGAAGTTTTCAAGCAAGAGGATTACCTGTGCTGGGCTCTTCGGTCGTGGTCTCCACCACCGGGGGATCGCTGGTGCTGTCCCTTGCCGGAGAACTCTCCCTTGCCGGAGACTTCTCCCTTGTCGGAGAACGCTCCCTTGCTGGGGAATCCTCCCTTGGCGGTGTAGTCGAAGCAGATAGCATCTCGGGGGCGGCTTCCGGTTGCTCCTGGTGAGGCTGCTCTGCTCCTACACAAACCAGTAATCAGATGTTAGCAAAAGAAAGAACACCCATGCGCGCCTAACAGCGAGAAGTAAACCATATACTTACGCTGGGGGCTGCGCTGGGGGCTGCTTTGGGGAATGATTGCCGGGTCCGGCAAGGTGGTCTCGGGCGCACCTCCTGCTGTTGCGGTGGGCTCGTCCACAATGACAATCATCGGAGCCTTGGCTCTCTTTGCCGCTCTCTGGGCTAGGGTCCTGAAAAGGATGAGTTCAGAGTAAAGCAAATGAGATACAAGACAAAAACAGCAAAAATTGAAGAACTACAAGTACAACAAAGAATCTTACTCTTCTTCTTCCTCGTCGGAGCTGAGAGCGGAGAGGTCGAAGTCCGGCCCACCTCCGGCGCGAGGAGGCGGAGGAGTAGGTTCCCTTGACCGCTTGGCGGGGGCAGCGGCAGGATCAGAAGCGGTGGTCCGGGAGGACCCTGCTCCAGTTGCCGCAGCGGCGTCAGGTGCTCCCGCAGCAACAGTGCTTGTCGCGGCAGAGCGCGTCGCGCGGCGTGACGGCTGTTGACCAGTCTGCCGCCCTGCTACGTCCCCGGCCTTGCGGAGACGCCTTCTTGGTGGAGCTGGGGGCTGTGCTGGGGGCTCTGCTTGCGGCAAGCTGCTTGGAGATGGCGGGCCGCTCGCACCCTCGGCGGGCTCGCTCGACTTGGCTTCAGGCTCGGCAAGCTCTCCCTCGCTGGCAAGCTCTCCGGCAAGCTCATCTCGATCGGCAAGGCTTCCCGCCTCGGCTGCCTCTGCCTCCTCCACGGTGAATCCAAACTCGCCCGCGGTAGCGGCTGCCGCCGCCTCTTCCGCCCTGGTGGCGATGCGCCGCATCTCCGCATCGGTGGTGTCGCAGGTGAGGCTCTTCTATTCATCGGAGCGGACCGCCACTTCTACCAGGCCGTCGAAGAACTCCTACACAACGTCGTCCGCAGGCTCTTGCCAAGTTGGGACAATTCCATGCGAATCGCACAGAGGCATCATTGCACGGATGCGATCGAACGAGGAATTGTTGCACAGCGGGACGACGCCCTTCGGCAGCCTGAACCATTCGGGATGTTGAGGGTTGTGCTTGAACAGCTCCTTGAGCATCGCGTCCAGCTCCAGGACGGTGAAGTTGAAGTTGAGGCCCGGACGCAGCCTCATGATGTCCGCTGGGCCCCCGAACTCCCAGGCGGGTCTCCTCCTCTCCTGTAGGGGGGCGATACGGCGGCGAAGAAAATTTGTGCCAACAGCGCCTACAGTAATCCCGGCAAGCCTGAGGCGCAGGATCCGGGTGACGGAAATCTTCAACCTATCGTCTTCTAGGGCCAGGTTGCTCCAATCATTGCCGCGCACTGCTGGGGCTTGGCGCTGGGCAGTAAACGGCTGCGGGTTTTCCTCGATAATCCAGCACCAGTCTGCTCTCCACTCCTCCCATTTGCTGCGGAGCTCCCCCTCCAGATAAGCTTCCTTCTTGCCGGCTCTCGAGATCCAGGCGATTCCACCGGATAGAGGTTCTCCTCTCTCGACCCGGGGCATAAAGAAGTGGCGGAAAAGAGCTACGTTTGGGTGGACTCCGACAAAGTTTTCGCAGAGATGCGCGAAAACTGACATGGTCAGAACAACATTGGGTGTGAAATCAAGGAGGTGGAACCCGTAGGTGTTCATGATATCGCAGAAGAATTCAGAGAAAGGCGGGCAGAGCCCGCAGTAGAAGAAGAGCGCGAAGAAGGGATATCCGTTCGGAGCCCGTTCAGAGGCGGCGGCGGAGAGTACCTTCGTGCGCGGATGCGCTTGTGTCTCCGTCGACCAGAAGAGGTAGTAGTACTCCCTCAGCTCCTTCGCGGTGAGCTCGGGAAGGAAGATTGCCTGCTCCTTTCGCAGCGCCTCGGCCGACTTCACGACCTTCCCGGCTTTCGGAGCCATGGCGGAGGTGGTGGGGGAGATCGGCGGCGTTGGTGGTGCCGGTGGAGATGGGGGGCGGAGCGCTGCTCTCTTTCGGCTTTGGAAGAAGGGGGGAGCAGCGGAGATTTTTGAGATTGGGACAGCAACTGGCGAGATGGGGGAACTGCCCCTGTTTCCCCTGCTCATAAAGAGGGAGGGGGCGGACGTTTCGCTTTTCTGAATAAAGAAGCCACCCACGATCTCTCCCACGATGCCGCATTCGACGCGTGCCGTTAGGGGAGGGCGCGGTGGATACGGAGTAAGACACGGCGTAAACTAGGCCGCGCATGCCCGTGCCCTGTTTTGGGCCTGGCCCAATAGCGCTCGGCACCGTGTGTGGCCTAGGCCCGGGGGCTCCTGTCGGTGTACTAGAGTAGGGGTACCCTAGTATCCCGAACTTGTGCACGGGCAGTCGCAACACCCCGCGGCAAGGCTTGCCGGGTGACCGCCAAGGTCCTCCATGGTTCCTTTGGAGCCATTCAAGAACAAAGTTTTTAAGCCAAGGAGACAAGACCCCGGCAAGAGGAGCTTGCCGGGAAGGCCAACCAAGGCATTTGAAGGAACTTGCCGCGATGCGCCACGCGTCCCGGCAAGGCCCGATGAGCAACAAGCTTCCGGACATGACAAGACAATGAGCGCGGCAAGGCGCTTGCCGCGGCAAGCTACCACTCTGTACCTGCGCTCCAGCACACCCACCAACGTGTCGCCCTGAGGCCTTTCCAGGTGTGCGTGGCAAGAGGTTGTGCAGCCGGCGATGCGAGGTGGCAAGCGACGCTGACAAGATTGCCATCGTGGCGAGCGATGGCGCCCCTGACGGTCCCTTTTCTGCACTGTTTGGGCGACACAGACGGGCATTTAATGCCCTTGTTCCCTGCCATCAGGGTTATGTAGGATACACTGCTCAGGTAGTTGTACCAACCACAACTCCTTTTCCATTTTTTCCCTCGCCTATGTTGCCACCTGTCGGTGACCCCTTGAGCATATAAAAGGAGGCCCATGCGCAACGTAGAGGGGGGTTGGAAGCCAGAAAACACTCACGCTCGGTCTCGTTAGCAGCTAGAGTGTACTGTAGCACTCAGCGCTCCCGAGCAAGAACAAAATACAAATCGGACATGCAACAGTAGGAGTATTATCTCTCCGGAGAGCTCCGAAGCTGGGTAAATCGCCCGTGTGCCCCGCCTCGATCTGCTCTTCGTGCGATCTCCGCCACCCGCCGAACCGAAAGGGGCCCGGTCCGCTAGCCCCATAGGTGTTCGTTCCCACGACAGTGAACCGTCATGTAATGAAGTTGGAGCATGAGGTATTTTTGATTGTCATCCTTTGTGTGGAGGTCGGGATCACGCGATAGTTAACTCCTACCAACCCTTCCACTAGGAGCATGCGCGTAGTACTTTGTTTTGATGACTAATAGTTTTTTGCAATAAGTATGTGAGTTCTTTATGACTAATGTTGAGTCCATGGATTATACGCGCTCTCACCCTTCCACCATTGCAAGCCTCTCTTGTACTGCACAACTTCCGCCGGTACCATACACCCACCATATACCTTCCTCAGAACAGCCACTATACCTACCTATTAGGGCATTTCCATAGCCATTCCGAGATATATTGCCATGCAACTTCCACCATTCCGTTTATTATGACACGTTATGTCATTGTCATAATGCTTCGCATGATCATGTGGTTGAACCGTCATAATTCTTTCATACATGTCACTCTTGAGTCATTACACATTCCAGTACACCGCCGGAGGCATTCACATAGAGTCAAATATTTGTTCTAAGTATCGAGTTGTAATTTTTGAGGTAAGTAAATAGAAGTGTGATGAACATCATTATTAGAGCATTGTCCCATGTGAGGAAATAAAAAAAGAGGCCAAAGAAGCCAAACAAAAAAAGAGGCCAAAGAAGCCAAAGAAGAAAAAGAAGAAAAAAGAAAAAACCCAGAAAAAAGAGACAAAAAGAGAGAAGGGACAATGTTACTATCCTTTTTCCACACTTGTGCTTCAAAGTAGCACCATGATCTTCATGGTAGAGAGTCTCCTATTTTGTCACTTTCATATAGTAGTGGGAACTTTTCATTATAGAACTTGGGTTGTATATTCCAACGATGGCTTCCTCAAATCACCCTAGGTCTTCATGAGCAAGCAAGTTGGATGCACACCCACTTAGTTTTTCTTTTTGAGCTTTCATAAACTTATAGCTCCAGTGCGTCTGTCGCATGGCAATCCCTACTCAATCACATTGATATCTGTTGATGGGCATCACCATAGCCCGTTGATACTCCTAGTTGATGTGAGACTATCTCCTTCTTTTTGTCTTCTCCACAACCACAATAATCTATTCCACCTATAGTGCTATGTCCATGGCTCACGCTCATGTATTGCGTGGAAGTTGAGAAGGTTTGGGAATACTAAAGTATGAAACAATTGCTTTGCTGAAACCGGGGTTGTGCATGATTTGAATATTTTGTGTGATGAAGATGGAGCATAGCCAGACTATATGATTTTGTAGGGATAGGCTTTCTTTGGCCATGTTATTTTGAAAAAACATAATTTCTTTATTAGTATGCTTGAAGTATTTTTGTTCTTATGTCAATATTAAACTTTTGTTTCGACTCTTATGGATCTGAACATTCATGCCACAATAGAGAAAATTCCATGGATAAATATGTTAGGTAGCATTACACATCAACAAATTTGTTTTTATCATTTACCTACTCGAGGACGAGTAGGAATTAAGCTTGGGGATGCTTGATACGTGTCCAACGTATCTATAATTTTTGATTGTTCCATGCTATTATATTATCTATCTTGGATGTTTTATATGCTATTTTATATGATTTTTGGGACTAACCTATTAACCTAGAGCCCGGTACCAGTTTCTGTTTTTTTCCTTGTTTTTGAGTTTCGCTGAAAAGGAATATCAAATGGAGTCCAAATGAGCTGAAAATTTACGGTGATTATTTTTGGACTAGAATCAGGCCACGGAGCATCGGAGTTGGGCAGAAGAGTCCCGAGCCAACCACAAGATAAGAGAGCGTGCCCTACCCCCCAGTGTGCGCCCCCTATCTTGTGGTTGACTTGGGGATCCCCCTGACTTGTTCCCGACTTCAACACCTCTTGTAAATCCCCAAACCACCACAACAAAACCTAGATTGGGAGTTCCGCCGCCGCAAGCCTCTGTAGCCACCAAAAACCAATTGGGACCCTATTCTGGCAACCTGCCGGAGGGGGAAATCATCATCGGTGGCCATCTTCATCATACTGGCGCTCTCCATGACTAGGAGGGAGTAGTTCACCCTCGAGGCTAAGGGTATGTACCAGTAGCAATGTGTTTGATCTCTCTCTCTCTCACTCTCTCTCTCTCTCTCTCTCTCTCGTTTTCTTGATTTGGCACGATCTTGATGTACCGCGAGCTTTGCTACTGTAGTTGGATCTAATGATGTTTCTCCCCCTCTACGTTCTTGTTATGGATTGAGTTTTCCCTTTGAAGTTATCTTATCGGATTGAGTCTTTAAGGATTTGAGAACACTTGATGTATGTCTTGCATGTGCTTATCTATGGTGACAATGGGATATTCACGTGATCCACTTGTTGTATGTTTTGGTGATCAACTTGCGGGTTCGGTGACCTTATGAACTTATTCGTAGGGGTTGGAACAAATTTTCATCTTGACTCTGCAGTAGAAACTTTGGGGCACTCTTTGAAGTTCTTTGTGTTGGTTTGAATAGATGAATCTGAGATTGTGTGATGCATATCGTATACTCAAACCCGCGGATACTTGTGGTGACATTGGAGTATCTAGGTGACATTAGGGTTTTGGTTGATGTGTGTCTTAAGGTGTTATTTTAGTACGAACTCTAGGGCTGTTTGTGACACTTATACGAATAGCCCAGTAGATCGATCAGAAAGAATAACTTTGAGGTGGTTTCGTACCCTACAATAATCTCTTCGGTTGTTCACCAATATTCGTGACTTTGGAGTGACTCTTTGTTGCACGTTGAGGGATTGTTATATGATCTAATTATGTTATCATTGTTGAGAGAACTTGCACTAGTGAAAGTATGAACCCTAGGCCTTGTTTCTAACCATTGTAGTACCATTTTCGCTCACTTTTGTTACTAGCTATCGTGCTATTTTTATATTTTTAGATTACAAAACATATATCTACTATCCATATTGCACTTGTATCACCATCTCTTCGCCGAACTAGTGCATCTATACAATTTACCATTGTATTGGGTGTGTTGGGGACACAAGAGACTCTTTGTTCTTTGGTTGCAGGGTTGTTTGAGAGAGACCATCTACATCCTACGCCTCCCACGGATTGATAAACCTTAGGTCATCCATTTGAGGGAAATTTGCTACTGTCCTACAAAACACTGCGCTTGGAGGAACAACACGAGTTTACAAGAAGAAGGTTGCATCATAGACATCAGGCACTCGGGCCCTAGTGACAAGCACTAAGCTTAACAAAGTCAGAGCAACATCAATCTTAGAACATAGTGGATACTAGAGTTCAAGCACTAACAAAACTGACTCGATCACATGATAAATCTCATCCAACCCATCGTCGTCTAGCAAGCCTACGAAGGAATTACTCAATCCCCGTTGTGAGCATTATGAAATTGGTGATGGAGGATGGTTGATGATGACGACATCGTCGAACCACCCCCCCTCCTTTCCGGAGCCCCGAATGGACTCCAGATCAGCCCTCCTGATGAAGAACAGGAGATGGCGGCATCTCCATATCGTAAACAGCGATGGTTCCTTCTCTCTGATTTTTTTCTAGAGGAATAGGTACTTATGGAGTTGGAGTTAGGGTAGCCGAAGCTGCCAGGGGCCCACAAGCTTGCTAGGCGCGCCCTGAGGGGTGGGCGTGCCCCCTGGGCTTGTGGCGCCCTAGTGGTCCTCCTCTGGTATTAGTCTTTGCAAGTATTTTTTATATATTCTACAAATACTCTCTATAAATTTTTAGCCCAATCCGAGAACTTTTATTTCTAGACAAAAGCAACATCATGGCAATTCTACTAAAAACAATGTGAGTCAGGGTATCACGCCCAATATGCGACCCTATCCAAAAGGAACTCGAAGGTCCCACCAAGGATAGACCTGCATATTGAGACGCTTTTGCAAGGTGGATATCATTACATCAACATTACATAAATAGGTAGGGATACATACAAGAGGCATACAATGCCACACGAATACAACAATACAACATACAAGAACAACATCCGACTACGGATGAATCATAAACAGAAACTCAAACAATATCCACCCTGCTAGCCCAGGCTGCCAACCTGCAACCTATCCCCTGATCGAAGAAGCAGAAGAAGAACTCAACGCAAGCAAGCATCGCTCTCGCGTCATGATCATCGCATAACCTGTACCTGCAACTGTTGTTGTAGTAATCTGTGAGCCACGAGGACTCAGCAATCCCATTACCATGGGTATCAAGACTAGCAAAGCTTAATGGGAAAGGAAGGGGTAAAGTGGTGAGGTTGCAGCAGCGACTAAGCATATATGGTGGCTAACATACGCAAATAAGAGCGAGAAGAGAGCAAGCGGAACGGCCGTGAACTAGCAATGATCAAGAGGTGATCCTAAACATCTGCTCACGTCAAACATAACACAGAAACCGTGTTCACTTCCCGGACTCCACCGAGAAGAGACCATCACGGCTACACACGCGGTTGATGCGTTTTATTTCGGATCTGGTGTCAAGTTATCTACAACCGGACGTTAACAAATTCCCATCTGCCACATAACCGCGGGCACGGCTCTCGAAATTTTATACCCTGCAGGAGTGTCCCAACATAGCCCATGACAAGCTCTCGCGATCAATGAAGGAATAGACCTTCTCCCAGGAAGACCCGATCAGTCTCGGAATCCCGGTTTACAAGACATTTCGACGATTGTAAAACAAGACCAGCAAAGCCGCCCGATGCGCCGACAATCCCGATAGGAGCTGCACATATCTCGTTCTCAGGGCAACACCGGATGAGCACTCCGTACAACTAAAACCAGACCTCAAGTTTCCTTGAGGGGGCGCTGCAAAGGACTCTAGTTCGCACCAGAACTTAGACAAGCACTAGCCCAGGGGGGCTAAAATAAAGATGACCCTTGGGTTGGCCGACCCAAGGGAAGGGTATAGGTGGTGGTGAGGCAAATGGTAAAACCAAGGTTGGGCCTTGCTGGACAAGTTTTATTCAAAGCGAACTGTCAGTGGGGTCCCATAAATCACCCGACCGCGTTAGGAACGCAAAATCCGGGAACATAACACCGGTATGACGGAAACTAGGGCGGCAAGAGTAGAACAAAACACCAGGCATAAGGCCGAGCCTTCCACCCTTGACCAAATATATAGATGCATTAATAATATAAGAGATATTGTGATTTCCCAACATAAATCCTGTCCACCATGGAGAAATCTTCAACTTCACCTGCAACTAGCAACGCTATAAGAGGGGCTGAGCAAAAGCGGTAACATAGCCAAACAACGGTTTGCATAGGAAAGGTGTCAAAGGTTAGAGGTTCATGGCAATATAGGATGGCTTGATAAACAGGTAATAGGTATTGCAGCATAGCGATAGAACGAAGCAACTAGCATAGCAATGATAGTAGTGAGATCCAGGGTAGCGGTCATCTTGCCTGAAATCCCGCAAGGAAGAAGCCACGACGACGAACCACACGTAGACGAACGAACCCTCACGATCGCAACGAAATGGGAACTATCGAGAAGAAGCACACAACATGGTAAACACACCACACATGAACAAGGCATGATGCACAACAAGCACGATGCATGACCAAGCTACATGAAGCTACTCATGGCAAGAGATGATGCAAACAAGAACAACACATCAAGGCAAGTTTAAATGAGGCCGGAAACAACATATAACAATTCCGGTAAGTCTTCATATGCAAATTTCGAAATTGGTCCAGAACTGAATAAACCTTACGTTCAAGTTGTTAAACAGCAAGTTAAGATGCACCAAGATGATCTACTCGAAAATCTAGTCAAGTTACATATAAAGTTCATTAGATTTGGAGCTACGGTCTAGAAGATATGAGCAAAACAAGTTAAACATGGCATTGATGCAAAATGCATACAGACATCAAGCAAACACACCAAAACAAGGATGCAACATGATAATATGAAACTACATATAAAATCAAGCAAGTTTCATATAGAGCACACTCAAAACGGAGCAACGGTTCAACACATACACTCTATACAAGTCATACCAACAATCTGTCCATAACAGCAACTAGGCATCTTACAAGCATCAAAACAATAAGCTACAGCACCCCAACATAATAACAAAAGGCATGATCATGAAGTACTGGTAAAGCATAACAAAACATGAACACTGAGCTATCTCCAGAAATCACTAGAACATGCTCCAAAACACATGGTAAGATTGCAAATAATAACAGTTTCAGACTTTAGCAGAAATAACATCAGGTTGCAATGTTTATAGCTATCAAACAACATGTTACAAGAACTTATCATGGCAAACAAAGGCATGGCATGAATCTACTAATTGCATAGATCAAAAGTCCCTTACTGACCATGAGCCAAAAGGGCACAAAAAATATGATGGCACTCATGTAAACATGGCGAGTTATATTACAGATTCAAACATGACAGGAACAACAATAAGTAGGCATGTTGGTGAGCTTGAATCACTCACCACAGAGCAATACATGGCATGGAAAGGCAACCAACAGTAAGAAGACATGTTTATGAAGCTAAGAATGGCAATAGAAAGGTCATACGGTGCATGGATCACTAGGAAACAATCATGGAAACATTGAACTTAATGTAAACAGGCTGACAGCAACATTATGAAGCAACATTAGAGCAAGATTACAACAAGCTACAACAACCTATAAATGCAACCAGAGGCAATTATGGATAGAGCATGACATGTAGATAAAAACATGTTTATAGAGCATCTCCAGATTATGCATAGAATGATTAGTAGAAGCATGTTAACATAGCAACAAAATATAACAGAATCTATCAGGAAAACAGCAACAGCAACTACCCTACTTAGCAAGCTCGATTCACTCATCACAAGTCATTGCATGACAATATAAGCATAGCATCATCAAGGAGACATGTTTGTTAAACAAACCAAGTCAAGAACAAGTCCATAGCATGCAAGGATCAAATATAGCAACCTTGGCCAAATTGAATAACAAGTAAACAATCTACCAGGAAACATTTTGAAGCAAAAGTAGAGCACCAAAATGGCATACTAGGCTACTCCATAATTGCAAACAAGGGCATGAATGGATAGACAATAACCATATGTTCAAAACACCCTTACTGAAGTATCTCAAAATATGCATGGATCTCTCTCTAGCATCAAGTTTACATAGCATCAAAATAACAGCAGAACAGGGACTAAAATCAGCAATATCATGAAGCCTAGTTTGCATGCTTGCGCTAGTCACCACATTGATCACAAAAATACATGGCATACACCCCTGGAAAGATGGCATGGCATAGGTCAACATACATGAAGACATCAACCTCATAGGATGCACACATCAATCATGGCAAAAATGACAAATGTGCAAGTTATAACAGTTTCAGCAGATTAACATTAATATGCACTCTTCCAACAGCATTTCGAGCACCAAGATGAGCTCAAATGAAAATGATGCAATGGAATGAAATGAAGTACTCGTCGAGGCGAACAATTTGACATATTATACGCACGAAACTGAGGTGCGGATGCAGAGATACGATGCGATGAACATGGCATGTTTTTGCGAAATTATCAGGGACTTGGTGGATTTCGGGGTCAACCTCAAACGGATCCGGATCCAGATCCAGATCGGGCCGGCGCGGATCCCGAGGTTCGCCTGAGATTCCGCCGGAGTTGGGGAGGAAGGCGGAGGAGGCCGAAGGGCCGGGGACGGCGGCGCGGGGCTGGAGCGGCGCCGGTCTGGGCGGCGGCGCAGGGCGCCGGCGCGGCGGCGCGGCCAGGCGAGGAACGGGGCGGCAGGGGCGCTGCGGCGGCTTCGGCCGGCTGGGACAGTCGGCGGCGGGAGGCGCGGATGGCCGGGGGGGCGAGCGGCCGGCGGCGCGGTCGCGGGCGGCGGGCGAGCGCCTGTCGGGGCGCCGGGAGGCGACGGGGCGGCGCCGGAGGCGGAGGCCGGTGGCGGCGGGCGGATCCCGGCGGCGGGGCGAGGCGGCGGCGGCCAGGCGGCGCCGGATGGGCTCGGCGGGCCCGCGATGGGCTCGCGCGGGCCGGCGGCGGGGTGCGGTGGATGGGCCACGTGGCGGCGCGGGAGTAGGCGGGGGCGACGGGCGGACATGTCCGGCGGGGTCCGGACGTGTCCGTCGGTGGGAGGAGGAAGAAGGCTAGGGTTTGGACGAAAATTTCGGGGAGGCACACATATATATAGGTAGAGGGAGCTAGGAGTGTCCAAATGAGGAGCGGTTTTGTCCCACACGATCGTGATCGAATGACCGAGAGCATGGAGGGGAGTTAGATGGGTTTTGGGCCACTTTGGAAGGGGTGTTGGGCTGCACACAAAAGAGGCCTTTACGGTTACCCGGTTAACCGTTGGAGTACCAAACGACCTCCAAATGGCACGAAACTTGACAGATGGTCTACCGGTGCTATACCAAGGCCACTTGACAAACCTCGGGCCATTCCAAGAACATTTGACACCCGCACAAGAGAAGAGGCAAAAATGAGGCGCCGGAGGACATAGGAGCGCCGGATTGCAAAACGGACAATGGGGAAAATGCTCGGATGCATGAGATGAACACGTATGCGATGCAATGCAATGCACATGATGACATGATAAAGTGCAACACACAAGCAAATGACATGGCAACGACAGCGAATAACTGGCGGACACCTGGCGCATCGAATCCGGGGCGTTACACCGGGTTAGTTCCATTCAAATCCTCCAAATTAGAGTCCAAAACAAGAGCACAAGTGTTTGGAAAAGTATATACATTTGGGATGTATCAACCCCATCACCGGAAGATCCTTCTAGGATTCAAGACCTCTCTCCTCACGGATTTGGATGAACTAGCTACCGTTCGTATCCTCCCTTGTTGAGTTTGCATCGTGTATCTCTTCGTGTGTATGTGGATTTAGCACATGTGTGATTTAGCACATGTGTGTTTTCCCTCTTGTGTTGTTCCTATTCTTCCCCGGTTCCCCTCCAAATCATGAAAGATCGACACCATTAGGGTTCCACCCCACATCACAAGCAATTGGATCATACTTTTTAACGCGTTTTAGCATTTTCAACTTCACACAATATATGAGCATGAGCCATGGATATAGCACTATGGGTGGAATAGAATAGGTGGTAGAGATCAATAACGGAAGTCAAAAAGGAAGAAAGTCTCACATCAACTTGGTGCATCAATGGGTAATGGAAAGGCCCATCAATCTAGATTAATGGGAGGAGTAGGGATTTCCATGCAACAGATGCACTAATAGCTATAAGTGTATGAAAGCTCAATGGAAACTAAGTGGGTGTGCATCCAACTTGCTTGCGAAGAACTCGGGCATTTGAGGAAGCACATCATCAGAATATACAAGCGAAGTTCTACAATGAAAAATTCCCAGTAGTATTTGAAAGGTGATAACTCAAGAGACTCTCTATCCGAAGAACATGATGCTACTCTAAAGCACAAGTGGGTAAAAGTATAGCAACATTGCCACTTCTCTTTTTTTTTTGTTCTGTTTTCTTTTTTTCCTCTTTTTCCTTCGGCTCTTTTGGCCTCTTTTTTTGTTTGTTAACTCCAAAGACCCATCCTAACTTGTGGGGGATTCATTGTCTCCAGCATCCTTTTTCCTTAATGAGACAATGCTCTAATAATGATGGTCATCACACTTTTGTTTACTTACAACTCTATAAAACTGATACAAGATGACTCTATATGGATAGCTATGGCAGTGTACCAGGATGTGCAATGATCTAGCGTAGAAAACATATCAAAAAACGGACATGTCATGAAAATATCATGCTAGCTATCTTACGATCATTCAAAGCAATTTGACAATGAATGCTCATGTCATGTATAAGATGATGATGGAAGTTGCATGGCAATATATCTTGTGTAACATCCCAAATTTCCAATTTGGCATGTTATACATAGGTCATACATGCATAACATATTTTATTTCTTTTTCGTTTGCAATCCTCGAAATCCTAAGCAACTCAAGGACCTTCGGAGAGAGTTGGGGATTTTCTAATTTTCATATTTGAAAATTTTGTCAAATAGTGAAGACGACAATTTGATTTTAATTATTTTCTCTCGGGAAAATATTTCATTTAAAAATACTAAATGAGGGGAGATAATATGACTTCTCCAAAATAATTGAAATATCGGAGGAAAAATGTTAAAATCATTTTTGGGATTTTATTTGAATTCATTCGGGATTTTATTGCTTCTAGAAAATGTTGCATGTTTTAAAAATTGCATTTTAGGGGCCAAGAAAAGTTCATCTTGCTCTAAATATTTTATTTAGACGGAGAAAACTTGTTTTGGAATTTTTAGATTTTTATTTATTTTTCTAGGAATTTTCATTCGGCGGAATGTTTTAAAAAAAAACCTCGCGCCCGACTGGGCCGAAGGCCCAGCCGAGCAGGCCGGCCCAGCCCCGCGCCGCCGCCGTGCTTGGCACGGATGCCGAGGGCGAGTCCGAGCCGGACTCCACCCTCGGGCGCCCCCTTCCCCAAGCCGCCCGCCCCGCCCTCCTATTTAAGCCGCCGCCCCGCCGCCACACCACCACCCGCCACCACCCGCCACCCGCGCCGCCGTCGGAGCCCGCCCCAAGCCCCGATCCGCCGCCGTCGCCCTCGCGCCGCCGTCGCCCTCGCGCCACCGCCGCCTCCCACCGCCACCCCGCAGCCCCCCTAGCCCCGCAGCCGTCGCCGAGGCCCGCCGAAGCCGCCGCCCCGCCGGACGAGCCTCGCCGGAGGTACCCGACCCTGCCGCCGGTTTTTTTTAAATAAACCCTTCGGTTTTTTTGAAAACCCTAGATCGTTTTTTTTTCTAGATCGGTTTATTTTTTTTTGGTTTATTTACCTAGCGAACGTCCGTTCGTCCGTTCGTTTTATTCCATGATTATTCTGATCGCGATTTCTGATCCGATTTTCAAACCTGTTTATCTTTTCGCTCGTTTATCGGAATCAGGCGATTCAAGCGCCTGGAGTTTCATCTCGAAACCCTCCTTCCGAATAACCAACTCAAACAAGACTTTTCTTCTGTAAAATTTGACTTAGATCCAGAATAGCAAAATGAAGTTGTTTCTTTTGTCGTTTGTGTTTCGTTCCTTCGTTTGATTTGATTCTTGTTGCAAACCGGAGTTCTTAAGTTGAACTCTTTGGTCAAGCTCTTTTATTTGGAGTTCTACTTGTGCATCTTTGATTGTTGCTTATGTATGTTATTGTTTGCTTGCGATAGAATTCCCGGAGTGCGAAGCATGTTACTATGAGTCACTAGGATTCCCGGATCGTCAGCAAGGCAAGTAACACGTTGATCATACTCTTTTCATACCCAGTTTTTATGCATTAGTTTTAATCCTCAAACATTGCATGATTAGGATGCCTTTAACATGTGGGTATTGGGAAGTAGTTGATGAGGTAGAACCTATTGTCCCGTTTTATTATCAAACCCTTGGGAGTTACTTCTACGTTATGCTTATATTGCCATGCTATGCTCATAGACGTGGATTGGGTTTGAGTGATATCCATGACAGATGTGAGATTGATAATTAATGGTTTACTTAAGGTGGCAACTTTAATACACATCTGGGTGGATTGAGGCACCTGGGGTTACCAGTGATTGCCTGTTTTATTTTTGGAAATCCCGGGGTTACCGTGTGATTCTCCTATGGACCGCCACCCAGGCTCAAAGGGAACTGAGTCTATTCATGCTAGAAACTTCCGTGTGCAGCCGCAAGCTATTATGGGCTCTAGCATAGTTGAGTAAGTTGCGTGAAGCTCTTGAAGAGGTGGATCAACAGGTAGTGGGTTTGTAGGTTTGGTATGGTCTGCCCGGAGTAGAGAGTTAATGCTTCTGAAAGACTATGTCTCGGTCATCCGTCTCTCAAACACCCTGCAGTGCGAGAATCAACGGAGGCGATCGAGTCTTGCGGGTAAAAGTGCGCAAACCTCTGCAGAGTGTACAATCTAATCATGGTTAGCCGTGTCCCTGGTTATGGACAATTCTGAGTATCTAGTACTTGAGTATTCGCATGTATCTCAACACTCTAAAATTAATATTGCTGGGTTGTTAAGTACTATTAATTGGGATCTTTGAGTTGGGGTTTACCTTCTCAAATGATGTTTCAACTACCATGATAGTTAAATTAAAATTGATTCCTTTGAAGTAGGAAAAATTGGCTTTTCGCAAAAACTGTAACCATAGGGCTTTCCACCAGCCAAATATGCATGTAGTGGTAGCATTATTCTGTTATTGCTCTTTTGTGTTACATTGCCAGCATATTCCATGTGCTGACCCGTTCTCGGGCTGCAACGTATTATGTTGCAGACTTTTCAGACGAGGAGTAAGGTTCGTAGGTCGTTGCCGTGCAACTCAGCTATGTCGTTGGAGTTGATGGACTCACTATATCTTCCAAGCCTTCCGATGTTATCGCATTAGATGGCCTTAAGCCATATTATTGTAATGAGTTCTCTTTGAGACATTCGATGTAATAAGTGTGTGATTTCTACTCTGTTATAAATACTTCAAAGTACTGTGTGGTGTCAGCATTACTGATCCAGGGATGACACCTGAGCAAAGAGACTTGACCATCTGAGGTCGGGTAGCTACAAGATGGTATCAGAGCACACGCTGAGTGTAGGACACGACCACTAAGATAAACCATAGGTCACACTTCTCTTCTCATTTCTGACTCCTCTTCTCTTTCCACTCTTTAGGATGAAGGAGATGAAGATCAAGTCACTAGGTACTTGAATATTGGAATACCAAGCTTCACTGGGACGAACAACGCCACCCTACCGGAAGAACAGTGCTGGATGATTCAAGTACGCGTTCCAGGAAGGACGTTCTAGCCAAATTCAAAACCCATAGAATTTTCTTTCGAAGCACCCACTTGGAGCCTTGGCAAGAGTATGGCAGCTCATATTACCATGGGACGCATTGGAGAAATCTACAACAAGGAACTAGAAGATACCACCTATCAAATATGTGGGCGCCGAGATGAACAATGGGAGATGATCAGCACCAGGAAGGATATATATGTCGCAGCCTTTATCCAGGAGCAAAACCAGCACATTCGACGTTAGGAGAACCAGATGTGCGCAGACATGATCGAGTTGAAGAAGGCGAAGACCAGGATCATCGAGCTGGAGGAAGAAATTAAGTTCACACGCGATGGATATGAGGAGGAAATCAAGACGCTATTGGAGAAGAATGATGACCTAGTCGAGAAGATCGGAATTTTCATGGGAGGACCAGTTCCGAGAGAAGACCCCATTCGTTCGGACAACTACATCATCATCGACGACACTGATTCGGATTCAAGTGATGATGACTACGGAGATGAAGCTGGAGAAGACATCATGGAGTCTTCCACTGATCAAAATTTCTAGATGACCACCATATGATAATAGTATTCCCCCATGTAACTAGTAATAGTAGTGAGCACTTTTGCGATAGTCTTAGACCGTTTTGTATGCCTTTGCTTGACTGATTGAATGAATGCTTGTGTTTGCCTCATATACATATGGGTAGTGTTTCTCCCCTAGATCTTTTTCTATTCTAAATATCTTCCATCTAAACCCATCAGATGCCTCTGAGGAGAGACCCCGAGTTTGTTTTCCCACCAGAGATCACCTAGTTGATCCAGCAGCAGAATGCCTTGATGCAATTGCTAGTTCAGAACCAGGGCAATGCCAATAACAACAATGCCAACAACAACAACCCGCCGCCAGTGGATAACCTCGCCCGTTTCTTAAGGTTACAGCCGCCGGTGTTCTCCTACAACATCGAGCCAATAGTTGCAGATGATTGGCTATGTCGTATTGGAAGGGCCTTAACCACCGCTGGATGCACAGATGCTGAGAAGGTGCGTTTTGCTGCACACCAACTGGATGGACCTGCAGCCGCATGGTGGGAGAATTTCACAGCCACCTATCCTATCGACACTGTCACATGGGCTCAGTTTCAGCAGGCTTTTCGCACTGCCCATGTCTCGACTGGAGCTATGCAGATGAAGAAGCGTGAGTTTCGCAACCTACGCCAGGGGAATCGTACTGTTGGCCAGTATGTGGATGAGTTTAGCAAGTTATCACGTTATGCCCCTGATGATGTGGCCACAGATGCCGCGAAGCAGGAGAAGTTTATGGAAGGGCTGAATGATGAGATGAGTATGCAGTTGATGGTAGAAACCTTCAACAACTACCAGGAGTTGGTAGATAAGGCCCTGATGATTGAAGGGAAGCAGCAGCAGATTGATAACCGTAAGAGAAAGTATGGACAAGGAAAATACAACTCCGGAGCTCACCAGAAGCCCCGCTTGACCCCGAACTCAGGTGGACTTCTTCATAACCATGGAGGACATAACCATGCTGGAGGAGGATCGCATAACCATAATGGTGCGAAAAACGGGAATGGGAATGGAGCCAACAATAATCAGAACCGCTCTAACCCATCTACACCCGCAAAGAGAGACTTAAGCCAAGTTGTTTGCTACAAGTGCGGGAAGACAGGGCACTATGCCAATGACTGCTCTGAAGGAAAGAATGGGAATGGAAACGGGAGCGCAGGGAAGAAGCCCAATCCATTCAACAAAGGACAAGTGAACCACGTTAACGTGAAGGAGGTAGAAGAGCAGCCGGACGCGGTAATAGGTAAGTTTTTGGTTCAGTCAGTTACCGCTATTGTTCTTTTCGATACTGGTGCATCACATTCATACATATCAAGGGGATTTGTGGAAAAATTGAAGTTACCAACCCAAACCCTTAGGACACCCCTCTTAGTGAGCTCGCCAGGATCAGAGTACATGGCTAGCAGATGGTGCACCCAGATACCCCTAATCATTGGCACACATGTATTTCCGTCTGACCTAATTATCTTGGAGTCGCAAGGATTGGATGTGATATTAGGTATGGACTGGATGTCAAAGTATGAAGGAAGTATTGACTGTGCTAGTAAGTCAATTTATCTTACTACCCTGGAGGGAAAAAGGATTAAGTATGTATCTAGGCATGTGCCTAGGAGGAGCCAAGTAAACGCCCTCACGGGAGTTGTACAGGAGGAAGTACCTATAGTAAAGGATTTTCCGGATGTTTTTCCCGAAGAGTTACCAGGTATGCCACCGGACAAAGACATTGAGTTTTTGATAGAGCTATTGCCAGGAACAGGACCGATATCCAAGAGACCCTATCGGATGCCAGCAAATGACCTGGAGGAAATTAAGAAGAAGATTAATGAGTTGCTGGAGAAAGGTTACATCCGTAGAAGCTCATCACCTTGGGGAGCCCCAGTACTTTTGGTGGAGAAGAAGGATAAATCCCTGAGGATGGTTGTTGATTACCGAGCTCTGAATGAAGTAACGATAAAGAACAAGTATCCCTTACCAATGATCAATGATCTGTTTGATCAGTTACAAGGAGCTAAGGTGTTTTCAAAGATTGATCTACGATCGGGATACCATCAGTTGAAGATCCGAGAGAAGGATATACCCAAGACAGCATTTACCACTCGGTATGGATTATATGAGTACACGGTCATGTCATTTGGACTGACTAACGCCCCTGCCTATTTCATGAGTATGATGAACAAGGTGTTCATGGAGTATTTGGACAAGTTTGTTGTGGTATTCATTGATGACATTATGATATACTCGAAGAACGAAGAGGAGCACGCGGAACACTTGCATTTGGTTCTCGAGAAACTCAGGGAACACCAGTTATACGCCAAATTCAGCAAGTCCGAGTTTTGGTTGAAGGAAGTTGGATTTCTTGGGCATGTTATATCCGGAGAGGGTATAGCAGTGGATCCTAGTAAGGTTCAGTCGGTCACTGAATGGTTGGCACCCACTTCAGTTGGCGAGATCCGCAGTTTTCTTGGAATGGCAGGATATTATCGGAGATTTATTGAGAATTTTTCCAAGATTGCTAAACCAATGACTGAATTTTTAAAGAAGGATACTAAGTTCAAATGGACGGAGGAGTGCGAGACAAGTTTTCAAGAGCTGAAGGAGCGATTGACTACAGCCCCAGTGCTGACCTTGCCAGATATACATAAGGAGTTTCAAGTGTATTGTGACGCCTCTCGCTTGGGACTTGGTTGTGTGCTTATGCAGGAAGGAAAGGTTGTTTCATATGCCTCATGACAACTGAAGCCACACGAGTTGAACTATGCCACGCATGATTTGGAGTTAGCAGCCGTGGTGCATGCACTAAAGACCTGGAGACATTATCTTATCGGAAACCGTTGTGATGTGTACACGGATCATAAGAGCTGGAAGTACATTTTCACACAGAAAGAGTTAACCTCAGGCAGAGGAGATGGTTGGAACTTATAAAGGATTATGACATGAAGCTACAATACCATCCAGGAAAAGCCAATGTCGTAGCAGACGCTTTGAGCCGGAAGAGTTATGCTAATGTTCTTGTGAGCAATGGAATGCCAAAGGAGTTAGCCGCAGAGATCATGGAACTACGATTGGAGATTGTTCCAAGAGATTTTCTTGCAACAATAGAAGTTCAGTCGACACTGTTGGACAAGATTCGAGAAGCTCAGAAGGAAGACAAAGAGATTGCAGAGATAAGAGAGAGGATGGGCGAAGGTAAAGCCAAAGGTTTTCGTGAGGATGAGCACGATACCTTGTGGTTTGAGGACCGAATTTATGTGCCCAACAATTCGGAGATCAGGAAGTTGATACTTCAGGAGGCCCATGACTCACCATACTCGATTCACCCCGGAAACACCAAGATGTACTTGGACTTGAAGGAACGTTTCTGGTGGACCGGAATGAAGAAGGATATTGCTGAGTATGTACCCGTATGTGATGTATGTCAGAGAGTAAAGGCAGAACATTAGAAGCCAGCCGAACTGTTACAACCTATGCCAATACCCGAATGGAAGTGGGACAAACTTGGTATGGTCTTTATTACGGGATTACCCAGAACCAAGGTAGGATATGATTCTATATGGGTAGTTGTGGATCGATTGACTAAGGTAGCTCATTTCATCCCGGTGAAAACAACGTATACAAGTGCAAAGGTGGCCAAGATATATATGACCAGGATCGTATGCTTACATGGGGTTCCGAGGAGCATCGTATCAGATAGAGGAACCCAGTTTACTTCAAAGTTTTGGCATCAACTACACCAGACTTTGGGGACCCGATTTGGGTTCAGTACAACTTTTCACCCGCAGACAGATGGGCAGACAGAGATAGTCAATCAGATTTTTGAGGACATGTTAAGAGCCTGTGCACTAGATTATGGATCTAGTTGGGATGATAATTTGCCGTATGCAAAGTTTTCATATAACAACAGTCACCAGGCCAGTTTGAAGATGGCACCATTCGAAGCTCTGTATGGACGCAGGTGTAGAACACCATTGATGTGGGACGAGGTAGGAGACCGTCAGTTGTTTGGACCAGTTTTGATCAAGGAATAAGAGGAAAAGGTTAAGCTAATTAGAGACAGACTAAAGATTGCTCAGTCCAGACAGAAGAGTTACGCAGATTCAAGTAACCTACGAAATTGGAGACAGAGCTTATCTACGAGTATCACCCTTGAGGGGAGTAAAACATTTTGGAGTCAAGGGAAAGTTAGCCCCGAGATTTGTAGGACCGTATCATATTTTGCAACGGATGGGAGAAGTTGCCTACAAGCTGGAGTTACCTGAAGGATTGTCAGGAGTTCACGATGTATTCCACGTATCCCAGCTGAAGAAGTGTCATGCTGAGATGGCCGATGTACCATTGAATGATACAGTACCATTTGAGGCGATTCAGCTGGATAATAATCTGACCTATGAGGAGAAACCAGTAAAGATTCTTGAGTTTGATAGCCGAGTCACTTGCAACAAGGTGATCAAATTTTGCAAAGTTCAGTGGAGTCATCATACTGAGGAGGAAGCCACCTGGGAGCGAGAGGAGGATATTCGCACGGACCATCCGCACCTATTCTCTAGCCAACCCGAATCTCGGGGGCGAGATTCATCTTAAGGGGGGTAGGTTTGTAACATCCCAAATTTCCAATTTGGCATGTTATACATAGGTCATACATGCATAACATATTTTATCGCTTTTTCGTTTGCAATCCTCGAAATCCTAAGCAACTCAAGGACCTTCGGAGAGAGTTGGGGATTTTCTAATTTTCATATTTGAAAATTTTGTCAAATAGTGAAGACGAGGATTTGATTTTAATTATTTTCTCTCCGGAAAATATTTCATTTAAAAATATTAAATGAGGGGAGATAATATGACTTCTCCAAAATAATTGAAATATCGGAGGAAAAATGTTAAAATCATTTTTGGGATTTTATTTGAATTCATACGGGATTTTATTGCTCCTAGAAAAATGTTGCATGTTTTAAAAGTTGCATTTTAGGGGCCAAGAAAAGTTCATCTTGCTCTAAATATTTTATTTAGACGGAGAAAATTTGTTTTGGAATTTTTAGATTTTTATTTATTTTTCTAGGAATTTTCTTTCGGCGGAATGTTTTTTTTTTAAAAAAAAAACAACCTCGCGCCCGACTGGGCCGAAGGCCCAGCCGAGCAGGCCGGCCCAGCCCCGCGCCGCCGCCTTCCCCGCGCCGCCGCCGTGCTTGGCACGGATGCCGAGGGCGACTCCGAGCCGGACTCCACCCCCGGGCGCCCCCTTCCCCAAGCCGCCCGCCCCGCCCTCCTATTTAACTCGCCGCCCCACCGCCACACCACCACCCGCCACCACCCGCCACCCGCGCCGCCGTCGGAGCCCGCCCCGAGCCCCGATCCGCCGCCACCCGAGCCGCCGCCGTCGCCCTCGCGCCACCGCCGCCTCCCGCCGCCACCCCGCAGCCCGCCGAGCCCCGCAGCCGTCGCCGAGCCCCGCCGGAGCCGCAGCCCCGCCGGACGAGCCTCGCCGGAGGTACCCGACCCCGCCGCCGGTTTTTTTTTAAATAAACCCTTCGATTTTTTTTGAAAACCCTAGATCGTTTTTTTTCTAGATCGGATTTTTTTTTGGTTTAGTTACCTAGCGAACTTCCGTTCGCCTGTTCGTTTTAACGAACGTGTTCACTGTTTAGTTTCTGCTAACGAACGTTCGTTAGCTGTTCGTCATTTTTCTTTTATCGGATTTATTCCGCGATTATTCTGATCGTGATTTCTGATCCGATTTTCAAACCTATTTATCTTTTCGCTCGTTTATCGGAATCAGGCGATTCAAGCGCCTGGAGTTTCATCTCGAAACCCTCGTTCTGAATAACCAACTCAAACAAGACTTTTCTTCTGTAAAATTTGACTTAGATCCAGAATAGCAAAACGAAGATGTTTCTTTTGCCGTTTGAGTTTCGTTGCTTCGTTTGATTTGATTCTTTTTGCAAACCGGAGTTCTTAAGTTGAACTCTCCGGTCAAGCTCTTTTATTTGGAGTTCTACTTGTGAATCTTTGATTGTTGCTTATGTATGTTATTGTTTGCTTGCGATAGAATTCCCAGAGTGCGAAGCGTGTTACTACGAGTCACTATGATTCCCGGATCGTCAGCAAGGCAAGTAACACGTTGATCATACTCTTTTCATACCCATTTTTTATGCATTAGTTTCAATCCTCAAACATTGCATGATTAGGATGCCTTTAACATGTGGGTATTGGGAAGTAGTTGATGAGGTAGAACCTATTGTCCTGTTTTATTATCAAACCCTTGGGAGTTACTTCTACGTTATGCTTATATTGCCATGCTATATATGCTCGTAGACGTGGCTTGGGTTTGAGTGATATCCATGACAGATGTGAGATTGATAATTAATGGTTTAATTAAGGTGGCAACTTTAATACACATCTGGGTGGATTGAGGCACCTGGGGTTACCAGTGATTGCCTGTTTTATTTTTGGAAATCCCGGGGTTACCGTGTGATTCTCCTATGGACCGCCACCCAGGCTCAAAGGGAACTGAGTCTATTCATGCTAGAAACTTCCATGTGCAGCCGTAAGCTATTATGGGCTCTAGCATAGTTGAGTAAGTTGCGTGAAGCTCTTGAAGAGGTGGCTCAGCAGGTAGTGGGTTTGTAGGTTTGGTATGGTCTGCCCGAAGTAGAGAGTTAATGCTTCTGAAAGACTGTGTCTCGGTCATCCGTCTCTCAAACACCCTGCAGTGTGAGAATCAACGGAGGCGATCGAGTCTTGCGGGGAAAAGTGCGCAAACCTCTGCAGAGTGTACAATCTAATCATGGTTAGCCGTGTCCCCGGTTATGGACAATTCTGAGTATCTAGTACTTGAGTATTCGCATGTATCTCAACACTCTAAAATTAATATTGCTGGGTTGTTAAGTACTATTAATTGGGATCTTTGAGTTGGGGTTTACCTTCTCAAATGATGTTTCAACTACCATGATAGTCAAATTAAAATTGATTCCTTTGATGTAGGAAAAAATTGGCTTTTCGCAAAAACTGTAACCATAGAGCTTTCCACCAGCCAAATATGCATGTAGTGGTAGCATTATTCTGTTATTGCTCTTTTGTGTTACATTGCCAGCATATTCCATGTGCTGACCCGTTCTCGGGCTGCAACGTATTATGTTGTAGACTTTTCAGACGAGGAGTAAGGTTCGTAGGTCGTTGCCGTGCAGCTCAGCTATGCCGTTGGAGTTGATGGACTCACTATATCTTCCAAGCCTTCCGCTGTTATCGCATTAGATGGCCTTAAGCCATATTATTGTAATAAGTTATCTTTGAGACATTCGATGTAGTAAGTGTGTGATTGCTACTCTGTTATAAATCCTTCGAAGTACTGTGTGGTGTCAGCATTACTGATCCAGGGATGACACCTGAGCACAAAGACTTGACCATCTGAGGTCGGGTCGCTACATCTTGAAAGGGCTATGGAAATGCCATAATAGGTAAGTACGGTGGCTGTATTGAGGAAGATACAAGGAGGCTTATGTGTGATGAGGTGTATGATATCACGGGGTTTGGATGCACCTGCGAAGTTTGCACCCAATCTTGAGGTGAGAAAGGGCAATGCACGGTATTGAAGAGGCTAGCAATATGCGGAAGGATGAGAGTGCGTATAATCCGTGGACTCACATTAATCATAAAGAACTCATATACTTATTGTGGAAGTTTACTAGCCTCGAAGCAAAGTACTACTTGCATGCTCCTAGTGGGATAGAGGAAAAGGCCATTACTCATCCCTGACCGACACTCATAATGTAGACAGTCGATAATAAATCATGCTCCCACTTCATCGCAAAACTAAAGGTTATACGTGCACGCTTCAAGAATCACAAACTTTAATATCGATATTTTTACTAAACCACAATCATCCACTAGGACAAGCACATATTACCATCTTAATATCGCAAAACTATTGCAAGGAATCAAACATATCATATTCAATGATCTACAAGTTTTATGTAGGATTTTATGGCTAACCATGTGAATGACCAATTCTGGTTAATTCTCTAAATAGATATAAGTGAAGCATGAGAGTTTAATTATTCCTACAAAAGGCCACACTCTAATAAATATCAGTGAAGCAAAAGAGCATTCTACAAATAACAGTTTCCCAAATGTAGAGAAATGAGCATCCAAACTTCAAATGATATAACCGAAGCACATGAAGCATTCTATAAAGCCTTACTCAAAAGATATAAGTGAAGTTCAAATAGCATTCTATAAATCAACCAAGGACTTTATCATACCAACATGGTGTATAAAATCAAAGGAAAAATAAACACAAAAGATGCTCCAAGAATTTAGGCATATCATGTGAACAAAACAAAACCCGAGACATACCAATAATTGTCGAAGAAGAAAGACGGGATGCCTTCTGGGCATCTCCAAGCTTAGACACTTGAGTCTCATTCAATATTAACTTGGGGTTCCTTGGGCATCCCCAATCTTGAACTATTGCCTCTCCTTATTCTTCTCATATCGATACCTCCTCGATCTTCGAACACTTCATCCACACAAAACTTAACCGAACTTTTTATTAGAAGGGTTAGTACATATAACATCAAATCCCATCATGTCATGCAGTAGTATTACCAAACATCCCCGCATTATATGCGTGGGGGCTGAAGCCGACGACTGCAAACTTTCAGGTTATATACATACATACATAAACGACCATATAGGAGGCACTATAATTCTTTCGGGCAAAAGAATATACACAACCTTTATAATCAAAATAGCATTGTTTTTACAATCAAGATACATGTCACTCAAACATGGTACTCTTCGAGCACTGAGCCTCTATTAAACGGGCACCTTCTAGGACTTCTTCAAAATAGTGCTCGGGCGAGCCCTAGCCTCCGGCCGGACCCCGGGATGCAATAGCGGTGGCCTCCATCCCTGCCCAATATGTCTTAACACGGGCAAGAGCCATCCGCGCACCCTCTATGCACGCCGACCTCTTTACAGCGTCAATATGCGGCACATCACGAAGGAATCGTTGCACTAAACCAAAATAACTATCAGGCCTTGGTCCCTTCGGCCAAAGATGATCCACGACAGACCTCATAGCAAGCCCGGACAACCTATGAAGCTCGGCCCACTCAGCCATTTGTTCATTTAATAGTAGCGGACGCTTCAGAGCACTAAACTGCGACCAGAACAACCTTTCAACCTCATGATCTTTATGATCTTTGAAATACTCAGTAACATCAGCAGCACTCTTTGCCAAGTCCAAGTATGCGTCTGCAGCACTCCATTATTGATCCAGAGGGGCATACTTTGGATCTCCGAACTCCGTCCGCAACAAAAAGGGCTTCCCAGCCGTGATATCTCTAGCTTCATGAAGCTCCTCCCTTGCCGCTCTGATTTCAGAGCGAGTTTCCTTGGATGCTTCCAAGTCCTTATGTAGGTTATCCGCTTTTGCTTGGCTTTCTTTTTCGAGGAGCTCATATCGGCTAGCGGCATCTTTCAGCTCAACAGCCATCTTGGCTAATTGATCTTCGCTCGGACGATGAGTAGCCTATTTGGCCCTTAACTCTTTGGCCGCCTTTAGGGCAGCCTCATCGCTTCTCCTAGCATGTTCCTTGGCTCGGGCAAGTTCCGCCCGAAGGGTCTCCACGGCGGCAGCTCCATCTGCAGTCATAGCATATTATAGATACTAGCATCATGCTCCTCTTAATATTTGCTGAACACCCAAAAATACATACCCTGTGCCTTGTCAAGCCGCTTGTTCACAAGCGCGTTGTCGGCATCCGCCACGTCAAGATGCCGCCTCAATTCGGCAAAATCGGCAGTCCGGCCAGCTGCCGGACACTCAGCCGCCTGCACGTAAAAGCAGCGCGATCATTACCTGGGACTATGATCGTCTGTTTGCCGCCTCTGGACAGCAACCAGAGTCTCAGGGGCTACTATCTATACAGAGCACACCTAGTGTGTGCGGTACCATCAAAAATACATATATATTACTTTGTGTACCTCAAAGCCTATTAGGAGGCTCGTAAAAGCTTCATTCAACCTGCTTTTCGCGGATGAAATCATCTCAACCACTGTACCCATTAAGGTACGATGCGCCTCTGAGATAGCTTCTTGCTCCAGAAGACCCATCACTACAAAAAAAATACACTTCCGTGATGATAACTGTTTGTCACAGTAGGTCGTGATTTTTGTCATGCATGTACATCCATGACGATTTTATGACAAAATCAAGATAGTCATACCTGTGCTGCCATAGAACTGTTCCATGACATTACCAAAATTATCATCACGGAAGTGTCCACTTCCATGATGATAAATCGCGCGTCATAGAAATGCTTTCGTCAATGGTGACCGACACGTGGCATCCACCGTAACGGAACAACGTTAAGCTATCGGGTCGGGATTTGGATCTGATAACCCGTTAACAGCACTGACCAATGGGAAATTTCCATGAGTAAAATTCTTATTGGCCGGACAAAACACGTGTCAGCTCGTCAATGGGTCAGATAGGCGCCTATGATATGTTAACACGTGCCACGGCCCACCACTGGCCCATTTAGCTCACAAAGTCGGCCCGTTTGACTTGGTCAAAAGTTAATGGGCTGGCCCATGAAAAGCCTGTTAACGGTCTCTTCGCAAATAGCCCATTTTACGGCTCGTTAACTCACGGCCCTTTAGGCCCTAAAGGAAATGGGCCCAACAACATCATGTGGGCCATCAAACATAACACCAGCCCATTTCACTTTTGGCCCACATATGGCCCACGACGTCTTTTGGCCCATATGAGGCCTTCATATCTTTCGGCCCTTTACAGGCCCACGGTGACTCTAGCCCATAATGAACAGTAATTTTCTTTGTACCCGTTAACGACTCGTGATTTACACGGGGCGTTTCGAGCCTGTGTTAGCTTTTGCCCTATTGACGACCCATACGTTCTTGGGTTCCTTTTCGTCCCTCGATTACTTCCGGCCCATTACTGGCCTGTTCCACTAATGGGCCAAATTCGGCCCATGGCAAGAGTCGACCCGTTACTGGCTTGTTACCCTAATGGGCCAAATTCGGCCCATGGCAAGAGTCAGCCCCTTTCTGGCTTGTTAACCCGTTGCGCCGTTTCCAGCCCGTCCTATATTCTGGCCCATTAACGACACATTATACCTGTGACAGAATTAAGACTTTGGTGTCCTACGGTCTGTTACCGTGCTGGGCCGATACCAATTACGCCATTTATCCGACGGCCCGAGGCCCACCGATTCTACGGCCCTGTTGGAGGCCCATTTATCGACGGCCCAGAGGAGACCCATGGATCCTACAGCCCGTAGGAGACCCATGGATCCTACGGCCCATATATGGCCCATGGTTGTTGCGGCCACTAGCAAACCAGGGAAAAAGAAGACTAGGAAATAAATAAGGCCGAAAATAACGCTAGGCTATAAAGCCGATTGCACATATTACATCCACTCGGCATCAAAGATCGCCACCAGTGCAAATATAGGGAACACCCTAGACTATACAAAAATGGCTTGTTGTTTTCTTCAGCCGGTGGCTGCACGTTAAGAATAAATTTTGTATCACACCAAAACAAATTACAACTATATAACAAAAGGAAGGTTGGCATAAAACTTAACAGTCTAGCAGATAAATGCACCACCAGAAGTTCAGAAGCTCAGTTCATTTGACCTGACTGTTACGTTTTCATGTTGTATTGTCCGATGGAGCACCATAACCCTCGCCTTCATTTCCCCTAGGCTCCTGAACAACATGGCAAATGTCTGATAGTCTGGTTTCAAAACCATGCATATCTTGACGACGTCGAACAATGTCTCTCCTTGTTTCACAAAGGGTCTTTGTTAGGGAATGGACTTGTGTCTGGAGTGTAGATACAACATTGCTTTGAGCTTGCATATCTTGATCATGAGGCAGTTTAGACGTTGCCTTAACAACCAACCCAGTATTACGCAGGAACGTGCTTTTGGCACTGTTAGTGGACAGGTACTGACCCACTACAGCAAGAGCTGACATTGCGGCTATAGTTGCCTCGCCACCTTCAGAAGGTGGCGGTTCCACCATTTTTTCCATAGCTCGCTGAAAAGTTGAGGTTTTACATTAGTAGTACCAGAACAGAAGATATTAAGGATGCAGCAAAACCAAACAAAATAGCTTTGGTCTATATAAAGAACTTATTTTGGTGAACCCATGTAAAATATTAGTTGTATTTTATTGCAAAGTACATAATAAAACCAGGTTCCAAACATATGACCATGTACCATTGCTAATGTATTGTCTATTTCTTCACATTGTATTGAGGGCTAAGGATAAAGAGACGAAGTTTACAATACGGTAAGCATAGTATGACATCATTCATATCACAAAACAACTGAGAACAGACAAATAGGCAATTGTAACGTTGTGTGGGCGAGTCCAGCATGGAACTAGATTACGGGTCAAGATCAAAGTAACATCACTCCTCTCTTTGAAACCTTGTAAGGTGCAATGATACGCTAAGACAATTGTGTATAAAATTGAAAAGAGTAATAGACATTGGCTACAAACCATGAAGTTCAAGTCACAAGTCAGAGTAAGTAATAGTTAAAAGGCATGAGGATTAAGGACTTGCAACAACGGCTTTGATTGGTGTAGTCATGCCCTTCTTCTTGTTGGTGTGACAGTCCTTGAAGATTTCCACAGCATTAGGTTCAGGTACTTTTTGGTCCTTGCGGGCTTTCCTCTGCATTTCGAACAAGTCAATATACATCTAATAATATGGTACAGCGCGAAAAGAGTGAAACAGCAGCTAATTACATGAGCCTCGCAGTGTGCAATATAGCTACGAGATCCTGTCGTCTGTTGGAATTTCACTTTCGTATGGCTGGCCTTGTTCTTTGAATAGTTCACCTACTAGAAGATAGATTTGTGTGGCACATGAGTAAATAGGACTTCAACATGTGATCTGATCACATATATATAATGTACCTGATACTTCGGACCAGACCAGTGTTTAACAAGGCCCCTCCAGTCATCATCCGATATATTTTCCACTAGAGATGTTTGGGAAAGTTCACTGTTAGCCTTGCCTTCAAAGTGAGTTTTCCTCAAGTTATACCGATACTATCGCAGAGCAGACTTGAAAACATGGGTGCAAGCTTGTCTGGTTGCATCATCTTGGCTATCAACCTTGAACCTCATCTATTGAAAAGTATGTGAGTCTCATTATCAGCAACCTAGAAAGTATGGGACAGAGAAAGACAATATTACTAGTTTCCATGCATAACCATACTTACAGATAAATGGTCGAGGAAGGTGTTAAACTGGGTTTTGTCTTTGTCATTCCTGTACTGAATCCATGTTGGGAGGATACGTACATGACACCTAAGGGCAACTGCTGCCTCTGATACTAACTTGGCTGACTCTGTAGCATCACGTGGCTTTTTAAACCTGCCTCAAAACGGATCTCCATTCTTCCTCCTCTAGATTTAGCTAACCTATCGAGCATTATCCCTGATGTTTGTTTCCTCTTGTGCCTAGGTGCTAGTCCAACAACGAACATAGGAAGTGTTAGTGTACATCAATCTATGAGACTACATATAAAGAAGCATGCAACTGTAACTTGACTCCAGCAACTACCATCTTACTGTTGAAGCTCACTAGGTTCATCTGATATTGCCAACTCGTCTTGTGTCAAGAGTGCTTGGGAAGTAGTGTCAGGTGGCAAGGGAGCTTGGGAATGTGCTGCTAGCTCAGTTGATGCACGAGTAAGTCGTGCAGCTGGTAGTATTGTGGTAGGTGTTGCCAGAACTAGGGCTGTCTCTGCTTGTTTGGTGGCAGCTATTTGTTTCTGTTTGGCTTTATTTTCAGCTCATGTAGCATGGGATGCCGTGTTTGTAGAATTTTCCGCTAGACTTTGTCCTTCTATTGCACCATCAGTACCAGCAGAATCTGCAGGATTCATCCGCTTCTCATTCCCTGCATTCTGTGTTTCTCCCTCTTTCTCCGTGCCATGTTAAGTCAAGCCGATAAGAAAAACGAATAATAATTTAGTTCTTCAGAACAAATTGTTGCGTGACGCAGACGAACTGAACTTTGATGTTAGAAAACCACATGATAGTAGGATGTAATATGTATGAAAAACAGGACGGAAGAGATAACCAGAACTATGATGTGTAAACTAAGAAGACATTTCACCAAATTAGAAGCAATGCAATGGAAGGTAGGCACCATATGAAAGATGCTACAAATATCGCTCTGCCAAGTTAACAGTGTCTCATCATAAATGGCGTTTAAACAAATATGAAGCAGTACAAGAAATAAATCATATGCAAGATGCAAACAACACCACACTACCATGTTAGAGGTCTCTCGTCATTAGTGTCATTGCATATTCACAGCTTATGATGTGTAAATTAAGGAGAAGGCATTTCAACAAATTAGAAGCAATGAAAGCTAGACACCATATGAAAGATGCAACGAATATCACTCTACCAAGTTAAAACTGTCTCGTCATAAGTTCCATTTCAACAAATTAGTAGTACAAGCTAGAAAAGAATGCGAGATGTAACCTATATCACACTCCGAAGTCAAACGTGTCTTATGATAAGTGATTGTTGCAGGTTACACAATGGTAGTAATTTGATGTAAGAACATGGTGTGATAGACACATATTGTATGTTCTAGAAACAGGAACATGTGTCTTATTCAAGTACAATGTGTAAAGTAAGCAGATGGAATTCAACAAAATTAGACATCACACATAACATGCAACCACATATAACAGTGCCAAGTTAGAGGGAGCACCGGTGATGGTGCACTAGGGGAGATGTGCTAATCATAAACACAGCTTTGTTGAGTGTCTATGCATGTGTTGTCTTGGAAATCATCTTGGGGGTGTGGAGGAGTAGAAATTGTAGAGGCCCTCCGTTCGGAAGGAGCACCTTTATCCGTTGCCTTGCTAACTTCCTTCCGCTTTATTGATTTTGAATTGTTAATTAAACCGACAAGAAAAAGCAATAAAATTCTCTCTTCAGAACTCATTCATGCATGATACTGACAATCACTACTTTGATGTAAGGCAAACACATGATACCAGGATGGAATATATACGAAAAATAGGACAGCATGGCATGTTCACAACTGTTTGTGTAAACTAAGCAGAAACCAACAAATAAGAAGTAATGCAAGCTAGACACCATGTGAAAGATGCAACCAATATGACTCTGCCGAGTTAAAAGCGTCCCATCATAAATGGAATTTAAACAAATTAGAAGCAGCGCATGCTATAAATCATATGAAAGATGCAACTAATATCGCACTACATATACTAAAGGTGTCTCTTCATATTGATTGATGTGAGATACAAAAAAACAATAGGTTTATGTAAGGACATGCTTAATAGACAGATGTACTATGTACTAAATACAGGAAGGCATGTCAGATTAACACGTATAATGTATAAGCTAAGCAGACTAGCACATGCAGTTTAACCAGATTGGAAGAATTACAATCTAGACACCATATGCAACATGCAACCACATATCACGCTGCCAAGTTAGAGCAAGCACCTGTGATGCTAGTGGAGGGGAAATGCTGCAATCAACTACAGAGCTACGTTCACCATCTTCATCTAGCATTTCTATTTCTTGAGAATCATGTTGGGAGGCTGACGCTGCATTCTTTAAATAAGGAGTAGTCCCCTTGCCTTCCCGCCTCATCATAAGTGATTGATGAGGGATACACAAGAACATTAGTTTGATGTAAGAACATGGTTAATACACAGATGTACTAGTATGTACCAAAAACAGAAAGGCATGTCATATTCAAAGGTATAATGTGTAAGCTAAGCAGATGATATTTAGCTAAATTGGAAGCAATACAAGCTAGACATCCGGCTGGAGTGGCTAGCATGATCATCTAGGACCTGAGAGCCTGGTGGGAGGCGGGCTGCTTCGCCACCATCGCAGCTTTTTAGTTGGCTTCCAGGTGATGCCTATCTTTCCTAGGCTTGTCACTGGCTGGGCCAGTGCCCTGACTAGCTATTTGTCTTCTGGTGCTCACGGGATGGTGGTTCATGTAAAAAAATATATTTCCTTATCAGACAGACTTCGGCCTTTCGAATACAAGCTAGACACCATATGGAACATACAACCACATATGACACCGTGAAGTTAAAGCAAGCACCTGGGATGGTGGTTCATTGAGAGCGAGGTCATCAGCTCCAGAGCTACGATTACCGTCTCCATCTGCTGACATTGCACCCTTTATAGCGCAGTAACGTGTCGTGCCTAACCGCGAAGAAAGCTGGTTCAACTTCTCTCTTATCTTTTTTGCTTCTCTTTTGGCAGGCTCTAAAATACCCTTGCATAAAAACATAATAGTGAGAGTATGGGTGAAGTGTGTGCAGAACTAGTGCACTGTAAAAGTAGCAGATAGCAGGTGGCTAAAACATAAATGACAGGAGACATATGATAGCTCTCCAACATTGCATGGCAAATAGAATTAGATTTTACTCTGTATGATTTTTTAATATATGAGCACAAGAAATGCAGGTACTCCTCCAGCACACCACCACATGTGGTCATATCAAAGATAACAGTCGACTAAAAATAAATAGGCCACTCTATTTTTTTAATGGACCATCCGATCTATAAGGAACGGGCAAATGGCCTTCGTCTACCTCCCGCTAGTCACTGTTGATGATCTTTCGCGAACCACCAGCGACCACGGGCCCAGACCACTACCTCCGCCGCCCCGCCCTCCCCTCGACCTCACACCACCACCATGCTTGGCAGTGCCCCCAGGCCATCATTTTAATCCGGGCCGACCTCCAGATCGGGCGCCAGTAGCTCTAGGCCACACACGCCCCTAAGATAAACACCAAGGCGCTGCTTCCCCGGTGTAATAGGTGTACTAGCGCCTGACACACCGGGGAATGCTTCCGTTAATTGGGAATTAACTGGCCAGAAATTGAAATTCAGGGGGGCGACAGACCTCTAGCTAAGGTGTAATAGTATATGAGGAGAAACCTTATGCATCGCGACTTACTAGGAACATCTAGTATCAAGAAGAAGCGGTCAACTAGTGTCTTTTGTGGGATGAATACCGTGCAAGCAGAGACGTAAGATTTGCACGAATAAGGGAAGAGGAGTACCATTTTCGGTTGCCGGTGTGGTCACCTCCACATGTCACGCCGATCTTCTTCTTTTTACAAGGGAAACCGATGTTCTGGAGGGTGTAGGCTTGGACGAACCCATGGCCAAATTATTGACTGTGTTGCCATGGCCGTATGTCGGCGGAGGGGAAGCAGATTCGAGGCGGCGAAGGACGGCGTAGCAGGATCAGCTCCGATGCAGTGGAGGGTGGCGAAGTTGGAGCGGCAGCAGTGAGGCGCAGGACGGCATGGTTGAACTGGCTCGGGTACGGACGGCTCGGCCTCGGCTTCAACTACTAGCCGTGGACGACGTTGCGGTTGAGGTTGCGGTGGACGACGACGTTGGTGTATCAGCTCCGCCGTGATGGAGGAGGGCGGCGGTTGATGGGTGGGACGGGGTGGCGGACGGAGGACGCCGGGGTTTCATGGCTGGTGGAGAGGTAGTTTTGGCGCCCACGGAGTAGGAATGGGGAATCGGACGGGTGGGGGGGACCATGTTTCCGTCTGGGACATGCTTGTTTTTGGCTTTTTGAACAGAAGATGGGAAGCGCTTGTTTGAAATTTGGGGAAAGTACAAACTTTACCCCCCTCTTAAATTTCGGACCTACTGCGGGTCGGGGGTAGGATGGTAATCCCAGGTGTCCCAAATAGTAGGCGGGAGCTATTTCGGCCGCGCGCGTGTGTGCTTAGACGGCCATTGTATATGAATGTTTTTCGGAGGCGGTTGTGTGGCGTCTAGATGAAGCTACAAACCTACCCTGGTTTAGACCTTTGGACGTCGGGCCGGTAGGTTTCACGGGTCGGAGTTATTAGAAAAGTAATTTCCTTGTACTACCAAACATTGGTCTCACGCGGTTTCGGGCGAGTAGAGGCTCTTTTGGCGCTTCGTTCAAAATTTTGAAACACAAGCATTCACGTTTAGAGTACTCTTGAACTATGAGGATTGGCCTAAATAGACAATGTTATATTTGACCTTGTATGTTTGAAAACCTCATTAGATTATCCGCTTCTTTTTGAAATTTTGACACTTCAAAATCCTATAACTACAATTATTTTGGAATCGAGGAGCTAAATTTGAATCTATTTTGTACACGACTACATATGCTATTATGTACAAAATCAGAGCAAAGATTGGTGGCCCCATAATTTAGGTATGGTTTACAAATGCCATGATATCAAATTCAAATAATTGATTGGACTTCATGTTGAATTCGATTTTTTTAAACCACCTTAAGTTGAATTCAAATGTATGCTGGTTCATAGGTAGCTATTTATAATGTTCATTGTGTAACTTTCCTATCTAAAATGTGCTTTACACACACGACATGAACTATACTCACGTTTATATTCGATTGCTAAAGTGATGCATGGTATGGAGTTCAAAATACTAACTATGTGGATCAATTGTGTCGAATAATAACATAGACATGCTCAAATTTGATAGAATCTAGATGTCTGACAGATCAATGACCGCTCCTTACGCGAATTGCAAATATCATGATCCCATCCTAATATTTGGATACAATTTATATCTTTAATAAATATGTACAGTGGTCTTTTATGTGTAGTTTCACTCTCCATTGGTGGTCTCTCACACATGCTCACACACTCTCTCCCGAGGTGTCTTTCCCGCACACATGCTCTAGATATAATTACAATTGTTTTCACTAACCTTTATCACAAGCACTCTTCCTCTCGCAAACATACACACGCACAATCCCCATCGACCCTTTCTATATACATGGACCTGCCTACGTGTCTCATGTACGCACATTATCTTTAGGCCTGTCTCTAATGCATTGTCTCACACCTCTCTTCCTAATCGACGAGTATGATTCTAGCAGAGCATTCTGTAGTATGCCCCTTAAAGTTAGGTTGGATGAATAGTAATATCAGAGATAAAGGGGTTACCTTAGTCCGAGAACCTAGGGTTACAAATCCTAGCCGGCTTTGTCAGTGGACACAAATTCCTTCACAATTCTGTTATCTTTGTCTTGTATGACTAGTCATCCATGGGTCTTCCTAACTGCGTCACGGGCCGACCAATGTGGTGCAGGACAGAACCGAACGAAGGGCCTCACCTCGACCCACCGGACCTCACGCGGTGACACACCCTCTGCCCCCACGTCTCATTATCTTCTCACACCCACACATACCAACACAAACACCACACACACAAAAAATTTCTCCTGGTGCCTCTATTCCCTCCCCCTTGCATATACACACTCAAGGGAATGGAATCTCTTGTCGTGACGTCATATTCGTCTCTCTCTCTTTGTAGACCACTCTCATTTCTCGTGCTATCTCTCCCACGCCCCCCCATCGGCCCCTCTATCCATGCCTCTCTCGAATACGTAATACACACACATACCTCTCTAGGCCCCGCCAAATGCATCAACTACACATTCACACATGTTACATCACGTACCCCATTGATTTAAAAAGCCCTCTCTTCATGTTTATTTCGCATACAACATTCCTTTGGAATAAAGTGTGGCCAAACAATTATTTTAGAGTTTCTACATATATACAACATTACAAAGTTATATGGAGGAGTACGAATGCTAATTTGCATTGCATGATGCCCATAGTGATATTTATTCCGCACTGTGAATTTGTATATTTTTATACTATATACAAAGTTAGTCATAATAAAGAGAAACAAAGAGCATCTCTCTCTCCATCGCATACCCCCCCCTGTACGCCCATTTCACGTATGCACACAAAACTATCTCCAGGTCCTCTAAAAGTAAGCCCCCAGAAAATTCACGCATGTTTCATCTTTCTCTCGTGATATATGCAATGATGATCATTGTATTTGAAGCGAAAGCACTATACATACATTGGACTTCAGAATACACTCATTACGGTCACCATTTATGTTTAGTGGTTATTATAAAGTAACGGGCTCACCGTACAACTCTGTATTTGCTCATGACATGACTAGTTGACCAGTTAAACGCTCCACGTGGCACCTCTAGTGTTGCATCACATTATCTCACTACCATCATGCCCACTTGTCGACTTGTATCTACTCTACATCTACACTCTTATAAAATACATAAAATACACTCTTATAAAAAATAGAGTTGGTGTTGATGGTGTGCCTGCCATCCTGCAATATAGGCCGTCCTATTTATATCTGACGGATAGGAAAGAAACTATGGCAAATTTGCAAAAAGGTACCCAAACACCTCTCCACATTTGCAAATAAGGCCTTCCCTCATTCATCTGTTTCTCCCACAAGATAAACTAGTCATACAAATGCATCTTGATGTTACGTGCAATGCACGGGCATCTTGCTAGTAAGAATGAAAACAAACGACAAAAAAAATTTGGACGGTGGTTCGGAGTCATGACCGCGGGCACAGCGGACAAGGTGGCCTTGTATTGGTATGCTGAGCCGTCTGTTTTAACACACAGGAGTTGGTGTGGTGATTATACACACACGCACTCATGCACACGAATAGCATCCACGCAACACTCACACAAAAACATGCACCCACGCACGCACGCGTACACACGCAGCCATGCGCACACGCAACACTCACACGCACACACCAGTACACCACACGACCAACACACACTCTCACTCTCAAGTGCTCAACCTACAGGTGCATGCACACACATCAGGCCCTGACAGACACATACACAACCAGGTGATTCCCGCGCATGGGCTGGAGTCTTGTCACGGCTGCGTAAATTTGTGTTTATCTGACCTTTTCCCTATGCGAAATGACAGGTGGGACCCACAAGGAACGTGGTCAATTTAACTAGTCAACATGGCGCCACGCAAACTATTTGGCCGGTCAACAGAGTGCAATCCGATGCTGAACCGTGAGCAAGTGACCGTATAATCACCACAAAACATATATAGTGACCGTAATCAGCTTATTCTGAAGTTCGATAACCATATTACGCTTTTCTCCCTGTAGGCCCTCCAAAACTACATCTCTACATGTTCTCGCATGTTACATCTAACAACTATGCAATACAATACTACTACTACACTCTAACACAATAAATCATATGTGTTTTTAGTTTTACTAGATATCACATTGTTACTTATACCTCTCCCAATGCATTGGTGCTAAAGTGGGGTGCTAAGTGCATTAAAACTCTTAGCAACTAATGTCCCCAATGCATCGGTGCTTAGGTTTTGTAGCTAAGCCTTCTCTATTTAATTGTTTAGTAATAAAACTCCTTCATGTATTGGTTGGTAGTCTTTTTGTCTAGGTTCACGTGCTTAGCATTGGTTCTTGTTGGGGTCACCATAATCCTCTATCTCCTCTTTAATTGCTTTGCTAGATCATTTTTCTGCCTATGTGGCATCCTTAATTATTCAGTTTGTGTATATTAAAATTGCCTTTGAAATGTATGGCCAGTATCATCTACCGCGCGGGAAAAATCCCGCCCTTTCTTGTTTAATCGGGTTTGTATCGATGGATCGTGGGAAACAACAAAACTATAGTACTATACAGTACAAGTGACAGTTCACTAGGCCGTCGTGTCGTGTACTCATCCGTTGTAAGAGTGGAGCACTCGCTTTCATAAATCTTCTAGTCCCTTTCGCCGACATGTGGGACATCAAGCTAACAGGTCCACATGCCATATCGGAATATAGTGCAGAGCAGCCGGGGTGAAGCACCCCAGTCATGGCGCTAGCGTAGTAATGAGCAATGAGGTGTCAAATCACCAAGCTGCACCTTTCCTGCAGTTAAGTTGGAGGGACGAAGCAACCATCATTTCATGCGTTGCTGAATCCGCTTCTCCCTCATCTTCTTCAACTTAACCACGTGTTGTTTCTGCCGTTGTTCTGCCTCATGTGGGACGCGGATCGGCTTGGTAAAGCATTGACACGTGGGACTGCATGTTAGCAAACCACCAGGACAACGTCCCCTGAAAATAAGAAACCTCCCCCACCATCCGCTTGGCAAAATCACCTCCTTTTTATTAATCTTGATTCTATAATTTTTTAGATCAATATAATTGAGATTTGTATAGATAGCACACAGGAGCAAAGCCAAGTGGTACGGTTAAGTGCATCCACAATGTGTAGGAAAATGTGAAAATAGCTTTTGGCATCGTGGGAACCATTGTGGACGGTGTTGCCAAAGGCAAAAAGATGGAACCGAAGCTCCCTAATTGATTGATTGATTGATTGAAGGAATACAAAAATGCAACGTCTCTGTTCTTTCTCCCATGCTTGGACGCACGTAGTACAGTATAGAGCACAGAGTCCACTCCCCTGTCCCTTCTATCACATATCACAAAGCAGTGAGGCGTCAAATCAAAAAAGCACAAACGAAGCAACCATCATTTCACTCTTCGTTGACTCCGCTTCCCCATCGTCTTCTTCGAGAAACCATCTCACCGCACTAAGCTGGACGGACGGCGCTATTGTGTACTCCTAGTAGTACTAGTCCTTTGGTTCAATAGACTTCCTGGATGCAAATAAGGCGGTTGTCTCGGCTTGCAGGCAGTACTTGCGAATGACTTACCGTGGTCTCCCTCAATGGTATTCTCCGTCGAACGCACTTCGCCAAACCACAAAAAAAAGATATCATCAACATCACCGCAATGGGGAAGGAAGTCAAATATAGTTACTACCTCCATTTTTTTGTACACAAGGCCAGTATATCAAAATTACAATTTGCGAAAGGCCACTAACACTAGTCGAGGCAAAATTGATGGGATTTGCCTCATACTAGCAACCAAGGACATTAATATCCCCTGCATGCATGCCGAAGTGAGAAGGTTGGTTTGCATGGCGCTGCATTAATCAAGCGATGAGGACTGAGATGGTTAGCTCTTTGGTCTTTGGAGAAAAAATACGCCTTAATTGAGACGTGAAATGAGGATTTGTATCCATTAAATCCCACGAAAGAAAACCCCGCCTTTCTTTTCTAACACTAGTACTCCTAGTACGTACGTACTTATCCTGTTTGGGTCTAGGCCTTGCATTGCCAAACTTCGCCACACATTTTTGCCAAGCTTTCCTAAAGTTTTCAAAATGAGAAGGAGGTACACTTGTGCACGGCTGTCGCGGTCGCACCGCACCCTCACATGGTCACTCCTGCACGCCGCAGTCGCACCGCACTCTCACATAGTAGCTCCTGCACGCCGCAAACCCAACCAAGGGAACGCACCCTCACTAACACGTGCTGTCGCATGTGAACAAACAAACTCAGCCATCCTATCGCTGACACATAATTTTCATTCATAGAGTATGTTTATCCAACCGCATGTTGGGGAGTATCCGTACGGCCCGTGCGGTGGTCTGTTGGGGAAGAAGAAGAGGTGAGGAAGAAGGAAAGAAGGGTTAGGAGACGTAGGATATTCATCCAACCGCCTGAAATTGTAGACTGACCCAAGTTAGGCGACTTGAATAACAAATATATGTTTTTACACAACAAAAGATCCATAAAAACAACAACATAAAGAAAAACTATCGCTGCTCGTGGAAAGAGACGACCTTGTCGTCTTTGGCTGCCGGCGGAAACCAGCCGTAGCTGCCGACGTGTGTCTCCGCACCGTGGTTGTCCTCGGCCTCCAGCTACTCGTTCAAGCGGAGCGTGCGGGCGTTCTGCACGAACGAGAGCATAGCCCGGTTCAAGTTGAGGACGTCCGGTTCCGCCTGCAGGAGGGCCTCGATGGCAGCGGCATCCGCGCGCTCCACGTCGAGTCGAGCCCCGGCCGCTCGATTGAACTCCAGGACGTCCGGTTCCGCCTGCAGCAGGGCGTCGATGAGAGCGGCATCCACGTGCTCTGCGTCGAGTCGAGCCTCTGCCACCCAGTTCAAGTCCAGGACGTCCGGTTCCGCCTATAGGAGGGCCTCGATGGCAGCGGCATCCGCGCGCTCCGCCTCAAGTTGAGCCTCCGCCCCCCGGTTCACATCCGCGACATCCGGTTCCACCTGCAGGAAATCCTCGATGGCAGCGGCATGCGCGCGCTCCATGTTGAGTTGAGCCTCTGCCTCCTGGACCTCCTTTAGTATTGCCATGTTGAGCCGCTGGTCCGCCTGCACCATGGGGGACTGGGACGCCGGCACGAAGTCGACGTCCATCGTCCCATACCCATCAGGGTCCTTCTGCACCGCGACCTCCGCCATGAACATTGGATCGGCTTCCTCCTCCTCGTAGCTTGGCTCCAGAGAACTCGGGGATTAGCCCACCGCAAAGCGAGCTTGGGAACGGAGGTCTATGGCACCGACCGCCGGCGCGATTTCTACGCGGCGCTCCGGTGCCAGCATCTTGTAGTAAGTGATCTTGCGGCGCACCATGGCTTTCCGGCAAACTAGGGGACACTTGATGCGGGCTAGGGGATCGAAAGGTGGGCGAATGGGCTGGAGATTACGTGTGGTTTTAGGGAAGTGGCTGGCGTAGGCCGAGCAGCGAAGGTTCTGGTGTGAATAGTGGTTCCGGTGACGACCGGTCAATCGGTTTTGACTGTACATCACTCTTGTCGCGCTCACGTTGAAGCCCGGCACGCTGGACCCTCCACGTCACTCACCGAATGGAACGCGCTTCATCTTGCATTTTCGCTCGCTTGTGGGACCGCAGTTGAGAGAAAACCAACGTCCCTCCCCCTCCCCCGCCCGCGTCATTTATTATACTACCTCTCCCTCCATTTTATGCGGAGTAAATAAAAACAGAGGGAGTATACTACGGATGAGGATCCCCTGACGTGGCCGAACCCATTGAGTAACTGACATGCGGGGCCTAGCAAGCATGGGGTCCGCCAGTAAGTGACCGAAAGGGAGGGTAAGGCAGGGATACCTACGTCAGAGGATCCACTTCCACTACTACTCCCTCCTTCCAATTGCTATACAGGGCCTAGTGCATTTTTCAAGGCTAACTTTGACCAAATGTTAGAGTAATAATATATGACATGCAACTTACACAAAGCATACGGTCAAATTCGTATGTGAAAGGAGTTTCCAATGATATAATTTTCACATTATACATCTCATGTACTATTAATCTTGTCAATAGTCAAATGCGGTTTTAAAAATGCATTAGAGCATGGTTAATAATATAGCCAGTCGATGGCTATGAGGGACTGCCATGTCATCAATAGCCATCATCTATTGTATGCATTGATACGCTAGTGTGGGCTATAAGGTTGGCTATTTCCCGCAAAAAAATATAAGGTTGGCTATTGTATTAGTACTTTTTTCCATCTCCTCTCTATCTCTTTCTTCATATTCATTGTACTACTGTTTAACTAGGAATGCGTATATAGGTAAGGCTCTTGCATGAGAGCTTACTTCCCCTACTTTTTCACATCTCTCTCCTCCACATAGGCCCTATATAAGTGGAAGGAGGGAGTACAGATGTTGTCAGTACTACACGTGTACTATTGGACGGGGAGCTTAAAAAAGTTACTATTGGGCTGGCTATACATGGCGAAATCCTAGTAGGAAGAGCATGCGCGAGAACAAGCACATTCACGTGGTTGAAAACAAATTGGAAACCATCTCGAGTACAAATCTAGGAGTACGTACGAATCTAACAATATTGATTGGGCGTGTTGTTGAATGCTGATACCTTTTTGATCAAAGTAGAGATACTTTGACTACACATAAAACTTATATGTAAACTATAAACGATAGGAGGGAGTATATTGTACGTTCAAAAACAAAACGAACATTGAATACCCTTTATATATGATTTGCGGATGCTATGATCACCGGTTCAAAATTTTAAATCCGCCTTAGGTATCACATGCCCCCACTCGTTCTCTCTCGATTTCATCTCGGGGTCCGGAGATCGATTGAAAGAGGACTAGGGTGGGTACATGCGAATGATACTCGGCAGAATGTTCAAATGAGGCATGCGGGAGGATGGACTCGACTGGAGGGCGACATGATCGATGGAGAAGAGGGTTGGAGAGGAATGAGAAATAAGCAAACGCAACATGATTGTACTTGAACGACTCAAATAAACAATAAGTTGTCTCACTTGGCCTACATAGTGAAAGGCCTTATGTGCAATGCAGAGCACTGATGCTCGAATATGGCCGGGAAAACAGGCAAACCGACATGTGAGGCAACCCGTCGGGACGATGTAGCGCAGACTAGTGCAATGGAGGAGCTGGCCCACGACCTCCTCGTCACCGACAAGCGTTCATGTGGGTCGTTGGGGCCAACAATGGGGTGCAGCTCCAGCACCGCCACTTGACACGGCGACCGCAATGAGCGACACGCTCATATATTCGCTAGACACGGTCGGTTTCAGTGTGCCGAGGGTGGCGTTAGTGCTGTGGCACGACCAACAATATGTTTGGTTTGTGCCCAAGGTTGCCCCATCAAAGCATTGGGTAGCCAAAATTTTGGTTGAGGTATTGGTTGCCCATGATTTGGCCGACATTGGCAAGAAAAATGAACTAGAGTTGGCTAGAGTTCATTGGCATGCCAAAAAAAATGGCAACCATCCAAACAAAGACCAATCTTTAGGTCATGACCAAAATTTTGGTAAGGTGCACTTTGGCCACAATCCAAACACATCCCAACACCCGGCTCGTCGAGGAGGTACGAGGCGCCGCGACGCGTCCACGGAGTGGTGTAGCGCGGCCAACTGCATCCTCGGGACCTTAGGCAATGCTGGGTCGTCTTGCTTTTTCAATGACATGTGGGGATCTCATGTGAGCAAAGGGCATCTCAAACGTTGCCACGACCGTAGCTGACTACCCTGGCACACCAAAACCCTTGTCCCTCGCGCCGTCGCGCGGTGCATTCCCAGCCGGCGCCAGCTGCCCGCATTCATGCCGTCCATTCATATGTTGTTGTTAAGAGGCTCGGTGCCCGAGGAACCAACTCCAGTGACTTAATGACGCACCTGGATGCTTGGCCTCACCGTAATGCGCTACTTAAAGCGGCAACGCCCAGCTAACCTCCACACCATAGTGCATCGTCCTCCTACCTGGCACCACATCCGCCATGACCACAAGTGCGAACGCTCTGCAGGAGAGCTTGCCTTCAGGGATGAAGCTCGAGGTCGCCGCCCTCGCTCAAGTCGCCTCTCGCGATGCAATAGCGGCGTAGTCGGACGCGGAAGCGACCACACAAGTGGTGGCCACGCTAGCAGCCGATGACGGGAGCACCGTCAGCCACGCATCCTACTTGCCGCCGTCCAATGTCCTGCACCGCCGAGGTCGGGGACTCCTCCGAGGATGAGTAGGGCATGGGAGCCCGTAGGGCATGGTGTGCCAACTGGCCGGTCCATATCCCGTGTTCTACTCTTCCTCGCCTGAGACCGCACCTTCACTTCACGGGTCTTGAACCCCGACCCCGTACATAGAGATCGCAGATGGACGTCGGTCGCCACCGTAGAATAGTTTTAGGGTCGGGTTTCCTTTATTTTTCTGTCCTATAAAAGTTCAAAATGCAATGAAAATCTGCCATGTTTGCATTAATCTCGGCCGGTGTATATGAACTTTCACAATAATATACATATTGTAGGAGCACTAGCAAGATGCCCGTGCATTGCACGGAAGATCAAGATCTTGTGGGAGAAAAGGATGAATGAGGGAAAGCCTTATCTGCAAATGTGGAGAGGAGTGCGAGTAAATTGTCATAGTTTCCTTCCTATCCGTTAGATATAGATCGGACGGCCTATATTGCAGGATGACAGGCACACCATCATCACCAACTCTGCTTTTTATTGATCGAGACAAATCTAACATGCGAAGTAAAATAAACACATAGGGTCTATACATACACAATTTATCTTAGGCACTCCAATATTACGTCCACTACACATTCACGCATTTCACATCTTTCTACATCTACGGGAACTAACGAAAGGGTTAACGTAAATTGCCTCTCTCTCTCTCCTCCCCTGATTTCCATGGTGGTGGGCCCCTCCCTCCCCCCAATCTACAATCAACAGCTCACATGTTTCACATTACATTAATTACGTAACTGGGATTACGTAGGTGTTGCATTACTTGTCCTAAAAAACCCAACTAAGCCAACCTCCCAGCATATCGTGGGGGAAAAGACCCGGCCATGCCGTTTTAGTCGGGATTACCGGATTACTAGTAAGTGGTATTGATGGATCGCGCGAAGCAACAATTTTTTTTTGAGGGGGCGAAGCACCTAGTTTAAAAGGAAAAATGGTTGTACACTCACAGCACTCCTGTCGCGGTCACATTGCACCCCACACACGTTCGGTCCTGCACACGGCTCACGCAAACGGAACGCGCTTCGGCGTGCCTCTTCACTGACACATGGGATTGCACTTGGAGAAACCGACCATGTGCCAAACTCCCTCTGCCCACCGCATGAAAATCCTCCCCCCCCCACACAAAAGTCCCCCCCAAATCCGATTCAACCGCCCTTCGGCCAACTAGCCAATAATATTCCCCAAACCCCCTCCCCCCATCGCCCTCCACTCCATTCGATCTGCCAAAGCCGCCCTCCCCGTTGCGCCGATACGTTGGCGCCGCGGTTCATCGAGGGGACGCACGGTGATCCTCTCACTCCCACAGTACGCTGTCGTAGACTTCCGTCCTCTAGCCGTGTCGCCACCTCTGGCTACGTTCTTGTGGAGGCGCACGGTGCTTAGTGCCGCCACCGCTGGCAACGTTCGTGTGGAGACGCAAGGCGGTCAGCTTCTCCCACGGTACGCGCATTCTAGACTGAGGCCCCGTTCATGTCGGTGTAGCACTGAATGTTAGCTGATAGACGCTGTCAATCTCACTGTTTGCTGAAGTAGCTTACTGTCAATATGCTCTGCTTAAGAAGCTTCCTTGCCCAATTCTGCACTCAATCTGCTTAGCTGAGATGGCATGCCAAGGCCGATTAGTTGCTAAAATATCTTTCCATATATTTATTATGACGTAGATTGCCATGGTCTAGTAGTCAATCTGTTAGGTGAAATAGCTCTACACTGTTTTATACTCGATCTTTGTTGCTGCGATGGCCTTCGATAGTTCGATGGCTATGTGCTCGGCCTCATTGACTGCTGAAACAGCCTGCCATAATTTAGCACTCAAATCTATTTGCTGAATTAGCTTTACATATATTTCGTTACTTAGATCTGCTCATCCAAATATCTTGCCCTAGCTTTAGACATCGACCTAGGTATTTTTTTTTGGACTTCATAAAAAAGCATATATGTTTTTCCTATAATATCTAGTAGAAGAACTAATTTGTATGTCTAACAGATGGACAGGACTTGGATAACTTCTGCTCGAAGATTCTCCGTTTCATATGTCGAGCGGGTTGAAAACTTCATGAACTTTATCAGAGCTGAGTACGGTGGTCGAAATTAGACGTGCTCTGCCCATGTAGAAGTTGTATGAATTCAGTTACAAGACCCCAGTCAACTGTGCAAAATCATCTACACTTGTATGGGATGTCGATCACATATACTTGGTGGGTTCTGTTGGAAATATGCCCTAGAGGCAATAATAAAAGTATTATTATATTTCCTTGTTCATGATAATTGTCTTTTATTCATGCTATAATTGTATTATCCGGAAATCGTAATACACGTGTGAATACATAGACCACAATATGTCCCTAGTGGGCCTCTAGTTGACTAGCTCGTTGATCAACAGATAGTCATGGTTTCCTGGCTTTGGACATTGGATGTCGTTGATAACGGGATCACATCATTAGGAGAATAATGTGATGGACAAGACCCAATCCTAAGCATAGCTCAAGATCGTGTAGTTCGTTTGCTAGAGCTTTTCCAATGTCAAGTGTCTCTTCCTTAGACCATGAGATTGTGTAACTCCCGGATACCGTAGGAGTGCTTTGGGTGTATCAAACGTCACAACGTAACTGGGTGACTATAAAGGTGCACTACAGGTATCTCCGAAAGTGTCTGTTGGGTTGACATGGATCGAGACTGGGATTTGTCACTCCGTATGACAGAGAGGTATCTCTGGGCCCACTCGGTAATGCATCATCATAATGAGCTCAAAGTGACCAAGTGGTTGGTCACGGGATCATGCATTACGGTACGAGTAAAGTGACTTGCCGGTAACGAGACTGAACAAGGTATTGGGATACCGATGATCGAGTCTCGGTCAAGTAACATACCGATTGACAAAGGGAATTGTATAAGGGGTTGTTTAATCCTCGACATCGTGGTTCATCCGACGAAATCATCAAGGAGCATGTGGGAGCCAACATGGGTATCCAGATCCCGCTGTTGGTTATTGCCCGAGAGTCGTCTCGGTCATGTCTACGTGTCTCCCGAACCCATAGGGTCTACACACTTAAGGTTCGATGACGCTAGGGTTGTATGAATATGAGTATGCAGTATACTGAATGTTGTTCGGAGTCCCGGATGAGATCCCGGACGTCACGAGGAGTTTCAGAATGGTCCGGAGGTGAAGAATTATATATAGGAAGTGGTATTTCGGCCATGGGGAAAGTTTCGGGGTCACCCGGTAATGTACCGGGACCACCAGAAGGGTCCCGGGGGTCCACCGGGTGGGGCCACCCATCCCGGAGGGCCCTGTGGGCTGAAGTGGGAGGGGAGCCAGCCCATAGTGGGCTGGTGCACCCCCCTAGGCCCACCCCCTGCGCCTAGGGTTGAAACCCTAGGGTGGGGGGCGCACCACATGCCTTGGGGGGCACTCCACCCCCCCGACCGCCGCCCCCTTGGGAGATTGAATCTCCTAGGGCCGGCGCCCCCCCCCCTTGGGGGCCTATATAAAGGATGGCAAGGGGGAGGGTAGCCGCACCCTGTGCATTGGCGCCTCCCTCTCCCTGCTACACCTCGTCCTCCTCCTACAGCTGCTTGGCGAAGCCCTGCTAGAGTTCTGCTGCATCCACCACCACGCCGTCGTGCTGGTGGATCATCATCAACCTCTCCTTCCCCCTTTCTGGATCAATAAGGAGGAGACGTCTTCCGTCCCGTACATGTGTTGAACGCGGAGGTGTTGTCCGTTCAGCACTTGGTCATCGGTGATCTGAATCACGGCGAGTACGACTCCATCATCACCATCCCCTTGAACGCTTCCGCACTCGATCTACAAGTGGTATGTAGATGCAATCTCTCTCCCATGACTCGTTGCTTAGATGAACTCATAGATAGATCTTGGTGAAACCGTAGGAATAATTTTAATTTTCTGCAACGTTCTCCAACAGTGGTATCAGAGCTAGGTCTATGCGTAGTTCTCTATTGCACGAGTAGAACACAATTTTGTTGTGGGCGTGGATCTTGTCAACTTGCTTGCCAGTACTAGTCTTTTCTTGCTTCAGCGGTATTGTGGGATGAAGTGGCCCGGACCAACCTTACACGTACGCTTACGTGAGACCGGTTCCACCGACAGACATGCACTAGTTGCATAAGGTGGCTGGCTGGTGTCTGTCTCTCCCACTTTAGTTGGAGCGGATTCGATGAAAAGGGTCCTTATGAAGGGTAAATAGAAGTTGAAAAAATCACGTTGTGGTTATTCACAGGTAAGAAAACATTCTCGCTAAAACCCAATTGCAGCCACGTAAAAGATGCAACAACAATTAGAGGATGTCTAACTTGTTTTTGCAGCGATTGTCATGTGATGTGATATGGCCTGAAGTTGTGATGAATGATGAATGATATATTGTGATGTATGAGATCATGTTCTTGTAATAGGACTCACGACTTGCATGTCGATGAGTATGACAACCGGCAGGAGCCATAGGAGTTGTCTTTATTTTTTGTATGACCTGCGTGTCATTGAAGAACGCCATGTAAATTACTTTACTTTATTGCTAAACGCGTTAGCCATAGAAGTAGAAGTAGTCGTTGGCGTGACAACTTCATGAAGACACGATGATGGAGATCATGATGATGGAGATCATGGTGTCATGCCGGTGACAAGATGATCATGGAGCCCCGAAGAAGGAGATCAATGGAGCTATATGATATTGGCCATATCATGTCACTACTATATAATTGCATGTGATGTTTATTATGTTTATGCATCTTGTTTACTTAGAACGACGGTAGTAAATAAGATGATCCCTTACAACAATTTCAAGAAATGTTCTCCCCTAACTGTGCACCGTTGCTAAAGTTCGTCGTTTTGAAGCACCACGTGATGATCGGGTGTGATAGATCCTTACATTCATATACAACAAGTGTAAGACAGTTTTACACATGCAAAAACACTTAGGGTTAACTTGACGAGCCTAGCATGTGCAGACATGGCCTCGGAACATAGAGACCGAAAGGTCAAACACGAGTCGTATGGAAGATACGATCAACATGAAGATGTTCACCGATGATGACTAGTCCGTCTCATGTGATGATCGGACACGGCCTAGTCGACTCGGATCGTGTAACACTTAGATGACTAGAGGGATGTCTAATCTGAGTGGGAGTTCATTGTAATAATTTGATTAGATGAACTTAATTATCATGAACTTAGTCTAAAACCTTTGCAAATATGTCTTGTAGATCAAATGGCCAACGCTCATGTCAACATGAACTTCAACACGTTCCTAGAGAAAACCAAGCTGAAAGATGATGGCAGCAACTATACGGACTGGGTCCGGAACCTGAGGATCATCCTCATAGCTGCCAGGAAACAATATGTCCTAGAAGGACTGCTAGGTGACGCTCCCGTCCCAGAGAACCAAGACGTTATGAAAGCTTGGCAGTCTCGTGCTGATGATTACTCCCTCGTTCAGTGCGGCATGCTTTACAACTTAGAACCAGGGCTCCAAAAGCGTTTTGAGCATCACGGAGCATATGAGATGTTCGAAGAGATGAAACTAGTTTTCCAAGCTCATGCCGGGTCGAGAGATATGATGTCTCCGACAAGTTCTATAGTTGTAAGATGGAGGAAAACAGTTCTGTCAGTGAGCACATACTCAAAATGTCTGGGTTGCACAACTGCCTGACTCAGCTGAACATTAACCTCCCTGATGAGGCGGTCATTGACAGAATCCTTCAGTCGCTCCCACCAAGCTACAAGAGCTTTGTGATGAACTACAATATGCAGGGGATGGTGAAGACCATTCCTGAAGTATTTTCAATGCTGAAGACAGCAGAGGTTGAGATCAAGAAAGAACATCAAGTGTTGATGGTCAATAAGACCACTAAGTTCAAGAAGGGCAAGGGCAAGAAGAACTTTAAGAAGGACGACAAGGATGTTGCCGCGCCCGGTAAGACAGTTACCAGGAAGAAGTCAAAGAATGGACCCAAGCCTGAGACTGAGTGCTTTTATTGCAAGGGGAAGGTCACTGGAAGCGGAACTGCCCCAAATACTTAGCGGATAAGAAGGCCGGCAACACCAAAGGAGCTGCGGAATAAACGGAGACTGGCGAAGGACGAGGTGACGATGCACGTTGGGAATGGTTCCAGGGTCGATGTGATCGCCGTCGGCACGCTACCTCTACATTTACCTACGGGATTAGTTATAAACGTTAATAATTGTTATTTGGTGCCAAGTTTGAGCATGAACATTGTATATGGATCTCGTTTGATATGAGATGGCTACTCATTTAAATCCGAGAATAATGGTTGTTCTATTTATATGAGAGATATGTTTTATGGTCATGCCCCTGTGGTCAATGGTTTATTCTTAATGAATCTCAAGCGTAATGTTACACATATTCATAGTGTGAATACCAAAAGATGTAAAGTTGATAACGATAGTCCCACATACTTGTGGCACTGCCGCATTGGTCACATTGGTGTCAAGCGTATGAAGAAGCTCCATGCTGATGGACTTTTAGAGTCTCTCGATTATGAATCATTTGACACATCCGAACCATGCCTCATGGGCAAAATGACCAAGACTCCGTTCTCCGGAACAATGGAGCGAGCAACCAACTTGTTGGAAATCATACATACCGATGTGTGCGGTCCAATGAGCGTTGAGGCTCGCAGAGGATATCGTTATGTTCTCACTCTCACTGATGACTTGAGTAGATATGGGTATGTCTACTTAATGAAACACAAGTCTGAAACCTTTGAAAAGTTCAAGGAATTTCAGAATGAGGTAGAGAATCAACGTGACCGAAAGATAAAGTTCCTACGATTAGATCGTGGAGGAGAATACTTAAGTCACGAATTTGGTACACACTTAAGGAAAGGTGGAATCGTTTCACAATTCACGCCACCTGGAACACCTCAGCGTAACGGTGTGTCCTAACGTCGTAATTGCACTCTATTGGATATGGTGCGGTCTATGATGTCTCTTACCGATTTACCGCTATCATTTTGGGGATACGCTCTAGAGACAGCTACATTCACTTTAAATAGGGCACCGTCTAAATCCGTTGAGACGACACCGTATGAATTATGGTTTGGGAAGAAACCTAAGCTGTCGTTTCTAAAAGTTTGGGGATGCGATGCTTATGTCAAGAAACTTCAACCTGAAAAGCTCGAACCCAAGTCGGAAAAATGCGTCTTCATAGGATACCCTAAGGAAACCGTTGGGTATACCTTCTACTTAAGATCCGAGGGCAAGATCTTTGTTGCCAAGAACGGATGCTTTCTGGAAAAAGAGTTTCTCTCGAAAGAAGTAAGTGGGAGGAAAGTAGAACTCGATGAAGTAATACCTCTCGAATGGGAAAGTGGTGCAGCGCAGGAAAATGTTCCTGTGATGCCTACACCAACTGAAGAGGAAAATAATGATGATGATCAAGGTACTTCAGATCAAGTTGCTACTGAACTTCGTAGGTCCACAAGGACACGTTCTGCACCAGAGTGGTACGGCAACCCTGTCCTGGAAATCATGTTGTTAGACAACGGTGAACCTTCGAACTATGAAGAAGCGATGGCGGGCCCAGATTCCAACAAATGGCTTGAAGCCATGAAATCCGAGATAGAATCCATGTATGAAAACAAAGTATGGACTTTGACAGACTTGCCCGATGATCGGCGAGCGATAGAAAACAAATGGATTTTTAAGAAGAAGACGGACGCGGATGGTAATGTTACCATCTATAAAGCTCGACTTGTCACTAAGGGTTATCGACAAGTTCAAGGGATTGACTATGACGAGACATTCTCTCCCGTAGCGAAGCTGAAGTCCGTCCGAATCATGTTAGCAATTACCGCATACTATGATTATGAGATATGGCAGATGGACGTCAAAACGGCATTCCTTAACGGACATCTTAAGGAAGAGCTGTATATGATGCGGCCGGAAGGTTTTGTCGATCCTAAGAACGCTAACAAAGTATGCAAGCTCCAGCGATCCATTTATGGGCTGGTGCAAGCATCTCGGAGTTGGAACATTCACTTTGATGAGATGATCAAAGCGTTTGGGTTTATGCAGACTTATGGAGAAGCCTGCGTTTACAAGAAAGTGAGTGGGAGCTCTGTAGCATTTCTCATATTATATGTAGATGACATACTCTTGATGGGAAATGATATAGAACTTCTGGATAGCATTAAGGCCTACTTGAATAAGTGTTTTTCAATGAAGGACCTTGGAGAAGCTGCTTATATATTAGGCATCAAAATCTATAGAGATAGATCGAGACGCCTCATAGGTCTTTCACAAAGCACATACCTTGATAAGATTTTGAAGAAGTTCAAAATGGATCAGTCCAAGAAGGTGTTCTTGCCTGTGTTGCAAGGTGTAAGATTGAGCTCGGCTCAGTCACCGACCACGGCAAAAGATAAAGAAGAGATGAGTGTCATCCCCTATGCTTCAGCCATAGGATCTATTATGTATGCCATGCTGTGTACCAGACCTGATGTAAAACTTGCCGTAAGTTTGGTAGGAAGGTACCAAAGTAATCCCGGCAAGGAACACTGGACAGCGGTCAAGAATATCCTGAAGTACCTAAAAAGGACAAAGGACATGTTTCTCATTTATGGAGGTGACGAAGAGCTCGTCGTAAAGGGTTACGTCGACGCTAGCTTCGACACAGATCTGGATGACTCTAAGTCACAAACCGGATACGTGTATATGTTGAATGGTGGAGGAGTAAGCTGGTGCAGCTGCAAGCAGAGCGTCGTGGCGGGAACTACATGTGAAGCGGAGTACATGGCAGCCTCGGAGGCAGCGCATGAAGCAATTTGGGTGAAGGAGTTCATCACCGACCTAGGAGTCATACCCAATGCATCGGGGCCGATAAAACTCTTCTGTAACAACACTGGAGCTATTGCCCTTGCTAAGGAGCCCAGGTTTCACAAGAAGACCAGGCACATCAAGCGTCGCTTCAACTCCATCCGAGAAAATGTTCAAGATGGAGACATAGAAATTTGCAAAGTACATACGGATCTGAATGTCGCAGATCCGTTGACTAAACCTCTCTCGCGAGCAAAACATGATCAACACCAGAAGTCTATGGGTGTTCGATTCATCACAATGTAACTAGATTATTCACACTAGTGCAAGTGGGAGACTGTTGGAAATATGCCCTAGAGGCAATAATAAAAGTATTATTATATTTCCTTGTTCATGATAATTGTCTTTTATTCATGCTATAACTGTATTATCTGGGAATCGTAATACACGTGTGAATACATAGACCACAATATGTCCCTAGTGAGCCTCTAGTTGACTAGCTCATTGATCAACAGATAGTCATGGTTTCCTGGCTATGGACATTTGATGTCGTTGATAACGGGATCACATCATTAGGAGAATGATGTGATGGACAAGACCCAATCCTAAGCATAGCACAAGATCATGTAGTTCGTTTGCTAGAGCTTTTCCAATGTCAAGTATCTCTTCCTTAGGCCATGAGATTGTGTAACTCCCGGATACCGTAGGAGTGCTTTGGGTGTATCAAACTTCACAACGTAACTGGGTGACTATAAAGGTGCACTACAGGTATCTCCGAAAGTCTGTTGGGTTGACATGGATCGAGACTGGGATTTGTCACTCCGTATGACGGAGAGGTATCTCTGGGCCCACTCGGTAATGCATCAGCATAATGAGCTCAAAGTGACCAAGTGGTTGGTCACGGGATCATGCATTACGGTACGAGTGAAGTGACTTGCCGGTTACGAGTCTGAACAAGGTATTGGGATACCGACGATCGAGTCTCGGGCAAGTAACGTACCGATTGACAAAGGGAATTGTATACGGGGTTGTTTAATCCTCAACATCGTGGTTCATCCGATGAAATCATCGAGGAGCATGTGGGAGCCAACATGGGTATCCAGATCCTGCTGTTGGTTATTGCCCGAGAGTCGTCTCGGTCATGTCTACGTGTCTCCCGAACCCGTAGGGTCTACACACTTAAAGTTCGGTGACGCTAGGGTTGTATGAATATGAGTATGCGGCATACTGAATGATGTTCGGAGTCCCGGATGAGATCCCGGACGTCACGAGGAGTTTCAAAATGGTCCGGAGGTAAAGAATTATATATAGGAAGTGGTATTTCGGCCATCGGGAAAGTTTCGGGGTCACCCGGTAATGTACCGGGACCACCGGAAGGGTCCCGGGGGTCCATCGGGTGGGGCCACCCATCCCGGAGGGCCCCATGGGCTGAAGTGGGAGTGGAGCCTGCCCATAGTGGGCTGGTGCGCCCCCCTAGGCCCACCCCCTGCGCCTAGGGTTGAAACCCTAGGGTGGGGGGGCGCACCACATGCCTTGGGGGGCACTCCACCCCCCCCCCCCCCCGGCCGCTTCCCCCTTGGGACATTGAATCTCCCAAGGCCGGCGCCCCACCTGGGGGCCTATATAAAGGAGGGCAAGGGGGAGGGCAGCCGCACCCTATGCATTGGTGCCTCCCTCCCCCTGCTACACCTCGTCCTCCTCCTGCAACTACTTGGCGAAGCCCTGCTGGAGTTCTGCTGCATCCACCCCCACGCCGTCGTGCTGCTGGATCATCATCAACCTCTCCTTCCCCCTTGCTGGATCAAGAAGGAGGAGACGTCTCCCGTCCCGTACGTGTGTTCAACGCGGAGGTGCTGTCCGTTCAACACTTGGTCATCGGTGATCTGAATCACGACGAGTACGACTCCATCATCACCATCCCCTTGAACGCTTCCGCACTCGATCTACAAGTGGTATGTAGATGAAATCTATCTCCCATGACTCGTTGCTTAGATGAACTCATAGATATATCTTGGTGAAACCGTAGGAAAATTTTTAATTTTCTGCAACATTCTCCAACAGGTTCATCATGGTTAAACTGTGGACGTCAATGTTATTGACTACGTGGAAGCAGCAGATCACCATCTTGATCTGCCTGATGCTCAGGTGGAAGAGGAGGAGGTGGTGGTGGTGGCGGAGCCAGTGAGTTTGACCAACATTGAAACAATGCTACGAAATGCTCGTGCATTCCATGAACTTTCACCTACAGAAGAAAAATGGTGGGCTCGCATGTTGGAAGAATGCAACTTGGCTGTCACCCCAGGAAATAAGTTGTCAGTATTCTCAGCTATGGCCACCTTTCTTCAATTGAAGACATCTGAGTGGATCACCAACAAATCATTCGATGCGATGTTGGCTGCTTTCCGCAAATCTTTCCCAGATGCGTATGAGCTGCCACACACCTACAGTAAAATGAGAGAATTTCCTTCGTGCAGTTGGAATTGGATATGATATGATCCATGTTTGTCAGAATAATTTTGTTCTGTTCCGCAAGGATTATGCCAATTTAAGTGAATGCCCTAAATGCAAATCATCAAGATGGAAAGATGGCGATGTTGTGGAGAGGATTCCTCATAATGTTTCGAGACATTTTCCAATTACACCAAGATTGTAGAGGTTGTTTCATGATGTTGAAACAAGAGAGGATGTACTGTAGCATTCTACGAACCAGGACTACAGAGATCAGAATGTAATGAGCCATCCATCTCATGGTAGTGAGTGGAAAAGCTTCAAAGACAAACACAAAAAGTTTGCTGCTGACCCGAGAAGCATTAGACTTGGCTTAGCTTCAGATGGATTTAACCCATTTGGCCACGAGAGCACCACATATAGCATGTGGCCAGTGCTTGTTATCACTTACAACATGCCTCCAAATGTCTGCACCAAAGAATTAAACTACATGATGGCCTTGCTCATCCCAGGTCCAAAAAGTCCTGGAAAGGATTTTGATTTGTTCATGGAGCCTCTTGTGGAGGAACTTCAACAACTATGGAGGGGTGTTCTCACTCGAGACCTATATAGCAGCCCACCAGCTGATTTCTTTCTGTGTGCTGTTATAATTTGGTGCATCTGTAGGACCTTGAGAAGAGGTGTCTAGAGGGGGGTGATTAGACACTAAGTACCAAAGTTGCAGTTTTTAAGTTTCCTTAAGTTTAAGTGGAGATTAGGCACAAGTTTAACATTCACAATACATATCAAGCAAGCATGCAAAGAGTATATGAGCAGCGGAAAGTAAAGCATGCAACTTGCAAGAAAGCAAAGGGAAGGGTTTGGAGGATTCTAATGCAATTGGAGACACGGATGTTTTTGGCGTGGTTCCGATAGGTGGTGCTATCGTGCATCCACATTGATGGAGACTTCAACCCACGAAGCGTAACGGTTGCGCGAGTCCACGGAGGGCTCCACCAATGAAGGGTCCACGAAGAAGCAACCTTGTCTATCCCACCATGGCCGTCGCCCACGAAGTACTTGCCTCACTAGCGGTAGATCTTCATGAAGTAGGTGATCTCCTTGCCCTTACAAACTCCTTGGTTCAACTCCACAATCTTGTCGGAGGCTCCCAAGTGACACCTAGCCAATCTAGGAGACACCACTCTCCAAGAAGTAACAAATGGTCCGTTGATGATGAACTCCTTGCTCTTGTGCTTCAAATGATAGTCTCCCCAACACTGAACTCTCTCTCATAGGTTTTGGATCTGGTGGAAAGAAGATTTGAGTGGAAAGCAACTTGGGGAAGGCTAGAGATCAAGATTCATATGGTAGGAATGGAATATCTTGGCCTCAACACATGAGTAGGTAGTTCTCCCTCAGAAAATATATGCTGGAAGTGTAGGTTCAGTCTGATGGCTCTCTCCATGAATGAAGAGGAGGTGGACGGGTATATATAGCCTCCACACAAAATCTAACCGTTACACACAATCTACCAAACTCGGTGGGACCGAATCGTTAAACTCGGTCAGACCAATTTAGCAAACAATGTGACCGTTAGGGTTTTCGGTGGGACCAAAATGCAACTTGGTAAGACCGATATGGTTAGGGTTAGGGCATAACGTAATCTCGGTAAGACCGATTACACAAAAATCGGTGAGACCGATTTTGGTAATAAGCTTTCCAGAGAGTTGGTCAGGCAAATCGGTTTGACCGATTACACAAACTCGGTGGGACCGATTTTGGTAATAAGTTAACCAGGAAGTTTGCATTGTGATCTCGGTAGTACCGATTGCTCAAACTCGGTGAAACCGATTTTGGTAGTGGACATACACAGAGAGATTACAATCCCATCTCGGTGAGACCGAGATCCCTGTCGCTGAGACCGATTTGCTTAGGCTTTGTGGCAGTGGCTAAGACATCTGAAATCGGTGGCGCCGGATAGAAAGAATCGGTGTGACCAATTTTGGCTTTAGGTTTAGGTCATTTGTGGATGTGGGAAAGTAGCTGAGGGTTTTGGAGCATATCACTAAGCACATGAAGGAAGAGGCTCATTAAGCAACACCTCATCCCTCCTTGATAGTATAGGCTTTTCCTATAGACTCAATGTGATCTTGGATCACTAAAATATAAAATGAATAGTCTTGGGCTTGAAGCTTGAGCCAATCCTTTGTCCTTAGCATCTTGAAGGAGTTCCCACATCCTTTAGTCCATGCCACTCCATTGTTGAACTTATCTGAAACATACTAGATAAAAGTATTAGTCCAACAAGAGATATGTTGACATTAATTACCAAAACCACCTAGGGAGCACTTGTGCTTTCAATCTCCCCCTTTTTGGTAATTGATGACAACATACATCAAAGCTGTAGATAAAGATATAAAGAGTAGCAAGTAAAGCTTTGGAAAGACATGTAACAAACATAAGTTCCCCCTACATGTATGCAATCATGTGAATATGGAATATAGAAGCATGTGAGAGCATAACCATGATAGAGTAGGCAATTGTTACATGTATCTTGGCCATATGCATTAGAGCAAAGAATATTAAGGAAAATACCTTCATGCTCATGAGTCCTTCTTGCAAACAGTATGTACATCAGCAAGACTTACCTTGTAGTCTTGAGTTGGCTTAGGATGGAATGAACCTACGTAAACAAGTTTAGATAACACTGATACATCTACTAGCCAGAGCAAACAGAAGAAACCACAAGAATACCAAGACTGGGATAACATGTAGAGAGTGAGTACTAAGTACCACATTGGATTAGACATGTCCCCAAGAGTAAAGATATGCAATGAATTTAAATGATTTCTTTTCCTTAGATGTCTAGCTCCCCTTGAATCTAGCATGGGATACTAGGAGAAGATAGGGAATAGAAAATCAGAGCTGAAAGATATGAATGATGATCAGAGCTAATGTATGCTAATGCAAATAAGCACAACAGATCATATGAACATGTCTCTCCCCTCAAGAAGACATGTGGGCATCTCTCCTCTTGAACACCAAGCATTTGGGATCCTTGAGAAATACTTTCTACTTAAGTATTCTCTCCCCCTGAAGATCTCTTTCTCCCCCTGAGGATCTCTCTCCCCCTTGAGGAACTCTCTCCCCCTTAAGAAGGTGATATACTCTTTCTTTGATGTGATCTCTCTCTAAGTGATAATCTTTGATGTGATCTCTCTCTCCCCCTTTGACATCAATTTCCAAGAAGGGCTTTCTGGAATCCGTCGAATGGTTTGGTCCTTGAGACACAGCACAAAGCAATGGTAAAAATGTGATGCTTTTAGAGGACAAGATTCATTGAGTGGAGCTGGGAAAGAAGAAACATAGAATATGTGGCAAACTGTTTTTCCTGATGTGAAATCGGTGGCACCGAGTGGTATGCTTCGGTTGTACCGAAAGAATTCGGTTGGACCAAAAATAACAAATCGGTGTAACCGAGTTCATCGCAGAGAAAACACTTGTCACCTCAGCTCACTGGACTAGTAATATCTTACAAAGATTTGCAAGGAATTTACTGAAAGATATGCAAGGAATTTGATGCAGAAAATGCAGAGCAAATAGAAAGAAATCTAGATGAATTGTTTTTTTGAAAGGGGAAACAAATATGCATGAGACAAATGCACAAACACAGAAAAGAACACACGAGAACTTCATCTAGAGATGGTCGGCGACAAAGTCACCTATCTTAGAGTATATTGACTTAGGAGTCAAGTGAGATCACTTGATCATGGGTCATACTCATCGTTTAAGCTCAAAATGGGGTTGACATTTTTCATTTAAGCATCTTGATGTATTCACATCTTGTCGAGTTGCTTTAGCTCATGACTTGGAGTAAAGCTTCTCTAAGATGGAATAACATACCTTGGTTGGTGGTGTGGAACATGTAGTTGAGCTTGTGTGGGTTGCTCAAGGTTGATGTAGCTCATCAAGAATTGGGAGCACCACTTGGAATTTGAGTCCATCTACCTACATGGGTTAGTTCTTGCAAGGAAGAGCACTTGTGTATCCAAAAATGACAATCATGAAGCTCAACATAGAATTTGTCAAAGGATATGTTTGAGTGGTTCCATGCTTCCTTGTCTTCAACCACCATAGTGTAGAGACTTGGTGATGTAGAGATTGCTCAAGATGTGAGTAGATTTCAATCTCATGGAATTTGATTCCACCAAGTACCTACATGGGTTAGATAACATGCAAGATGCAAATATATCGAAGACATAAGATATTCATCATTAGAGAAATATCAAGGATTAGTCATAAGCTCATGTCTTGCATGTGTCCAATGGAGTTTCTACTCCAAGTTTGAAGCATCAATGATGTTCAATTCTCCTCTTAACCTGCAAAACACTTTCTCATCAAGAGGTTTAGTGAATATATCCGATAATTGTTTTTCGGTGCGAACATGCTTAAGATCAATGTCACCCTTAGCAACATGATTTCGAATGAAATGATGATGAACTTCAATATGCTTAGTTCGAGAATGTTGCACGGGATTATGACCATTTTTGATTGCACTTTCATTGTCACAAAGCAATGGAACATGTCTCACATATATACCATAATCTTTAAGAGTTTGGGTCATCCAAAGTAATTGAGAACAACATGAACCAGCGGCAATGTATTCCTCTTCGGCGGTGGATAAGGATACCGAGTTTTGTTTCTTGGAGGACCAAGACACAAGAGATCTACCAAGAAATTGACAAGTACCCGAAGTGGACTTTCTATCAACCTTGTCTCTGGCATAGTCCGAGTCGGAATAGCCAACAAGATCGAAAGAGGCCCACTTAGGATACCAAATGCCAAAATTTGGTGTATGGATTAAGTATCTCACTATCCTTTTCACGGCCTTAAGATGACATTCTTTAGGAGCAGCTTGATATCGTGCACATATGCACATGATATCAGGACGTGAAGCACATAGATATAACAATGAACCAATCATAGAGCGATAAACCTTTTGATCAACCGGTTCACTGTCTTTGGTCAAATCAAGATGTCCACTAGTAGGCATGGGTGTAGATATACCTTTGCATTCTTGCATATTGAACTTCTTGAACAAGTCCTTGGTGTACTTCGTTTGAGAAACAAAGGTACCTTCCTTAGTTTGCTTGATTTGCAACCCAAGAAAGAATTTGAGTTCACTCATCATAGACATCTCAAACTTCTCCGACATTAGCTTCCCAAACTTCTCACTAAAATGAGGGTTAGTTGAACCAAATATAATATCATCAACATAGATTTGGCACACAAACAGTTCTCCATTAACCCTTTTAGTAAAAAGAGTAAATCAATTTTCCCAATTTCAAAGCCTTTTTCAACAAGAAACTTGGTCAAGCATTTATACCATGCTCTAGGAGCTTGTTTAAGACCATAAAGAGCTTTGTGAAGTTTGTGAACATGATTGGGTTTCTTAGGATTGACAAAGACGGGAGGTTGCTTAACATAAACTTCCTCCTCTATTTCACCATTTAGAAAAGCACTTTTAATGTCCATTTGGTACAAGGTGATATCATGATGATTAGCATAGGCAAGTAAGATGCGAATGGACTCAAGTCTAGCAACGGGAGCGTAAGTCTGACCATAGTCCATACCTTCGAATTGTGTGTAGCCTTGGGCGACGAGACGTGCTTTGTTGCGAACTACTTGTCCATCTTCATCTTGCTTGTTGCAAAACAACCATTTGGTACCGATGACATTGTGGTTGTTGTCGGGTTTCTCAACCAATGTCCAAACTTGGTTCCTCTCAAAGTTATGTAGCTCTTCATGCATAGCATTTATCCAATCCGGATCTTCCAATGCTTCTTCAACCTTCATAGGTTCAATGCTAGAGATGAAAGAATAGTTTTCACAAAACGTAGCTAAACGAGTTTTAGAGCGAGTGATTCTCCCAGTTTGAATGTCATTGTAGATTTGCTCGACGGGATGATCTTTAGCAATTCTTGCTCGAACTCGTGAAAGCTTTTGCTTGGGTCTTTGTTGAACATCTTATTCATCTTGTTCTTCTTCTTGGCCTTTTTCATTGTTGGCGTTGTCGTTCTCTTGTCGTGGTGGAGAAGGAGGTTGTTGACGTTCATCTTGATGCACTTCCTCATTTTCTTCATCTTGGTGTGTCCCACTTGTCGATGCTTCCGTATCAACTCTTAGTTCACCTTGTCGTGAAGTAGAAGCTTCCACTTGGACAGAAGAGGTACTCTCCTTCACCTCCGTTGGACGGACCTTACCAGTAGCCAAGTCTTGGATTGCTTCCGAAGGATCTTTGTCTCCTACATCAATTGGCAATTGCTCTACTTGTGAGCCGTTAGATTCATCAAACTTCACATCTACCGTCTCTTCAACCTTTCGGGTGAAACTGTTGTAGACACGGTAAGTCTGAGAGTTTGAGCCGTAACCTAGTAGGAAACTTCATGAGACTTAGTAGCAAATTTAGAACGACGATGGTTATCAAGAATGTAGCACTTTGAGCCGAATACTCGAAAGTATCCAACTTGGGGTTTTTTTACCGGTGAGGAGCTCGTATGCCGTCTTGCCGAGTAGCTTGTGAAGATACAAGCGATTTGTTGCATGACAAGCTATCTCAACCGCTTCTTCCCAAAAGTGCTTCGGTGTCTTGTACTCATCAAGCATCGTTCTCGCCATTTCGATGAGCGTCCGGTTCTTCCTCTCAACAACTCCGTTTTGTTGAGGTGTCAAGAAAGGTGTCCACATTTGTGTTCTTGAACTCCGTTCCGTTGTCACTGCGAACCTTCTTGGTCTTCACTTCAAATTGATTTTGGGCCTTCCTAGCGAAGTTTTTGAAGATCTTTTGGACCTGCGATTTATCATCGAGAAAGAACTCCCACGTAAATCTTGAAAAATCATCAACTATAACTAGACCAAAAGAATTTCCACCGAGACTCTTCTAAGAGTTGGGACAAAAAAATCCATGTGAAGTAGCTCGAGTGGCCTCCTTGTGGTCATGATGTTCTTCATGGGATGCCTTCCTCCAACCTGTTTACCTGCTTGACAAGCACTGCAAAGTCTATCCTTATCAAATATGACATCGCTAACTCCAAGGATATGATTTCCTTTAATAAGCTTGTCAAGGTTTCGCATACCAACATGAACTAATCGTCTATGCCATAACCAACCTTTTGAGGATTTAGCAATGAAGCAAGTTTTAGGTTGAGCCTTTTTAGTGAAATCAATAATGTATAGATCACCTCTATGCACACCGGTAAAGACCATTTTATGATTGTCTCGACGTAACAATTGGCAATCTACTTTAGTAAATAGGACATTGAAACCGAAATCGGCAAGTCCAGATACTGAAAGTAAGTTGTATCCAAGAGATTTAATGCGCATGACATTTTGTATGGAGCTATCATGTGATATGGCCACCTTACCGAGGCCAACCACCTTACCCTTTGAGTTGTCACCGAAAGTGACATACTTTCGAGGACTATCATTATCAGCAAGCTCATGAAACATGTCTTTATCTTCGGTCATGTGATCGGTACATCCACTATCAAGAACCCATTCCTTTCCTCCTGACATATATCCTCGAAGATTTGCCATAAGACCAAAATGTTTCATTGCATCATCAAGGTCGAAGTGACTATCATCATCCTCATCATAGTATCCATGTTCAACATCCTCATGTGGTGGATCAAATCCTAGAGAGGGTGATTCATTAGAATGAGTTTGACAATGATCTTGCTTATGAATTTTTATAGCTTCAGAAATAATATCACTAATAATACCAACATTTCCTTTGGTATGCATAAGGTTTATAAGCTCAAATAGACGATCACCAAACATAGGATCACTAGTATTCATCTTACTCAAAGCAATAGACTTATGAAGAACTTCATCAAGATTTTTCAAGGAATAATTTGGAAAGTGTTCCTCAAGAAATTTCCATATAGTGTAGGCACACTTAAATGTAGGCAAACATCCAATCAAGTTTCTAGGCAATCCTCTAATGATAAGTTCGGCAGTTCTAAGATTCCTAATCATGTCAATTGACCCATCATGGGTAGGATGCATATGATCAACATAAGGTGCACACGGGCTAGCAATGTACTTGTTCAAATGATATTGATTGAAAATTACAAGCATCTCATTTTTCCACTCATGAAAATGCTCTCCATCAAGAATAGGCACTCTATGTCTAAGACTTCCCAAAGTAGACTCATCCATCTTCCTCCAATGGTGATTAAACCAAGGCAATGGAGACCAATGCTCTGATACCACTTGTAGGACCTTGAGAAGAGGTGTCTAGAGGGGGGGTTATTAGACACTAAGTACCAAAGTTGCAGTTTTTAAGTTTCCTTAAGTTTAAGTGGATATTAGGCACAAGTTTAACATTCACAATACATATAAAGCAAGCATGCAAAGAGTATATGAGCAGCGGAAAGTAAAGCATGCAACTTGCAAGAAAGTAAAGGGAAGGGTTTGGAGGATTCAAACGCAATTGGAGACACGGATATTTTTGGCGTGGTTCCGATAGGTGGTGCTATCGTACATCCACGTTGATGGAGACTGCAACCCACGAAGGGTAACGGTTGCGCGAGTCCACGGAGGGCTCCACCCACGAAGGGTCCACGAAGAAGCAACCTTGCCTATCCCACCATGGCCGTCGCCCACGAAGGACTTGCCTCACGAGCGGTAGATCTTCATGAAGTAGGCGATCTCCTTGCCCTTACAAACTCCTTGGTTCAACTCCACAATCTTGTCGGAGTCTCCCAAGTGACACCTAGCCAATCTAGGAGACACCACTCTCCAACAAACAAAAAATGGTGTGTTGATGATGAACTCCTAGCTCTTGTGCTTCAAATGATAGTCTCCCCAACACTCAACTCTCTCTCATAGGTTTTGGATCTGGTGGAAAGAAGATTTGAGTGGAAAGCAACTTGGGGAAGGCTAGAGATCAAGATTCATATGGTAGGAAAGGAATATCTTGGCCTCAACACATGAGTAGGTAGTTCTCTCTCAGAAAATGTATGCTGGAAGTGTAGGTTCAGTCTGATGGCTCTCTCAACGAATGAAGAGGAGGTGGAGGGGTATATATAGCCTCCACACAAAATCTAACCATTACACACAATCTACCAAACTCGGTGGGACCGAATGGTTAAACTCAGTCATACCGATTTAGCAAATAATGTGACCGTTAGGGTTTTCGGTGGGACCTAAATGCAACTCGGTAAGACCGATATGGTTAGGGTTAGGGTTAGGGCATAACGTAATCTCGGTAAGACCGATTACACAAAACTCGGTGAGACCGATATTGGTAATAAGCTTTCTAGAGAGTTGGTCAGGCAAACTCGGTTTGACCGATTACACAAACTCGGTGGGACCGATTTTGATAATAAGTTAACCAGGAAGTTTGCATTGTAATCTCGGTAGTACCGATTGCTCAAACTCGGTGAAACCGATTTTGGTAATGGACATACACAGAGAGATTACAATCCCATCTCGGTGAGACCGAGATCCTTGTCGGTGAGACCGATTTGCTTAGGGTTTGTGGCAGTGGCTAAGACATCTGAAATCGGTGGCACCGGATAGAAAGAATCGGTGTGACTGATTTTGGCTTTAGGTTTAGGTCATTTGTGGTTGTGAGAAAGTAGCTGAGGGTTTTGGAGCATATCACTAAGCACATGAAGCAAGAGGCTCATTAAGCACCACCTCATCCCTCCTTGATAGTATTGGCTTTTCCTATAGACTCAATGTGATCTTGGATCACTAAAATATAAAATGAAGAGTCTTGGGCTTGAAGCTTGAGCCAATCCTTTGTCCTTAGCATTTTGAAGGAGTTCCCACATCCTTTAGTCCATGCCACTCCATTGTTGAACTTATCTGAAACATACTAGATAAAAGTGTTAGTCCAACAAGAGATATGTTGACATTAATTACCAAAACCACCTAGGGAGCACTTGTGCTTTCAGCATCCATGATTATCCGTCATTGGGCACTATGTCAGGGCGAACAACACATGGTTACAATGCATGTGTTCGCTGTGACAGGAATCTGCTGTCATACGCAATACTTAACAAGATCTGTTTCATTGGACACCGTCGTTTCCTTGCCAAAGACAAGACGCATCCTAGAAAATACCGAAGACATGTGTTCAATCCAAAGCATGAAAACCGTGATGCGCCAAAGAGGCTCACCGCCAAGCTGCAAGTGGAATTAGAGAAGGTCAGGCATATTACACCAGGAAACCATCCTGGTAATGGTAGCGGGAAAAGGAAGTGTGGCAGGGCAGAAGAGAGATTATTGTTTACCCGCAGGTACACTTTGTGGGACTTGGAGTATTAGAAAGATTTGGATCTGTGGTATAATCTTGATGTGATGCACATCGAGAAAAATATATGTGAAAGCATTATCAGCACACTTCTTAATATTGAAGGCAAGACGAAAGATACCTTAAGATGTAAGACTGATATGACACACCTGGTATCATAAAGGATTTGCAGGTGCAAGATGAAGGTAAACCACGGGATATGGCACCAGCTGTGTATGTCTTGGACAAGGTAAAAAGAAAAGAATTCTGCGAGGTCTTGTCACGTGTGAGATTCCCACATGGATTTGCTTCCAACCCTGAAAGGAGAGTCAGTGCAGATGGAAACAAGGTACAAGGGTTGAAAACTCATCACTGCCACGTCCTACTTCAAAGTGTTTTACCTGTTATCCTTAGAGGATTGGGCCGCCCTGACTTATACAGAGCAGTTGCAGAGTTGGGACAATTCTTCAAGGAACTCTGTAGTAGAAATATCAGGGTAGATGCTTTGGAGCGTCTTAGAGACACGATACCAACTATCCTATGCGACCTTGAGAAGATATATCCTCCGGCCTTCTTTGATGTGATGGTGCATTTGGCTGCTCATCTACCTGATGAGGCACTACTTAGAGGTCCAGTACTGTATGGCTGGATGTACCCTATTGATAGGCGGCTAGGCACTTTCAAGGGCTATGTTAGGAACAAAGCTAGACCCGAGGGTTCCATTGCAGAGGCCTGCATTGCTATAGAAGCGTTGACATTCTTCTCAAAATACATTGAAACAGCTGATCAGCTTAGCAAAGAGGTGGGTGAAGACAATCCCAGGCACAATGTTTTCGATTATTCTATTCGAGTTACGGGGAAGAGTTGACAAGAGGACAAACCTAAAGATTTGGATAAAATGGGTTGGTATGTGTTGAATAATTGTCCTGAGATACTACCTTAAATCAAGTAAGTGCAGTACTCCAGCTTATACATCATAATCTACTAAACTTGCAGCACATTCTTATATATTTAGATGTTTGACGCGATCACTATGTTGTGCAGCATCTACAAAAAGGAATTACTACCGCAAAATCCAAGAAACATTGACAAACTGGTTATGGGAGGATTTGCGAAATGGTTCGATAACCATTTAAGCTTTTGAATTGCACCGTCAGTTTTTTAATATATTGAGTACATAAGATGACCAGCTTGTCTATTTACTAACCATAGGTTAAGAAGATGCGGGAGGATGGGCAGGCAGTTGATGATGCCCTTTACTCACTAGCAATGTGTCCTCATACTCGGGTAAGACATTATGAATCTTGCGTTGTTGGAGATGTGCGCTACAACACCCTTGCACGATACGAAGGCATGAAGACACAAAAAAGTTCCATCATGAGCACGAATACGTATGACAAAGAGACAATTGAAATGTATGCTAACATAACAGACATTGTTCGGTTGCAGTATATATCCAGTTTCGAGTATCATCGCTGTGTGGTTCTGTTGTGCTGTCGTTGGTATAACCTGTTTTCCAGGGTCGCAAAACCCAGATCTGATGATTATTTCAAATCCATCAATGTCAAGGCGGCGTACCAGATCAACGAGCCTTTTATTTTGGCAAATCAAGCAACACAGATATTTTTTCTTGGAAGACACATTTGCACGTAGTGATGACTGGAGAGTATTGCAAAGGTTTGAGCAGAGGAATTCGTTTAATGAAGTTGCACAACAAGATGATGCTTACACTACTCCTGATGTACAAGATAACACAGATGTTCCTAATATCTTTGAGAACCATCATGTCAATGACGTCGTGCTGTGGACATACAAGAGTTGATCAAGAAGAAGCCAACGTTTGAGGACGTTGAGGACGAGGAAGAAGATGACACCATGGGGAATTACGATTTAGACTGATACACATGGCAAAGATGTTGACGCTGCTGCTGCGGATGATGATTACATTGCTTTTGTCGTATTTGCCTGTCAGAAGACGTTTTTTATCTACTATGTCAAATTGTGTTTAAATGAAACCTGATGAACATGTTGTTTAGTATTTTGCTGTGAGAACATCACTTGTTATGTATGCTGATTTGTATTTGGTGATTGTATGACAACTAAAACATGATGACATTGTTGTTTAGTTGTACTCATATTTGGCTGTGAAACTTGAATTTGATGACATAGTTTGCTGTTGGACTGCAATTTGCTCGACGTCTTCGCATGAGAACAAAGCTGACCCGACAGGGCCTCTGCTACTTATTTATTTATAAGCAAAAGGGGATACCCCCTGATTTCCATTAATAGAAATCATTAGATGTTCACAACACTACGCCCATCCTGCTACACGGGTTTCATTCATTACTAGTTTCAGCAAAGTGCTCATGTCATAGCCAGTGAATACATCAGGAGTGCTACATACACTACAAATAAAGAGACAATCATCGTATAGAGCACATCGATTTTGCCCATTATATTCACAAGCTCTTTCATCTCCTCAATGCTATCAAGGCCGTTCAACAGCTGTTGCTAGGCCATGATCAGAGGAACTGCATCTTTAACCTTCTGCTCTGCATCTTCCTCTTTTGCCGTTCCTTCAGTTACTTGTCCAACACCCCAACCTCCTGGTATTGGGATTCCTCGGCTAACCATCAGCCTAGTTGCATTTCCCCACATCAGCAACTTCCCAGTAATACAAATCACACGAATCTTCCCTTTTCTGAACGAATCAAATTGGAAGATAATCAACCAAACTATTAAAAAAATCAGCAACTGAAAGCAGCAGAACAACACTTAAACATATTATTACCCCATGATTCGGGCATTTGTAGAAGACTCAGCCAGGGTTGAGGATTATGGTTGAGATGCAACGGATGACTCTGTGTGGTTTGCAGCAGTGGCACCACACCAACGGCAGCGAGTTGCGATGAGCAATCGGCTACGGTGTGCGTGCCGGCGGGGGTTTGATGAGACCCACAGGCGATGGTACGGGTGGCGACTTGGCGCATATCTGGTTGTTGCCTGCTGAAGAGTAGGTGGATGAGCAGCCAGCGGACATGGTTGTTGCGGCCAGAGCTTTTGATGCTAGGCAGAGTAAGTAGAGAAGAGGAGAAGCGAACGTTGGATACGTCAGTTTCATTACTCGTAGTGTAGCATAGCACCATATATAGTCATAGTCTAGGTTTGGATTCGAACTAGCTACAAGAGCACGTCTCTCTTTTTTCTAAAACTCGGCAACATCTCTTTACTGGTACACTAGCTTGTTCTGCACGCCTTCCCAAGTCTTTGATTTTCCTTCCCTTTTTTTGCGAGGAAGGAAGGAGGACAAAATTGAGTGTTCCTGGGACTCGAACCCAAGACCTATCGGTTGAAAACCAAGGGTGCTAGTCACTTATGTGGTGAACATTCCATGTGAGGAGGACGGCAGACGAACGCATTTTCCTCGCTGTTTCCTTCCTATATGTAAAAAAGTATGCTACTTTGTGTCCGCTTAGTCAACAAATGATTGTGCCAACCTTGACCGTTGGATTGACATTAAACGTCTGTCGCATTTGTTCAGTCTCTTCTTCCTCGAGCCGCAAAAGCCAAACCAGCGCCGGCGGGACCGCCTGCTCCCGCCTCCCATGGCTGGTTGTGCTGCCGCGCACATCATGGCCACATCGCACCCTAAAACTCCGCATCTTTCCCGGCTCTTGTTTGTTCCTGTCTGAGGCCTCACCATCGTCCTCCGCCTTGGTTCGCTCGCCATGGCGCCGCCCTCCGATGTTGTCAAAATGGTCAACAACCGAGAGGAATCAGGAGATGACTGTACATGGTGAGGATGATAGTAGGGACCCAGCAGCGCGCGCAGTAATTTTTTTTTCGGGACAGAGAAGGGTATCAACTGGGTTGTGCGGGACCCGTGGCCCGTCTAGCCGAGGCTTTTATTTCATATGTTTAGCACATGAGCAGCCCAGTTTGTTTTTTTCCTTTCTAAAAATGGATAGCCAGCTATTTTGTTATTTGCAGAATAACCAACATAGGCCTACTTGCTTTTCTATGCCCTGCTAGGCCGGAAATCTTTCAAGACGAGGAGGGATGCATTTTGCCCAGAAAATGGGCTATAAGTAATAAGAAATGGGATATAAGTAATAAGAAATGGGCTATAAGTAATAAATGGGCTGTAAAATGAAAAAATACAGCAAACAGGCAATTAGTTCCAAAATACTGTTTTCTTTCTGATTTTGATACTTTAAATTTCATTGTTTTTGTGCGGGTAAAATTTCATTGAATTTAAATTAAGGTATATTTAGATTTAAAATTAATTTGAATCTGGCTAGAAATTTCGGGTTGTATGCTATTTGGGACAGATTTGGAGGCTGTCTTGTGGGTCTACTAGGTTGACGTGTACTTTGGCTTTGTCAACTTAGTCCACAAACAATTCTAGAAGCAGTGATTGTTGGATGTTAATCCAACGGCCGTGCTGCTTCTTCAATATATGATCTTCTTGCCCCAGCCGCCCAAACCAGCTCTGGTGGGACTGCCTGCTCCCGCCTCCCATGGTCGACTGTGCTTCCGCACAGGCCGCACCGCCCCACCCTACTTCATTGCTGGCCAGGCCATTCCTCTACTCACCCACACCTCCTGTTATTTTCCGGCGACGGCAGCCGGACCAGTAAACCCTCATACTCCCACCACGTGGGCAACCATTGCCGAGTCTTCCCCGGCTCCGTGTCGTTCCCTTCCTAGGCCTCGCTGTCGTCCATCGCCATGGTGCTCTCGGCGCGGCCTGGTCAACATGGTCAACGAACGACATCCATCGGACGTGGAGTGTACGTGGAGAGGCTGACAGCTAGGTCCACAGCCGCACACAAGGAAATGCCTCCTTATTACGCGCAAAATAATGATTCCTCCACCTAACAGCTAGGACCCACGGAAGGGCCACTGTATTTCGCAAAAAAAAAACGTTCCCCCCGCTGACATGTTGGACCCACCAGCTATATCTCCCCACGCAAGGAAGTGCCTCCTTATTACGCACAAAAAAATGAATACCCCCCTGCTAGCTAGGAACCACCATAGTGGGAGGATGACTTGTGGGCCAACTAAGTTGACGGGAATGGAGGGCTTTGTCAACTTAGTCAATATGAACGATTCTAGCTCCAGTGACCATACGATCTGCATCCAACGGCCATAGTGCTTCTTCAACGTCTGGTCTTCTTGATCCAACCGCCCAAAGCAACGCCGGTCGTGCCGCATGCTCCTGCCTCCAGTGGCCGGTTGTGCTGCCTCGGAGGCCTCACCGCCCCTACTATTCCCACCGTTGGCCAGGCCCTGCGGCAACGGCAGCCTCACACCGCAGCCAAACCACTGAACCCTCGTACTCCTCTCTGCGCAGGCTTCCAATGCCACGTCTTCCCCGGCTCTGCGTCGTCCCCTTGCTAGGCCTCACCGTCGTCCACCGCCGTGGTGCTCTCGGCCCGGCATGGTCAACGTGGTCAAGGAACGACTTCCATCGGACATGGACGATACGTGGAGAGGCTGATAGCTAGGTCCACGGCCACATCAAGGAAGTGCCTCCTTATTACGCGGAAAATAATGATTCCTCCACCTGACAGCTGGGACCCACCGGATGGGCCACTCTATTTCATGAAAAAACGTTTCCACCTGACTGCTGGGACCCACTAGCTACATCTTCGCACGCAAGGAAGTGCGTCCAGGCAAAAAAACGATTCGCCCCCCTAACTGCTGGGACCCACCAGCTACACCTTCGCATGCAAGGAAGTGCGTCTGGGCAAAAAAACGGTTCGCCCCCCTGACTGCTGGGAACCACCAGCTACATCTTTGCACGCAAGGAAGTGTGTCCCAAAAAACGGTTCGCCCCCCTGACTGCTGGGACCCACCAGCTACATCTTCGCACGCAAGGAAGTGCCCCCCTGACTGCTGGGACCCACCAGCTACATTTTCGCATGCAAGGAAGTGCCTGACAGTCGGGGCCCACCTGGTCGAAGCGTACGTAGCCTTGTCATTCGGGCAGCGAATGTGTACTTACATACTGGTGGATGTAGAGGTGCGCACGTGTCATAGTAGAGGCGCGCATGTAGCATGTCCACGTATGAACAACGGCCAGGCTGCAAGAAAGAAAATAGGTCACGTACATACATACGGGCAGGGTCTCGAACGCCCACTCGCGCATACGTACGGCTAGGGCTCATGTATATGGCTGGGTCGGAACGGAGAAACAGCGTCGTCGTCGTGTTCATGGGGAGGCAATGGAATGCGTCATTTTCACGGGGAGGCAGCGGAATGTGTCGTGTTCATCGGGAGGCAACGGAACGCGTGGGAGCCAACCGGCTGGGGTGGAACGGAATGCGTCGTCATGTTCATCGAGAGGGCTTGGACGGAACAGGTGATGGAAACGAGGCCTGGCGTACCGCAGAACGGAGGAAACAGCCTTTTGTTCGACCGGCCACGTTCGAAACGGGATCCTGTTCATAGGGAGGGGTCTGGCATACCACAAAATAGAGGAAACAGACCTCCTACGGTCGAAATGGGGGTCCTGTTGATCGGGAGGGGTGTGGCGTACCGCAAAACGGAGGAAACGGACTTGTGTTGCAGCGCTACGATCGAAATGGGGGACCTGTTCATCGGGAGGGGTGTGGCGTACCGCAAAACGGGACTCCACGGGATACTGTTCATCTCCACCGTCGACCTCCTCCAGCCTCCACGGGCTACCGTCGACCTCCTCAAGCCTCCACGGGATCCTATTCATCCAGCCTCCACCGCAAGCTACTCCACCGGCTACTGTTCAACCACCCCTCCACGGGCACCCCTCCACCTTCTACTGTTCATCCAGCCCTTCACAAGGTCGTCCTATTCATCCAGCCCTCCACGGGGTCCTGTTCATCCAGCCCCAACCGGCTCGATCGATCGGGGTCCTGTTCATCCAGAGGCAACACCACCGCTCACTGTTCATCAACCCCCCCCCCCCCCACAACGCTCACTGTTCATCTAGAGAGGCAACATCGATCGGCTTCAGTTAGCAGCAGTAGCGAAGGAATCACTCGACCGGGTTCATTTAATAGCCATTGATTGATCGCTCGGGTTCAGTAATGCGTAGCCTCCAGTGCAACCGCTCAGGTTTAGTTAGAGCCCCACGCCCTCGCTCGGGTTCAGTTAGAGCCAACACCTCGCACACACGCGCGTACGTTTACGAGAGAAACACGCATCGCTCGGCCCCCGACCACCCACCGTAACAGGGAACTCCCCGAAATTTTCCTTGCCCTAGCTTCTACCGCAGTTTTTTCCATCATGGACGGCCCAAAGAATGCCATGCAGCTGCGTCTCCGGCCCACCCAGGACGAAAAGCCCATTTTCTGTCATGATTTTTTGTCATAGAAGTAGGAGCCCACCACATCTATGATGATGTCGGGTTTTGTCACAATTATCATCATAGAAGTGTCATATGTCTGACAGAAAAAAGTTTTGTTCGGCCCAAAATGTCACGGATGTGTCTTTTTTGTAGTGCATTAGTGTGTCCGGTTGTGCATCGGATAATCCCGGACTTTTTCTGTTGCTCCCCTTAGGAGCCGAATATTCCGGACTTAGGGCGGCTGAAGAGTTACCTTCTGCCCTTTGTGGATCAGGGGAAACTGTCACACCCTGATTTTCATGCCACTACACTTAAGCTAACAATCATGATAAAATGTGGTTTGACAAAAACTTTCGAGTGTTTTGGACCTTGCCTTGATTGGATTTTGTCTGTTGTTTGCAAGTGCTCTAAAAATCAAATAAATCCTCCAACTCTTATAATCCTTCTCCTTGATCCAAAACCTTTTCCCAATGATCATGCCATGTGTATAGAGCAATATAGTATTTTCTTACAAAAATAATTTGGCCAAAAAGTATTTTCAAAAATTAGTTTTCCAAAAACCCCTGAAATGAGGTTTGCACTGTAAGTACTGAATTAAGGGCAGCAAAATCTTTCCGAAAATATATTTGACTCCTATTAGATATAGGATACCCAGAAACCACAAAAATATAATTTTAAAGGTTATTTTCCTATTTTATTTAAAAGCTTTTTCTTAAGGCCAGAAATGGTCTTTAATAGGGAAAAATTATTTTATTGCTTCAAAAATATTTGACAAAATTTAGGGAAACTCATAGGACATATATTGTCCATATATAAGAGTTTCAACACATGGTCATGTTCAAAATATTGGTCAAATACCCCAAAAACCCTTTCTAGATATTTCAAGCTTTTGAAATATTTACAAAGGAAATATTCTCCAAAAATTCCAAGAAAATTCTAGCATGTCATATGACATATTAGATGATCTTGCCAAGTATGATGACTTGGAGAGCAATATAACATCATCAAATACCCTCAAAACCATTTCTGTCCATTTTGAAGTTTGAGCAACTTTACATTGCCAAACATGTCCAAATGTTCTCAAACCTTGTGAACATGCTCAAATGGTCTAATAATCCATCTAGACCAAATGGAACTGGTTGGAGAACAAGTTAACTTGATCAAAGTGCCCCAAACCCCTTTCTGTCCAGAACCAAATTTGAACAACTCTACATTGGAAACTTTCTCCTTTTGATCTCATCTTTTGTGGACATGTTCAGAGCCTCTAATGATGACACTACACCAAGTGGTTCATCAAGGAGAATTGTTTTGCATGACTAAATCTTGGTAAAGCCATTTCTGCTAATTTCTAGGGTTTACCAAAGTTGCATTGTCAACTTCCTCCAAATGAGCTCCAACTTCGTTATCAACCCCATTTCTATATGACACTTGATCCTGTTAATCATCATATCAATTGGAATCCATTTGCTTGCCCAAACCACCATCAAACACCTTTTGGCACAAATTTAAAATGCTTGTTTTAGCCATTTCCACACATCTCCATGAGCTGAGCTTTTTCCCACAGCCTCATCTGGTCCTCCTCTACCTCCTGCATCTTTCCCTGCCCGAGAAGCCATGATGAAGGGGGTGAAAAGCCCTTTTCCCCTCTATGGACAGCCACTTTCTCCCTCTTCCTCACCTCTCTCCTCACCCCAGAGGCCATCCAGAGCATCCAATGCCTGCCCCTCCTTCTTTACTCCACCCTTGAGCTACTGGACACGGTTGGCCGCGCCCACAAGGCATAGAAAATGCCATGCCAGCCATATGGGCACTCTGGAGCGCGCTACAGTGCGCTCCCGCACTGTAGCCGCCCCCTTCCAACCTCCTCCGGCCACCTCGGGCCTGCCTCGCGCGCCTGCCAATGCGCCTCGGCATCCGCAACACGCTACGTGGTCGGACCCCTTCTCTCTCCCCCTCCCCGCGCCTCCGCGCTAGAGAACAGAGGCCGCCCTAGCGCGCCAATAGAGCGGCTCACACGCGCGGCACCCTGGCCCTTCCCCGCTTCTTCTCTCCCCTCCTCTCTCCTCCTCCCCGTGCCTCCGCGCTAGCAAACAGAGGCCGCCCGAGCACGCCAATGGTGCGGCTCACACGCCGCGTCTCTGGCCCTCCCCTGCTCCCTCTCTACTCTCCTCTCGCCCTACACCAATCCCACGAACACCCCAGACACGCCCACGCGCACCCCCGTGGCCTCCAGCAACGGCTAGGAGCTCGCCGGCGCACGAGCCGCGGTGCACCTCACCCCCTCATATTTAAGGCCGCCCGAGGCCCCTCTCTGGCCTCCTTTTGCTCTCTCTCCCTCCCAGAGACCCCTGGACCAACCCACTCCCCTCCTCGCGCTCTCCATCCGCCACCATGGCCGGAGCCTTGCCGTCGGTCTCCGCCTAAATCCGCACCCATCTCTCCTCCTCCTTCCCTCTGGACCGCACTAGAGCGCCACCACCGTCACCGCAAGACCCTCCCGTGCTTCTCCCCCTCCTCCCCGTGGCTGTTCCGTCGAGCTGCATCACCACCGTCAGCCTCGTCCGCCGCGGTCGACGCCTTGCTCGACCCGGTGCACCTGGGCGGCCGTGCCACCCACGGTTGGACACGGCTGGGTCCCCTGAGCACGCCGGTGGGTGGAGCATCGCCGGAGACGCCTTGTAACAACGGCAGTCGCCGTCGGGGCACCCCCTCTGTCTCATGTCGCGCCCGTGCGGTAGGTTGAGGACGAACCCGACAAGCGGGCCCCGCTCGTCAGCGACCGGTGGGCGGGCCCCGCCGTTTAAGTGGAGGCGGCTTCCGCCGTTACCGCCTCCCCCGCGCGAAGGCGTATTTCCAGGAGCCGCCTTCGACGTGGCCCATGTCGCCCGCGTGGCCGAGCAGCTGGGCCGGCCCAATGCGCTATGGCGCTATGCTGCGCTCGGTGCGTAGTATAGGTATAACCCCTTCCCTTGTCTTTTCCTTTTTCTAGTCAACTTCAAAATTCCATAAACAATTGAAATTAACTCCAAATTTGATGATTCAAATTTCTGGTGACTCTATAAATCATGATCTACCTGTTGGTGCAACATGCACATTTTTCCAGAGACTTTTTCCTCACAAACATTTATCAAATCTTGTTTTCCTATTTCTGTGATGAACTTTAGAAAATCACAGAGAGCTCAATATTGATCCAAATGCCATGATTCAAATTCCTAGATGCATATAAGTTCAAAACTTAGTTTTTGAACATTTTTACTAATACTTTCTGTATCACCTCAAATAATGGTCTATTTCTTTATATATAGCCAACTTTGCAAACTCATAGGAAAATCATCTCAACTCCAAATCCAGTTAAACCAATTCCTAGATGCTTCTAAGATCATCCTTTGTTAAATGGGTGCCTTTGCTCACTTTTCAAAAATATATTTCTATACACTTCTTGCAAATCCACAGATCCCTTGATTCCATCATATTGAAATGTTCAGAGATATCCATTCATCAAATACCAATGAAACCACTTTGGTCATCCCTCATATGACCAGATGTATCCCAGAAAAGTCCAACTCATGTTTTTAGAGCACTTTTATTTCCTGCCTTGTTGTGTTGCTTATTATGCTTGCTTTCAACGATAGTTGATGAAGTAGACGAAATGCTCGGAGTTGGACCAGAGATATTTGAAGACCTCGAAGACTCTGATGAACCAGGCAAGAAGCACTTTGACCATGTCTATGAAACCCTTTTTATGCATGTCATACAACTCTTTATTATTGTTGCATCGGAATCATGATGAGATGGTGAACCACGTGGGTTGGTTGCCTCGGTTACTTCCTCGTTGATACTTGCATTGTGCATGGCCCTACCTTCTTATGAGGGTTATGCCGGTGGGAGTAGATAGGATGCTAAAGTAGATGCTACGCAAAAAGGGACGGGTATGTGCATGATGAAGGAGGCAAAGTATTTTTCAAAGGACTTTTCGAAAACCCCGTCGGGTGCCACTTATGCCCGAGGGAGATGATGAGATGGGTAACCACTTGATGACGAAGTGGTGTACCGAGGAAAGTGTGTGTTTTCAAAACGGATTGGTCGAAGTTGCGACCGTTATTCCAACCTTACATGCGCAACCACTCTACCCTTATATGGGAAAGGGCATTATTGAGTACCTAGACCGATACTAGCTTGGGGCCTGCATTACTAGTGATGGGAGAGTTGTTGGTGCGCTCTCTCGGGACGGGGTCGTGCCAAGTAGGGCGGCCATGACCATTTTTATGGGGCACCGGACACACCGTTGGTACCCCGTGCCAGTGGTATGTGATAAATATGGGAGCAAGGCTCCACGAAAATGTTATGTGAAATGTTGGGCACGGGGGTCACTGCCAATCGAGTTGACTCCATGTTAGTGTCGTCTAGGGAAAGGTAGTGATCGGGTGCTTACCCCGGGTACTTGAGGTACCGCGGGTCGTGACTGACACGGAAGTTCCCCGGATCTTGTGGGTACAGTGTGCAACCTCTGCAGAGTGTAAAACTATTCGAATAGCCGTGTCCACGGTCAAGGACAGTTGGGTAACCGCTCTTGGGCTACGTCCACTTGTTTACAAACCAAGTGTGTGTGTTGATAAAATGACTTGGGTCGAGTCAATGGACTTGACATGATTGAGATGGGTTGGTGCCCACTCTATTTATGTTAGATGGGTTGGTGCCCACTCTATTTATGTTGATACCTGTAACCTACCCTCGTGGTTACTTGAATCCTCTTGATGCATGCTATGCAAGTTGTTGAACATGTCATTGCACTCAAAACTAGCTTTCTGCAAAAGTTTACCTATATCATGCTTTGTTGTATCTTGAACCAAAACATGGGTTGCTTGCGAGTACATTCAAAGTACTCATTGGCTTGCCACTGGTTATTTTATTGGCCAGGCATGAAAGTACAGGATGGGATGAAGAACACTTCGGTGACGAACATGCGAGCTAGGATGTTTCCCAGTCAGAATGCCTGTAGGGTTGAGGCAGATGGCATGGGTCCAAGTTATCGACGAAGATTTCCGCTGCGATGTTATACTCAAGACTCGACCATAATGGTCTTACTTGTGTAATACGGTATGAATATATGTAAGACTCTTGTTATTCAACTTCTATGTGTTCAGTGAGCATTGATCTCTGGGATCACTGTACACGTGCATTCGTTGATCACGACTTATGAGTCGGGGTCCCCACAGAGCTGGTATCAGAGCCATCCTGACTGTAGGAAGCCTTAGTTAGTATGGTCGTTAGTTAGGGTAAAACTATTTCCAAAACTACTACTAGATTTCAAAACTATCTATACTTCTCTTCCCTTCTCAGTTTTTCGAAAACTAAGGTATACTTTCCTTATTAATCTCTTCCCCTTCAAAACCTTTGGTCGCTAGAACCCTTATGCCCCTGACCACTGGATTCCTTGTAATCCTCGTGGATAATCTGGAAGGAAGATGCCTTGCCAGACGTTCACCCACATCTCCTGAACACAAGATTGGCGACATCACAACAAGATGATACCAACAGAAGATACATCGTCAAGGAATGAGGACCTGAAGACCCAGGAGATGGTGACACCCTTGACACTGCCCTAAGATGATGCAACCTTAGCCTACGATGATCAGGGCATAGGATATGCAAGGTCATGATATACATCGCTAATAGAGTAACCCTGTCATTACCGTTGTTGTATCGGCAACCATCGGTGGATGAGAACCTAGCCATTTGGTCCGCCTCACTATAATGAGAAGGAAAACGGTTCTCTTCATCCCCCGCTCTCGGTGACGATATTGTCAACAATGTGTCCGACAGATTGGGCCTCTATTATGCCTTGTTAATGGTCATTGCATAAAGGAGTGCCACCGGGAACCGCCAACACCTTAAAAAGGCAAGAGTGATCGTCATGATTAAGAAGACAAGAGAAGATCAAGTCAATGCCAGCCACGAGGAGCCACCTTCACCCCATCACCTCATCAGGAGAGAAGTTGTTGAAGGCTCTTTAGGCTCAACCCGGATTGTTTCATCGAACAACTACAAGAGACGTAGCAACACCTGAGGAAAACTCAGAAGACTGCATGAGGCACAAGGCACGACTACTGAGTCCGAGAACCCCTAGGGTAGGATGAGTCGTGTACCCCCTATGCGCAGTCGAGTCCATATGACAGTTCGAGTAGAACCATGATTGTGTGTTGCTTATTTTTATTTGTTGTGTTTTTTATATCAGTCGCCCTTTTTGCCCTAGGCAACAAGTACGCGACTATATCACCTGCCTTATTTTGTTGTTTGTGTTTGGCCTTTTTGGCACTTGTTTGTTTGCACCTGCACTATAGAACCCCCTTTAGGCATCCCACCTCCTCTATGCTACTTTTCCCTCTCGTCTCTCTCTCTCAACCAAAGACCGGCAAGACAAGATACACCAAGGATTCTACCTTGGCAACCAACCAGCACTGAAGACTTTTGCTACAGCCTCCTCGACCAAGAGCAGCCCAGTAGAGTTATGTTTACCTCTCAAGACTAGAAACCCATTCCTAGACCCTTCAAGACTTCATAAGATACCCCAGCTCGAATCCTTAACCATGTGCTTAACCCACAGAATTGCAAGAGAACCTGTTAAGCCTCCATCACCTTGCTTACCACTAGGTTCGTTATGGAACTAGTGGACATAGTGGACGAGCACATTATCATCCTAAGATAGCACCAAAACTGACGATGCCATAGGGAAGACCAATTTAAGGATATAGGAATAGAGGACAAATGACTTGATGAGTTATATCAATGACTTTGAGGAATTATCTGAGACTCTTTGGTGGATTATAAGCCTACCATGTTGGTAGATGAACTTGGTGGGATCATGATTATAGAGTAGCATAGCTTTCATTACCCCTGATTAAATTGAATTTAGTAGGATAATTGTGTTCGCAAGCTGGAATTCTTGGAAGTATTTGGATTCAACTTAGCCATGGGATATTGATTGGAGACAGTTGATATTTAAATAACTTGAGGGAAACATGTAGGATTCCTCGTTGGACAAGAGATTTGGATTTAAATAGGTGATCCTAGTGGAGTATAGATGTTGAGTATGTCTACATGGTTCGGAGTAAATTGGATTTAGACCGATGATCTCGATCATGATACCATGATTCTCGGTGGACAATAAACTAGGAGATTGGATTAATTGTCGGAGTTGATTTAGAGTTAAATATAAGCTTGACCTTGGAGTTTACTTGACCATGATAATGGAAATTGGTGGAATGACTATAGTAAGGTAGCCTTTCGAGTATTGGGGATTATAGGGACTTTAGGAGATCATGTGGAACACTAGCATAGTCATTGGATTTGTAGGCTTAATGGATTATGTAGTGATTAATGGAAGTTAATGGGTTGTTGGAGTTGATTCATAGGAAGGAAACAGGATCTTGGAGTGGCTTACGACGAGTTTTCTTAGGATAGAGGTGCTTTATCTTAGACCTTGGAAGAATAGGCTGAGCACTTGGATTGTCACGTTTAAGCTTAACAACTTATATGTTCTACCCATGGATTTTTAGGGGTAGACATGCATATGGGTTTGGGGATTGTAGACATGTATAGATTTATTAGACCACCCCTTGGGAGCCATGAGGATATGAATAACATGAGTAATGATTGGAGTTGACCTATACGAGTTGATTCTTTTGGTAATATGAGGTGAAGACTAGGTAGAAGTATTGGCATCTCAGAAACTGCGCTCAAGGATGGGCTAATAAACATTCACTCGCACACTAGAATCCTTGAAACCCTTACGCCTTAAGAAGCCACATCATCGTCGGATCATGACCTTGAGCCTTGACTCTAGGTCGGGAAGACCCTACCAATACTCAACCGTGACCAGCACCGATACCCCAACCTATACCCTATGCACCACATGGGCAACTCTTCACGGAGTACTTGAACAAGCCGGTCGTCATCGTTCTTTGATGACATACTTGCCTACCCGAAGACGGAAGAAGAACCATTCAGCTGGTTAGGGAACATCTGAAGATTGCCATGTCAAGGAGGAAGAACTACACCTACCACCATCATCAAGAAGTAAACATCCGCGTCGAAGACCAAGTGTATCTGCAAGCCACTTCTCTCTAAGGAACCAAGCATTTCCATGACAAGGAGACCCACACCAAGATTCATCGGCCCCCTTCGAGATCACTCCAAGATTTAACAACCCCCTCCGAGATCACCGCAAGACGAAGAATAGACGGCTACCAGATAGAGTTATCACCTGAGTCACCCACTGTGCACAACGCTTTCCATGCATCACAACCCTGGAAGTGTTTCCAACCTCCTAACTTGCCCGATCTCTATGAGGGCATTGACCACCGAGCCATCAACCCCTAGCCCAATCTAACCTACCGCGAGCTACAAATTAGCAACCTGGATCAAGAAGAGCGTCATACACGAAGCCACACCATCAAGTACTTCAATCTCAATGGAGCACTACACGGAAGCAGAAGCAACATGAGGACTTGAAGACCACCCCAGACCCAAGTTTCCATACTCCTTTCCGCGCCTAGTCTGGGAATCTCGGGGACGAGATTCTTGTAAGGGGGGTAGGTCTGTCACACCCTGATTTTCATGCCACTACACTTAAGCTAACAATCATGATAAAATGTGGTTTGACAAAAACTTTTGAGTGTTTTGGACCTTGCCTTGATTGGATTTTGTTTGTTGTTTGCAAGTGCTCTAAAAATCAAATAAATCCTCCAACTCTTATACTCCTTCTCCTTGATCCAAAACCTTTTCCCAATGATCATGCCATGTGTATAGAGCAATATAGTATTTTCTTACAAAAATAATTTGGCCAAAAAGTTTTTTCAAAAATTAGTTTTCCATAAACCCCTGAAATGAGGTTTGCACTTCAAGTACTTAATTAAGGGCAGTAAAATCTTTCCGAAAATATATTTGACTCCTATTAGATATAGGATACCCAGAAACCACAAAAATATAATTTTAAAGGTTATTTTCCTATTTTATTTAAAAGCTTTTTCTTAAGGCCAGAAATGGTCTTTAGTAGGGAAAAATTATTTTATTGCTTCAAAAATATTTGACAAAATTTAGGGAAACTCATAGGACATATATTGTCCATATATAAGAGTTTCAACACATGGTCATGTTCAAAATATTGGTCAAATACCCCAGAAACCCTTTCTAGATATTTCAAGCTTTTGAAATATTTAGAAAGTAAATATTCTCCAAAAATTCTAAGAAAATTCTAGCATGTCACATATGACATATTAGATGATCTTGCCAAGTCTGATGACTTGGAGAGCAATATAACATCATCAAATACCCTCAAAACCATTTCTGTCCATTTTGAAGTTTGAGCAACTTTACATTGCCAAACATGTCCAAATGTTCTCAAACCTTGTGAACATGATCAAATGGTCTAATAATCCATCTAGACCAAATGGCACAGGTTGGAGAACAAGTTAACTTGATCAAAGTGCCCCAAAACCTTTTATGTCCTAAATCAAATTTGAACAACTCTACATTGGAAACTTTCTCCTTTTGATCTCAACTTTTGTGGACATGTTCAGAGCCTCTAATGATGACACTACACCAAGTGGTTCATCAAGGAGAATTTATTTGCATGAATAAATCTTGGTAAAGCCATTTCTGCTAATTTCTAGGGTTTACCAAAGTTGCATTGTCAACTTCCTCCAAATGAGCTCCAACTTGGTTATCAACCCCATTTCTATATGACACTTGATCCTGTTAATCATCATATCAATTGGAATCCATTTGCTTGCCCAAACCACCATCAAACACCTTCTGGCACAAACTTAAAATGCTTGTTTTAGCCATTTCCACACATCTCCATGAGCTGAGCTTTTTCCCACAGCCTCATCTGGTCCTCCTCTACCTCCTGCATCTTTCCCTGCCCGAGAAGCCATGATGAAGGGGGTGAAAAGCCCTTTTCCCCTCTCTGGACAACCACTTTCTCCCTCTTCGTCACCTCTCTCCTCACCCTAGAGGCCATCCAGAGCATCCAATGCCTCCCCCTCCTTCTTTACTCCACCCTTGAGCTACTGGACACGGTTGGCCGCGCCCACAAGGCATAGAAAATGCCATGCCAGCCATATGGGCGCTCTGGAGCGCGCTACAGTGCGCTCCCGCACTGTAGCCACCCCCTTCCAACCGCCTCCGGCCACCTCGGGCCTTCCCCGCGCGCCTGCCGATGCGCCTCGGCGTCCGCAACACGCTACGTGGTCGGCCCCCTTCTCTCTCCCCTCCCTGCGCCTCCGCGCTAGCGAACAGAGGCCGCCCGAGCGCGCCAATAGAGCGGCTCACACGCGCGGCACCCTGGCCCTTCCCCGCTTCTTCTCTCCCCTCCTCTGTCCTCCTCCCCGCGCCTCCGCGCTAGCAAACAGAGGCCGCCCGAGCACGCCAATGGTGCGGCTCACACGCGCGCATCTCTGGCCCTCTCCTGCTCCCTCTCTCCTCTCCTCTCGCCCTAGACCAATCCCACGAACACCCCAGACATGCCCACGCGCGCCCCCGTGGCCTCCAGCAACGACTAGGAGCTCACCGGCGCACAAGCCGCGGTGCACCTCGCCCCCTCATATTTAAGGCCGCCCGAGGCCCCTCTCTGGCCTCCTTTCGCTCTCTCTCCCTCCTAGAGACCCCTGGACCAACCCACTCCCCTCCTCGCGCTCTCCATCCTCCACCATGGCCGGAGCCTTGCCGTCGGTCTCCGCCTAAATCCGCACCCATCTCTCCTCCTCCTTCCCTCTGGACCACACTAGAGCGCCACCACCGTCACTGCAAGACCCTCCCGTGCTTCTCCCCCTCCTCCCCGTGGCTATTCCGTCGAGCTACATAACCACCATCAGCCTCGTCCGCCGTGGTCGACGCCTTGCTCGACCCGGTGCCCCTGGGCAGCCGTGCCACCCACGGTTGGACGCGGCTGGGTCCCCTGAGCCCGCCAATGGGCGGAGCGTCGCCGGAGACGCCCTGTAACGACGGTAGTCACCGTCGGGGCGCCTCCTCTGTCTCCCGTCGCGCCCGCGCGGGAGGTTGAGGACGAACCCGACAAGCGGGCCCCGCCCGTCAGCGACCGGTGGGCGGGCCCTGCCGTTTAAGTGGAGACGGCTTCCGCTGTTACCGCCTCCCCCGCGCGAAGGCGTATTTCCAGGAGCCGCCTTCGACGTGGCCCCTGTCGCCCGCGTGGCCGAGCAGCTGGGCTGGCCCAATGCGCTGTGGCGCTATGCTGCGCTCGGTGCGCAGTATAGGTATAACCCCTTCCCTTGTCTTTTCCTTTTTCCAGTCAACTTCAAAATTCTATAAACAATTCAAATTAACTCCAAATTTGATGATTCAAATTTCTGGTGACTCTATAAATCATGATCTACCTGTTGGTGCAACATGCACATTTTTCCAAAGACTTTTTTCCTCACAAACATTTAACAAATCTTGTTTTTCCTATTTCTGTGATGAACTTTAGAAAATCACAGAGAGCTCAATATTGATCCAAATGCCATGGTTCAAATTCCTAGATGCATATAAGTTCAAAACTTAGTTTTTTAACATTTTTACTAATACTTTCTGTATCACCTCAAATAATGGTCTATTTCTTTATATATAGCCAACTTTGCAAACTCATAGGAAAATCATCTGAACTCCAAATCCAGTGAAACCAATTCCTAGATGCTTCTAAGACCATCCTTTGTTAAATGGGTGCCTTTGCTCATTTTTCAAAAATATATTTCTGTACACTTCTTGCAAATCCACAGATCCCTTGATTCCATCATATTGAAATGTTCAGAGATATCCATTCATTAAATACCAATGAAACCACTTAAGTCATCCCTCATATGACCAGAGGTATCCCAGAAAAGTCCAACTCATGTTTTTAGAGCACTTTTATTTCCTGCCTTGTTGTGTTGCTTATTATGGTTGCTTCCAGCGATAGTTGACGAAGTCGACGAAATGCTCGGAGTTGGACCAGAGATATTTGAAGACCTCGAAGACTCTGATGAACCAGGCAAGCAGCTCTTTATTATTGTTGCATAGGAATCATGATGAGATGGTGAACCACGTGGGTTGGTTGCCTCGGTTACTTCCTCGTTGATACTTGCATTGTGCATGGCCCTACCTTCTTATGAGGGTTATGCCGGTGGGAGTAGATAGGATGCTAAAGTAGATGCTACGCAAAAAGGGACGGGTATGTGCATGATGAAGGAGGCAAAGTATTTTTCAAAGGACTTTCCGAAAACCCCGTCGGGTGCCACTTATGCCCGAGGGAGATGATGAGATGGGTAACCACTTGATGACGAAGTGGTGTAGCGAGGAAAGTGTGTGTTGTTTTCAAAACGGATTGGTCGAAGTTGCGACCGTTATTCCAACCTTACATGCGCAACCACTCTACCCTTATATGGGAAAGGGCATTATTGAGTACCTAGACCGATACTTTCTTGGGGCCTGCATTACTAGTGACGGGAGAGTTGTTGGTGCGCTCTCTCGGGACGGGGTCGTGCCAGGTAGGGTGGCCATGACCATTTTTATGGGGCACCGGACACACCGTTGGTACCCCGTGCCAGTGGTATGTGATAAATATGGGAGCAAGGCTCCACGAAAATGTTACGTGAAATGTTGGGCACGGGGGTCACTGCCAATCGAGTGGACTCCATGTTAGTGTCATCTAGGGAAAGGTAGTGATCGGGTGCTTATCCCGGGTACTTGAGGTACCGCGGGTCGTGGCTGACACGGAAGTTCCCCGGATCTTGTGGGTACAGTGTGCAACCTCTGCAGAGTGTAAAACTATTTGAATAGCCGTGTCCACGGTCAAGGACAGTTGGGTAACCGCTCTTGGGCTACGTCCACTTGTTTACAAACCAAATGTGTGTGTTGATAAAATGACTTGGGTCGAGTCAAGGGACTTGACATGATTGAGATGGGTTGGTGCCCACTCTATTTATGTTAGATGGGTTGGTGCCCACTCTATTTATGTTGATACCTGTAACCTGTCCTCGTGGTTACTTGAATCCTCTTGATGCATGCTATGCAAGTTGTTGAACATGTCATTGCACTCAAAACTAGCTTTCTGCAAAATTTTACCTATATCATGCTTTGTTGTATCTTGAACCAAAACATGGGTTGCTTGCGAGTACATTCAAAGTACTCATTGGCTTGCCACTGGTTATTTTATTGGCCAGGCATGAAAGTACAGGATGGGATGAAGAACACTGCGGTGACGAACATGCGAGCTAGGACGTTTCCCAGTCAGAATGCCTGTAGGGTTGAGGCAGATGGCATGGGTCCAAGTTATCGACGAAGATTTCCGCTGCGATGTTATACTCAAGACTCGACCATAATGGTCTTACTTGTGTAATACGGTATGAATGGATGTAAGACTCTTGTTATTCAGCTTCTGTGTGTTCAGTGAGCATTGATCTCTGGGATCACTGTACATGTGCATTCGGTGATCACGACTTATGAGTCGGGGTCCCCATAGAAACCCTCCGCGACGAAACCTCAGGGTCGTCCGCCCCATGAGGCGGGGAGGTAGGAGGAGGCGCTTTGCTCTCCATCATCTCCAGAAGAACATCCCCCGAAGAAGAACTCCATCGAGAAGGGCTACGAGCCGGACTGCAAGATATATGTCTCGGTTATTGTTCTCAAAGATAAAGCAAGATATATCTTCCAAAGTACTTTTGTTCACTTACAGCTCGGTTGAGGGCTGGCCCCCTTGCGGGAGTTGTGCGGTAAGGACGCCGTCCGGGGCAGGGCCCCCTGGCGAAGGTTTCTTCCCTCGTTTGGAAACCTCCATTTCCAAGTCTTCACAGGCGGTCCTTTTCATCCCGTGGGGAGAGGGGATTCTAGATTCACCTCCCCGATTATCCTCCTTCGTGGAGACACTAATTCCCCCGGTTTGGATGTGTAATGTATGAAGCCCGCTTTTGGCTTCTCTATTCCTCCCTTCATCTTCTCCTGATGGCACTTGATAGGGTGCGCGCTCAAGCATCCTGGTTAGTACAGGATCCGGCGAGCCTTCTGGAAGGGGGGCCGAACACCTGATCCTCTCTGCCTTTCTTATCCAGTCCTGGCCGAGAGCAATTTTTCAGAATGATGTTGTGACAAATATAAAGACAGCATGTTCAGTCGTGGAATTACTTACTTGGGTATCCGGATGGTTGCAGTTGAGACCCGCATCCTTGTCGGTGTCCGGACACTTTATTCGTGATCCAAAGTACAATCCATACATCCCTTCGAGCGTCACACCGAAGAATTATTGAATAGTTCGCAGTCCTTCCGGGTTGAACTCCCACATATAGAGAGATCGACGTTGGCATGGCAGGACCCGACGACCTAGCATTACTTGCATTATCTTGACAAGACTGACATCCCTCTTGAGGAGATCTCGGATGCGGCTTTGCAATGTCAGCACTATTAACTGGCCCCCACTCCAGCCCCTTGTTGACCCATGACGCCAGTTGGGGCGGAGGGCCTGAGCGGAAGGCGGGGGCGGCCGCCCGCTTTGTGCCTCTGGGAGCTGTGATGTAAAACCACTCCTGTTGCCATAAGTCGGACACTTCCGGGAAGGAACCCTTTGGCCATAGGGCGTCGGCGCCTTTGCTTATAATAGCACCTCCGCACTCCGGATGCCACCCGTCGATCATCTTCGGCTTCACATTGAAGGTCTTGAGCCATAAGCCGAACTGTGGGGTGATGCGGAGGAAGGCCTCACACACGACGATAAACGAGGAGATGTGAAGGATGGAGTCCAGAGCTAGATCTTGGAAATATAGCCCATAATAGAACATGAGCCCTCCAACAAAGGGATCAGGACTAAAGCCTAGCCCTCGGAGGAAGTGGGGAACAAATACGACACTCACGTTGGGTTCGGGAGTGGAGATGACCTGCCCTTGAGCAGGCAACCTGTGCGGGATTTCGACGGTCAGATACCTGGCCTCCCTAAGCTTCTTGATGTCCCCACCAGCCTTGAAGGTTGGATCAGGACATGGTTGAAGGTCCGAAGCGCTTAGCCTGAGCCTTGGGTGTTGGAACTGGAGGTGGGTGAAGGGAAGGATCGAGCGTGGGAAGAAAAGGACAGCCCTTGGCCCCTTTATAAAGGGGGTGAATATCAAGCGTCCTCCGCATGGCCGTTTAGAACTTGCCTAAAATCGAGGAGTCATACTAACAAGAACGGTTGGGTTACCCACACCCGTATTGATGAGAATCTCGTGATAAGGGGACCACGATCTCTGCTTCGACAAGACTTGCCAATAAAACCACCTCGCAACACGTGTAGTGGAAGGCTGGGAAAAACGGTTCGTAATGACTGGGCCGTAGCGTGATGTCACGCTATGAAAAGTTGTCGGCAAATTAGATTTGTGGAATATTGTGCTCTCTACGATGGTATGTGGAAATTATTTTGTGGAGCCGGACACGATCCTCATATTCAAGATCTTCTATGGTGTATGCGGAGAAGGAAACCGCCTTGCAATGCCGAAGACAATCTGCGCGCCGGACTAATCGTCATTCAAGCCTGGTTCAGGGGCTACTGAGGGAGTCCTGGATTTGGGGGTCCTCGGACAGCTGGACTATATACTTTGTCCAGATTGTTGGACTATGAAGATACAATATTGAAGACTTCGTCCCGTGTCCGGGTGGGACTCTCCTTTGCGTGGAAGGCAAGCCTGGCTATTGGGATATGTAGATCTCCTCTGTAACCGAATATGTGTAACATTAACCCCCTCTGGTGTCTATATAAACTGGAGTGTTTAGTCTGTAGGACAACAACAATCATAATCATAGGCTAGCTTCTAGGGTTTAGCCTCTCCGATCTCGTGGTGGATCAACTCTTGTAATACTCATATCATCAAGATCAATCAAGCAGGAAGTAGGGTATTACCTCCATCGAGAGGGACTGAACCTGGGTAAACATTGTGTCCCTTGCCTCCTATTACCATGAGCCTTAGACGCACAGTTCGGGACCCCCTACCCAAGATCCATCGATTTTGACACCAACAGCCGTTTCCAGCCCATGTTATCTTTAGGCCTTCTCAGGGCCCATTTATTCTTGGGCTCATTTCCAGCATTTGGTTACTTACGACCCGTTAGTGTCATTTTCTGCTTGTGGGCCAAATTCAGCCCATGGTTACAGTCGGCCCGTTTGTGGCCCGTTAATATGTTGGGCCATTTTCATAGCATCGTCAAATACAGCCGATTAACGACGACCCATTCTGGTCGGCCCATGAACGGACGATTCCAACTCTAGCCCGTTTAAGGCGATAATGCGGTTTGTTATTGGCCCATGTTTGGCCAATCGATCGTACGGCCCGTATAAGGCACATTGATGTTACGGCCCGTAGAAGGCCCATTGTGTCTACGGCCCATAGAAGGCCCATTGTTTCTATGGCCCGTAGAAGGCCCATTGTTTCTACGGCCCATAGGAGGCCAAGTGTCACCATAGTAAATATGTAGCCCATGGTTATTGTGGCCTAGTTTTTAAAAATAGGTTATTGCGGCCACTAGCAAACCGCGGAAAAAGAACTACACTAACTACAAGCAAACGAATAAACAAGACAACAAGGAAATAAATAAGCAAGAAAATTATGCTAGGATATCATGGCTATTACACATATTACATCCACTGGGCATCAAAGTTCACCACCAGTGCAAATATAGGGAACAAAGCAGCATATAAACACCACAGTGAAACAAGTCCAGAACTGAAACCACTTCAGAAGAGCTCAAGAAACAATATCCTGGGTACCCATAATGCTGGCAAGATCCTTGGCAAGCTTATTTACATTCTCTTGTTTGGCGCTTAAATCCTCCAGCGCTTGCTGTTGCACAAGAAAGTATGCATCTGAATTCTGCAGGGACTTCCTCAGTCCTTCGGCTTCTTGCCGCAGCATAACTGACTAATGCCTTTCAGCTTGTAGTTGAGACTGAAGAAGCCGAAGTGATTCAGGCAGCGAGTTCGAAGAGCTTGTGCCAGCGGTACTGGCTAGTAACTCGAACACTACATTAGCGCAGGACTGTGGGGTTTCCTCACTCTCTACAAGATGGTTTTTATCACCTTTCTTGGAGACCAACGGGGTTGTCTCACTATCTTGAACCTTATCTGCATTACTCTCTCTGCCATTGCATAGTGGGGTGTGAGGGAGTCCTGGAATAAGGGGTCCTCAGAAAGTCGGACTGTATACTTGGTCTGGACTGCTGGACTATGAAGATACAAGATAGAGGACTTCATCCCGTGTCCGGATGGGACTCTCCTTTGCGTGGAAGGCAAGCTTGGCGATTTGGATATGTAGATTCCTTTCTCTGTAATTGACTTTGTACAACCCTAGCCCCTCGGTGTTTATATAAACCGGAGGGTTTAGACTTCTAGGGTTTAGCCACAACAATCATAACCTCATAGGCTAGACTTCTAGGGTTTATCCATTACAATCTCGTGGTAGATCAACTCCTGTAATACACATATTCATCAAGATCAATCAAGCAGGAAGTAGGGTATTACCTCCATAGAGAGGGCCCGAACCTGGGTAAACATTGTGTCCCCCGCCTCCTGTTACCATTAGCCTTAGACGCACAGTTCGGGACCCCCTACCCGAGATCCGCCGGTTTTGACACCGACATTGGTGCTTTCATTGAGAGTTCCGCTGCATCATCACCAGAAGGCTTGATGGCTCCATTAATTATCTACAACAATTTAGTCCAGGGGGGATCTTCCTCCCCGGACAGATCTTCGTATTCGGAGGCTTTGCACTGCCGGCCAACTCGCTTGGCCATCTGGAGCAGATCGATAGCTACGCGCCTGGCCATCAAGTCAGATTTGGAAGCCTGGATTTTGTGGCTGATATCTGTGGAGACTTGATCTTCGACGGGTTCGGGCCCATCACGGCTGTCCCCAGCCACCACGATGTACATGACCTAGATCTGTCATCTGGCCGCGTGCAGGATCTAGCGCATGTGACCGCCCTGGCCCTAGAGCTGGAGCGGACTGCATCATCCGAAGACGGGAAGCTTAACCCGCCACGGAGGCCGCAGACTCAGTGGCGCTCGAGCCGCACACAGACCCAACATCGAGCTGGGCTTGTATCACTGAAATCTCGGACTCGTCTCCGGCCATGGGTTCCGGACCGCGTGCATCCGCTTCCATCGATCTTGATTGGGCGCGGGTCTTGGAGTTCAACTCCGCGGACATCTTCCAGCACTCGCCTTTTGGCGATGTGTTAATCTCATTAAAATCCCTCTCCTTGTCGGGGGACTCTCGGTCAAACTATGTCCGGCTCGAATTGGAAGTGGACAATGAAGAACTTTGTTTCCCATCCACAACCCACTTCATAGTGACTGTCGACGACTTAACCGACATGCTTGATTAGGACTCCGAAGACATCGATGGTATGGACCACGATGCCAGAGAGGAGCAGGAACCACCGCATACAGGGCGTTGGACAGCCCCCTCCTCATACGACATATACATGGTGGATACACCCAAAGAAAACAATGGCGACAATGAAAATCCAGTCGAGGATAAACCTCTTGAGACACAGCCAAAGCGCCGACGTTAGCGATGCCGCTCTAAGCCACGCCGTAGTTAAAACAGCAATACCGTCATAGGAGAAAATAACACTCCGGATGATGCCGAAGACAATGAAGAACCCATTGAGCCAACCTCCGAGCAGGAGGAATGGGAGGATGGGCGAGTCAGCCCTGGCGAACAGGCCATGAACGAAGACTCAGAGGATAGAAACTACCTTCCACTCTCCAAGGACGAGGTGAGCCTCTATGACGAAGATTTCATCGTGCCTGAGGATCTCGCTGAACAGGAACGCTTTAAGCGTCAGCTAATTGCCACTGCAAGAAGCCTGAAGAAGAAGTAGCAACTTCAAACTGATCAAGATATGCTTAATGAAAGATGGACTGATGTCCTGGCAGCCGAGGAATATGGCCTCGAGCGCCCAACCAAAAGCTACCCGAAGCGCAAACTATTACCACAGTTCGATGACGAGGCGCTGGAGCCCGTCCTACCAAGGTACAATGCGGCTGACCAACCACCACGTGGCCAGGACAAAGTGGCACCTTGAGCCGAACACTAGCCCACACTGCCCCGCCGAACAAACAGAAATACAACAGCTCAGGGATATACACATGACCTGCGGCGCGACTTGGCAAACAGAGCAGGTCAGACAAGATCAATCCATGGATCTCGGCGGCGTGCCCCGATGCGCGACGATGGCCATCCGGCTGAACGTGACAAACATAATCACATCCAGGCCGAAAACCACAGACGAACTCCATCCGAGCTACATCACGACTTGGCCTGATATAGAGGCTCCGCACACCCCCTTTGCTTCATTGACGAAGTAATGGGACATGATTTCACAGAAGGATTTAAACCCGTGAACATTGAATCATATGATGGCACAACAGACCCCGTGGTATGGATCGAGGATTTTCTTCACCATATTCATATGGACCGCGGTGATGATCTTCACGCCATCAAATACCTCCCGCTCAAACTCAAGGGACCAGCTAGGTACTGGTTGAACAGTCTGCCCGAAAACTCCATTGGCAGCTGGGAGGACTTGGAGTACGCCTTCCTTGACAACTTCCAAGGCACATATGTCCGACCTCTTGATGCCGATGACTTAAGTCACATAGTCCAACAGCCCGGAGAGTCAGCCAGGAAATTCTGGACTAGGTTCTTAACTAAAAAGAACCAGATCGTCGACTGTCCAGACACCGAAGCCCTAGCGGCCTTTAAGCACAACATCTGCGACAAATGGCTGGCTAGACACCTCAGCCAGGAAAAAACAAAGTCAATGTCAGCCCTTATGACACTCATGACCCACTTCTGTGCAGGCGAAGATAGGTAGCTAGCACGTAGCAACAATAATACAAGTGAACCTGACACTTCTGAAGCCAGAAACAGCAACGGCAATCCCCGATGCAACAGACATAAGCGTCGAAACAACGGTGATAACACCGAAGACACGACGATCAACACCGGATTCAGTGGCCCTAAGTCCGGTCAGCAGAAGAAGCCATTTAAGAGAAATAATCCTAGCCCGTCCAGTCTGGATCGCATACTAGATTGACCATGCCAAATCCATGGCACTCCTGATAAACCAGCCAATCATACCAACAGGGAATGTTGGGTCTTCAAACAGGCCAGCAAGTTAAACACCGAGAATAAGGAGAAAGGGTTGCAAAGCAATGACGATGATGAGGAACCCCAACCACCTAACATAGGGGGAAAGAAGAAATCCCCCCCCCCCCAAGACAAAACGGTGAACATGATATACGCCACCCATATCCCCAAGAGGGAGCGCAAGCGTGCACTCAGGGATGTCTACGTGATGGAGCAAGTCGACCCAAAGTTCAACCTATGGTCCTCTTGTCTGATCACCTTCGATCACAGGGACCATCCGACCAGTATCCGTCATGGCGGTTCAGACGCACTGGTCCTTGACACGATAATCGATGGATTCCACCTTATGCGAGTCCTCATGGATGGTGGCAGCAGCCTGAACCTGCTCTATCAGGATACAATGCGCAAAATGGTTATCAATCCCAAAAGGATCAAGCCCACAAAAACCACCTTTAAAGGTGTCATACCAGGTGTAGAGGCCTATTGTACGGGAACAATCACACTGGAAGTGGTCTTCGGATCCACGGACAATTTCCGAAGCAAAGAGTTCATCTTCGATATCGTCCCCTTCTGCAGTGGCTATCATGCACTGCTCGGACGAACCGTAGTCACTCGATTCAATGCAGTGCCGCACTATGCCTATCTCAAGCTCAAGATGCCCTGACCACGCGGTGTCATAACGGTCAACGGAAACACGGAAAGCTCCCTCTGTACTAAGGAGCACACCACGGCCCTTGCAGCAGAAGTACAGAGTAGCCTTTTTAGGCAGAACCTCAATTCGGCAGTAAAGCTCCCGGACACCGCCAAGCGAGTCCATCCTACTCTGCAGCAGGACTGCCCAGCTCGACTAGAGCTTGACTAACAATTCGGCCTCCATCCTAGCCTCAATCAAGCAGTGACATTTGCACAGCGCGCACATAACTACGCACTCAAAATACCATGGGCATGGACGGAGGCATAGCTAGACCATGGTCCATAATGCGGCTCAACCGCCTCTAGATCCGCATACCATCACTTTTTCTTTTTCATTTCAGGTTCTTCTCTTCCCGAGGCTTTCTGATAACCTAATCATCAGACCTATCACGGGACGGATACATCAAGAAGGCAAGGAGCTTTGACGTACAAGGGAATCCCCAGGTGGTCTGTGCTAATGATCATTATACATGCTCTAAATGCCCGCACGCAGCTCGCCCTTGGTCATGGCATGTCAAATAGCCCTATTTGCTTATCGAATTACTTGTACAAATACACCTTGACGTATTAATCAAATTAAAATGGAAAATAACTTGCGGCTCAATGTTTGCGGCGTCAGCTTATTACTTGATTTTTTCCTTGTCTTTGTATTTTTTATCAATTGCACCTGTACACTCTGGTACGCCTTAATTCACCAGTGGCTTCATCATACCCCATTACATGACAATAAAGTCTGAACACTTTTATAGTACAGTTCGGCACCCCGAACTTATAGCATTATATGCATCGGCTCCGAATCATGTCTTTGGTCAATAGTTGGGTTGCCCGGCTCCTATGCTTACTACCTTACTTTCCGCTATATCGGCTAGGGTAGTAAAGGGGGAACCACTGCGATTGTGTCCCGGTTCTTCCGGACAAGCACCTTAGTAGAGAAAGCCGAAAACTGACTGTCATGATGCGGCGAGAGCTGGTCAGCTGTTCGAGAGGTTTCAAATCCTTAGAGATTGTTTCCGCATTACGCAAGGAATCGGTTTTTATCCGATTAGGCGTGTATAGCACCCCAAGTTCGGACTTCTGAACACCAGGGGCTGCGCCAAAATTTTCATTGGCAAACTCCTATTGCTAAGTGAGGGTGATAAAGTCGTATAGTCTGATTGCCTTGTTCGTTGCGCTAAACACCTCCTTTAAGGACCAAAATTTGGAGTAAAGATTGTTTAGATTTATCCTGAACACCCCCGTACTATCTACGTGGGGGCTGAAGCCGTCGACTGGCCAACTCTCAGATTTTATAAACAGACGCACAGGGGGTAAAATTTTAAATAAACAAGCATAATATTACATAACGATCTTGTTTCATATTACAGGACAGGATAACATGAATGTTTTCCATGGGAATATGATATCCTTGGCACATTGCTCCGCCACAAGGCGAGACGCCTCCAGGTCACAGTCAAAATACAGTTCGGGTCGGCGGTGCTCCCTCCGCTCAGGCGGCCCCTCGGTCATTAGTTTCGTGGCGTCCATCTTCGCCCAATGCATCTTAGCACGGGTAAAGGCCATCCGCGCGCCTTCGATATAGACCGACCGCTTGATGGCTTCAAGCCGCGGGTAGGCACTAACAGGCTGCTTCATGAGTCCGAAGTAGCTAATGGGCATGGGCTCAGCAGGCCGTAGCCGGATTATTAAGTCCTTCATGGCTAGTTCGGCCGCTATGCAGCTCGACCAGCTGTTTCAGCTGATCGCTAAAGGGCACTGGATGTTCTGGTCCAAGGTATTGAGACCACAACAGCTTCTTCGTAGAGCTCCCCTCTTCGGCTCGACAGAATTCTGCAACGATTGACATGTTGCACGGCAGATCTGCAAACACCGCTGGAGAACTCCAAATCCGGGTCAGTAAGAGGAACCTTTCCTTCACATATTTGCATTGCATTATAAAAGCCTTACCCGCCGTGATTATCTTATTTGCATCTTTACTTTTTGCATCTATAGAATACCAAAAATATATTTATCTTATCATACTATCTCTATCAGGTCTCACTTTCGAGTGGCCGTGAAGGGATTGACAACCCCTTTATTGCGTTGGTTGCGAGTTCTTTGTTTGTTTGTGTAGGTGCGTGGGTCTTTTGAGGAGCCTCCTACTGGATTGATACCTTGGTTCTCAGAAACTGAGGGAAATATTTATGCTACTATTGCTGCATCACCCTTTCCTCTTCAAGGAAAACCAACGCAAGCTCATGACGTAGTAAGAAGGATTTCTGGCGACGTTGCCGGGAGGTCTTCTCTCAAGTCAAGACATACCAAGTACCCATCACAAACTCATCTCCCTTGCATTTACATTATTTGCCATTTGCCTCTCGTTTTCCTCTCCCCCACTTCACCCTTGCCGTTTTATTTGCCCTCTGTTTCCCAATCTCCTCTCACTTTCCCGTTAACCTTCCCGCTGCTATGGCCGAGTCAAAAAGAACTAAGGGTCCTCTCCCGGGTTCTAGTACCTTGGATAACCCCTCTATCCTCTCTAAGCTCATAAATAATGATGCTATGGAAAGACCCACCGGGGTCACCGATGAGAGCTTAAATAAGTTTGATGAATATGACTGTAGAATTTTTCGTTATTTACTTGATGAGTCTTTAAAAGATGCTTGGGATAGGTTATTAAGAATTCGGGCTAGCTATGTACCACAATATGAAATTGAGGTTTACTTAAAAAGTTTCTATGTTGGCTTACCCGCTTCTTTCAAGAAAGTTCTAGATTCTATTTTTGAAGAAGGTTTTCTTGAAGGGGATGCTATAGATACCTATGAAAGAATGAAAACTATATTTGGGCACCCCATGAATGATAAGGTTGAATCTACCACCCTCTTATGATTTTATCAAAACGAAATTATCAAAGAGATGAAGTCTAGTTTAGATGCAAATTTTCGTAACGTGCTTAATATTACTTCCTCCATTAATGGCAATGTGCTTTCCCAAAATAGTAGGATGAATGCCGTAGAAAGGAAATTTGCTCTTTTCTTTCCGAGTGCCAAAGATGGCACTACTTAGATCTATCTTCGCTTTTATGCCTAGCTAGGGGCGTTAAACGATAGCGCTAGTTGGGAGGCAACCTAATTTTATTTGTGTTTCTTGTTTTTGTTCCTGTTTAGTAATAAATTTTGCATCTATCTTCTGTTTAGATGTGTTTTTATGTTTTAATTAGTGTTTGTGCCGAGTAGGACCTATAGCATAACCTATGGTGATAGTTAATTTGATTCTGCTGAAAAATAGAAACTTTGCACGCATGAAATTAGTTTGGTTAAATCACAGAAATGTTATTTTGCATTGATTATTTTGGCTGCAGATCAATAGACAAATTGTCCAGGACTTCCTATTTTGGTAGGATTTTTAGAGTTCCAGAAGTTTGTGTTAGTTATAGATTGCTACAGACTGTTCTGTTTTTGACAGATTCTGTTTTTCGTTTGTTGTTTGCTTATTTTGATGCATCTATGGCTAGTATTAAGTGGTATGAACCATAGAGAACTTGGAATGCAGTAGGTTTAACACCAAAATAAATAAAGAATGAGTTCATTACAGTACCTTATGTGGTGGTTTTGTTTTCTTTCACTAACGGAGCTTATAAGATTTCCTGTTGAGTTTTGTGTTGTGAAGTTTTCAAGTTTTGGGTAAAGCTTTGATGGACTATGGAATAAGGAGTGGCAAGAGCCTAAGCTTGGGGATGCCCAAGGAACCCCAAGATATTCAAGAATAGCCAAAAGCCTAAGCTTGGGGATGTACCGGGAAGGCATCCCCTCTTTCATCTTCGTTCATTGGTAACTTTACTTGGGGCTATATTTTTGTTCACCACATGATATGTGTTTTGCTTGGAGCGTCGTGTATCATCCTTGCTATACACACCTTTTGGGAGAATCCCACTTGATTAGAATTTTCTAGAACACTCTATGTTCTTCACTTATATCTTTTGAGCTTGATAGTTTTTGCTCTAGTGCTTCACTTATATCTTTTAGAGCACGGCGGTGGCTTAATTTTGAAGAAATTGCTAGTCTCTCATGCTTCACTTATATTATTTTGAGAGTATTTTAGAAAAGCATGGTATTTGCTATGGTTACAAATTTGGTCCTAGAATGATGAGCATCCAAGTTGGGTATAATAAAAACTATCATAGGAAGTGAATTGGATGTGATGGTCAATTTGATTCTTGATAATTGTTTTGAGATATAAAGGTAGTAATGTTAGGGTCATGCTAGTGGGTAATTATGAAATTGATAAATACTTGTGTTGAAGTTGGCAAGTCTCGTAGCATGCACGTATGGTAAAAGTTGTGTGACAAATTTGTTGCATGAGGTGCTCTTTTAATTGCCTTCCTTATGAGTGGAGGTCGGGATCGCGCGATGGTTAACTCCTACCAACCCTTCCCCTAGGAGCATGCATAGTAGTACTTTGCTTCGAGGGCAAGTAGACTTTTGCAATAAGTATATGAGTTCTTTATGACTAATGTGAGTGCATGGATATACGCACACTCATCCCTCAACTTTGCTAGCCTCTATTATACCGTGCAACTTTCGCCGGTATCATGCACCCATTATTTACCTTCCTCAAAACAACCACCATACCTACCTATTATGGCATTTCCATAGCCATTCCGAGATATATTGCCATGCAACTTTCCACCATTCTGTTTATTATGACACACTTCATCATTATCATATTGCTCTTTGCATGATCATGTAGTTGACATCGTATTTCTGGCAAGGCCACCTTCATAACATTCATACATGTCGCTCTTGATTCATTGCATATCCCGGTACACTGCCGGAGGCTTTCATATAGAGTCGTATCTTGTTCTAGCTTTGAGTTGTAATTCTTGAGTTGTAAATCAATAAAAGTGTGATGATCTTCATTATTAGAGCATTGTCTCAGTGAGGAAAGGACGATGAATACTATAATTCCCCCACAAGTCGGGATGAGACTTCGGACTTTACAGAAAGAAGAAAAAAAGAAGAAAAAAAGAAAGGCCAAAAAAAAAAGAAAGGCCAAAGGAAAAAAGAAAAAAAAGAAAAAAATGAGAGAAAAAGAGAGAAGGGACAATGCTACTATCTTTTCTCCACACTTGTGCTTGAAAGTAACACCATGATCTTCATGATAGAGAGTCTCCTATGTTGTCACTTTCATATACTAAGTGGGAATTTTTCATTATAGAACTTGGCTTGTATATTTGAATGATGGGCTTCCTCAAAATGCCCTAGGTCTTCGTGAGCAAGCAAGTTGGATGCACACCCACTTAGTTTCTTTTGTTGAGCTTTCATATATTTATAGCTCTAGTGCATCCATTGCATGGCAATGCCTTCTCACTCACATTGATATCTATTGATGGGCATCTCCATAGCCCGTTGATACCCCTAGTTGATGTGAGACTATCTTCTCCCTCTTTTTGTCCTCACAACCACCACCTTATACCATCATAGTGCTATGTCCATGGCTTGCGCTCATGTTTTGCGTAAGAGTTGAAAAAGCTGAAGCGCGTTAAAAAGTATGAACCAACTGCTTGGCTAAAACCGGGGTTGTGCATGATGGGAGTACTTTGTGTAATGAAAATGAAGCATGGCCTAACTATATGATTTTGTAGGGATAAGCTTTCTTTAGCTATGCTATTTTGATAGGACATGATTATTTGTTAGTATGCTTCGAAGCATTATTATTTTTATGTTTTATAAGCTTTTATCTTGAATCATTTGGATCTGAACATTCACGCCACAATAAAGACAATTACATTGAGAATTATGCTAGGTAGCATTCCACATCAAAAATTCTATTTTTATCATTTACCTACTTGAGGACGAGTAGGAATTGAGCGTGGGGATGCTTGATATGTCTCCAATGTATCTATAATTTTTGATTGTTCCATGCTATTATATTACCCCTTTTGGATGTTTATGGGCTTTATTTTACACATTTATATTATTTTTGGGACTAACCTACTAACCGGAGGCTCAGCCCGTATTGCCCTTTTTTGCCTATTTCAGTATTTCGAAGAAAAGGAATATCAAATAGAGTCCAACCGGAATGAAACCTTTGGGAGCGTGATTTTTGGAACGAACGTGATCCGTAGAACTTGGACTGCAAGTCAAGAAGCTTGCGAGGCGGCCGGGAGACGGGAGGGCACGCCCACCCCCTCTGGTTGCACCCCTATCTCCTGGGCCCCACAGGCGGCCACCAACGTACTTATTCCTCCTATATATACCTACGTAGCCCGAAAGCATCCAGGGAGCAAACGAAACACAATTTCCACCACTTTAACCTTTTGTATCCGCGAGATCCCATCTTGGAGCCTTCGCCGGCGCTCCGCCGGAGGGGGAATCGACCACGGAGGGCTTGTACATCAACACCATAGCCCCTCCCATGAGTTGTGAGTAGTTTACCACAGACCTTCGGGTCCATAGTTATTAGCTAGATGGCTTCTTCTCTCTTTTTGGATCTCAATACAATGTTCTCTCCCTCTCTTGTGGAGATCTATTCGATGTAAACTCTTTTTGCGGTGTGTTTGTCGAGATACGATGAATTGTGGGTTTATGATCAAGTTTATCTATGAGAAATATTTGAATCTCCTCTGAATTCTTTTATGTATGATTGAGTTATCTTTGCAAGTATCTTTGAATTATCAGTTTGGTTTGGCCTACTAGATTGATCTTTCTTGCCATGAGAGAAGTGCTTAGCTTTGGGTTCAATCTTGCGGTGTCCTTTCCCAGTGACAGTAGGGTCAGCAAGGCACGTATTGTATTGTTGCCATCGAGGATGAAAAGATGGGGTTTATATCATATTGCTTTAGTTTATCCCTCTACATCATGTCATCTTTCTTAATGCGTTACTCTGTTCTCATGAACTTAATACTCTAGATGCAGGCAGGAGTCGGTCGATGTGTGGAGTAATAGTAGTAGATGCAGGCAGGAGTCGGTCTACTTGTCATGGACATGATGCCTATATACATGATCATGCCTAGATAATCTCATAATTATTCGCTTTTCTATCAATTGGTCGACAGTAATTTGTTCACCCACTGTAATACTTATGCTATCTTGAGACAAGCCACTAGTGAAAACTATGGCCCCCGGGTCTATCTGTTATCATATAAGGTTTCAATCTACTTTTACTTGAATCTTTACTTTTTGCATCTATATTATAAAATACCAAAAATATATTGATTTTATCATACTATCTCTATCAGATCTCACTTTTGCAAGTGGCCGTGAAGGGATTGACAACCCATTTATTGCGTTGGTTGCGAGTTCTTTGTTTGTTTGTGTAGGTGCGTGGGACTTTTGAGGAGCCTCCTACTGGATTGATACCTTGGTTCTCAAAAACTGAGGGAAATACTTACGCTACTATTGCTGCATCACCCTTTACTCTTCAAGGAAAACCAACGCAAGCTCAAGACGTAGGAGGTGTCCATGGGGGTTTGCTCCCCTTGTGTGCGGCAACCGTGGTTTCACTCTCCGGTACCACCGGGACGGCCTCCTGAGCCTCTCTCTGGCCTGGGATTCTTCGAGACAACAACTTGGTGTTGACCACGGCCTTGGGTGAGGAGGCTGTCGGAAGGGACCCGCTGTCCATTGCCGACAGGTCCAACGACCCCTCCAAAGAGGAGGATAGCTCGATATTGGACTGGGTCTGACTCCAGGCGCATGATAGAGCATGCTAAAAACAATAAAGTAAAAATGCCGGATATATTATCATATCTAGGCACTTACGATTTGGCCAGGGGCTTGTCCCTGGGCTCCCACTCTGGGATGCTCTTGGTGGCCGCTGCGGAGTTGTCCGGAAGGAAATTTTCCCCTTCTTGGATGCCTTGGCCTCCAGGTGCGTGGAGGCCATCCTCTTCTTTCTCACCCTGCAGGAGGGGATGGATTTCTTCTTCCTCCTCCTCTTCCTTGTCGTCTTTGGCGAGGGAGGAGCGATCCTCGACATCTTCGGACATTGTGTCCAAAGCGCCCTTGCGACAGAGACCATCTCTGGTCCCCTTTGCCTTCTTCTCTGGCACCTCATAAGGCGGCGGAAACAACATCTTCGTCAGAAGCGGGGTTTCTGGGCCTTCGAGGCAGCGGAACCAAACAGTTAATCCGCTCCGCTATCTCTATCCAGGCCTGAAAAAGTTGATAGGGAGGCTTAGATTCCTTCCTCAAACATGCCAGTAAAGGGTATACCTTGAAAACATGAAAGAACTTACCGAATTATCCTGGCGTTTTAAGCTAAGCCCGCGATCCTCGGTTGTGGGCGGTGGTGTCTCGTCGTCCTTGAAGAGCACCTTCCATATGTCTGCGTGTGTCGTGCCGAAGAGCTCTAGTAGCGTCTGGTGCTTGGCCGGATCGAATTCCCACAAATAGCAAGTCCGACGTTGGCACGGAAGGAACCGGCGAATGAGCATAACCCGGACCACGTTGACAAGTTTGATTCTCTTGTTTATCATGTTCTGGACACATGTCTGGAGCCCTGTCAGCTCGTCTGAAGAGCCACAGTCCAGGCCCTTCTCTTGCCAGGAGGTGAGCCGCATCGGGACTCCAGATCGGAACACGGGGGGCCGCTGCCCAATTGGTGTCGCGCGGCTCGGTGATGTAGAACCTCCCCGATTGCCACCCTTTACAGTCTCCCCAAAGGAGCCTTCGGGCCAGGTGACATTGGGCATCTTGCCCACCTTGGCGCCTCCGCACTCAGCTTGTTGTCTGCTCACCACCTTCGGCTTCACATTGAAGGTCTTCAGCCATAGGCCAAAGTGAGGTGGGATGCGGAGGGAGGCCTCCACACGACAATAAATGCCGAGATGTTAGGGATAGAGTTGGGGGCTAAATCATGGAAGTCGAGCCCGTAGTAATACATCAGTTCACGGACGAACGGGTGGAGGGGGAATCGCAGCCCGCGGAGAAGTGTGTGAGAAACACCGCCCTCTCTTGGGGCTCCGGGGTGGGGACGATTTGTCCATTGGCCGGAAGTCGATGAGCGATGTCCTTGGCCAGGTACCTGGCCTCCCGGAGCTCCTTGATGTCCTTCTTATTGATGGAGGAGGCCATCCACTTGCCTCCTGCTCCGGATCCGGACATGATTGGAGTGCTTTTTTGGGCGGAGAAGGGGAGAGCTTGGGCGCTGGAGCTCGAAAATCGATGGGCAGAGGAAGGAGACTGCGTGGGTGAACGAGGATGAATCCTTATCCCTTTATAAAGGCAGTAAAAGTCATGTGCCTCCCTGCTCGCCTTAAAATTCGCCTATTCCCCAAGCGTCGTGTAGATGACACGGTTGGGCTACCCATGCCCGCATTGATGAGAACCTCGTGATAAGGGAACACAATCTCTGCTTCGACAAGATGTGCCAGTAAAACTGCACCTCCAAATACGGAGCGGCAGGCTAAAAAATAGTTTGAATAATGACCGAGTAGTGGGGTGATGTCACGCTACAAAAAGTTCTCAGCAGATTGGACTCATGAAATATTATACTCTCTACGGTTGTGTGTGGTACTTGTTTTGCAGAGCCGAACACGTTATCTATGCTCGGAAGGCTATGTTGGAGTATTCAGAGAAGGAACCCGCCTTGCAATGCCGAAGACAATCTGCACTCCGGACTTGTCGTCACTTAAGCCTGGTTCAGGGGCTACTGAGGGAGTCCTAGATTAAGGGGTCCTCGGACAGGCAGACTATATACTTGGTCCGGACTGTTGGACTATGAAGATACAAGATAGAAGACTTCATTCCGTGTCCAGATGCGACTCTCCTTTGCATGGAAGGCAAGCTTGGCGATTCGGATATATAGATTCCTTTCTCTGTAACCGACTTTGTAGAACCCTAGCCCCCCGGTGTCTATATAAACCGGAGGGTTTAGACTTCTAGGGTTTAGCCGCAACAATCATAACCTCATAGGCTAGACTTCTAAGTTTTAGCCGTTATGATCTCGTGGTAGATCAACTCGTGTAATACACATATTCATCAAGATCAATCAAGCAGGAAGTAGGGTATTACCTCCATAGAGAGGGCCCGAACCTGGGTAAACATGGTGTCCCCCGCCTCCTGTTACCATTAGCCTTAGACGCACAGTTCGGGACCCCCTACCTGAGATCCACCGGTTTTGACACCGATAGGGTGCTCTTCTCCAATATTATGTTTGCATACTACACGAGAAACAAGCAGACACATCACAGGTTTAGCATGTAGTATACGAAACTCATTTTGGTAAACCGGTTCAGTAGTAAGGTGGACAATAACAGCATGAAACAAACATATATCTATGTACTATGGTCAGTATATTGTCCATATCATTCTAGTTTATGTTGCCTAATCAAGATAGAGACACATTTCAACTCATAAATTTTTAAGACACTTCAACATAGACAGAACATAAGTGTGAGAAACTACACAACATTGGCAAAGACTTGTAATGTGTATCACATGAGAATATAACTATTTATACAACTGAAACTGAAATCAACATAGAGCAAGAAGTTAGAACATCAATCCAGTTAAAGAAATAGGTTTAAAACATACCTGTTGCACCATTGGAGTTTCAATTGGATCCTTCAAATTCGAAAGTAGTTGGTATGAGTAAATACAGTGATGCAACAAAAAAGGAGTATGGACCATAGCTACGGAATTTGACCCGAGAGCAGTTGCTCTTCTGCTTTAAATGTGGAGTTTGGGTTCGCTCTGGTGGTCTTCGTGCTTTAGGCACTGCAGTTGCTTTACAAACTGCTCGTGTGGGGGTACTCTGTGGTTGACATGGTGCTTTGTCAACTAGAAGTGGGTTACTATCCGCTAGAGTTGCAGTTAGATGGGTTGTAGCTGGTTCTCTGCCCAACGGTGTAAGCGTGCAATCTGGAAGAGTCTCGATTATGTGTGGTGGGGCTAGTTTGTGGGCCAGTACAACCATGGTTCTATCTACATCAATGGGTAGCACTGTCTTTTATGAAGAATGGATTTTTGCTCCCTTAGATACTGCCATCACCCCCTCCAATTCAAATGGCTGAAAAACAAGAAAAGAAGTTGAACGTACAGACATTGTATGATAGACAGATGTGGTAATTCACATATATGTTGTCTAACCAAACACGACAGCATGACAAAATTTCACATATATGATGCCTAACTAAACAGGATAACATGACACAGTTTCAGATATATGGTGGATAATTTAACAGGATATAATGGCATAATTAAACATATGATGACTATCTAAACAGGATGGCATGACAAAACTATATGATGTCTTTCTAAAATAGGTTGGGATGTAATAATTCACATACATACTCTCTAAGTATACAGGATGGCATGATATAGTTGACATAATTAATTCATATACTAAGTAGCTAGCACTCGCATGTATGATCTCTAAACTAAGCAGATGGAATTCAATATTGTGCATATGATGTCTAAACTATGCAATGCAAGACACTATATGCATGATATGAGAAATATAAACATTGCAACTTAGAGCATACACCTCAGGTGGGAAATAGGAGTGGTCATATGTCTCTGCCTCCTCTGAGGAGCTCCCTGTAACCATCGAGATATATGCTTCAACAGGTGCCATTGCTTGCTCTAAAGACCTTATTTTCACTCCAGATTTTTCCATAACTGGCTCAAATGGCTGATACACATGAAGAGCAGTTCAATATTCACAAATTGTCGACAAATGGAATACATAATGAAAAAAAAGATGGCATGAGATAATTCACATATATGATGCCTGGCTACATAGCGGTGCATAATTCACATATATGATAACTGGCTCAAAAACATGGCATTGCATAATTCACATATCTGATATAGAAAGCAAACATGAGGCATTCACACAAAGCATGTCTAATCTAAGTAGATGGCATGGAAATGCAAGACACCATATGCATGATATGAGCAATATAAGCCTGCCAAGTTAGAGCATGCACCTCGGGGGGGGGGGGGGGTTGGAATACAACTGGTCATCTATCTCTGAATCCTCCTCTGTGGAGCTATCTATAACCAGCAAGAAATCTGCATCGACAGGTAGCACTGACTGCACTCAAGACCTTGTTTTCACTCCAAATTTTCCCATGACCGACTCAAATGGCTGATGCACACGAAGAGTAGGTGAATATATAAACATTGTTGACAAATGGAATACATTACGAAAAAATACGGCTTGATACAATTCACATATACGATGACTGGCTAAACAGGATGGCATTGCATGATTCATGTATATGATGCCTGGCTAAAGAAGATGGCATTGCATAATTCCCATATACTCCCTCCGTTCCTAAATATTTGTCTTCTAGAGATTTCAAATGGACTACAACATACGGATGTATATAGACATATTTTAGAGTGTATATTCACTCATTCTGCTCCGTATGTAGTCATTTGTTGAAATCTCTAAAAAGATAAATATATAGGAACAGTGGGAGTATGATATAGAAACCAAACAGGTGGCATTCACACAAAGGAAATCTAAACAAAGCTGATGACATATAAGATGTATAATGTAAGCAATGTGAGGCGCCATATGCATGATATGACCAACATCAACCTGCCAGGTTAGAGCAAACACCTCAGGTGGTAAATAGGAGTGGTCGGCTCCCTCTGAATCCCCATCTGAACAGTTATCTTCCTCTGGAATACAATCTAGAATGGCGGGAGGGGGCCCAGTTCTCCCACCATGGAGCGGCGTCTGCAAGACATTATATTCCTACGCAACGGTCTTCTCTTTTTCTCTACATGTTCAGTACGATTGTGTACAATAACTGACATGCATAATAAAAATAGTTAGATTCTGTAAGGCCTAAGGGGTGCATGTAGAAATCAAGACTGATGGTAGCAAACGAGTGGATAGATCCAAAACTAATGATAGCAGGTAGATTATAGCTTCAGTTTAAAAAGATAGAGAGTGGACCATCTACTGTTTGTTGCCCACCCAACATGAACCACATAAGAAGACCCCAGATGAACCAGATAGTAGACAAATACTATTTGTTGCTGCCTCGATATGAGACCCACAGGCATTTTAAAACTCAAGTTTGAACGATGAAGTAGCAGGTAATAATAACCGATGTATAACGTAAGCAAACATGAAAGAGTGCGACCTCTCTTCCGGAGCTGTGTAGTCCTCAGGTTCATCTCCTCAGTCGATGATGGTAATGCATTTGGTGTGGCTGCCGGCAACGGGGAAGATGATCTGTGTCAGCGAAAGAAAGTCTGCAGGGGGAATCTCTGCTGAAGTGAACGCTTCTGTCGATGGTGCACCTCAGGTGGGGTGATGACGGCATGGCAGGAGCAGGACATAACACACAGAGTTTTCTTTGGCGCCTATCTAGAAATGAAGTAAATCTATAAGGGCTCCTTAAATTGGAGGATTCTATAAATGCAGGGACAGGAAAAACACAGGAATAGGATAGGAATGCACGTGCAAAACAGAGCATTTGGAAACATAGGATTTCTGTCAACCTGGGTGTTTGGTTCACATGAATGGGAAGAACACAGGAATGGAGAAACATGGTCAAATTAAAGTCAAACCACATGAAAATGAAAAAAAATAAGATTCTTATTATGCCAATAATGCAATTAGTTCTGTTCTTCATGCTTATTAATTTGAAAAGTACGTCAAAGTGAATATTAAAGTTCCTAGATTTTTTCTCTGAAAGAGACACCAAAGGAAAAAATTCTCCAGTTTTGCTTTGCTCCACTCCGTCTAACCAAATGCACGAATAGTAGTACCATAGTAGTTCCGTAGCAAAGGATCCCTGAGCGATCGACCTGAATGCAGAGTAACAAGTGATGCAACAAGTGTACAACCTCTTTGGCATAGCCTTGTGGACCTCGGCATCATTGGCTTGGACATGGCGAATGGTGATGCTGGTTTGACTGTCGGAGGCGGGGAAGAAGATCTGAGGCCTCTGGAAACGGCGCCGAGGGTACTGCTCCGCTGTGATGGATTGTTTCGTCTTTGGAGCAGCTCTGGTGAGGTGTATGGTGGCAAGGCTGAAACAGGACAAGATTGAAAACGTTAATCCGAAGTGGGACTCTAATAACATCTGCAATAGATGATGTAAAATACATCACCAAAAAGTGCTAGATGTAAAACACACCAGCCTCGCCATGGCCGCTCCAACAGATGCTGTAAGTACTGTTCACTCTGATCTTAACTGAAGAAACTAAACTTTACAGTCGAAACTGAATTTTACTCTCGAAAGTGATTGAATTAGTAGCAGAGCATTGCAATAGATGTTTAGGGCATTCGAGCAAGAGTAGTAGAGAAGAAGTGATCTAAATCAGCAGATGCTCGAGTAGGGAATGCACTAGCAGAGAGCAAGTCGTTTAGTAGCACCACAAGCGAGTGCTAAAGTAGCAACTCCTGTAGCTGCCGGAGGTCGTGCAGTAGGAGGAGTAGCGCGAGCGAGAGCAAGAGCAGAGCAGCAGCATGAACGAGAGCAAGAGCGGAGCAACAGCGCGACCGATAGCAATAGCAGAGCAGAGCAGCAGCATGAACAAAAGCAAGAGCAGCGTAGTAGCGCGACCGACAGCAAGAACAGAGCTGCAGCGCGAGCGAGAGCCGGAGCAGCTACAGCTAGTGTCGGTGTGGAAGTCGCCGCTCATGAAGTCACCAGTGATGGCGCCGTCGATGGAGACCCGACATGGCTGCTCGGTATCGAGCACCGATAGCCCCATGAGATCAAATAAAAAAAATGTAGTGATGAGTGCAGAACCTCCTTGGTGGTGCCGAGTTGGCCTTGGCTTCATCGGAGATATTGGTGAGGGTGCTTCGGTTCCGATGGGGCAGGTCAAGACGACGCTGTGGGGATGGAGGTGGCGTGATAGACAAGGCAAACATCGGGGCAGCTCCTTGGAGGTGGAGGACGGGGTGGCTGATCCGGCGGGACGAAGAGATCGATGATGGATCCTCATCCGGTGCGGTGGATGAGGGACGACAAGCTATTACGGTGGACGATGTTGTCGGGGAAGAGTCTCCGGCTGGGCTGCGATCGGGAGGCTGATGGAGGAGCGTGGGGTGTCGCGGGTTTTGACGGCCTCGGTGTACGAATGGGGGGAATGAAGGGGAAGGTATGGGGAGCCATGTCTTAGGGACGCGCTTGTCCGAAAGTAGAGTAAGTTACCAGCATACCCCCACCGGTTTTGACACCATGACATCGAGCCGACATTTCTGGCTGAGGGGTAGAAGGGGGATTTCACGTGTCTGGATTGTGGGACCGATTTTGGATGAGGAGGGAGTTTTCCCGCGCATTGAAATTTCGGGATAACAAGGCGCGGTGCGGGTTGAAGAGGCGGGAGTTTCAAAGCAGGTGAGACAAAATATGCTCGAGCTTGAGAATTTCGGGATAACAAGGTGCGGATTCCTTGTTCGGCAGAACAAAATTAACATGTACAAAGAAAAATTCATACAAGACACAAGACAGTCATGTCCCCTTTTACTATATTGCTATAAATGCCATTGAAAAAACTACAAGAAAAATGTAAAAAAAATGGGGAGAACAAGATTACCCTGTACAGTACCAAATCGATTCGCACTTCCCTCAACATAAACAAGAAACAAAATAATTCCCACCAAAAGAAAGAGTATTGTGCCTTTTTATATGATTACAAATGCCAGGATCTCAAATTTCAATTTTTGAATCCACGTTATGTTGAATTCGAATATAACGTTAGCCGACCTTGCGATTTATAATAGATATAGTCGTACATTTTGATCTTCCATCATATATGAACATTTTACTCCACCCTATGAACATATATATTGTTGTATACCATATGGACTATATTTTAATCAATTTTCCTTATTTGAATACGATTGTTGTCAAGTTATACAATCATTTAAATATTATCTTGATAACAAAAAACATGCATATAGCAGTAATCATATTTCACTATGAACTAATTGTACCATACGATCTCCAATTCAAATATTTGTATCCATTTTACGTAGAATTCAAATCATAGCACATTGGTCTAGGTAGCGAGATGTTCGGGATAATATATGTCGGATTTCGGCTTTCGGCAGACCCTTGAGGTTGGAACTCTGGGGTGCGCGCGAAGATCTCTCCCCTACCAACTCACGTCTCGAAGCCTCGCAAAGGATCTAAGCTAGAAAGATGAACACACCAGGAACACAAGGTTTATACTGGTTCAGGCCACCATTGTGGTGTGATACCCTACTCCAGTGTGTGGTGCAGTGGATTGCCTCAGGGGCTGATGATGAACAATACAAAGGGAGAATATCCTCGCGAGAGGTGTTCTTGAGCTAGTGCGATGAACTGCTTGGGTGAGTTCAGTCGCCTCTCTCTCTCTAGTCTACCCAAAATCTCTCCTCCCTTACTCTGTGGTGGCTAGCTCTCTTTATAGAGGGAGGCCCTGGGCCTCTCCCCAAATAATGAGAGGGAAGGGCGCCAACAATTGGCCATTTTGATGGGGAACATCTAGTACAATTATCCTGACTAAAGTTGGTCTTCGACTACCAAAGACTCTGACGGTGATGCCGTCCTGGGCTCCATGGTGACCTCCATCCTGCCGTCCCGCTGGTCTTGGTGTTGTTGCACTGAAATGGTAACCTTTGCCTGATGCCTTTGCCTGTGCTTGCCCCCTTTGCACCAAAGAGGAAACAAGGACACTGCGCAGGTCGGCACCCGCCTGGCGCTCGCGTGGTCTCGATAGTCATGGCTTGCGTCGCGGGCACCTCGCGAGATACCCTGCCTTGATCTCTCCGCCTCCTCGCGAGTTCGCCTGATGAGGCTGCTCCTGAGAAAGCTTCCTGTCGTCCGCCCCGCGAGGCTTGGCCCCTCGCGAGGGTCTTGAGGTTGAGCTGATGAAGCTAGGCTGCACTGGGCCTCCGCTTGAGCCACGCCGCAGGCCGCAGAAAGGCAAGTCTGGGGACCCCCATTCCCAGAATGCCGACAGTAGCCCCCAGGCCCAAGGCGCGCCCGGACTTGGCTTAGCAGAGAAGTGAAGGGGCAAGTGCGAAGCGCTGCGTGGCGATTGATTGGATGTCGGCGTCTCTGCTACCCCACAACGCCTTGGCAATTGCACGACTTGACACGTACCTGCATGCAAAAATGGGTCATGATTACCTGCGATCGTGGAGGCCGACGGTTGGCCTCCTCCATCTATAAGTACGGAATGGCGCGAGCCCTTCCAGTCCATTCCTTCCTGCTACTCCCTTTCTTCTTCTTCCTCGCCCTTGCTCCACCTTACGCCAATGGCGCCGATCCGTCGGTTTTCTGCAAAAGAGAAGGGAAAGGCCCCCCAAGAGGGTCCCGACCTGCTTCCAACGAAGAAGCGGCTAGTCCCCTGCCGCCGAGATGAGGGTGCTCGGCATGAGGCGTCGAGGCCCTGGTACGAGCGGTCGCCGCCTGGGTTTCCTCTGCCCTGGTACACCCGAATCTAGGGCCCTGGAGAAGAAGGCGTCAAGCGACACCGACGGTGTTGCCGTCGACGCCGACGAGTTACGGCGGTGCGCATCGTTCCCCCTGGAGTCCATGCCGAGGGCTCTTCTCACGAGCTTGTGCTTCACGCCGCCATGCCTCCTCGATCTTGGATTCGCCTTCCTCCCTCCTTCGCCTTCGAGATTCCGTCGAGGGGGCCTCGGGAGCTCTGGCTGCACCACGCTGACTGCAACACCCCCGCGACCAAGGCGGAGGTCGAGGTTGTCGCCCCGGGCAAGGTCTTCCTAACCCGTGGTTGGGGCAAGATCGCCCGGGTCTGCCGGACAGGGGACACCCTCGTAATCCATCTTGAATACCATGGCGCCTCCTTGATGTTCTTCAAGGTCTTCGACGTGAAAGGACGCCGGCTGGAATGCTGCCCCAAGGGAGGCGGCCGGGGCATCAGAGTGGCGAGGACCAGGCCTGCCAACTGCTTCCCCAGCAGCTCCTCAGGCAGCAGTGGAGGAGCCGGAGGGTCCAGCGACTCCGCCGAGCTTCACGCGACTCCGGAGACAAGCAACGACAGCTACGAGCCATCGAGCTCGCGTCTCTCCCGCAGCAGGGCGGCTGCATCAGGCCGTCGGTGCTGCTGATCTGGATGGGGTTAGCACCGGCGCCTGATGACCCACTGTTGATGATGGCATCTCCTATGGAGGCGCGCGTAGTTATCGCTCCTTAGCACCTTTTGTTCCCTACGAGGAATCGAAATGACACCCCATGGGGGTATGTAAGGCGCCTGCCATGTCTTTTGTGAATTGTACATCCTTATGATGAAACGATGCGGGAGGCGCGTTCTGCCCCGGCTCAGCTCCCCCTTTCTTTCCTCACGAGGGCTTGGTGCTCTATGCCAACAGGTCCCGGTCCCCAGGCAGGCTTCAGCCGTCGCTGGTATGCCAGGTCGCGATGCCGTGGTCAAGGCCAGGAGGTGAGTGGCCCAAGGTCCAGTAAGAGCCCCTGAGTCGCGGTGCTCAGGAGGTCCCCTTTAGTGCTCAACCAGCCTCCGCTGGGCAAGAAAGGCAGGCAACGTTGCCGTGACAGAGCTGTAGTAGGCGAGGGTTTAGCGCTGAGTCGATTCCGTTTTTGCGTGACTTATCTCGTAGTTTTGGAGTAGTTTTCGGTGAGGTGCCGGGCCTGCGTGGCGGCGGCTGGGGGTGTTGCTGGGTTAGGCCCTCGTGAGCTTCTTCCCTCTTCCACGCACTTTCCTTCATGCTCTACTTCCTCAGGTTCTGGCCCTCAAGCGAGCTCAGCAGCCGCTGGTATGACATGTCGCGATGCCGTGGGTCAAGGCCAGGGGATGAGGGCTAGAGAGCTAGTAAGAGCCCATGAGTCGTGATGCTCAGGCGCCCCCCTTTTAACACGCGAGCGGATCGTGCCGGAGGGAGGGAGATAAAGTTCGCGACGCACCCAGCGTTACTCCTGGAGTGGGTCCTGAATACCAATCACGAGGGAAAACAAGGTCTGTCGTTACGGTTGCCAGCCAACCATTGGTTGCTCCGAGGGAGTGATTCGGGCACTGAGGGCCTGGTGATGTGGCGCCTTGTGGGGTTGCCGCGGCCAGAGCTTGCCACTCAGATTTGTCGGTGTTGCAGGGACGGACCCATACGCAAGCGTTGTGCCAGAGCAAGCGACTCAAGGTAGGTGTCAATCGAGCAGGCAATTAAGTCAAGCAGGTTAAGCATGAAGGAGAAAATCCATTTAGATAGATGCGGAAAAAGCAAACGCCACTGGGTCAGGTCCGAGCAGCTTGGGGATAATGCAGCCCGAGGGGCGCCCCCAACAAGGTAAGCAAAGAACATAAGCAAAACGGATACATGCCGCAGGGACGGAACAACGCGACCTGGGAATGATGCAGCCTTGTGGGCGCTCCCAGCTGAAAATGGAACTTTGAAAGATGTCACCTGATACCGTCGGAGATGAAGGGATGCTGAAGTAGCGGACGACGCGTGGTGAGGAAGCCGACCCTCACGAGCTCCAGGGACCAGGAGCCTCGGGAGGCTCCGGGGGCGCAGGTGGATCTTCGAGGACCATCTCCATCTCCGCCAGGACCGCGCAATGCCTGACCTCCTGAGCCTCTAGAATGCTCCTCAACAGGAGCTGATGAGTAGCGGCCGCGTTCGGCAGGCCGAAAGGCATGCGAACGCAACTGTGAGGTGGACCCTCGCAACGCCCCACGCGTGAAGGCCAGAGGCGCTCCTGAGACGCGGCTCGGTTGAGCCCTGGCACGTCAATGCAGACGCGCAGCCCACCATCCTCGCCTGGATGGGGGGCTACGGCGGGCAAGTGGCGGCTGCCGCGCATGACTATTGACTCCTGCAACTCCTGAGTGTTTCTCGCGATGAACTCCTGAGGGTTTGGCCCTCTTTGCCTCATACCTTCCTGAGGGAAACGTGCTTTGAAGCACACCTCCAAGTGGTGCCCCAGCGCCTCCCTCGTGACCTTGGCAAAGTCGGTGGCCCTCTAGGAGAGAGCCCCCGAGCCTTGCCTGAGGAGGGCGCCAGGCGCACCTTCCTATGCGACAGAGGGTGGTGCCCCTTGAACGGGCGCGGGTCCTGACGCAACGCCTCTGGAGGTGCCTGCCTCCTGATGGTCTGGGCCAGGTGAAGTCTTCTTCTTCTTAGGGACCGCCTCGGGAAGGCTCCCGCTCCTGTGATCCGGGTCTTCGATTGTCGCGGCCTGGAAGGCACGCTCAAGAGAACACACTGCATCCTTTTCTTCACAGGGGATTGTGATGACTACATCGCTTCCAGCCATCTTGAGGACATTGTAGCCATGGTGAGTCACGGCCATGAACTTGGCCAGAGCTAGGTACCTGAGGATGGCATTGTACGGGAAGCGAATGTGGGCGACGTTGAAGTCAAAGAGCTATGTGCGGTAGTTGTTGTGCTGCCCAAAGGTGACAGGAAGGCGAACCTGCCCTATCGGAACAGTGGAACCATCAGTAACTCCTGAGAAAGGCTTGGTCGGCGGAAGCTGATCATAAGGAACTTGGAGATTGTTGAACGTCTCGACGGACAGAACGTTGAGTCCTGCTCCGCCATCGATGAGGGTCCTGGTGAATTGCACATTGCTGATGACTGGGGAACAAAGCATTGGGAGGACTCCAGCCGTTGCCGCGCACTTGAGCTGGTCCGCTGAGCTGCACGTGATAGTGCACGCAGACCACCTAAGAGGGCGCGTGGCCTCAAGATTGGGGGGGACTGCATTCACCTCGCGAGCAAACAACTTGAAGATGCGCTGTGAGGCTAGGGCCTGGGAGCCGCCAAGGATGCAAGCGATTGCGCATGGCTCCTGGAAGCCCCCAGCCCCCTCATCCTGATGCTGGTCTTCATTCCTCCTTGGCAGTGGAGGGAGAGGAGGGAGGCCTGTGTTGCCTTGCGGGCGATCCTCACGAGGCTGATCCCTCCAACCTCCCTCGCGAGGCTGGTCCTGCCAGCGGTCCTCGAGAGGTCGGTCACGCCATCCTTGGGGAGGGCCACGGTCTTCGCATGGTCCTCCACCTCTTCCTCTTCCTCGGCCATAGCCCCGATCATTGTGCTCGGGGCGTCGGCCGATACGTCCATCTCGCACAGCCCTGAGCTCTTAGCATTTGTTGGTGTTGTGGGTGTGGAGGTCGTGGTACACGTAGTACCGGCTGCCCTTGGATGACTCCGGCCGATCCCTGCCTCGCTTGGTGTCTGGATCCGCTGCGAGCACAGCAGCTCCTTTGCGCTTCACGTCCTTGACCTTGGGATCTTCTCTTTCGAATCAACGGCTAGAAGCTCGAGGAGGGAGAGGCGCCCTTCCTCAGCCCTGGCGCACTTGGTCGCCAAGTTGAACAGCTCCAGAGATCTGCACATGTCTTCATGGATCGCTAGCTCCTCTTTCATCTTGATGTCACGCACGCCATCGGAGAAGGCTGAGATGATGGCTTCCTCAGTCACCCTAGGGATCTTGAGGCGGGCATTGTTGAAGCGCTGGATGTACTTCTGCAGGGTCTCTCCTGGCTGTTGCTTGATGCGGCGCAGGTCACTCATGGCCGGGGACCGGTGGCGAGTGCCTTGAAAGTTGGCGATGAAGCGAGTGCGCATCTTGTCCCAAGAGGAGATCGTGCCGGGAGGCGGGTTCAGGAGCCAGGTGCGGGCGCCATCCTTGAGCGCCATGGCAAACTAGTTCGCCATGACCTTTTCGTCCCCGTTGGCCGCCTCGATGCCCAGCTCATAGAGCTGGAGGAACTCCGCGGGGTCGGCCGTACAGTCGTAGCGAGGAGGCAGATCTGGCTTGAACTTGCCTGGCCAGGCCACGCTGTGCAGCTCGGCGGTGAAGGCGCGGCAGCCAGCAGTGGCTACAGGGGGCCTTTGGTGATGAAGGGCTTGATCTTGGAGGTCTCCACGCACTGCCGCCAGCAGCAGCGCGGGGTCTTGGCGCGCTGGAGCAGGAACGCGGTCATGGCGTGCTGGTGCTGGGAGCACGCGAGCAACTTCTTGAGGGTGAGCGACCTATTGGTAGCTCTTTTCTTGCTGCGTGGGTGCTGGGCGCAGTGGCTCTTGTCCAGGGGCCGCGTGCCTTGGGGCCAGGGCGCCTTCTTGAGGAGGAGGCGGCGGAGGTGCCTCCGGAGCTGCGTTGCCGGCGCAGGGCGTAGGGCGATGCAGCGAGAGGGACGGTGCAGGGGAGCCCCCTACGGCGTTGACGAGCTCGGTGATACGAGCGAGCCACTTGTTGTAGACGTCGTCGATGGGGCGATAGTGCAGGAGCTCACGTGCCAGGAGCAGCACAGCGTGCGCGTCCGCGGGAGCGTGACGAGCGTGCGACGACGAGCCTGTCGGAGTCAGCGACAGGGTGGCGGTGCGGCCTTCCCGCTGCATCAAGGGATCCAGCGACGACGCCTGCTGCTCGTTCCCCACCGGGCCGGTGGCGGCGTGGGCGGCAGGCGACAGGGAATGATGGGTAGGCCCACCGACGGTTGCCGTCTGGGCGACATGGGCCGCTAGATCAACCTGACGCTTGGAGAGGGCTTGGCGAGCGTCAGACATGGGCGCGACGGACGATGAAACGCGAGTCGGTGGAAGAAGGATTCCGGCGCACGTCTACTTGGCGCGCCAAATGTCGGATTTTGGGTTCCGGCAGACCCTTGAGTTTCAAAATATAGGGTGCGCGCGAAGATCTCTCCCCTACCAACTCACGTCTCGAAGCCTCGCAAGGGATCTAAGCTAGAAAGATGAACACACAAGGGACACGAGGTTTATACTGGTTCAGGCCACCATTGTTGTGTAATACCCTACTCCAGTGTGTGGTGTGGTGGATTGCCTCAGGGGTTGATGATGAACAATACAAAGGGAGAACAGTCTCGCGAAAGGTGTTCTTGAGCTGGTGCGATGAACTGCTTGGGTGAATTCAGTCGCCTCTCTCTCTCTAGTCTACCCAAAATCTCTCCTCCCTTACTCTGTGGTGGCTAGCTCTATTTATAGAGGGAGGCCTTGGGCCTCTCCCCAAATAATGACCGGGAAAGGCGCCAACAATTGGCCATTTTGAAGGGGAACATCTAGTACACTTATCCTTACTAAAGTTGGTCTTCGACTGCTAAAGACTCTAGCGGTGACGCCGTCCTGGGCTCCACGGTGACCTCCATCCTGCCGTCCCGCTGATCTTAGTCTTGTTGCACCGAAATGGTAACCTTTGCCTGATGCCTTGGCCTATGCTTGCCCCCTTTGCACCAAAGGGGAAACAAGGAAACTGCACAGGCCGGTGCCCGCCTGGCGCCCGCCTAGTCTCGATCGTCCTGGCTTGCGTCACGGGCACCTCGCGAGGTACCCTGCCTTGATCTCTCCGCCTCCTCGCGAGCTCGCCTGATGAGGCTGCTCCTGAGAAAGCTTCCTGTCATCCAGCCCGCGAGGCTTGGCCCCTCGCGAGGGTCTTGAGCTTGAGCTGATGAAGCTGGGCTGCACTGGGCCTCCGCTTGAGCCACGCCGCAGGCCGCAGGCATGCAAGTCTAGGGACCCCCGTTCCCAGGACACTGACAATCCAAACCATGTGTTCATATGTATAATTTTTGGCTGAATTGGGACAAGTTTGATATAAGCTTCTTGCAAAACCGGAGATTCTCTCAACAAGCCTCGTGGTTCCGAGAGGGAACGTGTCACCTTTGTGTGCGAAATGATATACGCTGCCTCCCCCTGATTTTCTTTACAGAGGCAACATAGAACTATATGAGTGCCCTGTTAAATTTTGGAATTATTATGGGTTTGTTTGGCCTTTTTATAAATTAATTGAATTTCTGGAAATTTAATGTGCATAATCCAAATTTGAACCGCAAGTACACGCTCCGGTGCACCAAAGTTGGTTGAAAATCACATGTGTATCCTTGGTTGAATTTCTAGGTCCCATGCAAGAAATGCGAATGAAATTCAAACATCTGGGTGTCGTGACTCGGCCGAGAACATCGAGAAACTTGGATTTTAAATTCATGTAAATCCAAAACTCGCCTAGAGATCATGAAACTTCGCATGGTGTCATGTCATGGCACTAACATGTTGTGGTAAAAATTTGGGCCGATTTGGAACAAGTTTTGGTATAAGCTTCCTGCAAATCGGAGCTTCTCTCAAGAAGGCTCATGGTTCTGAGAGGGAACGTGCCACCTTTGAGTGCGAAACAATATACGTTGTCCCCCCTTGAGTTTCTTTACAGAGGCAACATAGAACTACATGAGTGCCCCGTTAAATTTTGGAATTATTCCGGGTTTGTTTGGCTTTTTATACATTAATTGAGTTTCTAGTAATTTAATGTGCATAATTCAAATTTGAACTACAAGCACATGCTCCCGTGCACCAAAGTTTGTTGAAAAATCACATGTGTGTCCTCGGGTGAATTTCTAGGTCCCATGCAAGAAATGGGAATGAAATTCAAACATCTGGCCATCGTGGCTCGGCTGAGAACATTGAGAAACTTGGTTTTAAAATTCTTGTAAATCCAAAATAAGCCTGAAAATCATGAAACTTGGCATGGTGTCATGTCATGGTACTACCATGCTGTGGTAAATAAATTGGCCGAATAGGAACAAATTTTGCTATAAGCTTATTGCAAATCGGAGCTTCTCTCAAGAAGGCTCGTGGTTCTGAGAGGGAACGTGTCACGTTTGTTTGCATAATTCAAATTTGAAATACAAGCACATGCTCCAGTGCACCGAAGTTTGTTGAAAATCACATGTGTGTCCTCGGGAAAATTTCTAAGTCCCATGCAAGAAATGGGAATGAAATTCAAAATTCTGGGCGTCGTGGCTCGGCTGGAAACATTAAGAAAATTGGTTTTTTAATTCCTATAGATCCAAAACACGCATGAAAATCATGAACTTGGCTTGGTGCCATGACATGGCACTAATATGTTGTGGTAACTTTTTGTCCGATTTGCGAAGGCGCACACATTAACAATCAACAAAGTCATTTTGGAACAAATGATGTCACGTTACAATCGGAAACACAAGTATTATTGAAACCGTGGGCGTTCTATTTACCATTTACGTGCCGCCATGCGTCCCCTTTTTTTATTAGCTAGGAGGTGTCGTGCAGGGTAGCTATTTGAGTACGAGAGGCGTGCTATCAGACCCCTGGACGTGTTATCAGGAGGAGAGCCCTTTGACCTCCATCGACCATCCACCTCTCTCCCAAGGTCTCCATTAATGGCGCCCGAGCCTCTATTTAAGGCGTGGCTATGTCTCACTCAACTGAGATTTAAGAGAGAAAAAAGAAAATTTTGCACGGGTCATGATGTAAGATCCGACGGACCTATATAGCATCTACTGTGACTTATAGTAAGATTGATGAATATATAAGGACGACGACAGTGGATAATAATTGTCTTAATAATTAAGAAGATCATTAAAAAAGCCACATGCGGCTACGCCCGAAATACACAAGGGCAAAAGAAGAAGGAATACAACGATCTGGCTCGTTGATCTCTACTTTCTTGATGCGTTGCTGCAGGGCCGCGGGAACTAGTCTCCACGGCGAGCGGCGATGACCTCTTTCGTGTCCTAAGACGCAGCTTGAGAGCATCCACGAATTCCTGCACCAGCCTTTGGCGCTCGATGGAGAGCATGTCATTCTCGTCCTTAAGTTTCTTGACGATGACGCTGGTCCTCTTCAAAAAGGCACTGGTCTCCTCCTACTGGTCTGCACTTCCGACGATCTTCGCCCTCAGCAGGCCGCGCTCGGCCCGGAGCCTCTCATTACCCTCCCTTAGTTGCCGGATGATGCCGGTAGCCTGTTCAAATGAGGCTTTCATGTCATCCTGCAACCTCGCCCAGCCGGAGATCTGATCCATCTGGCTATGGACGTTCGCATGCATGTGCCTGTAAGAGTCGCCGCCTTCCCGTGAGACATTTTCCCAGGCCGTTGCGGCATGGCGGGACATCTCTGCTGCATTTGCGGCGTGGCGAGACATCTCTGCTACTTCCGCGGCGCGGCTGGACCAGTCTGCTGCATCGACGGTACGGTGGGACCTCCGTGCTACTTTGGCGGCGCGGCAAGACCTCTATGCTGCTACTTGCGCGCAGCGGGACATGTTGGCTGCTTTCACGGGGAGGCGGGACATCTATCGTGCTTCCGCTTCCATGCTCGCCTCTCCCTGGTGGTAATCACTTGACCCAGAACTCACGTTGGCCATGGCAGACACAAGCGATGGATGTTGAATGACTTGTTTGTTTTTGTGGATGGGGAGTTGAGGAGGAATGTGCAGTAATCTTGGCACAGTAGTATTTATAACCGAGTACTAATACACTCTTAAGTGGGACACCGTTTAGGTTGTGATCTGTGTGAATAGGTTTGCAATTATATATAGCGTGGTAGTAGTAGTAATTTGGAATGTGACGAGATGCAAGCTCAAAATTTATTGATGGTTCTAGTTTCGAAGTGCGGCACTATTTCCGGATGGCGTAACGTGGGCACGTGTTCTCGGCCATGGTGTAGCATATTCCATGGTAGTTCTTTTTATACTGCTGTGTAGGTGCAATAACTGGCACCGTCAGATACATATCTTACGGTTATTGGGGCGTTCTACAGGAATAGCCTCATGGCGAGCTATAAACAAGTCTTTTTTCAGACGCATTACACCTATCTCTCGGGACTTCTCACACGCACCATCTCTAGCTCCCTAGGTCAATGCCACCCACATACACTTGTACTCTGAGTTTAGTACATTATACATGAAGAGAAGAGGTGCACGCACGCACTCGTCCTCTCTCACACACGCATGTGTAGCTACAAATTGTAGTGTTCTCAACCATCCGATTGGCTCTATCATAGGTTTCACATTGCTCCTTGGCCTTAAGATTGAGAAGTTTAAAAGGAGGAGGCTAAGCTGGAGGCGCGAGGTTTTGGTTAATGTGTGGGCCGCACACGGCACCAACACGACATGAGCTTCCTCTGCCTGGTGCGCAGTCGGGTGAGTTGTCCAACACAACCTCGCCCTGCTTGGTCTCTACGCCTCGACTTATGCGCAGAGAAATTAGGATCGGAGGGAGTACTACTAGTAGTAGTACTACTTTGATGTGTCGCGTCAACTCACACAAGTATGAAACACTTCGTGAACAAACAAGCATATAAGCTCCCTCCGCCCGAAAATACTTGTCATCAAAATGGATAAAAAGGGACGTATCTAGAACTAAAATACGTTTAGATACATCTCCTTTTATCCATTTTGATGACAAGTAGTACTTCTTACCCAAAGGAACTTTATATCCAACAGAAACAAAATATCCGTTCGACTGTTGGAAATTACTGATCTGATGTCGATGTAATTTCTACATCACCACCAAAACCCACCATCTTCTTACCCAAGGCAACCAAGGGAATCAAGGTCAAGGGCAGTTCAATCATCTGCCTCAGTTTCCTACCCTCAACCAGTTCCTTGCAAATCAGCCGAAGTCTTTTAGCTACTGTGCCGAGACCACAAACGCCGACGATTGGCTCGTGGATATCAACAAGCATTTTGAATGCAGCAATGTCGGGCCTGAGGACTACGTTAAGTTCGCTTCTTTTCAGGTCATGGACCAAGCAGCTGATTGGTTCCAGCAATACAAGGATTCCAGAGGAGGTCGAGTGATTACTTGGACCGACTTCTGTCGGGACTTTAAAGCTGACCACATTCCTACCAGTGTTGTTGAGAGAAAGCGTGAGGAGTTCCGCAATCTCAAGCAAGGAAACATGTCAGTGTACGAATACAACAAGCAGTTTCAGAAACTTGCTCGCTTCGCTAAACAAGACGTTCCTGATGAAAAGAGTATGATCTATCAATTCAGAGGTGGCCTTAGAGAGGATCTGCAGTTAGCTCTCGTTCTTGTTGAGCCTACCCAGTTTGATCACTTCTACAATATGGCCCTCAAGCAAGAAGGTGCTCAGCTCAAGTGTGAGGCTTCTAAGAAGAGAATCAGGGATGCAGTTCAGTCTTCTTCTTCCTCTCAAGTGGCAGCTAAGCAGCAAAAGTTCTACCTTCCTCCTCCTCCGTTTCGTCAGCCTTACCAGCAGAAGAACTCAGGTGGTCATGAATCTTCCCACCCACCCAACCCAGGCTATTAGAACAAGTCTAATTCTCAAGCTCCAAGGTCAAATGCTCCTTATCACCGTCCGCTCTCAGAGGTGACTTGCAACAAGTGCCAGCAGAAAGGTCAGTACGCGAACAAGTGCTTCAACCAAAGGCGCCTTCCGCCTCCTCCTCCTGTGAGGTCTTATAAAAATGCAGTGGTCAAGCATAATCCCAAGTCTGCAAAGGTGAACATGATGAATGCATCACAAGCAGACGATTCTTCAGATGTGATCATGGGTAATCTTCCAGTTAACTCTATTCCTGCAAAAGTCTTATTTAATACTGGTGCATCGCATTGCTTCATGTCAAGATCGTTCTTCGCAAAGAATGATTTTACTTGGTCTTACCTGGATAAACCTCTGGGTGTTGTATCTCCAGGGAAGTCAATGAGAGCCAACTCAATAGTTCATGATGTCTCTATCAAGATGGGCGACTATAAGTTTCTATCTAAACCATTTGTTCTTGGTGACTCGGATATTGATCTAATTCTCGGGATGGACTGGCTTTCTCAGCACAAAGCTCAACTTGATTGTGCTGCCAGAGAAATTCATTTGACACACTCTTCTGAGGATGTTATCATCTATGCCGCTCGTGATGAAACCATTTGGTTGTTTTATCTCAATGAGAAGGGCAAGTTGAATGCTATCTCCCAGATTCCAGTCGTTTGTGAGTACCAAGATGTCTTTCCAAAAGAGCTTCTGGGTATGCCTCCGCACCGGCCAGTCGAATTCGTTATCGATCTTGAGCCCGACACTGAACCCGTTTGTAAGCATCCATACAAGCTTGGACCTGAAGAACTGAAGGAATTTAAGAAATAGCTCGATGAACAAGAGCATCTAGGTTTGATCAGACCGAGTTCATCTCCATGGGGGTTTGGAGTTCTTTTTGTCCAGAAGAAGGATGGCACGGACCGACTTTGCGTCGATTACCGTCCATTGAACAAGAAGACAATCAAGAACAAGTATCCACTTCCCAACATCAATGAGCTTTTCGAGCAACTCAAAGGTGCTAAAGTTTTCTCCAAGCTTGACCTTCGTATGGGTTATCATCAGATTCACATTCGTGAACAAGATATTCCCAAGACAGCATTCAGAACAAGCTATGGTTCTTATGAATATACTGTCATGTCTTTCGGCCTTGTCAATGCTCCTCCAACATTCTCTCGAATGATGAACTTCATCTTCAACCCCTACACCAATGAATTCGTTCTGGTGTATCTCAATGATATTTTGGTCTTCTTCAAGAATAAGAAGGATCATGCCAAACATTTGCAATTGGTGCTCGACAAGCTCAGAGAGCATCAATTCTATGCAAAGTTTTCCAAATGTGAGTTCTGGCTTGATGAAGTTCTTTATCTTGGTCATATCATCTCCACCAAGGGCATTGCTGTTAATCCCGAGAAGGTGTCTGCAATTGTGAATTGGGAACCTCCTCAGAATGTCAAGCAGCTCCGCAGTTTTCTTGGTCTTGCAATCTATTGCCGAAGATTCGTTGAGAACTTCTCTAAGATTGCAAAGCCTCTTTCCAACCTCCTCCGGAAGCATGTCAAGTATGTCTGGACGCCTGAGTGTGACGTTGCTTACAACACCCTCAAAGAGAAGCTAGTCACAGCTCCTGTCTTGACTCCTCCTGATGAATCCAAGCCATTCAAAGTTTTCTGTGATGCTTCTCTTCAAGGTCTCGGTGTTGTGTTAATGCAAGAGAAGAAAGTTGTGGCCTATACCACTCGTCAGTTGAAGCCCAACGAAAAGAACTACCCCACTCACGATCTTGAGTTGATAACATGGAGACATCTCTTGTTGGGAAGGATAGTGGACATATTCACCGATCACAAGAGCCTCAAGTATATCTTCACTCAACTCAACCTCAACCTCAGGCAAACTTGATGGGTCGAAATGATTCAAGAGTACAATCAAAGTATTGAATATACTCCTGGCAAGGCGAATGTGATTGCAGATGCTCTGAGCAGAAAGGCTTATTTCAATAGCTTAATTCTCAAGCCCTTCCAACCGGATCTTTGTGAAGCTTTCCGCAAACTGAATCTTCAAGTTGTTCCTCAAGGCTTTCTTGCCAACCTCATAGTCTCTCCTACTTTGGAAGATCAAATTCGTGAGGCACAACTCCTGGATACCATGGTGAAAAATGTGAAACATGGTATCGACAAGGGCATTTCCAAGTACAAGTGCTTCCACATTGATGACAAAGATACACTTTTCTTTGAGGACCGAATTGTGGTTCCTAAAGGTGATATGAGAAAAGTCATTATGAATGAGGCACACAATTCCCTTCTATCCATTCATCCTGGAAGTACAAAGATGTACCATGACCTCAAGCAGTCGCATTGGTGGACTCGAATGAAGCGAGAAATTGCTCAATTCGTGAATGAATGTGATGTCTGCAAAAGGGTGAAAGCAGAACACCAACGACCAACTGGTCTCCTCCAACCTCTTGCTATTCCATAATGGAAGTTTGATCATATCGAGATGGACTTCGTGACTGGATTTCCTAAGTCCAAGCGTGGGAATGATGCCATCTCTGTTGTCATTGACAAGCTTACTAAAGTGGCTCATTTCCTTCCTATCAAAGAATTTATCACAGCAGCTCAGTTGGCAGAGCTATACACCTCCAGTATTGTCTCCTTGCACGGCATTCCACAATTGATCTCTTCAGACCGTGAAAGAATCTTCACTTCTAAGTTCTGGGACTCCTTTCAGAAGGCCATGGGCACCAACATTCGTTTCAGCACAGCTTTCCATCTTCAAACAAGTGGCCAAGTCGAGCGAGTCAATCAAATCCTCGAAGATATGCTCAGGGCTTGTGTCATTTCCTTTGGCATGAAGTGGGAAGATTGTCTTCCATATGCCGAGTTCTCCTACAACAACAGCTTCCAAGCGAGTTCGGGAAAGGCCTCATTCGAAATTCTATATGGCAGAAAGTGTCGTACTCCTCTCAATTGGTCCGAGACAGGTGAACGCCAACTTCTTGGCAACGAATTTATCACAGAAGCCGAAGAAATGTGCAAAGTCATTCGTGAGAATCTCAAAGCCGCGCAATCGCACCAGAAGAGCTATTATGATGACAAGCACCGTGATGTGGCTTTTGAAATTGGAGACCATGTCTACCTCCGCGTCTCTCCAATGAAAGGCACTCGTCGCTTCGGTATCAAAGGGAAGCTTGCCCCTAGATACGTGGGTCCTTTCAAGATAATTGGCAAAAGAGGCGATCTCGCCTATCAACTTGAGCTTCCGTCCAACTTCACGAACGTGCATGATGTGTTTCATGTGTCACAGCTTCGCAAGTGCTTCAAGACTCCTGAGCGCACTATCAACTTCGAAGAAATTGACCTCCAAGAAGATCTATCTTATCATGAGCACCCCGTTGCTATTCTTGAAGAAACCGAGCGCAAGACTCCCAACAAGTCAATCAAATTCCTGAAAGTGAAGTGGTCACACCATTGCGGCTGAGAAGCCACCTGGGAGCGCGAGGATCACCTTCGTTCCGAATATTCGGAGTTCTTTCAATCCTAGATCTCGGGACGAGATCCTCTTGTAGTGGTGGACTGTTGTAACACCCCGTATGTAACTTTCCATATTTGTAACTCCAACTCTTGCCATTTTCGGCTATGTGCTATGGTATTCCCTCCGTGGTTGGGTTTTTGTCTTTCGTTTTGCATTTTGTTCATGTCATGCATTTCTTATCATGTCATCATGTGCATCTCATTTGCATACGTGTTCGTCTCATGAATCCGAGCATTTTCCCCGTTGTCCGTTTTGCAATCCGACACTCCTACATGCACCGGCGCACCCCCTCTGGCCTCTTTTCGTGAGCGGGTGTTAAACGTTCTCGGAATGGACTGAGGCTTGCCAAGTGGCCTTGGTATAGCACCGGTAGACCGCCGATCAAGTTTCGTGTCATTTGGAGTTCGTTTGATACTTCAACGGTTAACCGCATAACCGCAAAGGCCTCTTTTGGGTTGCAGCCCAACACCCCTCCAAAAGAGCCAAAAAACCCATCTAACTCACTACCATGCTCTCCGTCGTCGGATCACGATCGTGTGGGCGAAAACTACACTCCATTTGGTGCCTCCTAGCTCCCTCTACCTATAAAAACACCCCCCCTCCGAAATTTCGGACAAACCCTAGATGAACTCCTCCCCGCCGCCTCCGGACGCATCCGGACCGGGCCGGATACGTCCGCCCACCGCCGAACAATTCCTGCCACCGCGCCCAGCCAACCAGGCCATGACACGTGGCGCGTCTGCCGCCCCCGCGCCGCTGGCCCGCCTGGCCCGTCGCCGGCCCCCGAGGCCAGCGCGCCGCCCCGCCTACTCGCGTCGCCCGCTCGGCCCCGCGCCGCCGCGCCGGATCGCCACACCACCGCGCCGGATCTCCGCCGCCCCGAGCCTCCTCGCGCCGCCCGGCCGCCGTTGCCACGCGACCCAGCCGCCGTCGTCCCGCGCGCCGCCCTCCGCCGTCCCCGGCCGGATCCGGTTGCCCCGGCCTGCCCACCTCATCTCCTGCCTCCTCCCGACCTGCAGCTCCGGCAAGCCCGCAGCCGGCCCGCCTTGATCCGCGCACCCGATCCGATCCAGATCTGGGACCTTAGAGGTTGACCTCGTTTTTCTCCAAGTTTGCAATATTTTTATGCCATATTCGTCGCATCATATCTCCGCATCCGTAGCTCCATTTCGTGCGCATGATATATCAGAATGTTCATCACATTGTGCTCTTCATTTTATTTTATTGGGTCATGTTCATTTGAGGTCATCTAGATGCCCAAAACTCTGATGCAAGAGTGCTATATAATGTTAGTTCCTGATTCCAAACAGATTGTGGCTATTTGTCATTTTTGCTACATTTATTGTGTGCATCTTATGGGCATGAGCTCTACACGTATTTTGTACTATGCCATGCCATCTTTACAGAGGTGCTTGCCATGTATTTTTGTGAGTTATGTGGACTAGAACAAGCATGCAAACTAGGCTTCATGATGTTGCTGATTTCAGTCCCTGTTCAGCTGTTATTTTGATGCCATGTAAACTTGATGCTACAGAGAGATCCATGCATATTTTGAGATACTTCAGTAAGGATGTTTTGAACATATGGTTATTCTCTGTCCATCCATGCCCCTGTTTGCAATTATGGAGTAGTCTAGCATGTCATTTTCTTCCTCTACTTTTGCTATAAAATGTTTCCTGGCAGATTGTTTACATGATATTCAATTTTGCCAAGGTTGTTGTAGTTGATGCTTGCATTCTATGATCTTGTTCTTGCCATGTTTAGTTTCATAAACATGTATTCTTGCTGGTGATATGCTTATCCTGTCATGAAATGACTTGTGGTGAGTGAATCAAGCTCGCAAAGATGCCTTCATAATGTTGTTAATGCCATGCTCTATTTCCTGAATCTGTTAACGAAACTTGCTATATTTACATGGGTGAAATCATATCTTCTGATCCTTTTTGGCTCATGGTAAGTAAGGGACTTTTGTTCTATGCTTTGAGTATAATCATGACATGTCTTTTTTGGATATTATAAGTTCCTTTAGCATGTCAATTGCTTCCTCTGAACATTGCTACCTGATGCTGTTTATGCCATGTCCAAGCTGATATCTTTTGCACTTTTGCCATGGTTGTTTGAACCTGTTAGTGTGTGAATTAGCCATGTCTCAGTGTTCATCTTTTGTCAAGCATCTCTTGTAGATCACTGTCACATGCTTTGTTGCTATGTTGGGGTGTTGTAGCATAGTTTCTTGATGTATTCTAAGTGCTATCATGCTGTTAACCGCAGATTTGTGTCATTCTTGTTTTGCTTGCCATTTGCAAACCGTGCATCCGTTTCCGGCGATCTTTATATCGATTTCAACCAAAATAACCTCATATTTACAGCGGCATGCTTTGTTTTCCAAGTTGATGCCTTGTTCATCATTTTTCCTTCCGGATCACGCATAAGCATTGCATATCACATCTCGCATATCATGCCATGTATTGCATCATGTTGCTTGTGCATTGCACCGTGATTTATTGTTGTTCCATTGCTTGTGTTATTGCTTTGGGTAGATCCGGAGACAAGTACGTGCACGAGGAACCTGTTGAGTACGCTAATGAGGATCAAGCTTTCGACAACTCTGTGAACTTTGCAGGCAAGATGACCATACCTTCGATATCACTTCTATCTTTGCTTTGCTAGATGCTCGCTCTATCGCTATGTTAGCTCTACCTACCACTTGTTTATCATGTCTCCCATATTGCCATGCCAAGCCTCTAACCATCCTATCCTAGCAAACCGTTGTTTGGCTATGTCACCGCTTTTGCTCAGCCCCTCTTATAGCGTTGCTAGTTGTAGGTGAAGATGAAGTTTGTTCCTTGATGGAACATGGATATTTTGGGATATCACAATATCTCTTGTTTAAATTAATGCACCTATATACTTGGTAAAGGGTGGAAGGCTCGGCCTTATGCCTGGTGTTTTGTTCCACTCTTTCCACCCTAGTTTCCGTCATACCGGTGTTATGTTCCTTGATTTTGCGTTCCTTACGCGGTTGGGTGATTTATGGGACCCCCTTGACAGTTCGCTTTGAATAAAACTCCTCCAGCAAGGCCCAACCTTGGTTTTACCATTTGCCACCTAAGCCTTTTTCCCTTGGGTTTTCGCGATCCCGAGGGTCATCTTTATTTACCCCCCCCCCCCCCCCCCCCCCCCGGGCCTGTGCTCCTCCGAGTGTTGGTCCAAACTAGAGCACCGTGCGGGACCGTCCCTTGGCAACTTGGGTTACGTTGGTACCTGTACACTTCGCTTATCCGGTGTGCCCTGAGAACGAGATATGTGCAGCTCCTATCGGGATTTTTCGGCACAGTCGGGTGGTCTTGCTGGTCTTGTTTTACCATTGTCGAAATGTCTTGCGAACCGGGATTCTGAGACTGATCGGGTCTTCCCGGGAGAAGGTATATCCTTCGTTGACCGTTAGAGCCTGTGATGGGCTAAGTTGGGACACCCCTGCAGGGTATTATCTTTCGAAAGCTGTGCCCGCGGTTATGAGGCAGATGGGAATTTGTTAATGTCCGGTTGTAGAGAACTTGACACTTGACTTAATGAAAATGCATCAACCGCGTGTGTAGCCGTGATGGTCTCTTCTCGGCGGAGTCCGGGAAGTGAACACGGTTTGGGTTATGTATGAGCGTAAGTAGTTTTAGGATCACTTCTTGATCACTTCTAGCTTCTCGACCGTTGCGTTGCTTCTCTTCTCACTCTCACTTGCGTATGTTGGACACCATACATGCTTAGTGCTTGCTGCAGCTCCAGCATATTACCCCTTTCCTACCTTGAGCTTAAATAATCTTGATCTCGCGGGTGTGAGATTGCTGAGTCCCCATGGCTCACAGATTCTACCAAAACTGATGCAGGTGCCGAGGATACCAGCGCAAGTTTGATGAGCACCTTGGTCGTTACTATGTTTCGTTTCCAGATGATCAGTAGCGGAGCCCAGTCGGGACGATCGGGGATCTAGCATCTGGGGTTATCTTCTTTTTATTTGGATTTGACCGTAGTCGGTCTATGAGAGTATTTTGAATGATGTATGGATCTTATTTATGTATTGTGTGAAGTGGCGATTGTAAGCCAACTCTCTTTATCCCATTCTTGTTCATTACATGGGATTGTGTGAACATGACCCTTCTTGCGACAAAACCACCCTGCAGTTATGCCTCTAAGTCGTGCTTCGACACGTGGGAGATATAGCCGCATCGTGGGCGTTACATTGTGGTAAGTGACATAGAGCCCACAGCCTTCGTGCGGGCACTCCACCCTCACCGATGAAAGGACGACGTCCACCGCCGTGTTCCACAAGCAGAAGCCAGTGCCAGGCTCGCACTTGTGGCACTACCGCTAGTTCCCGGGGCGCTCGACGTGGCAGTCTACGCAGGCCAGGTGCCCTCCCTTGCACTTCACAAATCAATCAAACAGCACATCAATCAAGAAACCTACACCTTGCTCGATCAGCCGAACGGACGAGGTTTATTCGAACCTTACACTGGAGGCTTCAAGGGGCGGAGGCACAAGGGGCAGTGGAGCAAGGTCAGGTCCATTGAGACCATAGAGAACTACATCGTCGGGTCCTGTTCCGTCTGCATGAGCTCGCCCTCCTTGCGCACAACCGTCTCTCGCTTTAGGGCCGGGTCATTACAAAGATTTACCGTCACATGTTCATACTACTTCAAGGTGCATTAAATCAACACATGCAAGTATCAAAAGGAGAGTCACGACATGCATGCATGCGTTGTAATTAATGCATCAATAAACACAAATTATTGAAATAGATCGAGTGTAGTGCTTTGATGTGTCGCATCAACTCGTACAACGACGAGAAGTTTGATTATCCTCTCCCTCGTGGACTGAGCTCGGTGCCTTAGATGCACCTGCCCTTGGTTGTATGATAGGTGGGCCACCCACCTGTTGGGCCCACCTGTCATACTCGCAAAGGCAGGAGCACTAAGTCAATGAAGCTGCATCCCTCCCTTTCCCATGAGCGTGGTGTCTAGCAGGACTAGGAGAAGCTTTCGCTACATGCTCTCCCTCCCGCACGCGGTGGACATGCAGTAGTTCAATCGGTGTCAGATGGCGAAGAGCATACTGTAGTACTCCTCCACTGCTACAGTACTCCATCATTGTTTGACTTCCCAAAGAGGCGAAGAGCCAAGCGCAGCCTGGACGCTCGTGTGGCAGTTCCATGTGTAGAGTAGTCTAGGATAGCATGTACCGTTTCGGTAAGCTTAAAATCATTAGGGTCGGCTCCATGCTATGTGGCCGTCTCGAAGCATTTTTTTGATTTAAGTAATCTTCTGGCCCTACCTGTCATCCTGATCCTGGTGATTGTAGTTTGCACGCTCAACTGGTCAAGACAGGAATATATATTTTAATTTGTGATGGGTATATGTTAGAGGTTGCAGCAAATATATTGTACACTGCGGGTCTTTCAACCAAGTTTAGAGGCAATCATGTGGGGCCAGTGCTATGATTTGTCGCGTCAACTCGTACAAAGAGGAGAAGCTTGATTTTAGTACTACACGCCTTCTCCCTCACCCATGCGCGAGGTGGCTCGCAAACGAGTACATGCTTTTGCTTATAGTACTACAACAAGCTATCCCTCCCGCTCGCAGTGGACGGACATGCTGCAGTGGATTCAATATTGTAGAAGTAGTAGTAGTAACATCATTGTTCATCATCTCGAAGAGGCAAAGAGCCAAGCGCAACCCGAACGTGGCAGTTGCGAACCTTGGAGCACGCATATAGCCAGGCTCTTGCATGAGACAAAATTGCTATGTGAGCCCACTATTGTAGTACTTGCAAGTATAGCCCTGTAACCAGAAAGGAGTATTTTACTTTCTAGAGATTTCAACAAGTGACTAGACTACACCGAGACGGAGTAGATATGTAGCAAAATGAGTGAATCTACACCGTTAATAAATACATAGTTCTCTCGTTTTCCTCTCCGCCTTGGTCGCGGTGCACAATATTGAGTATACTGACTAGTTTCTTTTTGAAACACATTTACGTTTTTTAACATAGTACAGACGCAAGTGCTCATATACATGCGCATACACTCACCCCTATGAACACACACACGCACACCCTACCCCTATGAGCACCTCCGAAAGACTGAGCCGACACTATCATCTTGAAATTTATGAAGTCACCGTAGGCACCTCGTCGTCGACGGGAACGTCTCTTGACATGTGATAGACGCGAGCGGCAGTCGCCTCCATAGGTGCTTGAATGCCAAGGAGGGAGAGGCTAGCAGTTCCTGATATGTTGAACGGTCAATGATGCACCTTCAGTTACATGTGGAGGGAATTAATTGGAGAAGCAGAATAGAGCCAGCACGATGCGAATGCAACAAAGTTTAGACTCTCATATAAAGGCGCCGCACCACTCCAATCCATCTACTCCTAGTCTATGTGCAACACTGCTCACTCAAATCCAAGACCAAATGATCAGAAGCCACAAGCACCTACGGAGGCGATGGACGTGAGCGGCAGTCGGCTATGCCAAATCATCCAAGGCGCCGGCCTGCGGCCCCGCACCGTGCAGCGTTTCTAGATGGTGCTGGAGACCGCACATGTCGTAGCCCTCACCGACACCGGCTTCGCCTCTCGCATGGTCAACATGATGGTCAACTCCATCTGCAAGTTCACCGCCGTCAAGAAGCGGGCGGGCGACCTTGCCATACTACTCCAGCCCACGCGCCCGGGCTCCTCATTGCCTGCCACCCTCATTGGCCTCCATTGTGACGAACTCTTTCAAGCCCTAGTGGCCCTGCAGGTGTCGGAGGTTGCGACGAAGAATGTGCACCTTGAGGCCGCGCTCACCGCACAGCGCCTCGCCTCGCAAGAAACCATAGACCTACACATCCACGTCTACGAGGAAATCGTCTACATAGGCCACTACAAGGCAAGCGACGACAGAAAGACGTTGGCCTCCTTCCGGTGACTGGGATCTTTGGATTCCTTTGTTTAGAAGCAGTTTGACCTGGCTACGAAAGCCATTGCTACTTAGCCGCCGTCCGGTGGATCGGCGCCCTGAGTCGAGGAGGTGGACGTCCTCGATGGATGCATCTCTTCTTCTTGCCTCCTGTAACCAGCACTGCATCTCCTCGTGGCCTTAATGTTTTATTAGTATAGTACTCCCTACGTTCCCAAATATAAGTCTTTCTAGAGATTCCAGCAAGTGAGTACATACGAAGGAAAATGAGTGAATCTACACTCTAAAATATGTCTTCATACATCTGTATGTTGTATTCCATTTGAAATAGTATCTAAAAAGGCTTATATTTAGGAACGGAGGGAGTATATGGCATTTTTATTCTAGTCGTAATGTTTTCACTTTGAGGTGGGGCCACAGTTGAGCAAACCGACAATCAGAAAATCCCCACCTCGCCCACCGGGCATCTGGTGAGTTTAGAATTAGAAGAGAGAAATGAGGAAGAAGAGCTAGCTGTAGCACAGACGTTGTTGTCAGATGGGACTCGTGTTGATAGAATAGGAGTACTGAGAACTCATACCTCTTTTTTTGGGAAAAAATAGTTGTATGTCTAGTACCACTAGTTGGGTGTGTGCGACCTATAGCTATCATCACTTTAGGTCTCCCTTTTGAACTGCAGCTAAGCTTCACAGTACATTTTTTTCCAGGCATTTATCCTCCTATATGTACTCCTAGGCTATTTCCACGTGCTCCCTTTAGCCGACATGTGGGACATAGAGCTTCTGGGTCATAGTGCATGCACAACTCAAAGCATATGCCGGGGTACTTTACATTTCAGACCTCACAAATTACATGCAACCCCCCCGCAAAAGAATGAATAAATAAATGAATTACTATATGAAACCGGATTATTTTCGGAGAAACCGGAGCACGTTCATTAAATTTGGGACATAACACGTTTATAAAAAATGATCGGACCTAAACCAGTCTAAGGGCCTCTTTGATTTTTCCCGCAACAAAAGGGCTTCTTTGATTCGCAGGATACTGAAAACATAGGAAATGGGAAAGTATGATGGTGATAAACCGAGACAAGGAGAAATCTAACTCAGTTAGAGGTTAGAGTTATATTCTAACCCTGAACAAACCCTAAACTAACTCTAAACCAAAGAGGTGTATGGGTGGCATGGTTAGATTGGTAATAAATGCTCTTTCTCAATCATTTGACTACTTTGGACCCTATTTCCTGCCAAATGGTGTGGCTGGCTCTTGGGTGGCCTCCTCCCGCACACAATTGATATAAACGAACCATCTTTACAAATCAAGCATGCCAAACATGATAAATTTTACTTTGTCCATACAAATGAGATATCCCACTTAAACATACAAGTCGTCAATCAAGCTTCACAAAAAATACACTCCATGAAACAAAGCATGAGCTAAATCTTCACGGAAGTCATTCATGACAGGGAGGGAGCCCAGAGCCCCTCACGCACCCAGGGAGGAGCTCGTCATCGTCGCTCTGGAGGAAGGCTCTATAGAGCCCAAGCCCCAGGAACCCCTCCGATGCAGGCGCTTGCGAGTTGAGGTCGACACAGACATGAGTAGCAGGGCCGCATGCCGAAGACTACGAACTTATTCTTTGGGCCTCTAAAAATAATGCAAGCCTGAAACCGAAATACCTAGAAAGGTGAACTGAATCTCTAGGCCTCTACAAATAATGCAAGCCTGAAACTGAAATACCTAGAAAGGTGAACTGAATCTTTGGGCCTCTAGAAATAATGCAAGCTTGGAACTGAAATACCTAGAAAGGTGAACTGAATCTTTTGGCCTCTAGAAATCAAGCGAGCCTGAAACTGAAATACCTACAAAGTGAACTAAATCTTTGGGCCTCTAGAAATACTGAAAGCCTGAAACTGAAATACCTAGAAAGGTGAACTGAATCTTTGGGCCTCTAGAAATACTGCACACCTGAAACTTAATACCTAGAAAGGTGAACTGAATCTTTGGGCATCTAGACTATTAACTCCTCAAGAAGCATCAAACAATTCCATGCGTGCACCACAAATTTATACCAAGTTTTATCAGGATCTACTTTTCCAAATCAGAATTAGCGCTAGAGAGAGCAAGGCCAATGATATGGCTGTGAGACAGAGAAGGAACGAGCAAACTCATCCCTCTCGTGGACTCCCTGGTAGATGTGCCGCCACCGCGCACGACAGAGGGAGAAAAACGACCAGTTAAGGGGGAGCGGGGCGACCTTCGAAGGCTGGAGGGAGAGGGCGGCCAGAGGAGGGCGGCGGAGGCCGGATTGAGAGGGCGGCCGTACGAGAGAGAGGGCGAGCGGCAAAGCGGCGCTTGGGCGGGCGGCGCGATGGGGAACAGAGAGGAGTCGTGCGAGGGGGGCTGAGGGAGCGATCTGGTGCGAGCAGGGGAGATTTTTTTAGTTCTCTTTTAGTGGGACCGAGGATAACTGACCCAATTAGAACCTCTCCACCGGGCTAGTTTTTTAGCTAGGTTCGAGCAAACTAGCTCAAAATAACCCCTCCTGTTTCGATAATTTGAGGCTATTTCAACCCAAACTAGCTCTAACTCAGGGATCCAAACAAAGAGGAGTAGTATTGTACATGCTACAGTCTGGACCGTAGCACATTGTTTTTATAGCCATATCACCACATTGTTTTCTACTGCTGGTTCACTGGGCTGCCGTGGTTCGCACTGCTGGTTCACTGGGCTGCTGTGAATCTCACTCCTCCGACGTGAGTACTAGTAATAGTATGTACAACATGATTCTTTGCTCCTTAATACGTACTTCACCGACTTGTGGGAGAGCCAGTATCTAGGTCGACGTGTCATGCACCAGATTAGAGTGCAGAATGGAAGGGGGGAATCACCCCGGTCATAGCGCCAATAATTCATGACTGTAGTGACTAGTCATATCACAAGTCTTTCTAGCAGTAAAGAGCCGTCAAATCACACAGCCCGACCTTTCCAGCAGTAAGTTGAATCCGCTACTCCCTCACCCTCCTCGCCTCTCTGTCAAACCGCCTACATGAAAACTGCTACACGTACTGCCTGGGAAAAGCCCTGCCCTCAACTTTTAACTACGCGAAAATAGTTTGAGCTTGTTCGGTCTATACAAATACTAGTATTGTATGTTTATTCACCCATGGGATTGTTCAATGAATGGAGGCCGGGGAGCTAGGAGTTGTACAGTTAGTCACCTTAAATAGAGAGTTTGTTTTCTTTAATGGCACGTACAAAAATTGAAACACTTGTTGTGGATATAGAAAGATAATCACTCCATTATATATGTAAGCAGGGGCCTGAGCGCTTGCTTTACTAGGGTTGCTCTCTTCATTCTCTCATCCTCTCTAGATCTAAACAACACAACGGTAGTGTTGGGGATATGACTATTTGTGTAAGCCACCCAGGAGGGGCCGGGTTACGCAAAGAGGACTCATCAGAGGAAGCCCAAGACCAAGCATGAAGATGGCGGTTCAATAAAAGGCTTAAGGCCCACAGGCGGCTTAAGGCCCGTTGTAGTAAACCTCCATGATGGCAAGACATGTAACATAAGGTAGATTTAACTAGTCACCGAGCCGGACACTGTTTATAAGCCGGCCGGGACTCTGTAAGCCATAGGGCGTCAACCCGTGTATATAAGGGGACGACCTGCTGGCGGCTTAGGGCAAGAAACAACTCATCGAGAGCGGGGCATAGCGTATCTCTCTCCCTGGTCATCGAAACATCAATACCAACCCAACTAGACGTAGGCCTTACCTTCACCGTAAGGGGCCGAACTAGTATAAACTCTCTCATGTCCTTTGTCCCGATTTAACCCCTTCAAGCTTTCTAGTTGCGATGGCTCCACAACTAAGTCCTTTCATGAGGACATCTGACGTGACTATTCCACGACAGTTGGCGCCCACCATGGGGCCAGCGCACGGTGGATTTGAGTTCTTGAAGGGAAACTTTGAAGGGCTCAAGGGATACGTACTGGGCCGGATGACCGAGAGTCATCGTCGCAAGATCTACATCGACGACGAAGGCTGGGGTCCCGACGCCAGCTCAATCGAGTACGGGTACCGGGTCCCCTTCAACGGAATCCACGTCTTCATCGGCCGGATCGGTGAGCCGGGCCATGAGCCGGACAACTGCACCGACCTCATCGAGACGGCTCAGCGTGCGGGAAAGACCCGGACTCAACCGGTCATGAGGCGTGCCTCCGTGGGTTGCGTCCACGGAGAGGATTTTTCTGAAGGATTTGAAGATAGGGGTGAGACGGCCGTCCTCTCGGACGATGATATGTCCGCCGGTTCAACAGATTTGTTGTACCAAGACGGCAGACTCAGGGGCTGTTCCGATGCCATCAGTATTCTGGACCCCTTCGAGCCGCCAAGATGGGCCGGAATCTTCATGGCTGGGACTCAGCCCGGCTCAAACTCTACAGCCGCGACAGCGGTAACGTCCGGTTTAGGAGCAGCCGGGGCAGGTGGCCCCGTGCGCCCACCGGCTCAGGTGCTGATAGACCTCATGGTCAAGCTTACGGCCCTATTAACCACCACAGTTATTCCTGCAGATAAAGATGAGCATGACGCAGCGGTAGCACAGGTGCGTGAGGAGATAGCTCAGGCCAAGGAGGCCTTGGCAGCTGAGGATACTAGAATAGCTACAGAGCGGGCGGCTCTCGACGCCCGGGCGCAGCGCTTGCAGTCAGAAGCTTATCAGCTCACGATGAGCCTAAACGCGTCTAATGAGGTAATGAGGAGGAGACGTCAGAAAACTCAATCCCTTTTGCCTCCGAATTACGATCCTCGGGTTCTTTTTGCGACACCCGGGGCCGGCCCAAGTATCCCACCGGAGACCAATCAGCTTATGACGGCCGGAACATGAGGGCCGACTCAGCCTCGGGAGACGGTGCCGCCTCACGTGAGCATGCCGCCGCCGCGTTATGTGCCAATCCCCCCGGGTCACTTTTCCAACCCTATGCAGAACTTAATTGCAGCTTCAACATGTTTGGCGGCTCTTCCCATGGACGGTGATGACCTAGCGGCAATGGAGACCCGGAGAGTCAGAGAACTTCTTCAGACAGCCTTGGCTCAACAGGAGACCTATTCTTATAGCTGGGACAGAATCCATTCAACTCCCCCGCCTTGGTTAGCGCCGCCTCGCCAGAACCGGAGCCCGAGTTACAGCAGGCACATGGAGTCTGAAGCTTTGTCAAGCAACGCCCAATGCCATAACTAGCCCGGTGGCTATCACCCAGTACAGGACCGGATACGTCAGGAGAACGAACGAGCGGCTCAGGCAGCGGCTTATCAGGATCATCCGGAGTATCCGACGACGTCTGTTGAGGCGAGGGTAGCCACGAGAACCGACGGTGTTCCTTGCCTGGTACCGGCTCTGTGCAATGTACATCTGCCCAAGGACTTCAAGGGACCTCGAAAGATACCGAATTACACGGCCGACTTACAGCCCGGGGCGTGGATCGAGAGTTATGAGATGGCCATTGAACTGCTAGAGGTCAGTGATGCAGCGATGGCTAAATACTTCACCATCATGTTAGATGGAACAGCCCGCTCTTGGCTGAAGGGGTTGCCCCCCAATTCCATTAGCTCATGGGAAGAGTTAAAGGCCCGGTTCATTCAGAACTTCAAGGACACATGCAAGCAATCCATGTCAATTGTGGACTTAACTAATTGTAAGCAGGGGCAGGGCGAATCTACCACTCATTGGGTGCGCCGGGTTAAGGAGATAATTCATTCATCTGACAATATGGATGCCGTCTCTGCAGTCCTTATGTTGGAGAAGAATTGTAGTTTCGAGCCACTGAGGCAGAAGCTAGGGCGCCTTAAATGTGACTGCAAAGATATGGGTACGCTGATGGCGGCTTTAGTCAAATATGCCGATTCTGATAGTACCAAGGATCCCGCGTCTGACGATGAGAAGGCAGGGAAGGGAAGAAGGAACGGCAATGGAAAGGGTCAACAGCATAACTCGGGGAATCAAAACGGCGGTAAGCGTAAGGCGGACGGTAACCCGGAGTTCGTTGCCAATGCCAACGCGCAGGGTAACAATCCAAGACGTAAGGGTAAAGCGCCCCGATCTGGCGGGTCAGGCCCATCTCTTGAATAGTTACTCAATGAGCCCTGCCCGAGACACGACACCAGGGAGCGACCTGCCACACACCTATGGAAGGATTGTGCAATCATGAAGGCGTTTAAGAATTCTAACACTTAGGATGGCCATAATGGATCTGGTGGTGGTTCAGGAGCTGGCGGTTTCCACGGCCCAGGTGGCGGCTCAGGATCCGGCTTTCAGGGACGTCAAGGAGGGGGCTACAACCCACAGCAGTCTGGTCAAGGGGAGCAGCAGCAGTAGCAGTCGGGTTATCAGAGCAACCCGAAGCAATTAAATAGTGGGCAGTATCACGTATTTACCACTAGCTTATGCAAACGTGACCAGAAGGTGCATAAGAGGGCCGTCAATTCTTTTGAACCGGCAATCCCTCGTTATTTAAGGTGGTCAGAGCAGCCCATCATATGGAGCAGGGAAGATCATCCTCTGTGGGTCGATAACCCGGGTCAGTTGGCCTTGGTAGTGGCACCTCAGGTTGGTGGGTATAAGTTCACTAAAGTGCTCATGGACGGGGCTAGTAGCATCCATATCCTCTACTATGAGACCTTTCGACGCATGGGATTAACTGATAAAAATCTGAGAACATCCAACACTGTTTTCCATGGAGTTGTCCCTGGTAAGTCGGCTTACCCAATTGGCAGGATTGAGCTGGAGGTGGCCTTTGGAGATGAATATGACTCCAGAGTTGAGAAGTTGACGTTTGAGGTGGTCAAAATCAGAAGCCCATACCACGCTTTGTTTGGGCGGCCGGCTTATGCTAAGTTTATGGCCCGGCCGTGTTATGTTTATTTACAGCTCAAGATGCCGGGTCACAAGGGCGCCATCACTGTACATGGCAGTCATAAGGTAGCACTGGACTGTGAAGAAGGTGACACGGCTTATGCTGAGTCGGCCTGCGCAGCAGAAGAGCTCAAATTTTATCAAGATAATGTTGACCCGGCGGATATGACATCCCTGACGAAGCCAACTACAGAGCACGACCCGTCGTTGAAGTTTAAGTCGGCAGCTGGGACAAAACTTGTTGATTTTACCCCGGGTGATTCTTCTAAACAGTTCAGCATCAGCAGCAACTTGGATCCCAAATAGGAAAGCGCGCTCATCGAGTTCATCCGTGGGAACCGGGACATCTTTGCATGGAAACCTTCTGACATGCCGGGTGTACTGAGGGAACTCGCTGAGCAAACTCTCAATATTGATCCAAAGTATAAGCCGGTCCGGCAGTTTCTTCGGCGTTTTAACGAAGAGCGACGGAAAGCTATTGGGGAAGAAGTCGCCCGGCTCTTAGCGGCCGGGTTTATCATTGAAGTTTTTCACCCGAAGTGGTTGGCTAACCCGGTGCTTGTCCTCATGAAGAATGGCACCTGGCGGATGTGTGTGGACTACACAGACTTAAACAAGGCTTGTTCGGCTGATCCCTTTGCTCTTCCCCGTATTGATCAAATCATTGATGCTACGGAAGGTTGTGAGCGTTTGAGTTTTTTGGATGCTTACTCCGGTTATCATCAGATTAAGATGGAAGTTAAGGACTAGGAGAAGACGGCTTTCATCACTCCGTTTGGAGCCTTCTGCTATGTATCTATGCCGTTTGGGCTCAAGAGTGCCCAGGCAACTTATCAGCGGTGTGTGCAGAACTGTTTGCACGATCAAATTGGGCGTAATGTTCATGCTTATGTGGATGACATTGTGGTGAAGTCCAGAGAAAAGGAGACCTTGATATCTGACCTAAAGGAGACCTTTGATAATCTCCGGGTTTACAAGATGATGCTTAACCCGGCCAAGTGTGTGTTTGGCGTTCCAGCGGGCAAGCTCTTGGGCTTTCTGGTGTCCAACAGAGACATCGAAGCTAACCCGGAGAAGATTAAGGCGATTACCTCCCTGGCTAAACCGGCGTGCATCAATGATGTTCAACGACTGGTGGGTCGTGTTGCCGCCTTAAGTCCGTTCATAAGTCGGCTCGGTGAGAAGGCCCTCCCATTGTATCAGATGATGCAGAAAACTGACACTTTTGTCTGGAGTGAGGCCGCTGATGCTGCTTTTGAAGACTTAAAAAGACAATTGTCTGAGCCGCTGGTTTTCGTGGCTCCGATTGACAAAGAGCCTTTGTTGTTATATGTGGCTGCCAATTCACGAGCCATCAGCGTTGCCATCGTGGTGGAGCGTAAGGAAGCCGGTAAGGAGCATCCGGTTCAACGGTCGGTTTACTACATCAGTGAGGTGCTCATTGAATCCAAGCAAAGGTACCCGCATTGGCAGAAGCTTGTTTACGGGGTGTTCATGTCCAACCAGAAGTTGAAGCAGTACTTTCAAAGCCACCTTATAACTGTGGTAAGTTCAGCCCCTTTGGGGGACATCATTCAGAACAGGGAGGCCACAGGACGAGTCGCCAAGTGGGCCATTGAGCTTGGGCCTCACGATTCGAAGTACATGCCACGTACTGCTATTAAGTCTCAGGCCTTGGTGGACTTTATCAATGATTGGACAGAGTTACAGGCCCCTGAGCAGAAGCCGGATATCAAATATTGGACGATTCACTTTGATGGGTCCAGGCAGCTAGAAGGCTCGGGGGCTGGAGTGGTGTTAACTTCCCCTCGAGGTGACAAATTTCGTTATGTACTCTGGCTTATGTTTCCACGTACTAATAATGCAGCTGAATATGAGGCCTTACTCCATGGTCTCCGGATGGCTAAGGAGATGAACTTAAGCCGGGTACGATGCTTGGGCGACTCAGATCTTGTGGCTCAACAAGTGTTAGGCAAGTGGGATTCCAAGGACCCCCTTATGGCGGCTTATTGTCATGAGGTAGATGCTGTGGCTGGTCACTTCACGGGTTATCAAGTAGAGCACATCGATCAAAGGAAGAATGAGGCGGCTGATGCCTTAAGCCGGTTGGGATCCCAACGTAAACCGGTGCCACCCAATACCTTTCTCGATGTATTACATAACCCTTCTGTCAAGGTGCCTACCGAGGAAGAACTAGCAGTGCCAGACCCGGAGGCACAGCTGGTGGCGGCTCTTCACGTTATCCCGGATTGGACGGTGCCTTACTTGGCTTATATGACCCGGGGTGAATTGCCAGAGGATGAGACATTGGCAAGACAAATTATCAGGCGCTCCAAATCCATGACGATTATTAATGGCGAATTACATCACCTAAGCGTCACGGGGGCATTTCAGCGTTGTGTGTCACCTATAGAAGGCCAAGAAATACTTCGTGAGATCCATGAAGGAGATTATGGCCATCATGCCGGATCAAAATCTCTCGTAGCCAAGGCTTTTCGTCATGGTTTCTATTGGCTGACGGCTCATGCTGTTGCGGATGATCTAGTCAGTAAATGTGATGGTTGTCAAAAGTTCTCACGACGAGCTCATGTGCCGCCTCAAGAATTGAGGATGATCCCAATCACTTGGCCGTTTGCAGTCTGGGGGCTTGACATGGTTGGACCTTTCAAAAGGTCTAAAGACAAAAAGACACATCTACTGGTGGTAGCGGACAAGTTTACCAAGTGGGTTGAGGCAGAGCCGGTCAGTAAGTGTGATGCAGCCACGGCGGTTCAGTTCATGAAAAAGGTGATCTTTCATTTTGGTTTTCCACATAGCATCATCACTGATAATGGCACTAATCTCTCTAAGGGTGCCATGGAAGAGTTCTGTCAAAGAGAACGCATCCGGCTTGATGTTTCGGCCGTTGCTCATCCTCAATCCAATGATCAAGCAGAGAGAGCTAATCAAGAGATCCTGAAAGGTATCAAGCCCCGGCTCTTAGTCCCCTTACAGCGGACTCCGGGTTTTTGGGTGGAGGAGTTACCCTCCGTGTTATGGAGCATCAACACTACGCCTAACAGATCTATGGGATACACACCTTTCTTCATGGTTTATGGTGCAAAGGCGGTCCTGCCAAGTGACATCCGGCACGACTCACCCCGTGTGGTGGCTTACATTGAGGCGGATAATGAAAAGGCTCGTCAGGATGCACTTGACTTGTTGGACGAGGAGCGAGACTTGGCAATAGCCCGCTCGGCGATTTACCAGCAAGACCTGCGCCGCTATCACAGCCGCCGGGTTAAGAGCAGAACCTTTCAGGAAGGCGACTTGGTGCTCCGGCTCATCCAGGATCAGTCTAACATGCACAAGCTATCCCCGCCTTGGGAAGGGCCCTTTGTGGTCAGCAAGAATCTACACAACGGGTCATATTACCTCATCAATATTCGAGAGCACAAGGACTCACTTAAATCGGAGGAGGAGACTCGCTAGCCATGGAATATAGCTCATCTCCGGCCTTACTATACTTAAGTTACCAGTTCTTAAGATACTTTTTACGATGTACATATTATATAAAGCAATAAAGCAGGACCGCTGTCCTTTTTTCCCATAAAGAATGTTTTATGTCTTCTTTATCAGGTGATGGACACTGCCAACAGGGGACGGATCATGTCTGAATCTGGCTTTCCCTATGGTTTGGCCTATGATCATATCTGAATCTAGCCATGGTCACTTGGGGGCTTCCTGTTCAAACATAGGTCATATTCGAACCAAAGAGAACATAGCTGTCGATACCCACTTGATCGGCATACTGCCAAACCCACTTGGGGGCTTCTTGATCATATTTGAATCATAGCTTAACCCCTTTGGGTCTGACATGGATCGTATTCAAATCAGCGTCATTCAACAACTCTTATGTTCACTTGGGGGCTTCCTGTTCAAACATAGGTCGTATTCGAACCAAAGAGAACATAGCTGTCGATACCCACTTGATCGGCATCGCCAAAGCCACTGGGGGCTATATGATCTATCCGAATCTTAGCTTAACCCCTTTGGAACGGTTCTCTGATCGTATTCGAATCAGGAGGCTGTGAACATTGCTTATAAGTATGATTACTTTAACTATCATTGAAACCTTCTTGAGGAGATGGTTCTTGATCCTTCCGGTTTTATATTGATTACCTCAGGTTCTAAAAGGTGCCAGGTAAAAAAATTATATGAGCCAGAGAGGCTATTAAAAGGGTCGCAGGTATATATGCTGTTATGATTATATTTTAACTAATCATGAACTAGCTTATACATGTGGTCTTTTGATAATGTTCCAGGATATCAATATTCTATAACCCCCTTGTGCAGTAAACCGCCAGGGAAGTCTTTATTTGTTTATGTGCAGGGTAAGGTAAAGCAAGGTAAAAGATCAAGGAAATACATGGTTCACATAAGTCCGCAAAATATAGGGATGGCGGCTTACAAAGTAATAAGCACCATAAACATGTGCAAGGGCATGACCAGTATTAAGGAGTTTTTCTATCCTATTACAAGACTCCCCGAGTCTAAATAAAGTGAAGCATTGTTTTTTGGCAAAGGTGGTAACACGCCTGGCGGTTCATTCTTCCGGCTGGCTTGACGACTCCGGCTTATCCTTCCCCGCTCCTCCTTCGGTTGTTTTGTCCTGGAAGGTGGACGAGGCCCAGTCAATGCCGCTCAAGGCTTCAAATTCAGCTTCATCATCTATTAAAGTGGCTGGGTCCACTTCAGGGGCAAAGGTATGCTTACACATTGGAGGGATCAGGCTGACTTGGTCATATGGGGAGTTTGGGATTCTCCGGTTCTCACTATCGTAGCCCGGCAAATACTTAGTAAGATCAGTATCATTCCCAATGAGAGTCGCCAGGGTACGTAAGACTTTAGCACAGGCAGTGAAGTCTTGGTCGTCAAAAGCAGTGCCGTCCTCTTTAAGGCTTGGATATCCGAGAGAGAGATCAGCAAGGTCAAGTTCCGGCACCCGTGCTCTTGCCCAACTTAATGCAGCCACGGCTCTGGCTCTTGCAGATGCCCGCCTTAAATCCTGAATTCGTTGAGGTAGCACCGAAAGATGCCTCAACACGTCTTGTAGAAGCCGAGGAGTGGTATTTGACAAGGCCACAACGGCCAATGCATGTTGTGACCCGGAGTACAGCTGTTCCACTAAGGTATATACCGCCTTAAGCTTGATCAGCATATTTTCCTTCAGATTGTTACTCCTGGGGCCTGTATGTTCACAGGTATAACAGTAAGCCGGAGGTAACTATTACAATAACTCTTGAAAGATTACAATATTTACGAGTGACTTACCGAAGATGGCTGAGACCATTTGGGATATCTACCGTTTTAAGTCGGACAGCTCGTTTGTGCTACGGCAAGAGATGCCTCTGTTGTTTCAGCCCGAGTCACCAGTGAAGCCCTCTCATCAACCCATTTTTTCTTCTCCGATTCAAATTTTTTCTTCTGCTTCTCTTGTTCGGAGACACTGAATTCAAATTTGGAGTTGGCTTTCTGAGTTTCGAGCTCTTGGGTTTTCAACTGGCTCTTCAGATCAGCAATCTCCGCCTCAAATTGACTTATGGTGGCCTGCATTGACATCAGGCTATGGTAAGAATCATGGTAAGATAACATTCAAGTCCCAAACATTTTACAAGTAAAGATACTTGGCACTTGGGGGCTAATGTATGCTTAAAGAATTTTATTAACCTATTTTACCGAGTCATACATATTAAGTCTGAAGCACTTTCAAGTAAAGGTACTTGACACTTGGGGGCTAATGTGTAACCCAAATTCAAAGTTTCATGCTATCACCGGGTTAAACATATTCAATTTAAACCGGACAAAACTAACAGTAAGTCAATTATCAAGTCTACGGCATATTCATTCATAAGCAATAGACTTGGGGGCTAGTATAGTAAGTAAGGTTCAGACTAAAAGCATAAATTATACCTCAGATTTATGCTGTATTTGCTTCACCATGTCAATTTCCAGGTCACGACTATTGTGCACTTGGTTCAGATAGCCAAGACTATATCACCAATACTTAGGTGAGAATAATCAGTGATGTCCTCTTTGGCTTTCCGACGCTGGGCAAACTCCTCCTTCGCAGTGCATTGAGCAAGAGCGGTAGGCCGGCCCGGTTCAACATATTGGCTCTTCACGATTTCAACCTCCGGGTCAGTTGTCTTGACCGGGCTAGGAGTTTCCAGGTCATCCGAGTTGTGGATAATGTGTTCTGCAGGCGGGTCAGAGGTTGGCACCGGGATGTCAGCAGCCGGTTCAGATGGTGGCTGATGAGTGGAGCCGTCAGGAACGGATGAGTCAAGCACCGGTTCAGTAACCACCGGGTCTCGGGACGGCTTATCTTTCTTTGCCCTCTTGCTGGGCTTTACTTGCAAGCTGTCAATCAAAGTGGAAGGATAAGCATCAAAGTATAAGTATGGAAAAACTTAAAGAAAGAAAGGTTACGTTACCCAGGAGCCGTTTTGAAAGCCGACATGTTTGATTGCATCGACTCATCAGAAGAACGGGAGGTATCCTGATAGTTGGACTCAGATGAATTGAGAGGTTGGCGAATCAAACCCGTCAAAGGTAAAACAAAATGTAAACCGGAGATAACCTCGGTCCAACGCTTCCTGGTTACGTCGTGTAAGCCGGAGGAGAGCTCTGCGTCCTGGTTGGCCCGAGTCTGCCGCCGATTTTCAAGCTGTTGTTGCTTCAAAAGAAATTGAGGATCTTGTTAAGCTAGAGGGTGTGAAAACCTTACATTCCGGGTAACTCTTCGGATTTTTTGTGTTGGCAAAGGCTCTGAGTCGGAGGAAATTATAGTTACCTCTTCACCAACTGCTTGAGTATTCCCAGTATCCTCCTGAAAGGATCAAATGTCAGTAAAGTAATGACAAAGAAGTTAACGAAAATCAAAAAATATTACCTCTTCCTCATCCGAAGAAGAGTCATCCAATTTGAACATATCAGAGGTGCTGGGTTTCTTCTTCTTAGAGGTGCCCATCCTGGCGGTTTTCCTTTCAGTCTTCTTGGCTGCCCTGGCCTGTTTGGCAGCCTCATGGTCATACTTGACCTTCCAGAAATTAACACCGGCCTGTGTAAACAGATAAAGAATCATAAGTACAGCAAGGTAACATCTAAAAGAGTATTTGTGAAGATTAGCAACTTACCGCAGGAGCCGGGTTCTTCTTGCAGAAGGGAAGTAAACCGAAGGTGTTGCTGTTTACAGTGCCCTCCTTCAATAGTGACTGGACTGTAGCATCTACCACATCATCTGGTAAGTCCTCAGGGCTATGACGCATTGGGTCTTCTTTCTCGCCTGTGTAAGTACACATTAAGCCGGAGCGGCGGCATAATGGTAGTATCCGCCAGGTGACCCAGACCCAGACTAAATCGATGTCGCTTAACCCGTTGCCTAAAAGGGCTTTGATCTTCTTGATGGTGGGATTAAGAGGAAGGCGTTCAACAGCAGTCAACTTGTCCGCTAGATGATGGTTGGACTCAAGACGCAGGGCACAAAAGCGGGGCAGAGGCTTCTCCTTAGCCGGAGAGGTGTCTTGACAGTAGAACCACGTCTGGTTCCAGTCCTTTGGGTGGCTCGGCAGCTCAGCATAAGGAAATATGGAATCTCTCCGCCGCTGGATTGAGATGCCGCCAAGCTCAAGACTAGGCCTGTTGGCACGTTCATTCTCCGGTTCAAAAAAAAAGTTCTCTGAACAGCAGCAGACTTGGCTCCTCTCCTAGGTATACCTCGCAGAAGACTTGGAAATTACACAGATTTGACACAGAATTGGGTCCAATGTCTTGAGGTTTCAGGTCAAAGAAATCCAAAACTTCCCTGAAGAATTTTGAGCCGGGAGGGGCAAATCCCCGGCTCATATGATCTGTGAAAACTACTACCTCCCCATCCTTGGGTTGAGGTATCTCCTCAGATGGGTGAGGGGCACGATAAGACATGGCTTCCTTCTTTGGCAAATGGCCAGACTTCACAAACTCGGCAAGTTTGATTTTGGTTACTGTGGATGGAACCCAATTGCAAGTCACAGGGGCCTTGGCCGCCTTAGGAGCCATGACAATAGTTGACCTACGACAAAATAAGAAGGCTCCGGTTCAACCTTAATCCGGAGACATATCTAAATTGTTCACAGTGGCGGCTTAAGAAAGGGTCCTAATGATATAAGGGTGCTTGTGCAATAATATTTAAGCCGCTATCAGTATCAAGAGCAATTCAATTTTTTTAAGATCATGAGAAGAAAGCAAGGCTCACAGTTCATTATCACTTATTTAAACCGGACGCTTACACAGCAGTGATAGAAGCAAGTTTTACAGAAGAAACTTTTCGGGTGATATAAACAAGTTTCACAGACGACAGCTGTTATCATGGATCAAATTATTGCTTTGAAAGGGAAATTTTCTAGACCTAGAAACAGAACAGAGAAATTCATACAGTTGAAGAGGGTTTCTAAGCAAGGAAACTGAGATCTATTTTTATGCAAGATCAATACAAACAACTACCGCGGCAGTTCTGTACATCTTTTTACGATCTAAATAGGGCATTGAAGGTGAGAACTAGCAAGGGTTTGTGTCGGGCAGTGATGAACGCCGACGAACGTAGCGGATGTCCAATGCAGATCTGAGAAAGGGGAGGAGAGGAACTCACGGATGAAGACGAGCTGCGGAGATTCGCCGACGTATTCTGGTCAGAGTCATGTCGATGCAGCGGCCTAAGTCGATGCAGACGAGGGGGTTGACGGCGGCGGTGGCGGAGCTCGAGTGGCAGAGAGGAGAGGAGGAAGACGACTGGAAGGAGAAGAATGAAAGACCTAAGGTCACGCCTATTTATAGGGAGAGGATAACTGAGACGGCGCGGGAAACGAGGAGATAAGAATTATTATCCAGCAGCCCCGACGCCTCGATTTTCAGAACACTTAATAAGGCAGAGATCCGTTGAAGGATACAACGGAATAGAAAATGAATTAAAGAAAGGATGATGTCATGCCGGGTTAAGATGGATACAGAAGATGACATCACGGCGGTTTAAAAGAAAAGCCATCTGTACAGTCAGAAGACTGAAGATTTATTCTTTAGAAGTATATTTTAAGATTAACATGAACAGATTCAAATCAATCTGGGGCCTAATGTTGGGGATATGACTATTTGTGTAAGCCGCCCAGGAGGGGTCGGGTTACGCAAAGAGGACTCATCAGAGGAAGCCCAAGACCAAGCATGAAGATGGTGGTTCAATAAAAGGCTTAAGGCCCACAGGCGGCTTAAGGCCCATTGTAGTAAACCGCCATGATGGCATGACTTGTAACATAAGGTAGATTTACCTAGTCACCCAGACGGACACTGTTTATAAGCCGGCCGGAACTCTGTAAGCCACAGGGCGTCAACCCGTGTATATAAGGGGACGACCTGCTGGCGGCTTAGGGCAAGAAACAACTCATCGAGAGCCGGGCATAGCGTATCTCGCTCCCTGGTCATCGAAACATCAATACCAAGCCAACTAGACGTAGGCCTTACCTTCACCGTAAGGAGCCGAACTAGTATAAACTCTCTCGTGTCCTTTGTCCCGATTTAACCCGTTCAAGCATCCTAGTTGTGATGGCTCCAGAACTAAGTCCTTTCACGAGGACATCCGACGTGACTATTCCACGACAGGTAGCGACATTTTCTCTCTACTCACCGCTGGTCACAGATCCGGCCAGATCCCTTTGGCCGGTGTGTGTAGAGGATTAAAAGGTGAATCGTTCACGCTGTCATCACCACCGAGGGAGGAAACCCACATCTGCCAGCAGGGCCTGATCCTCTGCCCATGTCGTTCTCTCCGACACAGCACCGGGTCGGGAGGTCCTCTAACCCTTCTTCCTTCCTGCCGTATTGTGCACAGATGGGACCTACCGCCAACGACATCCCGATGAACCTCAGGTACAAGTTCTTCGAAAGCGGCCTTGCTCTATTGCCCCAGCTCCCCATGTGTCTCGATGTGCATCTTTTTCTACTTCTGTTAGCTCTTCCAAATCGACCTAAATTCTTAGTATTATTAGAGGTAAAACTACTTCATGCATTTGAATCTAGGACTTGGTTCAAACAACGAAGAAAGGGGTGAAAGTCGTAGCATTAATCTAGGACTTGATTCGGGGAGGAAATAACAGGGGGAAAGTAGTAGAGACCGGATACCCAACTGGTCTCTTTGTTGAAAAGGGAAATAATGGGAAAACTCGGTACAAACTGGATAAGGAACAGATCTATTATTGGTTGAAAAAAGGATAGAAAGTGGCGGCTGGTGGACAAGTCAACAGAGTATGTCCAGGATTAGATTTGCTGCCCTCACATAGTAAAAGGTCTCTAGGATTAGATTTGCTGCCCTCACATAGTAAAAGGTCTCCAGGACTAGATTTTCTACCCTCACATAGTAAACGTTCTCAGGATTAGATTCGCTGCCCTCACAGAGCATGAGCAAACTCGGGATCACCACTTTATACCTCATTGTAGGTACAATGTGCTGATGCGTCCACTGTCGCATGTCCTTATACCAACCTTTTGTTGTTGTTAATGTAAGGGCGCATGTAAAATGAAGCTATCACACTATTAGTTCAAGGACATGTCTAACCAGTGTTATTGTTAATCTAATGCCTCCAGTCATATGATGCAATTAAACTATGTTAACAAATGGTACTCCTGCTATTTTCCCCAGTATGACAAGTAAGTTGCCTCTTTACGCTACTGATTGACCTAGTGTCCCCATGGTCCCATGCACTTAAAGCAACTCTTTAGCTGCTATTGATTTACCGTATCTGGTAAAGAAGCAATGCCACCATCATTACAAAAAAAGACACATACGTGACATTTTTGGCCGAACGAAATTTTTTACTCTCATACTTATGACGCTTCTATGACGATAATTGTAACAAAACCTGGTATCATCATAGATGTGGTGGGCTCCTACTTCTATGACAAAAAATCATGACAGAAAATGGGCTTTTCGTCCTGGGCGGGCCGGAGACGCAGTTGCATGACATTCTTTGGGCCATCCATGAGAGAAAAAACATAGTAGAAGCTAGCGCGTGGAAAATTTTGGCGAGTTCCCGGTTACGGTGGGTGGTCGGGGGCCGAGCGATGCATGTTTCTCTCGTACACGTATGCGCGTGTGTGTGAGGCATTGGCTCTAAGTGAACCCGAGCGAGGCGTTGGGCTCTAACTGAACCCGGTAGATTGCTCTAGCTATGTTACTAAACCCATGTGATTCCTTCGCTACTGCTGCTAACTGAAGTCGATCGATGCTGCCTCTGGATGAACTGTGAGCGTTGCAGGGGGGTGGATTAATAGTGAGCGATGGGGGTGGATGAACAGGACCCCTCGGTGTTGCCTTTGGATGAATATGAACCCGATCAATCGAGCCGGTTGGGTCTAGATGAACAGGACCCCGTGGAGGGCTGCATGAACAGGACGACCCCCTGGAGGGCTGGATGAACAGTAGATGATGGAGGGGTGGATGAACAGTAGCCTGTGGAGGGGTGGTTGAACAGGAGCCCATGGAGAGGGGTAGTTGAACAGTAGCTGGTGGAGTAGCGCGTGGTGGAGGCTGGATGAACAGGAGCCCATGGATGAACAGTCACAGGTGGAGGCTGGAGGAGCTCGACGGTGGATGAACAGTAGCTCGTGGAGGCTGGAGGAGGTTGATGGCGGAGTTGAACAGTATCCCATGGAGTCCCATTTTGCGGTACGCCACACCCCTCCTGATGAATAGGACCCCCGTTTCAACCGTAGATCTCCAACAGAAGTCTGTTTCCTCCATTTTGCGGTATGCCAGACCCCTCCCGATGAACAGGATCCCATTTCCAACGTCGTCGGTCGAACACAAGGCCGTTTTCTCTGTTCTGCGATACGCCAGACCTCGTTTCCATCACCTCTTCTGTCCAAGCCAGTTGGCTCCCACGCGTTCCGTTGCCCCCCGATGAACACGACGCATTCCGTTGCCTCTCGATGAACACGACGCATTCTGTTGCCTCCCCATGAACACGACGACACGTAGTTTCTCCGTTCCGACCCAGCCATGTACATGAGCCCTGGCCATACGTATGCGCGAGTAGGCCTTCGAGACCACGCCCGTATGTACGTATGTGGGTGTATTTTCTTTATTTCACACTGGCCGTTGTATGTACATGTACATGCTAATTGCGCGCCTCTACTACGACACGTGCGCGCCTCTACATCCACCAGTATGTACATACACGTTCGCGACCAGAATGACAACACTACGTACGCTTCGACTAGGTGGGTCCCGACTGTCAGGCACTTCCTTTTGTGCGAAGATGTAGCTGGTGGGTCCCAGCAGTCAGGGGAGCGAATCGTTTTTTATTTGCCCGGATGGACTTCCTTGCATGCGAAGATGCAGCTGGTGGGTCCCAGCAGTCAGGGGGCAAACGTTTTTTTTGCAAAATACGATGGCCCGTCCAATGGGTCCTTGCTGTCTGGTGGAGGAATAATTATTTTGCACGTAATAAGGAGGCACTTCCTTGCGGCTGCGTGGACCCAGCTATTAGCCTCTCCACGTACAGTACTCTTCCGATGGAAGTCGGTCGTTGACCACATTCAACATGACGCGACGAGAGCACCACGGCGGTGGACGACGGTGAGGCCTAGGAAGGGGACGACACGGAGCCGAGGAAGACGTGGCAGTGGCTGCCTGCTCGGAGAGGAGTACGAGGGTTCACTGGTTCGGCTACGCTGACGTCGTCACAGAATAACAGGGGGTGTGGGTGAGTGGAGTGGAGGGATGGCCTGGCTAGCGGTGGGAGTAGTATGGGTGCGGTGAGGCTCCGCGGCATCACAGCCGGCCACGGGAGGTAGGAGCATGCGGCATGACCAGCGCTGCATTGGGCGGCTGGAGCAAGAAGACCAGAGGTTGAAGAAGCACTATGGCCATTGGATGGACATCGTACGGTCATTGGAGCTAGAATCATTCATATTGCCTAAAGTTGACAAAGGCCTCCATCCCAGTCAACTTAGTAGGACCACAAGTCAGCCTCCCACCAAGGTGGGTCCCAGCTAGCAGGGGGAGTATTCATTTTTTGTGCATAATAAGGAGGCACTTCCGGTGGGTCCGAGCTGACAGTTGAGGGAATGTTTTTTTCGCGAAATACGGTGGCCCGTCCGGTGGGTCCCAGCAGTCAGGGGGGAAACTTTTTTTTCGCGAAATACTGGTGGCCCGTTCGGTGGGTCCCTGCTTTCTAGTGGAAGAATAATTATTTTCTGCGTAATAAGGAGGCACTTCCTTGCGGCTGCCGTGGACACAGCTGTCAGCCTCTCCATGTACCGTACGCATCCGATGGAAGTCAGTCATTGACCACATTGACCACGCCGCACCGAGAGCACCATGACGGTGGACGATGGCAAGGCCTAGGAAGGGGACGACGCGGGAGCCGGGGAAGACGCGGCAGTGGATGCCCAAGCGGAGAGGAGTACGAGGGTTCACTGGTTTAGCTGCGCCGCCGTCGCCACAGAATAACAGGGGGTGTGGATGAGTGGAGTGGAGGGATGGCCTGGCCAGCGGTGGGAGTAGTATGGGGGCGGTGAGGCCTCCGCGGCAGCACAGCCGGCCATAGGAGGCAGGAGCAGGCGGCATGACCGGCGCTGCTTTGGGCCGCTGGAGCAAGAAGACCTCCATCCCTGCCAACTTAGTAGGCCCACTATACTGGGTCCTAGCTAGTAGGGGGAGTATTCATTTTTTTGTGCGTAATATGGAGGCACTTCCTCGCGTGCGAAGATATAGCTGGTGGGTCCGAGCTGTCAGCGGTGGTAATGTTTTTTTCATGAAATACGGAGGCCCTTTCGGTGGGTCCCAGATGTCAGGTGGAGAAATCATTATTTTCTGTGTAATAAGGAGGCATTTCCTTGCGTGCGGCCATGGACCCAGCTGTCAGCCTCTCCACGTACAGTCCACTTCAGATGCATGTCGGTCGTTGACCATGTTGACCACGCCAAGCCGAGAGCACCACGGTGGTGGACGACGACGAGGCCTAGGAAGGGAACTACACAGAGCCAGGGAAAACTCGGTAGTTGTTTCCGACGCGGAGGGGAGTACGACTGTACGAGGGTTTACTGGTTTGTCTGCCATCACCGGAGAATAACACCAGGTGTGGGTGAGTAGAGGGATGGCTAGGCCAGTGATGGAAGTATGGTGGGGCGGTGAGGCCTGCGCGGCAGCACAGCCTGTCACGGGGAGGAGGAAGCAGGCAGTCCCACCAGCGCTTGTTTGAGCGGCTGGAGCAGAAAGAGCAGAGATTGAAGAAGCACGACGGCCGTGGGATGGACATCCAACAATCACTTCTTATGCGTCAACCTTTTTTTAGGAAAGCCTCAATCTGTGGAAAACAGCATAGACGCCATCTGCCATTATTTCTAATAATTTACAGCCCGTTTGCTAATTCTTATAGTTTTTTTGGAGCCCATATTCTTTTTGTTAGCATTACAGCCCATATTGTGGCCACGGTTAAAAACTTATACGAAATTTTGTATACGTTTGTGTGGTCTGAACTGTTTTTAATCCCGAAATTTTGAGTCACATTCAGACTAATTTTAAAAATAAGTGTATATCAATATAAAATCTAATAAATTGTCCATGCATGAAAATCAATGCAATTTATAATCTCAAAATGAAAAAAGATATTTGAAACTAATTGCCGGTTTGATGTGTTCTAAAAATGTACAACCCATTTCTCATTACTGATAGGCCATTTTCTCGGCTAGCCTAATGAAGCTCTCCTCGTCTTGAAATATTTGCAGCCCAACAGGCCTGACAAAGCGACTTACTTGATAAATCACAAAAAACTGGGCTAGCCATTTTCAGAAGGAAAAAATAACTACTGGGTTCGTCTGTGGTAAACATAAAAGAAAAGGCTGTCTAGACAGGCCAGAGTGTCCCGCACAGCCCAGTTGACACCCGGCTTCCATCTCAAAAACAAATTAGATAAATGCCACTCCAATTAAGGCGAATCATAAAAATGCCACTGCAATTTCCAAACTTTGAAAATGCCACTGCAATTTTTGCAAAGTTTGAAAAACGCCACTTCAATTTGCAAACATTAAAAAACGCCACTCCAGACATCGAAAAATGCTACTAGAAATGGCATGAAATGGCATTTTTCAAAGTTTGGAAATTGCAGTGCCATTTCTCGAAAACACCAAATTTGGAGGGGCATTTATCAAATTAACCAAAAACAAAAATAATTGGGCGAGCTGCTAGGTCCCTGGTGTCAGTCGCTCGTTGTGCAAATCTCTTGTTTATTGACTACGTTGACAATGGCATGGGACCCAGATGTCAGAAATCCATGAGGAGGAGCCATTTTTTATTGGCTTGAAATAAGGAGGCACTTGCTTGCGTACTGCCATGACCTTAGCGGGTCCCTGCTGTCATCCTCTCCACGTACAAACATCTCTTGATTGTGTACGCGTCAACTTGGTAGGCCCACAAGTCAGCCTCTAAACCCGTGAGGACAAATACAACCCATTTAAAAAATAATAGCCCATTCCGAACGTTCAAACGGAAGGTTCAACATTCAGAGCAAAGTAACAGGTCTGATCCACATATAGAGTACTGAACTTCCACGTTGACAACCATCATAGCCAAGTTAATTATCTACTCCCACTAATACTCTAGTAGCGTACAAGTACTAACTTACTCTTAGCTAACTAGACAATGTCAGCCGCCATCTACGGTACACGCTAAACGCGGGCACCGGTGTCCTTCGCATTGCCTCGGACTTGCCAGAGGTGCGATAGGCCACGTTGCTCGCGCGTGTTGGCCCTTTCCGTGCGGGCGTCGTCCACCGAAGCTACGGCTTCTAAGCGGGAAACCCACTTGACGAGATGGTAGTAAAAATCGGCATCGCGAACGCGTGTTTGCCCGACAGCCTCTAGGGCTATTTGTCGGGCACCGTCCTCCATGTAGTCGGCCTAGTTGCGGACGCTCTACTCGCGACTTAGAGTGTCGGTGCGCTGCTGCTCCATGTCTCGCTGGCGGCACAATTCAGTGATACACTGCTCCTCTGTCAGGCGATCGCGCTCCAACAACTCCTGCTCCTCCGCCAGGCGGTCGCGCTCCAACAAGTCCTCGATCTCCACATTGCCATCTAAAGACAGATAGAATGCCTCCTCCCTCCGTCTGCCTTCCGGTGACAAACCGAACACTAGTTCTGGCGGTGACTACCTCCGGCCTCGCCTACCGCGGACGGGCGGGGGCATGGCGGACGTGGCTAGGGCGAGTATAAGTGGCGAGCGACGTCGGGCCGGTGGGGGCTTATGTGGAAATGGCTAGTTGGGCCATGGTGCCACCGGATAAGGCAGGGAAACAGTACTTATAGGAGGAAGGTAGCGCGACGATCATCGGAATTCAATGCATAAGCAGGCATGGCTTAGTGCGCCAGCTTGCTATGGAAAACTAAAGAAACTGAAATTATGATTGTGCAGTCTCGTCCCGTCAGGGTCGCACGAGTCAAACGAGTGTACTCAAATCATGTCCCTCCTTATCGATAATGATTCCACGGATTTGAAAAGCCCGCAACAATTAAAGCGCATTTTTCGCATCAGTTAGCTGCCTTAATTACGGCCGGCTGCATGCAGGCACTCAAAATCGCTCGAAGCCAGTACGGGGAGCAGCATGCAACGACTTGCAGCCAAGGGCACGCATGCAGCCACTTAAATCACTGGACTAGGCTTAAACTTCTGGATGTCGTTAATTATTCCCATGTCTTGGTCTTGACGCTTTGCTCACGGGACTAATAAACCAGGACAGAGGGAGTACCTTGGTTGGTGAGAGGTTTGAATTATGCCCTGCAAACTGGAAAGGAGGTACTAGTACGTGTGTGATCTGCTATTTTGTCGTGTAGGATCGAGTAGGTAGGATAGTGTAGCTTGTCAGTTTCTTCAGAGGTAGGCATTTTTATTCAAAAAACTGCCACTTCGGATCTTGCGTCGCAAATAAAACTGTCAGGAGCACATTAGTAGGCTAGCTAGTGATCGATCAATAACTTGTAAACACTGAGTGAACAAAAATAAGTAACTGTTAATGCATCTCAATGATTCATAGATCTTATACAAATTGTAGCTCCAAAAGCAAAGATCAGCCACTTCGGATCTTGCCTCGCAACTATAACCAACTAGTATGATTCCCATACATAAGATCTACATGTTAACACATGTCAATGATTCACAGATCAAATACAAATATGTAGCTCCAAAAGCAAAGATCTAGAAAAAAACATCTATTCTTCCTACTAACATAGATGCTTCTCTTGGCCAACATTTAGTACAGACTAAAAGAAAAATTTGTTTGTGAAGTCTACAATTCCTCTTGCAAATGTAAGTGGTTTCACCAACAGCTACAATTCCTCCCATGTAATCTATAAGCATTAACAGTGCAAAAATCTGAAGGTAGTAAAAAGTTCCATCGTTGGTATACTGGTTGTGCAATAGCATTAGAATGCCTTAGCTTAAAATCTTTAATACATGCACAATCAACAGCTAACCCTAAAATAATTCAGTGACATTAAATGGCATTGCTTAAATTTATCGGTGGCATTAGACTGAGTGCGGCATTAGTTAAATGTGGCATCACTTTAGCAGTAGCATTCCTTGACTTGACTGTTGGCGTTATACTAATAGCAAAAAAGTGGCAGTAAGAGCATGGGAGGCCCATTCGGACAGTGGGTGCACTAGTACGATGTACCTCCATGGACGCAGAGTGGTGAGGGAGGTATGGCTGCCCAGAGCAACAAATTGTTGGGTAACGTTGCAGAAAATTAATTTTTTTTTTTTACGGCTTCACCAAGATCCATCTATGAGTTCATCTAAGCAACGAGTCATGGGAGAGAGTTTGCATCTACATACCACTTGTAGATCGCGTGCGGAAGCTTGCAAGGTGATGATGTAGTCGTACTCGAACGTGATTCAGATCACCGATGCCAAGTGCTGAACGGACAGCACCTCCGTGTTCAACACACGTACGGGACGAGCGACGTCTCCTCCTTCTTGATCCAGCAAGGGGGAAGGAGAGGTTGAGGAAGACAGCTCCACCGGCAGCACGACGGCGTGGTGATGGTGGAGAAGCAGTACTCCGACAGGGCTTCGCCGAGCACACAACGAAGGAGGAGAGGTGTTGGGGAGGGAGAAGGAGGCAACCAAAGGCCAAGGACTCAAGGGTATGAAGTCCCTCCTCTCCCCCACTATATATAGGAGGGCCAAGGGGGGGGTGGCCGGCCCTAGGAGATCCAATCTCCTAGGGGGGCAGCGGCCAAGGGGGGTTTCCCTCCCCCCCAAGGCACCTAGGAGGTGCCTTCCCCTCCTAGGACTCTTGCCCCCTTGAACCCTAGGCGCATGGGCCTATGTGGGGCTGGTGCCCTTGGCCCATGCAGGCCAAGGCGCACCCCCTACAGCCCATGTGGCCCCCCGGGGCAGGTGGCCCCACCCGGTGGGCCCCCGGGACCCCTCCGGTGGTCCCGGTACAATACCGATAACCCCGAAACTTGTCCCGATGCCCGAAACAGGACTTCCCATATATAAATCTTTACCTCCGGACCATTCCGGAACTCCTCGTGACGTCCGGGATCTCATCCGGGACTCCGAACATCATTCGGTAGTCACATACTTGACTTCCTACTAACCCTAGCGTCACCGAACCTTAAGTGTGTAGACCCTACGGGTTCGGGAGACACGCAGACATGACCGAGACGACTCTCGGGCAATAACCAACAGCGGGGTCTGGATATCCATGTTGGCTCCCACATGCTCCTCGATGATTTCATCGGTTGAACCACGATGTCGAGGATTCGATCAAACCCTGTATACAATTCCCTTTGTCAATCGGTACGTTACTTGCCCGAGACTCGATCGTCGGTATCCCAATACCTTGTTCAGTCTCGTTACCCGGCAAGTCACTTTACTCGTACCGTAATGCATGATCCCGTGGCCAACACCTTGGTCACATTGAGCTCATTATGATGATGCATTACCGAGTGGGCCCAGAGATACCTCTCCGTTATACGGAGTGACAAATCCCAGTCTCGATCCGTGTCAACCCAACAGATACTTTCGGAGATACCTGTAATGCACCTTTATAGTCACCCAGTTACGTTGTGACGTTTGATACACCCAAGGCACTCCTACGGTAACCGGGAGTTACACGATCTCATGGTCGAAGGAATAGATACTTGACATTGGCAAAGCTTCTAGCAAACGAACTATACGATCTTTTATGCTATGCTTATGATTGGGTCTTGTCCATCACATCATTCTCCTAATGATGTGATCCCGTTATCAACGACATCCTATGTCCATAGTCAGGAAACCATGACTATCTATTGATCATAACGAGCTAGTCAACTAGAGGCTCACTAGGGACTCATTGGGTCTAAGTGTTCACACGTGTATTACGATTTCCGGATAATACAGTTATAGCATGAACAAAAGACAATTATCATGAACATTGAAATATAATAATCCTTTTATTATTGCCTCTAGGGCATATTTCCAACAGTCTCCCACTTGCACTAGAGTCACCAATCTAGTTACATTGTGATGAGTCGAACACCCATAGAGTTCTGGTGTTGATCATGTTTTGCACGCGAGAGAGGTTTAGTCAACGGATCTGCGACATTCAGATCCGTGTGCACTTTGCAAATCTCTATGTCTCCATCTTGAACATTTTCACGGATGGAGTTGAAACGACGCTTGATGTGCCTGGTCTTCTCGTGAAACCTGGGCTCCTTGGCAAGGGCAATAGCTCCAGTGTTGTCACAGAAGAGTTTGATCGGCCCCGACGCATTGGGTATGACTCCTAGGTCGGTGATGAACTCCTTCATCCAAATCGCTTCATGCGCTGCCTCCGAGGCTGCCATGTACTCCGCTTCACATGTAGATCCCGCCACGACGCTCTGCTTGCAGCTGCACCAGCTTACTGCTCCACCATTCAACATATACACGTATCCGGTTTGTGACTTAGAGTCATCCAGATCTGAGTCGAAGCTAGCGTCGACGTAACCCTTTACGACGAGCTCTTCATCTCCTCCATAAACGAGAAACATGTCCTTTGTCCTTTTCAGGTACTTCAGGATATTCTTGACCGCTGTCCAGTGTTCCTTGCCGGGGTTACTTTGGTATCTTGCAACCAAACTTACGGCAAGGTTTACATCGGGTCTGGTACACAGCATGGCATACATAATAGATCCTATGGCTGAAGCATAGGGGATGACACTCATCTCTTCTTTATCTTTTGCCGTGGTCGGTGACTGAGCCAAGCTCAATCTCACACCTTGTAACATAGGCAAGAACCCCTTCTTGGACTGATCCATTTTGAACCTCTTCAAAATCTTATCAAGGTATGTGCTTTGTGAAAGACCTATGAGGCGTCTCGATCTATCTCTATAGATCTTGATGCCTAATATATAAGCAGCTTCTCCAAGGTCCTTCATTGAAAAACACTTGTTCAAGTAGGCCTTAATGCTGTCCAGGAGTTTCGTATCATTTCCCATCAAGAGTATGTCATCTACATATAATAGGAGAAATGCTACAGAGCTCCCACTCACTTTCTTGTAAACGCAGGCTTCTCCATAAGTCTGCGTAAACCCAAACGCTTTGATCATCTCATCAAAGCGAATGTTCCAACTCCGAGATGCTTGCACCAGTCCATAAATGGATCGCTGGAGCTTGCATACTTTGTTAGCGTTCTGAGGAACGACAAAACCTTCCGGCTGCATCATATACAGCTCTTCCTTAAGATGTCCATTAAGGAATGCCGTTTTGACGTCCATCTGCCATATCTCATAATCATAGTATGCGGCAATTGCTAACATGATTCGGACGGACTTAAGCTTCGCCACGGGAGAGAATGTCTCGTCGTAGTCAATCCCTTGAACTTGTCGATAACCCTTAGCGACAAGTCGAGCTTTATAGATGGTAACATTACCATCCGCGTCCGTCTTCTTCTTAAAAATCCATTTATTTTCTATCGCTCGCCGATCATCGGGCAAGTCTGTCAAAGTCCATACTTTGTTTTCATACATGGATCCTATCTCGGATTTCATGGCCTCAAGCCATTTGTTGGAATCCGGGCCCGCCATTGCTTCTTCATAGTTCGAAGGTTCATTGTTGTCCAGCAACATGATTTCCATGACAGGGTTGCCGTACCACTCTGGTGCAGAACGTGTCCTTGTGGACCTTCGAAATTCAGTAGCAACTAGATCTGAAGTACCTTGATCATCATCAACATTTTCCTCTTCAGTTGGTGTGGGCATTACAGGAATGGTTTCCTGCGCTGCACCACTTTCCCGTTCGAGAGGTAGTACTTCATCGAGTTCTACTTTCCTCCCACTTACTTCTTTCGAGAGAAACTCTTTCTCCAGAAAGCATCCGTTCTTGGCAACAAAGATCTTGCCTTCGGATCTTAAGTAGAAGGTATACCCGACAGTTTCCTTAGGGTATCCTATGAATACGCATTTTTCCGACTTGGGTTCGAGCTTTTCAGGTTGAAGTTTCTTGACATAAGCATCGCATCCCCAAACTTTTAGAAACGACAGCTTAGGTTTCTTCCCAAACCATAATTCATACGGTGTCGTCTCAACGGATTTAGACGGTGCCCTATTTAAAGTGAATGTAGCTGTCTCTAGAGCGTATCCCCAAAATGATAGCGGTAAATCGGTAAGAGACATCATAGACCGCACCATATCCAATAGAGTGCGATTACGACGTTCGGACACACCGTTTCGCTGAGGTGTTCCAGGCGGCGTGAGTTGTGAAACGATTCCACATTTTCTTAAGTGTGTACCAAATTCGTGACTTAAGTATTCGCCCCCACGATCTGATCGTAGGAACTTTATCTTACGGTCACGTTGATTCTCTACCTCACTCTGAAATTCCTTGAACTTTTCAAAGGTCTCAGACTTGTGTTTCATTAAGTAGACATACCCATATCTACTCAAGTCGTCAGTGAGAGTGAGAACATAACGATATCCTCCGCGAGCCTCAACGCTCATTGGACCGCACACATCGGTATGTATGATTTCCAACAAGTTGGTTGCTCGCTCCATTGTTCCGGAGAACGGAGTCTTGGTCATTTTGCCTAAGAGGCAAGGTTCGCATGTGTCAAATGATTCATAATCAAGAGACTCTAAAAGTCCATCAGCATGGAGCTTCTTCATGCGCTTGACACCAATGTGACCAAGGCGGCAGTGCCACAAGTATGTGGGACTATCGTTATCAACTTTACATCTTTTGGCATCCACACTATGAACATGTGTAATATTACGCTCGAGATTCATCAAGAATAAACCATTGACCATCGGAGCATGACCATAAAACATATCTCTCATATAAATCGAACAACCATTATTCTCAGACTTAAATGAGTAGCCATCTCGTATTAAACGAGATCCAGATACAATGTTCATGCTCAAACTTGGCACTAAATAACAATTATTGAGGTTTAAAACTAATCCCGTAGGTAAATGTAGAGGCAGCGTGCCGACGGCGATCACATCGACCCTGGAGCCATTCCCGACGCGCATCGTCACCTCGTCCTTCGCCAGTCTCCGTTTATTCCGCAGCTCCTGCTGTGAGTTACATATGTGAGCAACGGCACCGGTATCAAATACCCAGGAGTTACTTCGAGTACTGGTAAGGTACACATCAATTACATGTATATCAAATATACCTTTGGTGTTGCCGGCCTTCTTATCCGCTAAGTATTTGGGGCAGTTCCGCTTCCAGTGCCCCTTCCCCTTGCAATAAAAGCACTCAGTCTCAGGCTTGGGTCCATTCTTTGACTTCTTCCCGGCAACAGGCTTACCGGGCGCGGCAACATCTTTGCCGTCCTTCTTCAAGTTCTTCTTACCCTTGCCCTTCTTGAACTTAGTGGTCTTATTGACCATCAACACTTGATGTTCTTTCTTGATTTCAGCCTCTGCTGACTTCAGCATCTAGAACACTTCAGGAATGGTCTTTACCATCCCCTGCATGTTGTAGTTCATCACAAAGCTCTTGTAGCTTGGTGGGAGCGACTGGAGGATTCTGTCAATGACCGCCTCATCTGGGAGGTTAATGTTCAACTGGGTCATACGTGCGTGCAACCCAGACATCTTCAGGATGTGTTCACTGACAGAACTGTTCTCCTCCATCTTACAACTGTAGAACTTGTCGGAGACATCATATCTCTCGACCCGGGCATGAGCTTGGAAAACTAGTTTCAGCTCTTCGAACATCTCATATGCTCCGTGATGCTCAAAACGCTTTTGGAGCCCCGGTTCTAAGCTGTAAAGCATGCCGCACTGAACGAGGGAGTAATCATCAGCACGAGTTTGCCAAGCGTTCATAACGTCTTGGTTCTCTGGGACGGGAGCGGCACCTAGCGGTCCTTCTAGGACATATTGCTTCCTGGCAGCTATGAGGATGATCCTCAGGTTTCGGACCCAGTCCGTATAGTTGCTGCCATCATCTTTCAGCTTGGTTTTCTCTAGGAACGCGTTGAAGTTCATGTTGACATGAGCGTTGGCCATTGATCTACAATACATATTTGCAAAGGTTTTAGACTAAGTTCATGATAATAAAGTTCTTAATCAAAATTATGAACTCCCACTTAGATTAGACATCCCTCTAGTCATCTAAGTGTTACACGATCCGAGTCGACTAGCCCGTGTCCGATCATCACGTGAGACGGACTAGTCATCGTCGGTGAACATCTTTATGTTGATCGTATCTTCCATACGACTCGTGTTCGACCTTTCGGTCTCCGTGTTCCGAGGCCATGTCTGCACATGCTAGGCTCGTCAAGTTAACCCTAAGTGTTTTCGCTGTGTAAAACTGTCTTACACCCGTTGTATGTGAACGTAAGGATCCATCACACCCGATCATCACGTGGTGCTTAGAAACGACGAACTGTAGCAACGGTGCACAGTTAGGGGAGAACACTTCTTGAAATTTTGTAAGGGATCATCTTATTTACTACCGTCGTCCTAAGTAAACAAGATGCATAAACATAATAAACATCACATGCAATTATATGGTTGTGACATGATATGGCCAATATCATCAAGCTCCATTGATTTCCATCTTCGGGGCTCCATGATCATCTTGTCACCGGCTTGACACCATGATCTCCGTCATCATGATCTCCATCATCGTGTCTTCATGAAGTTGTCACGCCAACGACTACTTCTACTTCTATGACTAACGCGTTTAGTAATGAAGTAAAGTAGTTTACATGGCGTTCTTCAATGACACGCAGGTCATACAAAAAAATAAAGACAACTCCTATGGCTCCTGCCGGTTGTCATACTCATCGACATGCAAGTCGTGAATCCTATTACAAGAACATGATCTCATACATCACAATTCAACATTCATCACAACTTCTGGCCATATCACATCACATGATCAATCGCTGCAAAAACAAGTTAGACGTTCTCTAGTTGTTGTTGCATCTTTTACGTGGCTGCGATTGGGTTCTAGCAAGAACGTTTTCTTACCTACGAATCACCACAACGTGATTTTGTCAACTTCTATTTACCCTTCATAAGGGCCTTGTTCATCGATTCCGCTCCAACTAAAGTGGGAGAGACAGACACCCGCCAGCCACCTTATGCAACTAGTGCATGTCAGTCGGTGGAACCGGTCTCACGTAAGCGTACGTGTAAGGTTGGTCCGGGCCGCTTCATCCCACAATACCGTTGAGCAAGAAAAGACTAGTAGAGGCAAGTAAGATGACAAGATCAACGCCCACAACAAATTGTGTTCTACTCGTGCATTAGAGAACTACGCATAGACCTAGCTCATGATGCCACTGTTGGGTAACGTTGCAGAAAATTAAATTTTTTTTTTTTTACGGCTTCACCAAGATCCATCTATGAGTTCATCTAAGCAACGAGTCATGGGAGAGAGTTTGCATCTACATACCACTTGTAGATCGCGTGCGGAAGCTTGCAAGGTGATGATGTAGTCGTACTCGAACGTGATTCAGATCACCGATGCCAAGTGCTGAACGGACAGCACCTCCGTGTTCAACACACGTACGGGACGAGCGACGTCTCCTCCTTCTTGATCCAGCAAGGGGGAAGGAGAGGTTGAGGAAGACAGCTCCACCGGCAGCACGACGGCGTGGTGATGGTGGAGAAGCAGTACTCCGACAGGGCTTCGCCGAGCACACAACGAAGGAGGAGAGGTGTTGGGGAGGGAGAAGGAGGCAACCAAAGGCCAAGGACTCAAGGGTATGAAGTCCCTCCTCTCCCCCACTATATATAGGAGGGCCAAGGGGGGGGTGGCCGGCCCTAGGAGATCCAATCTCCTAGGGGGGCGGCGGCCAAGGGGGGTTTCCCTCCCCCCCAAGGCACCTAGGAGGTGCCTTCCCCTCCTAGGACTCTTGCCCCCTTGAACCCTAGGCGCATGGGCCTATGTGGGGCTGGTGCCCTTGGCCCATGCAGGCCAAGGCGCACCCCCTACAGCCCATGTGGCCCCCCGGGGCAGGTGGCCCCACCCGGTGGGCCCCCGGGACCCCTCCGGTGGTCCCGGTACAATACCGATAACCCCGAAACTTGTCCCGATGCCCGAAACAGGACTTCCCATATATAAATCTTTACCTCCGGACCATTCCGGAACTCCTCGTGACGTCCGGGATCTCATCCGGGACTCCGAACATCATTCGGTAGTCACATACTTGACTTCCTACTAACCCTAGCGTCACCGAACCTTAAGTGTGTAGACCCTACGGGTTCGGGAGACACGCAGACATGACCGAGACGACTCTCGGGCAATAACCAACAGCGGGGTCTGGATATCCATGTTGGCTCCCACATGCTCCTCGATGATTTCATCGGTTGAACCACGATGTCGAGGATTCGATCAAACCCTGTATACAATTCCCTTTGTCAATCGGTACGTTACTTGCCCGAGACTCGATCGTCGGTATCCCAATACCTTGTTCAGTCTCGTTACCCGGCAAGTCACTTTACTCGTACCGTAATGCATGATCCCGTGGCCAACACCTTGGTCACATTGAGCTCATTATGATGATGCATTACCGAGTGGGCCCAGAGATACCTCTCCGTTATACGGAGTGACAAATCCCAGTCTCGATCCGTGTCAACCCAACAGATACTTTCGGAGATACCTGTAATGCACCTTTATAGTCACCCAGTTACGTTGTGACGTTTGATACACCCAAGGCACTCCTACGGTAACCGGGAGTTACACGATCTCATGGTCGAAGGAATAGATACTTGACATTGGCAAAGCTTCTAGCAAACGAACTATACGATCTTTTATGCTATGCTTATGATTGGGTCTTGTCCATCACATCATTCTCCTAATGATGTGATCCCGTTATCAACGACATCCTATGTCCATAGTCAGGAAACCATGACTATCTATTGATCATAACGAGCTAGTCAACTAGAGGCTCACTAGGGACTCATTGGGTCTAAGTGTTCACACGTGTATTACGATTTCCGGATAATACAGTTATAGCATGAACAAAAGACAATTATCATGAACATTGAAATATAATAATCCTTTTATTATTGCCTCTAGGGCATATTTCCAACACAAATATCCAAGCAGCATATGTGGATTACGTCCCATATTTTTCTCTTTAGCCACCTTTTTCCTATGTGAGGACAACAAACCGATCGACCTGGTCATTCTCTATTGCGTTGTCATGCCTTTCTACCCTTCTTCAACCAAGAGACACGAGACTCGTTCCTCAGCTACTGATTTCCCCCTTTTCAACCTAGATGCGGGTTAGATGCCTACTCTCTTGGATAGTACAGTCTCCCTTCCTTTCCTTATTCAACCCTGACATGGATTAGTCTACATGAAGTAGGGTTTCCTTTAATAGTGCAAATTAAGGTTTTTGTCTTTGTGACCAGCAGAGCAGAGGATAGCAAATTGGGAAAAGATCCACATGCAGCGACGTGGCAGATGGGGCAATAGAACAAGGGTATGGTTCGAAAAGAGGTAGCATACCTGAGGGTCGGCGGGAAGTGGCTTCGCTCGTGGTCGTCGTCCTCCTCACACACTATGACAGCGAGCTTGTGGATGGAGGCCATCCCACGTCGGCGCTAGGTCTAAGAGGACTGCCTTGTTGTCAGTGCGTGACCTCGCTCGCCGACGACAAGTGCGTCAATGCTGCACGCCCTTTTCTTCCCCGGTGGATCTGTGACAACCAGTGAGGAGGGAGAGAGAGGTCGTATTTTTTAGATCTGGAGAGAGGTGATAGTGTGAGAAGAAAGTGGACAGCCCTTAGCAAGAAAGCGCTGAAGCTCCAACCTATATATCTTTTTTATAATACTAGTACTAGAGGTGGAGTAGTGGTAGAGTAGTTTATATTTTCTCTGCATACAGTACCAGTTAGTCGTGCTTCAAAACTGAACGGCACACCATTAAAAAATAAAGGTCGATAACTAATGCGGCACCTCGGGCCAACGCGGCTAGATCGCATTTTGCACGAGAAATTACACACCATGTTTCGTTGACATGTGGTCCCGTTCCAACATATCAGTGAGACGATGGCGAGTCCTTTTCTACTAGTATTTCCGAACGGATGTGTAGGCCGGGTAGCCTCTTCGTGTACCGTGGCAAACTGGCAACCATCCATCGACGCTTCGCCATTCCCTCTTGATTTGGAACTACTATCGCACGCTCTTCCTCCCTCCTCCATTTGCCTTCACACTTCCTTCTGCCATTGTTCGATCGTCTTCTCCATGGAGGGAACAGGCCGGAAACGACCCCGTTATTCTTGCCCCGATCTGAAAGATGACATGGTTGAGGAACTCATTGATCGGTGGGACTTCATCACCTCGGCAAGCATGGCAGGTTCGTTCAAGACTATTCTCGACTCAACTAATAACATCATTACAAGGAACCCAAGGGTCAAGGAGTGGTTTGATCTCCCCTATCTTCTTCGCCTTGACCCTGATGACTGGTACAGGGATGACGGAGGCTTCGCCTTGTGCAAGTTGATGCTGCTTGATAATGATACATGTGATGTTAAGATGCCATCGCTTGAGGGTAAGGCTTGGGCAGGTCAAATGGTGATTGGCTTGTTTATATTGGGTCCAACTGCGAGTGGGAACTTGTGAATGTGTACACTCGTCACCGGGTTTCACTTCCAAAAATCTCAGTAGATTGCCTAGAGGTTGAGCACACCGGTATTCTATGCACGTTCAAATACGATCATGGTGACTATCTTCTATGGAAAATAGCAATTTGTCGAGTTCCTAATCGCTCTTGGAATTACAAGAACTATGTAGTTGTCGCTATCTTCACAAAGCTTGTTGTCGTCCTTCGTGGTTCGACTGGATGGATATTACTCAAAAATCAATTTCTGTACACAGATGAGTACTATGATGCAATTCAATACGAGGGTCTTGTGTTTGCTTCCACCACTCATGGCACTGTTTTTGCATGGGATCCTCGTAGTTTTGGTAAGTATGTCTCCCATCGTAATTATAATTGTTTCATCCACATGCATGCGGGTTAGCAAGTTTCCCTTTAGAAATTAACCTTCTTATTGTGTTTCCGAGGTCCTCTGAACATTCCACCACCTATACTTGAAAAATTTTATAACCAAGGGGGAGATGACGATGGTGATGATGATGAGCATGAGGACGAGCAGCGCCCATATACTCAGTGGCGCCTGGCAACTAATTCCGATGGATCACCTCTTCTTGTCTGTATACAGCCCACTGCTGATGTTACTACTAAGGAAGGAGGTGTTCTCTCCCATGGTCGCACTCTCCGGACCTATTCCAACACCCGTTGCATGGTATTCGGGATGGATACTAGTGTGCTAGTGCCAGCAGCTTCTCCCTGGTACAGAATTGATAGTCTTGGAGAAAACTTGCTCTTCCTTGGACAAAACTATCCAATGATTGTGAAAGGCGATCCAACTGCTGTTGACACAACGTTACTACCATTTATGAGAAGCAACTATATCTCTACCTCGGACATTTCAGTGGTTCCCTACCCTGGTACTGATATAGTAGGCCGCTTCTGCCTGGATGATCAGTCCTGCATTGGTCTCGAGATCGACAATGGATGGCCTCTTCCCAGAGAATCACTTGTGTTTCAAAGCATGCGTTTCCAATGTCGAGGATTGGTTGAGTTGAAGTTCATTTCATTGCTTGTTATTTGTTGTGTGATGAAAACTTTAGTATTTATAATGTATCCTCGTTGTCGATGTGGGTTGATGAGCTGTTGTATGTAATAAAATGATATGCCTGTGATAAACTTACTAAATTTATGAATGGCTTTCGAGTCGCTTCTCTGAGTGACTGGTGCGATGAGGCAAAAAAATATTTTCCGAATACATAATTCTACGTGCATTGCAACAGGTTATCGGATGAGGCCAATCAACAATAGTAGTACACTATTTGTACTAGCTTCACATGCTTCACGCGTCGAGCGGGTGTTTTTACTGTAGCCATATGTTAATGTGTTCGCTGTACGTAACCAGCACCTCGAATCCTCGATACTACTAGTAGTATATAAGTAGTAGGAGTAGTAGGGTGGCATGGGCCGGAACTAGCATTCACGCCCAGGAGTACGACACACGTCACCAGCACGACATCTATCTGACACCATAATTCTTGGAGTCCGTGCTAGAGCAATCTCTTCAACCTCGTCATTTCTCTAACTCAGCCATCGCGCGGCGGGCAAGGTGGGGGTTTGCCAATAGTCGGTTTCGTCAACTGCGGTCCCACTTGTAAGGCCAACTCCAACGCACAACCCAAACGGACCTCCGTTTTGCACGAACTCCAATGATATTTTTGACTAGAAAAGCAATACCAAAGAAAACAAGAACCACAAGAATACATTTTTGAAGATATCCAACTTCCATAACTGCTTTGGATTAGTGCCTTCTCGATGCATTCATTGTTGATCTGCGGAGGCTCGATCTTGTGTGCTTCTTTCTTCTTCGAGTGTAAAGAAGTAGATGTTGCTTCATCGCATCTAGTCTCATGTAGCCTCTATTCTATCAACAAGTGCACTAGTCTCATCTCTAGCCTCTATGCTAGCTAAAAGTGCTAGAACATCTACTAAATTGTGCTCTATCAATATATCGATGTTCTCTTCTTTCCAATACAAAAACTTGCATCCATTCTACACAATAAAAATTTTAAGTTAGCACAACTAGTCTAATCCGAGAGCACAACCAAAGATTTGGTCAGGTTCTTCCTCCTTTTGCCGACACGTGGGTCATCCAACATCCAGGTCGTGTCATGCAAGAAAATAGAGTGGTAGTTGAAGCCATGTGATGTGCATCTTGGGTTAAACTGTAAATAGAATCTTACTACTCTTGAGTAACTCCTAAAGCGGCCACCGAAGATCTTTATTGGATTTGTTTTTCATCACCAGCACGTCGAGGTGAAGGATGTGCAGGTTCAGTGGGTCCTCTTGCGTTTTCACCGACATCTGGGACCGCATATGAGCAAACAGACGATGGGCTGCACGCGTCCGCTCGCTGGCAGAGAAGAGAGATAGAGGAGGGCTGAGCACGGACTCCAGGAAATTTGTTCTACGTAACCAGCACCTCGATATAGGCTTGATATAGTGGGGTGGCATGGGCCATAACTAGCATTCACGTCTAGCAGTACGACACACGCCACCCACACGAGTCCCATCCGACACCAATTTTTCAAGAGTCCGTGCTATAGCCATCTATTCTCCCTCCTGTTTTCTTAGCCATCGCGCAGTGGGCGGTGTGGGGGTTTGCCGATTGTTGGTTTGCTCAACTGCAGTCCCACTTGTAAGTGAAAATGCAACACCGCACGCATTCCCCCTTGAGCGGCGTGCCGGACCAACCATGTGGGGGTGCGACGCGAACATGGTAGGCTTTTCCTTTTGAACTTGTAACTTGTAAAATTTGGTTCTGCTCCATGGCGCGACCGACAGATAGAAAATAACGATTTTCCCTAGAGTAATGAGAAGTTTGGTTCTGGCGCCGTTCATGTATGGAGTACTTACAAAAATTATGAAGTTGATGCGAAAGGTAAGATAATTACTAGTAGTACCATATACTACTACATGGATTTGATGGAAAGATAAAAATACATACGGACCCATCAACGACATCATCACGCCCTAGTGCGACGGGTCACCAACCGACGTGTGAGGAGCAGCGGCATTGCCCGCGAGCTCAACGTGCTTCTAAACAATGTCGTCCAAGGTTACCCTGCGGTCCAAAATGGCCAGCGTCCTATCGTCCTCCTCTTGCATGTAGTAGCCCTTGTGGACGATTTGCGCGTAGACGTGGGTGATTATGTCGATGGTGTCTTCCTGCACCAGGCGCTGCGCGGAGAGCGCAACCTTGAGGTGGACATTCTCCGGCGCGAGGGCTGGCAGTCGTAGGGTCACTAGTGTGTCGAAGAGGTTGTCACCATAGTGGCCGTTGAGGCTGGCGGGCATCGCAGAGCCTAGGCGCGTCGGCTGGAGGTGTACGTCAAAGTCATCCGCGAGCTTCTTGACGATGGTGAACTTGTCGAGGAAACCGACGAGGACCTCGTCGAACAAGGAGACGAAGCTGTCATCCATGCGGCCCCTTGCCCTAGCGGCCTCAAGCAATACCTGGAGACGTTGCTCAGTGCCGGGCCGTAGGCCGGCATCGTGGACCATCTGGCATAGCCGGCTGATGCTCGCGCTCGTCGCCTCCATGGGTCTAGCTTAGCTTCTACTCAACTGATCTTGCAACTCAAGTGATCACTCTTGCCCTTGGTTAGCATGCACGGGAGCATTTATATGAGAAGTGCAGACTGCGTTGAATTCACGTGCGTGTTGGCCATCTACTCCTCGGCCCTCTACTGCACCTGCCTTTGGCTGTATGATAGGTGGGCCAGCCACCCGTTGGTCCCAGGTGTCATTCACCCAAAGGCAGTTGCAGTAAGTTAATGAAGCTGCGTCCCCCTCCGTGCCGGTGCAGTATAGTCAACTCACCGGACCTCTAGTTGGGGCCAAATGTGATTAGTTTGATGTTTACTGGTTTATTGGTCCCCTTTGCATTTTGCGCCAAGTTTTGGCCTTTGATTTAACTAATAAAATGTTAATGCATGTAAACAAAAATGTTGTGTATGTCACCTTACGAAAACCAAATAATCCCAAAACACTTAGGCACGGTACATTTACTCCCTCCTCGTTTTTACTTCATGACATATCAACCAATGTGAGATGTGGGCTGTGCATGCTTTGAATGACTTGAGACTACCAAACATGACATGTAGTGTTTAGTTCGTAGCATGTAATCCTATTAATTAGCGAAAAGACATTAAGTTCTCTCGCCGATAGGAATAAAACAATACACCATGTATTTAGTTACAGAGGGAGTAGTACATTTTTTGTGACATGCATTACTAGATATTGCTAGTCAAATACTAAAATCCAGATGGACGTGGTAGTACTCCTAAATTCAGACGGTGGTGCTACTAGTACTAGTAGTAGTACTACCAATATAGTAGGAGTACTAGCACTGTACTACCCGTTGGTCAAATTATTACTTGTTGCTACTCACAGTGAAGTGACAAGACCCTGCGCCGGAGTTGACACCTGAGTATAGGCGCCGTGTTCGGCATACCATAGTCAACCTTGCCGTCTGCAGTCACTATCATCATGGCTGTAGAGCTAGCCTACTTACAACTAGCCCTGTTCGACATAATTTCCCGTGCGTAGATGCTCGTGCATTGCACGGAACACCAAGAATGGGGGTGGACGGCGCCGGCAGCGGCCATCGCGCCAGATTTTTCCATGGCCTTCTAGATGTGGTGGGGAGGAGATAAGGCTGATTGTGAGAGACAAGGAGTTGTTTGTAAATAGGGAACAAGTGCGGGCATCTTTTTGCAAAAATGGAGAAGTTTGGTTTGTATGCGTCAGATCTAGATCCGACGGCTATTGGTGAAAGATGGGAGGCACAATATCATCACCAACTCAGGACCTGTTTGATTCGCAGGATTTTGCAAACGTAGGAATAGGACATGGCAATATTACAAGTTTCAAGCTGATATTACAAATGTTAGGAATAATGCTGCACCTACGAAGAGGGAATTACTAGGAACTTTACGTAAGAACTTTCGTTACTTTAGGGGGATGCAGCATTATCATACAAACTAAAATCCACCGCCCTGACAAGTCACTAATGGGCAAATAAGTTTTCGACTCTCTGGCCACTTGATGTTTCAAAAACAAATACAGCTTCTGCGGAGACTTTGTCAGAACACCAAACCTCATTACCTTGAGCACACTTGCCACTAGAACAAAGAACCTGGCCAATTTAATCTCAGATGTGCTGCCTCGGTAGTCGATCAAATCAATTTCTGTAAGATGGAGATCAAGGCATTTGATGAGATTGTTATAGTGCAGCACATTTTTCACTTTTGGGTCTTTTTTATCTGCAAAAGAAGAGAACATATTAGAGCAGCTGGCTATATAAGATTGTCGTGTCATCAAGAGGTACCAATATCAATCGCTCATACGATAGGGTTGGCTCGCTAGTGATATTTTTTCACTCTCTCTCCCTCTCTTTCTTTTTCCTCTCATTTACCCAGGAGCACGTGAAGATCTTGGGCATTTGTTGCCTTCCACTATGTGGTCGATGCCATATTTCGCAAAAGTATGCCACATAATACACATCGATGTCAAATCAAAAGATTTTGGCACTGCTCTCGCAATGTGAGAGAGTTGGCACCGCTATGCACACAGACCAACATGTATAAACAAATCAATCAGACCAACTACACCGGCCTCTCACTCTCCTAAACAAGTGTTTTTTTATTGCCTCAGTCCTCTCTCTCTCCCACGCAAGTGATTTTTCATTGCGTGAGTTAATTTGGCACCAGAGAAAAGTAGGTGATCCAGATTGGGGAAGCAGGTGAGCAATGGAGGGGCATTGATGCCAAATGCATCACAAGTGAATACGGATGTATCTAAATACGGATGTATCTAGTTACATTTTAGTGTTAGATACATCCGTATCTAAACTAATGTAAGACGAGAATTTTGGGACGGGGGGAGTACTACCTCGTATTTAGTATAAATTTTTGACCATAGACTTACCTAAGAAAATGCCAATGCATGTCACTAAAAATTACACCATTTGAAATTATGTTCAAATACGAATCCAACTATATAGTTCTTAGTGACATGCATTAACAATTTTTCAGTTAAATCTATGGTCAAATTTTTATACTACAAAATAGGAAGAGTAAATCAGGACGGAGGTAGTACTTGCTCTTAGGGTGACCATACAGTTACTTCAGTAGTCTAAGTTACTTTCCACTATGACTAGCCTAGGCTACTTTAGTAGTACAACATAAAAACGATGCAGGTGATCACGTGAGAAAAAATACTAAAAACATTTCTTTCGGTGCAGTGCATAGATGCAGTGTTGAACACTACACTTGTCATCATAATTTGCGAAAATTACGAAAAAATTGTGCTATGTTGTGATTACCATTTACTAATAGGAAAGAAGTTTCACCTCGATGAGTAGCTTCTCCGTGCACGGAAGGCATGGAAGGAATCCAGCAACTTGATCCAGATTGGGGCCTATAGAATCTAGTGCCAAGATTTTCACTGTGCGCATGGACTGGGTCAAGCTTGTGGGAATCTTATTCTGGAAGACGGTCATAAATACATCAAGAAGAAATTTAAAAATGTGAATTTCAAGAAGACAGAGAAGAAGATGAGTGCTGTACCTGAACGATTACGGATCCAATAAAGAGTTCTGAGAATTTGGCAGATGAGTACACCAATGCTGTCAATTTCGGCGTGTCAATGACCCTGATGTTTGTTGGACCTTTTAGATCTGATACATGCAATCTCTCAAGGAAAGGTGCATTCGCAATGACCATAATGTGGAACAGCTGGAGTGATCTCTTCCCAATTTATGTCTTATTGCGGGGCCAGCAAGACTATCGGATTTCGGGTTCCGGCAGACCCTTGAGGTTCGAACACTGGGGTGCACGCGGAGATTCAACCCTCTACCGGCTCGCTCCTCGCCGAATCACTAGGACCTAAACTACCAAACTGAACAGAACAAGAGACACAAGATTTATACTGGTTCAGGCCACCATTGTGGTGTAATACCCTACTCCAGTGTGTGGTGTGGTGGATTGCCTCTTGGGCTTGATGATGAACAATACAAGGCAGAATAGCCTCGTGAGAGTCTGTTCTTAGCTGGTGCGACGAACTGCTGGGAGGAGTTCAATCGCTCTATCTACTGGTTTCTTGGTTAGGATCCCGATTGCTAGGTCAGGTCCAGCTTCAAATGCCCCTACCCTGGGGGTGGCTAGTCCTATTTATAGGCGAAGGCCCTGGGCCTCTTCCCAAATATTTGAGCGGGAAGGGCGCCAACAATTGGCCATTTTGAAGGGGAACAGCGGGTACACTTATCCTGACTAAAGTTGGTCCTCGCCTGTCAAAGGCTCTGGTGGTGACGCCGGCTTGGGCTCCACAATGACTTCCTTCCTGCCGTTGGGCTGGTCTTGGTCTTGTTGCACCGAAATGGACGCCTTTGCTTGATGCTCTTGCCTGCGCTTGCCCCCTTTGCACCAAAGAGGAAAGGAGAACACTACGCGGGCTGGCGCCCGACTGGCGCCCTTGGTCGTCATGGCTTGCGTCATGGGCACCTCGCGAGGTACCCCGCCTTGAACTCTCCGCCTCCTCCTGAGCCAGCCTAACGAGGCCATGCCTAAGGAAGCTCCTTGTCGTCCGCCCCGCGAGGCTTGGCCCCTCGCGAGGGTCTTGAGCTTGTGTTGATGAAGATGGGCTGTGCTGGGCCTCCTTTGAGCCATGCCATAGGCCGCTGGCAGGCAAGTCTGGGGACCCCCGTTCGCAGAACGCAGACAGTAGCCCCTGGGCCCACGGCGCGCCCGAACTTGGCTGAGCAGAGAGGCGAAAGGGCAAGTGCGAAGCATCGCGGGCTCTAATAGCTTGCGGCCTTGGGTGCCGCGTGGCGGTTGATTGGACGTTGGCGCGTCTGCAACTGCGCGAGTTGATAAAGGAGCGGCATCTCCCTTGCCTCCCTTACTTCCTCCAGTTGCTGCTCAGATCCCCTTTCTTGCGCCTCTCCTCCCTCCTTCCAAAGTCTTCAGATCTACACCGCCTGCGCGCCCTAGCCAGTCATAGCGCCTTGCCAAGCCCCGGCCGGAGCTTGGTACTCGCCTGCCTTGGACTCGCCAAATGTGTCAGAGGCGAGCCTTGCCAGGGTGCGCCAGATGGCGGCGGCGCAGGGCATCAACGGGACGAAGGTGTTCAAGGCCGGTTCTACCGTCCCTGAACGCCGAGGGAGCACCTTCTATCCACTCTTCGTGAGCGCCATCGCCGCCGGTCTGGTACCTCCCTTTTCTGAGTTTTTCTTCTCTGTCCTCCGCCACTACAACATTCAAGCTCTGCACCTGCATCCCAACTCCGTCCTTCTTCTGGCTATCTTCGCCTACTATTGTGAGGCTCACGTAGGGGTGAAACCCTCGGTGGCCTTGCTACACCACTACTTCTCCATCCGGACCACCCGTGGTTCTGCCTCCGCGTGCATGAGCTTCGTCCCGTACGGCGGCTCCATCGCCATTTCGAACCCTGGGAAGAGGATTGAGGGCTTTAGGAGCAAGTGGGTCTTGGTGGATGCTGGGCGCATCCATCCTCGGCTGATCCTGCCCAAGGAGCACCCCGCGAGCTCCGACGACTGGTCCCGAGTGGAGCTCCTGGATCCCCGCGCGAAGTTGGCGTTGGAGAAGATGGACGCAGATCTGAGGCCGGCCAGCGTGGCGGCAGCGAAGCTGACTGGTGCGTCGCTGCTGAGGGAGTTCCTAGAGCATCAGCTGGCTCCGCTTCGTCAGTAATCGCTTCCGATGTGGAGGCCTCACCCGAGCCCCGTGGTCTTGGCCGACGAGGATCTGGCTGCGATCCTCCAGTCCTTGGTTGGGGGTGACGTGGCGAGGCTGGAGGGCACCCCTACGCCCCTATTCCTTCGCGAGGATTGGGAGCAGGTAGTGGGGTTCATGCCCGTCTTCAACGGGGACGGGCCCATGCCCGCGGAGGCTCCAGAGGACCTGGTGGACGTGTCCTCCGACAACTCCAGCGAAGAGAAGGAAGAAGGGGAGCGGGAAGAGGGGGTTGACTCAGAGGCGGAGTCAAGGGCTCCTCCCCTTCGGCGCATGTCCCGCACTCTCCGCCTCCCCAGGGTGACGACGACGAGGATGAGGATGAGCAGGGTGGCAGGAGCTGCCTCCGATCCCGAAGAAGGACCGGACTGGGCTGATCCCCCGCGGGTCTGCCCCGGCCCCGAGGCGATCCGCAGGCACGCCTCCTGCTTCCAAGCCCCTTGAAGCTGACCCTTGCAGCCGGCTCTCGGGCTTTAAGTACGGCCGGAGGCTGCTTGAGCCCACCTGCGACGACCTGTAAGTGCTCGATCCTGTCTTGATTATTGTTCTGTTGCCGAGGCTTGATGCTTGTATTTTCTGGCCAGGCTGACACCCGCGGCAAAGAAGCCGAAGGGAGCTCCTGAGGCCCCATCCGTGGCAGTGCCTCTGCCCGAGAAAGAAGGTGACTGTGACACGCAGGCCTCTCCTGCCCGGGCATCCTCGCGAGGCCAGGATGAGCCTGCTGCGGCGAGCTTAGCCCCCTTGACCCAGGCGACTCCCGAGGTGCCCTTGCTTGACGCTGCCTCCACTGCCGTCGTGGGGCAGCTAGTTCCGCCTCAGGGTACTGTGGTCACGCTGCCGTCTTCTCCTCCTACTCCATCGACTGCTCTTTCCCCGAATACCGTTCTGGATCGCGCCGTTACCGGACTGGACCGTCTGCGGAAGGATCTTCTGGGCGCCGACCCTCGTCTATTGGCCGGGCGCTTGGAGCAGGCTTCTGGCTGGATTCGATCCGATGCTTCGATACGGGCAGCGCTGGTCCAGGCCTCGACGGCTTGCGATGAGGAGAAGCAGGCCGTCCTTGAGGCAAAGGTTGACCGCGATGCTGCCCTTGGGGATGCAGCTAGCGTCCAAGGTCGCTGTGAGACGCTGGAGAGTGAGCTGAAGGGCCTGCAGAACCAGCTTGCCGAGGAGGCCCGCCTTCGCCAAGAGCCGGAGGAAAGCATGAAGGCTCGCGAGGCGGCCACTAAGGACCTGGAGGCCAAGCTCAAGAGGCGCCATGGCCGCCTAGGCATGCTGGAGCAAGAGCTGGAGGCGAGGAAGGTTGAGCTGGATGGCAAGGCCCGGGTTCTCGCCGACGATCGCGTGGCTTTCGCGGATATGGAAGAAAAGGCTCGCACTTCGCTGAAGACACTTTATGACAGCGGCCTTGAGAGCCCGCTGGCCGGCGAGGAGGATGGCCCCGCCAAGCTGCTTCCCTTCCTGGTTCGCGCCCTTCAAGACGTCACCCTTGGCCTTGGCCCTACGGCTGAGGCCGAGGCACGCGTCTTGTCTTCTGCAGCGCTGACGTGGGTCTTCACCCACATCTATCTTCGTGACCCCAAAATCAACCTCGACAGCCTACTGGAGCCAGTGAGCGGCGAGCGTGCCGCTGCCGCTGCTGAGGCCGTGAAGGGTCATGCGGAGGCTCTGCTGGGGAAGTTCCGGGCCTTCAGTACCAAGCCGAAGCGGAGCGCTGCTAGCCCTGCTGCTCCACAAGGCGAACCTGCTCCGCGCAGCTCCCCCGCCGGCAAGTGACTCCGTCGTGTCTCACGTCCTGCTTTTAATTCCTGCACATGTACCATGCCTCGGGGAGGCGTTAAAACTTATGTTTGATGCTGTGATAACAGCATGGACTGTAATATTTGCTTTTGAATTCCCTGAAATTTGCATTATTCCTTCCTACTTGCTTATGTTCTACGCCGGCAGAGCCCAGCCCCGCACATACCTCAGCCGCCATTGGCCCCTACCGGAAACCAGGACGGGACCAAGGAGTGAGGGGCTACGTGACAAGTTAGGCTCCTGAGTCGCGATGCTCAGGAGTCCCCCTTGGCGCTCGAACAACAAGTAGGGAGGTGAGATGCGGCTGGATCTGCCATTCTACATCTGCAGAGCCCGGCCCCGCGCATACCTTAACCGCCGTTAGCCTTTCGGAACTAAGGAGTAAGGGGCTACGTGACCAGTTAGGCTCCTGAGTCGCGATGCTCAGGAGTCCCCCTTGACGCACAAACAGCCTTCGTACCTTGGCTCTGCTCGGGGAGGGACGTGCGACGAACCATGCCCGGGGGGGCCTGGCCTGGTGGCATGCATCTGGGCGTGACCCAGACGCAGCCCCCGTGCCCAGCCCCTTCACGCGGCACTCCCGAGGGGAGGCGTTGCGACAAGGCCAGACACTAAGCTCCGGGCTCCCTGAGGTTGATGCGGCCCGGAGGCCACCCTCAGTTGTTTATCACCAGCGTGGAGCATAGCGCTTCCGTATGCGTACGGGCATAGCCGCTCCTCGGCAGTGTCGTCAGCAAGCGCGGAGCATGGTGCTTCCACTAGTACGTGGGAGGGGCTCCCGTCCGGGAGGAGCCCCCGGGGCGTATACAGCCCCACCCTGACACATGGCTGGCACGGTAGGGCTTGGCGAGGTGTATCTCGGCACCGGTGAGCCAGCGCGGGACTCACGGGGCCCTACCTCAAGGCGGGTTTCGCCCGGCTCTGGGCCTTATCTTTGAGTGTGTTCCTGCAAATTTGGCCAGATGTCGGTGCTCTACGTCTTTGGGTCCCGGCTCTCGGGCTGGTCTCAGCCGTCGCTAGCATGCCAGGTCGCGATGCCATGGACAAGACCAGAGGGTGAGGGCCGGAGAGCCGGTAGGAGCCCTCAGTCGCGATGCTCAGGCACCCCCCTTTAACGCGCAAGCTGGGTTAGACGACGAAACTCTACGTCCTCGGGCCCCGGCTCTCGGGCTGGTTTCAGCCGTCGCTGGCATGCCAGGTCGCGATGCCATGGACAAGACCAGAGGGTGAGGGCCGGAGAGCCGGTAGGAGCCCTGAGTTGCGATGCTCAGGCACCCCCCTTTAACGCGCAAGCTGGGTTAGATGACGAAACTCTACGTCCTCGAGTCCTGGCTCTCGAGCTGGTCTCAGCCGTCGCTGGCATGCCAGGTCGCGATGCCATGGACAAGACCAGAGGGTGAGGGCCGGAGAGCCGGTAGGAGCCCTGAGTCGTGATGCTCAGGCACCCCCCCTTTAACGTCCAAGATTCCGACACCCAGGAGAAAAAGGCACCAAATAATAAGCATGGTGGATAGACAGCATAGCCCTATGATACACGCAAGAAGGATACATGCCGCTGGGACAGGCCCGAGCGGCCTGGGGATGATGCAGCCCGAGGGGCGCCCCCAATAAGGTAAGCTAAGGACATGAAATAAAAGGGATACATGCCGCAGGGACGGACCCACGCGGCCCGGGAATAATGCGGCCCTAAGGGCGCTCCCAGCCAGGAATTGAACTTAAAAGATGTCACCTGATGATGTTGGGGACGAAGGGGTGTTGGTGTAGCAGACCCGGTGGGCCGCGGGAGCCGATCCTCACGAGCCCCCAAGCCGCCTCGGGAAGCTCCGGAGGCGCTGGCGGCTCCTCGCGGGCCATCTCCATCTCCTCCAGGGCTGCAGCACCCCTGACCTCTTGATCCTCCAAGATGGCCCTCATGAGACGCTGGTGCGCAGCAGCCGCGTTCGGCAAGCCGTAAGGCATGCGCACGTAGCTGTGGGGCGGACCCTCGCAACGTCCCACTCGCGAGGGCCAAGGCGCTCTTGAGATGCGGCTCAGTTGAGCCCCGGTATGTCAATGCAGATGCGCAGCCCACCATCCTCGCCTGGATGGGGGGCCACGGCGGGTAGGCGGCGGCTGCCTCTCATGACTCTTGACTCCTCTAGCTCCTGAATGGCCTTGCTGACGAACTCCTGAGGATTTGGCCCTCCTTGCCTTGCTCCTTCTTGAGGGAAACGTGCTTCAAAGCACGCCTCCACGTGGTGCCCAAGCGCCTCCCTTGTGACCTTGGCGAGGTCGTTGGCCCTCCAGGGGAGAGCCCCCGAGCCCTGCCTGAGGAGTGCGCCGGGAGCGCTTCCCTATGAGATGGAAGGAGGCTCCTGAGGGGCCTGCCTCCTGAGGGGTCGGGCCGGACGATGTCTTCTTCTTCTTGGGGGCGGCCTCGGGAGGCCTCCTGCTGCCACGGTCTGGGTCTTCCAATGATGCGGCCTGAAAGGCTCGCTCCAGGGAGCACACTGCGTCTCTCTCTTCGCAAGGCACCATGATGACCCCGCCGCTTCCTGGCATCTTGAGGACGTTGTAGCCATGGTGGGTTACGGCCATGAACTTGGCCAGCGCCGGGTACCCGAGGATGGCGTTGTACGGCAGGCGAATGTGGGCGATGTCAAAGTCGATGAGCTCGGTGCGGTAGTTGTCGCGTGCCCCGAAGGTGACAGGAAGGCGGACCTGCCCTATCGGGACCGTGGAGCCGTCGGTGACTCTGGAGAAGGGATTGGTTGGCTGAAGCTGACTGTAGGGCACTTGAAGATTGTTGAACGTTTCCACGGACAGGACGTTGAGCCCTGCCCCGCCGTCGATGAGGGTCTTGGTGACTAGCAAGTTGCTGATGATTCGGGAACAAAGCATCGGGATGACTCCGACTGTGGCCGCGCACTTGAGCTGATCCGCTGAGCTGAACGTGATGGCGCATGCCGACCACCTGAGAGGGCACGTGGCCTCGAGCTTGGGGAGGACTGCATTCACTTTTCGTGCGAACTGCTTGAAGATGCACTGAGAGGCTGGGGCTTGAGCTCCACCCAGGATGCAGGCGATTGCACGTGGTTCCTGGAAGCCCCCAGCCCCCTCGTCCTGATGACGGTCTTCATTTCTCCTTGGCTGCGGCGGCTGCGGAGGGAGGCCTGCGTTCCCTTGCGGGCGATCCTCGTGAGGCTGATCCCTCCAGCCTCCCTCGCGAGGCGGGTCCTGCCAGCGATCCTCGCGAGGTTGATCGCGCCACCCCTGGCGCGGGCCGCGGTCTTCCCAACGTCCTGCATTCCTTCCTCCTCCTCGGCCGTAGCCCCGGTCGCTGTGGTCGGGACGTCTGCCGACCCTTCCTTCACGCATGGCCCAGAGCTCTTGGCATTCATTGGTGTTGTGGGTGTAGAGGTCGTGGTACACGCAGTACCGACTGCCCTTGGAGGATTCGGGCTGATCGCTGCCCCGCTTGGTGTCTGGCTCGGCCGCGAGTACGGCAGCCCCCTTGTGCTTCACGTCCTTGGCCTTGGGCTTCTTCTCTTTGGGGTCCGCGGCAGGCAGCTCGAGGAGGGAGAGGCGCCCCTCCTCAGCCCTGGCGCACTTGGTCGCCAAGTTGAACAGCTCCAAGGAGGTGCACAAGTCTTCATGCATCGCCAGCTCCTCCTTCATCTTGATGTCGCGCACGCCGTCGGAGAAGGCTGAGATGATGGCCTCCTCCGTCACCCTGGGGATCTTGAGGCGTGCGTTGTTGAAGCACTGGATGTACTTCTGCAGGGTTTCCCCTCGTTGCTGCTTGATACGGCGCATGTCGCTCACGGCGGGTGGCCGGTCGCGAGTACCCTGGAAGTTGGCGATGAAGCGGGTGCGCATCTCGTCCCAGGAGGAGATCGTGCCTGGGGCCAGATTCAGGAGCCAGGTATGGGCTCCGTCCTTGAGCGCCATGGGAAACCAGTTCGCCATGACCTTTTCGTCTCCGTTGGCAGCCTCGATGCCCAACTCATAGAGTTGGAGGAACTCTACCGGGTCAGCCGTGCCATCGTGGCCACGCGACGCTGCGCATCTCAGAGGTGAAGGCGCGGCAGCCGCCGTGGCCACAGGGGGAGCTTGGTCCTGCGGGTCCCCATGCACCGCGGCTGGGGGCAAAGCAGGGTCTTGACGTGCTGGAGCAGGGAGCGCTCAGGCAGCTTCTTGAGGGCGAGGGACTTCTTGGCAGCTCTGCTCTTGCCGCGCTGGCGCCTGACGGAGCGGGTTCCGCCGAGGGGCCGCGCGCCTTCGGGCTAGGGCGCCATCTTGAGGAGGAGGCGGCTGAGGCGCCCAGGAGCTTCATTGCCCGCGCAGGGCGGGGTGCGGTGCAGTGAGAAGGACGGCGCGGGGGCACCTCCGGCGGCGCGAACGAGCTCGGCGACTCGGTCGAGCCATTCTTCGTAAACGTCATCGATGGGGCGGTAGCACAGGAGCTCGTTTTCCGCACTGAGCGCAGCTCGGGCCTCCATGGCCGCGCGGGGCGCGCGTGCCGAAGAACCAGCGCGGGTGAGTGAGGGCGTGGCAGTGCGGCCGTCCCGCCTCATGGATGGATGCTGGGACGATGATTGCTGTTCATTCCCCGCCGGGCCGGTGGCGGCGTTGACAGCAGGTGACGGGGAACGACGAGGGCGCCCGCTGACGGGAGCCGTCTGGGCGACATGGGAGGCGAGGGCGGCTCGGCGCTCGGTGCAAGCCCGACGAGCATCAGACATGGATGCGGTGGTCGGAGAAGAACGAGACGATGGAAGGCAAATTCCGGTGCACCCCTACCTGGCGCGCCAAATGTCGGATTTCGGGTTCGGCAGACCCTTGAGGTTCAAACACTGGGGTGCACGCGGAGATTCAACCATCTACCGGCTCGCTCCTCGCCGAATCGCTAGGACCTAAACTACGAAACTAAACAGCACAAGAGACACAAGATTTATACTGGTTCAGGCCACCATTGTGGTGTAATACCCTACTCCAGTGTGTGGTGTGGTGGATTGCCTCTTGGGCTTGATGATGAACAATACAAGGCAGAACAGCCTCGCGAGGGTCTATTCTTGGCTGGTGCAACGAACTGCTGGGAGGAGTTCAATCGCTCTATCTACTGGTTTCTTGGTGAGGATCCCGATTGCTAGGTCAGGTCCAGCTTCAGATGCCCCTACCCTGGGGGTGGCTAGTCCTATTTATAGGCGAAGGCCCTGGGCCTCTTCCCAAATATTTGAGCGGGAAGGGCGCCAACAATTGGCCATTTTGAAGGGAAACAGCGGGTACACTTATCCTGACTAAAGTTGGTCCTCGCCTGTCAAAGCCTCTGGTGGTGATGCCGGCTTGGGCTCCACAATGACTTCCTTCCTGCCGTTGGGCTGGTCATGGTCTTGTTGCACCGAAATGGACGCCTTTGCTTGATGCTCTCGCCTGCGCTTGCCCCCTTTGCACCAAAGAGGAAAGGAGGACACTGCGCGGGCTGGCGCCCGACTGGCGCCCTTGGTGTCATGGCTTGCGTCATGGGCACCTTGCGAGGTACCCCGCCTTGAACTCTCCGCGTCCTCATGAGCCAGCCTGACGAGGCCGTGCCTGAGGAAGCTCCTTGTCGTCCGCCCCGCGAGGCTTGGCCCCTCGCGAGGGTCTTGAGCTTGTGTTGATGAAGATGGGCTGTGTTGGGCCTCCTTTGAGCCATGCCGCAGGCCACAGGCAGGCAAGTCTGGGGACCCCCGTTCCCAGAACACCGACAAAGACACATAAATCCATCAGAGATTCGTCGAGGCGATGTGGAGGCTAATGAACCCGTGGATCTGCTCAAGACGAAGGTACTCAAGCGCAGTACAGCTGCGGAGATGGTTCTCCATAGCCTTCTTCGAGATGACAACATCGAAGAGGTCGAGCTGCTTGAGTTGAGGGAGAAGAAGGGTGGCACGACATTAATCTGGGGAAGATAGCAGGAGCTGAAGCTGGTGCGGCGCAGCGTTGGCGTGAGGCGGAGCGCGGACGGCGGTAGAGAGCGACATCGTCAAGCTTCAAAGATGAGGTCCTCGAGCTGATCTAGGGCGGGGGATAAGAGCCACTCGTCGAACTTGGGTTGGACCTTGCAGTTGGTACTGAACATGCGGATGTCAAGGCGTCTGGCTGGCCGAGGGTGCGACGAAAGGATCTTGGAGACTACGGCGCTGCATTTGCAATCCCCTTCACAGAGGCAGTTCTCGATGGCGAGGTTGAGGGGGACGCGGCGCTAGAGGGGGCGCCACCGTCGGGAGAGCAGGGTGGTCCGCACGGAAGATTTGGTGGGGAGGAGGCCGATGATGACGAGCAGCATGTCATCGGGGAGGCTGCTGATGAAGTCAAGGCTCGCCGGATGGAGTTTTGGCTTGAGCCTCCTCCGCTTGTTAGCTGCCTCGCCGTCCATCTCAACCGGCTGTGACGCCGGTGTACACGTGTGCTGGTATGTATTGTGTGCTGGGTGTGCACGAGTGCATCCTTTTGTGCATGCCGTCGCGTAGTGGTGAATTGTGCGCGAGTGCGTCCTTCACACGCAAGAAGTGTGTCCTCAATGCGCCTTCAATTTACTAGATTGCGGGGTGCTAACCTGAGTGGTTTCAACTTTGTTTACTACACCCCGTGTCAGATGGGCTTTTAGTTTACTTATTTTCACCCACTGTCACATGGGCTAGCACACGAAGATATAGAACACGAGCTGACAAGCACCATGTGGACTGGTTGATTGGTCAACTAAACAATATACGGAGCTATACGCTGACACAGTGAGCGTATAATCCGTCGGTATAGAGAGTTCGAGTGAGAGGGGAGGCCCGTGAGAGATAGCAGAGAGAGAGAGAGATAAAGAGCTACTCCCTCCGTTCGATAATGTAGTTCCAACATTTTTTCTAAAGTCAAACTTTTGAAAATTTGACCAAGTTTATAATGAAATTACTTATATTTACAATACCAAAGATAAATGATAGTATGAAGTAAGTACATGTTGTGATGAATCTACTGATCGTTCCAGATGTAAATGTTTTTCTCCACATATACCTAGTCTAACTTTTCTGAGGTTTGACTTTTCAAAACATCCATATGCTTATGGACGTGACAAGACTCCCTAACTAGAGAGAGAGAGAGAGAGAGAGAGAGAGAGAAATAGAAAGAGTGAGTGAAAAAAGTGTGTGTGCGTGTGTGAAAGAGACATGGACAACACATGATAAAAGTAGAGAAAAAACATGTGTCTTATGCAAACATATCACACATGCATCTTCGATACCGGAGGCAAGGTGAGGAGATAGTGTGTGCTCATTTGGAACCTAGAGAGCAAGACCCATAGCACGTGGCCAAGAGGGGTCTGACAAACAAGGGAGAGAGGTCGAGAGAGACGTACGGAGAAAATGCAGACATGGGGAGGAGAGAGTGTATGTTTGTCATAGAGAGATCCCCTGGAGATCGTGATGGGACTACATGGGTGGATGATCGAGTTACAAGGTGTGTGCACGATAGAAGATGCCCTGAGAGATATCGAGATAGATGTATGGATGGAAGGAGACAATACGTGTGTTCCTGATGGCTAGTGAGAGATAATCATACTTAGGAGGGGGGGGAGTGCTTGCGCCTATAATGGAGTGAGGGATTATGGTACTTAGGGGGGTGCGTGTTACATGTTGAGAGAACCAGGGCGGAGAGTGTTGGATGGGTCTATATGTATAGCACGAGCGTGACATGTGTATGTGTGAACCACGGAGATATAAGGTCAGTTTGGTTTGCGTCCTGAGCATCTTTTGCCTGGCCTAGGATTGTGCCTGGATTTCATGCACGCTTGTTTGGTTTCTACCCTATGAAAAAGAAAGCCAGCCTGGCCTGGATTCCCTTGCACTTCAATTAGCCTGGCTAGACTCTAGAGACTGCAAGTAGCCTGGCCCAGGCGACCAATTTCGAACGTGTCACGCTCAATATGCGATACTATCCTAAAGAGACTCGAAGGTCCCACCAAGGATAGAACCGCATATTGATACGCTTTTGCAAGGTGGATATCATTACATCAACATTACATAATAGATGGGGATACATGCAAGAGGCATACAATGCCACACGAATACAACATCATCTTACATAAGAACACCATCCGACTACGGATGAAACACAAACAGAAACTCAAACAACATCCACCCTGCTAGCCCAGGCTGCCGACCTGGAACCTGTCCCCTGATCAAACAAGAAGCAGAAGAAGAACTCCAAAACAAGCAAACATCACTCTCAGGTCAGGATCATCGCATAACCTATACCTACAACTGTTATTGTAGAAATCTGTGAGCCATGAGGACTCATCAATCCCATTACCATGGGTATCAAGACTAGCAAAGCTTAATGGGAAAGGAAGGGGTAAAGTGGTGAGGTTGCAGCAGCGACTAAGCATAATATGGTGGCTAACATACGCAAATAAGAGCGAGAAGAGAAGCAAAGGAACGGTCGTGAAGCTAGCAATGATCAAGAGGTGATCCTGAACTCCTACTTACGTCAAACATAACCCAAAACCGTGTTCACTTCCCGGACTCCGCCAAAAAGGGACCATCACGGCTACGCACACGGTTGATGCATTTTAATTCGGATCTGGTGTCAAGTTATCTACAACCGGACATTAACAAATTATCATCTGCCACATAACCGTGGGCACGGCTTTCGAAAGATAATACCCTGCGGGGGTGTCCCAACTTAGCCCATGATAAGCTCTTGCGATCAACGAAGGATATACCTTCTCCTAGGAAGACCCAATCTGTCTCGGAATCCCGGTTTACAAGACATTTCGACAATGGTAAAATAAGACCAGCAAAGCCGCCCGAATGTGCCGACAAATCCTGATAGGAGCTGCACATATCTTGTTCTCAGGGCACACCGGATTGTCCAAACTTCCGGTAGGCCAGCCAGAGTTGCCCCTGGTGGCCACCGACGGCTGACAGGTTGGACCAACACTCACGACGAGCACTGGCCTGGGGGGGTAAATAAAGATGACCCTCGGGCTCCGGAAATTCAAGGGAAAAAGGGCAAGGTGAGGCAAATGGTAAAACCAAGGTTGGGCCTTGCTAGACGAGTTTTATTCAAAGCGAAATGTCAAGGAGGTCCCATAAATCACCCAACCGCGTAAGGGACGCAAAATCCGGGAACATAACACCGGTATGATGGAAACTAGGGCGGCAAGAGTGGAACAAAACACCAGGCATAAGGCCGAGCCTTCCACCCTTTACCAAGTATATAGATGCATTAATAATATAAGAGATATTGTGATATCCCAACATAGTCTTGTCCACAATGGAGCAATCTTCAACTTCACCTACAACTAACAACACTATAAGAGGGGCTGAGCAAAGCAGTAACATAGCCAAGCAACGGTTTGCTAGGAAGGGTGAAAAAGGTTAGAGGCTGACTTGGCAAATTGGGAGGCTTGATAGAACAAGGGATAAGTAGCACAACATAGCGATAGAACGAAGCAACTAGCATAGCAATGATAGTAGTGAGATCCAGGTCATCTTGCCTCAAATCCCGCAAGGAAGAAGAATGAGTCCATGAAGAAGACGAACGGATGAAGCCGAACCAAGTGTAGACGAACGAATCCTCACAATTGCAACGAAACGGAAACTATCGAGAAGAAGCACACAACATGGTAAACACACCACACATATACATGACATGATGCTCAACCATGTATGGTGCAAGACAAGACTACATGAATCTACTCATGGCAAGAGATGATGCAAACAAGAACAACACATCAAAGCAAGTTTAAATGAGCCCGGAAACAACGTATAACAGTTCCGGTAAGGCCTCATATGCAAGTTTCGAAATTGGTCCAGATCTGAATAAACCTTATGTTCAAGTTGTTAAACAGCAAGTTAAGATGCACCAAGATGATCTACACGAGATTCTAGTCAAGTTACGTATAAAGTTCATTGAATTTGGAGTTACGGCCTAGAAAATATGAGCAAAACAAGTTAAACATGGCATTGCTGCCAAATGCATCCAAACATCAAGCAAACACCTCAAAACAAGGATGCAACATGATAATATGAAACTTCATGCAAAATCAAGCAAGATTCATATAGAGCACACTCAAAACGGAGCAACGGTTCAACACATACACTCCATACAAGTTTAAAGGACAAACTGGCCAAAACAACAACTAGGCATATTGCAAGCACCAAAACAACATTCTACAGTACCACAATATGAAAACAAAAGGAATGGACATGATAAACAGGTAAAGCACAACAAAACATGAACACTGAGCTAACTCCAGAAATCACTAGATCATGCTGAAAAGGACATGGCAAGATTGCAAATAATAACAGTTTACAGACTTGGCAGAACTAACATCAGGTTGCAATGTTTAGAGATATCAAACAACACGTTACAGGAACTTAACATGGCAAACAAAGGCATGACATGCTATTACTACAGGCAAAGAACAAAACTTCCTTACTGAACTAATTCTAAAGATTAACAGAAAAGATGGTATCATCCATGCAAACATGGCAAATGATATGACAGATTCATACATGGCAGGAACAACAATAAGTAGACATGTTGGTGAACTTATACCACTAACCATAGATCAATACATGGCATTACAAGGTAACCAACAGTAACAATACATGTTTATGAAGCTAAGCATGGCAAGATCAAGTTCATAGGGTGCATGGATCACTAGCAAAGCTCATGGGAAAACTGAACTTAATGTTAACAGACTGACAGCAACATTATTTAGCAAGTTTGGAGCAAGATAACAACAAGCTACAGCAGGCCATAAATTCAACCAGGGGCATGGATGGATATAGAATGACATGTGTAACAAATCATCCTTAGTGAACATCTCCAGATTATGCATAGAATGACTTGTAGCAGCAGGTTTACATAGCATCATAATATAACAGAATCAGCCTAGCAAAACAGTAACAACAAGTACCCTACTTAACAAGCTTGATGCACTCACTACAAGACTCACAAAAATACATGGATTGCACCCTGTTAATATGGCATGATGTAGCACAAAACACATGTAGAGATCAAGCTCATAGGATGCACACACAAAATGCAATGAAATAGACAAATCATCAAGTTATAACAGTTTCAGTAGGTTAACATCATATAGCACTCTTGCAACGATGATTAGGGCATCAAGAAGGACTCTAACAAGCATCTCACAATGGAATGAACAGAAGAGCATCTCATGATGAACATTTTGATATATGATACATGCAAAACGGAGCAGTATGCAACAACTTATGGCAGGTCAAAGTTGGCATAAAAATGCAAGAATTCGGGGTCAACCTCGGGTTGCATGGAAATCGACACGGCGGCGGATCTCGACGGAGAGCTCGCCGGAGTAGAGGAAGGAGGCGGCCGGAGGAGCTAGGAGGACGGGGCCGACGGATCCGGGGCCGGGGAAGGTCGCCGTTGCCGGGGATGGAGTCCACGGGCACGGGGCACGCGCGCACGGGCGTGGGCGCCGAGGCAGCGTCACCGGCCGGCGAGGTCCGAGGGGCCGCGCGGGGAGGTGTAGATGGCGGAGGGACGCGCGACGGCGGCGACCCATGGCGAAGGCGGCGGAGGCCGGCCGGGCGGTGGGAGGCGGCGAACGCCGGGGCGGCGGAGGCGACGGCCACGGGGCGCGGCGCGAGGGAGAGCGCGGCGGCGGGGCCAAGGTGCGGCGGCGGAGGCGGGCTCCGGCGAGCGCGGGAGCTCGCGGGTGCGGTGGCGGGGATCTGGCCCCGGGCGGGCTAGATCTGGGCCTGTGGGCCCGGCGGCTGCGGGGAGCCGGCGAGGAGACGTGGTGCGCTCCCATTGGCCGGGAGTGGCCGCTGGGGTGAGGTGGCGTGACCTGATTGGTTCCGGGTGATGTGGAGGCGGCAGTGGACATGTCCGGCGACGGGACGGACATGTCCGACTACGGGAGGAGGAAGATGGCTAGGGTTTCATCCGCGAAAATGGAAGGGGAGGGACGTTTATATAGGTACAGAGAGTTAGGAGAGTCCAAATGGAGAGCGGTTTTCGCCGACGCTATCGTGATCGAATGACTGAGAGCATGGAGGGGGTTTGGATGGGTTATTGGGCTGTTTAGAGGGGTGTTGGGCTGCACACAAAAAATGGCTTTTGCAGCTACCCGGTTAACCGTTGGAGTATCAAACGACCTCCAAATGGCATGAAACTTGACAGGCGGTCTACCGGTGGTGTACCAAGGCCGCTTGGCAAACCTCGGTCCATTCCGAGAATGTTTAACACCCGCTCACGAAAAGAGACAAGAAGGGGACGCCGGATGACATAGGAGTGCCGGATTGCAAAACGGACAACGGGGAAAATGCTCGGATGCATGAGACGGACACGTATGGAAAATGAGATGCACATGATGACATGATAAAATGCAACACGCAAGCAAATGACATGGCAACAATGGCGAATAACTAGCGGACACCTGACGCATCCGATCCGGGGCGTTACAGAATGCCTGACCATGCCCGGCCGTGCGGCCATGAGGCTAACAGCAGCCTGGACGAATAATTGCATTAAATAATTGCTGCATGGACTAATTGATGGGACGTTGATGCTTTGCCTGGCCCAGGCATGAACCAAACGCTTAAGCACCACACAAGCCTGGCCAGTCAGAAATATTTTACATCTCACGTCCACACCAGGCAGTACTGGCCATCAAGACATGAGGGTCAGGTCACGAGCCAAACTGACCAATAAAGTTTGAGAGAGTTTGAGGAGCCCCGATAAGGCTAAGTGGCGCGTCAGATAGCTGAGAGGGAGAAAGAGATGTTCCATCCGCTCGATAATGCAATGCATGTAAATTTTTTAGAAGTCAAACTTTTGAAACTTTGATCAGGTTTACGCAAATGTTATTTATATCTACAATACCAAAGATACATCATACAAAACTACCTCTCATGGTGAATCTAATGGTATATGTTAGTCATTGTAGATGTAATTGTTTTTCTCCACGTACATGGTCAAACTGTGTGATGTTTGACTTTTCAACAAATCTATATGCTATGGACCGAGGAGAGTGCCTAAGTCAAGACAGATCAAGTGTGTGTGAAGGAGAATGAGTAAGTGTGCAAAAATAGTATGTGTGTGATATATAAAGTGACTACAAACGATAAATTAGAGAGAGTGTGTGTTTTTTTTCGTTTCTTATGCGAACATATCACGCATGCATCTCCGAGATAGAAAAGAGAGGCGAGGAGATGCACGAAGATAGCTACTATGTGATTGTTTGCAACGGAGAGAGACACCCCTGTAGCACATGTCCAATAGAGGTCTGGCCAACAAGGAACAAAGGTCGAAAGGGACACATGGAGGACATGGATGCATGGGGAGGGAGAGAGGGTGTGTTTATGATAGAGAGATCCCCTCGAGATCGTGAGGGGACTATATGGGTGGGAGATCGAGGGAGGTGCGTGCGCGATAGAAAGATGCCCCGAGAGAAATCGAGATAGACCATGCACATGTTTGTGAAGGAGACTAAGATTAGCTAGTCATATACATATAGGGGGGACTGTGTGTGCCTACAATTGAGTGAGAGACCATCATACTTGGGTAGCTAGGCATGAGATTGTGTGTGTGTGCGTGTGAGATGGAGAGAGAACGAGCGAGAGACATAGTGTTTTAGATGGGCCTATCGAGTGCGAGTGAGATATGCGTGTGTATGTGTGACCCAGGTAGATTGAGAGTTTGAGAGAGAGAGGGAAGAGCTCCGAGACGACAGAGTGGTGCGTGAGAGAGTTACGGGCAAGAGCCTAGGAATTTGTGTGCATACGATGAGTGCACCCAAGATATCAAGCTTGGACTAGCTAGAGTATCATACATAGTGTGCGAGAGGGACCTATAGATGGAGTATATATGCATGCGAACTAGAAAGACCCCCCCCCCACACACACACAAAGAGAGAGAAATGGAGAGAAAGGTTTGTGTGTCGGATGCGTGCGATAGAATTGAAGACTGTCGGCGAGAGAGAGAGAGAGAGAGAGAGAGTGAGAGAGAGAGAGAGAGAGAGAGAGCAGGAGTCCAGGAGAGGGGGAGGTCGCGTTTTATGCATCAAAGACTGATATAAACCATATTTCGATATAAACTTGCATTCAAATATTTAAATTGGAGTACTATAATACTGTACAACATGCTACTCGATTGAGATGTTCAATTTTGGATTTAGTTCACTATTTTGACCTAGTGAACGAGCTATTTCATTGAATCGAGATATTTCATTTTGGGTTTGATTCGTGTTTTTGAGTGGGTCAACTACTTGTCATATAGTATATCGCTAGCAACGAGCATGTAAAAACACATTACTCCCGAGCATCATCTCTCCATCTAAAAAAGAAGTGGCAAGCTAATATTTCAAAATTTGATTCGAATCGACTTGGTAATGTAGATGTGGATGCTCGTTCTCCCAAAATTTGAATGAACCGTTAAACATCCTCCACTCGGTGGAATTCGCCTGAGCAAATAAATGGGACACATGAAATTACCATCCTATGTGGGACATGCATCAATTGGCCCGTTGTACATCAAGGGTAGGTTCGTAACTTCATCCAAGCACGCCTTCTCCTCGGACGAAATGACATGTGCCGAAAAATTCATAAACCATTGTTGGCAAAACACGCTCTCCTCGCTCGAAATAGCTCATGCCCACTATTTCAAAACATGCTCTCCTCGCCCAAAATCGCTCGCACCCACTATTTTCAAAACACGCCCTCCTCGCCCGAAATCGCTCCCGCCCACTATTTGGGGAGAAGCAAAGTTACTCTAATATCCCCGACCCTCAGTACACAGACCCAACCCGAGAAGCCTAAAGGCAGGGGTAGAACTGTAACTCCCCCTCACATTTCAGAAAAATGCGTCTGTAAGACATGGTTCCACTCCCCTCCCAATCCCCCCCATTCATACCTCGTAGGCGCCAAATTACCTTCTCCCCGGAAGCTCCCTTCTCCCGAGCCACGAAACCTCAGCCCCTCCTCCATGGCGCCCCCACCGCACCAATTTCATAGCCGCCATCCTCCCTAATGCCGGAGACATTGTCCATTTCCTGTCGTGCACTGGGCCGTGTTCCTCTTACTCTGTGCTGCTGGAGCTGCCTCGACGACGGCCGCGTGAATCGTAACGGAGCCGATTCACCCCCGCCATTGTTCACGGCACCCGAGCGGCTCCAACTTCGGATCCGTTCAGAGTCCCGGCGCTGCTTCCCCGTAGCCGTCGACCGTCGCGACATCGCTGTTTCCTACCGCCGTCGCCACTGCAACCGCGCCGGCCTCACCGACTCGGCAGCTGGACCTACCTACTTCACTTTATTTAGGTGTTAGTTGTTTGAACTTTTATTCTGGGCCAATCGATTCCTGATGGTAAGCAGTAGACCTCGAGGCGGCGGAGCTCCTAGGCTGTCGGTTGGCTGGTGTCAAACGTAAGGTTGTGGGGCCGCAAGTTCACCGCGGAAGCAGCGCTTAGATGGCTATCATAGAGTTGCGTGGGTTGAAGGTACGCTGCCACTGCCGGATCTGGATGACGGGGAGTCTTTGTGGATTGGCCCGGAGGCGGCGCAACCATGGCAGTGCGGTGGGGCGTGGAACGGGGTTTTGGCTTGGGCCACGGACGGCGGAGGCAGGCTGCTCTGCTGTTGGTCGCTGGCTCTTCGGGGAAGATTCCGAACAGTGTCAGCTGGGAGGCACAAGACGGCCATCAAGCCATCTGGCGTAGATTGGACATTACAAAAATAAAATAAAATTGTGTGACCCCAATTTAGGCTTCAGTCAACGGACGTGTGACCACTCTCGTACCTTGCTGTTGATCTCTTAGTGTATTTCTTCAGATCAAAGAGATATGTCGTTCTTAATATTATGCGTTATCTACATCTTCAACCACACCGTCTTCCGACTCACCGTAGCTGCTCCAACAAGGGAAGCATACACCAGAAGGAAGATATAGTCCCCACTCAACAGTTCCCTGCATCGAATGCGCGTGCCCGACATGGACAGCCACAACAACTGCAGGGCCATCGACAAGTCAGCACATGATGCTCACTCGTATGGATGGCGGCCAGATAGGTTGTACCCTCATCTTACTTGTGTGCAACATTTACGGCTTTGTTATTCATCTAAGCATGGAAAATAAATTATCTCATTTCACTATATATTCATGCTGATCTCTTACGGGTCTTGTTCAGGAATTAACGTTGTTCCATAGTTTAGCTAAGATACTTGTTCTTTAGGTAGCGTCGTTCCATAGTTATCATCGATCAGCCAATGCTATCCCACAGGCTGGTGATTATAGTATTATACCACTTCTAGTATTACCTATGTTGTTCTTCAATACTTTCGTGTGCCATCTAGTTAATCTCGAGTACAAACGATACATATTCTATAGCTTTCATATGTGTTCTCCCTTTAGGTTTTGAGGCATGTTGCTGCTAGTTAACCCCAGTCCTACTATTTATGTCGTCTCCTACAGGCACTCATTACATAAATCTAACTACTAGTTGTCTTCCATGCATGTCAGATATAATTGCACATAGTGATATATCCACAAGAACCTCACGGAGCAATCTAAAGGCCAATAAACTTGATGTCAATGATACCCAATATGATGGAACATGTAAAGGCAGTTCTTCAGAAGACTTGTAGAAAGATGATGAATCCTCTTCAGACCACAAGGTCCTTGCTCTAACTTGGCATGTGATATGGGTACAACATGCATATAATGTCCTGGAGTGTATCTACTCGGTTGCAATGCCGTGTGCTTAGCATGCTGATCATGCATGTAAATATGTCATGCCTTCCTGTTTTTTAGTACCTATTACATTCATGATAACATGTTTTCAAATTTAAGTATTGTCATTCTACTCTATCGCTATGCCATATGCTTAATTTGGACATCATGCTTCTAAATATATTATGCATTATTATTCATCAGTATGTACTTCATCTATCTACCATACCATGTTTTTTTACATTGAAGTGTTGTTCTAGTGCTGTGTTGCAATGCCATCTTAGTTTCCCAATCATACACGTGTATGTTGCCTTAGTTTTTTCTGTATGTATTCCGCTAGCATACAATTTTATATTCAAATAGTGTTTTTTACTGTGTTGTCCTGTCGTATCCCTAGCTCTTACACCATACTCCCTCCGTCCGGATTACATGTTGCCGAAATGGATAAAAAAGGTTGTATCTAGAACTGAAATACGCCTAGACCCATCCATTTTTTCCGGATGGAGGGAAAACATGTCAATATGTCATGCCTTTCTATTCTACAGTACCTATTCCATCTCTCTGATGTAGCATGTTTTATAATTAAAGCACCATTCTTCTATACAAGGCATGCAAGGGGAAGACGAATATGTTAGAATCTGAAGGGTTACAAACAAGGCCTTTGCAAAAGATCCAAACGCCAGGAGACAATAAACCAACTCTAGTTTTTATAGATACTGCTCCAGCACAAAGAAATACAACTTCTACTGATAATAAGCAGATTCTAGTGGCCAAAGAACTAGTCCACTCCAGTCCAGCAAAAATATGTCAACTCCTTTCTAAGAAGCGTGTGCGTATCCTTGCATCATGAAATTTTATAGCATGATGATCAGATTTTCTACATGTTTCTTACCCATCTCTCTTTTAGAAAATAAGCTTAACAAATAGAAGAATTTCTGCACTGGTATCGTCTGTGAGGAAAGATTCTTGCAGGAATTCTCTGTGCTCCAATGCAGATGTAAGTACCTATTGTATATCGCTATATTTTTACATCAGCATGTATTTTGTTAACCGGCGTGAATCCAACATTTATCTGATCTAAATTTAGTTGTAGCAAAATGTATGACTAAAGGCCACAATGTTGATTTTGGTAAGGAAAACTGCCTGGTAGTTTTGCATCCTGAGCTGCATGAGTGTACTATCTCATATAAGTGGGTTTGAATACTTTGGTTCTGCAGTGAGTTTGCGGTGTTTTTTTACTGTGTTGTCTTGTCGTATCCCTAGCTCTTACATCATAATCCCTCCATCTGGATTACATGTCGCAGAAATGGATAAAATTGGATGTATCTAGAACTGAAATACGCCTAGACCCATCCATTTATTTTCAGATGGAGGGAATACATGTAAATATATCAGGCCTTTCCATTCTTCAGTACCTATTCCATCTCTTCTGTAGCATGTTTTATAATTGAAGCACCATTCTTCTATATGAATCATGCAAGGCGAAGACAGCTATGTTAGAATCTGAAGGGTCACAAACCAGGTCTTTGCAAAAGATCCAAACGCTAGGAGATAATAAACCAACTCCATTTTTCATAGATACTGCTCCAGCACAGAGAAACCCAACTCCCACTGATAATCAGCAGATTCTAGTGGCCAAAGAACTAGTCCGCTCCAGTCCAGCAAAAGAATGTCAACTCCATTCTAAGAAGCGTGTGCGTATCCTTGCATCATGAAACTTATTAGCATTCTGATCATATTTTCTACATGTTTCTTACCCATCTCTCTTATAAAAAATAAGGTTAAATGATAGAAGACTTCCTCCATTGGGATTGTATACGAGGAAAATATCTTGCGGGAATTTTCTATGCTCCAATGCTGATGTAGGTACCTGTTGTATATCACTATATTTTTACATCAGCATGTATTTGTTAATTGGCATGAATCTAACCTTTATTTGATCTAAAATTAGTTTTAGCAAAATGTTAAAGGCGCCAATGTTGATTTTTGTAAGGAAAACTGCCTGGTAGTTTTGCATACTGAGCTGCATGAGTGTACTATCTCATATCATGCACATTACTGAATTGTAGTGATGCTCTGGTTGCCCATTCATTCATTGTGTCAATGTTGCTTTCGTATTACCTTACCTGGCTGATGATAGCTGTGCCATATTATGTTAATTTGGTGTAGGCTAGTTGCCCAAACGTTTGTTGTGTCAATGTTGTTTTCCTATTATCTGACTGGGCCAATGATAGCAATGGTAGTGTCTTAATTTGGTGCAGGCTGCTGAAGATAAGAAGACATAATCTGAAAACAGCAAGGCAACCCCGTTGTTTCTTTCCAATAAATCCAGGCCAGGTAATAAGGCAATAACTCATGATTAATCTGTTTGGTTCCCCTCCTAATTTATGTTATGATGTATTGGTCGAGACACTCTCCACTATCAATAATACAATCCTGCCAAAATCGCCATCTGAATCTGTTCAATATCCTCTGTCTCGGATGCAACGGAATAAATGTATGTTTGTGAACCAATTAATGGATGAAGCAATGATGGAAATGGTGGAGGAATTACAGGTGCAGAGTCGTGCGACACAACAACTGATCAATGCATTTACAGACAGTGTAGCAAAGCAGCAAGAACTTGCTCACATGCTTATGGGCGTCATCCGTGCTGAGGTTGCAGATTGTGACGTTGTAGATCGTCAGGTTTTGTTCATTTATTTGCACTGGCATCAATCTTTGATTGCCCAGTGGATGTAATTTCTTGTAATATATGCTGGATGTGCAACGTTTGTCCCTGTATGTCGTACCTTTGCTTGATCGGTTTTGTTCCCGTCCATAATTGCTCGTCGTAATGGGCTCGAATTATCTAATTTGGCCTAATACATGTACGAACTTTAGTGGGCCCATTAAGTTAATGGGCCGTTACTAGGCCGAAAGTTAATGCTCGGCCCTCTTGCCTCCCGGGTTGTTAACAGGCCGACATCAAAGCGGGCAACAGGTGGGCCCAATTGATTTCACGGGCCGTTAAGAGGACGTTACTAAGTTTGGGCTACATATGGCACAACTATATTGTAGTCCTTTAGCAGGCTGAAAGAGATAGCGGGCTTGTACTGGACCATGAAGAGCACGAACCGCTAAGAGGCCTAAAGTCAGGTCATGTTGTAAATGGGCCAACTGTGTTGTGGGCCTTAGGCCGAAAGAGAAACCGGGTTGGTATTGGACCATGAAGGGCATGGACCGTTAAAAGGCAAAACTAAGGTCTGACTACAAATAGGCCAACTCATTTATGGTTCGTTAACAGGCCGAAAGGCACACAGGGCCGGGAATTAGCCCAACACTTAAATGGGTCGCTAAAAGACCAAAAATCAGGTCTGACTACAAATGGCCCATCTGATTTATGGGTCGTCAACAGGCTGAAAGAGACACCGGGCCAGAAATTAGCCCGACATTTAAATGGGTCGCTAAAAGGCCAAAAGATGTACATCCTGAAAATTGGCCCATCCATTGAATGGGATGTTAACAGGCCGAAATCTCATCGGGCTGATATTGAGCCCAAATATATAGCGGGCTGTTAATGGGCTCGAACTGACGATGGGCTGCAACGGTGTCAAATCTTTATCAGGCCGTTGACGGGCCGTATTGGCACATCTAGTATGGGTCGTGGGCTTAAATGGACCAGACACAAGTAGTCCTTATATGGGCTGGCCTGCTAATTTTTACTGGGTCGGCCTTTTTCACCGGAATGGGCCACTGCTGGGCTGTGCCACGTGTCGACCTATCATAGGCGCCTCCTATCCAATGAGTGGATGACATGTGTCCCAACGGTGAGGCAACACGTGTTTCCTCCGGCCAATGATGATTTTACACGTGGAAAATCCCCATTGGTCCGGGCTGTTAACGGGCTATCCGATCCAAAACTGGACCCGACAACTTGACGGCATTCCGTTACGGTGGATGCCACATGTCGGTCACCCTTGACGAAAGCACTTCTGTGACGCGTGATTTATCATCATGGAAGTGGACACTTCCGTGATGATAATTTTGGTAATGTCATGAAACACTTCTACGACAGCAGAGGTATGACTATCTTGATTCTGTCATAAAATCTTCATGGATGTACATGCATGAGAAAAAACGCGACCTACTGTGACAAACACATATCATCACAGAAGTGTATTTTTTGTAGTGCATTAAAGTAATCCCATATTTGATGAATGTCATAGTTGATCATAAAGCATCCGGTAACATGAAGCATTGCTGACATTTTAAAATTTCTACTGTCCTTGCGTGATTGCCATGAACATAATTAAGATGCTTCTTTTCATTTTATGTATGTTTCGTATATTATTATTGACCAGCAACTATTTTCTTTCTATCTTTTTGTGCAGATAGGGATATCCATTTCACCTTGTTGCTATTGTGACCTTTTGACTGCACAAAACACTTTGTTTGGAATGAGTGTCTTGTGCGGTTCAACTAAAATGCCACATGAGCAACATCTCTCAATTTTGGTGGAACTACACAAAATGGTGACTAGAGTTCCCAAAATCTCCGTCAAATTCTGTTGGTAATCTCGTGCAACATTTTATTAGCCTCTGCAATATGAGTCATCACTGTCACCACAATGGCACTTTATTTTAGTGGAACTGCACAAAAGGATAAGCAAATTATAGTTGCACCTTACGTGAGCAGGACAGCCAACCTTAATGTTGCTCAATTTTCATGCAACTACTAAAGAAGAACCTACCAGCTCACGAGAACAAGTACTTCTTGCTAGCTGAATGATGCAATCTTTGCTTCGTTTTAGGTGAACTACAGAAAAAGGCGCATGAATTTAATCATGGAGCTGCAGGTTGACCTCATCAGAGTGGAGTTGCAGGTTCACTAGATCAAGTCGTGGTGGCATAGGTCCCCTCACACCGGTTAGTACTGTCCTTTATCAACATGATTGTGCTTTGTCATGCTATGCCAACGTTGTATTTTTTAAATAAAGCTATTCTATCGCAATCTTTTCTTGTTTTGGAAATAAAGTTTGCTTCAACTAGTGCCACTATTATAGTAATTTTAAGGGATGCATCAAAGATTGATGCATCAGGGAACATAGATAGAATTGGTGGCAAAAAGGAAAGGCCAATGTTTGTGCAACCATCTCTACGGCTGCTAGAATCCTAAACCCATGTTCTTTCTTATCTATGAAAACAGGAATACTCTACTACATATGTTGTGATGGTCAAGAGCATTTGCCAAGTTCTTGGGTTGTATTACACGCCTAGCGAAGATGGATTTAATCCCGATATTCACATTATCAAAAGGCTCTAATGGGTTGGTTTTGAGTCTTGCAAGCTGGGAAGCAATGAGATGTGTAGGCATCTTTGTTGTACTTTTTATTTGAATCTTATTTGTTGGTTCTGAATCTTGGAAGCGGGGAATCAATGAGATGTCTAGGCATCTTTGTTGTACTTATTATTTGAATCTTATTTGTTGGTTCTGAATCTTTCAAGCTGGGAAACGCGACATAATGATGCAGAGGACACCAACCATAACAAACTGTTCAAACTTGGTAGCATTGTCTATGTGAAAGTGCGGCAAATGTGCTTATCATGTGCGTCTAGAGAATAATAATTCTAATTGTTGTGCATGTTAATCTTGTGGCACTGATAGAACGAGCCAATGCATTGCTTGTTTTAATAATACATTTTAATTAAAGCTAATTAAATTTAAGTAAAGTGACCACTAACACTTGTTATTGCAGTACCAATACAGACCCGCTCGTAAACCGATCCGTGTGGCCAGAATAGGTTTCTTAATGGAGGCGTTTGAATGCGCCGAGGGTGCATATTCTGCCGGGCGTGCATCCTGCGAGGGTGGGATAGTAACTATTGTCTCCTATACACACTCAGTTTACTGTTGAATCCAGTTCCCCAAGAGTTGAAAAACGAACTGCTGCTGCAGCCTACTCACTCGTTCACTTGAAGAGACTCCAATGGTGGTCCAAGGGGTGAGCTTGATGGATATGGACTTCAACAAGGAGTTCACCTTTGAGTTCTCCATTCAGTCCCATGGCGGCACCAAGTTGAATGTGATGTACACCAAGGTTCCGGACTCGGTGAAGCTCTGCCATGCCGAGTTCAAGTAGTACCTATAGGACGAGAAGGCACAAGGTTGCAGGACTAGACCCTGTGCCCATCCATTCATCTCCTGACAGGGACCAACAGAACGTGGTCACCCAGGTATGCGTGCTGGACGAGGTTCTCGTCTACCACTGCTGTAGGTCCATCAGAGGTTTTGGATCATTCACCCATTTCATCGGTAGCGCCGACTGTACCTTCGCTATGCTGGAGAGAAGGAAGAATGTCGACATCCAGAAGCAATACAAGATCATCGGGAATGGGAGGAGAAGGACTCCATGGTTGACCTCGCCGAGAACATCATCAACCCCTGCTACGCCAACATGAAAGAAGACAATGATACCAAGGACCTGAACACGTGGCAGGTACCTCTGAATCTAGCCTACATAACCTACATGGCCAAGGACGCATACGCATGCTATGACATGTACAGGCAGATCTTCGACATGAGGGCATGTCTGCTTCCCGTAATCGACGAGTACACGAACGGTCACAGCGTCATGATCAAGCGTGCCAAGAAGGTCCAGATGTTGTACTTTATCTATTTAAGCACCTTTATCATCTGAGTGTTTCATGCATTAGCCTATGTGTCATAATTATCTGTTTTGTTCAAAATATTTCTTCTAAAAACCCATTAACCTGTTTGCTTTTGTAGTGGCAATTTGTTTATGTATGTAACTAGTTCACTCGTCCATTTCAAAAAAAACTAGTTCACTCGGCTACCATGATTTGAATCTCCTTCCTCCCAACATACTCCCCTTCTCAGGTGGACCCAGCAGGTCTCGTACACAGACATATGGGACCAACCACCTATCCATTTGTATTTATTTATTTTGTTTAATCTTTCGTCCTCTTCCTATAAAGCGGCTGGCCATCATAGCCTATGGCGTTGGCCAGGCCATCCATCTACTCCCACACATTGTCCAGCGGCGGCAGCTCCACCGGCCCACCCTGCACCCGAACAAGTCAACCCTCGTACTCCCCTCCGCCTGTGTGTCTTCCCCCGCTCTAGTTCTTTCGGTCCGCGGTCTCGACATCGTCCTCCACCTTGGTGCTCTCATCGTGGCGCCGCTGTCTGTCGTTCCCAACATGGTCAGCAAAAGAAGAGTAATTGCAAGACAACTATTCGTTGAGAGGCTGACAGTCCCGGGCCCACCAGGTCCATGGCCTACGTTTTGTTGTTTAACCTGGGCATCCCACGACATGTTTCAACGTTTTTTGGATCAAGCGGCCTCTGGGCCTCCCAACCTAGCTTGTCTATAACATCAGCAGCCCAAGTTATGATTGTTTTTTTCAAAACGACGCACAGCTCAGTTCTATTTTTCAATAAGAATGCAAAATTGAGCCTATGTTTTCCCTTCTATAATATTTATATATATATATATAATTTTATTATATATATATATAATAGAAACAACATAAGGTTCCGTTAAACCTGTCGTTCGTCCGACCAATTTATAGACCTTCCTACTTCCTTCATTTTTTGTTTCCATTAACCCTATATCTGAATTTTCTTCCATTTTCTTTTTCGATGTAAGCTGAGTTTTCTCCCAGTCCTCCAAACTACACCCAACAAAGGTTGGGGGCTAAGGTCGGGGAATTTTACACCCCACACACCACCCATTTCATAGCCACCGTCGAGGATTTAACTGACATGCTAGACTACGCCTCCGAAGACATCGACGACATAGATGATGATGTCGACGCCGAACAAAGCCAAAACCTGCATATTAAAGAGCGGTGGACGACCACTTCTACCTATGATGTATACATGGTGGACACTCCTGAGGAAAAGGACGACGATGGCGCTCAAGATCCAAACAAAGACAAGCCCATCGATGAACCACCAAAGTGCAGGCGTTAGCGGTGCCGCTCACGATCGCGTCGGGCAAATGATAGTAATACCGGTACTAGAGATAATGAAACCCTGGATAACGCTAAAGACTGCCACCACCCCGTCGATCCCATGTCTGAACAGGACAAGAGGGAGGAGGGTCAGTACAACCCCAAACATGCTGATCACAAGGACTCGGAAGACAACAACTACTTACCTGCCTCTGAAGAGGATGTGAGCCTCGGTGACAAAGACTTCATCGTCCTAGAGGAACACCTCGAACAAGAATGCTTCATGCAACAACTCATCGCCACTGCACAGAGCCTAAAAAAGAAACAACAGCAGCTTCAAGCTGAAGAGGACACGCTCAACGATAGATGCACTAAAGTCCTAGATGTCAACGAATATGTCCTTGAGAGACCAGTAAAGAGTTACCCCAAGCACAGGTTGCTGCCACAATTTGACGATGAAGCCCTCGAGCCAATTTCGTCAAAGTACAATTATGCTGATCAACCAGACCGACCACCACTTGGATGGGACAAAACAGCCTATCACGCGGAACATCAGCCCGCACCACCTCGCCATAGAGGCAAGGAGATAGCGACGCCGGACTACACTTACAACTTACGTCAGGACATGGCCAATAAAGTCGGCTAGACTAGATCATTCTACGGATCCAGAGGACGTGCTCCAGCACAGGACGACAGCCACCAAACCTAGCACGTTGAACATCATTAAGTTCAAGGTCAGCATCGAACCCAGATGTCATCTGAACTCCATCGCAATGTAGCCAGATATAGAGGTGTCACGCACACAATGTTCTTTACTTATGAAGTAATGCAGCACCGGTTTCTGGAAGGGTTTACACCTGTGAACATCGAGCAGTACGATGGAACAACAGACCCTGCCGTATGGATTGAGGATTTTCTTCTCCACATTCACATGGCCCGCGGAGATGACCTCCATGCCATTCAATAACTTCCCCTGAAGTTGAAGGGGCCAGCACGACACTAGTTGAATATCCTCCCAGAGATCTCCATTGGGAGCTGGGAAGACATAGAAGATGCTTTCCGGGCCAACTTTCAGGGCACTTATGTCCGGCTACCGAACACCGATGACCAAAGTCACATAGTCCAACAGACCAGAGAGTCAGCTCACAAACTTTGGAACCGCTTCCTCATTAAAAAGAACCAAATCATGTACTGTCCAGACGCCGAAGCCTTAGCGGCCTTTAAACACAGCGTCCGTGAAGAATGGCTCGCCCAACACATTGGGCAGGAAAAGCCGAAAACCATGGCAGCCCTTACAAGACTTATGACCAGCTTCTGCGCGGGCAAAGATACTTGGCTAGCTCATAGAAGCAACAAATCTAGCGACCCCGGCACCTTAGAGACCAGGGATGGCAATGGAAGGCCACGCCGCAATAAAAACAAGCGTCCGAACAACAACGATGACACCAAAGATGCGACAATAAATGCCGGATTCAGTGGTCCTAAATCCTGTCAGTGGAAGAAACCTTTCAAAGGCAACATGGACGATCCATCCAATTTGGACAAAATCCTTTAGAGGCCCTGTCAGAATTATGGCACCCCCGACAAGCCTGCCAACCTGTCGTCAAAACGCACACCTTTGGGACCACGAGGATACCTTCTACGGTTAGCGGGGAGAGAAGTTGTGCAAACAGCAGGTCTAGTGATCACTGAGAGGGGTTTTTACCCAAGTTCAGGCCGCAATGGTGCGTAAAAACCTAGTCATGCTTGTGTGTATTTAGTGTTCTTGATCTCTTGAACTAGCTGCGGTGCATGCCCAGTCCAGAAAGTCTGAATACTCTCTCAGTACGCCTCGGGCCTCCTTTTCTATGTCACAAAATGGTTTGCCACAGTGCCACACAGGAGGTGGAAAGCAAGCTACATTGCATGAGCTTATCACTCGGCACCGTAGGACAAACACATTTAATGTGCTGCCTAGGTGCCCCTCTTGCTTTATCGGGGACGGTAACTGAAGTCGTCCCGTCCATTGCCTCCTCTTTCTGCCTTGACACACGTTCGAGCTAACAAGGCATGTAGTGCCATGCTGGCTGGCTAGCTGCTGTGCTGGCGCGGTGGTAGAGCCTCCACGAAGATCTGCATGCCGCCACGCAGGCATCTACCTAGTTGGCAAGCTGGTCGTCGTGCTGGAACGGTGGTGAGGTGTCGAAAGCCTTGTCGGGTGCGGGCCTGGCTATGGCCGTGTAATTGTCCCCGGCAAGAGTCTTGCCGGGGACCTTGCAGTCGTCCCCGGCAAGGGCCTTGCCGGTGGGCTTCGTCTTCTGGTCCCATGTGGACTCTCATGCCATTAGTCTTCGCGAAGATCTGCATGCTACTACGCATGCATGCTCGAGTCTTGGCCTTGACGTTATCGATGGTGTTGAAGCCCTCAGTCTCAAGGGTGATGACCTTGCTGGTGCTTTGCAGGCTTCCCCGACAAGGGTCTTGCGGGGGCTGTGTAGGTCGCCCCAGCAAGGGTGTTGCCGGGGGAGGTCCAGCTAGTCTTCTACTATCTGTTTTCCATCTTGAATGTTGTCTTGGTAGTCATGTATTCTATTGTCTACTGCCCTGCCAGGCCTTGTCGCATGTGTCGCCACGACTACCCGTGCACAAGTAAGGGATGCAGAAGAGCCCATACTTTCGTACACTGACAGGAGCCCCTGGGCCTGGGCCATACATAAGCACAATGCGTAGTTGGGCCAGGCCCGAAGCAGTGCGTGGGCACGCGTGGCAGAGATTAACCGCTGTAAAACTCTTCATCGGTTGCGCTTCCCCATGATCCGCATTGAGTGCGTGACGTGGGTGTCGTGCGTGGAATGGCCGCAGCACGCCTGCGTCAATTCATAGTGGATAGTAAAGAGGCGCCCGCGCATCCCTCATTAAAAAGAGGAATTCACAGGTGTGTTACTCATTTACTATGTGGACTTGGGTCGTGGCCTGCATGGCGCCGCACCCCATGATCATGGGGTGGAAAATGGTTGCCCCACTTTTGTTTATGCTTCTGACTCGCTTGCCGCGTGTCCTCCATGCCTTAGGAAGGGCAGGCGGTGGATGCGGAGGGCACAGGCATTAACGCCGAGGCGGGAAATCAAGCATCACTGATTGGGGCAGCGGGTTGGTCCTGATTCCCTGTGCCTCAGGAGGCTGTATTGGCCGAGCGGGGCAGCCACCCTTGGGTTTGGGAGGCGAGGCCACGGCCCTACCCATCTATAAATAGGGAGAGGGATGGTGCTTTTCGGTATTAATCTCTTTCCCCTCCTTCTGCTTGGTATCCTTCTTCCATTTGCCATGGTGAGAGGGCGTGCTGGTGGTTCGATGGCAGCGACGAGGGATTCTGCTCGTCATAGCGTCCACCCTCCTCTGGAGTTCACGGCGGCGGAGCCTGCTGTGATAGGGAGAGGGAGGGGGCGAGGCCGAGGTCACCGCGGCACACCAGCTGCGCCTCTACCGCCGGCCCCTCCTCCAATGGAGGGCCATGTTGGAGACCAGCATCGCGAGTTCTTCCTCAGGCTGTACAAGCCCGTGTCCGGTCATCTCCGCCTCCCTACCCTGTTCGCCTGGGTGATGGAGCACGATGATACGTCTCCGTCGTATCTCTAATTTTTGATTGTTTAATGCCAATATTATACAAGTCTTACATACTTTTGGCAACTTTTTATATGATTTATTTGGACTAGTCAACTTACTTATCCAGTGCCCAGTGCCCAGTGCCAGTTCCTGTTTGATGCTTGTTTCTGTATCACAGAGAATTCATATCAAACAAAGTCCAAACGTGATGCAACTCCATGGAGAATTATTTTGTAATATTTGCGATTTTTGCGAGTTGGAATCACCGCGAACACAGGCCCACACGGACCACGAGACACCAGGACACGCCCCAGGCAACTCGCACGTGGCGGTGGGTGCTGCCCTCCTCGTACGTCGGTTGGAGCTGTACTTCGGGTGCAAGGAAGCTTATATCCAGAAAAAAACGTGTAAAAAGATCAGCGCAATCGGAGTCATGGATCTCCGGGAATATAAAAAACTGTTTTCGGCCAGATCCGGGGAGCGCGAAACAGAAGAGAACAGAGAGGGAGATCCAATATTGGAGGGGTTCCTGCCCCTCCTCCACCATGTAGGCCATGGACCAGAGGGGGAACCTTCCTCCCATCTAGGGGGGAGACCAAGGAAGAAGCAGAAGGAGGGGGCTCTGTCCCCCTCTCTCCCGGTGGTGCTGGAGTGCCGCCGGGGCTAGGATCATGATGGTGATCTACATCAACAATCTCTCCCCTCTATGTAGAGGTGTGACACCTCTCTTCCCCGCTGTAATCTCCACATAAACATGGTGCTCAACTCCATATACTATTTCCCAATGATCTATGGTTATCCTATGATGTTTGAGTACATCGATTTTGTCCTATGGGTTAATCGTGATCTTGTTTGGTATGATTGTATATTTTATTTATGGTGTTGTCCTATGGTTCCCTCCATCTCGCGCAAATGTGAGGGGCCCCCACTGTAGGGTGATGCAATATGTTCATGGTTTGCCTATGGTGTGTTGCGAGAGTGACAGAAGCTTAAACCCGAGTAGGTGGGTTATGGCATATGGGAGTGAAGAGGACTCGATACTTAATGCTACGGTTGGGTTTGACGATCGTAATAATCTTTAATAGTTGCAGATGCTTGCTAGAGTTCCAATCATAAGTGCATATGATCCAAGTTGATAAAGTATGTTAGCTCATACCTCTCCCTCATATAAAATCGCAAGAATGATTACCGGTACTTGTAATAGATTGCCTAGGGACAAATGACTTTCTTGTTGACAAAAGCTATCCACTTTCACTATCTTGCATTTTATTCGTAGTTTTATTCTCTCAAAGTACTCATAGTTTTATTCCTGAAAAGTAGATTCATACTTGTTCTACGTAAAGCAAACATCAATTGTGCGTAGATTTGTATCGGTTGTAGATAGAACTTGAGGGAATATTTGTTCTGCCTTTAGCTCCTCGTTGGGTTCGACACTCTTATTTATCAAAGAAGACTACAAATGATCCCCTATACTTGTGGGTTCTCAAGACCTTTTTCTGGCTCCGTTGCCAGTGAGCAATAGCGTGGGGTGAATATTCTCGTGTGTGCTTCTTTTCTTTATCACTATGTAATTTTTATTTCCTGTTCTAACTTGTTCTCTATCTTTAGTTATGGATAAGGAACATGAAACACAAAAAAAATTAGTGGTACTTGCTACTCATGGAGATAGGGAACCTCCTAAAACCTTCGATGTTCGTTATGTGGAAATTATTATTCACAAATTGGTTAATCTTGAGAAAACCCCATTCAACATGATAATGGGAGTAACGTTGGATAAACGTGAATAATTTAGGGATTATCGGTTGCTACAAAACAGGAAACTTTTATGGGATCAAATTTATATGTTGCATTGGTATGCTTGGGATTTATGCTTGAGATATGATTTTACTTTTTGCTCTAGGATGAGTTCTCCACACCTTCCCTCTTCATCCAAATTTAATAATAATGAAACCCTGGCTTCTCATGCCAATGGTTGATATGATTACTATGATGTGGAATGAATAGAAGAATTTGTTGCTTTTAAGGGTGCTTATGAAATTGATGATTCATTTTTATAGACCTGGAAAATTTTCCATCCTTAAATATTGCTATGATAATTACAAATCCAATTCCGATATTGATGCATTTATTGAGAGAGTCTCCGCTGTCCAAGAGGAGATAAATATTTTGCAGCAGTCTATGGAAGAAGGAATTGATGAAACTGTGAGCTCATTGGATGAAAAAGATGATGAGGAGAGCGAAGAACAAAAGGAGGAAGAGTGGATTAGCTACCCGTGCCCACATTCAAATGAGAGTAACTCTTCAACTCATACATTGCTTAATTTCCCTTCATTCTTACCGAAGGATGAATGCTATGATAGTTGCTATGATCCCATTGATTCGTTTGAAATATCCCTTTTTGATGATGCTTGCTATGCTTGTGGCCAAGATGCTATGGGAGATGAACTTGCTATTGTTCCCTATGTTAAACATGAAATTGTTGATATTGCACCCACACATGATAGTCCTATTATCTTTTTTAGTTCTCCAAATTACACTATATCGGAGAAGTTTGCACTTGTTAAGGATTATATTGACGCATTGACTTTTACCGTTGCACATGATGATTTTGATGAATATAATATGCATGTGCTTGCTGCTCCTACTTGCAATTATTAGGAGGGGAACTACATCTCCACCTCTTTATGTTTCCAACACGAAAAAATTGCAAGAAACTGCTTATGCTATGTATTGGCCTTTACTTGATGTGCATGAATTGTTCTTTTATGACATGCCGATGCATAGGAACAGAGTTAGACTTCGTCATTGCTTGATATATGTTGCTTTGTGCTCACTACTAAATGCCAAATCATTGCTAATTCAAATTGGCTTTGATATACCTTGGGATCCGGGTGGATCCATTACTTGAGCACTTTATGCCTAGCTTAATGGCTTAAAAGAAAGCGTTGCCAGGGAGACAACTCGGAAGTTTTAGAGAGTAATTTATTTCTGTTGAGCGTTTTTGTATAGTTCAGAGACAAAAAATATAGAAGGGAACTTAAAACTTCACAAAAAGAAAAGTGAAAGTGAGATAGACAAGCACCGTGGAAGCAGGAGCATGCCTTGAACTTTGTTCATGCGCATGGAAGCTTTGTGAATCTTGAATTGCAGAAACATTTCAAAAAAAATAATTATCCCCTTGTACAATTCCATTGTATTATAAGAATAATTTGCCAAGATTTGCCTTTAGGATGAGTAGATTGCTTGTTGGTTTGTGCGGTGCAAAAAAGAAACTTTGGTTGTAGTGCTCGATTTTACATTTTTTTACCGGAACATCAAACGGTTCTGAAACTTTTTGCACTATATTTCTATGCAAAATGTTTATTTTTTTATAATTTCTTCAGAATTTTTAGAGTTATAGAAGTATGGCGGATATTCAAATCTTTACATACTATCCTGTTTTCACAGATTGTTGTTATAGCTTCATTATTTGCGTACATTTGAATTCTTGTTAAAGCCTCCTTGACTCGGGGCCATATAATGTGATTGCATAAAGTGGGTAATGTTTGTTTATAATTAATACAATAATGTTGCAGTAGTACATGATTGGATTTCATTGCAATTTTCCCTAACCCTGCCACTAAAAGTTTGTTTAAGTTTTGTGTGGATGAAGTGTTCGAAGATCGAGGAGGTCTTGATATGAGGAGAAGGAGGAGAGGCAAGAGATCAACCTTGGGGATGCCCAAGGCACCCCAAGTAAATATTCAAGGAGGCTCAAGCGTCTAAGCTTGGGGATGCCCCGGAAGGCATACCATCTTTCTTCAACAAGTATCGGTATGTTTTCGGATTCGTTTCGTTCATGTGATATGTTCAAATCTTGGAGCATCTTTTGTGTTTATTTTTCACTTTGCTTTTATGCACCATGCTGGTATGAGATAGTCCATGGTTGATTTATAGAATGCTCATTGCACTTCATTTATATCTTTTGAGTATGGCTTTCTAGAATGCTTCATGTGCTTCACTTATATCATTTGAAGTTTGGATTCTCTGTTGCTCTTCACATAAAAAACTGATGTTCGTACAATGCTCTTTTGCTTCACTTATATTTGTTAGAGCATGTTCTTTTGTAGAAAGAATTAAACTCTCATGCTTCAGTTATATATATTTACATAGACAAATGGAATTGGTCATTTGGATGGTTAGTCATAAAATCCTACATAAAACTTATGGATCACTGAATAAGATATGTTTCATTCCTTGCAATAGTTTTGCGATATAGAGATGGAATATGTGGGAAGTACTAGTAAACGGTTGTTATTAGTAAGAATATTGGTGGTAAGGTTTGTGATTCTCGAGGCATGCACGTATAGTCTCTCATTATGCTATGAAAGTTGGAGTGCAATTTATCCTTGATTGTCTTCCTTATGAGTGGCGGTCGGGGACGAGCGATGGTCTTTTCCTACCAATCTATCCCCCTAGGGACATGCGTAGTAGTACTTTGCTTCTAGGGCTAATAAACTTTTGCAATAAGTATATGAGTTAATTTTGACTAATGTGAGTCCATGGATTATACACACTCTTACCTTTTCGCAATTTGCTAGCCTCTACGGTACCGTGCATTGCCCTTTCTCACCCCGAGAGTCGGTGCAAACTTCGCAGGTGCATCCAAAACTTGTGATATGATACGCTCTATCACACATAAGCCTGATTATATCTTCCTCAAAACAGCCACCATACCTAACTATTATGGCTTTTCAATGGCCATTCCGAGATATATTGCCATGCAACTTTCACTGCTTCCGTTTGATGACTTGAGAATTCATTGTCATATTGCTTTGCATGATCATATAGCTGACATAGTAGTTGTGGCTCAGCCACCGTGCATCATTTTTCATACATGTTACGCTATATCATCTATCAGAGGCATTCATATAGAGTCATATTTTGTTATAGGTATCGAGTTGTAATTTTTATTCCTTTTGAGTTATAAGTAAATAGAACTGTGATGATCATCATTCTTAGAGCAGTGCCCCAGTGAGGAAAGGATGATGGAGACTATGATTCCCCCACAAGTCGGGATGAGACTCCGGACAATGAGAGAAAAAGAAGAAGAAAATAAAAAAAAGGGGGAAAAAAGGTGAAATAGAAAAAGAAAAAAGAAAAAAAGAGAGAAGGGGCATTGTTAGTATCCTTTCCCACACTTGTGCTTCAAAGTAGCACCATGTTTTTCATATGGAGAGTCTCATATGTTTTCACTTTCATACACTAGTGGGAATTTTTGATTATAGGATTAGATGCATACCCACTTAGTTTTCATATGGAGCTTTCATATACTTATAGCTCTTAGTGCATTCGTTGCATGGCAATCTCTACTCCTCGCATTGATATCAATTCATGGGCATCTCCATAGCCCGTTGGTTAGCCGCGTTGATGTGAGACTTTCTTACTTTTTTGTCTTGTTTATATTTGCCCCTGTCATCATACCCTATTCAACCCATAGTGCTACATCCATGGCTTGCGCTCATGTATTGTGTGAGGGTTGAAAAAGCTGAAGCGCGTTAAAAGGTATGAACCAATTGCTCGGCTTGTAATGAGGGCTGTACATGATTTATAATTTGTGTTAAGAAGACACAGCATGACAAGACTGTATGATTTTGTATGGACATCTTTCTTTAGCATTGATATTCTGAAAGACATGATTTTTTGTTGGGATGCCTGAGTATTGATGTCTTTATGTCAAATTATAGACTATTTCTTTGAATCACTTATGTCTTAATATTCATGCCATGATTAGATATATGATCAAGTTTATGCTAGGTAGCATTCCACATAAAAAATTACCTTTTTATCATTTACCTACTCGAATGAGCAGGAATTAAGCTTGGGGATGCTGATACGTCTCCGTCGTATCTATAATTTTTTATTGTTTCATGCCAATATTATACTAGTTTTACATACGTTTGGAAACTTTTTATACGATTTATTTGGACTAACATACTTACCCAGTGCCTAGTGCCAGTTCCTATTTGTTGCCTATTTTTGTATCGCAAAAAATCCATATCAAACAAAATCCAAATGTGATACAACTCGACGGAGAATTATTTTGGAACATTTGTGATTTCTGGGAGTTGGAATCAACGCAAACGGAGGCCCACATGGATCACGAGACACCAGGGCACGCCCTAGGCCCCTGGCGCATGGTGGTGGGTGCTGCCCTCCTCGTACGTCAGTTAGAGTTGTACTTCAGGAGCAAGGACAACTTATATCCAAAAAAGCATGCAAATATATCAGCATGAGTTACGGATCTCCGGGAATATAACAAACAGTTTTCAGCCAGATATGAGGAGCGCTAAACAGAAGAGAACAGAGAGGGAGATCCAATCTCGGAGGGGCTCCTGCCCCTTTGCCACTGTGGAGGCCATGTACCAGAGGGGGAAACCTCCTCCCATCGAGGGGGGAGGCCCAAGAAGAAGAAGAAGGAGGGGGGCTCTCTCCCCCTCTCTCCCGGTGGCGCGAGAGTGCCGCCGGGGCTAGGATCGTGACGGTGATCCACATCAACAATCTTGCTACCTTCAACACCAACTCTCCCCCCTCTTTGCTGTGGTGTAACACCTCTCTTCCCCTCTGTAATCTCTACTTAAACATGGTGCTCAACTCCATATACTATTTCCCAATGATCTATGGTTATCCTATGATGTTTGAGTAGATCCATTTTGTCCTATGGGTTAAATCGTGATCTTAGTAGGTATGGTTGTATATTTTATTTATCGTGCTGTCCTACGGTGCCCTCCGTCTTGCACAAACGTGAGGGGACCCTGCTATAGGGTGTTGCAATATGTTCATGGTTTGCCTATGGTGGGTTGCGAGAGTGACAGAAGCTTAAACCCGAGTAGGTGGGTTATGGCGTATGGGAGTAAAGAGGACTTGATACTTAATGCTATGGTTGGGTTTCATGACCTTAATGATCTTTAGTAGTTGCGGATGCTTTCTAGAGTTCCAATCATAAGTGCATATGATCCAAGTAGAGAAAGTATGTTAGCTCATGCCTCTCCCTCATATAAAATTGCAAGAATGATTACTCGTACTTCCTATTGATTGCCTAGGCACAAATGACTTTCTTGTTGACAAAAGCTATCCATTTTTACTATCTTGCATTTTATTTGCAGTTTTATTCTCGCAAAATACTCATAATTTTATTCTTGCAAAATACTTTCATACTTGTTCTAGGTAAAGCAAATGTCAAGTGTGCATAGAGTTGTATCGATGGTCGATAGAACTTTAGGGAATATTTCTTTTGCCCTTAGCTCCTCGTTGGGTTCGACACTCTTAATTATCGAAGAAAGCTACAAACAATCCTCTATACTTGTGGGTTATCACAGGACCCACCGTAGGCTTCGAGGCTGCACATGAGGGGCTGCGGGAATGGTAGCATGTTGGTCGATGTCGACTTCCCCGCCCCTCATGTCATGTATCTTCGCCATGGGTGGAAAACCTTCGCACGCGCCCATAGCTAGTTGGAGGGGCATGTTCTTCAGTTCAAATAAATGGAGAACGGCCCACTCTCTGTCAAGGTCTTCTGGAGCACATGAATCCACTTAGGGTGCTACAGTGACGAGGAGGACAGCGCCAGTGACAACGACAACAACGGGCGGGAGGACGACGACTCCGACTCCAGCTGACCATCAGTAGAAGCACCATCATCAGCACCCCCACCCCACCCGGCAATGTGCCTTGCCGGTGGTTGTGCCCTCCTGGCTCTGGCGTCGGTGGTCGATGGTCTACCCCCGGCATGCTCTCCATTGACGCGTTCCCCATGCCCGTCTCTGTCTTCACTTGTCGTGCCTAGGGAGGATAAGGGCAAGAACGGGGTTTACAGGGCACTTATCTTTCTTTCAACTTGTAGGCACTTGCCAAATCTTAATTTTCATGATAATGTAATCTCTCAAGTCCATGCTTATATTCTGTAGCATTTGTACTTGCATCAGCATGTCAATGAAAAAGACGAGCCTTTCCGGGAACTCATGCAAGTATATGTCCACGGAGAGGCGAAATTCCTCTTTAATGTAAATAAATGAGTCTCCCCGGCAAGCTATCTTGCCGGAACCCTCTGTGCCTGCCTGAGAGTCACATCTGTCGGGTTACAGACAAAGGGCCCAGCCCCCTGCCAATCTCTTTTTTACCAAAGACTACTCCTACCTTTCTGACCGAAGCAGCCTTTGGGCCAGGGACAAGAACGACTAAGTCTAAAAAGAGTGGTGAGGTTTTCTAATGCACAAGTCACAGGTTACGAACACGGATGGACAAAAGGTGAACTTTATCTGTTTGATTTGCTGGGGATCACTATGCCGGGCAGTCTTCTCAATCTCTTGTCGGGGCATCATCACTGTGGCTGAAAGGAAGAGAGGACAGGAGTATGGAACCTTGGTGGTTCATCAGTACCTGCTGGAACCAAGGGTAGCACAATATTCTAGACGAGCATGCATATATGTGTGTGTGTGTGTATATATATATATATATATATATATATATATATATATATATATATATATATATATATATATATATATATATATATATGAACATGGAAACTAGCAGAAAAATGTACATAGTAAAAGTTATTTAACTATGCACAGGGTCTGTGCCTGGCTCTATACATAGGGTTACATGCCTTGCCGGCAAGGCTAGTACAAAAGGGGGTTGCTGGGGCTCCCGGCAACCGCGCCTTATGGGCAAAATTTGTGAAGATGTTCGATATTCCAGGAGTTGCTCACTTGAATGCAATCTTTGGTCTCCAGACGGACTGCGCCGGGCCTGCTGACTTGTATTACCCGATAAGGGCCTTCCCACTTTGGAGTCAACTTGTTTGAATTCTTGGCGGATTGAACACACCGAAGAACAAGATCGCCTCCATCAAGGCTTCGGGCATGAACCTTGCGACTACGGTAGCGGCGCAAGGCTTGCTGGTAGCGAGCGGCTCGCGCAACAGCCTGAAGACGATCTTCCTCAAGGAGCATAGCATCATCTTGGTGCAACTGCTTTTGCTCAAGCTCATCATAAGCCAGCACTCAAGGTGACCCGTATATGAGTTCTGTGGGGAGAACTACTTCCACCCCGTATACCAGGGCGAAGGGTGTCTGGCTAGTGGCACGATTTGGTGTCATTCTGATTGACCAAAGAACCGTTAACAACTCATCAATCCAGCGTCTTCCGCATCTGTTGAGCCTGTCAAAGGTCCTCGTTTTGAGGCCTCGCAACACTTCAGCATTTGCCCTTTCCGCCTGGCCGTTGCTTCTTGGATGAGCAACAGATGCAAAAAAAACTTTGCTGACGAGGTCTTGGATATACCGCATGAAGGTGCGGCTCGTGAACTGTGTGCCGTTGTTGGTGATGACTCTGTTTGGCACACCAAAATGGTAGACTTGTCCATTGAAGAACTTGACTGCTGACTGTGCTGTCACCTTTCTCACTGGCTCCACTTCTGGACACTTTGTGAACTTGTCGATTGCCACGTACAAGTACGCAAAGCCCGCGACCGCACGGGAAAGGGTCCCAGTATGTCGAGCCCTCAGACCAAAAATGGCTAGGAGAGAGGGATTGTTTGAAGAGCTTGAGATGGTTGATGAATCTTCTTTGAATGGAACAGGCACGCTTCACACTTGGTTACTAGTGCAGTTGCATCCTGGAGAGCGGTGGGCCAGAAGAAACCTTGCCGGAATGCTTTGCCGGCAAGGGCCCTGGACCCTATGTGAGAGCCACATATGCCTCCATCTATCTCTGTCGACAGCTCCTGTCATCCTCCTGAGGAATGCACTTCAATTTCACGCTCTTAGGTCTCCTTTTGTATAGGACATCATACACAAACTGGTACATGCTGGACCGACGGGCTACTCTTTCTGCCTCTTCCTGTTCCTCAGGGAGTTCCCATGTTCGGAGGAAACAGACGGTGTGTTGTGCCCATGCCGAAGCCCGGGGCTCCACAGGAAGGACTACAGGCTCATATTCTACTGTGGGCGCAGCTGTCTCCACAGTCAGGACATGGGGCCCTGCCGGAGGCTGCTGCTCCCCTTGAAGCTTGGGGTACTCGTGAACCTCCTTGCCGGCGGCTCCTGGGAGCTCAGCGGGAAATTACTTGCCGGGGCCCGCCTTCCTTTGCTTGTTCTGTCCTGCTGATGGTTCAACAGATGGCTGAGTTAATTGAAGGAAAACGGTATCTGGTTCCACAGGCAACTTGAGGGCAACGCTTTTTGATAGGTCGTCAGCAATGTTGTTTTCTGCTCGAGGAACATGCTCTGCTTGCAGACTGTCAAAGCATTCCTCCAACTTCCTCACTTCATCCATGTAGGCCTCCATCAATGGGCTCTGATAATCTTTGTTAACTTGCTTGATGACAAGCTGCGAATCACCTCTGATGATGAGTTTCCCGATTCCGAGGTCTACTTCGATCCTGAGACTGGCAAGCAGTCCCTCATACTCCTCAGTGTTGATTGTTGACTTTTCCCGGGGAAAGTGCATCTAGACTACGTACTTGAGGCACTCTCCAGTGGTTGCCACGAGTAGCACGCCGGCACTAGCACCTTGCAGCGAGACAGCTCCATCAAAGTACATTCTTCATCAGGCGTGGAGGTCCATTCTGCTATGAACTCTGCCAAGGCCCTGCACTTGATCATCGAAGTGCTTTCAAACTTGAGGCCAAAGCTTCACAGTTCCAACGCCCACTCCACAATCCTCCCTGTCGCATCTGGGTTGTGCAAGATCAGTTGCAACAGGAGGCGAGTGACGACGGTGATCTCTTGTGCTTGGAAATAGTTACTCAACTTTCTTGAGGCCATAAGGAGGCCGAAAAGAAGCTTCTGCATACCATAATATCTTGATCTAGCCCCTTGCAAGAGGGAGCTGACAAAATAAAATGGGTGTTGCATCACCTTCTTCTATTCTACTTCGCTCACTTGTGCAGACTCCGTCTTGCCGGGACCGGGCTCTGCCGGGGGCCCCTCCTTGCCGGCATCAGGTCCTGCCAGGGAAGGCCCGTCCTGTCATCCGACGGCTTTGCTGTTGTCGCTGCTTCTTCCTCAACTTATCTTTCTGCCACTAGTGTAGCACTGACACTTGATTCGTCGGTGCTAGATATAGCAGCAATGGCTCTTGCGGTTTAGGCGCGACCAGTATTGGCGTGGAGGAGAGGTCCCTCTTCAGATCTTGTAGCGCTACCTCGGCTTCTGGAGTCCATTTCATTGGACCCGCCTTTTTTTAAAACTTTGAAAAAGGGCAGGGTGCGCTTAGAGCAGCAACGCATCCGGCGAGCCTACGGACGTCCTTGACTTGTCTTGGCGCCTCAATCTACTTTATTGCTTTGATCTTGTCGGGATTTGCTTCGATTCCGTGTTGAGGCACAAAGAGCTCAAGAAGTTAGTCGGACGGGGCTCCAAACACACACTTCTCGGGGTTGAGCTTGAGATTGATCTTGCGCAAATTAATGTTTCCTCCAGATCTTGCACGAGCGTGGACCTGTCCTTGGTTTGGACCACTATATCATCCATATAAGCTTCCATTCCAGGTCTTTTCTTCATCTTCCTTCATCATGAAGATTGGGTGGTATCTTGAGTAGGCATCAAGGAACGACAACAGGTCGCACCCGATAGTGGAGTCCACTATCTGGTCAATGTGCGACAAAGGGAAAGGATATTTTCGACAGGCTTTATTGAAATCTGTATAGTCAATACACAGCCTCCATTTCCCATTCGCCTTGCGCACCACCACTGGATTGGCCAACCACAGCGGGTGGAGCACTCCTCTGACTAAGCCTGCTGCTTCTAGCTTCCTAATCTCCTCGATAATGAACGCTTGTCGCCCTAAAGCTTGCTTCCTGACCTTCTGCTTGATGGGCCACGCATGAGGACAGACAACAAGGTGGTACTCAATCACCTCCCTGGGAACGCCATGGATGTCAGATGCTTGCCACACAAACACATCAACACTCACCCATAGTAAGGCGACGAGCGTGCTTTCCTATTTGCTGTCAAGGGTGGAGCTGATGGTAAAAGCTCCACCCATGCCATCTCTCTGACGGGTACCTTCTTAGTGTCTAGTGGTGCTGCCTTGAATTTCTTGCTCTTGCCGGTGGAGCTCTCTGGCATTTCCTCAACGGGAAAACAGCAATCCGAGGAGGCGCGTTTGCCGGAGTGGGTGCAGGAGTCTTTGCTGGGGCCAGAAGTCTTGTCGGCAACTCAGGTCTTGCCGGTCTTCTTCCCCTCGAAGGCTCCAGTGGCAGGAGCAAGTGACTTGGTGGCAAGTGCTGCAACTGCCTCTCGATAGAGCTGGTCGGCACAGATGAGCACATCCCTCTTGTCGCAATCAATGGTGATGATGTTCATCGGGCTGGGCATCTTTATGTTTTTGTACGCGTAGTGTGACGCCGCCATGAACTTGGCCAGCGCTGGATGGCCAAGGATGCCGTTATATGGCAACGGGATCTCGGCGACATTAAAAACAATCTTCTCTGTCCTATAGTTGAGGTCGCCACCAAACATGACTGGTAGCGTGACCTTCCGCATAGGCTGTCTTCTCCCGGGATTGATCCCTTGAAACATACATTTTTCCTCGAGATCTCCGTCGGGGATCTGCACCCTCTTGATCACGTTGGGCGAGATCAAGTTCAGGCCAGACCCACCGTCAAGCATTTTTATCACCTTGAGGTTGCTGATTGTTGGTGAGACCAACAACGGCAAACACCCGACCGCGGTTATGCGGTCAGGGTGATCCTCAGCGTAAAAAATGATAGGCGTGTTGGATCATTTCAGTGGCTTCTGTGCGTCAATTGTCGGCTCTGTTGCATTGATCTCACGCTCCCACTGTTTAAGTTGGCGGTGGGAATAATACAATGGTGCGCCTCCATCCACGCTCATAACCTCTATAGCCTTCTGGAACTCGTGCTCGCTAGACTTGTTGTCATCGTCATGACCATCATCTTCCTCTTTCTTGTCGCGGCCTCGAGCAGGCCTCTCTTGTTACTTGTCCTTGTCAAAGCGACCTCCTCGGCCGCCTCGCTTCTTGCCGGATCCTTCCGCGCCATCTTGGCCCTTCGCTTTTTCCCGTGTCTCGTACTCATCCCTCTGCTTCTCCATCAACCGCTCAACATGACATCAATTTTGGAGGTCGTGGCCCTTGGTGTGGTGAATCTTGCAATATTGCTTCCTGGAGTCTTCTAGCTTGCCGGCAGCCGCCAAGGCCTGGCAGGCGTCGCACCCGGCAATCTCTTCGCCGGGGTCGTCAACCTTGGCCTTCTTGGCAGTGTCGAGGCTGCCAGATTCCTCAACAGCAAGCATGGTCTTACCTTTGCACTTCCTGTTGTGTCGTCGGCATTTCTTTGCCGGGGCGACAATGGCTTCATCCTCAGAGTCACTTCCCACATGGGCGTCCTCGCTGGGGTACTTCCTTCCTTTTTTTGCTCGGGCACACTAGTCGGCCAGAACATATAGCTCAGCGACATCCGTGACCTTGTTCATCACCAGCTCTTCATGCATCTTACGGTTGCGAACGTTCTGATGGAACACACTGATGATAGGGGAGGGATGAACATCGGGGATGTTGTACTGCACACGGCTAAATCTTTGTATGTATTTGCACAAGCATTCGCCGTCTTTCTGAGGGATTACATGCAAATCACTTGCCTGGCTAGGAGCTACGTGGCGGACAGTAAAGGCGCTAATAAACTCATGGCACAAATATAACCAAGAGGAGATGGAATCTATTGGTAGGTGCATCAGCCATGATCTAACGCTGGGCTTGAGTACCAACAGGAAGTAGTTGGCGAGCACCTTGCCATCCCGAGCCCCGGCAGCTTGCATCACAATGGTGTAAACGCTTAGGAACTAGGACGGATGGGTCTTGCCATCGTACTTCCTCGGGACCTCTAGCTTGAATGTGTGGGTTGTGGGCCACTCAAAATGCCACAATTCACGGGTAAATGCTGGACATGCTATTATGTATGGCAAGTCATTAGCATCCCCCAGCGCAGGCCTGTATGCGGCGGGCCCTGCACGCGTGTCGGATTGGTGGCGCGCTTCCTGTTGCCACTTGATGGTGGTCCGGGCGTCCTCCTTGAGCCGTTCCCGAAGAACTTGATGTTGGTCGCGACGTGCTCATGGGTCAGACAACGCCGTGGATACGTTATCACGGGCGTCAACCCGATGAGCTAGCGACCGTTGTTGCCATGGTGGAGGGGAGTGTAGCATAGTTGCAGCGCCTCTATCGCTTCCACTATCAATGCGTGCTGGCTCAGTGGTCCGGCGCCACGAGGGACTTGCCTCCCGGTGGCCATCCCTGTTGGCGTGGCCCTCTGGATAGCAGTTCTCCACTCTTCTTGCCTCTCCACAACAGGAGGGAAGTCGAAGATTAGTTGCGCTCGTGCCAACGCTTCTTCTCACGTCAGTGGCAACAACAAGCATGAGGAATGGGAGGAACTCGGGCTTCCAACTATGTTAGAAGGAGTTCTATCATGTTTCCGCGACCGCGTGCCATTTTCGCCAGTATCTCGACATCCATGTCGCCCTTGTGCATCTTGAGAATGGCGCTTTGGGCTCTTGCTGCGACGATGCCCGGGTTCACGAACGTCGTGGCGCTGCTCGTCACACATGACCTGGGAGGATCGCGGTACATGCACTGAGGGGTCGTCTTCCTACCCTTGGAGGTCCCCTCGCCGCCCGTAGGCAACATGGCTCCATCCTTGGGTGCGGCGGCGATCAGATCGTCATCGCTGCTGTGGATGACGTCACTCGCCTGGCTTCTAGCATCAGGGTGGAGTGGATGATCTTGGGCTCCTTCACCACCGGCGTCCTCCACGTCGGGAATCTGCGCTGGCACGGGCGGACCGGCTCCAGATGAATTGACGACCATGATCATCTTCTTCTTCGAAGCCATGGCGATGAAGAAACTGTTGTACTAACTTCTAGACCAGATTTTCACAACTTCCTCCCCCTACCTATCATGCCAAAGATGTCGTGGAAACAAACACCTATGGGACCATGAGGATCCCTTCTAAGGTTGGTGGGGAGAGAAGCTGCGCGAGGGTTTTTTACCGAGGTTCGGGCCGCAATGCTGCGTAAAACCCTAGTCCTGCTTGTGTGTATTTAGTGTTCTTGAGCTCTTGAACTAGCTGCGATGCATGCCTAGTCCAAAAAGTCTGAATCCTCTCTCAGTACGCCTCGGGCTTCCTTTTATATGTCAAAAGGGGTTGCCACAGTGGCACACAGGAGGTGGAATGCTAGCTAAATTGTATGAGCTTATCGCTCGGCACCGTAGGACAAACACATTTAATGTGCTGCCTTCGTGCCCCCTTGCTTTATATGGGACGGTAACTAAAGCCGTCCCGTCCGTTGCCACCTCTTCCTACCTTGACACGCGTCCGAGCTGACAAGCCATGCAGTGCCATGCTGTCTGGCTAGCTGTTGTGCTGGCACGGTGGTAGAGCCTCCACGAAGAACTGCATGCCGCCATGCAGGCGTCTGCCTAGTTGGCAAGCTCGTCATCGTGCTAGAACGGTGGTGAGGTGTATAAAGCCTTGTCGGGTGTGGGCCTGTATGTGGCCCTATAATTGTCCCGGCAAGAGTCTTGTCGTGGACCTCGTAGTCGTCCCCGACAAGGGTCTTGTAGGGGGGCTTCATCTTCTGGTCCCGCGTGGACTCGCAGGCCATTAGTCTTCACAAAGATTTGCATCCTACTACGCATGCGCCCTCGAGTCTTGACCTTGACGCTGTCGATGGTGTCGAAGCCCTCAGCCTCATGGGTTATGACCTTGTCGGTGCTTCATAGGCTGCCCCGGCAAGGGTGTTTCTGGGGGAGGTCCAGCTAGTCTTCTACTCTCTGTTTTCCATCTTGAATGTTGTCTTGGTAGTCTTCTATTCTGTTGCCTACTGCCCTGCCAGAACCTGTCGCAGGTGTGTCCACGACTGCCCGTGCAAATGTAAGGGGTACAGAAGAGCCCATACTCTTGTACACCGGCACAACCACACCAATAGAAATTGCTGGGTTTTTAAACAGGCCGGTAAGTTAAATACCGACCACAAGGGGAAGGGACCTCCAAGCAAGGATGATGACGAGCCCCGTCAGCCCAATACCGGGCTCAGAAGCAGTTCCCCCCCGAAGTGAAAACAGTGAACATGATTTACGTCACTCACATACCCAAAAGGGAGCGCAAGCGCGCACTAAGGGACGTTGACGCCGTAGAACCTGTTGCCCCAAAACTCAATCCATGGTCAGCCGGTCTGATCACCTTTGATCGCAGGGATCACCCATCCAGTATCCGTTATTGGGGTTCGGGCGCCCGGGTACTTGATCCTATAATCGATGCATACCATCTCACTAGAGTCCTTATGGACGGCGACATCAGTCTTAACTTGATCTACCAAGGCACTTTCCGTAAAATGGGCATTAACCGTCAAGAATCAGGCCTAGTAAGACTACCGTTAAAGGAGTGATACCCAGCGTGGAGGCCCGTTGTATGGGCTCATTAACACTAGAAGTGGTATTCGGCTCTCCAGACAATGTTCGTAGCAAAGAACTGATCTTTGATATCGTCCCCTTCCGAAGTGTCTATCACCCGCTGCTCCGATGAACCGCTTTCGCCCGTTTGAATGCATTCCTGCACTATGCTTATCTAAAGCTTAAAATGCCCGGACCGCATGGTGTAATAACAGTTCATGGAAATATGGAGCGCTCTCTCTGTACTGAAGAGCACACCGCAGCCCTAGCAGCCAAGGCGTATGGCGGCCTTATCAAGCTGAACAATTCATCGGCCATCAAGACCAATGACATCGCCAAAAGAGTCTGGTCTGCATCTCAAGAAGATAGCTCGGTACCTGGAACTTGAATAGCAGTTCTGCCTCCGCCGTCTGCCCCATAAGGCCGCGGCATATGTACCGAGCGTACATAACTACGCACTTAAAATACTTTGGGCAACGCCGGAGGCACACTGGGGAAAAAGTCCATAGTATGGTTAGACCTTGTTCGGACCTCAGATACCTTTCTTCTCTTTTTCTCACTACAGGTTCATTTGAAAACCTACCAGCTATGCGGTTGCATGAGGGATCCCTCCTCGGACCCTCTTTCTCTTCTTTACAAACAACCATCTAATCCTCCTCTTAAAGGATCCACTACTAAGGAGAAATGGCACAGACGTGCGGCAGGGCACCGCTGGCATCTTCAAAACCACTACTTTTAGGCCCTGTGTAAACGTTTCCCTTATGTAAATTTTCCAACATGTAACATGACCTAAATACTCATTGCATTATTTGTCTAAACACATCTCGATGTATGAATAAGGATATAAAGGAAGCAAATGATCACCACCTTTTGTTTGGTACTCATGTTATATTATCATATATATTCCCTCCTTACCTCTGACTACTTCAGCTCAGCTTCCATGTTGGGGGCTGTATTCGGCCTTGCACATCCAAAAGTACAAACACCCATAGGGAACTCTTCGGCATCCCCGATATTGCAGTGTATGCATCGGTTCCAAATCATGTCTTTGATCTATAGTTGGGTTGACCGGCTCCTGTGTTAACCACCTTACGTTCCACCAGTTCGGCTAAGGTAGTAAAGGGAGAACTACTACGATTGTATTTCTGGTTCATCCGGTTAAGTACCTCTGTAGGAAAAGCCGAAAACTGACTGTCATGATAAGTGAGAGTTGGTCAGCGATCCGGTGACATAATATTATGCTTCAAATCGTGAGTGATTCTTGCTATGTCACACGAGGGGCTGGGCTTCGACCAGCCATGTTACACAGGCACCGTAATCCGGCTGGTCGCACAATGCAATAGGGGCTAGTAGTTAGTCCCACCAATAGACTCCCATGGCTAAGTGAAGGTAATAAAGTCACATAGTCTGATTGCCTAGTTCACCTCGCAGGCGCCTCATCTATGGACCAAGACTTTGGATAAAGTGCGGCCACGCGTTCACGAACACCCTTGTAACATCTACATGGGGACAGAAGCCGGCGACTGGCAACTTTCAAAAATACAAACAATAAACGACCGCACAGGAGGATAAATTAACAGAAAAGGTGCAATCATAGTGCGGATTCATAACATAGTTTTTTTCCAACCAGGTACATTTACTCGAACATAACATCCATTGAACACTGGCCCTCTACTATTCGGGCCCCTTCTAGGACATCTTTGAAGTACCTATTCGGCTTCCGATGATCTTTGCACTCGGGCGGACCTGCGATCGCCACTTCGTTGGCCTTCATCTTTGCCCATTGAATCTTGACGCGGGCGAAGGCCATCCGACACCTTCTATGTAGGCAGACCGCTTAATGGAGTCGATCCGAGGATGCGCGTTGATGAGCCACTTCACGAGGCCGAAGTAGCTGTTGTGCATGGGCTCGGCAGGCCAAAGTTGGACTATTAAATCCTTCATGGCCAAACTGGCCACCCTATATAGTTCGGTCAGCTGCTTCAGCTGGTCGCTCAGAGGCGTCGGATGCTCCGGCACGAGATACTGCAACTAGAAGATCTTCTCGGTCGAGGTCCCCTCCCGGGCTCGGAAGAACTACGCGGCATCAGCGACACTCCTCGAAAGATCTGCAAACGTGCCTGGAGAACTCCAAACTCGGGTCAGCAAGATATAGCTCTTACTTCCAAATTTACTCTGCAGAAGAAATGCCTTACTAGCCACTATCTGCCTCGCTTGCTGGATCTCCCTACGAGCGCTCTGGGACTCAACCCAAGCATCTTTGGCATCCTGGAGAGCCTTGCAAAGTTCGGATGCTTGGTCTAAAGTCTTTTCCTCCAAGGATTCGCACTTGGTGATGGCGTCCTTGAGCTCTTTCTCGACTTTGGCCACCCGAGCTTCATGTTGGCGGTGGGCAGTTTGCTCCGCCTCCAGCTCCTTAGCCTGTGCGATGGCGGAGCCATCAAACACGGTTTATATTATAGTTTACCTGTGCGATGCAGGGCACATGGTTAGTCCATTCGAACTATTTGCGATGAGGAAAAACAACAGACACGGGCAGTCATATCAATGTGTGTGCGATATACGGCATACAGTTCGCTCCGATGAACTATTCGCTATTAGGGAAGGCAATAGAAACGGTCAGCCAAATCAACGTGTGAGTGATATACGGCATACAGTTCACTCGAATGAACTGTTTGGATTAGGGAAGAGAACATCAACGGTTTAACTTAACAAGATGTGTGTGATATGCGGCAAACAGGCCTAGCGGTTAATTTGAGAACCAGTACACATAGGAAAATTTGTGTGTTCAAAAAACATAAATTATTAAAAAGTAACGAGATAGACCTTATTCAAGCCAATCAACATAATCAACATGTGTCCAGAAAACAAAAAATGTAAAAATTACAAAACAAAGACCTCGATATTAACTAGATGGATGGGTCACTACAAAGGTTTATAATAAACCTTTGCAGTTACCCATCCAACTACTTAATATCGAGTCAACTTCCAGTCCGGTCACCCATCTCATGAGTACTCCACCCTCAGCACAATTAACTTGGGAGTTCTGTTAGATGAGCTATTGGTAGAGAAGTTGGTCCTTGCTACTGTAGATCCCTCTTTGCAGCCTTTATTGCGCAACACAATGGAAAGGGTTCAACTGAACAAGATGTGTGTGATACGCGGCAAACAGTTCCATGATCAGAAATGTGTGCGAAGACCAATAATAACACAGACGATTGCTACTAATAAGCCGTGTGATTTTCTCTATCTACAGAAGAATAACGTGTGTATATATATAACTGAAATGAACATCCAGTTACATAAGGGGGTGAGGTGTTGCTTAATGAGTTTCTTGCTCAAAGTGCTTAGTGATATGCTCCAAAAACCCTCAACTACTTTCTCACATCCACATATGTCCCAAACCAAAAGTCAAACTCGGCCCCACCAAAACTTTCTATCCGGCGCCACCGAGTTCAGTTGACATAGCCACTGCCAGAAACCCTAGTCTTTTCGGTCTCACCGATAGGGATCTCAGCCTCACCAAGATGGGATTGTAATCTCTCTATTTCCCTTCGTCATGTTTCGATCAAACTGAGATGAGCGATCAGTCCCACCGAGATTGCAATGCAAACTCTCTGTTTCCCGTTCGTAAAGTTTCGGTCCAACCGAGATGAGTGAATCGGTCCCACCGAGTTTGCCTAACCAACTCTCTGTTAGTCTATTACCAAAATCGGTCTCACCGAGTTTGTGTAATTGGTCTCAGCGAGATTACATTATGCGTTAAGCCTAACGATATCGGTCCTAACAAGTTGACGTATCAGTCCCATCAAAATGCGTAACGGTCACATTGTGAACTAAATCGGTCAGACCGAGTTTCACGATTCGGTCCCACCGAGTTTGGTAAGTTGTGTGTAACGGTTAGATTTCGTGTGGAGGCCATATATACTCCTCCACCCACTCTTCATTCGTAGAGAGAGCCATCAGAACATGCCTACGCTTGAGTGTTGGGGAGACTATCATTTGAAGCACAAGAGCAAGGAGTTCTTCATCAACACACCATTTGTTACTTCTTGGAAAGTGGTGTCTCCTAGATTGTCTAGGTGTCACTTGGGAGCCTTCTTCAAGATTGTGGAGTTGAACCAAGGAGTTTGTAAGGGAAAGGAGATCGCCTACTTTGTGAAGATCTACCTGAGTGAGGCAAGTCCTTCATGGGCAACGGCCATGGTGGGATAGACAAGGTTGCTTCTTCGTGGGACCTTCGTGGGTGGAGCCCTCCGTGGACTGGCGCAACTGCTACCCTTTGTGGGTTGAAGTCTCCATCAACGTGGATGTACGATAGCACCACCTATCGGAACCACGGATAAAAAATCTCCATGTCAACATTGCATTTGCCTCCTCAAACTCCTCCCTTTACCTTCGTATGCAATTGTTTTACATTCCCCTGCTATACTCTTAGAATTGGATGTGTAGGTTGATTGCTTGACTTGTGCCAAGTTGCTAAAATCTACCAAGAACTAAAATTGGGAAAAGGCTAGATTTTCATTTGGTCAAGTAGTCTAATCACCCCCCCTCTAGACATACTTTTGATCCTACAAGTGCTATCAGAGCTTTAGTCTCCACTTGCTTTCATTTCCATAGGTTTTGGTGGTCATAGCCTTGGTTTCACAACCTAGAAGAGTATGGCGTCCAACGAGGGAAATTACCAACGTAGAGGTCCTTACTTTGATGGTACAAATTTTGCTAGTTGGAAGATTAAGATGAAAATGCATATTCTTGGACATAACCCCGCCGTTTGGGCTATTGTGTGTATTGGCTTGCAAGGTGAATTCTTTGATGGGAGAGAACCGAACCGTGAAGCTACCGCGGAAGAGTTGAAGATGCTGCAATACAGTGCTCAAGCTTGTGATATTCTCTTCAACGGATTGTGCCCCGAAGAATTCAACAAAATCGGCCGTCTTGAGAATGCAAAGGAAATTTGGGATACTTTGATTGACATGCACGAATGTATCGACTCTGTCAAGGAATCCAAATTGGATGTGCTTCAAAGTCAACTTGATAATTTCAAAATGAAGGATGGTGAAGGCGTTACTGAAATGTACTCTATGCTTGCTCTCATCACAAATGAGATTGCCGACTTACGAAGTGAAGAGATGAACGACAATTTCATCATCAAGAAGATCCTAAGATCCTTGGATGGAAAATATGATACCATGTGCACATTGATCCAAATTATGCCCAATTTCAAAGATCTCAAACCAACGGAAGTCATTGCAAGAATTGTTGCTCATGAGATGTCACTCAAGGATAAGGAAGAGCTCCACAACAAGTCAAGTGATGCTTACAAAGCCTCATGTGAAGCTCCCACATCATCAAGTGAGAAACAAACCTTTAATGAAGATTTGAGCCTAATGGTGAAGAACTTCACCAAGTTCTACAAGAGTAGAAGCAAGGAAAGAAGTTCCAAGTCAAGGTCCTACAATGACAAAAGATCTTCTAGTCGTGAGCGTAATTGCTACAATTGTGGAAGACCCGGACACTATTCCAATGAGTGTACGGCTCCCTACAAAAGAAGAGAAGATTCTCCAAAAAGAAGGAGTAGAAGAGAAGAATCACCATCAAGAGAAAGAAGGAGTAGAAGAGAAGAATCACCATCAAGAGAAAGAAGGAGTAGAGATGATCATTATGAACAAAGAACATCCCAGAGAAGCAAGGATTCGGAAAGGAAGGACAAATCATCAAAGAGCTACACAAAACGAAGACATCAAGCTCATGTTGGTGAATGGGTATCCGACTCCGAATCCAACAATCACTCCGAGAGAAGCTATCACTCCGACTTCGAATATACTCAAGATGAAGGTGTTGCCAGTCTAGTACTTGTGTCAACCAACTCCTACGACATATTTGACTCACCAAATGAAGGAATTGGAAGATGCTTCATGGCTAAAGGCTAAAGGTATCACACCCCGAGTATTTTGATTTCAATGGTGATGAAGATGACTTGTTAGGTGATGATGATTTACTTGTTGACAACTCTAGTGATGAATACTTTGATGAAACGTCAATTAATCATGCTAATCAAGATAAACGAATGACAATGATATGGAGAAGATTGAGCGCCTAACTAAAGAACTAAACACTCTTAAGTTAGCTCATGAAACTATCTTGGAAGATCATCGAGAACTTTTAAAGACTCATGAGAAGTTACGCTTTGAAAAGCTCAACCTTCAGCAAGAGCATGAGTTTTTAAAGGCAATCAATGATGATCTTCGCAAGAAAAGTTCTTCTTACATTGCCAAGCATATACTCTTATCTACTTACATGACACAATTCAAGTCTAGTAACAAGAACAAGAAAGATTCTTCTTCTAGTAGTAACAATAATCATACTAAATCCAATGTTGTTGCTTCTAGTAGTTCTCTTGATTCCACTAATGATTCTCTTAGCCAAGTTACACTTGAGCAAGAAAATAGCATATTGAAGACAATTATTGAGAAAGGTGTTTGCAAGAGCCTTGCCGGAAGTAAGCAATTCGAGGAGATTGTACGCAAGCAAGGAAGGCACCAGAAGAATCAAGGTGTTGGTTTTGAACGAAAGTTCAATGCCAATGGAGTTGAGTGGGAATAATATCAATACCCCAAGGCGAAGTTTGTTCCTCAACAAGATAAGTACGATCCTACTTCTTTCAAAGGAACACAAGCTCAAGATGATCTTCCACCACAAGACCACAAGCAAAAAGGAAGGACTAGCTTGAAGAGAAGATTGATGCATTTGAAGAAGCTCCTAAGGCCTTTGTCAAGTGGGTTCCCAAGACTACATCAAGTTCTACTTCATCAATTACGACTACAACTCCAAGGATTCCCATCAAGATGGTGTGGATCCCAAAGAATAAGAATTGGAGAGTTCTCGAGGGTGACTCCGCCAACATACTTCACTCATATCATTTTGGCAAGGACAAGTGCAATCAACTTCCACATCTTGCACTAGTTCAAGGAGTCACAAACCCTCTTGTTGGTAAGACAAGGCACATGGTAACCTAATGCTTTCATGGACATCATCTTGTGTGTGCATCACTCTATGTCTATGGATATCGTTGTTTGTTCCTTGTGGGACTAACCCGTGTAGGTATTGAAAGTGCAACTCACTCCAATGTATTGCTCCGAATGATCTACATCAACATTGAGCATCCAATTTTCAACACCTACATGAAGTCATCATCGACAAAACCCAAGGTTAGTTCATCCCTCTTAGGGGGGATCTCACATCTAGGGGGAGATTTACTCTAAGAATTAAGCTAAAGCAACTCTAATGGTGTGAACACAAAAATGCTTTATGTAAAAGTGGAAACCCCACTTGTGCTTAAACGATGAGTATGACCTGTGATTAAATGTTCTCATTTGACTCCTAAGTCAATATACTCATATATATATGACCTATTCATCGCCAATTGCTTGATAGATGCTAGAGTGTTTGTGCATGCTTTGCCACATATTTCATTTTCCGTTTTATTGTGTGAGCATGTTGGTTTCATATTTTACTCATTCGAGGACATCCACTTGTTGTTTTGATTGTCTGGTTTATTTCCTTTTGCCAAGAGGATGGACAAGAATTCCTAAGAACCTTCTCTCGCTATATATGCTTTTCTCGTCTCAAACTCTATTCATGCTACATCACAAAGTTTGATCAAGTCAGATTCGAACCACTCTTTGAGGAGCACTCGGAGTCCCCAATTCGTCATAGACTTAAACTTAGAAAACCTCTTTGTGCATTTCGGTCTGACCAGTTCACCCTTTTCAGTCATACTGAGATCACTAAGTTGATCTAGGTTTTCAATCTCGGTGCAACCGATTAGAACCTTTCGATCACACCGAGTTGCAGTAACTGCTCACAGTTTAGCATCTCGGTGCCACCGAGTTGTTCCACTCGATCACACCGACAGGGTCAGGTTATATATACCAACGGGTCAAATTTTGGAATTTTTTCTGAAACTCTTCACCCGCGCATAACCTGCTCTGCCTCTTCGGGTCTCCGAATCGTCTTCTTGCCGCCAGCGACCTCCCGCTGCTGGTCTCCGCCGCCGACAACGGCAATCTGCCCCGCCATTGCCGCCGTAGCAAGTTCACCGCCGAGTTATGGTATGAACTTGATACTTTGTGCTATTCATTAACTCCGATTCGTAGCACATTGCTTTGCCATGATTCTTGCCACGTATGAAATCATCCTGTCCAGCGCAAACATCCTGTAGATTAGATTTGATTTGAAAATTTAGGGTTAGGTTTCCGCCGAACTCATCTCGGACCGACCGAGTTGTTGAAATCGGTCTCACCGATTTGGCTTAGGCCATTGCACATGTGATTTTCGGTCTGACCGAGAATTGCAAACCAGTGTGACCGAGTTTGATTCTCTGTGAAACCCTAGCAGTCTCGGTGCCACCGAACGGTGACTCGGTCTTACTGAGTTCACTAGTTTAGGTTCCAAAAGCTGCTTCGGTATCACCGAGTTTACAAATCGGTAGCCCCGAAATGCTTTCTGTGGATAACTAAAACTAACTCTTGAGTCATCTATTTTGCAAAACCTCTGTACTTTGTGATGCTCATCCACTCTACCTCATCTATATCTATTCATAGGGTCTGCTATCAGTGAGTTTGCAGAAATGTCTGATCAAAGTGATAGCCAGAACAAGTCTGAAGAGCAAGCTCAATTGAGTGAGGGCACTAGTCCCTCAAGCAGCTATGATGTGGGCAGCAGGAGCACACCCAGCAACTTGCCAAAGGCAGCTACCAGGACAAGGATGAAGAAAACCTCAGATTCTAAAGATGAGGATTATGTGGCTGTTGAGGATGAGGCCACTTCAAGGAAGAGAGTGATGAAGAAGGAGAATGGCAGTGCTGCTACCACAAAGCCTGGCATGAACAAGAAGGCACCTGCCAGGAGAGTGCCTACATCCAAACCCAAGAAGGTTGCCATAGGTGAAACTATGAAGTTCACAATTGAATCTGAAGAAGAAGGTGCTGGTGAAGACAAGAAAAAGAAGAGGGCAAGAACAACTACTTCCAAAGTTCTTGGTAAGCCCTACATGAGTTGAGATTCTGAAGAAGAAGATGAAGAGGAAGAGGATGCTGCTCCAGCTCCTAAAGCTCATAAGCTCATGGGAGAGGCAATCAGATCAGGGGCTCCATCTAAGCCCAAAGCTGCTCCCAAGGCTGCTGCTCTAGCTCAAAAGCCTAAACCCAAGAGGAACACCAGAAGTATACCTACTGAGGAGAAGAACAAGGCCCCAGTGCCTGAAGTTGCAGAAGAAGATGATTCACTTGTTTTGAGATAACTGAAGCCCAAGATCCCTGACCACAATGATGCACATCCTGTTGCAGAGAACATGAAAATCAGGAAGGATTCAGGACTGAGATTATGGAGACAGTCTGATCCATATGCTATCAGGAGAAGAACTACTGTTGACTACAGGTTTCACACTAAGGAATAGCAAGACTTTTATGAGACAATTTTGCTTGACAAGAAGCCTATTGTCTGTGACATGAGATGGGTTAACTAGGAGTAGATCAAGGAGAATGAAGATCACTATCCAGGTATATATGATAGCTTCAAAGCATGTGGAGTCGATACATTTGTTGCCCAAAAGCTCACCGAGTGGAATGATGAGCTGATCATGCAGTTTTACTCCATTGTCCACTTCTAGCCAGATGGGAAGATCATCTGGATGTCAGAAGGTACTAGGTACCAATCCTCTGTGGAAGAATGGGCTCAGTTGATCAATGCTCTACAAGAAAATGAAGATGACTTGGATTTTTATGCTAAAAAGAAGAAAGACCATAACACTATGGCACACATGTACAAAGAGATCCCAGATGATGCTTTGGAGACTCATAAGTTTGGATATGTCCATTTCTTGTTGTCTGGTTTGCCTACCATCAACTGGATCCTAAGGCACACATTGCTACCCAAGTCAGGTGAGCACAAGATGATCAAAGGACATGCTATCAATTTGCTACATTTGTTTGATGTGCCTGAAAAGTTTAAAGTCATGAGTCTGATTGTGGAGACAATCAAAAGGACAGCAGCTGATCAGAAGAGATCTTGTGGGTATGCCCCACAAATTCAGGAGCTCATCAAGTCCAAGATGGGCACAGGCAAATATCTATTGGATAAGGAGCACCTGTCCATCTACCATGAATTTGAGGACAACACTGTTGTTATGAATGAGAATGAACCATCATCAACTCAAGCACATGAGAAGAGAGAGAAGGCAAGTGCAGAGAAAGCTGCAAAGATGTCAACTGCTGAAGAGGCATCTCAAGTGTTCCTAAAGAGCAAGCAAGATAAGCTTGTATATCTGATTGCCTCCACCTTGAGGATTGAGAAGGGCTTGGCCACCCTGACTCAAAACCATGAGAGCTTGGAGAGGATCATTGAGCAGAAATTCTATGCTCTTGATGTCAAGGTAACTGAGATCCAAACTGCAGTTGAGCAACTTCAGGAGGAAGTGGAGGAGAAGAAGGGAAAGTCTACTACAGATGCTTTTGCTAGAGAGCCTAGAGGACATAGATCTGCTGTAGTGCTAGTCACGGATACTAGAGCTATAACATCTGCACCAGCTGCCACAGCTTCAGTGCCACCAGCTCCAGTAGCCACTTCACCAGCTCCAGCTACATCAACAGACGCTTTCGTCCTTTGAGTCATCTCTACGCCACCTCATGAAGACCAAGCCTGAGATACGTTTAGCACTATGCATTTTTTGAACTTTTTGGTAACTTGTTGCCAAAGGGGGAGAAAATGTATAGATCATAGGCTTCGAGAGAGAGTGTTGCTTTTTTATCTCTCTTGTTTTTGGTTGAACTTCTTGATTGTGTGCTTGTGAGCTACTTGTTTACTTGTTTGATCGTGTCTTTGATCATATGCTACCCTTTATGCTTGTTGGATGATATTATCTCTTATATCCTTATATGATCATTCACTTTTGCTTGGTGATGAGTGCATGTGTTCAATTATTATCATTTTGAGTGCTCCACCAAGATGTATGTGACATGAAAGAGTAACCTGTGATCCTAACACATTGTGCATTTGCAATCCAAAGCAAATTTTAAATAATGCACAAATTTAGGGGGAGGTCTTGCTTATCACATACTTCTCAAAGAGATGATATTTTTCAATCTTATTATCATTTGTTGAAGCTTTGATCTGTATGTTGTCATCAATTACCAAAAAGGGGGAGATTGAAAGTGCAACTATCCCTGGGTGGTTTTGGTAATTCCTAACAACATATAGCTCATTGAGCTCATGCTATTTCAAGATAAATATTTCAGGAAAGCTCAATATTTGGCATGGCATGGATGAGAAACGTGGACCCCACAAAATGCTAAGGACAAAAGGATTGGCTCAAGCTCAAAGCACAAGACTCTACATTTTTTATTTTAGTGATTCAAGATCACATTGAGTCCATAGGGGGTGAGGTGTTGCTTAATGAGTTTCTTGCTCAAAGTGCTTAGTGATATGCTCCAAAAACCCTCAACTACTTTCTCACATCCACATATGTCCCAGACCAAAAGTCAAACTCGGCCCCACCGAAACTTTCTATCCGGCGCCACCGAGTTCAGTTGACATAGCCACTGCCAAAAACCCTAGTCTTTTCGTTCTCACCAATAGGGATCTCGGCCTCACCGAGATGGGATTGTAATCTCTCTGCTTCCCTTCGTAACGTTTCAGTCAAACTGAGATGAGCGATCAGTCCCACCGAGATTGCAATGCAAACTCTCTGTTCCCCTTTCGTAACGTTTCGTTCCAACCGAGATGAGCGAATCGGTCCCGCCGAGTTTGCCTGACCAACTCTCTGTTTGTCTACTAGCAAAATAGGTCTCACCGAGTTTGTGTAATCGGTCTCACCAAGATTACGTTATGCCCTAACCCTAACGATATCGGTCCTACAGAGTTGACGTATCAGTCCCACCAAAATGCGTAACGGTCACATTATGAACTAAATCGGTCTGACCGAGTTTCACGATTCGGTCCCACCAAGTTTGGTAAGTTGTGAGTAACGGTTAGATTTTGTGTGGAGGCTATATATACCCCTCCACCGACTCTTCATTCGTAGAGAGAGCCATCAGAACATGCCTACACTTCCAACATGTATTTTCTGAGAGAGAACCACCTACACTTGTGTTGAGGTCAAGATATTCCATGCCTACCACATAAATCTTGATCTCTAGCCTTCCCCAAGTTGCTTTCCACTCAAATATTCTTTCCACCAAATCCAAATCCTGTGACACAGAGAGTTCAGTGTTGGGGAGACTATCATTTGAAGCACAAGAGCAAGGAGTTCATCATCAACACACCATTTGGTACTTCTTGGAGAGTGGTATCTCCTAGATTGGCTAGGTGTCACTTGGGAGCCTCCGTCAAGATTGTGGAGTTGAACCAAGGAGTTTGTAAGGGCAAAGAGAACGCCTACTTCGTGAAGATCTACCCGAGTGAGGCAAGTCCTTCGTGGGCGTCGGCCATGGTGGGATAGACAAGGTTGCTTCTTCGTGGACCCTTCGTGGGTGGAGCCCTCCATGGACTCGCGCAACCGTTACCCTTCATGGGTTGAAGTCTCCATCAATGTGGATGTACGATAGCACCACCTATCGGAACCACGGATAAAAAATCTCCGTGACAACATTGCGTTTGCCTCCTCAAACTCCTCCCTTTACCTTCATATGCAATTGTTTTACATTCCGCTACTATACTCTTAGAATTGCATGTGTAGGTTGATTCCTTGACTTGTGCTAAGTTGCTAAAATCTGCCAAGAACTAAAATTGGGAAAAGGCTAGATTTTTATTTGGTCAATTAGTCTAATCACCCCCCCCCTCTAGACATACTTTCGATCCTACAATTTGAAGCCTGAAACCTTGAGCGCTTTTAGATTGTTGGTGGTGTCCACGGTAGCAAAATTGTAGTCAGAGCTGTTGATAAACCTGGAGAAACGCTCGCAAGGCCTTGTGGCCAGGTGGTAGTGGTAGACAAGGACGTCATGTTGCACGTACAGGTGGGTGACGACAACCTTCTGATCGTGCCCGGCACGACTGATGGTGTGCTCGAGGTCGAAGCCGACCACTTGGTACTTATCATCGGCAAGGAACAGCTCCATAGTGTGGATGGAGATCTCCACCGACACCAGATCGTTCGTGTACACCACCGAGAGGCTCTTCCCCCTCACATGGGTGTCCACTACGTGACGCGTGGTGAACTGGCCGCCGTTGTCGTCGTCGGCCGTTGGGAGCACCATTGGAGCCACGGGGATCACCATTGGAACCGCTGGATATCCTCTTTGTATGTTTCGTCGTGGGTGTGCTTATTGTGTCGTGTGATGTGAGAGATGAAGGTAAATGGCCGAAGGAATAAATGGAGGCTGCGCGGCCTAGATTCTCGGCGCGTTCGCATGGCAGTTTTGGCAGTGGGTAACTGCATTGTCGCGCCGTGCCAAGCGCAACCACATGCACACCAACATGTGTGATCGTGCGCTAGCCCCAAACACTGGCAGCGCACATGGAGGGACGAGGGAAGAGCACCCGGAGGGATGGGAGAGTAGAGCACACATAGTGGGACGCGAGCAAAGCGCGCCGCGGCAGCCTCAACCACAAGAAACCACATGCATAGAGCAATTGAACTCGCATGAAATGGTTGCCTACTAGTCGGCCGACACTTGAATCGCTGCGTAGAGAGCAGCCATGTTCTACTGCCTCCGTCTTGGTATATAGTCCCCTTTATATTCTGTGCCATACTTTGCCATCAAATTTAACCGACAAAATGTTAATGCATGTTATAAAAATTATATAATTGGGAACTATGTTCAAATACAAATCCAACTATATAATCTTTGGCGACATGGATTTGTATTTTATTTGTTAAATCCTACTTGTCAACTGCTACCTCTTGAGCTTGTGTTGGTTTTCCCTTGAAGAGGAAAGGGTGATGCAGCAAAGTAGTGCAAGTATTTCCCTCGGTTTTGAGAACCAAGGTATCAATCCAGTAGGAGATGACGCACAAGTCAACGAATACCTGCACATACAATCAAGAACTTGCAACCAATGCGATAAAGGGGTTGTCAATCCCTTCATGGTCACTCGCAAAAGTGAGATCTGATAGAGATAGATAAACGGTAAAGTAAATATTTTTGGTATTTTTGGTTTATAGATTGGAAAGTAAAGATTGCAAAATTATAGATCGGAAACTAGCAAGCTGTAAACGAGATTCAACATAATAGAAAAGAGACCCAGGGGCCATAGGTTTCACTAGTGGCTTCTCTCGAGATAGCATATATTACGGTGGGTGAACAAATTGCTACCGAGCAATTGATAGAAAAGGGCATAACTATGATGACATCTAAGGCAATGTTCGTGAACATAGGCATCACGTCCATGTCAAGTAGATCGACTCCTTCTTGCATCTACTACTATTACCCCACACATCGACCGCTATCCAGCATGCATCTAGAGTATTAAGTTCATAAAGAACCAAGTAACGCATTAAACAAGATTACATGATGTAGAGGAATTAACTCAAGCAATATGATAAAAACCCCATCTTTTTATCCTCGATGGCAACAATACAATACGTGCCTTGCTGCCCCTTCTGTCACTGGGAAAGGACACGGCAAGACTGAACCCAAAGCTAAGCACTTCCCCCATTGGAAGAAAGATCAATATAGTAGGCCAAAGTAAACAGATAATCCGAAGAGACTTGCAAGGATATCAAATCATGCATATAATAAATTAGAGAAGAACCAAATAATATTCATAGATAATCTTGTTCATAAATCCACAATTCATCGGATCTCAGCAAACAAACTGCAAAAGAGTATTAAATCAAATAGATCACCAAGAACATCGAGGAGAACATGGTATTGAAAATCAAAGAGAGAGAAGAAGCCATCTAGCTAATAAGTATGGACCCGAAGGTCTGTGGTAAACTACTCACGCTTCATCGGAGAGGTAATGGTGTTGATGTAGAAGCCCTTTGTGATCGAATCCCCCTCTGGCAGGACGCCGGAAAAGGCCCCAAGATGGGATCTCATGGGTACAGAAGGTTGCGGCGGTGGAAAACTGGTTTTGTGGCTCGCCCTGATATTTTAGGGTATAAGAATATATGTAGGCGAAGGAACTAGGTCATGGGAGCTACGAGGGGCCCACGAGGGTGGCGGGCGCACCTTCTCTCCTGGGAGCGCTCTCCTGCCTCGTGGCTTCCTCGTTGCGTCTCCGACTTCATCTCCAAGTCTTCTGGTTTGCTTTTGGTCCAAGAAAGATCGTTGCGAAGGTTTCATTCCATTTGGACTCCGTTTGGTATTCATTTTCTGCAAAACTCTAAAATAGGCAAAAAAACAGAAACTGGCACTGGGCCCTCGGTTAATAGGTTACTCCCAAAAATAATAGTAAATAGCATATTAAGGCCCATTAAACATCCAAAACAGATAATATAATAGCATGGAACAATCAAAAATTATAGATACGTTGGAGACGTATCAAGCATCCCCAAGCTTAATTCCTGCTCGTCCTCGAGTAGGTAAATGATAAAAAAGAGAATTTTTTATGTGGAATGCTACCTAACATATTTATCCATGTAATTTTCTTTATTGTGGCATGAATGTTCAGATCCTAAAGATTCAAGACAAAAGTTTAATAATTACATAAAAACAATAATACTTCAAGCATACTAACAAAGCAATCATGTCTTCTCAAAATAACATGGCCAAAGAAAGCTATCCCTACAAAATCATATAGTCTGGCTATGCTCTATCTTCATCACACAAAATATTTAAATCATGCACAAGCCCGATGATAAGCCAAGCAATTGTTCCATACTTTTGATGTTCTCAAACCTTTTCAATCTTGACGCAATACATGAGCGTGAGCCATGGACATAGCAATATAGGTGGAATAGAAGGGTGGTTGTGGATAAGACAAAAAGGAGAAGATAGTCTCACATCAACTAGGCGTATCGACTGGCTATGGAGATGCCCATCAATAGATATCAATTTGAGTGAGTAGGGATTGCCATGCAAGGGATGCACTATAGCTATAAGTGTATGAAAGCTCAAAAGGAAAAACTAAGTGGGCGTGCATCCAACTTGCTGGCTCACGAAGACCTAGGGCACTTTAAGGAAGCCCATCATTGGAATATACAATCCAAGTTCTATATTCAAAAAATTCCCACTAGTATATGAAAGTGACAACATAGGAGACAATCTATCATGAAGATCGTGGTGCTACTTCGAAGCACAAGTGTGGAAAAAGGATAGTAATATTGCCCCTTCTCTCTTTTTCTCTCATTTTTTTATTTGGGCCTTCACTTCTTTATGGCCTTTTTTTCATCTGGAGTCTCATCCCGACTTGTGGGGGAATCAATAGTCTCCATCATCCTTTCCTCACATGGGACAATGCTCTAATAATAAAGATCATCACACTTTTATTTACTTACAACTCAAGAATTATAACTCAATACTTAGAAAAAAATAAGACTCTATGTGAATGCCTCCAGCGGTGTACCGGGATGTGCAATGATTCAAAAGTGACATGTATGAAAAAAATTATGAACGGTGGCTTTGCCACAAATATGATGTCAACTACGTGATCATGCAAAGCAATATGACAATGATGGAGCGTGTCATAATAAACGGAACGGTGGAAAGTTGCATGGCAATACATCTTGGAATGGCTATGAAAATGCCATAATAGGTAGTTATGGTGGCTGTTTTGAGGAAGGTATACGGTGGGTGTAAGGTATCGGCGCAAATTGCACGACGCAAGAGAGGCTAGCAATGGTGGAAGGGTGAGAGTGCGTATAATCCATGGACTCAACATTAGTCTTAAAGAACTCACATACTTATTGCAAAAATCTATTAGTTATCGAAATAAAGTACTACACGCATGCTCCTAGAGGGATAGATTGGTAGGAAAAGACCATTGATTGTCCCCGACCGCCACTCACAAGGAAGACAATCGATAAATAAATCATGCTCCAACTTCATCACATAACGGTTCACCATACGTGCATGCTACAGGAATCACAAACTTTAACACAAGTACCTCTCAAATTCACAATTACTCTACTAGCATGACTCTAATATTACCATCTTCATATCTCAAAACAATCATAAAGAATCGAACTTCTCATAGTATTCAATGCACTTCATATGAAAGTTCTTATTATATCCATCTTGAATGCCCAACATATTAGAACTAATTTTATAACCAAAGCAAATTACCATGCTGTATATAAGTGAAGCATGAGAGTTCAACAATTTCTATAAAATAAAACCACCGTCGTGCTCTAAAAAGATATAAGTGAAGCACTAGAGCAATATTGTCTAGCTCAAAAGATATAAGTGAAGCACATAGAGTATTCTAATAAATCACGATTCATGTGTGTCTCCCCAAAAAGGTGTGTACATAAAGGATGATTGTGGCAAACTAAAATGTGACACCCCAAAAATTTTGCCTGCTTTATTAATTAAAATTTTACCAGGAAACTTAAACTTTTATTTTCTCGATTTCGTTTAGATTTCAGAACCATTATCTTTCTTATTATTATGGAGTTTTTACCCCAGGTGAAAACTTTTCAGTCATTATTGGACTTATTTCCCCTCTTAAGAAAATAAATTCTTTTATCAGTGGGATTATTTATTCAATTATTTTTCCCTGAGCTTTATTTCTCTAAAATGGTTTTCAAGGTTTTAGGGTCCCATTTACACTGCAACCCTTTGATAAACTTATTTAAAAATCCCACCAAAATTTGGAGATGTCATGTAATGTTTTCAATATGCAAAAATATATTTCATTCATTGGATATTTTGAGTTCTACACCAAGTTTTCAAATCTGATCCAGGGGGCAATTTTGCACTACAACCTATTTAAATATTTCTTTAAAACTTCTACCAAAATTATGGGATGTTAATAGGAGTATATTATTCACCTTTATGCAAAAACCCCTTGATGTTCTTTGAAAAAATGAGTGAATCAACCTCTTTTTCATTCTGGCCCAGCATGGTGATTTGTACTGCAACCATATTTTAACTTGCCCTTTTTGCTGTGATCCCTTTTCCAACTTATAGCCCATCCTACCAAACCCTTAAGTCCAGGAGGTTGGACTCATTGGAGCAATTTTAGTGCTTGCAATCATGCCCTTTTCTTTCTGTCCAAAACTGAAGTTTTGCAAAACTTGCACTAACAAGTTTCTCCTTTTGACAAACTAACTTCACCACCCTCTCATGCATCCAAAGAGACACTAGCCTGGAGAATTTGGCCACTCCAAGAAATGCCTAAGTGCCCGTGGCATTTTGTCAAACACCTTATGGGCATGATCAGTTTTGACATAGTTTCTGATCTGTGCAATGAACCTGCTTCCTTTGCCTAACCACCTTGTCCACTAAACTCCTACCTAAATCTAACCTAGGTCTGCTAATGCCAGCCTCACCCAAGCTCTGTAGCATGCACTGGCATTTCGTCGAGCACATGGTGGGTGTGCTCTGGGCGCGCCCAGAGCGCGCGTTTTGCATGTGCCGTGTCCGAGCCGCCGCGCCCCTGGCCTGTTCCCCGAGCTTATCCAAACCATCTGCCGCTCGGAGCGTAGGGCCAAGCCTCGACCCATACCCCCTCACGAGCACCACAGCCCCTTGCCACGTCTCCGGCAAGCCAGAAGCTAGCCTCCACTGCCGCCCGACAGCCTCTGCACTGGCCGGCGCCGCCCGAGCCACTCCCGCTCGCCAGCTCACCCCTGGAGCAGTGCCCGCTCTCCGCTAGCTCCGGCCGCCATCCCCAGCCCCGCCACGATGCCCTGCAAGCTACAGAATGGCGGTCGCCGACGATCTTAACCACGGCCGCCGCAAACCGACCTTGTTGCGCTATAAAAGGAGGCCCCCAAGCTCATCCGAGCACTCAGGCGACCTCAGGCCACCCCCATGGCAACCCCACAGTCAGCAATCGTCGGGGGAAGCCATCTTCCCCGACTTCGGCCGGTTTGGCCGCCGCCACTAGAGCCCCTCCTGTCCGTCCGACGCCACCACTAGACTCCACATGATCTTGCGGAGCCGCCCACACCATCAGCCTCATCAGAGAGCCACCGTAGCGCGGATCCCCAATCGTGCCCGAAGCCATCTCCGCCGCGAAGCTCGTCGCCGGCGACTCCGTCCACGTCGGCAACCATGGCGGGTACCCACGGGTTCGTCTCGACCACCGAGCACACCCATGTGCTCAGATCACCAAGGAATGCCTCCGTTCGCCGGCGAGCCTCGCCGGAGCTCCGCCTCTGTTCGGTTGGAGGAGGCGACGCGCGCGTGTACTGGTCAAACCTGACTAGTGGGCCAGGCAGGCCCACTGTCAGTGACCCAGCGTCGGTCCATGCAGGCGTAAGTGGAAGCTTATTTCGAGAGTACGTCTTCGACGTGTATCGTTTTCTTTTCTTTTTCTGTTTTATTTTAAAACCAGAGATTTGACTAAACTTTGACCGGCTATATCTTTTTAAATAAAACTCCAAATGAGTTGATTCTTTTTCCTACCTCTCTCAAATTTAGTCTAGTTTATTTTAAGATTCATTTGAAAAAAATTCAGACAACTTCTATGCACTGTTTTTAAAGTATGTGATATTTGAATATTTTCAAAATATGATTTTTGGAGAAGAAGGAAACTTTCAAAAGTTTTAGGTTGCACCCTGCCTCTACACAACTTGAAGGCAAGCATTCTAAACCCTGGCATAATATTTTTGTTTGTTAGTTGGCACGCTTATAACACCACCCTAATACGGAGAACGCGTTATTTTATGTGGTGACACGATCCTTTACTTGAATTGCATATTTGTGATTTCCTTGTTGTTGGAAATGAATATACTTGTGATGGTAATCATCCTCATGTGCCTTGCATGCACGCCGGAGAGGAATCCGGGAAAGCCTCTGCCTTGGGTAGACGTGAGCTTGTCGCCGGTCTCCGTCGGGACGGTTATGTCCGGTATGGCATAGTAGGGTATAATGAGTGGTGATTCTGTTGGTTGAAATATTTTTGTTATACATATCATGCAGGGAATTTATAAACCTCCTGAGTCAACCGTAGATCGAGTCTTGTTCCAGTAACCCCCATACTTGATTTCGTACTACCACTTGTCCCTGCCGCAGGTAGGTTACGGTTCAGTAAGTTGTCAACCCCTTTCTTGGCACACACCGTACAGAGAGGCCATGGTGAAAGATACCAGCTGCATCCGGTAGGCAGGCCACCTGGTCCGGGGGCATGGATGTTTCCGGTTGGGACCAAGAGGGGGGCACCCCTTAGAGCGCGCGTCATAAATTTGATCCCATGCTACGCGAGGTTGTAGCCTCCCCACTTAGAGTTTTACTTGACAGGTGTCGTGGGTGATTCCAGACACCGGTAAGTTAAGCTGGTGTGTGCAAGTCAGGTGTGTTTTCAATTAAAAGTCCATAGACGGAATTAGTCCCGATGGGCTAAAGGAATCCGTTACTCGTGGATAAAGAGTACACCCTCTGCAAAGATAACATCTATTCGAATAGCCGTGTCCATGGTTAAGGACTATAGTCTGGGTCGGGTCAAGTGTCGGTCTTAGTGTCGGTCTTCGGAGGAGAAACTACTAAACCAGAACATGGATCATGACCTGTGATTTATGATGATTGTGATTATTATTGTTATCGACTAACACTTTATATTATTGGATTTATTGAGTATCCCTGGGAAGGTTCTACCTCCTGGATATTCACTGTGATTATTTTTCTTACAAGCCCTTTATGTGGTGTCGCTCAGACGCCCGACTGTGGCATGCTTGTTATTTACTTTATAAGCCCTTTATGTGGTGTCGCTCAGACGCCCGACTATGGCATGCTTGTTATTTAATTTATAAGCCCTTTAAGTGGTGTCGCACAGACGCCCGACTGTGGCATGCTTGTCATTTATTTACCTTATAAGCCTTTTATGTGGTGTCGCTTAGACGCCCGACTGAGGCATGCTTCATATCATGATCCTTTCGAGGAGTCGCTTCAGACACCCGATCGGTGCATGTTATTTCTACTCCATTATTGCATATTCATAACCTGCTTGCATGAATCATGGATTTTATTTTATGACTGACATTATGATCATAGGATAATTCAGAGCATGATTATCACTTGTTATATTATACCCGTGTTCACAATGTTTGCGAGTACATCCAAAGTACTCACTGGCTTATCGCTGGCTATTGTCATGGCCAGATTTCTTGCATGAAGAGGAGCGTTGCGATGACAGCCCTGGAAACTAAGCAACGGTGATAGCAGCCTCGCGAAGATAGGAGTTAACCTGGTCAGTTGTTCCTGTTGGGAAATGGAGTCCCATAGACACTGATGATCCACAAACCGCTTCCGCCATCAACCACTAGAAACCACTTGTTGTACTCATAGGCCAAAATGGTCTTGTACTGCATATTTTGTATTTTGCTTGGAATTTTTGTATCAAGTTGGTGCCTCATCAGCTAACAGTAATCCTGGGGCTGGTGAGCACAATGGCCATTTTCTGGAAATTAATACCCGGAAAACCGGTCCTGACATAAAAATCAAAGGCTCAAATCATACAAGACGCTCCAAGCAAAACACATATCATGTGATGAATAAAAATATAGCCTCGAGTAAAGTTATCGATAGACGAAGACGAAAGAGGGGATGCCTTCCGGGGCATACCCAATCTTAGGCTTTTGGTTATCCTAGAATTTTTCCTTGGGGCGCCTTGGGCATCCCCAAGCTTAGGCTCTTGCCACTCCTTATTCCAAAGTCCATCAAATCCTCACCGAAAACTTGAAAACTTCATAACACAAAACTTCAACAGAAAATCTCATGAGCTCCATTAGTATAAGAAAATAAATCACCACTTTAAGGTACTGTTGTGAACTCATTCTTTATTCATACTAGATGATACCCCGCGCGTTGCTGCGGGAATCAGTTGCAATATATTTTGATTAAATTTAGCTGTCTTAAATACTTGGCACTCCACGTACTAAGGACTATTCTGAATGTAAAAGTTATTAGTTATCTATAAAAGTTAACTTTAAGGGACATATGTTTAGTTAGAAACATGGAATCAATATAAATAACCACCACAATTCATTTCAAATTGCATACCAACAAATTACCAAATTTAAGCTGCAACTACATGACAGAAAATGTGGAATGGAGTTTATGACCAGTCATATATACTATATCCCCAAATCAGCAGATTTTTCTTTTCACCTTGGTCATGGGGTCTCACAGAAAAATGATGGATGGTTTACATTGCCACACTGTACGTTATCACTATATGTGGCCACGATGTTAATTACACCTAAATTACTTACGAAGTATTCTATCCGCATGGATAGAAACCAATCCTCAATTCAGTTATGAAACCAATAGCAGATCAAGAAATTATAAGATGTGAACACTAAACCATAGCATTTGTAGGAAACAAATCGCTGAAAATTGAAGGACAGTCTCACTTTCTTGTACCATTTCTTGGATAAGCAACAACAGTGTATGTACTAATCTCTGCTGCAAAAAAATTCTAAGAGTAAATAAGTGTAAGAAAAAACACTTAAGGATTAGATACCACATTTCGCCAATGCATGAATCAAATACAGAAAACTAAATCCCGTAGATGAAGGAAAGCAAAATAGATGGATGCAATAGTCATTTTATATACCATCTCCAAATGGGCATTATGGAGCAAGCAAAGGTATATAAATGCAAAATAAATATATGTTACAACAATTAACAACAATTTGTCAAAAGACTAACAGAGAAAAGGGAAGCACACAAATATGTACTACATGAAATAACTTGCTGGCCACACCACAGATCAATTAATAAGCATGTTATTATCTGTGCGTCGCAAAGAAAAAGCAGGTAAATTTGTAACATATTTAAGATATGCATATATTGAATTCTCATGCCTCTATATCTATCATAAACTTTGCGAAGGCATACCAATAAATGGTTTGAAGGTGCAGCTCTTATATAATAACCTGTTGGGAAGAGAAAGTATATACACTAACCTGTTTAATGGAGTAAATTGGAAACTTGCATGCTGTCATTAATTCAGAGTTCCACATTCAGAGAACAAAAGAATGACACCTCATGCAATATAATGTAGAATAACTGGCAACAAAAGGCAATAAAGTGGAAAAGCTTAGCTTATTTGTGAAGGAAACAGAATTACGTCTTGGTAGGCATCGTGCCTTTACATGTTAGTAATTGGTGGAAAGGCATGAGAAAAACAAAGATATATATTACCAATCAAACATTGCGTAATAAAAAAGGATATATCCTTATGTCAGCATCAAGCTCTACTTCATATTTTGACCTGTGATCACGACACATCTCCATAGCTATGTGTTTCCTACATAGAACTGCTTGGCAATCCCCAGCATTTGCAAAAAACAATTACCAGCGAGATAGGAAGAAAAACGACGCATGCATATGCAAATACAATCATATTGTATCATAGTGTAGAGTGTAACTGTACGTGTTTTGACTGCATGCTCGTCATACCTTCCAAAGAACAAAGTTGTAAGAGTTGTGGTTCTCGATGATCAACTGAATGACTGAATCATTTGCAAGAGCAAGATCTGCACTTAAGAAAGCTTTGCAGATTGAGTTTGCGACAGATTCAAAAGAAAAACATCATGTACGGCTTATGGGAACTCTAAATCCTTAAAGAACAACCTCGTTGCATGTTTTTTCATGTATAGGATTCTGCATCAGAACCTTCATGGCAATCAAAAACCTACAACCAAGTAACACAGTTAGTTCAGATAGTGCAAGAGAATCTCCCTGAAGTCCATGTGGGTTAGTGGCATCATAGAGGGCAGGTTTTCTTGATGTAGGGAGGACAACATTATTTGGGCATGGAGGTGATGAGTGAAGTTGATTGCTCGCTTGCGTCGTCATACAGACCCAAACTACCATATTGATTCGTTTCTATTGTGTGGAGAAGGAGAAGTATCTTGACTATGTAGGAGACGAAAAGGACAACGATGTGCATCTTTTTTGTACACCGCATCTGATCGTTTGAGCCGGCCGAAACAGGCCTCCCAGCAGCGCCGGAGCTAGCTTGGCCTGGAACAAACACGAGAGCAGAGGAGAACCAAAGCCAAATCAGAAGCACGACCGCCATTTTGGGGCACCAAAGAATCGGCACTGGGAAGGGAATAACAGATCCAGAGAGGCCTAGCGCGGTCGGAGGTGAGACGGACCCGTGGTAAATCCTCGGCAATCATCGACCCATGGCCATGGCACGACGCATGAGGGTGGCGGAAGGAGGTGAGAGCGTAGGCGGGGTGTGCCACTGGGCAGTCGGGAGCGTGAGCGACGCAGAGAGATGGGCCAGGGGATCGAGAGAGATGTATCCTCAGTAATAATGGTGGGGGAAATCGCTTGATTGATTCGCCAGTTACGGAAGGCAGAAGAGGAAGCGGTCGGTCGCTTCGTTTTTTCTTGATGTCGGTTGGTTGCTTCATTGACCATGGATCACATGTGTGGACTAGAAGAGAGGAAAAAACAACGATGATGATGAGAAGAGATCAAGGACTTTACCTATGGGCTTTCAATGGGCTTTTTAGTGTCCAAACAGATTTGGTGAGAAGCCGAGGCGGACAGTCCAACCAAAACAAATCTAGTCGAGGGGATCGATCGACACGAGGAGGCAGGCAGCGAGCGGAATGGCCGAAAGAACGAACCGGTATCTTTAACTTAGCGGTGGCAACTCTCAGTAATTTTGTAAATTTTGATCAGACGGTTGTACACTGCTGAGCTATACTGCATCAACGGTTAGAAGATGTGGATGTTTTACACATGGGACCTACTTGATGATGTGGATGGGCTGCATGATGAGAGAATAGGGAGAAGTGGGGAGCAACTTATTAAGAATGGTAGATTCGTGTAAACCTACTGCATTACAAGTTCTCCATGGTTCATACCCCTGACACTACTCATACATTCATCAAAATAAGCAAACAACACGCGAAAAACAGAATATGTCATGAACAGAACAGTCTGTAGTAATTTGTAACTTTCGAATACTTCTGTAACTCCAACAATTCTGAAATAAATTGGTTGACGTGAGGAATTTGTCTATTAATTCTGTGCAAAAATGATCAACTTAAAACCACTCTTCTATAAAAAAATGACAGCTAATCTCGTGAGCTCAAAGTTTCTGTTTTTTACAGCAAGATCGCATTAAGTTTCACCCAAGTCTTCCCAAACGTTCTACTTGGCACAAACACTAATTAAAAAATAAAACCACATCTAACCAGAGACTAGATGAATTATTTGTTACTAAAAAGGATCAAAAAGTAAAGAACAAAAATAAAATTGGGCACTATCGCTTAACGCCCTTGGCTAGGCGTTGAGATTTTCGTTGATGCTCACATGAAAGACAAGAATTGAAGCACAAAGATAGCATCATATTGCATGTGAAAAACACTTAAGAATAGGCATCTTGTAAGCAAACAAATTATCAAGGAAACCAAAAACTATCATATGCAAGGAAGAAGAAAGAAACAAAAGCAATCTCAACATAACAAAAGGTAAATTTGTAACATGAAAATTTCTACAACCATTTTTCCTTCTCTCATAATAGTTACATGTAGGATCATAAGCAAATTCACAAATATAGATATAAAAAACAAATTCTCAACACGGTCCACATGCATACGAAGTTGACACTCTTTCAAAATAGTGGGATTAACATTACCTAAAGTCATAACCTCTCCAAACCCACTTTTATCAAAAATTTCATAAGATTGAACATACTCCAAATATGTGGGATCTAAAGTTGACACTCTTCCAAAGCCACTTTCAATATTATTGCAAACATTATTATCAATCTCATATTCATCATGGGGCTTAAATAAATTTTCAAGATCATAAAAAGAATCACTCCAATCATGATCGTTGCAACAAATAGTATTCATAGCAAAACTAGCACCCCAAGCTTAGGGTTTTGCATATCATTAAAACAATTGACATTAATATAATTTATAATAACATCATTTCAATCATGATTTTTATTCAAAGATCTATCGTGAATCACTTCATAAAGCACTTCATAAAAAAAATTGGATTCACGGATTTCAAGCAAAACTTCATAAAGATAATCTAATGCACAAAACTCACTAGAAATTGGTTCATCATAATTGGATCTCTTTAAAATATTAGAAAGTAGATGAGGATCCATAAACAATTAACAAGCAAAGATGCAAGCAAAAAGAAGACACATGGTAACACAAGCAAACAAAAGATTGAACGGAAGAAGGGCGAAGAATAGGCCAAATCTTTTTGAAAATCGTTTAAGAAGCGGGGGAGAGGAAAACAAGAGGCGAATGGACAATAATGTAATGCAAGGGAGAAGCATTTATGATGGGTACTTGGTATGGCTTGACTTGACGTAGATCTCCCCGGCAACGGCACCAGGAATCCTTCTTGCTACCTCTTGAGCTTGCATTGGTTTTCCCTTCAAGAGGAAAGGGTGATGCAGTAAAGTAGCGTAAGTATTTCCCTCAGTTTTGAGAACCAAGGTATCAATCCAGTAGGAGATGATGCACAAGTCACCGAATAATTGCACAAACAATCAAAAACTTGCAACCAACGTGATAAAGGGTTTGTCAATCCCTTCACAGTCACTCACAAAAGTGAGATCTGATAGAGATAAACGGTAAAGTAAATATTTTCGGTATTTTTGGTTTATAGATTGGAAAGTAAAGATTGCAAAATAATAGATCGGAAACTAGTAAGATGTAAACGAGATTCAATATAATGGAAAGGAGACCCGGGGGCCATAGGTTTCACTAGTGGCTTCTCTCGAGATAGCATATATTATGGTGGGTGAACAAATTACTGCCGAGCAATTGATAGAAAAGCGCATAATTAAGATGACATCTAAGGAAATGATCATGAACATAGGAATCACGTCCGTGTCAAGTAGAATAACTCCTACCTGCAACTACTACTATTACACCACACATCGACCGCTATCCAGCATGCATCTAGAGTATTAAGTTCATAAAGAACGGAGTAACGCATTAAGCAAGATGACATGATGTAGAGGAATTAACTCAAGCAATATGATGAAAAACCCATCTTGTTATCCTCTATGGCAACAATACAATACGTGCCTTGTTGTCCCTACTGTCGCTGGGAAAGGACACCGCAAGATTGAACACAAAGCTAAGCACTTCTCCCATTGCAAGAAAGATCAATCTATTAGGCCAAACTAAACCGATAATTCGAAGAGACTTGCAAATATATCAAATCATGCATATAAGAAATCAGAGAATAACCAAATAATATTCATAGATAATCTTGTTCATGAATCCACAATTCATTGGATCTTGGCAAACACAACGCAAAAGAGTATTACATCGAATAGGTCTCCAAGAACATCGAGGAGAACATGGTATTGAGAATCAAAGAGAGACAAGAAGCCATCTAGCTAAGAACTATGGACCCGAAGGTCTGTGGTAAACTACTCATGCTTCATCGGAGAGGTAATGGTGTTGATGTAGAAGCCCTCCGTTATCGAATCCCCCTCCTGCAGGAAGCCGGAAAAGGCCCCAAGATGGGACCTCACGGGTACAGAAGGTTGCGGCAGTGGAAAAGTGGTTTCGTGGCTCCCCCTAATGTTTTTAGGGTATAAGAGTATATATATAGGCGAAGGAACTAGGTAAAGGGAGCTTTGAGGGGCCCACGAGGGTCCTCGTTGCATCTCCGACTTCATCTCCAACTCTTTTGTTTGCTTTCGGTCCAAGAAAGATCATTACGAAGGTTTCATTCTGTTTGGACTCCGTTTGGTATTCCTTTTCTGCAAAACTCTAAAATAGGCAAAAAAACTGGCACTAGGCCTCGGTTAATAGGTTACACCCGAAAATAATATAAATGTCACATCCCTAGCCTTACCTTGCTATAGGCTAACACTTATCTGTTGCATCATGTTTAAATTCTTTTGAAACTTGAAATGGGGATTGCCTAGACCCTAGCATCAAAGGAATTCACTAGGTTCAACTAAAATATTTTCAGTGAATCCAAATGGCTTTCAAGAATGTTCATCATTTCTGGAAAATGCTAGAAACCATAACCAGAGGTGTTGCACATTTTTCCATGACATATTTGGTCACTGAATTAAATCATATACTATTTGCATTTGGGTGCTATAACATATTTTTAATGCCCAAATAATCATAAACTAAAATGTTTACTGTTGGATATAATCTAAACAGTAGCCATGATTAGTTTCTTGATTTTTGGAAGTGTTTAGGTATTTTTAGTAAAGCCACAAAGATTACAGAAAAATAGAAAAACAGAAATAAAAGAGAAAGGAACTTACCTGGACCAACCAATCTTTGCAGCCCACCTGGCTGGCCCAGGAGCTGGCCCAGCCCACCACCGCCTCCTCCCCTGTCGTCTTCCTCCCCTGCCCGGAGGACGGAGGCGTGTGCCCGCCCTGCGCCAGCCACCTCCTCCCTCCCTGCCTGCCTAGCTCCTCCCCAATGCGCCTAGACGACGCCACCGAGATGTCGAACCCCCTCGACCTCTCTCTCACCCCCCCGTGGCCCTCCTCTTCTCTGCTTCCTCTCTTTCACCCGCGTCGAGCGCCGTCGTCTCCGCCGCTCGCTGTTGCCGTGGCCACGGCCACTGCCTCGCCTCCCCAAGACCTCCACGAGGTCCGCCTCCGTCTTATACGCCTCTACGACGAGCCACGAGCCGCGGGACGCCCTCAAACACCGTCCAAGTCGTCGTCCACAACCTCCGGCCGCCAGATCTCTGGCGACCCTGCGCTGCCTCCGACGCACACCCGGCCTCGTGTCCGCCTCGGATGGATCCGCTGTGAGCTCCTGCTGCTTCTCCCATCGTCGCCCCCTCCATTCCCGTCCCCTAGCTCCGTCTTCCACCACGGCCGAAGCTCACCACCGCCGTGCCTCGTCGCCGTCGTGGCCACAGCCACAGTGGCTCGAAGCGGAGCACACTACCATGCTCCACACCTTACCAGGAGCATGTAGCACACACCAGCGCCTCCCCTTGTGCCCTGCATCGCCTAACCCGCTGTTGGCCGAACTCCGGTCGCCGCCGCGAGCTCGTTTCCGACGTGCTTGGTCCACCCCAGCTGCTCCCGCTTGCTCCGTTAGATGCGCGTGATTGCTAGCTCCCCGTAGAAACCTCTCCGACGCCCATTTGGACGCCTGTGGGCGAATTCCGAGCCGCGCCGCCGTCTCGGGCCTCGCCGGCGTCGAGTGGCCGATGGGTTTGACCCCACTAACCCGGGTTGACCCCAGTTTGACTCACCCTGAGTCACTGACTTATGGGCCCAGGATCTTAACTAAACTAGATTAGTATTAGTTTAGTGCTAATTAATTTGGATTAGTTAGGTTAGTCACTAATAGGCGGGTCCCACTGGTCAGGTTTGACCTGGACCGTCTCCGTTGACCGCTGACATCATAGTGACGCAATGCTGATGCGGTAATGTATTTTCTGGGTTTATTCTTTTCCAGGAAAGTCCAGAAAATGCTATAAACTTCAGAAAATCATAGACATTATTCTGTAACTCCAAATACAAAGATTTATATATGAAAGTTGATCAGAAAAATCCAATCTATCCATTTGTACTGGTTTGATGCATGTTAGAGCAACCTAACCTTGATGTTTAGATGAAATAAGATAATGCACTTATATGAGTTCATATTTTGGGTTTGTATTTGAATCTTTGATTCAAATGAACTCAAACCACCCTGTTCAAAGCTGCATTAGCCAAAACACACTCGTTTTGCCATGTCATTGCACACATCATATTGTTGCATATTGCCATGTAATGATTGTGTTACTGGTGTGATCTTCGTGGTAGGTTCTACCTACAAGGATATTCATGAGTATCCAGCTAAAGGGCAGTACCCCTCTACCACTTTGTCAGGCAAGCAAAACCCCCTTGTTCATTCTGATACAATCCCGCTCTCTCGCTCCTGCTCTCTTTTACTGCATTAGGACAACAATGATTCATCTATTACTTGCTGCGGTCGATGGCCCCCTTTATCCTCTGCATGACCTATCATTGCCACAGTAAATAGATGAAACCCACTAGCATGAGTAGGAGTTTTTTGAGCCCTGATGTGCCTACTCATTCATGCTTGTTTGTCATGCCTGCTACTGCTTAGAGTTGAGTCAGGTCTTATTCATCGGGGATGAATTGGAACATTGTGAACATGTCCTACTGTGTGTGAGTTAAGTGTGTGAACACAATTTGGTAAAGGTAGCGGTGAGAGGCCATGCAGGAGTACATGGTGGGTTGTCTCATTGAAGCTGTCCTTAGGAACCAAGTTCTGTGTTTGTGATCCATGAAACAGTTTCTACTATGCATTGAGCCCGAAACCAATGGACCCTCTCGGCTTCTTAATCACCCTTGTCCTCTGTCCAGGAGTTGCAAGTAGTTTCTGGTGTTTGTAGTATGCTGGAGGCCGTGAGCAGTGCTGACCCGAGGGGTGGGCTGTGATGCGGTAGGCACGTGGTCGGGTATGCCGGGCGCACATTTGGTGTCGTGGAACCCTGTACACATCGTTCGGGGCCTTATGTGGAAACCTCGGCCGGACTCCCTGCGGATGGAACCCGAATAAGCTATAGACCTGGACTAGAGACATGAGTGTTTAGGAAGGCCGTGGCCGACACCCTCGTTGGGCATCCGCTTGAAGGTTGCCGATTACATGTCGTGTAAATGGCAGTAAGTGGTGAGAGCGTGTGTGAAGAAGTACACCCCTGCAGGGTTAACATATTCAATTCGAATAGCCGCGCCCGCGGTAAAGGACCTCTGGGTTGCCTATACAGTTCATAGACAAGTGAAAGTGGATACTATAAAATACGCAAGATAAGCGTGAGTGCTATGGATGGCGTTCTCGTAGGGAGACGGGAGCGGATCCATAGTGGTGTATTGAAATGGTGAATATGTGGACTCGTGTGCGCCACCTCGAAAGAGTTACTTGCAGTCGTAGTTCAGGATAGCCACCGAGTCAAAGCTGGCTAGCTGCAGTTAAACATCACCATCCCTTTGTTGATAATGGTGCATATGTACTTAGTTCTGATGTAAGTCTTGCTGGGTACATTTGTACTCACGTTTGCCTATTTTATGTTTTTGTAGAGAGACTTCAATCTCACTAGTAGTTCCGCGTGGACTTTGATGTAGCTTGTTACCTCAGCTACGATCTTGTGCCCTCGGCAGGATCTGGTAGATAGTCAGGCTTCTTAGCCTTTTCCATTTGTAGATGTCTGTACTCAGACATGTTAAGCTTCCGCTTGTGCTTTGACTTGTATGCTTTGAATGTTGGGTCTTGAGACCCATGTTTGTAATATCTCGCTCCTCGGAGCCTATTGAATAAAATATTTGAGTTGTAGAGTTATGTTGTGATGCCATGTTGTATTTGCACATATCGAGCATATTGTGTGTATGTTATTGAAATGCTTGGTATGTGTGGGATCTGACTGTCTAGTTGTTTATCCTTGGTAGCCTCTCTTACCGGGAAATGTCTCGTAGTGCTTCCACTGAGCCTTGGTAGCTTGCTACTGCTCCGGAACACTTAGGCTGGCCGGCATGTGTCCTTCTTCATTCATGTGTTTGTCCCTTCGGGGAAATGTCACGCGGTGTCTACCGGAGTCTTGTTAGCCTGCTACCGCCCGGATTCTCCGTAGTCCTGCTAGCCTAGCTGCTACAGCCCGGATTCACTCGCTGATGATCGACACGTTCGTTGCTGGGTCATGTATGCCTGTCCCTGTAAGTTAGTGCCACTTTGGGTTCACGACTAGTCATGTCAGCACGGGTTCTTTATCATATAGATGCTAGCGACACTATCATATATGTGAGACAAAAGGCGCAAATGGTCCCGGGCCTGGTAAGGCGACACCCGTGGGAATACCGTCCGTGAGGCCACAAAGTGATATGGGGTGTTACATGCTAGATCGGTGTGGCATTGAATCGGGGTCCTGACAGCTTTGGTATCAAAGCCTGACTGCCTGTAGGATTACCAAGCCAAACTGGTCGAAGTTGTGTCTAGAAATTCTTTAGTTATATAAGGGAATTGATTGTGGGATGGAACATAAGGCTCTTTTTACTCCTTTACCTCATGCCCTTCTGATCTGAGTCATCTTATCCTTCCTACGGAGTTAAGGAACTAGGCCTTCTCTTCGTTCTATCAGGATCACGTGTTACTAATCCGTAGACTTATAGGATTGATGGTTCTAAGCTTCAGTTCAGTTCCTGCTATAATATGTTTGTTCGTAGCTGGCCTCAGAATCTTGATATTGTGTTGATCAAGTGGTAATGCCACCATTTTGTAGGATGTCTCAAATCCTTTGAGCATTTACAACCGTTATGCTGTCCGAGTCGTCCAAGGTTTCTAAATAGTCTAATGCATTTGCAAATCCCTTCTTTCCATTCCTGATGTTCTTTTGGCCAGATCAACCACACTAATTAGTGTTTTGAGGTATTTCATTGCCTTGACATTTATGTTTGAGCTATTATTATGACCCTAGGTGTCTGGAGTATCACCTAGTAACTTAGCCATGCTTTGTGTCCCCAGTGTGATGATTCTGGCCGTCATTCTTGAAAGCATCCCTTGATGCCACTTAGTATGTAGGTATTCTACTTCTGGGTTTTGAACCCGACATTCACCCCACTTACCTCATGTCGATAGTGTTTGCTAGTTCCTTTAGGATATTAGTAACCTTTGCATTAGTCCTCGAGGTCTGTGGTATTTCCTTCTTCAAATACTATGAACCACTTATGCCAGATGTTTGTTGCATCAAAAGATCACAACAGGAGTGCTCTCGATGGGTTCTCCATTCTATATTGCGACTCTGCCAGTTCAACCTTTCTGCATGGGTTATCCGGAAGAAATATGTTGAACTCGTTCGACATGCTAGTCCATGCATCCACAACTCAGAAAATCATATGTTCTTTTGGGATTGTCCCTCTTTAGTTGTTTTCTGGACCTCGTCTATCAATCGATAGTCAAGAGTGGTTGTGCATTCATGTTCATCGATGCCTTTTACTCCTGTGGTCTGTCAAGCCATTCTATTCCGGAATGACTAGGAGAAACAAACTCCAGTACCTCTTCCATATCCAGGATTGGGTAAAAGTAGTTGTATTCAACAGATCAAATGCCAATCCAGCTTTTGTTCTGTTTTACCCTGAAGTATTACCATCTTTATATCAAAAATGTCATGGGAATTGCACACCATCATATGAACTATTGATACAGTGATACTCTCTCCATCATTATTCATTTCTCGGTTCCCGTGTTATTGCAACCGGAATGCCGACAAGTGAATCGTGATGTGTGAAATCAATACTCCTAGCAACTCTGTTGCTCGGTAGCTAAAGGGCAATAATTTCATCCTTAGCATGTTGGTTATTGAATCACCAACCTAAGGTTGGTCGTGCTACCTAGTCCTTATTCCCAGTGCACTTCCCGATCAATGAGTTAGGATAGTGTCAATCCTTTCTTATTTGATCATATCGTCTTGCCTGAAAAGCAAGATTGTTCTCGAGTTTAGTAACATTTCGGTGGTTCATGATTTTCTGAATATCTTCTCGGAAGTATCGCCAGATCGTCACCTGACCGCTATGTTGAGTTCGTGATCAAGTTGGTTTTCTTGTAAACCACCCTTTCTCCAAGAATCTGTGTCGGATACCCCGAGCGAGTTGGTTAGGCTAAACAACAAATTGGAGAGTTGGAAGATGAAAGCTTGTCCGACTTTGTTCATTTTAAGGGATATCTTGTGTGTGTGTATGTATGTGTGTGTGTGTGTGTGTGTTGAAGATAGACGATATCTTCCTTGATTGAACCTTGTGGTCAATTATTGGATCTATTGTATTGCCAAAACTTTGATTTGATATGGGTTATCCTCAGATCAAATCAGAACCAACGATGTTCGTAATGTTGTCTTACTCGTGGTTGATTCCTCGGGCATACACCATTATATCCTTTGGTCTGACCAATGCTATCACTGTGTTCATTTAATTATGGAATTCCATTTATATGGAAACCTGGATGAATTTTTGTTGAGCCCATCGACAACATCTTTATCTTCTCCATGATTTTGTGGAACATTAAGCTAGTGTTTGAAACTTTTGAAAGCATCTCTTCATGCTAGCTCATGAAGCATATGTTCGGATGTAAGAAGTGACTTCCTCCATTTCATGTGCAGTTGATGCAAGTTGCCGCCGTGAATTCAAGAAAGTCAATGTTGCTTCCTTTGGAATCATCCCAAATCAGTCATGCATACGTGCCAAGTATTCTGTGGTTTGGAGATTTGCAACCTTCATTCTATATGTGTCCCTAGCACACAAAGCCATTGATTTGTTCCAGGAAAAGGAATTCCTTCATAAGAGCTAATCATATGACTTATGCAAGGACTTTGTTATCCGCAATGATGCGTTCCCCACTCGAACCCGGTAGTGTTTTATTATAAGACTACTATGTGGTCATGCTTGTCTCGAACAGCGTGCTCACATGATTGTAGTAGAACCAGCTCACGTTTTGGAGCTTACTACCGTAGTTCATTCCCCGAGAATCTTGCAACGTCATCTCGTCGATTTGTGTTGCAAAGTTTCATTTTTTTTCTAGACTTGATGAGTTTGGAATATTCTGACATCATCTAGATCTGAATCTCAGGCATATATGATGGTTGGAATGTTTCCCAAGAAATATAATATTGGTCTCTCTGTAATCCGGTAAGTGGATGTCATGGCCAACACACCCAGCCGGAAGACCTATTATTGTAGTGTTTTGATTGAGGAAATTGTCCACCTCCCCATAAGGATCTCGTGAAATTTATTCTAGTAGTTGTTCCTTATAGATTCTTGAGCTCCCGAAGTCTGACCTGTTACTTGATGTTCTAGATACCAAACCATTTCAATGAATGGGTTATGCTAGCACATCAAGGAGAACATTAGTAGTGGAGTGCTAAATGCTTCTCGGTCAATCATTTAGATTTTGATCCCTTGGCCTCGCTAAGGTGAAATCTGAGAAGGTGTTATCTTCCTTTGCATCTGCATCATCCATCACTATTCATCTTGGTGGTATGTTGTGTTGCGAGGATCCTTGACATGGATATTGGTAAAACCTTCATGAATATGGAAATGCTCAAGTTCTTGAGAGCACGCACAAAAACTAGGTGTTATCACCGGCACTAACTGGGATCGCTCCCAGTTTTCCTCGGTTATGCTATAACCTTTAAGATAGTGGATTCACTCTCTACTGTTAGGGTTCTCCAGTTACTAGAATCATTCCCGGCATTTGCATCTTGTTCCTAGCTTGCACCGCCATTGTGTCATCCTACTATGGACTACCCTTCTCAGTAATTACTGATTGAGATCATCCTCAAAGTGGTCCTACCATGGGCCCATCCATTTCCGATGATAAGCAAAATCATCCATGACATTGTCTTCAACAAGGTAGTCCACATCATCCATTCTAGTCAAAGTATGCCATTCTACCGAACTCCCCCAAACGATCGCTCGAGATTTGCCCTAGGCTGGTATAGAGAGTCTCAGTGATCTCTATATCATAGGTAATTCTTTTTGCCACTTAAGGTATTATTCCTACGAGTCACCTTCCCTGAGGTGTCTCGATATGGTGTCATGGAAACCAAAATCCTCGCTACGTTGACAACTCTTCAACACCTTCTTAAGTGTGGGGTTGTTGTCTACCAAGTGAACCCTTGTCATCTGTTCCACTCCATCCCTCTAGATGTGTGCTTCGTGTCTCAGCTCGAGGGATGTTGCTATGTCTCATTCCGTGAGTTGATCCTAAGTTTTTTGATCTTTGATAAGATCGATCCTTCTAGGTACTTTCTTTCTCTCTCGTTGTCATGTTAGATGGAGTCCTCAGAGCAAGACATCGAGACAATGATGGTGATCAAATCAACATTCTTATGAAGTGCAGCCTAGATCGTCAAGATTGTGTTAGTTTGCATTCCCCCTTCCATCTTACCCTACGCTTGAATATCGGGACGAGATTTTTGTTTAGTGGTGGTGAGTTGTCACATCCCTAGACTTACCTTGCACTAGGCTAGCACTTGTCTGTTGCATCATGTTTAAATTCTTTTGAAACTTGAAATGGGGATTGCCTAAGCCCTAGCATCAAAGGAATTCACTAGGTTCAACTAAAATATTTTCAGTGAATCCAAATGGCTTTCAAAAATGTTCATCATTTCTGGAAAATGCTAGAAACCATAACCAGAGGTGTTGCACATTTTTCCATGACATATTTGGTCATTGAATTAAATCATATAGTATTTGCATTTGGGCATTTAAATGCTATAAAATATTTTTAATGCCCAAATAATCATAAACTAAAATGATTACTATTGGATATAATCTAAACAGTAGCCATGATTAGTTTCATGATTTTTGGAAGTGTTTAGGTATTTTTAGTAAAGCCATAAAGATTACAGAAAAATAGAAAAACAGAAATAAAAGAGAAAGAAACTTACCTGGGCCAACCAACCTTTGCAGCCCACCTGGATGGCGCAGGAGCTGGCCCAGCCCACCACCGCCTCCTCCCCTGTTGTCTTCCTCCCCTGCCAAGAGGACGGAGGCGCGTGCCCACCCCGCGCCGGCCACCTAATCCCTCCCTGCCTGCCTGGCTCCTCCCCGATGCGCCTAGACGACGCCACGGAGATGCCGACCCCCCTCGACCTCGCTCTCACTCCTTCCGTGGCCCTCCTCTTCTCTGATTCCTCTCTCTCACCCGCGCCGAGCGCCGTCGTCACTGCCGCTTGTTGTTGTCGTGGCCATGGCCACTGCCTCGCCTCCCCAACACCTCCACGAGGTCCGCCTCCATCTTCTACGCCTCTACGACGAGCCACGAGCTGCGGGACGCCCTCGAACACCGTCCAAATCGTCGTCCTCAACCTCCGGTCGTCCAGATCTCTGGCGACCCTGTGCTGCCTCCGAGGCACCCCCGGCCTCGTCTCCGCCTTGGATGGATCCGTTGTGAGCTCATGCTGCTTCTCCTATGCTCGCCCCCTCTGTTCCTATCCCCTAGCTATGTCTTCCACCACGGCCGAAGTTCGCCGCCGCCGTGCCTCATCGCCGTCGTGGCCAAAGCCAAAGTGGCTCGGCCGAGCACACTACCGTGCTCCACACCTTACCACGAGCACGTAGCACATACCAGCGCTTCCCCTAGTGCCCTGCATCGCCTAACCCGCCATTGGCTGAATTCTGGCCGCCGCCGCGAGCTCGCTTCCGGCGAGCTCGGTCCACCCTAGCTGCTCCCGCTTGCTCTGTTAGATGCGCGTGATCGCCAGCTCCCCATAGAACCTCTCCAACGCCCATTTGGACGCCTGTGGGCGAATTCCGAGCCGTGCCGTCGTCTCGGGCCTCGCTGGCGTCCAGTCGTCGGTGGGTTTGACCCCGCTGACCAGGGTTGACCCTAGTTTGACTCCCCCTGAGTCATTGACGTGTGGGCCCAGGCTCTTAACTAAACTAGATTAGTATTAGTTTAGTGCTAATTAATTTGGATTAGTTAGGTCAGTCACTGACAGGTGGGTCCCACTGGTCAGGTTTGACCTGGACCGTCTCCATTGACCGCTGACTTCACAATGACGCAATGCTGATGCAGTAATGTATTTTCTGGGTTTATTCTTTTCCAGGAAATTCCAGAAAATGCTATAAACTTCAGAAAATCATAGAAATTAATCTGTAACTGCAAATACAAAGATTTATATATGAAAATTGATCAGAAAAATCCAATCTATCTATCTATACTAGTTTCATGCATGTTAGAGAAATCTAACCTTGATGTTTAGATGAAACAAAATAATGCACTTATATGAGTTCATATTTTGGGTTTGCATTTGAATCTTTGATTCAAATGAACTCAAATCACCCTGTTCAAAGCTGAATTAGCCAAAACACACTCATTTTGCCATGTCATTGCATGCATCATATTGTTGCATATTTCCATGTAATGATTGTGTTACCGGTGTGATCTTCATGGTAGGTTCTGCCTCCGAGGATATTCATGAGTATCCAGCTGAAGGGCAGTACCCCTCTACCACTCTGTCAGGCAAGCAAAACCCCCTTGTTAATTTCGATACCATCCCACTCTCTCGCTCCTGCTCTCTTTTACTGCATTAGGACAACAATGATTCATCTGTTACTTGCTGCGATAGATGAACCCCTTTAACCTCTGCATGACCTGTCATTGCCACAGTAAATAGATGAATCCCACTACCATGAGTAGGAGTTGTTTGAGCCCTGATTTTCCTAATCAGTCATGCTTGTTTGACATGCCTGCTATTGCTAAGAGTTGAGTCAGGTCTGATCCATCGGGGATGAATTGGAACGTTGTGAACATGTCCTACTGTGTGTGAGCTAAGTGTGTGAACACGATTTGGTAAAGATGTCGGTGAGAGGCCATGTAGGAGTACATGGTGGGTTGTCTCATTGAAGCTGTCCTCAGGAACTAAGTTATGTGTTTGTGATCCATGAAACAGTTACTACCATGCATTGGGCCCGAAACCAATGGACCCTCTCGGCTTCTTAATCACCCTTCTCCTCTGTCCAGGAGTTGCAAGTAGTTTCTGGTGTTTGTAGTATGCTGGAGGCCGTGGGCAGCACTGACCAAAGGGGTGGGCTGTGATTCGGTAGGCACGTGGCCGGGTATGCCGAGCGCCCGTTTGGTGTCGCGGAACCCTGTACACATCGTTCATGGCCGTATGTGGAAACCTCGGTAGGACTCCCTGCGGATGGAACCTGAATAGGCGATAAACCTGGACTAGAGACTTGAGTGTTTAGGTAGGCCGTGGCTGACACCCTCATTGGGCTTCCGCTTGAAGGTTGCCGAGTACATGTCGTGTAAACGGCGGTAAGTGGTGAGAGCATGTGTGAAGAAGTACACCCTTGCAGGGTTAACATAATATATTCGAATAGCGGCGTCCGTGGTAAAGGACCTCTGGGTTGCCTATACAGTTCATAGACAAGTGAAAGTGGATACACTAAAATACGCAAGATAAGCGTGAGTGCTAAGGATGGCGTTCTCGTAGGGAGACGGGAGCAGATCCATAGTGGTGTATTGAAATGTTGAATATGTGGACTCGTGTGCGCCACCTCAAAAGAGTTACTTGCAGTCGTAGTTCAGGATAGCCACCGAGTCAAAGCTGGCTTGCTGCAGTTAAACCCCACCATCCCTTTGTTGATAATGATGCATATGTAGTTACTTCTGATGTAAGTCTTGCTGGGTACATTTGTACTCACGTTTGCCTAGTTAGTTCCGCTTGTGCTTTGACTTGTATGCTCTGAATGTTGGGTCGGAGACCCATGTTTTTGCAGAGTAAAATATTTGAGTTGTAGAGTCATGTTGTGATGCCATGTTGTATTTGCACATATCGAGCATATTGTGTGTATGTTATTGAAATGCTTGGTATGTGTGGGATCTGACTATCTAGTTGTTTATCCTTGGTAGCCTCTCTTACTGGGAAATGTCTTCTAGTGCTTCCACTGAGCCTTGGTAGCTTGCTACTGGTTCGGAACACTTAGGCTGGCCGGCATGTGTCCTTCTTCGTTCCTGTGTCTGTCCCTTCGGGGAAATGTCACGCGGTGTCTACCAGAGTCCTGTTAGCCTGCTACAGCCCGGATTCTCCGGAGTCTTGCTAGCCCAGCTGCTACAGCCCGGATTCTCCAGAGTATTGCTAGCCCAGCTGCTACAGCTCGGATTCACTCGCTGATGACCGACAGGTTCATTGCTGGGTCATGTATGCTTGTCCCTGTAAGTTAGTGCCACTTTGGGTTCACGACTAGTCATGTCAGCCCGGGCTCTTTGTCATATATATGCTAGTGACATTACCATATACGTGAGCCAAAAGGTGCAAACGGTCCTGGGCCTGGTAAGGCGACACCCATGGGAATATAGTGCATGAGGCCGCAAAGTGATATGAGGTGTTACATGCTAGATCGGTGTGGCATTGAATCGGGGTCCTGATAGTAAAATACCATATTAAAGCCCATTAAACATCCAAAACAAATAATATAATAGCATGGAACAATAAAAAATTATAGATACGTTGGAGACGTATCAAGCATCCCCAAGCTTAATTCCTGCTCATTCTCGAGTAGGTAAATGATAAAAAACGGAATTTTTGATGTGGAATGCTACCTAACATATTTATCCATGTAATTTTGTTTATTGTGGCATGAATGTTCAGATCCGAAATATTCGAGATAAAAGTTTAATATTGACATAAAAGCAATAATACTTCAAGCATACTAACAAAGCAATCATGTCTTCTCAAAATAACGTGGCCAAAGAAAGCTATTCCTACAAAATCATATAGTCTGGCTATGCTCTATCTTCATCACACTAAATATTTAAATCATGCACAACCCCGATGACAAGCTAAGCAATTGTTTCATACTTTTGATGTTCTCAAACTTTTTCAATCTTCATGCAATACATGAGCGTGAGCCATGGACATAGAACTATAGGTGGAATAGAAGGGTGGTTATGGAGAAGACAAAAAGGAGAAGATAGTCTCACATCAACTAGGCGTATCGACAGGCTATGGAGATGCCCATCAATAGATATCAATGTGAGTGAGTACGGATTGCCATGCAACGGATGCACTAGAGCTATAAGTGTATGAAAGCTCAAAAAGAAAACTAAGTGGGTGTGCATCCAACTTGCTTGCTCATGAAGACCTAGGGCACTTTGAGGAATCCCATCATTGGAATATAAAAGCCAAGGTCTATAATGAAAAATTCCCACTAGTATATGAATGTGAAAACATAGGAGACTCTCTATCATGAAGATCATGGTGCTACTTTGAAGCACAAGTGTGGAAAAAGGATAGTAACATTACCCTTCTCTCTTTTTCTCTCATTTTTTTATTTGAGCCTTCTCTTTTTTTTATGGCCTCTTTTTTTTCGTCTGGAGTCTCATCCCGAGTTGTGGGGAAGTCATAGTCTCCATCATCCTTTCCTCACATGGGACAATGCTATAATAATAAAGATCATCACACCGCTACCACAGTAGGCTTACAACACAGGCTTGCATAGCGCGCAGGGGCGTTCTTTTGGCCAAACGGTGGCGCCAATGAATCGTTGGTGAGCCCGTTTCCACACAACCTCGCAGGTTCCTGTGCAAGCTTCCCGCCCGACTCGATGAAATCCCCCAAAATCCTAGTGCTTACCGGCCTTCTATATAAACCCTCACGGCCAACGGGTCCTGCATTGCATTTTCTCCGCCATCCTTGTAGCTTATCTCGTCTGCTTCTCCCACAATCCCCAATGGCACCGGTCCGCCGTGGACGCTCAGCCACTCCGCCGTCATCAGACAACAGCTCCAGCTGGGAGGCTACACCGCCCCGGCGTAGTGTAGTGCGCGTGGCATCCCTGATGGGTGTGCGCGGAACACCCACCACGCGCTCTGCCGCCACTACCCATCGGTAGCTACTGCCAGCCGCCGTTTCCGCCACACCAGCATTGAAGGCCAGGGCCATCGCCCACTCCACCGCCATGGCCTGAAGGCGGGAGGTGGCCTTCGTGGCCGCCACCCATGCCGGCCACCATGGCCTTCACCCGCTCCACCAACGCGGCCCGAAGGTGGGAGGTGGTGGTCGTGGCCGCCACCCCATCGTCAGCCGCCGTGGCCGCCAGCCCACCACCAACCGCCGGGATCGTCACCCACTCCACCACCGCCACCCGAAGGAGGGAGGCGGAGGTGGAGGCCCGCACTTGCGGCAGCAACCTTGCGTGCTACATCGATTTCCTGCGGTAGGAGGAGGAGCACCTTGTCGAGCACAAAAAGAGCCTTACTGCCGCCATGGCCGCGGCACACGCTGACGCAGAGGCCAGGAATCAGGAGATCTACGAGGTGAACCACCGCACCGAGAGGGGTCTTCTAGAGCAGCAGAGGGCATTCGAGGTGAGCCGCGCTGAAGGTGCAGCAGCGATAGACACCATATTGTAGTTCTCCAGCTCGTCGATAGGCTCCTCCTCCTCTTCCTCTTACTGAGCGCGCTCAGCAGAGGAGAAGACACCGGAATTAGTACATAGCCCCTCCGTATTAGTAGTATTTTGGGGCTATTTTATTTAATTCATCTGACTATAGATGTGGTGGAACTCTACAACGTACTTAAAATTAGTTAGTATATAAAGTAGAACTAGCTCTTTCAGTACGTGGTTGGCAAAAATTGGAGAAAAGTTTGGGCATTTTAGATGTCGAGTTGAACTTTTTGTATAAATAACGACTACTTAATCTATGAATGAAATCTATGCTTAATTACTGAATTTTAGTTGTAAAAATTAGATAGTGGTAGTGATTTTTAGCTGCATATTTTGACAAATCGCAGTGTTACATGGTTGACAAATAGCAATGTTACTAGATCAACAAATGTCAATCTTTCCAGTTTGACAAATGGCAACATACCCAATATGACAAATGCAAATCTTACCAAATTGTTCTAAGTGGTTGCACACGGATCATCCAAAACAACCGTTTGCGTTGAAGAGATGCACAAATCCTGCTCTCACTATGCATACGGGTGTTCTATCTAAAATGTTTGCATCAAGAGCTGCACAAATCCTGTTCGGCCCATTTTCCCTTGGCTTCAAGGGAAAGCTAACGGTTTGCATACGGGTGTTCTAACTAAAACGTTTGCGATGAGTGTTTTATATTTAAAAACCGTTGATGTTTTTTTCAAAAGAAAATTGTTTGATAAGTCTGTACATTAAGAGAGAAAAACGCAAGTTCGCTCAAACCATATATTTCATTTAGTCACCCTGTGAATTTATATTCATATTATCGAGATACAGTGTTAAATGCAAGAAAAAACCTATTTTTGGCGGCGGTGGAGGCGGTGTGCTGCACCATCCTTGTCGTTTTCGTCCTCCGGGACGCTGTTGTTGAAGTCTTCAAGACAGCACAAAATGTTCTTCACTTGTAAATCAAACATCATGTCATCGCGCGATCGACGGGCGGGGCACGGGAAGAAGGCAGCTGGCAGCGCTGATAGGTAGCGGTCGACGGCAGCCTCCAATGCCGCTGAGGGGGGCGCGCGCACGGGCACGGGCGCCACGAGTGCAGCCAAATGCACGGGGACCGCCACCGCGGTGGGTGGAGGGGTGCACACGAGCAGGGGCACGCGCGCTGGCGCCGGCATGTACGCGAGCTCGCGTTGGTCCGCGGAGACCTCGCTGATGCCCGCGGTTTCCAGCTCTGTGATAGTGCTCGGCGACCAGCCCGTCAATGCTACAGGGATGGTCACTGGCGCGGGCACGGGGATGGGAGCTGGGACGGGAGCGGTGCAGCAACCGCCGCGGCTAGCTCATTCTGGGCCATGTCGATGAGGCCCTATTCCTCCTTATTTTCTATCTCCTCCAACTCGGAGTCGACTTCACCAAACATGAAGACTAGTGGCAGATGATCCTTCTGCGCCATGGCGTTTGTGGAGGTTTGCGGGAGGGTGGGGAATGGGAGGCAAACAGTAAGGCCGCCTGTATTAAGAAGTGGCACGGGCGCCATTAATGGAGAGGAAGTGTAACATCCCAATTTTCAATTTGGATGTTATCCATAGATCATTCATATGCATCCATGATTTATGCATTTTTCTTGCTTTGTTTTAGTTGCATTTTGATCTAAGAGACAATAAGCAACTCAAGGACCAATTTGAGAGAGTTGGAGGTTTCACAAACATCCAATTTTGATTTATCAAAATCTGGTAATTGGATCAAATGGTTTTTCAAACTTCTTTTCCAATTATTATAAAATAAAGAGAGAAGATAACATGACTTCTTCAAAATCAATAAAAAATATTGGAAATTGAATTTTTATTTTTTTGGAGAGTTTATTTGATTTTATTCGCTAGTTCATATATTTGTTAGCTCAGTAATTAGTACTATAATGTTTGTTTTTAGTTTAGGCATATAGGCCCAGAAAAATGTTCACTAGCTCAATAATAAAGCCATATTACCATGAGAATTTTTATGAATTTTAAGGACATTATTTATATTTATTTTAGCATGTTTTTGTCTCTCGAAAAATTGTTTAAAAAAAGTTCGGGCTGACCGAACTGGGCCGAGCCAGCCCAGCCGGCCCAGTCCACCGACGCAGCCGTCCACGCATCTTCTCTGAGCCAGACTCCGGTAGGAGTCCGCCGCCGCCACATCTCCGCCTCCGCCTCCTCTTGCCCCCTCCTCCAAGCCGTGCCGCACCCCCCCCCCCCCCGGCCCTTTATGCACCGCCCGATCCGGCCCCCCTCCTCCACAAGTCGCCATGCCACCGCAAGCCACCACCGTTGCTGCCGTCGCCATAGCTGCGCCACCACCCATAGCTATGTGCGCCGCCGCAAGCCACCACCGCCGCGACCGCGCCGCTCGCCCTCGCAAGCTGTTGCCGTCGCCGCCTTGAGCCACCGCCGCTAGCGCCGCGCCCCGCCACTGGAGGCACCATTGCCGGAGCCCGCCATTCGCCTCGCCAACTCGCCCGAAGCCGCCGCCGCCGCCGGCGAACCGATCTGAACCGGTAAAACCACCCCGGTCCGATCCGGTTTTTTTCCGGTTTTTGTTTAGTCTGGTTTATTAGTTTAGTTCGGTTATGTAGCGAACGTTCATTCCTTTAGTTTCTGTAGCGAATAGATTCATTAGATTAGTTTCGGTAGTGAACGTTCGTTCTGTAGATTTTCTTTTTAATTTAATTTTCAGCAAGGGACCTATGTGCGAATATTTTCTTCGTACATTAGCTCTTGATCTTTAAACCCTCGTAACTTTTTGCTCGTTTGTCCAAATTCGATGAAACCAACGCCTAAACTTTAGAGCGATCCCATCTATCAAGGAAACAACTTGAACATGCTTTTGACAATTTAAAACTTGAGTTTCCTTTACATTTGAATTGGATCTAGTTTTTTTCGTATCTTGAGTTTCGTAGCTCTGTTTGAGTTGATTCTTTTTGCAAATCGTAGCTAATTACATGTACCTACTGTTAACATCTAATCCACATAAATATAATGCTGTTAAAATTTGTTTTATGTTTAGATTAGTTATTTGCTAGTTTTTTAGTTCTCTGGATCTTTTTTTTGTTTTCTCATTGCATCCTTTGCTTGAGTGCTTATGTATGCTATTGTCTGTCTACGCAAGATTTTCCTAAGTGCGAAGCTTATTACTACGAATCCCTAGAGTTTTTCGATCGTCAACAAGGCAAGGTACACTTTGGTCATACTTTTCCATACCCAGTTTTACTATGCATTAGTTTTACCCCTCAAAGATTTGCATGAGTAGGATTTGGAAACATGTGGTTTATTTGTAGAAATTGAGGTAGGAACCTATTACCTTTGATCACCCCGCGAATATATGTTGTGCTCTTATAATGCTTAGCCATGCTCGTAGACAGGGATTGGATCATGAAATTCATGGAAGTTGTGAGAGATAATAATTTTGGACAACATTAAGGTGGCAACTTTAATACACATCTGGGTGGATTGGTTGGGGCACCTGGAGTAACCAGTGCTTGCCCATGGGAATCCCGGAGTACCCATGTGATTTTTCCTCGGATCAACACCCAGGCTCAAAAGGATCATATGATGTTTCATGCCTAGAAACTTCCGTGTGCAGCCACAAGGAATTATGGGCTCCGACATAGTTGAGTAAGTTGTGTGAGCTCTTTAAGAGGTGGACTAGCAGATGTAGGGGAAAGTAGGTGTATCAGTCTACCCAGAGTAGAGAGTTAATGCTTCAGAAAGACTATGTCTCGATCTACCGATCATGGATGCGGTCGAGTCTTATGGAGAAAAGTGCACAACCTCTGGAAAGTGTATAAACTAATCATGGTTAGTCGTGTCCCCAGTTCTGGACAATTTGAGTATATGGAAGTGGATATTTATGTTGATCTCATCACTCTTTAATTAATGTATTGGGTTTAATGATGATACTTTGTTAATTTTAGGAATTGAGTTGGAGGAACCTTCTGAATATTTGTATAAACTTTGTAGTAAATAAAATTTATTCCTTTGTCGTAGGGAAAATTTAGCTTTATGCAAAAAATTAAACTTAGAGCCTCCACCAGCCAAATATGCATGTAGATATAGTTTCTTGCATTCATTTTCTCTACAATGTAATTCTAAAAACATATTCCATGTGCTGACCTACACGGTTGCAATGTCTCATGTTGCAGACTTTACCGACGAAGAATAAGGTGCGCTAGGTCATTGTCATGCACTCAGCTATGCCGTTGGAGTTTGATGGACTCATTTATCTTCAATGCTTCCGTAGTTATTTTGTTTAGATAGCCTTCAACCATATTATTTTTGTAACAAAAACTCTTTCTGAGTACCTCGATGTAATAAGTGTGTGATTGAAACTCTGGTATAATTCCTCGAGTACTGTGTGTGTCAGCATACCGATCCTGGGATAACACTTAAGCATAGAGACTTCGGTCAATTGGGATCATTGCCTCTACAAGATGGTATTAGAGCACATGCTGACTGTAGGACGCGACCAATAGGAAAAGCCACAAGATACTCTTCTCTACTCATTTCTAACCGTCCTTTATTTCTACTCTATAGATGACGGACCCCAGGAACAAGTTCACTCAGCCGGATGGCGAAACCCCTTTCGGACGACACTTGAAGGAAGTCATGAAGTACCTGAACATCAGACTACCAAGCTTCACTGAACCTTCACTGCAACCTTACCAGAAGAGGAGCGCTAGAGGATCAAAGTTCGTGTACCTGGGAGGACATTTGGACCAACAGCCGAGCCCATCGACTTTACCTTGGATGCATAAACTTGGAGCTTGGGAAAGAGCATGGCAGCCCACATTACCTTTCGACGCATTTGTGAACTGTACCACAAGGATGTTTAAGACACCGTCTATCAGATATGTGGACGTTGAGACGATCAATGGGAGATGATTCGCACCAGGAAGGATGGATCAATTGCAGTGTACATTCAAGAGTTGGATCAACACATTCGTCGATATGAGAACCAGATGTGCGCTATCATGAAGAAGACCAGGAAGGTGATGAAGAGGAATATCGAGCTAGGAGAGGAACTCAAGTCAACACGTGATGGATATGAAGAAGAAATTGCTGTGCTATAGGATACGCATGAAGACCTGAAGAAGAAGAAGCAAGGAATACCCGTGGTGAAACCAAAGCAAGAACCTGAAGTGGATATTCGTTCGGAGGACTACATCATATTGGATGACACCGACACGGAAAATTATGATGATGGCAGTGATGTGATTATGAAGATGAAGCTAGAGTTGATATTATGGAGTCTTCCACCGATCAAAACTTCTAGACGACCACCATGTTACTAGTAGTATTCTTACAAGTAGTTAGAATCGATCGATTTTTAATAGTAGTTAGACCATTTGTGTGAATATTGTTTGATGTTGAGTGATGTGAATTGAATGTATTTGCCTCATATGGATATGGGTAGTGAAATCTCTCATAGACCTTATTCTATTCTGTCTTCTCACCCCCTCTAACCCATCAGATGCCTCCGAGACGTGACCCCGATTTCATTTTCTTCCTGGAGCTCACCCAGTTGATCCAACAGTAGAATGCCTTGATGCAGATGATGATCCAGAACCAAGGCAACAACAACAACAACAACAACAACAACAACAACAACAATAACAACAACAACAACCCACCACCACCACCCCCTGTTGACAACCTAGCTCGTTTTCTGAGGTTGAATCCGCCAGTGTTTTCTAGTAGCACTGAGCCGATTGTTGCAGATGATTGGCTCCGCAAGATTGGGAGATAGGTTACCACTGCTGGATGCACGGATGCAAAGAGAGTGCGCTTTGCCGCACATCGGCTGGATGGACCCACAACCTCTTGGTGGGAGAATTTCACCACCACTTACCCCATAGCTACAGTTACATGGTATCAGTTTCAGCAGGCCTTCCGCACTGCACAGGTATCAGCTGGAGCCATGAGTTTGAAGAAGAGTGAGTTTCGCAACTTACACCAAGGGAGTCGTACATTGTGACAGTATGTGGACGAGTTCAGTAAGGTAGCATGCTATGCCCTAGATGATGTGGCCACAGTTGCCGTAAAGCAGGAGGAGTTTCTTGACGGACTCAATGATGAGCTGAGTATGTAGTTGATGGTGGCAATCTTCAACAACTACCAAGTTCTGGTAGACAGGGCCCTCATGATTGACGACAAGCAGCAGCAGATAGACAACCGCAAGAGGAAGTATGGAAAGAGGAAGTATAATTCTGGAGCTCAGCAGAAGCCTCGCTATTCCCCGTACTCAGGAGGACACACTCATCATAACCATGGAGGGCATAACCATGGAGGACATTCCAACAATGGAAGAAGTTCACATAACCACAATCGCTCTAAGAATGGTAATGGGAATGGAGGAAGCAACAGTCAGAGCCATTCCAACCCCACGACACCCGCCAAGAAGGATCCGAGTCACATTACTTGTTCCAAGTGCGGGAAGACCGGATACTACGCCGCTGAATGTTCTGAAGCAAAGAATTGAAATGGCAACAGAAGTTCTGGAAAGAAGCCCAACCCTTTCACCAGAAGTCAGGTGAACCACGTCAGTCTAGAGGAGATTGAGGAGCATCCCGACGCAGTTGTTGGTAAGTTTTTGATTAATTGCATTTACAGCCCTTGTTCTTTTTGACACTGGTGCATCTCATTCATTCATATCAAGGGGATTTGTGGAAAACTTTAAGTTCACAACCGTAGCCCTTAAGTCATCTATGTTAGTGAGTTCCCCAGGAGCAGAGTATATGGCTAGTCGGGGATGTTATCAGTTATCGATAACCATATGTAGATATGTTTTCCCAACCGACCTTATTGTCCTAAAGTCACAAGGATTGGATGTGATCCTAGGCATGGATTGGCTATCCAAGTTTGAGGGAAACATCAATTGTGCCAGTAAATCGATTCTTCTCACCACCCCAGAAGGAAAAAGGATCAAGTATATGTCTAGGCATGCACCGAGGAGGACTCAGGTGAATTCCCTATCGGGAGTTGTTCAGGAGGAAGTACCCATTGTGAAGGAATACCCCGATGTATTTCCGGAGGAGTTACCAGGCATGCTACCAGACAAAGACATAGAGTTTCTGATCGAGTTATTTCCATGCACCGGACCAATATCACAGAAACTGTATCGGATGCCCGCAAATGATCTAGAGGAAATTAAGAAGCAAATTAAGTAGTTTTTGGAGAAAGGTTATATTCGATAAAGCTCATCAACTTGGGGAGCCCCAGTTCTTCTAGTTGAGAAGAAGGATGTATCTTTAAGGATGGTTGTTGATTATCATGCGCTGAATGAGGTGACGATCAAGAACAAATACCCTCTGTTGATGATCAATGATTTGTTTGCCCAGCTGCAGGGAGCTAAGGTTTTCTCCAGGATCGATCTTCGATCAGGTTATCACCAGCTAAAGATCTTAGAGCAGGATATAACTAAGACATCTTTTATCACGAGGTATGGGCTATATGAGTATACGGTTATGTCATTTGGTTTGACTAATGCCCCTGCCTATTTTATGAGTATGATGAACAAGGTGTTCATGGATTTCTTGGACAAGTTCGTCGTGGTGTTCATTGACAATATATTGGTCTACTCGAAGAATGAATAAGATCACAAGGAACATTTGCACTTGGTTCTCGAGAAGCTCAGGCAACACAGTTGTATGCCAAGTTCAGCAAATGGGAGTTTTCGTTGAAGGAAGTTGGATTTCTCGGACATGTTATATCAGGAGAAGGAATAGCAGTAGACCCTACCAAGGTTGCATCTGTCACTGAGTGGTTGGCACCCACCTTAGTTGGAGAGATCAGAAGTTTTCTTGGACTCGCAGGTTAATATCGGATATTTATTGAGAATTTTTCCAAGATCGCAAAGCCCATGACGGGGTTATTGAAGAAAGATCCCAAGTTTAAATGGACCAAGGATTGTGAGGCCAGTTTTCAAGAGTTGAAGAAACATTTGGTTATAGCCCCAGTGCTGATTCTCCCAAACATACGCAAGGATTTCCAAGTATATCGATGCTTCTCTTCAGGGACTTTTAGTTGTTTTTATGCAAGAAGGAAGAGTTGTTTCATATGCGTCACGATAGCTTTAACCTCATGAGTTAAATTATGCTACACATGATTTGGAGTTAGAAGCCGTAGTGCGTGCGCTCAAGACCTAGAGACATTTTTTCATCGGTAACCGTTGCGATGTTTACACGGATCATATGCGTTTGAATTACATCTTCGCGCAGAAGGAGTTGAACCTCAGGCAGAGGAGATGGTTGGAGCTCATAAAGGATTATGACATGATATTGTATTATCATCCTGGAAAGGCCAATGTCGTAGTAGATGCTTTGAGCCGTAAGAGTTATGTTAACACGCTCATAACCAGAGGATTACCCTAGGAGTTAGCTGATGATCTCCGAGAACTTCACTTGGAGATAGTTCCTAGAGGTTATGTTGCAGCACTAGAAATTCAGTCCACTTTGCTGGGAAAGATCCGAGAAGCCTAGAAGACGGACAACGAGATTGCAGAGATAAATTAAAGGATGAGTATAGGAAAGGCTAAAGGTTTCCGTGAGGATGAGCACGAAACTTTATGGTTTGAGGATCGTATCTATGTGCCTAATGACCCTAAGATTAGGAAGTTAATTCTTCAGGAGGCTCATGATTTGCCCTATTCGATTCACCTAGGCAACACCAAGATGTATTTGGACTTGAAGGAGAGTTTTTGGTGGACAGGAATGAGGAAGGAGATTGCCGACTATGTAGCAGTATGCGACGTATGTCAGAGAGTTAAGGCAGAGCATCAAAAACGAGCAGGGTTACTTTAGCCTTTGCCGATACCCAAATGGAAGTGGGATAAACTTGGCATGGATTTCATCACCGGATTACCCTGGAACCGTTCTGGCTATGATTCTATCTGGGTTATAGTTGATCGCTTGACCAAGATAGGCCATTTCATCCCTGTGTAGACAACTTATACGAGTGCTAATTTAGAAGGTATACATGACCAGGATCGTATGTTTGCACGGAGTTCCGTGGACCATCATATCAGATAGAGGAATGCAGTTTACTTCAAAGTTTTGGAATTAGTTGCATGAAACTTTGGGTACCAGGCTAGAGTTCAGTACATCCTTTCACCCGCAGACGGATGGATAGACCGAAAGAGTCAATCGGATTCTAGAGGACATGTTGAGAGCTTGTGCACTAGATTATGGATCTAGTTGGGATGATAATTTACCCTACACGGAGTTCTCCTATAAAAACAGTTACCAAGCAAGTTTGAAGATGGCCCCTTTCGAAACTTTGTATGGATGGAGGTGCAGGACACCACTGTCGTGGGATGAAGTTGGATATCGACAGTTGTTCGGACCAGACTTAATCAGAGATTCTGAGGAGAAGGTTATGTTGATTCGAGATAGACTCAAGATAGCCCAGTCCAGACAGAAAAGTTATGCCGATACTAAACGCACGGAGGTAGTCTATGAAGTTGGAGATAGAGCATATCTTCGTGTATCCCAACTTCGAGGACTTAAACAATTTGGAGTCAAAGGAAAATTAGCACCACGATTTGAGGGACCATACAGAGTTTTGAAATGTATGAGAGAAGTTGCCTGCAAGTTGGAATTACCCGAAGGTTTGTTAGGAGTTCATGATTTGTTCCCATTTGAAAAAGTACCATGCAGAGATGGTTGATATTCCTTTGACAAATACAGTGCCACTGGAAGCGATTCAGCTGGATAGTGATCTAACTTATGAGGAGAAACCTGTTAAGATTTTCGAGTTTTCCAGCCGAGTTACTCGCAGCAAAGTCATCAAGTTTTGCAAAGTTCAGTGGAGCCATCATACCGAGGAGGAAGCCACCTGGGAGCGAGAAGAAGACCTCCGCAAGGACCACCCACACCTTTTTGCAAACCAACCTGAATCTCGTGGACGAGATTCATCTTAAGGGAGGTAGGTTTGTAACATCCCAATTTTTAATTTGGATGTTATTCATAGATCATTCATATGCATCCATGATTTATGCATTTTTGTTGCTTTGATTTAGTTGCATTTTGATCCAAGAGACCTTAAGCAACTCAAGGACCAATTTGAGAGAGTTGGAGGTTTCACAAAAATCCAATTTTGATTTATCAAAATCTGGTAATTGGATCAAATTTTTCTCAAAATTCTTTTCCAATTATATAAAAATAAATAGAGAAGATAACATGACTTCTTCAAAATCAGTAAAGAAATATTGGCAATTGAATTTTGAATTTTTAGGAGAGTTTATTTGATTTTATTCGCTAGTTTAATTATTTGTTAGCTGAGTAATTAGTACTATAATGTTTTTTAGTTTAGGCATATAGGCCCAGAAAAATGTTCACTAGGTCAATAATAAGGCCATATTACTACGTGTATTTTTCAGAAATTTTAAGGATATTATTTATATTTATTTTAGTGTGTTTTTGTCTCTGGAAAAATTGTTTTAAAAAGAAGTTTAGGCCGACCGAACTGGCCGAGCCTGCCCAGCCGGCCCAGGCCACCGACGCCGCCATCCCCGCGTCATCTACGAGCCGGACTCCGGCAGGAGTCCGCCGCCGCCATGACTCTGCCTCCGCCTCCGCTTGCACCCTCCTCCAAGCCATGCCGCACACACTGGCCATTTATATACCGCCCGATCTGGCCCCCTCCTCCTCATGTTGTCGCGCTGCCGCAAGCCACCACCGTCGCCATTGTCGCCATAGCCGCACCGCCTCCCGCAGCCACCCCCGCCGCCGCAAGACCGCTGCAAGTCGCTGTCGTCGCCTTTGAGAGCCGCCGCCGCCAGCGCCGCACCCCGCCACCAGAGCCGCCGGAGCAGGGGCCCGCCATTCGCCTCTCCCGAAGCCACTGCCGCCATTGAGCCGCCGTTGCAGCCATCGAACCGATCTGAACCGGTAAAACCACCCGTGTTAGACCCGGTTTTTTCCGGTTTTTCTTTAGTCCGGTTTATTTGTTTAGTTCAGTTATTTAGCAAACATTCATTTGTTTAGTTTATGTAGCGAACAGATTCATTAGATTAGTTTCGGTAGTGAACGCTCGTTCAGTAGATTTTTCTTTTTAGTTTAATTTTTGGCCAGGGACCTATACGTGAATATTTTCTTCGCAGATTAGCCCCTGATCTTTAAACCATCGCAACTTTTTGCTCATTTGTCAAAATTCAACAAAACCAACACCCAAATCTTTAGAGCGATCCCAACTATCCAGTAGACTAACTTGAACATGTTTTTGAAAATTTAAAATTTGAGTTTTGTTCATATTTGTATTAGATCTTGTTTTGTTCGTATCTTGAGTTTCGTAGCTCCGTTTGAGTTGATTTTTTTGCAAATCGTAGCTAATCACATGTACCTACTGTTAAGATCTAATTCACAAAAATATAATGTTGTTAATTGTTTTTTCTGTTTAGATTAGTTATTTACTTGTTTTTGAGTTCTTTCGATCTTTCTTCGTTTTCTCTTTGCACCGTTTGCTTGAGTGCTTATGTATGCTATTGTTTGTCTACGCTAGATTTTCCGGAGTGCGAAGCTTGTTACTACGAATCCCTAGATGTAGCATCCCGACCTCAAACGGTCAAGTCTCTGTGCTTAAGTGTCATCCCTGGATCGGTATGCTGACACACACAATACTCGAGGAATTTTAATAGAGGTAAATCACATTTATAAAGTAACATAAATACTATTACCTCAATCCATATAGCGGATGTAACAAGGTTGTGGATTTCCATCAACACCAACGGCAAAGTTGAGTGTAGAAATCGCAACCCTGACGTATCACTTACTCGTCATAAGATTCCTGCAACATGAGACGTTGCAGCCACAGAGGGTCAGTACATTGAATGTACTGGCAAATTCACACCATAGGATAAATGATGAACAATAGCTATCACTACATGCATATTTAGCTGGTGGAAAGCTCCAAGTTTATAATGTTTTTGTGAAAAGCTAGTTTTTCCCTACTTCAAAGGAATAAATTCTGTTTAACTATCATGGTGGTTGTTAAACATTGAGAAGGTTCACCCAACTCAATCCCAATTAAGCATCATCAGTAAACCCAACAAAATTAATCAAAGTAACATGATGAGATTCACATGATAATCCAAGAACTATATACTCAAAACGTCCATAGCCGGGGACACGGCTAACCATGATGAGATTTCTGGGGCTGTTGCCGGGGAGATCTACGCCAAGTCAAGCCATACCAAGTACCAATCATAAAATCTTCTCCCTCGCATTACATTATTGGCCATTTTCCTCTCATTTTCCTCTCCCCCACTTTTAAGACGTTTTTCAAAAACCTTTGCCTTTTCTTTGCCCCTCTTATGTTCGTCTCTTTTCTCTTTCTCCTTGTGTGCTTGTTTGCTAGTGTGTTTTGTTGCCATCATGTCTGAAACTGGGGAGGTTATCATTGAAAAAGATAGTAGTGATGATGGGGGAAACTTTGATGCTTTTTATAATCCTCATGAAGAACCTACTATTTTGCACACTAAAAAGTTCTAGATTGGTAGTGGTAATATTATTGTAAAAGGAGTTATTCAAGATTTCTTTACTTGTGCCGGTGCTTTTCCCACTTTGGGTGGGTCTATTCTTCATAAAACTAGTAGTCTTGCAGATGCTATATCTTTGCTCGTAGTTGAACTTGAAAGACAATTTAGCCATATTGAGCATTCTTCTATTAAGCAACTGGCTACTATGTTTTTAGCACATGAGTTTAGATTTATAATGAAAGAGGCCAATGAAATTTTTGCGCATTATGGGGTGGATGCTGGCCGTCCTCCCATAGAGGCAATTCTTTTTAACCAAGAAGACATAATGCGTTTACGATCTTCATATCATGTTGCTTATAATGAAAACCTTAGGAAAAAGAATCCTACCGATGTTCTAGTTGATAAGATTTCTGAACTTAATGGTATTTTTGCTATCCAGAACAATGGGTTAGGTTTTCCTCTTGAACAAAGGCTCATGACGTTTTGCCAAAAGAATGCTTATAACGATGAATTGGTTGTGCAATATGAGGGGCCAAGGGAGGAACCAATTCCTCCCGAGCTTGATCTTGGGGACTTTGGTCCCATTAAATTTAGCCCTATTGATTACTTTTGCTTGCCATATAGAAAACTTTATGCTGAACGTAGGGAGTATGACATGAGTTTTCACGATTTGACCTAGCATTATTATGGCAATACCTAGATCTATTCTTGTTTTTATGCCTAGCTAGGGGCCTTAAACGATAGCGCTTGTTGGGAGGCAACAAAATTTTATTCTTGTTCTTTGCTTTTTGCTCCTGTTTAGTAATAAATAATTCATCTAGCTTATGGTTAGATGTGGTTTTATGTTTTAATTAGTGTTTGTGCCAAGTAGAACCTTTGGGAAGACTTGGGTGAAGTCTTTGTGATCTTGCTGTAAAAAACAGAAACTTTTGCGCTCACGAGAATAGCTGTCCTTTTTTACTGGAGAGTGCTTTTAGGTTGATTCTTGTTGCAGATGATTAATAGACAAATTACTCACGTCTACCAATTTATTTCAGAATTTTTAGAGTTACAGAAGTATTCTAAAGTTACAGATTTCTACAGACTATTCTGTTTTTGACAGATTTTGTTTTTCGTGTGTTGGTTGCTTATTTTGATGGATCTATGGGTAGTATCGGGAGGGGGGGGGGTATGAACCATAGACAAGTTGGAGTACAGTAGGTTTAACACTGATATAAATAAAGAATGATTTCATTACAGTACCTTAAGGTGGTGGTTTATTTTCTTATACTAACGGAGCACATGAGATTTTCTGTTGAAGTTTTGTGTTGTCAAGTTTTCACGTTTTTCGGTAAAGATTCGATGGATTTTGGAATAAGTAGTGGCAAGAGCCTAAGCTTGGTTATTCCCAAGTCACCCCAATATAATTCAAGTACAACCAAAAGTGTAAGCTTGGGGATGCCCCGGAAGGCATCTCCTCTTTCGTCAAGCTAGAGACAAGCTAGTTGAGTAATTGTGAATTTGAAGAATAGTTGTGTTAAAGTTTGTGAGTCCCGTAGGATGCACGTATGGTGAACCGTTATGTGATGAAGTTGGAGCATGATTTATTTATTGATTGCCTTCCTTATGTGTGGAGGTCGGGATCGCGCGATGGTTAACTCCTACCAACCCATCCCCTAGGAGCATGCATGTGAGTTCTTCATGACTAATGTTGAGTCCATGGATTATACGCAGGCTCACCCTTCCATCATTGCTGGCCTCTCTAGTACCGCGCAACTTTCGCCGATACCATAAACCCACCATATACCTTCCTCAAAACAGCCACCATACCTACCTATTATGGCATTTCCATAGCCATTCCGAGATATATTGCCATGCAAGTTTCCACCGTTCCGTTTATTATGACATGCTCCATCATCGTCATATTGCCTAGCATGATCATGTAGTTGACATTGTATTTGTGGCAAAGCCACTGTTCATAATTTTTTTCATACATGTCACTCTTGAATCATTGCACATCCTCGTACACCGCCAGAGGCATTCACATAGAGTATCGAGTTGTAACTCTTGAGTTGTAAGTAAATAAAAGCGTGATGATCTTCATTATTAGAGCATTGTCCCATTTGAGGAAAGGATGATGGAGACTATGATTCCCCCACATGTCGGGATGAGACTCCAGACTAAAAAAAAAAGAGGCGATAAAAAAAGATAAAAGGCCCAAATAAAGAAAATATGAGAGAAAAAGAGAGAAGGGACAATGCTACTATCCTTTTACCGCACTTGTGCTTCAAAGTAGCACCATGATCTTCATGATAAAGTCTCCTATGTTGTCACTTTCATATACTAGTGGGAATTTTGCATTATAGAACTTGGCTTGTATATTCCAATGATGGGCTTCCTCAAAAGTTCCCTAGGTCTTCATGCGCTAGCAAGTTGGATGCACACCCACTGAGTTTTCTTTTGAGATTTCATACACTTATAGCTGTAGGGCATCCGTTGCATGGCAATCCCTACTAACCCACATTGATATCTATTGATGGGCATCTCCATAGCCCGTTGATATGCCTAGTTGATGTGAGACTATCTTCTCCTTTTTGTCTTCTCCACAACCACCATTCTATTCCATCTGTAGTACTATGTCCATGGCTCACGGTCATGTATTGCGTGAAGTTTGAAAAAGTTTGAAAATACTAAAGTACGAAACAATTGCTTGGCTGAAACTGAGGTTATGCATGATTAAATACTTTGTGTGATGAAGATAGAGCATAGCAAGACTATATGATTTTGTAGGGATAACTTTCTTTGGCCATGTTATTTTGAGAAGACATGATTGCTTTGTTAGTATGCTTGAAGTATTATTATTTTTATGTCAATATTAAACTTTCGTCTTGAACCTTTCGGATCTGAACATTCATGCCACAATAAAGAAAATTACATTGAGAAATATGCTAGGTAGCATTCCACAGCAAAAATTCTGTTTTTATCATTTAGCTACTCGAGGACGAGCAGTAATTAAGCTGGGGGATGCTTGATACCTCTCCAACGTATCTATAATTTTTGATTGTTCCATGCTATCATATTATCTATTTTGATGTTTAATGAGCTTTAATATGCTCTTTTATACTATTTTTGGGACTAACCTAATAACCGGAGGCCCGGTGCCAGTTTATATTTTTTGCCTATTTCAGTGTTTTACAGAAAAGGAATATCAAGCGGAGTCCCAACGGAATGAAACCTTCACGAGGATCTTTCTTGGACCGAAAGCAATCTAGAATACTTGGAGTCGAAGTCTGGGACTCTACAGGAAGCCACGAGGCAGGAGGGCGCGCCCAGGGGGTAGGCGTGCCCCCACCCTCGTGGGCCCCTCATAGCTCCACGGACGTAATTCTTTTGCCTATATATACCCTTATACCCTACAAACATCTGGGAGAGCGACAAAACCACTTTTCCACCGCCGCAACCTTCTGAACCCGTGAGATCCCATCTTGGGGCCTTCTTCGGTGATCTACCGGAGGTGGAATTGATCATGGTGGGCTTCTACATCAACACCATTGCCTCTTCGATGATGCGTGAGTAGTTTACCACAGACCTTCGGGTCCATAGTTATTAGCTAGATGGCTTCTTCTCTCTCTTTGATTCTCAATACAAAGTTCTCCTCGATGTTCTTGAAGATCTATTCGATGTAATACTCTTTTGTGGTGCGTTTCCGAGATTCAATGAATTGTGGATTTATTAACTTGATTATCTATGAATATTATTTGGTTCTTCTCTGAATTCTTAGATGCATGATTTGATATCTTTGCAAGTCTCTTTGAATTATCGGTTTAGTTTGGCCTGCTAGATTGATCTTTCTTGCAATGGGAGAAGTATTTAGCTTTGGGTTCAATCTTGTGTCCTTTCCCAGTGACAGTAGGGGCACCAAGGCACACATTGTATTGTTGCCATCGAGGATAAAAAGATGGGGTTTATATCATATTGCTTGAGTTTATCCCTCTACATCATGTCATCTTGCTTAATGCGTTACTCCGTTCTTATGAACTTAATACTGTAGATGCATGTTGGATAGCGGTCAATGTGTGGAGTAATAGTAGTAGATGCAGAATCGTTTTAGTCTACTTGACACGGATGTGATGCCTATGTTCATGATCATTGCCTTAGATGTCTTCATAATTATGCGCTCTTCTATCAATTGCTTGGCAGTAATTTGTTCACCCACTATAATGCATGCTATCTTCAGAGAAGCCACTAGTGAAACCTATGCCCCCCGGGTCTCTTTTCCATTATATTGAATCAACTTGCCAATTTCTATCATTGTTCCTTCTTATTGCAATCTTTACTTTCCAATCTATACAACAAAAATACCAAAAATATTTACTTTACTATCTCTATTAGATCTCACTTTTGCGAGTGACCGTGAAGGGATTGACAACCCCTTTATTGCGTTGTTGCAAGGTTCTTTATTGTTTGTGCAGGTACTAGGTGACTTGTGTGTCGTCTCATACTGGATTGATACCTTCATTCTCAAAACTGAGGGAAATACTTACGCTACTTTGCTGCATCACCCTTTCCTCTTCAGAGGAAAATCAACGCATGCTCAAGAGGTAGCACGGATCGGTCCTGATTCCCTGTACTTCAGGAGGCTGTATTGGTCGTGCGAGGCGGCCACCCCATGGGTTGGGTGTCCCGGCTCCGGCCTTTCTCTTCTATAAAAGGGGAGAGGGATGGTGCTTTTCCACACTCGCCCTGTTCTCCTTCTGCTTGACATCTTTCTCCCACTTGCTATGGCGAGAGAGAGTGTCGGCGCTTCTACGGCGGCGACGAGGGCCTCTGCTGGAATGTGTGCTCCTCCTCCCCCGGAGCTTTCGGAGGTGGAGCACGCCACGAGGGGGGGAGGAAGGGGACGAGGCCGAGGCTGCCGTGGTGCTCGGGGAAGAGGAGGATAGGGCGGCGTGCCGGCTGCGCTTCCGCTGGCGGCCCCTCCTCCATTGGACGGCCATGTCAGAGATAAGCCTCACGAGTTCTTCATCCGGCTGTACAAGGGCGTGTGCGGCCATCTCCGCCTCCATACCCTGTTCGCTCGGGTGATGGAGCAAGATCCGCCGAGGCTCTCAGGCTACACATGAGGGGCTGCGGAAACGGCGGCACGTGGGTCAACGTCGGCTTCCCGCGCCCTCACGTCATGTACCTTCACCGCAGGTGGGGGACTTTTGCATGTGCCCACAGCTTGTCGGAGGGGCACATTCTCCATTTTAAATTAATGGAGAACGGCCTGCTCTCCATCAAGGTCTTCAGGAGCTCAGGAATCCGCTTAGGGTGCTGCGTGGAAAGTTCCATTGACGATGAAAGCTCCTCCTCGAACGACAGTGGTGAGGAGGATAGTGCCCATGACGAAGATGGCAGCGGGCGGGAGGACTCCGACTCTGACTCCATCTTACCATCAGTGGCAGCACCATCATCTGCTGCGCCTCCTCCCCCAGCAACAGGCCTTGCTGGGAGTTGCGTCCTGCTTGCTCTGGCATCGGTGGTCGACGGGCTTCCCCGTCAAGCTATCCATCCACGCGTTCACCATGCCCGTCCCCATCTTCACCTGCTGTGCCTGGGAGGAAAGGGGGAAGAATGGGGATTACGGGGCACTTTTTTTATCAATTTGTAGGCACCTGCCAAATCTTAACTTTCTAGAAACTATAATCTCCCAAGCCCATGCTTATGTTCTGTAACATTGGTACCTGCATCAGCATATCAATGAAAAAGATGAGCTTTTGTCAGGAACTCATGCACGTATATGTTCGTGCAGAGGCGAAAATGCCCCTTTAATAAAAATAAATGAGTTTCCCCGGCAAGTTACCTTGCCGGCGCCCTCTGCGCCTGCCGGAGAGTCACATCTGCCATGTTATAGACGCAGGGTCCAACCCCGTGCCAATCTCTTTTTACCAAAGGTTACTGCAACCACCCCGACCGAAGCAGCGTTCGAGTCAGGGATGGGAGCACCTAAGTCTAAACAGAGAGACGAGATTTTCTTGGGATAATTAGATTTATGCCCCTAGGTGGGTCCCACTCGTCTGTTTTACCCCTAATTTCCAAAATTCACCGGTTCTGTCCAAGTCACTTTGCTCCTCTTATGCTTTTGCCCTTTGACCGTTTGACCGTCAGTTTGAAAACTTCATAACTAATTCATACTAAATCACAAAAATGCAAATAAGATACCAAAATATTCAGAAAAACATCACCTATATGTAAGTGTAATTTGCATTCATGAAAAAGTGTTGGAAAGTGCACATCCAAGTTTTAGCTCTTTTGATACCACCATGAATAGTAAACTCTAAAAAATTCAAAAAAATTAAAAAAAAAAAATATGGTGGCAAAGAACGACAAATGTTCTAAGTGCTTGCCAAGTTTCATTAGGGAACGACATTCGTGGAAGTCGTGGCAAAAAAATAATCTATTTTGGAGTGCTGATTGTTTTTTTTGCTGCAGCACCCATGAAAGTTATTCCCTCATGAAACTTGGCAGGCACTTAAAACATTTGTCATTCTTTGTCACCAAATTTTCTTTGAATTTTTTTGAATTTTTTTAGAGTTTACTATTCATGGTGGTAGCATAAGAGCTAAAACTCGGATGGGCACTTTCCAACACTTTTTTCATGAATGCAAATGACACTGACATATAGGTGATGTTTTTCTGAATATTTTGGTATCTTATTTGCATTTTCCTGATTTAGTATGAATTAGTTATGAAGTTTTCAAACTGATGGTCAAACGGTCAAAGGGCAAAAGCATAAGAGGAGCAAAGTGACTTGGACAGAACCGGTGACTTTTGGGAATTAGGGGTAAAACAGACGAGTAGGACCCAACTAGGGGCATAAATCTAATTATCCCGATTTTCTAATGCACAAGTCACAAGTTACAAACACGGATGGGAGGAGATTAACTTTATCTGGTTGGGTTTTCGGTGATGACGTGCCGAGCAGTCTTCTCAATTTCTTGCTGGAGCGTTGGCACCGCGGCTGAAAGGAGGAGAGGACAGGGCCGCGGAGCCTCGGCGGTTTCCCAGTACCTGCTAGGATATTAAAATAGCACAATACCTTGTGCAAGCAAGCATGCATACATAAATATACATAGACAAGGAAACTAGTAGGAAACATCACATATTAAAAGCTATCTAACTGCGCACAGGGTCTGCGCCTGGCTCTCTACATTGGGTTACATGCCTTGCCGGCAAGGCTAGTACCAAAAGGGGGGTTGTCGGAGCTCCCGACAACCACGCCCTATGGGTAAAGTTTGCAAAGATGTTTGATATTCTAGGAGTTTCTCACTGGAATGCCATCTTCGGTCTCCAGGCGGACTGCACCGGGCCTGGTGACTCGTATTACCCGATAAGGGCCTTCCCACTTTGGCGTCAACTCATTTGAATTCTTGGCGTACTGAACACGCCGAAGAACAAGGTCACCTTCCTCAAGGCTTCGGGTGTGAACCTTGTGGCTATGATAGTGGCGCAAGGCTTGCTGGTAGCGAGCGGCTCGCACACCAGCTTGAAGACGATCTTCCTCAAGGAGCATTGCATCATCTTGGTGCAATTGCTCTTGCTCAAACTCATCATAAGCGAGCACTCGAGGTGACTCGTATATGAGTTTCGTGGGGAGAACTGCTTCTGCCCCATATACCAGGGAAAAGGGTGTCTGGCCAGTGGCTCTATTTGCTGTCGTTCTGATTGACCAAAGAACCGTTGGCAATTCATTAATCCAGTGCCTTCCACACTTGCATAGCCTGTCGAAAGTCCTTGTTTTGACGCCTCGCAATACTTCAGCATTATCTCTTTCTGCTTGGCCATTACTTCTTGGATGAGCGACAAAAGCAAAGCAAACCTTGCTGCCAAGGTCTTGGATATACTGCAAGAGGGTGCGGCTCGTGAAGTGTGTGCCATTGTCGGTGATGACTCTATTTGGCACACCAAAACACAAACGAGTCCATTAAAGAACTTGACGTTGGTCGCAACACGCCCGTGGGTCAGATGATGCCGTGGACATGATGTCACGGGTGTGAACCCAACGGGCTGGCTGCGCTGGAGGGGAGTGCACCGTGGTTGCGGTGCCTCCAACCCTTCCACCGTCAACGCGCGCCGGCTCGGTGGTCCGACGCTGCGAGGGACTTGCTTCCTGGTGGCCATCTGTGTTGGCATGGCCAATAAGGCTTTGGATGGCAGCCCTCAACTCTTCTTGCTTCTCCAGAGCAGGAGGAAAGCCGAGGAGTAGCTGCGCTCGCACCAATGCTTCTGCTCGCGTGGGTGGCAGCGACAAGCGCGAGGAATGGGAGGAACTCGGACTTCTTACCATGTTAGAAGGAGTCCCATCATGATTCCGCGGCCGCGCGCCTTTTTCGCCAGCATCATGGCGTGCATGTCGGCCCTGCGCATCGTGAGAGTGACGCTGAGGGATCTTGCCACGGCGACGCCCGGGGTCCTCACGGTCAAGGCGCTATTCATCGCGCATGTGCTGGGAAGACCACGGCGCGTGCGCTGGCGGGGCCGTCCTTCTGCCCTTGGAGGTCCCTGCGCTACCCATAGGTAGCGCGGTGACGTGCGGACCGCCGTCACCGCTGTGGATGACACCGCTCGCCTGGCTTCTCGTATCTGGGAGACGTGGACAGTCTTGATCTCCTCCACCACTAGCAGTGGCCACATCTCCCGTCCACGTGGGCACGGGCGGAGTGGCTCTGGATGGGCCGACCGCTGCGATCGTCTTCTTATTCGGAGCCATCATGGCGAAGAAACTGCCAAGCTAACTAATAGACCAGATTCTCACAACTAAATCCCCCTACCTGGCGCGCCAAAGATGTCGGGGAAACAAAAAACTATGGGACCATAGGAATCCCTTATACGTTCGGTTGGGGGAATAGCTGCACGAAGAGCAGGTTTAGCAGTTAGCACAAGGGGATTTTACCCAGGTTCGGGCTGCAAAGATGTGTAATACCCTATTTCTTCTTGTCTCGATAGATGTGTTCTTGAGCTCTTGAACTAGCTGCGGTGCATGCATAGTCCAAAAGTCCGAATCCTCTCTCCGTACACCTTGGGCCTCCTTTTATACATAAATGGGTCGCCACAGTGGCACACAGGAGGTGGAATGCAAGCTATAGTGTATGGGCTTATCGCTCGGCACCATAGAACAAATGCATTTAATCCACTGCCTACGTGCCCTCTTACTTTATCGGGGACGGCAACATAGGCCATCTTGTCCGTCGCCGCTCCTCCTTGCTTCGACACGCGTCTAGGCTGACGAGGCATGCAACGCCACGCTAGCTAACTAGCTACTGTGTTGGAACGATGGTAGAGCCTCGACGAAGATCTGCATGCCACCACGCAGGCGCCTGCTTAGTTGACGCACTGGTCGTCGCACTAGGGTGGTGGTGAGGTGGCAAATCCTTGCCGGGTGCGTGCCTGGCCGCAGCACGACAGTCGTCCCCGGCAAGGATCTTGCCGGGGGTATTTTTCTTCTGGTCCCACGTGGACCCGTAGGTTATCAATCTCTATGAAGATCTACATGCTACCACGCATGTGTTCTCAAATCTTGGTCTTAACGTTGTCGATGGTGTCAAAACTCTCAGCCCCAAGGCTCATGGGCTTGCTGGTGCTGCATAGGTTGACCTGGCAAGGGTTTTCCTAGGGGGAGGTCCAGCTCTCCTTCTGCTCCTTGGTCCTTGTCATGGAAAGGTTACGACAGATGTCCTAGTGTTAGGACTTAGTCGTGATCCCAACGCATCTACGTGGTAGCTTGAGAAGGGTTGATCGGGACAAGAGACGCAACACACAAGACAAGGATTTAGACAGCTTCGCGCCCCGGGAAACATCATCTGATAATAGCCCTACATGTTGTTTGTGCATAGGTCTCATTATGCTCATGAGGGAGACACTGTAAATCCGGCTCTCCTCTAGTTGTGTCTAGCCTTAATGATTATTTTCTTGCTCTACCCTCTTAGGGTGCCCCGACCCTCCTTATATAAGTTGAGGGGGCGGGTTACATGTAGAGTCAAACTTGGATTAGGACTTACCATGGGCTCCTCACAATGGGCATTTTAACGTCTTAGGCTTCATAACATCTTGAGCTTCTTAACGTAAGTCGGCTTGCAATCTGACTTACAATCTGGCTTAACTGGCTGCAGGCTTACAATGCTTAACTGTGTCTGCCGGATTACAATGCTTAACTGTGTCCGATGGCTTACAATGATTAACTGTGTCCTTCGGCTTACAATGCTTAGCTATGTCCGCCGGCTTACAATGCTTAACTGTGTCCACCGGCTTACAATGCTTAACTGTGTCCGCCGGCTTACAATGCTTAACTGTGTCTGCCAGCTTACAATGCTTAACTGTGTCCGCCGGCTTACAATGCTTAACAGTGTCCACCGGCTTACAATGATTAACTGTGTCTGCCGGCTTACAATGCTTAGCTGTGTTCGCTGGCTTACAATGCTTACCTGTGTCTGTCGGCTTACAATGCTTAATTGTGTCCGCCGACTTATAATCTGCCAAGTCATCAATGAAACACTAAGTCCGAGCTGGGTCATATCTTTGGACGGGTCACACCGCGGGGTATATCTGTCGGATTTAGGGATCCGCAAACCCTTGAGATGTTCGAACTATGGGGTGCGTGCGGAGATCTCAACCTGCCCAGCCTGCCTACTCACAATGCTCCTAAGCCTAGCGTGTCAAGTTCAAAGAGACACAAAGATACAGCAATTTATACTTGTTCGGCTACCATGGTGGTGTAATACCCTAATCCACTATGATGTGGTGGATTGCCTCGGAGGGTTGAGGTTGAACTAGTACAGATGATGAACAAGCCTCAAGAGGTGAGGTGTTCTTGAGCTGGTGTGGTGTATGCTAACTCTATTTGTTCTGATCCCGTTCCCCCTTCTATGGTGGTGGCTAGTCCTATTTATAGTGGCCTTGGTCCTCTTCCCAAATATGAGTGGGAAAGGATCCCACAACGGCCGGTTTTGAAAGGGGACATGTAGTACAGTCTATCCTAGCAAAAGTAGTCTTCGCCTGCAAAAAGCCTCTGGTCGTGACGCTGCGGTGGGCTCATCGATGACCTCCGTCCTGCCGTCCTGGCGGTCTTGTTCTTGTTGCACCGGAATGGAAACCTTTGGTTGATTCCCCAGGAGTCCGTGCCTGTGGCTTGCCTCCTTTGCACCGAAGAGGAAACCTGCGCTTTGTGCCCACCTGGCGCCCGCCTGACCTTGGAAGTCATGGCTCATGTCAGCTGAGCCTCGTGAGGTAACTTGCATAGAACTCTCCGCCCCTCAGGAGCCCTCCTGAGGAGGCCGATTCCTTCGGGGGCCTTGGCGTTGCCCGCCTCACGAGGCTTTGCCCCTCGCGAGGGTCTTGCCGTGTTGGTGTTGAAGCCAGGCCATACTAGGCCGCCGATGGAGCCACGTGGTGGGCCGCAGGCAGGCAGGGCTGGATACCCCCAAATCCAAGACGCCGACAGTAGCCCCCGGGCAGAAGGCGCGCATGGACTTGGCTTCCAAGCGAAGCCAAAGAGCAAGTGCGAAGCGCCGCATGCCCTAACCGCCTGCGGCCTTGATGACGCGTGGAGATTCATGGGACGTGGGCAACCCCACTTCCCCACGCTGCCTGGGCACCCATTCGACTTGACAACTGCATGCTCCATGCAGGGAAGATAATCATTACTGGAAATCGTGGGAGGCCGATGATTTACCTTCTCCTAGCTATAAATGTGCGAGCGGGTGAAGCTACTGCCCATCTCTCTTTCGTCATGCTCGCGCCTTCTTCTTCTCCTCTCCATCTTGCTCCCATGGTGTCGCCGAAGAGGTTTTCAGCAGCCGAGAAGGGGAAGGCCTCCAAGGAGGGGCCGTGGCCGTCCCCGCAAGCACCCCACGGTCCCTCCGGCTGCCTCCAGGGGGCGCGGGCGCCCGCCCCCAGAGGCGGCATTGTTCTAGGCGCCCGCAATGGAACCTCTTCCCGCGACGGCGGCCACCAGCTTCGGAGCAGCCCCCATGATGAAGGGAGGCGCGCAGTGATCATGCGCCCGCCTTGGCCGCACTTTTCCTTGCTGGACGTGCTTCCTGAGTTCGTGGTGTAGTCGGAGAGCCCGGCTGGCTCCTCGCTTCACCTCCCGATCTTCTTCTCCGGCGAGCTTCCTTCTTTGAGGCCCGATGGTCTCTGGCTGTAGGCCGATGGCTGCTGCAGCAGGGCTTCATGGGATGGCACCGAGGTCGCTGCCTCCGGTTGCGTGGTCCTGACCCGCGGCTGGCAGGCCTTCTCCCGCGTGTGTGGCCTGGGTAGAAGGTGCACCCTCTACTTCAAGTACGACAGCCTGGCGATCCTCTATGTGAGGGTGTTCAGGGAGGATGGCCGCCGCGTGGGGTGCTGCCCGGAGGATGGCAGCAACGATGACAGTAGCAACGACGAGCTTGGTCTTGGCGACGCGCGCTCTCCCTCCCGCGACGGCAGCTCTTCCTCGGATGAGAGCTCAAGCAGTGGCGGCTACGACCGGGCCCCGCGCCGTTGTGCTCGGGTCAAGGATGTCGGGGGTTCGTCCCGCCGCGGCGCTCCAGTGAAGCTGGAGAGGAGCCTGGCATGAAGCTGGGAGCCAGCGAACTTGGACTCAAGGCCGGTAGCCCCAGGTCACCTATGGGAGAACTGGTGGAGCGTCGGGTCACCTTGAGGTGCTGCTTGAGGATGCACCGCTGGTGCCAAGCTCGTACGCCTTCGGGCCCTCTTTGTTTAGCTTTTCCTTTCTCCTACAATCCGAAAAATAAAAATGTACCGTGCGGGGGCGTGTAATGAAATGTTGTTGTTATGCCTTTTATTTTATAATTGCCATCTTGATGCTGTGCCGTAATGTTTGCAATCTGAATGGGTTAAGGTAGGACGGCTTAGCTTGGTATGTGCAGTCGTTCTCCGCCTCATTATAACCTCAAGTACCTGATGGGGTCCCGAGGAGAAACGCCTTGTGCCCTCAAGAGCCGCGGCAGGGCAGAGCTGTCCCTTGAAGGAAGAGAAAATTTGTCGAGCGACTCACTCCCCCTTATGCGAGCCCCATGCCATAGATTAGTTTGGACCAGATGCATCATGTTGTGCTGCGCGGGGGGCACGAACATGAGGGGTGCTGGTGCCCATGGACTTGTTCGAGGGTTCCTCGCGAGGATGAAGCCGAAATACCAGGGCTCGGCGCGGTGCGTGCGCGCAAAGGCAAGCCCCAGGCGCACACACCTACCTAGCCCCATGCGCGAGGAGCGCGAGGAGAAGTGGCGGGCGACTGGCACCTCTCTCACGTCCTTAGACCAAAAACAGCTTAGGAGAAGAAAATAGATCAAGGAACCAGCGTTCGAGAATACCAAATCCATTGAAAGATTACTAAGAAACTGCAAGCAACTTCAAAAAGCAAATGAGTAGCCGCGTCCGGCACCTAATCTAGTCTTCTCACCAGCGCGGAGGTAAGTGCTGCCACTAGGACGTGGGAGGGAGCCCCCATGAGGCCCCAGGGCGGCTCTCAGGAGACTCCTGGGCGTGTACAGCCCCACTCATTATTATGTGAGAGTGTCACGAGCGTATACCTTCGCACGCCGGAGCCTTGCTTCACAGGCCGGAGCCTTTCTTCAGGCGTAGAACTTCTGGAGGTGCTGGACGTTCCAGGCATTCTGGATGGGGACCCCGTCCTGTGTCTCCAGGCACGCGGCGCCAGTCTTGGAGACATGGGCAATCCTAAACAGGCCCTCCCACGTGGGAGAGAGCTTATGCATCCCTCCTTGGAGAGCACCCGCCTCAGGACGAGGTCGCCCACCTCTAACGTCGTGGAGCGGACGCTGCGGCAGTGGTACCACCATAGCGCCTGCTGGTATCTCGCTTCCCGGAGCGAGGCTTGACGGCGGCGTTCCTCCCCCAGCACGAGATCCATCCACCGTGTGGCGTCCTTGCTACATCTCATCGAACGCCAGGACCCGCGTGGAGTGATGCTTAACCTCGTGTGGGAGAACAATTTCTGCTCCGTAGACGAGGAAGAATGGCGTTTCTCCTATTGGCTTGGTTGCTGTGGTGCGGATGTACCACAGCACGGACTGCAACTCGTCGAGCCAGCCCCTGCCGCAGGCCTCAAGCTTCTTCTTGAAGGTCCGGGTCTTGAGGCCCCTCAGGACTTCCGCATTGGCCCTCTTAGATTGTCCATTGCTCTGTGGGTGCGCTACTGAGGCATAGCAGATCTGCATTCCAAGGTTAGTACAGTATGCTTTGAAAAGGTTGCTAGTGAATTGCGAGCCGTTGTCGGTGATGATGCGATTGGGGACCCCGAACCGGCTCACGATTCCCTTGATGAACTTGACGGCCGATCCAGCTGGGATGGTACGCATGACTTCTACCTCCGCCCACTTGGTGAACAGTTCGATGGAGACATAGAGGTATCGGTAGCCCCCTGGCACCCGAGGGAACGGTCCTAGGATGTCTAGCCCCCAGACCGTGAACATTCACGTGAGCGGGATCGTCTGGAGGCCCTGCGCGGGCTCGTGGATCTGCTTCGTGTGAAACTGGCATGCTTCACAAGAGTGCACCAGCTCTGTAGCATGGTTGAGTGCGGTGGGCCACTTGAAGCCGCTGCGGAACACCTTGCCCACCAGGGTGCGCGACAAGGAATGATGCCCGTAGTCCCCACCATGTATATCTGCCAGCAGCTCGAGCCCCTATTCCTGGGAGATGCACCGCAACGAACCGTCATTGGGCCTCCTACGATATAACTCACCATCCTTGATGCAGTACACGGTGGCCTGATGGGCCACACGCTCGATGTCCTCCTCCTTCTCTCGCAGGGTCCCTTGAAGCAAGTATGCCTTGAACTCTTTGGTCCTGCACCCCCTCCTCGAGCGCGAGCAGCAGGCGGGCTCTCGATGGGTGACCACAAGCTGGGGCACCCGTCTCGGGTGCCTATGGCAAGTCCCCCTGAGGCGGTGCTAGAGTCGTGACATGGGGGGTCACAGACGGCTTGAAGAGCCGCTCCTCAAACACCCCCGGCTCCTGAGGGAGCCTACGAGAGGCTCTTTTGGCGATGTCAGCTTCCTTGTTTGTCCCGCACGGCACGTACTGCAGCTGCATGCCCTGGAACCCCTTCTCCATTTTGCGTACCTCCTCCAGGTACGCCTCCATGTGCTCGTCCTTAGGCGTGTACTCCTTTTTGGAGAGGTTGAAGAGAAGCTAAGAGCCAGCCTTGATGGTGAGGCGCTTCACTCCCAGCGCGGCCGCGGCCCTGAGTCCGGTGGGCAAGCCTTCGAATTATGTGATGTTGTTGGAGACCTTCTCGCCCTGCTGAAAGTAGAGTTGAACTGCGTAACAGAACTTGTCCTTGGTGGGTGAGGATATGATGGCCCTTGCTCCTGCGCCTTGTCACGCAAACGCCCCGTCGAAGTACATGATCCATCCGTCCAGCTCTTCGTTTCCTGGCAGGAGGGAGCAGTCCTCTCCTACCCCGTGGTCAGGAGCATCAGTCCACTCGGCCACGAAGTTCACGAGGGCCACACCCTTGATTACCCTGGTGGTGCCGAACTCAAGATTGAATGCTTGAAGCTCAACGTTCCATTCAGCAACTCGCCCAGCTGCGTTCGGGCTCCGGAGCACCCTCTCCAGCGGGTACGCTGAAACAACCTTGATGGGGTGGCATTGAAAGTAGTGGCGCAGTTTCTTGGAGGCAACTAGGAGTCCAATCAAGAGCTTCTGGGGGATGGGGTAGCACGCCCAGGCCTTCCTCAGTACTGTGCTGACGAAGTAGACAGGGTGCTCGATGAGGGATGAGGCATCAGTAGAGTCTTGTTCTTCACGAGGGCACAGGTCCTCCATGGCCTCATGTGGCCCGTCCTTAGGAGCTTTGGTAGCCACGGGATCAATCGTAGCCTCAGGAGGAATGTCGTCCACTGCGCTGGTCGCGACCCCAGGTGCCTCGCCCAAAGGGTTCTGTGCCTCGCTTGACGGCTAGGGATGGCAATGGGTAGGGTATGGGTGGGTACGAACTTTTTGTGCCCAAACCCACACCCAAAACTTTTTTCTATACCCACCCATTTCAATATCCATGGGCACAAATTGGTATCCATGCCCATACCCATCGGGTATCTTATACCAACGAGTATCCTGTGGGTACCATATATGACATTGGCATGATAAAGGTAAGACAAGAAAAGGGCCTAAAACTAAAGTTAGGTACTCGTCCATCACAATCTCGTTTGCACTTACATCAAAATTTCACAATGACGATTGACACACAAATGTCTTAATCTCCATTACAAACGAACTTCGAAAAAAATTAAGTTTGCAAACTTGCAATGCTAATTACTATAGGTTTACCCATATATTTTAGGGTTTGATTTTTTATTAATTTTTCTGGGTATCCATTGGATTACCCCTGGGTATAATTTCATACCCATACGCTACCCATACATTTTGCGGGTATGGATACCTCTTACCCATGGGTATAAATTGATAGAAAGTCTCACCCATGCCCACTGTTTTCGGGTAGGGTACCCGCGGGTACCCATACCCATGGGCAAAACTGCCATCCCTATTGATGGTTGTCCATCTTACTGAGCCTTCTTGATCGAGCGATCCTTCCTTAGCGCCACCAGGGCAGCGCTGGCTGAGTGAGGGGTTTCTTCCAGATAGAGCACCAAGGGCTCGAGAGGGCGTGGTGTCACCATCACCGGAGGGCTGGTCAAATATCTCTTGAGGTCCTGGAAGGCTGCGTCCGCCTCCAGGGTCCACTCGAATGGCTCCTTCCTCTTCATTACCTTGAAGAACCGGAGGGCACGCTACCCCAGCTTGGAAATGAAACGCCGAAGTGAGGTTACATAGCCTGGCAGCTTCTGCATCTACTTCAGGGTCTGCAGGGGGTTCATGTCCTCTATCGCCTTGACCTTCTCCGGGTTGGCCTTGATCCCTCTGTGCGACACCAAGAAGCCCAGTAGCTTGCCGGATGGGACCCTGAACACACACTTCTAGGGATTAAGCCGGAGATCCACCATGCGCAAGCTGGCGAATATCTCCTCCAGATCTTTTACCAGAGTCTTGGACTCCCGAGACTTCACCACTATATCATCAACATAGGCCTCTACATTCCTTCCGAGCTGCGAACCCAGGGCGATATGCATCAACCACTGGAAGGTTGCCCCAACATTACGCAGCCTGAAGGGCATGCCGGTGTAGCAGTACACCCCGAAAGGGGTGAGGAACGCCGTTTTCTCCACATCCTCCACAGCCATGTTGATCTGGTGGTAGCCGTAAAAGGCATCCAGGAAGCACAACAGGTCGCACTCGATGGTGGAGTCGATGATCTGGTCGATGCGTGGGAGCGGGAATGAATCTTGCGGGCAGGCCTTGTTGAGGTTGGTGAAGTCGACACACATGCTCTCCTTCCCTCCTTTCTTGGGGACGATGACGGGGTTCTCCAGCCACTCTGGGTACCGTACCTCTCTGATGACCCCTGCGGCTTGTAGCTTATGGGTTTCCTGGATGATGAAGGTCTGCTTCTCAGTGGACTGGAAGCGAGCCTTCTGCTTTACTGGCCACACATTTGGACATACCCTCAGGTGGTTCTCGATTATCCCCCTTGGGACCCCAGGCAGGTGTTTGGATTCCCAAAAGAATACATCCTTGTTGGCTTGCAAAAATTTAATCAATGCCTCTTCCTGATCCTGAGGCAGGCCAGCCCCTATGGTGAAGGTGGCGCTGGCCGTCCCATCCTCACAGATTGGCACTTGCTGTGTCTCGGCTCGGTCTTGGGAGAACAACAGCTTCGTCTTGGCCGGCATTGCTTCTGGAGCCTCCTGACCCTTCTTCTCACTGGGCAGCGCGGCCGCGGCTATCCTAAAGGCAAGCTTGAGGGCCTGCAGTGCGCCTTTGTTGTCCCCCGCCACCATGAGGACACCATTGCTGCCAAGCATCCTCATGAGGTTGTACGCCGGGTGGATCGCATCCATAAACTGGGCCTACGTCGGGTATCCCAGAATAGCATTGTACGGCAGGTCGATCTTGCTGATGTCGAAGTCGATGAACTCGGTGTGGTAGTTGTTGCGGGTCCCGAAGGTGGTCGGAGGCGGATCTGCCCTAGGGCCTGGTGGAGCCGTCGCCGACCCCAGAGAAAGGCTTGGAGGGGCGGAGCCGGCTGGACAGCACGTGGAGCAGGCCAAACACCTCCGGGGAGAGCACGTTGAGGTGGGCTCCGCCATCGATGAGGTCCTGGTGATTGCCACGTGGCAGACGGTGGGGGTGCAGAGCATTGGGAGCGCGCCTGCTCCCGTCGTGGTTACGGGGTGATCCTTGGGGCTGAAGGTGAGGTCGGCTTGGGGAGTCGCCCGGCCCAGGGGAGCCCCCGTGCTCGCTTGAGTGGCGCCTACCCGCCGGTAGAGCTGCTTGATGTGGCGGTCGGAAGGTGGTGCCTGGGAGCCACCTAGGAGAGTCGCGACAACCGGGGGCGCCAGTGCCGCGTAGTGGGCGAGGAAGAGGTCGCGCAGCTCCCCCAGGAGGCCACAGAAGATGCCGGCAGGTTGAGCAACCAGGCGCGTGGCATGCCATCAGGGCCATGGTGAGCTAGTTGTCCTTCACCTTCTCATCTCCGCCAACCGCCCAAACTGCCTCCTCGTATGCTTGAAGAAAGGGGGTTGTATCTACCGCGCCGTCGTAGCGCGGCGGCATCTCCGGGCGGAACATGGGCAGCCACTGTACCTGCCGCAGGGAGAGGGTGAAGCAGCGCAGCCCCGGCGCTTCCTCAGGAATGTGTGGTCGAGGAAGAAGATTCCGACGCACTCTGGCACGCCAAATGTCGGATTTAGGATCCACAAACCCATGAGAGGTTTGAACTCTGGGTTGCATGCGGAGATCTCAACCTGCCTAGCCTGCCTACTCGCGATCCTCCTAAGACTAGCGCGTCGAGCTCAAAGAGACACAAAGACATAGCGATTTATACTGGTTCGGGCCACCGTTGTGGTGTAATACCCTAGTCCAGTGTGGTATGGTGGATTGCCTCGGAGGGCTGAGGATGAACTAGTATAGTGGATGAACAAGCCTCAGTAGGTGAGGTGTTTTGAGCTGGTGTGGTGTATGCTAACTCTACTTGTTCTGATCCCGTTCCCCCTTCTATGGTGGTGGCTAGTCCTATTTATAGTGGCCTTGGTCCTCTTCCCAAATATGAGCGGGAAGGGATCCCATAACGGCCGGATTTGAAAGGGCACAAGTAGTACAGTCTATCCTGGCAGAAGTAGTCTTCGTCTGCGAAAAGCCTTTGGTTGTGACGCTGTGGTGGGATCGTCGATGACCCCCGTCCTGCCATCCTAGCAGTCTTGTTCTTGTTGCACCTGAATGGAAACATTTGGATGATTCCTCAGGACTCCACGCATGTGGCTTGCCTCCTTTGCACCGAAGAGGAAACCTGCGCTCTGCGCCCGCCTGGCGCCCGCCTAGCCTTGGTGGTCATGGCTCACGTCAGCTGAGCCTTGTGAGGTAACTTGCATAGAACTCTCCGCCCCTCAGGAGCCCTCCTAAGGAGGCCGATTACTTTGGGGGTCTTGGCATTGCCCGCCTCACGAGGGTCTTGCGGTGTTGGTGTTGAAGCCGCGCCATACCAGGCCGCTGATGGAGCCACGTGGTGGGCCGCAGGCAGGCAGGGCTGGATACCCCCGAATCCAGGAGGCCGACAATATCCCCGACATTAGCCCCAGTTTAATTTGGATTCATCCATGTTAAGCTGATCTTGTAAAAAAACACAAGAACAATTTTGACAGATTATACTCCGGGTTAAGAACTCTTGTAAGCCGGCACCTGATCATCCTTAACTCCTTGGTATTTCCTTCTTCTAGAAAATCCGGGTCAATATGCCAGGTTCATAATCAAAAACATTGGTCATGAAATACTCATCTGATTTTCAGCCAGCTTGAAGATGTAGAACTTGCCGATTTATCATTGCCAGAATATCCGGTTTGTAAATATTGATAGCACCGGGTTATAATTGTTACTAACATCAAGCTTGAAAATGTACCTCCATTATATTCATATCACTTGTAGCCCCCAAGTGCCAGCTCATTATGAAATAATAAGTAGGGACTTTGTAAATATGATCATGTAGACTTGAGCAGCAACGTGTAGCCCCCAAGGGCCGACTCAGTAAGATAATACTGAGCTAGGACTTTGTATATAATTCCTTGATAATAACATCATATGATGTAATCTCCACCATGGGGCTTGAACCCACGTCCATAAGGTTAAGAGCTTTGTACTCTATCAACAGAGTAGTGGATCTTTCAACATAATGGATTAAGGCTTGTGTACCTTGAATTTTTGAGAGGAGCAATTGGTAGCCCCGAAGGGCCGGCTCATTACAATGTGATGAGTCGGGTCTTCAATAAGTTGAGCAAAAAATGACTTTGCATTAGCCCCGAAGTGCCATGGTGCATGTTGGCAGTGCCATGGGACTTGCATATTTGATATAATCTCAATTTGAATAATGTAGCCCCCAAGTGTCGGGTCGTACGCCTGCAGCAACTCGGGACTATTCCCTCCATTGTAAAAATAAATCATGTCCATCAATAAAATAAAAACCATTGCGCTGAAGTGACTTTGAAGACCTCCATCATAATATTGGCTATTGATAACCATAATAAAAATCCAGCCATGTTGGCTATTAAAGATTTGAATAATATAATCCGGTTTTGAAAACCAGTTCCTGTGATATTGAATCATACTGCCGGTTTAGGATACCTGTGCAGTAAGGGTGAGCACCCAAAGCTTGAGAAGCCAATATTTCCAAGTGCTTGATATCATTATGTATGGGCGGCTTGTCGCCTCTCATTAAGCCGGGTAATAAAAACCTTGGGTAAGCTTCAAATACAAGCTGTGAAAGTAAAAGGTTGCATGACCGAAATTAATTTAAACCAAAAGGCAAGATAATATCAAGAAGAATCGGAAAAAACTTCAAGAAATCAAGCCAAACGTCAAAATTGAGGCTATGGTTAAAATACGACCAGGAAGCCGAACCAAGGGGGTTAAGAGGTATGATTCGAATACGATGAGGAAGCCCCCTAATGGTTTTTGGCATTGCGCCGATCAAAGGGGTACCGACATCTATGATTCGAATACGATCAGGAAGCCCCCAGTGACCTTGAAGTGTTGGCATTGCGCCGATCAAGAGTGTACCGACAGCTATGTTCTCTTTGGTGAATACACCTATGTTTGAACAGGAAGCCCCAAAATGACCTTGAAGTGTTGGCATTGCGCCGTTCAAGAGGGTACCGACAGCTATGTTCTCTTTGGTGAATACACCTATGTTTGAACAGGAAGCCCCCAAATGACCTTGAAGCTTTTAACAACTCTGATTCAAATACGATCAGTAAGCCGGACCAAAAGGGGTTAAGATATGATTTCAATATGATCCAGCCCTCGGATGATCTAAGTGCTTACAGCTATGGTTCGAATACGACCAGGAAGCCGGCCAAAAGGGGTTCATTGCATGATTCTACGACCTGCCCCCAATTGGTCTTTGAAGCAAGGTACCTATGTTTGAGTTGTGCTTTGCAACAGACTCTCTTTGGTCCCTTTTGCAGTAGGCCACTTGTCCTGCATTAGAGAGCTTGCAAGCCATAGTAATCGCCTTTTAAAGAAAACAATATGTAATATAAAAATATACTGGATGGATTTCACCTGATACGTCAGGCTAGCATTTATCCACCGTGGAATTGATGATCACCACGGTGAAGCTGAAATCGGTCATGGGTGAGTCGACCGTAGTAGCAGATAGATGAGTCGGCAGCGGCGTTGTAAGCCGGTGCAGACGGGCGAGGCAATTGCAGGCTCGGTATGCCGCGCAGACGGCGAGTCAATCGCAGGCGCGGTCCTAGCGAGTTGAGGTGGATTGAGCTGTACGGGCGGCGGCTTGCACATGCCCGTTCAATAGCAAGCGGGCGCAGACGCCGGTGCATGATGATGCTAACACCTCCGTAAGCACAACATGGCATCACCTTTATAATAAATCATAGTCCTGAAAAAATATATGGTGAACCAGAATAATTGTTGTTGGAAAAAGAACATGTGTCAATAAAATAGACTTAGATGGATATCACCTGTTTTATTCGGACCACAGATGATCCATGAGTAGATCCAAAATCATTCACAAAAGCACCAGCAATGTGGACGTGTTGTTTACTTGATTCTCCATGAAGTACTACTAGCTCCAATTGACTCATCCACTGCGTGATCTCCCTTTATTTCTCATATGCAAATTAATAATAGCTTTCGGCTACACGTACTATGTATTATAATGCCAAAGCATGCCAACACTTTTGTCTTTTTTTTGTCTGACTCTGGTCATCACGTGGTCAGTAACCACTTTTCCACTGCGGCCTTAGAACCAGAAGGAAATACACAGGTGCTTGAAATTCTTGCCCGGGTGACTTTTCCACCTATGGTCCTGCCCAACTGTGGCTCGGTGTATTGCAGCAGAGACACACCAACAGAAACAGCTAGCGGCTCAGAAACGACCGTGGCAGATGAGGAGCGAGGTGACCTTGGTGGCGGCTGACTTAATGAATCTGCTGAGGCAACTTGTGACGAGTGGCGAATTAAAGCACCTACTCAGCGCGGCGGCTCAGGGCGGTAGGCGCGAGCTTCACGTGAGGGCGGCTCAAGGTGGCCGTGGACCGCTGAAACTTGTGATGGCCGTGGGCCATGACTGTTTGTTCTGCAGCCAGCGGAGCAAGTTTGAGCAGGGACGGCTTGTGATGGCCGTGGCCCGGTCGTGAAATGCAGCCAAGGCACCTTGAGGGCACAATTGGAGAACGATGCGGAGAAGTACGAGGCCACAGAAGAAGTGGCGGAAGCGGCCGTCGGAAGCAGTGCAAGCCCGGGTTGAGGTCGTCCGTGGTGTAGGTAGCAGCTCACCCACGGTGACTCGGCGCGTGACAGCCAAGGGGGACCGAGGCGGCTCGTGGTGTAGTCAGGTGCTGAGGGCTGGTTCATCGGCAGCCGGCACGAGCGAGCGAAGTCGGGCGGGTTAACGTGAAGCCATAGATGGAATGGCGCAATGCTGGTGGCTCTAGAACAAAGCCGCAAAGGCAATGTAAGACATCCGTGGAGGTGGCTTGATGGATGAAGCTCCAAGCGCGGCAGCTCGGAGCGGCAGCTTGGAGGCAAGGCCGCTGAGACGGCCGTGGCAGCGACTCGATATGGCGGCGACGAAGGGTGGGTGATGGCGACGCTGACGGCAAGCCGCTGACGGCAAGCCGCTAACGGCAGCTTGAAAGGTGGCGTCGGGTTGGAGCTAAGGTGCGCGGAGGGCGCAGGAGGCCGGGGAAGCACCAGGCGCTCGGTGACTTGACAGAGGTAAAGGTAGGTGTGACTCTAGGTAGTGGCGAGAGGCGTAGCCGGTGGAGCAAGTTTGAGCAATGAGACAAAGGTGAAGGCAATGATGACTCTGATAGAGTCCAAGGTGTCCCGATGTTTCGATGAGATAGCAATCATTTTCTGTGGGAGTCGACTTTGACGATCCGACTACGAACGTGCGAAGACGTCGCGCCTTAGCAATCGCTAAACCAACTTCTGAGGGGTTATTGACCACGCCGGAGCACGATCAACCTGACCACGAGGGTCTATTTCCTGCGAGCAAACGAAGAACAAGCAAGAAACTGAGATTGCAATCTGGATATTGCGAATAAAAGAGGAAAGCATTATTAATGATGGTGGGGTTCTGTGACGCCTTGGTCTGGTCGTTGAACCCAAACGAAGTACGCGAAGTTGCATCTATGGTGAACTTCTAATCTAAACAAAACCCAAAGTCTAAACGGTGCCCTAAGGGCTGTATATATGGAGGAAGATGAGGGAATTTCGTGGCCCTTGGGGAAGGGGTCCGAAACCAACCCTATCTCTTGTTTCCCCACACATACGGACTCTAAAAACAGACTATACTTATGTATTTCGAAATTACATGGGCCTGGCCCAATAATAAGGTGTCACATCCCTAGTTCTGGTCTGCTTTGGGCTAGCTAGTCATGTTTTGCATCATGTTTAATTTGCACTTAATCATGAAATGGGGATGTTAAAACCCTAGCACCAAAAGAACTCAACTAGGTTCAACCAAAATATTTTCAATGAACTCAAAATGTCCTTACAAAATGTTCATGATTTATGGAAAAAGGTGAAAGCCTCTACCAGAGATGATGCATATTTTTCCAGGACATCTTGGTCATTGAATTAAATCATAATTGTATTTGAGTTGGAGCAAATAAATTCTATAAATATTTTTATTGCTCCAGTGCTTCTGGAATATTTTGTGGAGCTCTATGATAAACCTTATTGCATCCACAATAATTTCCAGAGGGCTGCAAAAATAATTTGGTTAGCAAACCAAATTAAAACAAATCTGCAAAAATTAGAAAAACAGAAAATAGAAAGAGAGAGAAAGAACCAACCTGGCCTTACCTGGCGCCCACCAAGCCCACCTGGGCCTCACCTGTGCTGGCCCAGCCCACCTGGCCTGGTGCCAATCATCCCCAACCTCTGCCAGTAGGCAGAGGAGGGACAACGCATGGCGCACGCGGGCGCCACGCCACCAGGCTGCGTGCCTGCGTCGCCTGGCCACCGCGACGCCTCGCGTCTTCTCCTCGATGCCGCCTCGACCCCTGGACACCACTCTTCCCTCCTCTGCCCTCTCCCTCGTCTTCTCCTGCTACGGCCGACGCGCCCGTAAGCTGCCGCCGCCGTAGTCGACGCCACCGCCTCTCCCTCGCCCCCTGGAGCTGCCCACGAGCTCTGCCCAGTCCCTCTCCTCCTCCTCATCAAGCCGCCCGACGCCGGACGCCCTGCATCACCCTCTGCCCTGCCATCTTCGCCGCCTCTGCCCGAAGATCGCCGCTGTCAACTCGCCGTCGTAGAAGCTTCCCCGAGCCCGCTGAGCTTCTCTCCCGAACCCTTGTGAGCTCCTGCGCCTTCCCCCTCTCTCCCCGCAGTCTAACTCGCCCTCTAGCGCTAGCGCTGCCGCGCCCGAGAGCTTGCTGCCGCCGTCCATGGCGCCACCGCGGCCACAGCTGCTGCCACTGCATCCGAGCTCGTCAGCATGCTCAGCACACCCCCAGGAGCACGTAGCACTCTTCAGCTTCTCCTCTAGTGCACCATAGCATCGCCACCGTCTGCACCCGAACTCCGGCCGCCGCGGAGGCAGACACCGCCGTCAATATAGGTCGTCTCCGGGGACCCCACTAGCACCAGCCGACGCGGACGAGGCTCAGGGTTCCAACGGTGCCATCCGCGCCTCGAACCGTGGCCTGTGCTGCGATTCCGCGCATCGCCGCCATCTCGGACCTCGCCGGCGTCGAGTCGCCGGCAGGTTTGACCCGAGTTGGCCAGGGTTTGACTCCCCTGGGTGAACAAAAGTTGGCCCAGAGCCCTGCTAATTTTAGCTTAGCGCTAATTAACTTTTAGTTAACCCACTAATGACACTGACACGCGGGACCCACCGGCCAGGTTTGACATGGACCGGCCTCATTGACTGCTGATGTCATAGTGACGCAATGCCGACGCAATAAGTATTTTCTGGATTTATTTTTATACAGGAAATTCCAAAAAATGCCCAAAACTTCTAAAATTCATATAAATTCAACCGTAACTCCAAATGAGATAAATTATATATGAAAAATGATCAGAAAAATCCAATCTTTCCATCTGTACTAGTTTCATGCATGATAAAGCAACTTAACCTTGCTGTTTTGTGCAAAACATGATAAGGCACTTTTTAAATTCATAAAATGAGTTTGGGATTGAACCTTTGGTTCAAAATGACCCAAACCCATCTGTTTGTAGTTGCATTGGCCCAACACACTCATTTTGCCATGTCATGATCATGCATCATATTGTGCATTGCATTGATTGTGTTCTTTTCTGTGTTGCCGGTATTTGTCCCCTCTCGATAGACATGATACCGACAATGAGATCGATGACACCGATGAAGAACTATACTATCTTCAGAAGTGCCAGTAAAAAAAACCCCCTTGTTCATTTCGATACAATCCTACTCTCTCGCTATTGCTCTCTTTTACTGCATCAGGACGACAACGATTCATCTGTTACTTGCTGCGGTAGCTGAACCCCTTTGTCCTCTGCATGACCTGTCATTGCCACAATAAATAGATGAAACCCACTAGCATGAGTAGTAGTTGTTTGAGCCCTGATGTGCCTACTCATTCATGCTTGTTTGTCATGCCTGCTACTTCTTAGAGTTGAGTCAGGTCTGATTTATCGGGGATGAATCGGAGGTGTGTGAACATGTCCTACTATGTGTGTGCTAAGTGTGTGAACACAATTTGGTAAAGGTAGCGGTGAGAGGCCATGTAGGAGTACATGGTGGGTTGTCTCATTGAAGCCGTCCTCAGGAACTGAGTTCTGTGTTTGTGATCCATGAAATAGATACTACCACGCATTGGGCCCGAAACCAATGGACCCTATCGGCTTCTTAATCACTCTTGTCCTCTGTCCAAGAGTTGCAAGTAGTTTCTGGTGTTTGTAGTATGCTGGAGGCCATGTGCAGCGCTGACTGGAGGGGTGGGCTGTGATGCGGTAGGCACGTGGCACTGTGTACCGGGCGCCCGTTTGGTGTCTCGGGAACCCTGCTCACATTGTTCGGGGCCGTATGTGGAAACCTCGGTGGGACTCCCTGCGGATGGAACCTGAATAGGCGATAAACCTGGATAGAGACTTGAGTGCTTAGGTAGGCTGTGGCCGACACCCACGTTGGGCTTCCGCTTGAAGGTTGCCGAGTACATGTCATGTAAACGGCGGTAAGTGGTGAGAGCGTGTGTGAAGAAGTACACCCCTGCAGAGTTAACATCATCTATTCGAATCGCCGTGTCCGCGGTAAAGGACTTCTGGGTTGCCTGTACAGTTCATAGACAAGTGAAAGTGGATACTCTAAAATACGCAAGATAAGCATGAGCGCTATGGATAATGTTCTCGTAGGGAGACGAGAGCGGATCCATAGTGGTGTATTGGTTGGTGAATATGTGGACTCGTGTGCACCACCTCAAAAGAGTTACTTGCAGTCGTAGTTCAGGATAGCCACCGAGTCAAAGCTGTCTTGCTGAAGTTAAACCCCACGATCCCTTTGTTGATAATGATGCGTATGTAGTTAGTCCTGATGTAAGTCTTGCTGGGTACATTTGTACTCACGTTTGCCTATTTTATTTTTTTGCAGAGAGACTTCAATCTCACTAGTAGTTCCGCGTGAACTTCGACGTTTAGCTTGTTACCTCAGCTACGATCTTGTGCCCTCGGCAGGATCTGGTAGTTAGTCAGGCTTCTCAACCTTTTTCTTTTGTAGATGTCTGTACTCAAGACATGTTAAACTTCCGCATGTGCTTTGACTTGTACGCTCTGAATGTTGGGTCGTGAGGCCCATGTTTGTAATATCTCTCTCCTCGGAGCCTATTGAATAAAATACTTGAGTTGTAGAGTCATGTTGTGATGCCATGCTGTATTTATACATATCGAGCATATTGTGTGTATGTTATTGAAATGCTTGGTATGTGTGGGATCTGACTATCTAGTTGTTTATCCTTAGTAGCCTCTCTTACCGGGAAATGTCTCCTAGTGCTTCCACTGAGCCATGGTAGCTTGCTACTGCTCCGGAACACTTAGGCTGGCCGGCATGTGTCCTTCTTCGTTCCTGTGTCTGTCCCTTCGGGGAAATGTCACGCGATGAATACCGGAGTCCTATTAGCCTGCTACAGCCTGGGTCACCGGAGTCCTGCTAGCCCAGTGCTACAGCCTGGATTCACTCGCTGATGACGAACACGTTCAATGCTGGGTCTTGGATGCCTGTCCCTGTAAGTTTGTGCCACTTTGGGTTTACGACTAGCCATGTCAGCCCGGGCTCCTTATCATATGGATGCTAGCGACACTGTCATATACGTGTGCCAAAAGGCGCAAATGGTCCCGGGCAAAGGTAAGGCGACACCCGTGGGAATACTGTGCGTGAGGCCGCAAAATGAGTCGGGGTCCTGACAGCTTTTGTATCAGAGCCTGACTGCCTGTAGGATTACCAAGCCAAACTGGTCGAAGTTGGGTCTAGAAATTCTTTAGTTATATAAGGGAGTTGATTGTGGGATGGAACGTAAGGCTCTTTTTACTCCTTATACCTTATGCCCTTCTGATCTGAGTCATCTTATCTTTCCTACGGGGTTAAGAAACTAGGCTTTCTCTTCTTTCTATCAGGATCACGTGTTACTAATCTGTAGACTTATAGAATTGTTGGACTTAAGCCTCGGTTCAGTTCCTGCTACTTCTGTATGATAACTGTTGATCTCGAAACCTTGATATTGTGCTTCCGAGTGGTTATGCCACCATTTTTGTAGAACGTCTCAAATCTTTCTGAGCATTTATAGCTGTTATGCTGTCCGAGTCATCCCAGGTTTTTCTAAATAGTCTGATGCATTTGCAAAATCCTTTCCTCCCGTTTTGATGTCCCTTTGTGCCAGATTAACCACACTAAACGGTGAGTTTAGGTACTCTATTGCCTCGACATTTATGTTGGAGCTATTATTATGACCCTAGGTGTCTTAGGGGATCATCTAGTAATCTAGCCATGATTTGTGTCCCAGTGTGATGATTCTGGCCTTTATTCTCGAAAGCATACTGTGATGCTACTTAGTAGTAGGTATTCTACTCCTTGGGTTTTCAACCCGAGATTCACCCCACCTACTTCATGTTGATAGTGTTTGCTCGTTCCTTTAGGTTATTAGTAACCTTTGTGATAGTCCTCGAGATTCGTGGTGTATCCTTCTTCCAAATACCATGAACTGCTTATGGCAGATGATCTTGACCAAAAGATCACTATAAGAGTGCTCTTGACGAGTTCTTGATTACATGCCATAACTCTGCCAGTTCTACCTTCTCTACATGGGTTATCCGAAAGAAATGTGTTGAACCCGTTTGACATATTAATCTATGCATCCACAACTCAGAAAGTTATATGTTCCATGAGTTGTTCCTCCTTAGATGTCTTCTGACCTTGATCTATCAATTGATAGTCAAGAGAATGCGTGCATTCATCCATCGATTCCTATTACTCTTGTGGTCCATCAAGTCATCCTATTCCGGAATGACTTGGAGAAACAAACTCCAGTACCTTATCCATTTCCAGGATTGGGTCAAAGCAGTTGTACTCTGTAGATCAAAATGCCATCCCAGCTTTTGTTCTGTTCTACCCTAAAGTATTACCCACTTTATGTCAGGAATGTCATGAGGGTTGCACCTTCTCTTATGGATTCTTGATGTAGTGATACTTCTCACCATCGTTATTCATTTATGGTCCCCGTGTTGTTGCAACCTGTCGCGGGGAACGAGCACCTATGGGGCAGGGCCCCTTTTTGGTCCGGCAAGGGGGTGGAGGGCGCACGAAGAGCAGATCGAGGTGAAGCACGCGAGGGATTTTACCCAGCTTCGGAGCTCTCCGGAGAGATAAAACTCCTACTGCTGCTTTGTGTTTCTGTATTGTTCTTGCTTAAGAGTGTCGGTGCCCTAAGCAGCTAACCCCCCTCTACGTTGCACACGGGCCTCCTTTTATATGCTCAAGGGGTTACCCACAGGTGGTAACGGAGGTAAAGGGCAAAAATGGAAGAGTGGTGGTTGGTACAGCTACCTGTACAGTGTTATCATACCTAACCCTGGCGGCAGGGGACAAGGGCATTAATTGCCCGTCTATGTCGCCTAAGCAGTACCGAAAGGGACCGCTAGGGACGCCACCATTTGCCACGATGGTTATCTTGTCAGCGCCTGCTTGCCACCTCGCACCCCTAGCTGCACGGCCTCCTGCCACGTGTGCTTGGAAGGGTCCCAGAGCAACACGTTGGCAGGTGTGCTGGAGCGCGGGCGCGAAGTGGGGATTTCCCGCGGTAGGCTCCTTGCCGCGGTCGTCGTCTTGTCGTGTTTGGGAGCTTGTCGCTCACCGGGCCTTGCCGGGGCGCGCGGTGCGTCGCGGCAAGTTTTCTTAGAATGCCTTGAGTGGCCTTCCCGACAAGCTCCTCTTGCCGTGGTCTTGTCTTCTTCCCGGCCAGCTTCTCTTACCCGGGCCTAGGTTGGCCTTCTCGGCAAGCTCCTCTTGCCGGGGCCTTGGTTTGAGTACTTTGTTCTTGAATGGTCTTCAAAGTAGCCGCGAAGGGTCTTGGCGGACGCCCGGCAAGCCTTACCGCGGGACGCTGTGACTGCCCGTGCACAAGTTTGGGGTACTAAGGTACCCCTACTTTAGTACACCGATAGGAGCCCTCGGGCCTGGGCCATACACGGTGCCGAGCGCTGTTGGGCCAGGCCCAAAACAGTGCACGGGCACGCGCGGCCTAGGTCACACCGCATATCTCTCCGCTTCCACCGCGCACGCCCAGAACGGCACGCGTCAAACGCGGCGTCGTGGGTGACGTGGGCGGCGTGCGCGGGGCTAAGCCCCGTGAGCATGCGTCAAGCCATGATGAAGGGGATGGTTCACGCCCTCCTACCTAAACGGAGGTAGGCGTGGGGGCGCGGTGCATTTACTGGACGGGGCCGGTGCGCAGTTTTTCAAGGCGTCCACTCCCACGATCACGGGGTGGGGCGAGGCTGCCTCATCCATCGCCTCGGCTCTGCATCCCCGCCACGCGGCTCCCATGCGCTTGGGGTCACGGATGGTGGAAGTGGGAATCTGAGCCGTCGCGAGAAGAGGCAGCGGGTCGGCCCCGACTCCCTGCTCTTCCTGTGCCTTGATTCGCTGAGCAGGGCGGTCGAGCCCCCACCTCGCTCCTTTATAAAGAGCAGGAGGGGAGCACAGAAGCCCGCACTCTCTCATCTCCTCCTTTCTTTAGCTTCTGCTCCCCTTTCCCCCATTCGCCATGGAGAAAGGGAACCCTGGCCCTTCATCGGTGGCGGCGAGGGTCGCCGCCAGACAGCGCACCTCTCCCTCTCTCGCGCCCGTGGTGGCAGAGCCGACCATAAGGGGAAGAGGGAGGGGGCGAGGTCGCGGACGAGGTCGAGGACGAGGTCGAGGCGCTCGGGGAAGAGGCGGACGGGGCGGCGCGCCAGCTTCGCCTCTGCCGGCGGTTCCTCCCCCCACGGCGGTCCACAGAGGGGACGACCCTTGCGAGTTCTTCGTCAGGCTGCGCCGGGCGCCTCGTCGTCGCCTCCGGCTTCCAGCTCCGTTCGCGAGCGCGATGGAGTCGGACCCGCCCGAGACACTGAGACTGCAGATGAGGGGCTGTGGGATCAGCGACACGCGAGTCCGCGTTGTATTCCCAGCCCCCAATGTGATGTATCTTGATCGAGGGTGGAAGACGTTCGCCCGTATCCACAGCCTGATGGAGGGGTTCACGCTCCATTTTAAGTTGATGGAGGGTGATCTCCTCTCCGTCAAGGTCTTTGGGTGCTTCGGCACTCGAGCGAAGTGCTGCGTGGACAGCTCCTCCGATAGTGAAGGCTCCCCCTCGAGCGAGAGTGACGAGGAGGGGAGCGACAGCGACGATGAGGGTAGAGGGCGGCGGGATGGCGGGTCCGACTAGGTGTCGGGCGCCGCTTTGCGTGGCACCGGCGACCCCATCATCCGTGTCGCTGGCTCCTTGAACTCCCCGGGGTTGTCTCCTTGGGCGGCTGGCGTAGGGAGGCTGCGGAAGGGGAAGTGAGCTGGCGACAAGGCCGTCAGGTCGGAGTACGAGGGCGTGGTGCCCTCGACAGTGTGCTGACGTCCTGCCGCCCCGTCTTCGAGCTCCGCTTCCGGTGCCGCCATCACCGTCCAGCCTTCGGGTGGCCCCCGGGGTGTTCTCTTGGTGTCTTCTGGCACCCGTAGCTCGCCTAGGCGCTCCCTTTGCCCTTTTCGCCTCCTTGACCTACCTCCTAAAGAGAGGGACAGGAAAGGGATTACGGGCATCTTATCTTTTTAATTTGTCAGCCTTCGGGCCTTAGCTGCATCTAAAACTTGTAATCCTCTCTTTCATGTTTTTCATCCTCTATGGACTGTACCTGAGTGGGATGTTTTTTTAATGAAAAGGGGATGCTTGCCGGGTTATTTGTCTCGCGGGTTGAACCCACGCCAAGGAGCAAATCCTTGGTATCCTTCGGACAGACAGTTCGCCTCCCGGCAACAGGCCCTGCCGCCTTCCCACGTCGCTCGACCTTTCTCACGCCTTTGACGGAGGCGGGAACGAGGTGGGTGCGGCCTCCTCGTTTCATCCCTTCGCTGCCGCAACTACGACCAAACTTGGCCCCGAGAACGGGCCCCAGGGCCTAGAGTTGAGGGAGCACGGCAGTTTTCGGGAAGAAACGCGGTCTCGCATTCCCCAGTCCATAAGAGGATGCATGAAGAGGGACGAAAGACTTATCTGATATTGCAGCCCCCGGCAACTCTGGCTTGCCGCGGACGAATCTTGGCACTCGTAGCCCCTAGCAATACTGGCTTGCCGGGGCCTAGGTGCCGGCGCGCCCTTCTTCTCCTTTTCGTCCTCAAGCGGTCTGGCCAGGACATGCGAGCCCTGCGAACGAAGGAAAAGCAAAGGGACGGACTCTCGACCTCTAAGCTAGGGGTTAGCTGCTGTTAGGCACTATCAACCCTAACCAAGGACGAGACTCGACCTAGCATGCATGCTATAACCCCGGGGTGTCAGCGCTTCATTCACTTGTGCTCAGGGTCTGCGCCTGGCTCTGTACAAAGGATTACATGCAACAGCGGCAAGACTTGTACAGAAAGGTGGTTGCCAGACAGGCTCCGACAACCGCGCCTTACGGATAAAACTTACGAAGATGCTCGATGTTCCAGGAGTTGCTCACCGGAAAGCCATCTTCGGTCTCAAGGCGGACAGCGCTAGGCCTAGTGACTCGTTTCACCCGATAAGGGCCTTCCCACTTCGGCGTAAACTTGCTGGAATTCTTGGCGGATTGAACGCGCCGAAGAACAAGGTCGCCTTCCTCGAAGCTTCTGACATTAACTTTGCGGCTATGGTAGCGGCGCAAAGCTTGCTGGTATCGAGCAGCTCGTACCGCAGCCTGAAGACGATCATCCTCAAGGAGCAGCGCGTCGTCTTGCCGCAGCTGCTCTTGCTCAAGCTCATCATAAGCGAGCACTCGAGGCGATCCGTATACGAGTTCCGTGGGGAGAACTGCTTCTGCTCCATATACTAGAGCAAAAGGTGTCTGGCCAGTGGCTCGATTTGGCGTCGTCCTGATCGACCAAAGAACCACCGGCAGCTCCTCGATCCAATTTCTTCCGCACTTGTGCAGCCTGTCGAAAGTTCTGGTCTTGAGCCCGCGCAGCACTTCAGCGTTTGCCCTCTCCGCTTGACCGTTGCTTCTCGGATGAGCAACAGAAGCGAAGTAGATCTTGGCGCCAAGATCTTGGACGTACTGCATGAAGGTGCGGCTCGTGAATTGTGTGCCATTATCGGTGATGATCCTGTTAGGGACTCCGAAACGGCAAACAATTGACCTGAAGAACTTGACTGCTGACTGTGCTGTCACCTTCCTCGCTGTTTCCACTTCAGGCCACTTTGTGAACTTGTCGATTGCAACGTACAAGTACTCAAAGCCCCCGACAGCTCGGGGAAAGGGGCCGAGGATGTCGAGCCCCCAGACCGAAAATGGCCAGGATAAAGGGATTGTTTGGAGAGCCTGAGCTGGTTGATGTATCTGCTTGGAGTGGAACTGGCACGCTTCACACTTGGTTACTTGTGCAGTTGCATCCTGGAGGGCTGTCGGCCAAAAGAAACCTTGCCGGAAAGCTTTGCCAGCAAGTGCTCTTGCGCCAATGTGGTGACCACATATGCCTCCATGTATCTCCGCCAACAGCTCCTGTCCATCTTCCCGGGAAATGCACTTCAATTTCACTCTGTTGAATCTTCTTCTGTACAGTATGTCGTCGACAAACTGGTACATACTTGATTGCCGGGCTACTCTCTCCGCTTCTTCTTGCTCCTCGGGAAGTTCCCCTGTTTGAAGGAAATGGACAATCTGTTGTGCCCATGCTGGAGCCTGTGGCTCAACGACAAGGACTAGAGGCGCAAATGCTGCTGCAGGAACATCTGCTTCCACGGCAAGAATCTGTGATTCAACCGGAGCGTGATGCTCCCCGGCAAGCGTGTCGGGACACAGCTTGTCGGGAGCGTCTGCTTCAACGAAACAAATCGTAGGGCTTGTCGGAGCAGACTGCCCCTCAGCATTCTTTGTGTTGATCTTGGGGACCTTCTTGACGGCGGCTTCGGGGAGCTCTGCCGGAAAGTAGTCACCAGTAACCAACTTCCTCTTCTTGCTCTGTCCAGTTGATGGTGTTACAGATGGTTGAGTCAGCTTGAGCACAAAAATCCCTGGTTCCACAGGTAACTTGAGTGCGGCGCACTTTGATAGGCCGTCTGCAATGTCATTTTGAGCTCTTGGAACATGTTCCATTTGCAGGCCGTCAAAATGCTCTTCCAACTTCCTTACTTCATCAATGTAGGCTTCCATCAACGGACTCTGATAATCTTTGTTTACTTGACGGACGACAAGCTGTGAGTCACCCCTGACAATAAGCTTCCTAATCCCAAGGTCTGCCGCGATCCTGAGTCCGGCAAGCTAGCCTTCATACTCTGCAGTATTGTTTGTTGGTTGCTCCTTGGGAAAGTGCATCTGGACCACGTACTTGAGGTGCTCTCCGGTGGGTGTGACAAGTAGCACGCCCGCACCAGCGCCTTGCAGCGAGAAGGCACCGTGAAAGTACATGATCCATTCTTTGCTTGCTTCCTTGACGGGGATGCTCCTCTCCGGAGTTTCTTCATCGGGTGTTGGCGTCCATTCTGCTATGAATTCTGCCAATGCTCGGCTCTGGATAGTTGAAGTACTTTCAAACTTGAGGCCAAAGCTTGACAATTCCAGCGCCCACTCGACAATCCTGCCTGTTGCTTCTGGATTCTGCAATATCCTCTTCAACGGAAAGCGAGTGACAACTGTGATTTCGTGCGCTTGAAAGTAATGGCGCAGCTTCCTCGAGGCCATGAGAAGGCCGAAAAGCAATTTTTGCACACCAGAGTACCTTAATCTGGCCCCCTGCAGAAGGGAACTGACAAAGTAAACTGGGCGTTGCACCATCTTCTTCTATTTCTCTTCTTGTGGCTGCGCAGATCCATCCTTGTCGGAACCAGAACTTGTCGGGGAAGCCCCCTGCTTGTCACTGGACTCGCTTGCCGCGGTCGCTGGCTCATCATCGCCTCCCTCTCCGCTACTAACGCAGCACTAACCACTTGATTGGTTCCCCCAGATATAGCAGCAACTTCTCTTGTGGCTTAGGTGCGACAAGTATTGGAGTGGAGGATAGGTATCTCTTCAAGTCCTGCAGCGCGGCCTCCGCCTCCGGAGTCCATTTCATTGGACCTACCTTTTTCAAAACTTTGAAGAATGGCAGGGCGCGCTCGGCAGACTTAGAGATGAACCTACTGAGAGCAGCAACGCAGCCGGCAAGCCTTCGCACATCCTTGACGCGCTTCGGTGCTTCGATCTGTTCAATGGCTTCGATCTTGTCGGGATTGTCTTCGATCCCATGCTGAGACACAAAGAATCCGAGAAGCTTGCTGGAAGGAACTCCAAACACACACTTCTCGGGATTCAACTTGAGATTGATCTTGAGCAGATTTGCAAAAGTCTCATCCAGATCTTGGATCAAAGTTTCTTTGTCCTTGCTCTTGACCACTATGTCATCCATGTAAGCTTCTACATTTCTGTGCAGCTGTGGCTCAAAAGCATGACTGACTACTCTTGCAAATGTTGAACCAACATTCTTTAGTCCGAAAGGCATCCATACAAAGCAGTACGTGCCACATGGAGTAATGAATGCGGTTTTCTCTTCATCCTCTTCCGCCATGAAGATCTGATGATATCCTGAGTACGCATCAAGGAATGAAAGCAGATCACATCCTGCCGTGGAGTCGACAATCTGGTCAATGCGCGGCAAGGGAAATGGATCCTTGGGACAAGCTTTATTAACATCAGTGAAGTCAATACAAAGCCTCCACTTCCCGTTCGCTTTGCGCACGACTACTGGATTGGCTAACCACGTTGGATGGAGTACTCCTCGGACCAAGCCTGCTGCTTCCAACTTCTTGATCTCTTCTGCGATGAACTCTTGGCGTTCTACTGCTTGTTTTCTGACTCTCTGCTTGACGGGCCGCGCGTGAGGGCAGACGGCAAGGTGGTGCTCAATTACTTTCCTGGGAACACCGGGGATGTCAGATGGTTGCCATGCAAGTACATCGACATTTGCCCGCAGGAAAGCAACGAGCACGCTTTCCTATTTAGGGTCAAGCGTGGCACTAATGGTGAAGGTACCACCAGTGCCGTCCTCCTTGGCGGCCACTTTCTTGGTCTGTGGTGAAGCTGTCTTTGCCTTCTTGCACTTGCCGGTGGAGCTCGATGGTGCGTCCTCGACGGTAGCGCAGCACTCCGAAGAGGTGCGCTTGCCGGAGTGGGCATCAGAGCTACTCTTGCCGGACTTGGTCTTCTTCTTTCCCCCGAGAGCTTCAGCGGCAAGTGGTTTGTGTTCTGCTGCGGCTGCTGCTTCCTGGTAGATTTTGTCGGTACAGATAAGTGCATCTTTCTTGTCGCCATGGACAGAAATGACACTTATCAGACGGGGCACCTTGAGCACGTTGTAGGCGTGATGAGAGGCTGCCATGAACTTGGCAAGCGCTGGACGGCCGAGTATCCCATTGTAGGGCAATGGAAAATCAGCAACGTCGAATGTGACTCTCTTTGTCCTGAAGTTCAGCTCACTGCCAAACGTTACTGGCAGTGTGATCTTCCCCTTCGGCTTGCTCCTTCCCGGGTTGATTCCTTGAAAGGTGTCGGTCTCTTCGAGCTCGCTGTCTGGGATCTGGAGCTTCTTGAGTACCGCGGAAGAGATCAGATTCAGGCCGGCCCCGCCGTCAACCAGCATCTTCGTGACCTTGAGGTTGCGGATTGTTGGTGAAACCAACATCGGCAAGCACCTGACCGCAGTTATGCGGTCAGGGTGATCCTCAACGTCGAAGATGATGGGCATGCTGGACCACTTCAGGGGCTTGCGCGACTCAATGGACGGTTCTGCTGCGTTCACTTCCCGCATCCACTGTTTGAGTTGGCGGTGCGAGGTGTGCAGAGAGGCACCGCCGTCAACGCACAAAACGTCTATTGCCTTCTGAAACTCCTGCTCGTCGGCCTCATCTTCCTCCATCTCATCATCTTCGTCCTCATCTTCGTCCTTGTCGCAGCCGCAGGGAGGCCTGTCTCCTTGCCGCTGCTTGGCCTTGCCGCGGCACCCTCCCCGGTCGGGACGCTTCTTGCCGGATCCTCCGCCACCTTCCTGGGCCTTCTCCTTGTCGCGGCGCTCGTATTCAGCTTTCTATAGCTCAACGAGCTGCTCAACCTTCTTACAGGCCTGGAGGTCATGGCCCTTGGTGCGGTGGATCTTGCAGTACTGCTTGCCGGAGCCGCCCTGCTTGTCAGCGGCCACCACAGCCTCGCCGGAGTCACCAGCTTTGGCCTTCTCGGAGCCACCTCCATTGCCGGACTGCTCGACAACTAGCACATCCTTAGCTTTTCCCTTTCTGTTGTTCCGCCTCCGGTTCTTCTTCGCCGGGGCGGCATCCTCACTGTCAGATCCTTCTGCTCCTGCGTTCTCTCCGGGGAGTTTCCTCCCCTCCTCAGCACGTGCACACTTGTCGGCCAGAGCATATAGCTCGCTGACATCTCTGATTTTGCACATCGCCATCTCCTCCCTCATCCTGCGGTTACGCACGTTCTGATGGAACGCGCTGATAACCGCGGCAGGGTGGACGTCCGGGATGTTGCGCTGCACCTGGCTGAATCTCTGTATGTACTAGCGCAGGGGTTCTCCTTCCTTCTGGGCGAGCAGATGAAGATCGCTCTCCTGGCCATGGGGTTTGTGGCCGCCTGTGAAGGCGCCGATAAACTGATGACACAGGTCCGCCCACGAAGAGATGGAGTTGTCCGGCAAATGCATTAGCCAAGATCTGACGTTGGGCTTGAGCACCAGCAGGAAGTAGTTGGCGAGGATCTTCTCGTCGCGCCCCCCGGCAGCCTGCACCGCGATGGTGTAGCCGCTGAGGAACTCCGACGGATGTATCCTACCATCGTACTTCTCGGGTACATCTGGCTTGAAGTTTTTGGTACTGGGCCACTGGACCTGCCGCAGCTCACGGGTGAACGCAGAGCAACCTACCGCGTATGGCAAGTCGCCTGGTTCCCCTGGCACATGCACATCAATAGTGGGCCCAGCGCACTGGTCTGACTGACGCCGCGCTTCTCTTTGGCACTCGATGCGAGTACGAGCGTCTTCTTGTCGTCGTTCTTGGAGAACTTGGCGTTGATCGCGGCGAGCTCGCGGGTCCGACGATGCGGTGGAGTCGGTGTCGAGGTTGGCCCGGCGAGTCGGCGATCTTGGCCTTCGTGGTGGGGAGTGCACGGTGGTGGCACCCCCAGCGGTCTTATCGGCGTCGGCTTGCGCCTGGGCGTCTTTCCGGGGCTTCGATATGCTCGATTGCCGGGGCTTGTCGCCGTTGGCGAAGCCGATGAGGCTCTGAATGGTGGCCCTCCAGTCATCGATCTTGTCTGGCGTTGGAGGGTAATCTAGAAGCAACTGAGCTCGGGCCAGCGCTTCCTCTGGAGTCTTGGGTGGCGGTGGCGAGCGACGCGAGGTGCGGGATATGCTCAGGCTTCTAACATTGTTAGAAGGAGCAACATCTCGTTCAGGCCACCGTCCCGCGCTCGTGCCAGCATGTTGACGCGCATGTTGCCCTTGAGCGTCCCGCGACCCACCAGCTTGGCCTTGTTCTAGCGCGAGTACGGTGCCAGGAGCACCGTGGCGTTGTCGATCCTGCACCTCCTGGGAGGGGTGCGGCGGATGTACAGACGCTGAAGCTTGCGGGGCCTTGTCCTTAGACCGAGTGATGATGTGAGTCCCTTCGCCGGCGCCCGCTCCTCCGCCGGCGTCCACCCCACCGCCCGTTTGCTCCGGTGGTGGTAGGATAGACGTGGACGGAGCGGCCACCTCCGAAGCCTTCTTCTTCGGTGGCATGTCGATGAAGATGTTGATGTAGCGCGCGGAAACGCCGGATCAGGTTCGCACAACCTCGACGCACCCCTACCTGGCGCGGCAGAGATGTCGCGGGGAACGAGCACCTATGGGGCAGGGCCCCTTTTTGGTCCGGCAAGGGGGCGGAGGGTGCACTAAGAGCAGATCGAGGCGAAGCACGCGAGGGATTTTACCCAGCTTCAGAGCTCTCCGGAGAGATAAAACTCCTGCTGCTGCTTTGTGTTTCTGTATTGTTCTTGCTTGAGAGTGTCGGTGCCCTAAGCAGCTAACCCCCCTCTATGTTGCACACGGGCCTCGTTTTATATGCTCAAGGGGTTACCTACAGGTGGCAACGGAGGTAAAGGGCAAAAATGGAAGAGTGGTGGTTGGTATAGCTACCTGTACAGTGTTATCATACCTAACCCTGGCGGCAGGGGACAAGGGCATTAATTGCCCGTCTGTGTCGCCTAAACAGTACCGAAAGGGACCGCTAGGGACGCCACCGTTTGCCACGATGGTTATCTTGTCAGTGCCTGCTTGCCACCTCGCACCCCTAGCTGCACGGCCTCCTGCCACGTGTGCTTGGAAGGGTCCCAGAGCAACACGTTGGCAGGTGTGCTGGAGCGCGGGCGTGAAGTGGGGGTTTCCCGCGGCAGGCTCCTTGCCGCGGTCGTCGTCTTGTCGTGTTCGGGAGCTTGTCGCTCACCGGGCCTTGCCGGGGCGCGCGGTGCGTCGCGGCAAGTTTTCTTGGAATGCCTTGAGTGGCCTTCCCGACAAGCTCCCTTGCCGGGGTATTGTCTTCTTCCCGGCCAGCTTCTCTTGCCGGGGCCTAGGTTGGCCTTCCCGGCAAGCTCCTCTTGCCGGGGCCTTGGTTTGAGTACTTTGTTCTTGAATGGTCTTCAAAGTAGCCGCGGAGGGTCTTGGCGGACGCCCGGCAAGCCTTACCGCGGGACGCTGCGACTGCCCGTGCACAAGTTCGGGGTACTAAGGTACCCCTACTTTAGTACACCGACACAACCGGAACGCCGACAAGTCAATCGTGATGTGTGAAATCTATACTCCTAGCAACTCTATTGCTTGGTAGTTAAATGGACAATAACCTCATTCTTAGCGTGTTGATTATTGAATCATCGCCCTAATGTTGATCGTGCTACCTAGTCCATTTTTCCTGGTGCACTCTTCGATCAAGAGATAGGATGGTGTCAATCCTTGCTCATGTGATCACATCATCTTGCCTGAAAAGCAAGATTGTTCTCGAGCTTAGTAACATATTGGTGGTTCATGATTTTCGGAATTTCTTCTCGGAAGTATCATCAGGTTGTCCCCTAACAGTTATGTTGAGCTCGTGATCCAGTTGGTTTTTCCATAAACCACCCCTTCTCCAAGAGTCTATGTTGGATACCCCTGAGCTAGTTGGTTAAGCTGAACGACAACTTGGAGAGTTGGAAGATGAAAGCTTTGTCTGACTTAGTTCATTCCAAAGGGATATCTCTTTGTATATGTGTGTTGAAGAAAGATGATATATTCATCGATTGATCTCTGTGACCAATTGCTGGACCTATTGTCTTGCCAAAACTTTGATTTTAGTGTGGGTTATTCTCAAATCAAATCAGAACCAATGATGTTCGTAATGTTGTCTTACTCGTGGTTGATCCCTCGAGTATACACCATTATATCCTTTGATATGACCAATGCTATCACTTGTTCACATAATTATGGAATTCCATTTTCACGGAAACCTGGATGAATTGTTGTTGAGCCCATCAGCAACACTACTACCTTCTCCATGATTTTGTTAAACATTAAGCTAGTGTTGGAAACTTTTGAAAGCATTTCTTCATGCTAGCTCATGAAGCATATGTTTGGATGTAAGAAGTGACTTCCTCCAGTTCATGTGCATTTGATGCAAGTTGCCGCATGGATTCGAGAAAGTCAATGTTGCTTCCTTTGGAATCATCCCAAATCGGTCATGCATACGTGCGAAGTATTCTGTGGATCGGAGATTTGCAACCTTCATTCTATATGTGTCCCTAGCACACCAAGCCACTGATTGATTTGTTCAAGGTTAATAAGTTCTAAGTGCTAGTCCTAAAGGTACCAGACGGATTTGTACAAGATTTCGTTATCCTCGATGATTGTTCCCCACCCGCACTCGGTAGTGTTTTACTATAAGACTACTACGTGGTCATACTTGTCTGCGACAGCGTGTTCACATGTATGTAGCAGAAACAGCTCATGTTTTGGAGCTTGCTATCGTAGTTCATTCCCCGAGAATCTCGCAACGCCATCTCGTCAATTTGTGTTGCAAACTTTAATTTTTCTTTCTAGACTTGATGAGTCTGGAATATTTTGACACCAACCAGATCTGAATCTCACGCAGATATGATGGTTGGGACATTTCCCAATAACTATAATATTGGTCTCTCAATAACCGGTAAAGTGGATGTCGTGGCTAACACACCCAGCCAGAAGACCTATTATTGTAGTATCTTGATTGAGGAAGTTGGCCACCTCCCCATAAGGATCTCGCAGGATTTACTTCCAGTAGTTGTTCCTTATGGATTCTTGAGCTCCCGAAGTCCGACCTGTTACTTTATGTTCTAGATACTAAACCATTTCAATGAATGGGTTATGCTAGCACATCAAGCAAAACATTAGTAGCGGAGTGCTAAATGTTTCTCGGTCAATCATCCAGATTTTGATCCCTTGGCCTCGCTAAGGTGGAATCTGAGAAGGTGTTATCTTTCTTTGCATCTGCATCGTCCATCGCTATTCATCTTGGTGGTATGTTGTGTTGCCAGGATCCTTGACACGGATATTGGTAAAACCTTGATGAATATGGAAATGCTCAAGTTCTTGAGAGCACGCACAAGCACTAGGTATTATCACAAACACTAACTAGGATTGCTCCTAGTATCATCGGTTATGCTACCACTCCAACAGTGGAATCACTTTCTACTATTACGATCCTCCCCAATTTCTAGAATCATTCCAACGTTTGCATTTTGCCCCAGCTTCCACCGCCATTGTGCCATCCTACCATGGGTTCCATCCATTTCCGATGATAATCAAAAGTCATCCCATGCATTGTCTTCAACAAGGTAATCCACATCATCCATATTAGTCCGGGTATGTCATTCATCCGGACTCCTTCAAATGATCGATTACGATTTGCCTTAAGTTAGTATAAAGGGTTTCAATGCTCCTTGAATCAAGGTAATTCTTCTGGCCACTTAAGGGGATATTTCTATGAGTCACCCTCTCTGAGATGTCTTGCTATGGTATCATGGCAACTCAAATTCTCGCTACGTTGACAACTGTTCACCACCCTCTTAGGTGTGGAATTGTTGTCTACCTAGTGAACCTTCATCATCCGTTTCACTCTATTCCGTTGGATGTATGTTTCATGTCTGAGCTCGAGAGATGTTTCAATGTCTCATCCCGTGAATTGATCGTCAGTTGCTCGATCTTCGAGAAGATCGATTCTTCTAGAGTTTTCCTTTCCATTTCGTTGCCACGTTGGTTGAAGTTCTTAGAGCAAGACATCGAGACAAGGATGGTGATCGAATCAACGTTCACTTGAGGTGCAACCTGGATCGTGAAGATCGTGTTAGCTTGTGTCCCTTTGTCTTCTTACCTCACGTCTTGAATCTTGGGACGGGATTCTTGTTTAAGTGGGGGTGAGTTGTCACATCCCTAGTTCTGGTCTGCTTTGGGCTAGCTAGTCATGTTTTGCATCATGTTTAATTTGCACTTAATCTTGAAATGGGGAGGTTAAAACCCTAGCACAAAAAGAACTCAACTAGGTTCAACCGAAATATTTTCAGTGAACTCAAAATGTCCTTATAAAATGTTCATAATTTATGGAAAAAGGTGAAAGCTTCTACCAGAGATGATGCATATTTTTCCAGGACATTTTGGTCATTGAATTAAATCATAATTGTATTTGATTTGGAGCAAATAAATTCTATAAATATTTTTATTACTCCAATGCTTCTGGAATATTTTGTGGAGCTCTAGGATAAACCTTATTGCATCCACAATAATGTCCAGAGGGCTGTAAAAATAATTTGGTTAGCAAACCAAATTAAAACAAATCAGCAAAAATTAGAAAAACAGAAAATAAAAAGAGAGAGAAAGAACCAACCCGGCCTTACCTGGCGCCCACCGAGCCCACCTGGGCCTCACCTGTGCTGGCCCAGCCAACCTGGCCTGGTGCTAGTCATCCCCAACCTCTGCCAGCAGGCAGAGGAGGGACAACGCACGGCGCGCGCGGGCGCCACGCAACTAGGCTGCCTGCCTGCGTCGCCTGGCCACCGCAACGCCTCGCGTCTTCTCCTCGGCGCTGCCTCGACCCCTGGCCACCACTATACCCTCCTCTGCCCTCTGCCTCGTCTTCTCCCACTATGGCCGACGCGCTCGTAAGCTGCCGGCGCCGTAGTCGACGCCACCGCCTCTCCCTCGCCCCCTGGAGCTGCCCACAAGCTCCGCCTAGTCCCTCTCCTCCTCCTCACCGAGCCGCCCGACGCCGGACGCCCTGCATCACCCTCTGCCCCGTCATCTTTGCCGCCTCTGTCCGGAGATCGCTGCCGTCAACTCGCCGTCGTAGAAGCTTCCCCGAGCCTGCTGAGCTTCTCTCCTGACTCCTTGTGAGCTCCTGTGCCTTCCCCCTCTCTCCCCGCAGTCTAACTCGCCCTCTAGCGCTAGCGCTGCCGCGCCCGAGAGGTTGCTGCCGCCGTCCATGGCGCCACCGCGACCACAGCTGCTCAGCGCACCCCCAGGAGCACGTAGCACTCTTCAGCTTCTCCTCTAGTGCACCGTAGCATCGCCACCGTCTGCACCCGAACTCCGGCCGCCGCGGAAGCGAACACCGCCGTCGATATAGGTCGTCTCCGGCGACCCCATTAGCACCAGCCGACGCGGACGAGGCTCAGGGTTCCAACGGTGCCATCCGCGCCTCGAACCGTGGCATGTGCTGCGATTCCGTGCATCGCCGCCATCTCGGAGCTCGCCAGCGTTGAGTCGCTGGCAAGTTTGACCCGAGTTGGCCAGGGTTTGACTCCCCTGGGTCAACAAAAGTGGGCCCAGAGCCATGCAAATTTTAGCTTAGCGCTAATTAACTTTTAGTTAACCCACTAATGACACTGACACGCGGGACCCACCGGCCAGGTTTGACCTGGACCGGCCTCGTTGACTGCTGACATCATAGTGACGCAATGCTAACGCAATAAGTATTTTCTGGATTTATTTTTATACAGGAAATTCCAGAAAATGCCCAAAACTTCTAAAATTCATATAAATTCAACCGTAACTCCAAATGAGATAAATTATATATGAAAAATGATCAGAAAAATCCAATCTTTCCATCTGTACTAGTTTCATGCATGATAAAGCAACTTAACCTTGCTGTTTTGTGCAAAACATGATAAGGCACTTTTTAAATTCATAAAATGAGTTTGGGATTGAACCTTTGGTTCAAAATGACCCAAACCCATCTCTTTATAGTTGCATTAGCCCAACACACTCATTTTGCCATGTCATGATCGTGCATCATATTGTGCATTGCATTGATTGTGTTCTTTTCTGTGTTGCTGGTATTTGTCCCCTCTCGATAGACGTGATACCAACGATGAGATCGATGACACCGATGAAGAACTATACTATCTTCGGAAGTGCCAGGCAAGCAAAACCCCCTTGTTCATTTCGATACAATCGTACTCTCTCACTATTGCTCTCTTTTACTAGATTAGGACAACAACGATTCATCTGTTACTTGTTGCGGTAGCTGAACCTCTTTGTCCTCTGCATGACCTGTCATTGCCACAGTAAATAGATGAAACCCACTAGCATGAGTAGGAGTTGTTTGAGCCCTGATGTGCCTACTCATTCATGCTTGTTTGTCATGCCTGCTACTGATTAGAGTTGAGTTAGGTCTGATTTATCGGGGATGAATCGGAGGTGTGTGAACATGTCCTACTGTGTGTGTGCTAAGTGTGTGAACACAATTTGGTAAAGGTAGCGGTGAGAGGCCATGTAGGAGTACATGGTGGGTTGTCTCATTGAAGCCGTCCTCAGGAACTGAGTTCTGTGTTTGTGATCCATGAAACAGATACTACCACGCATTGGGCCCGAAACCAATGGACCCTCTCGGCTTCTTAATCACCCTTGTCCTCTGTCCAGGAGTTGCAAGTAGTTTCTGGTGTTTGTAGTATGCTGGAGGCCATGCGCAGCGCTGACCAGAGGGGTGGGCTCTGATGCGGTAGGCACGTGGCACGGTGTACCGGGCACCCGTTTGGTGTCTCGGGAACCCTTCTCACATCGTTCGGGGCCGTATGTGGAAACCTCGGCCGGACTCCCTGCGGATGGAACCTTAATAGGCGATAAACCTGGATAGAGACTTGAGTGCTTAGGTAGGCTGTGGCCGACACCCACGTTGGGCTTCCGCTTGAAGGTTGTCAAGTACATGTCATGTAAACGGCGGTAAGTGGTGAGAGCGTGTGTGAAGAAGTACACCCCTGCCGGGTTAACATCATCTATTCAAATAGCCGTGTCCGCGGTAAAGGACTTCTGGGTTGCCTGTACAGTTCATAGACAAGTGAAAGTGGATACTCTAAAATACGCAAGAGAAGCGTGAGTGCTATGGATGGCGTTCTCGTAGGGAGACGAGAGCGGATCCATAGTGGTGTATTGGTTGGTGAATATGTGGACTCGTGTGCGCCACCTCAAAAGAGTTACTTGCAGTCGTAGTTCAGTATAGCCACTGAGTCAAAGCTGGCATGCTGCAGTTAAACCCCACGATCCCCTTTGTTGATAATGATGCATATGTAGTTAGTCCTGATATAAGTCTTGCTGGGTACATTTGTACTCACGTTTGCCTATTTTATTTTTTTGCAGAGAGACTCCAGTCTCACTAGTAGTTCCGCATTAACTTCGACGTTTAGCTTGTTACCTCAGCTACGATCTTGTGCCCTCGGCAGGATCTGGTAGTTAGTTAGGCTTCTGAGACTTTTTCTTTTGTAGATGTCTGTACTCAAGACATGTTAAGCTTCCGCATGTGCTTTGACTTGTATGCTCTGAATGTTGGGTCGTGAGACCCATGTTTGTAATATCTCGCTCCTCGGAGCCTATTGAATAAAATACTTGAGTTGTAGAGTCATGTTGTGATGCCATGTTGTATTTGCACATATCGAGCATATTGTGTGTATGTTATTGAAATGCTTGGTATGTGTGGGATCTGACTATCTAGTTGTTTATCCTTAGTAGCCTCTCTTACCGGGAAATGTCTCCTAGTGCCTGCACTGAGCCATGGTAGCTTGCTACTGCTCCGGAACACTTAGGCTGACTGGCATGTGTCCTTCTTCGTTCCTGTGTCTGTCCCTTCGGGGAAATGTCACGCGATGAATACCGGAGTCCTGTTAGCCTGCTACAGCCCGGTTCACCGGAGTCCTGCTAGCCCAGTGCTATAGCCTGGATTCACTCGCTGATGACCGACATGTTCGATGCTGGGTCATGGATGCCTGTCCCTGTAAGTTTGTCCCACTTTGGGTTTACGACTAGCCATGTCAGCCCGGGCTCCTTATCATATGGATGCTAGCGACACTGTTATATACGTGTGCCAAAAGGCACAAACGGTCCCGGGCAAAGGTAAGCCGACACCTGTGGGAATACCTTGCGTGAGGCCGCAAAATGATATGAGGTGTTACATGCTAGATCGATGTGGCATTGAGTCGGGGTCCTGACATAAGGTGACGCAACACCTAGAATAGCCTCTAGACGAAATTTATGAAGTGGCATCTTGTATATTTCGTCCAAGGCTTCATGCACTCCTTATGGTGGCTTCAAAGTCCTAAGATCATCACTTGCAACTCCGGTCTTGTGCCCCTGGCGCATGACATCAACTCCATGCTTGTTCTTGCTCCAATGTCCGTCCTTCTCCAAGCTAGGCCCTTCATTTGTAATCAAAACGAATGTATCCAATTTAGGCAGCATCATATTCTTATGAACATTACAATCATTACCAAGAAACGAAAGTACCTAGTACTTTAATTGGCGTGCGCGAGCTCTAGTAATTGGTCCGGTATATGTAACAGTAGGGGCTGTGGGTGTAACAATGGTATTGATGTCCTCATCATCCTTCCCTTCTTGAAATGAAGTCGTCCTCGACGGAAGCTCATCTTCCTCACCCAAATAAGGCTTCAAATCTGCAATGTTAAAAGTGGGACTAACCCCAAAATCTGCAGGTAGCTCAAGTTTATATGCATTATCATTTATTTTCTCTAACACCTTAAAAGGACCAGTAGCATGTGCCATTAGCTTTGATTTGCGCAAATTGGGAAATCTATCCTTGCACAAATGTAACCAAACAAGATCTCCAGGTGCAAACACAACATGTTTTCTACCCTTATCTCCCACAAGTTTATATCTAGCATTCATATGCTCAATGTTTTCCTTAGTTAACTCATGCATCTTTAAAATCAATTCAGCACGTTGTTTAGCATCATAATTAACCTTCTCTGAAGATGGAAGAGGCGACAAATCAATAGGTGCACGAGGTAGGAAACCATACACAATTTCAAAAGGGCACATCTTAGTAGTAGAATGCAATGAACGATTATAAGCAAATTCAATATGAGGCAAGCATTCTTCCCACATTTTCTTATTATTCTTCAAAACAGCCCTAAGCATGGTAGACAATGTTCTATTGACTACTTCAGTTTGTCCATCAGTTTGGGGGTGACATGTAGTACTAAAAAGCAGTTTAGTCCCCAACTTAGCCCACACACATCTCCAAAAGTGGCTAAGAAATTTAGTATCACGATCTGAAACGATAGTATTTGGCACACCATGCAAGCGAATAATTTCACGAAAGAACAAATCAGCAACATTAACAGCATCATCGCTTTTATGACATGGTATAAAGTGTGCCATTTTTGAGAATCTATCCACGACAACAAATATGCTATCCCTCCCCTTCTTTGTTCGAGGTAAACCCAAAACAAAGTCCATAGATATATCCTCCCAAGGAACACTAGGTACAGGCAAAGGCATATATAAACCATGAGGATTGAGTCGTGACTTAGCTTTTTGACATGTAGTGCAGCGAGCAACAAAACGCTCAACATCCCGTCTCATCTTTGGCCAAAAGAAATGTGTAGCAAGTACGTCCTCCGTCTTCTTCATGCCAAAGTGTCCCATTAATCCTCCTCCATGCGCCTCCTGCAACAACAAAAGACGAACAGAGCTAGCAGGAATGCATAGCTTGTTAGCACGGAACACAAAGCCATCATTAATAACGAACTTGTTCCATGTTCGTCCTTCTTTACAATTCTGCATTACATCTTTAAAATCAGCATCATGCACATATTGATCTTTGATGGTCTCCAATACAAATATTTTGAAGTCAAGTTGTGAAAGCATAGTATAGCGACGAGACAAAGCATCATCAATAACATTTTCTTTACCCTTCTTGTGTTTAATGACATAAGGGGAAGTCTCAATGCATTCAACCCATTTAGCATGTCTACGATTCAGTTTAGCTTGACTTTTAATACGTTTCAAAGATTCATGATCAGAATGTATAACAAATTCTTTGCGACATAAATAATGTTGCCATGTTTCTAAAGTCCGAACAAGAGCATATAATTCTTTATCATAAGTAGAATAGTTCAGACTAGGCCCACTCAATTTTTCAGAAAAGTATGCAACAGGTTTGCCATCTTGTAATAACACACCTCCTAATCCAATTCCACTAGCATCACATTCAAGCTCAAAAGTCTTATTAAAATCAGGAAGTTGGAGTAAAGGAGCATGTGTCAACTTATCTTTTAATACCATGAAGGCTTCTTCCTGTGCGGTACCCCAAACAAAAGGCACATCCTTCTTTGTAAGCTCATTGAGAGGTGTAGCAATGGTGCTAAAATCTCTCACAAAACGCCTATAGAAACCAGTAAGTCCAAGAAAACTCCTCACTTGTGTGACCGTTTTGGGCTGCGGCCAACTATCAATAGCTTCAATCTTGGCTTTATCAACTTCAATTCCCTGTGGAGTAACAACATAGCCAAGAAAAGATACGCGGTTGGTGCAAAAGGTGCACTTCCCAAGGTTACCAAACAAACGTGCATGACGTAGAGCAATAAAAACAGCACGTAAATGTTCCAAATGTTCTTCCAAAGATTTGCTATAAATCAGTATATCATGAAAATAGACTACCACAATTCGTCCAATGAAAGCATGTAAAACTTCGTTCATTAGTCTCATGAAAGTACTAGGTGCATTAGTTAACCCAAAAGGCATGACTAACCACTCATATAAACCAAACTTAGTTTTAAATATTGTTTTCCATTCATCTCCCAATTTCATACGAATTTGATGGTATCCACTAAGCAAATCAACTTTGGAGAATATTGTAGAGCCACTCAACTCATCAAGCATATCATCTAGCCTAGGAATAGGATGACAATAACGAACAGTAATATTATTAATGCCTCTACAATCAACACACATATGCGACTTACCAACCTTTTTAGGCACTAGTATAATAGGAACAGCACAAGGACTAAGAGATTCGCGTATATAACCTTTGTCGAGCAGCTCCTGTACTTGACGCATAATCTCCTTCGTCTCCTCTGGATTGGTACGGTATGGTGCACGGTTGGGTAGCGATGCACCAAGAATTAAGTCAATTTGATGCTCAATCCCTTGAATAGGTGGTAATCCCGGTGGCACGTCTTGTGGGAAGACGTCAGCGAACTCCTGCAAAATGTTAGTGACAACATGGGGGAAAGAGGAAGGCACGTCCTCGAATGAAAATAATGCCTCTTTGCACACAAAAGCATAGCAAACAGATTTGCTAGAATCTATCTCATCAATATCAGATTTGGTGTCAAGTAAACATGCACTTTTCAATTTAATTTCTGAAGCAACACTAGATGGTTTATTATTAGGCTTCATTTGTTGCTCAAATTCTTTTGCCACAATCTGATTTTCACTCTTATTTTTCTCCTGTTTTGCTTTATTAGCTCTATTAATATCATCTTTCAAAATGGAATCAGGAGTCATAGGAAGCAAAGTAATATTTTTATCCTTATGAACAAGAGTATACTGATTGTTTCTACCATGGTGTATAGAATTTTTATCAAATTGCCATGGTCTACCAAGTAATAAGGAACATGCTTGCATAGGTACCACATCACAATCAACATAATCAACATATGTAGAGATACTAAAATGCACACGAATAGTACGTGTTACCTTAACCTTGCCGCTTTTGTTGAACCATTGGATGTGGTCTTGTGGTGAGAGATAGCTTCTCCACCATCTCCATGGTAGCCAAGTTGTTGCAGCTCCCTCCATCTATGATGACGTGAATAGAACGTTCCTTCACAACTCCCTTTGTATGGAACAAATTATGCCTCTGATTTTGTTCAGCTTGTGTAACCTGCACACTCAAAACACATTGAGCAACTAAACATTCATACCTATTAGCATCTTCAGCAGCCATGTATTGCGTCTCATTATCAGAATCATCTCCACCGTGTTCTTCATGTGTAATAAGAGCCAAAGTCTCCTCATCATAGTCACTAGCGGTCTCATAGCCACCATCCTCAGTAGCAATCATCACACACTGAGATTTGCATTCTCTCGCAAAATGTCCTCTTCCCTTACAACGACGACAAATAATATCACTTGTGTGCCCTGTTGACGCCATGGAAGAAGAAGAGCTCTGTGCAGGCCCGGCAGGTGTGCTCTTGGTAGATAGTGGTGATTGTGCCTGCTTTCCTGTATCACGGTTGGAGGTGGCACCTGAAGGAGGTGATGGTGCAGTGGAAGTAGATGATGCACGTGGTGTCCATGATGAAGGTCGACCTACAGAAAAGTTAGTTCGCGCCAATGCCTGTCGATCCTGCACTTCACGTTCAACTTTCCAAGCAAGATGGAATAAACGAGTGATATTATTATTATCCTTATACTCTAGAATAGTCTGAGTCTCTCTATTTAATCCACCCATAAAACGTGCAAGCATAGCTTCATTCTCATCAACAATACCACATCTAATCAAGCCAGTTTGTAATTCCTAATAATATTCTTCTACAGACTTTTTTCCTTGTCTTAAGCGCTGCAATTTTTGAAGTAATTTACGTTGACAATATGGTGGAACCCAATAAGTACGCATAGCAGTTTTCAAAGCAGCCCAAGTAGCTAGAACAGGATATAATCTACAATGTTCAGACCACCAAACACTTGCAAAGCTAGTGAAAGCACATACAGCAGCAAGAACACGTCTCTCCTCAGGATATTGTAAACATGTAAATCGTTGTTCAGTTTCTAACTCCCAAGTAAGATATATATCAGGAACATATCTACCATCAAATGGTGGAATATTCAATTTTAGTTTAGGGAGATGGTCATGATCTCGTACCTGAGGGGGAGCCCTAACATTGCAATTATTTGCATGTCGGCGACCTGTGGTTGTGGTGCTGGTGGTAGCACGTAGTTCTGATTTTGATCAACTTCATCCTCGTAATCTCCCACATAATCATCCTCCTCCGCATCAGCAGCAGGAGCCATAGAAGTATCAACAGCAGCACCAATAGTTTGGCCAAGGCAAGAGGGACATGGCTCGCTCGGCGGAGGGCTATTTCGCGACGTGGAGGTAGTCGTTGTTGTTGTTGTTGTTGTTGTTGTTGTTGTAGAGGTGCATTAGGTGCAGCCGGTGGTGGTGGTGAAAGACGCGCGAGCAATTCATTAAACTTGTTATCGAGTTTTGTTTCAAACGTCTTCTCCATAACATCTATCTTCTCCATGGCCTCTTCAAATCTATTTAGCACATCTTGCACCTGTCCACTCACCATTTGCTGAAATTTATAATGTAACTCCTTATTCGTCATGTTCTCCCAGTCAGTATCGTCGGCTTGTTATCCTGGCATGGTTAGCGGCAATAGCAACACACAAGAATATGATCCTATAGACTACTAACAAGAGGTGGTGGTAGGTGTCACAAATGCGTCAAGCAAAACTCTAATTCTTACCAGTTCTTACCCAGCAGCAGGCGGTGATCGGCAACCGTTGTAGTCAAAACTCTCAAAAGCTTGGATAGAGCGATTGCCAGGGAGAGTCAAACGCACGACGTAGATGTATGTGGAGCTGGGAAGGCTTATAGTATGGTAGCAAAAAGGGTCAGCTATAATCAATTCAGAGATGCAAAGTTGAATAAACGCTCAACGACGGTACTGTGCTGGTCCTAGTCTAGACCGTACTAGAGACGCGAGCCTAGAACACTAACAAAATCACGGCGCTACATGTAATCAAGGGAGGAGCACACTCTGAATTTTTTTCTTTTTTTTCACTTTTTTTTGCACTTTTTTCCTCTCTTTTTTTGCTCCGCAACAATTTTTTTTCGAAAAAGTCTACAAATGGCCTAAAAACTGCCTAGCCAGAATTTTCCAGACTTAGTTTTTTTTTAAACTAGAACTATTTTTCTTCTGCGGATGGCTCGGAAGTTTGGGAGTCCTACTCTGTCACGACTCAGTGTATCGCATGATCTGGAAATCGAGAACAAAGCAACAATTACTGGACTCGGACTAGGATTAGTGGCGGAGATGAATCTGGTGGAAACTCGGACTGGTGGCGGATATTTGCAGGGCGATGGAACACGGACTGGTGGCGAATCTGTGATGGAGGTAGACTCGGATTAGCGTGATGGCGGTGGATATGTGGTATATGGTCGCGGCGATGACGATGGTGGTATATGGCAGCGGTGATGACGATGGTGGTATATGGCAGCGGTGATGATGATGGTGGTATATGGCAGCGGTGGTGATGATGGTGGTATATGGCAGCGGTGATGATGGTGCGGCGGCGGCGTGACAACTTGTGAACAGAACTCGAAACTCTAAAGTACTAGATGCTAGGACCAGCAACTTGACACGACGATGCCATCGCAAATTCAACAAAGCAAATACAGAAAAGATTATGCAAAGGATCAGATTGGTTCGGATAAGATGAACTAACCCTAATTTTTTTTGGCTTTTTCGTGCACTATAGGTATGAAGAACAGACTCGATCTACACTATGAAAAACTGTAAAATCTCACCGAGCAACCTGGAAATCTGATACCACTTGATAGAGGCCAAGGTGTCCCGATGTTTCGATGAGATAGCAATTGTTTTCTGTGGGAGTCGACTTTGACAATCCGACTACGAACGTGCGAAGACGTCGCGCCTTAGGAATCGCTAAACCAACTTCCGAGGGGTTATTAACCACACCGGAGCACGATCAACCTGACCACGAGGGTCTATTTCCTGCGAGCAAACGAAGAACAAGCAAGAAAATGAGATTGCAATCTGGATATTGCGAATAAAAGAGGAAAGCTTTATTAATGAAGGTGGGGTTCTGTGACGCCTTGGTCTAGTCGTTGAACACAAACAAAGTACGCGAAGTTGCAGCTATGGCGAACTTTTAATCTAAACAAAACCCAAAGTCTAAACGGTGCCCTAAGGGCTGTATATATGGAGGAAGAGGGGGGAATTTCGTGGCCCTTGGCGAAGGGGTCCGCAACCCTATCTCTTGTTTCCCCACACATACGGACTCTAAAAACAGCCTATACTTATGTATTTCGAAATTACATGGGCCTGGACCAATAATAAGGTGACGCAGCACCTAGAATAGCCTCTGGAGGAAATTTATGAAGTGGCCTCTTGTATATTTCGTCCAAGGCTTCATGCACTCCTTATGGTCGCTTCAAAGTCCTGAAATCATCACTTGCAGCTCCGTTCTTGTTCCCCTGGTGCATGCCATCAACTCCATGCTTGTTCTTGCTCCAATGTCCATCCTTCTCCAAGCTAGGCCCTTCATTTGTAATCAAAACAAATGTATCCAATTTAGGCAGCAGCATATTCTCATGAACATTAGAATCATTACCAAGAAACGAAAGTACCTGGTAATTTAATTGGCGTGCGCGAGCTCTAGTAATTGGTCCGGTATATGTAACAGTAGGGGCTGTGGCTGTAATAATGGTATTGATGTCCTCATCAGACTCGGGGTAGCTTGATGACACGTCTGCGACGGCGAGGGCAGGCTCGGAGCGTCCACAGCGAAGCCGAGGTGGCTTGGGTGCCGCGGCTGCTGTGATGAATCGGAGCAGAGTAGCCACAGAAGAGAAGCGAGTGCCGTGGTGACGGCGGCTCTCCGTGGAGACTCGGCAAAGCGAGGCGGTCTTGAGGCAGGATAGCTTGGTGAGGCCGCGGCCGGAGCTAGCCATGGCAGAGGAAGCGACCGGTGACTCATGGCGCTGGCGGGTCAAAACACGACAGAAACAAAAGACAGTCGCGCGGCGCAGGGCGGGGCCGACCTGGTCGGATCACGCATAAAGCGAAACCGTTCGCTGCAAGGGTCGTACGGCGGGGGCGGCTTAGCCCTGGTAATTCGATGTAACATGGCGGTTGCGGTTGCTCAGAGCAGCAGAGACGGAGCCATGGCAAATGGCAAGCGCGACTCACCGATGGCGCATGGTGGCAGCATGGGCGGTTCTCTGGGGTTTGAATGCGGCCATGCAAACCCCCCAGTGAAACAGAGACATTGGCCGTGCGGCCGTTATCGCAGCTCCGACTTACATGGCGGCCTTCACCCACTAAGATGATAGCGGACAGGCGGCTTATGGCGACCCGGGAGGAGGAGAAGGCAACCCGGATCGAAACAGAATCACACGGGAATGGATCGGCGGAGGCGACCCAGCGCGGGAACAGCTCGACGAAAGTAACCCGGCGCGGCCTCAGGGAAGAAGGCGAGGCCGCCCAGCGACTTGTGGAGGCGTGTCGTGGCTTCAGGGCCAGCAGCTGAAGAGGGCTGTGGCGGAGAGACATGGGGACAACCTCGGCAGAGGAAGGCGGCTGGTGTGACGGTGAAGTACTGCTAGCAAACGCGTGCACCCTGGTGAGTCGAGGCCAGTGATGTTTAAGAGGCTCGTCGGCGATGGAAATAAGTTGGTGATGGTGATCCAGACAGGAGACAAGGCGTGACCGCCACTTGGACTGAAGACAAGACATGACGATCACTCGGACGGAATGGAGGAATCCAAACTAACCACGAGTCGTGGGCTTCTTTTCCGAGTCAACGGTCGTGGACTAGCAATATTTGACTTTGATCTCCAAAACATACATGGGCTGGGACCTCCATCAGGACTCTATAAGGATTGATTTTCCTTTGCTCTGGGCAGTTGAGGCGCAAGTTTTGAGCCCTCCACTAGATTATTGTTGACAATGACGCGAAACCTTTAGCCTCGGCGACTTGCAAGACAACGACATGAGTATCTGTCTTGGTAGTCATCACGTTTTTATCTTCTGCTGCCCTGCTGGGCTCGGCCACAGGCGTGGCTACAACTGCCTTTGCACAAGTAAGGGGTACAAAAGAGCCCATACTTTTGTACACTGACACAGTTTTACTATGCATTAGTTTTATCCCTCAAAGATTTCCATGAGTAGGATTGGGGAACATGTGGTTTGGTTCTAGTACTTGAGGTAGGAACCTATTACCTTTGATCACCCTGGGAATATAAGTTGTGCTCTTATAATGTTTAGCCATGCTCATAGATGGGAATTGGATCATGAAATTCGTGGAAGTTGTGAGAGATAATAATTTTGGACAATGTTAAGGTGGCAACTTTAATACACATCTGGGTGGATTGGTTCGGGCACCTAGATAAACCAGTGCTTTCCCATGGGAATCCCGGAGTACCCATGTGATTTTCCCTCTGTTCGCCACCTAGGCTCAAAGGGATCATATGATATTTGATGCCTAGAAACTTCCGTGTGCAGCCACAAGCCATTATGGGCTCTGGCATAGTTGAGTAAGTTGTGTGAGCTCTTGAAGAGGTGGACTAGAAGATGTAGGGGAAAGTAGGTGTACCGGTCTACCCAGAGTAGAGAGTTAATGCTTCAGAAAGACTATGTCTCGCTCTTCCGATCATGGATGCAGTCGAGTCTTGCGGGGAAAAGTGCGCAACCACTGCAGAGTGTATAAACTAATCATGGTTTAGCCATATCCCCGATTATGGACAATTTGAGTATCTGGAAGTGGATATTTATGTTGATCTCATCACTCTTTAATTAATGTATTGGGTTTAATGATGATACTTGGTTAATTTTGGGAATTGAGTTGGAGGAACCTTCTAAATATTGGTATAAACTTTGTAGTAAATAAAATTTATTCCTTTGTTGTAGGGAAAAATTAGCTTTATGCAAAAAAAATAAACTTAGAGCCTCCACCAGCCAAGTATGCATGGGGATATAGTTTCTTGCATTCATTTGCTCTATAGTGTAATTCTGCCAGCATATTGCATGTGCTGACCTACACGGCTGCAATGTCTCATGTTACAGACTTTACCGATGAAGAATAAGGTGCGCTAGCTCGTTGTCATGCACTCAGCTATGCCGTTGGAGTTTGATGGACTCATTTATCTTCGAAGCTTCCACATTTATTTTTTTTAGATGGCCTTCAGCCATATTATTTGTGTAATAAATACTCTTTATGAGGACCTCGATGTAATAAGTGTGTGATTGAAACTCTGTTATAATTCCTCGAGCAATGTGTGTGTCAGCATACCGATCCAGGGATGACACTTAAGCATAGAGACTTCGGTCCATTGGGATCGTGGTCGCTACAGGAAGGCGGGCGGCCATGGAAGTCAAAGGGCTCGCTTCCCAGTGAGCATGTGCAGCATACAGCTTGCACGCTTCCCAGTGAGCCTGTGCATTAGAGGACAGGTTGCCCGCCTCTCAGTCAGCCTGCGCATCGAACTGCGCTCGCACGCCTCCCGTTCAGTCAAGCAGCTGCCCGTACGGCACCTCCTAAGCCATTAAAACCAATACACGTGGCATCACGTGAATGGTTAACATAACACACATGATTTGAATTATACAAACATTTGCGATGTTAGAGTGGCACCTATTTGTTTGAAAATGCATTTGTTGGTCGTTATTCGAGTGCTTCTTCTCTCAAAATGGACACGAAAAATACCACAGCATGTCGGGTTCCATTCCATGATAGCATGCCAAGTTTCATGAATTTTAGACTAGTTTGGATTTGCTAGAATTTAAAAATAAAGTATCGCAACATTTTGCCGGCAATCAATAGCGCCCTGGTGTTTGAAATTCATTCATATTTCTTGCACGGGACCTAAGCATGCACCCAAAGACAAAGATTTGATTTTTCAACCAATTTATATGCACTAGAGCATGTACAAGTAAATTTGAATTCTGCACATTAGGACTACCAGAAAATTGTTCTTACATAATAACATTTAACAAAGCGACATTAAATCACAAGACTCCATACTAGCGCACGAGGAGCAATCAGAGTAATAATATAATCATTATTATTAGTATTGGAAAAATTACACAATTTTGTATTTTCTTGAGACATCGCGACTAGGCAAAACAAATAGCAAGTAAAAAAGGCAAACACAAAAAAGGCAAATGGAAAATATTTTTGTATTTTTGTGAAAACGTTTTAGAAGTGGAGGAGATGAAAATGAGAGGCAAATGGAAAATATGTAAATGCAAGGAGATGAAAGTTTATGCGTAGGTACTTGATAGATGTTGATGATGTCTCCCCGACAACGGCGCCGGAAACTCTTCCTGCTACTTTTGAGCTGCGTTGGGATTTCCCCGAAGAGGAGGGGATGATGCAGTGCAATAAAGATAAGTATTTCCCTCAGTCAAGAACCAAGGTTATCAATCCAGCAAGAGAACCAACCAACACCTCCTTAGCAGTACCTTCACAAAAAATAACAAATACTTGCACCCAACGCAAACAAGGGGTTGTCAATCCCTCGGCAGTTAAATTGCAAGGATTAAATCTAGTAGTAATAGATAGATAAATAAAATACAAAATAAAGAAAATTACAACTAGGTACTTTGATTTTAATATATGATAAAAAGTAGACCTAGGGGCCATAGTTTTCACTAGCTAGAGGCTTCTCTCTTGAAGATAGCATACGGTGGGTAAATAAATTATTGTTGGGCAATTAATAGAAAAGCGAATAATCATGGCAATATCCAAGGCAATGATCATGTATATATGCATCACGTCCGAGACAAGTAGACCAACTCTTGCATGCATCTACTGCTATTACTCCACACATCAGCCGCTATCCAGCATGCATCTAGTGTAATAAGTTCATAAAGAACAGAGTAACACCTTGAGCAAGATGATATAATGTAGACAAAATAAACTCATGCATGAATAAAACCCATCCTTTTATCCTTATGGAAACTAGACAAATACGTGTCTTGTCCCTTTCTCTCACTGGGGTATATATCACCGCAAGATTGAACCCATCACAAAGCACCTTTCCCATTGCAAGGGAAATCAATCTAGTTGGCCAAACCAAATCAATATATCAGAGAGAAATACAGAGCCATAATAATCATGCATGAAAGAATTTAGAAAATACTCAAATAATATTCATGGATAATCTAATCATAAACTCATAATTCATCAGATCCAAAAAAACACACCGCAAAAAGTGATTACATCGAATAGATCTCCAAGAACATTGAGGAGAACATTATACTGAAGGTCAAAGAGAGAGAAGAACCCACCTAGCTACTAACGCTGGACCTGTAGGCATGTGGTAAACTGCTCACACATCATCAGAAGGGCAGCAAGGTTGATGTAGAGCCCCTCCGTGCACTACAAAAAGACACACTTCCGTGATGATACGTGTCTATCATAGTAGGTCATGTTTTTTGCCATGCATGTACATCCATGACGATGTTACGACAGAATCAAGATAGTCATACATATGCTGTCGTAGAAGTGTTCCATGACATTACCAAAATTATCATCATGGAAGTGTCCACTTCCATGACGATAAATCACGCGTCATGGAACTGCTTTCGACAAGGGTGACCGACACATGGCATCCACCGTAACATGTCGTCGTTAAGCTATCGGGTCCAGTTTTGGATCCGGTAACCCACTAATAGCCACGACCAATGGGGAATTTCCACGTGTAAATTTCTCATTGGCCGGAGGAACCACACGTCGGCTCACCATTGGCACAGATATCCGCCACTCATTGGACCGAAGGCGCCTATGATAAGTCGACATGTGGCACGGCCAAACAGAGGCCCATACTTGTGAAAAGGCCGGCCCGTTTGACTTGGTTAAAAGGAAGCGGGCCGGCCCAAGGTAAGCCTGTTAACGGCTTGTTCGCATATAGCCCATTTACAGCCCGCTAACCCAGGGCCCGTTAATGCCTATCCGAATTAGGCCCAGTAGCGTCATCTGGGCATCCAATATGATTCCATCCTATTTTAACTTCCAGCCCATGTATGGCCTATGACGTCTTTCGGCCCATATGAGGCCCTTAGTAACTCTTGGCCCTATTAACGACCCGTGGTGAAACTGGCCCATAATCAGTGTATCACTTTGTACCCATTAATGGCCCATTATTCCTTTGGGCCGTTTCTAGCCCATGTTATCTTTCAGCCTTCTTAGGGCCCATTTATTCTTGGGCTCATTTCCAGCGTTCGGTTACTTACGGCCTGTTACTGTCCCTTTCTGCTTGTGGGCCAAATTCAGCCCGTGGTTACAGTCGGCCCATTTTTGGCCCATTAATCCGTTGGGCCGTTTCCATAGCGTTATCAAATACGGCAGATTAATGACGGCCCGTTATGGTCGGCCCATGAATGGATGATTCCAACTCTAGCCTGTTTACGGCCCATAATGCGGTCTGTTATTGGCCCAAGTTTGGCCAATCGGTCATATGGCCCATAGAAGGCCCATGGATGATACGGCCCATAGAAGGCCTATTGTTTCTATGGGCCGTAGGTGGCCCAGGGTCACTACACTAAATATGTAGCCCATGGTTATTCTGGCCTAGTTTTTAAAAATAGGTTATTGCGGCCACTAGCAAACCGCGGAAAAAGAACTGCACTGACCAGAAGCAAACAAATAAACAAAACAACAAGGAAATAAATAAGCATACATCCACTGGGCATCTAAGTTCGCAACCAGTGCAAATATAGGGAACAAACCAGCATATCACATACACTGGTTGTCAAAGTGGGTGACCAGTGCAAATAAATGCCACAACAAAACAAGTCCAGAACTGAAACCACTTACGAAGAGCTCAAGAAACAATATCCTGGGTACCCATAATGCTAGCAAGATGCTTAGCAAGCTTTTAAACTATCTCTTGTTTGGCGCTTAAATCCTTCAGCACTTGTTGTTGCACCAGAAAGTATGCATGTGAAATCCGCAAGGACTTCCTCAGTCCTTTGGCTTCCTGTCGCATAACATCTGATCGATTCTTTCAACTTGAAGTTGAGACTCATGAACCCGAACTGATTCAGGCAGCAAGTTCGAAGAGCTGGTGCCAGCAGTAGTAGCCAGTAACTTGAACACTACATCAAGACAGGACTTCGGGGTTGTCTCATTGTCTTCAGTATAGTTTTTATCAGATTTCTTGGAGACCAACATGGATGTCTCACTATCTTGAACATTATCTGCATTACTTCCTTTACCATTGCATGACAGGGTACTCGTCTCCAATGTTTTATCTGCATTCTAGAAGAGAAACAAATAGACACATTATAGGTTTACCATGTTGTATATGAAACTCATTTTGGTAAACCAGTTTAGTAGTAAGGTGGACATGATAACAACGTGAAACAAACATATATCTATGTAGTATGGTCACTATATGGTTTATATCATTCTAGTTTATGTTGCCAAGATAGAGACAGTTCAAATCATATCTATTTAAGATAAAGCAGCATAGACAGATTATAAGTGTGGGAACACAACAATAACAACACTTGTAATGTGCACCGCCTGAGAACATAACTGTTTATTCAATTGAATTTTAAATCAACATAGAGCAAGTTACAATAGCAAACACTATAAAGAAACAGGTTTAAAACATACTTGTTGCGCCATTGGAGTTTCAGTTGCATCCTTCAAATTTGAAATTAGTTGGTATGAACCATAACTACGGAACCTGACCTGAGAACAATTCTTCTTCTTCTTTAAGTGTTGACTTGGGGTTCGGAGTGGTGGTCCTCGTGCTTTGGGCACTGCAGTTGCCTTACTAACTGCTTGTGTTTGGGTGCTCTGTAGTGGAGACGGTGTTGTGCCAACTGGAACTGGGTTACTATCTGTTGGGGTTGGGGTTAGAAGGGGTGTAGCTGGTTCTGTGTCCAACTGGGTAGGGGTACAATCTGCGTGAGTCTAGGTTATGTGTGGTGGGGCTGGTTGTTGGGCAAGTACAACCGTGGTTCTATCTGTATCAATCGGTAGCACGATATTTTCCGAAGACCATGTTTTTACTCCCACAGATACTGCCATGACCCCCTCCAATTCAAATGGCTGATAAACAAGAAAATTAATTGAATGTACAGACATTGTAAGATAGACAGGTGCAATGGATAATAGGGAAGAAAACAGGGCATGAAATAATTCACATTTATGTTGTCTAACCAAACAGAATAGCATGACATAATTTCACATATATGATGGCTAATTAAACAGGATAGCATGACACAATTTCATATCAATGATGGCTAACGAAAGAGGATAGAATGACATACTTCAAAATATGATGACTATGTAAACAGGATGACATGATATAACTATACGATGTGTCTATTAAAGTGGTTGGCATGCCATAATTCACAAGCATGTTGTTGATGGAAACATGATGGCATGATATAATTCACGAGTAGAATGACATAATTCAAAATATGATGACTATAACATAGGATGAGATGATATAACTATATTATGTCTTTAGAAAATGGATTGGCATGCCATAATTCAGATGCATGCAATCTATGTAAACATCATGGCATGATATAATTCAAATATTTGATTTATATGCTAAGCAAGTGAGCAGAGGGCAATCACATATATGATGTGTCAACTAAGCAGATGGCATTCAATATTGTGTATATGATGTAAAAACTAAGCATTGCAATACAACATATGCATGATATGTGTAATATAACCCGGCCAAGTTTGAGCATACACCTCAGGGGGATAATAGGACTGGTCACCTGCGTCTGAATCCTCCACTGAGGAGCTATCTGTAACCAACAAGATATCTGCTTCAGCAGGTAGCATTGTCTGCTCTAAAGACCTTGTTTTCACTCCAGATTTCTCCATCACCAATTCAAATGGCTGATGCACAGGAAGAGTACTTGAACATACAAACATTGTCGACAAATGCAATGAGAAATGCAAAAAAGGACGGCATGATATAATTCACATATATGACTCTTGGCTAAAAAGCATAGCATTGCATAAGTGACATATATAATGCCTTGCAACAAGATAGCATTGCATAATTCACATATATAATGTCTTGCAACAAGATGACATTGCATAATTCACATATATGGTAATTAGACACTAAATATGTGGCATTCACACAAAGCATGTCTAAACTAAGCAAATGACATAGCAATGCAAGACACCATACGCATGATATGAGCAACATAACCCTGCCAAGTTAGAGCATGCACCTCGGGGGGGGGGGGATAGGACTAGTCATCTGTTTCTGAATCCTCCTCTCAGGAGCTATCCGTATCCAGCAAGGCATGCACTTCCTCAGATAGCATTTTCTGCTATGAAGACCTTCTTTCCACTCAAGATTTTTCCATGACCGTGTCGAATGGCTGATGCACAGGAAGAGTAATTGAATGTACTAATTTTTTTGACAAATGTAATAAGTAATAAAAAATGATGGCATGATATAATTCACATATAAGATGACTGGCTAACCAATGTGGCATTGCAAAATTCACATATATGTTGCCTGGCTAAACAAGATGGCATTGCATGATTCACATATACGATAAAGAAACTAAACAGATGGCATTCACACAAAGCATGTCTAAACTACATAGATGACATATTTGATGCATAAAGTAAGCAATGCAAGGCACCATATGCATGATATTGCCAACATCAGCATGCCAAGTTAGAGAGAAGACCTTAGGGGGTAAATAGGAGTGGTCTTCTCCTTCTGAATCCCCCACAGAACAGTTATCTCCTCTTGATTGCAATCCGAATTGGGTGGAGGGGGGCTGCCTTTGCGCCCACTATGGAGCGATGTCTGCATGAAATTTTATTGCCACGCAAGGCTCGTATCTTTTGCTCTACATGTTCAGTTCCGTTGCGTACAATACCTGACATGCATAGGAATAAAACATAGTGAGATTATGTAAGGAGTGCATGCACAAATCCAGAGTGATGGTAGCAAACTGTGGATAGACACAAAACCAATGATAGAGGGCAGATAATAGCTTTAGTTAAAAAATATAGATAATGGCTCCTTTAATGTTTGTTTGCACCCAACATGAAACTCATAGTAGACACACCCGAGATTAACCAGATAGTTGACAGATAGTACTGATTGCTACCCCAATATGTACCCCACAACCATTTGAAAACTCAAGTTTCAGCATTAGTTTGGACCTGACTCGGAGTCTAATAGGTGAACATGACGATAAAGTAGATGTCATCATATTAAGCGATGCATAACATAAGCAGACACGGAAGAGTGCGACCTCTCTTGCGGACCCGTGTAGTCCTTAATGTAATCTGCTCAGTTGATGATGGTAATCCAGTTGTTGTGGCTTCCGTGGCGAGGAAGAAGATCCAAGGCGGCGAAAGACAGTATGGAGAGCATATCCCTATTGTGGTGAACCCTTTCGTCGTTGGAGCAGCTGAGCTAGGGTGGAACACAGCACGGCAGGAGCCAAACAAACCACACAAGGTTTTCTTTGACACATATCTGTAACAGAAGTAATTGTGTAAGGGCTTGTTTGAATTTGAGGATTCTAACAATGCAGGGATAGGAAATACATAGGAATAGGATAGGAATGCAGGTGTAAAACATAGAATTTAAAAACACGAGATTTCTCCCAATCTAGGTGTTTGGTTCACAAGAATTGGAAGATCACAGGATCCAAAGAAGCATGGGGAGATTAAGTCAAACCAGAAGAAAATGTACAGTTATAATGCTATTATGCTACTATCTCTTAGTCTTGTGCTTCATGAATAGGAATTTGAAAAGGAGGACAAGTGGATATTAATATTCCTACGGTTTTTCTTTCAAGGAGACACTAAATGAAAAAATCGTACAGTTTTCCTTTGCTCCATTCCTTTGAACCAAATGCATGAATAGTAATACCATAGGAAACGTTCCAATTCCTATGTTTTTCCTTCACTTTTCCTTCCAAGCACTGGCGATTCTAGTAGGCAGGCTTGAGCAGGGAAAAGCCTACACTCAAAAAATGTTGTTGTGCTACTTCTACTACTTTGGACCCAGGCCACTGCCCTACTAGCTCAACTCCAAGGCCCATCTACAAATGCATAGCTCAAACGCGTAGAGATAAATAATGATGGCTTTCAAGAGAGTCCATCACGGATAGCTAAGTTGCCTGGTACCTCACTGCTTGTCATATAGTAGGAGAAACTAATCGCATTTCATGTTACTACGTGTGCTCAGTGGACAATATATATAACATGTAGATTAAAAAAGAGGTGCAACAAGTGAACAACCTCTTTGGCGAAGCCATGTCGATCTCGGCGTGATTGGGTTGGTTGGTGAGGATGCTCCAGCTGATTTGGTTGTCGGAGGAGGGGAAGAAGATCTTAGGCGTCTTGAGATGGAGCTCAGGGTACTGCTCAGCTGTGATGGAGGGTTTCGTCGCTGGAGCAGCTCCGATGAGTTGTACGATGGCGAGGCTGAATCAGGTCAAAAGAGACAATGTTAACCTGAGTGGAATTCTAATGGCATCTCTAATAGATGACGTAAAATACATAACCTCAAAGAGCTAGATGTAAAATACAGCAGCCGCTCATCTCTGAACTTGTCGAAGCTGAACTTAACTGTCGAAACAGAATTTAACCATCGAAACTGAATTTTATTGTCGAAACTGAATTTTACTGTCGAAACTGAATGCACTAGTAGCAGAAAAGCAGTAGCAGCAGCGCCAGGATCAAGAGCGCGTGCGAGAGCCAGGGCAGCTGGTCGTGTAGCAGCATCTCGGGTAGCAGCTGCAGGGGCTCGATTGAGAGCAGTATCTGATGCTCGTGCAACAGCAACGTGCATAAGAGTAGAGCAGCAGTGCTACTGTATTTGAGCAGTAGTACTTGAAATTTGTGTTTGAGGAAACTCATTGGGAGCCATTCCGGGCCTCGAAACCAAAATCATCATTTAATCTTTAGCTTGTTCCCATCACATTCCAAAGTTTATAATATAATTATAAGTGCAAACTTGCTCACACCTAGTACTACGTATCAAACCCGAACGTGTTCTCATTATGCAAGTTTTAGTACTAGTGCTAGTACTAGGTTATCAAAAGGGGAACTGGTACCTAGCCGAAAATCACTCTAGCTCTTCGTCCTCATAAGTCTTTCTTGTTCGCCCGTCCTTGCCATGGTCGGTGTGCGAAGCTCTAGGTCGAGACCTACTCGTAACAAGGGAGCGGCAGCCAAGGCCGCGGAAAAAAAGAGGGCTCACCTCCTGGCAGAGACAGGAGAGGGCTCCTAGGAGATCCCTAGCCGCGGAGGCGAACATGCCGAGCTGGCGGCGCTGGAGTGATTATCCATCGACGACATGCCCGATTAGCTCAATAAGCAGGAGGAGTTCATCGACGGCTTGGTGGAGCTGCTGAAGGAGAGCTTCGGCGACATACCCGCTCAGCTAAATGAGCTGGTGAGTTGACCTCCTGCTTGGTGATGTTGCTGAAGAAGAGCATTGCCTCGGATAAGAAGGCGACCGGCAAAATCCTGCAACTCCAGGAGGACAAGGCGAAGCTCTGCCATGAGCTCGACCTACTGAAGGAGGAGAGCACCGGCTGGAAGAAGCTGCATGAGAAGAGTAGTTCCTCGATGAAGATGTTGTTGGCCCTCGTCGTGGAATAGAAGGAGGAGTTGATGAAGCTCCGCATCGAGCACCCGACTGCTGTCAAGGTACGTAATGCGGTCGTGGAACAGATGATGAAGGATCGCGTCGAGAAATCCCGCTTCATGGACAGAATGCAGAAGATGGCAGAGGAGATGCGCAAGGAGATGGAGGTCGTGGAGGCGATGAAGAAGCAGTTACGATTCTGCGTCCAGCAACCCTTCATGTACTAGTAGATAGCAGCGCCCCAGACTTGTGTGTGCGTCTTCCTTCTTTTTTGGGGGTGATAATCTTCCTTCTTCTTTTGCTCATGTGTTTCTTCTTTTGCTTCGGGTATTTCGCCGCACGTGTCACGTTCTCTGCAAGGCATCAATAGAACAATGCTAACGATGAGCGGCCCGCGGGATCGATGACTAGCAAATTAGATCAGTTCTTGTCTCCATATCGCACGAGGCTGCCATGTTTTGTGCTCCTTCGTCGTACTAGTAATCAGGTGGAAAACTTGAGTATACCGCACGGTTCTTTGCTCCTCCTCAGGTTGTCAGCAACTTTTATACGAGCAGTCAAATCACAAGGCCCCGTCTTCCTGTAGTAATGAGCCGTCAAATCACAGAGGCCCTCGCCTCTCGTGAAACAAAGGAAGCGACACTGCCCTGCCCTCTAGCCTTTTTAAAAATGTATACTTTTGTACAGTAGTAGTACCGATGGATTGCGCCATGCAGCAAAACTAACAAGATGAAATTAAATAAAAAAGGCGGTACATATAGAGAGCGCTCGTCGCCAAATTATGCATATAGTACTCTTCAAAAAGCTAGTACATGCTTAAATGGGCTGCTAAATTCTATTCAAAAAATAGCATACCTATTTAATTCTTGGGTTCTTATTATTTATGCCACTAGTTGTGTATCGCTACTCAGTTTTGCCATTAGAAGTTACAACAACTCAAAACTTCCATCGATCTGTGAGATGCTTGCTCAAAAATGCAATTAGATATATCAAAAATGTCATCGTTCCGTTAGATGTTTGCTCAAAATGCCATTAGACATTGTTATTTTCATGTCAAACCTGTTGACAATGTTATATGACAATAATAAGACGATTCTCACAATGATAAGTGTGGCCCCACTTGTCAGGAGTAACCAAGCGAATAATTTTACAGCAAAATAAGAACATTGTTGGGATCAATTAGGCCCCACACTTTATTGTACTATAGTGAGATAGAGGGAGAGTTGGCATGTTGGTCCATAGGTATTTATATCATTATAACATGGTAAAAGAGATTTGAGTCACAATAATGGTGTCAAGCACAACACAACCCTCAAATAAAAGTAAGCACCCTGAAATTCTTTGACAACTAAACTGCTGGCTATATGATGTTGGCCATATATATTGTACGTATATAATGTGAAGAAATGAGTGGTAGTACTATACCAACTAAAAGATGAACTGTAAGAAATACTAGTATGTATGTACTGAAGAGTTAAAGTAACGAGAAGGAACATAACATAGTTCTGCTAGGGGATCAGCACAACACACCTCTCAAATAAAACGAAGCACCCTGAAATTAAACTGAGCAACTAATCCGGTAGACACTGCATACAACCACCATGAGCAACAACACTGCCACCTTACTCGGACTCCTCATCCATGTGCTCGACTTCGTCCTTGTCCCTCCTCCTCTTGGCTGATACTTCTTTGGTTGAACCGCACACTTGGCTCTCGCTCTTCATCCAACCCTTGTAGATATTAAAACAAAGGTAGGCGTCCATTGCAGCGTAATTGATGTGCTCTCTATCTAGTACATTCCACTCCCATGCATGATGAAACTTGTACAGAGGTTTCATCAGTTTACCGTATGAAGGATCAACCATGGCTGCTACCATGGTTAGCATTGAACGCTGACAGGAGGACACCAGCACATTCCTCTGGAGGTCAAAGGGCTGGCCTACAACAAGGCCTATCCGACCCAATACTTTGTTGTTGTCGGTAAAGTCTACAGAAACGAATTTGACTAGGCCTTCTGCGAGGAAGTTCTTAAATTCCTCGCACTCAACATCGGCATGGCATACGTGGTAGACCAAGCACAAGTTATGCACACAAATCTGGATCACGGCGGGCTTCTTCTTCTCTTCCTCCTTTAGATTCTTCTCTTTGTCCAAGACTATGCTGTACACAACATCTAGCACAGCGACCCACTCTGCCTTTGTGTTTTCGAACATGCGTTTGAAGCGAGCAAGGCATCCTTTCACCGTCGCGGAAGAACGGGTGTAGATGATGTCGAACTCATCGCCGGTGATGGTTATAACCTTGTACTCACCGCTGATCATGGAGATTTGGGACGCCATGGATTTGGGAGGAGGGTTAGGATTAGTGGAACTGCTGTAATGTGAAAGGATAGGACTACTAGGAGCGAACTGCCGTAATGTTAAAGGGCGGCCAAGGACGAGTAGGAGCAAACTGCTAGCGTTTTTCTGACTGTAAAAATGCTGAGTGGGGCATGCGAACGGCAGGGCTTTCCATGCTCTCCCATGATACGGGCTTCCGAGAGACCTTGGATCTGAGATTGAACAGTTGCATGGCGTGATTCTAGACCTATGAGTGAATATCATATCCTGGAGGGTTATTCTGCAAACTTTCAGCAACTTAGCATGCGACAGTTCGATCTCAGATCCAAGGGCTGCCAGCAGCCTGTATCATGGTCGCACCTACCACGACCATCGCCTCGCTCGCGCGGTCGCGGCCTTGAGATTTCACACGGTGCGTTAGGCTATCTGATGTTGGCATGTCATACTTAGTCATCACTTAGTCACTCATACAACAATGTTAGCTATAAGGTTGGCTATAAGTGTATTTTTTTTACTTCTCTCTAATTGTTTCTTCGTAGTATTTATTGCATTTGCCAAGGAGTGACCTCTATCAATGAAATGGAGCTTAGATGAGGTGCTAAGGGCATTGAATGGCTTAGCAACTCAAGTCCCCAATGCATAGGTGCTTAGTTTTTGTTGCTAAGGGCATCTCCAACAATTGTAAGATAGATGTTGGTAAATTTGCCACCTAGGACATAGTGATCATGTGGCATGTAATAAATGTGGAGAGAGAGAAAACTTGTATATAGATTAACCAACAGCATTTGCACGAGCTCCAAGGTGAAATAGAGAGCAAAGTTGTATGTAGATTAACCAACAACATTTGGACAAGCTCCAAGGTGAAATAGAGAGCACTCACATTTATTTTCTCACCTATACAAGCAAGTTGGGCTATAAGCCCGCTTACATGGCATTTTTGCATATGTGGAGGAGAGAGGCAAGGAAAAAGTGGAGGAGTGGGCTCTCAAGCAAGAGCCAGCTTCTCCACGTGCTCCTAGACAAAAGCATTTAATACAAAGAGAGAGATAGAGAGGAAGTGAGAAAAACCTTATAGCCAACCCTATTGTATGATTAATAAATAATACTACTAACTTTTGATGACATGACATGTTTATTTGCTCATGCAGCACCAGCAGCTAGCTATACTAACCATGCTCTACATGTTGGAGCATTGGGAGAGGCACCTGTATACCATGGAGGTGGTCAGGAATCGGGAGACTCACGCTGGTCGTAGCGCTATAGTTAAAATGATAATGGCGAGTCATATCACAGGGCCCCGTCTGTCCAGCAGTAACTCGCTTTAAAATCACACAGCCCTACATTTGCAGCAGCCTACTCCCTCATCTTCTCACATATTTGTCGAACCGACTAGGCGGAACTGCCTCGACTACCGCGCGGGGAAAGTCCCGCCCTCAACTTTTTTTGTATAATTTTGTATCCATGGATTGCACCATGGAACAAAGCCTCAAGATAACGGTGGTACACATGTACGGAGTATATAGCACGCCCGTCGTGTTCGCATCGCACCCCAGATGGTTGGTCGGTCTGGCACGTTGCTCTTTGAATAGAACGCGCGTCATATTGCATTTGCACGCACATGTGGGCCCGCAATTGAGAACCGACCATAGGCACACTCCCCGACCCAGCTAGTCGGGTCAGTTAATAGAAGAGAGAGATGAGCGATAGTACTGGAGCAGTGTTGTACAGCCGTCGGTGCATGGACGATCCCTGCATGACACGGAAGATCATTTCATCCGTGCATGTGATCAGACTCCAGCAAACGCGGCTGGATTGGCTATCATCTACATATTGTGCAGGCTGTGTTGTACAGGGCTGTAGTTCTGATGAGAAATCTAAAAAAGGTTTCTTGTCATCTTGCAATATTAGGTGTCATGTGCTTCGGATCACTGCGAGGGTTAAACAGCGAAAACTAAGTTCCTCCAAGGCGCTGGTCATTGGGGGCACATGCACGAAGACTAGTCGGCTGCCATCTAGGTCAAGCCGGCTATGTTAATTAGGACATCTATCGATGGACCCCTTTTGTACGAGTTTATAATTAATTTGAGCTTTGATCCTCGTCTAGTTTGTCCGTCAGGATTCATGTTGTCTCCTTGGGGTAGTGTGGTTATGGTTTCTTGTCATGTGGCATTTTTTCGTGCTATATGCTAATCCGGTGCTTTAGATCAAAATGATGACAACTGCGCCTCCGGCGCACATGTATGAAGACTTCTTGACAGTCATTGACGAGGTCAAGCCGGCTCTGGTAGACAAAAAGACCACTCCACTATATAGGTAGGAGCCTCCGCGCTTGCTTGCTAGTGTTGCTCTCTTCACACTATCTCGTCCTCTCCAGATCTAAACACGACAGCGGTGGCCACACTCTCTCTCCGCTCACCGCTGGTCACAGATCTAGCTGAATCTTCTCCATCGGCGAAGGTGAGAAGGTGCAACGTTCACGCGGTTGTCCTCTGCGACGGCTCTTACCCACTGCCGGTGCATCCTGATCAGCGTGACTTTTCGTTCTCTCCCACACACTGCCGGCTAGGGAGGGCCTCAGACCCCTTATTCCTTCTTGCCGTAGTGTGGGCAGATCCGACCTCCCGCTGCCCACGTAGTGACATCCCGGTGACCCTCAGGTATAACTTCCTTCGAAACCGGCCTTGCTCTACTTCCCTAGCTCCTGACGTCGCTGCATTTGTATCTTTTGCTATTTCTCAGGCCCCTCATAGATAGGATCTATCGGCTGTTTGAAAGCCACCTAAATTTTTATAGTTGAGAGGTAAAACTAGTTCGTGCAATTGAATCTAGTACTACATGGTTCAAACAAGGAAGAAAGGGGGTGGGGGTGGGGGAAGATTTGTTACCTAAATCTAGGACTTGGTCGAAAAAGAAAATAATGGGGGAGAAAAGTAGCAGAGACTGGCTATCCAACTGGTCTCTTGGTCTAATACGGAAATAAAGGGAAACGCAGTGCAAACTCCTTATAAACCCGATCTATTGGCTGAAAAAGAAAAGAAAGTGGGCACTGGGGGACAAGTCAACAGAGTATGTCCAGCACCAGATTTGCAAGCCTCACACAGTATAAGGTGGCTATACTAAACAAAAATGCGACCAACCCAGATATCCTGTTTTGATGTTTGTTGCCCCGAGCCCCTCTTATGTAATGCCACTGGTAAAATGTAGCAGTCGCACTTTTAAAAGTAAGGACACATTAAACCAATGTTGTTTTCAGTGTAATGCCTCCAGTAGTATGAATCAATGGCACTGTTTTTCATGTCCTACTAAATTACCCGTTAAGATAATTTGCTTATTTTCGTTAGAAATGCAACTATCATGGTCCCGCTACTCTCCCGTGCCCAAATACCAACTCTGTAGCAGCTGTTAATGTAAAGTTGCTGGTAAAATGAAGCAATGGCACCATTAAAGTAATGTCCTATTTAACGGTTGTCATAGTTAATCCTAATGCCCACACTAATATCTAGCAATGCTGCTGCTTTAGAACTTGCTACTGTCCTTGTAGGATTGCCGTTCAGATAAGGAACATGCTTCTTTTCATTTGATGTATGTTTCATCACTTGTTAGTCCCCTCCTTTTCACTTTTTTGTGCAAACAAAGATATACATTTCACGCCTGACCTTAGTTGAACTACACAAATGATATCCAAATTATGGTTGAACATTCCACGAGATTCATAACCAACCTTGATGTTGCTCAATTTTATTGCAACTAATGAAGAAGAAGTTCTTTGGGTCTCGTCTTCTGATGGAAATGGAACCGGGGCTGGAGCCCTTTTCTTAAAAAAATGAAGAAGAAGCTGCTAGCTCAGGGGACATTGCTTCATTTTAGGTGAACTGCACAAAAAGGTCCCCTGAATTGAATCATCCATGTTGGTGACTGGTGTCATCCTTCTACGATGGCATTGACTGTGGATATGGTTCCGATCACAAGGTATGTTCCTTTTTGGTCCGACCATTTGCCAAAGATCCTGCATGTTGAGTCTGCTCTTGTGCTACTGTTTTGGCACTGCCATGATAAAGTAGTAATATTATTATTTTGCACCTTAATCTAGTGTCACTATTAATTTGAGGCAATGTTTTGGCACCGCTAGTGCCATTGATTTTTTTATGTTGAAAGAGGGGGTTTCCTTCGATTTCATTAAAGAAACCCAACCAGAGAGAACCGTTATCTGACAACATCTCAGTGTAAACGGGCAATTATGCAACTTCTACTAGAATGGACTGAGTACTAGCAGGAGACAAGTTCGCCACATAAGCTAGGCAGGTAGGGGATGCAGCACCTGCTTGACCAAGCTTGGATTACAACCCAAAAGCTACCACATAAACATCTGGGGAGATAGGGACTGAAAGAGCCAGCTTCAGCATCCCAGTCTAAGCACCCCCGGTCTCCATCCTTGCGACGCACGGTACACCTCGTTTGCCACCTGCTTGGCCCTAGTGCCACTGATAAAATGAAGTAATAATACATTTAAAATTGAGCGAGTGTCATCTCTATCATTTCATTTCCAATGAAGTAAAATACATTTAAAATTGAGCGAGTGCTTCTCTTTGTTAGTATATGTTTCATCAACTAGTCCCATTGTTAATGTTTAAGCGTTTCTACAAACTAGGGTGCTTAATTTTAGTTGATATGCACAAAAATAGAGATTGGAATGTCTCAATGCCCCTCCTTGTACTACCAATGTACACTAATGTTCATCACTGGCAGAAGGTGTATCAGGGAGAATTGGGCCGATTTCGAGTATGAGGCCTACCATATGAGGCGTCGAAGGGTCCATCTCGCCCTTGCAGCATGGCAGACTATGATACTATCGCAATACTTTCTTCTATTTATTAGTATATGTTTCATCAACTAGTGTCCCTATATTGTAATCATGCTTTTTCATTATCTGTGCAAATAGGGTTATTCAGCTGCATTTTGGTGGAACTGCACAAATGTATGGATGGAACCGGCATATATGCAGAGTGCAAGGTGTGCCAAGTAAAAATTAACAACACCAACCATGCTCCATGCACGCATTGGCATCCACCACCACCAGTGGGATGTGTGGCGCTCTTTGTGGATGGATCTTTCTCGGCAGCAAATCCTCTAACCATGTACTAGTAGCTTATATTGGCAGTTTTCTAGGGAGTACTCCTTTTTGAAAGAAGCACCAATCTATTTTTCTTTATTTTTGCACAGTGTTACAACTTTGACCAAAGGTCCAGAGCTATTTTAGGGTGATTGGCATAGTACTCAGATACTGATTGTAAGGATGATTTTCATTAGCCGTCACACTGATTGTAAGCATGAGCAGATGGAAGATTAGGTTACTGTGAAGCTTACCTTAAACTCTACCGCCGCCGTAACGAGGCAAGCATCGAGGGTACCATGGAGAACGGCAGGGAAGCAACGTCGCGCCATCCGTCTTCCGCTTGCACTATGAGAACGAATACTCCTGTGGCTCTGGCTGGCTCTGCACACTCACAAACAGCACACCGTACTCGATTTATTCGTTATCCTTTGGATGTTCGACCTTCGACCTGTACACCCACCACCTCCAGGTGAATCTGTCTGCTCCATCGCTAAGAGGAGATACTCGATGAACTCCAAGGACTGCGACGTGACTTCCCCCGAGGAGTACATTGCTGCCCTCATCGCCGCCGTCTCGCTCTTTTGCATACACTGCCACATGGCCCCCACCGTCCTCGATATCTCCCACTCATTGTCAAACCAAGTAAGGATCTCCTTCAATTTGGCTAACTTAGCCTGGAAGCCACCGGTGATCTTCCTGATTCGCTGCTGCATCCTCTCCATAGATGTCCTTCTGAGAGGTCCGGTGCTAGATTTGGAAGATGGGAGGAGAAATGGTGGTCTTGCAATAGAGAATAGGGAGAGGCGAGACAGTGGTTTCGCAGTAGAGTAGATGGAGAGGAGATGGGGTGGTTTTGCAATGGAGAAGAGGGAGAGGCAAGACGGTGGTTTTGGAACGGAGATGGTGGAGGGGAGAGGAGGTGGTTTTGCAATGGAGAAGAGGGAGAGGAGCGTGCGGCGGCGATTTAGGATTGGACGAGAGGGCCTGCACGCTTTGACTGGATCAAAATCAAAATCAGTTTACACTTTAATTATTAAGAAAGCGACCCACATTAACTAGTCTCCCTTTTATTCTGGGTCATAATTGATCATGCTTTTCACACAGAAAATATATGTTATACGTTGCAAAAATAATACAATTTGAAAGTACATTAAGATACCAAATAAACGATACAACTTTTGATGACATGCATTCACATTTTGCTTGTCAAATACAGTACGTGGTCAAACTTTGAACCAAAATACGCAAAACATAAAAGTATTTCCAAGACCAGCACCGCTCCTCTCCTCTTAAACCACCGCCACTCCTCTCCTGTTCCAATCTAAATCCAACGCCGCTCCTCTCCTCATCTATTTCAAAACCACCGCCCTTCCTCTCCTGTTCCAATCCAAAACCAGCGCCGCTCCTCTCCTGTTCTAATCCAAAACCAGTGCCACTCCTCTCCTCTTCCATTCAAAAACCACCGCCGGCGAGTGAAGGTGCTGTGGAGAAGTAGATCGATGGAGGAGTACAACCGATATGTGAGGATCGCAAACTGCGACCCTTTGAAGCTAGCTAGGATGTTGGAGATACAGACTTAGTTTGACAACAAGGACCAACTAGCAGCGATGGTGACATCCATGGCCAAATATCCGCAACAGAGTGAAAACGTGGCGATACTCCCGAAGGGAGAATCACGGGAGTACACAGAGCTGCTCCTCTAGGCTATGGAGCAAACAAATTCACCGAATCTGATCATGAGGGAGCGGTGGAGGAATTATTGATCCCAGATGGAGCATCCACCAGATATTGAAGGATCGAGCATCTACAGGGTGCCGCTTGTGAGGGGGTCGTACCAGAGCGAGCTAGTGGAGTCTTCATCGATCGAACCCAACTGCAAGAGGAGAAAAGCAGTTGGCCCGATGATGCTTCCCCGCCATCCTCTCCCTCACCGTTCACATCATCTCACGGGGCGGCTGTTTACCGCAGAGTAATAGGAGGGGACTGCCCCCCCCCCAGCCCAATAGTCGGGCAGGTTGTGACTTGTCAGGAGGAGCTTAGGGTTGTCGGTATTTGCAGGTTGTGACTTGTGTTTTGTGTTGTGTATTTTGAGAGTTCTTTCAGATATGAATGTCTTTTGAATTTCAAATTTGCAGTATGGAGAATATGAAGTATGTTATGAATTCTAGAGATCTATTTTTAGCACTTAAAAAATGTAGTTTCATAGGAGTATAAAAGTGTAGACAATGTGATTCTCAGGGAAGAAACTGCAAGTTTCAGTTTCAGATAAGAAATTGCAAGTTTCAATTTCAGATAAGAAACTGCAAGTTTCAGAGGCAGAGCATTTATATTAACACGCCCTTTTCAAACAAGGATACCATCATGTTGGAAGTTTTATTCATGGTCGAAAATGGAACTACTAGCCAGTTAACATCATGGTAATCAAGATTCATCCATAGCACATCTTCATATGATGCATAGTCAAAAAGATATGCTATTTTCAAAATGCCCACACAATGTCGAGTGTGCAAAAAACAGAGAAAACGAGGGACAAAGTTTTGGCAAGTTTTGGATGTGGTGTGCGTAGATGAGAATGGGGACCCAAATGTCAATAATGGCACATGCAAAAATTTGGAGATATTTTCCATGCATCAGGTGGAATCGAACCCAGGCGGAACAACGGTCGAGTAGTGTAACTTGACCACTTGGCTAGTTCAGTTGTTTAGGTAGAAATAAGGCACTGCTTCACGTGGTTTGTTCTCGTCCTGCGCCTTTGTGCGGACGCCGCGGCGCCGCTGTCTGCCATTGTGACCATGCTGAACAAATGAGAGGAATCTGGAGAGGACTGTACGAGGAGAGGCGGACAGTCGGGACCCACCAGGTCTACGGTCGTATGCAAGCAAGTGCCTCATTGAAAAAATACTTCCTCCTAATGCTATATTAACGTTGGGGCCCACGGGTTTGTCAACATAGTTACATTTTTTTTGGGGTGCTTCAAAGTAGTTACTAAAGGAGATAAATTTACAACGAAGCCGGGGAGCTGGCAGGTATCATTTATTATCAGTGGGCCAGCAAGTATCAGCTGGGTTGTGGGCTGCCCCGTCTAGGCTTTGTTTTTTAACTTGCACAGCCCATGACATGACGGATTGTATTTCTTTGAGGGCCGTCATGTATCGACTGGCCTGTGGACCTCCCATCTGAGGTTTTATTTTCCCTGAAACATCGGCAACCCAACTTAAGTATTTTTTTGAAGAAAATCCAGAGGTCTGTTCTATTTTTCTATATAAGAATTGGAACGCCAGGTCCAATGTTTCCCTTCTAACTATATTATATATATTTAAATTACTTTATATGTTATTATATATTATTGTTATTGTCATCATATATTTAACAAATGCTTACATATATAAGAAAACAATATTCCACATCTTATTAACTTATAAAAATAATTTCTTAACAATAAAATCCTGGCTTTTTTACATTAAGGCAACGAAAATCCTGGTGATTGTGCACAAAAGCTTGGTAAGATTTAAGGACCAATGTAATAATAAATCCCTTATTATTTAAATATATTTATAACAAAAAGCTCAGCCCTTGTTAAGTTTTTGATAACATTGATCCGCCCAACCCAACATTATAATTAGAACCAGCCCAACAAAATCGTGTATTTCGAGAAAGTGCAAATGGCCTGTAATTTCTTAGGAAAAAAATAAATGGGCCGCATGGACGCTACATTATTTGTTCACCCATCCCAGCAAATTTGTGTATTTTGAGAAAATTAAAATGGGTTGTAGTTTCTAAAAAATGGGCCGCATGGACGCTACATTATTTGTTCACCCAGCCCAGCAAATGGACTGTAATTCTCAAAAAAAGATCAAATGGACTATAAATTCTGGAAAAATTGGTTGAATATGTGCCACATTTTTGGAGACTAAAATGTGAGCCAATAGGTCGAAGCCAACGCAAGTCGTTGTCAAATTAGTCAACACATGATTCGTACATCGTTAGTCGTTGGATTTACATCCAACAACCGGCATCCATCTTCAATATCTTGTCTTCTTCCTCTAGCGCTGTTGGGACCACCTGCTCCTGCCTCCTGCTGCTAGCAGCTCTGCTTAGCACGCTTCGCTGTGAAGCGCTACCCCACCGCAAGCCAGCCATCCCTCCACAACTCCTATTCTTCTCCACCGACTGTCGAACCATGCCGCACCAGAACCAGTTAATCCTTGTACACCTCTTCGTCTACGATTCCACTCCTGCATCTTCCCATCTCCGGCTCATTGTTGTTAAACCAGCCCTCTCCACAGGGACCTGTTCAACCACCCCTCCACGGGCTACTGTTAATCCAGCCCTCCACCGGCTACTGTTCAACCAGCCCTCCACGGGGTCATGTTCATCTAGCCCTCCACGGGTTCTTCTTCATCCACCCCCAACCAGCTCGATCGGGGTCCTGTTCATCCAGCGGAACAAACTATACTACCACGGGGTCCTGTTCATCCAACCCCCCACCAGGAACTGTTAATCCAACCCCCCAACAATGCTCAATGTTTATCAAGAGGCAGCAGGTTCAATCGGCTTCAGTTAGCAGAAGTAGCGAAGGAATCACTCGATCGGGTTCAGTTAACAGCCAGATCGATCGATCACTCAGGTTTTGTAAAGTGTAGCCTACAGTGCAATCGCTCTGGTTCAGTTAGAGCCCAACTCCTCTCACCTACGTGCGAACATGTACGAGAGAAACGTGCATTGCTCGGCCCCCGACCACCCACCGTAACCGCGAACTCCCTGATATTTTCCTCGCCCTCGCTTCTACCATGGTTTTTTCCGTCATGGACGGCCCAAAGAATGTCATGCAGCTGCGTCTCTGGCCCGCCCAGGACGAATAGCCCATTTTCCGTCATGATTTTTTGTCATAGAAATAGGAGCCCACCACATATATGATGATACCAGGTTCTGTCACAATTATCGTCATAGAAGTGTCATAAGCATGACAGGAAAAAAATTGTTCGGCCCAAAATGTCACGGATGTGCCTTCTTTTGTAGTGGTGGTTGATTCCCCCTCCAACAGAGTGCCAGAAAGGCCTCTAGATGGGATCTCTCAAGAACAGAAGCTTGCGGCGGCGGAAAATGTATTTTGGGTAGCTCTTTGTTGGTTTCCCGATTTTGGAGAATTTATAGAAGCGGAATTAGGTCAAAAGGGTGAACGTGGACCCATGAGCCACCAGGGAACGGCCACCCCCTAGGCACGCCCTGGTGCCTCGTGGGACACTCCATCTTCTGGCCCTCTCCCGAAGCTTCCGGAGTCTCTTATGTCCAGAAATAAATCTCCAAAAAAATTTGTGGCATTTGGACATCTTTGGTACTAATATTCTAGAAAGGCAAAGACGGGCAAAACCAGCAACTGGCACTGGGCACTAAGTTAATAGGCTAGTCCCAAAAAATTATATATAATTGCTTGTAATTGCATATAAAACATCCAAGATTGATACTATAATGGCATGGAACAATCAAAAATTATAGATACGTTGGAGACGTATCACTCCCCGGGAGGGGTGCCAGAAAAAGGACTTGATAACCCACATGTGTAGGGGATCAATTGTAGCTTTTTTGATAAATAAGAGTGTCGAACCCAACGAGGAACTAAAGGTAAAATCTATATTCTCTTCAAGTTCTATCGATACAACTCTACGCACATTTAAGGTTTGCTTTACCTAGAACAAGAACAAAACTACTTTGTAGGTGTAATAGGATAAGTTTGCAATAATAAAACAGGAAGTACTTAGCTAGATAATAGAAGTTAGTTTTTTCTAATAGAGATATTTTCATAACACGAAGAGAAGGATTGTCCATAGGTAATTGAATATAACACGATAGCTACTTATCATATGCAATGAGGGAGAGGCATAAGCTAACACACTTTCCATACTTGGATCATATGCACTGATTGGAATCTAGCAAGCACCCACAACTACTAAGGATCATTAAGGTAAAACTCAACCATAGCATTAAGTACCAAGTCCTCTTTACTCCCATACGCAACAACCCCCTTACTCAGGTTTGAGTTTTCTGTCACTCTTGCAACCCAGTATAAGTGAATAATCAACATATTTCAACAACCTACAGCAGGAATCCCACACGCTTGCGCGACATGAGGGCACCATAGGACATGACCATATTAACATACAACTAATATCAATCACATCATACCACAATTAACCCGTAGGACAAAAAGAATCTACTCAAACATCAGACGATTGCCACACATCATTGGATACTAATATATAGCATTAAGCACCATGTTTAAGTAGAGATTACAGAGGGAATAGAGATGTTACACCACTACATAGAGGGGGAGAGAGTTTGTGATGACGGCATCGAAGTTGTTGGTGTAGATCGTCGTCACGATGATTCTCCCGGTGGCACTCTGGCTCCACCGGAAGAGAGGGGGGAGAGCCCCCTCCTTCTTCTTCTTGCTTGGCCTCCCCCCTAGATAGTAGGAGGGTTTCCCCTCCGGTCCTTGTCTGCCATGGATCCAGGAGGGAAGGAGCCCCTCCAAGATTGGATCTTTCTTTCTTTCTTTCTCTCTCTCTCTCTCTCTCTCTCTCTCTCTCTCTCTCTCTCTCTCTATTTCTGTTTGTTTCGCACGTGTGTATCTGGCCAAAAACCGTTTCTTAAATATCCAGAGATCCGTAACTCTGATCAGTCTGAAATTTTAACACGAATTTTTTGGCAATATTATCTTTTTTGGGCCAAAGAAGGGCTCCAACCGACTTATGAGGGAGTCAAAAGGCAAAACTGCGTGCCCTACTCCCCATTGCGTGCGCTATTGCCTCGTGGATCCCTCGGGCACTATCTTGCCTTGATTCTGCCTTCCAAAAGTCTTATATATTTCAAAATAAATCTCCATCAATTCTTATCACGTTTGTACTTCGTTTGATATGGATTTTCTGCTAAACAAAAAACATGCAAAAACAAGAACTGGCACTGGGCCCTAAATCATTATGTTAGTCCCAAAAATAATATAAAATGTTGCCAAAAGTATATGAAAGTTATAGACTAGTGGCATGAAACAGTCTGTATTTTAGATATGACAGGGACGTATCAACTACATCGAAGAAGTTTTGCTGGGAGTCCTTCCTATGAGGAGAGCAACCATCGAGGATGTCGGATGACTGAATCAAGCATTCTAGTCACTCCGAGCCCCACTAAATATGCATACAGCATCAACATGCACCAAAGGAGATCTTTGCTCCTGACCCGGGCATAGGCACTTCACCGCCTCTATGGCATACAAATAACGTGTCACGGGAAACCATGGCCACCTATGGGACTAGGATGGTCCCTTGCTGGTTCGACAGGGGGGAGTCGCGTTGCAAAAAGAGCGGACCAACACAAGGCAGGACGGCAGGGATCGCACACGCAGTTTTACCCAGGTTCGGGCCGCCGTGAAGCATAAAACCATACTCCTGCTTTGGTGGATTGATGGGGAAATGTGGTGGTGGTGCGTAGTACACTTGCCCGGCAAGGGTTGCTTCGGGGCAGTAGCGACCACGCGCATATGGGGGTGTATGTGGTCTAAACTTCTAACCCCTCAAACTGTTGCCATGGGCCTCCTTTTATAGATCAAGGGGGTACCACAGTGACAAATTAGTCATTAGACAATGATATGATAGCAAATAGTGTTATCTTACCTAACTCTGTAGACTGACATCGTGCATTTAATGTGCCACTTAGTGTCACGTCATTGGTTGCTCGGCAAGCCCTGCTGGGCCAATTCGCCAGCTCCACGCCCGCTTGCTTGACACGTCACTGGACGGGTGTCATCTATGGGTTCACTTGGTAGGAAGCGGCCGCCATGTGGCGAACGGCTGCCATTTAATCATCCTGCGTCTTGACACTGCATTGATCGATAACGTGGGTCATGGTGGAGTACTTCGTGAGGTGTTTATGTCTCCGCGAGTCCCAGCAGTTCCTGCCGAGACACCTTGTTTGTTTCCTTCTGGGGGTGGCCTCGCCCCTTGCCAGGCTCGCCTGCCCGGCAAGTGAGGCTTATATCTTGATAATACTCGGTCCTTATGCCTTCGTCTTGGTCCCTCCTGGTCTGTTGAGTTGGTTCTTCGAGTCTCTTGGTCTCTTGCTCTAGTACTTCAATCTTGATCTTGTGCCTGTGCACAGTCAGGTCAATAGACCCTGGGTCTATTGCACCGACAAAAGCCCCCGGGCCTGCCCTAAACGCGCTGCTCAGCGTCGTCATAGTTGGGCCTAACAAGTGCACAGGCAGCGCTGCTGAAGAGGCTGGCTTCTTGAGATCTTCTTTGCTTCTTCATTACTATTGATTTCGAGCCAGTTTCCGGTTTCCTCGCACGTCGTGTGCGGCCTTACGAAAAAAGGTCTGGATCATGGCTTGCGTGGTGCTCGTGCCCCATGATCACGGGGCAGAAATGGCCATCCCACTTGTCTCCGTGCTTTTGGACCATCCACCACGTGTCCTACATGCCTCTTGAAGGGTAGGTGGTGGACGTGGAGGGCACGGGTGTGAGTTCCGCGGCGGGAAATCAGGCCTCGCTATTTGGAGCAGCGGGTCGGTCCTGATTCCCCATGTCTCCAGGGGGCCGTATTGGAAGAGCGGGGCGGCCGCCCTTGGGAGAGGGGCCAACCCCCAGCTCCGCCCTTCTATAAAAGGGAATAGGTATGGTGCTTTCTCATATGCACCTCCTCCTTCTTCTTCCTTCGCAGTCTTCTTCCGCTTGTCATAGTGAGAGGGCGAGGGCGTGCTGGTACTCCAGCGGCGGTGACAAGGGCCTCCACTCGACCACACATTTCTCCTCCTCCAGAGCTCACATCAGTGGATCCCTCTATGAGAGGAGGAGGGAGGGGATGAGGCCGAGGTTGCCATGGCGCTCGGGGGAGGAGAGGACAGGGCGGCGCTCCAGTTGCACCTCCACCGGTAGCTCCCCCCCCGTTGGAAGGCCATGCTGGAGATCAGCCCCGAGAGTTCTTCGTTAGGCTGTACAAGCCTCTGTGCGGCCCTCTTCGTCTCCCTACCCCGTTCGCCCGGGAAATGGAGCTCGACCCCCCGCATGCTTTGAGGTGGCACATGAGGGGCTGTGGGAATGGCGGTATGTGGGTCGACGTCGACTTCCCTGCTCCTCATGTTATGTATCTTCGTCGTGGTTGGAAGACCTTTGCCTGTGCCCATAGCTTGATGGAGCGGCACTTCTCCAGTTTAAATTAATGGAGAGTGGCCTGCTCTCCGTCAAGGTCTTCGCGCGTTCGGGAATTTTCTTAGGGTGCTGCGCGGAGAGCTCCACCGACGAAGAAAGCTCCTCCTCGAGCGACAGTGATGAGGAGGACCGTGACGGCGATGACGAGGGTAGCTGGCGGGAGGGCGACGACTCTGATTTGGACTAATTGCCACCTGCACCATCTTCACCAGGCGGCAGCACCATCGTCTGCATCCGCATCTCCTCCCCGGGAATGCGGTTTGCCAGGGAGTTGGATCTATTGGTGGGGATGGTGCTCCGGACTCCTCCAGCAGTGTTCCACTTGGGCCGCGGCAGTCTTCCTCTCGGGTTGCAGCTCCGTTTGCCCTGCCATTCCCCGTTGGCCCTGGTGGCGGTGGTTGACGGGTCGCCTCTGCCATTCTCTCGATCGACGCGTTTCCCGGCGCTTCTCTCTCGTCCTCTTTGCCTTCACCTGTTGTGCCTGGGAGGAGAGGGACAAGAAAGGGGATTAGGGGGCACTCATATTTTTTCAATCTTACATCTATAGGCATTTGCCAAATTTTAGTTCAACTAATGTAATCTCTCATGTCCATCTTTGTGTTATGTAATGCTTGTACCTGTATCAGCATGTTAATGAAAAAGATGAACCTTGCCGAGAACTAGCTCATGTATACGTCCATGCAGAGGTGAGATACCTCTTTAGTGTAAAATAAATGAGTTTTCCCTGGCAGGCTATCCTGCGGGCCCTCCTTTTGTCTGCCGGAGAACCTTATCTGCCAGGTTACAGACAGAAGGGCCAGCCCCCCGCCAACTTCCCTTTATCAAAGGTAACTACAACCATCCTGACTGAAGCAACATTTAGGCCAGGAATGGGAGCACCTAAGTTTAGAAGGAATGGCGTGGCTTTCTAATGCACAAGTTATAGCTTACAAAACATAAATGGACAAGAGGTAGAACTTATCTATTTGGCTTGCCGGGATCGCAGTGCCAGGCAATCTTCTCACTCCCTTGTCGAGCCAAGTCCATAGTGAGAACCTGTAACTTCATGCAGATGAGAATGAATGCAGGATGCGATCCTATCTATATGCATATGCAGATGCTCATGAAAATGCTTATGCAGTAATCTGAAATGCTCATGCATGCATACAGTCTAGGTTGGGCCCCCCCTACAGCGCTTCTTTATTTTCTCTTGCACGAGGTCATCGCCCCGGCTATGTACAAGGGGTTACATGCAACTGAGGCATGGCCTGTACAAATGGGTGGCTGCCGGGCAGGGCCCGGCAGCCTCGCGCCTTACGGGTAGAACTTGCGGAGATGGTCAATATTCCATGAGTTTTGCAACAAAGTCCATCTCTGGTCTCCAGACGGACTGCACAGGGTTCGGTGACTCGTACCACCCGGTAAGGGCCTTCCCACTTCAGTGACAACTTGTGTGTACCCTTGGCGGACATAACGCGCCTAAGGACAAGGTCACCTTCCTCAAAACATCGAGCATGAACCCTGCGGCTATGATAGCGATGCAGGGCTTGGTGATACCCTGTAACTATCGGGTGCTCCTCGAACCACCGCCTGTCGTGCTTCTACAGCGTATCAAAGGTTCTTGTCTTGAGTCCGTGTAGCACTTTAGCATTCGCCCTCTCAGCTTGTCCATTGCACCGGGGGTGTGCCATAGAGGCGAATGAGATCTTGCATCCAAGGGCATGAACATATTGCATGAAGGCGCGGCTCATTAACTGGGTGCCCTTGCCAGTGATGATCCTTGCCGGAACTAGGAAACAACACACCAGATCTTTCAATAACTTGATAGCTGACTAAGCAGTCACCTTTCTCACGGCAGTCACTTCCGGCCACTTTAGAAACTAGTCGATGGCAATGAACAAGAATTCAAAGCCCCCGATTGCTCGGGGGAAGGGGCCGAGGATATCGAGCCCCCACACCGAAAATGGACATGATAGAGGGATTGTCTGAAGCGCTTGGGCAGGCAGGTGTGTTTTCTTGGAAGGGAACTGACAGGCTTCACACTTAGTGACTAGGTCGACGGCATCTGGGAGGGTTGTGGGCCAATAGAATGCTTGACGAAATGCTTTCCCAACCAATGCCCTTGATCCAATGTGGGAGCTGCACATTCCTTTGTGTATCTTAGCCAGCAGTTCCTTTCCTTCTTCCCGGTAGACACACTTCAATTTCACACCGCTGAGCCTCCTTCTGTACAGAGTGTCATCGACAAACTGATACATACTGGCCCTCCGGGCTACTCTTTCAGCTTCGTCTTGATTGTCGGGAAGCTCTCCGGTTTGGAGGAAGTGGAGAATGTGCCTTGCCCAAGTTGGAGCCTGTGGCTCAGCAACGAGGACCAAAGGCACCTCCTCTACTGTGGGAGCACCAGCCTCGTATGCGGGGTTCATGAATCCGGCTGGAGGGGGTGGTCCGGCAGGTTGCGGGGAGTTGTTTCCTGCAGGGTCTCTGCCGGGCGCGGACGGCTCTACTGGGAGAGCCTTTCCAGTGTCCAACTTTCTCCTCTTCTGGGCCATTGTTGCTGGGGATACGGAGCGCGAGTAAGATGGAGAACAAAAGTCCCTGGTTCCACAGGAAGCTTCTACGTAGCACACTTTGACAGAGGATCAACTATGTTGTTTTCCGCATGGGGTACGTGCTCTGTTTGTAATCCGTCAAAGTGCTCCTCCAATCTTCTCACTTCCTCGACGTACGCCTCCATCAATGGACTTTGATAATCCTTGTTAACTTGCCTCACCACCAGCTGTGAATCTCGTCGAATGATCAACTTCTTAATTCCTAATTCTACTGCAACTCTGATCCCTAATTCCTAATTCTACTGCAACTCTGATCCCGACAAAGAGCCCTTCATACTCTATTGTATTGTGGGTAGCTTCTTCCCGTGCAAAATGCATCTGGACGACGTACTTCAAGTGTTCCCCGGAGGGGGCAACAAGAAGCACGCCAGCCCCCGCACCTTGCAGGGAAAAGGCACCATCAAAATACATAATCCTTTCTTGGGGCGATTCCTTGCCATGGAGAATTGTCTCTGTCACTTCCTCATCAGTGGTTGGCATCCATTCTGGAATAAACTCCGCCAACGCCCTTCTCTGGATAGTTGATGTGCTCTAAAACCTCAAACCAAAGATGGATAGCTCCAAAGCCCACTCCACTATCTGCCGGTAGCCTTAGGGTTTCGAAGTATCTGTTGCAACAGGAAACGAGTAACAACTGTAATATCATGGGCTTGGAAGTAGTGGCGTAGTTTCCTTGAGGCCATGATGAGGCCAAAGATCAACTTTTGCACACCAGAGTACCTCGACCTAGCCCCCAGTAAGAAGGAGCTGACGAAGTACACTGGGCAATGCACCACTTTCTTCCTTCCCGCGTCCTTTGGGTTGTCATCTTTGCTGTGCTCGCTGCTGTTCTGATCCTTATCTAGCCCGGCCGGCCTCTACTTACTCTCTTTCTCACCTACTTCTCGCTTCGCTACTAAGGCTGCACTGACCACTTGGTTTGTTGCCGCCAAGTATAGCAATAACGGCTCCTGAGACTTTGGTGGAACCAGGATAAGCATAGAGGACAAGTAGGTATTCAACTCTTGCAAAGCCACATCCGCTTCAGGGGTCCACTTCATGGGACTTGCCTTCTTCAAAATCTTGAAGAACGGCAGGGCACGCTCGGTAGACTTGGAGATGAATCTGCTTGGTGCGGCAACACATCCCGTCAGGTGTCTCACATATTTGACTGTCCTTGGCGCTTGGATCTGCTCGATGGCCTTGATCTTGTCTGGATTGGCTTCAATCCCCCTATGGGACACAAAGTATCCAAGAAGCTTGCCAAAGCGGATGCCAAACATAGATTTATCTGGGTTTAGCTTCAAATTGATCTTGCGCAGATTTGCAAACCTCTCCTCCAAATCCTGAATGAGAGTTGCTATGTCCTTGGTTTTGACCACAATGTCATCCATATAAGCCTCAATGTTTTTGTGTAGCTGAGGCTCAAAACCAATCTGGACTGCCCTTGCAAAGGTGGACCCATCACTCTCTAATCCGAATGACATGCGGATAAAGCAATACGTACCACATGGAGTGATGAATGATGTCTTCTCCTCGTCTTCCTTGGACATGAAGATCTGGTAGTATCCAGAAAAGGCGTCCAGAAATGAGAGCAAATCACAACCTGAAGTGGAATTCACTATCTGATCAATACGCGGCAAGGGGAACGGGTCCTTTGGGCAAGCCTTGTTGAGGTCTGTGAAGTCAATGCACAACCTCCATTTCCCATTCGCCTTCTGGACCACCACTGGGTTTGCTAGCCAAGTGTGATGTAGCACTCCTCTTACCAAACTAGCTGCTTCAAGCTTCTTGGTTTCTTCTTCAGTAAACTACTGCCTCTCTAGGGCTTGCTTCCAAACTTTCTGCTTAACAAGTATGGCGTGTGGGAAGATAGCAAGGTGGTGCTTGATTACCTCCCTGTGAACACCGGGGATATCAGATGGTTGCCAAGCAAACACATCGATATTTGCCCGCAGGAAGGCAACGAGCGCGCTTTCCTATTTGTCATCGAGGGTGGCACTGATGGTGAAAGTACCATCAACGCTAGCCAGACCTCTCAGGACCTTTTTCACTTGTGGAGGAGCAACCTTGGATCTCTTGCTATTGGAACACTTCGCCACATCATCAACGGTTGTCGTGCACTCGGAGGGGGCACACTTCCCGAATTCTTTGCCAGAGGTCCTACAATCATGTCTCTTCCCTTTGCTTTCCTTGGCGGGAACCGCTGCCGTGCTGCCTCTTCCACGACCGCGTCCCTATACATCTTGTCCACACAAATGATGGCATCTTTCTCATCTGAAGAGATGGTGAGGACTCCCAGTGGCCCAGGCATCTTCAGGGTATGGTAGGCACAGTGGGATGTCGTCATGAATTTAGCCAAGGCCGGGCGTCCAAGGATTCCACTGTATGAAAGGGGGAGATCAACTACGTCAAACACAATCTTCTCGGTCTGGTAGTTAAGCTCTCCCCCAAATGTTACTGGCAATGTAATCTTCCCTCTAGGATGACTCCTGCCGGGGTTGACTCATTGAAATGTTCCTATAACCTCTAGCTCTTCTTCTGCTATCTGAAGCTTGCTGATAACTGCTGGGGAAATCAGATCCAGTCCGGCCCCACCATCCACCAACATCTTTGAGACCTTGAGGTTGCTAATTGTTGGAGAAACCAACAAAGGCAGGCATCCTACCACAGTGGTACGGCTAGGATGGTCCTCCTCGTCGAAGATGATGGGCGTACGGGACCATTTGAGCGGTTTTCGGGCCTCCGGCGCTGGTTCCACGGCATTGACTCCCCGCGCCCACCGCTTGAGTTGGCAATGGGAGGTGTGCAGAGATGCACCCCCGTCAACGCACAAGGCGTCCGTGGCCTTCTGAAACTTTTGCTCATTGGTTTCTCTTCATCCCCTTTTTACTCTCATCATCATAGACTTCCTTTTCCTAGCCCCTGGCGGGTTTTCCTGGGCGATTTGCTCGATCGCCTCGGCCCTTACCGCCACCGACATTCTAACCCTTTTCCTTATCACGCTTCTAATATTCTTCTCTTTATCTCTTGACCAACTGCTCAAACTGATAACACTCCTGAAGGTCGTGGCCCTTTGTCTGGTTGATCTTGTAGTATGGCTCATCGCCCTTCCCGGCCTTCTCGGAAGCTGCAGCTTCCTGGCAATCAGCGCACACGGCAACCTCCTTGCTGGGGGCCTCAATCTTAGCGATCTTGCCGGTACTAGGGGTGCCTGACCCTTCAACAGTCAATACCGCTTTATACCTTCGCTTCTCACTGTGCTTCTTAGCCTTCTTCTAACTGGTGGATTCATCATCATCCTCCAAATCAACATCAATGCAATCTTCCTCTCCAGGCAACTTCCTCCCTTCCTCCATCCGGGCACACTTATCCACTAGGGTGTACAAATCCTTCACAGTCTTGGGCAACCGCACGTTCATCTTGGCACAGATTCGGTGGTTGCGCATGTTGGACTGGACGGCAGCTATCGCGGCTGCCCGATGGATATTTGGAATATTCCTATGAACTTTACTGGACCTCAGCAAATTCTTACTGAGGGTTTCTCCTTCCTTCTATTGGAGAAGCTGCAGATCGTCGGGGCGGCCTGGCTCTTGGTGGCCACCGGTGAAAGCGCTGATGAACTCATGGCTCAGGTCTTCCCACGATGAAATGGAGTTCTTCGGTAGGTGCATCAGCCAAAACCTCACATTGGATTTGATGGCCAACGGGAAGCAGTTGGCGAACATCTTCTCATCTCTTCCCCTGACAGCCTGAACAGCGATGTTGTAGATGCTCAGAAACTCTGTCGGGTTCAGCCTCCTATCGTACTTCTCAGGTATCTCCGGCTTGAATGTGTGAATGGACGACCAACAGACTTTCCGCAGCTCATGGGTGAAGGCAGGGCATCCCATAAAGAAGGGCAGGGGCCCGTCAATACCAAGAGTGAGCTCGCCGATGTCGGGGCTGCCGTGCCAGTCGGCTCGGAGGAGGTTGCCGCGGTGTTGCTTGACGACGCACACGTCTCCTCTTTGCCTATCTTCTGGGGTTTGTCGTTTGCTTGGACGTGTTTGAGGATCAGAAAAGGCCATAGAGGTGTCATCGGGGTCTTGATTTGGTCGCCGTGGCAGGGACTACACCGTGGGGATGGCCCCCTCCATACGGGCAGCGACATGGGCCGTAACCATCGCTTGGGGAGGCTGCAACAGGTCAGCTCGTCGTGATCCCTCGGCTTTGGCGAAACCGAGCAGACTTTGGATGGTGGCACGCCATTCACCCATCTGCTTGACCACCGGTGGCAACTTGAGCATCAGTTGAGCCCGCGCCATGGCCTCCGAGGCTGTGCTTGTCATAGACGATGTTGAAGTTGATCATGCCGTCGCTCGGCTGCTGGTGGATCCAGAGGTGGCAGCACTCCACCCCTGCTATTGCGGTGCAACCACCTGGGTGGCAGGGCGGTGAGGCAGAGGCGCTCGAGGGCCATCAGCTTCGTCGGGCGCCTCAGCTCTGTCGATTTGCCCTGGGGAGAGCGCACGCGCGATAGTCGTGCATGTGGCAAGGACGGCCGGAGGGGTGTGGCTCACCCTAGACTGAGCGCCATCGATGTGCCTGCGCAAGTCAATAGGTGGAGCGCGGCCGGCAAGGTGTTCCTCATGTCGTTCTTCTCCGGCATCTTCTACTCCCGCGTCGGTCGCAAGTGGGATGGTGGCGGTGCCACCTGCTCCGACCATATCCCCAGCGGCGTTTGCACCATCGTGCATCTCCGCGTCCCCCGCAACATTGGAGGCCGCGGGTAGTGGAGCCTTCGAGGTGGATGGATGAGCTGAAGAAGCTGATTTATTTTTGGGTGCCATCGACGATGCAGATGGTGATGAAGATGACGCACTGCTTACATTTTCAGGTTCGCACAAGCGAGCCCCCTACCTGGTGCGCCAAAAATGTCGCGGGAAACCACGGCCCCCTATGGGAATAGGACAGCCCTTTGCTGATTCGGCAGGGGGAGTCGCATAGCACAAGGAGAAGACCAATGCAAGGCAGCACGGCAGGGATCACACATGCAGTTTTACCCAGGTTCGGGCCGCCGTGAGGCATAAAACCTTACTCCTTCTTTGGTGGACTGATGGGGAAAGGTGGTGGTGGTGCTTAGTACACTTGCCCTGCATGAGTTGCTTTGGGGCAGCTGCGACTCCACGCGTATGGGGGTGTGAGTGGTCTAAACTTCTAACCCCTCGAACTATTGCCATGGGCCTCCTTTTATAGATCAAGGGGGTACCACAGTGGCAAATTATGTGACGCCCCCGATTCAATCGTACACTAATCATGCACGCAAACGCGTACGATCAAGATCAGGGACTCACGGGAAGATATCACAACACAACTCTAAAAACATAAATAAGTTATACAAGCATCATAATACAAGCCAGGAGCCTCGAGGGCTCGAATACAAGTGCTCGATCATAGACGAGCCAGCGGAAGCAACAATATCTGAGTACAAACATAAGTTTAAACAAGTTTTCCTTAAGAAGACTAGCACAAACTGGGATACAGATCGAAAGAGGCGCAGGCCTCCTGCCTGGGATCCTCCTAAACTACTCCTGGTCGTCGTCAGCAGCCTGCACGTAGTAGTTGGCACCTCCAGTGTAGTACTCGTATTCGATGGTAGCGTCTGGCTCCTGGGCTCCAACGTCTGGTTGCAGCATCCGAGAAGAAGAGGAAAACGGGGGAAAAGAGGGAGCAAAGCAACCGTGAGTACTCATCCAAAGTACTCGCAAGCAAGGAGCTACACTACATATGCATGGGTATATGTGTAAGGAGGCCATATCAGTGGACTGAACTGCAGAATGCCAGAATAAGAGGGGGATAGCTAGTCCTATCGAAGACTACACTTCTGGCAGCCTCCGTCTTGCAGCATGTAGAAGAGAGAAGATTGAAGTCCTCCAAGTAGCATCGCATAGCATAATCCTACCCGGCGATCCTCCCCTCGTCGACCTGTGGAAAAGCGATCACCTGGTTGTCTGTGTGTTTTATTAAGTATCCGGTTCTAGTTGTCATAAGGTCAACGTATAACTCCGGGTCGTCCTTTTACCGAGGGACACGGCTATTCGAATAGATTAACTTCCCTGCAGGGGTGCACCACATAACCCAACACGCTCGATCCCATTTGACCTGACACACTTTCCTGGGTCATGCCCGGCCTCGGAAGATCAACACGTCACAGCCCCACCTAGGCACAACAGAGAGGTCAGCACGCCGGTCTAAATCCTATGCGCGCAGGGGTCTGGGCCCATCGCCCATTGCACACCTGCACATTGCGAGGGCGGCCGGAAGCAGACCTAGCCTCCCTAATACAAGAGCAGGCGTTCCAGTCCAATCCGGCGCGCGCCGCTCCGTCGCTGACGTCAAGAAGGCTTCGGCTGATACCACGACGTCGAGTGCCCATATCTTTCCCACGTAGTTGGTTAGTGCGTATAGACCAGTGGCCAGACTCAAATCAAATACCAAGATCTCGTTAAGCGTGTTGTTATGAAGTAATCGCGAACGCCGGCCAGGGCCAGGCCCACCCCTCGCCTAGGTGGTCTCAACCTGCCCTGTCGCTCCGCCACAAAGATCCACATAGAGGGCCGTCGGGACAAAGGTCCTTTCAGCCCCCAATTCGTGAATTACTCGCGGGTACTCTTTGAGCGGACCCGACTTTAGTCACCATCTGTAGTATGTATATATGTATAATCTATACCCGTGATCACCTCCCGAGTGATCACGGCCCAATAGTATAGCAAGGCAGACTGACAAGAATGTAGGGCCAATGATGATAAACTAGCATCCTATACTAAGCATTTAGTATTGCGGGTAAGGTATCAATGACTGTAGCAACAATGACAGGCTATGCAACAGAATAGAAGTAACCGAATAGTAACATGCTACACTACTCTAATGCAAGTAGTATAGAGAAGAATAGGCGATATCTGGTGATCAAGGGGGGGCTTGCCTGGTTGCTCTGGCAAGAAGGAGGGGTCGTCAACTCCGTAGTCGAACTGGGCAGCAGCAGCGTCGGTCTTGTAGTCTACCGGAGAGAAGAGGAGGAAGAAACAGTAAATACAATGCAAACATAAGCATGACGATGCATGACATGACAATGAGCGGGGTTAGGTGTGCCCTAACGCGGTAGTAGGTGATACCGGCGAAAGAGGGAAACATCCAGGAAAGTATCCCCGGTGTTTCGCGTTTTCGGATAGGTAAAGAAGAGGTGAAATGTTGCAGGTTCACTATTCTAGGGATGTGTGGCGGATGAACGGGCTGCGTATCCGGATTCGCCTCGTCGTTCTGAGCAACTTTCATGTACAAAGTTTTTCCATCCAAGCTACGGTTTATTTTATACTAATTTTAAAATATTTAATCATTTTTAGAATTTATTTAATTATTTATCTCTAACATTATCCAGAATAGTGTATGTTGACGTTACCATGACGTCAGCAGTCAACAGGGCGTTGACTGGTCAAACTGACGTGTGGGTCCCGTATGTCATGCTCTGTTTAGGTTAATCAGGATTAGCTAATCTAATTACTTTTAATTAAACTAACTAGTTAATTAGATTAATTAAGCAGGATTAATTAACTTAATTAATTCACTAATTAATTAATTATTAATTTTATTAATTCATTTTTTAAATTTTGTTTTCTTTTATTTTATGAAAAAACATTCTGGGGCTGGGCCTGTTTGTCATAGGCCCTAGGGAGGCCTAGCGGGTTTGGGCGCGGGTGCGCGAACGGGTGCGGGCGCCCGACAGGGCCGAGATCGTGCGCGGTGTCACCCGAGCGAGAGCGCCGGCGAGCAGGCGGCCGCGACTCGGGCGGGGCCGGCCAGAGGACGACGAGGGAAGGGTGGTTGGGGGCGCGGCCGCCGGCGCAAGCAGCGGGCGGAGGCGGCGGTGACGTCAGGCGGGTAGCAGCGGGCAGAGCGCGCTCGGGCGACGGCCAAGCCACGGTGGATGCACGCTTGGGCGGCGCAGGGGCACGGCCAGGGGCGCGCATGTGCGTGTTGGAGCAAGGCAGAGCCAACGTGAGTGGAGCGCCGGCCATGGTGACTTCTACCGCGGGACGACAACGACGAGCACGACGGTCAGGGGATGCAGATCAAGGGGAAGGTAGAGGGGAAAAGCGCGTCGGCTCACATCATTGACGGGGAGAGGCTCGGGGAGGCGCGGGATGTAGTGAAGCCATTGGAACCCACGACGAACGGCGGCGGAGATGAGCTCGATGGCGAGCGTACGGGCTGTCTCGGCTCGATTCAGGGCACGTAGGCGAACGAGACGATGATGGCGAAGCTCCTGGACGCCCTAGAGCGATGAGGGGAGGCTGGTGGCCGCCGGATCGACGAGGTGGCGGTGATGGTGCCGGCGGGCGGTGGTGCTGCAGGAGCGGCGCGAGGTTGGTCGGAGGCGCGGTAGCCGTGGTGCGGGAGAGGTCCGAGAAGGCGAGGACGGCGCCTGCTGCTTGCTCCCGCGGTGGAGGTCCAGGGGTGAATCAGGATCGAACGGAGGAAGGAGAGGCTGCGAGGGGGTCGGGCATGATGCCTCGCCTCTAGTCTCGATGTGCGGCGGCGCGAGGGGGGATGTGAGGGATCGAGCGAGAGGAGTGGGGGGAATCGGGGGAGTTGAAGCGGTTAGGGTTTCGGGGTGACTCAGGGGGTTATAGGGGGTGGCTGGGCCGGCCTGGTTGGCCCGATGGCTAGCTGGGCCGAGGCCCAGCGAGGGAGGGGGGTTTCCCTTTCTTTAGTCTTTATTTTACTTTTGTTTAATTTTCCTTTTCTGTTTTCTGTTTTACTTTAGTTCCACTTTTATTTTAGTTTTGTAAACTATAAAAGCAGTCCCTAATTTAGTGTTAGTAAATAGGCTACTGCCACATAAGTTTGGGCAACTAAATAAAATATTTTAATATTTTATTTTGTAAAAGGCATTTAACTAATTGTTTTTGTTACTGTTTAAAATATTTTTAGAGTATTAAAACCTTTTCTAAAAGTGTGGTTTCCCCACCATACTTTCCTATGCATTATTTGGCTCACCCCGAACATTTTAGTTTTTATATTTGAAAACTTCTATTGTTTGCTTGATTTTAAATTTGAATTTTAATCGATTTCAAACTAACGCGAGATTAGCAACAGTAATCGAGGTGAGGTGGCATCATTAGCATATGGTTACAGTAGCTTAATTATCCGGGCGTCACAAATTAGTCATTAGAGACTGATATGATAGCAAATAGTGCTATCATACCTAACTCTGCAGGCTGACATCATGCATTTAATGCGTCGCTTAGTGTCACGTCGTTGGTTGCCCAGCAAGGCCTGCCGGGCTAATTTGCCAGCTCCACGCCTGCTCGCGTGACACGTCACTGGACGGGTGTCATTTGTGGGTTCACTTGAGAGGAAGTGGCCTCCATGTGGCGAATGGCTGGCACTTAATTATCCTGCGTCTTGACACTGCACTGATCGACGACATGGGTCGTTGTGGAGTAGTTGATGAGGTGTTTTGGTCTCCGCTAGTCCCGGCAGGTCCTGCTCGGACACCTTGGTTGGTTCCTTCTCGGGTGGCCTCGCCGCTTACTAGGCTCGCCTGCCAGGCAAGAGAGGCTTCTCTCTTGATAATATCCGGCCCTTCTGCTTTATTCTTGGTCCCTCCTAGTCTGTTTAGTTGCTTCTTCGAGTATCTTGGTATCTTGCTCTGGTGCTGCAATCTTTATCTTGTGCCTGTGCACAATCAGGTCAACAGACCCTGGGCCTGTTGCATCGACATAATGCCTCATTTTTAAAGCAAACAAAGGCACACAAAAGGGGTTGTATTAATAAGTATTGCAAATAAAATTGCAATTTCCTTTGTTTTCAGGCTACAAGATTCAGGCATCACGCCGACTATAATCAACAGCAAATACTGCAGCCGACTCCCACATCTGTGTAGAAGCTCTGTGCCATCCTGGCCTACGGCTCTGTCGTAACCAAGTCCCGGATGAACCACTCCGGGTGGCATGCGTGCAGCCTTGATAACCCACAAGTACAGGGGGTCGCAGTTTTCGAGGGTAGAGTATTGAACCCAAATTTATTGATTTAACACAAGGGGAGCCAAACAAAATTTGCAAGTATTAGCAATTGAGTTGTCAATTCAACCACACCTCGAGACTAAATATCTGCAGCAGAGTGATCAGTAGCACAGTTGTATGGTAGTTCGATAGTAGTAGCAATGATTGTAACAGTTACAATAATAGTAGTAGAAGTAGTTTCATAGCAATTGTGACAGTAGCAACAACAGTAGTAGTAATAGCAACTTAGCAAACAACAGTATGTGAAAAGCTCGTAGGCATTGGATCAGTGATAACGTTGGATAATATTCATCATGTAACAGTCATAACCTCGGGCGACACAAAACTAGCTCCAATTCATCAATGTAATGTAGGCATGTATTCCATAAATAGTCATACGTGCTTATGGAAAAGTACTTGCATGACATGTTCTTTTCTACCCTCCCGTGGCAGCGGTGTCCATAAGGAAACTAAGGGATATTAAGGCCTCCTTTTAATAGGGAACCGGAACAAAGCATTCACACAAAGTAAATACATGAACTCCTCAAACTACGGTAATCACCGGAAAGAATCCTAATTATTGTCACCTTGGGGTATGCGAATCATAACACGTAATAGGTGCATGTAACTTGCATGGTAAGATCAAGTACACAAATATATTCATGAAAACATAAAGGGTTCATATCTGAAATCATGGCATTCAGGCCCTATTGACAAGCATTAAGCATAGCAAAGTCATAGCAACATCAATCTCAGAACATAGTGGATACTATGGATCAAGCCCTTACAAAACAAACTCGATTACATGATAAATCGCATCCAACCCATCACCGTCTAGCAAGCCTATGATGGAATTACTCACTCACGGTGGTGAGCATCATCAAATTGGTGATGTGGGAAGGTTGATGATGACAACAACATCTAATCCCCCTCTTCGAAGCCCAGAACGGACTCCAGATCAGCCCTCCCGATGAAGAACATGAGGTGGCGGCGGCTATGTATCGTAAAACGTGATGATTCCGTCTCTATGACTGTTTTGTTGGCGAATAAGTACTTAGGGAGTTAGAGTTAGGGTTGCGGGGGCTGCCAAGGGCCCACAAGCCCGAGGGGCACGCCCTATGGGCTTGTGGCGCCCTGGTGGCCACTCTGGTAGTTTCTTGCGCCAATATATTTTTACATATTCTGAAAAATTTCTATATAAATTTTCAGCTCCATCTGAGAACTTTTATTTCTGCACAAAAACAACACCATGGAAATTCTACTTTAAACAAAGTCAGTCTGGGTTAGTTCCTTTCAAATCATGCAAATTAGAGTCCAAATCAAGAGCAAAAGTGTTTTGAAAAGTAGATACATTTGTGATGTACCAAGCCTCATCATCACATATGGAGCACTTGTTGTAGAAGCGTCCTCGTGGAGATCTATCAAGCGTTGGGCCGCTTCTGGCATGCCCGCAATACACTAAGCAAGGTCTGCAGCCTCGACCTTTCCTGGCCATAAGACCTCGGCAGCTTGCACCAAAGCCTTGGACATCATGTCCAGTGTCGACACCGCAGTTCCAAGGCGCGTAGAGCCCGATGGGCAAATCAACTCTGCCAACACAGCTGCGCGGAAAAAAGAAATCATGCAACATAGTCATGGAAAGTGCAAAGGCTAGGCCACAAAGTGGAAAAGGGCTTACCGCTCGCAACAACCTCCAACCACCTTTGCCGTGAGCGTTGCCCCTAGAGATCTTTTGCAGCGCGCTTTCCGGCCTCTGCCAACGAGGCCTCCTGCACCCTGCCGCCCTCTGCTACGGAATTTGGCGCGCCAGGTAGGGGTGCACCAGAATCTTTCTTCCGCTAGTCACGTGTGATCTTCCATCGTGTCCATGGCTGACGCTCGCCGAGCTCGCACCAAGCGTTGGGCTGCTCTCGCCACCTGCGTCTCCCAGACGGCGCCTGTTGGTGGTCGCCCCCGTCGTTCCCCGTCGCCTGCCGCCAACGCCGCCACCGGCCCGGTGGGGAACGAGCAGCAGGCCTCATCACTACAAGAAATATGTCAACTTATGACCTTCTGTCAGTGACCCTGGAAGAATTGGTCATAGATTTATGACCATTTGAGACCAATTGGTTAAAATCTGTTCGAGGGGCTCCAAACCCTAAATCATTGCGACCATTTTGGTCAGAAAGGTCATAATTTCCTTACATGAAATGGTCATAAAGCTAACAGCGCTAGTCCGCTGCCTTATTTCTAGTTGTTAACGACCAATATAGATGGCCATAGCCTTGTAAATTGTGGTGGGTTGCTATGACTAGGCGCCACCTCATCAGTTTTGCCTATGTGTCATGTCCATGTGGCAGTTTTTGCCCTAGGTTGTGAAGCAACCTATATTTCTGTCATTCCCAAAATTCCCAAAAAAATCTCATAAATTCTTTGGGTCATATCTTCGTCAAATATGTAAAAATCTTCCTTGCCTAGTTCAAAAATAATTCAAAAATATTCATTTTCCTATTCTGTTCAGAGTAACAGTTTGTGAAGGAAGTACCACTTTGGCATGTCCAAATAGTATCCATTTTCTATAGTGCTTTCCTATGCCCAAATAACCATCCTCCACCAAATGCCAGCTCAATCCATTCATTATTTTGAGCCGAGCTTCAACATTCGTATTTATGTCCAGTGTGGTGGTTTGCAAAGTAAGTACCACCTAGGCTCCTCCTTTTGAGCTGAAAATTTGTGAAAACGGTCTTATTAGTAACTGATCATCCTCAGCCAAAACTCACGCCCATTAGCTATGTACATTTCCCATACCGCTAATCAAACACTTGGCTGCTAATTCATGTTTGAGCATCGATTGGTCTCCTCGTGAGAATCTTATGTTGTAATTTTCTTCCTAGCACCAACCTAGGGAGTGCCCAACCCACTAGACATGCCTAGGCCGCCCAGAACACATGGCAACGCCATGGTCACGCGGTGACCACGCGGCGGGCATGCGAGTTTACGCGCTCTAGAGTTGGGGCCCTCGGGCACCGCCCAAACCTCGACGTATCGCCACCAAACCATGTATTTATGATTAAATAGGTCCTTATGTAACTAGAATAGATTTTTGGAAAAAATAAATAGCAAACTATGAGGCAGCTGCAGTTCAAATTTGACCCGCTTCCAGCTGAATAGGCAGAAATTTGTCTTTTTCACGAGAGGTGGATCAAAAAATTTTACACTAGACCATTTTCTCAATTGTGCATTAAATATGGCCTAGTATTTTATAAAAATGATTTGGTCCAATTTTGCAACAATTATTTGGTAGTTCCTTCACAAAAAAACCTCCTTTTGGGCACTCGAAAAATGGAAAATGGTTTTTTCGTCCAACGAAAATGAAAACTTCCTTAGGCAACATTGTTTGCTATTCCAATATGCACCCTTGTGCACAATATGAGATCATTTTAACAAAATATGCCATGAATGTGGCCATAAGATTGATCATTTGGCTTGAAAGCCATGAATCTTCACACTTGATAGCTCATTTCTGAGAACACTTTTTTAAAATAATTACCGTATTACAAGTTTATTATTTTTCCTGGAAACTTGGTCACATATAATGACACAATGCGAAGGTTTTCTAATTTTTTGATTTTTTTTGAATTTTTTATGCCCGTTTCAAAATGCGATCAAAACAGCGGGCTTGACCGTTCCTAGCTAGTGGTTGAATCTTGGAATTTTTTTGGTGTTTCTATGATTAAATAGATACTTATGTACCTAGAACTGATTTTTGGAAAAAATAAATAGCAAACTATGAGGAAGCTACAGTTCAAATTTGACCCGCTTCCAGCTGAATCGGCGGCAATTTGTCTTTTTCACGAGAGGTGGATCAAAACTTTTTTCACCCAACCATTTTGTCAATTGTGCATTAAATATGTCCTAGTATTTTATAAAAATGATTTGGTCCAATTTTGCAACAATTATTTGGTAGTTCCTTCACAAAAAAACCTCCTTTCGGGCACTCGGAAAATGAAAAATGGTTTTTTCGTCCAAAGAAAATGAAAACTTCCTTAGGCAACATTGTTTGCCATTCTAATATGCACCCTTGTGCACAATATGAGATCATTTGAACAAACTATGCCATGAATGTGGCCATAAGATTGATCATTTGGCTTGAAAGCCATTGATCTCAACACGTGATAGCTCGTTTCTTAGAACATTTTTTTATAATAATTGCCGTATTACAAGTTTGTTATTTTTCCTCGGAACTTGGCCACATATGATGACACAGTGCGAAGGTTACCCAATTTTTTTTAAATTTTTTATGCCCGTTTCAAAATGCGGTCAAAACGGCGTGAATGACCGTTCCTAGCTAGTGGTTGAATCTTGGAAAACTTCTGGTGTTTCTCTGATTAAATAGATACTTATGTACCTAGAAATGATTTTTGGAAAAAATAAATCGCAAACTATGAGGTAAATGCAGTTCAAATTTGACCCGCTTCCAGCTGAATCGGCGCAAATTTTTCTTTTTAACGAGAGGTGGATCAAAAAAATTTACACCCAACCATTTTGTCAATTGTGCATTAAATATGGCCTAGTATTTTATAAAAATGATTTGGTCCAATTTTGCAACAATTATTTGGTAGTTCCTTCACAAAAAAACCTCCTTTCGAGCACTTGAAAAATGGAAAATGGTTTTTTCGTCCAACGAAAATGAAAACTTCCTTAGACAACATTGTTTGCCATTCCAATATGCACTCTTGTGCACAATACGAGATCATTTGAACAAACTATGCCATGAATGTGGCCATAAGATTGATCATTTGGCTTGAAAGCCATTGATCTCCACACATGATAGCTCGTTTCCGAGAACACTTTTTTATAATATTTGCCGTATTACAAGTTTGTTATTTTTCCTCGGAACTTAGCCACATATGATGACACAATGCGAAGGTTTCCCAATTTTTTGATTTTTTTTGAATTTTTTATGCCCGTTTCAAAATGCGGTCAAAACGGTGGGAATGACCGTTCCTAGCTAGTGGTTGAATATTGGAATTTTTTTGGTGTTTCTCTGATTAAATAGATACTTATGTACCTAGAAATGATTTTTGGAAAAAATAAATAGCAAACTATGAGGCAGCTGCAGTTCAAATTTGACCCGCTTCCAGCTGAATTGGCAGAAATTTGTCTTTTTTACTAGAGGTGGATCAAAAGTTTTTACACCCAAACATTTGGTCAATTGTGCATTAAATATGGCCTATTATTTCAAAAAAATGATTTGGTCAAATTTTGCAAGAATTATTTGGTAGGTTCTTCACAAAAGACCTCATTTGGGGCACTCGAAAAATGGAAAATTGATTTTTCATTATTCGACGAATAACAATACTAATTATTTGGAAACTTTACAAACATTGTCCTAAAAAGATAAGGAAACTTACCATTAGGCATCATGGTGCTGCGTTGGAGCTCACGCTGCAATGGAGTTTCGCTGGGCGCCGTGGTACTGCGTTGGTAGCGCCTATTGTTAATCAATTACGACTATTTTAGATGGTCATAAGCCTGCACTTTGTTCTGATTGGTCTATGGGCATCTCACGCGGATCAAGCATTAGAGACCGTCGGATACTACCAGATCCAACGGCCCACACCCCTCACCGTCTCCCCCACCCACACCCACCAGGAAGCTGCTCCCCTCACGTACACCACATGCCGTTGAGGGCACTGACATGTGGGCCTAATTCCTTGCGGGCCCACCTGTTAGTGGCCGAATACCACCCTATCCCCCGCCCACCACTCATCCACCGCACACCACTCCTCCCCCTCTCCCCCTCTCCCCAGCACACCATTCCTCCCCCACGACCCGCACCCAAACCCTAACCCCTCCCGTCGGATCCCTCTCCCCCGATTGGACCGTCGCCGCCGCCATTGCCACCTACGGCGGCCGATCCCACCGCGACCTCCCCTCCCACCACAAGCCGCTCCTCCCACCTTTGTCGATGACCACCTGCTCCCGCAACTCGCGCCGACACGCCACCTCCCCACCTCATCGCCTCGCTCCTCGCCTTCCCCGCCGACCACCCTCTCCGTGACCACCTCGTCGCCACTTCCGCCTCCGCCCTCGCCTCCGCGTTCTCCGTGCCGCTCTATAGCCATACCTCTCCCATGGCGCCAGATTGAGCGAACGGGGTCAGTCCATGGCCAGATCCGTCATGGCCACAATGGGCCTTCTGGATTCGCGCCGTCGTCGAGCTGTATGCGCGCCTCGTCTGCCTCCGCAGCTCACGCTCACGTCTCCTCCATGGTGTCGGCTTCCAGATCCGCCCATGGGTTGGACATGGTGCTCCATCTCCATGGCGAGTTGGCTGCATCCCCACGTCTGCTTCCGCTCGGCCGATGATGCCATCCGCGCGTGCTTCTGCTGCTCATATAGGTGATGTGTCTTCTATCGATTTGCTCTTCTCCCCTCTACCTTACGTGATGTGTTGCATCTGGCTCATCCCACGCAGGTGCACGCACCACGGGCACCCCGAATCGAGCAGGTGACGCGACGGCCCTCCTAGATCCACGATGAGCCGCATCTGGCTCGTCCTTGCGGCTGTCGGCCACATCCTCGACACGGTTCTCAGTACTGACATTCCCCCCTCCCCGCACACATCCTCCACCTGCTCTTGCTTACTCTGATCCTCCCATTCCGTTTTTGGTTGGGGCGTTCTTGTATTGATCCATATGCATGCATTAATTTGTAGCTATGCATGCGACATGAGCCTCATCTTCGAGCTGCTTGACCTCAAGGGCGAGGTGGACAACGATCCTCTTGTTCTTGTGTGATGTTGCCAATAGCAAGATGCGGCGAATAACTTGGTAATCATTACTCCAGTAGTGAATAGTCGATTAGTCGAGCGACTGCTAATCATCTGGTGGCCTTGGACTTGTGATTGTGGTGTTGTGCTCTAACCAGAGGCATGATTTACAAGCTATGGTAATTTTAGGTTTAGGGAAATATGTACTGTTGCTCCTGATCTAACCAATTGGCCACTATCCAGTTACCCTGGTATGTGTTTGGATGTGTTTATGTGGATTTGGTCTAATCTGTCTCCTCCTGTTCATCTACTGGTCCATGCTCTAGTTCTAATTCATGCCTATGAACTGGTTACTGTGGATTTGGTGCTGCTCTAGCTTCTTTGTGCATATACATGTGCAGTCAGTAACTAGTGCAGTCCAAGCCTTCTAAAATGATTGCCTTTACTGTCCATGTCTGTTAGTTCCATGATCAAATCTATTCTGTTATGTTCATGTCTGTTAGTTCCACGATCAACTTGTATATGCAGTCCAAGCCGTCTAAAATGATTGCCTTTACTGTCCATGTCTTGATGTGATTTGTTATTAAAATGGTTTGCTAGATAGATCCAAACTATGGTTTTGTGTATAATAGTTTTGCATTGGATGGGCTAAATTCTGTTGTCCATCAGCATGTTTGACTTGTCATTTATGTGGAAGTTCGATGGTGACATTATAATTAATAATGCATGGGTTAACTCATCCTTATTGATCAATCCTCTCTTTTAATTAATAATGTATGCCTGCCTTGAATGTTCTGTGTTCTTTACTATACTGTTTTGGCCTCAGGCAATTAAATATTGTATCTGTTTTTATTGTGATATGCAACTCTTCAAAAAAAGAAACTGTATTATGGAATTACTCATCTGCATGGAATTTCTATGTATTCTAGTAGTTTATTTTTGATCCTTTATTGATGTATTATAGAACTTGACCCTAAGTTACTGTACATCGTAAGCTTAGGCTATTCAGGTGTGCACGTGGTTGAGAATCCATTGATTCACTCAGCACGATCACTCTCAGCCACAAGTATCAATCACTCTTCTGATTAGTATTTCAGTCACGGTGGTGTACCTACACAGCTTTGCTGATTGATAGCCCTGCTGTACCTACACAAGCTAGCAGCGGACTAACAATTTGTACTGAATTAATTGATGTACCTAGAGGAAATAAACAGTAAACTAGAGACCCAGATCATTGTTGGGAATGATGGTGATTGTCACTGTGTGAGTACAGTTTCTTATTGCCTTGTGTCAATGAACCCACTAATCTGAAGTCAGTCCTTAATGTGTGGATGGTTGTGTTGTTTTGCAGGTTGTTTGCACCAAGGTACTGCTACTACTATAGTGTTGCTGTTGTTGTTCCTTCTAGGTACTTCTACTGTTGTTGTTTATTTCAGTATTGTTGCTGCTGTTGCTTCTTAGTATGGCTGCTGCTGTTGCTTCTCAATAATGTTGTTACTGTTGCTTCTCCGTTCAAGTCAAAATTGATGCTATTGTTGCTTCTTAGTATTGTTGTTGTTTCCCACCTGCTGTTTCAAACTGCTGTTACTGCTGTTTCCCTCCTACTATTTTTCTAGTCAACTACTGCTTCCCTCCTGCTGTTTCAAATTGCTGCTACTGTTGTTTAAGTCAAAACTTAGAGCCCCTATAGCTTTTCTCAACCCCTAAATTGCTGCTGCCGTTTCAAATTGCTCAATTATTTGAATTGTTGCTGCTGCTATCTCATTTTAACTAGCTGGAGGACAAAAAGCATGGTACTAGCTGAACTTGTGTCTTCATTCTAATCTAAATAACTGTCATTTTTTTATGGTCTCTTCTTGGTATATTGGTTCCAGTTTTACTAATTCTTCTCTGCTGATTTTTTAACGCTAATTCTTCTATGTTGATACATGTAACAGGGCAACCGTGGAAGGCATATCACCATTCTGACAGGAGCAAGCGCCGTTTACGATCGCTATCGAAAGAGCTCCATGCTGAAGAACATAACTCGTAACCATACACATGTGGAGCTTGTAACCGTGATTGCCATGCTTTTAGAGCTTGTTGCTAGTTATTACACTTGTAGAGCTTCTGGTAGAGCTTGTATATGTTGGAGCTAGGTCACGGTGTGTAAAGCTTGTTTACGTGTAGAGCTTGTAGATCTTGTAAAGTACTTTATATGTTAGAGCTTATTACCTGTTATTTGTACAGCAAGAGCCATGTACTGAACCTGAAGTATTACATGTGTTTTTCGTTTGTGCCAATGTAAATACTGGTTATTTATTTACTGTTAAATTGAAATATGAAGAATATGACCTTGCTAGCTGGGACCCACTTACCAAAACCTGACAACTGGGACCCATTTGACTAGTGGGAAAAAACTGAAGTTGTTGAGGCAAAAAGGACATTGCCCAGAAATTAAAAAGGCTGAATAGTTGGGCCTCGCCCACATAACTGAATGAAATTAATAAGAAAAAATATATATAAAAGGCTGAATTGTTGGGCTAGGCCCATGTAGAAAATTGAATTGGACCGGGCTGAATCTTGTGCCACATCAGCTTGCCACGCTGGATGCCTACGTGGCCTGGGGGAGGTTGCTAGTGACCAAAACGCCATAGTAGGAATATTTTGGTCGTAAACGTCTTTGACCATTCCAGAAGAAAGGTCGCTATAGTCAGTTTACGACGGCCATATTTTGACCTTCTGTTTTTGGTCACAAAAAGGTCATAAATGGAAATTTGTGACCTTTCAGTGACCAATAGTGGTGGTCATAAGTTGACATATTTCTTGTAGTGCATCCCTGCATCCTTCGGTGCAGCGGGAAGGCTGCACCGCCACCCCGTCGCTGACTCCAGCCGGTTCGTCGTCCCACGCCTGTCATGCCCCCACGGACCCACACGCTGTGCCACTCCTGGCGCTTGAGCTCCTGCACTACCGTCCCATCGACGACCTCTACGAGGACTGGCTCGCCCGCATCACCGAGCTCGTCAGCACCGCAGGGGACTCTCCACTGCCGTCCCTCTCGCTGCCTCGCCCTCCATCCTACGCAGGAGGCGAGTAGCAGGAGGTGCCTCCACCACCTCCTCCCCAAGAAGGCGCCCTGGCTCCAAGGCGTGCGGCCCCAGAATGAGACCCTCCATGTCCGGCGCCTGCGCGACAAGAAAGGAGCTGCCAAGAGATCCCTCATCCTCAAGAAGGTGCCCGCGTGCTCCCGGCACCGGTGCACCATGACCGCATCCCTACTCTGCCACGTCAAGACCCCGCGTTGCTCCAGGCAGCAGAGCGCGGGAATCCCTAGGAGGAAGCCCCGCATCAGCAGAGAGCTCCCGTGGCCACTGCAGGCTGCCGCACCTTCACCTTCGAGCTGCGTAGCGTCGCATGGCCCGGCAAGTTCAAGCCAGACCTGCCTCCTCGCTACGACGGCACCGCCGACCCCGCGGAGTTCCTCCAGCTCTATGAGCTGGGCATCAAAGCCGCCAACGGGGACGAAAAGGTCATGGAGAATTGGTTTCCCATGGCGCTAAAGGACGGGGCCCGCACCTAGCTCCGAAACCTGGCTCCTAGCATGATCTCCTCCTGGTATGAGATGCGCACCCGCTTCATCGCCAACTTCCAAGGCACTTGCGACCGGCCCCCAGCCATGAGTGACCTGCGCTGCATCAAGCAACAGCCAGGAGAGACCCTGCAGAAGTACATCCAACGCTTCAACAACGCCCGCCACAAAATCCCCAGGGTGACTGAGGAGGCCATCATCTCAGCCTTCTCCGATGGCGTGCGTGACATCAAGATGAAAGAGGAGCTAGCAATCCATGAAGACCTGTGCACATCCCTAGAGCTGTTCAACTTGGCGACCAAGTGCGCCAGTGCTGAGGAAGGGCGCCTCTCCCTCCTCGAGCTTCCGGCTGCCGATCCAGAAGAGAAGAAGCCCAAGGTCAAGGACACGAAGCGCAAGGGAGCTGATGTGCTCGCAGCAGAGCTAGACACCAAGCGAGGCAGGGATCAGCCTGAGTCATCCAAGGGCAACTGGTACTGCGTGTACCACGACCTGCACACCCACAACACCAAGGAATGTCAAGAGCTCAGGGCCATGCGAGATGGGCGTATCGGCCGACGTCCCGACCGCAACGACTCGCGTTATGGCCGAGGAGGAGGAAGAGGTGGAAGACGTTGGGAAGACCGTGGCCCTCGCCAAGGGTGGCACGACCGACCTCGCGAGGACCGCTTGCAGGACCAGCCTCGCGAGGGAGGTTGGAGGGATCAGCCTCATGAGGATCGCCCTCAAGGCAACGCAGGCCTCCCTCCTCTGCCACCACCGCCGAGGAGGAATGAAGACCATTGTCGGTGTCAAAACCGGCGGATCTCGGGTAGGGGGTCCCGAACTGTGCGTCTAGGCGGATGGTAACAGGAGACAAGGGACACGATGTTTTTACCCAGGTTCGGGCCCTCTCGGTTGAGGTAAAACCCTACTCCTGCTTGATTAATTTTGATAATATGGGTAGTACCAGAGTAGATCTACCACGAGATCAAGGAGGCTAAACCCTAGAAGCTAGCCTATGGTATGATTGTTGTTCGTCCTACGGAATAAAACCCTCCGATTTATATAGACACCGGAGAGGGCTAGGTTTACACAGAGTCAGTTACAATGGTAGGAGATCTACATATCCGTATTGCCAAGCTTGCCTTCCACGCCAAGGAAAGTCCCATCCGGACATGGGACAAAGTCTTCAATCTTGTATCTTCATAGTCTTGGAGTCCGGCCAAAGTTGATAGTTCGGCTATCCGGACACCCCCTAGTCCAGGACTCAGTAGCCCCTGAACCAGGCTTCAATGATGACGAGTCCAGCGCGCATATTGTCTTCAGCATTGCAAGGCTGGTTCCTCCTCCAAATAATTCATAGAACATCTTGAACACCAGGATAGTGTCCGGCTCTGCAAAATAAGTTCCACATACCACCGTAGAGAGAATAATATTTACACAAGTTCAATCTGCTGACGTATTTCGTGGCATGACGTCACACCACGGCCAAGCCTTTATTCGAATTTTTTTCATTGTTCCACCTCAGCGTGTTTAGCGAAGCGGTTTCCTTGGCATGTCTTGTCAAAGCAGAGATCATGTCCCCTTATTCCGAGATTCTCATCAATACGGGCGTGGGTAACCCAACCGTGCCATTGATTTTAGCGCTTGGGAGACAAGCGAGTTTTACCAGGCCGGTGGGGACGGATAGTTTCGTCCGCCCATATATAAGGGGATAAGGATCCACCTTTTTACCCACGCCTTCTGCCTCCTTTGCTTATCCATTTCCACGCACTCGAGCTCCAATGCCCAAGCCCACACACCTCGCCTCAACCTTCCCCAGTCATGTCCGGAGCGGGAGGCAAGTGGATGGCCTCCTCCGTCACAGAGGGGCACATGAAAAAGTTGAGGAAAGCCGGATACCTGCACAACGATATTGCGCACCGGCTTCCAGACGAGGGGCAGCTCGTCCCCACCCCCAAGGCCATGAGAGAGTGGTGTTCCTTCCCCATTTCCTCCGTGGACTGGGCTTCCCACTCCACCCATTTGTCCGGGGACTCATGTTCTACTACGGCATGGATTTCCATGATCTGGCCCCGAATTTCATCCTCAACATCTCAGTGTTTATGGTTGTGTGCGAGGCCTTCCTCCGCATCAAGCCCCACTTCGGCTTATGGCCGAAGACTTTCAATGTCAAGCCGAAGGTAGTGGGCGGCCAGCAGGCGGAGTGCGGAGGCGCCATGGTGGGCAAGATGCCCAATGTCACATGGCTCGAGGGCTCCTTCGTGGAAACCATCAAAGGGTGGCAATCGGGGTGGTTCTAAATCACTGAACCGCGTGACCCTGAATGGGCAGCGGCCCCCGAATTTAGATCTGGCATCCCCACGCGGCTCACCTCCTGGAAAAAGAAGGGCCTGACATGGAGTGCTTTAGAGGAGCTGACCGGACTCCAAACCTGCGTCTAAGACCTTGTGAACAAGAACACCAAGCTCGTCAACATGGTCCAGGTCATGCTCGTCCGCCGGATCCTCCCATGCCAACAACGGGCCTTCAACTTGTGGGAGTTTGATCCGGCACGACACCAGACCTTGAGCAGGCTCGTCGACACTACATACGAAGACGCCTGGAGGGTGCTGTTCAAGGGCGCCGAAGCTCCCGCATCCGCTACCGAGGATCGCGGATTCAGCTCGTAGCGGCAAGCCGGCGAGGTAAGCTACTTTACCCTTTACGGGACACTTGTTTTCCATAGTTTGACTCTATGAATGATCTAAACTCCCTTTACCTTTGACAGGCTTGGTAGAAGAAGTCCGAGCAGGTTAACTGTCCGGCTCCCTTGCCAGAAGACCCAGCGGATGCCCGATTAAAGGGACTGCTGGCTCCGGCGCCTTACGTGGTGCCGGAGAAGAAGGCCAAGAAAAAGGCCACGGGAACTCGGAGGAGTTCCCGGTGCCAGGTGTTATCGGACTCATCGTCCGATGACTCCGAGGCGGACTCCTCCCGCGAATACGAGGAGGAGAAGAAAGAGGCCTCTCCCCCAGCGGGGGGAGAGAAGAAAAGGAAGGCTTCCCCAACGGAGGAGGCCGAAGGGTCCAAGAAGGGAAGGACCCTTCCTCCGGACTATTCCACCAACGCCGACAACGGCGAAGAGGAGTGGCCTTCACGGGGCAAGCCCCTGGCGAGATCGTAAGTGTCTGGATTCCAGAATAACTCATGATTTTTCTTTCGTCACATAGTGTCTTCTAACGCCGAATACCACCATGTAGCCCGCCCAAGGATGATCTCCCCAATTCGTCGAGCGGCTCCTTGGATTCGTCGGATGTGAATAGGGCTTCACTTCTGAACGCCTCCTCCCCCCGCGACGCAGACGACACCGAGGTGGGGCCCCAGAAGGGGCCCAGCCAGGAGGAGGTGGCCCCGGAGGTGCCGCAGGGCAACCTTCCGGACTTTGGACCGGACTCCGCACCGGAACCTTTAGTGGTTCCGGAGTCCGGCGGGCGGCCCCTTCGTGGGAAGGGCGACACTGCGACGCCGGTGACCTCCGTCCAACCGGAGGCGCCGCATAATTTGCTGGAGGCGCTCAACGGCGCTTCCATCGACGAGGAGCACCGCACTGTCATGAGTGCGGTGATTCAGAAGGTTCAATCCGCCAAGAGCGGGCTGACCGAAACCTGCACCAACCTTCTAACAGGCTTTGAGGTATGTGATTAAGATATGTAAAAATAGTACCGCATAGACAATAGCCCCTGATGCTCAGTTTGGTGTTCGGAAAGAACAGCCAAACACCAAACTGAGGATCTAAAAAATATATACGCAGGAGTCTAACACAAAGATGTCAATATGGGAATGCAGGCTGCACTGCTGACCTCTGCCGCACTGACGGTGGAGGTCAATGCCTTGAAGCAGAGCCTCGAGCGGTCCAAGAACAAGCTCGGCCGTGCCAAGAACCAGCTCGAGGACAAGGAAGGTAAGTAATACCTTATTAAAGTAATACCTTATTGAAAAGGATTTGGTTGCAAAAAATGACAGGGATAATGTGAGTATTGTAGGGGCCATGAACGAGGTGGCGACCCTGAAGGAAGCGGTGTCCGAGGCCGAACACAATGCAGCCGCGGAACGCACAGAGCGGGAGAAGCAGTAGGCGCGGGTGGCGGAGGTGCGGCAAGAGCTCCAGGCTCTCATGGAAAAACATGAGAGTTTGGAGCGTGACTCGAAGACTCGAGAGTCCGAGCTTGCCTCGGCTCTTGAGAACGCCAAAGCCGCTAAGGCCGAAGCCCAGAAGGCCCTCCAGGAGATTGAGGAGATAAAAAAGATAGCGGTGGGTAAGGCATTCTTCATGCAAAGCAATCATGTAAAAGTGAATTATCTGTTACATACCCGGATTCGGAGCTCTCCAGGGGCGTTCGTAGATCTGCCCCGTAGTGTGTCCGATGCTGCCGCATTCTACCAGGCCGACGAAGGGAGCTTGATGGAGAAGGTATTCTGGTCTCAGTATGCTGAGGCCAGACATCCGGTGCCCCTGAGCGACCAGCTGAAGCAGCTGGTCGAGCTCCACAAGGTGGTCGAACAGGCCATGAAGGGCCTCGTAGTTCGGCTGTGGCCCAAAGAATCCATACCTGGGAGCTACTTCGGTCTGGTGCGGTGGCTGGTGTACACCTGTCCATGGAATGAAGTCATCAAGCACTCCGTCTGCATTGAAGGTGCCCGTCGGGCCCTTGCCCGCGCTAAAGTGCACTGGGCAAGATGGATGCCGAGAAGCTTGTGACGGACGCGCCACCGCCAGGGAAGGAGTATCGCACACCCGAGATGTATTATAAGGGTGTCCTGAAGGGTGCCCGCCTTATAGCGGGTGAATGCTCCAAAGATGTAATTTTTGAGTAGACTCGCATTTTGTTATCCTGTCCGCTGAAAACTTGTTCATATGCGCTAACCAATGCTTGTTAATTTAAAATATTACCTTCTGTGCGGCCGTTTATCAAATTTGAGAGATGGCAAGTCGTTGGCTTCAGCCCCCATGCCGCGAGTGCTGGGGTGTTCGGGATAAACTTGAGCGCTCTTTTTCCCATTTTTGGGTCCTTCGAGGGAGGCGCTCATCACAACGAACGAGGCAACCGGACTTATAATGCTTGAACACTCCCACTTAGCCATAGAATTCTATAATTTTAAATTTCGGCGAAGCCCCTAGTGTTCGGAAGGCCGAATTCGGGGTGCTATCCACGCCTGGGGCCCGACAAGGCCGGCTCCTCGCTCTAAGCGGCATAAGTCTTTAGGGACTCAAAAAAACCTCTCGAACAGCGACCGACTCTCGCCCCATCATGACGGTCAGTTTTAGCTTTCTCCACTGAGGTGCTCAACCCAGCTCAACTGGGGCACAATCGCAGTGGTTCTCCCAGCACTACTGTCGGTGTTAAAACCGGCGGATCTCAGGTAGGGGGTCCCGAACTGTGCGTCTAGGCGGATGGTAACATGAGACAAGGGACACGATGTTTTTACCCAGGTTCGGGCCCTCTCGATGGAGGTAAAACCCTACTCCTGCTTGATTGATATTGATGATATGGGTAGTACAAGAGTGGATCTACCACGAGATCAAGGAGGCTAAACCCTAGAAGCTAGCCTATGGTATGATTGCTGTAATGGTTGTGTTGTCCTACGGACTAAAACCCTCCGGTTTATATAGACACCGGAGAGGGCTAGGGTTACACAGAGTCGGTTATAATGGTAGGAGATCTACATATCCGTATCGCCAAGCTTGCCTTCCACGCCAAGGAAAGTCCCATCCGGACATGGGACGAAGTCTTCAATCTTGTATCTTCATAGTCTTGGAGTCCGGCTGACGATGATAGTCCGGCTTTCCGGACACCCCCTAGTCCAGGACTCACTCAGTAGCCCCTGAACCAGGCTTCAATGACGATGAGTCCAGCGCGCATATTGTTCGGCATTGCAAGGCGGGTTCCTCCTCTGAATAATTCATAGAAGATTGTGAACACCAGGATAGTGTCCGGCTCTGCAAAATAACTTCCACATTCCACCATAGAGAGAATAATATGTACACAAGTTCAATCTGCTGACGTATTTTGTGGCATGACGTCAGGCCAATACCAAGCCTTTACTTGAATCGTTTTTTATTATACCACCTCAGCGCGTTTAGCAAAGCGGTTTCCTTGGCACGTCTTGTCGAAGCAGAGATCGTGTTCCCCTTATTCCGTGATTCCCATCAATACGGACGTGGGTAACCCAACCGCGCCATTGATGGTGGCGCTTGGGAGATAAGCGAGTTTTACCAGGCCGGTGGGGACGCATAGTCTTCGTCCGCCTATATATAAGGGGATAAGGATCCAGCTTTTCACCTACGCCTTCTTCCTCCTTTGCTTATCCATCTCTGTGCACTCGAGCTTCAGCGCCCAAGTCTGCACATCTCGTCTCAACCTCCTCCAGTCATGTCGGATACCTTTCCAGCGACATCACGCACCGGCTGCCCGACGAGGGGCAACTCATCCCCACCCCCAGGCCCCATGAGAGGGTCGTATTCCTTCCCCACTTCCTCCGCGGACTGGGCTTCCCACTTCATCCCTTCGTCCGGGGGCTCATGTACTACGACGGCCTGGATTTCCACGATCTGGCGCCGAACTTCATCCTCAACATCTCGGCGTTTATCGTCGTGTGCGAGGCCTTTCTCTGCATCCGGCCCCACTTCAGCTTGTGGCTCAAGACCTTCAATGTCAAGCCGAAGGTAGTGAAGGGCGTCCAGGCGGAGTGCGGAGGCGCCATGGTGGGCAAGATGCCCAACGTCCTCTGGCTCGAGGGCGCCTTTGTGGAAACCATCAAAGGGTGGCAATTAGGGTGGTTCTATATCACCGAGCCGCGGGACCCTAAATGGGCAGCAGCCCCCGAGTTCAGATCTGGTGCCCCTATGCAGCTCACCTCCTGGAAAAAGAAGGGCTTGCTATGGGGCAGTTCGGAGGAGCTGACAGGACTCCAGTCCTGTCTCCAGACCTTGGTGAACAAGATGCTTAGGCTTGTCAATGTGATCCAGGTCATGCTCATCCGCCGGATTCTCCCCTGCCAACAGCGGGCCTTTACTTTGTGGGAGTTCGATCCGGCACAGCACCATACCCTGAGCCGGCTCTTCGATATGACGTACGAAGCTGCCTGGAGGGTGCTGTTCAGGGGCGGAGAAGCCCCCGCATCCGCAATGGAAGACCGCGGATTCAACACCAAGCGCCCAGCCGGCGAGGTAAGCTTTGTTATCCTCTATGGGACAATTATTTTGTTTCGTAGTTTAATTCTATGCGGGATTTAAAACTCCCAATGCCTTTGACAGGACTGGCAGAGGACGTCCGGACAGGTAAACTGTCCGGCTCCCCTTCCCGAAGACCCAGCGGACGCCCATTTAACGGGGCTGCTAGTCCCGGCACTTTATGTGGTACCGGAGAAGAAGGCCAAGAAGAAGGCCACGGGAACTCAAAGAAGTTCCCGGCGCCAGGTGATATTGGACTCATCGTCCGATGGCTCCGAGGCGGACTCCTGCCCCGAAGACGAGGAGGAGAAAGAGGACTCTCTCCCAGAGGAGGGAGAGAGGAAGAGGAAGGCTTCCCCAACGGGGGAGGCCGAAGGGTCCAAGAGGGGAAGGACCCTTCCCCCGGACAGCTCCGCCAACGCCAACGTTGGCGACAAAGAGTGGCCCTCAAGGGCCAGGCCTCCGGCAAGATCGTAAGTATCCGGATTCCTGAATGATTTATAATTTATCTTTTGTGTCACAAAGTGTCCTTCTAGTGCCGCACACTGCCTGTAGTCCGGCCGATGATGATCTTCCCGCTTCATCGAGCGGGTCCTTGGCTCCGTTAGACGTGGATTCCATTCCGACTGCCTCCACCCCTCGCGACGCTGAGGACGCCAAGGTGGGATCCCAGGAAGGGACCCATCAGGGGGAGGCTCCGGAGGTGCCACAAGGCAGCCTCCCGGACTTTCCGCCGGACTCCATACCAGAACCTGCAGTGGTTCCGGAGTCCGGCAGGCGGCCCCTTCGTAAGAAGGGCAAGACCATGATGCCGGCAGCCTCCGTCCAACCGGAGGCGCCCGACAACTTGTTGGAGGCGCTTACCGGCGCTTCCATCGAGGAAGAACACCGCACTATCATGAGTGCGGTGATTCAGAAGGTTCAGCTCGCCCAGAGCGGGTTGACCGAAGCCTGCAGTAGCCTTCTAACAGGCTTTGAGGTAAGAAGTTTAAAATATGTAATGTAATACCGCATAGACAGTAGCCCCTGATGCTCGGTTCGGTGTTCGGAAAGAAAAACCGGACTGAGATATACGCAGGAGTGCTAATAATTATGTCAATATGGGTTTGCAGGCTGCGCTGCTGACCTTTGCCGCACTGACTGTGGAGGTCGGTGCTTTCAAGAAGGACCTCGAGCGGTCCGACCAAGAGCTCGGCCTTGCCAAGAAGCAGCTCAAGGACAAAGAAGGTGAGTAACACCACTTTTAAATTTGTACCTTACAGAAAAGGATTTTGGTTGCAAATAGAAATAAAAAGGATAACGTGGGTACTGCAGGGGCCACGAACGAGGTGGCGACCCTGAAGGAGGCCGTGTCCGCAGCCGAACGCAATGCGGCCGCGGAACGAGCGGAGCGAGAGAAGCAGGAGACGCGGCTGGCGGAGGTGCGGCAAGAGCTCCAGGCTCTCATGGAAAAGCATGAGAGTTTGGAGCGCGACTCAAAGACTCAAGAGTCCGAGCTTGCCTCAGCTCTTGAAAGTGCCAAAGCCGCTAAGGCCGAGGCCTGTAAGGCCCTCCAGGAGATTGAGGATGTGAAGAAAATAGCGGTGGGTAAGGCATGTTTCATGCAAAGCAAGCATGTTAATGTAAATTACCTGTTACTTACCCGAGTTCGGAGCTCTCCAGGGGTGTCTGCAGATCTGCCTCGCAGTGTGTCTGATGCCGCCGCATTCTACCGAGCCGAGGAGGGGAGCTCAACGAAGAAGGTCTTCTGGTCTCAGTACGCTGAGGCCGGACATCCGGTGCCCCCTAGCGACCAGCTGAAGCAGCTGGTCGAACTCCACAAGGTAGCTGAGCAGGCCATGAATGGCCTCATAGTCCGGCTGTGGCCTGGAGAGGCCATGCCTGGGAGCTACTTCAGCCTCGTGCGGCGGCTGGTGGATGCGTGCCCCTGGGTGGAAATCATCAAGCGCTCCGCCTGCATTGAAGGTGCCCGTCGGGCCCTTGCCCACGCAAAGGTGCATTGGGGCAGGCTGGATGCGGAGAGGCTTATCACTGACGCGCCGCCAGCGGGCAAGGAGTATCGTACGCCCGAGATGTACTATAAGACTGTCCTGAAGGGTGCCCGCAAGATTGCGGATGAGTGCCCCAGAGATGTAATTATTGAGTAAACTCGCAATGTGTTATCCTGTGCGCTGAAAACTTTGTTCATATGCGCTAAGCAACGCTTATTGATTTAAAATATTACCTTCTGTGCGGCCGTTTATTAAATCTGAGAGATGGCAAGTCGTCGGCTTCAGCCCCCATGCCACGAGTGCTGGGGTGTTCGGGATAAACTTGAGCACTCTTGTTCCCATTTTTGGGTCCATCTAGGGAGGCGCTCAACACAACGAACAAGGCAACCAGACTTATAATGCTTGAACACTCTCACTTAGCCATAGAATTCTATAATTTTAAATTTCGGCGAAGCCCCTAGTATTCGGAAGACCGAGTCGGGGCGCTATCCACGCCTGGGCCGGACACAGCCGGTTCCTCGCTCGAAGCGGCATAAGTCTTTAGGGACTCGAAAAGACCTCTCGAACAGCGACCAGTCCCTCGCCTTATCATGACAGTCAGTTTTAGCTTTCTCCACTGAGGCGCTCGCCCAGCTCAACCGGGGCACAATCGCAGTGGTTCTCCCAGTGCTACCTTAGCTGACAGAACGGAACGTAAGGTACCAAAACATGGGAGCCGGGCAAACCCAATTATTGACCCAAGACATGACTCGGAGCCGATGCATATAATGCTATAAGTTCGGGGTGCCGCACTTGTGAAAGTATTCGGACTTATTACACCATAATGCGGGGAACACAAGCCCCTGGTGTATTCTGCCGTACCAAAATGTACGGGTGCAAGATGTCATTAATGAACATATATGTAAAAAAGGAAATGCAATTATAAACAAAAAGTGATGCATTGTTTCTTCAAGAGATTCTGCCATGAGTGCAGAACGATACAAATAGTGCAGTAAGCAAGGGTTGGACTATTAGAAGTGTCTCCCTCTAGGGGTAGGCTGTGGAATGGTGTATTTAACAAATTTAATGCTCGTAATGGAGACCACCTGAGTGTTTGGCATAGCCTTTGTCCTTCCCTGGCTGTTGCATTGTGAGTTCGGCAGATCTACTGCCGGACAGGGAGCGGAGTCCTATGGAGAAAAAAAAAAGAAGAAAAAGAGTGACACACTTGGGAGCCCTTGGTGTGGTTAAGCCGCACTCTGGGCCTTTCGTGGTCGTGCCCCTCCCCCTATGCCCATGGTATCTCTAGGGCGTAATGATGTACGCGAAGAGCTGGTCTTGCAATCATGCAAGGGCTAGGGTTCGGGCCGCATTGCTACGCATGCTTGGAATGTGCCAGGCGGTCTTGGTTGATGTTACTCCAGGCGCGTTTGGCCATGTCCGATCGTTTAACGACCGGACCCGAAAATTGCCTTAAGAGGCTGCTCTGTACTTCTGCCGCGAGAGCCGCTGTGTGTTCCTCCATTCGAAGGGAGCGTTCAGTATTTCCGTTGACCGTGATGACTCCACGAGGGCCTGGCATCTTGAGCTTGAGGTATGCATAATGCGCCACCGCGTTGAACTTTGCAAACGCGGTTCGTCTGAGCAGAGCGTGATAGCCGCTGCGGAGCGGGACTATGTCGAAGATTAACTCCTCGCTTCGGAAGTTATCCTGGGATCCGAAGACCACTTCCAGTGTGACTGAGCTTGTACAATTGGCCTCAACACCTGGTATGACGCCTTTGAAGGTCGTCTTTGTAGGTTTAGTCCTTGAGGGGTCTATGCCCATCTTGCGCACTGTATCCTGATAAAGCTGGTTCAGGCTGCTGCCACCGTCCATCAGGACCCTAGTTAGGTGAAATCCATCGACGATTGGGTCTAAGACCAATGCGGCAAACCCACCATGACGGATACTGGTAGGGTGGTCCCTTCGATCGAAAGTGATCGGGCAAGAGGACCATGGATTGAACTTCGGGGCGACTGGCTCCATCGCATATACATCCCTAAGTGCATGCTTCCGCTCCCTCTTGGGTATATGGGTTGCGTATATCATGTTTACTGTCCGCACTTGTGGGGGGAAACCCTTCTGTCCTCTACTGTTCGGCGGCCGGGTCTCTTCCTCGTCGTTGCTGTGCAGCCCCTTGTCATTGTTTTCGGCAATTAACTTGCCTGCCTGCTTGAATACCCAACAATCTCTGTTGGTGTGATTAGTTGGCTTTTTGGGGGTGCCATGTATCTGGCAAGAGCGGTTGAGTATTCGGTCCAAATTGGACGGACCCGGAGTAGTTCTTTTGAATGGCTTCTTCCGCTGACCGGGTTTAGAGCCTCTGAATCCAGCGTTGACTGCCGTATCCTCATTGTTATCGCCATTAACGCGGCATTTGTTTTTGTTTCGACGCGACCTGCCATTGTGGTCCTTAGTATCCGGACTGCCAGCATTTTTGCTGAGGTTGTTGCTGCGAGCTAGCCAGCTATCCTCTCCCGCACAGAAGCGGGTCATGAGTGATGTGAGGGCTGCCATGGATTTCGGCTTTTCCTGCCCTAGGTGCGGGGCCAGCCACTCGTCACGGATGTTGTGTTTCAAGGCTGCGAGGGCCTCTGCATCCGGACAGTCGATGATTTCATTTTTCTTTGTTAAGAACCATGTCTAGAACTGTCTGGCCGATTCGTCTAGCTGCTGAATTATGTGGCTTAGGTCATCGGTGTCTTGTGGTCGCACATATGTGCCCTAGAAGTTGTCGAGGAATGCGGCTTGCAGGTCCTCCCAACACCCAATTGACTCTGCGGGCAAGCTGTTAAGCCAATGCCGAGCTGGTCCTTTAAGCTTGAGTGGGAGATACTTGATAACGTGGAGATCGTCGCCGCGGGCCATATGGATATGAAGGAGATAATCTTCGATCCAAACCGCGGGGTCTGTTGTGCCATCGTAGTATTCAATGTTCACGGGTTTAAACCCTTCAGGGATTTGATGATCCATTACTTCGTCAGTGAAGCATAGCGGGTGTGCGGCGCCTCTATCTTGAGCAATATCACGACGTAGCTCAAGAGAGCGTTGTCTGCTGTGTTCGGCCCGGCCGGGGTTGCTATATCCGGCGCGACGGTAGTCGTCGTGGGTCGTGGGGCGCCCACGTGATCCGTAGATAGATCTGGATTGTCTTGCCTTGTCCTCCAATATATCCCGCAAGTCCGGCGCATTCCCTCGTGGTTTCGTACTTTTCGAGCGGTGTCGGGGTACGGTCTTGAAGGAAGGCCTAGATGCCTCTCTGTCGCGACCACGGGGTGGTCGGTCTGCCGTATTGTGCGCTGGTGATGAAGGTTTGTATGTGTCCTCCTCTAGTCGGGGGAGCAACTTGCATTTTGGGTAGCTCTTGGAGGGGCGTTCGAGTTCATACTCTTCGGTCGCGAGGACCTCGGTCCATCTGTCGGCCACCAGGTTTTGATCGGCTTGAAGCTGTTGCTGCTTTTTTTTAGGCTATTTGCCGTGGCGATAAGCGTTTAAAATGCTCTTGTTCGACGGGATCCTCTGGCACGACGAATTCGTCGTCGTTGAGGCTTGCCTCGTCTCCGGAGTGAGGCATGTAGTTTTCATCCTCCTCGTCTTCCGCTCTCTCTCGAGGGCTGGCTTCCCCATCCTCCTGTGCTGAATCTTGCTGGAGGGGGTTATCTTCGGCACTCTCTAGGGTGTTATTATCTCCTGTGCCGGAATCTCCATTCTTACTGTGGCGGGATTTAGAGCGGCGTCGCTGACGTCGGCGCTTGGGCTTTTTCTTAGAAGAATCTGCCTCCGCTGCTTCTTCGCCGTCCCCATCCTTTGGGGTGTCCACCATGTATATGTCGTATGACGAGGTGGTCTTCCAGTGCCCTATAGGTGCTAGTTCTTGATCGTCTCCGGCATCGTCGTCCATACCGTCGATGTCTTCGGAGTTGTAGTCTAGCATGTCTGTTAGGTCGTCGACAGTGGCTACAAAGTGGGTGGTGGGTGGGTTTTGAATTTCTTCATCGTCCGCATCCCAACCATCCTGACCGCAGTCCGGCCAGGGCTCTCCTGATAACGAGAGATGCTTTAGCGAATTTAGGATGTCGCCAAAGGGTGAGTGCTGAAAGATGTCCTCGGTGGTGAACTCCATGATCGGCGCCCAATCGGATTCGATTGGCAGAGGCGCAGGAGGTTCGGAGTCCGGCAAGGTGTCCGACGCCTCGGAGTCACGAGCTTTATAAGGGACAAGGTCAGTATTCGGCTCCATCACCGCAGAAGTTGCAGATCCCGAGGCGGTGTCCAGCCACCCGTCCTTGATCTGCGTGGTCTGCTCCGAACTATGGGTCAGAGCTGACTCGTGTGCGGCCTCCAGGGCACTGTCCGGCGGCAGAGCTAAATCATGGCCATCGTGATAGCACGGCATGCTCGGCTGTGGCTCGAATCCGTCGAAGATCAAGTCTCCGAGAATGTCGGCCGTGAAGTTTAGGCTTCCAAACCTGACCTGATGGCCAGGGGCGTAGCTTTCGATCTGCTCCAGATGGCCAAGCGAATTGGCCCGCAGTGCAAAGCCGCCGAACACGAAGATCTGTCCGGGGAGAAAAGCCTCACCCTGGACGGCATTGTTGTTGATTGAAGAAGCCATCAAGCCTATCGGTGACGACACAGAGGAATTCTCAATGAAAGCACCAATGTCGGTGTCAAAACCGGCGGATCTCGGGTAGGGGGTCCCGAACTATGCGTCTAGGCGGATGGTAACAGGAGACAAGGGACACGATGTTTTTACCCAGGTTCGGGCCCTCTCGATGGAGGTAAAACCCCACTCCTGCTTGATTGATATTGATGATATGGGTAGTACAAGAGTGGATCTACCACGAGATCAAGGAGGCTAAACCCTAGAAGCTAGCCTATGGTATGATTGCTGTAATGGTTGTGTTGTCCTACAGACTAAAACCCTCTGGTTTATATAGACACCGGAGAGGGCTAGGGTTACACAGAGTCGGTTATAATGGTAGGAGATCTACATATCCGTATTGCCAAGTTTGCCTTCCACGCCAAGGAAAGTCCCATCCGGACACGGGACGAAGTCTTCAATCTTGGATCTTCATAGTCTTGGAGTCCGGCTGACGATGATAGTCTGGCTGTCCGGACACCCCCTAGTCCAGGACTCCCTCAGCTACCTTAACCGATATAACGGAACGTAAGGTACCAAAACATGGGAGTCGGGCAAACCCAACTATTGACCCAAGACATGATTCGGAGCCGATGCATATAATGCTATAAGTTCGGGGTGCCGCACTTGTGAAAGTGTTCGGACTTATCACACCATACTCTGGGGAACTTAAGCCCCTGGTGTATTTGGTCGTACCAAAGCGTACGGGTGCAACATGTCATAAGTGAACATATATAGATAAAAAAGGAGTGCAATGATAGGCAAAAAGCGATGCATTGTTTATTCAAAAAATACTGCAGTGAAAGCAGAACGACACAAACAGTGCGATAAGTAAGGGATGGGACTATTTAACACGTCCCCCTCCAGGGGTAGGCTGCAGAATGGTATGTAAAACAGGTATAATGCTCGTACTGGAGACCACCTGGATACTCGATGTAGCTTTTCTGCTTACCTAGCTGTTGCATCGTGAATTCGGCAAGTCTACTGCCGGATAGGGCTTCTGTAAAACGGAGTCCTGTGAGTAAGAAGAAAGAAAAAGAAGAATGACACAATTGGGAGCCCCTGGTGTGGTTGAGCCGCACTCTGGGCATGCCGTGGTCGTGCCCCTCCCCCTGTGCCCATGGTATCTCCAGAGCGTAGTTATGTACATGTGGTACTAGTCTCGCGATTTCGCGAGGGATGGGGTTGGGGCTGCATTGCTACGCGTGCTCGGAATGTGCTAGGTGGTCTTGTTGTAGGTTACGCCGGGCGCGCTTGGCGGTGTCCGGCCGCTTAACAGCCGGACTCGAGAATTGCCTTAAGAGGCTGCTTTGTATTTCCGCCGTGAGAGCCGCTGTATGCTCCTCCATTCAGAGAGAGTGTTCGGTGTTTCCGTTGACCGTAATGACTCCTCGAGGGCCTGACATCTTGAGCTTGAGGTATGTGTAGTGCGGCACCGCATTGAATTTTGCAAATGCGGTTCGTCCGAGTAGTGCATGATAGCCGCTGCGGAACGGGACTATGTCGAAGATTAACTCCTCGCTTCGGAAGTTATCCGGGGATCCGAAGACCACTTTGAGTGTAACTAAGCCTGTACAATTGGCCTCTACACATGGTATGACTCCTTTAAAGGTTGTTTTTGTGGGCTTAATCCTTGACGGGTCTATGCACATCTTGCACACTATATCCTGATAAAGCAGGTTCAGGCTGTTGCCGCCGTCCATCAGGACTCTAGTGAGGTGAAATCCGTCGATGATTGGGTCTAGAACCAATGCGGCGAATCCGCCATGGCGGATGCTAGTGGGGTGGTCCCTTCGATCAAAAGTGATCGGGCATGAGGACCACGGATTGAACTTTGGGGCGACTGGCTCCATCGCATATTCGTCCCTAAGTGCATGCTTCCGCTCCCTTTTGGGTATGTGGGTTGCGTATATCATGTTCACCATCCGCACTTGTGGGGGGAAACCCTTTTGTCCTCTATTATTCGCCGGCCGGGTCTCCTCCTCGTCATCGCTATGCAGCCCCTTGTCATTATTTTCGGCAATTAACTTGCCTGCCTGCTTGAACACCCAACAATCCCTGTTGGTGTGATTGGCTGGCTTTTCGGGGGTGCAGTGTATCTGGCACAGGCGATCGAGTATTCGGTCCAAATTGGACGGGCCCGGAGTATTTCGTTAGTATTATCGCTGTTAATGTGGTGCTTGTGCTTATTGCAACATGACCTGCCATTGCTGTCCTTGGTATCCGAACTACCAGAGTTTTTGGTCAGGTTGTTACTGCGAGCTAGCCAGCTGTCCTCTCCCGCGCAGAAGCGGTTCATGAGTGATGTGAGGGCTGCCATGGATTTCGGCTTTTCCTGTCCTAGGTGCCGGGCAAGCCACTCGTCGCAGATGTTATGTTTGAAGGCTGCGAGGACCTCTGCATCTGGACAGTCGACGATTTGATTTTTCTTGGTTAAGAACCGTGTCCAGAATTGTCTGGCCGATTCATCTGGCTACTGAATTATGTGGCTTAGGTCATCAGCGTCTGGTGGGTGCACATATGTGCCCTGGAAGTTATCAAGGAATGCGGCTTCCAGGTCTTCCCAACACCCAATTGATTCTGCTGGCAAGCTGTTGAGCCAATGCCGAGCTGGTCCTTTAAGCTTGAGTGGGAGGTATTTGATGGCATGTAGATCATCACCGCGGCCCATATGGATGTGAAGGAGATAGTCCTCAATCCAAACCACAGGATCTGTTGTGTCGTCGTATGATTCAATGTTTACGGGTTTGAAACCCTCAGGGATTTGATGGTCCATTACTTCGTCTGTGAAGCATAGTGGGTGTGCGGCGCCTCTGTATTGGGCTATATCACGACACAGCTCAAACGAGCTTTGTCTACTGTGTTCAGCCCGGCCGGAGTTGCTGTGTCCGGCGTGACGGTTGTCGTCACGTATCGTGGGGCGCCCAAGCGATCCGTAGATTGATCTTGTTTATCTTGCCTTATCCTCCAATATGTCTCGTAAGTCCAGCACATTCCCCCGTGGCTTTGTACTTTTCAAGCAATGCTGGGGTACGGCTATAGTGGAGGGCCTAGGGGCCTCTCTGTCGCGGCCACGAGGTGGCCGGTCGGTCGTATTGTGCGCTGGTGATGTAGGTTTATGTGCTTCCTCCTCTAATCGGGGTAGCATCTTGCGTTTGGGGTAGCTTTTGGAGGGGCGTTCGAGTTCATACTCTTCGGCCGGAACGACTTTAGTCCATCTGTCGGCTAGCAAATCTTGGTCAGCTCTAAGCTATTGCTGCTTTTTCTTGAGGCTGCTTGCCGTGGCCATAAGCCTGCGTTTGAAACGCTCTTGTTTGACGAGATCCTCAGGCACGATAAATTCGTTGTCGTCGAGGCTTGCCTCATCTTCGGAGGGAGGCATATGATTGTCGTCCTCTACCTCTCTGTCTGCCGCTCTCTCATGAGGGCTGGTTTCTCCATCCTCCTATGCTGAATCTTGCTTGATGGGGTTGTCTTCGGCACTGTCCGGGGTGTTATTGTCTCCGGTGCCGGAATATCCATTTTTGTTGTGGCGGGATTTCGAGCGGCGCCGCTAACGCCGGCGCTTAGGCTGTTTCTTGGAGGGGTCATCCTCCGTTGTTCCATCACCATTCCCATCCTTTGGGATGTCCACCATGTATATGTCGTATGATGAGGTGGCCTTCCAGTGCCCTGTAGGCGCTGGTTCTAGGTCGTCTCCGGCATCATCGTCCATACCGTCTATGTCTTCGGAGTCAAAGTCTAGCATGTTGGTTAAGTCATCGACAGTGGCTATGAAGTGGGTGGTGGGTGGGCTTTGAATTTCTTCGTCGCCCGCATCCCAACCGTCCTGACCATAATCCGGCCAGGGCTCTCCTGATAAAGAGAGACACTTTAGCGAATTCAGGATGTCGCCAAAAGGCGAGTGCTGAAAGATGTCCGCAGCGGTGAACTCCATGATCGACGCCCAATCAGGTTCGATTGGCAGGGGCGCGGGAGGTTCAGGGTCCGGAGAGGAGTCCGGCACCTTGGAGTCAAGACCTTCACAAGGGACAGGATTGGTATTCGGCTCTATCGCCGTAGAGGTAGCAGGCCCCGAGGCGGTGTCCAGCCACCCATCCTCGATCGGCGCAGTCGGTTCCGAGCTAAGGGTCAGAGCGGACTCTTGTGCGGCCTCCAGGGCACTGTCCGGCAGCAGAGCTAAATCATGCCCATCGTGACAGTGCGACGCGCTCGGCTGTGGCTCGAATCCGTCGAAGATCAAGTCTCCGCGGATGTCAGCCGTATAGTTCAAACTTCCAAATCTGACCTGATGGCCAGGGGCGTAACTTTCGATCTGCTCCAGATGGCCAAGTGAATTGGCCCGCAGTGCAAAGCCGCCGAATACAAAGATCTGTCCAGGGAGAAAAGTCTCACCCTGGACCGCGTCGTCGTTGATGATCGAAGGAGCCATCGGGCCTATAGGTCACGACACAGAGGAACTCTCAATGAAAGCACCAATGTCGGTGTCAAAACCGGCGGATCTCAGGTAGGGGGTCCCGAACTGTGCGTCTAGGTGGATGGTAACAGGAGACAAGGGACACGATGTTTTTACCCAGGTTCGGGCCCTCTCGATGGAGGTAAAACCCTACTCCTGCTTGATTAATATTGATGATATGGGTAGTACAAGAGTAGATCTACCACGAGATCAAGGAGGCTAAACCCTAGAAGCTAGCCTATGGTATGATTGTTGTTCGTACTATGGAATAAAACCCTCCTGTTTATATAGACACCGGAGAGGGCTAGGGTTACACAGAGTCGGTTACAACGGTAGGAGATCTACATATCCGTATCGCCAAGCTTGCCTTCCACGCCAAGGAAAGTCCCATCCGGACACGGGACGAAGTCTTCAATCTTGTATCTTCATAGTCTTGGAGTCCGGCCAAAGATGATAGTTCGGCTATCCGGACACCCCCTAGTCTAGGACTCCCTCAACCATCACTAGGACGAGGGGGCTGGGGGCTTCCAGGAGCCGCGCGCAATCGCTTGCATCCTGGACGGCGCTCGGGCCCCAGCCTCTCAGCGCATCTTCAAGCAGTTTGCTCGCGAGGTGAATGCAGCAACAGCCGGAGTCCTCCCGATGCTTTGTTCCCCAGTCATCAGCAATGTGCAAGTCACCAGGACCCTCATCGATGGTGGAGCAGGACTCAATGTCATGTCCGTCGAGACATTCAACAATCTCCAAATGCCATACGATCAGCTTCAGCCAACCAAGCCTTTCTCAGGAGTCACCGATGGTTCCACTCTTCCGATAGGGCAGGTTCGCCTTCCTGTCACTTTTAGGCAGCGCAACAACTACCGCACCGAGCACATTGATTTTGACGTCGCCCACATTCGCCTACCATACAATGCCATCCTCGGGTACACAGCTCTGGCCAAGTTCATGGCAGTGACTCACCATGGCTACAAAGTCCTCAAGATGCCAGGAAGGGGTGGAATCATCACAGTGCCTTGTGAGGAAAGGGATGCAATGTGTTTTCTTGAGCGTGCCTTCCTAGCCGCGGCAATCGAAGACCCAGATCACAGGAGCGGGAGGCTTCCCGAGGCGGTCCCTAAGAAGAAGAAGGCTTCACCTCGCCCAAACCCTCAGGAGGCAGGCACCTTCGGAGGCGTTGCGTCAGGATCCGTGCCCGTCCATGGGGCGCCACCCTCTGTCGCATAGGAAGGCGCGCTCGGTGCCCTCCTCGGGCAGGACTCGGGGGCTCTTTCTTGGAGAGCCATCGACTTTGCCAAGGTCACGAGGGAGGCGCTCGGGCACCACTTGGAGGCGTGCATCAAGACACACTTCCCTCAGGAAGCTATGAGGCAAGGAGGGCCAAACCCTCAGGAGTTCATCGCGAGAAACATTCAGGAGCTACAGGAGTCAAGAGTCATGCGCGGTAGCCGCCGCTTGCCCGCCATGGCCCCACATCCAGACTACGCATAGACTAGAGAGAAGCGATTGAACTCACCCTAGCAGTTCATCGCACCAGCTCAAGAACAACCCTCGCGAGGTTGTTCTCCCTTTGTATTGTTCATCATCAGCCCCTGAGGCAATCTGTAGGACCTTGAGAAGAGGTGTCTAGAGGGGGGGGGATTAGAAACTAAGCACCAAAGATGCAGTTTTTAAGATCTTTAAGTTTAAGTGGAGTTTAGGCACAAGTTTAACATTCACAATACATAACAAGCAAGCATGCAAAGACTATATGAGCAGCGGAAAGTAAAGCATGCAACTTGCAAGAATGTAAAGGGAAGGGTTTTGGAGGATTCAAATGCAATTGGAGACACAGATGTTTTTGGCATGGTTCCGATAGGTGGTGCTATCGTACATCCACGTTGATGGAGACTTCAACCCATGAAGGGTAACGGTTGCGCGAGTCCACGGAGGGCTCCACCCAGGAAGGGTCCACGAAGAAGCAACCTTGTCTATCCCACCATGGCTATCGCCCACGAAGGACTTGCCTCACTAGCGGTAGATCTTCACGAAGTAGGCGATCTCCTTGCCCTTACAAACTCCTTGGTTCAACTCCACAATCTTGTTGGAGGCTCCCAAGTGGCACCTAGCCAATCTAGGAGACACCACTCTCCAAGAAGTAACAAATGGTGCGTTGATGATGAACTCCTTGCTCTTGTGCTTCAAATGATAGTCTCCCCAACACTCAACTCTCTCTCATAGGATTTGGATCTGGTGGAAAGAAGATTTGAGTGGAAAGTAACTTGGGGAAGGCTAGAGATCAAGATTCATATGGTAGGAATGGAATATCTTGGCCTCAACACATGAGTAGGTAGTTTTCTCTTAGAAAATGTATGCTGGAAGTGTAGGTTCTGTCTGATGGTTCTCTCCACAAATGAAGAGGAGGTGGAGGGGTATATATAGCCTCCACAAAAATTCTAACCATTACACACAATTTACCAAACTCGGTGGGACCGATTCAACAGACTAGGTCGGACCGATTTAGTAAACCTAGTGACCGTTAGGATTTTCGGTGGGACTGAGATGCAACTCGGTAAGACCAATATGGTTAGGGTTAGGGCATAACGTAATCTCAGTGAGACCGATTACACAAACTCGGTGAGACCAATTTTGGTAATAAGCTTTCCAGAGAGTTGGTCAGGCAAACTCGGTTTGACCGATTTCACAAACTCGGTAGGACCGATTTTGGTAATGAGTCAACCAGGAAGTTTGCATTGTAATCTCGGTAGTACCGATTACTCAAACTCGGTGAGACCGATTTTGGTAATGGACATACAAAGAGAGATTACAATCCCATCTCGGTGAGACCGAGATCCCTATCGGTGGGACCGATTTGCCTAGGGTATGTGGCAGTGGCTATGACATCCAAACTCGGTGGCGCCGGATAGAAAGAATCAGTGGGGCCGAGTTTGACTTTAAGTTTTAGGACACATGTGTGGAAGTGGGAAAGTAGTTGAGGGTTTTGGAGCACATCACTAAGCACTGTGGATCAAGAAACTCATTAAGCAACACCTCATCCCTTCTTGATAGTATTGGCTTTTCCTATAGACTCAATGTGATCTTGGATCACTAAAATGTAAAATGAAGAGTCTTGAGCTTGAAGCTTGAGCCAATCCTTTGTCCTTAGCATCTTGAAGGAGTTCCCACATCCTTTAGTCCATGCCACTCCATTGTTGAACTTATCTGAAACATGCTAGATGAAAGTGTTAGTCCAACAAGAGATATGTTGACATTAATTACCAAAACCACCTAGGGAGCACTTGTGCTTTCAATCTCCCCCTTTTTGGTAATTGATGACAACATACATCAAAGCTTTAGATAAAGATATAGAGAATAGCAAGTAAAGCTTTGGAAAGACATGTAACAAGCATAGGCTCCCCCTACATGTATGCAGTCATGTGAATATGGAATATAGAGGCATGTGAGAGCATAACCATGATAGAGCAGGCAATGTGTTACATCTATCTTGGCAATATGCATCAGAGCAAAGAATATTAAGGAAAAACCTTCATGCTCAGGAGTCCTTCTTGCAAATAGTATATACATCAGCAAGAATTCCTCATACACATGATTGTGATGCATATACTTACCTTGTAGTCTTGAGTTGGCTTAGGATGGAATGAACCTGCGTAAACAAGGTTAGATAACACAGATACATCTACTAGCCAGAGCAAACAGAAGAAACCACAAGAATACCAAGACTGGGATGACATGTAGACAGTGAGTACTAAGTACCACATTTGATTAGACATGTCCCCAAGAGTAAAGATATGCAATGAATTTAAATGATTTCTTTCCCTTGGATGTCTTGCTCTCCCTGAATCTAGCATGGGATACTGGGAGAAGATAGGGAATAGAAAATCAGAGCTGGAAGATATAAATGATGAATAGAGCTAATGCAAGCTAATGCAAATAAGCACAAAAGATCATATGAACATGTCTCTCCCCTCAAGAAGACATGTGGCATCTCTCCTCTTGAACACCAAGCATCTGGGATCCTTGAGAAATATTTTCTACTTAAGTATTCTCTCCCCCTGGAGATCTCTCTCTCTCCCCCTGAGGATCTCTCTCCCCCTAAGGAGGTGATATACTCTTTCTCTGATGTGATCTCTCTCTAAATGATAAGCTTTGATGTGTTATCTATCTCCCCCTTTGACATCAATTTCCAAGAAGGGTTTTCTGGAATCTGTCGAATGGGTTTGGTCCTTGAGTCACAGCACAAAGCAATGATAAAAATGTGATGCTTGTAGAGGACAAGATTCATTGAGTGGAGCTGGATCAGAAGAAACTTAGAATAAGTGGCAAACTGTTTTTCCTGTTGTGAAATGAGTGGCACCGAGTGGTATGCTTCAGTTGTACCGAAAGGATTCGGCTGCACCGAAAATAACAAATCGGTGAAACCGAGTTCGTCACAGAGAAAACACTTGTCACCTCAGCTCACTAGACTAGTAAGATATCACAAAGATGTGCAAGGAATTTACTGAAAGATATGCAAGGAATTGATGCAGAAAATGCAGAGCAAGTAGAAAGAAATCTAGATGAAGTTTTTGAAAGGGGAACGCATGAGACAAATGCAAAGACGCGGAAAAGAACACAAGAGAACTTCATCTAGAGATGGTCGGCGACAAAGTCACCTATGTTAGAGTATATTAACTTAGGAGTCAAGTGAGATCACTTGATCATAGGTCATACTCATCGTTTAAGCTCAAAATGGGGTTGCCATTTTTTGTTTAAGCATCTTGATGTATTCACATCTTGTCGAGTTGCTTTAGCTCATAACTTGGAGTAAAGCTTCTCTAAGATGGAATAACATACCTTGGTTGGTGGTGGTGTCCTTGTAGTTGAACTTGTGTGGGTTGCTCAAAGTTGATGTAGTTCATCAAGAGTTGGCAGCACCACTTGGAATTTGAGTTCATCTTCCTACATGGGTTAGTTCTTGCAAGAAAGAGCACTTGTGTATCCAAAATTGACAATCATGAAGCTCAACATAGAATTTGTCAAAGGATATGTTTGAGTGGTTCCGTGCTTCCTTATCTTCAACCACCATAGTGTAGAGACTTGGTGATGTAGAGATTGCTCAAGATATGAGTAGGTTACAACCTCATGGAATTTGATTCCACCAAGTACCTACAAGGGTTAGATAACATGCAAGTTGCAAATATATCCAAGACACAAGATTTTCATCATAAGAGAAATATCAAGGATTAGTCATAAGCTTATGTCTTGCATGTATCCAATGGAGTTTCTACTCCAAGTTTGAAGCATCAATGATGTTGAATTCTCCTCTTAACCTGCAAAACACTTTCTCATCAAGAGGTTTAGTGAATATATCCGCTAATTGCTTTTCGATGCGAACATGGTTAAGATCAATGTCACCCTTAGCAACATGATCTCGAATGAAATGATGACGAACTTCAATATGCTTAGTTCGAGAATGTTGTACGGGATTATGACCAATTTTGGTAGCACTTTCATTGTCACAAAGAAATGGAACATGTCTCACATATATCCCATAATCTTTAAGAGTTTGGGTCATCCAAAGTAATTGAGCACAACATGAACCAGCGGCAATGTATTCCGCTTTGGCGGTGGATAAGGATACCGAGTTTTGTTTCTTGGAGGACCAAGACACAAGAGATCTACCAAGAAATTGACAAGTACCCGAAGTGGACTTTCTATCAACCTTGTCTCCGGCATAGTCCGAGTCGGAATAGCCAACAACATCGAAAGAGGCCCTCTTAGGATACCAAATGCCAAAATTTGGTGTATGGATTAAGTATCTCACTATCCTTTTCACGGCCTTAAGATGACATTCTTTAGGAACAGCTTGATATTGTGCACACATGCACACACTTAGCATGATATCGGGACGTGGAGCGCATAGATATAACAATGAACCAATCATAGAGAGATAAACCTTTTGATCAACCGGTTCACTATCTTTGGTCAAGTCAAGATGTCCACTAGTAGGCATGGGTGTAGACATACCTTTGCATTCTTGCATATTGAACTTCTTGAATAAGTCCTTGGTGTACTTTGTTTGAGAATCAAAGGTACCTTCCTTAGTTTGCTTGATTTGCAACCCAAGAAAGAATTTGAGTTCACTCATCATAGACATCTCAAACTTCTCCGACATTAGCTTCCCAAATTTTTCACTAAATTGAGGGTTAGTTGAACCAAATATAATACAATCAACATAGATTTGGCACACAAATAGTTCTCCATTGACCCTTTTAGTAAAAAGTGTGGAATCAATTTTCCCAATTTCAAAGCCTTTTTCAATAAGGAACTTGGTCAAGCATTTATACCACGCTCTAGGAGCTTGTTTAAGACCATAAAGAGCTTTGTGAAGTTTGTAAACATGATTGGGTTTCTTAGGATTGACAAAACCGGGAGGTTGTTTAACATAAACTTCCTCCTCTATTTCACCATTTAGAAAAGCACTTTTAATGTCCATTTGGTACAAGGTTATATCATGATGATTAGCATAGGCAAGTAAGATGCGAATGGACTCAAGTCTAGCAACGGGAGCATAAGTCTCACCATAGTCCATACCTTCAACTTGTGTGTATCCTTGGGCGACGAGACGTGCTTTGTTGCGAACTACTTGTCCATCTTCATCTTGCTTGTTGCGAAACACCCATTTGGTACCGATGATATTGTGGTTGTTGTCGAGCTTCTCAACCAATGTCCAAACTTGGTTCCTCTCAAAGTTGTGTAGCTCTTCATGCATAGCATTTATCCAATCTGGATCTTCCCATGCTTCTTCGACCTTCATAGGTTCAATGCTAGAGATGAAAGAATAGTTTCACAAAAGTTAGCTAAACGAGTTTTAGAGCGAGTGATTCTCCCGGTTTGAATATCATTGTAGATTTGCGCGACGGGATGATCTTTAGCAATTCTTGCTCGTACTCGTGAAAGTTTTTGCTTGGTTCTTGGTTGAACTTCTTCTTCATCTTGTTCTTCTTCTTGGCCTTCTTCATTGTTGGCATTGTCGTTCTCTTGTCGTCGTGTAGAAGGAGGTTGTTGATGTTCATCTTGATGCACTTCCTCGTTTTCTTCATCTTGGTGTGTCCCACTTGTGGATGCTTCCGTATCAACTCTTGGTTCACCTTGTCGTGAAGTAGAAGCTTCCACTTGGACGGACGAGGTACTCTCCTTCACCTCCGTTGGACGAACCATGCCAATAGACAAGTCTTGGGTTGCTTCCGAAGGATCTTTGTCTCCTACATCAATTGGCAATTGCTCTACTTGCGAGCCGTTAGATTCATCAAACTTCACATCTACCGTCTCTTCAACCTTTCGGGTGAAATTGTTGTAGACACGGTAAGTGTGAGAGTTTGAGCCATAACCTAGTAGGAAATCTTCATGAGACTTAGGAGCAAATTTAGAATGATGATGCTTATCAAGAATGTAGCACTTTGAGCCGAATACTCAAAAGTATCCAACTTGGGGTTTGTTTCCGGTGAGGAGCTCGTATGCCGTCTTGCCGAGTAGCTCGTGGAGATACAAGCGATTTGTTGCATGACAAGCTGTCTCAACCGCTTCTGCCCAAAAGTGCTTTGGTGTCTTGTAATCATCAATCATCGTTCTCGCCATTTTGATGAGCATCCGATTCTTCCTCTCAACAACTCCGTTTTGCTGAGGTGTGTACGTAGCCGAGAACTCGTGTGAAATCCCTTCTTTGTCAAGAAAGGTGTCCACATTTGCGTTCTTGAACTACGTTCCGTTGTCGCTTCAAACCTTCTTGATCTTCACTTCAAATTGATTTTAGGCCTTCCTAGCGAAGTTTTTGAAGACCATTTGGACCTGCGATTTATCATTGAGAAATAAGACCCACGTAAATCTTGAATAATCATCAACTATAACTAGACAAAAGAATTTCCATCGAGACTCTTGTAGGAGTTGGGACCAAAGAGATCCATGTGAAGTAGCGCGAGTGGCCTCCTTGTGGTCATGATGTTCTTCACGGGATGCCTTCCTCCAACCTGTTTACCTGCCTGACAAGCGCTACAAAGTCTATCCTTATCAAATATGACATCGTTAACACCAAGGATATGATTTCCTTTAATAAGCTTGTCAAGGTTTCACATACCAACATGACCTAATCGTCTATGCCATAACCAACCTTTTGAGGATTTAGCGATGAAGCAAGTTTTAGGTTGAGCCTTTTTAGTGAAATCAACAATGTATAGATCACCTCTACGCACACCGGTAAAAACCATTTTATGATTGTCTCGACGAAACAGTTGGCAATCAACTTCAGTAAATAAGACATTGAAACCAAAATCAGCAAGTCTAGATACTGAAAGTAAGTTGTATCCAAGAGATTCAATGAGCATGACATTTTGTATGGAGCTATCATGTGATATGGCCACCTTACCGAGGCCAACCACCTTACCCTTTGAGTTGTCACCGAAAGTGACATACTTTCGAGGACTATCATTTTCAGCAAGCTCACGAAACATGTCTTTATCTCCGGTCATGTGATCGGTACATCCACTATCAAGAACCCATTCCTTTCCTCCTGACATATATCCCCGAAGATTTGCCATAAGACCAAAATGTCCCATTGCATCATCAAGATCGAAGTCACTATCATCATCCTCATCATAGTATCCATGTTCAACATCGTCATGTGGTTGATCAAATCCTAGAGAGGGTGATTCGTTAGAGTGAGTTTGACAATGATCTTGCTTATGAATTTTTATAGCTTCAGAAATAATATCACTAATAATTCCAACATCTCCTTTGGCACGCATAAGGTTTGTAAGCTCAAATAGACAATCACCAAATATAGGATCACTAGTATTCATCTTACTCAAAGCAATGGACTTATGGAGAATTTCATCTAGATTTTTCAAGGAATAATTTGGAAAGCGTTCCTCAAGAAATTTCCATATAGTGTAGGCACACTTAAGAGTAGGCAAACACCCAATCAAGTTTCTAGGCAAGCCTCTAATGATAAGTTCGGCAGTTCTAAGATTCCCAATCATATCAATTGACTCATCATGGGTAGGATGCATAGGATCAACATGAGGTGCACAAGGGTTAGCAATGTACTTGTTCAAATGATATTGATTGAAAATTACAAGCATCTCATTTTTCCACTCATGAAAGTACTCTCCATCAAGAATAGGCACTCTATGTCTAAGACTCCCCAAAGTAGACTCATCCATCTTCCTCCAATGGTGATTAAACCAAGGCAATGGAGACCAATGCTCTGATACCACTTGTAGGACCTTGAGAAGAGGTGTCTAGAGGGGGGATTAGACACTAAGTACCAAAGGTGCAGTTTTTAAGATCTTTAAGTTTAAGTGGAGTTTAGGCACAAGTTTAACATTCACAATACATAACAAGCGAGCATGCAAAGAGTATATGAGCAGCGGAAAGTAAAGCATGCAACTTGCAAGAATGTAAAGGGAAGGATTTTGGAGGATTCAAACGCAATTGGAGACACAGATGTTTTTGGCGTGGTTTCGATAGGTGGTGCTATCGTACATCCACATTGATGGAGACTTCAACCCACGAAGGGTAACGGTTGCGCGAGTCCACGGTGGGCTCCACCCACAAAGAGTCCACGAAGAAGCAACTTTGTCTATCCCACCATGGCCATCGCCCGCGAAGGACTTGCCTCACTAGCGGTAGATCTTCACGAAGTAGGCGATCTCCTTACCCTTACAAACTCCTTGGTTCAACTCCACAATCTTGTTGGAGGCTCCCAAGTGACACCTAGCCAATCTAGGAGACACCACTCTCCAAGAAGTAACAAATGGTGCGTTGATGATGAACTCCTTGCTCTTGTGCTTCAAATGATAGTCTCCGCAACACTCAACTCTCTCTCATAGGATTTGGATCTGGTGGAAAGAAAATTTGAGTGGAAAGCAACTTGGGGAAGGCTAGAGATCAAGATTCATATGGTAGGAATGGAATATCTTGGCCTCAACACATGAGTAGGTAGTTCTCTCTCAGAAAATGTATGCTGGAAGTGTAGGTAGTTCTCTTGGTTCAGTCTGATGGCTGTCTCCACGAATGAAGAGGAGGTGGAGGGGTATATATAGCCTCCACTTAAATTCTAACCGTTACACACAATTTACCAAACTCGGTGGGACCGATTCAACATACTCGGTCGGACCGATTTAGTAAACCTAGTGACCGTTAGGATTTTCGGTGGGACTGAGATGCAACTCGGTAAGACCGATATGGTTAGGGTTAGGGCATAACATAATCTCGGTGAGACCGATTACACAAACTCGGTGAGACCGATTTTGGTAATAAGCTTTCCAGAGAGTTGGTTAGCCAAACTCGGTTTGATCGATTTCACAAACTCGGTAGGACCGATTTTGGTAATGAGTCAACCAGGAAGTTTGCATTGTAATCTCAGCAGTACCAATTACTCAAACTCGGTGAGACCGATTTTGGTAATGGACATACACAGAGAGATTACAATCCCATCTCGGCGAGACCGAGATCCCTATCGGTGGGACCGATTTGCTTAGGGTATGTGGCAGTGGCTATGACATCCAAACTCGGTGGCGCCGGATAGAAAGAATTAGTGGGGCCGAGTTTGACTTTAGGTTTTAGGGCACATGTGTGGAAGTGGGAAAGTAGTTGAGGGTTTTGGAGCATATCACTAAGCACTGTGGAGCAAGAAACTCATTAAGCAACACCTCAGCCCTTCTTGATAGTATTGGCTTTTCCTATAGACTCAATGTGATCTTGGATCACTAAAATGTAAAATGAAGAGTCTTGAGCTTGAAGCTTGAGCCAATCCTTTGTCCTTAGCATCTTGAAGGAGTTCCCACATCCTTTAGTCCATGCCACTCCATTGTTGAACTTATCTGAAACATCCTAGATAAAAGTGTTAGTCCAACAAGAGATATGTTGACATTAATTACCAAAACCACCTAGGGAGCGCTTGTGCTTTCACAATCCACCACACCACACACTGGAGTAGGGTATTACACCATAATGATGGCCTGAACCAGTATAAATCTCGTGTCACTTGTGTGTTCTTCTTTCTAGCCTAGATCCTTTTCGACACTTAGAGACGTGAACTGGTAGGGTAAAGATCTTCGTGCGCACCCCGGTGTTCGAACCTCATGGGTCTGCCAGAACCCGAAATCCGACATTTGGCGCGCCAGGTAGGGGTGCGCCGGAATTTTTCTTCCGCTAGTCGCGTGTGATCTTCCGTCGTGTCCATGGCTGACGCTCGCCAAGCTCGCGCCGAGCGTCGGGCTGCTCTCGCCACCCGCGTCGCCCAGACGGCGCCCGTTGGCGGTCACCCCCATCGTTCCCCGTTGCCTACCGCCAACGCCGCCACCGGCCTGGCGGGGAACGAGCAGCAGGCCTCGTCCCTGCATCCTTCGGTGCGGCGGGAAGAAGGCCGCACCGCCACCCCGTCGCTGACTCCAGCTGGTTCGTCGTCCCATGCCCATCGCGCCCCCACGGACGCACACGCTGCGCTGCTCCTGGCGCGTGAGCTCCTGCACTACCATCTCGTCGACGACCTCTACGAGGACTGGCTCGCCCGCATTACCGAGCTCATCAGCGCCGCAGGGGGCTCTCCCATGCCATCCCTCTCGCTGCCTCGCCCTCCATCCTGCGCAGGAGGCGAGGAGCAGGAGGTGCCTCCACCACCTCCTCCCCAAGAAGGTGCCCTGGCTCCAAGGCGTGCGGCCCCAGGATGAGACCCTCCGCGTTCGGTGCCTACGCGGCAAGAAAGGAGCTGCCAATAGATCCCTCATCCTCAAGAAGGTGCCCGCGTGCTCCCGGCGCCGGTGCGCCATGACCGCATCCCTGCACCGCCACGTCAAGACCCCGCGTTGCTCCAGGCAGTGACGCGCGGGAATCCCCAGGAGCAAGCCCCACATCAGCAGAGAGCTCTCATGGGCACTGCAGGCTGCCGCGCCTTTACCTCCGAGCTGCTTAGCATCGCATGGCCCGGCAAGTTCAAGCTAGACCTGCCTCCTCGCTACGACGGCACCGCCGACCCCGCGGAGTTCCTCTAGCTCTATGAGCTGGGCATCGAAGCCGCCAACGGGGACGAAAAGGTCATGGCGAATTGGTTTCCCATGGCGCTCAAGGACGGTGCCCGCACCTGGGTCCTGAACCTGGCTCCTGGCACGATCTCCTCCTGGGAGGAGATGCGCACCCGCTTCATCGCCAACTTCCAAGGCACTCGCGATCGGCCCCCAGCCATGAGTGACCTGCGCCGCATCAAGCAACAGCCAGGAGAGACCCTGCAGAAGTACATCCAATGCTTCAACAACGCCCGCCTCAAAATCCCCAGGGTGATTGAGGAGGCCGTCATCTTAGCCTTCTTCGATGGCGTGCGTGACATCAAGATGAAAGAGGAGCTAGCAATCCATGAAGACCTATGCACATCCCTGGAGCTGTTCAACTTGGCGACCAAGTGCGCCAGGGCTGAGGAAGGGCGCCTCTCCCTCCTCGAGCTTCCGGCTGCCGATCCAGAAGAGAAGAAGCCCATGTTCAAGGACGCGAAGCGTAAGGGGGCTGCTGTGCTCGCAGCAGAGCCAGACACCAAGCGAGGCAGGGATCAGCTTGAGTCATCCAAGGGCAGCCGGTACTGCATGTACCACGACCTCCACAACCACAACAACAACAAATGTCAAGAGCTCAGGGCCGTGCGAGATGGGCGTATCAGCCGATGTCCTAACCGCAACGACCGGCGTTATGGCCGAGGAGGAGGAAGAGGTGGAGGACGTTGGGAAGACCGTGGCCCTCGCAAAGGGTGGCGCGACCGACCTCGCGAGGACCGCTGGCAGGACCAGCCTCGAGAGGGAGGTTGGAGGGATCAGCCTCGTGAGGATCGCCCTCAAGGCAACGCAGGCATCCCTCCTCTGCCACCACCGTCGAGCAGGAATGAAGACCATCACTAGGACGAGGGGGCTGGGGGCTTCCAAGAGCCGCGCGCAATCGCTTGTATCCTGGGCGGCGCTCAGGCCCCAGCCTCTCAGCGCATCTTCAAGAAGTTTGCTCGCGAGGTGAATGCAGTCCTCCCCAAGCTTGAGGCCACGCGCCCTCTCAGGTGGTCAGCGTGCGCTATCACGTTCAGCTCAGATGATCAGCTCAAGTGCGCAGCAACAACCAGAGTCCTCCCGATGCTTTATTCCCCAGTCATCAGCAATGTGCAAGTCACCAGGACCCTCATTGATGGTGGAGCAGGACTCAATGTCATGTCCGTCGAGACATTCAACAATCTCCAAGTGCCATACGATTAGCTTCAGCCGACCAAGCCTTTCTCAGGAGTCACTGATGGTTCCACTCTTCCGATAGGGCAGCGCAACAACTACCGCACCGAGCTCATTGACTTTGACGTCACCCACGTTCGCCTACCATACAATGCCATCCTCGGGTACCCAGCTCTGGCCAAGTTCGTGGCAGTGACCCACCATGGCTACAATGTCCTCAAGATGTCAGGAAGTGGTGGAATTATCACAGTGCCTTGTGAGGAAAGGGATGCAGTGTGTTCTCCTGAGCGTGCCTTCCAAGCCGCGGCCACTGAAGACCCAGGTCACAGGAGCAAGAGGCTTCCCAAGGCGGTCCCTAAGAAGAAGAAGGCTTCACCTGGCCCAAACCCTCACGAGGCAGGCACCTCCGGAGGCGTTGCATCAGGATCCATGCCCGTCCAAGGGGCGCCACCCTCTGTCGCATAGGAAGGCGTGCGGGTGCCCTCCTCGGGCAGGGCTCGGGGGCTCTTTCTTGGAGAGCCACCGACTTGGCCAAGGTCATGAGGGAGGCGCTCGTGCACCACTTGGAGGCGTGCTTCAAGGCACGCTTCCCTCAGGAAGGTATGAGGCAAGGAGGGCCAAACCCTCAGGAGTTCATCGCGAGAAACATTCAGGAGCTACAGGAGTCAAGAGTCATGCGCGGCAGCCGCCGCTTGCCCACCGTGGCCCCACATCCAGGCGAGGATGGTGGGCTACGCGTCTGCATAGATGTGCCAGGGATCAACCGAGCCGCGTCTCAGGAGCGCCTCTGGCCTTCACGTGTGGGGCATTGTGAGGGTCCACCTCACAGCTACGTTCGCATGCCTTTCGGCCTGCCGAATGCGGCTGCCGTTCATCAGCGCCTGCTGAGGAGCATTCTGGAGGCTCAAGAGGTCAGGCATCGCATGGTCCTGGCGGAGATGGAGATGGCCCTCGAAGACCCACCAGTGCCCCTGGAGCCTCCCAAGGCTCCAGGTCCCGGGAGCTCATGAGGGTCGGCTTCCTCACCGCGCGTCGTCCGCTACTTCAGCATCACTTCGTCCCCAACGGTATCAGGTGACATCTTTCAAAGTTCCATTTTCAGCTGGGAGCGCCCGCAGGGCTGCAACATTCCCAGGTAGCGTGGGTCCGTCCCTGCGGCATGTATCTGTTTTGCTTATGCTCTTTACCTACCTTGTTGGAGGCGCCCCTCGGGCTACATTATCCCCAAGCTGCTCAGGCCTGACCCAGTGGCGTTTTCCTTTTCCGCATCTATCTAAATGGATTTGCTTCTTCATGCTTAACGTGCTTGACCTAATCGCCTGCTCGATTGACACCTACCTTTGGAGCCACTCGCTCTGGCACGGTACTTGCGCATGGTTCCATCACTGCAACGCCGAAAAATCTGAGTGGCTAAGCTCTGGTTGCGGTTGCCCCGCAAGGTGCCACCTCACCAGGCCCTCAGTGCCCCACTCACTCCCTCGGAGTGACCAATGGTTGGCTTGCAACCGTAACAACAGCCCTTGTTTCCCCTCATGATTGGTATGCAGGACCCGCTCCAGGAGTAACGCTGGTGGCGTCGCGAGCCTTCTCTCCGGTACGATCCGCTTGCACGTTAAAAGGGGGGTGCCTGAGCATCGCGACTCATGGGATCTTACCTGCTCTCCAGCCCTCACCCCCTGGAATTGACCCAGGGCATCGCGACCTGTCATACCAGCGGCAGCTGAGCTCGCTCAAGGGCCGGGACCTGAGGACGTAGAGCATTAAGGAAAGTGCGGGGGAGAGGGAAGAAGCTCGCGAGGACCTAACCCAGCAACACCTTAGCTGCTGCCGCGCAGGCCCGACACCTCACCGCAAACTACTCCAAACCTACCAGATAAGTCACACGAAAACTGATTCGACTTAGTGCTAAACCCTCGCCTAGTGCAGATCTGTCACGACAACGTTGCCTACCTTTCTTGCCCAGCGGAGGCTGCTTGAGCGCTAAAGGGGACCTCCTGAGCATCGCGACTTAGGGGCTCTTACTAGACCTCGGGCCGCTCACCTCCTGGCCTTGACCACGGCATCGCGACTTGGCATACCAGTGACGACTGAAGCCTGCCTGGGGACCGGGACCTGTCAGCATAGAGCACCAAGCCCTCGTGAGGAAAGAAAGGGGGAGCCGAGCCGGGACAGGACAAGCATCTCGCATCAATTCATAATAAGGATATAATATCCACAAAAGACATGGCCAGCGCCTTACATACCCCCGTGGGGTGGTACTTCGATTCCCCGCAGGGAACAAAACGGGCTAATCCTAAGGAACGCTAACTACACGCGCCTCCGCAGGAGACGCCATCATCAATAGTGGGCCGTTAGGCACCGGCGCCAACCCCATCCAGCTCAGTGGCATCGGCAGCCTGATGCAGCTGCCCTGCTCCAGGAGCGACGCGAGCTCGGGGGCTCGTAGCTGTCGCCGCTCGTCTCCGGAGTCGCGTGAAGCTCAACGGAGTCGCTGGACCCTCCGGCTCCTTCGCTGCTGCCTGAGGGGCTGCTGCGGAAGCGGTTGGCAGGCCTGGTCCTCGCCACAACGACGCCCCGGGCGCCTTTCTCGGGGCAGCATTCTAGCCGGCGTCCTTCCGCGTCGAAGACCTTGAAGAACATCAAGTAGGCGCCATCATATTCAAGGTGGATTACGAGGGCACCCCCTGTCCGACAGACCCGGGCAATCTCGCCCCAGCCCCTGGTCTGTAGACCTTGCCCGAAGTGACAACCTCGACCTCCGCTCCGGTCGCAGGGGTACTGCAGTCAGCGTGCTGCAGCTAGAGCTCAAGAGGCCCCCTCGGCGGGATCTCGAATATGAAGGAGGGAGGAAGGCTAATCCAAGATCGAGGAGGCATGGCGGCGTGGAGCACAAACTCGCGAGAGGAGCCCTCGGCGTGGACTCAAGGAGGAACGACGCACACCATCGTGACCCGCCGGCGTCGACGGCGGCACTGTCGGTGTGGCTCGGCGCCTTCTCCTCCAAGGCCCTCGATGCAAGCGTACAAGGACAGCGGGAACCCAGGTGGTGGCCGCTCGTACCAGGGCCTCGACGCGTCCTGCCGAGCACCCTCATCTCGGCGGCAGAGGACTAGCCGCTTCTTCGGCGGAAGCGGGTCGGGACCCTCTCGGGGGTCCTTCCCCTTCTCTTCTGCAGAAAACCGGCTAATTGGTGCCATCGGCGTGATGTGAAGCAAAGGCGGGGAAGAAGAAAGGAGTAGCAGGGAGAGATGAACTGGAATGGCTCGTGCCGTACCGTACTTATAGCCGGAGGAGGCCAACCGTCGACCTGCACGATCGCAGGTAATCATGACCCATTTTTGCATGCAGGGACTTGTCAAGTCATACGGTTGTCGAGGCGTCGTGGGGAAGCATAGACGCCCACGTCCAATCAATCACCACACGGCGCCCAAGGTCGTAGGCTATTGGGGCCCGCGACGCTTTGCACTTGCCCCTTCGCTTCTCTGCTAAACCAAGTCCGGGCGCACCTTGGGCCCGGGGACAACTGTCGGCGTTCTGGGAACAGGGGTCCCCAGACTTGCCTGCCTGCGGCCTGTGGCGTGGCTCAAGTGGGGGCCCAGTGCGGCCCAGCTTCATCAAGCTCAAGCTCAAGACCCTCGCAAGGGGCGAAGCCTCACGGGGCGGACGACAGGAAGCTTCCTCAGGAGCAGCCTCATCAAGCAGGCTCGCGAGGAGGCGGAGAGATCAAGGCAAGGGCACCTCGCGAGGAGCCCGTGACGCAAGCCATGACGATCGAGACCAGGCGGGCACCGGCCTGTGCAGTGTCCTTGTTTCCCTTTCGGTGCAAAGGGGGCAAGAACAGGCCAAGGCATCAGGCAAAGGTTACTGTTTCGGTGCAACAAGACCAAGACTAGCAGAACGGCAGGATGGAGGTCATCGTGGAGCCCAAGACGGTGTCATCGTCAGAGCCTTTGGCAGCCGAAGACCAACTTTAGTCAGGATAAGTTTACTAGATGTTCCCCTTCAAAATGGCCAATTGTTGGCACCGTTCCTGCTCATTATTTGGGAAGAGGCCCAGGGCCTCCCTCTATAAATAGGACTAGCCACCACAGGGCAAAGGGATCGGATCCAGACTACGCATAGACTAGAGACAAGCGATTGAAGTCACCCTAGCAGTTCAGCGCACCAGCTCAAGAACAGCCCTCGCGAGGCCATTCTCCCATTGTATTGTTCATCATCAGCCCCTGAGGCAATCCACCACACCACACGCTGGAGTAGGGTATTACACCACAATGGTGGCCTGAACCAGTATAAATATCGTGGCACTTGTGTGTTCTTCTTTCTAGCCTAGATCCTTTGCGAGACTTAGAGACGTGAACTGGTAGGGGAAAGGTCTTCGTGTGCACCCATTGTTCGAACCTCAAGGGTCTGCCGGAACCCGAAATCCGACAATATCCCCCTAGATACAATCCATAGATTCATCAAAACAAGCAAACAACACAACATAAACAGAATTTGTCAAAAATAGAACAGTTTGTAGTAATTTGAACAATAACCATACCTCGGTAACTTCAAAAATTCTGAAACATTAGGAAGATATGGGAAATTTGTATATAATTTTTTTTTAAAAAATCAGAATTTCATCATGCTCCTACTAATTTTGACAATTCTGCTATTCGATGCAAAAGTTTCTGTTTTTGCACAAAATTAAAGCAACTATCATCCAAATCATCCCAAAGGCTTTACTTGGCACAAACACTAATTAAAACACACAAAAACAACCATAACAGTAACATAATTATGTGCACACAAAAATAAAATAAAAAGTAATTACTGGGTTGTCTCCCCCAAGCTCTTTCTTTAGAGATATTAAGACACGCTTAAGATTTTATTTATGCTCACATGAAAGATAATAATTGAAACACAAAGAGAGCATCATGTAGCATGTGAAAAACACATTTAAGTCTAACATACTTCCTCTGCATAGGAATTTTATAAGCAAAAAAATTATCAATACAAGAAATATCTAGCATATGCAAGGTAGAAGAATAAAACATTGACGTCAACATACCAACAATATTTTTCTCTGTCAAAATAATTACATGTAGGATCATAATCAAATTCAACGATATAGATATCATATAAAAATTTCTCTTCCTGATCCACACGCATAAAAGTCTTATAATCTTCCAAGGTAGTGTGATTAACATCAACTAAAGTCATGACCTCTCCAAACCCACTTTTATCATTAATGCAAACATTATTATCAATTTCATATTCATCATGAGGCTTAAATAAATTTTCAAGATCATAACAAGCATCACCCAAATCATGATCATTACAATGAGTAGTGGACATAACAAAATCATCATCCCTAAGATTGTGGTTTTGCATAATATTAACACAATTGCTATTAATAAAATTTATAATAACATCATTGCCATCATGCTTTTTATTCAATGAGCTATCATGAATCACTTTATAAATTTCTTCTTCAACACTTCATTGCAACTTTAAGATTCACGATTTTCAAGCAAAACTTCATATATATAATCAAGTGCACTCAACTTGTTAGCAGTTGGTTCAACAAAATTAGATATTTTGACAAGATTAGCAAGTGGATGAGGATCCATATGTCTTTAATTTTCTTGTTCCTTTCCTGTTTTTGAGTCTTGACATGAAGGCAATAAAAGCAAGCAAGCAAGCAAGAAGGCAAATGAAAACTATTTTTGTATTTTTGTGAAAATGTTTTAGAAGTGGGGGAGATGAAAACTAGAGGCAAATGGCAAATAATGTAAATGCAAGGAGATGAAAGTTTATGCAATGGTACTTGATAGATGTTGATGATGTCTCCCCGGCAACTGCGACAGAAATTCTTCTTGCTACTAGTGAGTTGCGTTGGGATTTCTCGAAGAGGTAAGGATGATGTAGTACAGTAGAGATAAGTATTTCCCTTAGTTAAGAACCAAGGTTATCAATCCAGTAGGAGAACCACGCAACACCTCGTTAGCAGTACCTACACACAAAATAACAAATACTTGCAACCAATGCAAACAAGGGGTTGTCAATCCCTCAGCGATTAATTGCAAGGACTAAATCTTGTGGTGGTAGATAGATACATAAAACACAAAATAAATAAAGTAAATAAAATTGCCACAAGGTATTTTTTGGATTTTAATATATGATAAAAAGTAGACCCGGGGGCATAGTTTTCACTAGAGGCTTCCTCCTTGAAAATAGCGTATGGTGGGTAAACAAATTGTTGTTGGGCAATTGATAGAAAAGTGACTAATCATGACGATATCCAAGGCAATGATCAAGTATATAGGCATCACGTCCGAGACAAGTAGACCAACTCCTTTTTGCATCTACTACTATTACACCACCCATCAACCGCTATCCAGCATGCATCTAGAGTATTAAGTTCATAAAGAACGGAGAAACGCCTTAAGCAAGATAACATGATGTAGACAAAGTAAACTCATGCATGAATAAAACCCATCTTTTTATCCTTAATGGCAATGATACAAACACATGTTATGTTCCTTTCTATCACTGGGATTGAGTACCGCAAGATTGAACCCATCACAAAGGACCTCTCCCATTGCAAGAAAAATCAATCTAGTTAGCCAAATGAAATCAACAGATCGGAGAGAAATACAAAGCTATAATAATCATGCATACAAGAGTTCAGAGAAAACTCAAATAATATTCGTGGATGATCTGATCATAAACTCACAATTCATCGGATCCCAACAAACACAGTGCAAAAAGTGATTATTTCGAATAGATCTCGAAGAACATCGAGGAGAACATTGTATTGAAGATCAAACAGAGAGAACAAGCCATCTAGCAATGGACCCGTTGGTCTATGGTAAACTTCTCACACATCATTGGAAGGGAAGCAAGGTTGATGTAGAGCCCCTCCATGGTTGATGCCCCCTCCGGCAGAGTGCCAGAAAAGGCCTCCAGATGGGGTCTCTCAAGAACACAAGCTTGCGGCGGTGGACAAAGTATTTTGGGTGGCTCGCTGATGGTTTCCCGATTTTAGAGAATTTATAGATGCAGAATTAGGTCAAAGGTTGAACATGGGCCCCACAAGCCACCAGGACGCACCTACCCCCTGGGCACCCCATGGTGCCTCGTAGGCACCTCCTTCATCTTTGGCCCTCTCCCAAATCTTCCAGGGTCTCTTTTTTCCACAAACAAATTTTCCAAAGAAGTTCCGTGGCATTTGGACTTTGTTTGGTACTGATATTCTAAAAAAAATCAAAAATAGGCAAAAAAACAACAACTTGCACTAGGCATTAAGTTAAAAGGTTAGTCCAAAAAAATGATATATAATTGCTTGTAGTTACATATAAAACATCCAAGATTGATACTATAATAGCATGGAACAAAAAAATTATAGATACGCTGGAGACATATCACCCTCCACAAGGACCTAGTCGTCAACAATGCAACCCTTGGCATCCGCCAACCATCATTGTAGGTCGGCCTCCGCCTCCTGGCTCTCCCTCAATTGAGTCCTGGGGCCCTTGGTGATGCCCTGGTTACCAGTTAGCAGGCCAGCATCCACCTTTAATAGCTCGTCGTAGGAGCAGGCCTTCGCGCCCTTGATGCATGCCAGCTCTTGTGCATGCTTCGCGGCCTCATAATCGGAATCCACTTGGCCTGCAGCCACGGAAGCTGCTTGAAGGCTGCAAACCGGCAAAACAATGAAGAGGTGAGCACAAAATCATTGTGTAAACAACCAGTTATAGCATGGACAACTTATTGCAGACGTCCGCCAACGGCATCTGTAAACGAGTGATCTGCTCTTGCTCTGCATTGACCTGTTGCGTTAGGTCACACGCTCGATGATCTAGTTCCATCGCATGGGTCTACAACATCCCAAATATTCAATTTGGAATGTTTTACAATTATTAGATAAGCATCTATACATGTTGTTTGAATTGAGTGGCATTTGGAAATTTAGAGGCAATTGGAGTTTTATTTGAATTTTGAATCCAACTTGCCATTTGAAATTTAATTTAAAAAGTCCTGGAAAAATACTTGTGCAGAAGTATGAGAGGAGCTAACAAGACACTCCAAAAATGTCAGAAGAAAATAATGCCAAAAAGTTTGAATTCAAATTCAAATTTTATTTGGTTCTTTTGGCAGAAAAATGTTTTTTTTATTATGTTTCTGTTTGCCTTTAGAAAAATGTTCATCTTGTAGAATTTATTTTTCTGATCTTTTTGATATATAATATATATATATGTCCTATATAAAAGTATTATATATATTTAACTATATTGTATTTTCTTCTTTGCCTAATTCAAAAAAAAGAGAACGCACCATGGCCAGGCAAGCCAGCCCAGCAGCCAGCGAGCCGAGCCAGCCAGCCCAGCAGCACGCCGTGTCCGACCCCCCTTCGAATCGATCGTCCGACCCAACTCCCCTCCCTCTCTCTCACTGAACTGCCAGTCCCACCCTATCCCTAACCCCTCGCCCACACCTCGCTCAACACCGAGTCGGAGCACGTCCAAAGCGCCGCCGCGGTTCCGATCCTCACGGGATCGCGCTCTCGCTTCACCCCCCTCGTCCAAGAAGGTGCCCTATATAAATCCCTCGGCCTCCGCCCTCGCACCCCCTAAAATTATCCTCTAATAACCCACCACAGCCGCCTCCACCTCCGAATCGATCTCGTCACATACATTGTCGTCCATCGCCGTTTGCGACGCCAGTGAGCACCAACTGGACCCCCTTTTTCATCCACAAATCACCCTCCACCAGGGGCACCCCGTTGACACCTTTTCATCATCTAGGGAGTCACCGTCGCCCCGAGCTTGTTCGCCCGCCGCCGGAGCTGCAACACGCCCGAGCATCGTCGACACCGCCCCGGTCACCTCCATCAACCCCGAGCTCTGCCAACTCCACCATCGAGCGCGTCTCACAGAGCCGCATCACCCGGACACCTCTGACACCGCCCCGATGACCGGAGCCGCAACACCATCGTCGCCCGACCCACCGCCATGCACCGTCGCCGTCGACCACCCCGCTGTAAGCCCGCACCTCCCTCCATCGTCCAGGTTAGAACCATGAAGCGTTTGGATTTCTAGTAGATCGGGTTTTTAGCTCGGCTTTATTACGGTTAGTTCTGGTTAAAATTTTAGTGGTTTAGTTAGACCTTTCCGATCGGTTTTATTCCTTGCGCTTTGTTTAGTTAGTTTCGACCGAGCGTAGAATAGCTATAGATCGCACCGCCTAGGCCCATTAGCGCCACTGGTTTTTTGTATTTATATTTTCATTTCTGCTTTTTAAAACAGAAAAGTTACAAATTTGTAAATTCGATTTCTCCTGGCATAATTAATATTTTAGTTGATTATTTTTTTTCTAGTTCGCAAATTTCCTATAGTTTCTATATAAAATAGTTTCGGCCATGTTTTAGTTTATTAAATTTGTTTTATCTGAATTTTACTCAGATTAGTATGTCTGCTATAAAATGAGCTAGGATTAAAAAAATTATTGTTTGTTTTTGCCACTACTTTGTTTTGACCTTGCCTAGCAGTAGGATTATTTCGGGTATTTATAGATTTTATTAAAATTAGTTTTACACGAAAACAAGCCTATTCTAGTTATTCTTAACTCGCTGCTATTTTCTCTTGTTTTATTTATTTTAATTGTTTTTCACCTGTGTTATATTTTATTTCAGATTAGTTTCTGTAGTTACAGAGGGTGGACTTTTATTTACAGAAAAAGAAAATGTTTCATTTTATTTTCTTACTAGTTTTGTTTTAGGCATAGGTAGAGTTTCAAAATAGCTTTTAATGTAATTCTTTTTGCACAAAGTTTTTATGTTGTTTTCTTTTTTGTTAGTTAATAAAAATCTAGTTTTGCTTCTGTTAAGGAAAGTTTTAGTAGGATAAAAGTATTTTCTAGTTGTTTGCTTGAAGTAATGAAAACCTTGGTTTGAGTCCTTCGAGTTTTCTTTGGGTTTGGTTTCATTGCTTATGTGTGATTTATGTTAGCTTGTTGTTATGTGAATATAGTTGTATGCTTATGTGTTTATTGTTTGCTTCGAATGGAATTCCCAGAGTGCGAAGCTTGCTATCACGAGTCACTAGCGTTCGAAGACCGTCAGCCAGGCAGATGCAATTTGTTTTTTTTAATCATTTTTTATTTAGCCAGCGTTCGCTCATTAGGTCTCTTTAGCGAACGATTTTTGTTCTTTTAAGCTTCTATAGCGAACGTTCGTCCGTTACATTTTTTTTCTTTTATTTTTCTATCAGGGACCTATTCGCTAGTTTTTATTTAAAGTTTAGCCCCTGTGTTTCAAACTAGCACAACTCTTTGCTCGCTTGTCCAAATTTGATGAAACCAAAGCCAAAATCTTCAGAGCAATCTCATCTATCCATTAAACGAACTTAAACATGTTTTTGAAAGGTTAAAATTTGAATTTGTTCACATTTGAATTTGAACTTCTTCTGATCGTAACTTGAGTTTTGTAGCTCCGTTTTAGTTGATTCTTTTTGCAAATCGAAGCTCATCTCATGTACCTTCCGTTAAGATCCAATCCACATAATTATGGTACTGTAAAAAATTGTTTTATGTTTAGAGTAGTTATTTGCTTGTTTTTGAGTTTCCAAATATTTTCTTCGGTTTTCTTTGCATCTTTTGCTTCAGTGCTTATGTATGCTATTGTTTGTTTACGATAGATTTTCCGGAGTGCGAAGCTTGTTACTATGAGTCTCTAGAGTTTTCCGATCATCGGCAAGGCAAGTTACACTTTGATCATACTTTTTCATACCCAGTTTTTACTATGCATTAGTTTCACCCACAAAGATTGCATGAGTAGGATTGGGAACATGTGGTTTTGCTATGTAGTTCATGAGGTAGGAACCTTTTACCTTTGATCACCCTAGGAATATACGTTATGCTCATAAATTGCTTAGCCATGCTCGTAGACGGGGATTGGTTTGTGAGATTCATGCAAGTTGCGAGAGATAATAATTTTGGGACAAGTTAAGGTGGCAACTTTAATACACATCTGGGTGCATTGTTTGGGGCACTTGGAGAAACCAGTGCTTGTCCAAGGTAATCCCGAAGTACCCGTGTGATTACCCTAGATCCGCCACCCAGGCTCAAATGGATCATATGATATTTCATGCCTCGGAACTTTCGTGTGCAGCCACAAGCCATTATGGGCTCTGGCATAGTTGAATAAGTTGTGTGACCTCTTTCCATGGTAGACTAGCAGATGTAGTGGGAAAGTAGGTGTACCGGTCTACCCAGGGTTTAGAGGGAATGCTTCAGAAAGACTATGTATCGATCCTCCAATCATGAATGCGGTCGAGTCTTGTGGGGAAAAGTGCGCAAACCTCTGCAGAGTGTACAAACTAATCATGGTTAGGCGTTTCCCCGGCTATGGACAATTTGAGTATCTGGAAGTGAATTGTTTCTTGATCTCATCACTCTATTTAATTAATGTATTGGGTTTATTATTATACTTAGTAATTCTGGGATTGAGTTGGAGGTACCTTCTCAATAATGTCATAAACTTGGTAGTAAATATAATTTATTCCATTGTTGCAGGGAAAAAATAGCTTTATGCAAAATTAAACTTAGATCCTCCACCAGCCAAATATGCATGTAGTTATAGTCGCTTTCATTCATTGCTCTATAGTGTGACTTCGCCAGCATATTCCATGTGCTGACCTACATGGCTGCAACGTCTCATGTTGCAGAGCTTTTCAACGAAGAATAAGGTGCGCTAGGTCGTTGCCATGCACTCAGTTTTGCCGTGGAGTTGATGGACTCATTTATCTTCGAAGCTTCCGTAGTTATTTTATTTAGTTGGCCTTCAGCCATATTTTTGTAATAAATACTCTTTATGAGGACGTCGATGTAATATGTGTGTGATTGAACTCTGTTATAATTCCCCGAGTACTATGTGTGTCAGCATACCGATCCAGGGATGACACTTAAGCACAGAGACTTCAATCCATTGGGATCGGGTTGCTACAGGTTGGGAGGCGAAACTATAAGTCCCTATCTTTCTCTGTGTCTGATTGAAACTTTGTACCCATAAGTATCGCGTGAGTGTTAGCAACTGTGAAAGACTAAATGATAGTTGGTTATGTGGACTTGCTGAAAAGCTCTTATATTGACTCATTCTGATGTTATGATAAATTGCAATTGCTTTAATGACTGAGATCATAGTTTCTTAGTTTTAAATGAAGTTTTCGATTCATACTTTACCTTGTGAATGAATTGTTACTTTAGCATAAGAAATCATATGACAATATATTTTGCTGTTCTAAAGATGATCATGATGTCCTCATGTCCGTATTTTATTTTATTGACACTGCTATCTCTACAACATGTGGACATATTTTTCGATATCGACTTTCGCTCGATGACAAGCAAGGTCTAATCTTGGGGGAGTGTAGCATCTCAATTTTTTAATTTGGAATGTTTTACAATTATTAGCTAAGCATCTATGCATGATGTTTGAATTTGAGTTGAATTTCAAATTTCAGAGGCATTTTTAGTTTTATTTGAATTTGGATTCAAATTGGCATTTGAAATTTATTTCAAAAATATCTAACAAATAGTTGTGCAAAAGTATGAGAGGAGCTAACATTACACTCCAAAAATGTCAGAAGAAAATAAACCAAAAATTTCGAATTCAAATTTGAATTTTATTTGGAATTTTCAGAAAAATGTTTTTTATTAAGTTTCTGGTTTGCCTCTGGAAAAATGTTTGTCTTGTAGAGTTTAATTTTCTGAAAAATTTGATATATGTATGTCCTATATAAAAGTATTTTGTTTTTCTCTATATATTTATATTTCCCTCTGTAGAAATTCAAAAAGAGAGAGAGAGAGAGAGAAACCCAGGGCGTTAGCCAGGCCAACCAGCCTAGCCAACGGCCGAGCCACGGCCCACCAGCACCGAGGCGGCCCGCCCTAGTGTGCCGGCGCCCGAGTGCTCTCGATCGGTCACCCGATCGTCCTCACCTCTCCCTCTCTCACCGACGCGCCGGCCCCATCCCTTCTCTTTCCCCTCGCCCACGGTATGCGCTCTGGAGCACGCCCATCCGCTGTCTCGGTTCCGATCTTCCCGTTATCGCGCTCCGAGACCCCCCCTCCTCCAAGTTGCTGTCCTATAAATTCCCCGCACTCCTCCCTCGACCCCCTTAAACCCCGACTCCAAAACCCTACCCACACCACGCCACCTCCACCACCGTCCGCCGCCCATTCCGACACTGGTGAGCCACTTCCCAGCCTCCCAGCTCCGCCATCCAAAACCCCTCTCCCTCCCATACCTTACTGACATAACCTCGCCGCCCAGGGACCACCAACGTCGGCACCTTGAGCATCGCCGCCCATCACCGGAGCTGCAGCTCGCGGGACTCTGCACTGCCTCACCCTGATCGTCTCTGCCGTCCCCGAGCCACCTCGACGTCACCACCGCCTCCACCTCGATCCACCGCGTCGCCCCGACGTCACCGCCATTATCCCGGAACACCGGAGCACCTCCGCCACCGATGCCCGAACTCACCTCACCGTCGACTGCCGCTGTAAGCTGCCGGACCTCTCCCCCCCTCCGATCTAGTTTCTAGGGCCCAGATTTGAGCTGCCGAAGAGTTAGGTTTTTCTTGTCATACTAGATTAGTTTTTGTTTTGTTTAGATCAGTTTAGTTTATTGCTCGGTTTAGTTAGACTGGCCGATCGGCTTATTCTGGTTAGCCTGTAGACATATTAGCCTATTAATCGCATGTGCGTTGTTTAGTTTTAGATCACCCACCGTTCGGCCCATTGAATCGTTTTTTTTGTTTTATTTAGTATTTGTTTTTGAAACAAAATAGTTCTCATTTTGTAAAATATATAAATCTTAGGTTATTTATTATTTTTAGTTGATTCATTTTTTGCTAGTTTGGAAATTTTCTAAAGTTTCTATATAAAATAGTTTCGGCCATGTTTTAGTTTTTAAAATTGTTTTATTTTAGTTTTAGTCACATTAGTATTTCTGCTATAAAATGAGCTAGGATTAAATTATTTTAGTGATTATTTTTGTCACTACTTTGTTTTGACCTTGCCTTGCAGTAGGATTAATTTGGGTATTTAAATATTTTACTAAAATCAGTTTTACACGAAAACAAGCACATTCTAGTTATTTTAACTTGCTGTTGTTTTTTGTTTTTTTAGTTATTTTATAATTTTATTTTGACCTCTGTTTTATTTTATTTCTAGTTAGTTTCTCTAGCTTTAGAAGGTGAACTTTTATTTACAGAAAAATATAAAAAAATTATTTTTTTTCTTACTAGTTTTGTTTTAAGCATAATTAGTGTTTTAATTTAGCTTTTAATGTAATTCTTTTTGCACCAAGTTTTTATAATGTTTTCCTTTCTGTTAGTTAACAAAACTCTTGTTTTGGTTCTGTTAAGAAAAGTTTTAGTAGGATAGAACTATTTTCTAGTTGTTTGCTTGAAGTAATAAAAACCTTGATTTGAGTTCTTAGAGTTTTCTTTGGTTTGGTATGAGTGCTTGTGTGATTTTCATTAGCTTGCTGTTATGTTATATAGTTGTATGCTTATGTGTTTATTATTTGCTTCGCATAGAATTTCCAGAGTGCGAAGCTTGCTATCATGAGTCACTAGCTTTCAAAGACCGTCAGCGAGGCAAGTCATTTGATCATGTTTTTACAATACCTATGATTTGTTGCATTAAAATTATTCCTCCCCACCATACACGAAGTAGGAGAATTTTAAGTTATGTTCTTGAGTAGTATCATGTGGTAGGTTGCACCCAATTCCCCTTGTTACCAATGCCCAGGACGATGTAATTGATTGTTATGCTTTCGTAGACGGGGTTGGTTGAGTGGTTCATAAGGGAGATGTGAGAGTCAAGATGATGACAACCCCATGAATTCAAGCTCAAGATGGACTTCAAATTCACTACTGGGTGGAGGATGGTTGATGGGCACCCTGGAGCAACCAGCGGATGGTTGGGACGCATGGAGAAGCGTGATATGTCTCCAACGTATCTATAATTTATGAAGTATTCATACCATGTCTATAATATTTTTACATGACCCGGACTAACGCTGTTTTCAGCAGAACTACCGTGGTGTTGTTTTTGTGCAGAAATAAAAGTTCTTGGAATGTGCTGAAAATCAACGGAGAATATTTTTGCAAAATATAAAAAATACTAGAATGAAAAGCTACCGGAGGTGTGTCCCGAGGCTACCATGAGGGTGGAGGGCACCCCCCTTGGGCACACACCCTGCCTCGTGGACTCCTTGTGGGCCCCCTGACATGAAACCAATGCCAACCCCTCCTAAAATCCAGAAAACCCCATAACAAAAGGAAGACCGGAAGTTCCGCCGCGGCAAGCCTCCAGAACCATGAGACATCAATCTAGGCCCTCTTCGACACCCTACCAGAGGGGGCCATCATCATCAGAGGCCATGGAGGAGGATCTCAGAGGGGCCATCATCGCCATGAAAGCCAAGGACCAGAGGGAGAACCTCTCCCCATTCAGGGGGGGAGGCCATGGAGGAAGAAGCACAAGGGGGAGAACCTCTCCTCCTCTCTCTCGGTGGCGCCGAAGTGCCATAGGGAGGGGAATCATCGCCGCGGTGATCGTCTTCATCAACATCACCATCATCATCATCCTCATCTCTTTTCAGTGGTCCACTGTCCCGCACCCCGCTGTAATCACCTACTTGAACATGGTGCTTTATGCCACATATTATGATCCAATGATGTATTGCCATCCTATGATGTTTTGAGTAGATTTCCATTATCTTTGGGTTGATTGATGATCTAGATTGGTCTGAGTTGCATGTTTTATAATTGGTGCTGTCCTATGGTGCCCTTCGTGTCGTGCAAGCATGAGGGATTCCCGCTGTATGGTGCTGCAATACGTTCATGATTCGCTTATAGCGGGTTGCTTGAGTGACAGAAGCATAAACCCAAGTAAGGGGGTTGTTGCGTATGGTATAAAGGGGACTAGATATGTTAATGCTATGGTTGGGTTTTACCTTAATTATCTTTATTAATTGAGGATGCTTACTAGAGTTCCAATCATAAGTGCATATGATCCGAGTAGAGAAAGTATGTTAGCTTATGCCTCTCCCTCATATGAAATTGCAATGATGACTACCGATCTTGTTTACAATTGCCTAGGACAATTATGCACACTGGCCCATCATTATTCTACACGCGCTATTTATAATACTTAAGAAATATATTCCAACTTTATGATAACAGTACCTACTTTTATATTTTAGCTCTCCATATCATGCGAAGTTATCCTCTTCATACCCACAACATATTTTTATTTTGTGTTTCTAGTTGGAAGCAAACGTTCAGTGTAAGTAGAGTCGTATCAGTGGTAGATAGGACTTGAGAGAATATTGATATTACCTTTAGCTCCTTGTGGGTTCCACAATCCATGCTTATCACTTCCACCTTTGGAAATTGCTATGATGATTCCCTACACTTGGGGATTATCAAGCTCTTTTCTGGCGCCGTTGCCGGGGAGCAATAGCATGGGGTTGATATTCTCGTGTGTGCTTTTTTGCTTTCTTGACTAAGTAGTTTTTGTTTTCCCTTTTTTGCTTAGTTGTGGGTGAAACATACAAAAAATATTAAAAAATGAAAATACAAAAAGAATTCACTTTCCTATTTTGCCTAAAAATTTCTTCAAAAAGAGAAGTGATAAGGAAGTTATGCATTCGAGAAGTGAGGGTCGACCTTGAACACTTGTGTTCATGCTCATGGAAACAATGTAGAATTTTTAATGGAAGTTTCTGTGAAAATAACTAACCCCTTGTATATATCCATTGTATTATAAAAAATACGTCAAGCTTTGGCTTTAGGATGGTTAGATTGCTTGTTTACTATGTGCAGTGCAAAAACAGAAACTTTGGCCGTAGCGCGTGAATTTACATTGTTTACTGGAAAGTCAAATGGGTCTGAAACTTTTTGCAAAGTACTTATATACAATTGTTTTAGAGTATCCTAACTGTTTTGAATTTTTGGAGTTACAGAAGTATATGAAGTTTCCAGATTACTACAGACTGTCCTGTTTTTGACAGATTATGTTTTCTATGTGTTGTTCACTTATTTTGATGAACCTATGGGTAGTATCAGGGGGTATGAACCATGGCAAAGTTGGAATACAGTAGATATAATGCTAATATTAAATTGTAGTGAGATTACAACAGTACCTAAAGGTAGTGATTTGCTTTATTATACTAACGGACCTCACAAAGTTTTTGTTATGTTTTCTGTGGATCAAGTGTTCGAAGAAAGAATAGTTCCCGATGTGAGAAGAATAAAGAGAGGCAAGAGTTCTAGCCTGGGGATGCCCAAGGCAATCCAAGTAAATATTTCAAGGATACTCAAGCATCTAAGCTTGGGGATACCCCGGTTGGCATCCCATCTTTCTTCTTCCACAATTATCGGTATACCTCAATTTTTGTTTTGTTCACATGATTTGTGTCCTTTGTGTTTTTATTTTTCTTTATGAACAATGCTACTATGAGATAGCCCTTACTTTATTTATAGAATGCTTCATGTGCTTCACTTATATCTTTTGAGTATGACTTTATAGAATGCTCTTTGTGATTCACTTAAATCTTTTGAGTATGGTTTTATAAAACGCTTCGTGTGCTTGACTTATATATTTTGAGCTCGGATATTGGTTAATCTATATTAATTACGAGAATGCTCCATGAACTTCACTTATATCTTTTGGAGTATGAATGAGACTATCATCGAAAGTGGGTTTGGAAGAGTGTCAACTGTAGGAAGTAATGGTCCCACTATTTTGGAGGGTGTTGAATCTTAGTGTGATATTTATGAAAGTGGATTTGGAGAGGTCATGACTTTAGTTAGTAATGATTCCACTATTTCGGAAGAGGTTCCAATTGATTATGAGAACAAAGTTGCTATCTATGATGATTATTGTGATGACATGTATGCTATAAAGAATAATGTTAAACATGAAACTTGTCATCATGATTTTAATTTTTCAATTGGATTATGCCTCACATGATAATTATTTTGTTGGGTTTGCTCCCACTATTCCGAATGAGAAGAATTTTGCTCATGTGGGGAGTAGTAAAATTTCTATGCTTGTAGATCATGAAAAGAATGCAGAGGGTTATATTGTTGAAGTCATTCATGATGATATTGAAAATTATAATTAGGGAGGAATATATGCTTGTTGGAATTGCAATAATATCAAGTTTCCTCTCTATGTGCTTAAAGTTTTGAAGTTATGCTTGTTTTGCCTTCCTATGCTAGTTGATTCCTTTTCCCATAAACTGTTTGCTCACAAAATCCCTATGCATAGGAAGTGGGTTAGACTTAAATGTGCTAGTCATATGCTTCATCATGCTCACGTTATGTTTTCATTCTTACCTTTCATGTGAGCATCATTGTCGTCATCACGCCTAGCTAGAAAGGCATTAAAGAAAAGCGCTTGTTGGGAGACAACCCAATATTTATCCTTGCTGTTTTTGTGTGATCACATGATTAAGCTACTGTAGTAATCATGTTTTATAGCTTTTGTATCAATAAAGTGCCAAGTAAGACCTTTGGGATGGCTTACGGTGATAGTTGATTTGATCTCGCTGAAAAAAAGAAACTTCTCTGCGCACAAAAACAATTTTTGTAATTCACAGTAGCGTGCTTTTAAGTTGATTCTTTTTGTAGAAGATTAAAAAACAAATTTCTTATGACCTCCTAATTTCTCAGGATTTTTGGAGTAGCAGAAGTATGGTTGTTGTTCAGATCATTATAGACGGTTCTGTTTCTGGCAGATTTTGTTTTCAATGCATAGTTTGCTTGTTTTCTAGTTTCTATGGCTTATATTGCTCAATATAAATTGTAGAAATGATATGGTACAGTAGGAGTTGTCTGATAAAAATTATGCATCTTGTCTTTGAAAATACAAAAGTGAATGATTTACTCTTTATCATACTAACCCATCTCACGAAGTTTTGTTAAGTTTTGTGTGATTGAAGTTTTCAAGTTTTGGGTGAGATATAAATATGAGGAGAATAAGGAGTGGAAATACTCTAAGATTGGGGATGCCCAAGACACCCCAAGGTAATATTCAAGGAAGACTCAAGCGCCTAAGCTTGGGGCTGCCCCGGAAGGCATCCTCTCTTTCGTCTTCAAAACTATCGGTATACCTTACTCGGAGCTATAATTTTATTCGTCACATCATATGTGTTTTGCTTGGAGCGTATTTTCAATTTTACTTGATGTTTGAATAAAATCATTGGATCCGAAATCTTTAATGAGAGAGAGTCCTCTAATGGCAAGTTAATTATTTGACTACTCATTGTCCTTCACTTATATCTTTTTGAGTAGTTTGACATTTACTCATGTGCTTCACGTATATCCTATGAGTAAATGTTTGAATGAATTGAATATCACAAATCTGAATTTATATATGTTTCATATGCTTATACCATGGGGAGTAATGACTTCATACATAATAAGTATAGGTTGTAAATTTGTTGAAAGTTAGCAAATGCAGTATTGGTCACTTGAACAATTCATGAAAGAATATTGAAGGAAGAGAGATTTCACATATAAATATACTATCTTGGACATCTTGTATAATTGTCAGCACTCAATTAAATATGACATGCTAAAAAGTTGATGTTGGACAAGGAAGACAACTTAATGGGTTATGTTTTCTTATATCCGAGTAGAAGTTATATTGTCTTGGATCATCCAACATGTTGAGCTTGCCTTTCCCTCTCATGCTAGCCAAATTCTTTGCACCAAGTAGAAATACTACTTGTGCTTCCAAACATTCCGTAAATCAGTTTTTCCATGAGAGTCCACCACACCTACATATGGATTGAGTAAGATCCTTCAAGTAAGTTGTCATCGGTGCAAGCAATAAAAATTACTCTATAAATATGTATGATCTATTAGTGTGAAGAAAATAAGCTTTATACGAACTAGTGATATAGAAGAAATGAAACCGACGGACTGCATAAAAGGTCTTTATCACAAGCGGCAATATAAAGTGATGTTCTTTTGCATTAAGATTTTGTGCATCCATACATAAAAGCGCATGACAACCTCTACTTCCCTCTGCGAAGGGCCTATCTTTTACTTTTATCTTCTACCCTTATACAAGAGTCTTGGTGATCATCACCTTTCCTTTTTACACTTTTTCCTTTGGCAAGCACTTTGCGTTGGGGTGATCCGGATATATATATCCACTTGAATGTAGGTTTTCATATTATTGTTTACATTACCCTTGAGGTAAAAGGTTGGAAGGCAAAACTATAAGCCCCTATGTTTCTCTGTGTCCGATTAAAACTTTGAACCCATAAATATCACGTGAGTGTTAGCAATTATGAAAGATTAAATGATAGTTGAGTATGTGGAGTTTGCTAAATCAAACCTCTTACATAGACCCTTCTTGAAAATAAGATGAATTGCAATTGTTTTATGACTAAGAGCATGGTTTGTTAGTTTTCAAGAAAGTTTATGATCTATACTTTATCATGTGAATAGCTTGTTACTTGATCATGGGAAGTTTTAAGAGTTGAGCTACTGTTATGATATATAATTATTCTAGTAAAGGTGATTGAAATTATCATTGATCAAACTTGTGCACTTGCTAGCATTCACACTTCATAAATTATTTTTTTATCATTTACCTACTCGAGGATGAGCAGGAATTAAGCTTGGGGATGCTGATACATCTCCAATGTATCTATAATTTATGAAGTATTCATGCCATGTTTATAATATTTTTACATGATTTTGGTATGATTTGATTAGAACTAACCGGGACTGACGCTGTTTTCAGCAGAACTACTATGGTGTTGTTTTTGTGCAGAAATAAAAGTTCTCGGAATGCGCTAAAAATCAACAGAGTATATTTTTGGAAAATATAAACAAATATTGGAACGAAAAGCTACTGGAGGGGAGTCCCAAGGCCCCCTAGGACACGCCCCCTGCCTCATGGACTGCCTGTGGGGCCTCCTAATGTGAAACCAATGCCAACCCCTCCTATAAATCAAGAAAACCCCAGAACAAAAGGGAGATCAGAGGTTCTGCCGCCGCAAGCCTCCAGAACCACGAGAAATCAATCTAGGCCCTGTCCGGCACCATGCCGGAGGGGGCCATCATCACCGGAGGCCATGGAGGAGGATCTCGGAGGGGCCATCATCGTCATGAAGGCCAAGGACCAGAGGGAGAACCTCTCCCCATCCAGGGGGAGGCCATGGAGGAAGAAGCACGAGGGGGAGAACCTCTCCTCATCTCTCTCGGTGGAGCCGGTGTGCCATCGAGAGCGGAATCATCGCCGCAGTGATTGTCTTCATCAACATCACCATCATCGTCATCCTCATCTATTTTCAGCGGTCCACTCTCCTGCACGCCGCTGTAATCACCTACTTGAACATGGTGCTTTATGCCATGTATTATTATCAAATGATGTGTTGCCATCCTGTCGGTGTGCTAGAGTAGGGGTACCCTAGTATCCCGAACTTGTGCACGAGCAGTCGCAGCACCCCGCGGCAAGGCTTGCCGGGCGACCGCCAAGATCCTCTGTGGTTCCTTTGGGGCCATTCAAGAACAAAGTGATCAAGTCAAGGAGACAAGGCCCCGGCAAGAGGAGCTTGCCGGGAAGGCCAACCAAGGCATCTCGAGGAACTTGCCGCGACGCGCCACGCGTCCCGGCGAGGCCCAGTGAGCGACAAGCTTCCGGACGCGACAAGACAACGACCGCGGCAAGGCGCTTGCCGCGGCAAGCTACCACTCTGTACCCGCGCTCCAGCACATCCACCAGCGTGTAGCCCTGGGACCTTTCCAGGCGCGCGTGGCAAGAGGCTGTGCAGCCAGCGGTGCGAGGTGGCAAGCGACGTTGACAATATTGCCATCGTGGCAAGTGGTGGCGCCCCTGACGGTCCCTTTTTGCACTGTTTGGGCGACACAGACGGGCATTTAATGCCTTTGTCCCCTGCTGTCAGGGTTAGGTATGATACACTGTACAAGTAGTTGTACCAACCCCAACTTTTTTCCATTTGTGCCCTTGTCTACGTTGCCACCTGTCGGTGACCCCTTGAACATATAAAAGGAGGGCCATGCGCAATGTAGAAGGGGGGGAAACCAGAAAACACTCACGCTCGGTCTCGTTAGCAGCTAGTGTGTTCTGTAGCACCCAGTGCTCCCGAGCAAGAACTCAATACAATCAGACAAGCAGCAGTAGGAGTATTATCTCTCCGGAGAGCTCCGAAGCTGGGTAAACCGCTCGTGTGCTTCGCCTCGATCTGCTCTTCGCGCGATCTCCGCCCCCCGCTGAACCGAAAGGGGCCCGGTCCGCCGGCCCCATAGGTGTCTGTGGATCCGATTTCCCACGACATCTTTGGTTCGCTAGGTAGGGGGCGTCGAGGTTGTGTGAACCTGATCCGACGTTCATGCGAGCTAGATCTTCATCCTCTTCATCGACATGCCACCGAAGAAGAAGGCTTCGGAGGTGGCTGCTCCGTCCACGTCGATTGTACCACCACCGGAGCAAACGGGTGGTGGGGTAGACGCCGGTGGAAGAACGGGCGTCGACGAGGGAGCTCACGCTGCTGCCAGGTCCAAGGACAAGGCTGCGCAGACCTCGGTGTCCGTACATGCACCGCGCCCATCTCAGGAGGTGCGGGACCGACAGCGTCATGGTACTCGCGGTACCATACGTTCGTTGGACCAAGATCGAGCTGGTGGATCTCAGGGTGCTCAAGACCAGCATGCACGCCAACATGCTTGCACGAGCAAGACACGGTCGCCTGGACGGGATACTGCTCCTTCTAGCATAGTTAGAAGTCCGAGCATATCCCGCTCCTCGCACCGTTCGCCACTGCCACCCACCACTCCAGCAGAAGCTCTGGCACGAGCTCAACTGCTCCTGGATTACCCTCCAACGGCGGACAAGATCAACGAATGGAGGGCCACCATTCAGAGTCTCATCGGCTTCGCCAATGGCAACACTCCACGGCAGCCGAATACATCGCAGCCGCGGCAAGATTGCCAGGCACGAGCCGATGGCAACAAAGCCGGTGGGGGTGCAACCACCGTGCACTCTCCGCCCCGAAGGCCAAGATCGCCGAATCGCCGGATCCACCTCGACAGCGACTCCACCGCATCATCAGAGCCACGAGCTCGTCGCGATCAGTGCCAAGTTCTTCACGAACGACAGCAAGAAGACGCTCGTACTCGCATCGAGCGTCAAAGAGAAGCGCGGCGTCAATCGGACCAGCGCGCTGGGCCCACTGTCGACATGCATGCGACAGGGGAACTAGGCGACTTGCCATACGCGGTAGGTTGCCCTGCGTTCACTCGTGAGCTGCGGCAAGTCCAGTGGCCCAGCACGAAGAATTTCAAGCCAAACGTACCAGAGAAGTACGACGACAAGTCGCATCCATCGGAGTTCCTCAGCATCTACACCATTGCGGTGCAAGCTGCCGGGGGGCGGGACGATAAGATCCTTGCCAACTACTTCCCGCTGGTGCTCAAGCCCAATGTCAGGTCCTGGCTCATGCACTTGCCGGATAACTCCATATCCTCCTGGGCTGACCTATGCCATCAGTTTGTCGGCGCCCTTACAGGCGGCCACAAACCTCATGGCCAAGAAAGTGACCTTCATCTGCTCGCCCAGACGGAAGGAGAGCCCCTGCACAAGTACATTCAGAGATTCAGCCGTGTACAACACAACATCCCAGATGTCCACCCTGCCGCGGTCATCAGCGCGTTCCATCAAAACGTGCGAAACCGCAGGATGCGGGAGGAGATGGCGATGTGCAAGATCAGGGACGTCAGTGAGCTATATGCCCTGGCCGACAAGTGTGCACGTGCTGAGGAAGGGAGGAAACTCCCCGGAGAGAATACCGGAGCAGGAGGATCTGACAGCGATGATGCTGCCCCGGCAAAGAAAAACCGGCGGCGGAACAACAGGAAGAAGAAAGGCAAAGATGTGCTAGTCGTTGAGCAGTCTGGCAATGAAGGTGGCGCCAAGAACGCTGTGGCGGTCGCCGACAAGCAGGACAGCACCGACAAGCAGTACTGCAAGATCCACCGCACCAAGGGCCATGACCTCCAGAGCTGCAAGAAGGTCGAGCAGCTTGTCGAGCAGCAAAAAGCTGAGTACGAGCGACGCGACAAGGAGAAGGCCCAAGAAGTTACTGGGGGATCCGGCAAGAAACGTCCCGGCCGAGGAGGACGCCGCGGCAAGGCCAAGCAGCGGCAAGGAGATAGACCTCCCCGTGGCCGCGACAAGGATGAAGATGACGACGACGATGAAGATATGGATGATGACGAGACCGGTGAGCAGGAGTTCTAGAAAGCCACAGAGGTCCTGTGCATTGACGGCGGTGCTTCTCTGCATACTTCACACCGCCAGCTCAAGCAGTGGGTGCGGGAAGTCAATGCAGCAGAACCACCCGTCGAGTCACGCAAGCCTCTGAAATGGTCCAGCACGCCTATCATCTTTGATATTGAGGACCACCCTGATCGCATAACTGCGGTCGGGTGCTTGCCGATGTTGGTTTCACCAACTATCCGCAACCTCAAGGTCACTAAGATGCTAGTTGACGGCGGGGCCAGCTTGAACCTGATCTCCTCCGCGGTACTCCAGAAGCTCCAGATCCCTGACAGCGAGCTCGAAGAGACTGGCACATTCCAAGGACTCAATCCGGGAAGGAGCAAGCCGAAGGGAAAGATCACGTTGCCGGTGATGTTTGGCAGCGAGTAGAACTTCAGGACTGAGAGGGTCACTTTTGACGTTGCTGATTTTCCATTGCCTTACAATGGGATACTTGGCCGTCCAACGCTCGCCAAATTCATGGCAGCCTCTCACTATGCATACAATGTGCTCAAGATGCTAGGCCCGATAAGTGTCATCTCTGTCCCTGGCGACAAGAAGGATGCTCTTATCTGCGCCGACAAGATCTACCGGGAAGCAGCAGCCGCAGCAGATCGCAAGTCACTTGCCGCTGAAGCTCCGGGGGGGAAGAAGAAAACCAAGTCCGGCAAGAGTTCTGATGCTCACTCCGGCAAGCGCACCTCTTCAGAGTGCTGCGCTACCGTCGAGGACGCACCATCGAGCTCCACCGGCAAGCATAAGAATACAATGGCAGCTCCGCCAGAGACCAAGAAGGTGTCCGCCAAGGAGGACGGCACTGGTGGTACCTTTACCATCAGTGCCACTCTTGACCCTAAATAGGAAAGCGCGCTCATTGCTTTCCTGCGGGCGAACGTCGATGTGTTTGCGTGGCAACCGTCTGACATCCCCGGTGTTCCTAGAAAGTAATCGAGCACCACCTTGCCGTCTGTCCTCATGCGCGGCCCGTCAAGCAGAAGGTCAGGAAACAAGCAGTGGAGCGCCAAGAATTCATCGCAGAAGAAATCAAGAAGTTGGAAGCAGCAGGCCTTGTCAGAGGAGTGCTCCATCCTACGTGGTTGGCCAATCTTGTAGTCGTGCGCAAGGCAAACGGGAAATGGAGGCGTTGTATCGACTTTACCGATGTTAATAAAGCTTGTCCCAAAGACCCATTTCCCTTGCCGCACATTGACTAGATTGTTGACTCCACGGCCGGATGTGACTTGCTTTCATTTCATGACGCATACTCAGGATACCATCAGATCTTCAGGGCAGAAGAGGATGAGGAGAAGACCGCATTCATCACTCCATGTGGCACATACTGTTTCATACGGATGCCTTTCGGTTTAAAGAATGCTGGTTCAATATTTGCTAGGGTAGTCCATGATGCTTTTGAGCCACAAATGGACAGAAATGTGGAAGCCTACATGGATGACATAGTGGTCAAGAGCAAGGACAAGGCAACTCTGATTCAGGATTTGGACGAAACCTTTGCAAATCTGCGCAAGATCAACCTCAACCTTAACCCCGAGAAGTGTCTGTTTGGAGTCCCCTCCGGCAAGCTTCTCGGGTTCTTCGTGTCTCAGCGGGGAATTGAAGCCAATCCCGACAAGATCAAGGCCATTGAGCAGATTGAAGCACCAAAGCACGTCAAGGATGTACGAAGGCTTGCCGGTTGTGTCGCTGCTCTCAGCAGGTTTATCTCTAAGTCTGCTGAGCGCGCCCTGCCGTTTTTCAAAATATTGAAAAAGGCAGGTCCAATGAAATGGACTCCGGAAGCGGAGGCTGCGCTGTAGGACTTGAAGAGATACCTGTCCTCCACTCCAATACTTGTCGCACCTAAGCCACAAGAGAAGTTGCTGCTGTATTTAGCGGCAACCAATCAAGTGGTTAGTGCTGCGTTAGTAGCGGAGAGGGAGGCGGATGATGAGCCAGCAACCACGGCAGATGCATCCAGCGACAAGCAGGGGACTTCACCGACAAGCTATGGTCCCGACAAAGATGGATCTGCGCAGGCGCATGAGGAGATACAGAAGAGAATGGTGCAGCGCCCAGTTTACTTTGTCAGTTCCCTTCTGCAGGGGGCTAGGTCAAGGTATTCTGGTGTGCAGAAATTGCTTTTCTGCCTTCTCATGGCCTCGAGAAAGCTGCGCCATTACTTCCAAGCACACGAGATCACAGTTGTCACTCATTTTCCGCTGAAGAGGATACTGCAGAATCCAGAAGCAACAGGCAGGATTGTCGAGTGGGCACTGGAATTGTCAAGCTTTGGCCTCAAGTTTGAGAGCACTTCAACAATCCAGAGCAGAGCATTGGCAGAATTCATAGCAGAATGGACGCCGACACCAGATGAAGAAATTCCAGAAACGAGCATCCCCGTCAAGGAAGCAAGCAAAGAGTGGTTGATGTACTTTGATGGTGCCTTCTCGCTGCAAGGCACCAGTGCGGGCGTGCTACTTGTCGCGCCCACCGGAGAGCACCTCAAGTACGTGGTCCAGATGCACTTTCCCAAGGAGCAAGCAACAAACAATACCGCAGAGTATGAAGGTTTGCTTGCCGGTCTCAGGATCGCAGCAGACGTTGGGATTAAGAAGCTCATTGTCAGGGGTTACTCGCAGCTTATCGTCCGCCAAGTGAACAAGAATTATCAGAGTCCGTTAATGGAAGCTTACGTTGATGAAGTGAGAAAGTTAGAAGAGCGCTTTGACGGCCTACAGATGGAACATGTTCCAAGAGGTCAGAACGACATTGCCGATGGCCTGTCAAAGTGCGCCGCACTTAAGTTACCTGTGGAACCAGGGATCTTTGTGCTCAAACTGACTCAACCGTCTGTAACACCATCAACTGGACAGAGGAAGAAGAGGAAGTTGATTTTTGGTGACTATTTTCCGGCAGAGCTCCCCGAAGCCGCCGCCAAGAAGGTCCCCAAGATCAACACCAAGGGTGCTGAGGAGCAGTCTGCTCCGGCAAGCCCTAGGGTTTGTTCCGTTGAAGCAGACGCTCCCAACAAGTTTTGCTCCGGCAAGCTTGCCGGGGAACATCAAGCTCCGACTGAGCCGCAGGTTCTCGCCGTAGAAGCGGATGTTCCCGCAGTAGCATATGTGCCTTTAGTCCTTGTTGTCGAGCCGCAAGCTCCAGCATGGGCACAGCAGATTGTCCGTTTCCTTCAGACAGGAGAACTTCCCGAAGAGCAAGAAGAAGCGGAAAGAGTAGCCCGATAGTCAAGTATGTACCAGTTTGTCGACAACACACTATACAAAAGAAGACTCAACGGTGTGAAATTGAAGTGTATTCACCAGGAAGATGGACAAAAGCTGTTGGCAGAAATACATGGAGGCATATGTGGTCACCACATTGGCGCAAGAGCGCTTGCCGGCAAGGCATTCCGGCAAGGTTTCTTTTGGCCGATAGCCCTCCAGGATGCAACTGCACAAGTAACCAAGTGTGAAGCGTGCCAGTTCCATTCCAAGCAGATACACCAGCCAGCTCAAGCTCTCTAGACGATCCCTTTATCCTGGCCATTTTCGGTCTGGGGGCTCGACATCCTCGGCCCCTTTCCCCGAGCTGTCGGGGGCTTTGAGTACTTGTACGTTGCAATCGACAAGTTCACAAAGTGGCCGGAAGTGGAAGCAGTGAGGAAGGTGACAGCACAGTCAGCAGTCAAATTCTTCAGGTCGATTGTTTGCCGCTTCGGGATCCCTAACAGGATCATCACCGACAACGGCACACAATTTACGAGCCGCACCTTCATGCAGTATGTCCAAGATCTTGGCGCCAAGGCCTGCTTTGCTTCTGTTGCTCATCCGAGAAGCAACGGTCAAGCGGAGAGGGAAAATGCTGAAGTGTTGCGCGGGCTCAAGACCAGGACTTTCGACAGGCTGCGCAAGTGCGGAAAGAACTGGATTGAGGAGCTGCCGATGGTTCTTTGGTCGATCAAGACGACACCAAATTGAGCCACTGGCCAGACACCTTTCACTCTAGTCTATGGAGCAGATGCAGTTCTCCCCACGGAACTCGTATACGGGTTGCCTCGAGTGCTCGCTTATGATGAGCTTGAGCAAGAGCAGCTGCGACAAGATGACGCGCTGCTCCTTGAGGAAGACCGTCTTTAGGCTGCTGTACGAGCTGCTCGATACCAGCAAGCTTTGCGCCGCTACCATAGCCGCAAAGTTAATGCCAGAAGTCCCGAGGAAGGCGACCTTGTTCTTCAGCGCATTCAGTCCGCCAAGAATTCCAACAAGTTGACGCCGAAGTGGGAAGGCCCTTACTGGGTGAAACGAGTCGCTAGGCCTGGCGCTGTCCGCCTTGAGACCGAAGATGGCATTCCGGTGAGCAACTCCTGGAACATTGAGCATCTTCGCAAGTTTTACCCGTAAGGCGCGGTTGCCGGAACCTGTTCCGGCAACCACCTTTTGTACATGTCTTGCCGCTGTTGCATGTAATACTTTGTACAAAGCCGGGCGCAGACCCCGTGCATAAGTAAAGCGCATGTGCTCCGTGTATCTTGTCAATTTCATGCTTTCTATCTTTTGCATGTGTTATCTGACACTTTGTGCAGTGCCTACCCCCGGTAAGCAGTAACGAGCCGTAAGGCTCCGTATCTTTATTTTCTCTTCTTTCTTTTTCTCAAAGAAAGGAAGGTTCCCCCGCTCACAAGTTTGCCGGAGCGAAAGGAGAAGATAATGGTGTGGGCCAGGCGTCGTTCAAGAAAGTTTCGCCTTACCGGGAAGCAAACGACAGAAAAGCTAATTTGCCAAAGTTTGAGCAATCAGTTTTAAAAATTTTAAGTTATTTTCCTCGAACGATCGTGCTTTGTATGGAAAACCTGTGCGCGGAGGAACCAACTCGTAGCTAGTTGCACCCTTACTTTGTTTCGAGTCCGCTCAACAACTTAAGTGAGCTGCGACTAGTTGCGACAAGGTTTCTTGTCGGTAGCGGCACCGCCAGCAGGCTGCTGACGTCCCGCACTCAGCGCTCGTGGCTAAGGCGCCTGCACCGGCAAGTTCCCTAAAAGCGTAGGGAAAAAACATACAAATGAAGGAATCAAGTAAAGGAAATAACATAGCAATCGATACCCAAAATAAAGTTATATTACAAGATAGCTTGTCGCAGCTCTAATAGATTGTTCTCGTAACATGACCAGCAGCGACAAGAAAAGGAGAGAACGGGCGGCCTAATCTACGCGATCGCCCTCAACCCTCTTGATCTCACTCACCTTGTCCACAATGGGTGCGACAAGGGTCTTGAGCACTTCCAGATCAGCATCCGGCGGCAGCTTCTTGAGGACGTTGGAGAGGTTAAGGCCTGGGTTGCGGAAGACCACCTTCACCAACACCTTTTGAAGAACCCCCGCGCAGATCGTCCGCGACTCGTCGGCCAGCTGCTTTGGGATCCTTTCCCGGAGTCGCTGGAGGGCCGTCGCCACGCCTTTGAAGAACAAGGTGAGCTTGGCGCTGGGTTGGAGGTTCTCATCGGAGGAATACCCGAAATCCTCCATCCCCAGCTGCGCCAGCTCCCTGTCGATGGCTGCGGCAACATCCACGAGCCCCTCCGTCCAGTGCTCCAAATTCTCCCTGAAGGTGTTCTGGGTGGCGGCAGCACTCGCTAGCAGCGCCTCGTTGGCCTTGATCTGCTTCTTCAAGGCCGCCTCCTGCTCCCTGGCGCCGTCCAGCGTCTTGGTCAAAGTAGCCAGCTTCAACTCAAGATCTGCGTTGGAGTCCTTGGCGGTGCTAAGCTCCTTGCCCTTCTCGACGAGACTACCCTGCAGCTCGCCAAGGGTGTAGGCATCCTTCTCGCGCTCACGCTTGAGCGCGGCAAGCTCTTCACCACTCGCCTTGAGATCGGCCTCCAGGTGCGCCACCTTCGTCTCCAGCTCCTTCTTGGTGGCCTCGGCAGCTGCGGCAGCATCCTCTGCTTCCTTGAGAGCCCCGCCAAATGTTTGCTCGCGCGCGGCAAGCTCCTCCTCGTGGCTGTCAAGGTTGACCTTCCGCTGTGCCAACTCACCCTCCCGCGCAAACAGCTCCTCAGCGGCAAGCCACTGTTGCTCTTCAGCTTCGGCCTTCTCGAGGAGGAAGGCTTTCCGCTCCTCGACAAGTTGCGCCCGCTTCTTTGCTAGGGACCGGAGAGCTTCCTGGTTGCGATCCCGGAGCTCCTCCGCCCGCTTCTCGATGTCCACTCCCGCCTGCGTGACAAGCGCTTCCCGGGATTCCACCTTGGCCTGCCGAGCGCGGTAGAGCGACACCAGCTGCTTGGCGCGTCAACCAGCGTCAGCCCAGTGGAGGCGAGCACCTCTCCATCAAAAGTTTCTCCTTCGACCGGCACCCTGGAGCTTGACGCCCAGGGGAGCTTGATGAAGACGCCATCACCGGCCTTCAAATAGGCGCCGGGCTGGGGCTCTTCGGAGCCCGGCGCTGCGGCAGCGGCGGAGGGATCGGCGGTCGGCGTAGCGCCTTGCGCTCCTGCGGCCTCGGGGTTGTCAGTGCGATCGCCAGACCCCTCGCCAGCTTCTGCGGCGGCAGCTTTGGCGGCCTCTTCGCCGGCGGGATCATCAGCGTCAGCTGCTTCTTCGGTGGCAGCGGCGTCGTCGGTGTTGCCGCGCACGTTCTCCTCGCCGGCAACCTCGGTCTCCATCGGCTCCGCGGTAGATGGATCTGACGGCCGGAAAAGGGAGAAAAGTCAAGCAAATACCCAAAAAGAAAATCAGAAGAAGAAGAACGCAAGGGAAGTTTTCAAGCAAGAGGATTACCTGTGCTGGGTTCTGCAGTCACGGTCTCCGCCACCAGGGGATCGCTGGTGATGTCCCTTGCCGGAGAACTCTCCCTTGCCGGAGACTTCTCCCTTGCCGGAGAACGCTCCCTTGCCGGAGAACCATCCCTTGGCGGTGTAGTCGAAGCAGATGTCATGTTGGGGGCGGCTTCCGCGCGCTCCTGGTGAGGCTGCTCTGCTCCTACACAAACCAATAATCAGATATCAGCAAAATAAAGAGCACTCATGCGCGCCTAACAGCGGAAAGTAAACCATATACTTACGCTGGGGGCTGTGCTGGGGGCTGCTTTGGGGAATGATTGCCGGGTCCGGCAAGGTGGTCTCGGGCGCACCCCCCGCTGTCGCGGTGGGATCGTCCTCGATGACAATCACCGAGACCTTGGCTCTCTTCGCTGCTCTCTGGGCCAGCGTCCTGAAAAGGAATAAGTTCAGAGTGAAGAAAATCAGATACAAGACAAAACAGCAAGAATTAAAGAACTACAAGTACAGCAAAGAATCTTACTCTTCTTCTTCCTCGTCGGAGCTGAGCGCGGAGAGGTTGAAGTCCGGCCCACCTTCAGCGCGACAAGGCGGAGGAGTGGGTTCCCTTAACCGCTTGGCGGGGGCAGCGGCAGGAGCAGAAGCGGTGGTCCGGGAGGACCCCGCTCTAGTTGCCGCAGCGGCGTGAGGCGCTCCCGCAGCAACAGTGCCTGTCACGGTAGAGCGTGTCACGCGGCGCGGCGGCTGTTGACTCGTCTGCTGCCCTGCTACATCCCCAACCTTGCGGAGACGCCTTCTCAGTGGCGCTGGGGGCTCTGCTTGCGGCGGGCTATCTGAAGATGAGGAGGAAGAGGAGTCAGTCTCCGACGAGCCGCTCGCACCCTCGGCGGGATCGCTCGACTCGACTTCGGGCCCGGCAAGCTCTCCCTCACCGGCAAGCTCTCCCTTGCCGGCAAGCTCATCTCGATCGGCAAGGCTTGCCGCCTCTGCTGCCTCTGCCTCCTCCATGGTAAATCCAAACTCGCCCGTGGCAGCGGCTGCCGCCGCCTCTTCCGCCCTAGTGGCGATGCGCTGCATCTCCGCGTCGGTGGTGTCGCGGGTGAGGCTCTTCTGTTCATCGGCGCGGACCGCCACTTCCACCAAGCCATCGAAAAACTCCTGCACAGCGGCATCATTGCACGGATGTGGTCGAGCGAGGAGTTGTTGCACAGCGGAACGACACCCTTCGGCAACCTGAACCATTCGGGATGTTGAGGGTCATGCTTGAACAATTCCTTGAGCATCGCGTCCAGCTCCAGGACAGTGAAGTTGAAGTTGAGGCCCGGGCGCAGCCTCATGATGTCCACCGGACCCCCGAACTCCCAGGCGGGTCTCCTCCTCTCCTGCAGGGGGGCGATGCGGCGGCGAAGAAAATCTGCGCCAACGGCGCCTACAGTGAGCCCGGCAAGCCTGAGGCGTAGGATCCAGGTGATGGCAATCTTCAGCCTATCATCTTCCAGGGCCACGCTGCTCCAATCGTTGCCGCGCGCTACTGGGGCTTGGCGCTGGGCGGTAAATGGCTGCGGGTTCTCCTCGACAATCCAGCACCACTCTGCTCTCCATTCCCCCCACTTGCCGCGGAGCTCTCCCTCCAGATAAGCTTCCTTCTTGCCGGCTCTCGAGATCCAGGCGATTCCGCCGGATAGAGGCTCTCCTCTCTCAACCCGGGGCATAAAGAAGTGGCGGAAAAGGGCTACATTTGGATGGACTCCGACAAAGTTTTCGCAGAGATGTGCGAAAACTGCCATGATCAGAACGGCATTGGGGGTGAAGTCAAGGAGGTGGAACCCGTAGGTGTTCATGATGTCGCAGAAAAATTCAGAGAAAGGCGGGCAGAGCCCGCAGTAGAAGAACAGCGCGAAGAAGGGGTATCCATTCGGAGACAGTTCCGAAGCAGCGGCGGAGAGTACCTTCGTGCGCGGATGCGCTCACGTCTCCGTCGACCAGAAGAGGTAGTAGTACTCCCTCAGCTCCTTCGGGGCGAGCCGGGGGGGAAGGTTGTCCGCTCCCTTCGCAGCGCCGCGAGCCGCTGCGCCTCGGTCGTCTTCACGGCCTTCCCCTTGCCGGTTTTCGGAGCCATGGCGGAGGTGGTGGGGGAGATCGACGGCGTTGGTGGTGCTGGTGGCGATGGGGGGCGGAGCGCTGCTCTCTTTCAGCTTTGAGAAGAAGGGAGGGAGCGGCGGAGTTTCTGAGATTGGAATAGCAACTGGCGAGGTGGGGGAACTTCCCCTATTTCCCCTGCTTATAAAGAGGGAGGGGGCAGACGTTCCGCCTTTTCGAATAAAGAGACCCCCCACGATCTCTCCCACGACGCCGCATTCAATGCGTGCCATTCGGGGAGGGCGCGGTGGATACGGAGTAGGATACGGCGTAACCCAGGCCGCGTGTGCCCGTACCCTGTTTTGGGCCTGGCCCAACAGCGCTCGGCACCGTGTGTGGCCCAGGCCCGGGGGCTCCTGTCGGTGTACTAGAGTAGGGGTACCCTAGTATCCCGAACTTGTGCACGGGCAGTCGCAGCACCCCGCGGCAAGGCTTGCCGGGCGACCGCCAAGATCCTCCATGGTTCCTTTGGGGCCATTCAAGAACAAAGTGATCAAGTCAAGGAGACAAGGCCCCGGCAAGAGGAGCTTGCCGGGAAGGCCAACCGAGGCATCTCAAGGAACTTGCCGCGACGCGCCACGCATCCCGGCGAGGCCCGGTGAGCGACAAGCTTCCGGACGCGACAAGACAACGACCGCGGCAAGGCGCTTGCCGCGGCAAGCTACCACTCTGTACCCGCGCTCCAGCACATCCACCAACGTGTCGCCCTGGGACCTTTCCAGGCGCGCATGGCAAGAGGCTGTGCAGCCAGCGGTGCAAGGTGGCAAGCGATGCTGACAAGATTGCCATCGTGGCAAGCGGTGGCGCCCCTGACGGTCCCTTTTTGCACTGTTTGGGCGACACAGACGGGCATTTAATGCCTTTGTCCCCTGCCGTCAGGGTTAGGTATGATACACTGTACAAGTAGTTGTACCAACCCCAACTCTTTTCCATTTGTGCCCTTGTCTACGTTGCCACCTGTCGGTGACCCCTTGAACATATAAAAGGAGGCCCATGCGCAACGTAGAAGGGGGGGTGGGAAACCAGAAAACACTCACGCTCGGTCTCGTTAGCAGCTAGTGTGTACTGTAGCACCCAGTGCTCCCGAGCAAGAACTCAATACAATCAGACAAGCAGCAGTAGGAGTATTATCTCTCCGGAGAGCTCCGAAGCTGGGTAAACCGCTCGTGTGCTTTGCCTCGATCTGCTCTTCGCGCGATCTCCGCCCCCCGCCAAACCGAAAGGGGCCCGGTCCGCCGGCCCCATAGGTGTCCGTGGATCCGCTTTGCCACGACACATCCTATGATGTTTTGAGTAGATTTCCTTTGTCTTTGAGTTGATTGATGATCTAGATTGGTTTGAGTTGCATGTTTTACTATTGGTGTTGTCCTATGGTGCCTTCCATGTTGCGCAAGCTTGAGGGATTCTTGCTGCAGGGTGTTGCAATACTTTCATGATTCGCTTATAGTGGGTTGCTTGAGTGACAGAAGCATAAACCCGAGTAAGGGGGTTGTTGCATATGGGATAAAGGGGACTTGATATGTTAATGCTATGGTTGGGTTTTACCTGAACTATCATTAGTAGTTGCGGATTCTTGCTAGAGTTCCCATCATAAGTGCATATGATCCAAGTAGAGAAAGTATGTTAGCTTATGCCTCTCCCTCATATGAAACTGCAATGACGACTACCGATCTTGTTAACAATTGCCTAGGAAAATTTCACACACCGACCCATCATTATTCCACACTCGCTATTTATAATAATTAAGTAATATATTATAACTTTATGATAACAGTACCGACTTTTATATTTTATCTCTCCGATATCATGCAAAGTTATCCTCTTCATACCCACAACAACATATTTTTATTTCTCGTGTACAGTCGTATTAGTGGCAGATAGGACTTGGGAGAATATTGATCTTACCTTTAGGTCCTTGTGGGTTCAACACTCCATGCTTATCACTTCCACATTTGGAACAACGATGATTCCCTACACTTGGGGATTATCAAGCTCTTTTCTGGCGCAGTTGCTGGAGAGCAATAGCATGGGGTTGATACTCTCGTGTGTGCTTTTTTGCTTTCTTCACTAAGTAGTTTTTGTTTTCCCTCTTTTGTTTTGCTTAGTTGTGGGTGAAACATACAAAAATATTAAAAAAATGAAAATACAAAAAAATTACTTGCCTCTTTTGAGTGTTTCACATGTGAGATGTGAGAGACAAGATGATGACAACCCCATGACATCAAGATGCTCAAGATGGACTTCAAATTCACTACTGGGTGGAGGACAGAAATTGATGGGCACCCTGCAGCAACCAACGGATGGCCGGGATGCATGGAGAAGCGCCTAGACATCTTGCGGAAAGCTTCACCCAGCCACGGAGAGACGGATGGATACACCTTGACCGGAAGCTTACCTATGCAGCCGCAAGCCATTATGGGTTCTGGCTTGGTTGACCCTTGGGTAGGATTGGATGGGCACCGGCAGTGGCCCAGAGCAACTCTACGGACGACCCTGTTTCGTTCGTCCCATCTTCAAACACCAGGTAGTGCAAGGACATAAAGGAGGGAATGATTCTTGCGAGTAAAGTGCACAAGACTCTGCAGAGTGAGAACCTAATCGGTTAGTCGTGTCCCCGGTTATGGACAATTGAGCCTCTGGAATTGGAGTATTTTGGAAATCTCAACACCGAACATAATAAATTAATTGATGGTTATTTCATATTTGGGAATGAGACATTGGTTGGCGGAACCATCTTAATAACAACCAGCCATTCGTAGTAATTGCAAGAAAGTGCTTTGTTGTAGGGAAAAACTGGCTTTTTCGCAAAAACATAAAACTTAGTGCCCCACAGCCAAATTGCATATAGTGTTAGTAATTTTATTGTTGTTCTCTCATTATGACTTGCCGACATATTCAAAATCTGACCTACACGGCTGCAACGTATTATGTTGCAGAGGAGTTTTCCGACCAGGAGTGAGGCTACGATTTACGTTTGGCGATTGCACTATGGAGTCGGATGGACTCGCTTATTGTCTACGCTTCCGTAGCTTTATTTAGTTTATTTCTCATGAGTTGGCCTTCGGCTGATTTTATTATGATGTAATAAAGACTCGATATGAGAACCGTGTAACAAATTTAGGTGTCATTGAACTTTGAATCTTTTCATCAATATACTGTGTGTCCCAGCATGATCTTGGGATGGTATAGTTACACAGAGACTTGACCAATTTCGGGTCGGGTCGCTATAGGGAGTTGATACGTCCATTTTGCATCATGCTTTTATATCAATATTTATTGCATTATGGGCTGTTGTTACACGTTGTATCACAATACTTATGCCTTTTCTCTCTTATTTTATAAGGTTTACATGAAGAGGGAGAATGCCGGTAGCTGGAATTCTGAACTGGAAAAGGAGCAAATATTAGAGACCTATTTTGCACAACTTCGGAAGTCCTGAAACTTCAGGGAGATCAGTTTTGGAATAAATAAAAAATATTGGGAGAATAAAGCACTAGATGGGGTGTCACGCCCAATATGCAATCCTATCCGAGAGGAACTCAAAGGTCCCACCAAGGATAGAGCCGCATATTGAAATGCTTTTGCAAGGTGGATATCATTACATCGTACCATTACATAATAGATGGGGATACATACAAAAGGCATACAATGCCACATGAATACATCGAACACATACATAAGAGGAACATCCGACTACGGATGAAACACAAACAGAAACTCGAATGACATCCACCCTGCTAGCCCAGGCTGCCGACCAGGAACCTATCCCTGAACGAAGAAGAGGCAGAAGAAGAACTCCAAAACAAGTAAACATCACTCTCACGTCATGATCATCACATTACCTGTACCTGCAACTGTTGTTGTAGTAATCTGTGAGCCACGAGGGCTCGGCAATCCCATACCATGGGTATCAAGACTACCAAAGCTTAATGGGTATGGAATGGATAAGTGGTGAGGTTGCAGCAAGTGACTAAGCATTGAATGGTGGCTAACTTACGAGTACAAGAATAAGATGAGAAGTTATGCAAACGGTCGCAAACTAGTAATGATCAATAAGTGATCCTCAACTACTTACGTTCAAACATAACCCCACCGTGTTCTCTTCTCGAACTCACCCGAAAAGAGACCATCACGGTTACACACGTAGTTGGTGTATTTTAATTCAAATCTGGTGTCAACTTCTCTACAGCTGGACATAAAAAATTCCCATCTACAACATAACCGAGGGCGCGACTCTCCAAAGTTTAAACCCTGCAGGGGTCTCCCAACTTAGCCTGTGACAAGCTCACGATCCGTGGAGACAATCCTCCATTGCGGGACATCCAATCAGACTCGGGATCCCATTGCACAAGACATTTCAACAATGGTAAAACTAATCCAGCAAGACCTCCCGACGTGCAGACACCCTAATAGTAGCCGCACGTATCTCGTCTCAAGCCACGATGGATGAGATACACGTACAGGTGCCAAAATAACCAGGTTACCCCGGGGCGGCCCCGCACAGTGCTCTAGTTTGGGACCAACACCATCAGCACTTCCCCCTGTTTATGTGGAATAATCCTCGGGTTCATGACGCCCTATGCCAATTAATTAATTAATTCAGTATTATTATGTAGGTAAATGTTAAAACCAATGTTAGGCCTTGCTGGAAGAGTTTATTCAAAGCAAACTCTTAAGAGGGGCCCATAAACCCTCATCATGTTAGGGACGCAAAAACAAGGAACATAACACCGGTATGACAGAAAACTAGGGCGACAAGAGTGGAACAAAACACCAGGCATAAGGCTGAGCCGTAGCTTGATGCACGAGCTCAATGAGGTTGGAGTAGGGTTGTAAGTCGGCAATCTTCTTGATGGGATGATTGAGTACATTCAAGAAACGTGCCATTGTTTTCTCATCATCTTTCATGACATTGGCTCGTATCATGGCTATCTCCATTTCGTTGTAGTATTCTTCAACACTCTTTGTTCCTTGCTTGAGTAGTTGGAGCTTCTTGAAGAGATTGTAGTTGTAGTAGGTGGGCACAAAATGTGCTCGCATGACATCTTTCATTTGAGCCTAATTGATGATTGGTGGTTCACCTCTTGCTTCTCGGCGCTCAAGGACTTGTTCCCACCAAATGAGCACATAGTATTGGAACTCAAGGGATACCATAGCGATCTTCTTCTCTTCCTCATAGTTGTGCAAACGAAAGATTTTGTTGACCTTCAGTGCCCATGATAGGTACTCTTCGGGATCATTGCTTCCATTGAACTTGGGCATGGTGAACTTTAGCTTGTCGTAATGTTGCTCTTCATTGTGTTGTGGTTGAGGATGATGATAATGCCCTTGATGTGGAGGATAATCAACCTCATGTTGCTCTTGCCGTGGAGGAAGTCCATGATCATCTTGCTCTTGTTGAACTTGATGTTGAGGAGGAGCTTGTCGAGCTTGAGGAGGAGGTGGGGGAACTTGAAGTTTCACTCTGAGTTGGTAGTTCCTCTCTTGGATTTCTTCTCGAAGTGCTTCCTCTTGATTGCGCCTATCGTGGTTTCACTTGGCAATGGCTCGACTTGATTCTTGAAGGGCATGTTGCACCTCAAGAGCTTGTGCTTTGCGTTGTTGTTGTTGAAGACGTTGATCCTCGGCGTCTTGTTCCTCTTGATGTTGACGCGCTCGTTCTTCCTCTTGGCGACGTTGATGTAGTCGTTCTTGAGCTTGTGCAGAAGGATCTTGGTGAGATTGATGACAAAGGACTTGCTTCTATGAATGATTGCCATGTAGAGGATTGCGGGATGCATGACAGTCTTGACGCGCGACTCATCGAAGAGTGTTCGATGTCGGTGTACTTGAGCCGGAGAAGGTGTCATCGGAGTGTCAACTTGAGCGGCTCCATCTTGAGTATGAAGAAGTGGAAGAAGGGCGGTTCAACAACAAGGCACAGATCTCGTCCATTCTTGCATCGTTCTCTTGCCTGTGAGCGTCGAGCTTGTTATCGAAGTAGTCTCTTATACGTTGCTCGGAGAGTCGCAAGTCGATGGCAATATTGTCGATGCGGCCGGTCATTGCTTGTTGCTCTTGATGCAACGCTCGTTGTGCACCAAAGAGGTGACTCTTGGTGGCGAATGATGACATGTCATCGTCTTGCTCGACGAAGAGTGGGTTGGTAGAAGTACTTGGCCTATCCATCATCCCAAGCAAAATGTGAGTCGTAGAACGAGAAGAACTTATACCAAATGTACCTTGACTGATGTTAAAGGTGGATCAAGATCACTCAAATGCGGACAATGATATAGCAAAATTGGTACCAATTCTTGTCGGTTCTCACACCTACACAAGTAAAAGCTTATGGTGGAGCTTGGTTAGGATGGTGGCACAAAATTTGATGCAATTGTAAGTGAGCTTCAATAATGTTGGAAAAGATTCACAAATTTGCAAATGCAACAAGTAGACCAAGAAAGTAGTGGTACACGGAAACACACATAAAGGACTGCCGCGAGGAGGACGCAATTTCATTCTTCTGCAATAATTGCACGGACAAGGGAATCCTAAACGCCGTAAGTCGTCGTGAAATTACACGCTTCGCTGACTTGGCGTCCATAGTGCGAAAGTACTGTGTGATGGAAAGCGCCTAGAAAACCGAAATCAAATTTTGGGACAATCCGGCCCTGAATACAACCCCAGTCCAAAATAAAAGGGTGCATTATCGCCACTCACCTGGGTTAAACACCAAAAAGCAAAAACCCACTATAGGGCATGGAACCGTACTGGAAGGATGGCTCAATGGACCCTGAAAAATTCATAGTACATAGGGTGCCACTCCAACTCATATCCTTAGAGCTTGTTGGATACTACGGCAGGTGGCCAAAAGTGGCGAAGAGCTTCTAACTCCAGAGCACCAGCCCAAGGATACCAGTACAGTATTAACAGTCTCCGAGACTTTCGCATCAAATAATATGCGGAAACGAACACTCCGCAGCCTTGTCGAAGTCTACCAAGTAGCAAAAATAAACCCATGGAGTGACACGGCTATTACCTTTAATGCAAGTGACGAACCTAAATTCCGAACAGCCCAAGCACCAGCCGCATTGGTCCTCAGTCCAATAGTGGACGGCTTTCGCCTTACCAAGGTACTCATGGACGGTGGCAGCGGATTGAACCTCATTTACGAGGAAACCCTCCGAAAAATGGAAATATACTGGAGCCGCATTGAGCAAAGCAGCACAACCTTTAGAGGAATAATCCCCAGTCGGGAAGCATGATGTACTGGAAAAATCACACTGGATGTGGTGTTCGGCACGCCCGATAATTACAGGTCCGAAGAGGTCACATTCCAAGTGGCCCCGTTCAGCAGCGGATATCACGCTCTATTAGGGCGAGAGGCATTCACAATTTTCCAAGCTATACCCCGTTACGGGTACATAAGCTCAAAATTCCCGGGCCCAATGGAATCATCACTCTTGCTAGTGACCCGGACATAGCACTCCGCGCCGAAAACAAGACAGCCGCACTGGCCCTTGCGGCACTATTCGAAGCCCTAGCAGCCGAGGAACTCTTTGCGCCGCGCTCCACGTTGAATAGGGACGATGTGATACTCGATAAGAGATCCAAGTCCACCTCCTTTAAACCAACGGACCCTACAAAAATGGCCTCCATCAGGGCACAATTGAACCCTGATGTAGACGCCACACTACGAGAATTCCTACGCGAAAATTGGGACATTTTTGCCTGGCACCCTTCAGACATGCCAGGAATCCCACGCCGGCTGGCCGAGCACAGCCTAAACATCCTAAAAGGATTCAAGCCGGTCAAACAGGCTCTTCGGCGTTTTTCTGAACCTCGGCCATGGGAGAGGAGCTAGCCAAATTATTGGAGGCCGGATTCATCAGATATATAAAACATCCGGACTGGCTAGCAAACCTGGTGATGGTACCAAAGAAGGACAAATCCTGGCGCCTATGCGTCGACTTTAAGGACCTCAACAAGGCTTTGCCAAAAGGATCCCTTCCCCCTCCCCCGCATCGATCAAATTATCGACGCTACCGTAGGACACGATTCATTGTGTTTCCTCGACGCATACTCCAGCTACCACCAAATTAAGATGGCAGAGCCTGACCAGGCCGCAACAGCATTCATCACCCCATACGGCCCATTCTGCTTCAACACAATGCCCTTTGGGCTCAAAAACGCCGGCGCAACATATCAGCGCATGATTCAGACATGTCTGGCAAACCAGATCGGCATAACAGTGGAGGCATACGTAGACGATGTGGTCGTCAAAACCAAGCACGTCGAAAATGTAGTAGACGATTTGAGGCTCACGTTCGATAATCTCCGAACATATGACATTAAGCTTAACCCGTAAAAATGTGTTTTCGGCGTACCAGCCGGAAAGCTCTTGGGCCTCATTGTATCCGGTAGAGGAATTGAAGCAAACCCAGCCAAGATCCGAGCTCTGTCACAATTGGATATCCCAAAGCACCTCAAACAAATACAAAAATTGACGGGATGTGTGGCGGCTTTAAGCCGCTTTATCTCCTGTTTAGGAGAAAAGGCATTACCCCTTTATCGCCTCCTCCGACGCACCGAACACTTCAAGTGGACGGATGCCGCCACGGCCGGACTCGAAGAAATAAAAGCCATATTGGCAAAAAACCCGGTCCTAGCCGCGCCCAACATGGGCGAACCAATGCTATTATATATCGCGGCAACTCATCAAGTGGTGAGCGCGGTGCTCGTTGTTGAATGAGAAACGGACGAACACAACTTCCCCCTTCAAAAACCAGTTTACTATGTGTCCACTATCCTGACTCCATGCAAGTCACAGTACCGTCATTATCAAAAGATAGCGTATGCGGTGTTCATGGCATCCCGGAAGCTACGACACTACTTTCAAGAGTGTTCGATAACACTAGCCTACGAAGTACCTCTTAATGATATTATAAACAACCGCGACTCGACGGGCCGGATTGCCAAATGGGCCTATTGAGCTCCTCCCATTCGACATAACCTACAAGCCACGGCGAGCCATTAAGTCGCAAGTTTTGGCCGATTTCATCGCCGAATGGACTAAAGCCGAACTCCCTAAAGAGTACGGCGCATATTCCAACTGGATCATGCACTTCGATGGCTCCAAAATGTTGTCTGGTCTATGGGCTGGCGTCGTTTTGACGTCCCCAATCGGAGATACGGTTCAATACGTACTCCAGATAATGTATACGGACTTCAACAACGCGGCGAATACGAGGCCCTTCTACATGGCCTCCGGATGGCAGTCTCCACGGGCATTCAACGCCTAGAAGTGCGCGGGGATTCGAACCTCGCGATATCCCAAATAAATGGAGACTTTGATGCCAAGGATCTGAAAATGGCAGCTTATCGCAACACCGTCCTAAAAATGTAAGCTCGGTTTGAGGGGCTCGAATTTCACCATATAGCCCGGGATAACAACCAAGCAGCAGACGTATTGGCATGCATTGGTGCAAAGCGCGATGCCGTCCCTCCCAACATCTTCCTAGAGAGGTTGTTTAAGCCATCCGTACTATGGGAGGGGGAATCCGGAAATACCAACCCGGATCCAACCGCACTGCCCAACACCGAACAATCTGACACAATTGGTGGTTCTGCCAACGAAGTAACATCGTCAGCCCACGTAATAATGGCAGTAATTGCCCCGTGGATGGAACCATTCCTAGCCTACCTAACCAAGAAGGAACTTCCCGAGGACCAAAACGAGGCCCGCTGCATAGTGCGGCGATCTAAGGGCTATAAGGTCCATGAGGGAGAGCTTTACAAGAAAAGCACGACCGGAGTCCTTCAAAGGTGTATCTCCGAAGAGGAAGGACGGGACCTTCTGGCTGAAATTCATGCCGGACTCGGCGGCAACCACGCCGCAGCCCGGGCCCTTGTAGGCAAGGCCTTCCATACAAGATTTTATTGGCCGACGGCCCGGGCGAATGCTTAGGACTTAGTCCAACGATGCGTCGGTTGCCAACTCTTTGCTAATCAAAGCCTCATGCCACCCACCGCCCTCAAAATTATACCCATAACCTGGCCCTTCGCGGTCTGGGGGCTTGACATGGTTGGACCCCTTAAAGGAGGAACCCACAAGCAAAAATACCTACAGGTCATGGTGGATAAATTTACCAAATGGATAGATGCCAAGCCTGTTAAGACGGCCGAATCCGGACCGGTGATAGACTTCATATCAGGGGTCATACACCGTTACGGCGTCCCCCATAGCATCATAACTGACAACGGCATGAACATTATGGCCGATGAGGTTAAACTCTAGTGAAAAACATGGGCATCAAGCTCGACTATGCTTCAGTCTATCACCCTCAAACTAACGATCAAGTCGAGCGAGCAAATGGTCTAATCATGAGCGGCATCAAACCCAGATTAGTGCGGTCCCTCAAGGAATCTAACACACACTGGGTAGAGGAGCTCGACTCCGTACTCTGGGGGCTGCGGACCACTCCGAATCGCACCACCGGATTTACACCATTCTTTATGGTATACGGCGCAGAGGCAGTTCTACCCTGTGACATAATTCCTGACTCACCTCGCGTGCGCATGTACGGAGAAAGAGAAGCTGAGCTCGATCGGCAGGAGAGTTTGGACGCATTGGAGTTGGAGCGTGACGTGGCAAAATCCCGTTCCGCATTCTATCAAAAGCAAGCTCGAAGATATCAAAGCAGAGAAGTACGGGCTAAAACTTACAATGTTGGCGAGTTAGTTCTACGCCCGCCGGACAAGAAAAAGGACAAACTCAAGCCCAAATGGGAAGGTCCCTTTATCATCGACAAAGTCCTGACCGGTGGAGCGTACCGTCTGCGAGATGCATCGGATAACCGACTCGAGCCGAACCCATGGAACGAAGCCCGTCTCCGAAGATTCTACGCCTAGCGCCGGATTCTGAGTTCGTCTCCCTCCTCCGTCTATATTTTACATATTAGTTGTCTTCTGTTTCTCTCCTTCTCCCTCCTTTCCTACTACAGCCTTTGAAAACTTGTTTGCACATTGTTCGCACACACTTGACGCGCTATCTGCGCTCATTATACCTGGGGGCTTCTTTAACAGAAGCTTATTTATACGGGCTTAATGCCCAACACATGTGTCACACTTCCGCATGTACCTTTTATTCACCATTATATGCATCGATATGACTTAAGTTTTGGCCAAGATGGGTTGCCTGGCTCCTGTGCTTACCCCTATGTTCCCGATTGTTTGGCTAGGCGGTAAAGGCAGCACCTCTGCGATTGTTACTGCCGGGTCAGCCGGATGTGTACCTCAGACTGGGTGAAGCCGAAAGCTAGTGTTCTTAAGGGAATATTCGGTCGGTGAACTAAAAGGCGATTTCTTACTTATTTATTTATCTGCCCCCAGATGTTTTTCTGCTTTTTTCGCAGTCTGGACATGCACTTTAGGTCCTCCCAGGGAAAGGAACCCCTAACGGAACTATTCTCCCTGGAAGATGTTTCTTACTAACCATGTAATATAACATAACTTGTTGGGCACTTGTCTGATAAAGCACTAATGACCCCTACACCTGGTCTCCACGCATGCCGGTTCTTATATAACCGCGAGGGTATTCGGACACACTTTGGACTATTGGGTCCCGAGGTTGAAGCAAAAGGGTCCACTATGACAAACGATCTACAATCCGGCTAGAAGGCATTTTACATGTCATCTTAAATTACATAGTCAACTTGACTGGGCATATTCCTCTTCAATGCCATCCAGCAGGCTGTCTAGTTTATAGTGCTGTTGGTAATACTTTGCGGCCAATTCTACTTGGCCGTACACTAAGCTCACAGGGATCTCCTTCCCATCGGGCCCCGCAGGTCCGACCTCGGCCATGTGGTTTGGGTCAGCCTTTGTATACCGCGTCTTCACCATGGCCCAGGCCTCCCTGGCGCCTTGACGGCAGGCCGATATCTTCCATAAGCGGAAGCACTGCCGCGCTCCCTGAAGCCTCTCCGCATGCTCGCCAAGGCCTTCGGGCAGGGAGACAGACGGCCACAAGGCCTGGGCGACGCCTTTCATCACCTGCCGAACTAGTTCGTGCAGTTGCAAGAGCTCGGGATGAAGGTCACCCATAGAACCGGGCATTTCCTCTGTAGGACGGCCTTTGAGCATACCTACAGACATAACTCTGTTAGTCGACTTCCTCGCCGAACTCTTTTTTCAAAGTTCGTTCAAGCACTTACTAAAAATGCCGCGTCGAAGCTGTCGATTCTCCTTGACGGAGTCAGACAGCTGGGCACGAACATCCTTTAGTTCCTCACCCAGCTGGGTGTTGGCATCTTGGAGATTATTTTTCTCTTGCCTCACCCTCGTAAGCACATTCTTGCCGGCCTTCAACCGACGCATGAGCTGTTGCTTGTTCGGATCTATCCCGACGCCATCTGCAATATTATTTTCAGACTTATACACACGTCGCACTTCACAAATTACTCATCTTTTGAAGCATATATTATCGGAGGGGGTCTCTTTGGCTTCCTCCGTTGCTGCTAGTGCGGCCTCAAATTGGGCTTTGCACTCCTCCAGCTCCTGGGACAATTGGGTATTCTTTTCCGTAAGATCCTGCACAATAAATGATCCTTAAATTAGTTATTCTAACTATTTCAAGTCTCGGGTGCTACTGGCATATATAACTGTCAAATTTTCTCACCCGTATGTCTTTTACATACTGCTCCGTGGCTCTGGCTAGACCATTTTGAGCGGCACGGAGGTGCGCATCTCCCGAATTGAAGGCATCCAATGCCTCTGGGGAGAAACATGCGTCATGATGAACTGTACGGCGACACCTGTGGTTCATGGCACTCTCCACCTTGGAATTGGTGGCAGATAACCTGTCGGCCTCCTCTGTCGGAGGAGCATCCGACGCACGCCTCGTGTTCGCCTCCACTTCTGGACCTAGCTTGGAGCCTGGCGAGCGAAGGATATAGTCCGGCAAGCGCTCTTCTTCCTGAGAAAGCACGAGCGTTAGTATGCCTCCCGGGAATAAAACCTGGGAGCAAGATGACATGCCATACCATCGCTTCAGAATTTCAATCTGGACTGCACTTCTTTTCGGCCTATTGGGCCTTGCTGTCCCTTGTTGACTGGTCGTCGCAGGCTCGGCCTTCCACCTCAAGGACTTCCCCTGCGAAACACCATTGGTATACGGTGATGAAAAACACACACGGATAGGTCATTTTCAAAGTATTGGGACTTCGGTCTCAGTTACCTACGAGGCAGGAAGTATTTCGGGGTAATCAGCCGTAATGGCGACCAAGGCACTATCAATGCTTAGTTGGTGGAATACCCCGTCGATCAGCTCCACCGATATGTCCGGATCCTCTTGGAAGGTCGGATCGATGAACCATTCTGGATCCTCGGGTTGTGGAGGCGGGCTATTTATATCCTTTACGGCCCGGCGCAGATCCTGCGCCGAAATCACAAAATGAGATACTTGACTATGGGAGTATGGATCGGATAGGCAAAAATAAATGTCCGCTTACCCAGCTTGGAGGATTGTTCATAGAAAATCCGCCCTGCGGATTGACGCGGAGAAATTCCTCCTCTTCTCCCTTGTACAACGCGGACAAGATCTTCATCAGATCGGCGACCGATCCCGGCCCCTTACGGCCGTAGCGGGTGGCATCATCCTCCCCGTTGAAATCCCACATGGGGTGGCCTCTATACGGGAGTGGCTGCACCCCCCGCATAATGCATGTGGCCATGACTCCGATCATGGTCAGTCCGGAATGAGCTAACAGCCTAATTTGGCTCATCAGGTAAAGGACGTCCCTGTCATTTTCCTTTTGAGGGCTCCGTGGATGCCAGCTTAGGCGTTTCTTCAAAGGAGCATTATTGAACTCAGGGAGGCCGATCCAAATAGGGTCTGGCAGGGGGACATCTTCTATATAAAACCATTCCGAAGGCCAGTCTTCGGACGCCTTCTTCGAGGTTCTAGATAGATATCCGGTTCCGGTGATGCGCCATAGTTCGGCTCCGCCCACTTGATATATCGACCCCTCTTGAGAACGGGGGCACAAGGCAGAACAGCTTCTTCCACAGCGCAAAATGAGGCTCGATGCCCAAAAACAGCTTGCAAAGGGCCACGATGCCCGCAATATGCAAAATGAAGGCAGGCGTCAGGTTGTGCAACTGCAGGCCGTAGAACTCCAGGAGCCCCCGGAGAAACGGATGAATTGGAAATCCAAGCCCTCTTATCAAGTAAGAAACAAGGCATACCCGCTCTCCTTTGGAGGGGCTGGGGACGCTCTCCGCTTGTTTTCCGCCCTTATAGGTGGCGAGTCCGGCTCGATCCGGAACCATGAAAGCTGGGGGAAGAATCCCTTGGTTTGGAGCGTCACTAAGTCGTTGTACGGGATAGAGCATCTCTCCCAACCTCCAGGCCGAGGGCTGGGAGGGCGAGAGGAGGAGTTGCGTCGACTGTCCATGATGGAGTGGATTTCTGTCAGATGCGCTCTGATGAATGCTCGCGAAGGGAGGATGGTGTGATTCGGATCTAGATCCTCGTCTCTTTTATAGGCAGCTCATTTGTGCAGCTAGGGGGTAAATGTAAAAATACCCTAACTTTTCGCATTCTTTCAACACGTGGAAGACGGCCATTATTGGGTGTGGAAGCCGAGGAGTGCAATATTCACAGGAAGCCGGACGCTATTCAACAGGTACACAGGATTTGGAGAAGAACCCGCCATGCAATGCCGAAGACAATCTATGCGCTGGACTCATCGCCATTGAAGCCTGGTTCGGGGGCTACTAAGGGAGTCCCGGATTAGGGGGTGTCCGGATAGCCGAACTATCACATTTGGCCGGACTCCTGGACTATGAAGATACAAGATTGAAGACTTCGACCCATGTCCGGATGGGACTTTCCTTGGCGTGGAAGGCAAGCTTGGCGATACGGATATGTATATCTCCTACCATTGTAACCGACACTGTGTAACCCTAACCTTCTTTGGTGCCTATATAAACCGGAGGGTTTTAGTCTGTAGGACGAACAACAATCATACGATAGGCTAGCTTCTAGGGTTTAGCCTCTTTGATCTCGTGGTAGATCTACTCTTGTACTACCCATATCATCAATATCAATCAAGCAGGAGTAGGGTTTTACCTCCATCGAGAGGGCCCGAACCTGGGTAAAAACATCGTGTCCCTTGTCTCCTGTTACCATCCGCCTAGACGCACAGTTCGGGACCCCCTACCCGAGATCCTCCGGTTTTGACACCGACACCAAGATATCCATGTCCCAACATGGAACAACCTGCAACTTGGTCGGCAACTAGCAATGCTATAAGTAGGGCTGAGCAAAGCGGTAACAGAGCCAAACAACGGTTTGCTGGGATGGTGAAAAAGGTTAGAGGCTTTTTCATGGCATATAGGGAGGCTTGATAAACAGGTGGTAGGAAGCGCGACATAGCGATAACATCGAGACAACTAGCATAGCAAAGATAGTAGTGAGATCCAGGGTAATGGTCGTCTTGCCTGAAATCGCTCTAGGAAGAAGATCGAGTCCATGAGGAAGGCGAACGAGCGTCGACGAACCAAGCATAGTTGAACGAATCCTCACGGTCGCAACGAAACAGGAACTATCAAGGACAACCACAACCCGGAAGGAGCAAAGAACATGGTAAACACACAAGCAAGAACAAAACATTATGCACAACCAAGTATGATGCATGACAAGGCTACATGATGCTACTCATGGCAAGATATGATGCATACAAGTACATGACATCAAAGCATGTTTAAATGAAGCCTGAAACAACATATAACAATTCCGATAAGTCCTCATATGCAAATTTAGAAATTGATTCAGATCTGAACAAAACATTAAGTTGAAGTTGTTAAACAGCAAGTTAAAGTGCAACATGATGATCTACACGGTTTTCTACTCAAGTTACATATAAGGTTCATTTAACTCGGAGCTACGGCCTAGAAGATATGAGCAAAAGAGTTAAAAATGGCATTGATGCAAAAGCATGAAAAACGCAAGCACACATGCTCGGATGCAACAAGATATTATGAAACTACATGCAAATCTAAGCAAGTTTCACGTAGATCATGCTCCAAACGGATCAACGGTTCAACACATACACTCCAAACAAGTTATAACAACAATCTCCCTAAAACAGCAAGTAGGCACTTTGCAACAATCAAAACAACATGCTACAGGAAACATATGAACACAAACTTGATATGCACTCAAGGTACAGATAAAGTTCTTCAATTATCATGAATGTTAAGTTTCATAGGCATCAATATTAAACCAAGGTGATCAAGGAATAAGCAACTTAATAACACAGATTATGTCAGTGAAAAACAGGGCATATGCATGAGCAGAGTTAATATGATGACATGTTGGAGGCAAGAAATAGAGATGCTACAACAACTATACATAGCAACCAAGGGCATGACATCAATTTTAACATAACAAAGAGCAAATAACATCTAGGCATCATATGCATATGCCTCATGGACTAGTGGGAACCAACAAGACAAATTTAAATGTTGAAACTGTTTCAGCAAGTGTAAAACAACAACATTATAATAGCATGTTTGCAAGATTGAAACGGAGATCATATGAAGTCTATAATCATCAAACATGGCATGTGACTCAATTACTCATAGCATACTTAAATTCAAATAATTGGAGCATCTCCAAAAGAGGCATAGATTAATGAATATCAAGCTCACAACATGGCAACATGAAGTTAACAGAAAACTCGCACATCATTTAGGTAATTTCATGGAAATAAAAACACATGCTACAAGACTTATATCTGGCATAAAATGGAATGGCATGATAGACAATAAAATGTATGTCAAAACATGTCAACAAAGCATCTCCAGATTATGCATGGATTAGATGGTAGCATCAAGCAAACATAGCAACATGGTATAACAGATTCAGACTTGACAGGACATTAACAACAAGTAGCCCACTTCACAAGCTTGATGCACTCACCACAAAGCATATCAAAATAAATGGATTGCACCGCTACAAAGATGGCATGATTATGCTCCTAAAACATGTTGACATGATGCTCAAAAGAAAATCAGACAAAAAGATATAAAAAAGAGAGGAGGGAAAGTTATAGCAGTTTTCTGCATTTAACATCAGCAACACTTTTGCAACAGGGATTAACATGTCAAGATGCACCCTAAAATGAATACAAAGCACAACAACTTGTAGAGCACTCTGATCAGAACATTTTTATATCAAGATCAACACCGTAGGATCAACAGGGACAAAGTTACAACACTCACAAGATGCAAACATGATGTTAACAGGCAGCAGATTTCAGCAGTTTATATCACTTAGCAGTTCTGCATTGATGATTAAGGCATAAAGATGAATAGTAACATGAATCCAAATGCAAGCATCACGTAGAGGATCAAGAGATGAACATTTTGACATATCATACACGCAAAACGGAGCAATACGCACAAACTTATGCCAAGATGAAGATGCACACATGTTGAAAAACTAGGGACTTGAAGAAAAAAAGGAACCTCGCGGGAAAACTGGACGGGCTGGTACGGGGAAGACAAGATCCGAGACGGGTCGCGTTTGGACGCAGGGATGGGTGGATCTTATCCACCCGAGTGGTTCCGGGCCGGATCCGGCCGGAGATGGCGACGGCGCTGGCGGCGAGGCTACTCCGGCGAGGCTGAGGCGGCGGCGAGGCGACGGCGGCGAGCAGGGCAGGCGGGGCGCAGTCGGTGGCGGGCGCTGGAGGCGGCAGCGTGAAGCGGACGGTGGCGGTGGTCGCTCTAGCGCGGGGGCGCGGGATCGAGCTCGGGGCGGGCTCCCCGTGGGCCTGGCGGACCGCGGCGGAGTGGGAGGAGGCAGGGGCGGTGTGGCGTGTTGGGATTGGCTGGAGGGCGGTGGTGTACATGTCTGGTGGCGAGATGGACGTGTCCGATGGAAGGAGGAGGAAGGAGGCTAGGGTTTGCCCGAAAACTAAGGGAAGGGGGACGTTTTTATAGGTAGAGGGAGCTAGGAGAGGGCTATTGATGTGCGGTTTTCGCCCACACGATCGTGATCCAATGGCTAATAGCATGGAGGGGGTTTAGATAGACTCTGAAACCACTCCGGTTAGAACAAGATGGAAAAGGAATAAGAACGAAAGAATTTGGGCACTACTCGGGCTGAAAATGGAAGGAATAGAACATGAACTTCACAAGATGGGATGACACTTCATGAGATGAACAACACAATGCCTTTGGAAGAATTGAAATAGTGAAATGAAAAGAACGGATAAGAGAATAACAACTTTCACCATGAATGAATTTGATAGCATCCATAGAAGGAAGGATTGAACGAAGTTGGTGAGAAGATCAACAAAAAAAGAATCATCTTGTTGTGGACTTATGGAAAAGTATCTCAAAACTTGGGGTGAAATTATGCCACAATCGTATGCCTGGATAGCTGAGGAGAATGAAGAAATGCAAAACTCCACTTCAAAAGAATATAGAGAATTAATTGCACTTCAAGACGCAAGAAGAAAGGATACTTGAGCTCATCCAACAAGAATCTTGATGAACACTTGAAGAATGAATTAAATCCTTAACAAACCACCATGAAGAACTCCGGTAAACGAAAGGATCATGACATAGAATTGAAGTATGAAAAGTATAAGATTAAAGTCTTGCAATGATTTAGATGAAGCTTCATGGCGAGACAAGCGAAAACACTTGGAACTCCGTAAAAGAAAAGGTGAACAACTTAGAACCGAGAGATTATTCATCATGAACAATCTCCAAAGGAAGGGATTAATCAACTTGATGAAAGAAGAATAAGAATTATGTTATGCTTATCCTCCACCAATTAAATCAATGGGAAGCAATGGATTGCATACTACTTATTCGCGTTGGAAAAGATTAGGGGGATATATAGCACAAAACTTGGGAAGGTCTTCCTAAGCCACCGGTAGGACTGGAAAGAACAAAGCAATTGATATGATAACAAAGGAAACGGAATCTTGAACGAACCACCATAAGAATTTGGAAAAGAATGAAGAAAAGAGAATGAATCACCGGGAAGAATTAAGGGAACCAATATACTTGAGGGGATTAGATGCAAGATAATGAAGAGATCACGAGCTGATTGAAGACTACTTGATCAAAGCACCGGAAGAGTTGGAGTATGAGAGTTGAAAGTTGAGAATGAAGAAGTCGTTTGAAATGATGGCCTCTAGAAGATCGAGAGAGAAAGCAACTCCTGAAATGCTTTGGATGGGTAGGAAAAGAATTTTGGATGACCAAAATAATTTGAGAGGATGGCATCGAGCTTGAACAACGAATCTTCAAGAGAACGGGCAATATTTAAGAGATACTCTTCTTCGGTCTTCAAATGTAGAGAATGACGATGAGAAGCACCACCCAAAATTGTTGAGACACTCCGGAAGAATGAAAATAGGAAAGGTTGAACCAGAGTTGAACAATAATTTGAAAGCGATCTTGGAGAAAGCATGTGACTGATGGGATCCTTCCTTACGTCACGCTTTGAGAAGGATTTGAGAATAACTCTGGAAGAATTAGAAGGGTCAGGTAAGATCCTGGGAAAAGGCATGTGGGTTAGGGCCCACTGAAGAGAAAACACCATTGAAAAAGGATTGGTTGGGAGAGATGATGCACTGAAACAACTGAAAGACTAGAATGAGGCGACAACCACGAATTAATTGGAACACAAACGAATCTCCTGTGATGTCTTCAGAACTCCAGAAAAATTGAATAGCTAGAGGTGAATGAGCAAGGGAAAAATATTTGAGCCATGAAAAAGAATGTAACCAACACCAAAAATTGGAATTGAATCCACCGGAAAAGAAAACAAGATGAATCAATGATAAACTTGACGAGAATTCACCGGTTGAAGTGATTGAGGAAAGACAGAAGAGGCTCTGCACGAATGAAATTGATGCTCGAATAGAGACTCGGTATCTAGGAAGAAAAGGGGTGGGAGGGCGGAAAAACAAAGGCAACTTGGAAGGGGGAACCGACGAAAAACATGAATAGGAAAGCACCGGTTGAAATAATTGAGGAAAGAATGCAACGGCTTCACACGAGTAGGATGGATACTCGATTACAGACTCCGGCTTCGACAGGAAAAAGGTGGGCGGGTGGGAAAAGAAGACAACATTGGATGGGGAATAAACATCGTTGAGAAAGAACTGAGGATTGTTCTTGCAAAGATGAAGATGATCGGATCATCTCAAAGAGAAGTGCCCCGGATGAAAAGAGCTGACAACACAACGATGAAAAACTAACTGCGTGATCCTAAGAAAATTTGAAGGGGAAGAGGAGAAGAATCAAAACACCTACGTCAAGATTCCTCACTAGAGCGACGAAGGGGATGAGGAGTAAAAAGAATTCCTACTCTCCGATATAACTAGACTCCGAAATAGTTTTCTTCTAGACTCAACAAGGGCCAAACTACGGTCAAACAAGGGGGGCTCCTATGGTTGGTCGAGGCTCTGATACCAACTTGTCACACCCAATATGTGATCCTATCTGAGAGGAACTCAAAGGTCCCACCAAGGATAGAGCCGCATATTGAAACGCCTTTGCAAGATGGATATCATTACATCGTACCATTACATAATAGATGGGCATACATACAAAAGGCATATGATGCCACATGAATACATCGAACACATACATAAGAGCAACATCCGACTACGGATGAAAACAAACAGAAACTCAAACGACATCCACCCTGCTAGCCCAGTCTGCCGACCAGCAACCTATCCCCTCAACGAAGAAGAAGCAGAAGAAGAACTCCAAAACTAGTAAATATCGCTCTCAAGTCATGATCATTGCATTACCAATACCTGAAACTGTTGTTGTAGTAATCTGTGAGCCATGAGGAATCAGCAATCCCATTACCATGGGTATCAAGACTAGCAAAGCTTAATGGGTATGGAATGGATAAGTGGTGAGGTTGCAGCTAGTAACTAAGCATTGTATGGTGGCTAACTTACGAGTACAAGAATAAGATGAGAAGCTACAAAAATGGTCACAAACTAGTAATGATCAATAAGTGGTCCAGAACTACTTACGTTCAAACATAACCCCACTTTGTTCTTTTCTCGAACTCACCCGAAAAGAGACCATCACGGTTACACACGCGGTTGGTGTATTTTAATTCGAATCTGGTGTCAAATTCTCTACAATCGAACATTAAAAGTTCCCCACATAACAGCGGGCACAGCTCTCGAAAGTTTAAACCCTGCAAGGGTGTCCTAACTTATCCATTCCATACAGACTCGGGATCCGCGGAGACAATCCTCTATCGCGGGACATCCGATTAGACTCGGGATCCCGGTGCACACGACATTTCGGCAATGGTACAACTAATCCAACAAGATATCCCAACGTGCCAACACCCTATTAATAGGCGCGTATCTCGTTTTAGGCCACGACTGATGACCCAGGTTGCCCCCGGGGCGGCCCCACACAGTGCTCTAGGTTGGGATGATCCTGCTGGCTTGGCAAGTTGGTTGAGGCGATCCTGCTGGGTGTTGGCGGCGCGGAGGAGCTCGTGCATCCGCCCGATGCGCTCCTTGAGGTCCTTGCCCGTGAGTTGGTCGAGACCGACCACGTCTGCTTCCGCAGCGTGCATGTTCTTCACTGGAGTTTCGTAGACGGTCCGGACGGCGCCGAAGGCTCGGCCGATCGCTCTTCCCCAGGCGCGTGCGTCGGCTACCGGCTTGGCTTGGCCGTGGTGGGTGTAACTCTGTGAGCGGCGTCGTGCTCCATTTGAGTGGCCTCCAGGCGGCGCCTGGTGGCGGACAGCGTCTCGGACAGGTCCAGCATCTGCTGGCGCCTATCCTCGAGCTGGGTTCGGGCTTTGGCGACGTTGGTGGCGTCGACATTGGTGCCGGTGGGGATGCGGAAGCTCTGCATCGTAGCGCCCAACGGATCGGACGGCTCGGTCGGTTCCACGGTGGCCTAGCCTCCGTGGCCTTCCTCGTCTTGCTCAACAAGGAAGAGGCGCCATCGCCCGTGGCGTAAACCTCCACATGGATGTCCATCCCCCCGGCGGCAATGCCACCGCCGAGGAAAAGGGGAGAGTCGGAGTAGCTGAGCACCTCGCTGGGGTACTCGTCGGCCGCGAGCGCATCGTAAATGTGGAGCGCGCCGACGACGTCGTCCGCCAGCGCGACAGACTCGTCGGTGTAGGAGAAGGGCCCCGTCTGAAGCATGCTCCCGGCCAGCTCCTCGAGCTGCCCCACGGTGGGCGCCAACTGTCGTGGTGGGCGCACGGCAGATTCCATGGGATGGCTAAAGAGAGGAGGAGGCTCGAGGGCGCTGGTGGGCTCCAGAGGCAAGGTTGGCATGCGCGGGCGCGGGACACCGGACATACCCAGGTTCGGGGCTCTCCGGAGAGATAACACCGCTAGTCCTGCCGAGTTTGGTTGGATGATTGATTGTACAATGTTGCTCCTGAAGCTGTGTGGAGGAGGAAGGAAGCTGGCCAAGGCTTGGGCTGCTCCTTCTCTCCGGTACTTTTGTTGGGTGGCTAGTTCTACGCTTCACTACTAGGGAAAACACTAGACACAGAGGTATAGAAGTAGCGTTGGTCAAAACTCGGCGCTAGCGCTACTTAGTAGTAGTGCTTGTTGCAAAACCACGCTACAACCATTATTTTAGCAGTAGCGTGTGTTCACAGAAAAGCGCTACTACTAATATTCCCTCACTAGTGCCGGTAGGCTAGGAATAGTAGTAGCGGTTCTCCCAGAAGCACACTACTGCTAAAAACATTGTAGCAGCGCGTTTCTGCTATAGAGCGCTACTGCTATGTAAAAGAAAATAAATAGAAAAATAAGTAGAAAAGTAAATGAAAATGAAAGAAATAGAAAAAGGAGAAATGAAAAAAAGAAAATGTAAAGAAAACAAAAGAAAAAGAAAAAGAAAACAGAAAGGGATAGCTGTAGCGCGTTTCTCTGGAACACACTATAGCTATCTTAGCTGTAGCGCGTTTCGACAAAACGCGCTACTGCTAGTTTGACTCATATCCCGGTAGCCCGGGCTCAAAATTTCGCCAAGTCCTTCCCCCCCCCCCCCCCCCTCTCTACTCCCCCCTGACCCCCAACTGCTCCATCGCCGTCGTTGCCCTGCCACCTTCGACCACACCGCCACCGTCCAAGGCCGCCTTCGACCACACCGCCACCGCCCGCCACCTTCGACCACACCGTCACCGCCCGAGGCCGCCCCCTCGACCTCACAGCCGCCGCTCGAGGCCGTCGTCGACCTCACTGTCGCCTCCCTCGAGCTCACCGCCGCTGCCCTCGACCTCATCGCCGCTGCCTGAGCCAGAGCCTGCCCTCGCCGCCGACCATAAGGCTATGCCTCTCCTGTCCCCTACCCTCCTATTTCTCTCTGCTAGGGTAATTATATATATGTTGATACTGTGTTGACGTTCATATGAACCCTAGGTGTTCATATGAACCCTAGATTTTTTTAGGGCAGCAGGCATTTTATAGCATTTAGGAAAAATGATTAGCAATTTTTTTAGGAAATTAGCTAGGGTAATTTTTATGAAAATTCCTAAACAGTAATTCCATTTAGCTTTAAACTAATAGAGGGTATATAAATAATAGTAGCATGTAGATTTAAATTAACAGAGGGTATAAACAAAAAACACTTAGCTATAAAAAAATATTTTGACTACGGACCTGAATTTGTTCCAAATTTCATTCAAATGAAATTTGAATTATTTGGACTATGGACCTGAATATTTTTGAAGAAATTGGGTGTAGGTACTAAGGTCTTGCTATGGAAATTTTGGTGAGGTCAAAAGGGTTAGAGAAAATGTAGTTCCTAGACTTTTAGCTTTAGACAAAAAGCAAAAGTATTTAGCTATAAATAAAAAACAGTAGCTATGGCATTTAGCTATAAACAAAAAACAGAATTGTTTTTCTTTTCAAAAACTTGGTCAAACTAATTGTTGCTATGTAAACAAAAAACAAGATTGTTTTTATATGATATATGTCATTGATGTTCATTTGCATATTTCATTATTGTTGATTATATCTTTTCATTTAAGTGGCCATGTTATATGCAAATTCCTCAATAGTGTTTGCTCATGTTATATCTTTTCATTGAAGTTGTTCGATTGTGCCCAAGTTGCTTTGTTGTTTCCAGGGAATGATGTTGAGTGGCCTATGTTTTGCCGGAATGTTGATTCATTTCTGTTCTGGCAAATTTCAGGTTCTCGATTTGTCCACTTTTTAGCAATGGTCATGCCAAAAATTTCCGTGAATTTCGGCATGACTTGTGCTACAAACTAGGACATATCGAGTGCCCGGGATTTGCCGCACCAGGAAGGAGTCAACATTCCTGCAAAACAATAGTCCTTTTTTATGTCATTATTCATTTTATTAGGTCTAGAATTAATTGACAAGATTTAATCATAGGAAACATGGCTAGCAACGATGAAGGACATGGTTTGTTATTGCGACAACGTCTATCGGGCGGCAGACGAATTTTTTAGCCTTACCGACGATCAACCGATGTTGTTGCTGGGCCCACCGGTGGCATCGGAGACTGAGACCGACACGCAGACCGGTGCTGAGATAAGACTGGCGCTGAGATTCAGACCGGCATCAAGACCGGCGCTGAGACCGGTGCTGCCTTGGGGAGCGGAGCCAGTGTAGAACCGAAAGCAAAGAGGCAACGGGTTCCTAACAAACTCAGGACTACTAGACTGCTGGTCACAGAGGTGGACGACGGCAATTTTGAGCCAAAGGCGCCCGAGGAAGCGCGCGTGTGCTACGGCAATCAAATAGGCTGCATTGTACGGACAACCGCCACCATCAATGATGAGAAACTACAGAAGATAGAAAATATGAGGAGCTCCCTCCTAAAGAAGTTTCACCAGATATTCTTGTTCCTGGGCCGGAATGAGAAGGATTATGAAGATCCAGACGAGGACCCGGCAATGAAGAAGATAAACAAACACGACATGACCAAGTTTAGTGATGCGTTGGCCGCCTGAAAAAATCGAGTGAAAGCAAAGATCAACGACGGGGAACCCTACTCCGAGATTGTAAAGGATAATCCGACAATCACGGAAGAGCAGTTTCAAATATTCAAGGAGGCTTGCGAGGCCGAAGCTACCAAAAAAAGTCTAAGTACATGAAGGGGCTTCAAAAGAGGAACATTGGGAGCCACCACCTCGGAAGCCGTGGTTACGGCGGAAAGAGGTCCAAATGGGCCAAGGAGGATGACGATGTATTTGCAAGTAATCGAGACTTGTATCGCTATTTTCGGGATTGATGACGAGAGACCACTTTGTGTTGGATGATGATTATGATGATGACATGATTTGATGAGACTAATTGTATGTATATGCTATGATTACATTTGTATGTGTATGATATGCTAAAGATTATTGTATAAAGCCTATTCAAATACAAAAAGAATACAAAACAAATATGCAGGAAAAAAACTAATAAAACTAGTAGTAGCGAGGGGGGAAATTTAGCAGTAGCGCCGCCTTAGCAGTAGCGCTTCCCTGTAAACAGCGCTGTAGATAATATCAGTAGCGCCCTTTTCTAAAGAGCGCTACAACTATTCATGTATAGCAGTAGCGTGGGACAACAGGCGCTACTGCTATACGTTAGCTGTAGCGCCTTATTAGTAGCACTGGTACCCGCGCTACTGAGAGGCCCAAAACCCGCGCTGCTGCTAGGCTTTTCCCTAGTAGTGCTTGCTTGTGCTTCTGCTTCTTCATTTCTATATCTCGTCTCTCATTTTCTCACATGCCTCGTTCCTTGGCCGCTTACATGCCTCTATGATCATGGGCTCCAGGGGGCTTTTATAGACCAACCCACCCAGGGTTACAATGGTAATGTGCTGAGTCGGTGGGTCCGTATTCACTACAAAAAAAGACACATCCGTGACATTTTGGGCCGAACAAAATTTTTTTCTGTCATACATTGACACTTCTATGACGATAATTGTGACAAAACCAAAACCCGGAGCCCACATGCGAGGGGGAGGAAAATTTCGGGGAGTTGCCGGTTACGGTGGGAGGTCGGGGACCGAGCGATGCGCGTTTCTCTCGTACGTACGCGCGTGTGTGCGAGGCGTTGGCTCTAACTGAACCCGAGCGAGGCGTTGGCCTCTAACTGAACCCGAGCGATTGCACTGCAGGCTACACGTTACTGAACCCGAGGGATCGATCGATGGCTGTTAACTGAACCCGATGGAGCAATTTCTTCGCTACTGCTGCTAACTGAAGCCGATCGATGGATGAACAGTGAGCATTGCGGGGGGGGGGGGGGGGTTGAATGAACAGTGAGCAGTGGCGTTGCCTCTGGATGAACAGGAACCCGTGGTGTGGAAGGCTGGATGAACAGTAGACGGTGGAGGGGTGGCCGTGGAGGGTGGTTGAACAGGACCCCGTGGGGTGGAGGGCTGGATGAACAGTTGACGGTGGAGGGGTGCCCGTGGAGGGGTGGTTGAACAGTAGCCGGTGGAGTAGCGCACGGTGGAGGCTGGATGAACATGAGCCCGTGGAGGCTGGAGGAGGTCGACGGTAGCCCGTGGAGGCTGGAGGAGGTCGACGGTGGAGATGAACAGTATCCCGTGGAGTCCCGTTTTGCGTTACGCCACACCCCTCCCCCCCCCCCCCCCCCCCGTTTCGACTGTAGCGCTCCAACACAAGTCCGTTTCATCCGTTTTGCGGTACGCCACACCCCTCCCAATCAATAGGACCCCCATTTCGACCGTAGGAGGTCCGTTTCGTCCGTTTTGTTGTACGCCACACCCCTCCCGATCAATAGGACCCCCATTTCGACCGTAGGTTGTCCGTTTCCTCCGTTTTGCGGTACGCCACACCCCTACCGATCAATAGGACCCCGTTCCGAACGTAGGATGTCTGTTTCCTCCGTTGTGCGGTACGTCAGGCCTCGTTTCCATCGCCTATTCCGTCCAAGCCCTCCCGATCAACACGACCACGCATTCTGTTCCGACCCAGCCGGTTGGCTCCTACGCGTTCCGTTGCCTCCCGATGAACACAACGCATTCCGTTGCCTCCCCATGAACACGATGCATTCCGTTGCCTCCCCATGAACACGACGACGACTCTGTTTCTCTGTTCCGACCCAGCCATGTACGTATGCGTGACTAGGCGTTCGATACCCCGCCCGTATGTATGTATGTGGCCGTATTTTCTTTCTTGCACCCTGGCCGCTGTACGTACGTGTACATGCTATGTGCGCGCCTCTACTACGACACGTACGTGCCTCTACTAATACATGTGCGCGCCTCTACATCGACCAGTATATATGTACGTACACGTTCGTGACCAGAATGACAATGCTATGTACGCTTCGACCAGGTGGGTCCCGACTGTCAGGCAGTTCCTTGCGTGCAAAAATGTCACTGGTGGGTCCCAGCAGTCAGAGGGGTGAATCATTTTTTTTTGCCCGGACGCACTTCCTTTGCGTGCGAAGATGTAGCTGGTGGGTCCCAGCAGTCAGGGGGGCAAATCATTTTTTTTTGCCCGGACGCACTTCCTTGCGTGCAAAGATGTAGCTGGTGGGTCCCAACAGTCAGGGGGGCAAATCGTTTTTTTTGCCCAGACGCACTTTCTTGCATCCGCAGATGTGGCTGGTGGGTCCCAGCAGTCAGGAGGAAACTTTTTTTTGCGAAATACGATGGCCCGTCCGGTGGGTCCCCGCTGTCAGGTGGAGGAATCATTATTCTCCGCGTAATAAGGAGGCACTTCCTTGCTACGGCCGTGGACCCGGCTGTAAGCTTCTCCACGTACAGTCCACGTTCGATGGAAGTCGTTCCTTGACCACGTTGACCATGCCGCGCCAAGAGCACCACGGCGGTGGACGACGGCGGGGCCTAGGAAGGGGACGACTCGGAGCCGGGGAAGACGCAGCCGTGGATGCCCACGCGAAGAGGAGTACGAGGGTTCACTGGTTAGGCTGCGGTGTGAGGCTGCTATCACTGCTGAATAACAGGGGGTGTGATTGAGTAGAGGGATGGCCTAGCCAGCGATGGGAGTAGTAGGGGGCGGTGACACCTCCGCGGCATCACAGCCGGCCACGAGAGGCAGGAGCACGCGGCACGACCGGCCCTGGTTTGGGCGGCTGGAGCAAGAAGACCAGAGGTTGAAGAAGCACTACAACCATTGGATGAACATGGTACGGTAATAGGAGCTAGAATCGTTAATATTGACTAAGCTGACAAAGCCCTCCGTCCCCGTCAACTTGGTAGGCCCACAAGTCAGCCTCCAAGTATACTGGGTTCCAGATGGCAGCGGGAGTATTCATTTTTTGTGCGTAATAAGGAGGCACTTCCTTGCGTGCGAAGATAGCTGGTGGGTCCAACAACAGCGGGGGGCACGTTTTTTTCGCGAAATACAGAGGCCCTTCCAGTGGGTCCCAGATGTTAGGTGGAGGAATCATTATTTTGCGCGTAATAAGGAGGCATTTCCTTGTGTGCGACCGTCGACCCAGCTGTCAGCCTCTCCACGCACAATCTACTTCCGATGGTGTCGTTCGTTGACCATGTTGACCACGCCACGCCGAGCGCATCCAAGGTGGTGGACGACGGTGAGGCCCCGGACAGCAACGAGCCGGAGATGGGAAGACGCGGGAGTAGAGTCGCAGATGGAGATGTGTACGAGGGTTAACTGGTTCTAGTGCGGTGTGGTTCGGCAGTCGGTGGACAAAAACAGGAGGTGTGGAGGGGTGGAGGGATGGCCTGGCCAACGGTGGAGTAGCGCTTCATAGCGACGCGTGCTAAGCAGAGCTGCCAGCAGCAGGAGGCTGGAGGTGGTCCCGGCGGCGCTGGAGGAAGAAGACGAGAGATTGAAGATGGATGCCGGTCCTTGGATGTAAATCCAATGGCTAACATGTTAGAATCATTTGTTGACTAAATTGACAACGACTTGCGTTGGCTTCGACCTATTGGCCCACATTTCAGCCTCCAAAAATGTGGCACGTATTCAACCCATTTTTTCAGAATTTACAGTCTTTTTTTGTGCGGTAGAATTTACAGTCAATTTGATCTTTTTTTTTGAATTACAACCATTAGCTAGGCTGGGTGAACAATTAATGTAGCGTCCATGCGGCCCATTTATTTTATTTCCTAAAAAATTACAGGCCATTTGCACTTTATCTAGATACACGATTTTGTTGGGCTGATTCTAATTATAATGTTGGGTTGGGCCAGCAATGTTATCAAAAAATAAAAAAGGGCTGAGCATTTTGTTATAAATATATTTAAATAATAAGTATATTATTACATACGTCCTTAAATCTTACCAAGCTTGTGTACACAATCACTAGGATTTTCGTGCCAAAACAATCCAGGATTTTCTTTGTTAAGAAATTATTTTTATAAGTTAATAAGATGTGGGATATTGTTTTCTTACGTATGTGACTATCTGTTAAATATATGATGACCATAAAAATAATATACAATAACATATAAAATAATTTAAATATATATAATATAGTTAGAAGGGAAACATAAGTTGTACCTGGCGTTCCTATTCTTATATAAAAAAATAGAACAGACCTCTACGATTTCTTAAAAAATACATAAATTGGGCTGCCAAAAATAAAACCTTGGATGGGAGGCCCATAGGCCGGTCGATACATGACGGCCCTAAGAAAATACAAACAGGCCCTCCCAGCCGAGGTCGTGGGTTGCGCATGTTAAAAATGAAAGCCTAGACGGGGCAGCCCAAAACCACGTCCAACACTTGCCAAAACGTCGTCCCTCGTTTTCTCTGTGTTTCGCACACTCGACATTGTGTGGGAATTTTGATTGTGCATCATATGAAGATGTGCTATGCATGAATGTTGATCTGCATGATGTTAACTGGCTGGTAGTTCCATTTTCGACCATGAATAAAACTTCCAACATGATGTTAACCCTGTTTGTAAAGGCCGTGTTAAAATAAATGCTCTGCCTCTGAAAGTTGCAGTTTCTTATCTGAAACTGAACTTGCAGTTTCTCATTTGAAACTGAAACTTGCAGTTTCTTCTCGTCTGCACTTTTATACTCCTATGAACTACATTTTTTAAGTGCTAAAAATAGATCTCTAGAATTCATAAAATTCGTCATATGCTCAATACTCCAAATCTGAAATTCAAAAGACATTCATATCTGAAAGTACTCTCAAAATACACAACACAAAATACAATTCACAACCTGCAAATACTGACAACCCTAAGATCCTCCTAACAATTCACAACCTGCCCGACTATTGGGCTGGGGGGGGGGGGCAGCCCCCTCCTATTCCTCGGCGGCAGACAGCCGCCCCGTGAGACAATGTGAACGGCGAGGGAGACGATGGCAGGGAAGCGTTGTCGGGCCAACTGCTTTTCTCCTCTTGCAGTTGGGTTCGGTCGACGAAGACTCCACCGGCTCGCTCTGGCAGGACACCCTCACAAATGGCACCCTGTAGATGCTCGATCCTTCAATCTCTGGTGGATGCTCCATCTGGGATTGATACTGCCACCACCGCTCCCTCATGATTGGATTTGGTGAATCTGTTTGCTCCATGGCCCAGAGGAGCAGCTCTATGTACTCCGGCGCGACTCCCTCCGGGAGTATCTCCGCCTTTTCGCTCTGTTGCAAATATTTGGCCATGGATATCTCCAACATCCTAGCTAGCTTCACAGGGTCGTCGTCTGCGATCCTCACGTATTGGTTGTACTCCTCCATCGATCTACTTCTCCACAGCACCTTCACTCGTCGGCGGTGGTTTTTGAATGGAAGAGGAGAGGAGCAGCACTGGTTTTGGATTAGAACGGGAGAGGAGCGACGCTGGTTTTGGACTGGAACAGGAGAGGAGTTGCGGTGGTTTTGAAATGGAAGAGGAGAGGAGCGGCGCTGGATTTAGATTGGAATAGGAGAGGAGCGGCGGTGGTTTAAGGGGAGAAGAGCGGCGCTGGTCTTGGAAGTATTTTTTGTTGTTTTGCGTATTTTGGGTCAAAGTTTGACCACGAACTGTATGTGACAAGCAAAATGTGAATGCATGTCACCAAAAATTGTATCGTTTGGTTCGTACCTGAATGTACTTTCAAATTATATTATTTTTGCAACGTATAACATATAATTTATGTGCGAAAATCATGGTCAATTATGACCCAGAATAAAAGGGAGACTAGTTAATGTGGGGTCGCTTTCTTAATTGAAGGGTAAATTGATTTTGATTTTGATCCAGTCATAGCACGCCGGCCCTCTAGCCCAATCCTAAATTGCTGCAGCACGCTCCTCTCCCTCTTCTCCATTGCAAAACCACCTCCTCTCCTCTCCATCATCTCCATTCCAAAACCACTGTCTCGCCTCTCCCTCTTCTGATCTTCTCCATTGCAAAACCACCTCCTCTCCTCTCCATCATCTCCATTCCAAAACCACCTCCTCTCCTCTCCATCATCTCCATTCCAAAACCACAGTCTCGCTTCTCCCTCTTCTGATCATCTCTCCATTGCGAAACCACATCCTCTCCTCTCCATGATCTCCATTCCAAAACCACCTCCTCTCCTCTCCCTCTTATCTATTGCAAAACCACCATCTCTCCTCCCATCTTCCAACGCTTGCACCGGACCACTCAGAACGACATCTATGGAGAGGATGCAGCAGCGAATCAGGACGATCGCCGGCGGCGACCAGGAAAAGTTAGCCAGGTTGAAGGAGATCCTTAGTTGGTTTGACAAAGAGTGGGAGATTTTGAGGAAGGTGCGGGCCATGTGGCAATGTATGCGAAAGAGCGAGACGGCGGCGATGAGGGCGGCGATGTACATGTACTCCTCGGTGGCAGTCACGCTGCAGTCCTCCGAGTTCATCGAGTATCTCCTATGGGCGATGGAGCAGACAGATTCGCCCGAGGCGACAGTCAGGCGGAGGTGGTGGGCAGACAGGTCGAAGGTTGAGCACCCAGAGGATAACGAACCGATCGAGTATGGTGTGCCATTCGTGAGGGTGCAGATCCAGGCGGAGCCACAGGAGTATTCGTTCTCACACCGCAAGAGGAGGCCGGATGGCGCGACGTCGCTTCCCTGCCGTTCTCCACGGTTCCCTCGACGCTCGCCTCGTTTCAATGGCGGCGGTAGGGTTTAAGGTAAGCTTCGCACTAACCGAATCTTCCACCTGCTCATGCTTACAATCGGTGTGACAGCTAATGAAAATCATGCTTGCAATCAGTCTCCGAGTACTACGCCAATCACCCTAAAATAGCTCTGGACCTTTGGGTCGAAGTTGTGACACAGTGTACAAATAAAGAAAATTAGATTGGTGCTTCTTTCAGAAAAGAGTACTCCCTAGAAAACAGCCAATATAAGCTACTAGTATTTGGTTAGAGGATTTGCTGCCGAGATAGATCCGCCCACAGAGAGCGCCACACATCCCAGTTGTGGTGGTGGATGCCAATGCGTGCATGCAGCATGGTTGGTGTCGGTAATTTTTACTTGGCACACCTTGCACTCTGCATATATGCCGGTTCCATACGTACATTTGTGCAGTTCCACCAAAATGCAGCTGAATAACCCTGTTTGCATAGATAATGAAAAACTGTGATTACATTATAGTGGCACTAGTTGATGAAACACACAAAATAAATAGAAGAAAATATTGCGATAGTATCATTGTATGCCATGCTGCAAGGGCGAGATGGGCCCTGCGACGCCTCATACGGTACGCCTCATACTGGACATCGTCCCAAGTCTGCAAAATACACCTTCTACCAGTGATGAACATCAGTGTACAGCAGTAGTACAAGGAGGCGCCTTGAGACATTCAAATCTCTATTTTTGTACATATCAACTAAAATTAAGCACCCCAGTTTGCAGAAATGCTTAAAAATTAACAATGGGACTAGTTGATGAAACATACTTTAACAAAGAGAAGCACTTTCTTTATCTACATTGGAAATGAAATGATAGAGATGACACTCGCTCTATTTTAACTGTATTATTACTTCCTTTTATCAGTGACACTAGGGTCGAGCAGGTGGCAAACAAGGTGTACCGTGCGTCGCAAGGATGGAGGTCGGGGGTGCTTAGACTGGGATGCTGAAGCTAGCTCTTTCAGTCACCTTCATGGATGATTCAATTCATGGGACCTTTTGGTGTAGTTCACCTAAAATGAAGCAATGTCCCATGAGCTAGCAGCTTCTTCTTCAATTCTTTTTTAAGAAAAGGGCTCCAGCCCCGGTTCTATTTCCATCAGAAAACGAAACCCACAGAGCTTCTTCTTCATTAGTTGCAATAAAATTGAGCAACATCAAGGTTGGTTGTGAAGCTCCTGGAATGCTCAACTATAATTTGGATATCATTTGTGCAGTTGAACTAAGATCGAGCGTGAAATGTATATCTCTGTTTGCACAAAAAAGGTGGAAAGGAGGGTGATTAACAAGTGATGAAACATGCATCAAATGAAAAGAAGCATGTTCCTTATCTGAATGGCAATCCTACAAGGACAGTAGCAATTTCTAAAGCAGTGGCATTGCTAGATATTAGTGTGGGCATTAGGATTAACTATGACAACCGTTAAATACAACATTACTTTGGGCATGGGAGAGTAGGCGGACCAGGACAGTTGTGTTTCTAACGAAAAGAACCAACTTATCTTAATGGGAAACTTTAGCAGGACATGTAAAGAAGTGCCATTGATTCATATTATTGGAGGCATTACAATGAAAACAGCATTGGTTTAACGTGTCCTTACTTTTAACAGTGCGACTGCTACATTTTACCAGTGGCATTACATAAGAGTGGCTCGGGGCAAAAAACATCAGAACAGGATATCTGGGTTGGTCCCATTTTTTCCGGTATAGCCACCTTATACTGTGTGAGGCTAGCAAATCTAGTGATGGACTTACTCTGTTGACATGTCCCCCAGTCCCCACTTTCTTTCCTTTTTCAATCAATAGATCGGGTTTATATTGAGTTTGTACTGCGTTTTCCTTTATTTCCCTATTAGACCTAGAGACCAGTTGGATAGCCGGTCTCTGCTACTTTTTGCCCCCATTATTTCCTCTTTTGACCAAGTCCTAGATTCAGGTAACAAATCCTCCCCCACCCCCACCCCCTTTCTTCCTTGTTTGAACCAAATAGTACTAGATTTGAGTGCATGAACTAGTTTTACCTCTTAAACGTAAAAAAATTAGGTGGTTTTCGAACAGCCATCGATCCTATCTATGAGGGGGCCTGAGAAATAGTAAAAGTTACAAATGCAGCGACGTCAGGAGCTCGAGAAGTAGAGCCAGGACGGTTTCAAAGGAAGTTATACCTGATGGTCGCCGGGATGTCGCTAGGTGGGCGGTGGGAGGCCGGATTTGCCCACACTACGGCAGCGAGGAAGAAGGGGTCGGAGGCCCTCCCTCGTCAGCAGTGCTTGGGAGAGAACGGCAAGGCAGGCTGATCGGGACACACCCAGCAGTGGGTAAGAACCAACGCCGAGGACGACCGCGTGAACGTTGCACCTTCTCACCTTCCCCGGCGGACAGGATCCGGCTGGATCTGTGACCAGCGATGAGCAGAAAGAGAGAGAGAAAGTGTGGCCACCGCTGTCGTGTTTAGATCTGGAGAGGCCGAGACAGTGTGAAGAGAGCAACACTAGCAAGCAACCGCGGAGGCTCCTGTCTATATAGAGGAGTAGTACTTAGTTTTATTTTGTCTACCGGAGCCGGCTTGACCTCGTCAATGACTGTCGAGAAGTCTTCATGCACATGGCCCGGAGGTGCAGTTGTCGTCATTTCGATCTGAAGCACCGGATTATAACATATAACATGAAAAAATGCCACATGACAAGAAATCATAACCTCACTGCCTAAAGGAGACAACATGAATCCCGACGGACAAACTAGACGAGGAACAAAGCTCAAATTAAAGATAAACTCATAGAAAAGGGGTCCGTCGATAGATGTCCTAATTAACATAGCCGGCTTGACCTAGATGGCAGCAGAGAAGTCACTGTCGTGCATGTGCCCCCAATGACTAGCCCAACTCAGTTGTCGCTGTTTAACCCTCGCAGTGATCCGAAGCACATGACACCTAATTTTGCGAGATGACAAGAAACCTTTTTTTAGATTTCTCACCACAACTACAACCATGTACAACACAGCCTGCACGATATGTAGACGATAGCCAATCCAGGTGTGTCTGCTGGAGTCTGGTCACATGCATGGACGAAATGATCTTCCGTGTCTTGCAGGGATCGTCCAGGCACCAACTTAGTACAACACTTCTCTAGTACTATCGCTCGTCTTCCTCTTCTATAAAGCCACCCGACTTGCGGGGTCGGGAGGTCTTGCTGGTATTGTTTTACCATTGTCGAAATGTCTTGTGCACCGGGATTCCGAGTTTGATCGGTTTGTCCCGAGATGGTGATTTTCCTCCACGGATCACTTCTTGATGATTACTAGTTTGCGTCTTGTATGCATAGTTTCTCTTCTTATTCTTGTACTAATAAGTTAGCCACCATACAAATGCTTAGTGCTGTTGCAACCTCACCACTTATCCAATCCATACCCATTAAGCTTTCCTAGTCTTGATACCCATGGTAATAGGATTGTTGAGTCCTCGTGGCTCATAGATTACTACAACAACAGTTGCAGGTACAGGTAATGTGAAGAAATCATGTGAGAGCGATGCTTGCTTGTTTGCACTTCTTATTTTTCTTCTTCTTCTTCGATTAAGGGATGGGTTCCAGGTCGAGAGCCTAGGATTAGCAAGGTGTATTTCATTCTTCTTTTTCATTTTGTTTCATCCATAGTCGGATCCCGCTCTTCTGTATGATGGTTGCTATGTATTCATCTATTGATGTATTCATGTTGTAGCTTGCGGCGAGTGTAAGCCTTTATCTTGTATTCTCATCTATTCAGTACATGGTATGTTGTAATGATATCCACCTTGCTATGCGCTCGAAATGCGATTGTGCCCCCATCATGAATTCATCATGTGATTGGGATAGCATAGCATCTTGCGTGCTACAATTGGGTTCGACACTCTTACTTACAAAAAGGACTAAGATTGATCCCCTATACTTGTAGGTCATTAAGACTCTTTTCTGGCACCGTTTTCCGGGAGTGAAGTGCCTTTTGGTAAGTGGAATTTGGTAAGGAAACATTTATATTACATGCTGAGATTTACTAACACTTGTCGCCATGGCAAATAATCCTTTGAGGGGCTTGTTCGGGGTATCTTCACCTCATCCAGAAGCAATAAGAGTTATTCCTCAACCTACCGCACCTACTAAACATATTTATTATGAGATCCCGTCAGGTATGATAGAGAAACTGCTAGCTAATCCTTATGTAGGAGATGGAACGACGCTTGACATGCACCTGATATATGTGGATGAAATTTGTGGATTGTTTAAGCTTGAAGGTTTAACCAGAGATGGAGTCAAGAGGAAGGTTTTCCCTTTATATTTGTGGTGAAAAGCATTGACATGGTATAGGCTATGCAATGATATGGGAACATGGGACTGGAACCGATTGAAATTGGTATTTTATCAGAAGTTTTATCCTATGCATCTGGTTCATCATGATTGCAATTATATATATAATTTTTGGCCTCGTGACGGGTAAAGTATCACTCAATCTTGTGGGAGGCTTAAGTCAATGATGTATCCTAAGGATGGCAAATTACCCACGGGTAAGGGTACCCGCGGGTAGACGTCAGGAAATACCTATGAACTATTCACTTGGTATTGAATCATTTCATGTTTGGGGATTTGATTATATGGGACCTTTTCCTTCCTCCAATGGGTATACTCGTATTTTATTTGTTGTTGATTACGTTACTAAGTGGGTGGAAACTATTCCATCTAGTAGTGTTGATCACAACACTTCTGTTAAAATGCTTAAAGAAGATATTTTCCCAAGGTTTGGAGTCCCAAATATTTAATGGCAGATGATAGTTCACACTTCATTCATGGTGCTTTCCATAAATTTTTTGCTAAATATGATGTTAACCATAGAATTAAATTTCCTTATCATCCTCAGTCTAGTGTTCAAGTAGAATTAAGTAAGAGGGAAGTAAAGCTGATCTTGCAAAAGATTGTCAATAGGTCTAGAAAGAATTTATCTAAGAAACTTGATAATGCACTATGGGCTTATAGAAATGCTTATAAGAATCCTATGGGTATGTCTCCATATAAAATGGTTTATGGGAAAGCATGTTGTTTACCTCTTGAATTAGAACATAAAGCTTATTGGGCAATTGAAGAGCTCAACTTTATAACTTGCCGGTGAAGAGAGGTTATTTGATATTAGCTCACTTGATGAATGGAGAACCCAAGCCTATGAAAATCCTAATCTGTTTAAAGAAAAGGTCAAAAGATGGCACGACAAAAGAATACAAAAGCAGTATTTTAATGTAGATGATCAAGTCTTGCTATACAATTCTCATTTAAGATTTTTTGCAAGAAAACTTCTCTCCAAATTGGAAGTGCCTTGCATTATCGAAGAAGTTTATTGGTCCGATGCTATCAAGATTAACAACACCGAAGGCACCAACCTAAAGGCGGTGACTGGACAAAGAATGCATTATATCTTAGGTACACCGATAAATGTTGAAACTGATATCATTCAAATCATGTGACGCCACTGATTCAATCATACACTAATCATACACGCAAATGTGTACGATCAAGATCAGGGACTCATGGGAAGATATCAGAACACAACTCTAAACACAAATAAAATAATACAAGCTTTATATTACAAGCCAGGGGCCTCGAGGGATCGAATAGAAGCTCGATACACAAGAGTCAGCAGAAGCAACAATATCTGAGTACAGACATAAGTTAAACAAGGATGCCTTAATAAGGCTAGCACAAAAGCAACACGATCGAAGAGGCAAGGCCTCCTGCCTGGGACCTCCTAACTACTCCTGGTCGTCGGCGGTCTCCACGTAGTAGCATCCATCAGCGGTGGCATCTGGCTCCAGGGATCCACCATCTAGTTGCATCAACCGGAAAGAAGAAAGATGGGGGGAAAGGGGTAGAAAAGCAACTGTGAGTACTCATCCAAAGTACTCGCAAGCATCAGATCTATACTAAGTATGCATTGGTATCAAATGGAAGGGTTGTATTTGTGGACTGGACTGCAGAATGCTAGAATAGAGGGGAAGGCCTAGCCTATCAAAGACTAGCATCTTGAAGCAGCCCCGAGCATCCTGCAGCATGTAGAAGAGTAAAGAATAGAAATTTATATTTAACAAACATTTTGTAGAACCAACGCCCAGAGATCCTTCCTCGACTCCCTGCGAGAAAGCAATCCCGAAGCCACATATCCATCACATATCTCAATTATCCATTTCTAGTTATATATGATCCGGATACAAGTCTAAACGTCCATTACCGTGGACACGGTATTCGAATATATATCTTCCCTACAGGGGTGCACCACATTACCCAACAAGCTCGATCACTCTGGACGGACACACCTTTCTGGGGTCAATGCCCAGCCTCGGAAGATCAACACGGCGCAGCCCTACCTAGGCTCAGCAGAGAGGTCCCCGCCGGTCTACCTCCTAAGCACCCCGGGGTCTGGGCCCATCACACGCAGTGCTCCGGGTCGTTGTGCAATGAGCCGGGACGAGCACCACATCATACTGGGTGGCACTGGCCCGACAGGCCCACGATGCTGAACTGGACATCTGACAAAGCTTAGGCTGATACTACGACGTCGAGGTCCATAACTATTCTCGCGTGGTGGTTAGTGCGTAAAGGCTAGTGGCCAACTCAGAACAAATACCCAAACCTGTTAGTGCATTGGGGGCTCGCGGAAACGAGCAGAGACTCACGATAAGGTGACCCCATCGCCCCGTCTCGTGGACTTACGGCAAGGGCCTAGACTGGCTGGCCATGCCACGTGGAAAACTCGCGGGTGCTCTACGGGCCCGCCTGACTTTCACATCAACTCGTGGGTACCCCTCAGGGCCGACCCGACTTCAACATTGGTCTCAAGTAAAGTCAAGGTAACCGTGTATCCAAACATCAAGGGGAAAAACACAAGGAATCACCCACGGAGGATTCTACTCAATGTAATCATCAAGGTGAACGTAAGAGGGACCACCCTCAAGGTTCACACTTGAGGTGTTGAACGACAGAGCTGTGTCGGGAATGGTGAAAGAGGAAATCACCCTCGGCACTCAATAGTAGCTCTGCATAGTCGAGCAACAAAAGGGGCGTGATGTGATGCGAGGTGTCAGGCTCTGGTCATCGATCACGTTGATCGAGTCGTCGAAGATGAAGCAGGGGCAACAAGGACAATTGGGGGTATGGATCACTAACCAACCTATACTAAGCAGTTTAGGATAAGCAGGTACGAAACAATAGAAGGTACAAAAGCAGGCTATGCATCAGAATAGGAGCAAACAATAACAGTAGCAAAATCTAATGCAAGCATGACAGTGTAGAATGGGCGATATCAGGATGATCAAAGGGGGGGCTTGCCTGGAAGTTCAGATAAGAAGGAGGGGTCGTCGTCGATGTAGTCGATCACAGCGGCATCAGCAGCCGTCAATAGGTCTACCGAAGAGAAGAGGGGGGAGAAAACAGTAAGTACATAGCAAGCAAGAGCACAACAGGACAATAGGCAGAGCTAGACGTGTTCTAACGCGGTGCTACACGATACCGGTGAACTGGGATAACATCCGGGAAAGTTTTCCCGGAGTTAGGCATTTTCTGACAGACGAACCGGAGGGGGGAGGTTGCATGTTCACTATGCTCAGGATGTGTGACAGACGAACGGTGGGCGTATCCGGATTCGTCTCGTCATTCTGAGCAACTTTCGTGTATAAAACTTTTTCATCCGAGTTACGGTTTAATTTCTATTAATTTTCGAAGTTTTATTAATATTCTGAAATTAATTTTAATCTGAAAATAAAAGCTAAAATGCAGTGGGACCCAGTGGCTGACAGGTGGGCCAGGGGGACCCAGTTGACCAGTCAACGTTTGACTGGTCACCAGGGGTGGGACCCCCCTGTCATTGACTGTGTCTGGTTAACTAGTTCAGTTTCAACTAATCCAGTGCTTAGGCTAATTAATCCTGAGTTAATTAAGTTAAGTTAATTAAACTAATTAATTAATGAATATTTATTTATTTCATTTTTTATTCCCTTTTTTGTTCTTATCCAGGGGATGGGCCCGTGTGTAATAGGCACAGGGGCTAACGGTTCGGGCGCAGGGCGCGGCCACGGCGCCCGTCGGGGCGGAGGGGCGAGGCCGGCTGACCACGGTTGTGCCGGCAGCGGCGAGGCCACATCGGGGCAAGCGCCGGGGAGCGGCTCGCGGGCACCGGTGGGCGAGAGCGGCATCAGACAGTGGGCAACCGGTAGGAGGGGCGAGCATTGTCGTGATGGCGCGGTCGGGCGCGCGGACGCGGACACGAGCGGGCGTCACGCGGGGCGGCGCTAGGCGCGTCAGCGGACGAGGCGCCGGCGAGCACAATCGTGGCAGGCGCGTGCACCAGCGCAGTGGTGCTCGGAACGACGTAGAGATATTTTGGATGGAGAGAGGGTGGGCGCTCATGGCCGTAGCCGAGTAGGGGGTCGGCGAGGCTCGACGACGGGGACGGCAACTGTGCGATGGCACCGGCGAGGAAGAGGCGGGGAAGCGAGCGACGGGGACGAGGCAGTCCAGTGTGGCAACAGGGACGGGGCTTTGGTGTGGTCGTCCAGCAAGGTGGCCCCGGGCGGCGGCGAAGGCAGCATTCCTCGGGCGTGGCCGCGCTTGAGGCTGAGCGGAGACGGGGACAGCACGAGGCGGCCGACCTGCTGGAGGCAAAGCTTCAGGCGCACGGGGGGCCTCCATGGCCGGCGGGTCAAGTGCGGCGTCGGGGAAGGCCATCGCCATCGGGCGGTGCTGGGAAACAATGGCGATGGGAGGCGCTGGTCAGCGCCGACGCGTGAGAGGCAGTGTCGGCGGAGACGCGAGATGCTGGGGGCGCCGCTCTGTGCCGGCTGACAGCGGCCTTTGGGCGCGTGCGTGTCGGGAAGAGGAGAATCGAATGCGCCCCTCCCCTGATGTCTGTGTGTAAGTGCGTGTGTGTGTGTCGTGGGTGACGGCGCGGGGAGGGAACAAGGGAGAGTGGGGGTGTCGTGCGGGAGAGAGTGGGTGAGGCCTAGGGTTTCAGGTGGCAATGGGGCCATATAGGCCAGGGAGGTGCGGGGTGGGCAGGCCTAGTTGGTCCAAGGCCAGCTGGGCCGAGGCCCATGGAGAGAGGGGGCCTCTCTCCCTTTTGTTTATTTATTTTTTGTAACTTTCTCAACATTTTGTATTTTTAAAAATAATACTTTGTTGACTCCAAAACTTGTGACATAAATAGTAGACAATGTTTTGAGATAGCACCCAAGATTTCAAGTGGTTTGGAAAAACATAAACATTTGTTTATTGAGAAAGGCTATTTTAGTTGTTGTTGGACAACTTTCGATATTAGTAGGGATTAACTGGTGAGTCAAATGATGTTGGTTTCTACACAACAAATATTTAGTGAAAAATTGCAACATCTCGAACATTTTTGTTTTCATGTTTGACAATTTTGAATTTTTGACTTTAACCTTGGATTTGAATTAGAATGGTGATTTGGATCAAGTGAGGATTAGCAACAGTAATGTGATGGCATGGCACCATTAACAGGGGATTACTGTAGCTTAATTATCCGGGCGTCACAAATCATAAAACCAGAGGAGTACATAAAGGAAACTTGTTGGAATGCTCCAGAACCCTGAAAAGGAATATGTATGTGATACGGTAAGTAAACCGACTCCAAAAGTTCCATAGGAGCAATTTTGCTCCATTTTGGAATATTTAAAAAATTAGGAAAATAATAAGTAGTCCAGAAAGTGTACGAGCAAGCAACAAGCCTGGGGGCGCGCTTCCCAAGCTTGTGGTGCCTTCGTGCGTCATTCGGACTCTGTTTTCTTCCGGATTACTTGTTTTGCATAGTAAAAATTCATTATATAATCTCCCGGAGGTTTTGACCATTGTATTGCGACAATATCCTTTGTTCTTGTTTCGGTCTACTTTTCTGACAGGTCTAGATCGCCATGACGCCTCCAAGTTCAGCCAAGGACAAGCTCTACGAGAAGGTCATCAACCCCTACCTTCCGGAGGTGATGAAACACCCTCAAACCATTGAGATGCGTGAGGGGTGCTTCACATCTGGGATATTCAAGGGCCAAAGACGACCTGGAGCATGGAGAGCATGCTCGAAGCAGTGGAGTAGGAGATCTTCAAGTGCCAAGGGATGGTGGAACATGGACTTCACGCCAACCACTCCATGATCATGGAATTCACTCGTGATCACAAGATGGGCAACGATAATATTGGAGAGGCCATCTTCAAGCTTCATGAGCGAATTGAGCAACTCCAAGCACAGATTATGACTTACAAAACCAAAACTATGACTATGAGTCCAGATTTAAGGGGATGAGTTTAGCTGCGGATTTCAGGATTCTAGAGACTCATTCATCCTTCTGTGATGGGGATCCTATTTGTTGCAATAAGGAGGACAAGCCTCCCACATCATCAACTTCATCATCACCACCTCCTAAGAAAGAGAATTGAGTACACGGGTATGGGCACTCCCCTTGGCTTGTGCCTAGCTTGGGGGAGGTGTCCCGGTATTGTATCACCATCACATATTTATCATTATCATCTACCTTAGTTCGATTCTTTTGGTTAAATCGTGATTTAGTAGAATAAAAGTTTTAGTATGATCTAGTCTTTAGGTTTTTGCTTCGTGATCTATCTATGTAATCAAGTATGAGAGTTATATAATAGAGATTAGATTTGAGTTGAGTGTTTCGCTTTCTTGCTTCGATCCTAGAGATGAAAAAGAATAAAGGAAATAAAAGATTATATAATAATCTTATGGAGAGGGAGGACTTCACATATAAGAAGTATAATGGATGAAATCTATTGAAGGTTGACAAATATAGTATTGGTCATTGTTACAATTAATGAGAAGTAATAAGGAAAGAGTGGTTTCACATATAAATACACTATCTTGGACATCTTTTATGATTGTGAGCACTCATTAAAATATTATATGCTAATAAGTTGATGTTAGACAAGGAAGACAATGTAGTGAATTATGTTTTCTTATATCCGAATAAAAGTTATATTTTCATGGATCCTCTAACATGTGGAGCTTGCTTTCCATCCTATGCTAGCCAAAATTCTGCACCAAGTATAGAGATATTACTTATGCATCCAGAATCTTTAAACCCACTTTTGTCATAAGAGTCCACTATACCTACCTATCGATTGAGTAAGATCCTTCAAAAGTTGTCATCACTGCAAAGCAATAAAAATTGCTCTCTAAATATGTATGATATTTTAGTGTGAGGAAAATAAGCTTTATGAAGTTGTGATGGGGAACAAATAAAAGTGATGGACTGCATAATAAAGTTCGCTATCACAAGTGCAATATAAAGTGACGTTCCTTTGCATTAAGATTTTGTGCATCCAAATAAAAAGTGCATGACAACCTCTGCTTCCCTATGCGAAGGGCCTATCTTTTACCTTTAAATTTCCTATCCTTATGCAAGAGTCAGGGTGATCTTCACCATTCCTTTTATTTTTCTCTTTTTGGCAAGCATCATGTGTTGGGGAAATATGGAGGTGATCATGAGTTATTATCGTTGACATTACCCTTGAGGCAAATGGTTGGGAGGTGAAGTTATTGTTGGAAATATGCCCTAGAGGTAATAATAAGTGGTTGTTATTATATTTCAATAATCATGATAAAGGATTATTATTCATGCTAGAATTGTATTGACCGGAAACTTAAATACATGTGTGGATACATAAACAAATATCGTGTCCCTAGTAAAACTCTACTAGACTAGCTCGTTGATCAAAAGATGGTTAAGGTTTCCTAACCATATACATGTGTTGTGACTTGATAATGGGATGACATCATTAGGAGAATGATGTGATGGACAAGACCCATCCGTTAGCATAGCATATGATCGTTCATTTTATTGCTACCGCTTTCTTAATGTAAAATACATATTCCTACGACCATGAGATCATGCAACTCCTGGATACCAGAAGAATACCTTGTGTGCTATAAAATGTCACAACGTAACTGGGTGATCATAAAGATGCTCTATAGGTATCTCCGAAGGTGTCTATTGAGTTCTCATGAATCGAGATTGGGATTTGCCACTCTGTGTACCGGAGAGGTATCTCTGGGCCCTCTTGGTAATTCAGCATCACAACAAGCTTGCAAGCAAAATGACTAAGGAGTTAGTTATGAGATGATGTATTACGGAATGAGTAAAGAGACTTGCCGGTAACGGAAATGAACTAGGTATGGAGATATCGATGCTCGAATCTTGGGCAAGTAACATACCGACAGACAAAGGGAATTACATATGTTGTCACAGAGGTTCGACCGATAAAGATCTTCATAGAATATGTAGGAACCAATATGGGCATCTAGGTCCCACTATTGGTTATTGACTGGAGAGGCGTCTCGCTCATGTCTACATCATTCTCAAACCCGTAGGGTCCGCATGCTTAACGTTCGTTGATGATATAGTATTATATGAGTTATGTGAGCTGGTGTACGAATGTTCTTCGGAGTCCAGGATGATATAACATACATTACTAGGAGCTCCATAATGGCCCAGAGGTAAAGATTGATATATAGGATGATGCTATTTGGTCACCGGAAAGGTTTCGGAATGACCGGGCATTCATCAGGTCACCGAAAGGGGTTCCTGGAGGCCCCGGGAAGTTATTGGGCCATATGGGCCAAAGGAGGGGAGACACCAGCCCACAAGGGGATCGCGCGCCCCACCTTTGGCCGATGGCCTTGGGGATAAAAGGACGGAGGGGAGTCAGCCTCCCCTTGCCTTCCCTCTCCTCCCCTTTCCTTCCCCCGAGAGCAAATAAGGAAGGGGCGCGCCTAAGGGCAGGTGCCCTAGGGCTGGCGCCAACCCCCTAGGGGTGTGCCTGGGCAGCCTCCTCCTCCCTCCACCTATATATATGTGTGAGGAGGGAGATGGGCAACACACACCATGATCCCCAAGCCGTGTGTGGGGCCCCTCTCCCTCTACTTCGTCCTCGGTCATAATTTTCATAGTGCTCAGCGAAGCCCTACGAGGATAGTTGCACCACCACCGTCACCATGCCGTCGTGCTGCCACAACTCATATAATACTTTGCCCGACTTGCTGATCAAGAAGGCGAGGATGTCATTGAGTTGAACGTGTGCTTAACGCGGAGGTGTCGTGCATTCATTACTTGATCGGCCGGATCGTGAAGGTGTGTACGACTACATTAACCACGTTGATAAACACTTCTTCTTAGCAGTCTACAAGGGTACTTAGACATACTCTCCACCTCTCGTATATATGCATCTCCATTGATAGATCTTTGAGTGTGCGTGGGAATTTTTTTTGTTTTCCATGCAATGTTCCCCATCAGTGGCATCATGAGCCAGGTCTATGCGTAGATGATATGTACAGGTATAACACAGAGAGTTGTGGGCAGCGATGTTCATACTGCTTACCACCAACATCTTATTTTGATTCGGTGGTATTGTGGGATGTTCATACCAACCTTACATGTCCACGCACATGAGACCGGTTCCACCGACTGACATGCAACTTGTTTGGCATAAAGGTGGATAGCGGGTGTCTGTTTCTCCTACTTTAGTTGAATCGAATTTGACTATGGCCTGTCCTTCCAGAAGGTTAAAACAGCAAACATGATAATCATCATTGTGGCTTTTGCGTAGGTAAGAACGGTTCTTGCTAGTTGCCTATAGCAGCCATATAAAACTTGCAACAACAAAGTAGAGGATGTCTAACTTGTTTTTGCATGGCATGTTTTGATGTGGTATGGTCAAGATATGATGTGATATATGTTGATGTATGACTTGATCATGTTTTGTAGTAAGTTCATGACTTGCATGTTGATGGGTACGACAACTCGCAGGAGCCTTAGGGTTGTCTTTAATTATTGTATGACCTGCGTGTCAATCACTAAGTGCCATGTAATTGCTTTACTTTATCGCTATTCCTTATCAATAGTTGTAGAAGCAATAGTTGGCAAGACGACTCCGACGCTATGATGGGGATTAAGGTGTCATCCCGGTGACGATGGAGATCGTGCCAATGCTTTGGAGATGGAGATCAGAAGCACAAGATGATGATGGCCATATCATGTCACATATTTTGATCGCATGTGATGTTTATCGTTTATGCATCTTATTTTTCTTAGAATGATGATATCATTATAAGATGAACTTAATTTCACAATAAAAGTGTTCTCACTAAGTATGCATCATTGCCAAAGTTCGTCGTTTCAAAGCACCTCCTCGTGATCGGTAGTGATAGACTCTATGTTCACTGATATGTCTCCAACGTATCTATAATTTTGATTGTTCCATGCTATTATATTACCCGTTTTGGATGTTTATGGGCTTTACTTTACACTTTTATATCATTTTTGGGACTAACCTACTAACCGGAGGCCCAGCCCGAATTGCTGTTTTTTTGCCTATTTCAGTGTTTCGAAGAAAAGGAATATCAAACGGAGTCCAAACGGAATGAAACCTTCGGGAGTGATCTTTTTGGAACAAACGCAATCCAGGGGACTTGGAGTGGACGTCAAGCAATAGAGGAGGCGGCCACGAGGGTGCCCGGCGTGCCCCCTACTAGTGGGCATGCCCCCCACCCTCGTGGGCCCCTCGAGCATCCACCGACCTACTTCTTCCTCCTATATATACCCATGTACCCCAAAACCATCGAGGAGCACCACGAAAAACTATTTGCACCATCGTAACCTTCTGTATCCGCGAGATCCCATCTTGGAGCCTTTGCCGGGGCTCCGCCGGAGGGGGAATCAACCATGGAGGGCCTCTACATAATCTCCAAGGCCCTTCCGATGAGTTGTGAGTAGTTTACCACAGACCTTCGGGTCCAAAGTTATTAGCTAGATGGCTTCTTCTCTCTCTTTGAATCTCAATACAAAGTTCTCCTTGATCTTCTTGGAGATCTATTCGGTGTAACTCTTTTTGCGGTGTGTTTGTCAAGATCCGATGAATTGTGGGTTTATGATCAAGTTTATCTATGAGAAATATTTGAATCTCCTCTGAATTCTTTTATGTGTGATTAAGTTATCTTTGCAAGTCTCTTCGAATTATTAGTTTGGTTTGGCCTACTAGATTGATATTTCTTGCAATGGGAGAAGTGTTTAGCTTTGGGTTCAATCCTGCGGTGTTCTTTCCAAGTGACAGCAGGGGCAGCAAGGCACGTATTGTATTGTTTCCATCGAGGATAAAAAGATGGGTTTTATATCATATTGCATGTGTTTATCCCTCTACATCATGTCATCTTTCTTAATGTGTTACTATGTTCTTTATGAACTTAATACTCTAGATGCATGCTGGATAGCGGGCGATGTGTGGAGTAATAGTAGTAGATGCGGCAAGGAGTCGGTCTACTTGTCACGGATGTGATGCCTATATACATGATCATGCCTAGATAATCTCATAATTATTCGCTTTTCTATCAATTGCTCGACAGTAATTTGTTCACCCACTGTAATACTTATGCTATCTTGAGAGAAGCCCCTAGTGAAACCTATGGCCCCCGGGTCTATCTCTTATCATATAAGCTTTCAATCTACTTTTATTTGCATCTTTACTTTTCCAATCTATATTATAAAAATACCAAAAATATTTATCTTATCATATTATCTCTATCAGATCTCACTTTCGCAAGTGGCCGTGAAGGGATTGACAACCCCTTTATTGCGTTCGTTGCGAGTTCTTATGTTTTTGTGTAGGTGCGTGGGACTTTTGAGGAGCCTCCTACTGGATTGATACCTTGGTTCTAAAAAACTGAGGGAAATACTTACGCTACTTTGCTAGATCACCCTTTCCTCTTCAAGGAAAACCAACACAAGCTCACGATGTAGCAAGAAGGATATCTAGCGCGGTTGCCGGGGAGGTCTTCGCTCAAGTCAAGACAAACCAAGTACCCATCACAAACTCATCTCCCTCGCATTACATTATTTGCCATTTGCCTCTCGTTTTCCTCTCCCCCACTTCACCCTTGCCGTTTTATTCGCCCTCTTTTTGCCATTTGCCTTCCCATTGCCATGGCCGAATCAAAAAGAACTAAGGGTTCTTTCCAGGGTTTTAGTACCTTGGATAGTCCCTCTATCCTCTCTAAACTCATAAATAATGATGCTATGGAAAGACCTACCAGGGTCACCAATGAGAGTTTGAATAATTTTGATGAAGATGACTACTGGATTTTCGTTATTTACTTGATGAGTCTTTAAAAGATGCATGGGATAGGTTATTAAGGATTCGGGCTAGCTATGTGCCACAATATCAAATTGAGGTTTACTTAAAAAGTTTCTATGTTGGCTTACCCGCTTCTTTCAAGCAAGTTCTAGATTCTATTTTTGAAGGAGGTTTTCTTGAAGGGGATGCTATAGATACCTATGAAAAAATGAAAACCATATTTGCGCATCCCATGAATGATAAAGTTGAATGTACCACTCTCCTATGCTTTTATCAAAACAAAATTATTAAAGAGATGAAGGCTAGCTTAGATGCAAATTTTCGTAACGTGCTTAATCTTACTTCCTCCATTAATGGCAATGTACTATCCCAAAATAGAAGGATGAATGCCATACAAAGGAAATTCTCTCTTGCCAAAGATGGCACTACTTAGATCTATCCTCGCTTTTATGCCTAGCTAGGGGCGTTAAATGATAGCGCTAGTTGGGAGGCAACCCAATTTTATTTTTGTTTTTTGTTTTTTGCTTCTGTTTAGTAATAAATATTTCATCTACCTTATGTTTAGATGTGTTTTCATGTTTTAATTAGTGTTTGTGCCAAGTAGAACCTATAGGATAACCTATGGTGATAGTTAATTTGATTCTGCTGAAAAACAGAAACTTTGTGCGCACGGAAATACTTTTATTAATTCACAGAAACGTGATTTTGTGTTGATTCTTTTTACTGTAGATCAATAGGCAAATTTCCCAGGACTTCCTATTTTGGTAGGATTTTTAGAGTTGCAGAAGTATTCGAGAGTTACAGATTTCTACAGACTGTTCTGTTTTTGACAGATTCTGTTTTTCGTGTGTTGTTTGCTTATTTTGATGCATTTATGGCTAGTATTAAGTGTTTTGAACCATAGAGAAGTTGGAATACAGTAGGTTTAACACCAATATAAATAAATAGTGAGTTCATTACAGTAAATTATGTGGTGGTTTTTCTTTCTTGCACTAACGGAGCTTATGAGATTTCCTGTTGAGTTTTGTGTTGTGAAGTTTTCAAGTTTTGGAGAAAGATTTGATGGACTATGGAATAAGGAGTGGAAAGAGCCTAAGCTTGGGGATGCCCATGGAACCCCAAGATATTCAAGGATAACCAAAATCCTAAGCGTGGGGATGCCCCGGAAGGCATCCCCCCTTTCATCTTCGTTCATCGGTAACTTTACTTGGAGCTATATTTTTTATTCGCCACATGATATGTGTTTTGCTTGGATCGTCTTGTATGATATTATTCTTTGCTTTTTAGATCGCCACAATCATCCTTGCTGTACACACCTTTTGGTAGAAACCCACTTGATTGGAATTTATTAGAATACTCTATGTGCTTCACTTATATCTTTTGAGCTAGATAGTTTTGCTCTAGTACTTCACTTAAATCTTTTAGAGCATGGCGGTGGCTTGATTTTGTAGAAATTTTTAATCTCTCATGCTTCACTTATATTATTTTGAGAGTCTCTTAGAACAGCATGGTATTTTCTATGGTTATAAAATTGGTCCTAGAATGATGGGCATCCAAGTTGGGTATAATAAAAACTATCATAGGAAGTGAACTGGATGCTATGATCAGTTTGATACTTAATAATTGTTTTGAGATATGGAGGTGGTGATATTAGAGTCATGCTAGTTGGGTGATTATGAATTTAAAGAATGCTTGTGTTGAAGTTGGCAAGTCCCGTAGCATGCACGAATTGTAAAAGTTGTGTAACAAAATTATTGCATGGGGTGCTCTTTTGATTGCCTTCCCTTGAGTGGAGGTCGGGGGCGCGCGATGGTTAACTCCTACCAACCTCCCCCCTAGGAGCATGCATAGTAGTACTTTGCTTCGAGGGCTAATAAAACTTTTGCAATAAGTATATGAGTTCTTTATGACTAATTTTGAATCCATGGATTATACGCACTTTTACCTTTCCATCATTGCTAGCCTCTTCGGTACCGTGCATTGCCCTTTCTCACCTTGAGAGTTGGTGCAAACTTCACCGGTGCATCCAAACGCCATGATATGATACGCACTATCACACATAAACCTCCTTATATCTTCCTCAAAACATCCACCATACCTACCTACTATGGCATTTCCATAGCCATTCCGAGATATATTGCCATGCAACTTTCCACCTTTCCGTTCATCATCATGACACGCAGCATCATTGTCATATTGCCTTGCATGCATGTAGTTGACATCATATTTGTGGCAAAGCCACCCTGCATAATATTTCATACATGTCACTCTTGATTCATTGCCCATCCCGGTACACCGCCGGAGGCATTCATATAGAGTCATATCTTGTTCTAGTTTTGAGTTGTAATTCATGAGTTGTAAATAAATAGAAGTGTGATGATCATCATTATTAGAGCATTGTCCCTAAATAAAAAAAGAAAGGCCAAAAAGAAAAAAAGGAAAGGAAAAAGAAAAAAAGAACAAAAAAGGGGAAATGCCAAAAGAAAAAAAAAGGCCCCAAAAAAGGGCGCAATGTTACTATCCTTTTCCACACTTGTGCTTCAAAGTAGCACCATGTTCTTCATATAGAGAGTCTCACATGTTGTCACTTTCATATACTAGTGGGAATTTTTCATTATAGAACTTGGCTTGCATATTCCTACGATGGGCTTCCTCAAAATGCCCTAGGTCTTCGTGAGCAAGCAAGTTGGATGCACACCCACTTAGTTCCTTTTGTTGAGCTTTCATACATTTATAGCTCTAGTGCATCTGTTGCATGGCAATACCTACTCCTCATGTTGACATCAATTGATGGGCATCTCCATAGCCCGTTGATTAGCCTCGTCAATGTGAGACTTTCTCTTTTTTTGTCTTCTCCACACAACCTCCATCATCATATTCTATTCCACCCATAGTGCTATATCCATAGCTCACGCTCATGTATTGTGTGAGAGCTGAAAAAGGCTGAAGCGCGTTAAAAAGTATGAACCAATTACTTGGCTGAAACCGGGGTTGTTCTTGATGGGAGTATTTTATGTGATGAAAATAAAACATAGCCTAACTATATAATTTTGTAGGGATGAACTTTCTTTAGCCATGTTATTTTGAGAAGACATGATTGCTTTGATTAGTATGCTTGAAGTATTACTATTTCTTATGTAAATATGAACTTTTATTTTGAACAAACGCGATCTTTTTGGAACAAACGCGATCCAGGGGACTTGGAGTGGACGTCAAGCAACAGAGGAGGAGCCCACGAGGATGCCCGGCGCGCCCCCTACAGATGGGCACGCCCCCCACCCTCGTGGGCCCCTCGAGCATCCACCGACCTACTTCTTCCTCCTATATATACCCATGTACCCCAAAACCATTTCCACCACCGTAACCTTCTGTATCCGTGAGATCCCATTTTGGAGCCTTTGTCGGTGCTCCGCCGAAGGGGGAATCGACCACAAAGGTCCACTACATCATCTCCAAGGCCCTTCTGATGAGTTGTGAGTAATTTACCACAGACCTTCGGGTCCATAGTTATTAGCTAGATGGCTTCTTCTCTCTCTTTGAATCTCAATACAAAGTTCTCCTTGATCTTCTTGGAGATCTATTCGATGTAACTCTTTTTGCGGTGTGTTTGTCGAGATCCGATGAATTGTGGGTTTATGATCAAGTTCATTTATGAGAAATATTTGAATCTCCTCTGAATTCTTTTATGTGTGATTAAGTTATCTTTGCAAGTGTCTTTGAATTATCAGTTTGGTTTGGCCTACTAGACTGATCTTTCTTGCAATGGGAGAAGTGCTTAGCTTTGGGTTCAATCTTGAAGTGTCCTTTCCCAGTGATAGCAGGGGCACCAAGGCACGTATAGTATTGTTGCCATCGAGGATAAAAAGATGGGGTCTATATCATATTGCATGAGTTTATCCCTCTACATTATGTCATCTTTCTTAATGCGTTACTCTGTTCTTTATGAACTTAGTACTCTAGATGCATGCTGGATAGCGGGCGATGTGTGGAGTAATAGTAGTATATGCAGGCAGGAGTCAGTCTACTTGTCACGGACGTGATGCCTATATACATGATCATGCCTAGATAATCTCATAATTATTCGCTTTTCTATCAATTGCTCGACAATAATTTGTTCACCCACTGTAATACTTATGCTATCTTAAGAGAAGCCACTAGTGAAACCTATGGTCCCCGGGTCTATCTCTTATTATACAAGCTTTCAATCTACTTTTATTTGCATCTATACTTTTCCAATCTATATTATAAAAATACCAAAAATATTTATCTTATCATACTATCTCTATCAGATCTCACTTTCGCAAGTGGCCGTGAAGGGATTGACAACCCCTTTATTGCGTTGGTTGCGAGTTCTTGTTTGTTTGTGTGGGTGCGTGGGACTTTTGAGGAGCCTCCTACTATATTGATACCTTGGTTCTCAAAAACTGAGGGAAATACTTATGCTACTTTGCTGCATCACCCTTTCCTATTCAAGGAAAACCAACGCAAGCTCAAAGACGTAGCATTCACATACAACGGGTGTAAGACAGTTTTGCACATGCAGAATACTTGGGTTAAACTTGACGAGCCTAGCATGTACAGACATGGTCTCGGAATACTGGAGACCGAAAGGTCGAATGTGAGTATATAGTAGATATGATAAACATAGAGATGTTCACCATTGAAGACTACCCCATCTCACGTGATGATCGGACATGGGTTAATTAATTTGGATCATGTTTCACTTAGATAACCTTAGGGATGTTGATTTAAGTGGGAGTTGATTAGTAATTTGATTATTTGAACTTAAATATATCATGAACTTAGTCTTAATAGTTTTTACATATCTATGTTGTAGATCAACAGCCCGTGCTACCATTCCCTTGAATTTTAATGCGTTCCTAGAGAAAGCTAAGTTGAAATATGATGGTAGGAACTACATGACTGGGTCCGTAACTTGAGGATTATCCTCATTGTTACATAGAAGAATTATGTCCTTGATGCACCGCTAGGTGACAGACCTGTTGCAGCGGCTACTGCAGATGTTATGAACGTCTGGCAGGCTCGATCTGATGACTACTCAATAGTTCACTATACCATGCTTTAGAGCTTAGAACCTGGACTTCAAAGACATTTCGAACGCCACGGAGCATATGAAATGTTCCAAGAGCTAAAGTTGATATTTCAAGCTAATGCCTGGGTTGAGAGATATGAACTCTCCAACAAGTTCTATAACTGTAAGATGGAGAAGAACAGTTCTATCAGTGAACACATACTCAAAATGTTTGGGTATCATAACCACTTGACTCAGCTGGGAATTGATCTTCCAGTTAAGAGTGTTATTAACAGAGTTCTTCAGTCACTACCACCAAGCTACAAAGGCTTTATGATGAACTATAATATGCAAGGGATGACAGAAACGATTCCCGAGCTCTTCGCAATTCTGAAATTGGCGTAGGTAGAAATCAAGAAGGAGCATCAAGTGTTGATAGTTAACAAGACCACTAGTTTCAAGAAGAAGGTCAAGGGAAAGAAAGGGAACTTCAAGAAGAATGGCAAGCAAGTAATTGCTCCCGTGAAGAAGCCGAAAGCTGACCCAAGCCTAAAACTGAGTACTTCTACTGCAAAGGGAATGGTCACTGGAAGCAGAACTGCCCCAAATTCTTGGCGGATAAGAAGGATGGCAAAGTCACTACACCACGCACTAGATTCCCCTACCGTTGTGTGTTGGAAAAAGTCGCTTTCGCCAATGGACCGTTGGTCGAGAAAGGTTTTATCGGACTGTTGGTCGGTAATATTTACATATCATGATCAACTATCTGATCAACTGTCAGTTGGGAATACGTAGATTTTTTTTTTTTTTTTTTTTTTTGAGAATGAATACGTAGATAATTAACATTGGATTGTCGGTCAGAAAAGCTTCTATCTCCATCGAACTGTTGGTCGGCGATTAATGCCGACCAACCGTTGGTTCCCAATTGGGCCGGCCCGTCTATGCGCGCGCGGGGGTCGAAAATTTAGCGGCAAGCCTCCCTCACACTTTTCCATTCGGCGCTCTCATATCCAAATCCCGCAAACCTAATCCTCTCACGCGCTCCCTCCGCCGCCGGCCGCTCCCAAATTCCCCAAATCTAATCTTCTCACACGCTCCATCCGCTGCCGGCCGCTAGCTATAGCAGCCCATACGTCGTCACTGTGGCAGCGAGGTTGCTGCCATGTCCCGCACCGCGAGCCCCCAACCACTTCTATCCCTAGCTTGTGCCCTGTCACCTTCATCCGTCAAGGCCCGATGGTGGACGCTGTCGTCCCTCTCAGATCCAGGGGTGAGAGAGACGTGGGTCACCTGGGAGAGAGAGCACGCACACCCTCGCTCGTCACCCAAGCGCCGCCACCGCTGCCGCCACGCCACGGGCCTCCTCCGATCTACGCTCGCGGGTTAGTTTGAAGGGGGATCTGGACGTTGACTTCTGGTGCTTCTTCCCCTCCCACGGGGGTGAGTGTTCTTTTCCCTCTCCTCTCCCTCTCCACTCCTCCCCACTCGGTGCTGCCGTTAGTTGATTTATTTGATTTTCCCTTTTCTTTTCAGAAGAAAATCCGCCATGACTTGTGGTAGCACTTCTACCCAGCAAGCAGCGCCTCGGTTGGGAGCTCGAGCTGCTGGAAATGCAGTCTAAGAGTTGGCTACCACTTTTGTGATTTCTGGAGATGAGAGGATGAGAATTTCAGAAGAACAAGCTTGATGCTATGATTGCAAAAAAATCTATACTACAGGTATTCCTTTCGGTGTTGCAGGAAAAATCTTAATTGACTACTTTTTTTATGAGCTGGTTATGATTGATTTGTGAACTTTAGGGCTTGTGAGTTGTGAATTTGTGATCGTTGGACCTTTGCCGAACTATCATATTATGTTGTGTGCTTGAAGGCAATGCAATGGTATTCATCCTATGAAAATTCATTACTTTCTTTATATATAAATGTATCCCCGTATCTGTGCTTTGAGAAGAGGGACAACCCTGAGAACTAGTTTCAGGTTCCACAAAAGGTCCAAATAATCGTACTAATGTTTCAGAGTTTTAGTTAAGCATTGTAGAATTCTTGCAAACATAGGAGTATATTCAATTTACATGCTCTGAATCAGGCGAGGGTTGAGATACACCATACACAGGCTCTGCAAGCGGGCAGAAATAGACCTCTTCGTCAATGACTTCTACGAGGATGATATTGGCCTAGAGGCTAGAGCTTTGCTACTCTTTCCAGCCAACAACAAGGTATCGTTTACCTTTTCTCTCCCCACATCCAACTCTTCCCTGTTCCTATGCCTCATGCTTATTTCTTTTTGTAGGGCAACACACTGCAAGTGTTTGTTAAATTATTAGTCTCAATGCTCCAATTCTAGCAGAAGGATTTTCGCTAAGAAGACATATCGTCACTCACAGTTGTATAGATTTACTGTTGTATTCCTATGTTTTTGCAAAATTAGTTCTGTAAAACTTGCAGATTAGTTCAGTTCTTAAGTGGTTTTACATGTGGGCTTTTATTAACTTACAACTTTTACCTCTGTAATTTTGTGTTCTGTAGAACTTAGTTCAGTCTTTCTGGAATCAAGATCTAGCAGTTTATATTTGTACAGTCATGCTTCTATAAATTTTATAGTTGTATTTTCTCTATAAATTTGCTTCGGTAGTTCTGTAGCTTCCAGAATAGTTCAGATGTTAAGTGGTTTTACTGTTAGGCTTGTATGCACCTGCAACTTTTTTTTATCTGTAATTTTGGAACATTAGTTCTGTAAAACTTTAGTTCAGTTTCTGGAAACAAGATTAAATACGTGTTTAGCAATTTCTAAATTTGCAGTCATGCTTCTACACATTTTACAGTTGTATTTTCTGTGAATTCGCTTCAGTAGTTCTGTAAAACATCCAGAATAGTTCGCTTTTGGAATGAAGATATATTAAGTGGTTTTGTAATTTATCTTTTTCGCTTGTATAGATTTCCAGCTGTATTTTTTTGTAATTTTTCTCCAGTACTTCTGGAATGAAGTAAGCTGTTGCTCTAATTTATTCTCAGTCTTTTTCTATAGATATTACAGTTGCATTTTTCTTTAATTTACACTTAGACTGAATTAAGTTGTATTGGTTTGCACATATATACTGTTACATTGTTATAGATTACTTTTTTCTATCTAATTTATAGCTTTTTGTATATATCAATGTTGTGAAGGGTTGATACTCCATTTTTAATGATGCTCTGTTCGCTGCATGGGCTAAAGTTTGGTTGTGAAAAATAATATATCTAGGCAACGAGACATACTGACTTAAAACTCTATAAATGTTAGATATCTAGGAATGTGTCATGTTCTGTTCTTTATATACTAGATATAAATATCCATCCCAATTTTTTTGTTTAGATGACAGTCGAGGCACTTTTTTCACTCTGTTCTAAAATGTATGCCCAAGTTAATTTGTTCTAAGTTGATGTCGAGCTAGCTAATCGGTATTACAATCCCAATTTTAAATGTGGCTTTTCCATAGCCAATTAAATATATTTGCTTAGTGGATTTTCATAAGTAATTCACATGCTACAACTTGGAGGACAGAACTTAGCCATTCACTATGCATGTTAACTATGATGGTACTTTGGGAAAATGGCACACGTTTAGACTGACTTTACATGTAATTGGTGCTAGAAATGTACTCCCTCCGTCTGGAAATACTTGTCAGAAAAATGGATGTATCTAGAACTAAAATATGTCTAGATACATCCATTTCTCGGACAAGTATTTCCGGATGGAGGGAGTATTTTGTAAGAAGATAAGATCAATATTCTCAACATGCTACGAATTCTAACGTGTGGTCGTACTTTGATATTCCAAAAACAAAATCATACCATTTTGTAGCTTGGCCACCCTCCCCCCTTCTGAAATTTCTTTGAAGCTCCACCACTGTTTGTCACCACAAGTTACACCCTTGAGTGTTATTCTGGTTTTGAAAAATTACGAACCTAGAGAGGCTAGACTTTGTGCAATGTACCTGCTAATTTGTTCTCTGAGAAGTTTCAGCGGAGGCTTGCTGAGCAGTTCGAGAAGTAGATGTCTGGTGCTGAGGCTGGCGCCAGCATTGGTGCTACCCAGGATGATGACAATGGCGTTGTAGAGCTTGTCCCTGGAAAGACATTCAAGAAGCTACGGAGGAGAAAATAGAACCTAAAGTGAAGAAGGAACCAGAGATGCAGAATAAGAAAGATTGTCGTAATTCATTGTTGTGAAGGGTTTCTTCTTAGTTTAGGTTTGGCTGGCATCTACCATGCCATAGACATGCTCTTGTGAGAACTCTGGCCTACCTTTCATTTCTAGCCCTCTAGTTGAAGCATTATACTTCTTTTATGTTGACTTGCATCATTATTGGTTTGAGTTTTCTAAAAAGTATTTTCATGAATCAGTTTCACAATTCTATTAAACCATGTAAGCTATGAACTATATACACTATCTGAGACAATCTTTAGATGAAGAGAATAACCAAAAATATTGTGTATACCATCACCAAGTAAGAAGAGATGATAGACCAGCATTGATTGTTACTAGTCAATGTACAGAGCTATATAGCGATATACTTCTTCTGGTTGATGCTTATTAAAATTCACTTGTTTTACACTCATCTCCCCCAACTAACTTTGAATGACCAGGTGCCAGTGATCCATGGTGGCAACGACATTGGTAAGATCTCACTCTCTCACTTGGCCTCTCCCTCCCCTCCCTCTCTCTGTATGTGCTGCAGTGTGCAGATTTGAACTAGGTGGTATGTTTAATAATATCCTTTAAAAAATCTATGCTGCTTTGCTTCATGGAAATAGAGAGGCCCTTGAAGCAGTAAAGTTCTTTATGTGCAGCAGTTAATTAAGCTTCATTATTGTTTTATAGTTTTCTAAAAAGTACTTTCATGAACTGGTTACACATGTTTTTTCTTTTGATAGCAGGCTTGACATAAAGTTTTGTTTTCTGTTGTTTTTCAATGAATGATTTGGAAAAATGAAGTAGCATGGTGGACAAAGGTCACAAACAGATCTTGGCTTCAAAGTTACATTCAAATATGTCACTTCCGCTGCTACCTATTATTAATCGGCTTGTTTGTGATAGCAAGTGGCTTGCCTACAAATAGGACTTTGAGCATGTCATTGATTTGGAAATATTGAAGGCTCCACCTATCCCCATGGGTAAACTCGTTGCTTAGCAAATGCTTCCGCTGCTACCTATTATTAATCATCTAATTTCTTACTCCTTTCATTTATACAGGAATGGCCTGAAGAGCGTTATCCCCCATGTCCTGAAGAGAATTATCCTTTCATTTAGCAAATGCTTTCGCTGCTAGATACTTTACTCCTTTCATGTATCTTAGGATATAGAAACACAAAAGAGGGGAGCTAAAGGTACCCCTTTTCCCATCAGTGATAATGAATTATCTTTAGTTGCTTTGGTATGAAATGATATTGAAGGCAGCTTAGAGAGAATATCACGTTCTCCAGTTATCGTGTAGAAATATTAACCGAGGGTTTTGACTTGCAGATTTTCAAACTGGAGGATGTTCTCCAATGACATGTAGAAGGAAGGCTTTGATGTCAAGTACTAAAACGACACAAGGATCTTGGTGGAACGCTGTGAGGATGTGTATGTAGTTTCCCACTACAAGGAGCCAAGGCAGATGATGTGCCTCTTAAGACAAATTCTAGAAAATAAAGCCAGGAATTTTTGCTATTAGGCAATAAACCATAATATTTCCTCTACTTAATTAGTTCCATTAGTTTTATAGGAAACTTGGATGGTCATTAGTCCATAACAGACGATGTATTTATATGTGAAAATTAATGAAATATATGTTGTTATTGTTTGCATCTGGTTCAATACTTTTTGATGACATGGACTATAACTTGATGTATATTGTATTGGTAATTTGATGTACACATATGGGAGGGCTAATGGATGTTGGTTGGCAGAAAAAAAAACTGTCTAACAATTGGTCAAGAAAGGCTAATGCCAGGCCCAACATAGTGTTGGTTGGGAAATAATACGTTGTCAGATTGTCGGTTGGGAAAGGCCCATGGCACCCCAAGAGATTGTTGGTTGGGAAAGAATTCCGGGTCCGATAGTCGGTCGGAAAGGCCCATGGTAGCCCCAACAGACTGTTGGTCGGGAAAGGCCCAGGGTAGGCCCAACAGACTGTTGGTCGGGAAAGATACCCCATCACCAACAAGAAGTCGGTCGGGAAATCTATGTCGGTCGGGAAAGGGTTTTCCCGTCTGGACTTTCCCCAACAGACAATGTCGGTCGGCAATAGTCTTTCCCGACCAACTATCTATTGGCGGAACCTGTATTGCCAACCAACCTGGTTGGTGGGGATGCAGTGTCGTGGTGTGGTGAGTGAACAAAGGTATATTTGATATACATGTTATTGATGTGTACCTTACTAATACTCGTAGTAGCGCCTGGGTATTTGATATTGGTTCGGTTGCTCATATTTGTAACTCGAAATAGGAGCTGCGGAATGAAGATCGGCTATGGAAAAGGTGACGATGCGCGTCGGGAATGGTTCCAAGCTCGATGTGATTGTCGTCAGCATGCTACCTCTTCATCTAACTTTGGTATTAGTTTTAGACCTCAATAATTATTATTTGGTGCCAGCTTTGAGCATGAACATTATATCTGGATCTTGTTTATTGTGAGACGGTTATTCATTTGAATCGGAGAATAATGATTGTTGTATTTATATGAGTAATATCGTTTATATTCATGCACCTTTTATGAATGATCTATTCTTGTTGAATCTCGATCATAGTGATATACATATTCATAATATTGATGCCAAAAGATGCAAAGTTGATAATAATAGTGCAACATACTTGTGGCACTGCCATTTAGGTCATATTGGTGTAAAGTGCATGAAGAAATTCCATGTGGATGGACTTTTCGAATCACTTCATTATGAATCATTTCATACTTGAAAACCATGCATCATGGGTAAGATGACTAAAACTCCGTTCTTCGGAACAATGGAGAGAGCTAATGACTTATTGGAAATAATACATACTGATGTATGCGGTCCGATGAGTGTTGAGGCATGCGGCGGGTATCATTATTTTCTATCCTTCAAAGATGATTTAAGTAGGTATGGGTATATCTACTTGATGAAACACAAGTCTGAAACATTTAAAAAAATTCAAAGAACTTCAGAGTGAAGTGGAGAATCATCATAACAAGAAAATAAGTTTCTACGATCTGATCACGTATGCAAATATTTGAGTAATGAGTTTGGTCTTCATTTCAAACAATGTGGAATTGTTTCGCAACTCACGCCACTTGGAACACCACAGCGTAATGGTGTGTCTGAACGTTGTAACCATACTTTATTAGATATGGTGTGTTTTATGATGTCTCTTACTGATTTGCCTTTATCATTTTGGGGTTATACATTAGAGACAACTGCATTCAAGTTAAATAGGGCACCGTCTAAATCCGTTGAGATGACACCGTATGAACTTTGGTTTGGAAAGAAACCTAAGTTGTCGTTTCTTAAATTTTGGGGATGCAACACATATGTCAAAAGGCTTCAGCCTGATAAGCTCGAACCAATATCGGAGAAGTGTGTCTTCATAGGATACCCTAAAGAAACTATTGGGTACACCTTTTACCAGAGAGCCAAAGGCAAGATCTTTGTTGCTAATAATGGGTCATTTCTAGAGAAGGAGTTTCTCTCAAAAGAAGTGAGTGGGAGGGAAGTAGAAATAGATGAGGTAATTTTACCTTCTCTCGAATAGGAAAGAAGCACATAAAAGAAAACCATTCTTGTGATGCCTACACCAACTATAGAGGAAGCTAATGATGATGATCATGAAAGTTCAGATCAAGTTACCAATGAATCTTGTAGGTCAACCAGAACATGTACCACACCAGAGTGGTATGGTAATCCTGTCCTCGAAGTCATGTTGTTAAACAACGGCGAACCTGTGAACTATGAAGAAGCTATGAAGAGCCAGATTCCGATAAATGGCTTGAGGCCATGAAATGTGAGATAGGATCCATATATGAGAACAAAGTATGGGCTTTGGTGGACTTGCCCGAGGATCGGCAAGCCATTGAGAATAAATGGATCTTCAACAGGAAGACGGACGCTGATGGTAATATCACTGTTTGCAAAGCTCGACTTGTCGCAAAAGGTGTGCAACAAGTTTAAGGGGTTGACAACGATGAGACTTTCTCACCCGTAGTGATGCCTAAGTCTGCCGAATCATGTTAGCAATTAATGCCACGTTTTATGATTATGAAATCTGACAAATGGACGTCAAAACTGCATTCCTTAACGAATTTCATAAACTAGAGTTGTATATGATGCAACTAGAAGGTTTTGTCGATCCTAAAGGTGCTAACAAAGTGTGCAAGCTCCAGCGATCCATTTATGGACTGGTGCAAGCATCTCGGAGTTGGAATATACCCTTTGATGATGTGATCAAAGCATATGGTTTTATACGGACCTACGGAGAAGCCTGTATTTACAAGAAAGTGAGTGGGGCTTTGTAGCATTTCTTTTGTTATATGTGGATGCCATATTCCTGATTAGAAATGATATAGAATTTATGGATAGCATAATAGGATTCTTGAATAAGAACTTTTCAATTAAAGACCTCGGTGAAGTTGCTTATAGGACTTTCACAAAGCACATACCTTGACAAAGTTCTGAAGAAGTTCAAAATGGACCAGCCAAAGAAAGGGTTCTTGCCTGTGTTGCAAGTTGTGAAATTGAGTCAGACTCAAAGTCCGACCACGGCAGAAGGTAGAGAGAAAATTAAAGTCGTTCCCTATGCCTGAGCCATAGGTTCTATTATGTATGTCATTGCTACGTCTTGAGCTTCCGTTGGTTTTCCTTGAAGAGGAAAGGGTGATGTAGCAATAGTAGCGTAAGTATTTCCCTCAGTTTTTGAGAACAAAGGAATCAATCCAGTAGGACGCTCCTCAAAAGTCCCACGGACCTACACAAACAAACAAGAACTCGCAACCAACGCAATAAAGGGGATGTCAATCCCTTCACGGCCACTTGCAAAAGTGAGGTCTGGTAGAGATAATATGATAAGATAAATATATATTTGGTATTTTACAATATAGATTGGAAAAGTAAAGATGCAAATAAAAGTATATTGAAAACTTATATGATAAGAGATAGACCCCGGGGCCATAGGTTTCACTAGTGGCTTCTCTCAAGATAGCATAAGTATTACGGTGGGTGAACAAATTACTGTCGAGCAATTGATAGAAAAGCGAATAATTATGAGATTATCTAGGCATGATCATGTATATAGGCATCACGCCCGTGACAAGTAGACCGACTCCTGCCTACATCTACTACTATTACTCCACACATCGACCGCTATCCAGCATGCATCTAGAGTATAAGTTCATAAAGAACAGAGTAACGCATTGAGAAAGATGGCATGATGTAGAGGGATAAACTCATGCAATATGAGATAAACCCCATCTTTCTATCCTCGATGGCAACAATACAATACGTGCGTTGGTGCCCCTACTGTCACTGGGAAAGGACACCGCAAGATTGAACCCAAAGCTAAGCAGTTCTCTCATTGCAAGAAAGATCAATCTAGTAGGCCAAACCAAAAGATAACTTAATCACACGTCAAAGAATTCAGAGGAGATTCAAATATTTCTCATAGACAAACTTGATCACAAACCCACAATTCAATGGATCTCGACAAACACACCGCAAAAAGAGTTACATCGAATAGATGTCCAAGAAGATCGAGGATAACATGGTATTGAGATTCAAAGAGAGAGAAGAAGCCATCTAGCTAATAACTATGGACCCGAAGGTCTGTGGTAAACTACTCACAACTCATCAGAGAGGCTATGGTGTTGATATAGAAGCCCTGAGTGGTGGATTCCCCCTCGGTCAGAGTGCCGGCGAAGGCTCCAAGATGGGATCTCGCGAATACAGAAGGTTACAGCAGTGGAAATAGTTTTTCGTGGTCACTTCTGATGTTTTCGGGGTACATGGGTATATATCGGAGGAAGAAGTAGGTCGGTGGACTCCCGAGGGGCCCGCGAGACAGGGGGGCGTGCCCAGTAGGGTGGGAGCGCCCTCCACCCTCGTGTCCGCCTCATTAATTTCATGACTTCCACTCCAAGTCCTCTGGATCACGTTCGTTCCAAAAATCACGCTCCCGAAGGTTTCATTCCGTTTGGACTCCGTTTGATATTCCTTTTCTTCGAAACACTGAAATAGGCAAAAAAACAGCAATACGGGCTGGGCCTCCGTTTAATAGGTTAGTCCCAAAAATGATATAAAATTCTAAAGTAAAGCCCATAAACATCAAAAAATGGTAATATAATAGCATGGAACAATCAAAAATTATAGATACGTTGGAGACGCACAAGCATCCCCAAGCTTAATTCCTGCTCGTCCTCGAGTAGGTAAATGATAAAAACAAATTTTTTGATGTGGAATGCTACCTAGCATAATTCTCAATGTAATTTTCTTTATTGTGGCATGAATGTTCAGATCCAAATGATTCAAAATAAAAGTTCATATTGACATGAGAAATAGTAATACTTCAAGCATACTAATCAAAGCAATCATGTCTTCTCAAAATAACTTGGCTAAAAAAGTTCATCCCTACAAAATCATATAGTTAGGTCATGCTTCATTTTCGTCACACAAAAATGATCCCATCTTGTACACCCCCGATGACAAGCCAAGCAATTGTTTCGTACTTCAATAATCTCAAACTTTTTCAACTTTCACGCAATACATGAGCGTGAGCCATGGATATAGCACTATGGGTGGAATAGAATATGATGATGGGGATTGTCTGGAGAATACAAAAAAGGAGAAAGTCTCACATTGACGATGATAATCAATGGGCTATGGAGATGCCCATCAATTGATTTCAACATGAGGATTAGGGATTGCCATGCAATGGATGCACTAGAGCTATAAATGTATGAAAGCTCAGTAAAAGAAACTAGTGAGTGTGCATCCAATTTGCTTGCTCACGAAGACCTAGGGCATTTTGAGGAAGCCCATCGTAGGAATATATAAGCCAAGTTCTATAATGAAAAATTCACACTAGTATATGAAAGTGACAACATATGAGACTCGCTATATGAAGAACATGGTGCTACTTTGAAGCACAAGTGTGGAAAAAGAGATAGTAACATTGCCCCCTTTTTTATATTTATATTTATTTTTATTTTTGGGCCTTTCTTTTTTTTATTTGGACTTTCTTTTTTTGGCCTTCCTTTTTTTTATTTGGGGACAATGCTCTAATAATGATGATCATCACACTTCTATTTATTTACAACTCATGAATTACAACCCAAAACTAGAACTATGACTCTATATGAATGCCTCCGGCGTTGTACCGGGATGGGCAATGAATCAAGAGTGACATATATGAAAAATTATGCATGGTGGCTTTGCCACAAATACGATGTCAACTACATGATCATGCAAGGCAATATGACAATGATGATGTGTGTCATGATGATCAACGGAATGGTGGAAAGTTGCATGGCAATATATCTCAGAATGGCTATGGAAATGCCATAATAGGTAGGTATGGTGGCTGTTTTGAGGAAGATATAAGGAGGTTTATGTGCGATAGAGCATGTTGTATCACGGGGTTTGGAGGCACCGACGAAGTTTGCACCAACTCTTAAGGTGAGAAAGGGCAATGCACGGTACCGAAGAGGCTAGCAATGATGGAAGGGTGAGAGTGCGTATAATCCATGGACTCAACATTAGTCATAAAGAACTCATATACTTATTGCAAAAATCTACAAGTCATCAAAAACCAAGCACTACACGCATGCTCCTAGGGGGTTAGATTGGTAGGAAAAGACCATCGCTCGTCCCCGACCACCACTCATAAGGATGCACAATCTAAGAACACCTCATGTTTCAAATTTGTTACACAACTTTCACCATACGTGCATGCTACGGGACTTGCTAACTTCAACACAAGAATTCTTTAAATTCATAATCACCCAACTAGCATGACTCTAATATCACTACCTCCATATCTCAAAACAATTATCAAGTATCAAATTGATCATAGCATCCATTTCACTTCCTATGATAGTTTTTATTATACCCAACTTGGATGCTCATTATTCTAGGACCAATTTTATAACCATAGCAAATACCATGCTGTTCTAATAGACTCTCGAAATGATATAAGTGAAGCATGAGAGACTAACAATTTCTATAAAATTAAGCCACCGCCGTGCTCTAAAAGATATAAGTGAAGCACTACAGCAAAAACTATCTAGCTCAAAAGATATAAGTGAAGCACATAGAGTATTCTAATAAATTCCAATCAGGTGGGATTCTCCCAAAAGGTGTGTACAGCAAGGATGATTGTGGTAAACTAAAAAGAAAAGACTAATATCATACAAGACGCTCCAAGCAAAACACATATCATGTGGCGAATAAAAATATAGCTCCAAGTAAAGTTACCAATGAACGAAGACGAAAGAGGGGATGCCTTCCCGGGGCATCCCCAAGCTTAGGCTTTTGGCTATTCATGAATATCTTGGGGTGTCTTGGGCATCCCCAAGCTTAGGCTCTTGCCACTCCTTATTCCATAGTCCATCAAATCTTTACCCAAAACTTGAAAACTTCACAACACAAAACTCAACAGGAAATCTCATAAGCTCCGTCAGTGAAAGAAAGAAAAACCACAACATAAGGTACTGTAATGAACTCATTATTTATTTATTTTGGTGTTAAACCTACTGTATTCCAAGTTTTCTATGGTTCATACCCTTACATACTAGCCATAGATGCATCAAAATAAGCAAACAACACACAAAAAATAGAATCTGTCAAAAACAGAACAATCTCTGTAACTCAAGAATACTTCTGGAACTCTAAAAATCCTACCAAAATAGGAAGTCCTGCAAAATTTGTCTATTGATCTACAGAAAAAAGAATCAATGCAAAAGCGCGTTTCTGTAAATTACTAAAATTATTTTCGTGCGCGCAAAGTTTCTCTTTTTCAACAGAATCAAATTAACTATCACCATAGGTTATCCTATAGGTTCTACTTGGTACAAACACTAAATAAAACATAGAAACTCATCTAAACAGAAGGTAGATGCAAAATTTATTACTAAACAGAAGCAAAAACAAAAAACATAAATAAAATTGGGTTGCCTCCCAAGTAGCGCTATCGTTTAACGCACCTAGTTAGGCATAAAAGCGAGGATAGATCTAAGTAGTGCCATAATAATAAGATAGATCACGAAAACTGATCTCATATTCTCTACGTTCGGCCGCAAATTTTCTTTGAGGAAAGCAAAAGTAATCAAAAGGACTAAATTTAATGGGACAAAAGTCCCCAAGATCAATCACAGGAGGAATGGGTTCCTCCTTTGGCTCTTTATATTGCACAACTAATTCATCATTATAAGCATTCTTTTGGCAGAATTTCGTGAGCCTATACTCAAGAGAGTATCCTAGCTCATTATTTCGAAGAGAAAATCATTATTAAGTTTGGAAATTCTATCAACTAGGACATTGGTAGGAACCTTTTTCCTAAGGTTTTCACTAAAAGCAACATAGTCCAAAGATTGAAAACGCCTAACTTCCTCTTGATCAAAGAGGATCGCCTCTATGGGAGACCGGCCGGCGTCCACTCTATAGTGCGCAAAGATTTCTTTGGCCTCTTTTATTATAAATCTAAACTCATGTGCCAAAAAGATAGTAGCGGCGTGCTTAACAGAAGAATGCTCAATATTAGAAAATTCCAGGAAAATTCTTTGTATGCAAGGATGCATATGCATAAATTGTCTTTCAAGCTCAACTACAAGCATAGCGATAGCATCCGCAAGACTACTAGTTCTATGAAGAATAGAACCACCCATAGAAGATAAAGCACAGGCACAAGTAAAGAAATCTTGAATAACCCCTTTTCCAATAATGTTACCACTACCGATTCGGAACTTTTTAGTATGCAAGATCGGGGGTTCTTTACAGGAGTGTCAGATATCGGGTTTTGGCAAAACCCTTAAGGTTCGAACTCTAGGGTGCGCGCGAAGATCTTCCCCCTATCGATCCACGTCCCAACGCCTCGCTGAGAATCTAAGCTAAACGATGAACAACACAAGAGACGCAAGATTTATACTGGTTCGGGCAACCATTGTGGTGTAATACCCTACTCCAGTGTGTGGTGTGGTGGATTGCCTCAGGGGCTGATGACTAACAGTAAAAGGGAAGAACAGCCTCGCGAGAGGTGCTCTTGTGGTGGTGGTTTCTCTTGAGAAGGATTCGATCGTCTCCCTCTCTGATGCCATCTACTGTGGTGGCTAGGTCTATATATAGAGGCCCTGGTCCTCTTCCCAAATATTGAGCGGGAAGGGCGCCAACAACGGCCATTTTGAAGGGGAACATCTAGTGCAGTTATCCTGACTAAAGTTGGTCTTCAACTGCCAAAGGCACTGGCGATGACGTCGTCTTAGGCTCCACGGTGACCTCCGTCCTGCCGCTCTGCTGGTCTTGGTCTCGTTGCACCGGAATGGTAATCTTTGCCTAATGCCTCGGTACTCCACGCCTGCACTTGCCCCCATTTGCACCAAAGAGGAAATAAGGACATAATGCAGGCCGGCGCCCTCCTGGCCTCGATCGTCATGGCTTGCGTCATGAGCACCTCGCGAGGTACCCTTAACTTGATCTCTCCGCCTCCTCACGAGCCGGCCTGGTGAGGCCGTTCCTGAGGAAGCCTTGCGTCGTCCGCCCCGTGAGGCTTGGCCCCTCGCGAGGGTCTTGAGATTGAGTTGATGAAGATGGGCTGTACTGGGCCATCACTTGAGCCACGCCGCAGGCCGTAGGCAGGCAAGTCTGGGGACCCCCGTTCCCAGAACACCGATAGTAGCCCCCGGGCCCAAGGCGCGCTTGGACTTGGCTTAGCAGAGAAGCGAAGGGGCAAGTGCGGAGCGTCGCGAGCCCCAACAGCCTGCGGCCTTGATGGCCGCGTGGCGGTTGATTGGACGTGGGAGACTCCGCTTCCCCACGCTCCCCATTATGCGCCTGGCTAAGCGGTCATGAGAATGTACACAGTTCTTCTCTCCTCGCTGCCCGCGTGCTTCCTGTTCCCCTTTCTTCTTTGAGCCTTTGCTTCTGCCTCCAATCCACCTTGAGTTCTCCCCCCTTCCTTTTGCCATGGCGCCAACGAAAAAGGAAAAGGGGAAGAAGCCTGCATTTCATCTCGCTCGCCTCCGGCAGCTGCACCCGCCGTCGACCAGTCGCTCATACTCAATCTGGAAGCCTTGGAGAAGGTCCGCTCCGCCCTCGCCTCCAGCTTCAATGAGTGCGGGAGGACGACGGCCTAGCCCGCGTCCCATGCCTCCTTCGACAGGATCGTCACAGAGGTTCGATTCTTCGCTGATGCCCTATGGGCTGGCCTGGTTCCCCATTCTCTGCTTTCTTCAATGCGGTGCTTTCCCATTACCAGATCCATAGGATGCATCTCGGTCCCCAATCCATTACTCTTCTTGCTGTCTTCGCCTTTGTCTGCGAGGCCATGGTGGGCATTCCTCCTTCCGTTGCTCTCCTGTGCCACTTCTTCTCCCGGCGCTTGACTGACCCATCTCAATGCTCGGGGTGCGTGAGCTTCCAGGACGTGCCGGAGACAGCCGCTTCGGGGGTTGATTTTGGCCTTCCGCCTTGTTCGAGCGGGTTCTGAGAGCGGCGGCTGTACGTGGATGTCGGGGTGCCAGCCCCCTGCTCGTGCACTCGACATTGCCTGCTGTCCCCAATCTAGGCTGGGGCCACAAGAAGCTCACGAGCCCCCAGCTTGCTTTTGTCTGGTGCCGCTTTGAGAGGTTGAGGACGCTTGGCGTGACGGCACCCCAGGTGGTGAAGGAGTTCCTCCAGTGCTGTATCGCTCCTCTCCAGCGCCACTCCCGTCCGATGTGGACTTTTACTGGGCATCATGACCGCATGAGGCTCCAGGAAGGGGATCTGGCGCCTGAAATGCTGAGGAAGGTGCTGAGAGTCTTGACTGGCGACCCCTCTCCAGGCAGTGTCCGGCACGGGGGCGCCGTCTTGTATCTTTGCTCCGGGAGGGCCGAGTTCGTGAGGCAGATGCCCTGCCTCGGCGAATGGGGGTTGCGCTCGGCTGACCTCATGGGGCGCCGCGAGAATCCAGTTGTCGTGGTTCCTCCCCCCGTCGCCCATGTCGATCCTGCCTCAGGAGGTGGTGCAGGGAGGCAAGCATCGCCGAGGGCTATGGGGTCTGCTGTCGAGACACCGATGCCACGCGGGGCTCCTGAGGCGTCATCCTCCGGAGCTTACGAAGCTCATCCTGAAGCGGTAGCTGATGAGGGGACGCGACCTGCGGCTCCCGAGGCCGAAACCCCCGAGGCCTCGGCTGGCCACCAAGAGGTGGTACCTGGTCGCTCCTCCCAGCCTGGCGCCCTTGGCGCAAGTCGCCTTGATGCTTCTTCTCCCATGCCGCATGCCGGCCCTCACGTCGAGAGCTTGGGCCAGTTCCGCATAGACTTCGAGGCCCTCCGCAAGAGGAAGGAGGCTTCGGGTGGTAATGATTGCCCCTGCCGCCCATTGAAGCAAAGGAAGTACTTCGCTATGGACGAGCAAGTCCCTCTTTATAATTCCTTGTTTGTCGTTCCCTTCGCTGATTGTGGCCTTTCAGGATCCCTTCTACCGAGCATGCGGAGCCGGCCAAGGAGCCGCCTCCTCAGGCTTCATCTTCACCGCCGACCTTGATCGTCCCGAGCCTGCGCGCCACCCTTGACGCGAGTTCGGCTGGAGAGGTAGGCCGACCCACGGTGTGCCTTGAGCCCGTGTGCACGCCACTCTTCCTTCACGAGCTATCCCTGGGCACAACCAGCTTGCCCCGGGCTCCTCCACTGATCATAGGCGGCGAGTGGTTGCTGTCGATCTTCGGTTCCTTCTCAGGGTATGGATCAGCGCCAGGCTGCATCCCTTGCGGGGCCCGTACGTCGATCGTGGGGGCGCCAGCACCCAGCCCCTGCTGAGATGGGGCGATCCACTTCAGGGGCCTCCACCGACACCTATGGCGGAGGACAACGTTGACGATGTTCTCAGGTGTGCGCGGGAGCGCAGCGCCGTCCACCGAGAGTTTCTCCAGAAGGCGACAGACGCGGTGAGCCAGCTTGGTGCAGAGCTCGCAAACGAGGACGCGCGTCTTGAAGCTGAAGTCCTGCGGTTGATCGAGGAACGACGCAAGCTGAAGGTGGCCGTCGGTCTCGCACGCCACCAGCGTGATCTTGACAACGCCAAGGCCGAAGCATCTCTGGTGGCCTCGCGGGAGGCCTGCTCCCGAGCCATCGAGGAGGCTCAGGAGGCAGACCGGCGACGCGAAGCCACGGAGGAGCGCGCATGGGAGCTCCAAGCCTGGTGCAATTCCCCGGGGTAGCAAGTGGAGCTGCACCGAGCTGCCCTTGCGTCGCTGAAAGGGGCGCCCGCCGAAGAGGAGGAACTCCAGAGGCATGAGGATGCGCTGAAACTGGAGGCTGCCGAGCGCAACCTCGATCTTAAGCGGCTGGAGACGAGGGAGCGCCAGGTTACCCAGGCGAAGGACGATGTTGGTGCGCGGGAGGTCCGGGTCCAAGAAGAGATCGACCGCCGCGTGGTGGAAGCTCGCTCGGGTCTTGAGCACGAGTATGAAGAGAGGCTGGAGCTGATCAAGGATGAGGCCGCGAGCAGGACTGCTGCTCTCAGGACCAAGCTGACTGAAGCAAGGCAGCGTGCTGAGGCCACCGCAGTCGCCTTAGGCACGGTGCAGGCTGAGCTGGCCTCCTCCCATGCCGAGCTGCTTCTTCTCCAACGGAGGGTCGATGATGCCGAGGGCGTTGCACGGCGGAACGAAGATGAGATCCGCCAGCGGCAGACGCTGGAGCACATGCATGGCCCCATGCTCCGAACACTCAGGGAAAAGGCCAACGCGGCCTTGAGCAACATCTGTGAAGTGGCTGCTGAGGAGCCTCACGTGACCAACTACACAGGTAATCTCCAGTTCTTCACTAACGTGGTGACGCATCTGGAGAGCCGCTCTGAGAGGACTCGCCAGCTTGTCGAGGAGAGGAGCCGTGGCCTGCTCGCAAGGGCCTTCTCCCGTGTCTTCAGCCATCTTCAGAATGTCGACCCCCTCTTTGACTTCGATGCCGCCATCGCCCCAGTGCCCGAGGCCATTCGACGCGGCCTGGCGCAGTGGGTGGAGGACAACGTGGATGCACTCATCCGGGCCTTCACCTCTGATGATGACGGGGTAGTTGTTGTTGCTAATGAAGGCGACGTGGTAGACGACGGCGAAGACGGTGCCAACGACGGCGAGGGTGAGGCCAGCGACTGTGACAGTGGTGCCAGCGACGCTTCCGGAGGCGACCAAGGGGATGCGGTGAGCGACATGTCCGATTGATCCTGTGCCCCCCCCTACTATTTATCCTGCGTGGCCCTGAAGGTTGTAAGAGCATTTTGGGATGGGAAGACCCTCATGCAAAAAGGATTGTTGTCCACGCGTTGTTAAGGACGTCCCGGATGGGTGCCCGTATGCTGTTATGGGCATTACGATGAGTTGGTTGCTGTGATTTTACCTTTATCTTAGGCGAGCTTTGAGTAGGCTTGTGGCGACTCTCCGGGTGTCCCTCGGGAGGCCTGTTGACCACGCGGCAAGAGCCTTGCGAGAGCAAGCGCTGGCCGTGAGAGGGCAGGCGCGTCATTGCTGGGCTCGGCCCCACCCGTGAGAGGCTCGCGAGGGGGAGGCAGCTGGTGTGAATTTCCACTTGAGCAGAAACCAAAACCGAGAAAGCACGCGAACAAGACAAGACGCCCCTCCCCGCATACGCAAACACAAATTCAACTTCAACTTAGATTCGAAACGAGAAAGCTTGTCCACACAAAAGGAAGCAAAAGCAACAGGCCGCGTCCGGCACCTAGTCTAGTCTTCGATGTCTTCTCACCCGCGCGGAGCTAAGTGCTGGCACTGGGCGTGGGAGGGAGCCCCCGAGGCCCGAGGGTGGCTCTTCGGATACTCCGGGGCGTTTAGAGCCCCAACTCATTATTACGTGAGAGTGTCACGGTCAGCAAGCTTCACAGGCACCTGGCCTTCTTCACAGGAACCGGCCTTGCTTCATATCGCCAGATGAGGGCCCCGCCTTGTGCCATGCTTGACAACCATTGACGGCGACCGAAAACTAGGACGACGCCAACGGGGAAAAGGGGACGCCAGCGGTTCCCCCGACGACCACGGATCCTCTTCCGGGGGCAGGCCTCGCGGCACCTCCCCAGCAGAGGGCCTACCTATGAGGAACACCTTGCTCTGCGCGCCATGGGGAGGGACCTGGCTCCCGGCCCCTCTCCTGCAGCCCCCAGTGCCCTCCTCCTGAGGGGAGGGAACCTGCCGCACTGGGGCAGCCCTCTGCTGCGGTTACCTGGACTTCCTGTGACCCATGGTTAGCATAAGCTTGCTCCTAAGGATTAAGCAGTACCCGATAACTGCTTCTGCTGACGCGGTTGGCAAGTCTTCCTTGAGGCTCCTGAAAGGGCTCAGCTTCTGGCATCTCTTCCTCCCAGCCTGGCCCGAGGAACAAGCCGTGGTCTTCTTCCATTGCATATTCCTGATCCAGCATGTGGGTCACATAAGCCTCCGGGGTCGCCTCCCCAAAGGCTTCGCCGTAGTGCCCTACGCGCCACGTGGTTTGTCCTGAAGCACCATCTTGAGGGTGGTAGGGCGGCGACCCACCCGGGCCGTAGGCAGCGGTGCACATCCCCTCACTTACCAGGGGCGGTGCTGATGCAGCCTGTCGCCCGGCGCTGATGGCCAAGCTGGTGTTGATGAAGCCTTGAGGTACACTTGGGGGCACGCGGGCATGGACGGGCCCTCCGTGTGATCTGCCCGGGACATGGGGTGGAAGTTGGACGCTGAGCGGAGGTGCGCCTGAAGCGGCGGCATCCAGGAGCTCGGCGACGTGCTCCAGGAGCACGTCGTGGCCGCTTTCCTGCAGTCTGCACCATAGCAGTTCTCGATCCACCGTGAGCGTGGCCTTCATGTTCACCTGCTCCCGTCGGGTGTGCGGTGTTGTGGCCACGGCGTGGTTTCAGGCCCTTGCTACTGATCATACCTTCCGTGGGGTAAGGGCAGGTGGCGCTTGGCCGCGCAGCCCGCGCCCCGCAGCGTTCTGCGAAGCGCGGGCTGCCTGAAACACGGGGTTGAGGTCACCTTGGGCTGGCGGAACGGCGTGGGCAGGCCACGCCGCCCAGCGGTCGGCGCTGGCCGTCGGGTTGCCGAACGTGGAGACGACGAAGCGGTGGAACGCGGGACGGCAGAAGAAAGATTGCGGCACACCCCTACCTGGCGTGCCAAAGTCGGATATCGGGTTCCGACAAAACCCTTAAGGTTCGAACTCTGGGGTGCGCGCGAAGATTTCCCCCTACCGATCCACGTCCCAACGCCTTGCTGAGAGTCTAAGCTAAACGATGAACAACACAAGAGACGCAAGATTTATACTGGTTCGGGCCACCGTTGTGGTGTAATACCCTACTCTAGTGTGTGGTGTGGTGGATTTCCTCAAGGGCTGATGACAAACAGTACAAGGGAAGAACAGCCTCGCGAGAGGTGCTCTTGTGGTGGTGGTTTTGCTTGAGAAGGATTTGATCGTCTCCCTCTCCGATGCCATTGCTACGTCTTGAGCTTGCGTTGGCTTTCCTTGAAGAGGAAAGGGTGATGCATCAATAGTAGCGTAAGTATTTCCCTCAGTTTTTTAGAACCAAGGTATCAATCCAGTAGGAGGCTCCTCAAAAGTCCCACACACCTACACAAACAAACAAAGAACTTGCAACCAACACAATAAAGGGGTTGTCAATCCCTTCACAACCACTTGTGAAAGTGAGATCTGATAGAGATAGTATGATAAGATAAATATATTTTTGGTATTTTATAATATAGATGCAAAAAGTAAAGATGCAAATAAAAGTAGATTGAAAGCTTATATGATAAGAGATAGACCCGGGGGCCATAGGTTTCACTAGAGGATTCTCTCAAGATAGCATTTGTATTACGGTGGGCGAACAAATTATTGTCGAGCAATTGATAGAAAAGCAAATAATTATGAGATTATCTAGGCATGATCATGTATATAGGCATCATGTCCGTGACAAGTAGACCGACTCCTGCATGCATCTACTACTATTACTCCACACATCGACCGACTCCTGCCTGCATCTAGAGTATTAAGTTCATAAAGAACAGAGTAACGCATTAAGGAAGATGACATGATGTAGAGGGATAAACTCAAGCAATATGATATAAACCCCATCTTTTTATCCTCGATGGCAACAATACAATACGTGCCTTGCTGCCCCTGCTGACACTGGGAAAGGACATCGCAAGATTGAACCCAAAGCTAAGCACTTCTCCCATTGCAAGAAAGATCAATCTAGTAGGCCAAACCAAACTGATAATTCGAAGAGACTTGCAAAGATAACTCAATCATACATAAAAGAATTCAGAGGAGATTCAAATATTTCTCATAGATAAACTTGATCATAAACCCACAATTCATCGCATCTCGACAAACACACCGCAAAAGGAGTTTACATCGAATAGATCTCCAAAAGAGAGGGGAAGAACATTGTATTGAGATCCAAAAAGAGAGAAGAAGCCATCTAGCTAATAACTATGGACCTGAAGGGCTGTGGTAAACTACTCGCAACCCATCGGAGGGGCTATGGTGTTGATGTAGAAGCCCTCCGTGGTCGATTCCCCCTCTAGCGGAGCGCCGGCGGAGGCTCCAAGATGGGATCTCGCGGATACAGAAGGTTACGGTGATGGAAATTGTGTTTCGTTGGCTCCCTGGATGTTTTCGGGGTAGGTAGGCATATATAGGAGGAAGAAGTACGTCGGTGGCGGACCGAGGGGCCCACAAGACAGGGGGCGCGCCCTCCTATCTCGTGGCCACCTCGGCTGCTTCTTGACTTGCACTTCAAGTCCTCTGGATCACCTTTATTCCAAAAATCACGCTCCCGAAGGTCTAATTCCGTTTGGACTCTATTTGATATTCCTTTTCTTTGAAATACTGAAATAGGCAAAAAAACAACAATACGGGCTGGGCCTCCGGTTAGTAGGTTAGTCCCAAAAATGATATAAATGTGTAAAATAAAGCCCATAAACATCAAAAAGGGGTAATATAATAGCATGGAAAAATAAAAAATTATTGATACGTTGGAGACATATCAAGCATCCCCAAGCTTAATTCCTGCTCGTCCTCGAGTAGGTAAATGACAAAAATAGAATTTTTGATGTGGAATGCTACCAAGCATAATTCTCAATGTAATTTTCTTTATTGTGGCACGAATGTTCAGATACAAATGATTAAAGATAAAAGCTTATAAAAAAAATAATGCTTCAAAGCATACTAACAAATAATCATGTCCTATCAAAATAGCATATCCAAAGAAAGCTTATCCCTGCAAAATCATATAGTTAGGCCATGCTTCATTTTCATTAAATAAAATACTCCCATCATTAACAACCCCGATGACGAGCCGGGCAATTGGTTCATACTTTTTAACGCGCTTCATCTTTTTCAACACTTACGTAATACATGAGCGCGAGCCATGGACATAACACCATGGTGGTATAAGATGGTGGTTGTGAGGACAAAAAGAGGGAGAAGATAGTCTCACATCAACTAGGCGTATCAGTGGGCTATGGAGATGCCCATCAATAGATATCAATGTGAGTGAGTAGGGGTTGCCATGGAACAGATGCACTAGAGCTATAAATATATGAAAGCTCAACAAAAGAAACTAAGTGGGTGTGCATCCAACTTGCTTGCTCACGAAGACCTAGGGCATTTTGAGGAAGCCCATCATTGGAATATACAAGCCAAGTTCTATAATGAAAACTTCCCACTTAGTATATGAAAGTGACAACATAGGAGACTCTCTATCATGAAGATCATGGTGCTACTTTGGACCACGAGTGTGGAAAAAGAGATAGTAGCATTGTCCCTTCTCTCTTTTTCTCTCATTTTATTTATTTTTTCCCTTTTTTTTCTTTTTCTTTTTTTCTTTTTCTTCTTTTTTTTTCTTTGGCCTTTCTTTTTTTCTTCTGTGGCCTTTCTCTTTTTTTTTCTTTTTGTAAAGTCTGAAGTCTCATCCCGACTTGTGGGGGAATCATAGTCTTCATCATCCTTTACTCACTGAGACAATGCTCAAATAATGAAGATCATCACACTTTTATTGATTTACAACTCAAGAATTACAACTCAAAGCTAGAACAAGATATGACTCTATATGAATGGCTCCGAAGGTGTACCGGGATATGCAATGAATCAAGAGCGACATGTATGAAAATATGAAGGTGGCCTTGCCACAAATACGATGGCAACTACATGATCATGCAAAGAGCAATATGACAATGATGGAACGTGTCATAATAAACGGAATGGTGGAAAGTTGCATGGCAATATATCTCGGAATGGCTATGGAAATGCCATAATAGGTAGGTATGGTGGCTGTTTTGAGGAAGGTAAATAATGGGTTCATGATACCGACGAAAGTTGTGCGGTATAATAGAGGCTAGCAAAGTGGAAGGATGAGTGTGCGTATATCCATGGACTCACATTAGTCATAAAGAACTCATATACTTATTGCAAAAGTCTACTTAGCCCTCGAAGCAAAGTACTACTACACATGCCCCTAGAGGGATAGATTGGTAGGAAAAGACCATCACTCGTCAGCGACTGCCACTCATAAGGAAGACAATCAAAAGAGCACCTCATGCAACAAATTTGTCACACAACTTTTACCATACGTACATGCTACGGGACTTGCCAACTTCAACAATAGTATTTCTCAATTTCATAATTACCCACTAGCATGACCCTAACATTACTACCTTTATATCTCAAAACAATTATCAAGCATCAAATTGATCATAGCATCCAATTCACTTTCTATGATAGTTTTTATTATACCCAACTTGGATGTCCATCATTCTAGGACCAATTTGTAACCATAGCAAATACCATGCTGTTCTAAAATACTCTCAAAATAATATAAGTGAAGCATGAGAGACTAGCAATTTCTTCAAAATTAAGCCACCGTCGTGCTCTAAAAGATATAAGTGAAGTACTAGAGCAAAAACTATCAAGCTCAAAAGATATAAGTGAAGCACATAGAGTATTCTAGCAAATTCTAATAAAGTAGGCTTCTGCCAAAAGGTGTGTACAGCAAGGATGATTGTGGTAAACTAAAAAGCAAAGACTAATATAATACACGATGCTCCAAGAAAAACACATATCATGTGGCAAATAAAAATATAGCTCCAAGTAAAGTTACCAATGAACAAAAACGAAAAAGGGGATGCCTTCCCGGGGCATCCCAAGCTTAGGCTTTTGGCTATCTTTGAATATCTTGGGGTGCCATGGGCATCCCCAATCTTAGGCTCTTGCCACTCCTTATTCCATAGTCCATCAAAGCTTTACCCAAAACTTGAAAACTCCACAACACAAAACTCAACAGGAAATCTTATAAGCTCCGTTAGTGAAAGAAAACAAAACTACCACATAAGGTACTGTAATGAACTCATTCTTTATTCATTTTGGTGTTAAACCTACTGTATTCCAACTTCTCTATGGTTTATAAACTATTTTACTAGCCATAGATGCATCAAAATAAGCAAACAACACACAAAAACAGAATATGTCAAAAACAGAACAGTCTGTAGCAATCTGTAACTAACGCAAACGTCTGGAACTCTAAAAATCATACGAAAATAGGAAGTCCTGTAAAATTTGTGTATTGATCAGAAGCAAAAAGAATCAACGCAAAAGCACGTTTCTGTGATTTAAAAAACTAAATTTGTGCGCGCAAAGTTTCTGTCTTTTAGCAGAATCAAATCAACTATCATCATAGGTTATCCTATAGGTTCTACTTGGCACAAACACTAATTAAAAGATAAAAACACATCTAAATAGAAGGTAGATGCAAAATTTATTACTAAACAGGAACAAAAACAAAAAACACAAATAAAATTGGGTTGTCTCCCAACTAGCGCTATTGTTTAACGCCCCTAGCTAGGCATTGATAATTTTAATGATGCTCACATAAAAGACAAGAATTGAAGCACAAAGAAAGCATCGTGAAACACGTGACAAACACATCTAAGTCTTACATACATCCTATGCATAGGCATAATATAAGCAAACAAATTTGCAAGGCAAACAAAAACTAGAATATGCAAGGAATAAGAAAGAGACGATAGCAATCTCAACATGACGAGAGTTAATTTAATAAGATAAAAATTTCTACGACCTGTAAGTGCATATAGTGCCCCTTAGTGATTTTGGTGTATTGAAGACTTATAGGTTAAGTAACTGATGCGTTTGTGAGTGTACACAGGTCTATAAGTCTATGAGGAGTTTGATATTTACAAAGAAAGTCGACCCCTAAAAATTAAGTTCTTCAACTGAAGACTTTGATATTCTGAAGACTTTCTGAAGACTTTGAAAGTGAAGAAATTGGTGTGACCTTGAAGACTTGATATTCATTTGAGGAACATGAAGCGTGAAGACTTTTGTTTTCGTAGTTTCATTTTCTCTTTCTTGAGTCATAGGAAACACCATACTATTAAAGGGGGTCGAGGAAATACTAAGGAAAAATTTCCATGTGATGCTCAACTCAAAATCCTACACCTACCAATACCTTCAAGTGAAGCCATTGGAAATCTCATATAGTTCAGTCAATTTCTTCAGTGACAGAGACGCAGTTCTTCTGGTCACTGAGGACGTTGCTCTGACTGAGGAGTTAGGAATTTGCCAGTGCGAATTGCCTACACAGTGAGGAACATGATAGCCCTGAGGAATTTGAGAGTCAAATTTCCGACTGTTGCTGTGCTGCGCGCCGGCTGTCCAAAATATCTTATCCACCTAACGGTCATATCATTGAAGGGCATTTATGTCTTATCATGTCGGGCTGCTCCCTAGTCTATAAATAGCCGCCCCCTACAACCACTAGCTGGTTGGCTGCTCCGAGAGAACTTGAAACTTGTCATCTGAGAGCAACCCATCCTCCGAGGACTTTGAGCGAAAATCATCAAGTGAGGAAAATCCGAAAACCAAACCCCCACAAACCCAAAGTGATTGAGCATCACTGAAGAAATTGATCCTGCATGGATCCGATGCTTGTTACCTTTGAAGACTGTGCTTCTTCCAGACGGTTAGGCGTCAAGGTCTAGAGCATCCAAGAGGAATTGTGGATCGCCGAGTGACCAAGTCTGTGAAGGTTTGGAAGTCACCTGAAGACTTACCACGAGTGATTGGACGAGGCCTGCGTGGTCTTAGTTCAAGGAGAATACGGTGAGGACTGGGTGTCCTGAGTTGCGGCTCAGAGACTGGGTGTCCGGGACTGTGTGTCCTCGAGTTTAAATACTCAGCCGCTCCAACCAGACGTACAACTGAGAGAGCAGTTGGAACTGGTTTACCAATTCATTGTCTTCACCAACTAACTGGTTCTATTTCCTCAACTCTTCCATTTCCTCATTACTGTGTTGACTGTTGTTCATATTTGTGCTTGAAGACTTTGACTGAAGACTTTCACAAATTCCTCGGTTCAATTTCTTCAGTCTGTTTGTCTTCATCTTGCTATCCTGTGTTTACGCTTTCCGTACTCTGTGTTAGTCTTCATTTCATCATGATGACTATGTTTGTATCCTGTTATGTTTACTTCTGAGTACTTATTCCGCTGCAAGTAGTTCTTCGCTAAGGAATTTCCTCACCAGCAAATTCCTCAGTGAAGAATTCATAAAAATCGCCTATTCACCCCCCCCTCTAGTCGATATAACGCACTTTCAATTGGTATCAGAGCAAGGTACTCCCTTGTTCTGTGTGATTTTGGTTTAACCGCCTGGAGTTTTAGTTATGTCGACGGCAGGTATGAAGAAAGTGACATGCCCTATCTTTGACGGTCATGACTATCCCAAGTGGAAGGCCATGATGAGGAAGCGCCTCATGGCAAAGGACAGCGAGCTGTGGACCGTCACTGAGATTGGTCTTACTGATCTATGCAAGATGGCGAATGCTGATGATATTTGCAAGTACACTCGACTTGACATCATAGCAAAGGACATCATCTGCTCCTGCCTATCCAAAGATCAATTCGGGCGAATTATGCATCTTGGCAACTCGAAACTCATCTGGGACCGAATCTCTGATGTCTATGAAGGTCATCGAACTCGTCATGATCCCTGGTTTGAGGATTTCAAGGAATCTCTCAAAACGATGACTTTCGAGCCAGAATCATCATCTTCTGCATCTTGTCTTATGGCAAACGGTGCTGAGGTAACCGAATGCTTCTCATTCGAGTCTTGTAATGATGAATCTGATAATGATGAGTCTGACAATGATGAATCTGATGACGACATTGAATCTTGCTATACCAAACTTATTTGCGTTGCTACTAAACAACAAACGGTTTTAGAACAAACTCAAGATATGCTAGAAAGAAGTGATAATATGTTGCGCAAAGAAATGGATCAGTCAAAAGCATTGGGTGAATGTCTTCAGAGAATTCACTCCAAGTTTGACGTCCTTCAAGATCAACATAATACCCTCTTGACTGATCATGAGAAACTTTCTCTTGAATCTCTTCAAAGAAAGGAAGATCTTGAAAAGCTAAGAGTATGTTATGAAGATCTTCAGAAGGAGCGCGATTCATTACTAGCTCAACAAATCAGCGCTTCTCAGGAAGAATTTGTTCCTCCATGCTTAAAGTGCATTGAACGTGAATCTGCTAATTCTTCACCTGAATGTTCAAATGCTTCAAATGTTACAAATTCTTCATCTGCCTCTGCTATCACTAATTCCTCATCTGAGGACATTGCTAGTATCACTGACAATGCAGGGCTGAAGGAATTGTACATGACAGGCATGTACAAAAGCCTCAAAGGGCATCAGACACTTTGTGATGTGCTCAGAAAGCAGATCCTCAACAGAAACCCTAGGAAAGAGGGTATTGCCTTTGAGAGGAAACTCAATGCGGATGGAACATATTGGAAGCCTGAGCAGTACCCCAAAACCTCATGGGTTGCTGCAAAGGGACCTCCAGTTGATCCATCTAACTTATCTGGATTTACATGTGAATCTTCTCATTCTTCTGATGAGTCATTTGACTCCAACTATAAACTATTCAAAAATCAGAATGGTGAAGTATTTGCTAGATACGTTGGCACTAACTGTAGGAACGGTTCCCCCATGAAGAAAATCTGGGTTCCCAAAAGTTGTGTTGAAAGTCTTCAGGTGAATGTCCTCATGACACCACCTGTGAAGAACAGGAACCCCAGATCAAATTCTTCATACAGATCAAATTCTTCACATGGATCAAATTCCTCAACTGGATCAAAGTCCTCATATGATTATCATCGTGCTAACAACTCTGTCTCGCAGGGTAGAGCTAAGGGCTATGAATATGTGCATTATTCTTCAAACCATTATGTTCATAAGTCCTCGAAGAATTACTCTGCTTATTGATATGCTTACCCTAACCCCTCTTATGCTAAGCGAAATGGTTTGGCATCTTTGCCACCTTTCTCACATGGTGCTCGCAGGATGATGAACTCTTTGCCACCCCTCCAGATGTGGGTGGTGAAGAAAAAGAACTAATCTCTTCTGCAGGGTCAGGTTTCCAAACGTGCTTTATAGTCTGAAGAATTTGCTGGGGACCTGACGAAAATGCCTGAAAGGACGCAGACGAATCATGATGAAATGAACTTTCATTTCACACGTCCTCATACTGCAATATCTGTTTACTGCATGATGAAATTCATCTGATGAACTTGATATCATATTCTTCACTGATGAAGCATATGACATTGTAAGCTACACTAATTCATCTGCAGGATGATCAACCCAAAACCACTGAATGGGTCCTTGATAGTGGATGTACAAATCACATGACTGGTGACAAGAATCTATTGATGGATGCTCACTTATCACCGTCACCTCTGAAGCATATCATCTTTGCTGACAAAGGCAAAAGTCAGGTATTGGGTCTTGGTAAGGTTGCTATCTCTAAGGATAAGCACATGGACAAAGTCATGCTTGTTGAGTCCTTAGGATACAATCTCATGTCAGTCTCAATGCTTTGTGATCTTGATATGGTTGTTGTCTTTGGCAAATATCGCTGTGTTGTGATTATGGAAGCTAACAATTCCAAAGTCTTCAAAGGCTTTAGGAGAGGAGATCTGTATATCGTTGATTTGTCTACAGGACCACAACCAGCCGTGTGTCTACTTGCAAAAGCTTCAGAAGGCTGGCTATGGCATCGACGACTTGGTCATGCAGGCATGAGGAATCTGAACATGCTTGCGAAGAAGAAGCATGTCATTGGCATTGAGAATGTCAAATTCCTCAAGGATCACTTATGCGGAGCATGTGAAGCCGGAAAAATGACCAAGGCCAAGCATCCATCGAAGACTATCATGACCACTACACGTCCATTCGAATTGCTTCACATGGACCTCTTCGGACCTAATCATTATTCAGCAGTCACTAATGATGCATCTCTATATGGTTTTGTCATTGTTGATGATTATTCTCGATATACATGGGTACGCATTGTTACTTACAAGCATGAAGTGCAGGAAGTCTTCAAACGATTTTCCTCGAGGGCTTCAACCAACTTTGGTGTGAAGATCAAGCATATCAGAAGTGACAATGGAACCGAGTTCAAGAATTCTGGTCTTGATGCCTATCTTGATGAACTTGGTATTACTCATGAGTTATCTGCTCCCTATACTCCTCAGCAGAATGGCGTCGTGGAGCGCAAGAACAGAACTCTTGTTGAGATGGCTTGCACTATGCTTGATGAATACAACATGCCTCAGCGTTTTTGGATTGATGCAATTGACACTGCCTGCCACATCATCAACAGAGTATATCTTCACAAATTCTTCAAGAAGACTGCCTATGAACTCCTCACTGACAAGAAACCCAATGTGAGTTATTTCAAAGTCTTCGGTGCTAAGTGTTGGATTAGAGATCCTCACCACAACTCTAGATTTGCACCGAAAGCACATGAAGGTTTTATGCTTGGTTACGGAAAGGACTCACACACCTACAGAGTCTTCAACATTGTTCTTCACAAGATTGTTGACACTGTGGATGTGCGGTTCGATGAAACTAATGGCTCGCAATGAGAGCACCTACCTTCTGTGTTAGATGAACCAGCACCTGAGGATGCTATCAAGCTCAAGGCAACTGAGGATGTCATTCCTACTGAAGAATCTGCTGAAGAATACATTCCTGTTCATGAAGAACGTCGAGCTGATGCACCTGAAGAACATGATGAGGAAAATGGTGCTGAAGAAAATGCTGATCAAAATCCTCAGTGACAACCAACTCATCCACGCGTTGCAAAATAAGTGCAAGTGGAGAAGATCATCGATGACATTAGCGCACCAGGTCCTCTCACACGCTCAAAAGCCTCACACTTATCTAACTTTTGTGGGCACTATGCTTTTGTCTCTATCACAGAGCCCACTAAGGTAGATGAAGCATTTCTGGAGCCAGAGTGGATTCAGGCTATGCAAGAAGAATTACATCAGTTCGAGTTGAACAATGTCTGGGAATTGGTCAATCGCCCAGATCCTCGCAAGCATAATATCATTGGCACAAAGTGGATCTACCGCAACAAGCAAGATGAAAATGGCCTTGTGGTGAGGAATAAGGCACGACTAGTAGCTCAAGGCTACACACAGCACAATGGCATATTCATATCTCAGGAGAAATACCTCAAGGATGTACTGAGGAAATTCGGCATGCAAGATTACAAAGGCGTCAAAATTCCTATGCCCACAAATGGCCATCTATGCACTGATGAAAATGGTATTGACTTCGATCACAAGGTATACCGCTCCATGATTGGTTCTTTATTGTACTTATGTGCATCTAGGCCAGATATAATGCTTAGTGTTTGCATGTGTGCCCGATTTCAAGCTGCACCGAAGGAATCACACCATAAGGCTGTGAAGCATATTCTTTGATATCTAGCTCACACACCAACACTAGGATTATGGTACCCCAAGGGCTCTGCTTTTGATCTCATTGGATATTCTGACTCTGACTATGCTGGTGATCGTGTGGACCGCAAGTCAACATCTGGTACTTGTCATTTCCTCGGACGATCTTTGGTCTGTTGGTCCTCGGAGAAACAGAATTGTGTATCACTGTCTACTGCTGAAGCTGAATACATTGCTGCTGGCTCTTGCTGTGCTCAACTGCTTTGGATGAAGCAAACCCTCAAGGACTATGGCGTCAACGTGAAGAATGTGCCTCTCCTCTGCGACAATGAGAGTGCCATCAAGATTGCTCACAACCCAGTTCAGCACTCGAAGACTAAGCACATCCAGATTCGTCATCATTTTCTTTGTGATCATGTGTTAAAGGGCGACATCTCCATCGAGCATGTGAAGACTGGAGAACAGCTAGCTGATATCTTCACTAAGCCCTTGGATGAGAAGAGATTTAGCAAGTTGCGGTGTGAGCTAAATATCTTAGAATCTTCGAATGTTCTTTGAAAAGGACACACATCCTAACCCTTATGCAGAATTGATGACTTAGATGTGCAACACATGAAGAAACGTTTTTCTTCAATCAATGAAGAATAACACTCTAAGTGTGAAGAAATTAATGAAGAATTTGATTCTCAGAACCCTACGACAATTGTACGCGGTGTCTGAAATCATCATTCTTATACGGTGGGTCACGCTACCACAAAAGTTGAAAATCTTCAATTTGAGTTTTTCCTCATTTTTGAAATTCTTCAGTCTTACAAATTCTTCAACTTTGCAAAATCTTCAATGTTTCCGTCGTTTTTCTTCATTGGCTATATATATATATATATATATATATATGTGAGTTTATGTCCTCTACAGCATTCACTTATTGCTAATTCTTCAAGTTGCGATTTCTTCTAAGTGAATGTGATCGGACCCTTCCCCCTCTATGCTATACTCAACCCAATCTATTCACAAATTCTTCATGTGCGTTCTGATTGAAACTCGTTCAAAGTCTTCACTGTGTCCTTGTCAGCTGAAGCAATTGCGAACGAAATTTTTAAAACAAATCTTATCCAGATTTTCGGTTTTACCGCTCAAACCGTTCCGCATCCCACGATGCATTAGTTTATTCACCCACGATCTTACACGATCTCATCTGCACAGTATGTGGGTGACACATGTCGCATGAAGGAGAAAGGGCAGGGGCATGTTCGTCCCAAAATCTTCGGGCGAACAGTTTTTACCGTGGCTATAAATATCCCTCTCCCTTCCTTACTTCATTTACTCCGCTCGGTCGCTGTCTCTTGCTCGAGCTCTCCTCAAACCCTAGCGCCGCTGCTACTCCATCGCCGTCGGTGAGGAAGAGTTTCACTGCCTCGACCTCGTCGCCGTCGTACTCGCGCCGGCTGCGGAAATCTTCACTCCGCCGCCGCCGTAGCTGTCTCCCTCTGCCAAGTTAGGGCGTGGGAGATCTAACTTGACGAACTTCACCATGGTTCATCTCTGTTCGTCGTGTTCTTCAGTTCAGGTAATTAAAAGTCACTTTTATTACTCGCTTTGATTCTCAAACTTTTCTGAAAATCTTCAAAGGTGTTTTATTCTTCAAATCTTCACATATGAACACATCACACACTGTATGCTCTTGATTCATCTCTCTAAGCACTCATTTCTTCAAGATTCCTCAATTGTGCGGATTTTCAATCTGCACAACTCTGGAACCTAAGACAATAACGCTTAGTGAAATTCCTCAAGGCTCAACTGGTCAAATTCCTCAAAACTTGTCTTTTTGGAAAATCTTCTGAGAACGCATATGACCTCTCCAAATTCCTCGCACCTACACTGTATTCACAGGTACTCATGTCCGCTGCTGAATCACTAGGTTCTCATCAACTTAACTCATTTGCAGCGTTCCTCGAAGAAAAACTGCATACTTCTTCAGAGTGTTCTATTGTTCAAATCCCTCATCTGAAGAAAATGGCAGACGGAAAGAGACCGCAGAAAGGAGGAAAGAAACCGGAGGTCATGACTGCCTTCGAGATCCCTGATGAAATATACAAAGATTATTGCACACCTGATGAAGCCAAGTTTGGCAAAGAGAACAAAAATCAGCGCAAAGTGCGCATTCAGAGGATAGAACGAAGATGGGCACGAGAATGGAGGGAATATCGCTATGTTACTCCCAAGTACATGAAGAAATTCGCCTTAAACCCTCCATGACCAAGAGCTCCATTGGCACCTGGCCAAGTCGCTGATCCCACCAGCATCAAGCGTGGTGAAGACTTTCCTGAAGAATGGTCTAGGCGCCAAGCCAAATTGGCAAGACAGGCCAAGGAGGCAGTGAGGAAATTCAATGAGGATTCTGCTGCTGCTGCCGCTGAAACCTCGGTCAAGCAGAGGAAATCAATGCCAAAGAAGCCTGCTCGCAAGCCAAGTGCTTCACCATCAGCGTCCTCATGGCCCAGTTCCTCAGTCGCGCCCTCACGGCAAATTCCTCAGTCTACTGCTGCTCCACCAAAGTCCTCAGCAGCTCCCTCCAAGTCCTAAACTCCTATGCATCTGGCTACATGTCAAAGGACTCAGGGTTTCTCGATTGCTTCTGGTGTCTCAGCAAGTTCCTCAGCTGCACCAATGTCCTCATCAGGCCCCACTCTGCTGAAGACAAAAGCAACAACTGGACGTGGTCCTCGGCCAAGTCCAAGAAAGAAACAGGTTGCTTTCCACATGCCCTCTGATGACGAGGCTTCTGATGAAGAACTTGCAGAAATCATCAGAGACAGACTAGCAAAGGCCGCTAGAGCCAAAGGAACACCTGTGCCTCTGCTTTTGGATCCGAAGAAGATCCTTGACTTCATCGACTTATGGCATCAGGATCCAAACACTCCAATGCCTGACCTGCCTCTGACTCCTGGTCAAAGTCATATGCTGACCCATTTCATCTCTGAAGAGAAACGGACATTTGAAAAGGCTCGTGAGATAAAGAGAGCACAAGCCAGAAAAAGGAGAAGCTTCTGAAGAAGAACATTGTCAACCTGACTCCTGAAGAACTTCTCAAAGCTCAATCTGAAATCCAAGCCCTCAGCAAAGATTTCGATGCATACAATGCTGATTGGCAAGGAGCCAAAGTGAGATTCGTCAATTTGACGAAGAAAATGACAACTGTTGCAGCCCCATCGCAACAAGGAAATCCTCAGGCTACAGACTCTGCTCAGCCTGCTGAAGAACATGCCAGCACTGCTGATGACTTTCAGCCCGCTGATGAGAATACAAGTTCCAGGGCTGATAACTCCATTCCAGCCGCTGAAGAAATTCCCAGGGCATCCACTAGTGGTGCGCCTAAAGAAACTGAAGAGATCAGGGCAACTGCACCAGTTGCGCCTGAAGAAGATGAACCACAGTCCTCAGCTCCTCCTGCACCAACACCAACTCCAATTCTTCCTTCTGCCTATGAAGTGAAGAAGACAAAGGCTGCAGAGCGAACTGCGGTGAAGAAAAGGAAGGCATCAGCTGCGTCAAATTCTTCGGCTGCGAAGAAAATGAAGCCAATGACCAGCTCGCTTGAAAATCCTATTGATGCCATTCCCATTTCCTCCATGTCGTCTAAGGAAATTGTTCCTTATGGAGAAGACTACAAGATCCCAAGTGGATCTGATGAAGAAAATCATTATGTTGCTACCTCAGAACAGTTTGATGAAGAAATTGAAGTGGAAACATTCCCTTCACCGCCAGTCGTTTCCTCACCCATGCCTCAGTTCACAGCTGAAGAGGCTGGTGTTGAGGAAATTGAAAAAGAAGAAGAAGATGTGGATATTGGATGCACTACACCAGTGATGAACGATGACTTTTGGGAAAGTCAGCATCCCAATACTCCTCTCTTCACCCCCATTCAACAAATTCCTCAGTTCCCGGCTACAACTGTTCAAATGGGCTCTGAAGAAACTCATCCCACATCGTCTGTTCATGAAGAAATTCCAGCCGCTAGTGCTGAAGAACCTGCTGCTGATCCCCAAACTGCACAAGAAGAGGAACCAGAAATTCTTCAGCCTGAAGCACCTGAGATCGCGATTCCTGAGGTTGTGCTGCAAATCACTGACATCCCTCTGCCCAAACCGAAGAATCCGTTCTCGAGCAAGAAAAATTTCAAGGTTGAAGACTTCTTTTATGAGCATGTGTTCTTCACTGATTACAATCCATATGACTCTGCGCGCATAAGGAAAAGACGCTTCTGGACTGCTACTCAAGCCAACTTCTATTCCTCAGTGCTCTTTGACAAGGACAAAATCTTCGATCATGAGCATATTCCTCATGTGGATATGGAATCTCTGCCGTGCTTCGAGCCAGTTCTCCGAGTTATTCACGATGCAGGACTACTGAATTTCTGCACTGATATCTGTGATTGGAATGAAGAACTCATTCTTCAGTTCTATGCCACTTTGCATATCACCGGAGATGCTGAAGATGTCAATTCATGGGTGCTCGATTCGATGACAGAAAACACTCACTACAAGGCACCAGCAACTGAATTCCTTCGTGTCCTTCCTCTTGATCCTCCCCATGACAGTGCACGTTGCATCTATAATGACCGCGAACTGACTGATCATTATATGCAAGTGCTCATGAAGCCTTTGAAGCCAGGGCAGGCCCCTCGAACCAAATTCCTCGTCAAGGAATTGCTGTATGTGCCTCGGACTGTCTATCGAATCCTAATAAAGACAATGAGTCCTATCAAAGGCCACGACCCAAATGATGAAGATGTCGTTGGCATCATGAAGAACATGCTTTTCAACATCATTCATGGCGTTCCCGTCAACTTCCATGATTTCTTCATGAGGACTCTGGCTAATGTTGCAATGTCACCTTTTGAGCTGAAGCCCTATGCGCCTTGGATTATGATATTCATAAGGGCAAGATCTTCACTGAATTACAAGGCTGACACTCTGAACCATGGTAGCTACTTGCCGCCCATTGAAGTCCTCGAGCGACCAGTTTCATCATCTGATGATAAGGGCAAGGCAGCTGCTGTGCTTGATGAAGGCACTCGTCCATTGGATGGTCAATTCCATCTAGCTACTTCTTACTCCACCAATGACGATTCTGCAACACATGACACTGCCGCAAATACATCAGCCAAGCAAAAGCCTCAAGCAACAGCACCCAGGGTGATGACTGACCGTGAGTTACTCCTCAGTCTTCATCAGAAGGTTGATCGCAATCACAAATGGGTGAAGCATCAATTTGCTGCAATTCTTCACAACATGACCTCAACCCATAATGCAGTGAAGAAAAATCAGTATCACCTTCATGAAACCCTCAACTGCACCTGGACTGTTCTCACTCATGTATATTCCGCGGAAGAATTGAAGACTATGGGTCTCCAGGAAGCATTTGACTGGTCTGCACCACCTCCGAAGAAATTCAAGAGAGTCAAAGTTCCTGATCTGGTGGCCAGTTCTTATTCTTCATCGCGTGAAGCTGATGAACATGAAGATTTGGACGACACTGCGGCAGGCCCTACTTCAACAAACAACCCCGACAACGCTGGCGCTCCTCCATCAACTTGAAATTATTTAGGGGCGTTAGTCCTCAGTTTTGATCCTTTTGGTCATTTGATGACAAAGGGGGAGAAATCTGAGTTAGTCTTCAAGCAGGTTTATATTATGGGCGTTTTGTTAAGTTACAACTCTCATTCTTCCGAAACTTTTATTGGATCGAGTTGTAATATTAAATCCGATGGTGCCTTGATACTTTTGGTCGTGCTCTGATGCTTTTGATGCACTGAGCTCTGAAACTTTTGATGTGCTATTCCGCATGCTTATTCCTTGTTAATATTATTGCACGCATGCTGAATCTCATCAGGCACCATATTTCATCATGCATTTCAAATTCTTCATATTATATATCAAATGCGTGTATGAATTACAAGATATAGGGGGAGATCTCCATGATTCAATTCTTCAAATGTGCATTGCCTCAAAAACAAATTCCTCACTATGCACATGTTGAGGGGGAGTTCTTCTATATCTTGCAATCAAATTCCTCAATATCAGTATTTACACTTCATATGTTTATCCCCGTTGAAAACTTAACCTATGTTGTCATCAATCACCAAAAATGGGGAGATTGTAAGTGCATCTAGTGCCCCTTATAGGTTAAGTAACTGATGCGTTTTGGTGTATTGAAGACTTATAGGTTAAGTAACTGATGCGTTTGTGAGTGTACACAGGTCTATAAGTCTATGAGGAGTTTGATATTTACAGAGAAAGTCGACCCCTAAAAATGAAGTTCTTCAACTGAAGACTTTGATATTCTGAAGACTTTCTGAAGACTTTGAAAGTGAAGAAATTGGTGTGACCTTGAAGACTTGATATTCATTTGAGGAACATGAAGGGTGAAGACTTTTGTTTTCGTAGTTTCATTTTCTCTTTCTTGAGTCATAGGAAACACCATACTATTAAAGGGGGTCGAGGAAATACTAAGGAAAATTTTCCATGTGATGATCAACTCAAAATCCTACACCTACCAATCCCTTCGAGTGAAGCCATTGGAAATCTCATACAGTTCAGTCAATTTCTTCGGTGACAGAGACGCAGTTCTTCTGGTCACTGAGGACGTTGCTCTGACTGAGGAGTTAGGAATTCGCCAGTGCGAATTGCCTACACAGTGAGGAAAATGATAGCCCTGAGGAATTTGAGAGTCAAATTTCCAACCGTTGCTGTGCTGCGCGCCGGCTGTCCAAAATATCTTATCCACCTAATGGTCATATCATTGAAGGGCATTTATGTCTTATCATGTCGGGCTGCTCTCTAGGCTATAAATAGCCGCCCCCTACAACCACTAGCTGGTTGGCTGCACCGAGAGAACTTGACACTTGTCATCTGAGAGCAACCCATCCTCCGAGGACTTTGAGCGAAAATCATCAAGTGAGGAAAATCCCAAAACCAAACCCCCACAAACCCAAAGTGATTGAGCATCACTAAAGAAATTGATCCTGCATGGATCCGACGCTTGTTACCTTTGAAGACTGTGCTTCTTCCAGACGGTTAGGCGTCAAGGTCTAGAGCATCCAAGAGGAATTGTGGATCGCCGAGTGACCAGGTCTGTGAAGGTTTGGAAGTCACCTGAAGACTTACCACGAGTGATTGGACGAGGCCTGCGTGGTCTTAGTTCAAGGAGAATACGGCAAGGACTGGGTGTCCTGAGTTGCGGCTCAGAGACTGGGTGTCCGGGACTGTGTGTCCTCGAGTTTAAATACTCAGCCGCTCCAACCAGACGTACAACTGAGACAGCAGTTGGAACTGGTTTACCAAATCATTGTCTTCACCAACTAACTGGTTCTATTTCCTCAACTCTTCCATTTCCTCATTACTGTGTTGACTGTTGTTCATATCTGTGCTTGAAGACTTTGACTGAAGACTTTCACAAATTCCTCAGTTTAATTTCTTCAGTCTGTTTGTCTTCATCTTGCTATCCTGTGTTTACGCTTTCCGTACTCTGTGTTAGTCTTCATTTCATCATGATGACTATGTTTGTATCTTGTTATGTTTACTTCTGAGTACTTATTCCGCTGCAAGTAGTTCTTCGCTAAGGAATTTCCTCACCAGCAAATTTCTCAGTGGAGAATTCATAAAAATCGCCTATTCACCCCCGTCTAGTCGATATAACGCACTTTCACGACCATATTTTCCTCTCTCATAATAATTACATTTAGGATAATAGGCAAAATTCAACAAAATAGCTATCACATAACATATTCTTAACACGACCCACATGCACGCAAAGTTGACACTCTTCCAAGATAGTGGGATTAACATTAACTAAAGTCATGACCTCTCCAAACGCACTTTCAATATTATTGCAAACACTATTATCAATCTCATATTCATCATGGGGCTTAAATAAATTTTCAAGATAAGAAGAATCACCCCAATCATGATCATTGCAACAAGTAATAGGCATAGCAAAACTAGCATCCCCAAGCTTAGGGCTTTGCATATTATTAGCACAATTGACATCAAGAGAATTCATATTGCAATCATGCTTTTCATTGAAGGAACAACCAAGTATGGGTGCTATAGCAACGATCTCATGTTTAACATAAGGAACTATAGCAAATTCATCTTCATAAATATTGGCATCATGGCCACAAGAAAAGCAAGCATCATGTTCATCAAGGGATATTTCAATCAAATCATCGGAATCATCATTATCTATAGATTCATGCATATCATTATTTTCTTCCAAAGCAACGGTCATTCTCTCAATAAATTCTTTGACATGGACATTATGAGCATAGTTTTCATGGAAATATTTAAGTATGTCAAAATTTTCAGATTCGTAGAGAGTAATATCATACTTTTCAATCAAAGAAGCAACTTCATAAGCACCCTTAAAAGCAACAACTTCTCCAATTTGTTCGATATCGTAGTAACTATAAACACCCTTTGCATAAGAAGATAAGATTTCATTTTCATTAAACTCACATAGGTAGGGAAGGTGTTTTTTAGGTTTCTTAGAGCAACAAGTAAAATCACAAATTTCACAAAGATTCCAAGCATAGCACATCAATCTGTTTATTTGATCCCATAAGACTATTCCCTTTTCAGACAAACGGTGACGCACAAAATGAGCATGCTCATCTAAAGATTTCCCATCAACTAGGCTAGTTGGGATTTCAGCACGAGCGCATAATGATCAAAGATGATCCAAGTAAAACACTTTAAGTGGATCCATAACAATAGATTTTTGGCAACCAAATATGTAAGCACATAGAAGGCACATGGAGACACAAGCAATCAAAAGGCAAGCGAAAGAGAGAGGAGGTTGGGAAAGAGAGGGCGAATAAAATGGTAAGGGTGAAGTGGGGGAGAGGAAAATGAGAGGCCAAAGGCAAATAATCTAAATGCGAGGGAGATGGGTACTTGGTATGTCTTGACTTGAGCGAAGACCTCCCCGGCAACGGCGCCAGAAATCCTTCTTTCTACGTCTTGAGCTTGCGTTGGTTTTCCTTGAAGAGGAAAGGGTGATGCAGCAATAGTAGCGTAAGTATTTCCCTAAGTTTTTGAGAACCAAGGTATCAATCCAGTAGGAGGCTCCTCAAAAGTCCACGCACCTACACAAACAAACAAAGAAGTCGCAACCAACGCAATTAAGGGGTTGTCAATCCCTTCACTGCCACTTGCAAAAGTGAGATCTGATAGAGATAGTATGATAAGATAAATATATTTTTGGTATTTTATAATATAGATGCAAAAAGTAGAGATGCAAATAAAAGTAGATTGAAAGCTTATATGATAAAAGATAGACCCGGGGGCCATAGGTTTCACTAGAGGCTTCTCTCAAGATAGCATAAGTATTACGGTGGGTGAACAAATTACTATCGAGCAACTGATAGAAAAGCGAATAATTATGAGATTATCTAGGCATGATCATGTATATAGGCATCACGTCTGTGACAAGTAGACCGACTCCTGCCTGCATCTACTACTATTACTCCACACATCGACCGACTCCTGCCTGCATCTAGAGTATTAAGTTCATAAAGAACAGAGTAACGCATTAAGAAAGATGACATGATGTAGAGGGATAAACTCAAGCAATGTGATACAAACCCCATCTTTTTATCCTCGATGGCAACAATACAATACGTGCCTTGCTGCCCCTGCTATCACTGGGAAAGGACACCGCAAGGTTGAACCCAAAGCTAAGCACTTCTCCCATTGCAAGAAAGATCAATCTAGTAGGCCAAATCAAACTGACAATTCGAAGAGACTTGCAAAGATAACTCAATCATACATAAAAGAATTCAGAGGAGATTCATATATTTCTCATAGATAAACTTGATCATAAACCCACAATTCATCGGATCTCGCGGATACCGAAGGTTACTGTGGTTGAAATTGTGTTTCGTAGGCTCCCTGGATGTTTTTGGGGTACATAGGCATATATAGGAGGAAGAAGTATGTCGGTGGCCGCCCGAGGGGACCACAAGACAGGGGGGCGTGCCTCGAGGAGGTGGGTGCGCCCTCCTATCTCGTGGCCTCCTCGGCTGCTTCTTGACTTACACTCCAAGTCCTTTAGATCACGTTCGTTCCAAAAATCACGCTCCCGAAGGTTTCATTCCGTTTGGACTCCGTTTGATATTCCTTTTCTTCGAAATACTGAAATAGGCAAAAAAACAGTAATACGGGCTGGGCCTCCGGTTAGTAGGTTAGTCCCAAAAATGATATAAATGTGTAAAATAAAACCCATAAACATCCAAAAGGGGTAATATAATAGCATGGAACAATCAAAAATTATAGATACGTTGGAGACATATCAGCCATCTACTGTGGTGGCTAGCTCTATATATAGAGGCCCTGGTCCTCTTCCCAAATATTGAGCGGGAAGGGCGCCAACAATGGGCATTTTGAAGGGGAACATCTAGTACAGTTATCCTGACTAAAGTTTGTCTTCGGCTGCCAAAGGCACTGGTGATGACGCCGTCTTAGGCTCCACGGTGACCTCCGTCCTGCCGCTCTGCTGGTCTTGGTCTCGTTGCATCGGAATGGTAATCTTTGCATGATGCCTCGGTACTCCATGCCTGCGCTTGCCCCCCTTAATTTGCATCAAAGAGGAAATAAGGACACTATGCAGGCCGGCGCCCGCCTGGCGCCCGCCTGGCCTTGATCATCATGGCTTTCGGCACGGGCACCTCGCGAGGTACCCTTGCCTTGATCTCTCCGTCTTCTCGCGAGCCGGCCTGGTGAGGCCGTTCCTGAGGAAGCCTTGCGTCGTCCTCCCCGCCAGGGTCTTGAGCTTGAGTTGATGAAGATGGGCCATACAAGGCCATCACTTGAGCCATGCCGCAGGCCGCAGGAAGGCAAGTCTGGGACCCCCGTTCCCAGAACACCGACAAGGAGCATCAGAATTTTCCATGTTATCATTATTGTCCATATCGACGATAATCTCCCCAGTTTCAGACATAACGCCAAACAAAACCAAGGAAGAAGAAGAGGGCAAGCGAAAGAGAGAGGAGATTGGGAAAGAGAGGGCGAATAAAATAGCAAGGGTGAAGTGGGGGAGAGGAAAACGAGAGGCAAATGCCAAATAATGTAAATGCGAGGGAGATGAGTTTGTGATGGGTACTTGGTATGTCTTGACTTGAGCAAAGACCTCCCCGCAACGGCGCCAGAAGTCCTTCTTGCTACATCTTGAGCTTGTGTTGGTTTTCCTTGAAGAGGAAAGGGTGATGCAACAATATTAGCGTAAGAGGAACAACTTGTTCAATACGGGCTGGGCCTCCAGTTAATAGGTTAGTCCCAAAAATGACATAAAAGTGTAAAGTAAATCCCATAAACATCCAAAAAGGGTAATATAATAGGATGGAACAATCAAAAATTATAGATACGTTGGAGACGTATCAGTCATGCTGTGTACCAGGCCTGATGTGTGCCTTGCCATAAGTTTGGCAGGGAGGTACCAAAGTAATCCAGGAGTGGATCACTTGACAGTGGTCAAGAATATCATGAAGTACCTGAAAAGGACCAAGGATATGTTTCTCGTTTATGGAGGTGATGAAGAGGTCATCATAAAGGGTTACGTTGGTGTTAGCTTCGACGCAGATCCGAATGACTCTAAGTCACAAACCGGATACGTATTTATATTGAATGGTGGAGCTATTAGTTGGTGCAGTTCCAAGCAGAGCATCGTGGCAGGATCTACGTGTGAAGCAGAGTACATAGCTGCTTAGGAAGCAGCGCATGAAGGAGTCTGGATGAAGGAGTTCATATGTGTTCTGGGTGTAATACCCAGTGCATCGGGTCCAATGACAATCTTTTGTGACAACACTAGAGCAATTGCCTTGGCGAAGGAATCCAGGTTTCACAAGAGAACCAAACACATCAAGAGATGCTTCAACTCCATTCATGAAAAGGTCAATGATGGAGACATAGAAATTTGCAAAATATATACGGATCTGAATGTGGCAGACCCATTGACTAAACCTCTTCCACGGGCAAAACATGATCAACTCCAAGACTCCATGGGTGTTAGATTCATTACTTTGTAATCTAGATTATTGACTCAAGTGCAAGTGGGAGACTGTTGGAAATATGCCCTAGTGGCAATAATAAAGTAGTTATTATTATATTTCCTTAATCATGATAAAGGTTTATTATTCGTGCTAGAATTGTATTGACAGGAAACTTAAATACATGTGTGGATACTTAAACAAATACCATGTCCCTAGTAAGCCTCTACTAGACTTGCTCGTTGATCAAAAGATGGTTAAGGTTTCCTAACCACATACATGTGCTGTCACTTGATAACGGGATCACATCATTAGAAAAAGATGGACAAGACGCATCCGTTATCATAGCATATGATTGTTCGTTTTATTGCTACCGCTTTCTTAATGTCAAATACATATTCCTTCAACCATGAGATCATGCAAGTCCTAGATACCGGAGGAATACCTTGTGTGCTATCAAACATCACAAAGTAACTGGGGGATCACAAATATGCTCTATAGGTATCTCCGAAGGTGTCTATTGAGTTGGCATGAATCGAGATTGGGATTTGTCACTTCGTGTATCAGAGAGGTAAATTTGTGCCCTCTCGGTAATACATCATTGCAAAAAGCTTGCAAGGAAAGTGACTAAGGAGTTAGTTATGAGATGATGTATTACGGAATGAGTAAAGAGACTTGCCGGTAACGTGATTGAACTAGGTATGGAGGTAACGACGATCGTATCGCGGTAAAGTAACATATCGACAAACAAAGAGAATTACGTATGTTGTCATAGAGGTTCGACCGATAAAGATCTTCGTAGAATCTATAGGAACCAATATGTGCATCTAGGTCCCGCTGTTGGTTATTGAACGGAGAGGCATCTCGGTCATGTCTACATCATTCTCCAACTCGTAGGGTCCGCACGCTTAACGTTCGTTAAGGATATAGTATTATATGAGTTATGTGAGTTGGTGACTGAATGTTGTTCAGAGTCCAGGATGAGATCACGGACATAAAAAGGATCTCTAGAATGGTTCGGGGGTAAAGATTAATATATAGGATGATGCTTTTTGGTCACCGGAAAGGTTTCAGAATGTATCAGAATTCATCGGATCACCGGAAGGGTTTCCGGGAGGCCCTGGGAGGTTATTGGGCCATATGAGCCGAACGAGGGGAGCACACTAGCCCACAAGGGTTGTCGCTCCCCACCTCTGGCCGCTGGCCTTGGGGAGAAAAGGAGGGAGGGGATTCTGGAAGTACATGTAGTCCCCATGTGTGGTTTTGGTAATTAAATGAAAATCCTAATTTACTAATGTTTGCATTGAGATATACATTTGAAGGAAAGTTCCATTTGCAATGCATGAAGAATATTGGATGAATTAGTGGATGAAATCCATCAACATAAATATATGCATTGAGACTTGATAATGAATGACAATTCCTATGAAGAAACAATGACATCAAGTTATATAGGAAGGTTTGTTCCATGGGTGATGCTAGAAGGATATTGAATGGATTCGGAATGAATGCCATATACATATAGTTGTGCATCAAGATTAATCATGGAGCAAACACAAAGGTTGACCAAGATGAAGATCGAAGATTGAATTCAAAGATGGTCAACACACAAGCGCAAATCATGTGCCACATGAGATCTTGTGGTATGGTAAGAATTTGTCAATTGCGCTTTGTGTACTAACCCATACTATGTGTTGCCTATGTTTTTGACGGTTAGGAGATTCTCATGGTCTCGCATCGAGAAAGAGATTTCAAGTGTCTATGAGAGGATGATATCAAGTGTTGATGATCATGGATGACAAGGGCAAGTTCAAGATGACTATCCAGAAGGATTTCATGCTTGAAGCTTGTGGATGATCACATGATGGACATGTGAAGATAAATACAAAGCAAAGCTTCCCACATTGTGTATGGGGGGGCTACTTGAAGACTTCACCAATGTCTTGCCATTCAACTAGAGCCAAGAAGAAACTTCAACTTCAAGCTCAAGTGAAAGGCTCGAGTCAAAGGTATTAGTTCCTTCGACGTTAGTGTTGTGGAGTGATGAACACCGAAGGAACACATACACTCAAGAATGGATTCTTGATAGCTATGCAGTGTAGATCTTGTATGAATCTTGAGTTATAGGGATCCCGCACTATTAAGAGGGGATCAAAGGGGTTCGTGATAGATTTGCTCAAGTCAACATCTTCTCTACACAATTCCACTCCTATCCTATACACCAATGAAAATCCAAAGCTGAATAGGTTGCCCAAATATATGATAAAACCTTTGCATATTTGGCATCCTCCTTTTTGGTTCATCTTGGGTGATTCTCTATGTGAGGACCTGGGGTTTTTCCGTAGCTTCAAAACGAGACAAAGATCATCAAAATCGGAGTCCGAATGTAAAAGTTGTGCCTGTTTCAGTTTCTGGGCTGCAGTACTACGGTTTGGCCGGATCATCCGAGTTCCCTCCCAGATCATCCGGGCTATGCCCGGATTATCTGGGTTCCAGGCCGGATCATCCGAGTTACTCGAAAAATTCATCACAGAAACTTGTTCTGCTAACCGGATCAACCGGCTACCCACCCGGATCATCCGGGAATTGCCCGGATCATCCGGCTATGTCCCCGGACATCCGGGTATCTACTTCACCACATTGTATATTGACCTTCCCAGATCATCCGGGCATTACCCGGATCATCCGGGTATGCGTCCAGATCATCCGGGCAGGTCAATAACTGTGGGAAACGGCTCTATTTTCTTGGGGGTATAAATATCCCTCTCCCACTCCTGGAGAGGGTTGACCACTCCATCCAAAATCGCCCCAAGAACACAAGTGGCTCCCTCTCACTTCTTCTACACCAATATTAGATCCCGGAGAGATTAGTGAGTGTTCTTGAGAGTTGTTCCAATCAAAATATAGATCCTCTCCCTCTCCCTCTTGTGACCAAAGCAATTCGTGATTTGAGCAAGTCTAGGCGGTAGGAGTTCTTCGGTGAGGAATCAACTTGTGATTTGTCCCCCAGAAAGTTTGTGAAGGTTTGGAGGCCGTCTCAAGGTCTATCACTAGTGGTTGAGAATCGCCTTCGTGGTGATATCTCAAGGAGAATAGGGTGAGCCTTCGTGGCGTTGGTGTGCCTTCGTGGTAACCTCCACCTCTCTAACGGTGACTAGCTTCCCTCCAAGGAAGTGAACATCGGGATACATCCTCGTCTCTGTGTCTTCGTTTAATTCTAACCCTAGCCACTACTTCTGGTTTACTTTGGTCTCTTAACCTTGCATTCACTATATCTTGTTGTCCTCATTATATTGTGTTGGTTACCATATCGTAGAGATTATCTAGGCCAACACTTTATAGTACACAATTCATACTTGCTACTATTGTTCTATCGTGTGCTTAGTGTGAATTGCTAGCTTGTAACATTCATTTCCATATCTTGTAACATAACTTGTGTAAGCTTGTAGTGCTTCCTTGAGTTTGATTGTATCATTCAATTCCATAAATTGTGATACAATTTGTGTAAGCTTGTATTGCTTACTTGGTGGTTGTGTGTATTATTCATTTGCATATCTTGTGATATACATTGAGTAAGTTTGTGTAACTTACTTGTGCTTACTCATATCCTCGTTGTTCTCATCTTGTTTATCCTATGCTCTTAGTGAGCCTAGTATATTTAGGATTGGTGCTTGAAAAGTATCCTCTTAGTTTATTTTCACATTAGGCTATAGCCAAATCCATATAAGACATTAAAACACCTATTCACCCCCCCTCTAGGCAACATCGTGGTCCTTTCAATTGGTATCAGAGCCCGGTCTCTCCTTACTAGGCTTCACCGCCTAGAGAGTAACGATGTCAACTAGTGAACTAGTGCAAAACAACACTTTTGATTTGGATGGCACAAATTATCACCTATGGATAATACACATGCTTTGTCACTTTCGGGCCATGGGTCCAAATGGTTTGCGAATTGTTCTTATAGGAATTTCTATTTCTAAGGATGGACATTCTCCATCTATTGAGGATATGTACCTTGATTGTGATACTTCTCTTTTCATTCATCAAGATTTAACTTTTGAAGTGTTTAAGGCAGTCACGACTTGCAAGTCGGCTCATGAGACTTGGACCAAACCTAAAGATATATATGGTGGTCCAATCTTGATGAAAATAATATTCTATTTGGGGAGTTGATGGAGGAGTTCTCCACATTTTGAAATCATGACGAGCTCTCTATTACTTCCAACTCTGATTACTTGCACACTTCAATATCTTGCACTTCACCAACATGTGGCATGCCACAAGGTAACGACATGGTGAGTGAAGAAATATCTTGTGATGATGGTGTTAAGCTCATTTGTGATGATATGCTTGATCTCCCATGTTGCCATGATAGAAATGCCTTGGTTTCCTCTTGTTTTTCTATGACTAACTATGTAGAGGAAATCAAGAAAGATGAGGCATGCTTGATTGATGAAGAACCCTCTTCTTCAAAAGAATCATCATCAAACCCCTTTGTTCACATGTGCCTCATGGCAAGAGGTAATGATGAGGTATCATCTTCTCTTAGTGATAACGATGATAGTTGTAATGAGGATGATGATGATGATGATATGACTCAAAATCTCTATGAGATTGGGGAAACTCTTCATAGAGCTAAAAATAACACTTATAAAAGGTTTCAAGATGTTCTTGCTTGCTTTAAAAAACGTAATGACTTATTTCTTACCGAGCAAGCCTAAAGTGAACAACTTGAACATGAACTTGCTAAGGCTCATCAATGTCTTAGTGACTTGAGGTCTTTAAATGAAGAGATTGAAGTTACTCATTGTAAACTTAAAGAGGATTTTGAGCACCTTGACCTTGGCTACAAGAATGTCAAAGGAGAGCTCACCAAACTCTCTAAGTCTCATGAGGAACTTCGAGCTACTCATGCAGAGTCTCTAGTTTCTACATGCTCCTCTCATGTTGATAATGATGCTTGTGATACTAACTCTATATTGCGTGAAGCACCGATGTTGAAAGAAAATGTTGAGCTAAGGACTCAACTTGATTTGCTAACTAGCAATTATGGGAAATTGGAAGAAAGTTATGAAAAGCTCTCAGGCACTCATGAAGATCTTCTAATCTATCATGATGGGCTAAAGTTAGCTCATGAGGTTATGTTTTAACCAAGGCAAAACCGTGTGAGTCTCATGTGGATATTAGCACATCTTCTACTCAAAATGCCTTATTACCATGTGCTAGTCCTTGCAATTCCTCTCTACATGATATTGATACACCTCATGATGCATTGCTCACCTTATCTTGTTGCTCTAACCATGAAGTTTCCACTACTCCTCTTGCTTCTAGTCTTGAAACTAACTATGTAGAGGAAATTAATGAGCTCAAGGCCTGAGGTAGTCCTGGATTAGGAGGTGTCCGGATGGCCGGACTATCACCGTTGGCCGGACTCCTAGACTATGAAGATACAAGATTGAAGACTTCATCCCGTGTCCGGATGGGACTTTCCTTGGCGTGGAAGGCAAGCTTGGCGATACGGATATGTAGATCTCCTACCATTATAACCGACTCTGTGTAACCCTAGCCCTCTCCGGTGTCTATATAAACCGGAGGGTTTTAGTCCGTAGGACGAACAACAATCATACCATAGGCTAGCTTCTAGGGTTTAGCCTCTTTGATCTCGTGGTAGATCTACTCTTGTACTACCCATATCATCAATATTAATCAAGCAGGAGTAGAGTTTTACCTCCACCGAGAGGGCCCGAACCTGGGTAAAAACATCGTGTCCCTTGTCTCCTGTTACCATCCTCCTAGACGCATAGTTCGGGACCACCTACCCGAGATCCGCCGGTTTTGACACCGACATTGGTGCTTTCATTGAGAGTTCCTCTGTGTTGTCACCTTTAGGCCCGATGGCCCCTTCGATCATCAACAACGACGCGGTCCAGGGTGAGACTTTTCTCCCCGGAAAGATCTTCGTATTCGGCGGCTTTGCACTGTGGGCCAACTCGCTTGGCCATCTGGAGCAGATTGAAAGGCACGCCCCTGGCCATCAGGTCAGATTTGGAAGTCTGAACTATACGGCTGACGTCCGCGGAGACTTGATCTTAGACGGGTTCGAGCCACATCCAAGCGCGCCGCACTGTCACGATGGGCATGATCTAGCTCTGCTGCCGGACAGTGCCCTGGAGGCCGCACAAGTGTCCGCTCCGACCCTTAGCTCGGAGCCGACTGCGCCGATCGAGGACGGGTGGCTGGACACCGGCTCGGGGGCTGCTACCTCTATGGCGATAGAGCCGAATACCAACCCTGTCCTTTGTGAAGCTCATGACTCCAAGATGCCGGACTCCTCTCCGGACTCCGAACCTTCCGCGCCCCTGCCAATCGAATCCGATTGGGCGCCGATCATGAAGTTCACTGCTGCGGACATCTTTCAGCACTCGCCCTTTGGCGACATTCTGAATTCGCTAAAGTGTCTCTCTTTATCAGGAGAGCCCTGGCCGGACTATGGTCAGGAAGGTTTGGACATGGACGACGAAGAAATTCAACACCCACCCACCACCCACTTTGTAGCCACTGTCGATGATTTAACCGACATGCTCGACTTTGACTCTGAAGACATCGATGGTATGGACGACGATGCCGGAGACGACCAAGAACAAGCGCCTACAGGGCACTGGAAGGCCACCTCAACTCACGATGTATATATGGTGGATACACCTAAAGGAAGCGATAATGAGGAACAACGGGACGCTGCGAAGGATAATTCCCTCGAAAAGCAGTCAAAACGGCGACGTATGCGCCACTCAAAGTCCCGCCTCGACAAAGACAGCACCCATACAGAGCCAGCCATAGAGCAGGGCGAACTGGTGGATGACAAACATGCCCTCGAGCAACCATCCGAATAGGATAACTTGGATAAACAATCCGTCCCTGACGGAGATAACAGTCCGGACGATCTCACACCGGACACATTGTTGGAGCAGAAGAACCTCCACAAAAGGCTTGTTGCCACTGCACGTAGTCTGAAGAAGCAGAAGCGGAAGCTCAAAACAGCGGAAGACGCACTCAGAATGAGATGGAGCAAAGTACTCAACACCGCAGACAAATACGGCGATAGTCGCCAAACAAAGAGCTACCCGAAGCGCAAACTACTGCCCAAACTTGACGAGGAGGCCGTAGATCCCCCACAATCAAAGAACAAAGAGGCCGCCCGGTCGGATAGATGACCACATGGCAAACATAGAGCGGCAAGCGGTGCCGCACACAAGCCGGCACGCGATCCGCATAAGGATCCGCACCAAAAGGATGGCCCAGTCAGGTATATCTATGGGCCAAGAAAGCAAGCTCTAGAAAGCAATGCAACACATCGAGTATTCGAACATCACGGCACACCCAAATACAGGGGCGCCACACACCCCCTATGTTTCACCGATGAGGTGCTGGATCAAGAATTTCCAGCGGGATTCAAGCCCGTAAACATAGAGGCATATGACGGAACGACAAACCCTGGAGTCTGGATTGAGGATTACATCCTCCACATACACATGGCCAGAGGAGATGACCTCCACGCCATAAAATATTTACCCCTCAAGCTCAAAGGGCCAGCCCGGCATTGTCTTGAAAGCCTCCCCGAAAACACTATTGGAAGTTGGGAAGAGCTCGAGGATGCTTTTCAGGCCAATTTTCAAGGGACCTATTTCTGACCTCTGGACGCGGACGATTTAAGTCACATAACCCAACAGCCCGGAGAGTCAGCCCGAAAATTCTGGAATAGGTTTCTCACCAAAAAGAACCAAATAGTCGACTGTCCGGACACTGAAGCCTTAGCAGCTTTCAAACATAATGTCCAAGATGAATGGCTCTCTAGACACCTCGGCCAGGAAAAGCCAAGAACAATGGCCGCACTAACAAGCCTGATGACCCGCTTTTGCGCGGGAGAGGATAGCTGGCTGGCAAGATGGAGCACCAGCAACCCAAGTACATCCGAGGTCAGGGATGGAAATAGGAAACCATGACGAAACAAGGACTAGCGCCGGACCAAGGGAAATAGTCCGAAGAGCACGGCAGTCAATGCCGGATTCAAAAGCTCTCGATAGAACAATAAAAAACTACCTCTTAAGGACAACAGCGATGAGCTATACAACCTAAACAAAATCTTGGACAAGATATGCCAAATCCACAATACTCCCGAGAAGCCTGCAAACCATACCCATAGAGATTGTTGGGTCTTCAAGCAGTCCGGCCGACTTAACGCCGAACACAAGGGGCTTGACACACCAAGTGAGGACGACGATGAACCCCACAAGCAGAGCAGCGGAAAACAAAAGAATTTCCCGCAAGGGGTCAAAACAGTAAACTCACTTCAAGTGACAAAAGGGAAAACAGAACGGCGCCGGCTGAAATACGCGCCGCAGTCCCAACACTGGTTGTCAAAACCAATCACCTTCGACCATCAGGACTACTCCGGAAGTATCTAGAACACAGGATGTACTGCCTTGATATTAGATCCTATAATCGACGGACTCGAATTTACACAAGTCCTAATGGATGGTGGCAGTGATCTAAACCTGCTATATCAGGACACAATCTGCAGAATGGGGATAGACCCAACCAAAATTCGCCATAGCAACACTTCCTTTCAAGGAGTAATGCCAGGCCCATATGCCCGTTGTACGGGCTTTCTACTGCTAGAAGTTGTGTTCGGCTCATCCGACAACTTCCGTCGTGAAAAGTTAGTCTTCCACATCGCCCCATTTAAAAGTAGCTATCAAGCACTATTGGGACGCGAAGCTTTCGCCCGCTTTAACGCAATACCGCATTACGCATCTCTTACACTTAAAATGCCCGGTCCACGCGGCATCATCTCATTAAAGGGAAACTTCGAGTGTTCCTCGAATACGGAAGAACGTGTGACTGCCTTGACAGCCACACACTAATCCGGCTTTGCTGATCAAAGCACCTAAACAGGTCATTCAGACCCCGGACACGGTTAGGCGAGTCCGGCATAAATAAACAAGGGGCTTACTAGCCGCGTACCCCCTTACAAGGGGTTCCATGCATGTACAACAAGAGACAATAAAGCTCAATTTTATTCATTTTTTGAATCATACTCTGTTTACTTTAAAATACATTTTTTGCACGATCTTTTTTTTCCAACTATGTTCTTCTCTTTTACAAATGAACACCGTGCTACACCCGTCCAGGATACGGTACAACGGAGACACAGGCGCAGACATGCAGTAGGGACCCGTTGCAAGGATTCTTTTCAGATTAAGACCTTGCGTAAACCTTTTTTATTGTCTCTTGTTCATACACATCCCCCGGTTTCTTGCTATAACCGAGGAGGAGGCTGGCGCTTTGGCATCGGCCACGTCAGAAATTTTTGCACGTACCTGGACACTAGGGGCTTAGGGCATTGTTCTGCCCTTTTTCATAAAGACTGAATACCTTAGGGAGTGTTCGGCGTCTCGAGTTAGGCCTTATATGCATCAGCTCCGAATCATGTCTTTGGTCAAATGTTGGGTTTGCCCGGCTCCTGTGTTTTGCTGCCTTACGTTCCGCTCTATCGGCTAACGCGGCACCTGGAGAACTACTGCGATTGTGCCCCGGTTCGGCTGGGTGAGCACCTCAGTAGAGAAAGCCGAAAACTGACTGTCATGATATAGTGTGAGACTGGTCAACCACTCGATGACCCACCGGAATGTTTATAATTCCTCCTCATTAACGAAGGACCATTTCCCGGTCAGGCACACACGCGCCCCGAATTCGGAGAGCGCGGTGCCCCTAGGGGCTATATAGTAGCCCCACCATCGAACTCCTATGGCTAAGTGAAAGTGATAAAGCATTATAGTCCAGTTGCCTAGTTTGCTACACTATCACCTCCTTCACAGGACCAAGATGTTGGATTAAGTGTGGAAATGAGCTTTTTTTGGCAAACACCGCCGCACTATGTGCGTGGGGGCTGAAGCCAAAGACTGCCATCTTTCAGGTTATATACACATATACATCAACGGCCGCACAGGAGGTATTTTACTACTTGAACGCATAAGTATAAAAAGCCCTTATATTATATTGAAACATTGTTTCACAAATCATACATGTCATTAGAACATAATATCCTTCGAGCACTGCGACTCTATTAAACGAGCGCCCTGCAGGACTTCCTCAAAATAGTGCTCGGCAGGTACTCGGCTTCTGTCCGAATCCTGGGATGCAACATTGGTGGCCTTCATCTCTGCTCAGTATGTTTTGACATGGGCAAGAGCCATCCACGCATCCTCTATGCATGTCGACCGCTTCATCGCATCGATATGCGGCACCGCACCAAGGAACTGCTGCACCAAGCCAAAATAACTCTTCGGCTCGGGCCTTTTCGTCCACAAATGAGTCATGACATCCTTCATGGCAAGTCCGGACAACCTATTCAGCTCAGCCCATTCGGCCAAACAATCGGTCAACGAAAGCGGACGCTCTGGACTATGGAACTGCGACCAAAAAAGCTCTTCCATTCCGTGATCCTTTTGGCCTCGGAAGTGTGCGACCGCGTCTGCGGCAATCGCCGCCAAATCCAGAAAAGCATCCTCTGCACCCCAAAGCTGGCCCAACTGAGCATACTTCGGATTCGTGAACATCCTCCGCAGCAGAAAGGGCTTTCGAGCCGCGATATCCCTGGCTTGACGTAGCTCCTCCTTTATAGCTCTCATCGCGGAGCGGGCATCCTTGGCTTCGGCGGTGGCCTTCTTCAGGTCCTCTTGCTCCGCTCAGCGTTCTTTTTTAAGAAACTCGCAGCAGTCGGTAGCATTGTTCAACTTCCCGGCCATCTCGACCATTTCCTCCCTAGTTCAGCAGTGAGCAGCCTGTTCCGCTTTTAGCTCCTCGGCCGCCCTCAAGGCAGACGCATCACTTTTTCTGGCTTGCTCCTTGACTCGGGCTAGCTCCGCTCGAAGGTTCTCCATAGCAGTGGCACCATGTGTATAAAGCATACATGTTGTAAGGCATGGGCGTCAAGCACCCTTACCAGGTGTCCGCGGAGAAGTTGCATACCTTGTGACTCGTCAAGCCGCTTATTGACAAGCGTGATGTCCGCATCCGCCACGTCAAGTTGCCGCTTCAGTTCGGCAAATTGATCAGTCCGACTGGCCACCGGACGCTCCGCCACCTATATAGGACAGGCGACATCATACAACTGAGATTATGATCCTCGGTGCACAGTCACTTTTGACAACGTCCCGAGTCTCAGGGGCTACTATCTATACAGGGCGCATTCTATATGCAAAACTGTCAGAAGGTATATCATTTTCGCGTACCTCAAACCCCGTCAGTAAACTTCTAACGGCTTCATGCAATCCGCTCTCAGCGGACGAAATCCTTTCAATCACCGTACCCATTAACGCACGATGATCTTCTGAGGTAGACGCTCGCCCGAGCAGATCCTTCAGCTCCTCCGACCGTACACCAGTTGGTGTCGGACCTCCCGGCCCCGCCGGACTCGGGGAAACCCTCCGTGACGACACCTCAGGGTCGTCCGCCCCGCATGACGGTGCGGCAGATGGAGGCGTTTCGTTCTCCATCATCTCCGGACGAAGATCCCCCGAAGATGAGTCTGCTGACAAGGGCTGAGATCCGAACTACAAGGTAAAACTTCGGTTATCTTCAGGAATAAAAATAGGGATGTCCCTTATTACAAAACTCCTCTTTCTACTTACGGCTCGCTGGAGGGCTGATTCCCTTGGGGAAATAGTGCGGCCGGGGCTTCTCCTGGCGCAGGACCCTCTGGTGAATATTTCTTCCCCCGCTTTGAGGCCTTGGCCTCCGGATCTTCAGAAGCGGTCCTCTTCTCCCCCTGGAGGGAGGGATTCTCGATCCCCCCTTCCTTGAAAGCCTCCTTCGCGGAGGCAGTAGCTTCCCTGTTCCCCCCTTTGCCCTCTTCCAAAGGCGCAGCCTCCAGCATCTGGGTTAACACAGGATCCGGCGTGGTCTCAGGGAGGGGGGCCGGACACCTTATTAGTTTTGATTTCGCTATCCACTCCTATTCAAGGGATAGCTCTTTAAAGGGCAAGTTTATGATAAATGTACGGATAGCGTGTCCGGGCACAAGACTACTTACTTGAGTATCCGGGCGATTGCAGCTCAGACCTGCGTCCTCGGTCAAGTCCGGACACATCTCTTGTGATCCGAAGAACAATTTATTCATCTCCACGGGCGTCGCGCCCATGAAGTGTTGGAGAGCTCGTGGTCCCTCTGGATTAAATTCCCACAGGCGGAGGGGGCGACGTTTGCAGGGCAGAAGGCGCCGAATCAGCATGACTTGCGCCACTACGACCAGATTGTTCTCTCTCTCTTGGAGGTCTCGAATACGGCCCTGCAGCAGAGGAACATCCTTGGACGGCCCCCAGTCGAGCCCTTTGTTGACCCATGATGCCAGCCGCTGTGGAGGACCCAGGCGGAAGGCAGGTGGCGCCACCCATTTGGTGCCCCTGGGAGCGGTGATGTAAAACCACTCATGTTGCCATAAACCGAGCACCTCTTGAAAAGAGCCCTCGGGCCATGGAGCGTCAGTATTTTTGCTTATAACAGCCCCTCCGCACTCTGTCTGCTGCCCCTTGATCATCTTCGGCTCCACTTTGAAGGTCTTGAGCCACAATCCGAAGTGAGGGGTAATGCGGAGGAAGGCTTCGCATACGACAATGAATGATGAGATGTGGAGGATAGACTCCGGATCCAAGTCGTGGAATTCCAACCCATAATAAAACATGAGCCCCCTCATGAAGGGGTCCGTCGGGAAGCCTAAACCCCGAAGGAAGTGAGACACGAACACCACACTCTCACCAGGCTTGGGAGTAGGACTAACCTGCCCTTGGGCAGGCAGCCTATGTGAAATTTCGCTGGTTAGATACCTGGCGTCTCTCAGCTTTAGCACGTCTTCTTCCGTGACGGAAGAAGGCATCCACCGGCCTTGCAGGTCGGAGCCGGACATTGTCGAAGGTCCGAAGCGCCTGAATCTGGAGCTTTGGGTGTTGGAACTCGAGGCGAGGGGAGGATTCGATTGAGATTGAAATAAAGGAGCAAGCCTTGGTCTCGTTATAAAGAGGTTGAATACCAAGAGCCCTCCCCGTGGCCGTTTGGGACTCGCCTTTGATAGAGGGGGCGTGCCAACAGGCATGGTTGGGTTACCCATGCCCGTATTGATGAGGATCCCGGAATAAGGGGGCACGATCTCCGCTTTGATAAGACGTGCCAAGGAAACTGCCTCGCTAAATGTGCTGAGGTGGGACAGCAAAATATGATTCAAATAAAGGCCTAGCCATGGTGTGATGTCACGCCGTGGAATACGTCAGCAGATCTGTGTAAAGATTATTCTCTCTACGGTGGTATGTGGAACTTGTTTTGCAGAGCCGGACACTATCCTTGTGTTCAAAATCTTCTATGAAGTATTCGGGAACCCGCCTTGCAATGCCGAAGACAATATGCGCGCAGGACTCGTCGTCATTGAAGCCTGGTTCAGGGGCTACTGAGGGAGTCCTGGATTAGGGGGTGTCCGGATGGCCGGACTATCACCGTTGGCCGGACTCCTAGACTATGAAGATACAAGATTGAAGACATCGTCCCATGTCCGGATGGGACTTTCCTTGGCGTGGAAGTCAAGCTTGGCGATACGGATATGTAGATCTCCTATCATTATAACCGACTCTGTGTAACCCTAGCCCTCTCCGGTGTCTATATAAACCGGAGGGTTTTAGTCCGTAGGACGAACAACAATCATACCATAGGCTAGCTTCTAGGGTTTAGCCTCTTTGATCTCGTGGTAGATCTACTCTTGTACTACCCATATCATGAATATTAATCAAGCAGGAGTAGGGTTTTACCTCCACTGAGAGGGCCCGAACCTGGGTAAAAGCATCGTGTCCCTTGTCTCCTGTTACCATCCGCCTAGACGCACAGTTCGGGATCCCCTACCCGAGATCCGCCGGTTTTGACACCGACAAGGCCCAAGTCACTAGTTTTAAGAAAGCCTTGGAAATGTGCAATGATCGACATAGTTTTCACTCCAACAAGAAGAAATCCATGAACAAGAAAAGGGGGCAAGACCGAGCCAAGAACGAGCCCAACATTTCTTATAAAGGGAAGCTACATGGGAAGCAGCCTCAAGCTCAATCTCAAGTTCAACCTCAAGTTGAAGAACGGCCACTATCCATGATGAACCATGTTATTACTTCCCAAGTTGAGAAAGTAAAGAAGAAGAGAATGGGCAGTACATGTTGCTATATTTTCCGTAAGAAGGGACACATAGCTTCATCATGTCCAAACGGTAACATCTCTAAGCCTCCAATTATCAATGATCATTATTCACTTAGGAAGGATATTTATGGTAATATGTTTGCCAAGTATGTTGGTGCCCAAAGTGGTTTGAAAGTGGATAAGACCATTTGGGTTGCCAGGCCTATTGTTACTAACTTCTTAGGACCAAACGTGGTTGGGGACCATCGAGTTCAAAATTGATCAATAGGTGTGTGGAGGGCATTGGAGACTTGGCTAGTTCATGAAGAAAAATGATTTTCACCATTCATTATGGTTCAAACCAAGTCAAGTGAATTATCACCATATTTGTCATTCCAATGCTCCTCGTGGCATTAACTTGTATTTATATTCTCTACATTGAAAGTTACTAGCCCCATGCATTTTTAGGTTTTGTTCCTAGAATGTGTTTGTATATGTTGTGCCTCCTAATATGCTTGATTTGTCTTATCTATCATGTGTAGCTTCCTATGCACATCATATAGTTGTATGTGTGGTTTCGAGCCTTTATTGCTTCACTAGTTGAATCTTCCATGGCTCTTTTGAGATATTGGATCATCACATTATGGGGGAGTGCTATGTTTTATGCATATCACAAACCTAAAATGTGTATATATGTAGGATACCACCTAGTATTGTTAGTGCAATATTATCTAGTTACTATGTGGTATGTAAAGTTCATTTGAAACTCAAATCCTCATCCATTAATTATCCTTATTTGGGTTTCATTTGGCTCTTGTGGATAATACATGCATTATCACATTATGGGGGAGTGATGTACTTTGTGCATATCAGTTCTCGTGTGAACATTAACAATAGAGGTTTGCCAGTTTGCCACTTAGAATTTATATTTGAGATTATCTTGTATCTCTGTGGCATGCAATGCTTTGTTTGAGTATGGTATTCTTGTGCAGTTTTGCCCATGGTTATCTTAAAAATCGTATTTGGAAAATCATTTGAATAAAGCCATTCCAATTGTTGCTTTGCATGATTATCTATCTAATTGGAATGTTAATAATATGTTATCCAAGCGTTGTGTTTATTTCTAAACTCTCATGTTATGCTTGTGTTAGTATCGATGATCATGTACTTATTTGGTTCCTACACTGAATGACAACTCCAAACACCATTTTGTTCAAGTTCATCTTATTGTTTTGTATGGAGTTATGGTAGTTTGTTATCTCATTGTTAATAGTGTCCTATATCTACTTGAGTGAGATATTCCCATGAGTATGTGTGCAATGCATATCTTATATGCTCATTGGTTTTCCTTTGTTCATATGTTGAGCTTTGTGTGCTATCATATGTTGATTTGTCACTTAGAGTCATTTTGGACAACATGAATGACTAGTGATGTTATTGCAAGTATTAACGGTTATGTTTTTATTTGTCCAACTTGTATCTCCATGGATTTTGGTAGGCTTGTGCATGCGTATTTACTATGTGTAAATTCGATGCCTTGTTTGCTTTATTTGATCCCATATACATATGGTAAATCCATCAAATTCTTAATAGCTAATATGTGCATGAAATTCAAATTCATATCGATATGCACATATTTAAGTGTTTTTACCCTATGTTTCATAGTTATGCTAACTACTTCGGACCCAATAAGTTTGGGGACCATATTGTACTTAAATTGTTTTAGGTACATTTGAGGAGCATTGGGTGCTTGGCTTATTCATGAAGGTGGTGGCACTATGAGGAAATTAGAGCCAAGCTTGAACCATTACCTACTACATCATTCCAATCGTATCTTGGTTACAAGTATCTACTTCATGCATACATTTCTTGCATTCAACCTTTTGTAGGTTGCATCATGGCATGAATTTCTTGACTCGTTCTTGTTATACTTGTTTCCTTTCTCAAAGCATCCTAACAATGATCTCTTGTTGCTAGTTGTGATGTCTTTGATGGTTCTGTGTTTGGAGTTCATTAGTATATGATAAGATTATATTAAGCCATGTGCTATACTTTCAAGCAAAGATCCCACTGGTATATTTTGTGTCTCCCGTTTGGATATCTTATTCTTTCCTTGTGTAACTATTTCATGTGTACATCCTTCTTTGCGGATATATATCATCATGATTGTCATCTACCTAGAATCTTATACACATGAGAGAAGTTACATCTCTAGTAGATATCCCTATTTTTTTTCATGTCCACCATTTCATTCTCTTTTTATATCTTTGGTGGCTCTGTGGAAGCATTTGTTGTATGAGTGTGCGTCTTACCTCTTTGCATCTTAGTGCACTCATGTTCGGTGAAGATTGTTGTCATTTTGTTTTTTTGACAAGCCTATTATTTCCTATCTTCATCATGGGTTGTCACAAGCTTTGATTTTTAATTTGCTATAGTGAGCTTGTGAACCCATTTGCTTGATGTGTGTGTGACCTTCTTAACTTCGTGTGTGGGGGAAGGACATGTCTGGCAGCTTGTATCTCATTTACTCAAGACTATGTTGATTCTTAATTCTCATCCTTATATTAGTCATCCTTATACTAGTCTTCTCAAGTTCTTTGACATGACTCACACACATCATTTTAGTTGTGCCTATTCTTAGGTTGCCTCATTTACATGTTGCTCAATCATATGTTTGTTGCAAATGCTAGGCTTGTTTTCTTATCTATGCTTGCTTGCAATTGTTTTGTGTTCCTATTGATTTTGGGAGAGTCATGATCCTATTTTGTGCACTTGTATCCAAATACAAAAATTCTAAATAGTGCACAAATCATGGGGAGCTTCTCTATTTTCCTTAGAACACTCCTTTACCCAAATTGTAATATTTTTTTATCCTTTTGGCTCATCGGATCTTTTGATTACTTGCTTCACTTCGTGTCATGCAAATGAGATCAATTTGTGCCATGTGATTTGTGCCATGTGCCTTGCAATTATGACTAGGCTCAAGTTGTATAATAGTGGATTCACCTGTGGATATGATGTTCTTATCAATTGCAACCTTTCTTTTTGTGTATACGAGTTTCTTTGTGGATACATATCATGTTTATTATTGGCCACTTAAAAAATTATTACATGAAAAAGTTCATATCTTCGTATCGGATTGCATTCTATAGATTCCGAGCTTCTTTAATTGTTCATCATTTAAATAAGTGTATTTGTTTTCAGTCACATTTTGTGATATGCACACATCAAGGAGGAACTCATACTATATTGGTCGGCTAGATGTTTTGTCTTCCATTCTGGCATTTGTTGCCAATGGGGGAGAAGTTTAGAGGGTTTAAGACAAATATCTTTTGTAGTTCTTGTTGTCACTCATGCATATCTACCCTTGTTATATATTCTTATTGCATGGGTGAGTATTGTATATAGAGAAATGTTCTCCTAGTTTATGTCAACCAATATATGCAATGACATTCAAACTTCATTCACACATGCATATATTGTGGGGGACTTTGCTCTATATACTTTGGGTGTACTATCATCAAATGCTTGTGTAGTGCCTTGATGATAATACAACCATCCCAAGTATATAATTTATCCTCGGATAAATTGTTCAAAAAGCATTATATAAACCCTCTTGTTGAGATTGTCATCAATTACCAAAATGGGGGAGATTGAAAGTACATGTAGTCCCCATGTGTCGTTTGGTAATTAAATGACAATCCTAATGGACTAATGTTTGCATTGAGATATTCATTTGAAGGAAAGTTCCATTTGCAATGCATGAAGAATATTGGATGAATTGGTGGATGAAATCCATCAACATAAGTATATGCATTGAGACTTGATAATGAATGACAATTCCTATCAAGAAACAATGACATCAAGTTATATAGGAAGGTTTGTTCCATGGGTGATGCAAGAAGTATATTGAATGGATTCGGATTGAATGCCATATACATATAGTTGTGCATCAAGATTGATAATGGAGAAAAGATAAAGGTTGACCAAGATGAAGATCAAAGATTGAATTGAAAGATGGTTAACACACAAGCGCAAATCATGTGCCACATGAGATCTTGTGGTATGGTAAGAATTTGTCAATTGCGCTTTGTGTACTAACACATACTATGTGTTGCCTATGTTTTTGGGGGTTAGGAGATCCTCATGGGCTCGCATCGAGAGAGAGATTTCAAGTGTCTATGAGAGGATGACATCAAGTGTTGATGATCATGGTTGACAAGGGCAAGTTCAAGATAACTATCCCGAAGGATTTCATGCTTGAAGGTTGTGGATGATCACATGATGGACACGTGAAGATAAATACAAAGCAAAGCTTCCCACATTGTGTATGGGGAGCTACTTGAAGACTTCACAGTTCTCTTGCCATTCAACTTGAGCCAAGAAGAAAATTCAACTTCAAGCTCAAGTGAAAGGCTCGAGTCAAAGGTATTAGTTCCTTCGACGTTAGTGTTGTGGAGTGATGAACACCGAAGGAACACATACACTCAAGAATGGATTCTTGATAGGTATGCAGTGTAGATCTTGTATGAATCTTGAGTTATAGGGATCCTGCACTATTAAGAGGGGATCAATGGGGTTCGTGAAAGATTTGCTCAAGCCAACATCTTCTCTACACAATTCCACTCCTATCCTATATACCAAAGAAAATCGAAAGTTGAATAGCTTACCCAAATATATGATAAAACCTTTGCATATTTGGCATCCTTCTTTTTGGTTGATCTTGGGTGGTTCTCTATGTGAGGACCTGCGTTTTTCCATAGCTTCAACACGAGACCAAGATCATCAAATTTGGAGTCCGGATGTAAAAGTTGTGCCTGTTTCAGTTTCTAGGTTGCAATACTATGGTTTGGCCGGATCATCCAGTTTCCCTCCCAGATCATCTGGGGTTTGCCCGGATCATCCGGTTTCCAGGCCGGATCATCCGGGTTACTCGAAAAGTTCATCACAGAAACTTATTCTTCTAGTCGGATCATCTGGCTACCCACCCGGATCATCCGGGAATCGCCCGGACCATCCGGCTATGTCCCTGGACATCCGGGTATCTACTTCACCACATTGTATATTGACCTTCCCGGATCATCCGGGCATTTCCTGGATCATTCGGGTATGCGTCCAGATCATCCGGGTAGGTCAACAACTGCGGGAAACATCTCTATTTTCTTGGGGGTATAAATATCCCTCTCCCACTCCGGGAGAGGGTTGACCACTCCATCCAAAATCGCCCCAAGAACACAAGTGGCTCCCTCTCCCTTCTCCTACACCAAATCTTAGATCCCGGAGAGATTCGTGAGTGTTCTTGAGAGTTGTTCCAATCAAAACATAGATCAGACCAAAGCAATTCGTGATTTGAGCAAGTCTTGAGCATTTCCCCCTTGATCTTGTTACTCTTGCAGGTTGGAGACTCCTAGGCGGTAGGAGTGCTCCGGTGAGGAATCAACTTGTGATTTGTCCCCCAGAAAGTTTGTGAAGGTTCGGAGGTCGCCTCAAGGTCTACCACTAGTGGTTGAGAATCGCCTTCGTGGTGATATCTCAAGGAGAATAGGGTGAGCCTTCGTGGCGTTGGTGTGCCTTCGTTGTAACATACACCTCTATAACGATGACTAGCTTCCCTCCAAGGAAGTGAACATTGGGATACATCCTCGTCTCTGTGTCTTTGGTTAATTCTAACCCTAGCCACTACTTGCGGTTTACCTTGGTCTCTTGACCTTGCATTCACTATATCTTGTTGTCCTCATTATATTGTGTTGGTTACCATATCGTAGAGATTATCGGGGCCAACACTTTATAGTCCGTAATTCATACTTGCTACTATTGTTCTATCGTGTGCTTAGTGTGAATTGCTAGCTTGTAACATTCATTTCCATATCTTGTGACATAACTTTTGTAAGCTTGTAGTGCTTTCTTGAGTTTGATTGTATCATTCAATTCCATATATTGTGATACAATTTGTGTAAGCTTGTATTGCTTACTTGTGGTTGTGTGTATTATTCATTTACATATCTTGTGATATACATTGAGTAAGTTTGTGTAACTTGCTTGTGCTTACTCATATCCTCATTGTTCTCATCTTGTTTATCCTATGCACTTAGTGAGCCTGGTATATTTAGGATTTGTGCTTGAAAAGTATCCGCTTAGTTTATTTCCGAATTTGGATATAGCCAAATCTGTATAAGACTTTAAAACACCTATTCACCCCCTATCTAGGCAACATCGTGGTCCTTTCAGAGTCGGCCACTCCTTGCCTTCCCTCTCCTCTCCTTTCCTTCGCCCCGAGAGCAAATAAGAAAGGGGGCGTGCCTAAGGGCAGGCACCCTAGGGCTGGCTGCCAACTCCCTAGGGGTGCACCTCGGCTGCCTCCTCCTCTTCCCACCTATATATATGTGAGGAGGGACAGGGAAAACACACTCCACAAACCCCAAGCCGTGTGCGGCACCCCTCACCCTCTAGTTCGTCCTCGGTCATAATTTTTGTAGTGCTCGACGAAGCCCTGTGAAGATAGTTGCACCACCACCGTCACCATGCCGTCGTGCTGCCGGAACTCATCTACTACTTTGCCCGACATGCTGGATAAAGAAGACAAGGATTTCATCGAGCTGAACGTGTGCTAAATGCGGAGGTGTCATGCGTTCGGTACTTGATCGGGCAGATCATGAAGGTGTACAACTACATCAACCGTGTTGATAAACGCTTCCGCCTAACGGTCTATGAGGGTATTTAGACTTACTCTCCCCTCTCGTAGCTATGCATCTCCATGGATAGATCTTACGTGTGCATAGAATTATTTTTTTGTTTTCCATGCAACATTCCCATTAGCTATAAGACGCTCTCTTTATATTTGTTTGACTGAAGCTTTGATCTCATAAGTATTGCGTGAGTGTTAGCAATTATGAAAGGCTAAATGATGGTTGAGTATATGAACTTGCTAAATAAAAGCTCTTACATTAACTCTTCTGACATTATGACAAATTACAATTGCATTAATGACTGAGATCATAGTTTGTTAGTTTTCAATGAAGTTTATGGTTCATACTTTACCTTGTGAATGACTATCACTTTAGCATGAGAAGTTATATAACAAAATATATCACCGTTCTAATGATGATCATCATGCCCTCATGTCTGTATTTTGTTTTATTGACACCTTTATCTTTAAACATGTGATCATGATTATCGATTTCGGCTTTCGCTTGAGCACAAGCGAGGTCTAAGCTTCGGGGAGCTGATACGTCCATTTTGCATGATGTTTTTATGTTCACATTTATTGCATTATGGACTATTATTAAACCTTATGATGCAACTCTCATGCCTTTTCTCTGTTATTTTTCAAGGTTTACATGAAGAGGGAGAATGTCGGCAGCTAGAATTCTGGACTGGAAAAGGAGCAAATTTCAGATCCCTATTCTGCACAACTCCAAATGTCCTAAAACTTTACGGAGAATTATTTTGGAATATATACAAAATATTGGGCAAAGGAATACTAGGAGGTGACCCACCTGGTGGCCACAAGCCTGGGGGCGCCCCTACCCCCCAGGGCATGCCCCTTGAGCTTGTGGGCCACCTAGCCAGCCTATGGTGCCCATCTTTTGCTATATGAAGTGTTTTGACCTAGAAAAAATAAGAAGAAGGCTTTCGGGATGCAGCGCTCTCATCTCGAGGCGTAACCTGGGCAGAAGCAATCTAGGTCTCCGGCAGCCGCCGAGGAATTCCCTTTGGGAGGGGGAAATCGAAGCCATCATCATCAGCAATGATCCTCTCATCGTGGGAGGATCAATCTTCATCAAAATCTTCACCAGCACCATCTCATCTCAAACCCTAGTTCATCTCTTGTATTCAATCTTTGTCTCAAAATCTCAGATTGGGCTACTTTGCTGCACTTTATTTACCATTACCATTACTTGCTCGTTACAAATTTTCTTGCTATCGAACTACCTGTTACCGACAGCTTCAGTTCTTGCAGAAAATACCTTGCTAAAAACCACTTGTCATTTCCTTCTGCTCCTCATTGGGTTTGACACTCTTACTTATCAAAAGGACTACAATTGATCCTCTATACTTGTGGGTCATCAATAGGCATCACGTTCGGGACAAGTAGACCGAAATGCTTATGCATCTACTACTATTACTCCACACATCAACCGCTATCCAGTGTGCATCTTGAGTATTAAGTTCACAAAGGACGGTGTAATGCCTTAAGCAATATGACATGATGTAAACAAAGTAAACTCATGTATGAATAAACCTCATATGTTTATCCTTAATGTCAATGATACAATATGTACCATGTCCCTTCCATCATTAGGATTGAGAACCGCAAGATCGAATCCATTACAAAGCACCCTCTCATTAAAAGATAAATCAATCCAGTTGGCCAAACCAAATCAATAGAACAAAAAGAAATACGAAGCTATAACAATCATGCATAAAAGATTTCAAAGAAAAATCAAATAATATTCATGAATAGATCTGATCATAAACTCACAATTAATTGGATCCCAACAAACACGCCGCAAAAAGGTCGTTACATCAAATAGATCTCCAAGAACATAAGGAGAACATTGTATTGAAAATCAAAGAGAGAGAAGAAGCCATCTAGTTACTAGCTATGCACCCGTAGGTCTATGGTAAACTACTCATTTGTCATCGGATGGGTAGCAAGGTTGATGTAGGGCCAGTTCGTGATAATTCCCCCTCCGGTAGGATATCGGAGAAGGCCTACAGATGGGACTTCGTGGGAACAAAAACTTGCGGCGGCGAAAAAAGTATTTCAGATGGCTCTCTTATGTCAGGCGAATATTTGAGAATTTGTAGAGGCGGAATTAGGTCAAGAGGTGCCAAGAGGATCCAACAAGCGGGGGGGGGGGGGGGGGGGGCCTCCCAAGCTTGTGGCTCCCTCATAGCTCTTCAGGTCTTGTCCCGAACTTTCTAGGGTCTATTCTGGTCCAGAAAAAAGTAATCCAAAGTTTTTTCTCCATTTGGACTCTGTTTGATATTGATTTCCTGAGAAAAAATGGCAAAAACATCAACTGCCATTGGGCACTAAGTTAAGAGGTTAGTCCCAAAAATGATATATAGTTGCATATAAAACATCCAAGATGTATACTATAATAGCATGGAACAATAAAAACTTATAGATACATTGGAGACGTCTCATCCAAGAGCCTCACTTTGGCGTACACATGAAAATAGTGTCAGAAAGTTTTCCGACCCCTCCTTCTATCGTGGGGGAATAGACGACGGGTCGTGACTTCCGATATTCTGGAGCTCGGGGCAGCCAGACAGTCTGGCACCCGTAGATCTCGAATCTTCGAGCCTTCACTCCTCCCAGGATGTGGCGACCATTGTGGATAGTGTTGGTGCAATGATAGGCCCCTTATGTTTTGTGGTTTGTTGACATAAAAAGTATGGGACTTTTGTGTTTGCTAGTGCACACTGAGTAACAGGTCCCTGAAGTATCGAGGAGTTTGATGAAGATGACCAAGATAATTCCTCTAGGATGCAACGAAGGTTATCACCGAAGATAAAGCTAACAAGAGTGACCCCTAAAAACTGCAGAAGTTCAAGCAATTGGTTCGATGTATGTTTGAAGCAAATGACTGTGCTCGAGGAAGAATGAAGACGAGATTAAGACGTAGCATTTATTTCGTTGTTCTTCTTCTTTCATTGAGTCATTGGACCACCGTACTGTTAAGATGGATGTAGCATTCGAAGCCTTTGATTCTCTGATGCTAAACCCAATACCTATGAAAGTTGTGAGATAAATCTCTTTGTGCTTTGAGCAAATACTTGCTAGCAAGAGACTATGATCTTCTTCGCTGCGAGAGATTTGACTCGGACCAAGGAGTTAGCATTACTTTTTCCTCAAGTAATGTTACCATTGCTCCAAAATCTGACCGTTGTGAATGTGTCGGTTGGCCATTGGATGGACCTCATGTCCAAAATGGTCATTTCCCATATAGGAAGGTTGCGGCTATAAATAGCCAGCCGGCGCCGGCTTTGTCCGGTAGCTCCTCTGTTTGATTCTGAGAAGATTCTTGACTGTTGTGCAACAGACCCTGGATCTATTGCCCTGACTGTGCACAGGCACAAGATCAAGAAAGCACTAGTCCAAGACAAAGTACAAGGAACCAAGAGACTCGAAGAACCAACAAGCAAATCAAAGGGACCAAGACCAGGCCAGAAGAACAAGATGTTGTCAGGAAAGATGCCTCCCTTGCCGGGTAGGCGATCCCGACAACAGGCGAGGCCACCCTGAGAAGATGATAACCAAGGCGTCCCGGCAGGGCCTGCCGGGACCTACAGAGGCCAGATTGCCACCTCGACCGCTCTACCACGACTCACATCGTCGATCAATGTGGTGTCAAGCCGCCGAGTGATTAAGTGGCAGCCATTCGCCACATGGCAGCCACTTTCTACCAAGAGAACCCTCAGATGACACCCGTCCTATGATGTGTCAGGCAAGCAGGTATTGAGCTGGCAAGATAGCCCGACAAGCCTTGCCAGGCAACCAATGACGTGACGTTAAGCAGTGCATTAAATGCGCACTGTCAGCCTGCAAAGTTAGGTATGATCGCACTATTTGCTATCTTATTAGTGTCCAATGACTGATTTGCCACTGTGGCGACCCCTTAACCTATAAAAGGAGGCCCATGGCAATGGTCCTAGAGGTTGGAAAAGTTAGATCACATATGCCCCCTTATGCGCATAGTTGTTGTCGCCTTGAGGCAACCCTTGCCGGGCAAATGTACTGCGCACCATCATTTCATTTCCACCATCAATCCACCAAAGCATGAGCAGGTTTTTATGCCTCGCGGTGGCCCGAACCTGGGTAAAATCGCATGTGTGATCTCTGCCATGCTGCCCCACGTTGGTCTGCTCTTTGTGCAATGCGACCCCCCTGCCGAACCAGCAAGGGGCCCTCCTGGTCCCATAGGTGGTCGTGGTTTCCCGCGACATATTTGGCGTGCCAGGTAGGTGGTTCGCTTGTGAGAACCTGAAGATGTGAGCAGCGTGTCACCTTCATCACCATTTGCATCTTCGGCGGTACCGTCGACCATGGTGCCCAAGAAGAAACCGGCTTCTACAGCTGATCCACCACCTCGAAGACTCCGCTACCCACGCCCTCCAACGCTATGGGGGGGCGCGGAGATGCGTGAGGACGCGAACGCTGCTGGGGATGTGGTCGGAGCAGGCGGCACCACCACCATTTCCCCCACGGCCGACGCGGGAGCAGGAGGCGCTGGAAGAGAGCAGCATCAGGAACACCTCGACAGCCACGCTCCACTCATTAACGGGCACAGCCGCAGCGATGGCGCTCGGCCTGGGGCGAACCACCGCCCTCCGGCCGCCCCTGTCACAGGCGCGACCGCTACGTGTGCCCTTTCCCCTAGACAGGTCGACCAACCTGTGGTGCCCAACAGAGCCACTGACCCTCGAGCGCCTCCGCCTCACCAACCTGCCATCCAGGTGGTTGCACCGCAACAGCGGGGGCGCCGTGTTGCCGCCGCTGGCTCCAACCAGAACCAAGCGATGGCGCGATCGACTTCTGCATCATCTACGCCAAGCACAGCCTCGGAGGCCTTGGCACGGGCTGAGCTATTGCTGAGGTTTCCACCAGCGACCGAGCAGATGGACGAATGGCGTGACACTACACAAAGTCTGCTCAGTTTTACCCAAGCTGCAGGATCGAAAGTATGTCTAGATGGGGGGTGACTAGACTACTTGACCAAATAAAAACTTAACCTTTTCCCAATTTTAGTTCTTGGCAGATTTTAGCAACTTAGCACAAGTCAAGCAATCTCAATACAATTCAAGCAAGTATGCAAAGAGTATATGAGTAGTGGAAAGTAAAGCATGCAACTTGCAAGAAAGTAAAGGGATGGGATTGGAGTGTGCAAACGCAATTGGAGACAAGGATGTTTTTGGCGTGGTTCTGATAGGTGGTGCTATCATACATCAAAGTTGATGGAGGCTTCAACCCACGAAGGTAATGGTTGCGCGAGTCCACGGAGGGCTCCACCAACGGAGGGTCCACGAAGAAGCAACCTTGTCTATCCCACCACGGCCATCACCCATGAAGGACTTGCATAACTAGGGTAGATCTTCACAAAGTAGGCAATATCCTTGCCCTTACAAACTCCTTGGTTAAACTCCACAATCTTGAGGGAGGCCCGCAAGTGACATCTAACCAATCTAGGAGACACCACTCTCAAAAAGGTAATGGATGGTGTGTTGTTGATGAACTCATTGCTCTTGTGCTTCAAATGATAGTCTCCCCAACACTCAACTCTCTCTCATAGGATTGTATTTGGTGGAAAGAAGATTTGAGTGGAAAGCAACTTGGGTAAGGCTAGATATCAAGATTCATATGGTTGGATTGGAATATCTTGGCCTCAACACATGAGTAGGTGGTTCTCTCTCAGAAAATGGATGCTGGAAGTGTAGGCACGTTCTGATGGCTTCCCTCGCGAATGAGGTGAGGGTGGAGGGGTATATATAGCCTCCACACAAAATCTAACCTTACACACAATTTACCAAACTCGGTGGGACCAAATCAGAAAACTCGGCCGGACTGATTTAATTCATAATGTGACCGTTAGGCATTTTTGTGGGACCGACACGTCAACACGGTGGGAACAATATCATGAGGGTTAGGGCATAACGTAATCTCGGTTTGACCGATTACACAAACTCGGTGGGACCAACTTTGGTAACAAGCAAACCACGGAGTTGGTCAGGCAAACTAGGTGGGACCGATTCGCTCGTCTCGGTGGGACCGAAACGTTATGAAAAGGAAAAAGGGAGTTTGCATTGCAAACTTGGTGGGACCGATCACTCATATCGATTAGATAGAAACGTTACGAAGGGAAATAGGGAGTTTGCAATCCCATCTTGGTGAGGCCGATATCCCTATTGGCAAGACCGAAGTGACAAGGGTTTCTGGCAGTGGCTATGTCAAGTGAACTCAGTGGCGCCGTATGGATCAAATCGGTGGGGGCCAAGTTTGACTTTTGGTTTGGGACATATGTGGATATGAGAAAGTGGTTGACGGATTCGGAGCATATCACTAAGCACTTTGAGCAAGCAAGCCATTAAGCAACACCTTATCCCCTTTTAATAGTATTGGCTTTCCTATGGACTCAATGTGATATTGGATCACTAAAATAGAAAATGTAGAGTCTTTAAATTTAGAGCTTGAGCCAATCCTTTGTCCTTAGCATTTTGAGGGGTCCACATTCCTAATCCATGCCATGCCAATCATTGAACTTTCCTGAAATATTTATCTTGAAATAGCATTAGTTCAATGAGCTATATGTTGTTAATCATTACCAAAACCACCCAGGGATAGTTGCACTTTCAATCTCCCCCTTTTTGGTAATTGATGACAACATATAGATCAAAGCTTCAACAAAAGATAATAAGATTGAAATACATCATTACTTTGAGAAGTATGTGATAAGCAAGAGCTCCCCCTAAATTTGTGCATTATTTAAAATTTGCTTGGGACTGCAAATGCACAATATGTTAGGATCATGGGTCACTCTTCCATGTCACATACATCTTGGTGGAGCGCTAAAAAATGATAACAATTGAAAACATGCACTCATCACCAAGCAAAGTGAATGATCGTAAATGGATTCAAGGGATAATATCATTCAAGCACACATTAAAGTATCATATGATCAACCACATGATCATCCAAGTATCTCACAAAAGGACATAAAGTATCAAGCAAACACACATGAAGTTCAACCAAATAAAGTGCAAAGAGAGACAAAAGGCAACTCTCTCTCTCTCAGACTATGATCTATACATATTTCTCCCCCTTTGGCAACAAGTTACGAAAATGTTCAAATATGCATAGTGCTATGCGTCTCTCAGGCTTGGTCACCATGAGGTGGTGTAGTGATGACTCCCAGGACGAAGGCTTCTGCTGATGTAGCTCGAGCTGGTGGAGTGGCTGCTGGAGGTCGCACTAAAGCTGTGGCGGCTGGTGCGGATGTGGTTGCTCTAGTATAAGGAACAGGCACTGCATCAGACCTCTGACCTCGTGGCACATGCACTTGCTGAAAAACATATGTTGTTGTCTTTCCTTTATTCTCCTCTGCTTCCTCCTAGAGCTGCTCTACTGCTGACTGAATCTCAGTTACTTTGACATCAAGATCATAGAACTTTTGCTCAATGATTCTCTCCAAACTCTCCTGATTTTTAGTCAGGGTGGCCAAGCCCTTCTCAATCCTCAAAGTGGATTGGATGAGATATCCAAGTTGATCTTGTTTGCTCTTTAAGAATACCTGAGATGCTCTTCTGCACTTGGCATCTTTGCAGCTTTCTCTGCCTTTGCCTTTGCTCTTTTCTTATGTGCTTGCACTGATGAAGGATCATTCTCATCCATGACCACAGTGTTATCCTCAAAGTCTGGCTTGAGGAGTAATTGCTCCTTATCCAACAAATAGGTGCTTGTGTCCATCTTTGAGTTGATGAGAACCTGAATTTGTGGAGCATACCCACAAGACCTCTTCAGATCTGCAGCTGTCTCTTGATTGTTTCCACAATCAGACTCATCACTTTGAACTTCAGAGAAACATCAAAAATGTGTAGCAAGTTGATGGAATGTCCTCTTATCATTCTGTGATCTCCAGACTTGGGCAAAAGAGTATGCCTCGGGATGGTGTTGATTGTAGGCAGACCAGACAACAGAAACTTCACTGAGCCCAACTTATGAGTTTCCAGGGCATCATCAGGAATTTCCTTGTACATACTTGCCATTGAGTTGTGGTCTTTCTTCTTCTTGGCATACACATCCAAGTCATCCTCATGAGCTGCTGGGGCATTTATCAACTTGGCCCATTCATGAACAGTTGATAGGTACCTAGTACCTTCTAACATCCATACAATCCTACCATGAGGATATAAGTGAGCAGTGGAGTAGAATTGCATGATCGGCTCATCATTCCAATTAGTGAGCTTCTGGACAACAAACTTGTCCACTCCGCAAGCCTTGAAGCTATCATAGACACCTGGGAAATGATCTTCATTCTCTTTGATGTATGTCTAGTCAACCCATCTCATGTCACAGACAATTGGCTTCTTGTCAAGCAGAATTGTCTCATAAATGTCTTGTTGTTCCTTAGTGTGGAACCTGTAATCCACAACACTTCTCCTTCTCACAGTATAAGGGTCAATTTTTCTCCAAAGTCTCAGTCCTGCATCCTTCCTGATGCTCATGTCCTCTGCCACTGGATGTGTGTCATTCTGGTTTGGGATCTTTGGTTTGAGCTTTCTCAACACTTGGGCTTCAGCTTCTTCTTCTTCAGCTTCAGGCACTAGGGCCTTGTTCTTCTCCTCAGCAGGAATGTTTCTTGTGCTTCTCTTGGGTGTAGACTTGGTGGCTGGAGCAGCAGCTTTGGGAGCGGGTTTGTGCTGAGAAGCAGCCCCTGACTTGATTGCATCTCCCATAAGCTTTTGTGCCTTAGGTGCTGTAGCAGCATCCTCTTACTCTTCATCTTCATCATCAGATGGATCTCTCACCATAGTTGACTTTCCAAGAACTTTAGCTGTAGTTGTTCTTGCCCTCTTCTTCTTCTTGTCATCACCAGCTGCCTCTTTATCATCAGATTCAATTGTGAATTTCATAGTTTGTCCTGTGGCAACCTTTCTTGGCTTGGATGTGGGGATTCTCCTAGGTGGTGCCTTCTTGTTCATGCCAGGCTTTGTGGATGCAGCATTGACAAACTCCTTCCTCACCACTTTCCTCTCTGAGATGGCCTCATCCTCAGCTCCAACATAATCTTCATCTTCAGAAACTGAGGTTCTCTTCTTCCTTGTTCTAGGGGCTGCCTTGGGCAAGTTACTAGGTGTGCTCCTGCTGCCCTCATCATAGCTGCTTGAGGGACTAGTGCCCTCACTCAAATGCTCTTGTTGTTCAGATCTGTTCTGGCTGTCACTCTGGTCAGACATCTTGGCAGGCAAACTGATAGCAAGCCCTGTGAATAGATTATAGATGAGGCATAGTAGATGAGCATCACAAAGTACAGAAATTTTGCAAAAGAAATGAGTCAAAAACTTAGTTTTTGTTCTCTACAGAAATGATCTCGAAGCTACCAAATTGACAAACTCGGTGATACCGAAGCAACACTTGGAAACTAAACCAGTGAACTCGGTCAGACCGAGTCACAGTTTGGTGGCACTGGGATTGCTAGGGTTTCACAAAGAGTTGAACTCAGTCAAAATGATTTGCAGGTTTCGGTCGGACCGAAAAGTGCATGTGCAATGGCCTAAGCTGAATCGGTGAGACCGATTTCTACGATGTGGTCGGTCCGAGATGAGTTCTGTGGAGAGCTAACCCTAAAATTTTTGAATCAAACTAAGCCTAAGGAAGATTTAGCTGGATAGATCAATTTCATTCGTGGCAAGAATCATGGCATTGTCCTCGTGCTAGGAATCGGAGTTAAATAGACATCACAAGGAGTCGAACACATACCCTAGTTCGGCGGGTGTTTGCTACCGCGGCGACAGCAGGGTACATTCCATCGACAGTGGCAGAAACCAACGGTGGGAGGTCGCTGGCAGCGAGGAGGCGATCCGAAGACCCGAGGAGGCAGAGCAGGACACGCACGGGCTGAGGGGTTTTGAAGTATTTTCCAAAATCTCACCCATGGGTATTTATATCCCGACCCTACCGGTGTGACCGAGTGGAACAACTCGGCACCAAGATTGCAGAATCGCAAGCGGTTGCTGCAACTCGGTGTGACCGAAGTGTTCAAATCGGTTGCACCAAGATGAAAACCTAGATCAACTTAGTGAACTTGGTTTGACCAAAATGGATGTCTCGGTCAGACCGAAATGCACAAAGAGGTTTTGGAAGTTTAAGTCTATGACGAATCAATGCCGAGTGCTCCTCACACAGAGTGGTTCGAAACTGACTTGATAAAACTTTGTGATGTAGCATGAATAGAGTTTGAGACGAGAAAAGCATAGATAGCTAGAGAAGGTTCTTAGGTATTCTTGTCCATCCACTTGGCAAAAGAGAAAGAGCCAAACAATCAAAACAACAAGTGGATGTCCTCAAATGAGTAAACTATGCAACCAACATGCTCACACAATAAAATGGCAAATGAAATATGTGGCAAAGCATGCACATTCATTCTAGAATCTATCAAGCAATTTGCGATGACTAGGTCATCTATAGCTGAGTATATTGACTTAGGAGTCAAATGAGAACATTTGATCATAGGTCATACTCATCGTTTAAGCACAAGTGGGGTTACCACTTTTACATAAAGCATTGTTGTGTTCACACCATTAGAGTTGATTTAGCTCAATTCTTAGAGTAAAGCTCCCCCTAGATGTGATATCCCCCTTAAGAGGGATGGACTAAGCTTGGGTTTTGTCGATGATGACTTCATGTAGGTGTTGAAGATGTGGATGTTCAATGTTGATGTAGATCTTTCGGAGCTATCCATCGGAGTGAGTTGCACTTTCAATACCTACACGGGTTAGTCCCACAAGGAACAAACAAGGATATCCATAGACATAGAGTGAAGCACACACAAGATGATGTCCATGGAAGCATTAGGCTACCTTGTCCCTTGTCTTACCAACAAGAGGGTTTGTGACTCCTTTAACTAGTGTAAGATGTGGAAGTTGATTGCATTTGTCCTTGCTAAAATGATATGAGTGAAGTGTGTTGGCGGAGTCACCCTCAAGAACTCTCTAGTTCTTCTTCTTCGGGATCCACATCATATTGATGGGAATCCTTGGGGTTGTAGACATACTTGATGAAGTAGAACTTGATGTAGTCTTGGGAACCCACTTGACCAAGTCCTTGGGAGCTTCTTCAAATGCATCAATCTCCTCTTGAAGCTTGTCCTTGCCTTTTTGCTTGTGGTCTTGTGGTGGAAGATCATCTTGAGCTTGTGTCCCTTGAAAAGAAGTAGGATCATACTTCTCTTGTTGAGGAACAAACTTCGTCTTGGGGTATTGATCTTCTTCCGACTCAACTCCATTGGCGTTGAACTTTCGTTCAAAACCAACACCTTGATTCTTCCGGTGGCTTCCTTGCTTGCGTACAATTTCCTCAAATTTCTTACTTCCGGGAAGGCTCTTGTAAACACCTTTCTTAATTCCCTTCAATAAGCTATTTTCTTGCTCAAGTGTAACTTGGCTAAGAGAATCATTAGTGGAATCGAGAGAACTACTAGAAGCAACAACATTGGATTTAGCATGATTATTGTTACTACTAGAAGAAGAATCTTTCTTACTTTTGTTGCTAGATTTAACTTGTGGCATGTAGGTAGATAAGAGTAAATGCTTGGCAATGTAAGAGGAACTTTTCTTGCAAAGATCATCATTGATTGCCTTTAAAAACTCATGCTCTTGCTCAAGGTTGAGCTTTTCAAAGCGTAACTTCTCATGAGTCTTTAAAAGTTCTCGATGATTTTCCAAGGTAGTTTCATGACTAACTTAAGAGTGTTTAGTTCATTAGTTAGACGCTCAATCTTATCCTTATCATTGTCATTCGTTTTATCTTGATTAGCATGATTAATTGACATTTCATCATAGTATTCATCACTAGAGTTGTCAACAAGTAAATCATCATCACCTAACAAGTCATCTTCATCACTATTAAAATCAACATACTCGGGGTGTGATACCTTTGGGCCTTTAGCCATGAAGCATCTTCCAATCCCTTCATTTGGTGAGTCAAATATGTCGTAGGAGTTGGTTGACACAGGTGCTAGACCGGCAACACCTTCATCTTGAGTATATTCGGAGTCGGAGTGATAACTTCTCTCGGAGTGATGGTCGGAGTCGGAGCCGGATACCCATTCACCAACATGAGCTTGATGTCTTTGCTTTGTGTAGCTCTTTGATGATTTGTCCTTTCTTTCCGAATCCTTGCTTCTCCGGGAGGTTCTTCGTTCATAACCATCATCTCTACTCCTTCTCTCTCTTGGTGGTGATTCTTCTCTTCTACTTATTCTTTTAGGTGAATCTTCTCTCCTTTGTAGGGAGTCGTACACTCATTGGAGTAGTGTCCGGGTCTTCCACAATTCTAGCAATTACGTTCATGACTCGAAGATCTTTTGTCATTGTAGGACCTTGACTTGGAACTTATTTCCTTGCTTCTACTCTTGTAGAACTTGTTGAAGTTTTTCACCATTAGGCTCAATTTCTCATTGAAGGTTTGTTTCTCACTTGATGATGTAGGAGCATCACATGAGGCTTTGTAAGCACCACTTGACTTGTTGTGAAGCTCTTCCTTATCCTTGAGTGACATCTCATGAGCAACAATTCTTCCAATGACTTCCGTTGGCTTGAGATCTTTGTAGTTGGGCATCATTTGGATCAATGTGCACACGGTATGATATTTTCCATCCAAGGATCTTAGGATCTTCTTCATGATGAATCTATCGGTCATCTCTTCACTTCCTAAGCTGGCAATCTCATTTGTGATGAGAGCAAGCCTAGAGTACATTTCAGCGACACCTTCACCATCTTTCATTTTGAACTTGTTAGGTTGACTTTGAAGGACATCCAATTTGGATTCCTTGACGGAGTTGGTACCTTCATGCATATCAATCAAGGTATCCCAAATTTCCTTTGCATTCTCAAGGCGGCTGATTTTGTTGAATTCTTCGGGGCACAATCCGTTGAAGAGGATATCACAAGCTTGAGCGTTGTATTGCAGCATCTTCAACTCTTCCGCGGCAGCTTCATGGTTCGATTCTCTCCCATCGAAGAATTCACGTTGCAAGCGAATACACACAATAGCCCAAACGGTGGGGTTATGTCCAAGAATATGCATTTTCATCTGATGCTTCCAACTAGCAAAATTAGTACCATCAAAGTAAGGACCTCTACGGTGGTAATTTCCCTTGCTAGACGCCATACTCTCCTAGGTTGTGAAACCAAGGCTATGATCACCAAAAGCTATGGAAATCAAGGCAAATGGAGACCGTAGCTCTGATACCAATTGTAGGATCGAAAGTATGTCTAGAGGGGGTGATTAGACTACTTGACCAAACAAAAACTTAACCTTTTCCCAATTTTAGTTCTTGGCAGATTTTAGCAACTTAGCACAAGTCAAGCAATCTCAATACAATTCAAGCAAGTATGCAAAGAGTATATGAGCAGCGTAAAGTAAAGCATGCAAATTGCAAGAAAGTAAAGGGATGGTATTGGAGTGTGCAAATGCAATTGGAGACACGGATGTATTTTGCGTGGTTCCGATAGGTGGTGCTATCATACATCCACGTTGATGGAGACTTCAACCCATGAAGGGTAACGGTTGCGCGAGTCCACAGAGGGCTCCACCCACGAAGGGTCCACGAAGAAGCAACCTTGTCTACCCCACCATGGCCATTGCCCATGAAGGACTTTTCTCACTAGGCGATCTCCTTGCCCTTACAAACACCTTGGTTCAACTCCACAATCTTGACGGAGGCTCCCAAGTGACAACTAACCAATCTAGGAGACACCACTCTCCAAAAGGTTATAGATGGTGTGTTGTTGATGAACTCCTTGCTCTTGTGCTTCAAATGATAGTCTCCCCAACACTCAACTCTCTCTCATAGGATTGGATTTGGTGGAAATAAGATTTGAGTGGAAAGAAACTTGGGGAAGGCTAGAGATCAAGATTCATATGGTTGGATTGGAATATCTTGGCCTCAACACATGAGTAGGTGGTTCTCTCTCGGAAAATGAATACTGGAAGTGTAGGCATGTTCTGATGGCTTCCCTCACGAATGAGGAGAGGGTGGAGGGGTATATATAGCCTCCACACAATATCTAAGCATTACACACAATTTACCAAACTCGATGGTACCGAATCAACAAACTCGGTCGGACCGATTTAGTTCATAATGTGATCGTTAGGCATTTCGGTGTGTCGGTGTACTAAAGTAGGGGTACCTTAGTATCCCAAACTTGTGCACGGGCAGTCGCAGTGCCCCGCGGCAAGGCTTGCCGGGTGACCGCCAAGATCCTCCGTAGTTCCTATTGGAGCCATTCAATAACAAAGTGTTTTAACTGAGAAGACAAGACCCCGGCAAGAGGAGCTTGCCGGGAAGGTCAAGGCCCCGGAAAGAGGAGCTTGCAGGGAAGGCCAACCAAGGCATTTCAAGGAACTTGCCGCGATGCGCCGCGCGTCCCGGCAAGACCCGACGAGCGACAAGCTTCCGGGCGCGGCAAGACAACGGCCGCGGCAAGGCGCTTGCCGCGGCGAAGCCACCACTCTATGCCCACGCGCCAGCGCATCCGTCGACGTGTCACCACAAGACCATTCCAGGCGCACGTGGCGGGAGGCTGTGCAGACAAGCGGTGCAAGGCGGCGAGTGGAGATGACAAGATGGACATCGTGGCGAACGGTGGCGCCCCTAACGGTCGCTTTTCTGCACTGTTTGGGCGACGCAGACGGGCATTAAATGCTCTTGTCCCCTGCCGTCAGAGTTAGGTAGGATCCACTGTAGAAGCAGTTGTACCAACCACTCTTTTTACATTTGTACCCTTGCCTACGTTGCCACCTGTCAGTGACCCCTTTAGCATATAAAAGGAGGCCCATGCACAACGTAGGGGAGGTTCGAATCATTCGAAACCAGAACACTCCCACGCTCTCGAGCAAGAACATAATACAACCACAAAGCAGCAGTAGGAGTATTATCTCTTCGGAGAGCTCCGAAGCTGGGTAAAATCGCTCGCGTGCTCCGCCTCGATCCACTCTTCGTGCGATCTCCGCTCCCTGCCGGACCGAAAGGGGCCCTGCCCCATAGGTGTTCGTTTCCCGCGACATCTTTGGCGCGCCAGGTAGGGGGCGTCGAGATTGTGTGAACCCGATTCGGCGTTCACGCGAGCCAGATCTTCATCATCTTCAGTGACATGCCACCGAAGAAGAAGGCTTCAGAGGTGGATGCTCCGTCCGCGTCAATCCCACCGCCACCGGAGCAAACGAGTGGTGGGGTAGACGCCGGCGGAGGAACGGGCGCCGACGAGGGAACTCACGCTGCCGCCAGGTCCAAGGACAAGGCCGCGCAAACCTCGGCGTCCGTACACGCACCGCGCCCATCTCAGGAGGCGCGAGACCTACAGCGTCATGGTACTCGCAGTACCATACGCTCGTTCGACCAAGGTTGAGCTGGTGGATCTCGGGATGCTCAAGACCAGCACGCACGCCAGCCTACTGGCACGAGCAAGACACGGTCGCCTGGACGGGATCCTGCTCCTTCTAACATAGTTAGAATTCCGAGCATATCCCGCTCCTCGCGCCGTTCGCCACCGCCACCAAAGACTCCAGAAGAAGCGTTGGCTCGAGCCCAACTGCTCCTGGATCACCCTCCAACGGCGGACAAGATCGACGATTGGAGGGCCACCATTCAGAGCCTCATCGGCTTCTCCAACGGCGACACTCCACGGCAGCCGAATGCGTCGCAGCCGCGGCAGGATTGCCGGACGCGAGCCGATGGCGACAAGACCGGCGGAGGTGCAACCACCGTGCACTCCCCGCCCCGAAGGCCAACATCGCCGACTCGCCGGGTCAACCTCGACACTGACTCCACAACGTCATCAGATCCTCGAGCTCGCCGCGATCAGCGCCAAGTTCTTCAAGAACGACAGCAAGAAGACGCTCGTACACGCATCGAGCACCGAAGAGAAGCACGGCGTCAGTCAGACCAGCGCGCTGGGCCCACTGTTGACATGCATGCGCCAGGGGAACCAGGCGACTTGCCGTACGCGGTAGGTTGCCCTGCGTTCACCCGTGAGCTGCGGCAAGTCCAGTGGCCCAGTACAAAGAACTTCAAGCCAGACATACCAGAGAAGTACGACGGCAGGTTGCATCCGTCGGAGTTCCTCAGCATCTACACCATCGCGGTGCAAGCTGCCGGGGGGCGTGACGACAAGATCCTTGCCAACTACTTCCCGCTGGTGCTCAAGCCTAACGTCAGATCCTGGCTCATGCACTTGCCGGACAACTCCATATCCTCATGGGCGGATCTGTGCCATCAGTTTGTCGGCGCCTTTACGGGCGGCCACAAGCCTCATGGCCAAGAGAGCGATCTTCATCTGCTCGCCAGAAGGAAGGAGAGCCCCTGCGCAAGTATATTCAGAGATTCAGCCAAGTGCAGCGCAACATCCTAGATGTCCACCCCGCCGCGGTCATCAGCACGTTCCATCAGAACGTGCGAAACCGCAGGATGCGGGAGGAGATGGCGATGTGCAAGATTAGAGACGTCAGTGAGCTCTATGCCCTGGCCGACAAGTGTGCACGTGCTGAGGAAGGGAGGAAACTCCCCGGAGAGAACGCAGGAGCAGGGGGATCTGACAGTGAGGATGCCGCCCCGGCAAGGAAAAACCAGCGGCAGAATAACAAAAAAAGGAAAGGCAAAGATGTGCTAGCTGTTGAGCAGTCCGGCAACGGAGGTGGCGCCGACAAAGCCAAAGCTGGTAGCTCCGGCGAGGCTGTGGCGGCCGCCGACAAGCAGGACGGCTCGGCAAGCAGTATTGCAAGATCCACCGCACCAAGGGTCACGATCTCCAGAACTGCAAGAAGGTCGAGCAGCTTGTTGAATAGCAGAAAGCTGAGTACGAGCGATGCGACAAGGAGAAGGCCCAGGAAGGTACGGGTCGATCCGGCAAGAAGCATCGCGGCAAGGCCAAGCAGCGACAAGGAGACAGGCCTCCCCGCGGCCGTGACAATGATGAAGATGAATACGAAGACGAAGATATGGATGATGACGAGGCCGATGAGCAGGAGTTTCAGAAAGCCACAGAGGTTCTGTGCGTTGACGGTGGTGCTTCTCTGCATGCTTCACACCGCCAGCTCAAACAGTGGGTGCGGGAAGTTAATGCAGCAGAACCACCAGTTGAGTCACGCAAGCCCCTGAAGTGGTCCAGCACGCCTATCATCTTTGACATTGAGGACCACCCTGATCGCATAACTGTGGTCGGGTGCTTGCCGATGTTGGTTTCACCAACTATCCGCAACCTCAAGGTCACAAAGATGCTAGTTGACGGCGGGGCCGGCTTGAATCTGATCTCCTCCGCGGTACTCCAGAAACTCCAGATCCCTGATAGTGAGCTTGAAGAGACCGGTACATTCCAAGGAATCAACCCGGGAAGGAGCAAGCCGAAGGGGAAGATCACGTTGCCAGTGACATTTGGCAGCGAGCTGAATTTCAGGACAGAGAAAGTCACTTTTGACATTGCTGATTTCCCATTGCCCTACAATGGGATACTCGGCCGTCCAGCGCCCGCCAAGTTCATGGCAGCCTCTCATTATGCGTACAATATGCTCAAGATGCCAGGTCCGATAAGTGTCATCTCTATCCCTGGCGACAAGAAAGATGCCCTTATCTGTACCGACAAGATTTACTGGGAAGCAGCAGCCGCAGCAGATCGCAAGACACTTGCCACTGAAGCTCCCGAGGGGAAGAAGAAGGCCAAGTCCGGCAGGAGCTCTGATGCCCACTCCGGCAAGCGCACCTCTTCGGAGTGCTGCGCTACCGTCGAGGACGCACCATCGAGCTCCACCGGCAAGTGTAAGAAGACAAAGACAGCTTCACCAGAGACCAAGAAAGTGGCCGCCAAGGAGGACGACACTGGTTGTACCTTCACCATCAGTGCCACGCTTGACCCTAAATAGGAAAGCGCGCTCATTGCTTTCCTGCGGGCGAATGTCGACGTGTTTGCATGGCAACCGTCTGACATCCCCGGTGTTCCCAGGAAGGTAATTGAGCACCACCTTGCCGTCTGTCCTCACGCACGGCCCGTCAAGAAGAAAGTTAGGAAGCAAGCAGTGGAGCATCAAGAATTCATTGCAGAAGAGATCAAGAAGTTGGAAGCAGCAGGCCTTGTCAGAGGAGTGCTCCATCCTACGTGGCTGGCCAATCATGTAGTCGTGCGCAAGGCAAACGGGAAATGGAGGCTTTGTATTGACTTTACTGATGTTAATAAAGCTTGTCCCAAAGATCCATTTCCCTTGCCGCGCATTGACCAGATTGTCGACTCCACGGCAGGATGTGATTTGCTTTCATTTCTTGATGCATACTCAGGATATCATCAGATCTTCATGGCAGAAGAGGATGAGGAGAAAACCGCATTCATCACTCCATGTGGCACATACTGTTTTGTACGGATGCCTTTTGGACTAAAGAATGCTGGATCAACATTTGCAAGGGTAGTTCACGAAGCTTTTGAGCCACAGTTGCACAGAAATATAGAAGCTTACATGGATGACATAGTAGTCAAGAGCAAAGACAAAGCAACCCTGGTTCAGGATTTGGACGAAACTTTTGCAAATCTGCCCAAGATCAATCTTAAGCTCAACCCCGAGAAGTGTGTGTTTGGAGTCCCCTCCGGCAAGCTTCTCGGGTTCTTTGTGTCTCAGCGGGGAATCGAAGCCAACCCCGACAAGATTAAGGCCATTGAGCAGATTGAAGCACCGAAGCGCGTCAAGGATGTGCGAAGGCTTGCCGGCTGCGTGGCTGCTCTCAGCAGGTTTATCTCTAAGTCTGCTGAGCGCGCCCTGCCATTTTTCAAAATATTGAAAAAGGTAGGTCCAATGAAATGGACTCCGGAAGCGGAGGCTGCGCTGCAGGACTTGAAGAGATACCTGTCCTCCACTCCAATACTTGTCGCACCTAAGCCGCAAGAGAAGTTGTTGCTATGTCTAGAGGCAACCAATCAAGTGGTCAGTGCTGCGTTAGTAGCGGAAAGGGAGGCGGATGATGAGCCAGCGACCACGGCAAGTGCGTCCAGCGACAAGCAGGGGGCTTCCCCGACATGCTCTGATCTCGACAAGGATGGATCTGTGCAGCCACAAGAAGAGAAGCAGAAGAAGATGGTGCAGCGCCCAGTTTATTTTGTCAGTTCCCTTCTGCAGGGGGCTAGGTCAAGATACTCTGGTGTGCAGAAATTGCTTTTCGGCCTTCTCATGGCCTCGAGGAAGCTGCGCCATTACTTCCAAGCACATGAGATCACAGTTGTCACTCACTTTCCGTTGAAGAGGATATTACAGAATCCAGAAGCAACAGGCAGGATTGTTGAGTGGGCACTGGAACTATCGAGCTTTGGCCTCAAGTTTGAGAGTACTTCAACTATCCAGAGCCGAGCATTGGCAGAATTCATAGCAGAATGGACGCCAACACCTGATGAAGAAACTCCAGAGACGAGCATCCCCGTCAAGGAAGCAAGCAAAGAGTGGATCATGTACTTTGATGGTGCCTTCTCACTGCAAGGCACCGGTGCGGACGTGTTACTTGTCGCACCCACCGGAGAGCACCTCAAGTACGTGGTCCAGATGCACTTTCCCAAGGAGCAAGCGACAAATAATACTGCAGAGTATGAAGGCTTGCTTGCCGGTCTTAGGATCGCGGCAGACCTTGGGATCAAGAAGCTTATTGTTAGGGGTGACTCACAGCTTGTCGTCCGCCAAGTAAACAAAGATTATCAGAGTCCGTTGATGGAAGCTTACATTGATGAAGTGAGAAAGTTGGAAGAGCACTTTGACGGCCTACAGATGGAACATGTTCCGAGAGCTCAAAACGACATTGCAGATGGCCTGTCAAAGTGCGCCGCACTTAAGTTACCTGTGGAACAAGGGATCTTTGTGCTTAAGCTGACTCAACCATCTGTAACGCCATCAACTGGACAGAGCAAGAAGAGGAAGTTGGTTTCCGGTGGCTACTTTCCGACAGAGCTCCCCGAAGCCGTCGCCAAGAAGGTCCCCAAGATCAACACCAAGAGTGCTGAGGAGCAGTCTGCTCCGACAAGCCCTAGGGTTTGTTCCGTTGAAGCAGACGCTCCCGACAAGTTTTGCTCCGGCAAGCTTGTCGGGGAACATCAAGCTCCGGCAGAGCCGCAGGTTCTCGCCGTAGAAGCGGATGTTCCCACAGCAGCATATGTGCCTTTGGTCCTTGTTGTTGAGCCGCAAGCTCCAACATGGGCGCAGCAGATTGTCCATTTCCTTCAGACAGGAGAACTCCCCGAAGAGCAAGAAGAAGCGGAGAGAGTAGCCCGGCAATCAAGTATGTACCAGTTTGTCGATGACATACTGTACAGAAGAAGATTCAACGGTGTGAAATTGAAGTGTATTCTCCGGAAAGATGGACAGAAGCTGTTGGCGGAGATACATGGAGGCATATGTGGTCACCACATTGGCGCAAGAGCACTTGCCGGCAAGGCATTCCAGCAAGGTTTCTTTTGGCCGACAGCCCTCCAAGATGCAACTGCACAAGTAACCAAGTGTGAAGCGTGCCAGTTCCATTCCAAGCAGATACACCAGCCAGCTCAAGCTCTCCAAACGATCCCTTTATCCTGGCCATTTTCGGTCTGGGGGCTCGACATCCTCGGCCCCTTTCCCCGAGCTGTCGGGGGCTTTGAGTACTTGTACGTTGCAATCGACAAGTTCACAAAGTGGCCGGAAGTGGAAGCAGTGAGGAAGGTGACAGCACAGTCAGCAGTCAAGTTCTTCAGGTCGATTGTTTGCCGTTTTGGAGTCCCTAACAGGATCATCACCGACAACGGCATGCAATTCACAAGCCGCACCTTCATGCAGTACATCCAAGATCTTAGCGCCAAGGTCTGCTTCGCTTCTGTTGCTCACCCGAGAAGCAACGGTCAAGCAGAGAGGGCAAACGCTGAAGTGCTGCGCGGGCTCAAGACCAGGACTTTCGACAGGCTGCACAAGTGCGGAAAAAACTGGATTGAGGAGCTGCCGGTGGTTCTGTGGTCGATCAGGATGTCGACAAATCGAGCCACCAGCCAGACACCTTTCCCTCTAGTCTATGGAGCAAAGGCAGTTCTCCCCACGGAACTCATATACGGATCGCCTTGAGTGCTCGCATATGATGTGCTTGAGCAAGAGCAGCTGCGACAAGATGACGCGCTGCTCCTTGAGGAGGATCATCTTCAGGCTGCTGCTCGAGCTGCTCGATACCAGCAAGCTTTGCGCCGCTACCATAGCCGCAAAGTCAATGCCAGAAGTCTCGAGGAAGGCGACCTTGTTCTTCGGCGTGTTCAGTCTGCCAAGAATTCCAACAAGTTGACGCCAAAGTGGGAAGGCCCTTATCGGGTGAAACGAGTCACTAGGCCTGGCGCTGTCCGCCTTGAGACCGAAGATGGATCTCCGGTGAGAAACTCCTGGAACATTGAGCATCTTCGTAAGTTTTACCCCTAAACCCTAAAACCCTAAACCCTAAACCCTAAAACCCTAAACCCGTTCCGGCAACCACCTTTTGTACAAGCCTTTCCGCTGTTGCATGTAACCCTTTGTACAAAGCCGGGCGCAGATCCCGTGCATAAATAAAGCTCATGTGCCCCGCACATCTTGTCAAAATTCATGCTTTTTTATTTTTTGCATGTATTATCTGACACTTTGTGCAGCACTTGCCCCGGTAAGCAATAACGATCCTTAAGGCTCCATGTCTTTATTTTCTCTTCTTTCTTTTTCTCAAGAAAAGGGAAGGTTCCCTCGCCAACAAGTTCACCGGGGGGAAGGAGAAGATAATGGTGTGGACCAGGCATCGTTCAAGAAAGTATCGCCTTGCCGGGACGCAAACGACAGAAAAGCTAAGCTGCCAAAGTTTGAGCACAATCAGTTTTAAATTTTTTTAAGTTATCTTCCTTGAACGACCGTGCTTTGTATGGAAAACCGGTGCGCGGAGGAACCAACTCGTAGCTAGTTGCGCCCTTACTTTGTTTCGAGTCCGCTCAACAACTTAAGTGTGCTGCGACTAGTCGCGACAAGGTTTCTTGCCGGAAGCGACACCGCCAGGAGGCTGCTGATGTTCCGCACTCAGCGCTCGCGGCAAGGGTGCCTGCGCCGGCAAGTTCCCTGAAAGCGTAGGGTAAAAACATACAAAGGAAGGAATCAAGTAAAGGGAATAACATAGAAAATACTGCCCAAGATAAAGTTATATTACAAAGATAACTTGTCGCAGCACTGACTGAATTGTTCTCGTAACATGAATAGTAGCGGCAAGGAAAGGAGAAAACATGCGGCCTAATCTACGCGACCGCCATCAACCCTCCTGACTTCATTCACCTTGTCCACAATGGGTGCGACAAGGGCCTTGAGCTCTTCAAGATCAGCACCCGCCGGCAGCTTCTTGAGGACGTTGGTGAGGTTCAGGCCCGGGTTGCGGAAGGCCACCTTCACCAACACCTTCTCCAGAACTCTGGCGCAGATCGTGCGTGACTCGTCGGCCAGCTGCTTTGGGATCCTTTCCCGGAGTTGCTGGAGGGCCGTCGCCACGCCCTTGAAGAACAGAGTGAGCTTGGCGCTGGGCTGGAGGTTCTCGTCGGAGGAGTACCCGAAACCCTCCATTTCCAGCTGCGCCAGCTCCTCGTCGATGACCGCGGTGATGTTCACGAGGCCCTCCGTCCAGAGCTCCACGGTATCCCAGAAGGTGTTCTGGGTTTCGGCGGCCCTCGTCAGCAGCGCCTTGTTGGCCTTGATCTCCTCCTTAAAGTCCTCCTCCCTCTTCTTGGCACCGTCCAGCATCTCGGTCAGCGTAGCCAACTTTAACTCGAGATCGGCATTGGAGTCCTTGGCGGCGCTCAGCTCTTTGCCCCTCTCGACGAGATGACCCTGAAGCTCGCCATGGGCGAGGGCGTCCTTCTCGCACTCGCGTTGGAGCGCGGCAAGCTCTTCATTCCTCGCTTTTAGATCGGCCTCTAGCTGCGCCACTTTTACTTCCAGCTCCTTCTTGGCGGCCTCAGCAGCTGCGGCAGCATCTTTTGCCTCCTTGAGAGCCCCGCCAAGTGCTTGCTCGCGCGCAGCCAGCTCCTCTTCATAGCTGTCCAGATTGACTTTCTGCTGTGTCAGCTCGCCTTCCCGCACAGACAGCTCCTCGGCGGCAAGTCTCTGTTTCTCTTCAGCTTCAGCCTTGTCGAGAAGGAAGGCTTTCCGCGCCTCAACGAGCTACGCCCTCTCCTCTGCAATGGACCGGAGAGCCTCCTGATTGCGTTCCTGGAGCTCCTCCGCACGTTTCTCAATGTCTGCTCCTGCCTGCGCGACAAGCGCTTCCCGGGATTCCACCTTGGCTTGTCGGGCGCGGTAGAGCGACACCAGCTTTTGGAGCAGCTGCTCCTCCTCAGACTCGCCACTGCTGTTGCTCGGCGCGTCAACCAGTGACATCCCAGTAGAGGCGAGCACTTCCCCGTCAAAGGCTTCCCCTTCGACCGGCGCCCTAGAACTTGACGCCCAGGGAAGCTTGATGAAGACACCGTCGCCGGCCTTCAAGTAGGCGCCGGGCTGGGGGGATCGGCGGTCGGCGTAGCGCCTTGCACTCCTGCGGCCCCAGGATCGTCAGTGCGATCGCCGGATCCCTCGTCAGCTCCTGCGCCAGCAGCCTTGGAGGCCTCTTCTCCGGAAGGATCATCAGCGCCGGCCTCCTCCTCGGTGGCGGCGGCATCATTAGTGTTGCCGCGCACGTTCTCCTCGCCGGTGGCGTCAGTCTCCACTAGCTCTGTGGAAGGTGGATCTGAAGACAGGAAGAGGGAGAAAAGGTCAAGCAAATATCCAAAAAGAAGATCAGAAGAAGAAGAACCCAAGGGAAGTTCTCTAACAAGAAGGATTACCTGTGCTGGGCTCTGTAGTCATGGGCTCCACCACCGAGGGATCGCTGGTCCCGTCCCTTGCCGGAGAACTGCCCCTTGCCGGGGACCTCTCCCTTGCCGAAGAGCGCTCCCTTACCAGGGAATCATCCCTTGGCGGCATAGTGGAAGCAGATAGCACCTTAGGGGCGGCTTCCAGTTGCTCCTGGTGGGCCTGTTCTGCTCCTACACAAGCAAACCAACGGTCAGATGTCAGTAAGGGAAAGAGCACCCATGCGCGCTCGACAACAAGAAGTGAACAAATACTTACGCTGGGGGCTGCGCTGGGGGCTGCTTCGGGGAGTAGTTGCCGGGTCCGACAAGGTGGTCTCGGACGCACCCTCTGTCGTCATAGCAGGATCGTCCTCGATGACAACCACGGGGACCTTGGCTCTCTTCGCCGCTCTCTGGGCCAGAGTCCTGAAAAGGAACAAGGTTCAGAAGAAAGCAGATCAGATACAAGACAAGAAACAGCAAGAATTGAAGAAATATAAGTACAACAAAAAAAATCTTACTCTTCTTCCTCCTCGTCGGAGCTGAGCGCGGAGAGGTCGAAGTCCGGTCCTCCTTTGGCGCGACGAGGCGGAGGAGTAGGCTCCCTTGGCCGCTTGGCGGGAGCTGCGGCAGGATCAGAAGCGGCGGCCCGAGAGGACCCCACTCCAGTTGCCGCAGCAGCGTGATACGCTCCCGCGGCAACGGTGCTTGTCGCGGTGGAGCGTGTCCCGCGGCGCGGCGGCTGTTGACCCGTCTGCCGCCCTGCTATGTCTCCGGTCCTGCGGAGGCGCCTTCTTGTTGGGGCTGGGGGCTGCACTGGGAGCTCCGCTTGTGGCAAGTTGCTTGAAGACGGCTGGCCGCTTGCACGCTCGGCGGGTTCGCTCGATTCGGCTTCGGGCCCTCCCTCGCCGATGATCTCCCCGACAAGCTCGTCTCGATCGGCAAGGCTTGCCGCCTCGGCTGCCTCTGCCTCCTCCACAGTAAACCCAAACTCTCCCGCGGTGGCGGCGGCCGCCGCCTCTTCTGCCCTGGTGGCGATGCGCCGCATCTCGTCTTCGGTGGTGTCGTGGGTGAGGCTCCTCTACTCGTCGGCGCGGACCGCCACCTCCACCAAGCTATCGAAGAACTGCTGCACGACGTCGTCGGCGGGCTCCTGCCAAGTTGGAATAATTCCATGCGAGTCGCACTCTGGCATCATTGCGCGGATGCGATCGAGCGAGGAGTTGTTGCACAACGGGACGACGCCCTGCGGCAGCCTGAACCACTCGGGATGATTGGGGTCGTGCTTGAACAGCTCCTTGAGCATCGCATCCAACTCCAAGACAGTGAAATTGAAGTTGAGGCCCGGACGCAGCCTCATGATGTCCGCCGGACCCCTGAACAGCCAGGTGGGCCGCCCCCTCTCCTGCAGAGGGGCGATGCGGCGGCAAAGAAAGTCCACGCCAACAGCGCCTACAGTAAGCCCGGCAAGCCTGAGTCGCAAGATCCGGGTGGTGGTGATCTTCAGCCTAGCATTGTCCACTGCCAAGGCGCTCCAATCATTGCCACGCACTACTGGGGTTTGGCGCAGGGCAGTGAATGGCTGCGGGTTCTCCTCAATGATCCAGCACCATTCTGCTCTCCACTCATCCCATTTGCTGCGGAGCTCCCCCTCCAGATACGTCTCCTTCTTGCTGGTTCTCGAGATCCAGGGGATCCCGCCAGCTAAGGGCTCTCCTCTCTCGACCCGGGGCATGAAGTAGTGGCGGAAGAGGGCTACGTTTGGATGGATTCCGACAAAGTTCTCGCAGAGATGTGTGAAAACCGCCATGGTCAGGACAGCATTGGGGGTGAAGTCAAGGAGATGGAACCCGTAGGCGTTCATGATGTCACAGAAGAACTCAGAGAAGGGCGGGCAGAGCTCACAGTAGAAGAACAGCGGAAGAAGGGGTATCCCTTTGGAGCCCGTTTCGAAGCAGAAGCCGCGGCGGAGAGTACCTGGGTGCGCGGATGCGCTCGCGTCTCCGTCGACCAGAAAAGATAGAACCACTCCCTCAGCTCCTTCGCGGAGAGCTCGGGGGGGAAAGTTGCCCGCTCCTTTCGCAGCGCCTCAAGCCGCAGCGCCTCGGCCGACTTCACACCCTTCCCGGTCTTCGGAGCCATGGTGGAGGCGGTGGGGGAGATCGAGGGCGTTGGTGGCGACGGCGGCGATGGGGGGCGGAGCGCTGTTCTCTTTCGGCCTTGGAAGCGGAGGAGAGCGGCAGAGATTTCTGAGATTGCAACCGCAAGTAGCGCAGGTGGGGGAACTGCCCCTGTTTCCCCTGCTTATAAAGAGGAGGAGGCGAACGTTACAATTTTTCTGAATAAAGAATCGCCCACGATCTCTCCCACGACGCCGCATTTGACGCGCGCCGTTACGGGAGGGTGCGGTGGATACGGAGTCAGATACGGTGTGGACCCAGGCCGCGTATGCCCGTGCCCTGTTTTGGGCCTGGCCCAACAGCGCTCGGCACCGTGTGTGGCCCAGGCCCGGGGGCTCCTGTCGGTGTACTAAAGTAGGGGTACCTTAGTATCCCAAACTTGTGCACGGGCAGTCGCAGCGCCCCGCGGCAAGGCTTGCCGGGTGACCGCCAAGATCCTCCGTAGTTCCTATTGGAGCCATTCAAGAACAAAGTGTTTTAACTGAGAAGACAAGACCCCGGCAAGAGGAGCTTGCCGGGAAGGTCAAGGCCCCGGCAAGAGGAGCTTGCCGGGAAGGCCAACCAAGGCATTTCAAGGAACTTGCCGCGACGCGCCGCACGTCCCGGCAAGACCAGACGAGCGACAAGCTTCCGGGCGCGGCAAGACAACGGCCGCGGCGAAGCCACCACTCTGTGCCCACGCGCCAGCGCATCCGTCGACGTGTCGCCGCAAGACCATTCCAGGCGCACGTGGCGGGAGGCTGTGCAGACAAGCGGTGCGTGGTGGCGAGCTGAGATGACAAGATGGCCATCGTGGCGAACGGTTGCGCCCCTAACGGTCGCTTTTCTGCACTGTTTGGGCGACGCGGACGGGCATTAAATGCTCTTGTCCCCTGCCGTCAGAGTTAGGTAGGATCCACTGTAGAAGAAGTTGTACCAACCACTCTTTTTACATTTGTACCCTTGCCTACGTTGCCACCTGTCAGTGACCCCTTTAGCATATGAAAGGAGGCCCATGCGCAACGTAGGGGAGGTTCGACTCATTCGAAACCAGAACACTCCCACGCTCTCGAGCAAGAACATAATACAACCACGAAGCAGCAGTAGGAGTATTATCTCTCCGGAGAGCTCCGAAGCTGGGTAAAATCGCTCGCGTGCTCCGCCTCGATCCTCTCTTCGTGCGATCTCCGCTCCCTGCCGGACCGAAAGGGGCCCTGCCCCGTAGGTGTTCGTTTCCCGCGACACGGTGGGACCAACACGTCAACTTGGATATCATTAGGGTTAGGGCATAACGTAATCTTGGTTTGACCGATTACACAAACTCGGTGGGACCAACTTTGGTAATAAGCAAACCAGGGAGTTGGTTAGGCAAACTCGGTGCGACCAATTCACTCGTCTCAGTGGAACCGAAACGTTACAAAAAGGAAACAGGGAGTTTGCATTGCAAACTCGGTGGGACCGATCGCTCATCTCGGTTAGACCGAAACGTTATGAAGGGAAACAGGGAGTTTCAAACTCGGTGGGACCGATCGCTCATCTCGGTTAGACCGAAGTGACTAGGGTTTCTGGCAGTGGCTATGTCAAGTGAACTCGATGGCGCCAGATGGATCAAATTGATGGGGCCGAGTTTGACTTTTGGTTTGGGACATATGTGGATATGAGAAAGTGGTTGAGGGCTTTGGAGCATATCACTAAGCATTTTGAGCAAGCAAGTGATAACCCACAAGTGTAGGGGATAATTGTAGCCTCTTTCGGTAAGTAAGAGTGTCGAACCCAACGAGGAGCTAAAGGTAGAACAAATATTCTCTCAAGTCCTATCTGCCGCTGATACGACTCTACACACGCTTAGTGTCCACTTTACCTAGAACAAGTATGAAACTAGAAGTACTTTGTAAGTGTGATAGGATAGGTTTGCAAGATAATAAAGAACACGTAAATAAAAAGTAGGGGCTGTTTAGATAAAGAAGCAATAAAGTAAATATAGCGAGTGTGGAAAAGTGGTGGTAGGAGTTGTAAAATTGTCCCTAAGCAATTGACTACTTACTAGACCGATAGCAAGTTTTATGTGGGAGAGGCATAAGCTAACATACTTTCCCTTCTTGGATCATATGCACTTATGATTGGAACTCTAGCAAGCATCCTCAACTACTAAAGATCATTAAGGTAAAACCCAACCATAGCATTAAAGCATCAAGTCCCCTTTATCCCATACGCCACAACCCCCTTACTCGAGTTTATGCTTCTGTCACTCAAGCAACCCACTATAAGCAAATCATGAACATATTGCAACACCCTACAACAGAAATCCCTCATGCTTGCGCGACACTGAGGGCACAATAGGATAGCGAAATAAACACAAACAAATTAAACAATCATAGCAATTCATCAATCACCGATAGGATAACAAAAATCTACACAGACATCATAGGATAGCAACACATCATTGGATAATAATATGAAGCATAAAGCACCATGTTCAAGTAGAGAGTATAGCGGGTTGCGGGAGAGTGGACCGCTGAATATAGATGGGGGAAGGTGGTGGAGATGTTGGTGAAGATGGCGGAGGTGTTGGTGAAGATCGCGGTGATGATGATGGCCCCCGGCAGCGCTCCGGTGCCACCGGAAGGAAGGAGGAGAGAGCCCCCCTTCTTCTTCTTCTTCCTTGACCTTCTCCCTAGATGGGAGAAGGGTTTCCCCTCTGGCCTTGGCTCCCATCGCGTGGGAGGGGCGAGAGCCCCTCCGAGATTGGATCTATCTCTTTGTCTCTCTCTGTTTCTTCGTTCTCAGATTCTGGCCTGGCACCGTTTCTTTTATATCCGGACATCCGTAACTCCGTAACCCAGATATTTTTCTGAAAATTAGCTTTCTTGCAGCCAAAGAAGGGCGTCAACCGCCTTACGAGGGGCCCATGACGGTCAGGGGCGTGCCCAGTTAAAGTGGACGCGCGGCCACCCTCGTGGCCACCTCGGGCACCGTCTCACGTTGATTTTACTTCCCAAAAATCATAAATATTCCAAAAATAAGCTCCGTAAGCTTTTATCCCGTTTGGCCTCCGTTTGATATTGGGTTTGTGCGAAACATAAAACATGCAACAAACAGGAACTGGCACTGGGCACTGGATCAATATGTTAGTCCCAAAAATATTATAAAAAGTTGCCAAAGTATATGAAAGTTGAATAATATTGTCATGGAACAATCAAAACTTATAGATACGATTGAGACGTATTACCAACCTCGATCGAGTAGGTAAATGATAAAAAAGATAACTTTTGATGTGGAATGCTACCTAGAATAATCTTGACCATATGTCTAATCATGGCATGAATATTAAGACACGAGTGATTCAAAGCAATAGTCTATCATTTGACATAAAAACGATAATACTTCGAGCGTACCAATAAAGCAATCATGTCTTTTCAAAACAACATGGCCAAAGAAAGTTATCCCGACAAAATCATATAGTCTGGCTATGCCCCATCTTCATCACACAAAATATTCAAATCATGCACAACCCCGATGACAAGCCAAGTAATTGTTTCATACTTTTGACGTTCTCAAACCTTTTCAACTTTCACGCAATACATGAGCGTGAGCCATGGATATAGCACTATGGGTGGAATAGAATATGATGGCGGAGATTGTGTGGAGAAGAAAAAAGGGAGAAAGTCTCACATCAACGCTGCTAATCAACGGGCTATGGAGATGCCCATCAAATGATGTCAATGTGAGGAGTAGGGAATGCCATGCAACGGATGCACTAAGAGCTATAAGTGTATGAAAGCTCAAACTGAAACTAAGTGGGTGTGCATCCAACTTGCTTGCTCAGGAAGAGCTCGGGCGTTTGACTAAGCCCATAATCGGAATATACAAGCCAAGTTCTATAATGAAAATTTCCACTAGTATATGAAAGTGATAACTCAAGAGACTATCTATATGAAGAACATGGTGCTACTCTCAAGCACAAGTGTGGTAAAAGGATAGTAACATTGCCCCTTCTCTCTTTTTCTCTCTTTTTTTTCTCTTTTTTTGTGTGGGCTTCTTTAGCCCCCCATTTTTTTATTTGGCTTCTTTGGCCTTTATTTTTTTATGTCTGGAGTCTCATCCCGACTTGTGGGGGAATCATAGTCTCCATCGTCGTTTCCTCACTGGGGCGATGCTCTAGTAATGATGATCATCACACTTTTATTTACTTACAACTCAATATTACAACTCGATATATAGAACAAAGATATGACTCTATATGAATGCCTCTGGCGGTGTACCGGGATATGCAATGATCTAGCATAGCAATGGCATCAAAAAAATGGACAAGCCATGAAAACATCATGCTAGCTATCTTACGATCATGCAAAGCAATATGACAATAAATGCTCAAGTCATGTATATGATGATGATGGAAGTTGCATGGCAATATATCTCGGAATGGCTATGCAAATGCCATGATAGGTAGGTATGGTGGCTATTTTGAGGAAGATATAAGGAGGCCTATGTGTGATAGAGCGTATCATATCACGGGGTTTGGATGCACCGGCGAAGTTTGCACCGACTCTCGAGGTGAGAAAGGGCAATGCACAGTACCGAAGAGGCTAGCAATGATTGAAGGGTGAGAGTGCGTATAATCCATGGGCTCAACATTAGTCATAAAGAACTCACATACTTATTGCAAAAATTTATTAGCCATCAAAGCAAAGTACTACGGGCATGCTCCTAGGGGGATAGACTGGTAGGAAAAGACCATCGCTCGTCCTCGACCGCCACTCATAAGGAACACAATCAATAAATAAATCATGCTCCGACTTCATCACATAACGGTTCACCATACTTCTTGTACACAAGAAATTCTACCAAAATTATGAAAAATAAACAATTTGTATAGCAAGACAGTGCAAAAAGAATCAGAACCGTTTGATGATCCAGAAATAAAAATGTAAAATTGCGCACTACAGCCAAAGTTTCTGTCCTGCACCGCACAAACCAACAAGCATTGAAAACATCCTAAAGGCAAACTTTGGCACATTATTTTTATAATACAATGGAATTGTACAAGGGGATAATTATTTTTGATGAAAAGTTTCTGTAATTAAGATTTGCAAAGTTTCCATGAGCATGAACAAAGTTTAAAGAGCTCTCCCACTTCAACAATGCTTGTCTTTCTTACTTTCACTTTCCTTTTTGAAAAGTTTTGGGTTCCCCTCTTTATTTTTTGTTTTTAAACTAAATAAAAGCACTCAACAGAAATAAATGACTCTCTAAAACTTCCGGGTTGTCTCCCTAGAAGCGCTTTCTTTAAAGCCATTAAGCTAGGCATATAGTGCTCAAGTAATGAACCCACCTGGATCCCAAGGTATATCAAAGCCAATTTTAATTAAAATGATTTGTAATTGAGTAGTGAGCACAAAGTGACATATATCAAGCAACAACAAAGTCTAACTCTCTTCCTATGCATTGGCATGTCATAAAAGAATCATTCATGAACACATAGTAAAGGCCAATGCATAGTATAAGCAGTTTCTTGCAATTCTATCATGTTGGAAACATAGAGAGGTGAAGATATAGTTCCTCTCTCATAATAATTTCAAGTAGGAGCAGCAAGCACATGCATATTATATCTATCAAAATTATCATGTGCAATGGTAAAGGGCAACCCATCAATATAATCCTTAATAAGCACAAACTTCTCCAATATAGTATTGGGAGAATTCAAAAAGATAATAGGACTATCATGCGTGGGTGCAATAGCAACAATTTCATGTTTAACATAAGGAACTATAGCAAGTTCATCTCCATAAGCATCATCAAAAAGGGATATTTCAAGAGAATCAACAGGATCATAACAATCATCATAGCAATCATCCTTCGATAAGCACGAAGGGAAATTAAACAATGTATGAATTGAAGAGTTACTATCATTAGAAGGTGGGCATGGGTAGCTAATCCGCTCTTCCTCCTTTTGTTCTATGCTCTCCTCACCATCTTTTTCATCCAATGAGCCCACAGTTTCATCAATTTCATCCTCCATAGACTCCTGCAAAATATTAGTCTCTTCCTGGACAGCGGAGAATTTCTCAATAAATGCATCAATTTTGGAATTGAATTCATAATTCTCATAGCAATATTTAAGTATAGCAAAATTTTCATGTCTATAAACTAAATCATCAAAATCTTCAAATGTTTTAAACATAGATTCAATCTCATAAGCACCCATAAAAGCAACGAATTCTTCTATTTGTTCCACATCATAGTAATCATAGATACCATTAGCATAAGAATCCAAGGTTTTATTATCATTCAATTTGCATGAAAAGGGAAGGTGTGGAGACTTTATCCTAGAGCAACAAGTATAATCATGTCTCAAGCATAGATCCCGAGCATACCAACGCAACATATAAATTTGATCCCATAATAGTTTCCCTTTTTGAGTCAAGCGATAATCCCTAAAGTATTCACGTTGATCCAACTTGTCTCCCATAACAAAATTGAATGGTGTTTTCTCAGGATTATCAAAGTACTACATAATTTGTTTCAGATAACGAGCATCGAGGGTTTTAGGAGGTTCCCCTTCTCCATGAGTAGCAAGTACACCTAATTTTTTTGGTATTACGTGTTCCATATCCATAACTAAATATAGAGAACAACTAAGAACAGGAAATAAGAATAACTTAGTGATAAAGCAAATAAACACACACGAGAATATTCACCCCACGCTATGACTCCTCGGCAACGGCGCCAGATAAAGGTCTTGATAACCCACAAGTGTAGGGGATATTGTAGCCTCTTTCAATAAGTAAGAGTGTCGAACCCAACGAGGAGCTAAAGGTAGAACAAATATTCTCTCAAGTCCTATTTGCCAGTGATACGACTCTACGCATGCTTAGTGTTCGCTTTACCTAGAACAATTATGAAACTAGAAGTACTTTGTAGGTGTGATAGGATAGGTTTGCAAGATAATAAAGAACACGTAAATAAAAAGTAGGGGCTGTTTAGATAAAGAAGCAATAAAGTAAATATAGCGAGTGTGGAGAAGTGGTGGTAGGAGTTGTGAAATTGTCCCTAAGCAATTGACTACTTTACTAGATCGATAGCAAGTTTTATGTGGGAGAGGCATAAGCTAACATACTTTCTCTTCTTGGATCATATGCACTTATGATTTGAACTCTAGCAAGCGTCCGCAACTACTAAAGATCATTAAGGTAAAACCCAACCATAGCATTAAAGCATCAGGTCCCCTTTATCCCATACGCCACAACCCCCTTACTCGGGTTTACGCTTTTGTCACTCAAGCAACCCACTATAAGCGAATCATGAACATATTGCAACACCCTACATCAGGAATCCCTCACGCTTGCGCGACACTGAGGGCACAATAGGACAGCAACATAAACACAAGCAAATTAAACCAATCATAGCAATTCATCAATCACCGATAGGACAATAAAAATCTACTCAAACATCATAGGATAGCAACACATCATTGGATAATAATATGAGGCATAAAGCAACATGTTCAAGTAGAGAGTACAGCGGGTTGCGGGAGAGTGGACCGCTGAATATAGATGAGGGAAGGTTATGGAGATGTTGGTGAAGATAGCGGAGGTGTTGGTGAAGATCGCGGTGATGATGATGGCCCCCGGCAGCGCTCCTGCGCCACTGGATGCTGGGGGAGAGCCCCCCCTTCTTCTTCTTCTTCCTTGACCTTCTCCCTCGATGGGAGAAGGGTTTCCTCTTTGGTCCTTGGCTCCCATGGCGTGGGAGGGGTGGGAGCCCCTCCAAGATTGGATCTATCTCTCTGTCTCTCTCTGTTTCTGTGTTCTCAGATTCTGCCCTGGCACCGTTTCTTTTATGTCCAGAGATCCGTAACTCCGATTGGATTGAAACCTTCGCCCAAATATTTTTCCAAAAATTAGCTTTCTTGCAGCCAAAGAAGGGCGTCAACTGCCTTACGAGGGGCCCATGAGGGTCAGGGGCGCGCCCAGTTAAAGTGGGCGCGCGAGCCACCCTCGTAGCCACCTCAGGCACCGTCTCGCGTTGATTTTACTTCCCAAAAATCATAAATATTCCGAAAATAAGCTCCGTCCGTTTTTATCCCGTTTGGACTCCGTTTGATATTGGGTTTCTGCAAACCATAAAACATGCAACAAACAAGAACTGGCACTAGGCACTGGATCAATATGTTAGTCCCAAAAGTAGTATAAAAAGTTGCCAAAAGTATATGAAAGTTGAATAGTATTGGCATGGAAGAAAAAAAATTATAGATACGACGGACACGTATCAATAGGCCATTAAGCAAGACCTCATCCCCTTTTAATAGTGTTGGCTTTCCTATGGGCTCAATGTGATCTTGGATCACAGAAATAGAAAATGTAGAGTCTTGAAATTTAGAGCTTGAGCCAATCCTTTGTCCTTAGCATTTTGAGGGGTCCATATTCCTAATCCATGCCATGCCAATCATTGAACTTTCCTGAAATATTTATCTTGAAATTGCATTAGTTCAATGAGCTATATGTTGTTAATCATTACCAAAACCACCCAGGGATAGTTGCACTTTGACAAGCCAAGGGCTCAGTACGAGCTGGCCGGCCGCGACCTCCCCAAGCGACGGCGGCTGCCAATGTTACTGCCCGTATGGAGGGGGCCGTCCCCACGATGCAGTCCCCACCATAGAAGCCAGCACGGGCGCGAACAAATCAAGACCCCGATGACGTCTCGATGGCCTCCTCTGGCCCTCGAGCACGTCCAGGCCAACGGAGAACCCTGGAAGATAGGTGGAGAAAAGACGTGTGCGTCCTCGAGCAGCACCACGGCAGCCTCCTCTGAGCCGACGAGCGCGACGGCCCGAAAGTTGACGAGCCCGTGATCGGTGTTGGCAGGCCCCTACCCTTCAAGGTTGGTTGCCCTGCCTTCACCCGTGAGCTGCGGCAAGTCCGTTGGCCGGCCATTCGCACGTTCAAGCCAGAGATACCTGAGAAGTACGACGGGAGGCTAAACCCGGCAAAGTTCCTGAGTATCTACACCATCGCTGCTCAGGCTGCCCGGGGGAGAGATGAGATGGTGTTCGCCAGTTACTTCCCTTTGGCCCTCAAGTCCAATGTGAGGTCTTGGCTGATGCACCTGCCGAAGAACTCTATTTCTTCATGGGAAGACATGTGGCATGAGATCATCGGTACCTTCACCTGTGCCCACTAGGAGCCGTTGTTGCTATACTTGGCGGCAACCAACCAAGTGGTAGGTGCAGCCTTGGTAGCACAGCGATAAGTGAATGAGGAAGAGAGTGGGAAGAGGCCGACAGAGTTAGATAAGGATCAGAACAGCAGTGGGCACGACAACGAGAGCAACCCCAAGGACGTGGCAAGGAAGAAAGTGGTGCAGTGCCCAGTGTACTTTGTCAGATCGTTGTTACAGGGGGCTAGATCGAGGTACTCTGGCATGCAAAAGTTGATATTTGGTCTCATCATCGCCTCAAGAAAACTGCGCCACTACTTCCAAGCCCATGAGATCATGGTTGTTACTCGTTTCCGGTTGCAACGGATACTCCGAAACCCAGAGGCTACTAGTAGAATAGTTTGTCCGCTTCCTCCAAACTGGAGAGCTTCTCGGTGATCAAGACAAAGGTGAAAGAGTAGCCCAGAGGGCCAGTATGTATCAGTTTGTCGATGACACTCTATACAAAATGAGGACCAACAGTGTGAAATTGAAGTGTATCTGCCGGGAAGAAGGAAAGGAACTGCTGGCTGAGATACACAAAGAAATGTGCGGCTCCCACATTGGTCAACGGCATTAGTTTGGAAAGCATTCCGGCAAAGATTCTATTGGCCCACAGCCCTCCAAGATGCGGTGAAGCTAGCTACTAAGTGTGGAGCCTGCCAGTTCATTCCAAGAAAACCCACCTGTCTGCCCAAGCGCTTCAGACAATCCCTACATCATGGCCATTGTCGGTCTGGGGGCTCGATATCCTCGGCCCCTCGACAAGTTTACAAAGTGGCCGGAAATGACTGCTATGAGAAAGGTGACTGCTCAGTCAGCTATCACGTTCTTGAAAGATCTGGTGTGTCGTTTTGGAGTTTCGGCAAGGATCATCACCGACAACGGCAACCAGTTCACGAGCTGCGCCTTCATGCAATATGTTCATGCCCTCGGATGAAAAATCTCATTTGCCTCTACGGCACACCCCTAGAGCAATGGACAAGCTGAGAGGGCGAACGCTGAAGTGCTGCGCAGACTCAAGACAAGAACCTTTGATACGCTGCAGAAGCACGGCAGGCGGTGGATCGATGAGCTGCCGGTGGTTCTCTGGTCCCTCAGAACGACACCAAACCAAGCCACTGGGCAAAATCCCTTCTCCCTTGTCTATGGGGCAGAAGCAGTTATCCCCACCGAACTCATTTACGGGTCGCCTCGAGTGCTTGCTTACGATGAAGTCATGCAAGATCAGCACCGATGTGACAATGATGTGCTACTCGAGGAGAACCGTCTCCGGGCTGCTACGCGTGATGCACGCTATCAGCAAGCCCTACATCGCTATCATAGTCGCAGGGTTTATGCCCAGTGTTTTGAGGAAGGTGACCTTGCCCTTAGGCGCGTTCAGTCCGCCAAGGGTACACACAAGTTATCACCAAAGTGGGAAGGCCCTTACCGGGTAGTACGAGTCACCAGACCCGGCGCAGTCCGTCTGGAGACCGGAGATGGCACTCTGTTGCAAAACTCATAGAATATTGAGCATCTACGCAAGTTCTACCCGTAAGGCACGAGGCTGGCGGGCCCTTCTCGGCAGCCACCCATTTGTACTGTCCTTGCCTTAGCTGCATGTAACCCCATGTACAAAGCCGAGGCGATGACCCCGTGCAATAGAAAATAAAGAAGCGTTGTAGGGGGCCCCGAACCTAGATTGCATGCATGCATGAGCATTCCAGATCACTGCATAAGCATTTCATGAGCACCTGCATATGCATATAGATAGGATCGCATCCTGCATTCATTCTCATCTACATGGAGCTTTAGGTTCTTGTCGTGAACTTGGCTTCGACAAGGAGATTGGGAAGATTGCCCGACACTGCAATCACCGGCAAGCCAAACAGATAAGTTCTACCTTTTGTCCATTCGTGTTCTGTAAGCTATAACTTAGGCATTAGAAAACCTCGCCGCCTCTTCTTAGACTTAGGTGCTCCCATTCCTGACTCGAACGCTGCTTCGCTCAGGATGGTCGCAGTGGCCTTTGGTAAAAGGATGTTGGTGGGGGGCTAGTCCCTTTGTTTGTAACCCAGCAGATGTGGCTCTCCGACAGACAAAAAGGGTACTCGCAAGGCAGCCTGCCGGGAAAAACCCGTTTATTTACAATAAAGAGGCATCACCCCTCTGCATGGACATATACATGCCAGAGTCCTTGGCAAGGTTCATCTTTTTCATTCGCATGCCGATACAAGTACAAGCATTACAGAACACAAACATGAACACGAGAGATTACATTATTTGAATTAAAATTTGGCAAGTGCCTACAGATTTAAGATTGAAAAAAGATAAGTGCCCCATGATGTCTTTGCCCCTGTCCCTCTCCTACAAGACGAGGTCGAAGAGGCAGAAGGCAGGCACAGCTGGAGTCCGGCGCCTCCCTAGGATCAGGACGGCGCCGCTCTCCGGCAAGGAGGAAGAAACCAGAGGGCAGGAACGAATGGTGATGCTGCTGGAGGATCGGGTGGAGGGGCACGGAGTCACCGGTAAACACGACTCGTCAGACTGGTCGCCCCCGTTCTTGATGCATTGTGGGTTCCCACCATCGTCCAAATGACTACCACCTGAAGACCCCAGATCATCAGCCACACCGAGAGCCATGATCTCTGGCTTACCGCGCAGAGAGCATGGTCGTCCCCAATGGCCCTGACGTTGGAAATCATCGCACATCCCGAAGATGTGTACAAAGACGATAAGTCCTCCTTCGCAAACAGAGGATGACACCTGGAGAAGGCAAATCTGAACTCGTCAATGGCAAACCTCCCCCAAGGCTCTCCCTCTATATTGCGTAGGGACGAAGAATGAGGAGCGATCGACTGCCACGCCTCGCATCCACCACGGGCCTTGGCATGGTGTCGTTCGCATCTCCTCCCACCAAAATCAAGGCTACGGGCAGCACGACGGCGAGCGTGCTAGATTCGTCACCTCTAGTGTTACCACTGTGCCGCCCGAGCATCCTCACAACCACAAAGAATTTTGAGCTAAAGCCGGGGGCCAGCCCCAAGCTCTCCCTTCTGGAATATTCAAGATGGAGTAAGACAGAGGAGAGGGAGGATGCGGTTGAATGCTTCCACTCCTCCCCTGCTCTTCCTTTTATAGCCGAGCGAGGGGTAGGGAGCTGGCTTCCCAATGGGTGACCTCCGCCCTCCTCCACCAATTCAAGGAAGCTGGGCCCTCGCCATTATGCTCTCCCGCACCACGCGCCTCCGTTACCTACCCCGAGCGATGCATGCAACATACGTGGCTAAGGTGTAACGCCCGGATAATTATGCTACAACAAAAATCTGTATTGATGCTACGTCACCTTCGTTACTGTTGCTAATCTTTCATTGGTTCAAAACCGGTCCAAAAATCAAAATTCAAAATATGACAAACAACAAAAGTTTTCAAACATCAAAACAAAAATGTTCAGGCAGTACCAAATATTGCATAGGTAATTATGGTGAAGTAAACACATTTTTAGAAAATGACTAAATACTTTAAAATGAAATAAAACAGAAAAGAAAAATAAAGAAAAGAAAGAAGGAAAGAGAAAGGAAAACCCCCCAAACACCCTGGGCCAACTGGCCCAGCTAAACCAGCCAGGCCGGCCCACCTGGCCCATCCGGCCGAACCAGCCCGCCTCCCCCTGCTGCCTCCCTTCCCTGTTCCCCCGACCCGGGTCAGAACAGGGGCGCGTCCCCGCCGCACCCTCTCGCCGGCGACGATGAGTGGATAAGGACGCCGACGCCGCGCCCCCTCGGTCTCTCCTCCCACTCGCCCCCACTATTCCCTCGGCCCCCGCGCCTCCCCCCTCAGACCCACCTCGCTCTCTCCCTCATTCCCCACCAAGTCCGAACGGCACCATGGACCCGCCGTCGTGAATCGCGCGGCCACAGCCATCGCCTCGCCGCGCCTTCGTGTCCGTCGTCACCACCGTCATCCTCCTCGTCGACTTGTGGCCACAGCTGGAGCTCGGAGGCGCTGCTGCAACGCCCCCCCTTCTTCCACATCTCCGGTCAGCGCCGTTCTTCTTCATCTCTGGCGACGCCCCTGCTGCTACTAAACTACCACGGGCCATCTTGCGTGCCGCACGGTGAGCCCCTATTCCTCTCCCATCTCTCTGTCCCCTCTCGCGCGCCCTCTAGCTCCCCCTACCACTACGGCCGAACCTACTGCCACGCGAGCTCATCGCCGGCATGGCCGCGGTGACCTTTTGGTCCCGTGCGTGCCCCCGTTGCATTCGCGGCATCGTGTAGACACCGTAGACACCTCACGCCATTCGTTTAGCGCATCGTAACTCCGAACCCGTCGACGACCGAACTCCGGCGACCGCCTCTCTGCTCGATGTCGCCGCTCCGGTGCGTCTCCTGCGTCGCCACCACCCTTACTAGATGCGCCTCTGCGCGCTCGTTCGAACGAGCCCAGGCGCGCGTGGATCTGTGCCCTGTGCAAAATTTCCGGCGAACTCCGGCGGGTCTGCGCCGTGCCTTTGGTCGCCGGCGGCGAGAGCCGGCCCTGCTGACCTAGCACCTCGGGTCCCACCACCTGGGTCATCGACTGGTTGGCCTAGGGCCCCACTGTTGACCAGTTGACTGAGTCAATTGCTAACTGGGCCGCCCCTGTCTCACTGACCTATGGGCCCCACATTAATAAACAAATTAAAATAAATAGATAATTTGCTAATTAATTAAATTAGTTAATTAAACACTAACCTCTCACTGACTACCGGGCCCCACTCGCTAATTAACCCATTAGGTAGGTCAAACCCCCCTGTTAGTGCCCCTGACAATGACATGTGGGTCCCACTAGACCCACCTGTCTGGTTTGACTGGTCAACCGACCAGTTGACCTACTGACATCACTCTGATGTCATGCCTGCGTCATCAGGCACTGTTCTGGATAATGTTGTAATTAAATAACTAATTAAAATCAGAAAATGATTTAAATCTTTAGAAAATGATATCTTTTAATCCGTAACTCGGATGAAAATACTTTCTACATGAAAGTTGCTCAGAACGATGAGACGAATCCGGATACGCAGCCCGTTCGTCCGCCACACATCCCTAGCATAGCGAACACACAACTTTCCCCCTCCGGTTCATCTGTCCGAAAACACAAAACACCGGGGATACTTTCCCGGATGTTTTCCCCCTTCGCCGGTATCACCTCTTACCGCGTTAGGGCACACCTAGCACCGCGTATTGACATGTTATGCTTTGTGATGCTTTGATTGCTCTGTTATTTATTGTGTTCCCATCCGTTACTTCTTTCCGGTAGACACCGAGGCCGCTGCCGGTACCCCTGTGATCGACTACATTGACGATGAACCCTTCTTGCCAGAGCAACCAGGCAAGCCCGCCCCCTTGATCACCAGATATCGCCTATTCTCCACTATACTGCTTGCATTAGAGTAGTGTAGCATGTTACTGCTTTCCGTTAATCCTATTCTGATGCATAGCCTGATATTGTTGCTACATCTGTTGATACCTTACCTGCAATCCTAAAAAGTTAGTATAGGATGCTAGTGTATCATCATTGGCCCTACGTTCTTGTCAGTCTGCCTTGCTATACTATTGGGCCGTGATCACTTGGGAGGTGATCACGGGTATATACTATACATATATACATTTTACAGATGGTGACTAAAGTCGGGTCCGCTCGAAGAGTACCCGCAAGTGATTCACGGATTGGGGGCTGAAAGGACCTTTATCCCGACGGCCCTCTGTGTGGATATTTGTGGCGGAGCGACAGGGGAGTTTGAGACAACCTAGGCGAGAGGTGGGCCTGGCCTTGGTCGGCGTCCGCGGTTGTTTCATAATAACACGCTTAACGAGATCTTGGTATTTGATCTGAGTTTGGCCATTTGGTCTATACGCACTAACCAACTACGTGGGAAAGATATGGGCACTCGACGTCGTGGTATCAGCCGAAGCCTTCTTGACGTCAGTGACGGAGCGGCGCGCACCAGATTGGACTGGAACGCCTGCTCTTGTATTAGGGAGGCTAGGTCTGCTTCCGGCCGCCCTCGCAACGTGCAGGTGTGCAATGGGCGATGGGCCCAGACCCCTGCGCGCATAGGATTTAGACCGGCGTGCTGACCTCTCTATTGTGCCTAGGTGGGGCTGCGACGTGTTGATCTTCCGAGGCTGGGCATGACCCAGGAAAGTGTGTCCGGCCAAATGGGATCGGGTGTGTTGGGTTATGTGGTGCACCCCTGCAGGGAAGTTAATCTCTTCGAATAGCCGTGATCTTCGGTAACAGGACAACTTGGAGTTGTACCTTGACCTTATGACAACTAGAACCGCATACTTAATAAAACACACCCTTCCAAGTGCCAGATACAACCGGTTGATCGCTCTCTAACAGGGCGACGAGGGGAGGATCGCCGGGTAGGATTATGCTATGTGATGCTACTTGGAGGACTTCAATCTACTATCTTCTACATGCTGCAAGACGGAGGCTGCCAGAAGCGTAGTCTTCGATAGGACTAGCTATCCCCCTCTTATTCTGGCATTCTGCAGTTCAGTCCACCGATATTGCCTCTCTACACATATACCCATGCATATGTAGTGTAGATCCTTGCTTGCGAGTACTTTGGATGAGTACTCACGGTTGCTTTCTCCCTCTTTTCCCCCTTTCCCTTCTACCTGGTTGTCGCAACCAGATGCTGGAGCCCAGAAGCTAGACGCCACCGTCGATGACGACTACTACACTGGAGGTGCCTACTACTACGTGCAGGCTGCTGACGACGACCAGGAGTAGTTAGGAGGATCCCAGGCAGGAGGCCTGCGCCTCTTTCGATCTGTATCCCAGTTTGTGCTAGCCATCTTATGGCAAACTTGTTTAACTTATGTTTGTACTCAGATATTGTTGCTTCCGCTGACTCGTCTATGATCGAGCACTTGTATTCGAGCCCTCGAGGCCCCTGGCTTGTATTATGATGCTTGTATGACTTATTCTATTTTTTAGAGTTGTGTCGTGATATCTTCCCGTGAGTCCCTGATCTTGATCGTACACGTTTGCGTGTATGATTAGTGTACGATTGAATCGGGGGCGTCACAAGTTGGTATCAGAGCCAACTGCCTGTAGGAATCCCCCTTCCACACTCCTTGGCCGAAGTCAAGTCTAGTCACTACAAAACTTTTGCTAACTTGGTTGTGTGCCTTACGGGCCCACGTCGCCATTGGGTGGTATTAGGATCTTTTACTTCTCGACCTTTACTCTGGGGCTCTGAACTCTCTCCTACTCGGGTTAAACGAATTTACTAACTCTAACATTAGGATCCCGTTACCACGTTCACCCCAAAGTTGGATAAGCCATAGTTATTCTGTAGGATAGTATTTGGAATAGTACCCACATTGTCATTTGACTCCATTGAAACATCTTTGTTTTCAGGTGGAACCCACGAGGCAGGTCGTGCGCCACACGGCAGCCATTGGTGCCTCAGGATCACCTGCTATGCTAGCTGAGATGATGACCTATCTGGGTTATTGCTGGCACCCTGAGTACACCGTCTATGAGGAGTAGCAGGACTTTAAACAGCAGCAGTACTGTGCCATCGTCCACCTCTACTCTCGGGAGTATGACTCCACTACCATGCTGCACACCGCTCATGGTGTTGGAGTGACCATCGAGATGGCAGTTCACGATGCGGCCTATGCTGCTCTGACACGTCTTCATGGAGAGTATCGGGCGTTGGACACTTCCCCTTTCAGGCACATTGCTATCGCATCCGACATTGGTGCGGAGGGATACTACACTGCTGCCTGCTCCACCGTCACTCGAGAGCCCTTCCACCATCAGAGCCTGGTTCTGCATGCTGATGGGTTGGACCGAGCTAACCGAGCTCTTCGCCATGAGTTGTACACCAATCGTCAGCACCTTTGCAGGGCTTTGACACTGTTGCACCCCTTTGTTCTGTCTAGACAGCTACCGCGTTCTGCGATCTACCCAGCCAGGACCGTGATGCCCGATGGTGTCGGTTGGCCAGAGGTGGGAGGCTACTCTCCCGCACTTGGTCCTCTTCTGCCACCTGAGCGTCGGGCTCTACACTAGAGGATCTGCGGCCCCCAGGCCGCTGACGTGGACTATCTGTTGCCTCACTACCAGTTGTCGGGCTACGACTACCTCCACAGTACCTCCTGGGACTGATGTAGTCTTGCTTATTAGTATTAGATGCATTCGTCGCGAGCCTGCGTGCCGCCTATGATGACTTAGTCTATGTACTGAACTCTGTGTACTGAACTCTATGTCTGACCCCTTTTGTAAGATATGCCGACTACTATGTAGTATCTGTCGTGCTCCTTTCATTATGCATGTTTCATCATGAATGATTCTTGTCTATGAAAATTTCTCAATGCTGAACTGCCCCTGTTATATATTAGTAGGATGGTTAGACCAGCTGGTCGTGGTCGTGGTGACAACGCCCCACCACCGCCTGAGTACATGGCTGGTATGGTCCAACAGCTCGAGATGAATCGCCAATTCATGGAGAATATGATGGCTCAGTTCCCTCGCCCCAATATGAACGAGCAGCTAGCCCAAGTGACTCTGCAGGATTTCATGCGCCTCAACCCAACCGTGTACCGCAGCTCAACTCAGCCGCTGGATGCTGATGACTAGCTCCGTGACATCACCTATGAGATGGAGTCTGCTGAGGTAGCCCCTGCCCGCTATGTCACCTTTGCTTCCTTCTTTCTGAAGGGACCCGCAGCTCAATGGTGGGACATCCACAGGCGTACTCTGCCAGTTGGGACAATCATCACCTGGCCAGACTTTCAAGCTGCCTTCCGTGCACGCTTCATTCCTCAAGGGATCATGGACATCAAGAAGCATGAGTTCCGCAACCTCACACAGGGCAACAAAACTGTGGAAGCTTATCAGCGGGAGTTTCTAGACTTGTCCCGCTATGCTGAAGAAGACATTGCAACTGATGCACGTAGACAGGAGAAGTTCCGTGACGGCCTTCAAGCTGACATCAAGCTCGCACTTCTGGTGCATGACTTTGCCGATTTCGCCACCTTGGTGAACAAGGCCATCAATGTCGAGACTGGTCTGCAGGAACACCAAAGCTCTCACAGGCGCAACCATGACACGGGCTCATCTTCAGGCCCGCCCTCGCAGAAGCGTAAGATATGGATCCCGAACAGCATGTACCGTCCAAATGCACCCGCCCCAAGGCAGACCTATGCTGCACCTCGTCTGCCTCCTCCACCATCTAGGCAGCCAAGGCTTCCAGCTCCACCACCCCGAGCTCCTGCTCCCACTCCCAATAATGGTCTGTGCTTCAGGTGTGGTCAGCCAGGTCACCGTGCTAGGGAATGCAACCAGAACCAGAATCAACTAGCCCTTCCAGCAGCTGGCCGTGGTAACAACCAGCCCCGCAACAACAATGCCAAGTCTTATGGTCGTGTTCATGCCAACCACGTTGATCTGAACGAAGCTCAAGACCAGCCTGCTACTGTGATGGGTACACTCCTCATAAATTCAGTACCAGCATCGTTTTATTTGATACAGGAGCATCGCATTCATTCATGTCAGAAGATTTTGCATTCATGCATGGCATTAAAAGCGAAGACATGAATGCTTCGCTATTAGTACACACCCCCGCGGGCCAATGTCGGACCTCCATGATTTGCAACAACGTCCCCGTTGAAATCGAAGGACTAGAATTCCTTGTCTCTCCCATCGTACTGAAGTCCTGTAGCATTGATCTCATTCTGGGAATGAATTGGTTAAAGGCGCATACTGCTTCTATAGTTTGCGCCACTAAGACCGTCCATCTGCTGCACCCTTCTGATGAAATAATTAGCTACAATGCTCATCTAGTTCAGAATGCTGAGGCAAGGCTTTATGCCTTGAACGCATTGAACGTTGCACCCCTCGAGGGCATTGAAAACATTCCTGTCGTTCGCGAATTCCAAGACGTCTTTCCTGAAGAACTTCCAGGGATTCCCCCTGCTAGAGCTGTCGAATTCATCATTGACTTAAAACCAGGCACCACTCCTATAGCCAAACGACCCTACAAGATGCCGCCGCATGAACTCATTGAGCTTAAGGAGGAAATCGACAAATCTCTTCGGAGTGGTTTCATTCGCCCAAGTTGCTCTCCTTGGGGAGCGCCTTCTCTCTTTGTCAAGAAGAAGGATGGGACAAACCGATTGGTCCAAGACTACCGTCCTATTAACCAAGCTACCATTCAGAACAAATATCCTCTTCCTCGGATCAATGATCTATATGATCAACTGGCTGGTTCGTCAGTGTTCTCTAAACTCAACTTGAGGTTGGGTTACCACCAGATTTGTGTTCGTGAAGAAGATATCCCAAAGACCGCATTTGTGACTCACTATGGTTCATACGAGTACACCGTCATGTCTTTTGGATTAACCAATGCTCCAGCCACCTTTTCTCGTCTGATGAACTATATCTTTATGGAATACCTTGACAAATTTGTCGTGGTTTATCTGGATGATATCCTCGTATATTCCAAGAATGAAGAAGAACATGCTGAACATCTTCGTCTTGTTCTAGAAAAGCTTAGAGAGCATCAACTCTATGCCAAGTTCTCCAAGTGTGAATTCTGGCTTCCCAAAGTAACCTATCTTGGGCATGTCATCTCTAAGGATGGTATTGCCGTCAACCCTGAACGAGTTCAAGCTATTCTCGATTGGACTCCTCCGAAGAATGTCAAGCAAGTCAGAAGTTTTGTCGGACTCGCGAGCTATTGCCGTCGATTCATCGAGAACTTCTCCAAGATTGCTAGACCTCTGACTAACCTACCTCATAAGGGCGTCAAGTTTCAGTGGACAGAAAAGTGTCAGGAAAGTTTCCAGGCGCTCAAAGAGAAGTTGACTTCTGCCCCGGTGCTTGCTCCTCCAGATACTAAGAAGGACTTCGTCATTTATTGTGATGCTTCACGTCAAGGCTTAGGCGCTGTCCTAATGCAAGAGCGCAAGGTGATTGCTTATGCCTCTCGTCAATTGCGCGCTCACGAAGAGAACTATCCAGTTCATGACCTCGAGCTTGCTGCTGTTATCCATGCACTGAAACAGTGGCGACATTACCTTCTCGGTAATCGTTGCGAGATCTTCACCGACCACCAAAGTCTGAAGTATCTGTTTACTCAACCAGATCTGAACCTCCGTCAGCAGAGATGGATGGAGATTGTTGCAGATTTTAACCTGGGTATTTCGTATACCCCAGGCAAGGCTAATGTGATGGCTGATGCCTTGAGCCGCAAGTCTTACTGCAACCACCTCTAGGTTCACAAAGTTCAGCCCTCGCTTGTTGAAGAATTCAAAAAGCTAAACCTCCATATTGTTCCTCCTGGGGCACTCGCTCCCCCTCCTCCAGAGTTTCGCAAGATGAACCTCCATGTTGTTTCCCGAGGTTCTCTCAATACCATAGTTGCTAGACCAGATCTTGTGGACACCATCAAATGGATACAGAAATGTGACGATGAAGTCGAGCGGATTAAACGTTATCTCGCAGAAGGAAAGCCCTCATTCTTCACTGTTGATGACGCAGGCACATTATTTTTCAAAGGTCGCCTAGCGGTACCGAGTAAGAGGGAAAACCTGAATCTAACTCCAAGGGTTATGCAAGAAGCTCATGATGCACCTTTGTCTATTCATCCCGGTAGTACCAAGATGTACCAAGACATTCGTCAGAGATTCTGGTGGTCTAATATGAAGCAAGATATTGCTCGTTATGTTGCTGAGTGTGACGTTTGTCGTCGTATCAAAGCAGATCATCAAAGGCCTGCTGGAAGTCTGCAACCTATCTCTATTCCTGAATGGAAATGGGACCATGTTGAAATGGACTTCGTCACTGGATTCCCCAAATCGCAGAAAGGTAATGATGTTATTCTTGTCGTCATTGACCGGCTTTCTAAAGTTGCGCATTTTCTGTCTGTCAAGGAAACGATCACTGCTAGTCAGCTGGCAAACCTCTACATGTCTAGAATTGTCTCGCTTCACGGTATTCCATTGGTAATCAGTTCAGACCGTGGCAGCTTATTCACTTCATGATTCTGGGCAAGTTTCCAAGAAGCTATGGGCACTCATCTGTCTTTTAGCACTGCTTTTCATCCTCAGTCGCAAGGGCAAGTTGAACATGTCAACCAAGTTCTCGAAGACATGCTTCGAGCTTGTGTTATTTTCTTCGGCAAGAAATGGGAGGAATCTCTCCCGTATGCTGAGTTCTCTTATAATAATAGCTATCAAGCTAGTCTGAAGATGGCCCCCTTCGAAGTGTTATATGGACGAAAGTGCCGAACCCCTCTGAACTAGTCAGAAACTGGGGAACATCCACTCTTCGGTCCGGATATTATCCAACATGCCGAAGAACAAGTCCGCATTATTCGCGAGAATCTCAAGACTGCCCAGTCACGTCAGAAGAGTCAGTATGAAGGGTGCAAAGGCGAAAAGGCCTATCTTCGTGTTACACCAATGAAGGGTGCTCACCGCTTCGGGATCAAGGGAAAGCTAGCTCCTCGCTATATTGGCCCATTCACTATTCTGGAAAGGCGTGGAAGAGTGGCATACCAACTGGAGCTTCCGCCGAACCTTTCTCAGGTTCACGATGTGTTCCATGTGTCACAACTCCGTCGTTGCTTCAAGGACCCAATCCAAGGAGTGGATCATGAAGTGCTCGAATTACAATAGGACCTCTCCTATAAACAGCATCCGGTCCGCATTCTTGACCAAGCTGAACGCCGCACACGTCAGAAGGCGATCAAATTCCTCAAAGTTCAGTGGTCGCACCATTCTGAAGATGAAGCCACTTGGGAACGCGAGGATCGTCTGCGTGAAGAATACCCCACACTGTTTCCTTCTACCTCTTAAATCTCGGGACGAGATTTCTAATAGTGGAGGAGATTTGTAACGCCCGGATAAATATGCTACAGTAAAACTCTGTATTGATGCCACGTCACCTTCGTTACCGTTGCTAATCTTTCATTAGTTCAAAACCGGTCCAAAAATCAAAATTCAAAATATGACAAACAACAAAAGTTTTCAAACATAAAAACAAAAATGTTCGGGTAGTACCAAATATTGCATAGGTAATTATGGTGAAGTAAAAACATTTTTAGAAAATGACTAAATACTTTAAAATGAAATAAAACAGAAAAGAAAAATAAAGAAAAGAAAGAAGGAAAGAGAAAGGAAAAACCCCCCCAAACCCCCTGGGCCAACTGGCCCAGCTAAACCAGCCAGGCCGGCGCACCTGGCCCATCCGGCCGAACCGGCCCGCCTCCCCCTGCCGCCTCCCTTCCCTGTTCCCCCGACCCGGGTTGGAACAGGGGCGCATCCCCGCCGCACTCTCTCGCCGGCAACGACGAGTGGATAAGGACGCCGACGCCGCGTCCCCTCGGTCTCTCCTCCCACTCGCCCCCACTCTTCCCTCGGCCCCCGCGCCTCCCCCCTCAGATCCACCACGCTCTCTCCCTTGTTCCCCACCACGTCCGAACGCCACCATGGACCCGCCGTCATGAATCATGCGGCCACAGCCATCGCCTCGCCGCGCCTGCGTGTCCGTCGTCACCACCGTCGTCCTCCTCGTCGACTGGTGGCCACAGCTGGAGCTCGGAGGCGCTGCTGCAACGCCCCCCCTTCATCCACATCTCCGGTCGCTGCTGTTCTTCTTCATCTCCGGCGACGCCCCTGCTGTTACTAAACTACCACGGGCCATCTTGCGTGCCGCACGGTGAGCCCCTATTCCTCTCCCATCTCTCTGTCCTGTCTCGCGCGCCCTCTAGCTCCCCCTACCACTACGGCCGAACCTACTGTCGCGCGAGCTCGTCGCCGGCATGGCCGCGGTGACCTTTTGGTCCCGTGCGTGCCCCCGTTGCATTCGCGGCATCGTGTAGACGCCGTAGACGCCTCACGCCGTTCATTTAGCGCATCGTAACTCCGGCGGCCGCCTCTCTGCTCGCTGTCGCCGCTCCGGTGCGTCTCCGGCGTCGCCACCACCCTTACTAGATGCGCCTCTGCGCGCTCGTTCGAACGAGCCCAGGCACGCGCGGATCCGTGCCCTGTGCAAAATTTCCAGCAAACTCCGGCGGGTCTGCGCCGTGCCTTTAGTCGCCGGCGTCGAGAGCCGGCCCTACTGACCTGGCACCTCGGGTCCCAGCACCTGGGTCACCGACTGGTGGGCCCAGGGCCCCCCTGTTGACCAGTTGACTGAGTCAACTGCTGACTGGGCCGCCCCTGTCTCACTGACCTATGGGCCCACCTTAATAAACAAATTAAAATAAATAGATAATTTGCTAATTAATTAAATTAGTTAACTAAACACTACCCTCTCACTAACTACCAGGCCCCACCCGCTAATTAACCCATTTAGTTAGGTTAAACCCCCCTGTTAGTGCCCCTGACAATGACATGTGGGTCCCACTGGACCCACCTGTCTGGTTTGACTGGTCAACCGACCAGTTGACCTGCTGACGTCACTCTGATGTCATGCCTGCATCATCAGACACTGTTCTGGATAATGTTGTAATTAAATAACTAATTAAAATCAGAAAATGATTTAAATTTTTAGAAAATCATATCTTTTAATCCGTAACTCGGATGAAAATACTTTCTACCTGAAAGTTGCTCAGAACGACGAGACGAATCCAGATACGCAGCCCGTTCATCCGCCACACATGCCTAGCATAGCGAACACACAACTTTCCCCCTCCGGTTCATCTGTCCGAAAACACAAAACACCGGGGATACTTTCCCGGATGTTTTCCCCCTTCGTCGGTATCACCTCTTACCGCGTTAGGGCACACCTAGCACCGCGTATTGACATGTTATGCTTTGTGATGCTTTGATTGCTCTGTTATTTATTGTGTTCCCATCCGTTACTTCTTTCCGGTAGACACAAGGCGAACCTACTCCACTGCCAAGCCAAAGCGTAGCGCTGCTAGCCCTACTGCTCCACAAGGCGAACCTGCTCCGTGCAGCTCCCCCGCCGGCAAGTGATTCGGTCGTGGCTCATGTCCTGCTTTTAATTCCAGCGCATGTACCATGCCTCGGGGAGGCATTAAAACTTATGTTTGATGCTGTGATAACAACATGGACTGTAATATTTGCTTTTGAATTCCCTGAAATTTGCATTATTCCTTCCTACTTGCTTACGTTCTACGCCGGCAGAGCCCGGCCCCGCGCATACCTCAGCCGCCATTGGCCCCGACCGGAAACCAGGACGGGACAAAGGAGTGAGGGGCTACGTGACAAGTTAGTCTCCTTAGTCGCGATGCTCGGGAGTCCCCCTTGGCGCTCGAACAACAAGTAGGGAGGTGAGATGCGGGTGGATCTGCCGTTCTACGTCTGCAGAGCCCGGCCCCGCGCATACCACAACCGCCGTTAGCCTTTCGGAACTACGGAGTGAGGGGCTACGGGACCAGTTAGGCTCCTGAGTCGAGATGCTCAGGAGTCCCCCTTGACGCTCAAATAGCCTTCGTACCTTGGCTCCGCTCGGGGAGGGACGTGCGACGAACCAGGCCGGGGGGCCTGGCCAGGTGGCGTGCGTCTGGGCGTGACCCAGGCGCAGCCCCCGTGCCTAGCCCCTTCGCGCGGCACTCCCGAGGGGAGGCGTTGCGATAAGGCCAGACAATGAGCTCCGGGCTCCCTGCGGTTGATGTGGCCCGGAGGCCACCCTCAGTTGTTTATCACCAGCACGGAGCATAGCGCTTCCGTATGCGTACGGGCACAGCCGCTCCTCGGCAGTGTCGTCAGCCAGCGCGGAGCATGGTGCTTCCACTGGTACGTGGGAGGGGCCTCCCCTCCGGGAGGAGTCCCCGGGGCGTATACATCCCCTCCCTGACACGTTGCTGGCATGGTAGGGCTTGGCCAGGTGTATCTGGGCATCCGTGAGCCAGCGCGGGACTCATGGGGCCCTACCTTAAGGCGGGTTGCGCCTGGCTCTGGGCCTTATCTTCCAGTGTGTTCCTGCAAATTTGGCCAGATGCCGGTGCTCTACGTCTTTGGGTCCCGGCTCTCGGGCTGGTCTCAGCCGTCGCTGGCATGCCAAGTCGCGATGCCATGGACAAGACCAGAGGGTGAGGGCCGGAGAGCCGGTAGGAGCCCTGAGTCGCGATGCTCAGGCACCCCCCCTTTAATGCGCAAGCTGGGTTAGATGTCGAAACTCTACGTCCTCGGGTCCCGGCTCTCGGGCTGGTCTCAGCCGTCGCTGGCATGCCAGGTCGCGATGCCATGGACAAGACCAGAGGGTGAGGACCGGAGAGCCGGTAGGAGCCCTGAGGCGCGATGCTCAGGCACCCCCCCCTTTAACGCGCAAGATTCCGACACCCAGGAGAAAAAGGGCACCAAATAACATGTATGGTGGATCAAAAGCATAGCCCTAAGATAAACGCAAGGAGGGTACATGCCGCTGGGACAGGCCCGAGCGGCTTGGGGATGATGCAGCCCGAGGGGCGCCCCCATTAAGGTAAGCTAAGGACATGAAATAAAAGGGATACATGTTGCAGGGACGGACCCACGCGGCCGGGGAATAATGCGGCCCTGAGGGCGCTCCCAGCCAGAAATGGAACTTAAAAGATGTCACCTGATGATGTTGGGGACGAAGGGGTGTTAGTGTAGCAGACCCGGTGGGCTGCGGGAGCTGATCCTCACGAGCCCCCAGGCCCAGGGGCCTCAGGAGGCTCCAGAGGCGCTGGCGGCTCCTCGCGGGCCATCTCCATCTCCGCCAGGGCTGCGGCACGCCTGACCTCTTGAGCCTCCAAGATGGCCCTCATGAGACGCTGGTGCGTAGCAGCCGTGTTCGGCAAGCCGTAAGGCATGCGCACGTAGCTGTGGGGCGGACCCTCGCAACGTCCCACTCACGAGGGCCAGAGGCGCTCTTGAGACGCTGCTCGGTTGAGCCCCGGTATGTCGATGCAGACGCGCAGCCCACCATCCTCGCTTGGATGGGGGGCCACGGCAGGTAGGCGGCGGCTGCCTATCATGACCCTTGACTCCTGTAACTCCTGAATGGCCTTACTGATGAACTCCTGAGGGTTCAGCCCTCCTTGCCTTGCTCCTTCTTGAGGGAAACGTGCTTCGAAGCACGCCTCCACGTGGTGCCCAAGCACCTCCCTCGTGACCTTGGCGAGGTCAGCGGCCCTCCAGGGGAGAGCCCCCGAACCCTGCCTAAGGAGGGCGCTGGGCGCGCTTCCCTATGTGATGGAAGGAGGCTCCCCCTCAGCAGGCGCGGGCCCTGAGGGGCCTGCCTCCTGAGGGGCCGGGCCGGACGATGTCTTCTTCTTCTTGGGGGCGGCCTCGGGAGGCCTCCTGCTGCCACGGTCTGGGTCTTCCAGCGACGCGGCCTAAAAGGCTTGCTCCAGGGAGCACACTGCGTCTCTCTCTTCGCAGGGCACTGTGATGACCCCGCCGCTTCCTGGCATCTTGAGGACGTTGTAGCCGTGGTGGGTTACGACCATGAACTTGGCCAGCACCGGGTATCCGAGGATGGTGTTGTAGGGTAGGCGAATGTGGGCGACATCGAAGTCGATGAGCTCGATGCAGTAGTTGTCGCGTGCCCCGAAGGTGACAGGAAGGTGGACCTGCCCTATCGGGACCGTGGAGCCATTGGTGACTCCGGAGAAGGGCTTGGTTGGCTGAAGCTGACTGTAGGGCACTTGAAGATTATTGAACGTTTCCACGGACAGGACGTTGAGCCCTGCCCCGCCGTCGATGAGGGTCTTGGTGACTAGCACGTTGCTGATGATTGGGGAACAGAGCATCGGGAGGACTCCAGCTGTGGCCGCGCACTTGAGCTGATCCGCTGAGCTGAACGTGATAGCGCATGCCGACCACCTGAGAGGGCGTGTGGCCTCGAGCTTGGGGAGGACTGCATTCACTACGCGGGCGAACTGCTTGAAGATGCACTGAGAGGCTGGGGCTTGAGCTCCGCCCAGGATGCAGGCGATTGCGCGTGGTTCCTGGAAGCCCCCAGCCCCCTCGTCCTGATGACGGTCTTCATTTCTCCTTGGCTGCGGCGGCAGCGGAGGGAGGTCTGCGATCCCTTGCGGGCGATCCTCGCGAGGCTGATCCCTCCAGCCTCCCTCGCGAGGCGGGCCCTGCCAGCGATCCTCGCGAGGTTGGTCGCACCACCCTTGGCGCGGGCCGCGGTCTTCCCAACGTCCTGCATTCCTTCCTCCTCCTCGGCCGTAGCCCCGGTCACTGCGGTCGGGACGTCTGCCGACCGTTCCTTCACGCACGGCCCGGATCTCTTGGCATTCATTGGTGTTGTGGGTGTGGAGGTCGTGGTACACGCAGTACCGACTGCCCTTGGAGGATTCGAGCTGATCTCTGCCCCGCTTGGTGTCTGGCTTGGCCGCGAGTACGGCAGCTCCCTTGCGCTTCACGTCCTTGGCCTTGGGCTTCTTCTCTTCAGGGTCTGCGGCAGGCAGCTCGAGGAGGGAGAGGCGCCCCTCCTCATCCCTGGCGCACTTGGTCGCCAAGTTGAACAGCTCCAAGGAGGTCCACAGGTCTTCATGCATCGCCAGCTCCTCCTTCAGGTTGACGTCGCGCACACCGTCGGAGAAGGCTGAGATGATGCCCTCCTCCGTCACCCTGGGGATCTTGAGGAGCGCGTTGTTGAAGCGCTGGATGTACTTCTGCAGGGTTTCCCCTTGTTGCTGCTTGATACGGCGCATGTCGCTCATGGCGGGTGGCCGGTCGCGAGTACCCTAGAAGTTGGCGATGAAGCGAGTGCTCAGGGGGAGCCTCCTTCCATCGCATAGTGAAGCGCGCCCGACTGAGTCCACAAAGCATTCAGTTTGGTGTCTTTCCCAACTTTAGCCACAGCCATTCTATACAACGGTGTTAGGAGCCTACCCATTGAGACTAGCTTGTCCTTGTGCTCATCGAGCTGCTCTGATTAGGGTTTTTCTTGTGCAAATTGTTTCCGCCTCGTTGAATTTTTTTTGGTTTTACTGTAGCAAAAAAAAGGCGTGAAAAAAAGAGTGAATCAACAAAAAAACAAAGAGAAAAGAAAGAAATGAGAGAGACATTGGCCAGAAGTTGCTGCTATCTATTGCTGGAATTGTATTATCTTGTATTTGCACTAGTAGTGAACAATATTGTGCCCGTATACCCTGAGCTTTTTGCTAGCGTCTCTCCCTGTGCATTGCAACACGAGCATTACTCCGACACATACATCAAATTTACGCTCATTTTCAGAGTTGCAATTGCCCCATTTATCTCCACTGTGTGAGTTTCTTTGGGTGTGTCTCACATGATCAGCACTAGGACTTGTCTTCGGTGTAGATAGGGTACCATACCTACAGCTCCACCAAATATAATCCTGCTCTATCATGTGGTAGCTCTTATACCCTGGTATTCACTTCATCACATCCGTGCACTAGTCCTCTATCCGACCTGGTAAGTGTGCATTGCTATTCACTTTGGAACGGTAAGATTTCCTTTTCTTGTCAGTTTTCAGTGAGTTGTGAGTGTTCCACCAAAACGATTTTTGATTTAGTGCACTAACCTACTAATCATGTTTGAGGATGGTGTTGATGTGATGCAGAAAAAGGATGGTGACGAGTGTGTTACATGGAAGGAATATGAAGCTCTTCGTGATCATTTGACAGGGCTTATCAATAGATCCACTGACAATATTGATGCTGATATTCAAGCTATACAAATGAAAGTGGATGCAACTGAAACTACAGTCAATGCTATGCAAACACAAGTCAATGATCTCCAAACAAGCATACAACAATTGACAACTTCAGTCAATGGGCTGCGTGTAGCTATTGAGCAACGCCAACATGAGGGCCATGGAGATGATGATAGTGTCCATGGAGACAATGAAAACATGATGGGCCATAACGGCCGTGGGCGTGGCTTGCAAGGGCCTGGTCGCCCACCACCACTTGGTGCTCGACGTGTACCACTTCAGGAGGATGATGGTTTGGGCAAGCCTAAGTTCACAATTCCCAGATTTGAAGGCTCCACTGATGTAGAAGAGTACCTCATGTGGGAGCTCAAGATGGAGAAATTATGGCGTTTGCATGATTACACTGAAGATAGGAAGATCAAGCTTGCTTCCTCACAATTTGATGGTTATGCTTTGCGTTGGTGGGATAGCATTGTGCGCGAATGACGAGAAGACAATGAGTTACCTATTCTTACCTGGCGCAATATGAAGGAGATCATGCGAGCTCGTTTTGTTCCCACTAATTACTTGCGGACAGTTTATGATAAATTGACACAATTGAAGCAAGGTTCCCTGACGGTTGATGCATATTACATGGAGATGGAGATGTTGCTGCAGCTTGCACGAGTTCGAGAATCTACTAATATGACTATGCAACGTTTTCTCCATGGGCTGAAATATAACATCAAGGGTATTGTTAGGCATCACCAATACAATACAATGAACAAGCTGCTACATCATGCAAGAGAAGCTGAGTCCCAGTTGGCCGAAGAAGCTCAAATTAAAGCCCGTTATGCTACAGCTGGACGGTTCTCCAACAGAACACAGCCGCCTCCTTACACGCCTAGTGAGGGCGCTGCCAGCCGCCCCTTTTCTTCTGCAACAAAATCAGCCTCCACTGTTTCACAATCAAAGAAACCTGCTGCTCCTGCTGCTAGTTCAGGTTCCAACATGTCTACAGCCCGTAACCGAGATATGCTATGTCATACATGTGGAGGCAAGGGACACTTCAAGAGAGAGTGCCCAAACAGAAAAGTGATGATTGTCAACGATGACAATGAATATGAGACTGGAGATGACGCTGACCCGTATGCTTCCGATGGTGATGGGTACGCAAGTGAGTGCGGCATAGATGCCTTTGCTTCTCCAGCGCCTATTATTGTTTTCAAGCAGCGCGCCCTTAGTGTGCAGCCACATGCTGATTCACAGCGCTGCAATCTGTTCCAAACAAAAGCACTAGTTGGCCCCAACAAAGCTTGTAAGGTGATCATTGATGGAGGTAGCTGCCGTAATCTTGCAAGCAAAGAATTATGTGCCAAGCTGAATTTGAAGTATTTGCCTCATCCAAACCCATACTACGTACAATGGCTGAGTGACAATGGAGAGATGAAAGTGAATCATATGGTCTGTGTGAATTTTGAGATAGGACCATACAAGGATTCCATTGAGTTTGATGTGGTTCCTATGACTGTTTGCCATCTATTGTTGGGTCGGCCATGGCTGTATGATCGCCATGTGCAACACAATGGCCGCGCCAACACTTATCACTTGGAGTTCAAGGGCAAGAAAATAAATCTACATCCTATGTCACCGCAGCAAATTGTGAATGTGTCTCGTCAGAAAACAGAAGTGAATATCGAACAACCACCTGCACGAGAGAACTCCATGAGAGACAATATAACGAAAAGTGTGAGAGAGACTAGTTTCCTTATATTAGCCACCAAAGAAGACATGAGAGAATTTAGAGAGGATCCTATAGCCATGCCTCTTGTGCTTATGTACAAAGGCGAGGTTTTAGTTTCTAATGATGTGCAACCTGTTTCTCTTGGTGTGTCTGCTGTTTTGCAGGAATATGGCGATGTGTTTCCGGAGGAGGTACCAGCGGGGCTGTCACCATTGCGAGGAATTGAGCACCAAATTGATCTCATACCAGGCGCTACCCTCCCCAACCGAGCGCCATACAGGACCAACCCCGAAGAAACGAAGGAAATACAGAAGCAAGTGGAAGCACTACTGGACAAAGGGTATATTCGTGTTTCTCTTAGTACTTGTGCGGTTCCTGTTATTTTGGTGCCTAAGAAAGATGGTACATGGCGCATGTGCGTCGATTGTAGAGCTATTAACAACATCACTATTCGATATCGTCATCCTATTCCACGCTTAGAGGATATGCTAGATGAGTTGAGTGGTGCTGCTGTTTTCTCTAAAATTGATTTGCGTAGTGGTTATCATCAAATTAGGATGAAAGAAGGGGATGAATGGAAAACTGCTTTCAAAACTAAATTTGGTTTATATGAGTGGCTAGTTATGCCTTTTGGTCTTACTAATGCACCTAGTACATTCATGAGATTAATGAATCATGTTTTGAGAGAGTTTATTGGCCGAATTGTGGTAGTATATTTTGATGACATACTTATTTACAGCCGCAATGAATCTGAACATTGTGATCATATTAGACAAGTTTTGCAAGTGTTGCGTGATGCTAAATTGTATGCTAATCTTGAGAAGTGCACATTTGCAAAAGATAAGGTCATATTTCTGGGATACGTTGTATCTAGGCATGGAGTAGAAGTAGATTCATCTAAAATTGAAGCAATTCAAAATTGGCCTACTCCCATGAATGTTAGTCAAGTACGAACTTTTCACGGTCTTGCTGGTTTCTACCGGCATTTTGTGAAAGACTTTAGTACTGTTGCTGCACCATTGAATGAATTAACTAAGAAAGGAGTGCCTTTTGTTTGGGGCGCTGCACAAGATCATGCATTTGATCAGCTGAAATGTTTGCTTACTTCTGCACCATTACTTGCACTACCAGATTTTTCTAAGCAATTTTAAGTTGAATGTGATGCTAGTGGTATAGGAATTGGTGGTGTGTTGATGCAAGAAGGTAGACCTACTGCTTATTTCAGCGAGAAACTTTCTGGTGCTAGATTGAATTATCCTGTTTATGACAAAGAATTGTATGCGCTTGTTAGAGTTCTTGAAGTTTGGCAACATTATTTGTGGCCAAAAGAATTTATCATACATTTTGATCATGAAGCTTTAAAATATCTGAAAGCTCAATCTAATTTGCATAGGCGCCTCGCTAAGTGGGTTGAGTTCATTGAGTCGTTTCCCTACATAATTAAGCATAAGAAAGGGAAAGATAATGTTGTTGCTGATGCTCTATCTAGGAAGAACATGTTATTGACACATCTCGATGTTAAAATTCCTGGTTTAGAGAGCTTGTGTGATTTGTATGCAACTGACCATGATTTTGCTGAACCATATCGTTTGTGTATGCTTCGACACGCATGGGACAAGTACCACATACATGATAGATTTTTGTTTCGTGCTAACAAACTATGTGTTCCAGAATCGTCGGTGCGTTTGTTATTGTTGCAGGAATCACATGCAGGAGGATTGATGGTCACTTTGGGCATGAGAAGACATTGCTCATGCTAGCTGATCACTTTTATTGGCCCAAGATGAGGCGTGACGTGGACAAGTTTGTTAGGCGCTGCATTACATGTAACAAGTCCAAGTCAAAACTAAAGCCTCACGGTTTGTATATGCCACTACCAACACCTACCACACCATGGTAAGATATCAGCATGGATTTTGTGTTAGGTTTGCCACGCACTAAAAGAGGTCATGATACTATATTTGTGGTAGTGGATAGATTTTCAAAGATGGCACATTTTATTGCATGCCACAAAAGCGACGATGCGTCGCATATTGCTAACATGTTTTTCAGGGACATCGTATGCTTGCATGGAGTGCCAAAGACAATTGTTTCTGACAGGGACGTGAAGTTTATGAGCTACTTCTGGAAGACCCTATGGGGAAATCTAGGAACGAAGCTGCTGTTCAGTACTACATGTCATGCCCAAACGGATGGTCAAACAGAGGTGGTGAATCGCACATTGTCCCAATTGCTGCGAGCTATGATCAAGAAAAATCTACGTGAGTGGGAGGAGTGTTTGCCACATGTTGAGTTTGCATATAACAGAGCGGTGCACACTACTACCCAGCTTTGTCCTTTTGAGGTGGTGTATGGCTTCAAACCAATCACATCGCCAGATTTGCTGCCTCTTCCATTGCATGAGAGAGTAAATATGGAGGCATCAAAAAGAGCAGATTATGTGAAGAAAATTCATGAGAGGACACAAGAGGCTATAGAGAAGAAAGGCAAGAACATTGCTGCTGCAAGAAACCAATCAAGAAAGCAAGTTTTGTTTCAGCCTGGAGATATGGTTTGGTTGCATCTGCGCAAGGATAGGTTCCCACAGCTGCGGCGTTCCAAGTTGTTGCCGCGTGGTGCTGGTCCATACAAGGTGCTAGCCAAGATAAATGACAATGCCTACTCGATTGATATTCCTATTGCTGAGTTTGGTGGCGTTAGCAACAGCTTCAATGTTGCTGATTTGTCACCATATGATGGAGAAGACCTTGGAGCGTTGAGGTCAATGCCTTTTGAAGGGGGGGGAGATGATGAGGGCTTCCCTACACTTGACCCATCTCCAACCTATGACGATGATCACCAAGTGGCTACAAAGAAGACGTCCAATGATGAAATCAGAATTGGACCTATCACAAGAGCTCGTGCAAAGATAATAGAAAAACAGGTGAATTTTCTCTTAGTTGAATATGCTATTTATTTTAATGAGAGCTTTCTACTGCCTAAGTCTTTGTGTGTTTGCACACTCAGGTGCATGGGAGAAGAAGGCATAGCACGAGGGAGCGAGGAGTTGCAGCAAGAGGAGCATGACATGGAGTACAAGCAAGAGGGCGCGAGGGAGGAGAGGCAGTCAGGCGCAAACGTCAAGGAGGAGGATCCCCACGTCGAGTAACACCAGGTGCACCAACACCATGTTGCAGCGCCATACCTCAAGTACATGGCCTGCGTGCCAAGGGGCTGAACCCAAGTTGGGTCAGTTTGTATCAAGTTGAGTCAAACCACGTTTTGAGTCGAACCAGTTTAGGTTGCACCAAGTCAGGAGGACCAGGCTGGGCGCACCAGACCTAGCGCCCCCCCTAGGGCGCATCACCCAGCCCCTCTTATATAGAGGGCTGCTGTTAGATTAGTTGGATAGACCACATTTAAGATAAACCCTAGTTCATGAGATTGCTATAAGCATTCATCTTGAATTCTTGTCTCCAATTCATATCGATCTGGAGATTATATACTACAAGTCAAGTGTGATCTGCTGTTCCATTGGGAATTAGTATATTGCAATTCTAACCGTTTCGTGGTCGAGGCTACGTTGCGCAAGTGTGTGAGGTCGTGAATATCCGAAGGGTAGAGAGCTGCTGCCTTGGCATCAGGGATCTAGGAAGGAGAGATCATCGGTGACACCAAGTTATCTATCCACCATCATCATCTACGTTACCTCTCACTGAGAAGATCGAGCCACCCCATATCATCTCCTTCCCATCGGGCCCCGCAGGTCCGACCTCGGCCATGTGGTTTGGGTCAGCCTTTGTATACCGCGTCTTCACCATGGTCGAGGCCTCTCTAGCGCCTTGACGGCAGGTTGATATCTTCCATAAGCGGAAGCGCTGCCGCGCTCCCTAAAGCCTCTTCGCAAGCTCTCCAAGGCCTTCGGGCAGGGAGACAGATGGCCACAAGGCCTGGGCGACGCCTTTCATCACCTGCCGAACTCGTTCGTGCAGTTGCAAGAGCTCGGGAAGAAGGTCACCCATAGAACCGGGCATTTCCTCTGCAGGACGGCCTGTGAGCATACCTACAGACATAACTCTGTTAGTCGACTTCCTCGTCGAACTCTTTTTTCAAAGTTCGTTCAAGCAATTACTAAAAATGCCGCGTCGAAGCCGCCGATTCTCCTTGACAGTGTCAGACAGCTGGGCACGAACATCCTTTCGTTCCTCACCCAGCTGGGTGCTGGCATCTTGGAGATTATTTTTCTCTTGCTCACCCTCGTAAGCACATTCTCACCGGCCTTTAACCGGCACATGAGCTGTTGCTTGTCCAGATCTATCCCGGCGCCATCTGCAATATTATTGTCAGACTTATACACACGCCGCACTTCACAAATTACTCATCTTTTGAAGCATATATTACCGGAGGGGGTCTCTTTGGCTTCCCCCGTTGCGGCTAGTGCGGCCTCAAGTTGGGCTTTGCACTCCTCCAGCTCCTGGGACAGTTGGGTATTCTTTTCCGTAAGATCCTGCACAATAAATGATCCTTAAATCAGTTATTCTAACTATTTCAAGTCTCGGGGGCTACTGGCATATATAACTATCAGATTTTCTCACCCGTATGTCTTTTACATACTACTCCATGGCTCTGGCTAGACCATTTTGAGCGGCACGGAGGTGCGCATCTCCCGAATTGAAGGCATCCAATGCCTCTGGGAGAAACATCCGTCACGAAGAACTGTCCGGCGATGCCTGTGATTCATGGCACTCTCCTCCTCGGAATTGGTGGCAGATAACCTATCGGCATCCTCTGTCGGAGGAGCATCCGACGCATGCCTCGTGTTCGCCTCCGCTTCTAGACCTGGCTTTGGAGCCTGGCGAGCGGAGGATTGATTGGCAACCTCTCCGGATATAGTCCGGCGAGCGCTCTTCTTCCTGAGAAAGCACGAGCGTTAGTATGCCTCCCGGGAATAAAACCTAGGAGCAAGATGACATGCCATACCCTCTCATCGGCGTTTCAATCTAGACTGCACTTCTTTTCGGCCTGTTGGGCCTTGCTGTCCCTTGTTGACTGGCCGTCGCAGGCTCGGCCTTCCACCTCACGGACTTCCCCTGCGAAACACCATTGGTATACGGTGATCAAAAACACGCAGGGACGAGTCATTTTCAAAGTATTGGGACTTTGGTCTCAGTTACCTGCGAGGCGGGAAGTATTCCGGGGTAATCGGCCGTAATGGCGACCAAGGCATCATCGATGCTTAGTTGGTGGAATACCCCGTCGATCAGCTCCACCGATATGTCTGGATCCTCTTGGGAGGTCGGCTCGAGGAACCGTTCCGGATCCTCGGGTTGTGGAGGCAGGCTGTTTATATCCTTTACGGCCCGGCGTAGTTCCTGCGCCGAAATCACGAAATGAGATACTTGACTATGGGAGTATGGATCGGATAGGCAAAAATAAATGTCCGCTTACCCAGCTTGGAGGATTGTTCATAGAAAATCTGCCCTGCGGATTGATGCGGATAAATTCCTCCTCTTCTCCCTTGTACAATGCGGACAAGATCTTCATCAGATCAGCGACCGATCCCGGCCCCTTACGGCCGCAGCAGGTGGCATCATCCTCCCCGTTGAAATCCCACATGGGGTGGCCTCTATACTAGAGCGGCTGCACCCCCCGGATAATGCATGTGGCCATGACTCCGATCATGGTCAGTCCGGAATGAGCTAACAGCCTAATTCGGCTCATCAGGTAAAGGAAGTCCCTATCATTTTCCTTCTGAGGGCTCCGTGGACGCCAGCTTAGGCGTTTCTTCAAAGGAGCGTTATTGAACTCAGGGAGGCTGATCCGAATAGGGTCCGGCAGGGGGACATCTTCTATATAAAACCATTCTGAAGGCCAGTCTTCGGACGCCTTCTTCGGGGTTCCGGATAGATATCCGGTCCCGGCGATGCGTCATAGTTCGGCTCCGCCCACTTGATATATCGACCCCTCTTGAGAACGGGGCACAAGGCAGAACAGCTTCTTCCAAAGTGCAAAATGAGGCTCGATGCCCAAAAACAGCTCGCAGAGGGCCACAAAGCCCGCAATATGCAAAATGGAGGCTGGCGTAAGGTTTTGCAACTAGAGGCCGTAGAACTCCAGGAGCCCCCGGAGAAACGGATGAATTGGAAATCCAAGCCCTCTTATCAAGTAAGAGAGAAGGCATACCCGCTCTCCTTTGGAGGGGCTGGGGACACTCTCCGCTTGTTTTCCGCCCTTATAGGTGGCGAGTCCGGCTCGAACCGGAACCATGAAGGATGGGGGAAGAAATCCCTTGGTTTGGAGCGTCACTAACTCGCTGTACGGTACAGAGCATCTCTCCCAATCTCCAGGACGATGGCTGGGAGGGCGAGAGGAGGAGCCGCGTCGACTGTCCATGATGGAGTGGATTTCTGTCAGATGCTCTCTGACGAATGCTCGCGAAGGGAGGATGGTGTGATTCGGATCTAGATCCTTGTCTCTTTTATAGGAAGCTCATTTGCGCAGCTAGGGGGGTAAATGTAAAAATACCCTGACTTTTCGCATTCGTTCAACACGTGGAAGGCGGCCATTATTGGGCGTGGAAGCCGAGGAGCACAATATTCACAGGAAGCCGGACGCTATTCAACAGGTACACACGATTTGGAGAAGAACCCGCCTTGCAATGCCGAAGACAATCTATGCGTCGGACTCATTGCCATTGAAGCCTGGTTCGGGGGCTACTAAGGGAGTCCCGGATTAGGGGGTGTCCGGATAGCCGAACTATCACCTTTAGCCGGACTCCTGGACTATGAAGATACAAGATTGAAGACTTCGTCCCGTGTCCGGATGGGACTTTCCTTGGCGTGGATTGCAAGCTTGGTGATATGGATATGTAGATCTCCTACCATTGTAACCGACTATGTGTAACCCTAACCCTCTTCGGTGCCTATATAATCCGGAGGGTTTTAGTCCGTAGGACGAACAACAATCATACCATAGGCTAGCTTCTAGGGTTTAGCCTCTCTGAACTCGTGGTAGATCTACTCTTGTACTACCCATATCATCAATATCAATCAAGCAGGAGTAGCTTTTTACCTCCATCGAGAGGGCCCGAACCTGGGTAAAAACATCGTGTCCCTTGTCTCCTGTTACCATCCGCCTAGACGCACAGTTCGGGACCCCCTACCCGAGATCCGCCGTTTTTGACACCGACAATGACCTCTAAAAAACATACACTACACAATAAAGAGACTAGGACATAGAAACGTAGAATAATCCTACAATATACAATAAAGAAATTACAGCCGATTATATCCACTAGGCATTATGGTTCGGAACCAGTGATAATAAAGCATACACAAATAGAAAATTACATACACTAGGCAATTACAGCTCATAAATCACGGACGCGCATCAACATAACTTACAATTTGAACTATAATCTCTTCAGAAAATAGGGTTGGCCTCATTCAGATAGCACAAAATTCAGTCTACAAAATCTCCAATTCCTTCATGGTTACCTCAGTCTCTTGTTTCATTTTCTTGACTCCTGCATCTAATACCTGCAAGTCCAGTCTCAACTTGTTGATTGCACGTTGAGAATCTTGTACATGTTGTCTTGCCACCTCTAGTTGATGCTTGAGAACATCAGCACATTCCAATTCCAATCTATAATCATTTGGTAACGGCCATGCCGCACTGCTCGCAGTTCTTTGTGTTGATGTCACTTCATCCTGAAATGTTTCTACACATACACATGACTAGGGCAAATATATAGTTACAATGGTGAATCGAGCAAGACAGACTATTTTGTACATGGCAAAACAGGACTAACAATAATGTTACACGTCATGAAGCATAAGCAGGTGATATTTTAAAAATTATAAAAATGGTATCCTGTGCAGCCCGCATACAGAAATATCACTTGTCTCACCAGAGGAGCATGATGTTGAGGCAAATCCAAAACACAGACATATTACAAATTTAGATAGCACGTTGCGTATAAGCAAGCAGTTGGCCATTCTGTCGCTCAATTAAAGTCTTAGGGAGCATACTGAACAGCAGAGGGATTCAAACAAACCTACTACAACAAGCAAAACTATGCAATCGTTGGCCTAGTATAAACTAGATTGTGAGCCTCATGCAGTAATAGTTGGTTAATAGACTTCAAAGCTTCAGACACACTTCGCCAGAGTAATTAAATGCTAAGGCCTTTAATTTTGTCCACTAATAGTTATACAAGTACCCAACATCAGGCATCATTGTTTGGGAATCTCATTAACTGAGGACAAATAAAGCAATTGAAAAGAGCAATTTAACTATGCGCGAAATAAACAAGCAATTGAACTGTTGAGTTGGCAACATGCATACATGCATGCCTTAATAACATCCATGGCCTAGCTACATTTACTATATAAAGGAACAAGGGATGTAATATTGTTTTCCCCCCATTAAGTATCTCGACTAGTATGTAATCAGTATCCTAGTAATGATAGGGAGGCCAATGATGTGAATATGTGTTTGGTTATGACATTTATCACATCGAGAACTCTACCATAGCAGGAAGCAGTTTCACGTTGTTCACTACTATAAGATGTTTTAGATATTTAAAAGTAGACTACATCCATAATGAGTGAACAAACACATTAAAATGTGTTTACATACATCTGAGTTACAGAAATTTTAGAACATCATATAGTAGTGAGTGGAGGGGGTTATAATCAATGGCCCAATGACTGGGTTATAGGTGAAGAACCCTACGCAAGCACAATGCTAGAGAAATTGGATGTCCTGGTAATTGTAATATAGTGTGACTTACCTTAACTGTTTGAATAGGCTCAGCGCTGCTCCTTCTTCTCTTGCAAGGCTCCTTCCTAACATCTTATACTTGGAAATCCTCAATCTTATCTTCATTGCACCCCCTCTATGAACACCAAAAAAGGATGATATTATAACAAAACAACCCCACATAATGAAACATGCCACATATCTTGCACACAATGAAATGAGCATAATATGCATACTTTCCAGTCTATGAATGACAAAAAAGGATGATATTATAACAAAACAACAGCACATAATGAAACATGCCACATCTCTTGCACACAATGAAATGAGCATTTACTATGTGTGCACTATGTAAAAACTAGGCATACCTTCGAACTGGATCTATAGGTACTCTTGGAGAGCCTAGTTTAGTGTACAGCCAAACATTTATGTCACCTATGAGTTTTACAAGCCCCCAGTATAGCAGCCCTTAGTGTTTAAATCGTTGACAAGCTCTGTTAGGTCAGGAACAACAAGTAATCAAAGCAAACAGTCCTAGTATGGTTGGCTGATACAAACAAGAAATTGAACAGATGTGTGAGCAAATCTTACATATCAGGAAAAGAAGCATACAAGGAGGCTTAAAGACCATCACTTGACTGACCAGATTTCAGGGGCATTTAAACATCATGTGCAATGTATGAACTAACATAAACATTGCATATTTCTGATTCTATAATGAAATGCGCACGTATTAGGTTATGCCATGTATGATGATGCCTAAATGTACACTATAGCAAGCATGAGTGATTCATCATTGCACGCACAATTGAATTGCATGTTAAGGGCGAGTTCTATTCTGCCTTTCAGGGCTTATTGTCAAAATAGTCCATCAAAGATGCAAAGAAGTCATTTTTGAGTTATGGGCTTGGGCTTAACTTATTTCTCTATAGAGGGAGGTGTTTCGGGTAGAAGCTCACTAAAAATTGAAGGGAAGGGGAATAGTGAAATGACTCTGTTGACTGCTTATATTACACTCAAAATGCCACTGCTCACGCCCACGTCACACCTGAACCTCAAGTAAAAACAAACACGCAAGCGTTCATTGGCCTGCCCGCTTGCATCTCCTCTCCCCTTTCCCTCTACCTCGATCCCCTACCTGCGGCGCTAGGGTTCCTCCAGCAAGTCGTCGCCACTGGTCCCATCTGGCCTGGTCCTCCCTTTGGTGTTGCCCCTCATTCTCATGGTCTTCAGTAGCTGCTCCGCTATGGTCTGTCGCACGCACTACTCTAGCAGGTGTCGCACAACTACGGTCGATGCCACACTACGGCAGAAGGCACCTCCTTCCCCCTCCCCTCCTCCCAGGCCGTCGCCTTGAGGTGCTGTTGAAGGACGAGCTCATCCAACAAGGTGTGGATCTCCTCTAATATTTGATAATCCCCAAGTGCAGGGAATCATCGTAGAAATTCCCAAAGGTGGAAGTGATAAGTATGGAGTGTCGAACTAACAAGGAGCTAAAGGTAAGATCAATATTCTCTCAAGCCCTATCTGCAACTAATACGACTCTACGTGCACCAAACGTTTGCTTCCAACTAGAAACAAGAAATAGAACTACGTTGTGGGTACGAAGAGGATAACTTTGTATGATATCGGAGAGCTAAAATATAAAAGTAGGTGCTGTTATCATTAAGTTAGAATATATTATTAAATAATATAAATAGCGAGTGTGGAATAATGATGGATCGGTGTGCGGAATTGTCCTAGGCAGTTGTTAACAAGACCAGTAGTCGTCATTGCAATTTCATATGAGGGAGAGGCATAAGCTAACATACTTTCTCTACTTGGATCATATGCACTTATGATTGGAACTCTAGCAAGCATCCGCAACTACTAAAGATCATTAAGGTAAAACCCAACCATAGCATTAAAGCATAAGTCCCCTTTATTCCCATACGCAACAACTCCCTTACTCGGGTTTGTGTTTCAGTCACTCACCAACCCACTATAAGCGAATCATGAACATATTGCAACACCCTATAGCGGGAATCCCTCACGCTTGCGCGACACGGAGGGCACCATAGGACAACACCAAAATAAAACAGACAACTCATACCAATCTAGACCATCAATCAACCCAAGGACAAAAGATATCTACTTAAAACATCATAGGATGGCAACACATCATTGAATCATAATATGCGGCATAAAGCACCATGTTCAAGTAGGGATTACAGCGGGGTGCGGGAGAGTGGACCGCGTAAAAGAGATGAGGATGGTGATGTTGATGAAAACGGTCACCGCAGCGATGATTCCCCTCCCGATGGCACTCTGGTGCCACCAAGAGAGAGGAGGAGAGGTTCTTCCCTTGTGCTTCCTCCTCCATGGCCTCCACCCTCTGGTCCTTGGCCTTCATGGTGATCATGGCCCCTCTGAGATACTCCTCCATGTCCTCCGATGATGATGGCCCCCTCCGGCAGGGTGCCAGAGAGGGCCTATATTGATTTCTCGTGGCTACAGAGGCTTGCGGCGGCGGAACTTCCGATATAGGTTATTTCCCGAAGGTTTCTGTATTTATAGGAATTTTTGGCATTGGCTTCACGTTAGGGGGGCCTCCGGGCTGTCCATGAGATAGGGGGGCGCGCCCTAGGGGGCTGGGCGCGCCCCCCACTCTCGTGGGCAGCCCGGGACTCTTCTTGCCCAACTCCGATTCTCCGTGGCCTTCTTTTGGTCCATAAACAATCCTCAAAAATTGGCGCGTCAATTAGACTCCGTTTGGTATTCCTTTTCTGTAGAACTCAAAAACAAGGACAAAACAGAAACTGGCAATGGGCTCTAGGTTAATAGGTTAGTCCCAAAAATCATATAAAATGACATATAAATTCATATAAAACAGCATAGATGGATAATATAATAGCATGAATACTTCATAAATTATAGATACGTTGGAGATGTATCAGCATCTCCAAGCTTAATTCCTGCTCGTCCTCGAGTAGGTAAATGATAAAAGAAATAATTTTTGAAGTGTGAATGCTATCAGGTGCACAAGTTTGAACAATGATAATTTCAATCACCTTTTCTAGCATCAATATGTGTCATAATAGCAGCTCATCTCATAAAACTTCTCATGATCAAGTAACAATCTATTCACCATGTCAAGTATGGTTCAGAAACTTCATTGAGAACTAACAAACTATAATCTCAGTCATTGAAGCAATTGCAATTTATCATAACATCAGAAAGGGTCAAGAATAGAGCTTTTCAGCAAGTCCACATACTCAACTATCATATAGTCTTCTACAATTGCTAACACTCACGCAATACTTGTGGTTATGGAGTTTCAGCCAGACACTGAGAAAGACAGGGGCTTATTGTGTTGCCTCCCAACGTATTCACCTTTAGGTGATGTCAACAATAATAGCCCATGATAACTTACATCCAATTGGGTATATATATATATATATATATATATATATATATATATATATATATATATATATATATATATATATATATATATCATGATCTTTCAAACACGAGGAGCTTGCCAAAGGATAAAATGAAAAAGGGAAACGTGAGGATCACCTTGACTCAAGCATAAAGTAAAAACATAAAGTAAAAGACAGGCCCTTTGCAGAGGGAAGCAGAGGTTGTCATATGTGTTTAGGGTTGGATGCATAAAATCTTAATGCAAAAGAACGTCACTTTATATTGCCCCTTGTATGTGGACCTTTATTATGCAGTCCGTCACTTTTATTGCTTCCACAACAAGATCGTACAAAGTTTATTTTCTCTGCACTAATAAGTCAAACATATTTAGATAGCAATTTTTATTGCCTGCAACATGACAACTTACGTGAAGGATCTTTCTCAATAAATAGGTAGGTATGGTGGACTCTCATGGCAAAATTGGGTTTAAGGTTATTTGGACGCACAAGTAGTATCTCTACTTGGTGCAAGGAATTCGGCTAGCATGAGGGGGAAAGGCAAGCTCAACATATTTGGGAGGTCAATGATAATATACTTTAACTGGATGTGAGAAAACATAAACCATTACGTTGTCTTCCTTGTCCAACGTCAACTCTTTTAGCATGTCATACTTAATGAGTGCTCCCAATCATAAAATATGTCCAAGATAATATATTCGTATGTGAACCTCTCTTTCCTTATTACTTCCTATTAATTGCAACGATGACCAAAACTACGTTTGCCAACTCTCAACAACTTTTATGCCTCATACTCTTTATATGTGAAGTCATTACTATCCATGTTGTAAGCATATGAAACATGTATAAATTCAGATTTATGACATTCAATTCATTCCCCCATTTACTCATAGTATATACATGAAGCACATGAGTAAATGACAAACTACACCAGAAGATATGAGTGAAGGACACTGAGTAGTCAAATAATTAACTAGCCATGGGAGGGTTCCCTTTTTATTCAATATTTCAGATCCAATGACTTTATTCAAACAGAAAGTAAAATTGAAAATACACTCCAAGAAAAACACATATCATGTGACGAATAAAAATATAGCTCCGAGTAAGGTATACCGATAGTTTTGAAGACGAAATAGGGGATGCCTTCCGGGGTATCCCCAAGCTTAGGCGCTTGAGTCTTCCTTGAATATTACCTTGGGGTGCCTTGGGCATCCCCAAGCTTAGGGTCTTTCCACTCCTTATTCTCCTCATATTGATATCTCACCCAAAACTTGAAAACTTCAATCACACAAAACCTAATGGAACTTCGTGAGATAGGTTAGTATGATATAGAGTAAATCATGCACTTTGGTACTGTAAAAGACAAGGTTCATAATTGTTTTCACATAATGCCTACTGTACCATATCATTTGTATAATTTATATTGAGAAATATAAGCCATAGAAACTAGAAAACAAGCAAACTATGCAATGAAAACAGAATCTGTCAGAAACAGAACAGTCTGTAATGATCTGAACAATAACCATACTTCTGCTACTCCAAAAATTATGAAATAAATTTGTGGACGTGAGGAATTTGTCTATTGATCTTCTGCAAAAAGAATCAACTCAAAATCACTCTTCTGTAAAAATTTACAGCTAATCATGTGAGTGCAAAGTTTCTGTTTTTTACAGCAAGATCACATTAACTTTCACCCAAGTCTTCCCAAAGGTCTTACTTGGCACTTTATTGAAACAAAAAGCATAAAACATGATTACTACAGTAGCTTAATCATGTTGACATACAAAAATAGTAAGGATAAATATTGGGTTGTCTCCCAACAAGCGCTTTTCTTTAATGCCTTTTAGCTAGGCATGATGATTTCAATGATGCTCACATAAAAGATAAGAGTTGAAACACAAGAAGAGCATCATGAATAATATGAATAGAACATTTAAATCTAACTCACTTCCTATGCCTAGGGATTTTGTGAGCGCACAATTTATAGGAACAAAAGTCAACTAGCATAGGGAGGCAAAACAAGTATAATTTCAAAACTTTAAGAACATAGATAGGAAACTTGATATTATTGCAACTCCTACAAGCACATATTCCTCCCTCACAATAATTTTCAGTAGCATCATGGATATAAACTTTGTTCCCATACTCATTTGGAACCTCTTCCAAAATAGTGGACTACTAACTAAAATTGACACTCTTCGAAATCCACTTTCATAAATATCGTATGAAGATTTAACACCCTCCAAGATAGTGGGATCACTAATTCCTAAAGTTGACACTCTTCCAAACCACTTTAAAGTATAGTATTATTCATACTACAAAAGATATAAGTGAAGTTCCTGGAGCATTCTAAAATTAATATAGACTAGCCAATATCCAAGCTCAAAATATATAAGTGAAGCGCACGAAGCATTCTATAAAACCATACTCAAACGATTTAAGTGAAGCACAAAGATCAATTCTATTAGATCATACTTAAAAGATATAAGTGAAGCACAAGAAGTATTCTATAAATCAATGAACAGATATCTCAGACTAGCATGATTCTTAAAGAAAACAAAAAACACAAAGGACACAAATCATGTGAACAAAACAAAAACCAAGGTATACCGATATTTGTTGAAGAAGAAAGATAGGATGCCAACCGGGGCATCCCCAATCTTAGATGCTTGAGTATCCTTTGAAATATTTACTTGGGGTGCCTTGGGAATCCCCAAGCTTGAACTCTTGTCTCTCTTTATTCTTCTCACATCGGTAACTCCTCGTTCTTCAAACACTTCATTCACAAAAACTTAAACAAAAACTTGAGAGATCCGTTAGTGTAATAAAGCAAACTACCACTTTAAGGTACCGTAATCAACTCATTCTTTGTTTATATTGTTTTAAACCTATTGTATTCCAACTTCGCTATGGTTCATACCCTTACATAATAGCCATAGATGCATCAAAATAAGCAAACAACACACGAAAAACCAAATCTTTCAAGAACAGGACAGTCTGTAGTAATCTGGAAGTTTAGTAAACTTATGTAACTCCTAAAATTATGAAATAAATATGAAAATTTGAAAAATTTGTACGGAAGTAATGTGCAAAAAGTTTCAGACCCATTTGACTTTCCAGTGAAAAAAATAAATTCATGCACTACAGCCAAAGCTTCTGTTTCTGTTTTTGTTCAGACCCATTCGCAAGGGCACATTATTTTTATAAGATAATGGATATATACAAAGGGATAATTATTTACAGATAAACTTCCATGAAAAATTCTACATTGTTTTCATGAGCATGAACACAAGTGCTCAAGGTCGACCCTCACTTCTTCAATGCATAACTTTCCAGTCACTTCTATATTTGAAAAACTTTTTTAGGCATGAGAGGCAAGTAAATATATTTTTTTGGTAATTTCATTCTTTTTAAAAAAAATTGTATGTTCACCCACAACTAAACAGAAAAAAATGAAGAGCAAAATCTACTTAGTGAAGAAAGCAAACAAGCACACACGAGAATATCAACCCCACGCTATTGCTCCCCGGCAACGGCGCCAGAAAAGAGCTTGATAATCCCCAAGTGCAGGGAATCATCGTAGCAATTCGCAAAGGTGGAAGTGATAAGTATGGAGTGTCGAACCCACATGGAGCTAAAGGTAAGATCAATATTCTCTCAAGCCCTATCTACCACTGATACGACTCTACGTGCACTGAACGTTTGCTTCCAACTAGAAACAAGAAATAGAACTACGTTGTGGGTATGAAGTGGATAACTTTGTATGATATCGGAGTGCTAAAATATAAAGGTAGGTGTTGTTATCATAAAGTTAGAATATATTACTAAATAATATAAATAGCGAGTGTGGAATAATGATGGATCGGTGTGCGGAATTGTCCTAGGCAATTGTTAACAAGACCGATAGTCGTCATTGCAATTTCATATGAGGGAGAGGCATAAGCTAACATACTTTATCTACTTGGATCATATGCACTTATGATTGGAACTCTAGCAAGCGTCCGCAACTACTAAATATCATTAAGGTAAAACCCAACCATAGCATTAATGCATCAAGTCCCCTTTATTCCCATACACAACAACCTCCTTACTCGGGTTTGTGTTTCAGTCACTCACCAACCCACTACAAGCGAATCATGAATGTATTGCAACACCCTACAGCGGGAATCCCTCACGCTTGCGCGACACTAAGGGAACCATAGGACAACACCAAAATAAAACATACAACTCGTACCAATCTAGACCATCAATCAACCCAAGGACAAAAGATATCTACTTAAAACATCATAGGATGGCAACACATCATTGAATCATAATATGTGGCATAAAGCACCATGTTTAAGTAGGGATTACAGCAGGGTGCGGGAGAGTGGACCGCGTAAAAGAGATGAGGATGGTGATGATGATGGTGTTGTTGATGAAGACGGTCACCGCGGCGATGATTCCCCTCCCGATGGCACTCCGGTGCCACGAAGAGAGAGGAGGAGAGGTTCTCCCCCTTGTGCTTCCTCCTCCATGGCCTCCACCCTCCGGTGCTTGGCCTTCATGGTGATGATGGCCCCGCCGGGAGACTCCTCCATGGCCTCCGGTGATGATGGGCCCCTCCGGTAGGGTGCCAGAGTGGGCCTAGATTGATTTATTGTGGCTACAGAGGCTTGCGGCAGCGGAACTTCCGATCTAGGTTATTTCCTGAAGGTTTTTGTATTTATAGGAATTTTTGGCGTTGGTTTCACGTCAGGGGGGCCTCCGGGATGTCCATGGATAGTGTGGCGCGCCCTAGGGGGTGGGCGCGCCCCCCACTCTCGTGGGCAGCCCGGGACTCTTCTGGCCCAACTCTGATGCTCCGTGGTCTTCTTTTGGTCCATAAAAAATCCTCAAAAATTGGCACGTCAATTGGACTCCGTTTGGTATTCCTTTTCTATAAAACTCAAAAACAAGGAGAAAACAGAAACTGCCACTGGGCTCTAGGTTAATTGGTTAGTCCCAAAAATCATATAAAATGACATATAAAACATCATAGATGGATAATATAATAGCACGAATACTTCATAAATTATAGGTACGTTGGAGACGTATCAATATTTTGCCAAATTTTCGTTCTGATCCGCTATACGATGAACTGCTATGAGCTGCTTCTGCTGCTGCTATATGATGCATTGCTTTGAGCTGCTCCTACTGCTATATGATGAATTGCTATGACCTGCTGCTGCCATATGATGAGTTACTATGACCTGCTGCTGGTATATGATGAATTGCACGCTGCTGCTGCTGCTGCTATTGTATGATGAGTTGCTATGAGCTGCTGCTGCTATATGATAATAACTAGGCACTTGGACAATCGAATTTCGATAAATAATTATTCTTCATTTAAATTTAGGTCATGCGTTCTTCATTTAAATTAGGCAATGGGATCTCTATGGAAGACATTGACCAAAGTAAATTGTGCCAAGTAGATGGTATCTTTGTATTTGCATTTTGAACAAAATATTTGTGGTCTATTTTCCTACCATATTAATTATTGCACTGGGTTCAATTTGTGATGTTTGCATGTCAAATTAATGTTCATATGGACAGCGAAATTACAAAATATAATGCAATCTAGACTTTTCACTGATCATACCACAGATAATTTGAAAAGGCAGGCAATGAAAAGAACTGGTTGGCTTATTACCTGGAGCTTATATTCAAAGGTGCTTATTTTCTTAGGATAACTCGAAATAACTATCGCTAACAAACTTGGCCAATAGAATTGACATACAAATAACATGTCACAATGATTGCAATGGGAGAATCCTGCAAGAGAACTGGGCCAAAGTGACCTACCATAGCACACTGTATAGGCTCACCACTGCCGCTCCTTTTTTTCTGATGCTCCATGAAATTGCCACGTACGTCTTGGATTTTTTTCATTGCATAACCCTATCTGCAAGTTGACATGGATAATTTCATACATCTCTACATGATAATACATTGCATATCCTTGCACATATTTACACCACCAATAACGATTGTGTGCATAGCATAAACTAGCCATGACTCTGTGTGCTGGACTAGCAGGCACTCTAAGGGAGCCTAATGTAGTGCACTGGAATTCCTACATGCCACCTATGATTTTATTTAATGTACTACCTCTATTCCAGCGAGTATCATGTATGACATCTACATATCTAATTTAGCAGCCAGTAGTAGAAATCATTGTCTGCACAAAGGGATTACTGGTCGAAAATCCTAGCAAATCACATTGGCAGGGACATAACTATACAAGGAGAGAAAGACGCACTTACCAGATCATAGCAATGCCTCAGTCCAGGATCTTGGTTGGCCAAGCTGTTATATCCAGAAGAAACATCGTCCTTGTAGTTTTTGCCAGTTGCATAACATGTAACAGCGACCTATTAGTATATTTGGAGAACATCTGGCAGGTGATGCCAGACGGGTTTAAAGTTGACAAGTACCTAGGTCGTGGCGGCTACTTGGCATCTTGCCAGACGGTGGGAATCAGGTTAGAAACGTCAAGTGTGATGGCGCTGTGCTGGCTGTCGGAGTCCGATAAGGAGATCTAGAATCGTTGAGTAGGGTGTTTGTGGAGCGGCTCCGGTAGGGTGGACTACGGTGTGGGCAAAGCGAATCTGAGGCCATGGACGAGGGCGCCGGTGAAGCTGCTCCGACAGTTGGGTTTCGGATGGTGTCGACGATGCGGATCTGCAACCATGGATGGGGCGTCAGAAGCTGCTCTGGTAGGTTGGACAAGGGCGCGATGAAGCGGATCTGAGGCCGTGGACTTGTGTGTTGGCAAAGCGGCCCTAGTAGGGTTGAGAATGGTATAGGCGAAGCTACTCCGCTAGGGTTGACGATGGTGTTGGCGAAGCGGCTTTGGTAGGGTTGACGAAGGTGTCGGCGAAGAGGATCGGAGGCCATCGACGAGGGCATCGGTGCGGTGGCTCCGGGGGGGTGTGGACGAAGCGTCTCCGGTCAGGAGTACGAAGGAGCTGCTACAAATGCGCTGCGGTTAACAAGAGTACCGGCCAAGTATATGGTTTCGAGAGGGGATGGATAGAAAGGCCGATGAAGTACGAACGACGTGATGTAAGATGCTCTAGTGTTGTGGCGTTAGTCGTTTTTGTGGGAGGGGAGAGGAAATGGGGTGCCGTGTGGTGGGGGGAAATGGAAGTTAACAAAGAAGCCACGACCTATTATGTAAATGAGGGCCGTATTGTAATTGTTGTTCTCTGTGCACCAAGGACAAAATGGGAATTTCGCATGCTAAAGACTGGGTGGCAAAAATTTTAGAAGGAGGCGGGAGATTTGGCCGCCCGCGGGATCGTTCATATCCAGTTTCAACTAATTTTGGATAGTGCTAGCGGGAAGGTCATGCGAGACTGTGTACACGGGGCACACGTTGATAATCCACAAGTATAGGGGATTGCAACAGTTTTTGAGGGTAGATTATTCAACCCAAATTTATTGATTCGACACAAGGGAAGCCAAAGAATATTCTCAAGTATTAGTAGCTGAGTTGTCAATTCAACCACACCCGAAAGACTTAATATCTGCAGCAAAGTATTTAGTAGCAAAGTAGTATGGAAGTAACGGTAACGGTGACAAAAGTAACACTAGAAGTTTTGTAGCAATCGTAACAATGGCAACGGTGAAGTAACTTAGAAAAGATCAATATGAGACGAGCTCGTACATAATGGATCAATCATGGATAATTATGTCGGATGTTATTCATCATGCAAACAGCTATAACAGGTGACACAAACTAGCTACAGTTCATCAATATAATATAGGCATGTATTCTGAATATTCATACGTGCTTATGGAAAAGAACGTGCATGACATCTTTTGTCCTACCCTCCCATGGCAGAGGGGTCCTATTTGAAACTAAGGGATATTAAGGCCTCCTTTTAATAGAGTATCAGATCAAAGCACTAGCACTAGTGATACATGAACTCTTCAAACTACGGTCATCACCGGGAAGTGTCCCAACTATTGTCACTCCGGGGTTTGCCGGATCATAACACGTAGTAGGTGACTATAACTTGCAAGATAGGATCACAACACACATATATTCATGAAAACATAATAGGTTCAGATCTGAAATCATAGCACTCGGGCCCTACTGACAAGCATTAAGCATGGCAAAGTCATAGCAACACCAATCTTAGAACCTAATGGATACTAGGGATCAAACCCTAACAAAACTAATTCGATTACATGGTAAATCTCATCCAACCCATCACCGTCCAGCAAGCCAATGATGGGATTCCCCACGTACGGCAGTGAGCATCATGAAATTGGTGATGGAGGATGGATGATGATGACGATGGCGACGGATTCCCCTCTCTGGAGCCCCGAACAGACTTCAGATCAGCCCTTCCCAGGAAGAACATGGCTTGGCGGCGGCTCCATATCGTAAAATGCGATGAACCCTTCTCTCTAATTTTTTTCTCCCCGAACGTGAATATATGGAGTTGGAGTTGATGTCAGTGGAGCTCCAGGGGGGGCCACGAGGCAGGGGGCGCATCCTAGGAGGGGCACGCACCCCACCCTCGTGGCTAGGGTGTGGGCCCCCTTCTGTTGATTCTTTTGCCAGTATTTTTTACTAATTCCAAAAATGACTCCGTGAAGTTTCTGGTCATTCTGAGAACTTTTATTTCTGCACAAAAATAACACCATGGCAATTCTATTGAAAACAGCGTCAGTCCGGGTTAGTTCCATTCAAAATCATACAAATTAGAGTCCGAAACAAGGGCAAAAGGGTTTGGAAAATTAGATATGTTGGAGACGTATTAACTCCACCATGCTTAAACCTTTGCTGGTCCTCAAGCAATTCAGTTGACAAACTGAATGTGATAAAGAAAAACTTCTACAAACTCTGTTTGATCTTGTTGTTGCAAATATGTAAAGCCAGCATTCAAGTTTTCAGCAAAATCATGAACTAGCCATATTCACAATAACTTTTAGGTCTCACGCTTACTCATATCAATGGCATAATCAACTGGCGAGTAATAATAATAAATCTCGGATGACATCACTTTCTCAAAACAATCATGATATGATATAACAAGATGGTTTCTCACTAGCCCTTTCTGATACCGGAAAACATAAATGCAGAGCACCCCTGAAGATCAAGGACTGACTAGACATTGTAATTCATGGTGAAAGAGATCCAGTCACAGTCATACACAATATCAATTAATAACAATGCATACAAATGAAAGTGGTGCTCTCCAACTGGTGCTTTTTTATAATAGGGTGATGACTCAACATAAAAGTAAATAGATAGGCCCTTCACAGAGGGACGTAGGGATTTGTACAGGTGCCACAGCTTGAGTTTTGAAATAGAGATAAATAATATTTTGAGCAGCATACTTTCATTGTCAACATAACAACAAAGAGATCTAAATCTTCCATGCTACATACATTATAGGCGGTTCCCAAATAGAATGGTAAAGTTTATACTCCCCCACCACCAACAAGCACATTCCACGCTGGTCCGAAACAACAGGTACTGTCCAACTAACAACAATCCTGGGGGATTTTTGTTTGTAATTATTTTGATTTGATTTGAGCATGGGACTGGGCATCCCGGTTACCGGCCATTTTCTCGTGAATGATGAGCAGAGTCCACTCATCATGAGAAAAACCCACCTAGCATGGAAGACATAGATAGCCCTAGTTGATACTTGAGCTATACGAGCATACAAAACAGAATTTCATTTGAAGATTTAGAGTTTAGCACATGCAAAGTTACTTGGAACGAAAGGTAAATACCCCATAAAGGTAGGTATGGTGGAATCATATGGAACAACTTTGGGGTTTATGGAAGTGGATGCACAAGCAGTATTCCCGCTTAGTACAAGTCAAGGCTAGAGAGAGTCTGGAAGCGACCAACTAGAGAGCGACACAGTCATAAATATGCATGAAGATTAACCAACAATGAGTGCAAGCATGGGTAGGATATAAATCACCATGAACACAAATATCGTGGAGGCTATGTTGATTTTGTTTCAACTACATGCATGAACATGCACCAAGTCAAGTCACTCGAATAATTCAAATGAGGATTCCACCCTATCATACTACATCACACCCATTTTAATAGCCTGTTGGCATGCAAGGTAAACCATTATAATCCCCTAGCTAATTAAGCATGGCATGAGTAACAATAATCCCCTTGCAAACATGTTTCATTAATAATTGGATGAACCAGGAACGATGAACTAATCACATTTACAAAAACAAGATAGGTCAAGTTTATACCAGCTTCTCCTCATCTCAATCATTTCATCATATATCGTCATTATTGCCTTTCACTTGCACGACCGATCGGTGTGAATAATAATAAGAGTGCACATGCATTGGACTAAGCTGGAATCTGCAAACGTTTAATTCAGAGGAGAAGACAAGGTAATATGGGCTCTTTGTTAGATTAACAATAATGCATATGAGAGCCACTCATCATTTTCATTGTGGTCTTCTCCTCTCGACCCCCAAAGAAAAGAAAAGAATTTCAAAGAAACACACTGAAACATTTTTGGAGTTTTTGTTTTTCTGAAGGAATTAAAGAAGAATGAGAAAAACTATTTACACGGGAAAGCTCGCAACAAGCAAAAGAAGAACAAGAAATCTTTTTGGGCTTTCTTGTTTAATTACTAATACTACAAGCATGGAAAGTAAACTAGCTAGGAGCTACAACTAATTGTTTTGGTTTTTCTCAAAGTTTTTCAAACACACAAGAAGAAAGCAGAAAAACAAAATAAACTAGCATGGAAATAAAAGTTCTGCATGAAAATATTAGTGAGTAGGACGTATTGATCACACTTATCGTGGATGAATTCGGTGATGCCTACATTCTCAGCCAAGTAATAAAAGTCTTCATAAAATCCAGCGGTCTTCAAGAATGCATCACAAGGCCATTCACATGGTCGAACCTCCATGGTGCTATGAAGGTTGCATTTGGGCTTTTCATTCTCTTCATTGTCCTTTCCCTTCGAACCTCGGCTCGAGGAGCCTCTCAACAATCTCTTCAACATTTTCTTGCTCTGAAAATTTCTGAAGTTTTTTAGTGACTCAAAATAAAAGTGAACCAAACTCAACAAGATGGATAGCAACTACTCCCAGAAGTTCCTAGTGACTATATCTGTCGGTGGGAAACGACACCTACGGGATCACAAAAATCCCTACTACGGTTGCGGGGCACGGGGTTGTGAGAAGAGCAGGATTAGCAATTGGCACAAAGATCGTTTACCTAGGTTTAGGCCGCAAGGATGCATAAAACCCTAATCATGCTTGGTGGATGTATTGAGTGTTCTTGAGCTCTCAAACTAGCTACGGATGCTGCATGGTTCGCAAGAGCCGAATCCTCTTCCATGTATGCCTTGGGCCTCCTTTTATAGGTGAAAGGGGCTGCCACAGTGGCACACATGAGGTGGAAAGATCATATAGTATTGCGAGCTTATCGCTTGTATTATAGGACAAGATGCATTTAATGCATGGCTTAGGTGTCCCTTCACTTTATCGGGGACGGGAGCGAGGCCCGTCCCGTCCGTCGCCGCTCCTCCTTGCTTCGACACACGCCCTGGCCAGCGATGCATGCGGTGCCATGTAGGCAGGCAGGCAGCTGAGGTGGCGCAGTGGTGGAGCCTCCACGAAGATCTGCATGCCGCCACGCAGGTGTGTGCTGAGTTGGCCTAGAAGCTGCATGTTGCCACGCAGGTGCCTGCCCAGCTGGTTGGGCTGGCAGCTGCATGCAAACGGCGACGGGAATGTGGTTGGTGTGGGCCTGGCAGTGGTCCTGCTGTTGCCTCTAGCAAGGGTCTTGTCGGGTGGCCCGACAAGGGTCTTGCCGGGTGGCCCGGCAAGTGTCTTGCCGTGGCGCGCTGGCGTCCCCGGTAAGGGTTTCTTCAGTAAGAATCTTTACGGGGAGTGTTGCCTTCCAATCCTCATATGATCTTAAGCATTCTATGTCTTCACAAAGATCTGCATGCCACCATGGAGGTTCCTCCCGAGCCTTGGTCCAACGTGGTTGTTGGTGTTGGAGACCGTGGCTCGAGGGTGGCCCACTCCGCTGGTGTGGGCGAGCTGCCCCGGGTAGGGGCTTGCCGGGGCTACGGAGGCTGCCCCCGGCGAGGGTCTTGCCGGGGAAACCCGCTCCGCCCATCTGCACTTTGTGGCCTTGGTCCTTGATGTTGCCTTGTTTGTCTCGAGCCTTTGGCTTCCTTCCGACTTCCCTCCTTTGCCCTGCTATGTGCGGCCATGGCACGTGGCTCTGACTGCCCGTGCACAAGTAAAGGGTTCAAAAGGAGAGCCCCTACTTTTGTACACTGACAGGAGACCCCGGGCCTGGGCCATACATAAGCGCGACACATTGTTGGGCCAGGCCCAGAACGGTGGAAGGGCAGGCCGGGCGGATTTTACCATGGTAACTATTCCATCTGCTGTGCTTCCCCTCGACCCGCGTTAAACGCGCGTCGTGGTGGAGCGTGCGTGACGTGGGAGGCATGCGTGGGACGGTTCCCGCATGCATGCGTTGTATCACAGTTAATGGGAAAGGAGGCGACCCGCGCCTTCCCCATAAAAAGGAATAACCGCGGGCACGCTGCACTTTACCCTCCTTGCGCCTTCTCCAATCTTAGAACCGTCGCCCCCTTTCTTCCTCCTTCTCGAGGCCCCCTATTTCCGTCCATCGTTGCTGTGATTTTGCCATCCTCTTCTCTCTCACCTCTCGCGGCCGCCATGGCGCCCAAGTCCACCGAAGCAAAGGAGTGGCTAAAGACGCCGGGACGGCGGAGCAGCCGGAGAGCGAGCTGGTGGAGCGATGGGTGCAGTTCGCCTACTTCCCCTCGACGGTCAACGTGTCCGAGCTCCAGGAGATGTTCAAGGATCTGTGGTGGGTGAAGACGGGATGAGAGAAGACGGGGCATCTAGCCACGCACGTCGTCCCTGCTAGCGCTGGGGCTTCCCCAAATCGGTACCCCTTCTTCGTCGACTACTTCTCCTGCGGGCTCTGTCCCACCTTTTCCGATTTCTTCAAGGATATCATGCACACCTATGGCTTCCGCCTTCTGGACTTCACCCCGAATGTTGTGGCGTGCATGGCTCTCTTCACACACCTCTGTGAGGGCTTCGCCAGGGTGCACCCCAACACGACGCTCTTCCGCCATTACTTCTCCCCTCGGATCCAAAAAGGGGGTGCCATCTCTAGCTGCGTCGCCTGGATCCCGAGGGCCAAGGGCGCGTACCCGGAGGGCGCCACGAAGGAGAGGTGGGAAGAATGGCAGGGCCGGTGGTGGTGGATTGAGGAGAAGGACCCGCTAGCATTTTGTGAGTTTCGCCAGGAGCCGCCCATCCGTGGAAGCGATTGGGGCGACTTCGATGCCGACGACGCGAAGCACACGATCGCCACCACCAGGATTCTTCAGCTTACCCAGGCCGGGCTCACCCTCGAGATGATCGGGGCGGACTTCATCCGCCGCCGGATTGCTCCCTTGCATGACAAGGGGAAGCCGGCCTGACTTTTCGTGAACGCCGCTGACATCATGAGGCTCCGCCCCGGCCTCGACAACAACCTTACGGTGCTGAGGCACGCCCATCTTTGCCAACGGAACTTCCAGCTCGAGGTTAGTGACAAAGGCGAGGTTGAGCGGTCCGGAAAGGTCGCAAGGGCTGTCACGAAGGCCGGCAAGATTGCCAAGGAGCTCATTTTCAAGCTGCCGGCAGGAGTGGTCCCGATGAGCAACAACTCTCGCCGGTCCGAGATCATCGCCATGATGCCGCTCTTCAACGCGCATGGCCTTGACCTGAACTGGGTCGAGCCGGACGAGCTCAAGTTGCAAGAGTTCTTCGACACCTTGCATGAGGTGTGCATCACCGCCGAGCCGCAGCTTATCCAGGACGCCTCTCCGGTGGAGCTGGACTACATCGCCGCCAGGGTGGAGGAGGCGAGGCTTGCCGTGGAGGAGGCAAAGCTCGTCGAGGAGGCTGGAAGCACCGGCGGCATGGCGAACAAGGCCACAGCGAAGGCAGGGGAAGAAGAGCTCGCCCGGTCGGCAGCAGCCGCTGGGGAGGCCAGCGGCGCCGGCATCGGGGCTCCCCTCGTCGAGGACGCAGCCAACGGGACGTCGGAGGAGGAGGGCGAGGGGGAATAGACCGCGACCGCCGACCCTCCAATCGCCAGAAATGGGAGGGTCCTGCAGCGGGCCACCTCCGGCGAGCCGCTCCGCCCTGACCCGGCCGCGCAGCTGCGGCAGGCCCAGGAGGCTCCCATGCGCTAGACGAGGGCGGTCGCGACGAAGAAAGCGGTGAAGGTCGTGGCATTGAAGAAGAAGGCATCTGCTTCTTCGTTGTGCAAGCGTGCCCGGACGCCATCGCCTCCCCCTTCACCGGCAAACATTGGCGCGGGGATTGCATTTGACTTTGGGCCCCTCAGCCCGGAGAGGAAGAGGAAAACAGCAGAGGAGGAGGAGGAGGAGGAAGAGTGAGCTTTGCGTTCTCCCTGCCCTCTCTATTTTCCTCCAATGGTGCCGCCCATTCTAAATTATCCTTATCTTGCAGGGACATGGAGACGCTGGCCCATAGGGTGAAGAGGGCCAGGATTTTGACGAGTGGCCAGCCCTCGGCAGGCACCTCCAGCACGCCAGTGGTGGTGTTGAGCAGCCCGGACGGCAGCCCCCAGCCCAGCCCCCAGCGTGAGTCCATCACCCATCCTTTGTGAACGTGCGCAATACACGATGCTTTGGTACTGAACCTGCCGTGGATGTAGGAGGGGAGCAACATCAAGCGGAGCCGCAGAAGGCTTCTCCCATCGTGCCGCCCCCGTTGACCACGCCGCCCCGAGGGGCGTCCCCGGCAAGGGCATCAAGCGCCGAGGCCATGCACACGGAGGAGGAGGAGGAGAATACGGGCGCCGATGGCTTCGCCTCGACGCCAAACCTCGGCGGAGAAGGGACTTCCGCCTCTTGGCCCGGCACGGGTAAGCCACTCGCTCTCCTTTTCCGCTTGCGTTCTTTCTTTCTTTTTTACTTACTGGCTTTTGATCTCGGCCCCACCCTATCTCCTTCTTGCCATCCAGACCCCTCATCGATAGACTCAGAGGACGTCGACACCGTCATCAAGGACGTCGCCGCGGATGCCGCGACGCAGGCCGAGAAGATCATTTCCAAGGGCGCTACTGAGGACGCCGCCAAGGAGCCTGCCAAAGAACCCGGCAAGGGGCCTGCCGGGGAAGCCGGCAAGGCCGCTGCCGAGGAGGTGGCATTTGACGACCTGCCCTCCTCCTCCGCTGCCTCTGGCTCCCGCGGGTACTTAAGGGTGAGCGATGACCTCTTCGTCCATCTCCTAGGCGCGTCGAGCACCAGGGCTCCCCTTGAGGGAGAGGTGTTCGACGAGGCGGTGCTGGCCACCGCCGGGCTCGAGGTCGTCGATGAGGCGGGCATTGGTGGCGTCGGCTCCCAGGAGGAGCGGCTGCTCCATGCCATGGCTACCAGCTTCCGGAAGCTTCAGGCACTCCACCGCGCCCATCTGGACAAGGCCAAGTCTAGGACGGCGGTGGTGGAGAAGGTGGAGGCGGACTTCAAGGGCATGTCGCCGAGGCGCAGGACTGGTCCCGCCAGGCTCAAGACGAGCTGAAGGCCGCCCAAGGCGAGCTGGCCAAGCGGGACGTCATGAAGTTGGCCGACGTCGAGAAGCCCCAAGATACGGCGAAGAACTTGGCCGCCAAAGCCGAAGCCGCCCGGACCCAGCGCGAGGCTGCACTGAACTCCCAGGAGGAGGATCTTGCCACACACGAGGAGAAGCTTGCCGCCACACTCCACGGCAAGGATGAAGAGGTGGACAAGCTCGTCGTGCGGCGGACCCAAGAGCTGGAGCTTAGGCATCAGGAGGCACTCAATGCCAAGGCTCTGGTTCACGCCGGCAAGGTGAAGGAGCTGGAGGAGCAAGCCTTGAAGCTGTCCACGGAGAAGGACATGCTCAACGGCGCCCTCGTGGAGGCGCACGGTGCGTTCGTCAGCAAGGCAGGAGAACTCTCGAAAGCCAACAGCTCCATCAGAGACCTCAAGCTGAAGCTGGGGGATCTCGAGAAGATGCTGTCGGAGGCTAAAGCCCAGGAGGGGATCCTGACCAAGGAGCTGGAGACCGAGAAGCAGCTGCGGATGGACGAGACCGCCAACCTCAAGGACCACATGGCAGGCGGGAAGCGCTCGCTTGAACGCCTCGCCGCCGTTGCGGAATCGGCCGCCACGCAGCTGGGCATCATGGGGATGCTGGACATGAGGTACGCCCCGGAGGCGAGCCTAAGCCCCAACATCAACCTGACCCTGTACTTTGAAAGGGTCGTCGGCGCTCTGGAGCGGCTTCATTCCGACCGGATGGCCTCCTTGGCCGAGGAGTCCCGGATGCTTTGCCGGGGTGTCATGACCAGGGTGCTTGCCAAGATAGCGCACTGGCATCCTGACCTCGATTTCGAAGCTGCGCTGAAGAGCTTGCCGGAGGATGCTGACATCACGGTGCTCAATGAGTGTATCAAGCCGATCCTCAGCCGCATCGATAAAATCAAGAGGTTGGAGGGCCAGCGCTGGAACTAGGCACCCCATTCCTTACCGCCGCTGCAAGTTCATGACCAAGACAATTGCTATCTTTAGTTAGAATCGCGGTGGCAATTTATGTAATATAACTCTGCAGTACTCTTGACATTTTGCATGCCATTTCCCTATTCGATTTTCCTTTGTATGTCCAACCTACGCTAACTGGGTAGGCTTGCCGGCCCGTAAACCCAGGGAGACATCTTGAGGACGGATCCCCATTAGCCTGCCGGGTGTGCTTTCTGTCGGGCAAACTACATTACCGCCCTCAACGCAACCACTCAATCTGTCGAGTTTGACTCGAGTCAGAGTCGAGAGCGTTGCTGACGGCGGAAGGCTACCCTGCCGCTCGCGACGCGGCCGCTTGAACTGTTGAGCGGACTCAAAACAGAACAAAGGCGTTGCCAATCGCGGGGGGGGGGGGGGGGGCACTGTGTTCAGGTTTCCCATACATAGGCTGAATCTCCGAGGACGATAACCTTATATCATGGAGAAGAGTTTAAAGGTTGGTATGACTTAGCTTTCTTGTTGCCGCCCTAGCGTCCATTGCGCTCGCCGGCAGCGCCGCTCTCTTGGCCGCCTTCTCCGCGGGGGTCGTGGCCAACTACCAGACCAGATTCTCACAATTGCGCCCCCTACCTGGCACGCCAAAGATGTCGGTGGGAAACAACACCTATGGGATCGCAAAAATCCCTACTACGGTTGCGGGCCGCGGGGTTCTGAGAAGAGTGGGATTAGCAATTGGCACAAAGATTGTTTACCCAGGATCGGGTCGCAAGGATGCGTAAAACCCTAATCCTGCTTGGTGAATGTATTGAGTGTTCTTGAGCTCTCGAACTAGCTACAGATGCTGCGTGGTTTGAAAGAGCTGAATCCTCTTCCCTGTATGCCTTGGGCCTCCTTTTATAGGCGGAAGGGGCTGCCATAGTGGCACACAGGAGGTGGAAAGAGCCTACAGTATTACGAGCTTATCACTTGTATTACAGGACAAGATGCATTTAATGCATGGCTTAGGTGTCCCTTCACTTTATCAGGGACAAGAGCGAGGCCCATCCCATCCGTCGCCGCTCCTCCTCGCTAAGACACGCGCCCTGGACAGCGATGCATGCGGTGCCATGTAGGCAGGCAGGCAGTTCAGGTGGCGCGGTGGAGCCTCCATGAAGATCTGCATGCCGCCACGCATGTGAGGGCTGAGTTGGCCTGGAAGCTGCATGTTGCCACGCAGGTCCCTGCCCAGCTGGTTGGGCTGGCAGCTGCATGCGAACGGCGGTGGGAATGTGGTTGGTGCGGGCCTGGCAGTGGCCCTGCTGTCGCCTCTGGCAAGGGTCTTGTCGGGTGGCCCGACAAGGGTCTTGCCGGGTGGCCTGGCAAGGGTCTTGCTGTGGCGCGCTGGCGTCCTTGGCAATGATCTTGCCGGGGGTCTTGTGGGTTTCTTCGGTAAGGATCTTTATGGGGAGTGTTGCCTTCCAATCCTCATTTGATCTTGGGCATTCTATGTCTTCACAAAGATCTGCATGCCACCATGGAGGTGCCTCCCGAGCCTTGGTCCAACGTGGTTGTTGGTGTTGGAGACCGAGGCTCGAGGGTGGCCTGCTCCGCTAGTGTGGGTGAGCTGCCCCGGCAAGGGGCTTGCCGGGGCTGCGGAGGCTGCCCCCGGTGAGGGTATTGCCTGGGAAACCTGCTTCGCCCATCTGCACTTTGTGGCCTTGGTCCTTGATGTTGCCTTGTTTGTCTTGAGCCTTCGGCTTCCTTCCGGCTTCCCTCCTTTGCCCAACTATGTGCAGCCATGGCATGTGGCTCTGACTGCCCGTGCACAAGTAAAGGGGTCAAAAGGAGATCCCCTACTTTTGTACACCGACAATATCAGGCATTAAAACTACTTTGGACCATATAAATTTGACTTGCAAGCTCAAGAACAGGGTCACCTCAGCAGCAAAAATTTGCAGTAAATAAAGCACTAGAACAAAAACTAATTGGACTATTGGAGGAGTCACATACCGAAGAACAATCCACCAAAGCAGTTTTCTGAATGGAGCTTTGAGCAAGGAGATAAAAAGTGGCAGCAAAATGAGAAAGAACACGAGTTTGAGCTACGGGATGATTTTTTCTGGATGAAGACAAAGTGTGTGGGTGCTGCAATAAGTGGAGGGGGGCCATGTGGGGCCCATGAGGTAGGGGGCGCACCCTCCACCCCCATGGCTAGATGGTGTGGCCCCCTGGTGTGTTCTAAGTGCCAGAAATTCTCAAATATTCTATAAAAAATCATACTAAATTTCAGGGCATTTGCAGAACTTTTATTTCAGGGTATTTTTTATTGCAAGGATAATTCAAAAAACACATAGAAAATACTATTTTTGCTTTATCTAAACTTAATAACAGAAAGTAAAAGGAGGGTACAGAAGGTTGTGCCTTCTAGATTCATCCATCTCATACTCATCGAAAGGAATCCACTAACAAGGTTGATCAAGTCTTGTTAACAAACCTCTTTCGATTAACATGAAACCGGAGAATTTTTAAATAACACTAGGTTACCTCAATGGGGATATGCATGTCCCGAAAAAAAGAATATCATATTTCTGTTTGACAGTAGGAAGAGGGAATTCAAAACCTCGAATAGTAATTGTTGAAATTTTTCCAATAGAATTGATACTGTGAACTTGAGGTTGTTTCTTTGGAAAGTGTACTATATGCCATTACCATTAACATGAAAAGTGACATTGCCTTAGTTGCAATCAATAACAGCCCCTGCAGTATTCAGAAAGGGTCTACCAAGGATGATCGGCATACTGTCGTCCTCAGGAATATCGAGAATAACAAAGTCCGTTAAAGTAGTAACGTTTGCAACCATAACATGCACATTCTCACAAATACCGATGGGTATAGTAGTTTATTTATTAGCCAATTGCAAAGAGATTTCAGTAGGTCTCAACTTATTCAAATCAAGTTTATGATATAAAGAGAAAGGCATAACACTAACACCGGCTCCAAGATCACATAAAGCAGTTTGAACATAGTTTCTTTTAATGGAGCATGGTATAGTTGGTACTCTTGGATCTCCTAATTTCTTTGGTATTCCACCCTTAAAAGTATAACTCGCAAGCATGGTGGAAATTTCAGCTTTCGGTATCTTTCTTTTATATGTAACAATATCATTCATATTCTTAGCATATGGATTCATTTTAAGCATATGAGTCAAACGCATACGCAAAAAGATAGGTCTAATCATTTCAGCAAAGCGCTCAAAATCCTCATCATCCTTTTTCTTGGATGGCTTAGGAGGAAAAGGCATGGGTTTCTGAACCCATGGTTCTCTTTCTTTATCGTGCTTCCTAGCAACGAAGTCTCTCTTATCATAACATTCATTCTTTGATTGTGGGTTATCAAGATCAACAAGAGGTTCAATCTCTACATCGTTATCATTACTAGGTTGAGCATTAACATGGACATCATTCTTAACATTATCACTAGGTTCATGTTCATCACCAGGTTGCGTTTCAGCATCAGAAATAGAAATATCATTGGGATTCTCTAGTGTGTCAATAACAAGTTCACTAGAAGCACACAAAGTCCTGTCCTTATTTTATTTCTTTTTATTACAAGGACTGGATGTATCAGTATTAATTATCTAAGAATCTTGCTCAACTCTCTTAGGATGGCGCTCAGGATACAAAGGTTCCTGGGTCATCTTACAACCTCTAGTCATAACTCTAACAACATTATCATTGTTCTTATTATTTAACTCATTGAGAAAATCATCTTATGCCTTAAGTACTTGTTCTACTTGAGTTGTAACCATGGAAGCATGTTCTAATAGGCATAAGATCACTTTTAACTCTAGACATATAATCACTCAAGTGTTCAACCATATAAGCATTGCGTTTCAATTATCTACCAAAATAAGCATTGAAGTCTTCTTGTTTAACAATAAAATTATCAAACTCATCCTAGCAGTCACTAGCTGTGACGCCCAGATAATTAAGCTACAGTAATTCCCGGTTAATGATGCCATGTCATCATGTTTATTGTTATTAAACTAGCAATTTTTCAAACCCGCCCTTTATTCAAAATTCAAAATCAAGTCAAACTCAAAAGTTTTCAAATGTCTAAAATAAAATGTTCATCATGTGGCAAATTTTCATTTGTTAATATTCGTGGTGAACCAACATTTTGGAAAGTGGTTTGATGCCCTGATCTAAATAAAACAGAAATATAAAGGTTAAATAAAAAATATCACCCCCCCACGCTGGACCAACCGGCCCAACTAGCCAACCGGCCAGCCCAGCCGCCCCCTCTTTGGCCTACAAGGTCACCCCCCCCCCCCGTGACCTAGCCCCAAAATATCTCCCGAGTCCCCCACTACTCCCACCCACGCGCTCTCTCTCTCCCACTCCCGATCTAGATCGGGATCGACCCCGCGGCGCCCTGATGACCGCGCCCTGCCGCTCGGTGCTGCTTGACACCGTCTCCCCCGTCGCCCGACATAGCCACCACGCAAAGCCCCCTCACCAGACTGCCTCCTCGACGCATCGCCAAACGCCCCGCCTTCCTCCATGGAGCCCTGCCTCGCTGGACGCCCCCACTGCCTCGGTGCGCCGGACCCCATCGTTTGACCTCCTCATCCTCTCCCTCGCCGGACTACCCCAAGCCTCAATGCCCTCTTCCCGACAACGTGGGTGAGGACCTCGTCGTCCTCCGTTGTCTCGCCCTCTTAGCCGCAGTGCGCCGCCGCTCACTGCGCCGATACCGACCTGGCCACCCCCCTCTCGCGTGTTGCCTCGCCAGCACTGCTGTTGCGAAACCGCGCCCAGCGCCCGTGCTCGCGCCACCCGTGTAGCTCTGCTGTTACTCGACTCCCGCCCCTGCCATCGCCGTGCTGCCCCTGCCCTGTTGCGCTCCACCGTCGTCGCCCGCGGTCCCCACCCCTCGCTGGTCGCCGCCCCACTCCTCACGGCTCGGGCCGACTCAATCGTGGCCGCCGGCGCGCGCCCTCCTGGGCGCCCGAGTGCTCCCCGCCCCTGGTGGCCTCGAGCACGCGCGCCCGCACCCATCTCCCGCTAAGCCACTAGGGCCTATGATAACGGGCCCCACACCCTAGTTTACAAAAAAGAATGTGTAATGTAAAAAATATATTAATAAAAATAATTAATTAATTAGTTATACAGTTAATTAACTAAATTAGCCTAACCACCTAGTTTAGTTAAGTAAACTGTTAGAGTAGACTAAAACAGTCAATGACAGTGGGTTTCCACCGCTGTTGACCAGTCAAACGTTGACTGGTCAACTGGGTCCCCCTGGCCCACCTGTCAGCCACTGGGTACACTTTTGTGTACACTGTGCTGGGTGCGCCTAGCATTTTAGCATTTATTTTCGAATTAAAATTAATTTCAGAATATTAATAAAACTTTGAAAATTAATAGAAATTAATCCGTAGCTCGGATGAAAAAGTTTTCTACATGAAAGTTTCTTAGAACGACAAGACGAATCCGATTTGGCGGTCCGTTTGTCTGCACCACGTCCCTAGCATTGTGAGCATGCAACCTTTCCCCTCTGGTTCATCTGTCTGACAGACGTCCGGAACCAGGAAAACTTTCCCGGATGTTTCCACCTTCGCCAGTATCCCCTAGCGCTGCGTTAGAACACCTCTAGCCCCGCTTATTGTCTTGTTATGCTTATGTTTGCATGTATTTATTGTTTCTTCCCCCTCTTCTTCTCCGATAGACCTCGAGACCGCTGTTGATGCCCCTGTGATCGACTACGTCGACGACGAACCTCCTTCTTGTCTGAGCAACCAGGCAAGCCCCCCCCCCCCTTTGATCATCCCGATATCTCCCATTCTATACTCTCATGCTTGCATTAGATTTGGCTACTATTATTGATTGCTCCTATTCTGATGCATAGCCTGCTTCTGTAACCTGCTGTTGTACCTTACATGCTTATCCTAAACTGCTTAGTATAGGTTGGTTAGTGATCCATCAGTGACCCCCACTTTGTCCTTGTTGCCCCTACTTCATCTTCGACAACTCAATCAACGTGATCAATGACCAGAGCCCGACACCTCACATCACATCACGCCCCTTTAGTTGCTCGACTCTACAGAGCTACTATCGGGTGCCGAGGGTGATCCCTCATAACGCACTCCTAATGATAATTTTGTAGTGTAGCTATTCGGTCGTGGTCATCGAGGGTGATTTCCTCTTTCACCATTCCCGATATGGCTCTGTCGTTCAACACCTCAAGTGTGAACCTCGAGGGTGGTCCCTCTTACGTTCACCTTGATGATTACATTGAGTGGAATCCTCCGTGGGTGATTTCTCGGGTTTTCCCCTTGATGTTTGGACACACGGTTACCTTGACTTTACTTGAGACCATTGTTGAAGTCGGGTCGGCCCTGAGGGGTACCCGCGAGTTGATGTGAAAGTCGAGCGGGCCCGTAGAGCACCCGCGAGTTTTACACATGACACTGCCGGGCAGACTGGGCCCTTGCCGTACGTCCATGAGATGGGGCGACGGGGTCACCTTATCGTGAGTCTCTGCTTGGTTCCGCGATCCCCCAATGCATTAACAGGTTAGGGTATTTGTTCTGAGTTGGCCTCTGGCCTTTATGCACTAACCACCACGCGAGAATAGATATGGGCCTCGGCGTCGCAGTATCAGCCGAAGCTTTGACAGACGTCCAGTTCAGCAGAGCGGCACGGTCGGATCGTGCTGGCCATCCGAGGTGGTGTTGGTATTTACCCTGCGTGCAACGACCCAGAGTGCTGCGGGCGATGGGCCCAAGACCCCGGAGCGCTTAGGATGTAGACCGGCAGGGACCTCTCTGCTGAGCCTAGGTAGGGCTGCGACGTGTTAATCTTCCGAGGGCGGGCATTGACCCCAAAAAGATGTGTCTGGCTAGAGTGATCGAGCGTGTTGGGTAACGTGTCCGCGGTAATGGAAGTTTAGACTTATATCCTGATCTTATATAACCAGAAATGGATACTTGAGATATGTGATGGATATGTGGCTCCGAGATTGCTTTCCCTCAGGGAGTCGGGGAAGGATCTCTGGGCGTTGATGCTACAACATGCTTGTTAATTATAAACTGCTATTATGTACTCTTCTACATGCTGCAAGATGCTTGGAGCTGCTTGAAGATGCTAGTCTTCGATAGGCTAGGCCTTCCCCCCTATTCTGGCATTCTGCAGTTCAGTCCATAGATACAAACCTTCCATTTGATACCAATGCATACTTAGTATAGGTTTGATGCTTGTGAGTACTTTGGATGAGTACTCACGGTTGCTTTGCTACCTTTTCCCACTTCTTTCTTCTTTACGGTTGATGCAAAAAGATGGTGGATCCCTGGAGACAGATGCCACCGCCAATGGATGCTTCTACGTGGAGACCGCCGACGACCAGGAGTAGTTAGGAGGTCCCAGGCAGGAGGCCTTGCCTCTTCGATCGTGTTGCTTTTGTGCTAGCCTTCTTAAGGCATTCTTGTTTAACCTTATGTCTGTACTCAGATATTGTTGCTTTCGCTGACTCTTGTGTATCGAGCTATGTATTCGAGCCCTCGAGGCCCCTAGCTTGTAATATAAAGCTTGAGATATTTTATTTGTGTCTAGAGTTGTGTTGTGATATCTTCCTGTGAGTCCCTGATCTTGATCGTACGCATTGTCGTGTATGATTAGTGTATGAATCGGGGGCGTCACACTAGCAAACTTTGTAGATGGGATATCACCCTTATCAAATCTATAGAGAGAATTTACCTTTACTACATTTGTCGGGTTATCAAGGCCATGTATCTCTTCAATAGGCGGTAAATTCTTAACATCTTCAACTTGAATACCTTTTTCTTTCATAGATTTTTTTGCCTCTTGCATATCTTCAGGAATGAGAAATAGAATACCCCTTTTCTTCGGAGATGTCTTAGGAGTTGGTTCAGGAAGTTCCCAATCATTATCATTACTCAATATATTATTCAATAGCAATTCATCTCGCTCAACAGTTCTTTCCCTGAAAACACAACCAGCACAACTATCCAGGTGGTCTCTGGAAGCATCGGTTAGTCCATTATAAAAGATATCAAGTATTTCACTTTTCTTGAGAGGATGATAAGGAAAAACATTAAGTAATTGGAGAGCCTCCCCCAAGCTTGTGGGAGATTCTCTTCTTCAGTTTGCACAAAATTGAATATTTCCCACATGGCAGGTTGTTTCTTATGAGCGGCAAATTATTTTGCAGAGAAGTAATAAATCATATCCTGGGGCTACGCACACAACCAGGAGCAAGATAATTATACTATATTTTGGCATCACCCTTTAACGAGAAAGGAAACAATCTAAGAATATAGTAATAGCGAATTTTTTCCTCATTAGTAAATAGGGCGGCTATATCATTCAGTTTAGTAAGATGTGCCACAACAGTTTCAGATTCATAGCCATAGAAAGGATCAGATTCAACCAAAGTAATTAACACGGGATCGATAGAGAATTCATAACCCTTATCAGTAACACAAATAGGTGAAGTAGCAAAAGCAGGGTCATATTTCATTCTAGCATTCAAAGACATTTTTTCAGCTTAGCTAACAGTTTCTTAAGATCATATCTATCATTGCAAAGCAAAGAAGTCTTTAGTGGTTTCTTCATCCATAACATAACCCTCAGGTACAATAGGCAATTCATATCTAGGGGGAGAATCTTCATCATCACTTTGAGTAATATCATCAGTTTCAGTACTTTCATTCTCTCTAGCCCTATCAAGTTGTTCATCAAGAAATTTACCTAGTGGCACAGTATTATCAAGCAGAGAAGTAGTATCATCATAAGTATCATGCATAGCAGAAGTGGCATCATCAATAACATGTGACATATCAGAATCAATAGCAGGTATAGGTGTCACAAGTTTACTCAAAACAAAAGGTGAATCAAGTGCAGAGCTAGATGGCAGTTCCTTATCTCCCCTCGTAGTTGAGGGAAAAATCTTGGTTCTTTGATCTTTCAAATTCCTCATAGTGATCAACAGATATAAATCCCAAGTGACTTGGAGAATAGAGTTGTGCTCCCCGGCAACGGTGCCAGAAAAAGGTCTCGATAAACCACAAGTATGGGGGATCACAACAATTTTTGGGGGTAGAGTATTCAACCTAAATTTATTGATTCGACACAAGGGGAGCCAAAGAACATTCTCAAGTATTAGCAGCCGAGTTGCCAATTTAACCACACTTGGAAGACTTAATATCTGCAGCAAAGTATTTAGTAGCAAAGTAGTATGGAAGTAACGGTAACGGTGGCAAAAGTAATAGTAGCAGTTTTGTAGCAATCGTAACAATGGCAATGGAGAAGTAACTTAGCAAAGATTAATATGAGACGAGCTCGTAGGCCATGGATCAATGATGGATAATTATGTCGGATGTCATTCAACATGCAATAGTTATAACATAAGGTGACACTAACCAGGCTCTAGTTCATCAATATAATGTTGGCATGTATTCCGAATATTCATATGTTCTTATGGAAAAGAACTTGCATGACATCTTTTGCCCTGCCCTCCCGTGGCAGCAGGGTCCTATTGGAAACTAAGGGATATTAAGGCCTCCTTTTTATAGAGTACCGAACCAAAGCATTAGCACTTAGTGAATACATGAACTCCTCAAACTATGGTCATCACCGGGAAGTGTCCTGACTATTGTCACTCCGGGGTTTGCCGGAACATAACACGTAGTAGGTGACTGTAACTTAAAAGGTAGGATCACGAACACACATATATTCACCAAAACATAATAGATTCAGATCTAAAATCATGGCACTCTTGCCCTAGTGACAAGCATTAAGCATGGCAAAGTCATAGCAACATCAATCTTAGAACATAATGCATACTAGGGATCAAACCCTAACAAAAATAACACCATTACATGGTAAATCTCATCCAACCCATCACCGTCCAGCAAACCTACGACGGGATTACTAACGTACGGCGGTGAGCATCATGAAATTGGTGATAGAGGATGGTTGATGATGACAATGGCGACGGATTCCCCTGAGGTCCGAACAAACTCTAGACTAGTCTTCCCGAGGAAGAACAGGGCTTGGCGGTGGCTCCGTAACGTAAAACATGATGGATCCTTCTCTCTGATTTTTTCTCCCCGAACATGAATATATGGAGTTGGAGTTGAGGTCGGTGGAGCTCCAGGGGGCCCACATGGCAGGGGGCATGCCCTAGAGGGCGCCCCCACCCTCGTGGATAGGGTGTGGGCCCCCTTCTATTGATTCTTTCGCCAGTATTTTTCATTTATTTCAAAAAATGACTCCATGAGGTTTCAGGTCATTCCGAGAACTTATATTTCTGCAAAAAATTACACCATGGCAATTCTGCCGAAAACAACGTCCATCCGGGTTAGTTCCATTCAAATCATGCAAATTAGAGTCCAAAACAAGGGCAAAAGGGTTTGGAAAAGATACGTTGGAGACGTATCACACGTCAGGAGTTAATAATAGGTGTGAAGTCCACCCCAGAAAAAAAGACAATAACTCGGGATGATGGACCGATAACTTGTACGTTCACACGGCGCGGCCAATCGTACGGGTGTAGAGGCGCATTCAAAAAAGGGCTCGAACGCTCAGCCTGTGTATTTCTCGTGCAAATATATAATTTAGTGCCATTGGTTATTTACATTAAACATAATGCATTGACGTATCATTGTAGAGGCGCACAAAATGGATATTGTAGTCACACAAAAGAAATGGATATTGTAGGCTGCTACTTAGAAGTGTTACCTCATATGATTACATAGCCTCCATTTCTTAAACTGCATACCCGTTGAATTAATATATGAATATTCCATATATTACTTCATAATAGAACCTTAAACCATCCAAGACTAATGAATTGGAATGCAAGACTAAAAATGGTGCATGTACATGATAGCTACATTAGTTGTTTGAAGAAACATCAGTGTAACTTTGGCATGCACAATTGAACAGGATTATTTAGAAAAAAATGTGATATGTGAGTGTCCAATCTTTATAGCGTTTAATCGATATTGTATCTTTGTCCACTATACGAAGTAGATATTGATTTATGTTCAAGCGAAGCACATCCACGATCGCTAGATAGTGATATGTGAATGAATTGTGCAATCTCTCTCACACGCATACATATCTCATTTCTCCGTGGGCATCGGAATCACACACACGTACTTCGTGTATTTCTCTCCCTCCGTGAAGGTTAGAATTCGTCTTTCTACACCGTCCTACAAGTCTGTCAAACAGAAACACACACGCTCTCTCTGTCGAACACGCCGACCCCATTAATTCCTCCCACCCACCACCACTAATGTCTCAAAGTATAATTATGTCTCGCACACAGATGCCTAAGGTTAACTCAAGCTGGATCCCCATTGTCGGTACTCATATGGTTCCGGGACTCAAAAGACGACGGAGTTTATTATTGACTTGAAGGCCAAAACTTTCGTCATCTTTTGAGTCCTGGAACCATATGAATACATACGATGGGATCCAGCAGAGTAGCTTTTGTTTTGAGATTTCACTCTCTGTCTCTCTCTCTCTCTCTCTCATATACACACACATGTAGACATTGTTTCTCTCTTCCAATTTTTTCCGGCACTTTTATGCACACCACTTGTTTATCTCCGTGATGTTTTAAGTATGCCTCACACAACATTCTATCTACCTATCACTTAATATAGACAGGTGTCACACAAACTCCTTCTCCCTATATCTAGGTGCCACTGCCCCCTCCACCCCCCCCCCCCCCGCCCACACGCTTCCCAACACCGAAGGAGTAGGGTGACACCTCGATCTTGATACTAATCTATCTACTGGCTTCTCTCTCAAACAAACACACACACACACACGACCCGACACCGAAGGAGTAGGGTGGGACCTTGATCTTGATAGTAATCTATCTACTCGCTTCGCTCTCAAACACACACACACATACACATAGACACACCCGCTAAGTGTGCCTCTACGCCTACCGCGCGCACACTCTGTATTCAGAGTACTTAGAATACAAGATTAAGGATGGATTTGTTTCTTTTTAACATTATATATGAAGTTGTAGCCACCCTGCAAGTCATGTACACTATACATGCAATTAAATTTTTATAGAGGGAGAATCATACATGCAATTAACTCAAATGGATTGGATGTGACTATTATTTCTAGCATAAGAGCATCTCCAGCGGAGCTAGCAAATTTCCTCCTGCTTACTTCCACGGAGGACGACATCCAACGCCAGCGGCATACATTTTCACAGCTCTAACCAACCAGAGGAAATTCATGCAAACACGGACTGATTTCATATAAGCATGAAGGATTACGTATAAAAGAGCCGAATCTTCATATAAACATGACGGATTTCATTACATTTACATGAACTAAGCGGTGCTAATTCGGCTCTTGTGGTATAATTAATACCTAATCTAAATGGCCACCAGCGGATCCCTTTGTCTTCCTCATGTTCGGCAGACACTTGCAGATTCGATGAAGGTCCTCAGAAGAGACGGAGCAGCAAACAAACCACATGTATACGCAGTCATTGCCTTGGCGATGGCCTTCATGGGACACAAGTGGCGGTGGCCTCCTGTGTTCTACTTCTCCTTGATGATGCCGGTGGACACGGAGAAACCGGCAATAGACTCGTCGCTCTCCATGCACCCGACTTCTGTCACTACCTGCATGTCGTTGCTGTAGGCACGGGAGGCGCGCCCAAAGAAACAGGAGGCTATCCCATCGCAGACACTGGTGGTGTGGTACGACGCCGCAACAACGACGCCCGTGCCGCCGTGCTCGCCATCGTGCGGGCGTGGAGCAACTCGTAACTCCTCATCCAGCTGAACTGGAGTGGTGAGTTGTTGAACCATGCGCCGGCTTGGGGCGGCAACTGGCTCCGTTGGGCCAAGCGAGGTTGGTGAAGCACCGAGCGGCCTCGCTCATATCCGAAGGGCCCAGCAAGCCACCCAGCCGGGTAGTATGCCGGAGAACGGCTCCTCGGAAGCCATCGGAAGTGTGGAGAATGCAGTGAAGGAGGACATGGGGGAGTGGCTGTCGGATTTTGGGTTCCGCAAACCCTTGAGAGATTCGAGCTATAAGTGCATCTAGTGCCCCTTATTGATTTTGGTGTATTGAAGAGCTATAGGTTAGGAGACTAATATGTTTGTGAGTGTACACAGGCTCTATAAGTCGATGAGAAGTTTGATATTTATGATGAAAGTTGACCCCTAAAAATGTATGTCTTCCGCTGAAGACTTCGGTTCTCCTGAAGATTTTGAATGTGAAGAAATTGGTGTGACCTTGAAGACTTGGATATTGATGCGAGGATTATGAAGCGTGAAGACTTTTTTTGTAGTTTCTTTTTCTCCTTCTTGAGTCATAGGAAACACCGTACTGTTAAAGGGGGTCGAGGTAATAGTAAGGAAACTGATTTCCAAGTGATGCTCATCTCAAAATCCTACACCTACCCAGTCCTTTCGACTGAAGCCATTGGAAATCTCATATCACTTCAGTCAATTTCTTCAGAGAAAGAGACGAAGATCTTCTGGTCTCTAAGGAATTTCGTCTGACTGAGGAGTTAGGAATTCGCCAGTGCGAATTTCCTACACAGTGAGGAACATGATAGCCCTGTGGAATTTGAACCTCATATTCCCGACCGTTGCTGTGCTATGTGCCAGCTGTTTAAAATATCTACCCAACTAACGGTCATATCATTGAAGGGCATTTATGTCTTATCATGTTGGGCTGCTCCCTAGGCTACAAATAGCCGCCTCCTACAACCACTAGCTGGTTGGCTGCTCTGAGAGAAATTGACACTTGTCATTGAGAGCATCCCATCCTCTGAGGACTTTGACGTACAACTATCATAGCAGTTGGAACTGGTCTACCAAATCATTGTCTTCACCCAGTCAACTGGTTCTATTTCCTCAACCCTTTCATTTCCTCATTCATGTGTTGATGAACCTGGTCATTACTGTTTGAAGACTTTGATTGAAGATTTTTTCTAATTCCTCATTCCTAATTCTTTAGTCACTTGGTCTTCAGCCTGCTTATCCTGTTATCACGCTATATGTACTTTGTGCTTGTTTTCATTTCATTATGATGACTATGTTGTTGCTCTGTTCTATTTATTCTTGAGTACTTATTCTGCTGCTAGTCTGTCGTTGCTTAGAAATTTCTTCACCTAGAAATTCCTCGGTGACGAATTTGAAAAAATCGCCTATTCACCCCCTCTAGTCGATATGACGCACTTTCATGAACACTGGGGTGCATGCAGAAATCTCAACCTACCCAGCCTGCCAACTCGCGAACTTCAGAGAGACAACAAGTACGCCCTATCCTGACTAAAGTGGTCTTCACCTACGAAAGCCTCTGGTCGTGATGCTATGATGGGCTCGGCGATGACCTCCGTCCTGCCTCCCTGGCGGTCTTGGTCTTGTTGCACCAGAATGAAAATCTTTGGTTGATTCCTCGGGACTTTGCGCTTGCTGCTTGCCTCCTTTGCACCTAAGGGGAAACTCCGCACCCGCTGGCACCCGCTAGGCCTTGGTCGTCATAGCTCACGTCAGCTGAGCCTCGCGAGGTGCACCTTGCATATAAATCTCCGCTCCTCGGGAGCCAGCCTGGGGAGGCCGATCCCCTTGGAGGTCTTGGCGTCGCCTCCCTTGCAAGGCTTGGCCCCTCACGAGGGTCTTGAGCTATTGATGTTGAAGCAAGGCCGTACCAGGCCGTCGATGGAGCCATGCCGTGGGCTGCAGGCAGGCAAGTTTGGGTACCCCTATATCCAAAACACCGACAGTAGCCCCTAGGCCCAAGGCGTGCTCGGACTTGGCTTCTAGGCGAAGCCAAAGGCAAGCACGGAGCGTCTTGGGCCCTAACCGCCTGCGGCCTTGGACAACGCGTGGCGATTGATGGGATATCACATCCCTAGTTCTGGTATGACCTGGACTAGCTAGTCATTTGTGCATCATGTTAAAATTCCATTTAAATTTGAAATGAGGATTTGTGAACCCTCAGTATCATCTATGGAAATGACCCAAATAAAAATTGCTCCAAAAGGGTCCAAGAAAATGCTCATGTTGCTCTCTGAAAATATTAGACAGAGATAAAAATCAAACCAATATTTTTAAGAGCTCACAAGTATTTATTTTGGGAATTTGGAATTAATGCATAGATATTTGCATTGGAAATATATTAGTTATATATATTAATATATGTCCAAAAATTATGCCACTTGTTGGGGAGTTCAGGAATAATACCACTAGTTCCTACAAAATTGGCATAAGAAAATAAAATGGTTTAGTATTTTATTTAAACCAAACAAATGTCAGAAAAATAGAAAAAGAAATGAATGGGAATAACCTTACCTGGACCTACCTGCGGCCCAGCTCCTGTGCTGGCCCGGCACCGCGCAACCCAGCAGCTGGCCCAGCCCACCTGGCCCCCCTCCTCTGTCGTCTTCCTCCCCGACAGGAGGACAGGCGCGTGCCCGACGCGCGCGCACCGCCGCGCCGCGCCACCTCCTCCCTCCCTGCCTGCCTGTCCTCCCTCTCGTCGTTCTGGATGCCCCGCGCGACGCCACGCGCCACCCCACGCCCCGCTCACTCTCCCCCTGCTCTCTCCCTCGCTGTTTCCCCCACCGTGCCCGAACGCTGCCGTCACCGCCGCACGCTGTTGTCGCGCTCCCCGCCGTCCCCTCGCTCCTCCGACGCACCCAGGAGCTTCGCCTCCTCCCTCTGTAGCCTCTCCGCCTAGCTGTGCATCGTCGGACGCCCCGTAGAGCCGTCCCTGTTGCCTTCATCACCTCCGGCCGCCGTGGATCTCCGTCGCCGCTCGCCGCCGTCAGCGCCTCCCCCGAGCTCGCCGTTGTCTCTTCCGGTCCCCTGTGAGCCCCCCGCGTCAGTTCCCCCTCCTCCCCTGCTTTCCCATGCACCGTAGCCGCGCGCCCGCTCGAGCCGAGCTCCGGCCACCGCCGCGAGCTCCGCTCCCGCGAGCTCCGGCGCCCCCGTGGCTTCCTGTCTGCTCCACTAGATGCGCGAGAGCACGGGCTACGCCCCGGTGCTCTCAGACGCCGCCCCCGTGGCCCCCAACGCGGACGCCGCCGCGTCCTGTGGTCGCCGACGACGACCTCGCCGGCCTGACTGGTGGGCCCCGTCGTCCAGGTGATTAGCTTAGTGCTAATCACCGCCTAACTAACCACTAACACTGACCAGTGGGCCCCAGCGCCCCTAATCTTTTAATTAGGATTAAACTAACCCCTGTTTAACCCCCTGTCACTGACATGTGGACCCCACACGTCAGGTTTGACCCTGGTCAGCCCCGGTTGACCTGTTGACGTCATGCTGACGTCATGCTGACGCAGTAATATATTTTCTGGATTTAAGTTAAATCAGGAAATTCCAGCAAATGATTCAAACTTCAAAAAAATCATAGAAATTCAACCGTAGCTCAGATTGAAATAAGTTATATATGAAAAATTATTAGAAAAATGCAATCTTTCCATCTGTACTAGTTTCATGCATGACAAACCAACTTATACATGTTGTATATGAGAAAACACATTATGGCATTTTAAGAGACTTAATTTAGAGTTGCATTTGAACCCTTGGTTCAAATGTATCTCTTCCAAATAGAATGCTAGATGCATTAGCACAAACAACATCACATCTACATGCCATGATCATGCATCATATTGTTGCATATGTTGTGTATTGATTGTCGACACCGTTCCTTCTCGATAGGTCCTGCTCCGGAGAGTGTTCCATAGTACCTGTCTGAGGAGCAGTGGCTTCCTTGTTGATCTACCAGGCAAGCAAACCCCCTTGTTCATTTCGATACAATCCTACTCTCTCGCTCCTGCTCTCAGTTATTGCATTAGGACAACAACGATTCATCTGCTACTTTGTGCTGCGGTAGTTGAACCCATTCCTCTGCATGACCTGTCATTGCCACAGTAAATAGTTGAAACCCACTAGCATGTGTAGGAGTTGATTGAGCCATGTTGTGTTCCTACCATGCTATGCCTGCTATTGCTTAGAGTTGTGTCAGGTCTGATTCATTGGGAATGAAATCGAGTGTTACAATATGTTCTGATGCTGAGAGTGAAGTGTGTGAACACGATTTGGTAAAGGTAGCGGTGAGAGGCCATGTAGGAGTACATGGTCGGTTGTCTCACTGGAACCGTCCTTAAGCACTTAGTTCTATGTATGTTGTCCAATGACTCGATACTACCACACAATGGGTTCCGGTAACCCAGCCCCCCTCGACTTATTAACCAACTTGATCTCTGTCCAGGAGTCGCAACTAGTTTCTGGTGTTTGTATGTAGTGCTATTTTTCTACCAAGTGGCACCCGGCAGGGTGGGCTTGGGACAGACTAGGCACACGTAGCCTGGTGTACCGAGTGGCACACGGATGGTGGGCTCGGGAACCCTGCACACATCTTTTGGGGCCGTGAGCGACACCCCGGCCGGATCTCCTTGCGGATGGAACCCGAATAGGCGATAAACCTAGGCTAGAGTCTTGTGCGGTTAGTCAGGTCGTGGCCGACACCCTCGCCAGGCTTCCGCTTGAAGGTTGCCGAGATACATGACGTGTACATGGCGGTAAGTGGCGAGAGCGTGTGTGAAGAAGTACACCCCTGCAGGGTTAACATGATCTATTCGAATAGCCGGGTCCGCGGTTATGGACTTCTTAGATGCTTACATGGTACATAGAAAACTTGAAGTGGATACTCTAAAATGCTCAAGACAAGTGTGAGTGCTATGGATGGCCTTCTCATAGGGAGACGGGGATGAATCCATAGTAGTGTATTGTGTGGTGATTAGTGGACTCGTGTGCGCCATATCACCTCAAAGAAGTTCTGGTAGTCGTAGAACAGGATAGCCACAGAGTCAAAGCTGGCTTGCTGCAACTAAACCCCACATTACCCTCTTGATACAAATGCATGTATGATAGGATCTGATGTAAGTCTTGCTGAGTACATTTGTACTCATGTTGCTTTATTTATGTTTTGCAGCGGAGACTTTGGTCTTACTAGTGCTCTCGTGGACTTCGACGAGTAGCTTGTACCTCAGCTACGATCTTGATCGGATGTTGTAGATAGTCAGGCTCTTCCGCCTTTTTCATTGGTAGATGTCTGTACCCAGACATGTAATGCTTCCGCTTGTTGCTTGTATGCTCTGTATGATGGGTCTTGTGACCCCTATTTGCAATAAATGCTATGATGGCTCTTTGAGCCTTATCTATATGAGATGTTAAGTTATGCTGTGATTCCATGTTGTACAGCACATACTTGCATGTTATGCGTACGTGTAATGTGTATTGCTATGTGTGGGATCTGACTATCTAGTTGTTTATCCTTAGTAGCCTCTCTTACCGGGAAATGTCTCCTAGTGCTTCCACTGAGCCATGGTAGCGTGCTACTGCTCCAGAACACTTAGGCTGGCCGGCATGTGTCCTTCTTCGTTCTTGTGTCTGTCCCTTCGGGGAAATGTCACGCGATGAATACCGGAGTCCTGTTAGCCCGCTACAGCCCGGTTCACCGGAGTCCTGTTAGCCTAGTGCTACAGCCTGGATTCACTCGCTGATGACCGACACGTTCGATGCTGGGTCATGGATGCCTGTCCCTGTAAGTTTGTGCCACTTTGGGTTTACGACTAGCCATGTTAGCCCGGGCTCCTTATCATATGGATGCTAGCGACACTATCATATACGTGTGCCAAAAGGCGCAAACGGTCCCGGGCTAAGGTAAGGCGACACCCGTGGGGATACCGTGCGTGAGGCCGCAAAGTGATATGAGGTGTTACATGCTAGATCGATGTGGCATTGAGTCGGGGTCCTGACATGGGACGTGTGCGTCTCCACTTCCCCATGCTACCTTGAAATCTATCTGACTTAATGAGTCGATGCTGCATGCAGAAGATCATCATTACAGGAGCTCGTGGAGGCCGGCGGTTGGCCTCCCTCGGGCAATAAATGAGGGGAGGGGCAGAGCCCCCCTTGCTAATCTCCTTCTTCATCTTCACTACTCATCTCTTCTCCTTCTCCATCTTGCCGCTGCATCCATGGCGCTGACGAGGAGGTTCTCATCGGCTGAGAAGGGGAAGGCTCATAATGACGGACCAGCTTCTCCACCACCCAAGAGGGGTCGCTGCTGTACCCGCAACCATGCCGCGACGCGGGGGGCGGCCCCCAGGGGGCGCGTGCGAGCATCTCCGGGGCCGGCCTCTCCCTAGGGGTCCATGGAGGGGATTCTTCTCGCGGCGGGGCCCCCCGGCCATGGGGCAGCCCCCGCGACGAGGGGAGGCGTGCTATGGCCGCTCGCCCTCCTCGGCCTCGCTTCTCGTTGATGGATGTCCTCCCAGAGTTCATGGTGTGGTTGGAGAGGCCCACTGGCACCTCGTTCTGGCTTCCGCGCTTCTTCATTGGTGAGCTGGCGACCTCAGGGCTCGACGGCCCCTTGCTTCAGGCCGAGGGCTGCTGTAGCAGGGCCTCGTGTGTGGGGATTGAGGTCGCTGCCGCGGGCTGCATGGTCCTGACCCACGGCTGGGAGGCGTTTGCCTGCGCATGAGTCCTGAGTGGGAGGTGCACCCTCCAATTCAAGTATGATGGCCTGGCAACCCTCTTCGTGAGGGTGTTCAGGGAAGAGGGCCGCCGTGCGGGGTGCTTCCCAAAAGACAACAACAACGATGAGCTTGGCCTTGATGTCGGCCGTGCCGGCGGTGGGGGTGAGCTTAGCCTTGACGACATCCACACCTCCTCCCACAGCGGCAGCTCTTCCTCGAGCGAGAGCTCGACCAGGAGCGGCTATGATGAACCTCCACGCCGTGGAGCTTAGATCGAGGGAGGCGGCGTATCGTCTTGCTGCCACATCCCGATGAAGCAGGATGAGAGCCCGTCCTGACTTCGGGGCCCACGAACTTGGACTCAAGACCTGTTGCGGCCTTGCGGGCTGCTTTTGTTTAATCTTTCCTTCCTTCTGCAATTTGAAAAAAGTAGGGTGCCCCGCTAGGGTGTGTAATGAACTATGGCAGTCATGCCCTTTATGCTATGCTTATTGTCTTAATGCTGTGTCGTGACGTTTGTATTCTAGGTAGGCAAGGGTGGGGTGACTTAGCTTGTCATGATTGCGACATCTTCTCACTTCGCGGGAGCGCAACTCTTGATGCCCGGCGGAGCCCCCCTTCCTGATGACTCGGGGACCACCGATCTCGGGAGGTGCTGAAGGCCACGGGAGACACTGTGGACCTGCCGCAGAGCTGTCTAGAGGAAAAGAAATCTTAACGGGCACCTCATTCCTCTTTACGCAAGCCCCCTGCCATAGGTTTAGTTGTGGCTTAATGCACCGCGTCGCACTGCCCGAGGGACACGGACATGAGGGGGCGCTGGTGCCCATGAGCTTGATCAAGGGCTCCTCACGAGGATAAAGCGGAAGCACTGGGGCAACGGGGTTCGGCGAGGTGTGCTTATGCGAGGACAGGCCTGTACGCACACACCTTCCTAGCCCCCACGCGTGACGCATGCTAGGAAGAGCGACGGGCAACTACCGCCCTTTCCTGGACCAGACTAGAACGACCAGAACGAGAGGAGAGAAAATCCAACTTGGCGAACCAAAACTTGAAAACTCCGAATTCCATTAAAAGGCTGTGAAACAACTTCGGAAAGCAAGCCAATGAACATCCGCGACCGGCACCTAATTTAGTCTTCTCACGAGCGCGGAGCTAACTGCTCCAACTAGGACATGGGAAGGAGCCCCCGTTGGGCCCCAAGGAGGTGGTCAGGAGACTCTGGGGCGTGTATAGCCCCACTCATTATTACGTCAGACTGTCACGAGCGGAGACTGACACAGGCCGGAGCCTTGCTTCATGGGTAGAACTTCAGGAGGTGCTGGATGTTCTAGGCGTTCTGGTTGGGGATCTCGTCCTGTGTCTCCAGGCACACGGCGCCCGGCCTGGAGACATGGACAATCCTAAACTGGCCCTCCCACATGGGAGAGAGCTTGTGCAGCCCTCCCAGGAGAGCACCCGCCTCAGGACGAGATCGTCCACCTCGAGCGTCCTGGAGTGGATGCTGCGGTAGGGGTACCGCCGCAGCGCCTGCTGGTACCTTACCACTCTGAGCAAGGCTTGACGACGACATTCCTCCCCCAGCACGAGATCCATCCCCCCACGTGGCATCCTGATGTGCCTCGTCGAACGCCAGGACCCGCGTGGAGCGATGCTTGACCTCGTGTGGGAGAACCGTTTCAGCTCCGTAGACAAGGAACAATGGTATCTCGCCCGTCGGCTTGGTCGTTGAGGGAGTCCTGGACTAGGGGGTGTCCGGACAGCCGGACTATCATCGTCCGCCGGACTCCAAGACTACAAAGATACAAGATTGAAGACTCCGTCCCGTGTCCGGATGGGACTTTCCTTGGCATGGAAGGCAAGCTTGGCGATACGGATATGTAGATCTCCTACCATTGTAACCGACTCTGTGTAACCCTAGCCTCCTCCGGTGTCTATATAAACCGGAGGGCTTTAGTCCGTAGGACACAACATACATTATAACAATCGTACCATAGGCTAGCTTCTAGGGTTTAGCCTCCTTGATCTCGTGGTAGATCCACTCTTGTACTACCCATATCATCAATATTAATCAAGCAGGACGTAGGGTTTTACCTCCATCGAGAGGGCCCGAACCTGGGTAAAACATCGTGTCCCTCGTCTCCTGTTACCATCCGCCTAGACGCACAGTTCGGGACCCCCTACCCGAGATCCGCCGGTTTTGACACCGACATTGGTGCTTTCATTGAGAGTTCCTCTGTGTCGTCACCGATAGGCTTAATGGCATCTTCAACCAACAACGCTGTCCAGGGTGAGACTTTTCTCCCCGGACAGATCTTCGTATTCGGCGGCTTCGCACTGCGGGCTAATTCGCTTGGCCATCTGGAGCAGATCGAAAGCTACGCCCCTGGCCGTCAGGTCAGATTCGGAAGCCTAAACTTCACGGCCGATGTCCACGGAGACTTGATCTTCGACGGACCCGAGCCACATCCAAGCGCGCCGCACTGTTGCGATGGGCATGATCTAGCTCTGCCGCCGAACAGTGCCTTGGTGGCCGCACACGAATCCGCTCCGGCCATTAGTCCGGAGCCGATCGCCCGGATAGAGGATCGGTGGATAGACACCGCCTCGGGGGCTTCAACATCCACGGCGATGGAGCCGAACACTAATCTTGTCCCCCGCGAAACTTGTGATTCCGAGGTGCCGGACTCCTTGCCGGACTCCGAACCTCCCACGCCTCTGCCAATCGATTCGGATTGGGCGCCGGTTATGGAATTCACCGCCGCGGACATCTTCCAATACTCGCCTTTTGGCGACATCCTGAATTCACTAAAGCATCTCTCATTATCAGGAGAGTCCTGGCCGGACTATGGCCAGGATGGTTGGGATGCAGACGACGAAGAAATTCAGAGCCCACCCACCACCCACTTTGTAGCCACTGTCGACGATCTAACCGACATGCTAGACTACGACTCCGACGACATCGACGCTATGGACGACGATGCCGGAGACGAACAGGAACCAGCGCCTACAGGGCACTGGAAGACCACCTCGTCATATGACATATACATGGTGGACACCCCAAAAGACGGGGACGGCGAAGAAGCAGCGGAGGCAGACTCTTTAAAGAAGCAGCCCAAACGCCGGCGTCAGTGGCGCCGCTCTAAATCCCGCCACAGCAAGAATGGATATTCCGGCACAAGAGATAATAATACTCCAGAGAGTGCCGAAGACAATCCCCTCCAGCAAGACTTAGCGCAGGAGGATGCAGAAGCAAGCCCTCACGAGAGGGCGGCAGACGAAGAGGTTGAGGATCATAACTATATGCCTCCCTCCGAGGACGAAGCAAGCCTCAATGATGACGAATTCGTCGTACCTGAGGATCCCGTCGAACAAGAGCGTTTCAAGCGCAGGCTTATTGCCACAGCAAACAGCCTAAAGAAAAAGCAGCAACAGCTTCAAGCTGATCAGGACCTGCTGGCCGATCGATGGACCGAGGTCCTCGCGGCCGAAGAGTATAAACTCGAACGCCCCTCCAAAAGTTACCCAAGACACAAGCTGCTCCCCCGATTTGAGGAGGAAGCATACATACCTCCATCACCAGCGCACGATATGGCTGACCGACCACCCCGTGGTCGTGATAGAGAGGCATCCAGGGCCCCAGCCAAGACTGTACCCCAACATCGCTCCAAAAGTACGAAGCCAAGAGGGAACGCGCTGGACTTGCGGGACATATTGGAGGACAAAGCAAGACAATCCAGATCCATCTACGGTTCACGTGGGCACCCCACGACCCACGACGAATACCGTCGCGCCGGATACAATAACCCCGGCCGGGCCGAGCACAGCAGACAGCGCTCCCTCGAGCTGCATCGCGATATTGCTCAATACTGAGGCGCCGCACACCCACTATGCTTCACTGACGAAGTAATGGATCATCAAATCCCTGAAGGGTTTAAACCCGTAAACATTGAATCCTACGATGGCACAACAGACCCCGCGGTTTGGATAGAAGATTATCTTCTCCACATCCATATGGCCCTCAGCGACGATCTCCACGCCATCAAGTACCTCCCACTCAAGCTTAAAGGACCAGCTCGGCATTGGCTTAACAGCCTGCCCGCAGAGGCAATTGGGTGTTGGGAAGACCTGGAGGCCGCATTCCTTGATAACTTCCAAGGCACGTATGTGCGACCACCAAATGCCGATGACCTAAGCCACATCATTCAGCAGCCAGACGAATCGGCCAGACAATTCTGGACACGGTTCTTGACAAAGAAAAACCAAATCGTCGACTGTCCAGATGCAGAGGCCCTTGCAGCCTTCAAACATAACATCCGGGATGAATGGCTAGCCCGGCACCTGGGGCAGGAAAAGCCAAAATCCATGGCAGCCCTCACATCGTTAATGACCCGCTTTTGCGCAGGAGAGGACAGCTGGCTAGCTCGCAGCAACAATCTCCGTAAAAATTCTGGCAGTCCGGATACTAAGGACAACAACGGCAGGTCACGTCGAAACAAAAACAAACGCCGCATTAACGGCGACGATAAGGAGGATACGGCAGTCAACGCCGGATTCCGAGGCTCTAAACCCGGTCAGCGGAAGAAGCCATTCAAAAGGACCACTCCGGGTCCGTCCAATCTGGACCGAATACTCGACCGCTTATGCCAGATACATGGCACCTCTAAAAAGCCAGCTAACCACACTAACAGAGATTGCTGGGTGTTCAAGCAGGCTGGCAAGTTAATTGCCGAAAACAATGACAAGGGGCTAAACAACGACAACGAGGAAGAGACCCGACCGCCGAACAATAGAGGACAGAAGGGTTTTCCCCCACAAGTGCGGACGGTGAATATGATATACGCGACCCATATACCCAAGAGGGAGAGGAAACGCGCACTAAGGGACGTCTATGCGATGGAGCCAGTCGCCCCGAAGTCCAATCCATGGTCCTCTTGTCCGATCACTTTTGATCGAAGAGACCATCCGACCAGCATACGCCATGGCGGATTCGCTGCATTGGTTTTAGACCCAATCGTCGATGGATTTCACCTCACGAGAGTCCTGATGGACGGCGGCAGTAGCCTGAACCTGCTTTATCAGGATACAGTGTGCAAAATGGGCATAGACCCCTCAAGGATTAAACCTACAAAGACAACCTTTAAAGGTGTCATACCAGGGGTGGAAGCCAACTGTACAGGCTCAGTCACACTGGAAGTGGTCTTCGGATCCCCGGATAACTTCCGGAGCGAGGAGTTAATCTTCGACATAGTCCCGTTTCGCAGCGGCTATCAAGCTCTGCTCGGACGAACCGCGTTTGCAAAATTCAACGCGGTGCCGCATTATGCATACCTAAAGCTCAAGATGCCAGGCCCTCGCAGAGTCATCACGGTCAATGGGAATACAGAATGCTCCCTCCGAACGGAGGAACATACAGCGGCTCTCGCGGCAGAAGTACAGAGCAGGCTTTTAAGGCAATTCTCGAGTCCGGCCGCTAAAAGGCCGGAGACAGCAAAACACGCCCGGAGGAATGCTAACCAAGACCACCTGGCGCGATCAGAGCACGCGTAGCAATGCGGCCCCAACCCTCGCCCACGCATGATCGCAAGAATAACACTCCGCATACATCATTACGCTTTGGAGATACCATGGGCACATGGGAAGGGGCACGATCGCAATGGACCCAGAGTGCGGTTCGACCACACCGGGGGCTCACAAGTGTGCCCCCCTTTTTTTAGTTTTTTTATTTTTTTATTTCCCTTCTTTGTGTACACAGGACTCCGTTAACCAGAGGCCCTGTTCGGCGATGAACCTGCCGAACTCACGATGCAACAGTCAGAGACGAAAGAAAGCTGCGACGAACACTCAGGTAGTCTCAATTATGAGCATTAAATTCGATTATATACACCAAGTCCGCAGCTCACCCCTGAAGGGGGACATGTTTACTTAGTCCAAATCCCTTGCTTACCGCACTATTTGTATTAGTCCGCTCTACTAGCAGACTTTCTTTCATAAATACTGCAGCACCTTTTTGATTGCAATTGCATTACCTTTTATATATATGCTCATTATATGACATCTTGCGCCCGTATATTTTGGTACGGCCTAATACGCCAGGGGCTTATGTTCCCCACTCTATGGTGTGATAAGTCCGAACACTTTCACAAGTGCGGCACCCCGAACTTATAGCATTATATGAATCGGCTCCGAATCATGTCTTGGGTCAATAGTTGGGTTTGCCCGGCTCCCATGTTTTGGTGCCTTACATTCTGTTCTGTCGGCTAAGGTGGCACTGGGAGAACCACTGCGATTGCCCCCGGTTGAGCCGGGCGAGCGCCTCAGTGGAGAAAGCTAAAACTGACTGGCATGATAAGGCGAGAGACTGGTCGCTGTTCGAGAGGTTTTTTCAGGTCCTTAAAGACTCACGCCGCTTCGAGCGAAGTTCCGGACAAAGTCCGACGAAGGCGTGGATAGCGCCCCGGATTCGGTCTTCCGAATACCAGGGGCTTCGCCGAAATTTAAAATTATAGAATTCTATGGCTAAGTGAGAGTGTTCAAGCATTATAAGTCCGGTTGCCTTGTTCGTTGTGTTGAGCGCCTCCCTCGATGGACCCAACAATGGGAACAAGAGTGCTCAAGTTTATCCTGAACACCCCAGCACTCGTGGCTTGGGGGCTGAAGCCAACGACTTGCCATCTCTCAGATTTTATAAACGGCCGCACAGAAGGTAATATTTTAAATTAAAAAAGCGTTGCTCAAAGCGCACATGAACAAAGTTTCAGCGCACAGGATAATACATAGCAAATTCACTCAAAGATTACATTTCTGGGGCACTCATCCGCAATATCGCGGGCTCCCTTTAGGACAGATTTATAATACATTTCGGGCGTGCGATACTCCTTGCCCGGTGGCGGTGGGTCCGTGAGAAGCTTCTCCGCATCCAACTTGCCCCATTGCACCTTTGTGCGGGCGAGGGCCCGGCGAGCGCCTTCAATACAGGCGGAGCGCTTGATGACATCCACCCAGGGGCATGCATCCACCAGCCGCTGCACGAGGCCAAAGTAGCTCCCAGGCATGGCCTGTCCAGGCCACAGACGGACTATAAGGCCCTTCATGGCCTCTTCAGCTACCTTGTGGAGTTCGACCAGCTGCTTCACCTGGTCGCTTGGGGGCACCGGGTGTCCGGCCTCAGCATACTGAGACCAGAAGACTTTTTCCGTCGAGCTCCCCTCCTCGCCACGATAGAATGCGATGGCATCAGACGCACTACGCGGTAGATCTGCAAATGCCCCTGGAGAGCTCCGAATGCGGGTAAGTGTCAGGTATTTTACATTAACATGCTTGCTTTGCATGAAAAATGCCTTACCCACCGCTATTTTCTTTACATCTTCCACCTCTTGAAGGGCCTTATGGGCTTCGGCCTTGGCGGACTTGGCACTTTCGAGAGCCGAGGCAAGCTCGGACTCTCGAGTCTTGGAGTCACGCTCCAACCTCTCATGTTTCTCCATGAGAGCCTGGAGCTCTTGCCGTACTTCCGCCACCCGCGCCTCCTGCTTTTCTCTCTCTGCCCGTTCCGCGGCCGTACTGCATTCGGCCGCGGACACAGCCTCCTTCAGGGCTGCCACCTCGTTAGTGGCCCCTGCAATACACATATTATCCTTGTTAATTTTATTGCAACCAAAATCCTTTTCTGTAAGGTAACCATTCAAAGCGGTGTGACTCACCTTCTTTGTCCTCGAGCTGCTTCTTGGCATGGCCGAGCTCTTGCTCGGACCGCTCGAGATCCTTTTTCAGCACATCGACTTCCGCCGTTAGAGCGGCAGAGGTCAGCAGCGCAGCCTGCAAACCCATATTGACATATTTTAAGCAACCCTGTGTATATCTTGTTAGATTCTCAGTCCGGCTTTTTCTTTCCGAACACCGAACTAAGCATCAGGGGCTACTGTCTATGCGGTATTACATTACATAACTTTAACTTCTTACCTCAAAGCCTGTTAGAAGGCTGCTCCAGGCTTCGGTCTGCCCGCTTTTGGCGAGCTGAACCTTTTGAATCACCGCACTCATGATAGTGCGGTGTTCTTCCTCGATGGAAGCGCCTTTAAGCGCCTCCAACAAGTTATCCAGCGCCTCCGGTTGGACGGAGGCCGCCGGTGTCACGGTCTTGCCCTTCTTTCGAAGGGGCCGCTTGCCGGACTCTGGAACCACTGCGGGTTCCGATGTAGAGTCCGGCGCAAAGTCCGGGAGGCTGCCTGACGGCGCCTCCGGAGCCTCCTCCTGATGGGTCCCTCTCTGGGATCCCACCTCGGCGTCCTCGTCGGCGCGTGGGGTAGAGGCAGTCGGAAGTGAATCCACATCCGACGGGGCCAACGACCCGCTCGATGAGTCGGGGAGATCGTCATCGGCCGGACTACGGACAGAATGCGGCGTTAGAAGGACACTACGCGACATAAAAGATATTGCATATAAAGGATCCGGATACTTACGATCTTGCCGGACGCCTGGCCCTTGGAGGCCATTCATCCTCGCCAACGTTGGTGTTGGCGCAACTGTCCGGGGGGATAGTTCTCCCCCTCTTGGACCCTTCGGCCTCCCCTGTTGGGGAAGCCTTCCTCTTCTTCTCTCCCTCTTCTGGGAGGGAAACCTCCTCGTCTTCGGGGGAGGAGTCCGCCTCGTCGTTGGACACCTGATTGCGGGAACTCTTTCGAGTCCCCGCGGCCACCTTCTTGGCCTTCTTCTCCGGCACCACATGAGGTGCCGAAACCAGCAGCCCTGCTAAACGGGCGTCCACTGGGTCTTCTGTCATGGGAGCCGGGCTGATAAGCTGCCTGGCCTTCTCCATCCATTCCTGTCAAAGGAAAGGAAAGAATGAAACCCTCTTATAATTAATTCGATTACTACAAAGTGTACCGTAATGGGGTTGAATCACTTACCTCGTCAGTTGGATACTGCGAGCTGAATCCGCGATCTTCCGTCGCGGATGCGGGGGCTTCAGCGCCCTTAAACAGCACCCTCCAGGCGCCTTCGTATGTTGTATCAAAGAGCCCGCTCAGCGCCTGGTGCTGTTCCAGATTGAACTCCCACAGATTGAATGCCCGTTCTTGGCATGGGAGAATCCGGCGGATGAGCATGACTTGGACCACGTCGATGAGCCTGAGCTTATTACTCACCAGCTTCTGGATGCAGGTTCGGAGTCCAGTCACCTCCTTCGAATCGCCCCACAGCAAGCCCTTCTCTTTCCAGGAGGTGAGCTGCGTGGGGACGCCAGATCTAAACTCGGGGGCCGCCGCCCATGTGGGCTTGCGCGGCTCGGTGATGTAGAACCACCCCGATTGCCACCCCTTGACGGAGTCCACGAAGGCCCCTTCGAGCCAAAGGACGTTGGGTAATTTACCCAACATGGCGCCTCCGCATTCCGCTTGCGTGCCCAGCACAACCTTCGGCTTGACGTTGAAGGTCTTGAGCCACATGCCAAAGTGGGGCCGGATGCAGAGGAAGGCCTCGCACACGACGATGAAGGTCGAGATGTTGAGGATGAAGTTCGGCGCCAGATCGTGGAAATCCAGGCCGTAATAGAACATGAGCCCCCAGACGAATGGATGGAGCGGAAAGCCCAGTCCGCGGAGGAAGTGGGGAAGGAAGACGACCCTCTCGTGAGGCCCGGGGGTAGGGACGAGCTGCCCCTCGTCGGGCAGCCGATGCGCGATATCGCCAGAAAGATATCCGGCGCTATGCAGTCTGGTGATGTGCTCCTCCTTAACGGTGGAGGCCAACCATTTTCCTCCCGCTCCGGACATGTTCGGAGAAGGTCGAGGTGAGATGCGCGAGCTTGGGCGTTGGAGCTTGAGTACGCGGAGGTGGATAAGCAAAGGAGGAAGAAGGCGTAGGTGAGAAGGTAAATCCTTATCCCTTATATATAGGCGGACGAAAATGCGTCCCGCTGGCCTGATAAAACTCGCTTATCTCCCAAGCGCCACCATCAATGGCGCGGTTGGGTTACCCACGTCCGTATTGATGAGAATCCCGGAATAGGGGAACACGATCTCTGCTTCGACAAGACGTGCCAAGGAAACCGCTTCGCTAAACGTGCTGAGGTGGTATAGTAAAAAATGATTCAAACAACGGCTTGGTAGCGGTGTGATGTCACGCCGCATAATACGTCAGCAGATTGGACTGGTGTATATTTTATTCTCTCTACGGTGGAATGTGGAATTTATTTTGCAGAGCCGGACACTATCCTGGTGTTCATGATCTTCTCTGGATTATTCAAGGGAGGAACCCGCCTTGCAATGCCGAACATTATGCGCGCCGGACTTATCGTCATTGAAGCCTGGTTCAGGGGCTACTGAGGGAGTCCTGGACTAGGGGGTGTCCGGACAGTCGAACTATCATCGTCCGCCGGACTCCAAGACTACGAAGATACAAGATTGAAGACTCCGTCCCGTGTCCGGATGGAACTTTCCTTGGCGTGGAAGGCAAACTTGGCGATACGGATATGTAGATCTCCTACCATTGTAACCGACTCTGTGTAACCCTAGCCTCCTCCGGTGTCTATATAAACCGGAGGGCTTTAGTCCGTAGGACAGAACATACATTACAACAATCATACCATAGGCTAGCTTCTAGGGTTTAGCCTCCTTGATATCGTGGTAGATCCACTCTTGTACTACCCATATCATCAATATTAATCAAGCAGGACGTAGGATTTTACCTCCATCGAGAGGGCCCGAACCTGGGTAAAACATCGTGTCCCTCGTCTCCTGTTACCATCCGCCTAGACGCACAGTTCGGGACCCCCTACCCGAGATCCGCCGGTTTTGACACCGACAGTCGTGGTGGTGCGAATGGACCACATCATGAACTGGAGCTCGTTGAGCCAGCCCCTGCCGTAGGCCTCAAGCTTCTTCTTGAAGGTACTTGCCTTGAGGCCTCTGAAGACCTCTGTGTTTGTGCGCTCGACCTGGCCGTTTCTCCTGGGGTCTGCCACTGAGGTGTAGCATATCTGCGTTCCAAGGTTAGCACAGTATGTTTTGAAAAGGTTGCTAGTGAACTGCGAGCCATTGTCGGTGATGATGCGGTTAGGAACTCCAAACTAGCTGACGAGGCCCTTGATGAACTTGATAGCCTATCTGGCTGCGATGGTGCGGATGGCTTCTACTTCTGCCCACTTGGTGAACTTGTCGATGGTGACATAGAGGTAGCGGTAGCCCCCTGGCGCTCGGGGAAATGGCCCCAAGATGTCCAGCCCCTAGACCGTGAACGACCAGATAAGCGGGATAGTTTGGAGGCCTTGCGCAGGTGGTGGATCTGCTTGGTGTGGAACTAGCAAGCTTCGCAGGAGTGCACTAGTTCCGTGGCATCATTGGGTGCTGTGTGCCCAAAGAACCCACTGCACAATGCCTTGCCCACGAGGGCGCGCGATGAAGAGTGGTGCCTGCAGTCCCCTCCATGTACGTCTGCCAGCAGCTCGAGCCCCTGCTCCCTAGAGATGCGTCGCAAAGAAACGTCATTGGGCCTTTTGCGGTAAAGCTCACCATCCCGGATGCAGTATGCGGTGGCCTGGCCAGCCACGCGCTCGGCATCCTCCTCCTTCTTCGGCAAGGTCCCCTGAAGCAGGTACGTCTTGAACTCCTCGGTCCAGCCCCCCTCCTGAGGCTCAAGCGCGAGGAGTAGGCGGCCCTTGAGGATGGGCCACATGCCGGGGAACCTATTGCTGGTGCTTGGAGTAGGTCCTCCTGAGGTGGTGCTGGTGCCACCATGGAGGGAGCCGCTGATGGATTGAAGAGTCATTCCTCAAACACTCATGGCTCCTGAGGCAGCCGCCGGGACGCCCTCCTAGCAATGTGGTCCGCCTCCTTGTTCGTACCTCGTGGGACATGCTGCAATTCCAAGCCCAAGAAATGTTTCTCCATTTTGCGTACCTCTTCGAGGTATGCTTCCATGCGCTCGTCCTTGGGTGTGTGCTCTTTGTTGGACAAGTTGATGAGGAGCTGGGAATCGCCCCTGATGGTGAGACACTTCACCCCCAGCGCCACTGCGGCACTGAGGCCGAAAGTAGACCTTTGTACTCTGCGATGTTGTTGGAGACCTTTTCACCCTGCTGGAAACAGAGTTGTACAGCATAGAAGAGTTTGTCCTTGTCGGGCGAGATGACGACGGCTCCAGCCCCCGCGCCCTGCCGTGCGAACGCACCGTCGAAGTACATGATCCCCCCATCCGGTGCCCCGTCTCTAGGAAAGAGGGAGCAATCCTCGCATATTCCGCGGTCAGGGACATCAGTCCACTCTGCCATGAAATCTGCGAGGGCCATGCCCTTGATGACCCTGGTGGTGCTCAACTTGAGCTGGAACACCTGAAGCTTGGTGTTCCATTTTGCATCCTGCCCAGGGGCGTTATGGCTCCGGGGCACCCTCTTTAGTGGGTAGGCTGAAACAACCTTGGTGGGGTGGCTGTGGAGGTAGTGGTGTAGCTTTCGGGAGGCGACAAGGAGGGCAAGCAAAAGCTTTTGGAGCATGGGGTAGAGCACTCGTGCTTCCCGTAGCACCATGCTGATGAAGTAGACTGGATGCTCGACGAGGGAGGAGGTGTTGGTGAGCTCTTGTGTCTCTTAAGGATGCTGACGTTCGTCGGTCTCATCACCTGCCGCATTAGCTGTGGACTCGCGAGCCTAAGCCTCAAGAGCCCCTCCGGCCGAAGGGTCAGCTTGAGCCTCAGGAGGGACACTGGCTGTCGGGCCAGCTGAAGCCTCAGGAGCGCCATCCTGACACTGTCGTGCCTTGCTTGGTGACGAGGCACCCTGCTGAGGGTCCTTGATTGGGCGCTCTTCCCTCAGCGCCGCCAGAGCAGCACTAGCGGAGTGCGGGGTGGTGGCCAAGTAAAGCACCAAGGGCTCAAGAGGACACGGCGCCACCAACACTGGCGGGCTGGTTAAGTATCTCTTGAGGTCTTGGAAGGCCGCATCAGCTTCAGGGTTCCACTCAACCGGCCCCTTCCTCTTCATCAATTTGAAGAATTGGAGGGCGTGTTCCCCCAGCTTGGAGATGGAGCGCCCCCCTAGGTCACGCAGCCCGCCAGCTTTTGCATCTCCTTGAGCGTCTGTGGTGGGCTCATGTCTTCTATGGCCTTGACTTTCACCGGGTTGGCCTCGATTCCTCTGTGCAACACTAGGAAACCCAGGATCTTGTCAGAGGGGACCCCGAACACATACTTCTTGGGATTGAGCCACAGGTCCACCTTACGCGGGCTGGCAAACATTTCCTTCAGATCTTCGATCAGGGTCTTCGCCTCCCGAGACTTCACCACTATGTCATCAACGTAAGCCTCAGCATTCCTCCAGAGCTGCCGCCCCAGGGCAATGTGCATGAGCCGTTGGAAGGTAGCCCCAACATTACGCAGCCCGAAAGGCATGCAGGTGTAGTAGTACACCCCGCGAACACCATCTTATCTACATCTGGCACAACCATCTTGATCTGGTGGTAGCCCGAAAAGGCATCCAAAAAGCACAGCAGGTCACAGTCGGCGGTGTAGTCGACGATCTGGTCGATGCGTGGAAGTGGGAAGGGATCCTGAGGTCAAGCCATGTTGAGGTTGGTGAAGTGGACACATATACACTGCTTCCCCCCTTTCTTGGGGACGATGACTGGGTTTGATAGCCACTCCGGATACCGCACCTCCCGGATGACACTAGCATCCTGCAGCTTGCCGGTTTCTTGGACGATGAACACCAGCTTTTCGGTGGACTGTTGTCGGGCCTTCTGTTTCACTGGGCGCACATTTGGGCACACCCTCAGGTGGTGCTCTATTATTCCCCTTGGGATCCCGACCAGGTCCTTGGGTTCCCATGCAAACACTTCCTTCTTGGCACGCAAGAAGCTGACCAACGCATTCTCTTGGTCCGGGGGAGGACAACCCCTATGGTAAAGTGGCACCTGACGCTCCATCCTCATCAACTGGCACTTGCTTCTTCTCAGCCCGGTCTTGGGAAAACAACTACTTCTTCTTGGCTGGTGCTACCCCTAGAGCCTCAGGGCCCCCCTTCTCGCTCGACTGCACGGAAGACCCCAGTCCTGAAGGTGAGCTTGAGGGCCTGCAACATATCCTTGGTGTCCCCCCGCCACCATGAGGACACCATTGCTAGCTAGCATCTTCATGAGGTTGTAGGTTGCATGAGTTGCCGCCGTGAACTTGGCAAGGGCTGGGTACCCAAGGATGGTGTTTTATGGTAGGTCGATCCGGGCGATGTCGAATTCGATGAGCTAGGTGCGGTAGTTTCCACGGGTCCCGAAGGTGACGAGAAGGCTGATTTGCCCCAGGGGGCTGGTGGAGCCATCGCCACCCCCGGAGAAAGGCTTGGTGGGGCAGAATCGGCCATGGGGCACGTGGAGCAAGCCGAATGCCTCCACACAGAGCACTTCAAGGCTGGCTCCACTATCGATGAGGGTCTTGGGGACCTTCATGTTGGAGATGGTGGGGGTGTAGAGCATCGGGAGCACGCCTGCTCCCGCCGTGGTAGATGGGTGATCTTCTGGGCCGAAGGTGAGGTCGGCCTGGGGCGCTGCCCAGCCTGGGGGAGCCCCCGACTGCACTTGGGCGGTGCTTACCTGGCAGTAGAACTGCTTGATGTGGCAGTCAAAGGGTGGTGCCTGTGAGCCACCCAGGAGAGCTGCGACGGCGGGAGGCGCCCGTGCTGTGAAGTGCGTGATGAAGAGGCCACACAGCTCCTCACAGGAGGCCATGGAAGATTCCAGCAAGCTAAGCAGCTAGGCGCGCGGCACTCCCATGAGGGCCATTGGGAGCCAGTTGGCCATCAGCTTGTCGCTCCACCGTCCGCCCAAACTGGCTCCTCGTACGCCTGGAGGAAGCCAGCCGGATCCGCCGCACCATCGTAGCGGGACGACATCTCCGGCCTGAACTTGGGTGGCCACACCACTTGTCGCAAGGCGGGGGTGAAAGCGTGGAGGCCCATGGCTCCCGCAAAGGTGCGCGATGGCCCAGCCGGTGGAGGAGCGCTTGCCATCGGAGCCGATAGTGGGATGTGGCGGACGAAGCAGCGGATCTCCGATTGGGTTCCGCAAATCCTTGAGAGGTTCAAACTCTGGGGTGCTTGTGGAAATATCAACCTACACAACCTGCCAACTCGCAAACTTCACAGCCTAGCGCGACGAGCTCGAAGGGAAACAGAGACACGGTAGTTTACCCAGGTCCGGGCCACCTTGCGGTGTAAAACCCTATTCCTGCTTTGTGGTGGATTTTCCTCGAGGGGCTGAGGAAGAACTAGTACAGTGGTGAACAGCCTCAGGAGGCGTGTTCTTGACCTCGGGTGAGCTGGTGAGGTGGTGAGGGTAGAATGGATCCCAATCCCCCCTCTATGGTGGTGGCTAGGTCCTATTTATAGTGGCCTTGGTCCTCTTCCCAAATGTAGGAGGGAAGGGATCCCACAACGGCCAAATTTGGTGGGAGACACCAAGTACGCCCTATCCTGACTAAAGTGGTCTTCGCTTGCAAAAGCCTCTGGTTGTGACGCTACGGTGGGCTTGGCGATGACCTCCATCCTGCCGTCCTGGCGGTCTTGGTCTTGTTGGACCAAAATGGAAACCTTTGGTTTATTCCTCGGGACACTGTGACTGCTGCTTGCCTCCTTTGCATCGAAGGGGAAACTGGTACACTGTTCCAGGTGGCGCCTGCCTGGTGCCCGCCTGGCCTTGGTCGTCATGGCTCATGTCAGCTGAGCCTCGTGAGGTGCACCTTGCATAGAAATCTCTGCTCCTCGGGAGCCAGCCTGGGGAGGCCGATCTCCTTGGAGGTCTTGGTGTTGCCCACCTCGTGAGGCTTGGCCCATCACGAGGGTCTTTAGATGTTGATGATGAAGCTGGGCCGTACCAGGCCGTCGATGGAGCCACCCCGTGGGCCGCAGGCAGGCAAGTCTGGGTACCCCCGTATCCAGAACACTTACAGCGGTGGAGGGGTGCGATTCTTGCGTGCTGTCTGTCTGGCCTCGTTTAAATAGAGGGCGGACGGTAGGAGCTTGGCCAGCGTCTGGCCTCATTGAAACTAAGGGCGGACGGGAGGAGCTTGGCTGGCGATCTGTTTAATTCCGGCCAGCCCATGAACGGATGTGTTGCCGGAGTAGGTTTCTCGGTTTGCATGCGGGTTTAACGAAGGCGTTTGATGGAGGCGAGGAGGCGTGCTCGGCCGGGCATGCAGCGGGCGGCACAATACTATTCAATTTGACAGTGGGAGGCGTTGTTCCCGATATGCCTTTAATGCAGACGAGAGAGAGGGTAGTTGTTACCGAAATGTTGAACGGCCAATGATGCATCCTCCTTCAATTAGCATCGTGAAGGACCGAGAAGAGAGGCAACACGATGTGAATGCAACGCAGTTTGCACTCATATAAAGGCACCCCACCATTCCAATGGATCTACCACATCGTACGCACCTAAGAACCTACAATAAGCGCAAAAGTGCTCACTCTAGACCCATGGAGGCGATGCGCGTGAGCGGCCAGCGGCTGTGCAGGATCGTCTCCAGACGGTGTTGGCAACCGCCTGGTGGATGGTGATCGTCGACGCCAGCTACGACTCTCAGTTGGACCAGATGATCATTGCCACCATCAACAAGTTCACCGTCATCAAGAAGCTCGCGAACGATATCGCTGTATTCCTCTAGCCCGCACGCCTAGGCTCCAAATTGCCTGCTACCCTAATCAGCCTCCATGGCCGGAACCTCTTTTAAGCACCAGTGGCCCTACGACTGCCCACCGACGTAATGAAGAATGTCCACCTGGAGGTCGCGTTCGCCGCGAGGCGCCTCGCCCTGCAAGAATTCGTTGACCTACGCACCCACGTGTACGAAGAACTCGTGTACACAGGTATCTACAAGTCCGTTGAGGACGCTACTGTCACACCCAGATTTTCATGGCACAACACTTAAGGTGGTAAATCATGATAAAATGTGGTTTAACAAAAACTTTTGAGTGTTTTGGTACTTTGCTTGATTGGATTTTTGTGTGTTGGTTGCAAGTGCTCTAAAAATCTAATAAATCCTCCAACTCTTATACTCCTTCTCCTTGATCCCAACTTTTGCCCCAATGATCATGCCATGTGTATAGTACAGTACAGAATTTTCTTACAAAATAATTTGGCCAAAAAGTATTTTCTAAATTTAGTTTTCCAAAAACCCCTAAGTTGAGGTTTGCACTACAAGTACTTGATATGGGGTATGAAAAATCTTTCAAAGTGTATGTTTGACTCCTATTAGGTATAGGACTCCCCAAAAACACAAAAATATAATTTGAAAAGTTATTGTCATATTTTTTAAAGGCTTATTCTTTAGGCCAAAAATGGTCTTTAATAGGTTAAAATTATTTTAATGCTTTAAAAATATTTGGGAAAAACCTAGGGAAACTTAGTGGACATATATCTATACCTACTAATAAAGCAAGGTGCGTTTCTCCAATTTTTTCATCCGTTCACCGCTAAAATATATTTTGTTCCTATTCAAGGTGGTACTAAACTTTTGTACTCCGTCTATTAGCAAAGAAAAAACGATTTGTGGAGAACTTCGTAAGTGGGCCGCGTGCCATATGGCCCAATAAACTCAGCGCTTTTTTCCTACCCACGCAACAATAGAAAAATCTATTTTCCGCTCAATGCAGCATATAATTTTATCTACAGGGCGACAAAGACATGAAAACCCATTTTCGTTTGTGTTTTGTTTCAAATTTTCTTTTTCTGTTTCTTTCTCTTTTTATATCCTGTTTCTTTTATTTTTCCCATTGCAAGTATACTTTTAGTTGTTTTCTGAAATTCCAAAATTTTCAAAAAATGTTTGCAGTTTCAATTTTTATTCACAATTTCGTGAAAAGTTATGAATTACAAAAATGTGTTCCTATTTTAAAAAAATGTTACTATTTTTCATCGTGCCAAAATATGTTCAAAATTTAAAAAATATTCCCATTTTTAGTAAAATGTTCGTATTTTTCAAAAAAAATCAAGATTTAAACAAATGCATATAGAAAATGTTCAAAACTCGAAAAATATTCTTGATTTACATATATGTTTAAAAATTGAAAATAATGTTTGCATTAAAGAAACACATTTTCTAAAATTCTTTTGCATGTTTAACACATCTTCCCATTTAAAAAATTTGTTCACAACGTAAAAACATTCATATTTTTATAAGAATGTTCATGTATTTAAGAAATGTATGCGAATTCCAGGAAATATTATTTTCAAATTTTCGTTCTTGCTTTGTCCAAAAATGTATGGAATTTTTAAAAAGTGTTCAAAATTTGGAAAATTGTTCACATTGCCAAGTATATTCGGCATTTCATGTTATGAATTGCAAAATTGTGTTCCTATTTAATAAATGTTTGAAATTTTAAATTTATTTCATTCTGATTTCTTTTCGAAATTTTAAAAATTATTCCCATTTTTTGGAAAATGTTTGGGTTTCCCCAAAAAAATTCAAGATTAATTTTTGCATTACAAGACACATTTTCTCAATTTCTTCCATGTTTTCAGAACATGTTCCCATTGCCAAAAATTGTTCACAACTTCAAAAAAACCATTTTTTTATAAAACGTTCATGCTTTTAAGAAATGTTTGTGAATTTCTACAAATGTTCCATTCAAATTTTTTTTTCGTCTTTTTAAAATATGTGGGATTTAAAAAAACATAATTTGGAAAATTGTTCACGTTGCCAAGTATATTTGGTATTTCATAAATTATTGACAGTGGTAGCTTCCATGCGTCAATAAAAGAGCATATGTTGTTTAATTATAATTGAAACAAATTATGGGCACGTGCCAATAAAAAAAGACAATATTGGTTTGGCTCTAATTAAAGGGCGACATGTCAAACTAGAGAATACGGAAATGTGGTGGTCTTGATCCATTCTTATATTAAGCTAGAAGCATGTAATTTTATCCTCCCGTTGCAACACACGGGCATGTGTGCTAGTTGTCCATATATAAGAGTTTCAACACATGGTCATGTTCAAAATATTGGTCAAATCCCTCAAAAACCTTTTCTGGATATTTCAAGCTTTTGAAATATTTACAAAGGATATATTCTCTAAAAATTCCAAGAAAATTCTAGCATGTCACATAATACATGTTTGATGATGTTTCCAAGTATAATGTCATGGAGAATAGTATAACCCCATGAAACCCTCTCAAAACCATCTCCGCCCTTTTTCAAGTTGGAACAACTTTACATTAGCAAACTTGTCCAAATACCCTCAAACTTGGTACACATGCTAAAATGGTCTAATAAATCATCTAGACCAAGTGGCACAAGTTGGAGAAGAAGTTAACTTGATCAAAGTGCCCCAAAACCCTTCCTGTCCAGAACCAAATTTGAACAACTTGGCAACTTTCTCCCTTTGATCTCAACTTTTGTGGACATGTTCAGAACCTCAAATGATGACACTACACTAAGTGGTGCATCAAGGAAAATAGATTTGCATGGCAAAATCTTGGAAAGTCCATTTCTATTGATTTCTAGGGTTTACCAAAGTTGCATTGTCAACTTTCTTCAAATGAGCTCCAACTTGGTGATCAACCCCATTTCTATATGCCACCTGATCCTGTTAATCTTCATATCATTTTGAATCCATTTGCTTGCTCAATCCACCATCAAACACCTTCTGGCAAAAATATAAAATGCATGTTTTGTCCATTTCCACTAATCTCCATGAGCTCGCCTTTTTTCCCACAGCCTCATCTGCTCCTCCTCTACCTCCTGCATGCTTGGCTTCCCAAGGAGCAATGATTAAGGGGGGCAGATACCCATTTTTCTTCCTTGGGCAGCAGTTTTCCCTATCTATCTCAACCCCACCTCTCCTCTAGTGGCTCCCTCGGGCATCCAATGCCCTTTCCACATTGTTTACTCCCACCTACAACCACTAGACACAAGTGGACGCGCGAGTGCGCGCGGAAAAGCCGTGGATGCCGGTCATTTGCGTGCTCTGGAGCGCCTGTCAGAGGACCTGACCATTGACGCCGTGCTCCCCACCACCTCGAGCCTCACCCTCACGGCAGTCGAGGTGCCTCGACGTCCGCAACACGCCACCGTGCTGGCCCCCTCCTCTCTCCCTATCTCTCACCTCCACCAGCGCGTGCCAAGAGCCGCTCGGCTCGGCCTATGCGTGCGCGAGCCTGTGGCTCCACCAGGAGCTCTCCCCACTCTCTCTCTACCTTCCCTACACAAACACCACCCTCACGAGTGCCATAGACAGCCTCGAGCCTCCTCCCGATGCCACCACGGCCATTTCCATGGGTGCCCGTAGGCCACGTCCATGGTGAGCCATGACCCGTCATATAGGGCAATCCCAGGCTTCTCTCTAGAGCCCTTTGCTCTCTCTCCTTCCCAGCAACCCCCTGACCAACCCGCATCTCCTCCCGTGCCCTCCTCTTCCTCCACGCCCGTCATTGCCAACAGCGAGCTCGGGCTAAATTCGTGTTGCCCGAGCCCCCTCCTCCCCACCTCGTCATGCCAGAACATCTCCACCGCCGACACGGAGCTCCCCCGCACTCCAAATCCCATATTCAATGATTGTAGCGTCCAACTCATCCTCACCGGCACCCCGGTCTGCCGCACCCAAAGCTCCTCCTCTTCCCGTGCTCCCCCATGGATGTGCAGCACATGGACGGGTGCGCCACGGCACGCTGAGTCCGCCGGTGTGCCGGGCGCCGCTGGAGGTGGCCCATGCCGCCCGGGAGAGCACCGGCGCCCGCTCGGCCTCGCCTACCCTGCCTCTGCTCTATTCGAGCGGGAGGTTGGCGAAGGCCTGAGCGCTGGGTCCCGCGCGTCAGCGATTGCCGGGCGGGCCCTACCCTTTTAAGTGGAGACAGACTTTGTTGAAGACGCCTTTGACGTCGCCCTGTCGCCCACGTGGGCGAGCCGCTGGGCCGGCCCAATTGCGCCTCGTCGTTAAATCCTGCCCAGTGCGCGCTGCCGCCGCTGGAATTTGGCCCATTAGGTATTTCCATTTACTTTTTCTTTTTCAGCGGGATTCAAACTTTTCCAGAGACCTCATTTCAAGTCCAAATCTGATGATTCAAATTTTTCAGTGACTCCATAAATGAATATATATTTAATGAGCCATAGTGAACATTTTTACACTTCCTAGTTTCACCTGGATCTAACAACTAGGTCATTTATACTCCTAAACCAGCTTCAAAAATCCATAGAATATTCATTTGAACTCAAAATCCAGTGAAACCAATTTCTAAATGTTTCTAAAATCATGCCTGATTTAATGTGTACTTTTACTCATTTTTATAAAAAGGCATTCTATGGACAACTTGCAGATCCATTAAATCCATTACTAGTGACGGGGGAGAGTTTGTGCTCTCTCTCGGGACGGGGTCGTGCCAGGTAGGGCGGCCATGACTGTTTTCACAGGGCACCAGACACACCGTTGGTACCCCATGCCAGTTGTATGTGATGAATATGGGAGCAAGGCTCCACAATTTTAATATGTGAAATGCTGGGCACAAGGGTTACTACCAATTGAGTGGACTCTATGTTAGTGTCGCCTAGGGAAATATAGTGATCGGGTGCTTACCCCGGGTACTTGATGTACCGCGGGTCGTGGATGACACGGAAGTTCCCCGGATCTAGTGGGTAAAGTGTGCAACCTCTGCAGAGTGTAAAACTATTCGAATAGCCGTGTCCACGGTCAAGGACAATTGGGTAACTGCTCTTGGGCTACGTCCACTTGTTTACAAACCAGTGTGTGTGCTTGGTTAAGTGGGAAGAACTACTGGGGTCAAGTCAAAGGACTTGACATGATTGAGTTGGGTTGAAGCCCACTCCCTTTATGTTTATATGTATAACCAGTCCCTATGGTTACTTGAATTCATATGATGCATGATTTACCATTTGTTGAACATGTCATAGCACAACAAAATTAGCTTTCTGCAAAAATTCACCTATGTCATGCATTGTTGTATCTTGAGCCAAAACACGGGTTGCTTGCGAGTACATTCAAAGTACTCATTGGCTTGCCACTGGTTATTTTACTGGCCAGGCATGAAAGACAAGATATATTGAAGAGTACCTTGGTGACGAACATGCGAGCTAGGACGCTTCCTAGTCAGAATGCCTGTAGGGTTAAGGCAGATGGCATGGGTCCAAGTTATTGATGAAGATTTCTGTTGCACTGTTATACTCAAGACTTGACCATAATGGTCATAATTTATGTAAGACAACATGTATGGATGTAAGACTCTAGTTATTCAGCTTCTGTGTGTTCAATGAGCATTGATTTCTAGGATCACTGTACACGAGGATTCGGTGATCACGACTTATGAGTCGGGGTCCCCACAGCTACAACGTTGGCCTTCCTCAACCGCCTAGAAGCATTGGAAGCCTTTGCTAAGAAGCACCTTGACTTCGCCACAAAATCCGTGGTTGCTAAGCTGCCGGTCGGTGGCACGGCGCACTGAGTCGAGAAGGAGGTCATACGTTGATGGATGCATCTTTCTTCTTGCCTCCTGTAACCACCACTGTGATCGCATCATCGTGGCCTTAAATTCTTATTGCGCTATTGCATTCTCGTTTTAGTCAATACAGACATGTGCGATCACTTTGCTCACATTTGGAGGCAATTATATGCGTCGCTGTACCTAGTACTCCATCCGTCAATTTATAAGTTTTGCTTACCTTTTCGATCAACTTCGTCCAACGCATGGGCATCTTGCTAGAAACACTACAACATGTCGAACCGCATGTGACCAAACCGACGATGCGCCAACCTAGCTACTACCCATCTTTTCTAGTGAAAAGAGCCCCGACCTAGCATTTCCAATCGTTATTTCTATCTATCGATCGTGCCAAGGAGATGAACCAAATGGTACAATTTATACATGTTTCTCTACTCATATAAAAGAGTGTTTTCTTTCAAGTTTGTGAACAAGACTATTCTACTTTAGATCCGTCGCAATGCACAGGCACATTGCTAGTAAAAGAAAAAGGCCTGTCGTGTTCATGTCGCACCCCCACAAACCGGGGCATTGGGAGTATTCCATGGCCCGTCCGGCATGCCACATATCTAGGGAAGGCGTATTGCCTAGCATTTTCATTTTCATGTGGGACCGCAGTTGAGCAAACCTACTATCGGCAAAACGCACCCAGCCCGCCGCGTTAGAAAACAGACACAAGGGGAAGATCTAGCTGTAGCACGGAAGCCATGAAATTTGGTGTCAGATGGGGCTCGTTGATAGAGTAGGAGCACTCCTTCCCCACAAAAAATAGAGTAGGAGAAGTCCGTACAAGTACTCCTACTAGTACGAAGTTTGTACTACAACTAGTACTACCACTATACAACTAGGTACGTGCACGACACAACATCGTAGGAACAAAAAATGGGAAGATCTTGTTTAGGGTGCTTTATCTTTTTTTTAGTCAACGTAGTATGAATAATATGATGTGGGGGGGGGGGCACCCATGAAGCTTATGTGGCTTGGTTGCATGGCTAGGAAAGGCTCGAGAAAAATAAATAGATAATGTGTTTAGAGTGCACTCCACTAAATAGATACTTTGGATCCATTGCAATCCACGGGCCGACACATTGGTAGTAGTAAGAGACAAATTCCGGGTTTGGCACGAGTTCGTACTGCGGGACCACCACAAGGCCTGGCACAGGAGTGACATTTCCCCCTCTCAGGACCCACGGGACAGAGCTTCAGTGGCTTAGTGCAATGGCGTATGAGTCAATGACATGTGGACCTTAAATGCGGCAGGCCAACATGTCATTCTCATGAATGCCTAGCGGCAGTGGGACTGAGAGGGGTGAGGCGCAGGTCGGCGGACGAGGCTTGCCTACTCCCCTCCCATGCTCCGGTCCGTACTCCCGCACCACCAATTTTCATGCAATGGTTATAATAGATTTCCTCGTGTTGGTCATCTATAGCCTCAAAGAAAGGTAAACAAAGGCCATATTTCCAGGAAATAATTTCCTGCATGAATCTGTACACACATGCAAGACCCTTTCCTTTCCTGCTCGTCCTCCTCCGGATCACCAGTTGCATTGACAATTGTGGTGCCAATGCCAGAGTGTCGCAACAAGTGCATGCCTAAGCCATGTAGCACGTTGCGGCGCCAGCGAGTACCACCTCCTCCACGGCAACATCGGTGTCTGGTCCATGCACATGCAGTTGCTCCCGTACTATTTTACCCGCATGTTCGACTACATTCCCATGCTGATTCTTGATGAGACCATGGAGCTTGTGGCCAAGAAAAGCCTCTGCCCAGCTGACACATGACGAGGTGCTTGACTGATGTTACGTGACGCACGACGTTTACTAGGTCGCGCTATGGATGAGCGGCAGAGTGCTGCTCCCGATCGTCAGTGCTGCAATGGCAATGACTGCCGGGTTGGAGCTCGGGCGGGAGCCAGTGATCTATCTAGGGCACATAGCTTCGACTTGGGATCGAGATCCTGACCGCTTTCACTGTTCCGAGGATCTACCACACAGCGACAAGGCTGGAATGCTGGATACATATTGGTGTGTGCTCGTGGGCGGGAGGAACCTGCTCAACGGATAATGGTTTGCGAACATGATGTACTCTACATAGCCCGAGCCTGGAGGCGTCCTGCCGTCATATCTTGACGTGCGGCTCAAAGGCGTGTGGTCACGTGCCAGCGTAGGTCGGCTACTGGGAAGCGGCATCAGTGTGGTTCGAGATGCCCAGCAGGCCGTTGTCACGGTGGCGTTCGCGACTCACTCGTTCGATTTGAACCGGCCGGCGGTGGCCTAGCCGTGGCGAGGGTGCCACAGCTGGACATGAGGGTGTTATGAGGCGTAGATGTCCATGGAAGGAAACCGTTGAAATTTTGCAAAAAGATACCCCACACCCCTCTCTACATTTGCAAATAAGGTCTTCCCTCGTTCATCCTTCTCTCCCACAAGATAAGCTACTCATACAAATGCATCTTGATGTTCCGTGCAATGCACGGGCATTTTGCTAGTAAGAAACAAATCTAGAGTTTGGCATGAGTTCGTGCAGTGGTAGCACAACAAGGCCTAGCGCAGGAGTTACATTTCCCTCTCAGGGCCCACAGGTCTGAGCTTCAGTAGACCCGATAGGTGGCTGCTCCACATGTCATGCTCCCGAAGGCAGAGGGGCGGTGGGGCCAAGAGGGGTGAGCCGTAGGTCGGAGGACGTGTGGTGTTGATACGTCTCCAACATATCTATAATTTTTTATTTTTCCATGCTATTATACTACCCCTTTTTGGATGTTTATGGGCTTTATTTTACACATTTATTGTGACACCCCCGATTCAATCGTACACTAATCATGCACGCAAATGTGTACGATCGAAATCAGGGACTCACGGGAAGATATCACAACACAACTCTAAAACATAAATAAGTCATACAAGCATCATAATACAAGCCAGGGGGCCTCGAGGGCTCGAATACAAGTGCTCGATCATAGACGAGTCAGCGGAAGCAACAATATCTGAGTACAGACATAAGTTAAACAAGTTTGCCTTAAGAAGGCTAGCACAAACTGGGATACAGATCGAAAGAGGCGCAGGCCTCCTGCCTGGGATCCTCCTAAACTACTCCTGGTCGTCGTCAGCGGGCTGCACGTAGTAGTAGGCACCTCCAGTGTAGTAGTCGTCATCGACGGTGGCGTCTGGCTCCTGGGCTCCAGCATCTGGTTGCGACAACCAGAGAGAAAGGAAAGGGGGGGAAAAGGGGGAAGAAAGCAACCGTGAGTACTCATCCAAAGTACTCGCAAGCAAGGAGCTACACTACATATGCATGGATATATGTGTAAAGGGCCATATCAGTGGACTGAACTGCAGAATGCCAGAATAAGAGGGGGATAGCTAGTCTTATCGAAGACTACGCTTCTGGTCACCGTCGTCTTGCAACAGGTAGAAGAGGGTAGTCTGAAGTCCTCCAAGTAGCATCTCCAAGTAGCATCTCCAAGTAGCATCTCCAGTAGCAACTCCAAGTAGCATCTCCAGTAGCATCGCATAGCATAATCCTACCCGGCGATCCTCTCCTCGTATCCCTGAGAGAGAGCGACCACCGGTTGTATCTGGCACTTGGAAGGGTGTGTTTTATTAAGTATCCGGTTCTAGTTGTCATAAGGTCAAGGTACAACTCCAAATCGTCCTGTTACCGAAGATCACGGCTATTCGAATAGATTAACTTCCCTGCAGGGGTGCACCAACTTACCCAACACGCTTGATCCCATTTGGCCGGACACACTTTTCTGGGTCATGCCCGGCCTCGGAAGATCAACACATCGCAGCCCCACCTAGGCAAAACAGAGAGGCCAGCACGCCGGTCTAAACCTAAGAGCACAGGGGTCTGGGACCATCGCCCATAGCACACCTGCACGTTGCGTGGGCGGCCGGAAGCAGACCTAGCCTAGTGGCGTTCCAGTCCAATCCGGCGCGCGCCGCTCCGTCGCTGACGTCTGAAGTGCTTCGGCTGATACCACGACGCCGGGATACCCATAACTACTCCCACGTAGATGGTTAGTGCGTATAGGCTCGTAGCCAACTCAGATCAAATACCAAGATCTCATTAAGCGTGTTAAATATCCGCGAACGCCGAACAGGGCCAGGCCCACCTCTCTCCTAGGCGGTCTCAACCTGCCCTGTCGCTCCGCCACAAAGATCCACACAGAGGGCCGTCGGGACAAAGGTCCTTTCAGCCCCCAATCCGTGAATCACTCGCGGGTACTCTTCGAGCAGACCCGACTTTAGTCACCATCTGTAGTATGTATGTATGTATAGTATATACCCGTGATCACCTCCCGAGTGATCACGGCCCAATAGTATAGCAAGGCAGACTGACAAGAATGTAGGGCCAATGATGATAAACTAGCATCCTATACTAAGCATTTAGGATTGCAGGTAAGGTATCAACAGATGTAGCAACAATGTCAGGCTATGCATCAGAATAGGATCAGCGGAAAGCAGTAACATGCTACACTACTCTAATGCAAGCAGTATAGAGGAGAATAGGCGATATCTGGTGATCAAGGGGGGGGCTTGCCTGGTTGCTCTGGCAAGAGAGAGGGGTCGTCAACTCCGTAGTCGATCTGGGCAGCAGCAGCGTCGGTCTCGTAGTCTACCGGAGAGAAGAGGGGGAAGAAACAATGAATACCATGTAAACAGATGCATATCGATGCATGACAAGACAAGTAACGATGCTAGGGGTGCCCTAACGCGGTATTAGCTGATACCGGTGAAGGGGGATAACATCCGGGAAAGTATCCCCGGTGTTTCGCGTTTTCGGGCAGAGGGGCCGGAGGGGGAAAGTTGCGAGTTGGATAGGTTAGGAATGTGTGGCGGACAAACGGGCTGCGTATCCGGAATTGTCTCGTCGTTCTGAGCAACTTTCATGTTGAAAATATTTTAATCCGAGTTACGGATTAAAAGATATGATTTTCTAAAGATTTTAATAATTTCTGGAATTTAATTAATTATTTAAATCTAACATTATCCAAAACGGTGTTTGCTGACGTCATCATGACGTTAGCATGACGTCAGCAGTCAACAGGGGCGTTGACTGGTCAAACTGACGTGTGGGTCCAGCGGGGCCCACCTGTCATACCCTGTTTAGGCTAATCAGGTTTTAGCTAAACTAATCACAGTTTAATTAGACTAATTAGTTAATTTGATTAATCTAATTATGATTAATTAACTTAATTAATTCCTTAATTAATTAATTATTTTTATTATTATTAATTTTAATTCCTTTTTTTTAATAAAACGTTCTGGGGCCGTGGGGCCCCCATGTCATTGGCACTAGTGGCCAGAGTGGTTTAGCGGGCGCTGGGCACCCGCCCGAACTGGCGCAGCGGGCGCCCGTCCGTGGCCAACGGGGAAGTGGGGGCACGGCGAGCCGGGGTACAGGCTCGCCGGCGGCGGCGACGGCGCACAGGGCGGAGCGGGGGAAACAGGGGCGCCACGGGGGCGGGCGCCGTGTGCAGAGGAGGCGGGGCACAGGCGGGTGAGGCCGGCAGGTAGCGGTGGTGGCCGGCCGCGGGCGTCGGCGACCAAAGCCACGCGCAGGCCGGCGTGGAGAGGCGAGGCCAAGGCGAGGGGAGACGAAGTGGGACGCGGGCCACGGCGAGGGAGGACGGCCGGGGCGCGCGAGGCCATGGCGCAGTCGGCACGGAGGGGGGGCGAGCAGGGAGGAGGGGCGCCCGTGCGGGCGGTTGACCAAGCGAGACGCGTCGGGACGGGGCGTCGGCGCGCGGCCAGGGCGCGGCCCGAACGCGGTGAGCGCGCGTGCGCGCGGTAGAGGAGGTCGAGGCGTCGGGCGCGTGGCCTGGACGCGTGAGGAGCGCGTAGCGCACGCCGTCGGGCGCGGCGACTGGGTGCGGACGTCGCCGGCGACAGAGGGGAAAGGGAGGAGAGGAGCTCACGGGGAGGGACGCGTAGGGTCTCGGGAGCAAGCTCGGGGGATGTTGGGGAGGCCGTCGGGGACGAGCGGGCGACGGGGAGCAGGCCGGCGGGGTAGGAGCTCCGGGCGGCGGCGTCGTTCCACGGCGAGGAGGACGGGGGCAGGCCGGGGCGCGGCGCCGTTATCCTCCCGATCCAATCGGGAGGGAGGGGGGAGAGTGGATGCGAGTGGGGGGTGGCTAGGGTTTCGGGGTCTCACCCGGGGGGGAATAAGGAGAGAGGGGGTGGGTTTGCCAGGCGGCCCGGTGGCCTGCTGGGCCGAAGCCCAGTGGGGGGGGAGGGGGTGTTCTCTTTTTTTTTCTTTTTGATTTTCTGTTTTTCTTTCCTTTTGTATTTTCTTTTATTATTTCTTTTCTGTTTAAATCATTTTAAATTTCTTAGACATTTTATAAAAATGTGTTTACTCCACCATAATTACCGATGTAATATTTGACAACCACCGAACTTTTTAGTTTTAATTTTTGAAAAACTTTTATTGTCATCATAAATTTGAATTTGAATTTCGAAACATTTTTGAATTAACCCGAGATTAGCTACAGTGACAGAGGTGACGCGACACCATCAACGTGAGTTTACTGTAGCATGATTATCCGGGCGTTACAAATCTCCTCCACTACAAGAAATCTCGTTCCGAGATTTAAGAGGAAGAAGGAAACAGTGCGGGGTATTCTTCGCGCAGACGATCCTCGCGTTCCCAAGTGGCTTCATCTTCAGAATGGTGCGACCACTGGACTTTGAGGAACTTGATCGCCTTCTGGCGTGTGCGGCGTTCAGCTTGGTCGAGAATGCGGACCGGATGCTCTTTATAGGAGAGATCCTGTTGCAATTCGAGCACTTCATGATCCACTCCTCAGATCGGGTCCTTGAAGCAACGGCGGAGCTATGATACATGGAACACATCGTGAACCTGAGAAAGGTTCGGCGGAAGTTCCAGTTTATATGCCACTTTTCCGCGCCTTTCGAGAATAGTGAATGGGCCAATATAGCGAGGAGCTAGCTTGCCCTTGATCCCGAAGCGGTGAGCACCCTTCATTGGTGTGACTCGAAGATAAGCCTTTTCGCCAGGTTGATAGACCATGTCCTTATGTTTACGGTCATAATTACTCTTTTGGCGTGACTGAGCAGTCTTGAGATTCTCGCGAATAATGCGGACTTGTTCTTCGGCATGTTGCATAATATCCGGGCCGAAGAGTGGACGTTCCCCAGTTTCTGACCAGTTCAGAGGGGTTCGGCACTTTCGTCCATATAACACTTCGAAGGGGGCCATCTTCAGACTAGCTTGATAGCTATTATTATAAGAGAACTCAGCATACGGGAGGGATTCCTCCCATTTCTTGCCGAAGGAAATGACACAAGCTCGAAGCATGTCTTCGAGAACTTGGTTGACACGTTCAACTTGCCCTTGCGACTGAGGATGAAAAGCAGTGCTGAAAGACAGATGAGTGCCCATAGCTTCTTGGAAACTTGCCCAGAATCTTGAAGTGAATAAGCTGCCACGGTCTGAACTGATTACCAATGGAATACCGTGAAGCGAGACAATTCTGGACATGTAGAGGTTTGCCAGTTGACTAGCAGTGATCGTTTCCTTGACAGCCAGAAAATGTGCAACTTTAGAAAGCCGGTCAATGACGACAAGAATAGCATCATTACCTTTCTGCGATTTGGGGAATCCAGTGACGAAGTCCATTTCAACATGGTCCCATTTCCATTCAGGAATAGAGATAGGTTGTAGAGTTCCAGCAGGCCTTTGATGCTCTGCTTTGATACGACGACAAACGTCACACTCAGCAACATAACGAGCAATATCTTGCTTCATATTAGACCACCAGAATCTCTGACGAATGTCTTGGTACATCTTTGTACTACCAGGATGGATACATAGAGGCGTATCATGAGCTTCTTTCATAACCTTCTGAGTCATATCCAGGTTTTCCCTCTTACTCGGAACTACTAGGCGACCTTTGAAGAATAAGGTGCCATCATCAGCAACAGTGAAGAATGAGGGCTTTCCTTCTTTTAGGTCGCGCTTAATCTTGTGGACTTCATCGTCACATTTCTGTATCCATTTGATGGTGTCCACAAGATCTGGTTTCGCAACCAGGGTATTGAGAGAACCCCTGGGAACAACGTGGAGGTTCATCTTGCGAAACTCCTTAGGAGGGGGAGCGAGCGCACCCGGAGGAACAATATGGAGGTTCAGCTTTCGAAATTCTTCAACAAGTGAGGGCTGAACCTTGTGAATCTGGAGGTGGTTGCAGTAAGAATTGCGGCTCAAGGCATCAGCCATTACATTAGCATTGCCTGGTGTATAGGAAATACCCAAGTCAAAGTCTGCAACAATCTCCATCCATCTCTGCTGACGGAGGTTCAGGTCTGGCTGAGTAAACAGATACTTCAGACTTTGGTGGTCAGTGAAGATCTCGCAACGATTACCGAGAAGGTAATGTCGCCACTGCTTCAGTGCATGAATGACAGCAGCAAGCTCGAGGTCGTGAACTGGGTAGTTCTCTTCGTGAGGGCGCAATTGCCGAGAGGCATAAGCAATAACTTTGCGGTCTTGCATTAGGACACAGCCTAATCCTTGACGGGAAGCGTCGCAGTAAATGACGAAGTCCTTCTTAGTATCAGGAGGAGCTAGTACTGGGGCAGAAGTCAACTTGTCTTTGAGTGCCTGGAAACTTTCCTGACATTTATCTGTCCATTGGAACTTGACGCCCTTATGCAACAGGTTAGTCAGGGGCCTGGCAATCTTGGAGAAGTTCTCGACGAATCGACGGCAATAGCTGGCGAGACCGAGAAAACTTCTGACTTGCTTGACATTCTTCGGAGGAGTCCAATCGAGAATAGCCTGAACTCGTTCAGGGTTAACGGCAATACCATCCTTAGAGATGACATGTCCAAGATAGGTTACTTCGGGAAGCCAGAATTCACATTTAGAGAACTTGGCGTATAGCTGATGCTCTCGTAACTTTTCCAGCACAAGACGAAGATGTTCAGCATGTTCTTCTTCATTCTTGGAATACACAAGGATATCATCCAGATAAACCACGACGAACTTGTCGAGGTAATCCATGAATATATAGTTCATCAGACGGGAGAAGGTGGCTGGGGCATTGGTTAATCCAAAAGACATAATGGTGTACTCGTATGATCCATAACGAGTCACAAAGGCGGTCTTGGGGATATCCTCCTCACGAACACGGATCTGGTGGTAACCCAACCTCAAGTCGAGTTTAGAGAACACTGATGAACCAGCCAGTTGATCATACAGATCATTGATCCGAGGAAGAGGATACTTATTCTGAATGGTAGCTTGATTTATAGGACGGTAGTCTTGGACCAATCGGTTTGTCCCATTATTCTTCTTGACAAAGAGAGAAGGTGCTCCCCAAGGAGAGCAACTTGGGCGAATGAAACCACTGCGAAGAGACTTATCGATTTCCTCCTTAAGCTCAAGGAGTTCATGCGGCGGCATCTTGTAAGGTCGTTTGGCTATAGGAGTGGTGCCTGGTTTCAAGTCGATGACGAACTCGACAGCTCTAGCAGGGGGAATCCCTGGGAGTTCTTCAGGAAAGACGTCGAGGAAGTTACGCACGACGGGAATGTTTTCAATGCCCTCGAGGGGTGCGGCGTTCAATGCATTCAATGCATAGAGCCTTGCCTCGGCATTCTTAACCAGATGGGCATTATAGCTTATTATTTCATCAGAAGGGTGTAGCAGATGGACGGTCTTGGTGGCGCAAACGATAGAAGCAGTATGCGCTTTTAACCAATTCATTCCCAGAATGAGATCAATGTTACAGGACTTCAATACGATGGGAGAGACAAGGAATTCCAGTCCTTCGATTTCTACAGGGACGTCGTTGCAAATCATGGAGGTTCGACATTGGCCCGCAGGAGTGTGTACTAATAGTGAAGCATTCATGTCCTCACATTTAATGTCGTGCAAGCATGCAAAATCTTCTGACATGAATGAATGCGATGCACCTGTATCGAATAAAACAGATGCAGGTACTGAATTTACGAGGAGTGTACCCATCACAGTAGCAGGCTGGTCTTGAGCTTCGTTCAGATCAACGTGGTTGGCATGAACACGACCATAGGACTTGGCATTGTTGTTGCGGGGCTGGTAGTTTCCACGGCCAGTTGCTGGAAGGGCCAGTTGATTCTGTCTCTGGTTGCATTCCCTAGCACGGTGCCCTGGTTGTCCGCACCTGAAGCACAAACCATTCTCGGGAGTAGGAACAGGAGCTCGGGGTGGTGGAGCTGGAAGCCTCGGCTGCCTAGTTGGAGCAGTAGGCAGACGAGGTGCAGCATAGGACTGCCTTGGGGCAGGTGCATTCGGCTGGTACATGCTGTTGGGAATCCATATCTTGCGCTTCTGCGAGGATGGGCCCGAAGATGAGCCCGTGTCACGGCTGCGCCTGTGAGAGCTCTGGTATTCATGCAGACCAGTCTCGACATTGATGGCCTTGTTCACCAAGGTGGCGAAATCGGCAAAGTCGTGCACTAGAAGTGCGAGCTTGATGTCAGCTTGAAGGCCGTCACAGAACTTCTCCTGTCTGCGTGCATCAGTGGCAATGTCCTCTTCAGCATAGCGAGACAAGTCCAGAAACTCTCGCTGATAAGCTTCAACAGTCTTGTTGCCTTGGGTGAGGTTGCGGAACTCACGCTTCTTCCGGTCCATGACTCCTTGAGGGATGAAGCGGGCATGGAAAGCAGCCTGGAAGTCTGGCCAGGTGATGATTGTCCCAACGGGCAGAGTACGCCTGTGGCTGTCCCACCATTGAGCTGCAGGTCCCTTCAGGAAGAAGGAAGCAAAAGTGACATAGCTGGCAGGGGCTACATCAGCAGACTCCATCTCATAGGTGATGTCATGGAGCCAGTCATCAGCATCCAGCGGCTGGGTTGAGCTGCGGTACACACTTGGGTTGAGGCGTATGAAATCCTGCAGAGTTGTTGTGTTTGGCTGCTGGTTCATATTGGGGCGAGGAAACTGAGCCATCATGTTCTCCATGAACTAGCGATTCATCTCAAGCTGTTGGATCATACCAGCCATGTACTCAGGCGGTGGTGGGAAGTTGCCACCACGACCACGACCGGCTGGTCTAACCATCCTGCTAATATATAACAGGGGTAGTTCAGCATTGGAGAAATTATGCAAAGGACAAGAATCATTCATAATCAAATATGCATAATGAAAGCAGCACGATAGAAACTACACAGTAGTCGGCACATCTTACAAAAAGGGATCATGCATAGAGTTCGGTACACAGAGTTCAGTACATAGACTAAGACATCATAGGCGGCACGCAGGCTCGCGACGAATGCATCTATCACTAACAAGCAAGCCTACATCAGTCCCATGCGGTACTGCGAAGGTAGCTGTAGCCTGAAAGCTGGTAGTGCGGCAGCGGATAGTCCTTCACGTCAGTGACCTGGGGGCCGCGGATATTCTGGTGCAGAACCCGATGCCCAAGTGGCAGAAGAGGACCAAGCGCGGGAGAGTAGCCTCCCACCTCTGGCCAACCGACACCCTGGGGCATCACGGTCCTGGCTGGGTAGATCGCAGATCGCGACAGCTCTCTGGATCGGACAAAGGGGTGCAACAGCGTCAGAGCACGGTACAGGTGCTGACTGGTGAGGTACAACTTGTGGCGAAGAGCTCGGTTAGCTCGATCCAGCCCATCAGCATGCAGAACAAAGTTCTGATGGTAGAAGGGCTCTCTGGTTAAAGTCCTGGTACTCCTCCAAGACGGTGTACTCAGGGTGCCAGCGATAACCCAGATAGGTCATCATCTCAGCTAGCACGGCAGGCGATCCCAAGGCACCAATGGCCGTCGTGTGGCGGACGACCTGCCTCGTGGCTTCCATCTGAAAACAAAGATGTTTCAAGGGAGTCAATGATAGTGTGGAAATCGTCCAAAATACTATTCCAAAGAATACTATGGCTTTATCCAACTTTGGGGTGAATGGGGTCACGGGATCCTAGTGATAGTTAGTAAATTCGTTTAACCCGAGTAGAAAAGAGTTCAGAGTCCCAGAGTAAAGGTCGAGGAGTAAAAGATCCTAGTACCACCCGATGGCGACGTGGGCCCGTAAGGCACACAGCCAAGTTAGTAAAAGTTTTTGTAATGTCTAGACTCGACTTCGGCCAAGGAGTGTGGAAGGGGGATTCCAACAGGCAGTCGGCTCTGATACCAACTTGTGACGCCCCCGATTCAATCGTACACTAATCATGCATGCAAATGTGTACGATTGAAATCAGGGACTCACGGGAAGATATCACAACACAACTCTAAAACATAAATAAGTCATACAAGCATCATAATACAAGCCAGGGGGCCTCGAGGGCTCGAATACAAGTGCTCGATCATAGACGAGTCAGCGGAAGCAACAATATCTGAGTACAGACATAAGTTAAACAAGTTTGCCTTAAGAAGGCTAGCACAAACTGGGATACAGATCGAAAGAGGCGTAGGCCTCCTGCCTGGGATCCTCCTAAACTACTCCTGGTCATCGTCAGCGGGCTGCACGTAGTAGTAGGCACCTCCAGTGTAGTAGTCGTCATCGACGGTGGCGTCTGGCTCCTGGGCTCCAGCATCTGGTTGCGACAACCAGAGAGAAAGGAAAGGGGGGGAAAAGGGGGAAGAAAGCAACCGTGAGTACTCATCCAAAGTACTCGCAAGCAAGGAGCTACACTACATATGCATGGATATATGTGTAAAGGGCCATATCAGTGGACTGAACTGCAGAATGCCAGAATAAGAGGGGGATAGCTAGTCTTATCGAAGACTACGCTTCTGGTCACCGTCGTCTTGCAACAGGTAGAAGAGGGTAGTCTGAAGTCCTCCAAGTAGCATCTCCAAGTAGCATCTCCAAGTAGCATCTCCAGTAGCAACTCCAAGTAGCATCTCCAGTAGCATCACATAGCATAATCCTACCCGGCGATCCTCTCCTCGTATCCCTGAGAGAGAGCGACCACCGGTTGTATCTGGCACTTGGAAGGGTGTGTTTTATTAAGTATCCGGTTCTAGTTGTCATAAGGTCAAGGTACAACTCCAAATCGTCCTGTTACCGAAGATCACGGCTATTCGAATAGATTAACTTCCCTGCAGGGGTGCACCAACTTACCCAACACGCTTGATCCCATTTCGCCGGACACACTTTTCTGGGTCATGCCCGGCCTCGGAAGATCAACACGTCGCAGCCCCACCTAGGCAAAACAGAGAGGCCAGCACGCCGGTCTAAACCTAAGCGCACAGGGGTCTGGGCCCATCGCCCATAGCACACCTGCACGTTGCGTGGGCGGCCAGAAGCAGACCTAGCCTAGTGGCGTTCTAGTCCAATCCGGCGCGCGCCACTCCGTCGCTGACGTCTGAAGTGCTTCGGCTGATACCACGACACCGGGATACCCATAACTACTCCCACGTAGATGGTTATGCGTATAGGCTCGTAGCCAACTTAGATCAAATACCAAGATCTCGTTAAGCGTGTTAAATATCCGCGAACGCCGAACAGGGCCAGGCCCACCTCTCTCCTAGGCGGTCTCAACCTGCCCTGTCGCTCCGCCACAAAGATCCACACAGAGGGCCGTCGGGACAAAGGTCCTTTCAGCCCCCAATCCGTGAATCACTCGCGGGTACTCTTCGAGCGGACCCGACTTTAGTCACCATCTGTAGTATGTATGTATGTATAGTATATACCCGTGATCACCTCCCGAGTGATCACGGCCCAATAGTATAGCAAGGCAGACTGACAAGAATGTAGGGCCAATGATGATAAACTAGCATCCTATACTAAGCATTTAGGATTGCAGGTAAGGTATCAACAGATGTAGCAACAATGTCAGGCTATGCATCAGAATAGGATCAGCGGAAAGCAGTAACATGCTACACTACTCTAATGCAAGCAGTATAGAGGAGAATAGGCGATATCTGGTGATCAAGGGGGGGGGGGCTTGCCTGGTTGCTCTGGCAAGAGAGAGGGGTCGTCAACTCCGTAGTCGATCTGGGCAGCAGCAGCGTCGGTCTCGTAGTCTACCGGAGAGAAGAGGGGGAAGAAACAATGAATACCATGTAAACAGATGCATATCGATGCATGACAAGACAAGTAACGATGCTAGGGGTGCCCTAACGCGGTATTAGCTGATACCGGTGAAGGGGGATAACATCCGGGAAAGTATCCCCGGTGTTTCGCGTTTTCGGGCAGAGGGGCCGGAGGGGGAAAGTTGCGAGTTGGATAGGTTAGGAATGTGTGGCGGACGAACGGGCTGCGTATCCGGAATTGTCTCGTCGTTCTGAGCAACTTTCATGTTGAAAATATTTTAATCCGAGTTACGGATTAAAAGATATGATTTTCTAAAGATTTTAATAATTTCTGGAATTTAATTAATTATTTAAATCTAACATTATCCAAAACAGTGTTTGCTGACGTCATCATGACGTCAGCATGACGTCAGCAGTCAACAGGGGCGTTGACTGGTCAAACTGACGTGTGGGTCCAGCGGGGCCCACCTGTCATACCCAGTTTAGGCTAATCAGGTTTTAGCTAAACTAATCACAAATTAATTAGACTAATTAGTTAATTTGATTAATCTAATTATGATTAATTAACTTAATTAATTCCTTAATTAATTAATTAATTAATTAATTATTTTTATTATTATTAATTTTAATTCCTTTTTTTAATAAAACGTTCTGGGGCCGTGGGGCCCCCATGTCATTGGCACTAGTGGCCAGAGTGGTTTAGCGGGCGCTGGGCACCCGCCCGAACTGGCGCAGCGGGCGCCCGTCCGCGGCCAACGGGGAAGTGGGGGCACGGCGAGCCGGGGTACAGGCTCGCCGGCGGCGGCGACGGCGCACAGGGCGGAGCGGGGGAAACAGGGGCGCCGTGTGCAGAGGAGGCGGGGCACAGGCGGGTGAGGCCGGCAGGTAGCGGTGGTGGCCGGCCGCGGGCGTCGGCGACCAAAGCCACGCGCAGGCCGGCGTGGAGAGGCGAGGCCAAGGCGAGGGGAGACGAAGTGGGACGCGGGCCACGGCGAGGGAGGACGGCCGGGGCGCGCGAGGCCATGGCGCAGTCGGCACGGAGGGGGGGCGAGCAGGGAGGAGGGGCGCCCGTGCGGGCGGTTGACCAGGCGAGACGCGTCGGGACGGGGCGTCGGCGCGCGGCCAGGGCGCGGCCCGAACGCGGTGAGCGCGCGTGCGCGCGGTAGAGGAGGTCGAGGCGTCAGGCGCGTGGCCTGGACGCGCGAGGGGCGCGCGGCGCACGCCGTCGGGCGCGGCGACTGGGTGCGGACGTCGCCGGCGACAGAGGGGAAAGGGAGGAGAGGAGCTCACGGGGAGGGACGCGTAGGGTCTCGGGAGCGAGCTCGGGGGAGGTTGGGGAGGCCGTCGGGGACGAGCGGGCGACGGGGAGCAGGCCGGCGGGGTAGGGGCTCCGGGCGGCGGCGTCGTTCCACGACGAGGAGGACGGGGGCAGGCCGGGGCGCGGCGCCGTTATCCTCCCGATCCAATCGGGAGGGAGGGGGGAGAGTGGATGCGAGTGGGGGGGTGGCTAGGGTTTCGGGGTCTCACCCGGGGGGGGGGGGATAAGGAGAAAGGGGGTGGGTTTGCCAGGCGGCCCGGTGGCCTGCTGGGCCGAAGCCCAGTGGGGGGGGGGGGAGGGGGTGTTCTCTTTTTTTTTTCTTTTTGATTTTCTATTTTTCTTTCCTTTTGTATTTTCTTTTATTATTTCTTTTCTGTTTAAATCATTTTAAATTTCTTAGACAATTTATAAAAATGTGTTTACTCCACCATAATTACCGATGTAATATTTGACAACCACCGAACTTTTTAGTTTTAATTTTTGAAAAACTTTTATTGTCATCATAAATTTGAATTTGAATTTCGAAACATTTTTGAATTAACCCGAGATTAGCTACAGTGACACAGGTGACGCGGCACCATCAACGTGAGTTTACTGTAGCATGATTATCCGGGCGTTACATTTATATCATTTTTGGGACTAACCTATTAACCGGAGGCCCAGCCCATATTGTTGTTTTATTGCCTGTTTTGGTATTTCGAAGAAAAGGAATATCAAACGGAGTCCAAACGGAATGAACCCTTCGGAAAAGTTATTTTTGGAACAGAACCAATCCCAGGAACTTGGAGTGCAAGCCAGGGGATCATCGAGGAGGCCACAAGATAGGTGGCGCGCCCACCCCCTGGGCGCGCCCTACCCTCTCGTGGGCCCCTTGAGGCTCTCCTGACCGACCTCTTTCGCCTATATAAGCCTACGTAGCCTAAAACCATCGAATATAAAGATACATCGGGAGTTTCGCCTCCACAAGCCTCTGTAGCCACCAAAAACATCTCGGGAGCCCGTTCTGGCACCCTACCGGAGGGGGAACCCATCACCGGTGGCCATCTTCATCATGCCGGCGCTATCCATGACGAGGAGGGAGTAGTTCACCCTCGGGGCTGAGGGTATGTACAAGTAGCTATGTGTTTGATCTCTCTCTCTCTCTCTCATGTTCTCTCTATGGCACGATCTTGATGTATCGCGAGCTTTGCTATTATAGTTGGATCTTATGATGTTTCTCCCCCTCTACTCTCTTGTGATGAATTGTGTTTTCCCTTTGAAGTTATCTTATCGGATTGAGTCTTGAAGGATTTGAGAACACTTGATGTATGTCTTGGCGTGCTTATCTGTGGTGACAATGGGATTTCACGTGCCACTTGATGTATGTTTTGGTGATCAACTTGCAGCTTCTGCCCATGAACCTATGCATAGGGGTTGGCACACATTTTCGTCTTGACACTCCAGTGGAAACTTTGGGGCACTCTTTGAAGTACTTTGTAATGGTTGGATGAATCTGAGATTGTGTGATGCATATCGTATAATCATGCCCACGGATACTTGAGGTGACAATGGAGTATCTAGGTGACATTAGGGTTTTGGTTAATTTGTGTCTTAAGATGTTATTCTAGTATCAACTCTTGAATAGATCGATCCGAAAGAATAATTTTGAGGTGGTTTCATACCCTACCATAATATCTTTGTTTGTTCTATGCTATTAGTGGCTTTGGAGTGACTCTTTGTTGCATGTTGAGGGATTGTTATATGATTTATCTATGTTATTATTGTTGAGAGAACTTGCACTAGTGAAAGTATGAACCCTATGCCTTCTTTCCTACCATTGCAATACCGTTTACACTCACTTTTACCACTTGTTACCTTGCTGTTTTTATATTTTCAGATGACAAAAACCTATATCTACTATCGATATTGCACTTGTATCACCACCTCTTCGCCAAACTAGTGCCCCTATACAATTTACCATTGTATTGGGTGTGTTGGGGACACAAGAGACTCTTTCTTATTTGGTTGTAGGGTTGTTTGAGAGAGACCATCTTCATAGTACGCCTCCTATGGATTGATAAACCTTAGGTCATCCACTTGAGGGAAATTTTCTACTGTCCTACAAACCTGTGCACTTGCAGGCCCAACAACATCTACAAGAAGAAGGTTGTGTAGTAGACATCAAGCTCTTTTCTGGCGCCGTTGTCGGGGAGGTGAGTGCTTGAAGGTATATCTTTAGATCTTGCAATCAAATCTTTTTTTCTTGTTTTATCACTAGTTTAGTTTATAAAAGAAAAACTACAAAAAATTGGATTTGAGTTTGTCTCATATGCTTCATCTTTTTAATATCTTTCGTGAGAATGATGGAAAGGAAAATTGTGCTCAAGTGCTAGAAGAAGAAATCTATAGAATGTTTGATACTAAATATGTGAATGATGAGCATGATTGCAATGGTGTTAGTATAAATTCCTTGAATATCCATGATGCTAATGATATGCAAAGCCACAAGCTTGGGGAAGCTATGTTTGATGAAGATGTTATTTTTTGTCCCCCAAGTTTTGATGAGCAAATTTATTATGATGAAAGCATCCCTCCTATTTATGATGATTATATTGATGAAAGTCGGTTTGGAAGAGTGTCAACTTTAGGAAGTAGTGATCCCACTATTTTGGAGGATGTTGAATCTTACTGTGATGAACATGAAAGTGGATATGGAAGAGTGTCAACTTTATTTAGTGATGATTCCACTATTTCGGAAGAGGTTCCAATTGATTATGAGAACAAAGTTGCTATCTATGATGATTATTGTGATGACTTGTATGCTATTAGGAATAATGATAACCATGAAACTTGTCATCATGATTATAGTTTTCAATTGGATTATGCCTCACATGATAATTATTTTGTTGAGTTTGCTCCCACTACTATTCATGAGAAGAAATTTGCTTATGTGGAGAGTAGTAAATTTTATATGCTTGTAGGTCATGAAAAGAATGCTTTATGTGCTGGTTATATTGTTGAATTCATTCATGATGCTACTAAACATTATTATGAGGGAGGAACATATGCTTGTAGGAATTGCAATAATATCAAGTTTCCTCTCTATGTGTTGAAAATCTTGAAGCTATGCTTGTTTTGCCTTCCTATGCTAGTTGATTATTGTTCCCATAAGATGTTTGCTCACAAAATCCCTATGCATAGGAAGTGGGTTAGACTTAAATGTTCTAGTCAAATGCTTCCTGATGCTCCCGTTATGTTTCAATTCTTATCTTTTATGTGAGCATCATTGTCATCATCATGCCTAGCTAAAAAGGCATTAAAGAAAAGCGCTTGTTGGGAGACAACCCAACATTTACCCTTACTGTTTTTGTGTGTCCACATGATTATGCTACTGTATTAATCATGTTTTATAGCTTTTGTTTCAATAAAGTGCCAAGTAAGACCTTTAGGACAGCTTACGGTGATAGTTGTGTTGATCCTGCTGAAAATCAGAAACTTTCGCACACAGTAATTAGTTTTGTTGATTCACAGACACGTGCTTATGATCTGATTATTTTTGCTATGGGTTGGTACACAAATTGCTTAGGTCTTCCTAATTTGGTAGGAGTTTTGGAGTTCCATAAGTATACGTTTGATACAGATTACTACAGACTGTTCTGTTTTTGACAGATTCTGTTTTCTATGTGTTGTTTGCTTATTTTGATGAATCTATGAGTAGTATCGGAGGGTATGAACCATAGATAAGTTTGAATACAGTAGATATTACACCAATATGAATTTAGAATGAGTTCATTACAGTACCTAAGTGGTGGTTTTATTTTCTTATACTAACGGAGCTTATGAGTTTTCTGTTGAGTTTTGTGTTGTAAAGTTTTCAAGTTTTGGGTAAAGATTCGATGGACTATGTAATAAAGAGTGGAAAGAGCCTAAGATTGGGTATGACCAAGGCACCCCAAGGTAATATTCAAGGACAACCAAGAGCCTAAGCTTGGGGATGCCCCGGAAGGCATCCCCTCTTTCGTCTTCGTTCATCGGTAATTTTACTTGGAGCTATATTTTTATTCACCACATGATATGTGTTTTGCTTGGAGCATCATTTTATTTTGTTAGTATTTGCTTGCTGTTATTTAGAATAATGTTTTGTATCTTTAGTTTCAATAAAAATGTCAAGGATAGCCTTTACCATGCTTATTTTGCTAGTATACATGTTGCTGTTTGAAAACAGAAAGTTTACCGCTGTTGCAAAAATTCCCTAGAAAAGTAAAAGAATGATATAATATTGAAACTTTTTGCATAATGAGATCTGATAAATCTTCTAGAGCGTAGTAGTTTTCTCATAATTGTTGGAGTTAGGGAAGTATTGACACTCTTGCATTCTTTACAGACTGTACTGTTTTGGCAGATTGTTGTTATGTTTGCATTGTTTGCATATGTTTGCTTGTTTAATGATTCTATTTGAGGATAGGAGTGTTAAATATGCAGAAGCATTTAGTATACAATAATGTTGAATAATAATTTCAGTGATTTGTTATAGTAGAAAATGATAAGGTTTTGCATTGGTTTATACTAACCTATCTCACGAGTTCTTGTTGAGTTTGGTGTTGATGAAGCTTTTGATAAAAAGAGAAACCATGATATGAGGGGAATTAAGGAGACACAAAAGTTCAAGCTTGGGGATGCCCAAGGAACCCCAAGATAATATTTCAAGAAGTCTCAAGCATCTAGGCTTGAGGATGCCCCGGTAGGCATCCCACCTTTCTTCTTCAACAACTATCGGTTATTATCGGTTGAGCCTAAGTTTTTTGCTTCTTCACATGAGTTGTGCTATCCTTGCAATGTCATTCTATTTTAATTTGCTTGCTATTTGAATACAATACCAAGATATGAAGTTCCTTAATGTTAGAGAGTCTTCACATAATTGCACAATTATTCGACTACTCATTGATCTTCACTTATATCTTTCGGAGTAGTTTGTCATTTGCTCTAGTGAATCACTTATATCTTTTAGAGCATGGCGGTGGTTATATTTTGTAGAAATTGCTAGTCTCTCATGCTTCACTTATATTATTTTGAGAGTCTTTTATAACAGAATGGTATTTGCTAGGGTTATAAAGTTGGTCCTAGAATGGTAGGCATCCAAGTTGGGTATAATAAAAACTATCATAGAAAGTGAATTGGATGCCATTATCAATTTGATAGTTGATAATTGTTTTGATATATGGGGGTAGTAATATTAAAGTCATGCTAGTTGAGGTGATTAGGAAAAATGCTTGTGTTGAGTTTGTGATTCCCATAGCATGCACGTATGGTGAACCGCTTTGTGATGAAGTTGGAGCACAATTTTATTTATTGATTGTCTTCCTTATGAGTGGCGGTCGGGGAAGAGCGATGGTCTTTTACTACCAATCTATCCCCCTAGGAGCATGTGCGTAGTGCTTGGTTTTTGATGACTTCTGGATTTTTGCAATAAGTATATGAGTTCTTTTGACTAATGTTGATTCCATGGATTATACGCACTCTCACCCTTCCACCATTGCTAGCCTCTCTTGTACCGCGCAACTTTCGCCGGTACCATACACCCACCATTACCTTCCTCAAAACAGCCAGCATACCTACCTATTATGGCACTTCCATAGCCATTCCGAGATATATTGCCATGCAACTTTCCACCATTCCGTTCATATGACACGCATTACTTTTGTCATATTGCTCTTTGCATGATCATGTAGTTGACATCGTATTTGTGGCAAGGCCACCTTCATAATTTTCATACATGTCGCTATTGATTCATTGCATATCCCGGTACACCTCCGGAGGCATTCATATAGAGTCATATCTTGTTCTAGCTTTGAGTTGTAATTCTTGAGTTGTAAATCCATAAAAGTGTGATGATCTTCATTATTAAAGCATTGTCACAGTGAGGAAAGGATGATGGAGACTATGATTCCCCCACAAGTCGGGATGAGACTTCAGACTTTACAAAAAGAAAAAAAAGAGAAAGGCCAAAAAGAAAAAAAAAGGCCAAAGAAAAAAGAAAGAAAAAAAAGGGGGAGAAAAAGAAAAAGAAAAAAGAAAAAAATGAGAGAAAAAGAGAGAAGGGACAATACTACTATCTCCTTTTCCACACTTGTGCTTTAAAGTAGCACCATGATCTTCATGATAGAGAGTCTCCTATGTTGTCAATTGCATATACTAGTGGGAATTTTTCATTGTAGAACTTGGCTTGTATATTCCAATGATGGGCTTCCTCAAAATGCCCTAGGTCTTCGTGAGCAAGCAAGTTGGATGCACACCCACTTAGTTTCTTTTTGTTGAGCTTTCATATATTTATAGCTCTAGTGCATCCGTTGCATGGCAATCCCTACTCACACACATTGATATCAATTAATGGGCATCTCCATAGCCCGTTGATACGCCTAGTTGATGTGAGACTATCTTCTCCTTTTTGTCTTCTCCACAACCACCATTCTATTCCACATGTAGTGCTATGTCCATGGCTCACGCTCATGTATTGCGTGAAAGTTGAAAGATTTTGAGATTATTAAAGTATGAAACAATTGCTTGGCTTGTCATCCAGGTTGTGCATGATTAAATACTTTGTGTGATGAAGATAGAGCAACAGCCAGACTATATGATTTTGTAGGGATAACTTTCTTTGGCCATGTTATTTTGAGAAGACATGATTACTTTGATTAGTATGCTTGAAGTATAACTATTTCTTATGTCAATATGAACTTTTATTTTGAATCATTTGGATCTGAACATTCATGCCACAATAAAGAAAATTACATTGATAATTATGCTAGGTAGCATTCCACATCAAAAATTCTATTTTTATCATTTACCTACTCGAGGACGAGCAGGAATTAAGCTTGGGGATGCTTGATACGTCTCCAACGTATCTATAATTTTTGATTGTTCCATGCCATTATATTATCCCTTTTTGGATGTTTATGGGCTTTATTTTACACATTTATATCATTTTTGGGACTATCCTATTAACCGGAAGCCCAGCCCATATTGTTGTTTTATTGCCTATTTCAGTATTTCGAAGAAAAGGAATATCAAACGGAGTCCAAACGAAATGAAACCTTCGGAAAAGTTATTTTTGGAACAGAACCAATCCCAGGAACTTGGAGTGCAAGCCAGGGGATCATCGAGGAGGCCACAAGATAGGGGGTCGCGCCCACCCCCCTGGGCGCGCCCTACCCTCTCGTCGGCCCCTCGAGGCTCTCCCGTCCGACTTCTTTCGCCTATATAAGCCTACGTACCCTAAAACCATCGAATATCAAGATAGATCGGGAGTTCCGCCGCCGCAAGCCTCTATAGCTACCAAAAACCTCTCGGGAGCCCGTTCTGGCACCCTGCCGGAGGGGGAACCCATCACCGGTGGACATCTTCATCATCCCGATGCTATACGTGACGAGGAGGGAGTAGTTCACCCTCGGGGCTGAGGGTATGTACCAGCAGCTATGTGTTTGATCTCTCTCTCTCGTGTTCTCTCTATGGAACGATCTTGATGTATCGCGAGCTTTGCTATTATAGTTGGATCTTATGATGTTTCTCCCCCTTTACTCTCTTGTGATGAATTGAGTTTTCCCTGTGAAGTTATCTTATCGAATTGAGTCTTTAAGGATTTGAGAACACTTGATGTATGTCTTGCCGTGCTTATATGTGGTGACAATGGGATTTGACGTGCCACTTGATGTATGTTTTGGTGACCAACTTGCGGGTTCCGCCCACGAACCTATGCATAAGGGTTGGCACACGTTTTCGTCTTGACTCTCCGGTAGAAACTTTGGGGCACTCTTTGACGTACTTTGTGTTGGTTGGATGAATCTGAGATTGTGTGATGCATATCGTATAATCATGCCCACGGATACTTGAGGTGACAATGGAGTATCTAGGTGACATTAGGGTTTTGCTTGATTTGTGTCTTAAGGTATTATTCTAGTACGAACTCTTGAATAGATCGATCCGAAAGAATAACTTTGAGGTGGTTTCGTACCCTACCGTAATCTCTTCGTTTGTTCTCCGCTATTAGTGGCTATGGAGTGACTCTTTGTTGCATGTTGAGGGATTATTATATGATCTATCTATGTTATTATTGTTGAGAGAACTTGCACTAGTGAAAGTATGAACCCTATGCCTTGTTTCCTACCATTGGAATACCGTTTACGCTCACTTTTACCACTTGTTACCTTGTTGTTTTTATATTTTCAGATTACAAAAACCTATATCTACTGTCCATGTTGCACTTGTATCACCACCTCTTCGCCGAACTAGTGCACCTATACAATTTACCATTGTATTGGGTGTGTTGGGGACACAAGAGACTCTTTGTTATTTGGTTGCAGGATTGTTTCAGAGAGACCATCTTCTTCCTGCGCCTCCTACGGATTGATAAACCTTAGGTCATCCACTTGAGGGAAATTTGCTACTGTCCTACAAACCTATGCACTTGCAGGCCCAAGAACGTCTACAAGAAGAAGGTTGTGTAGTAGACATCAGGTGTCGTGGGAATCACGTGTGGGTGTGGAACCTTGATGCTCCTCACATTTCATCTGGCCCACATGTCATGCACACAATGGCAAAGGGGTGGTGCGGTCGACAGGGGTGAGGTGCACGTCAGGGGACGTGGTGCGTGTCGTGGGTTGGAGTAGCATCATGGGAATCGCGAGTGGCAGTGTATGAAACATGATGGTCGTCATAGTTCAACTTCCATGGACAAGCTGTCATGTCTACTGACACATGCATTGCATACTGATCACTACAAGGAGTAGTAGAGAAAGCTAGGCGGATAAAAAATTCCTTATAGTCAAAACGGACCTATGCTGCTACTCTACTTGTTCCAAAGACATGCACACAATCGAAATATTTCATCTATATCAATATACACAGAGAGGAAATGTTTTTTACAAGATAGGAAGTAGTTCATCCATCCATAATGCCCTGCTGCTGGTGCATCTTCTTCTGTTTATTCTTCTTCCTCTTCTTCTTCTTCTTCATCTTCATCTTCTTCTCTTTTTCTGTGGGAGACGGCTTCGCAACAAGCTCTTTGGACCTTGCAGCTATTTTGAAACTCACATGGGCATCGAGGGTAGCATATTTTATCCGCTCATATGTCAAGGGATAATTCTCTCATCTAGACGACCTTAATGCCAACATCTCGTCAACCTTCTGAAGATTTGTCTCGAGCAAAAAATTTGCTACGTCAAACAAGGAGTAGTAGAGAAATCTAGGCGGATAAAAATTCCTTATAGTCAAGAGGACCTACGCTACTACTCTACTTGTTCCAAAGACATGCACACAATCAAAATAATTCATCTATATCAATATACACAAAGAGGAAATATTTTTTTACAGGATAGGAAATAGTTCATCCATCCATAATGCCCTGCTGCTAGTGCAGCTTCTTCTATTTATTCTTCTTCTTCTCCTCCTTCTCCTTCTCCTCCTCCTCATCCTTCTTATTCTTCTTCTTCTTCTTCTTCTTCTTCTTCTTCTTCTTCTTCTTCTTCTTCTTCTTCTTCTTCTTCTTCTTATTCCCTTTTTCTGTGGGAGACGGCTTCGCAACAAGCTCTTTGGACCTTGCAGCTATTTTGAAACTCACACGGGCATCGAGGGCAGCATATTTTATCCGCTCATACGTCAAGGGATAATTCTCCCATCAAGAAGACCTTAATGCCAACATCTCATCACCCTTCTGAAGATTTGTATCGAGCACAAAATTCGCTTCAAACAGGGATGGTGTCTATTTATCACCATCTTCTACAGGAATTTTTGAATCTGGTTTGTAGGTCAGTGATAATTTTCAAATCAAGGTTGTACGGCGCCAGCTTCTGTTTTTCCCCTTCGGTGGCTGCCCCACAAAAGTATATATCCTCCCAAGGGTATGGAGGGCCTGTGTATGAAGTGGTACACCAACACATCATCTTCGAGGCACAGCTGAAGGACGGCGGCGCATTGGATCTTCCCAGTGGCACGCTCCATGTACTTTGTGTCGAGACCGATGACATTCGTCTCTACCTTTTCAAGGGAGTTCGATACATTGTTGATCCACTTCTAAACAACCCTTGGGTGGTTGGTGATGGTGGCAACTATGCTCAACGAGCCTTCGACGAGGACATGTTGGATGCTAATAACCTGCATCTGGATCTCTTTCGCCATCTGGAACCGCTGGAACAGAGGGATATGGTTTGGAGAATTAGGATTAGATGGCTAGTCCAACTGAAGAAGATGATTATTTAAAGGGGCTTTGGAATTACTCCAGGAGTACGTGAAGAGGTTAAAATAATGTGAATGTAGTGGGGTTTGGATGCAAATGAGGACGAAGGAGAGGTCAAGAAGCCGAGGAAAATCGGTTCCTGATTGGATGGCTAGGTAGACTACACGAAAAGGCTATGTGGGTAGACTGAGGATTGGTACCTTTCCGTGTACGTGCCCATCCTTCTAGCGCTACATGTGCCACTGGCTAGTTGAGGTCACTCTTTCGAATCACCATGGGGAGACATTTTATGATTCCTTTTTATTTCTGCACCTTTCCTGATAGGTGGGACCTATGCAAATAGATTAAAAAAAGTGTCGTAGCTGGTTCGGATGGATATTGGCGCCTGCCTGGGAGACACAACATTCTCTGTTTAAGGAATACGCGGTTATCCTCAAAAAATAAAGAGCCCATGTTCACGCTTCCGCATGCACGAGAATTTGGTTCTGCTCGCAATATGGATGATACCTATAGGATGAAGTGAACGCAGAGGCATGCTAGCACGGGAGACCCATTTCTGCTATATAGTACTGGAGTACTCATGTTCCTACTACTACTACTAGTAGTAGTAGTACAACTGTGGTACACATGATGATCCAAATACTATTCATCTGGTCCTCATAGTGAAGTGACAACACCCTACGCCTGACACTAGTCTAGGCGGCGTGTTTGGATTACCAAAGTCAGCCTCACCTTGTGCACTGTGTAGTCTGTCACCGCAACTTTATAGCACATTATCATGCCTCACCTCGTCTCCCTCACCCCTAGCAGCACTCAATCTCCATCTCCATCTCATTGTTCCCCCGCGTAACCTCGCCTCGCTCGCCTCCCCTGGTACCACTATTCCCTCACTAGTGCAGGATGCTGCTAATGCGACACTACGATCAGAGACCCTTTGAGAAACTATGTGTGATGCAATAATGGCAAACGGTGGTGTCAGAGAACCGTCAAAAATGTCCAAAACATTTGCGATGACGGATGCATCAAACCCGGTTCAGATTTTAGTTGCATGTGCAATGCAGGGCATATGGTTCAGTTCAATTAACTGTTTGTGATGAGGAGTAACAAAAGAAATGGGCAGCCAGATGAAGGCATGTGCGATGCACAACATACGGTTCACTAGGATGAACTTGTCGGATTTCGGGATCCGGCAACCCTTGAGAGGTTCAAACTCTGGGGTGCATCCGGATATCTCAACTTGCCCAGCCTGCCTACTCACGATCCTCTCTAGCCTAATGCGTCAAGCTCACAGAGACACAAAAACACAAATATTTATACTGGTTCGGGCCACCGTTGTGGTGTAATACCCTAATCCAGTGTGGTGTGGTGGATTGCCTCAAGGGGCTATGGATGAACTAGTACAAAGGATGAACAAGCCTCAGGAGGTGAGGTGTTCTTGAGCTGGTGTGGCACTTAGGTCAGATTGGATCTCTCTCGACTATGGTGGTGGCTAAGTCCTATATATAGTGGCCTTGGTCCTCTTCCCAAATATGAGCGGGAATGGATTCCACAACGGCGGGATTTGAAAGGGGACAAGTAGTATATTCCATCCTGACAAAAGTAGTCTTCGCCTGTGAAAGCCTCTGGTCGTGACGCTGCGGCCGGCTCCGTGATGACCTCCGTCCTGCCGTCCTGGCGGTCTTGGTCTTGTTCCACCAGAATGGAAACGTTTGGCTGATCCTTGGGACTCCGCACCTACGGCTTGCCTCCCTTCTACAGAAGAGGAAACCTGCGCTCTGCACCTGCCTGGCGCCCGCCTCGCGCCTGCCTGGCCTTGGTCGTCATGGCTCACATCATCTGAGCCTCATGAGGTAGCTGCATAGAACTCTCCGCCCTCAGGAGACCTCTTGAGGAGGCCAACTCCTTCGGGGGTCTTGGCATTGTCCGCCTCGCGAGGCCTGGCCCCTCGTGAGGGTCTTGTGGTGTTGATGTCGAAGCTGGGCCGTACCAGGCCGTTGATGGAGCCACGTGGTGGGCCGCAGGCAGGTAGGACTGGATACCCCCAAGTCCAGGATGCCGACAGTAGCCCCCAGGCCCAAGGCACGCTCGGACTTGGCTTCCAGGAGAAGCCAAAGGGCAAGGACAGAGCGCCGCGGGGGCAAACTTCCTGCGACCTTGATGACGTGTGGCGATTGATTGGACGTGGACGACTCCGTTTTCCCACGCTGCCTCGACAACTGCTTTAGTCTGACAAAAAGGGGTGCCGCCCCAGGCTTTCATTGCTCCTTCTTCGTCTTGCTCTAGATCCCCTTCTCCGCACAGTGGAAGAGCTCACCAGATCTGTTGATTCTCCACCAAATATTTTGCCTGATTGCCGCCGAAAAAGCCACGGCTTCCTTCTTGGCTGCCGGCTCCACCAGGTACGAGCCAAGGCTGATGGCGCCCTGCGTGACTGGGGAGAAGCTCCAGACGATGCTCCTCCTGATGGCGAGCAACGAAAATGACTGGTGGAAGAGCATGCTTTGGGTCGCCACCGCTGCCCTGGAGCCCGCCGGCAGCAACTTCTTCCCCTTCTTCATGCACAGCGTCTTCTCTGGGATGGTTCCTCGGTTCTCCACCTTCTTATTCACCATCCTTCACCACTATTGTTTCCAAGCACTACATATCCATGCCAACTCCATCCTCCTTCTGTCCCTCTTTGCCTTCTATTCTGAGGCATTCAAGGGGGCGCTGCCCTCTGTTGCCTTCTTTCGCCATTTCTTCTATCTTTGCAACACCGCGACAATCCGATCGGGTGCATCAGTTTCGTCACGGCGTAGGGTGGTAACGCAATCAACCGCGCCGTGAAGAGGTGGGTGTTGATGGATGCCAAGAGCTCCCAGAGCTCGTTGAAGCTGCCAACTACATTCCCTGTCTCCGATAAGTGGTGGAAATCTGAGAAGATCACCGAGCCTTCCCTGACGGCGTTCGTGAGGAAGATGGACAAGGAGCTAAAGGACGCGAAGCTGACGGGGGCCATGCTCATCAGGGAGTTCCTGAAGCGGCGTGTCGCGCTACTTCAAGACCGCCCCCATCCCTTGTGGAAGCTTGATGGTGACGATGACAGGATCCGCATGCTCCATGACGCCCTTCTCGAGGCGGAGCTGAACAAGGTGTTGCTCTACCTGACGGGAAAGGATCCGAGCAACCCTCTGGAGGGCTGGCTTCTGTTGTACTGCCGTGAGGACGCCGAGGAGGTCGTCGCGGCCATGCCTGTCTTTGACGAGCTTGGGTTTGCGCGGCTGGGGTCTTCCTTGCTGCCAACTACCTTGGTGCTCCTCTCCTACAACGGCCAATCCTCCGAGGCCACCGAGGATGGGGATGTAGATAAATCATCTGCTCCGGAGCAAAGGGAGCTCCTGCGCGACCTTCTGGACAATGATGAGGATGACGAGCCTCCGGTGGTGGAGGTGTTGCGCCCTCCAGGGGTCACCACGAGGTCTGGGGTGGCCTCCTTGAAGCAGCACAAGCAAGCGGTTGCGAAGAAAAGCAGGATCGCGGTGATTTCTCTGGGCAACAGGCCACCTTCGCCGACGCCACCTCAGGCTGCACCAACCGCAAGATCTCCTGCTCCCAAGAGCTCGGCGCCTGCTCCTCCGCCCCAGCGCCTGTTGCTGAGCATGAAGAGGCGCTACGCCTTCATCGAACAGTAAGTTTCTCCCTTATCCTTGCTTGTTGGTTCTTCAAGTTTTGTTGAGCGTATTCTCCTGTCGTTAGGCAGCAGCCGCCGAAGAAGCAGAAGGAGGGCACGGAAGTCGCCATGGCTGCAAGCGATGGAGCACCCCCCCCCCCCCCCCGCGGCCCTGGTGAGGAAGAATGTCGCAGCCCCCGCAGCCCCAGGGGCAACGCCAGCTCCGGAGGACGTGGGTGCCCGTCCTTAGGAGGTGCCGGTGCCCATAGCAGGCCTGACTCCTTTGGCGCCCAGTCTTGCCGCGGCTGCTGAGGACAACCAGCCTCCGGAGCCCCCGGGCCTTCATGAGGCTGAGGTTTCTTGTGCCTTGGTGCCAACGGCGCCTCCTCCCTTGCCTAGCGTGTGGCTGGGTCATGGTGTTCCTGCTCCCTCCGGGGCCCTGGAAGAGGCAAGGGCGGCACTGGACCTCCTTCGTGGTGAGCTTCAGGGTCCGGATTGTCGTTCGGCGCGAGGATGCCTGGGGTTGATCTCTGGTTGGCCCAAGGCCGACGCGTCTGTTCGCGGCCTGGGACTCTTTGAAGAAGGCACAGAAGGCACTTGGGGTGGCCGCCACGGCATGCGACCTGGCGTGGAAGGAGGCCACAGAAGCTGAGAACCAGTGTCGTGTTGCGGAGGCTGATCTGAAGACTCTCCAGGACCAGTAGGCCAGCCAGCTCCAGGAGCGTGAGGACAAGCTGAAGGCCCAGGAAGCTGCCGTCACTAGCCGGGACGCCGAGGTGAAGAAGACGGCCTTAGAGCAGGCTGGAGAGCGCGACCGCCTGACGAAGCTGAACGAGGAGGCGGGGGCATCCCAAGCGGCCCTGATCGAGCCCAAGAAGGCGGCCACCATGGAGCGCGACACCCTCTCCTCTCTCGAGGCACGCTTCCACAAGGCCCAAAAGGCGCTCTTCGAGGATGATCCCTCGGGAAAGGTGGTAGTGACGACCCCGAGGGAGAGCCCTGCTGCTTTGCTTCCTGAGATCGTCGCGGTGCTCGAAGATGCTGTTGACGGGTTTACCCTTGGTCGAAAACGAGGCGCGTTCACTTCTTCCTTAGCTCTCATGTGCGTCTTCAGCCATCTTTATCTCTAGGATGCCAGCTTTAACCTCTCCTCCCTCACATCGGTGGACGCCGACTCCCGGGATGCTGCTGCTGCTGCTGTGAATAGTTCCATGGATGCCATGCTGAGCAAGTACCTGGTCGTTGGTCCTCCAACTGAATCCTGTGGGACGGGCGACGCGCCTGGTGACGAGGCAGCTCTGTTGGCGGGCAGCGGTGACGCCCAAGTCTGAGGAGGTGGCCTGGAGATTATGCTTTTGCTTGTTTATCCTACACCATGCGACCTGCCTTGGGGAGGCGTTTAAAACTATTTGCTTGGAACAATATGTCTTGAATAACTATATTATGCTCCTTCACCTTTTCTGTTTGCTTTATTGTTCTGCGTTGGCAGAGCCCAGCCCCGCACGTACCTCAGCCATCGTTGGGTCGTCCGGATCACCAGGACGAGTCCAAGAGGTGAGGGGCTACAAGACCTGTTAGGCTCATGAGTCGCGATGCTCGGGAGTCCTCCTTGACGTGCGAACAGCTTAGGAAAAGATGTAGGGGCAAGCCTTGGTGTTCTGCGTCGGCAGGGCCCTACCCCGTGCATACCTCAGCCGTCGTTGGGTCGTCCGGATCACCAGGACGATCCCAAGAGGTGAGGGGCTACGTGACCAGTTAGGCTCCTGAGTCGCGATGCTCAATAGTCCTCCTTGCCGTACGAACGGCTTGAAGCAGAAGGGTGACAACCAGGTCTTAGCGTTCTACGTAGGTAGGGCCCGGGCCCACGCATACCTCAGCCGTCGTTGGGTCGTCCGGATCACCAGGACGAGCCCAAGAGGTGAGGGGCTACGTGACCAGTTAGGCTCCTAAGTCGCGATGGTCAGGAGTCCCCCTTGACGTACGAATAGACCATCCTACCTTTCCGTCCTCGAGCTCTCGCTTGGGACGGGTGCGCGGAGACCAGGCCCGTGAGGCCTGGCGAGGTGGGGTGGGGTACGCCAGGCGTGACCTAAGCGTAGCACCCGTGCCTAGCCCCTCATGTACCTTCCTAAGGAAGAGCAGCGTGGTGAGGCTAGTCACTGAGATCGGAGGCTCCCTGAGGTTAATGCGGCCGTGAGGCCACCCCCAGTTGTTTATCACCAGCGCGGGGCATAGCGCTTCCGGTCTTCCATCCCAGTGTCGACGGAAAGCGCGGAGCATGGTGCTTCCACTGGTGCGTGGGATGGGGCTCCCTCTGAGGAGAGCCCCCGGGGCGTGTACAGCCCCGCCCTGGCACGTGGCTTGCATGGCAGGGCTGGAGGAGGTGTATATGGGCACCCGTGAGCCAGCGCGGGACTCACGAGGCCCTACCTCAAGGAGGGTTGCGCCTGGTCTTGATTAGGTATGCTTAGATTGGTCCTGTGAGATGGTTAGGCAGCCTGCACCGAATGAGTTTCCTGAGGTTATTGCATGAGAAGGCCAGACACCAACGACCCCAGGAGGTGACGTGAACACGAGTGACCAGCCAGCCAGAGCTAAGCCACTGGATTTATCGACGCTGCAGGGACGGACCCGAGCACATACACCGTGCTCAGTCTTCTCATGCAAAGATCCTGAAGAAAAACAATCGGTGTGCGGTTCCCGGGGGCACGGGGGCACCAGGTTGCGTGCCCTCACTCATCCACTCACGATTAGCTCATGCGAGAACAAGGCACCAAGAGCCACGGCAGGTGACGTACACGGGGCTGGTCCCGTGAGCCAGAGCTCAGCTACTTGGGTTTAGCAACGCTGCAAGGACGGACCCGAGCACAGACGTCATGCCAGTCCTTAATCATGAGGCGGTCGTGAGAGGGCTCGCGAGGCCACGAGACGTTCTAAGCGATGAATCGCCGGTTAGGCAGTCAATAATTCAAAAGTAGTTCGCAAAGGATTATAACTTGCTCTGATAAAATGCAAAAGGGTATGCATGCTGTAGGGACGAACCCACACGGCCCAGGGATGGTGCAGCCCGAGGGGCGCCCCCAAACTGAACGAACTAGAGAGATGTCACCTCGTACCGTTGCTGAAGAGTTGTTGAAGTAGCCAAAAAATGCACGCTGTTGGAGCCGTCCCTCATGAGCCGCTCTGCTGCCGAGCATAGAGAGGCTCGCAGGGACCGGAAGGCTCCAGAGAGTGCTCCTCCATCTCCGCCAGGAGCGCCTGGTGCCTGGCTTCACAGGCCACCTGGGCGTCCCTCACGCAACACTAGAACGCCTCAGCCGTGCCTGCCAGGCCAAAAGGCATGCAGACGTAGCTGTGAGACGCGACTGTTGAGCCCAGAGATGTCGATGCTGACGCGGAGGTACTTACCCTCGCTAGGGTAGTGAGCTCCGCCTCGTGGCAGGCAACGATCGCCTTGCAGAACCCTTCCTTCCTGAATCTCCTCGATTGCCTTGCTGATGAACTCCTAGACGCCTGGTGCCTCATGCCTGCTGCCTTCTGCTGGGAAGCGTGCTCTAAAGAGCGCCTCCACATGGTGCCCGAGCGCAACTCTCGTGACAATGGCTAGATCTGAGGCCCTCCAAACGAGAGCCCCCGAGCCCAGCCCGAGAGGGGCGCCGGGCATGCCTCCCTATGCGATGGGATAAGGCGCCGCGTCCGGAGACGGGAGACTCAGCATTGCGTCCTCGGGTGATGCCTCTGGCGAGACCCCTGGCTCAGCTGCAGCTTCTTCATCTTGGGGGCGACCTCAGGGGGAGGGCACCATCTTCGTCTTCTGGGTTTTCAACTGCTGCAGCCTGGAAAGCGCACTCATGGGAGCACACCACATCCTTCTCCTGACAGGCGTCCGTGATGATGCCACCGCTTCCTGGCTTCCGGAGGATGTTGTTGCTGTGGTGCATGACCGCCATGAATTTGGCCAGTGCTGGGTACCCTAGGATGGCGTTGTAGGGAAGACGAATGTCGGCGATGTCAAATCGATGAGCTTGCTGCGGTAGTTTTTGCGCTCGCCGAAGGTGACAGGGAGGCGAACTTGCCCGATCGGGTGTGTTGATCCAGCAGTCACTCCTGAGAATGGCTTGGTGGGGTGCAGCTAGTAGTATGGCTCCTGGAGTCTGTCGAATGTCTGAACAGAGAGAACATTGAGCCCTGCTCCAGCATTGATGAGGGTCTTGGTGACGGTTACATTGCTGATAACGGGGGACCAGATCATGGGGAGCGTGCCAGCGGTGGCCGCGCACTTGTGCCGGTCTGAGGATTCGAAGGTGATGGCGCACTTGGACCACTTGAGGGGGTGAGTTGCTTCAAGCTTGGGGAGAGCTGCATTCACCTCGCGCGCAAACTGCTTGAAGACACGGTGGGAAGCTGGGGCTTGTGAGCCGCCTAAGATGCAGGCAATGGCACGAGGCTCCTGGAAGCCCCTAGCCCCCTCGTCCTGGTGGTGATCTTCGTTCCTTCTTGGCGGTGGAGGTAGAGGGGGCACGACTGCATTGCACTGAGGGCAATCCTCACGCAGCTGCTCCCTCCAGTTGCCCTCGTGAGGCTGGTCCTTCCAGCGGTCCTCACGAGGCTGGTCGCGCCACTCCTGACGGTGGTCGCGTCCATCCCAGTGACCTCTGCCTTGGCCACCTCCACGACTGTAGCCCCGATCGTTGCGCTCGGGGCGCCGACTGAGGCGCCCTTCACGTAGATCAATGAGCTCCTGGCAGTCGCTGGTGTTGTGGCTATAGACGTTGTGGAAGGCACAGAACGGCCACTTTCCTTTGGATGACTCGGGTTGGTCGCAGCCGCGCTTGGTCTCTAGCTCTGCCGCCAGCACTGCTGGCCCCTTGTGCTTTGTGTCCTTGGCCTTTGTCTTCTTGTCTTCTGGGTCAACATCCGAGAGCTCGAGGAGGGAGAGGCGCCCCTCCTCAGCCCTTGCACACTTGTTCGCCATGTTGAACATCTCCAGAGCGGTGTAGAGGTCCTCGTGGATGCCTAGCTCCTCCTTCATCTTGACATCGCGGACGCCATCGGTGAATGCGGAGATGATGGCCTCGTCAGACACCTTGGGACTCTTGAGGTGGACGTCGTTGAAGCGCTAGATATATTTATGCAGGGTGTCTCCAGGTTGCTGCTTGAGACGGGGCAGGTCGCCCGCAGCAGGCGGACAGTCGCGTGTGCCCGGGAAGTTGGCGATGAAGCGGCTGCGCATCTCCTCCCAGGAAGAAACCAACCCCTCAGTCAGGTTCAGGAGCCAAGAACGCACGTCATCCTTGAGGGCCATCAGGAACCAGTTTGCCATGATCTTCTCGTCGCCGTTGGCCGCCTTGATGCTCAGCTCGTAGAGCTGTAGGAACTCGGCGGGGTCTGCAGTGCCATTGTAGTGTGGAGGCAGGTCAGGCTTGAACTTGCTCGGCCAGACGACGTTGCGGAGCTCTGTAGTGAACACACGACATCCCGTCGTGGCCACCGGAGGTCGTTGAGGCGGTGGAACGTAGTCTTGGTGCGCGCACGCCGCCACCTCCTGCGGCGGCTCGCGAGCCTGGTGCTGGGGCGCTGGAAGCACGCGCACTTCTCCTTTGGGACGTTGCACCACCTGGCAGCTCACGTCATCTCGAGCTGGTGTCGGACGATGCGGGTCGCGTCGTGGAGCCATACGCCTTGGCTTGATGATGGCACCTTGGGCTGGAGGCGGAGGAGGAGCCCCGTGCGCGACGTCGCCCGCTGGAGGTGGTTGTAGAGGCAGCAAGTGGGCCGGCCTGTCGGAGCCCTCGTGCGTGACGTTGATGAGCTTGTTGATACGCTCGAGCCACTCCTCATAGAGATCACGCACCAGACAATAGCGAAGAAGCTCCCATGCCATGAGAAGAGTGGCCTGCACATCCACCTGGCCGCGGCGCGCGTGGGATGACGAAGCTGCTAGGGTTAGTGACGGAGTGGTGGTGCGGCCATCACGGAGCACCGAAGGGTGCAGCGATGAAGCTTGCTGCTCATGGCCAGCAGGGCCCGTGGTGGCGGTGGCCACCAGAGAAGGAGCGCGGTGGGCACAACCATCATCCACTAGAGCCGTCTAAGTGACCCAGGCGGCGACCGCAGCCCGACGCTCGACGCGGGCCTTGCGTGCGTCGGCCATGGAGGTGTTGGAGCAGTGGCGAATCGAACGATGGAAGAGGGGATCCGACGCACCCTTACCTGGAGCGCCAAATGTCGGATTTCGGGATCCAGCAACCCTTGAGAGGTTCGAACTCTGGGGTGCGTGCGGAGATCTCAACCTGCCCAGCCTGCCTACTCGCGATCCTCCCTAGCCTAGCGCGTCAAGCTCACAGAGACACAAAGACACAGAGATTTATACTGGTTCGGGCCATCAGTGTGGTGTAATACCCTAATCCAGTGTAGTGTGGTGGATTGCCTCGAGGGGCTATGGATGAACTAGTGCAAAGGATGAACAATCCTCAGGAGGTGAGGTGTTCTTGAGCTGGTGTGGCGCTCAAGTCGGAATGGATCTCTCTCCACTATGGTGGTGGCTAAGTCCTATATATAGTGGCCTTGGTCCTCTTCCCAAATATGAGTGGGAAGGGATTCAACAACGGCGGCATTTGAAAGGGTACAAGTAGTACAGTCTATCCTGAAAAAAGTAGTCTTCGCTTGCGAAAGCCTCTAGTCGTGACGCTGCGGTGGGCTCGGTGATGACCTCCATCCTGCCATCCTGGCGTCTTGGTCTTGTTGCACCAGAATGGAAACCTTTGGCTGATTCCTCGGGACTCCGTGCCTGCGGCTTGCCTCCCTTGCACCAAAGAGGAAACCTACGCTCAGCACCCGCCTGGCGCCCGCCTTGGTTGTCACGGCACACGTCAGCTGAGCCTCATGAGGTAGCTGCATAGAACTCTCCGCCCCTCATGACCCCTCCTGAGGAGGCCAACTCCTTCGGTGGTCTTGGAGTCGTCCGCCTCGCGAGGCCTGGCCCCTCGCGAGGGTCTTGGGGTGTTGATGTTGAAGCTGGGCCGTACCAGGCCGTCGATGGAGCCACGTGGTGGGCCGCAGGCAGGCAGGACTGGATACCCCCATGTCCAGGATGCCAACAGAACTGTTTGTGATTAGGCAACACAAAAGAAATGGTTAGCCAGATCAAGGTGTTTGCGATATACAAAATGTGGTTCACTCGGATGAACTGTTTGTGTTGTGTGGGGACCTCGACTCGTAAGTCGAAATCACCGAATGCACGTGTACAGTGATCCTAGAGATCAATGCTCACTGAACACACAGAAGCTGAATATCAAGAGGCTTACATCCATACATACCGTATTACACAAGTAGGACCATTATGGTCAAGTCTTGAGTATAAAATTGCAGCGGAAATCTTCGTCGATAACTTGGACCCATGCCATCTGCCTTAACCCGACAGGCATTCTGACTGGGAAACGTCCTAGCTCGCATGTTCGTCACCGAAGTATTCTTCATCATATCCTGTTCTTTCAAGCCTGGCCAAGTAAATAGCCAGGGACAAGCCAGTGAGTACTTTTGAATGTACTCGCAAGCAACCCATGTTTTGGTTCAAGATACAACAATGCATGATATAGGTAAATTTTTGTAGAAAGCTAGTTTTGAGTGCAATGACGTGTTCAACAACTTGTAAGACATGCATCAAGAGAATTCAAGTAACCATGAGGACAGGTTACAGATATCAACATAAATAGAGTGGGCACCAACCCATCTAACATAAATAGAGTGGGCACCAACCCATCTCAGTCATGTCAAGTCCCTTGACTTGACCCAAGTCATTTTTATCAACACACACACTTGGTTTGTGAACAAGTGGACGTAGCCCAAGAGCGGTTACCCAACTGTCCTTGACCGTGGACACGGCTATTCGAATAGTTTTACACTCTGCAGAGGTTGCACACTTTACCCACAAGATCCGGGGAACTTCTGTGTCATCCACGACCCGCAATACCTTAAGTACCCGGGGTAAGCACCCGATCACTACCTTTCCCTAGACGACACTAACATGGAGTCCACTCGATTGGTAGTAACCCCCGTGCCCAACATTATCACATAACATTTTCGTGGAGCCTTGCTCCCATATTTATCACATACCACTGGCACGGGGTACCAACGGTGTGTCCGGTGCCCCATAAAAATGGTCATGGCCGCCCTACCTGGCACGACCCCGTCCCGAGAGAGAGCACCAACTCTCCCCCGTCACTAGTAATGCGGGCTCCAAGCTAGTATCGGTCTAGGTACTCAATAATGCCCTTTCCCATATAAGGGTAGAGTGGTTGCGCATGTAAGGTTGGAATAACGGTCGCAACTCCGACCAATCCGTTTTGAAAAAAACACACACTTTCCTTGGTACACCACTTCGTCATCAAGTGGTTACCCATCTCATCATCTCCCTCGGGCATAAGTGGCACCGGATGAGGTTTTCGAAAAGTCTTTTGATAAAGCTTTGTCTCCTTCACCATGCATAACCCGTCCCTTTTCGCGTAGCAACTACTTTAGCATCCTATCTACTCCCACCGGAATAGCCCTCATAAGAAGGTAGGGCCATGCACAATGCAAGTATCAACGAGGAAGTAACCGAGGCAACCAACCCACGTGGTTCACCATCTCATCATGATTCCGATGCAACAATAATAAAGAGCTATATGGCATGCATAAAAAGGTTTCATAGACATGTTCAAAGGGTTGCTTGCCTGTTTTAACAAAGTCTTCAAGGTCTTCAAATATCTCTGGTCCAACTCCGAGCATTGCGTCTACTTTGTCAACTATCGTTGAAAGCAACCATAATAAGTAACACAACAAGGCAGGAAATAAAAGTGCTCTAAAAATATGAGTTGGACTTTTCTGGGATACCTCTGGTCATATGAGGGATGACCAAAGTGGTTTCATTAGGATTTGATCAATGGACATCCCTGAACATTTCAATATGATGGAATCAAGGGGTTTATGGATTTGTAAGAAGTGTACAGAAATATATTTTTGAAAAATGAGCAAAGGCACCCATTTAACAAAGGATGATTTTAGAAGCATCTAGGAATTGGTTTCACTGGATTTGGAGTTCAAATGAATTCCCTATGAATTTGCAAAGTTGACAAATATGAAGAAATGGCTCAATAATTTATGTGGTGCAGAAAGTATTAAGAAAAATGTTCATAAACTAAGTTATGATCTTAGAAGCATCTAGGAATTTGAATCATGGCATTTGGATAAATTTTGAGCCTTCTGTGATTTTCTAAAGTTTATGACAGAAATGGAAATATGGGATTTGATAAATATTTGTGGAGAAAAGTTCTCTGGAAAAATGTGCATGCTGCATCATCAGATAGATCATGATGTATAGAGTCACTAGAAATTTGAATCATCAAATTTGGGTATGAAATGAATGAACTATGGATTTTAGAAACTCACTGGAAAAGAATAAAAAGAAATATAGGGCATTACCCTTATCCTGCGCATAGGCGAGAGATAGCCGTGGGCCGGCCCAGCCGCTCGGCCGCGTGGGCGACAGGGGCAAAGTCGAAGGCGGATTTCGGGGGTGCGCCTTCGCACAGGGGAGGCGGATCCGGCCGAAGCCGTTTCCACTTAAACGGACGGGCCCGCCCGCTGGGCCGCTGACGTGCGGGCCCCAGCGGCAGGTCGTCTTCCTCCTCCCGCGCGCGCTCTGGCCGCGAGGAGGAGCGGCTCCTGCCGGCTATTGCCGGGGCTATAGAGCGCCTCCGGCGACGCTCCGCCCACCGGCGTACTCAGGAGGCCACGCCGCACCCATCCATGGGCTGCACGCACGCCGCGAAGGGCTGCAGCAGCGATGGTCTGGGTGGCCGCGGAGGAGGCTGTCGGCCATCTTTGGCCACGAGCGCGTGGCATTCCCGGGGACGAACGACGTTGCTGGAGGGCCTCGAGGTGGTGGTATGAGGGTACTGGAGTGGCTAGGGAGAGAGGAGAGGCTCGGGATAGCCCGGATTTAGGCGGAGCCCGACGGCGGAGCTCCGGCCATTGCGGTGGATGGAGGGCACGGGGAGAGATGTGAGTTGGTCCATGGGGTGCACGGGAGAGAGGGGAAGCAAATGGAGCAGAGACGGAGGCCAGGGACTCCCTTAAGTAGGAGGGGGCGAGGTGCATCATGGACAGGGCGCTCGACGAGCTTCTAGCCATTGTTGGAGGCCACGGGGGCGCGCGTGGGCGTGTCTGGGGTGCTCGTGGGGTTGGTCTAGGGCGAGAGGAGGGGAGAGAAGAAGCGGGGGAAGGGCCAGGGTGCCGCGCGTGTGAGGTGCTCCATTGGCGCGCTCGGGCGGCCTCTGTTCGCTAGCGCGGAGGCGTGGGGAGGGGGAGAGAGAAGGGGGCCGACTGCGTAGCATGTTGCGGGCGCCGAGGCACCTCGACTGGCGCGAGGGGGAGGCTCGAGGTGGTCGGGTGGCTTGGGCAGAGAGCAGCTACAGTGCGTGGGAGCACTGTAGCGCGCTCTGGAGCACGCCTTTGGCATGCCATGGCATAAAAAGTGGAAAGTGGGCGCGGCCACTTGTGTCCAGCAGTGCTAGGGACTAGTAAAGAAAGGGGAGGAAGCATTGGATGCAATGGAGGGCCACTGGAACGAGGAGGGTGGTGAGAAAGGAGAAGAATGCTGCTGTCCAGAAGGGTAAATGGGGGTGTTTCACCCCTCAATCATTGAGCTGAGGCCAGGGAAGAGTTACTGGAGATAGGAGAAGACTAGGAGGAGATGTGGTAAAAATTTGAGCTCAAGGAGAATAGTGCAAGTGGTCAAAATGGTGATTTTTGAAAAGTGACAGAAGGTGTTTGATGCAAATTTGGCCAAGCAAATTAACCCCACTTGACATGAAGATTAACAGGATCAAGTGTCATATATAAATGGGGTTGATCACCAAGTTGGAGCTCATTTGGAGGAAGTTTCCAATGTAACTTTGGCAAACCCTAGAAATGAACAGAAATGGCTTTACCAAGATTTAGTCATGCAAATCAATTCTCCTTGATGCACCACTTGGTTTAGTGGCCTCATTTGGTCATGTGATCATTCTCGCAAAAGTTGGAATCAAGGAGAGAAAGTTGGTAATGTAGAGTTGTTCAAATTTGACTCTGGTGAGAGAGGGTTTTGGGGCACTTTGATAAATATAACTTGTTCTCCAACTTGTGCCACTTGGTCTTGATGAATAATTAGACCATTTGAGAATGTTCACAAGGTTTGAGAATATTTGGAAATGTTTGGCAATGTAAAGTTGCTCAAACTTCAAAATGGACAGAAATGGTTTTGAGGGTATTTGATGATGTTATCTTGTTCTCCAGGTCATGAGACTTGGCAAGACCATCTAATATGTCATATGTGACATGCTAGAATTTTCTTGGAATTTTTGGAGAATATTTTCTTTGTAAATATTTCAAAAGCTTGAAATATCCAGAAGGGTTTTTGAGGTATTTGACCCATATTTTGAACATGACCATGTGTTGAAACTCTTATATATGGACAATATATGTCCACTGAGTTTCCCTAATTTTTGTCAAATATTTTTGAAACAATAAAATAATTTTTCCCTATTAAAGACCATTTCTGGCCTTAAGAAAAAGCTTTAAAATAAAATAAGAAAATAACTCTCAAAATTATATTTTTGTGGTTTCTGGGTATCCTATATCTAATAGGAGTCAAATATATTTTTATAAAGATTTTTACTCCCCTTAATTAAGTACTTGCAGTACAAACCTCAATTCAGGGGGTTTTGGAAAACTAATTTTTGAAAATACTTTTTGGCCAAATTATTTTTGTAAGAAAATACTATATTGCTCTATACACATGGCATGATCATTGGGAAAAGGTTTTGGATCAAGGAGATGAAGTATAGGAGTTGGAGGATTTATTTGATTTTTAGAGCACTAGCAAACAACAGACAAAAATCAAATCAAGCAAGGACCAAAACACACAAAAGTTTTTGTCAAACCACATTTTATCATGATTTATCAGCTTGTGTTGTGCCATGAAAATCAGGGTGTGACAGACCTACCCCCCTTACAAGAATCTCGTCCCCGAGATTCCCAAACTAGGCGCGGAAAGGAGTATGGAAACTTGGATTCGGGGTAGTCTTCACGTCCTCATGCTGCTTCTCCTTCTGTTTGGTGCTCCATTGAACTTGAAGTACTTGATGATGTGGCTTCGCGTATGACGTTCTTCTCGATCCATGTTTCTAAGGGGTTTCTTGCGGTGGTCATATTGGACTGGAGGTCAATGGCTCGGTGATCGATGTCCTTGTTAGTGATTGGGCTAGTTAGGAAGTCGAAAACACTTCCGGAGTTGTGTCTTGTGGAAAAAAATTGTGCACAGCGGGCGAGTCAGGTGGTAACTCCAGCTGGTAACTGTCTTCTCTTCGTCTCGTAGCGATCTCGGAGGGGGTTGTTAAATCTTGGAGTGATCTCGAAGAAGGCCGATGAATCTTGGGGCGAGCTACCCTTTGACATGGAAGTGCTGGGTTCCTTTGAGAGGGGTGACCCGGAGATTGACATGGTCTCCAACCCGGAAGGTCATGTCTCGACGACGTGAGTCAGCGTAGCTCTTTTGTCTTGACTTGGCAGTCTTCAAATGCTCTCTGACAAGCTGGACTTGCTCTTCGGCTTCACGGAGGATATCGGGCCCAAAGACAAGTCCTTCTCCGGTTTCTGACCAATTGAGGGGTGTGCGGAATTTCCGTCCGTATAACACCTCAAATGGTGCCATCTGAAGGCTTGACTGATAACTGTTGTTGTAAGAGAACTCGGCGAAAGGGAGGCAATCTTCCCACTTAGCTCCATATGCTATGACACAGGATCAGAGCATGTCTTCGAGTATCTGATTCACTCGTTCTGTCTGACCTCCGGTCTGTGGGTGGAAAGCAGTGCTGAAGGACAACTTGGTCCCCATGGCTTCTTGGAATTTCTTCCAGAACCTTGAGGTAAACTGGGTTCCTCGATCTAACAAAATCTCCGTGGGAACACCATGAAGGCTCACGATTCGTTTGATGTAGAGACTGGCTAACTGGTTCCCCTTGTAGGTCGTCTTGACAGGAATGAAGTGGGCCACCTTGGTCAAATGGTCAACAATGACCCATATGGAGTCATGTCCCTTGCTTGACCTGGGTAAACCGGTGATGAAGTCCATCCCGACTTTGTCCCACTTCAATTCAGGCACCTTGAGGGGTTGCAACAATCCAGCGGGTCGCTGATGTTCAGCTTTGACTCTCTGGCATACGTCACACTTTGCAACATAGGTGGCAATCTCCCTTTTCATCCCGTGCCACCAGAATCTTTCCTTCAGGTCTTCATACATCATGGTTCCTCCAGGATGGATGGAATACGGGGTGTCGTGAGCTTCTTGCAAGATCAGATTCTTGAGCTCAATCTTGTTGGGTACGCAAATGCGATTCCCAAACCACACGACTCCTTGCTCATCTTCTGTGAAACTTGGGGCTTTGCCCGCCTTGATCTTCCTCTTGATGCCTTCAATACTCTCGTGTCCCTTCTGAGCTTCTTTAACCTCATCCATCAGGGTCGGCTTGACTTCAATGTTAGCTATGAATCCTGGTGCAACCAGTTCCAACCCGAAGCTTTCAAGTTCTTCATACAAGGCGGGTAGCTTGTCCTTAAGCATAGCATTAAAGGAACAAGCCTTTCTGCTTATGGCATCTGTTACCGCATTAGCCTTCCCAGGGTGGTATTGAACACTGAGGTCATAATCTTTGATCAACTCTAGCCATCTTCTTTGCCTCATGTTCAATTCCCTTTGAGTGAAAATATACTTAAGACTTTTGTGATCCGTGTATATCTCACATCGCTTCCCTAAGAGGTAATGTCGCCATGTCTTCAGGGCATGAACCACTACTGCTAGCTCAAGGTCATGAGTAGCATAGTTTTCTTCATGAGGCCGTAGTTGCCTTTGAGAGGAGTGGCTTGCAGATATGCATGGTCTTCAACACGGAAGCTCACTCCTTGATGACGGTGGTTGGTATAGTTCTTCCTCCTTGACATGGCGGTCTTCGGATGTTCCCTAACCAGCTGATCAACTCTTCTTCCGTCTTCATGTGGACATACATGTCCTCAAGTAAGGATGATGATGAACTTGCCCAAGTACTCTATGAAGTATTTGGGGTACGTAGAGTGGGCTGAGGCATTGGTGAGGGTCACGGTTGAGCATTGGTCAAGGTCTTATTGATCTAGAGCCAAGGCCCAAGGTCATGATCCAACCGTGTTGTGGCTTGGTAGGGCATAAGGGTTTCAAGGATTCCAGTGTGCGAGTGAAAGTTTACATCCCATCCTTGAGCACAGTTTCTGAGATGCCAATAGTCTATCTAGTCCTTTAAACAAATCACATCATATCACCGATAGCATCATTTTGCATAGGTCAACCCCAATCATCACTCATGTGATTCATATCCTCATGGCTCCCGAGAGGAGGTCTAACAAAATCATATGTGTCTATAATCCCCAAACTCATATGTATGTCTACCCCTAAAAATCCATGGGTAGAACATATAAGTTGCTAAGCTTGAACGTGACAATCCAAGTGCTCAGCCTATTCTCCCAAGGTCTAAGATAAAGCACCTCTTCCCTAAGGAAACACGTCGTATGCCACTCCAAAATCTTGTTTCCTTCCTATGAATCAACTCCAACAGTCCATTAACTTCCATCAATCACCACATAATCCATTTAATTCTACAAATCCAACGGTTAAGGTGCTCCACAAGATCTTCTAACGTCCTTTAGCCCCCAAATACTTGAAAGGGTTGCCTTACTATAGTCAGTCCCCAAATTCCCGTTATTGTGATCTAGTAATACTCCAAGGTCAAGCTCACAAATATGCCTAAATAAACTCCGGCAATTAGTCCAACCTCCTAGTTTATCGTCCACCGAGAAACATGGTATCATGACCGAGATCGTCAGTCTAAATACAATTTACTCCGAACCAGGTAGACATGCTCAGCATCTATGTTCAACTAGAATCACCTGTTTAAATCCAAATCTTGTGTCCAACGAGAATTCCTACATGTTCCCCCAAGTCATTTACGTAATATCAACTGTCTCCTATCAATATCATCTGATCAAGTCAAATCCTTGCACTTCCAGGAGTTTCAGCTTGCGATCATAATTGTCCTATAAGTCCAATTTACTCAGGGGTAATGAAAGCTACGCTACTCTATAATCATGATCCCACCAAATTCATCTACCAACATGGTAGCCTTATAATCCACCAAAGAGTCTCAGATAATTCCTCAAAGTCATTGATATAAACTCATCAAGTCATTTGTCCTCTGTCCCTATATCCTTAAATTGGTCTTTCCTATGGCATCGTCAGTTTTGGTGCTATCTTAGGATGGTAATGTGCTCATTCGCTATGTCCACTAGTTCCATAATGAACCCAGTGATAAGCAAGGCTTACTGTAGCTTAACTTGTTCCCTTGTGATTCCGTAGGTTAAGCTCAGGGTTAAGGTTTCGAGCTGGGGTATCTCGTGAAGTCCTGTAGGTCTAGGGATAGGGTTCTAGTCTTGAGGTGTAAACATACGGGGTTGTACTTGGTCGAGGAGGTTGTAGCAAAAGTCTTCAGTGGTTGTTGGTCGCTGAGGTGGAATCCTTGGTGCATATTGTCTTGCTTGTCTTCAGTTGAGGAGAGAGATGAGAGGGAATAGTAGCATAGAGGAGGGGAGTGCCTAAAGGGGGTTCTATAGTGCAGGTGCAAACAAACAAGTGCCAAAAAGGCCAAACACAAACAACAAAATAAGGCAGGTGATATAGTTGCGTACTTGTTGCCTAGGGAAAAAAGGGCGACTGATATCAAAACACAAACAAATAAAAACAAGCAACACACAATCATGGTTCTATTCGAACCATCATACAGACTCGGCTGCGCATAGGGGGTACACGACTCATCCTACCCTAGGGGTTCTCGGACTCCATAGTCATGCCTTGTGCCTCGTGCAGTCTCCCGGGTTTCCTCAGGTGCTGCTACGTCTCTTGTAGTTGTTTGATGAAACGATCCCGGTTGAGCTTGAAGAGTCTTCAACAACTTCTTGCCTGTTGAAGTGATGGGGTGAAGGTGGCTCCTCATGACTGGCATTGACTTGGTCTTCTATTGTCTTCTTAATCACGACGATCCCTTTTTGCCTTCTAAGCCGTCGATGGTACCAGGCAGGTAATCCTTTATGCAATGACATTATCAAGGCGTAATAGAGGTCCATCATGTCGGTTACGTTGATGACAACTTTGACACCAAGAGCGGGGGATGAGGAGAACCGTTTTCCTGCTCACTATGGTGAGGCAGACCAAATGGCTAGGTTATCATCCATCGGTGGTTGCCTATACAACAACGGTAGTGACATGGTTACTCTATTAGCGATGTATATCATGACCTTGCATATTCTAGGCCCTGATCATCGTAGGCTAAGGTTGCATCATCTTGGGGCAGTGTCAAGGGCGTCACCATCTCCTGGGTCTTCAGGTCCTCATTCCTCGAGGATGTATCTTCTGTTGGTATCGTCTTGTTGTGATGTCGCCAATCTTGTGTACAGGAGATGCGGGTGAATGTCTGGCAAGGCATCTTCCTTCTTGATTATCCATGAGGTTTACAAGGAATCCAGTGGTCAGGGGCATAAGGGTTCTAGCGTCCAAAGGTTTTGAAGGGGAAGAGATCAATAAGGAAAGTATCCCTTAGTTTTCGAAAAACTGAGAAGGGACGAGAAGTACAGATAGTTTTGAAAACTAGAAGTTGTTTTGGAAATAGTTTTACCCTAACTAACGACCATGCTAACTAAGGCTTCCTACAGTCAGGATGGCTCTGATACCAGCTCTGTGGGGACCCCGACTCGTAAGTCGAAATCACCGAATGCACGTGTACAGTGATCCCAGAGATCAATGCTCACTGAACACACAGAAGCTGAATATCAAGAGGCTTACATCCATACATATCGTATTACACAAGTAGGACCATTATGGTCAAGTCTTGAGTATAAAATTGCAGCGGAAATCTTCGTTGATAACTTGGACCCATGCCGTCTGCCTTAACCCTACAGGCATTCTGACTGGGAAGCGTCCTAGCTCGCATGTTCGTCACCGAAGTATTCTTCATCATATCCTGTTCTTTCAAGCCTGGCCAAGTAAATAGCCAGGGACAAGCCAGTGAGTACTTTTGAATGTACTCGCAAGCAACCCATATTTTGGTTCAAGATACAACAATGCATGATATAGGTAAATTTTTGCAGAAATCTAGTTTTGAGTGCAATGACATGTTCAACAACTTGTAAGACATGCATCAAGAGAAATCAAGTAACCATGAGGACAGGTTATAGATATCAACATAAATAGAGTGGGCACCAACCCATCTAACATAAATAGAGTGGGCACCAACCCATCTCAGTCATGTCAAGTCCCTTGACTTGACCCAAGTCATTTTTATCAACACACACACTTGGTTTGTGAACAAGTGGACATATCCCAAGAGCGGTTACCCAACTATCCTTGACTGTGGACACGGATATTCGAATAGTTTTACACTCTGCAGAGGTTGCACACTTTACCCACAAGATCCGGGGAAGTTCCGTGTCATCCACGACCCGCGGTTCCTTTAAGTACCCGGGGTAAGCACCCGATCACTACCTTTCCCTAGACGACACTAACATGGAGTCCACTTGATTGGTAGTAACCCCCGTGCCCAACATTATCACATAACATTTTCGTGGAGCCTTGCTCCCATATTTATCACATACCACTGGCACGGGGTACCAACGGTGTGTCCGGTGCCCCATAAAAATGGTCATGGCCGCCCTACCTAGCACGAACCCGTCCCGAGAGAGAGCACCAACTCTCCCCCGTCACTAGTAATGCAGGCTCCAAGCTAGTATCGGTCAAGGTACTCAATAATGCCCTTTCCCATATAAGGGTAGAGTGGTTGCGCATGTAAGGTTGGAATAACGGTCGCAACTCCGACCAATCCGTTTTGAAAACAACACACACTTTCCTTGGTACACCACTTCGTCATCAAATGGTTACCCATCTCATCATCTCCCTCGGGCATAAGTGGCACCCGATGAGGTTTTCGAAAAGTCTTTTGATAAAGCTTTGTCTCCTTCACCATGCATAACCCGTCCCTTTTTGCGTAGCAACTACTTTAGCATCCTATCTACTCCCACCGGCATAGCCCTCATAAGAAGGTAGGGCCATGCACAATGCAAGTATCAACGAGGAAGTAACCGAGGCAACCAACCCATGTGGTTCACCATATCATCATGATTCTGATGCAACAATAATAAAGAGCTATATGGCATGCATAAAAAGGTTTCATAGACATGGTCAAAGGGCCGCTTGCCTGTTTTAACAAAGTCTTCGAGGTCTTCGAATATCTCTGGTCCAACTCCGAGCATTGCGTCTACTTCGTCAACTATCGTTGAAAGCAACCATAATAAGTAACACAACAAGGCAGGAAATAAAAGTGCTCTAAAAATATGAGTTGGACTTTTCTGGGATACCTCTGGTCATATGAGGGATGACCAAAGTGGTTTCATTAGGATTTGATCAATGGACATCCCTGAACATTTCAATATGATGGAATCAAGGGGTTTATGGATTTGTAAGAAGTGTACAGAAATATATTTTTCAAAAATGAGCAAAGGCACCCATTTAACAAAGGATGATTTTAGAAGCATCTAGGAATTGGTTTCACTGGATTTGGAGTTCAAATGAATTCCCTATGAATTTGCAAAGTTGACAAATATGAAGAAATGGCTCAATAATTTATGTGGTGCAGAAAGTATTAAGAAAAATGTTCATAAACTAAGTTATGAACTTAGAAGCATCTAGGAATTTGAATCATGGCATTTGGATAAATTTTGAGCCTTCTGTGATTTTCTAAAGTTTATGACAGAAATGGAAATATGGGATTTGATAAATATTTGTGGAGAAAAGTTCTCTGGAAAAATGTGCATGCTGCATCACCAGATAGATCATGATTTATAGAGTCACTAGAAATTTGAATCATCAAATTTGGGTATGAAATGAATGAACTATGGATTTTAGAAACTCACTGGAAAAGAATAAAAAGAAATATAGGGCATTACCCTTATCCTGCGCATAGGCGAGAGATAGCCGTGGGCCGGCCCAGCCGCTCGGCCGCGTGGGCGACAGGGGCAACGTCGAAGGCGGCTTTCGGGGGTGCGCCTTCGCGCAGGGGAGGCGGATCCGGCCGAAGCCATTTCCACTTAAACGGACGGGCCCGCCCGCTGGGTCGCTGATGTGCGGGCCCCAGCGGCAGGTCGTCTTCCTCCTCCCGCGCGCGCTCTGGCCGCGATTAGGAGCGGCTCCCACCGGCGATTGCCGGGGCTATAGAGCGTCTCCGGCGACGCTCCACCTACCGGCATACTCAGGAGGCCACGCCGCACCCATCCATGGGCTGCACGCACGCCACGGAGGGCTGCAGTAGTGATGGTCTGGGTGGCCGCGGAGGAGGCTGTCGGCCATCTCTGGCCACGAGCGCGTGGCGTTCCCGGGGACGAACGACGTTGCTGGAGGGCCTTGAGGTGGTGGTATGAGGGTACTGGAGTGGCTAGGGAGAGAGGAGAGGCTCGGGATAGCCCGGATTTAGGCGGAGCCCGACGGCAGAGCTCCGGCCATTGCGGTGGATGGAGGGCACGGGGAGAGATGTGAGTTGGTCCATGGGGTGCACGGGAGAGAGGGGAAGCAAATGGAGCAGAGAGGGAGGCCAGGGACTGCCTTAAGTAGGAGGGGGCGAGGTGCATCGTGGACAGGGCGCTCGGCGAGCTCCTAGCCGTTGTTGGAGGCCACGGGGGCGCGCGTGGGCATGTCTGGGGTGCTCGTGGGGTTGGTCTAGGGCGAGAGTTGGGGAGAGAAGAAGCGGGGGAAGGGCAAGGGTGCTGCGCGTGTCAGGTGCTCCATTGGCGCGCTCGGGCGGCCTCTGTTCGCTAGCGCGGAGGCGCGGGGAGGGGGAGAGAGAAGGGGGCCGACTGCGTAGCGTGTTGCGGACGCCGAGGCACCTCGACTGGCGCGATGGGGAGGCTCGAGGTGGTCGGGTGGCTTGGGCAGAGAGCAGCTACAGTGCATGGGAGCACTGTAGCGCGCTCTGGAGCACGCCTTTGGCATGCCATGGCATAAAAAGTGGAAAGTGGGCGCGGCCACTTGTGTCCAGCAGTGCTAGGGAGTAGTAAAGAAAGGGGAGGAAGCATTGGATGCCATGGAGGGCCACTGGAACGAGGAGGGTGGTGAGAAAGGAGAAGAATGCTGCTGTCCAGGAGGGTAAATGGGGGTGTTTCACCCCTCAATCATTGAGTTGAGGCCAGGGAAGAGTTACTGGAGATAGGAGAAGACTAGGAGGAGATGTGGTAAAAAGTTGAGCTCAAGGAGAATAGTGCAAGTGGTCAAAATGGTGATTTTTGAAAAGTGACAGAAGGTGTTTGATGCAAATTTGGGCAAGCAAATTAACCCCACTTGACATGAAGATTAATAGGATCAAGTGTCATATATAAATGGGGTTGATCACCAAGTTGGAGCTCATTTGGAGGAAGTTGCCAATGTAACTTTGGCAAACCCTAGAAATGAACAGAAATGTCTTTACCAAGATTTAGTCATGCAAATCAATTCTCCTTGATGCACCACTTGGTTTAGTGGCCTCATTTGGTCATGTGATCATTCTCACAAAAGTTGGAATCAAGGAGAGAAAGTTGGTAATGTAGAGTTGTTCAAATTTGACTCTGGTCAGAGAGGGTTTTGGGGCACTTTGATAAATATAACTTGTTCTCCAAACTTGTGCCACTTGGTCTAGATGAATAATTAGACCATTTGAGAATGTTCACAAGGTTTTAGAATATTTGGAAATGTTTGGCAATGTAAAGTTGCTCAAACTTCAAAATGGCTAGAAATGGTTTTGAGGGTATTTGATGATGTTATCTTGTTCTCCAGGTCATGAGACTTGGCAAGACCATCTAATATGTCATATGTGACATGCTAGAATTTTCTTGGAATTTTTGGAGAATATTTCCTTTGTAAATATTTCAAAAGCTTGAAATATCCAAAAAGTGTTTTTGAGGTATTTGACCCATATTTTGAACATGACCATGTGTTGAAACTCTTATATATGGACAATATATGTCCACTGAGTTTCCCTAATTTTTGTGAAATATTTTTGAAACAATAAAATAATTTTTCCCTATTAAAGACCATTTCTGGCCTTAAGAAAAAGCTTTAAAATAAAATAAGAAAATAACTCTCAAAATTATATTTTTGTGGTTTCTGGGTATCCTATATCTAATAGGAGTCAAATATATTTTTATAAAGATTTTTACTCCCCTTAATTAAGTACTTGCAGTACAAACCTCAATTCAGGGGTTTTTGGAAAACTAATTTTTGAAAATACTTTTTGGCCAAATTATTTTTGTAAGAAAATACTATATTGCTCTATACACATGGCATGATCATTGGGAAAAGGTTTTGGATCAAGGAGATGAAGTATAGGAGTTGGAGGATTTATTTGATTTTTAGAGCACTAGCAAACAGCAGACAAAAATCAAATCAAGCAAGGACCAAAACACACAAAAGTTTTTGTCAAACCACATTTTATCATGATTTATCAGCTTAAGTGTTGTGCCATGAAAATCAGGGTGTGACATGTTGAGACAAGAGAACATAAACGGTTCAATATTACAAGATGTGTGTGATACGCGGCAAACAGGTTTGTAATCAGAAATGTGTGCGAAGACTGATAATAACACAAATGGTTGCTGCTAATATGACGTGTGTGTTGTGCGATGGGATTGCATACAGAACAACAACATATATATTACATGCATGATTAACCAAATTAAACATCCAATTACATAGGTGGGTACTACAACCATGGCATTTGCACACACCAAAGTAAACTATTACATGCATAATTTCATAGGTGGCTACTACACACATGACACTTCCACACACCAATATAGTAAACTATATATTACATGCATGATTTACTAGCATAAACAATCATCTGATCATCATGTACTTCTTGTGACGCTCGCTCTGCTTGTGGCTCGATCCGGGCTCTTCGATTGGGGTAACGAGGCGCTTCCTCATGTCAACGATCCACATGTGCATCTCGTAGCATGTGTACACGCTCTTGGCTGCAAACCTGAGGTGAGGTTCATCCAGTGACCGCATCCAGGCCCCGTGCCAGGATATGGCATTTGTTCTCTGGGCATCCTGCTTCATCTTTTTGTAGTAGGGTTCGATGATAGCCGAGGCAAGTTCGACCAGGGAGTCCTTCGTGCTGCACCAGACCCTGTAGTGGTAATGGATTTCAACAAGGTTCTGGTAGGCCAAGCCCGCAACACAAAGCGCTTTTACATCGTCAGTGGTTTCCACTGTGGCAAACTTGTAGTTGGTGCTGTTGATAAACCTATTGAAATGGCCGCAAGGCTCTCTGGCCATGCAGTAGTGGAAGATGAGGACATGATGGCACGCGCACAACTGGGCCACGGCAACCTTCTGATCTATGTCGGGACGACCGGCGGTGTACTGGAGGTTGATGCCGACCACCTTGTACTTGTCTCTAGTAAGAAACTGCTCAACGGTGTTGATGTAATCGTCCACCATGGCCGGTCGATGGTGTACACCAGAGATCCGCCTCCCTCGCGTGGGTCTCCACTTTATGCTCGCCGAACTCCATTGGAGCTCTGCTAGACATCCCCTCTCTATGTGTCGTCGTGGGTGTGCTTGTTCTGTTGTGGGGTGCGATCGAAACGTTGAAGAGAGTAAGGTTATAATGGTCATGGGAATTAAAGGGCAAGCCGGACGGCCTAGTATATCGGTTGGCATGCCCTGATATCAGTTCTAATTCATAGCTCATAACTCCATCATGCCGCACGTAACTGCATCGTGTGGCAACGCGCGCGAAGCAACCGCATGCATATGGGGCCCCGATGTGATCGTGCGTGAGATGGACATGGAGGAGGCGATGGAGATCGATAAGCACCAGCCCTAGTAGTACTCATTGATTTGTTTAATTAAGAGCGCCGTACTTTAATTTGTTAGAGTAATGTTTAGGCCAGCTAGCTCTGTTTAATTGCTCAACTTGCTTGATTAAGAAGTGTGGATGTGCTGTAGCCTTCTTTGTGTACCCAAATTACGCAATGACGTGGATGAGCACTATAACCAGGGAAATTGGAACCAAAAGTTTTGACGTTCAAACTCATCGCACATGGGTTAAGCTATCAGAATCGTTTGTGATGTTCACATATCATACACAGTTCTGAATAAGGGACAGTGTCTGATGACACTTTGTGAGCCAGTTTTTTCGCTGAAGCGATTCCAAATTTTTGGCTTCCACGGAAATATCTACCTCCCCGCCCCCTCCTCCTTACCAAAAGCCACATTTCCCCTATTTCCGCCTTCTTTCCAAGTTGAAACCTTCACTCCTTGCTTCCAGCGCTGCCCCCTCCACTACAAAAAAATACACTTCTGTGATGATACGTGTTTGTCATAGTAGGACGCGTTTTTTGTCATGCATGCACATCCATGATGATTTTATGACAGAATCAAGATAGTCATACTTGTGCAGTCGTAGAAGTGTTTCATGACATTAACAAAATTATCATCATGGAAGTGCCCACTTCCATGACGATAAATTGCGCGTCAGAGAAGTGCTTTCGTCAAGGGTGACCGACACGTGGCATCCACCGTAATGGAACGCCGTTAAGCTATCGGGTCGGGTTTTGGATCCGATAACCCGTTAACAGCCCCGACCAATGGGGATTTTCCACATGTAAAATCATCATTGGCTGGAGGAAACACGTGTCAGCTTATCGTTGGGACAGATGTCATCCACTCATTGGACAGAAGGCGCCTATGATACGTCAACACGTGGCACGGCCCAACAATGGCCAATTCCTGTGAAAAGGCCGACCCATTTGACTTGGTCAAAATTTGGCGGGCCGGCCCATGGAAAGCCTGTTAACGGCCTGTTCGCATATAGCCCATTTAGAACCTACTAACCCAAGGCCCGTTACGCCCTATCCGAATTAGCCCAGTAGCGTCATCTGGGCCATCCAATATGATTCCAGCCTGTTTTCACTTCTGGCCCATGTATAGCCCATGACGGCTTTCGGCCCATATGAGGCCCTTTGTAACTCTTGGCCCATTGGCGGCCCGTGCTGAAACTGGCCCGTAATGAATAGTGTATCACTTTACACCCATTAACGACCCGTGGTGAAAATGGCCCGTAATGAACAGTGTATCACTTTATACACATTAACGGCCCGTTATTCCGTTGGGCCGTTTCCAGCCCAAATTAACTTTTGGCCTTCTGAGGGCCCATTTATTCATGGGCTCATTTGCAGCATTCGGTTACTTATGGCCCGTTACTGTCATTTTCTACTTGTGGGCCAAATTTAGCCCGTCGTTACAGTCGGCCCGTTTGTGGACCGTTAATCTGTTGGGCCATTTTCATAGCATCACCAAATACGGCCTATTAACGACCCGTTATGGTCAGCCCATAAAACTTACAATTTCCATTAAAGGCCCCTCTACGGCTCATTAAAGGCCCGTACAAGACCCATAAATGAGTCGGCCCTTACAAGGCCCATGGATCCTACGAGACATAGAAGGCCCATGGATCTTACGAGATGTAGAAGGCCCATGGATCCTACGGCCCATACATGGCCCATGGATCCGATGGCCCGTACATGGACCATGGATCCAACGACCCGTGAAGGGCCATGGTCGGGCGAGTTGGCCCCCGTTTGAATGATATAGCATATTCAAAGAATTATCCTACTCAATACTATCACCTCTAAAAAGAATACACTATACAACAAAGAGATCAAGGCATAGAAAGGTATAATAATCCTACACTATACAATAAAGAAATTATAGCCGATTATACCCACTGGGCATTATGGTTCGGCACAAGTGGAAATAAAGCATACACAAACAGCAAATTACATACACTGGACAAATACAGCTCATACATCATGGACGCGCATCAACTTAACTCCATTTGAACTATAATATCTTCAGAAAATAGGATTGGCCGGATTCAGATAACGCAAATTTCAGTCTGCAAAATCTCCAATTCCTTCATGGTTACCTCAGTGTCTTGTTTCATTTCTTTGACTCCTGCATCTAATACATGCATGTCCAGTCTCAACTTGTTGATTATACGTTGACAATCATGTACACGTTGTCTTTCCACCTCTAGTTGATGCTCGAGAACATCAGCACATTCCAATTCCAATCCATAATCATTCGGTAACGGCCATGCCGCACTACTCGCAGATCTTTGTGTTGATGTCACTTCATCCTGAAATGTTTCTGTAAGTACACATGACTAGGGCAAAAATATAGTTACAACAGTGAGCGAACAAGACACTATTTTGTACTACATGGCAAAACAGGACTAACAATAATGTTACACGTCACTTTCAAAAAAATGTTACACGTCATGAAGAATAAGCAGGTGATATTTTAAAAATTATAAAAAAGGTAGTATGTGCAGCCTGCATACAGAAATCCCTCTTAGCTCACCAGAGGAGCATGATGTTGGGGCCCAATCGAAAACACAGACAAGTTACAAATTTAGACAGCACGTTGCATATAAGTAAGCAAGCAGTTTGCCATTCTGTACCTCAATTAAAGTCTTAGGGAGCATAATGAACAACAGAGGGTTTCATACAAACATACTACAGCAGGCAAAACTATGCAGTCATTAGCGTAGTATAAACTAGATTGTGAGCCTCATGCAATAATAGTTGGTTAATAGACTTCAAAGCTTCAGGCACACTTCGGCAGAGTAATTAAATGGTAAGGCCTTTAATTATGTCAACTAATAGTGATACAAGTACCGAACATCAGGCATGATTATTTGGGCATCTCATTAACTGACGACAAATAAAGCAATTGAAAAGAGAAAATTAACTATGCCTGAAACAAACAAGGAATTGAACTGTTGAGTTGCATACAGTGACTTACCTTAGCAGGTTGAAGAGGCTCAGTGCAGCTCCTACTTCTCTTGCAAGGCTCCTTCCTAACATCTTGTACTTGGAAATCCTCACTCATATCTCCATTGCACCCCCTCTGCAAGGTGACACAAACTAGTTACTCGTCTCCTTGGAAGATAAATATGCATACTTTCCAGTCTGTGAACACAAAAGGATGAAATTATAACAAAACAACACCACATAATGAAACATGCCGCATCTCTTGCACTTGCACACAATGAAATGAGCATTTACTATGTCTGCACTATGTAAAAACTAGGCATACCTTCGAACTGGATCTCCAGATACTCTTAGAGAGCCTACTGTAGTGTACAGCCAAACCTTTATGTCACCTATGAGTTAGACAAGGCCCCACTACAGCAGCACTTAGTGTTTAAATCGTTGACAAGCACTGTTAGAGTGTTAGGTCAAGAACAACAAGTAATCAAAGCAAACAGTCCTAGTATGGCTGGCTGATGCAAACAAGCAAATGAACAGATGTATGAGCAAATCTTGCATATCAAGATAAGAAGCAAAGAAGGAGGCTTAAATACCATGACTTGACTGACCAGATTTAAGGGGCATTTAAACATCATGTGCAACATATGAACTAACATAAACATTTCATATTCCAGATTCTACAATGGAATGCACATATATTAGGTTATGCCATGTATGATGCTGCCTAAGTGTACAGATAGCAGGCAGGAGTGGTTCATCATTGCACACACAATTGAATTGTAAGTTAAGGGCCAGTTCGATTCCGCCTTTTTAGGGCATATTGTCAAAATAATCCATAAAAGATGTAAAGAAGTCATTTTTGAGTTATGGGCTTGGGATTAACTAATTTTGCTTTGGAGGGGGGTGTTTCGGGTAGAACCTCGCTAAAAATTGAAGGGAAGGGGAATAGTGAAATGACTCTGTTGTCTGCCTATATTACACTCAGAATGCAACTGCTGACGCCCGTGTCACACCTGACCCTCAAGTAAAAACAAACACGCAAGCATTCATTGCCCTGCACGCTTGCATCTCCTCTCCCCTTTCCCTCTACCTCGATCCCCTGCCTGCAGCACTAGGGTTCCTCCAGCGAGCCGTCGCCACTGGTCCCATCTGGCCTGGTCCTCGACGATGCTATGTCCAGCTAGGCTACATGGCCGGCGGGTAGGGGCCAATCTCCCTGGCTGCTCCTCCCTCTGGCGCCGCCCCTCATTCTCATGGTCTCCAGCAGCTGCTCCACTGTGGTTCGTCCAACGCACTACTCCGGTGGGCGCTGCACAACTATGGCTGATGCCACACTGCGGCAGAAGGCACCTTATTCCCCCTCCCCTCCTCCCAGGCCATGGCCTTGAGGTGCTGTTGAAGGATGAGCTCATCCAACAAGGTGAGGATCTCCTCTGATTTTTTGCCAAATTTTCATTCTGATCCACTATACGATGAGTTGCTATGAGCTGCTTCTGCTGCTGCTATATGATGCATTGCTATGAGCTGCTCCTGCTGCTGCTATATGATGAATTGCTATGAGTTGTTACTGTTGTATGATGAGTTGCTATGAGCTGCTGTTGCTGCTATATGATGAATTGCTATGAGCTGCCGCTGCTGCTATATGATGAGTTGCTACAAGCTGCTCTGCTGCTATATGATGAATTGTTATGAGCTGCTCCTACTGCTGCTATATGATAAATTGCTATGAGCTACTCCTGCTGCTGCTGTATGATGAATTGCTATGAGCTGCTGCTGGTATATGATGAATTGCAGACTGCTCCTGCTGTATGATGAGTTGCTATGAGCTACTGCTGCTATACGATGCTTTCAGGTGGTGCTGCTATATGATAATAACCAGCCACTTGGACCATCGAATTTCAATAAAAAATTGTTCTTCATTTAAATGTGGGTCATGCATTCTTCGTTTAAATTAGGCAATGGGATCTCTATGGAAAACATTGACCGAAGTAGATTGTGCCAAGTAGATGGTATCTTTGTATTTGCATCTTGAGAAAATAGTGATGGTCTGTTTTCCTATCATATTAATTACTGCACTGGGTTCAATTTGTGATGTTTGCAAGTCAAATTAATTTCCATATGGGCAGCAAAATGAAAAAAAATATAATGCAATCTAGACTTTCCACTAATCATACCAAAGATAAGCTGAAAAGGCAATGAAAAGAACTAGTTGGCTTATTACATGGAGCTTATATTCACAGGTGCTTATTTTCTTAGGATAACTCGTAATAACTGTCCCTAAGAAACTTGGCTAATAGAACTGGCATACAAATAACATGTCACGATGATTGCAATGGAGGAGTGACGTACCATATCACACTGTATAGGGTCACCGCTGCCACTCCTTTTTTTTTGCGATGTTCCATGAAATTGCCACATACATCTTGTACTTTTTCATTGTGTAATCCTATCTGCAAGTTGACACGGCTAATTTCAGACATCTCTACATGATACTACATTGCATATTCCTTGCGCATATTTAAACCACCAACTAACGATTGTGTGCATACCATAAACTAGCCATGACTCTGTATGCTGGACTAGCAGGCACTCTAAGGGAGCCTAACGTAGTGCACTGGTATTCCTACATGCCATCTTTAACGCAAAGGATATGATCACCTTTAATAAGCTTATAACCATCCTTAGAAAATTTAGAAATTAAGCAAGTATGAGGTTGGGATCTCTTAGTGTATAGATCACCTCTACAAACACTAGTAAGGACCATATTATGATTATCTCTATGAAACACTTGGCAATCTACTTCATTAAATAGGACACTAAAACCAATTCAGCTAGCATAGATACAAAAAGCAGATTATAGCCAAGAGATTCAACGAGCATAAAATTTTGGATAGAGTTATAATTGGAAATGGCCACCTTACCAAGGCCAAGTACCTTACCCTTGGAGTTATCTCCAAACGTTACATACTTGCATGGTCTGTCGTTTTTAGCAAGCTCACGGAACATGTCCTTATCTTCGGTCATATGACCAGTACATCCACTATCGAGAATCCATTCTTTCCATCCGGCCATGTAACCATGAAGGTTAGCCATTAGACCAAAATGTCTTATAGAGTCCTCAAGGTCAATGTCACTATCATCATCTTCATCATAATAGTCATGCTCAATATCATCATCATGTAAGTAATCATCACCTAGAGCAAGCAATTCATTAGATTTATGACCATGACAATGTGCAAGTTTATGAATTCTAATAGTTTGTGAAATGATGCTACTAATGACACCAACATTTCCTTCAGCCCGCATGAGGTCACAAAGCTCAAATAGACATTCATCAAACTCAGGATCACTAGACTTCATAATATGGAAAGCAGTAGACTTTTGAAGAATCTCATCAAGATTTTTCAAGGAATAATTCAGAAAGTGTTCCTCAAGATATTTCCATATATTATAAGCACATTCAAAAGTAGGCAAGCACACAAGCAAATTTATAGGCAAACCTCTAATAATAATATCAAAAGCCCTATGATTGCGAACCATGTCAAGATACTCATCGAGGGGATGAAAAGGATAAATGGGGGCTCATAATGGTTAATAATATACTTGTTCCAATCAAATTCATCGAAAATCTCAAGTATCTTTCTTCCAAGAATTATAGAATTCTCCATAATGCATAGGCACTCTATGTCTAATACTCCTGATCGTAGACTCATCCATGTTCCTCCAATGGCGATTAAACCAAAGCAATGGAGACCAATGCTCTAATACCAATTGAGAGGATCGAGAAGAGGGGTCTAGAGGGGGTGATTAGACCATTAACAAGAAAAAGTAGAAGTTTTTAAATTATTCAAGTTAAGGTTGAGTTTTAGCACAAGTTTAAGCATTCACAATACATTTCAAGCAAGCATGACAAGAGTATATGCAGCAGAAAGAGTAAAGCATGCAAGCTGCAAGAAAGTAAAGGAGCGGGATTGGAGTTTGCAAACGCAATGGAGACATAGAGAGTTTTGGCGTGGTTCGGATAGGTCGTGCTATCGTACATCCATGCTGATGGAGACTTCAACCCCCGAAGGGTTACGGCTGTGCGAGTCCACGGAGGGCTCCACCCATAAAGGGTCCACAAAGAAGCAACCTTGTCTATCCCACCATGGCCATCGTCCACGCATGAATTGCCTCACTCTAGTAGATCTTCACGAAGTAGGCGATCTCCTTGCCCTTACAAACTCGTTGGTTCAACTCCACCTCTTGAAAGAGGCTCCCAAGCGACACCTAACCAATCTAGGTGACACCACTCTCCAAAAGGTAATAGATGGTGTGTTGATGATGAACTCCTTGCTCTTGTGTTTCAAATGATAGTCTCCCCAACACTCAACTCTCTCTCTCTCTCTCTCATACTTGGCTATGGTGGAAGAGTGATTTGAGTGGAAAGAAACTTGGGGAAGGCTAGAAATCAAGATTCCTGTGGTAGGATTGGAATGTCTCGATCTCAACACATGAGTAGGTGGTTCTCTCTCAGAACATGTATGGTCCAAGTGTAGGCATGTTCTAATGGCTCTTTCACATATGGAGAAGGGTGTGGAGGGGTATATATAGCCTCCACACAAAATCCAACCATTACACATATTTGACCCATCTCGATGAGACCGAATGATTAAACTTGGTGGCACCGATTAGTTCAAAATGTGAATGGTAGGAATCTCGGTGGGACCGACTGGAACAACTTGGTGGGACCGATTTGCTTGGGCTTTAGGGAAAACCACATCTCGGTGGCACTTATTGCATCAACTTGGTGAGACCAAAGTGAAGCACTAAGGGAATAGAGACTTGGTCAATCCATCTCAGTGAGACCGATTGTTATTTCGGTGAGACTAAAATAATTGCAATAGATAACAGAGAGTTGGCAAGGCCATCTCGGTGATACCGAGACCCGTATCGTTGAGGCCGAACTGTTAGGGTTTCTTGTTGTGGCTATGTCATATGAACTCGGTGGCTCCGGATAGAAAGAATTGGTGGGGCCGAGTTGGAGTTTAGGGTTTTGAGATATTTGGATGGATAAAGTGGTTGAGGGTTTTGGAGCAATATCACTAAGCATTTGAGCAAGCAAGCCATTAAGCAACACCTCATCCCCTTTTTATAGTATTGGCTTTCCTATGGACTCAATGTGATCTTGGATCACTAAAATAAAGATGAAGAGTCTTTTACTTTTGCCAATCTTTGTTCTTAGCACCCAGAAGGGGTTCCACATCCTCTTGTCCTTTCCACGCCATTGTTGAACTTGTCTGAAATACACTAGGTAAAACTATAAGTCCAACAAGAGATATGTTGACATTAATTGAAGCGAGCTAAGAGGGCTGAAGAGAAAATGGATCGTGAAGAGGAAAACCGTTGCCTTCTCCAGGATGATGTAGAGAAGAAAAAGGGTGAAGATAAATATGAAGGTCGCTCTAAGTGCAAGCATGATCCCAATGCTGTTGTATCAAAGCGAAAGACAGCACCAAAGAAAAAGATGGCTGGTCTAGCTAATGATGTTTCCACAAGTGGTTCTTCGGATGATGATGATCCTCTGCCCACATAGGAAGAAGTTGCTGCTGCTTCCAGCGAGCAAGTGAATATCACTACTACTACGGTGTTGCCTGATATTCAGGTCGATACGGTTCCAATAGCACCGCCGAAGAAGATCATTGCAACGAAAACTCCACCTACCACTGTCACTATGAAAGAGCATGTGAATACAACACATCATCCAGATGCTATCAAATTGAAGGATTTGGTAGTTGATGCTCCTGTGAGTACTGCAAAGCCAGGCGAACAGATTCCCAAGCCTGACTTGAAGAAAATCAAGGCGCCCATTACCGAGGGTAATGCTTCTCAAGCTACTGCTCCGAAGGAGAAGGCCACTAAGTTTGCTCCAACCTTAATTCAGTTGTTGGCTTCTAAACCTGTAGCGACCAGACGTCAAACAGTCTGATCTCTGTGCATCAGTGTCATCCCTGGATCGGTAATGCTGACACGCACAGTACTTGAAGGATTTATAACAGAGTAGCAATCACACACTTATTACATCGAATGTCTCACAAGAGAACTTATTACAATAAATATGGCTTAAGGCCATCTAATAACGATAACATTGGAAGGCTTGGAAGATAAAGCGAGTCCACCAACTCCAACGGCATCACTGAGTGAAAGATCATGACCTAAGGCATCTTACTCATCGTCTGAAAAGTCTGCAACCTGAACGTTGCAGCCCGAAAACGGGTTAGCACATGGAATATGCTGGCAGTGTAACACATAGAGAGTAATGAACAGAATAATGCTATCACTACATGCATATATGGCTGGTGGAATGCTCTATGGTTACAATTTTGCATAAAGCCAATTTTTCCAAAACAAAGGAATAAATTTCATTTAACTATCATGGTGGTTGTTAAACATTGAGAAGGTTCCTCCAACTCAATCCTAATTAAGCTTCAACATTAAATCCAACAATTTAAATTAAGTAACATGATGAGATTCACATGATAATCCAAGTACTAGATACTCAAAACGTCCATAACCGGGGACACGACTAACCATGATTAGTTTATACACTCTGCAGAGGTTTGCGCACTTTTCCCCGCAAGACTCGATCTCCTCCGTTGGATTTCTCGCACTGCATGGTGTTTGAGAAACGGATGACCGAGACATAGTCCTTCAGAAGCATTAACTCTTTACTCTGGGTAGACAGTACCAACCTACATCCCCTACATCCACTAGTCTACCACTGAAAGAGGACACGCAATATACTCAACTATGCTAGAGCCCATAGTAGCTTGCGGCTGCACACGGAAGTTTCTAGCATGAAAAATCTCATGATCCCTTTGGGCCTGGGTGGCAGTCCATAGGAGAATCACACGGTACCCCGGGATTTCCAAAAATACAGGCAACACTGCGTTCCCCAGGTGCCTCAATCCACCTAGATGTAAATTAAAGTTGCCACCTTAAGTTAACCATTAATTAAAAATACTCACATCTGTCATGGATACACTCAGCCAATCCACGTCTACAAGCATAGCATAGCAATATAAGCAAATGTAGAAGTAACTCCCAAAGGTTTGATAATAAACAGGACAATAGGTTCTACCTCATCTACTTCCCAAAACCCACATATTAATCAGATCCTAACCAAGCAATTGTTTGAGGATTGATCTAATGCAATAAAACTAGGTAGTAAAGAGGTATGATCAAATTTTTACTTGCCTTGCTGATGATCCGTGAAACCTAGAGACTCGAAGTAGCACGCTGCGCACTCCAGCTACTTTATTGCAAACAAACAAGCATACAATAAGCACTCATCTAATGCACGGGTAAAACTCAAATAAGAGATCTAATCAGAAAGTTAAACTTAAGAACTCTGGTTTGAAAAAAGAATCAAATCAAATGAAGCAACACTAGTAGAAAAGGGGGCAATGGTCCAGGCCGGGCCAACCAATGGGGGCATTGGACCCGGTTCGTGAGCCACGGGGGCCGGCCGGGCCACGTGGGCCATTGGTCCCAGTTCGACTGGACCTATTGGTCCCGGTTGGTGGGACGAACTGGGACCAATGGGCCTCGCTCCTGGCCCACCACCATTGGTCCCGGTTGGTGGCTTTAACCGGGACCAAAGGTTGCCCTTTAGTCCCGGTTCTGGCCACGAACCGGGACCAATTAGTTGCCTATATATACCCTCGACCGCGAGCAGAGCACTCCCACTGCTCTGTTTTTCGTGGCCGGCGAGGGGAGAGCTTTGTGGTGCTCTAGCTCACCTCCTATGCACACGAGGTCTTCGATGGAATGCCCGAGCCACACTACATAAGCTTTCTCCTCACCAAGCTCGACCTCCAAGCTCCATTTTCCTCAATATTTGTCTAGGTTTAGCGGTCCGTCACGTCTCGTCCCCGTCTTCACCACCATCGATCGCCTGCGCCGATCTCGTCGCCGGCACCACCGTGGTGAGCCTCTTGTTCTTATCTTCTTTCTGAAAGGAAAAAAAATTCTTACTTGTATGTTTATATAGATACTTGTATAATTTTCTTACTTTTATTATTGCATCTTATATAGTGCGATGGTTTTGGTATCCGTCCCCGTCGACCCTCGTCCTGTCTATGATTCGGATGTGGTATATATTATCTTTTCATAACTATTGGTTCATTTATTGTTTACGACAATTATGCCGACCAACGTGACATAGATTTTATTTATCTAGGATGTTGTTGAACCGGAAATTCCAACCGACCCTATTGTCGAGAGGTTAAATTTAGTTGAAGAAGAAAACAATTTGTTGAAGGAAAAAATTAGAAAAATTGAGGAGGAGAAGATGATATTGGAGTTGCATGTTGCGGATGTCTTCGATGATCACAAGATCAAGATGGATGCAATGCGCTTGAAGATTAGAAAGATTAGAAAATATGCCATTCATACCGAGCCTTGGTATCATTATGCCGTTGGATCAGTTGTTACATTGGTTGTGATTATGATCACATCTGTTTTCGCATTGAAATGTTTTACATAGTTTCAGTGTATGGTTTAATTAATTTAGATGCTCTGCAGAGCTTTATGTTGTTAGATGAGAACTATGTATGTACTTTGGTTTTAATGTGATGATGAAGTTCTATTAATTTGGTCACTTAATTATCTATTCATGATGTTTTGTAATGATTTTTGACACACTTAATTATATATAATGCACGCAGATGAACCGGCAATGGTGTACGGTTCAAGACACACCTCCCAGTACATTAAGGGTGTGCATGATTTTCTCGAAGTGGCTGAGGCAAACAAGCAGAATGGTTTTATGTGTTGTCCATGCCCTATATGTGGGAATACGAAGTCTTACTCTGACCGGAAAATCCTCCACACCCACCTGCTTTACAAGGGTTTCATGCCACACTATAATGTTTGGACGAGGCACGGAGAAATAGGGGTTATGATGGAAGACGGTGAAGAAGAAGAGTACGATGACAACTATGTGCCCCCTGAATACGGTGATGCTACTGAACATCAAGAGGAACCAGACGATGTGCACGATGATGCTGCAATGGGCGAAGCTGCTGAAGATCAAGAGGAACCAGATGATGTGCCTGATGATGATGATCTCCGCCGGGTCATTGTCGATGCAAGGACGCAATGTCAAAGTCAAAAGGAGAAGCTGAAGTTCGATCGCATGTTAGAGGACCACAAAAAAGGTTGTACCCCAATTGCGAAGATGGCAACATAAAGCTCGGTACCGTACTGGAATTGCTGCAGTGGAAGGCAGAGAATGCTATGCCTGACAAAGGATTTGAGAAGCTACTGAAAATATTGAAGAAGAAGCTTCCAAAGGATAACGAATTGCCCGACAGTACATACGCAGCAAAGAAGGTCGTATGCCCTCTAGTATTGGAGGTGCAGAAGATACATGCATGCCCTAATGACTGCATCCTCTACCGCGGTGCGTACAAGGATCTGAACGCATGCCCGATATGTAGTGCATTACGGTATAAGATCAGACGAGATGACCCTGGTGATGTTGACGGTGAGCCCCCAGGAAGAGGGTTCCTGCGAAGGTGATGTGGTATGCTCCTATAATACAACGGTTGAAATGTCTGTTCAGAAACGGAGAGCATGCCAAGTTGATGCGATGGCACAGTGAGGACCGTAAGAAAGACGGGAAGTTGAGAGCACCCGCTGACGGGTCGCAGTGGAGAAAAATCGAGAGAAAGTACTGGGATGAGTTTGCAAGTGAGCCAAGGAACGTATAGTTTGCTTTAAGCGCGGATGGCATTAATCCTTTCGGGGAGCAGAGCAGCAATCACAGCACCTGGCCCGTGACTCTATGTATGTATAACCTTCCTCCTTGGATGTGCATGAAGCGGAAGTTCATTATGATGCCAGTTCTCATCCAAGGCCCTAAGCAACTCGGCAACGACATTGATGTGTACCTAAGGCCATTAGTTGAATAACATTTACAGCTGTGGAATGGAAACGGTGTACGTACGTGGGATCAGCACAAACAGGAGGAATTTAACCTAAAGGCATTGCTGTTCGTGACCATCAACGATTGGCCCGCTCTCAGTAACCTTTGAGGACAGACAAACAAGGGATACCACGCATGCACGCACTATTTACTTGACACCAATAGTATATACCTGGCAAGCTATAGGAAGAATGTGTACCTGGGCCATCGTCGATTTCTTCCGACCAACCATCAATGTCGAAAGAAAGTCAAGCATTTCAAAGGCGAGGCAGATCACCGGAAGAAGCCCGCCATGCGTACCGGTGATCATGTACTTGCTATGGTCAATGATTTACACGTAATCTTTGGAAAGGGTCCCAGCGGACTAGCTGTTCCGAATGACGCTGGGGGACACGCACCCATGTGGAAGAAGAAATCTATATTTTGGGACCTACCCTACTGGAAAGACCTAGAGGTCCGCTCTTCGATCGACATGATGCACGTGACGAAGAACCTTTGCGCGAAACTGCTAGGCTTCTTGGGCATGTATGGGAAGACAAAAGATACAGCTGAGGCATGGGAGGACCTGCAATGTTTGCACGAAAAAGACGGCATGCCTCCAAAGCAGTATGAAGGTCCTGCGAGCTATGCTCTTACCAAAGAAGAGAAGGGAATCTTCTTTGAATGCCTGCTTAGTATGAAGGTCCCGACTGGCTTCTCGTCGAATATAAAAGGAATAATAAATATGGCAGAGAGAAAGTTTCAGAATCTAAAGTCTCAAGACTGCCACGTGATTAGGACGCAACTGCTTCCGGTTGCATTGAGGGGGCTTCTACCGAAAAACGTCCTACTAGCCATTGTGAAGCTATGTGCATTCCTTAATGCAATCTCTCAGAAGGTGATCGATCCAGAAATCATACCAAGGCTAAGGAGTGATGTGGTGCAATGTCTTGTCAGTTTCGAGCTGGTGTTCCCACCATCCTTCTTCAATTAGTTCATCTAGTTGACGAGATTGTCATTCTGGGCCCCGTATTTCTACACAATATGTACCCCTTTGAGAGGTTCATGGGAGTCCTAAAGAAATATGTCCGTAACCGCGCTAGACCAGAAGGAAGCATCTCCATGGGCCATCAAATAGAGGATGTCATTGGGTTTTGTGTTGCCTTCATTCCTGGCCTTAAGAAGATAGGTCTCCCTAAATTGCGGTATGAGGGGAGACTGACTGGAAAAGGCACGCTTGGAAGGAACTCAATAATATGCAGGGACGGATATTCTTGGTCTCAAGCACACTACATAGTTCTAAACTCTACCTTGGTGACCCCGTATGTCGATGAACACAAGAACAGCCTGCGCTCCAAACACCCGGAGGTGGGGTACAAGTAGACCCATAGTACGGAAATGGGCAATCTGTCAGGAGGCGGGGTACAGGTAGACCCACAGTACGGAATGACAACGGTGGATCTGAAAAATCTTGGGTACACTGACGAACCGTTCATCCTAGCCAATGATGTGGCACAGGTTATCTATGTGAAGGACATGTCTACCAGACCGAGAAAGAGAAAAGATAAGGAAGCGAATACATCATACGATGAGCCAAAGTGCCACATAGTTCTTTCAGGAAAAAGGGACATCATGGGAATGGAGGGCAAGACAGACATGTCTGAAGATTATGAAAAGTTTCATGAAATTCCTCCTTTCAAAGTTAAGACTGACCCCAACATCCTGCTAAACGATGAAGATTATCCATGGTTATGGCGCAATAAGCAAATGACACAAGCGAAGAAAAAGTGAAGACTTTCTCCCGCAACTATTATGATGATACCATGCCAACTTTGTAACTTACAAGTATGATACCATTGTCCGTTTTGTACATGCACATGCTATGTGGGTCAACTTATGATACAATGCCAACTTTCAACTTTTTCAGAGTTCATTTGAAATGCTTTAATGTCTTATGATTCGGCCCTCGTAATAATTAAAAGTAGCAACAATAAGTATTTTGTTGTAAGTAGAAACAAAATAAAATAAATAAAGCAAGAAAGAAAACAAAAAAACAAAAAAAGTGTTTTCAAATTTGAAAACTAATGGCACTAACAGAAAGTTTATAATTTTCCTAAAACTAAAAGCAAAAAGAATTAAAAAAATAAAGCAAAAAACAAAAGAAAATAAATAATGCAGAAAACAAAACAAAAAAACTGGAAAAATAATAAAAATAGCAACAATAAGTAAAGAAAACAAAAAAACAAAAAAATGCCTCCTACTGGGCCCCCACGGCCTGAATACGACTAGAAACCATACTATGGGCCAGGATTCAGGCCCGTAGTAGGCCCAGAAGGCCCATCAGGCAAAGCAATAGCAAGTAGGCCCGAAAGCCTGCGGTGGAGAGGAGCTCGAGAGGGGTGCGGCAGTGGGGCTTATAAACCACTGCGCGCCCCTCTCAACTAGCGAGGTGTGACTAAACTTTGGCCCCGACGCGGGCAGCATAGGGGCCTTTGGTCCCGATTGGTGGCACCAACTGGGACTAAAGGGGGGGCATTGGTCCTGGTTGGTGGCACCAACCGGTACCAAAGGCCGCCGCTTCCCGCCCTTTGGGCTGCCGAAAAAGAGGCCTTTGGTCCCGGTTGGTGGCACCAACCGGGACTAAAGGGTGCATTAGTCCCGGTTGGTTTCACGAACCGGGACCAATGGCTTTGCTATATAAGCAAACACTTTGCAAAAATTCAGAATTTCATCGCCAGTTGCCCCCGACGACGCCGACCTCCTCGACGCCGCCAGGCTGCTCCACCTCGCCGTCGTCGCTGCCGCCGCCAAGGCCGTCGCCTCCCCGAGCCCGCGCCGTCCTCGTCGCCGGCCTCCCCGAGCCCGCGCCCCATCCCGCCCCCGCGCGCCGCCCCGAGCCCCTGCTCCGTCCCGCCCCCGCGCGCCGGCGCCCTCGCAGCCCCCACCGTCACCATCGTCATCGCTAGCCGCCCCCGCTGTGAGCCGCCGCGCCACACCGGCTCTGTTTCTTTTCATTTTTATTAGTTTAATTTTGTTCGTTCAACGTATATGTGTATGTACGTGGCTATATATGCGGCTCTGTTTTTTTCATTTTTATTAGTTTAGTTTTTTTTGTTCATATATATATAATGTATATGTGTATGTATGTGGCTATGTGTATATAGATGTTCAAAATGTATAAAAAATTGTTCAAAGCATGTTTTTGTTCATATATGTATTTTTTGTTCATATGTGTATTAATGTTTTCATGTATGCAAAAGATAGATTTTTAGAAAAGTTAGGATTTTTTTCTGTTCATAGATTTTTGGTGATATTAATTATTGTAGAATATGCAAATGTTTGTATATTCATATGAACAATGCATTAGGAAAAACCTTTGTTTTTTTCAAAATTTTCTATTTGAACATTTTTTTAAAACAAGCAATACTAAAGAATGAGAGAAAAAAGGAAAATAAGAAGAGGAAGAAAGGAGAAGAAGAGGAGAGGAAGAAGAGAAGAAATAAATAAGAAGAGGAAAAAAGAAGAAAAAGAAGAGGAGAAGAAGAAAGGAATAGAGGAGAAGAAGAAAAATAGAAAATTTCTATTTTTCTTCTTCTCCTCTTTTTTTCTTCTTTTTTTTCTTCTTCTTCTTCCTTCTTCCTTCTTCCTTTTTTCTTCCTTTTCCTTATTTTCCTTTCTCGAGGGAGAAGAAGAAAAAGAAAGGAATAGAGGAGAAAGAAGAAACTTCAACACGAAGGGGGGTACAGATACCCCCTCCCCGATAACATTATTTTCCCATGTATATGTATGTCGCGTCGTTGTCGATATAACCCCCTCGAGATAACTTTGACATGAGGGGCAGTCAATATATATACCCCCTCTCGACCATGATAACTTATACAACGGCAGCACCCCCCTCGGCCCTCTCGCTCGACCAAAACTCTCGAGGACACCCAAACCCTAGAGAGAAAACAATGTTGGTCTCCTACCCCCTTCCGTCGCGCCCCTACCCAACAAATTAACTCTCTCGAGGCCACCCAAATTTACCAAGTTAAAAGAGTGTTGTCGTTGAGGCCACCCCAAACCCTTGAAGCGTTGTGTCAAGGAGACCCCAAACCCTAGAGAAGCAGCGTCGAGACCACTAACATGATTCCTTATTGTGATTAGCTAGCTAGTTCTACGTTTGCCACTAATATATATATATCCATCTGTACCATGTTTGAACAATAATTGACATGTTGTAAATATTTGCAGAAACTATGGAGCACTCCCGAGACAAAGAAACAGAAGCGATGTTGGGGGACATAATCGCACAAGGAAGTGATGAAGTTGCGTCATTCTTAATGACACCGATGGTCAGGAAGGACTGGGTGAAGAAGAGGGCTATGTTCATGATGGCTTCGGCCCATTAATGCCGGTACAAGAAGAGGACTATGTTCATGATGGCTCCGATGACACAATGGAGGTACAAGAAGGAGACCGTGCTGACTGCTCCGGTGACCGAACCGAGTCCGGCCAGGTATATATATATTAGTTAAGCCCGTGCTGACTAGTTAATTGATGCATCCATTGTTTTGGTATATGTACACATATTAATTACTCTCGTCTTTCTTCCTTATAATTTCTAGCCCTCCGGATCGAGCACCACTTCGGTAAGGAGACGAGGACCAAAGAAAAAGTTGAGCTCGGATGAAAAGTTTGAGATCATAGAAATCGCGCCCGACGGCGAACCGATTGAACCCATCCGGACAAAGCACGCATTTTCTGCTCAGTGCGGGGTTCTTGTTAGGGACAAGATCCCGATCAGCATCCAACAATGGTATAAGCCTAAGGAGGAGGACCCTGAGGTGTCTTATGTCAATGATATGTAGAAGGAAGATCTTTGGACTCAGCTGAAGGCAAATTTCACCCTACCGCCAGAGGAGGATCCGGAGAAGCCAGTTAAAGAGCAATTAATCAAGTCTTGTGCTCTTAAGAAGATGGCAACCCTATTCAGGAGGTGGAGGAAAGAGTTGAACAAGTTTGTCGACAAAAAAAAGACACCAGAATTCATCGGCAAATATGAGAAGATCAAAGATCACTGGCCCGCATTTGTGGCCCACAAGACATCGGAAAAGAGTAAGAAGATGTCGGCGACAAACAAGCAAAATGCTGCGAAGAAGATGCTTCACCATCGCACGGGGTCAGGTGGCTACCTCAAAGCCCGGCCTTAGTGGTCCAAGGTTGAGCATGATCTGCTTGAAAAAGGGATCGAACCAGAGACAATGTACTGGCCAGGCCATTGTCGGACTTGGTTCTTCGGGGCTGGCGGAACCTTGGACCCTGTATCAGGGAAGTGCCATTGGATGGAGGAGCAACTGCAAATACCAGTCAAGAACCTTCAGCACTATATCGATGCAGTGCAGCGAGGGATGTTCGTTCCAGACAGGGAGAAGGATGAGCTCACAATGGCCCTCGGGAATCCTGAGCACCCTGGACGGACACGAGACACGCCAGGCTCCATTCCGTGGAAAGTTGGTTTTCCGGACGCAGGGGGTTACAAAACCCATGAGAGGAGGAAGAAACTGGAGCAGGGCCAACAGCAGGCGCTGCACGAAAGGGTGATAGGGCTAGAGGAACGAGAAGGGGAACGAGAAGCAGCAGATCGTAGCAAACGACCTACCGAAGCTTCCCCCGAAGCTACCCCGCCATCTCAGTGGAGAAGTAGCATGGCTTCCACCGAGCTGCTTCAGCTGGAGCATGTCTTGACAGCTCCTGCCAGCTATCCCGTGGATGATATCACAGAGTCTCAAAATTGCCACGTTATGGCGCGATGGATGAATTTGAAGGTCAAGGCGGCTGTTGGCCAAGTTTATCCTAGTGGACCCGGGACAACTTATCACTGCCAGCCGATTCCAGAAGGATATGCTAAGGTGATGGTGGATGAAATAACGGAGGGATTTGAGGACCTCCAGCTTGACCACCCTACCGGTGAAGGGGAGACTAGGTTGGGTTCTGCTCTGAAGACTCCATGCCTATGGCAGAAGGAGCTCATCAACCTTCGGAACTGGACGGCTCCGCCTCCTCCTACTCCTCCGGCGAGTCAGGGCACTCCGCCTCCTCCACCACCTCCTCCTCCGGCGAGTGACGATCAGGGCACGCGTGGCGGCACTCCGCCTCCTTCTCCGGCTCGTGGCGGCACTCCACCTCCTTCTCCGCCTGCGACGGCGCTCTCGAGCAGCCAGCAGCCTCCTCCTCTCCGCCTCGCCAGCAAGGGCGGAAGAGACGCGCCGCCGCCCTGGCTGCTCTGGTGCTTCGTAGTCCTTCTCCTCCGCCTCATAATCAAGCACGAAAGAAGACAGACGCCACAGCCACTCCGTCTTCTCCGGCGTCTAGCAGCACAACCAGAGGCGAGAGGCAATACAGATTCGGTCCACCTCTAAAGCCTCTAGAGAAGTTACCATACGAGAGGACCGAGGAGGAAAACGATACGATGGTGCGGACCCACGTGAAGGAGTTCTTTGAAGGGGTGAAAGCAAAGAGACATCCACCTCCGCAGGAGAAGGTAGATCTGGTGAAAGCAAAGCGCACTCTTGATGCCCTGAGGAAACCGGCAAAGTCTCCGCCGAGAACCAACTATGAGCGCATTACTGAACAGACATATCTCCAAGCGGAGTGGTCGGGAAGTACTGTCAGACATCAAAGAGCAAGAGAACGAGCAGCTGCGAAAAAAATTTACCAGCTCGGCGAACAAGCAAACCAATCATGCCCCCCGCTCAATGTGTCTAGCGGCAACATCGTCGCTAATGTTCCGGGGATGGTGGCCGGTTATGGCAATCTACAAGATTACCTGCCTGACAATGCACTTCCTGATTTCATGGAGGTGGAAGAACACAGATACGAGTACGGGAAGCCTCTCGTCAAAGATGAAAAATCTCTAACAACGATGATGCGAAGATTCCATACTTGGTACATGAAAACCTGCAGAGAGTCAGGGGGGAGGAATACTTCGTATTTGAGGATTAAAGAGGAGCATGACCTCGTTGGAAATGATCTGTTGCCTGTTCCATTTGAGGAGTTCTTCGAGTACTTCAATCAAAAGGCCCTCGATAAATTAATGGTCTTTTGCTACCGCCTGTAAGTACTATTTATGTCATTAAGTCTCTATATATTGCTCGGCTCTTTCATTGCATGTATTTATAATTAATTATCCTCAATATATTATGCAGATTGAAGATCGTCGAGTGCAAAAAACAAGAAATTTATGGTATTGGGTTCATTAACACAAATATCATAGATGAATTTCTGGTTGAAAAGGACGTCAAAGAGGCCGAGGACAACTTGCTACAATCCTTGATCAAAAATCAAAACAAAGATACCATACTCTTTCCTTACAACGGCAAGTGAGTGTTACTATCGTGTGCATATTCGGTTTCCCTTATTACTCGAGCGAGGTTATAGTAATGTAATTGATGAGTTATGCATGTGTGCGTAGGTACCACTATATTCTTCTGCAGATTAAGCTTGAGCGTGGACTAGTAACCGTCTTAGACTCGAGACGGAAAGATCCCAAAACCTATGCATACATGACTAAAATGCTTAGCAAGTAAGTTCAATCGATCATTATCGCACCATATCGGCAACTTTTTGTTCATTTCCTGATATCTCAAGTAATAATAATTATTTTATTTGTCTTGCAGGGTTTGGAAACGGTTCACCGCAGAAGCTCCGGGACTGGCGAAGGAGCTGCGATATACATACCCGAAAGTAAGTACCACTGGCTAGCTAGTTGCGCGCATCTCCCGTTGATTATATAGCTATACTTTCATCAATGCCATTTATAATGCTTCATTATCAGTTTGATTGACCTCTATTTCTCGTAAAGTGCTTGTGGCAGGAACAAGGGAATGATTTCTTTGGATACTACGTGTGCGAGTTCATCCACACCGTGACTTTGAAAAACAAGTGGGGCTACTCTCAAAGACAATATGAAGTGCGTAAGCAATAATATTCACAATTTCATTTTATTACACCATCATTTCTGTTGAGTTTCATTCATATATATGTATTAGTTAACCCCCTTCTTCAAATTAGAGGTGGCAGATGCGGAATGAACTCCTAGAACCAGATCGCATGAAAGCAATTCAAGAGGAATTGGCGGGATTCTTTCTTGACCACATCATCAATAAAGCCGGAGAATACCATGTGGAAGTTGATTTCAAATGCTAGGGGACTGTAATTGAGAGATCTTACATATTGTACATGTATGTAGCTAGTAGCGTCGGATGTACATGATACGAAAACTTGTTGTTCGACCAATCTCTCGGAGAAGGAGAGGTCGATCGATCATTTCTCTTGGTATGCATGACGAACTTCTGTACTCAATGGTTCCCTTCATTTTCTTACTAGCTAGCGTGTCGGGGGCTATATGTATATAGTACGTAGCGTCGACCAAGCATTGACATAAGAGAGGACACTTCTCTCTATTAGCTAGCTAGCTAACACAATATATGAAACACCTAAATTAACCCCCCAACCCCCAACCCCCCCCCCCTTCAAAAAAAAACAAAAAACCCAGCCACTGGAATGCTGACGCGTGGATGCCTTTTGGTCCCGGTTGGTGCCACCAACCGGGACCAAAGGCCCCCCTGCCAGGGCTCGGCGCACCGGCCACGTGGATGACCATCTGTCCCGGTTCGTGTTTGAACCGGGACTAAAGGGGGGAGGTATTAGTAATGACCCATTAGTCCCGGTTCATGAACCGGGACTAAAGGCCCTTACGAACCGGGACAAATGCCCCCCTTTCTACTAGTGCAACGAAACTCAAACGGCGAAAGAAACAAGCTTCGTCTACTAATCTGGACCTAAGTCAAATTTTACAGTAGCAAAAACTTGTTTAAGTTGGTTAAATGGAAAGAGGGTTTTGAGATGAAACTCTAGGCGCTTGAATTGCCTGATTCCGATAAACGAGCGAAAAGATAAACTAAAATGAAAATCGGATCAGGAATCGCGATCGAAAATAATCACGAAAAACTCGAGAAAAAGAAAAACTGATGAACAGGCTAACGAACGAACGTTCGCTGTCTGAAGGCTAAACAGTGAAAACCGTTCGTTAAAACGAACGTATGGACGAACGTCCGCTAAATAAACTAAAATGAGAAAAACCGACGAATCGATCTAAAAAAATAAACCGGGGTTTCTAAAAAAACTGTATGGTTTTCCGAGGAAAACCGCGGCGGCGGCGGGGCTACCTCTAGCAGCGGCGGGGTCTGGCGAGGTGGTGGCGGCGGACGGCGGCGTCGGCGATGGGGCGAGGTAATGGCGGCGGCGGCGGCGGGCGGCGGGGCGGTGGCGGCGCGGGGCGGCGGCGGCGGGCGTCGGGGCGACGGCGGCGGCGGCTTAGGGTTAGGGTTCGGGGCGCGGGCAGCTGGGCTGGCGGGGCGCCGGGTTCGTGGCTTATAAGGGCCGGTTCGATGTGTCCTGACCGGGTATGACCTGAAGTCGGTTTCCTTTTCTTTTTAAATAATTCCAATGTGCAGAAAAAGAAAGAAAAGAAATACTAAACGGACTCCAAAAATCCCGAAATAAATTTTCCCCGTCCTCTAAAAGTAAGACGGACAAGGTGAACATTTATTTGGGCTTAAAATGCAATTTTGAAAAACACGTATTTTTCCTAATTCAAATAAAATAGCGATAAAACTCTGAAATAATTATTTTTTTGATTTTATTATTAAATCTCCAATATTTCTTTATTTTGGGAAAGTCATTTTGTTCCCTCTCTCTTATTTTTATAAAATAAATATACGAAGTTAAAATCATTAAAATCAAAAGATCCTCTTTTCAAAATTTGAGAAAAACTCAAATATGAAAATAATGAAATCCCCAACTCTCTCCGTGGGTCCTTGAGTTGCGTATAATTTCTAAGATCAAGCCAAATGCAACAAAATATAATATGCAATGATGATCTAATGTATAACATTCCAAATTGAAAATTTGTGATGTTACAAACCTACCCCCCTTAAGATGAATCTCGCCCCCGAGATTTGGGTTGGCTAGAAAATAGGTGAGGGTGGTCCTTCTGTAGGTCTTCCTCTCGCTCCCAGGTGGCTTCATCCTCGGTATGGTGGCTCCACTAAACTTTGCAGAACTTGATAACCTTACTGCGTGTGACTCGGCTGGCAAACTTGAGAATCTTGACTAGTTTCTCCTCATAGGTCAAATCGCTATCCAACTGAATCACTTCTAGTGGCACTGTATCTCTCAGAGGAATATCAGCCATCTCTGTGTGGCACTTCTTCAACTGGGAAACGTGGAACACATCGTGAACTCCTAACAATCCTTCAGGCAACTCCAGCTTGTAAGCAACTTCTCCCATATGTTCAAAAACTTTGTATGGTCCCACAAAATGTGGTGCTAACTTTCCCTTAACTCCAAAACGCTTAACTCCTCGAAGTGGGGATACACGAAGATAAACTCTATCTCCAACTTCGTAAACTGTCTCCTTGTGTTTAGAATCCGCATAGCTCTTCTGCCTGGACTGGGCTACCTTGAGCCTGTCACGAATCAGCTTAACCTTCTCTTCAGACTCCTTAATCAAATCTGGTCCAACCAACTGGCGGTCTCCAACTGCATCCCACAACAACGGTGTCCTGCACCTCCTTCCGTACAAAGCTTCGAAAGGGGCCATCTTCAAACTGGATTGATAACTATTGTTGTAAGAGAACTCTACATATGGCAAATTGTCGTCCCAACTAGATCCATAATCTTGCGCACAAGCTCTTAGCATGTCCTCTAGAATCTGATTGACTTTCTCGGTCTGTCCATCTGTCTGTGGATGAAAGGTTGTACTGAACTCTAGCCTGGTACCCAAAGATTCGTGCAATTGATTCCAGAATTTTGAGGTAAACTAGGTTCCTCTATATGATACAATGGTCCTCGGGACTCCATGCAGACATACGAACCTGGTCATGTATATCTTTGCCAACTTAGCACTGGTATAAGTAGTCTTCACTGGGATGAAATGAGCTACCTTCCTCAAACGATCAACTACAACCCATATCGAGTCATAGCCTGAACGTGTCCTGGGCAATCCTGTGATAAAATCCATGCCTAGCTTATCCCACTTCCATTCGGGTATCAGCAATGGTTGTAGCAATCCTGCTGGCTTCTGATGCTCTGCCTTCACTGTCTGACATACATCACAAACTACTACATACTCCGCAATATCCTTCTTCATTCCGGTCCACCAGAAAGTGTCTTTAAAATCCAGATACATCTTGGTATTTTCTGGGTGAATCGAATACGGTGAATCATGGGTGTCTTGCAGAATCAACTTACTGATCTCTGGGTCATTAGGCACATAAACGCGGTCCTCAAACCATAAGGTATCATGCTCATCCTCACGAAAACCCTTAGCTTTTCCTTTGCTCATCTTCTCCTTTATCCCAGCAATCTCCTTGTCGGTCTTCTAAGCTTCTCTGATCTTATTCATCAACGTAGACTGAATCTCTAAAGGTTCTACATAGCCTCTCGGAACTATCTCTAAACATAGCTCGCGAAGATCCTCGGCTAACTCCTTGGGTAACTCTCCGATAATGAGTGTGTTGACATGGCTCTTGCGGCTCAACACATCGGGTACTACGTTAGCTTTCCTGGGTGATAATGCAATCTCATATCATAATCCTCAATGAGCTCCAACCATCTCCTTTGCCTGAGATTCAACTCCTTCTGTGTGAAAATGTACTTCAAACTCTTGTGATCCGTGTACACCTCACAATGGTTTTCGATGAGAAAATGTCTCCATGTCTTCAATGCATGCACTACGGCTGCTAACTCCAAATGATGTGTAGCATAATTCAACTCATGGGGCTTAAGTTGTCGGGATGCATATGATACAACTCTTCCCTCCTGCATAAGCACTGCTCCAAGTCCTCGACGTGAAGCGTCGCAATATACTTCATAATCCTTGCGCTGATCTGGCAGAATCAACACCGGTGATGGAAGAAAATGTTTCTTCAACTCCTGGAAACTGGCCTCACATTCCTCAGTCCATTTGAATTTGGTGTCCTTTTTTAATAACTCCATCATGGGTTTTGCAATCTTCGAGAAATTCTCACTGAACCTCCGGTAGTATCCTGCGAGTCCAAGGAAACTTCGGATCTCTCCAACTGATGTGGGGGCTTCCCAATTTGTCACAGTGACAACTTTGGTGGGGTCTACTGCTATTCATTCTCCAGATATAACATGTCCGAGGAACCCAACTTCCTTCAACCAAAACTCACACTTGCTGAATTTGGCATATAACTGATGTTGTCTGAGCTTCCCAAGTACCAAACGCAAATGCTCCTTATGCTCCTCTTCATTCTTCGAGTAGACCAAAATATCATCAATGAACACCACGATGAACTTATCCAGAAACTCCATAAACACCTTGTTCATCAAGTTCATAAAATAGGCAGGTGCGTTAGTCAGACCAAATGACATAATGGTATAGTCATATAGCACCTACCTTGTGGTAAAAGTTGTCTTAGGTATATCCTGCTCTCGAATTTTCAGCTGGTGGTATCCTGATCGCAAATCGATTTTGGAAAATACCTTAGCTCCTTTCAACTGGTCAAACAAATCGTTGATCATCGGTAGTGGGTACTTGTTCTTGATTGTCGCTTCATTCAATCCTCGATAATCAACAACCATCCTCAACGATCCATCCTTCTTCTCCACTAGAAGCACTAGTGATCCCCAAGGTGACGAACTTGGGCGAATATAGCCTTTATCCAGTAACTCCCTAATCTGCTTCTTAATTTCCTCCAGATCCTTTGCGGGCATCCTGTACGGTCTCTTAGATATTGGCCCTGTGCCTGGAAAAAGCTCAATCAAAAACTCAATCTCTCTATCTGGTGGCATGCCTGGCAACTCTTCTAGAAATACATCGGGGAAATCCTTCACCACTGGTACCTCCTCCTGTACAACTCCTGATAAGGAATTCACTTGAGTCCTCTTAGGCACATGCCGGGATACATACTTGATCCTTCTTCCTTCTGGGGTGGTAAGCAAAATTGACTTACTGGCGCAGTCAATGTTCCCTCCATACTTCGATAACCAATCCATGCCTAATATCACATCCAGTCCTTGTGACTCCAATACTATTAGGTCTGAGGGAAACACGTAGTTACCAATCCTTAATGGTAACAGATCACACCATAGATTAGCCATATACTCAGCTCCTGGCGAGGTTACTAACATGGGTGACCTAAGGGCTTGGGTTGGTAGTTTATACTTATCCACAAATATCATTGATATGTATGAATGCGATGCACCAGTATCAAAAAGAACGATTGCAGTAAATGACTTAACCAAAAACTTACCTATTATTGCATCTGGGTGGGCTTCAACCAGCTCCACGTTAACGTCGTTCACCTGTCCCCTGTTGAAAGGGTTAGGCTTCTTCCCAGAGCTTCCATTGCCATTTCCATTCTTAGCTTCAGGACATTCAGTGGCATAATGTCCAGTCTTCTGGCACTTGTAGCAAGTAATGTGTCTTAGATCCCTCTTGGCTGGTGTTGATGGGTTGGTATGGTTCTGGCCGTTGCTTCCTCCATTCCCATTGCCATTTTTGGGGCCACTATGGTTGTGCGAACTCCCTCCATTGTGATTGTGACCTCCATGGGTATGTTGAAAAGGTCCTCCCGAGTTCGGGGTAAAACGAGGCTTCTGCTGAGCTCCAAAATTGTACTTTCCTTGTCCATACTGTTGGGGAACGTTGCAGAAAATTAAAATTTTTCCTACGGTTTCACCAAGATCCATCTATGAGTTCATCTAAGCAGCGAGTCAAGGGAGTGAGTTTGCATCTACATACCACTTGTAGATCGTGTGCGGAAGCTTGCAAGGGGATGGTGATGATGGAGTCGTACTTGACGTGATTCAGATCACCGATGTCCAAGTACTGAACGGACAGCACCTCCGCGTTCAATACACATACAGTACGGGAGACGTCTCCTCCTTCTTGATCCAGCAAGGGGGAAGGAGAGGTTGAGGAAGATCGCTCCAACGGCAGCACGACGGTGTGGTGGTGTTGGTGCAGCAGTACTCCGGCAGGGCTTCGCAAACGCGTAACGGAGGAGGAGAGGTGTTGGGGAGGGGAGGGGCTGCCCCTTGGAATTGTGTATAGCAGCCCTCCCCTCACCCCTCTATTTATAGGGGAAGGGGCAAGGGGGGCCGACCCCTCTAGATGGGATCTAGAGGGGGGGCGGCAGCCAGGGTGGGGGGGGCTTGCCCCCCAAGCAAGGGGGCGCCCCCTTTAGGGTTTCCCCCCAACCCTAGGCGCATGGGCCCAAGGTGGGGGGCGCGCCCAGCCCTCCAGGGGCTGGCTCCCTTCCCTTTGCGGCCCATGTGGCCCTCCGGGAGGGGTGGCCCCTCCCGGTGGACCCCCGGAACCCCTCCGGTGGTCCCGGTACATTACCGATAGACCCCCGAAACTTTCCGGTGTCCGTATAACAACTTCCCATATATAAAACTTCACCTCCGGACCATTCTGGAACTCCTCGTGACGTCCGGGATCTCATCCGAGACTCCGAACAACATTCGTTAGTCACATATTAGTCTTCCTAATAACCCTAGCGTCACCGAACCTTAAGTGTGAAGACCCTACGGGTTCGGGAGACATGCAGACATGACCAAGACGACTCTCGGGCAATAACCAACAGCGGGATCTGGATACCCATGTTGGCTCCCACATGCTCCTCGATGATTTCATCGGTTGAACCACGATGTCGAGGATTCGATCAAACCCTGTATACAATTCCCTTTGTCAATCGGTACGTTACTTGCCCAAGACTCGATCGTCGGTATCCCAATACCTTGTTCAGTCTCGTTACCGGCAAGTCACTTTACTCGTACCGTAATGCATGATCCCGTGGCCAACACCTTTGGTCACCTTGAGCTCATTATGATGATGCATTACCGAGTGGGCCCAGAGATACCTCTCCGTCATACGGAGTGACAAATCCCAGTCTCGATCCGTGTCAACCCAACAGACACTTTCGGAGATACCTGTAGTGCACCTTTATAGTCACCCAGATACGTTGTGATGTTTGGTACACCCAAAGCACTCTTATGGTATCCGGGAGTTACACAATCTCATGGTCTAAGGAAGAGATACTTGACATTGGCAAAGCTCTAGCAAACGAACTACACGATCTTTGTGCTATGCTTAGGATTGGGTCGTGTCCATCACATCATTCTCCTAATGATGTGATCCCGTTATCAATGACATCCAATGTCCATAGCCAGGAAACCATGACTATCTGTTGATCACAACGAGCTAGTCAACTAGAGGCTCACTAGGGACATTTTGTGGTCTATGTGTTCACACGTGTATTACGATTTCCGGATAATACAGTTATAGCATGAACAAAAGACAATTATCATGAACAATGAAATATAATAATACTTTTATTATTGCCTCTAGGGCATATTTCCAACAGTCTCCCACTTGCACTAGAGTCACCAATCTAGTTACATTGTGATGAATTGAACACCCATAGAGTTCTGGTGTTGATCATGTTTTGCTCGCGAGAGAGGTTTAGTCAACGGATCTGCGACATTCAAATCCGTGTGTACTTTGCAAATCTCTATGTCTCCATCTTGAACATTTTCACGGGTGGAGTTGAAACGACGCTTGACGTGCCTGGTCTTCTTGTGAAACCTGGGATCCTTTGCAAGGGCAATTGCTCCAGTGTTGTCACAGAAGAGTTTGATTGGCCCCGACGCATTGGGTATGACTCCGAGGTCGGTGATGAACTCCTTCACCCAAATCGCTTCATGTGCTGCCTCCGAGGCTGCCATGTACTCCGCTTCACACGTAGATCCCGCCACGACACTCTGCTTGCAGCTGCACCAGCTTACTGCTCCACCATTCAACATATACACGTATCCGGTTTGTGACTTAGAGTCATCCAGATCTGAGTCGAAGCTAGCGTCGACGTAACCCTTTACGACGAGCTCTTCGTCTCCTCCATAAACGAGAAACATGTTCTTTGTCCTTTTCAGGTACTTCAGGATATTCTTGACCGCTGTCCAGTGTTCCTTGCCGGGATTACTTTGGTATCTTGCTACCAAACTTACGGCAAGGTTTACATCGGGTCTGGTACACAGCATGGCATACATAATAGATCCTATGGCTGAAGCATAGGGGATGACACTCATCTCTTCTTTATCTTTTGCCGTGGTCGGTGACTGAGCTGAGCTCAATCTCACACCTTGTAACATAGGCAAGAACCCCTTCTTGGACTGATCCATTTTGAACCTCTTCAAAATCTTATCAAAGTATGTGCTTTGTGAAAGACCTATGAGGCGTCTCGATCTATCTCTATAGATCTTGATGCCTAATATATAAGCAGCTTCTCCAAGGTCCTTCATTGAAAAACACTTATTCAAGTAGGCCTTAATGCTGTCCAGAAGTTCTATATTATTTCCCATCAAGAGTATGTCATCTACATATAATATGAGAAATGCTACAGAGCTCCCACTCACTTTCTTGTAAACGCAGGCTTCTCCATAAGTCTGCATAAACCCAAACGCTTTGATCATCTCATCAAAACGAATATTCCAACTCCGAGATGCTTGCACCAGTCCATAAATGGATCGCTGGAGCTTGCATACTTTGTTAGCGTTCTTAGGATCGACAAAACCTTCCGGCTGCATCATATACAGCTCTTCCTTAAGATGTCCGTTAAGGAATGCCGTTTTGACGTCCATCTTCCATATCTCATAATCATAGTATGCGGCAACTGCTAACATGATTCGGACGGACTTCAGCTTCGCTACGGGAGAGAATGTCTCGTCGTAGTCAATCCCTTGAACTTGTCGATAACCCTTAGCGACAAGCCGAGCTTTATAGATGGTAACATTACCATCCGCGTCTGTCTTCTTCTTGAAAATCCATTTGTTTTCTATCGCTCGCCAATCATCGGGCAAGTCTATCAAAGTCCATACTTTGTTTTCATACATGGATTCTATCTCGGATTTCATGGCTTCAAGCCATTTGTTGGAATCTGGGCCCGCCATCGCTTCTTCATAGTTCGAAGGTTCACCGTTGTCTAACAACATGATTTCCAGGACAGGGTTGCTGCACCGCTATGGTGCGGAACGTGTCCTTGTGGACCTACGAAGTTCAGTAGCAACTTGATCCGAAGTACCTTGATCATCATCATTGTTTTCCTCTTCAGTTGGTGTGGGCATCACAGGAACATTTTCCTGCGCTGCACCACTTTCCCGTTCGAGAGGTAGTACTTCATCGAGTTCTACTTTCCTCCCACTTACTTCTTTCGAGAGAAACTCTTTTTCCACAAAGCATCCGTTCTTGGCAACAAAGATCTTGCCCTCGGATCTTAAGTAGAAGGTATACCCGACAGTTTCCTTAGGGTATCCTATGAAGACGCATTTTTCCGACTTGGGTTCGAGCTTTTCAGGTTGAAGTTTCTTGACATAAGCATCGCATCCCCAAACTTTTAGAAACGACAGCTTAGGTTTCTTCCCAAACCATAATTCATACGGTGTCGTCTCAACGGATTTAGACGGTGCCCTATTTAAAGTGAATGTAGCTGTCTCTAGAGCGTATCCCCAAAATGATAGCGGTAAATCGGTAAGAGACATCATAGACCGCACCATATCTAATAGAGTGCGATTACGATGTTCGGACACACCGTTACGCTGAGGTGTTCCAGGCGGCGTGAGTTGTGAAACGATTCCACATTTCCTTAAGTGTGTACCAAATTCGTGACTTAAGTATTCTCCTCCACGATCTGATCGTAGGAACTTTATATTTCGGTCACGTTGATTCTCCACCTCATTCTGAAATTCCTTGAACTTTTCAAAGGTTTCAGACTTGTGTTTCATTAAGTAAACATACCCATATCTACTCAAGTCATCAGTGAGAGTGAGAACATAACGATATCCTCCGCGAGCCTCAACGCTCATTGGACCGCATACATCGGTATGTATGATTTCCAACAAGTTGGTTGCTCGCTCCATTGTTCCGGAGAACGGAGTCTTGGTCATTTTGCCCATGAGGCATGGTTCTCATGTGTCAAACGATTCATAATCAAGAGACTCTAAAAGTCCATCAGCATGGAGCCTCTTCATGCGCTTGACACCAATGTGACCAAGGCGGCAGTGCCACAAGTATGTGGGACTATCATTATCAACTTTACATCTTTTGGCATCCACACTATGAACATGTGTAATATTACGCTCGAGATTCATCAAGAATAAACCATTGACCATCGGAGCATGACCATAAAACATATCTCTCATATAAATCGAACAACCATTATTCTTAAACTTAAATGAGTAGCCATCTCATATTAAACGAGATCCAGATACAATGTTCATGCTCAAACTTGGCACTAAATAACAATTATTAAGGTTCAAAACTAATCCCGTAGGTAAATGTAGAGGCAGCGTGCCGACGGCGATCACATCGACTCTGGAACCATTCCCGATGCGCATCATCACCTCGTCCTTCGCCAGTCTCCGTTTATTCCGCAGCTCCTGCTGTGAGTTACAAATATGAGCAACGACACCGGTATCAAATACCCAGGAGTTACTACGAGTACTGGTAAGGTACACATCAGTCACATGTATATCAAATATACCTTTGTTGTTGCCGGCCTTCTTATCCACTAAGTATTTGGGGCAGTTCCGCTTCTAGTGACCCTTCCCCTTGCAATAAAAGCACTCAGTCTCAGGCTTGGGTCCATTCTTTGACTTCTTCCCGGTAACTGGCTTACTGGGCACGGCAACATCCTTGCTGTCCTTCTTGAAGTTCTTCTTTCCCTTGCCCTTCTTGAACTTAGTGGTCTTATTGACCATCAACACTTGATGTTCTTTCTTGATTTCAGCCTCTGCTGACTTCAGCATCGAGAACACTTCAGGAATGGTCTTTTCCATCCCCTGCATGTTGTAGTTCATCACAAAGCTCTTGTAGCTTGGTGGGAGCGACTGGAGGATTCTGTTAATGACCGCCTCATCTGGGAGGTTAATGTTCAGCTGGGTCATACGGTTGTGCAACCCAGACATCTTCAGGATGTGCTCACTGACAGAACTGTTTTCCTCCATCTTACAACTATAGAACTTGTCGGAGACATCATATCTCTCGACCCGGGCATGAGCTTGGAAAACTAGTTTCATCTCTTCGAACATCTCATATGCTTCGTGATGCTCAAAACGCTTTTGGAGCCCCGGTTCTAAACTGTAAAGCATGCCGCACTGAACGAGGGAGTAATCATCAGCACAAGTTTGCCAAGCATTCATAATGTCTTGGTTCTCTGGGACGGGAGCGTCACCTAGCGGTCCTTCTAGGACATATTGTTTCCTGGCAGCTATGAGGATGATCCTCAGGTTCCGGACCCAGTCCGTATAGTTGCTGCCATCATCTTTCAGCTTGGTTTTCTCTAGGAACGCGTTGAAGTTCATGTTGACATGAGCGTTGGCCATTTGATCTACAAGACATATTTGCAAAGGTTTTAGACTAAGTTCATGATAATTAAGTTCTAATCAAATTATGAACTCCCACTCAGATTAGACATCCCTCTGGTCATCTAAGTGTTACACGATCCGAGTCGACTAGCCCGTGTCCGATCATCACGTGAGACGGACTAGTCATCGTCGGTGAACATCTCCATGTTGATCGTATCTTCCATACGACTCGTGTTCGACCTATCGGTCTCCGTGTTCCGAGGCCATGTCTGTACATGCTAGGCTCGTTAAGTTAACCCTAAGTGTTTTTGCTGTGTAAAACTGTCTTACACCCGTTGTATGTGAACGTAAGAATCCATCACACCCGATCATCACGTGGTGCTCAGAAGCGACGAACTGTAGCAACGGTGCACAGTTAGGGGAGAACACTTCTTGAAATTTTTGTAAGGGATCATCTTATTTACTATCGTCGTCCTAAGTAAACAAGATGCATAAACATAATAAACATCACATGCAATTATATAGTTGTGACATGATATGGCCAATATCATATAGATCCATTGATCTCCATCTTCGGGGCTCCATGATCATCTTGTCACCGGCTTGACACCATGATATCCATCATCATGATCTCCATCATCGTGTCTTCATGAAGTTGTCACGCCAACGACTACTTCTACTTCTATGGCTAACGCGTTTAGTAATAAAGTAAAATAGTTTACATGGTGTTCTTCAATGACACGCAGGTCATACAAAAAATAAAGACAACTCCTATGGCTCCTGCCGGTTGTCATACTCATCGACATGCAAGTCGTGAATCCTATTACAAGAACATGATCTCATACATCACAATTCATCATTCATCACAACTTCTGGCCATATCACATCACATGATCAATCGCTGCAAAAACAAGTTAGACGTCCTCTAATTGTTGTTGCATCTTTTACGTGGCTGCAATTGGGTTCTAGCAAGAACATTTTCTTACCTACGAATAACCACAACGTGATTTTGTCAACTTCTATTTACCCTTCATAAGGGCCTTTTTCATCGAATCCGCTCCAACTAAAGTGGGAGAGACAGACACCTGCCAGCCACCTTATGCAACTAGTGCATGTCAATCGGTGGAACCGGTCTCACGTAAACGTACGTGTAAGGTTGGTCCGGGCCGCTTCATCCCACAATACCGCTGAAGCAAGAAAAGACTAGTAGAGGCAAGCAAGTTTACAAGATCCACGCCCACAACAAAATTGTGTTCTACTCGTGCAAAGAGAACTACGCATAAACCTGGCTCTGATACCACTGTTGGGGAACATTGCAGAAAATTAAAATTTTTCCTACGGTTTCACCAAGATCCATCTATGAGTTCATCTAAGCAACGAGTCAAGGGAGTGAGTTTGCATCTACATACCACTTGTAGATCGCGTGCGGAAGCTTGCAAGGGGATGGTGATGATGGAGTCGTACTTGACATGATTCAGATCACCGATGTCCAAGTACTGAACGGACAGCACCTCCGCGTTCAACACACATACGGTATGGGAGACGTCTCCTCCTTCTTGATCCAGCAAGGGGGAAGGAGAGGTTGAGGAAGATCGCTCCAACGGCAGCACGACGGCGTGGTGGTGTTGGTGCAGCAGTACTCCGGCAGGGCTTCGCAAGCGCGTAACGGAGGAGGAGAGGTGTTGGGGAGGGGAGGAGCTGCGCCTTGGAGTTGTGTACAGCAGCCCTCCCCTCACCCCTCTATTTATAGGGGAAGGGGCAAGGGGGGCCGACCCCTCTAGATGGGATCTAGAGGGGGCGGCGGCCAGGGTGGGGGGGCTTGCCCCCCAAGCAAGGGGGGCGCCCCCTTTAGGGTTTCCCCCCAACCCTAGGCGCATGGGCCCAAGGTGGGGGGCGCGCCCAGCCCTCCAGGGGCTGGCTCCCTTCCCTTTGCGGCCCATGTGGCCCTCCGGGAGGGGTGGCCCCTCCCAGTGGACCCCCGGAACCCCTCCGGTGGTCCCGGTACATTACCGATAGACCCCCGAAACTTTCTGGTGTCCGTATGACAACTTCCCATATATAAAACTTCACCTCCGGACCATTCCGGAACTCCTCGTGACGTCCAGGATCTCATCCGGGACTCCGAACAACATTCGGTAGTCACATACTAGTCTTCCTAATAACCCTAGCGTCACCGAACCTTAAGTGTGAAGACCCTACGGGTTCGGGAGACATGCAGACATGACCAACACGACTCTCGGGCAATAACCAACAGCGGGATCTGGATACCCATGTTGGCTTCCACATGCTCCTCGATGATTTCATCGGTTGAACCACGATGTTGAGGATTTGATCAAACCCTGTATACAATTCCCTTTGTCAATCAGTACGTTACTTGCCCGAGACTCGATCGTCGGTATCCCAATACCTTGTTCAGTCTCGTTACCGGCAAGTCACTTTACTCGTACCGTAATGCATGATCCCGTGGCCAACACCTTTGGTCACCTTGAGCTCATTATGATGATGCATTACCGAGTGGGCCCAGAGATACCTCTCCGTCATACGGAGTGACAAATCCCAGTCTCGATCCGTGTCAACCCAACAGACACTTTCGGAGATACCTGTAGTGCACCTTTATAGTCACCCAGTTATGTTGTGACGTTTGGTACACCCAAAGCACTCTTACGGTATCCGGGAGTTACACGATCTCATGGTCTAAGGAAGAGATACTTGACATTGGCAAAGCTCTAGCAAACTAACTACACGATCTTTGTGCTATGCTTAGGATTGGGTCTTGTCCATCACATCATTCTCCTAATGATGTGATCCCGTTATCAACGACATCCAATGTCCATAGCTAGGAAACCATGACTATCTGTTGATCACAACGAGCTAGTCAACTAGAGGCTCACTAGGGACATTTTGTGGTCTATGTGTTCACACGTGTATTACGATTTCCGGATAATACAGTTATAGCATGAGCAAAAGACAATTATCGTGAACAATGAAATATAATAATACTTTTATTATTGCCTCTAGGGCATATTTCCAACACATACTGCCTGTTGCGGCTGTCAATCTGCTGCTGCTTCCCTTCAATCATGAGAGCTCGTTCTACCAACTCCAAGTAGTTGTTGAAGGTTGCCAACATCAACTGCATGCTCAGCTCATCATTCAGTCCTTCCAGAAACTTCTCCTGCTTAGCTGCATCCGTAGCAACGACATATGGTGCATAACGTGCTAGCTTACTAAAATTATCCACATACTGGCCAACTGTACGTCCTCCTTGGTGCAAGTTGCCATGCTTCTTCATGGCCATAGCTCCTGCTGAAACATGAGCAGTACGGAAAGCCTCCTGAAACTGACCCGGTGTGACAGTGTCGATGGGGTAAGTGGCTGTGAAATTCTCCAACCATGATGCTGCGGGTCCATCAAGTTGATGTGTGGCAAAGCGCACTCTCTCTGCATCTGTGCATCCTGCAGTTGTCAACTCCCTTCCAATCTTGCGGAGCCAATCATCTGCAACTATCGGCTCGGTGCTACTGGAGAACACCGACGGATTAAGCTTCAAGAAACGTGCTAAGTGATCACAGGTGGTGGTGGTGGTGGGTTGTTGTTGTTGTTGTTCCCTGATTCTGATTCTGGACTAGTATCTGCATCAATGCATTTTGCTACTGGATCAACTGAGTGAGCTCCGGTGGGAAGGAAAATCCATTGTCATGTCTCGGAGGCATCTGAGGGTTTAGAAAAGATAAGAAAATAGAATAGAATAAGGTCTAGAGAGAAAACACTACCCATATGCACATGAGACAAACACAAACATATCACTTCAATCAATTTAAACAAGGGCATACAACGGTCTAGCTATCGTTACAGAAGTGCTCCGACTATACTATATACATGGGGGAATACTACTATTGTTATGGTGGTCATCTAGAAAAATTGATCGGTCGAAGACTCCATGATATCTGCTCTAGCTTCATCAACAAAGTCATCATCGCTATCGTCAGGGTCCGAGTCGGTGTCGTCGGTGATGATGTAGTTCTCCGGACAAGTGGAATCGTCGTCATCTCCTCTTGGCGCGGGTTATCCCATGAATAATTTTAGCTTCTTCTTCAGATCATCATTCTTCTGCATGAGTGTCGTCATTTCCTCATCATATCCATCACGTGTAGACTTGAGTTCTTCTTCCAGTTTCGTGATCCTGGTCATTGCCTTCTTAAGATCTATCATGCCTACGCACATCTTGTTCTCCTGGCGTCGAATATGCTGGTTTAACTCCTAGATGAAAGCTGCGATAGATCTATCCTTCTTGGTGCTGATCATCTCCCATTGCTCATCTCGGTGCCCACAAATCTGGTAGATAGTATCCTTGAGATCCTTGTGGTAAAATTCTCCAATACGTCCCATGGTGATGTGAGCTGCCTTGCTCTTTCCTAGACTCCAGGTTGGTGCATCAAAGGAAAACTCTATGGGCTCAGTGACTAGCATGAACGTTCTTCATGGAACTTGAACTTGAATCATCCAAGGTTCCTCTTCTGGCAAGGTGGCGATGTAGGTCCCGGTGAAGCTCGGTACTCCGATGTTTAGGAATCTAGTGACTTCCTTCAAGTGGAGTCCAAAAGGTGTATCTTCATCCGGTTGCGCGAACTTGTTCCTTGCATCCGCCATCCTAAAGTGTAGAAAAGGGGAGAGGAGTTAGAAATGAGAAGAGAGTAGTGATCTAGGGCTTTTAGCTTAGTGGTCGTGTCCTCCAGGTAGCGTGTGCTCTGATACCATCTTGTAGCGACCAGACCTCAAACAGTCTGATCTCTATGCATCGGTGTCATCCCTGGACCGGTAATGCTGACACGCACAGTACTTGAAGGATTTATAACAGAGTAGCAATCACACACTTATTACATCGAATGTCTCAAAAGAGAACTTATTACAATAAATATGGCTTAAGGCCATCTAATAACGACAACAGCGGAAGGTTTGGAAGATAAAGCGAGTTCATGAACTCCAACGGCATCACTGAGTGAAAGATCACGACCTAAGGCATCTTACTCGTCGCCTGAAAAGTGTGCAACATGAACGTTGCAGCCTGAAAATGGGTCAGCACATGGAATATGTTGGCAATGTAACACATAGAGAGTAATGGACAGAATAATGCTATCACTACATGCATATATGGCTGGTGGAAAGCTCTATGCTTACAGTTTTGCATAAAGCGAATTTTCCCTACAACAAAGGAATAAATTTCATTTAACTATCATCATTGTTGTTAAACATTGAGAAGGTTCCTCCAACTCAATCCTAATTAAGCTTCAACATTAAACCCAACAATTTAAATTAAGTAACATGATGAGATTCACATGATAATCCAAGTACTAGATACTCAAAACGTCCATAACCGGGGACACGACTAACCATGATTAGTTTATACACTCTGCAGAGGTTTGCGCACTTTTCCCCGCAAGACTCGATCTCCTCCGTTGGATTTCTCACACTACATGGTGTTTGAGAAACGGATGACCGAGACATAGTCCTTCAGAAGCATTAACTCTTTACTCTGGGTAGACAGTACCAACCTACATCCCCTACATCCGCTAGTCTACCACTGAAAGAGGACACGCAATATACTCAACTATGCTAGAGCCCATAGTAGCTTGCGGCTGCACACGGAAGTTTCTAGCATGAAAAATCTCATGATCCCTTTGGGCCTGGGTGGCAGTCCATAGGAGAATCACACGGTACCCCGGGATTTCCAAAAATACAGGCAACACTGGGTTCCCCAGGTGCCTCAATCCACCTAGATGTAAATTAAAGTTGCCACCTTAAGTTAACCATTAATTAACAATACACACATCTGTCATGGATACACTCAGCCAATCCACGTCTACAAGCATAGCATAGCAATATAAGCAAACGTAGAAGTAACTCCCAAAGGTTTGATAATAAATAAGACAATAGGTTCTACCTCATCTACTTCCCAAAACCCACATATTAATCAGATCCTAACCAAGCAATTGTTTGAGGATTGATGTAATGCAATAAAACTGGGTAGTAAAGAGGTATGATCAAATTGTTACTTGCCTTGCTGATGATCCGTGAAACCTAGAGACTCGAAGTAGCACGCTGCGCACTCCGGGTACTCTATCGCAAACAAACAAGCATACAATAAGCACTCATCTAATGCACGGGTAAAACTCAAATAAAAGATCTAACCAAAAAGTTCAACTTAAGAACTCTGGTTTGCAAAAAAAATCAAATCAAACGAAGCAACGAAACTCCAACAGCGAAAGAAACAAGCTTCGTTAACTAATCTGGACTTAAGTCAAATTTTATAGTAGCAAAAACTTGTTTAAGTTGGTTAAACGGAAAGAGGGTTTCGAGACGAAACTCTAGGCGCTTGAATCGCCTGATTCCGATAAACGAGCGAAAAGATAAACTAAAACAAAAATCGGATCAGAAATCGCGATCGAATATAATCGGAAAAGCCCGAGAAAAATAAAAAACTGACGAATAGGTTAACGAATGAACGTTCGCTGTCTACGGCTAAATAGTGAAAACCATTAGTTAAAACGAACATACGGACGAACATCCGCTAAATAAACTAAACTGTGAAAACCCGACGAACCGATCTAAAAAAATAAAATGGGGTTTCTAAAAAAAAACATACGGTTTTCCGAGGAAAACCACGGCGGCGGCGGGGTCCGGCAAGGTGGTGGCGGCGAACTGCGGCATCAGCGGCGGGGCGAGGCGACAGTGGCGTCGGTCGGCGGGGTCGGGCGGCGGGGTCGGCCGCCGCGGGGCGGCGGCGGCAACCGATGGCGGGGGCGGGGGCGGCGGCTTAGGGTTGGGGTTCGGGGCACGGGCGGCTGGGCTGGCGGGGCGCCGGGGTCGCGGCTTATAAGGGCCGGCCCGAGGTGTCCTGTCCGGGTACGGCCCGAAGTCGGTTTCCTTTTTTTTAAATAATTCCGACATGCAGAAAAAGAAAGAAAAGAAATACTAAACGGACTCCAAAAATCCCGAAATAAACTTTCCCCGTCCTATGAAAATAAGCCAGACAAGGTGAACATTTATTTGGGCCTAAAATGCAATTTTGAAAAACGCGTATTTTTCCTAATTCAACTAAACTAGCGATAAAGCTCCGAAAAAAAATCTTATTTGATTTTATTATTAAATCTCCAAGATTTCTTTATTTTGGGAAAGTCATTTTTTCCCTCTGTCTTATTTTTATAAAAGAAATATACGAAGATAAAATAATTAAAATCAAAAGATCCTCTTTCCAAAATTTGAGAAAAACTCAAATATGAAAATAACGAAATCCCCAACTCTCTCTGTGGGTCGTTGAGTTGCGTAGAATTTCTAGGATCAAGCCAAATGCAACAAAATATGATATGAAATGAGGATCTAATGTATAACCTTCCAAATTGAAAATTTGGGATGTTACAAAACCTCCTTCCGAGTTAGTTCCAGTGCAAACTGCTCGAGCTACCCAGTTTGATGCTCCTCACTACTATAATTATGTGTTCATCATGGAACAACTTGATAAGTGTGTGGACAATCCATTCGATGGTGAACTGGCATCTCTGCCCATCCCTCCTGAACTTATTATTCAGGCCACTTATGTTGTTCAAAAATGAAAGAAGATGCAGTTGAAATGAACACTCTTTCTGCCGAACTAAATGACCTTGATGGTCGAATAAAAAATGGTTCTTCATAATTTATCACTAAAGCACTAGAAGACTCCTACAAGGACATCAACTGTTCCATGACTCTCCTCTGTAATAGAAGGTTGTGTATTCACGCGGATCTGGATGATAATATTCGCAATATCTGTGACGAACATCAAGCAAAGGTTACAGGCTATAATGATCTCGTCAAAGACCACATTGATCAAGTTGCTCATCAAAAGAAGAAGAAACAAAAGAAGATTGCAAAGAAAAATATACTTCACGCTACGACAAAAAAGTCAACAGAATGCCCCGAAGCCCAATCTTAGAAATAAAAATCTCTAGAGCCAATCATTCCTTCACACTCTCTTGTGAAAGACTAGGATGCTCCTCCCTCGCCAAGGCCAACTGAATCAGTGCCTGTGGCCTTCCCTTCTCATGAGGATATTCCACCTCAGCGAAATGTTTATGAGGAAGGTGAAATCCATCGCTCCGAGCCCCAAGCTTCTCCGGCTCATGAAGCAGCAAATGTCTCGACCTCTCCAACTGTTTAGCTACAAAAGATTCTAGTCGAAGAATCTCAATCGCCTCCAGCGCCTTATTCAGACTAAGTGCCTATAGTAATGAAGTCTCCCCTGCTGCCTACTGCCTCTGCAGCTCCCACTATTGTGCTACCAGCTCCATCTCCACTAAAGTTATCTGTCGACACAGCGACAAGAATGCAAGATGTTGGTTCGTACGAACAAAAATTAGTTTCTGCTCATTGCAATGACTCTATTGTATATGGTGATGAATTTCTCTCACCAGAAGACGAACTCATTTACCGATACCATCGTGAAGAACTACCTTTTTTCTCGGCTGGAGCTGGCGCCAAAGGTCCTCCTTTCAGTCGTAATACGCATCCCAATTTCTTTCAAGCTAGTCCGTATGATGGGTCGCGCATTGCTGAATCGCCTCGCTTTGGGACAAAGGAACAACCACATATTACTCTGGGGTCCTCTATGAGAGCAAGAAGATGTTTCCACATGAATACCTGAACATCCGTGCTATGCGAAATATTGGCTATTCCAATCAGTTGCTGCAAGATCCAGACAATTTCTGCCTCACCAAGATATTCGAATTCGAGCATCCTTGGAACAGAGAGATTATTCTTTAGTTCTGTGCTACTCTATATATCTCTGGTGATGAATCCGACAGCACAAAATGGTTTATGGAGTGGAAGACTAAAGGCAAACGCATCAAATGCACTTCAACAGATTTTGTCCGGCACTTCCATTTCCCTCGCTTTGTGCATGGTAACATTGAAATTTGGGTGCACACCATTTATATTATATCAGATGAAACCTTTCGGTGCACTATGGATCCAGAAAGGATTCGTGACCACACTGGTCCTCCCCGTCCAGAGCACTTAACATTCGAAAATCACACACTATTTCATATCCTCTCTTACACTATTTTCCCTTTGGCCGGGATGAATACAGATAAGTCCATCTCAGATGTTCTTTGCAATCCCATCTATGCAATCTCTGAGAGGTATATTTTCGATGTTGAGGACATGTTTCTGCGTATTCTAAAGGATTCTGCTCAATATCCTTTCGGCGTCAAAGTTTTCGCGCCATGGATCTAGAAAGTTATTGATCACGCTATACACACCGAGTATCTGCCGAAAGTAAGTCATAAAAGCTTCATTCCTCTTATTCACGATACCCTGCAAATCATGGAAGACATTTCTTCGGGTAAAGCGCCCATGTCAAGCCCTCATGATTATAACAAGAAATTTGATGGGCCACGTCTTCCTCGGCGCGACTGGCAGATTTCTCCTCAACGTCCATCGTCACTCGAAGCGAGTTTGCATACTCAACAACTGTTGCTGCAGCACATCGCTGAGGATCGACATGAAAAACAACATCTTGCGTCCGAGCTAAATGCTCTCCAGAATCGAACCAGAATCATGCATCTGATTGCTCATGAAAATAAGAAGAGGCTCTAAAAATTGTTTCGCAAGTTCTTTATCAAGAAACAACTCCTGAATGTCAATCTTCAAGAGATCTATGATTATATTAAAAAGGCTTCACTGTTGTGGATTCCCAAGATTCGAGTACCCCTCCTCTTCCTAGTAATGAGCCAACCATTGATCTTCTGCATCTCAAGCTTAGCAAACTGCTTGAAGAATCTGAAGCCACCTCACTGACCGAGAAACCTACCGAAGGCAATGTGCTATCATGTGTTCCTCATGTGGTTGCCCCCAATATGCTCTCATCCTGTCAGCCCCAAGTTGTGATCCCTGAAGGAATATCTGCTGCTGCTGAAGACGAAGCCGATCCAGTCACTTCTGAAGAAGTCACCTCAGACAATTCTTCTAGAGATGCCACCGAGTGAACCAAGCTCTGCGTTTTTTGCACTCATGTTATTCATCACATTTTTAACTAGTTGACAAAAGGGGGAGAATTACATCAAGTCTCGACAGATTTCATTTCTGTGTTTCTTTGGTTTGGTTTCATGCAAGTTTGAAACTTCTAACTTAAACTTCTTTGCGCTAAGTTGTAAAACTTCTGTGCTGTAATATTAATAACCCCGTCTGCTGCACTATTTCTCTCGAAGCATTTCTTTTACAGGTGGAATTATTATTCGAATTTATGAATGATTGCACTACAGTCTCCATGGATTATATATCATCAGTGCGAATCGCTGACTCGAATGGTTGAAATTTCCTCTGTATACTTCGATACTTGTAGGAGAGTCAATCTCATATATTTATCCCTGCATACATTTACGGGGAGTCTATTTCATCATCGAGCAAAGTAACACTTATTCACTCTCATTGGAATTACTTATCACTTATCTATTTTCACTTTGATGGTTATCTGTTTTGTCAACAACCGTAAAAAAAGGGGGAGATTGTTGGTGCAATAATTTGTCTCCTTATGTTTTGGAGTTTGTTGACCTAAACAGTATGGGACTTATGTGTTTGCTAGTGCACATAGAGTAACAAGTAACTGGAATCAAGAGGAGTTTGATTCAAACGTGCATGCCAATGAAGGTTATCACCGAAGATTATGATAACAATAGTGACCCCTCAAAAATTGCTAACGTGAAGCAATTGGTTCGGTGCTTATCCGAAGGAAGTGACTACGTCCGAGAAGATTGAAGATGAAGTGAACGCGTAGCATTTATTTTGTTATTTCTTTCCTCTTTATTGAGTCATAGGACGAATGTACTATTAAGAGGGGTGTAGCGTTCGAACCTTTGATTCTCTGGTGCTAAACCCAAATCTTAGAGAAGTTGCGAGAAAATCTCTTTGTATTCCGAGCAAATACTTGCCAGCAAGAGACTGTGATCTTCTTCGCTAAGAGAGATTTATCTCTGACCGAGGAGTTAGCATTACTTGTTCCTCAAGTAATGTTACCATTGTTCTTAAAATCCAACCATTGTAAACGTGTCGGATTGCCATTGCCTGGACAGCGTGTTCAAAATTTTCATTTCCCACCAGGGAATGTTGCGGCTATAAATAGCCACCCTGCACCAGCTTTATCCAGTGGCTTTCTTCGTTTAATTGTGAGAAGATTGTTGAGCAAACCCCTCTCCTGAGTGATTTGAGTTTAAAATCCACCGAGAGAAAACCCAGAGACAAAAAATTATATAGTGGTTCAGCATCACTCGGATCTACGTCTAGTACGCTCCGCCTGTTACTCTTGAGAGCTCCAAACTCTCTAGATGGTTACGTGTTAATTTCTTCCGAGACCAAGGGTAATTTTGGTTCTCGAAGAAGAAGTCTATAAAGGTTTGGAGATCACCTCAAGTATCAACAATGAGTGATCGGCATTAGTTGACTAACCAATTGTCACAGCCCCTCCAACTAGACGTAGTCCTTGTGCAGAAGGGCGAACTGGTCTACCAAATCCCTAGTTGCCATAGAGCATCAGTGGTTACCTTTGCTTCTCTTCTTTACATTCAAACTGTTTCTATCATGTGATTTTTCTTGATGCATGCCTTTAGTTTCCACTGGTTAGTTTGTATTCGCTCACTGTACAGTATTTACATTCACTACGCTGTTGGGTATCGGGAGTTTTGTGTTTTTCGAAGAAAATTTAAAACTCCCATTCACCCCCAACCCCTCTGGTAGACATACTTCATTCCTACATCACTTGATTCACCTTCTGTTTTGAGTAGGCTTGTGACACCACCACCTGCTATAAATTCTGATATGTCGCAAGTAATTGATGATGCTACTTCTGCTATGAATGATGCTTATGATGATGATAGTACTATGCTTAATGAAACCATGCCACTAGGTGAATTTCTTGATGAACAACTCGCTAGAGCATAATTTGAAAATTCTGAAACTGACGAAATTTATGATTAACCTATTAGACCTAGCTCTCCTAGAATTGAAATGCCTAAGGTACCTGAGGTTATGTTATGTATGGGGATATAGCTAAAGAATTTCTTGCTTGTAATAATAGAGAAGATGTTCAGAAATTACATGTAAGCTGAAAGAAAAATCTATGATGGGGAAAATGAAATATGATCCTAAGTTTGCTACTTCTCCCATCTTTGTTATTGATAAGGATTATGAATTCTCTTTCAATCCTGAGTTAATTACTTTGGTTGAGTCTAATCCTTTTCATGGTATTTAAATTGAAACTGTTGTGGCACATCTTACTAAATTGAATGATATAGCCACCCTATTTGCTCATGAGGAAAAGATTCGCTACTACAATGTTCTTAAGTTGTTTCCTTTCTCACTAAAGGGTGATGCTAATAAATGGTTTAATACTCTTGCTCCTAGTTGTGTGCGTAGTCCCCAGGATATGTTACGTTACTTCTCTAAAAAATATTTTCCTATTCATAAGAAACAAGCTTCCTTATAGGAAATATTTAACTTTGTGCAAATTGAAGAAGAGAATCTCCCTCAAGCTTGAGGGAGGCTTCTCCAATTACTTAATCCTTTGCATGATCATCCTCTTAAGAAAAATGAAATACTTGATATCTTTTATAATGGACTAGACGATACTTCTAGGGACTACCTAGATAGTTATGCTGGTTATGTTTTGAAGGAAAGAAAGATTGATCAGGCTGAATAACTGTTGAATAATATATCGAGAAATCATAATGATTGGACACTTCCTGAACCACCACCTATACCAACTCCAAAGAAGAGATTTATTCTATTTCTCAGTCCTGAAGATATGCAAGAGGCAAAGATCTATGAAGAAAAAGGGTATTGAAGCTGAAGATGTTAAGAATTTACCACCTATTGAAGAAATACATGGTATCGACAACCCGACAAAGGTAGTAAAGGTAAATTATATTATAATATTTTATGAAGGTGATATTCCTTATAATAAATCTGCTAGTCAATGCCTAGATGAATTTGATAACTACATTGTTAAGGAAGAACATTACAATGTGTATTTTAAGAAACAATTGAAACAAAGTGCTTTCATGATTGAACGTTTGAGTGACTTGATATTTACAATTGCTAATGACGTTAATGGTCTAGGTAAACATTCGTCCATGGTTTAAACTTAGCTATAACAAGTTGCTAAGTCACAATATGATTTGCATAATGAGATGAATAATAATGTGAATGACCATGATGTTAGAGTTATGACTACAGGAGGTAGAATGACTTCGGAGCCACTATTTCCTGAAGGTCATCCTAAAAGAATTGAGCAAGACTCCCGGGGAATTAATTATGATGTGTCTAGTTCATCCAATAAAAAAATAAAAATAAAAATGATAGAACTTTGCATGCTTCTAGTGAACCTGAGGTAGAGAAACCTTCTGAGAATCATAATAATATTTCTATTTCTGATGATGAGACACAATCTGCTAATGAACATCCACTTAGTAATAATGATAAAGATAATTATGGTCATGGTCACTACTAGGAAAAAGCTTATACACAGACACTCATCAGTAGCGCTTGTTAAAGCGAAGCGCTACTGCTACATAGCAGTAGCGCCTGTCAAGGCAGCGCGCTACTACAATAAAGATAGCAGTAGCACGTTCACCATAAAACGCAATGCTACTACGACGACCAGAACGGTTGTTGCCAGGCTTGGTATAGTAGCAGGGCACTTCTAAGGACCGCGCTGCTGCTAACAAAATAGTAGCAGCGCATTTTAGGGCAACAGTGCTGCAACTAACAAAAGGAAAAGAAAGGAAAAAAGGAAAGGAAAAAAAGGAAAGGAAAAAAGAAAAGGAAATTAAAGAAAAACAAAAAAATGAAAGCAATAGCAGCAGCGCTTTTCTACAAAAGTGCTATAGCTACTTTAGCTATAGCGTGTTCTGCCAACACGCGCTATAGCTAACTTATCTATAGACCTAGCGCGTTTATCCAAAAAGCGCTATAGCTAAGTAGCTATAGCGCATGTTTCGTAAAACCGCTACTAATATGTTTGACTTACCACTTTGCAGGCGTCCCTCCTTCCCCCAATTCCCCAATCTTCTCGCCAGACCCCAACCTCTCCCTCGCCGCCCCTGCGCTCCCTTGTCACCCTGCCTCCGTTGCTGCCTGAGCCGCCATCGGAGCCGCACGCCATCGCCGCAACCAGAGCCGCGCGCCTGTGGAGCCACCCTCATCCGCTCCTCCCCGACCCAGCTCCCTCGTCGCCCCTGCCTAATCACCGCCAGAGCCGCCGTCGCCGTCACCGGGAGCCCCTGCTCCCTCGCAGCCTCTGCTCCCTCATTACCCCTACCACCCCGTCCACTCCTCGCCGCCCCTCTCCCTCATCGTCCATCCTCTCTGTAAGCCCCACACCCCTCCCTCTAGGTTAATTAACTTAGATGAATTTAATTCATTAGGTTAACTAAGTGAACTAACCAGGTTAATTTAGGTAAACTAACTAGGTTAGGTAACTAAGTGAACTAGCTAGGTTAATTTGGTTTACTAACTAGGTTAATTAGATGTTTTTAGTTGTTTGGTTAACTAATTTGGTTAACTAACTAGGTTAGGTAACTAAGTAGATGCTAATTAGGTTAGGGTAGTAGTGGTACTGTTAATTAGATGTTTTTAATTAGGGAACTAGGCTAGGTAACTAAGTAGATGTTAATTTTGTTACCTAACTAAGTAGATGTTAATTTAGGTTAATTTGGTTAACTCACTAGGTTAGGTAACTAAGTATATGAAAATTAGGTTTGGGCAGTAGTGGTACTAGTAGATGTTAATTAGATGTTTCTTAGTTAGCAAAGTAGGGTTTTACTAGGTTAATTAGGTGAAGTTAAATGAATGACCTAAATTAATGAAATTAGTAGTTAACTGAATTTTTAGGACAAATTTGTATATGCTTAAGTACTTAACTCGGTATTATTTTTAGGGCAAACTTGTATATGCTTAAGTAGTTAACTAAATATATTATAGGGTTGTTTATATAGTTGCTTAAGTACTTATATAGTTGTTCTGCACCCAATGTATGCTTAAGTAGTTGTATAATTCCTAGGGTTCATCAATGGGTGCTTAAGTAGTTGTAGATGCTTAAGTAGCAAGCTGGGGTTCATCTAATTAGTTAGTACTTGTAGATGCTTAAGTACTATGGCAGTAGGGTTAGGGCAGTAGGACATAATTTGAATTAAGTTCTGGGGTTCATAATTTTAAATTTTTGTAGATTTTCTTGAAGTGTGAAACATTGAAGTGGTCGTGATATATGAAAATTCCTCGATTTTGCCCCAAGTGGCCTTTTGTTGTTTCCAGGGAATGAAGCCGATTGGCCTATGTTTTGCCAGAATGTTGATTCATTTTCGTTCCGGCAAATTTCTGTTGCTCGATTTGTCCACTTTTCAAAGGTCATGCCGAAAATTTCCGTGAATTTCGGGATGACTTGTGCTACAAACTAGGACATATCGAGTCCCCGGGATTTGCCCCACTGGGAAGGAATCAATGTTCCTGCAAAACATAGGCCTTTTTTATGTCATTATTCATTTTATGAGGTCTAGAATTAATTGACTAAATTTAATCGTAGGAAACATGGCTAGCAACGATAAAGGACATGGTTCTGGTGATTGCGATGACGTCTACTTGGCGGCAGACGAATATTTGAACCTTGCCAACGATCAACGGTTGTTTTTGCTGGATCCACCTGTCTCATCCGAGACCGACATCGAGACCGGCTCCGAGACTAGAGTTGAGACCCATATCAGCACCGAGACCAGCACCGAGACAGGTGTCGAGACCGGCACAGAGACTGGCAAAGCCATAGAACCGAAATCGAAGAGGAGATGTCGATGCCCAAACCAGCTCCTTACTACTAGACTAGTGGTCGCGGAGGTGGACGACGGCAATTTTGAGCCAAAACTGCCTGTGGAAGCGCGCTCCTTCTATCGCAATCAAATAGGCTGCATCGTACGGGCGTGCGCCACCATCAATGATGAGAAACTAAAGAAGAGGCCAAATATGAAGCACTCCCTCCTAACCCTGCCGCACCAGATATTCTTGTTCCCGGGCCGGGATGAAATCCAATATACTGATCCATAGAAAGACCCGGCAATGAAGAAGATAAACAAACGCGCCATGACCAAGTTTAGCGACATGTTGGCTGCCTGGAAAGTAAGGGTGAAACGCGCCATCGAAAAAAATAACCCTACTCCAAGATTGTAGAGGATAATCCGAAAATCATGGAGGAGGAGTTTCAAATATTCAAGGTGGCTTGTGATGCCGAAGATGCCAAAAAAAGTTGAAGTACATGAACGTGCTTCAATAGAGGAACATGGGGCGCCACCACCTCGAAAGCCATGGGTACGGGGGGAAGAGGTCCATATGGGCCAAGGAGGATGCAGAACCCGAAAGTCTGGGCATCGCAGACCCCTTGGCGGAGTTCACCGTCCTGCAGGAGCATGCCGTCCTCAGGGCCCTATACCGTTGGTACCTAGTCAAGAAGGTTTTCGAGACGGACCCGGTCACGAAACAGTTTATGAGACTGCTGGTAATTTTAGTTTCCGATCAATTCGACTGCATGTTTTTTCAAATTTGTAAATGATCCTTGTTCCTTTTGCAGAGAGAGCAGCACACGGTTGCGGCAGAAAGCGACTCACCATCAGAGGTGTTGGCGAGGCCCAAGTGGGACACCCCATTTAACCGGGCATTGAAAATATTGAAACAACTTCTGGTGGACACTCGCCTGTCGTATGGACGCATGCACGGTGTCGGAGACAGCGCCACGCGGAAGAAGTACTATAGTGAGACCGCGGAGGAGAGAAAGGAAAGACGGAGGTTAACTGAAGAAAGCATCGAAAAGAAGGTTCAGATTGCAGTTGGGAAGAATTCAGCTAAGATAGTCACAATAGCGGTAGCTGCGATAAAACGGGAGCTGACAATCTTGGTTCCAGCTATCGTCAGTTGGAGCATGCGAAATCCAGAAAAAGATGCAACAGACTTTCCCCTTGCCGACTTCTTCGGGAGCAGCTCGACTAGTGTTGCACCAGCTCCTGCACCTGCACTAGCACCTGCTCCTGCACCGGCTCATTGCAGCCCGTCCTCCGTATCGGACGTGATCGGCGGTGCTTCGTCTTTGGCTGAGCTCAACACCCTCACGGTACCTGTCACACCGGCCCTCTTCAATAAATGTATAATCTCTTGATTTCGTTGCCTTTCGGATGTCTTACGTCACAGACATGTCTTTCCAAGCCGACGCCCCGTGCACCATATTGTACGGCATCAACGGCTAGAAGGTGGACATGGGGAAGGCGACGATAATGAAGCCGAAGGAAAAATTGTTCCACAGCCGGCCGATCCCCCCTGACGTCTTCAAAGTTTCCGTGGCCAGTGTCAAATCGGGCCACGAGAATTTGGTTGCTCTGGTACTAGGGGGAGATGACAAGGAGACCCCGCGGCGGCTTGGCGATTGCAAGACCTGGGTCCTGTTGTGGCCAAAGAGTCTGCTTCACCTGGAGGCGGCCGGGAGCACACCCATGACCACGCAGCCTCCGCAAGGTATGAACATCAGCACCCCACCTACCCAATTAGTGTCGCCTGTCATGCTGGGCGATAGCGTACTGGGTGAGGAAGAGGCTCCATTAGTCGCTGACAATGTCACCATAGATGAGGATGAGGATGATGATGACACTCAACAGTATCTCAATACTGGCGCCCTTGATGACGGAGGATTGATGACTCAGGGTTCGAGTGTCATGAGTCAGTGCCTGAATTGCGGCCTCTAGAGCCTGAACGTACTATAGACGACTGATACGTCTCCAATGTATTAACTTTTTCTCATGCTTTTCCTCTTATTTTGCATTGTAATTTGCATGATTAGAATGAAACTAACCCCGGACTAACGCTGTTTCAGCAGAACTACCATCGTGTTGTTTCTGTGCAGAAATAAAAGTTCTCATAATGGAATAAAACTTTACGAGGAATTTTTATGGAATAAAAGAGGATTTTTGGAGCCAAGACCCACCAGAGAGGGCCCCTGGGTGGCCACAACCCACCAGGGCGCGCCCCCTCTCCTGGCGCGCCCAGGTGGGTTGTACCCACCTGGTGGCCCCGTTGACGATCCCCATGATAGTATAAAATCACATTATTCCAGAAAAAAATCGGGGAGAAAGAATTATTGCGATCCACGAGACAAAGCCGCCGCCAAGCCCTGTTCTTCCTCGGGGGGCAGAAATGGAGTCCGTTTGGGGCTCCGGAGAGGGGGATATTCATTCTTCATCATCACCAACCCATCTCCATCGCCAATTCCATGATGCTCCCCACCGCGAGTGAGTAATTCCTTCGTAGGCTCACTGGTCGGTGAGGAGTTGGATGAGATTCATCATGTAATCGAGTTAGTTTTGTTAGGGCCTGATCTCTAGTATCCACTATGTTCTTAGATTGATGTTGCTATAACTTTGCTATGCTTAGTGCTTGTCCCTTTGGGCCCAGGTGCCATGATTTCAGATCTGAACCGTTTATGAATTCATCATTATATCGATGTTTTAGATCCGATCTTGCAAGTTATAGTCACCTACTACGGTTATGATCCGACAACCCCAGAGTGACAACAACCGGGCCCACTCTCGATGATGATCGTCGTTTGAGGAGTCCATGTATTCACAATGTGTTAATGCTTTGTTCCAGTTCTCTATTAAAAGGAGGCCTTAATATCCCTTAGTTTCCAATATGGACCCCGCTTCCACGGGAAGGTAGGACAAAAGATGTCATGCAAGTTCTTTTAATAAAGCACATATGACTATTTATGGAATACATGCCTACATTATATCGGTGAACTGGAGCTTGTGCCGTATTGCCCTAGGTTATAACTATCACATGATGAATATCATCCAAAAAGTCACCGATCCAATGCCTACGAATATATATTATATTATTCTTGCTAAGTTACTACTATTGCTAATGCTATCGTTACTGCTAGAATACCACTACTATCACTGTTACTGTTACCGTTGCTGCTGTCAGTACTATCAAAACTATCATAGTACCGTGGTACTAATCACTTTGCTGCAAATAATTAATATCCAGGTGTGGTTGAATTGACAACTCAGCTGCTAATACCTTCAAATATTCTTTGGCTCCCCTTGTGTCGAATCTATAAATTTGGGTTAAATACTTACCCTCTAAAACTGTTGCGATCCCCTATACTTGTGGGTTATCAAGACCTTTTTCCGGTGCCGTTGCCGTGGAGCATAGCTATATTTGTTGAGTCACTTGGGATTATTATCAATTTATCACTATGAAGAATCTGAAGGATCCAAAGACTAAGATATTTCCCTCAAAGACAAGGGGAGGTAAGGAACTGCCATCCAGTTCTGCTTTAGATTCACCTTCTATTATGAGTAAACTTGCAACACCACCACCACATGCTATTAATTCTGATATGTCGCAAGTTATTGATGATTCTACTTCTACTATGAATGATGCTTATGATGATGCTAGTACCGTGCTTAATGATGATGTGCCACTTGGTGAATATCTTGATGAACACATTGCTAGAGTAAGACAACATGATATTGTTGAATCTGATGCTGAACGTGAAACTGAATATCTTGAAACACCTACTAGAAGTAGCCCTCCTAGATACAAAGTGCCAAAGGTACTGGAAGGTTATACTATGAGTAAGGAGGCAACTAGAGATATTCTTGCTTGTAAGGACAAAGATGATCTAGAGAAATTATTATGCAAGTATAAGGAAAGATCTCTGAATGCTAAAACGAAATGTGATCCTGAGTTTGCTACTTCACCTATTTTTACCGATGATAAGGATTATGAATTCTCTGTCAATCCAGAGTTAATCACTTCGGTTGAATCTAATCCTTTCCATGGTTATGAAACTGAAACTGTTGTGGCACATCTTACTAAGTTGAATGATATAGCCACCCTTTTTGCTCATGATGAGAAGATTCGCTATTACTATATTCTCAAGTTATTTCCGTTCTCATTAAAGGGTGATGCTAAGGCTTGGTACAATACTCTTGCTCCTGGTTGTGTGTGTAGTTCCCAGGATATGATTTACTACTTCTCTAAAAAATATTTTTCTGCTCATAAGAAACAAGCTGCCTTACAGGAAATATTTAACTTTGTTCAAACCAAAGAAGAGAGTCTCCCACGAGCTTCGGGGAGGCTTTACCAGTTACTTAATGCTTTGCCTGATCATCCTCTTAAGAAAAATGAAATACTTGATATCTTCTATAATGGACTAACCGATGCTTCTAGGGACTTCCTAGATAGTTGTGCTGGTTGTGTTTTCAGGGAACAAACTATTGCTCAAGCTGAAGAATTATTGAATAACATATTAAAAAATTATGATGATTGGACTATTCCTGAACCACCGCCTAAACCCACTCCGAAGAAGAGGGGCATATTGTATCTCAGTCCTGAAGATATGCAAGAGGCAAAGCAATCTATGAAAGAAAAAGGTATTAAGGCCGAGGATGTGAAAAAATTACCACTTGTCGAAGAAATACATGGGCTTGAAGCACCACCACCACCCAAGGTGGTAGAGGTAAAATCTTTAATGAAATTCAATGATAGTGATGATCCTTATAATAAACATCCTAGTCAATGCCTTTATGAGTTTGACAATTACATTAGAAAGCAAGATCACTTCAATGCAAATGTTATGAAATAATTGAAATATAATTTTGATATGATTGCTCGCTTAAGTGACTTGTTATTTAAAATCTCAAATGATGTTAGAGGTGTTGGAAAACATGCTTCTATGGTACAAACCCAGTTAGAACAAGTTGCTAAATCACAAAGCGAATTACTTGATGAAAAGAATCATAATATACATGACTTTGCTGTTAGAGTTGCAACTAGAGGAGGTAAAATGACTCAGGAACCACTTTGTCCTGAGGGACACCCAAAAATAATTGAACAATGTTCGCAAAGAAATAACACCAGTGCTCCTAGTCCTTCTAAAAAGAAAAAGAAAAAGAAAAAGGATAGGACTTTGCATGCTTCTAGTGAACCTGAAATAGACAAACCTCCTGATAATGAAAATGAAACTTCTATCTCTGATGCCGAAACTCAATCTGGTAATAAACATCCACCTAGTGATCATGAAAAATACAATGATGAGATTCCTAAAGAAACTCAACCTAATAATGACAAAGAACCAGATAATGATGTTGAGATAGAACCACCTGTTGATCTTGATAATCCACAACCTAAGAATAAAAGATATGATGAAAGAGACTTTGTTTCTAGAAAACATGGAAAGGAAGGAGAACCATGGGTTCAGAAGCCTATGCCCTTTCCACCTAAGTCTACTAAAAAGAAGGATGATTAAGAATTTGAATGCTTTGCTGAAATGCCAAGGCCAGTCTTTCTGCGAACTCGCTTAACTGATATCTTAAAAATGCCTCCTTATGCAAAGTATATGGAAGACATCATCACTAATAAGAGAAAAATATCGGAATCTGAAATCTCCACTATGCTTGCTAATTACACTTTTAAAGATGGAGTACCTAAAAAACTTGGAGATCCGGGAATACCAACTATACCTTGCTCCATTAAAATAAATTATGTGAAAAGTGATTTATGTGATTTGGGAGCTGTTGTTAGTGTTATGCCTTTCTCTTTATATAAAAGACCTGACTTGAATAAACTCACACCTACTGAAATATCTTTGCAAATGGTTGATAAATCAACTGCCATACCTATCGGTATCTATGTGGATGTGCCCGTTGTTGTTGCTAATGTCACTTTTCATATTAATGGTAATGAGCATACGGTGCACTTTCCGAAGAAACAATTCCAGGTGAACGGTATTAATGTCATTGAAAAATCTCCGACAATCACTATTGGAAGTTTTCAACTACCTCTACCTACTGTCAAAATGAAATATGAAATCTTATTGTTGGGGAAATGCGTATCCCCATTGAGGTAACTTAGTGATTCACAAAAGTTCTTCGGTTTCATCCTAATCGAAACTGGTTGTTAATAAGACCTCATCAACATTATTAATGAATCATTTTTAAACGATGTGAACTTGATGAATTTAGTAAGCATTACCTTCTGTCCCTACCTGTCGGTGTCAAAACCGGCGGATCTCGGGTAGGGGGTCCCGAACTGTGCGTCTAGGCGGATGGTAACAGGAGACAAGGGACATGATGTTTTTACCCAGGTTCGGGCCCTCTCGATGGAGGTAAAACCCTACTCCTGCTTGATTGATATTGATGATATGGGTAGTACAAGAGTGGATCTACCACGAGATCAAGGAGGCTAAACCCTAGAAGCTAGCCTATGGTACGATTGTTGTAATGGTTATGTGTCCTACGGACTAAAACCCTCCGGTTTATATAGACACCGGAGAGGGTTAGGGTTACACAGAGTCGGTTACAATGGTAGAAGATCTACATATCCGTATCGCCAAGCTTGCCTTCCACGCCAAGTAAAGTCCCATCCGGACACGGGACGAAGTCTTCAATCTTGTATCTTCATAGTCTTGGAGTCCGGCCGATGATGATAGTCCAGCTATCTGGACACCCCCTAGTCCAGGACTCCCTCAATAGCCCCTGAACCAGGCTTCAATGACGATGAGTCCGGCGTGCATATTGTTCGGCATTGCAAAGCGGGTTCCTCCTCCGAATAATTCATAGAAAATTGTGAACACCAGGATAGTGTCCGGCTCTGCAAAATAAATTCCACATTCCACCGTAGAGAGAATAATATGTACACAACTTCAATCTTCTGACGTATTTTGTGGCATGACGTCACACCACCACCAAGCCTTTACTTGAATCGTTTTTTATTATACCACCTCAGCGCGTTTAGCGAAGCGGTTTCCTTGGCACGTCTTGTCGAAGCAGAGATCGTGTTCCCCTTATTCCGGGATTCCCATCAATACGGACGTGGGTAACCCAACCGTGCCCGTCGCCACGCCTCCTCTAACGGAGGCGAGTCCCGAACGGTCACGGGGACGGCTCTTGGTGTTCTCCCTCTTTATAATGGGACCAAGGCTCGTTTCTTTTCTTCAATCCTCAATCGAATCTACTCCTCGCCCCGAGTTCCAGCACCCAGAGCCCCAGATTCGAGCGCTTCGGACTTCCAACAATGTCCGGCTCCGACCCTCAGGGCCGGTGGATGCCCTCCTCCGTCACGGAGGAGGACGTGCAAAAGCTGAGAGAAGCCAAGTACCTGACTTACGAGATTTCGCATAGATTGCCCGTCGAAGGGCAAGTCATTCCCACCCTGGAGCCTGGCGAAAGCGTCGCGTTTGTGTCCCACCTCCGTCGGGGTTTAGGCTTCCCGATGGATCCTTTTGTGAGAGGGCTCATGTTTTACTACGGGTTGGAATTCCATGACCTGGCTCCAGAGTCTATCCTCCACATCTCATCATTTGTCGTCGTCTGCGAAGCCTTCCTCCGCACTACTCCCCACTTCGGTTTGTGGCTCAAGACCTTCAACGTGGAGCCGAAGATGATCGAGGGGCGTCAAGCTGAGTGCGGCGGGGCGGTTGTAAGCAGAAGGGCTGACGCTCCATGGCCCGAGGGCTCTTTCCAGGAGGAGCTCGGCTTGTGGCAGCAGGAGTGGTTCTACATAACCGCTCCCAGGGGCAGCAAGCAGAAGCCGCTGCCCATCTTTCGCTCGGGCCCTCCACAGCGGCTGATGTCATGGGTCAACCAAGGGCTCAACTGGGGGCCGTCAAAGGACGTACCCCTACTGCAGGGCCGGATTCGAGACCTCCAAGAGAGGGAGATCAATCTGGTGATGGTGATGCAGGTTATGCTGATTCGGCGTCTTCTGCCCTGCAAGCGTCGCCCCCTCCGTCTGTGGGAATTCAATCCAGAGGGGCCACGAGCTCTCCAACACTTCATGGGTACGACACCCGTGGAGATGTACAAATTGTTCTTCGGATCACAAGAAGTGTGTCCGGAATTGACCGAGGACGTTGGCCTAAGCTGCAATCGCCCGGATACGCAAGTAAGTATCCCTGTGTCCGGACACACCGTTCGTTTGCACCTTCTTGAATTTGCTTTTTAACCAATCGTTCCTTGAGCAGGAGTGGATAGCGCAAGCGAAATTGATACGGTGTCCGGCCCCCCTCCCGGAGACCGCGTCGGATCCCGTGCTGGTCAGGATGCTGGAGGTTGCGCCTTTAGAGGAAGGCGAAGGGGAAAACAGAGGAACTACCGCCTCTACCAAGGAGGCTTTTGAGAAAGGGGGGATCGAGAATCCCTCCTTCCAAGGGGAGAAGAGGACCGCTTCCGAAAACCCGGAGGCCAAGGCCTCGAAGCGGGGGAAGAGATCTTCACCAGAGGGTCCTGCGTCCGGGGAGGCCCCGGCCGCACTATCTCCCCTAAGGAATCAGCCCTCCAGTGAGCCGTAAGTAGAAAGAGGGGGGTTCTGTAATAAGAGACATCCCTATTTTGCTTCTGAGGATAACCAAAGTTTTTACCTTGTAGTTCGGATCTCCGTCCTTCTCAGATGAGCTCGTCTTCGGGGGAACTTCGTCCGGAGATGATGGAGAGCGAGACGCCTCCATCTGCCGCACCATCGGATAGGGCGGACGAGCCTGAGGTGTCATCACGGAGGGTATCCTCAAGTCCGGCAAGGCCGAATAGTTCGGCACCAACTGGTGTGCGGCCGGGGGAGCTGAAGGATCTGCTTGAGAGGGCGTCTATCTCAGAAGGTCACCGTACACTGATGAGTACGGTGATTGAAAGAATTTCATCCGCCGAAGGCGGGTTGCGTGATGCCGTCAGGAGCTTGCTGGTGGGGTTTGAGGTACGTAAAAATGACATACCCTTTGACAGTTTTGCACATAAAGTGCGCCCTGTACAGATAGTAGCCCCTGAGACTCGGTAGGGTGTCGAGAGCGACAGCGTGCCGAGAATCAAAATCGCAGGTATTGATTGTCGCCTTTCCTATGCAGGTGGCGGATAGTTCGGTGGCCAGCCGGACTGATGGAGTTGCCGAACTAAAGCGGCAACTCGACGTTGCGGATGTGGACATCGTGCTGGTCAATAAGCTACTTGACGAGTCACAAGGTGGGTTTGTTCTTCGTGGTCACCTAGTAAGGGAGCCGAAGCCCACTCCTTACAACATGTATGCTCAATGCAGATGGTGCCGCTGCTATGGAGAGCCTTCGGGCAGAACTTGCTCGAACCAAGGAGCAGGCCAGAAGGAGTGATGCGGCTGCCGTGAGGGCGGCCGAAGAGCTGGAAGCCGAAAGGGCTGCCCACTGCCGAAGCAGGGAGGAGATGGCCGAAATGGCCGTGAAGTTGAAAGATGTTACCTACCGCTATGAGGTTCTTGAAAAAGAACGCCGAGCAGAGCAAGAAGGCCTGAGGAAGGCCACCGCCGAAGCCAACGATGCCCGTTCTGCGATGAGGGCTATAAAGGAGGAGCTGCGCCAGGCCGGAGATATTGTGGCTGGCAAGCCCTTTCTGCTGCGCAGGAGGTTTACGGATCCGAAGTACGCTCAGCTTGGCCAGCTGTGGGGTCCGGAGGATCCTTATATGGACTTAGCGGCGAGTGCGATAGATGCTGTTGTGCACTTCTGAATTCAAAAGGATCACGAGACGGAAGAGCTTTTTTGGTTTCAATTCCATAGTCCGGAGCGTTCACTTCCGCTGACCGATCTGTTGGCTGAGTGGGCTGAGCTGAATAGACTGTCCGGACTTGCCATGACGGATATCGTGGCTCATGTCTGGCCGGATAGGCCCAAGCCGAAGAGTTATTTTGGCTTATTGCAGCAATTCCTTCGGGCGGTGCCGCATATCAAGGCGATGAAGCGGTCGGCGTGCATAGAAGGTGCACGGATGGCCCTCGCCCGTGTGAAGACATACTGGACGGAGATGGATGCCACCGCTGTTGCGACCCAGGGTTCGGACGAGAGCCGGTTACCCGCCGAGCACTATTTTGGGGAAGTTCTGCGTGGTGCTCGTGTAATAGAGTCGCAGTGCTCAAAAAATGTCATGTTCAAATGAACTTTATGGTTTGTAAAACGATGTTTATAATATAAGCGCTTTTTATACTTGTGCGTTCAAGTATTGGAATATCTCCTTTGCGGCCGTTAACGTATACTTGTGTATAACCTGAAAGATGCCAGTCTTCGGCTTCAGCCCCCACGCACATAGTGCGGGGGTGTTTGCAAAGTAGCGCATTTTCACACTTAATCCAACGTCTTGGCCCTGTGAAGGGGGTGGTAGCATAGCAAACGAGGCAACCGGACTATAATGCTTTATCACTTTCACTTAGCCATAGGAGTTCGAAGGTGGGGCTACGATATAGCCCCTAGGGGCACCGCGCTCTCCGGATTTGGGGCGCGTGTGTGCCTGACCGGGAAGTGGTCCTTCATCAAAGTGGAGGAATTCTAAACATTCCAGAGGTCGATCGAGTGGTTGACTAGTCTCTCGCTACATCATGACAGTCAGTTTTCGGCTTTCTCTACTGAGGTGCTCACCCGGCCGAACCGGGGCACAATCGCAGTAGTTCTCCTGGTGCCGCGTTAGCCGATGATACGGAACGTAAGGCAGCAAAACACAGGAGCCGGGCAAACCCAACATTTGACCAAAGACATGATTCGGAGCTGATGCATATAAGTCCTAACTCGAGACGCCAAACACTCCCTGAGGTGTTCGGTCTTTATGATGTCGGGCAGATCAATGCCCTAAGCCCCTAGTGTCCAGGTACACGCAGGATCCTCTGACGCGGCCGATGCCAAAACGTCAGCCTCCTCTCTGGCTATGGTGAGGAACCAGGGGATGTATAGCAACAAGAGACAGTAAAAAAAGGTTTACGCAGGGTCTTAATCTGAAAAGAATCCTTGTAACGGGTCCCTACTGCACGTCTGCGCCTGTGTCTCCGTTGTGCTGTATCCTGGACGGGTGTAACACGCTGTTCATCTATAAAAGAGAAGAACTTAGTTTGAAAAGAAATCGTGTAAAAAATGTATTTAAAACAGAGCATGAATAAGTGAATAGAGTTGAGCTTTTATTGGCTCTTGATTGCTCATACGCACAGCCCCTTGTGAAAGGGAGTGCGGCTAGGGAGCCCCTAGTCTATTTATGTCGGACTCGCCTAGCCGTGTTCGGGGTCTTTGAACGACCTTTTAATGAGATGATGCCACGTGGACCGGGCATTTTAAGTGTAAGAGACGCGTAGTGCGGTATTGCGTTAAAGCGGGTGAAAGCTTCGCGTCCCAATAGTGCTTGATGGCTGCTTTTGAATGGGGCGATATGGAAGATCAGCTTTTCGCGACGGAAGTTCTCGGGTGATCCGAACACAACTTCTAGTAGTACGGAGCCCGTGCACTTGGCGTAAGGGCCTGGCGTCACTCCTTTGAAGGAAGTGCAGCTACGGCGAATTTTAGTAGGGTCTATCCCCAACTTGCGGATTGTGTCGGGATATAGCAGGTTTAAATCGCTGCCGCCATCCATTAGGACTTGTGTAAATTATAGTCCGTCGATTATAGGATCCAATATCAGAGCAGTCCATCCTGCGTTTCGAATACATCTGGAATAGTCCAAGTGGTCGAAAGTAATTGGTTTTGACATCCAAACTTGAGGTTCCGCTGGGGTGGACCGTGCGACACCTACTTTGGCGTGTGCCGCACTGTTTTTCCGTATTATCACGTGAAGTGAGTTTACTGTTTTGACTTCTTGTGGGAAAGTCTTCTGTTTTCCGGCGCTCTGCTGGTGGGGTTCGTCGTCATCCTCGCTTGGCGCGTCGAGCCCCTTGTGTTCGGCGTTGAGTCGGCCGGACTGTTTGAAGACCCAACAATCTCGGTGGGTGTGGTTTGCAGGCCTTCCGGAGGTACTGTGGATTTGACATATCCGATCCAAAATTTTGTTTAAGTTGGATAGCTCGTCACTATTATCCTTAAGAGGCAGTGTTTTGTTCTTCGGCCGCGAGCTTTTGAATCCGACGTTGACCGCCGTGTTCTTTGGGCTTTTTTCTTTATTTCGGCGCTGGTCATTTCTGCGCCGTGATTTTCCGTTTCCATCTCTGATCTCGGATGTACTCGGGTCGCTGGTGCTGCATCTTGCTAGCCAGCTGTCTTCCCCTGCGCAAAAGCGGGTCACGAGGCTTGTTAGCGCGGCCATTGTTCTCGGCTTCTCTTGGCCGAGGTGTCTGGCGAGCCATTCGTCTCGGACATTATGTATAAAAGCTGCTAAGGCTTCGGCGTCCGGACAGTTGACTATTTGGTTCTACTACCTCCGTCCGGGTTTATAAGTCCCTTTAGCCAAATTACGAAGACCAAGACGCACTCTGCTCAAGATCCCTTAAATACGGTGTCTCGTTTAACCAACCCGAGAGCTCTGTTTTGTATTTATACTTCGGCTCCTAACCTTCCTAAGTTTAATTACAGCGTGTGCCCCACAAAAAAGATGCGCTTGCATTGCCTGCTTTCTTGCTGCGGCTGCATGCATGAGCTGGAAAGTAGGAACAGTTGCTGCATGCTTAGGCTCCCATTTACTACCAAAGCTACAGACCAATGGGCAGAAGGGGGTAGTGCGCAGGCGGCCTAGTAATTTCGGACGGGGCGCACCGGCTCTCCGGCCTTTTAATCCCGGACGGAGGTAGTATTTGGTAAGGAACCTGTTCCAAAATTTGCGCGCTGACTCTCCGGGCTGGTGAGTTATGTGACTTAGATCGTCTGCATCCGGAGGGCAGACATAAGTCCCTTGAAAATTTGTTCTAAACGCGTCCTCGAGCTCTTCCCAACTTCCAATAGTATTTTCTGGGAGGCTTTTGAGCCAATGCCGTGCTGGCCCTTTGAGCTTGAGGGGTAGATATTTTATGGCGTGGAGATCATCTCCTCTAGCCATGTGTATGTGCAGGATGTAATCCTCAATCTAGACTCCGGGGTCTGTTGTTCCGTCGTATGCCTCTATGTTTACGGGCTTGAACCCCGCTGGGAATTCATGATCCAGCACCTCATCGGTGAAACATAGTGGGTGTGCGGCGCCCCTGTATTTAGGTGTGCCGTTATCTTCGAACACTCGGTGATGAGGACATCAATACCATTGTTACACCCACAACCCCTACTGCTACATATACGGGACCAATTACTAGAGCTCGCGCACGCCAATTAAATTATCAGGTACTTTCGTTTCTTGGTAATGATTCTAATGTTCATGAGAATATGATGCTGCCTAAATTGGATACATTTGTTTTGCTTACAAATGAAGGGCCTAGCTTGGAGAAGGATGAACATTGGAGCAAGAACAAGCATGGAGATGATGCCATGCGCAAGGGGAACAAGAACGGAGTTACAAGTGATGATTTCAGGACTTTGAAGCCACCATAATGGGTGCATGAAGCCTTGGACGAAATATACAAGATGCCACTTCATAAATTTTGTCCCGACGCTATTATAGGTGCTGCGTCACCTTTTTAGTGGGCCAGGCCCATGTAATTTCGAAATACATAAGTATAGGCTATTTTTAGAGTCCGTATGTGTGGGGAAACAAGAGATAGGGTTGATTTCGGACCCCTCCACCAAGGGCCGCGAAATTCCCCCTCTCTTCCTCCATATATACAGCCCTTAGGGCACCGTTTAGACTTGGGATTTGTTTAGTTAAAAGTTAGCCGTTGCAACTTCGTGTACTTCGTTTGTGTCCAACGACCAGACCAAGACCGCTTACGGATCCCCACCTTTATCAATACTTCATATATACTCGCAATATTCAGATTGCTTTTATCATATTCTTGCTTGTTCTTCGATTGCTTGCAGGAATAGACCTTCGTGGTCAGGTTGATTGTGCTCCGGCGTGGTCAATAACCTCTCAGAGTTGGTTTAGCGATTGCTAAGGCGCAACGTCGTGCACGTTTGTAGTCGGATCGTCAAAGTCGACTCCACGAAATCGATAGTTATCATCTCATCGAAAGATCGGGACACCCTCGCCTCTATCAAGTGGTATCAGATTTCCAGGTTGCTCGGTGAGATTTTACAGTTTTTTCGTAGTTTAGATCGAGTCTGTTCTTCATACCTATAGTCCACGAAAAAGCCAAAAAAAATTAGGGTTAGTTCATCCCATCCGAACCAATCTGAGCCTTTGCATAATCTTTTCTGTATTTGCTTTGTTGAATTTGTGGTTGCATCGTCGTGTCAAGTTGCTGGTCTTAGAGTCTAGTCTTTTAGAGTTTCGAGTTCTGGTCATAAGTTGTCACGCCGCCGCCGCACCATCATCATCGCCCCTGCCATCTACCACCACCGCTCCGAATCCGTATCCATATACCACCACCAATCCGTGTCCATATACCACCACCGATCCATATCCATATACTACCACCGCTACCACCACCGCTGCCATATACCACCACCATATATCCACCACCAATTCGAGTTCCTTGCTTATTAGGTTTGTTTTCGGGATCCATCTAGTTTCCGATTCGTGTTTCCTTGCCGGAGTAGGTTTCGGAAAAAAAAAAGAGTCCGGAAACCACGCTCCGTTTAGGCCCAAAATTTTTCGAAAACGCATTTTTCGAAAAAATTTCTGGCTATCCTATTTTTAGGTGTTTCTGAGTGTTTTGAGACAGGTGCCATTATAGGAAGTTTTTTTTGACCCGTTTCCAGTTTTTGGGTCCGGGCAGTCGAAAAAACGAAAAAAAATTGGTCAAAAAAATTTCGTGCCCATCCTGTCAGTTTGATCTAGGAAGAGTTTTGAGACACTCGCCATTATAGTGATTTTTCGCAAAAAAAAAGCAGCGCAAAAAAAAAGGAGCGCAAAAAAAAGAGCGAAAAAAAATCCAGAGTGTGCTTTTCCCTTGTTTACGTGCAGCGCCGTGATTTTGTTAGTGTTCTAGGCTCGCGTCTCTAGCACGGTCTAGCCTAGGACCAGCACAGTACCGTCGTTGAGCGTTTATTCAACTTTGCATCTCTGCATTGATTATTGCTTACCCCTTTTGCTACCATATTATAAGCCTTCCCAGCTCCACATACATCTACGTCGTGCGTTTGATTCTCCCTGGTAATCGCTATATCCAAGCTTTGAGAGTTTTGACTACAACAGTTGCTGATCACCACCTGCTGCTGGGTAAGAACTGGTAAGAATTTGAGATTTGCTTGACGGGTTTGTGATACACCACCACCACTTCTTAGTACTCTGTAGGATCATATTCTTCTGTGTTTCTATTTGCTGCTAACCATGGTAGGATCACAAGCCGATGAGACTGATTGGGAGAACCTGACGAACAAACAGCTACATGATAAATTTCAGCAAATGATGAGTGGACAGGTGCAAGATGTGCTAAACAGATTTGACGAGGCCATGGAGAAGATAGATGGCATTGAGAAGACGTTTGAAACAAAGCTTGATAGCAAGTTTGATGAATTGCTTGCGCGTTTTCCACAACCACCGCCGGCTGCACCTATCGCACCTCTGCAACGACAACAACTATGCCCCCTTCCAAATCAGTATGGACGAGCTCAGCGTGTTCCTATTGAGCTAGGACAAAATTCTGGTGCCGCTGCTACTGCTATTGGTGCTTCTTTGGCTCCTGCTCCTACTGCTGCTGGTACCGAGGAGGATGATTATGTGGGAGATTACGAGGATGAGGTTGATCAACATCAGAACTACGTGCAACCGCCAGCACCACAACCACCAGGTCGTCCACATGCAAATAATGGCAATGTTAGGGCTCCCCCTCAAGTACGAGATCATGACCATCTCCCTAAACTGAAATTGAATATTCCACCATTTGAGGGTAGATATGTTCCTGATATATATCTTACTTGGGAGTTAGAAACTGAACAACGATTTACATGTTTACAATATCCTGAGGAGAGACGTGTTCCTGCTGCTGTTTGTGCTTTCACTAGCTTTGCATGTGTTTGGTGGTCTGAACATTGTAGATTATATCCTGTTCCAGCTACTTGGGCTGCTTTGAAAACTGCTATGCGTACTCGTTGGGTTCCACCATATTATCAACGTGAATTACTTCAAAAATTGCAGCGCTTAAGACAAGGAAAAAATTTTGTAGAAGAATATTATCAGGAATTACAAACTGGCATGATTAGATGTGGTATTGTTGAGGAGAATGAAGCTATGCTTGCACGTTTTCTGGGTGGATTAAATAGAGAGATTCGGACCATTCTAGACTATAAGGAGTATACTAATATCACTCGTTTATTCCATCTTGCTTGTAAAGCTGAACGTGAAGTGCAGGATCGACAGGCATTGGCGCGGACTAACTTTTCTACAGGTCGACCTTCATCATGGACACCACGTGCATCATCTACTTCCACACGTTCTGCTACACCGGCGCCTCCATCGGCTGCCACCTCCAACCGTGATACAATAAAGCAGGCACAATCACCACTATCTGCCAAGAGCACACCTTCTGGGCCTGCAAAGAGCTCTTCTTCATCCATGGCATCAACAGGGCAAACACATGATATTATTTGTCGACGTTGCAAGGGTGGAGGTCATTATGCGAGAGAATGCCCATCTAAGCGTGTGATGATTGTTACTGAGGATGGTGGGTATGAGTCCGCTAGTGACTATGATGAGGAGACTTTGGCTCTTATTACACGTGACGAACACGGTGGAGACGATTCTGATCATGAGACGCAATACATGGCTCCTGAAGACGCTGACAGGTATGAATGTTTAGTTGCTCAACGTGTTTTGAGTGTGCAGGTCACACAAGCTGAGCAAAATCAGAGGCACAATTTGTTCCATACCAAGGGAGTTGTGAAAGAACGTTCTGTGCGCGTCATTATAGATGGAGGGAGCTGCAACAACTTGGCTAGCATGGAGATGGTGGAGAAGCTTTCTCTCACCACAAGACCACATCCACATCCTTACTACATCCAATGGTTCAACAACAGCGGCAAGGTTAAGGTAACACGTACTGTTCGTGTGCATTTTAGTATATCTACATATGATGATTATGTTGATTGTGATGTGGTACCTATGCAAGCATGTTCCTTATTACTTGGTAGACCATGGCAATTTGATAAAAATTCTGTACACCATGGTAGAAACAATCACTATACTCTTGTTCATAAGGATAAAAATATTACTTTGCTTCCTATGACTCCTGATTCTATTTTGAAAGATGATATTAATAGAGCTAATAAAGCAAACCAGGAGAAAACTAAGAGTGAAAATCAGATTGTGGCAAAAGAATTTGAGCAACAAATGCAGCCTACTAATAATAAACAATCTAGTGTTGCTTCTGAAATTAAATTGAAAAGTGCATGTTTACTTGCCACCAAATCTGATATTGATGATCTAGATTTTAGCAAATCTGTTTGCTATGCTTTTGTGTGCAAAGAGGCATTATTTTCATTCGAGGACGTGCCTTCCTCTTTGCCTCCTGCTGTCACTAACATTTTGCAGGAGTTCGCTGACGTCTTTCCACAAGACGTGCCACCGGGATTACCACCTATTCGCGGGATTGAGCATCAAATTGACTTAATTCCCGGTGCATCATTACCCAACCGTGCACCATACCGTACCAATCCAGAGGAGACGAAGGAGATTATGCGTCAAGTACAAGAACTGCTCGACAAAGGTTATATACGCGAATCCCTTAGTCCTTGTGCTATTCCTATCATTTTAGTGCCGAAAAAGGATGGTACGTCGCGTATGTGCGTTGATTGTAGAGGCATTAATAATATTACTATTCGTTATCGTCATCCTATTCCTAGGCTAGATGATATGCTTGATGAATTGAGTGGCTCTACAATATTCTCCAAAGTTGATTTGCGTAGTGGATACCATCAAATTCGTATGAAATTGGGAGATGAGTGGAAAACAGCATTTAAAACTAAGTTTGGATTATATGAGTGGTTAGTCATGCCTTTTGGGTTAACTAATGCACCTAGTACTTTCATGAGGTTAATGAACGAAGTTTTACGTGCTTTCATTGGACGATTTGTGGTAGTTTACTTTGATGACATATTGATTTATAGCAAATCTTTGGAGGAACATTTGGAACATTTACGTGCTGTTTTTATTGCTCTACGTGATGCACGTTTGTTTGGTAACCTTGGAAAGTGCACCTTTTGCACCGACCGAGTATCTTTTCTTGGCTATGTTGTTACTCCACAGGGAATTGAAGTTGATAAAGCCAAGATTGAAGCTATTGAGAGTTGGCCGCAGCCCAAAACGGTCACACGAGTGAGGAGTTTCCTTGGCCTCGCTGGATTCTATAGGCGTTTTGTGAGAGATTTCAGCACCATTGCTGCACCTCTCAATGAGCTTACAAAGAAAGATGTGCCTTTTCTGTGGGGTACCGCACAGGAAGAAGCCTTTACGGTATTGAAAGATAAGTTGACACATGCTCCTTTACTCCAACTTCCTGATTTTAATAAGACTTTTGAGCTTGAATGTGATGCTAGTGGAATTGGATTAGGAGGTGTGTTATTACAAGATGGCAAACCTGTTGCATACTTTTCTGAAAAATTGAGTGGGCCTAGTCTGAATTATTCTACTTACGATAAAGAATTATATGCTCTTGTTCGGACTTTAGAAACATGGCAACATTATTTATGGCCCAAAGAATTTGTTATACATTCTGATCATGAATCTTTGAAACATATTAAAAGTCAAGCTAAACTGAATCGTAGACATGCTAAATGGGTTGAATTTATTGAGACTTTCCCTTATGTCATTAAACACAAGAAGGGAAAAGAAAATGTTATTGCTGATGCATTGTCTCGTCGCTATACTATGCTTTCACAACTTGACTTCAAAATATTTGGTTTGGAGACCATCAAAGATCAATATGTGCATGATGCTGATTTTAAAGATGTAATGCAGAATTGTAAAGAAGGAAGAATGTGGAACAAGTTTGTCGTTAATGATGGATTTGTGTTTCGTGCTAACAAGCTATGCATTCCAGCTAGCTCCGTTCGTCTTTTGTTGTTGCAGGAGGCGCATGGAGGAGGATCAATGGGACACTTCAGCGTGAAGAAGACGGAAGACGTACTTGCTACACATTTCTTTTGGCCAAAGATGAGACGGGATGTTGAGCGTTTTATTGCTCGATGCACTACATGTCAAAAAGCTAAGTCACGACTCAATCCTCATGGTTTATATATGCCTTTGCCTGTACCTAGTGTTCCTTGGGAGGATATATCTATGGACTTTGTTTTAGGTTTACCTCGAACAAAGAAGGGGAGGGATAGCATATTTGTTGTCGTGGATAGATTCTCGAAAATGGCACACTTTATACCATGTCATAAAAGCGATGATGCTGTTAATGTTGCTGATTTGTTCTTTCGTGAAATTATTCGCTTGCATGGTGTGCCAAATACTATTGTTTCAGATCGTGATACTAAATTTCTTAACCACTTTTGGAGATGTTTATGGGCTAAGTTGGGGACTAAACTGCTTTTTAGTACTACTTGTCACCCCCAAACTGATGGACAAACTGAAGTAGTCAATAGAACGTTGTCTACTATGCTTAGGGCTGTTTTGAAGAATAATAAGAAAATGTGGGAGGAATGCTTGCCTCATATTGAATTTGCTTATAATCGTTCATTGCATTCTACTATTAAGATGTGCCCTTTTGAAGTTGTGTATGGTTTCCTACCTCGTGCACCTATTGATTTGTTGCCTCTTCCATCTTCGGAGAAGGTTAATTTTGATGCTAAACAACGTGCTGAATTGATTTTAAAAATGCATGAGTTAACTAAGGAAAACATTGAGCGTATGAATGCTAAATATAAACTTGCTGGAGATAAGGGTAGAAAACATGTTGTGTTTGCACCTGGAGATCTTGTTTGGTTACATTTGCGTAAGGATAGATTTCCTGATTTGCGCAAATCAAAGCTAATGCCACGTGCTGATGGTCCCTTTAAGGTGATAGAGAAAATAAATGATAATGCATATAAACTTGAACTGCCTGCAGATTTTGGGGTTAGTCCCACTTTTAACATTGCAGATTTGAAGCCTTATTTGGGTGAGGAAGATGAGCTTCCGTCGAGGACGACTTCATTTCAAGAAGGGGAGGATGATGTGGACATCAATACCATTGTTACACCCACAACCCCTACTGCTACATATACAGGACCAATTACTAGAGCTCGCGCACGCCAATTAAATTATCAGGTACTTTCGTTTCTTGGTAATGATTCTAATGTTCATGAGAATATGATGCTGCCTAAATTGGATACATTTGTTTTGCTTACAAATGAAGGGCCTAGCTTGGAGAAGGATGAACATTGGAGCAAGAACAAGCATGGAGATGATGCCATGCGCAAGGGGAACAAGAACGGAGTTACAAGTGATGATTTCAGGACTTTGAAGCCACCATAATGGGTGCATGAAGCCTTGGACGAAATATACAAGATGCCACTTCATAAATTTCGTCCCGAGGCTATTATAGGTGCTGCGTCACCTTTTTAGTGGGCCAGGCCCATGTAATTTCGAAATACATAAGTATAGGCTATTTTTAGAGTCCGTATGTGTGGGGAAACAAGAGATAGGGTTGATTTCGGACCCCCTCCACCAAGGGCCACGAAATTCCCCCTCTCTTCCTCCATATATACAGCCCTTAGGGCACCGTTTAGACTTGGGATTTGTTTAGTTAAAAGTTAGCCGTTGCAACTTCGTGTACTTCGTTTGTGTCCAACGACCAGACCAAGACCGCTTACGGATCCCCACCTTTATCAATACTTCATATATACTCGCAATATTCAGATTGCTTTTATCATATTCTTGCTTGTTCTTCGATTGCTTGCAGGAATAGACCTTCGTGGTCAGGTTGATTGTGCTCCGGCGTGGTCAATAACCTCTCAGAGTTGGTTTAGCGATTGCTAAGGCGCAACGTCGTGCACGTTTGTAGTCGGATCGTCAAAGTCGACTCCACGAAATCGATAGTTATCATCTCATCGAAAGATCGGGACACCCTCGCCTCTATCACTCGGCGTGTTGTGTTCCTTCTCGGGGCCCTCTTCTTTGGTCCATAAATGGACCTGACCGGGCCATCCGTTTTGCGAGGGTCTTTATGCGTGTCATGTGCCGGCTTATGTGCGGCGCCGCTTGCCGCTCTTGGCCTGTCATCTGGTCGCCTATCCGGCCAGGCGGCCTCTTTGCTTTTTGATTGTGGGGGCTCTACGGCCTCCTTGTCGAATTCTGGCAGCAGCTTGCGCTTCGGGTAGCTCTTTGTTTGGTGGCTATTGCCATATTTGTCCGCGGTCTTGAGTACTTTGCTCCACCTCATTCTGAGTATGTCTTCCGCTGGTTTGAGCTTTCGTTTTTCCTTCTTCAAACTTCTTGCAGTGGCGACAAGCCTTTTTTGGAGGTTCTTGTGCTCCGGTAGTGTGTCCGGCGTGAGATCGTCCGGACTGTTGTTTTCGCCGAGGATGAGTTGGTCATCCGGTTCATCCTGTTCCGATGGCTGCTTGGTTGCATGCTCGTCGCCCATTGGTTTGCCCTGCTCTATGGCTGGGTCATTATGGGTGTTGTTGTTATCGAGGCGGGACTTGGGGCGGCGCTTGCGTCGCCGTTTTGGTTGTTTTTCGGGGGAATTATCCTTCTCCGCGTCCCGTTGTTCCTCGTTATCGCTCCCTTTTGGGGTGTCCACCATATATACATCATGAGTGGGCTTCCAGTGCTCGGTAGGCGCTGGTTCTTGATCGTCTCCGGCATCGTCGTCCATACCATCGATGTCTTCGGAGTCGTAGTCTAGCATGTCGGTTAGATCGTCGACAGTGGCTTCAAAGTGGGTGGAGGGTGGGCCTTGAATTTCTTCGTCGTCCGTATCCCAACCATCCTGACCGCAGTCCGGCCAGGGCTCTCCTGATAACGAGAGATACTTTAGCGAATTCAGGATGTCGCCAAAGATTGAGTGCTGAAAGATGTCCGCAGCGGTGAATTCCATGATTGGTGCCCAATCAGATTCGATCGGCAGGGGCGTAGGAGGTTCGGAGTCCGGTAAGGAGTCCGGCACCTCGGAGTCACAAGCTTTGCAAGGGACAAGGTCACTATTCGGCTCCATCGCCGTAGAAGTTGCAGCCCCCGAGGCGGTGTCCAGCCACCTGTCCTCGATCTACGCGGTCAGCTCTGAACTATGGGTCAGAGCAGACCCGTGTGCGGCCTCCAGGGTACTGTCGGGCGGCAGAGCTAAGTCATGCCCATCGTGACAGTGCGGCACGCTCGGCTCTAGCTCGAATCCATCGAAGATCAAGTCTCCGCGGATGTCAGCCGTGAAGTTTAGGCTTCCAAACCTGACCTGATGGCCAGGGGCGTAGCTTTCGATCTGCTCCAGATGGCCAAGTGAATTGGCCCGCAGTGCGAAGCCGCCGAACACGAAGATCTGTCCGGGGAGAAAAGTCTCACCCTGGACGGCGTTGTTGTTGATTGAAGAAGCCATCAAGCCTATCGATGACGACACAGAGGAACTCTCAATGAAAGCACCAATGTCTGTGTCAAAACCGGCGGATCTCGGGTAGGGGGTTCCGAACTGTGCGTCTAGGCGGATGGTAACAGGAGACAAGGGACACGATGTTTTTACCCAGGTTCGGGCCCTGTCGATGGATGTAAAACCCTACTCCTGCTTGATTGATATTGATGATATGGGTAGTACAAGAGTGGATCTACCACGAGATCAAGGAAGCTAAACCCTAGAAGCTAGCCTATGGTATGATTGTTGTAATGGTTGTGTGTCCTACGGACTAAAACCCTCCGGTTTATATAGACACCGAAGAGGGCTAGGGTTACACAGAGTCGGTTACAATGGTAAGAGATCTACATATCCGTATCGCCAAGCTTGCCTTCCACGCCAAGTAAAGTCCCATCCGAACACGGGACGAAGTCTTCAATCTTGTATCTTCATAGTCTTGGAGTCCGGCCGATGATGATAGTCCGGCTATCCGGACACCCCCTAGTCCAGGACTCCCTCACTACCTCTTTGTTTTCTATTTTTATTAGTTAAATAAAATAAAATGCCTTATTTTGTCTGTTTTCTAAATTTCCCGTGCAATAAAAAATGACCCAAAAATAAAAGTTCTCAGAATGCTCTGAAAACCTGATATGATTTTTTTCTGAATATTTAAGAATTTTTGGTGCAAATATACCAGAGGGAGGTGCACCAGCTGGGCACAACCAACCTGGGCGCGCCAGGACCCCCAGGCGCGCCTTTGTGAGTTGTGGTCCCCATGTGGGCCCCCTCACTTACCTCTTTAGCCCACATCATCACTTACCTCTAGAAAAAAATCCCCACTGCTCCCTCTCCCGTGTTCTTGAGCTCAAACCCACGGATTTCGATCTCTTTGCTCGAAGCTCCGTTTACGAAACTGTTTTGGGGGACTGTTGCTTGGTATGTGACTCCACTATTTGTCCAATTAGTTTTTTTAGTGGTTTGTACTTTGAATAATTTGCTACTATTGGTGCTGCTGTAGATGAGCTTGCATGTTGAATTCTTAGTGTTCTAAGTAGTTTGAATGCTTGCTATGGCCTCTATGTATCCCTAGGAGTAGTTGCTATCAATCTTGTGAAGTTTTGTTAACAAATTTTTGTCACCTCAAAATTTTTATTTTCAAAAAATTGTACGCGGACACGATGAACCTATTTGGAAGGAGGTCCTCGAAGAGACGATCCCCGGGGGCATCTTCTAGTGACAATTCTGCTCGCCGGTCATATGTGGAACAAAGTGAAGGTTCCACACGTGATGCCGCCACCAAAACATGCTTATGGCCTTGTGATGAATATATGGCGCGTGTGGGCATTAAGGAAGAATTTGAGCAATATGTTCACAATGCTGGCCTCGGTCCCTACCTTTCAGATAAGTGTGAACAACGCCAACTTCTCACTAAGACATTTGTCAAAAGATTTACATTTTTCCCTCGTGAGTCCTCGGTGTCTTTTATGCTTTATGATAATCCATTCACCATCTCACTGGACAAGTTTGCTTACCATTGCAAACTGCCATATATATTGGGGGTCGCTTGATGAGCCACCGAGGGCTGAGTACGAGTTTTTCTTGACTAGCCTTTGGTATGGTGAAAATAGGGGAGTGACACAAGGCAGAATAAAGAGCATCCACTTTCCCGCAATTCAGTATTTTGCATTATTTAATGGGAAATGCATAGTAGGCAAGCAAAACTGTAGCACACTTTGTGTGCCAGACTAGAGCCTCATTCACACCGCTCTCACTGGTGAATGGAACTATAACCTTGGAGCGATTGTTGCACGTAGACTTCATAATAATGCTAACGGTGGCTGGTTCTATGGGGAAATTTATGCCTCGTCGCCATGCCTCCACAAAATCGAGCCGGAAAGGTGCAGCAACAAGCACGTCCACCAACTCAACTCACGGCTGCGCCTCACGGTCAGTGGGGTGAAGATGGGGTCAATGCGTATGGAGTTGGTAAACACCGTGGATCCTCGTCGACTGGTGGCGGTCGAGGCCATGCTTGGCAGAGCGATGGCTCGGCGGAACGCCCGTTCATGGGGCCCCCAGGAGGTTTTGTTGAGGGGGCGGCTGGCCCTGGTCTCCGGCCGCGGGGTGGTTTCCGTGGTCATCGTGGTGGGCGTGGGGGTCAAGGTGGCTGGTACCGCCCACAACCGCCTATTACGCATGTGATTGATCCGATGGTGGTTGATGGGGCTGTTGAGCAGCAGGTTTTGACTGGCCAAGCTTTGGAGGTGGTTTCGGCGCTTGCCAATACTGAGTTACCCGGGAATGGTTCTGGGGTGACTGTGTCTCTGGAGGATTCTTCCAGGGCTGAGTCTGACAGAGCTTCCAAATATGCGCGCAAGAAAGAGAATATGCTCTGTTATTGTTGTGGTGGTAAGGGACATTTTCTTGCTGAGTGTGTGGCCGAGCTGTGTGGCACTTGTGGCAAACCATCACACGATGCGGGGGACTGTTCGCTTCTGAGAGAGCATGCACCATCGCTGATGATGTATGGGGTGTACTGTGTGGAACTTACGTTCTTTGAATCTCCAACGGAGATGGAGGTTCCTGACGAGACGTTGAGTTTGACAACTGGGTTAGTTAAAATTTCTAGAGGAGAGGTTTCGGAGGCACAGATTGTTCAGAGGCTTAGAGTTAGCCCCTGGGGAGTTCTGGTGGGAGCTTGCGAGTGTTGAGGACAAGCTGTTTCGGGTTGAGTTCCCGTCAGTTGAGGACCTTCAGAGACTTCTGAGTTTTGGGATGTGCAAGGTGCCAGGTACTGATGGTGTGCTTGAGTGTTAGGAGTGGAAGAGGGTTGAGCCTACGGGCACGCCTCTGACTCAGGTTTGGTTGCGATTCTCTAGGGCTCCATCCAAGCCGATGTAGGATGCCCGGGTCGTGGCCAGTTTGGGTATCATGGTAGGCAGACTAGAACGCATGGATATGGACTTTACCAGAGCCCACGGGATTGCCCGTGTACTGGTCAGTGTGCTGACCGTCGAGTACGTGCCTGAGGTGGTTAAGTGCGCATATCGAGGACACATATATAACCTTGTCAACGAGTTCGAAGATGAGAGTCTGTTTGCCGAGGTGGCCAACGGGTCTGATACTGGTATGCACGAGGATGATGATAGTTCGGCACTTAAGGAGGCACCAGTTGCTGATAGTGGACGTGAGTTGTCCACTCCGCAGGGTGCTGACGCTCACACGTCTGCGGATGGGACGGCTACTCCTTCTACAGTGCCTACGACTACTCTCAGGTTCGGTTCTTTCGAGCCAGCATCTGCACCCCCGAGACTGTGGAGTGATCGGGTGGAGTCGGATGAGGTGTTCGAGCACTCGCTTCTGGTTCTGGAGTTTGAGGAGCCAGTGTTTCCTCTTTTGGGGGAGTCGGCGATCTCGGTCAGGGCTAAGGCGGAGGAGGTCGTTCTCGCAGGAGAGAGTCTGAAGATGGTGACTTTGGACTCCTCCCCTGCGGCCGCGATTGCGCAGGTGCAGCCGATGGTGCCAGCTGCTGATGGGGACGTGGGGCAGGTGGCCTCGGTTCCCCCATCAGGGCCAGCGGTGGGTGAGCTTCCAATGGTGCAGATTGATTCTTTGGGAGGGAGGCCGAGGTTGCTAGTCCAGACACCTTCCTCCCCTTTTACCGGGCCACCGACGCTGGCGCCGAAGTCGCGTCTCGGAGAGGACTCGAGGCAGGAGGCCTCAGGGTCCTCTTCTATTGTGGCGCCTCGAGGGGCTCGCTTGCCGATGGCGCCGGTGCCGCCAGTTGGCCCTTGGGTCGGGGTGGATGGGGAGCTCGGGCAGGAGGCCATGGCTCCACCTTCCCCCGGCATGGTGCACTCCAGTAGAGCTTCTCGGGGAGGAGGTGATTGCTTTCGGTGGTATCCCGGATCCGGTCTCTGAGGGGCGACGGTTGAATAGCCGTCTCCAGGACCATCCGGAAGTGGACGACATTCAGCAGCGGTGCGCTATGAGGGCGGCCAAGATTCGTGACGTGGAGGTCACTACTGGTATGTCCGTCAATACTTCTAATTCTATTTTGCATTTTTCCAATGATGAGATTATCAATAATGCAGATAAGGTAGGAATTTCACTAGGTAGCAATGATAGTGAAATTTCAAACTCGGTTAATGATATACTGGATTTAGAGGCCGAGCTGGAGCTTGAGGTGATTCGTAACTTAGCTGCGGTTAAACCCATGAATAACTCCGAGATTGATGCTTTGGGGGTCAGGGTGCTCGATAATTTTTGTGCGGATCTTGCTCATTCGTCTCCTGAGCCTGAGGAGGATGAGCGAGTGGACTTTGTAGAAGTGCGCGCCTCTGAGACTGGTTGTGAGGACCAGCTGGAGAGTTTCAATATTCCTAAACGCAAATGGAAGCGGAAGATTTACCCAGTTTCCGCTGTGCGTAGGAGCGCGCGGATTAGAACAGCTAAAAATTCCATGACGAGATATGAAAGGAATCTTTTGGAATAGCAGAGGTCTGAAAGACTTGGCTAAAAGAAGGTTTCTTGCTGAGGCTTGTATTGAGCATAATTTGGACTTTATCACTTTATCGGAAACTCGTAGAGCCGACTTTTCGCTTCAATTTCTCAATACGCTGTCGGGAGGTATTGAGTTTGATTGGCATTGTCTACCGCCGCGAGGAAGATCGGGTGGGATTTAACTCGGAGTTAGATGTGAACCGTTAGAAGTCCGAAGCGTGGTCATGGGGGATTTCGCTGTTAAGTTTAGGGTGAGGTCGAAGACCGATGGGTTTAACTGGGCTTTGGTGGCGGTTTATGGAGCCGCACAGCCCGAGCTTAAACCGGATTTTTTGGCTGATTTGGATAGGATTTGCGGTTCTGAACAACTGCATATCCTGGTGGGGATGATTTTAATATCATCAGAAGGCGTGATGAGAAGAATAATGATAATTTCGACGGCAGATGGTCGTTCATGTTTAACACAATCATTGAAAGCCTGGATCTGCGTGAGATAGAGCTTTCGGGCAGGAAGTTCACCTGGGCTAACGCCTTGCCAAATCCGACATTTGAGAAGCTGGATCGGGTACTGGCTAGCGTCGCATGGGAACAGAAATTCCCATGTGTAACAGTGCAGGCACTTACTCGTGGTATTTCCGATCATACGCCTTTATTCCTTGACTCTGGGGAGGCCAACCATGTGTGAAATAAGAATGTTTTCTCATTCGAGCTTGTGTGGTTTGAGAGACAAGGTTTCTTAGATCTCGTAGCCAGAGAATGGGCTAAGGATGCAGGAGGTAGAACTGCACTTGAGCACTGGCAGAATAAAATTAGGCACTTGAGAAGTATCCTACGTGGGTGGGCTAAACATCTCAGTGGGGTCTATAAGATTGAGAAGGAACATCTCCTTTTGCTTATTCAGTCCCTTGATGTAAAGGTCGAGACCATGATCCTGCCAGCATCGGAGCTTCAGGCGAAGCACGATGCGGAAATGAGGCTGAAAGAGCTCCTTCGTGAGGAAGAATTAAAGTGGGCGCTTCGGGCCAAGGTCCGAAGGGTCGTCCAGGGGGACGCGATCACAATTTTTTCACAATTCTTTCAGCTTGAACAAGATGAGGGAACGATTCTGGGTCAGGAAAACTTAAAGCTTTATATTACTGAGTATTACAAGCAGCTGTTTGGGCCTCCAGAGGATAACTGTGTGTCGCTGGATGAGTCTAGGATTGAGGATGTGCCTCAACTGACAGCTGTTGAGAATGATATTTTAGTTGCTCCTTTTTCTGAGAAAGAGGTATATGAGGCCATTTCCCAGATGAAGAATAATAAGGCTCCTGGCCCGGATGGTTTCCCGACGGAGTTTTACAAGAAAAGTTGGCACATTATTAAAGGAGATCTATTGCCTTTGTTCAATGATCTACTCGCTAGCCAGCTTCACCTTTTTTAGCTGAATTTTGGAACGATAACACTTCTTCCCAAAAAGACAGCGGCAGTGCGGATTGAGCAATTCCGGCCAATCTGTCTTCCTAATGTTAGTTTCAAATTTTTTACCAAGGTCAGGACGAATAGGCTCACACAGATTGCGCATACTATGGTGCAGCCTACTCAAACTGCTTTCATGCCGGATAGGAACATCCTTGAAGGGGTGGTGGTCCTGCATGAAACGCTCCATGAGATTCACACGAAAAAACTGGATGGAGTGGTTTTTAAGGTGGATTTCGAGAAGGCGTACGATAAAGTCAAATGGCCTTTTTTACAACAGGCATTACGTATGAAGGATTTTGATGAAGCTTGGCGATGCCAAGTAGAATCTTTCACGCAAAAAGGGAGTGTTGAAATTAAAGTGAATGACGATATAGGTCATTATTTCCAGACACACAAGGGCCCGAGGCAAGGTGATCCAATGTCTCCTATCCTCTTCAACATTGTCGTTGATATGTTGGCAATCTTGATAGGACGGGCAAAGGAGGCAGGGAAAGTAGGTGGCTTGGTGCCTCATCTTGTCGATGGTGGTGTTTCCATCCTGCAGTACGCCGACGATACAATCATCTTTATGGAGCATGACTTGGTTAAGGCGAGAAATATGAAGCCGGTACTGTGCCTTTTCGAGCAATTGACCGGTCTGAAGATCAACTTCCATAAAAGCGAGGTGTTCTGTTTTGGTAGAGCCAAAGAGGAACAAGATGCATACAAGCAACTGTTTGGTTGCGATTTGGGAACTCTACCGTTCACTTACCTAGGTATCCCCATTCACCATCGTAAGTTGACTAACAGCGAATGGAAGTGTATCGAGGATGGGTTTGAGAAGAAACTGAGCTGCTCGAAGGGAAAACTCATGTCGTATGGAGGCCGATTGATTCTCATTAATTCGGTGCTCACGATTTTGCCTATGTTTCTTTTATCCTTTTTTGAAGTACTAGTTGGAGTTAGGAAAAGGCTGGACTTCTATTGGTCACGTTTCTTCTGGCAGAGTGATGAAATTAAGAAAAAGTACCGTCTAGCCAAATGGGATGTCATCTGCCGACCAAAATACCAAGGGGGTCTTGGGGTTGAGAACCTTTAAGTTAAGAACAGATGCCTTCTCAGTAAGTGGCTATATAAGTTATCTGCGGAGACTAAGGCAACTTGGGCGCAGATTCTTCGTAACAAGTATCTGTACTCTAAGACCTTGTCACAGGTGACAGCTCGACCAACTGATTCGCCTTTCTGCAAGGGGCTAATGAGGGTCAAAGCTACTTTCTTTAATAGATCAAAGTTTATTGTCAGTGATAGCAATAACACTCGGTTATGGGAGGATACTTGACTAGGTGATGCACCGCTGGCACTTCAGTATCCGGCGCTATATCGCATTGTGCAGCGATGGGATGCTCTGGTTGCACCGAGTTTGCAATCCACTCCTCTTAACATTCAATTTAGGATGGTGCTTGTTGGTGACCGGTGGGAGGCTTGGATTCATTTGGTGAGTAGACTAATGGAGGTTCAGCTTACTCATCAGCCCGATCAGTTGTGTTGGAAGCTTACTAAATCTGGTGAATTCACAGTCAAGTCGATGTACATTGATGTCATAAACTCTAGTGTTATTCCAAGTTCCAAACATGTCTGGAAAGTTATGGTTCCTCTGAAAATCAAAGTGTTTATGTGGTTTGTACATAATCAAGTCGTTCTAATGAAAGATAATTTGATTAAGCGCAACTGGACAGGTTCTACTAGGTGTAGTTTCTGTGATTGGGATGAAACTATCAAGCATCTTTTCTTTTTTTTGACCATGAAGACTGCAAGGCTTACACCCCACAGCATTTTATTAATAAAGAACAGGAAGTAATAACAAAGCTCCTCAAGAGAGGGAACAAAACAAAAGAAAGAGAAAGAGAAAAGACTATACAGAACTATAAGAAAGAAAGAAAGCTACAAACTAAGAAAGAAAAGATGTTACAACTGGTGTGAAACTTCAAGGAGGCGGAAAATCAATCCATTTTAGTATATCATCCTTGTATCTGGCCTTGATCCTGTGTGATAGTAGAGTGATATCATGAATGAACCCATTTCTCCACTGCCTAAAAGTTGGATGGACATGTCTGAAAGCCTTGTCATTTCGCACTTTCCAGATATTCCACCAGGCAAGAAAAACCACCTCTGCAAAAAATGGTTTATCAAATTCCTTCCTTGCATGTAAGGCAATTTGAACCATATCATTGCTATTCAACCAGGGTACTTGCAGAAAGTTCCAGATCCTCATACTGAAATTGCACTGGAAGAATAGATGATTCTTATCTTCCAGTACTCCAGTTGGGCAAAGGACACAACTAGGTCCATCATTAATTTTCCAATGTCTTCGCTGAATCATATCCTTGGTGTATACTCTATCCATAATAACCAACCATGCAAACATTTTAACTGTTATTGTACAGCAGCTTTTCCAAACCCAGCTCAGTATTGGATTGGCAATGACAGGCTGGTGTACAAACTCATAGTACTTCTTTGTAGAATACTCACCCTTTTTCCCATGTCTCCAAGTCCACATATCATCACAAGCATCGTCCAAGTGTCTACCAGACAACATAGTAGCAAGCTGATTGAACTCCCTAAAAGCCAGTTCAAACAAAGGCAAAGAGAACAATTGTTGCAAATTTCCTGCATGTAGCACTTCCTTAACAGAAAGGTTCTTCTGAAGGCAAAAAGAATGAAGTCGTGGAAATCTTTCCTGCAGAGGGATACAGGAATGTCCAATCTTCCAATGATCAGACCAAAAAGCATAGAATCTCCTTTGCCAACAGATACAGATGTAACAGCTCGATATTTGTCCACTAACTTACAGATGTCCCTCCACCAAAAAGAGCCACATAAAGTAGTGTCATGTGGAACTCTTTGATAGTAGTAGGAATCCCACACCAGGCTGACCCATGGCACATCAGCTTTGTTATAGAATTTATTCAGGGACTTAAGCAATAGAGCATCATTTTGCAATCCCAAATTCAGAATTCCAAGTCCACCCTTCTTCTTGGGTCTGCAGACAAGGGGCCAAGCAGCCAGAGAATGACCCTTTTCCTGACCATATTTCCTCCATAGACACTGCCGTTGAATCCTTTCTAACTGTTTTAGAATGCCCTTTGGTAAAGATAGGCTGCAAAGAAAGAATATGGGCAAAGAAGATATCACTGAATTTACCAACTGCAGCCTACTACCTTGAGGCAAAAACCAGGAACTAGCAGTTAGCCTTCTTTCCATGCAATCCACCAAAGGGAGCAAGTCAACAATTTTTGGTCTAGTGGTTCCAACAGGCAGTCCCAAATAAGTGAAAGGCATAGAGCCTAACTGGCAGCCAAAAAAAGCAGCAAGTGCAGAAGCAAAAGAGGCTTCTACATTGATGGGGTACATTGAAGACTTATGAAATTGAGCACTGCTTTAAGAGCCTCCAACTGAGCTAGGTTAGCATTTACAAACAGCAAGGTGTCATCAGCATACTGAACCATAGGATAAAAAGGATCATGTGTTGGCAAAGGCAAATCCAGCTGCTCCCTAAGCAGCAGATCATTGATCATGGTTTGTAATAGATCAGCTGCAATAACAAAAAGCAAAGGAGAGATAGTATCTCCTTGCTTAACACCACATTTGCACTTGAAATGACTTCCAAGCACACCATTTAACAGGATTGAGGATGTTGCGGAAGTTAACAGTTGTTGAATCCATGTGATCCATTTGCTACCAAACCCCTTTGCCACAAGAATTCTCAAGATTGCCTTATGTTGAATTGAGTCAAAAGCTTTTTCAAAATCAAGCTTAAGCAAAAGAATTGGCTTCCTGGACTGATTGCATTGATGAATATACTCAAAAGTCCATGCAATACAATCTTGAATTGTCTTTGATTTAATGAAGCCATACTGATTCTTATGCACATATTTGGTGATTTCCTCCTGAAACCTATTGGCAGCCAGTTTTGTCAGAAACTTTAGTCCTACACTTGTCAAAGAGATTGGCCTAAAATCTCCCACACCCTCATGTGATTGCTTTTTTGCTAAAGTTATAAAAGCTTCATTGAGATTTTCCAAAATTACAGTTCCAGCATGAAACTCATTGACCAACTGAATAAAGTCAGATGAAATAATTGGCCAGCATCTCTTCATAAACAGACCATTAAAACCATCTGGTCCAGGTGCTTTATCAATTGGCATTTCTTTTATGACCTTTTCAATCTCATTCAGATGAAAAGGTTTTGTGAGCACCTCAAGACCTTGAATTCTTGGAATCAAAGATAGGATGTCATTCCCCAAAACAATTGGTTTAAGGGTTCCCATTCTTCGTTTGAAAGTTACCAAGAACTTCTTAGCAATCTCCCCATGATGTGAAGAGACTGTCCCATCAGACAAATGCAGGCTAGCAACAGAATTTTTTCTATATCTCTCTGTTGCCATGGCCTGGAAGAATTATGAATTCTATTCCCACCTTGATATATCTGATAGTACATGTTTTTCTCCAGTATAAAAACTGCAAATGCAAAAGGTGCTCATGATGCAACTTACATAATTTCCTGAAGTTTTTCTCTGGTATGGACAGAGGCCTCCAATCCTCTAAATCATCCATTCATAAAATTACCCAATTGCACTTTTTAATTAAAGATTTAATGTGTGAAAGCCCCTTCTGCCATTTCTTTAAAGCAAACCTCAATGATTTCAATTTGTCCATAATAACTGCAAAGATATGGTGTTTATGCGAAGGCTTGCTCCAGACCTCCCTCACACAATCCATGAAATCAGGCTGATGCACCCAATAGTTTTCAAACCTGAAAATATGGGCTTAAGGAATTGAGGTGCTGATAGAGATAACACAAGGAACATGATTAGACGCTGTTCTCGCAAGAGGAGCCACTTGTGTCATGGGATAATGATTTATCCAGCTAGCAGAAGTAAAAAAACCAGTCTAGTTGTTCCAAAAGTGGGATATCCTGCATGTTAGACCAGGTGAATCTTCTACCTTTTAGCAGAAGTTCAAGCAGTCCTAAATGACCAATGATCTCGTTGAAGATAAAAATATCATTAACGTCCCCTCCTGGTAAATTTCTATTTTCCATGGATCTAATGAAATTGAAGTCTCCCACTACCAACCATTTTTGTTCAGGTTCCACTTGCAGATTATACAACCAGTTCAAAAATCCGTCCCTCATCTCACCCTAGCAGGGCCCATACACATTAACTAAGAACCATTGCTCGTTATTATGCACCGAGGTAAAACTGATGACAATTCCAAAAGGCTTAACTTCAATTAAAACACCCTTAAATACATCAGAACGCCAAACTGTCAGAATCCCACCTGAGGCCCCTCTCGAGGGTGATTCAATAAATTGATCAAAGCCCATAGGACAAACTGCCTTAACTAAGGAACGGGAGCAATCAGTTAACTTTGTTTCTTCCAAGCAGGCAATCGCACACTGACTTCCAGAAATTTTCTCTCTGACAGAACGTTGTCGTGGTTCAGAGTTTAGGCCACGAACATTCCAACAAAGAACCTTCCAATTACGCCTAGATCTTTGATTCATAATATAACCAGAAGCAAAGTATCAGCCATTGCATGACATACAATGTCACACAAACCACGGCATAAAAGACAAAAGTCATCCAGACCATAGTGCAGAGCATAAAGTTCAGAAGTAACATAACGACAGCGAATTTAACAGGCTCGCTACACCTATCGAAAGAGATAAACGGCAACATTTAAACACCACTGGAGGAGGAATCATCCTTGGGATTAGCCATAAGCTTCTCCTTGGACAGAAGGTTAGGGTCGATCTCCAGCTCCGCTCTGATTGCTTGCAGAACATTGATCGGCGTGGGCGGAGGAGCATCTTCAGAGGTGTTGGCATTATCACCAACATCTTCAGACTTGGACTGGGCCGTCTCATGGATGGGCTTGGACCTTGGACGCCTCTTGGTGGGCTGGAAAGAAAGCTGCTCTAAACTGACGGGTTTAAACCCATCAAGTTTTGCCGCGCTTCTTGTACATCTTCTAACAGAAGTATCCACCAAAGGGGCCACTGGTTTCTTTTTTCTTGTCTGCTTCTTGTCCTTGACCTGCGCAGAAGCAAAAACCACAGTAGAAGAAGAGATCTCCTCCAGGCCTTGAGGCACTACATTTTCTGTTTGGAAATCACCAGACACATCCATCTTCACTCCAACATTGACATCATCAGAGTTAACTTCTTCAGAAGAACTTGCAAAGAGAGCTCTGGCAACAGGGCGTTTTGCCACAAAAGGCCTCCGCACAACCAGACTGTTAGGCAAAGTTGGGACCAGAGAAGAGCTCCTTTGGGAATCATCAAAGGCAATGGTCCAAGTGCGCTTGGAGTATGTCACTATCCCAAGAGGCTTGAAGAAGATTGGCCTCGGAACCTTCTTGACAACAAACTCAGGCAGAAGATTCTCGAAAGATCTCTTCCAGATCATCTCTGGAGGTAGAGGTGGCCCAGCCACAATCCTTGCCATACCAATTATTAACTGATGCTGCTGAACAACAGGTGGATGATAAGGGACAATTGCTAATGGATTGTCCTCAACAGGCTGCTGCACATTACCCTGTAACTGGTGTTCCTGCTACATCTCATGATGTTCCTCCATCAGAATTTCCACATGTTGCTCCACAGAAACAGAGCCCTCTGGCTGATCAATGACAATTGAAATCCGATCATGTTCTGGCAGTGCAGGTTGAGGCTGTTGTGGGAGCTCCTCATCATTGTCTCCCCAATTTGCATGCCCCCATCCATCCCCAGCAGCGTCATTTTGTGATCCACTTGAGGAGGAACAGGAGCATCATTCCAGCCTAGCATCGGATATGATGGAAGAACAAACATCAAGTTATCATTCACAAGGTTTCCAGGCAACGGGTGCGGATTTCCATCCAGAGGCATTGGATCCTCGTCATTGGGCATCTGATCAGCAAAATCAGCTCCCAACACATAGCAAGCAGCAGTCCATGATACTTGAGCTCCCCCCATTCAGCATAATCTCCAAAAACCACATCACGTGGTACTAATGGCGTATCAGGAAAACTTGCCTCCACTAGAGTGCGAACCAAATAAGGACCTTCACTGTCCCAAGAGTGAAATTTCCCAAAGGTGTCAACCGCCTGAGATATGAACTCTGTGTTGCGATAGTCAAGAGGAATTCCAATAAACATAATCCAACCCTTACGGAACCCATGACTTCCCTTAAAATTTTCCCCTTCATCATGCTTCATGAATCTCACAAAACGATCATTGCCCAGAGGGAAAGGTGGGTGCTGAATCAAAGAGTATCTAACCGATGGATCCCTGACTTGAAATAAACCTACTCCATGAAACCAGGGCTGAGCAGAGCGAACCAGAGTACCTCTGTCTTGCAGGAACTACACAACCTTTTCTCTGACAGGCCCGATTGGACCCTCCAGAGCAGGCATAACCTCAGCCACCATGTACTCCTCATGACGTCGAGGTGAGCGAGCCGCCGGCGTGATGAAGGTGCGGGGAAGTCGCCTGTCACCCCCATCAATGATGTGATGGCCAGCCGGGACGAAGCGATGTGGATCAAGCTCATAGTTCGCCATTGTTGGCAGCTTGGGGGAAGGGACGGGGTTTTCATTGGAAGGAATAGTGAGGGATTGGTGCAATGAGGGCGGCGATGATGCGACGGGGCAAGCTATCCCAATAACTCCGGCACTATTCCCCTGACCGTCAGGATTCCCCAAGATATGCGTGTTTTGTTGCAGAGAAATTTTTTTCCAAACCAATCCACTGAAGCGCGCGAAATCATTACAATCCCTGGTAAAATGACCCGTGCGCGAGCAAGCCGAGCAGACCGCTCGCATTCCACAAGAGGCTGCTAGGTGGCCCCTGAGAGAACAGAGAGTACAAGTTAAAACCCGGTCCACCATGTCATTGACCATGGCGTCAAACTGTTGCGCTGCTTCTTGCGAAGACGGTATTTCCAGAGGAGGCTCTGATGGGCTTGAGTTAGCATAGTTATTTGGCAAGACAGAAACTGGGGTATTCTGTGCCGAGACAGGCCCATTAACCAAAGACCCAGCAAATGGCCCAACAGATAAAACAGGTGACATCGGACCAGGAATTTGGGCTTCCAACGAAGAAGTACTAGAATCCTGGTTTCCATTTTGAACTGGAGAGATTCCCGCCTCCGCAAATTGTGCAGAGAGATTACCAGAAACCACGGGCCGCGGATCCACCGTTACCAAATTAAGTGGGGGCGGCGCGATCGATCGGTGCAACTCCGGCAATGGCTGAACAGTATCAAACACGATCGGAGGTCGAGCTACCGTCCAATGCAAGTCAAGGGGAAGCGCTTGTCTAATAACAACACGCTCATGAGCAGAAAGAGAATAACCTCCATCCATGATAGTATCAATGCAATTTTGAGTAACAGGATATCTATAACCCTTGCAAGCAGAGTATTGCTCAAAAGTAGCAAAGGTCAATTTCTTTCGAACTGTGGAAGCTGACTTAAGGGACGATCTAACCGGAGGCCTATGCATCGCCAAAAGACCCATAGATGATCGACGCTTAGTAGGACTAATCAGAATCCATTCTGCATCACATTCCTTACGCCAGATCTTAAGTTCCCGAACCCAATTAGGCCCTCCATTGCCCCAGAGATTGAAATAACATTTGAACAGATCGCAAGCAAAATAGCGCAGATCCATAATAATGAAACCAACCTGCTTGCATGAAACTTGAAAAGAAAAAACCTTGTCTTTGACGAGAATAACCCGAAGATCAATGGCCGATCCCCCAATGGCAGCCTCCAAAGCCGCCGCCACCGAGTCCTCCGACAACTGGAATGCATGGCGGCTAAAGGACATAATCAACGTGAAAGCCATTCGTCCCATTGGGTGGATCGTATGACCAGTGGATTTGAAAACCTCATCAGAGAAAGCTCTACCCATGGAGAAATCCAAGCCAAGGGTAGATCCACCAGAAGAACCCATAAGAGAAGGGTATTGTCTTGATCAGGAGGAGACGCCGGAGAAGATGATCGGTAGGGATCCACAGATTAGTGGATGAGGGTGGAGATCGCCGGCGGTGAGGTCAGCGCCGAGGTGGGAGGTAGGAGCGCCATGTCTATGTTGTTGTAAAACTTTGAGAAAACTCAAAAATGTTTAACCATCTTTTCTTTGATTGCCCGTTGGCGAGGGTGTTGTGGCGCTCGGTGAAAATTGCCTTTAACATTACTCCTCCGAATTCGGTCAGGTCGTTTTTTGGAACGTGGCTGGTTGGTATAGAGGCCGAAACAGCTAGACAAATTCGAGTAGGAGCATGTGCGTTGTTATGGGCAATCTGGAACTACAGAAATGATTTGGCTTTTAACAAAACAACAACTATTCATTTTTTGCAGGTTTTTTTCCGGGCTACTGCGCTAATCCGTATGTGGTCATTACTCACTCCGACGGAGGCTAGGGTGCGTTTGGTTACTGGATCTGTCTGGTGGGAGATGGTAGCACGGGATATCTTCAACCGGTTTGGATGGCGGTCATGTAATAGGATAGGCGATTAGTTTACCTATCTCTCTATATTATGCCAGCCAGTTATGGCTTTTGGGCCTTGTTTTATTTTGCTAGCTCTTTGTGAGCCAGCCTCCTTTGTTGCAGCACATTGCAAGACATTGTTGAACTACTTTATTTATTTATAAATGTGGCCGTATGCATCGTTCTAATGCAGAGGCCGGGGAGTCCCCCCTTTTCGAAAAAAAAGAACAAACAGTCAACATGTCAAACATGACATAAAGAGTAAATGGCATAGATACCATAATCAGAACATGGTAGAGATTTCAAACTCCAGCCGCCCGGCTCCAAACCCCTCTAGCCGCTACCATAACCCCAGCGCCAAACAACACCAATCTTCCCAAAAGTCTAAATTTTATCAACATTGGGAGTGAACGGGAGGGATACTAACCTGCTCATCATCGCACGTTCTCTGGTCAAGTGACGTTAGATGCCGCATCATCATAGATGGAGAGGCCAAATCAGTGGATTTTTGGTTGGCAGGCCAAAACTTTACTCGGCAACTAACGATGCCGAGGCCAGCGTGGCAAAACAACCTGCTAAAACAATTCTACAACAAACAGGCATACAATTTTTACCTCGATGAAGTGTATGCCCATATCTTAAAATCAAAATTCTGAACTGTAGTATTTGTTCCCTGTTCCTCATAATGGCTTGAAAAAATAAGCACAATGTCTCCTCACATCTGCAATGTCTTCTCGACATCGAACTTTCTGGCCATCAAGAACATGCATTATACATTCATATAGCAAAGTGTTAGATCCTGTCTTTTTACAAATCTATCTACAACTAGCAAGGAAAAAAGAAAAAGGATAACGGGAGAAACTTTCCTGGCAGGACGTGATATGTATTAGTCATTTGCTTGTCCGGGAGGAGTCTGTGCACCACGCGTGAAGCAGAAATTGGTGACCCTTGTCAGTGCTACTATTTTAAGAAGTAACAATGCAAGATCCCTCTCGACATGAAGCAAAACAAAGAAAAGGAGTACTGGCAGTAATCTCTGGCACTAATTTGCATCTTGATTGAGTGGTAAAACTATGTCATAATACGAAAGGATAACAACATAGTGTATCATGATAAAGACAACATGAGGGGCAGTAGAGAACTACCAGTTAAGTCAAATAATAAATATCTTATATTTTTATTACATACAATATATTTGGCTCTCTACAAGGTTAGTAGTAAGTCTCTACGAGGCCGGTAGTCTTACTGGATCTTTAAATTGGTTGTTCACTTGCTCGATCACGTCCGTCATGCCTTCTAATCTCCAAGACCAAAGAGTCGATTGGCATGTCACAATCATGCAATATTGTGTTCATCTGAGTTAAGTCCATTTAATATTTCTCAAGAATATGGGCGTCCATCTTGATATTCCATCCTTTTTTCGATACTGAATAGCTAGTGAGGCTCACCAAAGGCGTACAAGATTCCATCAGGGAATACCTCTATCCTGTAAACAGTCTATACAGAAGATTTAGTACAAAAAGAACATTTTACAACAAGCTGTGGTATATAACAGGTCAATAGAACAGGGCATTTTCAAGTACTTACCCAACAAGAATACCATGTAGGTTTCCTTCAGTTCCACAGATTGCAATGTATCCAATGTATACCCAGTACTCATCCATTTCTAATTCCCAGAGGTGAAAAAACAAAGCCAATACTCCCAGCTTGGACATCATTAATCCTGCAAGAAGTCATTAATCTACTAATCATCCTGCAAGAAGTAAAAAACAATAGAGTTAATTTCGCTCTTTGCTCAGAAAACTGAAAACATGTTCTTCTTGATCCGATTACGGTGCATTCAGAAATCTGAGATTATTTGCCTCTATATATATGAACATCGGCCCTCAGAACATCATCACCGTGCATGTCTTCGCACCAAATTAGAACTCAAAATTTCTGGATGATCATATAGAATAACCTTGGAGCTTCTTCATTTGGGAGCTAAGCAATCAAGGAGTAGCATATCCGATAGGTAGAAGACACATTGTTGTCTATGTAGTGGGAAAAAATAGCCAATAGAAACCATGACTTTGTTAATCAGGCAACTATGTTAAGTAAACAAAAATCCTCTTCTATAAATTAGGCAGGAAGATAGGTTGTCGAATAGTACCGCAAGAGAACCAGGAAATAATGGAAAAAGAAACTGAAATATTGTACTGTGTAATTTACAGAAACAGTGAAGCATTTCCATACCTGATGATTTTATGAACCTTCGATGAGACTACCAACGTGATTCAGTGGAAGCACACAACGTGGTGGCAACTGGGATGCCTACCGGCGTACACGGCCTTATTGACTCTGCCGTCTCCAACATGTGTAATAAAACTTAGTATAGTCGACACTACAAAATTAAAGCAACTTGACAAATAGAAGATCACGCTTCAAAAAATGGCGAGTAAACTTACCGCCTCCTTCAGCACCTTTCACATCATATCCTTTCAACCATGTTGAGGGGCACTTCAAGGTGCCAATCTTCCTCGGAGCTCCTCCGATCCACAACAGAATTACACTCGTATGAAGGATCCCCGAGAAAAACCTGAGCCCAACCAAAACCAGTAACTATGAGTATATCACCAACATTGCTTACCAACTGAGAAAAATATATATCATGATGCACACAGTTCTAGGAAATATAGCAAGTCACAACTCTTAGGAATATGTAAAATATGCAGAAGGATCATGCTTCTCGCTCCCATGCATGAGATTCTCTGAATCAAAATCGAGAACTCGAGACAGATCAAGTCATATATCTTTTTCATGCCACAACACATATGTAGTAACCACCAATCAAGTGTTGGCTACCTATTATATAGTTTGCTCTTTGTTTGTACCAAGTGATTACTTATCAGCTTGAAGTTAAATTCCTCAAATGTGCGCATGATTTGTCACTTTCAGTTTTGAAGAATGTCATACATCTTACTAAATACTTTTGACAATCGGAGGAGTGAAAAATCATGAACTGCTGAGACAATGAACTCTGCCTTGCGGACTAAAATTATGTACTCCGTCAGGTTAACTGGTCATAGATTTCTTGTTCCGTTATCCACTTTTGTGATAGTTTAAATTTCTATTGGGGTCAATTTTAGTGTGAATAAATTTGTTCTATCATTGTCCCACACTTGTGGCAAACGACTGCAGTACTAAAAGCTGAAGGAAAACTCCAAAAGGTGAAGAAGGAGCAGGCGTTGAAATTTGTATTGATCTAATTCTTTTATTACACACACCAGACTCACACCGCATGCACAACATGCCACAGACTGCCAAAGAAATAGAAATTAGTTTGCCAGAAAACTTCAACTACTACAACATATGCAGCGTCTAGAGCAACCTATTTGCATAGCATACATCTCGCTGTCCACAAGAACCAGTAAGTCTCTCAAATATGTGAAACTCAAAACATGCCACGACGAGAACCAGTAGTCTCTCTCACCCGATCGAAACTACTTTCACTGAAAGAGATATATCATGGGGCGAAACATTAAACTGGAATTAATTACCATCGGATGGTTGCATAATTTCTTAAGAGCAGTAATATATGCCAAAACTTTAGTACTCTTTGCTTCTTCAGATATCAAGCGCTTAACCTGACAGGGTCAACCACAGACTCCTGTAAATATAACTCCGACTACCATACATGTGCCTACTGAATATTGCTTGAAACTCAGAATGGTACAGAATTTCCTTACATTTTTGGTGTGTGTGAAGTGGTTGTACAGTGTCATCTGTAAGGGAGTCAGCTTGCAGCACACTACTTCAACAATCTATACATAAGCAGGGTTAATTATGTAGATGAGGCACAATTATGTAAAAAGAAGGATGAATCACTATAAAAGACAAAATGGATAGCAGGTACATAATTATTTTTGTGTTTTCTGAATGTGCGATGAACATATCTGACCAAATATACACCGGACAGGACATACCTTTGGTCACAAGTGATTGCACAGCAGGGCATTCGTTCGTCTCAATATAAACTGAATATCATTGAGAAGCCATCAGAAGAATTCAGAAGGTAATTAAGCTAGAGCCCATAAAATTGGAAGAAAATGCATCCAAACAATTCTAGAGCAGATTATTATAACATAAATGTGGACAATACAGTTGTAAAAAAATATGTAGTGCAGAGTGCAGACAACCTTCTTCAGAGGAAAAGTGCTTGCTTGATTTACTTTTGCACTAAGCTCTCCAGATCTCTCGGATCCCAACTTCTTCTCTTCTGCAGTTGCTGTGGGTTCTCTTCCATGAATTATCGGTGCCTTCAGTTAGGGGCAGATAATGTGATAAAGACAATACAAACTGAAAAAACTAAAAATCTGAACAAAACTGAACCGACCTTGAAACCTTATCATGTATACAGTTGCCTTACCCAAATCATGCATGGAGCTGCTGAGATAGCGGCGATGTCGAGAATGCAATGGCTTCCGCACAAGGATTGGGTCGGGGGGTAACTCCGGCAGCATCAAGGCCATCGTGTCCGCCTGAGGAGTGGATGGTCAGAGGCTGCGTACAGTGGCAATCATTCAGTTCAATCCCTCAAGGGGTCTGGCTGATATGTGCAGACCAGAGTGGCTCCATGGGCAAGGAGTGAGAGGACGCGACGTTGCAGTGGACGTGGTACGAGCAAGGGAGTCATGATTCATGAGGTTTGGAGTCATGCGTTGGCATGGCCGTCGGAGGTGGTAACACGACATGTGTACCAAGTGAAGGTGTTGTGGCCACATCCTCACGGACGCACCCAGCCTCGACGACCCCTCTTGCTCTTCCTTCCGCCATCATGGTGGTGGTGTCCGTGGAAGGCATCGGGGGGCGGGTAGCAGCAGGGAAGCGGCGGCGGGTGAGAACCCTAGCTGGGTAAGGGAAGAAATTGGGAGGTGTGTGGCCAGGGAAGCAATGCGATGGAGGCGATGTCGTACCTCGGCTTGGCAGCGATCCCGTACCTCGGCAGCGGCGGCGGAGGCGATGGAGGGGATCGAGGGCAGCGGCCACCATGTAGAAAAACAGCGTTGTTCCTCCTCGATTTGAAAGTACCTGAGCTCCTCCTCGATGCAGGGCATGCCCGTGCGCCGCTCCTCGCTGCCCACAACGCGGCCACGCCCTGCCAGGCCTCGGACCTCGGCAGAGGCGGCGTATGGGAGCAGAGGGGAACCAAATGGCGGCGGAAGAGGAAGCCCCGGGGTTTCGGTGCGGCGCTGTGTCCTCTGGAGATCGATACGAGTGGCTTTTTGTGCCGTGTTTATTTTGGCTGCGTGCGTGGGAGGGGGAATGGACAAAAAAACCGACAAAAAAAACCGACGATAAAAACCCGATGAAAGTGGTAGGTGGGACGAAAATAAACCTGAAACAGAGACTACCAACTAAGACATTAGGAGTAGAGATGAAGGTATTCTCTTGGGGTATAAAATCTCCGAAAGAGGTATTGAAGTTGATAAAGCTAAAATAGATGCCATTGAAAAGATGTTGTGTCCTAAAGATATCAAAGGTAAAAGAAGTTTCCTTGATTATGCTAGTTTCTACAAGAGGTTGATTAAAGACTTCTCTAATATTTCTAGGCTTCTCACAAATCTCTTGCAAAAAGTTGTTCCTTTTGTTTTTGATGATGATTGTGTAGAAGCATTTGAAATAGTTAAGAAGGCCTTGATTTCTGTTCCTATTGTTCAGTCATCTGATTGGAATTTACCCTTTGAAATTATGTGTAATGCTAGTGATTATGTTGTCGGTGCTGTTCTAGGACAAAGAGTTGCTAAGAAATTGAATGTTATTCATTATGCCAGTAAAACTCTAGACAGTGCCCACAGAAATTATGCTAATACTGAAAAGGAATTTTTAGAAGTTGTTTTTGCTTGTGATAAGTTAAAATCTTATATTGTGGATTCCGGAGTAACTATTCACACTGATTATACTTCTACTAAATATCTTATGAAAAAGAAAGATGCTAATCCTAGACTTAGTAGATGTATTCTCTTGCTACAAGAATTTGATTTGCATATTATTGATAGAAAGGGAGGTGAGAACCCCATTGCAGACAACTTGTCTAGGTTAGAAAATGTTCTTGATGACCCACTGCCTATTGATGATAGTTTTCCTGATGAGCAGTTAGTTGTCATAAATGCTTCTCGTAATACTCCATGGTATGTTGATTATGCTAATTACGTTGTTGATAAATTTATACCACCTAGTTTCACATACCAACAAAAGAAAAAGTTTTTCTATGATTTAAGACAATACTTTTGGGATGACCCACACCTTTATAAAGAAGGAGTTGATGGTGTTATTAGATGTTGTGTACCTGAGCAAGAACAGAAAAAGATCGTACGCAAGTGTCACTCCGAAGCTTACGGAGGAGACCATGTTGGAGATAGAACTACACATAAGGTATTACAATCTGGGTTTTTTGGCCTACACTCTTCAAGGATGCTCGTAAGTTTGTCTTGTCTTGTGATGAATGTCAATGAATTGGTAATATTAGTAGACGTCAGGAAATGCCTATGAATTATTCACTTGTTATTGAACCATTTGATGTTTGGGGCTTTGATTATATGGGACATTTTCCTTCCTCTAATGGGTATACACATATTTTAGTTGTTGTTGATTATGTTATTAAGTGGGTAGAAGCTATTCCAACTAGTAGTGATGATTATAACACATCTATTAAGATGCTTAAAGAAGTTATATTTCCGAGGTTTGGAGTCCCTAGATATTTCAAGACTGATGAAGGTTCAAATTTTATTCATGGTGCTTTCCATAAAATGCTTGTTAAATATGATGTCAACCATAGAATTGCATATCCATATCATTCTCAGTCTAGTGGTCAAGTAGAATTGAGCAATGGAGAGATTAAATTAATTTTGCAAAAGACTGTTAATTAAATCTAGAAATAATTTGCTAAGAAACTTGTGATGCATTATGGGCTTATAGAACTGCTTACAAAAACCCTATGGGTATGTCTCCATATAAAATGGTTTATGAAAAAGCATGTCACTTACATCTAGAACTAGAACATAAAGCTTATTTGGCAATCAAAGAGCTCAACTATGATTTCAAACTTGCCAGTGAGAACAGGTTATTTGACATTAGCTCTCTTGATGAATGGAGAACCCAAGCCTATAAGAATGCCAAGTTATTTAAAGAAAAAGTTAAAAGATGGCATCACAAAAGGATACAAAAGCGTGAGTTTAATGTAGATTATCATGTTTTGCTATACAACTCTCATTTAAGATTCTTTTGCATGAAAGCTTCTCTCTAAATGGGAAGGTCCTTACATTATCGAGGAGGTCTATCGTTCCGGTGCCATCAAAATCAACAACGCCGAAGGCACAAATCCGAAGGTGGTAAACGGTCAAAGAATCAAACATTATATCTCAGGTACTCCCATAAATGTTGAGACCAATATAATTAATACCATAACACCGGAGGAGTACATAAGGGATACTTTCCAGAATGTTTCAGACTCCGAAAAGGAATAGATGTGTGGCATAGTAAATAAACCGACTCCAATACTGTTCTAATAGAAATTTTTCTCCATTTAGGAATATTTAAAAAATTAGGAAAATTAAAAGTAGTCCGAAAGAGACACGAGGAGACCATAAGGGTGGAGGGCATGCCCTACCCCCTGGGCACCCCCCCCCCCTTGTGGCCTACTCGTGTGCCCTCTGGACTCCGTTTTCTCGCACAACACTTCTTTTGGTCGGTAAAAATTCATTATATAATCTCCCAAAGTTTTGACCACCGTACCATGGCAAAATCCCCTATTTTCGTTTTGAGTTGTTTCTGTAGCAGATTTGGAGCAATATGTCGTCCCAAGATTCGGAGGGAGAGAGCTATGTAGCTGATTACATTGCAGACCCCAAGGTCTACGGGGATTTGGAGCATTATGATTGGACCATGGAGGAAGAAGAAGATTATGATCCAAAAGGGAAGGAAGAGACAAGCTCCAATGAAGAGGATGTCCCACTACCCCAACCTGGGGACATGCACGTGGAGCTCAAAAAGTCAAGTCTTCCTAATAAAACAAAGATACCTAAGATCGAGATTATCCATTTTCGTCTCTTGCAGGAAAATAAATAGGGACTACGTAAAAAGATATTAAGGCTTGAGCAGGACATCGATGATTTGAGGGAGGAAAATTCTATCCTCAAGCACAAGATGAGGAGGAAGGATACAACATCATCAACTCCATAATCATCAACTCCGAAGAAAGAGACATAAATACATGGGCATGGGCACTACCCTTGGCAACTGCCAAGCTTGGGGGAGGTGCCCCAGTATCGTATCACCATCACACCTTTATTTTTATCGTTTTTCTTTGTTTGATCCTTTTGGTTATATCTTGATCTAGTAGAATAAAGTTTTTAGTATGATCTAGCTTTGAGTTTTGTTTTGAGATCTATCTATGCAATCGAGTCTGTGAGTTATATATAATAAAGATTAGTTTTGAGTTGAGGGCTTTGCTTTCTTGCTATGATCTTGAAAGAATAAAATAAGAGAAAGAAATAAATAAAAAGATCTTATAATGGTCTTATGGAGAGTAATGACTTCACATTTAAAGAGTATGATGAATAAAATTTGTTGAGAGTTGACAAACATAGTTTTGGTCATTGTTGCAATTAATACGAAGTAATAAAGAAAGAGAGGTTTTCACATATAAATATACTATCTTGGAAATTTTTTGTAATTGTGAGCAATTAATAGGAAGTTAAAATATGACATGCTAAAAAGTTTATGTTGGACAAGGAAGACAACATAATGGGTTATGTTTTCTTATATTCGAATAGAAGTTATATTGTCATGGATCCTCCGACATGTTGAGCTTGCTTTTCCATCTTATGCTAGCCAAATCCTTTGCACCAAGTAGAGATACTACTTGTGCATCCAAATAACTATTCAACCCAGTTTTGTCATGAGAGTCCACCATACCTACCTATGGATTGAGTAAGATCCTTCAAGTAAGTTGTTGTAGCGACCCGACCTCAAACGGTCAAGTCTCTGTGCTTAAGTGTCATCCCTAGATCGGTATGCTGACACACTGTAACGCCCCGGATCCGATGCGCCAGGTGTCCGCCAGTTATTCGCCGTTGTTGCCTTGTCATTTGCTTGCGTGTTGCATTTTATCATGTCATCATGTGCATTTCATTTTGCATACATGTTCGTCTCATGCATCCGAGCATTTTTCCCGTTGTCCGTTTTGCAATCCGACACTCCTATGTCATCCGGCGTTCCCCTTTTGTCTTTTGTTGTGAGCGGGTGTTAAACTTTCTTGGAATGGCCCAAGGTTTGCCAAGCGCCTTGGTATAGCACCGGTAGACCGCCTGTCAAGTTTCATGCCATTTGGAGGTCGTTTGATATTCCAACGGTTAACCGGGTAACCGCAAAAGCCTCTTTTGTGTGCAGCCCAACACCCCCTCCAAAGTTGCCCAAAGCCCAGCAAACTCCCCTCCATGCTCTCGGTCGTTCGATCACGATCGCATGGCCGAAAACCGCTCCTCATTTGGACTCTCCTTGCTCCCTCTACCTATAAATATGTGTGTTCTTCCCGAAAATCCCGCAGATCAAACCCTAGCCCCTTCTTCCTCCGCGCGCCGGACACGTCCGCCCGGCGCCGGACGCGTCCGCCACCGTCGCTCCAGCCAACGGGGGAGCGCCACGTGGCCCCGGCCACCATGCGCCGCCCGCGGCCCGCCAGGCCCGCCGCCGGCCCCCGCGCGGCCTGCGCGCCCCGCGCCCCGCGCGCCGCCGCCGGTGCGTCTCCGCGGCCGCCGGCCCCGCACCGCCGGTGCCCGCCGCCGGCCGCCGCCGACCTCGCCGGCGCTCACCGTAGCCGCCGCTCCGCCTCCCGCGCGCCGCCCCGCCCGCTCGCCCTTCGCCGGCGCCGCCGTCTCCGCCATTCCCTGCGGCGCCCGGCTCCCCTGCCCGGCCCCGCCAGCCCCGCCATGGCCGCCGAGCCGGAGCTCCGCCGGCGCCGGAGCCGCGGCCGCTGCCGCCGCCTCCCCGCCGCAGATCCGGCCGGGCCAGACCGGATCTGGTCGGCCCCGGCCTCCTCCGGCCATCCCCCGCTCACTCCGGCCGCCGCAGCCCGCAACCCCGACGAACTCCGGGAGATTCGCGGCCGGTTGACTTTTCCCCCGAGGTCCATTTTTGCCTAAGTCCCCGAATTTTGACATAATCATGCCATATTTGTCATGCTGTATCTCTGCATCCGTAGCTCCGTTTCGTGCGTATAATATGTCAAATTGTTCGCCTCGACGAGTACTTCATTCCATTCCATTGCATCATGTTCATTTGAGTTCATCTTGATGCCCGAAATGCTGTTGGAAAAGTGCATGTTGATGTTAATCTGCTGAAACTGTTATAACTTGCTCATTTGTCATTTTTGCCATGATTGATGTGTGCATCCTATGAGGTTGGTGTCTTCATATGTTTTGATCTATGCCATGCCATCTTTCCAGGGGTGTATGCCATGTATTTTTGTGATCAATGTGGTGACTAGCACAAGCATGCAAACTAGGCTTCGTGATATTGCTGATTTTGGTCCCTGTTCTACTGTTATTTTTATGCCATGTAAACTTGTTGCTACAAAGAGATCCATGCATATTTTGGGATACTTCAGTAAGGGTGTTTTGAACATATGGTTGTTGTCTATCCATCCCTGCCCTTGTTTGTAATTATGGAGTATCCTATCATGTCATTTGAGTGCTCTACTTTTGCTTCAAAATGTTTCCTGGCAGATTGTTTACATGTTATTCAATTTGGCCAAGGTTGCTATAGTTGATCCTTGCATTCTATGGATTTGTTCTTGCCTTGGTTGGTTTCACAAACATGTCTTCTTGATGATGCTATGCTTATGTTGTCATGCAACGACTTGTGGTGAGTGAATCGAGCTTGTTAAGTAGTATACTTGCTGTTGCTGTTTTCCTGACAGATTCTGTTATATTTTGTTGCTATGTTAACATGTTGCTACTAATCATTCTATGCATAATCTGGAGATGTTCTATAAACATGTTTTGATCTACATGTTATGCCCTATCCATCCATGCCCCTGGTTGCATTTATAGCTTACTGTAGCTTGTTCATATCTTGCTCCAAAGTTGCTTGATAATGTTGCTATCAGCCTGTCAACATTAAGTTCACTAGTTCCCATGTGTTTTGCTAGTGTTCCATGCACCCTATGACCTTGCTCTTGCCATGCTTAGCTTCATAAACATGCCTTCTTACTGTTGGTTGCCTTGCCATGACATGTATTGCTCTGTAGTGAGTGGTTCAAGCTCACCAACATGCCTACTTATTGTTGTTCCTGCCATGTTTGAATCTGTAATATAACTTGCCATGTTTACATGGGTGCCATCATATTTTTTGTGCCTTTTTGGCTCATGGTCAGTAAGGGACTGTTGTTATATGCATTTAGTAGTATCATGCCATGCCTTTGCTTACCATGATATGTTCCTGTAACGTGTTGTTTGATAGCTCTAAACATTGCAACCTGATGTTATTTCCTGATAAGTCTGAAACTTTTATTATTTGCAATCTTTCCATGTCCTTTTGAGCATGTTCTAGTGATTTCTGGAGATAGCTCAGTGTTCATGTTTTGTAGTGCTTTACCTGTACTTAATGCCCATGCCTTTTGTTCTTATGTTGGGGTGCTGTAGCATGTTGTTTTGATGCTTGCAATATGCCTAGTTGCTGTTATGGACAGATTGTTGCTATGACTTGTATAGAGTGTATGTGTTGCACCGTTACTCCGTTTTGAGTGTGCTCTATATGAAACTTGCTTGATTTTGCATATAGTTTCATATTATCATGTTGCATACTTGTTTTGGAGGTGTTTGCTTGATGTTTGGGTGCATTTTGCATCAATGCCATGCTTAACTTGTTTTGCTCATATCTTCTAGACCGTAGCTCCAAATCTAATGAACTTTATATGTAACTTGACTAGAATCTCGTGTAGATCATCATGGTGTATCTTAACTTGCTGTTTAACAACTTCAACTTAATGGTTATTCAGATTTGGACCAATTTCGAAATTTGCATATGAGGACTTACCGGAATTGTTATATGTTGTTTCCAGCCTCATTTAAACTTGCCTTGATGTGTTGTTCCTGTTTGCATCATCTCTTGCCATGAGTAGCTTCATGTAGCTTGGTCATGCATCATGCTTGTTGTGCATCATGCCTTGTTCATGTGTGGTGGGTTTACCATGTTGTGTGCTTCTTCTCGATAGTTCCCGTTTCGTTGCGATCGTGAGGATTCGTTCGTCTACGTGTGGTTTGTCTTCGTGGCTTCATCTTCTTCATGGACTCGTTCTTCTTCCTTGCGGGATTTCAGGCAAGATGACCGCTACCCTGGATCTCATTACTATCATTGCCATGCTAGTTGCTTCGTTCTATCGCTATGCTGCGCTACCTATTACCTGTTTATCAAGCCATCCCATATTGCCATGAACCTCTAACCTTTGACACCTTTCCTATGCAAACCGTTGTTTGGCTATGTTACCGCTTTGCTCAGCCCCTCTTATGGCGTTGCTAGTTGCAGGTGAAGTTGAAGATTGCTCCATGGTGGACAGGATTTTGGTTGGGATATCACAATATCTCTTATATTATTAATGCCTCTATATATTTGGTAAAGGGTGGAAGGCTCGGCCTTATGCCTGGTGTTATGTTCCACTCTTGCCGCCCTAGTTTCCGTCATACCGGTGTTATGTTCCCGGATTTTGCGTTCCTAACGCGGTCGAGTGATTGATGGGACCCCCTTGACAGTTCGCTTTGAATAAAACTTGTCCAGCAAGGCCCAACCTTGGTTTTACCATTTGCCTCACCACCACCTACTTTTTCCCTTGGGAGTCGCTCTCTCGAGGGTCATCTTTATTTTAGCCCCCCCGGGCCAGTGCTTGTCTAAGTGCTGGTTCGAACCGAGTAGACTGCGGGGCCCCCTTGGGGCAACTCGAGGTCTGGTTTTACTCGTAGGATGTCTCATCCGGTGTTGCCCTGAGAACGAGATATGTGCAGCTCCTATCGGGATTGTCGGTGCATCGGGCGGTTTTGCTGGTCTTGTTTTACCATTGTCGAAATGTCTTGTAAACCGGGATTCCGAGACTGATCGGGTCTTCCTGGGAGAAGGTCTATTCCTTCGTTGATCGCGAGAGCTTGTCATGGGCTAAGTTGGGACACCCCTGCAGGGTTTAAACTTTTGAGAGCCGTGCCCGCGGTTATGTGGCAGATGGGAATTTGTTAATGTCCGGTTGTAGATAACTTGACACTTGATCCGAATTAAAACGCATCAACCGAGTGTGTAGCCGTGATGGTCTCTTCTCGGCGGAGTCCGGGAAGTGAACACGGTTTCTGGGTTATGTTTGACGTAAGTAGGAGTGCAGGATCACCTCTTGATCATTGCTAGTTGACGACCGTTCCTTTGTTTCTCTTCTCGCTCTCATTTGCGTATGTTAGCCACCATATCATGCTTAGTCGCTGCTGCAACCTCACCACTTTACCCCTTCCTTTCCCATTAAGCTTTGCTAGTCTTGATACCCATGGTAATGGGATTGCTGAGTCCTCGTGGCTCACAGATTACTACAACAACAGTTGCAGGTACAGGTTATGTGATGATCATGACGCGAGAGCGATGTTTGCTTGCGTTGAGTTCTTCTTCTTCTTCTTCGATCAGGGGATAGGTTCCAGGTCGGCAGCCTGGGCTAGCAGGATGGATATTGTTTGAGTTTCTGTTTATGATTCATCCGTAGTCGGATGTTGTTCTTGTATGTTGTATTGTTGTATTCATGTGGCATTGTATGCCTTATGTATGTATCCCCATCTATTATGTAATGTTGATGTAATGATATCCACCTTGCAAAAGCGTCTCCAAGATGCGCTTCTATCCTTGGTGGGACCTTCGAGTTCCTTTAGGATAGAGTCGCATCTTGGGCGTGACACACACATAGTACTCGAGGATTTATAACAGAGGTAAAATCACATGTATAAAGTAACGTAAATACCATTACCTCAATCCATAAAGTGAAAGAACAACAGGGTTGTGGATTCCCATCAACACCAATGGCAAAGTTGAGTGTAGAAATCGTAACCCTAACGTATCACTTACTCGTCGTAAGAAATCCTGCAACATGATTCGTTGCAGCCATGTAGGTCAGTACATTGAATGTACTGGCAAATTCACACCATAGGATGAATGATGAATAAAAGTTATCACTACATGCATATTTGGCTGGTGGAAAGCTCTAAGTTTATTTTTGCATAAAGCCAGTTTTTCCCTACAACAAAGGAATATATTTTATTTAACTACGAAGTTTGTTGAAGATATTGAGAAGGTAAACACCAACTCAATGCCAATTAAAAATTAACAACCCAACAAACTAATTAAGTAATGTGATGAGATCAACATGATAATTCAAGAACCAGATATTCAAGATTGTCCATAACCGGGGACACGGCTAACCATGATTAGTTTGTACACTCTGCAGAGGTTTGCGCACTTTTCCCCACAAGACTTGATTTCCTCCGTTGGATTTCTCGCACTACATGGTGTTTGAGAAACGGATGACCGAGACACAGTCTTTCAGAAGCATTAGCACCTTACGATGGGTAGACAATTAAACCTACTTTCCCCTACATCTGCTAGTCTACCACTGTAAGTGTTCACACGACTTAATCAACTATGCTAGAGCCCATAATAGCTTGTGGCTGCACACGGAAGTTTCTAGCATGAATAATCTTATGATCCCTTTGAGCTTAGGTGGCAGTCCATAGGAGAATCACACGGTACCCCGGGATTTCCAAAAAAATAGGCAAAACTGGATTCCCCAGGTGCCTCAGTCCACCCAGATGTGTATTAAAGTATCCACCTTAAGTTTAACCTTAGTTAACAATAATATCTCACATATTTCATGAATTCTCTCAAACCAATCCACGTCTACGAGCATAGCATGGCAGTATGAGCATAACGTAAAAGTAACTCCCAAGGTTTGAATGTAGGACAATACGTACTACCTCATCAACTACTTCCCAATACCCACATGTTATCAACTCCTAACCATACAATGTTTGAGGGTGAAACTAATGTATACAAACTGGGTATGAAAGGGATATGATCAAAGTGTGAACTTGCCTGTACTGTTGATGAAGATGATTCGCACTCAACTCCTGATAGTTCTATTCGACACACTCCATTCAATCTATCGTAAGCAAGCAATAGTAACCACAGATAAGAAATCACTCAAAAGATCGAAAAGAACGAAGAAAACAATTTGAAAACTTTGAAACTAAGAAAATGACTCTTGCAACAGAAAACAAATTCTAATATTACCAAAATTAAGTTAATTTGGCCTTATCAGAAAGTTTAGGTCAAGAGCTTCGATTTGCAAAAAGAATCACTCTAATCGGAGTTATACAACTCGAGTTACGATCAAACAAAGCTCAAATACTAAACTGTTTGAAATTCAAATATTAAACTTTCAAAAACATGTTTAAGTTGATTATCTGGATAGAGGGGATCATAACGAAGAAGTGGGCGTTGGTTTCATTGGATTTGGATACACGAGTAAAAAGTAGTGAACGTTTAAAGATTAGGGACTAATTTGTGAAAAAAATACTACATCTAGGTCCCTGGCCACGTGTCAGAAAACTACTGGCCGAAAACTGTGCACTACGGGGCTAAAACAGCGGACGTTTGTTATAAAGCACATACCGGTACGAATCTAAAAAATTAACCTAATCCAGGCCGTAGATTCTAGATCGGACGGAGAGGGGAGAGGCGAGGCGTACCGCGGCGGTGGTGGCTGCCGGCGACGAGGGAGACGGCGGCGGCGGCTCGGACATTGACGGGGCGGCGACTCTGGTCATTGAGGAGGGCAACGGAGAGGTCGGGGAGGGGCGGCGCGGCGAGGCGAGGAGGATGGCGGTGTCGACGGTGGTCCACGGCGATGGAACGGAGCGGGACGAGGCGGCGGATCTCGCCGGCGACGGCGGCTTCCGGCGAGTGCGGTGCATCGGCTGAGGTAGAGAGAGAGGCCGGAGTGTCGACTTTTAAAGGCGGAGGGGAAGCTCGTGTCTTGGAGGAGGGGACATGCACAGGCGGCGGCAGGAGTCCCGCACGGACACGGGCGACGGCGGCGATTCCGTGGCGGAGGCGGACTTCGCCGGAGTCGGGGACGGGCGCGGGCGCGCTGGGCCGCTGCTGGGCTGGGCTGGCTGGCCTAGCGTGGAGTGAGTGAGTGAGAGAGAGAGAGAGAGAGAGAGAGAGAGAGAGAGAGCGAGTAGTGCTGGGCTTCGGCCTGGCACTATTCGAAGTGTTCTTTTTTTAACAAATTTTCAGAGAACTGAAATAATAAAAATAAAATAACTAAAAATATTATATAGGCATATAATATATCAAAATTTACAGAAAAATATTTCCTATTGCATGAGCATTTTTCTAGCATCAAATAAAATCCGCAAAATTTTAAATAAAGCAAAGAGTGCTACTGCTCCAATAAAATCAAATAAAGAACATTTTAAAAAATACCAAAATGATTTCAAATTTATTTCTCTCCAATTTTTTGTTGTAGGGAATCATTTTACCCTATTTTGCATATATTTAATTTTTGGAGAAAAATAATTTGAATAAAATCCAAGTAACTCCAAATTTAAAATAATTTCAAAGGGACTTGAATTTGATCCCTTTAAACTTCCAACTCATATTTCATATGTTTTGAAGAAGTCATTTTATCTTCTCTCATGAAAATCATTGAGTTGCTTAAAGTTTTCTAAATTTGAAATATTTTCAAATGAAATGCAAATCTTTTCAAAACCCTTTTCATTTATTGAAATGGAAGAAGTCATGTCATCTTCTCTCGAGGGTTTTGTATTTGAAAGGAATTTGAATTCAAGGAGATCATAAAAGCAAGATGAAAGTTTTGGAAAGTCCTTTTATTACCTCTCATTTAACTTTGAAAAGTTTCAAATTTCACTCAACTTCACCCAATCAATCAATACTGTATATTTCATATAACATTCCAAAATTTAGAATTTTTGGATGTTACAGTTGTCATCGGTGCAAGCAATAAAAATTGCTCTCTAAATATGTATGATGTATTAGTATGAAGAAAATAAGCTTTATACGAACTTGTGTATGGAAGAAATAAAAGCGACGGACTACATAATAAATTTATTTATCACAAGCGGCAATATAAAGTGACGTTTTTTTGCATTAAGATATTATGCATTCGACCATAAAAGCGCATGACAACCTCTGCTTCCCTCTGGGAAGGGCCTATCTTTTACTTTTACCTTCTATCCTCATACAAGAGTCATGGTGATCTTCACCTTTCCTTTTTACACATTTTTCCTTTTGGCAAGCACTATGTGTTGGAGAAAGATCCAGATATATATATCCACTCGGATATAGGTTATCATAAAGTATTATTGTTGACATTACCCTTGAGGTAAAAGGTTGGGAGGCGAAACTATAAGCCCCTATCTTTCTCTGTGTCCAACTGAGGCTTTGAACCCATAAGTATCGCGTGAGTGTTAGCAATTGTGAAAGACTAAATGATAGTTGAGTATGTGGACTTTCCGAAAAGCTTTTGAATTGAATCTTTCCAATGTTATGATAAATTGCAATTGCTTCAATGATTGAGATCATAGTTTGTTAGTTTTCAGTGAAATTTTTGATTCATACTTTACCTTGTGAATGAATTGTTACTTTGGCATAAGAAATTATATGACAGTATATGTTGCTGTTCTAAAGATGATCATGATGCCCTCATGTTTGTATTTGATTTTATCGACACCTCTACCTCTAAACATGTGGACATATTTTTCGATTTCATCTTTCGCTTGAGGACAGGAGAGGTCTAAGCTTGGGTGAGTTGATACGTCCATTTTGCATCATGCTTTTATATTGGTATTTATTGCATTATGTGATGTTCTTACACATTATGGTACAATACTTATGCCTTTTCTCTCTTATTTTACAAGGCTTACATGAAGAGGGAGAATGCCGATAGCTGGAATTCTAGACTGGAAAAGGAGTAAATATTAGAGACCTATTCTGCACAATTCCAAAAGACCTAAAACTTCACGGAGAATTGTTTTGGAATTAATAACAAATATTGGGCAAGGAAAGCACCAGAGGGGGCCACCAGCCATCCACAAGGGTCGGGGCACGCCGTACCCCCTGGGCATGCTCCCTGCCTTGCCGCCAGCCTGCACTACAAAAAAATACACTTCCGTGATGATACGTGTTTGTCACAGTAGGTCGCGTTTTTTGTCATGCATGTACATCCATGAAGATTTTATGACAGAATCAAGATAGTCATACATGTGTTGTCGTAGAAGTGTTCCATGACATTACCAAAATTATCATCATGGAAGTGTCCACTTCCATGACAATAAATCGCGCATCACAGAAGTGCTTTCGTCAAGGGTGACCGACACGTGGCATCCACCGTAACGGAACGCCGTAAGCTATCGAGTCCGGTTTTGGATCCAATAACCCGTTAACAGCCGAGACCAATGGGAAATTTCCACGTGTAAAATTATGATTGGCCGAAGGGAACACCTGTCAGGTCGTCAGTGTGCCAGATGTCTATGATACGTCGACATGTGGCGGGGTCCAATAGAGCGCCATATAGGTTAAAAAGGCCGGCCCAATCAAAGGCCCATAGTACTTACTCAGGTACTAGTGGGCCAGCCCAATAACGGCCTATTTAATAAAGGCCCATTTATGGCCCGAAGCCAGATCTGGCCCGTTAATTGTTTGCCGAATATTTGGGCCCAATTACAGCCCAGTGACTTTTGGCCTGTTAGAGGCCCGATGTAGACATGTGCCCATTTTAGCCCGGTGTGACTTTCGGCCTGGGAATGGCCCGTGCTGCCCATGGGCCATATATGGTCCAACAGGACATCGGGCCCACTAACGGCCCGTGATAAAGGTGGCAACAGTTAAGCCCAACGTGACTTTGGGCCTGTTAAAGGCCTGTCGTATAATTTGGCCTGTTGATGCCTGTACTAAGCTTTCGGCCTCTTAATGGCCCATGATATTAGTGGGCCAACTAAGGCCCGATATATGTTTCGGCCTGGTAACGACCCGTGATATAACTGGGCCCAAACAGGCCCGGTCTACATTTCAGCCTGCTGAAGGCCCGTCGACGACTACTGAAAATTGAGGCCCAACATGCATTTCGGCCTGCTAAAGGCCCATCGTTTCATCTGGGCCGTAACAGGCTAGCAGAGTATTCAACCTGTTAATGGCCCAACGCTACTTGGGCCAAACTAAGCATCGGGTCCATAAAAGGCCCAACTAAAATATAGGCCGGCGTAAGTTGTGGGCCTGGCGAAAAGTGTGAAGGCCCCAATCATTCGGGCCCAAGAAAGATGCAGGTCGGCCCAATTGTGGCCCGCTAAAAACCAGGCCCGTTAGAGGCGAATTTTCCGGATAGCGAATTATAGCAATAACTAGTAGGAATTAAGAACAAACCTAGTCTATACAATAAAGAAATTACGGCATAGTAACTAAGAATAAACCTACACTATACAATAAAGGATTTATGGTATATTACATCCAGTGGGCATCGATGTTCGCCACCAGTGATCATAAAGCGCAACGAAGAAGCAGATTACAAAAACTGGGCACCATTGCAGCGTAACAAAATAATACTGAACCAAGACCACTTCCAAGATAGTTCAAGAAAGGTTAGCCTTGTGCGGGAACTGCTGCGCAAGCTGCTGAGCAAGGCTGTGAGACCGGCCTAACATGTCGGTCATAGCTTCCAGGTGTAGCTGTTTAGCGATGAGGTTCTTATTGGTGTTCTCCGCAATCTTTCTGAGAGATAGGACTTCAAGTCGAAGTTGAGTTGCAGAATGCCTTTCTGCTAGAACTTGGGACTGAAGAAGTCGAACAGTTTCAGACAACGAATTCTATGAGCTTGTCTAACTGCTAGTCTCAAGTAACTTGAACACTGCATCAAGACAAGACTTTGGGGTTGTCTCGCTATCTTCAAGATGTTTTGCCTACTTTGCTGCAATATATGTTGGGTTTGTCTCACAGCCTTCAGCAGACTTGTGCATGCCATCAGGCATATCACCCTGAAACAAAGCAGAGAGAGACATGTTTTGCACGTGTATAAACAAAGATGATAACTGTGCTGTCAATTCCATCCAATTTCAAATTAGAAAATAAAGAGTAAGTTCAAAATATCAATAGCATAATTTGGCATTGTTCATAATGCGAGGAGCTTCACCACACTACTGGATTACCATGTCAACACAACAAGCATAGATGAAGGGCAAAGAAAATCATTGTATCTATGTTGGTTAATGTGCATGTCATGTTGTTCATATCATTAGCCACATCAGTAAGATAAAACAGGAGATGGCAAGGTGCAAACGTGAGCTGCTTCACCACATAATGGATTATAGATACACAAAAACAAGCATACATATAGGGAGTATTGTGTAATGTACATGGTATGAATAAGGAATTTGGTTTTACAAGTAAAACTTAGAACTTATGGTTCTTGCGAACATGCATTTTGATAGAAACGGCAAACTAAACAGCAGTAAACGATAGGGAGTATGAGCAAATTAAATAGCAGCTGAGGATAAAGGCTTTAGAAGGACTGACTTACATTAACAGTTAACACCGGCTTTATAATGCCCTTCTCCATGTCAAGGGAGGAATAACGCAAGAATTTCAGCACAGAATCTTCTTCATAAACATTGCCTGTACTCTACATTTTGTAGAGAGTAATTATAGATATGATAATACTAGAAGGGACATAGGATAATGAAGATAAGATGCAAATTGATGCTACATAATCAACTACTGAACATGCAACTATCCCTCGGTGGTTTTGGTAATGATTAACAACATATAGCTCATTGAACTAATGTCATTTCAAGATAAATACTTTAGGAAAGTTCAATGTTTGGCATGGCATGGATTAGGACTCTGGACCCCTCAAAATGCTAAGGACAAAAGATTGGCGCAAGCTCTAAAGTACAAGACTCTACATTTTCTACTTTAGTGATCCAAGATCACATTGAGTATATAGGAAAGCCAATACTATTAAAAGGGGATGAGGTGTTGCTTAATGGCTTGCTTGCTCAAAATGCATAGTGATATGCTCCAAAGCCCTCAACCACTCTCTCATATCCACATATGTCCCAAACCAAAAGTCAAACTTGGCCACACGAATTTGATCCATCCAGTGCCAACAAGTTCATTTGACATAGCCACTGCTGGAAATCCTAGTCACTTCGGTCTCACCGAGATGGGGTTGCAAACTCTCTATTTTCCTTCGTAACGTTTTGGTCTAACCAAGATGAGCGATCGGTCCCACTGAGTCTATGCATACTCTCTGTTTCCTTTTCGTAATGCTTCGGTCCCACTGAGACGAGCGAATCGGTCCCATCGAGTTTGCCTGACCAACTCTCTGGTTAGCTTGTCACCAAAGTCGGTCCAACCGAGTTTGTATAATCGATCTAACCGAGATTACATTGTGCCCTAACCCTAATGATATCGGTCCCACTGAGTTGACATGTCGGTCCCACTGAAATTGCCTAACGGTCATATTATGTACTGAATCAGTCCGACCGAGTTTTCTGATTCGGTCTCACCGAGTTTGGTATATTGTGTGTAACGGTTAGATTTTGTGTGGAGGCTATATATACCCCTCCACCCTCTCCTCATTCGCGAGGGAAGCCATCAGAACGTGCCTACACTTCCACTACTCATTTTCTGAGAAAGAACCACCTACTCATGTGTTGATACCAAGATATTCCAATCCAACCATATGAATCTTGATCTCTAGCCTTCCCCAAGTTGCTTTCCACTCAAATCATCTTTCCACCAAATCCAATCCTATGAGAGTGAGTTGAGTTTTGGGGAGAGTATCATTTGAAGCACAAGAGCAAGGAATTCATCATCAACACACCATATATTACCTTCTGGAGAGTGGTGTCTCCTAGATTGATTAGGTGTCACTTGGGAGCCTCCGACAAGATTGTGGAGTTGAACCAAGGAGTTTGTAAGGGCAAGGAGATGGCCTACTTTGTGAAGATCTACCCTAGTGAGGCATGTCCTTCGTGGGCGATGACCATGGTGGGATTGACAAGGTTGCTTCTTCGTGGACCCTTCGTGGGTGGAGCCCTCCGTGGACTCGCGCAGTCGTTACCCTTCGTGGGTTGAAGTCTCCATCAACGTGGATGTACGATAGCACCACCTATCGGAACCACGCCAAAAACATACATGTCTCCTATTGCATTTGCACTCTCCAATCCCTTCCCTTTATATTCTTGCAAGTTGCATGCTTTACTTTCCGCTGCTTATATACTCTTTGCATGCTTGCTTGAATTGTGTTAAGATTGCTTGACTTGTCCTAATTTGTTAAAATCTGCCAAGAACTAAAATTGGGAAAAGATTAAGTTTTTATTTGGTCAAGTAGTCTAATCACCCCCCTCTAGACATACTTTCGATCCTACAATTGGCATAAGAGCTTTGGTCTCCATTTTCCTTGATTTCCATAGCTTTCGTTGATCATAGCCTTGGTTTCACAACCTAGGAGAGTATGGCATCTAGTGAGGGAAATTACCACCATAGAGGTCCTTAGTTTGATGGTACTAATTTTGCTAGCTGGAAGCATAAGATGAAAATGCATATACTTGGACATATCCCCGCCGTTTGGGCTATTGTGTGTATTGGCTTGCAAGGTGAATTCTTTGATGGGAGAGAACCGAACCGTGAAGCTACCGCGGAAGAGTTGAAGATGCTGCAATACAACGCTCAAGCTTGTTATATCCTCTTCAATGGATTGTGCCCCGAAGAATTCAACAAAATCAACCGCCTTGAGAATGCAAAGGAAATTTGGGATACTTTGATTGATATGCATGAAGGTAATGACTCCGTCAAGGAATCCAAATTGGATGTGCTTCAAAGTCAACTTGACAAGTTCAAAATGAAGGATGGTGAAGGCGTCGCTGAAATGTACTCTAGGCTTGCTCTTATCAAAAATGAGATTGCCGCCTTAGGAAGTGAAGAGATGACCGATAAATTCATCATAAAGAAGATCCTAAGAGCCTTCGATGGAAAATATGATACCGCGTGCACATTGATCCAAATGATGCCCAATTACAAAGATCTGAAGCCAACAGAAGTCATTGGAAGAATTGTTGCTCATGAGATGTCACTCAAGGATAAGGAAGAGCTTCACAACAAGTCAAGTGGTTCTTACAAAACATCATGTGATGCTCCTACATCAAGTGGGAAACAAACCTTCAATGAGGAATTGAGCCTAATGGTGAAAAACTTCAACAAGTTCTACAAGAGTAGAAGCAAGGAAAGAAGCTCCAAGTCAAGGTCCTACAATGACAAAAGATCTTCAAGTCGTGAACATAATTGCTACAATTGTGGAAGACTCGGACACTACTCCAATGAGTGTACATCTCCTTACGAAACGAGAGAAGATTCAACAAAAAGAAGTAGAAGAGAAGAATCACCACCAAGAGAGAGAAGGAGTAGAGATGATTGTTATGAACGAAGAATCTCCCAGAGAAGCAAGGATTCAGAAAGGAATGACAAATCATCAAAGAGCTACACAAATCAAAGACATTAAGCTCATGTTGGTGAATGGGTATCGGGCTCCGACTCCGACCATCACTCTGAGAGAAGCTATCACTCCGACTCTGAATATAATCAAGATGAAGGTGTTGCCGGTCTAGCACTTGTGTCAACCAACTTCTACCACATATTTGACTCACCAAATGAAGGAATTGGAAGATGCTTCATGGCTAAAGGCCCAAAGGTATCACACCCCGAGTATGTTGATTTCAATAGTGATGAAGATGACTTGTTAGGTGTTAATGATTTACTTATTGACAACTCTAGTGATGAACACTATGATGAAACGTCAATTAATCATGCTAATCAAGATAAAATGAATGATGATGATAAGGAGAATATTGAGCGTCTAACTAAAGAACTAAACACTCTTAAGTTAGATCATGAAACTACCTTGGAAGATCACCGAGAACTTTTAAAGACTCATGAGAAGTTACGCTTTGAAAGCTCCACCTTGAGCAAGAACATGAGTTTTTAAAGGCAATCAATGATGATCTTCGCAAGAAAAGTTCTTCTTACATTCCCTAGCATTTACTCTTATCTACTTACATGCCACAAGTAAAGTCTAGCAACAAGAGTAAGAAAGATTCTTCTTCTAGTAGTAACAATAATCATGCTAAATCCAATGTTGTTGCTTCTATTAGTTCTCTTGATTTCACTAATGATTCTCTTAGCCAAGTTACACTTGAGCAAGAAATAGCTTATTGAAGGGAATTATATAGAAGGGTGTCTACAAGGGCCTTGCCGGAAGTAAGCAATTTGAGGAAATTTTACGCATGCAAGGAAGGCACCAGAAGAATCGAGGTGTTGGTTTTGAACGAAAGTTCAATGCCAATGGAGTTGAGTGGGAAGAAGATCAATACCCCAAGACGAAGTTTGTTCCCTAACAAGAGAAGTATGATCCTACTTCTTTCCAAGGGACACAAGCTCAATATGATCTTCCACCACAAGCAAAAAGGCAAGGACAAGCTTCAAGAGGAGATTGATGAATTTGAAGAAGCTCCCAAGGCCTTGGTCAAGTGGGTTCCCAAGACTACATCAAGTTCTACCTCATCAAGTTCCAGTACAACCCCAAGGATTCCCATCAAGATGATGTGGATCCCAAAGAAGAAGGACTAGAGAGTTCTTTAGGCTGACTCTACCAATATTCCTCACTCATGTCATTTTGGCAAGGACAAGTGCAATCTACTTCCACATCTTGCACTAGTTCAAGGAGTCACAAAACCTCTTGTTGGTAATACAAGGGACAAGGTCACCTAATGCTTTCATGGACATCATATTGTGTGTGCATCACTCTATGTCTATGGATATCCTTGTTTGTTCCTTGTGGGACTAACCCGTGTAGGTATTGAAAGTGCAACTCACTCCAATGGATTGCTCCAAATGATCTACAACAACATTGAGCATCCACATATTCAACACCTACATGAAGTCATCATCTACAAAACCCAAGGTTAGTTCATCCCTCTTAAGGGGGGATCTCATATCCAGGGGGAGCTTTACTCTAAAGAATTGAGCTAAAGCAACTCTAATGGTGTGAACACAACAATGCTTTATGTAAAAGTGGTAACCCCACTTGTGCTTAAATGATGAGTGTGACCTATGATCAAATGTTCTCATTTGGCTCCTAAGTCAATATACTCATATATAGATGACCTAGTAATCGCCAATTGTTTGATAGATGCTAGAATTGGTTGTGCATGCTTTGTCACATGTTTCATTTGCCATTTTATTATGTGAGCATGTCGTTTGCATATTTTACTCATTTGAGGACATCCACTTGTTGTTTTTGTTGTTTGGTTTCTTTTTCTCTTTTGCCAAGTGGATGGACAAGAAAGCCTAAGAACCTTCTCTAGCTATCTATGCTTTTCCCGTCTCAAACTCTATTCATGCTACATAACAAAGTTTGGTCAAATCAGATTCGAACCACTCTGTGTGAGGAGCACTCGGAGTCCCCGATTCGTCATAGACTTAAACTTCCAAAACCTCTTTGTGCATTTTGGTCTGACCGAGACATCCATTTCGGTCACACCGAGTTCACTAAGTTGATCTAGGTTTTCATCTCGGTGCAACCGATTTGAACACTTCAGTCACACCGAGTTGCAGCAACCGCTTGTGATTCTGCAATCTTGGTGCCACCGAGTTATTCCACTCGATCACACCGAGAGGGTCGGGATATAAATACCCACGGGTGAGATTTTGGAAATTACTTCAAATCCTCTTAGCCCGCGCGTGTCCTGCTCTACCTCCTCAGGTCTCCGGATCGTCTCCTTGGCGCCAACGACCTCCCACCATTGGACTTTGCTGCCGTCGACGGATTCTGCTCCGCTGTTGCCGCCGTAGCGAACACCCGCCGTTCTAGGGTACGTGTTCGGCCCCTTGTGCCGCCATTTTAACTCCGATTGCTAGCACAAGGACAATGCCATGTTTCTTGCCACGAATGAGATTGATCTATCCATCTAAATCTTCCTTAGGCCTAGATTGATTCGAAAGTTTTAGGGTTAGCTCTCCACAGAACTCATCTCAGACCAACCGAAATGTAGAAATCGGTCTCACCGATTCGGCTTAGACCATTGCACAAGCACTTTTCGGTCCGACCAAAAATTGCAAATCGGTGTGACCGAGTTCAAGATTCTGTGAAATCCTAGCAATCTCGGTGCCACCAAACTGTGACTCGCTCTAATCGAGTTCACTAGTTTAGGTTCCAAGTGTTTCTTCGGTATCACCGAGTTTGTCAATTCGGTAGCTCCGAGATCATTTTTGTAGAGAACTAAAACTAAGTTTTTGACTCAATTTATTTTGCAAAACCTCTATACTTGGTGAGGCTCATCTACTCTACCTCATCTATAACCTATTCACAGGGTCTACTGACAGTTTTCCTGCAAGATGTCTGACCAAAGTGACAGCCAGAACAGATCTGAACAACAAGAGCAGTTCAGTGAGGGCACTAGTCCCTCCAGCAGCTATGATGAGGGCAGTAGGAGCACACCTAGTAACTTGCCGAAGGCAGCTACTAGAGCAAGGAAAAAGAAACTTCAGATTCAGAAGATGAAGATTATGTTTTAGCTGAGGATGAGGCCACTTCAAATAAGAGAGTGGTGAAGAAGGAGTTTGGCACTGCTGCATCCACTAATCCAGGCATGAACAGAAAGGCACCAGCAAGGAGAGTGCCTACATCCAAGCCAAGGAAAGTTGCCATAGGAGAAACCATGTAGTTCATAATTTAATCTGATGTAGAGGCATCTGGTGATGACAAGAAGAGGAAGAGGTCAAGAACCACAACAGCTAAAGTACTTGGAAAGTCTACTATGATGAGATTTGATGATGAAGAGGAAGAGGATGTTGCTCCAGCACCTAAGGCCCAAAAGCTAATGGGAGATGCAATTAAGTCAGGGGCTGCTGCTAAGCCCAAACCTGCTCCCAAAGCTGCTGCTCCGGCCACCAAGACTGCACCCAAGAGGAGTACAAGAAACATTCATGCTGAGGAGAAGAACGAGGACCCAGTGCCTGAAGTTGAAGAAGAAGAAGCTGAAGCCCAAGTGTTAAGGAAGCTCAAGCCAAAGATTCCAGACCACAATGGTACACATCAAGTAGCAGAGGACATGAGGATCAAGAAGGATGCAGCTCTAAGACTTTGGAGTAAGAATGACCCATATGTTGTAAGGAGGAGAATTCTTGTGGATTACAGGTTCCACACTAAGGAACAACAACATTTCTATGTGACTATTCTGCTTGATAAGAAGCCCATAGTATGTTACATGAGATGGGTTGACTGGACATACATTAGAGAAAATGAAGATTACTTCCCAGGTGTCTATGACAACTTCAAGGCTTGTGAACTGGACAAGTTTGTTGGCCAGAAGCTGAAAAAGTGGAATGATGAGCTGATCATGCAATTTTACTCCACTGCTCACTTTTATCCTGATGGCAGAATTGTATGGATGTCAGAAGGTACTAGGTACCAATCCACTGTTGATGAATGGGCCAGATTGATAAATGCCCCAGAAGCTCATGAGGATGACTTGGATGTGTATGCCAAGAACAAGGAAGACCATAACTCAATGGCAAGTATGTACAAGGAAATTCCTGATGCATACCTGGAAACTCACAAGTTTGGCTCAGTGAAGAACTTATTGTCAGGCCTGCCTACTATCAATACCATCCCGAGGCATACTCTTTTGCCCAAGTCTAGAGATCACAAAATGATAAGAGGATATTCCATCAACTTGTTGCACACATTTGATGTTCCTCAGAAGTTTAAAGTGATGAGTTTGATTGTGGAAACAATCAAGAGGACAGTTGCAGATCAGAAAAGGTCTTGTGGGTATGCTCCACAAATTCAGGTGCTCATCAAGTCCAAGATGGGCACAGACACTTATATGTTGGACAAGGAGCATTTACCTCTCAAGCCAGATTTTGAGGATACCATTTTTGTCATGAATGAGGAAGCTCCTTCCTCCGTGCAAGCACATGAGAAGAGAGAGCAGGCAAGGGCAGAGAAAGCTGATAAGACGCCAAGTGCTGAAGAGGCATCTCAGGTGTTCTTAAAGAGTAAGCAAGATCAACTTGGATATCTGATCCAATCCACCGTGAGGATTGAGAAGGGCTTGGCTACCCTGACTCAAAATCAGGATAGTTTGGAGAGGATCATTGAACAGAAATTCTATTATCTTGATGTCAAAGTAATTGAGATTCAGTTAGTGGTTGAGAAACTCCAGGAGGAAGTGGAGGAGAAGAAAGGCAAGTCTACTACAGATGCTTTCACAAGAGTGCCAAGAAGTCAGAGGTTTGCTACAGTGCCTGTTTCAGATACTAGAGCCACTACATCAGCACCAGTAGCCATAGCTTCAGTGCCACCTCCAGCAGCCACTCCACCAGCTCCAGCTACATCTATAAAAGCTTTCGTCCTTGGAGTCATCTCTACACCACCTCATGAAGACCAAGCCTGAGAGACGCATAGCACTATGCATATTTTTATCTTTTTGGTAACTTGTTGCCAATGGGGGAGAAATATGTATAGATCATAGTCTTCGAGAGAGAGTGTTGTTTTTGTCTATCTTTGCACTTTATTTGCTTGATACTTTATTGTGTGGTTGCTTGATACACTATGCCTTTTGTGAAATACTTGGATGATCATGTGTTTGATCATATGCTACCTTAATGTGTGTGTGAATGATATTATCCCTTATATCCATTTATGATCATTCACTCTGCTTGGTGATGAGTGCATCTTTTCAATTGTTATCATTTTGAGCGCTCCACCAAGATGTATGTGACATGGAAGAGTGACCCATGATCCTAACACATTGTGCAATTGCAGTCCAAAGCAAATTTAAATAATGCACAAATTTAGGGGGAGCTCTTATTTGTTACATACTTCTCAAAGCGACGATGTTCTTCAATCATATTATCATTTGTCGACGCTTTGATCTATATGTTGTCATCCATTACCAAAAAGGGGGAGATTGAAAGTGCAACTATCCCTGGGTGGTTTTGGTAATGATTAACAACATATAGCTCATTGAACTAATGCCATTTCAAGATAAATATTTCAGGAAAGTTCAATGTTTGGCATGGCATGGATTAAGACTGTGGACCCCTCAAAATGCTAAGGACAATAGATTGGCTCAAGCTCTAAAGTCCAAGACTCTACATTTTCTATTTTAGTGATCCATGATCACATTGAGTCTATAGGAAAGCCAATACTATTAAAAGGGGATGAGGTGTTGCTTAATGGCTTGCTTGCTCAAAATGCATAGTGATATGCTCCAAAGCCCTCAACCACTTTCTCATATCCACATATGTCCCAAACCAAAAGTCAAACTCGGCCCCACCGGTTTGATACATCCGGCGCCACCGAGTTCATTTGACATAGCCACTGCCAGAAACCCTAGTCACTTCACTCTCATCGATAGGGATCTCGGTCTCACCGAGATGGGGTTGCAAACTCTTTGTTTCCCTTCATAACGTTTTGGTCTAACCGAGATGAGCGATCGGTCCCACTGAGTCTGCAATGCAAACTCTCTGTTTCCTTTCCGTAACACTTCGGTCCCATCGAGACGAGCGAATCGGTCCCATCGAGTTTGCCTGACCAACTCTCTGGTTAGCTTATCACCAAAGTCGGTCCAACCGAGTTTGTGTAATCGGTCCAACCGAGATTACGTTATGCCCTAACCCTAATGATATTGGTCCCACCAAGTTGACATGTTGGTCCCACTGAAATTGCCTAACGGTCACATTATGTACTGAATCGGTCCGCCCGAGTTTTCTGATTCGGTCCCACCAAGTTTGGTATATTGTGTGTAACAGTTAGATTTTGTGTGGAGGCTATATATACCCCTCCACCCTCTCCCCATTCATGAGGGAAGCCATCAGAATGTGCCTACACTTCCACTACTCATTTTGTGAGAGATAACCACCTACTCATGTGTTGAGACCAAGATATTCCAATCCAACCATATGAATCTTGATCTCTAACCTTCCCCAAGTTGCTTTCCACTCAAATCATATTTCCACCAAATCCAATCCTATGAGAGTGAGTTGAGTGTTGGGGAGACTATTATTTGAAGCACAGGAGCAAGGAGTTCATCATCAACACACCATCTATTACCTTCTGGAGAGTGGTGTCCCCTAGATTGGTTAGGTGTCACTTGGGAGCCTCCGACAAGATTGTGGAGTTGAACCAAGGAGTTTGTAAGGGCAAGGAGATCGCCTACTTCATGAAGATCTACCCTAGTGAGGCAAGTCCTTCGTGGGCGATTGCCATGGTGGGATAGCCAAGCTTGCTTCTTCGTGGACCCTTCGTGGGTGGAGCCCTCCATGGACTCGCGCAGCCGTTACCCTTCGTGGTTTGAAGTCTCCATCAACTTGGATGTACGATAGCGAACCACGCCAAAAACATCCGTGTCTCCTATTGCGTTTGCACTCTCCAATCCCTTCCATTTATATTCTTGCATGTTGCATGCTTTACTTTCCGCTGCTTATATACTCTTTGCATGCTTTCCTGAATTGTGTTAAGATTGCTTGACTTGTGCTAATTTGTTAAAATCTGCCAAGAACTAAAATTGGGAAAAAGGATAAGTTTTTATTTGGTCAAGTAGTGTAATCACCCCCCCCCCCCTCTAGACATACTTTTGATCCTCCAACTATCAATCCCTGGAAGTACATGCATTACAGGACAAAATGTACTGACAAGAGCAAAGGGCTACACTTCTGCACTGGCATTGTCTGTGTATTCTACTTTTTGGTAAGATTAAATATAGATCTGATCTTTTTTAGTAAATGGTGGGCGAGGGAGATAAGATGCAGAATGCTAGACAATGAACCAATCCCTCTTCCCATAATACAAGAATGTTTTGAACTCTGGTGTACTGTACAAAACGTTCTTATATTATGGGACGGAGGGAGTAGCTGTTAATGTAAGTATTGTGATAGACGACATTCAGTCCTTACAAGAGGAATGCAGAACTAAACCTCTTAAAAAGCATTGGGTTGATTCTAAATTTATGTAAGAGTCCATACGGATCTTATAATGTCCACCAAATGGACGATAACGATGCTAACATGTGCAGTGATACTACATAATCAAACAACTATGAAAGTAAGTATGGTCATAGAGGGCAAGAGGTACTCACAAGAGCAATACATTGTGCAGTATAGTTGCGAGATTCAGTGGTCCCTTGAGAATGAATGTTCTTCTACTAATAGTTTTCGTACAAGTGAGACGTTAAGGCAAATGCAGAAATGTAGATCAAATTGTGATGTGATATCATAGACAGTACCTTACGCTGTAGCCGAGAGCAATGTGTAACAAGATTATTCCAGTCACCGTCGGATAAATGTAGCACCGGAGACTTTACAGAAATTTCGTTTAGAGGCTTGTGAGGTAGGAATGATACTTCATCAATGGGTGCTTGAGAAGCGCAACCAACCATTGCTCATCTTCACAATTAAGTTTGGTGCTCACCTATTTAAAAGAATGAAATCTTGTGTCTTCTGTCAGTAGAAACATATGCAGTAATGACCATGAATTACATTAGTACATTACTTACGCGTAAGTTGCGGAGGAAGACTGGAAATTGTTCTGTGTCTGCGGTATAATCTTTCCATGAAGGAAAGATGCGCACAAAGTTCCTGACAATAATAAAAGCTTCATCTTCTAAATTGGGAAGAAATGGAACAGGTGTCCTATTTGCTGCAATTGGGGCTCTCTCTGGTTCGAAAAGGGATTTGGTGTACTCTTTGCTGGAATGGGGGTTTTGCGTCGTAGAGCTGGTGTTATGTCAACTGGCATCATCATACTGTTTGCTGCAGTTGGGGTCTGCTGAGTTGGGGCATCAGAAATGACCAGTGTAGTAGGTCTAGAGTCTGCTATAGTTGGGGTGTTTTGTGGGTCAGGTGATATTGCAACTACACCAAATGGGCTATTTGATTTATCAGGTTCCACTACCTTTTCCAAATACTTTTCTTGTGCTCCTCCACGATCAACAATCACCCTGTTCCTTTTGAACGTCTGATACACAAGAACATCATTTGAATGGATAAATATGGTATGATGACAGATGGAATATGTACTGAAAATGGATAGGCAGGGAGTATTCACATACACGATGTGTAAACTAAGCTAATGGTAGTTCAACAAAGTAGAAGCAATGCAAAGCATCATTTGCAAGATATGTGTGACCAATACGAATCCATTTTGTATTCCTATACGAATCTTTATAAATCATTCTATGTGTTTTTATATATCTTCAAAAGCATGACAAAGATGTATTTCACTGTCATATATGAATATGGTTTACAAATGCCAATATTGAAATTCAGAAGCTAGAATCTAGTTTAAGGTGAATTCGAATAGTTGGAACACTTCATGTCCAACTCAAATGTCACATGCAGCATAATGTGTACTCCCATTTAGATATGTACACAAGCGATGTATCAAGATTCAAATACCGAGTCAATCAACCAAGAATGTACAGAACTAACAGACATGTAAACACTTATAGAGTATATGGATCAATAATATCAACTAACATACATAAGCCAGGCCGTTGTACTTTTTTTGCTACAACAACATCCTTTTTTTAGCCAAGCTACTACAACATCTTGGCCCTTTCCGATGCATGCCACTTATTGTCCATCTATACTACTATCATTGCTGAATGAACATTCAACCCAATTGGCATATTTGTAGGTCTCGCACAGCAATCAAAATGAAATGTCTCCGAGTTTTATCAATTAATACAGACTTGTGCTCAAATAAAATGACAAACCAAAAAACAAAAAACAATTATTACATGATCTCTAAAACAAATGGTTTGATTGATTACATGAACAAACAACACAAACGTTATTAAACAATGGAAAGAACATTTCACCTCTTATACCAAGTGGGAATTTAATTTACTTTTATCCTTCAGGACCTTAACAATGCGATCAGTCTCATCTTGCTTCGTTTTGAAATCCACCAAATATTTAATGGTTGACTTGAGTACTACTTGTGATTGTGCTGTTTGCTTCCTCAACATGTCAACTTCATTTCTAAGTGCAGAAGCAGAATCTCTTTCTACCACTAGTTTAGCCTCTAGAGCATCATCAGTTGGTAATTCATAATGCACGATTGGCCCGGTACCACTGCTGTGGGATGATACAACATCCATGGGGGCCTCGCTCTTTGATCTTGGGATAACCTGTTTTGCTATTAAAATTCCGATTGGATTCAGAAAAGTTGAAGTTAGCAAAACATCTCAACTGGGAGGTATAACAGCAAACCAGTTAAACAAACAAGGAATTAAAGAGTTTCAATTGGATGCTGAAAAGTAGTTATTAACATCATTGTAACCCATTGTTGCAGCAGCAAAGCAATTAAACAAACAAGTAGCCATTTAAGTTCAGGCAAACGGGTAATTCTTAATAGTAAGTATCAAACACATAGATAGGCACAATCTATAATAGGATTAACAGACTGTGGCATTATGTAATCAGTAGCAAACTAAATTAAGCCAAGCAACGTAATTGAACAATTTTGCAATAAGTGGCTAACTAAAATTCCGAGAAGCAGGTAACTGAACTTATGCTAGCTCTTTGTACAGGCACACTGCAACTTCTTTTTCACTTACAAGGTTGTACGAAGGAGTCCATGGCATCAATTGCTTGGATACGCAGTCCCAATACTTCTTTCTTCCCACACAGCATTGGTAAGTCGAATGGTTAATCTGGTAAGATGGTGTGTCCTTGATATGTTATATGAGCAGGTGTAGTCAGACTAGTTGTAGCGACACACATCACACTGGCTTTTACTGTATATTTCATGCGATTACTTTTGGCATATCGAGATCTAAGCTATCTACAGTAGGATGAAAAGACTGGCATCCTTCACATTATTGGCGAACTCAGTTCATAGAAACAAGCAATTCAACCATTCTGTGGGTAAATCAAAAGTGCCACTGGAATATTTTTCACTACCCTAATCATACACGCAAAAAGGAGCGACGCCACCATGGGGGCTGGTATGGGCGGCCGCCTGGGGTGGCTGGAAAGTGTGCACCTAGTTTGAGTCGTCCAGGTTGGCCCAGGCTAGTTTTGTTCGTCCCAACGCACGAGAAGGCCATGTAAAAATGAAGAAAAATGTTTCAATTTGGATGGGCCAATCACATAAGTGCAAGGCAGGCCCTGTAGCAGGCTCGCGGCCCAAACGAGCGCCTCCCATATCGATCGACAGCAGGAAAAATCCCAATTCGTTCGCTCCAACCTCCAGTCTGGTTTGCTCCTAACCTAGCCACCGCTGGACAGACCGACACAGCACTTCCTCGTGCCCTCGTTGGAGGGCGGTCGCCGGGCTTCAAGCGAACGAAAGGACAAGAGGATGAAGATCCAACCCTGGGTGTAGCCTACATGGGAGGCAGCGGCAACAGCACGGGCATGGCATCGAGCTTGCGCAAATGGACAGTCGCAGCTTGCAAGAGTAGCATGCGCAACGAGCAGGTACATCACATCCCTGATTATATCTAATTCAACTGTTCAATTTCTGGCCAATAGTTAAACCTGACGGTGTTGTAAAACTGCTTGTATGTAGGGAATCTATGAGAAAATGAAACCAATTTCTGCTTATTTTATAACTCCCCCAGTCAATACTAAACTGACTGAATCTGATGTATCTAATTAAGTTTCCAGTGAAAACATACAAGCTCATGTTGTTCTTCAGCCTGAAGTGTCTAATGAACAGACTGCTAATGAAGGATTTGATGCAAACATATTACATGCTCCTGGTGATGAACATACAGTCTCTAGTGAGGGATGTAATGCAAGCATTTTTGCAAGCTCCCATTGAAGGATTTAGTGTCTAATGATGATCTGCTATGTTGAGAGAGACATAGAGATTTGCAGGCATTGATGACAAGCAAATTATAGTGCATTTTCATGGCTTGAGGAAACGTCGAGGCCATCTACCAGAAAGTCCCTGTATCATGACAACGTAGCATAAATACTTTTCTAATATGTTGTTTGAAACTATTGGCATACTTGTGCATGATAGATATATTGATATGAAGTTTGCGCACTAGTTGTAGGTGCAATTACACTTCGATATTTTCAGCCAGAGAACGAATAATTCAAGCAGGTACAGACCATGTTTGTAGTCCTTGTACACCATGTTGCATTTTGAGTTTTTTGGTGCTTGCATCATTTAGTGTTTATAATCTGAACTACTTTGGATCATTAGCTGGTTTTCAAAGTGCATGTAGCTTCTCATTTCTCAAGTTATGTTGATTTCCGGAGTGCAAGTGCCTTCATATTTTTTAAGTTAAATGTTCGCCCCTGGTAACTTGAATTCATGGATCCGCCACTGCACACAAATCATACACGAATGCCAGTACGAATTAAATGAAATGAAGGGACTTACGCTAGCTCGTTGTACAGGCTCACTTCAGCTCTGCTTGCGCTTGGGATGTTCCATGTACAAGTCCATGTTACCACTTGCTTGGATGTGCAGGCCTTGTGCTCCTTGCATCCCCCTCTGCATTTTTGACACAGGGAATGGTTGATCAAATAAGAGGAATCGACCTTACTGTTGTACCAAAGGACAGATAATTACAAGGTTATACATGTGTGCAGGATGTGTACCAGATCCCGTAGTGCCGTCATGCTTCATTAAAAAATGGTTTTGCTTGTTTCAGATGATATCTCCAAAAGAAATAAGAGTTATAGTCAGAGTTGCATAGGCGTGTAAGCTAAGAGAGCAGTGAAAGGATATCCAAACATCGTAGGAACAGTGCACAAGGGAGTGATGTGTGGATACCTAGTTCGGGCCGGCGTTTGGGCATGCTCGCCTAGCTGGAGTGCGGGTCACTTCAGAGCCGTTGAGGGTGATGCGCTGGCATTGGCTGGCCGCGCATGGATGCAGATCTTGAGTGGCAGCGGAGCGCTACGATGCGGTGGACGAGACCGTTGGTGATGTCCCAACGGCCTTGGGGGGTGGAGGTGCGACGATGTGCTCGGTGAAGTAGCCCAGGTGTGGTGGGAGACGGCGTCGGTGAAGCGCACCTGATGCGGTGGAAGTTGGTGTCTGTGAGGCACGTCGGTTGCGGCGGCCGATGTTGTCGGTGGACCACCCGGTGTGGTGGATGAGGGCTTAGATGAGGTAGCTCCGATGCGGTGGTGAAGCGTGACCATCATCTTCGTCGTCGTCGTCTGGCACAGAGGTGGGGAAAGAGACGAGACAAGGGGAAATTCGAACTTTGCTTGGGTTGCCGGCAAATTAGGGATTTGAGCAATCTGGGCGCGGAAGGGGACGGTGGAGAAGGGAGATTTTGCAGGGCTGGAATTAGGGCCGCCATATATTTCATTCCAAAACGTGGAAGAGTGAACTTATTTTGTTGTCATCCTTTTTGGGGGGGGGGGGGGGGGGGAGGGAGGGAGGTGGTGGGTGGCTGGGTGCTAAGCATCGGTTCAACTCACGCGACCACCACGACACGACCCTGGTCTGCCTGGTGCGCCTACATTTGAGAATGCAAACGAATCTTCTTGCATTTGCAAACGAATCTGTATGTATTACCATGCCCGTGTTTTCCTTGCAAATAATTAGTCATTCGAAACAAGATACTATAAATTAATTAGTAAGCGTGCACGTGCAAATGCACGTCCCATATTTTATAAGTTAATTATGGTGGCATTTATCTTAATCCATCGACATGGTTGATATATCTAGATTTGAATGGATTCTTTTGTACAATAGCGCAAACATTATTACAGATTGTATATGTGTATTGTAGGTCTTGCTATAGATTGGACATTGGAAATCTTTGTGAAATGCTATATAGCATCATAAAAATGAAAAACGGCATTGACATGTTGATAAATATTTTTTTATATAAAATTTCATGTAGCACAAATACACAGCGAACTGTCTCGGTACAAAGTCAAAAGAAAAAAGAAGTTGTCATGATTCATGAACAAAGTCTGAATAAACAAAGGAACCATGTCATGACCCCGACTCAATGCCACATCAATCTAGCATGTAACACCTCATATCACTTCACGGCCTCACGCACGGTATTCCCACAGGTGTCGCCTTACCTTTGCCCGGGACCGTTTGCGCCTTTTGGCACACGTATATGATAGTGTCGCTAGCATCCATATGATAAGGAGTCCGGGCTGACATGGCTGGTCGTAAACCCAAAGTGGCACAAACTTACAGGGACAGGCATCCATGACCCAGCATCGAACGTGTCGGTCATCAGCGAGTGGATCCAGGCTGTAGCACTGGGCTAGCAGGACTCTGGTGAACCGGGCTGTAGCGGGCTAATAGGACTCCGGTATTCATCGCGTGACATTTCCCCGAAGGGACAGACACAGGAACGAAGAAGGACACATGCGGACCAGCCTAAGTGTTCTGGAGCAGTAGCAAGCTACCATGGCTTAGTGGAAGCACTAAGAGACATTTCCCGGTAAGAGAGGCTACTAAGGATAAACAACTAGATAGTCAGATCCCACACATACCAAGCATTTCAATAACATACACACAAGATGCTTGATATGTGCAAATACAACATGGCATCACAACATGATTCTACAACTCAAGTATTTTATTCAATAGGCTCCGAGGAGCGAGATATTACAAACATGGGTCTCATGACCCAACATTCAGAGCATACAAGTCAAAGCACATGCGGAAGATTAACATGTCTGAGTACAGACATCTACAAATGAAAAAGGCTGAGAAGCCTGACTATCTACCTGATCCCGCCGAGGGCACAAGATCGTAGCTGAGGTAACAAGCTAAACGTTGAAGTCCACGCAGAACTACTAGTGAGACGTAAGTCTCTCTGCAAAAACATAAAATAGGCAAACGTGAGTACAAATGTACCCAGCAAGACTTACATCAGAACTATCTACATATGCATCATTATCAACAAAGGGGGTGGTGGGGTTTAACTGCAACAAGCCAGCTTTGACTCGGTGGCTATCCTGAACTACGACTGCAAGTAACTCTTTTGAGGTGGCGCACACGAGTCCACATATTCACCATATCAATACTCCGCTATGGATCCGCTCCCGTCTCCCTACGAGAACGCCACCCATAGCACTCACGCTTATCTTGCGCATTTTAGAGTATCCACTTTCACTTGTCTATGAACTATATAGGCAACCCAGAAGTCCTTTACCGCGGACACGACTATTCGAATAGATCATATTAACCCTGCAGGGGTGTACTTCTTCACACACGCTCTCGCCACTTACCGCCATGTACACCTCGTGTATCTCGGCAACCTTCAAGCAAAAGCCTGGCGAGGGAGTCGGCCACGACCTGACTAACCACACAAGTCTCTCGTCCAGGTTTATCTCCTATTCGGGTTCCATCCGCAAGGAGATCCGGCCGGGGGGTCGCTCACGGCCCCAAACGATGTGAGCAGGGTTCCCAAGCCCACCATCCGGGTGCCACTTGGTACACCGTGCCACTGTACCTAGTCTGTCCCAAGCCCACCTGTACCGGGTGCCACTTGGTAGACTACTAACACTACCTACAAACACCAGAAACTAGTTGCAACTCCTGGACAGAGATCAACTTGATTAATAAGTCGAGAGAGCTTGAGTGCTTGGAGCCCAATGTGTGGTAGTAACTGTTCATGGATCACAAACACAGAACTCAGTTCCTAAGGACGGCTTCAATGAGACAACCCACCATGTACTCCTACATGGCCTCTCACTGCTACCTTTACCAAATCGTGTTCACACACTTAGCTCTCAACAGTAGGACATGTTCACACACCTCCAATTCATCCCCGATGAATCAGACCTGACACAACTCTAAGCAATAGCAGACATGACAAACAAGCATGAATGAGTAGGCACATCAGGGCTCAAACAACTCCTACTCATGCTAGTGGGTTCATCTATTTACTGTGGCAATGACAGGTCATGCAGAGGATAAAGGGGTTCAACTACCGCAACAAGTAACAGTTGTATCGTTGTTGTCCTAATGCAGTAAAATAGAGCAGGAGTGAGAGAGTGGGATTGTATCGGAATGAACAAGGGGGTTTTGCTTGCCTGACACTTCTGAAGATAGAATAGCTCTTCATTGGTGTCATTGATCACATCGTCGGAACCACGTCTATCGAGAGGGGACAAACACCGACAAACAAGGAAGAAACACAATCAATGTAATGCACAATATGATGCATGATCATGACATGGCAATATGCTGTGATTTGAGCTAATGCATCTAGCAGTAGGTTAAATGGAGTTGGTTTGAATCCAAGATTCAAATTCAAACTCCACATGTGGTTATTTAAATGCCATTCATACTATTTGTCCTAAACAGTAGTCATAAGTTGTTCTAACATGCATGAAACCAGTATAGATGGATAGATTGGATTTTTCTGATCATTTTTCATATAAAATTTATTTCATTTGGAGTTATGGTTGAATTACTATGAATTTTAGAAGTTTAAGCCTTTTTCTGGATTTTCTGAATAAATAGAATTAAATTAATACTAGAAAAGGATTACCGCGTCAGCCTGACGTCAGTGTGACGTCAGCAGGTCAACAGGGCTCCCCGCGTCCAACCTGACCAGTGGGGTCCACTGGTCAGTGACATAGTGCTGGCTAGTGTCGCTGACAGGTGGGGCCGGGTCAACAGACACATCATCAAGTCAACCAGACATGTGGGCCCAGTCGACAGCCAGGTCAGCGCGGTCAAAGCTGACGCATGGGACCACTGTGGTTAGTTAAACCTAAACAGGAGCTAAACTAATATTAATTAAGGGCATGGGGCCCATGTGTCATTGGCCCATGGGGTTGTTTAGTGGGGAATTAGCCGCTAATCACGCGGCCACGTCGGCGTGGACGGAGTTAGGCCGCCGACGACCATCCAGTGCGGCGGCGTCGCTCGTCCTGGCGATTCCGGCGATGAGAGGAGGAGGGGTTGCGCTTGTTGGAACGCCCGCATTGCGGCGCGTCCAACGGTGGCCGCGGCTGGAGCCTGGGTGAAGCGAGTCGGCGATAACGACGCCAAAGGTGGCTACCGGAGCACGGGCAACAGCGTAGGCGGCGTCGCGGCATGCTAACAAGCGAGGTTAGGCGCTGGGGGGCTCTACGGGTCATGGCGAGCTCAATGGGTGCACGCCCGTGACAAAATGGTTACCGGGGCCACGCTGGCGACGAGGCCAGGCGGCGGCGCGATTCGGTCGGCAAGGGGGCGATGGCTACAGGGCGTAAATGATCTCGGGGAGAGGAGGTTACGATGCGGGGGCTCATGGTGGTTCCAGAGGTCGTCGAAGCGGGCTCGGGGAAGGCTTGACGGCGTCGGAATCCCGGCGACAATCATCGGAACCCGAGGATGAAGATGACGTTGATGGCGGCACTCCGAGGGCCTTCCGGTCGCATAGATCGGCGGAGACGGCGTAGCGGATGACGTCGAAGCTCGTGGGCCTGTCGGGGGAGCGAGGGGGTGCGGTCGACACGACGGCAGCGAACGGTGGCGACGAGCGCGCTCGGGCGTTCGCGGGAGGGAGAAACAGACGAGGGGGAGGAGCACAGGGAGAGTGAGAAGGGTTGGGGGTTGCGTGACGTCACGGAGGGAGTCCAGGGCGACGAGGGGGCAGCCAGGCAGGCAGCTGCCGGCGTGGGATGCCGCGGCGCCGTGGCTGTCTTCTCCTCTGCCTTCTGGCAGGAGGAAGAAGACGCCCCTGCCCTCGGTGGGGCCGGCCAGGTGGCTGGGCTGCCAGGTGGGCTGGGCCTCTGCTACAGGAGCAGGCCATGTGAGGTAAGCCCAGGTTAGTCCTCTCTCTCTTTTATTTAATGTTTTCTATTTTTTGTCTTTGTTATTTTGGATTTAGTAAAATACTAAATCACTTAATAAAATCCTGAAATAAATTGTGGGCACATACTCGATTATTCCCAACAGCCCTCAACTATTCTCAGAATTTATTAGAGCATTTAAAATATTTATGGAATTTAAATGCCCCAATTCAAATATAATATGAGTTAATTCAAAAATCCATAAAGGGCCAAGAAATATGCTCATCATTTTTGGCAGAGGTTTTTACCCTTATCAAAAATCATAAACATTTCCAAAGGCATTTTGGGTTCATTGAAGATTATTTTAGGTCGAACCTATTTGATTTGATCTGGTGCTAGGGTTTGAACAATCCCCATTTCAAGTTAAAAAGAGATTAAACATGATGCAACACATGACTAGCAAGCTCAGAGCATACCAGAACTAGGGATGTGACAACTCACCCCCACTAAGCAAGAATCTTGTCCCGAGATTCAAGACGTGAGGTAGGAAGTTAGAGGGAACACATAGCTGACACAATCTTCACGATCCAGGTTGCGCCTTATAAGAACTTTGATTCGATCACCATCATCGTCTCGATGTCTTGCTCTGAGAACTTTAACTGACATGACAATGAGAGGAAAGGGAAAATTTTAGAAGGATCGATCTTCTCGAAGATCGGACAACCCAGGATCAACTCACGAAGTGAGACATAGCAACACCTCTCGAGCTGAGACACGAAGCACACATCCAAAGGGATGGACTGGAACAGATGACAAGGGTTCACTAGGTAGGCAACAATTTCGCGCTTAAGAAGGTGGTGAACGGTTGTCAACGTAGCGAGGAGTAGAGTTGCCATGATACCAAAATGGGACATCTAGGAGGAGGGTGATTCGTAGAATTATTACCTTAAGTGGCAAAAAGAATTACCTTTGATTCAGAGATCATTGAAACTCTTTAAACCAGCCTAAGGCAAATCACAATCGATCATTTGAAGGAGTCCGAAAGAATGACATTCTCGGGTCACAATGGATGATGTGGACTACCTTGTTGAACACAACACAAGGGATGACTTTAGTAACTTGGGAGGAGCTCAACAGTAGAGAGCGAGTCCACTGTTTGAGAAGTTATAGCATAACCGAGCAAACTGAGAGCAATCCCAGTTAGTGCCGATGATAACACCTAGCGCTTGTGCGTGCTCTCAAGAACTTGAGCATTTCCATATTCATCAGGGTTTACCAATCTCCGTGTCAAGGATCCTGGCAACACAACATACTACCATGATGAATAATGATGGATGATGCAGATGCAAAGGAAGATAACACCTTCTCAGATTTCACCTTAGCGAGGCCAAGGAAACAAAATCTGGATGATCGACCGAGAGACATTTGGCACTCAGCTTCTAATGTTCTCCTTGATGTGCTAGCGTAACCCATTTACATGGTTTGGTATCTAGAACATCAAGTAAAAGGTCAGATTTGGGGAGCACAATAGAAAATCCATAAGGAACAACTAAGGAATAAATCCTATGAAGTCCTTATGGGGAGGTGGCCAACTCCCTCAATCAAGATTTTACAATATTAGGTCTTTCGACTGGGTGTGTTGGCCACGACCCCACTTCACCGGGATACAGAGAGGCCAATATTATAGTTCTTGGGAAACGTTCCAACCATCATATCTACCTGAGATTCAAATTTGGTTGGTGTCAGAATAATCCAGACTCATCGAGTCTAGGAAGAAAAATGAAAGTTTGCAACACCAATCGACGGGATGACGTTGCGAGATTCTCAGGGAATGAACTACGATAGCAAGCTCCCAAACATGAGCTGGTTCTGCTACACACATGTGAGCATCCTGTCCCAGACAATCATGCCCATGTAGTAGTCTTATAATGAAACACTACCGAATTCAGGTTGGGGAACCATCATCGAGGATATCGTGGTCCTTACATAAGTCCGGATTAGCTCTTATGAAGGAACTCCTTCTCCTTGAACAAATCAGTCAGTGGCTTGGTGTGCTAAGGATACATATAGAATGGAGGTTGCAAGTCTCAAAACCACAGAATGTTTCGCACATATGCATGACCGATTTGGGATGATTCCAGAGGAAGCAACATTGACTTTCTCTAATTCACGGCGGCAACTTGCATTAAAATGCACATGATCTAGAGGAAGTCACTTCTTTCATCCGAACATATGCTTCATGCATGGGACATGAAGATAATGCTTATAAAAGTTTCCAATAGTAGCTTAATGTCCAACAAAATCATGGAGAAGTTAAGAATGTTATCGATGAGCTCAACAACCATCCATCCAGATTTCCATATAGGTGGAATTCCACAATTAGGTGAACAAGGTGATAGCATTGGTCAGACCCAGAAGATATAATGGTGTATGCTCGAGTAAAACAACCACGAGTAAGACAACATTACGAATATTGTTGGTTCTGACTTGATTTGACGATAGCCCATATGCAAATCAAAGGTTTGGATAAGACAATAAATCCAACAATTGGCCACAAGGATCAATCAATGAAGATATCATCTTTCTTCAACACACACGGACAAGGATATCCCTTTGGAATGAACTGAGTCAGACAAGCTTTTATCTTCCAACTCTCCAAGTTGTTGTTTAGCTTAACCAACTAGCTTAGGGGTATCCAACACAGACACTTGGAGAAGGGTTGGTTACAAGGAACCAACTTGATCATGAACTCAACATAACGGTCAGGGAACAACCTGGTAATACCTCTGAGAAGATATACGGAAAATCACGAACCACCGATATGTCACTAAGCTCGAGAACAATCTTGCTTTTCAGGGCAAGACGATGTGATCATGAGAGTGATGGATTGACACAATCCTATCTCATTAATCGAGGAGTGCACCAGGGAAAATGGACTAGGTCGCACGATAATTCTTAGGATGATGATTCAATAACCAACACGCTAGGAATGAGAATATTGTCCATTAACTACCAAGCAATGGAGTTGCTAGGAGTATTGATTTCACACATCACGATTCACTTGTCGGCACTCCGGTTAGAAGAACACGGAACCGAGGAATGAACAATGATGGGAAGAAGTATCACTGTATCAAGAGTTCATAGGAAGGTGTGCAGTTCCCATGATATTCTTGATGTAAAGATGGTAATACTCCATGGTAGAACAGAACAAAATCTGGAATTGCAGTTTGATCTGCGGAGTACAACTACTTTGACCCAATCCTGGATATGGATGAGGTACTGGAGTTTGTTTCTCCTATTCATTCTGAAATAGAATGGCTTGACGGACCACAAGAATAGTACGCATCAAAGAACACGAATGCATAACTACTCCTTACTATCAATTGATAGATGAGGGCCAACAAACAACTAAAGGGGGACAACTCAAAGGAACATATGATTTTCTGAGTTGTGGATGCATAGATTAGTATGTCGAATGAGTTCAACATATTTCTTCCGGATAACCCATGCAGAAAGGTTGAACTGGCAGAGTCACAATGTGGAAAGGAGAACTCATCAAGAGCACTCTGGTTGTGATCTTTTGGTTCAAAGAACTTCTGCCATAAGCAGTCCATGGTACTTGGAAGAAGGTAATACCACCAACCTCGAGGACTATTGCAAGGTTACTAATATCCTGAAGGGACTAGCAAACACTATCAACATGAGGTAAGTGGAGTGAATCTCGGGGTTCAAAACCCAGGAGTAGAATACCTACTAACAAATGGCATCACGGGATGCTTTCGAGAATGATGGCCAGAATCATCACTCTGGGACACAAATCATGGCTAAATTACTAGGTAATACTCTAAGACACCTAGGGCCATAATAATAACTCCAACATATATGTCGAGGCAATAGAGTACCTCAACTCAGCAATTAGTGTGATTAACCTGGCCTAAAAGAACATCGAAACTAGAGGGAAAGTATTTTGCAAATGCATCAGATTGTTTAGAAACCTGGGATGACTCGGACAGCATAACGACTGTAAATGCTCGAAAAAGATTTAAGACATTCTACAAATGGTGGCATAACCACTCGATCATCGTAATATCAAGGTTCTGAGATCAACTATGAATACACGGAGATAGTAAAAACTGAAATGAGGCTTAAATTCAACAATCTTACAACTCTACAGAGTAGTAACACGTGATCCTGATAGAAAGAGGAGGTAGCCTAGTTCCTTAAGCCCGCGGGAAAGATAAGATGACTCGGATCAGAGGGAATAAGGTATAAGGAGTAAAAGAGCCTTACGTTCCATCCCACAATCAATTCCCTTATATAACTAAAGAATTTCTAGACTCAACTTTGACCAGTTTGGTTGGTAATCCTACAGGCAGTCAAGCTCCGATACCAAAGCTGTCAGGACCCCGACTCAATGCCACATCGATCTAGCATGTAACACCTCATATCACTTTGCGGCCTCACGCACGGTATTCCCACGGGTGTCGCCTTACCTTTGCCCGGGACCGTTTGCGCCTTTTGGCACACGTATATGATAGTGTCGCTAGCATCCATATGATAAGGAGTCTGGGCTGACATGGCTAGTCGTAAACCCAAAGTGGCACAAACTTACAGGGACAGGCATCCATGACCCAGCATCGAACGTGTTGGTCATCAGCGAGTGGATCCAGGCTGTAGCACTGGGCTAGCAGGACTCTGGTGAACCGGGCTGTAGCGGGCTAACAGGACTCTGGTATTCATCGCGTGACATGTCCCCAAAGCGATAGACACAGGAACGAAGAAGGACACAAGTCGGCCAGCCTAAGTGTTCCGGAGCAGTAGCAAGCTACCATGGCTCAGTGGAAGCACTAGGAGACATTTCCCGGTAAGAGAGGCTACTAAGGGTAAACAACTAGATAGTCAGATCCCACTCATACCAAGCATTTCAATAACATACACACAATATGCTCGGTATGTGCAAATACAACATGGCATCACAACATGACTCTACAACTCAAGTACTTTATTCAATAGGCTCCGAGGAGCGAGATATTACAAACATGGGTCTCATGACCCAACATTCAGAGCATACAAGTCAAAGCACATGCGGAAGCTTAACATGTCTGAGTACAGACATCTACAAATGAAAAAGGCTGAGAAGTCTGACTATCTACCAGATCCCGCCGAGGGCACAAGATCGTAGCTGAGGTAACAAGCTAAACGACGAAGTCCACGCAGAACTACTAGTGAGACGTAAGTCTCTCTGCAAAAACATAAAATAGGCAAACATGAGTACAAATGTACCTAGCAAGACTTACATCAGAACTATCTACATATGCATCATTATCAACAAAGGGGGTGGTGGGGTTTAACTGTAGCAAGCCAGCTTTGACTCGGTGGCTATCCTGAACTACGACTGCAAGTAACTCTTTTGAGGTGGCACACACGAGTCCACATATTCACCATATCAATACTCCGCTATGGATCCGCTCCCGTCTCCCTACGAGAATGCCACCCATAGCACTCACGCTTATCTTGCGCATTTTAGAGTATCCACTTTCACTTGTCTATGAACTGTATAGGCAACCCAGAAGTCCTTTACCGCGGACACGGCTATTCGAATAGATCATATTAACCCTGCAGGGATCTACTTCTTCACACACGCTCTCGCCACTTACCGCCATGTGCACCTCGTGTATCTCGGCAACCTTCAAGCGGAAGCCTGGCGAGGGAGTCGGCCATGACCCAACTAACCACACAAGTCTCTCGTCCAGGTTTATTGCCTATTCGGGTTCCATCCGCAAGGAGATCCGGTCGGGGTGTCGCTCACGGCCCCAAATGATGTGAGCAGGGTTCCCAAGCCCACCATCTGGGTGCCACTTGGTACACCATGCCCCTGTGCCTAGTCTGTCCCAAGCCCACCTGTACCGGGTGCCACTTGGTAGACTACTAACACTACCTACAAACACCAGAAACTAGTTGCAACTCCTGGACAGAGATCAAGTTGATTAATAAGTCGAGAGAGCTTGGAGTGCCCGGAGCCCAATGTGTGGTAGTAACTGTTCATGGATCACAAACACAGAACTCAGTTCCTAAGGACGGCTTCAATGAGACAACCCACCATGTACTCCTACATGGCCTCTCACTGCTACCTTTACCAAATCGTGTTCACACACTTATCTCTCAACAGTAGGACATGTTCACACACCTCCAATTCATCCCCGATGAATCAGACCTGACACAACTCTAAGCAATAGCAGGCATGAGAAACAAGCATGAATGAGTAGGCACATCAGGGCTCAAACAACTCCTACTCATGCTAGTGGGTTTCATCTATTTACTGTGGCAATGACAGGTCATGTAGAGGATAAAGGGGTTCAACTACCGCAGCAAGTAACAGTTGTATCGTTGTTGTCCTAATGTAGTAAAATAGAGTAGGAGCAAGAGAGTGGGATTGTATCGGAATGAACAAGGGGGTTTTGCTTGCCTGGCACTTCTGAAGATAGTATAGCTCTTCATTGGTGTCATTGATCACATCGTCGGAACCACGTCTATCGAGAGGGGACAAACACCGACAAACAAGGAAGAAACACAATCAATGCAATGCACAATATTATGCATGATCATGACATGGCAATATGCTGTGATTTGAGCTAATGCATCTAGCAGTAGGGTAAATGGAGTTGGTTTGAATCCAAGATTCAAATTTAAACTCCACATGTGGTTATTTAAATGCCATTCATACTATTTGTCCTAAACAGTAGTCATAAGTTGTTCTAACATGCATGAAACCAGTACAGATGGATAGATTGGATTTTTCTGATCATTTTTCATATATAATTTATTTCATTTGGAGTTACGGTTGAATTACTATGAATTTTAGAAGTTTAAACTTTTTTCTGGATTTTCCGAATAAATAGAATTAAATTAATACCAAAAAAGGATTACTGCGTCAGCCTGACGTTAGTGTGACATCAGCAGGTTAACAGGGCTGCCCCGGTCCAACCTGACTAGTGGGGTCCACTGGTTAGTGACACAGTGCTAGCCAGTGTCGTTGACAGGTGGGGCTGGGTCAACAGACACGTCATCAAGTCAACCAGACATATGGGCCCAGTCGACAGCCAGGTCAGCGCGGTCAAAGCTGACGGCGTGGGACCACTTTGGTTAGTTAAACCTAAACAGGAGCTAAACTAATATTAATTAAGGGCGTGGGGCCCATGTGTCATTGGCCCATGGGGTTGTTTAGTGGGGAATTAGCCGCTAATCACGCGGCCACGTCGGTGTGGCCAGAGTTAGGCCGCCAGCGACCATCCAGTGCGGCGGCGTCGCTCGTCCCGGCGATTTCGGCGATGAGAGGAGGCGGGGTTGCGCTTGTTGGAACGCCGCGTTGCGGCGCGTCCAACAGTGGCCGCAGCTGGAGCCTGGGTGAAGCGAGTCGGCGATAACGACGGCAAAGGCGGCTGCCGGAGCACGGGCAACAACGTAGGTGGCGTCGTGGCATGCTAACAAGCGAGGTTAGGCGCTTGGGGGGGGGGCTCTACGGGTCATGGCGAGCTCAATGGGTGCACGCCCGTGACCAAATGGTTACCGGGGCCACGCCGGCGACAAGGCCAGGCGGCGGCGCGAGTCGGTCGGCAAGGGGGCGATGGCTACAGGGCGTAAATGATCTCAGGGAGAGGAGGTTACGACGCGGGAGCTCACGGTGGTTGCAGAGGTCATCGAAGCAGGCTCGGGGAAGGCTTGACGGCGTCGGAATCCCGGCAGCGATCGTCAGAACCCGAGGATGAAGATGACATCGATGGCGGCACTCCGAGGGCCTTCCGGTCGCGTAGATCCGCGGAGACGGTGTAGCGGATGATGTCGGAGCTCGTGGGCCTGTTGGGGGAGCGAGGGGGTGCGGTGGACACGGCGGCAGTGAACGGTGGCGACGAGCGCATTCGGGCATTCGCGGGAGGGAGAAACAGAGGAGGGGGAGGAGCACAGGGAGAGTGAGAAGGGTCGGGGGGGGGGGGGTTGCGTGGCGTCGCGGAGGGAGTCCAGGGCGACGAGGGGGCATCCAGGCAGGCAGCTGCCGGCGTGGCATGCCGTGGCGCCGTGGCTGTCTTCTCCTCTGCCTTCTGGCAGGAGGAAGAAGACGCCCCTTCCCTCGGTGGGGCCGGCCAGGTGGCTGGGCTGCCAGGTGGGCTGGGCCTCTGCTACAGGAGCAGGCCACATGAGGTAAGCCCAGGTTAGTCCTCTCTCTCTCTCTTTTATTTAATGTTTTCTATTTTCTGTCTTTGTTATTTTGGATTTAGTAAAATACTAAATCACTTAATAAAATCCTGAAATAAATTGTGGGCACATACTCGATTATTCCCAACAACCCTCAACTATTCTCAGAATTTATTAGAGCATTTAAAATATTTATAGAATTTAAATGCCCCAATTCAAATATAATATGAGTTAATTCAAAAATCCATAAATGGCCAAGAAATATGCTCATCATTTTTGCAAAGGTTTTCACCTTTATCAAAAATCATAAACATTTCCAAAGGCATTTTGGGTTCATTGAAAATTATTTTAGGTTGAACCTATTTGATTTGATCTGGTGCTAGGGTTTGAACAATCCCCATTTCAAGTTAAAAAGAGATTAAACATGATGCAACACATGACTAGCTAGCTCAGAGCATACCAGAACTAGGGATGTGACAAACCACAAACTGTCTAAACAATTCTAGCTGCTTTGCATATTAACTTGTAACATCTACAATGGACAATAATAATATAAACCTGAAATCATAACATGTAGAATCTAAATAACAAGTAGAAGTATTGCAAAAGAGAAAAACCACTCTGTTGTACTAATGATGGTATATAGACATAGCCATCAATTGGCATGAGGTCATTATTTTGGAGCTCTGCTAACCTACCAAAAAAACATATGTAGTGCAAGTTATCTTCACACACTGATATTATTAGTAGTGTGTTTAGGGAACTTTTGCATACTTCGTCTTGAAAGCAAAGGCATGACTAATGTATCTGATCTATAAGTAGAACACTTGTCACAAGTTATCATCTAATTACTCCCTCTGTTCCTAAATATAAGGCTTTTTAGATATTTCAATACAGACTACATACAGAGCAAAATGAGTGAACTACACTCTAAAATGCGTCTATATACATCCATATGTAGTAAGGCCTTATATTTAGAAATGGAGGGAGTACATCTTTGTTTGCAATTCTACAACTATGAGGCTCGTGAAACCTTACAATAATTTGTATCTCAACAATAACTATGCTTCCAGCAAAAGTGTGGTTAATGTGCTATCAGTGGGTGAGAAATAGAAAATATGTACACCACGTGAAATAAAATAATTAGAGAAAGAGAATAGTATTAGTATGTAATTCAGTTACCATGATAACTATTGTCATCGTACAGGTTGGTGTTCGTTGCTTTGGAATACAAAGCGGGGGGAAACCCTTTCTCGGTATATAATGAGCGTGCACGAAGAAAATCAAAAGTTGGGTTATACATTTATCTTATTACGTCCGATCATGACTGATTATTACTGCTAGGAAGATAATATCACACAAACGCTTCTTTTTTGCTATCATCATCAGAGGATGCTCTGCCTGATGATTCAGGGTAAAATAAATCAGTTAATTACCATCAACTTCCATGGAAAAAAGAAATTACCATCAATTTGGTTGGTGTGACGCTTTGAGTGCCTGGTCCCTGTCCTTTGGAGATCTGTTGCGAACTGGTCCAGGAGCGCCTATGAGCGAGCAGAAGAGGCATGGTGCCGCAAGATGGTGCAGGCCACGAGCGCGATGAATAAATACTACCAGATGTTCATAACTGGCCACAGAGAGGACTTATCCATTAGAAATAGGGAATATTACTATTTCATACCATTTATGTTACTGCTTTCAGATTAGATTGAGTTTGATCCTAATTTCTTACATCCCGTATGTAGCAGATATAATTGATAAATTTTTAAAATTTCTACATGATATGTCTGAATTTACATAGATAGGGTGGTTTGCATCAAAGCATGTGGACCTTCCTGGTTCACTGTAACTGTTATCTCGATCTAACCATTATTGGAGAGATGAACGACATACCTAGAAAATACAGCTGTAGAGAAAGGACTAACATTAGAATCTGGCGAACGAGCTCACAACCCTTTTATGCACCATTGGAGTGCAGGCTAGTGACTTTTGCAAGTGCAATGATTGTGAGTGTTCTTGCTAACAGAGAGCGATGGAGCCACGAGCAGCGGAGGTTCTTTTACCTAGAATGGAAGAGGTGATGAACGATCAAAATCAAAGAGTCAAATTGTGAAGAACTTGCAGATGGAACCAATCTGAACCAGACTCATAAAAAAATAAAAAAAGAGTCAACTTGTCAATACTATTTATGGATTAGCTTTTCTTCTAACCACCGGTACAATGGTCACAACCTGTCCTATTAATCTATTCTATGGTTAAACTTGTATGATTAGAAATATAAAATCACAATGAGAAGTATAGGCCAAAGTAGAGAGAACAACTACGTATTACAAAGTTCTTCATATGGTATTATTTCAGGGCAAAACAAGTAAGTTATTTTGATCTAGTGATACATATTACTTTAACCAAAGTTACCAATTATGCGGCAGTTGTAGCGGTTAAAACGCTCTATTGTTTCTTAACCTTCGATTGCAAATTCGAAATGGAAGAGCCCATTTCTTGCATAATCCAAGCAGATGACCAAACTCTAAATGCTAAAGTGCAAAGATCTCATCCAAGAAAATTCACCTTCAGAGCCTTTAATATTTTTGAAGTGATGACCGCACAACAGGTTGTTGTCTGGGCACATAGCCTGGACCAAGTAGGACAAGTTATGCTTAACGAAACTTCATGCAAGAAACACTATATGGCATAATAGAATTCACTTGCCCGAGTTTTGAAATGAGGTAGAACACTGCTTTCATTTCCTCTACTTTGTGAACAGAGTTTCAGCTTATACGAAATAACTTTATCATCACTTAATTTGGTGCAGAATTAAAGATCCCATGCTCCCATCAACATATCAATACTTGTATCAAAATTCTAAGCTTGGTGTGGAATCATTACGGTAGCACTTCCACTGGCAAAAAAGTATGAACATATCAGGAACTGATAAGACCACACATGCTTTGCTAGAACTGATGTGGCCATTCGGGATGGAACTATATATACAAGTAGACATGTCTCTTTCCACATAAAAGTCAACGGACAAATACATATAGTTGCTACTATGCATAAAATATATTCTTTGTGCTCTGAAATAAAAATGAAACAAAATCACCTTAAACGAACAAGAGACATGTATTTCCGCCCTGGCGCCATTGCCACTCCATTAATTACGCATGAATTGGTGCTCATTTTACACACTCTACATGAAGCTAGACTTGTCTATAGATTGTACATATATTTTTGTGCTCATTTTACACATTGTATACTCTTACGTTAAAATACGTGGATTAAAGGAAGTAGCACAACTTAGAGTTGTATGTCAAAGCGTTTAATAAAAAGTAGCACTTGTTCTGTACATAATCCCTATAATCTGTATGTGCTTCAAGGATTAATAAATGATATAGTCAGTGCATTCGGTGCATAGTAATTTGGTTTTCTTAAAAATATATGGATGAAAGGTAGACCGCTATATGAAAGCACTTGAAATGCAAAAATAGCACTTAATGTAACCCTGCAAGACTGATGTGCTTCTAGAATGAATAAATTATTCTGAGAAAGCTGCAGGTCTTATACCTCTAATTGCCTCAAAGTCGCTCAACTAAATGAAAGTATCCACAGCTATTTTTTCACACGAATCTCCAAACAAATTATGAAATATTTGGAATTTGTTGAACACCAACCAAATAAATCGTTGAAAAATGCATTCTACCCAGATATAAGAGGCAGAGAACTTTACTCGCAAATCTTGCTGGAATAACCAACGATGGAATCTTCTTCATGAACATGGATAAAAGATGCGATCTCCCATCTTCTCCGGTAATTTTTAGATCTTCTCCGAGCATTGTTTTTGTATTTCTCTCCTCTCTCTCGGGACCCTATATTCTATGGGTTCTGATGGCGGTGCAACCATGGATCTGGATTTCTCTCATGGGGTGGCTTTTGCTGATGAGGTTTTTAGATCTTCTGGTCTTTCTATCCATCCTTTGGACGGGTCGCGTCCTTTTGTTCTGGTGGTATCTTTCAGTCGGCATGATTTCCGGCTTGATGAAGATTCGGTGGCTCCGGCGCTTGAGGCAGCTCTTGGGGGTTCTGCTATTGATCTCATGGTGACATACATTAAGGATAAAGTTTTCTCATTTGTGGTGTCTTGCAAGAAAGTGGGATTTCATATTGTTGATTCTCGTTCTTATGCCTGCGCCCAATTCAAACGTTATTTTCATCTTTGGGGCAATGGAGGGCCAAATTGGTGGCGTGAGTTTCTGATCTGGAAAAAGGAGTGTGACGCAGAGTGGATCCTTGTCAGCCCCTCTAAGTGGCATGCCACTCTTGGCATGTTGGCCATGCATAAGCCTCCTGTTAAGCCTGCGATCAGATCTGGTAACTCGACTCGCAAAAGGCTTTCTTTCGCCATGTTTCAGAATTATGATGCATGTAAGGGTTGTCGTTATCCTGCTACTCAAAATTGCATTGAATTACCTGCTATCTCCAGTTATGATCTACCTCCGAAGGAACGTGTTGTCATTCACCCCCCGCCACCGGTGGAGCTCCAGTGGACGGTTGCCCCGCTATCGATCACTTTTGGCATGGTCGTTCCCATACGATCATCTTCTTCGGAACCACTAGCTCCATCCCCGGCGAGATCTTCGGGCGGGTTAGATTCTGATTTGAATGGTGCCATGTTGGGCTCCCATGACATGTTGGGCTCATCGGACTCGATGGTCACTGGTCCATCGCCCGCTTGCCTCCCTAGGCCTACTTTCTCTCCTTTGGTAGCCAGCCCAGTTTCAGCAGAGCCCACTCCTAATGCTGCCCATTCCCTAGTTGGGCCTGCTAGCCATCTTTCGTTGGATATTCCATCTACACAAGAGGCCCATGATGCTTCCGAGACCATGGTCAATGACATGGTGGACCAAGTGCTTACGTGTTCTCGTTGCTCTATGGGGGGCCACCTGTCTGTCAGCTGCTCGGTCTCCATTGGATGTTTGGCCTATGGGGATCTTGGTCATTCTAGGAAGGACTGCGAGTATATTGTGATAGAAAAAGGTTTATGCTGGAAACGGAAGCATCCCGCTATCTCGGATAGGCCGGTCTCTCCCTCCTGCATTGGGAAGCACGTGCTGCCGCCACCCTTGCTGGCCTGCCCTATCACATCACCATTATCCCCGATGACCTGCGCTCCGCACACACCAGCTAGTCCGCCTCCGCAGACGCCTCTGCTTCCTTCCTCCCCCCACCCATGGCCAACTTTGCCCTTGATCCGATGCGCTATGTGCCGGTGGGTCATCACATCATCGATGGAGGTGTTCATCGTCTTCCTCGTACCTTCATCTCGCCTCCGTCGCCCGTTGTTCGTTCTCATGAACGCTTCATGATTGTTGAGGTTATGCCGGCTCCGCCTCTGGATCAGATGGGACAGGTACGTGAGCAGGTGGTTGAGCTCATCAACCACATGGGTTTTCATGTCCGTTTAGCTCAGCCTTGGATTTCTGGTGTTGGATTATTTGAGGTCAGAGATGCTGGGGAGAGTTTCGCTTTGATTCAATTGCCTCCTCATGATCTTGGTCACGATTGATTTGTTTGTTTTATGAGGCACAGCCATGGTGAGGCTTTTCGTGGGGTTCAACGTTTCTGTCAGGGCTGTCTCATATTTTTGGGCGTCCCTCTTGACCTGCGTAATGAGGAGAACTTAAGGGCTGCGGTCAATACTTTTGGAAAATTCCATCATTGGATTAGTGATGATCCGTATCTTGTCAGATCTATCATTTTTGCTTCTTTTCCTGAGGACATCTTAGTTCCCAGGGATGTGGTGTTCTCTGATTATGCTGCTTGGGGAGGTGCAAAGGTATCTTGGACTGCACCCTGCTATATTCTTGGTGCTAATTTTGCTGACCAAATGCCGCAAGATGAAGATCCCATGCCGATCGATGGGAACCCTCACCCCCTGCCTGGGCACTTGATCCATGAAGACAATATTTTTGCTCTGCCACCTTACCCAGCTCTTGGGTGGAATGATGTGCCGCTGCCTCCGCCTCCTGTGGATGTTAATCAGGGTGGTGGATGGGGATGGGATGACAATGATCAAGCTCCAGTGGATGATCTGGTTATTGCAGTTGTTCCCGATCAGGAGTCTATTGTCATAAACAAGCAGGATTTTTCTGGCTATGTTAATCAGTCTGACAGATTCAGTTTGCCCCACCTGTGCATGTGCATTTGGATGCTGATGCAGTTGAGGATGATCTCCCTGCTGTGGTAGTCGAGCCTGTTCAGTTGCCTCCTGTGATTGCTCCGTTTGAAGCTGGGGAAATGGCACTACTAGGAAAAGGCCTACTAATGGCGCACCGGTTTTGCCTACTAATGGCGCACTACCGGTGCGCCATTAGTAGCACGCCATTAGAATTTTTTACTAATGGCGCACCACTGGTGCGCCATTAGTACATAACTCCATGCGCCATTAGTATGCCTCCCGTGGGGCCATATGTAACCATGTGCTTTGTCACACTAATGGCGCACTCTGCCTTGATGCGCCATTAGTATCCTTTGGCAAACTAATGGCGCACTCTGCCTTGATGCGCCATTAGTATGAATATTTGTTTTTTTTTGCTTTTCTGATTTTTGCACAGGTTACAAAATATATTATTGGACAGAATATAGACAGCAGCACACAGCAACATCAGATTCATCGAATACAATAGAAGATTAGTCTCCGAATACAATTCATCATATTAGTCTCCGAATTCAAAAGACCGAACAAAGATAAAACATTACAAGTCTCAAGACCGCGAGTATCGAGTTTGTCTTCACATTACAAGTCGATATCGATCATCTAAACTACCATCACATAAAAGAGAGTTGTGGTCATCACGATGAGCATCATCGCGATCAAACCGGTCCTCATCCGGTTCCTCCAACGTAGACGGTGCGGAGCGCATTCGGACGCCGGTCCTTCCTTTGCTTCTTCGATTGGCTGCCATCTGTGTGTGCGCCGCCATCATCAGTGGTGGCATCCTCGGCGGCACCATCAGTGGTGTCATCCCCGACGCCACTAGGGGTTGTGTAATCAGGATCGGTGTCTTCCGCGGCGTCCTCATAGCGGTGAGGTTGTTCCTCCATCTCCTGGGACAGCTCCCAGAATTGCTTGCCGCCCGAACCACCGGCCTCATCGTTGTGGGCCATGTTTCGCTCTAAATAGGAAAAAAGTTTGGTCAAAAAGTTGGTTATTGTCAAGGAACAAGATCATGGTCTCATCATTTAGGGTTTGTCGACACCGAGGCACCCTAAAAGCCTAAGCTTTCATCATTTAGGGTTTGTCGACGCCGAGGCACTCTAAAAGCCTAAGCGTACATCATTTAGGTTCTCATCGACACCGAGGCATCCGGGGTAGCCAAGTTAAGTTTTCATCATTTAGGGTTTATCGATGCCGAGGCACCCTAGGTTGGGCCTAATCACTTGGCACTAATCACTTGGCTCTATTGCCACCTATGTTGGGTTTATCATCTAGGGTTTATCGATGCTAAGGAGAATTCTAAGTTGGGCCTAATCACTTGGCTCTATTGCCACCTATGGTTTAATGCAGCAAGAATGGCGGGGCAGTTGATCCTACTTAACTAAGTACTAAGATACCCGGGCCCATGCATTAGTCGCAAGTACCCCATATGTCCTATTTTTAGCAAAGTCATGCTAAAATTCACGGAAAATTTCAGCATGACCTTTGCTGAAAATAGGACATATGGAGTACCCGAATTTGCCGGAACGGAAGTTAATCAACATTCCGACAAACTCAAGGGCCTCTCGGGGTACCTGCAAATTCATCACGACACGATGGTCGGAGACATGACCTCTGCAAAATGGTCGGAGACACGATGGTCTTTCTCAATGTGATCAATTGATGGATCAACACATAAAACATGTCCAATAAGTATGATTTATAGAGTCAACATCAGTATGAATATATATAAAGTTTTTCTTCATCAGCCAGGCCCATGCAAGTAACTACATCCAGCAACTATTTCTGCTACTTTGTAACTAACTACACTCTGTATTTATAGATTCATTTCAGATGAGATCAGATTGAGCTCCAACTGTAGCTGCAGCTGAGGGATCCATGAGCCATCATGCCAGCCAGCCAGGAAATAAACTTTACTTTCCAATAGTTTTTTATTTGTGTTTAAATATGTTTAAACTTGTTTAAATCATAACAGTAATATTTTTTTATAAAAACAGTAATAATTTTTTTTTAAAATATGTTCAAATTTCTTACTTGAAAATATCATCGTCGGCGGCGGTGGAGCGGGGGAGGGTGCGGGGATCGAGATCGAGATGGAGGGGGAATCGAGATCGAGATGGAGGGGGATCGAGATCAAGTGTCCTCATGAATTCAAAAAGTGCCCATGAGATTTAAAAATATTCATGATATCAAAAAGTGCCCATGAAATACAATCGAGAAATGAAGACTATGATTTAAATACAATCGATCTTAGCTAGCTATCTGTTCACAATCTTCTTGCCCTTCTTTTTCGCAAATGGAGTTCTTCTGTGGAACGGACGTCCTTTAGGTAGGGTGGTCCTCCTTCTTCTTGTGGTATGTGCTGCTACTTCATCGTTGTCGTCATGTTCGATCTTCGGGTCGCCGTACTTGTCGAAGTCTTGCTCATTGGCTACTCCATCCATTCCGATGATCTTCATTTTGCCTCTCCTCATGACAACACGACTGGGCTTTGGCGGGTCGGTAATGAAGAAGCATTGGTCCACTTGGGAAGCCAGTACCCATGGCTCATTTTTTGCGGTGACGTTTGCGCCCGCGGTCTTGGATTTGGCTTCGGGTATAAACACGACTGGGCTTTGGCATAGTGCGCCATTAGTAGGTTTGCAAAAAAGAAAAAAAAAATTATATACTAATGGCGCACTGTCATAGTCGTGCGCCATTACTAGTTCTAACTAGTAATGGCGCACTTTGCCATCCCTGCGCCATTAGTTTGTATGGAAAAATGGGAAAAAAATCAATAGTTGTGGCGCACCGTGAGCATGGTGCACCTTTAGTGTCTTCCACTCTAATGGCGCACGAGCCACCGGTGCGCCATTAGTATATAGTAGTGGCGCACTACTTACCTGGTGCGCCATTAGAATCTGTCCTATCTATAGCCCTTTTCCTAGTAGTGTGGTGCCAGGCCTGGTTGTTGCTGCTCCTAACAATGATATTCAGCCTCCTGATGCTTTCTTGGGGAATGGTCTTCAGAATGTTGCTCAACCTGCCGATCCTGATGCTTGGGCTATAGTGCCATATCAGTAGCCTGCAGTGCCCCAGCAAGATCTTATTGTTGGACGTATGAATGTGGTTTATGGCCCACCTTTGCCACCGGAGATGGCATGGAGAAGGACTTTTGATACCCTTTTGGGTCGTTGCTCTGCTCTACATGTTCCTAAGCAGGTTTTCCAGGCTTCGTTTCAGCCTCTGGTTCTTTCTAAGAGATCGTGGTCACTGGCTTTTGAGAAGGTTAGCTGGGTTTCGGCATTAATTCCTGATGATTCTGCTAGCACGATTGCCCCACTGTCCACTGCATCGCCTCCCAGAGGGCCTGCTCGTGTTCTGTTCACTGACAGTTTTCAGGAGTCGGAGCTGGACCCTGGTTTACAGCCTGCTTCTGCTTCTGACGAGCAGTTCTCTTTCTCTGCTCCTGCCCCGAAGATGAAGAAAGCGACCAAACGTGGTCGTCCTCCCATTGTCGACTCTGAACTGCGCCGTTGCACTCGTAGCTCTGCAAAGAGGGATGGTTTTAAGCCTGTGCTGCAAGCCTTGCCAATGACTGAGCCCAAGAAGAAGAAGCCCTGCTCCAAACCCCTGGCGAATGAAGATCATCCTCCATGATTGACTCCAGTGCTGCCACCAACACCAATTCGTCATATTCAGCAAATTGGAGCAGACCTGGGTATTGCTGCTGAAAAGCTCACCGCGGATGCGCTTTTGGTGGATTCTGCCTCTGCTAAGGGCAATCCTTCTGATGATTAGTACGGGTTATGCAAGTGGGGTGTGGTCGACCCATAACCAGACTATTTATCATAGGTTTATTTTATGTCTTTTCTATTGGGGATTTGTTGGTGATCTTTGTCTGGGCACAATTGTTTTGTTGGGCTATGTGACCGGTTTGAACTGTTATCTGTGATGCCCGCTACGCGGGCATGCTCTTAAGTCTGTAAACAATTTGTTTTATGGATACTCAATCTACTAGAAGTTGGCGTGTAATGTGTTGGAACGTTCGGGGTCTTAATTCTGATGATCGCCACTGTGGTGTTCGTAATAAGGTGGATGAAAGCCTGGCTTCTGTTGTCTGCCTACAGGAGACGAAAATGAAGTGTATTGACTCCACGACTGTCACAAAATTTTGCCCTCGACGTTTTGATTCGTTTGCTTTCAGTCCTTCTGTTGGTGCCTCGGGTGGCATAGCTGTGCTGTGGAACTCCTCTGTTCTCACTGGTTGCTTAATTGAGGTTAAGCAGTTTGGTATTGTTGTCCAATTCACTTCCAAGCATAACAATGAAACTTGGACGTTGGTCAATGTTTATGGGCCATGCAGAGGTCAATCTAGGGATGACTTTGTGGACTGGCTCTATCATCTTTCCATCCCTGACTCTGCTAATTGGCTGGTCCTGGGGGATTTTAGTTTTATTATATCAACTGAAAACAGAAACCTTCCTAGTGGGGACGCAATGATATATTTATCTTTAATGAGATTATTGGTCATCTTGGATTACTGGAATTACGTATTAAGGGAAGATCTTTCACTTGGTCAAATATGCAGGATAATCCTCTTCTTGAGCAGCTTGACTGGTTTTTTACATCTGCAAATTGGATTACTTGTTACCCATCCACCCAGGTGTTGCCACTTGCAGCCTTGTGTGGTGGCTTTTAACACCTCTATTCCAAAATGTAATATCTTTCGTTTTGAGAATTATTGGGCGGAGTTGTAGGGTTTTCTTGATTGTGTGTCTGCTTCTTGGTCTACATCTTCCAACAAAGCACACATTACTGCCAATATTGCTGACAAGTTCAAATCCATGAGGAGAGATCTCAAGAGTTGGAAAATGAATGTCTCTAAAATGAAGATTTTAATTGCTAAATGCAACAGGGTGGTTCTCATTTTGGATTGCTTGGAGGAGTTGAGGCCCGTATACAGGCATGAATTCAACTTCAGAAATCTTGTCAAGCTACATCTGGAGCATCTCCTACATCTATAGTTTCTTTATTGGAAGAAGAGGTGTACTATTAGATCCATTAAAGTGGGTGAGGAGAACACTAAATTTTTTCATGCTCTGGCCTCTGAAAGATATAGGCATAATTCCATTGCTTCTTTAAGGCTGTAAGATGGTTCTGTGGTGTCTGATCATGAGCAAATGGCTGCTGCTCTCTGGCTAAATTTCAAAAACAGAATGGGCACTAGTCATGGGATTGAAATGTTCTTTGATCTCTCCTCAATCCTGGATAGGGTAGAGAGTCTGGATTCCTTGACCAATTGGTTCTCCAAAGAGGAGATGGATAACACTGTTAAGAACATGCCTATTGACAAGTCCCCTGGCCCAGATGGATTTAATGGTTTGTTCTTCAAAAAGTGTTGGCACATAATTAGTAAGGAATTCTATGAGTTGGCTACTGGATTCCATGAGGGGACTGCTAATCTTGAGAATATTAACTATTCCTACATCACCCTGGTACACAAGATGAGGTGTCCTGAATCTTTCAATGATTTTCGACCTATCTCTCTTACTGGTATGGGTGTAAAGTTTCTTTCAAAGATGGCTGCAAACAGGCTGCAGTTGGATATCATGAGATGTCTGCACAAAAACCAATATGGTTTTATCAAGTCCAGAACCATTCAGGACTGTGTAGCTTGGACACTTGAATACTTGCATCAATGCCATCAGTCTAAAAGGCCTATTATTATTCTAAAGTTGGATTTTGAGAAAGCTTTTGATTCTATTGAGCATGAGGCTATTTTTTAGATTTTGAGGCACAAAGGATTCAATGAGAAATGGATTTCCTGGGTGAAGCGGTTCTTAGCTTCTGGTACTTCTTCTATTCTGCTTAATGGAGTACCTGGAAAGCAATTTATTTGCAAGAAAGGTGTTAGGCAGGGTGATCCTCTTTCACCACTTCTGTTTGCCATTGCTGCTGATTTGTTGAAGTCAGTTGTGAATGATATGCATCATAAAGGACTTCTGCAGCTTCCCATTCCCTTCCATGACAAGGACTACCCCATTATTCAGTATGCTGATGACACCCTCATTATTTTACCTGCTGAGGAATCACAATTGATTGCTTTGAAGAAAATGTTACTTCTGTTCTCCAAGTCCACTGGGTTGCATGTCAACTATCATAAGTCTTCTATGCTACCTATTAATGTAGATTCAGTGGAGATTGCTAGGCTGGCTTCAGCTTTTGGTTGTGTGGTTGGCACTCTGCCTTTTACCTATCTTGGGCTACCTGTGGTAATCAACAAACCCAAGATACTGGATTTAATGCCTTTGGTGGATAGCATGGAGAGGAAACTTTCTGTAAGCTCTTCTTTCCTTGCCCATGGAGGAAGGCTGCAGTATTTGATCTCTGCCCTCTCTTCTGTTCCTATATTTTTCCTGTGCAGTCTGGACCTGCCTCCTGGTATTTTAAAGCAATTGGAGAGAATTCAGAGGCAGTGTCTTTGGAGAAAGTATGGGCAAGAGTCTGGCCAGTCTTTGGCTGCTTGGAGTTTGGTTTGCTGGCCAAAGAATAAAGGTGGGATGGGTATTTTGAATTTGAAGCTGCAGAATGAAGCTCTGCTTCTCAAACATGTTAGTAAGTTTTACAATAAAATTGATGTCCCCTGGGTACATTTGATTTGGAATACTTACTACCATGGTAGAGTCCCTCATGCTACAATCATTTGTGGTTCCTTCTGGTGGAGGGATATATGCAAGTTAATGGATAAGTTCAGGATGCTCTGTGAAGTGCATGTTAATAAGGGTGACACAGTATTGTTCTGGTCTGATTCTTGGTCTTTGGAGGACTCCAGTGTCCCACTTGATCAAAGATTTGCAAGACGGTTCTCCTTTGCCATTGATCCTCTTATTTCTGCTACTGAGGTTTTTCACATGACTGAGCTCACTACATTATTTCATTTACCTCTCTCAGAGAGAGCTTATGGAGAGCTACAGTCTTTACAAGCCTTGCTTGAGAATTCCAATCATAACTCCCAGTTGAATGATGTATGGGTTTGGAAAGAGGATGGAAAAGATTATACTGCCAAGAAATATTATTCTTTCTTGCATAAGCATATAGTGTCCAACCCAATTCTTTCCTGGATTTGGGCTAGCTGTTGCACCTTGAGGATCAAGTTCTTTGCTTGGATGTTGATCATGGATCGGCTCAATACTCTGGATATGCTGGAGAGAAGGCACTGGAATGTTTTAGACTTAAATATGTGTGTGTTGTGTCCCACACACACCAAAGAAGACAGGGATCACCTTTTCTTTCAGTGTAACTTTAGTTGCAGGGTCTGGAATTATCTTCAAATCAGTTGGCCTACTGGAGATGACATGATTGCAATTGCTTATCAAGCTAGACGGAATTTTGCAAGGCCTTTCTTTTCTAAAGGCGAGACTGAGCGGGCGGACGCGGAGGCGGGGCAGTGGGCAGAGTCGGGGAAACTGTGGTGCTGGTGGGCGGGCAGTTAGCGAAGTGGACATGCATATTAGCGTTAACGAAGATTTGTTTTTCATTAACGATGATTGTAGACCACTGATCGTACGATTAGATGGTAGAGATTGCTAGTGGTAGTAGATTAAGTAAAGCAATGGCATGGTGGGTAATTAAATCGTAAAACGCATTTAGTATGCTGGAGGGATGTAGACCATCAGATTGCAGGTTTCAATGGATAGGATGATCTGGTTCTCCGCCCTCTCTTTCTTTTATAGTGGTAGTAGATTAATGAGGAGTTATTTGAAAAAACGAAACGGTATCCACGCTAACGTGGATTAGAGTGTGTGTCACATAATTAGCTATTTGAATTAGAGTGTGTGTCACATAGCGATCTCCAATTCTAACGTGGATTTCACATTTCACTGTATCCATGCTACTTTTTTAATACAAATTCATATGTATATGATGAACACCATGGTAGTGAGAAAACTTTTGGATGGATTCAAACATATGACCTACAAAATAGCACAACAAATCGAGTCAATGTCAACTTTTCGAAACCTAGTATGGCACGAATTCGAAATAATTACCCATATGCATGGTCCTCAGTTCAAATCTTACAATGTACACCGAATTGAAACATCGATATTAAGTCTTGTACTATCTACATTCAAATGTTGTTTTTAGCCTCCCCCTCGGCACACACGGTACATACTTCCTGTATCGGCCAATCTTCCTCTCCTAACCACCTTAGGAAGCTATCTGTTTCCAACACACGTTCATTCTTTCTCTCCATGTTTCAATCTCTAACTCTCTCAACTACAAAACCCCCTTTTTCCACTCTGTTACCAAATGTATTTACCTCACACACCCGCCATTGCACCCCATGCCGAGCTCTCTCTCCCTCTCCCTCCCACCCTCTCGCACTAGATACATGCATTGCCTATCTAGCCCCCGAACCTCTCATGCGCACGCACGCATGTTGTCTATCTAGGTCACTCCCTCGAGACTCTGTCACTCTTTCTTCCGCACGGAGGGCCACACTCGCTCAATCTCGCACTCTTTATCTGAGTCTTGGTTAACCTCGTTTTCTTTCAAACACAAATGATATATCTCCCTGTTCGGGCCTTGGTCAGTCCATCCAAGCCGCCCCCACTCTTTCGACCTCATGGCGGGCCACACTCGCTCGATTTCTCTCTCTCTCTCTCTCTCTCTCTCTCTATCTCTCTCTCTCCCTCTCTCTCTCTCTGTATGTCTCGACTGACCTTGCTCTTTCTCGGACAAAAACGATATATCACCATGCTTGAGCCCAATTCGACCTATTAACATTGTATACTCTCACGCACATTGTCTATCTAGGTCACTCTCTCCAACCCGTCTCACTCTTTTGATCGCACGATGACCCACACCCGCTCAGTCTCCCTCCCTTTATATATGTAAACGATTTACCTTGCTTCCTCCTGATGTCTACTACACAACCTTCTTCTTGTAGACGTTGTTGGGCCTGCAAGTGCACATGTTTGTAGGACAGTAGCAAATTTCCCTCAAGTGGATGACCTAAGGTTTATCAATCCGTGGGAGGCGTAGGATGAAGATGGTCTCTCTCAAACAACCCTGCAACCAAATAATAAAGAGTCTCTTGTGTCCCCAACACACCCAATACAATGGTAAATTGTATAGGTGCACTAGTTCGGCGAAGAGATGGTGATACAAGTGCAATATGGATGGTAGATATAGGTATTTGTAATCTGAAATAATAAAAACAGCAAGGTAACAAGTGATGAAAGTGAGCGTAAACGGTATTGCAATGATAGGAAACAAGGCCTAGGGTTCATACTTTCACTAGTGCAACTTCTGTCAACAATAATAACATAGATAGATCATATAACAATCCCTCAACATGCAACAAAGAGTCACTCCAAAGCCACTAATAGCGGAGAACAAACATAGATATTATGGTAGGGTACGAAACCACCTCAGAGTTATTCTTTCGGATTGATCTATCAAAGAGTTCGTACTAGAATAACACCTTAAGACACAAATCAACCAAAACCCTAATGTCACCTAGATACTCCATTGTCACTTCAATTATCCAAGGGCATGATTATACGATATGCATCACACAATCTCAGATTCATCCAACCAACACAAAGTACTTCAAAGAGTGCCCCAAAGTTTCTATCGGAGAGTCAAGAACGTGTGCCAACCCCTATGCATAGGTTCATGGGCCGAACCCACAAGTTGGTTACCAAAACATACATCAAGAGGCACATGATATCCCATTGTCACCACAGATAAACACGGCAAGACATACATCAAGTGTTCTCAAATAAAGGCTCAATCCGATAAGATAACTTCAAAGGGGAAACTCAATTCATCACAAGAGAGTAGAGGGGGAGAAACATCATAAGATCCAACTACAATGGCAAAGCTCGAGATACTTCAAGATCGTGCCATAGAGGGAACATGAGAGAGAACACGAGAAAGAGAGATCAAACACCTAGCTACTGGTACATACCCTCAGCCCCGAGGGTGAACTACTCCCTCCTCGTCATGGATAGCGCCGGGATGATGAAGATGGCCACTGGTGATGGGTTCCCCCTCCGGCAGGGTGCCGGAAAGGGCTCCCGAGAGGTTTTTGGTGGCTACAGAGGCTTGCAGCGGCGGAACTCCCGATCTATCTTGATTTTCGATGTTTTTAGGGTACGTAGGCTTATATTGGCGAAAGAAGTTGGTCGGGAGGTGCTCGAGGGGCCCACAAGACAGGGGGCGCCACCCTGTAAGGGGGGCACGGCCTCCTATCTCGTGGCCTCCTCGAGGATCTTCTGATGTGGACTCCAAGTCTCCAGGATCATATTCCTCCAAAAAATCACGCTGCCGAAGGTTTCATTCCGTTTGGACTCCATTTGATATTCCTTTTCTTCGAAATACTGAAACAGGCAATAAAACAACAATATGGGCTGGGCCTTCGGTTAGTAGGTTAGTCCCAAAAATGATATAACTGTGTAAAATAAAGCCCATAAACATCCAAAAGGGGTAATATAATAGCATGGAACAATCAAAAATTATAGATACGTTGGAGATGTATCAAGCAGCCCCAAGCTTAATTCCTGCTCGTCCTCGAGTAGGTAAATGATAAAAACAGAATTTTTGATGTGGAATGCTACCTTGCATAATTCTCAATGTAATTTTCTTTATTGTGGCATGAATGTTCAGATCCAAAATGATTCAAAATAAAATTTCATATTAACATGAAAAATGGTGATACTTCAAGCATACTAATCAAAGTAATCATGTCTTCTCAAAATAACATGGCCAAAGAAAGTTATCCCTACAAAATCATATAGTCTGGCTGTTGCCCTATCTTCATCACACAAAGTATTTAATCATGCACAACCTCGATGACAAGCCAAGCAATTGTTTCATACTTTAATAATCTCAAACTCTTTTGACTTTCACGCAATACATGAGCGTGAGCCATGGACATAGCACTATATGTGGAATAGAATGGTGGTTGTGGAGAAGACAAAAAGGAAAAGATAGTCTCACATCAACTAGGCATATCAACGGGCTATGGAGATGCCCATTAATAGATATCAATGTGAGTGAGTAGGGATTGCCATGCAACAGATGCACTAGATCTATAAATATATGAAAGCTCAACAAAACAAACTAAGTGGGTGTGCATCCAACTTGCTTGCTCACAAAGACCTAGGGCATTTTGAGGAAGCCCATCATTGGAATATACAAGCCAAGTTCTATAATGAAAAATTCCCACTAGTATATGAAAGTGACAATATATGAGGCTCTCTATCATGAAGATCATGGTGCTATTTTGAAGCACAAGTGTGGAAAAAGTGATAGTAGCATTGTCCCTTCTCTCTTTTTCTCTCATTTTATTTTTTATTTTTTATTTTTTTTCTTTGGGCTTCCTTTTTCTTTTTGGCCTTTCTCTTTTTTTCTATTTTTTTCTTTTTGTAAAGTCCGAAGTCTCATCCTGACTTGTGGGGGAATCATAGTCTTCATCATCCTTTCCTCACTAGGACAATGCTCTAATAATGAAGATCATCACACTTTTATGGATTTACAACTCAAAGCTAGAACAAGATATGATTCTATATGAATGCCTCCGGCGATGTACCGGAATATGCAATGAATCAAGAGCGACATGTATGAAAATTATGAAAGTGGCCTTGCCACAAATACAATGTTAACTACATGATCATGCAAAGAGCTATATGACAAAAGTAATGCGTGTCATATGAACGGAACGGTGGAAAGTTGCATGGCAATATATCTCGGAATGGCAATGGAAATGCCATAATAGGTACGTATGGTGGCTGTTTTGCGGAAGGTATATGGTGGGTGTATGGTACCGGCGAAAGTTGCGCGACACAAGAGAGGCTAGCAATGGCGGAAGGGTGAGGTGCGTATAATCCATGGACTCAATCATTAGTCTAAAGAACTCATGTACTTGTTGCAAAAATCTAGAAGTCATCAAAAACGAAAGCACTATGCGCATGCTCCTAGGGGGATAGATTGGTAGGAAAATACCATCGCTCGTCCCCGACCGCCACTCATAAGGAGGACAATCAATAAATAAAATTGTGCTCCAACTTCATCACAAAGCGGTTCACCATATGTGCATGCTACGGGAATCACAAATTTCAACACAAGCATTCTTTAAATTCACAATCACCCAACTAGCATGACTTTTATATCACTACCTCCATATCTCAAAACAATTATCAAGCATCAAGTTGATCATAGCATCCAATTCACTTTCAATGATAGTTTTTATTATACCCAACTTGGATGCTCATCATTCTAGGACGAACTTTTAAGGTCATAGAAAATACCATGCTGTTCTAAAAGACTCTCAAAATAATATAAGTGAAGCATGAGAGACTAGCAATTTCTACAAAATATAACCATCGCCGTGCTCTAAAAGATATAAGTGAGGCACTAGAGCAAACGACAAACTACTCCGAAAGATATAAGTGAAGATCAATGAGTAGCTAAATAATTATGTAACTATGTGAAGACTCTTTAACATTAAGGAATTTCAGATATTGGTATTCTAATCAAGCAGCAAGCAAAATAAAATAAAATGACATTGCAAGGATAGCACAACTCATGTGAAGAAGCAAAAACTTAGGCTCAACCGATACTAACCGATAGTTGTTGAAGAAGAAAGGTGGGATGCCTACCGGGGCATCCCCAAGCTTAGATGCTTGAGACTTCTTGAAATATTATCTTGGGGTGCCTTGGGCATCCCCAAGCTTGAACTTTTGTGTCTCCTTAATTCCTCTCATATCATGGTTTCTCTTTTTATCAAAAGCTTCATCCACAACAAACCTAACAAGAACTCGTGAGATAAGTTAGTATAAACCAATGCAAAACCTTATCATTTTCTACTGTAAAAAATCACTAAAATTATTATTCAACATTGAATACTAAATTTCTCTGCATATTTAATACACCTATCCTCAAATAGAATCATTAAACAAGCAAACATATGCAAACAATGCAAACATAACAGCAATCTGCCAAAACAGTACAGTCTGTAAAGAATGCAAGATTCATCATACTTCACTAACTCCAAAAATTATCAAATAAAATTCTCACTGTAGTAAATTTATCATATCTCAATATGCAAAAAGTTTCAACATTATACCATACTCCGACTTTTCTAGGGAATTTTTGCAACAGCGGTAAACTTTCTGTTTTCAAACAGCAACATGTATACTAGCAAAATAAACATGGCAAAGGCTATCCTTGACATTTTTATTGAAAATAAAGATACAAAACATTATTCTAACTAACATCAAGCTAATACTAACAAAAGAAAATGACGCTCCAAGCAAAACACATATCATGTGGTGAATAAAAATATAGCTCCAAGTAAAGTTACCGATGAACGAGGACGAAAGAGGGGATGCCTTCCGGGGCATCCCCAAGCTTAGGCTCTTGGTTGTCCTTTAATATTACCTTGGGGTGCCTTGGGCATCCCCAAGCTTAGGCTCTTGCCACTCCTTATTCCATAGTCCATCGAATCTTTACCCAAAACTTGAAAACTCCACAACACAAAACCCAACAGAAAACTCGTAAGCTCCATTAGTATAAGAAAATAAAACCACCACTTAGGTACTGTAATGAACTCATTCTAAATTAATATTGGTGTAATATCTACAGTATTCCAACTTCTCTATGGTTCATAACCTACGATACTACTCATACATTCATCAAAATAAGCAAACAACACACAAAAAACAGAATCTGTCAAAACAGAACAGTCTGTAGTAATCTGTATCAACCGTATACTTCTGGAACTCCAAAGATCCTACCAAATTCGGAAGTCCTAAGAAATTTGTGTATCAATCCAGAACAAAAAGAATAAGATCAATAGCACGTTTCTGTGAATTAACAAAACTAAATTACTGGGTGCAAAAGTTTCTGATTTTCAGCAGGATCAACACAACTATCACCGTAAGCTATCGTAAAGGTTTTACTTGGCACTTTATTGAAACAAAAGATATAAAACATGATTAATAAAGTAGCATAATCATGTGGACACACAAAAACAGTAAGGATAGATATTGGGTTGTCTCCCAACAAGCGCTTTTCTTTAATGCCTTTCTAGCTAGGCATGATGGTGATAATGATGCTCACATAAAAGATAAGAATTGAAACATAACGGGATCATCATGAAGCATATGACTAGCACATTTATGCCGAACCCACTTCCTATGCATAAGGATTTTGCGAGCAAATAACTTATGGGAACAATAATCAACTAGCATAGGAAGGTAAAACAAGCATAGCTTCAATATTTTCAACACATAGAGAGGAAACTTGACATTATTGCAATTCCTACAAGCATATATTCCTCCCTCATAATAATTTTCAGTAGAATCATGAATGAATTCAACAATGTAACCAGCACCTAAAGCATTCTTTTCATGATCTACAAGCATAGAAAATTTACTACTCTCCACATAAGCAAATTTCTTCTCATTCGAAATAGTGGGAGTATCATAAGAGACTTGAACACTAAAAATTGTTTCCAAATTAAAAGAGTAATGTTCAGAAAAAGGGTAATCATAATCATGACAAGATTTGTAAATATAATCATCACTACTTTTTATAGCATAAGTTTCATCACAATAATCATTATAAGTAGCAACTTCGTTCTCATCATAATCAATTGAAACCTCTCCCAAGATAGTGGAATCACTAAATAAAGTTGACACTCTTCCAAATCCACTTTCGTATTGATCACAATAAAATTCAACATCCTCCAAAATAGTGGGATCACTACTTACTAAAGTTGACACTCTTCCAAACCCACTTTCATCAATATAATCATCATACGTAGGAGGCATGCTATCATCATAACAACTTTGCATATCAAAACTTGGGATACTAAAAATATCATGTTCATTAAACATAGCATCCCCAAGCTTGGGGCAAACATTAATTTCAGCAAATAAATTCTCAAATATTTCATCCTCATCAAAAATAGCTTCCCCAAGCTTGGGCCTTTTCATATCATAAGCATAATCACTCTCATCATTAAAAATATTGATAGCACCAATAGTATAGCAATTATCATCATCACAATGAGTAATAGGAGCAATATCATTTGGGAGGGATACATTTCTACCTTTGTTGCTCCTTCTTTTCTTTTTCTTCTTCACATTATGTGTGGATTCAACCTTCCTCTTTGAGCTCCTTATTAATGAGATTGGTTGAATAGAAAGCTCCTCCTCGCTACCTGATTCATTATAAGAAGTAATAGGAGGAGATTGGGAAGTCTCTTCCCTTTCATTAGTATTATCATCATCTTCCATTTGCTTTCTTTTCTTTAGGTAATTGGCAATATAAGGATTTTCAATGCAATTCTCCGCACAAAACATATAAATCTTTTCTAGATCAATATCAAGAAAATGCTTAAGATTAAATTCTGGAATAGGCTTAGTTAAATGTTTCAACTCTTCACAACCCAAAAGCAATCTAAGTTCATTGTAATGAGAAAGGGAGATCAAATCATCACAATTTTTGGACACGATCCGATCATGAAACAATTTGCATTGGAGATGTAAATGATGTTGTTTATTGCAAAATTCACAACTGGAAAGATATCTTAAATTATGCGCACTCTTATCTAGACTTTCTTGCAACTTCTTAGTTACTAAATACTTATGCCTCTTGCAATATATATCTTCTCTATTTGTTGTGTTCATGCAAACATGCACTCCACAAAAGTTGACATGCTCATAAGATATATTTTCATCATGACTAGAGAAATCATCATTAGTACTAAGGATATTCAAGGAGTTTATACTAACAACATTGCAATCATGCTCATCATTCAAAGATTTAGTACCAAGAATTTTAATGCACTCTTCTTCTAGCACTTCATCACAATTTTCCTTTCCATCAAACTCACGAAAGATATTAAAAAGACGAAGCGTACGAGACAAACTTAACTCCATATTTTTTGTAGTTTTCTTTTATAAACTAAACTAGTGATAAAACAAGAAACAAAAAGATTTGAGTGCAAGATCTAAAGATATACCTTCAAGCAGTCACCTCCCCGGTAACGGCGCCAGAAAAGAGCTTGATGTCTACTACACAACCTTCTTCTTGTAGACGTTGTTGAGCCTGCAAGTGCACAGGTTTGTAGGACAGTAGCAAATTTCCGTCAAGTGGATGACCTAAGGTTTATCAATCCGTGGGAGGCGTACGATGAAGATGGTCTCTCTCAAACAACCCTGCAACCAAATAACAAAGAGTCTCTAGTGTCCCCAACACACCCAATACAATGGTAAATTGTATAGGTGCACTAGTTCGGCGAAGAGATGGTGATACAAGTGCAATATGGATGGTAGATATAGGTATTTGTAATCTGAAATAATAAAAACAGCAAGGTAACAAGTGATAAAAGTGAGCGTAAACGGTATTACAATGATAGGAAACAAGGCCTAGGGTTCATACTTTCACTAGTGCAACTTCTCTCAACAATAATAACATAGATAGATCATATAACAATCCCTCAACATGCAACAAAGAGTCACTCCAAAGCCACTAATAACGGAGAACAAACGTAGAGATTATGGTAGGGTACGAAACCAACTCAAAGTTATTCTTTCGGATCGATCTATCAAAGAGTTCGTACTAGAATAACACCTTAAGACACAAATCAACCAAAACCCTAATGTCACCTAGATACTCCATTGTCACTTCAAGTATCCAAGGGCATGATTATGCGATATGCATCACACAATCTCAGATTCATCAAACCAACACAAAGTACTTCAAAGAGTGCCCCAAAGTTTCTACCGGAGAGTCAAGAATGTGTACCAACCCCTATGCATAGGTTCATGGGCGGAACCCGCAATTTGCTTACCAAAACATACATCAAGAGGCACCTGATATCCTATTGTCACCACAGATAAACCCGACAAGACATACATCAATTGTTCTCAAATAAAGACTCAATCCGATAAGATAACTTCAAAGGGGAAACTCAATTCATCACAAGAGAGTGGAGGGGGAGAAACATAATAAGATCCAACTACAATGGCAAAGATCGAGATACATCAAGATCGTGCCATAGAGGCAACACGAGAGAGAACACGAGAAAAAGAGATCAAACACATAGCTACTCGTACATACCCTCAGCCCCGAGGGTGAACTACTCCCTCCTCGTCATGGATAGCACCGGGATGATGAAGATGGCCACCGGTGATGGGTTCCCCCTCCGGCAGGGTGCCGGAACGGGCTCCCGAGAGGTTTTTGGTGGCTACAGAGGCTTGCGGTGGCGGAACTCCCGATCTATCTTGATTTTCGATGTTTTTAGGGTACGTAGGCTTATATACGCGAAAGAAGTCGATGGGGAGGTGCTCAAGGGGCCCACAAGACAGGGGGGCGCCACCCTGTAAGGGGGGCGCCGCCTCCTATCTCGTGGCCTCCTCGAGGATCTTCTGACGTGGACTCCAAGTCTCCAGGATCATATTCTTCCAAAAAATCACGCTGCCAAAGGTTTCATTCCGTTTGGACTCCGTTTGATATTCCTTTTCTTCGAAATACTGAAACGGGCAATAAAACAACAATATGGGTTGGGCCTCCGGTTAGTAGGTTAGTCCCAAAAATGATATAAATGTGTAAAATAAAGCCCATAAACATCCAAAAGGGGTAATATAATAGCATGGAACAATCAAAATATATAGATACGTTGGAGACGTATCACCTCCCATGCACAAAATATATCTACATGTCTGTGACTGGATCATCTCTCAAGCTCTATCTTACAGCCCTTACCCTTGCCAAAAGCTCAATCAGAAAATATCTCTCCAGAGCATATATATTTGTTCAATGAATGTCGGACCACACTCACTTTATCTCTCTATCTATATGTCTCTCAATTGACCTTGCTTTCTCACGCCATATCTTCCACACATTGAAGCTACCTCTCCATCCCTCACAAAGCCGGAGCTATTTACATTGCGAGGGGCACTCCAACCTTGGATTAATTTGTGTAGGCATTTATTCCGGTCGGTTTAGATTATATTTTCATATCATTCGGCCCACAACTACTCCAAACACCGTCGCAACCACCGCACCTCCCCCAGTCGATTTCCCTCTGGCTTGGTCATCGCTCTCTCGCACGTCCTTTCTCGCCTTCAACGTCACACCATGGTATTATTGGAAAAAACTCTGTTGTACTCTTTAATTATTATAAATAATCTACGAAACTACACACTGATAGTCGACTTGGAATGGAACAAATTTTGACCCACAAATTAAAGTGCTACAAACTACACACCATGGGGTCCACCTGTCACGAAACAAATTTGGACCCATATACAAATTAAAAAATAAAGGACGAGGATCGAACATGCGACCAGGGCCTTCAAGCCGCATGTTAATAGGCAACATACGTAGAACATCAATGTTTGTTGTACCCCCCCCTTTGTTCATATAATGTTTTTATATTACCACAACCTATTTAATGGATAACATGTAATATTATTTTTAGTACATTAGTGGGACCGGCTCGATAGCACGTACTATTCACCTTCACTTACTGGTGGGTTCCATGTGTGCTCTCTCTCTCCTCCCCTTCTGCGTTTAGACGCACGGGCAAACATGAAGAACTTGCGGGTGATGTTGCCGTTGACCATATCTGGACACATTCACAAGTTACGGCACCAGTTTCACGTACTAGTAGCACTAGTCAGTGTGTATGTGCAATGCACGTTAATTTGGAAGCATATTAAGTGCATGCGGATATTAAGTAGGATATTATTAGCATGTTATTATGTGATTAGCACTATTTTTGGCATGAAATTAACTGCACACTAAACGTGTTGAGCGCTCGACATTGAAGCAGTCTAGGTCATTGGATGACAAGGAATACATGTGGCTTGATGACATTTTATATTTAATTTGATACGGCTCTAGCAGGACATTCCATCGATCAAACCACAGATTTCGTTCAGTCTGACTCTGACTTTAAATTATACGACGATCGATCTAAAATAAACGGAAATGATAAATGTTCAGATTTTACGCATAGCAATCCGAATGTTTTTCATGGCAAATTTAGATTACACGGCGGCGGCGGGGGCGTCTTGCGGTGGGAAGCGGCTCCTCTGTCGTGCTCTGTGTGTCGTCGGGCCACTGACCGATGGAAACGGCGACGTCTTGTGCCGTTGTTGGCGTACTCCTGGACAATGGCCTAGCTTCAAGGAAGGCCAAAATGTTCTGGGCTTCGGAGCGAGTCAACTGGCGGGAGGAGGCGACTGACATTGTTGCAAGGAAGCGGTCGACGACGACCATCCATGTCGCTGAGGGGGGCACTGGCACCCGCGCGGGGACAGGCGCTGGCAACAACGCGGCGGAAACATTCCTGTGCACGGGCACTAGCACGGGTGCGCACGTCAGTGCACACGCAGGCGCATGCGCTAGTAGGTGCAGGGGCGCGTGAAAGTCGGCGGGGACCTTGTGAAACCCCGTGGCATCAAGCTCGGCAACAATGTGCGCCTCCCATCCCATCAATGCCACGGGGATGGGCACTGGCCCAGTCGGTGCGACGGGAGCCGGAGCGGGAGCGGGACAGGTGCGGCGTCTTCCCTCAAGGCCAGTTCAAGCTCGTCCCAAAGCGCCTTATGTTCTTGAGACTCCGGCTGGGTGTCTTCCTCAGGAAACTAGAAGACTAAGGGCAGACCATCGTGATGCGGGATGGCGTACGTTTAGGTCAGGCTGGTTGGAGGTAGACGACAGGAGAATCGGAGAGGAAGAGAGAAGATTGTAGCGATACTGGGTAGTGCGGGGTTGATTTTAAACTGCAGCGCCATCGACATTAAAAGTGGGAGCAGTTGAGACGAAGGTGGGCGGCGGAGCCTAGTCAAACGGCTCGCCTCCCGGTGAGCCTGCACAGCGGTCTGCTCGCACGACTCCCTGTTAGCCGGCGCAGCGGTCTGCTCGCACGCCTACCATCGAATCACACGCTTGTCGGACGGCACCTGCCGATGAGAAGAGGGACTCGTGGCGGCATGTAAACGCCCATGGTTTCAATAGTGAAAGCGTTCACCTTAACGTGTCAGGTCTTTTTTCCAAAATACCTTGGCTTGTCATTTGTGCAACTTATCATAAGCAGCTTGTCTCAAATTGAAGAAAAAAATTATGAAGGAATATTTGTGCCATATCACATGACCATGCTCAGTTTCAAGAATTTCTGGTCACATTTGGATTTTCTAAAATTTAAAATCCAAGATTCGAAACAATATCATAACCTGCGTCACGCAATAAATTTTCAAGCCATACATCTGTCCTGTTGTACTTCTTAAGAAAGGATTTGGTCAAACATTTTTCTTAGTTAGACTTCAGACAAGTTATATATGCAGAGTAACAGGATAATCCCTCTGTACCAGTGCATTGCCTGATATATAAACTCAAGTACTAGGCACGAACAAACGGGCTCAATTCTGTGCTCATCCTGGTGTAGTAGTAGTAGTAGTACTAGGCAATGCAGTTGACGGGTGACCTTGGCGAGCGGCGACCGATGGAATTGAACCATGCTCGGCAAGGTAGGTAACATTGTCTATTTACTAAAGCATCCCTCCATTGTTCATCGGTAGTCATTACGGATCGGGGACATGAGGGGAATTTCCTAGGGCTGGAATTCTGGCCGCCAGATATTTCGACTCGAAACAAGGAGGCTCCACTGGTTGGGATTGCCTAATGTGCGTACCACGCACGCCACCAGAAGGACACGAGCCCGGTTTTTTTAGGATCAACACGAGCCAAGGTCTGGCTGTTACGCTGTTGGGTCCTACCATTCGAGAATATGAAAGGAATGTTTTAAATTGCTGAACAAATCTATGTGTATTACAATGTCCGTATTTTCCTTGCAAATACTAATCTCAACGTGGTAATTGATTTATGACGAGTTCTTGAATTAGAGTGAGTTTGTGATATAGTGATCTCAACGTGGATTTCACATTTCATGGTATCCCTAGTAAGTTTTTCATTGCAAATCCAAATTTAAAAGATGAACAATATGGAGGTGAGAAAACTTTGTATGTATCAAGCATATGACCACACACACGCGCGCACACACACACACACACGAACACAATAACAATCCAATAAGTATAGTGCATATATTTTTCCAAATCATGCATGTATGACACGAATTCAAAAATACTCCTTCTGTTCCTAAATATTAGTCTTTTAGAGATTTCAACAAGTGACTACATACGGAAAAAAATGAGTGAATCTACACTCTAAAATATGTCTATATACATCTGTATGTGCCAGTCCATTTGAAATCTCTAAAAAGACTAATTGTTAGGAACGAAGGGAGTAAAATTTAATGCATGCATGGTCCTCAATTGAATATTTAAAATGAACAGGAAACTGCAACGTGAATATTAAGTCTAGTACTATAGTACTTGCAAATGTTGTGTTTAGGCGGAGCTACGATTGTCGGGGGTCAACCCCTCGGCCTTAGATACAATTGTGAAGCTCTTTTTAGGGTTTTTTAGATTATATTTGTCCCCACCCTCCCAAACACCGATTGGTTGTGCACCCTCACCCCTCCTCCCCAGTAGAACATCATGCCCCCATACCTTAGATGCTATATGCCGATACGAGTTGCTTGGAGCTTGTAGATCTGAGATATAGCAGCTCACATGATGTCTTAATATTTTTACAGGAAACCTTGATGAGTTTGAGAATTGCACACAATTTGTACAAAAACTACTCAGATGCCCTTCGATCCCATATCCAATGACCTCAAAGCTCGTATCACCATAGCATCTAAGATGAAGGAGGACATCATATTCTCCTGTATGTAAGAATATCATGTGCTACCACACCTTAGATGCTTTGGTGATACAAGCTCTTCGGAGCCGTTGGATTTCTGACCCAACAACTCCTCAGTGGTTCGAATGATTTTTTGTAGAAAAGCCCCAAAGAGTTCGGCCACTGCTTACAAGCACAAAACTGCTCAGATGCCGTTGGATCTCAGATCAAACAACCTCGAAGCTCGTATCACTGTAGCATCCAAGCTGTGAGAGCACCTTATGTTTTCTCGCAAGGGAGAATATGTGGTGCTCCCGCACCGAAGATTCTATGGTGATACGAGTTCACGGTGATCTAACGGCCCACAGTAGGAGGTTTGAATGTTTTTGCAATATAGGGCTGAGAGAGTTTGGGAATTGCGCAGAAAGTACAAGTACTACGCATGTGCCATCTGATCACTGATCATACGACCTAGATGCCCGTATCACCGTAGCGGCTAATTAAGCTACGGGGAGCACCTAATATGAGCAATGGGGAGCCGTTGGATACAAGATGCAGCGACACACACGAGGATGGAATGTTTTATTTGCAAAAAAACCTTTGCAGAGTGTGGAAATTGCGCATAATTACAAAGACTACTCCCAAGCCATTGGATCTCACTTCCAACGATGTAAAAACTCGTATCACCATAGTATCTAAGCTGCGGGGTGGATGTGATATTCTATGCCACTGTCATTTTTGTTTGTAAACTTACAAAATATGTGTAACTCGTGTCGTTACTTGTCTAACCGCACAAAGTGTTTATTCAAAAAAACAATCCTACACTACAATACCAGAACAACACACGGGGTTCTGATACGTCTCCATCGTATCTACAATTTTTGATTGTTCCATGCCAATATTCTACGACTTTCATATACTTTTGGCAACTTTTATATTATTTTTGGGACTAACATATTGATCCAGTGCCCAGTGCCAGTTCCTGTTTATTGCCTGTTTTATGTTTCGCAGAAAGCCCACATCAAACGTAGTCCAAACAGGATAACAACGGACGGACAATATTTTTGCAATATTTGTGACATCTGGGAAGAAGAATCAACGGGACACGCGGTGCCCGAGGGGGCAACAAGGCAGGCGGGTGAGCCCCTGACCCTCGTGGGCACCGCGTAAGGCGGTTGCTGCTCTTCTTTGGCCGCAAGAAAGCTAAATTTCGGAAAACAATCGTGGCGAAGGTTTCAATCCAATCGGAGTTACGGATCTCCGGATATATAAGAAACGGTGAAAGGGCAGAATCCCAAAAGGCAGAAACAGAGAGAGACAGAGAGAGACAGATCCAATCTTGGAGGGGCTCTCGCCCCTCCCACGCCATGGAGACCATGGACCAGAGGGGAAACCCTTCTCCCATCTAGGGAGAAGGTCAAGGAAGAAGAATAAGAAGGGGGGCTCTCTCCCGCTCGCTTCCGGTGGCGCCGGAACACCGTCGGGGGCCATCATCATCACCGCGATCTACACCAACACCTCCATCATCTTCACCAACATCTCCGTCACCTTCCCCCATCTATATTCAGCGGTCCACTCTCCCGCAACCCGCTGTACCCTCTACTTGAACATGGTGCTTTATGCTTCATATTATTATCCAATGATTTGTTGCCATCCTATGATGTTTGAGTAGATTTTCGTTGTCCTACCAGTGATTGATGAATTGCTATGATTGGTTTAGTTTGCTTGTGGTTATGTTGCTGTCCTATTGTGCCCTCTGTGTCGTGAAAGCGTGAGGGATTCCCGCTCTAGGGTGTTGCAATATGTTCATGATTCGCTTACAGTGGGTTGCTTGAGTGACAGAAGCATAAACCCGAGCAAGGGAGTTGTGGCGTATGGGATAAAGGGGACTTGATGCTTTAATGCTATGGTTGCGTTTTACCTTAATGATCTTTAGTAGTTGCGGATGCTTTCTAGAGTTCCAATCATAAGTGCATATGATCCAAGAAGAGAAAGTATCTTAGCTTATGCCTCTCCGACATAAGACTTGCTATCGGTCTAGTAAAGTAGTCAATTTCTTAGGGACAATTCCACAACTCCTACCACCACTTTTCCACACTCGCTATATTTACTTTATTGCTGTTTATCTAAACAGCCCCTAGTTTATATTTACGCACACTTTATTTTCTTACAAATCTATCCAACAACACCTACAAAGTACTTCTAGTTTCATACTTGTTCTAGGTAAAGCGAACGTCAAGCATGCGTAGAGTTGTATCGGTGGTCGATAGAACTTGAGGGAATATTTGTTCTACCTTTAGCTCCTCATTGGGTTCAACACTCTTACTTATGGAAAGAGGCTACAATTGATCCCCTACACTTGTGGGTTATCAAGACCTTTTTCTGGCGCCGTTGCCGGGGAGTCATAGCGTGGGGTGAATATTCTCGTGTGTGCTTGTTTGCTTTATCACTAAGTAATTTTTATTTGCTGTTATAAGTTGTTCTCTATCTTTAGTTATGGATATGGAACACGAAATACCAAAAAAATTAGGTCTACTTGCTACTCATGGAGATGGGGTACCTCTTAAAACCCTCGATGTTGGTTATGTGAAAAATATTATGTACTACTTTGATAATCCTGAGAAAACCCCATTCAATTATGTTATGGGAGAGACGTTGGATCAACATGATTACTTTAGGGATTATTGCTTGACACAAAAAGGGAAACTATTATGGGATCAAATTCATATGTTGCATTGGTATGCTCGGGAACTATGCTTGAGCTATGATTATACTTGTTGCTCTTGGATGAAGGCTCCACACCTTCCCTTTTCATTAAAATTCAATGATGATAATACCTTGGCTTCTTATGCTAATGGTATCTATGATTACTATGATGTGGAACAAATAGAGGAATTCGTTGCTTTTATGGGTGCTTATGAGATTGAATCTTTGTTTAAAGAGTTTGAAAATCTTGATGATGCTGTTTATAGACCTGAAAATTTTGCTATACTTAAATATTGCTATGAGAATTATGAATTCAGTTCTGATATTGATGCATTTATTGAGAAAGTCTCCGCTGTCTAAGAAGGGACTAATATTTTGCAGGAGTCTATGGAAGAAGAAATTGATAAAACTGTGAGCTCATTGGATGAAAAAGATGATGAGGAGATCAAAGAACAAAAGGAGGAAGAGCAAATTAGCTACCCGTGCCCACCTTCTAATGAGAGCAACTCTTCAACTCATACATTGTTTAATTCCCCTTCGTGCTTACCGAAGGATGATTGCTATGATGATTGTTATGATCTCGTTGATTCTCCTGAAATATCCCTTTTGGATGATGCTTGCTATGCTTGTGGCCAAGATGCCAATATGAATTATGCTTATGGAGATGAACTTGCTATAGTTCCTTATGTTAAACATGAAATTGTTGCTATTGGACCCACGCATGATAGTCCTATTATCTTTTTGAATTCTCCAAACTACACTATAGCAGAGAAGTTTGTGCTTATTAAGGATTATATTGATGGGTTGAGTTTTACTAGTGCACATGATGATTTTGATAGATATAATATGCATGTGCTTGCTGTTACAACTTGCAATTATTATGGGAGAGGAACTATATCTCCACCTCTCTATGTTTCCAATACGACAGAATTGCAAGAAACTGCTTATACTATGCATTGGCCTTTACTTGGTGTGCATGAATTGTTCTTTTATGACATGCCGATGCATAGGAAGAGAGTTAGACTTCGTCATTGCTTGATATATCTTACTTTGTTCTCACTACTAAATTACAAATCATTGTTAATTAAAATTGGCTTTGATATACCTTGGGATCCGGGTGGATTCATTACTTGAGCACTATATGCCTAGGTTAATGGCTTTAAAGAAAGCGCTGCCAGGGAGACAACCCAGAAGTTTTAGAGAGTCAATTATTTCTGTTGAGTGCTTTTATATAGTCTAAAAACAAAAAATAAATAGGGTAACCCAAAACCTTTTCAAAAAGGAAAGTGAATGTGAGAGAGACAAGCATTGTTGAAGTGGGAGAGCTCCTTGAACTTTGTTCATGCTCAGAGAAACTTTGTGAGTCTTAATTATAGAAAATTTTAATCACAAATAATTATCCCCTTGTACAATTCCACTGTATTATAAAAATAATGTGCCAACGTTTGCCTTTAGGTTGTTTACAATGCTTGTTGGTTTGTACGGTGCAGGACAGAAACTTTGGCTGTAGTGCACGATTTTACATTTTTTACTGGAATGTTAAACGGTTCAGAAACTTTTTGGACTGTCTTTATGTACAAATTGTTTATTTTTAATAATTTTGGTGGAATTTTTGGGGTAACATAAGTATGGTGAATGTTCATATATCTACAGACTGTTCTGTTTCTGACAGATTCTGTTTTTGATGCATAGTTTGCTTGTTTTGATGAAACTATCAATTTCTATCAGTGGATTAAGCCATGGAAAAGCTATATTACAGTAGACACAATACAAAAACAAAATATTAATTGGTTTCCAACAGTACCTAGAGTATAGATTTGCTTTATTATACTAACGGATCTTACCGAGGTTTCTGTTGAAGTTTTGTGTGGATGAAGTGTTTGATCGAGGAGGTATCGATATGAGGAAAAGAAGGAGAGGCAAGAGCTCAATCTTGGGTATTCCCAAGGCATCCCAAGTAAATATTCAAGGAGACTCAAGCGTCTAAGCTTGGGGATGCCCCGGAAGGCATCCCCTATTTCTTCAACAAGTATCGGTATGTGTTCGAATTCATTTCGTTCATGCGATATGTGCAAGTCTTGGAGCGTCTTTTGCATTTAGTTTTCATTTTTCTTTTATGCACCATGCTGGTATGAGATAGTCCTTGGTTGATTTATAAAATGCTCATTGCACTTCACTTAAATCTTTTGAGTATGGCTTTATAGAATGCTTCACGTGCTTCACTTATATCATTTCAAGTTTGGATTGCCTGATTCTCTTCACATAGAAAACCGCCATTTGTAGAATGCTCTTTTGCTTCACTTATATTTGTTAGAGCGTGGGCATATCTTTTGTAGAAATAATTAAATTCTCTTGCTTCACTTATATCTATTTAGAGAGATGACAGGAATTGGTCATTCACATGGTTAGTCATAAAATCCTACATAAACTTGTAGATCGCTGAATATGATATGTTTGATTCCTTGCAATAGTTTTGCGATATAAAGGTGGTGATATTAGAGTCATGCTAGTGAGTAGTTGTGGATTAGTAGAAATACTTGTGTTGAGGTTTGTGATTCACGAAGCATGCACATATGGTGAACCGTTATGTGATGAAGTCGGAGCATGATTTATTTATTGATTGTTTTCCTTATGAGTGGCGGTCGGGGACGAGCGATGGTCTTTTCCTACCAATCTATCCCCCTAGGAGCATGCGCGTAGTACTTTGTTTCGATGACTAATAGATTTTTGCAATAATTATGTGAGTTCTTTATGACTTTGAGTCCATGGATTATACGCACTCTCACCCTTCCATCATTGCTAGCCTCTACGGTACCGTGCATTGCCCTTTCTCATCTCGAGAGTCGGTGCAAACTTCGCCGGTGCATCCAAACCCTGTGATACGATACACTCTATCACACATAAGCCTCCTTATATCTTCCTCAAAACAGCCACCATACCTACCTAATATGGCATTTCCATAGCCATTCCAAGATATATCACCATGCAACTTCCATCATCATCATATACATGACTTGAGCATTCATTGTCATATTGCTTTGCATGATCGTAAGATAGCTAGCATGATGTTTTCATGGCTTGGCCGTTTTTTGATGTCATTGCTATGCTAGATCATTGCACATCCTGGTACACCGCCGGAGGCATTCATATAGAGTCATATCTTTGTTCTAGATATCAAGTTGTAAGTAAATAAAAGTGCGATGATCATCATTATTAGAGCATTGCCCCAGTGAGGAAAGGATGATGAAGACTATGATTCCACCACAAGTCGGGATGAGACTTCGGACTTTATGAAAAATAAAAGAGGCCAAAGAAGCCCACCAAAACAGAAGAGAAAATAAAAAAATGAAAATAAGAGAAAAAGAGAGAAGGGGCAATGTTACTATCCCTTTACCACACGTGTGCTTCAAATAGACCCATGTTCTTCATGTAGAGAGTCTCTTGAGTTATCACTTTCATATACTAGTGGGAATTTTCATTATAGAACTTGGCTTGTATATTTCGATGATGGGCTTCCTCAAATGCCCGAGGTCTTCATGAGCAAGCAAGTTGGATGCACACCCACTTAGTTTCAGTTTGAGCTTTCATACACTTATATCTCTAGTGCATCCGTTGCATGACAATCCCTACTCCTCGCATTGACATCAATTGATGGGCATCTCCATAGCCTGTTGATTAGCCGCGTCGATGTGAGACTTTCTCCCTTTTTGTCTTCTCCACACAACCTTCACCATCATATTCTATTCCACCTATAGTGCTATGTCCATGGCTCACGCTCATGTATTGCGTGAAAGTTGAAAAGGTTTGAGAATGTCAAAAGTATGAAACAATTGCTTGGCTTGTCATCGGGGTTGTGCATGATTTGAATATTTTGTGTGGTGAAGATGGAGCGTAACCAGACTATACGATTTTGTAGGGATAACTTTCTTTGGCCATGTTGTTTTGAAAAGAGATGATTGCTTTATTTGTACGCTTGAAGTGTTATCATCTTAATGTCAAATGATAGGCTATTGCTTTGAATCACTCGTGTCTTAATATTCATGCCATGATTAGGTTACATGATCAAGATTATGCTAGGTAGGATTCCACATCAAAAATTATCTTTTCTATCATTTACCCACTCGAGGACGAGCAGGAATTAAGCTTGGGGATGCTGATACGTCTCCGTCATATCTATAGTTTTGGATTGTTCCATGCCAATATTCTACAACTTTCATATACTTTTGGCAACTTTTTATATTATTTTTGGGACTAACATATTGATCTAGTGCCGAGTGCCAGTTCCTGTTTGTTGCATGTTTTATGTTTGGCAGAAAACCCATATCGAACGGACTCCAAACGGGATAAAAATAGACAGAGAATATTTTTGGAATATTTGTGACATTTGGGAAGAAGAATCAACACGAGACGGTGCCCGAGGGGGCCACGAGGCAGGGGGGTGCCCCTGACCCTCGTGGGCACCCCGTAAGGTGGTTGCTGCTCTTCTTTGGCCGCAAGAAAGCTAATTTTTGGAAAAAAAATCGTGGCGAAGGTTTCAATCCAATCGGAGTTACGGATCTCCAGATATATAAGAAACGGTGAAAGGGCAGAATCCCAAAACGCAGAAACAGAGAGAGACAGAGAGACAGATCCAATCTCGGAGGGGTTCTCGCCCCTCCCACGCCATGGAGACCATGGACCAGAAGGGAAACCCTTATCCCATCTAGGGAGAAGGTTAAGGAAGAAGAAGAAGAAGAAGAAGAAGAAGAAGAAGAAGAAGAAGAAGAAGGGGGCTCTCTCCCCCTCACTTCAGGTGGCGCCGGAACGCTGCTAGGGGCCATCATCATCACTGCGATCTACACCAACACCTCCATCATCTTCACCAACATCTCCATCACCTTCCCCCATCTATATTCAGCGGTCTACTCTCCCACAACACGCTGTACCCTCTACTTGAAAATGGTGCTTTATGCTTCATATTATTATCCAATGATGTGTTGCCATCCTATGATGTCTCAGTAGATTTTCGTTGTCCTACCGGTGATTGATGAATTGCTATGATTTGTTTAATTTGCTTGTGGTTATGTTGCTATCCTATTGTGCCCTTCGTGTCGCAAGCGCGAGTGATTCCCGCAGTAGGGTGTTGCAATATGTTCATAATTCGCTTATAGTGGGTTGCTTGAGTGACAGAAGCATAAACCCGAGTAAGGGAGTTCTGGCGTATGGGATAAAGGGGACTTGATGCTTTAATGCTATGGTTGTGTTTTACCTTAATTATCTTTAGTTGTTGCGGATGCTTGCTAGAGTTCCAATCATAAGTGCATATGATCCAAGAGGAGAAAGTATGTTAGCTTATGCCTCTCCCACATAAGACTTCCTATCGGTCTAGTAAAGTAGTCAATTGCTTAGGGACAATTCCACAACTCCTACCACCACTTTTCCACACTCGCTATATTTACTTTATTGCTCTTTATCTAAACAGCCCCTAGTTTATATTTACACACTCTTTATATTCATGCAAACCTATCCAACAACACCTACAAAGTGCTTCTAGTTTCATACTTGTTCTAGGTAAAGTGAACGTCAAGCGTGCGTAGAGTTGTATCGGTGGTCGATAGAACTTGAGGGAATATTTGTTCTACCTTTAGCTCCTCGTTGGGTTCGACACTCTTACTTGTCGAAAGAGGCTACAATTGATCCCCTACACTTGTGGGCTATCAGGGTCCCACTTGTGATTAATTAAATTTGGACCTAAAACTAAGAAATCTGAAAGACGAGATTCAAACTGGCAACCTGGACTACAAAGCGTAAGTCGATAGCCTGAAACAACAACTGTTGTTGACTTTGTCCCATAACTTGATTTTATACAGTATTACATTGAGTAGAGTAGACGGGGTGCCTCATCAACACCTGCATGACCGTTGACTCACTTATTGGTGGGCCCCTGGTCTGGGGTCTCTCCTCTCCATTGTCTAACCTTTGCACGGGCACACACGAAGAGCGGCGCTAGCTTGCCGTGGTGTTATTATAACTAAACAAGCTTGGAAAATAGAAGAATCGCCTAGAACAAGAGACGTTGTGGCTGGTCGAGATGGAGCTAACCACACCTATCGTCCGTGCCATGTTAGCATGATGAAGCTTTGTGGCTAGTGGGGTGTTTTCGACTGACTGGCTGGGTCCCGAGGTCGAACCATAGGTACTTCGTCTGATACAGTATATTTTTACATGCAAATTTTTCCTCCGTGCTGAGACGTGACACACCCTACCGCGCGGTTTTGGGGTCCTCCCGGGTGGTGCACGCATATATTCTTCCTAACGTGGGATGCCCTACCACACGTTTTTTGGGTCCTCCTCGGTCGTTGCGCCGAAGCAAGTAAATGTGTCATCAAATCACGAAACACCACCTTTCTCGCCGAGTACATCAGTGAAGCACGGTGGCTAGCTAGTTGGGCTAGTTTGACCGATTAGCTAGGCCGTCGCCACATTTGTTTTTTCACCCCTTTTTTATATCCTTGCCGGCAGGTAAATTTAAATATCAACCGCAGCGTTGCTCTGGTGTTTGGGTGCGGCAGGATTTTTAATTTTTTCATTGACGGGAGTAGGCACGGCAGGATTTTTAATTTTTTGACTGACGGGAGCAGCCGCAGCGGCAATTAGTCACGATGACTCCACCTATAAAACCCACTGCTCCCTGATGTGAGAAGTTGTCGACTAGTGTTTTACCATGGTGAAAACCAAAAGATTCCCCGCTCCTCGGCTGGCTCCCTCTGCCTTCCCATAGATTGCATTGCCTTTCAGCCGTTTGGCCCCCTTTGCTTCCTCTCCCCATTGCTTCTACCTGGTGCCATGGCGGCGTAGAAGATCATGGAGTCTGAGGTGAGGTGCCTGACACAGGAGCTCCAGGCCAAGGATGCGGAGCTCAGGGCCAAGGACGTGGAGCTCCGTGAGCTCAAGAAGGAGAGGAGTGCCATGCTCCTCCGTTATGTGTGGTAGTTCACAGAGCTTCAAAAGAGGCAGGCGTCCACCACAAAGATGCTCGAGCCGTCCGCAGCGTTGCTACAGAAATCGGGAGATATGATAGGCCATCAGGGGGACGGCTGGAGCGCAAGTGGGCCGATCGTGACGAGGTCCAGGATCGCCTCAGCCACTTGGTGAACCAAGTTGCCACGCACGTGTTGCAGCTGCGTGATGCCTACCGTCGTGCCAGCGCGACCATGCCCACCGTCGGGCTAAACCCGTTCGACCACCCGGCCGACTTCAACGACCTGCGGCTTCCTGACCTGGTCTCCTTCTTCACCTATATCTACGAGGAGCTGAGCCGTCTCCGCGCGATGGTGGGGGCGGAGCTAGACAAGGATGGGTTGCGGGCTTCCATCACCGTTGCTGGGCGAATCATTTCAGGGATCCGTCACCGGAATCCATTTGTGCCATTGGACGCCGTCTTTGACGATCTGGCTCCCATCGACCGGGAGCGGGCTCTGCGGGCGGTTGCACCCTACATCACCAACATCCTGCACCTCGAGAAGCAGAGGGACTTCGGTGGTGTTTAGGCGCCCTCTACATGGGCATGTCCATGTCTCGGCGCAACATGACCATTGGATCAAACTCAGACGGTGCAGATCAGTCACTGTAGCACAAAGCGTGTGGGTGTGTTTGGTTGCATTCTCATCTCGAAATAGTTGTTCCCTCTTCGTGTATTTGTGTTAACCTACTAGTGTGGACTCATGCACCCTTCATGCACTCTGCCAAACAGCCAAAAGGGGGTCGAGAAGGGAACTTTTGCTCCCATCCCGTGCACCCTTCATACACCCTGCCTAACACTGATTCGTGCTTCATATGATTCGTGTTTCGTGGAGTACTATAGCACCGTACTCTCCATGCGCTGTAGACCTAGTTCTGTTAACATTGATCTCACCGTTCATTCTCAACTGGACAGTCAAAGAAGTGGTACTATGTTACAACATTACTGTTCATATAGTTGACGTGCTCACAACATCATTTGTTATCATCATATCTTACTACACTAGCAACAAGATTATGTAGTACTGACGTATGAACCACTACAGATGCCTAGTAGTAGGGGCACTGTGTATGTTCAAGTGGCTGCCGTGTTTCGCACTTCTCTGACGTAAGAGTGGAAAAAATTGTTGTAATAATTTATTTTCTTCAGAGAAACAGTGGACACGCTCTACCATGCAGATCCTCCTCCAGCCATGCACTAAATTACTCACTTTCGTTGAAGTGTTGGACAGCCAGCATTGGGGTCCACCAGCCATGCACTAAATTACTCCATATTAGAGTGACGGCAGACTACCCTGGTCGAAGCGCCGCAGTAATGCCCAATGAGCCGTCAAATCACAAAATCCCCTCCTTGCCAGCAGTAAGTTGGACGGACGAAGCAACCATCATTTCACTCTTCTCTCTCAGCTTCCTCTCTTGAAGAAACCCCTCACTTACTTCGCTTCTCCCTCATCTCGTTCCTCATTTCACTCTTCTCTCTCAGCTTGCTCCCTTGGATGGACGCTGGAGCACCGGCTGACGTGATGTCTATGGCTCTAGCGAAAACTGTAGAGGCTCATGTACGAAGAAGCGCAAGCACCCTGCCGAGACTACCGCAGACAAGCTCAAAGCCATCGCCCTGTCCAAGCCCCCCTCTCTGGGGTCCCTCATTAAGCAAGTCCAGGTAATATCCCTTCTTGACGATCTTTTTCTCGATCTTGATCATGTTTTCTCATCTAACACACAATACTAGTACTAGTAGTACAACTTTCTGGGTGATCTTGCATGTGATTTTTGTGTGCCAAATGATGGTCCTAAATTCGTCTTTTGACCAAAACATGCGAGGGGTTGATTCTTATAGATTACTTTCAACTACTCCCTCTGTCCCAAAATTCTTGTCTTAGATTTGTCTAGATACGGATGTATCTAATACTAAAATGTGACTAGATACATCCGTATCTAGACAAATCTAAGACAAGAATTTTGGGACGGAGGGAGTACTTTATGAACATCAATGCTACCTTTGAAGAGGGTATATTTGCCTCAGTAACTTGTTTTATGGATATTGCAAGTAATTCCTCTGCTCTCATGCCTTTGAAGACATGTTATAGTGTCTTTGTTCACTCATTTTTGTGCGTATATGTAGTCATATATGGAGTATAATATCGAAAATCATCTTATATTTCTGAACGAAGGTAGTAATAAAATATGGTTTCCGTTTGAATTAGAACCAGGTCCGCGGTGGAGATGAAGTTTTCAAAGTCATGCCGTGTGAACTGGAAGACGTGAGGATGAGTTCTACTGCTAAACTATCCAGCTGCTGTGTCCTTGTCGCCACGTGTCCTGAACTAGTATTTTCCTGTAGCATTGTTGTCAGGCGTGTTCTCGAGGTTGTACTTGACCACAACAATTTCCTGGTTGTGCCTTCGATTATGAAGGGTGTGGTTCTTGTAAAGCTTCCAACAAATCTGATGTGGCCTATCTTCATCATCATGTTTATGAGTGGAAAGACCACTCTATTAGGTTCTCCAAGGTTGACGAGATGTTGATGGTGCAGGTAGACATCTCTCATGAAGTCCATGGCCTAGTCAGTTATGCGGGGTTCATCCCATAGGTCGGTGGCAAGAAATAGTCTGCAGAGCTTAATTAGTGCAACTTTGCTTGTCTATAGAAAGTACTATTCTTCAGTACTTGATTAGTGTTTGTGAACCCTGTATTGTTTAGTACTGGCGCTTTTGGTGTGTGGTTAGTCATGAGAACAACCTATATTAATGTCTGTCCACTCAATTCAGTCTGTATATTTTGATGTATCTAGATCATCTTTTTTGTGAGGACGGTTTATCAATTATGGTTACACTCCAAGATCTTTATGCATTGCAGGGTTTATCGCACCCACCGGGATTTCTAGTCCCATGGATGTTCGGTCCATACGAGTTGTCACGACCTTTGGACTGGCCTACTTGTGGGAGTAGGCGGGGGCCCTGCATGCCACCCATAGTTGGACGAACAATCTTCTGTTTAGTACTTCAACATAGTGATTTCCTAGTAAGGATTCACTCGTGTCACATCAAGTAAATCTTGTAGATTTACTCTATAAATCTTATTGATTTAATGTCATGTTTTCTTTCTTTTCCTGGAATTTTACGATGCAGGTTTTGCCATGTGAAATTCATCACAGGATAAACCGTTTGGTTTGCTCTACGATGGCTATTTTTGCAGGTTTCACTTCTTATGTCGTGTCATTAACGAAGGCACTGTCCATCACTTATATTACTGGAAAAAATTGGATCAGTCTGTTGTCTGAGTACAAGCTGAATCCCTATGATGAACTGCAGTTTGGTTTAACAAAAACACCACAATTAGTCCTTCTCACGTTTAAAATAAATGAAGAAAAAAACTGGATCACGGTCACGAAGCCTAGTCAAGTTAGAAAGCTGATCATAGTAGACCAGACACGATCACTGCTGTCTCGCACATCGGTACCACCTTCAGCAACGGATCGAGCACCGATACTTGCTCTATCACCGACTGCGGCAACAACTCAGTGTGATCCAGCTGAGGATTGGGCACCGACCGCATCAGTGTATCAGGCTGATCTACCGGAGGATCAACATTGACACCGACACCTGCTCCGACACTGGCACCAGCTCTACAAGGAGCACCATCTCCAGCAGCAGCAACGGCACTACCAGTCGCACAGGCACGGGCACCTGCACCAACACTTTCACTTGCATCTGCTCCGGCCCGTGCAGCGGCAACAGAACAAGCAGTTGCACCGGCAACAGACTAGGCTGCAGTTCGCACTTCATATACCAAAGTCCTTACAAAAACCAACATGTCCACCTTCTTGGTAAGCATTGGCCGCCCAAGTGCTTCGTTCTTTTTTTCTTTCCATGTTGTTTCACATGATTCACTGTGTTGATCAAACTGTTTGGGTATGTCTTCTTGTTTGCAAACAGAGAATTCCTAGAGCAACGACGGAGTCGTTCAACAATCCGGGCGACCGCGGCCACGTTTTTCTTACCATCCGCAGCCTTTGTGTGAATGAACCTGCTCAATATACCATAAGTACAAAGGATGGTCGCATGATGATTCATGCTAAAGGATGGTCAAGGTTCAAATCTTAAATCATATCTTGCGGTAGGGGATGATGTCAAAATCAAACTTTCTCGGCAAGCAGAGCTGGTCCAAATCAACTTTGAAATTCTTCAGTAGCAGCACGCAACTGCCGAACTGATCTATCCTCCAAGAGATTTTGATGTAATAATCTGGCATGGTGAAACAAGTGTCCTGTGTGTATAAGAGGTACGATAATATTATTTATCACATGGTATATCGTTGATAGAATTGCAACTTTCATTGCTGGTTAGGAACTGTCATTCGATTTCATTCCAATAGCTGCCTTGCTTTATTCAATTTTGTGTATTCGCCTCGTGACAGCATCAAAAACCAGTGCCGTACCGGTACTTGCAATATGAAAAGCGCTAAGGTAGAACACATGGGCCCCCAAACATGCAGGGTGGGCCTGCGGCCCAAAGTCCAGAACCGTGAGCCTGTCTGAGTATTATATTCTCAGCTGAATCCCCATAATGCTCGTGCGTTGCACGTAACATCAAGATTCATTTGTATGAGTATTTTATCTTGTGAGAGAAAAGGATGAACAAGGGAAGGACTTATTTGCAAGTCTGGAGACGTGTGTGGATACCTTTTTTTTTTGCAAAATTGCCATATTTTCCTTCCTATCTGTCAGATATAAAGCAGACGGCCTATATTGCAGGATGGCAGGCATACCATCATCACCAACTCATCTATACTTTGTTAAAAACAACTCTGTTTTTTATAATTATATATGTTATATATATTCCCCTTGATTTTTCTTATGTATAAAGTTGTGATATAAAAGATTTGTATATTTCTTTACAGAGGGAGTATCTCTCTGTCAAAAATATATTTATGTGTAGCTAGTTACTCCTGTCTTTCTACTTCCTTTCGCGGATATGTGGGGCATCCGACAACGGGGTCCACATGCCATATGCACCAAATTAGAGTGCACAATGGCACGATAGACACACCCCAGTCGTAGCGCAGCAACAATGCCCAATGAGCCATCAAATCGCAAACCCCACCTTTCCAGCTTTAGCAGTAAGCTGGACGGACGAAGCGACAATATTTCACTGGGCCTGAATCCCCTTATCCCTCGTCTGCTTGTTCAGAGAAAACCCGCTCTCGGCGATTGCATAGGGTTTTCTCATGGAAAACCAGGTACGAATTCTTCATCCATACCCGATAAATCCATGTCCCTTGGTCGCGGGTAATCCTAGGATGGCAGCCGCCGCCGTTGATGCATTTTTCTTCCTAATGAATCTAGTGTGTTTCATTTACAGTGCCCAAAGTGTGAGGACCCTACAGGTTTCTGCGCCCTCGGCGAGACACCACATTTGTTCCTTCTCATCCTAACACAAGATTTTAAAACACACACAGTATGTTCCTAGAATCCTCTTTTCTATCCGGGAGGGTGGGTTTTTTTTGAACATGTTGTCGACTAATTTGGAAATTTGGATTGCTACATTTGGATAAAAGATACTACTAGTACGATAGTCAACACTGACATGAAGGAGGAAATTATTTGTAGATTTGGGTAGGGAATACATTGTGTTCTCATATTATTTTTCCTGCAATGCATTATTTGCTCTGCCAGAACACATGTACTCAAGATGCTCGGCCTTGCCATAACTGAATACACCAGTTTAATGGTAACAGTGAAGACAAGCCATGGATATAAGTTCCGAGTTGGGTTCATGAACCAAGAAGATTGCTGCTTTTTTATGGCCGAACATGGATAAACTTTCTCAAGTGCTATGGACTGAAAGTTGGCGCACGAATGTTGATGGAAATAGCAGAACCTAGTCTCATCTTCACTGCGATCTTCCACCCCGACGTCGTTCCAATTGTTCATCCATGTTAGTTTTGTATTGTTGCCTCGATTAATTCTTATTCCACCTATTCTGTCTAACTAATCACAATTTACTTTAGAAGCAGCAATGAATCTCTCACGAAGATGCTACTTCTAACTTATATTTTCTTATAATTGGTGGCACGTGTAGGTTTTTTCAGAGTTAAGCAGGCTGCTCGTTTGTTATTCTGTAAGAACTCGGCTGTTACTGATGGCACTGAAGTTGACTGGGACGACATCCACAAGTTCCTACACTTTATTGCTCGTCTTGAGGTCCTTGTGGGGCGTTTCAATGGTGGAAGGCCACGTGGGATATGTGTGCAACTGCTACACTCGTTGAAAAGGTCCAACTGTGTCGAGAAACTTATGGTACAAGCTGTTTTCTGTTATATATGTTGTTCATAAACTATTGCTTATACACTGTTTTACAGCTGTGATCTTCTTGAAACAGAAACCGCCTAGTTCTATTGTTCCTATACAGATGCCTAACCATGGTCGGGTCAGACTTGCGCTTGGTCACAACATGATGTTTATGTCGACCTACATCTTGCCAGCCAGCTATCTTCTCCCGCGCAAAAGCGGGTCATGAGGCTTGTTAGCGCGGCCATTGTCCTTGGCTTTTCCTGGCCGAGGTGTCTGGCGAGCCATTCGTCTCGGACGTTATGTTTAAAGGCTGCTAAGGCTTCGGCGTCCGGACAGTCGACTATTTGGTTCTTTTTGGTGAGGAACCTGTTCCAGAATTTGCGGGCTGACTCTCCGGGCTGTTGAGTTATATGACTTAAATCGTCTGCATCCGGAGGGCGAACATAAGTCCCCTGAAAATTTGCTCGAAATGCATCCTCGAGCTCTTCCCAACTTCCAATGGTATTTTCTGGGAGGCCTTTGAGCCAATGCCGAGCTGGCCCTTTGAGCTTGAGAGGTAGGTATTTTATGGCATGGAGATCATCTCCTCTAGCCATATGTATGTGTAGGATATAATCCTCAATCCAGACTCCGGGGTCTGTTGTTCCGTCATATGCCTCTATGTTTACGGGCTTCAATCCCGCTGGAAATTCATGATCCAGTACCTCATTGGTGAAACATAGGGGGTGTGCGGCGCCCCTGTATTTAGGTGTGCCGTTATTTTCGAGCACTCGACGTGTTGTGTTGCTCCCTGGAGCCTTCTTTCTTGGTCCATAGATGGACCTAACCGGGCCATCCTTTTTGCGAGGATCCTTATGTGGATCGTGTGCCGGCTTGTGTGCGGCACCGCTTGCCGCTCTTTGCTTGTCATGTGGTCGTCTATCCGACCAGGCGGCCTCTTTGTTTTTTGACTGTGGGGGTTCTACGTCCTCCTCGTCGAATTCGGGCAACAGCTTGCGCTTCGGGTAGCTCTTTGCTTGGTGACTATTGCCATATTTATTTGCGGTCTTGAGTAGTTTGCTCCATCTCATTCTGAGTACGTCTTCCGCTGTTTTGAGCTTCCGCTTCTGCTTCCTCAAACTTCTTGCAGTTGCGACGAGCCTTTTGTGGAGGTTCTTACGCTCCGGTGATGTGTCCGGCGTGAGATCATCTGGACTATTGTTTTCGCCGGGGATGGGTTGCTCGTCCAATTCATTTTGTTCGGACGGTTGCTTGGTGGCATGTTCGTCGTCCACTGGTTCGCCCTGCTCTACGGCTGGGTCTGTATGGGTGCTGTTGTTATCGAGGCGGGACTTCGGGCGGCGCTTGCATCGCTGTTTTGGCTGTTTTTCGGAGGAGTTATCCTTCGCCGCGTCCCGTTGTTCCCCGTTATCGCTTCCTTTTGGTGTATCCACCATGTATACATCGTGAGTTGAGGTGGCTTTCCAGTGTCCTATGGGCGCTGGTTCTTGGTCATCTCTGGCATCGTCGTCCATACCGTCGATGTCTTCAGAGTCGAAGTCTAGCATGTCGGTTAGGTCGTCGACAGTGGCTACAAAGTGGGTGGTGGGTGGGCTTTGAATTTCTTTGTTGTCCGCATCCCAACTGTCCTGACCGTAGTCCGGCCAGTGCTCTCTTGATAACGAGAGATACTTTAGCGAATTCAGGATGTCGCCAAAAGGCGAGTGCTGAAAGATGTCCGCAGCGGTGAACTCCATGATCGGCGCCCAATCGAATTCGATTGGAAGGGGCGCGGGAGGTTCGCAGTCCGGCGAGGAGTCTGGCACCTCGGAGTCACGAGCTTCACAAGGGACAGGGTCGGTATTCGGCTCCATCGCCGTAGAGGTAGCAACCCCTGGGGCGGTGTCTAGCCACCCATCCTCGATCGACGCAGTCGGCTCCGAGTTAAGGGTCGGAGCGGACTCTCGTGCGGCCTCCAGGGCACTGTCCGGCAGCAGAGCTAGATCATGCTCATCGTGACAGTGCGGCACGCTCGGTTGTGGCTCGAATCCGTCGAGGATCAAGTCTCCGCGGATGTCGGCCGTATAGTTCAAACTTTCAAATCTGACCTGATGGTCAGGGGCGTAGCTTTCGATCTGCTCCAGATGGCCAAGCGAATTGGCCCGCAGTGCGAAGCCGGCGAATACGAAGATCTGTCCGGGGAGAAAAGTCTCACCCTGGACCGCGTCGTTGTTGATGATCGAAGGAGCCATCGGGCCTATGAGCGACGACACAGAGGAACTCTCAATGAAAGCACCAATGTCGGTGTCAAAACCGGCGGATCTCGGGTAGGGGATCCCGAACTGTGCATCTAGGCGGATGGTAACAGGAGACAAGGGACACGATGTTTTTACCCAGGTTCGGGCCCTCTCGATGGAGGTAAAACCCTACTCCTGCTTGATTGATATTGATGATATGGGTAGTACAAGAGTGGATCTACCACGAGATCAAGGAGGCTAAACCCTAGAAGCTAGCCTATGGTATGATTGTTGTTCGTCCTATGGACTAAAACCCTCCGGTTTATATAGACACCGGAGAGGGCTAGGGTTACACAGAGTCAGTTACAATGGTAGGAGATCTACATATCCGTATTGCCAAGCTTGCCTTCCACGCCAAGGAAAGTCCCATCCGGACACGGGACGAAGTCTTTAATCTTGTATCTTCATAGTCTTGGAGTCCGACCAATGATGATAGTTCGGCTATCCGGACACCCCCTAGTCCAGGACTCCCTCAATCATAATAAAGGATATTAATGCTGCTACCTCCATCCATGAGTACCTTAGTGAATTTGTATCCACCACCCTAAGGCGCCACCACCAAAGCTAAGTGACCCGGATTATCAACCCTGGGCGGGTGATCCTCTCGGCTCCACATAATGGGCTGCTCAGACCATTGCAAGTATTGGGGAACTGCCGGCTCAACGCCGTTCACAGCCCTCTTGTGAAGCCTCTGGTCCCGCTTGCATAGACTCATGGTGAAAACGTGGTACTGTCCTCAATTCAACTGCTTCAATTGACTTTGATATCCAGACTGTTGCTGTTGCTGATTCCCTTGGCCGGATTGTTGATTGTAACCACCCTGATTACCTTGATTATGACCACCTTGATTACCTTGATTATAACCACCCTGGTTACTTTGATGGTGTTGGTAGCCCTGGAAGCCGGAATTAGAACGGCCACCTCCGTAGCCCGGGCCATGGGAACCTCCACCACCGGAACCTGAGCCGCCGCCCGGCCCATGATTGCTGTGAAACAAGTTAGAATTTTTGAAATCCCTCATAATTAAACAATATTTCCAAAGGTGAGTGGCTGCTTTCTCCTGCGTGCCATGCTTTGGACAGGGCTCATTCAGTAACTGCTCAAGAGTAGGGCCCGATCCACCGGTCCGAGGAGGCGGCCTCCCCTTACGACACTGATTATTGCTCTGTGCATTGGTGTTAGCCACAAACTCCAAGTTACCATCAGCCTTGCGTTTACCGTTGCCCCCCTGATTCGCCGAGTTATGCTGTGGACCCTTAGCGTTGCCATTCTTCTTTCCCTTTCCCGGCTTGTCATCATCAGACTCGGGGTCCTTTGTACTATCAGAGTCGGCATATTTGATTACAGCCGCCATTCAGCTGCCCCATATCATTTCAATCACGCTTGAGCCGCCCCAGCTTCTGTTTAAGAGGCAAAAAATGACAATTTTTCTCCAACATTAAGACCGCTGCTGACCCAGAAGTCATCGCTGCCGCGGTTGAAGAATTTTTCCCAGGCTGCGTACCAGCCATGAAGATCGCAACCCGGTTTGGCGGCTCATAGGGGTCTGGAATACTATTGCCATCGGAGCAGCCCCCAAGCCCGCCGTCTTGCAATTGGTAGAAGGAAGTAGTCTCGCCCGTGGACGACTCAGAGTCAGAATAGATGGCCGTCTCACCACCAGACATTGACCCTTCATCAAATTCCGCTCCATGGATGAATCCCACAAAGGCACGCTTCACACCGGGCTGAGCGCGAGCGGGTCTCGCACGCTGAGCCGTCTCGATGATGTCGATGTAGATGTCCGGCTCAGGGCCCGGTTCGCCGATCTTGCCAATGAAGACGTGAATTCCGCCGAAGGGGACCCGGTACCCGTACTCAATTGAGCCGGTCTCGGGGCCCCAGCCTGCATGGTCAGTGTAGAGCTTGCCGCAATGACTCTTGGTCATCCGGCCCACATCGTATCCCTTGAGCCCTTCGAAGCTGCCCTTTAAGAACTCGAAACCACCGTGCGCTGGCCCCACAGTGGGCGCCAACTGTAATGGAATAGTCATGGCAGATATCCTAGTAAAAGGACTTAGTCGCGAAGCCATCGCAACTTAGGTTAGCTTAAAGGGGTTAAACGGGACAAAAGACACAGGAGTTTATACTGGTTCGGCCCCTTGCGGTGAAGGTAAAGGCCTAATCCAGTTTGAGGTGGTATTGCTTATGTCTTGATTACCAGGGAGCGAATCCGCTTGACCTAGCTTTTGATCTGTTGTTTCTTGCCCTGAACCGCCGCGGGTCGTCCCTTTATATACACAGGTTGACGCCCAGCGGCTCACGGAGTCCCGGCCGGCTAATAGACAACGTGTCTGGCTCGGTGACTACCTATACATGCCTTAGAGCATCTCCAACAGGCGTGCCAAAAGACGCGCGCGCGCGGTAAACCCAGCTTTTAGCGCGCGTGGGACGTTTTGCCGCGCTCCAGCGGTGGCGGGAAACTCGCGCGCGGGGGAACCGCTTACGCGCGCGCGCGAAAAGGCGGCAGCTCGCGCGCCATTTTTGGCACACCGCTTCCGGCGCGCCTATAAAATGCGGCGCTCGCCACGCGCCTTCTCCACGACTCCGATTCCTCTTCCTCTGCCACGCGCCTTTTCCACTACTCCTCTTCCTCCTCCTCTGCCACACGCGCCTCCACCGCTCCAGCTCCCCGCGACCGACGCGCCACCATGCCACCGCGCCGCCGAGGAGCGTCGGGCTTCCGCGGCGTTCTCCTGCGCCCCAACGGCGGGTACTACTCCGAGATACGCTCCGGCGATCTCCGGCTCGGCCTCGGCACCTACGGGACGACGCACGAGACCGCCCGCACGTACGACGCGGCGGCGTGGCGCCTAGGCAGGCCGCGCGGGCAGATGAATTTCCAGGACGTCTACACGCTCCAGCAGGCGCTGGACGTCGCCCCGCCGCCTCGTCTTATCACGGCAGAAGACCGTGCGGAGCATGCTGAGCGGCAGCGCCGCCTCCTCGTCGCCCAGGAGGACGAGCGGGTCATGGGGGAGTGGCGCCGGCGCCACCCGGAGGACGTCGCCTACGAGCAAGCCTACTGGGCAAGGCGCCGCGAGGAGGACACACGAAGGCGCCACAATTCGCGGTTGGACAGGCGTCGACAGAAGGCATTGGCGAATGCGCAGTCAGATATCGTTGCAGCAGGTGGGAGGTCGTTCTTCACGGAAAACGATGATCTTTGGTTGGACATATGGCTCGATACCTCGGATGACACCGATGAGGATGATGATGGTGATGATGGTAGCGACTTGGAGTAGTTTCTATCTAGTTGCGCCGTAGTTTATCTATGCTTTCGAACTATCTATCTAGTTGCACCGATGTAAAATACCTTTGTATCATTTTTTTATTTATGCAATCTATCTAGTTTTTATTTATCTATGCTTCCGATTTATCTAAAAATAAAAAAAAATGTTGTGCGCGCGCTGCTGGAGCGGCGCGCGCGCGCTGCATTTTAGCGCAGCTGCTGGAGCCAGCGCTGCGTGCCGCGCCAAACCAAGCGATGGGCGCGCGGCAAACCAGTTTTTTGCGTGCGGCGCGTTCGGCGCCTGTTGGAGATGCTCTTACAATACAAGTCTTACACGTATGGCAGTTTACTTCTATGGGCCTAGAGTCGCCCTTGGGCCTTGGGCCCTCGCCTGTGAACCGACATCTTCAATGTCTTTGTGGGCTTCATATCATGAGTCGTCATAGGTATAACCCGGCCCCTCCTGGGCGGGTCATACCTAATAGTTATATCCCAACATATATGGAAATGAGCAAATTGCCCTGGCGGGGGCATGCATATTACAAAGGGATGCAACTAAAAGTTTATGAGACGGCTGATAGCGCCCTGGGTAAAGATCTAATGGCCTAGACCAAATCGACCTCAGATCCAATGGTTAGTATCACGGTGAAAATTCGATCGGTTTGTCGAGAGTGCCTGAGGCCTCAGCTTCACTCCGGTCTTCACTTATGATTTTAACCTCAGTGATTTGACCTAATTCTCTAGTCGGTTCTTCAAAACAAGGTGCACATTTGTCTCCAAATTTTGGTACTACCTCTGTTTTTAAATATAAGACATTTTGGCAGTTTAGATTTGAACTGCCAGAATATCTTATATTTAGATAGAAACAGAGAGAGTAGTATTCTAATTAGGTTTAGAGTCCGAATCTTCGTCATAAATATATATATATATACAAATTTATATCCGACAGCGCCACCAAAGTTCAATTCATTTATACCGCTAGTAAAAATGCAAGTTTGCCTTGTAAGTACTAGCAAAACTAAAATCCAAAATGTATTTTTGAACAAATACATAATCCTATTATTACATGTATACAAGGTAAAACAGAGTCTAGAAAATTCACACAAGTATGGCCGTTGATTCCATCCTCCAACTAGAATAAATTGTTGCCTAAAGTCACTACAGATGTGGAGTGGCATGATCACCCTCTGCCCCTGATCTTCATCTGTTTTTATAAATTCAGACCTTGAATTCACACGCAGCCCAACTAACCATGCCCCTCGCCTTTGCCAATTCTGACACTCACCCTCCCACTGATCAAAGGCTGGGATTTGATCCCGTTCGAAGTACACATGCACCCGCAGACTTGCGTCGCGTATCACTCCTCCCACCCTATGCACCGGCGAGCAGTGGTCACGACGCGCCGGAGGCGCTGGCGACCTCTTCCACCATCCTCGCCACCTCTGCCATGTTGGGTCGGCTCTCCGGCGCGGGGTCGGTGCATTCAATGGCGATACGCACCAGCTGCACGGCGGAGCCCCTGCCGGCCGCGGCGATGATGGGGTCGACGACCTCGTGCTCGCTGCCCTCGGTCACCGCCGCAGCCGCCCAGTGCACGACATCTGTGCCACCGCGCGCATTGAGGAGGTACTGCGAGGGGAATCTCCCCGTGATGAGCTCCAGCAGCACGACGCCGAAGCAGTACACGTCAGACCTGGCCGAAACGGGCACGCGCTGTTGCTGCTGGAGCGCGGCGACAGCCTCCGGTGATCGGAACGCGAACAAGGCCTGAGGCGCCTGCGGCGCGTTGACGAGCGGGAAGAAGCCGTAGTCCACGATGTGCGGCTCCAGGTTGGCGTCGAGGAGGATATTTCCGGACTTGAGGTTCCCGTGAGGCGGCGGCGGGGGCGGCGCATCGAAGTCGGCGCCGTCCATGCTCACGAACCGCATCGTCGGCATGCCGAGCTTTTCGTGGAGGTATGCCATGCCCCGCGCCACGCCGAGGGCGATCCTCAGCCGCGTCGGCCAGTCGAGCACCACCCTATTGGGACTCTGGTCCCCTGCACCGATCGATCACACAGACGTCATTTTAGTTACACATAGACATTATAGTAAATATTAACCAAGTGATTAACTATCTGTGGTACTCCCGCCGTATTTTAGTCCTCATAAAAGATCTGCCTTGAGTCAATTTCTTATAATTTGACTAACATTATATGAAAAATTATCAACATCCACAATATCAAATGAGTATCATGAGATGCATCCTGGGATTAATTTTCATATTGTATATCCCAGGATTTAGATGTTAATGTTTTTAAATATAAATTTGATCAAACCTTACAAAGGTTGACCTAAGATGTATCTTATATGCCGAGTAAAAATAAATGGGGAGTCCATACATCATGCGGTCACTAAAGCTAAAACAATCTGAAAATATCAAATCAATACTGTAGTTAATTGGGCAGGCAGTTAGTTAAATATACCGTTAATTAGGTCAATTTACATAGTATTTTTTGTTTTCAATGGTTTAATAATAGAAAGAAGCGCTAATTTGTGGCTGCCATCCATATAATCCCGCAAGGACTAACTTCACCGATTGTTTTTCTTTTTGAAGTATTGAAGTAGGTCAACTGGTTTATTTATGTGTAATGGAATTAAGCTTTTCGTCTAAATAATCAACAGATCAAGCAGCTGCAAGGGTTTCTACACTGGGCTTCTACGCCACCATCTCGTCTCCTTCTACTTTGTGGTCGGTTTTGACGGTGTTGCGACGATTGCTCATCAACCATAGGCACAAAGTTAGCTCCCACGACGACTATGCATGGTGTACAGGTTAGCCATGCATGGTGTACCAGTTACCTGCACTGGTGGCCGTACTTGGCTGCGCGACCTCGCTTATTATCCAATCCATTGTCAGTGTGCGACAGAGCCTAAGAAGAATTGGTTGGTTTGGGTTCAACGACAGCCGTCGAGGATCAGATCCGACACCTACTTCATCTCATCTCTCATCTGTCCACCCTTCTCCGGATAAGATCTGAAGAGTAATGCTAGACCGCCGTAAAATAACTTTTAGTTTTTATATAAAAACAATGTGGGGTAGAGGCCACTCCTGTGAAATTAGGGAGAGGGGAGGGGGTGTTTGAGAGGGTAGGTTTGATACCATCATGGCCGAGCACAATCGATCACACACGACATCACTTTTTAAATATTGTTTTTCTGCCATAGCAACATACAGATATTTAGCTAGTAATCTCTATGTAAACTAATATATGAGCATTTAGATCATTAAAATAGTGATCAAAATGCTTTTATATTAGTTTACGGAAGAAGTAGTATTAATAGTAATTATATTGGTTCTTAATTACGGTCTTACCGTGGAGGACGTAGAGGAGGCTGCCGCGTGGCATGAGCTCAGAGACGATGAGCTTCTCCTCCTTGCGGTAATGGTAGCCGAGGGGAGCGAGCACGTTGGGGTGGCGTAGCTCTCCGAGCACGCGCAGGTGGTTCTCGAACTCCTCGCGGCCCACGCGGTTCATGTCGCGCATGCGCTTCACGGCCACGGTGATGCCGTTTCGCATGGCGGCCTTGTACGCGGACCCGAGTGTGCCGTTGCCGAGCACCTCCGCCGAAGCCTTCATCATGTCCTGCAGCCCGAACTCGCCGCTCGAATTGCTCATCAGGACGAACTCGTCCATCCGCTTGCCGCCGGCACCACCACGTGCCGAGCCCTGGCTGCTGCTGCCGCCGCGGCTGGACCCGCCAGTTTCCATCGCCACCCCTGAGGTGCGAGGCGCGGCTGTCACGGCCGGCTTGGGGGCGATGCCGCCGCTGGCGACAGGGGCGTCGTAGTACGCCGGCGGCGGCGCGCTGTTCCGCTGCTCGTCTTGCTGCAGCATGAGGACCATCGCCCCGGAGACCAGCGCGATGACGAGCAGGATGATACCGATCACGACGACGATGCTGGTCTCCTCCTCCACGGCGAAGTAGTCCGCCGCCGTCATCGGCGGCATCGACAAGGGCGCTGGCGCGGCCACCGCGGCCACCGGTGCGGCCACCGGCGCGCAGGCCTTGGCGTCGCTCCCTGGAGCCCCGCACAGGGCTGGGTTACCGGCAAACGCCGACTCGTTGAACCGCGTGGCGACAGCGCGCGGGAGCACGCCCGTGAGGCGGTTGTGCGACACGTTGAACAGCCGGAGAGACTTGGGGAGGAGCTCGGGGACGGCGCCCTCGATCTTGTTGTGGTCGAGGTGGAGCTCGATGAGGCGCGGCGCGCCGGCGATGGCGGCAGCTGGCAGCGGGCCGGACAGGTCGTTGTTGTCGAGGTAGAGCTTCTTGAGCCAGCGCATGTTGGTGAACACGTCGCCGGGAATACGGCCGGTGAAGGCGTTGTGCGACAGATACAGCGCACGGAGGCTGCGGACGGTGGCGAGGCTCGCCGGCAGCGGGCCTGCGAAGGCGTTGCGCCTGAGGTTGATTGAGTGCAGGCCCGGTAGGTTGGCGAGCGCAGCAAAGTCGAATGCGCCGGAGAGGTTAAGGTGCACCAGCCGGAGGCCGATGAGGCTGCCCTTGAAGCACTGCACCCCAGGCCAAGGCCTAGAGGCGTTGCACGGCGCCGGGGGCAACAACGGCGACCACGCCTCTAGCGCGTTGGTCGGGTCCTTGAACGACGCCTTGAGGCGCAGTAGCGCCGCCGCCTCGGTGCCTGGTGGGGAGGCATCAGGCTCAGCGGCAACCACAACCCGGCCGGCCGCGAGGAGGAGGAGGAGAAGAATGGAGAGCCGGAAGGCTAGGATGAGGATGACCATGACCATCTTGGTGGAGGTCAGAGCCTTTCCTCTATTTTTCTTCCAGCCTCTGTAAATGTTTCCTGCCTTTCTTGGCATTGCCTCTTCTGCTTTTTGTCAATGCCTCTTCTGCTCCAGTGGTTTGGCATGCAGTTTTGGAGCCTAAAAATAGTACTTATGACGCACGCTGAGATAACAAACAGGTCAGCAATGGATATGATGCAAATGCAATAGGTCTGCCATTATATTCGTCCACAAAAGAAAAGAAAAGAAAAGTGTAGATTTGTACTGGAGAGTAGATTGGTTGTTTGCTTCTCCTTGACAAAAATGAGGCAGGTAATATGGCCCTAAAAATAGCAAAGATGGCAAATTAGGCAAAGATTAATATAGTAAACTTATTAATCAGCTGCATGTTCCTTCTTCAGGTGTGTATACCATGTTGGAAATCAGTGCAGTGTGCTCTGAAACATGACCATCAGTATATCATAGCACTGCTGTATTTAACTTTTTTTTTTTTGGCGGGAGACTGCTGTATTTAACATGCTTCCGCGAAGACGAGTATGAGGCTCCTGTACTTTCTTCAGCAGCCATCTTACTGTTTTTCGTGTTCTAGTTTTATCTCTATAATACAACAGAAGTTGCTATGCTTGCTTCATTTTTGTGGAAGAATCATGAGGTACGTGCAAGGAGAAAAACGTGATCCGGTGATGGCTCTCCTCTCCCCCCTCTCGCCCCTCTCCTCCCCCTCCCCTGCCCCTCTGCCGCCGTTCCTTGCTCCTCCGGTGCCGTCCTGGGCTCCGGTCTGCCCCTCTCCCCCGAGTCTGGTTCCTCTCCCTCCGTTCGCTCGTCGGTGCCACGGGTTTCGGCTCATCTCCCGACGCCGCTTGGCTCTCGCTTTTGGGCCCTCGACTCCGATGAGGATTGCTCGTCGGATGAGGCGGCCTCTTGCTCGCCTTCGCCGGTCCTTCCTGTGCGGGCTCCTTCTCCCACCGCTGCGCCCCGCTCCCGCAAGTTTGTGCCTGGGGGTCAGGGCCGGCCGGTGTCGTCGCCGTCGTCTGATGCTGGTTGGGTTCGGATCTCTCGTCGCCGTCGCAAGTCTGGTAAGTTCTCCTGTCCCTCGCCCGGATCTGGGATCCTGGGTGCCGCTCCGGTCGTGGTCTGCCCTCCCTCCCCATCCCTTGCCTCTGGTCCGGCTTCCCCGTCTCCGGCGGCTGCGGCGTCTGGTTGCGTCGTGGAGACGGCGGCGCCTGCCCTAGATCTGGTCTCCCTCTCGTTGACCAGTGGGTCGCGAGGTGGGCCGGGTGCTGGGCCTGTTGGGCCTTCTGATCTTTCTCTGGCTATCCAGCCCGTTCCTCCTATCCTGTCTTCAGTTGACGATTCCTTCCCCCTACCTACTATGGGTCTGGTGCAGCTTCCACCTGTCTCTAGCCTCCCCCTCCCCCGGCCCGCGTGGCCCGCCTGGACCATGTGGGAATGGCTCAGTCTGGCTATATATGGGTTCCCCGCGGCTCCTCTCCCCCCTTGCTAGGGTTTCCGGCTTCCGCCGCTGACTTGCGTAGACACTGCAACCTCATCCGCTGTCTAGTAAGATCCACTCCCCCTCCCCTCCTCCTCTCCTTTTGCGGCGGTGATCTCCATGGACAAGTCGAGGAGTTCGTCCTGTGATGCGGTCTCGGGCAACAAGCGCCAGCGTGAGGACTCGCCGGGCTCGGCTGTGGATCTGGAGCTCGAGGCCTCCCTGCGCTCCAAGCTGGAGGCGGAGCAGGCGGCTCGCGAGTAGGTGGCTCGCGACCGTGCTGCGTGGGATGCTGGTCCGGAGTGGCTCCGGCGCTCGGAGCGGGAGCGTGCTCCTCCTGGATCTGGTCCGCAAGGATCTGGATCTGGGCCTTCTCTCTCTCTCCGGCGCTGGATCCCTGGGAAGCGGCGGCGGTGGCTGGTGGGGGGGCGTTTGTCCTCGTCGGGCTCCTTGCCTGTCCAGGGCGCGGGGCGTGGCGCTCCTGCCCCAGCGCGGCAGATCCCTCGCCCGGTGAGCGCTGGCGCTGGGCCTCGCCCCCCGCCGCGGTCCTTCACTGGCCCGATCCGACGTCCTGTTGGCCCTCACTCCGGTGCGTCCTCGTCGGGGGTGGGGGATGGGATCCTTCCTCCTCCTCCCTCCCTTCCGCTGCATCGCCCCAACCCCTCCATCCCGAGTAATCCCTCAACGCTTACTTGCTTTGCCTGTCATAAGCCCGGGCATTTGCAATCCAGATGCTCCAATCTCCCTTTCTGCTTGATTTGCCGTTCGGATGGGCATCTCACTGTCAACTGTCAGAATCGCCAGAAACCTCACTCCTTCCTCCAATTTGGCTTGGGTCTCCCTGGATGCTCTTTTTTCGCTTTGGATAGTGATTTGCCTGTTTTGGTGGCGGCCCCCTCCCTTTCCAATGCTGCCATAGTCACGGTACAAGAGCAAAAGATCTCCTCCGAAACTCTGCTTGAAGGGCTCCGAATCTGGGATGTCGAAGGCTGGGACTGGCAAGTCAATCAGTTGTCTGACTTTGAGTTCTCTGTTATTTTCCCCTCCAAGGACTGCCTCCGTATGATTGCGTCTTGCACTAGCTTCACCCTCCCCCTCAATCAGCTAGTGGTGTCAGTGAAGCCTGCTGCATGTGGTGGAAAAGCTGTTGGTCCTCTATCTCAGGTGTGGGTTTTGGTGGATGATGTGCCAGCGGGGCCCCGGTCTTCTTCCTTCCTGATGGCTTTCGGGGCCCTGATTGGAAAACCTGTGGAGGTGGACGTGGAATCGCTGGAGAGGGTTGGTCCAGCTCGTATCAAGATATGGTGTGTTGACCCGCTCTGTGTTCATGGTTCAATTGATGTGTTCCCCTCACTCAATGGTGCCAGACTTCGTGTTCGGGTGGAAGGGGCTGAAGCCTTTCATCCCCCCGCCTCCTCCCCCATCCAACCTCTCCGAAAAACATGATAATAATGGGGACGGTTCTACGGGTGGGCAAAACCCTAGTTGGGGTTCTGATCTGCTTTCACCCACTCCGAGTGGGATGGGCTGGCTGAATCTGAGCGGGAGCTGTTCAAGTCTCAAGCGCCTGTTGATAAGGCCCCCCGCGAGGCGGTGTCCGACCCTCCTGCTACCCAAGCGATGCCTGTTGATGATGAGCTGCTGCGCAAGAAACAGTCTGCCACGGTCACTCCCATCTCCGGGGCCTGCTCCAACCTTCCGGGTCGTCCTCCCTCTCCCACGTGCTCGGGTATTGAGGACCTCCCCCTCTCCTGGTCGTGTTGATGATGATTCGCAGTCTAAGAGGAAGAAGAAGTCTTCGGTGCGGAAGTATTCTACGAAGAGCAGGGCTTCTTCGAGTTCTAAGTAGTCGATGACAGGTGTATGTCGTCGCCTCGACAAGGATCTGGGCTTGATGTCGCGTTCGGGCCCCATCCCGGCTTCTCCCGTGGCCCGTTCTCCCTCGATTCGGTCACCCACCTCCACGGCTCGCAAGGTCAGGTGGGTGTGTGACTCGGGTGAATCGGTGATGGCGCGGGCGGAGCGACGGGCAGCTGCTAAGGATCTTCCTCCTTCAGGTAATAATCTTGGTCTGATCCCTTCTCCCTCCTCGATTCGGCTTGTTCTCCCTCCTCTTTCTGATGATCACCTGTTAAATATTATGTCTGATGTGGGTGTTTTGGTTGACCCCGAGTTAGGCTCCCCCTCTTCCCTCCTTTCTTCTATTCGGCCAATGAGTTGGCCCAGGCGGCCATTGCTAAAGCTAAAGAGGCTGTTGCCTCTTCGGCTGCAGTTTCGGTGGGTGTTGGGGCACATGGGGCTGGCGTGGAGGTTGGTGGTGGCCAACCTCAGCCAAGCGCTTCCAGGAGGGGTCCTGCTAAAAGATCTAAACCCTGCGTAGCTCCTAGCAGGTCGAGACTCCATATCAAAAACCTTTCCTATAAATGAAAACCCTGTTTTGGAACATAAGGGGTTTTGGTGCTAGGGAGCGCTGAGACCAGATTAAGGATTTGATGCGTGGGAACAATATTGATCTGGTTGGGCTAGTCGAAACCTTTAAAGAATCCTTTTCTCCCAACAAACTTTCTGTTATCGTGGGCATTGACAGATTTGATTGGCACGTGCTCCCTGCTTCGGGCCACTCGGGAGGGATCCTGATTGGCTCAAAAAAAGATGTCTTCGATTTTGTGGCTTTTGATAATGGTATTTTTTGGGCAAGTACAGTAGTTTGTCACAAAGCTCTTAACATTCTGTGGGAAGTCATTGTGGTTTATGGTCCGGCTGAATACTCGTTATCCTCTCTGTTCCTGGACGAGCTCTCTGCTAAGATAGAGGCGTGTAATTTACCGATAGATATGGGTGGTGACTTCAACCTTCTTCGCTCTCCCTCAGACAAAATGGCAACTTCTCCTGGCCTCTGGCTAATGCCTTCAACGACTTCATCAGCTCCAATGCTATCCGCGAGCTTCCTAGGATATGGGCTCGTTTCACTTGGTCCAACCATCAGGCCATCGCGATTAGATCAGTGCTTGACAGAGTGTTTATGTGTTCTAGATGGGACTCTCTCTTTCCCCGGGCCTCCCTTCTCGCTAAAAGTTTTGTGGGCTCCAACCATACCCCTCTCCTTCTCGATGGTGGGATGCATCAAGATAGACCTCCCTCTAGATTCCAATTTGATGCTTCCTGGTTGCTCGTTGAAGGGTTTAATGATATGCTGGCTTCTAAGATTCTTAATCTCTTAGCCCCAAATTCTCGTCCCTTTGGCCCCTTGGATGGATTGGCATTCCTGCTCCTATAACCTGCGCAAATTTCTTAGAGGCTGGTCCCGTAATCACGCTACGGACGAACGTAGATCGAAGGACTCTCTCGAATCCTAGATCTTGGACCTAGACCGTACGGCCGACTCCTCTAGTCTCTCCGATGATGGGTGGGCTTTGCGGTATAATCTTGAGACCGCCTTGATGCAGTTGCATCAACAAGCGGAAGTCTATTGGCGCCAGCGTGGCACGTTAAATTGGACGCTAAAAGGGGACTCCCCTACCACATATTTCTTCACCATCACCAATAGTCGGAGGAGACAGTGTTATATTGACAATGCGATCATTAATGGAGTTCGGTCTTCGGACCAATCTGTGAACCTCTCCCGTGTGGTGGATTTCTTCTCATCATTATTAGGGGCAAAACCTCCTTCTGGCTTCTCTATTTCTCCCACTTTGTGGGACCATAATATTAAAGTTTCGGCCGAAGATAACGATGACTTGATGGTGCCCCTATCCGATAAGGAGATTTGGGACGTGGTTAACTCTGGAAACCCTAATGCTGCTTCCGGCCCGGATGGTTTCTCAATCCCCTTCTTCAGGAAGTTCTGGCCTCAGCTGAGGCAGTTGGTTTGTAATGTTATTCAGGGCTTTTGTCTAGGAACTATTGACATATCTCGTCTCAACTATGCGGTGATCACCTTGATTCCTAAAGTTACAGGTGCTGAGCTGATCTCCCAGTTCAGGCCTATTGCGTTGATCAATAATTTCGCCAAGTTTCCTGCTAAGGGTTTTGCAACTCGTGTGTCCCCCATTGCTCATAGAGTTATTAGCCCGTTCCAATCCACTTTCATCAAAGGGCGCTTCATTTTAGATGGGATTCTTTGTCTCCATGAGATAGTTCATGACTTGAGAGATCATAACTCTAAGGCTGTCATTCTAAAACTGGACTTTGAGAAAGCCTATGATTCGGCCAGTTGGCCTTTTCTGAGAAAGGTTCTCCTAGCGAAAGGCTTCGATGGGTCGTATGTTCATCGTATTATGCAGTTTGTCTCGGGTGGCCATACTGCGGTCTCTGTTAATGGCCACATTAGTATTTTATCTGTCAATGGCAGGGTCCTACGACAGAGTGATCGTGCGTCTCCTGTTCTGTTTAACTTCATTGCCGATGCTTTTTCTTGCATCTTGTCTAGGGCGGCTCATCATGGCCATTTCCTACCAGTGGTTTCTCATTTAATCCCAGAAGGTCTTAGTCACCTGCAATACGCTAATGACACCATTATTATGTTTGAACTGAACGATGATTGCATTGCCCATCTCAAGTTCATCCTCTTATGCTTCGAGGCTGTCTCAGGCCTGGAAATTAAAGAGTGAGGTCCTGGTCACTGGTGTTGATGATGCGGAGGCTTTGAGAGTGGTTAGGCTTCTAAACTGTTCCCTGGGCTCCTTCCCCTTTAAATACCTGGGACTTCCCATCTCGCCTGATATGCTTCATTCAAAGGATTTTGCTCTGGCTGTTTCTAAGGTGGGAAACAGGGTTCTTCCCTGGCAAGGCAGATACAATACTAATGAAGGCAAAGTTGCTCTGATCAACGCTTGTCTCTCCTCTCTTCATATGTTTCTAATGGGCTTCTATCTTCTCTCGGCTGGCATTCATGCCGGTTTTGACAAGCACAGGGGTGCTTTCTATTGGAATGCTGCTGACAACAGGCAGAAATATAGGTTGGTTAAATGGAAACTCATGTGTAGGCCTAAAAACCTTGGGGGGTTAGGCATAATCAACACATCGGTCATGAACAAATGTCTTTTAATCAAATGGTGGTGGAAGATCATGTCTAGCGGGGCCAGCTCTTTATGGTATTCAATTCTTAAAGCTAAATATTTCCCACACTCTAGCCCGATGTTTGCTGGGGCCCGACGTGGATCTCAATTCTGGAAGGACCTTATTAAAGTTCGACCTCTGTTCCTTGAACATGTTAAGTTCATTGTAGGAGATGGCTCCTCGGTTCGTTTTTGGCTTGACTGGTGGTGTGGTGACGCTCCCCTTTCTATTAGCTTCCCTGTTCTTTTTTTGTACTGCCCTAACCCGAATATATCCATCACGGAGGTGTCGGCTAATAATTGGGACCTGGCTTTCCGTCGCTCCTTGTCTCCTGAAGAGTTGGAAGACTGGCAAAGACTCTCTGCCTTATTCCCCTTGCTCTCAAAGGCTCTGGATTCGGTGGTTTGGCCTCATTGCTCCTCAGGCCGGTTTTCAGTTAAATCCTTGTACTCCAGAATCATTGGAGGTGCCCCTTCTAATAGGTTTTCGAGCATTTGGCGTTCCAGAGTCCCACCGAAAATCAAAATATTCCTCTGGCAGGCCTTCAGAGGTCGTCTCCCCACGGCTGACCAAATGCGTAAGAGAAACGGGCCGGGCTCAAAGTTTTGTGCTCGCTGTGGTGCCTTGGAGGACACGAATCATATCTTTTTCCATTGCGTGCTTGCTAAGCTGGTTTGGAGCTGTGTCAGATCATGGCTCCAGGTTACTTGGAACCCCTCCTCCTTTCTTGAGCTGAGAAACCTTGCCAATTTGTTGGCTGGGGTGACTAAGAGGGTCTTCTGGGTTGGCCTCGGTGCGATATGTTGGTCGCTGTGGACTATTAGGAAGACCGGTCGGCTACCAACACGGAGCATAGGAGGCAGGAAGTCAAGCTGCATAAACAACGAAATACTACTCAGACAAGAATTGGGCTGCGCGACTAGGGGCTCTGGCAATTAGATGGCTCCGGGTTCTTCGACGCTGGCTAGCGCGCGCGTCCCCGGTGATTGTCAGAGGGTGGGTGGGCGCTTCTGGGCGCTTGCGGACGATGACAGCGGAGATGACGAGGATGACGGCGGGCGCTCCGGCGGCTCGACGGCCTACTCACCGACTCCCTCAGATGTGATCTGTGAAGCTTTTGGTCCCAGTTACGACGAGGATGAGGTGGAAGAGATCGTGGAGGCGGTCGTCCCTCCCGAGGATCCGGCGAGGAACGGCTTGCGTCCCGGAGAGAAGATGGAGCTGCTCCGGCGTATCGTGCATCGGAGGACAGCGGCGACCGCTCCTTGGCCGAGGAAGAGCCCTATTCCCAAGGTAAGTCTCCCTAAGCTTACTGTGTTCAATTTGGTTAGACTGGAGGCGTGGACGGTTGTGGTCAAAAGGAAGAAGGGATTCCGTGCGGCGGCCGGCCGGTAGCAGGTGGTGCCGGCGGCATCGCTCGGGATCACGGCGGCGAGGGCGGAGCGTTTGAATTCCCTGATTGGCGCGGATGGGACACCGGTGGCTACTGGGCCATCTTCGGCTGGGTATGAGGCCCAACGCGAAGAGGCTGCAGTTGGGCCAGGTTCAGTCGGGCTGGGAACAGAGGGGTACGAGGCCGTTTCCATCGACTACGTGCGAGGCGCATGCAGCGATCAATCTGTCTCCTCTGGTTCCAACACGCGCCGTAGGGTTTTCTTTCGACAGAGTCCTCATCGGCGTGGTGATCATGGCGGCCGCGCTCGACGCATTCCCCCGCTCGAGTCCATGGCTGGACGTGGTGCGGCAGGGAAAAGGCCGACCGAGCCCCCTGGGATGGGCCGTGCCGGGGTTGCGCCTCCGTCAGGTTCTGGTGGTGGCCGTGGTGCGGTGCCCTTGGTTGTGCTGCCGCCGGCCGCTGCTTCCGGCCGTGGTGCCCTGCTCCCTGGAACTAGCCGTGGTGCAGCGCCCTCGGTGGTGCTGATGGCGGGTCGGGGGGTTGCGATGGCAGGTGCGGCTGTGGGACGTGGCGCCGCGTTGCTTGCCGGGGCCCGCGCGCCGGTGCATGGTGCTTCTGTGATGGCTCATGGACGTGCCGGCATAAGTGCGGGTCCACGGCCGCTGGCGCCTGGACTGGCTGGTGGTGCCACTGGTCGGGGCGGCGCGACGCCTAAGCCTCCGACGACGGGGGTGCCGGGGTCAGTGGGTCAACAGCATTGACCAGCACCGCCGCCTCACATCGTTGCCAAACCTCCGAGTGGGGCTGTGCAGACGCAGGTGATTCCTCAACCCGGAGTGGGTGGGGCTAATGCCGCGCCCCGGGGGCAATGGGGAGATGATGGATTCGACGCCTATGGGGCAGGTCTGCACCGTGGCTCGTCGTCGACGGGCGGTGGTCGAGGTTACGCTTGGCAGAGCGACGGTTCGGCAGAGAGACCGTTCGTGGGTCCCCAGATTGGTTTTGTTGAGGGGGCTTCTGGCCCGGGATTCAGACAGCGAGGAGGCTTCCATGGTCATCGTGGTGGTTGAGGTTGTCGAGGTGGCCGGTACCGACCACGACAACCTCACCTGTTGTCGATCCTATGGCCGTTGATGGGCCTATTGAGGAGACGATGCTGTCAGGTTAAGCTTTGGAGGTGGTGTCGGCTCTCGCTAATGCTGAGGTACCCGGGGGTGACACCATATTGGCTGCGTCAGTGGATGCTTCAGATAAGGCTGATTCAGAGAGGGCGTCCAAGTGGGCGCGTAAGAAAGAGAAAATGTTGTGCTATCGATGCAGAGGCAAGGGTCATTTCATTGCTGAGTGTGTGGCTGATCTGTGTGGCACTTGTGGCAAACTGGCACATGATACGGGGGATTGTCCGTTTTTGCGAGATCAGGCACCGTCTCTCAGGATGTATGGCGTGTACTGTGCTGAACTAACCTTTTTCGAGTCTCCTTCTGAGAGCGAGGCTCCCGACGAGACCCTGAGTTTGACTACTGGGGTAGTTAAAGTTACCAGAGGAGAGGTCTCTGAGACACAGATTGTGCAGAGGCTGAAGGAGTTAGCTCCTGGCGACTTTCAGTGGGAGCTTGTTAATCTTGAGGAAAAATTGTTTAGGGTTGAGTTCCCTTCTGTGCAGGATCTGCAGCGACTTCTGAGTTTTGGGATGTGCGAGGTGCCGGGTACTGATGGTGTGCTGGAGTTCCATGAGTGGAAGAGAGTCGAGCCTCAGGGTAAGCCTTTGACTCAGGTATGGCTGCGTTTTTCTGGGGCCCCATCGAAGCCCATGCAGGATGCTCGGGTGGTGGCTAGTTTGGGTATTCTGGTGGGGAGACCGAAGCGAGTGGATATGGATTTCACCAGAGCTCACGGAATTGCCCGTCTGTTGGTCAGCGTCCTGGACATTGAGTATGTGCCCAAGGTGGTCTAGTGGGCATATCGAGGACAGGTATACACCCCCGCGATTGCGTTTGAGGATGAGACTTTGTTCGCCGAGGCGGCTAAGGGGGGTGATTCTGATATGCCCGAGGGAGACGATGGCTTGGGGCTTCAGGAGCCGCAGATTGATGATACTGAGCGAGAGTCATCTACCGCACCAGGAGCTGTATCTCAGACATCAGGGGATGGGACGACACCACCCTCTTCGGTGCCTATGACTACTCTCAGATTCGGATCTTTCAAGCCCGCCTCTGCACCCGCGAAGCTCTGGGGTGAGCGGGTGGAGTCAGATGAGATGTTTGAGCATACACTACCTGTTCTGGCATTTGACGATGTTGTGAGTCTAGGTCGGGAGGTTTTGCCGTATCCTGTCAGGTGTGAGGAGGAGGAGGTACCCTCCCACATGCTCGTTCCTGATCCTCAGTCTGAGTGTGTGATGGACGAGGTCTCCGTGGTGGAGATTGCTTCTTTCGGAGGGGGTATGAGGCAGGTGGCCTCGGTACCTCCCTCTCTTATTGTAGGCCGGCAATGCAGGTGGCGACTGAGCTTTCTGGAGGACGCTCAGGGCAGGTGGACCCGGAGCCTCATCCTCTTGGGGCGCCTAGAGAGAACAGCCCTCTTGGGGCGCCGGTGTTTCCTGCTGGCCGGAGGACGGGGGTGGACGGGGAGCTCGGGCAGGTGGCCCTGCCTCCACCATCTCCCGGCTTGGTGCGGTCTCCCGGTGGTGGGGTGCGACAAGCATCGGCAGTGCCGGTGAGCGCTCCTCCACTATCCGGTGGTCTAGCTGGATCATCAATGGAGGACGACCGGGCACGTGTTCGGGGTGAGGCAGGAGGCCTCACAAGGAGCAGGGACACTCGAGAGGAGGTGATCGCGTTCGGTGGTATTCCAGACCCGGTCTCGGAGGGGCGTTGGCTCAGCAGCCGTCTCTGGGATCATCCGGAGGTGGACGATATTCAGCAGCGGTGCGCCGTGAGGGCGGCCAAGCTTCGTGACGTTGAGGTCACTACTGGCATGTCGGTCAATGTTTCTAATTCTATTTTGCATTTCTCTAATGCTGAGATCATTAACAATGCAAACCTGATAGGTATTTCACTAGGTAGTAATGATAGTGAAATGTCAACGTCTGTTAATGATATGTTGGACTTAGAGGCTGAGCGGGCCTTAGAGATGATTCGTAACCTAGCGGTGGTTAAACCCATGAATGCTTCTGAGATTGATGCTTTGGGGGTTAGGGTGCTCGATCAGTTTTGTGCGGATCTCGCTCCACCTCCTTGATGAACCACAAGTGTAGGGGATCAATCGTAGTCCTTTCGATAAGTAAGAGTGTCGAACCCAACGAGGAGCAGAAGGAAATGATAAGCGGTTTTCAGTAAGGTTTTCTCTGCAAGCACTGAAATTGTAGGTGATAGATAGTTTTGTGATAAGATAAATGGTAACGAGTAACAAGTAAATAAAGTAAACAAAGTGCAGCAAGGTGGCCCAATCCTTTATGTAGCAAAGGATAAGCCTGGACAGTTTCTAATAATGAGAAAGGAGCTCCTCAGGACACATGGGAATTATCGTCAAGCTAGTTTTCATCACGTTCATATGATTCACGTTCGGTACTTTGATAATTTGATATGTGGGTGGACCGGTGCTTGGGTACTGACCTTACTTGGACAAGCATCCCACTTATGATTAACCCCTATTGCAAGCATCTGCAACTACAAAAGAAGTATTAAGGTAAACCTGACCACAGGATTAAACATATGGATCCAAATCAGCCCCTAACGAAGCAACGCATAAACTAGGGTTTAAGCTTCTGTCACTCTAGCAACCCATCATCTACTTATTACTTCCCCATGACTTCCTCTAGGCCCAAATAATGGTGAAGTGTCATGTAGTCGACGTTCACATAACACCACTAGAGGAAAAGACAACATACATCTCATCAAAATATCGAACGAATACCAAATTCACATGACTACTAATAGCAAGACTTCACCCATGTCCTCAGGAACAAACGTAACTACTCACAAAAAGCATATTCATGTTCATAATCAGAGGAGTAATAATATGCATAAAGTATCTGAACATATGATCTTCCACCAAGTAAACCAATTAGCATCAACTACAAGGAGTAATCAACACTACTAGCAACCCACAGGTACCAATTTGTGGTTTTGATACAAGAGATGAACTAGGGTTTTGAGAGGAGATGGTGCTGGTGAAGATGTTGATGGAGATTGACCCCCTCTCGATGAGAGGATCGTTGGTGATGATTTTCCCCTCGCGGAGGGAAGTGTCCCCGGCAGAACAGCTCCGCCAGAGCCCTAGATTGGTTCTGCCAAGGTTCCGCCTCGTGGCGGCAGAGTTTCGTCCCGTAAGCTTGCCCACGACTTTTTCCAGGGTAAAAGCTCTGATATAGCAGAAGATGGACACCGGGGCCTACCAGGGGGTCCAAGAGACAGGGGGGCGCCCAGTAGGGGGGGGGGCACCCCCCACTCTCCTGGATGAGGTGTGGGCCCCCTGGTGTATTTCTTTCGCCCTAAAATTCTTATTAATTCCAAAAAGATGTTTCATGGAGTTTCAGGACTTTTGGAGCTGTGTAGAATAGGTTTCCAATGTTTGCTCCTTTTCCAGCCAGAATTCTAGCTGCCGGCATTCCCCCTCTTCATGGTAAACCTTGTAAAATAAGAGATAATAGCCATAACTATTGAGATATAATGTGTAATAACTGCCCATAATGCAATAAATATTGATATAAAAGCATGATGCGAAATGGACGTATCAACTCCCCCAAGCTTAGACCTCGCTTGTCCTCAAGCGGAAGCCGAAATCAAAAAATATGTCCACATGTTTAGAGATAGAGGTGTCGATAAAAATAAAATACGGACATGAGGGTACCATGACCATTCTTATAACAGCAACATATATAGATTTTATCATATGATTTCTTATGGTCAAGTAACAATCAATTCACAATGTCAAGTATGGTTCAAAAACTTCATTGGGAACTAACAAACTATAATCTCAGTCACTGAAGCAATTGCAATTTATCGTAACATCAGAAAGAGTGAACAATAGAGCTTTTCAGCAAGCTCACATACTCAACTATCTTGTAGTCTTCTATAATTGCTAGCACTCACGCAATACTTGTGGTTATGGAGTTTCAGCCGGACACTGAGAAAGATAGGGGCTTATTGTGTTGCCTCCCAACGTATTCACCTTTAGGTGATGTCAACAATAATAGCCCATGCTAACTAACATCCAATTTGATATATATATATATCATGATCTTTCAAACACGAGGAGCTTACCAAAGGATAAAATGAAAAAGGGAAAGGTGAGGATCACCTTGACTCAAGCATAAAGTAAAAACATAAAGTAAAAGATAGGCCCTTCCCAGAGGGAATCAGAGGTTGTCATGTGCGTTTAGGGTTGATGCACAAAATCTTAATGCAAAAGAACGTCACTTTATATTGCCCCTTGTATGTGGACCTTTATTATGCAGTCCGTCGCTTTTATTACTTCCACAACAAGATTGTACAAAGCTTATTTTCTCTGCACTAATAAGTCATACATAATTAGATAGCAATTTTTATTTCTTACAACATGACAACTTACTTGAAGGATCTTACTCAATCCATAGGTAGGTATGGTGGACTCTCATGGCAAAACTGGGTTTAAGGGTATTTGGAAGCACAAGTAGTATCTCTACTTGGTGCAAGGAATTTGGCTAGCATGAGGGAAAAAGGCAAGCTCAACATGTTTGGAAGGTCAATGACAATATACTTTAACTGAGATGCGCGAAAACATAAACCATTACGTTTTCTTCCTTGTCCAACGTCAACTCTTTTAGCATGTCATACCTAATGAGTGCTCCAAATTATAAAAAGGTGTCCAAGATAATATATTTGTATGTGAACCCCTCTTTCCTTATCACTTCCTATTAATTGCAACGATGACCAAAACTACGTTCATCAACTCTCAACAATTTTTATGCCTCATACTTTCTATGTGTGAAGTTATCACTATCCATCAGATCAATATGAACTCTTTTATTCTTTCTAATTTCTCAAGATCAAGCAATATAGCAAAGCCCTTGACTCAACACTAATCTTTATTATAGATAGCTCACGGACTCGATTACAAAAAGAGATCACAAAGCAAAACTCAAACTACTTGATATCAAAACTTCAATCTACTAGATCAAGATACTACTAAAAGGATCGAACTAAATAAAGCGGTAAAGATAGGAGTGTGGTGGTGATACGATACCGGGGCACCTCCCCCAAGCTTGGCAGTTGCCAAGGGGAGTGCCCATACCCATGTAATTATTTCTCCTTCTTTACGGTTGGTGTTATGATATTCTTGGCGATGATGCCCTTCATGATACGGTTCTCCTCCTCGAGCTTGTTGACTTGTTGTTTGAGGTCCATAATTTCTTTACGGAGCTTGCCCGTAACGGCCAAAGCTCCTTTTACCCAAGGATGCTGCATAGCTTCTGGAGAACAAGTGAAACTCCTTTTCATATTTTCATAAGAAAGAAATCTAAAGTTGGAAGGGGTGACCGAAGTAGGGATAGCCAGGCTAGGTAGTTCCCCCATAGAGTATTCTGCTTGGATATGAGAGGTAACTTCTTGATCCTCCTCCATGGCATCTATCCTTTTCAAATAAGCCTCCATCTCATCCTCCGTTGATGGTCCAAAGTAATTGGCATCGCTATTTGCTCCTGAACCCGGTGTTGGGTGAGACACCCGACTCTCCCCGACTGACTCCTGAGAAGACATCTCGCTTTATTATGCAACAGGAACAGCTCGAAACGAAAACGGAGGATATTTGCGTGGTACGGTGGTCAAAATCTTCGGGAGTATATATAATGAATTTTTACCGACCAAAATACGTAACGTGCAAGAAAACGGAGTCCGGGAGGCACACGAGGTGCCCACGAGACAGGGGGGTGCGCCCAGTAGGGGGGCGCGCACTCCACTCTTGTGGGGGCCTCGTGTCCCTTTCGGACTACTTCTTTCTTCCTAAAATTCTTAAATATTCCAAAACTGATAAAAATTGCCATTGGAGTTGTTTTGGAGTCGGTTTACTTACCATACCACATACCTATTCCTTTTCGGAGTCTGGAACGTTCTGGAAAGTCTCCCTTATGTATTCCTCAGGGGTTACGGTTTCAATGATATTAGTTTCAACATTGATTGGACTACCTGAAATATAATGTTTAATTCTTTGACCATTTACCACCCTTGGACTCGTGCCTTCGAAGTTGTTGATTTTTATGGCACCAGAATGATAGACCTCCTCGATAACGTAAGGACCTTCCCATTTTGAGAGAAGTTTTCCTGCAAAAAATCTTAAACGAGAGTTGAATAATAACACATAATCTCCTACATTAAACTCACGCTTTTGTATCCTTTTGTCATGCCAGCGTTTGAAATTTTCTTTGAGTAGCTTGGCATTATCATATGCTTGGGTTCTCCATTCATCAAGTGAGCTAATATCAAACAACCTCTTCTCACCGGCAAGTTTGAAGTCATAATTGAGCTCTTTAATAGCCCAATATGCCTTATTTTCAAGTTCAAGAGGTAAATGACACGCTTTTCCATACACCATCTTATATGGAGACATACCCATAAGATTTTTGTATGCAGTTCTATAGGGCCATAATGCATCATCCAGTTTTTTGGACCAATTCTTTCTAGACCTATTCACAGTCTTTTGCAAAATTAATTTGAGCTCTCTATTGCTCAACTCTACTTGACCACTAGACTGCGGATGATAAGGAGATGCGATTCTATGATTGACATCATACTTAGCAAGCATCTTACGGAAAGCACCATGAATAAAATGTGAACCACCATCAGTCATAAGATATCTAGGGACTCCAAACCTCGGAAAAATAACTTCCTTAAGCATTTTAATAGAAGTGTTATGATCAGCACTACTAGTTGGAATAGCTTCTACCCACTTAGTAACGTAATCAACAGCAACTAAAATATGTGTGTAACCATTAGAGGCAGGAAAAGGTCCCATATAATCAAAGCCCCAAACATCAGACGGTTCAATAACAAGAGAATAATTCATAGGCATTTCTTGAGTCTGCTAATGTTACCTACTCTTTGGCATTCATCACAAGATAAGACAAACTTACGAGCATCTTTGAAGAGAGTAGGCCAATAAAAACCAGATTGTAGTACCTTGTGTGCAGTTCTATCTCCAGCGTGGTGTCCTCCATAAGATTCAGAGTGACACTTACGTAGAATCTGTTCCTATTCATGCTCAAGTACACAACGTCTAATAACACCATCTACTCCTTCTTTATAAAGGTGTGGGTCATCCCAGAAGTAATGTCTTAAATCATAAAAGAACTTTTTATTTTGCTGGTATGTGAAACTAGGCGTTATAAATTTAGCAACAATGTAATTAGCATAATTAGCATACCAAGGAGCAGTACGAGAAGCATTAATGACCGCTCATTGTTCGTCAGGAAAACTATCATCAATAGGCAGTGGGTCATCAAGAACATTCTCTAACCTAGACAAGTTATCTGCAACGGGGTTCTCAGCTCCCTTTCTATCTATAATGTGTAAATCAAATTCTTGGAGCAAGAGAACCCATCTAATGAGTCTAGGCTTAGCATCTTTCTTTTCCATAAGATATTTAATAGCAGCATGATCAGTGTGAATAGTAACTTTGGAATCAACAATATAAGGTCTAAACTTATCACATGCAAACACAACTGCTAAGAACTCTTTTTCAGTAGTAGCATAATTTCTTTGGGCAGTATCAAGAGTCTTACTAGCATACTGGATAACATTCAATTTCTTATCAACTCTTTGCCCTAGAACAGCACCTACAACATAATCACTAGCATAACACATAATTTCAAAAGGTAAATTCCAATCAGGTGGCTGAACAATAGGTGCAGTGATCAAAGCTTTCTTAAGTATTTGAAATGCTTCTACACAATCATCATCAAAGACAAAAGGAATATCTTTTTGCAATAAATTAGTCAGAGGCCTATAGATTTTTGAGAAGTCCTTAATGAACCTCCTATAAAAACCGGTGTGACCAAGGAAACTTCTTATACCTTTTATGTCCTTGGGACATGGCATCTTTTCAATAGCATCAACTTTGGCTTTATCAACTTCAATACCTCTCTCGGAGATCTTGTGCCCCAAAACAATGCCTTCGTTAACCATGAAGTGACACTTTTCCCAATTTAGGACAAGACTAGTGTCTTCGCATCTCTGCAAAACTCGATCAAAGTTGCTCAAACAATCATCAAAAGAGGATCCATAAACGGAGAAATCATCCATGAATACCTCACAAATCTTTTCACAAAAATCAGGGAATATAGCCATCATGCATCTTTGAAATGTAGCAGGTGCATTACATAAACCAAAAGGCATACGTATATAAGCAAAAGTACCAAAAGGGCAAGTAAAAGTAGTTTTAGATTGATCCTTCGTTGACACAAGTATTTGAGAGAAGCCAGCATAACCATCTAGAAAGCAGAAATGTGTGTGTTTGGATAGTCTTTCTAACATTTGATCAATAAAAGGTAAAGGGTAATGATCTTTCTTAGTAGCTTTATTTAACTTACGGAAATGAACTACCATCCTATAACCTGTAATAATTCTTTGCGGGATCAATTCATCTTTATCATTAGGAACAATGGTAATACCTCCCTTTTTAGGAACGCAATGGACAGGGCTTACCCATTCACTATCAGCAACGGGATAAATAATACCTGCCTCAAGGAGCTTTAGTATCTCCTTTCTTACCACTTCTTTCATCTTGGGGTTTAGTCGTCGTTGAGGATCTCTAACTGGTTAGGCATCATCCTCCATATTAATTTTGTGTTGGCATAACATGGGACTAATGCCCTTAAGATCATTCAGAGTATATCCAATAGCAGCTCGGTGCTTCTTCAGAGTTTTCAATAATCTTTCTTCTTCTTGCTCTGAAAGGTTAACACTAATAATAACAGGATATATTTCCTTTTCATCAAGATAAGCATACTTAAGATTATCAGGTAATGGTTTGAGTTCAAACACGGGATCACCCTTGGGTGGAGGGGGATCCCCAAGAATTTCAATGGGAAGGTTATGTTTCAGCATAGGTTCCTGTTTGAGGAACACTTCATCTATTTCCCTTCTTTGCTTCATAAACATATCGTTTTCATCGTCTAGCAAATATTGTTCTAACGGATCAATAGGAGGAATAGCAATGTAAGCAAGACCAATAATCTCATCCTTACTAGGTCGTTCCCTATCACGAGGTTGTCTACAAAACTTAGCAAAATTGAACTCATGAGACATACCATCTATACCAACTGTGACAATATCTTTTTCACAATCAATCTTAGCACTAGTTGTATTCAAGAAGGTTCTACCAAAAATAATGGGACAAAAATCATCTTGTGGGGAACCAAGAACAAGAAAATCAGCAGGGTATTTAACCTTCCCACACAAAACTTCAACATCTCTAACAATCCCAAAGGGTTTAATGGTATCCCTATTAGCAAGCTTAATACTAACATCAATGTCTTCTAATTCAATGGGTGCAATGTCATGCATAATTTCTTGATATAAGGTATAAGGTGTTGCACTAGCACTAGCACCCATATCACATAGGCCATGATAACAATGATCTCCTATTTTAACAGAAATAACAGGCATGCCTACGACAGGTCTATGTATCTTAGTATCTGGTCTAGCAATATTAGCAGTCTCACCACAAAAATAAATAACATGCCCATCTAAATCCTCATCCAAGAGATCTTTAACCACAGCTATACTAGGTTCAACATTAATTTACTCAAGAGGTGTATAAGTCCTAGTATTACTCTTACGAATAGCATTCCAAGCTTTAGCATGATCCTTTATCCTAACAGGAAAAGGAGGTTTCTCAACATAAGTAGTAGGAACAATAGGATCACTATAGGTGATAGTCTTTTCTTCGACTGTAATAGGTGCAACTACTTTCACTTCAACAGGAGGATTATATTTAAACCACTTCTCTTTAGGGAGATCAACGTGAGTAGCAAAAGATTCACAGAAAGAAGCTACTATCTCAGAGTCAAGTCCATACTTAGCGCTAAATCCACAGAAAGCATCGGTATCCATAAAAGATTTAACACAATCGAACTTAGGTGTCATACCCGACTCCTTACCATTGTCGGAACCCCAATCTTCAGAGTTGCTTTTAATTCTTTCCAATAAGTCCTATTCGAAATCAATAGTCTTCAGCATATAAGAGCCAACACAGGAAGTATCGAGTAGGTTGCGATTATCAAGAGAAAGCCGAGCATGAAAATTCTGAATAATCATTTCCCGGGAGAGCTCATGATTGGGGCATGAATATAACATTGACTTAAGCCTCCCCCAAGCTTGAGCGATGCTTTCTCCTTCGCGAGGCCAGAAATTATATATGTAATTACGATCACAATGAACAAAATGCATAGGATAGAACTTCTGGTGAAATTCCAACTTCAATCGCTTATATTTCCAAGATCTCGTATCAGCACATAGCCTATACCATGTCAATGCATCTCCCTTCAAAGATAAAGGGAAGACCTTCCTTTTGACAACATCATCGGGAATACCTGCAAGCTTAAATAATCCAGAAACTTCATCCACAAAGATAAAGTGTAAATCGGGATGCAATGTTCCATCTCCTGCAAATGGATTAGCTAGCAGTTTCTCTATCATACCCAAAGGAATCTCAAAGTAAATATTTTCATAAAGTTCAGTAGGTTTAGGAGCAACTATTTGCTCTTCTGGTCGGAGTGAAGATACCCTGAACAAGCCCCTCAAAGGATTAGTTTCCATAGTGACAAGTAACAGAAAGTTTCAGCACACTATATAAATGTTTCCTTACCAAGTTCCACTCACCAAAGGCGCTACACTCCCCGGCAATGGCGCCAGAAAAGAGTCTTGATGACCAACAAGTGTAGGAGATCAATCGTAGTCCTTTCGATAAGTAAGAGTGTCGAACCCAACGAGGAGCAGAAGGAAATGATAAGCGGTTTTCAGTAAGGTTTTCTCTGCAAGCACTGAAATTGTAGGTGATAGATAGTTTTGTGATAAGATAAATGGTAACGAGTAACAAGTAAATAAAGTAAACAAAGTGCAGCAAGGTATCCCAATCCTTTATGTAGCAAAGGATAAGCCTGGACAGTTTCTAATAATGAGAAAGGAGCTCCCGAGGACACATGAGAATTATCGTCAAGCTAGTTTTCATAACGTTCATATGATTCGCGTTCAGTACTTTGATAATTTGATAAGTGGGTGGACCGGTGCTTGGGTACTGCCCTTACTTGTACAAGCATCCCACTTATGATTAACCCCTATTGCAAGCATCCACAACTAGAAAAGAAGTATTAAGGTAAACCTAACCACAACATTAAACATATGGATCCAAATCAGCCCCTGAGGAAGCAACGCATAAACTAGGGTTTAAGCTTCTGTCACTCTAGCAACCCATCATCTACTTATAACTTCCCCATGCCTTCCTCTAGGCCCAAATAATGGTGAAGTGTCATGTAGTCGACGTTCACATAACACCACTAGAGGAAAAGACAACATACATCTCATCAAAATATCGAACGAATACCAAATTCACATGACTACTAATAGCAAGACTTCACCCATGTCCTCAGGAACAAACGTAACTACTCACAAAGCATATTCATGTTCATAATCAGAGGAGTAATAATATGCATAAAGGATCTGAACATATGATCTTCCACCAAGTAAACCAATTAGCATCAACTGCAAGGAGTAATCAACACTACTAGCAACCCACGGGTACCAATTTGTGGTTTTGATACAAGATTGGATACAAGAGATGAACTAGGGTTTTGAGAGGAGATGGTGCTGGTGAAGATGTTGATGGAGATTGACCCCCTCTCGATGAGAGGATCGTTGGTGATGATTTTCCCCTCCCGGAGGGAAGTGTCCCCGGCAGAACAGCTCCGCCAGAGCCCTAGATTGGTTCCGCCAAGGTTCCGCCTCGTGGCGGCGGAGTTTTGTCCCGTAAGCTTGCCCACGACTTTTTCCAGTGTAAAAGCTCTGATATAGCAGAAGATGGACACCGAGGCCCACCAAGGGGTCCAGGAGACAGGGGGGGCGCCTAGTTGGGGGGGGGCACCCCCCACTCTCCTGCATGAGGTGTGGGCCCCCTGGTGTATTTCTTTCACCCAAAAATTTCTTATTAATTCCAAAAAGATGTTTCGTGGAGTTTCAGGACTTTTGGAGCTGTGCAGAATAGGTTTCCAATGTTTGCTCCTATTCCAGCCAGAATTCGAGCTGCCAGCATTCCCCCTCTTCATGGTAAACCTTGTAAAATAAGAGAGAATAGCCATAAGTATTGAGATATAATGTGTAATAACAACCCATAATTCAATAAATATTGATATAAAAGCATGATGCAAAATGGACGTACCACTCCTCATGAGCCTGAGGAGGAGGCTGAGGGTGGGGAGATTGTTGTGGGTTCTGCTTCTGAGCCTGGTTGTGAGGACCAGCGGGAGAGTGTGATCATTCCTAAGCGTAAATGGAAGCAGAAGATCTACCCAGATTCCGCAGTGCGTAGGAGTGCTCGAATCCGGACGGCTAAAAAATTCCACGATGAGATATGGAAGGAATCTTTTGGAATAGCAGAGGTCTAAAAGACATGGCTAAAAGAAGGTTTCTTGCGGAGACATCTCTAGAACATAGCTTGGACTTTATCGCATTGTCGGAGACTGGCAGACATAACTTCTCGCCACAATTTCTAAATACCTTATCGGGTGGAATTGATTTCGGCTGGCACTGTCTGCCGCCACGAGGAAGATCAGGGGGATCTTACTCGGGGTTAAATGCAAGTCCCTAGAAGTCCGAAGTGTAGTCATGGGAGATTTTGCAGAAAAGTTTAGGGTGAGGTTGAAGGCGGATGGGTTTAACTGGGCTTTGGTGGCGGTATATGGTGCTACACAGCCCGAACAAAAATCGGAGTTCTTGGCGGATCTGGTTAGGATTTGCGGCTCTGAGCAATTGCCTATCCTGGTGGGGGGTGATTTTAATATTATTAGGAGGCGGGATGAGAAGAACAATGATAATTTTGACGGCAGATGGTCATTCATGTTTAATACCATCATTGAAAGCTTGGATCTGAGAGAGATAGAGCTTTCGGGCAGAAAATTTACCTGGGCCAATGCGTTGCCGAATCCAACGTTTGAAAAGTTGGATCGTATATTGGCAAGTGTTGAATGGGAACAAAGTTTCCCTTAGTCACAGTTCAGGCTCTCTCTCGGGGTATTTCTGACCACACGCCTTTGTTTATTGATTCTGGTGAGGCCTCTCACCCGGGGAACAAGAACTTGTTCTCGTTTGAGCTGGCTTGGTTTGAGAGGGAAGGCTTCATTGATCTCGTAGCCAGAGAGTGGGCTAAGGATGCAGGAGGTAGAACTACGCTTGAGCGATGGCAGAATAAGATTAGATACCTGAGAAGTTTCCTTCGTGGGTGGGCTAAGCATCTTAGTGGAGTTTATAAGGCTGAAAAGGAACGGCTACTCAACCTTATTCAGTCCTTAGATGTAAAAGCAGAAACCACGATTCTTCCAACCACAAAGCTCCATGACAAGCTTGAGGCTGAGATGAGGCTAAAAGAACTTCTTCTGAAGAAGAATTAAAGTGGGCTCTGAGGGCCAAGGTCCGAAGAGTGGTCCAGGGGGACGCAAACACTCAATTCTTCCACATGATCGCCAATGGAAAACACAGGAAGAAGAGGATATTTCATCTTGAACAAGATGAAGGAATGATCATTGGTCAGGAGAACCTAAAGCTATACATCACTGAGTATTACAAGCAGTTGTTTGGACCACCAGAGGTTAACTGTGTGTCTCTGGATGAGTCTAGGGTTGAGGACCTGCCTCAAATTACTACTATTGAGAATGAGATTTTAACTGCTCCATTTTCTGAAAAGGAGGTGTTCGAGGCCATTTCACAGATGAAAAATAATAAAGCTCCCGGCCCGGATGGATTCCCGGCTGAGTTTTATAAGAAGTGCTGGCATATTATTAAAGGGGACCTGTTGCCGATGTTCCATGATTTGTTCTCGGAACAGCTTCAGCTCTTTCAACTCAATTTCGGGAACATAACCTTGCTTCCTAAGAAAACAGAGGCTGTGAGAATCGAGCAATTCAGGCCCATCTGTCTTCTTAATGTTAGTTTCAAAATTTTTACCAAGGTCGGAATGATTAGGCTCACACGGATTGCGCATGCTATCGTGCAGCCTACTCAAACTGCTTTCATGCCGGATAGGAACATCCTCGAAGGGGTTGTGGTCCTTCATGAAACGCTCCATGAGATCCACACGAAAAAACTTGATGGAGTTATTTTCAAGGTGGATTTCGAGAAGGCGTACGATATTGTCAAATGGCCTTTCCTTCAACAGGCCTTACGCATGAAGGGTTTTGATGAAGCTCGGAGAAGCCAGGTAGAATCTTTCACACAAAAAGGGAGTGCTGGAATTAAAGTGAATGACGATATAGGTCATTATTTCCAAACACATAAGGGCCTGAGACAAGGTGGCCCCATGTCTCCTATCTTGTTCAACATTGTGGTTAATATGTTGGCAATCCTAATAGGTAGGGCAAAGGAGACTGGTCAGGTGCGTGGCTTGGTGCCTCATCTAGTTGATGGTGGCGTGTCCATCCTGCAATACGCCGATGATACAGTCATCTTTATGGAGCATGACCTGGCAAAAGCGAGAAATATGAAGTTGGTGCTATGCTTATTCGAGCAATTAAGGGGATTGAAGATTAACTTTCATAAAAGTGAGTTGTTCTGCTTTGGTAGAGCCAAGGAAGAACAAGAGGCTTATAGGCAATTGTTTGGGTGTGAATTGGGGGCTTTACCTTTTACATACCTAGGAATACCCATTCACCATCGCAAGCTAACTAACAGTGAGTGGAAATGCATCGAGAATCGGTTTGAGAAGAAACTGAGTTGCTGGAAAGGAAAACTTATGTCATATGGAGGCCAATTAATTCTTATTAATTCGGTGCTTACGAGTATGCCAATGTTTCTCTTATCCTTCTTTGAAGTCCCAGTAGGAGTCAGGAAAGGACTGGACTTCTATCGATCCCGATTTTTCTGGCAGAGCGACGAACTAAAGAGAAAATACTGTCTCACCAAGTGGGATATCATCTGTCGACCAAAGGACCAGGGGGCCTTGGTATTGAGAATCCTGAAGTCAAGAACAGATGTCTCCTCAGTAAGTGGCTTTTTAAGTTGTCTGTTGAGACCGAAGCAACCTGGGCGCAGATTCTCCGTAGTAAGTATCTGCAGTCCAAAACTTTGTCCCAGGTAATGGTGCGACCAACTGACTCGCCGTTCTGGAAGGGGCTTATGAGAGTCAAAGCTGCCTTCTTTCATAGAACAAAGTTTATTGTCGGTGATGGTAATACCACTCGCTTCTGGGAGGATACGTGGCTTGGTGATACGCCTTTGGCGCTCCAGTATCCGTCCCTGTATTGTATTGTTCGGTGTCGTGATGCTCTCGTTGCAACGATTATGCAGTCTGTCCCTCTTAATTTGCAATTTCGGAGGGTTCTAGTTGGTGACTGATGGGAAACATGGCTTCATCTGGTGAGTAGCTAATGGAGGTTCAGCTAACTCATCAGCCAGATCAGTTGTGCTGGAAGCTTACTAGGTCTGGAGACTTCACAGTCAAGTTGATGTATATCGATGTAATCAATTCTAGTGTTATTCCAAGTTCCAAACACGTTTGGAATGTCAAAGTCCCTTTGAAGATTAAAGTGTTTATGTGGTTTGTGCATAAACAAGTAATTTTAACAAAGGATAATTTGATTAAGTGCAACTGGACGGGATCTACTAGGTGTAGTTTCTGTGATCGGGACGAGAATATCAAGCACCTCTTTTTTGACTGCCCGTTGGCGAGATTCTTGTGGCGCACCGTGCAAATTGCCTTTAACATTACTCCTCCGAATTCGGTCCGTATGTTATTTGGAACGTGGCTTGTTGGGATATAGTCCGAAACAGCTAGACACATTCGTGTAGGAGTATGCGCGTTGTTATGGGCAATTTGGAACTGCAGGAATGATTTGGCTTTTAACAGAAAAACAACTATTCATTTTTTGCAGGTTTTATTCCGGGCTACTGCTTTGATCCGTATGTGGTCCTTACTCACTCCGACGGAGGCCAGGGAGCGTTTGGTTACTGGATCTGTCCGGTGGGAGATGGTTGCGCGGGATATCTTCAACCGGTTTGGATGACGGTCATGTAATAGGATAGGCAATTAGTTTCCCTATCTTGTGTTACGCCAGCCGGTTGTGGCTTTTGGGTCTTTTGTTTTTGGCGCTGTGGCTCTGTGTGAGCTGGCCGTTTCCTATTTTGCTTTGAGACATTAAGACCTCATTGAACCTCTTTTTTATTTATATATGTGGCCGTATGCATCGTTCAGATGCAGAGGCCGGGGTGTCCCCCCTTTTCGAGAAAAAATAGGAACAAATTTACGATCGAACATGTCTTTCCTACTAAAGCTGCTGATTGTCTATTTAAATCCTGTATCTTATTGCAGCAGTGGAGATCATTGACTAAGGATGACGACCAGGTATCTTCTCCTTATAACTACCCCTATCTCATATTCACTATGGAGGAAAAACATATTGTACTCAGGGACAACATTAGGATAGGGGTAGTTACAAGGAGAAGAGACCTGCATAAATGTACAAAGGTCTTAATCTGGAGTTTGTGCAGAACATGCAAGAAATCACATCTTCAAAATCATGAGCACAACATGATGAGCTTATTTTCTGGTATGACATGAAAAAATTGAAATGCTGACAGAAACGATGCCCAATATTGATAAGTTTATTTGTAAAGTTGTCAGTAGAAAACATATTCAAGGTGACATGGAGATGGCAACTATGGCAATTTCAAAGAACTATCGGAATCTCAACAATAGTACTATATGACAGTTAAACAGCAATAAATCATGAATTTACTGACAGTTTTTTAATTGTAAACATTTATGTTTGATGTTCAAGTAGTCTCAGAGTTAACCTTCATCCGCAAATATCCATCAGCATCATTGAAGCAGTTATACAAGGCAGCATGAGCAAAGCATTTATGGAACTTAGGAGGATTGCGGTTGAATGAGAGCCAAGTCCAATGTTTGAAAACAAATTAACTACTCCAACTTGTTCAAGAATCCGAGGAGTGTAACGGAGAAGGCCATTGATTCCTGCGGACTACATTTTCAAGAGAGGGCAAACAGTAAGCAAGCTATTAGCGCAACTGGCAAGATGTTCAGTTGATAGTGCAGGTGGTAGGAGCTTGAGACCTACCTGGCCTGAACCGCAGGCTGTAGGGGTGGGAGGCTGGTTGGCGAGGAGATGGGCGGCAGCGGCGGCGCGGCGGCGCCGTATTTGCGCGGTAGAAGGCGGCGGCTGAGAGGAAGATGGCGCAGGGGAGCGGGCTAGGGTTACGTCTCGTGGCTCGAGCAAATATGATTGCTTCTTGCTTAATTCCAAAACGGATCCTTACACGAGTTTATATAATCCTCCTAATAAGATAATTGGGTTAAGCCTCTAATAACTATAAGATAGACTGGGCCACAACTAACTGGGCCAAGCCACTATTATGAGGGTCATAACATTTCTCCCCGCCTGCACAAACAACTCGTCCTCGAGCTGGAAGGCGGGGAAGCGCTTGCGGAACTCGAGGTGATCAACCGTCGCCAAACACCTCCGCGGCAGCTGGGGCGGGCAGGTCGCCGAGCCCGGCGGCGGCCTCCTCCTCGTCAATGTAGTCCGCATCCTCGAGGTAGAAGAGTCGCGAGTAGACGTGGCCGGGCACGTAGGGCTCGTCGCAGTTGAAGCACAACCCTTGGCGGCGACGCTTGAGTTTCTCGGCTAGGGTGAGCCGGCGGAACGGGCGCGCCGCGGTCGCGGCGAGGGTGCCGCGGAAGCCTGAGCAGGCCGACCCTACGCGGGAACGTCCGGCCAAGGTGGCGGCCCAGCGGCCCGGGATGGTGACGCCTGCTGGATGGCCACCGCGCGGCGCTCGAACGCACGGTCATAGTACATGGCCATCTGGAGGTCCTGGGGTCCCCGCAACTCCACGTCCACGCGTCTATGATCCGGCAGACCACCGACGAAGAGCTCAGCCCGTTGGTGAGCCATCACTGGGCGCGTGGCATGCCAGGGCCTGAAAGCGATTGGTGAAGTCCCGCACCGTAGATGTGAAGGGAAGAAGGCCCAACTCCGCCAGCCGGCTCCCGCGTATCGGCGGTCCGAAGCGAAGGAGGCAGAGCTCGCGAAAACGCTCCCATGGAGGCATGCCGCCCTAGTCCTGCTTGAGAGGGTAATACCAAGTTTGTGCGGTGCCTCGGAGGTGATATGAAGCGAGCGAGGTGCGGTCCGACGCGAGCGTGCGTTGCCCCCGGAAGAACTGGTCGCACTGATTAAGCCAGTTGAGGGGCCGAGGTCCTCGGTGCCGTCGTAGCTGGCGAAGGCAAGCTTGGCGAAGCGCGACGCCGTCTGGGTATGACCGCCGTGGGGGTACGGAGCCGTCTGGGTATGACCGCCGTGGTGGTATGGCTCGGCGGTGCGGAGCAGTGGCGCCGGGTCGGTGATCACACAGGGGCCCCTGTGGAACTGCGTCGCGTCGAGGCCAACGTAGGGACCCGCGGAACTGGAGGACCCATCGTACTGCGCCTGCTGGGGCGGCACGTGCAGCGGTCCCGAGGCCGTCGTGTAGATCGGCTGAGACGACGACTCGGTCAACCAAGCCGGTAGCGGGGACGGTGAGGGCAGGAACCGGACCTCGTGGATCGGCACTCCCGCCGGCGCGGTCGATGTGGGGCCGGAGCTGACCGGCGGTGTCTGCTGCAGCTGCAGCGGCTGTCACTGCAGCCAGGGCTGGGCGGTGGTGGCGATGAATGGCAGCTGCAGCGGCCCGGCAGGCGTGGCGGAGGCCGCCTGGTGCGGTGGCTGCCACGGCAGCCACGGCGGCGCAGCTGGTGCGGCCCGCCCGGCCAAGAACAGGCGGATCTCCTGAACCGCCTGGGTTAGGTCCTGCAGCACCCCGGACACCTCCTCCGGGGTGAGGAGTGCGGGGACGGGCGCGATGGAGGATCCCGACGCGGGCAGGAGCGGGGCGACGGTCGTGGTGGTCGCCGGAGGCGACGAGGTGACCGGCAGCGGGAGAGACGGGCTGGGCGGCGGTGAAAACATGATCAAATCGAAGCTAGCTGATACCAAACTGGTAGGAGCTTGGGCCCTACCTGGCCAGAACCGTAGGTTGTAGGGTGGGAGGCTGGTTGGCGAGGAGATTGGTGTCGGCGTCGGCGCCTTAGTTGCGCGGGAGAAGGCGACGACTCAGAGGAAGATGGCGGAAGGGAGGAGGCTAGGGTTAGGTCTTCCGGCTCCCTATGGAAGCCGAGCAAATGTGATTGCTTCTTGTTTAATTCCAAAACGGATCCTTACACGAGTTTATATAATCCTCCTAATAAGATAATTGGATAAGCCCCTAATAACGATAAGATAGACTGGGCCACAATTAAGTGGGCTAAGCCCCTAGTATGCTGGTCATAACAGCAGGACCGTGAACTGAGCTTCCTGTTCATACTATGTACATAGACGCGCATGGGCGACAGAGAGAACTGTACCTCCTGAAGCGCTTGAATTAGCATGCCATGACACAGAGCATGCCTAACTCCTCGCTCAAGTACTACCCTCCACTTAGGACTTATATTAGCTGTTTCAGATAGCTGGACAATTTGTTGGTTGAATAGATGTCTCCTTGTGCTTTCCACATCATATAGTGCAGGCCGATGTGATAACAATGCTACTTCATGGATCCTTCTTCTTCCTCCTCTTCTTCAATCTCATGATCATCTAAAGAAGCCATAAAATCTTGCACAAGTCCTGTTGTGCCATGCCTTCTTAAATATGAAGAACTCCGTTCAGATGTAAAGGGTGCGTTTGTATCATATCCTTCCGCAGTTGCCGCGTGAGAAAGCAGAGAAGCCTGTAAACCATCTCCATTATTGCCTTCGTTAGCAGGACGAGCCTCCCTAATCTGTTGAGCACTGACATCCTCCCCCACATGCCCATTCACCCGTTCATCTTCCATAAAATTGAAACTGCTGAAGGCAGGGACGAAATTGTTTCGCACACCTCCTGCTTCTGACATATTCTCATGGATGCTTCCGAGAAGATCAACTAGTGGATCTGAAAGGTGCCAATACCAGCTACTATAACGTGAAAGCTGGCCGGTACTAATTCGAAGAAAACTTTGACCTTGAGCATTGCTGATAGCATGTCTTCCAATGTCCATGCCCGGTATAATGTTCATACCATCCGCAATAAGAGCTATTTCACCTGCAGGTCTATGTGATGTTATGATTTGTGGTGCATTTATGTTTTTTCAAATGATAGGTATAGTATAATACAAGGATTAATTTTCTATACTCCTGGGAGTACGTACTTCCATCTTCAATATACCTCATATGCGCATTGATTATACCTCTTTATCATTCTCATTATACTTCGCTAAATACTCTAAGGTACCCAATATGAGTTTTGTTGAAAAAATATCATTTGCGACGTACTTTTTGTAATATACCTTTTTCACAGACAAACAAATCAATATATACGTAAACCTTCAAAAATGTGAGACACACGATTTTTTTATGATACTCATTTTGGGGTATCTAATAATTAATAATAAAGTATATTAAATAATGAGGTATAAAAGATTTATCTATGTAGTATATGAGGAGCGGGAGTACATAACCATTTTCCATAATACAAAGTGTTTGTGCACAAATATTCAAATAAATATGGAATATTATATAAATAGGCAGGAGAATTATTTAACGAGGAAAGAGATAAGTTATAGTTAGAGATCAGTTTAGTATCCTTTAAGTTGTTCTTAGGGTCAAATAAGTCCTACTTTATATAAGAGACATCATATGTATGGATAATCAATCAAGCAATGAGAGAACAGTTTGTCAATCTTGTTGGTGTCTAGCCTACTCAGTGAACCACGGCGATCACCGGAGACAAGGAATAAATAAGAGAGAGAGAGAGAGGACACGATGTTTCCTGGCGCACAAACGCCTCCGGCCGCACGAACAGCTCCTTGTATTTCGGGCGAGCTCGAACTCTGCCACACACACTATTCCACGGCGAGCACACATACACTCTGTGAGACTACATCTCTCTCTGGCTACTCACTTGCACTTGCGCCCGACTCACACTTAAATAGCCTAGGCGTCAAGTCGCGATGGCTCCCGCTCCCGCTCCCGCTCCCCCCTCCTCCACCTCGCCGGAGGAGGGCCAGCCACCAGCCATCAAAACCCCTCCGACCACCCTTTCGCCGGAGACAACTCTAGCCACCAGTCCTCTCGACGAACTCCTCCCCACAGTAGCTCCTTCACCATCGCCATTTTTCGACCCGCCGTACGTAAAAACCGGTCAGGTTGCGCTCCACTGCTTCCTGGGCTGTGGCAATGCCATGGGCTTGGGGTTCGAGGATGATGCCTCCTACTACCTCCGCCTCAACATCACCACCCCCGCTATCAACCTCGCCTCGCCGCTCTACATCATCTTCCACTACTCCAACCGCCGCCTTGATGCCACTATCGTTGCCGCCCTGCTCCAGTCTGTTCTTGGCGGTGCTGCCGCTGACTTCTTTGTTGCCCAATGCTCCACCTCGTCTATCGTTTCCATGTGGCTTCTGCGCATATCGCAGAGATCATCCTCGCACAATCCACACTTCGCTCCTGCGCTTACTCCTTCTCCTTCTTGAGAACTCTGCCTCCGATCCCACCTTCTCCTCCCCACATTGCCACATGCATCCCGTTGGCTCACCTGCTCCAAATTCCAGAGGATCTGGGTCTTCACTTTGAAAGCGTAGCTTGGAAACAATGCCGCTCGCTCGTCTCCCAGCGTCCACCCAACCAACCGCATGGATGCCGCATGTATGCGCACGTCATTCAGTTCCCTTTCACCCTTGACGCCATCACGACGAATCTCATCATAGTTTGCCTATTCGGCGGCACCCACCACCAATTGAACGTCACGGACGACGGAGACTCCTGCTTCTCCTTCACGGTGGCCTCGCCTGCCGTTGCCGCGCTCATTGCTTCCATGGGCGACTTTCATAAGCTGGGCATCCTTCTCTGCTTCCCTTGGCCTGTGCCTACGGGGCGTGTTTCATGCTCACCACTGGACACGGCCTTGCCGTCGTCTAACGGGCCTACATCATCCTCGCCGACGGCATACGATCCTGCTCTACTGCCACCTGCGTCGACAACTATTGTTCTCTCGAAGGAGCGTCGTCAACAGCCGGGTATAAGCTTTTTCTACCGTATGCTTAATGTTCTTCGCTCTTGCCAGCTTACACCACATGCAAATTACACCCATCACACGCATTTGTTTTGGGTTACCTTCCTACCTATTAAGGTTAGACCTAATGAACTATTAGTAGAATCTGCCCTAAACCACTGTTTTTTGGTCAAACAAGATTTTCTAGCAGTCAAAGTTCATGAGCATGTGCACAAGTCTGGCGTCCTCTCCCGATCAATAAAAATTCAAATCCTCAGCCTAGGGTCCATAGAATTTGAAGGTTTTCGGATCTTTCTCTTTGACCAGCTCGAACAAGCCGTTGCACACTAGAGTCGTTTTCTCCATCATTACACTAAGTTTGCTTACCTTACATTGCCCCCTCGATCAGATTCCATTCTTGGCCCATTTGAGCGTCGGCATCTCCAGACCCGTACGACACTGCACCCCACCCCGATCGCACGTTTGCACCATGTCCCTCCTACGACGCATGCACCGCTGGCCCACCCCATGCATCATGATGGCGGTGCGGCGCCCCCTGGCTCACCAAATCTATCAAAAGATCCATACGCTGCAGCTGCCTCGGCGCATGCGGTTGGACCTGGCCCGAACCCCCAAAACCCTCTCTTTGTCTCTCTGTCTGTGCCAATTTTATACGTGCTGCTTACCCACCCCGCGTCTAATCCGGGCACGTCTGCGCCGCCCCCTGTTGCCCCACGCGCGTACCCGATAAGCATATCTGCAGCGAATCTCGCCTTGGGAACCGACGAACCGACGACCCCGCAGGCCTGCCCGTCGCCACAGTCCCCTCCCGCCACCCATGACCAGCATCTAGACCTCATGATCAATCCTAATCCCCCTGCCCAGCCTACGCCGGCCGCTCAGTCAACACGCCGCTGCCCGACGCCCCCTCGCTCCCTGTCACACGCAATGGACCCAGCCGCCCTGACGGCGGATATGTCACCCGTGCACTCCAACCACAACCCGACGAGCTCGTACAGAGATGCCCTTCTCTCCACCCCCCTCGATCACAGCCACCTGCACCCCCCCTGCTCTATATAACCCACTTCCCCTCACACACCAAGGAAGCACCGCTGCTTTCGCTGCCTAGCTCTAGACCACCTAGTCGAAGCTTGCCGCGACCCCGTCCGATGTGCCCGCTGCTGGAGGAACGGCCACCATAGCCGTGATTGCAGGTATAGGCGCATTTGGCCCATCTTCCCTCCCCTTCCTGATGCCTTCCATTCTCAACCTAATCCAGCCTTTTGCACTCGCAGCATGGACTCCGTCGGCTCCTCGTCTCGCGCATCCCGCACACTCATGAACGGTGACGTCCCCATCATCCTCTCCGAACCCTTCCCCGCCCTCTGTGTCCCCTCGCCGTTCGTCCTCTACGGCACTCCGGTCGGACCCGCCCCTCCAGCTCCGCCACCTCCCTCACCACCACGATCCTCTGCACCTCCACCCACGCCTACCTCACCCCCTTCAGCTTTCAACCACATGCACTCTCCGCCCTTCGACACACAGGGGCCAAAGGACCGGCTCGCCGACATTTTCCTCGCCTCACAGTACAGTAGAGCATCGTCTCACGTCTCTGAGATGGACTCCGAGGTGGATCTGCCCCGTCCGACCCATGAGGCCGGGCTGCTGCCCCCCTATGGGGACATGCCACTCGTCGCAGTTCCTCCTTGTCTCGTCCACTGCCCGCGTCGCTTTGCTTTCGTCCACCTTTGCATACCATTCCCCAACCCCACTCCCCTCATCCGTCGAGCCATCCAGCACACCTGCGGCAATCCTGCCTTTATCATAGGCGGCTCCTGGATAGGGATCGCCTGCCTCACCTTTCACACACCAGCCGCACGCAACGACGTGCTCAACCACATCCCCATCGAATACGAGGGAAACTCCATCACTATTGAGCCGGTCGAGCATGTCGACCGCTCCATTGCCATATACACTGATCTTGCTGAGGTCGAAGTCTCGGAGTTTCCACATGAGCTATGGCACGAAGATGGCATACGCTTCGCCCTCACTTTCCTTGGGGACGTGTGTGCCATTGATGACTTCTGCCTCTATGGCATCGACTACATGTCGGTCCGTGCCCTTGTCCTTCTACAATCTGGCAAGCCTGCCCCTCCAGGCATTGTCATTCAGATCCCACCCATAAATGAGATTAAGATCGCCAAATTGTAGAAATCTCCCGTTGGCATCACGGCGATGGCGCCAATCCGTTCAGTGATGGCTCCTCTGACGGTGACTCTGCTCCTCCCTAGCAGCGCGCCTCTCCGCGGCCGCTCTCCCTTGCTCACATTGCTCCTGTTGTCTCCGTGATATGTGCGGGGTGGCGCGCCAACCCCACCTATGGTGGCACTAGGCCGGTCGCACCCCATGCCCCTTCTGAGCTTCATGAGTCCGACACAACCCTGTCAGCACTGGCCTCACCTCCCACCCTCCATGGTTCCCAGCGCCAGCCTCTCATCATCTCCGACGACGACTCGTCCGCCTCGGACGACATGCATGCACCAGTCCTGCATGCCGCTTCAGACTCGCTGGACGTGGTGCATGCACCCCCTCCTGATACTCCAGCCCCACCTGTCACACGCCCGGTCCACCAGGTGGGTGCTGTGGTGCCACCTACCCCGTGCACTAACCTGCTTGTCACTCCTCTGGACGCCGGCCCGCTGGTTCAGTCCAGCGCCTCCGCGTTCTCTGCGCTCCGGGCTCTTGCAGACGCTCCTGTTGCGCCTCCATCCTTCACTTTCACGGCGGGCGAGTCCTCCCGTGCTGCTGGTAACCAATCTACACCCCCCATGCTCAATCAATCTAATCTCTCACCCTCTGCTGATCTACCACTAACTGATGTACACTTGGACGCAGCACTTCCCCTGCAGGACCTGGACATCCATGAGTGCACCATCCGCAAGGCGCGCCGCAAGACAAAGCACGATCTGTCCGCCTCCAAGGACAAGCTGCGGTGGAGCGCGCGGTTGGCTGGCAAGCAAGCCTCCTACTCCCCCATGCTTGCTAAAGCCGTCAAGGCCAAGGCCGCTCGCCTCTCCGCTGCGGATGTAGACATGGCCATTGGCCGTGCTATCCAGGAGGCACGCCTTCACAAGACCGACGCCCCTCCTGCCTCCTCCGAAGACCTTGCTGCCATTGCTCTGCTCTGCGGCGCGGACGACGAGCAGCTGGATGCCATCCTTGGCTCTGCGGATGCTGCCCCTGGTGACGACAACGCCCCATGATCAGCCGTCCTCACCACCCTGGAGTTACGGCGCAACCTATGCACGCCGCCGTTAGATAGCGCTTCTTTTGGTTTTCGTTTCCCCTATCGCATGTTCCTATGCTACTTTTGCCCTCACCTGTAGCCGCTGTGACTGTATGCCAGATGTACTACATTGCTGTCTGTTGGTGCTTGATCGATCTCAATGAGTTATGATGCCTTTCTAATCTGCTCTTGGAATGTACGAGGACTTGGTGATAACGATAAGTGCTCTGACGTACTTTCTGAACTAATCACAACAAAACCGCACATCATGCTCCTACAAGAATCAAAACTCGACTCTCTACCCGACAGTAAAATAAAATCCTTCCTTCCACGCCAGACCGACCATGTTTTTTCCTTGCCAGCGGTCGGAACCACGGGTGGCACCATCTCGGCCATCAACTCTGCCTCCTTCCAAGTTGTGTCCTTCTCCCACTTAACCTTTTCATTCACACTAATCCTCCAATCAACTGCCTGCGCACACCACATTGCCATTACTAACATCTACGCTCCCTCCTCGCGCTCTCTCAAGTTAGCATTCTTAGACGAACTCACCTCTATCACACAACCAGATGACACCCCATGGCTCATCGCCGGCGACTTCAACCTTATCCGTTTCCCCTCCGAGAAAAATAACACCGCCTTCCACTCCGCCGAAGCCAATGCGTTCAACCAAACCCTAGACAACCTAGCTCTCATTGAATTGCCCTTGCTCAATCGTAGGTTTACATGGTCCAACAACAGTGCCTCCCCCACCCTAGAACGGCTAGATCGTGTCTTCTTTAACCTTGCATGGGCAGATACTTTCCCCAACACTTCCCTTTCCTCTCGATCCCGCTTTACGTCCGATCACGTTCCACTCCTCATCCACGTCACCACCTCCATCCCTAAGTCCAGCTTCTTCAAATTAGAAGCGGCTTGGGCCAACTCCCGGCCCTGCAAGAACATTGTTACTCAAATCTGGACACCACAGCCCTCATCGCCATACAATGCTACTGCCTCCCTCGTCTCTGCGCTCAAAAAATCTCGTGCCCGCCTTAAAACTTGCGCACACTCTCGCATCCCCACCCATCTTCGCGAGGCTCGCTGCCAAGCCGCCATCACAACCTTAGACCTAGTTGAAGAAACTAGAACCCTATCTCAGCCAAAGTCGCTCACCCGCTCAATCATCATCACCTTGCTCAAGAGTGCCATCCACGAGAAAATGTTATACTGGCGCTAGCATGCCAAAGTCTCTTGCGCTATCCACGGAGGAGAAAACACCAAGTTCTTTCACATGTCAGCATCTCACCGACTGCGTAAGAACAAAATCTTCACACTCACACGCGACGGATCCGAATACTCTGCGCACCCCCAGAAAGTGGAAATCCTCAGAGATTTCTTTGTCTCTCTAATTGGCACCCTAGGACCGACAACATGGACCTTTGACCTAAAATCCATATACCCTCACACAGTGCCTGGACTCCACGCTCTCGATGCACCCTTCTTAGAAGATGAAATAAAACATGCGTTTTTCTCTATGAACCCCCAAGCCAGCCCGGGTCCGGATGGCTTTGGGCCTACTTTCTATAGATCGTTCTGGCCATTAGTAAAACACCTTATTTTGCCCTTCTTCTCACATTTCCACCAAGGTACAGCGGACACAGAACGTCTAAACCGTGCCCACATTGTTCTCCTCCCTAAGAAGGATGCACTGACCTCCCCTAATGCTTTTAGACCCATCTCGCTGCAAAACTGCCCGATCAAAGTTGTTGCAAAAGTTATCACTTCTCGCATAAAACCTTTCATCCCTATGATAGTTCATGGCGATCAAACCGGCTTCATTTCGGGTAGAAACATCGCGGAAAATTTTATCTTCGCAGCCGATCTCATCAGCTCTTGCCACTCTCGCAAAAAACCTACGATGGTATTCAAGTTGGATTTCCGAAAAGCCTTCGACTCTGTCGCATGGCCTGCTCTACAAAAAATTCTCGCTGTGCGGGGCTTCTCCTCCACCTTCCGCCAGTGGATCCAAAACATCCTCCTCACCGGCAAAACGGCCATTCTTCTGAAGGGGGTTCCAGGCAAATGGATCAAATGCAAAAATGGCTTTAGGCAGGGCGAACCTGTCTCCCCCTATCTCTTTCTCATCATCGCTGACCTCCTTCAACAGCTCATCCTCCAAAACTCAGACCCTACACTCCACCATCCCATCTTCTCCCATCTGCCTCCCACTTTCCTGCAATACGCCGATGACACGCTCATCATAGATGCCGCCTCTCCGGCTGCCGCCTCAACCCTCAAAAACATCCTAACCACCTTTGCACTTGCCACCGGCCTCACCATCAACTTTGCTAAGACTACCCTAGCCACCCTACACACCGACGACAACACGTCTAATAACATCGCCTTGGCCATGGGCTGCTCTTGCGCCTCCTTCCCACAAACTTATCTAGGTCTCCCTCTCGCCCCTACCAGACACCTCAATAACATTTACAATCCTCTGTTAGAACGATCTAGGAAACTACTCTCTGGCTAGCGTGCTAAGCTTCTTGATAAAGGTGATCGGCTCATTCTCGTCTCTTCGGTCTTGGACTCAATCCTTGTTTATTTCATGTCTGTGTTCCGCATACCAAAGAAAACAATCAAAACCCTGGACTCGCTGAGGAGAGCATTTTTTTGGGCAGGGGAGGACGCTTCCTTGGGTGCTCAATGTCTTATTGCATGGAAAAATGTCTGCTTACCAAAAAAATACGGTGGTTTAGGGCTAAAAATCCTACATGTACAAAACAACTGTCTTCTCATGAAATTCACTGCCAAAGCCCTCTCCAATACTCAAACCCCTTAGCTAGAATGGCTAGATCTCCAACACCCTAATGCTCTAGTCTCCCCACCCCCGCAAACCTCTTTCCTTTGCTACACAATTTCACAACAGCTCGCCTCCCTTCAAAATATATCCTTTGTGTTGACAAACAACGGTTCACACACCTACTTTTGGCTAGATACCTGGTTGACTCCACAACCCTTAGCCACTACCTTCCCCCGCTTATTCTCCCAGTCCACTCTACAGCTGGTTAAAGTGGCTAACATTATGCATTTCGGTATTCAAGCTAACCTCTGTAGCCATCTCTCTCTTACGGCAGAACAAGAACTTGTCTCGCTTTTGGCTGTTTTGCAGGATTTCATGCCCTCGACAGGGGAAAACCAACGGTTCCTTAGACACGGCATTGCCTTCTCCACCAAGCATGCATACGCCGCCCTCATGGAACAAACAGAGCACGACCATCATGCCCCGCTCATCTGGTCCACAAAGATTCCTCGTAAGCTCAAAGTCTTCGCTTGGCTGCTCTTCAAAGACCGCCTCAACACCAGGTGCAACCTTGCACACAAACATATAATCGCCTCAGATATATGCCCTCGGTGCGCGAGGCTGCCAGAAGAGTCCAACCACCTGTTCATATCATGCCCCCTCGCCAACAGGATCTGCCAACGCCTTGGCTTTCTGCCTCAGTCTGACGACATCACAGACCTCTGGGATGTCGATATACCTACTCACCTCCCTACCTCCGCATGGCCTTCAGTCCTCTTGGCCCTGCTATGGATGATCTAGTCTGCTCGCAACGACATGGTATTTAGGACGATTGATCAAAGTTCTGTAATAACCCTTAGGAACCTTATTTCCGCACTGGACCTGTGGTCTCATCGTCTTGTGCTTTCACAAGACAAGGAGGACGTCTTCTCGTGGCGCTCCTACCTTTCTGCACGATGCGCCGTGCCTATGTAATGCTGTACTTACTGCCTCGGCAGTCCTTTGAGTAATATATTCAGGTGGGGGAACTGCCCCCGGTGATTCTAAAAAAACACTTAAATAGCCTAGTACAGGAGAATCAACGCACGCAGTAGTCAGCCGCCATGCCTGGGCCACTAACCCAACTAATCAGCTACATGCAGGGGCACGTACATCACCCACGCAATCTCTCCACAACGGTACATCCACAGGACTTGGCCGCTAACAAACTTGCATGCACATGCAAACTCAACAGCCCGGCCATGATCCGCATGCAGCGCCCACTGATGCACGTCCGCACTCCATGGCTGCCCAACTGCCCGACCAATGCTGCTGCTTGTTGCCAGCTCCGTGCAACTCAGCCATCACCAACCGGCCGCGATCAAGATTAGTGCTCACAATTTCCCCCCTAATCTTGACACGGCCGCCGTCGACCATCATCTTGAATGCCTTCGCTCGACATCATCATGCGCCTCCGCGCCCACTGCGACGTGCTGTGTGCCTGCAGTCGCTGGAGTTGATGCAGCTCGCGTCGTTGTCGTCATCACAGCCGTGAGCCAGCCCATGGATCCGACCTGGCGCACCGACGCCGGCCGCACTGTGCTCCGTCACGACTCCGGCGACACACGCTGATCTCCTTCTCCGCCGGTGACACACGCCTGGCGTCCCTCTGCATCCCGCACGTCCCGCGCACACCCGACGCGCCCGACGAGACCGACCACACCAGTGCGTCCCGCAAGTCCCGCGCGCATCCGACGAGCCCAACTGCACCACACGCTCACCCCACGCCGCCTCCGCGTCCGGCATGGCAGCCGCCAGCGACAAACGCCAAAAGGATGTAGCCGAACTCGAGCACGTACTCGAGCACAACGGCGACATACGCCTCCTCTCAACGTCAACTGCACGCTCGTACGCGCGCCCGCGGTCCCGATGCGCCCGATGCATCCAGTGCGCACCCATAACACGCACCGGTCGCGCCCGGCTCGCCGCCACGGCTTATTGCCCCGCACCGCTGCGGCCTCAACCGCAGCGCAACACCTCCAGCCGTCATGTGTCGTTGAAGCTGCCACCGTGCAGGTCCTCCGCGGCCTCCTCACCGTGCCGCCGCAGCCGCCGTGGCCTCCTCGCTGCGCCGCGCACCTTCATAGACCGACACACGGCCCGGAGCATCGCGCAGCCGCCGGCGAACTCCGCCACCGCCGGCACGCCTCCGGCAAGGAGAACGACGCCCAAGATGAACCAACTCATGATACCAAATGTTGGTGTCTAGCCTACTCACTGAATCATGGTGATCACCGGAGACAAGGAATAAATAAGAGAGAGCGAGGACACTATGTTTCCTGGCGCACAAACGCCTCCGGCCGCACGAACAACCCCTTGTATTTCCGGCGAGCTCGAACTCTGCCACACACACACTATTCCACGGCGAGCGCACATACACGCCGAGAGGCTACATCTCTCTCTGGCTACTCACTTGCACTTGCACCGGACTCACACTTAAACAGCCTTGTACAGGAGACTCAACGCACGCAGTAGTCAGCTGCCATGCTTGGGCCACTAACCCAACTAATCAGCTACATGCAGGGGCACGTACATCACACACGCAATCTCTCCACAACGGTACATCCACAGGACTTGGCCGCTAACAAACTTGCATGCACACGCAAACTCAACAGCTCGGCCACGATCCGCATGTCACGCCCATTGATGCACGTCCGCACTCCATGGCTGCCCAACTGCCCGACCGATGCTGCTGCTCGTTGCCAGCTCCGTGCAACTCAGCCATCACCAACCGGCCGCGATCAATATTAGTGCTCACAAATCTATTGTCCATTCTTCAGCCTCCTTAAAGAACTATGTTCTACTCCCAATCCCCTACGCTGTGCTGTCTGGCCATCCTCATGGCAGTAGTTAGCCAGGTTGTCCCAAATAGTTATTGGTTAGATTTATGAAAACAACATGCCACATATTAGCGATATCATATGTGAATTAACCTCCCTTGACATTTTCCATTATTTTAGCAGCATTCTATTCACAAGAGATCATTATCATACACATCTTACGGTCAAATAGTTTTACTTCTTGTATCAAGTGCAAATTGGTACAGATTCCTGGCAATCAGTTTTGAAATCAGCATGATGAATAGGATTATCCTTTTTCAAATCCTATTTTTGCTGTAAAGTTGCCTAGTAGGAACCTAGGATAGGGAGATAGGATTTGAATCCTTACCCTGAAACGTCCCGATGGAATCTCCCTCATTCAAACACCCACTGGTAGGTACATATCTTTCAAACTTTCCACACTACAAGCTTGTCTTACTATATAAGTGGTCGTATTAGGGATTTTGGAGGCATGCAGACACTACAGAAAAGCTTGACTCCTAAGATCCTGCTCTCTTCCAGCTTCTCTTTTCTTCTTGTCTTGACTAGATGAACACCATGGCAAGGAAAGAGCTTCACATGGTGGACCGAACAGCACCGCCATCCATTACTGTGACCACAGTCTACAACCATTATCTTTCCCCAGTTCAACAATATTTTCCAAACAGAGGCAATTTGTATTTTCATGATGTCAGATGTCAGCTACACTGGCCCCCCTCTCGCCCCCCGCGTCGCCCCCGGGCGACATGGGGGAACCTTTGCGCCGTCGCCGCCAAGTCCCCCTCGCCCCCTCCCTCGCTTTGCCGCCGCTGGAGGGGCCGCTGGCGAAGTCCGCGCGCGCTCCAGGGAAGGTGGCGGCGGGGCGTTTCCCCTCTCCGCGGCATTGTGCGCGCTTGCGCTGCCTGTGTTGTCTCGAATGCGGGCGAGATGCAGGGCCGCGGGAGTGGCTACAACGCGGGGAAATGTCGGATCATGGCCGGGCTTGGCCGGATCTAGCTTCTCCGTCCCCGTTGGCCGCCCTCATGGGGCTCGGTGGCTTTGTTCCGGTGGCTAGCGAGGGCTGGATCCCGGGGCGGCGACCCGGACGGCGGAGGATGTGTCGGCGGCTGTGGTCTTGCGACGGGCAACATGACGACCGCGGTGGTGGACGATCCGTGTGCAAGACGCTTGATGGAGGCCATGGGAACAGATCTGGGTGAAGACCTGCTCGCAGCTGCTGCCGAGGCCGGCGATGGCGGCACTATTTGGTGTCGTTCCCTTGTTGAAGGCATCGCTGTTGAGATGTTCCAAGCCACTTTCTGCTACAATCCGGGGAAACCCTAGATCAGTAGATCGGATGACGGCGGCATTATTGTGTCGTTTCCCTCTTGTGGCATCATTCTTGGAGGTGTACACGGGCTCGAGGGACCAGTGGGCGGAATAATTGGTGGAACGGTACTTCATCCTGCACATTAATGGTGGCGTTTCTCAGTGGCGTGGCGCAGTGGAGACTCGGCGCCTGATGTGTGGCGAGTGACTGACGCAGGAGGGTGACGTCATCAGGCGTCGTGGTGGCGTCGATGGCAGCGAGGCCGGGCAAGGTGTTGCAACAGTACAACACTGAAGATGGATTTGTGGCAGGTGGCTGCGGCGGCCTCATACCCGGCAGGCGTCCTGGTTGAGGAGTGCGCCGGACTGATAGGTGCCCCATACCCGTCAGGCGTCCTGGTTGGGACCTCAGGTCTTAGATGTTTATGTTTGGCTGCAATGTCTGTTTGGTATTAGGCCCAGGCTATCAGCACCCCTTCATTAGTTGGATAGGAGTAGCGACAGTTATTGCTTAGACGGTGGCTTTAGTCTTACTGTTGTATGACTTTGTAAGGTCTTGTGAGAATAATTAATAAAGTGTCCATATGCATCGCCCGGATGCAGAGGCCGGGGGTCCTCCTTAATTTCTAAAAAAAAAGATGTTAGCTACACTAGACATTCCTCTACTAAAAATCTTATGACTATTTCTAGTTGCTCATTTCCCAGCTGACATTTCAGAACCAGCCATCTTCAGCTGAATACAGTAAAATGTGAATAGATCTTTGGAAGTTGTTGGAAACAATCTCACCTGAAACATCATCCTTCCCTCTAAGCCACTGTAAAGAAACTCTGGCCTGGCTAATTTTTCCATCGCTTACAAGCCACCTAGGCGACTCTGGCAAGTAGAACACCAATAAAGCAAAGTAGAGAGTTGAAGGAGCAAAGATTGAGCCAATCATACATCTCCAGTTAGGAGAAGACACCAGTGTCATCCAAAATATCATGCAATAGGAAAAGATTATTCCAACAATGAACATGAACCGTGGCATAGTTTCCAGTGATCCCCGCATATATGGAGTGTTAAACACATGTTATACGTGACATACCGAAGGTTGAGAGACTATTCTGTTATAGAGATATTGAGGTAGCTAGGGTGCACACATATGATATATTCTTTAACTTCTTTCCTAGCTTATCTCTTATCTCTTATCTTTTGTATTTCTTCCTATACAAGTTGTATCTCAACAAACTATGTACGCGTATGCCAGGCTCGCATCCTGCCTATTTAACATGCCACACGTCGCCCTAGATGGGTAAGACGTTTCCGCTAACGCACATGGTAATCAGAGCCTTCCTACTTCCTATCTAGCTCCATCGACTCCACCCGTGCCAAAACACGGTCTTCCTCCTCCGGGGCCGCCTCGTCCAATCTCAATGGGCAGGTCATCGAGAAGCTCTCCCACACGAACTACGTGCTGTGGCGCACGCAGATCACATGTCACGCCCAATATGCGACCCTATCCAAAAGGAACTCGAAGGTCCCACCAAGGATAGACCCGCATATTGAAACGCTTTTGCAAGGTGGATATCATTACATCAACATTACATAAATAGATGGGGATACATACAAGACATACAATGTCACATGAATACAACAATACATCATACATAAGACCAACATCCGACTACGGATGAAACACAAACAAAAGCTCAAACGTCATCCACCCTGCTAGCCCAGGCTGCCGACCTGGAACCTATCCCCTGATCGAAGAAGAAGCAGAAGAAGAACTCCAAAACAAGTAAGCATCGCTCTCACGTCAGGATCATCGCATAACCTGTACCTGCAACTGTTGTTGTAGTAATCTGTGAGCCACGAGGACTCAGCAATCCCATTACCATGGGTATCAAGACTAGCAAAGCTTAATGGGAAAGGAAGGGGTAAAGTGGTGTGGTTGCAGCAGCGACTAAGCATATATGGTGGCTAACATACGCAAATAAGAGCGAGAAGAGAAGCAAAGGAACGGTCGTGAAGCTAGCAATGATCAAGAGGTGATCCTGAACACCTACTTACGTCAAACATAACACAGAAACCGTGTTCACTTCCCGGACTCCGCCGAGAAGAGACCATCACGGCTACACACACGGTTGATGAGTTTTAATTCGGATCTGGTGTCAAGTTATCTACAACTGGACATTAACAAATTCCCATCTGCCACATAACCGCGGGCACGGCTCTCGAAAGTTTATACCCTGCAGGGGTGTCCCAACTTAGCCCATGATAAGCTCTTGCGATCAACGAAGGATATACCTTCTCCCAGGAAGACCCGATCAGTCTCAGAATCCCAGTTTACAAGACATTTCGACAATGGTAAAACAAGACCAGCAAAGCCACCCGATGCGCCGACATCCCGATAGGAGCTGCACATATCTCGTTCTCAGGGCAACACCGGATAAGTCAAGCTACGAGTAAAACCAGACTTCGAGTTTCCCCGAGGTGGCCCCGCAGGCTGCTCAGTTCGGACCAACACTGAGACAAGCACTGGCCCGGGGGGGGGGGGGCTAAAATAAAGATGACCCTTGGGTTAATTACTCCCAAGGGAAAAGGTAGGTGGTGGTGAGGCAAATGGTAAAACCAAGGTTGGGCCTTGCTGGAGGAGTTTTATTCAAAGCGAACTGTCAAGGGGGTCCCATAAATCACCCGACCGCGTTAGGAACGCAAAATCCAGGAACATAACACTGGTATGATGGAAACTAGGGCGGCAAGAGTGGAACAAAACACCAGGCATAAGGCCGAGGCTTCCACCCTTTACCAAGTATATAGATGCATTAATAATATAAGAGATATTGTGATATCCCAACATAACCCTGTCCACCATGGAGAAATGTTCAACTTCACCTGCAACTAGCAACGCTATAAGAGGGGCTAAGCAAAGCGATAACATAGCCAATCAATGGTTTGCTAGGAAGGGTGTCAAAGGTTAGAGGTTCATGGCAATTTGGGAGGCTTGAAGAACAAGTGATAGGAAGCGCACCATAGCGATAGAACGAAGCAACTAGCATAGCAATGATAGTAGTGAGATCCAGGGTAGCGGTCATCTTGCCTGAAATCCCACTAGGAAGAAGAACGAGTCCATGAAGAAGATGAAGCCACGAAGACAAACCAAGCGTAGACGAACGAATCCTCACGATCGCAACGATACAGGAACTATTGAGAAAAGAAGCACACAACATAGTAAACATACCACACATGAACAAGACATGATGCACAACAAGCATGATGCATGACAAGGCTACATGAAGCTACTCATGGCAAGAGATGATGCAAACAAGAACAACACATCAAGGCAAGTTTAAATGAGGCTGGAAACAACATATAACAATTCCGGTAAGTCCTCATATGCATATTTAGAAATTGGTCCAGATCTGAATAACCATTAAGTTCAAGTTGTTAAACAGCAAGTTAAAGAGCACCAAGAGGATCTACACAAAATTCTAGTCAAGTTACATATAAAGTTCATTAGATTCGGAGCTACGACCTAGAAGATATGAGCAAAACAAGATAAACATGGCATTGATGCAAAATGCATACAAACATCAAGCAAACACCTCAAAACATGGATGAAACATGATAATATGAAACTACATGCAAAATCAAGCATGTTTCATATTGAGCACACTCAAAACGGAGCAACGGTTCAACACATACACTCTATACAAAGCATAACAACAATCTGTCCATAACAGCAACTAGGCATATTGCAAGCATCAAAACAACATGCTACAACACCTCAATATAATAACAAAATGCATGGGCATGATGTACAGGTAAAGCATGACAAAACATGAACACTGAGCTATCTCCAGGAATCAATAGATCATGCTCAAAAAGACATGGAAAGATTGCAAATAATAACAGTTTCAGACTTAAGCAGAAATAACATCAGGTTGCAATGTTTAGAGCTATCAAACAACATGTTATAGGAACATATCATGGCAAACAAAGGCATAGCATGATACTACTAAATGCATAGAATAAAAGACCCTTACTAACCATGAGCCAAAAAGGGACAGAAGATATGATGGCACCCATGTAAACATGGCAAATAATATGACAGATTCATACATGGCAGGAACAACGATAAGTAGGCATGTTGGTGAGCTTGAACCACTCACCACAGAACAATACATGACATGGCAATGCAACCAACAGCAAGAAGACATGTTTATGAAGTTAAACATGGCAATAGCAAGTTCATAGGGTGCATGGATCACTAGCAAACAATCATGGACACATCAAACATGGCAAAAATGACAAATGAGCATGTTATAACAGTTTCAGCAGATTAACAGCAACATGCACGCTTCCAACAGCATTTCGGGCATCAAGATGAACTCAAATGAACATGATGCAATGGAGTGAAATGAAGTACTCGTCGAGGCGAACAATTTGACATATTACACGCACGAAACGGAGCTACGGATGCAGAGATATGATGCGATGAACATGACATGATAATGTCAAAAATCTTCGGGACTTGGAGAAAAATTTGGGGTCAACCTTCTGCACGGATATCGAGGCGAGGCGGATCTCGCCAGAGTGGTGGCCGAGGAGGTCTCCGGCGAGGTCGGGGATGGCGAAGGAGGCACGGGACGAGGCCGGGGAGGCATGGCGCCGAGCTCCGGCGGCTCCTGGTGGCCGGAGCAGGGTAGGAGGCGGCGAGACGAGCGCCGGCGAAGGTCGGCGGGGCGGCTCCGGCGCTCGGAGGCGGCGGCGGCGCGGGGCTCCGGCGTGGAGCTCCGGCCCAGGGGACGGCGCGCGGGCGGCTTCGGTCGGGAGGCCGGGCGGCGGCGCGAGGGGAGGCCGGCAGGGAGCCATCGGGCGGCGGGCGGCGGCGGGCGCCGGCGGCGGAGGGCGGCGGTGGCGGAGGAGTCGGCGGGCGGCGCGGGCGCGGATCCGGGCGGCGGCGACGCATCCGGGCCCGGGCGTGCTGGCCTCGGGCCCGCGGGCCGCGGCAGCGCGTGAGACGGACGGCGGCGACGTGGCGAGCCGCGATTGGGCGTGGGCGGCGGCGTGGCTGAGGTGGCGTCCTCTGATTGGCTGGAGCGACGTGGAGGATGGTGGTGGACGTGTCCGGCTGCGGTGGCGGACATGTCCGGCGGCGGGGAGGAGTTTGGCTAGGGTTTGGACTGCGGGAATTTCGGGGGAGGTGCACCTATTTGTAGGTAGAGGGAGCTAGGAGAGTCCAAATGACGAGCGGTTCTCGGCCACGCAATTGTGATCGAATGACCGAGAGCATGGAGGGGAGTTTGCTGGGTTTTGGGCCACTTTGAAGGGGGTGTTGGGCTGCACACAAAAGAGGCCTTTGCGGTTACCCGGTTAACCGTTGGGGTATCAAACGGACTCCAAATGGCACGAAACTTGACAGGCGGTCTACCGGTGCTATACCAAGGCCGCTTGGCAAACCTCGGTCCATTCCGAGAACGTTTAACACCCGCACATGAAAAAAGGCAAAAGGGGGACGCCGGGGAACATAGGAGTGCCGGATTGCAAAAGGGACAACGGGGAAAAAGCTCAGATGCAAGAAATGAACACGTATGCAAAATGAGATGCACATGATGACATGATATGAAATGCAGATGATGACATGGAAAAATGCAACACGCAAGCAAATGACATGGCAACGACGGCGAATAACTGGTGGACACCTGGCGCATCGAATCCGGGGCGTTACAACCTTCCTCCACTAACAAGAGATCTCGTCCCGAGATCTTAGGACCGAGACGGAAGGGAAAAAAGGGATGAGGTGAAACAAAAACTCAAGAGAAGAAGCAAAGAATCGAGAGCACTCGAGAATAAGAGAGGAACGGCGAGAATGACGAGAATCGAAAGCTCACGGAATCGGATAGACTCTGAAACGACTCGTTCTAACCGGAGTGGTTAGAATGAGAAAAGAAACGAATAAGTCTAAAAGGATTTAGGCAGCACTCCGGCTGAAAAAAAGGAAGGATTAGAACATGAACTCAAGAGGATGGAATGGTACTTGATGAAGACATGACACAAAACCTCCGAAAAGAATTGAAAGAGTTGAAAGAAAAGAACAGAGAAGAAAATGACAACTTGTGCCACGAATGAAATAGAAAGCAACCTTAGAAGAAAAGATTGAACAGAATTATTGAGAAAATCAACAACAGAAAGAATAAGCTTGTTGTGGTCTTATAGGTAACATCTCAAGATCATAAGGTGATAACCGGCCACAAATGGAAAAAATTGAATAGCTGAGAAGAATGAAGAAATGCAAAACTCCACTTCAAAAGAATATGGAGAATTGATTGCACCTCGAGAAGCAAGAAGAAGGATACCAGAACTCCTTGAACAAGAATCTCGATGAACTCTTGAAGAATGAATTAAATCATGAAGAACCACCATGAAGAACTCCGGTGACAAAAGGATGATGAGATAGAATTCAAGGATGGAAAGAATAAGATGAGCCTTGCGATGATTTAGATGGAGGTTACGACGAAATGGTCGAGGAAATTTGAACTTCGGAAAAGAAAAGATGAAACACTTGAAACTAGAATTTATTCATCAAGAACAAACTCCGAAGGAAGGGATTACTCACTTGAATGAAATAAGAATAAGATTTATTGTATGCTTATCCTTCATCAAATTAAATTGATGACAAGCAATGGATTTTGCATACTACTTATTCTTCTTGAAAAAGGATTGAGAAGTGACATATCGCAAACTTGAGAAGGTCTTCATGAACCACTGGTAGGATTCGAAAGAACGAATGGATTGATATGATAATGAAGGAAAAGAATCTTAAAGAACCACCGTTAGAATTCGGAAAAGACTGGTGAAAGAGAATGAATCACTGGGACGAATTAGAAGAACCAATATGCTTGAGGGGATTTAGATGCAAAAGAACAAAGAGATCATGAGCTGATTAAAGACCACTTGAACGAAGCACCTGGATAAATAGAGAACGATCGATAACTAGAATGATGGCCTCCAGTGAAAAGAAACAGAAATCAACTCCTCAAATACTCTGGATGGGTAAGGAAGAATATCTGACAAATGGAATAATTCGAGAGGGTAACATGAAGCTAGAACCACGAATCTTCGGGAGAACGGGCAAGATTTAGAGGAAAAACTCTTCTTCGGTCTTCAAATGACGATGGGAAACTCCACCAAAATTGTTGAGATACTCCAGGAGAATGAAAAACAGGAAGGGTTGAACCAAAGATGAAAAGAATTTGAAATCGATCTTGAAGAAGACATCTGACTGATGAAAATTCATTCTTACGTCAAACTTCAAAATGAATTTGAGAATCGCTCCGGGAAAATTAGAAGAGTCAGGTAAGATCCTGGGAAAAGACCTGTGGGTTAGGGCCCACTAAAAGAAAACACCTTTGGAAAGTATTGTTGAACAGATAGATGATGCACCAGAACAATTGAAATATTTGAATGAGGTGACAACCTCGAATTGATTCGAACACAGGCGAATCTCCTGAGATATCTTCCGAACTCCGGGATGATTAAATGGCGAGAGACGAACGATCAAAGGGAAATATTTGAGCTAAGGGAAAGAATATGATCAACACCGAATACTTGAATTAAGTCCACCGGAGAAGAAAAGAGATGAAGAATGCCAAACAAAAGAGAATTCACCGGTTGAAATGATTGAGGGAAGACTGAAAAGGCTCCGTACAAATGAAATTGATGCTCGAAACAGACTCAGACTCTGGGAAGAAAAAGGGTGGGAGGGCGGGAAAAACAAAGGCAATTGGAAGGGGAAAAACCAAAGAATAACTTGAAGAGAAAAAACACCGGTTGAAATCATTGTGGAAAGAAAGCAAAGACTTTGCGCGAGTAGGATGGATACTCGATTACAAACTCCGGTTCCGATAAGAAAGGAGGGCGGGCGGGTGGGAAAAACAAGGACAACTTCGGACAGGGAAACAACATCGATCGAAAAGAGCTGAGGATTGATCTCCCAAAGACAAAGAGGTTCGAATCAACTTGACGAGAGATGCACCGGATAAAAGAGGATGGACAACTCACAAAACTAACCACGTGATCCTAAAGAAAAATTTGAACGGGAAGAGGAGTAATTCAAAACATCTACGTCAAGGTTCCTCACCAGAGCGACAAAGGGACTGAGGAGTAAAAAGAATTCCTACTCTCCGATATAACTAGACTCCAAAAATAGTTTTCTTCTAGACTCAACAATGGCCAAACTACACGATCAATCAAGGGGGCTCCTAGGGTCGGTCGAGGCTCTGATACCAACTTGTCACGCCCAATATGCGACCCTATCCAAAAGGAACTCACCAAGGATAGACCCGCATATTGAAACGCTTTTGCAAGGTGGATATCATTACATCAACATTACAAAAATAGATGGGGATACATACAGGACATACAATGTCACATGAATACAACAATACATCATACATAAGACCAACATCCGACTACGGATGAAACACAAACAGAAGCTCAAACGACATCCACCCTGCTAGCCCAGGCTGCCGACCTGGAACCTATCCCCTGATCGAAGAAGAAGCAGAAGAAGAACTCCAAAACAAGTAAGCATCGCTCTCACGTCAGGATCATCGCATAACCTGTACCTGCAATTGTTGTTGTAGTAATCTGTGAGCCACGAGGACTCAGCAATCCCATTACCATGTGTATCAAGACTAGCAAAGCTTAATGGGAAAGGAAGGGGTAAAGTGGTGAGGTTGCAGCAGCGACTAAGCATATATGGTGGCTAACATACGCAAATAAGAGCGAGAAGAGAAGAAAAGGAACGGCCGTGAAGCTAGCAATGATCAAGAGGTGATCCTGAACACCTACTTACGTCAAACATAACACAGAAACCGTGTTCACTTCCCGGACTCCGCCGAGAAGAGACCATCACGGCTACACATGCGGTTGATGCATTTTAATTCGGATCTGGTGTCAAGTTATCTACAACCGGACATTAACAAATTCCCATCTGCCACATAACCGCGGGCACGTCTCTTGAAAGTTTATACCCTGCAGGGGTGTCCCAACTTAGCCCATGATAATCTCTCGCGATCAACGAAGGATATACCTTCTCCCAGGAAGACCCGATCAGTCTCGGAATCCCGGTTTACAAGACATTTCGACAATGGTTAAACAAGACCAGCAAAGCCGCCCGATGCGCCGACATCCCGATAGGAGCTGCACATATCTCGTTCTCAGGGAAACACCGGATAAGTCAAGCTACGAGTAAAACCAGACTTCGAGTTTCCCCGAGGTGGCCCCACAGGCTGCTCAGTTCGGACCAACACTTAGACAAGCACTGGCCCGGGGGGGGGGGCTAAAATAAAGATGACCCTTGGGTTAATTACTCCCAAGGGAAAAGGTAGGTGGTGGTGAGGCAAATGGTAAAACCAAGGTTGGGCCTTGCTGGAGGAGTTTTATTCAAAGCGAACTGTCAAGGGGGTCCCATAAATCACCCGACCGCGTTAGAAATGCAAAATCCGGGAACATAACACCGGTATGATGGAAACTAGGGCGGCAAGAGTGGAACAAAACACCAGGCATAAGGCCGAGCCTTCCACCTTTTACCAAGTATATAGATGCATTAATAATATAACAGATATTGTGATATCCCAACATAACCCTGTCCACCATGGAGAAATCTTCAACTTTACCTGCAACTAGCAACGCTATAAGAGGGGCTGAGCAAAGCGGTAACATAGCCAATCAATGGTTTGCTAGGAAGGGTGTCAAAGGTTAGAGGTTCATGGCAATTTGGGAGGCTTGAAGAACAAGTGATAGGAAGCACAGCATAGCGATAGAACAAAGCAACTAGCATAGCAATGATAGTAGTGAGATCCAGGGTAGCGGTCATCTTGCCTGAAATCCCACTAGGAAGAAGAACGAGTCCATGAAGAAGATGAAGCCACGAAGACGAACCAAGCGTAGACGAACGAATCCTCACGATCGCGACGATACAGGAACTATTGAGAAAAGAAGCACACAACATAGTAAACACACCACACATGAACAAGACATGATGCACAACAAGCATGATGCATGACAAGGCTACATGAAGCTACTCATGGCAAGAGATGATGCAAACAAGAACAACACATCAAGGCAAGTTTAAATGAGGCCGGAAACAACATATAACAATTCCGGTAAGTCCTCATATGCATATTTCAAAATTGGTCCAGATCTGAATAACCATCAAGTTCAAGTTGTTAAACAGCAAGTTAAAGAGCACCAAGAGGATCTACACGAAATTCTAGTCAAGTTACATATAAAGTTCATTAGATTCGGAGCTACGGCCTAGAAGATATGAGCAAAACAAGATAAACAAGGCATTGATGCAAAATGCATACAAACATCAAGCAAACACCTCAAAACATGGATGCAACATGATAATATGAAACTACATGCAAAATCAAGCAAGTTTCATATAGAGCACACTCAAAACGGAGCAACGGTTCAACACATACACTATACAAAGCATAACAACAATCTATCCATAACAGCAACTAGGCATATTGCAAGCATCAAAACAACATGCTACAACACCCCAATATAATAACAAAAGCCATGGGCATGATTTACAGGTAAAGCATGACAAAACATGAACACTGAACTATCTCCAGAAATCAATAGATCTTGCTCAAAAAGACATGGAAAGATTGCAAATAATAACAGTTTCAGACTTTAGCAGAAATAACATCAGGTTGCAATGTTTAGAGCTATCAAACAACATGTTACAGGAACATATCATGGCAAACAAAGGCATGGCATGATACTACTAAATGCATAGAACAAAAGACCCTTACTGACCATGAGCCAAAAAGGCACAGAAGATATGATGGCACCCATGTAAATATGGCAAATAATATGACAGATTCATACATGGCAGGAACAACGATAAGTAGGCATGTTGGTGAGCTTGAACCACTCACCACAGAGCAATACATAACATGGCAATGCAACCAACAGCAAGAAGACATGTTTATGAAGCTAAACATGGCAATAGCAAGTTCATAGGGTGCATGGATCACTAGCAAACAATCATGGACACATCAAACATGGCAGAAATGACAAATGAGCATGTTATAACAGTTTCAGCAGATTAACAGCAACATGCACTCTTCCAACAGCATTTCGGGCATCTAGATGAACTCAAATGAACATGATGCAATGGAATGAAATGAAGTACTCGTCGAGGCGAACAATTTGACATATTACACGCACGAAACGGAGCTACGGGTGCAGAGATATGATGCGATGAACATGGCATGATAATGTCAAAAATCTTCGGGACTTAGAGAAAAATTCGGGGTCAACCTTCTGCACGGATATCGAGGCGAGGCGGATCTCGCTGGAGTGGTGGCCGAGGAGGTCTCCGGCGAGGTCGGGGATGGCGGAGGAGGCACGGGACGAGGCCGGGGAGGCATGGCGCCGAGCTCCGGCGGCTCCTGGTGGCCGGAGCAGGGTAGGAGGCGGCGAGGCGAGGGCCGGCGAAGGTCGGCGGGGCGGCTCTGGCGCTCGGAGGCGGTGGCGGCGCGGGGCTACAACGTGGAGCTCCGGCCCAGGGGACGGCGCGCGGGCGGCTTCGGTCGGGAGGCCGGGCGGCGGCGCGAGGGGAGGCCGGCAGGGAGCCATCAGGCGGCGGGCGGCGGCGGGCGCCGGCGGCGGAGGGCGGCGGTGGCGGAGGAGCCGGCGGGCGGCGCGGGCGCAGATCCGGGCGGTGGCTTCGCATCCGGGCCCGGGCGGGCTGGCCTCGGGCCCCGCGGGCCGCGGCGGCTCGTGAGACGGACGGCGGCGACGTGGCGAGCCGCGATTGGGCGCAGGCGGCAGCATGGCTGAGGTGGCGTCCTCTGATTGGCTGGAGCGATGTGGAGGCTGGCGGTGGACGTGTCCGGCTGCGGTGGCGGACATGTCCGGCGGCGGGGAGGAGTTTGGCTAGGGTTTGGACTGCGGGAATTTCGGGGGAGGTGCACCTATTTGTAGGTAGAGGGAGCTAGGAGAGTCCAAATGAGGAGCGGTTTTCGGCCACGCGATCGTGATCGAACGACCGAGAGCATGGAGGGGAGTTTGCTGGGTTTTGGGCCACTTTGAAGGGGGTGTTGGGCTGCACACAAAAGAGGCCTTTGCGGTTACCCGGTTAACCGTTGGGGTATCAAACGGACTCCAAATGGCACGAAACTTGACAGGCGGTATACCGGTGCTATACCAAGGCCGCTTGGCAAACCTCGGTACATTCTGCGAACGTTTAACACCTGCACATGAAAAGAGGCAAAAGGGGGACGCCAGGGAACATAGGAGTGCCGGATTGCAAAACGGACAACGGGGAAAAAGCTCGGATGCAAGAAATGAACACTTATGCAAAATGAGATGCACATGATGACATGATATGAAATGCAGATGATGACATGGCAAAATGCAACACGCAAGCAAATGACATGGCAACGACGGCGAATAACTGGCGGACACCTGGCGCATCGAATCCGGGGCGTTACATCACACCCCAACTATGTGGCGCCGACGTCTTCGGCTTCATCGATGGCACATCACCGGAGCCGGCAAAGCTCCTCGCTACCAAGGACAAGGACATCAAGGAGACGTTCTTGCCCAACCCTCTCCACCCTATCTGGGTCCGGTAGGACCAGCAAGTGCTCAGCTACCTGCTGAGCAACCTCTCCAAGGAGGTGTTGGTCACGGTGACCACGGTCACCACGGCGCATGTACTTGTCGCAGTCGCTGAGCCGCGTCAACAACATCCATAGCTCCCTCATCAACACGTCGAAAGGTACTCAATCCGCCGCCGCCTACTTCGCCTTCATGCGTGGCCTCGCCGATGACCTTGCTGCGGTTGTCAAGCCGATCCAGGATGATGAACTCATCTCCTACAACCTCCATGGGCTGGATCTGGATTACCAGCCGCTGGTTTCGGCCCTCGACGCCCGTGTGTCACCCGCCTCCCTCGATGAGATCTTCGCCATGCTCAGCAACTTCGACGAACGCATGGCGTAGTTCCACGATGTGGGCGGCAACTCCTTCAAGTCGTCTGCAAATGCTACAACTCGCGGGCGTGGTGGTGCACACTCTCGTGGCTCCTCCCGTGGCAGGGGGCGCTCTGGTGGAAGCGGCAACAATGGCGGGCACTTCAACAACAAGTCTCGCCGTGGCGGCGGCAGCAGCAGCCGCAATGGATCTGGCCGCACTCGTCCAGACTTGCCTCACTGTCAAATATGTGGCAAGCTTGGCCATACTGCAAAAGATTGTTGGTACCGTTATGATGAGGATGAGGATGACTCTCAAGATGATGACAAGATCGCTGCGGCAGCGGATGGATCGTACGGCATCGACACGAACTGGTATGTTGATAGCGGCACCACCAATCACATCACTAATGAACTTGAGAAGGTCACCATGAAGGAAACATGCCGTGGAAAAGACCAAATTCACATGGCCAGTGGAGAAGTTTTGCGGATAAATCACATTGGTCACTCAATATTTAGTACCCCTACTCGCAATATTCATCTCAAGAAAATCTTGCATGTTCCTAGTGCGGCCAAAAGTCTTCTTTGTGTTCACCGTATTGCCTTAGATAATCATGTGTTCCTCGAGTTTCACCCTTATTTCTTTTTGATTAAGGATCAGGTAACAAAGAAAATCCTCTATCGAGGTAGATGTGTTCGAGGGCTTTATCCGTTGATTCTGGTGCGTAGAAGATTCAACAAACAAGTCTATGTTGTTGCCAAGCTTTCGTCAACATGGTGGCATGATAGATTAGGACATGCTTCATTTTCTTTAGTTGAAAACAGCTTAGGAAGAATAAGCTCCCGTTTGTTGGGGAGCGACATAATGAAACTATTTGTGATTCATGCCAAAGAGCTAAAAGTCATCAATTACCGTATCCTATACCCACTAGTGTTTCTACCAAGCCATTGCAACTTATATTCTCTGATGTTGGGGGCCCGGCACCCACCTCTGTTGGTAGACACTCTTACTACGTTAGTTTCACAGATGACTTTAGTAAATTCTTGTGGATTTATCTCCTTAAGAATAGATCTGAAGTTTTTCAAGTTTTTCAAAACTTCCAAGCTCTTGTTGAACACAAGTTTGACAGCAAAATCATTGTTGTCCAATCAGACTAGGGGGGGGGTATGAGAAGTTAAACTCCTTCTTCCAAACCCTTGGCATATCACACCATGTATCATGCCCTCATGCGTACCAACAAAATGGCTCAGCTGAACGGAAACATCATCACATAGTCAAAGTTGGCCTTGCTCTTCTTGCAAAAGCATCCATGCCTCTCAAATTCTGGGATGAGGCTTTTCTCACAGCCATCCACCTCATAAACATCCTTCCTAGTCGTGTCATCAACAACAAAACACCACTAGATTGACTTCTACATGAAAAAACAAACTATCAATCCCTCCATGTTTTTGGGTGCGCATACTGGCCCAATCTTCGTCCCTACAATAAGCGTAAACTCACGTTTCATTCCACCAATTATGTGTTCCTTGGCTATAGCTCCCAACACAAAGGTGCCAAGTGTCTCGATGTCTCCACGGGTCAAATCTACATCTCTAGCGATGTTGTATTCGATGAAACACAGTTTCCCTTTGCTGATCTTCATCCTAACGCTGGTGCGCTTGTTCGCAAAGAAATTCTTCTTTTTCCCGCTCACCTCACCGGTCGTGATCAAGGGGGGAACGATATTGATGATCACTTGCTGACTAATCATGCTGATACATTGCATGAGCCTTGTGTTGATGAAATAGGGACGGAAACAGGAACAATGGCAAAGAAAATGATGAAAACGGAGCAAATTTTGGCCCTTATTTCATGTGTCCAGAAACAGGAGACAGAATCTCGTCGGGATCGGCGTAGCATCAGGAAATCTGACCCCCCTCGGGATCTGTTGTAGCAGGTGTGGGATCTCCCTCGGGATCTAGCGTAGTAGGCACGGCTGCGGCCGCAAGCACATGTACCGCAGCGCCCATCTCCACAGGCGACACGCGGCCGCCTCTCGATGGTCGTCATGTGGACCCAGCAACTCGCCAATCCCCTGCTGCCAACTGGCGATGCGTGGATGGATCAGACGACACGCGCTACAGCGGCAAGCCGGTGTGCTACAACCGACGGGCTCGGGTTCGCTCCACCAACGCGGGTCTTGGCGCGGTCCCTGCCGCGGGCCCCAGCGCTGATTCACCATCATTGAGTAATGATGGGCCGGTACAGAGGCTGGGATCCTCTGCGGCCTCTTTAGGCGACGTAGTTCATCCACAAGCCGCAGAAGATCCCTCCGAGACAGCCCACGCTGCTGCACCGAGGGGATCCTCCTCGGGATCAGCTCCGGCTGGAACTCCTGTACAGGAGACTGGATCTTCTATGGCTATGGATTCGGCTGCGTCATCACCACGACGCACATGACTACAAAAAGGGGTAACTAAACCTGTCAACTACAAACATATAGTTAAAATGGCATGATTTGTTCTACAGGAGAACCAGGTGAACCAAACATGATTGAAGAAGCACTTGGTAGTGAGCAATGGAAGAAAGCTATGAATGAAGAGTACATGGCATTGAAGAAAAATAAAACATGGCATTTGGTTCCTCCACAGCAAGGTAAAAACTTGATTGACTGCAAGTGGGTATTCAGGATGAAAAGGAAATCTGATGGAACCATTGATCTTTATAAAGCTAGACTTGTTGCAAAGTGCTTTAAACAGAGATATGGCATAGACTATTGAAAGTGCATTATATCGACTAGAGGGGGGGGTGAATAGGCGATTTTTATGAATTCTTCACTGAGGAATTTGCTGGTGAGGAAATTCCTTAGCGAAGAACTACTTGCAGCGGAATAAGTACTCAGAAGTAAGCACAACAGAATACAAGCATGGTCATCATGATGAAATGAAGACTAGCACAGAGTACAGAAAGCATAATCACAGGATAACACAAGATGAAGACAAACAGACTGAAGAAATTGAACTGTGGAAATTGAGAAAATCTTCAGTCAATGTCTTGAAGCACAGATATGAACAAACACTCAACACAGTAATGAAGAAATGAAAGGGTTGAGGGAATAGAACCAGTTAGTTGGTGAAGACAATGATTTCGTAAACCAGTTCCAACTGCTGTCTCAGCTGTACGTCTGGTTGGAGCGGCTGAGTATTTAAACTCGAGGACACGCAGTACCGGACACCCAGTCACTAAGCACGCAGCTCAGGACACCCAGTCCCCACCGTATTCTCCTTGAACTAAGGCCACGCAGACCTCGTCCAATCACTCGTGGTAAGTCTTCAGGTGACTTCCAAACCTTCACAGACTTGGTCACTCGGCGATCCACAATTCCTCTTGGATGCTCTAGACCATGACGCCTAACCGTCTGGAAGAAGCACAGTCTTCAAAGGTAACAAGCGTCGGATCCATGCAGGATCAATTTCTTCAGTGATGCTCAATCACTTTGGGTTTGTGGGGGTTTGGTTTTGGGATTTTCCTCACTTGATAATTTTCGCTCAAAGTCCTCGGAGGATGGGTTGCTCTCAAATGACAAGTGTCAAGTTCTCTCAGAGCAGCCAACTAGCTAGTGGTTGTAGGGGGCAGCTATTTATAGCCTAGGGAGCAGCCCGACATGATAAGACATAAATGCCCTTCAATGATATGACCGTTAGGTGGATAAGATATTTTGGGACAGCCGGCGCGCAGCACAGCAACGGTCGGAAATTTGACTCTCAAATTCCTCAGGGCTATCATGTTCCTCACTGTGTAGGCAATTCGCACTGGCGAATTCCTAACTCCTCAGTCAGAGCAAAGTCCTCAGTGACCAGAAGAACTGCGTCTCTGTCACTGAAGAAATTGACTGAACTGTATGAGATTTCCAATGGCTTCACTTGAAGGGATTGGTAGGTGTAGGATTTTGAGTTGAGCATCACATGGAAATTTTTCCTTAGTATTTCCTTGACCCCCTTTAACAGTACGGTGTTTCCTATGACTCAAGAAAGAGAAAATGAAATTACGAAAACAAAAGTCTTCACGCTTCATGTTCCTCAAATGAATATCAAGTCTTCAAGGTCACACCAATTTCTTCACTTTCAAAGTCTTCAGAAAGTCTTCAGAATATCAAAGTCTTCAGTCGAAGAACTTCATTTTTAGGGGTCGACTTTCTCTGTAAATATCAAACTCCTCATAGACTTATAAACCTGTGTACACTCACAAACGCATCAGTCCCTTAACCTATAAGTCTTCAATACACCAAAATCACTAAGGGGCACTAGATGCACTTACAATCTCCCCCTTTTTGGTGATTGATGACAACATAGGTTAAGTTTTCAACGGGGATAAACATATGAAGTGTAAATACTGATATTGAGGAATTTGATTGCAAGATATAGAAGAACTCCCCCTAAAGATGTGCATAGTGAGGAATTTGCTTTTGAGGCAATGCACATTTGAAGAGTTGAATCATGAAGATCTCCCCCTATATCTTGTAATTCATACACGCATTTGATATATAGTATGAAGAATTTGAAATGCATGATGAAATATGGTGCCTGATGAGATTCAGCATGCGTGCAATAATATTAACGAGGAATAAGCATGCAGAATAGCATATCAAATGTATCAGAGTACAGTGCATCAAAAGTATCAGAGCACCGTCCAAAAGTATCAAGGCACCATCGGATTAAGATTACAACTCGATCCAATAAAAGTTTCGGAAGAACGAGAGTTGTAACTTAAAAAAACGCCCATAATATAGACCCGCATGAAGACTAACTCAGATTTCTCCCCCTTTGTCATCAAATGACCAAAAGGATTGAAACTGAGGACTAACGCCCCTGAAGAATTTCAAGTTGATGGAGGAGCGCCAGCGTTGTCGGGGTTGTTTGTTGTAGCAGGGCCTGCCGCAGTGTCGTCCAAATCTTCGTACCCATCAGTGTCACGCGATGAAGAATAAGAGCTGGCCACCAGATCAGGAACTTTGACCCTCTTAAATTTCTTCGGAGGAGGTGCAGACCAGTCAAATTCTTCCTTGAGACCCATAGTCTTCAGTTCTTCAGCGCTATAGACATGAGTGAGGACAGCCCAGGTGTAGTTGAGGGTTTCATGAAGGTAGTAGTGGTTTTTCTTCACTGCATTGTGTGTTGAGGTCATGTTGTGAAGAATTTCACCAAACTGACGCTTTACCCATTTGTGATTGCGATCAACCTTCTGATGAAGACTGAGGAGTAACTCACGGTCAGTCATCACCCTGGGTGCTGTGTCTTGAGGATTTTGCTTAGCTGAGGTATTTGTGGCAGTGTCATGTGTGGCAGAATTGTCATTGGTAGAGTAAGATGTAGCCAGGAGAAATTGAACATCCAATGGACGAATGCCTTCATCGATCACAGCAGCTGCCTTGCCTTTATCATCAGCTGATGAAACTGTCCGTTTGAGGACTTCAATGGGAGGCAAGTAGCTACCATGGTTCAGAGTGTCAGCTTTGTAATTCAGTGAAGATCTTGCCCTTATGAATCTCATAATCCAAGGCGCATAGGGCTTCAGCTCGAAAGGTGACATAGCAACATTTGCCAGAGTCCTCATGAAGAAATCATGGAAGTTGACGGGAACGCCATGAATGATGTTGAAAAGCATATTCTTCATGATGCCAACGACATCTTCATCATTTGAGTCGTGGCCTTTGATAGGACTCATTGTCTTCGTCAGAATGCGATAGACAGTCCGAGGCACATAAAGCAATTCCTTGACGAGGAATTTGGTTCGTGGGGCCTGCCCAGGCTTCAAAGGCTTCATGAGCACTTGCATATAATGATTTGTCAGTTCAGGGTCATTGTAGATGCAACGTGCACTGTCATGGGGAGGATCGAGAGGAAGGACACGAAGCAATTCAGTTGTCATGCCTTGTAGTGAGTGTTTTCAGTCATCCAATCCAACACCCATGAATTGACATCTTCAGTGTCTCCAGTGATATGCAGTGTGGCGTAGAACTGAAGAATGAGTTCTTCATTCCAATCGCAAATGTCAGTGCAGAAATTCAGTAATCCTGCATCGTGAATAACACTGAGGACTGGCTCGAAGCATGGCAGAGATTCCATATCCACGTGAGGAATATGTTCATGATTGAAGATTTTGTCCTTGTCAAACAGCACTGAGGAATAGAAGTTGGCTTGACTAGCAGTCCAGAAACGCCTCTTCCTTATGCGAGCAGAGTCATAGGGGTTGTAATCAGTGAAGAATACATGCTCGGAAAAGAAGCCTTCAGCCTTGAACTTCTGTTTGCTTGAGAACGGATTCTTCGGCTTCGGCAGAGGGGTGCCAGTGATTTGTAGTACCACCTCAGGAACCGCGAGCTCAGGTTCTTCGGGCTGAGGAATTTCTGGTTCCTCCTCTCGGGCAACCTGATGATCATCAGTAGCAGGTTCTTCAGCAGTAGTGGCTGGAATATCTTCATGAACAGAGGGAGTGGGATGAGTTTCTTCAGAGCCCATTTGAACTGTTGTTGCCGGGGACTGAGGAATCTGTTGAATGGGAGTGAAGAGAGGAGTATTGGGATGCTGACTTTGTCACATCCCTAGATTATTTCTTGTATTAGTTGCATCGGAGTGCATGCATCATGTCTAAATTCTAGTGAAATTTGAATTGAGGGAATTCTCAAGCCTCAGAAAAATCCTTTTAAAAAAAAGGGCAAGAACCCTTAAACTTGCATTCAATGAAACCGAAATGGCCTTCATTAATGTTTGATAATTTTGGCAAGGGTTTGGATCCAAACCAAAAATAGTGAACATTTCTAAGGAATTATTTTGGCACTGAATTTAAATCATTATTGTATTTGAATTTGGAATTATATTCATAATATATGGGATATATTTTCAAATAACTTTGAAATGTTTTGTGTGCCATTGGAAAAGTCCATCTAGCAACATAAAATTGTTCAGAGGATTTTTGGCACCGGTATGAAACTGTTGGATTTTCAAACAGTGGCAAGATTCAAATCAAAACAGAAAACAGAAATAGAAAAGAATAAAAAGGGGAAGACCTACCTGGCGCTTACCTGCCGCCCAAGTGGCCAGCCCAGCCCAGCAGCGCCCCCCTTGTCATCTTCCTCCTCTGCCAGAAGGACTGGGCGCGTGGTCGCCCCGCGCGCGCACGCTTTCTGCCAGCTCCTGCTTGCTGCTTTCCCCGGGACGCCCTGGAGATGCCACGCACCCCTGACCCCCTCGCTCACTCTCTTCCATCCTCACCCCCTTCTCTGCCGCTCTCTCTCTTCCGAAACCGAACGACGCTGCCGCCGCCGTCCACTACCACCGCAGCCACCGCCGTCGTTTCGCCCTGCTAGAGAGTCCATCAGCTCCGCCTAGTTCCCTGCTACCTCTCTGTTGAGACACGCGCCGTCGGATGCCCGGCTGCCTCGCCAGCGACCCGTCTTCTCCACGCACGGCCGCCGGACGCCGTCTGTCGATTCGCCGACTCCGATGCCTCCCCGAGCCCACTGATCTGCGGATCGACCCCCAGTGAGCTTCGTCTTTGTTTCCCCCCTACTTCCCTGGTCGCGCTCATCCGCTAGCTGACCTCGCCGTCCTGCCATAAGCTCCGGCCGCCGCGGTTGTAGCCGTCATTGTTACGGTGGGCCAACGTCACGTTTGAGAATGTGGTCGAGCTTCTGCTGCCCCGTAGCTACCGTCTGTGCTCTTCGTTCACTCGAACGTGAGCTGCAGCCCATGCCCGCGCTACCTCGTAGCTCCGGCCGCCGCATATCTCACCGCCGGCGCCATTTCTGGCCACTTTAGGTCGCATCGCTTGCACCTTTAGATGCGCGCGAGCGCCAGGAACCCACAGAGCCTCTCCGCGCGGCGTTTGGTCGCCGGAGGGCGAAACCCGAGCTGTTCCGCCATCACTGACCTCGCCGGCGGCTTAACGCCGGCCTAACCGTGTTTTAATTAGAGCTAATGACCTCTCTGTGTCACTGACTGTGGGCCCGCACCTGCTAATGACTTTAGATTAGGATTAGTTTAATTTCTGTTAAACACTGTGTCTATGACACGTGGGTCCCGCTGGTCAGGGTTGACCTGGACCAGCTCCATTGACCTGCTTATGTCACAACTACGTCATGCTGACGCAGTTAACCATTTTCTGGATTAAAAACAATTCAGGAAATTCCATAAAATGCCCAAAACTTCTAAAATTCATAGAAATTCAACCGTAACTCCAAATGAGATAAATTATATATGAAAAATGATCAGAAAAATCCAATCTATCCATGTGTAACATTTTCATGCGTGTTTGAACAACTTATAGCTGCTGTTTAGGACAATTCAATTAAATGGCATTTAAGAAATCACATATGGAGTTTGAATTTGAACCTAGTGTTCAAACCAACTTCATTTAACTTGTTGTTAGTTGCATTAGCTCAATCAACAGCATATTGCCATGTCACACTCATGCATCATATTGTTGCATTGCATTGATTGTGTTCCTTCTGTGTTGCCGGTGTTTGTTCCCTCTGAGTAGACAACGTACCGATGATGAGTTCGATGACACCGATGAAGAGCTATACTATCTTTAGAAGTGCCAGGCAAGCAAAACCCCCTTGTTCATTCTGATACAATCCCACTCTCTCGCTCCTGCTCTCTTTTACTGCATTAGGACAACAACGATACATCTGCTACTTGTTGTGGTAGTTGAACCCCTTTATCCTTTGCATGACCTGTCATTGCCACAGTAAATAGATGAAACCCACTAGCATGAGTAGGAGTTGTTTGAGCCCTGATGTGCCTACTCATTCACGCTTGTTTGTCATGCCTGCTACTGCTTAGAGTTGAGTCAGGTCTGATTCATCGGAGATGAATCGGAGGTGTGTGAACATGTCCTACTGTTGAGAGCTAAGTGTGTGAACACGATTTGGTAAAGGTAGCGGTGAGAGGCCATGTAGGAGTACATGGTGGGTTGTCTCATTGCAGCCGTCCTCAGGAACTGAGTTTTGTGTTTGTGATCCATGAACAACTACTACCACACATTGGATTCCGGTAACTCGGCCCCTCACGACTTATTAATCAACCTGATCTCTGTCCAGGAGTTGCAACTAGTTTCTGGTATTTGTAGGTAGTGTTAGTAGTCTACCAAGTGGCACCTGGTACAGGTGGGCTTGGGACAGACTAGGCACAGTGGCCCGGTGTACCAAGTGGCACCCGGATGGTGGACTTGGGAACCCTGCACACATCGTTTGGGGCCGTGAGCGACACCCCGGCCGGATCTCCTTGCGGATGGAACCCGAATAGGCGATAAACCTGGACTAGAGACTTGTGTGGTTAGTCAGGTCGTGGCCGACACCCTCGCTGGGCTTCCGCTTGAAGGTTGCCGAGTACATGTCGTGTAAACGGCGGTAAGTGGCGAGAGCGTGTGTGAAGAAGTACACCCCTGCAGGGTTAATATGATCTATTCGAATAGTCGTGTCCGCGGAAAAGGACTTCTGGGTTGCCTGTACAGTTCATAGACAAGTGAAAGTGGATACTCTAAAATGCGCAAGATAAGTGTGAGTGCTATGGATGGCGTTCTCGTAGGGAGACGGGAGCGGATCCATAGTGGTGTATTGATATGGTGAATATGTGGACTCGTGTGCGCCACCTCAAAAGAGTTACTTGCAGTCGTAGTTCAGGATAGCCACCGAGTCAAAGCTGGCTTGCTGCAGTTAAACCCCACCATCCCCTTTGTTGACAATGATGCATATGTAGTTAGATCTGATGTAAGTCTTGCTGGGTACATTTGTACTCACGTTTGCCTATTTTATGTTTTTGCAGAGAGACTCAGTCTCGCTATTAGTTCCGCGTGGACTTCGACGTTTAGCTTGTTACCTCAGCTACGAAATTGTGCCCTCGGCAGGATCTAGTAGATAGTCAGGCTTCTCAGCCTTTTTCATTTGTAGATGTCTGTACTCAGACATGTTAAGCTTCCGCTTGTGCTTTGACTTGTATGCTCTGAATGTTGGGTCGTGAGACCCATGTTTGTAATATCTCGCTCCTCGGAGCCTATTGAATAATATACTTGAGTTGTAGAGTCATGTTGTAATGCCATGTTGTATTTGCACATATCGAGCATATTGTGTGTATGTTATTGAAATGCTTGGTATGTGTGGGATCTGACTATCTAGTTGTTTATCCTTAGTAGCCTCTCTTACCGGGAAATGTCTCCTAGTGTTTCCACTGAGCCATGGTAGCTTGCTACTGCTCCGGAACACTTAGGCTGGCCGGCATGTGTCCTTCTTCGTTCCTGTGTCTGTCCCCTCGGGGAAATGTCACGCGATGAATACCGGAGTCCTGCTAGCCCAGTGCTACAGCCTGGATTCACTCGCTGATGACCGACACGTTCGATGCTGGGTCATGGATGCCTGTCCCTGTAAGTTTGTGCCACTTTGGGTTTACGACTAGCCATGTCAGCCCGGGCTCCTTATCATATGGATGCTAGCGACACTATCATATACGTGTGCCAAAAGGCGCAAATGGTCCCGGGCAAAGGTAAGGCGACACCCGTGGGAATACCGCGCGTGAGGCCGCAAAGTGATATGAGGTGTTACATGCTAGATCGATGTGGCATTGAGTCGGGGTCCTGACAGCTTTGGTATCAGAGCTTGACTGCCTGTAGGATTACCAAGCCAAACTGGTCGAAGTTGTGTCTAGAAATGCTTTAGTTATATATGGGAATTGATTTTGGGATGGAACGTAAGGCTCTTTTTACTCCTTATACCTCATGGCCTTCTGATCTGAGTCATCCTCTTCTCTTCTACGGGGTTTAAGAACTAGGCTTCTCATCTATCTATCAGGATGACGTGTTACTAATCCATAGACTTATATGATTGATGGTTTCAAGCTTCATTGCAGTTCCTACTACTTCCTTATGTTAACTGTTGGTCTCAAACCCTTGATATTGTGCTTCTGAGTGGTTATGCCACCATTTCTGTAGCATGTCTCAAATCTTTTCGAGCATTTACAGCCGTTATGCTGTCCGAGTCATCCCAGGTCTCTAAACAATCTGATGCATTTGCAAATCCTCTTCCTCTATTTTCAATGTCCTTTGGCCAGATTAACCACACCAACTAGTGTGTTGAGGTACTTCATTGCCTCGGTATATATGTTGGAGTTATTATTATAACCCTAGGCGTTTTAGGGGATCATCTAGTAATCTAGCCATGAATTGTGTTTCCAGTGTGATGACTCTGGCCATCATTCTCGAAAACATCCCGTGATGCCACTTAGTATGTAGGTATTCCACTCCTGGGTTTTGAACCCGAGATTCACCCTACTTACTTCATGTGATAGTAATTGCTAGCTCCCTTAGGTTATTAGTAACCTTTGTGTTAGTCCTCGAGGTTCGTGGTATTTCCTTCTTCCAAATACCATGAACCATTCTTGGTAGAAGTTCCTTGAACCAAGAGATCACGACAAGAGTGCTCTCGATGGGTTCTCCATTCTATCTTGCGACTCTGCCAGTTCAACCTTTTTGCATGGGTTATCCGGAAGAAATATGCTGAATTTGTTCGGCATACTAATCCATGCATCCACAACTCAGAGAAACATATGTTCTTTTGAGTTGTCCCCCTTTAGTTGTCTTATGACCTCGTCTACCAATTGATAGTCAGGAGTAATTGTGCATTCGTGTTATCAATGCTTATTATTCTTGTGGTCCGTCAAGCCATTCTATTCAGGATGACTAGGAGAAACAAACTCCAGTACTTCATCCATATCCAGGATTGGGTCAAAATAGTTGTGCGCCGCAGATCAAAATGCCAACCCAGCTTTTGATTCTGTTCTACCCTGAAGTATTACCGTCTTTATGTCAGGATTTTCATGAGAATTGCACCGGCTCTTGTGAATTCTTGACGTAGTGATACTTCTCGCCATTATTACTCATTCCTCGGTTCCGTGTTGACACAACCAGAATGCCGACAAGTGAATCGTGATGTGTGAAATCGATACTCCTAGCAACCCTATTGCTTGGTAGTTAAAGGACAATAAATTCATTCTTAGCGTGTTGGTTCTTGAATCATCATTCTAAGATAGATTGTGCTACCTAGTCCTTATTTTCGGTGCACCTTTCGATCAATGAGTTAGGGCTATGACAATCCCTTGCTTATTTGATCATCTCGTCTTGCCCTGAAAAGCAAGATTGTTCTCGAGCTTAATAGCATATCGGTGGTTCATGATTTTCCGATTATCTTCTTGGAAGTATCACCAGGTTGTCACCTGACCGCTATGTTGAGCTCGTGATCAAGTTGGTTCCCTATAGACCACTTTTTCTCCAAGCATCTGTGTCGGATACCCTGAGCTAGTTGGTTAAGCTAAATAACAACTTGGAGAGTTGGAAGATAAAAGCTTGTCCGACTTAGTTCATTTCCAAAGGGATATCTTGTGTTTGTGTGTTTGTTGTAGAAAGATGATTTCTTCATTGATTGGTCCTCATGATCAATTGTTGGATTTATTGTCTTACCCCAAACCTTTGATTTGAGTATGGGCTGTCATCAAATCAAATCAGAACCAACGATGTTCGTAATGTTGTCTTACTCGTGGATTTTCCTCGAGCATACACCATTATATCTTTTGGGTCTGACCGATGCTATCACTGTGTTCACTTAATTGTGGAATTCCATCTATATGGAAGCCTGGATGGCTTGTTGTTGAGCCCATTGACAACATTCTCATCTTGTCTATGATCCATGCTGAACATCTTAGTTAGCGTTGGAAACTTTTGAAAGCATTTCTTCATGCTAGCTCATGAAGCATATGTTCGGATGTAAGAAGTGACTTCCTCCAGTTCATGTGCATTTGATGCAAGTTGCCGCCGTGGATTCGTGAAAGTCAATGTTGCTTCCTTTGGAATCATTCCAAATCAGTCATGCATACGTGCGAAGTATTCTGTGGTTTGGAGACTTGCAACCTTCATCCTACATGTGTTCCTAGCACACCAAGCCACTGACTGATTTGTTCAAGGAGAAGGAGTTGTTGTGCTATCCTAGGTCATGCACAAGACTTTGATATCCTCGATGATGATTCCCCACCGGAACTCGGTAGTGTTTTGTTGTAAGACTGCCATGTGATCATGTTTGTCTGAGACAACGTGTTCACATGTGTGTAGCAGAATCAGCTCATGTTTTGGAGCTTGCTACCGCAGTCCTTTCCCGAGAATCTCGCAACGTCATCTCGTTGATTTGTGTTGCAAACTATCATTTTTCTTTCTAGACTCGATGAGTCTGGATTATTCTGACACCAACCAGATCTGAATCTCAGGCAGATATGATGGTTGGAACATTTCCCAAGAACTACTATATTGGTCTCTCTGTAACCCGGTAAAGTGGATATCATGGCCAACACACCCAGCTGGAAGACCCATTATTGTAGTATCCTGATCGAGGAAGTTGGCCACCTCCCCATAAGGATTTCGTAGGATTTACTCCCTAGTTGTTCCTTATGGATTTTTGTGCTCCCGAAGTCCGACCTTTACTTGATGGCCATGTTGATGCTTTTAAGCATGATCGTGGTACCTAGAACGTCAAGGAGAACATTAGAAGCGGAGTGCTAAATGTCCCTCGGTCGATCATCCAGATTTTGTTTCCTTGTCCTTGCTAAGGTGAAATCTGAGAAGGTGTTGTCTTCCTTTGCATCTGCATCGTCCATCACTATCCATCATGGTAGTATGTTGTGTTGCCAGGATCCTTCACATGGATACTGGTGAAACCTTGATGAATATGGAAATGCTCAAGTTCTTGAGAGCACGCTCAGTCACTAGGTTATATCCCCGGTATCAATTGGATTATGCCTTCCGTTTGCCGAGTTGTCTGATAACTCTAGTTTCCTTTCCAAACTGAGTATACCATTCCTTCGAATTCCTTCAAACGATCATTTGTGAGCTGCCTTAGGCTGGTATAGAGAGACTCAATGATCTCTATATCAAAGGTAATTCTTTTTGCCACTTAAGGGGATATTTCTACGAGTCACCTTCCCTAAGGTGCATCGATATGGTGTCATGGCAACTCAACTCCTTGCTATGTTGACAACCGTTCACCACCTTCTTAAGTGTGGAATTGTTGTCTTCCTAGTGAACCCTCGTCATCTGTTCCACTCCATCCCTCTAGATGTGTGCTTCGTCTCTCAGCTCGAGAGATGTTGCTATGTCTCATTTCATGAGTTAATCCTGAGTTGTTCGATCCTCGAGAAGATCGATCCTTCTAGAGTCTCCTTCTTCTCTCCTTGTCATGTTGTCTAGAGTTCTCAGAGCAAGACGATGAGACAAATATGGTGATTGAATCAACGTTTATTTCAAGTGCCACCTGGATCGTGAAGATTATGATAGTTTGCGTTCCCCCTTCATCTTACCCTACGCTTGAATCTCGGGGACGAGATTCTTGCTTAGTGGGGGTGAGTTGTCACATCCCTAGATTATTTCTTGTATTAGTTGCATCGGAGTGCATGCATCATGTCTAAATTCTAGTGAAATTTGAATTGAGGGAATTCTCAAGCCTCAGAAAAATCCTTTTAAAAAAAAGGGCAAGAACCCTTAAACTTGCATTCAATGAAACCAAAATGGCCTTCATTAATGTTTGATAATTTTGGCCAGGGTTTGGATCCAAACCAAAAATAGTGAACATTTTTAAGGAATTATTTTGGCACTGAATTTAAATCATTATTGTATTTGAATTTAGAATTATATTCATAATATATGGGATATATTTTCAAATAACTTTGAAATGTTTTGTGTGCTGTTGGAAAAGTCCATCTAGCAACATAAAATTGTTCAGAGGATTTTTGGCACCGGTTTGAAACTGTTGGATTTTCAAACAGTGGCAAGATCCAAATCAAAACAGAAAACAGAAATAGAAAAGAATAAAAAGGGGAAGACCTACCTGGCGCTTACCTGCCGCCCAAGTGGCCAGCCCAGCCCAGCAGCGCCCCCCTTGTCATCTTCCTCCTCTGCCAGAAGGACTGGGCGCGTGGTCGCCCCGTGCGCGCACGCTCTCCGCCAGCTCCTGCTTGCCACTTTCCCCGGGACGCCCTGGAGACGCCATGCACCCCTGACCCCCCTCGCTCACTCTCTTCCATCCTCACCCCCTTCTCTGCCTCTCTCTCTCTTCCGAAACCGAACGACGCTGCCGCCGCCGTCCACTACCACCGCAGCCACTGCCATCGTTTCGCCCTGCTAGAGAGTCCATCGGCTCCGCCTAGTTCCCTGCTACCTCTCCGTTGAGACACGCGTCGTCGGATGCCCTGCTGCCTCGCCAGCAACCCGTCTTCTCCACGCACGGCCGCCAGACGCCGTCTGTCGATTCACCGACCCCGATGCCTCCCCAAGCCGACTGATCTGCGCATCGACCCCCAGTGAGCTTCGTCTTTGTTTCCCCCCTACGTCCCTGGTCGCGCTCGTTCGCTAGCTGACCTCGCCGTCCTGCCGTAAGATCCGGCCGCCGCGGTTGCCGCCGTCGTTGTTACGGTGGGCCAACGTCACGTCTGAGAACGTGGTCGAGCTTCTGCTGCCCCGTAGCTACCGTCTGTGCTCTCCTTTCACTCGAACGCGAGCTGCAGCCCACGCCCGCGCTACCCCGTAGCTCCGGCCGCCGCATATCTCACCGCCGGCGCCATTTCTGGCCACTTTAGATGCGCGCGAGCGCCAGGAACCCACAGAGCCTCTCCGCGCGGCGTTTGGTCGCCGGAGGGAGAAACCCGAGCTGTTCCGCCGTCGCTGACCTCGCCGGCGGCTTAACGCCGGCCTAACCGTGTTTTAATTAGAGATAATGACCTCTTTGTGTCACTGACTGTGGGCCCGCACCTGCTAATGACTTTAGATTAGGATTAGTTTAATTTCTGTTAAACACTGTGTCTATGACACGTGGGTCCTGCTGGTCAGGGTTGACCTGGACCAGCTCCATTGACCTGCTTATGTCACAACTACGTCATGCTGACGCAGTTAACCATTTTCTAGATTAAAAACAATTCAGGAAATTCCAGAAAATGCCCAAAACTTCTAAAATTCATAGAAATTCAATCGTAATTCCAAATGAGATAAATTATATATGAAAAATGATCAGAAAAATCCAATCTATCCATCTGTACCATTTTCATGCATGTTAGAACAACTTATAGCTGCTGTTTAGGACAATTCAATTAAATGGCATTTAAGAAATCACATATGGAGTTTGAATTTGAACCTAGTGTTCAAACCAACTTCATTTAACTTGTTGTTAGTTGCATTAGCTCAATCAACAGCATATTGCCATGTCACACTCATGCATCATATTGTTGCATTGCATTGATTGTGTTCCTTCTGTGTTGCCGGTGTTTGTTCCCTCTGAGTAGACAACGTACCGACGATGAGTTCGATGACACCGATGAAGAGCTATACTATCTTTAGAAGTGCCAGGCAAGCAAAACCCCCTTGTTCATTCCGATACAATCCCACTCTCTCGCTCCTGCTCTCTTTTACTGCATTAGGACAACAACGATGCATCTGCTACTTGTTGTGGTAGTTGAACCCCTTTATCCTTTGCATGACCTGTCATTGCCACAGTAAATAGATGAAACCCACTAGCATGAGTAGGAGTTGTTTGAGCCCTGATGTGCCTACTCATTCATGCTTGTTTGTCATGCCTGCTACTGCTTAGAGTTGATTCAGGTCTGATTCATCGGAGATGAATCGGAGGTGTGTGAACATGTCCTACTGTTGAGAGCTAAGTGTGTGAACATGATTTGGTAAAGGTAGCGGTGAGAGGCCATGTAGGAGTACATGGTGGGTTGTCTCATTGCAGCCGTCCTCAGGAACTGAGTTCTGTGTTTGTGATCCATGAACAGCTACTACCACACATTGGGTTCCGGTAACTCGGCCCCTCTCGACTTATTAATCAACCTGATCTCTGTCCAGGAGTTGCAACTAGTTTCTGGTGTTTGTAGGTAGTGTTAGTAGTCTACCAAGTGGCACCCGGTATAGGTGGGCTTGGGACAAACTAGGCACAGTGGCCCGGTGTACCAAGTGGCACCCGGATGGTGGACTTGGGGATCCCAGCACACATCGTTTGGGGCCGTGAGCAACACCCCGGCCGGATCTCCTTGCGGATGGAACCCGAATAGGTGATAAACCTGGACTAGAGACTTGTGTGGTTAGTCAGGTCGTGGCCGACACCCTCGCTGGGCTTCCGCTTGAAGGTCGCCGAGTACATGTCGTGTAAACGGCGGTAAGTGGCGAGAGCGTGTGTGAAGAAGTACACCCTTGAAGGGTTAATATGATCTATTCGAATAGCCGTGTCCGCGGAAAAGGACTTCTGGGTTGCCTGTACAGTTCATAGACAAGTGAAAGTGGATACTCTAAAATGCGCAAGATAAGTGTGAGTGCTATGGATGGCTTTCTCGTAGGGAGATGGGAGCGGATCCATAGTGGTGTATTGATATGGTGAATATGTGGACTCGTGTGCGCCACCTCAAAAGAGTTACTTGCAGTCGTAGTTCAGGATAGCCACCGAGTCAAAGCTGGCTTGCTGCAGTTAAACCCCACCATCCCCTTTGTTGACAATGATGCATATGTAGTTAGATCTGATGTAAGTCTTGCTGGGTACATTTGTACTCACGTTTGCCTATTTTATGTTTTTGCAGAGAGACTCAGTCTCGATATTAGTTTCGCGTGGACTTCGACGTTTAGCTTGTTACCTCAGCTACGATCTTGTGCCCTCGGCAGGATCTAGTAGATAGTTAGGCTTCTCAGCCTTTTTCATTTGTAGATGTCTGTACTCAGACATGTTAAGCTTCCGCTTGTGCTTTGACTTGTATGCTCTGAATGTTGGCTCATGAGACCCATGTTTGTAATATCTCGCTCGTCGGAGCCTATTGAATAATATACTTGAGTTGTAGAGTCATGTTGTGATGCCATGTTGTATTTGCACATATCGAGCATATTGTGTGTATGTTATTGAAATGCTTGGTATGTGTGGGATCTGACTATCTAGTTGTTTATCCTTAGTAGCCTCTCTTACCGGGAAATGTCTCCTAGTGTTTCCACTGAGCCATGGTAGCTTGCTACTGCTCCGGAACACTTAGGCTGGCCGGCATGTGTCCTTCTTCGTTCCTGTGTCTGTCCCCTCGGGGAAATGTCACGCGATGAATACCGGAGTCCTGCTAGCCCAGTGCTACAGCCTGGATTCACTCGCTGATGACCGACACGTTCGATGCTGGGTCATGGATGCCTGTCCCTGTAAGTTTGTGCCACTTTGGGTTTACGACTAGCCATGTCAGCCCGGGCTCCTTATCATATGGATGCTAGCGACACTATCATATACGTGTGCCAAAAGGCGCAAACGGTCCCGGGCAAAGGTAAGGCGACACCCGTGGGAATACCGTGCGTGAGGCCGCAAAGTGATATGAGGTGTTACATGCTAGATCGATGTGGCATTGAGTCGGGGTCCTGACAGCCTTTCCCAAAAGTCATCATTTAACACTGGTGTAGTGCATCCTATATCCACATCTTCATCTTCAATTTACTCAACACCAGCCTCTTCAGCTGTGAATTGAGGCATAGGTGAGGAATTGACTGTCGTTGAAGGGATTGTATCCACTTCAATTTCTTCATCAATCTGCTCTGACGAAGCAGCAGAATGATTTTCTTCGTCAGATCCGCTTGGGATCTTATAGTCTTCTCCAAAAGGAACAATTTCCTTTGATGACATGGAGGAAATTGGAACAACATCAATTGGATGTTCAAGTGAGCTGGTCATTGGCTTCATTTTCTTCGCAGCCAAAGAATTTGACGCAGCTGATGCCTTCCTTTTATTCACTGCAGCTCGCTCTGCAGCCTTGGTCTTCTTCACCTCATAGGCAGAAGGAAGAATTAGAGTTGGTGTAGGCGCAGGAGGAGCTGAGGAATCTGGTTGATTTTCTTCAGGTGCAACTGGTACAGTTGCCCTGACCTCTTCAGTTTCTTCAGGCGCACCACTAGTGGATGCCCTGGCAATTTCTTCAGCGGCTGGGATGGAGTCATCAGCTCTGGAACTTGTATTTTCTTCAGCAGGCTGAAAGTCATCAGCGGTGCTGGCATGTTGTTCAGCAGGCTGAGCAGAGTCTGCAGCCTGAGGGTTTTCTTGTTGCGATGGGGATGCAACAGTTGTCATTTTCTTCGTCAGGTTGACGAATCTCACTTTGGCTCCTTGCCAATCAGCATAGTATGCATCGATGTCTTTGCTGAGGGCTTGAATTTCAGACTGAGCCTTGAGAAGTTCCTCAGGTGTCATTTTGACAACATTTTTCTTCAGGAGCTTCTCCTTCCTGTATTGAGCCTTCTTGATCTCTCTTGCCTTTTCAAATTTCCATTTCTCTCGAGTGATGAAATGGGTCAGCATGTGACTTTGACCAGGAGTCAGTTGAAAATCAGGCATGGGGGTGTTTGGATCCTTGTGCCAGAGGTCAATGTAGTCGAGGATTTTCCTCGGATCCAAAAGCAGTGGCACCGATGTGCCTTTGGCTCTAGCGGCCTTCACTTGCCTGTCTCTGATGATTTCTGCAAGTTCATCATCAGAAGCTTCATCATCAGAGGGCACTTGGAATGTGACCTGTTTCTTCCTTGGACTTGGCCGAGGACCGCGTCCAGTTGTTGCTTTAGTCTTCAACGGTGTGGGGCCTGATGAGGACATTGGTGCAGCTGAGGAACTTGCTAAGACACCAGAAGCAATTGAGAAACTCGTAGTCCTTTGACATGTAGCCAGATGCACAGGAGTTGAGGACTTTGGTGGAGCAGTAGCGATCTGAGGAATTTGCCGTGAGGGCATAGCTGAGGAACTTGGCCGTGAGGGCGCTGTTGGTGAAGCACTTGGCTTGCGAGCAGGCTTCTTTGGCATTGATTTCCTCGGCTTGACCGAGGCCTCAGTAGCAGCAGCAGCAGCAGAATCCTCATTGAATTTCCTCACTGCCTCCTTGGCTTGTCTTGCCAATTTAGCTTGGCGCCTAGCCCACTCTTCAGGGAAGTCCTCACCACGCTTGATGCTGGTGGGATCAGCTACTTGGCCAGGTGCCAATGGAGCTCTTGGGCATGGAGGATTTAAAGCGAATTTCTTCATGTACTTTGGAGTTACATATCTGTACTCCCTCCATTCTCTTGCCCATCTTCATTCAATCCTCTGAATGCGCACCTTGCGCTGATTTTTGTTCTCTTTGCCAAATTTGGCTTCATCAGGTGTGCAATAGTCCTTGTATATGTCATCAGGGATCTCGAAAGCAGTCATGACCTCAGGCTTCTTTCCTCCTTTCTGCGGTCTCTTTCCTTCAGCCATATTCTTCAGATGAGGAATTTGAACAATTGAACACTCTGAAGAAGTATGCAGTTTTTCTTCGAGGAACGCTGCAAATGAGTTAAGTTGATGAGAACCTAGTGATTCAGCAGCGGACATGAGTACCTGTGAACAGAGTGTAGGTGCGAGGAATTTGGAGAGGTCATATGCGTTCTCAGAAGATTTTTCAAAGACAAGTTTTGAGGTATTTGACCAGTTGAGCCTTGAGGAATTTCACTAAGCGTTCTTGTCTTAGGTTCCAGAGTTGTACAGATTGAAGATCCACACAATTGAGGAATCTTGAAGAAAATGAGTGCTTAGAGAAATGGATCAAGAGCATACAGTGTGTGAGGTGTTCATATGTGTGAAGATTTGAAGAATAAAACACCTTTGAAGATTTTCAAGAAAGCTTGAGAATCAAAGTGAGTAATAAAAGTAACTTTTAATTACCCGAACTGAAGAACGCGACGAACTGAGATGAACAGAGGTGATGTTCGTCAAGTTAGGTCTCCCACGCCCTAACTTGGCAGAGGGAGACAGCTACGGCGGCGGCGGAGTGAAGATTTCTGCAACCAGCGCGAGTACGACGGTGACGAGGTCGAGGTAGTGAACCTCTTCCTCACCGGCGACGATGGAGTAGCGGCGGCGCTAGGGTTTGAGGAGCTCGAGCGAGAGACAATGGTCGAGCGGAGTAAATGAAATGAGGAAGGGGAGAGGGGTATTTATAGCCACGGTGAAAAACTGTTCGCCCGAAGATTTTGGGACGAACATGCCCCTGCCCTTTCTCCTTCACGCGACATGTGTCACCCACGTACTGTGCAGATGAGATCGTGTAAGATCGTGGGTGAATATAATAATGCATCGTGGGATGCGGAACGGTTTGAGCGGCAAAACCGAAAATCTGGATAAGATTTGTTTTAAAGTTTCGTTCTCAATTTCTTCAACTGACAAGGACAGTGAAGACTTTGAACGAGTTTCAAATAGAACGCACATGATGAATTCATGAATAGATTGGGTTGAGTATAGCATAGAGGGGGAAGGGTCCGATCACATTCACTTAGCAGAAAAAAACAACTTGAAGAAATAGCCATAAGTGAATGTTGTAGAGGACATAAACTCATATATATATATAGCCAATGAAGAAAAACGATGGAAACAGTGAAGATTTTGCAAAGTTGAAGAATTTGAAAAACTGAAGACTTTCAAAAATGAGGAAAAACTCAAATTGAAGATTTTCAACTTTTTGTGGTGGCGTGACCCACCGTATAAGAATGATGATTTCAGACACCGCGTACAATTGTCGTAGGGTTTTGAGAATCAAATTCTTCATTAATTTATTCACACTTAGAGTGTAATTCTTCATTGATTGAAGAAAAACGTTTCTTCATGTGTTGCACATCTAAGTCATCAATTTTGCATAACTGTTAGGATGTGTGTCCTTTTCAAAGAACATTCGAAGACTCTAAGATATTTAGCTCACACCGCAACTTGCTAAATCTCTTCTCATCCAAGGGCTTAGTGAAGATATCAGCTAGCTGTTCTTTAGTCTTCACATGTTCAATGGAGATGTCGCCCTTCAACACATGATGACGAAGAAAATGATCACGAATCTGAATGTGCTTTGTCTTCGAGTGCTGAACTGGGTTGTGAGCAATCTTGATGGCACTCTCATTGTCGCAGAGGAGAGGCACATTCTTCACATTGACTCCATAGTCCTTGAGGGTTTGCTTCATCCAAAGCAGTTGAGCACAGCAAGAGCCAGCAGCAATGTATTCAGCTTCAGCAGTAGACAGTGATATGCAGTTCTGTTTCTTCGAGCACCAACAGACCAAAGATCGTCCGAGGAAATGACAAGTGCCAGATGTTGACTTGCGGTCCACACGATCACCATCATAGTCAGAGTCAGAATATCCAATGAGATCAAAAGCAGAGCCCTTGGGGTACCATAATCCTAGTGTTGGTGTGTGAGCTAGATATCGAAGAATATGCTTCACAGCCTTATGGTGTGATTCCTTCGGTGCAGCTTGAAATCGGGCACACATGCAAACACTAAGCATTATATCTGGCCTAGATGCACATAAGTACAATAAAGAACCAATCATGGAGCGGTATACCTTGTGATCGAAGTCAATACCATTTTCATCCGTGCATAGATGGCCATTTGTGGGCATAGGAATTTTGACGCCTTTGCAATCTTGCATGCCGAATTTCCTCAGTACATCTTTGAGGTATTTCTCCTGAGATATGAATATGCCATTGCGCTGCTGACGAATTTGAAGACCTAAGAAGAATTTCAACTCTCCCATCATAGACATTTGATATTCTTCACTCATCATATAGGCATATTCATCACTATAACGTTGGTCAGTACAACCAAAGATAATATCATCAACATATATTTGGCACACAAACAGTTCACCATCATAAGATTTAGTAAAGAGAGTAGGGTCGAGTGAACCGGGTGTGAAGCCATTCTTCACGAAGAATTCCTTCAATGTATCATACCATGCCCGAGGGGCTTGCTTGAGGCCATAGAGGGCCTTATTGAGTCTGAAGACTTTGTCAGGATTCTTTGGATCTTCAAAACCTGGGGGTTGAGCAACATATACTTCTTCCTCAAGCTTACCATTGAGGAATGCACTTTTCACATCCATTTGATATAAGATGATATCATGATGATTAGCATAAGCAAGTAATATGCGAATAGCCTCAAGTCTAGCAACAGGTGCAAAAGTTTCATCGAAATCAATTCCTTCAACCTGTGTGTAGCCTTGAGCTACTAGTCGTGCCTTATTCCTCACCACAAGGCCATTTTCATCTTGCTTGTTGCGGTAGATCCACTTTGTGCCAATGATATTATGCTTGCGAGGATCTGGGCGATTGACCAGTTCCCAGACATTGTTAAGCTCGAACTGATGTAATTCTTCTTGCATAGCTTGAATCCACTCCGGCTCCATAAATGCTTCATCTACCTTAGTGGGCTCTGTGATAGATACAAAAGCATAGTGCCCACAAAAGTTAGATAAATGTGAAGCTTTTGAGCGTGTGAGAGGACCTGGTGCGCTAATGTCATCGATGATCTTCTCCACTTGCACTTCTTTTGCAACGCGAGGATGAGCTGGTTGTCGCTGAGGAATTTGCTCAGCATTTTCTCCAGCACCATTTTCCTCAGCATTTTCTTCAGGTGCATCTGCTCGACGTTCTTCATGAACTGGAATGAATTCTTCAGCAGATTCTTCAGTAGGAATGACATCCTCAGTTGCCTTGAACTTGATAGAATCCTCAGGTGTTGGTTCATCTAACACAGAAGGTAGGTGCTCTCTTTGCGAGCCATTAGTTTCATCGAACCGCACATCTACAGTGTCAACAATCTTGTGAAAAACAATGTTGAAGACTCTGTAGGTGTGCGAGTCCTTTCCGTAACCAAGCATAAAACCTTCATGTGCTTTCGGTGCAAATTTAGAGTTGTGGTGAGGATCTCTAATCCAACATTTAGCACCGAAGACTTTGAAATAACTCACATTGGGTTTCTTGTCAGTGAGGAGTTCATAGGCCATCTTCTTGAAGAATTTGTGAAGATATACTCTGTTGATGATGTGGCACGCAATATCAATTGCATCAATCCAAAAACGCTGAGGCGTTTTGTATTCATCAAGCATAGTGCGAGCCATCTCAACAAGAGTTCTGTTCTTGCGCTCCACGACACCATTTTGCTGAGGAGTATAGGGAGCAGATAACTCAAGAGTAATACCAAGTTCATCAAGATAGGCATCAAGACCGGAATTCTTGAACTCAGTTCCATTGTCACTTCTGATGTGCTTGATCTTCACACCAAAGTTGGTTGAAGCCCTCGAGGAAAATCGTTTGAAGACTTCCTACACTTCATGTTTGTAAGTAACAATGTGTACCCATGTATATCGAGAATAATCATCAACAATGACAAAACCATATAGAGATGCATCATTAGTGACTGCTGAGTAATGATTAGGTCTGAAGAGGTCCATGTGAAGCAATTCGAATGGACGAGTAGTGGTCATGATAGTCTTCGTTCGATGCTTGGCCTTGGTCATTTTTCCAGCTTCACAGGCTCCGCATAAGTGATCCTTGAGGAATTTGATATTCTCAATGCCAATGACATGCTTCTTCTTCGCAAGCGTATGCAAATTCCTCATGCCTGCGTCACCAAGTCATCGATGCCATAGCCAGCCTTCTGAAGCTTTTGCAAGTAGACACACGGCTGGTTGTGGTCCTGTAGAGAAGTCAACAATATACAGATCTCCTCTCCTAAAGCCTTCGAAGACTTTGGAATTGTCAGCTTCCATAATCACAACACAGCGATACTTGCCAAAGACAACAACCATATTAAGATCACAAAGCATTGAGACTGACATGAGATTGTATCCTAAGGACTCAACAAGCATGACTTTGTCCATGTGTTTATCCTTAGAGATCGCAACCTTACCAAGACCCAATACCTGACTTTTGCCTTTGTCAGAAAAGATGATATGCTTCAGAGGTGACGGTGATAAGGGAGCATCCATCAATAGATTCTTGTCACCAGTCATGTGATTCGTACATCCACTATCGAGGACCCATTCAGTAGTTTTGGGTTGATCATCCTGCAGATGAATTAGTGTAGCTTACAATCTCATATGCTTCATCAGTGAAGAATATGATATCAAGTTCATCAGATGAATTTCATCAATCAGTAAATAGATATAGCAGTATGAGGACATGTGAAATGAAAGTTCATTTCATCATGATTCGCCTGCGTCCTTTCAAGCAATTTCATCAGGTCCCCAGCAAATTCTTCAGACGTTGAAGCACGTCTGGAGACCTGACCCTGCAGAAGAGATTAGTTCTTTTTATTCACCACCCACATCTGAAGGGGTGGCAAAGAGTTCATCATTCTACGAGCACCATATGAGAATGGTGGCAAAAATGCCAATCCATTTCGTTTCACAAAATAGGGGTTAGGGTAAGCATATGAATAAGCAGAGAAATTCTTCGAGGACTTATGAACATAATGGTTTGCAGAATAATGCACATATTCATAGCCCTTAGCTCTACCCTGCGAGACAGAGTTGTTAGCACGATGATAATCATATGAGGACTTTGATCCATATGAAGAATTTGGTCCATATGAAGAATTTGATCTGGGGTTCCTGTTCTTCACAGGTGGTGTCATGAGGACATTCACCTGAAGACTTTGAACATAACTTTTGGGAACCCAGATTTTCTTCATAGGGGAACCGTTCCTGCAGTTAGTGCCAACATATCTAGCAAATACTTCACCATTCTGACTTTTGAACAGTTTATAGTTGGTGTCAAATAACTCATCAGAAGAATGAGGAGATTCACATGTAAAGCCAGATAAGTTAGATGGATCAACTGGAGGTCCCTTTGCAGCAACCCATGAGGTTTTGGGGTACTGCTCAGGCTTCCAATATGTTCCATCAGCATTAAGTTTCCTCTCAAAGGCAATACCCTCTTTCCTAGGGTTTCTGTTGAGGATCTGCTTTTTAAGCACATCACAAAGAGTCTGATGCCCTTTGAGGCTTTTGTACATGCCTGTCATGTACAATTCCTTCAGCCCTGCATTGTCAGATGAGGAATTAGTGACAGCAGAGGCAGATGAAGAATTTGTAACAGTTGAAGCATTTGAACATTCAGGTGAAGAATTAGCAGATTCATGTTCAATGCACTTTAAGCATGGAGGAACAAATTCTTCCTGAGAAGCGCTGATTTGTTGAGCTAGTAATGAATCACGCTCCTTCTGAAGATCTTCATAACACACTCTTAGCTTTTCAAGATCTTTCTTTCTTTGAAGAGATTCAGAGGAAAGCTTCTCATGATCTTGCTTTTCTTGAAGAAATTCATAAGAAAGTTTCTCATGATCAGATAAGAGAGTGTTATGATGACTTTGAAGGTTATCAAACCTAGACTGAAGTCTCTGAAGATTTTCAGTCAGGGCTTTAGTGCGATCCATTTCTTCACCCAACATATCATCACTTTTGTCTAGCATGTTTTGAACCTTTTCAAAAGCCCGTTGTTGTTTTACAGCAATCTTAGCAAGTTTAGAGTAGCTGGGCTTGAGATCCTCATCAGATTCATTTTCACTAGATTCAGAGGAGTTGTATTTTAGTACCTTTGCACCTTTCGCCATGAAGCAATAGGTGGGAGCGTAGCCATCATTATCTTCATCAGGCTTGTCGGTGGGGTCAGTTTCTTCAGTGTTGAAGATGGACTTGCTGACGAAAGCAGTAGCGAAGGCCAGACTCGCCACACCAGATTCGGATTCTTCAGACGCCTCCTCTTCCTCATTTTCCTCAGATTCAGCTTCAGAGTCCATTTCCTTGCCAATGAATGCCCGAGCCTTCTTGGAGCTGCTCTTCTTGTGAGATGAAGACTTCGAGGATTTTGATGACGACGATTTTGACGATTTCTTCTTCTTCTTTGCATCATCTGAACTGTAATCCTTGTATTTCTTCTTATTCATTTCCTTTTCCCACTGAGGACAATCTTGGATATAGTGACCAGGTTTCTTGCATTTGTGGCACAGCCTTCTCTTATAGTCACTGGATGAGGAATAACTGCTTCTTGAGGATTTTCCAAAGTGACCACGTCTTGAGAACTTCTGGAATTTCTTCACGAGCAGTGCTAGCTCCTGGCTCAATTCTTCAGGATCACCAAGGCTACTACCAGAATCCTCATATTCAGAGTCAAACACAGCCTTGGCCTTCAGGGCACGTGGTTTGCCATAGTTTGAACCATAGAGATCTCTCTTTTCAGCAAGCTGGAACTCGTGAGTATTTAGTCTTTCGAGGATATCGGCAGGATCAAGAGACTTGTAATCAGCACGTTCTTGTATCATCAGTCCCAGAGTATCAAATGAGGAATCAAGCGATCTCAATAGTTTCTTCACCACTTCATGATCAGTGATGTCAGTGGCACCGAGGGCTTGAAGCTCATTTGAGATGTCAGTGAGGCGATCAAAGGTTTGTTGTACATTTTCATTGTCGAGTCTTTTGAAGCGGTTGAAGAGATTCCGAAGAACATCAACTCGAGAGTCACGCTGAGTTGAAACTCCTTCATTCACTTTGGACAGCCTATCCCAGATAAGCTTAGTAGTTTCCAAAGCACTCACTCTTCCATACTGTCCTTTACTCAGATGGCCACATATGATATTCTTTTCTTGAGAATCGAGTTGCTTGAATCTCTTCACATCGGTAGCGTTCAATGAGGGTGAGACAGAGGGAACACCATTTTCCACAACATACCAGAGATCGTTATCAATTGCCTCAAGATGCATTCGCATCTTGTTCTTCCAGTAGGGGTAGTCCGTCCCATCAAAGGTAGGACACCCAGCCGAGACCTTGATCATACCTGCTGTCGACATAACTAAAACTCCAGGTGGTTAAACCAAAATCACACAGAACAAGGGAGTACCTTGCTCTGATACCAATTGAAAGTGCGTTATATCGACTAGAGGGGGGGGTGAATAGGCGATTTTTATGAATTCTTCACTGAGGAATTTGCTGGTGAGGAAATTCCTTAGCGAAGAACTACTTGCAGTGGAATAAGTACTCAGAAGTAAGCACAGCAGAATACAAGCATGGTCATCATGATGAAATGAAGACTAGCACAGAGTACAGAAAGCGTAATCACAGGATAACACAAGATGAAGACAAACAGACTGAAGAAATTGAACTGTGGAAATTGAGAAAGTCTTCAGTCAATGTCTTCAAGCACAGATATGAACAAACACTCAACACAGTAATGAAGAAATGAAAGGGTTGAGGGAATAGAACCAATTAGTTGGTGAAGACAATGATTTGGTAAACCAGTTCCAACTGCTGTCTCAGTTGTACGTCTGGTTGGAGCGGCTGAGTATTTAAACTCGAGGACATGCAGTCCCGGACACCCAGTCACTGAGCACGCAGCACAGGACACCCAGTCCTCACCATATTCTCCTTGAACTAAGGCCACGTAGACCTCGTCCAATCACTCGTGGTAAGTCTTCAGGTGACTTCCAAACCTTCACAGACTTGGTCACTCGGCGATCCACAATTCCTCTTGGATGCTCTAGACCATGACGCCTAACCGTCTGGAAGAAGCACAGTCTTCAAAGGTAACAAGCGTCGGATCCACGCAGGATCAATTTCTTCAGTGATGCTCAATCACTTTGGGTTTGTGGGGGTTTGGTTTTGGGATTTTCCTCACTTGATGATTTTCGCTCAAAGTCCTCGGAGGATGGGTTGCTCTCAAATGACAAGTGTCAAGTTCTCTCGGAGCAGCCAACCAGCTAGTGGTTGTAGGGGGCGGCTATTTATAGCCTAGGGAGCAGCTTGACATGATAAGACATAAATGCCCTTCAATGATATGACCGTTAGGTCGATAAGATATTTTGGGACAGCCGGCGCGCAACACAGCAACGGTCGGAAATTTGACTCTCAAATTCCTCAAGGCTATCATGTTCCTCACTGTGTAGGCAATTCGCACTGGCGAATTCCTAACTCCTCAGTCAGAGCAAAGTCCTCAGTGACCAGAAGAACTGCGTCTCTGTCACTGAAGAAATTGACTGAACTGTATGAGATTTCCAATGGCTTCACTCAAAGGGATTGGTAGGTGTAGGATTTTGAGTTGAGCATCACATGGAAATTTTTCCTTAGTATTTCCTCGACCCCCTTTAACAGTACGGTGTTTCCTATGACTCAAGAAAGAGAAAATGAAACTACGAAAACAAAAGTCTTCACTCTTCATGTTCCTCAAATGAATATCAAGTCTTCAAGGTCACACCAATTTCTTCACTTTCAAAGTCTTCAGAAAGTCTTCAGAATATCAAAGTCTTCAGTCGAAGAACTTCATTTTTAGGGGTCGACTTTCTGTGTAAATATCAAACTCCTCATAGACTTATAGACCTGTGTACACTCACAAACGCATCAGTCCCTTAACCTATAAGTCTTCAATACACCAAAATCACTACGGGGCACTAGATGCACTTACAACTATGAGGACACATTTAGTCCGGTTGTAAAAGCTGCTGCCATTCGTCTTGTCCTGTCTATTGCTGTTTCCAGGGGCTGGAGTCTTAGACAACTAGATGTGCAGAACGCGTTCCTCCATGGTGTTCTGGAAGAGGAAGTGTACATGAAGCAACCTCCTGGGTTTGTAAGTAAAAGTGCTCCCTCTTATGTGTGCAAACTTGATAAAGAACTATATGGATTAAAGCAAGCTCCAAGAGCATGGTATTATCATCTCTGTCACAAGATGCAGGCACTTGGTTTTGTCCCTTCCAAGTCTGACACCTCATTGTTTTTTACAACAAGTCCAACACATGCATATTTGTCCTCATCTATGTCGATGATATTATTGTGACAAGGTCATCTGATGAAGCAATCACAGGGCTCTTAAAGGACTTGCGTGCAGATTTTGCCTTGAAGGATCTTGGAGACTTGCATTTCTTTCTTGGGATTGAGGTAAAGAGAAACAAAGATGGACTCCATCTCTCTCAAGAAAAGTATGCAATTGATCTGGTAAAAAAGGCTGGTTTGAAAGATTGTAAACCCTCTCCTACTCCATTATCCAGTTCAGAAAAACTATCTCTTACAGAAGGGACATTCTTGAATCAAGAGGACAGCACAAGATACAGAAGTTTAGTGGGAGCATTACAATATCTTACTCTTACTAGACCTGACATTTCCTTTGCAGTTAACAAAGTTTGTCAGTTCCTTCATGCACCCACTACTATTCACTTAACTGCTGCAAAACGCATAGTTAGATATGTCAAACATACTTTGAGCATTGGTCTAAATTTCAGCAAGTCACCCTCTACACTTGTCAGTGCATTTTTTGATTCAGATTGGGCAGGATGCTTGGATAACAGGCGATCAACTGCTGGGTTTGCTGTATTCTTTGGACCTAACTTGATAACATGGTGTGCATGAAAACAAGCCACTGTCTCCAGATCTAGCACAGAGGCAGAATACAAAGGATTAGCAAATGCTACAGCAGAGATAATATGGGTTCAGTCTATGTTGAAGGAACTTGGTGTGAATACCACACAAGCTCCATGTCTGTGGTGTGACAACCTTGGTGCTACTCATCTCTCTGCAAATCCAGTTTTTCATGCTAGAACAAAGCGTATAGAAATTAATTTTCATTTCCTCAGAGAAAGAGTTGCTCAGAAGCAACTTGACATTCGGTTTGTGCACTCCAGAGATCAAGTTGCAGATGGATTCACAAAGGCATTGCCTGTACGAAGCTTCGAGGACTTCAAACATAATCTCAACTTGACCAAGTTGTGATTAATGGAGGCTGTTAAACACATGTTATACGTGACATACCGAAGGTTGAGAGATTATTCTGTTATAGAGATATTGAGGTAGCTAGGGCGCACGCATATGATATATTCTTTAACTTCTTTCCTAGCTTATCTCTTATCTCTTATCTTTTGTATTTCTTCCTCTACAAGTTGTATCTCAACAAACTATGTACGCATATGCCAGGCTCGCACCCTGCCTATTTAACATGCAACACATCGCCCTAGATGGGTAAGACGTTTCCGCTAACGCACATGGAGAAGATGTTTCTGAGATATAAATTGGGACACTGGTGAAAACCAAGCCACTTCCTGATCCAACAATTAGCCTATCTATGAGTAGAATGTAGATATTAGGAGACAATAGCGTAAGGACGCCCCCGGAAAATAATAGCAGAGATGAGTGAATCAACACAACACGTCTCCCAAGCCAATCCAATAGTGATCCAGAGAATATTGTAATCACAATGGCCCCAAAAACTGAAACTGCTACAATTATTCCCTCGATTAAAGGTCCATTCTCTAAGTCAAATTCCTTTTTCATATGTAGATTAGCCTCTGTCAGATAATTAAAATCACGTTAGTATGATTGTTTGACATGCTTCCTCGGAATAGAGAAAGTTGGGTTCCTTAAGAAACAATTAGTATCTCGTGACAAATCAGTGCCAGACTACCAGTAAAGGATTACCTAAAACTCTTGTAAAATCCCATCCAAGTAATACATAACCAATAGAAACAGCAACGGCAGAAAACACGGTTGACTTCATCTTTTGATCAAGTACTATAGGCCATTGAGTTTATCAGATATATTGTATACCTGAAAATATGGATGCTTTGTGAGGAACAATTGCATAATGATAGATCCAATCAAACTTCTGTTTCCTGATATGACCATTTTAGATGTAAAGTTGGCTGCTTAGGAGTTACGATACCAATGCTTGGTTGCTTGCTCTTTAGTCCACTATGGTACTATCTCGTCAATTGTGCAGCATTATTTATGTCACTTGTCATAAATTCATGTCTGTTACAAACATCATTTACTATGTTTGCCATGTATCCGAAGATGAAGTGGTAAATTACTTGTATATACTTTATGGCATAATGGTGCTGCACCTGCCAAGATAAGGTAAGCTGGCAAAGCTATTAAGGCTACCAAATACTATAAGTTTGTTGATCAACTGGCAACCACTTTAACTTATAAATGTTAAAATAGGTTGATCTGGTTGTCATGGGGAATAATCAAGAAAATGGTTGATATAAATAATTGTGCCTTCAGGATTAAAAGACTAGTAATATACACATTAAAAACTTTATGTGGTTACCACCAATCATTTTTAATATAGAGTATGATGCCATGACTAGCTACATCACGTAAACCCATCTTTAGAAAGAGCATCTTTCTTGAGCAGTGGGCACGGTTCTGAAGTAGAATCTATGATAAAATGCACTACATGTTTAACATGTAAAATTGTCAGAAATGGTTGTCCTTCATCACATTGCATAAAGACTAGTAACTCAGTCATTACTTGGTTAAAATAGAGCAATTTGTTAAATATGTGCATGTCACGTTGGATGCCCCCCGGCCTATGCTAGGAGAAGATATTACGTTTGAGCCAAGGATAGAATAGGTAGTTGGGTAGTTTAAACATCTATCTCAATTGTATCTATCTCTATCTCCTTCTCCAAGTATTCTCCCTAGAATATCTCTTTGTAAACAACTCCTTGTACCGATCGGCACTAGGGTGGCTGCGCCCCCTCTATATAACATGAAGCATGTCCCTCTCTCGAGGTAAGACGTTTTTCGCTATCGCACATGGTAGTTAGAGCCTTCCTTTTCCGATCTGAAGCTTCTATCGAATCCATCTAGCCTAGCCATGTCTTCCTCTGGTGCCCTCTCTCGCAACCTCAATAGCCAGGTCACAGAGAAGTTGTCTCGCACGAACTACGTGCTATGGTGCACGCGTCTATGGCTACGTCGACGACACCATACTGGAGCCGGTGAAGCTCCTCATCACCACCAAAGAAGGCAAGGAGACTTCATCGCCCAACCCTCTCCACCCAATATGGGTCCGGGAGGATTAGCAGGTCCTTGGATACCTGCTGGCCAACCTCACAAAGGAGGTCTTGGTCATGGTGACCTTGGTCACGGTAACCACGGTCACCACGGCGAGCGCGCTCTGGACGATGCTTGCTGCCATGTTCTCGTCGCACTCGGCGAGCCGGATCAACAACATCCGCACCTCACTCATCAACGCGTAGAAGGGTAATCTCTCGGTTGCCTCTTACTTTGCTGCTATGTGGGGGTATGCAGATGAGCTCGCCGTGGCGGGCAAGGCTATCAAAGATGAAGAGCTTGTCTCCTACATCATCCATGGGTTAGATGCGGATTACCAACCTCTGGTGTCTGCCCTCGATGCTCGTGTCACACCCGTCACGCTGGACGAGCTATTCGCCATGCTCTCGAACTTCGACCAACGTGTGGCCCAGTACCACGGGTCAAGCAGCGGCGGCTTCAAGTCTTCAGCCAACATGGCGTCTCGTGGACGGGGCAACGTCTCCCATTCGCGCGGCACTCCCCACAACAAGGGGCGATCTAGTGGCGGCGGCGGCAACGACCGTGACTCCTTTCCTTAGCGCGCGGGCGGCAGGGGCCATCGTCGCGGTCGGGGCGGCGGCAACAGGACGCGTCCCGACACTCCAAGGTGCCAGATCCGCGGGAAACCTGGCCACACCGCAAAAGATTGCTAGTACAGGTATGAGGATGATGATGATGACTCCTAAGATGATGATAAGGTTGCTGCGGCTGTTGATGGGTCCTACGGCGTTGATACAAAGTGGTAGGTCGACAACGGGGCTACAAACCACATCACCAATGAGCTCGAGAAGGTAATTGAGGGAGTCCTGGACTAGGGGGTGTCCGGATAGCCGAACTATCATCGTTGGCCGGACTCCAAGACTATGAAGATACAAGATTGAAGACTCCGTCCCGTGTCCGGATGGGACTTTCCTTGGCGTGGAAGGCAAGCTTGGCAATACGGATATGTAGATCTCCTACCATTGTAACCGACTCCGTGTAACCCTAGCCCTCTCCGGTGTCTATATAAACCGGAGGGTTTTAGTCCGTAGGACAAACAACAATCATACCATAGGCTAGCTTCTAGGGTTTAGCCTCATTGATCTCGTGGTAGATCCACTCTTGTACTACCCATATCATCAATATTAATGAAGCAGGAGTAGGGTTTTACCTCCACCGAGAGGGCCCGAACCTAGGTAAAAACATCGTGTCCCTTGTCTCCTGTTACCATCCGCCTAGACACACAGTTCGGGACACCCTACCCGAGATCCGCCGGTTTTGACACCGACATTGGTGCTTTCATTGAGAGTTCCTCTGTGTCGTCGCCTTTAGGCCCGATGGCTCCTTCGATCATCAACAACGACGCGGTCCAGGGTGAGACTTTTCTCCCCAGACAGATCTTCGTATTCGGCGGCTTTGCGCTACGGGCCAACTCGCTTGGTCATCTGGAGCAGATTGAAAGCTACGCCCCTGGCCATCAGGTCAGATTTGGAAGTTTGAACTATACGGCTGATGTCTGCGGAGACTTGATCTTCGACGGGTTCGAGCCACTGCCAAGCGCGCCACACTGTCACGACGGGCATGATCTAGCTCTGCTACCAGACAGTGCCCTGGAGGCCGCACAAGTGTCCGCTCCGACCCTTAGCTCGGAGCCGACTGCGCCGATCGAGGACGGGTGGCTGGACACCGCCTTGGGGGCTGCTACCTCTATGGCGATAGAACCGAATACCAACCCTGTCCTTTGTGAAGCTCGTGACTCCAAGGTGTCGGACTCCTCTCCGGACTCCGAAACTTCCACGCCCCTGCCAATCGAATCCGATTGGGCACCGATCATGGAGTTCACCGCTGCGGACATCTTTCAGCACTCGCCCTTTGGCGACATCCTGAATTCGCTAAGGTGTCTCTCTTTATCAGGAGAGCCCTGGCCGGACTATGGTCAGGACGGTTGGGATGCGGACGACGAAGAAATTCAAAGCCCACCACCACCCACTTCATAGCCACTGTCGATAACTTAACCGACATGCTAGATTTCGACTCCAAAGACATCGATGGTATGGACGACGATACAGGAGACGACCAAGAACCAACGCCTACAGGGCACTGGAAGGCCACCTCGTCATACGACATTTACATGGTGGACATCCCAAAGGATGGGAATGGAGATGGAACAACGGAGGACGACCCCTCCAAGAAGCAGCCTAAGCACCGGCGTCAGCGGCACCGCTCTAAATCCCGCCACAGTGAAAATGGAGATTCCAGCACTGGAGACAATAACACCCCGGACAGTGCCGAAGACAACCCCCTCCAGCAGGATTCAACGCAGGAGGATGGAGAAGCCAGCCCTCATGAGAGAGCGGTAGACAGAGAGGTAGAGGACGATAATTATATGCCTCCCTCTGAAGATGAGGCAAGCCTCAACGACGATGAATTTGACGTGCCTGAGGATCCCGTCGAACAAGAGCATTTCAAACGCAGGCTTATGGCCACGGCAAGCAGCCTCAAGAAAAAGCAGCAACAGCTTCGAGCTGACCAAGACTTGCTAGCCGATAGGTGGACCGAAGTCCTTGCGGCCGAAGAGTATGAACTCGAACGCCCCTCCAAGAGCTACCCAAAATGCAGGCTGCTACCCCGATTAGAGGAGGAAGCACTTAAACCTACATCACCAGTGCATGACGCGGCCAACCAGCTAGCCCGTGGCCGTGACAGAGAGGCCTCTAGGCCCTCTGCAAAAGCCGCACCCCGGCGCCGCTCGAAGAGTACAAAACCATGGGGGAGTGCACCAGACTTGCGAGACATATTGGAGGACAAGGCAAGACAAACAAGATCGATCTACGGATCGCGTGGGCGTCCCACGTTACGTGATGACAACCATCACGCCGGATACAGCAAATCCGGCCGGGCCGAACACAGTAGACAAAGCTCATTTGAGCTGCGTCGTGATATAGCCCAATACAGAGGCGCCGCACACCCACTATGCTTCACAGACGAAGTAATGGATCATCAAATCCCCGAGGGTTTCAAACCCGTAAACATCGAATCATACGATGGCACAACATATCCGGCTTTTGATCGAGGACTATCTCCTTCACATCCACATGGCCCGCGGCGATGATCTACACGCCATCAAATACCTCCCACTCAAGAGCAAAGGACCAGCGCGGCATTGGCTTAACAGCTTGCCAGCAGAGTCAATCAGTTGTTGGGAAGACATGGAAGCCGCATTCCTCAACAACTTCCAGGGCACTTATGTGCGACCACCAGACGCTGATGACCAAAGCCACATAATCCAGCAGCCAGAAGAATCGGCCAGACAATTCTGGACACGGTTCCTAACCAAGAAAAATCAAATCATCAACTGTCCGGATGCAGAGGCCCTTGCAGCCTTCAAACGCACCATCCACGACGAGTGGCTTGCCCGACACCTAGGACAGGAAAAGCCGAAATCCATGGCAGCCCTCACAACAATCATGACCCGCTTCTGCGCGGGAGAGGATAGCTGGCTAGCTCGTAGTAATAACATGACCAAGAGCCCCGGTAATTCGTATATCAAGGACACCAACGGCAGGTCGCGTCGCAACAAGCACAAGCGCCACATTAATGGCGACAATACTGAGGATACGGCAGCCAATGCCGGATTCAGAGGCTCTAAATCCGGTAAGCGGAAAAAGCCACTCAAAAGAAATACTCCGGGCCCATCCAATTTGGACCGAATACTCGACCGCTCGTTCCAGATACACGGCACCCCCGAAAAGCCAGCCAATCACACCAACAGGGATTGTTGGGTGTTCAAGCAGGCAGGCAAGTTAATTGCCAAAAACAATGACAAGAGGCTGCATAGCGATGACGAGGAGGAGACCCGGCCGCCGAACAATAGAGGACAGAATGGTTTTCCCCAACAAGTGCGGACGGTGAACATGATATACGCAACCCACATACCCAAAAGGGAGCGGAAGCGTGCACTCAGGGACGTATATGCGATGGAGCCAGTCGCCCCAAAGTTCAATCCGTGGTCCTCCTGCCCGATCACTTTTGATCGAAGGGACCACCCCACTAGCATCCGCCACGGCAGATTCTCCGCATTGGTTCTAGACCCAATCGTCGACGGATTTCACCTCACTAGAGTCCTGATGGACGGCGGCAGTAGCCTGAACCTGCTTTATCAGGATACAATGCGCAAGATGGGCATAGACCCCTCAAGGATTAAACCGACAAAGACGACCTTCAAAGGCGTCATAGCAGGTGTAGAGGCCAACTATACAGGCTCAGTTACACTTGAAGTGGTCTTCGGATCCTCAGATAACTTCCGAAGCGAGGAGTTAATCTTCGACATAGTCCCATTCCGCAGCGGCTATCACGCACTGCTCGGACGAACCGCATTTGGAAAGTTCATTGCGGTGCCGCACTATGCATACCTCAAGCTCAAGATGCTAGGCCCTCGAGGAGTCATTACGGTCAACGGAAACACCGAACGCTCTCTCCGGACAGAGGAGCATATAGCGACTCTCGCGGCGGAAGTACAAAGCAGCCTCTTAAGGGAATTCTCGAGTTCGGCCGTTAAGCGGCCGGACACCGTCAAGCGTGCCCGGAGTAACCCACTAAAAGACCGCCTGGCATGTTCCGAGCATGCGTAGCAATGCGGCCCCAACCCCAGCCCTCGCGAAATCGCGAGATCAGTACCACGTGTACATAACTACGCTCCGGAGATGCCATGGGCATAGGGGTAGGGGCACGACCGCGGCACGCCCGGAGAGCGGCTCAACCGCACCAGGGGCTCCCAATTTTGTCATTCTTCTTTTTTTTCTTATCCTCAGGACTCCGTTTTCCAGAAGCCCTGTCCGGCAGTAGAATTGCCGAACTCACATGCAACGGCCAGGGAAGCAGAAAAGCTACGTGGAGTGTCCAGGTGGTCTCTATTACGACCAATATACCTGTTTTGCATACAATACCACAGCCTGCCCCTGGAGGGGGACATGTCAAATAGTCCCATCCCTTGCTTATCGCATTATTTGCATCGTTCTGCTTTCATTGCAGTATTTTTTGAATAAACAATGCATCGCTTTTTGCCTATTATTGCATTCCTTTTTTTATATATGTTCACTTATGACATGTCACATCCGTACGCTTTGGTACGGCCAAATACACTAGGGGCTTAAGTTCCCCAAAATATGGTGCGATAAGTCTGAACACTTTCACAAGTGTGGCACCCCGAACTTATAGCATTATATGCATCGGCTCCGAATCATGTCTTGGGTCAATAGTTGGGTTTGCCCGGCTCCCATGTTTTGGTACCTTACGTTCCGTTATATCGGCTAAGGTAGCGCTGGGAGAACCACTGCGACTATGCCCCAGTTGAGCTGGGTTGAGCACCTCAGTGGAGAAAGCTAAAACTGACCGTCATGATAGGGAGAGAGCCGGTCGCTGTTCGAGAGGTTTTTTCGAGTCCCTAAAGACTTATGCCGCTTAGAGCGAGGAGCCGGCTTTGTCCGGCCCAGGCGTGGATAGCACCCCGAATTTGGCCTTCCGAACACTAGGGACTTCGCCGAAATTTAAAATTATAGAATTCTATGGCTAAGTGGGAGTGTTCAAGCATTATAAGTCCGGTTGCCTCGTTCGCTGTGTTGAGCGCCTCCCTCGAAGGACCCAAAAATGGGAACAAGAGCGCTCAAGTTTATCCCGAACACCCCAGTAGTCGTGGCATGGGGGCTGAAGCCAACGACTTGCCATCTCTCAAATTTGATAAACGGCCGCACAGAAGGTAATATTTTAAATTAACAAGCGTTGCCTAGTGCATATGAACAAAGTCTTCAGCGCATAGGATAACAAATGCGAGTCTACTCAAAAATTACATCTTTGGAGCATTCACCCGCTATAAGGCGGGCACCCTACAGGACATCCTTATAGTACATCTCGGGCATGCGATACTCCTTGCCCGGCGGTGGCACGTCCGTCACAAGCTTCTCGGCGTCCATCTTGCCCCAGTGCACTTTAGCGTGGGCAAGGGCCCGACGGGCACCTTCAATGCAGACGGAATGCTTGATGACTTCAATCCATGGATAGACGTCCACCAGCCGCCGCACTAGACCGAAGTAGCTCCCAGACATGGCTTCTTTGGGCCACAGCCGAACTATGAGGCCCTTCATGGCCTGTTCGACCACCTTGTGGAGCTCGACCAACTGCTTCAGCTGGTCGCTCAGGGCACCGGATGTCCGGCCTCAGCACACTGAGACCAGAATACCTTCTTCGTGGAGCTCCCCTCCTCAGCCCGGTAGAATGCGGCAGCATCGGACACACTGCGGGGCAGATCTACGAATGCTCCTGGAGAGCTCCGGATTCGGGTAAGTAACAAGTAATTCACTTTCACGTGCTTGCTTTGCATGAAGAATGCCTTACCGCTGCTATCTTCTTTATTGCCTCAATTTCCTGGAGGGCTTTTTGCGCTTCGGCCTTAGCGGCTTTGGCACTCTCAAGAGCTGAGGCGAGCTCGGACTCTCGGGTCTTCGAGTCACGCTCCAACCTCTCATGTTTTTCCACGAGAGCCTGGAGCTCTTGCCGCACCTCCGCCACCCGCGCCTCCTGCTTCTCTCGCTCGGCGCGCTCTACGGACGCATTGCTTTTGGCCTTGGACACTGCCTCTTTTAGGGTCGCCACCTCGTTCGTGGCCCCGGCGATACTCACGTTATTCTTGTCATTTTTTGCAACCAAATCCTTTCCATAAGGTATTACTTTAATAAGGTATCACTTACCTTCCTTGTCCTCGAGCTTCTTCTTGGCAAGGCCGAGCTTGTTCTCGGACCGCTCGAGGTCTTGCTTCAATACACCAACCTCCGCAGTCAGCGCGGCAGAGGTCAGCAGCGCAGCCTGCATTCCCATATTGACATGCTTATGTTGGACTCCTGCGTATATCTTTTTAGATCCTTAGTTCGGCTTTTCTTTCCGAACACAAAACTGAGCATCAGGGGCTACTTTCTATGCGGTATTATTTTTACATATCTTAATTACATACCTCAAAGCCTATTAGGAGGCTGGCACAGGCTTCAGTCAGCCCGCTCTTGGCTGACTGAACATTCTGGATCACCGCACTCATAACAGTGCGGTGCTCCTCGTCGATGGAGGCGCCGTTAAGCGCCTCCAGCAAATTATCCGGCACCTCCGGTTGGACGGAGGTCACCGGCGTCGCAGTCTCGCCCTTCTCACAAGGGGGCCACCCGCCGGACTCCAGAACCACTACTGGTTCCAGTGTGGAGCCCGGCCCAGGGCCGAACTCAGAACCCTTTGGGGGTTGATCCCCCCCGTGCCCAAAGTCCGGAAGGTTGCCCTGGGGCACTCCGGAACCTCTTCCTGGCTAGGCCCATTTTGGGACCCCACCTCGGCGTCATCCGCAGCACGGGGAGAGGAGACGACCGAACGTGAAGTGCTATCCATGTCCGATGGCGCCAGGGAGCCGCTCGTTGAAGTACCGAGCCTGTCCTTGGGCGGGCTGCAAGGTTATATTCGGCGATTAAGATTCTATGCGACAAATGAGACACCATGAGTTATTCTGGTATCCGGACAGTTACGAAGTCGCCAGGGTCTTAGTCCTCGACGGCCACTCCTCCTCATCGTCCTCGGCGTTGGTGGAGTAGTCCGGGGGGGGAGGGTCCTTCCCTTCTTGGACCCTTCGGCCTCCCCCGCTGGGGAGGCCTTCCTTTTCTTCTCTCCCCCCGCTGGGGGAGAGGCCTCTTTTTTTTCTCCCCCTCGTCTTAAGGGGAGGAGTCCGCCTCGGAGTCGTCGGATGATGAGTCCGATAACACCTGACGCCGGGAACTCTTTTGGGTTCCCGTGGCCTTCTTCTTGGCCTTGTTCTCTGGCACCACATAAGGCGTCGGGGCCAGCAGCCCCGTTAATTGGGCGTCCGCTGGGTCTTCTGGCAAGGGAGCCAGGCAGTTCACCTGCTCGGACGTCTTTTGCCAGGCCTGTCAAAGGTAAAGGGAGTTTAGATCCCGCATAGAGTCAAGCTATGGAAACTAAGCGTCCTGTAAAGGGAAAAATAGCTTACCTCGCTGGCTTGGTGCTGCGAGCTGAATCCGTGGTCTTTGGTAGCGGATGCGGGGGCCTCGGCGCCCTTGAACAGCACCTTCCAAGCATCTTCGTACGTAGTGTCGAAGAGCCTGCTCAAGGTTCGGTGCTGTGCCGGATCAAACTCCCACAAATTGAAGGCCCATTTCTGGCACAGGAGGATCCGGTGGATGAGCATGACCTAGACTACATTGACAAGCTTGAGCTTCTTGTTCACCAAGGTTTGGACGCAGGATTGGAGTCCGGTCAGCTCCTCCAAATCACCCCATGATAGGCCCTTCTCTTTCCAGGAGGCGAGCCGCGTGGGGCATCGAGCCATAGGATGTTGGGCATCTTTCCCACCATGGCACCTCCGCACTTCGCTTGGCGGCCGCCCACTACCTTCGGCTTGACATTGAAGGTCTTCAGCCATAAGCCGAAGTGGGGCTGGATGCAGAGGAAGGCCTCGCACACGACGATGAACGCCGAGATGTTGAGGATAAAATTCGGGGCCAGATCATGGAAATCCAGGCCATAGTAGAACATGAACCCACGGACAAATGGGTGAAGTGGAAAACCTAGTCCGCGGAGGAAGTCGGTGAGGAACACCACCCTCTCATGCGGCCCGGGGGTGGGGATGAGCTACCCCTCATCGGGAAGCCGATGCGCCATGTCGCTGGACAAGTATCCGGCCTTTCGCAGCCTCTTGATGTGCCCCTCCGTGACGGAGGAGGCCATCCACTTGCCTCCCGCCCTGGACATGGCTGGGGAAGGTTGAGGCGAGATGTGCGGACTTGGGCGCTGGAGCTCGAGTACGCGGAAATGGATAAACAAAGGAGGAAGAAGGCGTGGGTAAAAAGGTGAATCCTATCCCCTTATATGGGTGGACAAAACTATGCGTCCCCACCAGCCTGGTAAAACTCGCTGATCTCCCAAGCGCCGTAATCAATGGAGCGGTTTGGTTACCCACTCCCGTATTGTTGAGAATCCCGGAATAAGGGGACACGATCTCTGCTTTGACAAGAAGTGCCAAGGAAACCGCTTCGCTAAACGCGCTGAGGTGGAACAGTAAAAACGATTCGAATAAAGGCTTGGCTATGGTGTGATGTCACGCCACGGAATACGTCACCAGATTGAACTTGTGTAAATATTATTCTCTCTACGGTGGTATGTGGAACTTATTTTGCAGAGCCGGACACTATCCTTGTGTTCAAAATCTTCTATGAAGTATTCGGAGGAGGAACCCGCCATGAAATGCCGAAGACAATATGCGCGCCGGACTCGTCGTCATTGAAGCCTGGTTCAGGGGATACTGAGGGAGTCCTGGACTAGGGGGTGTCCGGATAGCCAAACTATCATCATTGGCCGGACTCCAAGACTATGAAGATAAAAGATTGAAGACTCCGTCCCGTGCCGGATGGGACTTTCCTTGGCGTGGAAGGCAAGCTTGGCAATACGGATATGTAGATCTCCTACCATTGTAACTGACTCTGTGTAACCCTAGCCCTCTCCGGTGTCTATATAAACCGGAGGGTTTTAGTCCGTAGGACGAACAACAATCATACCATAGGCTAGCTTCTAGGGTTTAGCCTCATTGATCTCGTGGTAGATCCACTCTTGTACTACCCATATCATCAATATTAATCAAGCAGGAGTAGGGTTTTACCTCCACCGAGAGGGCCCGAACCTGGGTAAAAACATCGTGTCCCTTGTCTCCTGTTACCATCCGCCTAGACGCACAGTTTGGGACCCCCTACCCGAGATCCGCCGGTTTTGACACCGACAGTAACCATGAAGGAGAAATATCGCGGCAAGGATCAAATCCACACAGCCAGCGGAGAAGGTATGAGTATACGTCACTTTGGTCACTCAATATTTCGTACCCCTAGACGTAAACTTCATTTAAGAAAATTCTGCATGTCCCTAGTGCACATAAAAATCTTCTTTCCGTTCATCGAATTGCCATTGGTAATCATGTCTCTCTCGAGTTTCACCCTTATTTCTTTTTGATCAAGGATCAGGCAACGAGGGAAATTCTCTATCGAGGTAGATGTGTTCGAGAGTTCTACCCGTTGAATCTGGAGTTTAGAAGATTTAATAAACAAGCTTGTGGTGCTATCATGCTTACGTCCACACGATGGCACGATCGTTTAGGACATCCCTCTTTTTCTTTAGTTGAAAAGTTGCTTAGGAAAAATAAGCTCCCGTTTGTTGTTGAGCGTCATGTTGAAACTATTTGTGATTCTTGTCAACGAGCTAAAAGTCGTCAATTGCCATATCCTATTTCTACTAGTGTTTCTTCCAAACCATTACAACTCATTTTTTCCGATGTTTGGGGTCCTGCCCCCAACTCTGTTGGTAGACATACTTATTATGTGTGTTTCATTGATGACTACAGTAAATTCTCTTGGATCCATCTTCTGAAAAGAAGATCAGATGTGTTTCAAGTTTTCCAAAATTTTCAAGCTCTTGTTCACGCAAGTTTGACAGCAAAACCATTGATGTCCAATCAGATTGGGAGTGGGGGAGTACGAAAAATTGAACTCCATCTTCCAAAATCTTGGCATCTCTCACCACGTGTCATGCCCGCATGCTCACCAACAAAACGGTTCAGCTGAACGTAAACATAGACACATCGTTGAGGTCGGCCTTGCTCTTCTGGCAGGAGCCTGTATGCCTCTCAAGTTTTGGGACGAAGCATTCCTCACGGCCGCTCACATTATCAACATGCTGCCCAGTCATGTCATTAATAATGAAACTCCGGTAGAACGCCTTCTTCACACCAAACCTAACTATAAATCTCTTCGTGTCTTTGGGTGTGCATGTTGGCCAAATCTCCGTCCCTACAACAATCACAAACTCAAGTTTCGATCAAAACAGTGTGTCTTCCTAGGGTATAGTGCTCAGCATAAGGGTGTCAAGTGTCTAGATGTCTCCACTGGTCATGTTTACATCTCACGTGATGTTGTATTCGATGAAACAAAATTTCCGTTTGCTGATCTACACCCTAATGCTGGCGCACTTCTTCGAAAAGAAATCCTCCTTTTGGCACCTCATCTTACAAGTTTTCGTCAAGGGGGACAAAATATCGGTGATCAATTGTTGACTAACTCATCTAATGATCTGCATGAGCTTTGTGTTGATGAAACAGGAGAAAATCGCGAGAAAAATGCTGCTGAAAATAATCCGGACGGGCCATATTTTTTTGTGTTCCACTGGAGGAGACAGATCCTCCTTGGGATCCGTCCAGGCGTGGGGGATCAGATCCGCCTCGGGATCGCCACCCTCTAACGAGACAAGTGCAGGCGAGCGCGCAGTAGCCTCCCCAGATTCGCGCAGTACCGGCTCCGCGGGCGACACACGGGCTTCGTCGGCTGGCTGCACCGGATCTCCCATCCCGGGCCAATCGCCACTCGCCATCTAGCAGGCTCCGGGTGGCCCAGGAGGTGCGCGGTATGCAACCCAACCGGTGACATACAAGCGGCGCGATAGCGCGCGGCCCAGGGAGGGCGCGGGACTGGGCACCGGTCCGACCAGCGCGGATACCCGAGTGGATGCGCCATCATCACGCGATGATGAGCTGCTCGCCCGCACTCCTGGATCTTCTGCGGCTGCTCCAGGCGCCCAGCATCAACTTTCAGTCGCAGAAAATTGTATGCTGCTAGGTGGCGCTGCTGGATCAGAATCCTCCTCAGGATTCAGTGCTGCAAATGATTTGAGAGCTGCGGGATCTTCTATGGCAACAGAGATGATTGCTCAGCAGCCACATCGCACACGTCTACAACAAGGGGTAATTCAACCTGTCAACTACAAGCATATAACCAAGTATGGTATGGTTTGTTCCACAGGTGAACCAGATGAACCTAACACTCTTGAAGCAGCATTATGTGATGAGAAGTGGAAGAAAGCCATGCATGAAGAATACATGGCATAGCAGAAAAATAAAACATGGCACTTGGTTCCCCCACAGCAAGGTAAAAACTTGATTGATTACAAGTGGGGTTTTAGGATTAAGAGGAAATCTGATGGAACCATTGATCGTTATAAAGCTAGGCTTGTTGCAAAATATTTTAAGCAGAGGTATGACATAGACTATGAGGAAACTTTTAGTCCAGTGGTAAAAGATGCTACTATCCGTCCTGTTCTGTTTATTGTTGTTTCCAGAGGATGGAGTCTCAGACAGCTTGATGTGCAGAATGCGTTTCTCCATGGTGTTCTAGAATAGGAAGTGTACGTGAAACAACCTCCTGGGTTTGATAGTAAGACTGCTCCTTCCTATGTGTGTAATCTTGATAAAGCTCTATATGGGTTAAAGCAAGCTCCAAGGGCATGGTACTCTCGTCTCTGTAACAAAATGCAAGCACTTGGTTTTGTTCCATCAAAGTCTGACACATCATTGTTCATCTACAACAAGTCCAACACATGCATATTTTTTCTCATATATGTTAATGATATCATTGTTACCAGCTCATCAGATGAAGCAATCATAGGGCTACACAAGGACTTGAGTGCAGATTTTGCTCTAAAGGATCTTGGTGACTTGCAGTACTCTCTCAAGAAAAGTATGCAACTGAGTTGGTTAAGAAGGCTGGATTACAAGGTTGTAAACCTTCACTCACCCCATTGTCTAGCTCAGAAAAGCTATCTCTTGCAGAGGGTAAACTTCGGAGTTTAGAGGACAACACCAAATACAAAAGCCTAGTTGGAGCTCTTCAGTATCTCACACTTACTAGGCCTGATATCTAATTTACTGTTAACAAAGTCTGCCAATTTTTTCATGCAACTACCAATGTTCATTTGACAGCTGCAAAACGTATAGTCAGATATGTGAAGCACACTCTATGTATGGGCCTAAGTTTCAGCCAGTCACATTCTACTCTTGTCAGTGCCTTCTCTGACTCTGATTGGGCAGGCTGTCTGGATGACAGACGTTCTACTGGTGGTTTTGCAGTATTCTTTGGACCAAATTTGATATCTTGGTGTGCACGAAAACAGGCTACTATGTCCAGGTCAAGTATAGAGGCAGAATACAAGGCATTAGAAAATGTAACAGCTGAGATTATATGGGTTCAGTCCATGTTAAAGGAACTTGGTGTTCAAAGTAAGCAAGCTCCTTGTTTATTTTGTGACAACCTCGGTGCTACATATCTCTCTGCAAACCCAGTCTTCCATGCCAGGACAAAACACATAGAGATAGACTTTCACTTTGTCAGAGAGAGAGTTGCTCAGAAGAAACTTGAGATTCGCTTTGTGCATTCCAGAGATCAACTCGCAGATGGATTCACAAAGCCCTTGCCTACAAGAAGTTTTGAAGACTTCAAGCATAATCTCAACTTTATGAAGTTGTGATTAAGGGAGGGTGTTAAACATGTGCATGTCACGTTGGATGCCACCGGCCGATGCTAGGAGAAGATACTACGTTTGAGCCAAGGATAGAATAGGTAGTTGGGTAGTTTAAACATCTATCTCAATTGTATCTATCTCTATCTCCTTCTCCAAGTATTCTCCCTAGAATATCTCTCTGTAAACAACTCCTTGTACCGATCGGCGCCAGGGTGGCTGCGCCCCCTCTATATAACATGAAGCACGTCCCTCTCTCGAGGTAAGACATTTTCCGCTATAGCACACAATTGTCAACTATCTTTTTAGTTTTTGTTGGTTGACCACTGAGCCAAACATATTCAGATAAATGAGGAGCTACAAAGAAACATAATCGTTGCCAGCATTATCAATGTGATCTCTCTAAGTAGCATCATGTCAACTGATTGCTATTAGAAATAGTAATTCTTGACGTTCTGGTTTTTACAGTTCTCTCGCCTGCAGAATCAACATCTAGAATGGAAAGTAAAAGTGAATACTTAATGTTATCCAGAGATCAAAAGTTTCACACTTCGCACCAAGTCCTTTCTCCAACTAGTGTTTCCTAGAAAAGCTTACTTATGCAACTGATAGTCAAAATTTATCTCTTAGTTGTTATAACCACATGATATGAAATCTTAGTAGTAGGGATTCAAACAAAAGAAAACACCTTAATTTGTTGGCCCATAATTACATCCAAACTAATGCACCAACTGGATATTATGTTGTCATTACTTGGCGATTTAAAAACTAAAGGAGAAGGTAATCTCCTTATTGTTAGTACCTTCCATGCATGCATATACACTACATTTTGATGTCATGCGACTTATAAAGGTTAGGGAAGTGTGTTTATAATGTTTTTAGCCAGAATGTGCATTTATATCAAAGGCATAGTGGAGAGCCGGATCTTAATGTTGTTGTTAGCACACATAGTTCAGTGTGTGTGCGGGTGTTGACATGGTGGTCACCGCGAGCAGTTGTGCCCACGGCCTAGCCTGTGTTAGTGGTTGTAGTTGGCGTAGTTGTAGAGGTAGTGGCACATGTTCTAGGCAGGGCTGTGGTTCTGTAAGTGTATATATACCCAGCCTTTGAGCTAATACAAGTGTGTTGAATCCCTAATCTCATTTACATGGTATCAAACGTAGGGGAGTTGCTCAACCATTTCGCGCACGATCCCCCTTCCACTGCCATGGATTCCAACCCCATCCACACCCCACTCCCTCTCTCAACGGCGACGAGGCCGTCCTGGCTGCCGCTGCTGACCCCACTGATGGTGCTTCCCCACGTCCGTGGCCTCTCCCGCCATGCTCCGCATCGCCCCTACTGCTCCTTTAGCCGTGGCTCAGCCCACCCCTCCCTCTGTTCTCCAAACGCTTAACATCCATCGTCTCGTCCCTGTGGTCCTTGACCATGCCACCGGCAACTACGCCCAATGGCGCCAGCACTTCGACGCTGTGCTCAGTATGTTTGGCCTCCATGACCACGTCGCCGCTGACGCCATGCACCGCTCTCCCAACTGGGTGATGGCTGATCGCGCCGTCGTAGACTGTCTCTCCACCACCATCTCGCGAGATATCCTCGATGCGTTCATGCAGCCCAAGGACACCGTCGCCGCCGCTGTCTAGGCTGCCTTCGACGCCATCTTCTGGGCCAACCAACTCTCCCGCTCCATCTACATCGACGTCGAGTACCACGCCCTTGTGCAAGGGGACATGTCCATCATGCAGTACTGCACCAAGCTCAAGGTCTATGCCGACCAACTTCGCTCTCTGGGCCAGCCGGTCACCGAGATGCGGCAGGTGTTCCATCTGTTGTGCGGTCTGAACCGCTAGTACCATGCGGCCATCACACACATCACATCACATGACCCCCTTCCCTCCTTCCTATAGACGCGGTCATTCTTGTTATTGGAGGAGCTCCGCGCTGAACAGGTGGTGCGCCACCAGAATGCCACGCGCTCGTCATCGCGCGCCCTACCACGCCGGCACCTCTTGCACCTACCATCGATACTAGCTCCTCTGGTGCTAGTCGTGGGCGCGGGAAGAAGCATGGGCACAGCAAGGGGGGCCTCCAGTTTCGCTGGACTGCAACCGCCACGGCCTCTCCTTGGCTACCCGGCCGAACACCGAGGGTGAACTCCTAGACTGCCTTGTCCAATCCTGGCCCGTCGCTTGGCATGCCCCTGGCGCCGGCGTGCTCGGTCCATGCCCCGGCACCCCTCATCAGCAAGCCATGATGGCCATGCTGTTCCTGCTCGCTACCCTGCTGGCGTACGGTTACGGCGCCCCGGCGGTGTGCCGCCTCCCTATGGCTACGATCCTGCACCACCTCCGCCTCAGCAGCTGCAACAAACCTGGACATGGCGTCGCTCCAGGATGCTCTGCACAGCGCCACCTCCGGCCCCTCGTCGTCCGGTCGTACCTTTGATTGGTACCTCGACTCGGGTGCTGCTATGCACATGGCATCAAACACTGGTACTCTTTCTTCTCTCTATCCTCCCCCCCCCCCTCATACCTCTGTCATCTTTGGGAATGATGCTCATCTTCCCATCACACACGTTGGCACTGGTTCCCTCCCCATCTTCACCAATCCCCTCGAGCTCTGTAGTTTCCTTCCTGTTGGAATTTGTTAGTAGGCATTTGGCCCAATGCCCAACTAAAAATCTGAAATTCTCATGGCGCATTCATGCATGGCTGTGAGTGGTGTGAGTGGGACTAAAGTTTAGTCCCACCCCGGAAGTTGAGTTGGAGTTGCACCTCTTTATAAGGTGAGCTCTTCTACCACTTGTACGAGCATGAGAAGAGGAGACCTACATGCACGCTCCTCCTCCTCGCTCGCCTCGCCATGCTGCGTCGGGTTTCGAGAATGAGCCGAGCTGAGGACAAAGCAATGCACGTTCTCTATATTTTTGCAACTCGGGAAAAATTAATGAGTCATTAATTAATAATTAACGGACGCATTAATTACCGAACCATTTCCGATTCTTTTGCATCATGACTTGGACGTGGGGTTTACTCCCATGACCTACCCAGTCTGCATTATATAGTCAGGCAGATGTCTACCCTAGTCGCAGCAGCATCATATGGTTTCGCAACATTCCAGATCATTGCGCCGCCATGCAAGTCTTCTCCATCCCTCCTTTCGGCGTGCACCGTGAGAAGGGACAACATGCCTGTGGAACCCTGCCTGTACGGGAGAGGGGCGATCAGGTTTTGGGAAGCGCACTCGCGCGATTGCTGGCAGTGACGACTTCGCCAACAACGACTTCTACCCTGACCTCGGCAACCTCTTCCTCAACGACATGGGCGACAACATCAATGTCAACTGTGTTGCTCCTGTTGCACCATATGTGATTCTGTCCTTGTTTCATATCGTGGTAGAATTCATGTTCGATCTCTTCATCTACTATGCTAGTACGCATGATTTAATCAAGGAGGTTAAGGATTTCTTATCTCGTTGTTTTGAGATGAAGGATCTAGGAGTAGCTGATGTTATCTTAAACATTAAGTTGTTGAGAAAAGAGAATGGTGGGATTACACTGCTTCAACCTCACGATGTTTCAAAAATTCAAGATCAAGTCAAACTCAAAAGTATTGAAATTTCAAAAATAAAATGTTCATCATGTGGCAAATTTTCATTTGTTAATATTCATGGTGAAATAACATTTTTGCGATGTGGTTTGATGCCCTAATTTAAACAAAACAGAAATAGAAAAGGTTAAATAAAAATAAAAAGAAAAGCTTCCCCTGCCCCCTGGGCCTCGGCCCACCAGGGACAGATCCAGCTGGTCTGGCCCAGCCCCTTCCCGGCTTGCCTTCTCCCCATGTTCCCCCGACCGGGGTCGCAATAGGGCGAGCACCGCCGGACTGCCTCGATGGCGATTCCTCAAAGAGGATAAGGTCGAGCACCCCTCAACGCCTCGGCCTCCTCCCCACCTACCTCCACTCCCCTCTCTTGCCTTCCAAATCCATCTGCTCCTCCCCCTCTGTGCCTCGCTCGCCCGCATCACCCGAGCGCCATCGCCGCCGTCCCACCTCGCATCACCGCGGCGACCGCCTTCCCCGTGCTCCTCCGGCGTGACCAGCCGCTCCGCCGTGCTCCGCTACATCGACTACGGCCACGAATGCGAGCCGGCGAACCCCACCGCACAGATCTGCACCTTCTTCTTTCTCCTCAGGTCGTCGGCGATCTCCGACTCCGGCCACCCCCTACGCTTCTAGCCCTCAACGAGCTGCCTTGTGCTTGTCGGTGAGCACCGCCCACTTCCCCTCTGTTTTCCCCTTCGTTTGCTTCCCGAGTTTCGCCCTACTGCCGTAGTCATAGGTCGCCGCTGCCCTGCTGCATCACAGCCGTGGCCACCACTGCCGTGGCCCCGTCCGAGCCCTCCATCGTGCTCCTGGTGTTCCCAGGAGCCCAGCGAGCCCTTCCTCTCGCCCTCCCGTGCCCCCTAGCCCATTCCCGACGTGACCCCGCATGACGCCGCCACCCGTGCTAGCCACCGACGGTTATTCCGATCGTCCCCGGGCGAGCCACCACCATCACCCGACGCGGCGTCATGCGCGCATTCGAACAGCGCCAACCGCACGCAAAACAGCTGCCACTAGCTCGATTCCGGCGAGTGCCCGAGCCCTGCGTCGTGATTTTGGTCACCGGCGGCAAAGCTCCGGCGCCACCGCGTACGCGGCCAGCCTTAGGAACCACCCTGGTCACTACAGGTGGGTCCCGTGGGCCTACTTGACCGCGTTGACTCAAGTCAACGTGCAAACTGTGCACATCAGCCAATGACATGACGGGCCCGCTCCCTTAATCACTGTTTTGTTAATTATTTTAATTTGGTATTAGTTTAGCCACCGACTATGGTGTCCCACCTAGCTAATTAACTCAGTTAGATAATTGGTTTAACTACTGTGTATGACAGAAGGGCCCCACTTGTCAGTTTGACTGGTCAGTGGTCAACTCTGTTGACTACTGCCTGGGCTTTGACTGGCCCCACATGTCAATGACTATGGCTGGCTCAGTCTAAGTATAAAAGTTTTTAACTGTTTTGATTTGAATTAATTTAATCATAATAATTCTAAAATATTGTTAAAACTTTAGAAATTCTTATAAAATAATCCGTAACTCGGATGAAAATGTTTTGTACATGAAAGTTGCTCAGAACGGCGAGACGAATCCAAGCACGGGGTCCGTTTGTCTGCCACACGTCCCTAGCATAGCAAACGTCAAACATTTAACCTCTGGTTCATCTGTGTGATAGACTTCCGGAACCGGGAAAACTTTCCCGGATGTTTCCCCCTTCGCCAGTATCGCCTAGCACTGCGTTAGAACACCCACTACAAAAAAATACCCTTCCGTGATGATACGTGTTTGCCACAGTAGGTCGCGTTTTTTGTCATGCATGTACATCCATGACAAATTTATGACAGAATCAAGATAGTCATACCTGTGCTGTCGTAGAAGTGTTCCATGACATTACCAAAATTATCATCACGGAAAAGTCCACTTCCATGACGATAAATCGCGCGTCACAGAAGTGCTTTCGTCAAGGGTGACCAACACGTGGCATCCACAGTAACGGAGCGCCGTTAAGCTATCGGGTTGGATTTTGAATCCGATAACCCGTTAACAGCCCCGACCAATGGGAAATTTCCACATGTAAAAGTCCGATTGGCCGAAGGGAACACCTGTCAGCTCGTCAGTGGGCCAGATGTCGCCCGTCCATTGGAGGAGACATGCCTATGGTACGTTGACACGTGGCTGGGCCCAACAGAGGCCCATATAGGTTAAAAAGGCCGGCCCAGTCAAAGGCCCGTAGAACTTAATCAGGTACTAGTGGGCCAGCCCAATAACGGCCTGCTTAATAAAGGCCCAGTTACAGCCCAAAACCAGATCTGGCCCGTTAATTGTTCGCCCAATATTTGTGCCCATTTATGGCCCGAAGCCAGATCTGGCCCGTTAATTATTTGCCCAATATTTGGGCCCATTTGCGGCCCGAAGCCAGATCTGGCCCGTTAATTGTTCGCCGAATATTCGGGCCCAACTACAGCCCAGTGACTTTCGGCCTGTTAGAGGCCTGATGTAGACATGGGCCCATTTCAGCCCGGTGTGACTTTCGGCCTGGGAATGGCCCGTGCTGCCCATGGGCCATATATGGTCTGACGGGACATCGGGCCCACTAACAGCCCGTGCTAAAGGTGGCAACAGTTAAGCCCAACGTGACTTTGGGCCTATTAAAGGCATGTCACGTAATTCGGCCCGTTGATGCCTGTACTAAGCTTTCCGCCTCTTAAAGGCCCATGATATCTGTGGGCCAACTAAGGCCCGAGATATGTTTCGGCCTGGTAACGGCCCGTGAGCTAACTGGGCCCATAACGGCCCGGTCTACATTTCGGCCTGCTGAAGGTCCGTCGAGGGCTAGTGAAAATTGAGGCCCAACATGCATTTTGGCCTGCTAAAGGCCCGTGGTTTCATCTTGGCCGTAACAGGCCAGTACAATATTCAGCCTGTTAATGCCCCAACGCTACCTGGGCCGAACTAAGCGCTGGCTCGACAAAAGGCCCAACTAAAATATAGGCTGGTGTAAGTTTGGGCCTGGCGCAATGTGTGAAGGCGCCAATCATTCGGGCCCAAGAAAGACGCAGGCCGGCCCAATTGTGGCCCGCTAAAAACCTGGCCCATTATCGTATGTTTCGGCCCGGTCGACTACATCTGATTTTTTTTCAGATAGTGAATGATGGCAGTAACTAGTAGGAGTTAAGAACAAACCTACTCTATACAATAAAGAAATTACGACATAGTAACTAAAAATAAACCTACACTATACAATAAAATATTTAAGGTATATTACATCCACTGGGCATCGAAGTTCGCCACCAGTGATTGTAAAGCGCAACGAAGAAGCAGATTACAAAAACTGGGCACCATTGCAGCATAACAAAATAATACTGAACCGAGACCACTTCCAAGACAGTTCAAGAAAGGTTAGCCTTGTGGGGGAACTGTTGTGCAAGCTGCTGAGCAAGGCTGTGAGACCGGCCTAGCATGTCGGTCATAGCTTCCAGGTGTAGCTGTTTAGCGATGAGGTTCTCATTGGTGTTCTCCGCAATCTTTCTTAGAGATAGGACTTCAAGTCGAAGTTGAGTTGCAGAATGCCTTTCTGCTAGAACTTGGGACTGAAGAAGTCGAACTGATTCAGACAACGAATTCTGTGAGCTTGTCTGACTGTTAGTCTCAAGTAACTTGAACACTGCATCAAGACAATACTTTGGGGTTGTCTCGCTATCTTCAAGATGTTTTGCCTTCTTTGATGCAATATATGTTGGGTTTGTCTCACAGCCTTCAGCAGACTTGTGCATGCCATCAGGCATATCACCCTGAAACAAAGCAGAGAGATGACAGGTTTTGCACGTGTATAAACAAAGATGATAATTGTTCTGTCAATTCTATCCAATTTCAAATTAGAAAATAAAAAGTAAGTTCAAAATATCAATAGCATAATTTGGCATTGTTCATAATGCGGGGAGCTTCACCACACTACTGGATTACCATGTCAACATAACAAGCATAGATGAAGGGCAAAGAAAAATCATTCTATCTATTTTGGATAATGTGCATGGCATGTTGTTCATATCATCAGCCACATCAGTAAGATAAAACAGGAGATGACAAGGTGCAAACGTGGGCTGCTTCACCACACACTAGATTATAGATCCACAAAACCAAGCATACATATAGGGAGTATTAAGTAATGTGCATGGTATGAATAAGAAATTTGGTTTTACAAGTATAACTTAGAACTTACGGTTCTTACGAACATGCATTTTGGTAGAAACAACAAACTAAATAGCAGTAAACGATAGGGAGTATGAGAAAATTAAACAGCAGTTGAGGATAAAGGCTTTAGAAGGACTGATTTACATTAACAGTTAACACCGGCTTTATAATGCCCTTCTCCATGTCAAGGGAAGGATAACTCAAGAATTTCAGCACAGAATCTTCTTCATAAGCATTGCCTGTACTCTACATTTTGTTGAGGATAAAGCGCACTTCGATAATACTGGAATGGATAGAGGATAATGAAGATAAGATGCAGATTGATGCTACATAATCAACTATGAATCCCTGGAAGTACAAGCGTTACAGGACAAAATGTACTAACAAGATCAATGGGCTACGCTTCTGCACTGGCATTGTCTGTGTATTCTACTTGTTGGTAAGATTAAATATAGATCTGATCTTTTTTAGTAAATGGTGGGCGAGGGAGATAAGATGCAGAATGCTACAAAATGAACCAATCCCTCTCGCCATAATACAAGAGTGTTTTGAACACTGGTGTAATGTACAAAACGTTCTTATATTATGGGATGGAGGGAGTAGCTGTTAATGTAAGTACAGTGATAGACCACATTTTTTCCTTACAAGAGGGCTACAGAACTAAATCTCTTCAAAAGCATTTGGTTGATTCTAAATTTGTGTAAGAGTCCATACGGATCTTATAATGTCCACCAAATGGACGATGACGAGGCTAACATGTGCAGTGATGCTACATAATCAAAAAGCTATGAAAGTAAGTATGGTCATACAGGGCAAGAGGTACTCACGAGAGCAATGCAGTGTGCAGTATAGTTGCGAGATTCTATGGTCCCTTGAGAACAAATGTTCTTCTGCTAACAGTTTTTGTACAAGTGAGACATTAAGGCAAATGCAGTAATGTAGTTCAAATTGTGATGTGATATCATAGACAGTACCTTACGCTGTAGCCGAGACCAATGTGTAACAAGATTATTCCATTCACCGTCGAATAAATGTAGCACCGGAGACTTTACAGAAATTTCGTTCAGAGGCCTGCCATCGAAGTGCGCTTGCCTCAGGTAGGAATGATACTTCATCAACGAGTGCTTGAAAAGCGCAACCAACTCTTGCTCGTCATCATAATCTATTTTGCTCCTCGCCTATTTAAAAGAATGAAATCATGTGTCTTCTGTCAGCAGAAACATATGTAGTAATGACCATGAATAACATTAGTACATTACAAACATGCATTTTGGTAGAAACAGCAAACTAAATAGCAGTAAACGATAGGGAGTATGAGCAAATTAAACAACAGTTGGGGATAAAGGCTTTAGAAGGGCTGACTTACATTAACAGTTAACACCGGCTTTATAATGCCCTTCTCCATGTCAAGGGAAGGATAACTCAAGAATTTCAGCACAGAATCTTCTTCATACGCATTGCCTGTACTCTACATTTTGTAGAGAGTAATTATAGATATGATAATACTGGAACGTATAGAGGATAATGAAGATAAGATGCAGATTGATGCTACATAATCAACAACCAATCCCTGGAAGTACAAGCGTTACAGGACAAAATGTACTGACAAGAGCAATGGGCTACACTTCTGCACTGGCATTGTCTGTGTATTCTACTTGTTGGTAGGATTAAATATAGATCTGATCTTTTTAGTAAATGGTGGGCGAGGGAGATAAGATGCAGAATGCTACAAAATGAACCTATCCCTCTTCCCATAATACAAGAGTGTTTTGAACACTGGTGCACTATACAAAACGTTCTTGTATTATGGGACAGAGGGAGTAGCTGTTAATGTAAGTACAGTGATAGACCATGTTCAGTCCTTACAAGAGGACTGCAGAGCTAAACCTCTTAAAAAGCATTGGGTTGATTCTAAAATTGTGTAAGAGTCCATACAGATCTTATAATGTCCACCAAATGGGAGATTACAAGGCTAACATGTGCAGATGATGCTACATAATAAAACAGCTATGAAAGTAAGTATGGTCATACAGGGCAAGAGGTACTCACGAGAGCAATGCAGTGTGTAGTATAGTTGCGAGATTCTGTGGTCCCTTGAGAACGAATGTTCTTCTGCTAACAGTTTTCATACAAGTGAGACATTAAGGCAAATGCAGAAATGTAGTTCAAACTGTGATGTGATATCATAGACAGTACCTTACGCTGCAGCCGAGACCAATGTGTTACAAGATTATTCCAGTCACTGGCGGATAAATGTAGCACCGGAGACTTTACAGAAATTTCGTTCAGAGGCTTGCCATCAAAGTGTGCTTGCCTCAGGTAGGAACGATACTTAATCAACGAGTGCTTGAAAAGCGCAACCAACTCTTGCTTGTCATCACAATCCAGTTTGCTCCTTGCCTATTTAAAAGAATGAAATCTTGTGTCTTATGTCAGCAGAATCATATGCAGTAATGACCATGAATAACATTAGTACATTACTTACGCGTAAGTTGCGGAGGAAGACTGGAAATTGTTCTGTGTCTGCGGTGTAATCTTTCCATGAAGGAAAGATGCGCACAAAGTTACTGACAACAACATAAGCTTCGTCTTCTAAACTAGGAAGAAATGGAACAGGGGTCCTATTTGCTGCAATTGGGGCTCTCTCTGGTTCGAAAAGGGATTTGGCAACTGGATTTGGTGTACTCTTTGCTGGAATGGGGGTTTTGCGTCGTACAGCTAGTGCTATGTCAACTGGCATAATCATACTGTTTGCTACAGTTGGGGTCTGCTGAGTGGGGGCATCAGAAATGACCAGTGTAGTAGGGCTAGAGTCTGCTAGAGTTGGGGTATTTTGTGGGTCAGGTGATATTGCAACTACACCTAATGGGCTATTTGATTTATCAGGTGCCACTACCTTTTCCAAATACTTTTCTTGTGCTCCTCCACGATCAGCAATCGCCCTCTTCCTTTTGAACGTCTGATACACAAGAACAACATTTGAATGGATAGATATGGTATTATGACAGATGGAATATGTACTGAAAATGGATAGGCAGGGCGTATTCACATACACGACGTGTAAACTAAGCTAATGGCACTTCAACAAAGTAGAAGCAATGCAAAGCATCAGTTGCAAGATATGTGCGAGCAATGTAACCTTGGAAAGTTAGAGCAAGTACCTTGATGAATGAAAAAGATAGGGCATCTTCCTCTGACTCCTCCACTAGGGAGCTACATTGACTTAGGTCTCCCTCTAGCTCAGAATCACTGTTAGGATCATATTCTGAGCATGAATCTGTAGGTGGAGAGCGTTTGCATTGCATTGCATCCAGACTTGATTTCAATCCCTTAATGCCAAGTTTGACAGCCATGGCATTGTTCTGCTTTATTCTTTCCATGCGCGCAATCTCATAATCATTATGATGCTGTTCAGAATCTGAGATTCATGAAAACATAAAAAGTAGTCAGATTACCTATGGAATGCATTGCGGATTCAACTCGGAGAGTGTCTCCCTATGAACCCCTGCATATGCAAAGTTCACCTCCCCAACCGTGCTGACCAGACCACACACAGAAATACAAACCCCTTATGTCTCTATAACAGGCAGGCACACATTTCAAAACTGAAGTAGGAACATTAGAATCATATGAAATTCACATTTGAACAAATAAACTAAGCAATTATGAGTGACGTAATGTTTAGCTTCAAGGGTGGAGTGTTGGTAGTGCGACACAAAGCAAGTAAGCAGATTGTATTCCATGTAAAAGATCGAAACCTATGTAAAAGCTGGAAATGACACTTTCTTTCTATGCAGTGTTCGTTACCCACACATGATGGAAGAGACCACATAGAGAAATACTATTCACTCAGGTCTACGGTTCCAGTATTTAGAAACAGGGTGGTCCACCCTAAAAGAATATTGACAACAAATATGACAAGGCAAGCATAGATGTAGTGAATCAATCATTTACTTGTGAGCTTATTAGGACAAGTATGTAGAATTGTAACTGCAGTAAGAGACCGTCCAAAATCTGAATGAAGAAGTTTGTCTAGCACTTATTGTTTGCAACTAATCGACGTGAAAAATTGGATATTATATCGAATGAGTAAGAAAGACAAGTAAAATTGTCAACAAACCTGGCTTGCAGTAGTAATCTGGGTCAATGTCACTACGACCAACAATCCAAAATGACTAGTTTCTGTTCCGAGGGCCGGAATTTTGAAAACCCTGTGAACTTTAGAGGTACTAAAGATTACCGAAATACATCTGAACCATTAAGTGTAGGTAGCACTGAGCACACAACAAACCCTAATGACAGTCCTGCCTAATGAGTAATGAATCAATTAGAAAATGGGTAATGAGGAGTGGCTGCTGAGTGTTGAGGACGTATCTCAGGATAAATCGGGTTGGCTTGGTGGGTGCTGCACGCCTGAGCCCTGAACGGACTGGGAAGGTAGGCACGGCGGTGCGCCCAGTCAGCGGTGACGTTGTTGGGCGAGCGGCTCCTAGCCTCCTGTTAGTCCGGCGTCTCCTCCTAGAGTCATGCGGTCCGGGGGCGAGTAGAGATCGGAAGCGCGCAGCAGAATAGAGGGGAATCGGGGCCTAGGACGACCCAAAATCCCAGGGTGGGCCGGCCCACCGTGGGCACCCTGTAGAGATACACACCCGAGCGGCGAACATGCATTTTTGAAACTAATTTAGGAACATTTAGCTGACCAATTAAACAACTCTGTTTTAATAATATCAGATTCGTATTTGAACATCTTAGCTTGTTTAGCTTGATACGTGGAGCAGTGTTATTATGACACGAAGCACGTGTTCTGATCGTATAGTGATCATAAAAGGGGGAAACTCTATTAAAGAAACCACCACGGAACCAACATGATCAATTAAACCCTAAGCATGATCAATTAAACCGTATTATGGCTGTGCCATGGCAGATTTGAAGCTGCAACAGGAGAAATGATATTTAGCATCCATTGTTTGCTTCGAACTAAGAACTAAATTCTAAGAGCTGAAAAGAAAGTAGAGTAACCAAGTTAAGATCTATTTTCTTGTTGAGATCAAAAAGTTGAGGAGATATAAAGTACCACCTCTCTTGCGGCGCCGTGTAGGCATCGGGGATGCAATGGATGTCGGTGGCGTTGAAGCAGATCTATGATGGTAGACGGGTGCATCGAGGGATAAGTCCCGTTGCGGTGGAAGAGAAGGCCGTGTGAGCGGCCCCGACAAAGAGGACGACGGCGCCGATGAAGTGAGAGGACGTGATGCAAGGCTATTGTTTCGTCACCGTGGATGAGAAATGTCCATCTCTAGCAGTGGATGACGCGGTCTTGATAGGCACTCCGGCATGGTGGAGGACGGTGGCGATGGATGTGGTGGAGGATGGCTGCGATGGGGTGGCGGATGGAGGCTGGTGTGGGGATGGGGTGTCCTAGCGCGGACGGTGTATGAATGGGAAAATGGAGGGAGAGGTACGGGGAACCATGTTTTTGGGACGCGCCTGTCTGAAATATGGGAAAGTTACAAACTTAGCCCCCATTTAAAATTTGGATGTCTCGTCGGTTGGGGATAGGACGGTAATCTTGCATCTCGCCAATATTTGCCCCGAGCGATTTCGGGCGAGGAGAGGGCGGTTGGCGCCCATGGTTGGCGCCCACGGTGTATGAACGGGGCTGACAGGTAGGGTGGTTGTGTCACGTCTGAGTGAAGTTACAAACCTGCCCTATTGAAAATATTTGCCTACATCGATTTCGGTCGAGTCGAGTTTGTTTTGCCGCCCATCGTGTATGAATGGGGAATGGAGGGAGAAACAGTGGTTTTCGGACGAGCTTGAATCAAATGTGTTTTGTCGCCCATGTTTGACGCCCACCGTGTCAGAATGGGCTCAGAGGCGGTCGTGTCACGTCTAATTGAAATTACTAACCTACCCCTATTTAGAGCAGTGGAAATCGGGCCGATGGATTGTCCGTGTAATGGGTAGACAGTAATTTCCATCTCCCAAACACATGGCTTCGGGCAGCCGATGTGGGAGTGGACATTTTGCAGTTTCATTCGAATTTTGGGACAATAAGCATCCACGTTTACCCAGGCAACTAAATTCGAATCCATTTTGTATTCCTATATGAATCTTTATAAATCGTTCTATGTGTTTTTATATATCTTCGAAAGGACGACAAAGATGTATTCCACTGTCATATATGAATATGGTTTACAAATACTGATACTCAAATTCAGAAACTAGTATCCAGTTCAAGGTGAATTCGAATATTTGGAACACTTCATGTCCAACTCAAATGTCACACGCAGCATAATGTGTACTCCCATTTAGATATGTACACAAGCGATGTATCAAGATTCAAATACCGAGTCAATCAACCAAGAATGTACAGAACTAACAAACATATAAACACTTATAGAGTATATGGATCAATAATATCAACTAACATACATAAGCCAGGCCGCTGTACTTTTTTTTGGCTACAACAGCATCTTTTTTTAGCCAGCATCTTGGCCCTTTCCGATGCGTGCCACTTATGGTCCATCTATAATACTACTATTGTTGAATGCACATTCAGCCCGATTGGCATATTTGTAGGTCTAGCACAGCAATCCAAATGAAATGTCTCCGAGTCTTATCAATTAATACAGACATGTGCTCAAATAAAATTACAAACCAAAAAACAAAAAAAATTATTACATGATCTCTAAAGCAAATGGTTTGATTGATTACATGAACAGACAACACAAAGGTTATTCAAGTATGGAAAGAACATTTCACCGATGATTTACCAAGTAGGAATTTAATTTCCTTTTTTCCTTTAGGACCTTAACAATCTAGTCAGTCTCAGCTTGCTTCGTTTTGAAATCCACCAAATATTTAATGGTTGTCTTGAGTACTGCTTGTGATTGTGCTGTTTGCTTCCTCAACATGTCAACTTCATCTCTAAGTGCAGAAGCAGAATCTCTAGTTTAGCCTCTAGAGCATCAGCAGTTGGCAATTCATAATGCACGATTGGGCCGGTGCCACTGCTGTGGGATGATGCAATGTCCATGGGGACCTCGCTCTTTGATCTTGGGCTAACCTGTTTTGCCATTAAAGTTCCGATTGGATTCAGAATAGTTGAAGTTACCAAAACATCTCAACTGGGAGTTATAACAGCAAACCAGTCAAACAAACAAGGAATTAAAGAGTTTCAATTGGATGCTGAAAAGTACTCCCTCCGTCCCATAATGTAAGACGTTTTTTAACACTATGCTAGTGTCAAAAAACGTCCTATATTATGGGACGGAGGGAGTAGTTATTAACATCATTGTAACCCGCTGTTGCAGCAGAAAAGCAGTTAAACCAACAAGTAGATATTTAAGTTAATGCAAACAGGTAATTCTTAGTAAGTATCAAACATATAGATAGGCGCAGTCTACAATATGATTAACAGGCTGTACCATTATGTAATCAGTAGCAAACTAAATTAAGCCAAGCAACATAATTGAACAATTTTGCAATAAGTGGCTAACTAAAATTCCGAGAAGCAGGTAACTGAACTTACGCTTGTTCTTTGTACAGGCACACTGCAACTTATTTTTCGCTTACAAGGTTGTACAAAGGAGTCCATGGCATCAATTGCTTGGGTACGCAGTCCCAATACTTCTTTATTCCCACACTGCATGGGTAAGTCGAATGGTTAATCTGGTAAGATGGTGCGTCCTTGATATTTTATATGAGGACGTGTAGTCAGACTAGTTGTAGCCAAACACATCACACTGGCTTTTACTGTATATTTCATGCGATTACTTTTGGCATATCGAGATCTAAGCAATCTACAATAGGATGAAAAGACTGGCATCCTTCACATTATTAGTGAACTCAGTTCATAGAAACTAGCAATTCAACCATTCTTTGTGTAAATCAAAAGCGTCACTGGAATATTTTTCAGTATCCAATCATACACGCAAAAAGGGGCGACGCCACCATAGGGGCTGGTATGGGCGACTGCCTCAAGTGGCTGGAAAGTGTGCACCTAGTTTGAGTCATCCAGGTTGGCCCACGCTAGTTTTGTTCGTCCCAACGCACGAGCAGGCAATGTAAAAAATGAAGAAAAATGTTTCAATTTGGATGGGCCAATAACATAAGTGCAAGGCAGGCTCGCGGCCCAAACGAGCGCCTCCCATATCAATCGATAGCAGGAAAAATCCCAATTCATTCGCTCCAGCCTCCAGTCTGGTTCGCTCCTAACCTAGCCGCCGCTGGACAGACTGACAGAGCACTTCCTCGCGCCCTCATTGGAGGGCGGTCGCCGGGCTTCAAGCGAATGGAAGGACAAGAAGATGAAGATCCAACCCTGGGTGTAGCCTGCGTGGGAGGCAGCGGCGGCAACACGGGCATGGCATCGAGCTTGCGCAAACGGACAGTCGCAGCTTGCAAGAGTAGCATGCGCAACGAGCAGGTACATCACATCCCTGATTATATCTGATTCAACTCTTCAATTTCTGGCCAATAGTTAAACCTGACGGTGTTGTAAAACTGCTTGTATGTAGGGAATCTATGAGAAAATGAAACCAATTTCTACTTATTTTATAACTCCCCCAATCAATACTGAACTGACTGAATCTGATGTATCTAATCAAGTTTCTGGTGCAAACATACAAGCTCATGTTGTTCTTGAGCCTGAAGTGTCTAATGAACAGACTACTAATGAAGGATTTGATGCAAACCTTTTACATGCTCCTAGTGATGAACATATAGTGTCTAATGAGGGATCTAATGCAAGCATTTTGCAAGCTCCTTGAAGGATTTAGTGTCTAATGATGATCTACTATGTTGAGAGAGACAGAGATTTGCAGGCATTGATGACAAGCAAATTATAGTGCATTTTCATAGCTTGAGGAAACGTCGAGGCCATCTACCAGAAAGTCCCCGTATCATGACAACATAGCATAAATACTTTTCTAATCTGTTGTTTGAAACTATTGGCATACTTGTGCAGGATAGATATATTGATAGGCAGTTTGCGCACTAGTTATACGTGCAATTACACTTCGATATTTTCAGCTAGAGAACGAATAATTCAAGCACGTACAGACCATGTTTGTAGTCCTTGTACACCATGTTGCATTTTGTGTTTTTTGGTGCTTGCATCATTTAGTGTTTATAATCTGAACTACTTTAGATCATTAGCTGGTTTTCAAAGTGCATGTAGCTTCACATTTCTCAAGTTATGTTCATTTCGTGCAAGTGCCGTCGTATTTTTTAAGTTAAATGTTCGCCCCTGGTAACTTGAATTCGTGGATCAACCACTGCACACAAATCATACACGAGTGCCAGTACAAATTAAATGAAATGCAGGGACTTACGCTAGCTCGTTGTACAGGCTCACTGCATGCTTGCGCTTGGGATGTTCAATGTACAAGTTCATGTTACCACTTGCTTGGATGTGCAGGCCTTGTGCTCCTTGCACCCCCCTCTGCATTTTTGACATGACGAATGGTTGATCAAATAAGAGGAATCAACCTTGATGTTGTACCAGAGGACAGATACTTACAAGGTTATACGGGTGTGCAGGATGTGTACCAGATCCCGTAGCCCCGTCATGCTTTGCTAAAAAATGGATTTGCTTGTTTTAGATGATATCTCCAGAAGAAATAAGAGTTAAAGTCAGAGTTGCATAGGCGTGTGAGCTAAGAGAGCAGTGAAAGGATATCCAAACATCATCAGAATAGTGCACAAGGGAGTGATGTGTGGATACCTAGTTTGGGCCGGCGTTTGGGCATGCTCGCCTAGCTAGAGTGCGGGTCACTTCAGAGCCATTGAGGGTGATGCGCTGGCGTTGGCTGGCCGCGCACGGATGCAGATCTTGAGTGGCAGCGGAGCACTACGATGTGGTGGACGAGACCGTTGGTGAAGCTCCAACGACCTCGGGGGGCGGAGGTGCGACGATGTGCTCGGTGAAGTAGCCCCGGTGAGCTCGGAGACGGCGTTGGTGAAGCGCACCTGATGCGGTGGAACTCGGTGTCTGTGAGGCACGTCGGTTGCGGCGGCCGACGTTGTCGGTGGACCACCCGGTGCGGCGGACGAGGGCATAGATGAGGTAGCTCCGGTGCGGTGGTGAAGCGCTACCGTTGTCTTCATCGTTGTCGTCTAGCACAGAGGCGGGGAACGGTGGGGAAAGAGACAAGACGAGGGGTGATTCGAGGGATGGCGGCGAATTAGGGATTTGAGCAATCTGGGCACGGAAGGGGACGGTGGAGAAGAGAGATTTTGCAGGGCTGGAATTGGGGCCCCCAGATATTTCAATCCGAAACGTGGAAGCGCGAACTTATATTGTCGTCATCCTTTTTTGGGGGGGAGGGGGGTGGGTGGCTGGGTGCTACGCGTCCATCTGACACACGCGACCACCCCGAGAGGACTACGCTTCGGTGCCTTAAGGCACCTGCCTTTGTGTCCATGACATGTGGGCCCAACAGGTGGCTGGCCCACATGTCAGTCACCCAAGGGCTGTTGCCTTTAAGGCACCGAAGCAGCATCCACCCCGACACGACCCTGGTCTGCCTGGTGCGCCTACATTTGAGAATGCAAACGAATCTTCTTTCATTTGCAAACGAATCTGTATGTATTACCATGCCCGTGTTTTCCTTGCAGTAATTAGTCAATCGAAACGAGGTACTCCATCCGTTCACTTCTGTAAGTCGTTTCAGACAACTTAAAATGAATTGTTTTGCACATTGTCTGAAATGTCTTCAAGTTCTTATAAAAGTGAACAGAGGGAGTACTATAAATTAATTAATGAGGAGTTATTTAAAAAAAATCGAAACGGTACCCATGCTAACGTGGATTAGAGTGTGTCACATAATTAGTTATTTGAATTAGAGTGTGTGTCACGTAGTTAGTTATTTGAATTAGAATGTGTGTCACATAGCGATCTCCAATTCTAACGTGGATTTCGCATTTCACTGTATCCACGCTACTTTTTTAATACAAATTCATATGTATATGATGAACACCATGGTAGTGAGAAAATTTTGGATGGATTCAAACAAATGACCTACAAAATAGCACAACCAATTCAGCCAATGTCAACTTTTCGAAACTTAGTATGGCACGAATTCGAAATAATTACCTGTATGCCTGGTAATCGGTTCAAATCTTACAATGTACACCGAATTGAAACATCGATATTAAGTCTCGTACTATGTACATTCAAATGTTGTTTTTAGTCCCCCCCCCCCCGCCCCTGCGCACAAACGCTACATACTTCTTGTATCGGTCAATCTTCTTCTCCTAACCACCTTAGCAAGCTATCGGTTTCCAACACACGTTCATTCTTTCTCTCCATGTTTTGATCTCTAAGTCTCTCAACTACACAACCCCTTTTTCCACTCCTGTTACCAAATGTATTTACCTCACACACCCGCCATTGCACCCCATGCCGAGCTCTCCCTCCCCCCCTCTCCCTCTCTCCCTCTCGCTCTAAATACATGCATTGCCTATCTAGCCCCCCAACCTCTCGTGCGCACGAACGCATGTTGTATATCTAGGTAACTCCCTCGAGACTTTCTCACTCTTTCTTCCGCACGGCAGGCCACACTCGCTCAATCTCGCTCTCTTTATCTGAGTCTCGTTTAACCTCGTTTTCTTTCACACACAAATGATATATCTCCCTGTTCGGGCCTCGATCGACACACTCTATACTCTCTCACGCAGATTGTCTATCTAGGTCAGTCCATCCAAGCCGCCGCCACTCTTTCGACCTCATGGTGGGCCATGCTCACTCAATCTCTCTCTCTCTCTCTCTCTCTCTCTGTGTGTGTGTGTGTGTGTGTGTGTGTGTATGTCTCGATTTACCTCTCTCTTTCTCGGACAAAAACGATATATCACCATGTTTGAGCCCAATTCGACCTATTCACATTGTATACTCTCTCACGCACATCGTCTATCTAGGTCACTCTCTCCAACCCGTCTCACTCTTTCAATCGCACGGCGACCCTACGTGACTGAATGACCTTGCTTCCTCCCATGCACAAAATATATCTACACGTCTGTGACTGGATCATCTCTCAAGCTCTATCTTACAGCCCTCACCCTTACCAAAAGCTCAATCGGACAATATCTCTCCAGAGCATATATATTTTTTCAATGAATGTCGGACCACACTCACTATGTCTTCTATCTATATGTCTCTCGATTGACCTCGCTTTCTCATACCGTATCTTCCACGCGTTGAAGCTACTACCTCTCTATCCCTTGCAAAGTCGGACCTATTTACATTGCGAGGGGCACTCCAACATTGGATTAATTTGTGTAGGCATTTATTCTGGTCGGTTTAGATTAAATTTTCGTAGCATTCGGCCCACAACTACTCCAAACGCCGTTGCAACCCACGCAACTCCCCTATAGTTGATTTCCCTCTGGCTCGGTCATCGCTCTCCCGCACGTCCTTTCTCACCTTCAACGTCACACCATGGTATTATTGAAAAAACTGTGTGGTTCTCTTTAATTATTATAAATAAGCTACAAAACTACACACCGATAGTCCACTTGGAATGGAACAAATTTCGACCCACAAATTAAAGTGCTACAAACTACACACCAAGGGGCCCACATGTCATGAAACAAATTTGTTCCCATATACAAATTAAAAAATAAAGAACGAGGATCGAACATGCAACCGGGCCTTCAAGCCGCACATCAATAGGCAACATACGTAGAATAGCAATGTTTGTTGTACCCCCTTTGTTCACATAATGTTTTTATATTACCACAGCCTAATTAATGGATAACATGTAATATTATTTTTAGTACTATTCGCCTTCACTTACTGGTGGGTTCCATGTGTGCTCTCTCTCTCCTCCCCTTCTGCGTTTAGACGCATGGGCAAACAGGAAGAACTCGCGGGTGATGTTGCTGTTGACCATATCTGGACGCGTTCACAAGTCACGGCACCAGTTTCACGTACTAGCAGCACTAGCCAGTGTGTACGTGCAATGCACGTTAATTTGGAAGTATATTAAGTGCATGCGGATATTAACTACTAGGATATTATTTGCGTGTTGTCATGTGATTAGCACTATTTTTGGCATGTAATTAACTGCACGCTAAACGTGTTGAGCGCTCGACATTAAAGCAGTCTAGGTCATTGGATGACAAGGAATACATGTGGCTTGATGACGTTTTATATTTAACTAGACCATGAAGGCGCGCGTTGCCCCGCCCGACCCAAAATTGTAAATATATATAGATTGACTTTAAAATCTTTTTGAATACAAAGTCTATTTGAACTATAAATGTTGCACCAATAGGGCCTCTTTGCAGTAACTTGGTTTCACTAATTTCCTGGTCACTATTTATTAAGAAGAGACAAATACAAAGCATATGTTGACAATAGTACCCAAGAACAAAAAATTAAAATGCAGGTCTCATAGCAATACGTCTGACAAAAGATCCTGCATGTGCACAGCCTTAGTTATTTCATGATTGTCAAAATAATTTCAAACATAAAGCAACAATAACAAATGTATATATGAATTGGCCTCATAATTTCTTGTATATTTATCTACATGTGTACCATCACCCCAGCAGGGACCAACAAAAGATACACCCAGTTTAAGCCTCTTTGCTCAATAAAAAAAGAGAAGACTCAATTGATGCATCTATTCTTACCAGCAGAAAATTGCAAAAACAAAAATGCATCTATTTTTACCATGAGCAAAAGAAGAAAATAAAAAGGCATTCGGCATGTACCTAGGAAAAAGAGAAGGAAATGATTGTGAAGCATCTGTTCTTATCAGTACCATAAATTTCCATCCCAATTTTGAATCAGTGAAATCATCCCTTTTTGGCAGTGTATATTCTCAACAACTGGAAGTGCATGCATATACATTCTCATAAGTGGCCAGTACACAACAAGAAGTCGTAAACAAGAAGTTTCAGAGCATTTGTACATGATAGTAGGGAAAGAAGAAATACAGGTGTTAATCAAATCAATGTCCATCATTTTTCCAACAGAAAATTACACACGTAGAGCGAATTTAAACATCTATCATCAACATCACTTTCAGGTCGACGGTTTTTGCAACCACCGATAGCACTACTTGCAAACCCATGGATTTGCAACCGATTCAGAGAAATATCACACAAATAAATAGAAGAAGGTAGAGATAGAAATAGGTTACGTAAGCAGATCCAGGGAGATCTTTCAAGTATCAATAAGCACCTAAAAATTGATATTTTAAAGTGTTGAATAAGTAAATGATAAAAATTACCCCATGGCACCATTGTGCTTTCTGGCTGTGATATGTGATCCCTAGTTGCTCGCAACATAAGTCGGTTTGTACATTCCCATGATTAACTCTTTCTGAATTCACTTGTCTCCTGCAAATAGTGAAGATGCACACTGATAGCTGGTCATTCTAGTACAATGACAACATGCTTCAAACAAAAATGGGATAACAGCCAATAGTCTAAAAAAATTGATGATCAAACATTAATATTTTCTACTAAAATTGTAAAGCAGAACAACAATATCCATGCTTTTGTAGATCGAATGGCTCATAATATCAAAATGCTATGGAGGGGCATAGCTCACTATGTTTACTAAATCTTTATTTCCTTGCGTAGTTCTTTTTGTCACGGAAATAGTCACCACTCTGCGGTTAAAAAATCAATATCAATTTGTATTGTGTACAATGAGAAATTAATTAAACAAACAAGAGTTCAACTGGCAAAAGAAAACTGGCAAAAGAAGGGAACATTTTTAACTACTACCGCACGCAAATAGAGTACATGAAAATTTGATCGGTGATGGCCTGTGGATATTTCTTTCAGATTCATGTTACATATTACGAACTACAATAATATTGGAAAAATCACACAAACAGAATTATATGACTGTAGGAGAGTATCTTTCGAAAATCTGTTTCTGAGCTCGGGCTCAGACGATCCCTATATCTGCATCGTTGGTTCGCGTCATGATTTGTGCGTTCGCCTGTATTTATCGAGCGTATATGCAGCTGGCTGTCGTGGTATATAGGAGCATTTATTGTCACAGCAGGATGGAGCTCCGTCGCGGGACAGATGGACCATCGATGGCTCGGCATCTTATCTGGGCTAACGCCGTGTGGGAACAGGTAAAAAGTAGATGGCTCAGCACATTATCTGAGCCACCCTGAGCCGTATGGACGCTCGTTTCTCTGGCGCCTCCAGGCACTGCAAGGAATTAACATTCAAAGAATTTGCAGCACTATGGCACGGTTCATCATCTTGGTCAACCAAACCAGGTTCGCAATTCGCGGGGGCACAGCCATTCCCATGTTGTATGAGACGATCCTCGAAAGCCAATCCATCCCTTGTGACCGCCAATGGAGCTCCACTACGTAGAAGAGACTCGAGCCCAGCATGCATGTGGTCGTAGCAGGCAGCGCCTGCGTCCCCCATTCTCACAACCTCCATGGCTTTAAAGTACAACGACGCGTGCCTGCATGTGAAAGACAAATTTTGCGACTTGTCTTTCTGGTACTGAACCAGGTGTTCTAGCAGTATGTCCCGCGCGTCTCTTGTCCACCGTTTTATATTATTGTGCTTAGGGATCTCATCCAAATGCAGAATCTCCATGACCTACATTTTTATTTTTTATCGCAAAATGTTACTGCCGGCTATTTGTAATGTTCTACTCAACAATTTTTTGCAACAACAAATAATAATGCTGAAGTAGCTCACCCCTAAAGCATGGCAACAAAGCATCCCTGTGTGTTCAAACTAACCACACTCGCACGAGAATATCGATTTGTCTTCATTAACGGTCACCTCGTACTCCACCCTGCTCCACTTCTCCCTCTTCGCTGTATTATTGTGTGTTGTGATGTACTTCTTCATCCTCTCCACTTCAGTGACATTGTATGCGGTCCCTTCCAGCAGCAGGCGGCCAAATTCCTCAAACATATTCTGGGTGTATATCTTGCTGGCATGCCGCTCTATCGCAAGGTTAGTCCGCCGCACAGCCCCCCCTGCAACGAATGAAATTTTTTCAAGACGATCTGTCAGTTCATGACTACAAATTATGAAACTAACATCAAAGCAACATGTCATAAAAACCAGCTACGTATTTACAATCATGGTCCTTTTTTCCTCGTAGCTCTCGTCGCGTTCCCGGTCGAATTGTAGTCTCATGTATTGGCGGACGAAAACATGCATTTGGCTTGCAGGGGGCATGTAAGTTTTCAGCATGTGGTTTGCACTCTCACTTCGCTCAGTGCTTGTCATCTTCGCACAGAACACACCCCTGAAATATGGTTTTGCCCATTTTTTCTCGTCTCATAAATTTGATTCATATTGGCATGACCTCTCAAGCTGTACTTATCAAGAAGCGACCCCCAAGCAGATTCAAACTCCTCAGTTAACATATGGTTAACTACTTTGTGAAACTCAGCCTGAAAATCATTTTTTTGTGTACAGCGGCCCCAGGGTTTCCTTTGCTTTCTTAAGAACATGCCACTTGCATCAACGGTGCACAGTGTTTGGATAGATTTTCTTGATTGCAACCTCCATGGCTCTACATTGGTCTGCACATTGCAAAACCGGATATCAGACAACAGCAAAAGTGAGGACTTCAAACTAGGAATCTAACAAACCAAAGGAACTAGTACATGTTTCACAATCTGCTCCCTTTTTTCGCAACTTTCTTACCTGTTAATATTGTTTTCGGAGGGGGTCTGCCCATCATCCGAACGAATTCGGAGAACACCCATTCGAAGCTCTCTTCCTGCTCGTCACGCATCAGAACGCCTGCTAGGATGATACTCTGGTAGTGATTGTTAACTCCAACAAATAAGCCAAATGACATGTCGTAAAAGTTGGTCCTGTACGTAGTGTCGAATGTGACAACATCACCAAAAAACCTGCACTCCATGCGGCTGCTTCCATTAGCCCACATCAGATTCTTCACTTTGCCGTCCTTCTCGGCGAGGACTACAAACGAGAAATCAGGGTCGCTAGATTGGATATCTGCAAACACATGCAGTGTCTTCTGCACATCGTCCTCTGCTTGTTCACGTCTAATCTTCCCGCATATGTTCCTAAGGGTCCTTTTCGTGAACGACACCCTCTCAACTGAACCAAAGAAGCTTCCAATTATGTTGTATACCTTGCCGAGGTTCACATTGTTCTCTCTTAGCTGTCTTATCAAATCTTTGGTGTACACATCTATGTGTTTGTGAGATGGCCAGTGCACTTTCTCTCCCATTGTGAGCGACATGGAATGGTTGTGGCTCGAACGGTGTTCTGTGATGTACCAACTGTTGTCTGATGCACGCAGTAGCCTGATCAGAGCTGGGCACTCACACCTGCAAGACCTACTGTTTTCGGCATCCAGTTTCCCCTGGAAAACACACATCAAAGCCGGATCAGGGAAATAGATATAAATTCTGAAAAGCAGAAATAATTCGCATACTTGCGCTTTTCCAAATCACTCGGAAGCAAAACGAGTACTCACCAAGCAACCACATACGATCTCCTGCATGCTTTTTGTCCTCTCGGCATTCAGCCTGCTTTTCCCATAGCGTATCACAAAGCCAATCTCCCATGAATATAAGTTGTAGAAGTTATACGCCTCTCCTAGCGAATCAAAACTGAGACCTAGCTCAGGTCGAACCACACTTTTGTCAGGCTGTTCGGCAAATTTCCTGATCGAAAGCTCAAGAGCGCTCATCCTTGATGGGCATGGCACACGGTCCGGCGGAGCACTTCCAAGACGGAGCCTGCAACATTTCAAACGCGACTGGTGCGTTACTTAACTGAATCAGGATTTGTTTTTAACTAGCTTAATTTCAGAATGGGTGTTCTGCAAGTAAACATGTTTTATCTATCAAGTTGGTAAACATACTAATAAGCATCTACCAGGCGCAACACCAAAAAATGCACCGTTTGGGTTGTAGTTCAGAAGAACCGTGTGCAAGCTCGCAACCACGAAACAATTAACTGCTATTAAATTTTTCTCTCTTTTATATAACTGATGATTGTACATCAGATTGTGGCCCCCTGAATTCCTAATATTCAAGCAGTGATAAGCTAAATACAGTGACCAAGTCTCTAATTGCTGACATTTGCAGAACCGCAAAATACCACAATGCACTTACTGAAAAAAGCTTCAGCCTAACCTTTTAGTCCAGCCTGGGGCTTCTGGATCAACTCTCCCAGTAGATTGAGCAGACCTCGTCGGAGATTCATCACGCCGACGTCCATCCCCACCTTCAGCGGCATTATTTACGCCTGCGCACACGGTATCAGTCATCCCAGAATGGTCCTCTTCCCGATCTAAACCCTGATTTGCTGCCCCCGTTTCCATGAGGTAGGCCAGTGGGACTGGATCCGGGCTCTCAAGACTGTCAGCAAACTCCTCACGCATTGGGAACCTAAGTAAACAGCGGCGAACGGCGGGTCTAAAATTAGTTATGTACCACCGGCAAATTTTGGTTAGATCTGCAGAAAACACGAACCTGTCGACCGCATCCAGTAGGAACTTCCCTCAGCCTCCTTCCTTCGATATGTCGATGCAGTCACCGCAAATTGCTATATATCCTCCTGGGTTCCGACGGCGGCGACAACACTCTAGAATGGTCCAGGGTTAGGGAAGGATATTCTTTTTTCCGGTCTCTCACATCCTTTTGACGATACGTGTGCGACCCGCCCGACGACAAGCCGCTCAGACATCGAATCACTTATCTGATCCAGGCCCAGCATCGAAAAGCTAACGTCCTGGTCCACGGCCTACTAAGTTACCAACGTTCCTGTTCCACGGCCCACCACGTTCGCCGCTGACGGCCGTTCACGAGACGCGGGCCGCCCCCACATCCGGCCTACTGTTCCATACCGTATACTCTGATTTTCCCCATTTATCGACGCCCGCACAGGGCACGCCAGCTGTAAATGCTCACATCCCAAGACAGGAACCGACGACCTAGATTATGGGAGCAGCTGAGCTCGGGCTCCAAATCGACGCACTCTTGCTATGATGCTTATACAATATAGCTGAGACTTGAGAGTTCGGAAGCACGTGATCTTGAGTACAGAGAGTGTTGGTATGTTCATTTATGTAATCTAAGAAATATCCGAGGCTATAAGAAATTACATGTGCTTTGTGTGGTAATCTCTGGCAGATGGTAGGGTGTGACTGATTGAGCTTCCACGTTCACCATGTGTGTTGCACCTCGCCCACTGTCGGTGCACGATGCTCAGACTTGAGCAGCGACACTCAACACGATGGGAGGCAACACAATGCGTACATCCTGTGTGAAGTCCAAAGATACTGAGTGCGTCGATTTGGAGCCCGAGCTCAGCTGCTCCCATAATCTAGGTCGTCGGTTCCTGTCTTGGGATGTGAGCATTTACAGCTGGCGTGCCCTGTGCGGGCGTCGATAAATGGGGAAAATCAGAGTATACGGTATGGAACAGTAGGCCGGATGTGGGGTCGGCCCGCATCTCGTGAACGGCCGTCAGCGGCGAACGTGGTGGGCCGTGGAACAGGAACGTTGGTAACTTAGTAGGCCGTGGACCAGGACGTTAGCTTTTCGATGCTGGGCCTGGATCAGATAAGTGAATCGATGTCTGAGCGGCTTGTCGGCGGGCGGGTCGCACACGTATCATCAAAAGGATGTGAGAGACCGGAAAAAAATATCCTTCCCTAACCCTGGACCATTCTAGAGTGTTGTCGCCGCCGTCGGAACCCAGGAGGAGATATAGCAATTTGCGGCGACTGCATCGACATATCGAAGGAAGGAGGCTGAGGGAAGTTCCTACTGGATGCGGTCGACAGGTTCGTGTTTTCTGCAGATCTAACCAAAATTTGCCGGTGGTACATAACTAATTTTAGACCCGCCGTTCACCGCTGTTTACTTAGGTTCCCGGTGCGTGAGGAGTTTGCTGACAGTCTTGAGAGCCCGGATCCAGTCCCACTGGCCTACCTCATGGAAACGGGGGCAGCAAATCAGGGTTTAGATCGGGAAGAGGACCATTCTGGGATGACTGATACCGTGTGCGCAGGCGTAAATAATGCCGCTGAAGGTGGGGCTGGACGTCAGCGTGATGAATCTCCGATGAGGTCTGCTCAATCTACTGGGAGAGTTAATCCAGAAGCCCTAGGCTGGACTAAAAGGTTAGGCTGAAGCTTTTTTCAGTAAGTGCATTGTGGTATTTTGCGGTTCTGCAAATGTCAGCAATTAGAGACTTGGTCACTGTATTTAGCTTATCACTGCTTGAATATTAGGAATTCAGGGGGCCACAATCTAATGTACAATCATCAGTTATATAAAAGAGAGAAAAATTTAATAGCAGTTAATTGTTTCATGGTTGCGAGCTTGCACACGGTTCTTCTGAACTACAACCCAAACGGTGCATTTTTTGGTGTTGCGCCTGGTAGATGCTTATTAGTATGTTTACCAACTTGATAGATAAAACATGTTTACTTGCAGAACACCCATTCTGAAATTAAGCTAGTTAAAAACAAATCCTGATTCAGTTAAGTAACGCACCAATCGCGTTTGAAATATTGCAGGCTCCGTCTTGGAAGTGCTCCGCCGGACCGTGTGCCATGCCCATCAAGGATGAGCGCTCTTGAGCTTTCGATCAGGAAATTTGCCGAACAGCCTGACAAAAGTGTGGTTCGACCTGAGCTAGGTCTCAGTTTTGATTCGCTAGGAGAGGCGTATAACTTCTACAACTTATATTCATGGGAGATTGTCTTTGTGATACGCTATGGGAAAAGCAGGCTAAATGCCGAGAGGACAAAAAGCATGCAGGAGATCGTATGTGGTTGCTTGGTGAGTACTCGTTTTGCTTCAGAGTGATTTGGAAAAGCAAAAGTATGCGAATTATTTCTGCTTTTCAGAATTTATATCTATTTCCCTGATCCGGCTTTGATGTGTGTTTTCCAGGGGAAACTGGATGCCGAAAACAGTAGGTCTTGCAGGTGTGAGTGCCCAGCTCTGATCAGGCTACTGCGTGCATCAGACAACAGTTGGTACATCACAGAACACCGTTCGAGCCACAACCATTCCATGTCGCTCACAATGGGAGAGAAAGTGCACTGGCCATCTCACAAACACATAGATGTGTACACCAAAGATTTGATAAGACAGCTAAGAGAGAACAATGTGAACCTCGGCAAGGTATACAACATAATTGGAAGCTTCTTTGGTTCAGTTGAGAGGGTGTTGCTCACGAAAAGGACCCTTAGGAACATATGCGGGAAGATTAGTCGTGAACAAGCAGAGGACAATGTGCGGAAGACACTGCAGGTGTTTGCAGATATCCGATCTAACGACCCTGATTTCTCGTTTGTAGTCCTCGCCGAGAAGGACGGCAAAGTGAAGAATCTGATGTGGGCTAATGGAAGCAGCCGCATGGAGTGCAGGTTTTTTGGTGATGTTGTCACATTCGACACTACGTACAGGACCAACTTGTACAACATGCCATTTGGCTTATTTGTTGGAGTTAACAATCACTACCAGAGTATCATCCTAGCAGGCGTTCTGATGCGTGACGAGCAGGAAGAGAGCTTCGAATGGGTGTTCTCCGAATTAGTTCGGATGATGGGCAGACCCCCTCCGAAAACAATATTAACAGGTAAGAAAGTTGCGAAAAAAGGGAGCAGATTGTGAAACATGTACTAGTTCCTTTGGTTTGTTAGATTCCTAGTTTGAAGTCCTCACTTCTGCTGCTGTCTGATATCCGGTTTTTCAATGTGCAGACCAATGTAGAGCCATGGAGGTTGCAATCAAGAAAATCTATCCAAACACTGTGCACCGTTGGTGCAAGTGGCATGTTCTTAAGAAAGCAAAGGAAACCCTGGGGCCGCTGTACAAAAAAAATGATTTTCAGGCTGAGTTTCACAAAGTAGTTTAGCATATGTTAACTGAGGAGTTTGAATCTGCTTGGGGGTCGCTTCTTGATAAGTACAGCTTGAGAGGTCATGCCTATATGACTCAAATTTATGAGACGAGAAAAAATGGGCAAAACCATATTTCAGGGGTGTGTTCTGTGCGAAGATGACAAGCACCGAGCGAAGTGAGAGTGCAAACCACATGCTGAAAACTTACATGCCCCCTGCAAGCCAAATGCATGTTTTCGTCCGCCAATACATGAGACTACAATTCGACCGGGAACGCGACGAGAGCTACGAGGAAAAAAGGACCATGATTGTAAATACGTAGCTGGTTTTTATGACATGTTGCTTTGATGTTAGTTTCATAATTTGTAGTCATGAACTGACAGATCTTCTTGAAAAAATTTCATTCGTTGCAGGGGGGGCTGTGCGGCGGACTAACCTTACGATAGAGCGGCATGCCAGCAAGATATACACCCAGAATATGTTTGAGGAATTTGGCCGCCTGCTGATGGAAGGGACCGCATACAATGTCACTGAAGTGGAGAGGATGAAGAAGTACATCACAACACACAATAATACAGCAAAGAGGGAGAAGTGGAATAGGGTGGAGTACGAGGTGACCGTTAATGAAGACAAATCGGTATTCTCGTGCGAGTGTGGTCAGTTTGAACACACAGGGATGCTTTGTTGCCATGCTTTAGGGGTGAGCTACTTCAGCATTATTATTTTTTGTTGCAAAAAATTGTTGAGTAGAACATTACAAACAGCCAGCAGTAACATTTTGCGATAAAAAATAAAAATGTAGGTCATGGAGATTCTGCATTTGGATGAGATCCCTAAGCACAATAATATAAAACGGTGGACAAGAGACGCGCGGGACATACTGCCAGAACACCTGGTTCAGTACCAGAAAGACAAGTCGCAAAATTTGTCTTTCACATGCAGGCACGCGTCGTTGTGCTTTAAAGCCATGGAGGTTGTGAGAATGGGGGACGCAGGCGCTGCCTGCTACGACCACATGCATGCTGGGCTCGAGTCTCTTCTACGTAGTGGAGCTCCATTGGCGGTCACAAGGGATGGATTGGCTTTTGAGGATCGTCTCATACAACATGGGAATGGCTGTGCCCCCGCGAATTGCGAACCTGGTTTGGTTGACCAAGATGATGAACCGTGCCATAGTGCTGCAAATTCTTTGAATGTTAATTCCTTGCAGTGCCTGGAGGCGCCAGAGAAACGAGCCTGCATACGGCTCAGGGTGGCTCAGATAATGTGCCGAGCCATCTACTTTTTACCTGTTCCCACACGGCGTTAGCCCAGATAAGATGCCGAGCCATCGATGGTCCATCTGTCCCGCGATGGAGCTCCATCCTGCTGTGACAATAAATGATCCTATATACCACGACAGCCAGCTGCATATACGCTCGATAAATACAGGCGAACGCACGAATCATGATGCAAACCAACGATGCAGATATAGGGATCGTCTGAGCCCGAGCTCAGAAACAGATTTTCGAGCAAGTGGGGCTCAATTTCTTGCTCGATTATCCGTCCCTACACAAGAATCGATGCGACCTGAGGTAAGAAGTAGAAGCATGGGACTCAATGACTCACAAGGGAAAACAAACATTGAATGGAGCAAGATTTCATCTCTGCCGACTACAAAACCAGGGCACGAACCAATCAGTTATGCATACGCGATTCCTCACCAATCCAAGCAAAGGGTACGCGAGATTTGTTTACCGACCGAAGCTGAGATTTGTGGGGACGATGAGAGTTCATCGGATAGGATAGTGTTCCTTCAGAAAAGGAAGAATCAATCCATGCATGAAGAATTTCTTCTCCGTGGACGGATTGTTCAACTGCACAACCTTCTAGGCCAATTTGCTATGCCGAACAGGAGGGATCACACAAACAACAAACATAGAACCACCAAACAGCGAGGAACAAATCGTCTCCACACCGTGCGAGGAATGAAGTCGACGGCGTGCGCCGCCGCCTCGAAGAGAACGGGACACAGGCAGTATGGTGGAGAAATCTGGAGAACGGGATGCCTACGGAGCGGGCCTATTGTTTGTTGGCGCCGCCTCGCGTTGCAGCGCCGCTCCTTCTTCTACCTGGAGCTGCCTCACACAACTCTCTCTTGGATTTCTCTTGTGGTTTCACACAAAAACACACACACCAGGGGAAGACTCAACGCGCACACACACACACTCATATACCAAGAAGAGCAACCAAGCTTTGCCCAGAGGCACTTTTACTTGGCAGCCACAAACACTACATTGTTGCCTCAGCCCTCTCGGCTTTTTCTTCCATTTACTCAGTGCAATATATATACACGAAGGTAGGCACTCAGGCCACTAACCCACTAACTCAACGGCCTACAAGCAGGCCATGTCCAACACTTATGCAGTCTATCCTATCCTCAACGGCCGAGGACCCGGCCATAATCTCATGCATGCAGCTAACAAACCCAGCTAACTAGCTAACTAATCGATGCATGCATTTGACTCGGCTGAACACAAAATGCTATTGTAGATTGCATGCACACACACGAACACGTCTCTATGTGTGCACAGTGCCGCAGCTACTACTACATGCATGACTCAAAACAAGAAATGATCTATCAACAAGATTAACCTAACAATCACCCCCTTAATCTTGTTGCCACTTCCTTATTGCCGAGACAGATCTTATAGGAGAGACACGGAGGCGGCGCCAACAATTGGCATTAGAGCCTTGTCGATCCGAGGCGATGGTGACGGCGCGGCGGACTCCATGTGAGGGGAACGTTGGCGGCGCAAGGTGAACGCCATTGGCGGCGCGAAGCTGCTAGCGGCCCGTGCGTGTCTCCATCATCGTCGAGCTGCATCACGAGCGATGGAGAAGGGTGTGCTGTCCGGTAAGTCGCGACACTGGTGGCAAGGAGGTGATGGCCATGGAGCGGCGGCCATTTTCCTGGGCCTAATCTGTTTCTCTCGACCTGTCAGCCCAATTAAGGACAAAAAGCCTAGGTCGACCAGCGGAGCAGCAGCCCGTTAACGGTAGGCGAGTGGGTTACGCCGGGTGATCGAACGAAATAAGCGCAGGCGCGAGCGATGGAACAAACGCCATATCGGGAGCGTCTATTAGCCTGATCCGACGGCCGTGGATGTCAAATTGCTGTGGAAGGGCGTGGGTAGCTCCATTTTACTGTTTTGTAATTTGATACGGCTCTAGTAGACCATTCAATCAATCAAACCATACATTTGATTCAGTCTGACTCCGACTTAAAATTATACGACGATCGATATAAAATAAACGGAAATGATAAACGTTCGGATTTTAAGCATGGCAATCTGAACGTTTTTCATGGCAAATTTAGATTACGCGGCGGCGGCGGGAGCGTCTCGCGGTGGGAAGTGGCTCCTCTGTCGTGCTCTGTGTGTCGTCGGGCCACTGACCGAAGGCGACAACGGCGTCTTGCGCCGTTGTTGGCGTACTCCTTGTTGGAAATATGCCCTAGAGGCAATAATAAAAGGATTATTATATTTCAATGTTCATGATAATTGTCTTTTGTTCATGCTATAACTGTATTATCCGGAAATCGTAATACACGTGTGAACACTTAGACCCAATGAGTCCCTAGTGAGCCTCTAGTTGACTAGCTCGTTATGATCAATAGATAGTCATGGTTTCCTGACTATGGACATAGGATGTCGTTGATAACGGGATCACATCATTAGGAGAATGATGTGATGGACAAGACCCAATCATAAGCATAGCATAAAAGATCGTATAGTTCGTTTGCTAGAAGCTTTGCCAATGTCAAGTATCTATTCCTTCGACCATGAGATCGTGTAACTCCCGGTTACCGTAGGAGTGCCTTGGGTGTATCAAACGTCACAACGTAACTGGGTGACTATAAAGGTGCATTACAGGTATCTCCGAAAGTATCTGTTGGGTTGACACGGATCGAGACTGGGATTTGTCACTCCGTATAACGGAGAGGTATCTCTGGGCCCACTCGGTAATGCATCATCATAATGAGCTCAATGTGACCAAGGTGTTGGCCACGGGATCATGCATTACGGTACGAGTAAAGTGACTTGCCGGGTAACGAGACTGAACAAGGTATTGGGATACCGACGATCGAGTCTCGGGCAAGTAACGTACCGATTGACAAAGGGAATTGTATACAGGGTTTGATCGAATCCTCGACATCGTGGTTCAACCGATGAAATCATCGAGGAGCATGTGGGAGCCAACATGGATATCCAGACCCCGCTGTTGGTTATTGCCCGAGAGTCGTCTCGGTCATGTCTGCGTGTCTCCCGAACCCGTAGGGTCTACACACTTAAGGTTCGGTGACGCTAGGGTTAGTAGGAAGTCAAGTATGTGACTACCGAATGATGTTCGGAGTCCCGGATGAGATCCCGGACGTCACGAGGAGTTCCGGAATGGTCCGGAGGTAAAGATTTATATATGGGAAGTCCTGTTTCGGGCATCGGGACAAGTTTCGGGGTTATCGGTATTGTACCGGGACCACCGGAGGGGTCCCGGGGGCCCACCGGGTGGGGCCACCTGCCCCGGGGGGCCACATGGGCTGTAGGGGGTGCGCCTTGGCCTGCATGGGCCAAGGGCACCAGCCCCACATAGGCCCATGCGCCTAGGGTTCAAGGGGGCAAGAGTTCTAGGAGGGGAAGGCACCTCCTAGGTGCCTTGGGGGGGAGGGAAACCCCCCTTGGCCGCCGCCCCCCTAGGAGATTGGATCTCCTAGGGCCGGCCACCCCCCCCCCTTGGCCCTCCTATATATAGTGGGGGAGAGGAGGGACTTCATACCTTGAGTCCTTGGCCTTTGGTTGCCTCCTTCTCCCTCCCCAACACCTCTCCTCCTCCGTTGTGTGCTCGGCGAAGCCCTGTCGGAGTACTGCTTCTCCACCATCACCACGCCGTCGTGCTGCCGGTGGAGCTGTCTTCCTCAACCTCTCCTTCCCCCTTGCTGGATCAAGAAGGAGGAGACGTCGCTTGTCCCGTACGTGTGTTGAACACGGAGGTGCTGTCCGTTCAGCACTTGGCATCGGTGATCTGAATCACGTTCGAGTACGACTACATCATCACCTTGCAAGCTTCCGCACGCGATCTACAAGTGGTATGTAGATGCAAACTCTCTCCCATGACTCGTTGCTTAGATGAACTCATAGATGGATCTTGGTGAAGCCGTAGGAAAAATTTTAATTTTCTGCAACGTTCCCCAACAGTGGCATCATGAGCTAGGTCTATGCGTAGTTCTCTAATGCACGAGTAGAACACAATTTGTTGTGGGCGTTGATCTTGTCATCTTACTTGCCTCTACTAGTCTTTTCTTGCTCAACGGTATTGTGGGATGAAGCGGCCCGGACCAACCTTACACGTACGCTTACGTGAGACCGGTTCCACCGACTGACATGCACTAGTTGCATAAGGTGGCTGGCGGGTGTCTGTCTCTCCCACTTTAGTTGGAGCGGAATCGATGAACAAGGCCCTTATGAAGGGTAAATAGAAGTTGACAAAATCACGTTGTGGTGATTCGTAGGTAAGAAAACGTTCTTGCTAGAACCCAATCGCAGCCACGTAAAAGATGCAACAACAACTAGAGAACGTCTAACTTGTTTTTGCAGCGATTGATCATGTGATGTGATATGGCCAGAAGTTGTGATGAATGTTGAATTGTGATGTATGAGATCATGTTCTTGTAATAGGATTCACGACTTGCATGTCGATGAGTATGACAACCGGCAGGAGCCATAGGAGTTGTCTTTATTTTTTTGTATGACCTGCGTGTCATTGAAGAACGCCATGTAAACTACTTTACTTCATTACTAAACGCGTTAGTCATAGAAGTAGAAGTAGTCGTTGGCGTGACAACTTCATGAAGACACGATGATGGAGATCATGATGATGGAGATCATGGTGTCAAGCCGGTGACAAGATGATCATGGAGCCCCGAAGATGGAGATCAATGGAGCTTGATGATATTGGCCATATCATGTCACAACCATATAATTGCATGTGATGTTTATTATGTTTATGCATCTTGTTTACTTAGGACGACGGTAGTAAATAAGATGATCCCTTACAAAATTTCAAGAAGTGTTCTCCCCTAACTGTGCACCGTTGCTACAGTTCGTCGTTTCTAAGCACCACGTGATGATCGGGTGTGATGGATCCTTACGTTCACATACAACGGGTGTAAGACAGTTTTACACAGCGAAAACACTTAGGGTTAACTTGACGAGCCTAGCATGTGCAGACATGGCCTCGGAACACGGAGACCGAAAGGTCGAACACGAGTCGTATGGAAGATACGATCAACATAAAGATGTTCACCGACGATGACTAGTCCGTCTCACGTGATGATCGGACACGGGCTAGTCGACTCGGATCGTGTAACACTTAGATGACTAGAGGGATGTCTAATCTAAGTGGGAGTTCATAATTTTGATTAAGAACTTTATTATCATGAACTTAGTCTAAAACCTTTGCAAATATGTATTGTAGATCAATGGCCAACGCTCATGTCAACATGAACTTCAACGCGTTCCTAGAGAAAACCAAGCTGAAAGATGATGGCAGCAACTATACGGACTGGGTCCGAAACCTGAGGATCATCCTCATAGCTGCCAGGAAGCAATATGTCCTAGAAGGACCGCTAGGTGCCGCTCCCGTCCCAGAGAACCAAGACGTTATGAACGCTTGGCAAACTCGTGCTGATGATTACTCCCTCGTTCAGTGCGGCATGCTTTACAGCTTAGAACCGGGGCTCCAAAAGCGTTTTGAGCATCACGGAGCATATGAGATGTTCGAAGAGCTGAAACTAGTTTTCCAAGCTCATGCCCGGGTCGAGAGATATGATGTCTCCGACAAGTTCTACAGTTGTAAGATGGAGGAGAACAGTTCTGTCAGTGAACACATCCTGAAGATGTCTGGGTTGCACGCACGTATGACCCAGTTGAACATTAACCTCCCAGATGAGGCGGTCATTGACAGAATCCTCCAGTCGCTCCCACCAAGCTACAAGAGCTTTGTGATGAACTACAACATGCAGGGGATGGTAAAGACCATTCCTGAAGTGTTCTCGATGCTGAAGTCAGCAGAGGCTGAAATCAAGAAAGAACATCAAGTGTTGATGGTCAATAAGACCACTAAGTTCAAGAAGGGCAAGGGTAAGAAGAACTTCAAGAAGGACGGCAAAGATGTTGCCGCACCCGGTAAGCCTGTTGCCGGGAAGAAGTCAAAGAATGGACCCAAGCCTGAGACTGAGTGCTTTTATTGCAAGGGGAAGGGGCACTGGAAGCGGAACTGCCCCAAATACTTAGCGGATAAGAAGGCCGGCAACACCAAAGGTATATTTGATATACATGTAATTGATGTGTACCTTACCAGTACTCGAAGTAACTCCTGGGTATTTGATACCGGTGCCGTTGCTCACATATGTAACTCACAGCAGGAGCTGCGGAATAAACGGAGACTGGCGAAGGACGAGGTGACGATGCGCGTCGGGAATGGTTCCAGGGTCGATGTGATCGCCGTCGGCACGCTGCCTCTACATTTACCTACGGGATTAGTTTTAAACCTCAATAATTGTTATTTAGTGCCAAGTTTGAGCATGAACATTGTATCTGGATCTCGTTTAATACGAGATGGCTACTCATTTAAGTCTGAGAATAATGGTTGTTCGATTTATATGAGAGATATGTTTTATGGTCATGCTCCGATGGTCAATGGTTTATTCTTGATGAATCTCGAGCGTAATATTACACATGTTCATAGTGTGGATGCCAAAAGATGTAAAGTTGATAACGATAGTCCCACATACTTGTGGCACTGCCGCCTTGGTCACATTGGTGTCAAGCGCATGAAGAAGCTCCATGCTGATGGACTTTTAGAGTCTCTTGATTATGAATCATTTGACACATGCGAACCTTGCCTCTTAGGCAAAATGACCAAGACTCCGTTCTCCGGAACAATGGAGCGAGCAACCAACTTGTTGGAAATCATACATACCGATGTGTGCGGTCCAATGAGCGTTGAGGCTCGCGGAGGATATCGTTATGTTCTCACTCTCACTGACGACTTGAGTAGATATGGGTATGTCTACTTAATGAAACACAAGTCTGAGACCTTTGAAAAGTTCAAGGAATTTCAGAGTGAGGTAGAGAATCAACGTGACCGTAAGATAAAGTTCCTACGATCAGATCGTGGGGGCGAATACTTAAGTCACGAATTTGGTACACACTTAAGAAAATGTGGAATCGTTTCACAACTCACGCCGCCTGGAACACCTCAGCGAAACGGTGTGTCCGAACGTCGTAATCGCACTCTATTGGATATGGTGCGGTCTATGATGTCTCTTACCGATTTACCGCTATCATTTTGGGGATACGCTCTAGAGACAGCTACATTCACTTTAAATAGGGCACCGTCTAAATCCGTTGAGACGACACCGTATGAATTATGGTTTGGGAAGAAACCTAAGCTGTCGTTTCTAAAAGTTTGGGGATGCGATGCTTATGTCAAGAAACTTCAACCTAAAAAGCTCGAACCCAAGTCGGAAAAATGCGTATTCATAGGATACCCTAAGGAAACTGTCGGGTATACCTTCTACTTAAGATCCGAAGGCAAGATCTTTGTTGCCAAGAACGGATGCTTTCTGGAGAAAGAGTTTCTCTCGAAAGAAGTAAGTGGGAGGAAAGTAGAACTCGATGAAGTACTACCTCTCGAACGGGAAAGTGGTGCAGCGCAGGAAACCATTCCTGTAATGCCCACACCAACTGAAGAGGAAAATGTTGATGATGATCAAGGTACTTCAGATCTAGTTGCTACTGAATTTCGAAGGTCCACAAGGACACGTTCTGCACCAGAGTGGTACGGCAACCCTGTCATGGAAATCATGTTGCTGGACAACAATGAACCTTCGAACTATGAAGAAGCAATGGCGGGCCCGGATTCCAACAAATGGCTTGAGGCCATGAAATCCGAGATAGGATCCATGTATGAAAACAAAGTATGGACTTTGACAGACTTGCCCGATGATCGGCGAGCGATAGAAAATAAATGGATTTTTAAGAAGAAGACGGACGCGGATGGTAATGTTACCATCTATAAAGCTCGACTTGTCGCTAAGGGTTATCGACAAGTTCAAGGGATTGACTACGACGAGACATTCTCTCCCGTGGCGAAGCTTAAGTCCGTCCGAATCATGTTAGCAATTGCCGCATACTATGATTATGAGATATGGCAGATGGACGTCAAAACGGCATTCCTTAATGGACATCTTAAGGAAGAGCTGTATATGATGCAGCCGGAAGGTTTTGTCGTTCCTCAGAACGCTAACAAAGTATGCAAGCTCCAGCGATCCATTTATGGACTGGTGCAAGCATCTCGGAGTTGGAACATTCGCTTTGATGAGATGATCAAAGCGTTTGGGTTTACGCAGACTTATGGAGAAGCCTGCGTTTACAAGAAAGTGAGTGGGAGCTCTGTAGCATTTCTCCTATTATATGTAGATGACATACTCTTGATGGGAAATGATACGAAACTCCTGGACAGCATTAAGGCCTACTTGAACAAGTGTTTTTCAATGAAGGACCTTGGAGAAGCTGCTTATATATTAGGCATCAAGATCTATAGAGATAGATCGAGACGCCTCATAGGTCTTTCACAAAGCACATACCTTGATAAGATTTTGAAGAGGTTCAAAATGGATCAGTCCAAGAAGGGGTTCTTGCCTATGTTACAAGGTGTGAGATTGAGCTTGGCTCAGTCACCGACCACGGCAAAAGATAAAGAAGAGATGAGTGTCATCCCCTATGCTTCAGCCATAGGATCTATTATGTATGCCATGCTGTGTACCAGACCCGATGTAAACCTTGCCGTAAGTTTGGTTGCAAGATACCAAAGTAACCCCGGCAAGGAACACTGGACAGCGGTCAAGAATATCCTGAAGTACCTGAAAAGGACAAAGGACATGTTTCTCGTTTATGGAGGAGATGAAGAGCTCGTCGTAAAGGGTTACGTCGACGCTAGCTTCGACTCAGATCTGGATGACTCTAAGTCACAAACCGGATACGTGTATATGTTGAATGGTGGAGCAGTAAGCTGGTGCAGCTGCAAGCAGAGCGTCGTGGCGGGATCTACATGTGAAGCGGAGTACATGGCAGCCTCGGAGGCAGCGCATGAAGCGATTTGGATGAAGGAGTTCATCACCGACCTAGGAGTCATACCCAATGCGTCGGGGCCGATCAAACTCTTCTGTGACAACACTGGAGCTATTGCCCTTGCCAAGGAGCCCAGGTTTCACAAGAAGACCAGGCACATCAAGCGTCGTTTCAACTCCATCCGTGAAAATGTTCAAGATGGAGACATAGAGATTTGCAAAGTGCACACGGATCTGAATGTCGCAGATCCGTTGACTAAACCTCTCTCGCGTGCAAAACATGATCAACACCAGAACTCTATGGGTGTTCGATTCATCACAATGTAACTAGAATGGTGACTCTAGTGCAAGTGGGAGACTGTTGGAAATATGCCCTAGAGGCAATAATAAAAGGATTATTATATTTCAATGTTCATGATAATTGTCTTTTGTTCATGCTATAACTGTATTATCCGGAAATCGTAATACACGTGTGAACACTTAGACCCAATGAGTCCCTAGTGAGCCTCTAGTTGACTAGCTCGTTATGATCAATAGATAGTCATGGTTTCCTGACTATGGACATAGGATGTCGTTGATAACGGGATCACATCATTAGGAGAATGATGTGATGGACAAGACCCAATCATAAGCATAGCATAAAAGATCGTATAGTTCGTTTGCTAGAAGCTTTGCCAATGTCAAGTATCTATTCCTTCGACCATGAGATCGTGTAACTCCCGGTTACCGTAGGAGTGCCTTGGGTGTATCAAACGTCACAACGTAACTGGGTGACTATAAAGGTGCATTACAGGTATCTCCGAAAGTATCTGTTGGGTTGACACGGATCGAGACTGGGATTTGTCACTCCGTATAACGGAGAGGTATCTCTGGGCCCACTCGGTAATGCATCATCATAATGAGCTCAATGTGACCAAGGTGTTGGCCACGGGATCATGCATTACGGTACGAGTAAAGTGACTTGCCGGGTAACGAGACTGAACAAGGTATTGGGATACCGACGATCGAGTCTCGGGCAAGTAACGTACCGATTGACAAAGGGAATTGTATACAGGGTTTGATCGAATCCTCGACATCGTGGTTCAACCGATGAAATCATCGAGGAGCATGTGGGAGCCAACATGGATATCCAGACCCCGCTGTTGGTTATTGCCCGAGAGTCGTCTCGGTCATGTCTGCGTGTCTCCCGAACCCGTAGGGTCTACACACTTAAGGTTCGGTGACGCTAGGGTTAGTAGGAAGTCAAGTATGTGACTACCGAATGATGTTCGGAGTCCCGGATGAGATCCCGGACGTCACGAGGAGTTCCGGAATGGTCCGGAGGTAAAGATTTATATATGGGAAGTCCTGTTTCGGGCATCGGGACAAGTTTCGGGGTTATCGGTATTGTACCGGGACCACCGGAGGGGTCCCGGGGGCCCACCGGGTGGGGCCACCTGCCCCGGGGGGCCACATGGGCTGTAGGGGGTGCGCCTTGGCCTGCATGGGCCAAGGGCACCAGCCCCACATAGGCCCATGCGCCTAGGGTTCAAGGGGGCAAGAGTTCTAGGAGGGGAAGGCACCTCCTAGGTGCCTTGGGGGGGAGGGAAACCCCCCTTGGCCGCCGCCCCCCTAGGAGATTGGATCTCCTAGGGCCGGCCACCCCCCCCCCTTGGCCGTCCTATATATAGTGGGGGAGAGGAGGGACTTCATACCTTGAGTCCTTGGCCTTTGGTTGCCTCCTTCTCCCTCCCCAACACCTCTCCTCCTCCGTTGTGTGCTCGGCGAAGCCCTGTCGGAGTACTGCTTCTCCACCATCACCACGCCGTCGTGCTGCCGGTGGAGCTGTCTTCCTCAACCTCTCCTTCCCCCTTGCTGGATCAAGAAGGAGGAGACGTCGCTTGTCCCGTACGTGTGTTGAACACGGAGGTGCTGTCCGTTCAGCACTTGGCATCGGTGATCTGAATCACGTTCGAGTACGACTACATCATCACCTTGCAAGCTTCCGCACGCGATCTACAAGTGGTATGTAGATGCAAACTCTCTCCCATGACTCGTTGCTTAGATGAACTCATAGATGGATCTTGGTGAAGCCGTAGGAAAAATTTTAATTTTCTGCAACGTTCCCCAACACTCCTGGACGTTGGCCTAGCTTCAAGGAAGGCCAAAATGTTCTGGACTTCGGAGCGAGTCAACTGGCGAGAGGAGGCGACTGGCGTTGGTGCAAGGAAGCGGTCGACGACGGCCATCCATGCCGCTGAGGGGGGCACTGGCACCCGCGCGGGGACAGGCGCTGTCAACGGCGCGGCGGAGATGTTCGTGTGCATGGGCACAGGCACGGGCGTGCACGTCAGTGCACGTGCAGGCGCATGCGCTGGCAGGTGCACGGGCACCGGCACGGGTGCGCAGGTAAGTGCACGCGCAGGCGCATGCGCTGGCAGGTGCACGGGCACCGGCACGGGCGTGCGCGTCAGTGCACGCGCAGGCGCCTGCGCTGGTAGGTGCACGGGCACCGGCACGGGCGTGCGCGTCAGTGCATGCGCAGGCGCCTGCGCTGGCAGGTGCACGGGCACCGACACGGACGTGCGCGTCAGTGCACGCGCAGGCGCCTGCGCTGGCAGGTGCACGGGCACCGACACGGACGTGCGCGTCAGTGCACGCGCAGGCGCCTGCGCTGGCAGGTGCACGGGCGCGTGAAAGTCGGCAGGGAACTCGTGGAACCCCTTGGCATCAAGCTCAGCGACAATGTGCGGCTCCCAGCCCATCAATGCCACGAGGATGGGCGCTGCCGCAGTCGGGGCGACGAGAGCCGGAACGGCAGCGGGGACAGGCGCGGCGTCTTCCCGCAAGGCCAGTTCAAGCTCGTCCCAAAGCGCCTTATGTTCTTGAGACTTCGGCTGGGTGTCTTCCTCATGAAACTGGAACACTAAGGGCTGACCATCGTGATGCGGCATGGCGTACGTTTAGGTCAGGCTAGTTGGAGGTAGACGACAGGAGAATCGGAGAGGAAGAGAGAGGATTGTAGCGATACCGGGTAGAGCGGAGTTGATTTTAAACTGCGGCACCGGCGACATTAAAAGTGGGAGCAGTTGGGACGACGGTGGGTGGCGGAGCCTGGTCAAAGGGCTCGCCTCCCGATGAGTCTGCACAGCGGTCTGCTCACACGCCTCCCTGACAGCCGGCGCAACGGTCTGCTCGCACGCCTCCCGTTGACTCACACGCTTGCTGGGATGACACCTGCCGATGAGAAGTGGGGACTCGTGGCGGCACGTAAACGCCCACGGTTTCAATAGTGAAAGCATTCGCCTTAACATGACAGGTCTTTGTTCGAAAATACCTTGGCTCTTCATTTGTGCAACTTGTCATAAGTAGCTTGTCTCGAATTGAAGAAAAAACTTACGAAGTAATATTTGTGCCATATCACGTGACCATGCTCAGTTTCAAGAATTTATGCTCACTTTTGGATTTTCTGAAATTTAAGACCCACGATTCGAAACAATATCATAACCTGCACCATGCAATAAATTTTCAAGTCATACATCTGTCCTGGTGTATTTCTTAAGAAAGGATTTGGTCAAACATTTTGCTTAGTTAAAACTCCTTTCCGGTTTGTAGGGCTCAATTGAAAAATCTCACCAACTAAGGTAGATGGTGAGTGGTGGAACAATTGTTGTAGTTTGCAAAACCACTCAATTAATGCGCTTGTTTTCCTCAAAAATTGTGTTTACAAATGCATTAATTGCAATGCATGCATGCATAAAGTACATGCATTGGTCAATTTTCTCTTAATACTTGCATGTAATGATTTATTGCACCTTGAAATCTGTACATGTGATGGGGAACAACCAAATTGAGACTTATAAAATGGGAAAACTAAAATTTTGAGATAAGCCCTATAAACCGGAAAGGAGGGAGTAAAAGGATAATCCCTCCGTACTAGTGCATTGCCTGATATATTAACTCAAGTACTAGGCATGAACAAACGGGCTCAATTCTGTGCTCATCCTGGTGTAGTAGTAGTAGTACTAGGCAATGCAGTTGACGGGTGACATTGACGAGCGGCGACCAAGGGAATTGAACCGTGCTCGGCCCAGTAGGTAACGTTGTCTAGTTACTAAAGCATCCCTCCGTTGTTCATTGGTAGTCATTATGGACCGGAGACATGAGGGGAATTTCCTAGGGCTGGAATTCTGGCCGCCAGATATTTTGACTTGAAACGCTAAGGCTCGACTGGTTGGGATTGCCTAATGTGTGTACCACGCACACCACCGAAGGACACGAGCCCGTTTTTTTTAGGATCAACACGAGCCAAGGTATGGCTGGTACGCCGTTGGGTCCTACCATTTGAGAATACGAAAGGAACCTTTTAAATTGCCGAACGAATCTATGTGTATTACAATACCCGTATTTTCCTTGCAAATACTAAACTCAACGTGGTAATTGATTTATGACGAGTCATTGAATTAGAGTGAATTTGTGATATAGTGATCTCAACGTGGATTTCACATTTCATGGTATCCCTAGTAAGTTTTCCAATGCAAATTCAAATTTAAAAGATGAACAATATGGAGGTGAGAAAACTTTGTATGTATCAAGCATATGACCACACACACACACACAGACACACACGCACGAACACAACAACAATCCAATAAGTATAGTGCATCTATTTTTCCAACCCATGCATGTATGACACGAGTTCAAAAATACTCCTTCTATTACTAAATATTAGTCTTTTAGAGAGTCCAACAAGTGACTACATACGGAGCAAAATGAGTGAATCTAGACTCTAAAATATGTCTATATACATCTGTATGTGCCAGTCCATTTGAAGCCTCTAAAAAGACTAATATTTAGGAACGAAGGGAGTAAAATGTAAGGCATCCATGGTTCTGAGTTCAATATTTAAAATGAACATGAAACTGAAACATGAATATTAAGTCTAGTTCTACAGTACATGCAAATGTTGTGTTTAGGCGGAGCTATGATTGTCGGGGGTCAACCCCTCGACCTTAGATAAAATTGTGGAGCTCCGTTTAGGGTTGTTTAGATTATATTTGTCCCCACCCTCCCAACCACCGATTGGTTGTGCACCCCCACCCCTCCTCCCCGAGAGAATATCATGTGCCCCCATACCTTACATGCTATATGCCGATACGAGTTGCTTGGAGCTTGTAGATCTGAGATATAGCAGCTCACATGATGTGTCTTAATTTTTTTGCAGGAAACCTTGATGAGTTTGAGAATTGCACACAATTTGTACAAAAACTACTTAGATGCCCTTTGATCCCATATCCAACGACCTCGAAGCTCGTATCACTGTAGCATCTAAGATGAAGGAGGACATCATATTCTCCTGTATGTAAGAATATCATGTGCCACCACACCTTAGATGCTTTGGTGATACAAGCTCTTCGGAGGCGTTGGATTTGTGACCCAACACCTCCTCGGTGGTTCGAATGGTTTTTTGCAGAAAAGCCCCAAAAGAGTTCGGCCACTACTTACAAGCACAAAGACTGCTCAGATGCCATTGGATCTCAGATCAAACGACCTCCAAGCTTATATCACCATAGCATCCAAGCTGCGATAGCACCTTATGTTTTCTCGCACGGGAGAGTATGAGGTGCTCCCGCACCGTAGATTCTATGGTGATACGAGTTCACTCAGATCTAACAGCACACAGTAGGAGGTTTGAATGTTTTTGCAATATACGGCTGATAGAGTTTTGGAAATGAGCAGAAAGTACAAGTACTATGCATGTGCCATCTGATCACTGATCATACGACCTAGATGCTCATATCACCGTAGCGGATAATTAAACTACGGGGAGGACCTAATATTAGCACCGGGGAGCCGTTGGATCGAAGATGCAGCGGCACACACGAGGCCTGAATGTTTTATTTGCAGAAAAAAAATTGGAGAGTTTGGAAATTGCGCATAATTACAAAGACTACTCCCAAGCCATTGGATCTCACTTCCAACGGTGTAAAAACTCGTATCACCATAGTATCTAAGCTGCGGGGTGGATGTGATATTATATGCCGCTGTCATTTTTGTTCGTAAACTTGCAAAATACGTGTAACTCATGCCGTTACTTGTCTAAGCGCGCAAAGTGTTTGTTCAAAAAAACCATCCTACACTGAAATATCAGAACAACACACTGGGGTCCCACTTGTCATTAATCAAATTTGGACCTAAAACTAACAAATCTGAAAGACGAGATTCGAACTGGCAACCTGGACTCCAAAGCGTAAGTCGATAGCCGGAAAAAACGAACGGTTGTTGGCTTTGTCCCATAACTTGATTTTATACAGTACTTGTGTTGAGTAGAGTAGAGGGAGTGCCTCGTCAACACGTGCATGTCCGTTGTCTCACTTACGGGTGGGTCCCAGGTCTGCGATCTCAATCTATCTTCTCTCCATTGTCTAACCTTTGCACGGGCACACACAAAGAGTGGCGCTAGCTTGCCGTGGTGTTATTACAACTAACAAAAAGCTTGGAAAATAGAAGAATCGCCTAGAACAAGAGAAGTTGCGGCTAGTCGAGACGGAGCTAACCGTGCCACGTTTGCATGATGAAGTTGTGTGGCTAGTGGGGTGTTTTCGACCGACTCGCTGGGTCCCGAGGTCGAACCATTGGTACTACGTCTGATACAGTATATTTTTACATGCATGTTTTTTTTCCTCCGTGCCGAGACGTGGCACACCCTACCACGCAGTTTTGGGTCCTCCCGGGTGGTGCACGCATATATTCTTCCTGACGTGGGACGCCCTACCTCGCGTTTTCTGGGTCCTCCTTGGTCGTAGCGCCAAAGCAAGTAAATGAGTCATCAAATCACGAAAGACCACCTTTCCCGCAGAGTACATCAGTGAAGCACGGTGGCTAGCTAGTTGGGCTAGTTCGACCGATTAGCTAGGCCGCCGCCACATTTGTTTTTTCACGCCTTTTTTTATCTACTTGCCGGTAGGTAAATTTAAGTATCCGCCACGGCGTTGCTCTGGTGTTTGGGTGCGGCAGGATTTTTAATTTTATGATTGACAGGAGCAGGCGCGGCACGATTTTTAATTTTTTGATTCACGGGAGTAGGCGCGGTAGCAATTAGTCACGATGACTCCACCTGTAAAAACCCACTACTCCCTGATGTGAAAAGTTGTTGACTGGTGTTTTACCGTGGTGAAAACCAAAAGAATCCCCGCTCCTCGGCTGGCTCCCTCCGCCTTCCCGTAGATTGCATTGCCTTTCACCCGTTTCGCCCCCTTTGCTTCCTCTCCCCATTGCTTCTACCTGGTGCCATGGCGGCACAGCAGATCACGGAGTCCGAGGTGAGGCGCTTGACACAGGAGCTCCATGCCAAGTATGCGGAGCTCAGGGCCAAGGACGTGGAGCTCCGTGAGCTCAAGGAGGAGAGGAGTGCCATGCTCCTCCGTTATGTGTGGGAGATCATGGAGCTTCAAAAGCGGCAGGCATCCACCACAAAGATGCTCGAGGCATCGGCGGCATTTCTGCAGAAAGCGGGAGATACGATAGGCCATCAGGGGAGCCGGCTAGAGCGCAAGTGGGCCGATCGTGACGAGGTCGAGGATCGCCTCAGCCACTTGGTGAACCAAGTTGCCCCACACGTGTTGCGGCTGCGCGATGCCTACCATCGTGCCAGCGCGACGATGCCGGCCGTCGGGCTAAACCCGTTCGACCACCCGGTTGACTTCAACAAGCTGCGGCTTCCTGACCTGGTCTCCTTCTTCACCTATATCTCCGAGGAGCTGAGCCATCTCCGCGCGATGGTGGGGGCTGAGCTGGACAAGGAGGGGTTGCGCGCTGCCATCGCCGTTGCCGGGCGAATCCTTTCAGGGCTCCGTCACCGGAATCCATTCGTGCCATTGGACGCCGTCTTTGACGAGCTGGCTCCCGTCGACCGGGAGCGGGCTCTGCGGGCGGTTGCACCCTGCATCAAACGTCGTGCGCCTCGAGAAGCAGAGGGACTTCGGTGGTGTTTAGGCGCCCTCTGCATGGGCATGTCCATTTCTCGGCGCAACATGACCGTTGGATCAAACTCACACGATGCAGATCCGTCACTGTAGCACAAAGCGTGTGGGTGTGTTTGGTTGCATTCTCATCTCAATATAGTTGTTTCCTCTTCGTGTATTTTTGTCAACCTACTAGTGTGGACTCATGCACCCTTCATGCACTCGGCCAAACACCCAAAAGTGGGTCGAGAAGGGAACTTTTGCTCCCATCCCGTGCACCCTTCATACACCCTGTCTAACACTATTGGATGTGCTTCATACGGTTCATGTTTCGTGGAGTACTGTAGCACCGTACTCTTCGTGCGCTGTGGACCTAGTTCTGTTAAATTGATCTCACCGTTCATTCTCGACCGGACAGTCGAAAAAGCGGTACTATGTTACATATAGGAGTAGTTGACATGCGCACAACACTAGCAACAAGATTGTGTAGTACTGACGTATGAACCACTGCACATGCCTAGTAGTAGGAGCGCTATGTATGTTCAAGTGGCTGCCGTGTTTCGCACTCCTCCATCGTAGGAGTGGAAACGCTTGCTGTAATCATTTTTTTCTTCAGAATGAAAAACAGTGGACACGCTCTACCATGCGGATCCTCCTCCAGCCATGCACTAAATTACTCACTTTCGCTGACGTGTGGGACAGCCAGCACCTGGGTCCACCATCCATGCACTATATTACTCCGTAGTAGAGTGACGGTAGACTACCCCGATCGAACCACCGCAGTAATGCCCAATGAGCCGTCAAATCACAAAGCCCCCTCCTTTCCAGCAGTAAGTTGGACGGACGAAGCAACCATCATTTCACTCATCTCTCTCAGCTTCCTCTCTTGAAGAAAACCCCCACTCACTTCACTTCTCCCTCATCTCGTTCCTCCTTTCACTCTTCTCTCTCAGCTTGCTCTCTTGGATGGACGCCGGAGCACCGGCCGACGTGATGTCTATGGCTCTGGCCAAAACCGTCCAGGCTCATGGTACGAAGAAGCGCAAGCACCCCGCCAAGACTACCGCAGACAAGCTCAAAGCCATCGCCCTATCCAAGCCCCCCTCTCCGGGATCCCTCATTAAGCAAGTCCAGGTAATGTCTCTTGTTGACGATCTTTTTCTCGATCTTGATCGTGTTTTTTCATCTAACACGCAGTACCAGTACTGGTAGTACAACTTTCCGGGTGATCTTGCATGTGATTTTAGTGTGCCAAATGATGGTTCTAAATTCCTCTTTTGACCAAAACATGCGAGAGGTTGACACTGATTTCTTATAGATTACTTTCAACTAATCCCTCTGTCCCAAATTTCTTGTCTTAGATTTGTCTAGATACGGATGTATCTAATACTAAAATGTGACTTGATACATCCGTATCTAGACAAATCTAAGACAAGAATTTTGGGACGGAGGGAGTACTTTATGAACATCAATGCTACCTTTTAAGAGGGTATATTTGCCTCAGTAACTTGTGTTATGGATATTGCATGTAATCCCTCTTCTCTCATGCCTTTGAAGACATGTTCTAGTGTCTTTGTTCACTCATTTCGGTGCGTATATGTAGTCATATATGGAGTATAATATCGAAAATCATCTTATATTTCTGAACGGAGGTAGTAATGAAATATGGTTTCTGTTTGGATTAGAACCAGGTCCACGGTGGACATGAAGTTCTCAAAGTCATGTCGTGTGAACTGGAAGACCTGATGCTGAGTTCTAATGCGTAACTATCCAGCTGTTGTGTCCTTGTCTCCACGTGTCCTGAACTAGTCTTTTCCTGTAGCATTGTTGTCAGGCGTGTTCTCGAGGCTCTACTTGACCACAACAATTTCCTGGTTGTCCCTTCGATTACAAAGGGTGTGGTTCTTGTAAAGATTCCCAACAAATCTGATGCGGCCTGTCTTCATCATCATGTTTATGAGTGGAAAGACCACTCTGTTAGGTTCTCCAAGGTTGACAAAATGGTGATGGTGCATGTAGACATCTCACACGAAGTCCACGGCCTAGTTAGTTATGCGGGGTTCATCCCGTAGGTAGGTGGCAAGAAACTGCCTGCAGAGTTTAGTTAGTGCAAATTTGCTTGTCTGTAGTAAGTACTATTGTTCAGTACTTGATTTGTGTTTGTGAACCCTATATTGTTTATTAGTACTGCAGCTTTTGGTGTGTGGTCAGTCCTGAGAACGGTCTATGTTAATGTCTGTCCACTCAATTCAGTCTATACATTTTGAAGTATCCAGATCATATTTTTTGTGAGGACGGTTTATCAATTATGGTTACACTGCAATATCTGTATGCATTGCAGGGTTTATCGCACCCACCAGGATTTCCAGTCCCATGGATGTTTGGTCCATACGATTTGTCACGACCTTTGGACTGTCCTGCTTGTGGGAGTAGGCAGGGCCCCTGCATGCCACGCGTAGTTGGACGATCAATCTTCTGTTTAGCACTTCAACATAGTGATTTCCTGGTAAGCATTCACTCGTGTCACATCAAGTAAATCTTATTGATTTACTATCTAAATCTTATTGATTTAATGTCATGTTTTCTTTCTTTTCCTGCAATTTTATGATGCAGGTTTTGCCATGTGACATTCATCATAGAATAAACCGTTTGGTTTGCTCTACGATGGCTAGTTTTGCAGGTTTCACTTCTTATGTCGTGTCAGTAACGAAGGCACTTTCCATCACTTATATTACTGGAAAAAATTTGATCAGTCTGTTGTCTGAGTACAAGCTGAATCCCTATGATGAACTGCAGTTTGGTTTAACAAAACCGCTACAATTAGTCCTTCTCGCGTTTAAAAGAAATGAAGAAAAAAACTGGATCACGGTCACGGATCCTAGTCAAGTTAGAAAGCTGATCATAGAAGACCAGACACGATCGCCGCTGTCTCGCACCGATCGAGCACCGGCAGTTGCTCTAGCACTAACAGCGGCAGTAGCTCAGTCTGATCCAGCTGAGGATTGGGCACCGACGGCGTCAGCGGATCAGTCTGATCTACCGGAGGATCGGGCATCGACACCGGCACCAGCTCTACAAGGAGCACCATCTCCGGCAGCAGCAGCGGCTTCGGCACCTGCACCAACACTTGCACTTGCATTTGGTCCGGCCCGTACAGTTGCACCGACAACAGACTGGGCTGCAGTTCGCACTTCAGATACCAAAGTCCTTACCAAAACCGACAAGTCCACCTTCTTGGTAAGCATTTGCCGCCCAATTGCTTTGTTCTTTTTTCTTTCCATGTTGTTTCACATGATTCACTGTGTTGATCTAACTGTTTGGGTATGTCTTCTTGTTTTCAAACAGAGAATTCCTAGAGCAACGAGGGAGTCGTTCAGCAATCCGGGCGACCGCGGCCAAGTTTCTCTTACCATGCGCAGCCTCGGTGTGAATGAACCTCCTCAATATACCGTAAGTACAAAGGATGGTCGCATGATGATTGATGCTAAACGATGGTCAAGGTTCAAATCTAAATCATATCTTGTGGTAGGGGATGATGTCAAAATCAAACTATCTCGGCAAGGAGAGCTAGTCCAAATCAACTTTGAAATTCTTCAGTAGTAGCACGCAACTGCCGAACTGATCTATCCTCCGAGAGATTTTGATGTAATAATCTGGCATGGTGAAACAAGTGTCCTGTGTGTATAAGTAGTACGACAGTATTATTTATCACATTGTATATCGTTGATAGAATTACAACTCTGATTGCTGGTTAGGAACTGTCGTTCAATTTCATTCCAACAGTTGTCGTGCTTTATTCAATTTTGTGTATTCGCCTTGCAACAGCATCTAAAACCAGCGCAGTACTGATCGCTTGCAATATGAAAAGCGCCGAGGTAGAACACATGGGCCCCCAAACATGCAGCCCAAAGTCCAGAACCATGAGCCTATCTGATTATTATATTCTCAGCTGAACCCCCATAAAAAAAAAGCTGAACCCCCATAATGCATGTGCGTTGCAGAGGGAGTATATTTCTCGGCAAGGTGAGCCTGTGATATAAAAGATTTGTATATTTCTTTACATAGGGAGTATCTCTCTGCCAAAAAATATATTTATGTGTAACTAGTTACTCCTGTCTTTCTACTTCCTTTCACTGATATGTGGGGCAACTGGCAACGGGGTCCACGTGCCATATGCACAAATTAGAGTGCACAACTTCACGGTAGACACACCCTGGTCATAGCGCCACAGTAATGCCCAATGAGCCATCAAATCACAACCCCCCCTTTCCAGCTTTAGCAGTAAGCTAGACAGACGAAGCGGCAATATTTCGCTGGGCCTGAATCCCCTTGTCCCTCGTCTGCTTGTTCAGAGAAAAACCCCGCTCGGCGATTGCATAGGGTTTTCTCATGGAGAATCAGGTACAAATTCTTCATCCATCCCCGATAAATCCAAGTCCCTTGGTCGCAGGTAATCCTAGGATGGCAGCCGCCACCGTTGAGGAATTTTTCTTCGTACTGAATCTAGTGTGTTTCAGTTGCAGTGCCCAAAGTGTGAGTACCCTACAGATTTCTGCGCCCATGGCGAGACGCCACACTTGTTCCTTCTCATCCTACCACAGCATTTTGAAACGCGCACAGTATGTTCCTAGAATCCTCTTCTCTATCCGGGGGGGTGGGGGTTTTTGAACATGCTGTGTTCTCATTTTACTTTCCTGCAGTGTATTATTTGCTCTGCTAGAACACATGTACTCAAGATGCTCGGCCTTGCCATAACTGAATACACTAGTTTAATGGTCACAGTGAAGACAATCCATGGATATTGCTTCCGAGTTGGGTTCATGAACCAAGAAGATCGCTGCTTTTTTTATGGCCGAACTTGGATAAACTTTCTAAAGTGTTACGGACTGAAAGTTGGCGCATGAATGTTTATGGAAATAGCAGAACCTGGTCTCATCTTCACTGTGATCTTCCACCCCGACGTCGTTCCAATTGTTCATCCATGTTAGTTTTGTATCTGGTTCTTGCTTATTGCCTCGATTACTTCTTAATCCACCTATTCTGTCTAAGTAATCACAATTTAACTTTAGAAGTAGCAACGAATCTCTTACGAAGATGCTACTTCCAACTAATATGGTCTTATAATTGGTGGCACGTGTAGGTTTTTTTAGAGTTAAGCAGTCTGCTCGTTTGTTACTCTGTAATAACTCGGCTGTTACTAATGGCATTGAAGTTGACTGGATCGACATCCACAAGTGACTACACTTTAGTGATCGTCTTGAGGTCCTTGTGGGGCGTTTCTATGGTCGAAGGCCACGTGGGCTATGTGTGCCACTGCTGCACTCGTTGAACAGGTCCAACTGTGTCGAGAAACTTATGGTACGAGCTGTTTTCTGTTATATATGTTGTTCATAAACTATTGCTTATACACAGTTTTACAGCTGTGATCTTCTTGAAACAGGAACTGCCGAGTTCTATTGTTCCTATACAGATGCCTGACCATGGTCGGGTCAGACTTGCGCTTGGTCACAACATGATGTTTATGTCGACCTACTCAATTTCCCTTGGAGGTGAAAAGATACTTATTCGTGGGTGGTCTCAGATAATGAAGGCCCGTCCATCTTGGAGAATAGGACAGAAGATTATGTTCATGCTTTTCCATGGCTCTAAAGCGAATATCCTGTTTATTGACCACGTTGCGAGATGAAGCCGCTTTCAAAAGGTTGTGGATGCGCGGGGTGTCGCCTAGGCCTTGTCCTGGGGCTTGGCGGCCTCACCCTTGGTTAACTGTAGGCAAAGTAGCACTATTTGAGGCGTGCTTTGTACGGTTGAACCGGTATAAGTACTCATACTGCTTTCAGCTTTGGTTGTTAAGTGCCCCTGCTGGTTTCAGTTAAGGTTGTTAAGTACTCCTGCTGCTTTTATAGTCTGTCGTGTTTCTTTAGTCCTGTCTTCCTCCAGCCGCCAAAATCAAACCAGCATCGGCGGGGACGCCTGCTTCCGCCTCCCACGGCTGGCTGCGCCTCAGTGCACGCATCGCCGCCCCACCGTCTCCTAAATCGTTAACACCGACGTCCTCCGCGCGCTTTGGTGCGCTCGCTGCGGCGCCGCCCTCTCGCATTGCCAACATGGTCAACAAACAACAGGAATCGGCAGAAGTACATGGAGAGGATGACAGTAGGGGCCCACCACGTCAGCGTATGGAAAAATAAAATGCTTCCTCCGAGTGTTTTCCTGACATCTGGGACCCACGACATTGTGAGCGTATATAGTCAATAGACAAGAGAACAGCAGAAGATCGGCTGACTCCTGGGACATAGCTACTCGAGCAGTATTTTTTTTGTTTGGTATTGTTGAGATGGAGCAGGGTTTGAATTGGGCTGTGGCCCGTCTAGCCCAGGCTTATATTTTATGTTCACCATGTGACCAGCCCATCTATTTTTTCTTTGTGAAAATGAGCCCAACTTATTTTTTCTGAAGAATACCCAATCCAGGCCTACTTATTATTCTATGCCCTGATGGGCTGCAACTCTTTCAAGACGCCTGCAAATCTTGAAAGTAATATGAAATGGGTTGTAAATATAAAAACAGATGACAAATTGGCAATTACTTTATAATTTCTATTTTTTTCACATTTTCAGATTCCTATTTCTCTCGGCATTAACCTAATTCAAATATATCTTCAAAGTACTTTAAATCTGGCTCGACATTTCGGTATTAAAAATAGTTTGGAACCCATAGAAATATGCGAAATTGGCCCTGGCCAACCAAAAAAACAACTGCAATAAATTGCATAAGAAGTTGCCATGAGCTATGTACAAATTATTAAAAAAAGAGGGAGTGGTCTGACTTGTGGGCCTGTTTAGTTGACGCGTATGCAAGATTTTTTTAATTATTATATACTACGTCAACAAACGATTCTAGCAGACGTAACCGTTGGATGTCAATCCAACGGCCATCGTGTTTCTTCAATCTCTGATCTTCTTGCTCCAGCCGCCAAAGCAGCGCCGGCGGGACCGCCTGCTCCCGCCTCCCGTGGCCGGCTGTGCTGCCGCGCAAGCCTCAGCGCCCCCTACTACTCCCATCGCTGGCCAGGGCATCCCTATACTCACCCACACCCCATGTTATTCTGCGGCGACGGCAGCCTCACACCGCAGCCGAACGGGTGAACCCTTGTACTCCTCTCCGCGCGGCCTTCCACTGCCGCGTCTTCCCCGGCTCCACGTCGTCCCCTTCCTAGGCTTCACCATCATCCACCACCGTGGTGCTCTCGGCGCGGCGTGGTCAATGTCTTCAACGACCGACTTCCATCGGAAGAGTATTGTACGTGGAGAGGCTGACAGCTGGGTCCACGGCAGCCGCAAGGAAGTGCCTCCTTATTACGCGGAAAAAAATTATTCCTCCACCTGACAGCTGGGACCCACTGGACGGGCCACCAGTATTTCACAAAAAACGTTTCCCCCTGACTGCTAGGACCCACAGGTCGGGCCACCATATTTCGCGAAAAAAACATTCCCCCCGCTGTCAGCTCGGACCCACCAGAAGTGCCTCCTTATTACGCACAAAAAAATGAATACCCCTGCTAGCTGGGACCAACTTTGGTGGGAGGCCGACTTGTGGGCCTACTAAGTTGACTGGGACGGAGGCCTTTGTCAACTTTAGTCAATATATGAACGATTCTAGATCCAGTGACCGTACGATGTCCATCCAACGATCGTAGTGCTTCTTCAACCTCTGGTCTTCTTGCTCTAGCCGCCCAAAGCAGCGCCAGTCGTGCCGCCTGCTCCTGCCGCCCGTGGCCGGCTGTGATGCCGCGGAGGCCTCACCGCCCCCTACTACTCCCACCGCTGGCCAGGCCATCCCTCTACGCACCCACGCCCAATGTTATTCTGCGGCGACGGCAGCCTCACACCGCAGCCGAACGAGTGAATCCTCATACTCCTCTACGCGTGGGCATCCACTGCCACGTCTTCCCCGGCTCCGCGCCGTCCCCTTCCTAGGCCTCGCCGTCATCCACCGCCCTGGTGCTCTTGGCGCGGCGTGGCCAACATGGTCAAGGAATGGCTTCCATCGGACATGGACTGTACGTGGACAGGCTGACAGCTGGGTCCACGGCCGCAGCAAGGAAGTGCCTCCTTATTACGCGCAAAATAATTATTCCTCCACCTGACAGCGGGGACCCACTGTACGGGCCATCGTATTTCGTGAAAAAAACGTTTCCCCCTGTCTGCTGGGACCCACCAGCTACATCTTCGCACGCAAGGAAGTGCGTCTGAAAAAATGATTTGCCCCCCTGACTGCTGGGACCCACCAGCTACATCTTCGCATGCAAGGAAGTGCGTCCCGTCAAAAAAACCCAAAACGATTCGCCCCCCTGACTGCTGGGACCCACCAGCTACATCTTCACAGGCAAGGAAGTGCCTGACAGTCGGGACCGACCTGGTCGAAGCGTACGTAGCATTGTCATTCTGGTCACGAACGTGTACGTACATACTGGTCGTTGTAGAGGCCCGCACGTGTCGTAGTAGAGGTGCGCACGTAGCATGTACACTTACGTACAGCGGCCAGGGTGCAAGAAAGAAAATACGGCCACGTATGTGTACATACGGGCGGGGTCTCGAACGCCTACTCGCGCATACGTACAGCGAGGGCTCGTGTACATGGCTGGGTCGGAACAGAGAAACAGCGTCATCGTCGTGTTCATGGGGAGTCAACCGGCTGGGTCGGAACGGAATGCGTGGTCGTGTTCATCGGGAGGGCTTGGACGGAACATGCAAAGGAAACAAGGCCTGGCGTACCGCACAACGGAGGAAACGGCCTTGTGTTCGACCGGCCACGTTAGAAACAGGATCCTGTTCATCGAGAGGGGCTGACATACCGCAAAATGGAGGAAATGGACCTCCTACGGTCGAAACGGGGGTCCTGTTGATCGGGAGGGGTGTGGCGTACCGCAAAACGGACGAAACAGACCTCCTACGGTCGAAACGCGGGTCCTGTTGATCGGGAGGGGTGTGGCGTACCGCAAAATGGACGAAACGGACCTCCTACGGTCGAAACGGGGGTCCTGTTCATCGGGAGGGGTGTGGCATACCGCAAAATGGACGAAACGGACTTGTGTTGGAGCGCTACGGTTGAAACGGGGAGGAGGGGTGTGGCGTACCGCAAAACGGGACTCCACGGGATACTGTTCATCTCCACCGTCGACCTCCTCCAGCCTCCACGGGCTACCGTCAACCTCCTCCAGCCTCCACGGGGCTCTTGTTCATCCAGCCTCCACCATGCGCTACTCCACCGGCTACTGTTGAACCACCCCGCCACGGGCACCCCTCCATCGTCTACTGTTCATCCAGCCCTCCACACCACGGGGTCCTGTTCAACCACCCCTCCACCGTCTACTGTTCATCTAGCCCTCCACACCACGGGTTCCTGTTCATCCAGAGGCAACACCACCGCTCACTGTTCATCCAAACCCCCCCACAACGCTCACTGTTCATCCCAGAGGCAGCATCGATCGGCTTCAGTTAGCAGCAGTAGCGAAGGAATCGCTCCATCGGCTTCAGTTAACAGCCATCGATCGATCGCTCGGGTTCAGTAATGCATAGCCTGCAGTGCAATCGCTCGAGTTCAGTTAGAGCCCAATGCCTCGCTCGGGTTCAGTTAGAGCCAACGCCTCGCACACACGCGCGTACCTGTACGAGAGAAACGCGCATCGCTCTCCCACCATAACTGGCAACTCCCCGAAATTTTCCTCCCCCTCGCTTCTACCACGGTTTTTTCCATCATGGACGGCCCAAAGAATGTCATGCAGTTGCGTCTCCAGCCCGCCCAGGACGAAAAGCCCATTTTCTGTCATGATTTTTTGTCATAGAAGTAGGAGCCCACCACATCTATGATGATACCGGGTTTTGTCACAATTATCGTCATAGAAGTGTCATATGTATGACAGAAAAAAATTCGTTCGGCCCAAAATGTCACGGATGTGTCTTTTTTTTGTAGTGACCTCTAGCCCCGGTTTTTGTCTTGTCATGCATAGTGATATGTCTCCAACGTATCTATAATTTTTTATTGTTCCATGCTATTATATTACCCATTTTGGATGTTTATGGGCTTTACTTTACACTTTCATATCATTTTTGGGACTAACCTACTAACCAGAGGCCCAGCCCGAATTGCTGTTTTTTGCCTATTTAAGTGTTTCGAAGAAAAGGAATATCAAACGGAGTCCAAACGGAATAAAACCTTTAGGAGCGATCTTTCTGGAACAAACGTGATCCAGGGGACTTGGAGTGGACGTCAAGCAACAGAGGCGGTGGCTACGAGGGTGCCCGGCGCACCCCCTGTCAGTGTCAAAACCGGCGGATCTCGGGTAGGGAGTCCCGATCTGTGCGTCTTAGGCTGATGGTAACAGGAGGCAAGGGACACAATGTTTACCCAGGTTCGGGCCCTCTCGATGGAGGTAAAACACTACTTCCTGCTTGATTGATATTGATGATTTGAGTAGTACAAGAGTTGATCTACCACCAGATCATAGAGGCTAAACCCTAGAAGCTAGCCTATGATGATTATGATTGTGATCGTGATTGGCCTTCTAAGGACCAACCTCTCCGGTTTATATAGACACCAGAGAGGGCTAGGGTTTACACGGAGTCGGTTACATGGAAGGAAATACAATATCCGGATCGCCAAGATTGTCTTCCATGCAAAGGAGAGTCCCATCCGGACACGGGACGGAGTCTTGAGTCTTGTATCTTCAAGCTCCAATAGTCCAGACGAAGTGTACAGTCCGGCTGTCCGGATACCCCCTAATCCAGGACTCCCTCAGTAGCCCATGAACCAGGCTTCAACGACGATATGAGTCCGGTGTGCGGTCTTGTCTTCGGCATTGCAAGGCGGGTTCCATCTCCGAATACTCCAAAGTGACTATCGAACACTTGAACCGTGTCCGGATCTGCAAAATGATCTTCACATGCCACTGTAGGGGGCATAACATACATCTGATCTGCTGACAATTTCTAGACAACGTGACATGTCACCATGGTCGGGTCATTATTCGAACCGATTTACCACAACCAGCCTCAGCGCATATCGCGAGGCGGTTTCCTCTGCACGTTTTGCCATAGCAGAGATCGTGTCCCCTTATTATGGGATTCTCATCAATACGGGCATGGGTAATCCAATCGCACCGCTAATTGCGGCAAGTGGAGAACGAGCGGGTTCCACCAGGTAAGTGGGGAGGCGCAAAAAGCTTTTACCGTCTCTATAAAGAGATAAGGTCTCTTCCTCTTTACCCACGCCTTCTTCTTCCGCTAGCCCATTCCCCTCTGTTCGAGCCCTAGCGCGCAAGCACTCTTCTTCTCCATCGAAGAGAGGTTTTCCAAAGATGTCCGGATCCGGAGCAGGAGGCAAATGGATGGCTTCTACCGTCCAGGAAAAGGATATCAAGAGGCTCCGAGAGGCCGGGTACCTGGCCAAGAAGATCGGCCACCATCTTCCACCGGTGGGACAGATTGTCCCTGCTCCGGAGCCCCACGAGAGAGTCGTGTTTCTTCTCCATTTTGTCTGCGGGCTCGGGTTTCCCCTTCACCCAGTTGTTCGCGGAGTCATGCATTATTACGGGATTGATTTTCATGATCTTTCCCCCAATTCTTTCCTTAACATCTCGATGTTCATCGTCATGTGTGAGGCTTTTCTCCGGATTTTGCCTCACTTCGGCCTGTGGCTGAAGATTTTCAATGTGAAGCCCAAGGTGGTGAGTGGCAAGCACGCCGAGTGCGGCGGTGCCATGGTGAGCAAGATGCCCAAGGTCGTTTGGCCGACGGGTGCCTTCAACGACTCCGTCAAGGAGTGGCAGCAGCAATGGTTCTATATCACCGAACCGCGCGGCAAAAAGTGGGCTGCAGCTCCCGAGTCTAGATCCGGAGCCCCACTGCGGCTCACGTCCTAGCCCAAGAAGGGCCTGAAATGGTCCTCGTCCGATGAGATGTCACTGCTCCAGACAGGAGTCCAGAGTATGGTCGACAAGGACGTCAAACTCATCGACGTAGTCCAGGTGATGTTAGTTCGCCTGATTCTCCCTTGCCAGCGTCGAGCCTGCAATTTGTGGGAGTACGACCCGGCCGAGCACCAGACCCTTTGGGAGCTCTATGATTCCTCCCACAAGGATATCTGGAAGGTGCTCTTTAAGTCCGGCAAATCATGGCCGAGCACCGCCGAGGACCATGGGTATCAATTATCCCATTCTGCAAGCTCGGTAAGTTATTGCTATGCCCTGTCCATCCATGCTTCAGTTGGCATGTCCTGAGGGAGACATTTTTATCATGCTTTATCATGACCCCAGGGATGGATAAAAAAGGTGGAGCGGATACATTGTCCGGCCCCGCTGCCGGAGGAACCGGCCGGACCTCTTCTGACGAAGATGCTGGTCCCAGCGCCTTACGAGGCGCCAAAGAAAGAGGCCTCCAAAAAGGTCAAAAAGACCCGGAGTGGCCTCCATCATCGCGATGCTTCGGACGTAAAATCTAAAGACTCCAGCGACCATCCTTCTTCCGAAGATGAAGAGGAGGAAGCGGAGGAAGATGAGCCTCCCTCTAGAAGTGGGAAGAAAAGGACGGCTTCCTTGTCCCAGGAGGCCGAATCGCCCAAGAGGGGGACAGGTTCCCACCCAGAGGCATCCACCATGGCTACCGATAACAGCCCGGAGTGGGATCCTAGGGCCCAACCCCTGGAAAAGTCGTAAGTACACGAAATCCGAACACGTATATGCATCCGGGGTCGTTTGGGTATAGTAGTTTTAACTGTCGACATATTTCATACAGCCCGGCGAGGTCTCGCGCCGGATAATCCTCATCGGAGGATTCACTGAGCTCAGATGCTTTGGCGAGCGAGACGCCTCCAGAGGCCCCTTCCCCAAAGTCCAGGTGCGACACAGAGATGTCGTCTCAACGAGACCCGGATCGGGGGGGCATGTCTCTGGGGCCGGACACACGGGAGTGATGGCCCCAGGCGTGTCGACGGTGGGGGCGATCTCGGGTTTGGACCACAGCCGGACATGGTCCTGGAGACCCTTAAGGCTCCAGGATCGGGCGAGCAGCCACCTTTGACGGGGGGAGGCTTGCCTACTCCTCCGGCAACCTCTGTCCAGGGAGAGCTGCCTGGCGGTCTATCGACAGCGTTAAGGAGCGTGTCTATCATTGATGAACATCGGACCCTCATGGGTGCGGTGATTGAAAAGATTCAGTCCGCCGAGAGCGGGCTGAATGAGTCCTGCCTTTGCCTTATAAATTCCTTTGAGGTATGTTTTCTAAGAAACCTTTGAGGGATTGTCATAATATGAGTAGTAGCCCCTGATGCACTGTCCGGCGAAAGAGAGAAAAAGCCGGACAGGGGATCAAATCATCTGCTTTTGTAGGAGCCTTTGTTAATGACATATATCCCTTTGTTTGAAAACAGGCGTCTGCAGTGAAGATCGCCGCTCATAATGCGGAGGTGTCCGGACTGAAGCAGAGCCTGGAATGGGCCGAAGAGGAACTTGGCCGTGTGAAGAAGCAATTGGAGGACAAGCAAGGTATGTTGAAACATTGCCTTTGAATTCGGCAAGAATGAGTAATTGTGCCTGATGAATAGTATTTGTATTGTATTCTCTAGGAGCGACTGCCGAATTTGAGGCACTGAAGAAGGCTGTGGTTGATGCCAACAAGAAGGCTGCCGCCGAACAGGCACTTCGTGAGAAACACGAGGCCAGGGTCATCGAAGCTGAGCAAGAGCTCCAGGAGGCTGTGAAGAAAAGTGATGCCCTGGAGCAGAGTTTAGTAGGGAAAGAATCTGAACTCGCTTAAGCTCTCCGAACCATGGAGGATGCTCAGGCAGAAGCCCGAGGTGCTCTAAAGGATATTCAGGAGGCACGGAAGGTTGCGGCTGGTAAGGGATTTTGTATTCAGGGACATTTTTTTAGTAATGTGGCTCTAAGCGACAAGCTGAATTCTTGTTTTTTCAGGGGCGTTTGCGGATCTGCCTCGCAGCATATCAGATGCCGCCCAATTCTACCGGACCGAGGAGAAGAAGTATGTGGAGAGGGATTTCTGGTCGCAATATTTGGCACCAATTATCCGGTGCCCTTTATCGATCAGTTGAAGCAGCTGGTCGAACTGCACCAGGCGGGCGAACTAGCCATGAAGGACTTGGTTGTCCGGCTGTGGCCCACAGAGCCAATTCCAAGCAGTTACTTCGTACTCGTGAAGCGGATTGTTGGCGCCTGCCCTCAGCTTGATGTCATTTTGCGATCAATCTGTATAGAGGGCGCGAGCATGGCGTTTGCCCATGCAAAGGTGCATTGGGGGAAGCTTGATGCGGAGAAGCTGATGACTGAGGGGCCGCCGGAGGATAAGGAGCACCGCAAGCCCGAGTTTTACTATGAAGGTGTACTAAAAGGAGCCCGCCATGTGGCAGACAAGTGTGCTAAAGACACTATATTTACCTGAAGGCCGTCGTGCCATTATCATGTGGGGAAAAGACACTTTTATTAATTATTCCCTGTTTATGTGAACGCTTGTTCTTCCTGTACGACCGTTTAGTGTACATAAAACCTGAGAGTTGGCCAGTCATCGGCTTCTGCCCCCACGTAAAAAGTACGGGGGTGTTCGGAACATATCTGAACACTCTTTATCCCATTGTTGGATCCTTTTAAGGAGGTGTTCCTCACTACGAACCAGGCAATCAGACTATAGGGATTTACCACTCTCACTTAGCCATAGGAGTTCAGGTATTGTCGGTGCAGCCCCTGGTGTTCGGAAGGCCGAACTGGGGGCTCTATCGGCGCCTGATCGGAAAACCGATCCTTCGCACTTGGCATTTATAATGGCATTGTGCGGAATAAATCTTTAAGGATTTCACAACCTCTCAAACAGCTGACCAGCTCTCGCCGTATCATGACAGTCAGTTTTTGACTTTCTCTACTGAGGTGCTCGTCCGGAAGAACCGGGATACAATCGCGGTAGTTCTCCTAGCGCTACCTTAGCCGATAGAGCGGAACGTAAGGTACCAAAACATGGGAGCCGGGCAAACCCAACTAATGACCCAAGACATGATTCAGAGCTGATGCATATAGTGCTATAAGTTCGGGGCCGAGCGACCGGGAAGGTGGCTGGACTTTGTCGTATTAGGAGTATTCTGAAGCCCCTGGCATAGTGGGGCCTAATACGACGTATGGGTGCCGTTTAGGGCGAAAAAGTGGCGTCTAATGAAGAATGATAGCTGGTAAGTGTTATTTAAATCTACGCACTGTAGTAGGATGATATGTCTATGCATATGAGTACGATTTATGATTATAAAAAGAGGTGTTTTTGGCGGAACCTGTCATGGCCGGAGTGGAGGGGGCTGTGAGTGGATTTGAAGTGAATCCGGACTGCCTTCTTTCGGGGGGGGGGGGTTCGCTTCTGTGTTCCTGCCCTTGTGTGTCCGGGCTGATTCCACGCCGCCAATCCTGTTCTGCGTCAAAGTTAGTTTGTAAAGCCAAATACTTGAGGGCCGCTGAACGTCCTCTTGTGGTTGGACCAAGGGTGCCTTATCGGAACCTGGTTAACCCAGCCGTTATTCCGTAAAGTAGCGCGGACTCCTCAGTTGGTGTCCGGACAGTTGGCCGCCATATCAAAATTTTGATAGGCAGGCACGACTCGCTACTCCGGCAGCGGTATGATTTCCGCTCTAAGGGTGGGGTTCGGCCTTACCCATAGATGTGACTATATCACACGGGGCTGGCCTAACGGTTTACCACATGGAAAGTGCCGAAGACTTATTCTTTGGCGTGGTATTTGTTTGGTGATCCGAAGACAACCATTAGAGTGGTGGGCCAATAAAACTTGGCCTTTGCACCTGGCATCTTTTAGAAGATGTTATTTGTGGTTTCATACCCGCGGGGGCTTTATGTGAGATGGAGCCCCCAGACTACTGTGTCCAGAGGTAGTGCAATTAAATTGTTGTGGTTGATATTGTCCGGACGGTCGATATGATCGGGGGAGATCGGCCGTACTTTTATGCTCTGGAGGATCTTTTGACTTCTCCGTTGTTGTACTCCTCCCCTCATTGTTTCCAGCACACGAGCGGCCGCTTTGTTTTGAGGATCCGGCATTCTCTATTGGTATGCTTGGCCGTCCTTCTAGGAGTACCATGAATTTCACATGGTTGATCGAGTATGTAGCTCGGGCCGGATAGGCTTGAGTTGTTCTTTGTCCGCTGACCGGACTGGGAGTTGCTGGATTTGGCACCAACTTCCCTGACTTGACATTTATGACAATTGCGCCGAGGCTTGAGGATGCCTCTTCGTGTATCCTTCGTATTGTCTTGGACCATGGTGGTGTCTTGACGTCAGGGTATGTGCCTTGGGTTCTCCTGCTTAGGTTGAGGTAGCAAATTATGCCGTGTGTGCCCTTTGTCGGGGCGGTCGAGTCCGTGTTTTTTGATGGCCAGGACCTTGGTCCACCTGTCCACGAGCAAATCTTGGTCATCTTTAAGCTGCCGTTGCTTCCTTTGCAGGCTCCTTGCCGTGGCCATGAGCCGTTGCTTGAAGCAAATTTGTTCCACTGGATCTTCATGCGCGCCGAATTCGTCATCGTCGAGGCTTACCTCGTCTTCGGAGGAGGGCATATAGTTGTTCCTCTCCAAGTATCCCATTGTGGCCAGTCCGGCCTGCTTAAGGGAAGGCTGATCAGGGTTGTATTCATCTTTGGCACCATCCGGATTGTTTTCGTCTCCTGAGCCGGTATTGCTGTGGCGGGGCTTGGAGCAGTGTTGACGACGCCCATTCTTCGCTTTCTTCCCTGAGGGGTTATCCTCCGTTGCCTCATTGCCATTGGTTTCCTTAGGAGTGTTTGCCATATATATATCATATGAAGAGGTGGTTGTCCACCGCCCCGTCAGCGGTGGTTCCTGTTCTTCTCCTGCATCATCGTCCATACCATTGATGTCTTCGGAGTCGAAGTTTAGCACGTCGGTTAAATCATCGACCGTGGAAATGAAGTGGGTGGTGGGTGGGCACCGAATTCCTTTGTCGCCTACTTCCCACTCGAGCCGGACATAGTTCGGCCATGAGTCTCCTGACAAAGAGAGAGATTTTAATGAGTTCAGCACATCGCCAAGGGGCGAGTGCTGGAAGATATCCGCGGCGGTAGACTTCATTATCGGAGCCCAAGCAGGCTCGACAGGCTCGGGAGCGTGCGGACTGGAACCTATAGCCAGATACGAGTCCGGGGGTCTGGTGTCACAGGCTTCCTTAGAGGTGAGGCCTGTGTTTGTCTCTACCACCGATGAGTGTGTGGCTTGCGGGGCGAGGCCCATCCACCCGTCCTTGGGCAATGCAGTCTGCTCCGGATTTAGGTCCGGGGCTACCGCATGGGTGATATCCTGAGCAATGCCCAACAGCAGGTCTAAGCCGTGCTTATCACAATTGTCCGGCGCACCTGGCGCAGGCCAGAACCCATTGAAGATCAAGTTTTTGCGGATATCGGTTGTGTAGTTCAAGTTTCCGAACCTGCCCTGGTGGCCAGGGGCGTAGCTGTCAATCTGCTCCAGATGGCCAAGCGAATTGGCCCGCAGTGCGAAACCGCTGAACACGAAGATCTGTCTGGGGAGGAAAGTCTCGCCCTAGACCAGGTTGTTGATGATTGAAGGAGCCATCAAGCCTCGCAGCGACGACACAGAGGAACTCTCAATGAAAGCACCAATATCGGTGTCAAAACCGGCGGATCTCGGGTAGGGGGTCCCGATCTGTGCGTCTAAGGCTGATGGTAAGAGGAGGCAAGGGACATAATGTTTACCCAGGTTTGGGCCCTCTCGATGGAGGTAAAACCCTACTTCCTGCTTGATTGATATTGATGATATGAGTAGTATAAGAGTTGATCTACCACGAGATCGTAGAGGCCAAACCCTAGAAGCTAGCCTATGATGATTATGATTGTGATCGTGATCGGCCTTCTAAGGACCATCCTCCCCGGTTTATATAGACACCAGAGAGGGCTAGCGTTTATGCGGAGTCGGTTACAAGGAAGGAAATATAATATCCGGATCACCAAGGTTGTCTTCCACGCAAAGGAGAGTCCCATCCGGACACGGGACGGAGTCTTGAGTCTTGTATCTTCACGCTCCAATCGTCCGGACGAAGTGTACAGTCCGGCTGTCCGGATACCCCCTAAGCCAAGACTCCCTCACCCCCACCCCTCGTGGGCCCCTCGAGCGTCCACCGACCTACTTCTTCCTCCTATATATACCCATGTACCCCAAAACCATCAAGGAGCACCACAAAAAACTATTTCCACCACCGTAACCTTCTGTATCCGCGAGATCCCATCTTGGAGCCTTCGCCGGCGCTCCGCTGGAGCGTGAATCGACCATGGAGGGCCTCTGCATCATCTCCAAGGCCCTTCCGATGAGTTGTGAGTAGTTTACCACAAACCTTCAGGTCCATAGTTATTAGCTAGATGGCTTCTTCTCTCTCTTTGAATCTCAATAGAAAGTTCTCCTTGATCTTCTTGGAGATCTATTTGATGTAACTCTTTTTGCAGTGTGTTTGTCGAGATTCGATGAATTCTTGGTTTATGATCAAGTTTATCTATGAGAAATATTTGAAACTCCTCTGAATTTGTTATGTATGATTAAGTTATGTTTGAAAGTCTCTTTGAATTATCAGTTTGGTTTGCCCTACTAGATTGATCTTTCTTGCAATGGGAGAAGTGCTTAGCTTTGGGTTCAATCTTGCGATGTCCTTTCCCAGTGACAGCAGGGGCAGCAAGGCACGTATTGTATTGTTTCCATCGAGGATAAAAAGATGGGGTTTATATCATATTTCATCAGTTTATCCCACTACATCATGTCAGCTTTATTAATGTGTTACTTTGTTCTTTATGAACTTAATACTCTAGATGCATGCTGGATAGTGGTCGATGTGTGGAGTAATAGTAGTAGATGCAGGCAGGAGTCAGTCTACTTGTCACGGACGTGATGCCTATATACATGATCATGCCTAGATAATCTCATAATTATTCGCTTTTCTATCAATTGCTCGATAGTAATTTGTTCACCCACCGTAATACTTATGCTATCTTGAGAGAAGCCACACCTATAGCCCCCGGGTCTATCTTTTATCATATAAGCTTTCAATCTACTTTTATTTGCATCTTTACTTTTCCTATCTATATCATAAAAATACCAACAATATTTATCTTATCATATTATCTCTATCAGATCTCACTTTCGAAAGTGGCCATGAAGGGATTGACAACCCCTTTTATTGTGCTGGTTGCGAGGTTCTTGTTTGTTTGTGTAGGTGCGTGAGACTTTTGAGGAGCCTCCTACTCGATTGATACCTTGGTTCTCAAAAACTGAGGGAAATACTTACGCTACTATTGCTGCGTCACCCTTTCCTCTTCAAGGAAAACCAACACAAGCTCAAGACGTATCAAGAAGGATTTCTGGCGCCTTTGCCGGGAGGTCTTCGCTCAAGTCAAGACATATCAAGTACCCATCACAAATTCATCTTCCTCCCATTACATTATTTGCCATTTGCCCCTCGTTTTCCTCTCCCCCACTTCACCCTTGCCGTTTTATTTGCCCTCTCTTTCCCGATCTCCTCCCTCTTTTGCTTGTCTTTTGTTTGCTCGTCGTAATGGCTAGTCCTCCTATCCTCGTTATCACCCGCAAACATGAATTTCTCAATTTTAAACAAAGGGAGGGAGAAAATTTAAAAGATGCTTGGCATAGAATTTGCAATGCTGAAAATAGATCTACAAGAAAGCAATCTACTTCCATTTTTCTTCGCAATATTTATGTAGGCATTACTCCTTGGTATAGATGCATTCTTGATACCATTACCGGAGGGGATTTCTTGAGTAGCCATACTTTTGATGCTTATAATGCTATGTTAGATTTGTTTGGTCCACCACCTCTTTTGGTTAATGGAGCTGTTTTAACTTTGGAACATGTGATGCAAAGGCTTGAAATCATTAAAAATAAAGTTGCCACTGTTGAGTTGACTGAAAATTTGGATAAAAAGATCCATAACCAAATTACCCATTATGGATCTAGGGTTGGAGTTACTTTGAATTATTTTAAAGAGAAAGAACCTATAGTTAATGAAAGAATAGATCTAGATTCTACGAGAATCGGTGAACTTGAGGATATTATTACCAACTTAGGGTCAGCCTTTTCATCTGAGAAAAATACTCCAACTCCTCCTACTAAAACTGCCAAATTTATTTTTGTTCCTAAAAATAAAGGTAAATCTTCTAGTAAGGAAAATGCGGATCTCAAATCAATTGGTGTTCACCCCGATTGTCTCTCGAAATTCTTGCCTAGGAGCCTTTTGCTACAAATTAAGGAACCTTTTGCTACAAATGAATTTCTCGAATTCTTGCCTAGGACCTTAATCATTGCTAAAAAGGGAGAAATACCTAAAGATTATAAGTGCTCTATTGAGGAATTGAGTGCCAAAGATGGCACTACTTAGATCTATCCTCGCTTTTATGCCTAGCTTGTGGCGTTAAACAATAGCGCTAGTTGGGAGGCAACCCAATTTTTTTGTTGCTTATGTTTAGTAATAAATATTTCATCTAGATTCATTTTAGATGTGTTTTTATGTTTCAATTAGTGTTTGTGCCAAGTAGAACCTATAGGATAACCTATGGTGATAGTTAATTTGATTCTGCTGAAGAACAAAAACTTTGCGCGCACAAAAGTAATTTTAGTAATGCACAGATACGTGATTTTGCGTTGATTCTTCTTGATTTAGATCAATAGACAAATTTCCCAGGACTTCCCATTTTTTTAGGATTTTTAGAGTTTCAGAAGTATTCGAGAGTTACAGATTCCTACAGACTGTTCTGTTTTTGACAGATTCTGTTTTTCGTGTGTTGTTTCCTTATTTTGATCCATCTATGGCTAGTATAAGTGGTATGAACCATAGAGAACTTGTAATACAGTAGGTTTAACACCAATTTAAATAAATAATGAGTTCATTACAGTAACTTATGTGGTGGTTTTTCTTTCTTGCACTAACGGAGCTTATAAGATTTCCTGTTGAGTTTTGTGTTGTGAAGTTTCAAGTTTTGCATAAAGATTTGATGGAGTATGGAATAAGGAGTGGCAAGAGCCTAAGCTTGGGGATGACCATGGCACCCAAAGATATTCAAGGATAACCAAAATCCTAAGCTTGGGGATGCCCCGGAAGGCATCCCCTCTTTCGTCTTCGTCTATCGGTAACTTTACTTGGAGCTATATTTTTATTCGCCACATGATATGTGTTTTGCTTGGAGCGTCTTGTATGATATTAGTCTTTTCTTTTTAGTTTACCAAAATCATCCATGCTGTACACACCTTTTGGGAGAAACCCACTTGTTTAGAATTTATTAGAATAGTCTATGTGCTTCACTTTTATGTTTTGAGCTAGATAGTTTTTGCTCTAGTGCTTCACTTATACTTTTTAGAGCACGGCAGTGGCTTGATTTTGTAGAAATTGTCAATCTCTCATGCTTAACTTATATTATTTTGAGAGTCTTTTAGAACAGCATGGTATTTGATATGGTTATAAAATTGTTCCTAGAATGATGGGCATCCAAGTTGGGTATAATGAAAACTATCATAGGAAGTGAACTGGATGCTATGATCAATTTGATGCTTGATAATTCTTTTGAGATATGGAGGTAGTGATATTAGAGTCATGCTAGTTGGGTAATTGTGAATTTAAAGAATGCTTGTGTTGAAGTTGGGAAGTCCCGTAGCATGCACGTATGGTAGAAGTTGTGTAACAAATTTGAAACATGAGGTGTTCTTAGATTGTGCATCCTTATGAGTGGCGGTCAGGGATGAGCGATGGTCTTTTCCTACCAATCTATCCCCCTAGGAGCATGCGCTTAGTGCTTGGTTTTTGATGACTTGTAGATTTTTGTAATAAGTATATGAGTTCTTTATGACTAATGTTGAGTCCACGGATTATACGCACTCTCACCCTTCCATCATTGTTAGCCTCTTCGGCACCGTGCATTGCCCTTTCTCACCTTGAGAGTTGGTGCAAACTTCACCGGTGCATCCAAACCCCGTGATATGATACGCTCTATCACACATAAACCTCCTTATATCTTCCTCAAAACAGCCACCATAGCTACCTATTATGGCATTTCCATAGACATTCCGAGATATATTGCCATGCAACTTTCCACCATTCCGTTCATCATCATGACACGCATCATCATTGTCATATTGCCTTGCATGATCATGTAGTGGACATCGTATTTGTGGCAAAGCCACCACGCATAAATTTTCATACATGTCACTCTTGATTCATTGCCCATCCCAGTACACCGCCGGAGGCATTCATATAGAGTCATATCTTGTTATAGTTTTTGAGTTGTAACTCATGAGTCGTAAATAAATGGAAGTGTGATGATCATCATTTTTAGAGCATTGTCCCCAAATAAAATAAAGAAATGCCAAAAAGAAAAAAAAGGAAAGGCCAAAGAAATAAAAAGAAACGCCAAAAAAAAGAAAGGCCCAAAAAAAAGAAAAAAAAAGAAAAAAAAGGAGGCAATGTTACTATCCTTTTCCACACTCGTGCTTCAAAGTAGCACCATGTTCTTCATATAGAGAGTCTCATATGTTGCCACTTTCATACACTAGTGGGAATTTTTCATTATAGAACTTGGCTTGTATATTCCTACGATGGGCTTCCTCAAAATGCCCTAGGTCTTCGTGAGCAAGCGTGTTGGATGCACACCCACTTAGTTTGTTTTGTTGAGCTTTCATACATTTATGGCTCTAGTGCATCCGTTGCATGGCAATCCCTACTCCTCATGTTGACATCAATTGATGGGCATCTCCATAGCCCGTTGATTATCCGCATTAACATGAGACTTTCTCTTTTTTTGTATTCTCCACACAACCTTCATCATCATATTCTATTCCACCCATAGTGCTATATCCATGGCTCACACTCAACAAAGTTGAAAAAAGTTTGAGATTACTTAAGTACAAAACAATTGCTTGGCTTATCATCGGGGGTGTGCAAGATGAGAGCATTTTTGTGTGACGAAAATGAAGCATAGCCTAACTGTATGATTTTGTAGGGATGAACTTTCTTTAGCCATGTTATTTTGAGAAGACATGATTGCTTTGATTAGTATGCTTGAAGTATTACTATTTCTTATGTCAATGTGAACTTTTATTTTGAATCATTTGGATCTGAACATTCATGCCACAATAAAGAAAATTATATTGAGAATTATGCTAGGTAGCATTCCACATCAAACATTTTGTTTTTATCATTTACCTACTCGAGGACGAGCAGTAATTAAGATTGGGGATGATTGATACGTCTCCAACGTATCTATAATTTTTGATTGTTCCATGCTATTATATTACCCGTTTTGGATGTTTATGGGCTTTACTTTTCACTTTATATCATTTTTGGGACTAACCTACTAACCAGAGGCCCAGCCCAAATTGCTGTTTTTTAGCCTATTTCAGTGTTTCCAACAAAAGGAATATCAAACGGAGTCCAAACGGAATGAAACCTTCGGGAGCGATCTTTTTGGAACAAACGTGATCCAGGAGACTTGGAGTGGACGTCAAGCAACAGAGGAGGCAACCACGAGGGTGCCCGGCGTGCCCCCTACAAGTGGGCGTTCCCCCCACCCTCATGGGCCCCTCGAGCGTCCACCGACCTACTTCTTCCTCCTATATATACCCATGTACCCCAAAACCATCGAGGAGCACCATGAAAAACTATCTCCACTGCCGCAACCTTCTGTATCCGCGAGATCCCATCTTGGATCCTTCGCCGGTGCTCCGTCGGAGGGGTAAACATCATCTCCAAGGCCCTTCCGATGAGTTGTGAGTAGTTTACCATAGACCTTCGGGTCCATAGTTATTAGCTAGATGGCTTCTTCTCTCTCTTTGAATCTCAATAAAAGTTCTCATTGATCTTCTTGGAGATCTATTCGATGTAACTCTTTTTGCGGTGTGTTTGTCATGATCCGATGAATTGTGGGTTTATGATCAAGTTTATCTATGAGAACTATTTGAATCTCCTCTGAATTGTTTTATGTATGATTAAGTTATCTTTGCTAGTCTCTTCGAATTATCAGTTTGGTTTGGCCTACTAGATTCATCTTTCTTGCAATGGGAGAAGTGCTTAGCTTTGGGTTCAATCTTGCGGTGTCCTTTCCCAGTGACAGCAGGGGCAGCAAGGCATGTATTGTATTGTTGCCATCGAGGATAAAAAGATGGGGTTTATATCATATTGAATGAGTTACTTGTTTCTTTATGAACTTAATACTCTAGATGCATGTTGGATAGCGGTCGATGTGTGGAGTAATAGTAGTAGATGCAGGAAGGAGTCGGTCTACTTGTCACGGATGTGATGCCGATATACATGAACATGCCTACATAATCTCATAATTATTCGCTTTTCTATCAATTGCTCGACAGTAATTTGTTCAACAGCTGTAATACTTATGCTATCTTGACAGAAGCCACACCTATGGCCCCCGGGTCTATCTTTTATCATATAAGCTTTCAATCTACTTTTATTTGCATCTTTACTTTTCTTATCTGTATCATAAAAATACCAAAAATATTTATCTTATCATATTATCCCTATCAGATCTCACTTTCGCATGTGGCCGTGAAGGGATTCACAACCCCTTTATTGCGTTGGTTGCGAGGTTCTTGTTTGTTTGTGTAGGTGCGTGGGACTTTTGAGGAGCCTCCTACTGGATTGATACCTTGGTTCTCAAAACCTGAGGGAAATACTTACACTACTATTGCTGCATCACCCTTTCCTCTTCAAGGAAAACCAACGCAAGCTCAAGACATAGCACATAGTATTGCTCTTGTTTGCTTTGTATTTACTATTTCTTCCCCTCTTCTCTCCAGTAGACCCTGAGACCACTGCTGATGCCCTTGTGATCGTCTACGTCACCAACGACACTTCTTCCCTTTCAGCGGAGCTTCTAGGCAAGCCCCCCCTTGTGATCATCCCGATATCGCCCATTCCATTCTCCCATGCTTGCATTAGATTTTGCTACTGTAATTGATTGCTCCTATTGTGATGCATAGCCTGCTTTTGTACCTGCCAGTGTACCTTACCTGCTTATCCTAAACTGTTTAGTATAGGTTGGTTAGTGATCCATCAGTGACCCCACCTTTTCCTTGTTGCCCCTGCTTCATCATCAATGACTCGAGCAACGTGATCGACGACCAGAGCCCGACACCTCAAATCACATCATGCCCCTTTTGTTGCTTGACTCTGCAGAGCTACTATCGAGTGTCGAGGGTGATACCTCGTAACACACTCCTGATGATAATTCTATAGTGTAGCTATTCGGTCGTGGTCATCGAGGGTGATTCCTCCTTGACCACTCCTGATACGACTCTGTCGTGCAACCCCTCAAGTGCGAACCTCGAAGGTGGTTCCTGTTAAGTTCACCTTGATGATTACATCGAGTGGAATCCACCGAGGGTGATTCCTCGGGTTTTCTCCTTGATGTTTGGACACACGGTTACGTTTACTTTACTTGAGACCTTGGTGAAAGTAGGGCGGGCCCGGAGAGCACCCGCAAGATAATGACGTGGCACGACCGGGCATTCTGGGCCCTTGTGGTAAGTCCACGAGACGGGGCGACGGGGTCACATCGATCATGAGTCTCTCCTCGTCTCCGCAAGCTAATAATACACTATGGTTTGGGTATTTTTTCCGAGTTGGCCTTTGGCCTTTACTCACTAACCACCACGCGAGAATAGTTATGGGCCTCGGCGTCGTAGTATCAGCCGAAGTTTTGTCAGACGTCCAGTACAGCACAGCGGCACGACTAGGCCGGCGCAATCCGGGTAGCCTGGGATCCTCCCTGCACGTAACGATCCAGAGTGCAACGGGCGATGGGCCCAGACCCCGTAGTGCTTAAGATGTAGAACGACGGGGACCTCTCTGCTGAGCCTAGGTAGGGTTACGATGTGTTGATCTTCCGAGGTCGGGCATTGACCCAGAAAAGTGTGTTTGGCCATAGTAATCAAGCGTGTTGGAAAACATGGTGCACCCCTGCATGGAAGATTATCTATTAATAGCTGTCCACGGTAACGGACATTCAGACTTATATCCTGATCTAGTATAACTAGAAATGGATACCCGAGATATATGGCTCCGAGATTGCTTTTTCGCAGGGAGTCGACGAAGGATCTATGGGCGTTGTTTCTACAACATGTTTGTTAAATGTTAAAATCCTATTCTTTACTCTTCTACATGCTGCAAGATGCTTGGATCTGCTTGAAGATGCTAGTCTTTGATAGGCTAGGCCTTCCCTTCAATTCTGGCATTCTGCAGTTCAGTCCGCAGATACAACCCTTCCATTTGATATCAATGCATTCTTAGTATAGATCTGATGCTTGCGAGTACTTTGGATGAGTACTCGCGGTTGCTTTGTTACCACTTTCCCCCTTCTTTCTTCTTTCCGGTTGCTGTAACCAGATGGTGGATCCCTAGAGCCAGATGCCACCACTGACGGATGCTACTACATGGAGACCGCGGACGACCAGGAGTAGTTAGGAGGTCCCAGGCAGGAGGCCTTGCCACTTCGATCATGTTGCTTTTATGCTAGCCTTCTTAAGGCATCCTTGTTTAACTAATGTCTATACTCAGATATTGTTGCTTCCGCTGTCACTCTTGTGTATCGAGCTATGTATTCGAGCCCTCGAGGCCCCTGGCTTGTAATATAAAGCTTGTATTATTTTATTTGTGTCTAGAGTTGTGTTATGATATCTTCCCGTGAGTCCCGGACCTTGATCGCACACATTTGCGTGTATGATTAGTGTACAGTCGAATTGGGGGCGTCACAAGTTGGTATCAAAGTCGACTGCCTGTAGGATCCCCCTTTCCATCTCCTTGGCCGAAGTTGAGTCTAGTCACTGAAAAACTTTTACTAACGTGGTTGTGTGGCTTACGGGCCCACGTCGCCATTTGGTGGTATTAGGATCTTTTACTCCTCATATATACTCTAGGACTCTAATCTCTCTTCTATTTGGATTAAATGATTTTGTTAACTCTAACTCTAGGTTCTCGTAAATACTTTTTCCCGGAGAGCCCCTCACTCTATATGATTGCTTGGTGCACTAGAAGATTCTGAAGATGCTCTCAGATGTTTTCCCAAGACCTTGTGCCCTTCGCCGTTGCGATACCGACCACCAATAAATCCTTATGAGTAACTACATACATTGTCGTTCATACCTTCATCCCCAGTTGCTCTTGTTATTACAAGATGCCCCGAAATACTCTTTGTTGTCCTGAGAATTCGTTGAGCCTACTGCCTTGCAGTTCTTTGCAACATGAATACCCTACAGATAATGACTCGCACTTGCCGAGTATCCATTTGTCCATAGTTGTTCATGTGTAAAATTCTTTGAAATACTATTCGATCTTCCAAAAATCCTCAGTAGCCTATTGCTCTTGTTCCTCCTTATCTGCTTGCATTATGGTTACTTCCATATGTCTAGCAATATTCAAGAAAATCCTTTGTGTTTATTCTGATCCCCTTGATTCAACATGTGTGCGAATGCACGCAATCATCAGTTGACCCATATAAATTATCTTTCCGACTCAGACGTCTTCCCAAACATGAGCTAATTCTCGACCAATCAATTTGCCGTCGATTGTACCCCTAAGTCTATTAGACTTATCCATCCTTAATCAAAGTGTATGCTTCTGATCGCTTGATTTGAAAATCATAATTCCTTTGCATTTGAGATTTGAATTAGTCAATTGTTTCTATAACCCGATCTCCTTGCATCCTTTCTTCTTCTGATTGAGTACCGTTGCTCACATCAGATCCCTCGTGGACCACCAGATTCTTTGTTGGGTTCTATCCGACAGTGTCCTTCATATTCAATAACCTTGTGAGATTTTTCTCGGATACATAATGCCTTTGGTAAATCCCCTGTTTTTTTTCAACCATGCTCTGCTTCCGAGGTTGAGTTATTTATTCCTAAAATTTGTGGTATATGTTCCTAAGATGCCCTAGTGGGTTGAACCTACGCCTTCCCTAATCCTTGTGAACCCAAAGATTATGCGGGTTATATCTATTGGCGTTTCTTCAAAAAAAAAATCAATTCTACGACTTCGTCGACGGCGAGAAGTAAATGGGAGGTTATGCATTGCTGAAGTGGGAGTCAACCTTGAACCTTTGTGTTCATGCCCACGGACCCGATGTAGACCCTATCATGGAAGCTTTTTGTTATACTAATAGCCCCCTTGCGATAAGTTCATCTTTTATCCATGTTTGGTCCTTTGCAATCATGGTTCCGACCATATTGTTCTTATTTGATCCATTTATCGGACAAGTTAAAGTACTTATCTTCTTCGGATCATTTCACCTGTTCAACCTCTACATTGATATACCTTCGAGTATTACCCTCTGGTATCTCGAGAATATCATGGAACTACATAACTTCTTATGAGTTCTTCTTCAACTATTATTTGTCGCTGATTCCAATTTTCCACGGGTTTTGAGATGTTAGACACTCGTGAACATCAATAAGTGATTTGAGTCTACACTTTCCTTTCCATTGTTTTGTTTAACCTTTCTTATAACCTAACATATCTGAGACGAGATAACTTGCTGCTTATGTAAACACCTCTGGGTACAAACTCTGTCAATAAGACCTTGTTACTATTGTTGATGACATTCCGGTAGCCACCGATGGACGAGAACTTTGCCTATTGGTCTGCCTCGTCTTAACGACCAGGAAAATGGTTCTCTTCGTCCCTCGCCCTTGTTAACGATGTTGTTGCCAACATAACTGACAGGCTATTCTCTGCCCTGCCTTACTAGCATGACCATGCAAAATGTTAGCCGCCCTTCCTGTTTTTTAACCCACTTGGTGGGACCATAACCCACAGTTCCAAAGGATCAAAACCTGTCTCGTGTACATCCCTGTTTTCTAAGTTACCCCTTGCGCTTGGCATCGTATGTAATTCGTGAGCCACCTTCGTTTCGATCTGTTCTTGTATCAGACGCAATACTTATTCCCATTGCTTTGAACCCCTGTCACCCTTTGTTTTGGGCAACGAACGGTTGCTTACCTGCTAGAAGCTTCTTTTTGCACCTTCTTACCTTGCTCTCCACGATTTTCTTGAGTTTCAACTCGAGAGATGCCTCTATGCCACGTTCACTGAGATACCCACAGGTACCTCTCTTGTATTGAGCTCCGTCCTTCCCGAGTCTTCCCCCCTTAAATCTCGGGAAGAGATTTCTTGTAGTGGAGGAGAAATGTGACGCCTGGATAATTAAGCTACAGTAATTCCTTGCTAATGATGCCACGTCGTCGTGATTCTGTTATTAAACTCATGATGTTTCAACCCCCCCCCCCTTTTCCAAAATTCAAGATCAAGTCAAACTCAAAAGTTTTCAAATTTCTAAAATAAAATGTTCATCATGTGGCAAATTTTCATTCGTTAATATTCATGGTGAACCAACATTTTTACAATGTGGTTTGATGCCCTAATCTAAACAAAACAAAAATATAAAAGGGTAAATAAAAATAAAAAGAAAAGCTTCCCCTGCCCCCTGGGCCTCGGCCCACCAGGGACAGTCCCAGCTGGTCCGGCCCAGCCCCTCCCCGGGTCGCCTTCTCCCCCTGTTCCCCCTACCGGGGTCGCAACAGGGGCGATCCTCGCCGGACCACCTCGACAGCGACTCCTTGGAGAGGATAAGGTTGAGCCCCCCTCGATGCCTCGGCCTCCTCCCAACCTACCTCCACACCCCTCTCTCGCCTCCTAGATCCACCCGCTCCTCCTCCTATTTGTCTCGCTCGCCCGCCTCACCCGAGCGCCATCGCCGCCATCCCACCTCGCATCACCGCGGCGACCGCCTCCCCCGTGCTTCTCCCATGTGACTAGCCGCTCTGCCGTGCTCCACTACGTTGAATACGGCCACGAACGCGAGCCGACAAGCTCCACCGCATGAATTTGTGCCTTCTTCTTCCTCCTCGGGTCAGCGGCGATCTCCTTGGACTCCGGCCACCCCCTGCACTTCTAGCCCTCAACAAGCCGCCTTGTGCTCCTAGGTGAGCATCGTCCGCTTCCCCTCTGTTCCCCCCTTCATTTGCTGCCCGTGTTTTGCCCTGCCGCTATAGTCGTAGCTCGCCTCTGCCCTGCTGCGACACCGCCATGGCCACCGCTGCCGTGGCCTCGTCCGAGCCCTCCGTCGTGCTCCTGGTGTTCCCAGGAGCCCGGCGAGCCCTTCCTGACGTGATCCCTAGCCCGTTCCTGACGTGATCCCGCACACCGCTGCCGCCCGTGTTTGCCGCCGACGGTTATTGCGGCTGTCCCTGGGCGAGCCACCACCACCACCAGACGCGACGTCATGTGCGCGTTCGAATGGTCCGAACCGCACATGAAACGGCTGCCCCTAGCTCAATCCGGCGAGTGCCCGAGCCATGTGCCATGATATTGGTCGCTGGCGGCAAAGCTCTGGCGCCACCGTGTACGTGGCCGGCCTTAGAGCCCACCCTGGTCACTACAGGTGGGTCCTGTGGGCCTGATTGACTGCGTTGACTCAAGTCAACGTGCTGACTGTGCGCATCAGCCATTGACATGTCAGGCCCGCTCGCTTAATCATTGTTTTGTTATTTATTTTAATCTGGTATTAGTTTAGCCACTGACTATGGGGTGCCACCTAGCTAACTAACTCAGTTAGATAACTAGTTTAACTACTGTGTATGATAGAAGGGCCCCACTTGTCATTTGACTGGTCAGTGGTCAACTCTATTGACGGTTGCCTAAGCTTTGACTAGCCCCACATGTCATTGACTATGGCTGGCTAAGGCTAAGTATAAAAAGTTTTGACTGTTTTAATTTGAAATAATTTAATAATAATAATTCTAAAATATTGTTAAAACTTTAGAAATTCGTACAAAATAATCCGTAACTCGGATGAAAATGTTTCGTACATGAAAGTTGCTCAGAACGGCGAGACGAATCCGAACATGGGGTCCATTTGTCCACCACACATCCCTAGTGTAGCAAACATCGAACCTTTTCCCTCCGGTTCATTTGTCTGACAGATGTCTCGAACCGAGAAAACTTTCTCAGCTGTTTTCCCCTTTCGCCAGTATCGCCTAGCACTGCGTTAGAACACCTCTAGCCCCACTTTTTGTCTTGTCATTCATAGTATTGCTCTTGTTTGCTCTGCATTTACTATTTCTTCCCCCTCTTCTCTCCGGTAGACCCTGATACCGCTGCTGATGCCCCTGTAACGGCTACGTCACCGACGACACTCTTTCCCTTTCAACGGAGCTTCCAGGCAAGCCCCCCTTTTGATCATCCCGATATCGCCCATTCCATTCTCTCATGCTTGCATTAGATTTTGCTACTGTAATTGATTGCTCCTATTCTGTAGCCTGCTTTTGTACCTATTGTTGTACCTTACCTGCTTATCCTAAATAGCTTAGTATAGGTTGGTTAGTGATCCATCAGTGACCCCCACCTTGTCCTTATTGCTCCTGCTTCATCATCGACGACACGAGCAACGTGATAGATGACCAGAGCCCGACACCTCACATCACATCATGCCCCTTTTGTTGCTCGACTCTGCAAAGCTACTATCGAGTGCTGAGGGTGATACCTCATAACACACTCCTGATGATAATTATGTAGTGTAGCTATTTGGTCGTGGTCATCGAGGGTGATTCCTCCTGACCACTCCCGATACGACTCTGTCGTGCAACCCCTCAAGTGTGAACCTCGTGGGTGGTTCCTCTTAAGTTCGCCTTGATGATTACATCGAGTGGAACCCACTGAGGGTGATTCCTCGGGTTTTCCCCTTGATGTTTGCACACACGGTTACATTGACTTTACTTGAGACATTGGTGAAAGTCGGGCGGGCCCGGAGAGCACCCGCAAGATAATTACGTGGCATGATAACTCACAGGTATAGGGGATCGCAACAATTTTCAAGGGAGCCAAAGAATATTCTCAAGTATTAGCAGCTGAGTTGTCAATTCAACCACACCTGGATAACTTAATATCTGCAGCAAAGTATTTAGTACCAAAGTATTATGAAGTAACGTTAACAATAGCAAAAGTAACAATAGCAGTTTTGTAGTAATTGTAACAGTGGCAACGGTGAAGTAAATAAGCAAAGAACAATATGTGAAAAGCTCGTAGGCATTGGATCGGTGATGGATAATTATGTCGGATGCGTTTCATCATGTAACAGCTATAACATAGGGTGACACAGAACTAGCTCCAGTTCATCAATGTAATGTAGGCATGTATTCCGAATATAGTCATACGTGCTTATGGAAAAGAACTTGCATGACATCTTTTGTCATGCCCTCCCGTGGCAGCGGGGCCCTAATGGAAACTAAGGGATATTAAGGCCTCTTTTTAATAGAGTACCGGACCAAAGCATTAACACTTAGTGAATACATGAACTCCTCAAACTACGATCATCACCGAGAAGTATCCCGATTATTGTCACTTCGGGGTTGTTGGATCATAACACATAATAGGTGACTATAGACTTGCAAGATAGGATCAAGAACTCACATATATTCATGAAAACATAATAGGTTCAGATCTGAAATCATGGCACTCGGGCCCTAGTGACAATCATTAAGCATAGCAAAGTCATAGCAACATCAATCTCAGAACATAGTGGATACTAGGGATCAAACCCTAACAAAACTAGCTTGATTACATGGTAAATCTTATCCAACCCATCACCGTCCAGCAAGCCTACAATGGAATTACTCACGCACGGCGGTGAGCATCATGAAATTGGTGATGTAGGATGGTTGATGATGATGACGGCGATGAATCCCCCTCTCCGGAGCCCCGAACGGACTCCAGATCAGCCCTCCCGAGAGAGATTAGGGCTTGGCGACGGCTCCGTATCGTAAAACGCGATGAAAATTTCTCTCTGATTTTTTAATCCACGAAAGCAAATATATGGAGTTGGAGTTGAGGTCGGTGGACGTCCAGGGGGGCCCTAAGGCGGGGGGTGCTCCCTAGGGGGGCGCCCTCACCCTCGTGGACAAGGTGTGGGCCCCCTGGTGCTGATTCTTTTGCCAGTATTTTTTATTAATTCTGAAAAGTTGCTCCGTGGATTTTTAGGTCATTCCAAGAACTTTTATTTCTGCACAAAAATGACACCATGGCAGTTCTGCTGAAAACAGCGTCAGTCCGGGTTAGTTCCATTCAAATCATGAAAGTTAGAGTCCAAAACAAGGGCAAAAGTGTTTGGAAAAGTAGATACGATGGAGACGTATCATGGCATGGCCGGGCATTCTGGGCCCTTGCCGTAAGTCCACGAGACGGGGTGACGGGGTCACATCGATCATGAGTTTCTGCTCATCTCAATAACACACTATCGTTTGGGTATTTGTTCTGAGTTGGCCTTTGGCCTTTACGCACTAACCACCATGCGAGAATAGTTAAGGCCCTCGGCGTCGTAGTATCGGCCGAAGGTTTGTCAGGCGTCCAGTTCAGCATTGCGGCACGGCTGGGCCGGCGCTATCCGGGCAGCCTAGATCTGCCCTGCAGGTAATGACCCGGAGTGCAACGGGCGATGGGCCCAGACCCCGGAGTGGTTAGGATGTAGACCGGCGGGGACCTCTGTACTAAGCCTAGGTAGGGCTATGACGTGTTGATCTTCTGAGGCCGGGCATTACCCAGAAAAGTGTGTCCGACCAGAGTAATTAAGCGTGTTGGAAAACGTCTTGCACCCCTGCAGGGAAGATTATCTATTAATAGCCGTGTCCATGGAAACGGACGTTCAGACTTATATCCTGATCTTATATAACTAGAAATGGATACTTGAGATATGTGCCTCCGAGATTTCTTTCTCGCAGGGAGTCAAGGAAGGATCTCTGGGCGTTGTTTCTACAACATGTTTGTTAAATGTTAAAATGCTATTCTTTACTCTTCTACATGCTGCAAGATGCTTGGAGCTGCTAGAAGATGCTAGTCTTCTATAGGTAGACCTTCCCTTCTATTCTGGCATTCTGCAGTTCAGTCCATAGATACAACCCTTCCATTTGATACTAATGCATTCTTAGGATAGATCTGATGCTTGCGGGTTCTCTGGATGAGTACTCACGGTTGCTTTGCTACCCCCTTTCCCCCTTCTTTCTTCTTTCTGGTTGCTGTAACTAGATGGTGGATCCCTAGAGCCAGATCGCACTGCCGACACATGCTACTACGTGGAGACCACCGATGACCAGGAGTAGTTAGGAGGTCCCAGGCAGGAGGCCTTGCCTCTTCGATCATGTTGCTTTTGTGCTAGCCTTCTTAAGGCATCCTTGTTTAACTTATGTCTGTACTCAGATATTGTTGCTTCCGCTGACACTCTTGTGTATCGAGCTATGTATTTGAGCCCTCGAGGCCCCTGGCTTGTAATATAAAGCTTGTATTATTTTATTTGTGTCTAGAGTTGTGTTGTGATATCTTCCCATGAGTCCGTGATCTTGATCGTACACATTTGCATGTATGGCTAGTGTACGATCGAATTGGGGGCATCACACTATAGCACCTTGAAGATCTCACCAACCACCAAGAAGAAGTCATATGAGTTGTACCCTTTCCTGGATATCATGCATCGCATCTTCAGGCACACGCTGTTCCCTCGCATTGGGAACTTGGATTAGGTTCACTCTTATCTTGTGGACTTGCTATTGTTTTTTCAGAAGGAGAAGGAAGGCCCCACGGGGGAACAATTGGATGTGCCGCATATCATGTGTCAGAAGGAGAAGGAGAAGGAGAAGGAAGTGTCCCATCTATGCACCTTACTTGATGCTTCTCCTTGAGAAGGCTTGGGCCTTCACTTATCCAGATGAGACGTTGGTGCTTGGTGACTTGACCTCCCGTGAGTTGGTTCGACTAAGGGAGAAGGGTAACTGGGGTACTCCTATTCCTACGACGGAGGCCCCTATGGGTGTGGATGAGATTGACAATGATGATGAGCCTGACTATGAGCCAGCTGGAGTGGAGCCATCTTGGGCTAAGAAGCTCAAGTTGAAGATGAAGAAGCTTTTTTGCATGCAGGCTCACACACAGTATATGTCCCATGTGGCAGATAAGAAGTCCCGTTTCCGTGACAAGCTTATCATGAGGAAGCTTGGGCTCGATGTTCCCGATGGATCCGAGGAGCGGATCACGGATGAGAAGTGGACCACTTAGGATTGCCACTAGTTAGACTCAGAGGTGGATCATACTGCTGCTGCTGGTGATGAGATTGCCAGCGACCACGGGAGTGATGATGTTGACGATCTCCTGCTATGCTACCATTTGTGTCCTTAGTTGTCTCCGTTTCCCCTTTTGGTGTCTTGATGCCAAAGGGGGAGAGGTGTGGTGTTTAGGGATTTGCCGAGTCACCAGTGCGTCGTATTTGATTTACTTTTCTCTCCTGTGAACTCTTTTATCGCTTGCTTTGGTTTGTGTTTGTGAGACCTGGAGAATAAGTCACTAAGTCAAATGGTGTGAGACATATGCTACCCTATTTTATTTATCCTATCTTTATGTCTTGTATTATGTTAGTGTGTGAGTTATTATGCCTATCTTGTGCCCTATCCTTATGCTCACATACTATTCCCACATCCTTGTATTTCTCTCTTACCTTGTTGGTGCAAGTTTGTCGGTCTATAAAATATAGGGGGAGTGTTGATCCTAGTGTGTGTGCTTTGCATTCCAAAAGCATACTTAAATTAGTGCACACACTTAGGGGGAGCCCGTCTATATTTTGTAGATGTTGGGTTTGCTTACTATATCCTTATATCCTTGTGCAAATGCCGCATTGTCATCAATCCACCAAAAAGGGGGAGATTGTTGGGGCATATTTCTCCCTTAGTGGTTTTGGTGATTTATGACAATACGTTTGCGCACTAATCGTGTGCATTGAGCATTTCAGATAATTCTTCATTTGGCAAAAGACGATTGATTTCCCTCGAACAGAAGATGGATTATTTTTCTTCATTTCATTTTCGGTGGACTTGAGTCATAGGATTTACCATACTATCAAGAGGGGGTCCGCCTCAGAGGTTTGGGTGGAATCAACGCGTACACATCTCCATTTGCACCCTCAGTATATTGCCGCTTCCATGGATTTTCCCTTGTTATTTTGGACTGTCTTGGAATGCTGCCAGCGGTAGTATTGCGGTTGGCAGCGGTAGAACCGCCTACGGGCGGCAGTACCGCTCCCAGTACCGCTCGCACTACTGCCTCGATCTGGGTCTTGCTTTTCTCATGGCGGGTTCCGCGGTAGTCTAGTGGTACTACCGCTGACCCCAATTAGACCCATTTGAGCAAGCGGTAGTTGCAGCGGCAGTAGGAGCGGTAGTACCGCGCCTACTACCATTGCCACTGCCGCTCGTGGCTCTGCCTTTCGAGCCATCCCCTGTTTCCTGTTTATTGCCACCCCACCGGTAGTATGGCTGGGGCGAGCGGTAGTACCACTACAGCGGCACTACCAGCCCGAGGACATGCTCCTTTTGCACCTGCACTACTGCCAGTGCAGTAGTACCACTCCTCTAAGCAGTAGTACCGCACGATGCGGGCTGAACACATGATAACGGTTGGGATTGTCCTGGAAAATACATAGGAGCTCTTGGGTGCTCCACACCCCTATATGAAAATTAATCGTAAAAATACCAAAAAATAAAAAAAATCTGAATTTTGGGTATACCAAACTTGGGTCCCCGATCTACTCCCGTGTGAAATTTCGTGAAAACATACCAAAAAACATATCCGTGGCGAAGAAAATATTGTTCAAACAAAAATCCATCCAAACAGTGTTTTTTTATACATAGGAATTTTTTGTCTTTTTTGCCACCAAGAGAAATTTGATTCCCCCCACTAATCCCTTGCGGATCTTGTTACTCTTGGGTGTTTGAGCACCCTAGATGGTTGAGGTCACCTCGGAGCCACTTTCCATTGTGGTGAAGCTTCGTGGTGTTGTTCGGAGCCTCCAATTCGGTTGTGGAGAGAGCCCTGACCTTGTCTATAGAGGTCCGGTCGCCGCCTTGTGCGAGGGTGTGAGGAGAATACAGTGGCCCTAGTGGCTTCTGAAGGAAATATGCCCTAGAGGCAATAATAAAGTTATTATTTATTTCCTTATTTCATGATAAATGTTTATTATTCATGCTAGAATTTTATTAACCGGAAACATAATACATGTGTGAATACATAGACAAACATAATGTCACTAGTATGCCTCTACTTGACTAGCTCGTTGATCAAAGATGGTTGTGTTTCCTAGCCATGGACATGAGTTGTCATTTGATTAACGGGATCACAACATTAGGAGAATGATGTGATTGACTTGACCCATTCCGTTAGCTTAGCAATTGATCATTTAGTATGTTGCTATTGCTTTCTTCATGACTTATGCATGTTCCTATGACTATGAGATTATGCAACTCCCATTTACTAAAGGAACACTTTGTGTGCTACCAAACGTCACAACGTAACTGGGTGATTATAAAGAAGCTCTACAGGTGTTTCCAAAGGTACATGTTGAGTTGGCGTATTTCAAGATTAGGATTTGTCACTCCAATTGTCGGAGAGGTATCTCTGGGCCCTCTCGGTAATGCACATCACTATAAGCCATGCAAGCAATGTGACTAATGAGTTAGTTGCGGATGATGCATTACATAACCAGTAAAGAGACTTGCCAGTAACGAGATTGAAATAGGTATTGAGATACCGACGATCGAATCTCGGGCAAGTAACATACCGACGATAAAAGGAACAAAGTATGTTGTTATGCGGTTTGACCGATAAAGATCTTCATAGAATATGTAGGAGCCAATATGAGCATCCAGGTTACGCTATTGGTTATTGACCGGAAACGTGTCTTGGTCATGTCTACATAGTTCTTGAACCCGTAGGGTCCGCACGCTTAAAGTTAGATGATAGTTATATTATGAGTTTATATGTTATAATGTACCGAAGATAGTTTGGAGTCCCGGATGTGATCACAGACATGACGAGGAGTCTCGAAATGGTCGAGACATGAAGATTGATATATTGGACGACTATATTCGGACACCGGAATGGTTCCGGGGGTTATCGGATATATACCGGAGTACCGGGGGGTTACCGGAACCCTCCGGGGGGTTAATGGGCCTCATGGGCCCAAAGTGGAGAAGAGGAGGGGCGGCCAGGGCAGGTCGCACGCCCCCCTCCCTCTCTAGTCTGAATAGGACAAGGAGAAGGTCGCACGCCCCGCTTTCCTTCCTCCCCTCTCTCTCGTCCATCCCTCTCACCTACTTGGAGAAGGAAAGGAGGGAGTCCTACTCCCGGTGGGAGTAGGACTCCTCCTGGTGCGCCCCCTGCTGGTCGGCCGCCACCTCCCCCTTGCTCCTTTATATACGGGAGCAGGGGGGCACCTCTAGACACAACAACAATTTATCCTTGAGATCTATTAGCCGTGTGCGTGCCCCCCCTCCACTATATTCCACCTCGATAATATCATAGCGGTGCTTAGGCGAAGCCCTACGTCGGTAGAACATCATCATCATCACCACGCCGTTGTGCTGACGGAACTCTCCCTCGACACTCGGCTAGATCGGAGATCGAGGGACGTCATCGAGCTGAACGTGTGAAAGAACTCGGAGGTGCCGTGTTTTCGGTGCTTGATCGGTTAGGCCGTGAAGACGTAGGACTACATCAACCGCGTTGTGCTAACGCTTCCGCTTTCGGTCTACGAGGGTACGTGGACAACACTCACCCCTCTCGTTGCTATGCATCACCATGATCTTGCGTGTGTGTAAGAATTTTTTTAAATACTATGTTACCCAACAGTGGCATCCGAGCCAGGTTTTATGCATAGATGTTATATGCACGAGTAGAACACAAGTGAGTTGTGGGCGATACAAGTCATACTGCTTACCAGCATGTCATACTTTGGTTCAGCGGTATTGTTGGATGAAGTGTCCTGGACCGACGTGACGCGTACGCTTACGCGAGACTGGTTCTACCGACGTGCTTTGCATACAGGTGGCTGGCGGGTGTCAGTTTCTCCAAATTTAGTTGAATCGAGTGTGGCTACACCCGGTCCTTGAGAAGGTTCAAACAGCACTGACTTGGCGAACTATCGTTGTGGTTTTGACGCGTAGGTAAGAACGGTTCTTGCTCAGCCCGTAGCAGCCACGTAAAACTTGCAACAGCAAAGTATAGGACGTCTAACTTGTTTTTGCAGGACATGTTGTGATGTGATATGGTCAAGACGTGATGCTATATTTTATTGTATGAGATGATCATGTTTTGTAACCGAGTTATCAGCAACTGGCAGGAGCCATATGGTTGTCGCTTTATTGTATGCAATGCAATCACCCTGTAATTGCTTTACTTTATCACTAAGCGGTTGCGATGGTCATAGAAGTAATAGGTGGCGAAACAACAACGATGCTACGATGAAGATCAAGGTGTCGCGCTGGTGATGATGGTGATCATGGCGGTGCTTCGGAGATGGTGATCAGAAGCACAAGATGATGATGCCCATATCATATCACTTATATTGATTACATGTGATGTTTATCCTTTATGCATCTTATTTTGCTTTGATTGATGGTGGCATTATAAAATGATTCTCACTAAGTTTCAAGGTATAAGTGTTCTCCCTGAGTATGCACCGTTGCGAAAGTTCTTCGTGCTGAGACACCACGTGATGATCAGGTGTGATAGGCTCTACGTTCAAATACAACGTGTGCAAAACAGTTGCACACACAGAATACTCAGGTTAAACTTGACGAGCCTAGCATATACAGATATGGCCTCAGAACACCGAGACCGAAAGGTCGAGCATGAATCATATAGTAGATATGATCAACATAGTGATGTTCACCATTGAAAACTACTCCATCTCACGTGATGATCGGACATGGTTTAGTTGATTTGGATCACGTGATCACTTAGATGATTAGAGGGATGTCTATCTAAGTGGGAGTTCTTAAGTAATATGATTAATTGAACTTTAATTTATCATGAACTTTGTCCTAATAGTATTATGCAAATTATGTTGTAGATCAATGGCTCACGTTCTTGCTTCCCTATGTTCTATATGTGTTCCTAGAGTAAACTAAGTTGAAAATGGATAGTAGCAATGATGCGGACTGGGTCTGTAATCTGAGGTTTATCCTCATTGCTGCACAGAAGAATTATGTCCTTAATGCACCGCTAGGTGACAGACCTATTGCAGGAGTTGATGTAGATGTTATGAACGTTTGGCTAGCTCAATATGATGACTACTTGATAGTTTTGTGCACCATGCTTAACGGCTTAGAATCGGGACTTCAAAAGACGTTTTGAATGTGATGGACCATATGAGATGTTCCAGGAGTTGAAGTTAATATTTCAAGCAAATACCCGAGTTGAGAGATATGAAGTCTCCAACAAGTTCTATAGCTAAAAGATGGAGGAGAATTGCTCAACTAGTGAGCATGTGCTCAGATTGTCTGGGTACTACAATCGCTTGAACCAAGTGGGAGTTAATCTTCCAGATAAGATAGTGATTGATAGAGTTCTCTAGTCACCATCACCAAGTTACTGGAACTTCGTGATGAACTATAGTATGCAAGGGATGAGGAAAATTATATCCGAGCTCTTCGCGATGTTGAAAATAGATGAAGGTAGAAGTCAAGAAAGTGCATCAAGTGTTGATGATTGACAAGACCACTAGTTTCAAGAAAAGGGCAAAGGGAAAGAAAGTGAACTTCAAGTAGAATGACAAGCAAGTTGTCACTTCCACGAAGAAGCCCAAAGCTGGACCAAAGCCTGAAACCGAGTGCTTCTACTGCAAAGGAAATGGTCACTGGAAGCGGAAATGCCCTGAATATTTGGTAGACAAGTAGGATGGCAAAGTGAACAAGGGTATATTTGGTATACAGGTGATTAATGTGTACCTTACTAGTGTTTATAGTAGCCCCTGGGTATTTGATACTTGTTCGGTTGCTAAAAAATAGTAACTCAAAATAGGAGTTACAGAATAAACAGAGACTTGTTGAGGGTGAAGTGACGATGAGTGTTGGAAGTAGTTCCAAGATTGATATGATCATCATTGCACACTCCCTATACTTTCGGGATTGGTGTTAAACCTAAATAAATGTTATTTGGCATTTGTGTTGAGCATGAATATGATTTGATCATGTTTATTGCAATATGGTTATTCATTTAAAGTCAGAGAATAATTGTTGTTCTTTTTACATGAATAAAACCTTCAATGGTCATACACCCAATGAAAATAGTTTGTTGGATCTCGATCGTAGTGATACACATATTCATAATATTGATGCCAAAAGATGCAAAGTTAATAATGATAGTGCAACTTATTTGTGGCGCTGCTGTTTGCGTCATATCGGTGTAAAGCGCATGAAGAAACTCCATAAAGATGGATTTTCGGAATTACTTGGTTATGAATCATTTCATGCTTGCGAACTGTTTGTTTTTGGGCAAGATGACTAAAACTCCGTTCTCCGGAACAATGGAACGAGCTATTTATTCGTTGGAAATAATACATACCGATGTATTCGGTCCAATGAGTGTTGATGCTCGTGGCGAGTATCGTTATTATCTGACCTTCACAAATGATTTGAGTAGATATGAGTATATCTACTTAATGAAGAACAAGTGTGAAACATTTGAAAAGTTCAAAGAATTTCAGAAGTGAAGTGGAGAATCATCGTAACAAGAAATAAAGTTTCTACAATCTGATCGTAGAGGAGAATATTTGAGTTATGAGTTTGGCCTTCAGTTAAAATAATGTGGAATAGTTTCACAAACTCATGCCACCTGGAACACCATAGCGTAACGGTGTGTCCGAACGTCATAACCGCACTTTATTTGATATGGTGCGATCAATGATGTCTCTACCGATTTACCAATGTCGTTTTGGGGTTATGCATTATAGATAGCTGCATTCACATTAAAATAGGGCACCATCTAAATCCGTTGAGACAACACCATATGAACTATGGTTTAGCAATAAACCTAAGCTGTCGTTTCTTAAAGTTTGGAGTTGCAAAAAAAGTTTCAACCTGATAAGCTTGAACCCAAATCGGAGAAATGCGTCTTCATAGATATCCAAAGGAGACTGTTTGGTACACCTTCTAATCACAGATTCAAAGGCAAAATATTTGTTGCTAAGAATGGATCCGTTCTAGAGAAAGAGTTTTCTCTCGAAAGAAGTGAGTGGGAGGAAAGTAGAACTTGATGAGGTAACTGTGCCTGCTCCCTTATTGGAAAGTAGTTCATCACAGAAACCGGTTCCTGTGACCACTACACCAATTAGTGAGGAAGCTAATGATATTGATCATGAAACTTCAGATCAAGTTACTACCGAACCTCGTAGGTCAACCAGAGTAAGATCCGCACCAGAGTGGTACGGTAATCCTATTCTGGGGGTCATGTTACTTGACCATGAAGAACCTACGAACTATGAGGAAGCGATGATGAGCCCAGATTTCGCAAAATGGCTTGAGGCTATGAAATCTGAGATGGGATCCATGAATTAGAATAAAGTGTGGACTTTGGTGGACTTGCCCGGTGATCGGCAAGCCATAGAAAATAAATAGATCTTCAAGAGGAAGACAAATGCTTATAGTAGTGTTACTATCTACAAAGCTCGACTTGTCGCAAAAAGGTTTTTCGACAAGATGCAAGGTGTTGAATATGATAATATTTTCTCACTCGTATTGATGCTTAAGTCTGTCCGAATCATGTTAGCACTACAAAAAAAATACACTTCCGTGATGATACGTGTTTGTCACAGTAGGTCGCGTTTTTTGTCATGCATGTACATCCATGACAAATTTATGACAGAATCAAGATAGTCATACATGTGCTGTCGTACAAATGTTCCATGACATTACCAAAATTATCATCACGGAAGTGTCCACTTCCATGACGATAAATCACATGTCACAGAAGTGCTTTCGTCAAGGGTGACCGACACATGGCATCCACCGTAACAGAACGCCGTTAAGCTATCGGGTCGGATTTTGGATCCGATAACCCGTTAACAGCCCCGACCAATGGGAAATTTCCACGTGTAAAATTCTGATTGGCCGAAGGGAACACATGTCGGCTCATCGTTGCGACAGATGTCGCCCGTCCATTGGAGGAGACATACCGATGGTACGTTGACACGTGGCTGGGCCCAATAGAGGCCCATATAGGTTAAAAAGGCCGGCCCAGTCAAAGGCCCGTAGAACTTAATCAGGTACTAGTGGGCTAGCCCAATAACGGCCTTCTTAATAAAGGCCCACTTACAGCCCGAAACCAGATCTGGCCCGTTAATTGTTCGCCCAATATTTGGGCCCATTTACGGCCCGAAGCCAGATCTGGCCCGTTAATTGTTTGCCCAATATTTGGGCCCATTTGCGGCCCGAAGCCAGATCTGGCCCATTAATTGTTCGCCGAATATTCGGGCCCAACTACAGCCCAGTGACTTTCGCCCTGTCAGAGGCCTGATGTAGACATGGGCCCATTTCAGCCCGGTGTGACTTTCGGCCTGGGAATGGCCCGTGCTGCCCATGGGCCATATATGGTCCGACGGGACATCGGGCCCACTAACGGCCCGTGCTAAAGGTGGCAACAGTTAAGCCCAATGTGACTTTGGGCCTGTTAAAGGCCTGTCGCGTAATTCGGCCAACTAAGGCCCGAGATATGCTTCGGCCTGGTAACGGCCCATGAGCTAACTGGGCCCATAACGGCCCGGTCTACATTTCGGCTTGCTGAAGGCCCGTCGACGACTAGTCAAAATTGAGGCCCAACATGCATTTTGGCATGCTAAAGGCCCGGGGTTTCATCTCGGCCGGAACAGGCCAGTACAATATTCAGCCTGTTAATGGCCCAACGCTACCTGGGCCAAACTAAGCGGTGGGTAGACAAAAGGCCCAACTAAAACATAGGCCGGTGTAAGTTTGGGCCTGGCGTAATGTGTGAAGGCCCCAACCATTCTGGCCCAAGAAAGACGCAGGCCGGCCCAACTGTGGCCTGCTAAAAACCTGGCCCGTTATCGAATGTTTCGGCCTGGTCGACTACATCTGATTTATTTTTCGGATAGCGAATGATGGCAGTAACTAGTAGGAATTAAGAACAAACCTACTGTATACAATAAAGAAATTACGGCATAGTAACTAAGAATAAACCTACACTATACAATAAAGGATTTAAGGTATATTACATCCACTGGGCATCAAAGTTCGCCACAAGTGATCATAAAGCGCAACAAAGAAGCAGATTACAAAAACTAGGCACCATTGCAGCGTAACAAAATAATACTGAACCGAGACCACTTCCAAGATAGTTCAAGAAAGGTTAGCCTTGCGGGGGAACTGCTGCGCAAGCTGCTGAGCAAGGCTGTGAGACCGGCCTAGCATGTCGGTCATAGCTTCTAGGTGTAGCTGTTTAGCGATGAGGTTGTCGTTGGTGTTCTCCGCAATCTTTCTTAGAGATAGGACTTCAAGTCGAAGTTGAGTTGTAGAATGCCTTTCTGCTAGAACTTGGGACTGAAGAAGTCGAACTGATTCAGACAACGAATTCTGTGAGCTTGTCTGACTGTTAGTCTCAAGTAACTTGAACACGGCATCAAGACAAGACTTTGGGGTTGTCTCGCTATCTTCAAGATGTTTTGCCTTCTTTGCTGCAATATATGTTGGGTTTCTCTCACAGCCTTCAGCAGACTTGTGCATGCCATCAGGCATATCACCCTGAAACAAAGCAGAGAGATGACAGGTTTTGCACGTGTATAAACAAAGATGATAACAGTTCTGTCAATTCTATCCAATTTCAAATTATAAAATAAAGAGTAAGTTCAAAATATCAATAGCATAATTTAGCATTGTTCATAATGCGGGGAGCTTCACCACACTACTGGATTACCATGTCAACATAATAAGCATAGATGAAGGGCAAAGAAAATCATTCTATCTATTTTGGATAATGTCATTGGCATGTTGTTCATATCATCAGCCACATCAGTAAGATAAAACAGGAGATGACAAGGTGCAAAGGTGGGCTGCTTCACCACACACTAGATTATAGATCCACAAAACCAAGCATACATATAAGGAGTATTAAGTAATGTGCATGGTATGAATAAGAAATTTGGTTTTACAAGTAAAACTTAGAACTTACGGTTCTTACGAACATGCATTTTGGTAGAAACAGCAAACTAAACAGCAGTAAACGATAGGGAGTATGAGCAAATTAAACAGCAGTTGAGGATAAAGGCTTTAGAAGGACTGACTTACATTAACAGTTAACACCGGCTTTATAATGCCCTTCTCCATGTTAAGGGAAGGATAACTCAAGAATTTCAGCACAAAATCTTCTTCATAAGCATTGCCTGTACTCTACATTTTGTTGAGGATAAAGCGCACTTCGATAATACTAGAAGGGATAGAGGATAATGAAGATAAGACGTAGATTGATGCTACATAATCAACTACCAATCCCTGGAAATACAAGCATTACAGGACAAAATGTACTAACAAGATCAATGGGCTACACTTCTGCACTGGCATTGTCTGTGTATTCTACTTGTTGGTAAGATTAAATATAGATCTGATCTTTTCTAGTAAATGGTAGGCGAGGGAGATAAGATGCAGAATGCTACAAAATGAACCAATCCCTCTTCCCATAATACAAGAGTGTTTTGAACACTAGTGTACTGTACAAAACGTTCTTATATTATGGGACGTAGGGAGTAGCTGTTAATGTAATTACAGTGATAGACCACGTTTTGTCCTTACAAGAGGGCTACAGAGCTAAACCTCTTCAAAAGCATTGGGTTGATTCTAAATTTGTGTAAGAGTCCATACGGATCTTATAATGTCCACCAAATGGACAATTATGAGGCTAACATGTGCAGTGACGCTACATAATCAAAAAGCTATGAAAGTAAGTATGGTCATACAGGGCAAGAGGTACTCACGAGAGCAATGCAGTGTGCAGTATAGTTGCAAGATTCGGTGGTCCCTTGAGAATGAATGTTCTTCTGCTAACAGTTTTTGTACAAGTGAGGCATTAAGGCAAATGCAGAAATGTAGTTCAAATTGTGATGTGATATCATAGACAGTACCTTACGCTGCAGCCGAGACCAATGTGTAACAAGATTATTCCAGTCACCGTCGGATAAATGTAGCACCGGAGACTTTACAGAAATTTCGTTCAGAGGCTTGCCATCGAAGTGTGCTTGCCTCAAGTAGGAACGATACTTCATCAACGAGTGCTTGAAAAGCGCAACCAACTCTTGCTCGTCATCACAATTTAGTTTGCTCCTCGCCTATTTAAAAGAATGAAATCTTGTGTCTTCTGTTAGCAGAAACATATGCAGTAATGACCATGAATAACATTAGTACATTACTTACACGTAAGTTGCGGAGGAAGACTGGAAATTGTTTTGTGTCTGCGGTATAATCTTTCCATGAAGGAAAGATGCGCACAAAGTTCCTGACAACAATAGAAGCTTCGTCTTCTAAACTGGGAAGAAATGGAACAGGGGTCCTATTTGCTGCAATTGGGGCTCTCTCTGGTTCGAAAAGGGATTTGGCAACTGGATTTGGTGTACTCTTTGCTAGAATGGGGGTTTTGCGTCGTACAGCTGGTGCTATGTCAACTAGCATAATCATACTGTTTGCTGCAGTTGGGGTCTGCTGAGTTGGGGCATCAGAAATCACTAGTGTAGTAGGGCTAGAGTCTGCTAGAGTTGGGGTATTTTGTGGGTCAGGTGATATTGCAACTACACCCAATGGGCTATTTGATTTATCAGGTGCCACTACCTTTTCCAAATACTTTGCTTGTGCTCCTCCACGATCAGCAATTGCCCTCTTCCTTTTGAACGTCTGATACACAAGAACAGCATTTGAATGGATAAATATGGTATGATGACAGATGGAATATGTAATGAAAATGGATACGCAGGGCGTATTCACATACACAATGTCTAAACTAAGCTAATGGCAGTTCAACAAAGTAGAAGCAATGCAAAGCATCAGTTGCAAGATATGTGCGAGCAATGTAACCTTGGAAAGTTAGACCAAGTACCTTGATGGGTGAATAAGATAGGGCTTCTTCCTCTGACTCCTCCACTAGGGAGCTACATTGACTTAGGTCTCCCTCTAGATCAGAATCACTGTTAGAATCATATTCTGAACATGAATCTGTAGGTAGAGAGCGTTTGCATTGCATTGCATCTAGACTTGATTTCAGTTCCTTAATGCCAAGTTTGCCAGCCATGGCATTGTTCTGCTTTATTCTTTTCATGCGCGCAAGCTCATAATCATTATGATGCCGTTCAGAATATGAGATTCATGAAAACATAAAAAGTAGTCAGATTATCTATGGAATGCATTGCGGATTCAACTCGGAGAGTGTCTCCCTATAAACCCCTGCATATGCAAAGTTCACCTCCCCAACCGTGCTGACCAGACCACACACAGAAATACAAACCCCTTATGTCTCTATAACAGGCAGGCACACATTTCAGAACTGAAGTAGGAACATTAGAAACATATGAAATTCGTATTTGAACAAATAAACTAAGCAATTATGAGTGGCGTAATGTTTAGCTTCAAGGGTGGAGTGTTGGTAGTGCGACACAAAGCAAGTAGGCAGATTGTATTCCATGTAAAAGATCGAAACCTATGTAAAAGCTGGAAATGACACTTTCTTTCTATACAATGCAGTGTTCGTTACCCACACATGATGGAAGAGATCACATAGAGAAATACTATTCACTTAGGTCTACGGTTCCAGTATTTAGAAACAGGGCGGTCCACCCTAAAAGAATATTGACAACAAATATGACAAGGCAAGCATAGATGTAGTGAATCAATCATTTACTTGTGAGTTTATTAGGACAAGTATGGAGAATTGTAACTGCAGTAAGAGACCGTCCAAAATCTGAATGAAGAAGTTTTTCTAGCACTTATTGTTTGCAACTAATCGACGTGAATAATTGGATATTATATCGAATGAGTAAGAAAGACAAGTAAAATTCTCAACAAACATGGCTTGAAGTAGTAATCTGGGTCAATGTCACTACGACCAACAATCCAAAATGACTAGTTTCTGTTCCGAGGGCCAGAATTTTGAAAACTCTGTGAACTTTAGAGGTACTAAAGATTACCGAAATAGATCTGAACCATTAAGTGTAGGTAGCACTGAGCACACAACAAACCCTAATGACAGTCCTGCCTAATGAGTAATGAATCAATTAAAAAATGGGTGATGAGGAGTGAATGCTGAGTGTTGAGGACGTATCTTAGGATAAATCGGGTTGGCTTGGTGGGTGCTACACGCCTGAGCCCTGAATGGACTGGGAAGGTAGGCACGACGGCGCGCCCGGGCAGCGGTGACGCTGTTGGGCGAGCGGCTCCTGGCCTCCTATTAGTCCGGCGTCTCCTCCTAGAGTCATGCCGTCCGGGGACGGCAAGTCACCGGTGAGGCAGGCGGCTGGGGGCGAGTAGAGATCAGAAGCGCGCAGCAGAATAGAGGGGAATCGGGGCCTAGGACGACCCAAAATCCCAGGGTGGGCCGGCCCACCATGGGCACCCTGTAGAGATACACAACCCAGCGGTGAACATGCATTTTCGAAACTAATTTAGGAAAATTTAGCTGACCAATTAAACAACTCTGTTTTAATAATATCAGATTCGTATTTGAATATCTAAGCTTGTTTAGCTTGATGCGTGGAGCAGTGTTATTATGACACGAAGCACGTATTCTGATCGTATAGTGATCATAAAAGGGGGAAACTCTAAGCATATTTTTTAGCCAAAGAGGGTTTCCCCTCCGATTTCTATTAAAGAAACCACCGCGGAACCAACATGATCAATTAAACCCTAAGCATGATCAATTAAACCGTATTATGGTTGTGCCATGGCAGATTTGAAGCTGCAAACCGGAGAAATGATATTTAGCATCCATTGTTTGCTTCGAACTAAGAACTAAATTCTAAGAGCTGAAAACAAAGTAGAGTAACCAAGTTAAGATCTATTTTCTGGTTGAGATCAAAAAGTTGAGGAGATATGAAGTACCACCTCTCTTGCGGCGCCGTGTAGGCATCGGGGGTGCGATGGCTGTCGGTGGCGTTGAAGCAGATCTGCGTCGGTAGACGGGTGCATCAGGGGATAAGTCCCATTGCGGTAGAAGAGAAGGTCGTGTGAGCGGCCCCGGCAAAGAGGACGACGGTGCTGATGAAGCGAAAGGACGCGATGCAAGGCTATTGGTCCGTCGCCGTGGATGAGAAACGTCCATCTCTAGCAGTGGACGACGCGGTCTTGGTAGGCGCTCCGGCATGGTGGAGGACGGTGGCAATGGATGTGTTGGAGGACGGCGGCGATGGATGTGGTGGCGGACGGAGGCTGCTGTGGGGATGGGGTGTTCTAGCGCGGACGGTGTATGAATGGGAAAATGGAGGGAGAGGTACGAGGAACCATGTTTTTGGGACGCGCCTGTCTGAAATATGGGAAAGTTACGAACTTAGCCCCTTTTTAAAATTTGGACGTCTCGTCGGTTGGGGATAGGACGGTAATCTCGCATCTCGCCAATATTTGCCTAGAGCGATTTCGGGCGAGGAGAGGGTGGTTGGCGCCCATGGTTGGCGCCCATGGTGTATGAATGAGGCTGACAGGTAGGGCGGTTGTGTCACATCTGAGTGAAGTTACAAACCTGCCCCTATTGAAAATATTTGCCTACATCGATTTTGGTCGAGTCGAGTTTGTTTTGCCGCCCACCATGTATGAATGGGGAATGGAGGGAGAAACAGAGGTCTTTCGGACGAGCTTGAATCAAATGTGTTTTGCCGCCCATGTTTCACGCCCACCATGTCGGAATTGGCTCAGAGGCGGTCGTGTCAAATCTAGTTGAAGTTACTAACCTACCCCTATTTAGAGCAGTGGAAATCGGGCCGATGGATTGTCCGTGTAATGGGTAGATAGTAATTTCCATATCCCAAACACTTGGCTTCGGGCAGCCGACATGGGAGTGGACATTTTGCTGCTTTTTTCGAATTTTGGGACAATAAGCATCCACGTTTACCCTGGCAACTAAATTCCAATCCATTTTGTATTCCTATATGAATCTTTATAAATCATTCTATGTGTTTTTATATATCTTCAAAAGGACGAAAAGATGTATTCCACTGTCATATATGAATATGGTTTACAAATGCCGATACTCAAATTCAGAAACTAGTATCCAGTTTAAGGTGAATTTGAATATTTGGAACACTTCATGTCCAACTCAAATGTCACACACAGCATAATGTGTACTCCCATTTAGATATGTACACAAGCGATGTATCAAGATTCAAATACCGAGTCAATCAACCAAGAATGTACAGGACTAACAGACATATAAACACTTATAGAGTATATGGATCAATAATATCAACTAACATACATAAGCCAGGCCGCTGTACTTTTTTTTTTGGCTACAACAACATCTTTTTTAGCCAGCATCTTGGCCCTTTCCGATGCGTGCCACTTATGGTCCATCTATACTACTACTATTGCTGAATGCACATTCAGCCCGATTGGCATATTTGTAGGTCTGGCACAGCAGTCCAAATGATATGTCTCTGAGTCTTATCAATTAATACAGACTTGTGCTCAAATAAAATTACAAACCAAAAAACAAAAAAACAATTATTACATGATCTCTAAAACAAATGGTTTGATTAATTACATGTACAAACAACACAAAGGTTATTCAACTATGGAAAGAACATTTCACGTTCATTCTTTCTCTCCATGTTTCGATCTCTAAGTCTCTCAACTACGCAACCCCGTTTTCCACTCCTGTTACCAAATGTATTTACCTCACACACCCGCCATTGCACCCCATGCCGAGCTCTCTCTCCCCCCCCCCTCTCCCTCTCACCCTCTCGCGCTAAATACATGCATTGCCTATCTAGCCCCCCAACCTCTCGTGCGCATGAACGCACGTTGTATATCTAGGTCACTCCCTCGAGACTGTCTCACTCTTTCTTCTGCACGGCGGGCCACACTCGCTCAATCTGAGTCTCGTTTAACCTCGTTTCCTTTCACACACAAATGATATATCTCCCTGTTCGGGCCTCGATCGACACACTCTATACTCTCTCACGCAGATTGTCTATCTAGGTCAGTCCATCCAAGCCGCCGCCAATCTTTCGACCTCATGGTGGGCCACGCTCACTCAATATCTCTCTCTCTCTCTCTCTCTATCTATCTATCTATCTATCTATCTATCTATCTATCTATCTATCTATCTCTCTCTGTATGTCTCGATTTACCTCGCTCTTTCTCGGACAAAAATGATATATCACCATGTTTGAGCCCAATTCGGCCTATTCACATTGTATACTCTCTCACGCACATCATCTATGTAGGTCACTCTCTCCAACCCGTCTCACTCTTTCGATCGCGCGGCGACCCTATGTGATCGGTTGACCTTGCTTCCTCCCACGCACAAAATATATCTACACATCTGTGACTGGATCATCTCTCAAGCTCTATCTTACAGCCCTCACCCTTACCAAAAGCTCAATTGGACAATATCTCTCCAGAGCAAATATATTTGTTCAATGAATGTCAGACCACTCACTTTGTCTCTCTATCTATATGTCTCTTGATTGACCTCGCTTTCTAATACTGTATCTTCCACGTGTTGAAGCTACTACCTCTCCATCCCTCGCAAAGCCGGAGCTATTTACATTGCGAGGGGCACTGCAACCTTGGATTAATTTGTGTAGGCATTTATTCCGGTCGGTTTAGATTATATTTCCGTAGCATTCGGCCCACAACTACTCCAAACGCTATTGCAACCCACGCAACTCCCCTAGTTGATTTCCTTCTGACTCGGTCATTGCTCTCTCGCACGTCCTTTCTCGCCTTCAACGTCGCACCATGGTATTATTAAAAAACTATGTTGTTCTCTTTAATTATTATAAATAAGCTACAAAACTACACACCGATAGTCCACTTGGAATGGAACAAATTTCGACCCACAAATTTAGTGCTACAAACTACACACCGAGGGGCCCACATGTCATGAAACAAATTTGGACCCATATACAAATTAAAAAATAAAGGACGAGGATCGAACATGCGACCGGGCCTTCAAGCCGCACGTCAATAGGCAACATATGTCGAATAGCAATGTTTGTTGTTCCCCCTTTGTTCACATAATGTTTTTATATTACCACAGCCTAATTAATGGATAACATGTAATATTATTTTTAGTACTATTCGCCTTCACTTACTGGTGGGTTCCATGTGTGCTCTCTCTCTCTCCTCCCATTCTGTGTTTAGACGCACGGGCAAATAGGAAGAACTCGCGGGCGATGTTGTCGTTGACCATATCTGGACGCATTCACAAGTCACGGCACCAGTTTCACATACTAGCAGCACGAGTCAGTGTGTATATTAAGTGCATGCGGATATTAACTACTAGGATATTATTTGCGTGTTGTCATGTAGCACTATTTTTGGCATGAAATTAACTGCACGCTAAACGTGTTGAGCGCTCGACATTGAAGCAGTCTAGGTCGTTGGATGACAAGGAATACATGTGGCTTGATGACGTTTTATATTTAATTTGATACGGCTCTAGCAGAACATTCAATCGACCAAACCATACTTTTCGTTCAGTCTGACTCCGACTTTAAATTATACAACGATCAATATAAAATAAACGGAAATGATAAACGTTTGAATTTTAAGCATGGCAATCCGAATGTTTTCCATGGAAAATTTAGATTAAGCGGCGGCGGGGGTGTCTCGCGGTGGGAAGCGGCTCCTCTGCCGTGCTCTGTGTGTCGTTGGTCCACTAACCGACGCTGATGGCGGCATCTTGCGCCGTTGTTGGTGTACTCCTGGACGTTGGCCTAGCTTCAAGGAAGGCCAAAATATTCTGGACTTCGGAGCGAGTCTACTGGTGGGAGGAGGCGACTGGCGTTGTTGCAAGGAAGCGGTCGACGGCGGCCATCCATGCCGCTGAGGGAGGCACTGGTACCCGCGCGAGGACAGGCGCTGTCAATGGCGCGGCAGAGACATTTGTGTGCACGAGCACTGGCACGGGCGCGCACGTCAGTGGTCGCGCAGGCGCATGCGCTGGCAGGTGCACGGGCACCGGCACGGGCGTGCGCGTCAGTGCACGCGCAGGCGCATGCGCTGGCAGGTGCACGGGCGCGTGAAAGTCGGCGGGCACCTCGTGGAACCCCATGGCATCAAGCTCGGTGGCAATGTGTGGCTCCCAGCCCATCAATGCCACGTGGATGGGCGCTAGCGCAGTCGGGGCGACGGGAGCCGAAACGGGAGCGTGGACAGGCGCGACGTCTTCCCGCAAGGCCAGTTCAAGCTTGTCCCAAAGCGCCTTATGTTCTTGAGACTTCGGCTGGGTGTCTTCCTCATGAAACTGGAACACTAAGGGCTGACCATTGTGATGCGGCATGACGTACGTTTAGGTCAGGCTAGTTGGAGGTAGACGACAGGAGAATCGGAGAGGAAGAGAGAGGATTGTAGCGATACCGGGTAGAGCGGGGTTGATTTTAAACTGCAGCGCCGGCGACATTAAAAGTGGGAGCAGTTGGGACGACGGTGGGTGGCGGAGCCTGGTCAAAGGGCTCGCCTCCCGGTGAGTCTGCACAGCGGTCTGCTCGCACGCCTCCCTGACAGCCGGCGCAGCGGTCTGCTCGCACGCCTCCCGTTGACTCACACGCTTGCTGGGACGACACCTGCCGATGAGAAGTGGGGACTCGTGGCGGCACGTAAACTCCCACGGTTTCAATAGTGAAAGCGTTCGCCTTAACGTGACAGGTCTTTGTTCGAAAATACCTTGGCTCTTCATTTGTGCAACTTGTCATAAGAAGCTTGTCTCGAATTGAAGAAAAAACTTACGAAGTAATATTTGTGCCATATCACATGACCATGCTCAGTTTCAACAATTTATGCTCACTTTTGGATTTTCTGAAATTTAAGATCCAGGATTCGGAACAATATCATAACCTGCATCATGCAATAAATTTTCAAGCCGTACATCTGTCCTGTTGTATTTCTTAAGAAAGGATTTGGTCAAACATTTTGCTTAGTTAAACCTCCTTTCTGGTTTATGGGCTCAATTCAAAAATCTCACCAACCTAGGTAGATGGTGAGTGGTGGAACAATATTTGTAGTTTGCAAAACCACTCAATTAATGCGCTTGTTTTCCTCAAAAAATGTGTTTACGAATGCATTAATTGCAATGCATGCATGCATAAAGTACATGCATTGGTCAATTTTCTCTTAATACTTGCATGTAATGATTTATTGCACCTTGAAATCTGAACATGTGATGGGGAACAACCAAATTGAGACTTATAGAATGGGAAAACTAAAATTTTGAGATAAGCCCTATAAACCGGAAAGGAGGGTGTAAAAATATAATCCCTCCGCACCAGTGCATTGCGTGATATATTAACTCAAGTAGTAGGCACGAAAAAACGGGCTCAATTCTGTGCTCATCCTGGTGTAGTAGTAGTAGTACTAGGCAATGCAGTTGATGGGTGACCTTGACGAGTGGCGACCGAGGGAATTGAATCGTGCTCGGCATGGTAGGTAACGTTGTCTAGTTACTAAAGCATCCCTCCGTTGTTCATCGTCGTCATTATGGACCGGGGACATGAGGGGAATTTCCTAGGGCTGGAATTCTGGCCGCCAGATATTTCGACTTGAAACGCTGAGGCTCGACTCGTTGGGGTTGCCTAATGTGCGTACCACACACGCCACCGAAGGACACGAGCCCGTTTTTTTAGGATCAACATGAGCCAACGTCTGGCTAGTAGGCCGTTGGGTCCTACCATTTGAGAATACGAAAGGAACCTTTTAAATTGCCGAACAAATCTATGTTGATTACAATACCCGTATTTTCCTTGCAAATACTAATCTCACCGTGGTAATTGATTTATGACGAGTTGTTGAATTAGAGTGAATTTGTGATATATTGATCTCAACGTGGATTTCACATTTCATGGTATCCCTAGTAAGTTTTCCAATGCAAATTCAAATTTAAAAGATGAACAATATGGAGGTGAGAAAACTTTGTATGTATCAAGCATATGACCACACACACACACACACACGTGCGCGAACACAACAACAATCCAATAAGTATAGTGCATCTATTTTTCCAACCCATGCATGTATGACACGAGTTCAAAAATACTCCTTCTATTCCTAAATATTAGTCTTTTAGAGAGTTCAACAAGTGACTACATACGGAGCAAAATGAGTGAATCTAGACTCTAAAATATGTCTATATACATCCGTATGTGCCAGTCCATTTGAAGCCTCTAAAAAGACTAATATTTAGGAACGAAGGGAGTAAAATGTAAGACATCCATGGTCCTCAGTTCAATATTTAAAATGAACAAGAAACTGAAACATGAATATTAAGTCTAGTACTACAGTACATGCAAATGTTGTGTTTAGGTGGAGCTATGATTGTCGGGGGTCAACCCCTCGACCTTAGATAAAATTGTGGAGCTCTGTTTAGGGTTGTTTAGATTATATTTGTCCCCACCCTCCCAACCACCGATTGGTTGTGCACCCCCCATCCCTCCTCCCCGGGAGAATATCATGTGCCCCCATACCTTACATGCTATATGATGATACGAGTTGCTTGGAGCTTGTAGATCTGATATATAGGAGCTCACATGATGTGTTTTAATTTTTTTTGCAGGAAACCTTAATGAGTTTGAGAATTGCACACAATTTGTACAAAAACTACTTAGATGCCCTTTGATCCCATATCCAACGACCTCGAAGCTCGTATCACTGTAGCATCTAAGATGAAAGAGGGCATCATATTCTCCTGTATGTAAGAATATCATGTGCCACCACACCTTAGATGCTTTGGTGATACAAGCTCTTCAGAGGCGTTGGATTTGTGACCCGACACCTCCTCAGTGGTTCGAATGGTTTTTTGCAGAAAAGCCTGAGGGAGTCCTGAACTAGGGGGTGTCCGGATAGCCGAACTATCATCTTTGGCCGGACTCCAAGACTATGAAGATACAAGATTGAAGACTCCATCCTGTGTCCGGATGGGACTTTCCTTGGCGTGGAAGGCAAGCTTGGCAATACGGATATGTAGATCTCCTACCATTGTAACCGACTCTGTGTAACCCTAGCCCTCTCCGGTGTCTATATAAACCGGAGGGTTTTAGTCCGTAGGACGAACAATAATCATACCATAGGCTAGCTTCTAGGGTTTAGCCTCATTGATCTCGTGGTAGATCTACTCTTGTACTACCCATATCATCAATATTAATCAAGCAGGAGTAGGGTTTTACCTCCACCGAGAGGGCCCGAACCTGGGTAAAAACATCGTGTCCCTTGTCTCCTGTTACCATCCGCCTAGACACACAGTTCGGGACCCCCTACCCGAGATCCGCCGGTTTTGACACCGACATTGGTGCTTTCATTGAGAGTTGCTCTATGCCGTCGCCATCAGGAAGGATGCCTCATCCCGTCTTTAAAGACGGCACCGTTACTAAAGGAGCTTTGGCCATCGGCCAAACTCTCCGACTAGGCGGTTTTCTTATCACCGCCTGTTCGGCCGCCGCGCCAACGATGACTTCTCGGGTCATCGAAAGCAATCTTCACGTTAACTCGGAACTTGTCGAGCAGCTAGATCCGATGGAGCTCTCCTCCTTAAACGAGCTCTTGGATCGCATCGCCGCCCTGGGAGTCGCTACAGAATACGATCAAATTGGGCCTAAAACCGATCTGAGGGAGATCAACCCTCCCCAGGCTACCCACCACGTTGCTGTGGTAGAGGAACATTATGGCGACCCTTCTTCTATATTAAGGACTAGCTATGTCCGGATTCCCGACCCCTCCATGCCGGATTCCCGCGGAGGGACAGACGTCGATCATGTCCTGAACCTAAAGTCAGGCAGTGGGCTGGATTCATTGGACAATATCCAAAAACCCAAGCTTCCAAGTTCGGAAACTTTTCGGCCCTTGAGTCTTAGATTGGACGGGGTCCCGAACTTTATTCCACCCGCCCACCCAAACATAAGCGATCTATCCCGAATCCGGCAAGAGCCCGCTGAAACAGTACACCATTACTGGGCTAGATTCCTCCTGGTTATGGACAGGATAAAGGACTGCCGCGAGGAAGACGCAATTTCACTTTTCTGCAATAATTGCACGGACAAGGGAATCCTAAACGCCATAAGTCGTCGTGAAATTACACGCTTCGGCGACTTGGCGTCCATAGTACGAAAGTACTGTGCGATGGAGAGCGCCTGGAAAATCGAAACCAAATTTTGGGATAATCCGGCCCCGAATACAACCCCAGTCCGAAATCAGAGGGTGCATCATCACCAGGCACCCGGGTTAAATACCAATAAGCAAAACCCCCCTAAATGGCACGGAACCGTAATGGAGGGATGGCTCAATGGACCCTGCAAAATTCATAGTACAGAGGGCACCACTCCAACTCATAGCCTTCGAGCATGTTGGATACTACGGCAGGTGGCCAAAAGTGGCGAAGAGCTTCTAGCCCCAGAGAACCAGCCCAGCAACACCAGTACGGTATTAACAGTCTTCGAGACTTTCACATCAAATAATATGCGGAAACGAACACTCCGCGGCCTTGCCGAAGTCTACCAAGTAGCAACAATAAATCAATGGAGTGACACGGCTATTACCTTTAACGCCAGTGACGAACCTAAATTCCGAACAGCCCAAGCACCAGCCGCACTGGTCCTCAGTCCAATAGTGGACGGATTTCGCCTTACCAAGGTACTCATGGATGGCGGCAGCGGATTAAACCTCATTTACGAGGAAACCCTTCAAAAAATGGAAATAGACTGGAGCCGCATTGAGCGAAGCAGCACCACCTTTCGAGGAATAATCCCTAGTCGGGAAGCACGCTGCATAGGAAAAAATACACTAGATGTGGTGTTCGGCTCGCCGGACAATTACAGGTCCGAGGAGGTCACGTTCCAAGTGGTCTCGTTCAGCAGCGAATATCACACTTTATTAGGGCGAGAGGCATTCACAATTTTTCAAGCTATACACCATTACGGGTACATGAAGCTCAAAATGCCCGGGCCCAACGGAATCATCACTCTTGCCAGTGATCCGAACATAGCACTCCGCGCCAAAAATAAGACAGCCGCACTAGCCCTCGAGGCACTATCCGAAGCCCTAGCGGCCGAGGAACTCACTGCGCTGCGCTCCACGGTGAACAGGGACGATGTGATACTCGACAAGAGATCCAAGTCCACCTCTTTTAAGCCAGCGGACGAAATAGTCAAATTCCAAGTCCATCCAACGGACCCTACAAAGACGGAATCCATTAGGGCACAGTTAAACCCCGATGTAGACGCCGCACTACGAGAATTCCTACGGGAAAATTGGGACATTTTTGCCTGGCACCCTTCAGACATGCCAGGAATCCCGCGCTGGCTGGCCGAGCACAGCCTAAACATCCTAAAAGGATTCAAGCCAGTCAAACAGGCTCTTCGGCGATTTTTCGAACCCAAGAGACAGGCAATGGGAGAGGAGCTAGCCAAACTATTGGAAGCTGGATTCATCAGAGATATAAAACATCCGGACTGGCTAGCAAACCTGGTGATGGTACCAAAGAAAGATAAATCCTGGCGCCTATGTGTCGACTTCAAGGACCTTAACAAGGCTTCCCCAAAGGATCCCTTCCCCCTCCCCCGCATCGATCAAATTATCGACGCTACCGCTAGGCATGATTCATTGTGCTTCCTCGACACATACTCCGGCTACCACCAAATCAAGATGGCGGAACCAGACCAAGCCGCAACGGCATTCATCACTCCATACGTCCCATTCTGCTTCAACACAATGCCCTTAGGGCTCAAAAACGCCGGCGCAACATATCAGCGCATGATTCAGACATGTCTGGCAAACCAGATCGGCAAAACAGTGGAGGCATACGTAGATGATGTGGTCGTCATATCCAAGCATGTCGAAACTCTAGTAGACGACTTTAGACTCACATTCGACAATCTCCGAACATATGACATTAAGCTGAATCCGGAAAAATGCATCTTCGGCGTACCAGCCGAAAAGCTCTTGGGTTTCATTGTATCCGGTAGAGGAATTGAAGCAAACCTAGCCAAGATCCGAGCTCTGTCACAATTGGATATCCCAAAAGACCTCAAACAAATTCAAAAATTGACAGGATGCGTGGCGGCTCTAAGCCGCTTTATATCCCGCTTGGGTGAAAAGGCATTACCCCTTTATCGCCTCCTCCGGCGCACCGAACACTTCGAGTGGATGGATGCCGCCACGGCCGGACTCGAAGAAATAAAAGCCATATTGGCAACAAATCCGGTCCTGGCCGTGCCCAATATGGGCGAACCAATGTTATTATATATCGCGGCAACACATCAAGTTGTAAGCGCGGTGCTCGTCGTCGAACGAGAAATGGACGGACACAAGTTCCCCCTTCAAAAACCAGTTTACTACGTGTCCACTGTCCTAACTCCATGCAAGTCCCGGTATCCACATTATCAAAAGATAGTGTACGCGGTGTTCATGGCATCCCGGAAGCTGCGACACTACTTTCAAGGTTGTTCGATAATAGTAGCCTCCGAAGTACCTCTTAATGATATTATAAACAACCGCGACGCAACTGGCAAGATTGCAAAATGGGCCATGGAGCTCCTCCCATTTGACATAACCTATAAACCACGGCGAGCTATCAAGTCACAAGTTTTGGCTGACTTCGTCGCCGAATGGACTGAAGCCGAACTCCCTAAAGAGTACGGCACATATTCCAATTGGATCATGCACTTTGACGGCTCCAAAATGTTGGCCGGCCTGGGGGCTGGCGTCATCCTGACATCCCCAACCAGAGACACGGTCCAATACATACTCCAGATAATGTACACGGACTCCAACAACGCAGCCGAATACGAGGCCCTTCTACATGGCCTCCGGATGGCGGTCTCCATGGGCATTAAACGCCTAGAGGTGCGCGGGGATTCGAACCTCGCAATATCCCAAATAAATGGAGACTTCGACGCCAATGATCCGAAAATGGCAGCTTACCGCAACACCGTCCTAAAAATGTCAGCTCGGTTTGAAGGTCTCGAATTTCACCATATAGCCCGGGATAATAACCAGGAGGCGGACGTATTGGCACGCATCGGTGCAAAATGCGATGCCGTCCCTCCCAACATCTTCCTGGAACGGCTTTTCAAGCCATCCGTACTATGGGAAGGGGAGTCCGGAAACAACAATCCAGACCCAACCGCACCGCCCGACACCGAACATTCTGACACAATCGGTGGCTCTGGTAATGAAATAACACATTCAACCCACGAAATAATGGTAGTCATTGCCCCGTGGACGGAACCATTCCTAGCCTACTTAACTGGGCAGAAACTTCCCGAGGACCAAAACAAGGCCCGCTGCATAGTACGGCGATCTAAAGCCTATAAGGTCCATGAGGGAGAGCTTTATAAGAAAAGCACAACCGGAGTCCTTCAAAGGTGTATCTCCGAAGAGGAAGGGCAAAATCTTCTGGCTGAAATCCATGCCAGACTTGGTGGGCACCACGCCGCAGCCCGGGCCCTTGTAGGCAAGGCCTTCCGTACAAGATTTTCTTGGCCGATGGCCCGGGCAGATGCTCAGGACTTAGTCCAACGATGCGTCGGTTGCCAGCTCTTTGCTAATCAAAGCCACATGCCACCCATCGCCTTCAAAACTATACCCATCACCTGGTCATTCGCGGTCTGGGGGCTTGACATGGTTGGACCCCTTAAAGGAGGAACACACAAGCAAAAATACCTATTGGTCATGGTGGATAAATTCACCAAATGGATAGAGGCCAAGCCAGTTAAGACGGCCGAATCCAGACCCGTGATAGACTTCATATCAGGGGTAGTACACCGTTACAGCGTCCCCCATAGCATCATCACTGATAACGGCACGAACTTCATAGCCGACGAGGTTAAACTCTGGTGCAAAAACATGGGCATCAAGCTCGACTACGCTTCAGTCTATCACCCTCAAACTAATGGTCAAGTCGAGCGAGCAAATGGTCTAATCATGAGCAGCATTAAACCCAGACTAGTGCGTTCCCTCAAGGAATCGAACACGCACTGGGTAGAGGAGCTCGACTCCGTACTCTGGAGGCTGCGGACCACGCTGAATCGCACCACCGGATTCACACCATTTTTATGGTATACGGCGCAGAGGCAGTTTTGCCCTGCGACATAATTCATGACTCACCTCGCGTGCGCATGTACGAAGAAAGAGAAGCCGAGTTGGATCGGCAGGATGGTTTGGACGCCTTAGAGGAGGAGCGTGACGTGGCAAAAGCTCATTCCGCATTCTATCAACAGCAGGCTCGACGTATCAAAGCAGAGAAGTGCGGGCCAAAGCTTACAATGTTGGCGAACTAGTTCTACGCCTGTCAGACAAGAAAAAGGACAAACTCAAGCCCAAATGGGAAGGTCCCTTCATCATCGATCAAGTCCTGACCGGCGGAGCGTACCGTCTGCGAAACGCATCGGATAACCGACTCGAGCCGAATCCATGGAACATAGCCCGTCTGCGAAGATTCTACGCCTAGCGCCGGATTCTGAGTTCGTCTCCTTCCTCCCTCTACATTTTCTACTTTAGCTGTCTTTTTATTTCTCTCCTTCCCCCTCCTTTTTCTTAAAGCCTTTGGAGGCTTGTATGCGCATTGTTCGCACACACTTGACGTGCTACTCGTGCTCATTATACTTGGGGGCTTCTTTAACAGAAGCTTATTTATACGGGCCTTATGCCCAACACATGCGTCAAACTTCCGCATGTACCTTTTATTTGCCATTATATGCATCGATATGACTTAAGTTTTGGCCAAGCTGGGTTGCCTGGCTCCTGTGCTTACCCCCACGTTCCCGATTGTTCGGCTAGGTGGTAAAGGGAGCACCTCTGCGATTGTTACTGCCAGGTCAGCCGGATGTGTACCTCAGACTGGGTGAAGCCTAAAGCTAGCGTTCTTAAGGGAATATTCGGTCGGTGAACTAAAAGATGATTTCTTACCTATTCATTTATCTGCCCCCAGATGCTTTTCTGCTTTTTTCACAGTTCGGACATGCACTTTAGGGCATGCCTCCCAGGGAAAGGAACCCCTAACGGAACTATTCTCCCTGGAAGATGTTTCTTACTAACCATGTAATATAACATAACTAGTTGGGCACTTGTTTGATAAAGCACTAATGACCCCTACGCCTGGTCTCCATGCATGCCCCGGTTCTTACATAGCCGCGAGGGTATTCGGACACACTCCGGACTGTCGGGTCCCGAGGTTGAAGCGAAAAGGTCCGCTACGACAAATGATCTACAATCCGGCTAGAAGGCATTTTACATGTCATTTTAAATTACATAGTCAAATTGACTGATCGTATTCCTCTTCAACACCATCTAACAGGCTGTCTAGTTTACAGTCCCGCTGGGAATACTTTGCGGCCAACTCTACTTGGCCGTATACTAAGCTCACAGGGATCTCCTTCCCATCGGGCGCCACAGGTCCGACCTCGGCCATGTGGTTTGGGTCAGCCTTCGTGTACCGCGTCTTCACCATGGCCCAGGCCTCCCTGGCGCCTTGACGGCAGGCCGATATCTTCCATAGCCGGAAGCGCCGCCGTGCTCCCTGAAGCTTCTCTACAAGCTCTCCAAGGCTTTCGGGTAGGGAGATGGATGGCCACAAGGCCTGGGCGACGCCTCTCATCGCCTTCCGAACTTGTTCGTGCAGTTGCAGCAGCTCGGGAAGAAGGTCACCCGTTGAACCGGGCATTTCCTCCGCAGGACGACCTGTGAGCATACCTACAGACATATTTCTGTTAGTCGACTTCCTCGCCGAACTCTTTTTTTAAGGTTCGCTAAAGCACTTACTATAAATGCCGTGACGAAGCCGCCGATTCTCCTTAACGGAGTCAGACAGCTGGGCTCGAACATCTTTCAGTTCCTCGCCCAGGTGGGTGTTGGCATCTTGGAGGTTATTTTTCTCTTGCCGCACCCTTGTAAGCACTTCCTCGTCGGCTTTTAACCAGCGCAAGAGCTGTTGCTTGTCCGGATCTAGTCCGGCGCCATCTGCAAAATTATTGTCAGACTTATAGACACGCCGCATTTAGGAAATTACTTCTCTTTAGAAGCATATATTACCAGAGGGGGTCTCTGTGGCTTCCCCTGCCGCGGCTAGCGCGGCCTCAAGTTGGGCCTTGCACTCTTGAAGCTCCTAGGACAGTTGGGTATTCTTTTCTGTAAGATCCTACATAACAAATGATCCTTAAATCAGTTATTCTAAGTATTTTAAGTCTCGGGGGCTACTGGCATATATAACTGTCAAAATTCCTCACCCGTATGTCTTTCGCATACTGATCCGTGGCTCTGGCTAGACCATCTTGAGCGGCACAGAGGTGCGCATCTCCCGAATTAAAGGCATTCAATGCCTCTAGGGAGAAACACGCGTCACGGAGAACTGTACAGCGGCGCCTATGATTCATGGCGCTCTCCACCTCAGATCGGGTGGCGGACAACATGTCGGCATCCTCCGTTGGAGGAGCATCCGACGCGCGCCTTGTGTTAGCCTCCCCCTCCGGACCTGGCGTTGGAGCCTGGCTGGCGGAGGCTCGATTGCCAACCTCTCCTGACACAGTCCGGCGAGCGCACTTTTTCCTGAAAAGGTCACGAACGTTAGTATGCCTTCCAGGAATCTTTCCTTGAAACATGGTGGCGCGCCATACCGTTGTGGTGACGTCTCGATCCGCACCGCACTTCTTTTCCGCCTGCTGGGCCAAGCTGCCCCTTGTTGGACAGCCGCCGCGGGCTCGGCTTCCCGCCTTAAAGGCACCTCCTGCGGAACGCCATTGGTATGCGGTGATCAGAAATAAGCACGGATGGATCATGGTATCAAGACTTCAGTCACAGTTACCTAGGAAGCTGGAAATATTCTGGGGTAGTCAGCCGTAATGGCGACCAAAGCATTGTCGATGCTAATTTGGTGGAACACCCCATCGATCAGCTCCACCTTTATATCCGGTTCCTCTTCGGAGGCAGGATCGAGGGACCATTCTGGATCCTCGGGTTGTGGAGGCGGGCTGTGTATATCCTCTACAGCCCGGCGCAGTTCCTGCATCAAAATCACAAAATGAGATACTTAACCATGGGAGTGGGGATTGGATAGGCAAAAAAGAAGTGTCCACTTACCCAGCTTCGAGGATTGTTCATAGAAAATCCGCTCAGTGGACTAACACGGAGAAAATCCTCCTTCTCTCCTTTGTACAGGCCGGACAAAATCTTCACCAGACCGGCGACCGATCCCAGCCCCTTACGGCCGTGGCGGGTAGCATCATCCTCCCCGTTGAAATCCCACATGGGGTGGACCCTATACTGGAGCGGCTGCACCCCCCGCATAATGCATGTGGCCATGACTCCGATCATGGTCAATCCGTAATGAGCCAATAATCTTATTCGGCCCATCAGGTAAAGGACGTCCCTGTCATTCTCCCGTTGAGGGCTCCGTGGACGCCAACTTAGGCGTTTCTTCAGAGGGGCATTACTGAACTCCGGGAGGCCGATCCGAACTGGGTCTGGTAGCGGGGCATCCTCTATATAAAACCATTCCGAAGGCCAGTCTTCGGACGCCTTCTTCGGGGTACCGGATAGATATCCGGTCCTGGCGATGCGCCATAGTTCGGCTCCGCCCACTTGATATATTGACCCCTCATGAGAACGGGGTACAAGGCAGAATAATCTCTTCCACAGTGCAAAATGAGCCTCGACGCCCAAGAACAGCTCGCAAAGGGCCACGAAGCCCGCGATGTGCAGAATGGAGGCAGGCGTAAGGTGGTGCAGCTGGAGGCCCTAGAACTCTAGGAGCCCCTGGAGAAATGGATATATTGGAAATCCAAGTCCTCTTATTAGATAAGAGACAAAGCATACCCCTCTCCTTTGGAGGGATTGGGGACGCTCTCCACCTACTTTCCGCCCTTGCAGGTGGCGAGTCCGGCTCAAACCGGGACCATGAAGGCCGGGGGAAGAAATCCCTTGGTTTGAAGCGTCACTAGCTCGCTGTGCGGGACCGAGCATCTCTACCAATCTCTAGGCTGAGGGCTGGGAGCGCGAGAGGAGGAGCCGCATCGACTGTCCATGATGGAATGGATTTTTTGTCAGAGGTGCTCCGATGAATGCTCGCGGAGGGAGGATGGTGTGATTCGGATCTAGATCCCCGTCCCTTTTATAGGCGGCTCATTTGCGCAGCTAGGGGGAAAGTGTAAAAATACCCTGGCTTTTCGCATTCGTTCGACACGTGGAAGATGGCCATTATTGGGCGTGGAATCCAAGGAGCGCAACATTTATAAGAAGCTGGACACTATTCGACGGGTACATGGAATTTGGAGAAGAACCCGCCTCGCAATGCCGAAGACAATCTACGCGCCGGACTCATCGTCATTGAAGCCTGGTTCGGGGGCTACTGAGGGAGTCCTGGACTAGGGGGTGTCCGGATCGCCGAACTATCATCTTTGGCCAGACTCCAAGACCATGAAGATACAAGATTGAAGACTCCGTCCCGTGTCCAGATGGGACTTCCCTTAGCGTGGAAGGCAAGCTTGGCAATACGGATATGTATATCTCCTACCATTGTAATCGACTCTGTGTAACCCTATCCCTCTCCGGTGTCTATATAAACCGGAGGGTTTTAGTCCGTAGGACGAACAATAATCATACCATAAGCTAGCTTCTAGGGTTTAGCCTCATTGATCTCGTGGTAGGTCTACTCTTGTACTACCCATATCATCAATATTAATCAAGCAGGAGTAGGGTTTTACCTCCACCGAGAGAGCCCGAACCTGGGTAAAAACATCGTGTCCCTTGTGTCCTGTTACCATCCGCCTAGACGCACAGTTCGGGACCCCCTACCCGAGATCCGCCGGTTTTGACACCGGCAAAGCCCCAAAAGAGTTCGACCACTGCTTACAAGCACAAAGACTGCTCAGATGCCATTGGATCTCAGATCAAACGACCTCCAAGCTCGTATCACTGTAGCATCCAAGCTGCGATAGCACCTTATGTTTTCTTGCACGGGAGAGTATGAGGTGCTCCCGCACCATAGATTCTATGGTGATACGAGTTCACTGAGATCTAACGGCCCACAGTAGGAGGTTTGAATGTTTTTGCAATATACGGCTAATAGAGTTTGTGAAATGCGCAGAAAGTACAAGTACTATGCATGTGCCATCGGATCACTGATCATACGACCTAGATGCTCATATCATCGTAGTGGGTAATTAAGCTACGGGGAGCACCTAATATGAGCACCGGGGAGCCGTTGGATTGAAGATGCAGTGGCACACATGAGGCCTGAATGTTTTATTTGCAAAAAAACTTTGGAGAGTTTGGAAATTGCGCATAATTACAAAGACTACTCCCAAGCCATTGGATCTCACTTCCAACGGTGTAAAAACTCATATCACCATAGTATCTAAGCTGCGAGGTGGATGTGATATTCTATGCCGCTATCATTTTTGTTCGTAAACTTGCAAAATACGTGTAACTTGTGCCGTTACTTGTCTAACCGCGCAAAGTGTTTGTTCAAAAAAACAATCCTACACTGAAATATCGAAACAACACACGGGGGTCCCACTTGTCATTAATCAAATTTGGACCTAAAACTAACAAATCTGAAAGACGAGATTCGAACTGGCAACTTGGACTACAAAGCGTAAGTCGATAGCCTGAAAAAATGAACGGTTGTTGGCTTTGTCCCATAACTTGATTTTATACAGTACTTGCATTGAGTAGAGTACAGGGAGTGCCTCGTCAACACGTGCATGACCGTTGTCTCACTTACAGGTGGGTCCCAGGTCTGCAATCTCAATTTCTCTTCTCTCCATCGTCTAACCTTTGCACGGGCACACACGAAGAGCGGCGCTAGCTTACCGTGGTGTTATTACAACTAAAAAAAAGCTTGGAAAATAGAAGAATCGCCTAGAACAAGAGACGTTGTGGCTGGTCGAGACGGAGCTAACCGTGCCACGTTTGCATGATGAAGCTGTGTGGCTAGTGGGATGTTTTCGACCGACTGGCTGAGTCCCGAGGTCGAACCGTAGGTACTACGTCTGTTACAGTATATTTTTACACACACATTTTTCCTCTGTTCCAAGACGTGGCACACCCTACCACGTGGTTTCGGGGTCCTCCCGGGTGGTGCACGCATATATTCTTCCTGACGTGGGATGCCCTACCGCGCGTTTTCTGGGTCCTCCTCAGTCGTAGCGCCGAAGCAAGTAAATGAGTCATCAAATCACGAAAGACCACCTTTCCCGCCGAGTACATCAGTGAAGCACGGTGGCTAGCTAGTTGGGCTAGTTCGACTGATTAGCTAGGCCGCTGCCACATTTGTTTTTTCTCCCCTTTTTTATCTACTTGCCGGCAGGTAAATTTAAATATCCACCACCGCGTTGCTCTGGTGTTTGGGTGCGGCAGGATTTTTAATTTTTTATTGACGGGAGCAGGCGCGGCAGGATTTTTAATTTTTTGATTGACGGGAGCAGGTGCGGTAGCAATTAGTCACGATGACTCCGCCTGTAAAAACCCACTGCTCCCTGATGTGAGAAGTCGTCGACTGGTGTTTTACCGTGGTGAAAACCAAAAGATTCCCCGCTCCTCGGCTGGCTCCCTCCGCCTTCCCGTAGATTGCATTGCCTTTCAGCCGTTTCGCCCCCTTTGCTTCCTCTCCCCATTGCTTCTACCTGGTGCCATGGCGGCGCAGCAGATCACGGAGTCCGAGGTGAGGTGCCGCACACAGGAGCTCCATGCCAAGGATGAGGAGCTCAGGGCCAAGGACGTGGAGCTCCGTGAGCTCAAGGAGGAGAGGAGTGCCATGCTCCTCCATTATGTGCGGGAGTTCACGGAGCTTCAAAAGCGGCAGGCATCCACCACAAAGATGCTGGAGGCGTCGGCGGCATTGCTGCAGAAAGCGGGAGAGACGATAGGCCGTCAGGGGAGCCGGCTGGAGCGCGAGCGGGCCAATCGTGACGAGGTCCAGGATCGCCTCAGCCACTTGGTGAACCAAGTTGCCACACACGTGTTGCGGATGCGCGATGCCTACCGTCGTGCCAGCGTGACGATGCCGGCTGTCGGGCTAAACCCATTCGACCACCCGGTCAAATTCAACGAGCTGCGGCTTCCTGACCTGGTCTCCTTCTTCACCTATATCTCCGAGGAGCTGAGCCATCTCCACGCGATGGTGGGGGCTGAGCTGGACAAGGAGGGGTTGCGCGCTGTCATCGCCGCTGCCAGGCGAATCCTTTGAGGGCTCCATCACCGGAATCCATTCGTGCCATTGGACGCCGTGTTTGACGAGCTGGCTCCCGTCGACCAGGAGCGGGCTCTACGGGCGGTTGCACCCTGCATCACCAACGTCGTGCGCCTCGAGAAGCAGAGGGACTTCGGTGGTGTTTAGGCACCCTCTGCATGGGCATGTCCATGTCTCGGCGCAACATGACCGTTGGATCAAACTCAGACGGTGCAGATCAGTCACTGTAGAACAAAGCGTGTGGGTGTGTTTGGTTGCATTCTCATCTCAGTATAGTTGTTTCCTCTTCGTGTATTTTTTTCAATCTACTAGTGTGGACTCATGCACCCTTCATGCACTCTGCCAAACACCCAAAAGTGGGTCGAGAAGGGAACTTTTGCTCCCATCCCGTGCACCCTTCATACACCCTGTCTAACACTATAGGATGTGCTTCATATGGTTAATGTTTCGTGGAGTACTGTAGCACCGTACTCTCTGTGCGTTGTGGACCTAGTTCTGTTAACATTGATCTCACCGTTCATTCTCGACCGGACAGTCGAAAAAGCGGTACTATGTTACATATAGGAGTAGTTGACATGCGCACAACATCATTTGTTATCGTCATATCTTACTACACTAGCAACAAGATTGTGTAGTACTGACGTATGAACCACTGCACATGCCTAGTAGTAGGAGCACTGTGTATGTTCAAATGGCTGCCGTGTTTCGCACTCCTCCGTCGTAAGAGTGGAAACACTTGATGTAATCATTTTTTTTCTTCAGAACGAAAAATAGTGGACACGCTCTACCGTGCGGATCCTCCTCCAGCCTGCACTAAATTACTCGCTTTCGCCGACGTGTGGGACAGCCAGCACCTGGGTCCACCAGCCATGCACTAAATTACTCCGTAGTAGAGTGACGGTAGACTACCCTGATCGAACCGCCGCAGTAATGCCCAATGAGCCGTCAAATCACAAAACCCCCTCCTTTCCAGCAGTAAGTTGGACGGACGAAGCAACCATCATTTCACTCTTCTCTCTTAGCTTCCTCTCGAAGAAAACGCCCACTCGCTTCGCTTCTCCCTCATCTCGTTCTTCCTTTCACTCTTCTCCCTCAGCTTCCTCTCTTGGATGGACGCCGGAGCACCGGCCGACGTGATGTCTATGGCTCTGGCCAAAACCATCGAGGCTCATGGTACGAAGAAGTGCAAGCACCCCGCCGAGACTACCGCAGACAAGCTCAAAGCCATCGCCCTGTCCAAGCCCCCCTCTCCGGGATCCCTCATTAAGCAAGTCCAGGTAATGTCTCTTGTTAACGATCTTTTTCTCGATCTTGGTCGTGTTTTTTCATCTAACACGCAGTACTAGTACTGGTAGTACAACTTTCTGGGTGATCTTGCATGTGATTTTAGTGTGCCAAATGACGGTTCTAAATTCCTCTTTTGACCAAAACATGCGAGAGGTTGACACTGATTTCTTATAGATTACTTTCAACTACTCCCTCTATCCCAAATTTCTTGTCTTAGATTTGTCTAGATACGGATGTATCTAATACTAAAATGTGACTTGATACATCCGTATCTAGAAAAATCTAAGACAAGAATTTTGGGACGGAGGGAGTACTTTATGAACATCAATGCTACCTTTTAAGAGGGTATATTTGCCTCAGTAACTTGTGTTATGGATATTGCATGTAATCCCTCTGCTCTCATGCCTTTGAAGACATGTTCTAGTGTCTTTGTTCACTCATTTCTGTGCGTATATGTAGTCATATATGGAGTATAATATCAAAAATCATCTTATATTTCTGAACGGAGGTAGTAATGAAATATGGTTTCTGTTTGAATTAGAACCATGTCCGCGGTGGAGATGAAGCTCTCAAAGTCATGCCTTGTGAACTGGAAGACCTGATGATGAGTTCTACTGCTGAACTATCCAGCTGTTGTGTCCTTGTCGCCACGTGTCCTGAACTAGTGTTTTCCTGTAGCATTGTTGTCAGGCGTGTTCTCGAGGCTGTACTTGACCACAACAATTTCCTGGTTGTGCCTTCGATTACAAAGGGTGTGTGTAACACCCACGATGCGGCTATATCTCTCACGTGTCGAGGCACAACTTAGAGACATAACCGCATTGTAGGTTTTGTCGCAAGAAGGGTCATCTTCACACAATCCCATGTAATGAACAAGAATGGGATAAAGAGAGTTGGCTTACAATCGCCACTTCACACAATACATAAATTAATCCATACATCATCCAAAATAGACTCATAGACCGACTACGGTCAAATCCAAATGAAAAGAAGATAACCCCAAATGCTAGATCCCCGATCGTCCCAACTGGGCTCCTCTACTGATCATCAGGAAACGAAACATAGTAATGACCAAGGTCCTCGTCAAAGTCCCACTTGAGCTCGATTGCGCCACTTGCACTGGTATCCTCGGCACCTGCATCTATTTTGGTAGAATCTGTGAGTCACGGGGACTCAGCAATCTCACACCCGCGAGATCAAGACTATTTAAGCTTGTAGGTAGGAAAGGGGTAATATGGTGGAGCTGCAGCAAGCACTAAGCATATATGGTGGCTAACATACGCAAGTGAGAGAAAGAAGAGAAGCAACGCATCAGTCGAGAAGCTAGAAGTGATCAAGAAGTGATCTAGAAACTACTTACGTTCATGCATAACCCAAACCGTGTTCACTTCCCAGACTCCGCCGAGAAGAGACCAACACGGCTACACACGCGGTTGATGCATTTTAATGAAGTCAAGTGTCAAGTTCTCTACAACCGGACATTAACAAATTCCCATCTGCCTCATAACTACGGGCACGGCTTTCGAAAGCTAATACCCTGCAGGGGTGTTGTGGGGACCCCGACTCATAAGTCGAGATCACCGAATGCACGTGTACAGTGATCCCAGAGATCAATGCTCACTGAACGGACAGAAGCTGAATAACAAGAGGCTTACATCCATACATACCGTATTACACAAGTAGGACCATTATGGTCAAGTCTTGAGTATAACATTGCACCGGAAATCTTCGTCGATAACTTGGACCCATGCCATCTGCCTTAACCCTACAGGCTTTCTGGCTGGGAAGCTTCCTAGATCGCATGTTCGTCACCAAAGCATTCTTCATCATATCCTGTTCTTTCATTCCTGGCCAATAAAATAACCATTGGCAAGCCAATGAGTACTTTGAATGTACTTGCAAGCAACCCATGTTTTGGTTCAAGATACAACAGTGCATGATATAGGTAAATTTTTGCAGAAAGCTAGTTTTGAGTGCAATGACATGTTCAACAACTTGCAAGACATGCATCAGGAGAATTCAAGTAACCATGAGGACAGGCTACAGATATCAACATAAATAGAGTGGGCATCAACCCAACTCAATCATGTCAAGTCCTTTGACTTGACCCAAGTAGATTTTCCCACTTATCCAAACACACACACTGGTTTGTAAACATGTGGACGTAGCCCAAGAGCGGTTACCCAACTGTCCTTGACCGGGACACGGCTATCCGAATAGTTTGACACTCTGCAGAGGTTGCACACTTTACCCACGAGATCGGGGAACTTTCGTGTCATCCACGACCCGCGGTACCTCAAGTACCCGGGGTAAGCACCCGATCACTATCTTTCCCTAGAAGACACTAACATAGAGTCCACTCGATTGGTAGTAACCCCCGTGCCCAATATTTCGCATCTTAAAATTGTGGGGCCTTGCTCCCATATTTGTCACATACCACTGGCACGGGGTACCAACGGTGTGTCCGGTGCCCCATAAAAATGTTCTTGGCCGCCCTACCTGGCACGACCATGTCCCGAGAGAGAGCACCAACTCTCCCCCGTCACTAGTAATGCGGGCTCCAAGCTAGTATCGGCCTAGGTAATCAATAATGCCCTTTCCCATATAAGGGTAGAGTGGTTGCGTATGTAAGGTTGGAATAACGGTCGCAACTTAAACCAATCCGTTTTGAAAACAACACACTCACTTGCCTCGGTACACCACTTCATCATCAAGTGGCTACCCAACTCATCATCTCCCCCGGGCATAAGTGGCACCCGATGGGGTTTTCGAAAAGTCTTCTAAAAATACTTTGTCTCCATCACCAAGCATATTCCCGTCCCTTTTTGCGTAGCACTACTTTAGCATCCTATCTTGTAACGCCCCGGATACAACTTTCCACATTCGTAACTCCAACTCTTTCTTTTTTCCGGAGATGCGATATGTTATTTCCTCCGTGGTTGGGTTTTGTCTTTTGTTTTGCATTGTGTTCATGTCATGCATCTCATCTCATAGCATCATGCACATTGCATCTGCATGTTTTCTTAAAACTCGTAACCGTTTGCAGTTGCCCTTTCTCTCTTTGCCTCCGTTGTCATTTTGTCAGGCCCTTGTCCTCGTTGACCTCCTCAGACCACTTTGCCTTTGTTGACCGTTCCAGACCAACCGGGTTTCGTTCCCCTCTTATTTGTCTGCCTACGCAACCTCTCCGCGCAACCATCGACCCCCTTTTGCGCGCGTCCGAAAACTGCTCCGAGCCCGAGCCGTGCTGTCGTGACCGATTAGTCCGGATCATCCCCAATCATCTATAAAACATCTCTGGTTTCTTATTTGTTTTCCCTAACCTATTCTTCTGACCGTCGGATCTAAATTGATGAGTCCCTAAACCTTCTCCTCTATCTATAAATAGACCACCTACCTACCTAACCCTAGAATTTAGGAGCCTTGTCCCATCCACCAAATCCCCTCAGCCGCCGCCAGTTCTCTTCCACCTCGGGATCTTCCCCGATCCACTGCCAGCCACCACTTCCTCCTTCATTTTCAGCTCCACCCCAACCGGCAGCCTCCACCTCGCCCCGATCAAAATCCACCTCCCCGCGCCTCCACTCGATCCCTGGCCATCTCCTGCCCAAGCGATTCCTCCTCCTTGCCTCGCCCCAACCCAAAGAGAGGAGCTCCTCTTCGACCTCCAGCCCGCAGCCGCGTGGAGCTCCTCTGTGCCCGAGCAGCACCAGGCCCCGAGCACCGCCCTCACCCCGGCGTTCCCGACTGCCTCCTCGCCAACACCGCAGGCCGCGCCCTCCGGCGACCCCATTGCCGGCGACCACGACCAGGACCGGCCTCGTCCCGCTCCTTCCCCCTCCCCTTTCCTTTTTCCTCTCGGCTCTCTTCCTCCCGTGCCTCTCAACTGTCTTTTCTTCTTTGTACAGCAGCACCAGGCCATGGTTGGAACTTGGAACTTGCAGCTGCCTCGCTGCCCGGATCCCCGCTGTTCTGAACCTCCCGTCGCCAACATCACCCGTGGCCAGCCGCCGGAGTTCCTGGTCGCCGCTGCTTTTCGTGCCCTGTTTCCTTGTACTCTCCATCCTGTCCCCCTTCCCTAACCTCTCTCTCATGCCCCGGTCTCTCTCTCTCTCTCTCTCTCTCTCTCGTCAGGTGCAGGAGCAGCGGAAGCTCCGCTATGGCTGCCAAGGGCCTTCTCCTGCAACGATCCGTCAAGTCTGCCGCCGGGAACGGCCTCCACCACCCGGATGCATGCCTCCCCTGCCGTCGGCCTTCGCGTCTACTTCCTCTGCATCATGCCTTCGCCGCTTCGTCAGTTTCAGAACACGAGCCCGCCGCCCCTGCGTTGACCCGCGCCCGGTCCTGCCTCCTTGTGCAGGACTCGCTCCATCCCCAAGTTCACCGGACCTCGCCTGCCCCACCGCGTTGCCGGATCCGGCCTCCAGTACCTCCAGCGCTGGTGCCCTGTTTGCCTCCTCTGCTTCGCCCCTGTACGAGGTGGACGAGCGCCTCGCTCGCGTTGACCGCATCAATTCCCACGACCAACCGCACGCACCTGGGCTGCCTCCCCTTCGCCTGCTGGCCAAGGCCCAGCCGCGCCAGATCCGGCGTGCCTGGCCTCCTCCCCACCAGCCGGGCCAAGAGCCCATGGTGAGCCTCAAGTTCCTATAGCCCAGTCCGCTCGAGATGTGGCCCAGTTCCTGTTTTTTTTCAGTCTGCGAATTTAGCATTATCCAGTGATTTACTGTTTTGCAAAAAAACCTCATGATCATACATTTAATAACTCCACAACCATGCAGCGGATTAAAACAACTTATATATGTAAAATGCTTAGAATTTCATCTAGTTTCATAATATGTCACTTTCATCCATGTTTAAATGTTTAAATTGTTGTTTGATTAAATTTGATCAAATGCCATGCTAAAATGATTTATTTCATAACAAAATAACCGTAGCTCCATTTTAAATAAACTTTATATGTAAATGGGGTGGAAAAATGCCTAGTTTAACATGGTCCACTTTATTTTCCTGTTTAACAACCTTAAAATATGGTTTAGGGCAGAACAGTTCCGAATCTAAAATATGCATATGGGGATTTTCCGGAATTGTTGTTTGTTGTTCCGGCCTCATTTAAACTTGCCTAGATAGGTAGTTTTCTTATGCTTCACCCCTTGCCATGTTTAACGATATGTAATATTCTTGGGTGCATAAACAAGAGAGAACTAAATAATTGATGTGGTGTTTCGTCAATATGCAACTCGTTGCATATTGATCTCCATTTAACTTGTAGTATTGTTTGTTGCACTTTGCCATGCCATGCCTCATTAAACCGGACATCCATCATACTTGTTTGTGCATCATGCCATGTTTATGCTTGTGCATTTACCATGTTGTTTGTTTCTTTCCGGTGTTTCTTCTTAGTCCCGGTAATGTTGCGATTGTGAGGATTCGTTCGACCACGCCCGTTCGTCTTCTTAATGGACTCATTCTTATTCCTAGCGGGATTTCAGGCAAGATGACCGCTACCCTGGATCTCACTACTATCATTGCTATGCTAGTTGCTTCGTTCTATCGCCATGCTGCGCTTCCTATCACTTGTTCTTCAAGCCTTCCCAAATTGCCATGTCAGCCTCTAACCTTGTCACCCTTCCTAGCAAACCGTTGTTTGGCTATGTTACCGCTTTTGCTCAGCCCCTCTTATAGCGTTGTTAGTTGCAGGTGAAGTTGAAGATTGCTCCTTGGTGGACAGGATGATGTTGGGATATCACAATATCTCTTATTTAATTAGTGCATCTATATACTTGGTAAAGGGTGGAAGGCTCGGCCTTATGCCTGGTGTTTTGTTCCACTCTTGCCGCCCTAGTTTTCGTCATATCGGTGTTATGTTCCCGGATTTTGCGTTCCTAACGCGGTCGGGTGATTTATGGGACCCCCTTGACAGTTCGCTTTGAATAAAACTCCTCCAGCAAGGCCCAACCTTGGTTTTACCATTTGCCTCACCTAGCCCTTTTTCCCTTGGGTTTCCGGAGCCCGAGGGTCATCTTTATTTTAACCCCCGGGCCAGTGCTCCTTCGAGTGTTGGTCCAACCTGAGCGGTGTCCGGCGCCCCCTAGGCAACTAGGGTCTATGCCAACCCGACGTCTGGCTCATCTGGTGTGCCCTGAGAACGAGATATGTGCAGCTCCTATCAGGATTTGTCGGCACATCGGGCGGCTTTGCTGGTCTTGTTTTACCATTGTCGAAATGTCTTGTAAACCGGGATTCCGAGACTGATCGGGTCTTCCTGGGAGAAGGTATATCCTTCGTTGATCACGAGAGCTTATCATGGGCTAAGTTGGGACACCCCTGCAGGGTATAAACTTTGGAGAGCTGTGCCCGCGGTTATGTGGCAGATGGGAATTTGTTAATGTCCGGTTGTAGATAACTTGACACCAGATCTGAATTAAAACGCATCAACCGCGTGTGTAGCCGTGATGGTCTCTTTTCGGTGGAGTCCGGGAAGTGAACATGGTTTTGGGTTATGTTTGACGTAAGTAGGAGTTCAGGATCATCTCTTGATCATTGCTAGCTTCACGACCATTCCGCTTGTTCTCTTCTCGCTCTTATTTGCGTATGTTAGCCACCATACTTGCTTAGCCCCTGCTGCAACCTCACCACTTTACCCCTTCCTTTCCCATCAAGCTTTGCTAGTCTTGATACCCATGGTAATGGGATTGCTGAGTCCTCGTGGCTCACAAATTACTACAACAACAGTTGCAGGTACAGGTTTTGCGATGATCATGACGCGAGCGCGATGTTTGCTTGTTTTGGAGTTCTTCTTCTGCTTCTTCTTCGTTCAAGGGATAGGTTCCAGGTCGGCAGCCTGGGCTAGCAGGGTGGATGTCGTTTGAGCTTCTGTTTGTGTTTCATCCATAGTCGGATGTTGATCTTATGTATGTTGTATTGATGTATTCGTGTGGCATTGTATGCCTTATGTATGTATCCCCATCTATTATGTAATGTTGATGTAATGATATCCACCTTGCAAAAGCGTCTTCAAGATGCGCTTCTATCCTTGGTGGGACCTTCGAGTTCCTTTAGGATAGGGTCGCATCTTGGGCGTGACAAGTTGGTATCAGAGCCTCGACCGACCATAGGAGCCCCCTTGTTTGCTGGCCATTGTTGAGTCTAGAAAAAAACTATTTTGAGTCTTAGGATTATATATATCGGAGAGTAGGATTCTTTTTACTCCTCAGCCCCCTTCGTCGCTCTGGTGAGGACTCCTGACGTAGATGTTTTGTCTTTCCTCTCCTCAAATTTCACTAAATTTTTTTTAGGATCACGCGGGTATCTTGGAAACGTTCCGATATTCTTATGACGAGAACATTGTTCTTGGTGCCTCCTGTCATTTAGGGGTTGTAGCAGTGTCCCGGGGAGTTGAGCTCTGAGGTGTTGTCGTCACAATTCTATCGTTGCAGTTCTGGAATACCTGAGTTTTGCCGACATCGAAAATCTCTTTTATGCATTTGTTGGTGAGATAACCTCGACGCCACCCAGTACTGGGGAGTTCAGGAGTATTGCCGTAGCTCGTATAACGGATGCTTTTCGAAGGTTGAGGTACACGATTTCCGAAGGTTTCTTGGTTATGTGTTGACAGATGGATACAGCTGGATGTAGGGATTGTTAGTTTGGGTGAGATATATTGCTTCCCCTGTATCCCCAACACCAGATTGCATAACCAGAAAGTTTCGGGAGTTTTATAGGTGGGAATTCAAGTAGCTCCTAGGATATCTTTCCGACAGATGCATGACTTGGGATTGGGTAAATCTCTATCATATGTATTTGTTCCGGCTTATTCTGCAAGCCAAACCCTTTGTTTTATTTTATTTGTGGTATTCGAGTTGCTTCAAAGTCAAATGTTGAATCCATACCTTTCCTAAGCGGTGTTCTCATATTGCTATGTGAATACTAATCCTTTTGATCATTGAGGTTGTCATGTTAATTATTTTCCAACCGGTGCGCTTCTCTTTGAGATGATCCCATGATTCTCCCCATCCACAAGATCAATTCTATGTTTTCTCAACGGTGTTTGTTTCGTTCATCCCAAGTTGTCTTTGTTTTTCCCCACCCTCCCACCCTTTTCTTCAAGGACTCTGGTTTCTTAATCATGTATCCTTTTATTTGTGGGAAGTTTCTTCATTCTTTTCTTTCGATGTTCTTATCCGGCGATTTCCCGTGAAGATGCTCAAAAGTTTCAAGTTCATCATCCTTCGTTGTTGTTTCTTCTCCGGTGGATCCAATTCAAGCTTTCGATATTCATCATATTCCTTTCCTCGTTTCTAATGCTTTCTCATGCCGATGCACCTCTTAATTATTCACTTCTTCATATTCATTTGTTCTGGAGTGTTGAAGATATCTCACAAGACTTGTGTTTCCATTCTCAATCCGTTCAAGATATTTCAAGGGTGTTATCTCATTCAGGCCATTTAATTCAACCGGTGCAACCTCTCTTTAAAATTTTTCAACGGTGTTTTCTTTTGAGTGGGCCCTAACCCACAGGTCTTTTCCCAGGATCTTACCTGACTCTTCTAATTATTCCGGAGTTATTCTTAAATTCTTTTCGTGTTTGACGTAAGAATGGATACCATCAGTCACATGCCTTCTCCAAGGTCGTTTTCAAATTCTTTTCAGCTTTGGCTCAACCTTTTCTCTTTTAATCCTTCTGGAGTTTCTCAACAATTCTTGGTGGTGTTTCTCGTCGTCATTCTCGGATTTTGAAGACTGAAGAAGAGTTCCTCTTAAATCCTTACCCGTTCTTCCAGATTCATGATTCTGGCTTTATGCCATCCTCTCATAATTGTTTTGATTGTGACAATTCTTTTCTTCCCATCCGGAGCATGTCAGGAGTTGTTTTTCCATTTCTTTCACCGGAGGCCATCATTCCAGTTATCGTTCTCTATTTATCCCGGTGCTTCGTTCAAGTGTTCTTTAATCAGCTCATGATCTCTTTGTTCTTTTGCTTCTAAATCCCCTCTAGCATATTTGTTCTCCTAATTTTTCCCGGTGATGCTTTCTCTTTCATCAGTCATTTCCGACTTCTGACGGTGGATCATTCAAGATTCTTTTTCCTTGATTATCATTTTAATCCACTCGTTCTTTTCAATCCTACCGGTTGTTCACGAAGTCCTTCTCAAGTTTGCGATATGTCAGCTCTCAATCATGTTCAAGAAGAATAAGTTGCATGCCAAACCCGATTGTCATCAATTTAATTTGATGAAGGATAAGCATACAATAAATCTTATTCTTATTTCCTCAAAGTGAGTAATCCCTTCCTTCGGAGATTGTTCATGATGAAGTAATTCTCGGTTCTAGTGTTTCATCTATTCTTTTTCCGGAGTTCCAAGTTTTCCGCATTATCTCGTCGCGAAGCTCCATCTAAATAATTGCAAGGGTTCACTTGCGTTTTCTACTTATCTTTCTTTTTATCATCCTTTTATTACCAGAGTTCCTCATGGAGGCTCTACGTGGTGGTTCGTCAAGGATTCCTTTCATCCTTCAATTGTTCTTCAAGATTTCTCTCGAAGTTAAGATCCGCCAAGCTATACGATAAAATTAAACGTGGTGCTCAACACATGTTTTGTTTTGAGGAGCTCAAGTATTCTTCATCTTGCATTCCAAAGTGCAATTCTTTCTAGCTTATCTCTTGAGATGGTGTTATGTCACTCTTGGCAATTTCTCCTCGTGTTTCATGATTCACAGGTTGTCAGGAATGAGATATTTAAATCCATCATTTTCTCTTTGTTCTAGAGATCTTTTCGACCAATCAACTTCTTCGTTGGAGTTATCTTGTTCTAGAGATCATGTAATATTGTTGGGTGCATAAACAAGAGAGAACTAAATAATTGATGTGGTGTTTCGTCAATATGCAACTCGTTGCATATTGAGCTCCACTTAACTTGTAGTATTGTTTGTTGCACTTTGCCATGCCATGCCTCATTAAACCGGACATCCATCATACTTGTTTGTGCATCATGCCATGTTTATGCTTGTGCATTTACCATGTTGTTTGTTTCTTTCCGGTGTTGCTTCTTAGTCCCGGTAATGTTGCGATTGTGAGGATTCGTTCGACCACGCCCGTTCGTCTTCTTCATGGACTCGTTCTTCTTCCTAGCGGGATTTCGGGCAAGATGACCGCTACCCTGGATCTCACTATTATCATTGCTATGCTAGTTGCTTCGTTCTATCGCTATGCTGCGCTTCCTATCACTTGTTCTTCAAGCCTTCCCAAATTGCCATGTCAGCCTCTAACCTTGTCACCCTTCCAAGCAGACCGTTGTTTGGCTATGTTACCGCTTTTGCTCAGCCCCTCTTATAGCGTTGTTAGTTGCAGGTGAAGTTGAAGATTGCTCCTGGGTGGACAGGATTATGTTGGGATATCACAATATCTCTTATTTAATTAGTGCATCTATATACTTGGTAAAGGGTGGAAGGCTCGGCCTTATGCCTGGTGTTTTGTTCCACTCTTGCCGCCCTAGTTTCCGTCATATCGGTGTTATGTTCCCGGATTTTGCGTTCCTAACGCGGTCGGGTGATTTATGGGACCCCCTTGACAGTTCGGTTTGAATAAAACTCCTCCAGCAAGGCCCAACCTTGGTTTTACCATTTGCCTCACCTAGCCCTTTTTCCCTTGGGTTACCGGAGCCCGAGGGTCATCTTTATTTTAACCCCCGGGCCAGTGCTCGTTGGAGTGTTGGTCCAACCTGAGCGATGTCTGGCGCCCCCTAGGCCACCAGGGTCTATGCCAACCCGACGTCTGGCTCATCTGGTGTGCCCTGAGAACGAGATATGTGCAGCTCCTATCGGGATTTGTCGGCACATCGGGCGGCTTTGCTGGTCTTGTTTTACCATTGTCGAAATGTCTTGTAAACCGGGATTCCGAGACTGATTGGGTCTTCCTGGGAGAAGGTATATCCTTCGTTGATCGCGAGAGCTTATCATGAGCTAAGTTGGGACACCCCTGCAGGGTATAAACTTTCGAGAGTCGTGCCCGAGGTTATGTGGCAGATGGGAATTTGTTAATGTCCGGTTGTAGATAACTTGACACCAGATTTGAATTAAAACGCATCAACCGCGTGTGTAGCCGTGATGGTCTCTTTTCGGCAGAGTCCGGGAAGTGAACACGGTTTTGGGTTATGTTTGACGTAAGTAGGAGTTAAGGATCACCTCTTGATCATCGCTTGCTTCACGACCGTTCTGCTTGTTCTCTTCTCGCTCTTATTTGTGTATGTTAGCCACCATACTTGCTTAGCCGCTGCTGCAACCTCACCACTTTACCCCTTTATTCCCATCAAGCTTTGCTAGTCTTGATACCCATGGTAATGGGATTGCTGAGTCCTCGTGGCTCATGGATTACTACAACAACAGTTGCAGGTACAGGTTTTGCGATGATCATGATGCGAGCGCGATGTTTGCTTGTTTTGGAGTTCTTCTTCTGCTTCTTCTTCGTTCAAGGGATAGGTTTCAGGTCGGCAGCCTGGGCTAGCAGGGTGGATGTCGTTTGAGCTTCTGTTTGTGTTTCATCCGTAGTCGGATGTTGATCTTATGTATGTTGTATTGATGTATTCGTGTGGCATTGTATGCCTTATGTATGTATCCCCATCTATTATGTAATGTTGATGTAATGATATCCACCTTGCAAAAGCGTCTTCAAGATGCGCTTCTATCCTTGGTGGGACCTTTGAGTTCCTTTAGGATAGGGTCGCATCTTGGGCGTGACATATCTACCCCCACCGGCATAACCCTCATAAGAAGGAAGGGTCATGCACAATGCAAGTATCAACGAGGAAGTACGGTGGCAAACCATCAAAGTGGTTACCACCTCATCATGATTCTGTTGCAACAACAATATGGTGCTATATGACATGCATAAAAAGGGTTTCATAGACATGGTCAAAGGGCTGCTTGCCTGTTTTAACAAATTCTTCGAGGTCTTCAAATATCTCTGGTCCAACTCCGAGCATTTCGTCTACTTCATCAACTATCGTCGAAAGCAACCATAATAAGCAACACAACAAGGCAGAAAATAGAAGTGCTCTAAAAATATCAATTTGACTTTTCTAGGACATCTCTGGTTATATGAAAAATAACCAGAGTGGTTTCATTGGAATTGGGTTAATGCATGTTTCTAAACATTTTGATATGATGGAATCAAGGGGTTTATGGATTTGCAAGAAGTGTACAGAATTTACTTTTGAAAAATGAGCAAAGGCACCCATTTAACAAACCATGATTTTAGAAGCATCTAGGAGTTTGTTTCACTGGGTTTGGAGTTCAAATGAATTCCCTATGCATTGGCAAGTTGACAAATATGAAGAAATGGCTCATTATATTGTGTGGCACAGAAAGTATTAACAAAAATGTTCATAAACTAATTTATGAACTTATAAGCATCTAGGAATTTGAATCATGGAATTTGGATCAAAAATGGGCTCTCTGTGATTTTCTAAAGTTCACTACAGAAATGGAAATACTAAATTGGATAAATGTTTGTGAAGAAAAAGTTTCTGGAAAAATGTGAAAATTGCTCCATGAGATAGATCATGATTTTATGAGCTACTAGAAATTTGAATCCTCAAATTTGGAGTCTATTTGAATTGTTTATGGATTTTACAAATTATACAGAAAAGAAAAAGGAAAAAGGGTTTTACCCAAACGGGCGGGATCTGGGCGGCAACAACATGCATTGGGCGAGGCTTAACGGCAGGGCGCCACTGGGCCGGCCCAGCAGCTCAGCCACGCGGACGATAGGGCGTCGTCGAAGGCGCCTTCGCGGAGTACGCCTCCACTTAAAAGGACGGTCCCGCCTGCTGGGTCGCTGACGTGCGGGCCCCAGCAGCAGGTCGTCTTCCACCTCCCACGCTGGTGCGACAGGAAGCAGAGGAGGCGCTCGGCGCTGGTAGCCGGCGCTACAGGGTGTCTCCGGTGACGTTCTGCCCACCGGCGTGCTCAGGGGACCCGGCCGCGTTCATCCGTGGGTGGCACGGTCGCCCAGGGGCACAGGGTGGAGCAGGGTGCTGGCCGGCGGACGAGACCGGCGGTGAATTTTGGGCACGGCGAGGCAGGCACGGGGAGGAAGGACTGATGTGCGGGGAGAGTTGGCGGTGGTTCTTGTGCTGCTTTGGAACAAAAAGGCCGCAGGAGGGGCTCTCAGTGGCGCGAATTTAGGCGGAGGCCGGCGACATTGCTCCGGCCATGGAGATGCAAGGAGGGTACGAGGCTGGAAGTGGGTTGGTCCAGGGGGTGCACGGGAGGGAGAGAGAGGCAAAGGAGTAGAGAGGAGGCTCGGGGGTGGCCTTAAATAGACGGGGGCCAGGTGCACCGTGGCTCGTGCGCCGGCAAGCTTCTAGCCGTTGGTGGAGGCCACGGGGGCGCGTGTGGGCATGTCTGGGGTGCTCGTGGGGTTGGTCTAGGGCGAGGAGAGAGAAGAGAGGGAAAGCAGGGGGGCCAGGGCACCGCGCGTGTGAGCGCGCTCACTGGTGCGCTCGGGCGGCCGGCGCGCGTGCGAGCTGGGACGAGAGGAGGGAGAGGGAGGAAGGGGCCGATAGTGTAGCGTGTCGCAGACGTCGAGGCGCATTGTCGGGCGCGCTGGGGAGGCCCGTGGTGGCCAGAGGTGGTTGGCAGGGGGCGGCTACAGTGCGGGAGTGCACTGTTGCGCGCTCCAGAGCATGCATATGGCCGGTATGGCCATTTTTCTAGCGCTCTGGGCTTGGCCTCTAGTGTTTGGGGGCTCTAGGGGGAAGTAAAGAAGTGTGGAGGGGCATTGGATGCCCTGGATAACCAGTAGGATAAGAGAGAGGTAGAATAAGAGGGAGAGAGGGATTATCCAGGGAGGTAAATGAGGTGATTTCACCCCTCAATCATTGAGCTGAGATGCAGCCATTGTTACTAGAGGTAGAGGAGGACTTGGAGGGGCTGTGGTAAAAAGTGGGGGCCATGGAGAAGAGTGGAAGTGGTCAAAACAGGGGTTTTAGTAAAATGGCAGAAGGTGTTTGTTGCTGGTTTGGGCAAGAAGATGAACTCCTCCTGTCATGAGGCTTGACAGGGTCAAATGGCATGAGATAATAATAGGTTCCACCAATGTTGAGTCCATTTGGGCAAAGTTGCCAATGCAACTTCTGTAAACCCTAGGAATCAGAAGAAATGGACTTTCCAAGATTTAGTCATGCAAATCTGTTCTCCTTGATGCACCACTTGGTCTAGTGTCATAATTTTAGGTTATGAACATGTCCACAAAAGTTGAGATCAAAAGGAGAAATTTGCCAATGTAGAGTTGTTCAAATTTGGTTCTGGACAGGAAGGGTTTTGGGGCACTTTGATCAATATAACATTTTCTCCAACTTGTGCCATTTGGTCTAGATGAATGATTAGACCATTTGAGAATGTTCACAAGGTTTGAGAACATTTGGACATGTTTGGCAATGTATAGTTGCTCAAACTTCAAAATGGACAGAAATGGTTTTGAGGGTATTTCATGGGGTTATACTATTCTCCATGACATGATACTTGTCAAGATCATCAAACATGTCATATGTGACATGCTAGAATTTTCTTGGAATGTTTGGAGAATATTTCCTTTTTAAATATTTCAAAAGCTTGAAATATCCAGAAAGGGTTTTTGAGGGATTTGACCAATATTTTGAACATGACCATGTGTTGAAACTCTTATATATGGACAATATATGTCCACTGAGTTTCCCTAGGTTTTTGTCAAATGTTTTTGAAACAATAAAATAATTTTTCCCTATTAAAGACCATTTCTGGCCTTAAGAAAAAGCTTTTAAATAAAATAGGAAAATAACTTTTAAAATTATATTTTTTTTGGTTTATGGGAGTCCTACATCTAATAGGATTCAAATATACCTTTTTAATGATTTTTCACACCCCAAGTCAAGTACTTGTAGTGCAAACCTCAACTCATGGGTTTTTGAAAAACTAATTTTTGAAAATACTATTTGGCCAAATTATTTTTGTAAGAAATTATTTTTATGTCCTATACACATGGCATGATCATTGGTTCAAGAGTTTGGAGCAAGGAGATGAAGTATAGGAGTTGGAGGATTTATTTGATATTTTAGAGCACTTGCAAACAGCAGAGAAAAACCAATCAAGGCAAGGTCCAAAACACTCAAAAGTTTTTGTCAAACCACATTTTATCATGATTGTTAGCTTAAGTGCCGTGCCATGAAAATCAGGGTGTGACAGACCTACCCCCCTTACAAGAATCTCGTCCCCGAGATTCCCAAACTAGGCGTGGAAAGGAATATGAAAACTGGATCTGGGGTAGTCTTCAAGTCCTCATGTTGCTTCTGCTTCCGTGTAGTGCTCCATTGAGCTTGAAGTACTTGATGGTGTGGCTTCGTGTATGACGCTCTTCTTGATCCAGGTTGCTAATGGGTAGCTCGCAGTAGGTTAGATTGGGCTAGGGGTCGATGGCTCAATGATCGATGTCCTTGTTAGTGATTGGGCTAGCTAGGAAGTCGAAAAAAACACTCCCAGAGTTGTGATGCATGGAAAGCGTTGTGCACATCAGGTAACTCAGGTGGCAACTCCAGTTGGTAACTGTCTTCTCTTCGTCTCGTAGTGATCTCAGAGGGGGTTGTTAAATCTTGGAGTGATCTCGAAGGGGCCGATGAATCTTGGTGTGGGTCTCCTTGTCATGGAAATGCTTGGTTCCTTAGAGAGGAGTGGCTTGCAGATACACCTGGTCTTCGACGCGGATGTTTACTTCTTGATGATGGTGGTAGTTCTTCCTCCTTGGCATGGCGGTCTTCAAATGTTCTTGGACTAGCTGAATGGCTCTTCTTCCATCTTCGGGTGAACAAGTAGGTCACCAAATGATGATGACAACTATCTTGCCTAAGCACTCCATGAAGACTTTGTTCACGGGGTACATAAAGTAGGCTGGGGAATTAGTGGTGGTCTTGTTGAGTGTGGGCCAAGGTGGTTCTAGATCTAGTGTCAAGGCCCTAAGGTCCTGATCCGACCATGTTGTAGCTTGGTAGGGCTTAAGGGTTTCAAGGATTCTAGTGTGCGAGTGAACATTTATCATCTTATCTTTAAGCACGGTTTCTGGGATGCCAATAGTCTATCTAGTCCTTTAAACAAATCACATCATATCACCCATAGCATAATTTTGCATAGGTCCACTCCAATCATCACTCATGTGATTCATATCCTCATGAATCTCGAGAGGAGGTCTAACAAAATCATATATGTCTACAATCCCCAAACCCATATGTATGTCTACCCCTAAAAATCAATGGGTAGAACATATAAGCTGCTAAGCTTGAACGTGACAATCCAAGTGCTCATCCTATTCTTCCAAGGTCTAAGATAAAGCACCTCTATCCTAAGGAAACACATCGTAAGCCACTCCAAGATCTTGTTTCCTTCCTATGAATCAACTCCAGCAGCCCATAAACTTCCATCAATCACTAAACAATCTATTAATTCTACAAATCCAATGTTTATGGTGTTCCACATGATCTTCTAAAGTCCTTATAATCCCCAAATACTTGAAATGGCTATCTCTACTATAGTCAGTCCACCAATTTCCATTATCATGGTCAAGTAACCTCCAAGGTCAAGTTTATATCAACTCGGACAATTAATCCAATCTCCTAGTTTATTGTCCACCGAGAAACATGGTATCACGATCAAGATCATCAGTCTAAATCCAATTTACTCTGAACCATGCAGACTCACTCAGCATCTATACTCCACTAGGATCACCTATGTAAATCCAAATCTCATGTCCAACGAGAATTTCTACATGCTTCCCTCAAGTTATTATCGTAATGTTAACTATCTCCTATCAAAATCATCTGTTCAAGTCAAATCCTTGCACCTCCAAGAATCTCAGCTTGCGATCATAATTATCCTACTAAATCCAATTTACTCAGGGGTAATGATAGCTACACTACTCTATTAACATGATCCCACCAAGTTCAACATGAAAGCCTTATAACCCACCAAAGAGTCTCAGATAGTTCATCAAGGTCACTGATATAAACTCATCAAGTCATTTGTCCTCTGTTCCCATATCCTTAAATTGGTCTTCCCTATGGCATCGTCAGTTCTGGTGCTATCTTAGGAAGATAATGTGCTCGTTCACTATGCCCATTAGTCCCATAATGAACCCAGTGATAAGCAAGGCTTACTGCAGCTTAACTTGTTCTCTTGTGATTCCGTAGGTTAAGCTCATGGTTAAGGTTTTGAGCTGGGGTATCTCGTGAAGTCTTGTAGGGTCTAGGGATAGGGTTCTAGTCTTCAGGTGTAAACATACGGGGTTGTACTTGGTCGAGGAGGTTGTAGCAAAAGTCTTCAGTGCTTGTTGGTTGCCGAGGTGGAATCCTTGGTGCATATTGTCTTGCTTGTCTTCAGTTGAGGAGAGAGATGAGAGGGAAAAGTAGCATAGAGGAGGCGGGATGCCTAAAGGGGGTTCTATAGTGCAAGTGCAAACAATCAGGTGCAAAAGGGGCCAAATACAAGCATTAAGATAAGGAAGGTGATATAGACGCGTACTTGCCGCCTAGGGCAAAAGTGCGACCTATATAAAAACACAAACAAATAAAAACAAGCAACACACAATCATGGTTCTATTCGAACTATCATATGGACTCGACTGCGCATAGGGGGTACACGACTCATCCTACCCTAGGGGTTCTCGGACTCAGTAGTCGTGCCTTGTGCCTCATGTAGTCTTCTGAGTTTTCCTCAGGTATTGCTACGTCTCTTGTAGTTGTTCGATGAAACAATCTGGGTTGAGCCTGAAGAATCTTCAACAACTTCTCTCCTGATGAGGTGATGGGGTGAAGGTGGCTCCTCATGGCTGGCATTGACTTGATCTTCTCTTGTCTTCTTAATCATGACGATCACTTTTGCCTTTTTAAGGTGTTGGCGGTTCCAGGTGGCACTCCTTTATGCAATGACATTAACAAGGCATAATAGAGGCCCAATCTGTCGGACACATTGTTGACAATATCATCATCGAGAGCAGGGGATGAAGAGAACCGTTTTCCTGCTCACTATAGTGAGGCGGACCAAATGGCTAGGTTCTCATCCACCGGTGGTTGCCGATACAACAACGGTAGTGATAGGGTTACCCTATTAGCGATCTATCTCATGATCTTGCATAACCTATGCCCTAATTGTCATAGGCTAAGGTTGCATCATCTTGGAGCAGTGTCAAGGGTGTCGCCATCTCCTGGGTCTTCATGTCCTCATTCCTCGAGGATGTATCTTCTGTTGGTGTCGTCTTGTTGTGGTGTCGCCAATCTTGTGTTTAGGAGATGTGGGTGAATGTCTGGCAAGGCGTCCTCCTTCTAGTTTACCCACTAGCATTACAAGGAATCCCGTGGTCAGGGCCTAAGGATTCTAGCGACCATTTAAAATTTTGAAGGGGAAGAGGAAAGTATATCTTGGTTTTTGAGAAACTGAGAAGGGAAGAGAAGTATAGATAGTTTTGAAAACTAGTAACAGTTTTGGAAATAGTTTTACCCTAACTAACGACCATGCTAACTAAGGCTTCCTACAGTCAGGATGGCTCTGATACCAGCTCTGTGGGGACCCCGACTCATAAGTCGAGATCACCGAATGCACGTGTACAGTGATCCCAGAGATCAATGCTCACTGAACACACAGAAGCTGAATAACAAGAGGCTTACATCCATACATACCGTATTACACAAGCAGGACCATTCTGGTCAAGTCTTGAGTATAACATTGCAGCGGAAATCTTTGCCGATAACTTGGACCCATGCCATCTGCCTTAACCCTATAGGCATTCTGGCTGGGAAGCGTCCTATCTCGCATGTTCGTCACCGAAGCATTCTTCATCATATCCTGTTCTTTCATGCCTGGCCAATAAAATAACCAGTGGCAAGCCAATGAGTACTTTGAATGTACTCGCAAGCAACCCATGTTTTGGTTCAAGATACAACAATGCATGATATAGGTAAATTTTTGCAGAAAGCTATTTTTGAGTGCAATGACATGTTCAACAACTTGTAAGACATGCATCAGGAGAATTCAAGTAACCATGAGGACAGGCTACAGATATCAACATAAATAGAGTGGGCATCAACCCAACTCAATCATGTCAAGTCCTTTGACTTGACCCAAGTAGATTTTCCCACTTATCCAAACACACACACTGGTTTGTAAACATGTGGACGTAGCCCAAGAGCGGTTACCCAACTGTCCTTGACCGTGGACACGGCTATTCGAATAGTTTGACACTCTGCAAAGGTTGCACACTTAACCCACAAGATCCGGGGAACTTTCGTGTCATCCACGACCCGCGGTACCTCAAGTACCCGGGGTAAGCACCCGATCACTATCTTTCCCTAGACGACACTAACATAGAGTCCACTCGATTGGTAGTAACCCCCGTGCCCAATGTTTCGCATCTTAAAATTGTGGAGCCTAGGTAATGCGGGCTCCAAGCTAGTATCGGCCTAGGTAATCAATAATGCCCTTTCCCATATAAGGGTAGAGTGGTTGCGCATGTAAGGTTGGAATAACGGTCGCAACTTAAACCAATCCGTTTTGAAAACAACACACTCACTTGCCTCGGTACACCACTTCGTCATCAAGTGGCTACCCAACTCATCATCTCCCCCGGGCATAAGTGGCACCCGATGGGGTTTTTGAAAAGTCTTTTAAAAATACTTTGTCTCCATCACCATGCATATTCCCGTCCCTTTTTGCGTAGCACTACTTTAGCATCCTATCTATCCCCACCGGCATAACCCTCATAAGAAGGTAGGGTCATGCACAATGCAAGTATCAATGAGGAAGTATGGTGGCAAACCATCAAAGTGGTTACCACCTCATCATGATTCCGTTGCAACAACAATATGGTGCTATATGACATGCATAAAAAGGGTTTCATAGACATGGTCAAAGGGCTGCTTGCCTGTTTTAACAAAGTCTTCGAGGTCTTCAAATATCTCTGGTCCAACTCCGAGCATTTCGTCTACTTCGTCAACTATCGTCGAAAGCAACAATAATAAGCAACAGAACAAGGCAGAAAATAAAAGTGCTCTAAAAATATCAATTTGACTTTTCTAGGACATCTCTGGTTATATGAAAAATAACCAGAGTGGTTTCATTGGAATTGGGTTAATGGATGTTTCTAAACATTTTGATATGATGGAATCAAGGGGTTTGTGGATTTGCAAGAAGTGTATAGAATTTAATTTTTTAAAATGAGCAAAGGCACCCATTTAACAAACCATGATTTTAGAAGCATCTAGGAGTTGGTTTCACTGGATTTGGAGTTCAAATGAATTCCCAATGAATTGGCAAAGTTGACAAATATGAAGAAATGTCTCATTATATTGTGTGGCACAGAAAGTATTAACAAAAATGTTCATAAACTAATTTATGAACTTATAAGCATCTAGGAATTTGAATCATGGAATTTGGATCAAAAATGGGCTCTCTGTGATTTTCTAAAGTTCATTACAGAAATGGAAATACTAGATTTGATAAATGTTTGTGAAGAAAAAGTTTCTAGAAAAATGTGCAAATTGCTCCATGAGATAGATCATGATTTTATGAGCTACTAGAAATTTGAATCCTCAAATTTGGAGTCTATTTGAATTGTTTATGGATTTTACAAATTATACAGAAAAGAAAAAGGTAAAAGAGTTTTACCCAAACGGGTTGGATCTGGGCGGCAACAACGTGCATTGGGCGAGGCTTAATGGCAGGGCGCCACTGGGCTGGCCCAGCAGCTCAACCACGCGGATGATAGGGCGCCGTCGAAGGCGCCTTCGCGGAGTACGCCTCCATCTAAACGAATGGGCCCGCCTGTTGGGTCGCTGACGTGCGGGCCCCATCAGCAGGTCGTCTTCCACCTCCCGCGCTGGTGCGATAGGAAGCAGAGGAGGCGCTCGGCGCCGGTAGCCGGCGCTACAGGGCGTCTCCGGTGATGTTCTGCCCACCGGCGTGCTCAGGGGACCCGGCCGCGTTCATCTGTGGGTGGCACGGTCGCCCAGGGGCACCGGGTGGAGCAGGGTGCTGGCCGGCGGACGAGACCGACGGTGAGTTTTGGGAATGGTGAGGCAGGCATGGGGAGGAAGGACTAATGTGCGGGGAGAGTTGGCGGTGGTTCTGGTGCTGATTTGGAACAAAAAGGCCGCAGGAGGGACTCTCAGTGGCGCGAATTTAGGCGAAGGCCGGCGACATTGCTCCGGCCATGGAGATGTAAGGAGGGTACAAGGAAGGAAGTGGGTTGGTCCAGGGGGTGCAAGGGAGGGAGAGAGAGGCAAAGGAGTAGAGAGGAGGCTCGGGGTGGCCTTAAATAGAAGGGGGCGAGGTGCAGCGTGGCTCGTGCGCCGGTGAGCTTCTAGCCGTTGCTGGAGGCCACGGGGGCACGTGTGGGTGTGTTTGGGGTGCTTGTGGGGTTGGTCTAGGGCAAGGCGAGAGAAGAGAGGGAAAGCAGGGGGCCAGGGCACCGCGCGTGTGAGCGCGCTCACTGGTGCGCTCGGGCGGCCAGCGCGCGTGTGAGCTGGGACAAGAGGAGGGAGAGGGAGGGAGGGGCCGACAGTGTAGCATGTCGCAGACGTCGAGGCGCATCGTCGGGCGCGCTGGGGAGGCCCAAGGTGTCCCAAGGTGGTTGGCAGGGGGCGGCTACAGTGCGGGAGTGCACTGTAGCGCGCTCCAGAGCATGCATATGGCCGGCATGGCCAATTTTCTAGCGCTCTGGGCTTGGCCTCTAGTGTCTTGGGGCTCTAGGGGGAAGTAAATAAGTGGGGAGGGGCATTGGATGCCCTGGATAGCCAGTAGGAGAAGAGAGAGGTAGAAGAAGAGGGAGAGAGGGGCTGTCCAAGGAGGTAAATGAGGTGGTTTCACCCCTCAATCATTGAACTGAGATGCAACCATTGTTACTAGAGGTAGAGGAGGACTTGGAGGGGCTGTGGTAAAAAGTGGGGGACTTGGAGAAGAGTGGAAGTGGTCAAAACAGGGGTTTTAGTAAAATGGCAGAAGGTGTTTGTTGCTGGTTTGGGCAAGAATATGAACTCCTCTTGTCATGAGGCTTGACAGGGTCAAATGGCATGAGATAATAATAGGTTCCACCAAGGTTGAGTCCATTTGGGCAAAGTTGCCAATGCAACTTTTGTAAGCCCTAGGAATCAGAAGAAATTGACTTTCCAAGATTTAGTCGTGCAAATATGTTCTCCTTGATGCTCCACTTGGTCTAGTGTCATATTTTAGGTTATGAACATGTCCACGAAAGTTGAGATCAAAAGGAGAAAGTTGTCAATGTAGAATTGTTCAAATTTTGTTCCAGACAGGAAGGGTTTTGGGGCACTTTGATCAATATAACATTTTCTCCAACTTGTGTCATTTGGTCTAGATGAATGATTAGACCATTTGAGAATGTTCACAAGGTTTGAGAACATTTGGACATGTTTGGCAATGTATAGTTGCTCAAACTTCAAAATGGACAAAAATGGTTTTGAGGGTATTTCATGGGGTTATACTATTCTCCATGACATGATACTTGTCAAGATCATCAAACATGTCATATGTGACATGCTAGAATTTTCTTGGAATTTTTGGAGAATATTTCCTTTGTAAATATTTCAAAAGCTTGAAATATCCAGAAAGGGTTTTTGAGGGATTTGACCAATATTTTGAACATGACCATGTGTTGAAACTCTTATATATGGACAACATATGTCCACTAAGTTTCCCTAGGTTTTTGTCAAATGTTTTTAAAACAATAAAATAATGTTTCCCTATTAAAGACCATTTCTGGCCTTAAGAAAAATCTTTTAAATAAAATAGAAAAATAACTTTAAAAATTATAGTTTTGTGGTTTATGGGAGTCCTACATCTAATAGGATTCAAATATACCTTTTTAATGATTTTTCACACCCCAAGTCAAGTACTTGTAGTGCAAACCTCAACTCAGGGTTTTTTGAAAAACTAAATTTTGAAAAATATTATTTGGCCAAATTATTTTTGTAAGAAATTATTTTTATGTCCTATACACATGGCATGATCATTGGTTCAAGAGTTTGGAGCAAGGAGATGAAGTATAGGAGTTGGAGGATTTATTTGATTTTTAGAGCACTTGCAAACAGCAGACAAAAACCAATCAAGGCAAGGTCCAAAACACTCAAAAGTTTTTGTCAAACAACATTTTATCATGATTGTTAGCTTAAGTGTTGTGCCATGAAAATCAGAGTGTGACAGGTGTCCCAACTTAGCCCATCACAAGCTCTCACGGTGAACGAAGGACATACCTTCTCCCGGGAAGACCCGATCAGTCTCGGAATCCCGGTTTACAAGACATTTCGACAATGGTAAACAAAGAATAGCAAAGCCACCCGATGTGCCGACAAATCCCGATAGGAGTCGCACGTATCTCGTTCTCAGGGCACACCAGATAAGTCAAGCTACGAGTAAAACCAGGCCTCGAGTTTCCCCGTGGTGGCCCCGCAGGCTGCTCGGTTCGGACCAACACTCGAAGGAGCACTGGCCCGGGGGGGCTAGAATAAAGATGACCCTCGGGCTCGCGAAAACCCAAGGGAAAAGGTATATGTGGCAAATGGTAAAACCAAGGTTGGGCCTTGCTGGAGGGGTTTTATTCAAGGCGAACTGTCAAGGGGGTCCCATAAATCACCCAACCGCGTAAGGAACGCAAAATCAAGGAACATCACACCGGTATGACGGAAACTAGGGCGGCAAGAGTGGAACAAGACACCAGGCATAAGGCCGATCCTTCCACCCTTTATCAAGTATATAGGTGCATTAATTAACCAAGGGATATTGTGATAACCCAAAATATCCATGTTCCAACAAGGAACAAACTTCATCTTCACCTGCAACTAGCAACGCTATAAGAGGGGCTGAGCAAAAGTGGTGACATAGCCAAACAACGGTCTGCTAGGACAGGATGGTTAGAGGCTTGACATGGCAATATGGGAGGCATGATAAACAAGTGGTAGGTAGAGCAACCATAGCGATAGAGCGAGCAACTAGCAAAGTAAAGATAGAAGTGATATCGAGGGTATGGTCATCTTGCCTGCAAGGTTCTCAGAGTTGTCGAAAGCTTGATCCTCGTTAGCGTACTCAACAGGTTCCTCATTCGCATACTCGTCTCCCGGCTCTACCCAAAGCAAGAACACAAGCAATGGAACCACAATAAATCACAGTGCAATGCACAAGCAACATGATGCAATACATGGCATGATATGCGAGATGTGATATGCAATGCGTATGCATGCTTCGGAAGGAAAATGATGAACAAGGCATCAACTTGGCAAACCAAGTATGCCACTGGAAATATGAGATGATTTCGTTTGAAATCGATATAAAGATCATCGGAATCGGATGTATGGTTTGCAAATGGCAAGCAAAACAAGAACGACTCAATACTGGGATTAACAGCATGATAGCACTTAGAATACATCAAGAAACTATGCTACAGCACCCCAACATATCAACAAAGCACATGGCAGTGATCTAAAAGAGATGCTTAACAAAATATGAACACTGAGCTACTGCTAATTCACACATTAACAGGTTAAAACAAGCATGGAAAAACTGCAAAAGATATCAGCTTCACAGACTTGGTGAAAATACTAAACATGGCAGGAACAGCATCAGGAAGCAAAGTTTAGGGCAAGCAAACATCATTCTAAATTAACATATCATAGAAACTTAAGACATGTCATGATACTACTAAATGCATAGAACAAAATTCCCTTACTGACTATGAGCCAAAAAGGATCATAATATATGATGGCACCCATGTAAACATAGCAAGTTCCGTTAACAGATTCAGCAAACAGAGCATGGCACTAACAGAATCATGAAGGCATCTTTGCGAGCTTGATTCACTCACCACAAGTCATTGCATGACAAGATAAGCAAAACACCAGTAAGAAGACATGTTTATGAAACTAAACATGGCAAGAACAAGTTTATAGCATGCAAGGATCAACTACAACCACCTTGGCAAAATTGAATAACATGTAAACAATCTGCCAGGAAACATTTTATAGCAAAATTAGAGCAAGAAAATGACATGCTAGACTACTCCATAATTTCCAACAGGGGCATTAATGGATAGAGCATAACCATATGTTCAAAACATCCTTACTGAAGTATCTCAAAATATGCATGGACCTCTCTGTAGCATCAAGTTTACATGGCATAAAAATAACAGCAGAACAGGGACTGAAATCAGCAACATCACGAAGCCTAGTTTGCATGCTTGTTCTAGTCACCACATAACTCAAAAAAATACATGGAAAGCCCCTTTGCAAAGAATACATGGCATAGTACAAAGCACATGTAGAGCGCATGCCCATAAGATGCACACAATAAATGTAGCGAAAATGACAAATGCCCACAATCTGTTAAGAATTAGCAACTAACATTATATAGCACTCTTGCATCAGAGATTTGGGCACCGAGATGACCTCAAATGAACACGGCCCAATGGAAATGAATAGCATATCCTGGTGAACATTTAGATATATCGTGCGCATGAAACGGATCTACGGATGCAGAGTTATGATGCGATGAACTGAGCTTCAGAATGTGAAAATTTCGGGACTTGGAAGAAAACGAGGGGGGGAAGTCAACCTTCCCCAGATCTGGATCAGGCTTCAGGCGCACGGATCGAGGCAGGCCGGTGCGAGCTCGCCGGAGTTGGGGCGCGCGGCGGCCGGAGAATGGCTCAGGGAGGCCGGAGACGGGGCGGCTCCGGCGAGGGGGCGCCGGATCTGGCGCTGGCGGGGGCGGCGACGACCGAGGCACGGGCGGCGGCGACCGACACAGGCGGCGGCGACCGACGGCACGGGACGGTGGCGACCGGGGGACGGGCGGCGGACGGCGGCGGTTGGCGGAGCCCTGGGCGGCGGCGGAGGCGGACGGGCCGCGGGTAGGCGCGGGGAGGCGCTCGGGCGGCGGCGGCCGGCGGGTGAGCCGCGGGGGCCGGCGGCGTGGGAGGCGGCGGCGCCCACGTGGCGCCCTGTGGTTGGACGCGAGCGGCGGCGGAATTCTTCCGGCGGCGGCCGGACGTGTCCGGTGGCGACGGGGATGATTTCGTCTAGGGTTTTGCCCGAAAATTTAGGGGAGGGGCACATATTTATAGGTAGAGGGAGCTAGGAGACTCCAAATGGAGTGTAGGTTTCGCCCACACGATCGTGATCGAACGATCGAGAGCATGGAAGTAACTTAGATGGGTTATTGGGCTGTTTTGAAGGGGTGTTGGGCTGCAAACCAAAAGAGGCCTTTGCGGATACCCGGTTAACCGTTGGAGTATCAAACGACCTCCAAATGGCACGAAACTTGACAGGCGGTCTACCGGTGCTATACCAAGGCTGCTTGGCAAACCTTGGGCCGTTCCGAGAACGTTTAACACCCGCTCACGAAAAGAGACAAGAGGGGTGCGCCGGTGCATGTGGGAGTGTCGGATTGCAAAACGGACAACGGGGAAAATGCTCGGACGCATGAGACGAAGACGTATGCAAATGAGATGCACATGATGACATGATATGAAATGCAAGACATGAACAAAATGCAAAACGAAAGACAAAAACCCAACCACGGAGGGAATATCATAACACATAGCCGAAAATGGCAAGAGTTGGAGTTACAAATATGGAAAGTTACATCCGGGGTGTTACAGTGTGGTTCTTGTAAAGCTTCCCAACAAATCTGATGCAGCCTGTCTTCATCATCATGTTTATGAGTGGAAAGACCACTCTGTTAGGTTCTCCAAGGTTGACAAGATGGTGATTGTGCATGTAGACATCTCACACGAAGTCCATGGCCTAGTCAGTTATGTGGGGTTCATCCCGTAGGTCGGTGGCAAGAAATAGTCTGCAGAGTTTAGTTAGTGCAAGTTTGCTTGTCTGTAGTAAGTACTATTGTTTAATACTTGATTTGTGTTTGTGAACCCTATATTGTTTATTAGTACTACCGCTTTTGGTGTGTGGTTAGTCCTGAGAACGATCTATGTTAATGTCTGTCCACTCAATTCAGTCTATACATTTTGAAGTATCCAGATCATATTTTTTGTGAGGATGGTTTATCAATTATGGTTACACTCCAATATCTATATGCATGGCAGGGTTTATCGCAACCACCAGGATTTCCAGTCCCATGGATGTTCGGTCCATACGATTTGTCACGACCTTTGGATTGTCCTGCTTGTGGGAGTAGGCAGGGTCCCTGCATGCCACGCGTAGTTGGACAATCAATCTTCTGTTTAGTACTTCAACATAGTGATTTCCTAGTAAGGATTCAATCGTGTCACATCAAGTAAATCTTATTGATTTACTGTATAAATCTTATTCGTTTAATGTCATGTTTTCTTTCTTGTCCTGCAATTTTACGATGCGGGTTTTGCCATGTGACATTCATCACAGAATAAACCGTTTGGTTTGCTCTACGATGGCTATTTTTGCAGGTTTCACTTCTTATGTCGTGTCAGTAACGAAGGCACTGTCCATCACTTATATTGCTGGAAAAAATTGGATCAGTCTGTTGTCTGAGTACAAACTGAATCCCTATGATGAACTGCAGTTTGGTTTAACAAAAATGCCACAATTAGTCCTTCTCGCGTTTAAAAGAAATGAAGAAAAAAACTGGATCACAGTCACGGATCCTAGTCAAGTTAGAAAGCTGATCATAGCAGACCAGACATGATCGCCGCTGTCTCGCACAGATCGAGCAGCGGCAGTTGCTCTAGCACTGACAGCGGCAGCAGCTCAGTCTGATCTAGCTGAGGATTGGGCACCGACCGCGTCAACGGATCAGTATGATCTACTGGAGGATCAGGCAGCGACACCAGCACTAGCTCTACAAGGAGCACCATCTCCGGCAGCAGCAGCGGCTTCGGCACCTGCACCAACACTTGCACTTGCATTTGGTCCGGCCCGTGCAGTTGCACCGGCAACAGACTGGGCTGTAGTTCGCACTTCATATACCAAAGTCCTTACAAAAACCGACATGTCCACCTTCTTGGTAAGCATTGGCCGCCCAAGTGCTTCGTTCTTTTTTCTTTCCATGTTGTTTCGCATGATTCACTATGTTGATCTAACTATTTGGGTATGTCTTCTTGTTTTCAAACAGATAATTCCTATAGCAACGAGGGAGTCGTTCAACAATCCGGGCGACCGCGACCAAGTTTCTCTTACCATGCGCAGCCTTGGTGTGAATGAACCTGCGCAATATACCGTAAGTACAAAGGATGGTCGCATGATGATTGATGCTAAGGGATGGTCAAGGTTCAAATCTAAATCACATCTTGCGGTAGGGGATGATGTCAAAATCAAACTTTCTCGGCAAGGAGAGCTGGTCCAAATCAACTTTGAAATTCTTCAGTAGCAGCAAGCAACTGCCGAACTGATCTATCCTCCGAGAGATTTTGATGTAATAATCTCGCATGGTGAAACAAGTGTCCTGTGTGTATAAGTAGTACGACAATATTATTTATCACATGGTATATTGTTGATAGAATTGCAACTCTGATTGATGGTTAGGAACTGTCGTTCGATTTCATTCCAACAGTTGCCGTGCTTTATTCAATTTTGTGTATTCACCTTGCGACAGCATCTAAAACTAGCGCAGTACCGATCGCTTGCAATATGAAAGCACTGAGGTAGAACACATGGGCCCCCAAACATGCAGGTTCGGCCTGCAGCCCAAAGTCCAGAACCGTGAGCCTATCTGAGTATTATATTCTCAGCTGAACCCCCATAAAAAAAAGCTGAACCCCCATAATGCCCGTGCGTTGCAGAGGGAGTATATTTCTCGGCAAGGTGAGCCTGTGATATAAAAGATTTGTATATTTATTTACAAAGGGAGTATCTCTTTGTCAAAAAATCTATTTATGTGTAACTAGTTACTCCTGCCTTTCTACTTCCTTTCGCTGATATGTGGGGCAACCGGCAACGGGGTCCACGTGCCATATGCACAAATTAGAGTGCACAACTTCACGGTAGACACACCCCGGTCGTAGCGCCGCAATAATGCACAATGAGCCGTCAAATCACAACCCCCCCTTTCCAGCTTTAGCAGTAAGCTGGACGGACGAAGCGGCAATATTTCACTTGGCCTCAATCCCCTTCTCCCTCGTCTGCTTGTTCAGAGAAAACCCCCGCTCAGCGATTACATAGGGTTTTCTCATGGAGAACCAGGTACGAATTCTTCATCCATCCCCGATAAATCCAAGTCCCTTGGTCGCAGGTAATTCTAGGATGGCAGCCGCTGCCGTTGATGCATTTTTCTTCATACTGAATCTAGTGTGTTTCAGTTGCAGTGCCCAAAGTGCGAGTACCCTACAGATTTCTGCGCCCACGGCGAGACGCCACACTTGTTCCTTCTCATCCTACCACAGCATTTTGAAACGCGCACAGTATGTTCCTAGAATCCTCTTCTCTATCCGGGAGGGTGGGGGTTTTTTGAACATGCTGTGTTCTCATATTATTTTTCCTGCATTGTATTATTTGCTCTCCCAGAACACATGTACTCAAGATGCTCGGCCTTGCCATAACTGAATACACTAGTTTAATGGTCATAGTGAAGACAATCCATGGATATTACTTCCGAGTTGGGTTCATGAACCAAGAAGACTGCTGCTTTTTTTATGGCCGAACTTGGATAAACTTTCTCAAGTGTTACGGACTGAAAGTTGGCGCACGAATGTTGTTGGAAATAGCAGAACCTGGTCTCATCTTCACTGCGATCATCCACCCCGACGTCGTTCCAATTGTTCATCCATGTTAGTTTTGTATCTGGTTCTTGCTTGTTGTCTCGATTACTTCTTAATCCATCTATTCTGTCTAACTAATCACAATTTAACTTTAGAAGTAGCAACGAATCTCTCATGAAGATGCTACTTCTAACTAATATTTTCATATAATTGGTGGCACGTGTAGGTTTTTTCAAAGTTAAGTAGTCTGCTCGTTTGTTACTCTGTAATAACTCGGCTGTTACTAATGGCACTGAAGTTGACTGGATCGACATCCATAAGTTCCTACACTTTATTGATCATCTTGAGGTCCTTGTGGGGCGTTTCAATGGTGGAAGGTCACGTGGGATATGTGTGCCACTGCTGCACTCGTTGAACAGGTCCAACTGTGTCGAGAAACTTATGGTACGAGCTGTTTTCTGTTATATATGTTGTTCATAAACTATTGCTTATACACAGTTTTACAGTTGTGATCTTCTTGAAACAGGAACTGTCGAGTTCTATTGTTCCTATACAGATGCCTGACCATGGTCGGGTCAGACTTGCGCTTGGTCACAACATGATGTTTATGTCGAACTACTCAATTCCCCTTGGAGGTGAAAAGATACTTATTCGTGGGTGGTCTCAGATAATGAAGGCCCGTCCATCTTGGAGAATAGGACAGAAGATTATGTTCATGCTTTTCTGTGGCTCTAAAGCGAAATATCCTGTTTATTGACCATGTTGCGAGATGAAGCCGCTTTCAGAAGGTTGTGGATGCGCGGGGTGGCACCTGGGCCTTGTCCTGGGGCTTGGCGGCCTCACCCTTGGTTAGCTGTAGGCAAAGTAGCACTGTTCGAGGCATGCTTTGTACGGTTGAACCTGTATAAGTACTCATACTGCTTTCAGCTTTGGTTGTTAAGTGCCCCTGCTGGTTTCAGTTAAGGTTTTTAAGTACTCCTGCTGCTTTTACAGTCTGTCGTGTCTCTTCAGTCCTGTCTTCCTCCAGCCGCTAAAACGAAACCAGTGCCAGCGGGGCCGCCTGCTTCCGCCTCCCACGGCTGGCTGCGCCTCAGCGCACGCATCGCCGCCCCACCGTCTCCTAAATCGTTAACGCTGACGTCCTCCGCGCGCTTTGGTGTGCTCGCCGCGGCACCGCCCTCTCGCGTTGTCATTATAGTCAACAAACAACAGGAATCGGCAGAAGTATGTGAAGAGGATGACAGTAGGGGCCCACCACGTCAGCGTATGGAAAAATAAAATGCTTCCTCCTAGTGTTTTCCTGACATCTGGGACCCACGACAATGTGAGCGTATATAGTCAATAGACAAGATAACAGCACAAGATCGGCTGACACCTGGGACGTAGCTACTCGAGTAGTATTTTTTTGTTTGGTATTGTTGAGATGGAGCAGGGTTTGAACTGGGATGTGGCCCGTCTAGCCCAGGGTTATATTTTATGTTCACCATGTGACCAGCCCAGCTATTTTTTCTTTGTGAAAATGAGCCCAGTTTATTTTTTCTGAAGAATACCCAATCCAGGACTACTTATTTTTCTACGCCCTGATGGGCTGCAACTCTTTCAAGACGCCTGCAAATCTTGAAAGTAATATGAAATGGGTTGTAAATATAAAAACAGATGACAAATTGGCAATTACTTTATAATTTCTATTTTTTTCACATTTTCAGATTCCTATTTCACTGGGCATTAACCTAATTCAAATATATCTTCAAAGTACTTTAAATCTAGCTCGACATTTCGGTATTAAAAATAGTTTGGAACCCACAGAAATATGCGAAATTGGCCCCGGCCAACCAAAAAAATGACTGCAATAAATTGCATAAGAAGTTGCCATGAGCTATATATAAATTATTAAAAAAAGACGGAGTGGTCTGACTTGTGGGCCTGTTTAGTTGACACGTATGCAAGATTTTTTTAGTTATTATATACTACGTCAACAAACGATTCTAGCAGACGTAACCGTTGGATGTCAATCCAACGGCCGTCGTGTTTCTTCAATCTCTGATCTTCTTGCTCCAGCCGCCAAAGCAGCACCGGCGGGGCCGCCTGCTCCCGCCTCCCGTGGCCGGCTGTGCTGCCGCGCAGGCCTCAGCGCCCCCTACTACTCCCACCGCTGGCCAAGGCATCCCTCTACTCACCCACACCCCCTGTTATTCTGCGGCGACGGCAGCCTCACACCGCAGCCGAACCGGTGAACCCTCGTACTCCTCTCCGTGCGGGCTTCCACTGCCGTGTCTTCCCCGGCTCCACGTCGTCCCCTTCCTAGGCCTTGCCGTCGTCCACCGCCGTGGTGCTCTCGGCGCGGTGTGGTCAATATGGTCAACGACTGACTTCCATCGGAAGAGTACTGTATGTGGAGAGGCTGACAGCTGGGTCTGTCGTGGTTCTAAGTCTGACAGTAGAGTGGGGGGTAGGTATGGAGAGGCAAGGTCCTAGCTATGGAGAGGTTGTAAACACAAGCGATGTACGAGTTCAGGCCCTTCTCGGAAGGAGTAAAAGCCCTACGTCTCGGAGCCCTGAGGCGGTCGAGTGGATTATGTGTATAGGTGTTATAAGAGTCCGAACCCTTCTGCCTATGGAGGGGGATGGCTTATATAGAGTACGCCAGGACCCCTGCCAGCCCATGTAATGAAGGGTTTAAGGTATATCAAGTCTGGGGCGTTACTGGTAACGCCCCACATAAAGTGCCTTAACTATCATTAAGTCTATTCAATTACAGGCCGTTGCAGTGCAGAGTGCCTTCTGATCTTCTGGTGGTCGAGTGTATCTCCATGGTCGAGTGAATCTCCATGGTCGAGTCCTTCTGGTTAGTCGAGTGGGTTCCTCGTTGGTCGACTGGAAGGTGATCTCTTCTAAGACTGTCCCTGGGTAGGACATTCAGGTCAGGCCTATGACCCTACCCTAGGTACATGAATCCATCATTAGCCCCCGAATGGATTGAGGCTTGAATGAGGAAGGAGTTGATGCTGTTTCCGATTGGCTTTTGCATACTGGCTATGCGTCGTTCTGGATTAAGATCTTCTTTGTTGATAACGAACAACTTTTCTTCAGTCGACTCGATCCATTCTTTTCTTTCGTCGAGTGATCTTTTAGACTTTGCTGGTTCCCGAGTGACGGATCGCAGGAAATCTTGCGTCTGACAGACCAATCTGCCGTTCGCGGATTCCACGGGATGCGAAATTTGGGGGAGCGCGCGAAGCGGAACGAACCGTGGCGCTCGGACGGGACGGGACATAGACGCCTCGATCTCCGCGCCGCTTTTTCCGCCACGTATCACGTCGATGCAACTGTTTCGGGATATGATTAGGTTGCCTGGGTCCACCTGTCATCCACTCGGAAGGGATGTTATAAATGCAACCAGCGAGGGTTTTCTGAACAGTGCTCCATCCTTTCTCTTCTGCTCTCCCCGTCTCCGCCCCACACGCTCGCTCTCGCCCCCGCAAAGCTCTTCCTCGCGCACCTCGCCGGTAGCCATGGTCAAGGAGAAGACGGCGGCGCTGGAGCGCGCAAAGAAGGCGTCGACGACGGAGAAGGCGTCGGCGGCGGAGAAGGCGAAGGGGAGATCCACCAGCCGCAGTGGGTCTTCGTCGAGATCCCGCTTGCCGAAGGGCTGGGTCCAGGGAGATTGGATCCAGTCGACCATCAGGGAGAAGGATCTCCTCGACATGGCCGACGACGGGCTGATCCCCCATGGCGCCGCAAGACTTCCAGGGAAAGAGTGGCAACCTCAGCCGGAAGAGGGTGAGTGTGTGATCCTGGCCACTCATATTGATCGAGGGTTTTCTTTGCCACCGAGCATCTTCTTTCGTGGTTTTTTGAACTTCTTTGGAGCCCAACTCCACCACTTTACTCCGAACTCCATCGCGTACCTTGCTGCATTCGTATCCATGTGCGAGAGTTTCCTGGGCTGTCGACCGCACTGGGGCTTGTTCAAGCATATCTTCACGTGTCGTTCTCAGACCGTGAAGAAGGCGAGTCCAGGCGATGAGAAGACCCAGGTTGTCCAAATGTGCGGGGGTCTGGGAATTCAAGTGAGGAACAAGAGCACCTTCCCAGCTATGACGTTTCCCGAGTCGGTCAGGGGCTGGCAGTCGACTTGGTTCTACTGCCGGAACGAGCTGACGCCGGGGCAGTCGAGTGGGCTCCCCCCATTCACCATGAGTCGAGTGAACAAGCCCTCCTCTCTGAAAGTGGTTCCGGAGGAGAGGGCTGATGTGAAGATGTTGATGGACCGCGTGGTGCAGTTGGTCTGGGACGGAGTGACTGGCATGGACCTTCTGGAGGTTTTCCTTCGGCGGCGGATCCAGCCTCTTCAGTTCCGAAGCCATGGCATGTGGTTGTACTGCGGGACTGAAGACGATACCCGAGTCCACCCGGAGGCAGTCGACGATGCCACGGTGGAAAGATGGATGGCCGCGGTCACTGGGAACAAGGATAATCCCCGTGGATCCAGGAGGGTTCCTCCACTCGACCACCACACCGTTCCAGATAAGGTATACTTGCTCTGCCTTCCATTGTATATTCGTCAAATTTGTTTCTGTATGTTCTGCGACTTGGTCGACTGATATCTGTCTTGAGGTCTTCCAGGCTCTCACCGACCTGTATTCAGTGCCCAATGGAGCTCAGGCTCCGACTGAGGAGGGAGAAGCCAGCGGGGGCGAGAGCCAGGAGGAGTGGGATTCAGATGCTGCCGAAGATGACGATGACGACGACAACGATGACGAGGACAAAGAGGAGGAGGAGGAGGAGGTTGCACCACCGCGCTCGGAAAGGCGGTCGAAGCTTGTCCATGACCCCGCGACTGAACGTGGTAAGGGGGTGGCGACTGCCTCGCAGTCGACCAAACGCCCTCGGACCGCTTCTCCGGTGCCGAGTGAAAGGACTCCGAAGCAGTCGAGGGTGGCCCCGTCGAAACCCCCCAAGCTCCTACCGAAGATGAAAGTGTCCATTCCCACCATATCCGGGTAAACACGTTACTGGAGTTCTCTTGTTTTGCATAAGGCTTTATCTCTGGTTGATACTTGAGTTGGTTGACTGATTCTTTGGAACTTCAGTGCTGCAACTTCTGAGACCTCCGGCAAGGCTGACGACCATGAGATGGAGGACGCAGCAACCTCGAATCCTGGTACTATACTCTCAATTCTGTCCTTAGTCGACTGACTCAAGATTTCTGACTTTGATTCTTTTTCTGAAGCTCCACCCCATGACATTATCACCCTTCCTGAAGATGACGATGAGGATGAAGAACCGCTGAGGCACAGGATGAGCAGCAAGACGTCTACTGGTAAGGCAACCCAGAGTGCGACGGCGCCCGAGACCGTGGTCACGGAAGGGGAGAACCTCACTCGACACACCGTGTCTTTCACGGTGCCGTTGACGAGTGCTCATCCTACTTCGTCGAATGCTGCACAACCTTCGCTCTTCACAACACATCATGTCCCAGAGGACCAAGCCAGTGCTGCTAAGGAGGCGATACGTCAAGCGGGGATTATGATGGAGCAGGTGAAGATCGTCCGGGATGCAAGCCAAGCAGCTTATGACGCTAGCTCCGCCCTTCAAAGCAATGTTCAGGTCAGTCGACCACCGCCTGTTCTGTTAGGATATGCTATCAAAAACTTTGTCTTTCTGATTTCTGAAATCCATAGCAATCACCCAGTGGGTGTGTCGATAAAAAACTCCGTTTTAGCGGGGGCACGCTGAGTGCACCCGCTGGGTGTAGTCCCCAAGGCTAAGGTTGACTGCTGGCAGTCGGCCTTAGGCTTTATAAGTAAAGGTTGTTCATCATTCGACTGGATCGAATGGTTTTCCGGAGCCGGTGGGGGCACGCTGAGTGCACCCACTGGGTGTAGTCCCCGAGACTGTGGTCGACTGCTGGCAGTTGACTACAGTCTGAAGAGCGCGTCTCTTTTTTTTGGGTCGACTGGTCGACTCTGTCTTGAACAGAACTAGTGGGGGCACGCTGAGTGCACCCACTGGGTGTAGTCCCCGAGACTACGGTTGAATGCTTGCATTCGACTGTAGTCTTAGAAACGTATGATTTTTCTCTATCCACTCGGAAGTGAATCGTCTTTGATATTTTGTCGATTGGTTCTTCGTAGAAATCCTATGACCTTGCGGCTCGCTATACGGAACTGGAGCGGAAGCACATTCAGCTCGAGTTGGATCTGAAGCTGGTGCAAGAGAATCTGACGAAGGCGAAGGAGGAGACCAAAGGTATGTTCGGTGAGACCTCGACGACTCCTTTTTCCTTCCATTTGTTTCAAAATCTGACTTTGCTGTAACTTGCAGACAAGGTGCGGGAGGCCCAGAAGAAGAAGGACCTTGAGCTAGCTGAGAAGACCAAGCTTGCTGACGAGAAGTTAGCTTCAGTCACCAAGCTTGAACAGGAAAATCACAATCTGAAAACTGCTCTGGCGATTGCCTCCAAGGAAGTTGACCGACTGAAAGCTGACAAGACTACCCTGACCGAGAAGATCAACCAATTGACCGGGAAGAAGAATGACCTGGAAGGCTTCCTGGGTGGTCTTGCCAAGAAATTATTCCTTATGCTCGAAGGTAATCTTTTTCACTCGACCAACATTTTCAACTGTGACGCTTCCATTCGACCATTGTCTTGATTCGGCGTTTTGTCCTTGCAGAATTCTATCGGAACTTTGAAGAAGAGACTAGCCAGTTGGAGCCGAACCTTGATCCTATCAATTCTCCGGTGAATGATGAAGTTGCCATGAATGTCTTCCGACTGGAGTCTCGCGTTGCAGCTGTCGTGGACTATCTTGCAAGGCTGAAGGCCGCCACTTCTCGCATCGACTCGACGCTTTGGCCCGGGGCGACACTTCAGAATGACCTCGAGTCGTTGATGGCTCGACTAAACGCAGTCCCCGACCGAGTGCAAGAGTGGAAGAAGTCCTCGGCTCGGTGCGGCGCAGATGTTGCCCTGTGTCTGGCCCGAGTCCACTGCAAGGACGCGCGAGAAGAGAAGCTGGCGGCTCTCCGAGTGGCCAACACCAAGAAACACCACTTCAGGTCCTTCATGGAAACTTTCATCACTGCTGCTACCCGAATCGCAGACGGGATCGACCTCGACGAGTTTGTTGCTCCTTCCAGCCCTCCACAGGAGGGGTAAAAAACTTTCTTTAAGTCCGACACTTTAAATTTGCCTCGGTATGCCGAGTGGAATTGTAACCGGTAAACCTTAACAGGCTTAGTGCCTGAGCACTCTCGGTTCCTTTAGGTATCGACCTAAACTTGGATTTGATGTTTGGATATGATTGCTCCTGGTTCGAATTGTCCTTTGCAGGTTCACAGCAAGATGTCCACTGCAGTCGACTTATTCCTTAGGCGAGCACTGGGCTGCAGCTAAGCCTCTGAGTGAGAGTTTTGCTCTTCACTCGGTAGGATTTTTATTCCTTAGGCGAGCGCTGGGCTGCAGCTAAGCCTCTGAGTGAGAGGTTTGCTCTTCACTCGGTAGGATTTTTTTATAACTGAGGCGAGCGCTGGGCTGCAGCTAAGCCCCCGAGTGAGAGGTTTGCTCTTCACTCGGTAGGATTTTTTATAACTTAGGCGAGCGCCGGGCTGCAGCTAAGCCCCCGAGTGAGAGGTTTGCTCTTCACTCGGTAGGATTTTTATAACTTAGGCGAGCGCTGGGCTGCAGCTAAGCCCCCGAGTGAGAGGTTTGCTCTTCACTCGGTAGGATTTTTTATTCCTTAGGCGAGCGCTGGGCTGCAGCTAAGCCCCGAGTGAGAGGTTTGCTCTTCACTCGGTAGGATTTTTTATAACTTAGGCGAGCGCTAGGCTGCAGCTAAGCCCCCGAGTGAGAGGTTTGCTCTTCACTCGGTAGGATTTTTTATTCCTTAGGCGAGCGATGGGCTGCAGCTAAGCCCCCGAGTGAGAGGTTTGCTCTTCACTCGGTAGGATTTTTTATTCCTTAGGCGAGCGCTGGGCTGCAGCTAAGCCCCCGAGTGAGAGGTTTGCTCTTCACTCGGTAGGATTTTCACGTTGTATTTGTGGCGAAGCTCGGAGGAGAGAGTCGCAGTCTATCTGCACCTCGTCCTCTTTGCGAGCTCACATTATACTTATGGCGTAGCTCAGAGGAGAGGGTCGCAGTCGACCTGCACCTCGTCCTCCTTGCAAGCGTATGTGGTACTTAGGCGAGCACTGTGCTGCAGCTAAGCCCCCGAGTGAGAGGTTTGCTCTTCACTCAGTAGGATTTTTTATTCCTTAGGCGAGCGCTGGGCTGCAGCTAAGCCCCCGAGTGAGAGGTTTGCTCTTCACTCGGTAGGATTTTTTATAACTTAGGCGAGCGCTGGGCTGCAGCTAAGCCCTCGAGTGAGAGGTTTGCTCTTCACTCGGTAGGATTTTTTATAACTTAGGCGAGCGCTGGGCTGCAGCTAAGCCCCCGAGTGAGAGGTTTGCTCTTCACTCGGTAGGATTTTTTATAACTTAGGCGAGCGCCGGGCTGCAGCTAAGCCCCCGAGTGAGAGGTTTGCTCTTCACTCGGTAGGATTTTTTATAACTTAGGCGAGCGCTGGGCTGTAGCTAAGCCCCCGAGTGGAAGTCTGGCTTACCACTCGGTAGGATTTTTTATAACTTAGGCGAAACGGATTCGCGGCTAAGCCTCCGAGTGGAAGTCTGGCTTACCATTCGGCAGGATTTGTACAAACTTAGGCGAAACGGATTCGCGGCTAAGCCACCCGCTGGGGGAAAAAGTGACAAAAATTATGGCACTATTATTTCGAGATCCATGAACTACAGAAGTATTTTATGGAAAACTTTTAAGTGTAAAACGGGCGGAGCAGATCCGCATTCCAAGCTCGGGGCTCTTCGATGTTGTGTTCGACGTTGTAGAGACGGTATGCCCCGTTGTGGAGAACTTTGGTGACGATGAAGGGTCCTTCCCAAGAAGGAGCGAGCTTATGCTGTTTCTGCTGATCCACTCGGAGAACTAGATCTCCTTCTTGGAAGGCTCGACCCCTCACATTCCTGGCGTGAAAGCGACGCAAGTCTTGTTGATAGATGGTCGATCGGATCAGAGCCATCTCCCTTTCTTCCTCTAGAAGGTCGACTGCATCCTGACGCGCTTGCTCAGCTTCTGCTTCGTTGTAGAGTTCAACTCGAGGAACATTGTGAAGAAGATCACTCGGCAAGACTGCTTCAGCTCCATAGACCAAAAAGAATGGAGTTCTTCCAGTCGACCGATTGGGTGTGGTCCGCAAACCCCAAAGCACCGAAGGAAGTTCGTCGACCCATGCTCCAGCTGCGTGCTTGAGATCACGCATCAGTCGGGGTTTTAAACCCTTGAGGATTAAGCCATTGGCTCGCTCCGCTTGTCCATTCGACTGGGGGTGAGCGACTGAAGCGTAGTCGACTCGTGTGCCTTGAGCGTTGCAGAAATCCTTGAATTCTTCCAAGTCAAAGTTTGACCCATTATCCGTAATGATGCTGTGCGGGACCCCATATCTGAACGTCAGTTCCCTGATGAAGGTAACTGCAGTACTGGCATCAAGATTCTTGATTGGTTTAGCCTCGATCCACTTTGTGAACTTGTCGACTGCGACCAGTACGTGCGTGAAACCACTTCGACCCGTTCTCAAGGGACCGACCATGTCCAACCCCCATACTGCGAATGGCCAGACGAGTGGAATGGTCTTCAGAGCTGACGAGGGCTTGTGCGACATATTGGAGTAGAATTGACATCCTTCGCATTTGTCCACTATTTCCTTTGCCATCTCATTCTCCCTTGGCCAGTAAAATCCAGCTCGGTATGCTTTGGCTACAATGGTTCGAGAGGACGCATGGTGACCACAGGTCCCCGAGTGGATATCATTGAGAATGATTCGACCTTCTTCTGGCGTTATGCATTTTTGACCAACCCCAGTCGGGCTTTCTCTATACAGCTGTCCTTTGATAACGGTAAAGGCTTTGGATCAACGGACGATCTGCCGAGCCTCTTCCTCATCCTCTGGGAGCTCTTTTCTCAGGATATATGCGATATAGGGAATTGTCCAGTCGGGAGTGACTACTAAAACCTCCATGACCAAGTCGACCACTGCTGGGACCTCAACCTCAGTCGGATCTGTGGCACTCTTGGGCTGTGGAGCTTCCTCTATGAAGGGATCTTCTTTAACTGACGGTGTGTGTATATGCTCCAAAAACACACCACTCGGAATGGCCTCTCTTTTGGAACCTATCTTTGCCAGATCATCTGCTGCTTGATTTTTCAGTCGGGGGATGTGATGGAGCTCCAACCCCTCGAACTTCTTTTCCAGCTTCCTCACTGCATTGCAGTATCCAGTCATGGCTGGGCTTCTCACGTCCCACTCCTTCATCACCTGGTTGACCACTAAATCTGAATCGCCATAAACCATCAGGCGACGGACGCCGAGTGAGATGGCCATGCGCAATCCATATAAAAGGGCCTCATACTCTGTCTCATTGTTGGAGGAATCAAAGTGAATCTGGAGCACATATCTAAGCTTATCTCCTCTGGGGGAAACCAGAACAACCCCAGCACCAGAACCATTCAGCATCTTAGAGCCATCGAAGAACATGGTCCAATGCTCCGAGTGAACTTCAGTCGGCTGTTGTTGTTCAATCCACTCGGCGAGGAAATCTGCTATTGCCTGGGACTTAATGGCTTTCTTTGCCTCAAACTTGATATCAAGGGGAAGAAGTTCAATCGCCCATTTCGCCACTCGACCAGTTGCATCTCTGTTGTGCAGAATCTCTGATAGTGGGGCGTCGCTGACGACTGTGATAGAATGATCAGAGAAATAATGAGCAACCTTCTTCGTGGTCATGTATATTCCATACACAAGCTTCTGATAATGAGGGTATCTCTGCTTGGATGGAGTCAAGACTTCAGACAAATAATACACCGGGCGCTGAACTTTGAAGGCTTTTCCTTCTTCTTCCCGCTCGACCGTAAGTACTGTACTGACGACTTGTCCTGTGGCTGCAATATAAAGCAACAAAGGCTCTTTGCTGATTGGAGCAGCAAGCACCCGCTGGGTGGAGAGCAGAGCTTTTAGCTCGGCAAACGCTGCATCAGCTTCTGGAGTCCACTCGAACTTGTCTGCCTTCTTCATCAGTCGGTAAAGAGGCAATGCCTTTTCACCGAGCCGTGAGATGAATCGACTTAACGCGGCCAAGCATCCAGTAAGCTTCTGGACATCGTGCACTCGCACAGGGCGTTTCATTCGGAGAATAGTGCCGATCTTTTCTGGATTAGCGTCGATCCCTCGCTCGGAAACGAGAAAACCGAGTAACTTTCCACCAGGAACTCCGAACGTGCACTTCGATGGATTGAGCTTGATATCGTACCTTCTGAGGTTGGCAAATGTTTCGGCGAGGTCAGCAAGCAGGTCGGAACCTTTTCGCGACTTAACGACGATATCATCCATATACGCTTCCACATTCCGACTGATTTGAGTGAGAAGACACTTCTGAATCATACGCATAAATGTGGCTCCGGCATTCTTGAGGCCGAATGGCATGGTGATATAGCAGAAGCACCCGAATGGAGTGATGAAAGCTGTTTTTACTTCGTCGGGTCCATACAGACGGATCTGATGATACCCGGAATATGCGTCTAGAAAAGACAATCTCTCACATCCCGCGGTCGAGTCAACAATTTGATCTATGCGAGGGAGAGGAAAATGATCTTTCGGGCAGGCCCGATTGATGTGCTTGAAGTCAATGCACATGCGGAGTGATTTGTCCTTCTTGGGAACCATGACGACATTAGCGAGCCACTCGGAGTGGTATATCTCTCGGATAAATCCTGCCGCCAACAGTCGAGCCACTTCCTCACCAATAGCTTTTCTCTTCTGGACGGCGGACCGCCGAAGATGCTCTTTAACTGGTTTTGCTGATTTGTCGACTCTGAGGCGATGCTCAGCCAGTCCCCTGGGAACACCTGGCATGTCAGCTGGCTTCCATGCAAAAATGTCCCAGTTCTCACGGAGGAACTGGATGAGCGCTTCTTCCTATTTCGGGTCGAGTGTCGTGGAGATGTGGGTCGGGGCTGCATTGGGGTCGGTTGGGTAAATGTGAACAGGCTTTGTCTCACCAGACGACTGAAATGCAGACTCTGTGGCTGGTTTCTTGGATCGCAACAAATCACTCGGATCTGCGTTTTGCTTGTACTCTTCGAACTCGACCGCTGTCACCTGGGAATCGGCAATCTTCGAGCCCTTCTGAAAGCACTCTTCTGCCTTTTTTCGATCGCCAGTGACAGTGATCACTCCTTTGGGACCTGGCATTTTTAGTTTGAGGTACACGTAACATGGTCGAGCCATGAACCGTGCGTAGGCGGGCCTCCCCAAAATGGCGTGGTACGCGCTCTGAAAATCCACAACCTCAAAGGTCAACTTTTCCTTGCGAAAATGTTTTGAGTCGCCAAAAACCACGTCCAGGGCTATTTGGCCGAGTGAGTTGGCTTTCTTCCCTGGTATGACTCCGTGGAAACTCATGTTGCTGGCGCTCAGTCGGGACATCGGGATGCCCATTCCCTTCAGTGTGTCTGCATACAACAAGTTCAGCCCACTACCACCGTCCATCAGCACTTTCGTCAGCCGAGTGCCTTCGACAACTGGATCGACCACCAAAGCTTGCCTCCCAGGGGTGGCAATATGCGTCGGGTGATCAGATTGGTCGAATGTGATGGGTGTTTGGGACCATTTCAGATAACTTGGTCTTGCTGGGGCTACCATATTCACCTCACGATTAATGACTTTTAGTCGACTCTTGCTCTCCACATCCGCGAAGATCATCAGAGAGGAGTTGATATGCGGATATTCTTCCTCACTGTCCTCTTTGTCTCCGGCCTTGTCTGACTCTTTCTCCTTGTCCTTAGACTGTTTTCCCTGAAACTGCTGGATCAGGAGTCGACACTGGCGAGTGGTGTGCTTTGGGTAAATAATGTTGCCCTCTTCATCTTTCTTCGTGTGGATGTGGCACGGCATATCCATCACGTCGTTTCCTTCTTTATCCTTTACTTTCTTAGGATTCCAGGATCCTTTTGGCTTCCCTTTGAACTTTCCCTGAGTCACGGCCAGGGCCTCTCCAGGAGCTGCTGGCTCGGCTTTCCGCTTCTGTTTCCGACTGGAATTTCCCTTCTCCGACTGACTTGGCTTATACTTGCCGCTTCGGAGTCGGTCCTCTTCCTCGCCATTGGCGTACTTGGTAGCAATCTCCATCATCCGACTCAGAGTCATGTCTCCGGTTCGACCAAACTTCAGACTCAATTCTCTGTTCTTGACGCCATCTTTGAAGGCGCAGACCGCTTGATGATTAGACACATTTTCCACAGTATGGTGCGGAGTGATCCATCTCTGAATGTACTCTCTGAGAGTCTCATTGGGCTTCTGCACACAAACTTGCAGCTCTGTCAAACCAGCTGGTCGCTTGCAGGTTCCTTCAAAAGTTCTGACGAACACTCGGAACAAATCTTCCCAAGTGTAAATACTACTAGGAGGTAACTGATTCAACCACGCTCTGGCTGAACCTTCCAGCATGAGGGGCAAATGCTTCATGGCCACCTCGTCATTCCCACCGCCAATCTGAACAGCCACTCGGTAGTCCTCAAGCCAAGTTTCAGGCTTGGACTCCCCAGTGAACTTGCTGACTCCTGTCGCCAACCTGAAATTGGGGGGAATCACTGCGGCTCTGATAGCCCTGCTAAAACACTCTGGACCAGAAACATGCACTCGACTGTTCGTGGGTGCATCTCTCTCGGGTCCACCTCGATGGGCTCTGTTCCGGTCGACCAAGCTTTGCACGATAATGGATCGCGCGTCGAAGCCTGGTCCCCTGGGGTCGACTGGAACTCTTCGCACTGCACTGAACTGACGCCTGTCATCCTGTCGCCGAGGAGCGTAAGACCCTTCCCTCGGAGGGGAAACGGGCACTCGACGCCTGTCATCTCGGTCGAGTCGGTCTCCATACTGATCACACTGGTTGTCGCGCCCTTCCTGCCGCGGAGGCGATCTGGGACTGTGAGCCGACTGAACTGTATTCGCAGCGACGGATCGACTGTGAATTCTATTGCACGACTGCGACACAGCTGAGTTCTGGTCCCCAGCTGCTCGGAGCAAATCTCTGATCTGCATCAAGCCTCTCCCAGCTTCCGACTGTGAAGGCTGGATGGACTCTGCTATACGGGTTGCAGCTGCTAAATTCTGAATTGGCGTGCGGTATACCTGAGTCGGTGGGAAGAGTCGACGTCGACTGGATTCGGGGACTCGTTGCCGCGCGCGCTCGTCGAGTGCTCGCTGAAGGTTCTCCAGACGAGCGCGTTCAGCCATATTGGCCAAACGTGCCTCCTCCAAGGCGCGAGCCTCGGGGGTTTCTCCCATAATGGGAGTATGCAGGGCATCCATGTTCCTGCGGCGAAGTTCTTCTCTCTGCAGAGAGTCGAGTGCCTCGGGCTGGTACTCTTCATGGTCCTGTGCGGGGCTACCTCCACCGCCCGCTCCGCCGCCATGGGCGAAGCCGGGGGAACTGCGGGGCCCGTCGACCATGAGAATTTCCGCCGCTGGATCACTGCTATCGCACTCAGATGCAGTCTCTACGGAGCCAGTCGACAGATCGAACAGGCCGTAGAGAGATTCGTCGGGCTCGATTGCCGCAACTTGTGCGATGGCCGCCTGGCGAGCCACCGCGTGCTTCACCCACCGCTGAAGCCTCGACCGACCGGAGCGCTTGCGCTGGTGGGAGACCGGACGGGCGACCGATAAAGGAGTCGACCGATAGGGGGCCGACGGTTGCCGCAGCAGAACGCCGCGGACACATGCGCGAAAATGCGTCGCACCACGGACGGGGAGCGCATCAACGTCGAGTGGAGCCTCCTGGAGCCACGCGGAGTCGTCGGCGACGAAGGTGAGAGCGCCAAGACAGATCTCGCGCCCCTCGACCAAAACTCCAGCAGTCGTCATGATGAAAGTACTCGGAAATACTGCAACTTCTCCACAAAATCGCTAAAACACCTGCCCCACGGTGGGCGCCAACTGTCGTGGTTCTAAGTCTGACAATAGAGTGGGGGATAGGTATGGAGAGGCAAGGTCCTAGCTATGGAGAGGTTGTAAACACAAGCGATGTACGAGTTCAGGCCCTTCTCGGAGGGAGTAAAAGCCCTACGTCTCGGAGCCCTAAGGCGGTCGAGTGGATTATGTGTATAGGTGTTACAAGAGTCCGAACCCTTCTGCCTATGGAGGGGGGTGGCTTATATAGAGTACGCCAGGACCCCTGCCAGCCCACGTAATGAAGGGTTTAAGGTATATTAAGTCTGGGGCGTTACTGGTAACGCCCCACATAAAGTGCCTTAACTATCATTAAGTCTATTCAATTACAGGCCGTTGCAGTGCAGAGTGCCTTCTGATCTTCTGGTGGTCGAGTGTATCTCCATGGTCGAGTGAATCTCCATGGTCGAGTCCTTCTGGTCAGTCGAGTGGGTTCCTCGTTGGTCGACTGGAAGGTGATCTCTTCTAAGACTGTCCCTGGGTAGGACATTCAGGTCAGGCCTATGACCCTACCCTAGGTACATGAATCCATCAGGGTCCACGGCAGCCCAAGGAAGTGCCTCCTTATTACGCGGAAAATAATTATTCCTCCACCTAACAGCTGGGACCCACTGGACGGGCCACCAGTATTTCGCGAAAAAAACGTTTCCACCTGACTGCTGGGACCCACAGGTCAGGCCACCGTATTTCGCGAAAAAAACGCTCCCCTTGCTGTCAGCTCGGACCCACCGGAAGTGCCTCCTTATTACGCAGAAAAAAATGAATACCCCCCTGCTAGCTGGGACCAACCTTGGTGGGAGGCTCACTTGTGGGCCTACTAAGTTGACTGGGACGGAGGCCTTTGTCAACTTTAGTCAATATATGAACGATTCTAGCTCCAGTGACCGTATGATGTCCATCCAACGGCCGTAGTGCTTCTTCAACCTCTGGTCTTCTTGCTCCAGCCGCCCAAAGCAGCGCCGGTCGTGCCACCTGCTCCTGCCGCCCGTGGGTGGCTGTGATGCCGCGGAGGACTCACCGCCCCCTAGTACTCCCACCCCTGGCCAGGCCATCCCTCTGTGCACCCACACCCCCTGTTATTCTGCGGCGACAGCAGCCTCACACCGCAGCCGAACGAGTGAACCCTCATACTCCTCTACGCATGGTCATCCACTGCTGCGTCTTCTCCGGCTCCGCGTCGTCCCCTTCCTAGGCCTCACCGTCGTCCACCGCCCTGGTGCTCTCGGCGCGGCGTGGTCAACGTGGTCAAGGAATGGCTTCCATCGGACGTGGACTAAACGTGGAGAGGCTGACAGCTGGGTCCACGGCCGCAGCAAGGAAGTGCCTTCTTATTATGTGCAAAATAATTATTCCTCCACCTGACAGCGGCGACCCACCAGACGGGCCACCGTATTTCACAAAAAAAATGTTTCCCCCTGTCTGCTGGGACCCACCAGCTACATATTCACACACAAGGAAGTGCATCCGAAAAAAATGATTCGCCCCCCTGACTGCTGGGACCCACCAGCTACATCTTCGCACGCAAGGAAGTGTGTCCGGGCAAAAAAAACCCAAAACGATTCGCCCCCCTGACTGCTAGGACCCACCAGCTACATCTTCGCAGGCAAGGAAGTGCCTGACAGTCGGGACCCACCTGGTCGAAGCGTACGTAGCGTTGTCATTCTGGTCGCTAACGTGCACGTACATACTGGTGTTGTAGAGGCGCGCGCATGTTGTAGTAGAGGCGCGCACGTAGCATGTACACGTACGTACAACGGCCAGGGTGGAAGAAAGAAAATACGGACACGTATGTGTACATACGGGCGGGGTCTCGAACGCCTAGTCGCACATACGTACGGTGAGGGCTCGTGTACATGGCTGGGTTGGAACGGAGAAACAGCGTCGTCGTCGTGTTCATGGGGAGCCAAACCGGCTGGGTCGGAACGGAATGCATGGTTGTGTTCATCGGGAGGGCTTGGACGGAACAGGCAATGGAAACGAGGCCTGGCGTACCGCACAACTGAGGAAACGGCCTTGTGTTCGACCGGCCATGTTCGAAACGGGATCCTGTTCATCGGGAGGGGTCTGGCATACCGCAAAACGGAGAAAACGGACCTCCTATGGTCGAAACGGGGGTCCTGTTGATCGGAAGAGGTGTGGCGTACCGCAAAATGGACGAAACGGACCTCCTACGGTCAAAACGGGGGTCCTGTTGATCGGGAGGGGTGTCGCGTACCGCAAAACGGACGAAATGGACCTCCTGCGGTCGAAACGGGGGTCCTGTTGATCAGGAGGGGTGTGGCGTACCGCAAAACGGACGAAACGGACTTGTGTTGGAGCGCTACGGTCGAAACGGGGGTCCTGTTCATCGGGAGGGGTGTGGCGTACCGCAAAACGGGACTCCACAGGATACTGTTAATCTCCACCGTCGACCTCCTCCAGCCTCCACGGGCTACCGTCGACCTCCTCCAACCTCCACGGGCTCTAGTTCATCCAGCCTCCACCGCGTGCTACTCCACCGGCTACTGTTCAACCACCCCTCCACGGGCACCCCTCCATCATCTACTGTTCATCCAGCCCTCCACACCACGGGGTCCTATTCAACCACCCCTCCACGGTCGCCCCTCCACCGTCTACTATTCATCCAGCCCTCCACACCACGGGTTCCTGTTCATCCAGAGGCAATGCCACCGCTCACTGTTCATCCAACCCCCCCCCCCCCCCCGCAACACTCACTGTTCATCCTAGAGGCAGCATCGATCGGATTCAGTTAGCAGCAGTAGCGAAGGAATCGCTCCATCGGGTTCAGTTAACAGCCATCGACTGATCACTCGGGTTCAGTAACGCGTAGCCTGCAGTGCAATCGCTCGGGTTCAGTTAGAGCCCAACGCCTCGCTCGGGTTCAGTTAGAGCCAACGTCTCGCACACATGTGCATACGTACGAGAGAAACACGCATCGCTCGGCCCCCGACCTCCCACCGTAACCGGCATCTCCCCGAAATTTTCCTCCCCCTCGCTTCTACCACGGTTTTTTTTGTCATGGACGGCCCAAAGAATGTCATGCAGCTGTGTCTCTGGCCCGCCCAGGACGAAAAGCCCATTTTCTGTCATGATTTTTTGTCATATAAGTAGGAGCCCACCACATCTATGATGATACCGGGTTTTGTCACAATTATCGTCATAGAAGTGTCATATGTATGACAGAAATTTTTTTTGTTTGGCCGAAAATGTCATGGATGTGTCTTTTTTTTGTGCTGTAGCAATGGCCACATTTTATGAAATCTGGCAAATGGATGTCAAAACTGCATTCCTTAATGGATTTATTAAAGAAGAGTTGTATATGATGCAACCAGAAGGTTTTGTCAATCCTAAAGGTGCTAACAAAATGTGCAAGCTCCAGCTATCCATCTATGGACTAGTGCAAGCCTCTCGGAATTGGAATAAACGCTTTGATAGTATCATCAAAGCATATGGTTTTATACAGACTTCTGGAGAAGCCTGTATTTAAAGGAAAGTGAGTGGGAGCTCTGTAGCATTTATAGTATTATATGTGGATGACATATTGTTGATTGGAAATCATATAGAATTTCTGGATAGCATAAAAGGATACTTTAATAAAAGTTTTTCAATGAAATACCTCGGTGAAGCTACTTACACATTGAGCATCAAGATCTATAGTGATAGATCAAGACGCTTGTAACGCCCCGGATCCGATGCGCCAGGTGTCTGCCAGTTATTCGCCGTCGTTGCCATGTCATTTGCTTGCGTGTTGCACTTTTCCATGTCATCATCTGCATTTCATATCGTGTCACCATGTGCATTTCATTTTGCATACATGTTCATCTCATGCATCCGAGCATTTTCCCCGTTGTCCGTTTTGCAATCCGGCACTCCTATGTTCCCCGGCGTCCCCTTTTGTCTCTCGTTGTGAGAGGGTGTTAAACTTTCTCGGAATGGCCCGAGGTTTGCCAAGCGGCCTTGGTATAGCACTGGTAGACCGCCTGTCAAGTTTCGTGCCATTTGGAGGTCGTTTGGTACTCCAACGGTTAACCGGGTAACCGTAAAGCCCTCTTTTGTTGCAGCCCAACACCCCTTCCAAAGTGGCCCAAAACCCATCTAACTCCCCTCCATGCTCTCGGTCGTTCGATCATGATCGCGTGGCTGAAAACCGCTCCTCATTTGGACTCTCCTAGCTCCCTCTACCTATAAATATGTGGCCTCCCCCGAAAATCCGCAGTCCAAAACCCTAGCCTTCCCCTACCTCGCGCCGCCGGATAAAAATCCCCGCGCCGGACATGTCCGCCGCCGTCGCGCCCGACGAATCCCATCGCGCCACGTGGCGTCCCGCGCCGTCCCCGCCGCCGCGGCCCGGAGAGCCCGGATCGGGCCCTCCCGGCCCATCTCGCCGCGCAGCCCCGCCCGCTCGCCGCCTCCGCCGCCGCGGGCTCCCTCCGGCCGGCCGCCGCCTCGCCGCCGGCCACCACCGCGCCTTCGCGCCGCCCGGCCCGGCCGCCGGAGCGCGCCCCCCGCCACCTCCGTCCGCCGCCCGCTCCCCGCGGTCGCCGCCTCCGGCCGCGCCCGGCCCTGCGCCGCCGCCGGCGTCTCCCTCCGGCCTCCTCCGGTGCCGCCCCGCCCTCCGGCCACCGTCGCCGGCCGCCTCGTCGCCGGATCCGGCGGGTGGGATGAGATCCACCCGCCCGACCATCCAAACGGCCCGCGGGATCCCGTCGTCCACTTTTTCCCCGAGGTCCAAATCCACCAAGTCCCAGATTTCAACATTATCATGCCATGTTTGACCTGCTGTATCAATGCATCCGTAGCTCCTTTTCATGCGTGTAATATGTCAAATTGTTCGTCTCGACGAGTACTTCATTTCGTTCCATTGCATCATTTTCATTTGAGCTCATCTTGATGCCCGAAATGCTGTTGGAAGAGTGCATGTTGATGTTAACCTGCTGAAACTGTTATAACTTGCTCATTTGTCATTTTTGCCATGTTTGATGTGTGCATCCTGTGAGGTTGATGTCTACATGTATGTTGATCTATGCCATGCCATCTTTCCAGGTATGCCAACCATGTATTTTTGTGAGTTGTGTGCTGAGTGTATCAAGCTTGCTAAGTAGGGTAGTTGCTGTTGCTGATTTCCTGGCAGATTCTGTTATATTTTGTTGCTATGTTAACATGTTGCTACTAGTCATTCTATGCATAATCTGGAGATGTTCTATAAACATGTTTTGATCTACATGTCTTGCTCTATCCATTCATGCCCTTGGTGGCAATTATAGCCTGCTGGAACATGTTGTTATCTTGCTTTAAAGCTGCTTGAAATGTTGTTGTCAGCCTGTTAACTTTAAGTTCACTTGTTCCCATGTGTTTTGCTAGTGATCCATGTACCCTATGAACTTGTTCTTGCCATGGTTAGATTCACAAACATGCCTTCTTACTGTTGGTTGCCTTGCCATGCCATGTATTGCTCTGTGGTGAGTGTTTCAAGCTCACCAAAATGCCTACTTATTATTGTTCCTGCCATGTTTGAATCTGTAATATAACTCGCCATGTTTACATGGGTGCCATCATATTTTCTATTCCTTTTTGGCTCATGGTCAGTAAGGGACTTTTGATCTATGCTTTTAGTAGATTCATGCCATGCCTTTGTTTGCCATGATATGTTCCTGTAACATGTTGTTTGCTTGCTCTAAACATTGCAACCTGATGTTATTTCTGCTAAAGTCTGAAACTGTTATAATTTGCAATATCTCCATGTCTTTTTGAGCATGATCTATTGATTTCTGGAGATAGCTCAGTGTTCATGTTTTGATGTCCTTTACCAGTACTTCATGCCCATGCCTTTTGTTATTATGTTGGGGTGCTGTAGCATATTGTTTTGATGCTTGCAATATGCCTAGTTGCTATTTTGGACAGATTGTTGTTATGACTTGTATATAGTGCATGTGTTGCACCGTTGCTCCGTTTTGAGTGTGCTCTATATGAAACTTGCCTGTTTTTGCATGTAGTTTCATATTATCATGTTACATCCTTGTTTTGAGGTGTTTGCTTGATGTTTGTATGCATTTTGCATTAATGCCATGTTTAACTTGTTTTGCTCATATCTTCTAGGCCGTAGCTCCAAATCTAATGAACTTTATATGTAACTTGACTAGAATTTCGTGTAGATCATCTTGGTGCTCTTTAACTTGCTGTTTAACAACTTCAACTTAAGGTTTATTCAGTTCTGGACCCATTTCGAAATTTGCATATCAGGACTTACCGGAATTGTTATATGTTGTTCCCGGCCTCATTTAAACTTGCCTTGATGTGTTGTTCTTGTTTGCATCATCTCTTGCCATGAGTAGCTTCATGTAGCTTGGTCATGCTTCATGCTTGTTGTGCATCATGCCTTGTTCATGTGTGGTGTGTTTTCCTATGTTGTGTGCTTCTTCTTGTTAGTTCCTGTTTCGTTGCGATCGTGAGGATTCGTTCGTCTACGGTTGGTTCGGCTTCATCCGTTCGTCTTATTCATGGACTCGTTCTTCTTCCTTGCGGTATTTCAGGCAAGCTGACCGCTACCCTGGATCTCACTACTATCATTGCTATGCTAGTTGCTTCGTTCTACCGCTATGCTGCGTTACCTATCATTTGCTCTTCAAGCCTCCCAAATTGCCATGAATCTCTAACCCTTGACACCATTCCTAGCAAACCATTGTTTGGCTATGTTACCGCTCTTGCTCAGCCCCTCTTATAGCGTTACTAGTTGTAGGTGAAGTTGAAGATTTCTCCATGGTGGACAGGGTTATGTTGGGATATCACAATATCTCTTATATTATTAATGCATCTATATACTTGGTAAAGGGTGGAAGGCTCGGCCTTATGCCTGGTGTTTTGTTCAACTCTTGCTGCCCTAGTTTCCGTCATACTGGTGTTATGTTCCCGGATTTTACGTTCCTAACGCGGTCGGGTGATTTATGGGACCCCCCTGACAGTTCGCTTTGAATAAAACTTGTCCAGCAAGGCCCAACCTTGGTTTTACCATTTGCCTCACCACCACCTACTTTTCCCTTGGGAGTAATTAACCCAAGGGTCATCTTTATTATAGCCCCCCCCCCCCCCCCGGGCCAATGCTTGTCTAAGTGTTGGTCCAAACTAGAGCACCGTGCGGGACCATTCCTTGGCAACTTGGATTCGTCGGTACATGTACGCTTCGCTTATCCGGTGTTGCCCTGAGAACGAGATATGTGCAGCTCCTATCGGGATTGTCGGCGCATTGGGCGGCTTTGCTGGTCTTGTTTTACCATTGTCGAAATGTCTTGTAAACCGGGATTCCGAGACTGATCGGGTCTTCCTGGGAGAAGGTCTATTCCTTCGTTGATCGCCAGAGCTTGTCATGGGCTAAGTTGGGACACCCCTGCAGGGTATAAATTTTCGAGAGCCGTGCCCGCGGTTATGTGGTAGATGGAAATTTGTTAATGTCCGGTTGTAGATAACTTGACACCAGATCCAAATTAAGACGCATCAACCGCGTGTGTAGCCATGATGGCCTCTTCTCGGCGGAGTCCGGGAAGTGAACACGGTTTCTGTGTTATAATTGACGTAAGTAGGTGTTCAGGATCACCTCTTGATCATTGCTAGCTTCACGACCGTTCCGCTTGCTTCTCTTCTCGCTCTCATTTGTGTTGGTTAGCCACCATATCATGCTTAGTCGCTGCTGCAACCTCACCACTTTACCCCTTCCTTTCCTATTAAGCTTTGCTAGTCTTGATACCCATGGTAATGGGATTGCTGAGTCCTCGTGGCTCACATATTACTACAACAACAGTTGCAGGTACAGGTTATGCGATGATCATGACGCGAGAGCGATGCTTGCTTGCGTTGAGTTCTTCTTCTGCTTCTTCTTCGATCAGGGGATAGGTTCCAGGTCGGCAGCCTGGGCTAGCAGGGTGGATGTCGTTTGAGCTTCTGTTTGTGTTTCATCCGTAGTCGGATGTTGGTCTTATGTATTGTGATGTTGTATTCTTGTTGCATTGTATGCTTCTTGTATGTATCCCCTCTATTATGTAATGTTGATGTAATGATATCCACCTCGCAAAAACGTTTCAATATGCGGGTCTATCCTTGGTGGGACCTTCGAGTTCCTTTTGGATAGGGTCGCATATTGGGCGTGACAAGTTGGTATCAGAGCCTCGACCGACCCTAGGAGCCCCCTTGATTAATCGTGTAGTTTGGCCGTTGTTGAGTCTAGAAGAAAACTGTTTTCTGAGTCTAGTTATATCGGAGAGTAGGAATTCTTTTTACTCCTCAGCCCCTTCATCGCTCTGGTGAGGAATCTTGACGTAGGTGTTTTGAATTACTCCTCTTCCCCTTCAAATTTTCTTTAGGTTCACGCGGTTAGTTTTTCGTTCGTTGTCCATCCTCTTTTCATCCGGTGCATCTCTCATCAAGTCGACTCGAACCTCTTTGTCTTTCGCGAGATCAATCCTCAGTTCTTCCTCCGACATCGTTGTTTTTCCTTATTCGAAGTTGTCCTTGTTTTTCCCACCCGCCCTCCCTTCTTCTTCTCAGAACCGGAGTCCGTAATCGAGTATCCATCCTACTCGTGCGATGTCTTTGCCTTCTTTCCTCAATGATTTCAACTGGTGTTTTCCCTTCAAGATATTCGTCGGTTCCCCCTTCCAGTTGCCTTTGTTTTCTCGCCCTCCCACCCTTTCTTCTTCCCAGAGTCTGAGTCTGTTTCGAGCATCTATTTCATTCGTGTAGAGCCTCTTCAGTCTTCGTCAATTATTTCAACCGGTGAATTCTCGTCTCGTTTGTCGTTCGTCATCTCTTTTTCTTTTCCGGTGCACTCAATTCAAGTTTTTCGGTGTCGATCGTATTCTTTTCCTCGGCTCAAATGTTTTTCCCCTTGCTCGTTCGCCTCTCGCCAGTTTATCCTTCCGGAGTGCTCAAGACATCGCAGGAGTTTCGTCTGTGTTCCAATTAATTCGAGGTTGTCACCTCATTCAAATATTTCAATTGTTCCGGTGCATCATCTACCTGTTCAACAATCCTTTTTACACGGTGTTTTCTTCAGTGGGCCCTAACCCACAGGTGTTTTCCCAGGATCTTACCTGACTCTTCTAATTCCCCCAGAGTTATTCTCAAATTCTTTTCAAAGTGTGATGTAAGAATGGATTCCATCAGTCACATGCCTTCTCCAAGATCGTTTCCAATTCTTTTCATCGTCGGCTCAACCACTTTGCTTTTCATTCTTCCGGAGTATCTCAGTAATTTTGGTGGTGTTTCTCGTTGTCGTTTGAAGACCGAAGAAGAGTTTTTCCTCTAAATCTTGTCCGTTCCCCGGAGATTTGCGGTGCTAGCTCGATGTTATCCTATAAAATTGTTTCAAGTCATGCAAATTCTTTTCATCCATCCGGAGCATTTCAGGAGTTGCTTTCTCTCTCGATCATCCGGAGGCCATCTTTTCGGAAGATTTCTTCGTTCTAAGGTTTTCAGATTCATTCCCCAATTATTCTATATCCGTGCCCTCTCGTTCGTCTCAATATTCTTCCGGTGCTTCGCTCAAGTGTTCTTTAATCAGCTCATGATCTCTTCATTCTTTTGCATATAAATCCCCTCTAGCATATTTGTTCTTCTAATTCTTCCCGGTGATTCATTCTCTTTAATCAGTCATTTCCGAATTCTTACGGTGGTTCGTTCAAGATTCTTTTTCCTTGTTTATCATATTAATCCATTCGTTCTTTTCAATCCTACCGGTGGTTCATGAAGACCTTCTCAAGTTTGCGATATGTCACTTCTCAATTCTCTTTCAAGGAGAATAAGTAGTATGCAAAATCCATTGCTTGTCATCAATTCAATTTGATGAAGGATAAGCATACAATAAATCTTATTCTTATTTCATCCAATTGATTAATCCCTTCCTTCAGAGTTTGTTCTTCGTGAATAAATTCTAGTGCCAAGTGTTTCATCTTTTCTTTTCCGGAGTTCATATTGCCTCGGCCATCTCGTCGGAACCTCCATCTAAATCATCGCAAAGCTTTAATCTTATTCTTTCATCCTTCATTTCTATCTCAGCATCTTTTGTCACCGGAGTTCTTCATGGTGGTTCTTCATGAGATAATTCTTTCTGCAAGAGTTCATCAAGTGTCATTCCATCCTCTCTAGTTCATGTTCTATTCTTTCCATTTTCAGCCGGAGTGCTACCTAAATCCTTTCAGTCTTATCCGTTTCTTTTTCACATTCTAACCACTCCGGTGAGAACGAGTGGTTTCATAGTCTATCTGATTTCGTGAACTTTTGATTCTCGTCATTCTCGTCGTTCCTCTCTTCTTCTCGAGTGCTCTCGATTCTTTACTTCTTCTCTTGAGTTCTTGTTTCACCACATCCCCTTTTCCCTTCCGTCTCGGTCCTAAGATCTCAGGACGAGATCTCTTGTTAGTGGAGGAGTGTTGTAACGCCCTGGATCTGATGCGCCAGGTGTCTGCCAGTTATTCGCCGTCGTTGCCATGTCATTTTCTTGCGTGTTGCACTTTGCCATGTCATCATCTGCATTTCATATCATGTCACCATGTGCATTTCATTTTGCATACATGTTCGTCTCATGCATCCGAGCATTTTCCCCGTTGTCCGTTTTGCAATCCGGCACTCCTATGTTCCCCGGCGTCCCCTTTTGTCTCTCGTTGTGAGAGGGTGTTAAACTTTCTCGGAATGGCCCGAGGTTTGCCAAGCGGCCTTGGTATAGCACTGGTAGACCGCCTGTCATGTTTCGTGCCATTTGGAGGTCGTTTGGTACTCCAACGGTTAACCGGGTAACCGTAAAGCCCTCTTTTGTTGCAGCCCAACACCCCTTCCAAAGTGGCCCAAAACCCATCTAACTCCCCTCCATGCTCTCGGTCGTTCGATCACGATCGCGTGGCCAAAAACCGCTCTTCATTTGGACTCTCCTAGCTCCCCCTACCTATAAATATGCCTCCCCCGAAAATCCGCAGTCCAAAACCATAGCCTTCCCCTACCTCGCGCCGCCGGACTAAAATCCCTGCGCCGGACATGTCCGCCGCCGTTGCGCCCGGCGAATCCCGTCGCGCCACGTGGCGTCCCGCGCCGTCCCCGCCGCCGCGGCCCGGAGAGCCCGGATCGGGCCCTCCCGGCCCATCTCGCCGCGCAGCCCCGCCCGCTCGCCGCCTCCGCCGCCGCGGGCTCCCTCCGGCCGCCCGCCGCCTCGCCGCCGGCCACCACCGCGCCTCCGCGCCGCCCGGCCCGGCCGCCGGAGCGCGCCCCCGCCGCCTCCGTCCGCCGCCCGCTCCCCGCGGTCGCCGCTGGCGCCTCCCTCCGGCCTCCTCCGGTGCCGCCCCGCCCTCCGGCCGCCGTCGCCGGATCCGGCGGGTGGGATGAGATCCACCCGCCCGACCATCCAAACGGCCCGCGGGATCCCGTCGTCCACTTTTTCCCCGAGGTCCAAATCCACTAACTCCCAGATTTCAACATTATCATGCCATGTTTGACCTGCTGTATCTCTGCGTTCGTAGCTGCTTTTCGTGCGTGTAATATGTCAAATTGTTCGTCTCGACGAGTAATTCATTTCATTCCATTGAATCATTTTCATTTGAGCTCATCTTGATGACCGAAATGCTGTTGGAAGAGTGCATGTTGATGTTAACCTGCTGAAACTGTTATAACTTGCTCATTTGTCATTTTTGCCATGTTTGATGTGTGCATCCTATGAGGTTGATGTCTACATGTATGTTGATCTATGCCATGCCATCTTTCCAGGGATGCCAACCATGTATTTTTGTGAGTTGTGTGCTGAGTGTATCAAGCTTGCTAAATAGGGTAGTTGCTGTTGCTGATTTCCTGGCAGATTCTGTTATATTTTGTTGCTATGTTAACATGTTGCTACTAGTCATTCTATGCATAATCTGGAGATGTTCTATAAACATGTTTTGATCTACATGTCTTGATCTATCCATTCATGCCCTTGGTCGCAATTATAGCCTGCTGGAACATGTTGTTATCTTGCTCTAAAGTTGCTTGAAAATATTGTTGTCAGCCTGTTAACTTTAAGTTCACTTGTTCCCATGTGTTTTGCTAGTGATCCATGTACCCTATGAACTTGTTCTTGCCATGATTAGCTTCACAAACATGCCTTCTTACTGTTGGTTGCCTTGCCATGCCATGTATTGCTCTGTGGTAAGTGGTTCAAGCTCACCAACATGCCTACTTATTATTGTTCCTGCCATGTTTGAATCTGTAATATAACTCGCCATGTTTACATGGGTGCCATCATATTTTCTTTTCCTTTTTGGCTCATGGTCAGTAAGGGACTTTTGATCTATGCTTTCAGGAGATTCATGCCATGCCTTTGTTTGCCATGATATGTTCCTGTAACATGTTGTTTGCTTGCTCTAAACATTGCAACCTGATGTTATTTCTGCTAAAGTCTGAAACTGTTATTATTTGCAATATCTCCATGTCTTTTTGAGCATGATCTATTGATTTCTGGAGATAGCTCAGTGTTCATGTTTTGTTGTCCTTTACCAGTACTTCATGCCCATGTCTTTTGTTATTATGTTGGGGTGCTGTAGCATATTGTTTTGATGCTTGCAATATGCCTAGTTGCTGTTTTGGACAGATTGTTGTTATGACTTGTATATAGTGCATGTGTTGCACCGTTGCTCCGTTTTGAGTGTGCTCTATATGAAACTTGCTTGTTTTTGCATGTAGTTTCATATTATCATGTTGCATCCTTGTTTTGAGGTGTTTGCTTGATGTTTGTATGCATTTTGCATCAATGCCATGTTTAATTTGTTTTGCTCATATCTTCTAGGCCGTAGCTCCAAATCTAATGAACTTTATATGTAACTTGACTAGAATTTCGTGTAGATCATCTTGGTGATCTTTAACTTGCTGTTTAACAACTTCAACTTAAGGTTTATTCAGTTCTGGACCCATTTCGAAATTTGCATATGAGGACTTACCGGAATTGTTATATGTTGTTCCCGGCCTCATTTAAACTTGCCTTGATGTGTTGTTCTTGTTTGCATCATCTCTTGCCATGAGTAGCTTCATGTAGCTTGGTCATGCTTCATGCTTGTTGTGCATCATGCCTTGTTCATGTGTGGTGTGTTTTCCTATGTTGTGTGCTTCTTCTTGTTAGTTCCTGTTTCGTTGCGATCGTGATTCGTTCGTCTACGGTTGGTTCGGCTTCATCCGTTCGTCTTCTTCATGGACTCGTTGTTCTTCCTTGCGGGATTTCAGGCAAGATGACCGCTACCCTGGATCTCACTACTATCATTGCTATGCTAGTTGCTTCGTTCTACCGCTATGCTGCGTTACCTATCATTTGCTCTTCAAGCCTCCCAAATTGCCATGAACCTCTAACCGTTGACACCATTCCTAGCAAACCATTGTTTGGCTATGTTACCGCTTTTGCTCAGCCCCTCTTATAGCGTTGCTAGTTGCAGGTGAAGTTGAATATTTCTCCATGGTGGATAGGGTTATGTTGGGATATCACAATATCTCTTATATTATTAATGCATCTATATACTTGGTAAAGGGTGGAAGGCTCGGCCTTATGCCTGGTGTTTTGTTCCACTTTTGCCGCCCTAGTTTCCGTCATACCGGTGTTATGTTCCCGGATTTTGCGTTCCTAACGCGGTCGGGTGATTTATGGGACCCCCCTGACAGTTCGCTTTGAATAAAACTTGTCCAGCAAGGCCCAACCTTGGTTTTACCATTTGCCTCACCACCACCTACTTTTCCCTTGGGAGTAATTAACCCAAGGGTCATCTTTATTATAGCCCCCCCCCCCCCCGGGCCAATGCTTGTCTAAGTGTTGGTCCAAACTAGAGCACCGTGCGGGACCATTCCTTGGCAACTTGGATTCGTCGGTACATGTACGCTTCGCTTATCCGGTGTTGCCCTGAGAACGAGATATGTGCAGCTCCTATCGGGATTGTCGGCGCATTGGGCGGCTTTGCTGGTCTTGTTTTACCATTGTCGAAATGTCTTGTAAACCGGGATTCCGAGACTGATCGGGTCTTCCTGGGAGAAGGTCTATTCCTTCGTTGATCGCGAGAGCTTGTCATGGGCTAAGTTGGGACACCCCTGCAGGGTATAAACTTTCGAGAGCCGTGCCCGCGGTTATGTGGCAGATGGGAATTTGTTAATGTCCGGTTGTAGATAACTTGACACCAAATCCGAATTAAAACGCATCAACCGCGTGTGTAGCCGTGATGGTCTCTTCTCGGCGGAGTCCGGGAAGTGAACACGGTTTCTGTGTTATGATTGACGTAAGTAGGTGTTCAGGATCACCTCTTGATCATTGCTAGCTTCACGACCGTTCCGCTTGCTTCTCTTCTCGCTCTCATTTGCGTTGGTTAGCCACCATATCATGCTTAGTCGCTGCTGCAACCTCACCACTTTACCCCTTCCTTTCCTATTAAGCTTTGCTAGTCTTGATACCCATGGTAATGGGATTGCTGAGTCCTCGTGGCTCACAGATTACTACAACAACAGTTGCAGGTACAGGTTATGCGATGATCATGACGCGAGAGCGATGCTTGCTTGCGTTGAGTTCTTCTTCTGCTTCTTCTTCGATCAGGGGATAGGTTCCAGGTCGGCAGCCTGGGCTAGCAGGGTGGATGTCGTTTGAGCTTCTGTTTGTGTTTCATCCGTAGTCGGATGTTGGTCTTATGTATTGTGATGTTGTATTCTTGTGGCATTGTATGCTTCTTGTATGTATCCCCTCTATTATGTAATGTTGATGTAATGATATCCACCTTGCAAAAGCGTTTCAATATGCGGGTCTATCCTTGGTGGGACCTTCGAGTTCCTTTTGGATAGGGTCGCATATTGGGCGTGACAACGCTTGATAAGATTTTTCAATGAGTATATATCTTGATAAGTTTTTGAAGTAGTTCAAAATGGAACACTCAAAGAAGGAGTTCTTGCCTGTGTTGCAAGGTGTGAAGTTGAGTAAGACTCAAAACCCGACCATGGCAGAAAATAGGAAGAGAATGAAAAGTCATTCCCTATGCCTCGGTCATATGTTCTATAATGTATGCTATGTTGTGTACCAAACCTATTGTATACTTTGTTCTGAGTTTGACAAGGGAGTACAATTTTGATCTAAGAGTAGATCATTGGACAGCGGTCAAGAATATCCTTAGTAAGGACTGAGAAAATATTTCTCGATTATGGAGGTAATAAAAGAGCCCGTCGTAAAGAGTTACATCGGTGCAAGCTTTTACACCGATCCAGATGACTCTAAGTCTCAATCTGGATACATATTGAAAGTGGGAGCAATTAGCTAGAGTAGCTCTGTGCGGAGCATTGTAGACATAGAATATTTCCTAAATACATACGGCTCTGAATGTGACAAACCCGTTGACTAAACTTCTCCCACGAGCAAAACATGATCATACCTTAGTACTCTTTGGGTGTTAACCACATAGCGATGTGAACTAGATTATTGACTCTAGTAAACCCTTTGGGTGTTGATCACATGACAATGTGAACTATGGGTATTAATCACATGCAGATGTGAATATTGGTGTTAAATCACATGGCGATGTGGACTAGATTATTGACTCTAGTGCAAGTGGGAGACTGAAGGAAATATGCCCTAGAGGCAATAATAATGTTATTATTTATTTCCTTATTTCATGATAAATGTTTATTATTCATGCTAGAATTGTATTAACCGGAAACATAATACATGGGTGAATACATAGACAAACATAATGTCACTAGTATGCCTCTACTTGACTAGCTCGTTGATCAAAGATGGTTGTGTTTCCTAGCCATAGACATGAGTTGTCATTTGATTAATGGGATCACATCATTAGGAGAATGATGTGATTGACTTAACCCATTCCGTTAGCTTAGCAATTGATCGTTTAGTATGTTGCTATTGCTTTCTTCATGACTTATACATGTTCCTATGACTATGAGATTATGCAACTCCCGTTTACCAGAGGAACACTTTGTGTGCTACCAAACGTCACAACGTAACTGGGTGATTATAAAGGAGCTCTACAGGTGTTTCCAAAGGTACATGTTGAGTTGGCGTATTTCGAGATTAGGATTTGCCACTCCGATTGTCGGAGAGGTATCTCTGGGCCCTCTCGGTAATGCACATCACTATAAGCCTTGCAAGCAATGTGACTAATCAGTTAGTTGCGGGATGATGCATTACATAAGGAGTAAGGAGACTTGCCAGTAATGAGATTGAACTAGGTATTGAGATACCGACGATCGAATCTCGGGCAAGTAACATACCGATGACAAAAGGAACAAAGTATGTTGTTATGCGGTTTGACCGATAAAGATCTTCGTAGAATATGTAGGAGCCAATATGAGCATCCAGGTTTCACTATTAGTTATTGACCGGAGACGTGTCATGGTCATGTCTACATAGTTCTCGAACCCGTAGGGTCCACACGCTTAAAGTTAGATGACAGTTATATTATGAGTTTATATGTTATGATGTACCGAAGATAGTTCGGAGTCCCGGATGTGACCACGGACATGACGAGGAGTCTCGAAATGGTCGAGAAATGAAGATTGATATATTGGACGACTATATTCGGACACCGGAATGGTTCCGGGGGTTATCGGATATATACCGGAGTATCGGGGGGGTTACCGGAACCCCCGTGGGGTTAATGGGCCTCATGGGCCCAAAGTGGAGAAGAGGAGGGGCGGCCAGGGTAGGCCGTGTGCCCCCTCCCCCTCTAGTCCTAATAGGACAAGGAGGGGGGCCTTTCCTTCCTCCCCTCTCTCCATTCCTTCCCCCTCTCCTACTTGGACAAGGAAAGAAGGGAGTCCTACTCCCGATGGGAGTAGGACTCCTCCTGGCGCGCCCCCTCCTGGCCGGCCGCCCCCTCCCCCTTGCTCCTTTATATACGGGGGCAGGGGGCACCTCTAGACACAACAACAATTGATCCTTGAGATCTATTAGCCGTGTGCAGTGCCCCCCGTCCACTATATTCCACCTCGATAATATCGTAGCGGTGCTTAGGCGAAGCCCTGCGTCGGTAGAACATCATCATCGTCACCACGCCGTCGTGCTGACGGAACTCTCCCTCGACACTCGGCTGGATCGGAGATCGAGGGACGTCATCGAGCTGAACGTGTGCAAGAACTCGGAGGTGCCGTGTTTTCGGTGCTTTAACGGTCGGGCCGTGAAGACGTACGACTACATCAACCGCGTTGTGCTAACGCTTCCGCTTTCGGTCTACGAGGGTACGTGGACAACACTCACCCCTCTCGTTGCTACGCATCACCATGATCTTGTGTGTGCGTAGGAAATTTTTTAAATTACTACGTTACCCGACAGCTTCTTGGGAGCATTGTGCCTCCACGCCGCTTCATCGGAGACGTACTTTTTCTCAAAGGCAAGGAACTTTAGTAACACATCCTCGTCTCCCCCGACTCCACTTGTGGTTATCTCTTACCTTTACTTTGTGCAAGCTTTATTTGTGTGTTTTATCTCTTGCTTGTCTTGCGGTGTTGTTATTACTAGCAACATATAGGTTGCTCACCTAGTTGCACATTTAGACAACCTATTTGTTGCTTACCCTAATTTGTTAAGAAAAGCTAAAAATTGGTGGTTGACTATTCACCCCCCGGTCATCCATATCGATCCTTTCAACCGATGCCGACTAGGTCGGGTTTCCAGATACGTGGCACTCAACCTCAGGATTCTGCATCTACCTTGGTGACACCCTCGTCAGCTGGTCGTCCAAGCGGCAAGCCACCGTCTCCCACTCCAGCGTGGAGGACAAATACCGCACTGTGGCAAATGTCGTTGCCGAGTGCATTTGACGTCACCTGTTGCTTGATGAACTGCTCTGCCCGGTGCGCTCTGCCACGCTAGTCTTTTGTGACAACATCTCGGCAATCTACCTCTCAAGCAACCTAGTCCATCGTCGGCGCACGAAGCACATCAAGCTTGACATTCACTTTGTTCGTGAACATGTCGCGCTCGGTGAGTTCTGTGTAATGCATGTCCGCATGAGACAGCAGTTTGCCGACATGACGACCAAAGGGCTGTCGGCTGCTGTATTCCAGGATACCCCTCCAGTCTTTGCGTCTCCTCCAACGACGTCACGACTGCGCGGGGGGGGGGGGGGGGGGGGTGAAAGCACACATAGTTCAGTGTGTGTGCGGGTGTTGACGCGGTGGTCACCACGGGCAGTTGTGTGCACGGCCTAGCCTGTGTTAGTGGTTGTAGTGGGCGTAGTGGTAGAGGTAGTGGCACACGTTCTATCCACTTCTGTGGTTCTGTAAGTGTATATATACCCAACCTTTGAGCTAATACAAGTGTGTTGAATCCCTAATCTCATTTATAGTTGTATTGCAGGTACATGAAGCCTGTGTATGTGTTCATGCCTTTGGCACATGCACTTCACCTTGATTTTAAATTGTTTGTAAGCAAGTAGCCATGGCCCGCATACTAGAGTTCAAATTGTTTGAGATATCATCATGAACTCGCCAAGATGGTGAGAAGCCCATGTTTTAACGGGTTAAATTTGAAAGTAAATAACCGACAACTGTTAATGTTGAGGTGCTAGCCATGCTTAAGAACCATAATGAACATATTATCATACAATGGACTGGCCACACTGACCAGATCATATGATATAAACCGAACCTCGTAGTGAGATCCAATTGGTTGTTGTGGCCTGACCCTTCACGACACTCCACCTTTAGCAGCAATAGCCTCTCACCCGCGCACGTGATGTACACGAAATAGAGAGTTCGAACCTTGCCGCTCAGCACGAGAAAACCAATCTTGATTATGGTACTCACGTGCAAAAATAATTTCTACAAAGAAATCGCAGCACAGAGGTTTTTTAAAGGTCCCTTTAAAACATGATACGGGTGTCTACCCTTAAAATCACATCATGTCTATTTTATAAAATAACCTGCCAATACATTAACCGTACTATGACTATTTATACTAGTATAGCTAACCCGTCTAACAAAAATTACACGCATGCAAGATTTCCAAACATACTGGACTCCTACTTGATTTAAACTGATTTGCCTTTTATATCTCGGCATGTACCCAAACGACCTATTACAAATAACGATTGACTCTAGTAATATTTGTGCGCTTGTGAATTTAGTTTTTCTAGCCGGTGGCCCCCATCCCGCTTCCTTCAAACAAGCTATTCCACGTGAGAAACGTCTTAGTGCATGCAACCTTGATTGATCTGGTGGTCGTGGTCTCCGAAAGTAGTAGTAGTAGTAGCTTCCATGGCCACCTTTGTTATTCTTACTAGTGGTTGGGGCGCCATCCGGTGGCGCCACCTGAGTGAAAGTTGGGGCGGTGCCAGGTGAGAGGCGCCCCTTTCTCGTTCTTGTTTGCAAAAGCAATGCTAGCCTGCTTTCAACATTTTAAGTGAAATATCCTCTCAACATTTATTATAACAAGCTTAATAGCATCATCGTCAAAGCAGTTAATTTGGTACAAGAAAAAGAGCCGGCAGAAAAATCCTCGCCAAAGCCACAAAGAGAAATAAAATACAGTGCTAGCTACTCGCAAAAAATAGAGGTAAATTGGTATAGCTACAACAAGCAAAGATCCCCTAGAATGGCCTTTCATAAGACTACTTGACTACTTGCAGACTTTCAATCAACAATACTTGGCTACCCGTAGACTTGTTTTTTCCTGTCAAATAGTCCTCTTGTAAAGGGTTACCTCCTTCAGTAGTTTTATAATAGTTCCACCAACTGGATCATTTTTGTGTTTTTGTCAATCCCAGCAATCTAAATAGCTAGTCAATTGATTACTCCCATGTGACCATCCATCCATGAGAGACAGACCTGTAATTGAAAAGCTTTCTAAAAGAGGTCAAACTCACGAAATTGAAAACACACTTCATTATCAGGAGATATATCATCTAACCAAGCAGGAGTGGAGGAAAACACCACCCCAAAAATCATTTTTCCACGTCCTCCTCGTACCCACTGCCCATGATGCTTACCTATTTAGAGAAGAAGTGTCAAGAGATGCTTATCTGTTGTGGTACTAAACAAAAAGATGATGAGAAATAGGAAGAGATTGTAGGTTGCTACCTGCTTCCCATTAACCTCCTCCTCTCCTCATCAGGTCACCATCCCTGCTTCCTCACACCCCCGAGACTGCACACTCCCTGGTTGGTTCCTTCAATGCGTGGCAACAAGAGATGGTTATGCTATTAATATTCCTATAAACTGAAATATCTGAGAAACTGCGGGCATGATTAGTAACATATCACAGTTCAAATTAACTTCTAGCTTGCACACAACTGCTACCTCCACCAAGGCTTAATCCATCTTGGTGAACGAAATTAAGTTAAGTTAAGCAAGCATCACTCATGCATACAATCTTCTGCTCCTTCAGATGGACGAAATTAAGTTAAGTTAAGCAAGCATCACTCATGCATACAATCTTCTGCTCCTTCTTCTGTACTTGCACCATCTGGGGAAGAAACTTAACATGTTAGCATGTTCGCAAGAGCTGAGACATTTTGGTTAAGCAACCATCACTCAAAAAAATAAACAAGTAGCATGGGTCTGCATTAATAATCATATAATTTGTACCAAATAATAAAGAATGGTTAAGAGGGCTCCCTGGTACTCATATCTAACATGATTACAATATGTGCAATAAATTAACATGTCGTTGTCAACCTCAAGCTACTAATTATTCTACTATAACCAAATAAAATTGCAAAGTAGACATCACCATCCTTGAGCCTATAAATTATACAATGTCTAGAGCAAAGAATAAACATACGTTTTTCTTGACCTTGATGGGAATATAGGCACCAACAAAAATATTAAGGCTTAGCGGAAATGTTTAAAAACTGTACCTTTCAACAAATGCTAATACTTGGCGCCCCATGTCTTCAATTGCTGATGCTTGTGTTTTCGCAAAAAAAAATGCTGATGCCTGTGAGTTTAATTATTAGTGGACCATCAGACACAATTACAGATATATCACATGAGTACGCATACCTTTGATTCTAGGTTCGCCTAGATTGCTGATTTCGCTGATGCTTTAGCACGGTCTGGTTGGGTTTGGTCAACTGCAATAAAAACAAAGTTTCAGCCAATAAATGAACATAAAAAACTCAATGACTGATGAATATATATGCCCTGAATATTGAATGTCAAGATTAACTTCCTTTTCTTGGCTTCTTGTCGCCCTGCATACTCTTGAAATTGCATCTAAACCTTTTTCTTGGCTTCTTGATGTCTCACTGTTAGCAGTCATAGAGATCCAACATGGCAAGTCAATTAACTGAATAAATGAATAACACTGAGAGTTTATGATCTTAAAGATATAACCAATAAACCATGGGGTGAATATCTTCTCTATTCAGAAGGTATATAAATTATGGTACTTTTGTTGCACTGCCTATTAAAGTCACATCTTACGGTTGCGCAAAAAAAAGTCACAGCTTATGTTAAGCATCTATTACAGTTACAGTAGTACCATGGTTACCAATTTTGAGCTATTTCCAAAGAGGATACAACAATAAGCTAAAAGCATGAACCATTAGTTTTTCAGCATGTACACTATGAGCTTTCAGCATTATAGCAGTGCACAGACATGAACCTTCTCAGGCTGAGGCGCATCACTGTTTATATGGCTGCTGTATAACACTCATGATACCGAGATAGAAATAAAACTATAAGGTACACTGATTTGAATGCCCATCAATGGTAAGGGAAACGATGTGTTGTGTCTGAGTGATTCATATTTCTAATCTCAGTGGCCACCTCATATTTGTTAGCAATGTCAATCTCTGATCTCTAAGAGAACATATATCCGCTTTATCCTTGGGATAAATAACTAAACAAATTATAGTGGTTACCCAATTAAATCCCTTCATATGTAAAGACCGAACAGAAAATTCTCAGGCGGTTCCAACTTACCAAACCAACCTGAAAGAACTGTGATTTACATGATAGTTGCAGCTGGCAACAACTATAGTATGACCATTATGCTCTTACACAGCAATATCATCATCACTTAGGTGCATGAGTTTGCCACTCACCTCACGGATATGGTCGAGTCAGTCTTTCGAGTAAGGCCATAGTGTAGAAACCACACTTTGATGGTATTACAGCCGATACCTTTCATTTCTTTTACCATCATCCTGCAAATAGTAACACTTAAAAAGTGAAGGCCAAAATATTCGATACTAATGGGGAAAAATCATAACAAATGACTCAACTGGAGTTGCAAAGATAATCCAGAGCTTTGCAGAACTAATCTTTGCAACAAAACCAACATCAGTAGCACTGTATATTCTGCAAAACAAGCAGAAGTGACACATTTTTCTTCAGAGTTCTTACAAGCAGGCATATACTTGAGAGAATCAAAATTGAACAGCTAAAGGACATGGGGTGAGAATTTTTACCTGCAACTGGTTGAAAGACATAGTCTTCTTGAATTCCTTGACGTTGTAGGGGACGAGTGGTAGACGAACGCGGCTAGGTGCTACCTGAGCCCATGTCCTGAAAGATGGCATGGCGCGGCCCTTTGCAGAAGTCCATGTCGATCTTGTACCGCAGCTGCCTGTGTGAGGTCCTGGACGAGGTCATGGGGGAGGAAGAGCGATTCCACGAGGGCTCGCGCATAGCAGAACGGCTTGGCAAGGAGGTGTGCGGGAGAAGACCTGGCCGGGCGATGCGCGTTGATGTTGCCGCCTCCTCGCTGGTGACGCGGTTGCCATCGGTGATCGTGGGGGACGAGGCCTCACCTTACCTGCCATAGACAAGAGAAAAGGGCGAAGGCAGCGCTGAGCGCCGGATCTGGTCAAGGATGCTGCTTCTGCGAGGTCGCGGCCTCTCTGATCTCCTCCCGGTGGCTCCCTAGATCCGACGACGGTGAGAGAGAGGAGGATAAGAGGCGGCGGCTGTCTTGACGTGTGAAACGAGATGAGCTCCGCGTTCCTTCACCATGGCGTAGAGATGAGGGGAGGGGCGGGGCGGGCCAGCGGCGGAGAAGAGGAGGGAGTGGCTGCGGCGAGGGAAGGGAAGATGTGAGGTTTTCCTTTGTGAGGAAGGCAAATCGGGAGGGTGTTATCTTGCCACTGACACACAAAGAATATTTTCTCCAATCAAAGCGAGGCGCTCCTGCCCAACCTGTTCGTCAGCTCGATTTTTCTTTTGTCGTACCTGTGCCGACGTGGCTAGCGCAAGAGATCGCCCATGATGCACACGTTAATGCTTCTCGATTTCTTTGGTTTGCATGGACGTGTACTTGGCTCAAGTAAAACAAATCTCCTTCCGATTCCCATGTAAAATATCTAGCACTCAATTCTGGTTGATACACACACGTATATGTCACATTAATTAGCTCCTCCTCATCCTTGTTTTTAAGCTTCATGTAACTTGACACGTACAGATCTGGTGCCTCTAATTTAGTGACTTGTGCCAAAGCCTCACGATCACGAAAAACACTAGAATTACTCATGGCCACATCATCCTCTCCCCCTTGAAATGAAACCGTCCTCCGTTTCGAGTTAATCTCATCAAGAATACTTTTCTTTGTAGGCTGAACTACGACCCTAAAAATATCAGCACCTTCAACCTTCTTCTTTACTTCCGGTTCAGCTTGAGAAATATCTCGCTTCTTACGATCAGCCATATATTTCTCTGATGTATACGAGTCAAGTGGTAGAAATCGTCCCTTCCGAACAAACGAAAATTCCCCAACAGAGTGATAAGTTAATTGTCTCTTGTCTGTCCATGGTTTGCCTAGTAGTAGAGAGCAAGCATGCATGTGCATAGGAAGCACGTCACACATGACCAGATGATCATATCCAGACAAAGTAATTTTTACCTCTACATGATGCTTGATCATGAAAAACTTGTCCTTCAACCAAAGCTCACATGGTTCTATATGTTTAGTTAACGGCAAGTGCAAAGCATCAACCACAGTCTGACTCACCAAATTCATATTGGAATAGCAATTCATCAATGTTGCACAACTCGCTGGCCCTAAACGCACTAGCGTAAAGCATTGGTACCACGGCAAAGCACGCAATGGATCCTTCTCCACCGCCATCATCATTTGCGAGCTACAATCTTTTCTCATGATAAAAAAATCTTCAATAGTAACTTGAAGAAATATAGTGTCGTGAACAACCTTTGCTCTGATACCACCTGATATAAACCGAACCTCGTAGTGAGATCCGATCGGTTGTTGCGGCCCGACCTTTCACGGCACTCCACCTTCAGCAGCAATAGCCTCTCGCCCGCGCATGCGATGTACACGAAATAGGGGGTTCGAACATTGCCGCTCAGCACAAGAAAACCAATATCGACGATGGTACTCACGTGCAAAAACAATTTGTACGAAGAAATTGCAACACAGAGGTTTTCTAAAGATCCCTCTAAAACATGATACGGGTGTCTACTCTTAAAAATACATCGTGTCTATTTTATAAAATAACCTGCCAATACATTGACCGTACTATGGCTATTTATACTAGTATAGCTAACCCGTCTAAGAAGAATTACATGCACGCAAGATTTCCAAACATACTGGACTCCTACTTGATTTAAACTGATTTGCCTTTTATATCTCGGCAGGTACCCAAAAGACCTACTACAAATAACGATTGACTCTAGTACTATTTGTGCGCTTGTGAATTTAGTTTTTCTAGCCGGTGGCCCCCATCCTGCTTCCTTCAAACAAGCTATTCCACGTGAGAAACGTCTTAGTGCATGCAACCTTGATTGATCTTGTGGTCATGGTCTCCCAAAGTAGTAGTAGTAGTAGCTGCCATGGACACCTTTGTTGTTCTTTTTTTTTTTTTTGAAAATTACACCTTTGTTGTTCTTATTTCTTTGGTTTGCATGGACGTGTACTTGGTTCAAGTAAAACAAATCTCCTTCCGATTCCCATGTAAAATATCTAGCACTCAATTCTGGTTGATACACACATGTACATGTCACATTAATTAGGTCCTCCTCATCCTTGTTTTTAAGCTTCATGTACCTTGACACGTACAGATCTGGGGCCTCTAATTAAGTGACTTGTGCCAAAGCCTCACGATCACTGAAAACACTAGCATTACTCATGGACACATCATCATAGAATGGTTTCGCTGATGAGAAGGTTGATGAATAGATATGTAGGCCAAAGTTAACAAATCATTGTTGAGTTATCAAGTCATCTTAACTATTCAGAATTTTGTTGTTCTCATCTTAACTTTTCAGGATTGCATTGTTCAAACTAAATCGAATTAAAGGTGAAATATTATTTCTACTTTTATGGGAAAGGCAGGTGCTCTACGTGAAATATGGCTTCAGCGTACATTATTCAGAACTTTACCGACTCTAGCCAACGAAATTGTTAAGGCAAACTAGCTAGTTGACAGAATCTCGTAATTACTCTGAGCAGTGGAAAACACGCACGGGTCCACCAGCCAAAAGCTATGGTCTCCATTGCTATTTGTACATTCAGTTACATCCATGACCAGGGACGGATCTAGATGGTGTGTCAGGTGTGCATCCGCTACACACCCAGAAATTGCGAGAACAACCTCATATCTTAAAACCCAATGGCCTCAGATTGCGGAGACAGCTGGGACGCGATGAGGGAGAACGGGAACGGCGATGGAGGTAGAAGTAACCGCCTCAGACCGCGCCGCCACAGTTGCTTGAGGAGCAGGAGTGAGCCGAGATATGGCGGGGGAGGGGAACGTGAGGTGGTCTTCCCTTTCTTTGGGGAGCCTCTGCGGCGGAGACGACATCACAGTAGGGAGACGAAATGAAACTCAACTGATTGTGATTAGATGAGGAAAATATGTGATCATTCCAGCAGGAACCACACGACTCTAGGCAGATCTGCTGAACTACATCTGCACCGTCCGCTGGTCAATCAAGGGCTTAGAGTATATCCAAGGTTACCTGTCAAAAAATGTTGAGTATATGATTATTAGGAAGTATAGGATAGACTAGAAGCATACGCGCGCCTTGCTGCGCCGTTCTACTTTTCTACCGTTTATCTGTTTGATTGTTAATTCACAAATAGATTTCTTGCTGCTCTATTTGCGGGTTGGGGGTTGTTGTTTATTTCATGGGCCTTTTGTGCTTTGGCTTCCATAATTTTGGGGTCAGAATACTCTTTATTGCATTGCGGGGTATGTCTAGTTGCTAGGACACGTCATCATTTACTTGGTAGGATATTACTCGGGTTTTTTACAACTATTGTTCTTCGCAAAAATGATAAGTTAGCAGCACTGTCAAAAACATATCCAGAATAGTGGTTGGCGTCAAACATGTCACGGACCTGCAGGGTTAAACCATAGTACTGGATGGACATGATAATGTAAATCTGCAAAACTAATTCAAAACTATGATATCCATAATTGAGGCTTGTGATTGTAGTATCATCTACAACAATCATACAACTCTATGACTTGACCAACCAATATTTCATAACTTGCCTTGGTTACAGACAAATAATACAAAACACCAACAAAAATGGTCTGCAATAATGGTAAAATGGAAGTGAAAGTGAGAAATACTTGGAAGTTGCAACACAACACCAAAGTATATGGCTTTTGGTTTTCAATATTGATCATTCATATGCGTAGTTAGAATCGAAATAGAAAGAACATATTTGAAATAAAAGCAATGATTTGCATGGAGTAATGACACAAAAGGGAATGAAGCATGTTTATAGCAGCTTCTAAGAGGAAGAGATGGAAATGGGACGATAGAGAGATAATAGTACAAGTGATTGATCTCAGTTTTCATTTGAATGTAGTATTATTTATGCACTAATAAGGCCTAATCAGCTGTGTACATAAGTGACCCAGTGACAATTAAGCAAATTATCTTCACAGAAAAACCTAGTTATCATCAGTTGTGTACATAACTGACCCAAAGACCATGCTCCTTAGGCATGGAACGATACACTAATTAATACTCTGTCCATTTTATAATATAGTACATACTTCCTCCATTTCAGTTTACAAGTCCTACGCATATACCTAGGTTGCCAATTTTATCACCCTAATATAAACTATATAACACAAAATTTATACCGTTTGAAAATAGAACATCTGAAGTTTATATTGGTATATTTTTTGTAATATTTGACTTGTATTAGGTTGGTCAAATTGAGAACCTAGGGATACATGCACACCCTATAAACTGAGAGAGAGAGAGTACTTTGTTTTGAAAAGTCAAACGTAACAATGTTTGACCAAGTTTTAAAAAAAAATCAACATCCACGTGTACCGTTATAGTTTATTTATTTAGTACTTTAGATATTTATAGTTTATTCTAGAAACTTGGTCAAATGGACATCTTTGACTTTTTTGAAAAACTAATATGCACTACATCGTGGAACAAGGGCAGCATAAAACATGCCATATATAAATTGTGTGAGGTTGTTAATCCACAAGCACAGAGATGTACTCAAGCAGTGAAGCATGAGGCTTTTAAATTGAAGCCTTACACAATGAGATAAAATCCCAGTATAATCTACTCCATGTTATCACCGAAGCGAGTGAGATTGTATTTGAACCAGACTGCCAAAGAAAGGATGACAGAGGGAGAGGAAGGAGGTATCGGGAGTTATACTGCAGACCTTGTGGACCATGGCATGTTGATGAAGGTGACCAAGTTCCGAAGACGACAGTCGTCTCCAGGCCCCGAGCGTCGTTGTCGTTGGAAGGTAACTACCGCACAAAAGAAGGGGAGAAAGATGGAGCGATGGGCGGGGTGTGCGGCATGGTGGTGGATAGGCAAGGCCCGTGCAGTCTTGTGGTGCGGAGAAGGCGGTGTGGGACGGGCGCCCATGCAACCGTGTGGTGCGGATGAGGCGGTGATGGACTGCCGGTGCAGTGCAACCATATGATGCGGAGGAGCAGGTGATGGCCCTGGTGGCTGTGCAACTGTGTGGTGCGGGAGAGGCGGTGATGGCTCAGGCTTACCGCCGTGACATATGGGGAGAAAGATAGAGAGATGGGAGGGGCATGCAGTGTGGTGGTGGACTGACGGCGCCCATGCAGCCATGTGACATAGAGGAGGCGGTGATAGGCCAAGCTGGCAGTGATCGTGCTGCTATGCGATGATACATCACTTTGATGTACATGAGCGGCATGTAAACATTTTTCTTCACGCAAAAAAGTAGTCCCTTTGATCTACAATAAATGTCGTGGTTTTAGTTCAGGGAGTAAGTGACACGTAACACATCAAGTGAAACACACGTAGTTGGATGGTTGGCCCAGACGGTAAAATATACATATTGTTTGATGGTTAGGTGGACATTGCTATTCCCTGTGACCAGAGTCCCGGACTTCACATTGGTGCTCGCCTTTTTTCTGGATTTATTACAGGCCTTTCGGCGGTGTGCGTTAATGGGAGGAGACATTCTCACCAACTGTGAAGGCGTCTGTGGCGACTTCATCAATCTTAAGATGATGTATCGTCTCAGTCTCTCAGAAATGCTCATAGGAGTAAGGTGTGCATGCGTGTATTTATATGGGTGAGTGTATGCTCGTGTATGTGAGCGAGTTCGATTGTACTGTGATCAAGAAAAATAATAGCTATTTATTTAATAAAAAATAAAAGACGGTGGTTAAAATCTAGGTGTTTCTTTAAAAAGGATAAGCGACATGCTCACTTGACCCTCTCAGCCCCAGAGCGCTCACAGCCCTTACATTCAAGGGAGCCTAGATATTGTAGTGATTAGGATTTGGTCCTACTTTGTCTTGTACTTCAAGTTGGTCATTGTACTCCTATGTATATGTTCACAAGGCTGAAAAAATACAATCAACTATTCCATCAATCTTTCTCTCCTTTCTAACACGGTATCAGCCTAACCGATCCAAACCCTAGCCGCCGCTTGCTGCTTTCGCCCTGCGCCCCGTCCTCAGGGCGGTCGGCCTCCATGACTGCCGTCGGGGGCCACGCCGCCCTTACCTAGGGTTCCTCCGTCGGTCATGTTGATCGGCTGCCCTAGAGAGTCTTTTTCCCGAGCCCATGCTCTGGGTTTTTCTCTCTCCCGCTAGCCACCTTGATCGGCGTTTTTCTTTTTGGCTTTCCAATCTATGCTTGATCGGTTTGCATCGCCGCCGCCGGCGCTGCCCCTGTAACCGCCGCGGCCGCTACCCCTGTAACTGCCACCACTGGTTATCCACCTCCTTCGTCTTCATCCAGCACGAGCCCATCGCCAGCATCGCCGTCATCTTCCCCGATCACTTCGTCTACTCCGACCACCATTGGTGACATCGGCCCCACGCCGATTGGCGCCACAACCGTCGTCGAGTCTCCTTCTCTGCTGTCCCATCCGACTCCTCGACATGGCGTATAGCTCATGCAGATCCCTCATCTACGCATGCCCGATGCTGGCAACACTGATGTGTGCCTTCATCCACGACGTGTCCCCGTGCCTGGCAAGCCTGGTGTGGCGCTTCGTCAACTTCGTCTTCATCCGTCTACTGATGCCCGATGCTGGCAACACCGATGCGTTCCTTTGTCTACAATGTGTCCCCGGGTTTGGCAAACCCAGCGTGACGCCTCGTCAACACCGTCCTCTACTCGGCGCACACTACTTCGACAGCACTGCACCCACGACTAACTCGGCGCCTCCTTGCACTTGCGGCTCCATGGCGACATCCTCGACACCGGTTACCCCGACTTGACATCGACCACGGGTTCTTCGCACGGCTACCTCGACCACGGCTACCTCGACCACGGCTACACCACCCTTCGCTCTCGGCTACTTTGATAAACGGCACAAAGGGCTACCGCCTTGCTGGAGAAACCTCATCGATTTCCACTCCATCCATGACTTCTGTGATGCATCGACCGTTATGACTCTGGGAGGGTGTTCGTCAGCTTGCCTTTGGATTCTTCTCCAGTCTCATCGTCTGCGTCGCTACCGTTGTGACTTCGGAGGGATGTTGAGTATATGATTATTAGGAAGTATAGGATATACTAGGATTTGGTCCTGCCTTGTCTTTTACACCAAGTTGGTCATTGTACTCCTATATATATGCCCACAAGGCTCAAGCAATACAATCAAGTATTCCACTAATCTCTCTCTCCCTTCTAACAAAACACTTCCCATATGTTAGCGGACAGGAGGATTGAGCCCCATTTGTCCTCTCCAACGGCAATTCTCACCCTTCTCACTGGAAAACTCGTAGGATGCGCACGTATCAACCGCCCAACCGTGTCGGCCGCCCGATTGCCTCGCGATCCACAAAGCCGTTAGTTCACGCACGAGAGCACAACAATTTTTAATACTTAGTTGCTCAGATTTATGATTTTGTCGGTTGCATGTTTTGAAACTTATGATTTTGTCGGTTGCTCGTACCAAGTTTCAAAAGTTAAAACTTAATAAAGTTTTAAAAACCTGTCAAAGCGATTCAAAATGGATCTAATTTGAAAGCATTCATCATTGAAATATGAATATGCAAATGAAACTTAATTTAGAATTTTGGTTCAAAAGATATGAAAGGTTGAAAATCAAAAGCCGAAGGAAAAGGGGATGTGTGCTACAAATCATCTTCCCCTTCTCACCCTCATTTTCATGCATCGTGCATGAGCATCGCACGCTAGGTCACACAACACATTTGTAGGGTATCGAACATGGTTTATACAATATACAATATAGCTGATACAAAAGTTCATAGGAACGCATAGTTCATAGGACATACCACATAGAATATAGAAGTAGGACACTTACTAAAAAATACTTCACTAGCATCTTTTGAAGTAGAGGTGATTGTTGAAAGCGCTGAATCGTCATCGGAGTCCTCTTCTTATTCCTCCTGCAGTCCTGCAAGCGCTCGGGTGGCGCAAGCTTGTTCTTTGGCGAGGGCTTTTGGCTTAGGCATGATTTTTAGCTTCACGTTGTGAAGCCTCTATCCCTTCTAGCAACAGCAGACAATGGACTCATTCGTGGTCAACGAGCGTCAGAGGATGTCGCGGACCACCTACTCATCCTCAAGGGAGGACAACATGGGCACCATGGAAGAGTTGGATGTGTCGCCGCCTCCAGACGTATCACGTGAGAACGACCGACCATCGAGAGGGATTACATGTGTTTGTCTACTCGACTCGCCGCCTCGGACGAGTTGGACACGTTGTCGCTTCTTCGCCAGTGTCGGGTTGGGACCAGAGCGGAGTAGCGTGAACCATGTCAAGTTGGGATGAAGATGGGGAGCTCGATCCTTGACTAGGAGGGAATGACCAGCAACAGTTGAAAAGCTACTGACGCGAATGCGGGGATGGTATGTGCTTCCTTTCAACTAGGAAGGTGTTGGCATCCCAAGTGTAAGTGTTTGTATTGTAGCAAGCAACATTTTTCCATCAAAGTGGATGACCATAAAGTTTATTTAACCAGTAGGAGCCTGCAATGCAACCAATGATAGGTATTTGCACACACAAGTACAATATTGTCTTGGTCCCCAAGGAAACTAGCAAGATTTTCAGTCTTACTAGCATTGCTAGTTACAAGGATTAAGCGTAAATGTGTATGGAATATTGTAGCTACAAGGAAAAAGAAATAAAAACTAGAAATTGTAAAGAGCATTTGATCAAGGTTGAAAGCAATGAGATAAGAATGGACTAGGATCCATAGGTGTGACAACCCGGTGCCTGATAAGGAACACGAATCTCTACGCTTTCTATGATAGTCCCTGGATCAATAGCTAGTATGCATAGTTCACGATGAAATACCAAGATATATCCAAGTATTACATCGCAGATCCAGTCTCCTAGCATTACCTATCTGCTTAGCTCAAGGCTAGCCTATAATATCATGGAGCGGAATACAATGTTATCTTGTGGCACGACCAAAAGTCAAGTATATCATTGTAATCCTACTTGTAATCCCTTATTCGTCCTTCATAAGGCCCGTAACATGATACGTTGCAGCCACAAGGGTCAATACATTGAATATATTGTCAAGTTTCACCAGAAAGTATAAAAGCCCTAAATCATGCTTTTTGGGTAAGTTGAGGTTGGTTTATTTTGCAGGAAGCAATATATATGTTGTCATATCTTTGTATATATGTGGATCAAGTCTATGCATAGGACGTACTGGGTACTCCAGCTCATCCATAGCTTACGTAGGCCCACTTCATCACACAACAACACCTAGACTAGTCGTAAACCCACCGTTTCAACCAATGGCATGACACCACAAGTGTCGCCAAGTAGTTGCCTATCACATGGTTCATGAATGTGACGCCCCCGATTCAATCGTACACTAATCATACACGCAAAAGTGTACGATCAAGATCAGGGACTCACGGGAAGATATCACAACACAACTCTAAAAACAAAATAAGTCATACAAGCATCATAATACAAGCCAGGGGCCTCGAGGGCTCGAATACAAGTTCTCGATCATAGACGAGTCAGCGGAAGCAACAATATATGAGTACAGACATAAGTTAAACAAGTTGCCATAAGATGGCTAGCACAAACTGGGATACAGATCGAAAGAGACGCAGGCCTCCTGCCTGGGATCCTCCTAAACTACTCCTGGTCATCGTCAGCGGGCTGCACGTAGTAGTAGGCACCTCCAGCGTAGTAGGAGTCATCATCGACGGTGGCGTCTGGATCCTGGACTCCAGCATCTGGTTGCAACAACCAGAAAGAAAGGAAAGGGGGAAAGGGGGAAGGAAACAACCGTGAGAACTCATCCAAAGTACTCGCAAGCAAGGATCTACACTACATATGCATGGGTATATGTGTAAAGGACCATATCGGTGGACTGAACTGCAGAATGCCAAAATAAGAGGGGGATAGCTAATCCTGTCGAAGACTACACTTCTGGCAGCCTCCGTCTTGCAGCATGTAGAAGAGAGTAGATTGAAGTCCTCCAAGTAGCATCGTATAGCATACTCCTACCCGGTGATCCTCCCCTCGTCGCCCTGTGGAAAAGCGATCACCGGGTTGTCTGTGGAACTTGTCTTGGGTGTGTTTTATTAAGTATCCGGTTCTAGTTGTCATAAGGTCAAGGTACAACTCCGGGTCGTCCTTTTACCGAGGGACACGGCTATTCGAATAGATAAACTTCCCTGCAGGGGTGCACCACATAACCCAACACGCTCGATCCCATTTGGCCGGACACACTTTCCTGGGTCATGCCCGGCCTCGGAAGATCAACACGTCGCAGCCCCACCTAGGCACAACAGAGAGGTTAGCACACCGGTCTAAATCCTATGCGCGCAGGGGTCTGGGACCATCGCCCATTGTACATCTGCATGTTGCGTACGCGGCCGGTGAGTAGACCTAGCAACCTCCATTACAAAGGAAGTCGTGTTACGCAGTCCAACCCGGCGCGCGCCGCTCAGTCGCTGACGTCACGAAGGCTTCGGCTGATACCACGACGTCGAGTGCCCATATCTTTCCCGCGTAGTTGGTTAGTGCGTATAGGCCAGTGGCCAGACTCAGATCAAATACCAAGATCTCGTTAAGCGTGTTATTATGAAGCAACCGCGAACGTCGACCAGGGCCAGGCCCACCTCTCGCCTAGGCGGTCTCAACCTGCCCTTTCGCTCCGCCACAAAGATCCACACAGAGGGCCGTCGAGACAAAGGTCCTTTCAGCCCCCAATCCGTGAATCACTCGCGGGTACTCCTCGAGCCGACCCGACTTTAGTCACCATCTGTAGTATGTATATATGTATAGTATATACCCGTGATCACCTCCCAAGTGATCACGGCCCAATAGTATAGCAAGGCAGACTGACAAGTATGTAGGGCCAATGATAATAAACTAGCATCCTATACTAAGCATTTAGGATTGCGGGTATGGTATCAATGACTGTAGCAACAATGACAAGCTATGCAACAGAATAGGAGTAACCGAACAGTAACATGCTACACTACTCTAATGCAAGCAGTATAGAGAAGAATATGCGATATCTGGTGATCAAGGGGGGGGGGGCTTGCCTGGTTGCTCTGGCAAGAAGGAGGGGTCGTCAACTCCGTAGTCGAACTGGGCGTCGCCGGCAGTCTCGGGTCTACCGGAAAGAAGTAACGGAGAGGGAACACAATAAATAAGAGAGCAAACAAAGCATCACAAAGCGTAATAAGGCAATACGCGGTGTTCGGTGTGCCCTAACGCGGTAGTAGGTGATACCGGTGAAGGGGGAAAGCATCCGGGAAAGTATCCCCGATGTTTTGCGTTTTTGGACAGATGAACCAGAGGGGGAAGTTGCGAGTTTGCTATGCTAGGGATGTGTGGCGGACGAACGGGCTGCGTATCCGGATTTGTCTCGTCGTTCTGAGCAACTTTCATGTACAAAGTATTTTCATCCGAGTTACGGATTATTTTATATTAATTTTTAAAGTTTTAAATCATTTTCTAAATTATTATTACTAAATTAATTCAAAATTAGCATTACTGCATCAGCATGATGTCAGCATGGCATCAGCAGTCAACAGAGGTGTTGACTAGTCAAACTAACGTGAGGGTCCCGCATGTCATAGTCTCATAGTAATTAATCAGGGTTAATTAGCTTTAACTAAATGATTAGGTTAATCTAATTTGAATTAATTAAGTTAATTAATCCTTTAATTAATTAATTTAATTAACATTTTAATTATTATTTATTTATTTATTTCCTTTTTTATCGTTTCAGGGGATAGGCCCCACATGTCATTGGCCCTAGGGGCCTTAGTGGGTGTGGGCTAACGGGTGCGGGCGAAGGGGTGCCCGCACACCAGATCCCACCAAGGGAGGGGAGCACGGGCCACGACGGGCCGGAGCAGGGCGGTGCGGCAACGGACGCCGGCGGCAGGAGGTAGGCACGGTGAGCGGCTGATGCGAGCGCGGGACCGTGCAAGGGGGGGCTGTGGCCCGTGCGGGGAACGGCGGATGCGACGAAGCAGAAGCGGGCCGCGGCGGACAGAGGAGGGGCACGCAACAGCGAGCAGGAGCCGCGGGACATGCGGGCGGCGATTGCGGGGTGCGCCCCAGGCGCGTCAAGGAGCGGGCACGGTGAGCACGCCGATAGAGGCGGCATCGGGCGCGGGGTGCCGTTGCGAGCAGGGGAGGAGGAGATGCCGGGGCCTCATGACGGGGTCGTGGGGTCTAGGCTAGGGATGTCAATGGGGCCCCATACCCGCCAAACCCATGGGGATTTCATCTATTAGGGGCTGGGGATGGGCAAAAAAACATCCCCATGGGGATATTTACCAAACTAATTTATTCCCCATAGGGTACAACGGGGATGGGGACGATATCCTATTCCCCAGACCCAATATCCATCGGGGACCCGGTTAGTAATCATGACACTGCGGTCAACCTTAAAATATTCAAAAACAAACTCGCGAACAAAAAAAGCTCTGAAAAAACCTTAAACCTATCTCACATCCTGACCTCAACTGCAACCATGACCAAGAAGTCAATACGACCTAGATAGGTATTAGCAGGACAAGGACAAAACCATGTATGTATGTTGATTATAGGGTGTCATATTATGTATATGAGTATTTGTTTATGGGAATGGGGACCCTAATGGGGCCCCGTTCCCAAGTGGGGCATGGGTATGGGGAAATTTCATCCCTAGTCATGTAAACGGGGATGGGGATGGGATGATAGGGAATCTATGGGGATGGGGATGTTGTAGGTATCCCCATAGGGGATTGTCCCCATTGCCATCCCTAGTCTAGGCAGTGGGGTTGAGGAGGAGGACGGAGACGACCGGGCGACGGGGAGGCAAGCGATGATCCGGCGGGGTGGCTCCGGCGAGGTGGCACCAGAGACAGCGAGCAGCGACGGGGCGCAGCGTGGCTTGGGGAGGCCGTCGGGGAGGAGGTCGAGGAGGTCCAGCGTGGGGAGGAGACGGGGAGGCGACGACGGAGACGAGCGACGCCGGTGATGGGGCGCTGGGACGAGGCGGCAGGGTCCGGGCACACCGGGGCACGATCCAGAAGGGGGGGAGAGATCGTGGGGGGGGGGGAGTGGGGTGGCGGGATTGGGGTCGATCCCGATCCAGATCGTGAGGGGGGTCGTACGGGAGAGAGTGGGGGATCGGGAGGAGAAGTGGGACGATTAGGGTTTCGGTCGGGTGGACCGGGGGGTAAGTAGGCTGGGGCGCAGGGTGGGCTGGCCTAGTTGCTAGGCCAACTAGGCCTTGGCCCGCGGGTGGGGGGGGGGTTCTTTGTTTTCCGTTTTATCTTTTGTTTACTTTTCTTGTTAATTAGTTTTGCTATTTTATTTACTACTCATTTTAGTTTTTTTCATTGTAAAAACAACACCTAATGTAGTATTACCAGTTATACCACTACCAATACTAGTTAGACATTTAATTAAAAATAGTTTCTAACCTTATAGCTTGAAAAGATATTTAATTAATTGTTCTAGTTGCTGCTTTAATTAATTTAGAGCATTTAATTATTTTATAAAAATGTGGTTTCTCCACCGTTACTACTTTCGATTTATTTGACGCAACCCGAATATTTTAGTTTTAGTTTTTGAAGACTTTTATTGTTTGCTTGATTTTGAATTTGAATCTGAATCGGTTTCGAACTAACGCGAGATTAGCAACAGTAACCAAGGTGACGTGGCATCATTAGCATGGAATCACTGTAGCCTGATTACCCGGGCGTCACAATGAATGTGTAGAAAAACCGTCAGATCCCTCGGTAAGGTAGTGCACGCCTGAAAGTACTAGAGGGGAGTTTGCACGAGAGGGTTACCCAGGTTCAAACCCTCGTGGTGAGTTAATACCCTGCAAAGGGGTTACAATAGGATGGTGAATATGTCCACAGATGGCTTGCAAGACACAAAATGTATTGCATCACCTTTGTGTAAGTATCCCAATAGTTATTGTCCCAACGAACAGGGGAGGAGAGTATTTATGAGCGGCATTTCGGTCACACACAAGTTGTTACAAGTCTTGTGTGTAGTAACTGTTTGAGCACCTGTAGGTAGTATTATTATCCCTTGAAACAAATATAACAGAGTGTTATAAAGGGTTGTTTGTTGCAGTGAGAGTAATAACAACTTTGAAATATAGATCATAAGTTAAAAGACAGAACATATAAGTGGTTTTCTGCAGTAGAGAGATTAGGCGTAGAGAGACTTCGAGTCATGGTGTATGATATGTCTCAAACATATCTATAATTTTTTATTGTTTCATTCTATTATATTATCACTTTTATTTGCTTGTGTTGCCATGTGCCTTCTATTTCAGTTTGCTTGCATCTTCGCTTGCTAAAAAATGATATGGATCCTTCTCCACTAGTCGGACTTTTCAAATATTCTAATTATAATAAACCAATTGCTTGTGATGAAAATGCTATTGCTATAGGCCCTTTGAAAGAAAAGATGAATTTGAGTGTGTTTCATTATCTCTATGAAGTCTTTCTCGAAAATATGGATTCCGATAATCTTCATGAAGTGATAGAAGAATAATTTAACAAAAATGTTGGTGCGAATTACATGAATGATAAGAATGATTGCAATGTTGTTAGTATGCTTTTTATGAATATCAATGATTCTAATGACATGCAAAGTTATAAGCTTCAGGATGATGAGTTTGATTGGCATGATATTTTTATTCCCCTGACTAATGAAGAATTTATAAAAGAAAATTTTGATAATCTTTATGATTCAAGTGATGAAGATGACTGCTACTTGTGAGCTGAGCTGGGATTGCCCCGAAGAGAAGGGGATGATGCAGTATAGTAGAGATAAGTATTTCCCTCAGTTAAGAACCAAGGTTATCAATCTAGTAGGAGAACCAAGCAACACCTCGTTAGTAGTTCCTATACACAAAATAACAAATACTTGCACCCAACACAAACAAGGGGTTGTCAATCCCAAACAAGGGATCAAATCTTGCAGTGATAGATAGATAAAAAAACCCAAAATAAAATAAAGTAAATAAAATTGCAACAAGGTATTTTTGGATTTTAATACTCCCTTTGTTCCTAGATATAGGGTGTATAGTTTTTGGCACGGATATTAAAGAACGCACATGGAGGGATAATGTCACAAGTTTTGGGCGAGATTACACCTGACTAATTGACATGAGAAAATAGAGGAGCTTGCCTAATATAACGAAATTTAATCAAATCCCTACAAAATTTATCCAAACGAGTGGTGCAACGCAATACACCTTATATTTCGGATTTTTTTCTCAAAAATCTGTACACCTTATATCAAGGAACTGAGGGAGTATATGATAAAAATAGACCCGGGGGCCATAGTTTTCACTAGAGGCTTCTATCTTGAAAATAACAGTGGGTAAGCAAATTACTGTTGGGCAATTGATAAAAAAGCAAATAATCGTGATGATATCCAAGGCAATGATCATGTATATGGGAACACGTCCGAGACACGTAGACTGACTCCTGCATGCATCTACTACTATTATTCCACACATCGACCGCTATCCATCATGCATCTAGAGTATTAAGTTCATAAAGAACAGAGTAATGCCTTAAGCAAGATGACATGACGTAGACAAAGTAAATTCAAGCAATATGAATAAACCCCATCGTTTTATCCTTAATGGCAACAATACAAATACGTGTCTTGACCCTGTCTCTCACTAGGACATAGATCACTACAAGATTGAACCCATCTTCTCCCATTGCAAGAAAAACCAATCTAGTTAGCCAAACTAAATCAATAGATCAGAGAGAAATACAAAGATATAATAATCATGCATAAAAGAGTTCAGAGAAGACTCAAATAATATTCATGGATAATCTGATCATAAAGTCACAATTCATCGGATCCCAACAAACACACCGCAAAAGTGATTACATTGAATAGATATCCAAGAACATCGAGGAGAACATTATATTGAAGAACAAAGAGAGAAAAGAAGCCATCTAGCTACTAGCTATGGACACGTAGGTCTGTGGTAAACTACTCACACATCAGTCAAAGGGTAGCAAGGTTGATGTAGAGCCCCTCCGTGATCGGTTCCCCCTCCGGCAGAGTGCCGGAACAGGCCTCTAGATGGAATCTCACGAGAAAAGAAGCTTGTGGCAGCGGAAAAGTGTTTTAGGTGGCAGGTTTTAGAGAATTTATAGAGGCGGAATTAATTTGGTCAAATAGAGCAAAGGGGGGCCCATGGGGCACTAGGGCGCGCCTACCCCCTGAGCACGTCCTGGTGGCTTGTGGGCCACTCCTTCGTATTCTGACCCTCTCTCGAAGCTTCTAGGGTCTCTTATGTCCAGGAAAAAATCATTAAAAAATTTCGTGGCATTTGGACTTTGTTTGCTACTAATATCCTGGAAAACCAAAAACAGGCAAAAAGCAACAACTGGCTTGGCACTAAGTTAATAGGTTAGTCCCAAAAATGATATATAATGACATATAATTGCATAAAAACGTACAAGATTGATACTACAATAGCATGGAACAGTAAAAAAATATAGATACATTGGAGACGTCACCACTGCAGGATGATGCTAATAGGACACTACGATCAAAGACCCTTTGATGAAACTGTGTGTGATGCATTAATCACAATCGGTGATGTAAAAAAACCATCAAAAAAGATGCAAAATGTTTGCGATGAATGATACATCAAACACAATTCAGATTTCAGTTGCGTGTGCGATGAGGGGCATACTGTTGATCTGTACAAACTATTTGCAATGAGACAGAACAACAGAAACGGGCAGCCAGATCAAGGTGTGTGCGATACACAACATACAGTTCGCTCCAGTGAACCGTTTGCGATGATTGAGGTAAACACAAACAATTCGGCGTAAGAAGATGTGTGTGATACCCGGCAAACAGGTTGGTAATCCGAATTTTGTGCGATCATTATAGACAACCCATACACTATTTTTTGTGAATTGTGTGCTCGTCAGGGCACACAGTTCAACAAAAGAACATGTGGGCTATAATGTAGAAGATCTCTGTCGAATACACATTACTAATCGTTGGTGATTAGATTGACAGGATAAATAGAGATATATACAACCTGCTTAATTTAGTCCTTGTTGTTGTTGTTGTTGTTGTTGGATGGCCCCGCGACATCTTCTCGGCGAGGAAGCTTCTTGCCGTTGATCGTTGGCTTTTCATCGCCGCCGCCGTCGTCATCGTTGTTGTTGTCGTCCTCCTCCTCCTCCTCATTCGACCATTCCTCCTCATCATCATCGTCGTCCTCTTCTTTGTCCTCCGACGGCTCCTCGTCTGTCTGGTTGTCGTCTGACGACTCCGGAGGTGGCGTCCCTTCCATGAACCAGATATAATCAAGGTTTGGGCTCGACGTCGGACTCATGGAAGACCAGGGAGATGATTACGATGTTGACCTGTCATCAGGCGCCAGACTGCTGGCTGAACTGTCGTCCTTGCTGTCGCTCGACATGGCTGCAGAGTGTGTGCCAGTGTGTAGTGTGGCCTGCCGAGGATGATGAAGATGGTGGACACTTAAGCGGGGTATGCAGAGAAGAGGAACTGCCAATTGAAGCAAGGTTTTTTTGCGCAGAGGGGGCGGGGAGTTGAAGCGGGGGTTGACGAATTATCTAACCACTGATGTAATCAACATCAATTAATTGTACCCAGTGGCTCCAAATTACCGCGGTTGCGCAGGACTCCTATTGGCTATTTGGCTGGTTTCCTTCTTCAGGACAAAAACAAGGAACGAGTTCTGGGATTATGCACCTGTAACGGTACGAACGGAGTAGGACAGTTGGCAAGCAATACATTGAGATCTTCTTATTGATAAAGCCAGTAATAATTAAACTAGAAAGTAAAAGAAAAAAGACAAAGAAAAATATTTGCACGAATCTTCATGCAACATCAATGGCTTAGGATCTAGATGTGCATTACTTTGAGCAAATCTAGATGTGCTTTAGCAATACTATCAAACAAAACCCCTAATCATCATTGCAAATAGCTCATAGAACATGGCTAATGTAACAACCACAACTACACATGCTAGTTCCTTCTTGTCTCTTGCTTTCATCTGTAGCTTGTGATTAATTCTTTCTTGCTTCATCGTACTGATTGTACATTCCAGATCAGCTAGTTTCGTCTTTAGCTTTACATTATCTTCTACGAGCTTGGTGATAACACTCCAAGCCCTGCTGTCGGTGTCAAAACCGGCGGATCTCGGGTAGGGGGTCCTGAACTGTGCGTCTAGGCGGATGGTAACAGGAGACAAGGGACACGATGTTTTTACCCAGGTTCGGGCCCTCTCGATGGAGGTAAAACCCTACTCCTGCTTGATTGATATTGATGATATAGGTAGTACAAGAGTGGATCTACCACGAGATCAAGGAGGCTAAACCCTAGAAGCTAGCCTATGGTATGATTGTTGTAATGGTTGTTGTGTCCTACGGACTAAAACCCTCCGGTTTATATAGACACCGGAGAGGGCTAGGGTTACACAGAGTCGGTTACAATGGTAGGAGATCTACATATCCGTATCGCCAAGCTTGCCTTCCACGCCAAGGAAAGTCCCATCCGGACACGGGACGAAGTCTTCAATCTTGTGTCTTCATGGTCTTGGAGTCCGGCGGACGATGATAGTCCGGCTGTCCGGACACCCCCTAGACCAGGACTCCCTCAGTAGCCCCCGAACCAGGCTTCAATGACGATAAGTCCAGCACGCATGTAGTCTTCGGTGTTGCAAGGCGGGTTCTCCCTCAAGTTCCATGTACCTGCTGAACAGTGTCCAGCTTCCTCATCAATGTTGCGCTTCTTGGCTTCCACGCCCAATAATGGCCATCTTCCACGCGTCACACGAATGCGAAAAGCCAGGGTATCTTTTATGTTTTACTCCCTAGCTGTGCAAATAATCTGCCTATAACAGAGGCAAGAATCCAGATCCAAATCACACCATCCTCCTTCCGCGAGTACTCATCGGAACGCTTCTGACCAAGAATCCATTCCATCATGGACCGTCGACGCGGCTCCTCTTCTCGCGCTCCCAGCCCTCTGCCGGGAGATTGGAGGAGATGTTCTGTCCCGCACAACGAGCTGGTGACGTTCCAAGCGAAAGGATATCTCCCTCCGGCCTTCATGGTTCCGGTTCGAGCCGGGTTGGCCACCTACCAAGTGGGAAGCAAGCGGAGGCTACCCCAAATCCCAACAAAGGGGAGCGGGTATGCTTCGTCCCCTATCTGATAAGGGGACTCGGATTTCCTATACATCCGTTCCTCCGTGGGCTCCTGGAGTTCTATGGACTCCAGCTCCATCACCTTACGCCCGCCTCTATCCTGCATATCGCGGATTACGTAGCTCTTTGCGAGCTGTTCCTGGGCATTGAGCCCCATTTTGCACTGTGGAAGATGTTGTTCTGCCTTGTGCCCCGCTCTCACGAGGGGTCCATATATCAAGTGGGTGGTGCCGAAATTTGGCGCATCGCCGGGACCGGATATCTATCCAGAACCCCTAAGAAGGCGTCCGAAGACTGGCCTTCAGAATGGTTTTACATAGAAGACGCTCCGCTGCCGGACCCTATTCGGATTGGCCTCCCGGAGTTCAGTAATGCTCCTTTGAAGAAGCGCCTCAGCTGGCGCCCACGGAGCCCCTAGCTGGAGGAAGACAAGAGTGTCCATTATTTGATGGGCCGGATAAGGTTACTGGCCCATTCCGGGTTGACCATGATTGGAGTCATGGCAACGTGCATTATGCGGGGGGTGCAGCCGCTGCAGTACAGGGGCCACCCCATGTGGGATTTCAACGGGGAGGACGATGCCACCCGTCATGGCCGCAAAGGGCCGGGATCGGCCGAAGACCTGGCGGAGATCCTGTCCGGCCTGTACAAGGGGGAGAAGGAGGACTTCCTCCAGACGAGCCCGTTGAATGGGTTCTCCATGAATAACCCTCGGCGTTGGGTAAGTGAACACTTTGTGTGCCCGACCCATGCTTTTAAAGTTTAAGTTTCTTATATTATGCTTTCGGCGCAGGAGCTGCGCCGAGTTGTGGAGGGCATGCTTAGTCCGGCTCCGCAACCCGAGGATCCAGAGAGATCCCAGGATCCGGCCTCCGAAGAGGATCCGGACATAAAGGTGGAGTTAATCGACGGGGTGTTCCACCAGCTCAGCATGGATAATGCTTTAGTCTCCATTACGGCTGACTACCCTAGACTATATCCGGCTTCCCAGGTGATTGTGACCGAAGTCCTGACACCATTATTCCTTCCTTGCTCATTTCTGACCACCGTATACGATGGCGCTTTGCAGGAGGCGCCTCCAAGGCGGGAAGCCGAGCCCGCGTCGGCTAACCAACAGGGGTCAGTCCGGCCCAGTAGGCGGAAGAGGAGTGCGGCGCGAACCGAAACATCGCCGCAAAGGTATAGCTCACAGTTTGTTATTTAGAGCAACATTCCTAGGAAGCGTTTGAGTGCTCATGACTTTTTGTAGGAGAAAAAGCACCCGCCGAACTGCGGGCGTAGAGGTTGCCAATCCAACCTCTACCAGCCAGGCTGCAGCACCTGGTCTGGAGGGGGAGGCGAGCGCAAGGCACAGGTCGGACACTCCTCCAACGGAGGATGCCGACAGACTGTCCGCCACCAAGTCTGAGGTGGAGAGCGCCATGAACCACAGGCGCCGCCGAACAGTTTTTCGTGACGCGTGTTTCTCCCGTGAGGCGTTGAATGCCTTTAACACAGGGGACGCGCACCTCCGTGCTGCTCAAGATGGTTTAACTAGAGCCACGGAGCAGTATGTAAAAGACATACGGGTAAAAGAATTTAATAGTTGTATATGCCAGTAGCCCTCGAGACTTAAAGTAGTTATATTAACTGATTTAAGGATCACTTGAAACGCAGGATCTTACGGAGAAGAATACCCAACTGTCTCAGGAGCTGCAAGAGTGCAAGGCCCAACTCGAGGCCGCACTTGCTGCCGCAGGAGGAAACACAGAGACCCCCCTGGTAACACATTATTTTAAAAAGATAAGTGGTGTGCGGCGTGCGCGCAAGTTTAATAATGACATTGCAGGTGCTGCCGGACAAGATCCGGATAGGCAAGAACTACTACGCCAGCTGAAGGCCGGCGAGAGGGTGCTGAATAAGGTGCAGCAGGAAAGGAACAAGCTCCAAGATGCCCATGCCCAGCTCGGAGAAGAGCTGAAAGGTGTTCGGGCCGAGCTGTCTCGCTCCGTTAAGGAGAATCAGCGGCTTCGTCGCGGCATCTATAGTAAGTGCTTGAGCGAACTCCTTTGAAAAGAAGAGTTTGGCGAGGAAGTCAATTGACAAAATATGTCTGTAGGTATACTCACAGGTCGCCCTGCAGAGGAGATGCCCATATCAACGGGTGATCAACTTCCCGAGCTGTTGCAACTGCTCGAACGAGTTTGGCAGGCAATGAGCGGCGGCGTCCAGGCGTTATGGCCAGCCCTCTCCCTACCCGAGGGCCTTGGGGAGCTTGCGGAGAAGCTTCAGGGAGTGCGGCAACGCTTCCGTTTATGGAAGATTTCGGCCTGCCGCCAAGGTGCCAGGGAGGCCTGGGCCTTGGTGAAGACGCGGTATAAGAAGGCGGATCCCAACCACATGGCCAAGGTCGGACCTGTGGGGCCCGATGGGAAGGAGATCCCTGTGAGTTCAGTATATGGCCAAGTAGAGTTGGCCGCTAAATTTTCCCAACGGGACTGTAAATTAGACAGCCTGTTAGACGGGATTGAGGAGGAATACAGTCAGTAGATTTGACAATGTATTTTAAAATGACATGTGAAATGCCTTCTAGCCGGATTGTAGATCGTTTGTCTTTGCCGACCTTTTCGCTTCAACCTCGGGACCCTAGAGTCCGGAGTGTGTCCGAATACCTTCTCGGTTAAGAAACAACCGGGGCATGCATGGAGACCAGGCGTAGGGGTCATTAGTGCTTTATCAGACAAGTGCCCAACTAGTTATGTTATATTACATGGTTAGTAAGAAACATCTTCCAGGGAGAATAGTTCCGTTAAGGGTTCCTTTCCCTGGGAGGCATGCCCTAAAGTGCATGTCCGGACTGCGAAAAGAGCAGAAAAGCATCTGGGGGCAGATAAATAAGTAGGTAAAAAATCATCTTTCAAGTCACCGACCGAATATTCCCTTAAGAACGCTAGCTTTCGGCTTCACCCAGTCTGAGGTACACATCCGGCTGACCTGGCAGTAACAATCGCAGAGGTGCTCCCTTTACCTCCTAGCCGAACAATCGGGAACATAGGGGTAAGCACAGGAGCCAGGCAACCCAGCTTGGCCAAAACTTAAGTCATATCGATGCATATAATGGTGAATAAAAGGTACATGTGGAAGTTTGACACATGTGTTGGGCATGAAGCCCTTATAATTGAGCTTCTGGTAAAGAAGCCCCCAGGTATAATGAGTGCGGATGGCACGTCAAGTGTGTGCGAACAATGCGCAAGTAGGCCTTTAAGGGCTTTTTAGGAAAAGGGGTGAGAGAAGAAAGAGAAACAAAAGACAGATGAAATGTAAAAATTTGGACGGGGGAAGGGGACGAACTCTTAGTCCGGCGCTAGGCATAGAATCTTCGGCTCGAGTCGGTTGTCCGACGCATTTCGTAGACGGTACGCTCCGCCGGTCAGTACTTGATCGATAATGAAGGGGCCCTCCCATTTGGGCTTGAGCCTGTCCTTTTTCTTGTCCGGCAGGCGTAGAACTAGTTCGCCAACGTTGTAAGTCTTGGCCCGTACTTCTCTGCTTTGATATCTTCGAGCCTGCTGCTGATAGAATGCGGAACGAGCCTTGGCGACGTCGCGTTCTTCCTCCAATGCGTCCAAGCTGTCCTGCCGATCCAGCTCGGCTTCTCTTTCTTCGTACATGTGCACTCGAGGTGAGTCATGAAAGATGTCGCAGGGCAGAACTGCCTCTGCGCCGTATACCATAAAAAATGGTGTGAATCCGGTAGTACGGTTGGGCGTTGTCCGCAGCCCCCAGAGTACAGTGTCAAGCTCCTCTACCCAGTGCGTGTCAGATTTCGTAAGTGACCGCACTAGTCTGGGTTTGATGCCGCTCATTATTAGACCATTTGCTCGTTCCACTTGATCGTTGGTTTGAGGATGATAGACTGAAGCGTAATCGAGCTTAATGCCCATATTTTTGCACCATGACTTAACCTCGTCGGCCGTGAAGTTCGTGCCGTTATCGGTGATGATGTTGTGGGGGACACCATAACGGTGTACTACCCCGGATATGAAGTCTATCACTGGTCCGGACTCTGCCGTTTTAACTGGCTTGGCCTCTATCTATTTGGTGAATTTGTCCACCATGACCAATAGGTATCTTTTCTTGTGGGTTCCCCCTTTAAGGGGTCCAACCATGTCAAGCCCCCAGACCGCGAACGGCCAGGTGATGGGTATAGTTTTGAGGGCGGTGGGTGGCATATGGCTCTGATTAGCAAAGAGCTGACAACCGACGCACCTTTGGACTAAGTCCTGAGCATCTGCCCGGGCCGTCGGCCAATAAAATCCTGTACGGAATGCCTTTCCTACAAGGGCCCGAGCTGCGGCGTGGTGTCCGCCTAGTCCGGCATGAATTTCAGCCAGAAGGTTTCGCCCTTCCTCTTCGGAGATATACCATTGAAGGACTCCGGTTGTGCTTTTCTTATAGAGTTCTCCCTCATGGACCTCGTAGGCTTTGGATCGCCGAACTATGCAGCGGGCCTCATTTTGGTCTTCGGGAAGTTCCTGCCTAAGCAAGTAGGCTAGGAATGGCTCTGTCCACGGGGCGATTACTGCCATTATGTCGTGGGCTGAAGGTGTTATTTCATCGGCTGAATCACCGGTTATGTCAGATTGCTCTGTGTCGGTTGGTGCGGCTGCTTCCGGTTTGTTATTTCTGGACTCCTCTTCCCATAGTACGGATAGCTTAAACAGCCGTTTGAGGAAGATGTTTGGAGGGACAGCGTCACGTTTTGCACCGATGCGTGCCAATACGTCGGCCGCTTGGTTATTATCCCTGGCTACGTGGTGGAATTTGAGTCCTTCGAACCGAGCTGACATTTTAAGGACAGCATTACGATAGGCTTCCATTTTCGGATCCTTGGCATCAAAGTCTCCATTTACTTGGGATATTGCAAGGTTTGAGGCCCCGCGCACCTCTAGGCGTTGAATGCCCATGGAGATTGCCATCCGGAGGCCATGTAAGAGGGCCTCGTATTCGGCTGCGTTGTTGGAGTCCGTGTACATTATCTGAAGTATGTATTGGACTGTGTCCCCAGTTGGGGACGTCAATACGACGCCAGCCCCCAATCCGGCCAACATTTTAGAGCCGTCAAAGTGCATAATCCAATTGGAGTATGCGCCGTACTCTTTAGGGAGTTCGGCTTCGGTCCATTCAGCGACAAAGTCAGCCAAAACTTGTGACTTTATAGCTCATTGAGGTTTGTAAGTTATATCGAATGGTAAGAGCTCAATGGCTCATTTTGCAATCCTGCCCATCGCGTCGCGGTTGTTTATAATGTCGTTGAGGGGTACTTCGGAGGCCACTGTTATCGAACACTCTTGAAAGTAGTGTCGGAGCTTCCGGGATGCCATGAACACCGCATACGCTATCTTTTGATAGTGCGGGTAACGGGACTTGCAGGGGGTTAGCACAGTGGATACGTAGTACACTGGTTTTTGAAGAGGGAATTTATGCCCTTCTGTCTCTCGTTCGACGAAAAGTACCGCACTTACAACTTGATGTGTTTCCGCGATGTATAACAACATTGGTTCGCCCAGGTTGGGCGCAGCCAGGACCGGATTTGTTGCCAATATGGCTTTTATTTCTTCGAGTCCGGCAGTGGCAGCATCCGTCCACTCGAAGTGTTCGGTGCGCCTAAGGAGGCGATAAAGGGGCAATGCCTTTTCTCCTAGGCGGGAGATAAAGCGGCTTAGAGCCGCCACGCGTCCTGTAAATTTTTGTATTTGTTTGAGGTCTTTTGGAATATCTAGTTGTGACAGAGCTCGGATCTTAGCTGGGTTTGCTTCAATTCCTCTACCGGATACAATGAAGCCCAGGAGCTTTCTGACCGGTACTCCAAAAACGCATTTTTCCGGATTCAGCTTGATGTCATATGCTCTGAGATTGTCGAATGTGAGCCTCAAGTCGTCTACTAGAGTTTCGACGTGTTTGGTTTTGACGACTACGTCGTCTACGTATGCCTCTACTGTTTTGCCGATCTGGGTGGCCAGACATGTTTGAATCATGCGCTGATATGTTGCGCCGGCGTTTTTAAGTCCGAAGGGCATCGTGTTGAAGCAGAATGGTCCATATGGAGTGATGAATGCCGTTGCGGCTTGGTTCGCTTCTACCATCTTGATTTGATGGTAGCCGGAGTATGCGTCAAGGAAGCACAATGAATTGTGTCCTGCGGTAGCGTCGATTATCTGGTCGATGCGGGGGAGGGGGAAGGGATCCTTTGGGCAGGCCTTGTTGAGGTCTTTAAAATCGACACATAGGCGCCATGATTTGTCCTTCTTTGGTACCATTACCAGGTTTCCTAGCCAATCCGGATGTTTGATGTCTCTGATGAATCCGGCTTCCAATAGTTTGGCTAGCTCCTCTCCCATTGCCTGTCTTTTGGGTTCAGAAAATCGTCGAAGAGCCTGTTTGACTGGGTTGAATCCTTTTAGGATGTTTAGGCTGTGTTCTGCCAATCTGCGTGGGATTCCGGGCATATCTGAAGGGTGCCAGGCGAAAATGTCCCAATTTTCCCGAAGGAATTCTCGCAGTGCGGCGTCTACATCAGGGTTCAACTGTGCCCCGTTGGAAGCCGTCTTTGTTGGGTCCGTTGGATGGACCTGGAATTTTACTATTTCGTCCGCTGGTTTAAAGGAGGTGGACTTGGATCTCTTATCAAGTATCACATCGTCCCTATTTACAGTAGAGCGCAGCGCGGTGAGTTCTTCTGCCGCTAGGGCTTCGGATAGTGCCTCCAGGGCTAATGCGGCTGTCTTGTTTTCGGCGCGGAGTGCTATGTCCGGATCACTAACGAGAGTGATTATTCCGCTGGGCCCAGGCATTTTGAGCTTCATGTACCCATAATGGGGTACGACTTGAAAAATTGTGAATGCCTCTCGTCCTAATATAGCGTGATATCCGCTGTTGAACGGGGCCACTTGGAACGTGACTTCTTCGGATCTGTAATTGTCCGGCGAGCCGAACACCACATCGAGTGTGATTTTTCCGGTGCAGCGCGCTTCCCGGCTAGGGATTATTCCTCTGAAGGTTGTGCTGCTTCGCTCAATGCGGCTCCAGTCTATTTCTATTTTTTGAAGAGTTTCCTTGTAGATGAGGTTTAATCCGCTGCCGCCATCCATGAGGACCTTGGTAAGTCGAAAGCCGTCCACTATTGGACTAAGCACCAGTGCGGCTGGTGCCCAGGCTGTTCGGAATTTAGATTCGTCGCTGGTGTTGAAGGTGATGGCTGTGTCGCTCCATGGATTTATTGTTTCTACTTGGTAGACTTTGGCAAGGCTGCGGATTGTTCGTTTCCGCATATTATTTGATGCGAAAGTCTGGAAGACTTTTGATACCATACCGGTATTGTTGGAGTGGTTTTCCGGGGCTAGGAGCTCCTCGCCACTTATGGCCACCTGCCGTAATATCCAACATGCTCGAAGGCTATGTGTTGGGATGGCGCCCTCTGTACTGTGAATTTTATAGGGTCCGCTAAGCCATCCCTCCAGTACGGTTCTGTGCCCTTTATGGGGTTTTTGCTTTTTGGTTTTTGTATCTAGTGCCTGAGTGTAATGCACCCTTTTATTGCGGACTAGGGTTGTATTCGGGGCCGGATTGTCCCAAAACTTATTTTCGGTTTTCCGGAAACTCTCCATCGCACATTACTTTCGTACTATGGACGCCAGGTCGGCGAAGCGTGTAATTTCACGACGGCTAACGGCGTTCAAGATTCCCTCGTCCGTGCAATTATTGCAAAAAATTGAGATTGCGTTTTCTTCTCGGCAGTCCTTTATCCTGTCCATAACCAGGAGGAATCTGGCCCAGTAGTGATGTACTGTTTCAGCGGGCTCTTGCCGGATTAGAGATAGATCGCATATGTCTGGGCGGGTGGGTGGAATTAAGTCTGGAACCCTACCCATCTCGAGGCTCAAGGGCCGAGAAGTTTCCAAATTTGGAAGCTTGGATTGCTGGACGCTGTCCAACGAGTCCGGTCCGATGCCTGACTTTAGGTTCAGTGCTTGATCGAAGTCCGTCCCTCCGCGGGAATCCGGCATGGAGGGTTCGGGAGTCCGGACATGAATAGTTTTCAATACAGGAGAAGAGTCGCCGCGTTGTTCCTCTACCACTGCAACGTGGTGGGTGACCTGGGGAGAGTTAATCTCTCTCAGATCGGTTTTAAGCCCAATCTGATTGTAGTCCGTAGCGACTCCCAGGGCGGCGATGCGATCCAAGAGCTCGTTTACGGATGAGAGCTCTATTGGATCCAGCTGCTCGGCGAATTCCAAGCTGACGTGAAGATTGCCTTTGAAGACCTGAGAGGTCATTGTCGAAGCGGTGGCCAGACAGGCGGTCATAAGAAAACCACCTAGCCGGATAGTTTGGCCGGTGGCCAAGGCTCCTTTGGAGAAAATACCGTCCTTGAAGACGGGAGGAGGCATCCTTCCTATCGGTGACGGCACAGAGGAACTCTCAATGAAAGCACCAATGTCGGTGTCAAAACCGGCGGATCTCGGGTAGGGGGTCCCGAACTGTGCGTCTAGGCGGATGGTAACAGGAGACAAGGGACACGATGTTTTTACCCAGGTTCGGGCCCTCTTGATGGAGGTAAAATCCTACTCCTGCTTGATTGATATTGATGATATGGGTAGTACAAGAGTGGATCTACCACGAGATCAAGGAGGCTAAAACCTAGAAGCTAGCCTATGGTATGATTGTTGTAATGGTTGTTGTGTCCTACGGACTAAAACCCTCCGGTTTATATAGACACCGGAGAGGGCTAGGGTTACACAGAGTCGGTTACAATGGTAGGAGATCTACATATCCGTATCGCCAAGATTGCCTTCCACGCCAAGGAAAGTCCCATCCGGACACGGGACGAAGTCTTCAATCTTGTGTCTTCATGGTCTTGGAGTCCGGCGGACGATGATAGTCCGGCTGTCCGGACACCCCTTAGTCCAGGACTCCCTCACCTGCCATGCCATTCTTCATCCAGCCAGTTAACAAAGGCACAAGCCTCATATCCCTGTCAATGTTAAATAGTATTCAGGATGAGCGGTAGCATTAACTCAAGTAAAATGATGAACTTAGCACAAACCTCTAAGGGGCAACTGAGAAACCGCCTGCAAATGTCAAATCCCTCGGTGCATACAGGTCGAGCGGGGGTGTGCCCATGCACACAACTCAGCTTTTGGTACTTCTCGGTGGCACAAAACTCAGAGTCGAACTCGTGTTGCGGGAGTCTGGAGTCATGCTCCGGATCTGGCGGTAGATCACTCTCCTTGGGGGGGGGGTCATTTAGGGAGATTCAGCAAGGAGCTACTTTGGACATGCTTAAAAAGATCGGGATAGATTGGAACCTGACAGGACGATTCAGATCCGTAGTACACCTGCCTTCTAATGACCTTAGGCAAGCGCTTGGCGGCGACCACCGTCGTGGCAGCGATACGAGCAGGAGCAGCCGCACCGAAACCATCAGCACCACTCGTCCGCAATCCCCCAATGTCAGCTCCACACGAGGGAATTTGGAGGCTATGTAGGGATTTGGGGGAAATGGGGAAACTGTGGCGATAAGCTAACGGTCGGGAACTACTTATGACACTATATGTTGGAGTATACGGCACACTATTTATACATGTCGTTTGTGTTAGGTATTACAACGTCACACACGATTTCCGCACCAAACCGTATGAGAAGACAACGTAGGTGAGACACGGTTGCCGTTACAAAACATCTGTGATGTACTACCCTGTACATATAATTGAGTTACAGTGATACCATGTAAACAGCCGCTCTGCGGATATCCGTAAAAAAACAGCCGGTCTGCATATAGAGATGGCAGCGGCGGCCTAGGCAGCGGCTACAGGAGAAGAGGTCAATCCTCGGTCGGTGGGCGGTGGAGGAGTCATACACTATAGGAATCAGGAACTTTGCCGTCCGCCACGCTGACGGCAAAGGCACACATGCCGGACGACAAAGACCTTTGCCGTCAGCCAGCAAACGGCAACATGTCTAGCTTAATAGGCTACGACAAAGGCCTCTTTGCCGTCAGCTGGCAGATGGCAAAGATGAAAAATGCTTTGCCATCTGTTGGCAGACGACAAAGAGCTTGGACGACACACGTGGCAGTTCAGGTCTGTTAAGTGGTTAACGGCGTGCTTTGCCGTCAGCCAGCAAACGGCAAAGACGAGAAAGGCAGCTTTGCCAGGTTGCACAGGTAGCTGCCACATGGCAGCTTTGCCGTCGGCTGGCGGATGGCAAAGCTCTTCCTATTTTTTTCTTAAATTCATTCAATTTTGACAGAATTTCACACACACACACACACACAAACACACACACACACACACACACACACACATATAGACATTTCAAAATAATTTCAACAATAAGTTTCCAACAAGAGATATATACAAATTTCCAACACTTCGATATATACAATAAGTTTGCAACAAGAGATATCCAACAAGTTTCCAACCAACAACATATCCAACAAGTTTCCATAAATAAAAAGGAAGCACAAGCACAAGTAAAAGTTTCAACAATAAGTTTCCATCAATGCTAGCTTCCTCATCTCAAGCAAATCTGCAAATTAGGAAAGATGAAAGTTAGAAGAAGAAGACTAGCTAGAAGAAGAAGAAGATGAAGAAGAAGAAGAAGAAGAAGAAAAAGAAGATGAAGAAGATAGACTAGCTTCTTCTTCTTCTTCTTCGTTCTTCGTTCTTCTTTCTTCTTCTAACTAAGGTAGGTAAATGAACTAGCTAAGATAATTATAGATAATTATTGATCTATCCTAGGTTGTTATGCCATTTTGTACCTAAGTGAGCTAATTATGTCATAACTGAAGTAGCTAAGCTGATTATAGATCAATATTGAGCTATCCTAGGTTGTTATGCCATTTTGTACCTAAGTGAGATAATTATGTCATAAATGAAGTAGCTAAGCTAATTATAGATCTTTATCGAGCTATCCTAGGTTGTTATGCCATTTTGTACCTAAGTGAGCTAATTATGTCATAAATGAAGTAGCTATGCTAATTATAGATCATTATTGAGCTATCCTAGGTTGATATGCGATTTTGTACCCAAATGAGCTAATTATGTAATAAATGAACTAGCTAAGCTAGCTATAGGCCATTATTGAGCTATCCTAGGTTGTTATGACATTTTCTAGCTAACAAAGCATTTGTTAAGCAAAACACTTGGGAAAACTTACCATGATCCGGGAGGTGAAGGGCCGGTCGGGGTTGTGCCACCGTGAGACGGAGAAGGATCGGTCGATCCTTTGAGGGAGGCGTGCTGCACGAAAGGTCATTTGCAATGTTTAGTTAGCATGATGCAACTAAAATCTGAATAGTAGTAACTAATGACCATTCAAATGAAACTTACCGTGTCCGCTATAGCAATCTTGGGCATCGGTGGAGGGGTCTGGCCGGTTTTCTCGCAAGGGGACTGCACATTTTGTTTTCACGAGTCAGACATAGGAGTTAGTAATGAAATGAACATTGCGTGCATGATTTGGCTAGTATGCGGGAGAAACTTACCATGAGGATCTCGTATAGGGCCCGGTGACTCGCGTCATTCCGGTTCCTTTCCGCCTCCAACAGATTTGCCGTCCTCTCCTCCATGTCCCTCACCTTCTCATCCGCCTTCCTGCTTGCCTCTACCACAAGCTCCTGGGCCCTAGCCTCGATAGCGAGAACCACTAGCCGTGGTTGAGGCCTCATCTAAGGAAGAGACTTTGTCTGCCGCTTCTTGATCTCCGGGAGACTTCTAGGACAATGTATGAGCCCATCCCCAATGGCTATGTGGCCATGTTTCCTCCCATCACTAGATAGCATCAGAGCCGAGGATCAAAAGGACTCTAGCTCGGGTTGAAGTTCTCACTGAGGGAGTCCCGGACTAGGGGGTGTCCGGATAGCCGAACTATCATCATCCGCCGGACTCCAAGACTATGAAGATACAAGATTGAAGACTTTGTCCCGTGTCCGGATGGGACTTTCCTTGGCGTGGTAGGCAAGCTTGGCGATGCGGATATGTAGATCTCCTACCATTGTAACCGACTCTGTGTAACCCTAGCCCTCTCTGGTGTCTATATAAACCGGAGGGTTTTAGTCTGTAGGACAGAACAACAATCATACCATAGGCCAGCTTCTAGGGTTTAGCCTCCTTGATCTCGTGGTAGATCCACTCTTGTACTACCCATATCATCAATATCAATCAAGCAGGAGTAGGGTTTTACCTCCATCGAGAGGGCCCGAACCTGGTAAAAACATCGTGTCCCTTGTCTCCTGTTACCATCCGCCTAGACGCACAGTTCGGGACCCCCTACCCGAGATCCGCCGGTTTTGACACCGACATTGCTGCTTTCATTGAGAGTTCCTCTGTGTCGTCACCGATAGGCTCGATGGCTCCTTCGATCATCAACAACAACGACGCAGTCCAGGGTGAGACTTTTTTCCCCGGACAGATCTTCGTATTCGGCGGCTTTGCACTGCGGGCCAATTCGCTTGGCCATCTGGAGCAGATCAAAAGCTACGCCCCTGGCCGTCAGGTCAGATTTGGAAGTCTGAACTTCACGGCTGACATCCGCGGAGACTTGATCTTCGATGGATTCGAGCCACAGCCGAGCGCGCCGCACTGTCACGATGGGCATGATCTAGCTCTGCTGCCAGACAGTGCCCTGGAGGCTGCACACGAGTCCGCTCCGACCCTCAATTCGGAGCCGGCTGCGCATATCGAGGACATGTGGCTAGACACCGCCTCAGGGGCTGCAACCTCTATGGCGATGGAGCCGAATACTGACCTTGTCCCTTGTGAAGCTCGTGACTCCGCGGTGCCGGAATCCTCGCCGGACTCCGAACCTCCCGCGCCCCCTCCAATCGAATCCGATTGGGTGCCGATCATGGAGTTCACCGCTGCCGACATCTTTCAGCACTCACCTTTTTGCAACATCCTGAATTCGCTAAAGTATCTCTCATTATCAGGAGAGCCATGGCCGGATCATGGTCAGGATGGTTGGGATGCGGACGACGAAGAAATTCAAAGCCCACCCACCACCCACTTTGTAGCCTCTGTCGATGATCTAACCGACGTGCTAGACTTCGACTCCGAAGATATCGACGGTATGGACGACGCTGCCGGAGACGACCAAGAACCAGCGCCTACTGGGCACTGGAAAGCCACCTCAACTCACGACGTATACATGGTGGATACACCAAAAGGAAGCGATAACGAGGAACAACGGGACGTGGCGAAGGATAATTCCCCCGAAAAACAACCAAAACGGCGACGCAAGCGCCGCCCGAAGTCCTGCCTCGATAACAACAGCACCCATACTGACCCAGCCATAGAGCAGGGCGAACCAGTGGACGACGAACATGCCACCAAGAAACCATCCGAACAGGATGAATTGGACAAGCAACCCATCCCCGGCGAAAACAACAGTCCAGACGATCTCACGCCGGATACATCACCGGAGCATAAGAACCTTCACAAAGGCTCATCGACACTGCAAGAAGTTTGAAGAAGCAGAAGCGGAAGCTCAAAATAGCGGAAGACGTACTCAGAATGAGATGGAGCAAAGTACTCAAGACCGCAGATAAATACGGTGATAGTCACCAAGCAAAGAGCTACCCGAAGCGCAAGCTGTTGCCCGAATTTGACGAGGAGGCCGTAGAGCCCCCACAGTCAAAAAACAAAGAGGCCGCCTGGCCGGATAGACGACCAGATGACAGGCTAAGAGCGGCAAGCGGCGCCGCACACAAGCCGGCGCACGATCCACATAAGGATCCTCGCAAAAAGGATGGCCCGGTCAAGTCCATATATGGGCCAAAAAAGAAGGCTCCAGGAAGCAACACAACACACCGAGTGTTCGAAGATAACGGCACACCTAAATACAGGGGCGCCGCACACCCACTATGTTTCGCCGATGGGGTACTGGATCATGAATTTCCAGTGGGATTCAAACCCGTAAACATAGAGGCATATGACGGAACAACACACCCCGGAGTCTGGATTGAGGATTATATCCTACACATACATATGGCTAGAGGAGACGATCTCCACGCGATAAAATACCTACCACTCAAGCTCAAAGGGCCAGCTTGGCATTGGCTCAAAAGCCTCCTAGAAAATACCATCGGAAGTTGGGAAGAGCTCGAGGATGCGTTTCGAGCAAATTTTCAGGGAACTTATGTCCGCCCTCCGGATGCAGACGATTTAAGTCACATAACTCAACAGCCCGGAGAGTCAGCACGCAAATTCTGGAATAGGTTCCTCACCAAAAAGAACCAAATAGTCGACTGTCCGGATGCCGAAGCCTAAGAAGCCTTTAAACATAACATCCGAGACGAATGGCTCGCCAGACACCTCGGCCAGGAAAAACCAAGAACAATGGCCGTGCTAACAAGCCTCATGACCCGCTTTTGCGCGGGGGAAGACAGCTGGCTGGCAAGATGCAGCACCAGCGACCCGAGTACATCTAAAGTCAGGGATGGAAATGGGAAATCACGACGCAGAAAAGATCATCGCCGGAATAAGGAAAATGGCCCAAATAGCACGGCGGTCAACGCCGGGTTCAAAAGCTCTCGGCCGAATAACAAAGCACTGCCTCTTAAGGACAACAGTGACGAGCTATCCAACCTAAACAAAATCTTGGATAGGATATGTCAAATCCATAGTACCCCCGGGAAGCCTGCAAACCATACCCACAGAGATTGTTGGGTCTTCAAGCAGTCCGACCGACTTAACGCCGAACACAAGGGGCTCGACACACCAAGCGAAGACAATGACGAACCCCATAAGCAGCACGCCGGAAAACAGAAGACTTTCCCACTAGAAGTCAAAACAGTGAACTCACTTCATGTGATAACAAGGAAAAATAGTGCAGCACCTGCTAAAGCACGCGCCGCACGGTCCACCCTAGCGGAGTCTCGAAATTGGATGTCAAAACCAATTACTTTCGACCATCAGGATTACTGCAGAAGTATTCGAAACATAGGAGGGACTACTTTGATATTGGATCCCATAATCGACGGACTACAATTTACACAAGTCCTAATGGATGGCGGCAGTGATATAAACCTGCTATACCAGGACACCATCCTCAGAATGGGGATAGACCCTACCAAAATTCGCCATAGCAGCACTTCCTTCAAAGGAGTGACGCCAGGCCTTTATGCCAATTGTACAGGCTCTGTACTACTAGAGGTTGTGTTTGGTTCATCCGACAACTTCCGTCGCGAAAAGCTAATCTTACATATCGCCCCATTCAAAAGTAGCCATCAAGCACTACTGGGACGCGAAGCTTTCGCCCGCTTTAACGCAATACCGCATTACGTGTCTCTTACACTTAAAATGCCCGGTCCACGCGACATAATCTCATTAAAGGGTAACTCCGAGTGTTCCTCGACCACGGAAAAACGTGAGACTGCCTTGACAGCCACACACTAATCCGGCCTTGCTGATCAAAGCCCCTAAAAACAGGTCATTCAGACCTCGGACACGGTTAGGCGAGTCCGGTATAAATAAACAAGGGGCTTCCCAGCCGCATACCTCTTTACAAGGGGCTGCACGTATGAACAATGAGAGCCAATAAAGCTCAACTTTATTTATCTTCCAAATCATACTCTGTTTTAAATACATTTTTCGCGCGATATTTTTTCCAAACTAAGTTCTTCTCTTTTACAGATGAACCACGTGCTACACCCGTCCAGGATACAACACAACGGAGACACAGGCGCAGATGTGCAGCAGGGACCCGTTGCAAGGATTCTTTTCAGATTAAGACCCTACGTAAACCTTTCTTACTGTCTCTTATTGATACACATCCCGCAGTTTCCTACCATAACCGAGGAGGAGGCTGGCGTTTTGGCATCGGCCGCGTCAGAAGTTCTCGCCCGTACCTGGACACTAGGGGCTTAGGGCATTGTTCTGCCCGTTATCATAAAGACCGAATACCTCAGGGAGTGTTCGGCGTCTCGAGTTAGGCCTTATATGCATCAGCTCTGAATCATGTCTTTGGTCAAATATTGGGTTTGCCCGGCTCCTGTGTTTTGCTGCCTTACGTTCCGCTCCATCGGCTAACGCGGCACCAGGAGAACTACTGCGATTGTGCCCCGGTTCGGCCGGGCGAGCACCTCAGTAGAGAAAGCCGAAAACTAACTGTCATGATATAGCGAGAGACTGGTCAACCACTCGATCGACTACTGGAATGTTTAGAATTCCTCCGCTTTGATGAAGGACCGCTTCCCGGTCAGGCACACACGCGCCCCGAGTTCGGAGAGCGCAGTGCCTCTGGGGGCTATATAGTAGCCCCACCATCGAGCTCCTATGGCTAAGTGAAAGTGATAAAGCATTATAGTCCGGTTGCCTAGTTTGCTATGCTATCACCTCCTTCAAAGGACCAAGACGTTGGATTAAGTGTGAAAATGCGCTTTTTTTTGGAAACACCCCCGCACCATGTGCGTGGGGGCTGAAGCCAAAGACTGCCATCTTTCAGGTTATACATACATATACATTAACGGCCGCACAGGAGATATTTCAATACTTGAACGCACAAGTATAAATAGCCGTTACATTATAAATATGGTTTCACAAATCATACATGTCATTTGAACATAACATTTTTCGAGCACTGCGACTCTATTAAACGAGCGCCCTGCAGGACTTCCTCAAAATAGTGCTCGGCGGGTAATCGGCTTTTGTCCGAACCCCGGGATGCAACATCAGTGGCATCCATCTCCGCCCAGTATGTCTTAACACGGGCGAGAGCCATCCGCGCACCCTCTATGCATGCCGATCGCTTCATCGCCTTGATATGCGGCACCGCCCCAAGGAATTGCTGCAATAAGCCAAAATAACTCTTCGGCTTGGGCCTTTCCGGCCATAGATGAGCCACCACATCCGTCATGGCAAATCCGGACAATCTATTCAGCTCAGCCCACTCAGCCAACTGATCGGTCAACGGAAGTGGACGCTCCAGACTATGGAATTGAGACCAAAAAAGCTCTTCCATTTCGTGATCCTTCTGGCTTTGGAAGTGCACAACTGCGTCCGCCGCACTCGCCGCCAAATTCAGATAAGGATCCTCCACACCCCACAACTGGCCCAACTGAGCATACTTCGGATCCGTGAACTTCCTACGCAGTAGAAAGGGCTTTCCAGCCGCAATGTCTCCGGCCTGACGCAGTTCCTCCTTTATAGCCCGCATTGCAGAACGGGCATCCTTGGCTTCGGCGGTGGCCTTCTTCAGGTCCTCTTGCTCCGCTTGGCGTTCTCTTTCAAGAACCTCATAGCGGTCGGTAGCATCTTTTAGTTTCACGGCCATTCTGGCCATCTCCTCCCTGCTTCGGCAGTGAGCAACCTTTTCGGCTTTTAGTTCCTCCGCTGCCTTCGAGGCAGCCGCATCACTTTTTCTGGCTTGCTCCTTGGCTCGAGCAAGCTCTGCCCGAAGGTCTTCCACAACATCGGCACCATCTGCATCAAGCATACATGTTGTAACGAGTGGGCATCAGCTCCCTTACTAGGTGACCACGGAGAAACCACCTACCTTGTGACTCGTCAAGTCGTTTATTGACCAGCGCGATGTCCGCATCCGCAACGTCGAGTTGCCGCTTCAGCTCGGCAACTCTATCAGTCCGGCTGGCCACCGAACGTTCCGCCACCTACATAGGAAAGGCAGCATTTTATAACTAAGATTATGATCCTCGGCATGCTGTCGCTTTCGACAACATACCGAGTCTTAGGGGTTACTATCTATATAGGGCGCACTCTATGTGCAAAACTGTCAAAAGGTATGTCATTTTTTGCGTACCTCAAACCCCGTCAGTAAACTTCTGACGGCCTCATGCAACCCGCTCTCGGCAGATGAGATCCTTTCAATCACCGTACTCATTAATGCGCGGTGATCTTCTGAGATAGACGCCCTGTCGAGCAGATCCTGCAGCTCCACCGGCCGTACTCCAGTGGGTGCTGAACTCCCTGGCCCCGCCGGACTCGGGGAGACCCTCCGTGACGACACCTCAGGGTCGTCCGCCCCGCCTAACGGGGCGGCAGATGGAGGCGTTTTGCTCTCCATCATCTCCGGACGAAGGTCCCCCGAGGATGCGCTCTGCTGAGAAGGGCTGAGATCCGAACTACAAGGTAAAAACTTCGGTTATCCTTAGAAATAAAATAGGGATGCCCCTTATTACAAAACTCCCTTTTTTCTACTTACGGCTCACTGGAGGGCTGATTCCTTTGGGGAGACTGTGCGGCCGGGACTCCTCCCGGCACAGGACCTTCCGGTGCAGATTTCTTTCCCCGCTTTGAGGCCTTGGCCTCCGGGTCTTCGGAAGCGGTCCTCTTCTCCCCCTGGAGGGAGGGATTCTTGATTCCCCCCTTGCTGAGAGCCTCCATAGCAGAGGTGGTAGTTTCCCTGTTTCCCCCTTCGCCCTCCTCCGAAGGCGCTACCTCCAACATTTTGATTAACACGGGATCCGACGTGGTCTCAGGGAGGGGGGCCGGACACCGCATCAGTTTTGCTTGCGCTATCCACACTTGTCCAAGGGATAGCCAGTTAAAAGGCAAATCCATGATAAATAAATGGACGATATGTCCGGACACAGGGCTACTTACTTGAGTATCCGGGCGATTGCAGCTTAAGCCAGCGTCCTCGGTCAAGTCCGGACACATCTCTTGTGATCCGAAGAACAGTTTGTACATCTCCACGGGTGTCGTACCCATGAAGTGTTGGAGAGCTCATGGTCCCTCCCGATTGAATTCCCACAGGCGGAGGGGGCGACGTTTGCAGGGCAGAAGACGCCGAATCAACATAACCTGCGTCACTACGACCAGGTTGATCTCCCTCTCTCGGAGGTCTCGAATCCGGCCCTGCAATAGGGGTACGTCCTTGGACGGCCCCGGTCAAGCCCTTTGTTGACCCATGATGTCAGCCATTGTGGAGGGCCCGAGCAAAAGGCGGGCGGCGGCCTCTGCCTGCTGCCCCTGGGAGTGGTGATATAGAACCACTCCTGTTGCCACAAGCCGAGCTCCTCCTAAAAAGAACCCTCGGGCCATGGAGCATCGGCCCTTTTGCCTATAACCGCCACGCCGCACTCTGCCTGACGCCCCTCAATCGTCTTCCGCTCCACGTTGAAGGTTTTGAGCCACAAACCAAAGTGAGGGGTAGTGCGGAGGAAGGCTTCACAGACGACAATAAATGATGAGATGTGGAGGATGGACTCCGGAGCCAAGTCGTGGAATTCCAGCCCATAGTAAAACATGAGCCCCCTCACGAAGGGATCCATCGGGAAGCCTAAAACCCGACGGAGGTGAGACACGAACACGACACTCTCGCCAGGCTCGGGAGTAGGAATCACTTGCCCTTGGGCAGGCAACCTATGCGAAATCTCATAGGTTAAGTACCTGGCGCCTCTCAGCTTTAGCACGTCCTCTTCCGTGACGAAGGAGGGCATCCACCGGCCCTGTAGGTCGGAGCCGGACATTGTCGAAGGTCCAAAGTGCCCGAATCTGGAGCCCTGGGTGTTGGAACTCGAGGCGAGGGGCGGATTCGGTTGAGGATTGAAGAAAAGGAACAGGCCTTGGTCTCATTATAAAGAGGGAGAATACCAAGAGCCGTCCCCATGACCGTTTGGAACTCGCCTTCGATGGAGGGGGCATGGCAACGGGCGCGGTTGGGTTACCCACGTCCCTATTGATGAGAATCCTGGAATAAGGGGAACACGATCTCTGCTTCGACAAGACGTGCCAAGGAAACTGCTTCGCTAAACGCGCTGAGGTGGTATGATAAAAACGATTCGAGTAAAAGCTTGGTTGTGGTGTGATGTCACGCCACAAAATACGTCAGCAGATTGAACTTGTGTAAATATTATTCTCTCTACGGTGGTATGTGGAATTTATTTTACAGAGCCGGACACTATCCTGGTGTTCACAATCTTCTATGAATTATTCGGAGGAGAAACCCGCCTTGCAATGCCGAAGACAATATGCGCGCCGGACTCGTCGTCATTGAAGCCTGGTTCAGGGGCTACTTAGGGAGTCCCGGACTAGGGGGTGTCCGGATAGCCGAACTATCATCATCGGCCAGACTCCAAGACTATGAAGATACAAGATTGAAGACTTCGTCTCGTGTCCGGATGGGACTTTCCTTGGCGTGGAAGGCAAGCTTGGCGATACGGATATGTAGATCTCCTACAATTGTAACCGACTCTGTGTAACCCTAGCCCTCTCCGGTGTCTATATAAACCGAAGGGTTTTAGTCCGTAGGACAGAACAACAATCATACCATAGGCTAGCTTCTAGGGTTTAGCCTCCTTGATCTCGTGGTAGATCCACTCTTGTACTACCCATATCATCAATATCAATCAAGCAGGAGTAGGGTTTTACCTCCATCGAGAGGGCCCGAACCTGGGTAAAAACATCGTGTCCCTTGTCTCCTATTACCATCCGCCTAGATGCACAGTTCGGGACCCCCTACCCGAGATCCGCCGGTTTTGACACCGACACTCGCCTTTCATCTCCTTCCCCTAGTATCTGTACCTCACAAGCTTGTCGTGCGAGGAGATGTTGGTGAAGCTATTTGGATGATTGAGGTCATCCTCTGAGAATGCCTTAGCCTTCATGTACGGGGCAGTATGGGCCATGGCATAGAGGTCGTACAGCGGTGGCACATCCTTCTTGTTGTGTCGCGCCTGAAAGAGAGCAACATGGTAAATTAGTAACTAAAGCTAGCATGAAGAATGAAATTGCATGAATCGAACCACGTACCCAGTGATCCCCGTACCCAAACAGGTTGGAGCTCCCTTGATGGTGCGGCACAACTCGCATCTGGGCACGCTTGTCCTTGGCCTTTTTGTGCGTGGCTAGCCATTGGGGAGAGCACCACTCATCCACCAACCTCTCCCAACAGTCCATGTTATCCGCACACCATCTCTGGGGCACATAAGTTAGACAAAGAGAAATTTCAGCGCTACGCCTACGAATCAAATCAAGGAAACTAGTACAAGGCCTTAAGAATAGGTAAATACCATCATCTACTTGTCCTTACTCAGATACTTGAGGCGGCACTTCTTCTTCTCCCTCCTGATGTTAGTCGAGGCGTAGTAGTCTCCGACAGCCTAGACCTGAGCCTTGTGCCGTGTGTTCTGAAGTAGGCACTTGCACTCGGCTTCAAGAACCATAGTCATGTCCGCCTTGTGTTCCTCAAGACACCTGTAGAAGGTCTGCAATCAAACAAGACAACACCGATCATTATTACAATCACTAGGTACTGTTGATTTTTAATTATGTAAAGGAGAACTTACCCAAAACCGTCATCTCACAATGTCGGACACCGTCTAGCACACGACACCATCGACCATCTCCCCCGACGGGGCCGGGGCAGCCTGGTACAGCTCCCAGGTGAGTGCTAGTTGTGGAGTCTCACCCTCACCGGGCAACGTGACCCACCCCGGGAAGTGGTAACGGACTAGAGTACCAAGGACCTGGTTGGGCCTGCGGACCTTATCTGCGTGTACTCAGCACCTACAATATGACAAGGCCAACACATTAGATATTAATTTGAACAAACATGAAGGCAAAAGGTTAAGAAGAGTAAATTAATGCACTTCTCCCCGTTAGGTTGAATCAACCACCTCTGGCCGCGGGTCGCTGGCACGGACGGTAGCTTAGTACCACCATGCTGGTAGACCTTCTTGCCCTCCTCAACCCACTTGCTCTCGCTGTAGCTATCCTCAGATAAGGTCTCCTCGATATCATCATCATGGTCACTAGTCTCCGGAGTCACGTGTGATGAAGACTCTGGGACCCTAGTCTCCTGGGAGGAAGACTGTGGGATCCGAGTCTCCTGGGAGGAAGACACTGGGACCCGAGGCTCGGGGACCAGAGCCTTGTCAACAGGAGGCTCGGTACCAGAGGCTCGTCGCCCCGAGGCTCGTGGATCAGAGTCCGACATGGATCGAGATCAGCCGGGTCCACTTGAGACGAAGCACTCCGGTGGTCTGGAGACTCAGCGCGGGGTGGCAGCGAGGAAGGAACAACAACCTTCCTACCTCTGCCAGCTCCCCGTCCACCTCTACCTGCACCCCTCTTCTTCCCCCGACCTCCTCTCCCGGCCGAAGAGAGTGAGCAGAAGCCGGCAGGGCCAGATAAGGATCAGACTAGCAGCGAGCATGGCAATGAGGACAACCCCAAGGACGCGACAAGGAAGAAAGTGGTGCAGTGCCCAGTGTACTTCATCAGCTCCTTGTTACAGGGGGCTAGATGGAGGTACTCTGGTGTGCAAAAGTTGATCTTTGGCCTTATCATGGCCAAAAGGAAACTGCACCACTACTTCCAAGCCCATGAGATCATGGTTGTTACTCGTTTACCGTTGCAACGGATACTTCAAAACCCATAGGTTACTGGTAGAATAGTGGAGTGGGCTTTGGAGCTATCCAGCTTTGGTTTGATGTTTGAGAGCACATCAACTGTCCAGGAGCAGGGTGTTGGCAGAGTTTATTGTAGAATGGACACCAACCCCTGATGAGCAAATGACAGAGACAGTTACCCCCGGCAAGGAATCACGCCAAGAATGGATTATGTATTTTGATGATGCCTTTTCCCTGCAATGTGTGGGGGTTGGCGTGCTTCTTGCTGCCCCCTCCAGGGAGCACTTGAAGTACGTCATCCAGATGTATTTTTCACGAAATAAGCTACCAACAATACAACAAAGTATAAAGGGCTCCTTGTCGGGCTCATAATTGCAGCCGAATTGGGAATTAAGAAGCTGATCATTCGAGGAGATTCACAACTGGTGGTGAGGCAAGTTAACCGAGATTATCAAAGTCCATTGATGGAGGCATACATCGAGTAAGTGAGAATATTGGAGGAGCACTTTGACGGATTACAGACAGAGCACGTACCCCATGCGGAAAACAGCATAGTTGATCATCTGTCAAAGTGTGCTGCACAGAAGCTTCCTGTGGAACCAGGGACTTTTGTTCTCCATCTTACTCAGCCCTCCGTATCCCCAGCAACAATGGACCAGAAGAGGAGAAAGTTGGACACCAGAAAACCTCTCCCGGTAGAGCCGTCCGCTCCCGGCAGAGACCCTGCTAGAAACAACTCCTCGCAGCTTGCCGGACCCCCCCTCCTGCCAGATCCATGGACCCTGTGCACGAGGCTAGTGCTCCCGCAGCAGAGGAGGTGCTGCTAGTCCTCGTTGCCGAGCCACAGGCTCCAACGTGGGCAAGGCACATTGTCTGCTTCATCCAAACTGGAGAGCTTCCCGAGGATCAAGAAGAAGCTGAAAGAGTAGCCCAGAGGTTCAGTATGTATCAGTTTGTCGATTACACTCCATGCAGAAGAAAGCCCAACAGTGTGAAATTAAAGTGTGTTTGCCGGGAAGAAGGAAAGGAACTGCTGGCTGAGATACACAAAGGAATGTGCGGCTCCCACATTGCATCAAGGGCATTAGTTGGGAAAGCATTCCAGCCAGGATTCTATTGGCCCACAACCCTCCAAGATGCGGTCGAGCTAGTGAGTAAGTGTGAAGCCTGTCAGTTCCATTCCAAGAAAACCAACCTGCCTGCCCGAGCGCTTCAGACAATCCCTCTATCATGCCATTTTTGGCCTGCAGGCTCAATATCCTCGGCCACTTCCCCTGAGCCTTTGAATTATTGTTCATTGCCATCGAGAAGTTTACAATGTGGCCGGAAGTGACTGCCGTGAGAAAGGTGACTGCTCAGTCAGCTATCAAGTTCTTGAAATATCTGGTGTGTCGTTTCGGAGTTTCGACAAGGATCATCACTGACAACGGCACCCAGTTCTCGAGTCACGCCTTCATGCAATATGTTCATGCCCTCATATGCAAGATCTCATTCGCCTCTGTGGCACACCCCCGGAGCAATGCACAAGCTGAGAGGGCGAACCCTGAAGTGCTTCGAGACTCAAGACAAGAACCTTTGATACGCTGCAGAAGCACGTCATGTGGTGGATTGAGGAGCTGCCGGTACTTCTCTAGTCCCTTAGAATGACACCAAACCGAGCTACCGGCCAGACTCACTTCTCCCTGGTCTACGGGACAGAAGTAGTTATCCCCACATAACTCATTTACAGCTCGCCTCAAGTACTTGCTTACGATGAAATCGTGCCAGATCAGCACCGGCGTGATGACGCTATGCTACTCGAGGACAACCGTCTCTGGGTTGCTATGCTACTGCACGCTATCAGCAAGCCCTGCATCGCTATCACAGCCGCAGGGTTCATGCCGGTGTCTTCAGGAAGGTGACCTTGTCTTTAGGCGCGTTCAGTCCCCAATAGTACACACAAGTTGTCACCAAAGTGGGAAGGCCCTTACCGGGTAGTACGAGTGACCAGACCTGGCACAGTCCATCGGGAGACCAGAGATGGCACTCTGTTGCAAAAATTATGGAATATTGAGCATCTCCGTAAGTTCTACCCATAAGGTGCGAGGCTGCCGAGCCCGGCAGCCACCCATTTGTACAGGCCTTTCCTAAGTTGCATGTAACCCCTTGTACAAAGCCGGGGCGATGACCCCGTGCAAGAGAAAACAAAGAAGCGTTGTAGGGGGCCCCCAACCTAAATTGTATGCATGCATGAGCATTACAGATCACTGCATAAGCATTTTTCATGAGCACCTGCATATGCATATTGATAGGATCACATCCTGCATTCATTCTCATCTGCATGGAGTTGCATGTTCTCACTATGGAATTGGCTTTGACAAAAGGAGTGAGAAGATTGCCCGGTAATACGATCCCGGTAAGCCAATTAGATAAGTTCTACCTCTTGTCTATTCATGTTCTGTAAGCTATAACTTGTGCATTAGAAAGCCTTGCCGCTTCTTCAAGACTTAGGTACTCCCATCCCTGGCCTGAATGATGCTTCAGTTGGGATGGTCATAGTTTCCTTTGATAAAAGGAAGTTGGCGGGGGGCTGGCCCTTTCTATCTATAACCCGGCAGATAAGGTTCTCCGGCAGACAAAAAGAGGGGACGGCGGGATAGCCTGCAGGGACAAACTCATTTATTTACACTAAAGAGGCATCTTGCCTCTGCATGGACGTACACATGCGCGAGTTCCCAGCAAGGTTCATCTTTTTCATTAACATGCAAATACAAGTACAAGCATTATATAACACAAACATGGACATGAGAGATTACATTACTTGAATTAAAATTTGGCAAGTGCCTACAGTTTTAAGATTGAAAAAAGATAAGGGCCCTGTAAACTCGTCTCCCTGTTCCTTCTCCTCCCAGGATGTACGGAGAGAAGAAAAAGGCCGGGAGCAACATCCAAGCCAGAGTACACTCCGATCTCGTCGAGACTTGTCGAGCGCAAGGCCTGACAAGATCGGCAGTGGCGAAGCCGCAAAGGAGGGAGACGGCCCGGCAGCGCCCTTGGTCGCCACCATCTGGGCCCTCCAGAAGCCCCAGCTCGAGCGACAGTGGAGTCATCCACCAAATCTCAGCTGGAAGACTGCTGGAGGAGGCGAAGGCACCAAGAGAACAGCCCCCCCCTCCCCGGTGACCGGGAGGCCGGTGATGCCGGTGCCGGGGAGGAAGGGAGGAATGAGAAGACAAGGCAGTAGGACGTCAGGATGAGACAAATGCACGATGAAGTCGTGCTCTATCATGATGACCTGCCTCCCGCCTTCACCATCTTCCCTCGCTTCATCTTCATCAACACCTCGCCAGGACCGCCCGACCCACGGTCCGACACCCCCTCTGAAGAGATGGTAAATGACCAAGACGGCCAAGGGGCAAGATGCGTGCTGCTCCCCTCCTTGGTGAGCATGAAGGCATGCCCCTCGTCGACATCAACTCCAGCTCCAACGAGAGGGGTTGTACTAGGATTTCCAACGATCCCGAGCCCCTCACCTTGGACTTGGACCAAGCTCACTCCCCAAGCATAATCACTCTTGCTCGGCATTATCAACTCGAAGCTAAAGTCTGGAGGCCAGCCCCAGGCTCCCCTTCCTGGCATATTCAAGACGGAGCAAGACAGAAGAAGAGGAGGATATTGTTGGTTGCCTCCACTCCTCCCCCGTTCTCCCTTTTATAGATGAACAGGAGACTAGGGGCTGAATCCGCGGCGGATGGACACCACCCTCCTCCACCAGTACAAGGAAGCTGGCACCTCGCCATTAAGCTCTCCCGCGCCATGTGCCTCCGTTACCTACCCCGCGTGATGCATGCGGCGTACGTGTCTGAGGATAAGGGCGTGGTGGGAAGAGTGAATTGGAAGTTTCTACCCCGTGCGATAAAGTCATGCACATGCCATTACTGGAGGGGCCCCACAACTATTGGCTTTACACGATGCGTGGGGATACCAGAAACTGGCCTGAAATCAAGACTAATGAAGAAGCGAAGAAGATCTTAAGAGACCAGCCTCTTCAGCAATGCTACATGTGCACTTGTTAGGCCCTACCCCGACGATGCTCGGCAGTGCATCCGGGGTAGGCCCGGGGGCTTCTGCCGGTGCAATAGACCCAGGGCCTGTTGACCTGACTGTGCACAGGCACAAGATCAAGATTGAACTACCAAAGCAAGTGACGAAGAGACAGGATGAGCCAACTAACAGATCATAAGGAACCAAGACTAAGACAGAGGAGCCAAATATTATCGAGAGAGAGGCCTCGTTTGCTGGGCAGGCGAGCCCGGCAAGGGGCGAGGCCACCCCAAGATGGAGACGACCGAGCCATCCCGGCAGGGCCTGCCGGGACTCATAGAGGCCAGATCAGCTCACCGACTGCTCCACCACGACCCACATCGCCGATCAGTGCGGTGTTAAGACGCAAGATGATTAAGTGGCAGCCATTCGCCACATGGCAGCCACTTCCTACCAAGGAAACCCACAGATGACACCCGTCTAGTGACGTGTCAAGCAAGCAGGCATGGAGCTGGCGAATTACCCCAGCAAGCCTTGCCAAGCAACCAACAACTTGTCACTAAGCGGTGCACTAAATGCACGTTGTCAGTCCGCCAAGTTAGGTATGATAGCACTATTTGCTATCATATCAGTGTCTAGTGACTAATTTGCCACTGTGGTAACCCCTTGATCTATAAAAGGAGGCCCATGGCAACAAATCGGGAGGTTAGAAGTTTAGACCACTCACACCACCATATGCGTGTGGTCGCTTCCACCCTGCTGCAACCGCTACTGAGAAAGTGTACTATGCACCACCACCACCTTTCCACCATCAATCCAGCACAGCAGGAGTAGGGTTTTACGCCTCACGGCGGCCCGAAACTGGGTAAAACTGCCTGTGTGATCACTGTTGTGCTGCCTTGCGCTGGTTTGCTCTTTGTGCAACGTGACTCCCCCTGCCGAACCAGCAAGGGGCCATTCTGGTCGCATAGGTGGTCGTGGTTTCCCGTAACATTAGATCAAACAGATCGAAGAGGGCCCATGGGGAACCAGGGCATGCCTACCCCCTGGGCGCGCCCTGGTTGCTTGTGGGCCACTCCTTCATCTTTGGACCCTCTCCGAAGCTTCTAGGGTCTCTTATGTCCAAAAAAATTGTCAAAAAGTTCCGTGACATTTCGACTTTGTTTGGTACTAGTATCCTAGCAAACCAAATACAGGCAAAAACAGCAACTGGCACTTGGCACTAAGTTAATAGGTTAGTCCCAAAAATGATATAAAATGACATATAATTGCATATAAAACATCCTAGATACTAGAATAGCATGGAAGAATAAAAAATATAGATACGTTGCAGACGTATCAATGACACACTTGATATTGCTTTTTCTGGTGGCACTATGTCTGAAGGCACTATTGATAATGATTTTGTTATGCCTACTACTTATTGTAATGATCATGATTGAGGTGATAATTATGATGCTTCTTTTGATCTTGGAAATTTATTTAAGTTTCATAATGAATCTATTATTGATAATAACATTTGAAATATTATTGAAAGTGGGTTTGGAAGAGCATCAACTTTTAAAAAGAATCCCGCTACTTTGGAGAGCTTTTGTGAGAACCCGGAATTAACCTCTAGATCCTCCTGTGTTTAATTGTCAACCCCAGGATCATTGTTGACAGCACAACGAAATGATATCATTGCAGAATACGTAAAAGCATTATAAATAGTATATTTGTCACAAGCCATACCTATTGAAATGTCTCATGACATTTATTACAATCAGAAAATAGCGGTAAGTACAATGCATAGCGACTCCATCTCAACAACAGGCAGTCAATATACTCCACGTGTCCTCACTTCTACGGATCGCCAAAGTAGTCATAGTCCTCACTAATACGTCCATTTTGCATCATGCTTTTATATCGATATCTATTTCATTATGGGCTATTATTACACGTTATGTCACAATACTTATGGCTATTCTCTCTTATTCTACAAGGTTTATCATGAAGAGGGAGAATGCCGGCAGCTGGAATTCTGGGCTGGAAAAGGAGCAAATATTGGAAACCTATTCTGCATAGCTCCAAAAGTCCTGAAACTCCACGAAAGTCATTTTTGAAATTAAGAAGAATTATTGAGCAAAGAAAGTACCAAAGGGGGACCACACCCTGGCCACGAGGGTGGGGGGCATGCCCACCCCTACTGGGCGCGCCCCTCTGTCTCGTGGCCCCCCTGGTGGCCCTCCAGTGCCCATCTTCTGCTATATGAAGTCTCTTACCCTGGAAAAAATCATAAGAAAGCTTATGGGATGAAACTCCACCGCCACGAGGAGGAACCTTGGCGGAACCAATCTAGGGGTCTGGCGGAGCTGTTCTGCCGGGGAAATTCCCTCGCGGGAGGGGGAAATCATCACCATTGTCATCACCAACGATCCTCTCACTGGGAGGGGGTCAATCTCCATCAACATCTTCACCAGCACCATGTCCTCCCAAAACCCTAGTTCATCTCTTGTATCCAATCTTGTAACCAAACCACAAATTGGTACCTGTGGGTTGCTAGTAGTGTTGATTACTCCTTGTAGTTGATGCTAATTGGTTTATTTGGTGGAGGATCATATGTTTAGATCCTTAATGCATATTAGTACTCCTCTGATCATGAACATGAATATGCTTTGTGAGTAGTTACATTTGTTCCTAAGGACATGGGTGAAGTCTTGCTATTAGTAGTCATGTGAATTTGGTATTCGTTCGATATTCTGATGAGATGGATGTTGTCTCTCCTCTAGTGGTGTTGTGTGAACGTCGACTACATGAAACTTCACCATTATTTGGGCCTAGAGGAAGGCATTGCAAAGTAATAAGTAGATGATGGGTTGCTAGAGTGACAAAAGCTTAAACCTAGTTTATGCGTTGCTTTGTAAGGGGCTGATTTGGATCCACTAGTTTCATGCTATGGTTAGGTTTACCTTAATACTTCTTTTGTAGTTGTGGATGCTTGCAATAGGGGTTAATCATAAATGGGATGCTTGTCCAAGAAAGGGCAGTACCCAAGCACCGGTCCACCCACATATCAAATTATCAAAGTACCGAACGTGAATCATATGAGCGTGATGAAAACTAGCTTGACGATAATTCCCATGTGTCCTCGGGAGTGCTTTTCTCATTATAAGAAATTGTCCATGCTTGTCCTTTGCTACAAAAAGGATTGGGCCACCTTGCTGCACCTTATTTACTTTTATTGCTTGTTACCTGTTACAAATTATCCTATCACATAACTATCTGTTACCTACAAACCGCTTGTCATTTCCTTCTGCTCCTTGTTGGGTTTGACACCATTACTTATAGAAAGGACTACGATAGATCCCCTATACTTGTGGGTCATCAAGACTCTTTTCTGGCGCCGTTTCCGGGGAGTGAAGCGCCTTTGGTGAGTGGAACTTGGTAAGGAAACATTTATATAGTGTGCTGAAATTTTCTGTCACTTGTTACTATAGAAACTAATCCTTTGAGGGGCTTGTTCGGGGAATCTTCACCCCGACCTGTAGAGCAAAGAGTTGCTCCTCAACCTACTGAACCTATTGAAAATGTTTACTTTGAGATTCCTTCAGGTATGATAGAGAAACTGCTAGCTAATCCCTTTACACCTTATCTATGTGGATGAAGTTTGTGGATTATTTAAGCTTGCAGGTATACCCGATGATGTTGTCAAGAGGAAGGTCTTCCCTTTATCTTTGAAGGGAGATGCATTGACATGGTATGGGCTATGTGATGATACGGGATCTTGGAACTATAAACAATTGAAATTGGAATTTCACCACAAGTTCTATCCTATGCATCTTGTTCATCGTGATCGTAATTACATATATAATTTTTGGCCTCGCGAAGGAGAAAGCATCGCTCAAGCTTGGGGGAGGCTTAAGTCTGTTATATTCATGCCCCAATAATGAGCTCTCAAGAGAACCAATTATTCAAAAAATTTATGCTCGGCTTTCTCTCAATGATCGCACCATGCTCGATACTTTCTGTGCTGGTTCTTATATGCTGAAGACTATTGAATTCAAATGGGACTTATTGGAAATAATGAAACGCAACTCTGAAGATTGGGGTTCCGACGATGGTAAGGAGTCAGCTATGACACCTAAGTTTGATTGTGTTAAATCCTTTATGGATACCGATGCTTTTCGTGGATTTAGCGCTAAATATGGAGTTGACTCTGAGATAGTAGCTTCTTTCTATGAATCTTTTGTTACTCACGTTGATCTCCCCAAGGAGAAGTGGTTTAAATATAATCCTGCCGTTGAAGTAAAAGTAGTTGCACCTGTTACAGTTGAAGAAAAGATTATCACTTATAATGATTGTATTGTTCCTACTGCTTATGTTGAGAAACCACCTTTCCCTATTAGGATAAAGGATTATGCTAAAGCTTCAACTGTGGTTCGTAAGAGTAATCACTACAAAAAAAAGACACATCCGTGACATTTTGGGCCGAACGAAATTTTTTCTGTCATACATATGACACTTCTATGACGATAATTGTGACAAAACCCGGTATCATCATAGATGTGGTGGGCTCCTACTTCTATGACAAAAAATCATGACAGAAAATGGGATTTTCGTCCTGGGTGGGCCAGAGACGCAGCTGCTTGACATTCTTTGGGTCGTCCATGACAGAAAAAACCGTGGTAGAAGCGAGGGGGAGGAAAATTTCGGGGAGTTCCCGGTTACGGTGGGAGGTCGGGGGCCGAGCGATGCACATTTCTCTCATACACATACGCGCGTGTGTGCGAGGCGTTGGCTCTAACTGAACCCGAGCGAGGCGTTGGGATCTAACTGAACCCGAGCGATTGCACTACAGGCTACGCTTTACTGAACCTGAGCGATCGATCGATGGCTGTTAACTGAACCCAATCGAGCGATTCCTTCGCTACTGCTGCTAACTGAAGCCGATCGATGCTGCATCTGGGATGAACAGTGAGCGTTGCGGGGGGGGGGGGGGGGGGGTTGGATGAACAGTGAGCGGTGGCATTGCCTCTGGATGAACAGGACCCCGTGGTGTGGTGGAGGGCTGGATGAACAGTAGACGGTGGAGGGGTGCCCGTGGAGGGGTGGTTGAACAGGAACCCGTGGTGTGGAGGGCTGGATGAACAATAGACGGTGGAGGGGTGGTTGAACAGTAGCCGGTGGAGTAGCACGCGGTGGAGGCTGGATGAACAGGAGCTCGTGGAGGCTGGAGGAGGTCGACGGTAGCCCGTGGAGGCTGGAGGAGGTCGAGGTGGAGATGAACAGTATCCCGTGGAGTCCCGTTTTGCGGTACGCCACCCCCCCGACGAACAGGACCCCTGTTTCGACCGTAGCGCTCCAACACAAGTCCGTTTCATCCGTTTTGCGGTACGCCACACCCCTCCCGATCAACAGGACCCCCCTTTCGACCGTAGGAGGTCCATTTCCTCAGTTTTGCGGTACGCCACACCCCTCCCGATCAATAGGACCCCATTCCGAATGTAGGAGGTCCGTTTCTTCCGTTTTGCGGTACGCCAGGCCTTGTTTCCATCGCCTATTCCGTCCAATCCCTCCCGATGAACATGACGACGCATTCCGTTCGGACCCAGCCGGTTGGTTCCCACACATTCTGTTGCCTCCCGATGAACACGACGCATTCCGTTGCCTCCCCATGAACACGATGATGATGTTGTTTCTCCGTTCTGACCCAGCCATGTACACGAGCCCTCGCCGTACGTATGCGCGAGTACGCGTTCGAGACCCCGCCCGTATGTACACATACGTGCCGTATTTTCTTTCTTGCACCCCGGCCGCTGTACGTACGTGTACATGCTACGTGCGCGCCTCTATTACGACACGTGCACGCCTCTACATCCACCAGTATATATGTACGTACACGTTCGCGACCACAATGACAACGCTACGTACGCTTCGACCAGGTGGGTCCCGACTGTCATGCACTTCCTTGCGTGCGAAGATGTAGTTGGTGGGAGCAGCCAGGGGGGCGAATCGTTTTGGTTTTATTTTTTTTTGCCCGGACACACTTCCTTGCGTGCGAAGGTGTAGCTGCTGGGTCCCAGCAGTAAGGGGGGCGAATCGTTTTTTTCCCGGATGCACTTCCTTGCATGCGAAGGTTTAGCTGGTGGGTCCCAACAGTCGGGGGCGAATCGTTTTTTCTGTAGGCACTTCCTTGCGTGCCAAGATGTAGCTTGTGGGTCCCAGTAGTCAGGGGGCGAATCATTTTTTTCGGATGCACTTCCTTGCGTGCGAAGATGTAGCTCGTGGGTCCCAGCAGTCAGGGGGCGAATCATTTTTTGCACGAAATACGGTGGCCCATCCGGTGGGTCCCAGCTGTCAGGTGGAGGAATAATTATTTTGCGTGTAATGAGGACACATTTCCTTGCGGCTGCCATGGATCCAACTGTCAGCCTCTCCATGTACAGTCCACATTCGATGGAAGTCGTTCCTTGACCATGTTGACCATGCCGTGCCGAGAGCACCACGGTGGTGGACGACGGAGAGGCCTAGGAAGGGGACGACGTGGAGCCGGGGAAGACGCGGCAGTGGATGCACACGCGGAGAGGAGTACGAGGGTTCACTGGTTCGGCTGCGCTGCCGTTGCCGCAGAATAACAGGGGGTGTGGGTGAGTGGAGGGATGGCCTGGCTAGCGGTGGGAGTAGTAGGGGGCGGTGAGGCCTCCGTGGCATCACAGAAGGCCACGGGAGGCAGGAGCAGGCGGCATGACCGGCGCTGCTTTGGGCGGCTGGAGCAAGAAGACCAGAGGTTGAAGAAGCAAGACGGCCGTTGGATGGACATCGTACGGTCACTGCAGCTAGAATCGTTTATATTGACTAAGTTGACAAAGCCCTTGGTACGTCAACTTAGTAGGCCCACAGGTCAGCTTCCAAAACGATGCGCCCCATATGTCAGGGGGAGGAATCATTTTTTGGGCGGGTGAAGCTAGAATATCTGAGATTGAAGAAGAAGCACGGCATCCGTTGGATGGACATCCAACGGCCACTACTGCTAGAACCGTGTGTTGAGTATAAGTTGACAAAGCCTTGCATACGCGTCAACTCCTTTTTTTAGGGGACACGTCAACTTAGTAAGGCCAGAAGTGTGTGGCAGAGAACTTATAGCCCATTTGAGATTTGTAAGAATGTGTAGCCCATTTTTGAATTCTAATGGAATTTACTACAACCCATTTACAGTTTGTTAAAAGTACAGCCCATTTCAACCAACCGTTCAAAACTGAATTCAATAAAATTTCCCACATTTTGATGGGATCCGAATATTTTTATCCCGAAATTTCTAGTCAGATTAAATACAATTTCAATATAAATTTATATTACATAAAAATCCAACGAAACATTGCGCTCGCAACAATTAATGAAATTAAAATTTTCAAGGTCCAAAAATAATATTCTATAAAGTAATCACGTGTTTGGTGCATTTTTTTTATAGTTACTACCCAGTTTTTATAATTACATCCCACTTATTATTTCTTATAGTCCATTTTCTTGTTAATCCTAATGCATCTCTCGTAGGAAAGATTTGCTGCCAGCGGGGCGGAGAATAACAACTTGACATTGCCTGGGTATTCCTAAAAAAAGTATAGCTGGGCTAGCCATTTTCAGCTTGAAAAAAATTAATATTTGGGCTGGATATCTGGCATGGGCTAGACGGGCAACAAACCGCCCAGTTATTACCTGCAGCGATGTTTTTGTTGTTGTTCAGAGGAGAAAAATTAATTTCTGGGCTAAACGTCAAAAAACTCTGCAATGCTCACACCTCAAAAACACAAATACTGCTCGAGCTGCTTGGTCCCAGCTGTCGGCCGCTTCTTGTGCAATTCTCTCGTTTATTGACTACTCCCTCCTTTCCGGTTTATAATGCTCAATTCAAAAATCTCACCAATCAAGGTAGATGGCGAGTGGTGGAATACTTTTTGTAGTTTTGTAAAAGCACCTAATTAATGCTCTTGTTATCCTCAAAAAATTATGTTTATCAATGCATGCATGCATAAAGTACATGCATTGGTCAATTTTCTCTTAATACTTGCATGCAATGATTTAATGCACCTTGGAATCTAAACATGTGACGGAAAACAACCAAATTGAGCCTTATAAAATGGAAAAACAAAATTTTTGAGATAAGCCCTATAAATCGGAGTCCGAACGGAATGAAACCTTCGGGATCGTGATTTTCCAACCGAACGTGATCCAGGAGACTTGGACCCTACTCCAAGCAGTGCTCGAGGAGGTCATGAGGGTGGAGGGCGCCCCCCTGGGCATGCCCCCTACCTCGTGGGCCCCTCGGAGCTCCACCAACGTACTCCTTCCTCCTATATATACCTACGTATCCCCGAACGATCAGAACAGGAGCCAAAAACCTAATTCCACCGCCGCAACTTTCTGTATCCACGAGATCCCATCTTGGGGCCTGTTCCGGAGCTCCACCGGAGGGGGCATCCACCACGGAGGGCTTCTGCATCATCACCATAGCCCCTCCGATGAAGTGTGAGTAGTTTACTTCAGACCTTCGGGTCCATAGCAAGTAGCTAGATGGCTTCTTCTCTCTTTTTGGATCTCAATACAATGTTCTCCCCCTCTCTCATGGAGATCTATTCGATGTAATCTTCTTTTTGCGGTGTGTTTGTTGAGACCGATGAATTGTGGGTTTATGATCCAGTATTATCTATGGAAAATATTTGATTCTTCTCTGAATTCTTTTATGTATGATTGAGTTATCTTTGTAAGTATCTTCGAATTATCCTTTTTGGTTTGGACAACTAGATTGGTAGTTCTTGCAATGGGAGAATTGCTTAGCTTTGGGTTCAATCTTGCGGTGTCCTTACCCAGTGATAGAAGGGGCAGCAAGGCACGTATTGTATTGTTGCCATCGAGGATAACAAGATGGTTTTTTTTTATCATATTGCATGAATTTATCGCTCTACATCATGTCATCTTGCTTACGGCGTTACTCTGTTTTTACTTAATACTCTAGATGCATGCTGGATAGCGGTCGATGAGTGGAGTAATAGTAGTAGATGCAGAATCGTTTCGATCTACTTGTTTTGGACATGATGCCTATATACATGATCATTGCCTAGATATACTCATAACTATGCTCAACTCTGTCAGTTGCTCAACAGTAATTTGTTCACCCACCGTAGAATACTTAAGCTCTTGAGAGAAGCCACTAGTGAAACCTATGGCCCCCGGGTCTATTCTCATCATATCAATCTCTATCACTTTATTTACTTGCTTTGTTTTTACTTTGCCTTTTACTTTTTACTTTGCATCTATCTATCAAAAATACCAAAAATATTATCTCTATCAGATCTCACTCTTGTAAGTGACCGTGAAGGGATTGACAACCCCTAAGCGTTGGTTGCGAGTTGCTATCGTTTTGTGTAGGTACGAGGGACTTGTGTGTGGTCTCCTACTGGATTGATACCTTGGTTCTCAAAAACCGAGGGAAATACTTACGCTACTTTACTGCATCATCCTCTCCTCTTCGGGGAAATCCAACGCAGTGCTCAAGAGGTAGCAAGAAGAATTTAAGGCGCCGTTGCCGGGGAGGCTCACGCAAGCAAGTAAACCATACCAAGTACCCATCGCAATCCCTATCTCTCGCATTACATTATTTGCCAATTGCCTCTCGTTTTCCTCTCCCCCACTTCACCCTTGCCGTTTTATTTGCCCTCTCTTTCCCAATCTCCTTCTCCTTTACCTTTTGTTTGCTTTCTTCCGCCTTACTTCTTTTTTTTGCCGCTATGTCTGAAATTGGGGAGATTATCGTCGATATGGACAACAATGATAACACAGAAAATCCCGAGGCTCCGGCCAATGAACCTCCTATCTTGCATACCAAAAAGTTTCAAATCGGTAGTGGTAACATCATTGGCAAAGGCGTTATTCAAGATTTCTTTACTTGTGCCAGTGCTTTACCTTCCATGGGTTGTTCTACTCTTCATAGAACTAGTAGCCTTGTGGATGCTATAGCTATGCTTGTGGTTTAACTTGAAAGACAATTTATGCATATGCACCCTTGCATACAGAGAATTTTCTTAGAATTCTCTAATACTGAGCACTCTTCTATTAAGCGTGCTGTTACTATCTTTTTGGCTCATGAATTTACATTTATCATAAGAGAAGCCAAAGAAATCTTTACGCACTATAGGGTGGACGCCGGTCGTCCACCCATAGAAGCAATCCTCTATGATCAAGAGGAAATTAGACGTTTTCAATCTTCAGACTATGTCGCTTTCAATGAAAACCTTAGAAAAAAGGTCCCTATCAATGTCTTAGTTGATTGCATTAACGAGCTTAATAATGATTTTGCCGTTAGAAATAATGAGCTAGGATACTCTCTCGAGTATAAGCTCACAAGATTTTGCCAAAAGAATGCTTTCAGTGATGAAATAGTTGTGCACTATGAAGGGCCAAGGGAGGAACCCGTTCCTCCCGTGATTGATCTTGGGGATTTTTGTCCCGCTAAATTTTGCCCTTTTGATTATTTTTGCTTGCCTCAAAGGAAACTTTCTGCCGAACGTAGACAATACGAGATGAGCTTTCAAGATCTATCTTATTATTACGGCACGACTTAGATCTATCCTTGTTTTTATGCCTAGCTAGGGGCGTTAAACGATAGCGCTTGTTGGGAGGCAACCCAATTTTATTTTGTTTTTTTGTTTTTGCTTCTGTTTAGGAATAAATAATCCATCTACCTTCTGTTTGGATGTGGTTTTATGTTTTAATTAGTGTTTGTGCCAAGTAGAACCTATAGGATAACCTACGATGATAGTTGATTTGATTCTGCTGAAAAACAGAAACTTTGCGCGCACGAATTTAGTTATGATAAATCACAGGAACGTGCTTTTGCGTTGATTCTTTTTGCTGCTGATTAACAAAAGAATTTTCCAGGACTTCCTATTTTGGTAGAAGTTTTATTGTTCCAGAAGTTTGCGTTAGTTACAGATTGCTACAGACTGTTCTATTTTTGACAGATTCTGTTTTCCGTGTGTTATTTGCTTATTTTGATGAATCTATGGCTAGTAAATTAGTTTATAAACCATAGAGAAGTTGGAATACAGTAGGTTTAACACCAATATAAATAAAGAATGAGTTCTTTACAGTACCGTGAAGTAGTCTTTTGTTTTCTTTCTCTAACGGAGCTCACGAGATTTCTGTTGAGTTTTGTGTTGTGAAGTTTTCAAGTTTTGGGTGAATTCTTTTGATGGATTATGGAACAAGGAGTGGCAAGAGCCTAAGCTTGGGGATGCCGATAGCACCCCCAAGATAATCCAAGGACACCAAAAAGTCAATGCTTGGGGATGCCCCGGAAGGCATCCCCTCTTTCGTCCACTTCCATCGGTAATTTACTTGGAGCTATATTTTTATTCACCAACATGATATGTGTTTTGCTTGGAGCGTCTTGTATTATTTGTGTTCTTGATTGTTAGTCTACCACAATCATCCTTGCTGTACACATCTTTTGAGAGAGCCATACATGAATTGGAATTTGTTAGAATACTCTATGTGCTTCACTTATATCTTTTGAGCTTGATAGTTTTGCTCATAGTGCTTCACTTTAATCTTTTGAGCGTGATAATTTTTGCTCTAGTACTTCACTTAGATCTTTTAGAGCACGGGGGTGGATTTGTTTTAAAGAAACTATTGATCTCTTATGCTTCACTTAGATTATTTTGAGAGTCTTTAATAGCATGGTAATTTGCTTAATGTTAATATACTTGGTGTTCAAGATATGTGAAACTTTCTTTTGAATGAATTGAATACTAAGATAAGTTTGATGCTTAATAACTGTTTTGAGATGTGGAGGTGATAATATCAAAGTCATGCTAGTTGGGTGATTATGAATTTGAGAAATACTTGTGTTGAAGTTTGCAAGTCCCGTAGCATGCACGTATGGTTAAAGTTGTGTAACAAATTTGAAACATGAAGTGTACCTGGCTTGTGCATCCTTATGAGTGGCGGTCGGGGATGAGCGATGGTCTTTTCCTACCAATCTATCCCCCTAGGAGCATGCGTGTAATACTTGAATTTTTGATGACTTATAAATTTTTGCAATAAGTATATGAGTTCTTTTGACTAATGTTGAGTCCATGGATTATACGCACTCTCACCTTTCCACCTTTGCTAGCCTCTTCGGTACCGTGCATTGCCCTTTCTCACCTTGAGAGTTGGCGCAAACTTCGCCGGTGCATCCAAACCCCGTGATACGATATACTCTATCACACATAAACCTCCTTATATCTTCCTCAAAACAGGCACCATACCTACCTATCATGGCATTTCCATAGCCATTCCGAGATATATTGCCATGCAACTTCCACCATCATCATCATGACATACATTACTTTTGTCATATTGCCATTGCATGATCTTGTAGTTGACATCGTATTTGTGGCAAAGCCACCATGCATTATTTTTCATACATGTCACTCTTGATTCATTACACCATCCCGGTACACTGCCGGAGGCATTCATATAGAGTCATATCTTGTTCTAAGTTTCGAGTTGTAATCCTTGTGTTGTAGCAATAGAAGTGTGATGATTATCATTATTAGAGCATTCCCCAAATAAAAAAAAGAGAGAAAGGCCAAAAGAAAAAAAGGCCCAAAAAAAGGAAAAAAAGGCCCAAAAAAGGAAAAAAAAGAAAATTAAAAAGGGCAATGCTACTATCTCTTTTTCCACACTTGTGCTTCAAAGTAGCACCTTGTTCTTCATGTAGTGAGTCTCATATATTGTGCTTCAAAGTAGCACCTTGTTCCTCATGTAGTGAGTCTCATAAGTTGTCTTTTTATACTAGTGGGAATTTTTCATTATAGAACTTGGCTTGTATATTCCTACGATGGGCTTCCTCAAATGCGCTAGGCCTTCGTGAGCAAGCGAGTTGGATGCACACCCACTAGTTTTCTTTTGCTGAGCATTCATAGCTCTAGTGCATCCGTTGCATGGCAATCCCTACTCCTCATGTTGACATCAATTGATGGGCATCTCCATAGCCCATTGATTAGCCTCGTCAATATGATACTTTCTCCTTTTTTGTCTTCTCCTCACAATCCCCATCATCATATTCTATTCCACCCATAGTGCTATATCCATGGCTCACGCTCATGTATTGCGTGAAGGTTGAAAAAGTTTGAGATTATTTAAGTATGAAACAATTGCTTGGCTTGTCATCGGGGGTATAGAAGTTGGGAACATCTTTGTGTGACAAAAATGAAGCATAGCCTAACTATATGATTTTGTAGGGATGAACTTTCTTTTGCCATGTTCTTTTGAGAAGACATGATTGCTTTGATTAGTATGCTTGAAGTATTATTATTTTTGTGTCAATATGAACTTTTGTCTTGAATCTTTCAGATCTGAATATTCATATGACAATTAAGAAGATTTGCATTGAAATTATGCCAAAGTATCACTCCGCATCAAAAATTCTTTTTTATCATTTACCTACTCGAGGACAAGCAGGAATTAAGCTTGGGGATGCCTGATACGTCTCCAACATATCTATAATTTTTGATTGCTCCATGCTACTTTATCTACTGTTTTGGACTATATTGGGCTTTATTTTCCAATTTTATATTATTTTTGAGACTAACCTATTAACCGGAGGCCCAGCCCAGAATTGCTGTTTTTGCCTATTTCAGTGTTCCGAAGAAACAGAATATCAAACGGAGTCCAAACGGAATGAAACCTTCGGGATCGTGATTTTCCAACTGAACGTGATCCAAGAGACTTGGACCCTACTCCAAGCAGTGCCCGAGGAGGTCACGAGGGTGGAGGGCGCCCCCTGGGCGCGCCCCCTACCTCGTGGGCCCCTCGGAGCTCCACCGACATACTCCTTCCTTCTATATATACCTACGTATCCCCGAACGATCAGAACAGGAGCCAAAAACCTAATTCCACCTCCGCAACATTCTGTATCCAAGAGATCCCATCTTGGGGCCTGTTCCGGAGCTCCGTCGGAGGGGGCATCCACCACGGAGGGCTTCTACATCATCACCATAGCCCCTCCGATGAAGTGTGAGTAGTTTACTTCAGACCTTCGGGTCCATAGCTAGTAGCTAGATGGCTTCTTCTCTCTTTTTTGATCTCAATACAATGTTCTCCCCCTCTCTCGTGGAGATCTATTCGATGTAATCTTCTTTTTGCGGTGTTTTTGTTGAGACCGATGAATTGTGGGTTTATGATCCAGTATTATCTATGGAAAATATTTGATTCTTCTCTGAATTCTTTTATGTATGATTGAGTTATCTTTGCAAGTCTCTTCGAATTATCCTTTTTGGTTTGGCCAACTAGATTGGTAGTTCTTGCAATGGGAGAAGTGCTTAGCTTTGGGTTCAATCTTGTGGTGTCCTTACCCAGTGACAGAAGGGGCAGCAAGGCACGTATTGTATTGTTGCCATCGAGGATAACAAGATGGGTTTTTTATCATATTGCATGAATTTATCCCTCTACATCATGTCATCTTGCTTACGGCGTTACTCTGTTTTTAATTAATACTCTAGATGCATGCTGGATAGCGGTCCATGAGTGGAGTAATAGTAGTAGATGCAGAATCGTTTCGATCTACTTGTTTTGGACGTGATGCCTATATACATGATCATTGCCTAGATATACTCATAACTATGCTCAACTCTATCAATTGCTCAACAGTAATTTGTTCACCCACCGTAGAATACTTATGCTCTTGAGAGAAGCCACTAGTGAAACCTATGGCCCCCGGGTCTATTCTCATCATATCAATCTCTATCACTTTATTTACTTGCTTTGTTTTTACTTTGCCTTTTACTTTTTACTTTGCATCTATCTATCAAAAATACCAAAAATATTATCTCTATCAGATCTCACTCTCGTAAGTGACCGTGAAGGGATTGACAACCCCTAAGCGTTGGTTGCGAGTTGCTATCGTTTTGTGTAGGTACGAGGGACTTGTGTGTGGTCTCCTACTAGATTGATACCTTGGTTCTCAAAAACTGAGGGAAATACTTACGCTACTTTACTGCATCATCCTCTCCTCTTCGGGGAAATCCAACGCAGTGCTCAAGAGGTAGCAGTAGGCTGGCCGGCTTGGGCCGACTGGTGGGTTGGCTGCATCTCTCTCTCTCTATCTCTAATATCTTAGTAGAAAAAAAGGAGAAGAAAATAAAGGCTAGGAGGAGAGTTTGGGCATGGGGATTATTTTTTCGGACTCGCAAAAATGAGCTTGATCCAAGAAAAATAGAAAGTGAGCATGGTTGTGAAGTTGAATTCAAACTCATTTGAATTTAATTCAAATGGGTTTGAACTAGGACTAGGTTTTCGAAGTGCCTGAAAATATTGAGACTTTAGGAGGAGCCTCAATGAAAGAGATAAGAATTGTTGGCAAAGTTTGAGGCAAGGAATTGAGATAGAAAAATGCATGGAACTTAAACTGCATGTGTGTTATGGTGATTCCAAAGAATGGAATATTTATCATAGCTCCCTAATAATATTGGGAGGGTAATTGTTATAAAGAGACATCACCATGTGCGTTTCCCTTGATTTAAATGGATTGAAGATCCATACAATTTATTTAGATGAGTTTTTCAAATTAATGATATGATGGCAGGATGACATGATGCAATGCAAGAGATGGCATGATGAATGCACAACAAAACAAATCACACGACAAAACTCGGAATAGCTGGAAATCTTCTGGAGCGTCGGTCTCGGGGCGTTACAACACTCCACCACTACAAGAGGATCTCGTCCCGAGATCTAGGATGGCACCAGAGAGAAACGGAAGAGGAAGTGAAGAGGTAAAACTAAGTTGCTTCTTTGACGAACGAGTGAAACCACGAACCTTAAGAGGTAGACAACTTGAAGAAATGCCACGACAGAGACGAAAGGAATTGAAACACTATGTTAGACAAGAGGAGACAAGTGATACGACAAGTACCAAGAAGGTTGCAAAGGCATGAACCAAGAGTTTAATGGACAAGATAGAATTCGAAACCACTCCGGTTAAAACAAGATGAGAAAGGAAGAATTCTGGTAGCACTCTAGTTCAAAAGAGACGCATGAGTTGATAAGATGAAAGAACTTGAATGAGAACACAACACTCCGGCTAAATGAATGAGCAAGGAAAAGAACATGATCTTGAGAAAACGAGATGATTGGTCGAAGAGAGCAACATCCAAATGCCTCCGGAACGAAAGAATAAAAGCTAGATTGTTGGGATAAAGGAACGGAGAAGAAAATGACAATTTTGGCCACAAATTAACTTGGAAAGTACCCTTCCAAGAAGGTTATAACGGAGTTGTTGGAAAATCAACAACGAAAAGCACAAGCTTGTTGTGAGCTTATGGAAAACATCTCAAAATTATGAGGTGACAACCGGCCACTAACGAAAACAATTGCTTGCTTGAGATCAACGAAGAGATGAAAAACCTCTTTCACCAAGAAGGATATGGAGAAATCTTGGATCATTGATAAGCACCACAAATAGCAACATTCCCAATGGAAGTCTTTAGGTGAAATATAACCCAAGATACTCCAACAAAGAAATTGCTGGGTTGAAAAGATCTCATGATCGAAGAGAAAAATGTTGGTTTTTAAAATATCTCATTCTTGACAACTTGTGAATCATAAAACTTGAAGGGAAATTATCAAGAATGACATAACACCACCTCAAAAGATAATATAGAAGGAATTGCACTTCGGAATGTAAGATGGAGAATGATTGAACTCCTCAAAACAAAACACGTGTTAAGCACCATGTTTATTTTAGAGTATAGCTTGGTGGATCTTAACTTTGAAAGAAATCTTGAAGAACAATTGAAGAATGAAAGGAACCCTTGACGAACCACCATGTAGAGCCTCCATGAAGAACTCCGGTAATAAAAGGATGATAAAAATAAAGAGAAATTGACAACACAAGGTGAAGCCTTGCAATGATTTAGATGAAGCTTCGGGACGATATAACAGAGAAAACTTGGAACTCCGGAAAGAAATATGAACAACATAGAACTGAGAAATTGATACCATTACGAACTCCGGAAGAAGGAATTAATCACTTGGATGAAACAAGAACAAGAATTATGTTATGCGTATCCTTCACCAATATAAATTGATGACAAGCAACGGATTTGGCATACTACTTATTCTCATAGAAAGGATTGAAAAGAGATATTGCTCAACTTGGGAAGGTCTTCAACAAACCACTGGTAGGATTGAAACAACGAATACATTAATATGAGGACATAGGAAAAGGAATCTTGAACGAACCACCGTTAGAATTGAAAATGAAAGTAGCAAAGGCACAAATCACCGGGAAGAATTGGAAAACGAATGAAGATACTTTAGGGGATTTAGATACACGAGAACGAAGAGATCATGAACTGATTAGATGGTATTTGAATGATGCACCGGTAAGATTTGGAGAACGATAGCTACACGCTGAGAATGAAGAATTATGACATGATGGCCTTCAAAGGAAAGAAATGGAAACAACTCATAAAATGCTCCAGATGGTAAGAAAAGAATTGTCACAATCAAAAACAATATGAGGATGGCATCAAGCTTGAACTACACATCTTTGGAAGAACGGGTAAGGATTTAAGAGGAACTCTTCTTCGGTCTTCAAAAACCATGAATGACGACGAGAAACACCACTATGAATTGTTGGGATACTCTGGGAGAATGAAAAACAAAGAGTTGATCCAACAATGAAAAATAATTTGAAATCGATCTTGGAAAACATCTGACTGATGAAATTCATTCTTACGTCAAACTTCGAAAAGAATTTGGGAATGACTCCTGGAAAATTAGAAGAGTCAGGTATGATCCTGGAAAAAAAAACCTGTGGGTTAGGGCCCACTCAAAGTTACACCGTTGAACGATTGATTGAAAGGGGGGATTGCACCGGTTGAATTAAATGACTTGAATGAGATAATAATCTCCAAATAGCTTGAACATATTAAGAATGGAAAACACAAATCTTCTAAGATATCTTGAGCACTCCGGATATGAACTGGGCAAGGTGAATAAATAAGAGAGCCTTGGATAAGAAATTCACATGGGAAGATATGTGAAACAAAAGGAAGAGATATAATCAACTCCAAAGCTTGAAATTAATCCACCAGAGAAGAAAAGAGAATGAAGAATAATAAACTTGTAGCTCCGTTAGTATCTTCTTGAGAATCACCGGATAAGAACATTGAAAGAAACGAATGAAGAGATTTCTCACAAATAAAAAGGATACATGATTAAGAAATCTGAGTCCTTGAAGAAAAAGGGGTGGGAGGGCAGGAAAACAAAGGCAACTTGGGACGGATGAAACAAACACCATTGAGAAAACTTATAATTGAACTTGCAGATGTTGAAATGATTGGAACCACTTGAAGAGAAGCACGCCGGTTGGAAAAGGATTAACATGACGACCTCGATGATCAAGAAGGATTAGCACTCCCATAGAAATATGAGAACACCATTTAGGGAAGGTATGGATCAACACTTGACATCGAAGCAACTCGAATACCATAACTCAAAACAAAATAAAGGATTTGGCTTGCAGAATAAGCCGGAACAAACATATGATAGAGATTTCGTCCGAAGATTTCATGGTGGGGCCCACATGGGCTCGATCATATAGCACCATCATGTACAAGGTAGTGCACATGACATACGAAGTGTCCCCGAACCAGCATAGCCAAGGGCTCTTTAAGACATAATGAGACCATTGTAAAAATGACCGTGGATAGGCGGACTACTAGACGTCGAACCCCAATCTCATATCATGCATCTTTCAGAAAGAAAAAAACTAGAGCTACTTGAATTACCACCTATAAAACTCCTGAAACTTTCTGGTTATGCAATCTGGTGTTGGGGATACAGGGGAAGCAATATATATCTCACCCAAAACTAACAATTCCTACATCCAAGCTATATCCATCCGTCAACACATAACCAAGAAACCTTCGCAAATCGTGTACCTCAACCTTCGAAAAGCATCCGTTATACGAGCTATGGCAATACTCCTGAACTCCCCAGTACTGGGTGGCATCGAGGTTATCTTACCACTAGCTGCATAGAAGAGATTTTTGATGTCGGCGAAACTCAGGTATTCCAGAACTGCAACGATAAAATTATGACGACAACACCTCGGAGCTCAACTCCCCGGGACACTGCCACAACCCCTAAATATCAGGAGGCACCAAGAACAATGTTCTTGTCATAGGAATATCGGAACGATTCCAAGATACTCGCATGTTCCTAAAAAAATTAGTGAAATTTGAGGAGAGGAAAGACAAAACATGTACGTCAGGAGGCCTCACCAGAGCGACGAAGGGACTGAGGAGTAAAAAGAATCCTACTCTCCGATATATATGATCCTAAGACTCAAAACATTTTTCTTCTAGACTCAACAACGCCACCGATTCGATCAAGCAGGGGGCTCCTAAGTCGGGGATGGCTCTGATTACCAACTTGTAACACCCACGATGCGGCTATATCTCCCACATGTTGAAGCACGACTTAGAGGCATAACCGCATGGTGGTTTTGTCGCAAGAAGGGTCATCTTCACACAATCCCATGTAATGAACAAGAATGGGATAAAGAGTTGGCTTACAATCGCCACTTCACACAATGAACATATAATTCATACATCATTCAAGTACACACATAGTCCGACCACAGACGAAGCCAAAAGAAAAGAAGATAACCCAACTGCTAGATCCCTGATCGTCCCAACTGGGCTCCACTACTGATCATCAAGAAACGAAACATTGTAACGACCAAGGTCTTCGTTGAACTCCCATCTAAGCTCGGTTGCATCACCTGCACTGGTATCATCGGGACCTGCAACTGTTGTGATAGTATCTGGTGAGTCACGAGGACTCAGCAATCTCAAAACCCGCGAGATCAAGACTATTTAAGCTTATGGGTAGGAAGTGGTAATGAGGTGGAGTTGTAGCAAGCTCTAAGCAAATATGGTGGCTAACATACGCAAATAAGAGCGAGATAGAAGCAAATGAACGGTCGAGAAACTAGAAGTGATCAAGAAGTGATCCTGAAACTCCTTACGCACAATCATAACACAAAGACCGTGTTCACTTCCCGGACTCCGCCGAGAAGAGACCATCACGGCTACACACGCGGTTGATGCATTTTAATTAAGTCAAGTGTCAAGTTCTCTACAACCAGATATTAACAAATTCCCATCTGCCACATAACCGCGGGCATAGCTCTCGAAAGTTTATAACCTGCAGGGGTGTCCCAACTTAGCCCATCACAAGCTCTCATGGTCAACTTAGGATATTCCTTCTCCCGGGAAGACCCGATCAGTCTCGGAATCCCGGTTTACAAGACATTTCGACAATGGTAAAACAAGACCAGCAAAGCCGCCCGATGTGCCGACAAATCCAGATAGGAGCTGCACATATCTCGTTCTCAGGGCACACCGGATGAACACTACGCACAACTAAAACCAATCCTCAAGTTTCCCCGAGGTGGCGCTGCAAGTGGCTCTAATTCGGACCAACACTTAGAGAAGCACTGGTCCGGGGGGGGGGGGGGGGTAAAATAAAGATGACCCTTGAGTCTGCAGAACCCAAAGGGAAAAAGGCTTAGGTGGCAAATGTTAAGACCAAGGTTGGGCCTTGCTGGAGGAGTTTTATTCAAAGCTAACTGTCAAGGGGGTCCCATAAATCACCCAACCGCGTAAGGAACGCAAAATCAAGGAACATAACACCGGTATGATGGAAACTAGGGCGGTAAGAGTGGAACAAAACACCAGGCATAAGGCCGAGCCTTCCACCCTTTACCAAGTATATAGATGCATTAATTAAATAGGAGATATTGTGATATCCCAACATAATCCTGTCCATCATGGAGCAATCTTCAACTTCACCTACAAATAACGACGCTATAAGAGGGGCTAAGCAAAGCGGTAGCATAGCCAGGCAATGGTTTGCTAGGAATGGTGAAAAAGGTTAGAGGCTGACATGGCAATTTGGGAGGCTTGAAGAGCAAGTGATAGGTAGCGCAGCATAGCGACAGAACGAAGCAACTAGCAAGCAAAGATAGAAGTGATATCGAGGGTGATGGTCATCTTGCCTGAAATCCCGCAAGGAAGAAGAACGAGTCCATGAAGAAGACAAACAGACGTAGTCGAACGAATCCTCACAACTCCGGAACAAAACCGAAGCTAATGAGAGAAGAAAACCGGAAAGAAGCAAACAACATCGTAAACACACAAGCATAATCATGGCATGATGCACAATCAAGTATGATGCATGTCATGTTTAATGAGGCATGGCATGGCAAAGTGCAACAAACAAAACTACAAGTTAAGTAGAGTTCAATATGCAACGAGTTGCATATCGACGAAATACCACATCCATTTATTTAGTTCGCTCTCATTTATGTACCCAACAATATTCAATGTTATTAAACATGGCATAGGGTGAAGCATAAGTAAACTAACTATTTAGGCAAGTTTAAATGAGGCCGGAAACTTAAACAACAATTTCGGAAAATCCTGATGTGCATATTTCGAATTAGCTATTGTTCTTCCCTAAACCATATTTTAGAGTTGTTAAACAGGAAAATAAAGTGCAACAAGTTAATCTATGCATTTTTCCACCCCATTTACATGTAAACTTTATTTAAAATGGAGCTATGGTTATTTAGTTATGAAATAAAGCATTTTAACATGGCATTTAAGCAAATTAATGCAAATAACAATTTAAACATTTTAAGCATGGATGAAAGCAACAAGATGGGGTGCAAGGTGAGGTCCCTACAGACGAGGCACCAGTGAATGAAGGCGGGCAGCGGAGGCGCGAAGACGAAGCCTGGTGCAGCGACCGACTCTTGATCGGGAGGTCCTCTCCCGATCTGGAGTGCGAGGGGGCGAGGGTGCGGAGGCAGCGGCGGTCGCTGGTCGGTGCGAGGGGGTCGTGAGGCACGGGAGGAAGGTTGCAGCGGACGGGACGAGGGCATGGTTCCTGATGGATGGGGCACGATGGCATTGAGGAGGCTGACGGGGCTCTGGCCTGGTCCGCTTCTCCGGTGAGGGCGGAGCGCGGGGTCGGGCACTGGAGGCGCGCAGATGCAGGAGCGAGGGGATCGGGCGCGATGCGGGTGTGCATGTGTGTGGTGGCGCTCGATGGGAGCGAGGGGAGGAAGAGAGTGAACAGAGGGGATCGGGCTAGGGTTATAGGGATTATAAGGGCTGATAGGCTGGCCGGCTTGGGCTAACTGGTGGGTTGGCTGCATCTCTCTCTGTCTCTCTAATCTCTTAGCAGAAAAAAAGGAGAAGAAAAGAAAGGCTAGGAGGAGAGTTTGGGCATGGGGATTATTTTCCCGGACTCGCAAAAATGAGCTTGATCCAAGAAAAATAGAAAGTGAGCATGGTTGTGAAGTTGAATTCAAACTCATTTGAATTTAATTCAAATGGGTTTGAACTAGGACTAGGTTTTCAAAGTGCCCGAAAATATTGAGACTTTAGGAGGAGCCTCAATAAAAGAGATAAGAATTGTTGACAAAGTTTGAGGCAAGGAATTGAGATAGAAAAATGCATGGAACTTAAACTACACGTGTGTTATGGTGATTCCAAAGAATGGAATATTTATCATAGCTCCCTAATAATATTGGGAGGGTAATTGTTATAAAGAGAAATCACCATGTGTGTTTCCCTCGATTTAAATGGATCGAAGATCCATACAATTTATTTAGATGAGTTTTTAAAATTAATGATATGATGGCATGATGACATGATGCAATGCAAGAGATGGCATGATGAATGCACAAACAAAACAAATCACACAACAAAACTCGGAATAGCTGGAAGTCTTCTGGAGCGTCGGTCTCGGGGCGTTACAAATGTTTCCAACACCTTCTTGTGCAGTTCCACTAAAATATATGGTATCTTCAAAGAAGATCCCTGTTTGCACAAGTAGAGATAATTACGTATTACATTAAGAGTGGCATCAAATCAGTGGCAAAACAATTGCTCATTCCAGCCATAGCAATAAATTAAGATGCAAAACTATAACATTACTTGTGTCATCACAGTTCGAGTGCTTCATTACAGCACCGGGAGTTGATTTTTGTTTTTCTTCCACTTGTTCTTCCCCTTCATCACTTGGTTCAATAACAGACAAGCTTCGCCTTCAATGTAAGTTTTGGCATGTCAATTAGGGAGCACAAGTATAGTACTAAACTTAATTTTCTGATGAAAGTGGCAAAATACAGGCCAGCAGTTGTGAAATATCCTTATCTTACCTCAATGGGATATTACGGTGCACATACAGATTGGAAGTCTTGTCTCCATTTGTGCAGTTCACTAAAATCAAGCAACATTATCATACAATTATCACAACATATGAAAGCACACTGCAGAATCATGTGAAAGAAGGCTAGTATTGACCTCTCATGATGCGGAATTCAAACAACTCAAAAGAAGAAGATCTGAACCAAATTCGCCTTAACGGATAGGAAGTAAGATCACCTCTTGTGCAGTTCCACTAAGATCAAGCAATCAAGCAATGTTGTCTGTGTGACATTTTGGTTGAACTGCACAAAACACTCTTAAAACAAAAGTGTTTTGTGTAGTGCAACAAAAGGTCACAATGGCAATGAGGTGAAGTAGATAACCCTATTTACATAGAGGTGCAAAGGAAACAATTAGTGGTCAATAACGGTGGATGACACAGAAGCCAACAAAAAGAAGCATCTACCTTATCTAAATGGGAAAGAAAGCAAGACAGTAGCATTTCTCAAACGGTGGCATTGATTAATATTAACATAGAGATTATATTAACAATAAAATTCATTAAACATGTAATTTGCTTTTAACTGTGGCATTGCATCAATTTTCCAGTGGCATTATTAGAGGGTTTTTGTTTACAGGGACATTTTGGTGTAGGGACTAAAAAAACTCCGTGTCAGTCCCATCTAAACCAAATAGGAGGTACTTTTAGGGACTAAAAGTGGGCATTTGGGACTAAAGAAAGAAGACCCCGAGGGAGTCTCTTTTGGACTTTTTCCAACAGTTGCCCCTGCCACGCATCGCACCTTGTTTCTATTAGTTCATTATTAGGGGTAACATGGTATTTTAGCATGTCATTCAATAACCTCTAGTCCATGTTTAGTCCCTGGAACCAAGCAGGTAGGGACTAGGGAGTTTTTAGCCAAACAGGGCCTTAGATTAACAATAGCTAATGAGTTGCATGGGACAGTGGACGCACCAGCACCATGTGCATCTACCGATGTGTTGTGGTCATGCACAGTCTGTTGCAACAAAGAACAAACAACGAAGGAGCATATTTGTGTTGGTCCTAGTTTTGTTATCTTTAGACACCTTTCCCTATGTGAGCGCAGCAAATCTAGTCCTGCTCAAACTCTACAGCCTTGTCGCTTCCTTTCCTTTTTGAACTAGTACTTTCGCCCCTTCCTTTCCTCTTTGAACCATGTCCTAGATTTATGCGATACAACTTTCGCCACTACTTTCCCCCATTCCTTTCCTCTTTGAACCACATCCTAGATTCATGCTATACAACTTTCCCCCTTCATTTCCTCTTTGAACCATGTCCTAGATTCATGCTATATACAACTTTTCCCACTACTTTCCTCTTTGAACCACGTCCTAGATTCATGGTATACATGCAGCTAGAGCAATGCATGTGGAGTAAGTAAATTATACCTTAAGGTTCTTGGGGCGTGGTTCGGTGGGCGACGGGACGACGGCGAGGAAGAAGGGGTCAGAGGCCCTCCCGCGTCGCCACTGGGTGGAAAGTGAACAGCTGCGCCGGTAGTGGATTCCCTCCCTCGCCGACGGCGACAGTGTTAAGCCTCCTTCCCTTCCCGGCGGACGAATCCTGCCGGCTCTTTGAGCAGCAATGAGGGGAGAGAGAGGCCAACAAAGTCTTGTTTAGATCTGGAGAGGGCGAGAGAGTGTGAAGAGAGCAACTACAAGAGCTGAGGCTCCAGCATGTATATATATATACTGGAGAGAGAGTGTGAAGTATGCAAACCCTAGAAAACATTTTGACCAGTCGAAGAATCCTCATGGCACAAATTATGCTCAAGTGTGGTTATCGAACGCGAGACCTCAAGTTTGATGAGCGAACAGGCTATCCAGCTACACAACCCTCCCGTTATGTTCAACGAGAGGAAAATAACCTTTTATACATTCCTGCATTTGTGTGACAAGCATGCCGTGTTTCTTTTGTGTGTGTGGGAGTCATTGGGATTTCAATCATAATCGTGTCATGTGGCTTTGGTGATAAGACTATTCACAGTGGTGCGGAAATAATGCAGCCTTAGTCACCTTACCTCTCTCCATGTAGTACGTTGGGTCCCACCAGTCAGAGGGTGAAACAAACAAATTAATAAGAAAAATTAAAAGCGCCAGCGGTGTATCTTACCTCACACATCTCGCTACTGCTCAGGAGCACTGTCCAATTGATCCCTCTGTTTGCTCACGTACTATTTTAAGTGAGTCCTTATTATAACATGCACACAAATTTTGGGCGCTTGTATTCGACTTAAGTCAGTGTGCCACCGTATCTCGTATACTTACTACTCCCTCCGTCTAGGTGTAGTAAGTCACGTTAGAAGGTGCAACGGGACCAAGGTGCGTGCGTGTGCGTGTGTGTGTTTAACAACATATGTGTGTTAGAGAGTGCGGACAGCTGCCACGCTCACTCCTGACCAGCCTGGCCCACCCAAAGCCCCTCCATCACCCGCGCGTGCTTCCCGCCCGAAACGGTCAGCACCGCTCCAAAGAATCGGTGCCGCATTCATGCCCGGGCAGAGCCTACGCGACCTCTCACTGGTGCAAGAGTGATGGTTGCTTCGTCCGTCCAACTTACTACTGGGTCTATGTGATTTGATGGCTCATTGGTCTTTATTACTGAGGTGGTAGGACTGCTGGATGTCCCACGCTTTCGGCGAAAGGAGGTACTACTACTACTAGATTACAATTTTCTCCATTCTTACAGCAGAGGAGTGCAAGAGCAGTGAAAACACGCAGGCTCAGTGATTACATGGCCCACCTCACACTATCACCGTGCGACACCTAACTCTTTACATAGTACTCCCTCCGTTCCTAAATATTACTAGATGAGTCCCCGCGCGTTGCCACGGTACAGGGGTATATCTCTCTACGCAAAATTATCGATTTTATATAACTAAAAAAAACTCTATAACCGCATGACAAATGTGGTAGCCAAACTAAATAAACTCCCATCATCATTTAGATCATCCCATGTAAGAAAAAGATCAGCCAACTCCTACTGCATAATGGGATTATATTTTTATTTTTGACATGTTAATGGGACTTAAAAGCTCACTTACATGCATGATACCAGTGCATGCTTGCATGCAGACATGTTGATGTTATTTAAAACCCACTCACATGCATGTGCCACGGTATTTCTGCATGCTTGCATGTGGCTTAGTGCAGAGCCTCTCAACGTCTAGATCAGACGGCTATTATGGACTAATTTACTTCATCTAACGGCTACATTATTTTTGATGATGTAGCTCAAGGAGAGGATAGAGAATTCCTAGTAGTGGGGGCTAGATATTACTAGTAGATAAGTCTTTGTAGAGATTCCACTAGGTGAACTATATATGGAACAAAATGAATGAATCTACACTTAAAATGCATCTATATACATCTGCATGTGGTTCATGGTGAAATCTCTACAAAGAGTTATATTTTGGAACGGAGGAAGTACTAGTATAGTATGTACTGTAATTTATCAACGAGATAAATTTGTACAATGGTATGAAGCTTCCAGCTTCTGTTACATGTATCTTGTGTCCAAGGTTGCCCGTTGCAACATTTCATAAAATACAAAGGAGACTAACATGCATGCTATTGCATCTCAATGATTGACAGATCATAGCAAATATGTACTCCCTCCGTTCCAAAATAAGTGTCTCAACTTTGTGCAAACTTTAGTACAAAGTTGTACTACTACTAAAGTTGACACTTATTTTGGAACAGAGGCAGCTAAAAATGATCCATGCAGTCCCTAGCCCTTGAACCGTGAACCCTGACCAGGCTTCAATTTGCTGGCAACGTTCGAGCTTCCTAATAAATGAAGTTTGCAACCTTTTGACCATCGGATCATTTTGTGCAGTTTCACCAAAATCGAGATGAGCATCCCTGTGGCAAAGAAATTGAAGAAGCGTGATTAGAATAAGATTATTGGGACTAGTTGATGAGACATAAACTCATCACAAATACAGTACGTAGAAGCCAGTAGAGGTATCAGGTATGTGCGGGGCAAAGAAGTAGAGAAATATCCAAAGGGAGTGATGTGGGCAGCTGGAGCAGTGGTGCAAGCCGGTTGTAAAGGGAGTTGTACCTGAGGGACGTAGCTCAACCTTGAGGAGGGCGGCGGGAGGCGGCAACTGCCCACGTCGCGGAAGTGAGCAAGGGACGAAGGCAACCTCACCGGGTTTGTGAGAGAGAACGACGGGGACCCCTGATCGGGACGTGCCGACAGTGGGTTTTCGCCGTCGGCGACGGCCACCGCATCTACACTAAGCATCCACCCCTTCCCCAAGCGGACGTGATCCGCCGGGATGTTAGAGATGTGGCTACAGTCGTTTTGTGTGAGAGAGTGTGAAGAGAGCAACCCCTGCAAGCAATCGTGTAGGCTGGCCCGTCCTGACTATGTATCTAGTGGAGCGGTTTCCTTTTCTCTCCATATGAACCTATCATATTGCGTACGTGCCACTGAAGAAAAAAAACTTCATTTATAAATGACGCGGCACCTACTACTCGTTCTCCTATAACCTTGCGCTTGGCATCTCCAAAATATTAACCTTGCAATTGGCTCTTCGCCTCTTCGGGAAGTCGAGCAATAATGGTAGTGCAATATATATCGTTCTGGCTATATGAGACCGAATGAATTGTTGCATGTCCACCACGTGGGCCAGGGTCGAGGGGCGAGGGAGAGTGCTACATACAGAGCAAAATGAGTGAATCTACACTCTAAAATACGTCTATATACATCAGTGTTTGGAGTATTTACTAGTAGTTCATATTGAAATCTACTAAAGGACATATATATTCCTAACAATATGATATAATCTCTATAACCAATGTAGTAGGGATGAGAAGTAATCAGAGGGAGTAGTAAAAATTTCTCCTCGTCCTGCGAGCCACCGCGCGCATGGGCGAGGGAGCGGGCGTAAGGCGGAGCAAGCTTCACCTCATCCTGCGAGCCACCGCGCCCATGGGCGGGGGAGACGGCGTACTAAACAAGCTTCTCCTTGTTCTGCAAGTTGACGGGACACATCAAAAGTACTCCAATGTATAGAGCCTTGCCTCTAAGGTAGGCCCCACATGGTTTGCCTCTTTTTTTAATTTAACATAACACGTCAAGTCGCAATTTGTTTGTTCACCCGTGGTAGACGATCCTCCCTCCACCAAGTGGACAACCAGTACACGTGCCGAATTACCATGTGGGCAGCCTTTTTCGTACAGAAATGAGCTCCACCGTGTACCCGCGCGGGTGTGGTTGGGAAAGAGACGGGAGTACGTGCACCGTGCATGCACCTCTTCTCTTCGTGCACGTCCCCCACCTATGTGTGTGTGTGTGAGAGATACAAACCACATTCGTGAGTGTTTTTTGTTTTGGGGTGGGGGTGGGGGTGGGGTGGGGGGTTGATTTCGTGAATTATTTGTGGGAATATGTGTCGATGACATCTGAAACAAAATTTTGCATGCAATGTGTGTGAAATGGAGGCCTATCCATATCATACATAGAGGGTCGGGCAATCCACGAGAAGATAGGGAGGGGTCATAGCTATCGATAGAGTCGAAGAGAGGATCAAGTGGGTGGGTGCGAGATTGATGAAGAGTGCCATCGAAATTGTGTGTGTGTGTGCAAGTCAAAGATATAGGGTGACTGGCCTACCGGAATGTTAGAGGGCACATGTCAAGTTTGTGTGTGGCAGGGAGACATGACTAGAGCGCTTGATGTATCGGTGTGTGTGGGGGGAGGGGGTGGGTGGAGGGGTAGGCAGAGGCCTAACTATAGAGGTAGAATGACTCGTATATGTGTTGAGAAGGCGAGACTCAGCTATGTCTGGAGGGAGATCGGTCAACATCCATACATAACTGAAGGACGGGAAATATGATGGGACAGAGAGAGAGAAGAGAGAGAGGGGGAGGGAGAGGGAGGGAGAGGGGTAGAGTGCTGGATGGGTGATGGAGTTGCTTCTCGGAGATGTTGGGAGAGGCCTACTAGACAAACTGAGGGTGGAACTGCAATGTTATCAATAAGAGTGGGCATGTGTTTCTGTGTGTGCCTGTGCGTGATAGATCTGTCGGGACGCATCCATGGATGATGAAGGGGAACCATGTGTTTGGTAAGCAAACCTAACTAGATCGGCAGATCAATTGTTGTTTGTCGGAGGAAGGGAGAGACACAACTAATGAGGTAGATCGATCGACGTGTGGGTAAAAACGAGTTATAAGTACCTAGCTAGCTATATGTATAGCGAGAGATCGGTCGGTGTACGTACATTTGTTAGAGGAAAATAAGGCCCAGCAAGACGGATAGACAGAGAGAATGGAGCTAGGAGGTGGTGCGAGAGGCCCAACTACTAGCTAGATAGGGGGAGGAGTGTGCGGTTGTGAGATCGATGAAAATAGGGGCGAAAGTTTACACGTGTGTCTGACCGTATGAGAGACACGAGGCAAGGACACATAAAGGAGGAGATTGAAGGTGTGTGTGTATGTTGTAGGCAGTCATCACTCGAGAGGTTTATCGATCGGTGTTTGTCGGAAAGGAGTTGTGGAGACTCTGGGAGAACGACCTAAAGAAAAAAATGAATGTACCCGGTGGATAGAATGCCGAGGGAGGGGGAGGGCAAGGAGGGCGTGTGCATGCACAAGAGAAAGTTAGTGGTAGCTACAAAGGTTAGAGGATTGTGTGGGTGTAAGAGACTAACAAAGATCATAATTTGATACGAAAGCGGATTCATATATTTGAATAGGAGATCATAGTGTTTTAAACATTGCATGCATGAATATAGCGGTGATACACGTGCTGTGCACATGTTATACCATAATGTGATAATGCATGGCATTTGCAACTCACAGCTAAATGCCGAACAATCTAAACCATACTATACATCAAACAATCTCGCATTTTATTTGAATTTGTGATAATGTGTGGCGTTTGCAGCTTACAACTAAATATCGAGCAATCTAAACAATACTATATATCGAACATTCTCACATTTTTTTAGAATTTGTGGTAATGTGTGGTGTTTGCAACTCACATCTAAATACTTGTAGGCGTAGGGGGTGGGGCACCATACATAATGTGATAAACACATTATACATATGAGACATGGTTTAGATTTTGAAGATCTAGCTAGAGCTAGAAATGTATTGTGATTTGAAATCAAAATAAAGTTGATTCAAAAAATCTAGTTCGAGTTCATATAGTACACATAGTTCATATGTAACTTGAGACTAATCATGTGGTGTGCTGTGAAGATAATACACAAACGATGGTTTAACTTGACAATAATGATGATTGTAGATCTTATTAAAACAGAGAAACGAATTCAAATGCTTTGACTTCACAACAATCATTACTGTAGATCTTATTCAAATAGGGAAACGAATTCAAATTTAGTTCATATTGAAGCGGTAGTATATACGTTTGGCATGCACTAAAACGTTCATTTGATTAGTAGGTTGCATGCATTATACACGTAGCAAAATATTTTAATTGAACATAACATGAATACAAAGTTTTGAATGACATTTGTAGTGCACATTGATTTGGTACAGTACACGTTAGGCTTGTCCGGAAATTTTAACCCGCGCCTTGTTAGCCCAAAATATTTAAGATATATCTTTGTCTCGTTGTGCTCCGACAACTCTCTCCATCTCAACCCGCGACTTGCTATTCTGAAATTACAACGCGCGCGAAAACTCCCACCTCCTGTGAAATCCCGACATGCGAAATGCCCGTGGTACCCCTGAACCGAAAGAACCGCCTCAAATCGGTGGGGGGGTACTTTCGTAACTTACCCCACATTTCGGACAAGCGCGTCTCTAAGCCATGGTTCCCTACTGCCATCCCATCCGCCCACCCATTCATACACCAAGGCCGCGAAAACCCGCGACGAAACCCCACACCCTGCTCCGTCCGCCACCCAGCCGGAGCCTCTTCCCCGACGACATCGTCCACAGCAACACCTCGACGTCCCTCATCCACCATACCGGAATGAGGATCCGTCGTCGATCTCATCATCCCGCCGATTCAGCCACCCCGTCCTCCACCTCCAAGGAGCTGCTCCGACGTTCCCCTCGTCTTTCGCGCCACCTCCATTCCAACACCGCCGTCTTCACCTGCACCACCGGAAGAGCATCATCATCACCGTTTCCTCGGATGAAGCTGCAGCCTAATCGGCGCCACCAAAGAGGTTGTACACTAATCGCCGCATTTTCTTCCTGATTCGATCTCATGGTGCTGCCGGCGCTCGGTCTCGAGCCGACACGGCGCGGCTCCATCCACGGCGGCATCGCCGGCCACTTCCTCCACGGCGTCGCTCCCTTGGCGGCGACGTCCACATCAGTAGGAGCTGCTGCTGCTTTAGCTCTCGCTCGCGCTGCTGCTCTGCTCTTGCTCTCAGTCCCCTGCCTGGTCTGCTCTTGCTATTGCTCTTGCTCGCGCTGCTGCTCTCGCTCTTGCTCTTGCTTGCGATGCTGCTTTGATTTAGCTACACTTCAGTCGACTGAATCGACTTTTGGGTCAGTCGATTTTCAGGGGGTGGGGGAGGGGAGGCTTGCTGGGGTGAAGGAAGATCCAGCCGCAGCAGGGAGGGGGGCTCGCCGGAGAGGTACTCCACTATCTATCTTAGGGTTCAGGATGGGGGCGGTGGTCGCCGGCGGTGGTGGGGCGTTGGCGGGGCAGTGGCGTGGGGATCGCTGGAGAAAAAGCTCGGCACCGGGGGGGGGGGGGGGGCTAGAGGGATGGCTGGGGTGGCGGCGGACCGGCGGTGGGGAGTGTTTTCGGGGCGGGCGGGGCGGCACACTGCCTGCCGCGGGCGGCGGGGGGCTGCTGTTTGGCCGGTGGTGGCTGGCGACTCAGGGGGGTGGAGGTTGAAGATGAACCGCATGCCCTTGATTTTGTATCCAATGGCTGCAAAATCGACTGACCAGAGATGAAAAAGTCAGCCGACCGGCGAGTAGCCTCACCTTGCTAGTGCGTTTAGTTTCAACAGCAAAATTCAGTTTCGACAACAAAATTCAGTTTCGACAGTTAAGTTCAGTTTCGACAGTTAAGTTCAGAGATGAGCGGCTGATGTATTTTACATCTAGCACTTTGTGGTTATGTATTTTATGTCATGTATTGGATATGCTATTAGAATTTCACTCAGGTTAACGTTGTTCGTTGTCTCTCTTGTCCTGTTTCAGCCTCGACGTCGTACAACTCACCGGAGCTACTCCAACGACGAAACCCTCCATCACAGCGGAGCAGTACCTCGGGCTCCATCTCCAGACGCCTAAGATCTTCTTCCCCTCCTCCAACAGCAAAGTCAACTGGAGCATCCTAACCGGCCAACCCAATCACGCTGAGATTGACATGGCTTTGCCAAAGAGGTTGCACACTTGTTGCATCTCTTTTTTACTCTACATGTTATATAGATTGTCCACTGAGCACATGGATTTGTTCCTTTAGTGTCTCCTTGAAATAAAAAACGTAGAAATTTTAATTTTCACTTGTCCTCCTTTTCAAATTCCTATTCATGAAGCACAAGACTAAGAGATAGTAGCATAATAGCATTATAACCGTAAATTTTCTTGTGGTTTGACTTAATCTCACCATGCTTCTTTGCATCCTGTGATCTTCCAATTTTTGTGAATCAAACACCTAGATTGGCAGGAATCCTGTGTTTTTAAATTCTCTGTTTTGCACGTGCATTCCTATCCTTTTCCTGTGTATTTCCTATCCCTGCATTATTGGAATCCTCCAATTCAAACGAGCCCTTACAGAATTACCTCTCTTACAGATAGTTGTCAAAGAAAACCTTGCGTGGTTTGTCCCGCTCCTGCTGCGCCATCGTCCACCCTAGCTCAGCTGCTCCAACGATAGAAGGGTCCAGCACAGCAGGGATCTAGCCTCCAGACTGTCTTTCGCCGCCTCAGATCTTCTTCCCAGCCACTGGCATCCATGAAAACTGCATTACCATCATCAACCGAGCAGATGACCTCGAGGACTAAACGGGTCCGCAAGAGAGGTTCCACTCTTTCGTGTCTGCTTACATTATGCATCGCTTAATATTGCATGCTACTTTATCGTCCTGTTCACCGATTAGACTCTGAGTCAGCGCCAAACTAATGTTCAAACTTGAGTTTTTAAATGGTTGTGGGGTTCATATCGGGGCCGCTATCAATAGTATCTATCTACTATCTGGTTAATCTCTGGTGTCTACTATGAGTTTCATGTTGGGTGGGAAACAAACAATAAAGAAGCCATTATCTATATTTTTTAACTGAAGCCATTATCTGCCCGCTATTATTGGTTTTGGGTCTATCCACAGGTTGCTAACATCACTCTGGATTTTTGCATGCACTCCTTACATGATCTCACTATGTTTCATTCCTATGCATGATAGTTATTGTAAACAATGGAACCGAACATGTAGAGCAAAAGAGACGAGCCTTGCGTGGCAATAAAATTTCATGCAGAAGTCGCTCCATGGTAGGCGCAAAGGCAGCCCCCCCCCCTCCATGCATTTCGGATTGCAATCGAGAGGAAGATACCTGTTCTGAGGGAGATTTAGAAGGAGAAGACAACTCCTATTTACCCCCTGAGGTCTTCGCTCTAACTTGGCATGCTAATGTTGGTTATATCATGCACATGGTGTCTTGCATTGCTTACTTTTATACATCAAATATGTCATCTGCTTAGTTTAGACATCCCTTTGTGTGAATGTCATCTGTTTAGTTTATTCATCATTTATGTGAATTATGCAACGCCATCTTGTTTAACCAGGCATCATATATGTGAATTTTGCAATGCCATCCTGCTTAGCCAGTCATCTTATATGTAAATTATATCAGGCCATCCTTTTTTTTCGTTACATATTACATTTTTCAACAATGTTAGTACATTCAACTGCTCTTCGTGTGCATCAGCCATTTGACACGGTGATGGAAAATTCTAGAGTGAAAACAAGGTCTTCAGGGCAGACTATGCTATCTGACGAAGCACATATCTCGCTGGTTACGGATAGCTCCTCAGAGGAGGATTCAGAGACAGATGACCAGTCCTATTCCCCCCCCCCCAAGGTGTATGCTCTAACTTGGCAGGGTTATGTTGCTCATATCGTGTGTATGGTGTCTCGCATTGCTATGTCATTTGATTAGTTTAGACATGCTTTGTGTGAATGCCACCTGTTCAGTGTCTAATTACCATATATGTGAATTATGCATTGCCATCTTGTTGCAAGATATTATATATGTGAATTATACAATGCTATCTTGTTGCAAAGGCATTATATATGTGAATTATGCAATGCCATGTTGTTTAGCCAATCATCATGTATGTGAATTATATCATGCTATCATTTTTTTGTATTACGTGTTCCATTTGTCGACAACGTTTGTATATTCAACTACCCTTCCTGTGCATCAGCCATTTGAAGCGGTGATGGAAGTATCTGGAGTGAAAACAAGGTATTCAGAGCAGACAATGCTACCTGCCAAAGTAGACATCTTGCTGGTTACAGAGAGCTTCTCAGAGGAGGATTCAGAGACTCATGACCAGTCCTATTTTCCCCCTGAGGTCTATGCTCAAACTTGGCAGGGTTATATTACCCATGTCATGCATGTTGTCTTGCATTGCTTAGTTTTTACATCATATATGGATTGCCATCTACTTACTTGCTTACTACATAAATCATATATTTGAATTATATCATGCCATCATGTTTACATAGTACATACACATCATCTATCTGAATTATGGCATGGCAACCCATTTAATAAAGACATCATATAGTTATATCATCTCATCCTGTTTAGTGTTTACAGTCATCATATTTTGAATTATGGCATTCTATCCGTGAATGTATGTGAATTATGGCATGCCAACCCATTTAATAAACACATTATATAGTTATGTCATGTCATCCTGTTTACATAGTCTCATATTTTGAACTATGTCTTTCCATCTTTTTTAGTTAGCCATCATAATGTGTAATTGTGTCATGCTATCCTGTTTAGTTAGCCATCTTATATGTGAAATTGTGTCATGCTATCCTGTTTGGTTAGACAACATAAATATGAATTATTTCAAGCCCTCTTTTATTCCCCACTATCCATTGCACATGTATATCATACAATGTCTGTACTTTCAATTACTTATCTTGTTTATCAGCCATTTGAATTGGAGAGCGTGATGGCAGTATCTAAGGGAATAACAACACGGTTTTCAGAAAAAGATAGTGCTACCAGTTGATGCAGATAGAGCCACGGTTGTACTTGCCCAAGGACCAGATCCACCACACATAACCCAGAATCTCCCAGATTGTACCCCTAGCCAGTCGAACAAAGAACCAGCTACACCCCTTCTAACCCCAACCCCGGCAGATAGTAACCTAGTTCCAGTTGACACAACACCATCTCCAGCACAGAGCACCCAAACACGAGCAGTTAGTAAGGGAACTCAGTGCCCAAAGCACGATGACCATCACTCCGAATCCCAACTTAACGCTTAAAGGAGAAGAAGATTTGTTCTCAGGTCAGGATCTGTAGCTATGCTTCATACTCCTTTGCTCTTGCATTACTGTATTTACTCATACCAACTATTTTCAAATTTGAAGGATGGAATTGAAACTCCAATGGCGCAACAGGTATGTTTAAACCTGTTTCTTTAACTGGTTTGCTGTTGTAACCTGCTCTATGTTGATTTTAGTTTCAATTGAATAAACAGTTATGTTCTCATGTCATGCACATTACAACTGTTGTTATTGCTCTATAGTTACCCACACTTATATTCTGTCTATTCTGCTTTGTCTTGAACAAATATTATTTGAACTATGTCTCTATCTTGATTTGGCAACAAAAATTAGAATGATATAGACCAGAAAGTGACCATGGTACATAGATATATGTTTGTTTCATGTTGTTATCCTGTCCACTTTACTACTGAACTCATTTACCAAAATGAGTTTCATATACAACATGGTAAACATGTGATGTGTCTGCTTGTTTCTCTTTTAGAATGCGGATAAAATATTGGACAACAGTACCGCGTTATCCAATGGTAAAGGAAGTAATGCAAATAAGGTTCAAGATAGTGAGACATCCCTGTTGGTCTCCAAGAAAGCTGATAAAAACTATCTTGACGACAGTGAGGGAACCCAAAAGTCCTGTCTTGATGTAGTGTTCGAGTTACTGGCCACTACTGCTGGCACAAGCTCTTCGAACTCGCTACCTGAATCAGTTCATCTTCTTGAGTCTCAACTTCAAGTTGAAAGACATTGATCAGATGTACTGGGACAGGAAGCTGAAGGACTGAGGAAGTCCCTGCAGAATTCAGATGCATATTTTCTGGTGCAACACCAAGCGCTGGAGGATTTAAGCGCCAAACAAGAGAAAGTTAATAAGCTTGCTAAGCATCTTGCCAGCATTATGGGTACCCAGGATATTGTTTCTTGAGATCTTCTGAAGTGGTTTCAATTCTGGATTTGTTTTGCTGTGGCATTTATTTGCGCTGGTCGCCAACTTTGACAACCAGTGTATATGATATGCTGCTTTGTTCCCTATATTTGCACTGGTGGCGAACTTTGATGCCCAATGGATGTAATATGTGTAATACCCATGATAGCCTAGTGTTAGTTGCTTGCTTATTTATTTCCTTGTTGTCTTGTTTATTTGTTTGCTTGTAGTCATTGCAGTTCTTTTTCTGCGGTTTGCTAGTGGCTGCAATAACCTATTTTTTTGAAACTAGGCTACAATAACGATGGGCTAATATTTACTGTAGTGACACTAGGCCTCCTACTGGCCGTAGAAACAATGGGCCTTCTACGGGGCGTAGAAACAATGGGCCTCCTACGGGCCGTAGAAGCAATGGGCCTTCTGCGGGCCATATCATCAATGGGCCTTATACGGGTCGTATGATCGATTGGCCAAACATGGGCCAAACAGACCGCATTATGGCCATAAATGGGCTAGAGTTGGAATCGTCTGTTCATGGGCCGACCATAACGGGCCATCGTTAATAGGCCGTATTTGATGACGCTATGAAAATGGCCCAACTTATTAACGGACCACAAACGGGCCGACTGTAACCACGGGCTGAATTTGGCCCACAAGCAGAAAATGACAGTAACGGTCCGTAAGTAAACGAATGCTGGAAATGAGCTCAAGAATAAATGGGCTCTGAGAAGACCGAAAGATAACATGGGTTGGAAACGGCCCAACGGAATAATGGGCCGTTAATGGGTATAAAGTGATACACTATTCATTACGGGCCAGTTTCACCACGGGCCGTTAATGGGTGTAAAGTGATACACTGTTCATTACGGGCCAGTTTCACCACAGGCCATTAATAGGCCAAGAGTTACATAGGGCCTCATATGGTCCGAAAGACGTCATGGGCCATACATGCGCCAGAAGTGAAAACGGGCTGGAATCATATTTGATGGCCCAGATGACGCTACTGGGCCTAATTCGGATAGGGTGTAACAGGCCTTGGGTTTGCGGGCTGTAAATGGGCTATATGCGAACATGCCATTAACAGGCTTTCCATGGGCCGGCCCGCCACCTTTTGACCAAGTCAAACGGGCTGGCCTTTTCACAGAAATGGGGCTCTGTTGGGCCGTGCCATGTGTCGACGTATCATAGGCGCCTTCCGTCCAATGAGTGGATGACATCTGTCCCAACGATGAGCCGACACGTGTTTCCTCCAACCATTGGTCGGGGCTGTTAACAGGTTATCGTATCCAAAAGCCGACCCGATAGCTTAACGGCGTTCCGTTACGGTGGATGCCACGTGTCGGTCACCCTTGACGAAAGCACTTCTATGATGCGCGATTTATCGTCATGGAAGTGGACACTTCCGTGATGATAATTTTGGTAATGTCATGGAACACTTCTACGACAGCATAGGTATCTATATTGATTCTGTCATAAAATTGTCATGGATGTACATGCATGACAAAAAACGCGACCTACTGTGACAAACACGTATCATCACGGAAGTGTATTTTTTTTGTATTGAATACTAGAACATATACACCTCATGAGAAAATTAAAGTTGAACCTAGTATTGCTATGGTTAAAGATCTCTTGACTGATAATATAGATGGGCATGTTATTTACTTCTGTGATGAAGCTGCTAATATTGCTAGACCAGATGCTAAGATACATAGACCTATTGTAGGCATGCCTGTTATTTCTGTTAAAATAGGAGATCATTGTTATCATGGCTTATTTGATATGGGTGCTAGTGCTAGTGCAATACCTCATTCCTTATATGAAGAAATTATGCATGATATCGCACCCGCTGAAATAGAAGATATTGATGTTACTATTAAGCTTGCAAATGGAGATACTATTTCACCAATTGGGATTTTTAGAGATGTCGAAGTCTTTAAATATCCCTCTGATTTTCTTGTTCTTGGTTCCCCACAAGATAGCTTTTGTCCCATTATATTTGGTAGAACCTTCTTGAATACTGTCAATGCTAGGATTGATTGTGAAAAGGATATTGTTACAATTGGCTTGGGAGATATGCCTCATGAGTTTAATTTTGCTAAATTTTGTAGACAACCCCATGATAAAGAATTGCCTAGTAAGGATGAAATTATTTGTCTTGCTTCTATTGCCATGCCTCCTACTGATCCTTTAGAACAATACTTGCTAGACCATGAAAATGATATGTTTATGAATGAAAGAAGGGAGATAGATGAAGTATTCTTTCAACAGGGTCCTATTCTGAAACACAACTTGCCTGTTGAAATCCTAGGGGATCCTCCTCCACCCAAGGGTGGTCCCGTGTTTGAGCTTAAACCTTTACCTGATAATCTTAAATATGCTTATCTTGATGAAAAGAAGATATATCCTATTATTATTAGTGCTAACCTTTCAGAGCAGGAAGAGGAAAGATTATTGAAAACTCTAAAAAGCACCGTGCTGCTATTGGATATACTCTCGATGACCTTAAGGGCATTAGTCCCACTCTATGCCAACACAAAATTAAATTGGACGAAGGTTCCAAACCAGTTAGAGATCATCAACGACGTTTAAATCCTAAGATGAAAGAAGTGGTAAGAAAGGAGATACTAAAGCTCCTTGAGGCAGGTATAATTTATCCCGTTGCTGATAGTGATTGGGTAAGTCCTGTCCATTGCGTCCCTAAGAAGGGAGGTATTACTGTTGTTCCTAATGATAAAGATGAATTGATTCCGCAAAGAATTATTACAGGTTATAGGATGGTAATTGATTTCTGTAAATTAAATAAACTACTAAGAAAGATCATTACCCTTTACCTTTTATTGATCAAATGCTAGAAAGACTATCCAAACACACACATTTCTGCTTTCTAGATGGTTATTGTGGTTTCTCTCAAATACCTGTGTCAGCGGATGATCAATCAAAAACTACTTTTACTTGCCCTTTCGGTACCTTTGCTTATAGACGTATGCCTTTTGGTTTATGTAATGCACCTACTAACTTTCAAAGATGCATGATGGCTATATTCTCTGAGTTTTGTGAAAATATTTGTGAGGTATTCATGGATGATTTCTCCGTTTATGGATCCTCTTTTGATGATTGCTTGAGCAACCTTGATCGAGTTTTGAAGAGATGCAAAGACACTAGTCTCGTCTTGAATTGGGAAAAGTGTCACTTTATGGTTAATGAAGACATTGTCTTGGGGCATAAAATTTCTGAAAGAGGTAATGAAGTTGATAAAGCTAAAGTTGATGCTATTGAAAAGATGCTGTTTCCCAAGGACATTAAAGGTATAACAAATTTCCTTGGTCATGCCGGTTTTTATAGGAGGTTAATTAAGGACTTCTCTAAGATCCCTAGGCCTCTGACTAATCTATTACGAAAAGATATTCCTTTTGTCTTTGATGATGATTGTGTAGAAGCACTTGAAATACTTAAGAAAGCTTTGATCACTGCACCTATTGTTCAGCCACCTGATTGGAATTTACCCTTTAAAATTATGTGTGATGCTAGTGATTATGTTGTAGGTGTTGTTCTAGGGCAAAGAGTTGATAAGAAACTAAATCTTATTCAATATGCCAGTAGGACTCTAGACACTGCCCAAAGAAGTTATGCTACTACTAAAAAAGAGTTCTTAGCAGTTGTATTTGCCTTTGATAAGTTTAGACCTTTTATTGCTGCTATTAAATATCTGATGGAAAATAAAGATGCTAAGCCTAGACTTATTAGATGTGTTCTGAGGGAGTCCCGGACTAGGGGGTGTCCGGATAGCCGAACTATCATCTTCGGCCGGACTCCTTGACTATGAAGATACAAGATTGAAGACTTCGTCCCGTGTCCGGATAGGACTTTCCTTGGCGTGGAAGGCAAGCTTGGCGATGCGGATATGTAGATCTCCTACCATTGTAACCGAGTCTGTGTAACCCTAACCCTCTTCGGTGCCTATATAAACCGGAGGGTTTTAGTCCGTAGTACAAGGAACAACAATCATACCATAGGCTAGCTTCTAGGGTTTAGCCTCTCTGATCTCGTGGTAGATCTACTGTTGTACTACCCATCTCATCAATATCAATCAAGCAGGAGTAGGGTTTTACCTCCATCGGGAGGGCCCGAACCTGGGTAAAAACATCGTGTCCCTTGTCTCCTATTACCATCCGCCTAGACACACAGTTCGGGACCCCCTACCAGAGATCCGCCGGTTTTGACACCGACATTGGTGCTTTCATTGATAGTTCCTCTGTGTCGTCATCTTTAGGCCCGATGGCTCCTCCCATCATCAACAACGATGCGGTCCAGGATGAGACTTTTCTCCCCGGACAGATCTTCGTATTCGGCGGCTTTGCACTGCGGGCCAATTCGCTTGGCCATCTGGAGCAGATTGAAAGCTATTCCCCTCGCCATCATGTCAGATTTGGAAGTCTGAACTACACGGCTGACGTCCGCGGAGACTTGATCTTCGACGGGTTCGAGCCACAACCAAGCGTGCCGCACTATCACGAGGGGCATGATCTAGCTCTGCCACCGGACAGTGCCCTGGAGGCCGCACAGGTATCCGCTCCGACCCTTAGCTCGGAGCTGACTGCGCCGATCGAGGACTGGTGGCTGGACACCGCCTCGGGGGCTGCGATCTCTACGGCGATTGAGCCGAACACCATCCCTGTCCTTTGCAAGGCTCGTAACTCCAAGGTGCCAGACTCCTCTCCAAACTCCGAACCCCCCGCGCCCCTGCCAATCGAATCCGATTGGGCGCCGGTTATGGAGTCACCGCCGCGGATATCTTTCAGCACTCGCCCTTTGGCGACATCCTGAATTCGCTAAAGTCACTCCCTTTATCAGGAGAGCCCTGGCCGGACTATGGTCAGGAAGGTTGGGATGTGGACGACGAAGAAATTGAAAACCCACCCATCACCCACTTCGTAGCCACTGTCGATGATTTAACCGACATGTTCGACTTCGACTCCGAAGACATCGACGGTATGGACGAGGATGCAGGAGACGACCAAGAACCAACGCCTACAGGGCACTGGAAGGCCACCTCGTCATACGACATTTACGTGGTGGACATCCCAAAAGATGGGAACGGTGACGGAACAATGGAGGATGACCCCTCCAAGAAACAGCCTAAGCACGGGCGTCAGCGGCGCCGCTCTAAATCCTGCCACAACAAAAATGGTGAATCCGACACGGGAGACAATAACACCCCGGACAGTGCCGAAGACAACTCCCTCCAGCAGGATTCAGTGCGGGAGGATGGAGAAGCCAGCCCTCATGAGAGAGCGGCAGGCGGAGAGGTAGAGGACGATAATTACATGCCTCCCTCCGAAGACGAGGCAAGCCTCGACAACAACGAATTTGTTGTGCCTGAGGATCCCATCGAACAAGAGCGTTTCAAACGCAGGCTCATGGCCACGGCAAGCAGCCTCAAGAAAAAGCCGCAACAGCTTAGAGCTGACCAAGACCTGCTAGCCGACAGATGGACTGAAGTCCTTGCGGCCGAAGAGTATGAACTCGAACGCCCCTCCAAGAGCTACCCAAAATGCAGGCTGCTACCCCGATTAGAGGAGGAAGCACCTAAACCTACATCACCAGCGCATAATACGGCCGAACGGCCACCTCATGGCTGCGATAGAGAGGCCTTTCGGCCCTCCACTCAAGCCGCACCCCGGCACCGGCCAAAAAATACAAATGCGCGGGAAAATGCGCCAGACCTGCGGGATATATTGGAGGACAAAGCAAGGCAAACAAGATCGATCTATGGATCGCGTGGGCACCCCACGATACGTGATGATAGCCGTCACGCCAGATATGGCAATTCCGGCCGGGCCGAACACAATAGACAAAGCTCATTTGAGCTGCGTTCTGATATAGCCCAATACAGAGGCGCCGCACACCCACTATGCTTCAAACCCGTAAACATTGAATCATACGACGGCACAACAGATCCTGCGGTCTGGATCGAGGACTATCTCCTCCATATCCACATGGCCCGCGGTGATGATCTACACGCCATCAAATACCTCCCACTCAATCTTAAAGGACCAGCTCAGCATTGGCTTAACAGCTTGCCAGCGGAGTCAATTGGTTGTTGGGAAGATCTGGAAGCCGCATTCCTCGACAACTTCCAGGGCACCTATGTGCGACCACCAGACACTGATGACCTAAGCCACATAATTCAGCAGCCAGAAGAATCGGCCAGGCAATTCTGGACACGGTTCCTAACCAAGAAAAATCAAATATTCGATTGTCCGGATGCAGAGGCCCTTGCAGCCTTCAAACATAACATCCGCGACGAGTGGCTTGCCCGGCACCTAGGATAGGAAAAGCCGAAATCCATGGCAGCCCTCACAACACTCATGACCCGCTTCTGCGCAGGAGAGGATAGCTGGCTAGCTCGTAGTAACAACATGACCAAGAGCCCTGGTAATTCGGACACCAAGGACAGCAACGACAGGTTGCGTCGCAACAAGCACAAACGCCGCATTAACAGCGATAATGTTGAGGATACGACAGTAAATGCCGGATTCAGAGGCTCCAAACCCGGTCAGCGGAAAAAACCATTTAAAAGAAATACTCCGGGCCCGTCCAATTTGGACCGAATACTCGATCGCTCGTGCCAGATACATGGCACCCCCAAAAAACCAGCCAACCACACCAACAGGGATTGTTGGGTGTTCAAGCAGGTAGGCAAGCTAACTGCCGAAAACAATGACAAGGGGCTGCATAGCGATAACGAGGAGGAGCCCCGGCCGCCGAACAATAGAGGGCAGAAGGGCTTTCCCCCACAAGTGCGGACGGTTAACATGATATACGCAACCCACATACCCAAACGGGAGCGGAAGCGTGCACTAAGGGACGTATATGCGATGGGGCCAGTCGCCCCAAAGTTCAATCCGTGGTCCTCCTGCCCGATCACTTTTGATCGAAGGGACCACCCTACTAGCATCCGCCATGGCAGATTCGCCGCATTGGTTCTAGACCCAGTCATTGACGGATTTCACCTCACTAGAGTCTTGATGGACGGCGGCAGCAGCCTGAACCTGCTTTATCAGGATATAGTGCGCAAGATGGGCATAGACCCCTCAAGGATTAAACCCACAAAGACGACCTTTAAAGTGTCATACCAGGTGTAAAGGCCAACTGTACAGGCTCAGTTACACTTGAAGTGTTCTTCGGATCACCGGATAACTTCCGAAGCGAGGAATTAATCTTCGACATAGTCCCATTCCGCAGCGGCTATCACGCACTGCTCAGACGAACCTCATTTGCAAAGTTCAATGCGGTTCCGCACTACGCATACCTCAAGCTCAAAATTCCAGGCCCTCGAGGAGTCATTACGGTCAATGGAAACACCGAACACTCTCTCCAAACGGAGGAGCATATGGTGGCCCTCGCGGCAGAAGTACAAAGCAGCCTCTTAAGGCAATTCTCGAGTCCGGCTATTAAACGGTCAGACATCGTCAAGCGCGCCCGGAGTAACCAACAACAAGACCGCCTGGCACGTTCCGAGCATGCGTAGCAATGCGGCCCCAACCCCAGCCCTCACGAAATTGCGAAACCAGTACTACGCGTACATAATTATGCTCTGGAAATACCATGGGCATAGGGGGAGGGGCACGACCACGGCTTGCCCAGAATGTGGCTCAACCGCACCAGGGGCTCCCAATTGTGTCATTCTTCTTTTTTCTCTTAGTTTTAGGACTCCTTTCTCAAGAAGCCCTGTCCGGCAGTAGAATTGCCGAACACACGATGCAACAACCAGGGAAGCAGAAAGCTACATCAAGTGTCCAGGTGGTCTCTATAACGAGCAGTATACTTGTTTTACACATCATCCCGCAGGTCGCTCCCTGGAGGGCGACATGTCAAATAGTCCCGTCCCTTGCTTATCGCACTATTTGTATCGTTCTGCTTTTACCGCAACTTTTTTTGAATAAACAATGCATAGCTTTTTGCCTATTATTGCATTATTTTTTCTATCTATATATATTCACTTATGACATGTTGCACCCGCACGCTTTGGTACGGCCAAATACACCAGGGGCTTAAGTACCCCAAAATATGGTGTGATAAGTCCGAACACTTTCACAACTGCGGCACCCTGAACTTATAGCATTATATGCATCGGCTCCGAATCATGTCTTGGGTCAATAGTTGGGTTTGCCCGGCTCCCATGTTTTGGTACCTTACGTTCCGTTATATCGGCTAAGGTAGCGCTGGGAGAACCACTGCGATTGTGCCCCGGTTGATCTGGGTCGAGCACCTCAGTGGACAAAGCTAAAACTGACCGTCATGATAGGGCGAGAGCTGGTCGCTGTTCGAGAGGTCTCTTCGAGTCCCTAAAGACTTATGCTGCTTAGAGCGAGGAGTCGGCTTTGTCCGACCCAGGCGTGGATAGTGCCCCGAACTCGGTCTTCCGAATACTAGGGGCTTCGCCGAAATTTAAAATTATAGAATTCTATGGCTAAGTGAGAGTGTTCAAGCATTATAGTTCGGTTGCCTTGTTCGTTGTGTTGAGCGCCTCCCTCGAAGGACCCAAGAATGGAAAAAGAGCGCTCAAGCTTATCCAAAACACCCCGGCACTCATGGCATGGGGGCAGAAGCCGACGAATCGCCATCTCTCAAATTTAACAAATGGCCACACAGAAGGTAATATTTTAAATTCACAAGCGTTGATTAGCGCATATGAACAAGTTTTCAAGCGTACAGGATAACACATGCGAGTTTACTCAAAAATTACATCTTTGGAGCGTTGACCCGCTATAAGGCGGGCACCCTTCAGGACACCCTGATAATACATCTCGGGCTTGCGATACTCCCTGCCCGGTGGTGGAGCGTCCGTCACAAGCTTCTCAGCGTCCATCTTGCCCCAGTGCACTTTAGCACGGGCAAGGGCCCTACGGGCACCTTCGATGCAGACGGAGTGGTTGACGACTTCAATCCACGGACAAGCATCCACTAGCCACCTCACCAGCCCGAAGTAGCTCTCAGGCATGGCTTCCTTAGGCCACAACCGAACTATGAGGCCCTTCATGGCCTGTTCGGCCACCTTATGGAGCTCGACCAGCTGCTTCAGCTGGCCGCTCAGGGGCACTGGGTGTCCGTCCTCAGCATACTCAGACCAGAACACCTTCTCCGTCGAGCTCCCTTCCTCGGCCCGGTAGAATGCGGCAGCGTCGGACACACTGCAGGGCAGATCTGCGAATGCTCCTGGAGAGCTCCGAATTCGGGTAAGTAACAAGTAATTCACTTTCACATGCTTGCTTTGCATGGAGAATGCCTTACCCGCCGCTATCTTCTTTATTGCCTCAATTTCCCTGAGGGCTTTTTGGGCTTCGGCCTTAGCGGCTTTGGCGCTCTCAAGAGCCGAGGCGAGCTCGGACTCTCGAGTCTCTGAGTCACGCTCCAAACTCTCGTGTTTTTCCACGAGAGCCTGGAGCTCTTGCCGTACCTCCGCCACCCGCGCCTCCTGCTTCTCTCGCTCGATGCGTTCTGCGGCTGCATTGCTTTCGGCCTTGGACACCTCTTCCTTCAGGGTTGCCACCTCGTTCGTGGCCCCTGCAATTCCCACGTTATTCCTGTTATTTTTGGCAACCACATCTTTTATACACTCCCATAAGGTATTACTTACCTTCCTTGTCCTTGAGCTGCTTCTTGGCAAGGCCGAGCTCGTCCTCGGACCACTCGAGGCTCTGCTTCAATGCATTGACCTCCACAGTCAGTGCGGCAGAGGTCAGCAGCGGAGCCTGCATTCCCATATTGACATACTTATGTTAGACTCCTGCGTACATCTTTTCAGATCCTCAATTCGGCTTTTCTTTGCGAACACCAAACTGAGCATCAGGGGCTACTGTCTATGCGGTAATATTTTTACATATCTTAAATACATACCTCAAAGAATGTTAGAAGGCTGGTGCAGGCTTTAGTCAGCCCGCTCCTGGCGGACTGAACTTTCTGGATCACATCACTCATAACAGTGCGGTGCTCCTCATCGATGGAGGCGCCGTTAAGCGCCTGCAGTAAATTATCCGGTGCCTCCGGTTGGACGGAGGTCACCGGTGTCGCAGTCTCGCCCTTCTTACGAAGGGGCCGCCCGCCGGACTCCGGAACCACTGAAGGTTTCAGTGCGGAGTCCGGCCCAGGGCAGGACTTAGAGCCCTTTGGGGTTTGATCCCCCTTGTGCCCAGAGTCCGGGAGGTTGCCTTGCGACGCCTCCGGGACCTCCTCCTGGCTGGCCCCCTTTTGGGACCCCACCTCGGCATCGTCCGCAGCGCGAGGAGAGGAGACGGCTGGAAGTGAAGTGTTATCCACGTCCGATGGCGCCAGGGAGCCGCTCGTTGAAGTGTCGAGCCCGTCCTTGGGCGGGCTGTAGGGTTATATTCGGCATTAAGAGATTCTATGCGACGAACATAACACCGTGAGTCATTCTGGTATCCGGACACTTACGAAGTCGCCAGGGGCTTAGTCCTTGGTGGCCACTCCTCTTCATCATCGTCGGCGTTGGTGGAGAAGTCCAGAGGGAGGGTCCTTCCCTTCTTGGACACTTCGGCCTCCGCCGTTGGGGCGGCCTTCCTTTTCTTCTCTCCCCCCGCTGGGGGAGAGGCCTCTTTTTCCTCCTCCTCACCTTCGTGGGAGGAGTCCGCCTCGGAGTCGTCGGACGATGAGTCCGACAACACCTGGCACCGGGAACTCTTTCGAGTTCCCATGGCCTTCTTCTTGGCCTTCTTCTCCGGCACCATGTAAGGTGCCGGAACCAGCAGCCCCGTCAATCGGGCATCCCCTGGGTATTCTGGCAAGGGAGCCAGACAGTTAACCTGCCCGGACTTCTTTTGCCAGGCCTGTCAAAGGCAAGGGAGTTTAGATCCCGCATAGAGTCAAACTATGGAAAATAAATGTCCTGTAAAGGGTAAAAAAGCTTACCTCGTCGGCTTGATGCTGCGAGCTGAATCCGCAATCTTCGGTAGCGGATGCGGGAGCCTCGGCGCCCTTAAACAGCACCTTCCAGACATCTTCGTACGTAGTGTCGAAGAGCCTGATCAAGGTTTGGTGTTGTGCCGGATCAAACTCCCACAAGCTGGAGGCCCGTTGTTGGCTCGGGAGGATCCGGCGGATGAGCATGACTTGGACTACGTTGACGAGCTTGATCTTCTTGTTCACAAGGTTTGGGACGCAGGTTTGGAGTCCGATCAGCTCTTCCGAATTACCCCATGTCAGGCCCTTCTCTTTCCAGGAGGTGAGCCGTGTGGGGATGCCAGATCGGAACTCGGGGGCCGCTGCCCATTCAGGGTCACGCGGCTCGGTGATTTAGAACCACCCCGATTACCAGCCTTTGATGGTTTCCACGAAGGGTCCCTCGAGCCATGTAACATTGGGCATCTTGCCCACCATGGCGCCTCCACACTCCGCCTACTGGCCCCCCACTACCTTCGGCTTGACATTGAAGGTCTTCAGACATAAGCCGAAGTGGGCTTGATGCGGAGGAAGGCCTCGCACACGACGATGAACACCGAGATGTTGAGGACGAAATTCGGGGCCAGATCGTGGAAATCTAGGCCGTAGTAGAACATGAGCCCCCGGACAAATGGGTGAAATGGAAAACCTAGTCTGCAGAGGAAGTGGGTGAGAAACACCACCCTCTCATGGGGCCCGGGGGTGGGGATGAGCTGCCCCTTGTCGGGGAGCCGATACGCGATGTCGCTAGACAAGTATCTGGCCTTCCGCAGCCTCTTGATGTGCCCCTCCGTGACGGAGGAGGCCATCCACTTGCCTCCCGCTCCGGACATGGCTGGGGAAGGTTGAGGCCAGATGTGCGGACTTGGGCGCTGGAGCTCGAGTCCGTGGAAATGGATAAGCAAAGGAGGAAGAAGGCGTTGGTAAAAAGGTGGATCCTTATCCCCTTATATGGACTGACAAAACTATGCGTCCCCACCAGCCTGGTAAAACTCGCTTATCTCCCAAGCGCCGTAATCAATGGCGCGGTTGGGTTACCCACGCCCGTATTGATGAGAATCCCGGAATAAGGGGACACGATCTCTGCTTTGACAAGACGTGACAAGGAAACCGCCTCGCTAAACGCACTGAGGCGGGACAGTAAAAACGATTCGAATAAAGGCTTGGCCGTGGTGTGATGTCACGCCACGAAATACGTCAGCAGATTGAATTTATGTGAATATTATTCTCTCTACGGTGGCATGTTGAACTTATTTTGCAGAGCCAAACACTATCCTTGTGTTCAAAATCTTCTATGAAGTATTCGGAGGAGGAACCCGCCTTGCAATGCCGAAGACAATATGCGTGCCGGACTCGTCGTCATTGAAGCCTGGTTCAGGGGCTACTAAGGGAGTCCCGGACTAGGGGGTGTCCGGATAGCCGAACTATCATCTTCGGCCGGACTCCTGGACTATGAAGATACAAGATTGAAGACTTCGTCCCGTGTCCCGATGGAACTTTCCTTGGCGTGGAAGGCAAGCTTGGCGGTACAGATATGTAGATCTCCTACCATTGTAACCGACTCTGTGTAACCCTAACCCTCTTCGATGCCTATATAAACCGGAGGGTTTTAGTCCGTAGGACAAGGAACAACAATCATACCATAGGCTAGCTTCTAGGGTTTAGCCTCTCTGATCTCGTGGTAGATCTACTCTTGTATACTACCCATATCATCAATATCAATCAAGCAGGAGTAGGGTTTTACCTCCATCGAGAGGGCCTGAACGTGGGTAAAAACATCGTGTCCCTTGTCTCCTATTACCATCCGCCTAGACGCACAATTCGGGACCCCCTACCCGAGATCCGCCGGTTTTGACACCGACAGGTTCTCTTGCTCCAAGAATTTGATTTGCATATTATTGATAGAAAGGGAGCTGAGAACCCCGTTGTAGACAACTTGTCTATGTTAGAGAATGTTCTTGATCACCCACTACCTATCGATGATAGCTTTCCTGATGAACAATTAGCGGTCATTAATGCTTCTCATACTGCTCCATGGTATGTTGATTATGCTAATTACATTGTTGCTGAATTTATACCACCTAGTTTCACATACCAACAAAAGAAAAAGTTCTTTTATGATTTAAGACATTACTTCTGGGATGACCCACACCTTTATAAAGAAGGAGTAGATGGTGTTATTAGACGTTGTGTACCTGAGCATGATAAGTACAGATCCTACGCAAGTGTCACGCCGAACCATATGGAGGACACCATGCTGGAGATAGAACTGCACATAAGGTATTGCAATCCGTTTTTATTGGCCTACTCTCTTCAAAGATGCCCATAAGTTTGTCTTGTCTTGTGATGAATGTCAAAGAATCGGTAATATTAGTAGACGTCAAGAAATGCCTATGAATTATTCTCTTGTTATTGAACCATTTGATGTTTGGGGCTTCGATTATATGGGACCTTTTCCTGCCTCTAATGGATATATAAATATTTTAGTTGCTGTTGATTACGTTACTAAGTGGGTAGAAGCTATTCCAACTAGTAGTGCTGATCATAAGACCTCTATTAAGATGCTTAAAGAAGTTATTTTTCTGAGGTTTGGAGTCCCTAGATACTTAATGACTGATGGTGGTTCACATTTTATTCATGGTGCTTTCCGTAAAATGCTTGCTAAGTATGATGTTAATCATAGAATTGCGTCTCCTTATCACCCGCAGTCTAGTGGTCAAGTATAGTTGAGTAATAGAGATCAAATTAATTTTGCAAAAGACTGTTAATAGATCTACAAAGAATTGGTCCAAGAAACTTGATGATGCATTATGGGCCTATAGAACTGCATATAAAAATCCTATGGGTATGTCTCCGTGTAAGATGGTTTATGGAAAAGCATGTCACTTACCTCTCGAACTTGAACATAAGTCATACTGGCTATTAAAGAGCTCAACCATGATTTCAAACATGCCGGTGAGAAGAGGTTATTTGACATTATCTCACTTGATGAATGGAGAACCCAAGCCTACGAGAATGCCAAGCTGTTTAAAGAAAAAGTTAAAAGATGGCATGACAAAAGAATACAAAAGCGTGAGTTTAACGTAGGCGATTATGTGTTGCTATTCAACTCTTGTTTAAGATTTTTTTGCAGGGAAACTTCTCTCTAAGTGGGAAGGTCCTTACGTTCTCAAGGAGGTCTACCGTTCCGGTGCCAAAAAATCAACAACGTTGAAGGCACAAATCCAAAGGTGGTGAACGGTCAAAGAATCAAACATTATATCTCAGGTAATCCTATAATGTTGAAACTAATATCATTGAAACCGTAACCCAGGAGGAATACATAAAGAACACTTTCCAGAACGTTTTAGACTCCGAAAAGGAATAGGTATGTGGTATGGTAAGTAAACCGACTCCAAAACAGTTCTAATGGCATTTTTTCTCCGTTTTGGAATATTTAAGAATTTAGGAAAATAAGAAGTAGTCCGGGAGGGACACGAGGCCTCCACGAGGGTGGAGGGCGCGCCCACCCTTACTGGGTGCGCCCCCTGCCTCGTGGGCACCTCGTGTGCTCTCCGGACTCCTTTTTCTTGCACGTTACTTCTTTTGGTTGGTAAAAATTTGTTATATAATCTCCCGAAGGTTTTGACCACCATATCGCGCAAAAGTCTTCTATCTTTGTTTCGATCTGTTTCTGCCGCAAATTAGAGCAATATGTCATCTCAGGATTCGAAAGGAGAAAGCTATGTTGCTAATTACCTTGCAGACCCTAAGGTCTACGGGGACTTGGAGCATTCTGGCTGGACCACTAAAGAAGAGGAAGACTACGAGCCTAAGGGAAAGGAGGAGACGAGCTCAGATGAGGATGAAGTCCCGTTACCTCAACCTGGGGACATGCATGTGGAGTTTAAAAAGTCAAGCCTCCCTGATAGAGCAAAGAAGCCAAAGATCAAGTTTATCCCTTTTCGTCTCTTGCAGGAAAACAAATAGGAACTATGCAAAAGAATATGAAGCCTTGAGCAGGAGATCGATGATCTGAAGGAGCAAAATGCTATCCTCAAACGTAAATTGAGGAAGAAGTCTACATCATCAACAACTCATTCTTCACCACCTCCGAGGACATAATTACATGGGTATGGGAACTCCCCTTGGCAATTGCCAACCTTGGGGGAGGTGCCCCGGTATCATATCACCATCACACTCCTATCTTTACCGTTTTTCTTAGTTCGATCCTTTTGGTAATATCTTGATCTAGTAGAATAAAGTTTTGGTATGAATTAGTTTTGAGTTTTGCTTTGTGATCCCTCTATGTAATTGAGTCTGTGAGCTATATAATAAAGATTAGTGTTGAGTCAAGGGCTTTGCTATCTTGCTATGATCTTGAGAAAATAGAAAGAATAAAAAGAAATAAAAGAGTTCATATTGATCTTATGGATAGTAATGACTTCACACATAAAGAGTATGAGGCTTAAAAGTTGTTGAGAGTTGACAAACATAGTTTTGGTCATCGTTGCAATTAATAGGAAGTAATAAAGAAAGAGAGGTTCTCACATATAAATATACTATCTTGGACATCTTTTATGATTGTGAGCACTCATTAAAGTATGACATGCTAAAGAGTTGATGTTGGACAAGGAAGACAATGTAATGGGTTATGTTTTCTCACATCTCAGTTAAAGTATATTGTCATGGATCGTCCAACATGTTGATCTTGCCTTTCCCCCTCATGCTAGCCAAATTCCTTGCACCAAGTAGAGACACTACTTGTGCTTCCAAATATCCTTAAACCCAGTTTTTGCCATTAGAGTCCACCATACCTACCTATGGATTGAGTAAGATCCTTCAAGTAAGTTGTCATGTTGCAAGCAATAAAAATTGCTCCCTAAATATGTATGACTTATTAGTGCGGAGAAAATAAGATTTATACGATCGTGTGATATGGAAGAAATAAAAGCGACGGACTGCATAATAAAGGTTCATATCACAAGTGGCAATATAAAGTGACGTTCTTTTGCATTAATATTTTGTGCATTCAACCCTAAAAGCACATGACAACCTCTGCTTCCATCTACGAAGGGCCTATCTTTTACTTTATGTCTTTACTTTATGCAAGAGTCAAGGTGATCTTCACCTTTCCCTTTTTCATTTTATCCTTTGGCAAGCACCTTGTGTTGGAAAGATCCTGATACATATATCCAATTGGATGTAAGTTAGCATGAACTATTATTGTTGACATCACCCAAAGGTGAATACATTGGGAGGCGAAATTATAAGCCCCTATCTTTCCTATGTTCGATTAAAACTCCATAACCATAAGTATTGCGTGAGTGTAAGCAATTGTAGAAGGCTAAATGATAGTTGAGTATGTGGACTTGCTGAAAAGCTCTATTCTTGACTCTTTCCGATGTTATGATAAATTGCAATTGCTTCAATGACTGAGATTATAGTTTGTTAGTTCTCAATGAAGTTTCTGAACCATACTTGACATTATGGATAGATTGTTACTTGAGCATAAGAAATCATATGACAAAACCTATATATGTTGCTGTTATAAGAATGATCACGATGCCCCCATGTCCATATTTTATTTTTATCGACACCTCCATCTCTAGACATGTGGACATATTTTTCGATATCGGCTTCCGCTTGAGGACAAGCGAGGTCTAAGCTTGGGGGAGTTGATACGTCCATTTTGCATCATGCTTTTATATCGATATTTATTACATTATGGGCTGTTATTACACGTTATGTCACAATACTTATGGCTATTCTCTCTTATTTTACAAGGTTCATCATGAAGAGGGAGAATGGCGGCAGCTGGAATTCTGGGCTGGAAAAGGAGCAAATATTGGAAACCTATTCTGCACAGCTCCAAAAGTGCTGAAACTCCACGAAAGTCAATTTTGGAATTAATAAGAATTATTGAGCAAATAAAGTACCAGAGGGGGCCCACACCCTGGCCACGAGGGTGGGGGGCGCACCCACCCCTACTGGGCGCGCCCCTGTCTCGGTGGCCCCCTGGTGGCCCTCCGGCGCCCATCTTCTGCTATATGAAGTCTCTTACCCTGAAAAAAATCATAAGAAAGCTTACGGGACGAAACTCCGCCGCCACGAGGCGGAACCTTGGCGGAACCAATCTAGGGTTTCGGTGAAGCTGTTCTGCCGAGGAAACTTCCCTCCGGGAGGGTGAAATCATCACCATCGCCATCACCAACGATCCTCTCATCGGGAGGGGGTCAATCTCTATCAACATCTTCACCAGCACCATCTCCTCCCAAAACCCTAGTTCATCTCTTGTATCCAATCTTGTATCAAAACCACAAATTGGTACCTGTGGGTTGCTAGTAGTGTTGATTACTCCCTATAGTTGATGCTAATTGGTTTATTTTGTGGAAGATCATATGTTCAGATCCTTAATGCATATTAATACTCCTCTGATCATGAACATGAATATGCTTTGTGAGTAGTTCCGTTTGTTCCTGAGGACATGGGTGAAGTCTTGCTATTAGTAGTCATGTGAATTTGGTATTCGTTCGATATTTTGATGAGATGTATGTTGTCTCTCCTCTAGTGGTGTTATGTGAACGTCGACTACATGACACTTCACCATTATTTGGGCCTAGAGGAAGGAATTGGGAAGTAATAAGTAGATGATTGGTTGCTAGAGTGACAGAATCTTAAACCCTAGTTTATGCGTTGCTTCGTAAGGGGCTGATTTGGATCCACTAGTTTCATGCTATGGTTAGGTTTACCTTAAAACTTCTTTTGTAGTTGTAGATGCTTCCAATAGGGGTTAATCATAAGTGGGATGCTTGTCCAAAAAAGGGTAATACCCAAGCACCGGTCCACCCAAATATTAAATTATCAAAGTACCGAATGCGAATCATATGAGCGTGATGAAAACTAGCTTGACGATAATTCCCATGTGTCCTCGGGAGCGCTTTTCTCATTATAAGAAATTGTCCAGGCTTGTCCTTTGCTACAAAAAGGATTAGGCCACCTTGCTGCACCTTATTTACTTTCATTGCTTGTTACCTGTTACAAATTATCCTATCACAAAACTATCTGTTACCTACAATTTCAGTGCTTGCAGAGAATACCTTACTAAAAACTGTTGGTCATTTCCTTCTGCTCCTCATTGGGTTCGACACTCTTACTTATCGAAAGGACTAGATAGATCCCCTATACTTGTGGGTGATCACTCACCTTTGTCTTCATGAAACTCTGTTGTTCACAAAATTATTGCCATGAGTACATTACGTACTCAACATGCCTCCTTCGGAGAAGGACCTAATAGCTACATGTGGCTTCAAAGGAAGGCTATATGGCTCATTTGCATAAAGCTAATATTGTTTGAAATAACATAGTAGTTGGATAAAAGTAGTTTTAGATGAAAACATGTTTTATCTCCAGAATAACTTTCATCAAAGTGAGGATCCTCGATCAACTCACACTTTTCATAGGTTCCAAGAATAGGGGCAAAGAGGGACTAAGCAAGACAGGTCCTATATGTCAAGAAAGATTCATGTGTCGTCCATGACCGTGGGCACATCTATTCGAATAGCTTTACACTCTGCAGAGGTTGTACACTTTACCCACACGACACAATCCCGTCTTGATGCACTAGTGGCCGCTGGTATAGTACACCATTTGGTATACCGACAGGGAGCTTGTGACGAGGTCTTTGGACTAGATCCCCCAAAGATGGTACATGCCCACCGGGTCTGGTGCACGGAACTGAGAGTACGTGCTCAAACCGGTCCCCCCATCTGTGCCGAGGATACGCCCCGCAGGGCAGCTAGCCCATCAGCGGTACGGCGAGATTGACACCTAAGGCTCACTAGCTTACTTGACGAAGCCAGTGCCCATATAGCATGTGGTGGTACTGTTACCACAATCTTCAAATCCAAGAATTACTAGGCCTTATGCGGCATGAACGACTGATTGCCCCCTTCAACTCGTGAAGGGCAGCCAACCGCTCCTTCAATTCTTGATTCAACTATCGCCCGCGCCGGTATTTAGATGGTAAGTTTCACCTAGAGTAGAAGATGATAGAGAAGGTCAACAAGGGCCAACTGGCCTAGCTTAGCGTTAAGTTTCAACTGTCAATGACTTAGAGGTCATTTAACAAAGCACCTATAGGGTGATAAGCATGGCTAAGCATTTCTACTCTACCGGAATTATATACTTCTACTCAGGTGTCAAACGAATAGGCGACAAGTGGATCAAGGTAATGTGTCAATCAACACACTAGCTACAAGAATTAAAATGGCATGCATATAGTAACCATAAAACACAATGCAATTTTGTAAAACATAGGATAAATATGATAAAAGAAGGCATGCCTTTGTTGTTGAGTGCTTCTTCAGTAACATGTTTTGTCCGTTTCCAACATCATCACTCCCTACTCGTCGTAACGATAGCAATTGGAAAACAAATAAATACTAACACAATAGTAAATCCAAATAACATCCATAACAAACTAAGAGTGGGTGGATAGCAAGATATTCATCAGAGGGATATTCCAAAAGGAGATAGAATGATTACAAGGTAAGTAGAGAGGACTCGTTAAATTGACAAGGTTTAGGTTGATGATGGATAATCAAGGCTTCCCAACAAAACTAACGTTCTGATACAAACTATGCTATTAACCAGGAGTAGTGCCCACTACACAACCTGACTATCTATATAAGAAATTACCATATCAAACGCACACGTATCAACACACATGAAATGGAACCAACCTATGCATTGTAACTACACAATCAAAACATGGTGTGATAAAGGAAAATAAAGTTAACAACTAAATATATATTTAAATAGCAGTCCAACATATACTTAGATAGAATCAAGTATGTATAAAGGTCTATAGCAGTCCATGATACATCTCCAACGTATCTATAGTTTTTGATTGTTCCATGCTATTATATTATCTGTTTTGGATGTTTAATGGGATTTATTATACACTTTTATATTATTTTTGGGACTAACCTATTAACCGGAGGCCCAGTCCAAATTGCTGTTTTTTTGCCTATTTCAGTGTTTCGCAGAAAAGGAATATCAAATGGAGTCCAACCGGAATGAAACCTTCGGGAGAATCATATTTGTGACAAACGCAATCCAGGAGACTTGGAGTGGACATCAAGGAAGCAAAGAGGTGGCCACGAGGCAGGGAGGCGCGCCCAGGGGGTAGGCGTGCCCCCACCCTCATGGCCACCTCGTGGCTCCCCTGATCGAATTCTTTCGCCTATATATACTCATATACCCCGAAAATATTGGAGAGCACCATAGATCGGGAGTTCCGCCGCCGCAAGCCTCCGTAGCCACCAAAAACCAATAGAGACCCTGTTCTGGCACACTGCCGGAGGGGGGATCCCGCACTGGTGGCTATCTTCATCATCCCGGCACTCTCCATGATGAGGAGGGAGTAGTTCACCCTCGGGGTTGAGGGTATGTACCAGTAGCTATGTGTTTGATCTCTCTCTCTCCCTCTCGTGTTCTTGATTCGGTACGATCTTGATGTATCGCGAGCTTTGCTATTATAGTTGGATCTTATGATGTTTCTCCCCCTCTACTCTCTTGTAATGGATTTAGTTTTCCCTTTGAAGTTATCTTATCGGATTGAGTCTTTAAGGATTTGAGAACACTTTATGTATGTCTTGCATGTTCTTATCTGTGGTGACAATGTTATATTCACGTGATCTACATGATGTATTTTTGGTGATCAACTTGCGGGTTCCGTAACATTATGAACTTATGCATAGGGGTCGGCACACGTTTTCGTCTTGACTCTCTGGTAGAAACTTTGGTGCACTCTTTGAAGTACTTTGTGTTGGTTTGAATAGATGAATCTGAGATTGTGTGACGCATCTCGTATAATCATACCCATGGATAGTTGAGGTGACATTGGTGTATCTAGGTGACATTAGGGTTTTGGTTGATTTGAGTCTTAAGGCGTTATTCTAGTATGAACTCTATGATAGATCGAGCGGAAAGAATAGCTTCATGTTGTTTTACTATGGACTCTTGAATAGATCGATCAGAAAGGATAACTTTGAGGTGGTTTCGTACCCTACAATAATATCTTCATTTGTTCTCCGCTATTAGTGACTTTGGAGTGACACTTTGTCGCATGTTGAGGGATAGTTATATGATCCAATTATGTTATTATTGTTGAGAGAACTTGCACTAGTGAAAGTATGAACCCTAGGCCTTGTTTCAACGCATTGCAATACCGTTTGTGCTCACTTTTATCAATAGTTACCTTGCTGTTTTTATAATTTCAGATTACAAAAACCTATATCTACAATCCATATTGCACTTGTATCGCCATCTCTTCGCTGAACTAGTGCACCTATACTATTTACCATTGTATTGGGTGTGTTGGGGACACAAGAGACTCTTTGTTATTTGGTTGCAGGGTTGTTTGAGAGAGACCATCTTCATCCTATGCCTCCCACGGATTGATAAACCTTAGGTCATCCACTTGAGGGAAATTTGCTACTGTCCTACAAACCTCTACACTTGGAGGCCCAACAACGTATACAGGAAGAAGGTTGCGTAGTAGACGTCAAGCTCTTTTCTGGCGCCGTTGCCGGGGAAGTTACTGCTTGAAGGTATATCTTTAGATCTTGCAATCGAATCTTTTAGTTTCCTGATTTATCACTAGTTTAGTTTATAAAATAAAACTACAAAAAATGGAATTAAGGTTGCCTCATATGCTTCATCTTTTTAATGTCTTTCGTGAAATGATGGGAAGGAAAATTGTGCTCAAGTACTAGAATAACATAGAATGCTTGGCATAAAATCTGTGAATGATGAGCATGATTGCAATGTTGTTAGTATGAATTATTTGAATACCCATGATGATAATGATATGCAAAGCCAGAAGCTTGGGGATGTTATGTTTGATGAAGATGATATGTTTAGTCCCCCAAGTTTTGATGAGAATATTTATTATGATGAAAGCATGCCTCCTATTTATGATGATTATATTGATGAAAGTGGGTTTGGAAGAGTGTCAACTTGAGGAAGTAATGATCCCACTATTTTGGAGGATGTTGAATATTATTGTGATAATTATGAAAGTGGATTTCGAGAGGTCATGACTTTATTTAGTGGTGAATCCACTATTTCGGAAGAGGTTCCAATTGATTATGAGAACAAAGTTGCTATCTATGATGATTATTCTGATGACTTGTATGCTATTAAGAATAATTATAACCATGAAACTTGTCATCGTGATTTTAGTTTTCAATTGGATTATGCCTCACATGATAATTATTTTGTTGAGTTTGCTCCCACTACTATTCATGAGAAGAAATTTGCTTATGTGGAGAGTAGTAAATTTTCTATGCTTGTAGATCATGAAAAGAATGATTTATGTGATGTTTATATTGTTGAATTCATTCATGATGCTACTGAAAATTATTATGAGGGAGGAATATATGCTTGTAGGAGTTGCAATAATATCAAGTTTCCTCTCTATGTGCTTAAAGTTTTGAAGTTATGCTTGTTTAGCCTTCCTATGCTAGTTGATTATTGTTCCCATAAATTGTTTGCTCACAAAATCCCTATACATAGGAAGTGGGTTAGACTTAAATGTTCTAGTAATATTCTTAATGATGGTCTCTTTATGTTTTAATTCTTATCTTTTATGTGAGCATCATTGAAATCATCATGCCTAGCTAGGGGCGTTAAACGTAAGCGCTTGTTGGGAGGAAACCCAATTTTATTTTTGTCCTTTGTTTTTGCTCCTGCTTAGTAATAAATAATTCATATAGCCTCTGTTTAGATGAGTTTTTATGTTTTAATTAGTGTTTGTGCCAAGTAGAACCTTTGGGAAGACTTGGATGAAGTCTATGCAATCTTGCTATAAAAACAGAAACTTTTGTGCTCACGAGATTAGTTGCCATTTTTTACCGGAGAGTGCTTTTGGGTTGATTCTTTTTGTATATGATTAATAGACAAATTTCTCAGGTCCAACAATTTATTTCAGAATTTTTGGAGTTCCATAAGTATACATTTGATACAGATTACTACAGACTGTTCTGTTTTCTTTGTGTTGTTTGCTTATTTTGATGAATCTATGAGTAATATCGGAGGGTATGAACCAAGGAGAGTTGGAATACAGTAGATATTACACCAATATGAATTTAGAATGAGTTCACAACAGTACCTAAGTGGTGATTTATTTTCTTGTACTAACGGAGCTTACGAGTTTTCTATTAAGTTTTGTGTTGTGAAGTTTTCAAGTTTTGGGTAAAGATTCGATGGACTACGGAATAAGGACTGGCAAGAGCCTAAGCTTGGGGATGCCCAAGGAACCCCAAGGTAAAATTTAAGGACAACCAAAAGCCTAAGCTTGGGTATGCCCTGGAAGTCATCCCCTCTTTCGTCTTTGTCTAGCGGTAACTTTACTTGAGGCTATATTTTTATTCACCACATGATATGTGTTTTGCTTGGAGCGTCTTGTATGATTTGAGTCTTTGCTTTTTAGGTTATAACAATAATCCTTGCTGTACACACCTTTTGGAGAGACACACATGAATCGTAATTTATTAGAATAGTCTATGTGCTTCACTTATATCTTTTGATGTAGACAATTTTGCTCTAGTCCTTCACTTATATCTTTTTAGAGCACGGTGGTGGTTTTATTTTATAGAAATTATTGATCTCTCATGCTTCACTTATATTAGTTTGAGAGCCTTTAGAACAGCATGGTAATTTTCTTTGGTTATAAAATTAGTCCTAATATGATGGGCATCCATGTTGGGTAAAATAAAAACTTTCATATGGAGTGCATTAAACACTATGATAAATTTGATACTTGATAATTGTTTTGAGATATAAAGGTGGTAATGTTAGAGTCATGCTAGTTGGGTAATTATGAAATTGAGAAATACTTGTGTTAAAGTTGGCAAGTCCCATAGCATGCACATATGGTGAATGTTGTGTGACAAATTTGAAGCATGGGGTGTTCTTTGATTACCTTCCTTATGAGTGGAGGTCGGGATCGCGCGATGCTTAACTCCTACCAACCCTTCCCCTAGGAGCATGCGTTGTAGTACTTTGCTTCAAGGGCTAATAAACTTTTGCAATAAGTATACGAGTTCTTTATGACTAATGTGAGTCCATGGATTATACGCACTCTTACCCTTCCGCAATTTGCTAGCCTCTACGGTACCGTGCATTGCCCTTTCTCACCTTGAGAGTTGGTGCAAACTTCGCCTGTACATCCAAACCCCGTGATATGATAAGCTCTATCACACATGAATCTCCTCATATCTTCCTCAAAACAGCCACCATACCTACCTATTATGGCATTTCCATAGCCATTCCGAGATATATTGCCATGCAACTTTGCACTGTTCCGTTATTATGACATGCTCCATCATTGTCATATTGCTTTGCATGATCATGTAGTTGACATCGTATTTGTGGAAAAGCCACCTTTATAATTCTTTCGTACATGTCGCTCTTAATTCATTGTATATCCCGGTACACCACCGGAGGCATTTACATAGAGTCATATTTTGTCCTAAGTATTGAGTTGTAATTATTGATTTGTAAATAAATAGAAGTGTGATGTTTTCATTATTAGAGCATTGTCCCATGTGAGGAAAGGATGATGGAGACTATGATTCCCCCACAAGTCGGGATGAGACTCCGGACGAAATAAAAAAAAGAGAAAAAAAGAAAAAAAAGGGGGAAAAGAGGCCAAAGAAGCCCGAGTAAAGAAATGAGAGAAAAAGAGAAAAGGGACAATGTTACTATCGTTTTTTCACACTTGTGCTTCAAAATAGCACCATGATCTTCATGATAGAGAGTCTCCTATGTTGTCACTTTCATATACTAGTGGAAAATTTTCATTATAGAACTTGGCTTGTATATTCCAATGATGAGCTTCCACAAAATGCCCTAGGTCTTCGTGAGTAGGCAAGTTGGGTGCACACCCACTTAGTTTCTTTTTGATAAGCTTTGACACATTTATAGCTCTAGTGCATTCGTTGCATGGCAATCCCTACTCCTCCTATTGAAATCAATTGATGGGCATCTCCATAGCCCGTTGATTACCCGCGTCAATGTGAGACTTTCTCCTTTTTGTTTCGTCACATAACCCCTATCATCATACTCTACTCCACCCATAGTGCTATGTCCATGGCTTATGCTCATGTATTGTGTGAGGGTTGAAAAGGCTGAAGCGCGTTAAAAAGTATGAACCAATTGCTTGGCTGAAACCGGGGTTTTGCATGATGGGAGCATTTTGTGTGACGAAAATGAAGCATGGCCAAACTATATGATTTTGTAGGGATAAGCTTTCTTTCGCTATGTTATTTTGATAAGACATAAACTGCTTGGTTAGCATGCTTGAGTATTACTATTATTATGTTAATATTAAACTTTTATCTTGAATCTTTTGGATCTGAACATTCATGCCACAATAAAGAGAATTATATTGAAAATTATGTTAGGTAGCATTCCACATCAAAAATTCTGTTCATTTACCTACTCGAGGACGTGCAGGAATTAAGCTTGGGGATGCTTGATGCGTCTCCAACGTATCTATAATTTTTGATTGTTCCATGCTATTATATTATCTATTTTGGATGTTTAATGGGATTTATTATACACTTTTATATTATTTTTGTGACTAACCTGTTAACCGGAGGCAGAGTCCAAATTGGTGTTTTTTGCCTATTTCATTGTTTCACAGAAAATGAATATCAAACGGAGTCCAAACAGAATGAAACCTTCGGGAGAATCGTTTTTGGAACAAATGTAATCTAGGAGACGTGGAGTGGACGTCAAGGAAGCAACGAGGTGGCCACGAGGCAGGGAGGCGCGCCCAGGGGGTAAGCGCGCCCCCACCCTCGTGGGCCCCTCGTGGCTCCGCTGACTGACTTCTTTCTCCTATATATACTCATATACCCTGAAAACATCGGAGAGCACCATAGATCGGGAGTTTCGCTTCCACAAGCTTTTGTAGCCACCAAAAACCAATAGGGACCCTGTTCCAGCACCCTGCCGGAGGGGGGATCCCTTACCGGTGGCCATCTTCATCATCCTGGCGTTCTCCATGATGAGGAGGGAGTAGTTCACCCTCAGGGCTGAGGGTATGTACCAGTAGCTATGTGTTTGATCTGTATCTCTCTCTCTCATGTTCTTGAGTCGGCATGATCTTTATGTATCGCAAACTTTGCTATTATAGATGGATCTTATGATGTTTCTCCCCCTCTACTCTCTTGTAATGGATTGAGTTTTCCCTTTGAAGTTATCTTAGCGGATTGAGTCTAAGGATTTGAGAACACTTTATGTACGTCTTGCATGTGCTTATCTGTGGTGACAACGGGATATTCACGTGATCTACTTGATGTATGTTTTGGTGATCAAGTTGCGGATCCCGTAATATTGTGAACTTATGCATAGGGGTTGGTACATGTTTTCGTCTTGACTCTCCGGTAGAAACTTTGGGGCACTCTTTGAAGTACTTTGTGTTGGTTTGAATAGATGAATCTGAGATTGTGTGATGCATATCGTATAATAATACCCACGGATACTTGAGGTGACATTGGAGTATCTAGGTGACATTAGGGTTTTGGTTGATTTGTGTCTGAAGGTGGTATTCTAGTATGAACTCTATGATAGATCAAATGGAAAGAATAGCTTCATGTTATTTTACTACGGACTCTTGAATAGATCGATCAGAAAGGATAACTTTGAGGTGGTTTCGTACCCTACAATAATCCCTTCGTTTGTTCTCTGCTATTAGTGACTTTGGAGTAACTCTTTGTTGCATGTTGAGGGATAGTTATATGATCCAATTATGTTATTATTGTTTAGAGAACTTGCACTAGTGAAAGTATGAATCCTGGGCCTTGTTTCAACGCATTGCAATATCGTTTGTGCTCACTTTTATCAATAGTTACCTTGCTGTTTTTATAATCTCATATTACAAAAACCTATATCTACCATCCATTTGCACTTGTATCACCATCTCTTCACCGAACTAGTGCACCTATACAATTACCATTGTATTGGGTGTGTTGGGGACACAAGAGACTCTTTTTATTTGGTTGCAAGGTTGTTTGAGAGAGACCATCTTCATCGTGTGGCTCCCACGGATTGATAAACCTTAGGTCATCCACTTGAGGGAAATTTGCTACTGTCCTACAAACCTCTGCACTTGGAGGCCCAACAACGCCTACAAGAAGAAGGTTGCATAGTAGACATCAGTCCAACATATAAATCAACTATATAACAATAGCAAGCACTCCTATAACAAGAGACACACCATTTCGATGGTCAAAACTAAATAAACAACTAAATCAAGACACATCTTCACACAAGGCATGTGAGTATAGAATCACTAGAGGTCTCAATGAATAACGCATGCAGCACACATACGAGTGATCATGATAAGATACTAAACTAGGACATGGTCCTATTACTAAAGAACGACTAATACCAATAACCACTAGCGGCTATAATATCACCACAACACAACTCAACTAACCCAAAAGGTAAAGTAGTCTAAGCATGTGCTGGACTATTGCAACACATATACATCACTCATAATAGCAATGTGAGACAAGGCAATCATATAAGAACAACAGAAGTACAACTATAACACACGGAACACCATAAGACATGAAAGATCTCTTGCATGAACGACATCTAGATATAGAACAATGCAACTAGATACAAATGTATAATTAATACTAAGTATGAATGATCATCACGTGAGATGCCAACGTATGATATTAATAGAATACAACTCACAACAATGAGATAAGTTAGTTGATATCAACTAACATGGATATCAAGAATGGCAAGAGCACACAACTTACATACTAGTTATGTCATATTAGCATATGGGCATACCATACTAAACATTTAGGCAAGTTAGAGAACCATATCATGACATCAAGTAACGTATTATACTATCATGAGTAATAAAATGACATGCATTTCTATTTGTTACAATCATATAGTACTAATATGTATCTACTAAGAAAAGGCAAACCACATGTGCGATCATAAAGTACAAACTAGCAATGATATAACATGTGGTAGGCATACAACAAAATCACACATTCTACTTTGAGTAAGCACTAACATGGCATGGTGATCAACTAAGCATGCATAGCTACCGTCCTAGGTAAACAAAACACCAAGGATAATTAACAAGAAGTAATAAAGTAAATTATGTGATATAAGCATAAACCATACATAGCAATACAAATCTGAATCATGACATAACGACACCAACCATGTAATCTTGCTTAACAAACATCTTCAAAATATGATACAACTACTCAAAAGTTTGTACTAAAATATCACACGAAACAACATGTCATGTGACACAAAGTAGGGCTAACATAAAATAATAAGATGGTCTTGAACAATGATGCAACGATGAGCAATTTGCCAGAAGCAACTATGTCCTAAGTTAACACACCGATTCATAACAACTATTATGAAGAACTAAACCAAAAATACAACAAATTGATAAACCATCAAAGGCATGCCATGATTTCAATTGCACACAAAAAGCACATGATACAAGGATGTAAAAGACTAGATAAAACATATCTAATATATATTCATGAAAAATAAAAGGATGCATATAGTCAAAAAATGAAATGTTCCATAATCATGCAAAGCTTAAGATAATCCTTATGTAAACCTACACACGGTAATAATACACAAAAACTTGTACATAGGCATATCATATGACTACGTATCACACGAAAGAAAAATATCACATGAAACAGCACATTCAACAATATTTAGCAACTCATAGAAAATCTAGATTCATAGTTTGAAATACTAAAGATGGAACTAATTCACATATTTAGTACGCATGCATAAAATAGAACTATACATTCTACCACAAATCATCAAGCCGAAGCAATACACACAACTATTTAAATAACCTAAAACAAGAGTAAAATAAATCTAGTGAATCATGTGTTACTCCTAACATTGCAAAAATAATTAGGAGCGACTCCTAGGCATACATCACACAAGTAATAAATAAATAAATAAATCTAAAACCACAAACGGGTTCCTCTAACCTCTTAAAATGTTTCAACTATTGGGATCAAGATCAAACGATGAACCAAACGATGGAAATATGCCTATAATATTTAGTTCGTGCGACTGATAGCATCAACGCGCCCAACAATAAAAATAGGAGGAACTATGATGTCTAGGAGATAATTTGAATGATGTTTTGAAGGCGCACACAGGGAGTTGGATAGTTGCTCATCGAGCATGAAGATACAATGCGATGAACTCGACGAACAATGTTGAAGTACATCTGGAATTCTTCCCATGTGATCGACGGATCGCATTCTTTCTTTTCTGAATGGATTCATGGCATGGAGGAGAAGAACTTAGCGTAAGGGTTTGGACGGAGATGGTCCGAGTCACCGAGAACGAGCACCGACGTCCATGGAGCTTCACAACTTCATGGAGTTGTCTTGTAGAGAGGAGGAAGGGAGAGGGCAGGACAAGTGGTGGGACTGGAAGAGGAGATCTAGACGCACTTCTCAATATATTCAAAACTTGAAACGGTTAAGAGTTGAAGGAATTAAAGGAGGGGTGCGTGGTGGCTGTAGGTTTTCTCTTCTGTTATGTAGGTTGGAGAACGTACATAGAGAACAGGAAGGAGAGGAGGTTTTGCTCGATGGGAGAGATGGGTGTGAAGAGAACTAGGCCACGAAGGAGTCCAGAGAGGGAATTAAAGGAGGAGGGTAGGAGGCAGCGCAGTGGCGATTCCACCAGGGAGGCTTCAATAGGCTTAAGCCTACCCTCCAAAATCCTATTTAAACCAAACATACCACTTGACAAGTATATTCTGGTGCTTTACATGTAACAATTGCAATGCATTTGCTAATTAGACTTAGGAAATTTGTGTTTTAAGCCTACCCTCCAATGTCCTGCTAGATTCTCCACTGAGGCAGCGTTCACTCGAAACGTTCTAGTTGTTGGCGTTTCCTCTTTCTCCATGAGTTGTGAACGTACAGGGAAGGGAGAAGAGGGGTCGCTTAGGTGGCTATTTTGCCAGATTAGTTAGGCCCAAGTGGGAAGAGATAAGAAACAAAGCGATGTGCTTGCCTGGGGTATGGGAGCTCCTAGTCGGCGCTAACGGGAGGACCTGTGTGACGCTCTTGGCATCAAAATGTCAACGAGTCGCACAAGGCGTAGCTCACCTAGGCCGGCCCATTTTACGTTCGCGCGGTGGAAAACACGAGAAAAATGAGCGCGCTGGGATTAGAGCCGCTGACTTCGAAGCGACGCCGAAGCTGGGCTAGGCACTGCGCCAAATAAGTCTTTGTGCCAAAACTGCAGAACAACACTAGAATAACTAAACTACAATGGGAAAAACTTAAGCATTCTCACAAAAAAACCCCAAAATAAAATTGGGATCGAACATGGGACCTCCTACTACTGAGGTCACTAGCGACCTTCCTAGGAATCTGCGTCTAAAAACGTCGAACATTTTAGGAAATTGTTACCATTTTTGGGGATTCTCAAGCATTTTTCTAAAGAAGGAACAAAATTGAAAACAATATCATTTTCTGAAATTACGAAAAAAACTCAAGAAACACAAACATTTTCTGAAAAACAGGACAAAAATTTCGAAGTTATGAACAATTTTCAAATTTTCTAAGCAATTATGAAATTTGCGAACAAAATTTGTAAACGTGACATTTTTTGAATTTGTGAATAAATTTTGAAAGCTGGAACATTTTGGGAAATTCCTAAACATTTTTTGAATTTCAGAACAAAAAATGAAAATGCAAACAAATTTTGAAATTCCCCAAACAGTATTTGAATTTGGGAAGAAATTTTCGAAATATTAACATTTTTATATTTATGATTTTTTTAAATAGGAACATTTTTTTTGGAATTTCCATATATTTTTTAATTTATGAAATAAATTTAAACATGTGAAATAACTTTTTGTTTGTGAATTTTTTTTAAAAATGTGAATTTTTTAAATTACCGAACATTTTTTAATCGAAGCAAACAAAATTTGAGAACAGGAACATATTCTATTAGAATGAAGAAAATTTGTAAAATGCGAAGATTTTTTGAAAAAGAAAAAGAAAGTTGAGAACGAGAAATGAAATTTAATGAAAAGATAAACAGAGAGAAAATTGAAACAAAAAACGAAGAACAAATTTTAAAATGGAGAATCTTGTTGAAAATCTGAAACAACTTTGGAAATACGAAAAAAACAGGGTACATGAACATTATTTTTGAAAACAAGAAGAGTTTTTGAAAACTTTTAACAAAATTTACAAAATGCGAACAAATTTTAAAACTTTGAACATTTTTGTGAAAAATGAACATTTTCAAATGCCAACAAAAGCGAAGAAAAAGGACAAAATAAAGCAAAGAAACAGAAAAAAAATGTAAAAATAAAACTTGAAAAAACAGAAAAGGAAAAGATAGAGAAGAAAAATTAAACAGGAGGAAAATGGAAAACGAAAAAAACAGAAAAAAAGTGTTAGGAATCTTCTAGAAGGTTCCCAAAACCAGAAAAAACTGGCTGGGAACAAGCTTGAAGGTTCCTAAAACCGGAATCCTCGAAACGTTTTATGGGCCGGCCCACGCCCGAACGCTCGATCGATCTCCCTGTGCATCGCGTCGACTTTTCGCCGCGGCGAGCGGCAAATAGGATATTCCAGCGCTAACAGTGCCGATTAGAGAAGCTGGAGCTTGCAAGGGTGCGTAACGAGCCGACCCATTTGTTTTTCCTTTCTTTTAGAAAGAGCAAAAAAATCTGCAGGGAGCAAGATTCGAACACAGGACGTCACGATTAACATACGTGCACCAACCATCCCACCATGGCAAAACTTATGTTTACAATTCTCGTTTGCTTCTTTTTATTCTTTCTAAAGCTCGCAAAGCCCCTAGTCTATTCCGCAAACCGTTTTTTCTTTCTTCTCTTTTCTATACCGGTTTTGTTCGCCATTTTTCTTTCCTTTTATGTATAGAAGGCTGGTCAAAGATATAGTTCTTGGGAATTATGGTGAAACATGTTAATTATTAATCTTTGGGTATTGTGAGTTAATCACAAAGATACCCGCTCGAATGCATTCTATTGAAACTCAATGTAAGAACTACTATGGCCTGAAAGACTAGCCAGAATGAGGTTTAGATACATGCAGGGAACGTAGTAAATGTTACTTTACCTTCCATCAATGTATTCACTATGTATCTACTTTCATAATTCATTTTAGAGTTTCACACTCTAGCCCTTTGCATAAGGTATCTTGCAAGAAGGTTGTTCATAAGAGAACTTTTGATGTTCGGTGTTATGCATAACATAAGGGTCATACTTTCATTATGAATGATAAGTATGTTATGAATAATGATATTAATACATTACCTCTATATTTACTTTCATAATTCATTTTAGAGTTTTACACTCTAGCCCCTTGCATAAGGTTTCGCAAGAAAGTTTTTCATAAAAGAACAATAGCTGTTCAGTATTATGAATAACATGAAGGGCCATGCTTCCATACAAGATGGGATGTATGTTATGAATATTGATTGCAAAACGATACATCCATAACACTGGCGCTAAATGTTGCAAGACTATGAGAATACAACACATGTGTGGCACTACATTTGGTCACATTGGAGAAACCCGCATGGAAAAATTCCATTATGATGGATTTTGAAGTCGTTTAATTTTGAATCATCTGGCACTTGCAACTTTCCTCCGAAAAGTGAAGTGACTGAACTACTGTTCACATGCCATAAGAAACGAGCAACAAACTTATTGGTGATCATACATTTTGATGTGTGTAGTTCAATAAACGTTGTTGCAAGTAGTGGATTTATCTATCTTCAGAAATGACTCAACTAGATATATGGATATTTGCTTCATGAGAAGAAAGTCTAGATCCTTTGAAATCATTCGACATGTTTTCAAAAATGAAGTAGACGTTATTGTAACAAGAAAATTATGTTTCTGCAATTTGATTGCAGAAAGGAATATTTGAGTTACAAGTTTAGCGAATGTCTGATGAGTTATGAAAAGAGTTTCATAACTTACACCTCCCGGAACACCGCTATGAGTGGAATATTTGTCAAGATGTAATCAAACCATTTATGACATGGTAAGATCAAAGATGACATAAATAAAATTTCCATTCTCACTTTTTAGAGTAGTGCTTTAGAGACTGCAACTTTTACACTGAAAAGAGCTCCATCAGGTCTGTTGAAATGACGAGTTGGTATGGTACACCCAACCATGTTATATATTTTCTTAACATTTGGAATATGGGGCTTGTGTAAAAGTTTACAAACCTATTCCAAATCAGACAAGTGCTAGTTTGTAGGTTATCCCAAGTAATTGGGTATTCCCCAACCACTATGCCGATGCAAAGGTTTTCTGCCACAAAACGATATGCTTTTAAAGAGAATAGTTCTTGCAAAAAGGTGAGTGGGAGGACAGTGCAACTCGACGAGATAACAAGTATCTTAGTCATTAGGTCAAAGGAAAGGAACCTTGGAAGTAATTCCAGAGTTTCTTACTACGACTAATACGGAAGTCTCTACAATAAAATGTATGGACTTCGGTCGAACTTGCAGCTGAACCACATAGGCAAGGCTCGTGCAAACCTCTCAGGTGCGCAAACGAGATATTGTTGTTAGACAACAGTATACCTACGATACACAAAGAAGCGTTCATGGGCCCTGACTCTGGAATTGGCTAAATTCCAATGTAATTCGAGATAGTTTCCATAAATGATTCAAGATTTAAATCTTGATAAACCTTCCGAAAGACTTAGAGTACAACGGATTGTAATGGGACTATGAACCGATATAGATAAAAATGGTTTATCCATTAAGCTCGACTTGTTGCAATAGCAAGTTCAAGGAGTTGACTACAATGAGATTTTATCACCGTAGCAATGCTTAAATTCGGTTCGGGTTAAACTAGCAATTCATACATATTTCAAACATGAGATATGAAACATGGATGACAAAAGAATTTCCATGAAATGGAAATACAACCTAGGACTTGTATGTGATATAATCCAAAGTATTTTGTCGGTCCATAAGATGCTAGTAAGTATGCAAACTTTAAAGTTCCAGCAATTGACAGAAGAGAGCAAGATGGAGTTGGAATCTTCATTTTTGATGGAATGGTCAAAGGGGTTTGACTTCATCAATGGGTAGCGAAGATGCTTCTGGTTTCAAGAAAGTAAGTGGGAGCATAAGAATATTTCTGAAAACCTTGTGTGCTTGACACATTGTTAATTGGAAATAAATTTCTTGACACGAATTAGGACTTCATTTGAAAATAGTTTTCCGATGAAGCGCTTGGGCTAAATGGCCTTAATATTAGGCATAATGATATATGGAGATAGATTTACCTAATGGGGCTGAGGAAAAAAATACATATTGACAGATGCTAAAACCATTTAGCACTAAGAACGACAAGGAGTGATTCTTGTTGAAGTCACATGGAATGAGTTTTTGCAAGAATCGGTGTCCCAAAACACTGATGAGCAAAATACATGATGGAGATTCCACACACTCCTGTGATTGGATTAATCATGTATTCCATGGTATGTAAAACAACCAGATATGTCCAATACTCCCAAGCTGTTGCGAGCATAGATACCAAAGTGATCAAAAGTACTGATCTTGGGACAAGAGTGAAAAAGGGTCATTGAGTACTAAAGTAGCACCGATGACATGTTTTCTCGCAAGTGGATCATGAAGAGTTCGTTGTAAAAGGTTACATCGATACAGTCTTCATCAATGCTACAAGTGATTTTTCATTTAAATTAAGGGTTTTGTGTAATACACCATATGGTGGCACGGTAGTTTGAAATTGTTCCAAACAAGTTACTGTGGCGAATTCTACAACAGAGGCGAAGTATGTTGCCGCTTTAGAAGCGACAAACAAGATGTTGAATCATATAGTTCATTCATGAACTTAGTATGGTTCCAAGAAGGCTTTGGTCAATGGGACACTATTGCAGATAGTTGCTCCATAGCTCAGTCAGAGGAATCAGGTTTCGACCAATGATTCACATATATACATAGCCAAGTCCGCACAAAATATGAATTTTGTGAAAGCGTCAAAACGCGAGGATATGCAGAGATGCACACGGAGCTGAAGTCGTCAGTTCCGTTGGATATCAGGCTATACCACAAGCGAAGCATATTTACACTGGTGTGCCACAGGTGTGAAGCACATTAGCATTAAACTAGATTATTGACTCTAGTGCAAGTGGGAGTCTGTATGAGATATGCCCTAGAGGCAATAATAAATGTTATTGATTATCTCCCTGTTCATAATTATGTTTATGTTCCATGCTATAACTGTTATGGTTCTCGGGTCTGCAATAACCATGAGGCTCGGAGGAAGACTCATATGCACATGTGGACTAATAAACGTTAGAATGTATTCCTAGTTTGGCCTCTAAGACTAGCTCAAGTGTTGCATGATGGTTCTGTTTTCCTGACCATGGGCATGTCTATGCCAGCAACTTTCAGGGCACAATGTTAAGAGAACATTTGTGTTGAATCGACCCGGATTGATGTTATGCTATGAGATTCATTCGTCACAAATTAATGGTAAATAACATAGAGATGGTTAACGTTTGCATGATTCCTTAGACCATCAGAGTATCGAGTTTCTTCATGCTTGCTTCATGAACTTTGGGGTTGTTAAACTTCATCCTTAAAAAGGGTGGCTATTACGTCGGCTTGCGGATTCATGGAAAAGTATGTCAAGTAACTTGATAGCTCAAGATTGGGATTTGCTCCTCCGACGATGGAGAGATATCTCTGGGCCCTCTCTGTGTTATGATATCCATCATCGTCTGGCTAGACACTTTGTGATTTGATCACGGGGATGCCGAAACATGGTAAAGAGAAAAGAGAACATTACCAGTAATGAGGGAACTGGCATAGTGGACAAGTTGTTGATCCATGGGAATGCTAACATGTCTCACCTCGAGTATTTGTAACATATCGTGAAGCAACAAGAATAGCACACGACAACTAGAGGTTCACTCGAATATTCATTCATGTGGGTATAGGGGTCCATATGGGTGTCCAAGGCTCTGATGTTGATCATTGACCGGAAGGGGTTCCGGGTCATGTCTATACTTCACTGAACCTATAGGGTCACACGCTTAAGGGTCATCTATCTGCTGAATACTAGACATGGAGTCTGAGAGAAAATCACCGAAAAAGTTTCGGACAACGGAAAAGTTTTGGACAACGGAAAAAGTTCCGAAGAGAGAGGTCATCGGATGTGTTTTGGTGAAACTGAAAAGTTGTTTCAGGGGATACCATTAAGTAAAATTGGTTTTGGCACATGCCTGATAATTCTTGGAGGGTGCCAGAATCTTTCTGGAAACTTTCTGGAATTTTCTGGGATAATAAGCGGATATGCTCTGGAGCTGCCGGAACCACTTGAGATGCTTTTCGCAGATGAAAATCACTAATCCAGAATTGTTTCGGAACGCGTTGAAAATCATTTTGGTGGGTACTGGAAATGTTCTAAGCCCACATAAATATTTTCAGTTCGAACGGACGCCGAAAAATGTTGTTGTGAATAGTGAAAGTGCTTTTTGGGATATTTATGGAAAACCACCTTTTGGGATATTTTCCAAAAGGCTTCTAGAAGGGCTAGGGGGCCAAGGAAGCCCCTCATGGGGGTCCCCCAAGGAGTGGCCGGCCAAGGGTGGAGCTCCTCCATGGAGCTCCACATGGCACCCACTTTCCCTTTTATACCCTTTGTGTGTGACATAATGTGGGGGCACTTTTGGTATTTTTGAATACCCATCCTACACCTTGGTTTCCCAATAAATAGGAGATGGGGGGATGACCAAACCTCATCCCTTGCTCTCATACAAGTGCCATGCAATGATCTGGCTTCTCTCTCCCTCCCCGCGAAATAGTTCCGTAGAGCCGAAAGGCCGTCTTGGTTCCAGTGGGAACTAGTTCTGGACATCGAAGCCCTGCTGGATAGATGACACCATTTGTGTGCAGCTCTATAGAGAGATTGTAGTTTTGGTCTTAGTTCGAGAGTGCCTCCTGAAGGGCTGTCCATGTGACCATCTGAGTTTGGAAGGTCCTCCCGAAGGGCTGTCCGAGTGACCGTCCGAGTTCTGAAGGTCCTCCCGAAGGGCTGTCCGAGACACCGTCCAGGGGACTGCCAGACCACCTCCCGGAGGGCTGTCCGAGGGGCAGATGAGGGTCTACATCCTCGTGGTTGGGAGGTTGTAAATCCTAGCTGCGGGGATCTGCACCGCCGATCGTCATCGACTCTACTTCCCGCTGTGCTACGAGTCGGTAACGAAAAGATCAAACCTTGTATGCAGTCTCCATAGTGGTCCTGGGCTGGTGCGTAGGTCAGAAATTTTTTCTTTTGTGCTACGTTACCCAACAGAAATCAAAATGGAACATCAACTATTGATGGTGAATAAGACCACTAGTTTCAAGAAAGGCAAGGGTAAAAAGAACTTCAAGAAGGACGGTAAGGGAGTTGCCGCGTCCGTTAAATCAGTTACTAGGAAGAAGCCAAACAATGGACCCAAGCCCGAGACTCAGTGCTTTTATTGCAAGGGTAATGGTCACTGGAAGCAGAACTGGCCCAAGTACTTAGCAGATAAGAAGGCCGGCAACACCAAAGGTATATGTGATATACATGTTATTGTTGTGTACCTTACCAGTACTCGTAGTAGCTCCTGGGTATTTGATACCGGTGCGGTTGCTCATATTTGTAACTCAAAACAGGAGCTACGGAATAGGTAGAGACTAGCAAAGGATGAGGTGACGATGCGTGTCGGGAATGGTTCCAAGGTCGATGTGATCGCCGTCGGCACGCTACCTCTACATTTACCTATGGGATTAGTTTTAAACCTCAATAATTTTTATTTAGTGCCAGCTTTGAGCATGAACATTGTATCTGGATCTCGTTTAATGCGAGATGGCTACTCATTTAAATCCGAGAATAATGGTTGTTCTATTTATATGAGAGACATGTTTTATGGTCATGCCCTGCTGGTAAATGGTTTATTTTTACTGAATCTCGAACATGATGTTACACGTATTCATATTGTGAATACCAAAAGATGTAAGGTTGATAATGATAGTCCCACATACTTGTGGCACTGCCGCCTTGGTCACATTGGTGTCAAACGCATGAAGAAACTCCATGCAGATGGACTTTTGGAGTCTCTTGATTATGAATCATTTGACACATGCAAACCATGCCTCATGGGCAAAATGACCAAGACTCCGTTCTCTGGAACAATGGAGCGAGCAACCAACTAGTTGGAAATAATACACACTGATGTGTGTGGTCCAATGAGCGTTGAAGCTCGCAATGGCTATCGTTATGTTCTCACCCTCACTGATGACTTAAGTAGATATGGGTATGCCTAATTAATGAAACACAAGTCTGAGACCTTTGAAAAGTTCAAGGAATTTCAGAGTGAGGTAGAGAATCAACGTGACAGAAAAATAAAGTTCTTATGATTAGATCGTGGAGGAGAATATTTGAGTCACGAGTTTGGTATGCACTTAAGGAAATGTGGAATTGTTTCACAACTCACGCTGCCTGGAACACCTTAGTGTAATAGTGTGTCTGAACGTCGTAATCGCACTCTATTAGATATGGTGCGATCTATGATGTCTCTTACCGATTTACCGCTATCATTTTGGGATTATGCTTTAGAGACAGACGCATTCACTTTAAATAGGGCACCATCTAAATCCGTTGAGACGACACCGTATGAATTATGGTTTGGGAAGAAACCTAAGCTGTCGTTTCTAAAAGTTTGGGGATGTGATGCTTATGTCAAGAAACTTCAACCTGAAAAGCACGAACCCAAGTCAGAAAAATGCGTCCTCATAGGTTACCCTAAGGAAACCATTGGGTATACCTTCTACCTCAGATCCGAAGGCAAGATCTTTGTTGCCAAGAACGGATCCTTTCTGGAGAAAGAGTTTCTCTCGAAAGAAGTAAGTGGGAGGAAAGTAGAACTTGATGAAGTACTGCCTCTTGAACCGGAAAGTAGCGCAGCTCAGGAAGATGTTTCTATGGTGCCATGATGGTCATGATGATCATGAAACTTCGAATCAAGTTGCTACTGAACTTCGTAGGTCCACAAGGGCACGTTCTGCACCAGAGTGGTATGGCAACCCTGTCCTGGAAATCATGTTGTTATACAACAGTGAACCTTCAAACTATGAAGAAGCGATGACGGGCCCAGATTCCAACAAATGGCTTGAAGCCATGAAATCCAAGATAGGATCCATGTATATGAAAACAAAGTATGGACTTTGACAGACTTGCCCGATGATCGGCAAGCCATAGAAAATAAGTGGACCTTTAAGAAGAAGACTGACGCGGATGGTAATGTGACCGTCTATAAGGCTTGGCTTGTCGCTAAGGGTTATCGACAAGTTCAAGGGGTTGACTACGATGAGACTTTCTCACCCGTAGCGAAGCTGAAGTCCGTCCGAAACATGTTAGCAGTTGCCACATTCTATGATTATGAGATATGGCAAATGGACGTCAAAACGGCATTCCTTAACGGTTTCCTTAAGGACAAATTGTATATGATGCAGTCGGAAGGTTTTGTCGATCCTAAGAATTCTTACAAGGTGTGCAAGCTCCACTGTTCCATCTATGGGCTGGTGCAAGCATCTCAGAGTTGGAACATTCGCTTTAATGAAATGATCAAAGTGTTTGGGTTTATGCAGACTTATGGAGAAGCCTATGTTTACAAGAAAGTGAGTGGGAGCTCTGTAGCATTTATCATATTATATGTAGATGACATACTATTGATGGGAAATGATATAGAACTTTTGGAAAGCGTAAAGGCCTACTTGAATAAGTGTTTTTCAATGAAGGACCTTGGAGAAGCTGCTTACATATTAGGCATCAAGATCTATAGAGATAGATCGACACGCCTCATTGGTCTTTCACAAAGCACATACCTTGACAAGATATTGAAGAAGTTCAATATGGATCAGTCCAAGAAGGGGTTCTTTCCTGTATTGCAAGGTGTGAGATTGAGCACGGCTCAATGCCCGACCTCGGCAGAAGATAGAGAAAAGATGAGTGTCATCCCCTATGCCTCAGCCATAGGGTCTATTATGTATGCCATGCTGTGTACCAGACCTAATGTGAACCTTGCCGTAAATTTGGTAGGGAGGTATCAAAGTAATCCCGGCATGGAACACTGGACAATGGTTAAGAATATCCTGAAGTACCTGAAAAGGACTAAGGATATGTTTCTCGTTTATGGAGGTTACGAAGAGCTGGTCGTAAAGGGTTACGTCGATGCTAGCTTCGACACAGATTTGGATGACTCCAAGTCACAAACCGGATACATGTACATTTTGAATGGTGGGGCAGTTAGCTGGTGCAGTTGAAAGCAAAGCATCATGGCAGGATCTACATGTGAAGCGGAGTACATGGCAGCCTCGGAGGCAACACATGAAGCAATCTGGATGAAGGAGTTTATCACCGACCTAGGAGTTATTCCCAATGTGTCAGGCCCGATGACTCTCTTCTGTGACGACGCTGGAGCTATTGCCCTTGCCAAGGAGCCCAGGTTTCACAAGAAGACCAGGCATATCAAGCGTCGCTTCAAATCCATTCGTGAAAATGTTCAAGATGGAGACATAGATATTTGTAAAGTGCATACGGATCTGAATGTCGCAGATCTGTTGACTAAACCTCTTCCACGAGCAAAACATGATCAACACTAGAACTCTATGGGTGTACGATTCATCACAATGTAACTAGATCATTGACTCTAGTGCAAGTGGGAGACTGTTTGAAATATGACCTAGTGGCAATAATAAAATGGTTATTATTATATTTCCTTGTTCATGATAATTGTCTGTTGTTCATGCTTTAATTGTATTAACCGGACACCGTAATACATGTGTGAATACATAGACCATAATGTGTCCCTAGTAAGCCTCTAGTTGACTAGATCATTGATCAATACATGGTTTTGGTTTCCTAAACATGGACATTGGATGTTGTTGATAACGGGATAACATCATTAGGAGAATGATGTGATGGACAAGACCCAATCCTAAGCATAGCACAAGATCGTGTAGTTCGTTTGCTAAGAGCTTTTCTAATGTCAAGTATCCTTTCCTTAGACCATGAGATTGTGCAACTCCCGGATACTGTAGGAATGCTTTGGGTGTACCGAACATCACAACATCACTGGGTGGCTATAAAGGTGCACTACAGGTATCTCTGAAAGTGTCTGTTGGGTTGGCACGAACCGAGACTAGGATTTGTCACTCCGTATGATGGAGAGGTATCTCTGGGCCCACTCAGTAATGCATCATCATAATGATATCAATGTGAGTAAGGAGTTAGTCACGGGATCATGCATTATGAAACGATTAAAGAGACTTGCCGGTAACAAGATTGAACGAGGTATAGGGATACCGATGATTGAATCTCAGGCAAGTAACATATCGGTTGACAAAGGGAATTGTATACGGGACTGATTGAATCCCCGAAATCGTGGTTCATCCGACGAAGTCATCATGGAACATGTGGGAGCCAACATGGGTATCCAGATCCCAGTGTTGGTTATTGGCTGGATAGATGTCTCGGTCATGTCTGCATGGTTCCCGAACCCGTAGGGTCTACGCACTTAAGGTTCATTGACGCTAGAGTTGTTATGGGAAATAGTATGTGGTTGCTGAAGGCTGTTCGGAGTCCCGGATGACATCCCGGACGTCACGAGGAGTTCCAAAACGGTCCAGACATAAAGATTTATATATGGGAAGTCCAGTTTCAGTCACTAGAATAGTTTCGGGGGTTATCAGTATTGTACCGGGACTAGCGAAAGGTGTCTGAGGGTCCACCGGGTGGGGCCACCTACTGCGGGGGACTTAATAGGCTGAACAAAGGGTGGGAACCAGCCCCTGGTGGGCTGGTGCGCCCCCCCAGGGGCCCAAGGTGCCTAGGTTGGAAATCCTAGGGGTGGGGGCGCCTCCCACCAGACTTGGGGGGCAAGCTCCCCCCTTTGCCACCCCCCACCATTAGATGGGATCTAAGGGGGCCGACCCCCTCTCCCCTTCCCCTATAAATAGAGGGGGGTGGGAGGGCTGCCGCACCCCTTCCCCTGGAGCAGCCCCTCCCTCCTCCAACACCTCCCCCTCTTTCGTAGAACTTGGCGAAGCCCTAGAGACATACCACAAGCTCCACCACCACGCCGTCGTGCTGCCGGAGCTCTCCCTCAACTTCTCCTCTCCCCTTTGCTGGATCAAGAAGGAGGAGATGTCCCCGGGGTGTATGTGTGTTGAACACGGAGGCGCCAACTATTTGGCCCTAGATCGGATCTTCCGTGATTTCAGTCGCCGCGAGTACGACTCCATCATCCACGTTCTTGTAACGCTTCCGTTTTGTGATCTTCAAGAGGTATGAAGATGCACTCCCTCTCTCTTGTTGCTAGAATATCCTAGATTGATCGTGGTTATACGTACGAAAATTTTGAATTATTGCTACGTTCACAACGGGAGAAAGTGCGAGAAACTCGCGGAAAGAATCACCGAAAAACATTCTCTCTCGGAGGGGGCTGAATAAGGGTAGGGGCAAAATGGTCATTTTCAGAAATGTCAAAACCTGGTGAAAGTGTGACCAACAGAACGGGCTCGACGATACAAAGAAGTGGGCTTTGGATTCACCTCATTTGGAGTTACCGGTAAAAAGATACGACCGTTTAAAGCCTAGGGACTAATCTGCAAAAATAACTTCTACAAACAGGTCCATGGCAGTTTAAACAGAACGCGCCTTTCTCAAAAATATGTATTCTAGAGAGGAAAGCGCATTCTGGCCCGAAGAAGAAGCAGAATACGATTTCAGTATGGAAAAGCGTACTCACTAGGAGTACGTCTCCACTTATCCACATCAGCGAGGGTGCGGGGACGGGTCTTGTGTCGCTTACAGGTGGGACCCGTGCTACTTCTCTCTCCTCCCGTTTCCTTCTTCCTCTCCTCTTGACACAGTACGCAGAGAAGAGGCGGACCGCCAATGCCGACGCTCGCCTAGCCAGCTCCGGCCACCACGCGGGGAGCTGTGACAACTGCTGAGCTCGGGAGAGAGCGCCGCCTCCATCCCAGCTAGACACGGACGCCGGGGAGCACCGAGACGGGCAGGGCTTCAGCGATGGCGGACGGAGGGCTCGGGCAACTCCGGGCACGGCGCCACGGCCATGGAGAGAGGGCGGAGAGCTACGGGAAAGGGACTAGGGTTGTGGTGGAGAAGAATGGTGGTGGAAGAATGGAGAGAGTGGCTCGGCTTCAACCTAATTTAGGTGGCGGCCATTGATAACCAAGGCGGCCATTGGCGGGCTCAGGAGCTCTTCGAGCTCAGAGGAGTGGCTAGGGAGGGGTCTAGGAGTGAGGCAAGGGCGATGGGTTGGTCGGGAGGCCGCATGGCTGGCTATTTATAGCTGAGGAGAGGCGGTTGGGCGAGGGCCGAGGCCATGTGCCGCTGCTCGAGTTCGGCCAATGCTCTGGCATGCTCAGCAAGCACGGGCGGGCACAGCAACACGATGAGGGATTGATGCAGGCTTCACAGGGAAGAGGGAGCCAAGGGGGAGCATGAGAAACGGACGAGACGAGGGAGGCTGTGGCCGTGTGCCGCTGCTCGAGCTTGGCTAACTCTCTAGCGAGCTCAGCGAGCACTGGAGGGCATGGGGAACACGACGAGGCCTCGGTGGCAACGTTCTCGGGGAGGTAGGCGACGCCAGGGAGCAGAGGAAACCAATGAGAGGAGGACCGGGCCATACGGATCATAGTGCTCCAGTGGCGCATGACGGCTAGCTCCGGTGAGGCTGTTTCTGGAGGGGGCAGGGACACGGGAGCGACAGGAGAGGAAGAGGGAGTCATGTCAGCACCAGCAGACACACGAACTCCATCAAAGCAGAGCTGGCCGGCGCATCCCGACGCCCAGAGCGCGGCCAATGCTGCCAGAGTGCGTGAAACGCCATGCCAAGGGGACAGTCACCACGGGCACTGGCACAAAGAGGACAAGGGAGGCTGTGAGGAGTTGTCAAGTGACTAGTCCCTGCATAATAGAGGATGGGGGAGTTGATGGATCGACAAAAGGAGCCAAGGAGAGGAGTGAGGACTGGCTGAAAGTTTGCTGCATTGAACTTGTCCGTGCACTACTGATCCACAGGGAATTGATTGGGTCAAATGGAGTTGTCTAGGGTGTTTGACTATGGAAGGACTAAGATCCTGGGGGTTTTGAAGGGATGTGAACCAAGATTTAATATAGTTGCTTTGCAACTGCCAAATCTGGTCAGAAACTAAATCAAGATGATGCACTCACTTGGAGTAGCCACTTGATCTCTAATTGGGTAGATCATGATGATTTGGATAGGTGATGATACTAAAAAAAGCTCATACCAAATGGGTTCACCAAAATGGTACTTGCTTCACAAACCTCATTTCTTTCCAGAAACTTGGAATAATTTTGGTGATCAAATGGCACCATTAAATTTGGTGGAGACATGTTTTATGGGTAGGAGAATGATCTGGTAATTTATCAGGATTTTTGAAGCAATATAAAATGCACTTGCTTCACAACCTGAAAATATTGCCAAAATCAAAGATTTTGGTCCTGTTTTCACATAGATGATTGGATGGGGCTGCAATTGGGTGTAGAGGTTTAATATGAGCACATTAAGGAGTGTGCAAAAGTACAACTCATTTGGATACTCCTAGCTAGTACTTCCTTCACAAAGCCTTCTGTTTGACAGAAACTTTGAAAAATCACTGACGAAGTTTGGCTAGGCAAATAAAGTTGAACTTGTGCATGAGGCAATTATTTGGACATATAAGCATGCCCAAAAAGGGTGGGAGCAACTAGGAAAATATAAATGACACTTCCTTCACAAAGTGCCATTTAGGGAGAAGAGAAGAATAACTATTGGTGAATTATACTTGGGCTAGGACAGGAAAGTTTGGGCATATTTGAGCAACATATGACCCAAAGGAATTTTGAGAATTAACTGGGAGTTTTTGGATGGACAAAAAATAGGTTGCTTCACAACCTAGGGCAATTGAGGTTATTCCTTTCATGAAAAAGGATTTTTTCCTCAAGAAAAGAATATTGGGATTTGGGCTAAGGAGTGAAGTAACATGATCTTGGCAAGGTTTTGAGAATGATGAGCCACTTGGGAGGAGATATGAGATTGATATCCGAGGTGGGAAGGCCACAGAACCACTCGAAAAAGAAAAGTAGAGCAAAAACCAAATAAATCAAAGGAAAAAGAAAAGGGCCAAAATCCAGGCTGTTACATCTCTCACCCCCTTAAAGAAATCTCGTCCTCGAGATTTGGTTTCTGAGGGAACAAGTATGACTTGAGGACACCGTTTCCAACTCGGGTATCCATTTCCTTTATTTTGTGTTCCCCTGAGAATTTCAGATGATCAACTTACCTTGCTCTAGGGTGGTTTGCTTCACCTTTCCCAAATTTTGACAGGTCTCTGCTCATATACCAAATCCTTTTGTTGACGCTGGATCTCGCATATCTGTGCTGATATCCAATGGATCTGATCATAAATTCCCTTTTTCATGAAAGCCTTTTACTTCTGCCATGGGGCTTGCTCAAAGAAATGCATATCTTTTGGGTTCCATAAATGTTGAGAATCATGACCATTTTCTGACGGGGTCGTGAGCGATATAACGGAATATAGTTTGAGACTGTCCTAACAAGGTGCTAACGGGAAAATACTTTTCATGACCTATTGTCCAGGCACTTGGTTCTGTCGGTGAGCATATCGGTTCTGAGCTGTTCGGCTTTTGACTTTCTCATGTTGTCAGTATACCCATCGGTGGTAATGGGCTATGATATGCTTGAATACTACCGCTGAAGTCAAACTGTGGAGCTTGCAAAGAAATCCTGGTTCTGACAGAGCAGACTTTTATATTCCACGCTAACCATTTTAAGCAGGTCAGCGGGATATGAAACCCTTGTAGAATAGAGTAGGCCGCTGAGAGTATTTCTTTCTGGATCCATATGGAATCATGGCCTCCAACTGACTTGGGTATCCGGACCCTGATGGTCGTGCAAAAATCATCATACCTTTGCTGTCAGTGTCATCCTTCTTACGGTCATGATTTTCTCTATCAGAATACCTTGCTGAAATAGCTTGGCCACATAGATTCTTGATTCTTCGTGCATCCGTGGAGGTGATGAGTGCATTATTCCATGTGCTTGTTTTCTGACCCGGATCCAAACACATATGACATATATTCAAGACATGTAGCTGTACGGAGCTTATTGTTGAGGCCAATCATGCAAGAAGGCGACAAGGTTTTATGATATCTCCTTGTCAGTTGCGGGAATAATGACCTTGATGACCATTGCCAAGACTGTTGAAACTGCATGGCCATCTCTAGATCTTGTCGATCCTTGGATTACATGAGATGTATATCTGCTTATCTTCATTTGAATGGCTCATGGGGTTGTTGAATCCTTACTTCTCTTAGGTATATCTGCTGGATTCTTGCCGCATCTTGTATAAGTGGCTGATATGACCCGGGATGCGTGCTCACCATATATATATATCAGAAAAATATGCCACCGAACACTCGATCCTTGCGGTAGGCATATGTCTTGACTGAGTTGTACCTCTAACAAAATTATTGCAAATCTGATCCTTGAACTGCACTGTCATATACTGCAAACTCACCGCATATTCTCTGAGGACGGTGCATAGTGTGATACTGACGCGGACTGAGGGGCTTATGAGAGAAGCCATCCGAGTAGCTTGCTGAGGAAGTCTCGTTAGCTTATGCTCGAAGCTTCTGCCTGGGTAGCGTGTTGGAGAAGCCTGGGTTCTGTACTTGAGAAGCTTCTCCTCGGGTTTTCTTGTTGGGAAAGATTCAATTCCTTCTGTCAAAAGCCTTTACTGAGGTACCTTGTTGTGAAAGACGAGGTATCGTGGGCTGAAAACTGTTCACATGTCATGGTGAGGAAAACTGAGGAGCCTTGTATCATAAATTTCTTCTGATAACATGTGGAGGAAGACTGAGTTTCTCATCTCCAACTTGTCATACTGATATGCAGACTGAAATCCATACACTGACCCATAATATTTTGTGTCTGTTTACTTGCATGATGGAAATTTGCTTGACTGTCTTCCTTGAGCTATCACATTCCGACTTTCTTCCAGAGTATAACATATTTCAAGCATAGTTCATTGTTGAGCCAAACTTTGTATATGATCCATACCTTTGTCTGACAATATACCATTGATCTTGCAACTAACTTGTCTTTCTGCTGGCTGGACCATGAACACTATGAGGATCATGTACTAATGTAAATTCGGTGCTGATAATCAATCCAAGGCACCATTGGTATTCTGAGCCGATATTAATACCACAATGCAGTTGACTGGGCAAACCATATTGTTCAGCTAAGCTTCTTCCAAATATTTCAAATCCTTATTACTTCTTCAAGTCCGGTGTCGGTTGATGAGCAACTCTTTATAGGGAAAAATAGTGTAACACCGGGGCCCAAAAAGAAAGGAGCAAGAGAAAACTCAACTGAACAAAAACACACAAAAACAATCAATTCACACACAATCAAGTCACATACTACTACTAGTCACACAATATGCATGCCTACTTAAGCACACAAATCTCGCAGGATCTCTAGTTCTACGATCTAGCATGCTGTGACGATGTGCACGAGGACGAATAAATGTGTGGAAGAGTTGGAGTAAACAATGCTACACCAAGTGCTAGCTTAGCCAGGTAGCAACCTGGACTAGCTCGGAGGCGAGGACGTACTTGGTAACCATGTAGCGGGATACTAATGTCTCCACCACATAATTATCAGGCGGACGGAAAAAGATCCGTACTCGACCAAGAAATAGGACAGCGGGAAAACCGAGGCTGCTAACGTTGCCCTTTCTTGATGACTAAGATCATTAAGGGTTCACAACATGACAAAATAAAAAACGATCCAGGATAGAAGCATGTCTATCACCGAAATGATAGGCGGGGCTGAAAGAAAGGAATCGGTGCGATACCTGAGCACCATTTTTGCAAACAATGTTGGGATCACTTGGCATTAGTCGGCTGTGACAGAAATGACACCAAACACCGAAAGAAAAACTGGAGGAACTGAAGAAATGCAGAGGTTGAGCTGTAGTGGATCAGGATCCGATGCTAGCTACGCTCACCAGATAAAACCGTTAGTAGCAAATACTAATGCTATATGCATGCTATGCAACAAACAAATGCAGCAACTAAATGAAATAAACAAGGCAGACTCTATACTACGAATTTTTACCGGTTTCTACCGCTCGTGCTAACTAGGACGTCCTACAGCCAGACCTGCTCTGATACCAAGCCTGTGGCACCCCGGCTGAGAGAAACCGAAACGCCCTGTATTCCAGCCCAGAGATCGAGATGAAGTCTTCTGGAATACAACACTGCTTGGCATAGAACAAATCAGCTCTTATTACAAAGGATAATAATAGAAGTGTCTGATGTTACATAGAATCACATCAGCATGGCGACACTATGCCTACGATACTACACTTGCTCTATGCTAGTAGCGGAACAACTCGTAGCAGCGGAAATCTTCTAGCAGCGGAATAACGACGAAGGTGGTGAACTCCACTCTGCAGGGACTCTGGCTGCGACACGATCTAGCTCGCACGAATGGAAACCACGACAAGGAATCAATCAAACTTGGCATCACCTACAATCTGGCATGACACGCCAGGTTAGTACATTAAATGTACTTCCAAGCTCACAACAACCAAAACCATCAAGGCAAGACAATAACATAGCATTAGCAGATTAATTAACAACTACTATGATGCAAAAACCACTACTAAGCATGATCTGAAACTACTACAATACTGATAAACCACCATCTCAGATCTCAATAACCATCTCACGCTTGGTTAACCAACCACCGCGTGACCACATCACCAACTGAATGATCATCCTCAAGATCATCCCACATCATTATCAACAAAACCTGCCAAACTGTCATAGCTCATCATATCAACATATTAGTCCTATAAAAGTCATTCTGTCACGTGAGTGTTGATCAAACAGTGTGACCTAGCACGAACTTATGCCCATGACCGAGGACGCGGCTATCGATAGATTAAACATGCATGCTCTACAGAGGTAGCGCACTTTACCCACACTACGGAACTCATGGCCTCGCACTCCCATTCGGGTGGACCAACGGAGTTCTGACGAAACCCTTCCCTTGCCATGACACTCTCGCGGCCATGCCAACCAACTCCCTCTCAAGGCTAAGTAATGGGTGGCCCCATGCCAACCAAAGGCATCTTCGGCCACTGTCATGGCAAAATGGTCCCAAATGGGGACATGAACTCAAAACCAAACATGGGCACACAAGGCTTATGCCGTCCTACCTGATCAAGGTAGCGTCCATGCATAATCTTCCCTCGTTGGAGGCACCAGCGAGAGGCACGACAAAGGACCGGATCAAGACCCCCCTGTCGTGGTCCTAAGACTGACAGTAGAATGGGGGTAGGTATGAGGATGCAAGATCTCAGCTATGGTGAAGTTGTACACACGGTTTACCCTTCATAGTGGAAGTAAAAACCCTATGTCTCGGTGCCCGGAGGCGGTCGATTGGATTATATGCGTGTAGTGTTATAGGGGGTGCAAACCCTTGTCCCAGGGGAGGGGGTGGCTTATATAGAGTTCGCCAGGACCCTAGCCATCCCCCGTTACTAAGGGTTGAATGTGCATAAAGATTGAGGCGTTACTGATAATGCCAGCCTTAAGTGCCTTTAATGACCTTAAAGACTACGGAGTGAACACTCGTCCGTTGCTGTTCTGAGTGACTTCTGGCCTTCAACAGGTCGAGTGGTTCCCTGCATGGTCAATTGGTTGACTGGTCATGTGACATCGGGAAGGAGGGGTATCCGAGTGGTTCATTGGTTGAGTGGGTTGCACTCGACGTATTTACTGGGTACACCTTGTTGTCTCCTGAGCTTCATTGCTTCTAGGGTAGTGACCCTACCCTAGGTCTGTATCCTCATCATTAGCCCCTGAATGGATCAAGGTCCGAGTTGAAAGAAGATTGAAGTTGATCTTGCTCCGGCCTTTGCGGTTCACGAGTATTTACGCAGGATGGAAGACTCATGCTAGAACTTCATCTTCGCTTAAGTCGCCTTGATCGATTCAGAAAGTTGCCAAGTGAATTTGCAACATCATCTGTTGAGTGTTGTTTCTGGGCGCAGAATCTTCGGTGCAATTGGTTGCGACGTATCCCGGATCTCATGGGATTCGAAATTTCGGGGAAGCGCGCGGGATGGAGCGTGCCGAGGTAAGCGGGATGGATAAACAGGAGTGCCTCGATCTCCGCATCACCTTTTTTGCTGAGTACCCTGCACGCAACTATTGCGGGATTCGACGGGATTGCCTGGGCCCACACATCACCCACTCGGAACTGGGCCTTTATGAGGTGACGGAGCCGAGGCGCCTGCACTATGCGCATCTATTTTCTCCCCTCTTCCTCTGCTTCTCCACTGCATCCGGCTCCTCCGCTCTCGATGCCGATGCTTCACCACCATGGTGAAGGACAAGACAACGGTGCTGGAACGCACGAAGAAGTTGACAGGGGCGGCGAAAGGCAAGAAGCATAATCGCGGGTCGTCGTCACGCTCGGCGCTGCCGCCAGGTTGGATCCAAGGCGATTGGATCCGGTCTTCGCTCTGGCAGGAAGATCTGGACGAACTGGTGGAGTCCGGGCTGATCGCCAAGGGTGCAGCGTGGCTGTCGGAGGGGGAGACGGAGCCGCAGTCTCGACCGGGTGAGTGTGTACTACTCGCCACCCATGTCGACCAGGGCTTCTTGCTTCCTCCCCACCCCTTCTTCCGGGGCTTCTTGAACTTCTTCGATGCTCAACTTCATCACTTTTCTCCCAATACCATCACATACCTTGCTGCATTCATGTCTATGTGCGAGAACTTTCTAGGGTGTCGATCGCACTGGGGTGTTTTCAAGCATATTTTCACCATCCGTTCTCAGTCGGTGAAGAAAGAAAACACGAGTGACGAGAAAACACATGTCATTCATATGTGTGGGGGTTTGGGTATCCAGAAGAGGCAGAGGAGCTCTTTCCCTTCCATGACTCTTCCTGAATCGGTTAGGGGCTGGCAATCGACCTGGTTCTACTACCAGGACCTTGCAACTCCAGGTCAGTCGACCGGACTTCCCCACTTCACCTTTCATCGTGTTCAGACTCCTTCCTCGCTGAAAGTGACTGCTACTTAGAGCATGGAGACGAACGTGCTAGTTTAGAGGGTGGTCCAACTGATCAATCAGGGCGTCATTGGCATGGACCTGCTGGAAGTATTCCTCAGTCGATGCATCCAGCCTCTCCAGGCCCATGACCATCCCATGTGGATGTACTCTGGGCTGGCGACACTGCTCGGGTTCATCCAGAAGAAGTACCGGCCAAGACAGTGGCCCTATGGTTGAAAAGCATTACACGCAACAAGGACAACCCCAGAGGATCTAGGAGAGTCATCCCCTTCAGTGATGACAATCAGCCAGACAAGGTGTGTCCTCCATTTCGACTGTTTTTTAATACACATTCCGACTGCTCTTGAGCCCGACTGACTTTTACTTGACTTCTTGTCTTGTAGGTTTTTACTAAGATGTATTCGATGCCCAATGGTGAACAAGTTCTGGAGCAAGGCCAGGCGGGAGAGGCTAGTGCGGAGGAGAGCGGTGATTGGGAATCTTTGGATGATGAAGACAAAGAGGAAAGCAATGAGTCCGACGATGAAGAGGCGGTCGACTCGCCGCCTCGCTTAGAACGCCGATCCAAGCAACACCATGACCCAGTGGGCGGGCGCAGTAAGAACGTGGCCACAAGTGCCCAAACACAGAGGCGCACTCGGACGTCGACTTTTGAGCCAACAGAGAAAGTCGCCAAGCATCCCAAGGTTGCTCCTACAAAAGCTCGGAAGACTCTGTCGAGGATCAAGATGGACGTCCCTGTTGCCTCAGGGTGAGCATCTTTCCTATGTTTATCTCTGCCGACTGATTCTTCTGTTCTGACCAAATGGTTCATGTACCTTTCCAGCCCAACCTCTGCCACGACTGACATGGATATTGACAAGGCCCCAGGAGATGAAGAAACCGATGACGCGGCCACATCCCGAGCTGGTAGGTCCGCTCGACCAAAACTTATTTTGTCGATTGAGTTGTCGGTCAGTTGAATTTTTGATGTTTTCTTTTCGCTGCAGCTCCATGAGACATTGTTGTGCTTCCCGATGATGAAGAATAAGAAACGCCTCTGAAGGAGAGGAGGAGGAGAGGCAAGGGCTCGAGCGGGAGAGCGCTTGAGGTTCAAGTCCTTCAGTCAACGCCGGCGCTTGAGATGGTGGTCGAGCGATCCGGAGATCCGGTTCGGACCAATGTCACATTCGCTAACCCGCTGACGACTGATCGCTCATCATGGTCGACTGCTCCGACTCCTGCTTCTCAAGTGCAACTCCATGCTTCCGACCCAGTGGCTGCTTCATCCGTCTTGGCACCATCACTCTTTGCTACATACCAAACTCCAGACGACTCACCAACTGCCACCAGGGACGCTCTTCACCAGGTGAATCTTGTTATGGAGCAGGTGAGGGTGATGCACGAGGCCAGTCAGGTGGCCTATAATGCTAGCACTGCTCTGCAGACCAATGTTAAGGTCAGTTATCTCCCGACTGAACTTTTGAATCATGAAAAACTGCCGCTGTAGCTTCGCTGCCCATATGTGCATCTACTATCATGGGTGTGTGTTTCATATCCGATCACCCACTAGGGTGTGCCTCCCATGGAGTTTAACAGGTCTTCTACTCCACCTGACTCATGCTGAGTCGAGTGTTTTGTCTGAACTAGTGGGGGCACGCAGAGTGCACCCACTGGGTGTAGTCCCTGAGACCACGGTCGACTGTTGGCAGTCGGCTGGGGTCTGAGAATCTACTTTTTTTACTCACGCTGGGCAGACCATGCTGAGTGTTGATCCAAACTAGTGGGGGCATGCTAAATGCACCCACTGGGTGTAGTCCCCGAGACTATTGTTCAATGTTTGATTCGCCAGTAGTCTTAGAGTAACTTTCACTGTAATTGTCTTTTGTTTCCGTCGACTGATATATCTCTCTTGCTGACTTCAGAGGTCTTGTGATCTTGGGGCTCAACTTTCCGAGTTAAACAAGAAGCAAATCAGCCTCAATCTTGATCTTGAACTGGCGAAGAAGAACCTCAAGACTGCTCAGGAAGAAACAACCATCATGGGAGGTAACCAATCGTCACCTGTCCACATTGAGGCGCGCGCCTCTCAGTGTTTTTTCTTTCAGTCTCTTTGAACCGAGTGACTTCACACGAACATATGTGCATAGTGAAAACCGTCAGCTTCAAGCTCATCTGAAGAGTGTTGTTTCTTTAGAGAAAATGAAGGAGGCTCTTGAGAATAAGGATCTGGATCTTGCTGCTGCTCAGAAGGAGGCACGAGAGAAGACAACGCTTGCGAACAAGAAGCTGGCTTCGGTAGGCAAGTTGGAAGAGGAGAACTCGAAGCTGAAGACCGCCATCTCTGAGGCCAATCGGGAGGTTGAGCAACTGAAGAAGGACAAGGAGAACTTAACCAATGAAGTCGGAAGCCTCAAAGCCAAGACGAGTGAGCTGGAGTCCTATTTGAGACAACTTGCTGCCAAACTGGTCCTGAAGCTTGAAGGTATCATCGTTCGACTGATTAGTTGCCGTCGATTGGAACATTTTGTTATACTACCGACTCACCATTTTTTCTGATTGTGCAGAACTTTGCCAGGACTTTGAGGCTGAGACTGGGCAGGTCAAGACGGGTCTGGACCCCATCAATTGTCCTGTTAAAGATGATGTTGCGATAAACTTGCTGTGGTTGGAATCACGCATGGACAGTGATGTTGCTTATCTGGCTCGACTGAAGGCGGCGATGACTTGGGTTGATGCCGAACTCTGGCCTCAGGAGGAACTTTTACAAGATCTCGAGTCACTGATGACTCAACTGAATCAGATCCCTGGTCGAGTGCAGGAATGGAAGAAATCATCTTCTCGCTGTGGCGCTGATGTTGCCATGTCATTGGTCCGAGTGCACTGCAAAGACGCCAGAGAAGACAAGCTGGCGGCTCTCAAGGTTGCGAACACTAAGAATCAAACCTACCAGTCCTTCATGGATACCTTCCTAGAGGCTGCCACTCGCATTGCAGACAGCATTGACCTTGACAGTTTCTGTGATCCAGCCAGCCCCTCTCCTGACGAGTAACTGAAAAATATTATGCCCCTCACTTATTTGCCTCGGAATGCCGAGTGATCGTGTAATCGTTAAATTCTTTCATGCTTGATGCCTGAGTACTCTTGTCCACTGCAGTTCAGAACTTTTGCGAGGTTTATCCGAATTTGGATTTCTTTGAATATCGTGGTTTTGCTTTGTTTCTTACACTGTTTCTGATTGTCCCTCGGTTCCGGGTGGATTTGATTTTCTCACCCTTTGCCGAATGAAAGTACATTGTACTTGTGACGGAGCTCAAACGCGGTGTTCAGCTGTCACTTCGTCATCCTTGCGGATAGGGATGGAACATTGTATTTGTGGCGTAACTCATAGGTGGTGCTTAGTCGACGCCTCATCGTCATTGCGGATAGGGATGGAACATTGTATTTGTGGAGTAGCTCAGAGGTGGTGCTCAGTCGACGCCTCGTCGTCCTTGCGGATAAGGACAGAACATTGTATTTGTGGCGTAGCTCAGAGGTGGCGCTCAGCCGACGCCTTGTCATCCTTGCGGATTAGGTTGGAGCACACATAGAACTTATGGTGCAGCTCTGAGGAGGAGGTCGCAGTCGACCTACATCTCATCATCTTTGTGGATCAGAATGGAGTGTATGGCTAAGTCCCCGAGCGAGAAGATAACTCGGAACGTATTTATAAACTTAGGCGAGTGCGGGACTGCAGCTCAGCCGCCGGGTGAGAGGATTGCTCACCACTCGGTAGGATTTTTTAAACTTAGGTGAGTGCGGGACTGCAGCTAAGCCCCCGAGTGAGAGGATTTCTCGCCACTCGGTAGGATTTTTTAAAGGTAGGCGAGTACTGGACTACAGCTAAGCCTCCGAGTGAGAGGATTGCTCGCCACTCGGTAGGATTTTTTTAAACATAGGCGAGTACTGGACTGCAGCTAAGCCTCCGAGTGAGAGGATTGCTCGCAACTCGGTAGGACTTTTTTCAACTTAGGCGAGTACTGGACTGTAGCTAAGCCTCCGAGTGAGAGGATTGCGCACAACTCAGTAGGATTTTTCAAACTTAGGCGAGTACTGGACTGTAGCTAAGCCCCCGGGTGGAAGGATTTCTCACCACTCGGTAGGAGTTTTTAAAATTAGGCGAGTACTAGACTGCAGCTAAGCCCCCGAGTGGGAGGATTGCTCACCACTCGGTAGGATTTTTCAAACTTAGGTGAGTACTGGTCTGCAGCTAAGCCCCCGAGTGGGACGATTGCTCACCACTCGGTAGATTTTTCAAACTTAGGCGAGTACTGGACTGTAGCTAAGCCCCCGAGTGGGAGGATTTCTCACCACTCGGTAGGATTTTTCAAACTTAGGCGAGTACTGGACTTGCAGCTAAGCCCCCGAGTGGGGGGTTTGCTCACCACTCGGTAGGATTTTTCAAACTTAGGCGAGTACTGGACTGCAGCTAAGCCCCCGAGTGAGAGGATTGCTCAAGACTCGGTAGGATTTTTTCATCTTAGGCGAAAACGGATTCGCAACTAAGCCCCCGAGTGAGAGGATTTCTCACCACTCGGTAGGATTTTTTCCAACTTAGGCTAAACAGATTCGTAGCTAAGCCCCGGAGTAGGAGGCTTGCTGACCACTCGGTGGGATTTTTTCTTCTTAGGCGAAAACGGATTCGCAGCTAAGGCACCCACTAGGGGATTTAGAACATGTAAAAAAGGAACAACAATCATTCAGGAGACTGTAAAATCGTGTCTCTGATAATCAAACTAGAATGTATTTCTTACTACATCTCACCAGTTTGAAAGCTTAAGTGTAAAAGGGGCGGAGCAGCTCCGCATTCCAAGCGCGTTGCTCGTCTTTATCATGCTTGACGTTGTAAAGACGGTATGCTCCGTTGTGGAGAACTTTGGTGACAATGAAGGGGCCTTCCCAAGTAGGAGCGAGCTTGTTTGCCCGACCCCTCACGTTTCTGGCATGGAATCGACGCAGGTCTTGCTGATACATGGTCGACTGGATCAAGTCCATCTCTCTTTCCTCTTCCAGGACATCAACTGCATCTTGCCGAGCCTGTTCTGCTTCATCTTCTGAGAAAATTTCGACTCAGGGTGCATTGTGAAGCACGTCACTCAGAAGTACAACTTCAGCTCCATAGACTAAGAAGAATGGAGTTCGGCTAGTCGACTGATTAGGAGTTGTCCTCAATCCCCAAAGTACTGATGGAAGTTCATCAATCCGGGTGCCTCCTGCATGCTTGAGTTCACGCATCAATCGGGGTTTCAGTCCTTTGAGAATCAATCCATTTTCTCTTTCAGCTTGTCCATTCGACCGAGGATGGGCGACTGAAGCATAGTCGACCTTAGTGTGTTGGGAAACACAAAAGGCTCTGAACTCATCAGAATCGAAGTTCGACCCGTTATCTCTAATGATGCTGTGCGGAACGCCATATCTAAATGTTAATTCTCTGATGAAACTAACAGATTTACTTACTTCAAGGTTTTTGATGGGCTTGGCTTCAATCCATTTGGTGAACTTGTCGACTGCTACGAGCACATGGGTAAAGCCACTCCTGCCAATCCTCAGAGGTCCAACCATATCCAACCCCTAGACAGCAAAAGGCCAGATGACTGGAATAGTCTTCAGAGCTGACGTGGGTTTATGGGACATGTTAGAGTAAAACTGACAGCCTTGACATTTGTCTACTATTTCTTTCGCCATCTCATTGGCACGTGGCCAGTAAAATCCGGCTCGGTATGCTTTGGCCAAGATGGTCTGAGAGGACGCATGGTGACCATAGGACCCCGAGTGAATATCATTGAGGATCATTTGCCTTCATCTAGCGTGATGCATTTCTGGCTGACTCCAGTTAAACTTTCTCTGAACAACTGTCCTCTTATCACAATAAAGGCTTTGGGTCGTCGGACGATCTGTCGAGCCTCTTCTTCATCCTCTAAAAGCTCTTTCCTAAGAATGTATGCAATGTATGGCACTGTCCAGTCGGGAGTGACGACCAAAACCTCCATGATCAAGTCGACCACGGCTGGGACTTCGACTTCAGTCGGATCTGTGGCACTCTTAGGCTGTGGGGGCTCTTGAGTGAAAGGATCTTCCTGAACTGAAGGAGCGTGAATATATTCCAAAAACACATTGCTGGGAATGGTCTCTCTCTTGGATCCTATCTTTTCCAAGTCATCTACAGCTTGATTTTTCAGTCGGGGTATATGGTGAAGCTCCAACCCCTCAAACTTCTTTTCCAACTTTCTTACTGCGTTGCAATAACCAATCATAGCCGAGCTCCTGACAACCCACTCTTTCATTACTTGATTAACCACCAAATCTGAGTCACCATAGACCATGAGGCGACGGATGCCGAGTGAAATGGCCATATGCAACCCGTATAAAAGTGCTTCATATTCAGCTTCGTTGTTGGAGGAATCAAAATGAATCTGGAGAACATAGCTGAGCTTGTCCCCATGGGGGGATACCAATACCACCCCCGCACCGGAACCATTCAGCATCTTGGAGCCATCGAAGAACATGTACCAATGCTTCGAATGAACTTGAGTCGGCAGTTGCTGCTCAATCTACTTGGCAAGGAAATATGCAATTGCTTGGGACTTGATAGCTTTCTTTGCTTCAAACTTGATATCCAATGCAAGGAGTTCAATCGCCCATTTGGCCACTCGACTAGTTGCATCTCTGTTGTTCAGAATTCCAGATAATGGTGCATCGTTGGCGACTGTGATGGAGTGATCAGAGAAATAGTGTGCAACCTTCTTCCTGGTCATGTAGATTCCATAAACAAGTTTCTGATAATGCGGATATCTCTGCTTGGACGGAGTCAGAACTTTAGAAAGATAATACACTGGGCGCTGAACTTTATAGGCTTTTCCTTCTTCCTCCCGCTCGACCATGGGTACTGTACTGACAACTTGTCTAGTGGTTGCAATGTGAAGCAGAAAAGGCTCTTTGATGGTTGGTGCAGCAAGCACCGGCTGGGTGGAAAGCAGGGCTTTGAGCTCTGCAAACGCTGCGTCAGCTTCATCAGTCCAATTGATCAAATTTCTTCATCAGTCGTTAAAGAGGTAAGGCCTTTTCACCGAGACGAGAAATGAATCGACTCAAGGCGGCCAAACAACCAGTAAGCTTCTGAACGTCATGCACACGTACAGGGTGTTTCATTCGGAGGATGGCACCGACTTTCTCTGGTTTGCGTCGATCCCCCGTTCGGAATCGAGGAAACCGAGTAACTTTCCACCGGGGACTCCAAATGTGCACTTTGACGGATTAAGCTTGATATCATACCTTCTTAGGTTGGCAAAGGTTTCTGCGAGGTCGGTCAGCAGGTCGGAACCGTTACACGACTTGACCACAATGTCATCCATATATGCTTCCACATTCCGACTGATTTGAGTGAGCAGGCACTTCTGAATCATCCTCATGAACGTGGCAATAGCATTTTTGAGACCAAATGGCATGGTGACATAGCAAAAGCACCTGAATGGGGTGATCAAAGCCGTTTTTATTTCATCGGGTCCATACAGTCAGATCTAATGATACCCGGAATATGCGTCTAGAAAAGACAAGCGCTCACACCCCGCAGTCGAGTCGACAATATGATCGATGCGGGGGAGAGGGAAATGATCTTTCGGGCAGGCCCGATTGATATGCTTGAAATCAATGCACATATGAAGTGAATCATCCTTCTTAGGGACCAAGACCACATTGGCAAGCCACTCGGAGTGGTAGATCTCTCGGATGAACTCTGCTGCCAGGAGCTGAGCCACTTCCTCACCAATTGCTTTTCTCTTCTGCACGTTGGACCATCGAAGATGCTCTTTGACAGGTTTTGCCTTTGGATTGACTCACAAACGGTGCTCAACCAGTCCCCTGGGTACACCTGACATGTCAAAAGGTTTCCATGCAAAGATGTCCCAGTTACGGAGGAACTGAATGAGCGCTTCTTCCTATTTGCTGTCGAGCGTTGTTGAGATATGAGTCGGTGCAACATTGGGATCGGTCGGGTTAATATGAATCGGCTTCGTTTCTCCAAACGACTGAAATGCAGAATCTGTGGCAGGCTTCTTGGCTCGTAACAAATCACTCCGATCTGCATTTTTCTGATCTCTTGGAATTCAACTGCTTCCATTTGTGCATCGACAATTTTAAAACCCTTCTTGAAGCATTCCTCTGCCTTCTGCCGATTGCCAGTGACTGTGATCACTCCCCTGGGGCCAGGCATCTTCAGCTTGAGGTACACGTAACATGGCCGAGCCATAAAACGTGCATAAGCAGGCCTACCCAAAATAGCATGATAAGCACTCTGGAAATCCACTACTTCAAATGTCAACTTTTCCTTGCGGTAATTCTTGGAATCACCAAAAACTACGTCAAGGGCGATCTGGCCGAGTGATTCGGCTTTCTTTCCAGGGATAACGCCATGAAAACTCATATTGCTTTCACTAAGCTTGGACATCGGAATGCCCATCCCTTTTAAGGTTTCAGCATAAAGGATATTCAGGCCGCTACCACCATCCATTAGCACTTTGGTCAGTCGAGTGCCTTCAACAACTGGGTCGACTACCAACGCTTGCCTCCCAGGAGTGGCTATACGCGCTAGGTGATCAGACTGGTCAAATGTGATGGCTGTTTGTGACCATTTCAGGTATGTCGTCATTGCCGGAGCAACCATATTTACTTCTCTGTTGATAACTTTCAATCGACTTTTGCTCTCAACATCAGCAAAAATCACCAGGGTGGAATTGACTTTAGGATAACCATCGTCTTCCTCTTTGTCCTTGTCCTTGTTCGACTCGTTTTCCTTTTCACTGGACTGTTTCTCTCGGAATTGCTGGATCAGGAGTTGACATTGCCGAGTGGTGTGCTTAGGATAAATCAGATTACCCTCTTCATCCTTCTTCATATGAATGTGACATGGTAAATCCAACACATCGTTTCCCTCTTGATCTTTACCTTCTTAGGGGTCTAGGGCCCCTTAGGTTTTCCTTTAAACTTTCCTTGAACCACTGCGACAGTTTCACCAGGCGCTGCAGGTTCAGCCTTACGTTTTTGTTTCCGATTGGAATTGCCTCCACCGGCGTCCTGGCCGACTGGTTTACTCTTTCCACTGTGGAGTCGATCCTCTTCTTCTCCGTTAGCGTACCGAGTGGCTATTTCCATCATCCGAGTCAGAGAAATATCTCAAGTCCGACCGAACTTCAGGACGAGCTCTCGATATTTAACGCCTTCCTTGAAGGCACACACTGCTTGGTGCTCAGATACATTTTCCACTCTGTGATGCAAAGTGGACCACCTCTGAATGTAATCTCTTAGAGTCTCACTCGGTTTTTTCATGCAATGCTGCAATTCTGTTAATCCTACTGGTTGCTTTCAAGTACCCTCAAAGGTTCTGACGAATACTCGGGCAAGCTCCTCCCAACTGAATATACTGCCGGGGGCTAACTGATTCAACCACGCTCTGGCTGACCCTTCTAACATCAGAGGAAGATGCTTCATGGACACTTCATCATTACCGCCACCGATCTGCACAGCCACTCTATAATCCTCAAGCCAAGTGTCAGCCTTGGACTCTCTAGTGAACTTGCTGACTCCAGTCGCCAACCTGAAGTTGGGCGGAATCACTGCAGCCCTGATGGCTCTGCTGAAACATTCTGGACCCAAAACATGAACTCTACTGTCAGTCGGACGATCTCTATCAAGGCCCTCCCTGTGCGCTCTGTTTCGGTCAATTAGACCTTGATCAAGAATATATCTTGCATCAAAGCCTGGCTCTCTTGGGTCGACCGCAACTCTGCGCCCGCCACTTTGAAAGTGTCTGTCATCGTATTGCTGAGGCACGTATGATCCACTCCTCGGAAGAGGTGTGGGCACTCGACGTCGGTCTTCACGGCCGAGTCAGTGATCATGCTGCCCATGGTTCCTGTACTGATCTTGCTGATGCCAATGACCTTCACGCCGCAGGGGCGATCTTGGGCTGTGGGCCGACTGAACTGTATCCGCCATCATGGACCTGCTATGAATCCTATTCCATGACTGAGACACTGCTATGTTCTGTTCTCCTACTGCTCGGAGTAAGGCCTGGATCTGCATCAAACCTCTGCCAGCCTCCAGCTGGGAAGACTGAATTGACTCTGCTATACGGGCCGCAGCTGTGAGATTTTGAATTGGAGTGTGGTATACCTTAGGTTGAGGCAGAAAAAGCTGTCATCGACTGGACTCAGGGATCCGCTCCCGAGCACGCTCGTCGAGTGCATGCTGAAGGTTCTCCAGTCGAGTGCGCTCAGCCAAATTAGCCAGGCGCACCTCTTCCAAAGCCCAAGCCTCGGAGGTTTCCCCAACGATAGGCGTGTGGAGTGCATCCATGTTGCAGCAACGAAGTTCTTCTCTCTGCTGTGAAGAGAGGGGTTCGGGATGGTACTCCTCGTGTATGCGTGACGGATCGCCGCCACCATTACCACCGCTGTCGTGGCGGAAGCCTGGCGGACTACATGGTCTGCCGACCATCAAGACTTCAGCCACAGGGTCGCTGCTATCACACTCGGATGCGGTCTCGATGGAGCCAGTTGACAGGTCGAACAGGCCATAGAGAGTTTTCTCAGGCTCAATTGTCGTGACTTGATGGGTGGCTGACTGACGAGCCACCGCACGTTTCACCCACCGCTGAAGCCGCGACCGACAGGATCGCTTGCGACGACGAACAATGGGGAGTGAGGACACCACACGAGCCGACCGATACTGGGTCAACGGCTGCCGGAGAAAGACGTCGCGTACGCACGCGCGAAAGTGCATCGCCCCACGGACGGGGAGCGCCTGAATGTCAATGGGAGCTTCCTGAAGCCAGGCGGAGTTGTCAGTGACGAAGACGAGCGCGCCGAGATGGATCTCGCGGCCCTTAGCCAATCCACCGCCAGAAACAATGATGACAGGGATCAGAAAAATCACAACTTCACCAAAAAGTCGCTAAGACACCTGTCCCAAGGTGGGCACCATCTGTCGTGGTCCTAAGTCTGACAGTAGAATGGGGGGTTGGTATGAGGAGGCAAGATCTCAGCTATGGTGAAGTTGTACACACAAGGTTTACGAGTTCAGGACCTTCACGGTGGAAGTAAAAACCCTATGTCTCGGTGCCCGGAGGTGGTCCATTGGATTATATGCTTGTAGAGTTACAGGGAGTGCGAACCCTTGTCCCAGAGGAGGGGGTGGCTTATATAGAGTTCGCCAGGACCCCGGCCATCCCCCGTTACAGAGGGTTGAATGTACATAAAGATTGAGGCGTTACTGTTTAACGCTAGCCTTAAGTGCCTTTAACGACCTTAAAGACTACGGAATGAATACTCGTCCGTTGTTGTTCTGAGTGACTTCTGGTCTTCAACAGGTCGAGTGGTTCCCTGCATGGTCGAGTGGTTGACTGGTCGTGTGACTTCAGGAAGAAGGGGTATCCGAGTGGTTCGTTGGTCGAGTGGATTGCACTCGACATCTTTACTGCGTACCCCTTGTTGTCTCTTGAGCTTCTTTGATTCTAGGGTAGTGACCTTAGGTAGGGCGTATAGGTCAGGCATGTGACCCTACCCTAGGTCTGTATCCTCATCATCCCCATAAAGGTAAATGTGGTTGCACTAGAAAAAGCCCGGTTCGGTAGCACCTGACCAACTTAATGACGAAATTTATCCCCAAAGCATATCTGCGATAACTGATACTCCAATTTCATCTATACACCTGTAATCCAAGTCATGGAAATATCCAACAAATAATCCAAAGCATTCCCTAGCCATAATATAATACTCCGAGGGCAACCTGACACTACTACCAAGATGAATCCAAGAACGATAATGCTACTACCCCAATAGCAAGAACTAGCTATCCAGATAAGATCCACATGCAAGCATCATCTCCGAAAAAAATACTACCAAGCAACATACGAACTACCATCCTGAAAATAATCATACTAGCCACTAATAATCAAAAGGCAACATGACATCCAAAGTAATGCTCCGAAAAATACTATCATATACCAACATGAAAATAATCATAACATAAGCCACTAATAATCCAAAGGCAACATGTCATCCACATAAGCTGCAAAATATTAGCCCTAGAACTCCAAGCAATATCATGGCAATAACAAGTTCAAAAACAACTCCGAGAAAATGCCATGAACAAATCACAAGTAGCTAAAACAATATTTCAAACAAGTTCAAATAATTTAGACCCTGTCACTGCATTACAGTGATGCAAATGGAGGGTGTGTCTTGCCTGGGGTGGAAGAAATCATCGGGAGAAAGTGCGAGAAACTCGCGGAAAGAATCACCGGAAAACGTTCTCTCTCAGAGGGGGCTGAATAAGGGCAAGGGAAAAATGGTCATTTTCAAAATGGCAAAACCAGGTGAAAGTGTGACCAAAATAATGGGCTCGATGATACGAAGAAGTGGGCTTTGGATTCACCTCATTTGGAGTTACGAGTAAAAAGATACGACTGTCTAAAGCCCAGGGACTAATCTGCAAAAATAACTTCTACAAACAGGTCCCTGGCAGTTTAAACAGAACACGCCTTTATCAGAAATAGGTTTTCCAGAGAGGAAAGCGTATTCTGGCCCGAAGAAGAAGCGGAATACACTTTCGGTAAGGGAAAGCGTACTCATTGGGAGTATGTCTCAACTTATGCACGTCAGCGAGGGGGCGGGGCCGGGTCTTGTGTCGCTTATAGGTGGGAACCGTGCTACTTCTCTCTCCTCCCATCTCCTTCTTCCTCTCCTCCCGACACCACACGCAGAGCAGAGGCAGGCCGCTGATGCCGATGCTCACCTGGCAAGCTCCGACCAATGCGCGGGGAGCTATGACCACCGCCGAGCTCGGGAGAGAGTGCCGCCTCCATCCCAACTAGACACGGACGACGGGGAGCACCGAGACGGGCAGGGCTTCGGCCATGGCAGTCAAAGGGCTCGGGAAACTCCAGGCACGATGCCACAGCCATGGAGAGAGGGCGGAGAGCTAAGGGAAAGGGACTAGGGTTGTGGTGGAGACGAATGGTGGTGGAAGAAGGGAGGAAGGGGCTCGGCTTCAACCTAATTTAGGTGGCGGCCATCAACGACCGAGGTGGCCATTGGCGGGCTCAGGAGATCTCTGAGCTCAGAGGAGTGGCTAGGGAGGGGTCTAGGAGTGAGGCAAGGGCGATGGGTTGCTCGGGAGGCCGTGGGGCTGGCTATTTATAGCCGAGGAGAGGCGGTTGGGCGAGAGCTCGGCCGCCACTCTGGCGCGTTCAGCGAGCACGGGCGGGTACAACAACACGATGAGGGATCGATGCAGGCTTCACAGGGAAGTGGGAGCCAAGGGGGAGCAGGAGAAACAGAGGAGACGAGGGAGGCCGTGGCTGCGTGCCGCTGCTCGAGCTCGGCCAACTCTCTAGCGAGCTCAGCAAGCACGAGAGGGCACGGGGAACACGACAAGGCCTCGCTGGCAATGTTCACGGGGAGGTAGACGATGCCGGGGAGCATAGGAAATGGACGAGAGGAGGACCAAGCCAAGCAGAGTACAGTGCTCCCTTGGCGCACGGCGGCTAACTCCAGCAAGGTGGTTTCTGGAGGGGGCAAGGACACGGGAGCGACGGGACAGGAAGGGGGAGTTAGGTTGGCAATAGCGGACATGCGAACTCCCTCAAAGCACTGCTGGCCGGTGAGTCCCGACGTCTAGAGCGCGGCCAATGCTGCCAGAGCACGTGACATGCCATGCCAAGGGGACAGTCACCACGAGCACTGGCACGAAGAGGACATGGGAGGCTGCGAGGAGTTGTCAAGTGACTAGTCCCTGCATAATAGAGGCTGAGGAGTTGATGGATCGACAAAAGGAGCTAAGGAGAGGAGTGAGGACTCGCTGAAAGTTTGCTGCATCGAACTTGTCCGTGCACTGCTGATCCACAGGGAATTGATTGGGTCAAATGGAGTTGTCTGGGGTGTTTGACTATGGAAGGACTAAGATCCTGGGGGGGTTTGAGGGGATTTGAACCAAGATTTAATATAGTTGCTTTGCAACTGCCAAATTTGGTCAGAAACTAAATCAAGATGATGCACTCACTTGGATTAACCACTTGATCTCTAATTGGGTATATTGTGATGATTTGGACAGGTGATGATGATATAAAAAGCTCATACCAAGTGGGTTCACCAAAATGGTACTTGCTTCACAAACCCCGTTTCTATCCAGAAACTTGGAATATTTTTGGTGATCAAATGGATCCATGAAATGATGCCAAATTTGGTGGAGAGATCTTTTATGGGTAGGAGAATGATCTCGTAATTTGTCAGGATTTTTGAAGCAATATGAAATGCACTTGCTTCACAACCTGAAAATATTGCTAGAATCAAAGCTTTTTGTCCTGTGCTCACATAGATGCTTGGATGGGGCTGCAACTGGGTGGAGAGGTTTAATATGAGCACATTAAGGAGTGTGAAAAAGTACAACTCATTTGGATACTCCTCGCTAGTACTTCCTTCACAAAGCCTTCTGTCTGACAGAAACTTTGAAAAATTACTGAGGAAGATTGGCTAGGCAAATAAAGTTGAACTTGTGCATGAGGCAATTATTTGGACATATAAGCATGCCCAAAAAGTGTGGGAGCAACTAGGAAAATATAAATGACACTTCCTTCACAAAGTGCCATTTAGGGCAGAATAGAAGAATAATCACTGAGGAACTATTCTTGGGCTAGGACAGGATAGTTTGGGCATATTTGAGCAACATATGACCCAAAGGAATTTTGAGAATTAATTGGGAATTTTTGGATGGACAGAAATATAGGTTGCTTCACAACCTAGGGAAATTGAGGTTATTCCTTTAATGAAAAAGGATTTTTCCTCAAGAAAAGAATATTGGGATTTGGGCTAAGGAGTGAAGTGACATGATCTTGGCAAGGTTTTGAGAATGATGAGCCACTTGGGAGGAGATATGAGAATGATTTCCCAGGTTTCAAGGCCACAGTACCACTCCAAAAAGAAAAGAAGAGTAAAAACCAAATAAATCAAAGGTAAAAAGAACAGGGCCAAAATCCAGGCTGTTACAAGCAGCAGCAGCGCGTGCGAGAGCTGGGGCAGCTGGTCGTGTAGCAGCATCAGGTGAGGCTACACGTCAGTCGACGGGCTTTTTCATCTCTGGTCAATTGATTTTCCAGCCATTGAATACGAAATCAAGGGCCTACAGTTCATCTTAAACCTCCACCCCCCTGAGCCGCCAGCCCCCACCGGCAAAACAGCCACCCCCCGCCGCCTGTGCCCGGTGGTGCGCCGCCTCGCCAGCCCCGAAACCACTCCCCACCGCCAGTCCGCTGCTGCACCGGCCATCCCTCTAGGCCTCCCCATGTCGAGCTTTTCTCCACCGATCCCCCACGCCACCACCCCAGCACCGCCGGTGACCACCGCCCCCACCCTGAACCCTAAGATAGATAGTGGGGTACCTCTCCGGTGAGCCCCCCTCCCTGCTGTGGCTGGTTCTTCCTTAACTCTGGCGAGCCACCCCCCTCCCCCACACACTCTGAAAATCGACTGACCCACATGTTGATTCAGTTGACTGAAGTGTAGCTAAATCGGAGTAGCATCGCAAGAAAGAGTGTCGGCGTTCTGGGAACGGGGGTACCCAGACTTGCCTGCCTGCGGCCTGCGGCATGGCTCAGGGAGTGGCCCAGTACGGCCCATCTTCATCAACACATACTCAAGACCCTCACGAGGGGCCAAGCCTCACGGGGCGGACGATAGGAGACTTCCTCAGGCATAGCCTCGTCAGGCTAGCTCGCGAGGAGGCGGAGATATCAAGGCGGGGAACCTCATGAGGTGCCCGTGACGCAAGCCATGACGACCCAGGCCAGGCGGGCGCCAGGCGGGCACTGGCCTGTGCAGAGTCCTTGTTTCCTCTTTGGTGCAAAGGGGGCAAGCGTAGGCAAGAGTATCAAGCAGAGGCAACCATTTCGGTGCAACAAGACCAAGACCAGCAGGACGGCAGGGTGGAGGTCATCGTGGAGCCCAAGGTGGCGTCACCGTCAGGGCCTTTGGCAGCCGAAGACCAACTTTAGTCAGGATAAGTGTACTAGATGTTCCCCTTCAAAATGGCCAATTGTTGGCGCCCTTCCCGCTCAATATTTGGGAAGAGGCCCAGGGCCTCCATCTATAAATAGGACTGGCCACCCACATGGTAGAGGCATCGGGCATCCACCTCGAGAAGGCGCATAGACTAGTGAGAGGCGACTGAACTCACCCAGGCAGTTCATCACACTAGCCAAGAACAGCCCCTCGCGAGGCTGTTCTTCCTTGTACTATTCATCATCAGCCCCTGAGGCAATCCACCACACCACAAACTGGAGTAGGGTATTACACCTCAATGGTGGCCTGAACCAGTATAAATCTCGTGTCCCTTGTGTTGTTCTTCATGTAGTTTAGATCCATGCGAGGCGACGAGACGTGGGTAGGCGGGAGGTGTGATCTCCGCATGCACCCCAGAGTTCGAACCTTGAGGGTCTGCCGGAACCCGAAATCCGACATTTGGCGCGCCAGGTAGGGGTGCACCGTAATCCGCCTTCCGTCGCCTCGTGTTTCGCCGCCCGTCGCATCCATGTCAGACGCTCGTCGAGCCCGCGCCGAGCGTCGGGCCTCTCTCGCCACTCCCGTCGCCTAGACAACCCCCATCGGCGGGCGCCCCCGCCATTCCCCGTTGCCTGCCGTCAACGCCGCCACCAGCCCGGCGGGGAATGAGCAGCAGGCGTTGTACCTGCATCCTTCGGTGCGGCGAGAAGGCCGCACCGCCACCCCGTCGCTGACTCCAGCCGATTCCTCATCCCACGCCCGTCGTGCTCCTGCGGACATGCACGCCGCGCTGCTCCTGGCACGGGAGCTCCCGCATTACCGTCCCGTCGATGGCATCTACGACGAGTGGCTCGCCCGCATCACCGAGCTCATCAGCGCCACTGGGGGCTCCCCTGCGCCATCCCTCTTGCTGCACCGCGCCCCGCCCTGCGCGGGCGACGAAGCTCCGGGGGCACCTCAGCCGCCTCCCCCTCAAGAAGGCGCCTTGGCCCCAAGGCGCGTGGCCCCTGGGCGGAACCCACTCCGTCCGGCGCCAGCACAGCAAGAGAAGTGCTGCCAAGAGATCCCTCGCCCCCAAGAAGCTGCCTGTGTGCTCCCCGCACCGGCCCGGCACGAACGCGCTCCTGCTCCGGCGCGTCAAGACCCTGCGCTGCTCTAGGTGGCAGCGCACGGAGACTTCCAAGGTCAAGCTCTCCATCACCAAAGGCCTCCCGCGGCCACTGCAGGCTGTCGTGCCTTCACCGCCGAGCTGCGCAGTGTGGCCTGGTCGGGCAAGTTCAAGGCAGATCTGCCCCCGCGCTATGATGGCACGGCTGACCCTGCGGAGTTCCTCCAGCTCTATGAGCTGGGCATCGAAGCCTCCAACGGGGACGAGAAGGTCATGGCAAACTGGTTCCCCATGGCGCTCAAGGACGGTGCCCGCACCTGGCTCCTCAACCTGGCTCCTGGCACCATCTGCTCCTGGGACGAGATGCACACCCGATTCTTCGCCAACTTCCAAGGCACCCGCGACAGGCCCCCGGCCATGAGCGACCTGCGCCGTATCAAGCAACAGCCGGGAGAGACCCTACAGAAGTTCATCCAGCGTTTCAACAACGCTCGCCTTAAGATCCCCAGGGTGTCTGAGGAGGCCATCATCTCAGCCTTCTCTGACGGCGTGCGTGACGTCAAGATGAAGGAGGAGCTTGCGATCCATGAGGACCTGTGCACCTCCCTGGAGCTGTTCAATTTGGCGACCAAGTGCGCTAGGGCTGAGGAAGGGCGCCTTTCCCTCCTTGAGCTGCCAGCTGTTGACCCAGAAGAGAAGAAGCCCAAGGTCAAGGACGTGAAGCGCAAGGGGGCTGCCGTACTTGCAGCAGAACCGGACACCAAGCGAGGCAGTGATCAGCCTGAATCATCCAAGGGCAGCCGGTACTGCGTGTACCAGGACCTCCACACCCACAACACCAACGAATGCCTAGAGCTCAGAGTCATGCGGGACGTGCGTGCCGGCCGACGCCCCGAGCGCAGCGACCGGGGCTATGGCCGAGGAGGAGGAAGAGGTGGAGGACAATGGGAAGACCGTGTCCCATGCCAAGGGTGGCGTGACCGACCTCGCGAGGACCGCTGGCAGGACCAACCTCGCGAGGGAGGTTGGAGGGACCCGCCTCGTGAGGGAGGTTGGAGGGATCAGCCTTGCGAGGATCGCCCACAAGGCAACGCGGGCCTCCCTCCTTTGCCACCACAGCCGAGGAGGAATGAAGACCATCATCAGGATGAGGGGGCTGGAGGCTTCCAGGAGCCGCGCGCAATCGCTTGCATCTTGGGCGGCGCTCAAGCCCCGGCCTCTCAACGCATCTTCAAGCAGTTTGCTCGCGAAGTGAATGCAGTCCTCCCCAAGCTTGAGGCCGCACGCCCTCTCAGATGGTCAGCGTGTGCCATCACGTTCAGCTCAGCGGATCAGCTCAAGTGCGCGGCCACAGCCGGAGTCCTGCCGATGCTTTGTTCCCCAATCATCAACAACGTGCAAGTCACCAGGACCCTCATCGATGGCATAGCAGGGCTCAATGTCCTATCCGTCGAGACGTTCAACAATCTCCAAGCGCCCTACAATCAACTGCAGCCAACCAAGCCTTTCTCGGGAGTCACTAGTGGTTCCACGGTTCCGATAGGGCAGGTCCGCCTTCCTGTTACCTTCGGGAAGCATGACAACTACTGCACCGAGCTCATTGACTTTGATGTTGCTCACATTCGCCTGCCGTACAATGGCATCCTCGGGTACCCAACCCTGGGCAAGTTCATGGCTGTGACTCATCACGGCTACAATGTCCTCAAGATGCCAGGAAGCGGTGGAGTCATCACGGTGCCTTGTGAAGAGAGGGACGCTGTGTGTTCTCTGGAACGTGCTTTCCAAGCCGCATCGATTGAAGACCCGGATCACAGGAGCGGGAGGCTTCCCGAGGCTGCCCCTAAGAAGAAGAAGACATCGCCTGGTCCGACCCCTCGGGAGGCAGGCCCCTCAGGGTCCGCGCCTGTTCAGGGGGCGCCTCCTTCTGTCGCATAGGAAGGCGCACCCGGCGCCCTCCTCGAGCAAGGCTCGGGGGCTCTCTCCTGGAGGGCCGTCGACTTTGCTAGGATCACGAGGGAGGCGCTCGAGCACCGCTTGGAGGCGTGTTTCAAAGCACGTTTCCCTCAGGAAGGAGCAAGGCAAGGGGGGCCAAACCCTCAGGAGTTCGTCAGGGAGATCATTCAGGAGCTGCAGGAGTCAAGAGTCATGAGTGGCAGCCACCGCTTACCCGTTGTAGCTCCCCATCCAGGCGAGGATGGTGGGCTGCGCGTCTGCATCAACATACCAGGACTCAACCGAGCCGCCTCTCAAGAGCGCCTCTGGCCCTCACGCATGGGACGCTGCGAAGGTCCACCCACAGCTATGTTCGCATGCCTTACGGCCTACCGAACGCGGCTACTGTGTGTCAGCGCCTCATAAGGAGCTTCCTGGAGGCTCAAGCGGCCAAGCATACCACAGTCCTGGCGGAGATGGAGATGGTCCTCGAGGAGCCGCTGGCGCCTCCGGAGCCTCCCGAGGCTCCTGGGCCTGGGGGCTCATGAAGATAGGCTTCCGCAGCGCACGCCGTCCGCTACTTCAGCATCCCTTCATCTTCAACATCATCGGGTGACATCCTTCGAGTTTCATTTTCAGCTGGGAGCGCCCCCCAGGGCTGCATCATTCCCAGGCCGCATGGGTCCGTCCCTGCGGCATGTATCCCTTTGGTTCATGTTTTTAGTTTACTTTATCGGGGGCACCCCTCGGGCTGCATCATCCCCAAAGTCGCTCGGGCCCGACCCAGCGGTGTTCGCCTTTTTCTGCGCCTATCTAAATGGATTTGCTCCTTCATGATTAACGTGCTTGACTTAATCGCCCGCTCGGTTGACACCAACTGATGGAGCTGCTCCCTAACGGCACGATGCTTGCGCATTGGTCCACCCCTGTAACGTCGACAAACTTGAATGGCTGAGCTCTGGCGGCGGCAATCCCGCAGGGCACCACCTCACCGAGCCAATAGTGCCTTGTCGCCCTCCTGGAGCAACCAGCAGCTGGCCGACAATTGTAACAGCAAACTCTCGCTTTTCTTGTGGTGAACTTGCAGGATCACTTTAAGGAGCAGCATCGGGCGAGTCCTTCGCAGCGTCTCCTTCGCTCTCGTCCGCGCAAACCGCTTGCACGTTAAAGGGGGGGGGGGTACCTGAGCATCGCGACTCATGGACTCTTACTGGCTCTCCAGCCCTCACCTCCTGGCCTTGTCCATGGCATCGCGACCTAGCATACCAGCGACGACTGAGCTCGCTCGAGGGCCGGGACCTGAGGACGTAGAGCACGAAGGGGAGCAAAGACGCGAGGGAAGAGGCCCATGGGGACCTCGCCAGGCAACTCATCAGCTGCCAATGCGCAGGCCCGGCGCCGCGCCAAGGAGTGGCTTCTGACCCCCGAGATAAGTCATCCTCCGGAAATACTAGCTATCGCAACACCGACCTTGCACCTAATGCAATCCCGTTTTGGCAACGTCGCGCTCGTTTCTCACTGAACGATGGCTGCTTGAGCGCTAAAGGGGACCTCCTGAGCATCGCGACTCAGGGGCTCTTACTGGACCACGGGCCGCTCACCTCCTGGCCTTGACCATGGCATCGCGACCTAGCATACCAGCGATGGCTGAAGCCTGCCTTGGGACCGGGACCTGTCAGCGCAGAGCGCCAAGCCCTCGCGAGGTTTGAAAGGAGCAACTAAGCTAAGACGGGACGAGCATCTCGTACCGCTTCACGATAAGGATCATATTAACAAATGGAACCGCAGGCACCTTACAAACCCCCACGGGGTGTGTTCTTTGATTCCTCGCAGGGAACAAAAGGAGCAAATCCTAAAGAGCGCTAACTATACGCGCCTCCGCAAGAGACGCCATCATCAACAGTGGGCCGTCAGGCACTGGGGCCAACCCCATACAGATCAGTGGCGGCGGCGGCCTGATGAGCCCGCCCTACTCCGAGAGCGACGCAAGCTCCGGGGCTCGTAGCTGTCGTCGCTCGTCTCCAGAGTCGTGAAGAGCTCGGCGGAGTCGCTGGACCCTCCAACACCTCCGCTGCCTGAGGAGCTGCCGGGGGAGCGATTGGCGAGCCTAGTCCTAGCCACGGAAGGGCCCCGGCCGCCTTTCTCAGGGCAGCACTCCAGCCGTCGTCCCTCCGCGTTGAAGACCTTGGAAAACATCAGGGAGGCGCTGTCGTACTCAAGGTGGATTACGAGGGCGCCACCCGTCCTGCAGACCCGGGCGATCTCACCTCAGCTACGGGTCATGTAGACCTTGCCCGGAGCGACGACCTCGACCTCCACTCTGGTCGCAGGGGTACTCCAGTCAGCATGCTGCAGCCAAAGCTCAATAGGCCCCCTCGGCGGGATCTCGAAGGCGAAGGAAGGAGGGAGGCGAATCCAAGACCTAGGAGGCATGACGGCGTGAAGCACGAGCTCGCGAGAGGAGCCCTCAGCGTGAACTCCAGGAGGGACGACGCGCACCGCCGTTATCCGCCGGCGGTGCCGGCACCTCTGGCAGTGCCGCTCTGCACCTGCGCCTTCAGGACCCTCGATCCTGGCGTACAAGGGCAATGGGAATCCAGGCGGCGGCCGCTCAAACCATGGCCTCGACACCTTCTGCGAAGTGCCCCCTTCTCTGCGGCAAGAGGCGAGCCGTTTCTTCGGAGGAAGCGGAATAGGACCCTCTCAGTGGGCCTTCCCCTTCTCTTTGCTAGAAAACTGACGGATCGGTGCCATTGGCGTAGGGAGGAGCAAGGACAAAGAAGAAGACGAAGAGTAGCAGGAAGAGATGGACTGGAAAGGCCCGCGCCGTTCCGTACATATAGCCGGGGGAGACCAACCGCCAGCCTCAACAATCACAGGTAATCATGACCCGTTTTGTATGCAGGGACTTGTCAATTCATGCAGTTGCCGAGGCGTCGTGGGGGAACCAGGACGCCCACACCCAATCAACCGCCACACAGCGCCCAAGGCCGTAGGCTGATGGGGCCCGCGGCACTTCGCACTTGCCCCTTCGGTTCTCCGCTAAGCCAAGTCTAGGCGCGCCTTGGGCCCGGGGGCTACTGTCGGTGTTTTGGGAACAGGGGTACCCAGACTTGCCTGCTGCGGCCTGTGGCGTGGCTCAGGGAGTGGCCCAGTACGGCCCATCTTCATCAACACATACTCAAGACCGTCGCGAGGGGCCAAGCCTCGCGGGGCGGACGACAGGAGACTTCCTCGGGCACAGCCTCGTTAGGCTGGCTCGCGAGGAGGCGGAGAGATCAAGGCGGGGAACCTCACGAGGTGCCCATGACGCAAGCCATGACGACCGAGGCCAGGCAGGCGCCAGGCGGGCGCCGACCTGCGCAGAGTCCTTGTTCCCTCTTTGGTGCAAAGGCGGCAAGTGCAGGCAAGAGTATCAAGTAGAGGCAACCATTTCGGTGCAACAAGACCAAGACTAGCGGGACAGCAGGGTGGAGGTCATCGTGGAGCCCAAGCCGGCGTCACTGTGAGGGCCTTTGGCAGCCGAAGACCAACTTTATTCAGGATAAGTGTACTAGATGTTTCCCTTCAAAATGGCCAATTGTTGGTGCCCTTCCCGCTCAATATTTGGGAACAGGCCCAGGGCCTCCATCTATAAATAGGACTAGCCACCCATAGGGTACAGGCATCGGGCATCCACCTCGAGAAGGCGCATAGACTAGTGAGAGGCGACTGAACTCACCCAAGCAGTTCATCGCACCAGCCAAGAACAGCCCCTCGCGAGGCTGTTCTTCCTTGTACTATTCATCATCAGCCCCTGAGGAAATCCACCACACCACAAGCTGGAGTAGGGTATTAAACCACAATGGTGGCCTGAACCAGTATAAATCTCGTGTCCCTTGTGTTGTTCTTCGTGTAGTTTAGATCCTTGCGAGGCGACAAGACGTGGGTTGGCAGGAGGTGTGATCTCCGCGTGCACCCCAGAGTTCGAACCTTGAGGGTCTTCCGGAACCTGAAATCCGAAAAAGAGAAAGAGCAAGAGCAGTAGCGCGAGCAAGAGCAAGAGCAATAGCAAGATCAGACAAGGCAAGGGACCGAGAGCAAGAGCAGAGGAGCTGGGTGAGCGAGAGCTAAAGCATCAGCAGCTCCTACTGATGTGGACGTCACCGTCGAGGGAGCGACGCCGTGGAGGAAGTGGCCGGCGATGCCACCGTGGATGGAGCCACGCTGTCTCGGCTCATGACCGAGCGCCGGCAGCACCATGAGATCGAATCAATAAGAGAATGCGGTGATTAGTGTACAACCTCTTTGGTGGCACCGATTAGGCTGCAGCTTCATCCGAGGAAACGGTGATGATGCTGCTCTTCCAGTGGTGTAGGTGAAGACGGCGATCTGGGAATGGAGATGGCGTGGAAGACGAGGGGAACATCAGGGCAGCTCCTTGGAGGTGGAAGATTGGGTGGCTGAACCGGCGGGACGACGAGATCGATGACGGATCCTCATCCGGTACGGTGGATCAGGGACGCCGAGGTGTTGCTTTGGACGACATCATCGGGGAAAAGGCTCCGGCTGGGTGGTGGACGGAGGAGGGTGTGGGGCTTTGCGGGTTTTCGCGTCCTTGGTGTATGAATGGGTCGGCGGATGAGATTGGAGTGGGGAACCATGGCTAAGGGACGCGCTTGTCCGAAATGTGGGGTAAGTTATGAAAGTACCCCCACCGATTTGAGCTAGGCAGTTCTTTCAGTTCAGGGGTATCACGGGCATTTCACGTGTCGGGATTTCACAGCAGGTGGGAGTTTTTGCGCGCATTGTAATTTTGGAATAGCAAGGCATGGGTTGAGATGGAGGGAGTTGTCGGAGCACAACTAGACAAAGATATATCTTAAATATTTCGGGTAACAAGGCGCGGGTTGACAAGGCGGGAGTTTCGAGGCACTATAGACATAGACGCTAGCTTGAAATTTCTACATAACAAGGCGCGGCTTGAAATTTCGGGAGAAGAAGCTTAACGTGTACCCAAAAAAAGACTATTCGCACCTCATCACTAGAGAGAGCCACGTCCCGTTTTACTACATTATTAAAAATTCATTCAAATACAACAAAGAAAATAAAAAAATCAGGACAACAAACATAACGTGTACAGTAACAAAACAATTTGCACTTCCCTCAACAACAAAAACACAATGTGTGTTGTCTAGCATATGGACTAAATTTGAGTACATTTTCCCTGTTTGAATGGGATTGTACTCAGGTTAGTTATACAACCATCTAAATATTATCTTCACAACACATGACATGAATATAGGAGATGTAAGTTCCTATATAAATACGAACTACATGTACCTACGATCTCAAATTCAAATATATGTATCCATTTTATGTTGAATTCAAATCATAGTACATGTATCCTCTAGCTAGTTTTTCGGAATCTAAACCATGCATGATATACTACGTACAATGTGTTTAATACGCACATCACACCCACAAACACCATTTAGACTAGTAAGGTACACGTGCATTGCATGCATGAGATTTGGCAACCAAATTATGAATAAATACCACATTATAGCATGTAAGCTTTGAGTCATATATGCATGATGTAGATGTTCGTTTAATTCTTATAGTTCATTTCATTCAAAATCATCTAATTTTTATAAGAAAGCTAATCTATATTAAGATTCATGGAATTGTGCTTTGTAAGGCATAAAGTAAAAACAAATAATGGAAAATCATGTAGAAAAACATTTGGGCAATTCTGATACAGAAGATTCTAGAACAAAGAAGAAGTGCTTGTGTTTTGAAGTTTGTGCATTATGCTTAAGTTCAACCACGGAGTCTTCTAGATTGTACATGTGGCAAAATCTGGTGGAATCTAGATGATATCCAATGACCAGTAGTGCTCAAATTTGCCATCTCTGCACCATCGGATGGGCCTCATCCAACGACCATCCTTCAAAGTTAAAGTTATCCGCACTATATAAAAATATTATATATATATATATATATATATATATATATATATATATATATATATATATATATATAGGGGTATAGATATAGATATGTGATGCGAAAGTCACCCATCATCTCCAATTAGAATAGTGTGTCCATGCACAGATGCAATGTGGTCAAACGATGTCTGCCATGGGTATCTCAAATTCAAATCAGTCTGATCTTGTTCATTGTGTATACAGTACAACATGCTCGTTTCCAAACCACACCATGCATATATCAGTTATATTCATGCATGCATGCGTTTCAAACATCATGATCTCTTATTCAAATATTTGAATTCAACTTTACATTGATTATGACCTCACCTAGTCTTTTTCACCCACACAGTCGTCTTCTCTTTACAATTGTACCACTAACTTTCTCTCGTGCATGCATGCACACACAGTACCAGTCGGTATTATCCATCGCACACATGCAATCTTTTTCTTTAGGTCGGTCTCCCATGCAGGCACACACACACAACTCCCCCTCTCCATCATATCGGGCATTGTTTATCTCTCACATGCATGCACAATGATCGACGTTCCTCTATGTGTGTGTGTATATAGCTAGGTCTTTCACATTTTCCACACAAACCGATCAATCTATATATCTAGGGAGGTCTCACCCTATTTCCCACGTCCACGTCGATCAATCTATACCTCTCTATATAAGATTACATAGCTAACACACCCACATTAATTATATATCCAACGTCCCCCTCTCATCATCCATGCCTTCCGCTTCATCTCTCAGACACGCGCACAGTGGCAAAGACAGGGGGCAGTGTCGTGGTTCTAAGTCTGACAGTAGAGTGGGGGGTAGGTATGGAGAGGCAAGGTCCTAGCTATGGAGAGGTTGTAAACACAAGAGATGTACGAGTTCAGGCCCTTCTCGGAGGAAGTAAAAGCCCTACGTCTCGGAGCCCGGAGGCGGTCGAGTGGATTATGTGTATATGAGTTACAGGGGTGCGAACGCTTCTGCCTGTGGAGGGGGGTGGCTTATATAGAGTGCGCCAGGACCCCAGCCAACCCACGTAATGAAGGGTTTAAGGTACATTAAGTCCGGGGCGTTACTGGTAACGCCCCACATAAAGTGTCTTAACTATCATAAAGTCTACTTAATTACAGACCATTGCAGTGCAGAGTGCTTCTTGACCTTCTAGTGGTCGAGTGAGTCTTCGTGGTCGAGTCCTTCAAGTCAGTCGAGTGAGTTCCTCGTAGGTCGACTGGAAGGTGATCTCTTCTAAGGGTGTCCTTGGGCAGGGTACTTAGATCAGGTCTATGACCCTACCCTAGGTACATGACTCCATCATTAGCCCCCGAATGGATTGAGGCTTGATTGAGGAAGGATTTGATGTTGTTTCCGATTGGCCTTTGCATACTGGTCACGCGTTGTTTTGAACCAAGCATCTCTTTGATGATAGTGAGCAACTTTTCTTCAGTCGACTCGATCCATTCTTTTCTTTCGTCGAGTGATCTTTTGGACTTCGCCAACTTCCGAGCGACGGATCGCAGGAAATCCCGCGTCTGACAGACCGATCTGCCGTTCGTGGATTCTGCGGGATACGAAATTTGGGGAAGCGCGCGAAGCGGGGCGGACCGCGGCGCTCGGATGGGATAGGGCATAGACGCCTCGATCCTCGCGCCGCTTTTTTCGCCACGTATCGCGTCCGCGCAACTGTTTTGGGATATGATTAGATCGACCGGGCCCACCTGTCATCCACTCGGAAGGGATCTTATAAATGCGCCCGGTGAGGGTTTTTGAACAGTGCCTCAGCATTCCCTCTCTGCTCTCCTAGTCTCCGCCCAACGCGCCCGCTCTCGCCTCCGCACAACTTCTCCTCGCGCGTCTCGCCGGCAGCCATGGTGAAGGAGAAGACAGCGGCGCTGGAACGCACGAAGAAGGCGTCGGCATCGGAGAAGGCAAAGGGGAGATCCACCAGCCGCGGCGGGTCTTCGTCCAGATCCCGTCTGCCAAACGGCTGGGTCCAGGGAGATTGGATCCGGTCGACCATCACGGAGAAGGATCTCCTCGACATGGCCGACGACGGTCTGATCCCCCACGGCGCTGCAAGACTTCTGGGGAAAGAGTGGCAGCCCCAGCCGGCGGAGGGTGAGTGCGTGCTTCTGGCTACCCACGTCGACCGCGGATTTTCTTTGCCACCGAGTGTTTTCTTCCATGGTTTTTTGAACTTCTTTGGAGCCCAACTCCACCACTTCACCCCGAACTCTATCGCCTATCTTGCCGCGTTTGTGTCCATGTGTGAGAATTTTCTGGGCTATCGACCGCACTGGGGCTTGTTCAAGCACATATTCACGTGTCGCTCTCAGACCGTGAAGAAGGCGAGCCCAGGCGACGAAATACCCAAGTTGTCCAGATGTGTGGTGGTCTGGGGATCCAGATGAGGAACAAGAGCACCTTCCCAACCATGTCATTTCCCGAGTCAGTCAAAGGCTGGCAGTCGACCTGGTTCTACTGCCAGAACGAGCCGACGTCGGGGCAGTCGAGTGGACTCCCTCAGTTTACCATGGACCGAGTGAACAAACCTTCTTCACTGAAGGTGATTCCGGAGGAGAAAGCCGACGTGAAGATGCTGATGGAGCGTGTAGTTCAGCTGGTTCGAGATGGAGTAACTGGTATGGATCTCTTGGAAGTTTTCCTTAGGCGGCGTATCCAGCCTCTTCAGTTCTGGAGCCATTGCATGTGGTTGTACTGCAGAACTGAAGATGAGACTCAGATCCACCCGGAAGCAGTCGACGATGCCACGGTGGAAAGGTGGGTGGCCACGGTCATTGGGAACAAGGATAACCCCCATGGAGCCAGAAGGATTCTTCCGCTCGACCATCACAGCGTTCCAGACAAGGTATGTCCGCTCTACCTTCCATTGTATTCTTGTCATATTTAATTATGTTTTCTCCGCAAATCGGTCGATTGATCTTTGTCTTGATGTCTATCAGGCCCTCACCGAGCTGTACTTGATGCCCAATGGAGCACAGGCTCCGACTAAAGAGGGAGAAGCGAGCGGGGGCGAGAGCCAGGAGGAGTGGGACTCGGATGCCGCTGAGGATGACGATGACGATGACGACGATGAGGAGGACAAAGAAGAGGAGGAGGAGGAGGAGGTTGCTCCACCGCGCTCGGAAAGGCGGTCGAAACTTGCCCATGACCCTGCGACTGAACGTGGCAAGGGGGTTGCGACTGTCGCGCAGTCGACCAAACGCCCTCGGACCACATCTCCGGCGCTGACTGAAAAGGCGCCGAAGCAATCCAAGGTGGCCCTGTCAAAACCGACCAAGCTCCTACCAAAGATGAAGGTGTCCATCCCCACCATATCAGGGTAAACCTGCTGCTTAAGTCTTCTTGTTTTGTGCAAGCTTTATCTCTGGTTGACATTTGAGTTAGCCGACTGATTCTTGGGAACTGCAGTGCTGCTACTTCCGAGACCTCAGGCAAGGCTGACGACCATGAGATGGAGGACGCAGCAACCTCAAACCCTGGTACTACACTCTTAATTCCGTTTTAGTCGACTGACTCATGATCTCTAATTCTGATTCTTTTCTGTAGCTCCATCCAATGTCGTTATCACTCTTCCTGATGATGATGACGATGAGGAACCGCTGAGGCACAGAAGGAGCAGGAAAGCATCTGCTGGCAGGGTGGCCTAGGATGTGACGGCGCCCGAGACTCTAGTCGCGGAGGAGGAGAACACCACTCGACACACCGTGTCTTTCGCAGATCCACTGACGAGTGCTCTCCCTGCTTCGTCGAGCGCCGCACAACCTTCTCTCTTCACGACGCACCACGTCCCAGAAGACCAAGCCAGCGCTGCGAAGGAAGCCATACGCCAAGCAGGGGTCATGATGGACAGGTGAAGGCCATCCGGGAAGCAAGTCAAGCAGCTTATGACGCCAGCTCCGCCCTTCAAAGCAATGTTCAGGTCAGTCGACCATCGCTTGTTCTGTTAGGATATGCTATCAAAAACTTTTCTTTCCGGAATTTATAGCAGTCACCCAGTGGGTGTGTCGATTTAAACTCTGTGTTAGCGGGGGCACACTGAGTGCACCCGCTGGGTGTAGTCCCCAAGGCTAAGGTCGACTGCTGGCAGTCGGCCTTAGGCTTTATAAGTTCAGTCTTTCCGTCATTCGATTATGGCGAATGGATTTCCCAAACCGGTGGGGGCACGCTGAGTGCACCCACTGGGTGTGGTCCCCGAGACTGTGGTCGACTGCTTGCGGTCGATTACAGTCTTAAAGAATACGTCTTGTTTTTTTTTGGGTCGACTGGTCGACTCTGTCTTCAATAGGATTAGTGGGGGCACGCTGAGTGCACCCACTGGGTGTAGTCCCCGAGACTACGGTCGAATGCTTGTATTCGGCTGTAGTCTTAGAAACACATGATTTTTCTTTTCCACTCGGAAGTGAATTATCTTTGACATTTTGTCGATTGGTTCTTCGCAGAAATCCTGTGACCTTGCGGCTCGTTACACCGAGCTGGAAAACAAGCACATTCAGCTCGAGCTGGATTTGAAGCTGGTTCGGGAGAATCTGACGAAGGCAAAGGAGGAGACCAAAGGTATGTTTGGTGAGACCTCGACGACTGCTTTTTTCCTTCATTTGTTTCAAAATCTGATCTTGCTATAACTTGCAGGTAAGGTGAAGGAGGCCCAGAAGAAAAAAAGACCTTGAGCTAGCTGAGAAGATCAAGCTTGCTGACGAGAAGTTAGCTTCAGTAACCAAGCTCGAACAAGAAAATACCAATCTGAAAGCTGCTCTTGGGATCGCCAACAAGGAAGTCAGTCGACTGAAAACTGACAAAGCTGCCCTGACCGACAAAGTCAGTCAGTTGACTGGGAAGAAAAATGATCTGGAGGCCTTCCTGAGTGGACTTGCCAAGAAGTTGTTCCTTATGCTCGAAGGTAATCCTTTACACTCGACAATCATTTTCAGCTGTGATCTTTCCATTCGACCATTGCCTTGACTCAGTGATTGTCCTTGTAGAATTTTGCCAAAACTTTGAAGAAGAGACTAGCCGGCTGGAACCAAACCTTGACCCCGTCAATTCTCCGGTGAACGATGATGTTGCCATGAATGTTTTCCGACTGGAGTCCCGTGTTGCAGCTGTCGTGGACTATCTTGCGAGGCTGAAGGTCGCCACTTCTCGCATCGACTCAATGCTCTGGCCTAGGGAGACACTCCAGAACAACCTCGAGTCACTGATGGCTCGCCTGAACACGGTCCCTGGTCGAGTGCAGGAGTGGAAAAAGTCCTCGGCTTGGTGCGGTGCAGATGTTGCCCTCTGTCTGGCCCGAGTCCACTACAAAGATGCGCGAGAAGACAAGCTGGCGGCTCTCCGGGTGGCCAACACCAAGAAACACGACTTCAGATCCTTCATGGAAACCTTCATTGCTGCTGCCACTCGGATCGCAGACGGAATTGATCTTGATGAGTTCGTTGCACCTTCCAGCCCTCCACAGGAGGGGTAAAAAACTTCTTTAAGCTCAACACTTTAAATTTGCCTCGGGATGCCGAGTGAATTTGTAACCGATAAACCTTAACAGGCTTAGCGCCTGAGCACTTTCGGTTCCTTTAGGTATCGATCTGAACTTGGATTTAATGTTTGAATATGACTGCGTTTGGCTCGAAATGTCTTTTGCAGGTTCAAAGCAAGACGCTCACTGCAGTCGACTTGTTCCTTAATTCCCTTAGGCGAGCGCTGGGCTGCAGCTAAGCCCCCGAGTGAGGGGTTTGTCCTTCACTCGGCAGGATTTTTATACCTTAGGCGAGCACTGGGATGCAGCTAAGCCTCCGAGTGAGAGGTTTGCTCTTCACTCGGTAAGATTTTCATATCTTAGGTGAGCACCGGGCTGCAGCTAAGCCCCCGAGTGAGAGGTTTGCTCTTCACTCGGTAGGATTTTTATACCTTAGGCGAGCACTGGGCTGCAGCTAAGCCTCCGAGTGAGAGGTTTGCTCTTCACTCGGTAGGATTTTCATATCTTAGGCGAGCACTGGGCTGCAGCTAAGCCCCCGAGTGAGAGGTTTGCTCTTCACTCGGTAGGATTTTCATATCTTAGGCAAGCACTGGGCTGCAGCTAAGCCCCCGAGTGAGAGGTTTGCTCTTCACTCGGTAGGATTTTCATATCTTAGGCGAGCACTGGGCTCCATCTAAGCCCCCGAGTGAGAGGTTTGCTCTTCACTCGGTAGGATTTTCACGTTGTACTTGTGACGAAGCTCAGAGGAGAGGGTCGCAGTCGACCCGCACCTCGTCCTCCTTACGACCGCACGTTGTACTTATGGCGTAGCTCAGAGGAGAGGGTCGCAGTCGACCTGCACTTCGTCCTCCTTGCGAGCGCACATTGTACTTATGGCGTAGCTCAGAGGAGAGTGTCGTAGTCGACCTGCACCTCGTCCTTCTTGCGAGCGTACGTTGTATTTGTGGCGTAGCTCAGAGGAGAGGGTCGCAGTCGACCTGCACCTCATCCTTCTTGCGAGCGCACATTGTACTTATGGCGTAGCTCAGAGGAGAGTGTCGCAGTCGACCTACACCTCGTCCTTCTTGCGAGCGTACGTTGTATTTGTGGCGTAGCTCAGAGGAGAGTGTCGCAGTCGACCTGCACCTCGTCCTCCTTGCGAGCGCACATTGTACTTATGGCGTAGCTCAGAGGAGAGGGTCGCAGTCGACCTGCACCTCGTCCTCCTTGTGAGCGCACATTGTGCTTAGGCGAGTGTTTAAACTGTAGCTAAGCCCCCCGAGTGGGAGTCTGGCTCGCCATTTGGTAGGATTTTTATAACTTAGGCGAGCGCTGGGCTGCAGCTAAGCCCCCGAGTGGAAGTCTGGCTTACCACTCGGTAGGATTTTTATAACTTAGGCGAGCGCTGGGCTGCAGCTAAGCCCCCGAGTGGAAGTCTGGCTTACCACTCGGTAGGATTTTTATAACTTAGGCGAGTACTTGGACTGCAGCTAAGCCTACGAGTGGAAGTCTGGCTTACCACTCGGTAGGATTTTGTTTAAACTTAGGCGAAACAGATTCGCAGCTAAGCCTCCGAGTGGGAGTCTGGCTCACCACTCGGTAAGGATTTTTTGTACAAACTTAGGCGAAACGGATTCGCGGCTAAGTCACCCGCTGAGGGGAAAATTTTATTGGACAAATAAAAAGTGACAAAAATTATGGAGAAATTATGACACTATTATTTTGTAATCCATGAACTACAGAAGTACTTTATTACAACTCATCCGAGTGATAAACTTAAGTGTAAAATGGGCGAAGTAGTTCCGCGTTCCAAGCTCGGGGCTCTTCGATATTATGTTCGACGTTGTAAAGATGGTACGCCCTGTTGTGGAGAACTTTGGTGACGATGAAGGGTCCTTCCCAAGAAGGAGCAAGCTTGTGTTGTTTCTGCTGATCCACTCGAAGAACTAAATCCCCTTCTTGGAAGGCTCGACCCCTCACATTTCTGGCGTGGAAACGGCGCAAGTCTTGTTGGTAGATGGTCGATCGGATCAAAGCCATCTCCCTTTCTTGCTCTAAAAGGTCGACTGCGTCCTGCCGCGCTTGTTCAGCTTCTGCTTCGTTGTAGAGTTCAACTCGAGGAGCATTGTGGAGAAGATCACTCGGCAAGACTGCTTCAGCTCCGTAGACCAAGAAGAATGGAGTTCTTCCGGTCGACCGATTAGGTGTGGTCCGCAGTCCCCAAAGCACCGAGGGAAGTTCGTCGACCCATGCTCCAGCCGCATGCTTGATATCACGCATCAGTCGGGGTTTCAATCCTTTGAGGATCAGGCCATTGGCTCGCTCTGCTTGTCCATTCGACTGCGGATGGGCGACTGAAGCGTAGTCGACTCGTGTGCCTTGAGAGTTGCAGAAATCCCTAAATTCTTCCGAGTCAAAGTTTGACCCATTATCCGTAATGATGCTGTGCGGGACTCCATATCTGAATATCAGTTCCCTGATGAAGCTAACAGCAGTACCGGCGTCAAGGTTCTTGATTGGCTTAGCCTCAATCCACTTGGTGAACTTGTCGACTGCCACCAGTACATGCGTGAAGCCACTTCGACCTGTTCTCAAGGGACCGACCATGTCCAACCCCCATACTGCGAAAGGCCAGACGAGTGGAATGGTCTTCAGAGCTGACGCAGGCTTGTGTGACATATTTGAGTAGAACTGACATCCTTCGCACTTGTCCACTATTTCCTTTGCCATCTCATTCGCCTTTGGCCAGTAAAATCCGGCTCGGTATGCTTTGGCCACGATGGTCCGAGAGGACGCATGATGACCACAGGTCCCCGAGTGGATATCATTGAGAATGATTCGACCTTCCTCCGGCGTTATGCACTTTTGACCAACTCCAGTCGCGCTCTCTCTATACAATTGTCCTTTGATAACGGTAAAGGCCTTGGATCGACGGACGATCTGTCGAGCCTCTTCCTCATCCTCTGGGAGCTCCTTTCTCAGGATGTACGCGATATAGGGAATTTTCCAGTCGGGTGTGACTACCAAGATCTCCATAACCAAGTCGACCACTGCTGGGACTTCTACCTTAGTCGGATCCGTGGCACTCTTGGGTTGTGGGGTTTCTTCAGTGAAAGGATCTTCCTTAACTGATGGCGTATGAATATGTTCCAAAAACACGCCACTCGGAATGGCTTCTCTCTTGGAACCAATCTTTGCTAGATCATCAGCTGCTTGATTTTTCAATCGGGGTATATGATGGAGCTCTAACCCCTCAAACTTCTTTTCCAGCTTCCTCACTGCATTGCAGTATCCAGTCATGGCTGGGCTTCTCACGTCCCACTCCTTCATCACTTGGTTGACCACTAAATCTGAATCGCCATAGACCATCAGGCGACGGACGCCGAGTGACATGGCCATGCGCAATCCGTATAAGAGGGCCTCATACTCTGCCTCATTGTTGGAGGAATCAAAGTGAATCTGGAGCACATATCTGAGCTTATCTCCTCTGGGGGAAACCAGGACAACCCCAGCACCGGAACCATTCAACATCTTAGAGCCATCAAAGAACATGGTCCAATGCTCCGAGTGAACTTCAGTCGGCTGCTGCTGTTCAATCCACTCGGCGAGGAAATCTGCTATTGCCTGGGACTTAATGGCTTTCTTTGCCTCAAACTTGATATCAAGGGGAAGAAGTTCAATCGCCCATTTCGCCACTCGACCAGTTGCATCTCTGTTGTGCAAAATCTCTGATAGTGGAGCGTTGCTGACGACTGTGATGGAATGATCAGAGAAATAATGAGCAACCTTCTTCGTGGTCATGTATATTCCATACACAAGCTTCTGATAATGAGGATATCTCTGCTTGGATGGAGTCAAGACTTCAGACAAATAATACACTGGGCGCTGAACTTTGAAGGCTTTTCCTTCTTCTTCCCGCTCGACCGTAAGCACTGTACTGACGACTTGTCCTGTGGCTGCGATATAAAGCAACAGAGGCTCTTTGCTGATTGGAGCAGCGAGCACCGGCTGGGTGGAGAGCAGAGCTTTTAGCTCGGCAAACGCTGCATCAGCTTCTGGAGTCCACTCGAACTTGTCTGCCTTCTTCATCAGTCGGTAAAGAGGCAATGCCTTTTCACCGAGTCGTGAGATGAATCGACTTAATGCGGCCAAGCATCCAGTAAGCTTCTGGACATCGTGCACTCGCACAGGGCGTTTCATTCGGAGAATAGTGCCGATCTTTTCTAGATTAGCATCGATCCCTCGTTCGGAAACGAGAAAACCGAGTAACTTGCCACCAGGAACTCCGAATGTGCACTTTGATGGATTGAGCTTGATATCATACCTTCTGAGGTTGGCAAATGTTTCGGCGAGGTCAGTGAGCAGGTCGGAACCTTTCCGTGACTTGACGACGATATCATCCATATACGCTTCCACATTCCGACTGATTTGAGTGAGCAGACACTTCTGAATCATTCGCATAAATGTGGCTCCGGCATTCTTGAGGCCGAATGGCATGGTGATATAGCAAAAACACCCGAATGGAGTGATGAAAGCTGTTTTTATCTCATCGGGTCCATACAGACGGATCTGATGATACCCGGAATAGGCATCTAGAAAAGACAATATCTCGCATCCCGCGGTCGAGTCAACAATTTGATCTATGCGAGGGAGAGGAAAATGATCTTTCGGGCAGGCCCGATTGATGTGCTTGAAATCAATGCACATTCGGAGCGAATTGTCCTTCTTAGGAACCATGACGACATTAGCGAGCCACTTGGAGTGGTATATCTCTCGGATAAATCCTGCTGCCAACAGTCGAGCCACTTCTTCACCAATAGCCTTTCTCTTCTGGACGGCGGACCGTCGAAGATGCTCTTTAACTGGCTTTGCTGATGAGTCGACTCTAAGATGATGCTCAGCCAGTCCCCTGGGAACACCTGGCATGTCAGCTGGCTTCCATGCAAAAATGTCCCAGTTCTCACGGAGGAACTAGATGAGCGCTTCTTCCTATTTCGGGTCGAGTGTTGTGGAGATGTGGGTCGGGGCTGCATTGGGGTCGGTCGGGTGAATGTGGATAGGCTTCATCTCACCGGACGACTGAAATGCAGATTCTGTGGCGGGTTTCTTGGATCACAGCAAATCACTCGGATCTGCGCTTTGCTTATATTCTTCAAACTCGACCGCTGTCACCTGGGAATCGGCAATCTTCGAGCCCTTTTGAAAGCACTCTTCTGCCTTTTTCTGATCACCGGTGACAGTGATCACTCCTTTGGGGCCGGGCATCTTCAGTTTGAGGTACACGTAACATGGTCGAGCCATGAACCGTGCGTAAGCTGGCCTCCCCAAAATGGCGTGGTACGCACTTTGAAAATCCACGACCTCAAACGTCAACTTATGTTTGCGAAAATGTTTTGAATCACCAAACACCACGTCCAGAACTATTTGGCCGAGTGACTCGGCTTTCTTTCCAGGTATAACTCCATGAAAGCTCATGTTACTGGTGCTCAGTCGGGACATCGGAATGCCCATTCCTTTCAGTGTGTCTGCATACAACAAGTTCAGCCCACTACCACCGTCCATCAGCACTTTTGTCAGTCGGGTGCCTTCGACAACTGGATCGACCACCAAAGCTTGCCTCCAGGGGTGGCAATATGAGTCGGCTGATCAGATTGGTCGAATGTGATGGGTGTTTGGGACCATCTCAGATAACTTGGTTTTGCTGGGGCAACCATGTTCACCTCACGATTAATGACCTTCAGTCGGCTCTTGCTTTCCACATCTGCGAAGATCATCAGAGTGGAGTTGACATGCGGATATCCTTCCTCACTGTCCTCCTTGTCTTCGGCCTTGTCCGACTCCTTTTCCTTGTCCTTAGACTGTTTTCCTTGAAACTGCTGGATCAGGAGTCGACATTGGCGAGTGGTATGCTTTGGGTAAATGATATTGCCCTCTTCATCTTTCTTCGTGTGCATGTGACACGGCATATCCATCACGTCGTTCCCTTCTTTATCCTTTACCTTCTTAGGGTTCCAGGATCCTTTTGGTTTCCCTTTAAACTTTCCCTGAGTCACGGCCAGAGCCTCTCCAGGAGCTGCCGGTTCAGCCTTCCGCTTCTGTTTCCGACTGGTGTTTCCCTTCTCCGACTGACTCGGCTTGTACTTGCCGCTTCGGAGTCGGTCTTCCTCTTCGCCGTTGGCATATTTGGTAGCAATCTCCATCATCCGACTCAGGGTCATATCTCCGGTTCGACCAAATTTTAGACTCAATTCTTTGTTCTTGACGCCATCCTTGAAGGCGCAAACTGCCTGATGGTCAGACACGTTCTCCACAGTATGGTGCAAAGTGATCCATCTCTGAATATACTCCCTGAGAGTCTCATTGGTCTTCTGCACATAGACTTGCAGCTCCGTCAATCCAGCCGGTCGCTTGCAAGTTCCTTCAAACATTCTGACGAACACTCGGGACAGATCTTCCCAAGTGTAAATGCTGCTAGGAGGCAACTGATTCAACCACGCTCTGGCAGAACCTTCCAACATGAGGGGCAAATGCTTCATGGCCACCTCATCATTCCCACCACCAATCTGAACCGCCACTCGGTAGTCCTCAAGCCAAGTTTCAGGCTTAGACTCACCGGTGAACTTGCTGACTCCTGTTGCCAACCTGAAATTGGGGGGGATCACTGCGGCTCTGATAGCCCTGCTGAAACATTCTGGACCAGACACATGCACTCGACTGCTTGTGGGCGCATCTCTGTCGGGCCCACCCCGATGGGCTCTGTTCCGGTCGACCAAGCCTTGCACGATAATGGATCGTGCGTCGAAGCCTGGTTCCCTGGGGTCGACTGGAGCTCTTCGCCCCATACTGAGCTGACGCCTGTCATCTTGCTGCCGAGGAGCGTAAGACCCACCCCTCGGAGGGGAAGTAGGCACTCGACGCCTATCATCTCGGTCGTGTCGGTCTCCGTACTGGTCTTGCCGATTGTCACGCCCTTCACGCCGCGGAGGCGATCTGGGATTGTGAGCCGACTGAACCGTATTCGTAGCGACGGATCGACTGTGAATTCTGTTGCGCGACTGCGACACGGCTGAATTCTGGTCCCCTGCTGCCCGGAGCAAATCCCTGATCTGCATCAAGCCTCTGCCAGCTTCCGACTGAGAGGGCTGGATGGACTCTGCTATACGGGTCGCAGCTGCTAAATTTTGGATTGGGGTTCGATATACCTGAGTCGGCGGGAAGAGTTGACGTCGATTGGCGTCGGGAACTCGTTGCCGCGCGCGCTCATCGAGTGCTCGCTGAAGATTCTCCAGACGAGCGCGTTCGGCCAAATTGGCCAAACGTGCCTCCTCCAAGGCGCGAGCCTCGGGAGTTTCTCCTGCGATGGGAGTATGCAAGGCATCCATGTTCCTGCGGCGAAGTTCTTCTCTTTGCAGAGAGTCAAGTGGCTCGGGCTGGTACTCTTCGTGGTCTCGTGCGGGGTCGTCTCCGCCGCCTGCCCCGCCCTCATGGGCGAAGCGAGGGGGACTGCGAGGTCCATTGACCATCAGGATTTCCGCCGCCGGATCACTGCTATCGCATTTGGATGCAGTCTCTACGGAGCCAGTTGACAGATCGAACAGGCTATAGAGGGATTCGTCGGGCTTGATCGCCGCAACTTGGGTGGTGGCCGTCTGATGAGCCACCGCGTGTCTCACCCACCACTGAAGCCTCGATCGACCAGAGCGCTTGCGCTGGCTAGAGACCGGGAGGGTGGTCGATAGGGGAGTCGACCGATACGGGGTCGACGGTTGTCGCAGCAGAACGCCGCGGACACATGCGCGAAAATGCGTCGCACCGCGGACGGGGAGCGCATCGACGTCGAGTGGAGCCTCCTGGAGCCAGGCGGAGTCGTCGACGACGAAGGTGAGAGCGCCGAGACGGATCTCACGACCCTCGACCAAAACTCCAGCAGTCATCATGATGAATATACTCAGAAGAATCGCAACTTCTCCAAAAAATCGCTAAAACACCTGCCCCAAGGTGGGCGCCAACTGTCGTGGTTCTAAGTCTGACAGTAGAGTGGGGGGTAGGTATGGAGAGGCAAGGTCCTAGCTATGGAGAGGTTGTAAACACAAGAGATGTACGAGTTCAGGCCCTTCTCGGAGGAAGTAAAAGCCCTACGTCTCGGAGCCCAGAGGCGGTCGAGTGGATTATGTGTATATGAGTTATAGGGGTGCGAACCCTTCTGCCTGTGGAGGGGGGTGGCTTATATAGAGTGCGCCAGGACCCCAGCCAACCCACGTAATGAAGGGTTTAAGGTACATTAAGTCTGGGGCGTTACTGGTAACGCCCCACATAAAGTGTCTTAACTATCATAAAGTCTACTTAATTACAGACCGTTGCAGTGCAGAGTGCTTCTTGACCTTCTGGTGGTCGAGTGAGTCTTCGTGGTCGAGTCCTTCAAGTCAGTCGAGTGAGTTCCTCGTAGGTCGACTGGAAGGTGATCTCTTCTAAGGGTGTCCTTGGGCAGGGTACTTAGATCAGGTCTATGACCCTACCCTAGGTACATGACTCCATCAGGCAGCAAGGGCCCTGCCCCCCTATCATCACTATATATCGAGGCTAATATGAATGTTATCATTAGACAATTGCAGGTAAAATGGTTTAAGTTGATGAATTGCCCCTCCTCGTAAATCATTAGCAATGCTACAGCACACGTTCTACCCCCCTCTCTTTAAATATCGATCTCGCAATTGTGCACTCCTTCATAGTCTCCCTCCACTTGGCCCCTCACAGCATCTTCTAGCCCCCACCTGATTTTGCCACATGTACAATCTAGCAGACTCCATGGTTGAACTTAAGCATAATGCACAAACCTCAAAACACAAGTGCTTCTCCTTTGTTCTAGAATCTTCCATATCATAACTGCCCAAACTTTTTTCTAGTTGAATTGCCATTATTTGTTTTTTACTTTATGCTTTACAATGCACAATTCCATGAATCATAAAATAGATTAAGGGCTTCTTTGATTCAAAGGATTCTCAAAGGAATTTTGGAGGATTCTAATCCTTAAGAATTTTTCTTATCTTGGTTGTTTGATTCGTAGGATTGTAAACCATAGGAATTTTTCCATAGGGTTCATTGTCAGGACCCCGACTCAATGCCACATCGATCTAGTATGTAACACCTCATATCACTTTGTGGCCTCACGCACGGTATCCCCACGGGTGTCGCCTTACCTTTGCCTGGGACCGTTTGCGCCTTTTGGCCCACGTATATGATAGTGTCGCTAGCATCCAGATGATAAGGAGCCCGGGCTGACATGGCTAGTCGTAAACCCAAAGTGGCTCAAACTTACAGGGACATGCATCCATGACCCAGCATCGAACGTGTCAGTCATCAGCGAGTGAATCCAGGCTGTAGCACTGGGCTAGCAAGACTCCGGCGAACCGGGCTGTAGCGGGCTAACAGGACTCTGGTATTCATCGCGTGACATTTCCCCGAAGGGACAGACACAGGAACGAAGAAGGACACATGCCGGCCAGCCTAAGTGTTCTGGAGCAGTAGCAAGCTACCATGGCTCACTGCAAGCACTAGGAGACATTTCTCGGTAAGAGAGGCTACTAAGGATAAACAACTAGATAGTCAGATCCCACACATACCAAGCATTTCAATAACATACACACAATATGCTCGATATGTGCAAATACAACATGGCATCACAACATGACTCTACAACTCAAATATCTTATTCAATAGGCTCCGAAGAGCGAGATATTACAAACATGGGTCTCTCGACCCAGCATTCAGAGCATACAAGTCAAAGCACATGCGGAAGCTTAACATGTCTGAGTACAGACAACTACAAATGAAAAAGGCTGAGAAGCCTGACTAACTACCAGATCCTGCCGAGGGCACAAGATCGTAGCTGAAGTAACAAGCTAAACGTCGAAGTCCAAGCGGAACTACTAGCGAGACTGAAGTCTCTCTGCAAAAACATAATATAGGCAAACGTGAGTACAAATGTACCCAACAAGACTTACATCAGAACTATCTACATATGCATCAATATCAACAAAGGGGATGGTGGAGTTTGACTGCAGCAAGCCAGCTTTGACTCGGTGGCTAACCTGAACTACGAATGCAAGTAACTCTTTCGAGGTGGCGCACACGAGTCCACATATTCACCATATCAATACACCACTATGGATCCGCTCCCGTGTCCCTATGAGAACGCCATCCATAGCACTCACGCTTATCTTGCGCATTTTAGAGTATCCACTTTCACTTGTCTATGAACTGTACAGGCAACCCAGAAGTCCTTTACCGCGGACACGGCTATTCGAATAGATGATGTTAACCCTGAAGGGGTGTTCTTCTTCACAAACGCTCTCACCACTTATCGCCGTTTACACGACATGTACTCGGCAACCTTCATGCGGAAGCCCCGCGAGGGTGTCGGCCACGACCTGACTAACCACACAAGTCTCTAGTCCATGTTTATCGCCTATTCGGGTTCCATCCGCAAGGAGATCCGGCTGGGGTGTCGCTCACGGCCCCAAACGATGTGAGAAGGGTTCCCAAGCCCACCATACAGGTGCCACTTGGTACACCGTGCCACTGTGCCTAGTCTGTCCCAAGCCCACCTGTACCGGGTGCCACTTGGTAGACTACTAACACTACCTACAAACACCAGAAACTAGTTGCAACTCCTGGACAGAGATCGAGTTGATTAATAAGTCGAGAGGGGCACTTAAGCATTCCAATGTGTGGTAGTAGCATTTCATGGATCACAAACACAGAACTCAGTTCCTGAGGGCGGTTTCAATGAGACAACCCACCATGTACTCCTACATGGCCTCTCATCGCTACCTTTACCAAATCGTGTTCACACACTTAGCTCTCAACAGTAGGACATGTACACCACATTTCAATTCATCCCCGATGAATCAGACTTGACACAACTCTAAGCAATAGCAGGCATGACAAACAAGCATGAATGAGTAGGCACATCAGGACTCAAACAACTCCTACTCATGCTCGTGGGTTTCATCTATTTACTGTGGCAATGACAGGTCATGTAGAGGAAAAGGGGTTCAAGTACCACAGCAAGTAACACATGAGTCGTTGTTTATCTAATGCAATAAAAGAGAGCAGGAGCGAGAGAGTGGGATTGTATCGGAATGAACAAGTGGGTTTTGCTTGCCTGGCACTTCTGAAGATAATATAGTTCTTCATCGGTGTCATCAAACTCATTGTCGGTACGTCGTCTACTAAGAGGGGACAAACACCGGTAACACAGAAGGAAACACCATCAATGCAATGCACAATATGATGCATGATCATGACATGGCAATATGCTGTGGTTTGAGCTAATGCAACTAGCAGCAGGTTAAATGAAGTTGGTTTGAACCCTAGGTTCAAATTCAAACTCCATATGTGAAGGTTTAAATGCCATTATAAGATTTGGCCTAAAAAGCAGCCCTAAGTTGTTCTATCTTGCATGAAAATGGTACAGATGGATAGATTGGATTTTTCTGATCATTCTTCATATATAAATTATTTCATTTGGAGTTATGGTTGATTTTCTATGATTTTTAGAAGTTTATACTATTTTTTGAAATTTCCTGAATTAAAATTAATCCAGAAAATGAGTTATAGCATCAGCACTACGTCACTGTGACGTCAGCAGGTCAACTGACCCGGTCCAGGTCAAACCTGACCAGTGGGGTCCACACGCAGTGTCTCAGGCTGGTTTGTGTCGCTGACATGTGGGCCCAGTCAACGGCCACGTCAGCTTGGTCAAAGCTGACGCGTGGGCCCACTGAGGTTAAGTAAAACTAAACAGAAATTAAGCTATGTTTAGTTAGACAGTGGGGCCTAGATGTCAGTGTCCCTAAGCTTAATTAGTGGGGCTGTTAGTGGCTAATGACAGGCCACATCGACATCACCGGAGTTCGGCCGGCGGCGACCAAAACTGACGACGGAGACGCTGCGGGAAGGCGCTACAGGGGACGGTTTCGAGCGGAGTTTGCGGCTATGGGTTGCTGGCAGTGCGGCGCATCTGGTGGTGGACGCGTGGTGTGCTGTGGGTGTGTGTAGCAGCGCCGGCAACGAGCCGGGCGGCCGCCGGAGTTTGGAGGTGCTTCGAGACGGCGCTACGAGGCGCGGCAAGACAGATGAGTGGGTGAGTTTGGCTCCTGGGGGATTGCTGAGCACGAGGGTGGCTCGGACGCAAGAGGCGGCGGCTAGAACGGTGACGACGACATGCGCGGCGGAGCCGAGCTTTCGGCCATGGCGGAGATGCATCGTGGAGGTCGCAAACGCGAGGAGAAGAGAGAGGTTTGGATCAGGAGCTCACAGTGAGGTCGGAGAGAAGCTCGGCGGGCTCGGGGGCGTTCTGCGTGCGGCGAATCGACGGCGGCGATCCACGGCAGCCGAGGCTGAAGACGACGATGGTGGCGATGAAACAGGCCTCCGGCGCCGTGTAGCTCGGTGGACAGGACTAGGAAGATGTGGCGGAGCTTCTGGGCTGCTCGAGGGGGCGAGGGAGAGGCGATGGTTGCGGTGGTGGCGAGCGGCATCGGCGGTTGCACTTCGAGCGCGAGAGGGAGAGAAAGCAGAGGAGGGGAGAGGCACGGGAGAGAGTGAGAGGGGGCCAGGGGTGTGCGTGGCATCTCGGGTGCGTCCGGGGAGAAGCGGCAAGCAGGAGGTGGCCGGGGCGCGTGTGCGTGCACGGCGGCCACACGCCCTCCTGCCTACTGGCAGGAGGTGGAAGACGACAGGGAGGAGCCATGGTGGGCTGGGCTGGCTTTGCCCAGCTGGGCTGCTATAGTACCTGGCCAGGTGGGCTTTGCCAGGTAAGTTCCTTTCTTTTTATTATTTCCTGTTTTCTATTATTCTGCAACTTTTTGGCTTTAATGAAAATATTAAAACAATCCCAAAATTCATGAAACTGTTCATGACCACTATAGGGGATATATCCTACAGTAAACATTTTAGTTCATGAATATTTGGGAATTTAAAATATTCTATAGCATTTAAATGCCCAAATGCAAGTATTATATGATTTAATTCAGTTACCCTCTGTTGTCCTAGTAAAATGTGCACCATTTTTGTGAGATGTTCTGGACCAAGGCAAAGATGATGAACATTTTAGAAGGGAATTTTGGGTTCAGTGAAAATGATTTTATGTAGACCCTAGTTGAATTTCATTTGCTGCTAGGTTTTTTCAGCCCCCATTTCAAAGTTTCATAAAAATTTAGAAATGATGCATGGAGACTAATGCAAGATTGGCAAGGCCAGAACTGGGGCTGTGACATTCATTTGCACTAGATTTCATAGGAAACATCCCATCCACTCAAACCTCTTTGAAAGAATCCCGCATTTTTTCTATGCACAATCAAACACTCGTACAATCCTATAGGATTCAAGGTGACATTCCACTTCAATCCCATGTTTTTCCTATTCCCGCATTTTGGAAATCCTACGAATCAAAGAGGCCCTAGCTTTTTATAAAAGATAATTGATTTTGAATGAGATGAACTATAAAAATTAAACGAAGGTCTACATCAGGCATATATGACTCAGAGCTTACATGCTATAGTGTGGTATTTATTCATAATTTGGTTGCCAAATCTGATGCGTGCAATGCACGTGTACCTTACTACTACTTTGAGTATGTGCAAAACACGCAAATTAGAATTCCAATGGCACGCTACATAGTGTCTCTCTTATAGTTCATGAAGCCACGTGGCACATGTGGAGACGTTGTCGCGACATCCTTGTGTGGATTGATCACAGTGACGTGCTGCTGGTTCTAGAAGAATGTACTCGTCCTCTCTGCGCCAGTACATGCACAAAGCGAAGATGTGCACGCACACCACGCACGCACTCATTCCCTCGCACGCACACGCGGGTATACGGGCGAACGCATTTTTGTACGAAGATCCACCTATGTGATAATTTGACGCGTTTAAAGTCCTTCACTTCATTCATGGTCAATTAATAGAGCGCATGAAAATTGAGTGGACGTGAGGGCGGAAGAAAGACATTACTACTCCACTATGCGCATGAGAGTAGTTAAATCATGGGTTGCTAGTACTTCCATTGGTCTCCTTCGTATTTTGTGCCAATTTTTGACCATATTTGTAAGTAACATAATATTTATGCATGCCATAAAAAGTGGCACAAAAAAAGGGGCCAATAAACCAGGACGCAGGCAGCATGATCAATTTTTGCTAGGGCTACTGTTGGTAGCCTTTGTATTTAAATATGGACGGAGTGGAGTAGTACTATATTTATCTTAGCCTCATAGGACTCTCCCAGTGCCTAGGCTCGCCTCCCCGCCTCGCCCATCGGATCCTATCATGGTGGATCCCGCCATGGATAATCCCTTAGATCCCAGGATCCCGTGGGCTGCCCTCTCGCTGCGGCCCACAGCACAGCCACCTTTGAGCGAAACCCACATGTGTTTTAGAGGGAATCAATTGCTCTGGAATCACAGGTTGGTGGCGCCAGAGGACAAGCCAGGGCTGCGTTTCAGGTGGTGGGCAGCAAGGGCAAATCGGATCGATGAAGCATCACATCGATTGGAGAGAAGTTCCAAGGAGCTGCACGTGGCGCAGCACAAGGTAGAGGCGCAAGTCGATTTCAGGGGAGAGATGCTGAGGGATGTCAGCATCTGGCAGCGTCGTGTGGATTTTGAGCTAGGGCTTATGGCAGAGATCATATTCACGGAGTCGAATGCGGAGGAAAGAACATGCATGCCTGCGCAATGGCATGAGCAGCCGGTGCAACTTTTCAAATGGGCGGTAGGAGAAGCCAAATCCCGGGACCAGTTGCGGTGCCACCGCTGGGGATGCATCGTAGGCGAGATGAGCTGCCCTCCTTCCTCACAAGTGATGCAGTGAACTTGCAACGCAATGTCGGTTTGCAACCCTGACAATCACTCCATCTATATGTATTATATTCCTGTGAAAATACTTGGTCGTTTGGAAAAAGGTGGTAATTGTTTTTATCACTAGTTTTAGAATGCTTGGTCGTGACAATCAACCGAAGCCACAACCAGAAGTCTCCATCGCGTAATACTTTACAGTCGGTCGCACCAACAGACGGTCGGACCCCCGTCTCACCGATGGGACACACATCGGCTTGGTCTGATATGTACGATAAGTTACATCACTGACTTGTGCGACCACATTTGAGCAGTGTAGTACTCCCTCTATCTCAGTTTCCAAGTCGTGCACGTGTACCTAAGTTGTTAATTTGACCAATTTAATAAGAGGCATAGATTACGAAAAATATATCATTACAAACATCAAATATTCTATTTTTAATGATATATTTTTATGTTAAACAATTTATTTTATATAAGTTATATTGGTGACCTAGATACATGTGCAAGCCTTGTAAACTGAGATGGAGGGAGTACTTGAAATTTATGTTTCACTAAACTCATCGGGAGCCCTTTCGGGCCTCGAAACCAAAACCATCAATTAATCTTTACCTTGTTCCCATCACATTCGAAAGTACTAGTGCTACAATTAAGTGCAAGCCTACTCACACCTACTAGTACATACCAAACCTGAACGTGTTCCCACTATACAGGTTTTAGTACTTGTGCGAGTACTTAGGCTATAAAAAGGGGAACTACTTAACCTAAAATTACTCTACCTTCCTCCTCATAAGTCCTTCTTCTTCGTTCGTCCTTCGCATGGCCAGTGTGCAGAGCTCTAGGTCGAGAACTACTCGTAACAAGGGAGCGGCAACCAAGGCTGCGGAAAAAAATGGCTCGCGGCCATGCAGAGACCTTGAAAGATCTCTCACGGGAAGGCGATGGCTCCCAGGAGCGCCCTAGACGCGGAGGCGAACATGCCGAGCTGGCGGCACTGGAGTCGTTATCCCTCGACGGCATTCCTGATCAGCTCAATAAGCACCTCAATAAGCAGAAGGAGTTCATCCATGGCTTGGTGGAGTTGCCGAAGGAGAGCCTCGATGACATGCCTGCTGAGCTCAATGAGCAGAGGGAGTTGGCCACCGACTTGGTGATGCTGCTGAAGAAGAGCATTGCCTCAGAGAAGAAAGCGACCGGCGAAATCCTGCAACTTCAGGAGGACAAGGCGAAGCTCTGCCATGAGCTCGACCTGCTGAAGGAGGAGAATGCCGGCTGGAAGAAGCTGCATGAGAATAGTAGTTCCTCAATGAAGATTCTGTAGGCCCTCATCATGGAACAGAAGGAGGAGTTGGCGAAGCTCCGCATCGAGCACCCGGCTGCTGTCAAGGTATGTAATGCGGCCATGGAACAGATGATGAAGGCTCGCGTCAAGAAATCCCGCGTCATGGATAGAATGAAGAAGATGGCGGAGGAGACGCGCAAGGAGACGGAGGTCGTGGAGGCGATGGAGAAGCAGTTATGACTCCGCGGCCAGCAACCCTTCATGTAGTGAGAGCAGCGCCCCAGACTTGTGTGTGTGTCTTCCTTGTTTTTTGGGGGTGATAATCTTCCTTCTTCTTTTGCTCCTGTGTTTCTTCTTTTGCTTCGGGTGTTTCACCGCACATGTCATGTTCTCTACGAGGCATGAATAGAACAATGCTAACAATGAGATAACTAGCGAATTAGATCATTTTTTATCGCCATATTGGTACTGGGCTGCCATGTTTTGTGCTCCTCCATCCTAGTACTACTCCAGTGGAAGACTTGAGTATACCGCACGGTTCTTTGCTCCTCCTCTGGTCATCGACACATTTATACGAGCAGTCAAATCGCAAGGCCCTGCCTTCCAGCAGTAATGAGCCGTCAAATCACAAAGGCCCTCGCCTCTCATGAAACCGACATAGCTAGACTGCCCCGCCCTCTAGCCTTTTAAAAAATGTATACTTTTGTACAGTAGTAGTATCGATGGATTGCGCCATGGAGCAAAACTAACAAGATGAAATTAAAGAAAAAAAGGTGGTACATATAGAGAGCGCTCGTCGAAATTATGCATATAGTACTATTAAAAAAGCTAGTACGTGCTTAAATGGGGTGCTAAATTCTATTAAAGAAATTAGCATACCTATTTAATTCCTGGGTTCTTATTATTTATGCCACTAGTTGTGTATCACTACTCGGTTTTGCCATTAGAAGTTACAACTACTCAAAAATGCCATCGATCCGTGAGATGCCTGCTCAAAATGCAATTAGATATCTCAAAAATGCCATCGTTAAGTTAGATGTTTGCTCAAAAATGCCATTAGACATTGTTATTTTCACGTCAAACCCGTTGACCATGTTACATGAAAAAAATAAGCCGATTCTCACAATAATAAGTGTGGCACGCTTGTCAGGAGTAACCAAGCGAATAATTTTACAGGAAAATAAGAACGCTGTTGGGATCAAGTAGGCCCCACACTTTATTTTACTGTAGTGAGATAGAGGGAGAGCTGGCATGTTGGTCCATCGGTATTTATGTCATTATAACATGGCAAAAGATATTTGAGTCACAATAATGGTGTCCAACACAATACACCCCTCAAATAAAACTAAGCACCCTGAAATTCTTTGACAAAACTAAGCACCCTGAAATTCTTTGACAAAACTAAGCTATATGATGTTGGTCGTATATATTGTACGTATATAATGTGAAGAAACGAGTGGTAGTACCATACCAAAAAAAGATGAACTGTAAGAAATACTAGTATGTACGTACTAAAGAGTTAAAGTAATGAGAATAAACATAACATAGTTCTATTGGGGGCTCAGCACAACACACACCTCAAATAAAACTAAGCACACCTGAAATTAAACTAAGCAACTAATCCGGTAGACACTACATTAGAACCACCGTGAGCAACGACACTGCCACCTTACTTGGAGTCCTCGTCCACGTCCTCGACTTCGTCCTTGTCCCTCTTCCTCTTGGCCAATACTTCTTTGCTTGAACCACACACTTGGCTCTGGTTCTTCATCCAACCCTTGTAGATATTGAAACAAAGGTAGCCCTCCATTGCAGCGTACTGGATGTGGTCTATATCTAGTACATTCCACTGCCAAGCACGACGAAACATGTGCAGAGGTTTCTTCAGTTTACCGTACAAAGGATGAATCATGGCTCCTGCCAGGGTCAGCATTGAAGGCTGATCACGGGAGGGCACCGGCCCATTCTTATAGAGGTCGATGGTCTTGCCTATAACGAGGCGTATCTGACCCGAAACTGTTCTGTCATTCGTAAAGTCTACAGTAAGGAATTTGACTAGGCCGCCCTTGAGGAAAGTCTTAAGTTCCTCGCACTCAATGTCGGCATGGCATATGTGGTAAACCAAGCATAAGCCATGCACGCAAACCTGGATCACGGCGGTCTTCATCTTCTCTTCCTCCTTTAGATTCTTCTCTTTGTCTAGGGTTGTGCTGTACTCAACATCTAGCCAGCAACCCCTCATCATTTGAGTTTTCGAACATGCGTCCGAGGCGAGCAAGGCATCCTTTCACCGTCGCGGAAGAACGAGTGTCGATGATGTCGAACTCATCGCCGGTGATGGTTCTAACCTTGTACTCACCGCTGATCATGGAGAGTTGGGACGCCATGGATTTGGGAGGAGGGTTAGGATTAGTGGAACTGTCGTAATGTGAAAGGACGGGACGACTAGGAGTGAACTACTGTAATGTTAAAGGACGTCCGGGGACGAGTAGGAGCGAACTGCCAGTGGTTTTTCGATTGTAAAAATGCTTAGTGGGGCATGCGAACGGCAGGGTAGTGGATTGACTGGTGGATAAATGGATTCATGCAGAGTACTATGGGGCCCAATTAGATGTCATGTCTACTCGACGCCCAATTAAATGGCTTTCGATGTCATGTCAAGCGTCGGGAAAATTACAGGTGATACGAAGCTTTCCATTCTCCCATGATATGGGCTTCCGGGAGTCCTTGGATCTGAGATCGAACGGTTGCATGGCGTGATTCTAGACCAACGGTGAATATCCTATCCTGGAGGGTTATTCTGCAAATTTTCAGCAACTTAGCATGCGACCGTTTGATCTCATATCCAAGGGCTGCCAGCAGCCAGTATCATGGTCACGCCTACCATGACTGTCGCCTCGCTCGCGCGGTCGCGCCCTTGGAGATTTAACATGGTGCGTTAGGCTATGTGATGTTGGCATGTCATACATAGTCATCACTTAGTCACTCATACTACAACAAGGTTAGCTATAATGTTGGCTATAAGAGTATTTTTTTACTTCTCTCTATCTCTTTCTTCGTAGTATTTATTGCATTTGCCAAGGAGTGACCTATTCCAATGAGATGGTGCTTAGATGAGGTGCTAAGGGCATTAAATGGATTAGCAACTCAAGTCCCCAATGCATAGGTGCTTAGTTTTTTGTTGCTAAGTTTGCTTCATTTAATTAGCTATAGACTCAAAATTGTCTTTTCACCTAGGTACACGCGCTTAGCACTGTTTCTTCCTAGGGTCACCAAACTAGTCTCTCTCTTCTTAATTAACGTGCCACATTAGAATTTATGCCTATGTGGCAGGCTTAGCACCTGTAGGAGCAAGTACAATAGTGGGCTATAAGCCCGCTTTACATGGTATTTTTGCATATGTGGAGGAAAGAGGCAAGGAAAAAGTGGAGGAGTGGGCTCTCATGCCAGAGGCATCCTCTACATGCTGGAGCATTGGGAGAGGCACCTATATGGATGTGGTCAAGAATCATGAGACTCACGTCCGTCATAGCGCCGTAGTTAAAATGATAATGGCAAGTCAAATCATGGGGCCCCACCTGTCCAGGAGTAACTCGCTGTCAAATCACACGAACCTACGTTTGCAGTAGCCTACTCCCTCATCTTCTCGCGTCTCTGTCGAACCGACTAGGGAGAACTGCACCGCCTACCGCGCGGGAAAAGCCCCGCCCTCGACTTTTAAATAGTACAGTATACTAATTTTGTATCCATGGATTGCTCCATGGAGCAAAGCCTCAAGAAAAACGGCAATACACATGTACAGAGTATATAGCACCCCCATCGCATTCGCGTCGCACCCCAGACGGTCGGTCATTCAGGCACGCCGCTCTCCAAATGGAACACGCGTCATATTGCGTTTGCACACAGATGTGGGACCGCAATTTAGAACCGACCATACAAACACTCCCTGGCCCCGCAAGTTAGGTGGGTTAATAGAAGAGAGAGACGAGCGATAGTACTAGAGAAGTGTTGTACGGACGTTGGTGCCTGGATGATCTCTGCAAGACACAGAAGATCAGTTCGTTCATGCATGTGACCAGACTCTCGTAGACACGCTTGGATTGGCTATGGTCTACATATTGTGAAGGCTGTGTTGTACAGGGTTGTAGTTCTAGTTAGAAATCTAAAAAAGGTTTCTTGTCATCTCTCAAAATTAGGTGTCATGTGCTTCGGATCACTGCGAGGGTTAAATAGCGACAACTGAGTTCCTCCAAGGGGCTAGTCATTGGGGGCACATGCACGAAAACTGCTTGGCTGCCATCAAGGTCAAGTCGGCTATATTAATTAGGACATCTATCGATGGACCCCTTTTCTATGAGTTTATCTTTAATTTGAGCTTTGATTCTCATCTAGTTTGTTTGTTGGGATTCATGTTGTCTCCTTTGGGCAGTGAGGTTATGGTTTCTTGTCATGTGGCATTTTTTCATGTTATATGTTATAATCTGGTTCTTCAGATCAAAATGACGACAACTGCGCCTCCGGGGCACGTGCATGAATACTTCTCGACAGTCATTGATGAGGTCAAGCCGGCTCCGGTAGATAAAAGAAAACTAGTACTCCACTATATAGGCAGGAGCCTCCACGCTTGCATGCTAGTGTTGCTCTCTTCACACTTTCTCGTCCTCTCCAGATCTAAGCATGACAATGGTGGCCACACATTCTCTCTCTCAGCTCACTGCTGGTCACATATCCAGCCGGATCCTCTCCGCCGGGGAAGGTGAGAAGGTGGAACGTTCAAGCGGTCGTCCTCGGCGATGGCTCTTACCCACTGCCAGCATGTCCCAATCAGTGTGCCTTGCCGTTCTCTCCCAAGCACCGCTGGCTAGGGAGGGCCTCCGACCCCTTCTTCCTCGCTGTCGTAGTGTGGGTAGATCCGGCCTCCTGCCGCCCACCTAGCGACATCCCGTCTACCCTCAGGTATAACTTCCATCGAAACCGGCCTTACTCTACCTCCCGAGCTCCTGATGTCGCTGCATTTGTATATTTTACTATTTCTCAGGCCCGCTCGTAGATAGGATCGATCGGCTATTCGAAAACCACCTAAATTTTTACTGTTAAGAGGTAAAACTAATTCACGCACTCGAATCTAGTACTACTTGGTTCAAACAAGGAAGAAAGGGGGTGGGGGTGGGGGGAAATTTGTTACCTGAATCTAGGACTTGGTCGAAAGAGGAAATAATGGGGGCGAAAGTAGCAGGGACTGGCTATCCAACTGGTCTCTAGGTCTCATAGGGAAATAAAGGGAAACGAAGTACAAACTCAATATAATCCTGATCTATTGGTTGAAAAAGGAAAGAAAGTGGGGACTGGGGGACAAGTCAACAGATTAAATCCAGCACTAGATTTGCTAGCCTCACACAGTATAAGGTGGCTATACCGAACAAAAATGGGACCAACCCAGATATCATGTTCTGATGTTTGTTGCCCCGAGCCACTCTTATGTAATGCTACTTGTAAAATGTAGCAGTCGCACTATTAAAAGTAAGGACACGTTAAACCAATGTTGTTTTCAATGTAATGCCTCCAATAATATGAATCAATGGCACTTTTTTCCATGTCCTGCTAAATTTCCCATTAAGATAAGTTGCTTCTTTTAGTTAGAAATGCAACTGTCCTAGTCCGCCTACTCTCCCGTGCCCAAATACCGACTCTATAGCAGTTGTTAATGTAATATTGCTGGTAAAATGAAGCAATGGCACCATTAAAGTAATGTCGTATTTAACGGTTGTCATAGTTAATCCTAATGCCCACACCAATATCTAGCAATGCTGCCGCTTTAGAAATTGCTACTATCCTAGTAGGATTACCATTCAGATAAGGAATATGCTTCTTTTCATTTGATGTATGTTTCATCACTTGTTAGTCACCCTCCTTTCCACCTTTTTTGTGTAAACGGAGATATACATTTCACTCTTGATCTTAGTTGAACTGCACAAATGATATCCAAATTATAGTTGAAAATTCCAGGAGCTTCACAACCAACCTTGATGTTGCTCAATTTTATTGCAACTAATGAAGAAGAAGCTCTGTGGGTTTCGTTTTCTGATGGAAATGGAACTAGGGCTGGAGCCCTTTTCTTAAAAAAGAAGAAGAAGAAGATGCTAGCTCATGGGATAATGCTTCATTTTAGGTGAACTGCACCAAAAGGTCCCATGAATTGAATCATCCATGTTAGTGACTGGTTTCATCCCTTCTATGATGGAGTTGACTGCAGATATGGTTCCCATCACGACGTATGTTCCTTTTTTGTCTGACCGTTTGTCAAAGATCATGTTGAGTCTGCTCTTGTGCTACTGTGTTGGCACCTGCTCGACCCTAGTGTCACTAATAAAATGAAGTAATAATAAAGTTAAAATAGAGTGAGTGTCCTCTCTATCATTTCATTTCCAATGTAGATAAAGAAAGTGCTTCTCTTTGTTAGTATATGTTTCATCAACTAGTCCCATTGTTAATGTTTAAGCGTTTTTGCAACTGGGGTGCTTAGTTTTAGTTGATCTGCACAAAAATAGAGATTGGAATGTCTCAAGGCCCCTCCTTGTACTACCATTGTACACTGATGTTAATAAGTGGCAGAAGGCGTATCAGGGAGACTTGGGTCGATTTCCAGTATGAGGCGTACCGTATGAGGCGTCGCAGGGCCCATCTCGCAGCCGCAGCATGGCATACTATGATACTATCGCAATATTTTCTTCTATATATTAGTGTATGTTTCATCAACTAGTGCCACTATAATGTAATCACGCGTTTTCATTATCCGTGCAAACTGGGTTATTCAGCTGCATTTTGGTGGAACTGCACAAATGTACGGATGGAACCGACATATATGCAGAGTGCGAGGTCTGCCAAGTAAAAAATTACCAACACCAACCATGATCCATGCACGCATTGGCATCCACCACCACCAGTGGGATGTGTGGCGCTCTTTGTGGACGGATCTTTCTCGGAGCAAATCCTCTAACCAAATACTAGTAGCTTATATTGGCAGTTTTCTAGGGAGTACTCTTTTCTGAAAGAAGCACCAATCTATTTTTATTTATTTGTAGATAGTGTCACAACTTTGACCCAAAGTTCCAGAGATATTTTAGGGTGATTGTCATAGTACTCAGAGACTGATTGTAAGCATGATTTTCATTAGCTATCTCACTGATTGTAAGCATGAGCAGATGGAAGATTAGGTTAGTGAGAAGTTTACCTTAAACCCTATCGCCGTTGTTGAAACGACGCGTGCATCGAGGGAACCGTGGAGAACGGCGGGGAAGCGATGTCGTGCCATCCGACCTCCTCTTGTGGTGGGAGAACGAATTCTACTGTGGCTCCGGCTCGCTCTGCACCCTCACGAACGGCACACCGTGCTCGATCGATTCGTTATCCTCTGGGTGCTCGTCCTTAGACCTATACGCCCACCACCTCCACCTGACCTTTGCCTCGGGCGAATCTGTCTGCTCCATCGCCCAGGGGAGATACTCGATGAACTCAAAGGACTACGGCATGACTGCCGCCGAGGAGTACATCGCCGCCATCTCGCTCTTTCGCACACATTGCCACATGGCCCTCACCGTCCTTGAAGTCTCCCACTCATTGTTAAACCAAGTAAGGATCTCCTTCAACGTGGATAAGTTTGCCTGGTCACTGCCAGCGATCTGCCTGAGTCACTCCTGCATCCTCTCCATAGATGTCCCTCTGAGTGGTCCGGTGCTAGCTTTGGAAGATGGGAGGAGAGACGGTGGTCTTGCAATAGAGAAGAGGGAGCGAGACAATGGTTTTGGAATGGAGATGATGGAGAGGAGGGGGTGTGGTTTTGTAATGGAGAAGAGGGAGAGGCGAGACGGTGGTTTTGGAATGGAGATGATGGAGAGGAGAGGAGGTGGTTTTGCAATGGAGAAGAGGGAGAGGAGCGTGCGGCGGTGATTTATGATTGCACGAGTGGGCCGGCACACTGTGACTAGATCAAAGTCAAAATCAATTTACCCTTCAGTTAATAAAGAGACCCCACATTAACAAGTATCCCTTTTATTCTGGGTCATAATTGACCATGATTTTCAGAAATAAAATATATGTTATACGTTGCAAAAATAATATAATTTGAAAGTACACTCAGATACGAACCAAACGATACAATTTTTGGTGACATGCATTCACATTTTGCTTGTCAAATATAGTACGTGGTCAAACTTTGACCCAAAATACGCAAAACAAAAAAATACTTCCAAGACCAGCACCGCTCCTCTCCTCTTAAAGCACTGCCGCTCCTCTCCTGTTCCAATCTAAATCCAGCGCCGCTCCTCTCCTCTTCCATTTCAAAACCACCGCCCCTCCTCTCCTGTTCCAATCCAAAACCACCGTCGCTCCTCTCCCATTCTAATCCAATACCAGCGCTGCTCCTCTCCTCTTCCATTCAAAATCCACCGCCGATGAGTTAAGGTGCTGTGGAGAAGTAGATCGATGGAGGAGTACAACCGATATGTGAGGATCGCAAACGGTGACCCTATGAAGCTAGCTAGGATGTTGGAGATACAATCTTGGTTTGACAACAAGGACCAACTAGCAACGACGGCGACATCCATGGCCAAATATCTGCAACAGAGTCAAAAGGCAGCGATACTCCCGAAGGGAGTTGCTCGGGAGTACATAGAGTTGCTCCTCTGGGCTATGGAGCACACAGATTCACCGATCTGATCGTGAGGGAGTGGTGGTGGGAGTATCGATCCCAGATGGAGCATCCACCAGATATTGAAGGACCGAGCATCTATAGGGTGCCGTTTGTGAGGGTGTCGTGCCAGAGCGAGCCAATGGAGTTTTTGTTGACCGAACCCAACTGCAAGAGGAGAAAAGCAGTTGGCCCGACGAGGCTTCCCCGCCATCCTCTCCCTCTTGTTCACATCGTCTCACGGGGCGGCTGTCTGCCGCCAAGGAATAGGAGGGGACTGCCCCCAGCCCAATAGTCGGGCAGGTTGTGAATTGTCAGGAGGAGCTTAGGGTTGTCAGTATTTGTAGGTTGTGAATTGTGTTTTGTGTTGTGTATTTTGAGAGTACTTTCAGATATGAATGTCTTTCGAATTTCAGATTTGCAGTACTGAGCATATGAAGTATTTTATGAATTCTAGTGATCTATTTTTAGCACCTAAAAAATGTAGTTTCATAGGAGTATAAAAGTGCAGACAATGTGATTCCCATAGAAGAAACTGCAGGTTTTAGTTTCAGATAAGAAACTGCAAGTTTAGTTTCGGATAAGAAACTGCAACTTTCAGAGGCAGAGCATTTATATTAACACGACCTTGTCAAACAGGGTTAACATCATGTTGGAAGTTTTATTCATGGTCGGAAATGGAACTACCAGCCAGTTAACATCATGCTGATCAACATTCATGCATAGCACATCTTCATATGATGCACAGTCAAAAAGATATGCTATTTTCAAAATGCCCACACAATGTCGAGTGTGCAAGAAACAAAGAAAACGAGGGATGAAGTTTTGGCAAGTGTTGTACGTGGTGTGTGCAGATGACAATGGGGACCCACATGTCAATAATGGCAGAGGCAAAAAAATTGGAGATATTTTCCCTGCATCAGGTGGAATCGAACCCACGCGGAACAGCTATCGGGTAGTGTCACTTGGCCACTGGGCTAGTTCAGTACTTTCGTTACAAATAAGGCACTTCCTTAGGTGGTCAGATCTCCGCCTGCGCCTTTGTACGCTCGTCGTGGCGCCGCTGTCTGCCGTTGTGAACATGCTGAACAAACGAGAGGAATCTGGAGAGGACTGTACATGGAGAGGCGGACAGTCGGGACCCACCATGTCTATGGCCATACACAAGCAAGTGCCTCATCGAAAAAAAATACTCCCCCCTAATGCTATACTGACGTTGGTGCCCACGGGTTAGTCAACATAGTTACATTTTTAGGTGATTCAATATATTTACTATAGAATATAAATTCACAACGAAGCCAGGGAGCTGGAAGGTATCATTTATTATCACTAGGGCAGCAAGTATCAGCTAGGTTTTGGGTTGCCACGTCTAGGCTTTCTTTTTTAACAAGTGCAACCCACGACATGCCGGTTTGTATTTTCTTGAGGGCCTTCATGTATCGGCCGGCCTATGGACCTCCCATCCGAGGTTTTTTTTCCTGAAACATCGATTGCCCAATTTATGTATTTTTTTGAAGAAAACGCAGAGGTCTGTTCTATTTTTCTATATAAGAATAGGAACTCCTGGTCCAAGCTATGTTTCCCTTCTAACTATATTATATATATTTAAATTATTTTATATATTATTATATATTATTTGTATTGTCACCATATATTTAATAGATACTTATATATGTAAGAAAACAATATCCCACATATTATTAACTTATAAAAATAATTTCTTAATAATAAAATCCTGGATTTTTTTGGCAACAAAAATCCTGGTGATTTTGTACAAAAGCTCGGTAAGATTTAAGGACCAATGTAATAATAAATCATCTATTATTTAAATATATTTATAACAAAATGCTCAGCCCCTGTTTATTTTTTGATAACATTGTTGTGTCCAACCCAACATTATAATTAGAATCAGCCCAGCAAAATCATGTATTTCGAGAAAGTGCAAATGGCCTGTAATTTTTTAGGGAAAAAATAAATGGGTTGCATGGATGCTACATTATTTGTTCACCCAGCCCAGCTAATGCACTGTAATTCAAAAAAAAAAGATATCAAATTGACTGTAAATTCTGAAAAAATGGGTTGAATACGTGCCACATTTTTGGAGGCTGAAATGTGGGCCAATAGGTCGAAGCCATGCAAGTTGTTGTCAACTTAGTCAACAAATGATTCTGACATCGTTAGCCGTTGGATTTACATCCAATGACCGTCATCCATCTTCAATCTCTCATCTTCTTCCTCCAGCGGCGCAGGGACCACCAGCTCCCGCCTCCTACTGCTAGCAGCTCTGCTTAGCACGCTTCGCTGTGAAGCGCTACCCCACCGTTGGCCAGGCCATCCCTCCACCCCTCCACACCTCCTGTTCTTCTCCACCGACTGCTGAACCACACCGCACTAGAACCAGTTAAACCTCGTACACCTCTCTGTCTGCGAATCTACTCCCGCGTCTTCCCATCTCCGGCTTGTTGCTGTCCGGGGCTTGGTCGTCGTCCACCACCTTGGATGCGCTCGGCGCGGAGTGGTCAACATGGTCAACGAACGACATCCATCGGAAGTAGACAGTGCGTGAAGAGGCTGACAGCTGGGTCCATGGCCACACGCAAGGAAAAGCCTCCTTATTAGGCACAAAATAATGATTCCTCCAGCTGCCAGCTGGGACCCACCGGAAGGACCTATGTATTTCGTGAAAAAAGTGCTCCCCCGCTAACTAGTCGGACCCACCAGCTATATCTTCGCACGCAAGGAAGTGCCTCCTTATTATGCACAAAAAAATGAATACCCCCTGCTAACTAGGACCCACCATAGTGGGAGGCTGACTTGTGGGCCTACTAAATTGATGGGGATGGAGGGCTTTGACAACTTAGTCAATATGAACGATTCTAGCTCCAGTGACTATACGATGTCCATCCAATGGTCGTAGTGCTTCTCTAACCTCTGGTCTTGTTGCTCCAGCCGCCCAAACCAGCGCCGGTTGTGTCGCGTGCTCCTGCCTCCCGTGGCCGGCTGTGATGCCGTGGAGGCCTCGTCGCCCCCTACTACTCCAACCGCTAGCCAGGCCATCCCTCTACTCACCCACACCCCCTGTTATTCTGCGGCGGTGGAACCCTCACACCACAGCCAAACCAGTGAACCCTTGTACTCCTCTCTGCGTGGGCATCCACTATCGCGTCTTCCCCGACTCCATGTCGCCCCCTTCGTAGGCCTTGCCGTCGTCCATCGCCCTGGTGATCTCGACGCGGCGTGGTCAACATGGTCAAGGAACGACTTCCATCAGAAAAGTATTGTATGTGCAGAGGCTGACAGCTGCGTCCACGGCCACAGCAAGGAAGTGCCTCCTTATTACACAGAAAATAATGATTCCTCTACCAGATAGCAGGGACCCACCGGATGGGCCACCGTATTTCGCAAAAAAAATGTTCCCCCTGACAGCTGGGACCCACCAGCAACATCTTCGCACGCAAGGAACTGCGTCCATATTATGGGCAAAAAATGATTCGCCTCCTGACTGTTGGGACCCACCAGCTACATCTTCGTACGCAAGGAAGTGCCTGACCCAACCAGGGCTCGTATACATGGCTGGGTCGGAACGGAGAAACTGTGTCATCGTCGTGTTCATGGGAAGCCAACCGGCTGGGTCAGAACGGAATGCGTCGTCGTGTTCATCATGAGCCAACCGGCTTGGATGAAACAACCTATGGAAACGAGGCCTTGTGTACTGCATAATGAAGGGAACAGCCTTGTTTCGACCGGCCACAGTCGAAATGGGATCCTGTTCATCGGGAGGGGTCTGGCGTACTGCAAAATGGAGGAAACGGACTTCTATTGGACCTCCTACGGTCGAAACGGGGTCATGTTGATTAGGAGGGGTGTGGCGTACCACAAAACGGAGGAAACGGACTTGTGTTGGAGTGCTACGGTCGAAACGAGGGTCCTATTTATCAGGAGGGGTGTGGCGTACCGCAAAACGGGACTCCACGGGATATTGTTCATCTCCACCGTCGACCTCCTCCAGCATCCACGGGCTACTGTTCATCCACCATCGACCTCCTCCAGCCTCCACCTGCGACTGTTCATCCACAGGCTCCTGTTCATCCAGCCTCCACCGCTACCGGCTACTGTTGAACCAGCCCTCTCCACAGGGTCCTGTTCAACCACCCCTCCATGGGCTACTATTCATCCAGCCCTCCACCGGCTACTGTTCAACTAGCCCTCCACCGGCTACTGTTCAACCTTCCCTCCATGGGGTCCTGTTCATCCAGCCCTTCACGGGGTCCTGTTCATCCACGCCCAACCGGCTCGATCGATCGGGGTACTATTCATCCAGCAGCAACACCACGGGGTCCTGTTCATCCAACCCCCACCAGGAACTATTCATCCAACCCCCCTAACAATGCTCAGTATTCATCCAGAGGCAGCATCAATCAGCTTCAGTTAGCAGCAGTAGCGAAGGAATCGCTCGATCGGGTTCAGTTAACAACCATCGATCGATTGCTCGGGTTCAGTAATGCATAGCCTGCAATGCAATTGCTCGGGTTCAGTTAGGCGAACGCCTCGCTCGGGTTCAGTTAGAGGCCAACGCATCGCACCCACGCGCGTACGTGTATGAGAGAAACGCGAATCGCTTGGCCCCCAACCACCCACCGTAACCCGGAACTCCCCGATATTTTCCTTCCCCTCACTTCTACCACGATTTTTTCCTTCATGGACGGCCCAAAGAATGTCATGATTTTTTGTCATAGAGTAAGATCCCACCACATCTGATGATACCGGGTTTTGTCGCAATTATCGTCATAGAAGTGTCATAAGTATGACAGGAAAACAATTCGTTCGGCCCAAAATGTCACGGATGTGTCTTTTTTTTGTAGTGATGCCCATCATATTTCGAATAGATTTATTACCAAAGCAAGTTACCATGATGTTCTAAAAGACTCTCAAAATAATATAAGTGGTCGTGCTCTAGAAAGATATAAGTGAAGTACTAGAGCAATATTGCGTAGCTCAAAAGATATAAGTGAAGCACATAGAGTATTCTAATAAATCACGGTTCATGCGTGTCTCTCCCAAAAGGTGTGTACAGGAAGGATGATTGTGGCACATGGCACACTAAAAAGCAAAGACTCAAATCATACAAGACGCTCCAAGCAAAACACATATCTTGTGGTGAATAAAAATATAGCCTCAAGTAAAGTTACCGATAGACGAAGAAGAAAGAGGGAATGCCTTCCGGGGCATCCTCAAACTTAGGCTTTTGGTTGTCCTTGAATGTTACCTTGGGGTGCCTTGGGAATCCCCAAGCTTAGGTTCTTTTCACTCCTTATTCCATAGTCCATTAAATCCTTACCCGAAACATGAAAACTTCACAACACAAAACTCAACAGAAAATCTCATGAGCTCCGTTAGTATAAGAAAATAAATCACAACTTTAAGGTACTATTGCATACTCATTATTTATTTATATTGGTATAATATCTACTCTATTCCAACATTTCCAAGGTTCATACCCCCTGATACTACCCATAGATTCATGAAAATAAGCAAACAACATGCAAAAAACAGAATCTATAAAAAACAGAACAGCCTGTAGTAATCTGTAACTCTCGAATACTTATGTAACTCCAAAACTCCATCCAAATTAGGAAAAGCTGAGAAATTTGCGTAAAAATCCATAATGAAAATAATCAGATCAAAAGGACGTTTCTGCGAATTACTAAAACTAATTTACTGAGCGCAAATGTTTCTGATTTTCAGCAGGATCAACACAACTATCACTGTAAGCTATCCTAAAGGTTCAACTTGGTAGAAATACTAATTAAAATAGAAAACCATATCTAACCAGAGGCTACATGAATTATTTATTACTAAATAGGAACAAAAATAAAATTAGGTTGCCTCCCAACAAGCGCTATTGTTTAACGCCCTTAGCTTGGCATAAAAACATATCTAAGTATTGCTATCTTTGGTATGCAATTCTTCAATTGAACACGTATAAGCCATAAGAGACTCTTTGGTTTTATCAATGTCAAACTCCTAGGCAAGAAATCTAGAAATTCATTCCTGGTAAAAGGTTCCTTAATAATATTGAAAAGGTTTGGGTGAACACTTATTGATTTGAGATCTTCATTTTCCTTACTAGAAGATTCACCCTTATTCTTAGGAACGTATATAAACTTGGCAACTTTGGAAGGAGGAAGATTTGAAGTATTTTTAATAGCAGAAAAAGTGGAACCCAAGTTGGTAATAATATATTTGAGTTTATCAATCCTAGTAGAATCTTGATCTATCTATTCATTAACTATGGGTTCCTTTTCTCTAAGATTCTTTAAAGTAACTCCTACCTTAGATCCATATTGACTAATTTGATTATGAATCTTTTCATCCAAATTTTCAATCAACTCTACAGTAGCAATTTTATTCTCAATAATATCAAGTCTTTGCATCACATGTTCCAAGGTTAAAATAGTTCCATTAATCAAAAGAGGTGGGTGTCCTAGCAAATCTATCATGACACTATAAGAATCAGAAGTATGACTCCCCAAGAAATTTCCCCCGGTTATTGTATCTAGAACATACCTATTCTAAGGAGTAACACACACATAAAAATTGCGAAGAAGAATGGCAGTTGATTGCTTTCGAGTAGATCTATTTCGAGCATTGCAGATTGTATACGAAGCATCTTTTAGATTTTCTCCCTCCCTTTGTTTAAAGTTGAGGACCACATTATCGGAGTGTTAACAATGATGGGAGGACTAGCCATGAGAGAAAATCAAGCGATGCAACACACGAGCACACAAGGAGCAAGCGAAGAAAACTAATGGAAGAGGGGCGAAGAAAAGGCAATTTTTTTTGAAAATCGTTTTAGAACTGGGGGAGAGGAAAATGAGAGACGAATGGCGAATAATGTAATGCAAGAGAGAAGAGTTTATGATGGGTACTTGGTTTAGCTTGTCTTAATGTAGATCTCCCTGGCAATGGCGCCAGAAATTCTTCCTGCTACCTCTTGAGCTTGCATTGGTTTTTCTATTGAAGAGGAAAGGGTGATGCAGCAATGTAGAGTAAGTATTTCCCTCAGTTTCAGAACCAAGGTATCAATCTAGTAGGAGATAACACACAGTCACCAAATACCTGCACGAACAATCAACAACTTGCACCAAACGCGATAAAGGGGTTGTCAATCCCTTCATGGTTACTTGGAAAAGTGAGATCTGATAGAGATAGATAAACGATGAAGTAAATATTTTTGGTATTTTTGGTTTACAGATCGGAAAGTAAAAGATTGCAAAATAGTATGATGTAAAAGATATTCAATATGATGGAAAAGAGACCCGGGGGCCATAGGTTTCACTAGTGGCTTCTCTCAACATAGCATGGTGGGTGAACAAATTACTGCTGAGCAATTGATAGAAGAGCTCATAATATGATGATACCTAAGGCAATGATAATGAACATAGGCATCATGTCTATGTGAAATAGACCGAAACGATTTTGCATCTACTACTATTACTCCACACATCGACCGCTATCCAGCAGGCATCTAGAGTATTAAGTTCATAAAGAACGGAGTAACGCATTAGGTAAGATGACATAATGTAGAGGAATTAACTCAAGCAATATGATGAAAACCCGATGTATTTATCCTCGATGGCAACAATACAATACATGCCTTGCTGCCCCTACTGTCATTGGGAAAGGACACCGCGAGATTGAACCAAAAGCTAAGCACTTCTCCCATTGCAAGAAAAACCAATCTAGTAGGCCGAACTAAACCGTTAATTCGAAGAGACTTGCAAAGATATGAAATCATGCATATAAGAATTCAGAGAAGAACCAAATAATGTTCATATATAATCTGATCATAAATCCACAATTCATAGGATCTCGGCAAACACACCGTAAAAGAATAATACGTCGAATAAATCTCCAAGAACATCTAGGAGAACATGGTATTGAGAATCAAAGAGAGAGAAGAAGCCATCTAGATACTAGCTATGGACCCGTATGTCTATGGTAAACTACTCACGATTCATCGGAGAGGCAATGGTGTTGATGTAGAAGCCCTCCGTGATCGAATCCCCTAGATGGATCTCAAGGGTAGAGAAGGTTGTGGCGGTGGAAAAGTGGTTTCATGGCTCCCCTGGATGTTTTCAGGGTATAAGAGTATATATAGGTGAAGGAGCTAGGTCAGGAGACCCACGAGGGGCCCATGAGGTAGGGGGCGCGCCCTCCACCCTCGTGGCCGCCTTGTTGTGTCTCCGACTTCATCTCCAAGTCTTCTGGTTTCCTTCTGGTCCAAGAAACATCATCGCGAAATTTTCATTCCGTTTGGACTCCAGTTGGCATTCCTTTTCTGTGAAACTCTAAAATAGATAGAAAAACAGAAACTGGCACTAGGCTCTCAGTTAATAGGTTAGCCCAAAAATAATATAAAATAGCATATTAATGCATATAAAACATCCGAAATAGATAATATAATAACATGGAACAATCAAAAATTATAGATACGTTCGAGACGTATCAAGCTCCCACTCATATTTTTTTTGTAAATACAGGCTTCACCATAAGTCTGTATAAAATCATATGCTTTGATCACCTTATCAAAGTGTATAGATGGATCTTTGGAGTTTGCACACTTTGTTAGCACCTTTAGGATTGACAAAACCTTCTGGTTGGATCATATACAACTCTTCTTTAATATCCATTAAGGAATGCAGTTTTGATATCCATTTGCCATATTTCATAATCAAAAAATGTGCCAGTTGCTAACATGATTTGGATAGAATTAAGCATCGCTACGGGTGAGAAAGTCTCATCGTAGTCAACTCCTTGAACTTTGTCGAAAACCTTTTGCGACAAGTCGAGCTTTGTAGAAAGTGACATTACTATCAGCGTCAGTCTTCTTCTTGAAGATACATTTATTCTCAATGGCTTGCCGATCATCGGGCAGTCCACCAAAGTCCACACTTTGTTCTCATATATGGATCCTATCTCAGATTTTATGGCCTCAAGCCATTTATCGAAATCTGGGCTCATCATAGCTTCCAGAACAGTATTACCATACCACTCTAGTGTCGACCGTATTCTGGTTGACCTACGAGGTTCGGTAGTAACTTGATCTGAAGTTTCGTGATCATCATCATCATTAGCTTCCTCTCTGGTTGGTGTAGGCATCACAGGAATGGATTTCTCTAATGATCTACTTTCCAAATTTAGAGAAGGTACACTTACCTCATCAAGTTCTACTTTCCTCCCACTCACTTCTTTTGAGAGAAACTCCTTCTATAGAAAGGTTCCATTCTTGGCAACAAAGATCTTACCTTCAGATCTGTGGTAGAAGGTGTACCCAATTGTTTCCCTGGGTATCCTATGAAGATGCACTTCTCTGATTTGGGTTCGAGCTTATCAGGCTGAAGCCTTTTGACATAAGCATCGCATCCCCATACTTTAAGAAATGACAACTTATGTTTATTGCCAAACCACAGTTCATATGGTGTCATCTCAACAGATTTTGAAGATGCCCTTTTTAATATGAATGCAGCTATCTCTAATGCATAACCCCAAAATGATAGTGATAAATTGGTAAGAGACATCTTAGATCGCACCATATCTAATAAAGTATGGTTACGACATTTGGACACACCATTACGCTGTGGTGTTGCAGGTGGTGTGAGTTGTGAAACTATTCCACATTGTTTAAAATGAAGGCTAGACTCGTAAATCATATATTCACCTCTGCGATCATATCGTAGAAACATTATTTTCTTGTTACAATGATTCTCCACTTCATTCTGAAATTCTTTGAAATTTTCAAATGTTTCAGACTTGTGTTTCATTAAGTAGATAATCTTCTCAAATCATCTGTGAAGGTCAGAAAATAACAATACCCGCCACAGCCTCAACACTCATCAGACCGCATACATCAGTATGTATTATTTCCAATAAGTCATTGGCTCGCTCCATTGTTCTGGAGAACGGAGTTTTAGTCATCTTGCCCATGAGGCATGGTTCGCAAGTATCAAATGATTCATAATCAAGTGATTCCTAAAGTCCATCTGCATGGAATTTCTTCATGCGCTTTACACTAATATGACCTAAACGGCAGTGCCACAAATATGTTGCATTATCATTATCAGCTTTGCATCTTTTGGCATCAATATTATGAATATGTGTGTCACTACGATCGAGATTCAATAAACCATTAACATTGGGTGTATGACCAAAGAAGGTTTTATTCATGTAAATAGAATAACAATTATTCTCTGTCTTAAATGAATAACCGTATTGCAATAAACACGATCCTATCTTGTTCATTCTCAACGCAAACACCAATAAACATTTATTTAGGTTCAATACTAATCCCGAAAGTATCACTAGTAGGAAAAGCTTATACACAGACACTTATCAGTAGCTCTTGTTAAAGCGAAGCGCTACTGCTACGTAGCAGTAGTGCGGGTCTGAACAGCACGCTACTACCACAAAGTTAGCAGTAGTCTGTCCCCCATAAAACACGCTGCTACTATGATGACCAGAACTGATGCTGCCATACTTGGTATAGTAGCAGCACGCTTCTACAAACCGCACTACTGATAAAAAAATAGTAGCAGCGCATTTTAAGGTGATAGTGCTGCAACTAACAAAAGGAAAATAAAAGAAAAAAAGGAAAGGAAAGTTCAAGAAAAAAAATGAAAGCTAGCAGCAGCGCGTTTTTATGAAAGCGGTGTAGCTATTTTAGCTATAGTGTGTTTTCCCAACACGCACTATAGCTATCTTATCTATAGCAGTAGCGCGTTCCAGCAAAAAGCGATATAGCTAAGTAGCTATAGTGCATGTTTTGTAAAAGCGATACTACTAACTTTGACTTGCAGCTTCGCGGGCGTACCTCCTTCCCCCAATTCCCCTTTCTTCTCGCCTAACCCCAACCTCTCCCTCCTCGCCGCCCTTGCTCCCTCTTCGCCCTGCCTCCGTCGCCGCCAGAGCCGCCACCGGAGCCGCACGCCATCGCCGTCACCGGAGCCGCGCACCCGCGGAGTTACCCTCATCTGCTCCTCACTGCCCCTACTCCCTCATTGCCCCTGCGCCATCGCTACCAGAGCTGCCGTCGCTGTCACTAGAGCCCCTACTCCCTCGTCGCTCCTGCCACCCTTGTCCGCTCCTCGCCGCCCCTGCTCCCACGTCGTCCCTCCTCTCTATAAGCCCCACCCCTCCCGCTAGGTTAATTAACTTAGGTGAATTTAGTTCATTAGGTTAACTAAGTGAACTAGCTAGTCAATTTAGGTAAACTAACTAGGTTAGGTAACGAAGTGAACTAGCTAGGTTAATTTGGTTTACTAACTAGGTTAATTAGATGTTTTTTAGATGTTTGGTTAACTAATTTGGTTAACTAACTAGGTTAGGTAACTAAGTAGATGTTAATTAGGTTAGGGAAGTAGTGGTACTGTTAATTAGATGTTTTTAGTTAGGGAAGTAGGTTAGATTACTAAGTAGATGTTAATTAGGTTAGGTAACTAAGTAGATGTTAATTTAGGTTAATTTGGTTAACTAACTAGGTTAGGTATCTGAGTAGATGTAAATTAGGTTAGGGCAGTAGTTGTACTAGTAGATGTTAATTAGATGTTTTTTAGTTAGGGAAGTAGGGTTTTAGTAGGTTAATTAGGTGAAGTTAAATGAATGACCTAAATGAATGAAATTAGTAGTTTAAGTAGTTGTATATGCTTAAGTAGCTAGCTAGGGTTCATCTGTTTAGTTAGTACTTGTAGATGCTTAAGTACTAGGGCAGTAGGGTTTAACTAGATGTTAATTAGGGCAGTAGGGTTTAGTTTAGAGAAAAAATTCGGTATAAAAATATAAATTTCTAGAATGTGCTTCTCATGTTTATGCTAGGAGAGTTGTGTAGATTTTCTTGAAGTGTCAAACACTAGGAGATGCAAATTTGAATTGGTCATGTTATATGCAAATTCCTCAATAGTATTTGCTCATTTTTATCTACTGTTGTGCCCAAGTGGCCTTTTGTTGTTTCCAGGGAATGAAGCTGAGTGGCCTGTGTTTTGCCAGAATGTTGATTCATTTCCGTTCTAGCAAATTTCATGTGCTCAATTGTCCACTTTTTAGCAAAGGTCATGCCAAAATATTTCGTGAATTTTGGGATGACTTGTGCTACAAACTAGGACATACTGAGTGCCCGGGATTTGCCGCACCAGGAAGGAATCAATGTTCCTGCAAAAGATAGGCCTTTTTTATGTCTTATTCATTTTATTAGGTTTAGAATCAATTGACTAGATTTAATCGTAGGAAACATGGCTATCAACAATGAAGAATAGGGTTCTGGTGATTGCGACGACGTCTACCTGGGGGCAGACGAATTTTTGAACCTTGCCAACGATCAACGGTTGTTATTGCTGGGCCCACCTGTCACATCCGATACACATCAAGACCGGCACCGAGACTGGCAAAGTCGTAGAACTGAAACCGAAGAGGAGATGTCAACACCCAAACCAGCTCCTCACTACTAGACTAGTGGTCACAGAGGTGGACGACGGCAATTTGAGCTAAAACTGCTTGTGGAAGCGCGCTCCTACTACGGCAATCAAATAGGCTGCATCGTACGAACGTGCGCCACCATCAATGATGAGGCAGTAAAGAAGATACCAAATATAAAGTACTCCCTCCTAAACCTGCTGCACTAGATATTCTAGTTCCCGGGCCAGAATGAAATCCAATATACTGAGCCAGAGAAACACCCATCAATGAAGAAGATAAACAAACACGCCATGACCAAGTTTAGAGATGCGTTGGCCGCATGGAAAGTAAGGGTGTAACATTGGATCATCAACAAAAAGGAACCGTACTCCGAGATTGTAAAGGATAATCTGACAATCAAGGAAGAGCATTTTCAAATATTCAAGGCGGCTTGAGATGCCGAAGACGCCAACGAAAAGTCGAAGTACATGAAGGGGCTTCAATAGAGGAACATGGGGTGCCACCATCTCGGAAGCCGTGGTTATGCGGGGAAGAGGTCCATATGGGCCAAGGAGGACGCGGAACACAAACGTCTCGGTATCTCAGACCCCTTGGCGGAGTTCACCGTCCCGCGGGAGCATGACATCCTCAGCACTCGGTACCATTGGGACTCAGTTAAGAAGGTTTTCAAAATGGACCCGATCATGAAGGAGTTCATGAGACTGCTGGTAATTTTAGTTTCTGATCAATTCAACTACATATTTAGTCATATTTGTAAACGATCCTTGTTCCTTTTGCAGAGAGAGCAGCACAGGATTGCGGCCGAAAGCGACTCACCGTCTCAGGCGTTGGCGAGGCCCAAGTGGGACACCCCATTCAACCGGGCATTGAACATATTAAAACGACTCTCGGTGGACACTCGGTCGTGGTATGGATGCGTGCGCGATATCGGAGATAGCGCCACGTGGAAGAAGTACTACGGTGAGACCACGGAGGAGAGAAAGGAAAGATGGAGGTTAACTGAAGAAAACATCGACAAGAAGGATGAGATTGCGATTGAGAAAAAATCGGCTAAGACAGTCGCAACAGCAGTAGCTGCCGCAAAACAGGCAACAGCTGACTTGGTTCCGGCTGTCGTCAGTTGGAGCATGCAAAATCCAAATAAAAATGAAGTGGCCTTTCCCGTTGACGACTTCTTCGGGAGCACTTCGACTAGTGTTGCACCAGCACCTGCTCCTGCACTAGCACCTGCTCCTGCACCGGCTCTTGCACCTGCTCCTGCATTGGCTCCCGCACCTGCTCATAGCAGCTCATCCTCCGACTCAGACATGCTCGATGGTGCTTTGCCTTTGGCTGAGCTCGACGCCCTCACGGTACTTGTCACACCGGACCTATTCAATAAATGTACAATCTCTCGTTTTCGTTGCCTTTCGGATGTCTCATGTCTTAGACATGTCTTTGTAGGCTGACGCCCCGTGCACCATATTGGATGGCATCAATAGCCAGAAGGTGAATGTGGGGAAGGCGACGGTAATGAAGCCGAAGGAACAATTCTTCCACAGACGGGCGATCTCCCCTCATGTCTTCAAGGTTTCCATAGCCAGTGTCAAACCGAGCCACAAGAAATTGGCTCCTCCGGTGCTAGGGGGAGATGACGAAGAGACCCCGCGGCGACTTGGCGATTGCAAGACGTGGGTCCTGTTGTGGCCAATGAGTCTGATTCGTCTGGAGGCGGCCGGGAGCACACCCACGACCACGAAGCCTTCGCAAGGTATGAACATTAGCACCCCACCTACCCAATTAGCGTCGCCTGTCATGCTGGGTGATAGCGGACAGGGTGAGGAAGAGGCTCCATTAGTCGCTGATGACGTTGCCATAGATGAGGATGAGGATGACAATGACACTCAACAGTATCTCAGTACTGGCGCCTATGATTATGGAGCATTGATGGCTTAGCAGTATGAGTACTCAGGGTTTGAGCGTCATGGGTCAGTGCCGGAACTGCTGCCTCCGGAGGCTAAACATATTATAGACGACCTTCCACCAAAGAAGCATCAGAAGAGAGCGAGGAAAGGCGACAATAAAGTTGTTGTTATGATCCAGCTGCCTCCACAGCCTCAGGTTCAAGACCGTATACCTGTATGCAGTGCAGCGAAATACCATATCCCCGGTGAACCAATCCTACCTAAGGCATCGGTAGAGGCCATACACGGCGATCTAAGGAGACTTCATGACCATGTGCTGTGGAGAGAGAAAAGCCTAATCACCTCTCTACATGGTTAACGTGCCGCGACAAAGGTCGTACGTCGACACATTCCCCGTAGAGGAGTTCTTCCTTCCCTTTGATTACATCTTCGACATGTTTCACTTGAAGAAGCTGGATTTTACGTTTGTCCGCATTTATGCCTTGTACATGAACTACATCATCGGATTGAGCAGGTACCTTGTATCTGTGTCGCTGACCTGTACTTCATGCACGAGGGCTTTTTGGCAGTCTGCGCAGAGCACTGTGAATACGCAAGGGACTAGATCGTCCATTTCATGGTCACCAATAAGAACAAGGAGATGATTCTCATGCCTTATCATCCCCTGTAAGTCATCCGCACGGATATCCTTCCTTCGATTTCAATCATTCATTTGCACGATGGAGGCTAATTAATTTGAGGTGTACTTATTTTGCACAGCCACAGGCGCGCTGTCCTCATCATCCTTTATCCCTGATACTCCCACGCTCTTTACTTAAACTCATCAAAGAACAGGAACAAAATGGATTACACCCACATCAAGTTTGTTCCGGAAAGTGCTATATTTTTCTACGGCGTACGGGGTGGAAAGATCAAGACCAAGAAGAAGAGGAATGGCAGGCTCGCCTTCAGCCATAAGACTGACTTCTGCTTCATCCACCAAATGAGTGATACTCTTAGTGATGGATTCTATGTCCTACACCACATCTGGAGTACAGACGGGATCAGCAGAACCTTCGCATGTCACCTACATCCAGGGATGCCCATATTCTCCAATGGGCAAAGAACGTAGGAGATATCAAGGATCATCGACTTCGAGCTGAGTTCTATCACATCAAGTGTGAACTTGCCCAGATAATCATGAAGGAGGTCCTCAAAAAACAGGGATGTTCTATGTGGAAGGGCAAATGTCACGAGAAGACACCCAAGCACGCGTAGTCGCTCAGTGTCTCGACCTAAAGCCTTTCACTAAGCTCGGAGACTATCTCCCTGACTTCGATGGATGGCACGACATGTTTGAGTGATTGTCGATATATGACAATGTGTCCGTTTAGTCCATTTCTATCTGACCAAACTATGAGTTATGCACGGCGAAACTTTATTTGTGATGTAATTATACTGTCCTCCTCGACTAGCAAAGATCACTCTAGTTAGGGAATTTTGGGTACAATGAACTTTGTTATTTATGCTTATGATATGTTGCTTCTATTTTTGCCAAGTCTCTCTCTTTCTGTTGCTCAACTATATATGTTGCATATCATCGAGTCATGTGACAAGGCAGGTGCATAGATCATTGATGGCGAAGAAGTGCTACGCCAGGAGTATACGACGAGTAGCTGGAGTGTCAGGCCCAGGTGTATCGGTTTCTGAGCAACAGCCAGTAGTTAGTTTAGGTTCACGCTAGTGTGAGAGAGGGATAAGAACTCATGTATTGCATAGTTCCGCTCTCACTCATAGTGATAGCTCTTCTCACATATATAATTGTTTAGATGGATGAAGATGTAATTGCAAGTAATCGAGACTTGTATCGCTATTTTCGAGATGATGATGAGAGACCTCTTTGTGTTGGATGATGATTATGATGATGACATGATTTGTTGCTATGATTACATTTGTATGTGTATGATATGCTAAAGATTATTATATAAAGTCCGTTCAATACAAAACAAATATGCAGAAAAAAATCAAAAACTAATAAAACTAATAGTAGCGAGGGGAGTAAAGTTAGCAGCAGCGCAGCTCTTACCAGTAGCGTGCCCTAGATAAAAGCGCTGCAGATATTAGCAGTAGCACGTTGCGCTAAATCTCGCTGTTGTTAGCCATGTATAGTAGTAGCGTGTGTCAACACACACTACTGATACATGTTAGTTGTAGCGCCGTATCAGTAGCGCGGGGGCCCGCACTACTGATACACCTAATACGAGCGCTACTGCTAGGATTTTCCCTAGTAGTATATAGGGAGTGTGCGATGTTGATCATATCAATCTTGGAACCATTTCCAACACACATCATCACTTCACGTAAACTAGTCTCCATTTATTCTGTAACTCCTGTTTCGAGTTACTAATCTTAGAAACCAAACATGCATCAAATACCCAGGGGCTACTATGAGCACTAGGAAGGTACACATCAATAACATGTATATCAATACCTTTGTTCACTTTGCCATCCTTCTTATCCACCAAATATTTGAGGTAGTTCCACTTCCAGTGACCATTTCCTTTGTAGTAGAAACACTCAGTTTCAGGCTTAGGTCCAGCTTTGGTCTTCTTCACGGGAGTGACAACTTGCTTGCCATTCTTCTTGAAGTTCCCTTTCTTTCCCTTGCCTTTTTTCTTAAAACCGGTGGTCTTGTTAACCATCAACATTTGATGCTTTTTCTTGATTTCTACCTTTGCCAATTTCAACATCGCGAAAAGCTCGGGAATGTTTTCGTCATCCCTTGTATATTATAGTTCATCACAAAGTTCTAGTAGCTTCGTGATAGTGACTAGAGAACTCTGTCAATCACTATCTTATCTGGAAGATTAACTCCCACTTGATTCAAGTGATTGCACTGCCCAGACATTCTAAGCACATGCCTTACTAGCTGAGCTATTCTCCTCCATCTTGTAGGCAAAGTACTTGCCAGAGGTCTCATACGGCTCGACACAGGCATGAGTCTGAAAAACCAATTTCATCTCTTGGAACATCTCATATGCTCCGTGGAATTCAAAACATCTTTGAAGCCCCAATTATAAGCCGTAAAGCATGGCGCACTAAACTATCAAGTAGTCATCATATCGAGCTTGCCAAACGTTCATAATGTTTGCATCTGGTCCTGTAAGTCTGTCACCTAGCGGTGCATTAAGGAAATAATTCTTCTATGCAGCAATGAGGATAATCCTCAGATCATGGACCCAGTCTGCATCATTGCTACTATCATCTTTGAACTTAGTTTGAACATATCAAAAACGTAGGGGAGCTACAACATGAGCTATTGATCTACAACATAATTTGCAAATACTATAAGGACTAAGTTCATGATAAATTAAAGTTCAATTAATTAAATTACTTAAGAACTCCCACTTAGATAGACATCCCTCAAGTCATCTAAACTACACAAGATCCAAATCAACTAAACCATGTCCGATCATCACGTGAGATGGAGTAGTCATCAATGGTGAACATCTCTATGTTGACAATATCTACTATATGATCAACGTTCGACCTTTCTGTCTCTAGTGTTTCGAGGCCATGTCTGTACATGCTAGGCTCGTCAAGTTTAACCCGAGTATTCCACATGTGCAAAACTGGCTTGTACCCATTGTATGTGAACATAGAGCCTATCACACCCGATCAACACGTGGTGTCTCAGCACGAGGAACTTTCGCAATGGTGCATACTCGGGGAGAACACTTAAACCTTGAAATTTAGTTAAGGGATCATCTTATAATGCTACCACCGTACTAAGAAAAATAAGATGCATAATGATAAACATCACATGCAATCAAAATATGTGACATGATATGGCCATCATCATCTTATGCTTTTGATCTCCATCTCCAGAGCAATGTCATGATCTCCATTGTCACCGGCTTGACTCCTTGATCTCCATCGTAGCGTCGTGGTCGTCTCGCCAACTATTGGTTCTACAACTATCGCTGCCTCTTAGTGATAAAGTAAAGCAATTACATGGCATTTGCAATTCATACAATAAAGCAACAACCATAAGGCTCCTGCCAGTTCCCGATAACTTCTACAAAACATGATCATCTCATACAGTAACGTACATCACATCATGTCTTGACCATATCACATCACAACATGCCCTGAAAAAACAAGTTACACGTCCTCTACTTTGTTGTTGCAAGTTTTACGTGGCTGCTACGGGCTTCTAGCGAGAACCGTTCTTACCTACAGCACAAAAACCACAATGGTGATTTATCAAGTTTGTTGTTTCAACCTTCAACAAGGACCGGCGGCAGTCAAATTCAATTCAACAAAAGTAGGAGAAACAGACACCCGCCAGCCACCTTTATGCAAAGCTAGTTGCATGTGTGTCGGTGGAACTGGTCTCATGAATGTGGTCATGTAAGGTTGGTCCAGGACTCTTCATCCAACAATATCTTTGAATCAAAATAAGACTTTGGTGGTAAGCAGTATGACGATTACTGCCCACAACTCTTTTTGTTCTACTCGTGCATATCATCTACACATAGACCTGGCTCGGATGCCACTGTTGGGAAACGTAGCATACAATTTCAAAAAATTCCTATGCTCACGCAAGATCTATCTAGGAGATGTGTAGCAGTGAGAGGGGGAAAGTGTTTTCACGTACCCTCGTAGACCAAAAGCGGAAGCGTTTGACAACGCGGTTGATGTAGTCGAAGTTCTTCTCGTTCCGACTGATCAAGTACCGAACATACGGCGAGTTCTGCAAACGTTCAGCTCGATGACGTCCCTCAAACTCTTGATCCCGTAGAGTGTCGAGGAAGTAGAAGAGTTCCTTCAGCACAACGGCATGGTGACGATGATGGTGAAGTTATCCGCATAGGGCTTTGCCTAAGCACTACGTGAATATGACCAGAGGCGTAAACTATGGAGGGGGGCACCACACACGGCTAACAAACATTGGTGTGTATTCTAGGCGCCACCCCCTTTCATATATATATATATATATAGGTGGGAGGGAGAGGGGGCAGCCAAGGGGGCGCCCAAGTAGGAGGAATCCTACTTGGGGTCCTAATCCTATTTGCCCCCCCCCCCCCCCTTACCATAATTCCCGGAGGGGGAAGGAGGGAGGACGGAGGAGAGAAGGAAGGGGGAGGCCGAATCCCTCCCATTCCATTCTCCCTTATCCTCTTTCCTTACTCCCTATTTCGGCCTACATGGGGCACACCAGCCCCTTAGGCGTTGGTCTATCCCCTTCTTGGCCCATTAGGCCCATGTAGTTGCCGGGGGGATGCCCGGAACCCTTCTCGATGACCCAATATATACCTGGTACCCCCGGAACACTTCCAGTGTCCAAATATCATCATCCAATATTTGAATCTTTAACTCTCGACCATTTCGATCTCCTGATCATGTCCGTAATCTCATCCGAGACACCAAACAACATTCGGTCACCAAATCACATAACTCATATAATACAAAATCGTCATCGAATGTTAAGCGTGCGGACCCTGCGGGTTCGAGAACTATGTAGACATGACCGAGACACCTCTATGGTCAATAGCCAATAGCGGAACCTAGATGCTCATATTGGTTCCCACATATTCTACGAAGATCTTTATCGGTCGAACCGTTATGACAACATATGTTATTCCCTTTGTCATCGGTATGTTCCTTGCCTGAGATTCGATCGTCCGTATCTTCATACCTAGTTCAATCTTGTTACCTGCAAGTCTCTTTAATCGTTATGTAATGCATCATCTTGCAACTAACTCATTAGTCACTTTTCTTGCAAGGCTTCTTATGATGTGCATTCCCAAGAGGGCCCAGAGATATCTCTCAGACACACGGCCTGACAAATCCTAATCTCAATCTATGCCAACCCAACAAACACCTTCGGAGATACCTGTAGAGCATCTTCATAATCACCCAGTTAGATTGTGACGTTTGATAGCACACAAGGCATTCCTCTGGTATCCGGGAGTTGCATAATCTCATAGTAGGAGGAATATGTATTTGACATGAAGAAAGCAATAGCAATAAAACTGAACGATCATAATGCTAAGCTAATGAATGGGTCTTGTCCATCAGGTCATTCTCCTAATGATGTGATCCCATTCACCAAATGACAACACATGGTTAGGAAACTTAACCATCTTTGATTAACGAGCTAGTCTAGTAGAGGCTTACTAGGGACACAATATTGTGTCTATGTATTCACACATGTATCAAGTTTTCGTGTAATACAATTCTAGCATGAATAATAAATGGTACCTCTTGAGCTTGCGTTGGTTTTCCCTTGAAGAGGAAAGGGTGATGTAGCAATGTAGCATAAGTATCTCCCTTAGTTTTGAGAACCAAGGTATCAATCCAGTAGGAGACGACGCACAAGTCACCGAATACCTGCACAAACAATCAAGAACTTTAAACCAACGTGATAAAGGGGTTGTCAATCCCTTCATGGTCACTTGCAAAAGTCAGATCTGATAGAGATAGATAAACGGTAAAGTAAATATTTTTGTTATTTTTGGTTTATAGATTGAAAAGCAAAGATTGAAAAATAGTAGATCGGAAACTACCAAGATGTAAAAAGATTCAATAATATGGAAAAGAGACCCGGGAGCCATAGGTTTCACTAGTGGCTTCTGTCGGGATAGCACAAATTACGGTGGGTGAACAAATTATTTCCGAGCAATTGATAGGAAAGCGCATAATTATGATGACATCTAAGGCAATGATCATGAACATAGGCATCACGTCCGTGTCAAGTAGACCGACTCCTGCCTACACCTACTACTATTACTCCACACTCGATGTAGGATTGAAAGTATGTCTAGAGGGGGGTGGTTAGACTACTTGACCAAATAAAAACTTAACCTTTTCAAAATTTTAGTTCTTGGCAGATTTTAGCAACTTAGCACAAGTCAAGAAATCACAATACAATTCAAGCAAGCATGCAAAGAGTATATGAGCAGCGGAAAGTAAACATGCAACTTGCAAGAAAGTAAAGGGATGGGGTCGGAGTGTGCAAACTCAATTGGAGACACGGATGTTTTTGGTGTGGTTCCGATAGGTGGTGCTATCGTATATCCACGTTGATGGAGACTTCAACCCACAGAGGGTAACGGTTGTGCGAGTCCACGGAGGGCTCCACCCACGAAGGGTCCACAAAGAAGCAACCTTGTCTATTCCATCATGGCCATCGCCCACGAAGGACTTGCCTCACTACGGTAGATCTTCACGAAGTAGGCGATCTCCTTGCCCTTACAAACTCCTTTGTTCAACTCCACAGTCTTGACGGAGGCTCCCAAGTGACACCTAACCAATCGAGGAGACTCCACTCTCCAAAAGGTAATAGATGGTGTGTTGTTGATAAACTCCTTGCTTTTGTGCTTCAAATGATAGTCTCCCAACACTCAACTCTCTCTCATAGATTTGGCTATGGTGGAAAGATGATTTGAGTGGAAAGCAACTTGGGGAAGGCTAGAGATCAAGATTCATATGGTAGGATTGGAATATGTTGGCCTCAACACATGAGTAGGTGGTTCTCTCTCAGAAAATGAGTACTAGAAGTGTAGGTTTGTTCTGATGGCTCCTTCCATTAATGAAGAGTGGGTGGAGGGGTATATATAGCCTCCACAGAAAATCTAACCGTTACACACAGATTTCCAAATTCGGTGGGACCAAATCAGCAAACTCGGTCATACCGATTTAGTTAAAAATGTGAACGTGAGGATTTTCGGTGGAACTGATATCGTCATCTCGGTGGTACCGATACACTAGGGTTAGGGCATAACGTAATCTCTGTGTGACCAATCGCGTGAACTCGGTGGGACCGATTTCAGTAAATAGGTACACAGAGGGTTGGTCAGGCAAACTCGGTGGGACCGATTCGCTCACTTTGATGGGACCGAAGTGTTACGAAAAGGAAACAAGGAGTTTGCAATGCAGACTCCGTGGGACCGATTAGCTCTTTCGGTGAGACTGAGGGAGTCCAGGATTAGGGGGTCCTCGGACAGCCAGACTATGTACTTATGTCGGACTGTTGGACTATGAAGATACAAGAGTAAAGACTTCGTCCAGTGTTCAGGTGGGACTCTCCTTTGCGTGGAAGGCAAGCTTGGCAATCCGGATATGTAGATTTCCTTCTCTGTAACCGACTCTATGTAACCCTGGCCCCCTCTGGTGTCTATCTAAACCGGAGGGCTTAGTCCGTAGGAGAACAACAATCATAATCATAGGCTAGCTTCTAGGGTTTAGCCTCTATGATCTCGTTGTAGATCAACTCTTGTAATACTCATATCATCAAGATTAATCAAGCAGGAAGTAGGGTATTACCTCCATCGAGAGGGCCCAAACCTAGGTAAACATTGTGTCCCCCGCCTCCTGTTACCATTAGCCTTAGACGCACAGTTCGGGACCCCCTACCCGAGATCCGCCGGTTTTGACACCGACATTGGTGCTTTCATTGAGAGTTCCACTGTGTCGTCACGGTAAGGCTTGATGGCTCCTTCAATCATCCATAACGATGCGATCCAGGATGAGGTTTTCCTCCCCAGGCAGGTCTTCGTATTCGGCGGCTTCACACTGTGTGCCAACTCGCTTGGCCATCTGGAGCAGATCGATAGCTATGCCCCTAGCCATCAGGTCAGGTTCGGAAGCCTGAATTACACTGCCGACATCCGCGGAGACTTGATCTTCTACGGATTCGAGCTTATCACAGGTGCGCCCTACAGTCGTGATGACCTGACCTAAATCTGTCATCGGACGGTGTTCAGGAGATCGCACCTGCAGCTGCCCCGGCTCTAAATCCGGAGTAGATCATGCCATCCGAGGACGGGCAGATGGACCCCGCCACGGAGGCCGCACACTCAGCAGCGATAGAGCCGAACACAGGCTTCACCTCCAATGAGATCCTTGTCATCGGACCCTCGGACTCGTTTCTGGCCATATGCTCCGAACCGCGTGCATCCGTGCCCATCGGATCTGACTGGGCAACGATCATGGAGTTTAGCTCCGCGGATACCTTTCAGCACTCGCCCTTGGGCGATGTGCTAAACTCCTTAAAATCTCTCTCCCTGTCAGGAGACTCTTGGCCGAACTATGTTCGGCTTGAGTGGGAAGCGGATGACGAAGGAATTCGTTACCCACCCACCACCCACTTAATAGCCACTGTCGACGACTCAACCGACATGCTCGATTTTGACTCCGAAGACATCGACGGTATGGACGACGATGATGCCGGAGAAAAACGGGAACCACCGCCCCCAGGGCGCTGGACAGCCACCTCATCATACGATATGTATATATATGGTAGACACACCCAAATAAAGCAATGGCGATGATCCAATGGAGGATAATCCCCTTGAGAAGCAAACAAAGCGCCTACGTCAGTGGCGCCGCTCTAAAGCCCGCCATAGCAAAAACAGCGATACCGGCACAGGAAAGAATAAAGTTCCGGAAGACACTAAAAATAACGACGACCCCGTAGACCCAGCGATGGAGCAGGATGAGCCAGGGGACGGCGAACACAGTCCGGGGCCGCTGTCCGATCACAGCGATGCCGAAGACAAAACATAGAAACCTGTCTCTGGAGAGGAGAACAGTCCGGATGACGATCCACGCATTATCCCGGAAAAGCACTTGGAACAAGAGAACCTCCACAAAAGGCTTATCGCCACCACGAGGAGCCTGAAGAACCAGAAGCAAAGGCCTAAGGCCACGCAGGATACGCTCAACAACAGAGGGAACAAAGTGCATGACACTGAAGAAAAATACGATGGCAATCGCCACACAAAGAGCTACCCAAAGCGCAAGCTGCTGCCCGAATTCGACGACGAGGCTATAGAGCCCATCCCGCCGGAAAACAATAGGGCCGATCTGCCGGACAAACCACCCCGTCGCCGAGACAGAGCGGCTAATGATGCCGCGCATAAGCCAGCACATGATCTATGTGAGCACCTAGACAAAAGAGCTGGTATGGCTAGGTCCATCTATGGATCTAGGAAACGTGCTCCTACGCAAGATCACGGCCACCAAACTGTCTACACAAATCAACTACCAGCTTAGAATCAACACCAAACACTACAGCCGCCGGACCCACGCCACAACACAGCCAAATACAGGGGCGCCGCACACCCCCTGCGCTTCACCGATGAGGTGCTGGATCATGAATTTCCAGAGGGTTTTAAACCCGTAAACATCGAGGCATACGACAGAACAACAGACCCTGCAGTCTGGATCAAGGACTTTATTCTTCACATCCATATGGCTCGCGGAGATGCTCTCCACGCCATCAAATACCTGCCCCGCAAGTTGAAAGGACCAGCTCGGCACTGGTTGAAAAGCCTCCCCGAAAACTCAATTGGAAGTGGGGAGGAACTTGAGTACGCTTTCAGGGCTAATTTTCAAGGGACCTATGTCCGACCTCCGGATGCAGATCCAACAACCCGGAGAGTCAGGCTATAAGCTTTGGAACAGATTTCTCACCAAGAAGAACCAAATCGTCGACTGTCCGGACACTGAAGCCCTAGCAGCTTTTAAACACAGTATCCGGGACGAATGGCTTGCCAGACACCTCGGCCAGGAAAAGCCAAGGACAATGGCAGCCCTAACAACTCTCATGACCTGCTTTTGCGCGGGCGAGGACAGTTGGTTGGCCCGCAATGGCACCAGCGACCCAGGCACATCTGAAATCAGGGATGGCAATGGGAAGTCGCGACGCAATAAAAACAAGTGTTGAAATAATGAAGACAACCCAGACAACATGGCGGTAAACGCCGGATTCAGGGGCTCTCGATCCGATCAACGGAAAAAGCCATTTAAAGGCAGCAGAGATGGACCGTCCATCCTAAACAAAATTCTTGACAGATCATGTCAGATTCATGGCACCTCCGAGAAACCTGCAAATCACACCAACAGAGAATGCTGGGTCTTCAAGCAGGCCGGCATGCTAAACGACGAACACAAGGGGAGGGAGCCGCCAAGTTAAGACGAGGATGAACCTCGCCAGCCGAACACTAGGGGACAGAATTTTTTTCCACCAGAGGTCAAAACAGTGAACATGATTTACGCAACCCACATACCAAAGAGGAAGCACAAACGCGCACTCCGAGACGTATACGCTGTAGAGCCCATCGCCCCCAAATTCAACCCATGGTCGGCCTGCACGATCACCTTCGATCGTAGGGATCAGCCGACTAGTATCCGACACGGAGGTTCGGCTACCTTGGTGCTCGACGCAATAATTGGTATCTCACCCTTGGTGCTCGACACGGCGGTAGTAGTCTTAATCTGATATATCAGGATACTGTCCGCAATATGGGGATAGACCCATCAAGAATCAGCCAAAGCAGTACTACCTTTAAAGGAGTAATACCAGGGGTAGAGACCCGCTGCACGAGCTCTCTAACAATAGAGGTTGTATTCGGTTCTCCCGACAACTTCTGAAGCGAAGAACTAATCTTCGAAATTGCTCCATTCCGAAGCGGCTACTATGCACTACTGGGAAGAACGGTCTTCTCTCGTTTCAATGCAGTTCCACATTACACTTATCTTAAACTTAAGATGCCCGGTCCACGCGGCGTCATCAGAATTAGCGGAAATACAGAGCGTTCCCTACATGCGGAAGAATATGTGGCGGCTCTAGCAGCCGAACCACTGACCGGCCTCTCCAACCCATGTAATTAATCCATCGTCAAGACCATGGACACGGCTAGACATGTTCAGCGCACCACTATTTGAAGCAGCCCAGATAAACCTGAGCTTGACTAATTGCTATGCCCCTATATGTGGTGCTAGGCGCCGCCCGCACATAAAAGAATCCATAGTTCGGCTGGATCCTATTTATACTCAAGAAATTGAATTTTCACGGTTCATTAAGTTTAACCAACGTTATGCACGGTCACAAAAGATTACTTCACCTGAGTTTTTCTTTCTTTTTACAGATGACTATCGTGCTATACCCTTCCAGGATACGGCACAACAGAGACAAAGGCGCAGACGTGCAGCAGGGACCCGTTCCAAGGTTTCTTTTTAGATTAAGACCATGTGTAAACCTTTTTTATTGTCTCTTGTTGGCTCACACCCTCCTGGTACTTAAAACGACCAAGAGCGATACCGGCATTATTGGCGACCTTATTATTCGCCGATCTAAAATGGACGTTACAAGGGCAGCATCCAATGTGTTTTTGGGATTTATGCCCTTACCACAGCTGCTCTTTCATCACGCCGAATTTATGCACGTACCCGGAAATTCAGGGATCATTATTAAGGGCCGTACACAGCCCAGTATATGTTGTAAAGTCCGCATACCTTCGGGAGTGTTCAGCGTCGCGAGTTTGGCCTTATATGCATCAACTCCGAATCATGTCTTTGGTCAATAGTTGGGTTTGCCCAGCTCCCATGTTTTGCTACCTTACGTTCTGCTTTATTGGCTAAGATGGCACCGGAAGAACTACTGCGATTGTGCCCTGGTTCATCTGGATGAGCATCTCAGTAGAGAAATCCAAAAACTGACTATCATGATAAAGCGAGAAACTAGTCAACCACTGAAAGTGCGTTATATCGACTAGAGCGGGGTGAATAGGCGATTTTTATGAATTATTCACTGAGGAATTTGCTGGTGAGGAAATTCCTAAATGAAGAACTACTAGCAGCGGAATAAGTACCCAATTGTAAACATAACTGAACACAAGCATGGTCATCATAATGCAATGAATACAAGCATAGAGTACAGAAAGCGTAAACACAGGATAACACAGAAAGAAGACAAACAGACTCAAGAAATTGAACTGAGGAAATTGAGAAAGTCTTCAATCAAAGTCTTCAAACAGATATGAACAGGTGCATAATAACAGAAATGAGGAAATGAAAGAGTTGAGGAAATAGAACCAGTAAGCTTGGTGAAGACAATGATTTGGTAGACCAGTTCCAACTGCTGTCTCAGTTGTACGTCTGGTTGGAGTGGCTGAGTATTTAAACTCGAGGACACCCACTCCGGGACACACAATCCTCACCATATTCTCCTTGAGCTAAGGTCACACAGACCTCACCCAATCACTCAGGTTAAGTCTTCAGGTGACTTCCAAACCTTCACAGACTAGGTCACTCGACGATCCACAATTCCTCTCGGATGCTCTAGACCATGACGCCTAACTGTCTGGAAGAAGCACAGTCTTCAAAGGTAACAAGCTTCTGATCCACGCAGGATCAATCTCTTCAGTGATGCTCAATCACTTTGGGTTTGTAGGTGTTGGGTTTGGGTTTTCCTCACTTGATGATTTTCGCTCAAAGTCCTCAGAGGATGGGATGCTCTCAAATGACAAGTGTCAGTTTCTCTCGGAGAAGCCAACCAGCTAGTGGTTGGAGGGGGCGGTTATTTATAGCCTAGGGAGCAGCCCAACATGATAAGACATAAATGCCCTGGTCTGATATGACCGTTAGGTGGGTAGATATTTTGGGACAGCTGGCATATAGCACAGCAACGGTCGGAATATTTGACTCTCAAATTCTTCAGGGCTATCATGTTCCTCACTGTGTAGGCAATTCACACTGTCGAATTCCTAACTCCTCGGTCATAACAAATTCCTCAGAGACCAGAAGAACTTCGTCTCTATCACTGAAGAATATGACTGAACTGTATGGGATTTCCAATGGCTTCACTCGAAGGTATTGGTAGGTGTAGGATTTTGAGTTGAGCATCACATGGAAATTTTTCCTTAGTATTTCCTCGACCCCCTTTAGTAGTACGGTGTTTCCTATGACTCAAGAGAGAGAAAATGAAACTATAAAACCAAAAGTCTTCACGCTTCATGTTCCTCGAATGATTGCCAAGTCTTGAAGGTCACACCAATTTCTTCACTTTCGAAGTCTTCAGAAAGTCTTCAATCGAAGAACTTCATTTTTAGGGGTCAACTTTCTATGTAAATATCAAACTCCTCATAGACTTATAGACCTGTGTACACTCAAAAACGCATCAGTCCCTTAACCTATAAGTCTTCAATACACCAAAATCACTAAGGGGCACTAGATGCACTTACAATCTCCCCCTTTTTGGTGATTGATGACAATATAGGTTATGTTTTCAGCGGGGATAAATATATGAAGTGTAAATACTGATATTGAGGATTTTTGATTGCAAGATATAGAAGAACTCCCCCTAAATATGTGCATAGTGAGGAATTTGCTTTTGAACCATTGACACTTGAAGAGTATAATCATGGAGATATCCCCTATATCTTGTAATTCATACACGCATTTGACATATAAAATGAAGAATTTGAAATGCATGATGAAATATGGTGACTGCTGTAATTCAGCATGCATGCATTAACATTAATGAGGAATAAGCATGCAGAAGAACTCAGGAAAAGTATCAGGCCACCATAGAGTTTAAGATTACAACTCGATCCAGCAAAGTCATCAGAATAACGAGAGTTGTACCTTAGCAAAAAAACGCCCATATAAGATAGACCCCCTTGAAGACTAACTCAAATTTCTCCCCCTTTGTCATCGAATGACCAAAAGGGTTGAAGCTGAGGACTAACGCCCCTGAAGAATATCATGAAGATGGAGGAGCGCCAGCGTTGTCAGGGTCTTGAGTCATTGTAGGGCCTGCTGCAGTGCCGTCCAAGTCTTCATACTCGTCCATGTCGTGCGATGAAGAATATGAATTGGCCACCAAGGAAGGAACCTTAACCTTCTTGAATTTCTTCGGTGGAGGAGCAGACCAGTCAAAATCCTCTTTGAATCCCATTTACTTCAGATCTTCTTCACAATATAGCCCAGGTGCGATCAAACACTTCATGGAGGTAGTAATGGTTTTTCTTCACTGCATTATGTGTTGAATTCATGTTGTGAAGAATAGAGCCATACTGACGCATAACCCATTTGTGGTTTCGATCCACCTTCTGGTGAAGACTTAGAAGCAGCTCACGGTCAGTCATCACACGAGGAGCAGTAGGTTGAGGACTTGACTTGGGAGCATTGGGAGCAGAGTCATGAGTGGTAGAGTCATCATTGGTGGAATAAGATGGAGCTTTGTGGAACTGACCATCCAATGGACGAATGCCTTCATCGATAACGGCTGGTGCCTTGCGCTTCTCATCAGCTGAGGAATATGTCCGCTTGAGGACTTCAATCGGGGGCTAGAAGCTGAGATGATTCTAAAAGTCAGCTTGTAGTTGAGTGAAGACCTTGTTCTGAGGAATCTCATGATCCACGGCGCGTAAGGCTTTAGCTCAAATGGTGAAAGTGCAACATTCGCTAGAGTCCTCATGAATAAATCATGATAGTTTATGGGGATGCCATGCATTATGTTGAATAGCATATTCTTCATCATCCCAATAATTTCCTCATTAGATGAGTCATGGCCTTTGTTAGGACTCATGGTCTTCATCAGAATGTGATAGATGGTTCTTGGCACATAGAGCAATTCCTTCACGAGGTATTTTGTCCTTGGGACTTGACCAGGCTTCAGAGGCTTCATGAGCACTTGCATATAGTGAGCAATGAGTTCAGGTTCATCATACAGACAACGAGCACCTTCAGGTGGAGGACTGATTGGCAGGGCACGAAGCAATTTAGAGGCTGGTGCCTTGTAGTGAGTGTTTTCAGTCATCCAGTCCAACACCCAAGAGTTGACGTCAGCAGCATCACCTGTGATATGCAGCATTGCGTAGAACTGAAGAATAAGCTCTTCATTCCAATCAACTATGTCTGAGCAAAAGTTGAGCAAGCCTGCACCATGAAGCATACTGAGGACTTGAGAGAAGCAAGGCATTGATTCCATGTCCACGTGAGGAATATGCTCGTGGTCGAAGACTTTGTCCTTGTTGAAAAGCAGTGAAGAATAGAAGTTGGCCTGGCTGGCAGTCCAGAAACACTTCCTTCTAAGACGAGCATTCTCATATGGGTTGAATTCAGTGAAGAACACATGCTTGCTGAAGAAATCATCAGCCTTTAATTTTTGCTTCTTTGAGAAGGATTCCTTCGGCTTGGGTTGAGGAGTGTCGGTCAATTGCATCACCACCTCAGGAATCACAATCTCAGGATCCACAGACTGAGGAATTTCAGGCTCTTCTTCAGCTTCAGCCTGGGTCTTCAATTCTTCATTGACAATTTCTTCAGCACTAGTGGCTGGAATTTCTTCATGGACAGACGGGATTGCATGAGGTTCTTCAGATCCCATTTGTACTTCAGTAGCAGCTGGGGACTGAGGAATTGCTTGGAGTGGAGTGAACATTGGAGAGTTGGGGTGCAGACTTTGCCAAAAGTCATCATTGAGCACAGGAGTGGTACAGCCAATGTCCACATCCTCACCATTTCTTCAATGCCTACCTCTTCAGCAGTGAACTGAGGCATAGGCGAGGAGATGACTGGGGTTGAAGGGATTGCATACACTTCAATTTCTTCATCCAACTGCTCTGTCAAAGCAGCAGAAGGAGTTTCTTCATCAGATTCGCTAGGAATCACATAATCTTCACCAAAAGGAACAAGGTCCTTTGATGGCATGAAAGAGACTTGAACGGCATCAATTGGATTGTCAATTGAACTAGTCAGAGGCTTCATCTTCTTCGGAGCTGAAGAATTTGATGAAGTGGATGCCTTCCTTTTCTTCACAGCTGCACGCTCTGCAGCCTTGGTCTTCTTCGCATCTGATGCAGATGGAAGGATCGGAGTTGGTGTAGGCGCAGGAGGTGTAGAGGACTTTGGATCAATTTCTTCAAGCGCAACTGACGCAGCTGCCCTGACTTCTTCACTTTCATCAGGCGCACCAATAGTGGATGCCCTGGCAATATCTTCAGCAGCCGGAATGGAGTCATCATCCCTGGTACTCTCATTTTCTCCATCAGCCTAATTGTCATCAGCGGTGCTGGAATGTGCTTCAGTAGGCTGAGCAGATGCTTCAGCCGGTGTAACTTCAACGTGCACAGGAGCAGTAGCACTTGAAGTGAATTTCTTCGTTAGATTGACGAATCTAACCTTGGCGCCCTTCCAATCGGCATAGTAGCCATCGAATTCATCACTCAGTTGCTTGATTTCAGCTTGCAAAGCAATGAGTTGATCAGGAGTGAGAGTGAGGACATTGTCCTTGAGGTAGCGATGTTTCTTGTACTGCACTTTCTTCAACCTTCTGCCTTGTTCACATTTCCACTTTCTTCCTCAATGAAGGCAGTCAGAACATGACTTTGACCAGGAGTGAGGTTCATCTCTGGCAATGGCGTGTTAGGGTCCTTGTGCCATAGGTCAATGAAGTCGAGGATCAACTTTGGATCCAATAGCAGTGGCACATTGCTGCCTTTGGCTCTAGCGGCCCTGGCTTGCCTGTCTCTAATGATCTCGGCAAGTTCTTCATCATCAGCCTCATCGTCATCAGAGGGCACTTGGAAGGCGACCTGCTTCTTGTGAGGACTTGGTCGAAGGCCTCATCCAGCAGTTGCCTTTTTCTTCAGCAGAGAGGGGCCAGCTGAGGAATTTGGTGCAGCTGAGGAACTTGCAGATGCTCCTGAGGCAATTGAGATGCCTGTGGTCCTTTGGCACGTGGCGAGATGCACAGGTGCCGAGGATTTGGTCGGAGCAGCTGAAGACTTTGTCGGAGGAGCTAAGGACTTTGAAGGAGCAATCTGAGGAATTGGCCGTGAGGGTCTTCAAGAATCTGGCCTTGAGGGAATTGCTGAGGAGCTTGGCCATGAGGGCATTGAGGGAGAAGCGCTTGACTTATGCACAGGCTTCTTAGGCATCGCCCTCTTCGGCTGACTAGCACAGGCCTCAGCAACGGTAGCAGCAGCAGCAGAGTCTACATTGAATTTCTTCACTGCTTCCTTTGCTTGCTTTGCCAGTTTGGCCTGGCGCTTTGCCAATTCATCAGCATAGTCCTCACTGCGCTTGAGGCAGGTGGGATCTGCCACTTGGCCTAGTGCCAGTGGAGGTCTTGAGCATGGATGGCTGAGCGCGAATTTCTTCATATACTTGGGAGTAACATACCTGTACTCCCTCCATTCCCGTGCTAATCTCCTCTCTATCTTTTGAATGCGCACCTTGCGCTGATTTCTATCTTCCTCAGGGGGTGTGCAGTACCCAGCATAAATGTCCTCAGGGATTTCGAAAGCAGTATTGAACTCAGGTCTCTTTCCACCCTTCTATGGCTTCTTACCTTCAGTCATTTTCTTCAGCTGAGGAATATGAACAACTGAAGTTTCTGAAGAGGTGTGCAACTTTTCTTCGAGGAACGCTTCAAATGAGTTAAGTTGATGAGAACTTAGTAATTCAGCAGCAGACATTTGTACCTGTGAACAGAGTATAGTTGCGAGGAATTTGGAGAGGTCATATGCGTTCTCAGAAGGTTTTTCAAAAACGAATAGGTTTGAGGAATTTGACCAGATGAGTCTTGAGGAATTTCACTAAGCATTCTTTGTCTTAGGTTCCAGAGTTGTATAGATTGAAAATCCACACAATTGAGGAATCTTGAAGAAAATCATTGCTTAGAGTAACGAATCAAGACTAGATGACATGTGAGGTGTTCATGTGTGTGAAGATTTGAAGAATAAACACCTTTGAAGATTTTCAAGAAAACATAAGAATCAAAGAGGGTAGTAAAAGTAACTTTTAATTACCCGAGTTGAAGAACACGACGAACTAGGAAGTGAAGATGTGAACTTCGTCATTTCAGATCTTCCACACCCTAACTCGACAGAGGAAGACGGCTTGGGCGGCGGCGGAGTGAAGAAATCCACTACCGGCATGAGTACGACAGCGATGAGGTCGAGGTAGTGAAGCTCTTCCTCACCGGCGACGATGAAGTAGAGGCGGCGCTAGGGTTTGGGGAGCTCGAGCAGGAGTGAGAGCGAGCGGAGTAAAAGAGAAGTGAGGAAGAGGCAGAGGTACTTATAGTGGGAGTGAAAAACTATATGCCCGAGGAAATCGGACGAACGTGCCCCTGGGACTTCTCATTCGCATGACATGTGTCACCCACGTACTGAGAGGTGGCGATCGTGTAGGATCGTGGGTGAATAGATAAGTATTATTGTGGGATGCGGAACGGTTTGAGCGGCAAAAGCCAAAAATTCAGATAAGATAAGTTAAAAGTTCCGTTCACAATTTCTTCAGCTATCAAGGACACAGTGAAGATTTTGAACGAGTTTCAAATATAATGCACATGAAGAATTTGTGAATAGACTGGGTTGAGTTAAGCATAGAGGGGGAAGGGTCCGATCACATTCACTTAGCAGAAGAAATCAACTTGAAGAATTAGCAATAAGTGAATGATTTAGAGGACATAAAACTCATATGTATATATATTCAAATGAAGAACAACACCGGAAAGAGTGAGGATAATGCAAAGTTGAAGAATTTGAAAAACTGAGGATTTTCAAAAACGAAGAAAAACTCAAATTGAAGATTTCCAACTTTGGGTGGTGGCCTAACCCACCGTATAGGAAAGCTGATTTCAGACACCGCGTACAATTGTCATAGGGTTCTGAGAATCAATTTCTTCGGTAATTTCTTCACACTTAGAGGGTTAGTCTTCATTGATTGAAGAAAAATGTTACTTCGTGTGTTGCGCATCTAAGTCATCAAGTCAGCATAAGTGTTAGGCTGTGTGTCCATTTCAGAGAACATTCGAAGATTCTAGGATATTTAGCTCACACTGCAACTTGCTAAATCTCTTCTCATCCAAGGGCTTAGTGAAGATATCAGCCAGCTGGTCTTCAGTGCTAATGTGGTTGATGTATATGTCTCCCTTCAACACATGATCACGAAGAAAATGATGACGAATCTGGATGTGCTTGGTCTTCGAGTGCTGAACTCGGTTATGAGCAATCTTGATAGCACTCTCATTGTCGCAGTAGAGAGGCACATTCTTCATGTTGACGCCATAGTCCTTGAGAGTTTGCTTCATCCATAGTAGTTGAGAACAGCATGATCCAGCAGCAATGTACTCAGCTTCTGCAGTGGAGAGGATACGCAATTCTGTTTCTTCAAGGACCAACAGACCAAAGATCGTCCGAGGAAATGACATGTGCCTGACGTCGACTTGAGGTCCACACGATCACCAGCATAGTCGGAGTCAGAATATCCAATGAGATCAAATGAAGAGCCCTTGGGATCCCACAGTCCAAGTGTTGGTGTGTGAGCTAGATATCGAAGAATATGCTTCACAACCTTATGGTGTGATTCCTTCGGGGTAGCTTGAAATCGGGCACACATGCAAACACTAAGCATAATATCCGGCCTAGATGCACATAGGTACAATAAAGAGCCAATCATGGAGCGGTATACCTTTTGATCAAAGTCTTTACCATTTTCATCAGTGCATAGATGGCCATTTGTGGGCATTGGAATTTTGACCCCTTTGCAATCTTGCATGCCGAATTTCCTCAATACGTCCTTAAGGTATTTCTCCTGAGAAATGAATATCCCATTGCGTTGTTGACGAATTTGAAGACCTAAAAATAATTTCAATTCACCCATCATAGACATTTGATATTCTTCACTCATCATATAGGCAAATTCATCACTATATCGTTGGTCAGTACAGCCAAAAATGATATCATCAACATGTATTTGGCACACAAACAACTCATCATCATAGGACTTAGTGAAAAGAGTTGGGTCGAGTGCACCGGGTTTGAAGCCTTTCTTCATGAGGAATTCCTTCAAAGTATCATACCACGCCTGAGGGGATTGCTTGAGGCCATACAGGGCCTTGTTGAGTCTGAAGACTTTGTCAGGATTCTTTGGATCTTCAAAACCTGGGGGTTGAGCAACATATACTTCTTCCTCAATCTTACCATTGAGGAATGCACTTTTCACATCCATTTGTTGTAAGATAATATCATGATGGTTAGAATAAGCAAGTAATATGCAAATAGCCTCAAGTCTAGCAACAGGTGCAAAAGTTTCATCGAAATCAATTCCTTGAACCTTTGTGTAGCCTTGAGCTACAAGTCATGCCTTATTCCTCACCACAGGGCCATTTTCATCTTGCTTGTTGTGGTAGATCCACTTTGTGCCAATAATGTTGTTCTTGCGAGGATCTGGACGTTTGACCAATTCCCAGACGTTGTTGAGCTCAAACTGATGTAATTCTTCTTTCATAGCTTGAATCCACTCAGGCTGCAGAAATGCTTCATCTACCTTAGTGGGCTCTGTGATAAAGACAAAAGCAAAGTACCCACAAAAGTTAGACAAATGTGAAGTTTTTGAGCATTTGAGAGGAACTGGTGCTTCAATGTCATCAATGATCTTCTCAATTTGCACTTCGTTTGCAATACGAGGATGAGCGGGTTGTCTTCGAGGAATTTGATCCGCATTCTCTCCAGGAGCATTTTTCTCAGCACCATTTTCTTCAGGTGCGCCAGCTCGACGTTCATCATGTTCTGGAATGAATTCTTCAGCAGATTCTTCGGTGGGAATGACATCCTCAGTAGATTTGAACTTGATAGAATCCTCAGGTGCAGGTTCATCTATCATAGAAGGTAGGTGCTCTCTTTGCGAGCCATTAGTTTCATCGAACCGCACATCTACAGTTTCAACAACCTTGTGAAGAATGTTGTTGAAGACTATGTAGGTGTGCGAGTCCTTTCCGTAACCAAGCATAAAACCCTCATGTGCTTTCACTGCAAATTTAGAATTGTGATGAGGATCTCTAATCCAACATTTAGCACCGAAGACTTTGAAGTAACTCACATTGGGTTTCTTGTCAATTAGGAGTTCATAAGCAGTCTTCTTGAAGAATTTGTGAAGATATACTCTGTTGATGATGTGGCACGCAGTATCAATAGCCTCAATCCAGAACCGACGAGGTGTCTTGTATTCATCAAGAATAGTGCAAGCCATCTCAACAAGAGTTCTGTTCTTGCGCTCCATGATGCCATTCTGCTGAGGAGTATAAGGAGAAGATAACTCAGGAGTAATACCAAGTTCATCAAGATAGTCATCAAGATCGGAATTCTTGAACTGAGTCCCATTGTCACTTCTGATGTGCTTGATCTTCACACCAAAGTTGGTTGAAGCCCTCGAGGAAAATCGTTTGAAGACTTCCTGCACCTCATGTTTGTAAGTGACAATGTGCACCCATGTGTAACGAGAATAATCATCGAGAATAACAATGCCATATAGAGATGCATCATTGTAACAGCAGAATAATGATTAGGACCGAAGAGATCCATGTGAAGCAATTCAAATGGTCGAGTGGTAGTCATGATAGTCTTCGCTGGATGCTTGGCCTTGGTCAATTTTCCAGCTTCACAGGCTTCGCATAAGTGATCCTTGAGGAATTTGACATTCTCAATGCCAATGACATGCTTCTTCTTCGCAAGAGTGTGCAAATTCCTGATGCCAGCATGACCAAGTCGTCGATGCCATAGCCAGCCTTCTGAAGCTTTTGCAAGTAGACATACGACAGGTTGTGGTCATGTAGAAAAATCAACAATGTACAAGTCTCCTCTCCTAAAGCCTTCAAAGACTTTGGAAATGTCAGCTTCCATGATCACAACACAACGATATTTGCCAAAGACAACAACCATATCAAGATCACAAAGCATTGAGATAGACATGAGGTTGTATCCTAAGGACTCGAAAAGCATGACTTTGTCCATGTGTCGATCCTTTGAGATCGCAACCTTACCTAGACCCAATACCTGACTTTTGCCTTTGTGAGTGAAGATGATATCCTTCAGATGTGACGGTGATAAAGGAGCATCCATCAATAGATTCTTGTCACCAGTCATGTGATTCGTACATCCACTATCGAGGACCCACTCATTGGCTTTGGGTTGATCATCCTGCAGATGAATTAGTGCAACTTACGAACTCATATACTTCATTAGTGAAGAATATGACATCAATATCATCAGATCAATTTCATTGAGCAATAGAACAGATAAACAGTATGAGGACGTGTGAAATGAAAGTTCATTTCATCATGATTAGCCTGTGTCTTATTCAGGCACTGTTCAGGTCTCCAGCAAATTCTTCAGACGTTTTGAGCACGTCTGGAGACCTGGCCCTGCATAAGAGATTAGTTCTTTTTCTTCACCACCCACATCTGAAGGGGTGGCAAAGAATTCATCACTCTGCGAGCACCATATGAGAAAGGTGGCATAGATGCCAGTCCACTTCGTTTCACATAAGAGGGGCTAGGGTAAGCATATGAATAAGAAGAGAAATTCTTCGAGGACTTATGAACTTAATGATTTGAAGAATAATGCTCATATTCATAGCCCTTATCTCTACCCTACGAAACAAAGGGGTTAGCACGATGATGATCATAAGAGGACTTTGATCCTTTTGAGGAATTTGATCCACGCGAGGAATTTGATCCGTATGAGGACTTGGATCCATATGAAGAATTTGGTTCATATGAAGAATTTGATCTGGAGTTCCTATGCTTCACAGGTGGTGTCATGAGGACATTCACCTGAATACTTTCAAGGCAACTTTTGGGAACCCAGATTTTCTTCATAGGTGAACCGTTCCTGTAGTTAGTGCCAACATATCTAGCAAATACTTCACCATTCTGATTTTTGAACAGTTTATAGTTGGAGTCAAATGACTCATCAGAAGAATGAGGAGATTCACATGTAAAGCCAGATAAGTTGGATGGATCAATTGGAGGTCCCTTTGCAGTAACCCATGAGGTTTTGGGGTACTGTTCAGGTTTCCAATATGTTCCATCAGCATTGAGTTTCCTCTCAAAGGCAATACCCTCTTTCCTAGGGTTTCTGTTAAGGATCTGCTTTTTAAGCACATCACAAAGAGTCTGATGCCCTTTGAGGCTTTTGTACAAGCCTGTCATGTACAATTCCTTCAGCCCTGCATCATCAGCGATACTTGCATTGTCCTCAGATGAGGAATTAGTGATAGCAGAGACAGATGAAGAATTTGTAGCATTAGAAGCATTTGAACATTCGGGTGAAGAATTAGCAGTTTCACGTTTAATGCACTTCAGACATGGAGGAACAAATTCTTCCTGAGTAGCACTGATTTGTTGAGCAAGTAATGAATCGCGCTCCTTCTGAAGATCTTCATAATCCACTCTTAGCTTCTCAAGATCTTGCTTTCTTTGAAGGAATTCATAAGAAAGCTTCTCGTGATCAGATAAGAGATTGTTATGATGACCTTGAAGGTTGTCAAACTTGGACTGAAGTCTCTAAAGATTTTCAGTCAAGGTTTTAGTGCGATCCATTTCTTCACCAAACATATCATCACTTTTATCTAGCATGTTTTGAACTTTTTCAAAAGCCTTTTGTTGTTTCACAGCAATCTTAGCAAGTTTAGAGTAGCTGGGCTTGAGGTTTTCATCAGATTCATCCTCACTAGACTCACAGGAGGCGTATTTAGTTACCTTGGCACCCTTTGTCATGAAGCAATAGGTGGGAGCGTAGTCATCATTGCCTTCATCAGCCTTGTTGGTGAAGCCATTTTCTTCAGAGTTGAAGATAGACTTGCTGACGAATGCAGTAGCGAGAGCTAGGCTCGCCACACCAGACTCGGACTCCTCATATGCCTCCTCGTCCTCATGTTCCTCAGATTCAGCCTCAGAGTACATTTCCTTGCCAACAAATGCCCGAGCCCTCTTGGAGCTGCTCTTCTTGTGAGATGAAGACTTCGAGGATTTTGATGATGAAGACTTTGAGGATTTCTTCTTCTTCTTTGCGTCATCAGAACTGTAATCCTTGTATTTCTTCTTCTTTGATTCCTTATCCCACTCAGGAAAATCTTGGATGCAGTGACCAGGTTTCTTGCATTTATGGCAAAGCCTCTTCTTGTAGTCACTGGATGAGGAATCATTGCTCCTTGAGGATTTTCCAAAGCGACCACGTCTTGAGAACTTCTGAAATTTCTTCACGAGCAGTGCTAGTTCCTGGCCCAGTTCTTCAGGATCACCAAGGCTGCTAGCAGAGTCCTCATCTTCAGACTCAGAGAATGCCTTGGCCATTAGAGCACGTGATCTGCCATAGCTCGGACCATAGAGATCTCTCTTCTCAGAAGCTAGAACTCATGAGTATTTAGCCTCTCGAGGATATCAGCGGGATCATGTGACTTGTAGTCAGTACGCTCTTGAACCATTAGTGCCAGAGTATCAAATGAAGAATCGAGCGATCTCATCAATTTCTTCACCACCTCATGGTCGGTGATGTTAGTGGCGCCCAGTGCTTGAAGCTCGTTTGAGATGTCGCTGAGGCGATCGAAGGTTTGCTGGACATTTTCATTGTCGAGTCTTTTGAAGTGGTTGAAGATATTGCGAAGAACGTCAACACGAGAGTCACGTTGAGTTGAGACTCCTTCATTCACTTTGGACAGCCTATCCCAGATAAGCTTAGCAGTTTCCAAAGCACTTACTCTTCCATACTGTCCTTTGATCAGATGGCCACATATGATATTCTTTGCTTGAGAATCGAGTTGCTTGAATCCCTTCACATCAGTAGCGTTCAGAGAAGGTGTGACTGAGGGAACACCATTTTCCACAACATACCAAAGATCGTTATCAATTGCCTCAAGATGCATTCGCATCTTATTCTTCTAGTAGGGGTAGTCCGTTCCATCGAAGGTAGGACACCCAGTTGAGACCTTGATCATACCTGCGGTCGACATAACTAAAACTCCAGGAGGTTAAACCAAAATCACAAAGAACAAGGGAGTACCTTGCTCTGATACCAATTGAAAGTGCGTTATATCGACTAGAGGGGGTGAATAGGAGATTTTTATGAATTCTTCACTGAGGAACTTGCTGGTGAGGAAATTCCTAAATGAAGAACTACTAGCAGCGGAATAAGTACTCAAATGTAAACATAACTGAACACAAGCATGGTCATCATGATGGAATGAATACAAGCATAGAGTACAGAAAGCGTAAACACAGGATAACACCGAAAGAAGACGGATAGACTGAAGAAATTGAACTGAGGAAATTGAGAAAGTCTTCAGTCAAAATCTTCAAACAGATATGAACAGGCGCACAACAACAGAATTAGGAAATGAAAGAGTTGAGGAAATAGAACCAGTAAGCTTGGTGAAGACAATGATTTGGTAGACCAGTTCCAACTGTTGTCTCAGTTGTACGTCTGGTTGGAGCGGCTGAGTATTTAAACTTGAGGACACCCAGTCCCGGACACACAGTCCTCACTGTATTCTCCTTGAGATAAGGTCACATAGACCTTGCCCAATCACTCGTGGTAAGTCTTCAGGTGACTTTCCAAACCTTCACAGACTAGGTCACTCGGCAATCCACAATTCCTCTTGGATGCTCTAGACCATGACGCCTAACCGTCTGGAAGAAGCACAGTCTTGAAAGGTAACAAGCATCGGATCCACGCAGGATCAATCTCTTCAGTGATGCTAAATCACTTTGGGTTTGTAGGTGTTGGGTTTGGGTTTTCCTCACTTGATGATTTTCGCTCAAAGTCCTCGGAGGATGGGATGCTCTCAAATGACAAGTGTCAGTTTCTCTCGGAGCAGCCAACTAGCTAGTGGTTGGAGGGGGAGGCTATTTATAGCCTAGGGAGCAGCCCGACATGATAAGACATAAATGCCCTTGTCTGATATGACCGTTAGGTGGGTAGATACTTTGGGACAGCTGGCGTATAGCACAGCAACGGTCGGAATATTTGACTCTCAAATTCTTCAGGGCTATCATGTTCCTCACTGTGTAGGCAATTCACAATGGCGAATTCCTAACTCATCAGTCAGAACAAATTCCCCAGAGACCAGAAGAACTTCGTCTCTGTCACTGAAGAATATGACTGAACTGTATGAGATTTCCAATGGCTTCACTCGAAGGGATTGGTAGGTGTAGGATTTTGAGTTGAGCATCACATGGAAAATTTTCCTTAGTATTTCCTTGACCCCCTTTAACAGTATGGTGTTTCCTATGACTCAAGAAAGAGAAAATGAAACTATAAAACCACAAGTCTTCACGCTTCATGTTCCTCGAATGATTGCCAAGTCTTCAAGGTCACACCAATTTCTTCACTTCCAAAGTCTTCAGAAAGTCTTCAGAAGTCCAAAGTCTTCAGTCGAAGAACTTCGTTTTTTGGGGTCGACTTTCTCTGTAAATATCAAACTCCTCATAGACTTATAGACTTGTGTACACTCACAAACGCATCAGCCCCTTAACCTATAAGTCTACAATACACCAAAATCACTAAGGGGCACTAGATGCACTTACAACCACTCGATGACCCAGCGGAATCTTCGTGATTCCTCCGCATTAACGAAGGACCGGTTTCCCAGTCACGTATGTACACGCACCGTATTCTGATGAGTGCGGACATACCAAGGGCTATATAGTAGCCCCACTGTCAAACTCCTATGGCTATAGCCCCACCGTCAAACTCCTATGGCTAAGTGAAAGTGTTAAAGCTATATAGTCTGATTGCCTTGTTCGCCGCGCTATCACCTCCTCAATGGACCAAGACGTTGGATCAAGTGTGATTACGCGCTTTGCCGAACACCCCCGCATTATATGCGTGGGGGATGAAGCCGACGACTGCAAACTTTCAGGTTATATACATACATACATACATAAACGACCGCACAGGAGGCACTACAATACTTTACGGGCAAAAGTATAAATACAGCCTTTATTATCAAAAGCATTGTTTTTACAATCAAGATACATGTCACTAGAACATGGTATTCTTTGAGTACTGAGCTTCTATTAAATGGGCACCTTCTAGGACTTCTTCAAAATAGTGCTCGGGCGAGTCCTGACCCCCGGGCGGACCCCTGGTTGCAATATTGGTGGCCTCCATCTTCCCCCATAATGTCTTAACACGGGCAAGATCCATCCATGCACCCTCTATGCACGCCGACCTCTTGACGGCGTTGACATGCGGCACAACACGAAGAAATCATTGCACCAAACCAAAATAACTACCCAGGCTCGGCTCCTTCAGCCACAGATGATCCACGACGGCCTTCATGGCAAGCCCGGACAACCTATGGAGCTCGGCCCACTCGGCCATTTGCTCATTCAACAGCAGCGGACACTTTGGAGCACTAAACTGCGACCAGAACAATCTTTCCACCTCATGATCTTTCCGATCTTTGAAATACTCCTTCGCATCAGTAGCACTCTTTGCTAAATCCAAGTATGCGTCTGCAGAACTCCGCAATTGATCAAGAGGGGCATATTTTAGATCACCGAACTTCGTTCGCAATAAAAAGGGCCTCCTAGCAGCGATATCACCGGCTTGCCAAAGCTCCTCCCGCGCCGCTCTGATTTCAGAGCGAGTTTCCTTTGCTGCTTGCAAGGCCTTCTCTAGGTCAGTCGTTTTCATTTCGTTTTCCCTTTCGAGAAGCTCATATCGGCTGGCGGCATTTTGTAGCTCAATAGCCATGTTGGCTATTTTATCCTCACTCTGGTGATGAGCAACCTGTTCGGCTTTTAATTCTTCAACTGCCTTCAGGGCGGCCGCATCACTTCTCCTGGCTTGCTCCTTGGCTCGGGCAAGTTCTGCCCGAAGGGTCTCCACGGTGGCAGCTCCATCTGTAGTCAAAGCATACTATAAATACTAGCATCATGCTCTTCTTAATATTTGTTGACCACCCGAATATACATACCCAGTACCTCGTCAAGCCGCTTGTTCACAAGCATAATGTCCGCATCCGCCATGTCAAGTTGCCGCTTCAACTCAGCATATTCAGCAGTTCGGTCAGCCGCCGGATCTGCAGCCGCCTGTGCATGAAATTAGCTCTATCATTACCTCAGACTATGATCCTCTGCTTGCCTCGTCTGGACGGCAACCAGAGTCTTAGGGGCTACTATCTATACAAAGCACACCTTGCGTGTGCCATACAGTCAAATATATATATATATATATATATATATATATATATATATATATCAACTTGCGTACCTCAAAGCCTCTTAGCAGGCTTATAAAAGCTTCATTCAACCCGCTTTTTGTGGATGAAATCCTCTCAACCATCGTACCCATTAAGGTACGATGTGCCTCTGAGATAACCGCTTGCTCCAGAAGACCCATCAATGTGTCCGGCTGTACACCAGACAATCCCGGGCTTTTCCTGTTGGTCTCCTTAGGAGCCGAGAACTCTGGACTTCGGGCGGCCGAAGAGTTACCCTATGGCCTTTGCAGATCAGGAGAGATCCTCTGGGATGACACCTCAGGGTCGTCCGCCTCATGCGGCGGGGAAGCAAGGGGGCGTTTCGCTCTCCATCATCTCCGGAAGAAGATCCCCCGAGGACGAACATTGTTGAGAAGGGCTATGAGCCAGACTGCAAGACATATGTCTCGGTTGTTATTCTCAGGAAAAGAGCAGGGCATGCTTACGAAAGTGCCTTTGTTCACTCACAGCTTGGTTGATGGCTGGCCCCCTTGTGGGTGCTGTGCGGTAAGGGTGCCCTCCAGGGAAGGACCCCCTGGGGAAGGTTTCTTCCCCCATTTGGAAACCTCGTTTCCAAGTCTTCAGGGGCTGTCCTTTTCTTCCCGTGGGGAGAGGGGATTCTAGATTCTCCTCCCCGATCATCCTCAAACTCGGTGGCACTAATTCCCCCGGTTAGAATGCGTAATGTACCTCCAGCATGAAGCCCGCTTCTGGCTTCCCTATTCCTCCCCTCGTTCTCCCCCGATGGCATTTGATAAGGTGCGCGAGCCAGCATCCTAGTTAATACAGGATCCGGCGAGCCCTCGGGAAGAGGGGCCGAAAACCTGATCCTCTCCAGCTTTCTTATCCAATCCTGGCCAAGGGTGATTTTTCAGAATAATGTTGTGACAAATATAATGACAGCATGTTCGGTCGCGGAGTTACTTACTTGGGTATCTGGACGGTTGCAGTTGATACCCGCATCCTCTATTGTGTCCGGACACTTTACTCGTGATCCAAAGAATAGTCGATACATCCCTTCGAGCATCACGCCGAAGAAGTGTTGAATGGTTCACGGTCTTTCTGGGTTGAACTCCCATAGAGATCGACGTTGGCATGGCAGGACCCGATGAACTAACTTTACGTGACTTACTTTGACGAGACTGATATCCCTCTTGAGGAGATCTCGTATGCGGCTTTGCAATGTCAGCACGTCATTAACTGGTCCCCAGTCCAGCCCCTTGTTGACCCATGATGCCAGTTGTGGTGGAGGGGCAAAGCGAAAGGCTGGGGCGGCTGCCCACTTTGTACCTCGGGGTGATGTGATGTAAAACCACTCCCGTTGCCATAGGTCGGACACCTCTGTGAAGGAACCCGTTGGCCATAAGGCGTCAGCACCTTTGCTTAGTATAGCGCCTCCTCACTCCGTGTGTTACTCGTCGATCATCTTCGGCTTCACATTGAAGGTCTTGAGCCATAAGCCAAAGTGTGGGGTAATGCGGAGGAAGGCCTCACACACGATGATAAACGACGAGATGTGAAGGAAGGAATCTGGATCTAGATCATGAAAATCTAGCCCGTAAAAGAACATGAGCCCTCTAACAAAGGGAGTTGGAGATGAATACGACACTCTGTTGGGTTTGGGAGTGGGGATAACCTGCCCTTGAGCAGGTAGCCTATGAAGGATTTCGACGGTCAGATACCTAGCCTCCCTAAGCTTCTTGATGTCCTCCTCTGTGATGGAAGAGACCATCCACCGGCCTTGAAGGTTGGATCCGGACATGGTTGAAGGTCCGGAGCACTTAGACTGAACCTTGGGTGTTGGAACTCGAGATAGGGGAAGGGAAAGATTGGGCGTGGAAAGAAAAGGACAGGTCTTGACCTCTTTGTAAAGAGGGTGAATATCAAGCGTCCTCCACGTGGCCGTTTGGAACTTCCCTAAACCAAGGAGTCATACTAATGGCACGGTTGGGTTACCCGCGCCCGTATTGATGAGAATCCCGTGATAAGGGGAAAACGATCTCTGCTTTGACAAGACGTGCCAATAAAACTGCCTCGCAAGACGTGTAGTAGCAGGTTGAGAAAATCGGTTCGTATAATGACCGGGCCGTAGCATGATGTCACGCTATGAAAAGTTGTTAGTAGATTAGTTTTGTGGAATATTGTGCTCTCTACGGTGGTACGTGGAATTTGTTTTGTAGAGCCGGACACGATTCATGTGTTCAAAATCTACCTTCGAGTATTCGGAGAAGGAACCCACCTTGCAATGTCGAAGACAATCTGCGCGCCGGACTCATCGTCATTGAAGCTTGGTTCAGGGGCTACTGAGGGAGTCCAGGATTAGGGGGTCCTCGGACAGCCGGACTATGTACTTATGCCGGACTATTGGACTATGAAGATACAAGATTGAAGATTTCGTCCCGTGTCCGGGTGGGACTCTCCTTTACGTGGAAGGCAAGCTTGGCAATTCGGATATGTAGATTTCCTTCTTTGTAATCGACTCTGTGTAACCCTAGCGCCCTTTGATGTCTATATAAACTGGAGGGCCTAGTCCGTAGGAGAACAACAATCATAATCATAGGCTAGCTTCTAAGGTTTAGCCTCTACGATCTCGTGGTAGATCAACTCTTGTAATACTCATATCATAAAGATTAATCAAGCAGGAAGTAGGGTATTACCTCCATCGAGAGGGCCCGAACCTGGGTAAACATTGTGTCCCCCGCCTCCTGTTACCATTAGCCTTAGACCCACAGTTTGGGACACCCTACCCGAGATCAGCCAGTTTTGACACCGACAAAGACCGAAAAGTTAGTGAAAGGAAATAGAGAGTTTGCAATCCCATCTCGGTGAGACCAAGATCCCTATCGGTGAGATCGAAGTAACAATGGTTTTTGGCAGTGGCTATGTCAAGTGAAACTCGATGGTGCCGGATAGATCAAATTGGTGGGGCCGAGTTTGACATTTAGTTTTAGGACATATGTGGATGTGAGAAAGTGGTTGAGGGTTTTGGAGCATATCACAAAGCATTTTGAGCAAGTAACCCATTATGCAACACCTCATCCCCTTTTAATAGTATTGGCTTTCCCATGGAGTCAATGTGATCTTGGATCACTAAAATGAAAATGTAGATTCTTGAGCTTGTTGCCAATATATGTCCTTTGCATTTTGAGGGGGTCCACATCTCTAGTCCCATGCCCAACATTGAACTGTCTAAAATGATTATCTTGAAATAGCATTAGTTCAATGAAATATACGTTGTTAAGAATTACCAAAACCACCCAGGGATTAGTTGCACTTTCAATCTCCCCCTTTTTGGTAATCGATGACAACATATAGATCAAAGCTTTGACAAATGATAATAAGAATGAAGTACATTGTCGCTTTGAGAGGTATGTGATAAGTAAGAGCTCCCCCTAAATTTGTGCATAGTTAAAATTTGCTTTGGAATACAAATGCACAATCTGTTAGGATCATGGGTTACTCTTCAATGTCACATACATCTTGGTGGAGCGCTCAAAATGATAACAAATAAGAACAAGCACTCATCACCAAGGCAAAGTGAATGATCATACATGAGATAGATATTGTTAACATCCAAGCATAAGCATAAAGAGTGATATGATCAAGCACATGATCATACAAAGTATCTCACACAAATAGACATAATGTATCTCAAACAGGCAAGCAAAGCAAATAAGTAGCAAAAAGAGACAACTCTCTCTCTCTCTCCGAAGCCTATGATCTATACACTTTCTCCCCCTTTGGCAACAAGTTACCAAAAATCTCGAAAATGCATATTGCTATGCATCTCTCTATGATTGATCTTAGGGAGGTGGTGTTGAGATGACTCCAAGGAAGAAAGCTTCTGTAGAGGTTGTTGGAACTGGAGGGGTTGCCACTGGAGGGGCAACAGGAGCTGTAGGAGCTGTAGCTGCAGGTGCTGAAGTTGTAGCTCTAGTGTTTGTCACTAGCACTACTTCAGACCTCTGTGACCTAGGCTCCATGTTGAACACATGTGTAGTAGCTATGCCCTTTCTCTCCTAAGCTTCTTCCTGGAGTTCTTCAACAGTTCTCTGAATCTCAGTTACCTTCAAGTCCAGATCATAGAATTTTTCTTCTATTATCCTCTCCAAGCTCTCCTAGTTCTGAGTCAGGGTAGCTAGTCCTTCTCAACCCTCAAGATGGATTGAATCAGAAACCCAAGCTGGTCTTTTTTTGGACTTGAGAAAGACTTCTTAAGCCTCTGCTGCACTTGGCATCTTTGCTTCTTTTGCTGCCCTGGCCTTCTCCTTCTTCTCATGAGCTGCAACTAAAGATTGATCATTAGCATCCACGACAACTGTGTTGTCCTCAAATTCAGGCGGCAAAGGAAGGTGTTCTTTGTCCAAAAGATACACTCCTTGCTTCATCTTGTAAATGATTAGCTCTTGGATGTGTGGAGCATATCAACAAGATCTCTTCTGGTTAGCTGTTGTCCTTTTGATTGTCTCTATAATTAGGCTCGTCACCTTGAATTTCTGTGGTACAACATCAAACAACTGCAACAAGTTGATGGAATGGCCTCTGATCATCCTGTGATCTCCAGATTTGGGCAACAAAGTGTGACTCAATATAGTGTTTATAGTGGCCAAACCGGATAGCAGATAGTAATTACATCCAAACTTGTGTGTTTCCAAGGCCTCATCTGGAATTTCCTTATACATATTGGCCATGGTGTTGTGATCCTTCTTCTTCTCGGCATACACATCAGTTTGATGTTCTTCTTCTGTAGGGGCATTTATGAGCCTAGCCCACTTATCAATAGTTGATTGGTGCCTCTACCCTTCTATCATCCACACAATTCTTTCATCTAGATAGAAATGAGTTGTTGAGTAGAATTGCATAATGAGCTCATCATTCCATTTGGTGAGCTTCTGACCAATAAAGTCATCAACACCATTAGCTTTGAAGCTTTCATGCACTCCTGGGAAATGATCAGCATTAGCATCAATGAATTTGCAATCCACCCATCTCATATCACTGACTATGGGTTTCTTATCCAGCAATATTGTCTCATGGAAATCATGTTGCTCTTTGGTGTGGAACCTGTAGTCCACTGCAGTCCTCCTCCCCACAGCATAAGGACCAGCTTGTCTCCACTTCCTGAGACTAGCATCCTTTCTATCCATCATATTTTTAGCCATTGGATGACTGTCATTATGGTCTGGAATCTTGGGCTTGACCTTTCTGAGCACTTTGGCTACAGCTTCTTCAGCGGCTTCAGGCACTGGGGCCTTGTTCTTCTCTATAGCAGGTATGTTTTTGGTACTTTTCTTTGGAGCTTGAACTGGAGCTTTGGGTGCTGTCTTGGGTTTTGAAGGAGCTGCCTAGACTTGATGGCATCCCCCATCAGTTTTTGTGCCTTTGCAGGAGGTGCTTGAGCAACAACCTCTTCTTCCTCTTCGTATTCACTTTCAGAGTTCTTCCTCATTGAAGGATTTACAATCACTCTAGCTGTTGTCTTTCTGACCCTCTTCTCCCCTTCTTCACCTGCTTTTGGCTCAAGTGTGAAGACCATTGTTTCCTGAGTGGAAGTTCTGGCGTTTGACATGGGAACTCTCCTGGCAGGTGCATTCTTGTGCATTACAGGCTTTCTTGTAGCAGCAGTTCCATATTCCTTTTTCAGCACCTTCTTCTTGGAGCTAACTTCCTCCTCAGCAGCCACATAATCCTCATCCTCTGAAATTGAGGTTTTCTTCTTTCTTTTCCTTGTTTCTGCCTTGGGCAAGTTGCTTGGAGTGCTCTTGCTGCCATCATCTAAGCTGCTGGAGGGACTAGTGCCCTTACTCATGTGCACTTGCTCTTCTGATTTCTTCTGGCTATCACTCTGGTCATACATTCTGCACAGCAAACTGAGAACTGTCCTTGTGAATAGATGTAGATGAAGTAGAGTAGATGAGCATCACAAAGTGCAGAGTTTTTGCAAAAAGAATGAGTCAAAAACTTAGTTTTAGTTTTCTACAGAAGCATTTCGGAGCAACCGATTTGTACAACTCGGCGACATCAAAGCAACTTTGGAGTCTAAACATGTGGAATTGGTCAGACCGAGGCATAGTTCGGTGACTCCGAGTTTGCTAGGGTTTCACAAAGTCTTGGTATCGGTCATACTGATTTGCAATTTTCGGTCAGACCGAAAATCACTTGTGCTTTGACCTAAGCCAAATTGGTCGAACCAATTCCTACAACTCCGTCGGTCCGAGATGAGTCCGGCGGAAACCTAACCCTAAATTTTCAAATCAAATCTAGTCTAATGGAGATTCTCTGTGGATGGATCGATCTCATACGTGGAATAGAACATGGCATTGTCCTTGTGCATAGAGTCGGAAGTAAAAGAGTGCACAAGGGGTCGAACTCATACCCTAGTTCGGCGATGAGTTCGCTACGGCGACAACAGCGGCGAAGAAATCCATTGGCGGCAGCGGAGACCAGCGGCGGGAGGTCGCTGGAGACGAGGTGATGATCAGGAGACTCGAGAGGCAGAGCATGACACGCGTGGGCAACAGGGTTGTGAAGTGATTTCCAAAATCTAGCTCGTCAGTATTTATATCCTGACACTATCGTTGTGACCGAGTGGAACAACTCGGTGGCACCAAGACGCAGAATTGCAAACGGTTACTGCAACTTGGTGAGACCGAAGGGTTCTAATTGGTTGCACCGAGATTGAAACTTGATCAACTCAGTGAACTCGGTGTGACCGAAATGGAGGAGTCAGTCAGACCGAAATACACAGTGAGGTTTTGGAAGTTTTAAGCCTATGACAAAATGGAACTCCGAGTGCTCCTCACACAGGGGGTTTGAATTTGACTTAGATCAAACTTTGTGATGTAGCATGAATAGAGTTTGAGAAGAGAAAAGCATAGATAGCTAGAGGGAGTTCTTAGGCATTCTTGTCCATCGATTTGGCAAAAAGAAGAAACTTCAAACAATCAAAGCAACAAATGGATGTCCTCGAATGAGAGAAAATATGCATCCAGCATGCTCACACAATAAAATGGCAATTAAAACATGTGGCAAAGCATGCACAATCACTCTAGCATCTATCAAGCAATTGGCGATGACTAGGTCATCTATCTATGAGTATATTGACATAGGAGTCAAATGAGAACATTTGATCATAAGTCATACTCATCGTTTAAGCACAAGTGGGGTACCACTTTTTACATAAAGCATTGTTGTGTTCACACCATTAGAGTTGCTTTAACTCAAATCTTAGAGTAAAGCTTCCCCTAGATGTGATATTCCCCCTTAAGAGGGATCAACTAACCTTGGGTTTTGTCAATGATGACTTCATGTAGATATCGAAGATGGGGATGCTCATTGTTGATGTAGATCATTTGAAGCAATCCCTTGGAGTGAGTTGCACTTTCAATACCTACATGGGTTAGTTCCACAAGGAACAAACAAGGATATCCATAGACATAAACTGAAGCACACACATGATGATGTCCATGAAAGCATTAGGTTACCTTGTCCCCTATCTTACCAACAAGAGGGTTTGTGACTCCTTGAACTAGTGCAAGATGTGGAAGTTGTTTGCACTTGTCCTTGCCAAAATAAATATGAGTGAAGTATGTTGGCGGAGTCACCCTTAAGAACTCTCTAGTTTTTCTTCTTCGGGATCCACATCATCTTGATGGGAATCCTTGGAGTTGTAGATGTACTTGACAAAGTAGAACTTGATGAAGTCTTGGGAACCCACTTGACCAAGGTCTTCGGAGCATCTTCAAATGAATTAATCTCTTCTTGAAGCGTGTCCTTGCCTTTTAGCTTGTGGTCTTGTGGTGGAAGATCATCTTGAGCTTGTGTCCTCTTGAATGAAGTAGGATCATACTTATCTTGTTGAGGAACAAACTTCGTCTTGGGGTATTGATCTTCTTCCCACTCAACTCCATTGGCATTAAACTTTCGTTCAAAACCAACACCTTGATTCTACTGGTGCCTTCCTTGCTTGCGTACAATTTCCTAAAATTGCTTACTTCCTGTAAGGCTTTTGTAAAAACCTTTCTCTATAATTCCCTTCAATAATATATTTTCTTGCTCAAGTGTAACTTGGCTAGGAGAATCATTAGTGGAATCAAGAGAACTACTAGAAGCAACAATATTGGTTTTAGCATGATTATTGTTACTACTAGAAGAAGGATCTTTCTTGTTCTTGTTGCTAGATTTTACTTGTAACATGTAAGTAGATAAGAGTAAACGCTTGGCAATGTAAGAAGAACTTTTCTTACGAAGATCATCATTGATGGCCTTTAAGAACTCATGCTCTTGCTCAAGATTGAGCTTTTTGAAGCCTAACTTCTCATAAGTTTTTAAAAGTTCTCGATGATCTTCTAAAGTAGTTTCATGAGCTAACTTAAGAGTGTTTAGTCCTTTACTTAGATGCTCAATCTTCTCCTTATCATTGTCATTCGTTTTAGCATGATTAATTGACGGTTCATCATTGTATTCATCACTGGAGTTGTCAACAAGTAAATCATCATCACCTAGCAAGTCATCTTCATCACTATTGAAATCAACATACTCGGGGTGTGTTACCTTGGGGCCTTTAGCCATGAACCATCTCCCAATTCCTTCATTTGGTGAGTCAAATATGTCGTAGGAGTTGGTTGACACAAGTGCTAGACCGGCAACACCTTCATCTTGAGTATATTCGGAGTCGGAGTGATAACTTATCTTGGAGTGATGGTCGGAGTCGGAGCCGGATACCCATTCACCAACATGAGCTTGATGTCTTCGTTTTGTGTAGCTCCTTGATGACTAGTCCTTCCTTTCTGAATCCTTGCTTCTTCGAGAGGTTCTTCGTTCATAATTATCGTCTCTACTCCTTCTCTCTCTTGGAGGTGATTCTTCCCTTCTACTTCTTCTTTTAGGTGAGTCTTCTCTTCTTTTGTAGGAAGCCATATACTCATTAGAGTAGTGTCCGGGTCTTCCACAATTGTAGCAGTTTCACTCACGACTAGAAGATCTTTTGTCATTGTAGGACCTTGACTTGGAACTTCTTTCCTTGCTTCTGCTCTTGTAGAACTTGTTGAAGTTCTTCACCATTAAGCTCAGTTCTTCATTGAAGGCTTGTTTCTCACTTGATGATGTAGGAGCATCACATGAGGCTTTGTAAGCACCACTAGACTTGTTGTGAAGCTCTTCTTTGTCCTTGAGTGACATCTCATGAGCAACAATTCTTCCAATGACTTCGGTTGGCTTGAGATCTTTGTAATTTGGCATCACTTGGATCAATGTGCACACAGTGCCATATTTTCCATCCAAGGCTCTCAAGATCTTTTTGATGATGAATTTGTGGGTCATCTCTTCACTTCCTAAGCTTGCAATCTCATTTGTGATGAGAGCAAGCCTAGAGTACATTTCAGCAACACCTTCACCATTCTTTATTTCGAACATGTCAAGTTGACTTTGAAGCACATCCAACTTGGATTCCTTGATGGAGTCGGTACCTTCATGCATATCAATCAAAGTATCCCAAATTTCCTTTGCATTCTCAAGACGGCTGATTTTGTTGAATTCTTCGGGGCACAATCCATTGAAGAGGATATCACAAGCTTGAGCATTGTATCGCAACATCTTCAATTCTTCCGCGGTAGCTTCACGGTTTGGTTCTCTCCCATCAGAGAATTCACCTTGCAAGACAATACACACAATAGCCCAAACGGCAGGGTTATGTCCAACAATATGCATATTCATCTTATGTTTCCAACTAGCAAAATTAGTACCATCAAAGTAAGGACCTATACGGTGGTAGTTTTCCTCGCTAGACGCCATACTCTCCTAGGTTGTGAAACCAAGGCTATGATCACCAAAGCCATGGAAATCAAGGCAAATGGAGAAGAAAGCTTTTATACCACTTGTAGGATCGAAAGTATGTCTTGAGGGGGGGGGTGATTAGACTACTTGACCAAATAAAAACTTAATCTTTTCCCAATTTTAGTTCTTGGCAGATTTTAGCAACTTAGCACAAGTCAAGCAATCACAATACAATTCAAGCAAGCATGCAAAGAGTATATGAGCAGCTGAAAGTAAAGCATGCAGCTTGCAAGAAAGTAAAGGGATGGGATTGGAGTGTGCAAACGCAATTGGAGACACAGTTGTTTTTGGTGTGGTTCCGATAGGTGGTGCTATCATACATCCATGTTGATGGAGCCTTCAACCCATAGAGGGTAACGGTTGCGCGAGTCCACGGAGGGATCCACCCACGAAGGGTCCATGAATAAGCAACCTTGTCTATCCCATCATGGCCATCACCCATGAAGGACTTGTCTCACTAGGGTAGATCTTCATGAAGTAGGCGATCTCCTTGCCCTTACAAACTCCTTGGTTCAACTCCACAATCTTGACGGAGGCTCCCAAGTGAAACCTAACCAATATAGGAGACACCACTCTCCAAAAGGTAATAGATGGTGTGTTGTTGATGAACTCCTTGCTCTTGTGCTTCAAATGATAGTCTCCCCAACACTCAACTCTCTCTCACAGATTTGGCTATGGTGGAAAGATGATTTGAGTGGAGAGCAACTTGGGGAAGGCTAGAGATCAAGATTCATGTGGAAGGATTGGAATATCTTGGCCTCAACACATCATTAGGTGGTTCTCTCTCAGAAAATGAGTAGTGGAAGTGTAGGTTTGTTATAATGGCTCTCTCTCTCTCCATGAATGAAGAGTGGGTGGAGGGGTATATATAGCCTGGACACAAAATCTAACCGTTACACATAGATTCCCAAACTCGGTGGGACCGAATCAGCAAACTCGGTCATACCGATTTAGTTCAAAATGTGAACGTTAGGATTTTCAGTGGGACCGATATAGTCATCTTAGTGGTACCGATGTGCTAGGGTTAGGGCATAACATAATCTCGGTGTGACCGATCGCGTGAACTTGGTGGGACAGATTTCAGCAAATAGGTACACAGATGGTTGGTCAGGCAAACTTGATGGGACTGATTCGCTCACTTCGGTGGGACCGAAGTGTTACGAAATGGAAACAGGGAGTTTGCAATGCAGACTGGGTAGGACCGATTTGCTCTTTCGGTGAGACCGAAAAGTTACAAAAAGGAAACAGAGAGTTTGCAATCCCATCTCGATGAGACCGAGATCCCTATCGGTGAGACCGAAGTAACTAGGGTTTGTGAAAGTGGCTATGTCAAGTGAAACTAGGTGGAGTTGGATAGATCAAATCGGTGGGGCCGAGTTTGTCATTTAGGTTTAGGACATATGTGGATGTGAGAAAGTGGTTGAGGTTTTTGGAGCATATCACAAAGCATTTTGAGCAAGTAACCCATTAAGCAACACCTCATTCCCTTTTAATAGTATTGGCTTTCCTAAGGACTCAATGTGATCTTAGATCACTAAAATGAAAATGTAGGGTCTTGAACTTGTTGCCAATATATGTCCTTCACATTTTGAGGGTTCCACATCTATAGTCCATGCCATGCCCAACATTGAAATGTCTGAAATGATTATTTTAAAATAGCATTAGTTCAATGAACTATATGTTGTTAAGAATTACCAAGACCACCCAAGGATTAGTTGCACTTTCAATCGACCGCTATCCAGCATGCATCTAGAGTATTAAGTTCATAAAGAATGGAGTAATGCATTAAGCAAGATGACATGATGTAGAGGAATTAAATCAAGAAATATGGTGAAAATCCCATCTTGTTATCCTCGATGGCAACAATACAATACGTGCCTTGCTGCCCCTACTGTCACTGGGAAAGGACACCGCAAGATTGAACCCAAAGCTAAGCACTTCTCCCATTTCAAGAAGTATCAATCTAGTAGGCCAAACTAAACAGATAATTCGAAGAGACTTGCAAAGATATCAAATCATGCATATAAGAATTCAGAGAAGAACCAAATAATATTCATAGATAATCTTGTTCATAAGTCCACAATTCATCGTAACTCGGCAAACACACCACAAAAGAATATTACATCAAATAGATCTCCAAGAACATCGAGGAGAACATGGTATTGAGAATCAAAGAGAGAGAAGAAGTCATCTAGCTAATAACTATGTACCCGAAGGTCTGTAGTAAACTACTCACGCTTCATCGGAGCCCCCTCCGGCAGATCGTCGGAAAATGCCCCAAGATGGGATCTCACGGGTACAGAAGGTTACGGCGGTGGAAAAATGGTTTCATGTTTTTAGGATATAAGAGTATATATAGGCGAAGGAACTAGGTCAGGGGAGCTACAAGGGGCCCACGAGGGTGGGGGCGCGCCTACCCCCCTAAGCGTGCCCTCCTGCCTCGTGGCTTCCTCGTTGCGTCTCCAACTTCATCTCCAAGTCTTCTCATTTGCTTTCAGTCGAAGAAAGATCATCGCGAAGGTTTCATTATGTTTGGACTCCGTTTGGTATTCCTTTTCTGCAAAACTCTAAAATAGGCAAAAAGACAAAAACTGGCACTGGCCCTTGCTTAATAGGTTAGTCCCAAAAATAATATAAAATAGCATATTAAAGCCCATTAAACATCCAAAACAGATAATATAATAGCATGGAACAATAAAAAATTATAGATACGTTGGAGACGTATCAAGCATCCCCAAGTTTAATTCCTGCTCGTCCTCGAGTAGGTAAATGATAAAAACAGAATTTTTTATGTGGAATGCTACGTAACATATTTATCAATGTAATTTTCTTTATTGTGGCATGAATGTTCAGATCCGAAAGATTCAAGACAAAAGTTTAATATTGACATAAAAACAATAATACTTCAAGCATACTTAACAAAGCAATCATGTCTTCTCAAAATAACATGGCGAAAGAAAGCTATCCCTACAAAATCATATAGTCTGGCTATGCTCTATCTTCATCACACAAAATATTTAAATCATGCACAACCCCGGTTTCAGCCAAGCAATTGTTTCATACTTTAGTACTTTCAAACTTTTTCAATCTTCACACAATACATGAGCGCGCGCCATGGACATAGCACTATAGGTGGAATAGAATGGTGGTTGTGGAGAAGACAAAAAGGAGAAGATAGTCTCACATGAACTAGGTGTATCAATGGGCTATGGAGATGCCCATCAATAGATATCAATGTGAGTGAGTAGGGATTGCCATGCAACGGATGCACTAGAGCTATAAGTATATGAAAGCTCAAAAAGAAACTAAGTGGGTGTGCATCCAACTTGCTTGCTCACAAAGACCTAGGGAATTTTGAGGAAGCCCATCATTGGAATATACAAGCCAAGTTCTATAATGAAAATTCCTACTAGTATATGAAAGTGACAACATAGGAGACTCTCTATCGTGAATATCACGGTGCTAATTTTAAGAACAAGTGTGGAAAAAGGATAGTAATATTGCCCCTTCTCTCTTTTTCTCTCATTTTTTTATTTGGTCCTTCTCTTTTTATATGTCCTCTTTTTTTCCTCTGGAGTCTCATCCCGACTTGTGGGGGAATCATAGTCTCCATCATCCTTTCCTCATATGGGACAATGCTCTAATAATAGAGATCATCACACTTTTATTTACTTACAACTCAAGAATTACAACTAAATACTTAGAACAAAATATGACTCTATGTGAATGCCTCCGGCGGTGTACCGGGATGTGCAATGATTCTAGAGTGATATGTATGAAAGAATTATGAACGGTGGCTTTGCCACAAATACGATGTCAACTACATGATCATGCAAAGCAATATGACAATGATGGAATGTGTCATAATAAATGGAACAGTGGAAATTTTCATGGTAATATATCTCGGAATGGCTATGAAAATGCTATAATAGGTAGGTATGGTGGCTGTTTTGAGGAAGGTATATGGTGGGTGTATGGTATCGGCGAAAATTGCACGACACAAGAGAGGCTAGCAATGGTGGAAGGGTGAGAGTGCGTATAATCCATGGACTCGAAATTAGTCATAAAGAACTCACATGCTTATTGCAAAAATCTACAAGTCATCGAAACAAAGTACTACACGCATGCTCCTAGGGGAAGGGTTGGTAGGAGTTAACCATCGCGTGATCCCGGCCTCCACTCATAAGGAAGACAATCAATAAATAAATCATGCACCAACTTCATCACATAACGGTTCACCATATGTGCATGCTACGAGAATCAAAAAATTTAACACAAGTATCTCTCAAATCACAACTAATCTACTAGCATGACTCTAATATCATCATCTTCATATCTCAAAACAATCATAAAGAATCGAACTTCTCATAGTATTCAATGCACTTCATACGAATGTTTTTATTATACCCATCTTGGATGCCCATCATATTAAGACTAATTTTATAACCTAAGCAAATTACCATGCTGTTATAAAAGACTATCAAAATAATATAAGTGAATCATGAGAGTTCAACAATTTCTATAAAATAAAACCACCGACGTGCTCTAAAAAGATATAAGTGAAGCACTAGAGCAATATTATCTACCTCAAAACATATAAGTGAAGCACATAGAGTATTCTAAAAAATCATGATTCATGCATGTCTCCCCCAAAAGGTGTGTAAATCAAGGATGATTGTGGTAAAATTAAAATAAAATATACAAATCATACAAGACGCTCCAAGCAAAACACATATCATGTGGTGAATAAAAATATAGCCTCAAGTAAAGTTACCGATAGACGAAGACGAAAGAGGGGATGCCTTACGGGGCATCCCCAAGCTTAGGCTTTTGGTTTCCCTTGAATTTTACCTTGGGGTGACTTGGGCATCCCCAAGCTTAGGCTCTTGCCACTCCTTATTCCAAAGTCCATCAAATCCTTACCCAAAACTTGAAAATTTCACAACACAAAACTTCAATAGAAAATCTCATGAGCTCCGTTAGTATAAGAAAATAAATCACCACTTTAAGTTACTGTTGTTAACTAATTCTTTATTTATATTGGTGTAAAACCTAATGTATTCCAACTTCTCTATGGTTCATACCCCCCGATACTACTCATAGATTCAACAAAATATGCAAACAAGACGCAAAAAACAGAATCTGTCAAAAACAGAATAGTCTGTAGTAATCTGTAACTCTCCAATACTTATGTAACTCCAAAAATTCTGAAATAAATTGTTAGACGTGAGGAATTATTTGATTAATCTTCTTAAAAAAGAATCAACATAAAATCACTCTTCTATAAAAAATGACAGTTAATCTCAGGAGCGTAAAGTTTGTGTGTTTTTACAGCAAGATTGCATTGACTTCCACCCAAGTCTTCCCAAAGGTTCTACTTGGCACAAACACTAATTAAAATTTAAAACCGCATCTAACCAGAGGCTATATGAATTATTTATTACTAAAAAGGATCAAAAAGTAAAGAACAAAAATAAAATTGGGTTGCCTCGCAACAAGCGCTATCGTTTAACGCCTCTAGCTAGGCATAAAAACACGAATAGATCTAGGTATTGCCATCTTTGGTATGCAATCCATAAGTGGCTCTCATAATAGATTCATAAGGTAATTTAATTTTCTTCCGAGGAAAATGTTCCATGCCCTTCCTTAACAGAAATTGGAATCTAATGTTTCCTTCTTTCATATCAATAATTGCACCAATTGGTCTAAGGAAAGATCTACCAAGAATAATAGGACATGTAGGATTGCAATCTATATCAATAACAATGAAATCTATGGGCACATAATTCCTATTTTCAACAATAAGAACATCATCAATCCTTCCCATAGGTTTCTTAATGGTGGAATCTGCAAGATGAAAATTTAAAGAACAAACATCAAATTCACGAAAACCTAGCACATCACACAAAGTTTTTGAAATCGTGGAAACACGAGCACCCAAATCACTCAAAGTATAGCACTCATAATCTTTAAACTTAATCTTAATAGTAGGTTCCCACTCATCACAAAGTTTTCTAGGAATAAAAACTTCTATTTCAATCTTTTCTTCGAAAGATTGTGTCATAGCATCAACGATATGTTTAGTAAAAGCTTTGTTTTGATTATAAGCATGAGGAGAATTTAACACGGATTGCAACAAGGAAGAACAATTGTCATAATTAAATTCCTTGAAACCCAAAATAGTGGGTTCGTTGCTACGTGAAGTCTTGACCTCTTCAATTCCACATTTATCAATTTTTGCATCTAGATCTAAAAACTCTGAATCATTGGGACGCCTTTTAACTAAAGTTGACTCATCTCCAGTCCCATCTTTATCAAGATTCATATTGGAAAACAAAGATTTAACAGGAGTCACATCAATTACTTTTAGATCTTCATCACTATTATCATGAAAACTAGAAGAACACGCTTTTACAAACCAATATTTTTTAGCACACATCTTAGCTGTTCTTTATTTGCACTCATCAATGGAAAATCTCATGGCATTGAGAGACTCATTGATATCATGCTTAGGTGGAATAGATCGAAGTTTCAAATAATCAGCATCAAGAGAAATTCTATCCACGTTCCTAGCCAATTCATCAAACTTAAGCAATTTTTCTTCAATCAAAGCATTGAAATTCTTTTGCGAACTACTAAATTATTTAACACTATTCTCAAAATCAGAGGGCATCTTATTTAAAAATTCCATAAGAGTCGTTGTAGGAATTACCATAATTATTAGTGGAATTACTAGGAAACGGCCTAGGATTGAAATTGCCTCTATACGCGTTGTTACCCAAATTGTTCCTACCAACAAAATTCACATCCATTGATTCATTATTATTCTCAATCAAAGTGGACAAAGGCATATCATTAGGATCATGAGAAACACTTTTATTAGCAAATAATTTCATAAGTTCATTCGTCTTTCCACTCAAAACATTAATCTCTTCAATCGCATGGACTTTTTTACTAGTGGATCTTTCGGTGTGCCATTGAGAATAATTAACCATAATATTATCTAGGAGCTTAGTAGCTTCTACTAAAGTGATTTCCATAAAAGTGCCTCCCATGGCCGAATCTAAAAGATTTGTAGAAGCAATATTCAATCCGGCATAAAAATTTAGTATAATCATCCACAAATTTAAACCATGTGTAGGGCAATTACGTATCATTAATCTCATCCTCTCCCAAGCTTGTGCAACATGCTCATGATCAAGTTTCTTAAAATTCATAATATCGTTCCTAAGGGAGATCATCTTAGCGGGAGGAAAATACTTAGAGATAAAAGCATCTTTGCACTTATTCCATGAATCAATACTATTTTTAGGCAAAAATGAGAACCAAGTTTTAGCACGATCTCTAAGCAAAAACGGAAATAGCTTCAATTTAACAATATCATTATCCGCATCTTTCTTCTTTTGCATATCGCACAAATTAACGAAATTGTTTAGATGGGATTCGACATCTTCACTAGGAAGGCCAGAAAATTGATCTTTCATAACAAGATTCAACAAAGCGGCATTAATTTTACAAGATTCAGCATTAGTAGTAGGAGCAATCGGCGTGCTAACAAAATCATCGTTGTTGGTGTTGGAAAAGTCACGCAATTTAGTATTATCTTGAGCAATCGTGACAAGCAATCAATCCAACACACAAGCATGCAAGAAGCAAGAGAAAAGAGACGAACAGGAGAGGGGCGAAGAAAAGGCAAAGGTTTTCGAAAATCATTTTAGAAGTGGGGGAGAGGAAAATGAGAGGCGAATGGCGAATAATGTAATGCAAGGGAGAAGAGTTTATGATGTGTACTTGGTATGCCTTGACTTGACGTAGATCTCCCCGGCAATGGCGCCAGAAATCCTACTTGCTACCTCTTGAGCTTGCATTGGTTTTCCCTTGAAGAGGAAAGGGTGATGGAGCAAAGTAGTGTAAGTATTCCCCTCAGTTTTGAGAACCAAGGTATCAATCCGGTTGGCGACGACGCACAAGTCAACGAATACCTGTACAAACAATCAAGAACTTGCAACCAACGCTATAAAGGGGTTGTCAATCCATTCACGGTCACTCGCAAAAGTGAGATCTGATAGAGATAGATAAATAGTAAAGTAAATATTTTTGGTATTTTGGTTTATAGATTGGAAAGTAAAGATTGCAAAATAGTAGATCGGAAACTAGCAAGATGTAAAAAAGTTTTACTAATATGGAAAAGAGACCCGGGGGCCATGGGTTTCACTAGTGGCTTCTCTCGAGATAGCATAAATTACGGTGGGTGAACAAATTACTGCCGCGCAATTGATAGAAAAGCGCATAATTATGATGACATCTAACGCAATGATCATGAACATAGGCATCACGTCCGTGTCAAGTAGACCGACTCCTGCCTGCATCTACTACTATTACTCCACACATCGACCGCTATCCAGTATGAATCTAGAGTATTAAGTTCATAAAGAACAGAGTAACGCATTGAGCAAGATGACATGATGTAGAGTAATTAACTCAAGCAATATGATGAAAACCCATCTTGTTATCCTCGATGGCAACAATACAATACGTGCCTTGCTGCCCCTACTATCACTGAGAAAGGACACCGCAAGATTGAACCCAAAGCTAAGCACTTCTCCCATTGCAATAAAGATCAATCTAGTAGGCCAAACTAAACCGATAATTCGAAGAGACTTGCAAAGGTATCAAATCATGCATATAAGAATTCAGAGAAGAACCAAATAATATTCATAGATAATCTTGTTCATAAATCCACAATTCATAGGATCTCGGCAAACACACCGCAAAAGAATATTACATCAAATAGATCTCCAAGAACATCGAGGAGAACATGGTATTGAGAATCAAAGAGCGAGAAGAATTCATCTAGCTAATAACTATGGACCCGAATGTCTGTGGTAAACTATTCACGCTTCATCGGAGAGGTAATGTTGTTGATGTAGAAGCCCTCCATGATCGAATCCCCCTCCGGCTGATCGCCGGAAAAGGCCCCAAGATTGGATCTCATAGGTACAGAAGGTTGCGGCGGTGGAAAAGTGGTTTCATGGCTCCCCCTGATGTTTTTAGGGTATAAGAGTATATATAGGTGAAGAACTAGGTCAGGGGAGCTACGAGGGGCCCACGAGGGTGGGGGCGTGCCTACCCCCTGGGCGCGCCCTCCTGCCTCATGGCTTCCTCGTTGCGTCTCGGACTTCATCTCCAGGTCTTCTGGTTTGCTTTAGGTCCAAGAAACACTACTAGGGAAAACCTTATACACAGAAATTTAGCAACAGCGCGGGTCAAAAGAGTGCGCTAGTGCTATATAGCAGTAGCGATCAAAGAAAAACCGCGCTACAGATACAAACTTAGCAGTAGCGCATGTGGTTAAGAAAGCGCTACTACTAATATTCCCATTGACAGAATGCTAGGCTACGCATAGCAGTAGCGGGCTTCGAAGAAACGCGCTACTGCTAGGGCATAATTAGCAGCGGGAAGAGCGCTACTACTAACGGAAATAAAATAAGATGAAAAACAAATAGAAAAGTAAATGAAAATGAAAGAAATAGAAAAAGGAGAAAGGCAAAAATAAAATGTAAAGCAAAATAAATGAAAAGGCGAAAAATCGGAGGAAGGCATAGCAGCAGCGTTTGTTTGTAAGAGGCGCTATAGCTAACGTAGCTGCAGTGCGTGTCCTAGACCCCCGCTATAGAAACAGAATAGGACATTAAAAAAGGAAGAAATTTACATAGCTATAGCAGCAGCGCGTTTTGCAGAAACCGCTATAGCTATCTTAGCTATAGCGCGTTTTGAGAAACGTGCTACCGCTAAGTTTGACTTAGCCAAAAAACCGTTTCCCCCCGGCCACCACTTCTCCCCCAAATCCCTCAACCCACCCCCCGCGCGCGCCGCCGTCTCCCCGATTCACAGTCACCCCACTTCAATGCGGACGATGACGCCACCAGAGCCGTGCGCCGTCGACGTCACCAGAGCCGCCCCCAACACCACGGAGCCGCGCGGCCTCGTCAACGCCACCGGAGCCGCCGTCGACGCCACCTTCCTCGCCATCACCGGAGATGCCCCTGCCTCCCTCGCCGTCACCGGAGACGCCCCTGCCTCCCTCGCCACCACTGCCTCCGTCGCCACCACCGGAGCCATCATCTGTAAGCCCCCACCCCTCCTCTCTCTCTCATGCATAGGTTAGCCAGTTTAATTAGGTTAATTATCTAGGTTAGGGAAAAAAATTAGTTAGGGCATTGACAGAGAAGTTGTTAGGTTAACTAGTTTAATTAGGTTAATTATCTAGGTTAGTGCAAAAACTTAGTTAGGGCTTTGACAGAGAACTAGTCAGGTTAACTAGTTTAATTAGGTTAATTATCCAGGTTAATTAGTGCAAAAATTTATTTTAGGGTTTGACAGAGAACTAGCTGCGTTAACTAGTTTAATTAGGGTTAATTATCTAGGTAAACTAGATTAACTAACTAGGTTAAATAGGTAGGTTAATTAGGTTCGTTTGATTAACAAGCTAGGTTAAGTAGATTGGCAAAGGTTTTTGATTTTTGAAAAGACCACTATTTTTCAAGGAAAAGAATTTAGGAAAATTTTATTTTTCATTGAAGTGGTCATGTTATATCTTTTCATTGAAGTTGTTCGATTGTGCCCAAGTGGCTTTGTTGTTTCCAGGGAATGATGCTGAGTGGCCTATGTTTTGCCGGAATGTTGATTCATTTCTGTTCCGGCAAATTTCAGGTTCTCGATTTGTCCACTTTTTAGCAAAGGTCATGCCAAAATTTCCCGTGAATTTCGGCATGACTTGTGCTACAAACTAGGACATATCGAGTGCCCGGGATTTGCCGCACCAGGAAGGAGTCAACATTCCTGCAAAACAATTGTCCTTTTTTATGTCATTATTCATTTTATTAGGTCTAGAATTAATGGACTAGATTTAATCATAGGAAACATGGCTAGAAACGATGAAGGACAGGGTTCTGGTGATTGCGACGACGTCTACTGGGCAGCAGACGAATTTTTTAGCCTTACCGACGATCAATAGATGTTGTTGCTGGGCCCACCGGTGGCATCGGGGATTGAGACTGACACACAGACCGGTGCTGAGACCGACACGCAGACCGGTGCTGAGACTGAGACCGGCGCAGAGATTCAGACCGGCATCGAGACCGGCGCTGAGACCGGTGCTGCCTCGGGGAGCGGAGCTGGTATACAACCGAAAGCAAAGAGGCAACGGGTTCCTAACAAACTCAGGACTACTAGACTGGTGGTCACGGAGGTGGACAACGGCAATTTTGAGCCAAAGGCGCCCGAGGAAGCGCGCGCGTGCTACGGCAATCAAATAGGCTGCATCATACGGACAATCGCCACCATCAACGATGAGAATCTAAAGAAGATAGAAAATATGAGGAGCTCCCTCCTAAAGAATTTTCACCAGATATTCTTGTTCCCGGGCCGGAATTAGAAGGATTATGAAGATCCAGACAAGGACCCGGCAATGAAGAAGATAAACAAACACGCCATGACCAAGTTTAGCAACGCGTTGGTCGCCTGGAAAAATCGAGTGAAAGCAAAGATCAATGACGGGGAACCCTACTCCGAGATTCTAAAGGAAAGTCCGACAATCACGGAAGAGAAGTTTCAAATATTCAAGGAGGCTTGCGAGGCCGAAGCTGCCAAAGAAAAGTCTAAGTACATGAAGGGGCTTCAAAAGAGGAACATTGGGACCCACCACCTCGGAAGCCGTGGTTACGGCGGAAAGAGGTCCAAATGGGCCAAGGAGGACGCGGAAGCCGTGAGTCTGGGCATCCCAGACCCCTTGGCGGATTTCACCGTCCCGCAGGAGCGTGACGTCCTGAGGGCCCGGCACCATTGGGACCTAGTGAATAAGGTTTATGAGACAACACCGGTCATTACGGAGTTCATGAGACTGCTGGTAATTTTAGTTTCTAATCAATTTGACTGCACAGGTTAGTCATATTTGTAAACGATCCTTGTGCCTTTTGCAGAGAGAGAAGCACCGGATTGCGGCCAAAAGCGACTCGCCGTCTGAGGCATTGGTGAGGCCCAAGTGGGACACTCCATTCAACCGGGCGTTGAACATATTGAAACAACAACCGGTGGATACTCGACCGTCGAATGGACGCGTGCACGGTGTCGGAGACGACGCCACGTGGAAGAAGTACTACCGTGAGACCATGGAGGAGAAAAAGGAAAGACGGAGGTTAACTGAAGAAAGCATCGACAAGAAGGTTGAGATTGCGGTTGAGAAGAAATCATCTCAGACAGTCGCAACAGCGGTAGCTGCCGCAAAACAGGCGATTGCAGATATATCTACTTCCTTGGTGACGGGCGTTCACACTTGGACAAGGCAAAATCCAGAAAAAAATGCAGAGGACTTTCCCCTTGCTGACTTCTTGGGAGCACATGCTCCCGCACCGGCTCCCGCACCGGCTCCCGCACCTGCTCCCGCACCAGCTCCCGCACCTGCTCCCGCACCGGCTGCCGCACCGGACGTGCTCGGTGGTGCCTCCTCTTTGGCTGAGCTCGACGCCCTCACGGTATCTGCCACACCGGCCCCCTTCAATATAAATGTATAATCTCCTGTTTTCGTTGCCTTTCGGATGTCTCACGTCGCAGACTTTTCTTTGAAGGCCGACGAAACCCTGTGCACCATATTGTACACCATCGGCGAACAGAAGGTGGACGTGGGGAAGGGGACGATAATGGAGCCGAAGGAACCATTGTTCCACAGCCGGTCGATCCCCCCGAACGTCTTCAAGGTTACCGTGGCCAGTGTCAAACCGGGCCATGAGAATTTGCCTCCTCTAATACTAGGGGGGGATGACGACGAGACCCCGCGGCGGCTTGGTGATTGTTGCAATGGGTGGGTCCTGTTGGTCCTGTTGTGAGCACACCCACGAGCACGCAGCCTCAGCAAGGTATGAACATCAACACCCCACCTACCCAATTAGCGTCGGGTGTCGGGTTGGGTGATAGCGGACGGGGTAAGCAGGTGGCTCCATTAGTCGCTGATGATGTTGCCATGGATGAGGATGAGGATGACAATGGCGCTGAACAGTATGTCTATACTGGCGCCTCCTCAGGGTTTGAGCATCATGAGTCGGTTCCTGAATTACCATCTCAACGTGTTATTGACGACCATCCGGTGGTAAAGAAGCCTAGGAAGAGAGCGAGGAAAGGCAAAAAAGCTGATTCTATGATCCAGCCGCCTCAGCAGCCTCGGCTTCAGGACCGTGTAGATATCCCCGATGCGGATAAATGGCATATCCTCGGTCGACCAATCCTACCTGAAACAGCGCTATGGGCCAGATTCGGCGATCTAAGGAGACTTCATGACGATGTGCTGCGGGTAGAGAAAGGCCTCATCGCCTCGAAAGATCCAGGATACCCACTCTACGTGGTTAACATTCCGCGGCAAATGTCGTACATCGACGGCTTCCCCGCGGATAAGTTCTTCCTCCGATTCGATTACATATTCGACATGTTTCACGTGAAGAAGCTGGATTTTACGTTTGTCCGCCTTTATGCCTTGCACATGAACTACACCATTGGGGTTGAGCAGATACGTTTTATCTGTGTCGCTGACCCATACTACATGCACGAGGGCGTCTTGGGAGTCTGTGCACAGCATCGTGAATATGCGAGGGATTACATCGTCAGTTTCATGCTCGCCAATAAGGACAAGGAGGCGATTCTCGTGCCTTATCATCCCGTGTAAGTCATCCGCGCTGCTATCCTTCCTCCGATTTCAATAATTGATTTGCACGGTGGAGGCTAATTAATTTGAGGTGTACTTATGTTGCGCAGCGGCAGGCGCGCCGTCCTCATCATCCTCTACCCCCAATTCTCCCACGCTCTTTACTTGGACTCGTTGAAGAACATTCACAAAAAGGATTACACCCACATCAAAGATGTTCTCGACAGTGCTATGTTTTACAACCAAGCAAGGGGTGGAGAGGTTAGGGACAAGAAGAGAAGGGGCGGCAGGGCCGCCTTCAGCCATAAGACCGACTTCTGCTGCATCCAGCAACCGAATGATTCTCTTAATGATGGATTCTATGTCCTACACCACATGCTGGAGTACAGACGGGATCACCAGAACCTTCACATGGCACCTAGATCTGGCGATGCCCATATTCTGCAATGGGCAAAGGACATAGGAGATATCGAGGATCATCGACTTTGAGCTGAGTTCTATAACATCCAGCGCGAACTTGCCCAAATCATCATGAATGAGGTCGTCGAAAAAACAGGGATGTTCCATGCAGAAGGACAAATGTCGCGGGAAGACGTCCGAACATGGATAGCCTCTCAGCGTCTCGACATGAAGCCTTTCACTAAGCTCGATGACTATCTCCCTGACATGGATGGATGGCACGACATGATGGAGTGATTGTCGATATATGACAATGTGTCCGTTTAGTCCATACTTTCTTTTATGACAAAACTTTGAGTTATGCACGGTGAAACTTTATTTGTGATGTAATTAAACCGTCCTCCTCCTCGACTAGCGAAAATCACTCTAGTTAGGTCATTTTGGGTACGATGAACTTTGTTATTTATGCTTATGATATGTTATTCCTATTTTTGCCAAGTCTGTCTCTTTCTGTTGCTCAACTATATATGTTGCATATCATCGACTCATGTGACGATGTAGGTGCATAGATCATAGATGGTGAAGAAGTGCTACGCCAGAAGTATATATACGACAAGTGGCCGGAGTGTCAGGCCCAGGTGTACCGGTTTTCGGTTTCCGAGTGACACGCAGTACTTAGTTTAGGTTCACGCTAATGCGAGAGAGGGATACGAACTCATGTACTCAAAGTGATAGCTATTCTCGCGTATATCATTGTTTAGATGGATGACAATGTATTTGCAAGTAATCGAGACTTGTATCGCTATTTTCGAGATTGATGACGAGAGACCACTTTGTGTTGGATCATGATTATGATGATGACATGATTTGATGAGACTAATTGTATGTATATGCTATGATTACATTTGTATGTGGATGATATGCTAAAGATTATTGTATAAAGCCTATTCAAATACAAAACAAATAAAAAACAATTATGCAATAAAAAAACTAATAAAACTAGTAGTAGCAAGGGGGGGAAATTTAGCAGTAGCGCCGACTTACCAGTAGCGCTTCCTGCTGAAAAGCGCTGCAGATAATATCAGTAGCGCCCTTTTCCAAAGAGCGCTACAGCTGTTCATCAGTAGTAGTAGCGTGGGTCAACAGGCGCTACTGCTATACGTTAGCTGTAGCGCCTTACTAGTAGCGCCGGTACCCACGCTACTGAGAGGGCCAAAACCCGCGCTGCTGCTAGGCTTTTCCCTAGTAGTGAAAGATCATCGCGAAGGTTTCATTCCGTTTGGACTCTGTTTGGTATTTCTTTTTTGCAAAACTCTAAAATAGGCAAAAAAATAGAAACTGGCACTGGGCCCTCGGTTAATAGGTTAGTCCCAAAAATAATATAAAATAGCATATTAAAGCCCATTAAACATCCAAACAGATGATATAATAGCATGGAACAATAAAAAATTATAGATACGTTGGAGACGTATCAATAAACATTTATCATGAAATAAGGAAATATAAAATAACAACTTTATTATTGCCTCTAGGGCAAATTTCCTTCACATATGCCTCCTCACATGCTGAAAACTTCTTCGGGAACCCATCAAGCGATGATTAATCTCCTGCCTACTGCTTCATGGCCAAGGCCTCAAAAGAAAAGGTATCATCCAAACATCACAAGGTTCACTCAAGTGATCAATATTCTTCTGATGAGGATGACCATGTTAAGTTGATCAAAATAGCTAATATTCAACAAAACTCTCTTGAGAAAATTGAGAAAACCCTCAGGAAGTCTGATGGGTTATTGGTTGAGGAGATGGAGAAAAATCAGTCGTTGACCAAAGAGCATTCCACTCTCGAGTCATGAATGGAAGAACTATCAAATCATCATGATTTTCTCTTGGCCGGCCATGAAAGATTGACCTATGATTACCTGAAAAGGAAACGGGAACTCGAGGCGCTGAGAGAGTCTCATGAGGATTTTGTTAGGGAAAATTCTCGTCTCACCCAACAACTTAAGGAGAAACCTGAAGTGTTAGTTCCACCCTACTTAAAATGCCTTGAACGAACCAATGCTGAACCAAATGCTGAATCATATGTGGATACTAACCCCTCGGTCGAGCAAAATGGTTCTGTTTTTGATGAAAATGCTAGGCTGAAGGATCTTCTTCAGACAGGAATGTTCAAATCTCTCAAAGGGAATCAAACCCTTTGTGACGTTTTTAAGAAATCTATTCTTCACAAAAATCCCAGGAAAGAAGGTATCGGTTTCGAAAGGAAACATAATGAAAATGGTTCATACTAGGAACCTCATCAATATCCTCGCACTATGCGGGTACCAGTAAAGAGCAAAATGCTCGATCCAGCATTACTTTCGAGATATAACTCGCCCATACTTGAATATCCTGATGATGATTCTTTGGACAACTATAAGTTGTTAAAAAATCAACATGGTTAGGTTGTTGCTCGCTATGTTGGACCAAATAGCAGAAATGGCCACCCAAAGAAAGAAATTTGGGTGCCTAAGAAAACTATCAAGACTTTGCCTATTACTGCTCAACTAACCATGCAGGTAGAAAGGGTTCGACAGAATGAGTATATGCATACCTCATATAATCGCTATGATCATTCATTTGGAAGGAATTTAAATGCTTATTCTTTCAACTATGCTCACACCTCATTGAGCAACAACTATGTTTGCCGAAAGAAATCATATCCTGCTCGCTCTACTATTTCGAAGCCATATGCAAAGATGTGGGTGGTTAAGAAAGCCTAATTATTCTGCAGGACTTTGTCTCCGAGTGTACCGAATGGATAATGGATAGTGGATGCATTAGTCATATGACCGGAGCAAGTCGTTGTATGTCGATCCCAACTTAACTGCTTCTTCTCTGAAGTATATCTCTTTGGGTGACAACAATAGAGGAAAGGTAATTGGGCTAGGTAAAGTTGCTATATCCAAAGACAAGTCCATCAATGATGTTTGACTTGTTCAGTCTCTTGGATTCAATCTCATGTCAATTGGCAAGCTATGTGATGTAGGCATGCTAGTTTCTTTTCCATATCCAAATTCACTGTTGTCACAACCAATATGCAACCCTATCCTGAAGGAACTCGAAGGTCCCACCAAGGATAGAAGCGCATATTCGAGACGCTTTTGCAAGGTGGATATCATTACATCGTACCATTACATAATAGTTGCGGATACATATAAGAGGCATACAATGCCACACAAATACAACATCATCATACATAAGAGCAACATCCGACTACGGACAAAACACAAACAGAAACTCAAACGACATCCACCCTGCTAGCCCAGGCTGCCGACCAGGAACCTATCCCCTGATCGAAGAAGTAGGAGAAGAAGAACTTCAAAACAAGTAAACATCGCTCTCGCTTCATGATCATCGCATTACCTGTACCTGCAACTGTTGTTGTAGTAATCTGTGAGCCACAATGACTCAGCAATCCCATTACCATGGGTATCGAGACTAGCAAAGGTTAAAGGGTAAGGAATGGATAGTGGTGAGGTTGCATGAGCGACTAAGCACGATATGGTGGCTAGCTTATGAATACAAGAATAACATGAGAAGCTACGCAAACGGTCGCAAACTAGTAATAATCAAGAAGTGATCCTGAAACTACTTACGTTCATACATAACCCAAACCGTGTTCACTTCCCGGACTCCGCCGAAAAGAGACCATCACGGCTACACACGCGGTTGATGCGTTTTAGTTAAGTCAAGTTTCAAGTTCTCTACAACCAGATATTAACAAATTCCATCTCCACATAACCGCGGGCACGGCTCTCGAAAGTTTAAACCCTGCAGGGGTGTCCCAACTTAGACCATCATAAGCTCTCACGATCAACGAAGGATATTCCTTCTCCCAGGAAGACCCGGTCAGTCTCGGAATCCCGGTTACAAGACATTTTGAGAATGGTAAAACAAGACCAGCAAGACCGCCCAGATGTGCCAACAAATCCCGAGAGGAGCTGCACATATCTTGTTCTCAGGGCACACTAGATGAACACTACATACAGCTAAAACCAGCCCTCAAGTTTCCCTGAGGTGGCGCTGCAAGTGGCTCTAGTTTGGACCAACACTTAGAGAAGCACTGGTGTCGGTGTCAAAACCGGCGGATCTCGGGTAGGGGGTCCTGATTTGTGCGTCTAAGGCTGATGGTAACAGGAGGCAAGGGACACAATGTTTACCCAGGTTCAAGCTCTCTCGATGGAGGTAAAACCCTACTTCCTGCTTCATTGATATTGATGATATGAGTAGTACAAGAGTTGATCTACCACGAGATCGTAGAGGCTAAACCCTAGAAGCTAGCCTATGATGATTATGATTGTGATCGTCCCTCTAAGGACTAAACTCTCCGGTTTATATAGACACCGGAGAGGGCTAGGGTTTACATGGAGTCGGTTACAAAGAAGGAAATATAATATCTGGATCCCTAAGCTTGTCTTCCACGCAAAGGAGAGTCTCATTCGGACACGGGACGGAGTCTTGAGTCTTATATCTTCACGGTCCAATAGTCCGGCCAAAGTATATAGTCCGGCTGTCCGGATACCCCCTAATCCAGGGCTCCCTCAGTAGCCCCTGGACCAGGCTTCAATGACGATGAATCCGGTGCGCAGTTTTGTCTTCGGCATTGCAAGGCGGGTTCCATCTCCGAATACTCCAAAGTAATTATCGAACACTTAAACCGTGTCCGGATCTGCAAGATGATCTTCACATACCACCGTAGAGAGAATGATATTTCACAAATGTGATCTGCTGACAACTTCTGACAACGTGACATGACACTACAGCCGGGTCATTATTCGAACCGTTTCCCCACAACCATCCACAGCGCATATTGTGAGGCGGTTTCCTCTGCACGTTTTATCGAAGCAGAGATCGTGTCCCCTTATCATGGGATTCTTATCAATACAGGTGTGGGTAACCCAACCGCATCGCTAATTGCGACGAGTGGGGAATGAGCGGGTTCCACCAGATAAGTGGGGAGGCGCAAAAGCTTTTACCGCCTCTATAAAGAGATAAGGTTTCCACTTGTTTACCCACACCTTTTCCTTCTGCTAGTCCATTCCCCTCTGTTCGAGCCCTAGCGCCCAAGCACTCTTCTTTCCACCGAAGAGAGGTTCTCCGAAGATGTCAGGATCTGGAGCGGGAGGCAAATGGATGGCTTCTACCGTCCAGGAGAAGGATATCAAAAGGCTCCGAGAGGCCGGGTACCTGGCCAAGAAGATCGGCCACCGTCTTCCGTCGGCGGGACAGATCGTCCCTACTCCGGAGCCCCACGAGAGGGTCGTGTTTCTTCCTCATTTTGTCCACGGGCTCGGGTTTCCCATTCACCCATTCATTCGCGGCATCATGTATTATTATGGGATTGATTTTCATGATCTGTCCACAAATTATTTCCTTAATATCTCGACGCTCATCGTCGTGTGTGAGGCTTTTCTCCGAATTTCGCCTCATGTCGGCCTATGGCTGAAGATTTTCAATGTGAAGCCCAAGGTGGTGAGTGGCGAGCACGCCGAGTGCGGCGGCGCCATGGTGAGCAAGATGCCCAAGGTTGTATGGACGATGGGTGCCTTCATTGACTCCGTCAAGGAGTGGCAGCAGCAGTGGTTCTATATCACCGAACCGCGTGACAAAAAGTGGGCTGCTGCTCCTGAGTTCATATCCGGAGCCCCACTGCGGCTCACGTCCTGGCCCAAGAAGAGCCTGAACTGGTCCTCATCCGATGAGCTGTCACTAATCCAAAGGCGCGTCCAGAGTGTGGTCGACAAGGATGTCAAACTTGTCAACGTAGTCCAGGTGATGTTAGTTCGCCTGGTTCTCCCTTGCCAGCGTGGAGCTTGCAATTTGTGGGAATACAACCCAACCGCACACCAGACCCTACGGGAGCTCTATGGTTCCTCCCACAAGGATATCTGGAAGGTGCTCTTTAAGTCCGGCAAACCATGGCCGGGCTCCGCCGAGGATCGTGGCTATCAACTATCCCACTCTGCAAGTTCGGTAAGTCATTGTTGTGCTCTGTACATCCATGCTTCAGTTGGCATGTTCTGTGGGAGACGCTTTTGTCATGCTTTACCATAACCCCAGGGATGGATAAAAAAGGTGGAGCGGATACACTGTCCTGCCCCGCTGCCAGAGGAACCGGCCGGACCACTTCTGACAAAGATGCTGGTCCCAGCGCCTTACGAGGCACCGAAGAAAGAGGCTTCCAAGAAGGTCAAGAAGACCTGGAGTGGCCTCCGTCGTCGCGATGCTTCGGACCCAAAATACGAAGACTCCAGCGACCATCCCTCCTCCGAAGACGAAGAGGAGGAGGAGGAAGACGAGTCCCCCGCAGGGGGTGGGAAGAAAAGGACTGCTTCCTCATCCCTGGAGGCTGAATCGCCAAAGAGGGGGAAAGGTTCCCTCCCAGAGGCGTCCACCACAGCTGCTGATAACAGCCCGGGTGGGATCCCAGGGTCCAGCCCCTGGAAAAGACGTAAGTATATAAAATCAGAACACGCATACGCGCTCGGGGTTGTTAGGATGTGGTAGTTTTAACCGTCGCCATATTTTGTGCAGCCCGGCGAGGTCCCACGCCGGACAGTCCTCATCGGAGGATTCACTGAGCTCTTATGCCCTGGGTGCGGTGATTGAAAAGATTCAGTCCACCGAGCGCGAACTGAGTGAGTCCTGCCTTGGCCTTATAAAGGGCTTTGAGGTATGTTTTTAGAACCTTTTGGAGATTGTCACAGTATGAGTAGTAGCCCCCGATGCACTGTCCTGTGAAAGAGAGATAAAGCCGGACAGGGGATCGAATCATCTGTGTTATAAGAGACTCAGTTAATGACATGTATCCCTTTGCTTGAAAACATGAGTCTGCAGGGATGACCGCCGCTCATAATGCGGAGGTGTCCGGACTAAAGCAGAGTCCGGAACGGGCCGAAGAGGAACTTGGCCGTGTGAAGAAGCAATTGGAGGACAAGCAAGGTATGTCGAAACCTTGTCCTAAATTCGGCACGAATGAGTAGTTGTGCCTGATGAAAAATATTTGTATTGTATGCTCTAGGGGCGAGTGCCGAATATGAGGCACTAAAGAAGGTTGTGGCCGAAGCCAACAAGAAGGCCGCCACCGAGGAGGCTCTTCGTGAGAAACACGAGGCCAGGGTCATTGAAGCTGAGCGAGAGCTTCAGGAGGCTGTGAAGAAAAGTGAGGCCTTGGAGCAGAGTTTAGTAGGGAAAGAATCCGAACTCGCCCAAGCTCTCCAAGCCGCGAAGGATGCTCGGGAAGAAGCCCGAGGTGCTCTGAAGGACATTCAGGAGGCACGAAAGGTTGCGGCTGGTAAGTCCTTTTGTACTCAAGGCCACTTTTTCATAGTAATGGGGGCTCTAAGTGACAAGCTGAATTCTTGTTTCTCCAGGTGTGTTTGCGGACCTGCCACACAGCGTATCAGATGCTACCCAATTCTATCGTACCGAGGAGAAGAAGTCTGTAGATAAGGATTTCTGGTCGCAGTATTTGGCGCCGAATTATCCGGTGCCCTTTATCGATCAGCTGAAGTAGCTGGTCGAACTGCACCAGGTGGACGAACTAGCCATGAAGGACTTGGTTGTCCGGATGTGGCCTATGGAGCCAATTCCAAGTAGTTACTTCGGAATCGTGAAGCGGATTGTTGGTGCTTGCCCTCAGCTCGATGTCATTAAGCGATCGGTTTGCATAGAGGGTGCACGCATGGAGTTTGCCGTGCGAAGGTGCACTGGGGGAAGCTTGATGCTGAGAAGCTGATGACTGAGGGACCGCCAGAGGGTAAGGAGCATCGCAAGCCCGAGTTATACTATGAAGGTGTCCTGAAAAGAGCCCGCCTTGTGGCGGATCAGTGTACCAAAGACACTATATTTCCCTGAAGGCAGTCATGCCATTCTTTGTAATGTGGGATAATGGCACTTTTATTATTTATTGCTTGTTTGTGTGAATGTTTGTTCTTCCTGTGCGGCCGTTTAGTGTATAAAACCTGAGTGTTGGCCAGTCGTCGGCTTCTGCCCCCACGTGAAAAGTACGGGGGTGTTCGGGACATACCTGAACACTCTTTATCCCATTGTTGGGTCCTTTTAAGGAGGTGTTCCTCACCATGAACCAGGCAATCAGACTATAGGGCTTTATCACTCTCACTTAGCCATAGGAATTCGAGTATGGTGGGCGCAGCCCCTGGTATTCGGAAGGCCGTACTAGGGGCTCTATCGGCGCCTGATCGGGAGACCGATCTGTCGCACTTTGCATTTATAATGGCATTGTGCGGAATAAATCTTTAGGGATTTTATAACCTCTCGAACAGCTGACCAGCTCTCTCTGTATCATGACAGTCAGTTTTCGGCTTTCTCTACTAAGGTGCTCGTCTGGAAGAACCGGGACACAATCGCAGTAGTTCTCCCAGTGCTACCTTAGCCGATAGAGCGGAACGTAAGGTACTAAAACATGGGAGCCGGGCAAACCCAACTAATGACCCAAGACATGATTCGGAGCTGATGCATATAATGCTATAAGTTCGGGGTGCCAGGCGACCAGAAAGGTGGCTGGACTTTTGTTGCCGTATTATGAGTATTATGAAGCCCCTGGCATAGTGGGGCATAATACGATGTGCGGGTGCCGTTTATGGCAAAAAGTGGCGTTTAATGAAGAATGACAGCCAGTAAGTGTTAGTTAAATCTATGCACTGTAGTAGGATGACATGTCTATGCATATGAGTACGGTTTATGATTATCAAAAGAGGTGTTTTTGGCGGAACCTGTCTTGGCCAGACTGGAGGAGTCAGTGTATGGCTCCGAAGTGAATCCGGACTGCCTCCTTCGGGGGGGGGGGGGGGGTATTTACTTATGTGTTCTTGCCCTTGTGTGTCCGAGCTGATTCCATGTCGCCAGTCCTGTTCCACGCCAAAGTTATTCTGTAAAGACAAATTCTTGAAGGCAGCTGCATGTCCTTATGGTTGAACCGCGGGTGCCTGATCGGAGCCTGGCTGAACCGGGTTGTCATGCCGTAAAATAGCGCGGACTCCACAGTTTATGTCCAGGTAGTTAGCTGCTGAATCAAAATTTGATAAACAGGAACGCCTCGCTATTCCAGCAGCTTTATGATTTCCACTCTAAGGGTGGGGTTCGTCCCTGCCCATAATTGTGACTATGTCACGCGGGACTGGCCTAATGTTGTACCCCGTTGAATCTAGCCAACGTGGCTTGTCCCGGTAGTACATGGTAATTACTGTATAAGGGGACAGTGCCGAAGACTTATTCTTCGGCGTGGTATTTGTTTGGTGATCTGAAGACAACCGTTAGAGCGGTTGGCCAATAAAACTTGGCCTTTGCATCTTTTAGAAGATGTTATTGATAATTTTATGCCCGCGGGGGCTCGTGTCAGATGGAGCCCCCGGACTATCGGGTTGATAGTGAGTGCAATTAAATTGCTATGGTTGATGTTATCCGGACGGTCGATCTGATCGGTGAAGATCGGCCGTATTTTTGTACTGTGGAGGATCTAATTTTGACTTTGCCATGTTTGATTGGTCTTTCGTTGTTGGAAACCTCCCTTCATTGTTTCCGGCGCGCGACCGGCCGTTTTGTTTTGAGGATCCGGCATTCTCTAATGGTATGGTTGGCCATCCTTCTAGGGGTACCATGAATTTCACATGGTTGATCGAGTATGCTGCTCGGGCCGGATGGGCTTGAGCTGTTCTTTTTCCGCTGACCGGACTGGGGGTTGCTGAATTCGGTACCGACTTCCTTGACTTGACGCTTATGATTCCTGTGTCGAGGTTTGTGGATGATGTCTCGCGTTTCCTTTTGGTGGGGCGGTTGAGTCCGTATTCCTTGGTGGCCAGGACCCTGGTCCATCTGTCTGTGAGCAATTCTTGGTCGGCTTTGAGCTGCCGTTGTTTCTTTTGCAGGCTTTTCGCCGTGGCCATGAGCTGTCGCTTAAAGCGAACTTGATCCACGGGGTCTTCAGGCACGCCGAATTCATCGTTGCCGAGGCTCACCTCGTCTTCGGAGGGGGGCATGTAGTTGTCTCTTTCCAAGTATCCGCCCGCCGCCTGTCCGGCCTACTCGAAGGCAGGCTGCTCGGGATTGTATTCATCTTTGGCACAGTATGGATTGCTTTTGACTGCTGGGCCGGTATTGTTGTGGCGGGGCTTGAGGCGGCGCTGGTGACGTTCATACTTTGCGTTCTTCCTTGATAGGTTATCCTCGATTGCCTCATCGCCATTGGTTTCTTTCGGAGTGTCCACCATATATATATATATATATATATATATATATATATATATATATATATATATATATATATATATATATATATATCATATGAGGAGGTGGCTGTCCACCGCCCCATGGGCGGTGGTTCTTGTTCTTCTCCTCCATCGTCGTCCACATTGTCGATGTCTTCAGAGTCGAAGTCAAGCACGTCTATTAAATCATCGACCGTGGCAATGAAGTGGGTGGTGGGTGGGCAATGAATTCCTTCGTCGCCTGCTTCCCGCTCAAGCCAGACATAGTTCGGCCAAGAGCCTCCTGACAAAGAGAGAGACTTTAACGAGTTCAGCACGTCGCCAAAGGGCGAGTGCTGGAAGATATCCGCAGCGGTGAACTCCATTACTGGAGCCCCGCCGGATTCGGCGGGCCCGGGAGTGCGCGGACTAGAACCTACAGCCGGATACGAGTCCGGGGGTCCGGTGTCGCAGGCTTCCTTGGGGGTGAGGCCTATGTTCGTCTCTACCGCCGATGAGTGTGCGGCCTCTGGGGCGTGGTCCATCCACCCGTCCTTGGGCAACGCAATCTGCTCCGGATTTAGGTCCGGGGCTCCTGCAGGGGCGATATCCCGAGCATTGTCCGACAGCAGGTCTAAGCCGTGCTCATCGTGATTGTCAGCCACTCCTGGCGCAGGCCCGAATCTGTTGAAGATCAAGTCTCCGCGGATATTGGCTGTGTAGTTCAAGTTTCCGAACCGGACCTGGTGGCCAGGGGCGTAGCTATCGATCTACTCCAAATGGCCAAGCGAATTGGCCCGCAGTGCGAAGCCACTGAACGCGAAGATCTGTCCGGGAAGAAAAGTCTCATCCTGGACCACGTTGTTATTGATGATTGAAGGAGCCATCAAGCCTTGCAGTGATGACATAGAGGAACTCTCAAGGAAAGCACCAATGTCGGTGTCAAAACCGGCGGATCTCGGGTAGGGGGTCCCGATCTGTGCATCTAAGGCCGATGGTAACAGGAGGCAAGGGACACAATGTTTACCTAGGTTCGGGCCCTCTCGATGGAGGTAAAACCCTACTTCCTGCTTGATTGCTATTGATGATATGAGTAATACAAGAGTTGATCTACCACGAGATCGTAGAGGCTAAACCCTAGAAGCTAGCCTATGATGATTATGATTGTGATCGTCCCTCTAAGGACTAAACTCTCCGGTTTATATAGACACCGTAGAGGGCTAGGGTTTACATGGAGTCGGTTACAAAGAAGGAAATATAATATCCGGATCGCCAAGCTTGTCTTCCACGCAAAGGAGAGTCCCATCCGGACAAGGGATTGAGCCTTGAGTCTTGTATCTTCACGGTCCAATAGTCCGGCCAAAGTATATAGTCCGCTGTCTGGATACCCCCTAATCCAGGACTCCCTCAACTGGCCCGGGGGGGTTTAAAATGAAGATGACCCTAGGGTTAATTACTCCCAAGGGAAAGTTTACAGGTTGTTAGGCAAATGTAAAACCAAGGTTGGGCTTTGCCGGAGGAGTTTTATTCAAAGCGAACTGTCAAGGGGTTCCTAGAAACCCGACCGTGTAAGGAACACAAAATCAAGGAACATAACACCGGTATGATAGAAACTAAGGCGGCAAGAGTGGAACGAAACACCAGGCATAAGGCCGAGCCTTCCACCCTTTACCAAGTATATAGATGCATTAATTAAAATAAGAGATATTGTGATATCCCACCATAATCATGTTCCAACATGGAGCAATCTTCAACTTCACCTGCAACTAACAATGCTATAAGAGGAGCTGAGCAAAAGCGGTAACATAGCCAAACAACGGTTTGCAATGAAGGGTGAAAAGGTTAGAGGCTGACATGGCAATTTGGGAGGCATGGTAAACAAGTAATAGGTAGCACAGCATAGCGATAGAACGAAGTAACTAGCATAGCAATGATAATAGTGAGATCCAGGGTAACGGTCATCTTGCTGAAATCCTGCTAGGAAGAAGAACGAGTCCATGAAGAAGACAAACGGGCGAAGATGAACCAAGCGTAGTCGAACGAATCCTCAGATCGCAATGAAACAGGAACTATCGAGAAGAAGCACAACCAGAAAGAAGCAAAGAACACGGTAAACACACACACATAAGTATGACATGATGCTCAACCAAGTACGATGCATGACAAGGCTATATGATGCTACTCATGGCAAGAGATGATGCATAAAGGAACAACACATCAAAGCAAGTTTAAATGAGGCCGGAAACAACATATACCAAATCCGGTAAGTCCTCATATGCAAATTTCGAAATTGGTCCAGATCTGAATAAACCTTAAGTTCAAGTAGTTAAATAGGAAGTTAAGATGCATCAAGATGATCTACACGCAATTCTAGTCAAGTTACATATAAAGTTTATTTAATTTGGAGCTACGACCTAGAAGATATGAGCGAAACAAGTTAAGCATGGAATTGATGCAAAAATGCATTCAAACATCAAGCAAACACACTCAACACATGGATGCAACATGATAATATGAAACTACATGCAATTCTAAGCAAGTTTCATATAGAGCATGCTCAAAACGGAGCAACGGTGCAACACATACACTCCAAACAAGATATAACAACAATCTGTCCAAAACAGCAAGTAGGCACTTTGCAAACATCAAAACAACAGGCTATAGGAATCATATGAGTACAAACTTGACATGCACTTCATGTACAAATAACATAACTCAAATATCATTAAGGTTAAGGTTCATAGGCATCAATATTAAACCAATATGATCAATGCAAAAAGAAACTTTGTAACACAGGTGCATATGCATGAGCAGAGTTAATATGATGGCAACTTGAGAACAAGAAAGAGTCAAGCTACAGCAAGTAAACATAGCAACCAAGGGCATGTCATCACATTACACATAACAAAGAGCAAGTAACATTATGGCATCATATACATATGACTCATGGATTAGTGGGAGCCAACAAGACAAGATTGAATGTTGAAACAGTTTCAGCAAGTGTAAAACAGCAACATTATCATAGCATGTTTGCAAGCATGGAACAGAGGCATATGATATCTAAAATTACCAACCATGGCATGTGGACAAATTACTCATAGCATACTTAAAAACATGTCATTGGAGCATCTCAAGAAGAGGCATGGATCACTCATTAACAAGCTCACAACAAGGCATCATGAAGTTAACAGAAATTTAGAACATTATATAGGCATGTTCATGGCAATGAAAACATATGCTACAGGACATATATAAGGCATCAAAAGACATGGCATGATAGAGAATAACATAGAAAACAAAACATGTCAACTAAGCATCTTCAGATTATCAGGGGCGGAGCCAGGATTAAGATATAGGAGGGGCCAAGCCAAGCTAATAAAACAATTTCGGTGCAAAATATAACTATCATAGTATTTCGCTTCAGTTCTATAACAATATTATAGTTGCACCCTAGGATTTTTAACATGCTAGTATTAGCTTAAATTTATCTCTAGGATTGTTTCTTCTTTCTTTTGACAAAGCTTCTACGATTGTTAAAATAATAGTAATAATAATTTCATCTGAAGTGATTTTAGCTGCTAATTCTCTTTTGATACGAAAATATGGCACATTCAGGATATGCCTCTTTTATTCACTTAATTATTTTTTTTCCTTTTGGTATTCGAGTCGAAGAAGTATAGATTGTTGCGCAATGCCGAAGCAAGTCATCTCCGATTTTATTTTTCAAGAACTCAAAGCAACATGCCTAAAAATTGAACTAGTCTGTATGTTATTTGACAACAATTTTCTATTTGTAACTTCTGAAATAGAAGTCTCAAAATCAGCATCGCGTATCACACAAACAAAAAAATTATACCCTGATTAATATTTTTGACAGCTAAAAGATTAGGATTGAGAGGGATAGGCAGTTGACAGTAATAAGTAGTATTAACCTTGCTAGTTGAAGCGGATCAGATGGAGTTGCTCACGGGATGGAGAAAGAGTGCAGCCAAATAGATCGGCAGATCGGCAGATCGCCCGTCGGCCGTAAGACTCTGGTCGGCCGTCGCATCCCCGACCACACCGTGTGATTTTAAATCTGGTTGCAAGCAGGAGGACAGGAAGGAGGAGGGCGAATGGCGGCTATGGCGCAACCCTTCGCAATCACAGGTTCTTTTTTTCGAGGGGTTCGCAATCCCAGGTTAATCAGGGTAGAGTGTCCGAACTTGACCCCAGGGCCGACGAGATCATCAATCCGGCCATGATTGGGCTTCCTAGTGTGCCTTTTTTTGGTCTTTCTGATCTGCATTAGGGGGGCAAGTACATGTAATGACCCATGTTTACGTTAATTACAATACTACCTGGTAGAGGTTTGCTCGAGCGATACGGGAGCAGGCCCCTGCTCCCCCCCCCCTTGGCTCCGCCACTTCAGATTATGCAAGGGTTAATTGGTAGCATCAAGAAAACATGGCATCATGATATAGTAGTTTCAGCATTGACAGAATATTAACAGCAAGTAGCCCACTTCACAAGCTTCATGCACTCACTACAGGGCATATAAAATACATGGATGGAGCCAATGTAACGATGGCATGAAAATTCTCCTAAAACATTTAGACATCATCCTCATAGGATGCACACACAAAATGCAACAAAAATGACAAATCAGCAAGTTATAGCAGTTTTCAGCAGTTAACAGCAACATGCACTTTGCAACAGGGGTTAATATGTCAATATGGACCCTAAAATGAATGCAAAGCACAATAACATGTAGAGCATGAAGAGTAGAACATGTGCATATCAAGATCATCATCATAGCATCAGCAGGGACAAAGTTGTGGCACTCACAAGATGCACAAATGATGTTAACAATCAGCAGATTCCAGCAATTTATATCACATAGCCGCTTTGCAACGAAGATTAAGGCATAAATGTTAACAGCAACATGAATGCAAACTAGACCATCATGAAGAGCACTCTGAGATGAACATTTTGACATATTATGCACGCAAAATGGGACAGTATGCATGAAGTTATGGCATGGCAAACATGAGCACATGATGTTTAAAATCCTGGGGACTTGGCAGATTTCTCACCCCGTGGAAAAATGGACGGAGGGGTTCCAGGACGGAGCGGAGCCGGGACGGGGCGCGCGTTTGGTTGGAGGGCTCGGGCTGGAACGGGACGAGGCCGTCCAGATCTGGCTCTAGCGAGGTCGGCGCGGATTTCGGCGAGGGAAGCCGCTCCGGCGAGGGGAGGAGGCCGGGGATGGCCGGATCTGGCGCGTGGGCACCGGATCTGCCGGTTCCGGGGGCCGGCGAGGTTGAAGACAGTGGCGAGGTCTCCGGGCGGCGGGCGGCGGAGGTCGCCGAAGGTGAAGGTTGCCGGCCCGGGGCCAGGTCATGGATGGCGGTGTGCGGGGGCTCTGCTCGGGAGGCGAGGCGGAGGTCATCGGGCAGCGAGGGAGGAGCGGGCAGCGCGCGGTGGCCAGCGCCGAGCGGTGCAGGAGGTGCTGTGCTCCGACGCGGCGGCGGGGCAAGCAGAGCAACGGTGGATGGTGGAGCAGCGGGCGGCGCTCGGTGGCCGGTGGCAGGGTCGGGCGCGGAGGCGCGGGCGGCGGGGCGCGGCCAGGTCGGGCCCGGGGGCGGGCCACGGATAGGCTGAGTGGGCCCGGCGGCAAGGGAGGAGCTGGGGCAACGTGGAGGCCGCGGGTTGGCCGGCGGGCGGCGCCTGGACATGTCCGGTCCGAGCGGACGCGTCCGGTGGCGCGGTGGAGTTGTAGGCTAGGGTTAGGGTAGGGTTTGATCCGAAATTTCGGGGAAGGAGGTCTTTATATTGGTAGACGGAGCTAGAAGAGTCCAAATGAGGTGTGGTTTTCGCCCACACGATCGTGATCCAATGAAGGAGAGCATGGAGGGGGTTTAGATGGGCTAGGGGGCTATGGTGAAGGGGTGCTGGGCTGCAAAGGGAGAGGGGTTTCGGTTAACTCGGTTAACCGTTGGGGCATCAAATGACCTCCAAATGGAACGAAATTTGACGGCCGGTCTACCGGTGATATACCAAGGCCACTCGGCAAATCTCGGCCCATTCCGAGAACGTTATTCTACGGCTCACAAAACGAGGACTGAGAGGTGCAACGGGTGCATGCGAGTGTGTCTAGACTCCGAACAGACAACGGAGAGAACTGGGAGGACCCGAACGGATGCAAGTTTGAAAAACATGCAGGTGAAATATAGATGATGACATGGCAAAATGCAACACGCAAGAAAATGACATGGCAATGATGGCGAATAACTAGAAGACACTTGGCGCATCAGTCTCGGGGCGTTACAACTGTCTTCATGGCCTTTGACAATTCCTTCGTCTTTGAGGGAATTAGAAAAGGTGATCTATGTATTGTGGATTTCTCTAAGGGTCCCTAGGTCCCAACTTGTTTGCTTGCAAAGGCAACCGAAGGTTGGCTGTGGAACCTAATGCTTGGTCATGCAGGTATGAGGAATTTACAGACCCTAGTGAAGAAAAATTATCTTTGTGGCATTCCTGATGTAAAATTTGACAAGGATCGTCTCTGTGCTGCCTGTGAGGCTGGAAAATTAGCAAAGAAGCATCATTCATCAAATACTATTATGACCACAACAAAACCTCTGGAAATTCTTCATATGGATTTATTTGGTCCTCCAAATTATGCAAGCTGGCAGTCATTATGGTCAGGTTATTGTTGAAGATTTCTCTCGATACACTTGGGTATTCTTTCTCGAAGACAAAACCTGCACCCAAGATATCTTCAAAAGCTTCACCAAGAAGGCCCAAAATGAATATGATGTGCGAATTAAGCATGTCAGAAGTGACAATGGAACTAAGTTAAAAAATACTCACATCGATGAATTTCTCGACGAAAATGGTATTACTCATGAGTTCTCTGCCGCATACACTCCCCAACAAAATGGAATTGTTGAACGAAAGAATAGAACTCTCATCAAAATGGCGAGAAAAATTCTCAGTGAGTATAAAACTCCTATTTGCTTTTGGGTTGATGCTGTTAACACGGATTTTCATGTTATCAGTCGTGTTTATCTTCACAAGTTCCTTAAGAGAACTTCTTATGAACTTATCACTGGCAAGAAATCGAATGTTTCTTATTTACGTGTTTTTGGTGCAACTTGCTACATTCTTGATATGAATCATTCTTCCAAGTTTGCACCTAAGGCACATGAAGGTCTTCTTCTTGGTTATGGCTCAAACTCGCATACCTATCGTGTCTATAACTCTCACCACAGGAAAGTTGTGGAAATGGTAAATGTGTGCTTTGATGAATCTAACAACTCCAAAAGGAGCACCTGCCAAATGTGATAGATGAACCACCATTTTTTATGCTATTCGGTAAATGTCTATTGGGAGCATCAAGCATGTTGAAGGAAATGCACCTGAGTCCTCCGATGATGATGGTCCGATGACTCAAAGCAGAACTCGCAAGCCACTGATGAAGCAAATGCCACTCCAAATGCAAATGGCAATCAAATTCCAAATGCCGATCAAAATGGCAATCCCGAAGGGAATGATGATTCAAATGTTGATGCAGACGAAAATGACAATGATCATGAAGATGAAAATCCCATGAGTGCCTAATCGAGTTGATCCTTCATTAATTCTTGATGAACTTGAGAATCCAGGTTATCGATCCACAACTCTTTCACACACCCGTTTGGCTAACTACTATGGCAGTTTCTCCTTTGTTTCATTGGTAGAACCTACCAAGTATGAAGAAGCCATGAATGATCCAAATTGGATGAATGCTATGCAAGAGGAGTTGGTGCAATTCGACCTAAATGTTGTGTGGGAATTGGTTGACAAACCGAAACCTAAGAAGCACAATATCATCAGCACAAATTGGATATTTCACAATAAGCAAGATGAAAATGGCATTGTGTTGAGAAACAAAGTGATACGTCTCCGACGTATCTACTTTTCCAAACACTTTTGCCCTTGTTTTGGACTCTAACTTGCATGATTTGAATGAAACTAACCCGGACTGACGCTGTTTTCAGCAGAATTGCCATGGTGTTATTTTGTGCAGAAATAAAAGTTCTCGGAATGACCTGAAAATCCACAGAGCAACTTTTCAGAATTAATAAAAGATACTGGCGAAAGAATTAGTGCTAGGGGGCCCACATCCTGTCCACGAGGGTGGAGGGCGCGTCCCCTCCCCCTGGGCGCGCCCCCTACCTCGTGGGCCCCCTGGACATCCACCGACCTCAACTCCAACTCCATATAATCTCTTTCACGGAGAAAAAATCAGAGAGAAAGTTTCATCACGTTTTACGATACGGAGCCGCCACCAAGCCCTAATCTCTCTCGGGAGGGCTAATCTGGAGTCTGTTCGGGGCTCCGGAGAGGGAAATTCGTCCCCATCGTCATCATCAACCATCCTCCATCACCAATTTAATGATGCTCACCGCCGTGCGTGAGTAATTCCATCGTAGGCTTGCTGGACGGTGATAGGTTGGATGAGATTTACCATGTAATCAAGTTAGTTTTGTTAGGGTTTGATCCCTAGTATCCACTATGTTCTGAGATTGATGTTGCTATGACTTTGATATGCTTAATGCTTGTCACTAGGGCCCGAGTGCCATGATTTCAGATCTGACCTATTATGTTTTCATGAATATATGTGAGTTCTTGATCCTATCTTGCAGGTCTATAGTCACCTATTATGTGTTATGATCCGATAACCCCGAAGTGACAAGAATCGGGATACTTCTCGGTGTTGACCGTAGTTTGAGGAGTTTATGTATTCACTAAGTGCTAATGCTTTGGTCCAGTACTCTATTAAAAGGAGGCCTTAATATCCCTTAGTTTCCATTAGGACCAAGCTGCCATGGGAGGGTAGGTCAAAAGATGTCATGCAAGTTCTTTTTCATAAGCACGTATGACTATATTCGGAATACATGCCTACATTGCATTGATGAGTTGGAGCTAGTTCTGTTTCAGCCTATGTTATAACTATTACATGAGGAATCGCATCCGACATAATTATCCATCACTGATCCAATGCCTACGAGCTTTTCACATATCTTGCTTTGCTTATCTACTTTACCGTTGCTACTGTTACTATTCCTACAAAACTGCTATCGTTACTTTTGCCACTGTTACCGTTACTATCATACTACTTTGCTACTAAATACCTTGCTGCGGATACTAAGTTATCTAGGTGTGGTTCAATTGACAACTCAACTGCTAATACTTGAGAATATTCTTTGGCTCCCTTGAATCGAATCACTAAATTTGGGTTGAATACTCTACCCTCAAAAACTGTTGCGATCCCCTATACTTGTGGGTTATCAAGGCTATTTCCTGGCGCCGTTGCCGGGGAGCATAGCTCTATTCTTTGAGTCACTTGGGATTTATATCTGCTGTTCACTATGAGGAACTTGAAATACGAAAGAACTAAGATTTTTCTGTTAACTACGAGGGGAGGTAAGGAACTGCCATCTAGCTCTGCACTAGATTCTCCTTCTGTTTTGAGTAAGCTTGCGACACCTAAACCTTCTACTGATATGAATTCTGATATGTCGCATGTTATTGATGATGCCACTTCTGCTATGCATGATACTTATGATGAAACTACTTCTGTGCTTGATACTACTTTGCCATTAGGTGAATTTCTTGATGAACAACTTGCTAGGGTTAGAGAGAATGAAATAATTGAAGATGAAATTATTGAAGATAGTGATGATGAAGGTTCTCCCCCTAAATATGAACTCCCTGTTGTTCCAGAGGGTTTTGTTATGGATGAAGAAACTACTAGAGCTATTCTTGCTTGCAATGATAGATCAGATCTAAATAAGTTACTAGCTAAATGGAAATAGAAATCTCTACATGCTAGAATGAAATATGACCCTGCTTTTGCTACTTCACCTATCTTTGTTACTGATAAGGATTATGAATTATCTGTTGATCCTGAGATAATTACTTTGGTTGAATCTGATCCTTTTTATGGCTATGAATCTGAAACTGTTGTGGCACATCTTACTAAGTTAAATGATATAGCCACCCTATTCAATAATGATGAGAAATCTCGCTACTATTAAATCCTTAAGATATTTCGGTTCTCATTAAAGGGTGATGCTAAAACTTGGTTTAATTCTCTTGATCCTGTTTGTGTGTGTAGTCCCCGGGATATGATTTATTACTTCTCTGCTAAATACTTCCCTGCTCATAAGAAACAAGCTGCTTTGAGGGAATTATATAATTTTGGGCAAATTGTAGAAGAGAGTCTCCCACAAGCTTGGGGGAGGCTTCTCCAATTACTTAATGCTTTGCCTGATCATCCCCATAAGAAAAATGAAATACTTGATATAGTTTATAATGGACTAACCGATGCTTCCAAGGACCACTTGGATAGTTGTGTTGGTTGTGTTTTCAGGGAAAGAACAGTCAACCAAGCTGAATTGCTATTGAATAATATGTTGACTACTGAAAATAGTTGGACTCTTCCTGAGTCAGTTCCTGAGCCTATTCCTCAACCAACTCCGAAGAAGAGGGGAGTTCTATTTCTCAGTCCTGAAGATATGCAAGAGGCAAAGAAGTCTATGAAAGAAAAAGGTATTAAAGCTGAAGATTTTAAGAATTTACCTCCTGTTGAAGAAATACATGGTATTAATCTACCACCTATTGAAGAAACACATTGTCTTGATAACCCGACACAGGTAGTAAAGGTAAATTCTCTCTATATATATGATAAGGTTGAAATCCCGTCTACTTAGTTTCCTAGCCAATGTTTAGATGAATTTGATGACTTTATGGCTAGGCAAGAAAATTTCAATGCTATGTTGGTAGAGAATTAAAGAGTAATGCTTACATGATTGGACGCTTGAGTGATTATATGGCTAGAGTTAAAGGTGAACTTAAACTCATTAGTAAATATGCTTCTATGGTTACCACTCAAGCAGAACAAGTACTTAAAGCTCAAAATGATTTGCTCGATGAATTAAATAATTAACATGATTTTGCTGTTAGAGTGGCTACTAGAACGGGTAAAATGACTCAGGAACCTTTGTATCCTGAAGGCCACCCTAAGAGAATTGAGCAAGATTCTCAGAGAAATAATTTAGATGCACCTAGTCCTTCTAAAAAGAAGAAAAAGAAGAATGATAGGACTTCGCATGCATCTAGTGAACCTGGTGTAGACACACCTGAGAATCCCAATGATATTTCTATTTCTGATGCTGAAACACAATCTGGTGATGAATATGAACCTAGTGATAATGTTAATGATAATGTTCATGTTGATGCTCAATCTAGCAATAATAATGATGTAGAGATTGAACCTGCTGTTGATCTTGATAACGCACATCAAAGAATAAACGTTATGATAAGAGAGACTTTGTTGCTAGGAAGAACGGTAAAGAAAGAGAACCATGGGTTTGTAAACCCATGCCTTTTCCTCCTAAGCCATCCAAGAAAAGGATGATAAGGATTTTGAGTGATTTGCTGAAATGATTAGACCTATCTTCTTACGTATGCGTTTAACTGATATGCTTAAAGTAAATCCTTATGCTAAATATATGAAGGATACCATTACAAATAAAAGAAAGATACCGGAAGCTGAAATTTCCACCATGCTTGCTAACTATACTTTTAAGGGTGGAATACCAAAGAAACTAGGAGATCCATGAGTACCAACTATACCATGCTCTATTAAAATAAACTATGTTAAAACTGCTTTATGTGATCTTGGAGCCGGTGTTAGTTTTATGCCTCTCTCTTTATATCGTAGACTTGAATTGAATAAGTTGACACCTACTGAAATATCTTTGCAAATGGCTGATAAATCAACTGCTATACCTGTCGGCATTTGTGAGGATGTGCCTGTTGTGGTTGCAAATGTCACTATCTTAACGGACTTTGTTATTCTTGATATTCCTGAGGACGATAGTATGTCGATTATCCTTGGTAGACCCTTTTTGAATACTGCATGGGCTGTTATTGATTGCAATAAAGGCAATGTCACTTTTCATGTTAATGGTAATGAGCATACGGTACACTTTCCGAGGAAACAACCTCAAGTTCATAGCATCAATTCTATCGAAAAATTCCAACTATCATTATTGGAGGTTTTAAATTTCCTCTTCCTATTGTTAAGAAGAAGTATGATATTCTTATTATTGGGGATGTGCATATCCCTGTTGAGGTAACCTAGTGTTATTCGAAATTTTTCCTGTTCCATGTTATTCGGAATGAGTTTGTTAACAAGACTTGATCAACCTTGTTAGTGGATTCCTTTTGATGATCATGAGATGGATGAAACTAGAAGGCACAACCTTCTGTAACCTCCTTTTACTTTCTGTTATTTAGAATAAATAAAGAAAAAATTGTATTTTTTTGTGTGTTTTCTGAATTATCCATGCAATAAAAAATACCCAAAAATAAAAGTTCTCAAAATGCCCTGTCAATTTAGTATGATTTTTTTGGAATATCTGAGAATATCTGGCACTGAGAACACAGCAGGGGGAGCTAGCACCTGGCCACGAGGGTCCAGGGTATGCCCACCCCTACAGGGCACGCCCCCTGCCTCGTGGGCCCATGGTGCCCCCCTCCACTTATTCCTGCACCCTAGGCGACTACCTAGGCGACTCCCTAGGCGACTCCCTAGGCGACCACCGCCGGTGGCCACTCCGGCGCCGGCGGCCACCACCCTCCCCTCCCTGTCACAGGCCACTCCGGTCGTGGCATCCACCGCCTATTCATGGAGAGTCTCCTCCATTGGGATTTCTCTCCGGGCTTGGCGATTGAATCTCAAGTACGTGCCAAGTTTGGATCTTCGGTGCACTTCTCCTCGGCAAACCCTGGATCCTCAAAGGAATTCTTCCTTGTGGTTTCTTTCTCATCGGCTTCTTTCAAGTTGATAGAGGAATCTGTGGCCCTAGCGCTCCAATCTTGCATTGGCGGCCTCGCTTCAAAACTTAGGGTTTTGCAAGTAAGTGATCGTCCCTTTCGTTTCTCGGTTGCATCCAACCATGTGGGACACTTTATTTATGGTCTTAAGGATCGGATTTGGCCAGATTTTATCTGTCATTTTCATCTGTTTCGTGGTGTCCCTGATCACGCTGGTGTTCATCATGAAGTTGGTTGGCATGCGGATAGTTTTCTTCATGAGGTGGGGTCTCGTTCTTTGGCCATCAAATCTAAATGGCTCCAAGATCAACAAAGTAAATTTGACCAGCAGAACTCAGTTGCTGAACATTTAGCGAATTTACATGATCAAACACAAAGTTCCTCGCCGGAGTGCAGTAGGCAGCCAGCCGCCGATGGAATCTTTTTTGGGCAGTTCAGATTTCTGGTAATTGCGGATCAGGAGCTGAATATCCGTTTGGGAGATTTTGTTTGTTCTGGAAAGCAAAATCTGCATGTCCTGCCTTCTTTCAAGGGACATCATTTTCGTGAATCATATTGGGATTCCATTTTGGATGAAAAGTTATTCCATATTATGGACGGTTGGCAAGCTGGCTATTCTAATGCTGATGTCGCCTCTATGGTCCAGATTGTTGATGTCCCAACTCAAGACTATATTGATTCTCGTTTGCTCAAATGCTCTAAATGCACATGTCATGGCCACCTTCACATGGATTGCCCAGGTACTTTTTGCCAACGTTGTATCCGCCTTATTGATCAATGTTTATGTTCAGATTATCTTCCTGATCGGGCCAACGCATGCATGTTGGGCCGTAAGCTTCAAACATGTCTAGCGTGTAACAGCAAGGAACATCTAAGTCGTAGTTGTCCTGGCATCCAGAGATGCAGCTCATGTAACTTGTTGGGCCATGTTGCGTGTCGGGGGGGGGGGGTTGGATTGGGCCTGCATACTACTAGCGGCCTAAAAACTTCAAACTGCCTAGGCCTCATCTAGTGGAACGGAAAGATATCAACTGCCAGGGTCGGCGGGATATACACGGTAAAAACCAGGGTTTGTTATGGAAGGTGAAACAGAAAATCCCATGTACCTCTGACGTGGCCACTCCCCATTGCTTGACGCTCCGAATACCCCCCCCCCCCCCCCCATTGCAACTGTCAACTCCATCGTCCCGGGGGCCCAATCAGAACCAGTCTCCCCAGTTTCATCCGCCTCCTCTGTCTCCTCTGCCTCTGCATCCTCTGCTCCAAGGCCGAAAAACCCTACTGGCATCGCCATGGCGAACTTTCCAGTCAGCCCGTTTGCGTTCACTCCCGTCGCCTCGCACATTGAGCGAGGGCCAGATCATCGCCTGTAGCGGAGCACCATGGTGGTGGATGAGGCGCCGCTGAACCATGAGAGGTATGCTCTGATTGAGATCACTCCCCCTATTTCAGATCATCAGAAAAGGTTTTGGTTAGAAGAAGTCTGCCGGATTATTAGGGAGGATCTAGAGTATCAGATTGAGGATGAGTTTGTCTATCCGATCGCTGTGGGTTGTGTTGCTTTTGTTGATGTTCAGAGTAGAGATGACGCCATTAGAGAGGGGCCGCACACACTGACAGAGGATTCCTACTTCACACTAATCCCCCATGACGAGGGGATTAACATGCGCATGCCTACTTTTCAATATGAAGTCTGGATCTTGATGCTTGCTTTTCCTATGGATTACCTAACTGAACACTATGTTCACAAGGCGGTCTCGCGCTTTGGTAAATTGCTGTCGTGGCCAAGACCGAATGAGAACAAAGCTAGGGTTCTAGTCAAGTGCCACATTAAGGATATTGCGGAAGTCCCCCATAGTCTGCTAGTCACTAAAGTTGGATTGCTGCAGGGTTTAGGCCGCTCTTGGTCTATCCCCGTGTATGTTCTGAATGGCAGAGATACTGTACCTGGTCTGCAAGGGACAGAGGATACTCCCCCTCTCCTGAATGCCTCTCCTCACCCGTACGCTCTGCCATACTACACAATCATGCAACAAGCTAGAATTAATGAGATGGAGGCACAGCAGGCAGCTAACGAGGCAGCATGGAATGGGCATCAGCAGGACCAGGATCAGGATCATGTCAATGGCTGGAGCCCGTGGCCAGTGGTGCCACCACCGTACACAGGTTTTAGTTTCAGAACCTACTTTGAGTATCATGGTCCGTCTCTGATGGATAGTGTGCAGCAAGAACATAATCTGGTTGACAATCTGTCTGATGTGTGGTCGGAGATTTCTTATGTCGAAGAGTTGGCTGATAATTTCATAAATGGAGCCCCATCCGCATCCCATGCCTTTGTCCGAGCGGGAGGCTCTGTTTCTGCTGTGTTCATTGCCGCCGACAGTGAGTTGCTCTCATGGATGGGAGGGATGTTAAAGAGGATATACACCAAAGCTATATTACCTGCTGAGATCCCTCAAACAGCATGCTTTCCGCTTAACCCTTTCACTGGTATTCAGCTCCATTTTGACTGTATGCGACTGGCTGTGCTTGCTAATGTGAAGCCTGAAGTTGATGTCTTCGGACGCATCTTTGGCTCAGTTTTTCAACCGGGTAATCTCACTGTTTTGTCTGCTTGGTTTGACAAACCTTCATCCGATCTGCCTCTGATTGACATCCCAAGGTTGGCCACAAATGTGAACCTGGAAGTCCGTGACTCTGTGGATCATGATGCTGGCCCAATCGGGCGTATGATACTCACGGAGACAGCCAATGTGGACACGGTTCTCCTTCGTCGCAGTGCACGCGCAAACAAATATGATGGGTCCAGGGTGCCCCCGATGTCTGATAAGAGACTGCCAGTTTCCAAGGTCAAGCCCAGGAAAGATCCTTCTATTACCGGCCTTTCTACTGCAGGCTCTTCTTCTGCTAGGAAGAATGAAAAGGTATCTGATACTGTCCCACCCCCCACTTCTATCCATGCTATTCAGTCCATTGGGACTAATATGTGTGGTGTTCATCCGAGCCAGTTGAGTGAAGACAAACTGCTTGCTACGCAGCAGAGGCACAAGAGCAACACTGGTGGCCAGGATGCAGCTTAAGGAGTGGAAAGTTCTATGCTGGAATGTCCGAGGGATTAACTCCGACAAGAAACTTTTGGCGCTGCGCAATGCTATAAGTTCTAGTGGGTGTTCAGTTATTTGTCTGCAAGAAACTAAGCGTGCTACTTTCGATCTAGCTTTTGTTAAACTATTCTGCCGAAAAAATTTCATAAGTTTGAAGTTGTGCCCTCCCAAGGGGCCTCTGGTGGTCTTATTGTACTTTGGGATAGCTCTATTTTCTCTGGTTGTGTTTTCTGCTCTGAATTTTTTGCATTGGGCATCTAGCTAACCTCTGTGCACACTGGCAAGTACTGGAAACTTGTTAATATCTATGGACCTTGCACGGGGCAAGGCAGATCCGATTTCACATCTTGGCTGTTTGATCTAGATATACCTGACCATGAGGACTGGCTACTTTGTGGGGATTTCAATTATATTAGAGCACCAGATAATCGCAACAAGCCAGGAGGGGATGCCAACGATATGCTCACGTTTAATGATTTCATACATGCTCAGGCTCTAGTTGAATTACCCATTAAGGGCAGGCAATATACGTGGAGCAATATGCAGTCTGATCCACTGCTAGAACAAATCGACTGGTTCTTTACCTCGTCTAACTGGACCTCCAACTATCCGAACACCACAGTGGGTCCCCTTCCCAAACCAGTTTCTGATCATACACCATGTGTGATCTCGATTGAATCCTCTGTACCTAAGAGTAAGATCTTCAGGTTTGAAAACTTCTGGATTTCTCATTCGGGTTTCTTTGAGCTGGTTCGTTCAACCTGGGAGAAACACTGCTATGCACCGAACTCATCTCAGCTTTTGTGCAAGAAATTTAAGAACCTAAGATATGCCCTTAAACGTTGGAGTAAACGGATCTCAAGGCTGAACCTTTGTATTGATAACACAAACTGGGCTCTCCTGGAACTTGACAATATCGAGGACAAAAGGCCGCTGTCAATCCCAGAAGCAAATTTCAGAAATATTCTTAAAACCCATCTAGTCACCCTCCTTGACTACAAACGAGAATATTGGAAAAAGAGATATACAGTAAGATGGTTTTCCTGTGGGGGGGACAACACCAAATTCTTTCACTCGGCGGCCTCAGAAAGATATCGCAAGAACTCCATATCCTCGCTAAAACGTCAAGATGGATCATTGGTGACGGATCATGTGGGAAAAGCATATGAGTTGTTCAGTACCTACAGAGAGAGATTGGGCACGAAAGGTGAGTTTGAGATGAAATTTGACCTGTCTAGAATCATTAAGAAAGTGGAGGGACTGGAAGAACTGACCACGCCTTTCACACATGACGAAATTGACACTGTGGTTCGAGAGATGCCATCGGATAGAGCGCCTGGCCCGGATGGCTTTAACGGGTGCTTTCTGAAATCATGCTGGCATATTATCAAACATGATTTCTATAGGTTGTGCAATGACTTCTACGAGGGTACCATTGACCTCAGAAGCCTGAACTCAGGGTTCATAACGCTCATCCCAAAAACCCAGTCGCCTGAAACCGCCAATGATTTCCGACCCATCACGCTGCTCAATTGTTGCCTGAAACTGATAACTAAGTTGCTGGCTAACCGTCTGCAGAAGCTGGTTCTCAAAATCATACATCGGAACTAGTATGGTTTTTTGAAGGGGAGATCGATCCAGGACTGCCTGGCATGGGCATTTGAGTACATACATCAGCGCCAGTCGTCGGGGAGAGCGTGTTGCATCCTAAAGTTGGACTTTGCAAAGGCCTTCGATACCATCCAGCATGAACCAATGATTGAGATTATGAAACATATGGGTTTTGACGAGAGGTGGTTGGGATGGATCAAATGCATTTTCTCTTCTGGTAGTTCATCGGTTTTGCTTAATGGAACCCCCGGAAAATAGTTTGATTGCCTTTGTGGGGTCCGTCAAGGCGACCCCTTGTCCCCTTTGATCTTTGTCCTCGCAGCGGACCTGCTGTAGTCAGCGATCAATGATGCTACGCGGAATGGGCTGCTCCAGCTACCTATCCCCACTTCTGACAGCAACTACCCTGTCATTCAGTATGCTGACGACACGATTGTTGTGCTCCCAGCTTCAGTCTCGCAGGCGCAAGTTCTAAAGTCCATCCTAGTCGACTACGCGAAGTCGGTGGGTCTCAAAATAAACTTCCACAAGTCAACCTTGGTGCCCATCAATTCTGACTCGGCACTGACAGGAGAGATTGCTGCAATTTTTGGTTGCTCCATCGGCAACATGCCGTTCACTTACCTAGGACTGCCCATGGGCACCACACGCCCGAGCTTGAATGATCTGATGCCAATGGTAGCCTCTGTTCAGCGTAAGATGCCTACTGCAATCTCGCTTCTGGACTATGGTTCCAAGCTTACGCTGCTCAACTCTGTGGTCACTTCCCTGGTTGTTTATGCCATGTGCTCCATCAAGATAAACCCTAGGATCATTGAGCACCTTGATAAGCTGAGGAGATCGTGTCTGTGGGTGAGAAAATCTGATGATGGGCTCAAGGGTACCTCATTGGCAGCTTGGGATATGGTGTGCAAACCCAAGAGCAAAGGTGGCTTGGGGATCATTGACCTCAGAACACAAAACCAGGGGCTCCTGTTGAAACAACTTCACAAGTTTTATAACAAACATGATGTCCCCTGGGTCAAACTGATCTGGGACTCATACTATGTGGACAAAGTTCCCCATGCCTCTGACCCGTGTGGATCCTTCTGGTGGAGAGACCTTATGTCGATATTTGATATATACAGAGGAATTACTAAATCTGAAGTACTTTCTGGTGATACGATCTTGTTCTGGAAGGATAACTGGAGCACAGATGTCCTTCAAGACAAATACCCGAGGGCATTTTCGTTTGCTCGAAACCCAGATGTGTCTGTTAGACACCTCCTGTCCTCAAAAAGACTGGGAGAGGTATTCTATCTGCCGCTTTCAGTAGAAGCTAAGAATGAAGTTCTTCAGATACAATCGGAAACGCTTGAGGTGGCACTGACTGTGGACAAGGACCTATGGTCCTGTGTTTGGGGAGGAACAAACTTTTGATCTTCCAAATACTATGAGTACTGCTTTAGTCAGGCTCATGCAGATGAGGTGTTTGGTATGATTTGGAAAACAAAATGCAGGTTGCAATGGAAGGTGTTTCTATGGCTGTTGCTGGCTGACAGACTGAATACCAGGAATATGCTTCGACGTAGACACTTCAGAATCCGCAATGATGACTATACCTGTCTACTCTGTGTCCAGCCGACCGAGGAAGACATTGCTCATCTCTTTTTTACTTGCCCTTTCAGTCAGAGGTGCTGGGCTGCGCTGGGGATACATTGGCAAAGTGATACTGACTGGATTAAAATGGTGCACGAAGGCAAGAACTGGTGGGCAAGGCCGATGTTCCTGGAAGTCTTCACGGTTGCTGCTTGGGGGATCTGGAAGGAGAGGAATGACAAACATTTCAGGGGGTCCAGCCTTCCTTTAATTCTTGGAGGAACAGATTCAAAAAGGATTTTGCTATGCTGGTTCATAGAGCTAAGCAGGAGTTGGCACCCTGCATCACTTCTATTGTCAACTTGCTTTGATTTTCTTTTTGGTTGTATTGTATAGCTAACAACGCCCCCCCCCCCAACACCCCCCTCTCTCACACAACATGTAACTTTGTACAGACCTAGACACTCTGACACCCCCCTAACCTTAATTATTTTAATATAAAAGGCAGTGAGAGTTGCTCACTGTCATCAGTTCTCAAAAAAAAACTTATTCCTGCACCCACACACTTCCTCTTCCTCCCAAAAAATCACCATCCAGCTCAAGCACGAGTTCTAGCTCATTTTGCTGCGATTTTTGATCTCCTTGCTCAAAGTTCCATTCACAAAACTGCTTTGGGAGATTTTTCCTTGGTATGTGACTCCTCCAATGGTCCAATTAGTTTTTGTTCTAGTGCTTTATTCATTGCAAATTTTTGCTGCCTAGGTGACCCTGTTCTTGAGATTGCATGTCAAATTTATGAGGTCCCAAGGAATTCTAATGCATGATATAGGCTCTAGGCACTTGTGGGAGTAGTTGCTATCAGTTTTATTGAGTTTGATTCACTTTTATTTTGAGTTACTAAAAATTTCAGAAATTTTCAGAAAATGATGAAGAGATTTTTGAGGGGCTCTTCTAGCCAAGGCTCCAAGGACAAACAAGCTAAGGAAAAAGAAAATGCCAAGTATAATCTTCCTCGCGTACCGGAAGTACGGCCGTGTGAATGGCCTTGTGATAATTTTTTGAGGGAAGCCGGGATTTATGAAGACTTTTATTCTTTGGCTGGTAATGTGGGCCTCACCGATTTCTTCCACGACCGGATCGAACAATATCTCTTACTCACCAATACTTTTGTGCAAAACTTCTACTATTATCCTAAGAATTCACTTCCTTCAGTAGCTTTTCATTTATATGATGAGGCTAGGGAGATGTCATTACGTAATTTGTGCGCGGTTTGCAGAATACCCTTCGAGGGCAGCTTAGAGGAACCACATCGTAAAGATGTGGATGGTTTTATTGATACTATTACTGTAGGTGGATCGAGGAAGGTTTCCGATGCAAGAATCACTAGCATACATTTTCTTGTTTTACGCTACTTTGCCATATTTGCTAGTGGATGTTTAATTGGTCGCAGAAACTGTGGAAACCTCAGTGTTCCAGATATTATTATTTTGTTCCATGCTTTATTTTGTGATAACACTTATAGTATGGGTGTCGTTATTGCCAAACGTTTAAGACTAAACCATGCAAAGTGTCCCATCTTTGGAGGTATCTATGCTGTACGCCTTGCTAGACACTTTGAAATACCTATTAGGCATCATGAGAAAGAGGAAAAACTGGTGCCCCCTACTTTTCTGGATTATAAGAGCATGGTAGCACATGAGTTTATTGTTAACAATGATGATAGGATGCTTCTGTATAATCTGAGATTTAATAAGAAACACAATGAGATTATTATCTTGCTTGCGCCTTCTTTGTTTGATTTAACTGCAGGCCATTACCTCGTCTTGCCGTCGGCCGTGTACGCACACCGAGGCCAAACATCAGCTCCAGAGCCTAAGCCGAAACCACCACTGGACCCTTATCGTCCATCATCTTATCAGTGGGATCTGGAGCAGATCGCCAGCCAATGGCAGTACGATGACACTCCTCAGTACATCGGGGAGAGTAGCCGCGATCCATGGGCATAGACCAACTTAGGCCAAAAGTCTAAGCTTGGGGGAGTACGTATTTCTCACCGACATTACATTCATGTTCACACACTCACTCTAGTTGTCGGTGCTCATACTTTTTCATTGTACTATCCATGCTAGTTTAATTTCTTTTTCTAGCTTTCTTCTTGTGTGTTTGATAAACCTTAATAAAAAACAAAAAAATTAGTTAGTTTACTTTCCATGCCTGTAGTAGTAATTAAAAGAAAACCCGAAAAGATTTCTCATTCTTCTTTTGCTTGTTGGGAGCTTTCCCGTGTAAATAGTTTTATTTCTTTTCTTTCCTTTGGGGGTCGAGAGGAGAAGACCATAATGAAAATGTTTAAGTGGCTCTCATATGCATGATTGTTGATTTAACCAAGAGCCCATATTACCTTGTCTTCTCTCTTGAATTGAATGCTTGTAGATTCCAGCTTAGTCCAATGCACGTGCATTATTATTACACACTGTTTGGTCATGCAAGCGAAAGGCAATAATGACGATATATGATGCACTGATTGTGATGAGAGAAGCTGGTATGAACTTGACCTCTCTTGTTTTTGTAAATATGATGAGTTCATCGTTCCTGATTCAGCCTATTATGAATAGAAATGTTTGCAATGACAACTAGAGATTATAGTTGCTTATGCCATGCTTAATTAGCTAGGAGCTTATAATGGTTTACCTTGTGTGCCAACATGCTATTAAAATGGTTGTGATGTGGTATGATAGAGTGGTATCCTCCTTTGAATGATTCGAGTGACTTGACTTGGCACATGTTCACGCATGTAGTTGAAACAAAATCAACACAGCCTTCACAATATTTATGTTCATGGGGGATTATATCCTACTCATGATTGCACTCAATGTTGATTAATTTTAATGCATTTTCATGACTGTTGTCGCTCTCTCAGTTGGTCGCTTCCCAGTATTTTGCTAGCCTTCACCTGTACTAAGCAGGAATACTGCTTGTGCATCCGAACTCCATAAACCCCAAAGTTATTCTATATGAGTCCATCATATCCTATATGCGGTATTTACCTGCGGTTCCAAGTAAATTTGTATGTGCCAAACTCCCAACCTTCAAATGAAATTATGTTTTGTATGCTCGAACAGCTCATGTATCAACTAGGGTTGTCTGTATCTTCCATGCTAGGTGGGTTATTCTCAAGAGGAGTGGACTCCGCTCCTCATTCATGAGAAAATGGCTGGTCACAGGGATGCCTAGTCCCATGATCAAAAGATCAAATCAAATCAAAATAATTAAATAAAATTCTCCCAGGATTGGTTCTAGTTGGAGGCACCTGTTGTTTCGGGCAAGCCATGGATTGATGTTTGTTGGTGGTGGGGGAGTATAAACTTTACCATTCTATTTGGGAACCGCCTATAATGTGTGTAGCATGGAAGATATCGAGATCTCATAGTTGTTACGTTGACAGTAAAACTATATCGCCCAAAATGTTATTCACCTCTATTTTAAAATCGAGCTCTGGCACCTCTACAAATCCCTGCTTCCCTCTGTGAAGGGTCTATCTATTTACTTTTATGTTGAGTCATCACCCTCTTATTAAAAAGCACCCGCTGGGGAGCACCACTGTCATTTGCATGCATTACTATTAGTTTATATTGGGTATGACTTGACTGGATCTCTTTTACCATGAATTACAATGTTAGGCAATCCTTCATCTTTAAAGGTGCTCTGCATTTATGTTTTGTGGTCTCAGAAAGGACTAGCGAGATGCCATCTTGTTATATCATATTATGATTGTTTTGAGAAAGTGTTGTCATCTGAGTTTTATTATTATTGCTCGCTAGTTGATTATGCCATTGATATGAGTAAACATGAGACCTAACTGTTATTGTGAATATGGTTAGTTCATAATCTTTGCTGAAAACTTGAATGTTGGCTTTACATATCTACAACATAAAGAGCAAACAGAGTTTGTAAAAGTTTTTCTTTATCACTTTCAGTTAGTCAACTGAATTTCTTGAGGACAAGCAAAGGTTTAAGCTTGGGGGAGTTGATACGTCTCCGACGTATCTACTTTTCCGAATACTTTTGCCCTTGTTTTGGACTCTAACTTGCATGATTTGAATGAAACTAACCCGGACTGACGCTGTTTTCAGCAGAATTGCCATGGTATTATTTTTGTGCAGAAATAAAAGTTCTCGGAATGACCTAAAAATCCACGGAGCAACTTTTCAGAATTAATAAAAAATACTGGTGAAAGAATTAGTGCCAGGGGGCCCACACCCTATCCACGAGGGTGGGGGCGCGCCCCCTCCCCCTGGGCGCGCCCCCTGCCTTGTGGGCCCCCTGGACATCCACCGACCTCAACTCCAATTCCATATATTCTCTTTCGTGGAGAAAAAAATCAGAGAGAAAGTTTCATTGCGTTTTATGATACGGAGCTGCCGCCAAGCCCTAATCTCTCTCGGGAGGGCTGATCTGGAGTCCATTCGGGGCATCGGAGAGGGGGATTCGTCGCCATCGCCCTCATCAACCATCCTCCATCACCAATTTCATGATGCTCACTGTTGTGCGTGAGTAATTCCATCGTAGGCTACCTGGACGGTGATGGGTTGGATGAGGTTTACCATGTAATCAAGTTAGTTTTGTTAGAGTTTGATCCCTAGTATCCACTATGTTCTGAGATTGATGTTGCTATGACTTCTATGCTTGATGCTTGTCACTAGGGCCCGAGTGCCATGATTTCAGATCTGAACCTATTATGTTTTCATGAATATATGTGAGTTCTCGATCCTATCTTGCAAGTCTATCGTCACCTATTATGTGTTATGATCCGATAACCCCGAAGTGACAATAATCGGGATACTTCTCGGTAATGACTGTAGTTTGAGGAGTTCATGTATTCACTAAGTGCTAATGCTTTGGTCCGGTACTCTATTAAAAGGAGGCCTTAATATCCCTTAGTTTCCATTAGGACCCTGCTGCCACTGGAGGGTAGGACAAAAGATGGCATGCAAGTTCTTTTCCATAAGCACATATGACTATATTAGGAATATATGCCTACATTACATTGATGAATTGGAGCTAGTTCTGTGTCACCCTATGTTATAAATATTACATGAGGAATCGCATCCAACATAATTATCCATCACTGATCCAATGCCTACGAGCTTTTCACTGATCCGTTGCTACTGTTACTATTACTACAAAACTGCTACCGTTACTTTTGCCACTGTTACCATTACTATCATACTACTTTGCTACTAAATACCTTGCTACAGATACTAAGTTATCCATGTGTGGTTGAATTGACAACTCGACTACTAATACTTGAGAATATTCTTTGGCCCCCCTTGTGTCGAATCAATAAATTTGGGTTGAATACTCTACCCTCGAAAACTGTTGCGATCCCCTATACTTGTGGGTTATCACAAAGCACGTCTTGTTGCTCAAGAGTACACACAGGTAGAAGGTATTGATTTCCGTGAAACATATGCTCCTGTTGCACGCCTTGAGGCAATTCATATTCTTCTTACTTATGCATTTACAATGATATCTTGCTTTATCAAATGGATGTGAAAAGTTCTTTCCTCAATTGTGAAATTTATGAGGAAGTTTATGTTAGATAGCCATCTGGCTTTGAACACCCTGAGTTTCCTAACAAAGTTCTCAGGTTGAAGAAAGCCTTGTATGAGCTGAAGCAAGCCCCTCGAGCTTGGTATGACACCTTGAAGAAGTGTTTGCTCAACGAAGGGTTCAAGCCAGGATCCATTGATCCCACACCTTTCACTCGTGCTATTGATAATGATCTATTTGTATGTCAAATCTATGTGGATGATATTACTTCGGCTGTACTAACAATGCATGCATCTTAGAGTTTGGGAAAATGATGTGCGATAAATATCAAATGTCCGTGGTAGGTGAACTCAAGTTCTTCTCGGACTTCAAATTTGTCAACAGGCAAATGGAATTTTCATATCTGAGGATAAATATTTGAAAGAGTGCCTGAAGAAGTTCAAAATGCAAGATTCCAAAATGAAGGGCTACAAAACTCCTATGCCCACGAATGGTAGGATGGGTGTAGATGTGTATGGTAAGGATTACGATTAGAAGGCTTATCATTCTATGATTGGTTCTCTTCTTTACCTATGTGCATCTAGACCTGACATTATGTTGAGTGTTTGCATGTGTGCCCACTATCAAGGTGCATTGAAGGAATCGCATCACCAAGTGGTCAAGCACATTCTAAGATATTTGGATCACACCCCCACCTTAGGTTTATGGTATCCTAAGGGAGCATAGTTTGATCTCGTTGGATATTCAGACTCAGATTGGGCTGGTGACTTGGTTGACACGAAATCTACTTCAGAGACATGTCATTTCCTCGGTAGATCATTGGTATGTTGGTCATCAAGGAAGCAGAATTGTGTATCTCTTTCTACAGCTGTGGCTAAATATATTGCTGCTAGTGCTTGTTCCACTCAGTTATTGTGGATGAAGCATACTCTGACGGATTATGGCATCAAGGTCAAGAATATCTATACTGTGACAATGAGAGTGCTATCAAAATTACACATAATCCAGTCCAGCATTCTCGCACGAAGCATATTGCCATCAGACACCATTTCATTCGCGATCATGTTGCTCGAGAGGATATTATCATCAATCATGTCAAGACCGAAGACAATCTCATTGATATTTTCACCAAGCCTCTTGATGAGAAAAGATTTTGTGCATTATGGTGTGAGCTAAATATCCTGGACTTCGCAAACATGCAATAAGCTGGACTCAGCACCCGTGCTAACACTTGCACGTCTTAGAAGGAAGGCATGCATAACACTCGAAGAGTTCGAAAATTTCGACAAAGTGAAATTTTCTTTCTAATAGTGAATACATTAACAAAGAACTAGACTAACCGGGTGCCACGATAATTGTGTGATGCTCAGGGTCATACAGTTCTAATACGGTGGGTCACGCCAACACAACTTTCATTCGTTGAGTTTCTTCTTATAGAAGTTTTTATGTTAGTCCAAATGCATTTCTCTCATAGCAATTCGTTTGGAGGTTTGTGTTTCTTTGTCTAAGTGAAATGCCTAGGACCCGGTTTTCCCTCTGTTCTATCTCCTCCAGTCTATGATGTTCCAAATGCTCAATTCCATCTGGAACAAAACTTTATCTGGTGTCCTTGACCACAATTAAGGTTTGGCCCAAACTTTAATCTATTTTGGCGAAAGCTGTCCAAAATTTGGGGTTTCCCGCCCAAGTCACGACCACGATCTTTCATGATGGTTGCCACGTGCAATCCATAATCTGCCACCTCATCTAGTCTGTAGAGGCTATTAGATCGGATCCATTGTGTACAGTTATTTCCATTCACATATAAAAATCGCACCGACCCCTCTTCCAGTTCACTTCTCTTTCTCCTCGCCACTGTCGCCTCTGAAACCCTCGCTGCAATGCTCCACCTTGAGCTTGACGTCAACGACCCCTTCGCCACTTCATAGCCGGAAAGTGGTCACCAGGGTCTTTCCTCGCTGCCACGGGCCATATTCTACCCCGCGCAGCCGTAGCTGTTACACGCCACCGAGCTAGGGTACGTGCAGTTCAAACTTGGGCCTGCATCCTTCTCGTTCGAGTTTGTCCGTGGTCATTTTTCTTCGATTTTACCGCATTTCTTAGATCTATGGTATTACCTTTACTAGTACGGATGTGGTTTTTAGTAGTCCCTCGCATCCGAAAAAGTTCAGATCTAGGGTTTGTGTTATGTTTTGCTCGAACTGAATGCCTAGCACGCTGACTAGTATATTCTTCGGACCTACTAGTTCGTTCTATACATTTCTTTCATTCGAAACATTTCTCAAAGTATGCATCTATTTCTTCCTCAAAACATTTTCATTCGTAACCCTGTGAGCATTTGTAACCCTGTCCTCATTTTCCCTCGAATCTATTCTTGTTCACAGGAATATGCAATCTGTTGAAGATTCTGCTTGACCAATCAGCATGGTCAATGAAGAAGAGGCAGTTCTGGGAACAGTGGATGAGTCAAAGGCTCCAAATGCCATGGGCCCGATAGTAGGCCCATCAACCAGCAAAAGGAAGAGACCCGAACAAAATGCAGATGAGCAAGAAGAAGATGCTCTGAAGAAAAAGAAAGGTGGCAGGCAACCATTCACAAATTCAGCTCAGTGTATCTCTCGTGATAACTACAACACTGTTCAGGGAGAATCAGGAATAGAAAAGAGAAGGCGTCTGCAAAAGATTCGACGTCACTTGGTACGCAAGTGGTTCAACTATAAAATGATTCATCCTAGGTTTAAGACCTAGGGGTGACTGTCGTGAAATTAATCTTCTCCGAGCAAGTGATCCCCAGGAGAGACCTTCACCACCTCCTAAAGATCATGAGTCATCTCTTTGGACTCTTGATTCTTATCCCGACGAAAAGGCCAAGCGCCTGAAGAATGCTGAAAAGAGAGACAAGAAGGCAGAAAAGCAAAGAGATCAAGAAGAAGAAAATCGTCGGCTTATCAAATCTGACATTGAAAAGAAAAAGCCCAAAGGAAAATCAGAAGGTCGCTCCAAGTATAAACATGATCCAAGTGCAAAGAAAAATAGTGCACCAAAGAAGAAGCCAACTAAACCAATCAACGGAAATGCAGAAAGAAATTCTTCCGATGAAGGTGATCCACCACTCACTAGATCTGAAGTTAACGCGACTCTCAGCGAGCTAGTGAACATCACTACATCCACCATACTGCCTGATCTTCGAGATCGTACAGTTCCAATAGCATCTCCGAAGAAGATCATTATGAAGAGGAAAACTCCACCTACCACTATCACTATGGTAGATCACATGAACACAACTCCTCATCCTGAAGCAATCAACATGAAGGATTTGGTAGTGGATGCCCCGGTCAGCACAGCTAAGCCTTCCGAGCAAATTCCAAAGCCCAAAGTGAAGCAAATCAAGGCTTCTTCTGCCGAGCCAGGTGTTCATCGTGATACTCTGAAAGAAAAGGCTGCTAAGTTTGCTCCCACCTTGACACAACCATTGGCCTCAATGCCTCCATTCGAGCAGGTTCAAGTGCCAACTGCTCCTGTTGCACGGTCTGAGGTCCAGTCTGATGCTCCTCACTATTATAGTCATGCATTCATCATGGAGCAACATGAAAACTTTGTTGAAGATCTATTCGATGGTGAAGTAGCATCCTTGCCAATCCCTCCTGAAGTCATTACACAAGCCACTGATCTTGTTCATGACATGAGAGAAGATTTTGCTAAAATAAAAAATCTCACTGCTGAGCTCAACAACCTCAATGGTCTAATGAAAACCACATCTTCCAAGTTTGTCATCAAACAACTTGAAGAATCATACAAGGATGTCAACCGGGCCTTGATTATCCTCCGCACCAGAAGATTGGGATTTCATTTAGACCTGGATAATATTGTTCGAAAGATCTACCTTGATCATCAAGCACAAGCCACTGCCTATTATGATCTTGTCAACGGGCATGTTGATCAATCCACTCAACAGAAACAGAAGAAGTGAAATAAAATTTCAAAGAAGAATGCTCCTCCTCCTAAGAAAGAAAAGTCTCCTGAAGCTCCACCTCAGAAGGAATAATCGCCTGAGCTAGCAATTCCTTCGCCAACAAATGTTCAGTTTACAGATGCTCCTCCATCGCTAAGGCTAACTGAACCAGTGCATGTGGTCTCTCCTGTTCATGATGAAATTCCATCTCAACTGCATGTCTCAGAAGAAAGTGAAATACCTCAGTCCGAGCTCCAAGCTTCTCTATCTCGTGCCGAACCAAATGTTTCGGCTCCTCCCTCTACACATCACCCGTCTGACGAAGAACAAACCCAACAGTCTCCAGTGCATGATTAGGGCTCAGTGCCCACTGTTAAAGATTCTGCTCCCTCTCAGCTGCAAATTTCAATCGACACAGCGACAAGAATCTCATATGATTGACTGCCAGGACACAAATCAGTTTCTGCATGTCATACTGACTACGTCATATAGTGAGATGAAGCGATTTCAATCGAGGATGAACTGAAAAATATCCATTCCCTCATGAAGAATTGCCTATGTTCAAGGCAGGTGTTGGTTCCAAAGGGCCGCTATTCAATCGGAATACGCACCCTAAATTTTTTCGAGAAATTCCATATAGTGGGTCACGCACATCTGAATGACCTCATTTCTGGACTCAGGAACAAGCCATCTTTTATTCTTTGATTCTCTATGATAGCAAGAAAAAATTTCCTCACAAATTCTCGGACATAGCAGCTATGAAGAGTATTGGTTGTTTTGATCAGCTGCTACAAAATGTTGAAGTCTTTTGTCTCACCAATGTGTTTACATTCGAACACCCTTGGAACCGAGAAATTATCCTGTAGTTCTATGCAACGTTATATATATCTGGTGATGAATCTGACGGTTCCAAGTGGATCATCGAATGGATGACAGAAGGACAACGCATCAAGTGTACCTCCTAGGATTTTGCCTCTCACTTTCATTTCCCTCACTTTGAGCATGGCGAATCTGAAATCCGAGTGCAGAAAATTGACTCTATTTGAGATGATATGTTTTGGTGCACCATGGACAAAGAAAAGGTTCGTGACTACAATGGTCCTCCCAAGCCAGAGCACTTAACTTTTGAGAACCAAACTTTGTATCATACGCTCACCTATATTATTTGCCCTCTGGCTGGGATGAATACTGATGGTACAATCTCTGATATTCTTTGGAATAGAATCTACTCCATCTCTGAAAGATATATCTTTGATGTTGAGGATATGTTTCTGAACATTTTCGACGGATTCTGCTGAGTATCCAAAAACCCTCAAAGTCTATTGATACGTCTCCAACGAATCTATAATTTTTTATTGTTCCATGATGTTATAAATTCTTGGATGTTTTACAATCATTTTAGAGCAAGTTTATATCTTGGGACTAACCTACTGACATAGTGCCCAGTGCCAGTTGCTGTTTTTTGCTTGTTTTCTACTTCGCGGAAAATCAATACCAAACGGAGTCAAAACGTAGGAAAAATTTTTGGAGAATTTTTCTGGACCAAAAGACACACGATCGGCTAAAGAAGTACTAGAGGGGGGCTCTGAGGGTAGCACAACCCTGCGCGCCTGGGAACCCAGGCACGCCCTGATGGGTTGTGCCCACCTCGGCCGCCTCCCACACCGCCTCTTTGCTCTATAAATACACCGAAAATCCAAAAACCCTAGGGGAGTCGACGCACTACTAGGAAAAAGCTTATACACAGACACTAATCAGTAGCGCTTATTAAAGCGAAGCGCTATTGCTACGTAGCAGTAGCGCGTATTAGGACAGCGCGCTACTACCATAAAACGCGCTGCTACTATGACGACCAGAACGGTTGCTGCCAGGCTTGGTATAGTAGCAGCCCGCTTCTAAGGACCGCGCTACTGCTAAGAAAATAGTAGCAGCGCGTTTTAAGGTGACAATGCTACCACTAACAAAACAAAAAGAAAGGAAAAATGGAAAGGAAAAAAGAAAAGGAAAATTAAAGAAAAGAAAAAATGAAAGCAATAGCAGCAGTGCGTTGCTACGAAAGCGTTGTAACTACTTTAGCTATAGCGCATTTTCCCAACACACGCTATAGCTAACTTATTCCAGCCGCCGTAAGTTCCAGAAATGATGGGTCCAATCTAGACACCATCACGGAGGGGTACATCATCCTCATTGGTGCCTCTTCGATGATGCATGAGTAGTTCATTGTAGACCTATGGGTCCGTACTTAGTAGCTAGATGGCTTCCTCTCTCTCTTTTGATTCTCAATACAATGGTCTCTTGGAGATCTATTTGATGTAACTCTTTTTGTGGTGTGTTTGTTGGGATCTCATGAACTTTGAGTTTATGATAAGTTCTATTTTATCCATGAAAGTTATCTGAGTTTTGATCTCTTATATGCATGATTACTTATATCCTCGTATTTCTTCTTCGGATCTTTGGTTTAGTTAGGACAACTAGATAATTTTTTCTTGCCATGGGAAGAGGTGCTTTGTGATGGGTTCGATCTTACGGTGCTCAATCCCAGTGACAGAAGGGTTCACGACATGTATGTATCGTTGCTATTAAGGATAACAAGATGGCATCTATTCCTACATGAATAGTTCTTGTCTACATCAAGGCATTGTTCTTATTGCATTACTCTGTTTTTCCATGAACTTAATACACTAGATGCATGCTAGATAGCGGTGGATCTGTGGAGTAATAGTAGTAAATGCAAGCAGGAGTCGGTGTACTAATATTGGACGTGATGCCTATATAATGATCATTGTGTGGATATCGCCATAATTATTTGAAGTTCTATCAATGGCCCAACAGTCAGTTGTCTACCCACCGTATGATATTTTTCTCGAGAGAAGCCACTAGTGAAATCTACGGTCCCCGGGTCTCTTCTTTATCAAATTTGCCTTCGAGAACTATTTTTATTTGCTTTTATTTTTAGATCTATTAATTTGAAAACCCAAAAATACCTTTCTGCACTTTTTCTTTATTTATTTTATTTCGTGTTTCCATGAGATCTATTTATCCAATCTATTACAATTTCATCTATCTTTTTGCGAGGGAGAATCAAGTCAAGTTTCCTGACAACTCACCAATTTCTGACACCGTTACCTAAAAGGGATTGACAACCCCTTATAAGCGTTGGGTTGCAAGTATTTGTTCTTTGTGTGCAGGTACCGTTTACATAGTGTTGCTTGGTTCTCCTACTGGATTGATACCTTGGTTTCATAACTGAGGGAAATACCTACCGTAGCTGTGCTACACAGTCCCTTCCTCTTTCGGGAAATACCAACGTAGTTCAAGCCTGTAACATCCCAAAATTCTAAATTTGGAATGTTATAAACAGATAGATAGTTTCGATTGATTGTTTGATTGCTTGTGTGAAATTGAGTGATTCGAAACTTTGAAAGTTAAATGAGAGGGAATAAAAGGACTTTCCCAAACTTTCATCTTGCTTTTATGATCTCCGTGAATTCAAATTCTTTTCATCACAAAACCCTGGAGAGAAGATGACATGACTTCTTCCATTTATTTAAATGACAAGGGGTGTTGAAAATATTTGAATTTCATTTGGAAAATATTTCCAACCCAGGAACTTTATGCAACTCAATGATTTTCACGAGCGAAGATAAAATGACTTCTTCAAAACATATGAAATATGAGTTGGGAGTTTCAAAGAATTAAATTCAAAGTTCTTTTGAATTTATTTTCAATTTGGAGTTATTTGAGTTTTATTCAAATTATTTTTTTCCAAAAATAAAATATATGGAAAATAGGGTAACATGATTCCCTACATCAGAAAATTGGAGAGAAATAAATTTGAATTAATTTTGGTATTTTAAAAATGATTTTTACTGGATTTTACTAGGGCAGAAGCACTCTTTGCTTTATTTGAATTTGTGTGTATTTTATTTGAATTTAGAAAAATGTTCAAGTCGTAGAAAATCTTTTCCTGAAAATTTTGATATATTATATGCCTATATAATATTTTATTTATTTGGTTTTTTTTAGTTTGCCTCGTAAAATGTTTATTAAAAAAAACTTCTTCCGTCGACTGGGCCGGCCCAGCTCCTCACCCAGGCCCAGCCCAGCCGCACCGCCTTCCTCCCGAGCGGGCGTCCGCCGCCAGCACGCCGTTCGCCGCCGCCGTGACCGACTCGGCCACCTCCGGCCGCCTTGCCCCCTTCCCCACGCCTCCCGAGTCCACCCTCCCCCTATAAATCCGCACCCGAGTCCCCCTGGACCCCGTTGCCGCCGCCGCACCCTTCCGCTGAGATCCGGGAAGCCGCCGGAGCTCGCCTGCCGCCGCCGCCGCGGAATCCCGCCCCGCACATCGCCGCGCCGCCGCCGTGGAGCGCCGCCCTCGCCACCGTGCCACCTCGCCCTGCCTCTCCGGAGAGCCGCCGCCGCTGGAATCTCGCCGCCGGACGCCGCCGCCCCGCCAGAGTTCGCCGCCATCTCGACCCGCCGGACGCCCGACCCGATCCGCCTCCGAAAACCGTTGGTTTTCGTCGAAAAACCCGAACCGGTATAACCAATAAAACCCGACCCGGTTTTCTCTTCGGTTTTTCTTTCAAACGGTTTATTGATTTAGGTTAATTTAATTAGAGATCGTTCGTCCGTTAGTTCTCTGTAGCGAATGTTCGTTATTTAGTATTTTTCTTTTATTTTAGTTTTCAGCCAGGGACCCGTCTATGAATATTTTATTTACAGATTAGCCCCTGGACTTCAAACACTCACAACTTTTTACTGGTTTATCCAAATCCAACGAAACCAACGCGCACTTCTTCGTTATGATCCCCTCTATCCAGTAATCCAACTCAAACATGTTTTTGGAAGTTTAAAATTTGATTTAGATCAGATTTGAATTTGAACTTCGTTTGATCATAACTTAAGTTCCGTAACTCCGTTTGAGTTGATTCTTTTTGCAAATCGAAGCTCTTGACCTAAACTTTCTGATAAGGCCAAATTCACATAATTTTGGTACTGTTAGAAATTGTTTTATGTTGAAAGATTTATTTTCTTGTTTTTTGATGCTTTTCGAATTGTCTTCTTCATTCTTTCCGATCTTTTGAGTGATTGCTTATGTGTGGTTACTACTTCTTGCTTACGATAGATTGACTGGAGTGTGACGAGTAGATCTATCAAGAGTGTTGAGTGCGAATCATCTTCATCAACATTGCAGGCAAGTTCACACTTTGATCATTTCCCTTCATACCCAGTTTTTATGCATTAGCTTCTTCCTCAAACATTGCATGATTAGGATGCCTTTAATTTGTGGGTGGGAAGTAGTTGTTGAGGTAGAACCTATTGCCCTGTTTATTATCAAACCCTTGGGAGTTACTTCTACGTTATGCTTATATTGCCATGCTATGCTCGTAGACGTGGATTGGGTTTGAGTGTATTCCATGACAGATGTGAGATTGTTTACTTAAAGGTTCAAGTTAAGTGGCAACTTTAATACACATCTGGGTGGATTGAGGCACCTGGGGTATCCAGTGATTGCCTGTTTTTTTGGAAATCCTGGGGTTACCGTGTGATTTTCCTATGGACCGCCACCCAGGCTCAAAGGGATCATAAGATTATTCATGCTAGAAACTTCCGTGTGTAGCCGCAAGCTATTACGGGCTCTAGCATAGTTGAGTAAGTTGCGTGAAGCTCTTGAAGAGGTGGATCAGCAGGTAGTGGGTTTTGTAGGTTTGGTATGGTCTGCCCGGAGTAGAGAGTTAATGCTTCTGAAAGACTGTGTCTCAGTCATCCGTCTCTCAAACACCATGTAGTGCGAGAAATCAACGGAGGCGATCGAGTCTTGCGGGGAAAAGTGCGCAAACCTCTACAGAGTGTACAATCTAATCATGGTTAGCCGTGTCCCCGGTTATGGACAATTCTGAGTATCTAGTACTTGAGTATTCGCATGTATCTCAACACTCTTAAATTAATCTTGTTGGGATGTTAACTATTTTAATTGGGATCATTGAGTTGGGGTTACCTTCTCAAATGATGTTTCAACTACCATGATAGTTAAATTAAAACTGATTCCTTTGTAGTAGGGAAAAATTGGCTTTTCGCAAAAAAAAACTGTAACCATAGAGCTTTCCACCAGCCAAATATGCATGTAGTGGTAGTTATTATTCATCATTGCTCTGTGGTGTGAATTTGCCAGTACATTCAATGTACTGACCCTCTGTGGCTGCAACGTCTCATGTTGCAGGATCTTACGACGAGTAAGTGATACGTTAGGGTTACGATTTCCTATACTCAACTTTGCCGTTGGTGTTGATGGGAATCCACAACCTTGTTACTTCCGCTATTTGGATTGAGGTAATAGTATTTACGTTATTTTATACATGTGATTTACCTCTGTTATAAATCCTCGAGTACTGTGTGTGTCAGCATACCGATCCAGGGATGACACGTAAGCACAGAGACTTGATCCATTCGGGTCGGGTCGCTACAAGATGGTATCAGAGCTTATATTTTCTGGACCGATGAGTCCATTGGAGATGGACCAATGGATTCAGAACATGGAGGATCACATGAAGAATAACTCTATAGCCAGAAATGATATGAGCCAGCATGCTCTTCAGAGTTTTGAAAGAGGTGCTGTTACTTGGTGGAGGATGTACCAAACCATCAACGGATGGCAAAGAGTAACCACTTGGAAGAATTTAAGTTAACTCTGGTAAAGTCTCGCCTTGTGTCCCAGAAGTTGAAACCTTATGGAAATGATATGGAGTAAGTGCATGCAAGCTTTGTGGAGGAATAGGACACTAGCATACATAAAACAAGGATGAATACCTCATAAGCGGAGGATTACCAAAGGAGTTAGCCGAGGATTTTCAGGGAACTTCATTTGGAGATTGTTCCCAAAGGTTTTGTTGCAGCAATGGAAGTTCAGTCTACATTGTTGGGAAAGATCCGTGAAGCTCAGAAGTATGACAAAGAGATTGCTGAGATAAAGGAGAGGATGAGCAAAGGAAAGGCCAAAGGTTTTCGTAAGGATGAGCACGACACCTTATGGTTCGAGGACCGTGTATATGTGCCCAATAATGCAAGGATTAGGAAATAAATACCTCAAAAGGCTCATGACTCACCATACTCGATTCGCCCTGGAAACACCAAGATGTATTTGGATTTGAAGGAGTGTTTCTAGTGGACTGGTATGAAGAAGGATATTCCAGAGTATGTAGTCGTAGGTGATGTATGCCAGAGAGAGTAAAAGCAGAGCATCAGAAGCCAGCAGGATTACTACAACCTATGCTGATACCCGAATGGAAGTGGATAAGCTTGGCATGGATTTCATTACCGGATTTCACAGAACCCGAATGGGATATGATTCTATCTGGGTAGTAGTTGATTCGCTTGACCAAAGTGGCTCACTTTATCCCAGTAAAACCACTTATACAAGTGTGAAGTTGGCCAAGATATATTTGACCAGGATCGTATGTCTGCATGGAGTTCCGAGGACCATCGTATCAGATAGAGGAACACAGTTTACCTCAAAGTTTTGGAATCAGCTGCACCAGACTTTGGGTACTAGGCTAGAGTTCACTATGGCCTTTCATCTGCAGACAGATGGATAGATCGAGAGAGTCAATCAGATTTTGGAGGACATGTTGAGAGCGTGTGTGCTAGGTTATGGATCTAGTAGGGATGATAATCTACCTTACGCGGAGTTCTCATTCAACAACAGCTACCAAGTCAGTTTGAAGATGCCCCTTTTGAAGCTTTGTATGGGAGAAGGAGCCAGACACCGTTGATTTGGGATGAAGTTGGAGACCGTCAGTTGTTTGGACCAAATGTGATCAAGGAGTCAGAAGAGAATGTCAAGTTGATTCGAGAGAGACTAAAGGTAGCTCACTCCACGCAAAAGAGTTATGCAGACTCAAAAACGCAAGGAGGTAGTCTTTGAAATTGGAGACAGAGCATGTCTTCGTGTGTCCCCTCTGCGAGGAGCTAAATGATTTGGAGTTAAGGGAAAGTTAGCCCCGAGATTTGTAGGACCATACCGAGGTTTGGAGTGTATGGGAGAAGTGGCCAACAAGTTGGAGTCACCCGAAGGATTGTCAGAAGTTCATGATGTGTTTCACGTTTCCCAGTTGAAGGAGTGCCATGCAGAGATGGCCAATATCCCCCTGTAAGGATGCTTGACCCTGGAAAGGATAATGATGTTCTACAAAGTGGAGTATGGACTTCATAAGTATAAGTTTTTATCTTGGTATGTGGGATATCCCATGAGGATGAAGAGATGAATTACGATTGGATATAAAGGAGGTATGATGTTGGAAATATGGATCAATGAAAATTCCATGATGAGTCTGAGTAATCATATCCTGGTTTGGTGCCAATAGAAGGAAGAAAGACATTACAATTGGATGGATTTTGAGTATGCTAGGAAGATGGAAGTTGAATGTTGGAGTAATGATCAGTTGCCCCGATGATGAGTTCAAGGTTTACAAGTGATGAGATGGGCCATAACCCACAGGCCCCAGGACCTACCAAGAAGCAAGCACATTCTTGCTGAAGGAAAAACCGTGGAAGAAGTTACGACCTTACTCACCGACGATTCTATAGGAGTTTACGCAAAACCTGAGAGTTGTTAAGGAACGGTAGATGTTTGTTTGGCTTGCAGAATCAATGGATTTATCCGAACTTGGTTCGTTGACAAGAGAAATTCTGCAATGCTTGTGAGGATGACCGAGTGTTAGCATGCGAGATTCGCTAAACCATATACAAGATAATGATTTGGGTGCGGGATGGATTGATCACCATACCGACTTACTCTTATTGTTTGCCTTGCTATATGGGATGGTAAATCTGAGTGACTTACCTACAGTAGAGAGACGACGATCAAAACCTTGTTTAAACCTTAGAATGGTATGATAGTTTTCCCCTGTACAAGGCAGTTGTTGCCAATCGTAGGTTATACGGTGAGGTTCAGCCCAGACCCATTTCCTGCAGGAGAAACCATAAATTGTTGACCACCATGAGATATCGATAGCTAATTTGTATTGGCGCCAGACCCGTCAGCTAAGAAGACCCAGTCTCGGAATAACCTTACCAAGATGAAAGGACAAATGAATTGAGGAAAGGTTATGCCACTACCGGAAGAGCCCAGAGAAGGAAATTTTTCAGAGATCTGAGAAGACAGACACTGTCAAGAATAAGGACGGAGTTTATGAGTATTGATGGAACTGTAACGATGTTTCTAAGGGTGGTAGAACCCCAGACCCTGAGATGATCGATGGATTTTGAGGAGACCCCCAAACCTAATATATTTCTTTCTAGCCTCTCTGAATCTCGAGGACGAGATTCATTTTAAGGGTGGTAGGTTTGTAACATCCCAAAATTCTAAATTTTGGAATGTTATAAACAGATAGATAGTTTCGATTGATTGTTTGATTTCTTGTGTGAAATTGAGTGATTCGAAACTTTTGAAAGTTAAATGAGAGGGAATAAAAGGACTTTCCCAAACTTTCATCTTGCTTTTATGATCTCCGTGAATTCAAATTCTTTTCATCACAAAACCCTGGAGAGAAGATGACATGACTTCTTCCATTTATTTAAATGACAAGGGGTGTTGAAAATAATTGAATTTCATTTAGAAAATATTTCCAACCCAGGAACTTTATGCAACTCAATGATTTTCACGAGTGAAGATAAAATGACTTCTTCAAAACATATGAATATGAGTTGGGAGTTTCAAAGAATTAAATTCAAAGTTCTTTTGAATTTATTTTCAATTTGGAGTTATTTGAGTTTTATTCAAATTATTTTTCTCCAAAAATAAAATATATGGAAAATAGGGTAACATGATTCCCTACATCAGAAAATTGGAGAGAAATAAATTTGAATTAATTTTGGTATTTTAAAAATGATTTTTACTGGATTTTACTAGGGCAGAAGCACTCTTTGCTTTATTTGAATTTGTGTGTACTTTATTTGACTTTAGAAAAATGTTCAAGCCATAGAAAATCTTTTTCTGAAAATTTTGATATATTATATGCCTATAAAATATTTTATTTATTTGTTTTTTTTAGTTTGCCTGGTAAAATGTTTATCAAAAAAAAACTTCTTCCGTCGACTGGGCCGGCCCAGCTCCTCACCCAGGCCCAGCCCAGCCGCACCGCCTTCCTCCCGAGCGGGAGTCCGCCGCCAGCACGCCGTTCGCCGCTGCTGTGACCGACTCGGCCACCTCCGGCCGCCTTGCCCCCTTCCCCACGCCTCCCGAGTCCACCCTCCCCCGATATATCCGCACCCGGGCCCCCTGGACCCCGTTGCCGCCGCCGCACCCTTCCGCCGAGATCCGGGAAGCCGCCGGAGCTCGCCTGCCGCCGCCACCGCGGAATCCCGCCCCGCACTTCGCCGCGCCGCCGCCGCGGAGCGCCGCCCTCGCCAACGTGCCACCTCGCCCTGCCTCTCCGGAGAGCCGCCGTCGCCGGAATCCCACCGCCGGACGCCGCCGCCCCGCCGGAGTTCGCCACCATCTCGACCGGCTGGACGCCCGACCCGATCCGCCTCCGAAAACCGTTGGTTTTCGTCGAAAAACCCGAACCGGTATAACCAATAAAACCCGACCCGGTTTTCTCTTTGGTTTTTCTTTTAAACGGTTTATTGATTCAGGTTAATTTAATTAGAGATCGTTCATCCGTTAGTTCTCTGTAGAGAACCTTCGTTATTTAGTATTTTTCTTTTATTTCAGTTTTCGGCCAGGGACCCGTCTGTGAATATTTTTTTTACAGATTAGCCCCTGGACTTCAAACACTCACAACTTTTTACTCGTTTATCCAAATCCAACGAAACCAACGCCCACTTCTTCGTTATGATCCCCTCTATCCAGTAATCCAACTCAAACATGTTTTTGAAAGTTTAAAATTTGATTTAGATCAGATTTGAATTTGAACTTAGTTTGATCATAACTTAAGTTCCGTAACTCCGTTTGAGTTGATTCTTTTTGCAAATCGAAGCTCTTGACCTAAACTTTATGATAAGGCCAAATTCACATAATTTTGGTACTGTTAGAAATTGTTTTATGTTGCAAGAGTTATTTTCTTGGTTTTTGATGCTTTTCGAATTGTCTTCTTCATTCTTTCCGATCTTTTGACTGATTGCTTATGTGTGGTTACTACTGCTTGCTTACGATAGATTGACGGGAGTGTGACGAGTAGATCTATCAAGAGTGTTGAGTGTGAATCATCTTCATCAACATTGCAGGCAAGTTCACACTTTGATCATATCCCTTCATACCCAGTTTTTATGCATTAGCTTCTTCCTCAAACATTGCATGATTAGGATGCCTTTAATTTGTGGGTGGGAAGTAGTTGCTGAGGTAGAACCTATTGCCCTGTTTATTATCAAACCCTTGGGAGTTACTTCTATGTTATGCTTATATTGCCATGCTATGCTCGTAGACGTGGATTGGGTTTGAGTGTATTCCATGACAGATGTGAGATTGTTTACTTAAAGGTTCAACTTAAGGTGGCAACTTTAATACACATCTGGGTGGATTGAGGCACCTGGGGTATCCAGTGATTGCCTGTTTTTTTTGGAAATCCCGGGGTTACCGTGTGATTTTCCTATGGACCGCCACCCAGGCTCAAAGGGATCATAAGATTATTCATGCTAGAAACTTCCGTGTGCAGCCGCAAGCTATTATGGGCTCTAGCATAGTTGAGTAAGTTGCGTGAAGCTCTTGAAGAGGTGGATCAGCAGGTAGTGGGTTTTGTAGGTTTGGTATGGTCTGCCCGGAGTAGAGAGTTAATGCTTCTAAAAGACTGTGTCTCGGTCATCCGTCTCTCAAACACCATGTAGTGCAAGAAATCAACGGAGGCGATCGAGTCTTGCAGGGAAAAGTGTGCAAACCTCTGCAGAGTGTACAATCTAATCATGGTTAGCCGTGTCCCCGGTTATGGACAATTCTGAGTATCTAGTACTTGAGTATTCGCATGTATCTCAACACTCTTAAATTAATCTTGCTGGGATGTTAACTATTTTAATTGGGATCATTGAGTTGGGGTTACCTTCTGAAATGATGTTTCAACTAACATGATAGTTAAATTAAAACTGATTCCTTTGTAGTAGGGAAAAATTGGCTTTTCGCAAAAAAAAAACTGTAACCATAGAGCTTTCCACCAGCCAAATATGCATGTAGTGATAGTTATTATTCATCATTGCTCTGTGGTGTGAATTTGCCAGTACATTCAGTGTACTGACCCTCTGTGGCTGCAATGTCTCATGTTGCAGGATCTTACGACAAGTAAGTGATACGTTAGGGTTATGATTTCCTATACTCAACTTTGTCGTTGGTGTTGATGGGAATCCACAACCTTGTTACTTCCGCTATTTGGATTGAGGTAATAGTATTTACGTTATTTTATACATGTGATTTACCTCTGTTATAAATCCTCGAGTACTTTGTGTGTCAGCATACCGATCCAGGGATGACACGTAAGCACAGAGACTTGATCCATTCGGGTCGGGTCGCTACAAAGCCGCATCAAAAGGAATTTCTAGCGCCGTTGTCGAGGAGACATCATCAACATCTATCAGGTTCCTAATCACAAATCTCATCTCCTTGCAATTTACATTATTTGCCATTTGCCTCTCATTTTCATCCCCCCACTTCACAAAAATTTTCCTTTTTATCTGCCTTCTTTTTCTTCGCCTTTTTCTCGCTCGATCTTTTGTTTGCTTGTGTTGCCATGTGTATTCTATTTGCTTGCATCTTCGCTTGCTAAAAATCTATAGATATGGATCCTCATCCACTTGATAATCTTTCCAAAAGATCCAATTATGATGAACCAATTGCTAGTGAATTGAGTTCACTAGATTATGTTTATGAAGTTTTGCTTGAGATTCATGAATTTGAAAATTGCGATGAAGTGTTAAACGAAGAAATTTATAAAGTGATTCATGATAGCTCCTTGAATGAAAAGCATGATTGCAATGATGTTATTATCAATTCTATTAATGTCAATTGTGTTAGTGATATGCAAAACCCCAAGCTTGGGGATGCTTTTTTTATGTCCACTACTTATTGCAATGATCATGATTCGGGTGATAATGATTCTTATGATCTTGAAAATATATTTAAACCTCATGATGAATATGCTTGTGATAATATTAAAAGTGGGTTTGAAAGAGTGTCAACATTAGCTAAAAATAATCCCACATATTTGGAGAGTGTTCAATCTTATGGGATTTTTGATAAAAGTGGGTCTGGAGAGGTCATGACTTTAGTTGACGTTAATCCCACTACCTTGGAAGATTGTAAGACTTTTATGCATGTGGATCATGGAGAGAAAATTTTATATGATTGCTATATTGTTGGGTTTGATTATGATCCTACATGTAATTATAATGAGAGAGGGAAATATGGTTGTAGAAATTTTCATGTTACTAAATTACCTCTCCTTATGTTGAGATTGCTATTGTTTCTTTCTTCTTGCTTGCATATGCTAGATATTTCTTGCCTTGATAATTTGTTTGCCTACAAAATGCCTACGCATAGGAAGTATGTTAGACTTAAACTTCTTTTTTAGCTATATGATGCTCTGTTTGTGCTTCAATTTTTTTTCTTTCATGTGAGCATTGTTAAAATTATCAATGCCTAGCTAAGAGGCTTTAAAGAATAGCTCTTATTGGGAGGCAACCCAATGAATAAAATTTATTTCTGTCCTTTTCTTTCTGTTCTTGAGTGTTTGCACAGTTATGCTACTGTTATGATTGTGTTTTTTGTGTTTAAATTAGTGTTTGTGCCAACCAAATTCCTTCGGGATCATGTTGAGTGATAGTTGATTTGATGTTGTTGAAAAACATAAACTTTTGCGTCCAGTAAACAATTTTGAAAAATCACATAAGCGTGATAAAATCCTGATTTTTGTAGGCAAGATTGATATACAAATTGCCCACATTGTCCTAATGTTTCAGAATTTTTGGACTTACAGAAGTATTCAAAGTTTTCAGATTGCTACAAACTGTTCTGTTTTCTTTGCATTGTGTGCTTATTTTGATGAATCTATGGTTTGTATTGGAGGGTATAAGCCATGCTAAAGTTGGAATACAGTATATATAATGCAAAATAAAATATGAATGTGTTTGCAATAGTACTTAGAGTAGTAATTTGCTTTATTATACTAACGGATCTCACGAAGGTTTTGTTGAGTTTTGTGTGATTCAACTTTTCAAGTTTTGGGTGAGATCACGATGGATGAAGGAATGAGTAAGAAGAGCCTAAGATTGGGGATGCCCATGGCACCCCAAGTTATTATCCAAAGAGGAACAAGCAACTAATCTTGGGGATGCCCGAGTGGCATCCCCTCTTTCTTCTAACGACCATCGGTATTTTACTTGGCGCTATATTTTTATTCATCACATATCATGAGTTTTGCTTGGAGCGTCCTGTATGATATGAGTCTTTTCTTTTTTTGCTTTTTATTTTGTGTCATCTATCCTTGCTGGACACATCTATTTGAGAGAACCAAAATTATGCTATGATTTGATAGAATTGTTGTCTGTGCTTCACTTAAATCTTTTTGAGCTATGGAATTGCTCTTGTGCTTCACTTATATCTTTTTTAGCATGGTGTGCTTTAGTATTTTTGAATAAATGCTCTCATGCTTCACTTAGATTTATTTGAGAATTGGTAAAAAAATAAGAAATTCTCTCATGCTTCACTTAATTATTTTGAGAGAAGAATTTTTTTATTCTCGTGTTCTTCACTTAGATTTGTTTGACCTATCAAAAGCAACATATGAAATTAGTCCCAAAGTGGTAGATATTCAAGAGGGATATGTCGGTTTTTCAGGTTCCGCAAACCCTTAAGAGGTTCGAACTCTGGGGTGCGTGTGGAGATCTCAATCTCCCCAGTCTGCCTGCTTGCAAATCTCACAGCCTAGCACGACAAACTCGAAGGAAAGGTGACACAGCAGTTTACCCAGGTTCGATCCACCTTGCGGTGTAAGACCCTACTCCTTCTTTGAAGTGGATTTGCCTCGTGGGGCTGAGGATGAACTAGTACAGTGGTGAACAACCTCAGGAGGTGTGTTCTTAAGCTCAAGTGAGCTGGTGAGGGTGGAATGGATTCGGTCGACTTGCTCCGTCCCCCATGGTGGTGGCTAGGTCCTATTTATAGTGGACTTGGTCCTCTTCCCAAATGAAGGCGGGAAGGGATCCCACAACGGCCAAATTTGAAGGGAGACAACTAGTACATCTTATCCTGACAAAAGTGGTCTTTGCCTGCAAAAGCCTCTGGTCGTGACGCCGTGGTGGGCTCGGTGATGACCTCCGTCCTGGCGGTCTTGGTCTAGTTGCACGGGAATGGAAACCTTTGGCTGCTTCCTCGGGACTCCCCGCCTGCTGTCGGTGTCAAAACCGGTGGATCCCGGGTAGGGGGTCCCAAACTGTGCGTCTAAGGCTAATGGTAACAGGAGGCGGGGGACACGATGTTTTACCTAGGTTCGGGCCCTCTCGATGGAGGTAATACCCTACTTCCTGCTTGATAGATCTTGATGATATGAGTATTACAAGAGTTGATCTACCATGAGATCGTAGAGGCTAAACCCTAGAATCTAGCCTATGATTATGATTGTTGTTGTCCTACGGACTAAACCCCCTGGTTTATATAGACACCGGAGAGGGCTAGGGTTACACAGAGTCGGTTACAGAGAAGGAGATCTACATATCCGAAATGCCAAGCTTGCCTTCCACGCAAAGAGAGTCCCATCCGGACACGGGAAAAGTCTTCAATCTTGTATCTTCATAGTCCAACAGTCCGGCCAAAGTATATAGTCCAGCTGTCCGAGGACCCCTTAATCCTGGACTCCCTCAGTAGCCCCTAAACCAGGCTTCAATGACGATGAGTCTGGCGCGCAGATTGTCTTCGGCATTGCAAGGCAGGTTCCTTCTCTGAATACTCCATAGAAGATTTCGAACACAAGAATCATGTACGGCTCTGCAAAACAAATTCCACATACCACTGTACAGAGCACATTATTCCACAAATCTAATCTTGTGACAACTTTTCACAGCGTGACGTCATGCCACGGCCCGGTCTTTATTTGAACCGTTTTTCACCACTAGCCACTGCATGTGCTGCAAGGCGGTTTTATTGGCACGTCTTGTCGAAGTAGAGATCATGTTCCCCTTATCACGGGATTCTCATCAATACAGGTGTGGGTAACCCAACTATGTTTGTTTAATATGACTCCTCGATTTTAGGCAAGTCCCAAACGGTCACGCGGGGGACGCTTGATATTCGTCCTCTTTATAAGGGGGCCAAGGCCTATCCATTTCTACCCACGCTCGATCCTTCCTCTCCCGCACCTCGAGTTCCAACACCCAAGGATCAAGCTTAAGCACTTCGCACCTTCGACCATGTCCGGATCCAACCTTCAAGACCGGTGGATGGCCTCCTCTGTCACAGAGGAGGGCATCAAGAAGCTTAGAGAGGCCAGGTATCTCACCGCCAAAATCCCGCACAGGCTGCTGATACGTCTCCAACGTACATATAATTTTTAATTGTTCCATGCTATTATATTACCCTTTTGGATGTTTATGGGCTTTATTTTACACATTTATATCATTTTTGGGACTAACCTACTAACTGGAGGCCCAGCCCATATTGCTGCTTTTTTTCCTATTTCAGTATTTCGAAGAAAAGGAATATCAAATGGAATCCACACGGAATGAAACCTTCGGGAGCGTGAATTTTGGAACGAACGTGATCCAGAGGACTTGGAGTGCAAGTCAAGAAGCAGCCAAGGTATCACGCCCAAGATGCGACCCTATCCTAAAGGAACTCGAAGGTCCCACCAAGGATAGAAGCGCATCTTGAAGACGCTTTTGCAAGGTGGATATCATTACATCAACATTACATAATAGATGGGGATACATACAAAAGGCATACAATGCCACACGAATACAACATCATCTTACATAAGATCACCATCCGACTACGGATGGAACACAAACAGAAACTCAAACGACATCCACCCTGCTAGCCTAGGCTGCCGACCTGGAACCTATCCCCTGATCGAAGAAGAAGCAGAAGAAGAACACCAAAACAAGCAAACATCGCTCTCACGTCATGATCATCGCATAATCCTGTACCTGCAACTATTGTTGTAGTAATCTGTGAGCCACGAGGACTCAGCAATCCCATTACCATGGGTATCAAGACTAGCAAAGCTTAATGGGTAAGGAAGGGGTAAAGTGGTGAGGTTGCAGCAGCGACTAAGCATGATATGGTGGCTAACATACGCAAATGAGAGCGAGAAGAGAAACAAAGGAATGGCGTGAAGCTAGCAATGATCAAGAGGTGATCCTGAACACCTACTTACGTCAAACATAACCCAGAAACCGTGTTCACTTCCCGGACTCCGCCGAGAAGAGACCATCACGGCTACACACGCGGTTGATGCGTTTTAATTCGGATCTGGTGTCAAGTTATCTACAACCGGACATTAACAAATTCCCATCTACCACATAACCGCGGGCACGGCTCTCAAAAGTTTATACCCTGCAGGGGTGTCCCAACTTAGCCCATGATAAGCTCTCGCGATCAACGAAGGATATACCTTCTCCCAGGAAGACCCGATCAGTCTCGGAATCCCGGTTTACAAGACATTTCGATAATGGTAAAACAAGACCAGCAAGACCGCCCGCTGTGCCGACAAATCCCGATAGGAGCTGCACATATCTCGTTCTCAGGGCACACCGGATGAGCTAGACGTCGGGTTGGCATAGACCCAGGTTGCCCAGGGGGCGCCGGACATCGCTCGGTTTGGACCAACACTTAGACAAGCATTGGCCCGGGGGGCTAAAATAAAGATGAGCCTCGAGAGAGTGACTCCCAAGGGAAAAGTAGGTGGTGGTGAAGCAAATGGTAAAACCAAGGTTGAGCCTTGCTGGAGGAGTTTTATTCCAAGCGAACTGTCAAGGGGGTCCCATAAATCACCCAACCGCATAAGGAACGCAAAATCCGGGAACATAACACCGGTATGACGGAAACTAGGGCGGCAAGAGTGGAACAAAACACCAGGCATAAGGCCAAGCCTTCCACCCTTTACCAAGTATATAGATGCATTAATTAAATAAGAGATATTGTGATATCCCAACATAACCCTGTCCACCATGGAGCAATCTTCAACTTCACCTGCAACTAACAACGCTATAAGAGGGGCTGAGCAAAGCGGTAACAAAGCCAAACAACGTTTTCTAGGAAGGGTGTCAAAGGTTAGAGGTTCATGGCAATTTGGGGAGGCTTGAAGAACAAGTGATAAGTCGAGCAGCATAGCGATAGAACAAAGCAACTAGCATAGCAATGATAGTAATGAGATCCAAGGTAGCGGTCATCTTGCCTAAAATCCCGCTAGGAAGAAGAACGAGTCCATGAAGAAGATGAAGCCACGAAGACGAACCAAGCGTAGACGAACGAATCCTCACGATCACAACGAAACGGGAAACTATCGAGAAGAAGCACACAACATGGTAAACACACCACACATATACAAGACATGATGCACAACAAGCATGATGCATGAAAAAGCTACATGGAGCTACTCATGGCAAGAGATGATGCATACAGGAGCAACACACCAAATCAAGGTTAAATGAGGCCGGAAACAACATATAACAATTCCGGTAAGTCCTCATATGCAAATTTAGAATGGTCCAGAACTGAATAAACCTTATGTTCAAGTTGTTAAACAGCAAGTTAAGATGCACCACGATGAACTACACGAAATTCTAGTCAAGTTACATACAAAGTTCATTTAGTTCGGAGCTACGGCCTAGAAGATATGAGCAAAACAAGTTAAACATGGCATTGATGCAAAATGCATACCAACATCAAGCAAACACCTCAAAACAAGGATGCAACATGATAATATGAAGCTACATGCAAAATCAAGCAAGTTCATATAAGCACACTCAAAACAGAGCAACGGGTCAACACATACACTATACAAGTTTAAAGGACAAGCTGTCCAAAACAGCAACTAGGCATATTGCAAGCATCAAATGAATATGCTACAGCATCTCAACGTAATAACAAAAGGCATGGTCATGAAGTACAGGTAAAGCATGACAAAACATGAACACCGAGCTATCTCCAGAAAACACTATAACATGCTCAAGAGGACATGGCAAGATTGCAAATAATAACAGTTTTAGACTTAGCAGAAATAACATCAGGTTGCAATGTTTAGAGCTATCAAACAACATATTACAGGAACTTATCAGGGCAACCGAAGGCATGGCGTGAATCTACTAATTGCATATAACAAAAGTCCCTTACTGACCATGAGCCAAAAAGGAACAGAAGATATGATGGCACCCATGTAAACATGGCAAGTTATATGACAGATTCAGACATGGCAGGAACAACAATATGTAGGGATGCTGGTGAGCTTGAACCACTCACCATAGAGCAAAACATGGCATGTAAAGGTGACCAACAGTAATAATACATGTTTATGAAGCTAATCATGGCAAGAGAAAGTTCATAGGGTGCATGGATCACTAGCAAAACACATGGCAAAACTGAACTTAATGTTAACAGGCTGACAGCAACATTATTTAGCAGTTTTGAGGGCAAGATAACAAAAAGTTGCAGAAGGCTATAAATGCAACTAGGGGCATTAATGGATATAGCATGACATGTATAACAAAACATCCTTAGTGAACATCTCCAGATTATGCATAGAATGACTTGTAGATGCAGGTTTACATAGCATCATAATATAACAGATTCAGCTTAGCAAAACAGCAACAACAAGTACCCTACTTCACGAGCTCGATGCACTCAGTACAAGATTCATAAAAATACATGGATGGAACCAATGTAAATATGGCATGATGTATCACAAAACACATGTAGGGCTCATGCTCATAGGATGCACACATCAAATGCGACAAAAATGACAAATCATCAAGTTATAATAGTTTCAGCAGGTTAACATCATATAGCACTTTTGCAATGACGATTAGGGCATCAAGATGGACTCAAACAAACATGACACAATGGAATCAAATGAAGAGCATCTTACAAAAACATTTTGATATATTACACGCACAAAACGGAGCAGTATGCATGGAGTTATGGCAGGTCAAACATGGCATCAGAATGTAAAATTATTGGGACTTAGAAGAAAATCACCTCGCGGGAAAAACTGGACGGAGGGGTACTGGGACGAGCCGGTGCGGGATGAGGACGAGGGTGTTTGGTTGGAGGGAGTGGTGGATCTGATCCACTCCCTCGGATCCGGCCAGAGCTCCGGCGAGGGCAAACTCCGGCGAGCTCATCGCGGCGCGGGGAGGAGCAGGAGGTCGGCGAGGCCGACGTGGAGAGGAGGGAGCAGGGGGGCGGCGGCCGGAGATGGCAGGGGCGGCGAGGGGCGCGGTGGCCGACGAGCTCGGCCGCGGGCTGGGCGCGGCGGCGAGGGTGCGCGAGGTGGCGGCGGTCATGCGGGGAGGCAGCGCGGCTGACCGGAGGAGGGCGGCGCCGGCAGGAGACGAGGCCCGGGGAGGTCGAGCGGTGGCGGGGCCGAGCCTACGTGGCACGACGGCGCGGGAGGCTCGGCGGCGCTCGTGCCGGTGGTGGGAGCAGAGTCCGGCGGCAGCGGGGCGGCGCGGTCCGGCGACCGGAGCAGCGCCGGCGAGGCGGTGGAGCGGGATCGGGCGGCTCGGGCCCGGAGTTAGAGGCGCTGGGCGGCGGCGGGCTCGCGCGGGCCCTCCCTGGGCTCCGCGGGCCGTGACGACGGTGGGCGGTGGAGTGCCACGTGGCGGCGCGGGAGTGGCTGCAGGCGGCGGCGCGGGTGTGTCCGGCGGGAAACAGACATGTCCGGCGGCGGAGGTAGGTGGAGGCTAGGGTTAGGGTGGATTCATCCGCGAAAATGGAGGGGAAGGGGACGTTTTTATAGATAGAGGGAGCTAGGAGAGTCCAAATGAGAAGCGGTTTTCGGCCACGCGATCGCGATCGAACGACCAAGAGCATGGAGGGGGTTTGGATGGGTTATTGGGCCACTTTGTAGGGGTGTTGGGCTGCAACACAAAGATGGCTTTACGGTTACCCGGTTAACCATTGGAGTATCAAACGACCTCCAAATGGCATGAAACTTGACAGGCGGTCTACCGGTGATGTACCAAGGCCGCTTGGCAAACCTTGGGCCATTCCGAGAAAGTTTAACACCCACTCACAATAGGAGACAAAAGGGGAACGCCGGAGGACGTAGGAGTGTCGGATTGCAAAACGGACAACGGGGAAAATGCTCGGATGCATGAGAAGAACACGTATGCAAATGTGATGCACATGATGACATGACATGAAATGCAGATGATGACATGGCAAAATGCAACACTCAAGCACATGACATGGCAACGACGGCGAATAACTGGCGGACACCTGGCGCGTCGAATCTGGGGCATTACAACACTCCTCCACTAACAAGAGATCTCGTCCCGAGATCTTAGGACCGAGATAGAAGGGAAAAGGGAAGAGGTGAAGTAAGAACGCAAGAGAGAAGAAAAACAAAGAATTGAGAGCACTCGAGAAGAAGGGAGGAACAACAAGAATGATGAGAATCGAAAGCTCACTGAATCAGATAGACTATGAAACCACTCTGGTTAGAATGAGATAAGAAACAAATATGACTGAAAGGATTTAGGCAGCACTCCGGCTGAACATGGAAAGATTAGAACATGAGATTGACAAGATGGAATGATAGTTGACGAGAAGAACAACACAATGCCTCCGGAAGAATTGAAAGAATTGAATCAAAAGAGTTTAGAAGGAAGGGTTTAAACGATTTGTTGAGAAAATCAACAACGAAAAGAATAAGCTAGTTGTGGTCTTATAGGTAACATCTCAATATCATAAGGTGATAACCGGCCACAAACGGAAATGACAGGATAGCTGAGAGGAACAAAGAAATGCAAAACTCCACTTCAGAAGAAAAAGAAGAATTATTTGCACTTCGAGACGCGAGAATATAAGATACTATAACTCCTTGAACAAGAATCTTGATGAACACTTGAGGAATGAATTAAATCATGAAGAACACCATGAAGAACTCCGGTAAACAAAAGGACAATGAGATAGAATAAAGTATGAAAGATTAAAGAATAAATATTCAAGCCTTGTGGTGATTTAGATGGAGGTTCCAACGAGATGGCCGAGGAAATTTGAACTCCGGAAAAGAATAGATGAAAACACTTGGAACTAGAATTTATTCATCATGAACAAAGTCCGAAGGAAGGAATTGATCCACTTGATGAAAGAAGGATAAGAGTTATGCTTATCCTTCATCAATTAAATTGATGAGAAGGAATGGATTGCATACAACTTATTCTTCTTGAAAAGGATTAAGGGGGGTATAGCACAAAACTTGAGAAAGTCTTCATGAACCACCGGTAGGATTGGAAAGAACAAATGAATTAATATGATAATAAAAGAAAAAGAATCTTGAACAAACCACCGTAAAAATTCAAGAAAGAATGATTAAAGAGTATGAATCACCGGGAAGAATTAGAAGAACAAATATGCTTGAGGGGATTTAGATGCAAAAGAACAAAGTGATCATGAGATGATTAAAGAACACTTGAACGAAGCACCGGGATAATTGGATAATGGTAGCTGAAATGTGAGGACGAAGAATTCTTCTGGAACGATGGCCTCCGGTGAAAAGAAATGGAAAAACAACTCCTGACATACTTCGGATGGGTAAGAGAAGGGAATATCTGACCAAGGAAATAATTTGAGAGGATAACATGAAGCTAGAACCACGAAACTTCAGGAGAACAGGAAAGATTTAGAGGAGAAACTCTTCTTCGGTCTTCAAATGACGACGAGAAACACCACCAAAAATAACTGAGGTACTCCGGTAGAATGTAAGAGCGAAGAGGTTGAGCCAACAATGAAAAGAATTTGAAAACGATCTTGGAGAAGGCATGTGACTGATGGAATCCATTCTTACGTCACACTGGAAAAGAATTTGAGAATAACTCCGGGAGAATTAGAAGAGTCAGGTAAGATCCTGGGAAAAACCTGTGGGTTAGGGACCACTAAAGAGAAAACATCGTTGGAAAGGGATGTTGAACAGATAGATGATGCACCAGAATAATTGAAATATTTGAAAGAGGTGACAACCTTTAATTAATTGGAACACAGACGAATCTCCTGAGATGTCTTCCAAACTTCGGAATGATAGAATGGCGAGAGGCGAATGAGCAAAGGAAAATATTTGAGCTGAGGGAAAGAATACGATCGACAACGAAAAACTTGAATTCGGATCCACCGGAAAGAAAAACGAGATGAACAATGATTAACTAGACGAGAATTCACCGGTTGAAACAATTGAGGAAAGATTGAAGATACTCCGCACGAATGAAATTGACGCTCGAAAGAGGCTTAGACTCTGGGAAGAAAAGGGTGGAAGGGCGGGAAAACAAAGGCAACTTGGAATGAGAAATCGATGAATAACTTGAAGAGAAAACACCGGTTGAAATCATTGAGGAAAAAAGCAAAGACTTCACATGAGTAGGAAGGATACTCGATTACGGACTCCGGCTCTGAGAAGAAAAAAGGGTGGGCGGGTGGGAAAAACAAAGACAACTTTGGACAGGGAAAAAACAACGACGTCGGAGGAAGAATTGAGGATTGATCTCGCGAAAGACAAAGAGGTTCGAGTCAACTTGACGAGAGATGCACCAAACAAAAGAGGATGGATAACTCACGAAACTAACCACGTGATCCTAAAGAAAAATTTGAACGGGAAGAGGAGTAATTCAAAACACCTACGTCAAGATTCCTCACCAGCGCGACGAAGAGGCTGAGGAGTAAAAGGAATTCCTACTCTCCGATATAACTAGACTTAGAAATCAGTTTTCTTCTAGACTCGACAACGGCCAAACTACACGATCAAACAAGGGGGCTCCTAGGGTCGGTCGAGGCTCTGATACCAACTTATCACGCCCAAGATGCGACCCTATCCTAAAGGAACTCAAAGGTCCCACCAAGGATAGAAGCGCATCTTGAAGACGCTTTTGCAAGGTGGATATCATTACATCAACATTACATAATAGATGGGGATACATACAAAAGGCATACAATGCCACACGAATACAACATCATCTTACATAAGATCACCATCCGACTACGGATGGAACACAAACAGAAACTCAAACGACATCCACCCTGCTAGCCCAGGCTGCCGACCTGGAACCTATCCCCTGATCGAAGAAGAAGCAGAAGAAGAACACCAAAACAAGCAAACATCGCTCTCGCGTCATGATCATCGCATAAACCTGTACCTGCAACTGTTGTTGTAGTAATCTGTGAGCCACGAGGACTCAGCAATCCCATTACCATGGGTATCAAGACTAGCAAAGCTTAATGGGAAAGGAAGGGGTAAAGTGGTGAGGTTGCAGCAGCGACTAAGCAAGTATGGTGGCTAACATATGCAAATAAGAGCGAGAAGAGAGCAAATGGAACGGTCGTGAAGCTGGCAATGATCAAGAGGTGATCCTGAACTCCTACTTACGTCAAACATAACCCAAAAACCGTGTTCACTTCCCGGACTCCGCCGAGAAGAGACCATCACGGCTTCACACTCGGTTGATGCGTTTTAATTCGTATCTGGTGTCAAGTTATCTACAACCGGACATTAACAAATTCCCATCTGCCACATAACCGGGGGCACGGCTCTCGAAAGTTTATACCCTGCAGGGGTGTCCCAACTTAGCCCATGATAAGCTCTCGCGATCAACGAAGGATATACCTTCTCCCAGGAAGACCCGATCAGTCTCGGAATCCCGGTTTACAAGACATTTCGATAATGGTAAAACATAACCAGCAAGACTGCCCGCTGTGCCGACAAATCCCGATAGGAGCTGCACATATCTCGCTCTCAGGGCACACCGGATGAGCCAGACGTCGGGTTGGCATAGACCCTGGTTTCCCAGGGGGCGCCGGACATCGCTCGGTTTCGACCAACACTTAGCAAGCATTGGCCTGGGGGGCTAAAATAAAGATGACCCTCGAGAGAGCGACTCCTAAGGGAAAAGTAGGTTGTGGTGAAGCAAATGGTAAAACCAAGGTTGAGCCTTGCTGGAGGAGTTTTATTCAAAGCGAACTGTCAAGGGGGGTCCCATAAATCACCCAACCGCGTAAGGAACGCAAAATCCGGGAACATAACACCGGTATGACGGAAACTAGGGCGGCAAGAGTGGAACAAAACACCAGGCATAAGGCCGAGCCTTCCACCCTTTACCAAGTATATAGATGCATTAATTAAATAAGAGATATTGTGATATCCCAACATAACCCTGTCCACCATGGAGCAATCTTCAACTTCACCTGCAACTAACAATGCTATAAGAGGGGCTGAGCAAAGCGGTAACATAGCCAAACAACGGTTTGCTAGGAAGGGTGTCAAAGGTTAGAGGTTCATGGCAATTTGGGGAGGCTTGAAGAACAAGTGATAGGTCGCGCAACATAGTGATAGAATGAAGCAACTAGCATAGCAATGATAGTAATGAGATCCAAGGTAGCGGTCATCTTGCTTGAAATCCCGCTAGGAAGAAGAACAAGTCCATGAAGAAGATGAAGCCACGAAGACAAACCAAGCATAGACGAAAGAATCCTCACGATCGCGACGAAACGGTAAACTATCGAGAAGAAGCACACAACATGGTAAACACACCACACATATACAAGACATGATGCACAACAAGCATGATGCATGAAAAAGCTACATGGAGCTACTCATGGCAAGAGATGATGCATACAGGAGCAACACACCAAATCAAGGTTAAATGAGGCCGGAAACAACATATAACAATTCCGGTAAGTCCTCATATGCAAATTTAGAAATTGGTCCAGAACTGAATAAACCTTATGTTCAAGTTGTTAAACAGCAAGTTAAGATGCACCACGATGAACTACACGAAATTCTAGTCAAGTTACATACAAAGTTCATTTAGTTCGGAGCTACGGCCTAGAAGATATGAGCAAAACAAGTTAAACATGGCATTGATGCAAAATGCATACCAACATCAAGCAAACACCTCAAAACAAGGATGCAAGATGATAATATGAAGCTACATGCAAAATTAAGCAAGTTTCATATAGAGCACACTCAAAACGGAGCAACGGGTCAACACATACACTCTATACAAGTTTAAAGGACAAGCTGTCCAAAACAGCAACTAGGCATATTGCAATCATCAAATCAATATGCTACAGCATCTTAACGTAATAACAAAAGGCATGGGCATGAAGTACAGGTAAAGCATGACAACACATGAACACTGAGCTATCTCCAGAAAACACTATAACATGCTCAAAAGGACATGGCAAGATTACAAATAATAACAGTTTCAGACTTAGCAGAAATAACATCAGGTTGCAATGTTTAGAGCTATCAAACAACATATTACAGGAACTTATCATGGCAACCAAAGGCATGGCGTGAATCTACTAATTGCATATAACAAAAGTCCCTTGCTGACCGTGAGCCAAAAAGGAACGGAAGATATGATGGCACCCATGTAAACATGGCAAGTTATATGACAGATTCAGACATGGCAGGAACAACAATAAGTAGGGATGTTGGTGAGCTTGAACCACTCACCATAGAGCAAAACATGGCATGTCAAGGCCCAATAGTAAGAATACATGTTTATGAAGCTAAGAATGGAATAGCAAGTTCATAGGGTGCATGGATCACTAGCAAAACACATGGCAAAGCTGAACTTAATGTTAACAGGCTGACAGCAACATTATTTAGCAGTTTTGAGGGCAAGATAACAACAAGTTGCAGAAGGCTATAAATGCAACCAGGGGCATTAATGGATATAGCATGACATGTATAACAAAACATCCTTAGTGAACATCTCCAGATTATGCATCGAATGACTTGTAGATGCAGGTTTACATAGCATCATAATATAGCAGATTCAGCTTAGAAAAACAGCAATAGCAAGTACCCTACTTCACGAGATCGATGCACTCAGTACAAGATTCATAAAAATACATGGATGGCACCAATGTAAACATGGAATGATGTATCACAAAACACATGTAGGGCTCATGCTCATAGGATGCACATATCAAATGCAACAAAAATGACAAATCATCAAGTTATAACAGTTTCAGCAGGTTAACATCATATAGCACTTTTGCAACAATGATTAGGGCATCAAGATGGACTCAAACAAACATGACACAATGGAATCAAATGAAGAGCATCTCACAAAGAACATTTTGATATATTACACGCACAAATCGGAGCAGTATGCATGGAGTTATGGCAGGTCAAACATGGCATCAGAATGTAAAATTATTGGGACTTGGAAGAAAATCACCTCGCGGGAAAAACTGGACGGAGGGGTACTGGGACGAGCCAGTGCGGGATGAGGACGAGGGCGTTTGGTTGGAGGGAGTGGTGGATCTGATCCACTCCCTCGGATCCGGCCATAGCTCCGGCGAGGGCAAACTCCGGCGAGCTCCTCGCGGCGCGGGGAGGAGAAGGAGGTCGGCGAGGGCGACATGGAGAGGAGGGAGTGGGGGGGCGGAGATGGCAGGGCAGCGAGGGGCACGGTGGCCGATGAGCTCGGCCGCGGGCTGGGCGCAGCGGCGAGGGCGCGCGAGGTGGCGGCGGTCATGCGGGGAGGCGGCGCGGCTGACCGGAGGAGGGCGACACCGGCAGGAGATGAGGCCCAGCGAGGTCGAGCGGCGGCGGGGCCGAGCCTGCGTGGCGCGACAGCGCGGGAGGCTCGGCGACGCTCATGCCGGCGGTGGGGGCGGAGTCCGGCGGCGGCGGGGCGGCGCGGTCCGGCGACCGGAGCAGCGCCAGCGAGGCGGTGGAGCGGGATTGGGCGGCTCAGGCCTGGAGGCGGAGGCGCTGGGCGGCGGCGGGCTCGCGCGGCCCTTCCTGGGCTCCGCGGGCCGCGACGGCGGTGGGCGGCTGAGTGCCACGTGGCGGCGCGGGAGTGGCTGTGGGCGGCGGCGCGGGTGTGTCCGGCAGGAAACGAACATGTCCGGCGGCGGAGATAGGTGGAGGCTAGGGTTAGGGTGGATTCATCCGCGAAAATGGAGGGAAAGGGGACGTTTTTATAGATAGAGGGAGCTAGGAGAGTCAAAATGAGGAGCGGTTTTCGGCCACGCGATCGCGATCGAACGACCAAGAGCATGGAGGGGGTTTGGATGGGTTATTAGGCCACTTTGTAGGGGTGTTGGGCTGTAACACAAAGATGGCTTTACTGTTACCCGGTTAACCGTTGGAGTATCAAACGACCTCCAAATGGCATGAAACTTGACAGGCGGTCTACCGGTGGTGTACCAAGGCCGCTTGACAGGCGGTCTACCGGTGATGACATGATATGAAATGCAGATGATGACATGGCAAAATGCAACACGCAAGCACATGACATGGCAATGACGGCGAATAACTGGCGGACACCTGGCGCGTCGAATCCGAGGCGTTACACAAGGCTCCCACGAGATAGGAGGGCGCCCCCTATCTCGTGGGCCCCTCGGGCATCCACTGACGTACTTCTTCCTCCTATATAAGCCTACGTCCCCCGAAATCATCCAGGGGGCAGACGAAACACAATTTCCACCGCCTTAACCTTCTGTATCCGCGAGATCTCATCTTGGAGCCTTCGCCGGCACTCTGCCGGAGGGGGAATCGACCATGGAGGGCTTCTAAATCAACATCCTTGCCCCTTCGATGAGTTGTGAATAGTTTACGACAGACCTACGGGTCCATAGTTATTAGCTAGATGGCTTCTTCTCTCTTTTTGGATCTCAATACAATGTTCTCCCCCTCTCTTGTGGAGATCTATTCGATGTAAACTCTTTTTGCGGTGTGTTTGTCGAGATCCGATAAATTGTGGGTTTATGATCAAGTTTATCTATGAATAATATTTGAATCTTCTCGGAATTCTTTTATGTGTGATCGAGTTATCTTTGCAAGTCTCTTCAAATTATTAGTTTGGTTTGGCCTACTAGATTGATCTTTCTTGCCATGGGCGAATTGCTTAGCTTTGGGTTCAATCTTGCGGTGTCCTTACCCAGTGACAGAAGGGGTTGCAAGGCACGTATTGTATTGATGCCATCGAGGATAACAAGATGGGGTTTATATCATATTGCTTGAGTTTATCCCTCTACATCATGTCATCTTGCTTAATGTGTTACTCTGTTCTTATGAACTTAATATTCTAGATGCAGGCAGGAGTTGGTCGATGTGTGGAGTAATAGTAGTAGACGCAGGCAGGAGTCGGTCTACTTGTTGCGGACGTGATGCCTATATACATGATCATGCCTAGATAATCTCATAATTATTCGCTTTTCTATCAATTGCTCGACAGTAATTTGTGCACCCACCGTAATACTTATGCTATCTTGAGAGAAGCCACTAGTGAAACCTATGGCCCCCAGGTCTATCTCTTATCATATTTGCTTCCAATCTACTTTTATTTGCATCTTTACTTTTTGCATCTATATTATAAAATACCAAAAAAATATTTATCTTATCATACTATCTTTATTAGATCCCACTTTCGCAAGTGGCCGTGAAGGGATTGACAACCCCTTTATTGTGTTGGTTGCAAGTTCTTTGTTTGTTTGTGTAGGTGTGTGGGACTTTTGAGGAGCTTCCTACTGGATTGATACCTTGGTTCTCAAAAACTGAGGGGAATACTTATGCTACTCTGCTGCATCACCCTCTCCTCTTCGAGGAAAACCAACGCAAGCTCAAGACGTGGCAAGAAGGATTTCTGGCGCCGTTGCCGGGGAGATCTTCACTCAAGTCAAGACATACCAAGTACCCATCACAAACTCATCTCCCTCGCATTTACATTATTTGCCATTTGCCTCTCGTTTTCCTCTCCCCCACTTCACCCTTGACGTTTTATTCGCCCTCTCTTTCCCAATCTTCTCATTTTTCCATTTTCCTTTCCGTTGCTATGGCCGAATCAAAAAGAACTAGGCCCTTTCCTAGGTTCTAATACCTTGGATAACCCCTCTATCCTCTCTAGTCTCATGAATAATAATGCTATAGAAACTCCCACCGGGGTCTCCGAGCTTGAATAAATTTGATGAGGATGACTCGGGAATTTTTCGCTATTTACTTGATGAGTCTTTAAAAGATGCTTGGGATAGGTTATTAAGGATTCAGGCTAGCTATGTGCCACAATATCAAATTGAAGATTACCTAAAAAGTTTCTATGTTGGCTTGCCCGCTTCTTTTAAACAAGTTTTAGATTCTATTTTTGAAGGAGGTTTTCTTGAAGGGGATGCTATAGACACTTACAAAAAAATGAAAACCATATCTGGGCACCCTATGAATGATAAGGTTGAATCAACTACTCTCTTGTGCTTTTATCAATATGAAATTATTAAGGAGATGAAGTCTAGTTTAGAGGCAAACTTCCGTAACGTGTTTAATCTTACTTCTTCCATTAATGGCCATGTGCTTACCTTAAAAAGAAGAATGAATGCCATAGAAAGGAGATCCTCCTCTCGTAGTGCCAAGGATGGCACCCGTTAGATCTATCTTTGCTTTTATGCCTAGCTAGGGGCGTTAAACGATAGCGCTAGTTGGGAGGCAACCCAATTTTCTTTATGTTTCTTGTTTTCGATCATGTTTAGTAATAAATCTTGCATCTACCTTCTGTTTATATGTGTTTTTATCTTTTAATTAGTGTTTGTGCCAAGTAGAACCTATAGGATAACCTACGATGATAGGTGATTTGATTCTGCTGAAAAACAGAAACTTTGCACGCACGAATATAATTTAACAAAGGAACGTTCTTTTGCTTTGATTCTTTTTTCTGATGATCAATAAACAAATTGTACAGGACTTCCTATTTTGTTAGGATTTTTAGAGTTCCAGAAGTTTGCGTTAGTTAAAGATTGCTACAGACTGTTCTGTTTTTGACAGATTCTGTTTTTCGTGTGTTGTTTGCTTATTTCGATGCATCTATGGCTAGTAAATTAGTTTATAAACCATAGAGAAGTTGGATTACAGTAGGTTTAACACCAAAACAAATAAAGAATGAGTTCATTACAGTACCATATGTGGTGGTTTTGTTTTCTTTCACTAACGGAGCTTATAAGATTTCCTGTTGAGTTTTGTGTTGTGAAGTTTTCAAGTTTTGGGTAAAGCTTTTATGGACTATGGAATAAGGAGTGGCAAGAGCCTAAGCTTGGGGATGCCCTAGGCACCCCAAGATATTCAATAATAGCCAAAAGCCTAATCTTGGCGATGCCCCGGGAAGGCATCCCCTCTTTCGTCTTCATTCATTGGTAACTTTACTTGGAGCTATATTTTTATTCGCCACATGATATGTGTTTTGCTTGGAGCGTCGTGTATTATATTAGTCTTTAATTTTTAGTTTTTCACAATCATCCTTGCTGTACACACATTTTGGGAGAAGCCTATTTGATTAGAATTTGCTAGAATACTCTATGTGCTTCACTTATATCTTTTGAGCTTGATAGTTTTTGCTCTAGTGCTTCACTTATATCTTTTAGAGCACGGTGGTGTCTTAATTTTGAAGAAATTACTAGTCTCTCATGATTCACTTATATTATTTTGAGTGTCTTTTAGAACAGCATGGTATTTTCTATGGTTATAAAATTGGTCCTAGAATGGTAGGCATCCAAGTTGGGTATAATAAAAACTATCATAGGAAGTGAATTGGATGCTATGATCAATTTGATACTTGATAATTGTTTTGAGATATGGAGGTAGTAATATTAAAGTCATGCTAGTTGGGTGATTATGAATTTATAGAATGCTTGTGTTGAAGTTAGCAAGTCCCGTAGCATGCACGTATGGTTAAAGTTGTGTAACAAATTCGAAACATGAAGTGTACCTGGCTTGTGCATCCTTATGAGTGGCGGTCGGGGACGAGCGATGGTCTCTTCCTACCAATCTATACCCCTAGGATCATGCGCGTAGTACTTGATTTTTGATGACTTCTAAATTTTTGCAATAAGTATATGAGTTCTTTTGACTAATGTTGAGTCCATGGATTATACGCACTTTTACCTTTCCACCATTGCTAGCCTCTTCGGTACCGTACATTGCCCTTTCTCACCTTGAGAGTTGGTGCAAACTTTGCCAGTGCATCCAAACCCCGTGATATGATACGCTCTATCACACATAAACCTCCTTATATCTTTCTCAAAACAGCCACCGCACCTACCTATTATGGCATTTCCATAGCCATTCCGAGATATATTGCCATGCAACTTTCCACCGTTCCGTTCATCATCATCATGACATACTTTACTTTTTTCATATTGCCAAAGCCACCATGCATTATTTTTCATACATGTCACTCTTGATTCATTGCACCATCCTGGTACACCGCCGGAGGCATTCATATAGAGTCATATCTTGTTCTAGTTTCGAGTTGTAATTCATATGTTGTAATCAATAGAAGTGTGATGATCATCATTATTAGAGCATTTCCCAAAGAAAAAAATGAAGAAAGGCCAAAAGAAAAAAAAGTCCCAAAAACAAGAAAAAAGAAAAAAAAAGAAAAAGAAAAAAATTAAAAAATAAAAAGGGCAATGTTACTATCTCTTTTTCCACACTTGTGCTTCAAAGTAGCACCTTGTTCTTCATGTAGTGAGTCTCATATTTTTGTGCTTCAAAGTAGCACCATGTCTTTCATATAGTGAGTCTCATAAGTTGTCTTTTTCATACTAGTGGGAATTTTTCATTATAGAACTTGGCTTGTATATTCCTACGATGGGCTTCCTCAAATGCCCTAGGTCTTCGTGAGCAAGCAAGTTGGATGCACGCCCACTAGTTTTCTTTTGTTGAGCATTCATTTATAGCTCTAGTGCATCCGTTGCATGGCAATCTCTACTCATCATGTTGACATCAATTGATGGGAATCTCCATCGCCCATTGATTATCCTCGTCAATGTGAGACTTTCTCCTTTTTTGTCTTCTCCACACAATCCCCATCATCATATTCTATTCCACCCATAGTGCTATATCCATGGCTCACGCTCATGTATTGCGTGAAGGTTGAAAAAGTTTGAGATTATTTAAGTATGAAACAATTGCTTGGCTTGTCATCGGGGGTATAGAAGTTGGGAACATCTTTGTGTGACGAAAATGAAGCATAACCTAACTATATGATTTGTAGGGATGAACTTTCTTTTGCCATGTTATTTTGAGAAGACATGATTACTTTGATTAGTATGCTTGAAGTTTTACTATTTCTTTTATCAATATGAACTTTTATTTTGAATCATTTGGATCTGAACATTCATGCCACAATAAAGAAAATTACATTGAGAATTATGCTAGGTAGCATTCCACATCAAAAATTCTCTTTTTGTCATTTACCTACTCGAGGACGAGCAGGAATTAAGCTTGGGGATGCTTGATACGTCTCCAATGTATCTATAATTTTTGATTGTTCCATGCTATTATATTACCCCTTTTGGATGTTTATGGGCTTTATTTTACACATTTATATCATTTTTGGGACAACCTACTAATCGGAGGCCCAGCCCATATTGCTGTTTTTTTCCTATTTCAGTATTTCGAAGAAAAGGAATATCAAATGGAGTCCAAACGGAATGAAACCTTCGGGAGCGTGATTTTTGGAACGAACGTGATCCAGAGGACTTGGAGTGCAAGTCAAGAAGCAGCCGAGGCTCCCACGAGATAGGAGGGCACCCCCCCCATAGGGCGCGCCCCTGTCTTGTGGGCACCTCGGGCGTCCACCGATGTACTTCTTCCTCCTATATAAGCCTACGTACCCCGAAAACATCCAGGGGCAGACGAAACACAATTTCCACTGCCTTAACCTTCTGTATCCGCGAGATCTCATCTTGGAGCCTTCGTCGGCACTCTGCCGGAGGGGGAATTGACCACGGAGGGCTTCTACATCAACATCCTTGCCCGTCCGATGTGTTGTGAGTAGTTTACCATAGAACTGCGGGTCCATAGTTATTAGCTAGATGGCTTCTTCTCTCGTTTTGGATCTCAATACAATGTTCTCCCCCTCTCTTGTGGAGATCTATTCGATGTAAACTCTTTTTGCGGTGTGTTTGTTGAGATCCGATGAATTGTTGCTTTATGATCAAGTTTATCTATGAATAATACATGATCATGCCTAGATAATCTCATAATTATTCGCTTTTCTATCAGTTGCTCAACAGTAATTTGTGCACCCACCGTAATACTTATGCTATCTTGAGAGAAGCCACTAGTGAAACCTATGGCCCCCGGGTCTATCTCTTATCATATTTGCTTCCAATCTACTTTTATTTGCATCTTTACTTTTTGCATCTATATTATAAAATACCAAAAATATATTTATCTTATCATACTATCTTTATTAGATCTCACTTTTACAAGTGGCCGTGAAGGGATTGACAACCCCTTTATTGCGTTGGTTGCGAGTTCTTTGTCTGTTTGTGTAGGTGCGTGGGACTTTTGAGGAGCCTCCTACTGGATTGATACCTTGGTTCTCAAAATTTGAGGGAAATACTTACGCTACTCTGCTGCATCACCCTCTCCTCTTCGAGGAAAACCAACGCAAGCTCAAGACATAGTAGCTGCCTGCTCAAGGGCAGGTCATCCCCACTCCCGAACCCAACGAGAGTGTCGTATTTATTTCCTACTTCCTCCGGGTGCTAGGTTTTAGTCTTGATCCCTTTGTGAGAGGGCTCATGTTCTATTACGGGCTAGATTTTCATGATCTAGCTCCGGATTCCATCCTTCACATCTCGTCATTTATCGTCGTGTGTGAAGCCTTCCTCCGCATTATCCCCCACTTCGGCCTATGGCTCAAGACCTTCAATGTGAGGTCGAAGGTGATTGACGGGCGTCACGCAGAGTGCAGAGGCGCTATAATAAGCAAAGGCGCCGACGCCCCATAGCCAAAGGGTTCCTTCACATAAACTTCGGACTTATGGCAACGGGAGTGGTTTTACATCACAACTCCCCTAGGTACAAAGCGGGCGGCCGCTCCAGCGTTCTGCCCAAACCCTCCACCGCAACTGGCGTCATGGGTCAACAAGGGGCTGGACTGGGGGCCAGTTAACGACGTGCTGATGCTGCAAAGCCGCATCCGACACCTTCTTAAGAAGGACGTCAGCCTTGTCAAGATAATGCAAGTGATGCTGGTTCGTCGGGTCCTGCCCTGCCAACGTTGACCTCTTCGTATGTGGGAGTTCAACCCGGAAGGACCGCGAACCATTCAACAATTCTTCAGCATGACACTCAAAGAGATGTATGGGTCATTCTTCGGATCACGAATAAAGTGTCCGGACACCACCGAGGACGTGGGTCTCACCTACAACCGTCCGGATACCCAGGTAAGTAATTCCGCTACCGAACACACCGTCCTTTATGTTTGTTATAACATCATTCTGAAAAATTGTTCTCTGCCAGGACTGGATAAGGAAGGCAGAGAGGATTAGGTGTTCGGCCCCTCTTTCCGAAGGCTCGCCGGATCCTCTATTGACCAGGATGCTTGAGCGCGCACCGTATTAGGTGCCATCAAGAGAAGATGAGAGGAGGAATAGAGAAGCCACCGATGGGCTTCATACTTTGCACATCCAAATCGGGGGAATAAGTGCCTCCACGAAGGAGGATAATCGGGGAGGTGAATCTGAAATCCCCTCTCCACACGGTAAGAAAAGGGCCGCCTCTGAAGACTTGGAAACTGAGGTTTCCAAACGAGGGAATAAACCCTCGCCAGGGGGCCCTACCCTAAAGGGCGTCCTTACCGCACAGCGCCCGCAAGAGGGCCTGCCCTCAATCGAGCTGTAAGTGAAAAAAGGTACGTTGGTAAGCATATCCCATTTTGTCTCTGAGAATAATAACCGAGACATATTTGTTGCAGTCCGGCTCGTAGCCCTTCTCCACAGAGTTCGTCTTTGGGGGATCTTCTTCCGGAGATGATGGAGAGGGAAGCGCCTCCTCCTGCCTCCCCGCCACATGGGGCGGATGACCCGAGGTGTTGTCACGGAGGATTTCTCCTGATCTGCCAAGGCCAGAAGTTGACACTTCAGCTGCCCAAAGTCCGGAATATCCGGCTCCCAAGGAGAGCTTCAGGAAGAGTCCGGGATTGTCCAGCACACAGCCGGACACACTAATGGGTCTTCTGGAGCGGGCGGCCATCTCAGAGACACATCGTGCCTTAATGGGTACGGTGGTTGAGAGGATTTCATCTGCCAAAAGCGGTTTGAATGAAGCTTTTACGATTCTGCTGAGAGGCTTTGAGGTATGCAAAAAATAATATATGTATTTTTGACGGTACCGCACATGCTAGGTGTGCTCTGTATAGATAGTAGCTCCTGAGACTCTGGTTGCCATCCAAAGGTGGCAAACAGAGGATCATAATCTGTGGTAATAATCACGTTGCTTTATGTGCAGGCGGCTGAGGGTCCAGCGGCTGACCAGACTACTGATTTTGCCGAACTGAAGCAGCAGCTTGATGTGGTTGATGCCGACATCGCGCTTGTTAACAAGCGGCTTGGCGAGGCCCAGGGTATGTATGTTCGACTTGTTAGCAAATATTTAAGAGGAGCATGATGTTGTTATCTATAATATGCTTTGACTACAGATGGAGCTGCTGCCGTAGAGACCCTTTGGGTGGAGCTTGCCTGAGCCAAGGAGCAATCCCGAATAAGTGATGCGGCCGCTCGGAAGGCGGTCAAAGAGTTAAGAGCCGAGCAGGCTGCTCGTCGCCAGAGCAAAGAAAAGATAGCCCAGATGGCTGCTGAGCTGAAGGATGTCGCCGACCGCCATGAGCTCCTTGAAAAGGAAAACCAAGCGAAAGCGGCTGACCTGAAGAAGGCCCTGGAGGCAGCCAAGGAAACCCGCTCTGAAATGAGAGGGATAAGGGAGGAGCTTCGTGAAGCCGGAGATATCATGGGTGGGAGGCCCTATTTGTTGCGAATGAAGTTCGGAGATCCAAAGTATGCCCCTCTGGATCAGTTGTGGAGCGCTGCGGACGCGTATGCGGACCTGGCAAAGAGTGCTGCTGATGCGACCGAGTTTTACAAAGATCGGAAAGACCATAAGGTTGAAAGGTTATTCTGGTCACAGTTTATTGCCCCGACGCGTCCGCTACCATTGAATGAAAGGATGGCCACATGGGCCGAGCTCCATAAGTTATCCGGGCTTGCTATGAGGTCTGTCGAGGATCATCTTTGTCCACGGGGACCAAGGCCGGACAGTTATTTTGGATTAGTGCAAAAATTCCTTGGTGCTATGTCGCATATCGATGCTGTGAAGAGGTCAGCGTGCATAAAGGGTGCGCGGATGGCTCTTGCCCGTGTTACAACATACTGGGCAGGGATGGAAACCACCGCTATTGTAACCCGGGGTCCGGCGAGAGCCAACACCCAGCCGAGCACTATTTTGAAGAAGTCCTAGAAGGTGCCCGTTTAATAGAGGCTCAGTGCTCGAAGAGTACCATGTTCGAGTGACATGTATCTCCATTGTAAAAACAATGCTATTTTGATTATAAAGGATGTGTTTATACTTTTGCCTGAAAGTATTATAGTGCCTCTTGTGCGGCCATTTATGTATGTATATAACTTGAAAGTTTGCAGTCGTCGTCTTCAACCCCCATGCATATAATGTGGGGGTGTTCGTAAAAACGCATAGTCACACTTGATCCCACGTCTTGGTCCGTTAAGGAGGTGATAGCGCGGCGAACTAGGCAATCGGACTATATAGCTTTAACACTTTCACTTAGCCATAGGAGTTTGATGGTGCGGCTACTATATAGCCCCTGGTACTTCCGCGTTCATCCGAATATGGTGTGTGTATGTACGTGACCGGGAAACCGGTCCTTCGTTAATGCGGAGGAATTATGAAGATTCTGCTGAGTCATCGAGTGGTTGACCAGTCTCGCGCTATATCATGACAGTCAGTTTTCAGCTTTCTCTACTGAGGTGCTGATCCAGATGAACCTGGGCACAGTCGTAGTAGTTCTCCCGGTGCCGCCTTAGCCGATAGAGCGGAATGTAAGGTAGCAAAACACGGGAGCCGGGAAAACCCAACATTTTACCAAAGAAATGATTCGGAGCTGATGCATATAAGGCTAAACTCGTGACGCCGAACACTCCCTAAGGTACTCGGACTTTACAACATATACTGGGCTCAATAATGCCCTCGATAATGAGCCCTGTGTTTCCAGGTACATGCATTAGTCTGGCGTGACGAAATGTCAAGAACGCCAGTATCCCTCCTAGTTGTGTTAAGTGTCCGGAGGGGAAAAAGCAACAAGAGACATTAAAAAGGTGTACGCAGGGGCTTAATCTAAAGAGAAACCTTTCAGCGGGACCCTGCTGCACGTCTGTGCCTTTATCTCCATTGTGCCGTATCCTGGAAGGGTGTAGCACGATGATCATCTGGAAAAAGGGGAAAACCCAGGTGAAAGACTTCGTGCGAGGAGTTGGTTAATCTGAATGAACCATGAAAATGCAATATGCTATTGTATTAATAGGGTCGAGCCAAACTAAGGGCTTCTTTTTTTTGCGAGAAGCCCCTATCACCACTTATGGGCCCCAGCTCGGGTTTATATGGGCTGTTATATCTGGTGGAGCGCCGGACTCGTCTAACCGTGTCTGTGGTCTTGACGACCATTTATTCTGGTTGGAGGGGCCGCTCAGTGTTCAGCTGCTAGAGCCGCCACGTATTCTTCCGCGCGTAAGGAACGCTCTATATTTCCTCTAACTGTGATGATGCCACGTGGACTGGACATCTTAAGTTTAAGGTAGGCGTAGTGCAGTACTGCATTAAAACGAGCAAAGGCCATTCTTCCGAGTAGTGCGTGATAGCCGCTTCGAAATGGAGCGATGTCGAAGATTAGTTCTTCGCTTCTGAAGTTGTCGGGAGAACCGAATACAACCTCTAGTACTAGAGAGCCCGTACAACGGGCCTCGACACCTGGTATCACTCCTTTAAAGGTAGTATTGCTTTGGCTGATTCTTGACGGGTCTATCCCCATTTTGCCGATAGTGTCCTGATATATCAGGTTAAGACTACTTCCGCCGTCCATAAGGACTCGAGTGAGATGGTATCCATCAATTATTGGGTCGAGCACCAAGGCTGTCGATCCTCCGTGCCGGATACTAGTCGAATGATCCCTGCGATCAAAAGTGATCGGGCAGGCCTACCAAGGATTGAATTTGGGAGTGATGGGCTCCACAGCGTATACGTCTCGGAGTGCACGTTTGCGCCTTCTCTTTGGAATGTGAGTTGCGTGAATCATATTCACTGTTTTGACTTCTGGTGGGAATTTCTTCTGTCCCCCAGTGTTTGGCTGGCAAGGCTCATCCTCGTCTTTGCTTGGCATCTCCCGTCCCTTGTGTTCGGCACTTAGCTTGCCGGCCTGCTTGAAAACCTAGCACTCTCTATGAGTGTGATTTGCAGGTTTTTTGGGGGTGTCGTGAATCTGACATAATTTGTCTAGAATCTTGTTTAGGCTGGACGGTCCATCTCTGCTGCATTTAAATGGCTTCTTCCGTTGACCGGGTCGAGAGCCCCTGAATCCGGCGTTGACTGTCGTGTTCTCTGGGCTGTCATCATTGTTTCGACGCTTGTTTTTATTGCGTCGCGGCTTCCCGTTGCCATCCCTGACTTCGGATGTGCCTGGGTCGCTGGTGCCGCTACGGGCCAGCCAGTTGTCCTCGCCCACGCAAAAGTGGTTCATAATGCTTGTTAAGGCTGCCATTGTCCTCGGCTTTTCCTGGCCGAGGTGTCTGGCCAGCCATTCATCCCGGATACTATGTTTGAAGGCCGCTAAGGCTTCAGCGTCCAGGCAATCGACAATTTGGTTCTTCTTAGTAAAAAATCTGTTCCAGAGTTTTCGGGCTGACTCTTTGGCTGTTGAATTATGTGACTTAAGTCGTCTACGTCCGGAGGTCAGACATAGGACCCTTGAAAATTGGCCCTAAAAGCATCCTCAAGTTCTTCCCAACTTCCAATTGAGTTTTTAGGAAGGCTTTTCAACCAGTGTCGAGCTGGTCCTTTCAACTTCAGGGGTAGGTATTTAATGGCGTGGAGATCATCTCCACGAGCCATGTGGATATGAAGGATAAAGTCCTCAATCCAGACCCCAGGGTCTGTCGTTCCGTCGTATGCCTCTATATTCATGGGTTTAAATCCTTCCGGAAATTCATGGTCCAGCACCTCATCGGTGAAGCACAGGGGGTGTGCGGCACTCCTCTATTTGGACGTCTCGTGGCATGCTGTCGACGGTTGTTGTGTTCGGTGTTGATTCCTAGCTGGTATTCGATCAATGTGATCGTTTTGGTAGCTCAGATCCTGTGCTGAAGCGTGCTTCCTAGATCCAAAGATGGACCAGGCCATACCGGACTTCTTGTCCAAGAGCTCACGTAAATCGTGTGCTGACTTGTGTGTGGCATCATTAGCCGTCCTGTCGCGGCCACGGGGTGGTCTGTCCGGCTGATCGATCATTTTCGGCTGAATTGGCTCTATGGCCTCGTCGTCGAAGTCGGGCAGCAGCTTATGCTTTGGATAGCTCTTTGTGTGACGATCGCCGCCGTATTTTTCTTTGGTGCCGAGCACTTTGTTCCACCTGCGGCTTTAAGCCTTTTCTTCTACTTCTTTAGGCTCCTCGCGGTGGAAATAAGCCTTCTGTGGAGGTTCTCTTGTTCCAAGTGTTTTTCTTGGATGATGAGTGCATCATCGTCCGGACTGTTCTCCTCTCCAGAGAGAGGTTGATGAATTTTACCCTCGGGATCAGCGTCATCTGACGTCGGCTCCGGACTATGTTCACCGTCCCCTGGCTCATCCTGCTCCATCCTGGGTCCATGGGGTCGTCGTTTTCTTTGGAGTCGACCGGGGTTTTATTCTTTCTTGCGCTGTTGTCGCTGTTTTTACTGTGGCGGGATTTAGAGAGGCACCTACGGCGCCACTTTGGTGGCTTATCGAGGGGATTATCCTTCATTGCATCATCACCATCGCCTTCTTTTGGTGTGTCCACCATGTATATATCATATGATGAGGTGGCAGTCCAGCGCCCAGTGGGCGGTGGTTCCTGTTCTTCTCCTGCATCGTCATAAATACCGTCGACGTCTTCGGAGTCGAAATCGAGCGTGTCGGTTAAGTCATCGACAGTGGCTATGAAGTGGGTGGTGGGTGGGGAACGAATTTCTTCGTTGTCCGTGTCCCACTCGAGCCGGACATAGTTTCGCCAAGAGTCTCCTGACAAGGAAAGAGACTTTAACGAATTTAACACATCACCCAAGGGCGGGTGCTAAAAAATATCTGCGGAGGTGAACTCCATGACCGGTGCCCAATCAGATTCAATAGGGACCGCGTACGCGGTTCGGATCCTGTAGCCAGAGGCAAGTCTGAGGGTCCGATGACACCGTCCTCATAGGAGGCGGGATCAGTGCTCGGCTCCAACACCGATGAGTGTGCGGCCTCCGTGGCGGGGTCCATCCACCCATCCTCGGAGGGCGCGATCTGGTCCGGGTTGATTCCCGGGGCCGCCGCAGGTGTGATCTCCCGAACATTGTCAGATGGCAGATCTAAGTCATGCTCGTCGCGACTGTTCGGCGTACCTGACATGGGCTCGAGTCCGTCGAAGATCAAGTCTCCACGAATATCAGTAGTGTAGTTCAAGCTTCCAAACCTGACCTGATGGCCAGGGGCATAGCTACCGATCTGCTCCAGGTGGCCAAGCGAGTTGGCCCGCAGGGCGAAGCCGCTGAATACAAAGATCTGTCCGGGAAGGAAAACCTCCCCCTGGACTGCGTCGTTGAAGATTATTGAAGGAGCCATCAAGCCTTATCGCGATGACATGGTGGAACTCTCAATGAAAGCACCAATGTCGGTGTCAAAACCGGCGGATCTCCAGTAGGAGGTCCCGAACTGTGCGTCTAAGGCTAATGGTAACAGGAGGCGGGGGACACGACGTTTTACCCAGGTTCGGGCCCTCTCGATGGAGGTAATACCCTACTTCCTACTTGATTGATCTTGATGATATATGTATTACAAGAGTTGATCTACCACGAGATCGTAGAGGCTAAACCCTAGAAGCTAGCCTATGATTATGATTGTTGTTGTCCTACGGACTAAACCCTTTGGTTTATATAGACACCGGAGGGGGCTAGAATTACACAGAGTTGGTTACAGAGAAGGAGATCTACATATCCGAATCGCCAAGCTTGCCTTCCACGCAAAGGAGAGTCCCATCCGGACACGGGATGAAGTCTTCAATCTTCTATCTTCATAGTCCAATAGTCCGGCCAAAGTATATAGTCCGGCTGTCCGAGGACCCCATAATCCTGGACTCCCTCACCTGCTGCTTGCATCCTTTGCACCAAAGAGGAAACTGGTACACTACGCCCGTTGGTGCCCACCTGGCCTTGGTCATCATGGCTCACATCACCCGAACCTCACGAGGTGAGCCTTGCATAGAAATCTCCGTTTCTCAGGAGCCAGCCTGAGGAGGCTGCTCCCTTTGGAGGTATTGGTGTCGTCCGCCTCGCGAGGCTTGGCCCCTCGCGAGGGTCTTGAGTTGTCGATGTCGAAGCTGGGCCGTACCAGGCCGTCGACGGAGCCACGCCGTGGGCCGCAGGCAGGCAAGCCTGTGTACCACCGTTCCCAGAACGCCGACATTTGCCCCCGGGCCCAAGCGCGCTTGGACTTGGCTTCGAGGCGAATCCAAAGGACAAGTGCGGAGTAAAGCGGGCCCTAACTGCCTGCGGCCTTGGGTGATGCATGGCAATTGATGGGATGTGGGCGTCTCCGGTTCGCCATGCTGCCTCGACAACCGTTCGACTTGACGAGTCGCTGTTGCATGCAGAGAAAAACCATCATTGCGTGGGATCATGGAGGCCAGCGGTTGGCCTCCCTCTGGCTATAAATGAGGGGAGGGGTGGAGCCCCCCTCACTCATCCCTATCTTCGTCTTCTCGCTGTCCGTTCCTTCTTCCTCTCCGCCTTGCTGTAGTTGCAGAGCCCATGGCGCCGACGAGCAGGTTCACCGCCGCCGAGAAGGGGAAGGCCCCCAAGGAAGGGCCAGTTTCGCCGCCGCTCAAGAGGGGCCGCGGCCGCCCCCGCAAGCACGCTGTGACCCCGGCGGCAGCTTCCAGGGGCGTGGGCGCACTTCTTTGGGAGGTGGCGTCTCTCTTGGTAGCTGTGGCAGCGCTTCTTCTTGTGGCGGGGGGCACTGGGAACGGGGCAGCCCCGCGATGAGGGAAGGCGCGCCATGGTCACCCGGCCTCCTCGGCCGCCCTTCCCCTCGGTGGATGTTCTCCTGGAGTTTGTCGTGTGGTCAGAGAAGCCCGCCGATACCTTGCTCCGGCTTCTGCACTTCTTCACCGGCGAGGTGCCGGCCACGGGGCTCGACGGCCTCTGGCTGCAACTAACGGCTGCTGCAGTAGGGCCTCGTGGGTCGGGGTCGAGATCACCGCAGCAGGTAGTGTGGTCTAGACCCGCGGCTGGCAGGCGTTTGCCTGCGCACGAGGCTTGAGCGGGAGGTACACCCTCCACTTCAAGTACGTCGGCCTCGCGACCCTCTTCGTGAGGGTGTCCAGGGAGGACGGCCGCCGCATGGGGTACTGCCCAGAAGACGGCAGCGGCGACGATGAGCTTAGTCTTGACAACGGCTGTGACGGCGATGAGGGTGAGCTTCCGTTGACGACGGTCGTGCTCCCTCCGGCAGCGACGGCTCGATCCCCCTATGTGACACCAAGAAACCCAGCAACTTGCCGGAGGGGACGCCAAACACACACTTCTCTGGGTTGAGCCGTGGGTCCACTTTGCGCAGGCTGGCAAATGTTTCCTCCAGGTCCCCGGTGAGGGTTCTGGCCTCCCGAGACTTCACTATTTTGTTGTCGACATAAGCCTTAGCGTTCCTCCCGAGCTATTGGCCCAGAGCGAGATGCATTAGCTGCTGAAAGGTTGCTCCAGCATTACACATCCCGAACTGCATGCAGGTGTAGCAGTACACCCCACATGGGGTCAGGAACGTCGTCTTCTCCACATCTTGTACAGCCATCTTGATTTGGTGGTAGCCCGAGAAGGCGTCCAAAAAGCATAGTAGATTGCACTTGGCGATCGAGTCAACGATCTGATCGATGCGAGGGAGTGGGAAGGGGTCCTGTGGGCAAGCCTTGTTGAGGTTGGTGAAATCGACGCACATGCGCTCCTTCCCGCCCTTCTTAGGAAAACTGGGTTAGCCAGCCACTCCGGGTACCGCTACTCCCGAATGACATCGGCATCCTGCAGCTTGCGGGTCTCTTGGATGATGAACGTCTGCTTCTCCGTGGACTTCTGTCGTGCCTTCTGTTTCACCGGGTGCATGTTAGGGCACACCCTCAGGTGATGCTCGATTGTTCCCCTCGGGATCCCAACCAGGTCCTTCGGCTCCCATGCCAACACTTCCTTGTTGGTGTGCAAGAAGCTGACTAACGCTCTTTCTTGGTCTGAAGGGAGGTCGGCACCTATGGTGAAGGTGGCGCCTGATGCTCCATCTTCATCAACTGGTACTTGCTTTGTCTTGGCTCGATCTTGGGAAAACAAATGTTTCTTCTTGGCTAGTGCAGCCCCTGGAGCCTCTGGGCTCCTTTTTCACTCGACTGTGCGGCCACCGCGGACCTGAAGGCGAGCTTGAGGGCCAGCAGCGCGTCCTGTTGGGGAACGTAGTAATTTCAAAAAATTTCCTACGCACATGCAAGATCATGGTGATTCATAGCAACGAGAGGGGAGAGTGTTGTCTACGTACCCTCGTAGACCGAAGAGGAAGCGTTGACGCAACGTAGAGGAAGTAGTCGTACGTCTTCCCGGTCCAACCGATCCAAGCACCGTTACTCCGGCACCTCCGAGTTCTTGACACACATACAGCTCGATGACGCACCCCAGGCTCCAATCCAGCAAAGCTTCGAGGAGGAGTTCCGTCAGCACGACAGCGTGGTGACGATCTTGATGTTCAACCGTCGCAGGGCTTCGCCTAAGCACCGCTACAATATGACCGAGGTGTAATATCGTGGAGGGGGGCACCGCACACGGCTAAGGAACGATCGCGAAGATCAACTTGTGTGTCCTAGGGTGCCCCCCTACCCCCGTATATAAAGGAGCCAAGGGGAGGGGGAGGCCGGCCAAGGAGGGGCGCGCCAGGGGGGAGTCCTACTCCCACCGGGAGTAGGACTCCCTTTCTTTCCTAGTTGGAGAAGGAGAAGGGGGAAAGAGGAGGAAGAGGGGAAGGAAAGGGGGGGCGCCGCCCCCCTTCCCTTGTCCTATTCGCACTAGGAAGGGGAGGGGCGCACGGCCACCTCCTGCCTCCTTCTCTCTTCTCCCTCAAGGCCCATGTAGGCCCAATAACCCCCCGGGGGGTTCCGGTAACCCCCCCCCCCCCCGGTACTCCGGTAAAATGCCGATTTCACCCGGAACGATTCCGATGTCCAAATATAGGCTTCCAATATATCGATCTTTATGTCTCGACCATTTCGAGACTCCTCGTCATGTCCGTGATCACATCCGGAACTCCGAACAACCTTCGGTACATCAAAATACATAAACTCATAAAGAAACTGTCATCGTAGCTTTAAGCGTGCGGACCCTACGGTTCGAGAACAATGTAGACACGACCGAGACACGTCTCCAGTCAATAACCAATAGCGGGACCTGGATGCCCATATTGGTTCCTACATATTCTATGAAGATCTTTATCGGTCAGACCGCATAACAACATACGTTGTTCCCTTTGTCATCGGTATGTTACTTGCCCGAGATTCGATCGTTGGTATCCAATACCTAGTTCAATCTCGTTACCGGCAAGTCTCTTTACTCGTTCCGTAATACATCATCTCGCAACTAACTCATTAGTTGCAATGCTTGCAAGGCTTAACTGATGTGCATTACCGAGAGGGCCCAGAGATACCTCTCTGACATTCGGAGTGACAAATCCTAATCTCGAAATACACCAACCCAACAAGTACCTTTGGAGACACCTATAGAGCACCTTTATAATCACCCAGTTACGTTGTGACGTTTGGTAGCACACAAAGTGTTCCTCCGGTAAACCGGAGTTGCATAATCTCATAGTCATAGGAACATGTATAAGTCATGAAGAAAGCAATAGCACCATACTAAACGATCAAGTGCTAAGCTAACGGAATGGGTCATGTCAATCAGATCATTCAACTAATGATGTGATCCCGTTAATCAAATAATAACTCTTTGTCCATGGTTAGGAAACATAACCATCTTTGATTAACAAGCTAGTCAAGTAGAGGCATACTAGTGACACTTTGTTTGTCTATATATTCACACATGTATTATGTTTCCGGTTAATACAATTCTAGCATGAATAATAAACATTTACCATGATATATGGAAATAAATAATAACTTTATTGTTGCCTCTAGGGCATATTTCCTTCAGTCTCCCACTTGCACTAGAGTCAATAATCTAGATTACACAATAATGATTCTAACACCCATGGAGTCTTGGTGTTGATCATGTTTTGATCGTGGAAGAAGCTTAGTCAACGGGTCTGCAATATTCAGATCCGTATGTATCTTGCAAATCTCTATGTCTCCCACCTGGACTAGATCCCGGATGGAATTGAAGCGTCTCTTGATGTGCTTGGTTCTCTTGTGAAATCTGGATTCCTTCTAAGGCAATCGCTCCAGTATTGTCACCAAAGATTTTCATTGGACCCGATGCACTAGGTATGACACCTAGATCGGATATGAACTCCTTCATCCAGACTCCTTCGTTGGCTGCTTCCGAAGCAGCTATGTATTCCACTTCACACGTAGATCCCGCCACGACGCTTTGTTTAGAACTGCAGCAACTGACAGCTCCACTGTTTAATGTAAAAAACGTATCCGGTTTGCGATTTAGAATCGTCCGGATCAGTGTCAAAGCTTGCATCAACGTAACCAATTACGATGATCTCTTTGTCACCTCCATATACGAGAAACATATCCTTAGTCCTTTTCAGGTACTTCAGGATGTTCTTGACCGCTGTCCAGTGATCCACTCCTGGATTACTTTGGTACCTCCCTGCTAAGCTTATAGCAAGGCACACATCAGGTCTGGTACATAGCATTGCATACATGATAGAGCCTATGGCTGAAGCATAGGGAACATCTTTCATTTTCTCTCTATCTTCTGCAGTGGTCGGGCATTGAGTCTTACTCAACTTCACACCTTGCAATACAGGCAAGAACCCTTTCTTTGCTTGATCCATTTTGAACTTCTTCAAAACTTTGTCAAGGTATGTGCTTTGTGAAAGTCCAATTAAGTGTCTTAATCTATCTCTATTGATCTTAATGCCCAATATGTAAGCAGCTTCACCGAGGTCTTTCATTGAAAAACTTTTATTCAAGTATCCCTTTATGCTATCCAGAAATTCTATATCATTTCCAATCAATAATATGTCATCCACATATAATATTAGAAATGCTACAGAGCTCCCACTCACTTTCTTGTAAATACAGGCTTCTCCAAAAGTCTGTATAAACCCAAATGCTTTGATCACACTATCAAAGCGTTTATTCCAACTCCGAGAGGCTTGCACCAGTCCATAAATGGATCGCTGGAGCTTGCACACTTTGTTAGCTCCCTTTGGATCGATAGAACCTTCTGGTTGCATCATATACAACTCTTCCTCCAGAAACCCATTCAGGAATGCAGTTTTTACATCCATTTGCCAAATTTCATAATCATAAAATGCGGTAATTGCTAACATGATTCGGACAGACTTAAGCATCGCTACGGTTGAGAAGGTCTCATCATAGTCAATCCCTTGAACTTGTCGAAAACCTTTTGCAACAAGTCGAGCTTTGTAGACAGTAACATTACCGTCAGCGTCAGTCTTCTTCTTGAAGATCCATTTATTCTCAATTGCTTGCCAACCATCGGGCAAGTCAACCAAAGTCCATACTTTGTTCTCATACATGGATCCCATCTCAGATTTCATGGCTTCAAGCCATTTTGCGGAATCTGGGCTCACCATTGCTTCTTCATAGTTCGTAGGTTCATCATGATCTAGTAGCATGACTTCCAGAATAGGATTACCGTACCACTCAGGTGCGGATCTTACTCTGTTTGACCTACGAGGTTCTGTAGTAACTTGATCTGAAGTTCTATGATCATCATCATCAAATTCCTCACTAGATAGTTTTGACGTCACAGAAACCGGTTCCTGTGATGTACTATTTTCCAACAAGGGAGCAGGTACAGTTACCTCATCAAGTTCTACTTTCCTCTCACTCATTTCTTTTGAGAGAAACTCCTTCTCTAGAAAGGATCCATTCTTAGCAACGAATGTCTTGCCTTCGGATCTGTGATAGAAGGTGTACCCAACTGTCTCTTTTGGGTATCCTATGAAGACACATTTCTCCGATTTGGGTTCGAGCTTATCAGGTTGAAGCTTTTTCACATAAGCATCACAGCCCCAAACTTTAAGAAACGACAACTTTGGTTTCTTGCCAAACCATAGTTCATAAGGTGTCGTCTCAATGGATTTTGATGGTGCCCTATTTAATGTGAATGTGGCCGTCTCTAAAGCATAACCCCAAAATGATAGCGGTAAATCTATAAGAGACATCATAGATCGCACCATATCAAGTAAAGTACGATTATGACGTTCGGACACACCATTACGCTGTGGTGTTCCGGGTGGCGTGAGTTGCGAAACTATTCCGCATTGTTTCAAGTGTAGACCAAACTCGTAACTCAAATATTCTCCTCCACGATCAGATCGTAGAAACTTTATTTTCTTATTACGATGATTTTCAACTTCACTCTGAAATTCTTTGAACTTTTCAAATGTTTCAGACTTATGCTTCATTAAGTAGATATACCCATATCTGCTTAAATCATCTGTGAAGGTGAGAAAATAACGATATCCGCCACGAGCCTCAACATTCATCGGACCACATACATCTGTATGTATGATTTCCAACAAATCTATTGCTCTCTCCATAGCACCGGAGAACAGCGTTTTAGTCATCTTGCCCATGAGGCACGGTTCGCAAGTACCAAGTGATTCATAATCAAGTGGTTCCAAAAGTCCATCAGTATGGAGTTTCTTCATGCGCTTTACACCGATATGACCTAAACGGCAGTGCCACAAATAAGTTGCACTATCATTATCAACTCTGCATCTTTTGGCTTCAACATTATGAATATGTGTATCACTACTATCGAGATTCATCAAAAATAGACCACTCTTCAAGGGTGCATGACCATAAAAGATATTACTCATATAAATAGAACAACCATTATTCTCTGATTTAAATGAATAACCGTCTCGCATCAAACAAGATCCAGATATAATGTTCATGCTCAACGCTGGCACCAAATAACAATTATTTAGGTCTAATACTAATCCCGAAGGTAGATGTAGAGGTAGCGTGCCAACCGCGATCACATCGACTTTGGAACCATTTCCCACGTGCATCATCACCTCATCCTTTGCTAGAGTTCGCTTAATCCGTAGTCCCTGTTTCGAGTTGCAAGTATTAGCAACAGAACCAGTATCAAATACCCAGGTGCTACTGCGAGCTCTAGTAAGGTACACATCAATAACATGTATATCACATATACCTTTGTTCACCTTTCCATCCTTCTTATCCGCCAAATACTTGGGGCAGTTCCGCTTCCAGTGACCAGTCTGCTTGCAGTAGAAGCACTCAGTTTCAGGCTTAGGTCCAGACTTGGGTTTCTTCTCTTGAGCAGCAACTTGCTTGCTGTTCTTCTTGAAGTTCCCCTTCTTCTTCCCTTTGCCCTTTTTCTTGAAACTAGTGGTCTTGTTGACCATCAACACTTGATGCTCCTTCTTGATTTCTACCTCCGCAGACTTTAGCATTGCGAAGAGCTCGGGAATTGTCTTATCCATCCCTTGCATATTATAGTTCATCACGAAGCTCTTGTAGCTTGGTGGAAGTGATTGGAGAATTCTGTCAATGATGCTATCATCCGGAAGAGTAACACCCAGTTGAATCAAGTGATTACAATACCCAGACATCTTGAGTATATGCTCACTGACAGAACTATTCTCCTCCATCTTGCAGCTATACACTTATTTGGAGACTTCATATCTCTCAATCCGGGCATTCTTCTGGAATATTAACTTCAACTCCTGGAACATCTCATATGCTCCATGACGTTCAAAACATCGTTGAAGTCCCAGTTCTAAGTCGTAAAGCATGGCACACTGAATTATCGAGTAGTCATCAGCTTTGCTCTGCCAGACGTTCTTAACGTCGTCAGTTGCATCAGCAGCAGGCCTGGCACCTAGCGGTGCTTCCAGGACGTAACTTTTCTGTGCAGCAATGAGGATAATCCTCAAGTTACGGACCCAGTCCATGTAGTTGCTACCATCATCTTTCAACTTTGCTTTCTCAAGGAACGCATTAAAATTCAACGGAACAACAGCACGGGCCATCTATCTACAATCAACATAGACAAGCAAGATACTATCAGGTACTAAGTTCATGATAAATTTAAGTTCAATTAATCATATTACTTAAGAGCTCCCACTTAGATAGACATCCCTCTAATCCTCTAAGTGATCATGTGATCCAAATTCAACTAAACCATAACCGATCATCACGTGAAATGGATTAGTTTTCAATGGTGAACATCTCATGTTGATCATATCTACTATATGATTCACGCTTGACCTTTCGGTCTCCGTGTTCCGAGGCCATATTTGCATATGCTAGGCTCGTCAAGTTTAACCCGAGTATTCTGCGTGTGCAAAACTGGCTTGCACCCGTTGTAGATGGACGTAGAGCTTATCACACCCGATCATCACGTGGTGTCTGGGCACGACGAACTTTGGCAATGGTGCATACTCAGGGAGAACACTTCTTGATAATTTAGTGAGGGATCATCTTAAAATGCTACCGTCAATCAAAGCAAGATAAGATGCATAAAAGATAAACATCACATGCAATCAATAAAAGTGATATGATATGGCCATCATCATCTTGTGCTTGTGATCTCCATCTCCGAAGCACCGTCATGATCACCATCGCCACTGGCGCGACACCTTGATCTCCATCGTAGCATCGTTGTCGTCTCGCCAATTTTATGCTTCTACGACTATCGCTACCGCTTAGTGATAAAGTAAAGCATTACAGGGCGATTGCATTGCATACAATAAAGCGACAACCATATGGCTCCTGCCAGTTGCCGATAACTCGGTTACAAAACATGATCATCTCATACAATAAAATTTAGCATCATGTATTGACCATATCACATCACAACATGCCCTGCAAAAACAAGTTAGACGTCCTCTACTTTGTTGTTGCAAGTTTTACGTGGCTGCTACGGGCTTAAGCAAGAACCAATCTCACCTACGCATCAAAACCACAACGATAGTTTGTCAAGTTGGTGCTGTTTTAACCTTCGCAAGGACCGGGCGTAGCCACACTCGGTTCAACTAAAGTTGGAGAAACTGACACCCGCCAGCCACCTATGTGCAAAGCACGGCGGTAGAACCAGTCTCGCGTAAGCATACGCGTAATGTTGGTCTGGGCCGCTTCATCCAACAATACCGCCGAACCAAAGTATGACATGCTGGTAAGCAGTATGACTTATATCGCCCACAACTCACTTGTGTTCTACTCGTGCAAATAACATCAAACCATAAAACCTAGGCTCGGATGCCACTGTTGGGGAACGTAGTAATTTCAAAAAAATTCCTACGCACACGCAAGATCATGGTGATGCATAGCAACGAGAGGGGAGAGTGTTGTCTACGTACCCTCGTAGACCGAAGCGGAAGTGTTGACGCAACGTAGAGGAAGTAGTCGTACGTCTTCCCGGTCCAACCGATCCAAGCACTGTTACTCCGGCACCTCCGAGTTCTTGACACACGTACAGCTCGATGACACACCCCGGGCTCTGATCCAGCAAAGCTTCGGGGAGGAGTTCCATCAGCACGACGGCGTGGTGACGATCTTGATGTTCAACCGTCGCAGGGCTTCGCCTAAGCACCGCTACAATATGACCGAGGTGTAATATCGTGGAGGGGGGCACCGCACACGGCTAAGGAACGATCACGAAGATCAACTTGTGTGTCCTAGGGTGCCCCCCTGCCCCCGTATATAAAGGAGCCAAGGGGAGGGGGCGGCCGTCCAAGGAGGGGCCCGCCAGGGGGGAGTCCTACTCCCACCGGGAGTAGGACTCCCTTTCTTTCCTAGTTGGAGAAGGAGAAGGGGGGAAAGAGGAGGAAGAGGGGAAGGAAAGGGGGGGCGCCGCCCCCCTTCCCTTGTCCTATTCGGACTAGGAAGGGGAGGGGCACGCGGCCACCTCCTGCCTCCTTCTCTCTTCTCCCTCAAGGCCCATGTAGGCCCAATAACCCCCTGGGGGTTCCGGTAACCCCCCGGTACTCCGGTAAAATGCCGATTTCACCCGGAACGATTCCGATGTCCAAATATAGGCTTCCAATATATCGATCTTTATTTCTCGACCATTTCGAGACTCCTCGTCATGTCCGTGATCACATCCGGAACTCCGAACAACCTTCGGTACATCAAAATACATAAACTCATAAAGAAATTGTCATCATAACTTTAAGCGTGCGGACCCTACGGTTCGAGAACAATGTAGACATGACCGAGACACGTCTCCGGTCAATAACCAATAGCGGGACCTGGATGACCATATTGGTTCCTACATATTCTACGAAGATCTTTGTCGGTCAGACCGCATAACAACATACGTTGTTCCCTTTGTCATCGGTATGTTACTTGCCCGAGATTCGATCGTCGGTATCCAATACCTAGTTCAATCTCGTTACCGGCAAGTCTCTTTACTCGTCCCGTAATACATCATCTCGCAACTAACTCATTAGTACCAATGCTTGCAAGGCTTAAGTGATGTGCATTACCGAGAGGGCCCAGAGATACCTCTCCGACATTTGGAGTGACAAATCCTAATCTCGAAATACGCCAACCCAACAAGTACCTTTGGAGACACCTATAGAGAACCTTTATAATTACCCAGTTACGTTGTGATGTTTGGTAGCACACAAAGTGTTCCTTCGGTAAACGGGAGTTGCATAATCTCATAGTCATAGGAACATGTATAAGTCATGAAGAAAGCAATAGCACCATACTAAACGATCAAGTGCTAAGCTAATGGAATGGGTCATGTCAATCAGATCATTCAACTAATGATGTGATCCCGTTAATAAAATAACAACTCTTTGTCCATGGTTAGGAAACATAACCATCTTTGATTAACAAGCTAGTCAAGTAGAGGCATACTAGTGACACTCTGTTTGTCTATATATTCACACATGTATTATGTTTCCGGTTAATACAATTCTAGCATGAATAATAAACATTTATCATGATATAAGGAAATAAATAATAACTTTATTATTGCCTCTAGGGCATATTTCCTTCACGTCCTTGGTGTCCCCTGCCACAGTGAGGACGCCACTGCTTCCCAGCATCTTCATGAGGTTGTAGGTTGGATGTGTCGCTGCCATGAAGTTGGCCAGGGCTGGGTACCCAAGGATGGCCTTGTACAGGAGGCCGATTCGGGCGATGTCAAAGTCGATGAGCTCGGTGCGGTAGTTGTTGCGGGTGCCGAAGGTAACAGGGAAGCGGATCTGCCCCAGGGGGCTGGTGGAGCCGTCGACGACCCTAGAGAAAGGCTTGGTGGGGCGGAGCCGGCCATGGGGCACGTGAAGCAAGCCAAATGCCTCCACAAAGAGCACACTGAGGTCAGCTCCATCGTCGATGAGGGTCTTGGTGACCGCCACGTTGCATATGGTGGGGGTGCAGAGCATCAGGAGCGCGCCTGCACCTGTGGTGGTAGAGGGGTGATCCCCTGAGTCAAAGGTGAGGTCGGCCTTGGGCGCCGCCTAGCCCGAGGGATCCCACTACTACACGCGGGAGGCACCCACTTGGCGGAAGAACTGCTTGACATGGCGGTCCGAGGGCGGAGCCTGCGAGCCACCTAGGAGGGTTGCGACGGCATCGGGCGCCTGCGTCGCGAAGCACACGATGAAGAGGTCACGCAGCTCCTCCCATGAAGCCACTAAAGACTCTGGCAAGTTAAGCAGCCAGGCGCGCGGCGCGCCCATGAGAGCCATGGGAGCCAGTTGACCATAAACTTGTCATCGCCGCCGGCTACCCATAATGCCTCCTCGTACGCTTGGAGGAAGCCTGCCGGATCTGCCGCGCCGTCGTAGTGGGGCGGCAACTCTGGCCTGAACTTGGGTGGCCACGACACCCGCCGCAGGGCAGGGGTGAAAGCCCGGAGACCCACGGCTCCTCCGAAGCTGCACGACGATCCAGTCGACGGAGAGCGCCTTCCATGAGAGCCGACAGAGGAGTACAGTGGATGGAGCGGTGGATCTTTGATGCACCCCTACCTAGCGCACCAAATGTCGGATTTTGGGTTCCGCAAACCCTTAAGAGGTTCGAACTCTGGCGTGCGTGTAGAGATCTCAACCTCCCCAGTCTGCCTGCTTGCAAATCTCACAGTCTAGCACGATGAACTTGAAGGAAAGGGGATACAGAAGTTTACCCAGGTTCGGGCCACCTTGCGGTGTAAAACCCTACTCCTGCTTTGCGGTGGATTTTCCTCGTGGGGCTAAGGATGAACTAGTACAGTGGTGAAGAACCTCAGGAGGTGTGTTCTTGAGCTCAAGTGAGATGGTGAGGGTGGAATGGATTCGGTCGACTTGATCCGTCCCCCATGGTGGTGGCTAGGTCCTATTTATAGTGGCCTTGGTCCTCTTCCCAAATGAAGGCGGGAAGGGATCCCACAACGGCCAAATTTGAAGGGAGATAACTAGTACATCTTATCCTGATGAAAGTGGTCTTCTCCTGCAAAAGCCTCTGGTCGTGACACCGTGGTGGGCTCGGTGATGACCTCCGTCCTATCGTCCTCGCGGTCTTGGTCTTGTTGCACGGGAATGGAAACCTTTGGCTGCTTCCTCGGGACTCCGCGCCTGCTGCTTGCCTCCTTTGCACCAAAGAGGAAACTGGTACACTGCGCCTGCTGGCGCCCGCCTGGCCTCGGTCGTCATGGCTCACGTCACCCGAACCTCATGAGGTGAGCCTTTCATATAAATCTCTGCTCCTCAGGGGCTAGCCTGAGGAGGCTGCTCCCTTTGGAGGTCTTGGTGTCATCTGCCTCGCGAGGGTCTTGAGTTGTCGATGTCGAAGCTGGGTCGTACCAGGACGTCGATGGAGCCACACCGTGGGCCGCAGGCAGGCAAGTCTGGGTACCCCCATTCCCAGAACGCCGACAGGATATAATAAAAAAATTCATGAAGATCATTGGACAAAATAAACTTGACTCTTTGTATTTGCGGTATGATGATATAATATGTGAGTCATGTTGATGAGTAATAAAGCTTTAGTAAGAATATTGATGTTAAGGTTTGTGATTCCCTATGCAAGCACGAAAGTCAACAGTTATGCAATGAAAGTACATCATACTTGTGGTGCATTATTCGATGTTAGTTATGTTTAATGCTCGCTTATGTGATTTTTCGTTTCTTGGTTGGATGCTTCTCAATCTTTTGCTAGCTTCACTTGTACTAAGTGGGATTACTACTTGTGCATCCAAAATCCTTAAACCCAGTTTTGCCATATGAGTCCACTATACCTACCTATATGCGGTATTTCAGTGCCGTTCTAAGCAAATTTGAATGTGCCATCTCTAATCTTCAAAATAAATTTCTCTTGTGTGTGCTCGTACCGCTCATGAAATGGTAGGGGTGGCTCATATTTTTCCATGCTAGATGTGTTATTCTCAAGATGAGTGTTTATTCACTTGTCATTGCACGAGATTACGACAAAGGTATTAGGGATGCCCAATCCCATAATGAAAAATGAATTTACTTTATGTTGTCAAATAATAAATTCCTTGGAAAGTGTTGGTATGGACGATACCCGTGGATTCGGTTAGCCGTGGAATGTGAAAGTATGCTGGAAAAAGGAATAAGCTTTATTTTCTATTTGGGAACTGCCTATGATATATCTAGCATGAAAAGTATTGGAAACTACTCGATCGTTTTCGTTGACAGGAAACGCATGCCACCCAAAATGTTTTATCTCTATTTTTTCGGCTTTGAGCTCTAGCAACTCTACAAATCCATACTTCCCTCTGCGAAGGGCCTTTCTATTTACTTTATGCAATTTTTATTTTTATTTGAGTCTCCATCTTCTCTTATAAAGCATCAACTAAGGGGCACTATGGTCGTACTTGAGCATTGGGTGTAGCTAATATGCGAGTGTGTTTCATGAATGGATCAATGATTGTGCATAATGTGCTAGGGATAACTTGCTTTAGTGTTGATATTTTGAAAGACATGGTTGCTTGTTGATATGCTTGAGTATTGAAATCTTCATGCCAAAATTAGACTATTCCTATGAGTCATATAAAAGTCCAAATGTATATACTACAAAAAGAAAACAAAATGTGATGAACATGATAGGCAGCATTCCACATCAAAAATTCTATTTTTATCATTTACCTACTCGAGGACGAACAGGAATTAAGCTTGGGGATGCTGATACGTCTCCAACGTATCTATAATTTGTTTATTGTTCCATGTTGTTATATTATCATTCTTGGATGTTTTACAATCATTTTATAGCAACTTTATATCATTTTTAGGACTAACCGATTGACATAGTGCCTAGTGCTAGTTGCTGTTTTTTGCTTGTTTTTTACTTTGCAGAAAATCAATACCAAACGGAGTCCAAAGTCCAAACGCAACAAAACTTTTTGGAGAATTTCTCTGGACCAAAAGACACACGATGGGCCAAAGAAGTACCAAGGGGAGCACAACCCACCTGGTTCCGCCTAGGGGCCCAGGCGATCCCTGGTGGGTTGCGCCCACCTCGGCCACCTCCCGCACCGCATCTTTGCTCTATAAATACCCCGAAAATCCAAAAACCCTAGGGGAGTCAACGAAACACAATTCCAGCCGCCGCATGTTCCAGAAACCACAGATCCAATCTAGACACCATCACGGAGGGGTTCATCACCCTCATTGGTGCCTCTTCGATGATGCGTGAGTAGTTCATTGTAGACCTATGGGTCTGTAGTTAGTAGTTAGATGGCTCTCTCTCTCTCTCTCTCTCTCTCTCTCTCTATCTCTCTCTCTCTCTCTCTTTTGATTCTCAATACAATGGTCTCTTGGAGATCTATTTGATGTAACTCTTTTTTCGGTGAGTTTGTTGTGATCCGATGAACTTTGTGTTTATGATCAGATCTATTTTATCCATGAAAGTTATTCGAGTTTTGATCTCTTATATGCATGATTACTTATAGCCTCGTATTTCTTCTTCGAATCTTTGGTTTAGTTAGGCCAACTAGAGCGATTTTTCTTGCCATGGGAAGAGGTGCTTTGTGATGGGTTCGGTCTTACGGTGCTCAATCCTAGTGACAGAAGGGGACATGACACATATGTATCGTTGCTATTAAGCATAACAAGATGGGGTTTATTCCTACATGAAGAGATCTTGTCTACATCATGTCATCATTCTTATTGCATTACTCGTTTTTTCATGAACTTAATACACTAGATGCATGCTGGATAGCGGCCGATACGTGGAGTAATAGTAGTAGATGCAGGTAGGAGTCGGTCTACTAATCTTGGACGTGATGCATGTATAATGATCATTGCCTGGATATCATCATAATTATTTGAAGTTCTATCAATTGCCCAACAATAATTTATCTACCTACCGTATGCTATTTTTCTCGAGAGAAGCCACTAGTGAAATCTACAGCCCCCAGATCTCTTCTTTATCATATTTGCTTTCGAGATCTATTTTTATTTGCTTTTATTTTCAGATCTATTAATCCAAAAATCCGAAAATACCTTGCTGCACTTTTTCTTTATTTATTTCGCGTTTCCGCAAGATCTATTTATCCAATCTATTACAACTTTATCTATCTTTTTGCCGGGGAGAATCAAGTCAAGTCTCCCGACAACTCGCCAATTTCTGATGTCGTTACCTAAAAGGGATTGACAACCCCTTATAAGCATCGGGTTGCAAGTATTTGTTCTTTGTGTGCAGGTACCGTTTACATAGTGTTGATTGGTTCTCCTACTGGATTGATACCTTGGTTTCATAACTGAGGGAAATACCTACCGTAGTTGTGCTGCATCATCCCTTCCTCTTTGGGAAAATACAGACGTAGTCCAAGCCGTATCATCTATGCCCCATGGATTCAGAAGGTGGTTGATTATTCCATGAAAACCAAATATTTGGCAAAGGCAAGTCATAAAAGTTTTATTCCTCCTGTACGCAACACCCTGCAAGTCATGCAAGATATTTCTTCGGGTAAAGTGCCTGAGTCAAGACCTCAAGATTATCACAAAGGATTCGATGGGCCACTTCTGCCAAAGCGTGACCGAATGGTTACTTATCAACATCCGTCACAGCTTGAAGTCAGTCTACGCATGCAACAACTGCTGCTTAAGCATATTACTGAGAATCGACCAGAGAAAGAGCACCTTGCTGCCGAGCAAAATGCTATCAACAACCGAACAAGAATCACTCATCTGATTGCTGATGAGAACAAGAAAAGGCTCTGGAAGTTACTTCGGAAGTTCTTCTCCACGAAGCAACTCTTAGATGTTGATCTCAAAGAGCTATATGAGTATACTGACAAAGGCCTCTCGGTTGAAGATTATGAACCTCGCGGTACTCCTCCACTTCCTGCTTGAGAGCCAACTACTGATCTTCTGCACATTAAGCTTTGTAAGATCATCGAAGAATCTGAAGCCACCTCACCGACAGAAAACTAGTTGAAGGAAATGTGTTTTCAAGTCTGACTCAAGAGGCTGATCATGTTGTGCCTTCATCATCTTATCCCCAAGCTGCCATTCCTGAAGGAAAATTAACTGGTACTGCCGATGAGATCTTCCAGTCACTTCAGAATCAAAAACCTCCTCGGACAGTTCTTCTGGCGATGCCTCTGAGTTAATCAAGTTCACCGCTTCTACACTCATGTTATTCGTCACCTTTTTGACAATAGTTGACAAACAGGGGGAGAATTACATCGAGTTCTGATAGATTTGGTCTTCTGCATTCCGTTTGGTTTGGTTTCACGTGTCTTTTGGAACTTATGCCTTAAAGACTATTTGTGCTATGTTGTAAGACTGTATGTGCTGTAATATTAATAACCCCGTCTGTTGCACTATTTCTCTCAAAGCATTTGTTTTGCAGGTGGAATTTTTATCAGAAGTCATGAATGATTGCACTACAATTTTGATGGATTATATCATCAGTCTGAATCATTATCTCGAATGATTGAAATATCCTCTTTATACTTCAATGAATTACAGGAGAATTTTATCTCATATCTATTACCCTGCACACATTTAGGGGGAGTATACTTCATAATCGAGTCAAGTAACGCAAATTCATTCTTGATTGATTTACTTTTCACTTATCTATCTTCACTTTGATGATTATCTTTTTGTCAACAACCGTCGAAAAGGGGGGAGATTGTTGGTGCAATGATAGGCCCCTTATGTTTTGGAGTTTGTTGACATAAACAGTATGGGACTTGTGTGTTTGCTAGTTCACATAGAGTAATAGGTCCCTGAGATCATGAGGAGTTTGACGCAAACGACGAAGATAATCTCCCTGCGATGCAGCGAAGGTTATCACTGAAGATGATGTTAACAAGAGTGGCCCCTAAAATTGTTGAAGTTCAAGCAATTGGTTTGGTGTCAGTGCGAAAAAAATGATTGTGTCTGAGGAGAATGAAGACGTAGCATTTATTTCATTGTTCTTCTTGTCTTTATTGACTCATAGGACCACCGTACTATTACGAGGGGTATAGCGTTCGAAACTTTGATTCTCTGATGCTAAACCCAAATCCTATGAAAGTTGACAAAGAAATCTCATTGTGTTCCGAGCAAATACTTGCCAGCAAGAGACTATGATCTTCTTCGCTGCGAGAGATTTGTCTCAGACTGAGGAGTTACCATTACTTGTTCCTCAAGTAATGTTACTGTTGCTCCCAATCCAACCGTTGTGAAATGTGTCGGTTGGCCATTGGATGGACCGCATGTCCAAAATGGTCATTTCCCACGAGGGAAAGTTGCGGTTATTAATAGCCACCCCGCTTCGGCTTTGTCCGGTGGCTGCTCCGTTTGATTCTGAGAAGATTGTTGAGCAACCCCCTCTCTGAGTGATTTGAGTTTAAAATCCACCAAGAGAAAACCCCTAGAGCCGAAGAATTAGATAGTTGTTCAACATCGCTCGAATCTAAGTCCAGTACGCTCCTCCTATTGCTCTTTAGAGCTGCAAACTCCCTAGACGGTTAGGTGTCAATTTCTTCAGGAACCAAGAGTGATTGTGGTTCTCGAAGAAGAAGTCTGTGAAGGTTTGGAGATCGCCTCAAGTATCTACCACGATTAATCGGAATTGGTTGACGAACCAATTGTTGAGGAGAATAGGGTGAAGAGAGTTTATCTTCCGGTTAAGTCACAACCCCTCCAACCAGACATAGTCCTTGTGTAGAAGGATGAACTGGTCGAACAAATATCCCATCGCCATCGAGCACCACTGGTTATCTCATCTACCCATGTTTACATTCGACATGTTTTCCTTCATGTGTTTCGTCTTGATGCATGTTTTGTTTCCATTCGGTACTTAGTTTTAGCTCGCTGTAGTTTGTTTTTCATTCGTTCCGCTGTTGGGTTCCGAGAGTTTTGAGATTTCCGAAGAAATTTTTAAACTCCCATTCACCACCCCCCCCCCTAGTAGACATACTTCATTCCTACAATGAGATACTTGCCTTCTTGACTATCCTGGCACCAGAAGCCGACATGACGGTGAAGATCGACCCTCTCCAGCACCACTTGGAACTCTGGCGCGGGTTCTATCGTGGCAACCACGACAGAGCGGTCATCCTTGTCGCGATGAATGTGCTACTGGGATGAAAGAAACATTTGGGGGCGATTCCAGCCGCAAGTATTTCATGGGACCTACTGCCACCACGACCACTTGGGCTTGCTCTACATGTGTTACAAGAGAAGAGAGATCAGGAGGGGGTATGCAGGGAGGGGTTAACCTCGAGCGGTGGTGGCAGTGTCGGTGCAGCATAGCTTCGCTGGAGCAGTTTCCCTGGAACGAGCAGCCATGACATTGATCTGAGGCGGCTTGGTCATCTCCTCTGCCCCTCACACACCGATGGACCCATCACATCCTCTCTCTCTCTCTCTCTCGCAATGATAGTCCTTCCTAAATCCCCTCTCTCACACAGCATCGGACGAATCCCCGTCGCCCCTCGTGTCGATTGGTCTCGCAGCGGCCAAAGGACCCCATCTCTCTCACAGCAACCAACGGAGCCCGGCCTTTCTAGCCAACTGGGCTAGAAGAAAAGGCCAAGTTAGCAAAAGACCTCAGATTTTTTTCCTTTGGAGTAGCATCCCTTTAGAACAGCAGATATGACGACCTAATATGTCCTAGTCACAAAAATGGATGGCCAGAAACGTGGAGGTCCTGGGAGGGCTGGGGTTGGGCTCGGTTTTACTATCCTGAATAGATTGATGTTCGGTAATCAGTCAAGTTAGTTAGTTTTACTGGCTATCAAGTGGTTTATTACCTGGCAAGTAGGTGCACACAATCTGTCAAGTACAAATGAAATAAAAAGTTGGCAAAAACATGTTAACACAGGATCTAGTTTTGAAGATCCCACCGCAACAAACCGAATGGTGAAAGAAGATCATCAATCTGATTTGAGAGGTAGTTTTATTATAATTTTAAAGCATTTAAAGGAATCTTACTTATGTCATCTCATGGATGCATTGTGGATAGAAGATGTTAGCGTCCCTAGCTCCAGCCAGGCACCTGACAAGGCGGCCCCAACCGGCAGCGGCCCAGCCACTGCCCAGAGGCCCGCCAGGACGAAGAAGCCCAGCTCACTCGTCACCGGCCCACAGTGGGCAAAGTGAGCCCAGCAGCCGCGGTACTTATTCCTGCCCGAGCGAAGACCCAAGCATCTAGTGGATCACGAAACCGGCGGCGGCTCGAACCCTAGTTCGTCTTCCCCTCTGTTCCCCTTTCCCCAATTCATGTACTCTGAGTGTAATCGCCACCGTACTATCGATTCCGCTTGTAATCGCCACCATACTGCCTATCGATACAACACCACCCTTACATCTGGTATCAGAGGCCAGACCACCACCTTCCTACTCCCGATCTGCGTAGATCGTAGGAACGAGATGCCTCCGCCATGCTCGTTCACTTCTGGAGGCCATGGATCCGTCGATCCAAACCTTCCTCGACCGCTGGGAGTCGCTCATCGCTGCCAACACCAAGGCCCAGCAGGTGACCGCTGCCAAAATCGATGATCTCCTCACCTGGAAGCCGGATCTGGAGCGGCGCTTCACCGATCGGAGTGGGGCCGTGGCGGCGCTGCAACTCACGACATCGACTTCTACACCACCAAGTGAGGGCGCTTGGGTGGACACGCTCCAAGATCCACCGCCAGCGACGCTCGGCACCGATCCAGGCGCCGGAGCAGGCGTGGCTCGCGTTCCCCACGGGTCCAATGACCACGGCGTCTTCAACATCTCACGGGGGCCGTCGGGGGCATCGTTTCAGACGCCCCCACCGCTCCCAGCAAACGGTCAGTGTGATCCTCCCCCTTCTCCTAGTGCCCTCTCTCCGTTTGCGCACACCAGCCAGCTCCTCACTGGGCTCGGGCAAGCGCATCCGTCCATTTCCTTTCCGCAATTTTCGGGGGAGAACCCAAACTTGTGGAAAACGCTCTGTGAGCAGTATTTCACCATGTTTGGGATAGCACCTTCGTTCTGGGTACCCATGGCTGCTTTGAATTTTTCTGGTCCGGCGTCAATTTGGCTTCAATCGATCCAAAAATGCCTCTCTGAATTTGATTGGAATTCCTTAACCGCACACCTATGCACGTGTTTTGGCCGGGATCGGCACCAAATGCTGATCCGACAGTTTTACACTGTCCGGCAAACTACTTCAGTTGCTGATTACATCGAGAAGTTTGAATTGATTATCAATCACTTAAGCTCCTATTTTGACACTATTCATCCATTTTACATTCTCACGCGTTTCGTGGAGGGGCTGCGGAAGGACATCCGGGCTGTGGTTCTGGTCCAGCGGCCACAGGACCTGGACACGGCCTGCGCCCTCGCCTTACTGCAAGAGGAAGTGGCTGATGGCGTTTTCGGCGCCCTACCACGGCCACCCGAATCATCTTCAAGGCCAAGCCTGGCGCTCCCTCTTCCTCCACCTCCACCGCGCCTCACTCCGCCGTCAGGAGCCACTGATCGCCGGGGAACAGAGGCAGCGTGCGCTGACACATCCAAGGTGAAGGTGTTGCGCGACTATCGTCGGGCCCGCGGTCTCTACTTCAAATGCGGAGAACGCTGGGGGCACGACCACACTTGCCCGACTACAGTCCAACTCCATGTCGTCGAAGAGATGCTGGAACTCTTCGGCGTCGACGACAACCAAGAAGACAGTGGAATTCCTGCTCCACCGTGCGACACGGCCATGGCCATCTCACGCTCTGCTCTGGACGGCAGTGTATTAGCCAAGGCCTTCCAACTCCTCGCCACTATGCAAGGGCGAGAGGTGCTTTTACTCGTCGACAGTGGCAGTTCCACATCGTTCATCGACCAGAAGCTGGCGCAGCAGATGAGCAGTGTCACCCCTCTCAAGCAACCGTCCCGAGTTCGAGTGGCTGATGGAGGTGAACTGACATGCAAAGCATCCATTCCAACCTGCCAATGGTCTTCTCAAGGCCACGATTTCATCACGGACATGAAGATACTCCCTCTGGGCACATATGACACAATTCTCGGCATGGATTGGTTGGAGCAACACAGTCCCATGACAGTCGATTGGAAGGCCCAGTATATTCAGTTCCCTACTCCTATGGGGCGAGCCCACCTATTCGGGCATGAAGCCAATTCCACCACCTGTCATGTGATCAACTGGATCCAACTTCAGAATCTGCATCGCCAAGGCTCCCTGTTACATGTCATCTTGTTGTACCAGCTTGAAGGAGGAGAGACAGACAACCCAACTGAACCGCCTGAGTTACAGCACCTCCTGGCCGAATTCGCCGATGTGTTCGGTGAACCTTCAGGCCTTCCACCGCGTCGCGCCTGCGACCATACCATACCACTGGTCCCCGGCGCGCAACCTGTCAATATCCGGCCTTATCGGCACAAACCAGAGCTCAAGACCGAGATTGAGCGCCAAGTGACAGAATTGCTTCAATCAGGGGTCATCCAACACAGCCAGAGCAATTTTTCTTCGCCTGCAATTCTGGTCAAGAAGAAAGATGGAACTTGGCGGCTATGCATCGACTACCGGCACCTCAATGCCATGACCCGTATCAGCAAGTTTCCTATGCCTGTGATAGAAGAGTTGCTCGACGAACTCCACGGGGCAAGGTGGTTTTCCAAGCTCGACCTCAGCGCCGGCTATCACCAGATATGATTGGCTGAAGGTGAGGAGTTCAAGATGGCATTCCAAATGCACTCTGGGCATTATGAATTTAAGGTTCTGTCCTTTGGATTGGCGGGTAGGCCAGCCACGTTCATCGGAGCTGTAACAGAAACTCTGCACCCACTCCTTCGCCACTGTGTCCTCTTGTTCTTCGACGACATTTTGGTATTTAGCAAGACCTGGGAGGAACATGTTGACCATCTCAAACAAGTCCTCCAGCTGCTACGAAGAGATCATTGGAAGGTCAAGCGCTCCAAGTGCGAATTCGGCCAGCAGCAACTGTCCTATCTGGGTTACGTCATCAGCGGCAACGGGGTAGCCACGGAGCCCGGCAAGATACGTGCGGTGCAAGCCTGGAACACTCCCAAGGATGCCAAGGAAGTTCGCCAGTTCCTCGGCCTTGCAGGGTACTATCGCCGTTTCGTTCGAGGGTTTGGTGTGATAGCTAGGCCTCTCTTCAACTTACTCAAGAAGGGGGTGCCTTTCGTCTGGACAGATAACACAGCACAGGCATTTGAGTTACTCAAACAACAGCTGATCATAGCCCCAGTGCTCACACTTCCCAATTTCAGCAAGACTTTTACAGTGGAGACGGACGCCTGCCACAAAGGGATTGGCGCAGTTCTGCAACAAGAGGGGCACCCAATAGCCTTCATGAGCAAGAGCCTGAGTCCCAGGTACCAAGGGCTCTCCACTTATGAAAAGGAATACCTCGCAATTGTGGTCGCCGTAGATCAATGGCGGCCTACCTTCAACACAGCGAGTTCATCATCTACACAGACCAGACAAGCCTTATACACTTGGATAAACAGAGGCTTTCCACACCGTGGGAGCAACGTGCATTCATGAAGCTCCTGGGGCTGCGTTACACCATTCGTTACAAGAAGGGCGCAGAGAACACAGCCGCCGACGCCCTGTTAAGAGCTCAATCGCAAGAACTGTTGTTCAATGTTACCTCTTGTCAACCCTCGTGGCTTGAGGATGTCATAGCCAATTATAAATGCAATCCACAGGCACAGAAACTCCTGGAATAGCTGGCAGTAAGGGAAGATCCCAAAGGGCGTTTCTCATTACAGAGTGGGATTCTGCGATTCCGTGGACGCATTTGGCTGGGTGGATCAGTTGAACTCCAACAACGCATCATAGCAGCATTCCACGACAGCTCAATTGGTGGCCATTCTGGATTTCCAGCAACCTTCCGGCGTGTCCGTCGCCTCTTTGCTTGGCCGAAAATGAAGACCCATGTCCTGCAGTATGTCCGTTGTTGCCCCACTTGTCAGCAAGCTAAACCAAATAGAGCAGCGTCACCGGGTTTGCTTCAGCCTCTGCCCATTCCGCAACAGCCGTGGGAAATAATCATGATGGATTTCGTTGAAGGCCTGCCACAGTCCGGCAAGTTCAACTGCCTCTGGGGTATAGTGGACAAACGCACTAAGTTTGCGCACTTTCTACCATTGACGCACCCATATACAGCAGCGAAAGTGGCCCTCCTCTACATGAACAGCGTGTACCGGATCCATGGCTTCCCTGCTGCCATTGTGTCTGATCATGACCCGGTCTTCACCAGCCACTTTTGGAGGGAACTATTCAAGTATGCGGGTACCGAGCTGAGAATGAGTATGGCCAATCACCCACAAACCGACGGGCAGACCAAAAGAGTGAATCAGTGCGTGGAGACTTACCTCAGATGCTTTGTGCACGCCTGCCCGACGCGATGGAGCCACTGGATACCACTTGCCCAATTTTGGTACAACTCATCTCACCACTCCAGCATTGGGATGTCGCCGTTCAAAGCGATGTTTGGGCATGAACCGCGACACTGGGGGATCACGCCTACTTCGGAGTGCACAGTCCCGGCACTCCACTTGTGGTTGGATGAACGTGCAGTGATACAAGACCTACTTCAACAACACCTCAACAGAGCACAGCAGCACATGAAGGACCAAGCAGACAAGCGGCGATCGCCTCGTACTTTCGAGGTTGGCGACTCGGTCTACCTCAAGCTGCAGCCGTACATTCAAACCTCCGTCGCCAGGCGAGCCAATCATAAGCTGGCCTTCAAGTACTATGGACCTTACCAAGTCATCGCCAAGATCAATGAGGCTGCATACAAGCTAGAACTTCCCCCACACTCGCAAGCACCCGGTTTTTCACGTGTCCCAACTGCGCCGCTGCCTTCGACCGGGTACGCCATCCAACCCGATCCTTCCACACCTTACCGATGCACCAGTCGTGCCAGTTGCAGTCCTCCAGCAACATTGGCGCAAGAGAAACGGTGCCATGGTCGAGCAAGTCCGCGTTCGCTGGTCTGACGAATCAGCCTTCGGCGACACCTGGGAGGATAAAGAGGCGCTCCAAGCTCGATTCCCAGCAGCAGAGGCTTGGGGGCAAGCCTCGTCGCAAGGAGGAGGGGATGTCAGCGTCCCTAGCTCCAGCCAGGCACCTGACAAGGCGGCCCCAACCGGCAGTGGCCCAGCCACTGCCCAGAGGCCCGCCAGGGCGAAGAAGCCCAGCTCACTCGTCACCGGCCCACAGTGGGCAAAGTGAGCCCAGCAGCCGCGGTACTTATTCCTGCCCGAGCGAAGACCCAAGCATCCAGTGGATCACGAAACCGGCGGCGGCTCGAACCCTAGTTCGTCTTCCCCTCTGTTCCCCTTTCCCCAATTCGTGTACTCTGAGTGTAATCGCCGCCGTACTATCGATTCCGCTTGTAATCGCCACCATACTGCCTATCGATACAACACCACCCTTACAGAAGAGAATTGAGCCGCCATAAATATGTGGCGCTGGTATATAGTTGAGTCCGATATTTGTTTAACTTTGCCTTAAGTTTTTTATTTCTGCGAGGAACTTTACCTTAAGCTGCATGCTCCTAGATTTCTCTATCTCCATCCCATAATGTAATGAATAATAGGGGGGCATTGACCAAAAATGTGCTCCAGCAGTTGATGTATCTGCATGTAGTGCTGCAAAAAGAATTAGGGCAGCCCAAATTTTTGTCCCAAGTGCTGCAAATATACAACAAGTGCTGCGCAACGGCCACAATTTTTTTGGCATCGGGAACCACACAGGACAACAAGACACATCACTTTGTGTCAAAAACGCAGCTGGAACAAATAATGCAAAAGCGCAGTTGTAATGTATTTTAGGGCATCACTTTCACCTGATCTGCTACGGCAGAAATAAGGTGTTGTCATCTCGTATCTCCATACTCCATACCCAGATTCCAAGATCCGCTTCTTCCTCCCTTCTTGTTGAGCCTTCTCAACAAACACCCGGTAACCACAGCCGGTACCTATGTACCGATTCTCCTCTTCTCCCGCGCGCGTTTTCCTCAACAGAGATCGATCAGATGCAACAGCGGTGTCCTAATTCATCAAGCCGTATTGATCAATCCACTTCGGTCTGATCATACCGTGATCAAGGTCCGTGCATGGCATTAACAAATTAATCATTAATTATTCTTGTGTGTTCAATTCTTGTTCCTTTCGTTGATGCATTTGTTCTTGTTCTGTTGTAGGCCTTGATCGATCCATCCATCCATGGCCATCAAGGGCAACTCTGGCGAGTACAAGGCGCGGAGCCCGCTGGGCATGGTGATCGCCGTCCTGCTGTGCTGCTTCTTCTACGTGCTCGGCGCGTGGCAGCGCAGCGGCTACGGCAAGGGTGACCGCATCGCGGTGGCGGTGACCCGGCAGACGGCCTGCTCCGGCGCCTCTGCCGCGGGGCTCAGCTTCGAGACGCACCACACCGGCGGCCTGGCCAACGCAACGACGTCCGGCCTTGGCGGCGAGCCGCCGCCGCCGTGCACGGCAGCGCTCGCGGACCACACTCCGTGCCACGACCAGGATCGCGCCATGAAATTCCCGCGCAAGAACATGGTGTATCGGGAGCGGCACTGCCCGTCGGACGGCGAGCGGCTGCGGTGCCTCGTGCCGGCGCCGCCTGGGTACGTGACGCCGTTCCCGTGGCCCAAGAGCCGCGACTACGTCCCTTACGCCAACGCGCCGTACAAGAGCCTCACCGTTGAGAAGGCCGTCCAGAACTGGGTCCAGTACGAGGGCGCCGTATTCCGTTTTCCCGGCGGCGGCACCCAGTTCCCCCACGGCGCCGACAAGTACATCGACCAGCTCGCCTCCATCGTCCCCTTCGCCGACGGCTCCGTCCGCACCGTCCTCGACACCGGCTGCGGCGTAAGCCATTAATCACGTTTTCTTCTGATACATGGTCCATTCGCGCGCTATCATTCATCGATCTTGTTTACGTCCATATGGGTGCAGGTGGCGAGTCTCGGCGCGTACCTGGACTCCCGTGGCGTGATGGCCATGTCGTTCGCACCGCGCGACTCGCACGAGGCGCAGGTGCAGTTCGCGCTGGAGCGCGGCGTGCCGGCCTTCATCGGCGTCCTCGGCTCCGTCAAGCTCCCATTCCCTCCAAGATCCTTTGACATGGCGCACTGCTCCCGGTGCCTCATCCCGTGGTCCGGCAACGGTGAGCTAGCACTCGACGCGATCGACACGCATGTCATTGCCATTGTCATGATTTGGTGTATATATATAAAAGGAAGGAAGATTTGATGCAGGGGGGATGTACATGATGGAGGTGGACCGGGTGCTCCGGCCGGGCGGGTATTGGGTGCTCTCCGGCCCGCCGATCAACTGGAAGGCGAATCACAGGAAGTGGGAGCGCGCGGAGGAGGACCTGGCCGGCGAGCAGAAGAGGATTGAGGAGTACGCGCAGATGCTCTGCTGGGAGAAGGTCACCGAGATGGACGAGATTGGCGTGTGGCGGAAGCGGACGGACACGGCAGCGTGCCCGGCCATGCCGCCGGAGGTCCGGGCCTGCGACCCGGCCAATCCCGACGACGTCTGGTGAGATCAATATCGATCAAGATTGGCCGCTTTGAGTCAAATTAATGGCTTCAAAACGTCACGTCGTTTCCCGCGGTACACGGACGGAACTGAAAGATGTTGAGTTGGGCCTGCACAACAGGTACAAGAACATGGAGACGTGCATCACGCCGTCCACCACTGCCGCCGGAGGAGAACTGCAGCCGTTCCCGGAACGGCTGAAGGCCGTCCCGCCGCGGATAAGTTCCGGCGCCGTCCAGGGCTTCACCGCGGAGTCGTACGAGGAGGAGAAGCGACGGTGGGAGAGGCATGTGAAGGCATACAGGAAGGTCAACTACAAGCTCGACACCAAGCGGTACCGGAACATCATGGACATGAACGCCGGCGTGGGCGGCTTTGCGGCGGCGATCTTCTCCCCCATGTCCTGGGTGATGAACGTGGTGCCCACCACCGCCGAGCTCTCCACCCTCGGCGTCATCTATGAGAGGGGTCTCATCGGCATCTACCATGACTGGTAAGCTAGTTTTGCTTGCCTTGGTTTACAAGATTTATTATTTTATTTTAATTTTTGAGAAGGAGGATGACCCCCGGCAGCTGCATCAATTGATGCATGAAGATGATGATGCGAAGAGAGGTTGTTGATTTGTCTTCTTCTTTTTCATCATCTTCTTCTTCTTCTTCAGGTGTGAAGCATTCTCTACCTACCCAAGAACCTATGACCTCATCCATGCCAATGGAGTATTCAGCCTCTACAGGGACAAGTGAGTGAGCCACTCAAAGAAATCTTAACTGCTGGCAATTGTAATGTACGTACATCCCTGACAAGCTAGCTGATGGGTGGGTGGGTGGGTGGATCAGGTGCAAGATGGAGGACATCCTGCTGGAGATGGACCGGATTTTGCGCCCCGAGGGCACGGTGATCCTCCGGGATGACATCGACATCCTGCTACGGGTGGACAAGGTGGCGACGGGGATGCGGTGGAAGACGATGATGGCGAACCACGAGGACAGCCCGCACATCCGAGAGAAGGTGCTCTACGCCGTCAAGCGCTACTGGACCGCCGACAGCGACAAGAGCTCCCAAGAGAAGAAGGCAACTTCTTCTGAGGTGTGAAATATAATGGTGAGTGAGATGAGATGAGCTGAGCTGATGCACTGCAACTCAGGAGATCAGCGTGTGTTTATTTCAACTTCTTGTGAGTTTCTCTCGAGTGTAGCAGTGAGGTCAGCACGTGTATTCCTTTTTGATTACGTCGTGTAGGATGAACACTTCTTTTCCATTTTTTCGAGATGAGATGGTAGGAAATATTCGACACAAAGATCTACGTACCATTTTCTGCCAGTCACAGATTCAAGAATGTTGTTATGGCACTCAGAATTCGCATTCTCATGGTCGTTTTCACTGCCATTGTTCTCATTCCAACTAGTATATGTTATTGTCGTATAACAATTTGTGTATAGAATTACTCAAATCTTGAATAACAACGCCTGGGGAGTGCAGTTATCGACTGAAACAGTTTCTTGAAACTGGCATGATAGCAGGCATCATAACTTCAAAGTTGCATCAACTAAACAATTCTATCTCTAATATTTGTGCACTCTGATGATCCATCTTAGAGCATCCAACCAGACCCTCGTATCGTCCGCAAACGTCCGGGTGGACAACCAGGTTTAGTGAACCATCACGAAAATGCGACCCAACTGCACACCTCAAACCGGCCCTATACATCCGGTTGTCCGGCACCTTTCAAACCCAGTCCAAGTCTGGAGCTGATATGGGGAGGCCCGGACGCGTTGTCATATCAGATCCGACAAACCGGCCCCACCCAAAATCCCTCCAAATTGACCTAGTCCACCAAAAAAAAATTGGACTAGTTTGAATTGCTCACCACATATGTCACGTGGTACCCTGTCCACCAAATTGAATGCCCTCTTGCCGTGTCCGTCCTCCATTTCCTACCGCCGAGCCTTCACTGACCTCCGCCCTTGGTCCTGTCCGTGCCACCGCCCTCGTAGATAACGTCTCCGAGTACCCTGTCCCCCACCGCCAGCATGCATGATGCCTCGATGGAGTCTGTGGGGCTTAGGGTTTAGGGTTAGGGTTTAGGACTCCCATCCGTAGGGTTAGTTGCAAGGCGAAGAATGTCGTCTGAGGAAGGGGCGAACGAAGCAACATGGACTATTCTTGTATTGCCTACCTATGAATTGTCGTACTTTCTTTTGGCATGTGTTGAATTGTGGTTTATTTTGCTTGGTTGCATTGTTGAATTGGTGGTGAATTTGTTCTACACCATGTATTTCAAGGTTTGGATATGAGGGGTGTGGTTGTCCAAGAGGACAAATGAGGTGTCGTTCGACACTGTCCGAGGACGCGTCTGGCGGTGTCACCGGGGCGCACTTGCCCAGTCCAGTTGTGTTTGTTCTTATTACAGTTGAAAACCTTGGCGAAAACATGTCACAGACTAGTGAGTTCTAGATTACATATCCGATTAGCCTGCTGCAAAGTTATTATCAAAACAATATTGTAAAGTTATTTTAAACATATAGAGCAACTAGTAGGTTTGGACCAGTAAGGTGAGTAGCTTGTTAGTATTTACAAGAGAGCTGTTATCACCAAGAACTGATTTGTTGTAACCCGTCAACTGGCTAACTGGTTTTTCGTTCTTTTCTATTTCCCGGTGCGCCACCGCCCCCGCTGCTTTCTTCTTGGGCTGTTGGTGGAAGGCTGAGGCGAAGCTGTCCAGGCAAGGAATCCGCAAGGCTCGAAGTAGCTGGGTTGCTTCTATGCCGGGAACATTCTCGGTCCGATGATGCTGATGTCCCCGGGAAGAGCTGGAGCTCCTGAGGCCGTAATGCAACCTGACCAGAAGCAACAGAGTGATGCTGCTGATTCTGCAGTGGAGATGGTGTGTTGGTTGGGGGCACCATGGGCATGGTGCTTAAATTAGAAGCATTGCTCCATGTATCATGCGGCGTTGGGTGGGTTGCTAAATTAGTAGTGCAGCTGCTCCCTATTGGATGTGACACCGCAAGGCTGCTTAGATTCAGGCTACTGTTTCCGATCCTTGCACGAAGCTCGTTCTGTAGTTCTATTATCTGGGCTCTGAGTGTAGTATTCTCATCTTGCAGCTCGGTCTTCTCTGAACCGACCTGTTAATAAGTGTAACTTGGGCTTAACCTTGAAGGTAATGAAGCAAATAACCTGAAACAACTATATCATTTGATAAATTACACAGGCAGCAACCACAAGCTGGAAAGGAGAGACGTTAATGGGAATTTATTTATATGTGAGTTAATTCAAGTAAAGGCATTGCTTACAAGTACAACAGATACTTCATGAACTTTAGAAGATAAATGCACGCTAGCTAGACGTTCATCCTTATAGTGAAGAAGGAAAACAGTTATCATCTAAGGCATGTTTGTGTTTGGAAGATCTTCATTGAACCCTTTTGCCCCCCTTTGTAGTTAGATCTATAAATTCTCCCTGTTGTTCAAGAAACACAATAATCTATGGAACATGGAAAATGTTTAAATTTTGAGCACAAGTATATGCACAGTTTCTGGAAGGCAAGTATATAAACACTTAATATTTCAGAACTCACATATTGGCGCTCAGTTAGAAGAGTATATTGCTCCTTTCTAAGAGATTCAACTTGAGTAGTTAAATCTCGCAGTACTCGTGCAGCATCACCCAATACTGTAGCTTTTCCCCTATTTTGTCGATCATGATCTATAATAGCAGAACTATGTTTATCAGAAAAAATAACATTGAGTACAATGACCTCTACAAGCAATAACAATAAGCATGCAGAACTCTACAGTCCCATGGCAATACTTTTGGATGATTGACGCCAAAGGATAATTACATACAAAAGTTTATCCATCTTGGCATGATTTATTCAGCGTATGCAATAATGCGGTGAACAAAAAAAGGGAAATACAAATTATGATTTCAGGTCTTTTCATAATATCTAATAGCAACCTTCTATATGGGCTAACGAACAAGCTGATGACAACTTTCCCCTTCAGAACTTTGTTCTTGGGACAACATGTGGTGGACCACTCAAAAGTGAGCTTGGAAGAAAGCAGGAAGCCAGCCTTTCACATGGAATATTTAGCAATTTTTACAAAATGGGGCACATGTAGACTTTTAGAATCCTAGAAAGGATTGCCAGGATATATAAAATACTCCCTCCGTTCATTATTATAAGATGTTCTCACTTTTTTCTAATTCGGATGCATAAAGATGCATTTTAGTGTGTTTGTTCACTCATTTCAGTCCTTATGTAGTCCATATTGAAATATCCAAAACATCTTATATTTGTGAACGGATGGAGTACTGAACAATGAGATGAGTTTCACCCAAAATAAAAACAGCAAGATGCAACAGCAACAGCAACAGCAACAGCAGACAATTGAATACAGGAATCAACATATGCTCTTCCCGTCGTGGCATCAATACTATGAATTGTGAACACGTACTGCACATCAGATACACATGAACACTACCAAACATGTAACCTAATAACGAGATGAGTGTATTGGTTCCCAGTTGTCATTAAGTAATTAAAGAGGCATATGAGTCCAAGTTGAGGGAACAGAATAATGTAATCCATGTCCAATAACTTAACTGGTATTTTTCCCAAAAGGGAAGATTAAATCAGCTAAAAATGGTCATTGATTAATGACGCATCGTACTAACCTAGCATACTGCTGAGCTCAACAAAAAGGTCATTCAACTGGTCACGTTTAAGTTTCTCTCGTTCAGCTTTATGATTTTTCTTTGGAGCCTTTTCCTGGGCTCTTTTGTCAAGACACCTGCAGCACACAAATCATCAGAATAAGAGAAAAGTGTATACCAAAGGAGAGGTGGAGTATTAGAGGAAATTAAGAAGTGAAATAATGGACCACGCCTAGGTTTAGAATAATATGAAGGTGCAAATTTTACAGATATGATCAACTTAAGTCATTGAAAATGACTGCCTAACTGCAAGTCTATATGGTAAGTACTGCTCCCAGCATCCATATGGCCGATCACAAGATAAAAGAGCAGGCGTCGAACTGCAGAATCTTGTGTCCTAAATAATCTTCAATTCTAGGAGTCTTCTTCTGGTTTATGTTCGCATGTATAGGAAACGCTAATCTCTTGGATGACTCCATTCATGCTTTTTAAATGATGACATCTTTTTCTTTTAAAGCAAAGCCTGAGTCAATTCGGAGAACAGAATCCAAAATAACTGGAAGCACCGACATGGATGCAAATGCAAAAGACTGAAAATAATCAGGTGAAATAGCAGTCTATTGGAGCAGATGAGCTCCTCGGCCATCAGGTAGCAGTAATAAGTACTTGCAGTCTTTTACAGGGCTAGCAAACAACTAAATCTGACATTAAAACTACTCAGCATGCAGATTTATGGTAGCAAAAGAATAAAATACATGAAGAGGTGAACTAGGGGACTGGTCACAATTAAGGCAAGTTTAAGTCACAACTTAAAAATTATAAAATACTTATTTATAAAAAAACCTATGAGGAAAGATGCTCGCTAAGATTATTGTTATTGATGCTGGTTTGGTCAAATGGATATAACGAGGAGATTATGCTTGTTAGGTGGAGTTTAGAATTATTCTTGGACAACAACCCAAGATGACAAGTGAATAACGAAAAAATATTGCGGTAAGTGCATCCAGGTTCATTCATGTGTCTGCCCCACCATCTCATCAATTAGAAAACAGAAAAAATCTAGCATAAAAGAAATTTGATCATGCGCATCCTAGGCTAATTGGCCAAAGCAACAAAGCAAAATGTATTACAACTATAACGCTAGGTAACTCCTGTAGCTAAGCAAATGAAAATGTATCGAAGAAGACAAGTAACTAAAGACCAACCTGTCAACGTGCTTTTCGGCAGCATAACTTGAGCTGCCAGCCATTGAATCTGAGCTCTCCGCATCAGCCACCATTCCAAGATTGGTTTCTGCATAACAGAAAAGACTGCTGGAGCACCCTAGAGATAAAGCTGAAATCCAAGTAATAGAAGAAATGTCTGGCATCGTAAATCACGTACTGCAAGGAATGCCGAATTCAGTCCATTTACAGATTCCAGGCTTTCACAGGAAATGCTACCAGGGACGAATCAAGAGTTCATTGTATCACCGCAACAAGTGGAGCCTAGCTTAGACCACATGCATGGAACTACAGAATTCTTTTTACAGGAGACTACTCTTCCAAATATCGGCCGGCCTTGAAGTTAATCGGCCAGTTAATAGGTACTCTGAGGGTGCCGGTTCGAAAACTTCCTATTCGCTGCGTTTCTCACTCAGGCAGTTAGGCCTATCAGACCGATTTATCGGCTGTCAGACCAAGTAATCGGGGCGCAACGATTAACTTGGATGCCGGTTTGGCCCACTAAAGCCCAAAATTTCCATCCCGTGCACATCTCCAGCCACCCCACAGCTTAGGGTTGGAGGAAATTGAGGCTCCCGCTCATCCTCCTCTCACCCTCACGATTCGAGGAACTGGCCGGCGGCTGCTCGAATCGTAATTCCATGGCAATGAGTACCTTCACAGAAACGATCCTATCAATCACTTCAATAACCTACCTGCCCCTTTCTTGGCAGCGATCTGGCATTGGGTATATTGGGACCTAGAAATGTTCTTTACAATTTATGTTTCTACCTTATAAAAACGTTTTCAAACCATCAACCGCTGATAAAATCAATCATAAAACCAATTAAATCCTATTAACTCTATGGTCTCTAAGAATCCGGTATACAGAGTTACAGACTCCACATATCAACTTGATCATTCCAACAACAAAAGCTACACGAGATAGCCCCTACAAGAAACAATTAAAAATCATCTCGGGCTGTTGGTGCTAAGCTAGGCTCATACCTCCCCAGTGAATCTCAAACCACACACAAAGATAATCAGCTCCCGTCTCCATAATTCGCACCACCTGATAATCAGCTCTCGTCTCCATAATTCGCACCACCTTAACCCTGAGCATAACCAGCCCTAGAAAGCCATCGGTAGCCGACAAAGAGAACCATACCTGAATAAATTCACATCCGAAGACGCAGTCTTGGCTTGCCCTGCAGCCTGGGTGGATCTTGATACGCTGGGGACGGCGGTGAGGAGGGTGGACCCGTGGAGGCGACCGCGCGGGGGGGGGGGGGGGGGGGGGGGGAGGCGGGCACGCGACGAGCGTGTGGCGGCCACCCAACACCCGCACACTTGTGTGATGCACGCGCCAGCGAGGCGACACATGGCGATGCGCGTTGCCCTCGGACCCACGGGGATTCCGACGAGATGGGATGGGATTAGGTTGGGGGTGGGCGGAGAGCAGGAGGGATCTCCACATGATGACCAGTTTTCTTTCTTATGAAAAAAGGAATTTCTCTCCTCAAAGTTTCGGGTGGATAGCCCTCATACCGCCCGGACTGAAAATACAATTTGATCGAGCACTTCAAAGTCAGCCAGCTTAAACGTTGCGATTGTCCGGTACCCCTAATATCCAACACATGTATGGACTGAATATGGGAACGTTCGGACGAGACCGAACGTATCTGCTGCGTCGGATCTGACAGGTCGGACCTGTCTCAAATCTCTTCAAATCGTTTCCCACCCTCACCTTGCATGCCTAGTTCCTCTCTTCTGCCTCATCTATGCCGCCCCTTGTCTAGGTTCGTCGCCGTCGCCACCCTAGCTCGGTCGTCATCCCCAACCTACAGCTCTCACCATCAGACACAAACCACTCCCGATCATCCTTGCCGCCCCGGTACATCCTATTCATCTAGAGATACACCTCACACTTTATGTGTTCGACGAAGTGTCCAAGCTGTCTTTTAAGAACTTTACTCATTTATAAGGATGAATTCAAGAACAAGGAGCTTCATGAATTCATATACAATGTCTTAGTTGATTCAGACGACGAAGATGTTCATATGATGTTCATGATGAGCATCCAAGAAGAAATGGAGAATTAAGTGGAGCATGTTCCAAACTTCAAGGGTATATGGCAGGAGGGTTGCTGAAGCACAGAGTCTCTACAAGCACTACTTCAAATCCGAACCAAGCTACCATGACGGAGTTTTTGGTGTGTGCATTCAGATGAGCCAACCTTATTTTATGTGCATAGTTAATCTATGGAGGTGCATGATCCTTACTTCCATGCTGAGGAAGGATTGTTGTAGATAATTATTGTTCTCTCCTATGTAGAAATGCATAGCTTCCTTGAGGATGTTTGCATATTGTCGGAGCTCAATCCGACAGATACCTTTGTAGGTATCCCAGCTAGGTGACTTGGGTTGGATGGTGATAGGAAGCTAGGTTTTACCCAGGTCCGGGCTCTCACGGAGGAGATAATACCCTATGTTCTGCTCTCGTATATTGCGTTGGGGTGACAGTGAAGGAAATATGCCCTACAGGCAATAATAAAGTTATTATTTATTTCCTCATATCATGATAAATGTTTATTATTCATGCTAGAATTGTATTAACCGGAAACATGATACATGTGTGAATACATAGACAAACATAACGTCACTAGTATGCCTCTACTTGACTAGCTCATTAATCAAAGATGGTTACGTTTCCTAACCATAGGCATGTGTTGTCATTTGATTAATGGGATCACATCATTAGGAGAATGATGTGATTGACATGACCCATTCCATTAGCCTAGCACTTGATCATTTAGTATATTGCTATTGCTTTCTTCATGACTTATACATGTTGCTGTAACTATGAGATTATGCAACTCCCGTTTACCGGAGGAACACTTTGGGTGCTACCAAACGTCACAACGTAACTGGGTGATTATAAAGGAGTACTACAGGTGTCTCCGAAGGTACACGATGAGTTGGCGTATTTCGAGATTAGGTTTTGTCACTTCAATTGTCGGAGAGGTATCTCTGGGCCCTCTCGGTAATGCACATCACTATAAGCCTTGCAAGCAATGTGACCAATGAGTTGGTTACGAGATGATGCATTACGTAACGAGTAAAGAAACTTGCCGGTAACGAGATTGAACTAGGTATTGGATACCGACGATCGAATCTCGGGCAAGTAACATACCGATGACAAAGGGAACAACGTATGTTGTTATGCGGTTTGACCTATAAAGATCTTCATAGAATATGTAGGAACCAATATGGGCATCCAGGTCCCGCTGTTGGTTATTGACCGAGAATAGTTCTAGGTCATGTCTACATAGTTCTCGAACCCGTAGGGTTTGCACGCTTAATGTTACGATGACAGTTTTATTATGAGTTTATAAGTTTTGATGTACCGAAGTTTGTTCGGAGTCCCAGATGTGATCACAGACATGACGAGGAGTCTCGAAATGGTCGAGACATAAAGATTGATATATTGGACGACTATATTCGGACACCGGAAGTGTTCCGGACGTTTTCGGAGAAAACCGGAGTGCCGGAGGGTTACCGGACCCCCCCCCCCGGGAGAGTTAATGGGCCATATGGGCCCTAGTGGAGAGAGAGAGGGGCAGCCAGCATGGGCCGCGCGCCCCCTCCCCCTCTGGTCCGAATTGGACTAGGAGGAGGGGCGGCGCCCCCCTCTTTCCTTCTCCCTCTCCCCCTTCCTTTCCCCCTCCTAGTAGGAGTAGGAAAAGGGGAGTCCTACTCCTACTAGGAGGAGGACTCCTCCTCCTTGGCGCGCCCACAAGGGCCGGCCGGCCTCCCCCCTTGCTCCTTTATATACGGGGGCGGGGGGGGGGGCACCCTAGAACACAAAAGTTGATCTACGGATCGTTCCTTAGCCGTGTGCGGTGCCCTCCTCCACCATATTCCACCTCGGTCATATCGTCGCGGAGTTTAAGCGAAGCCCTGCACCGGTAGAACATCATCATCGTCACCACGCCGTCGTGCTGATGGAACTCATCCCCGAAGCTTTGCTGGATCAGAGCCCGGGGATCGTAATCGAGTTGAACGTGTGCTGAACTCGGAGGTGCCGTACGTTCGGTGCTTGGATCGGTCGGATCGTGAAGACGTACGACTACATCAACCGCGTTGTCATAACGCTTCCGCTTACGGTCTACGAGGGTACGTGGACAACACTCTCCCCTCTCGTTGCTATGCCATCACCATGATCTTGCGTGTGCGTAGGATTTTTTTTGAAATTACTACGTTCCCCAACAGTGGTATCCGAGCCTAGGTTTTATGCGTTGATGTTATATGCACGAGTAGAACTCAAGTGAGTTGTGGGCGATACAAGTCATACTGCTTACCAGCATGTCATACTTTGGTTCGGCGGTATTGTGAGATGAAGCGGCCCGGACCGACATTACACGTACGCTTACGTGAGACTGGTTTCACCGTTACGAGCACTCATGCTTAAAGGTGGCTGGCGGGTGTCTGTCTCTCTCACTTTAGCTGAATCGAGTGTGGCTACGCCCGGTCGTTGAGAAGGTTAAAACAACACTAACTTGACGAACGATCGTTATGGTTTTGATGCGTAGGTAAGAACGGTTCTTGCTAAAGCCCGTAGCAGCCACGTAAAATTTGCAACAACAAAGTAGAGGACGTCTAACTTGTTTTTGCAGGGCATGTTGTGATGTGATATGGTCAAGACGTGATGCTATATTTTATTGTATGAGATGATCATGTTTTGTAACCGAAGTTATCGGCAACTGGCAGGAGCCATATGGTTGTCGCTTTATTGTATGAAATGTAAACGCCCTGTAATTGCTTTACTTTATCACTAAGCAGTAGCGATAGTCGTAGAAGCAATAGATGGCGTAACGACAACGATGCTACGATGGAGATCAAGGTGTCGCGTCGGTGACGATGGTGATCACGACGGTGCTTCAAAGATGGAGATCATAAGCACAAGATGATGATGGCCATATCATATCACTTATATTGATTGCATGTGATGTTTATCCTTTATGCATCGTATCTTGCTTTGATTGACGGTAGCATTTTAAGATGATCTCTCACTAATAATCAAGAAGTGTTCTCCCTGAGTATGCACCGTTGCGAAAGTTCTTCGTGCTGAGACACCACGTGATGATCGGGTGTGATGGGCTCTACGTTCAAATACAACGGGTGCAAAACAGTTGCACACGCGGAATACTCAGGTCATACTTGACGAGCCTAGCATATACAGATATGGCCTCGGAACACGGAGACCGAAAGGTCGAACGTGAATCATATAGTAGATATGATCAACATAGTGATGTTCACCATTGAAACTACTCCATCTCACGTGATGATCGGACATGGTTTAGTTGATTTGGATCACGTGATCACTTAGATGACTAGAGAGATGTCTGTCTAAGTGGGAGTTCTTAAGTAATATGATTAATTGAACCTAAATTTATCATGAACTTAGTACTTGATAGTATTTTTCTTGTCTATGTTTGTTGTAGATAGATGGCTCGTGCTGTTGTTCCGTTGAATTTTAATGCGTTCCTTGAGAAAACAAAGTTGAAAGATGATGGTAGCAATTACACGGACTGGGTCTGTAACCTGAGGATTATCCTCATTGCTGCACAGAAGAATTACGTCCTGGAAGCACCGCTGGGTGCCAGGCCTGCTGCTGATGCAACTGACGATGTTAAGAACGTCTGGCAGAGCAAAGCTGATGACTACTCGATAGTTCAGTGTGCCATGCTTTACGGCTTAGAACCGGGTCTTCAACGACGTTTTGAACGTCATGGAGCATATGAGATGTTCCAGGAGTTGAAGTTAATATTTCAAGCAAATGCCCGGATTGAGAGATATGAAGTCTCCAATAAGTTCTATAGCTGCAAGATGGAGGAGAATAGTTCTGTCAGTGAACACATACTCAAAATGTCTGGGTATAATAATCACTTGATTCAACTGGGAGTTAATCTTCCTGATGATAGTGTCATTGACAGAATTCTTCAATCACTGCCACCAAGCTACAAGAGCTTCGTGATGAACTATAATATGCAAGGGATGGACAAGAGTATTCCCGAGCTCTTCGCAATGCTAAAAGCCGCGGAGGTAGAAATCAAGAAGGAGCATCAAGTGTTGATGGTTAATAAGACCACCAGTTTCAAGAAAAAAGGGCAAAGGGAAGAAGAAGGGGAACTTCAAGAAGAACAACAAACAAGTTGCTGCTCAAGAGAAGAAACCCAAGTCTGGACCTAAGCCTGAGACTGAGTGCTTCTACTGCAAGCAGACTGGACAATGGAAGCGGAACTGCCCCAAGTATTTGGCGGATAAGAAGGATGGCAAAGTGAACAAAGGTATATGTGATATACATGTTATTGATGTGTACCTTACTAATGCTCGCAGTAGTACCTGGGTATTTGATACTGGTTCTGTTGCTAATATTTGCAACTTGAAACAGGGACTACAGATTAAGCGAAGATTGGCTAAGGACGAGGTGACGATGCGCGTGGGAAATGGTTCCAAAGTCGATGTGATCGCGGTCGGCACGCTACCTCTACATCTACCATCGGGATTAGTTTTAGACCTAAATAATTGTTATTTGGTGCCAGCGTTGAGCATGAACATTATATCTGGATCTTGTTTGATGCTAGACGGTTATTCATTTAAATCAGAGAATAATGGTTGTTCTATTTATATGAGTAATATCTTTTATGGTCATGCACCCTTGAAGAGTGGTCTATTTTTATTAAATCTCGATAGTAGTGATACATATATTCATAGTGTTGAAACCAAAAGATGCAGAGTTGATAATGATAGTGCAACTTATTTGTGGTACTGTCGTTTAGGTCATATCGGTGTAAAGCGCATGAAGAAACTCCATACTGATGGGCTTTTGGAATCACTTGATTATGAATCACTTGGTACTTGCGAACCGTGCCTCATGGGCAAGATGACTAAAACGCCATTCTCCGGAACTATGGAGCGAGCAACTGATTTGTTGGAAATCATACATACTGATGTTTGTGGTCCAATGAATGTTGAGGCTCGCGGCGGGTATCGTTATTTTCTCACCTTCACAGATGATTTGAGCAGATATGGGTATATCTACTTAATGAAACACAAGTCTGAAACATTTGAAAAGTTCAAAGAATTTCAGAGTGAAGTGGAAAATCATCGTAACAAGAAAATAAAGTTTCTATGATCTGATCGTGGAGGAGAATATTTGAGTTACGAGTTTGGTCTACACTTGAAACAATGCGGAATAGTTTCGCAACTCACACCACCCGGAACACCACAAGAAATGGTGTGTCCGAACGTCGTAATCGCACTTTACTAGATATGGTGCGATCTATGATGTCTCTTACTGATTTACCGCTATCGTTTTGGGGATATGCTTTAGAGACGGCAGCATTCACGTTAAATAGGGCACCATCAAACTCCGTTGAGACGACGCCTTATGAACTGTGGTTTGGCAAGAAACCAAAGTTGTCGTTTCTTAAAGTTTGGGGCTGCGATGCTTATGTGAAGAAACTTCAACCAGATAAGCTTGAACCCAAATCGGAGAAATGTGTCTTCATAGGATAGCCAAAAGAGACTATTGGGTACACCTTCTATCACAGATCTGAGGGCAAGATTTTCGTTGCTAAAATCGGATCCTTTCAAGAGAAGGAGTTTCTCTCGAAAGAAGTGAGTGGGAGGAAAGTAGAACTTGATGAGGTAATTGTACCTACTCCCTTATTGGAAAGTAGTTCATCACAAGAACCGGTTCCTGTGACAACTACACCAATTAGTGAGGAAGCTAATGATATTGATCATGAAACTTCAGATCAAGTTTCTACTGAACCTCGTAGGTCTACCAGAGTAAGATCCGCACCAGAGTGGTACGGTAATCCTGTTCTGGAAGTCATGTTACTTGACCATGATGAACCTATGAACTATGAGGAAGCGATGATGAGCCCAGATTTCGCAAAATGGCTAGAGGCCATGAAATCTGAGATGGGATCCATGTATGAGAACAAAGTATGGACTTTGGTTGACTTGCCCGATGATCGGCAAGCCATTGAGAAAAAATGGATTTTTAAGAAGAAGACTGATGCTGATGGTAATGTAACTATCTATAAAGCTCGACTTGTTGCGAAAGGTTTTCGACAAGTTCAAGGTGTTGACTACGATGAGACTTTCTCACCCGTAGCGATGCTTAAGTCTATCCGAATCATGTTAGCTATTGCTGCATTTCATGATTATGAAATTTGGCAAATGGATGTCAAAACTGCATTCTTGAATGGATTTCTGGAAGAAGAGTTGTATATGATACAACCAGAAGGTTTTGTTGATCCAAAAGGTGCTAACAAAGTGTGCAAGCTCCAGCGATCCATTTATGGACTGGTGCAAGCATCTCGGAGTTGGAATAAACGCTTTGATTGTGTGATCAAAGCATATGGTTTTGTACAGACTTTTGGAGAAGCCTGTATTTACAAGAAAGTGAGTGGGAGCTCTGTAGCATTTCTGATATTATATGTAGATGACATATTATTAATTGGAAATGATATAGAATTTCTGGATAGCATAAAGGGATACTTGAATAAAAGTTTTTCAATGAAAGACCTCGGTGAAGCTGCTTACATATTGGGCATCAAGATTTATAGATATAGATCAAGACGATTAATAGGACTTTCACAAAGCACATACCTTGATAAAATTTTGAAAAAGTTCAAAATGGATCAGGCAAAGAAAGGGTTCTTGCCTATGCTTCAAGGTGTAAAGTTGAGTCAAACTCAATGCCCGACCACAGTAGAAGATAGAGAGAAAATGAAAGATGTTCCCTATGCTTCAGCCATAGGCTCTATCATGTATGCAATGTTGTGTACCAGACCTGACGTATGCTTAGCAATAAGCTTGGCAGGAAGGTACCAAAGTAATCCAGGAGTGGATCACTGGACAACGGTCAAGAACATCCTGAAATACCTGAAAAGGACTAAGGATATGTTTCTCATATATGGAGGTGACAAAGAGCTAGTCGTAAATGGTTACGTTGATGCAAGCTTTGACACTGATCCGGACGATTCTAAATCGCAAACCGGAACGTATTTTTATTAAACGGTGGAGCTGTAAGTTGGTGCAGTTTTAAACAAAGCGTCGTGGCGGGATCTACATGTGAAGCGGAGTACATAGCTGCTTCGGAAGCAGCAAATGAAGGAGTCTGGATGAAGGAGTTCATTTCCGATCTAGGTGTCATACCTAGTGCATCGGGACCAATGAAGATCTTCTGTGACAACACTGGTGCAATTGCCTTGGCAAAGGAATCCAGATTTCACAAGAGGACCAAGCACATCATGAGACGCTTCAATTCCATTCGGGACCAAGTCCAAGTGGGAGACATAGAGATTTGCAAGATACATACGGATCTGAATGTTGCAGACCCGTTGACTAACCCTCTCTCACGAGCAAAACATGATCAGCACCAAGAATCCATGGGTGTTAGAATCATTACTATGTAATCTTGATTATTGACTCTAGTGCAAGTGGGATACTGAAGGAAATATGCCCTAGAGGCAATAATAAAGTTATTATTTATTTCCTCATATCATGATAAATGTTTATTATTCATGCTAGAATTGTATTAACCGGAAACATGATACATGTGTGAATACATAGACAAACATAATGTCACTAGTATGCCTCTACTTGACTAGCTCATTAATCAAAGATGGTTACGTTTCCTAACCATAGGCATGTGTTGTCATTTGATTAATGGGATCACATCATTAGGAGAATGATGTGATTGACATGACCCATTCCGTTAGCCTAGCACTTGATCGTTTAGTATATTGCTATTGCTTTCGTCATGACTTATACATGTTCCCGTAACTATGAGATTATTCAACTCCCTTTACCGGAGGAACACTTTGGGTGCTACCAAACGTCACAACGAAACTGGGTGATTATAAAGGAGTACTACAGGTGTCTCCGAAGGTACACGTTGAGTTGGCGTATTTCGAGATTAGGTTTTGTCACTCCGATTGTCGGAGAGGTATCTCTGGGCCCTCTCGGTAATGCACATCACTATAAGCCTTGCAAGCAATGTGACCAATGAGTTGGTTACGAGATGATGCATTACATAACAAGTAAAGAAACTTGCCGGTAACAAGATTGAACTAGGTATTGGATACCGACGATCGAATCTCGGGCAAATAACATACCGATGACAAAGGGAACAACGTATGTTGTTATGCGGTTTGACCGATAAAGATCTTCATAGAATATGTAGGAACCAATATGGGCATCCAGATCCCGCTGTTGGTTATTGACCGAGAATAGTTCTAGGTCATGTCTACATAGTTCTCGAACCCGTAGGGTCCGCACGCTTAACGTTACGATGACATTTTTATTATGAGTTTATAAGTTTTGATGTACCGAAGTTTGTTCGGAGTCCTGGATGTGATCGTGGACATGACGAGGAGTCTCAAAATGGTCAAGACATAAAGATTGATATATTGGACGACTATATTCGGACACCGGAAGTGTTCCGGACGTTTTCGGAGAAAACCGGAGTGCCGGAGGGTTACCGGAACCCCCCGGGAGAGTTAATGGGCCATATGGGCCCTAGTGGAGAGAGAGAGAGAGGGGCAGCCAGCATGGGCCGCGCGCCCCCTCCCCCTCTGGTTCGAATTGGACTAGGAGGGGGGGGGCGGCGCCCCCCTCTTTCCTTCTCCCTCTCCCCCTTCCTTTCCCCCTCCTAGTAGGAGTAGGAAAAGGGGAGTCCTACTCCTACTAGGAGGAGGACTCCTCCTCCTTGGCGCGCCCACAAGGGCCGGCCGGCCTCCCCCCTTGCTCCTTTATATACGGGGGCGGGAGGGGGCACCCTAGAACACACAAGTTGATCTACGGATCGTTCCTTAGCCGTGTGCGTTGCCCCCTCCACCATATTCCACCTCGGTCATATCGTCGCGGAGTTTAGGCGAAGCCCTGCGCCGGTAGAACATCATCATCATCACCACGCCGTCGTGCTGACGGAACTCATCCCCGAAGCTTTGCTGGATCGGAGCCCAGGGATCATCATCAAGCTGAACGTGTGCTGAACTCGGAGGTGCCATACGTTCGGTGCTTGGATCGATCGGATCGTGAAGACGTACGACTACATCAACCACGTTGTCATAGCGCTTCCGCTTACGGTCTACGAGGGTACGTGGACAACACTCTCCCCTCTCGTTGATATGCCATCACCATGATCTTGCGTGCGCGTAGGAATTTTTTTGAAATTACTATGTTCCCCAACAGACAGAGTAGAGGTGAATACCAAGGGGTTGTAATGTAATGTATCTATGAGCCTAGCCCCTGGCATATATAGCACACCCGTCAGGTCCAAGGATTACAGATCCTAGTCGGGTACGTCAAGGCTACATCTTGTCTTGCACGCCAAGTACTCAGGAGTCTTTGTATAATCCACCATCTGCTGCCCAAAGTGGCCCAAGACGAAACTGGCCTAGGGGTCCTCAGCTCGACCCACCAAGCCGAGAACCGATGTGGTGAGAGACCCCTCGACTGGGACATTATCAATGGCCCATGAAATGGTCTTCAAGCTTGGCCTCGGGTCACCTGAGTTGCACGTCGTCTTCGTTCACCAGGCTTGAAATAGGTTCAACCAAGCATCCTCGAACAACGCCTTCACACAGCCGACCTCCAATTGCTGAGCTGCCCCGGAGGTGACATAAAACCACCTCATTCTTGAAAATGTCGAATGAGATAGCCGACCTGTGTGACAGAGCGAATTCCCGTTAGATCCCTCAATAGGGTTCATGACGAGACCGGAAGTATCGGAACAGAGTCTGCACACACAGTTTACCAAGTTCAGGCCACTAAAGAGTAATACCCTACATCCTGCTATGTCTTAGTATTCATGGTGAGCGGATACCTCGTGTAGAGGATTACAATGGTGTTTTAGATGTCTACCGAGAGTTGAGTTCTAGATGGCATTGCTAATGAGGACCTAGGTCTCCCTTTATATAGACAGGAGAGGCCTAGGGTTTACACAGGGGGAGATCAGATCAATACAGTCGCCGCCCTCTGCCCTGGGGAACTTGCTCATTTACCTCGCTTCCTTAGGGTTCCATGATTCCCCTTGGGACTGGTGGGCCCTGGTCCGGGTCCAGGTCGGCCTCCTTTACCTAAGGCACTCCGTGTGTGGGACCTTGTTAGTAGCCCCCGAGCATGGTGGAGGTCGCGAGCGTCCGGGCTCCATCATCTTCGTCGGGCTCTTCTCTTTGTGTATCCGGCCTCTTGAGTCGTTGTAGGGCGGTTCTTCCCTTCTTCTTGCTAGTAGTGTTGTTGACTTCCACGAGGCAACAGAACTCATAAAAAGCTCCATGTGCCGGCCCACCAGCCGTGTAGGCTCCATCTCAGGTACGGTTCGTATACTAGCCTGTTTTAAATATGACGGTCGAACGACCACATTGGGTCCTGCCTGACCTTTCTTCTCTGCCGCCAGGCACTCCGTTAGCTCCTTCTAGATCGACGGTGCTCACGCCTCCCTCCATCGAAGAGTCATGGTCATCGTTCCTTCCACCTTCAGAGAAAGGCCCGGTCAAGGTGACATGCTTGAGGTCCGGTTGTTGCGCCTTCCTCATTCGTCCAAGTGGGTTAGCGGTTGGGAGCACTCTTCCGTCTTGCGATCCCATTTGGAGCGGTTAGTGATGATGGGATGCCTCCTAGAGTTCAGCAAGATGGGTTGGATGGTGCCTCCATCAAGGGATAAGGTCCCGTGGCCACCATGCTTGAACCAGGTGGTGCACTTAGCATTCATCCATCGCAGACTGAGGCTCCCACTTAATTCTTTCTCCAGGAATGTTCTGGCCTTCTACGGGCTTCATCTACTCCGAGTGGCATCCTACACCTCTCTTGCTTCGTGTCCCTTTGCGAGTGTTTCTTGGGCATTCGGCCCCACTTTGGCCTTTTTTGGTACTTCTTTGAAGTGGTTCCCAACCTTAAGGATGGAAAGATCCCTTCCGATGGCAGGGTCGTCCTTCAGCCCCGTCAGGGCTCCGATTACTTTGATTTGGCATTGGCCCCGAGATGGAGTCATGGAAACAGGGGGTGTTCTACGCCCAGATAACTTCCATGATCCAAGTAACCCAGGGCTGCCAGAGTTTGCTTATGTGCCCTGCTGGCAGAGACGAGAGTGGCGGTCGAAAATTAACCTTGATCTGGGTACCAGCTATTTTGTGGATGTTGTTGTCTGTCATCAGGGGCACGGCCTCACTGGCCTGCAGATCTTGAAGACTTGGGTGCCAAGGAATATCCATCCTTTGGGTCACATCGACCCTCCCATGCACGAATATCACGGGAGGTGTGACCCCAATCATCTGCTCTGGTGGGAGCTCTTGGAAAACGAGATCGAAGACCGTTTGCACTTGCTTACCGGCCCCCCCCCTTCGAAGAGCTCCGCCCTTAGGTGGTCGTGGAGCCTTACAGCAAGGCCAACCCGCGGTCTGTGGTGAGTTACTTGACGTTTGTTGTGCCGTTACGTCCTCGGGACGCGTCTGACAGCATTCCTCTAACGTTTTGTTGTTTCTTTTTTCAGTCCTTCCAGCATCTAACGTGTGAGCCCCGTCCTCTGCACCCTCATATTGGCGATGTGGCCTCCTTCTGCCATGGGCTAAAGCCTATTGAGGGCAAATATAATGACTCTATGGTCCGGTCTATGGCTGGTCGGGAAGGCGCAGCTAAGAATCCAGGGTTAGCATTGGAAGACGCACCTTCCCCAAAGGGCGCTCAGTTGTAGGCAGATCCCATCCCCATCCTGCCGTTGGAGGAGAGGTGCTCTCACCCACAGTCATGCCGCCTGGGGCTGCCGAGATGGTGCGTGGGTCTTCTGGTCCTAGTGGTGGTGGTGGTCTTGCATCACCGGCGGAGGGTCCTAGCCGGGCGTTCACATCTTCAAGGTCACCGTTGCCACCTATCCATCCACGGAGGCCGAAAATGGCTAGGAGGAAGAAGGTAGCTGGCCGACGACTATCTGTAGGACCGAAGTATGTCTACCAGAGGGGGTGAATGGGAGTTTAAAATTTTCTTCGGAAAACTTAAATCTCTCAGAACCCAACAGCGGAACGAATGAAAGACAACCTATAGTGAACTAACACAGAATACCGAAAAGAAACTAGAGCATGCATTGATGTAAATCATATGAATGAAAATGCATTGAAGGTAAACATCAGTGACAGAGATAACCGAAAATGCTCGAAGGCGACAAGGTATTTGTTCGACCAGTTCGTCCTTCTACATAAGGACTACGTATGGTTGGAGGGGTTGTGACTTAACACGGAAGATAAACTCTCTTCACCCTATTCTCCTCGACAATCGATTGGGCAACCGATGCCAATCACTCGTGTTAGGTACTTGAATGCGACCTCCAAACCTTTATGGGCTTCTTCTTTGAGAACTAAGGGAGTCCTGGATTAGGGGGTATCCGGACAGCTAGACTGTGTACACCATCCAGACTATTGAAGCGTGAAGATACAAGACTCAAGACTTCGGCTCGTGTCCAGATGGGACTTTCCTTGGCGTGGAAGGCAAGCTTGGTGATCTGGATATTATATTTCCTTCCTTGTAACTGACTCCATGTAAACCCTAGCCCTCTCCGGTGTCTATATAAACCGGAGAGGTTGGTCCTTAGACGACCGATCACAATTACAATCATACCATCATAGGCTAGCTCCTAGGGTCTAGCCTCTACGATCTCGTGGTAGATCTACTCTTGTACTACCCATATCATCAATATTAATCAAGGAGGAAGTAGGGTTTTACCTCCATCGAGAGGGCCCGAACCTGGGTAAACACCTATGTCCCTTACTTCTTGTTACCATCAGCCTTGACGCACAGATCGCGACCCCCTATCCGAGATCCGCCGGTTTTGACACCGACATTGGTGCTTTCATTGAGAGTTCCTCTGTGACGTCGCCACAAGGTTTGATGGCTCCTTCAATCATCATCAGCAACGCTGTCCAGGGTGAGGCTTTCCTCCCCGGACAGATCTTCGTGTTCGGCGGCTTCACGCTACGGGCCGATCCGCTCGGTCATCTGGAGCAGATCGTGTCAGGATCGCCGGATAGTTATGATGAGCATGGCTTGGACCTGCCGTCAGACGATGCTCGGGATATTATCCCGGCAGAAGCCTTGGGTCTAAACCTGGGGCAGGTTGCGTTGCCTAAGGACGGAGGGCTGGTCCCTGTCTAGCAGGCCATACCCTAGTTCGCGATAGAGCCAAACACATGACTCGCCTCTGCAGGAACCTGTGACTCCGGACCCCCGGATTCATATCGAATGTAGGTTCCAGTCCGCGCGTCCCCGAGCCCGCCGATCCTGGTTGGGCTCCGGTGATGGAGTTCACCGCGGCGGACATCTTTCAGCATTCGCCCTTTGGCGACACACTAAACTCATTTAAAACCCTCTCTTTAACAGAGAACTTCGGGCCGAACTATGCAAGGCTCGAGTGGGAAGCAGGCGACGAGGAGATTCGTTACCCACCCACCACCCACTTAATAGCCATGGTTGATGGTTTAACCGACGTGCTGGACTTTGACTCCGAAGGCATCGACGGTATGGACAAGATGCAGGAGAAGACTCAGAATCTATGGGGTACCGGATTCCCACCTCATCACACGACATATACATGGTGGATACGCCTAAGGAAGGCAACGGTGATAATCCGGAAGATAACACCCTGGGCAAAAACCAAAGCAACGGCGCAGACGCCGTTCAAAATCCGGCAACAGTAACAACATCAGCAAGAGCGCCAGAAGATGGATACTCCAGTCAACCCTGAAGGCAATAACGACCAAACAGAACCAGCGATGGAGCAGGACGAACCAGGTCACGCCTAACATAGTCCGGAGCATACGCCCGAAGAAAACAATCCAGAGGGACGAGTTCATCAATCCGGCCCAGGACAAGAAGACAGTCCGGACGACGACGCATTCATCGTTCCGGAAGAACGCGCGGAACGAGAGAACCTCCACAGAAAGCTTATGGCCACAACAAGAAGTTTGAAGAAGCAAAAGCAACGGCTTAAAGCTGCATAGGAAACGCTCAATCACAGATGGAACAAAGTGCTAGACACTGAAGAAAGATATGGCGACGATCACCATACAAAGAGCTACCCAAAACGCAAGCTACTGCCAGAATTCGACGATGAGGCCGTTCCACCGAAGAATAACACGATCAGGAGACCAGGAGTACCACTCCATAACCGCAGTAAATCAACTACCGAAGACGCCCACGATCTACGTGGGCACCTGGAGAAGAAAACTGGCGCAGCTAGGTCCATCTACGGATCTAAAGGACACACCCCGGCAGGGGACCGTGGTCGTCAAAACAATTATGACAACCAAACACCAGTTCGGAATAAACACCGAACACAACAACAGTCGACGGCATGCCACAGCGCGTCCAGATACAGAGGGGCTGCTCACCCCCTGTGCTTTACTGATGAAGTACTGGACCAGGAATTCCCACAGGGCTTTAAACCTGTAAACATAGAGGCATATGACAGAACGACGGACCCAAGGGTCTGGATCGAGGACTTTATCCTCCACATACACACGGCTCGTGCGGATGACCTCCACGCCATCAAATACCTTCCCCTCAAACTAAAGGGACCAGCTCGGCACTGGTTGAAAAGCCTCCTCAAAAATTCAATCGGGAGCTGGGAGGAACTAGAGGACGCTTTCAGGGCCAATTTTCAAGGGACCTATGTCCGGCCTCCGGATGCTGACAATTTAAGTCACATAATCCAACAGCCCGGAGAGTCTGCCCGCAAGCTTTGGAACAAATTCCTCACTAAGAAGAATCAAATCATTGACTGTCTGGATGCCGAAGCCTTAGCGGCATTCAAACATAGCATCCATGACGAGTGGCTCGCCAGACACCTCGGCCAAGAAAAGCCAAGGACAATGGCAGCCCTAACAAGCCTTATGACCCGCTTTTGCGCGGGAGAAGACAGCTGGCTAGCCCGTAAAGGCACCAGCGACCCCAGCACATCCAAAATAAGGGATGGCAATGGGAAGCCACGGTGTAATAAAAATAAATGCCAAAACAAGGAAGATAGCCCGGACAACACAACGGTTAATGCCGGATTCAGGGGCTCTCGACCTAAACAGCAAAATAAGCAATCTAAAGGCAGTAAAGAAGGACCGTCTGGTCTGAACAGAGTTCTGGACAGACTATGCCAAATTCATGGCACCTCCGACAAACCTGCGAACCACATGCACAGAGAGTGCTGGGTCTTCAAGCAGGCCGGCAAACTAAACGCCGAACACAAGGAAGGGAAACACCAAGTGAAGACGAGGATGAACCTCGCCAGTTGAACACTGGGGGGCAGAAAAAATTCCCGCCTGAGGTTAAAACAGTGAACATGATCCACACGACTCGCACATCCTTGGGGAGGCACGAACGCGCCCATAAAGACGCGCGCGATATAAATCCCATCGTACCCACACCTAACTACTGGATGTCTCGTTCGATCACTTTCGATCGCCTGGACGACCGAACTAGTATTCGACGCGAAGGATCAAACGCCTTGGTACTTGGCCCAATAATCGACGGATACCATCTCACTCATGTCCTCATGGACGGCGGCAGCAGTCTCGATTTAATATATGATGACACTGTCCGCGGGATGGGGATAGACTCATCCAGAATCAGCAAGATCAACACCACCTTGGAAGGGGTGATACCAGGCATTGAAGCTTACAGCAGGGGCTCCGTCATACTGGAGGTAACATTCGGCTCCCCAGGCAACTCCCGAAGCGAAGAACTAGTCTTCATCATCGCACCTTTCCAAAGCAGCTATCAAGCATTGCTTGGAAGAACGGCCTTCGCCCGCTTCAACGCATTGCCGCACTATGGCTACCTTACACTTAATATGCCTGGTCCTCGCGGCGTCCTCACTGTTAGCAGAATAACAGAGCGCTTTTCGCGCGCAAAGGAATACGCGACGGCCCTAACGGCCGGACTATAAGCGGCCTCCAACAAAAATATACCGGGTTGTTAAGACCACAGACACGGTTAGACGAGTCCGATAGCCCATATTAAACCAGGGCACTGTATATGTAATCCTATAGTGGACACCAGGGGCTAATAATAAAGCTCCACACTCGGCTCAACCTTATTGGCAGGCCAGCATCTTATATTTTCTACTATCCATCGCATACTTACGTTGCACTCTCCTATGAGATTCCCTTTTCTGCAGACAACGTTCGCGTGATACCCTTCCAGGATGCGGCACAACGGAGACAAAGGCGCAGACATGCAGCAGGGCCCCGTTCAACAGGTTTCTTTTTAGATTAAGCCCCTGTGTAAATCTTTTCTATTGCCTATTGTTGTTTCATCATCCCATGGGTTCCATACCCACAGAGGACACTGCCATTTTTGGCATTTCGCCACGACAGATTAACGCACGTACCTGGAAATACAGGGTTTATAATGAATGGGAATTCTTGAGCCCATCATCTGCTATAAAGTCTGAATACCTTCGGGAGTGTTTGGCGTCACGAGTTTGGCCTTATATGCATCAGCTCCGAATCATGTCTTTGGTCAAATGTTGGGTTTGCCCGGCTCCTGGGTTTGCCGCCTTACGTTCCGTTATAATCGGCTAAGGTGGCCAAAGGAGAACTACTGCAATTGTGCCCTGGTTATTCCGGATGAGCACCTGAGTATAGAAAGCCGAAAACTGACCGTCATGATACAGCGAGAGACTGGTCAACCACTCGACGACTCACTGGAATCTTTAGGATTCCTCCGCATTAACGAAGGGCCATTTCCCGGCGAGGTACATACGCGCCCGTATTCGGATGCACGTGAAGGTACCAGGGGCTACATAGTAGCCCCAACGTTAGAATCTCGCAGCTAAGCGAAAGTGTTACAGCTATATAGTCCGGTTACCTAGTTCGACGTGCGATCACCTCCTTGCCGGACCAAGACGTTGGATAAAGAGTGATTAAGCACATTTTTTCGCGAACACCCCCGCATTGTATGCGTGGGGGCTGAAGCCAACGACTGCTATCTTTCGGATTACCCCCCCACACACACACACACACACATATATATATATATATATATATATATATATATATATATATATATATATATAGGGCTGGACTATTCTGTTACCCATAACAGAATATTATTCTGTTACCCCCGTACCTATATAGAGCACGACGCCACGATTTAAATAAAACAGAGAAAAGTCCTGTCCCGAACTGCTCGAAAAGAAAAGGTAAAATACAACTTCCTTCCGATCCCATCTCCTCCAGCGCACCGAACCATGACCTGCCGTCGTGCCATGCCCCGCCGTCGCGCGCCGCCACCCCATGCCCCGCCGCTGCACCATGCCCGGCCGCCGCGCACCGCCACCTCACGACCCGCCGTCGCACCATGACCCGCCGCCACGCGCCGCCACCCCATGACCCGCCGCCGCACGCATCCACCCCCTGCCCCGCCACCGTGCGCCACCACCCCCTGTCCCGCCGTCACGTGCGCGCAGGATTCAACCAGCCGGAGCAGCTGCGAGCCGGATCCAGCCTCGTCCCCCGAGCTCCATCTTCTTCCCCGCCTCCCTTCCGCGAACAGGACGCCTCCTTCTGGGTTCTCCAGCACCGCTGCATCTAGCGGTCCAACCTCGCCGCCCGAGGCCGTTCACCATTGCAGCGCCTCCTTCCGTCCGCGCAACGGGCTCCCGTGCACGGCCCTTGCCGAAGCTGGTGCGCACGTCCCTGCCCCACCTTTTCTCCCTCTCTGTTCCTGCACTCCATGAATTCTTGTTGATTGCTCGTCACGTGTTTGCTAAAATGTCTAAGTGCACTGTGCTACTAGTTTTGATGTGCTCTCTGTTTATTTGTAGCTACCTTGTGCTTGCTAAATGTTACAGCTTACAATACTTGGAGAATTTTTTGTGTGTGATCTGTACTTTAGGTGCTAATCTGAGAATTCGTGTCCTCAAGGAGTTCATGTATTACTACCATAGGAGTTCAGACACTACACCAAGAAAAAGTTCACCACACAGTACATTTTAGAAAAAGGATACTCTGGAAAGTTTACTGGAAATAATACTTAACAAGAGCCGCATGTATGTTTTACTGCCTAAAAGGGTGATCTGCTGTGAAGTTAAGCGAGGCAAGGCTAGGACAAGTCCGACTGTTTTTGAGTGGGAAGTTCTAGGTTCTGACTTACATTTGATGTAGGTGAGGGGCAACTACCCAAAATTTCTTGAATGATTGGTTCTTCCATTTCTCAGTTGTACAATGATGATTTTCCCAAAAAGTTCCCAATTTTTTTGATCAATTTCTCAGTCGGTTTCGTAGATCCAAGAATAAATGAATGCAATGCTAAAGATTTCACTAGCATAGAAAAATGTAGTACGTGGTTCTTGCTGGAATCTAGATAGCTTTCTTTGTCCTCGTTAAAGAAATATAGCCTGTATTATTGCTAAAAATGTTTACACTAGTTCTGTCTCAAAAAGACCATAAAGTTCAGAGGAAGACAAAATTAGCAAGAGAACAAAAAACACAAGGTGGCTCACCACAGAAACCCCGGAAAACCGAGGTCTCATTTTTTGTTTTGCTCTAGTTTATTCTACTTTGGCATTTGGTGGATGATATTTATTGCATCCTTCATCACTAATCTTGAGAAGGAGATTGATCCGTGCATTTCTACTTTCAGTGCGTAAATCTATTGATTTTTAATGGTTAGGAATTTTGGGAGAGCACTTTCAACCTGGAAGAGCACTTTCAACCGTCCAGGAAGACAACAACAACAGCCAGTATGATGGATGTGAGAGTTATTTTGACATTTCATTGTACAGTGCTTCTCTTTGTGTAGTGTTGTGTGTTTTCAACTGCTTGATGAAAATTGATGTTCCAGGTAGTTCATGTATTACTGAGGAGTTCATGTACGGACTAGTAAGTAAACCTATTCAACTATGTAATCCACACAAGTTTGAAAGGATTCACATCAGTACAAACTCGAGAGGGCATGTATTACCGTCCAGAGTACAAACTTTAGTTTACCAAGAAGTTCATGTATTACCATTTAGAGTTCTTGTATTACTATCCAGAAAGTATAACTATTGGTATAGAAAATGTTCAATATTTGTTCGGAAGCTACCTGCAAAAGATAAGCCCTTCTTACATCCATTTAGAGCTCACACCACGTGCACCATCCTCAGTCCAACCCCATGGCGTCAGAATGATCGAGCTCGTCGCAAGTAGCAGTCCATGGCTGCCATCTTCCACTTTCCGCTGCCTAGGTCCTTTCCTATGGAGCTGCAAGGTTTCTACTCTTCTCCCTCCCATGCTCTCTCTCATTGTCTGTGTTCATGTGTACTGCTGCTTCAATTTCTTTGTGATGCAAATGTTGAACATTTTGTTTAGTAAAAAGCTACAAAAAAATCAGTTTTTCTCGTTGCAAAAATTTCTGAATTTTGCTCTGGTCTATCAGTTCGACATGTAGTCTACTTCAGTTCAATATGTCATTTCAGTTTAGTACGTCGGAGTATCATGTACGTCAGTTTAGTTCAGTACAAAAACATTAGAGATTCGACAGACATAATCATGTCGCACAAGTTCAAGTATAGGTATAGAAGTTTCTCACCATAAATAAATTGATCTGGAGTCTCCTTGACAAAATCCCATCTCTCATATTTATTCCTGTTGTGGTAGGTTGCAGCAAAAACAAGATGCACAAGTTCATCTTTTGTATGTTTTTCAGTACATCTACTTCCCAATCGTGAGTTTGATTTCCTTTGTGTTTCCATCTTCTTCATATAGCACAAACAAGTCCTTGTGGTTATGCTTGAGAATGAGCACCATACTGTCACTTGGTTAATCAATTTTGTAGAAAGTTCTCAGGGATTTCTTTATGTAGAGTTGTTGCTAACTTCATAATTATACAGATCATGCATTCTATCCAATGAGCCATCAGTTAAAGCAATTCACAAATATAGAGAGGGAAATATACAGCGTTGCCAACTAATATATACTCCCTCTGTAAACTAATATAAGAGTGTTTAGATCACTAAAGTAGTGATCTAAACGCTCTTATATTAGTTTACGGAGGGAGTAATAATTATATTTCTTTACGAAGGGAGTATTAATGCTCTGCTTAGCACATTGCTTGTAGTTGTATCAGTTACCTTTCTTTTGGAGTTAGGTAATTGATAAATAATCAAGAGGGATGGTGCACCGTCACGACCGCTTGCCACCCCCACGGCTGCTACAAATTCTTGTGTGGGTCGCCATTCCCTACTCCAGCGTGTGTCACTAGCGTCATGACCTCCCCCAGCCAGCCCCCACGGCTTGCCTCGATGGTGCCCCCAAGCCTTTCTAGAACCACCATGATGAATATAAATCCATCCAACTATTCACTTATGGTCTCATGATCATTTTCTTGAAAAAGTGTGCCTTTTCTGTTGTATTCTCCTTGTTATTTACTTGTCAAAATTTAGTTTGAATCCGCTACAATTTCCATGAGTGGATTTTTTAAACAGAATTTCCATGAGTGGATTTAAAAATCAACAAATGTAAAGTTTTAAAATGCATACAACAACTACAAAGTATCAATTTAGTTCAGTCCAGTTTGTAATGCTGCTCCACCTTCCGGTCATTGAAGAGCCCTTGGGTAGGCGCTTCCTCCTCCTCTCAGGTCTGCCTCCTAACACTATCAGTTCAAATTTGCTAATATCTACAGTACTGGTTGGGGAATTTTGGTAGTTCATTTTCCTAATATTTGGACGCTGCCCCTTCCTGCAGGACCCGACCCAACATCTGCCGCCATGGCACGGCGCCTCCACCTCCCGCCGAAGGACCACCACCTTCCTGACGACGTGCCCAACCCCGACGAGGCCCGCCAGCCCTGGAGTTCCTGCCGCGACGCCTCGACCTCTCGTTCAGCCATGGATTCTTGCGATCCACCACACCATCAGGAACATGATTGGTGAGAAACACCTTCGTGCTCCTCCTCTCCTACTCTTCAGTTCACATACTGCTATCCATGAAGGCCATTTTTCTTGTAATCTAGATTTTTCATCCAACTGAAAGTTCAGGAGTTCTTCTCATAGATGCAAAAAAGAGTACTACAATTCACTTGGGGGATGCTTTGTTGTGTAGGATTTGGGGGGTGCCTAGTCTGGCAAGAGTTTTCAAGTATAACATGTGTGATATTGGCAATTTTACAGTAGACGCAGAAAGTTCAGTTTTGCTATATATGATTGGTAATGCCGATGTGTTCCTTTGTGGTTTAGATTTCGGCAGTAAACTATGCAAACAATTTAAAAGTACTCAAGTACTCCCTCTGTTCGGAATTACTCGTCCAAGAAATGAATGTATCTAGATGTATTTTAGTTGTAGATACATCCATTTTTGTGACAAGTAATTCCGAACGGAGGGAGTACAACTTGCAAACTAGTAGCAGTCCTATAGGGCAACATGCATCAAATTCAAAAAAATAGCAAACCAGACTTGAAGCAAATTCGCATCTTGTTGTTTATTTCGTAGCTCATCGTTTCTAATACTCCCTCCATCCGGAAATACTTGTCATCAAAATGGATAAAAGGGGATGTATCTAGATGTATTTTAGTTCTAGATACATCTCTTTTTATTCATTTTGATGACAAGTATTTTCAGACAGAGGGAGTATAAGCCAATGGTTCTATTCTAATCTAATTGTTTATTCTGTAGCTCACTTTTTCTAATATACTGTTAAAAGTTCACTAGATGAAAAAAATTTGTGTTAGCGATCAGTACTAGTGCTCATCAGGACGGCAAGCAGCAGTACTGATCAGTATGGCTTACACAAATACTAGTACTGGTTAGTACTTTCTTAATGTTAAAGATGAGCAGTAAAAGATACAAGTTGCAGTTCCAGGGTAACCTGTCTCAGATCCTTTTTAGGTTTAGGTAACAAATGTTTGGTATTCTGATATACTTGCATCAGTTCAGACTCGCGGATACAATAAGTTGAGGGAAAACCCATACAAAAGTTCAAAGTTGACAAACATGGGTTCTTTGTTTCAATGTTCGCTAGTGTATGCAAATTGGGTTGGCATGCATTTCATAGTTGGATGGCTATTGATCTCTATAAAACCTTGGAAGCAGTGCTTGCATTACTAGTCCAACCATACTAGGTAAAACAGAATGTACCTAGCCAGTCCAATAACATCATCTCCTTGTGCAAAGAAGTAGTTAAAAAGGTCGAACTGACATATGCTTCAGAATGTCGCACAAAAATATATTTATCTGTATTTGTCTTTTTCATGTTGAATTATTTGAAGTAAAACAAAAATAGCTCACCTTTGTGACTTTCATCATTTGAAAACCTACATGCCTCATGTTCGAACTTTCAATTTGTTTAAAACTAAACTGATGATGCTCTTGTTTCAGTGTCGGGGGAGAAGGCAGAACCTCTGGGTGCATGATGGAAAAAATTGCAAGTTCTTGTTTAGATGTTCAGGATACCCTTCTCTCATTTCATTTATGTTCAGGATAGCAGTGTTGGGGAACGTAGCAGAAATTCAAAAATTTTCCTACGTATCACCAAGATCTATCTATGGAGAGACCAGCAACGAGTAGAAAGGAGAGTGCATCTACATACCCTTGTAGATCGCTAAGCGGAAGCGTTCAAGTGAACGGGGTTGATGGAGTCGTACTCGTCGTGATTCAAATCACCGATGATCAAGTGCCGAACGCACGGCACCTCCGCGTTCAACACACGTACAGCCCGGTGACGTCTCCCAAGCCTTGATCCAGCAAGGAGAGAGGGAGAGGTTGAGGAAGACTCCATCCAACAGCAGCACAACGGCGTGGTGGTGGTGGAGGAGCGTGGCAATCCTGCAGGGCTTCGCCAAGCACCGCGAGAGAGGAGGAGCACTTGGGAGAGGGAGGGCTGCGCCAGGGGCAAGGGTGAAGCTCCCATGCGCTTCCCCACTATATATAGGGGTGGAGGGGGCTGGTTTCTTGCCCTCCAGGTCCATTGGGGCGTTGGCAAAGGTGGGAGGAAAGAAATCCCATCATTTCCTTCCCCACCGATTGCTATCCCCCCTTTTTAGGGATCTTGATCTTATCCCTTTGGGATATGATCTTATTCCTTCTAAGGGGGGATCTTGGTGCGCCTTGACCAGGGGTGTGGGGCCTTTCCCCCACTACCCACGTTCATGTGGGTCCCCCCATGCAGGTGGGCCCCACTCCGGAACCTTCTAGAACCTTCCCGGTACAATACCGAAAAATCCCGAACATTTTCCGGTGGCCAAAATAGGACTTCCCATATATAAATCTTTACCTCCGGACCATTCCGGAACTCCTCATGACGTCCGGGATCTCATCCGGGACTCCGAACAACATTCGGTAACCACATACAAACTTCCTTTATAACCCTAGCGTCATCGAACCTTAAGTGTGTAGACCCTACGGGTTCGGGAGACATGTAGACATGACCGAGACGTTCTCCGGTCAATAACCAACAGCGGGATCTGGATACCCATAATGGCTCCCACATGTTCCACGATGATCTCATCGGATGAACCACGATGTCAAGGACTTAATCAATCCCGTATACAATTCCCTTTGTCTAGCGGTATTGTACTTGCCCGAGATTCGATCGTCGGTATCCTTATACCTTGTTCAATCTCGTTACCGGCAAGTCTCTTTACTCGTTCCGTAACACATCATCCCGTGATCAACTCCTTGGTCACATTGCGCATATGATGATGTCCTACCGAGTGGGCCCAGAGATACCTCTCCGCTTACACGGAGTGACAAATCCCGGTCTCGATCTGTGTCAACCCAACAGACACTTTCGGAGATACCTGTAGTGCACCTTTATAGTCACCCAGTTACGTTGTGACGTTTGATACACCCAAAGCACTCCTATGGTATCCGGGAGTTACACGATCTCATGGTCTAAGGAAGAGATACTTGACATTGGAAAAGCTCTAGCAAACGAACTACACGATCTTAGTGCTAGGCTTAGGATTGGGTCTTGTCCATCACATCATTCTCCTAATGATGTGATCCCGTTATCAACGACATCCAATGTCCATAGCCAGGAAACCATGACTATCTGTTGATCACAACGAGCTAGTCAACTAGAGGCTCACTAGGGACATATTGTGGTCTATGTATTCACACGTGTATTACGATTTCCGGATAATATAGTTATAGCATGAATAAAAGACAATTATCATGAACAAGGAAATATAATAATACTTTTATTATTGCCTCTAGGGCATATTTCCAACAGTCTCCCACTTGCACTAGAGTCAATAATCTAGTTCACATCGATATGTGATTAACACTCAAGGTCACATCCCCATGTGACTTACACCCAAGAGTTTACTAGAGTCAATAATCTAGTTCACATTTACCATGTGATTAACACTCGATGAGTTCTGGGTTTGATCATGTTATGCTTGTGAGAGAGGTTATAGTCAACGGGTCTGAACCTTTTAGATCCGTGTGTGCTTTACAAATCTCTATGTCACCTCCTAGATGTAGCTACCACGCTCTATTTGGAGCTATTCCAAATAACTGTTCTACTTGGAGCTATACTAAAAGTTGCTCCATTATACGTATCCGGTATTTCTACTCAGAGCTATCCGGATAGGTGTTAAGCTTGCATCGACATAACTCTTTATGTCGAACTCTTTATCACCTCCATAATCGAGAAAATTCCTTAGTCCACTAGTTACTAAGGATAACTTTGACCGCTGTCCTGTGATCCATTCTTGGATCACTCTTGCACCCCTTGACTGACTCATGGCAAGGCACACTACAGGTGTGGTACACAACATAGCATACTGTAGAGAGCCTATGATAAAAGCATAGGGGACGACCTTCGTCCTTTCTCTCTATTCTGCCGTGGTCGAGATTTTAAGTCTTAACTTCATACCTTACATCTCAGGCAAGAATTCCTTCTTTGACTGATCCATCTTGAACACCTTCAAGATCATGTCAAGGTACGTGCTCATTTGAAAGTACTATTAAGCATTTTGATCTATCTTATAGATCTTGATGCTTATTGTTCAAGTAGCCTAATCCAGGTTTTCCATTGAAAAACAGTTTTCAAATAACCCTATATGCTTTCTAGAAATTCTACATCATTTCTGATCATCAATATGTCAACAACATATACTCATCAGAAATTCCATAGTGCTCCCACTCACTTCTTTGGAAATACAAGTTTCTCATAAACTTTGTATAAACCCAAAATCTTTGATCATCTTATCAAAGTGTACATTCCAACTCCGAGATGCTTACTCCAGTCCTTAGAAGGATCGCTGGAGCCAACATACCTTTTAGCATCCTTAGGATCGTCAAAACCTTTCTGATTGTATTACATACAACCTTTCCTTACGAAAACTGGTAAGGAAACTCGTTTTGACATCCATCTGCCAGATTTCATAAATGCAGCTGATGCTAACACGAATCCGACGGACTTAAGCATCGCTATGGATGAGAAAATCTCATCGTAGTCAACTCCTTGAACTTGTGAAAAAACTCTTCGCTACAAGTCGAGCTTCATAGACGGTGACATTACCGTCCACGTCTGTCTTCTTCTTAAAGATCCATTTATCTCAATGGCTTGCCGATCATCGGGCAAGTCCACCAAAGTCCATGCTTTGTTCTGATACATGGATCCTATCTTGGACTTTATGGCTTCTAACCATTTGTCGGAATTTGGGCCCACCATCGCTTCTCCATAGCTCGTAGGTTCATTGTTGTCTAGCAACATGACCTTCAAGACAGGATTACTGTACCACTCTGAAGTAGTACGTATCCTTGTCACCCTACGAGGTACGGCGGTGACTTGATCCGAAACTTCATGATCACTATCATAAGCTTCTACTTCAATTGGTGTAGGTGCCACGGGAACAACTTCCTGTGCCCTGATACACACTGGTTGAAGTGATGGTTCAATAACCATATCAAGTCTCCACCATCCTCCCACTCAACTTTTCGAGACAAACCTTTTCTCGAGAAAGGACCCGATTCAAGAAACAATCCATATTGCTTTCGGATCTGAATTAGGAGGTATACCCAACTGTTTTGGGTGTCCTATGAAGATGCATTTTATCCGCTTTGGGTTCGAGCTTATCAATCCTGAAACTTTTTCATTGCAGCCCCAAACCTTTAAGAAACGACAACTTAGGTTTCTCTAAACCATAATTCATACGGTGTCATCTCAACGGAATTATGTGGTGCCCTATTTAAAGTGAATGTGGTTGTCTCTAATGCCTAACCCATGAACGATAGTGGTAACTCGATAAGAGACATCATGGTATGCATCATATCCAATAGGGTGCAGTTATGATGTTCGGACACACCATCAAACTATGGTGTTCCAGGCGGTATTAATTGCGAAACAATTTCCACAATGTCTTAATTGTGTGCCAAAGCTCGTAACTCAGATATTCATCTCTATGATCATATCATAGATATTTTATCCTCTTGTCACAATGATCTTCTACTTCACACTGAAATTACTTGAACCATTCAATAATTCAGACTTGTGTTTCATCAAGTAAATATTCTCAACATCTACTCGAATCATCTGTGAAGTAAGAACATAACGATATCCACTACATGCCTCAGCACTTATTGGATTGCATACATCAAAATGTATTTCTTCCCACAAGTTGCTTTCTAGTTCCATCTTACTGAAACCGAGGATTTCAGTCATCTTGCCCATGTGGTATGATTTGCATGTCTCAAGTGATTCAAGATCAAGTGAGTTCAAACGGTCCATTTGCATGGAGTTTCTTCATGCATATACACCAATAGACATGGTTCGCATGTCTCAAACTTTTCAAAAACGAGTGAGCCCAAAGATCCATCAACATGGAGCTTCTTCATGCGTTTTATACCGATATGACTTACGTGGCAGTGCCACAAGTAGGTGGTACTATCATTACTATCTTTTGGCATGAACATGTGTATCACTACAATCGAGATTCAATAAACCATTCATTTTAGGTGCAAGACCATTCAAGGTATTATTCAAATAAACAGAGCAACCATTATTCTCCTTAAATGAATAACCGTATTGCAATAGACATAATCCAATCATGTCTATGCTCAACGCAAACACCAATCTCGATGGTAGAGGGAGCGTACGATGCTTTGATCATATCAACACTTGGAAACACTTCCAACACATATCGTCAGCTCACCTTTAGCTAGTCTCCGTTTATTCCGTAGCCTTTTGTTTCGAGTTACTAACACTTAGCAACCGAACCGGTATCTAATACCCTGGTGCTACTAGGAGTACTAGTAAAGTACACATTAACATAATGTATATCCAATATACTTCTATCGACAGCCTTCTCATCTACCAAGTATCTAGGGTAATCCTGCTCCAGTGGTTGTTCCCCTTATTACAGGAGCACTTAGTCTCGGGTTTGGGTTCAACCTTGGGTTTCTTCACTAGAGCAGCAGCTGATTTGCCGTTTCATGAAGTATCCCTTCTTGCCCTTGCCCTTCTTGAAACTAGTGGTTTCACCAACCATCAAAAAAATTGATGCTCCTTCTTGATTTCTACTTTCGCGGTGTCAAACATCGTGAATACCTCAAGGATCATCATATCTATCCCTGATATGTTATAGTTCATCACAAATGTCACAGCCCTAGATCTTTGTTTGTAATTAGTTTCATCTTCATCCATGTCATCATGTTTAAATTTCATGAAAATTTGAAATGGGGATTTGTGAAACCCTCAGAAATCATTTTGGAAATGACCCAAATAAAAATTGCTCCAAAAAGGTCCAAGAAAATGCTCATGTTGCTCTCTGAAAATATTGGACAGAGATAAAAATCAAACCAATATTTTCAGGAGCCCATAAGTATTTATTTTGGGCAATTGGAATTAATGCATAAATATTTGCATTGGATATATATATTATATATAATTCATATATGTCCAATAATTCTGGAACATTTTATGTGGTCTGGTATATTTTAGTTCTAGCCACATAATTATTTTCAGGATTTTATAAAATGGTTTAGTATTTTTACTAAACCAAAACAAAACAGAACAAAATAGAAAACAATAAATAAAAACAGAGCAGAAACTTACCTGGGCCTCCTCCCTGTGCAGCCCAGCAGCAGCCAGCGCCGGCCCAGCCCACTGGCCCCTCCCCTGTCGTCTTCCTCCCTGCCAGGAGGACGGGCACGCGCCCGGCGCGCGCGGCCACGCGCCCCGGCCACCTCCTCCCTCCCAGCCTGCTTGGCTCCTCCTCGACGCCCCGGTGACGCCACGCGCCTCCCCGACCCCCTCTCACCTCTCCCTCACTCGCTGCACCCTCTCTCCCTTCCCCTGGCTCTCTCTCTCTCGCGCAGCCCGAGCGGAGCTCGTCGCCGCCGTCCACTGCCACCACGGCCACCGAGCCTCCCTCGCTTCCCCGACTAGCCCACAAGCTCCGCCACTCCGTCCTCGACCCACCTCACCGAGCCACGCCCCTCCAGAAGCCCCCGAAGCGCCGCCCCGATGCTTTTCTCCTCCTCGGCCGCCGGAGATCCGCCTCGCCGCCCCGCTCGCTCCGATGCTTCCCCGAGCCCGCCGTTCGCCTCGTCGCAACCGTCGTGAGCTCCTGCTCCTGCTCCCCCTCTCCACTCTCTCTCTCACACGCCGTAGCTGCCGCACCACATCCAACCGCACGCGCCGCCGCCCGCACTCGTCGCCGGTGATGCTCCGGTGACCATCTGGTCCCGGGCATGCGCCCAACGCGCTCCCCGCATCGCGTAGAGCCTCCGTGGCACCTCGCTGCGCTCGTTTGCGCACCGCAGCCCCATCCCCACTTGCACCCGAGCTTCGGCCGCCGCCGAGCTCGTCGCCGGCACCACTCCGGCCACTCCCCGGCCGCGCCACCACCACAATTGGATGCGGACGAGCGTCCGCATCCCGAAGCTGTGCTCCGCGCGCCAAACCGAGCCCTGTGGGCAAAACCTGAGGCTCGCCACCGCGGCTGGCCTCGCCGGCGTCAAGCCGCCGGTGGGTTTGACCCCACTGACCCGGGATTTGACCCTGTTTGACTTCCCCAGGGTCACTGACATGCGGGCCCGGCCCTGCTAACTTTTGGTTAAATTAATAACTAATTTTAGTTAAGCCACTGACACTGACCAGTGGGCCCCGGCCCCCTAATCCTTTTAATTAAGCAAATAACCCCCTGTCTAACCCCGTGTCACTGACGTGTGGACCCCACACGTCAGGTTTGACCCTGGTCAGCCCTGTTGACTCTGCTGAGCTCAGGATGACGCCATGCTGACGTAATATTCCATTTCTGGAATTTAGTTTATTTTCTAAATAATTCAGGAAATTCCAGAAAAGAGCTAAAACTTCAATAAATCATAGAAATTCAACCGTAACTCCAAATGAAATAAATTATATATGAAAAATTATCAGAAAAATTCAAGGAATCCATCTGTATCATTTTCATGCATGTTTGAACAATGTTGTCCTCTGTTTTGGACAAAACAAACAAAGGGCATTTAAATAATCATATATGGAGTTTGAATTTGAATCTTGGATTCAAACCAACTTCATTTAACTTGTTGCTAGGTGCATTAGCCCAAAACACATTCATATTGTCATGTCTTAGCATGCATCATATTGTGCATTGCATTGATCGTGTTTCCTCTGTGTTTTGCCGGTGTTGTTCCCCCTGGGTAGACGTTGTACCGACGATGTGATCGTTGACACTGATGAAGACTCAATGTTATCTTCAGAAGTGCCAGGCAAGCAAAACCCCCTTGTTCATTCCGATACAATCCCACTCTCTCGCTCCTGCTCTCTTTTACTGCATTAGGACAACAACGATTCAACTGTTACTTGCTGCGGTAGCTGAACCCCTTTATCCTTTGCATGACCTGTCATTCCACAGTAAATAGATGAAACCCACTAGCATGAGTAGGAGTTGTTTGAGCCCTGTTGTGCCTACTCATTAATGCTTGTTTGTCATGCCTGCTACTGCTTAGAGTTGAGTCAGGTCTGATTCATCGGGGGTGAATCAGGTGTGTGTGAACATGTCCTACTGTGTGTGAGCTAAGTGTGTGAACACGATTTGGTAAAGGTAGCGGTGAGAGGCCATGTAGGAGTACATGGTGGGTTGTCTCATTGCAGCCGTCCTCAGGAACTGAGTTCTGTGTTTGTGATCCATGATTCAGCTACTACCACGCATTGGGCCCGAAACCAATGGACCCTCTCGGCTTCTTAATCGCCCTTGTCCTCTGTCCAGGAGTTGCAAGTAGTTTCTGGTGTTTGTAGTATGCTGGAGGCCGTGCGCAGCGCTGACCGTAGGGGTGGGCTGTGATGCGGTAGGCACGTGGCCGGGTAAACCGGGCGCCCGTTTGGTGTCACGGAACCCTGTTCACATCGTTTGGGGCTGTGAGCGAAACTTCGGCCGGATCTCCTCATGGATGGAACCCAAATAGGCGATAAACCTGGACTAGGGACTTGAGTGTTTAGGTAGGTCGTGGCCGACACCCACGTTGGGCTTCCGCTTGAAGGTTGCCGAGTACATGTCGTGTAAACGGCGGTAAGTGGTGAGAGCGTGTGTGAAGAAGTACACCCCTGCAGGGTTAATGTCATCTATTCAAATAGCCGTGTCCGTGGAAAAGGACTTCTGGGTTGCCTATAACAGTTCATAGACAAGTGAAAGTGGATACTCTAAAATACGCAAGATAAGTGTGAGTGCTATGGATGGCGTTCTCGTAGGGAGACGGGAGCGGATCCATAGTGGTGTATTGATATGGTGAATATGTGGACTCGTGTGCACCACCTCAAAAGAGTTACCTGCAGTCGTAGTTTAGGATAGCCACCGAGTCAAAGCTGGCTTGCTGCAGTTAAACCCCACCATCCCCTTGTTGATAATGATGCATATGTAGTTAGTTCTGATGTAAGTCTTGCTGGGTACATTTGTACTCACGTTTGCCTATTTTATGTTTTTGCAGAGAGACTTCAGTCTCGCTAGTAGTTCCACGTGGACTTCGACGTTTAGCTTGATACCTCAGCTACGATCTTGTGCCCTTGGCAGGATCTGGTAGATAGTCAGGCTTCTAAGCCTTTTTCATTTGTAGATGTCTGTACTCAGACATGTTAGCTTCCGCATGTGTTTGATTTGTATGCTCTGAATGTTGGGTCATGAGACCCCTGTTTGTAATATCTCGCTCCTCGGAGCCTAATGAATAAATACTTGAGTCGTAGAGTCATGTTGTGATGCCATGTTGTATTTGCACATATCGAGCATATTGTGTGTATGTTATTGAAATGCTTGGTATGTGTGGGATCTAACTATCTAGTTGTTTATCTTTAGTAGCCTCTCTTACCGGGAAATGTCTCCTAGTGTTTCCACCGAGCCATGGTAGCTTGCTACTGCTCCGGAACACTTAGGCTGGCCGGCATGTGTCCTTCTTCGTTCCTGTGTCTGTCCCTTCGGGGAAATGTCACACGATGAATACCGGAGTCCTGTTAGCCCGCTACAGCCCGGTTCACCGGAGTCCTGCTAGCCCAGTGCTACAGCCCGGAACTTACTCGCTGATGACCGACACGTTCGATGTTGGGTCATGGATGCCTGTCCCTGTAAGTCTGTGCCACTTTGGGTTTACGACTAGCCATGTCAGCCCGGGCTCCTTATCATATGGATGCTAGCGACACTATCATATACGTGTGCCAAAAGGCGCAAACGGTCCCGGGCAAAGGTAAGGCGACACCCGTGGGAATACCGTGCGTGAGGCCGCAAAGTGATATGAGGTGTTATAGGCTAGATCGATGTGACATTGAGTCGGGGTCCTGACAGCGTTGGTATCAGAGCTTGACTGCCTGTAGGATTACCAAGCCAAACCGGTCGAAGTTGAGTCTAGAAATACTTTAGTTATATGTAGGGGAATTGATTGTGGGATGGAACGTAAGGCTCTTTTTACTCCTTATACCTCATGGCCTTCTGATCTGAGTCAACCTCTTCTTTTCTACGGGGATTAAGAACTAGGCCTTCTCATCTATCTATCAGGATGACGTGTTACTAATCCATAGACTTGTAGAATTGATAGTTTCAAGTCTCAATTCAGTTTTTACTACTTCCGTATGTTCATAACTGTTGATCTCGAAACCTTGATATTGTGCTTCGGAGTGGCTATGCCACCATTTTTGCAGGATGTCTCAAATCTTTTTGAGCATTTACAGCCGTTATGCTGTCCGAGTCATCCCAGGTTTCTAAATAGTCTGATGCATTTGCAAATCCTTTCTTTCCGTTCCCGATGTCCTTTGGGCCAGATTAACCACACTAATCGGTGAGTTGAGGTATTCTATTGCCTCGACATATATGTTGGAGCTATATTATGACCCTAGGTGTTTTAGGGGATCATCTAGTGGTCTAGCCATGAATCTGTGTTTCCAGTGTGATGATTCTGGCCATCATTCTCGAAAGCATCTCGTGATGCCATTTAGTAGTAGGTATTCTATCTCTGGGTTTTGAACCCAAGACTCACTCTACTTACCTCATGTTGATAGTGCTTGCTCGTTCCTTTAGGTTATTAGTAACCTTTGCATTAGTCCTCGAGGTCCGTGGTATTTCCTTCTTCCAAATACTATGAACCACTTATGGCAGAAGTTCCTCGCTGAACCGAAGGATCACAATCAGAGTACTCTTGAGGAGTTCTCCATTCATAATTGTGAATCTGCCAGTTCTACCCTTTCCGCATGGGTTATCCGGAAGAAATGTTGAGCTTCGCTCGACATACTAATCTATGCATCCACAACTCAGAAAGTTATATGTTCCTTTGAGTTGTTCTCTTTAGTTGTGTCCTGACCCTCGTCTGTCAATTGATAGTCAAGAGTATGTGTGCATTCGTTCATCGGTGCCTATTATTCTTGTGGTCCGTCAAGCCATTCTATTCTAGAATGACTAGGAGAAACGAACTCCAGTACCTTGTCCATTTCCAGGATTGGGTCAAAGCAGTCGTACTCCACAGATCAAATACTAATCCAGCTTTTGTTCTGCTCTACCTTGGAGTAATACCATCTTTATATCGAGAATGTCATGGGAATTGCACACCATCCTATGAATTCTTTATGTAGTAATACTCCTCGCCATCATTGTTCATTCCTCGGTTTCTGTGTTATTGTAACCGGAATGCCGACAAGTGAATCGTGGTGTGTGAAATCAATACTGCTAGCAACTCCGTTGCTTGGTAGTTAAATGGACGATAACCTCATTCTTAGCGTGTTGATTATTGAATCGTCACCCTAAGGTTGATTGTGCTACCTAGTCCTTTTTTTTTCTGGTGCACTCCTCGATTGATGAGTTAGGGTTTTGTCAATCCCTCGCTTATTTGATCATATCGTCTTGCCCTGAAAAGCAAGATTGCTCTCGGGCTTAGTAACATACCGGTGGTTTGTGATTTTCTGATTATCTTCTCAGAAGTATCACCAGGTCATCACCTGACCGCTATGTTGAGTTCGTGATCAAGTTGGTTTCCTGTAACCACCCCTTCTCCAAGGATCTGTATCGAGTACCCCTGAGCTAGTTGGCTAAGCTAAACAACAACTTGGAGAGTTGGAAGATAAAAGCTTGTCCGACTTAGCTCATGTTAAGGGATGTCTTGTGTGTGTGTTGAAGAAAGATGATATCTTCATCAATTGGTCCTTGTGATCAGTTGTTGGACCTATTGTCCTACCCCATCTTTGATTTGAGTATGGGCTATCGTCAAATCAAATCAGAACCAACGATATTCGTAATGTTGTCTTACTCGTAGTTGTTTCTTCGAGCATACACCATTATATCTTTTGGGTCTGACCAATGCTATCACCTTGTTCACATAATTGTGGAATTCCACTTATATGGAAACCTGGATGAATTGTTGTTGAGTCCATCAGCAACATTTTTATCTTGTCCATAATTTTGTCGAACATTAAGCTAGTGTTGGAAACTTTGTAAGCAATGCCTTCGTGTTCCGTTCATGAAGCCTATGTTTGGACGAAAGAAGTGAGTCCCTCTAATTCATGTGCATTTGATGCAAGTTGCCGCCGTGGATTTGAGAAACACAATGTTGCTTCCTTTGGAATCGTCCCAAATCAGTCATGCATATGTGCGAAGTATTCTGTGGTCTGGAGACTTGCAACCTTCATTCCATATGTGTCCCGAGCACACCAAGCCACTGATTGATTTGTTCAAGGAGAAGAAGTTCCTTCATAAGAGCCAATCATATGACTTATGTTAGGACTTCGCTATCCTCGTTGATGGTTCCCCACCTGAACTCGGTAGTGTTTTATTATAAGACTACCATGGGATAATGTTTGTTTGGGACAACGTGTTCGCATGTTTGTAGCAGAACCAGCTCATGTTTTGGAGCTTACTATCGTAGTTCATTTCCCGAGAATCTCGCAATGTCGTCTCGTCGATTTGTGTTGCAAACTATCTTTTCTTCCTAGACTCGATGAGTCTGGAATATCCTGACATTAACCAGATCTGAATCTCAGGCAGATATGATGGTTGGAACGTTTCCCAAGAATTATATTATTGGTCTCTCTGTAACTCGGTAAAATGGATGTCGTGGCCAACACACCCAGCCGGAAGACCTGTTATTGTAACATCTTGGTTAAAGAAGTTGGCCACCTCCCCATAAGGACTTCGTAGGATTTACTCCCTAGTTGTCCCTTATGGATTTTTGTGCTCCCGAAGTCCGACCTTTACTTGATGTTCTAGATACCAAGCCATATCTATGAATGGGATACGCTAGTACATCAAGGAGAACATTAGAAGCGGAGTGCTAAATGTCTCTCGGTCGATCATCTAGATTTTGTTTCCTTGGCCCCGCTAAGGTGAAATCTGAGAAGGTTATCTTCCTTTGCATCTGCATCGTCCATCGCAACTCGTCATGGTAGTATGTTGTGTTGCCAGGATCCTTGACACGGATGTTGGTAGAACCTTGATGATTATGGAAATGCTCAAGTTCTTGAGAGCACGCACAAGCATTAGGTGCTATCCTAGTTACTAACCGGGATTGTTCTCAGTTTCCTCGGTTATGCTATAACCATTTCAATAGTGAATTCACTCTCTATTGTTGGGTTTTTCCCCAGTTACCAGAATTATTCCCAGCATTTGCATTTTGTTCCCAGCTTGCACCGCCAATGTGCCATTCTACCATGGGTCTCTTTCATTTCCGGTGGTAAGCAAATTCATCCATTACATTGTCTTCAACAAGGTAATCCACATCATCCATTCTGATTCGAGTATGCCATTCTACCGAACCCCTCCAAACGATCGCTCGAGATTTTCCGTAGGCTGGTATAAAGAGTTTCAATGATCTCTGAATCAAAGGTAATTCCTTTTGCCACTTAAGGGGATATCTCCACGAGTCACCTTCCCTAAGGTGCATCGTTATGGTATCATGGCAATTCAACTCCTCGCTACGTTGACAACCGATCACCACATTCTTAAGTCTGGAATTGTTGTCTACCTAGTGAACCTTTGTCATCTGCTTCACTCCATTCCTATGGATGTGTGCTTCGTCTCTCAGCTCGAGAGATGTTGCTATGTTTCATTCCGTGAGTTGATCCTGAGTTGTTCGATCCTTGAAAAGATTGATTCCGTAGAGTTTCCTTCTATCATCGTCATGTTGGACAAAGATCTCGAAGGCAAGACATCAAGATCAATTGGAGCATAAATCAACAACTTCAGGAAGACAGTTGGATCATGAAGTTTGTGATACTTAGTATCCCCTCTGTCTTCTTACCTCACGTCTTGAATCTCGGGACGAGATTCTTGTTTAGTGGGGGTGAGTTGTCACAGCCCTAGATCTTTGTTTGTAATTAGTTTCATCTTCATCCATGTCATCATGTTTAAATTTCATGAAAATTTGAAATGGGGATTTGTGAAACCCTCAGAAATCATTTTGGAAATGACCCAAATAAAAATTGCTCCAAAAAGGTCCAAGAAAATGCTCATGTTGCTCTCTGAAAATATTGGACAGAGATAAAAATCAAACCAATATTTTCAGGAGCCCATAAGTATTTATTTTGGGCAATTGGAATTAATGCATAAATATTTGCATTGGATATATATATTATATATAATTCATATATGTCCAATAATTCTGGAACATTTTATGTGGTCTGGTATATTTTAGTTCTAGCCACATAATTATTTTCAGGATTTTATAAAATGGTTTAGTATTTTTACTAAACCAAAACAAAACAGAACAAAATAGAAAACAATAAATAAAAACAGAGCAGAAACTTACCTGGGCCTCCTCCCTGTGCAGCCCAGCAGCAGCCAGCGCCGGCCCAGCCCACTGGCCCCTCCCCCGTCGTCTTCCTCCCTGCCAGGAGGACGGGCACGCGCCCGGCGCGCGCGGCCACGCGCCCCGGCCACCTCCTCCCTCCCAGCCTGCTTGGCTCCTCCTCGACGCCCCGGTGACGCCACGCGCCTCCCCGACCCCCTCTCACCTCTCCCTCACTCGCTGCACCCTCTCTCCCTTCCCCTGGCTCTCTCTCTCTCGCGCAGCCCGAGCGGAGCTCGTCGCCGCCGTCCACTGCCACCACGGCCACCGAGCCTCCCTCGCTTCCCCGACTAGCCCACAAGCTCCGCCACTCCGCCACTCCGTCCTCGACCCACCTCACCGAGCCACGCCCCTCCAGAAGCCCCCGAAGCGCCGCCCCGATGCTTTTCTCCTCCTCGGCCGCCAGAGATCCGCCTCGCCGCCCCGCTCGCTCTGATGCTTCCCCGAGCTCGCCGTTCGCCTCGTCGCAACCGTCGTGAGCTCCTGCTCCTGCTCCCCCTCTCCACTCTCTCTCTCTCACACGCCGTAGCTGCCGCACCACATCCAACCGCACGCGCCGCCGCCTGCACTCGTCGCCGGTGATGCTCCGGTGACCATCTGGTCCCGGGCATGCGCCCAACGCGCTCCCCGCATCGCGTAGAGCCTCCGTGGCACCTCGCTGCGCTCGTTTGCGCACCGCAGCCCCATCCCCACTTGCACCCGAGCTTCGGCCGCCGCCGAGCTCGTCGCCGGCACCACTCCGGCCACTCCCCGGCCGCGCCACCACCACAATTGGATGCGGACGAGCGTCCGCATCCCGAAGCTGTGCTCCGCGCGCCAAACCGAGCCCTGTGGGCAAAACCCGAGGCTCGCCACCGCGGCTGGCCTCGCCGGCGTCAAGCCGCCGGTGGGTTTGACCCCACTGACCCGGGATTTGACCCTGTTTGACTTCCCCAGGGTCACTGACATGCGGGCCCGGCCCTGCTAACTTTTGGTTAAATTAATAACTAATTTTAGTTAAGCCACTGACACTGACCAGTGGGCCCCGGCCCCCTAATCCTTTTAATTAAGCAAATAACCCCCTGTCTAACCCCGTGTCACTGACGTGTGGACCCCACACGTCAGGTTTGACCCTGGTCAGCCCTGTTGACTCTGCTGAGCTCAGGATGACGCCATGCTGACGTAATATTCCATTTCTGGAATTTAGTTTATTTTCTAATTAATTCAGGAAATTCCAAAAAATAGCTAAAACTTCAATAAATCATAGAAATTCAACCGTAACTCCAAATGAAAGAAATTATATATGAAAAATTATCAGAAAAATTCAAGGAATCCATCTGTATCATTTTCATGCATGTTTGAACAATGTTGTCCTCTGTTTTGGACAAAACAAACAAAGGGCATTTAAATAATCATATATGGAGTTTGAATTTGAATCTTGGATTCAAACCAACTTCTAGGTGCATTAGCCCAAAACACATTCATATTGTCATGTCTTAGCATGCATCATATTGTGCATTGCATTGATCGTGTTTCCTCTGTGTTTTGCCGGTGTTGTTCCCCCTGGGTAGACGTTGTACCGACGATGTGATCGTTGACACTGATGAAGACTCAATGTTATCTTCAGAAGTGCCAGGCAAGCAAACCCCCCTTGTTCATTCCGATACAATCCCACTCTCTCGCTCCTGCTCTCTTTTACTGCATTAGGACAACAACGATTCAACTGTTACTTGCTGCGGTAGCTGAACCCCTTTATCCTTTGCATGACCTGTCATTCCACAGTAAATAGATGAAACCCACTAGCATGAGTAGGAGTTGTTTGAGCCCTGTTGTGCCTACTCATTAATGCTTGTTTGTCATGCCTGCTACTGCTTAGAGTTGAGTCAGGTCTGATTCATCGGGGGTGAATCAGGTGTGTGTGAACATGTCCTACTGTGTGTGAGCTAAGTGTGTGAACACGATTTGGTAAAGGTAGCGGTGAGAGGCCATGTAGGAGTACATGGTGGGTTGTCTCATTGCAGCCGTCCTCAGGAACTGAGTTCTGTGTTTGTGATCCATGATTCAGCTACTACCACGCATTGGGCCCGAAACCAATGGACCCTCTCGGCTTCTTAATCGCCCTTGTCCTCTGTCCAGGAGTTGCAAGTAGTTTCTGGTGTTTGTAGTATGCTGGAGGCCGTGCGCAGCGCTGACCGTAGGGGTGGGCTGTGATGCGGTAGGCACGTGGCCGGGTAAACCGGGCGCCCGTTTGGTGTCACGGAACCCTGTTCACATCGTTTGGGGCTGTGAGCGAAACTTCGGCCGGATCTCCTCATGGATGGAACCCAAATAGGCGATAAACCTGGACTAGGGACTTGAGTGTTTAGGTAGGTCGTGGCCGACACCCACGTTGGGCTTCCGCTTGAAGGTTGCCGAGTACATGTCGTGTAAACGGCGGTAAGTGGTGAGAGCGTGTGTGAAGAAGTACACCCCTGCAGGGTTAATGTCATCTATTCGAATAGCCGTGTCCGCGGAAAAGGACTTCTGGGTTGCCTATAACAGTTCATAGACAAGTGAAAGTGGATACTCTAAAATACGCAAGATAAGTGTGAGTGCTATGGATGGCGTTCTCGTAGGGAGACGGGAGCGGATCCATAGTGGTGTATTGATATGGTGAATATGTGGACTCGTGTGCGCCACCTCAAAAGAGTTACCTGCAGTCGTAGTTTAGGATAGCCACCGAGTCAAAGCTGGCTTGCTGCAGTTAAACCCCACCATCCCCTTGTTGATAATGATGCATATGTAGTTAGTTCTGATGTAAGTCTTGCTGGGTACATTTGTACTCACGTTTGCCTATTTTATGTTTTTGCAGAGAGACTTCAGTCTCGCTAGTAGTTCCACGTGGACTTCGACGTTTAGCTTGATACCTCAGCTACGATCTTGTGCCCTCGGCAGGATCTGGTAGATAGTCAGGCTTCTAAGCCTTTTTCATTTGTAGATGTGTGTACTCAGACATGTTAGCTTCCGCATGTGTTTGATTTGTATGCTCTGAATGTTGGGTCATGAGACCCCTGTTTGTAATATCTCGCTCCTCGGAGCCTAATGAATAAATACTTGAGTCGTAGAGTCATGTTGTGATGCCATGTTGTATTTGCACATATTGAGCATATTGTGTGTATGTTATTGAAATGCTTGGTATGTGTGGGATCTGACTATCTAGTTGTTTATCTTTAGTAGCCTCTCTTACCGGGAAATGTCTCCTAGTGTTTCCACCGAGCCATGGTAGCTTGCTACTGCTCCGGAACACTTAGGCTGGCCGGCATGTGTCCTTCTTCGTTCCTGTGTCTGTCCCTTCGGGGAAATGTCACGCGATGAATACCGGAGTCCTGTTAGCCCGCTACAGCCCGGTTCACCGGAGTCCTGCTAGCCCAGTGCTACAGCCCGGAACTTACTCGCTGATGACCGACACGTTCGATGTTGGGTCATGGATGCCTGTCCCTGTAAGTCTGTGCCACTTTGGGTTTACGACTAGCCATGTCAGCCCGGGCTCCTTATCATATGGATGCTAGCGACACTATCATATACGTGTGCCAAAAGGCGCAAACGGTCCCGGGCAAAGGTAAGGCGACACCCGTGGGAATACCGTGCGTGAGGCCGCAAAGTGATATGAGGTATTATAGGCTAGATCGATGTGACATTGAGTCGGGGTCCTGACAACAAAGCTCTAGCAGCTTGGTGGCAATGACTTTGGAGAAACATCACTATCTCATATGGAAGATCAACTCCCACTCGATTCAAGTGATTGTTGCACTCAGACAATCTAAGCACAAGCTCAACGATTGAGCTTTCCTCCTTAGTCTGCAGGCTAAGAAAATTGTCAGAGGTCTTATACCTCTTGACGTGGGCACGAGCCTGAAATCTCAATTTCAGCCCTCAAAACATCTCATATGTTCCGCGATGTTTCGAAAAACATCTTTGGTGCCTCTACTTAAGCCATTTAACTGAACTGTCACGTAGTTATCAAAACGTGTATGTCTGATGTTCGTAACATCCACAAACGACGTTTGGGGTTCAACACACTGAGCGGTGCATTAAGGACATAAGCTTTCTACTGTCCGCATAATAGCTACTATCAACTTTCAACTATATTTTCTCTAGGAACATATGTAAACAGTAGAACTATAGCGTGAGCTATGACATAATTTGCAAAAGGTCTTTTTGACTATGTTCAGGATAATTAAGTTCATCTTATGAACTCCCACTCAGATAGACATCCCTCTGGTCATCTAAGTGATCACATGATCCGAGTCAAACTAGCCCGTGTCCGATCATCACGTGAGACGGACTAGTCATCATCGGTGAACATTTTCATGTTGATCGTATCTACTATACGACTCATGCTCGACCTTTCGGTCTCCGTGTTCCGAGGCCATGTCTGTACATGCTAGGCTCGTCAAGTTAACCCTAAGTGTTTTCGCGTGTGTAAATCTGTCTTACACCCGTTGTATGTGAACGTAAGAATCCATCACACCCGATCATCACGTGGTGCTTAGAAGCGACGAACTGTAGCAACGGTGCACAGTTAGGGGAGAACACTTCTTGAAATTTTGTAAGGGATCATCTTATTTACTACCGTCGTCCTAAGTAAACAAGATGCATAAACATGATAAACATCACATGCAATCAAATAGTGACATGATATGGCCAATATCATTTTGCTCCTTTTGATCTCCATCTTCGGGGCTCCATGATCATCATCGTCACCGGCATGACACCATGATCTCCATCATCATGATCTCCATGAAGTCGTCTCGCCAACTTATTACTTCTACTACTATGGCTACCGGTTAGCAATAAAGTAAAGTAATTACATGGCGTTGTTCAATGACACGCAGGTCATACAATAAATTAAGACAACTCCTATGGCTCCTGCCGGTTGTCATACTCATCGACATGCAAGTCGTGATTCCTATTACAAGAACATGATCAATCTCATACATCACATATCATTCATCACATTCTTCTTGGCCATATCACATCACATAGCATACCCTGCAAAAACAAGTTAGACGTCCTCTAATTGTTGTTGCATGTTTTACGTGGCTGCTATGGGTTTCTAGCAAGAACGTTTCTTACCTACACAAAACCACAACGTGATATGCCAATTGCTATTTACCCTTCATAAGGACCCTTTTCATCGAATCCGTTCCGACTAAAGTGGGAGAGACTGGCACCCGCTAGCCACCTAATGCACTAAGTACATGTCAATCGGTGGAACCTGTCTCACGTAAGAGTACGTGTAAGGTTGGTCCGGGCCGCTTCATCCCACAATACCGTCGAAACAAGATTGGACTAGTAACGGTAAGCATATTGAACAAAATCAACGCCCACAACTACTTTGTGTTCTACTCGTGCAAAGAATCTACTCAATAGACCTAGCTCATGATGCCACTGTTGGGGAACGTAGCAGAAATTCAAAAAATTTCCTACGTATCACCAAGATCTATCTATGGAGAGACCAGCAACGAGTAGAAAGGAGAGTGCATCTACATACCCTTGTAGATCGCTAAGCGGAAGCGTTCAAGTGAACGGGGTTGATGGAGTCGTACTCGTCGTGATTCAAATCACCGATGATCAAGTGCCGAACGCACGACACCTCCGCATTCAACACACGTACAGCCCGGTGATGTCTCCCAAGCCTTGATCCAGCAAGGAGAGAGGGAGAGGTTGAGGAAGACTCCATCCAACAGCAGCACAACGGCGTGGTGGTGGTGGAGGAGCGTGGCAATCCTGCAGGGCTTCGCCAAGCACCGCGAGAGAGGAGGAGCACTTGGGAGAGGGAGGGCTGCGCCAGGGGCAAGGGTGAAGCTCCCATGCGCCTCCCCACTATATATAGGGGTGGAGGGGGCTGGTTTCTTGCCCTCCAAGTCCATTGGGCGTTGGCAAAGGTGGGAGGAAAGAAATCCCATCATTTCCTTCCCCACCGATTGCTATCCCCCCTTTTTAGGGATCTTGATCTTATCCCTTTGGGATATGATCTTATTCCTTCTAAGGGGGGATCTTGGTGCGCCTTGACCAGGGGTGTGGGGCCTTTCCCCCACTACCCACGTTCATGTGGGTCCCCCCATGCAGGTGGGCCCCACTCCGGAACCTTCTAGAACCTTCCCGGTACAATACCGAAAAATCCCGAACATTTTCCGGTGGCCAAAATAGGACTTCCCATATATAAATCTTTACCTCCGGACCATTCCGGAACTCCTCGTGACGTCCGGGATCTCATCCGGGACTCCGAACAACATTCGGTAACCACATACAAACTTCCTTTATAACCCTAGCGTCATCGAACCTTAAGTGTGTAGACCCTACGGGTTCGGGAGACATGTAGACATGACCGAGACGTTCTCCGGTCAATAACCAACAGCGGGATCTGGATACCCATAATGGCTCCCACATGTTCCACGATGATCTCATCGGATGAACCACGATGTCAAGGACTTAATCAATCCCGTATACAATTCCCTTTGTCTAGCGGTATTGTACTTGCCCGAGATTCGATCGTCGGTATCCTTATACCTTGTTCAATCTCGTTACCGGCAAGTCTCTTTACTCGTTCCGTAACACATCATCCCGTGATCAACTCCTTGGTCACATTGCGCATATGATGATGTCCTACCGAGTGGGCCCAGAGATACCTCTCCGCTTACACGGAGTGACAAATCCCAGTCTCGATCTGTGTCAACCCAACAGACACTTTCGGAGATACCTGTAGTGCACCTTTATAGTCACCCAGTTACGTTGTGACGTTTGATACACCCAAAGCACTCCTACGGTATCCGGGAGTTACACGATCTCATGGTCTAAGGAAGAGATACTTGACATTGGAAAAGCTCTAGCAAACGAACTACACGATCTTAGTGCTAGGCTTAGGATTGGGTCTTGTCCATCACATCATTCTCCTAATGATGTGATCCCGTTATCAACGACATCCAATGTCCATAGCCAGGAAACCATGACTATCTGTTGATCACAACGAGCTAGTCAACTAGAGGCTCACTAGGGACATATTGTGGTCTATGTATTCACACGTGTATTACGATTTCCGGATAATACAGTTATAGCATGAATAAAAGACAATTATCATGAACAAGGAAATATAATAATACTTTTATTATTGCCTCTAGGGCATATTTCCAACAAGCAGGTGCATGATGGAAAGTTGTGTATCATGTAGTTCTTGTTTAGATGTCGTGCAAGTTCAAAAATTGTCGATTTTGACATTGGAGAGAACCCGTTGGTGCATTGTTTTTCCAGTATGACGTCCCTTGGTATGTTCCATGTGTACTTAACAGCAGGTCCATGTATATTTAACAACAAGTCCATGTATTACTACATGAGAAGTACTGCTAGTGAGACTTCACTGCTCCATTCCAACAAACGTGTATACGCAATCTTGGTTTGACAAAGTACTCTGCTACTGCTGGTTTCAGTTCCCTCATTGGATTTGCAGGCTCACGACCATCCTCTAACACCCCGTCAGTGCCACCAATTTGAAGGAGCTCCATGACTAGTATCTCTGAGTTCTAATGCTCCTAACGATCATTTGGAATCTTATCTTCAATATCTTGCTGATATGGAACAGTAGAATGTCGCAATATATACTTGTACAATTTTTTAGTACTGATGACTAGTATCAGTACTAGTACTTGCCTTGACAGTACAACGGCATGCTTCGCTGCCGGTTGCGAGGATGTGCAACATATGTTTAAGCAAGCATTTATGTTGTATTACAAACAAAAATCTTTCCTCTGTTCCATAGAAGATTGTGTGACTTTTTTAAATACATTTTAGAAAAGAAGTGTATAGACTGTAGCTTAGCATTTAATAATTGTTTGCAACATGTACAACCCGTGGATGATTATGTAATTGTTTTCATGCGTTACCATATGTCCAACAGTTCAGTATATATTTTATAATTAGTTCAAAGGGCATATCAAATTCGGTATGGATTGTTGCATCAATGGTTACTATCACAAAACACAAAAACATTTCTTGGAGAAGAAAATTCAGCCAATTCAAGTATATAAACCATGCAAGTTCGGTGATGATTACACGTCGAAACACATTTTAAACCAAACCTAAAAGTTACATTTCTACAAGTTCAAGTGATCAACCCCCTGAACATTCCGGATTGTGAAAAATAGCTCTGTACAAACACACACATATATCAGTACGAGTACTTTGTTTATCAGACGGAAAAACAACAGGATGTGTCTTACCATATGGATTTTTTTTTAAATAAATACAAAGTAAAGTCTAGTATGTGGAAACACGCTCAGTACAAAATCATATAGACATCCGTTCAAGTACTTTTTTTGGAACCATTCAAAACTACTGTGAAAAATACCTCAGTACAAACACACAAATATATCAGTACGAGTACTCTGTTCTTTTTAAGGAAAAACACCATGATGGGTCTCATCGTAATCCAAATTACTCTTCAGTGGCTGCAAATATGAGAAAACATTCAACATGACTAAGTTTCGCATTTTTGATAGCTATCCACCGGTATATTATTTCCCTCATTTCGACAAACTTTTTAAAAAAATCACGTTCAAAATCAAATTTGACCGTATTCGAATTCGTTTTTAAACCGGAAGGAATTAGAAAAACCTTTCAATACGAAAAAGTTGCGCATTTTCTGTAGCTTTCCAACGCCATACCATTTGCGTCAATCCGATAAACCGTTTCCAAAAAATCGCGAAAATACATTTCACCCAGAATTTCACCGTTTTTCAAATTACTTCCAAATCATATAGAATTAGAAAAAACAATACATATATGGAAGATGCGGATTTTTACCATCTTTCCAACGCCATCTTATTTGTTCAATTCCGACAAACCATTTAGAAATTGAGTCAAAAATACGATTCATGTTTTCGGTTTTGAAAAAACGGTTTTTTCAAAACTGCTCTTAAACCATAATGATTTTGCAAAAACATTCAATATACTTGAAATATGGTTGTCAAGAGCTTTTCAGTGATATATTACACGCCCCGTTCCGACAAAAAATTTGCAAAAAGTTTTTGAACTAAAGAAGACGATCTGTTAAACACAACTGAAAGCATGAGTTCAACCGCTTCAAAAGCATTAGTACAACCACCTGACCATCAGTTCAAAAAGGGTAACAGAATAATATTCTGTTACGCGTAACAGAATAGCCCAGATGTATATATATATATATATAGTGTTACTATTCATCACCCAGGGTCCAGAATACGTTATTCTTCACCCGAGGTAATCTTACGATCATTTCATAAATAAATTATGTTTCAAATACAAATAGTTACAGTCATATTGATTCACTGCGTAAAATTTGGCATAAAAAATGTCAAAAGACCAGAAAAATTACATTTTATGTACATTTTACACTATATTTTTATGTTTGAAATTTGTGTAATATAAAATATTTTTTACGGCGATTATATATTTTCTTACGTTCTCTTTTTATGTCTGAAATAAGATAAAATTTACAGAACATAAAATTAAGGTGCATTCATGTTAAAATAGAGGGGGTGAAGAATAACTATTCCTCACCCAGGATGACGAATAGCGCGACCCTACATATAAACGGCCGCACAGGGGACACAATCATATTTTCAGACAAAAGTTATAAATATAAACTTCTAATCATAATGTTTTTACAATGATTTGAATCATCACTCGAAGAGGAGATTCTTCGGGCACTGTGCCTCTATCAGGCGGGCACCCTCCGTGACCTGCGCCAAGTAGTGCCTGGCCGGATACTGGCCCCCCACCGGATCCTGAGACGCTACCATAGTGGCTTCCATATCCTTCCAATACACTTCAATGCGGGCAAGGGCCATCCACGCACCCTCTATGCATGCTGACCTCCTCATGGCATCGATCCGAGGCACGGCCCCAAGGAACTGTTGCACCAAACCAAAGTAACTGTCCGGCTTAGGCCCCTTCGGCCAAAGATGGTCTATTACAGACCACATCGCAAGACTGGACAGCCTGTGAAGCTCCGCTACAGTGGCCATCCTATCACTTAACGGCAGCAGGCGAGTGGGAGCATTAAACTGCGACCAGAAAAGCTTCTCCACTTCCTTCTCACCCTGATCTTTGAAGAACTCCACAGCATCAGCCGTACTCTTTGCCAGGTCCGCGTATGCATTTGGCGAGCTCCAACGTCCATCCAGGGGAGCATACTTTGGATCGAAGAACTTCGTCCGCAGCAAATAGGAGCCTCCAGCCGCGATCTTACCGGCTTGTTGAAGCTCCTCCCGCGCACTTCTGAGTTCGGTCCGTATTACCTTGGTTGCATTGAGTGCCTTGCTCAGGTCCGCCGATTTATCCTCATGCTCCTTTTTCAGGAGCTCATACCGGTCAGCGGCATTTTTTAACTCGATAGCCATTTCGGCTACCTTTACCTCGCTTCGGCGATGACCAGCCTGTTCGGCTCTCAATTCCTCGGCCGCCTTTAGGGCAGCCGCATGGCTCGCCCGAGCCTTTTCCTTGGCTAGAGCAAGTTCCGCCCTCAGGGCCTCGACGGCAGCAGCACCATCTACAGTCCGAACATATTACATTACTATATGCCACCTCAAATATTTTCCTATGCAGGAAAGACAGGACGCATACCTTGGGATTTATCCAGCCGCTCATTCATCAGAGTGATGTCGGCATTAACCGAACCAATTTGCCTCGTCATTTCGGTTACTTCAATGGATGGGCTGGCGGCCGAACCCACAGGTACCTGCACATATTTACAACATAAATCTTTGGTTTATGATCCCCCGTTTGCCGCCTAAGGCGGGCAACCAGAGTCTCAGGGGCTACTGTCTATATGGAGCACACCTAGCGCATGCCTCACAATTAAACAAAAGGTGGATTCTCCATTACATACCTCAAAGCCTCTGAGCAGGCTTGTGAATGCTTCATTCAAACCGCTCGTAGCGGATGAAATCCTCTTAAGCACCGCGCTCATTAATGAGCGGTGCTCCTCCGAGAGCACAAGTCGCTCCAGCAAGCCCGTTAGTACGTCCGGCCGGACATCGAACTGCGCCGGACTCCTCCCATCGCCCCCCGTTGTAGCCAAGTGCTCCGGGTGCAGGGCAGTTGGTGAATTGACTGCCAGATTCGGCAGATCCGGACTCCTCCGTGACGACGCCTCGGTGTCGCCCGCTTCATGAGTCGGAGAAAGGGGTGGGGTCTCGCTCTCCATCGTCTCCGGAGGAAGGTCCCCGAAGACGAACCCTGTTGAGAGGAGCTGCTAGCCGGACTGCAAAAATTTGAATCCTGGTTACTGACCGAGGAGAAACGCAGTACCTTCAGATTGTAGATTGACTTACAGCTCGGTGTAGGGCTGGCCCGTTGGAGGGCATGGTGCGGTGAGGGTGCCTGTCGGGGCAAGGCCCCCTGGGGATGCCTTTTTCCCCAATTTGGGCATTTCTGCCTCCAAATCTTCGGAGGCGGCCCTCTTCTTCCCGCGTGGGGAGGAGGCCTCGACCTCTCCTCCACGACTATCCTCCTTGGGGGAGGTAGCAACTCCCCCGGTTCGGATGCGTAGCGTGTGGGGTCCGGATTTCTCATCCCTCCCCTCGCCTTTCCCCGAGGGCATCGTGATGAGTACTTGGTCAAGCATCTTGGCCATGGCGGGAGCAGGCGAGCCTTCGGGAAGTGGCGCCGGACACCTGATTCTCTCCGCCTTGCTAAGCCATTCCTAGACCCGGATGATTTTCAGAATAAACAATCATGATAAATACAAAACGGGGTGTCCAGTATCAAGGCTACTTACTCGAGTGTCTAGGCGATTGCAGCTTAGGACCGCATCCTCGGTGGTGTCCGGACACGTTACTTTCCGTCCGAAGAATAATTTGCACATCTCTTCGAGCTTCAGGCCGAAGAAGTGCTTGACGGTCCGCGGACCCACCGGATTGAACTCCCACATCCGGAGAGGCCGGCGTTGGCACGACAACATCCGTTGGATCAACATCACTTGCATTATGCTGACGAGATTAACGTCCCTTGCAAGAAGCTCCCGGATGCGATTCTACAGTACTAGTATATCACCAGCGGGTCCCCAATTCCGCCCTACGTCTGTCCAAGACGCCAACTGTGATGGAGGGCCCGAGCGAAACTCGGGGGCAGCCACCCACTTTGTGCCTCTGGGAGCTGTGACATAAAACCACCTCCGTTGCCATACATCGGATACTTCTGGAAAAGAACCCTCTGGCCATGGGGCGTTGGCGTTTCTGCTTATTACGACACCTCCGCACTCCACATGTCATCCCCCGATCATCTTCGGCTTCACATTAAAGGTCTTGAGCCATAAGCCGAAGTGCGGGGTGATGTGGAGAAAAGCCTCCACTACTAGGGAAAACCCTAGTAGTAGCGCGGGTTTTGAGGCTAGCAGCAGCGCGGGTGGCCGTGCTACTAATAAGATGCTACAGCTAACTCATAGTAGTAGCGCGGCCCTAACCCGCGCTACTACTGTTGACGATATCAGCAGCGCTTTTTAGGAATGCGCTACTATTAACTAGCTGTAGCGATATCGCCATCCCTCGCTACTGCTATATCTTTCATCATTTTCCCACTACCCCTTCCCTTTCAGTTCTCCTTTCAGATACTAGATACTAGGTACTGCTAATAGATATCAAATTCATAAACCATTACTAGGTAGTACTCCCTTCGTTCCAAATTACTCGTCGTGGTTTTAGTTCAAACCATGACAAGTAATTTGGAACGAAGGGAGTACTAGATAACAATTTCATGCATAGTCAGCATGCATCCTCAAGCAGTACAAGGTCATATCAACGGCCATCATCGTATGTAGTTCTAGATGATATCGACGACGATCATCATATGTAGTTCTAGATGATATAGCCACACACACATATGTAGTTCTAGATGATATAGCCACACACACATATGTAGTTCTAGATGATATCGAAGACAATCATCATCCTCAAGCCTGGGCAGTTGGTGTTCCTGATAGTAATTAGGATGGCCTATCCAACACAAAGATTCTTGGCATCGAGGAATTTCTTCCACCCAACCGAGTTTAAGTGTGTGCGATCGTCCGTGTCCATGCGGTAAGTACAGGTTGTGACGGAGCCCCTTGCAGTAAGGCATAGTCCAGCTGAGCCTTCTTCATCGGGCTCGATACCATAACTCACATATATGCTCTTTGCCAATTTCTAAATAAGAAAAACATATCAATTAATAAATAGCCTCGCAAATAAGTACATATGGATTATCTACACTATTAATAGTTTCCTTAGATTCTACACTAATAAGCATGTGATCGAACTCTACACTAAAACATTATCATCGACTAGATTCCACACAACATACCATATCATTGGACTGTACACTAAGTAATTCATCGGATAATTTGCATTTGTAAGTATAACATACCATATCATGTCGATCAACCATGGTATTTGTCAAGCGGGTCACGAATGGCACCCCGACAAAGTCAGCACGTGGCAGAATTATGTCCCACAGGTTGGACACCTCCTCCTCACTCAGCCTTGTTCTTTGAGCTACGATGGCTTCATGAAGTGGGTACTCATCATCTTCATCGAGTGGGTCCTCATTATCTTCATCATCTTCGTCATTTTCATCATCTTCCACCAGGTTGAGATAAATGACAGCTAGCTTGGGTCTTTCTGCTCGGAAGTTGAAGCTGATCAACTCACCACCAGTAAGATGCATGCGAGCGACGAAACGGGCCCATCCATCTCCTCCATTCTGCGACATATTGCGTCCTTTCTCGACCTCCATAGTGTACGGCCCCCAGGAGCCTCAAATGTCACAGTGTCTCCTGTCAGCTTGTTGAATTTCAACCTCACATTGCATGGGACGATCTGTGTAAAATAAGCAAAATGACACAATGCAGTAATGCCAACACTAAAAATAAAATAGTTATTACATTTCATCTAATTTCTTACCGCCGCATGACGAAAACTCGGCTGGAAGTAGATGCCGAACAGCTTGCCAGTTGCAAGGCTGCTGGCGCATCTTGACTTGCACAGTCGACATAGTGGTGGTGGTGGTGGCGCCATCCTTCCTAAAGCAATATGAGCAAAGGATTAACGATCAACTAAATCAAAATGTTCTAAGTGAACTAAATCAACTAGCCTACTAAATCAACTAAATCCTATCAACTAAATCAAAATGTTGCATATGAACTAGCCTACTAAATCAACTAAATCAAAATGTTCTAAGTCAACTAAATCAACTAGCCTACTAAATCAACTAAATCAAAATGTTCTAAATCAACTAAATCAACTAGCCTACTAAATCAACTAAATCAAAATGTTCTAAATCAACTAAATGAACTAGCCTACTAAATCAACTAAATCAAAATGTTCTAAGTCAACTAAATCAACTAGCCTAATAAATCAGCTAAATCAAAATGTTCTAAGTCAACTAAATCAACTAAATGAATTAGCCTACTAAATCAACTAAATCAAAATGTTCTAAGTCAACTAAATCAACTAGCCTACTAAATCAACTAAATTATATCAACTAAATCAAAATGTTGCATATGAGCAGGAGGGAGAAGGAGGGGCGACTCGAGGAGGGAGAAGAGAGTAGGATGGAGGAGGAAGGCGGAGCGAGGAGGGGCCGGCCGGCGTGGCCAGTTGAGGGAGGACGGTGGAGGAAGGCGGAGCAAGGAGGGCCGGCCGGCGCGGCCAGTTGAGGGAGGACGGAGGAGGAAGGCGGAGCGAGGAGGGGCCGGCCAGCGGCGAGTGGAGAGGGAGGACGGAGGAGGAGGCCGGTACCGAGTCCAGCAAGGTGGAGGAGGTGACGGCGCACGTCGCAGACGGAGGAGGGGCGATGGGGGTGGACCGGCGCGCGGCACAGACGGAGAGGATTGAGTGGCTGTGTGAGTGGATCGGAATGGAGGAGATGGGGAGATGAATGGCTTAGCAGTAGCGCGCTTTAGGAAAAGACGCTACTGCTAAGCTATCTAGCAGCAGCGCCTTTCACAATAAAGCGCTACTGCTACGTGTCAGCATGTAAAAATAGACTTTGTTCAATATATCAAAAATACATTGATCATCAACGATCTTTTTGTGTACAATCTGATTTGTCAATATGAGCCCTCACCGGTTTAGGAACAGGTGAAGACTCATATTGCAGCCACAAATTCTACACATAGAGTTCAATGAAGATCAAGTGCTTGTCAAAGTTTGAGAAGTAACATATTTAAGGTGGTAGAAACTCTCTTCACGGAGCGAGGTGGGACTAAATTTTTGTAGGAAACTTAGCAGTAGCGCTTATCTGAGAAATGCGCTGCTACTATGCTACGTAGCAGCAGCGCGCGTCGCTATAACGCGTTGCTGCTATAACTAGCCTCGCGGCGGCCTCGTAGGAATTATAGCAGCAGCACGTCTTTGAGAGGACGCGCTACTGCTATATTTGTTTCAGCAGCGAGTTTCGTCTGTGCGCGCTACTGCTAGTTAGCAGAAGCGAGTTATTTTGAAGCGCACTGCTGATAAGATTCTGTGTATAGGCTTTTCCCTAGTAGTGATCGCACATGATAATAAACGACGAGATATGGAGGATAGCGTCCGGAGCCAGATCATGAAAATCCAGCCCATTATAGAACATGAGCCCCCTCACAAAAGGATCGAGGGTGAAACCCAAACCGCGGAGGAAGTGTGGGACAAAAATAACACACTCATTAGGCTCCAGCGTGGGGATGACTTGCCCTGGAGCAGGAAGCCTGTGCTGGATATCTGCGGTTAGGTATCCGACCTCCCTAAGCTTGGCAATGTCCTTCTCTTCAATCGAGGAGGCGACCCACCGGCCTTGAGGATCAGATCCGGACATATTGAAGGATTCCGGAGGGGTGGAGCTTAGGTTTTGTGTGACACCCCCGATTTAATCGTACACTAATCATGCACGCAAACGTGTACGATCAAGATCAGGGACTCACGGGAAGATATCACAACACAACTCTAAAGATAAAATAAGTCATACAAGCATCATAATACAAGCCAGGGCCTCGAGGGCTCAAATACAAGTGCTCGATCATAGACGAGTCAGCGGAAGCAACAACATCTGAGTACAGACATAAGTTAAACAAGTTTGCCTTAAGAAGGCTAGCACAAACTGGGATACAGATCGAAAGAGGCGCAGGCCTCCTGCCTGGGATCCTCCTAAACTACTCCTGGTCGTCGTCAGCAGCCTGCACATAGTAGTAGGCACCTCCAGTGTAGTAGTCGTCATCGACGGTGGCGTCTGGCTCCTGGACTCCAGCATCTGGTTGCGACAAACAGAAAGAAAGGAAAGGGGGAAAAGGGGGGGAGAAAGCAACCGTGAGTACTCATCCAAAGTACTCGCAAGCAAGGAGCTACACTACATATGCATGGGTATATGTGTAAAGGGCCATATCGGTGGACTGAACCGCAGAATGCCAGAATAAGAGGGGGATAGCTAATCCTGTCAAAGACTACGCTTTTGGCAGCCTCCGTCTTGCAGCATGTAGAAGAGAGTAGACTGAAGTCCTCCAAGTAGCATCTCCAGTAGCATCGCATAGCATAATCCTACCCGGCAATCCTCTCCTCGTCGCCCTGTTAGAGAGCGATCACCGGGTTGTATCTGGCACTTGGAAGGGTGTGTTTTATTAAGTATCCAGTTCTAGTTGTCATAAGGTCAAGGTACAACTCCGGGTCATCCTTTTACCGAGGGACACGACTATTCGAATAGATAAACTTCCCTGCAGGGGTGCACCACATAACCCAACACGCTTGATCCCATTTGGCCGGACACACTTTCCTGGGTCATGCCCGGCCTCGGAAGATCAACACGTCGCAGCCCCACCTAGGCACAACAGAGAGGTCAGCACGCCGGTCTAAACCTAAGCACCCAGGGGTCTGGGCCCATCGCCCTGAGCACACCTGCACGTTGCGTGGGCGGCCGGAAGAAGACCTAGCCTAGTGGCGTTCCAGTCCAATCCGGCGCGCGCCGCTCAGTTGCTGACGTCACGAAGGCTTCGGCTGATACCACGACGCCGGGATACCCATAACTACTCCCGCGTAGATGGTTAGTGCGTATAGACCAAATCACCAGACTCAGATCAAATACCAAGATCTCGTTAAGCGTGTTATTATGAAGCAACCGCGGACGCCGACCAGGGCCAGGCCCACCTCTCACCTAGGCGGTCTCAACCCGCCCTGTCGCTCCACCACAAAGATCCACACAGAGGGCTGTCGGGACAAAGGTCCCTTCAGCCCCCAATCCGTGAATCACTCGCGGGTACTCTTCGAGCGGACCCGACTTTAGTCACCATCTGTATAGTATGTATGTATGTATAGTATATACCCGTGATCACCTCCCAAGTGATCACGACCCGATAGTATAGTAAGGCACACTGACAAGAATGTAGGGCCAATGATGATAAACTAGCATCCTATACTAAGCATTTAGGATTGCGGGTAAGGTATCAATGACTGTAGCAATAATGACAAGCTATGCAACAGAATAGGAGTAACCGAACAGTAACATGCTACACTACTCTAATGCAAGCAGTATAGAGAAGAATAGGCGATATCTGGTGATCAAGGGGGGGGCTTGCCTGGTTGCTCAGACAAGGAGGGGTCGTCGGTGACGTAGTCGACCACAGGGGCATCAGCATCGGTCTCGGAGTCTACCGGAAAGGAGTAACGGAGGGGGAACACAATAAATAACAGAGCAATCAAATGTAACACAAAGCAAGACGCGGCAATACGTTGTGCTAGGGGTGACCTAACGTAGGGATAGGCGATACCGGTGAAGGGGGAAACATCTGGGAAAATATCCCCGGTGTTTCGTGTTTTTGGGCAGAGGAGCCGGAGGGGGAAAGTTGCGAGTTCGATAGGTTAGGGATGGGTGGCGGATGAACGGGCTGCGTATCCGGGTTCGTCTCGTCGTTCTGAGTAACTTTCATGTAGAATGTATTTTCATCCGAGTTACGGATTAAAAGATATGATTTTCTAAAGATTTTATTAATTTCTGGAATTTAATTTATTATTTAAATCCAACATTATCCAGAATAGTGCACGCTGATGTCAGCATGACATCAGCATGACGTCAGCAGTCAACAGAGGTGTTGACTTGGTCAATCTGACGTGTGGGTCCAGTGGGACCCACCTGTCATACTCTGATTAGTTTAATTAGGGATTAGCTAAACTAATTACTGTTTAATTAAACTAACAAGTTAATCAGATTAATTAAATAGGATTAATTAACTTAATTAATTCACTAATTAATTAATTAATTAATTATAAATTTTATTGATTCATTTTTTTATTCTTAATAGTTCTGGGGGCTAGGCCCCGGCTGTCATTGGCCCCAGGGGCCTAAGCGGGTGCAAGGGCTTGCGGGCGTGCGGGCTAACGGGCGCAGGGGCGCCTGGCGCGAGGCGAGCCCAGAGGCTGCTCGGGCGAGGCCATGGACGAGGCTGCCGGCGCCCACGACGCCGGCCAGGAGAGGTGGCGGAGGGCCGCGGGTGGCGCGGTGGTGGAGGTAGTGGCGGGGCTGGCCGGAGCGGCTCACAGGGAGGGGAGGTGAGGCGAGGCGCGCGTCAGGAGTGCGAGCGCGCGTGCGCACGACGGCTATGGCTGCGGTCATCGAGCGGGAACCCAGGGGAAGGAGGAGGAGAGGTGCTCACGGGGGGGGGGGGGGGGGCGTGTAGGGTCTAGGGCAACGGGGGGCGAGGAGGAGGACGGAGACGATGCGGCGGAGGGGAAGCAGGCCGTCGGGGACGTCCGGCGAGGTCGTCCTCTAGGGGATGGCAATGCGGCGTCGACGAGGTGGAGCCGGGGACGGTCGAGGCCGTCCGATGAGGTGGGGATGAGGACGACGGTTCCAGGCGGCGGCGGTTGGCATCGGTGCGACGAGCACGACGTCCTGCGGAGCTCGGGGAAGACGGGCGCGGTGCCGGAGGGTGAGGAAGAAGACCAGGAGGGGGCGGCGAGGACGAGGCGTTCGGCGAGGTCCGGCGAGGGGGCCGGGCGGCACCGGGCGGTGGCGGCGGTGGCGAGTGCGATGGCGCCGGGGACGCGTCACGGGCGTCACGCTCGATCCACTGGGTGAGGGGGTCGTGGGAAACATGGGGGTTTCATCCCCGATCCAGATCGGATCAGGAGGGGAGAGGGAGTGGCGACGTGGGGAGGGGAATGGGAGCAAGTGGGTTAGGGTTTCAGTCGTCAGGGGGTTATGGGGAGTGGGGTGGCCGGCTGGGCCTTTGCCTAGTTGGGCTGGTGGCCTGCTGGGCCGAAGCCCAGTGGGAGGGGGTTTTCTACTTTTCTCTTTTTTTTTGTATTTGTTTTTTCTTCTATTTTTTTTTCTTTTATTTATTTTTCTGTTACTTTTAGTTTCACTTTTATTTTAGATTTATGACTTATAAAAGTAGTCCCTAATTTAGTCTAAATAATTATACTACGGACACATAAGTTTGGGCAACTAGATAGAATAGTTTAATAATTTATTAATTGTAAAAGGCATTTGATTAATTGTTTTGCTACTATTTTATTTACTTTAGGACAATCAAACACTTTCAAAGAGGTTGGTTTCTTCACCAATATTACTTATGCATTATTTGGCTCACTCCGAACATTTTAATTTTAATATTTGAATTATTATTTTTATTGTTTACTTGATTTTGGATTTGAATTTGAATCGGTTTCAAACTAACGCGAGATTAGCAACAATAAACATGATGATGTGGTATTATTAGCAGAGGTTACTGTAGCTTGATTATCCGGGCGTCACAATTCTCCTCCACTACAAGAAATCTCGTCCCGAGATTTAGGAGGGGAGTAAGGGGGAGAGATTGGTTACGAAATTCTAACGGGTCTTCCGGTGTTGGTTGCTCTTCTCGAAGAGGTCAATCCAATATATTGATGCCTTCATACTTCTGCTTTAGGTCAAAATGAGGAAGTCGTCATCCTGTCTTCGGGATCTTCATCGTACTTACGAAAAGGATATTTGGGAAGACTCAGGAAGGGCGGGCCTTACCAGGTTGACTAGCTGGTAGATAACATCGGGGAAGGTTACAGAAAGTAACTCTCGGATTGAACTTAAGAAGATATCGAGAGCAAGTAAGAAGGTACCAGGAGAAGTTTCAAGCAGGCAGGCAATCGTTTGATGCCTGGAACAGGGCGTGAAAAGGGGTTTAGAGCAATGAGAATAAGCATTGCATCTGATACCAGAATAGGACACTAGGAAGGTGGCTCGTGAATTACATACAAGGTCACGTGCGAGGAATAACCTTGAGAACAGGGGTGTACAGGAGAGTCAGGTTTCGATCCTTTGGAACTGTGGGTTATGGGCCCACCATGTGTGTGTTTTTTTGGAGCAGTGACATCTTGCACGGTCATGATAGCGAGGCATGTCAGAGAGTACCATGCCAGTTATGTCGGCAACAACGTTGGTACCTAGGGCGAGGGACAAAGAGAACCATTTTCCTGCTCGTTGCAACGAGGCGGACCAATAGGCAAAGTTCTCGTCCATCGGTGGTTACCGGAATGTCATCAACAAAAGTAACAGGGTCTTACTGACAAAATTGTACACGAGGGGTTTACATAAGCAGAAAATTAATACTGCTTAGACCATAATGATCACCAGAAAGGTTAAACCAAATAATGGAAAGGAAAATATGATTATCAGATATCTCAGGGGTATATCCTTCCCATTGATAAGCAGAGCATGACATCCATGACAGGATATAATGTAGAAAACCCTTTAGGTAAGGGGAGAAAAATTTCATGACATTACCCATACAACGGTGTTCGGATAATTGAGCAAGAAACATTTAGCATTGGGATTCAAATGTTCTTGTTGAAAATCGAAGTACCACAAATATGCTTCGAGACAGTATTGACATGGTCTTCAAGCAAGGTCAGGCTTTGGATACAAAGGATCGATCGAAAACAACTTATAGAATAAGTCTTACAGTTTCCTCATGGAAGAATGGATAACCATTTTAGAAAGGAAACTATAACACTTGGTCCTCCGGTCAGGTGTGCTAGGCATGACATCACCTTACTGGGTTATATAAAGATCAATGCTATGACTCTTGGAAAATGTTCCAACCATCATATTTGACAAGCTTCAAATCTGAATGGTGTCAGGACACCTTAAACTTAGGATGCCTGTGAAGAAGAGGTGCAACACAATTGACGAGACGACATTATATGATTCTCGGGAAATGAACTATGGAAGCGAGTTCCGAACAAGGGTTCACCATTAAATCAAGGAGAGGTGAGGAGGTGACTGATTGGCTCAGCGACAATCCATCGAGGTTAACAAAAGATGGATTTCCACAATTATGTGAACAAGGAGATAACATTTGTCAGATCAAATGGTAAAATGATGTATGCTCGAGGAAAACATGCACAATTAAACATTGGTTGAAAGGTGCACCCGAAATATGGGCTGGGTTGCACGACCAACGTCGAAATGGTAATTCAATAATCAATAGTCTAAAAATGAATGGTGAACCGAAAGGTTGTTGGAATCAAGGGTACGACACAAACTTGGAATCAAGCTTGCTGTTCAAGGAGAATTGATAGGACGAGGAAGATCGACATAAGCTTAGCTCATCATCGAAAGTTGTGCTCTGAGATTAAGGACCAGGTAGCACAGTTAAGGTTTAGCATGATAATGATATAGCCGATCAGGCTAGGAGTTACGTGATGGAGTATTAAACTTCTCAACAACAAAGTACTGAGAGTAATGAATCTCAGTATTGATTCGATTCACCAATTGGTGTTCTCGGTTGACGACAACCCAGAACCTGTGGAGTGACTATGATGGGAAAAGGTACTACTTCGTCAGAATTTCATAGATGAAGTGCAATGGGTGGATATTCTCAAGATACCAGGGGGTAATACTCGAAGGTAGAACAAAATAGAGGTTGGGAAGGCATACTGATCTGCAAAAGGCAAGTAATTTAACTTGTCCGAGAAATAAAATCAAAGGAGAACAAACATGGTCGGAACCACGGTTGCAAAGGATCAATGCACAGCTACCAGATGATATTTATCAAGGAAATATTTATTATTACAAGAAGTTTCCATGATAGGATCTACATCATGTCCATGGGCATGAACACAAAGTTCAAGGTCGACTCCCACTTCTTCAATGCATAACCTTTCATTGACTTCCCGTCTTCGAAGAAGTTGCAGTGTTGAAATTTTATATGGCGAATCACCCGGAGAATATGACTCGTGAAAACTTTCGGGTTCACACGGTTTAGAGAAGGCAGATGTCCAACCCAGAGGGGCCTCTTAGGAACATATACCACAAACTTCAAGAGTAAATGACACAAGCTCGATAGCAGAGCATGGTTGACAAAGCAGAGGATACAATTTACCAAACGCGGTATATATCCAAATGAAGGACATTGTCGGATAAAATCCAACAAAGGATCTGGGGTGAGTATCGACACATAACCAGAGGAAGAAGCAAGGCAAAGACATTGGATTATAGAAACAACTGAATAACTTAGATCTCAATTGCTAAGGAATTATGATTTACAAAGCGAAGGATCAGAAGCAGACGCTCTGATCAAGGATGGATAAGTTCAATAGACTTAGGGGCACAATCGACGACAATTTAATTGGCGAGAACCATCTCATGATTAAAACAACGTCTGAGACGGAAGGATGAATTCTAGGATATGATTGAGGATTGCGAGCATTCGCAACAAATCGAATCAACGGACTCAAAATGACAATGACAATGATGTCAACAAGATTACTAGACTTATGGGATTAACCATAATGCAAGCAATCAAGAATTTCGAGAGCAATAAGATGCTCAAGATTTTGGGAAGATCGAATGATATTTCGAGGATTGGTGACATACATGAATCAACTCGGGATGAGTGGATACTCGGTAAGTGCGAGAAATTATCCGTAGTGGTATTCGTGTAGCAAAGAACTGCAAGGCAGTAGGCACAAAGTATTCTCGGAACATTAGAGAGAATTCCGAGGTATCTTGTAATAACAAGATCGACTGGGAATAAAAGTAAGCACGACATGTGTAAGTATTTATCCATAGGGATATTTCGATGGAAGGGAATTGCAAAAGTAACGGGCACAAGGTTCCGAGAGAAAATCGGAGGGTATCTTCGAAATCTTCCGGTGCAGCCGGCGATCATCTAGACTGAAGGGGCTCTCCAGGAGGAAGTAGTTATGAGAACCTAAAGTCAGATTTAGTAAAATCATTTAACCCGAATAGAAGAGAGATCAGAGTCCCAGAGTATAGACGAGGAGTAAAAGATCCCACTACCACCCAATGGCGACGTGTGCCCGTAAGACACACAGCCATGTTAGTAAAAGTTTTGCAATGGCTAGACTCGACTTCGGCCAAGGAGTTGGAAAGGGGGATTCCTACAGGCAGTCGGCTCGGATACCAACTTGTGACGCCCCCGATTTAATCGTACACTAATCATGCACGCAAACGTGTATGATCAAGATCAGGGACTCACGGGAAGATATCACAACACAACTCTAAAGATAAAATAAGTCATACAAGCATCATAATACAAGCCAGGGCCTCGAGGGCTCGAATACAAGTGCTCGATCATAGACGAGTCAGCGGAAGCAACAATATCTGAGTACAGACATAAGTTAAACAAGTTTGCCTTAAGAAGGCTAGCACAAACTGGGATACAGATCGAAAGAGGCGCATGCCTCCTGCCTGGGATCCTCCTAAACTACTCCTGGTCGTCGTCAGCAGCCTGCACGTAGTAGTAGGCACCTCCAGTGTAGTAGTCGTCATCGACGGTGGCGTCTGGCTCCTGGACTCCAGCATCTGGTTGCGACAACCAGAAAGAAAGGAAAGGGGGAAAAGGGGGGGAGAAAGCAACCGTGAGTACTCATCCAAAGTACTCGCAAGCAAGGAGCTACACTACATATGCATGGGTATATGTGTAAAGGGCCATATCGGTGGACTGAACTGCAGAATGCCAGAATAAGAGGGGGATAGCTAATCCTGTCGAAGACTACGCTTCTGGCAGCCTCCGTCTTGCAGCATGTAGAAGAGAGTAGACTGAAGTCCTCCAAGTAGCATCTCCAGTAGCATCACATAGCATAATCCTACCCGGCAATCCTCTCCTCGTCGCCCTGTTAGAGAGCGATCACCGGGTTGTATCTGGCACTTGGAAGGGTGTGTTTTATTAAGTATCCGGTTCTAGTTGTCATAAGGTCAAGCTACAACTCCGGGTCGTCCTTTTACCGAGGGACACGGCTATTCGAATAGATAAACTTCCCTGCAGGGGTGCACCACATAACCCAACACGCTTGATCCAATTTGGCCGGACACACTTTCCTGGGTCATGCCCGGCCTCGGAAGATAAACACGTCGCAGCCCCACCTAGGCACAACAGAGAGGTCAGCACGCTGGTCTAAACCTAAGCGCGCAGGGGTCTGGGCCCATCGCCCTGAGCACACCTGCTTGTTGCGTGGGCGGCCGGAAGCAGACCTAGCCTAGTGGCGTTCCAGTCCAATCCGGCGCGCGCTGCTTAGTTGCTGACGTCACGGAGGCTTCGGCTGATACCACGACGCCGAGATACCCATAACTACTCCCGCGTAGATGGTTAGTGCGTATAGACCAAATGGCCAGACTCAGATCAAATACCAAGATCTCGTTAAGCGTGTTATTATGAAGCAACCGCGGACGCCGACCAGGGCCAGGCCCACCTCTCACCTAGGCGGTCTCAACCTGCCCTGTCGCTCCGCCACAAAAATCCACACAGAGGGCCGTCGGGACAAAGGTCCTTTCAGCCCCCAATCCGTGAATCACTCGCGGGTACTCTTCGAGCGGACCCGACTTTAGTCACCATCTGTATAGTATGTATGTATGTATAGTATATACCCGTGATCATCTCCCAAGTGATCACGGCCCGATAGTATAGTAAGGCACACTGACAAGAATGTAGGGCCAATGATGATAAACTAGCATCCTATACTAAGCATTTAGGATTGCGGGTAAGGTATCAATGACTGTAGCAACAATGACAAGCTATGCAACAGAATAGGAGTAACCGAACAGTAACATGCTACACTACTCTAATGCAAGCAGTATAGAGAAGAATAGGCGATATCTGGTGATCAAGGGGGGGGGGGGCTTGCCTGGTTGCTCAGACAAGGAGGGGTCGTCGGTGACGTAGTCGACCACAGGGGCATCAGCATCGGTCTCGGAGTCTACCGGAAAGGAGTAACGGAGGGGGAACACAATAAATAACAGAGCAATCAAATGTAACACAAAGCAAGACGCGGCAATACGTTGTGCTAGGGGTGACCTAACGTAGGGATAGGCGATACCGGTGAAGGGGGAAACATCTGGGAAAATATCCCCGGTGTTTCGTGTTTTTGGGCAGAGGAGCCGGAGGGGGAAAGTTGCGAGTTCGATAGGTTAGGGATGGGTGGCGGATGAACGGGCTGCATATCCGGGTTCGTCTCGTCGTTCTGAGTAACTTTCATGTAGAAAGTATTTTCATCCGAGTTACGGATTAAAAAATATGATTTTCTAAAGATTTTATTAATTTCTGGAATTTAATTTATTATTTAAATCCAACATTATCCAGAATAGTGCATGCTGATGTCAGCATGACATCAGCATGATGTCAGCAGTCAACAGAGGTGTTGACTTGGTCAATCTGACGTGTGGGTCCAGTGGGACCCACCTGTCATACTCTGATTAGTTTAATTAGGGATTAGCTAAACTAATTACTATTTAATTAAACTAACAAGTTAATCAGATGAATTAAATAGGATTAATTAACTTAATTAATTCACTAATTAATTAATTAATTAATTATAAATTTTATTGATTCATTTTTTTTATTCTTAATAGTTCTAGGGGCTAGGCCCCGGCTGTCATTGGCCCCAGGGGCCTAAGCGGGCGCAAGGGCTTGCGGGCGTGCGGGCTAACGGGCGCAGGGGCGCCTGGCGCGAGGCGAGCCCAGAGGCTGCTCGGGCGAGGCCATGGACGAAGCCGCCGGCGACCACGACGCCGGCCAGGAGAGGTGGCGGAGGGCCGCGGATGGCGCGGTGGTGGAGGTAGTGGCGGGGCTGGCCGGAGCGGCTCACAGGGAGGGGAGGTGAGGCGAGGCGCGTGGTAGGAGTGCAAGCGCGCGTGCACACGACGGCTATGGCCACGGTTGTCGAGCGGGAACCCAGGGGAAGGAGGAGGAGAGGTGCTCACGGGGGGGCGTGTAGGGTCTAGGGCAACGGGGGGCGAGGAGGAGGACGGAGACGATGCGGCGGAGGGGAAGCAGGCCGTCGGGGACGTCCGACGAGGTCGTCCTCCAGGGGATGGCGATGCGGCGTCGACGAGGTGGACCGGGGACGGTCGAGGCTGTCTGATGAGGTGGGGATGAGGACGACGGTTCCAGGCGGCGGCGGTTGGCGTCGGTGCGACGAGCACGACGTCCTGCGGAGCTCGGGGAAGACGGGCGCGGTGCCGGAGGGTGAGGAAGAAGACCAGGAGGGGGCGGCGAGGACGAGGCGTTCGGCGAGGTCCGGCGAGGGGGCCGGTCGGCACCGGGCGGTGGCGGCGGTGGCGAGTGCGATGGCGCCGGGGACGCGTCGCGGGCGTCACGCTCGATCCGGAGGGCGAGGGGGTCGTGGGAAACATGGGGGTTTCATCCCCGATCCAGATCGGATCAGGAGGGGAGAGGGAGTGGTGACGTGGGGAGGGGAATGGGAGCGAGTGGGTTAGGGTTTCAGTCGTCAGGGGGTTATGGGGAGTGGGGTGGCCGGCTGGGCCTTTGCCTAGTTGGGCTGGTGGCCTGCTGGGCCGAAGCCCAGTGGGAGGGGGTTTTCTCCTTTTCTCTTTTTTTTTGTATTTGTTTTTTTCTTCTATTTTTATTCTTTTATTTATTTTTCGGTTACTTTTAGTTTCACTTTTATTTTAGATTTATGACTTATAAAAGTAGTCCCTAATTTAGTCTAAATAATTATACTACGGACACATAAGTTTGGGAAACTAGATAGAATAGTTTAATAATTTATTAATTGTAAAAGGCATTTGATTAATTGTTTTGCTACTATTTTATTTACTTTAGGACAATCAAACACTTTCAAAGAGGTTGGTTTTTTCACCAATATTACTTATGCATTATTTGGCTCACTCCGAACATTTTAATTTTAATATTTGAATTATTATTTTTATTGTTTACTTGATTTTGGATTTGAATTTGAATCGGTTTCAAACTAACGCGAGATTAGCAACAATAAACATGATGACGTGGTATCATTAGCAGAGGTTATTGTAGCTTGATTATCCGGGCGTCACATTTTGGGTGTTAGAACTCGAGGTGCGTGAAGGTGCGATGAAGGTGAAAAAGAGGCGTAGGTCTCGGCCCCTTTATAAAGAGGGTGAATATCAAGAGTCCCCGGTGTGAACGTTTGAGACTTATCTAAAAACACACGGGGTAATACCAACAGCCGTCGTGGGGTCACACACGCTCATATTGATGGAAAATCCCGTAATAAAAGGGACACGATCTCTGCCTCGACGGGATGTGCCAATAAAACCGCCTTGTAACATGAGTCGTTGTGGGGTAGGAAACATCGGTTCATGTTGGACCGAGCCACGATGCAGGTGCACAATGCACGAAGATTGCCAGCAAATCAGATCTATACCATACGAAGGTCATCTTGCAGATCCGGACACGGTCTACATGTTCGGTAACCACTTTGGAGTATTCGGAGGAGGAACCCTCCTTGCAATGCTGAAGGCAATACTGCGCGCCGGACTCATCGTCATTGAAGCCTAGTTCAGGGGCTACTGAGGGAGTCCTGGATTAGGGGGTATCTGGACAGCTGGACTGTGTACAACGTCCGGACTATTGAAGCGTGAAGATACAAGACTCAAGACTTCGGCTCATGTCCGGATGGGACTTTCCTTGGTGTGGAAGGCAAGCTTGGCGATCCGGATATTATATTTCCTTCCTTGTAACCGACTCCATGTAAACCCTAGCCCTCTCCAGTGTCTATATAAATCAGAGAGGTTGGTCCTTAGACGACCGATCACAATTACAATCATACCATCATAGGCTAGCTCCTAGGGTCTAGCCTCTACGATCTCGTGGTAGATCTACTCTTGTACTACCCATATCATCAAAATTAATCAAGCAGGAAGTAGGGTTTTACCTCCATCGAGAGGGCCCAAACCTGGGTAAACACCTGTGTCCCTTACTTCTTGTTACCATCAGCCTTGACGCACAGATCGGGACCCCCTACCCGAGATCCGCCAGTTTTGACACCGACAAGAACGACAATCATTCTTGGTCTCTGAAGAAATTAACACCTAACCGTCTAGAGAGTTTGCATCTCTCAAGAGTAATAGGTGAAGCATACTAAACTTAGATTCTAGGGTTGCTGAACCACTATCTAATTCTTCAGCTCTAGAGTTTTTCTCTTGGTGCACCAGCGACCCGAGTACATCCGAGGTCAGGGATGGAAATGGGAAATCACGATGCAGAAAAGATCAGCGCCGGACTAAGGAAAATGGCCCAAAGAGCACGGCAGTCAACGCCGGGTTCAAAAGCTCTCGGCCGAATAGCAAAACACTGCCTCTTAAAGACAACAGTGACGATCTATCCAACCTAAACAAAATCTTGGACAGAATATGTCAAATCCACAGTACCCCCGGGAAGCCTGCAAACCATACCCACAGAGATTGTTGGGTCTTCAAGCAGTCCGGCTGACTTAACGCCGAACACAAGGGGCTCGACACACCAAGCAAGGACGATGACGAACCCCACAAGCAGAGCACCGGAAAACAAAAAGAACTTCCCACAAGAAGTCAAAACAGTGAATTCACTTCAAGTGATAACAAGGAAAAATAGGCGGCACCTACTAAAGTACGCGCCGCACGGTCCACCCCAGCAGAATCCCGAAACTGGATGTCAAAACCAATTACTTTCGACCATCAGGACTACTCCAGAAGTATTCGAAACGCAGGATGGACTGCTTTGATATTGGATCCTATAATCGACGGACTACAATTTACACAAGTCCTAATGGATGGCGGCAGTGATATAAACCTGCTATACCAGGACACCATCCGCAGAATGGGGATAGACCCTACCAAAATTCATCATAGAAGCACTTCCTTTAAAGGAGTGACACCAGGCCCTTATGCCAATTGTACAGGCTCCTTACTACTAGAAGTTGTTTTCGGTTCATCCGACAACTTCCGTCGCGAAAAGCTAATCTTCCATATCGCCCCATTTAAAAGTAGCCATCAAGCACTATTGGGAAGCGAAGCTTTCGCCCGCTTTAACGCAATACCGCATTACGCGTCTCTCACACTTAAAATGCCCGGTCCACGCGGTATCATCTCATTGAAGGGGAACTTCGAGTGCTCCTCGACCGCGGAAGAACGTGAGACTGCCTTGACAGCCACACACTAATCTGGCCTTGCTGATCAAAGCCCCTAAAATAGGTCATCCAGACCACGGACACGGTTAGGCGAGTTCGGTATAAATAAACAAGGGGCTCCCTAGCCGCGTACCCCTTTACAAGGGGCTGCACGAACGAAGAATGGGAGCCAATAAAGCTCAATTTTATTCATTTCTTAAATTATACTCTGTTTTAAATACATTTTTCGCACGATCTTTGTTCAAACTAAGTTCTTCTCTTTTACAGATGAACAACGTGCTACACCCGTCCAGGATACAGCACAATGGAGACACAGGCGCAGACGTGCAGCAGGGACCCGTCGCAAGGATTCTTTTTAGATTAAGACCCTGCGTAAACCTTTTTTTACTGTCTCTTGTTGATACACATCCCCCGGTTTCTTACCATAACCGAGGAGGAGGCTGGCGTTTTGGCATCGGCCGCATCAAAAAATTTCGTGCGTACCTGGACACTAGGGGCTTAGGGCATCGTTCTGCCCGTTTTCATAAAGACCGAATACCTTAGGGAGTGTTCGACGTCTCGAGTTAGGCCTTATATGCATCAGCTCCGAATCATGTCTTTGGTCGAATGTTGGGTTTGCCCGGCTCCTGTGTTTTTCTGCCTTACGTTCTGTTTTATCGGCTAACGCGGCACCAGGAGAACTACTGCGATTGTGCCCCGGTTCGGCCTGGCGAGCACCGCAGTAGAGAAAGCCGAAAACTGACTGTCATGATATAGCGAGAGACTGGTCAACCACTCGATCGACTACCGGAATTTCTAGAATTCCTCCGCTTTGACGAAGAACCGTTTCCTGGTCAGGCACACACGCGCCCCGAATTCGGAGTGTGCGGTGCCCCTAGGGACTATATCGTAGCCCCACCTTCGAACTCCTATGGCTAAGTGAAAGTGATAAAGCATTATAGTCTGGTTGCCTTGTTTGCTATGCTACCACCTCCTTCACAGGACCAAGACGTTGGATTAAGTGTGGAAATGCGCTTTTTTGCAAACACCCCCGCACCATGTGCGTGGGGGCTGAAGCCGAAGACTACCATCTTTCAGGTTATATATACATATACATTAACGGTCGCACAGGAGATATTCCAATACTTGAACGCACAAGTATAAAAATCCCTTATATTATAAATATGGTTTTACAAATCATACATGTCATTTGAACATAACGTTTTTCGAGCACTGCGACTCTATTAAACGAGCGCCCTGCAGGACTTCCTCAAAATAGTGCTCGGCGGGTAATCAGCTTCTGTGCTAATCCCGGGACGCAACATCGGTGGCGTCCATCTCTGCCCAGCATGTTTTGACACGGGCGAGAGCCATCCGTGCACCCTCTATGCATGCCGACCGCTTCATCGCCTTGATATGCGGCACCGCATCAAGGAATTGCTGCACTAAGCCAAAATAACTCTTCGGCTTGGGCCTTTCCGGCCACAGATGAGCCACGACATCCTTCATGGCAAGTCCGGACAACCTATTCAGCTCAGCCTACTCAGCGAACCGATTGGTTAACGGAAGTGGATGCTCTGGACTATGGAATTGAGACCAAAAAAGCTCTTCCATTTCGTGATCCTTTTGGCTTCGGAAGTGCACGACTGCGTCTGTCGCACTCACCGCCAAATTCAGATAAGGATCCTCCGCACCCCACAACTGGCCCAACTGAGCATACTTCAGATCCGTGAACTTCCTACGCAGCAGAAAGGGCTTTCCAGCCGCAATGTCTCCAGCCTGACGCAGCTCCTCCTTTATAGCCCTCATTGCAGAACAGACATCCTTGGCTTCGGCGGTGGCCTTCTTCAGGTCCTCTTGCCCCGCTCGGCGTTCTCTTTCAAGAACCTCATAGCGGTCGGTAGCATCCTTCAGCTTCACGGCCATTCCGGCCATCTCCTCCCTGCTTCGGCAGTGAGCAGCCTTTTCGGCTTTTAGCTCTTCGGCTGCCTTCGAGGCAGCCGCATCACTCCTTCTGGCTTGCTCCTTGGCTCGAGCAAGCTCTGCCTGAAGGTCCTCCATAGCAGCGGTGCCATCTGCATCAAGCATACATGTTGTAAGGCATGGGCATCAGCTCCCTTAACAGGTGGCCGCGGAGAAACCACCTACCTTGTGACTCGTCAAGTCGCTTATTGACTAGCGCGATGTCCGCATCCGCAATGTCCAGTTACCGCTTCAGTTCGGAAACTCTATCAGTCCAGCTGGCCACCAAATGCTCCGCCCCTTGAATAGGAACGGCGACATCTTAACACTGAGATTATGATCCTCGGCATGCCGTTACTTCTGACAACGTACCGAGTCTCAGGGGCTACTATCTATACAGGGCCCACTCTATGTGCAAAACTGTCAAAAGGTATGTCATTTTTACGTACCTCAAACCCCGTCAGTAAACTTCTGACGGCCTCATGCAACCCGCTCTCAGCGGATGAAATCTTTTCAATCACCGTACTCATTAATGTACGGTGATGTTCTGAGATAGACGCCCTCTCGAGCAGATCCCTCAGCTCCTCCGGCCGTACACCAGTTGGTGCCGAACTCTCCGGCCCCGCCGGACTCGGGGAGACCCTACGCGACGACACCTCAGGGTCGTCCGCCCCACCTGATGGTGCGGCAGATGGAGGCGTCTCGCTATCCATCATCTCCGGATGAAGATCCCCCGAAGATGAGCTCTGCTGGGAAGGGCTGAGATTCGAACTACAAGGTAAGAACTTCGGTCATCCTCAGAAATAAAAACAGGGATGTCCCTTATTACGAAACTCCCCTTTTTCTACTTACGGCTCGCTGGAGGGCTGAATTCCTTGGGGAAATCGTGCGGCCGGGGCTTCCCCTGGCGCAGGACCCTCCGGGGAAGATTTCTTCCCCCGCTTTGAGGCCTTGGCCTCCAGATCTTCAGAAGCGGTCCTCTTCTCCCCCTGGAGGGAGGGATTCTCGATCCGCCTTTCTTGAGCGCCTCCTTAGCAGAGGCGGTAGTTTTCCTATTTCCCCCTTCGCCCTCTTCTGAAGGCGCAACCTCCAGCATCTTGACTAACACGGGATCCGACGTGGTCTCAGGGAGGGGGGCCGAACACCGTATCAGTTTGGCTTTCGCTATCCACTCCTGTTCAAGGGATAGCTGGTTAAAAGGCAAATCTATGACAAATAAACGGACGGTATGTCCGGACACAGGACTACTTACTTGAGTATCCGGGCGATTGCAGCTTAGGCCGGCGTCCTCGATCAAGTCCGGACACATCTCTTGTGATCCGAAGAACAATTTATACATCTCCACGGGTGTCGTACCCATGAAGTGTTGAAGAGCTCGCGGTCCCTCAGGATTGAATTCCCACAGGCGGAGGGGGCGGCATTTGCAGGGCAGAAGGCGCCGAATCAGCATAACCTGCGCCACTACGACCAGATTGATCTCCCTCTCTCGGAGGTCTCGAATCCGGCCCTGTAATATTGGTACGTCCTTGGACGGCCCCCAGTCAAGCCCTTTGTTGGCCCATGATGCCAGCCGTTGTGGAGGGCCCGAGCAAAAGGCGGGTGGCGGCACCTGCCTGCTGCCCCTGGGGGCGGTGATATAGAACCACTCCTGTTGCCACAAGCCGAGGTCCTCTTGAAAAGAGCCCTCGGACCATGGAGCATCGACCCTCTTGCTTATGACTGCCCCTCCGCACTCTACCTGTCGCCCCTCGATCATCTTCGGCTCCATGTTGAAGGTCTTGAGCCACAAACCGAAGTGAGGGGTAGTGCGGAGGAAGGCTTCGCAGACGACAATGAACGATGAGATGTGGAGGATGGACTCCGGAGCCAAGTCATGGAATTCCAGCCCGTAATAAAACATGAGCCCTCTCACGAAGGGGTCCATCGGGAAGCCTAAACCCCGATGGAAGTGAGACACGAACACAACGCTCTCACCAGGCTCAGGAGTGGGAACAGCATGCCCTTGGGCGGGCAACCTATGCGAAATCTCGTAGATTAGGTATCTGGCATCTCTCAGCTTTAGCACGTCTTCTTCCGTGACGGAGGAGGGCATCCACCGGCCCTGAAGGTCGGAGCCGGACATTATCGAAGGTCCGAAGCACCCGAATCTGGAGCCTTGTGAGTTGGAACTCGGGGCGAGGGGCGGATTCGATTGAGGATCAAAGGAAAGGGACAGGCCTGGGTCTCGTTATAAAGGGGGAGAATACCAAGTGCCATCCCCATGACCGTTTGGAACTCGCCTTCGATGGAGAGGGCATGGCAACGGGCGCGGTTGGGTTACCCACGTCCGTATTGATGAGAATCCCGGAATAAGGGGACACGATCTCTGCTTCGACAAGATGTGCCAAGGAAACCGCTTTGCTAAACGCGATGAGGTGGAATAATAAAAACGATTCGAATAAAGGCTTGGCCGTGGCGTGACGTCACGCCACGAAATACGTCAGCAGATTGAACTTATGTAAATATTATTCTCTCTATGGAGGTATGTGGAATTTATTTTGCAGAGCCGGACACTATCCTGGTGTTCACAATCTTCTATGAGTTATTCGGAGGAGGAACCTGCCTTGCAATGCTGAAGACAATATGCGCGCCGGACTCGTCGTCATTGAAGCCTGGTTCAGGGGCTACTGAGGGAGTCCTGGACTAGGGGGTGTCCGGATAGCCGAACTATCATCATTGGCCAGACTCCAAGACTATGAAGATACAATATTAAAGACTTCGTCCCGTGTCCGGATGGGACTTTCCTTGGCGTGGAAGGCAAGCTTGGCAATACGGATATGTAGATCTCCTACCATTGTAACCGACTCTGTGTAACCCTAGCCCTCTGCGGTGTCTATATAAACCAAAGGGTTTTAGTCCATAGGACGAACAACAATCATACCATAGGCTAGCTTCTAGGGTTTAGCCTCCTTGATCTCGTGGTAGATCCACTCTTGTACTACCCATATCATCAATATCAATCAAGTAGGAGTAGGGTTTTACCTCCATCGAGAGGGCCCGAACCTGGGTAAAAACATCGTGTCCCTTGTCTCCTATTACCATCCGCCTAGACGCACAGTTCGGGACCCCCTACCCGAGATCCGCTGGTTTTGACACCGACAATGGTACTTTCTGTCGTATGGGATTAACTGATAAAAATCTCAAGACGTCCAATACTGTTTTCCATGGAGTGGTGCCTAGTAGGTCAGCGTACCCTCTAGGCAAGATTGAGCTAGAAGTGGCCTTTGGAGATGAGTATGATTCCAGGGCCGAGAAGTTGACCTTTGTGGTTGTCAAGATCAGAAGCCCGTACCACGCTCTGTTTGGACGGCTAGCTTATGCTAAGTTCATGGCACGACCTTGTTATGTTTATTTGCAGCTCAAGATGTCGGGCTACAAAGGGACCATTATAGTGCATGGGAGCTGGAAAATAGCTTTGGAGTGCGAAGAGGGTGATGCTGCTTATGTTGAGTCTGTCTACGCAATAAAGGAGTTGAAGTTCTATAAAGATAATTTCAATTCGGATGATATGACATCTCTGAACAAACGTACTATAGAGCATGATCCGGTGCTGAAGTTTAAATCAGCCGATGACACTAAACTGGTTGATTTTGTTCCTGGCGACTCATCCAAGCAGTTCAGTATCAGTGCTAACCTGGATCAAAAATAGGAAAGCGTGCTCATCGATTTCGTCCATGAGAACCGGGACATCTTTGCATGGAAATCTTCTGACATGCCAGGTGTACCGAGGGAACTCACTGAGCACACTCTTAACATAGATCCAAAGTTTAAGCCGGTCAAGCAACTCCTTCGTCGCTTCAATGAGGAGAGGCGTAAGGCCATTGGAGAAGAAGTGGCCCGCTCTTAGCGGCTGGGTTCATTGTTGAAGTCTTTCTTCCTGAGTGGTTGGCTAACCCGGTGTTGGTGCTTAAGAAGAACTACACTTGGCATATGTGTGTGGGCTACACGGGCTTAAATAAGGCTTGTCCGGCTGATCCTTTTGCTCTCCCTCGTATTGATCAAATCATTGATGCTATGGCGAGTTGTGAGCGGTTGAGTTTTTTAGATGCTTATTCTGGTTATCATCAGATCAAGATGGTAGTTAAGGACCAGGAGAAGACAACTTTCATCACTCCCTTTGGAGCCTTCTGCTTTGTGTCTATGCCCTTTGGGCTTAAGAGTGCCTAGGCGACTTACCAGCGGTGTGTGCAGAACTGTCTCCATAGTCAGATTGGGCGCAATGTTCATGCTTATGTGGATGATATTATGGTGAAATCCAGAGAGAAACCTTGATAGATGATTTGAAGGAGACCTTCGACAATCTCCAGGTCTACAAGATGATGCTTAACCCGACCAAATGCGTTTTTGGTGTGCCAGCAGGCAAGCTTTTGGGTTTTCTGGTTTCTAAGAGAGGCATTGAGGCTAACCCGGAGAAGATCAAGGCCATTACCTCCATGGCAAAGCCGGCGTGTATTAATGATGTTCAGCGCCTGGCGGGTCATATTGCTGCCTTAAGCCGGTTCATAAGCCGGTTGGGTGAGAAGGCCATACCGCTATACCAGATGATGATGAAAACAGATGACTTTGTCTGGAGCGATGCTTCTAATGACGCATTTGAGGCTTTGAAGAGACAGCTCGCTAAGGTGCCAATACTTGCTGCTCCTATTGACAAGGAGCCGTTATTGTTATATGTGGCTGCTAACACTCGGGCCGTCAGTGTAGCCATTGTGGTGGAACGGAAAGAGGCTGGCAAGGAATATCCGGTTCAACGGTCGGTTTACTATATCAGTGAGGTGCTTATTGAGTCCAAGCAGAGGTATCCACACTGACAGAAGCTCGTTTATGGGGTGTTCATGGCCAGCCGGAAGCTAAAACAATATTTTCTGGGTCATGCCATCACTGTGGTCAGTTCTGCTCCCTTAGGGGATATTATTCAAAACGGAGAAGCCACAGGGTGGGTAGCCAAGTGGGCCATTGAGCTTGGGCCTCATGGTTTGAAGTATATGCCTCGCACTGACATCAAGTCTCAAGGATTTCATCAACGACTGGACAGAGCTGCAGATGCCTAAAGAGAAGCCAGATAACACATATTGGACAATTTACTTTGATGGATCCAGGCAATTGGAGGGCTTGGGGGCATGAGTTGTCTTAGCTTCCCCTCGAGGTGACAAGTTTTGTTATGTTCTAAGGTTTATGTTTCCCTGTACTAACAATGTAGCTAAGTATGAAGCCTTGCTCCATGGTCTTCGGATGGCTAAGGAGATGAACTTAAGCCGGGTGAGATGTTCGGCGACTCAGACTTGGTATCTCAACAAGTCTTAGGCACATGGGATTCTAAGGATCCACTCATGGCGGCTTATCTCCGCGAAGTTGATGTTATTGCTGGGCACTTCAAGGGTTATCAATTGGAACACATTGATCGCAGGAAAAATGAGGCGGTTGATGCCTTAAGCCGGTTGGGGTCTCAGCATAAGCCGGTGCCAACTAACACTTTCCTGGATGTTATGCATAAACCTTCTGTCAAATTGCCTATAGAGGAAGATATGACTATTCCTGACCCGAAGGCACAATTGGTGGTGGCTCTTCATGCTATCCCAGATTGGACAGTACCATATTTGGCTTATATGACCAGGGATGAGTTACCTGAGGATAAAACTTTGGCCAAACAGATAACTCGACAGTCTAAGTCAATGACAATTGCCAATGGCGAGTTACACCATTGCAGTGTCACTGGGGCGTTTCAGCGTTGCGTCTCTCCCGAGGAGGGTCATGAGATTCTTTGTGAGATTCATGAAGGAGATTGTGGTCATCATGCCGACTCAAAGTCCCTTGTGGCCAAAGCTTTGCATCATGGATTTTATTGGCTGACGGCTCATGCTGATGCTGAGGATTTGGTCAGTAAATGTGATGGTTGTCAGAAATTTTCACGGCAAGCTCATGTGCCAGCTCAAGAATTGAGAACGATTCCAATTACTTGGTTGTTTGCTATCTGGGGGCTCGATTATGTTGCACCTTTTAAAATGTCTAAGGATAAAAAGACTCACCTTTTGGTGGTGGTTGACAAATTCACAAAGTGGGTCGAAGAAGAGCCGATCAGTAAGTGTGATGTGGCAATGGCGGTTCAATTCATTAAAAAGGTGATTTTTTTCACTTTGGCTTTCCCCACAGCATCATAACTGATAATGGCACTAATCTGTCCAAAGGTGCTATGAAAGAGTTTTGTCAACATGAGCATATTCGACTTGACGTGTCGTCAGTAGCTCACCCCCAATCCAATGGTCAAGCTGAAAGAGCCAATCAAGAAATTTTGAGAGGCATCAAGCCCCGGCTTATGGTTCCTTTGCAAAGGACGCCGGTTTGTTGGGTGGAGGAGTTACCTTCAGTGATATGGAGTATCAATACTACCCCCAACAGATCTACAGGTTACACGCCTTTTTTCATGGTATACAGAGCAGAGGCGGTTCTCCATTGTGACATCCGTCACAACTCACCCCGTGTGGTGGCTTACATTGAAGCTGATAATGAACAAGCACGTCAGGATCCACTTTGACCTATTAGATGAGAAGCATGACCTTGCGGCAGCCCGCTCAGCGATTTACCAACAATATCTACACCATTACCACAGCCGCCGGGTTAAGTCCAGAACCATTCAAGAAGGTGATTTAGTGCTCCGGATCATCCAGGATCAAACTGACATGCACAAATTATCCCCACCTTGGGAAGGACCCTTTGTGGTCAGCAAGAACCAACGGGTCATACTACCTTATCGATATTCGAGAGTACAAGGACTCACGCAAGTCGGAGGAGGAGACCCGCCGGCCGTGGAATATTGCTCACCTTCGACCTTACTACACTTGAGCCACTGGCTCTTATGATGTACATATTTTGACAATGTATATATTATGAGGATTATAATAAAGTCGGCATCCCTGATAAAGCAGGGCCTCTGTCGTTTTCATCTTCAATAATGAGTTTTCTTCATCATGATTTCAAGATCACTAGGGGGCTTGATCGTATTCGAATCACAGACATTAACCCTTTTTGTCGGGGATATACCCCGTGGTATGACCCAGCTGGAGTTGTTAACCGGCTGAGACTTGGCAAACCGGCGGATGGTAAACCGGCAGAGAGTCAAGACAGATGGCTAAGACAGACAGTAAACCGGCTGGTGGTAAACCGGCAGACAGTTAAGACAGATGGCTAAGGCAGACGGTACACCAACGAGTGTTAAACCGGCAGACAATGTTAAACCGGCAGACAATGCTAAACCGACGGACAATGTTAAACCGACAGACAAAGTTAAACCGGCAGACAATGTTAAACCGGCAGACGTTAAGAAGCCCAGGAAGGGAAGTCAAAGTAGTTTTAAGTTAAAGTCCGAGTTGGACTCCACATGTAACCTGCCCCTTCAACATATATAAGGAGGGGCAGGGCTCCTCAAAGGGGGGGGGGGGGGGGGGGGGAGAAAAAGAAACAATCTCCAGGGCTAGACACAACTAGAGGAAAGCCGGTTTACGGCGACTCCCTCGTGATGATAATGAGATCTAGCCTCAAACAGCATGTAGATTTGTTACCGGATGATGTTTCCCGGGGCCCGAAGCTGTCTAAACCCTTGTCTTGTGTTGCGTCTCTCGATTCCTCTCAACCCCTCTCAAGCTACCACGTAGATGCGTTGGCTTCGCGACTAAGTCATTACACTAAGGACATCTGACGTGTTAATTCCACGACAGTTGGCGCCCACCGTGGGGCAGGCGCACGGTGGTGATGAGTTCTTGAGGGGATCTTTTCTAGGGTTTGAGAAGTTTGCAATTTTCCGGATCAAACCGGCGTGGAAGGATTCGTCAATCAAGACCAAAGAAGTCATCAGCGGCGGCATATACAAAATTGAGATTAGAAAAGATTAGGGTTACAGTTTTTGTCATCCGCAGTCTTGCGATTGGTTTGTTTGTTTTCAAGTCGCCAAGACCGGCAGTAATTGTTTCTCAAAGCGCCGAGACGGACGGATTTCTGAAGAAGACGCATCAACTCTGAGTCGGCCCCGTGGCCTATGTCGTCGAGTTACTGTCACCGCCTCTGGCTCTGCTAGTCTCCGTCTCGGTCCCCGCGGACAAGTCGCCAGGCTACACCTCTTGAGCCGCCTGTTGTTTTTTGATTCGCCGTTGCCGCCGAGCGTGGCTGGATTTTTTCTGCCGTGGCACATGCGCAACAATGGATTAGATGCTATTCCACTGCTATTCCCTGGCATGACAACCGAAGGCTACAAATCAATCGGCAAATCTGGATGGAAGAAAAGTCAAAGTTGAAAAAAGGGGGTTACTACCTACAAGGAAAACACGGACGTGGATTCATTGAACCGGCCACGATTCAGAAGAAGATGTCTCTAGGCTTGGATTCCTCTTGCGACTTGCTTCGTCGAAACACTGCGCCTCCGCTGTCACCGGTTTGCACATCCAACTCACCGCTGTCGCCTCGTCTCGCCTCTGCCTCTGCCGGTTGCCGTCAAGTCGCCTACCACCAGCTCTAAACCGGTCACGCCGACCACTTCTGAGTCGCCCCGCGCCCTCGCCTACAAACCGCCACCACACCCGTCAGCCTGCTTGCTTGCTCCTTCCATGACCCGTGCATCACATCGTGAGCACGCTGCTCTCGGGCTGCCGCGGACGCCGTCCACCTCCGCTATGAATCGACTTCTGCTGCTGCTGACCCAGCCTGCCCAACTACTGTCGCAAAATCACCAAGGGCTCCATTTCACCTGCGAGTCGCCGCCCCCGCCACTATGGTTAAACCGGCCCCGCTTCTACTTCCGTGGCCGAACCAACCCGGATTCGCCTTCACCGAGCCGCCGCCATAACCCGCCCGGCCGCGGGCCTCCTCGCCAGCAACTGCATCAACCGTTGAGCCGCCATCGAGATTCCCTGGTCTCACTTCTCCTTGTTGGACGTCGCCCTAGCCTCGCCGCTGGCGCCGGTCTACGGGCCTCTGCCGCGTTAAACCGCCGTAAACCACAACAGCTCTCTCTACTCCAAGACGCCTCACCAGGAATGTTTTGAGTCGCCAGCGATCAACCCGGCCCCTGCTCCACTGCGCCACGCGCCTAGTTGTGCCCGAGTCTCCCTCCGCCGGCTGCGCCAAGCAAATTTTTCTCCCCGACCCGCCTGCATGGCTCACCCCACCGGGTCACACATTCATCTCTGAATGTTTTCCTTCGCCAGGCCAGCCCGCGAGTTGCCGCCAACACCACCGACATCTCCCTCTGCAGCAGCATCGGGTCCGGTCTGACCCGCCGGGCCTAAAGTCGCCCTTGCCGGTGTGCCGAGCTGCTGCTTCGGCCCACCTTAACCTTGCGCTTCTGCCACCGCAGCCGCACCGAGTCTTCCTCAAAATGCAGCAATGTGAAAACCGACCTCGCTGCAGGCTCCGACCGCACGGCGCCCGACGCCATGAGCTGCCCGTCGCGCCGGCCCCGCCTCCTGCTGCGCGCTGCTGCTGCCCTGAGTTGATTTGAGCCGGCCATGTTGCTAGGCTGCCTCCGCGACTGCCGCGCCGCATCGCCGGGTTACCGCTGTTGCGGTCACGGATGTGCCATAAACCGCCTTGAGCTTGCCAGGTCGTCTGTGCTCCGCCTCGCCCGCGGACTCTGCCCCGCTATGCCGTGCCCGCCGGCTCCGGTCGCATCACTGCTGCCGCTCCTCCGGCCGCCGGCCACCTTGACGATCTCTGCCGTTGCACCGGCTACCTCCCGCGCTCGGCCGCATTACCACTGTAGGCCTCCGAGCTGCGCCGGGCCTCGCTTCTCTGCTGACCTTGGCTGCCAGGTTGAGCTGCCGTCCTCTTGACCAAGATGGGTTCTACCAAAACCAAAACAAACGCCACCGGCTCACCTCGTTGCTCCTCCGCCGCGAACCGCGCCTTGGCCACTGCTGCAGTCTCCCGTCGCTGGTGTTGCTAAGTCGCCTACCGCCTCGAGGGCCGACTCCTGCTCTCGCGCTTGACCTGAGAGAGGTAGCCTTGTGCTCTACAGGCAGCTCCCGAGCCATTCACCTACAAGCCGCCTCCCGCCGTTGCCACACCTCGCTTCGGCCCTGAGCTGCTGCCTCTATCGTCGTGGCTCCGCTTCAAGTCGCCCTTGCCACTGGCTCGCTGTCGTCGCTCGTTTCCATCGCGAGCCGCCCTCGAGACCCACTCACTGTTGTGCCTCCGAGCCACTCCCGTTCTGTTGGATTACCGTGCTGCTGGGTCGGGCTGAGAACCTGCTTCTGTCGGTTTGTCTCCGATGTTCACGGGTCAAGAAAGGAACTTTTGCGGGCGGTTCTTTCCGATCAAATTGAGGATAAAAACCGTGTGAACTGTGCTGCAGGATTCGGTCCAAGCTTCTTCAGGAATTAGCGCTACTGGTCTGATTACGTGTCCATCCAGCACACATGTTTCTTGCTTGAATGGGAAGGAACTATAACTGTCTACTAGCAGAAGCCGAAGAAATACCTGAATAGCTTCATGTTTTGGTGAGGCTCAACACGAGCGTGCTTCAAAAATCAATTGAGTAGCAAAACACATCCCAAGGCACCAATATATCTGCAAGGGAAAATTCAGCAAGCGCACATGCGTGCATGTGTGACATGGAGCCATAAAAACCTGCTACATCGTCAAGTGCTGGCTCAAACTGTCAGCCCGGGTGACAGCTGTTCCGCTTCAATTGCTAATTAAACAAATTGGTTACCAGCTTGGTGCAAGGAATTGATCAGCTGTATAGTTGCAGCCGACTTGCCGCCACAACCGGCTCATGACACCAACTAAACCTGCCACTATTACCAGTTTATTATACCATCTGATTCATTTTTTATATGGTTACCTTCGGAAAATACCAGGTGCTATCTGCCTTTTCTACTTTTCAATATATATTCATCTTAAGAGCAATTACTTTGGCTTGTGATATTTGATGCAGGATAATTATTCATTACAAAAGGTGGTATTATATCACGGTTACGGAGCGTGCTAGTATGATTCTGCACTAGTGTTCGTCCGTGTCATGCTGCTCAATGGACATGTGCAAACCGCCGTCCTTGCAGTCCGGTCTGCATCAACATACGGTTGACTCACCCGTCCGCACCGGCTTACAATGCCGCGGCCGACTCATCTATCCGAACCGCCTCTGATGCTGCGGTCGTCCTTGTCGTCCGTCTCTCGCGGCCTGGTCTACATCAGCATACCGGGCCGCAGCTATCTGCATGAGCTTTTTATTAGGTATGAGTAAGTCACAGCTTGGGTAGCCCGGTTTTCTTTCAAATTGGAGGCAAATTATCATCAACCATCGTTTGCACTGGATAGCTCAATGGGAACGTGCACAAGTCGCCGCCACTACAGTTTTGGTTAACTTCAAATCACCAGTTGGAAGGAACCATTGGCCGAGTTGCTGACATGGCTCATACGAGATCATTTATAACCCGCCGTAGTCAATCAACCTTCTGTGGATTCACATTGCGTTATCAGCACCGATGATATATACGTTCTGCTATGGTTAGGTACGGAGAATCTCAAGACAACTCCTTGAGTCATCTTAAGACTCGGAGGCTACGATGATATGAGCAGCAAGTTTTGCCAGTTTCAGCAAATTCAAGGCCCCAGAATGTTGAAGGGAAACCCGATCCCGGAGGCTACAGTTATATTGGTGCAAATTTAAAGGCCGTCGTGAAATTTCCGGCTTAAAAAGAAGGACTCCGGTTTAAAATCCGGTTCAAGGGAAATTTATCTCCCACAAAGCTCTGAAGCTCTCAAATCCGGTTTTAAAATCCTGGTTCAAGAAGAATTTATCTCTTGCAAAACGTTAAAAGTTGCCGAAGAGGACCTGTTACCATGATGCACGGTTCAAGCATGGGTATTCCGCCTTATTGGCTTATCATATTATTGGTTACATAGGGGCTTCAGCTGACAAAGCGGAGTTCTGTCCATTAATCCGGCTATCACGCCACAACAAAGCTTGGGAGCTTCACACCCAAGGGGCCAAAGAGAGTCTTGTTGCTATGCGCAACTCAAACATAGGTACCCATTGAGCACAACTCACAAAGTTACTTGGGGGCTCTTTGGGTAAAGTAACAAAGTGTTTGAAAGGACCCTTGTAATTGGGTATCGACCCATGGCTTGGAAGCCTGGTGTATTCACCTAAAACCCTGGGTTAACCTGCCTTCATCAAGTAAGCCACTCCTATCCAGGTAATCCTGGCATGACCCATCGAACGTTTGAAAAGTCAATCTTATACAGACCCTGAACTTGTCGAAGTTAAAACGACGATTGGTTAGTTGGAGGCTCATCTTAAAAGGCTTTGTAAAATGGTTTAACTCAGTGGCCTGGCAGCCCATGAAAAGCCTCGAATTTGGGCCTGGCAGCCCTTGAAAAGCCTAGATTACATGGTTTTATTTGCCTTTGTCAAGATTTTTCTCCTTTGATAAATTTTATGTTGAACCGGTGTCTATTGACCCGGTATGGCTTTTCAGTCATCTAATTAATCCGGTGTTTATTGACCCGGCCTGGCTTTGGACTATAAGTCGCCAGTATATATTTGGATTGCTCCATTGGAATCATGCGCTTATAAATCATTGGGTATATTATTCAAATAGTCAACATGGCTGGATTTTATTATGGTTATCAATAACCAGTATTATGATCAAGGTTTTCAAAGTCGCTTTAGCGCAATGGCTATCATATTATCAATGGATATGATTTATTTTCCAATTCAAGGAATAGTCCCGAGTCGCTGCAGGCTTACATTCGGGGGCTTCCTGATCTTATTCAAATCATAGCTATTAACCCTTATGGTCCGGCTTCTTGCTCATATTTGAAGCATATCCTTGTTTTCCCTCATTTGGCTTGATTTTCTGAAGATTTTTCTGGTTCTTCTTGATATTATCTTGCCTTTTTTGGCTTCAAGTGATTCCGGCCATTTAGCCTTCAATCTCACAGCTCATATTTGAGGCATGCCTGTGGTTTCTATTACCCAGCTTAAGGAGAGGTGACAAGTCGCCCATACATGATGATATCAAGTACTTGTAAGTTTTCGCTTCTAAACGTTTTGGGTTATCACCCTTACTGCACAAGTATCATAAACCGGCAGTATGATTCAATATCACATGTATGATATTGTTATTATAATTATGTCTAAATTCTGGTTAAACCAGCCCTATCTATAACTGTTTTAAAACATCAATGGTTGTATGTGAGGTATTATGACCCGCCCTGCGGTAAACCACCAAAGGCTCTTGTGATCTACTTGCGTCTAGGATAATTCAAAATTTTCATCTGCACCAGTCAACATCATGATAAGTCTGAAAGAATAACTATCAAGTGGCAGCTTAACAACATTGAGCACAACATAAACATGCATGATGGCACGGCAGAGCAAAGTTATTTCTACCCTATTACATGACTTAAAATAGTCAAAATGATTAACTATTTTTCAGAAGATCACAAATATGAAACACCCAGCGGATCAATCTTCTTGACTCTGATGGCCTGACGCTTCCGGATCATCCCTCTCCGCTTCTTCATCCTACTCTACTTCCTGGAAGGTTGGTGATGACCAGTCAATGCCATTCAAAGCTTGGAATTCAGCTTCATCATCAATAAGCTCAGACAGTTCAACTTTAGGAGCAAAAGTGTGCTTACGGATTGGGGGTATTAGATCCTTCACTTTGTAAGACGACGTGGGCATCTTTTGATTTTCCAAGTTATAAGCCGATTGATATTTGGTAAGGTCTGTTTCATTGGCAATCACACTGGCCAGGGGACGTATGTTCTTCATGCAGGCGGCAAAGTCTTTCTTGTCAAAAGGGGTGCCATCTTCCTTAAAGCTTGGATACCCGATAGATATATTGGCCGGGTCTAGCTCCGGTAACCATGCTTTGGCCCGGCTTAAAGCCGTCACAACTCCGACTCTTGGAGATGATCGCTTCATCTCACTAAACCTTTTAGGCAGAATGGAAAGTTTCCTCAACACGTCAACCAAGAGAGTGGCGGCTTGGTTAGATGGAGAAATTGTGGCCAACGCGCGCTGAGCCTGAGTATAAAGCTGCTCCACTAGTGTGTAAACCGCCTTCAACTTCACAAACATATCTTGGTTGAGATTGGTGCTCCTAGGGCCTGCATAATAATCATGGATGGATTAAAGGCGGTTCATATCATCCAGGAAGATATTCAAATTTGACAATCATAAGGCGACTTACCAAAGATAGCCGAATAAGTCTGAGACACATGGCATTTTTAGCTGAAAAGTTCAGTGGTCACCTCCTCAAGAGCCGCCTCAGCCTTTTCAGCCCGTTGTGTCAAGGCAATCTTCTCTTCAGCCCAGGCGCTTTTTCAACTTCAAAGCCGGTCTTCAGTTTTTCTGCTTCAGCCACGTTGAATTCGAACTTTGAGTTCGCCTTCCGGGTCTCAGTTTCTTGCAGCTCCAGACGAGTCTTCAAGTCAGACAGCTCTGATTGAAGTTTTTCAGTGGTGGTCTGTGAAGGAAATATGCCCTAGAGGTAATAATAAAGTTATTATTTATTTCCTTATTTCATGATAAATGTTTATCATTCATGATATAATTGTATTAACCGGAAACATAATACATGTGTGAATACATAGACAAACATAGTGTCACTAGTATGCCTCTACTTGACTAGCTCATAAATCAAAGATGGTTAAATTTCCTAACCATAGACATGAGTTGTCATTTGATTAACGGGATCACATCATTAGGAGAATGATGTTATTGACTTGACCCATTCCGTTAGCTTAGCACTTGATCGTTTAGTATGTTGCTATTGCTTTCTTCATGACTTATACATGTTCCTATGACTATGAGATTATGTAACTCCCGTTTACTGGAGGAATTCTTTGTGTGCTACCAAACGTCACCACGTAACTGGGTGATTATAAAGGTGCTCTACAGGTGTCTCCAAAGGTACTTGTTGAGTTGACATATTTCGAGATTAGGATTTGTCACTCCGATTGTCGGAGAGGTATCTCTGGGCCCTCTCAGTAATGCACATCACTATAAGCCTTGCAGGCAATGTAGCTAACGAGTTAGTTACAGAATGATGCATTACATAACGAGTAAAGAGACTTTCCGGTAACGAGATCGAACTAGGTATTGAGATACCGACGATCGAATCTTGGGCAAGTAACATACCGAGGACAAAGGGAACAACGTATGTTGTTATGCAGTTTGACCGATAAAGAAATTCGTAGAATATGTAGGAGCCAATATGAACATCCAGGTTCCGCTATTGGTTATTGACCAGAAACAGTTCTAGGTCATGTCTACATAGTTCTCGAAACCGTAGGGTCCACACGCTTAAGGTTTTGATGACAGTTATATTATGAGTTTATGAGTTTTGATGTACCGAAGTTTGTTCAGAGTCCCGAATGAGATTACAGACATGACGAGGAGTATCGAAATGGTCGAGACATAAAATTGATATATTGGATGACTATATCGGACAGAGGAAAAGTTCCGGGGGTTATCGGATATATATCGGAGTACCGAGGTTACCGGAACCCCTCCCGGGAAGCTATTGGGCCTTATGGGCCTTAGTGGAAAGGAGAGAGGGAGGCCAGGAGGTGGCGCGCAGCCCCCCTTGCCCCAATCCGAATTGGGAAAGGGAAGGGGGGGGGGGGGGGCGCCCCCCTTCTCCTTCCTTCTCTCCACCTCCTCCTTCCCCCTTCTCCTACTTGGAATAGGAAAGGGGGGGGGGCAAACCTACTTGGAGTAGGATTGCTCCCCTAGGGCGCGCCTCTCCCCTTGGCCGACCCTCTCCTCCTCCCCCCCTTTATATACGGAGGAGGGGGGGCACCTCTAGACACAACAATTGATCTCCAAGATCTCTTAGCCGTGTGCGGTGCCCCCCTCCACCAAAGTCCTTGATAATATTGTAGCGGTGCTTAGGCGAAGCTCTGCGATGGTAGAACATCAAGATCATCACCACGACGTCGTGCTGACGGAACTCTTCCCTGACATTCTGCTGGATCGGAGTCCGGGGATCGTCATCGAGCTGAACGTGTGCTAGAACTCGGAGGTGCCGTAGTTTCGGTGCTTGATCGGTCGGGCCGTGAAGACGTACGACTACATCAACCGTGTTGTTCTAACGCTTCCACTTTCGGTCTACGAGGGTACATGGACATCACTCTCCCCTCTCGTTGCTATGCATTACCATGATCTTGCGTGTGCGTAGGAATTTTTTTTGAAATTACTACGTTCCCCAACAGTGGCATCCGAGCCTAGGTTTTATGCGTTGATGTTATATGCACGAGTAGAACACAAGTGAGTTGTGGACGATACAAGTCATACTGCTTACCAGCATGTCATACTTTGGTTCAGCGGCATTGTTGGATGAAGCGGCCCAGACCGACATTACGCGTACGCTTACGCGAGACTGGTTTTACCGCCGTGCTATGTACATGGGTGACTGGCGGGTGTCTGTTTCTCCAACTTTAGTTGAACCGAGTGTGGCTACGCCCGGTCCTTGCGACGGTTAAAACAGCACTAACTTGACGAACTATTGTTGTGGTTTTGATGCATAGGTAAGAACGGTTCTTGCTCAGCCCGTAGCAGCCACGTAAAATTTGCAACAACAAAGTAGAGGACGTCTAACTTGTTTTGGTAGGGCATGTTGTGATGTGATATGGTCAAGACGTGATGCTATATTTTATTGTATGAGATGATCATGTTTTGTAACCGAAGTTATCGGCAACTGGCAGGAGCCATATGGTTGTCGCTTTATTGTATGAAATGCAATTTCCCTGTAATTGCTTTACTTTATCACTAAGCGGTAGCAATAGCCGTAGAAGAAATAGTTGGCGAGATGACAACGATGCTACGATGGAGATCAAGGTGTCGCGCCGGTGACGATGGTGATCATGATGGTGCTTTGGAGATGGAGATCACAAGCACAAGATGATGATGGCCATATCATATCACTTATATTGATTGCATGTGATGTTTATCTTTTATGCATCTTATCTTGCTTTGATTGATGGTAGCATTATAAGATGATCTCTCACTAAATTTCACGATAAAAGTGTTCTCCCTAAGTATGCACCGTTGCTAAAGTTCATCGTTCCCAGACATCACGTGATGATCGGGTGTGATAAGCTCTACGTCCATCTACAATGGGTGCAAGCCAGTTTTGCACACGCAGAATACTCAGGTTAAACTTGACGAGCCTAGCATATGCAGATATGGCCTCGTAACACTGAGACCGAAAGGTCGAGTGTGAATCATATAGTAGATATGATCAACATAGTGATGTTCACCATTGAAAACTACTCCATTTCACATGATGATCGGTTATGGTTTAGTTGATTTGGATCACATGATCACTTAGATGATTAGAGAGATGTCTATCTAAGTGGGAGTTCTTAAGTAATATTATTAATTGAACTTAAATTTGTCATGAACTTAGTCCTGGTAGTATTTTGCAAATTATGTTGTAGATCAATAGCTCGCGTTGTTGCTTTCATATGTTTATTTTGATATGTTCCTAGAGAAAACTGTGTTGAAAGATGTTAGTAGAAATGATGCGGATTGGATCCATGATCTGAGTTTATCCTCATTGCTGCACAGAAGAATTATGTCCTTGATGCACTGCTAGGTGACAAACCTATTGCAGGAGCAGATGCATACGTTATGAACGTTTGGCTAGCTCAAAATGATGACTACTTGATAGTTTAGTGCACCATGCTTAAACGGCTTAGAATCGGGACTTCAAAGACGTTTTGAACGTCATGGACCATATGAGATGTTGGAGGAGTTGAAGTTAATATTTCAAGCAAATACCCGAGTTGAGAGATATGAAATCTCCAACAAGTTCTATAGCTAAAAGATGGAGGAGAATCGCTCAACTAGTGAGCATGTGCTCAGATTGTGTGGGTACTACAATCGCTTGAATCAAGTGGGAGTTTATCTTCCAGATAAGATAGTGATTGACAGAGTTCTCTAGTCACCATCATCAAGTTTGTAGAACTTCGTGATGAACTATAGTATGCCAAGGATGACGAAAACGATTCCCGAGCTCTTCGCGATGTTGAAATCAACGAAGGTAGAAATCAAGAAAGAGCATCAAGTGTTGATGATTGACAAGACCACTAGTTTCAAGAAAAGGGCAAAGGGAAAGCATGGGAACTTCAAGTAGAATGGCAAGCAAGTTGTCACTCCCGTGAAGAAGACCAAAGCTGGACCAAAGCCTGAAACTGAGTGCTTACATTGCAAAGGAAATGGTCACTGGAAGCAGAAATTCCCTGAATATTTGCTGGATAAGAAGAATGGCAAAGTGAACAAGGGTATATTTGATATACAGGTTATTGATGTGTGCCTTACTAGTGTTTATAGTAGCCCCTAAGTATTTGATACTTGTTCGGTTGCTAAGATTAGTAACTCAAAATAGGAGTTACAGAATAAACGGAGACTAGTTGAAGGGGAAGTGATGATGAGTTTTGCAAGTAGTTCCAAGATTGATATGATCATCATCACACACTCCCTATATTTTCGAGATTAGTGTTAAACCTAAATAAATGTTATTTGGTGTTTGCGTTGAGCATAAATATGATAAGATCATGTTTATTGCGATACGATTATTCATCTAAGATAGAGAATAAATTGTTATTCTTTTTACATGAATAAAACCTTCTATGGTCATACACCCAATGGTGATGGTTTATTGAATCTTGATCATAGTGATACACATATTCATAATGTTGATGCCAAAAGATGCAAAGTTAATAATGATAGTGCAACTTATTTGTGGCACTGCCGTTTTGGTCATATCGGTGTAAAGCGCATGAAGAAACTCCATAAAGATGGATTTTCGGAATCACTTGGTTATGAATCATTTGATGCTTGCGAACCATTCCTTTTGGGCAAGATGACTAAAACTCCGTTCTCCGGAACAATGGAACGAGCTACTGACTTATTGGAAATAATACATACCGATGTATGCAATCCAATGAGTGATAAGGCTCGCGGCGTGTATCGTTATTTTCTGTCCTTCAGAGATGATTTGAGCAGATATGGGTATATCTACTTAATGAAACATAAGTATGAAACATTTGAAAAGTTCAAACAATTTCAGAGTGAAGTTGAAAATCATCGTAACAAGAAAATAAAGTTTCTACGATCTGATTGTGGAGGAGAATATTTGAGTTACGAGTTTTGTTTACATTTGAAGCAATGCGGAATAGTTTCGCAACTCACGCCACCCGGGACACCACAGCGTAATGATGTGTCCGAACGTCGTATTCGTACTTTACTAGATATGGTGCAATCTATGATGTCTCTTATCGATTTACCACTATCGTTTTGGGGTTATGCATTAGAGACAGCTGCATTCACGTTTAATAAGGCACCATCTAAATCCGTTGAGACGACACCGTATGAACTATGGTTTAGCAGTAAACCTAAGCTGTTGTTTCTTAAAGTTTGGAGTTGCGATGCTTATGTGAAAAAAGGTTTCAACCTGATAAGCTCGAACCCAAATCGGAGAAGTGCGTTTTCATAGAATACCAAAAGGAAACTGTTAGGTACACCTCTCTATCACAGATCTGAAGGCAAAACATTCGTTGCTAAGAATGGATCCTTTCTAGAGAAGGAGTTTCTCTCGAAAGAAGTGAGTGGGAGGAAAGTAGAGCTTGATAAGGTAATTTGTACCTTCTCCTGAATTGGAAAGTAGTTCATCACAGAAATCAGTTCCTGTGATTCCTACACCAATTAGTGAGGAAACTAATGATGATGATCATGAAGCTTCAGATCAAGTTACTACCGAACCTCGTAGGTTTTCCAGAGTAAGATCCGCACCAAAGTGGTACGGAAATCCTGTTCTGGAAGTCATGTTACTAGACCATGATGAACCTACAAACTATGAGGAAGCGATGATGAGCCCAGATTCCGCGAAATGGCTTGAGGACATGAAATCTGAGATAGGATCCATGTATGAGAACAAAGTGCGGACTTTGGTGGTGCTGCCCGATGATCGGCAAGCCATATTGTATAAATGGATCTTTAAGAGGAAGACAGATGCTAATAGTAGTGTTACTGTCTACAAAGCTCAACTTGTCAAAAAAAAAAAGTTTTCGACGAGTTCAAGGTGTTGACTACGATGAGATTTTCTCAACTGTAGCGATGCTTAAGTCTGTCCGAATCATGTTAGCAATTGCCACATTTTATGAAATCTGGCAAATGGATGTCAAAACTGCATTCCTTGATGGTTTTCTTAAAGAAGAGTTGTATATGATGCAACCAGAAGGTTTTGTCAATCCTAAAGGTGCTAACAAAATGTGCAAGCTCCAGTGATCCATCTATGGACTGGTGCAAGCATCTCGGAGTTGGAATATACGCTTTGATAAGTTGATCGAAGCATATAGTTTTATACAGACTTGCGGTGAAGCCTGTATTTACAAGAAAGTGAGTGGGAGCACTACATCATTTCTGATAAGTATATGTGAATGACATATTGTTGATCGGAAATAATGTAGAATTATTCTTCAAAGCATAAAGGAGTGTTTTGAAGGAGTTTTTCAAAGAAAGACCTCAGTAAAGCTACTTACATATTGAGCATCAAGATGTATTGAGTTAGATCAAAACGCTTGATAAGATTTTCAATGAGTACATACCTTGACAAGATTTTGAATTAGTTCAAAATGGAACAGTCAAAGAAAGAGTTCTTGCCTGTGTTGCAAAGGTGTAAAATTGAGTAAGACTCAAATCCCGACCACGGCAGAAAATAGAAAAGAGAATGAAATCCATTCCCTATGCCTCAATCATAGGTTCTATAAAGTATGCTATGCTATGTACCAGACCTATTGTATACCTTGCTCTGAATTTGGCATGGGAGTACAATAGTGATCTAGGAGTAGATCACTGGACATTGATCAAGAATGTCCTTAGTGAGGACTAAGGAAATATTTCTCGATTATGGAGGTGATAAAAGAGCCCGTCGTAAATAGTTACATGGGTGCAAGCTTTTACACCGATCCAGATGACTCTAAGTCTCAATATGGATACATATTCAAAGTGGGAGCAATTAGCTAAAGTAGCTCCGTGCAGAGCATTGTAGACATAGAATATTTGCAAAATACATACAGCTCTGAATGTGACAAACCCGTTGACTAAGCTTCTCTCACAAGCAAAACATGATCACACCTCAGTACTCCTTGGGTGATTAATCACATAGCGATGTGAACTAGATTATTGACTCTAGTAAACCCTTTGGGTGTTGGTCACATGACAATGTGAACTATGGGTGTTAATCATATACATATATGAATATTGGTGTTAAATCACATGGTGATGTAAACTAGATTATTGACTCTAGTGCAAGTGGGAGACTGAAGGAAATATGCCCTAGAGGCAATAATAAAGTTATTATTTATTTCCTTATTTCATGATGAATGTTTATTATTCATACTATAAATTGTATTAACCGGAAACATAATACATGTGTGAATACATAGACAAATATAGTGTCACTAGTATGCCTCTACTTGACTAGCTCGTAAATCAAAGATGGTTAAGTTTCCTAACCATAGACATGAGTTGTCATTTGATTAACGGGATCACATCATTAGGAGAATGATGCGATTGACTTGACCCATTCCGTTAACTTAGCACTTGATCGCTTAGTATGTTGCCATTGCTTTCTTCATGACTTATACATGTTCCTATGACTATGAGATTATGTAACTCCCATTTACCGGAGGAACACTTTGTGTGCTACCAAACGTCACAACATAATTGGGTGATTATAAAGGTGCTCTACTGGTGTCTCCAAAGGTACTTGTTGAGTTGACATATTTCGAGATTAGGATTTGTCACTCCGATTGCAAGCAATGTAGCTAATGAGTTAGTTACGGAATGATGCATTACATAATGAGTAAAGAGACTTGTCGGTAACGAGATTGAACTAGGTATTGAGATACCGACGATCGAATCTCGGGCAAGTAACATACCGATGACAAAGGGAACAACGTATGTTGTTATGCGGTTTGACCGATAAAGATCTTCGTAGAATATGTAGGAGCCAATATGAACATCCAGGTTCCGCTATTGGTTATTGACTGGAAACAGTTCTAGGTCATGTCTACATAGTTCTCGAACCCGTAGGGTCCGCACGCTTAAGGTTTTGATGACAGTTATATTATGAGTTTATGAGTTTTGATGTACCGAAGTTTGTTCGGAGTCCCGAATGAGATTACGGACATGACGGGGAGTCTGAAAATGGTCGAGACATAAAGATTGATATAATGGACGACTATATTCGGACTCCGGAAAAGGTCTGGGGGTTATCGTATATATATCGGAGTACCGAGGTTACCGGAACCCCTCCCGAGAAGCTATTGGGCCTTATGGGCCTTAGTGGAAAGGAGAGAGGGAGGCCAGGAGGTGGCACGCCGCCCCCCTTGCCCCAATCCGAATTGGGAAAGGGAAGGGGGTGGCGGCCCCCCTTCTCCTTCCTTCTCTCCACCTCCTCCTTCCCCCTTCTCCAACTTGGAATAGGAAAGGGGGGGGGCCAAACCTACTTGGAGTAGGATTGCCCCCCTAGGGCGCCCCCCTCCCCTAGGCCAACCCTCTCCTCCTCACCCCCTTTATATATGGAGGAGGGGGTCACCTCTAGACACAACAATTGATCTCCAAGATCTGTTAGCCGTGTGCGGTGCCCCCCTTCACCAAAGTCCTCGATAATATTGTAGCGGTGCTTAGGCGAAGGTCTGCGGCGGTAGAACATCAAGATCATTACCACGCCGTCGTGCTGGCAGAACTCTTCCCCGACATTCTGCTGGATCGGAGTCCGGGGATCGTCATCGAGTTGAACGTGTGCTAGAACTCGGAGGTGCCGTAGTTTCGGTGCTTGATCGGTCGGGCCGTTAAGACGTACGACTACATCAACCGTGTTGTTCTAACGCTTCCACTTTCAGTCTACGAGGGTACGTGGACATCACTCTCCCCTCTCGTTGCTATGCATCACCATGATCTTGCGTGTGCGTAGGATTTTTTTTGAAATTACTACATTCCCCAATAGTCTGTACATACACCGGATCAAAATCATAAGTCAGATTTAGCTATAAACATGAAGTCCCAAGCCTTTTGCAAGAAACAACACTTGGCACTGGGGGCTAATGTCTACCGAAAAACTACTCATGAAACGGCTTATGTGAATAAGTCCGAAGCACTTTGCGAGCAAGAATACTTGGCACTTGGGGGCTAATTGATGTCTACTACACAACCTTCTTATGGTAGACGTTGTTGGGCCTGCAAGTGCACAGGTTTGTAGGACAGTAGCAAATTTCCCTCAAGTGGATGACCTAAGGTTTATCAATCCGTGGGAGGCGTAGGATGAAGATGGTCTCTCTCAAACAAACCTACAACCAAATAACAAAAAGTCTCTTGTGTCCCCAACACACCCAATACAATGGTTAATTGTATAGGTGCACTAGTTCGGAGAAGAGATGGTGATCCAAGTGCAATATGGACAGTAGATATAGGTTTTTGTAATCTGAAAATATAAAAACTGTCGAGGAAAACTGATCCACGGACACCTATGGGACTGGCGGATCGAGCCCCTTTCGGTTCGGCGGGGGGCGGAGGCCGCACGAAGAGCGGATCGAGGCGAAGCACACGAGCGGTTTACCCAGCTTCAGAGCTCTCCGGAGAGATAATACTCCTACTGCTGCATGTCTGAGTGTATTGAGTTCTTGCTCGGGAGCGCTGAGTGCTACAGTACACTCTAGCTGCTAACGAGACCAAGCGTGCGTGTTTTTCTGCCTTCGAACCCCCCTCTACGTTGCGCATGGGCCTCCTTTTATATGCTCAAGGGGTCACCGACAGGTGGCAACGTAGACAAGGGTAAAAATGGAAAGGTGTTGCGGTTGGTACAACTACCTGTATAGTGTATCATACCTAACCCTGACGGCAGAGGACAAAGGCATTAAATGCCCGTCTGCGTCGCCCAAATAGTGCAAAAAGGGACCGTCAGGGACGCCACCGCTTGCCACGATGGCAATCTTGTCAGCGCCGCTAGCCACCGCGCACCGCTGGCTGCACAGCCTCTTGCCACGCGCGCCTGGAAAGGTCCCAGGGCGACACGTTGGTGGATGTGCTGGAGCGCGGGTACAGAGTGGTAGCTTGCCGCGGCAAGCGCCTTGCCGCGGTCGTTGTCTTGTCGCGTCCAGAAGCTTGTCGCTCATCGGGCCTCGCCGGGACGCGTGGCGCATCGCGGCAAGTTCCTTGAGATGCCTCAGTTGGCCTTCCCGGCAAGCTCCTCTTGCCGGGGCCTTGTCTCCTTGGCTTGAATACTTTGTTCTTGAATGGCTCCAAAGGAACCACGGAGAACCTTGGCGGTCACCCGACAAGCCTTGCCGTGGGGTGCTGCGACTGCCCGTGCACAAGTTCGGGATACTAGGGTACCCCTACTCTAGTACACCGACAGGAGCCCCCGGGCCTGGGCCACACACGGTGCCAAGCGCTGTTGGGCCAGGCCCAAAACAGGGCACGGGCACGCGCGGCCTGGGTTACGCCGTATCTTACTCCGTATCCACCGCGCCCTCCCCGAACGGCACGCGTCGAATGCGGCGTCGTGGGAGAGATCATGGGTGGTTTCTTTATTCGGAAAGACGGAACGTCCGCCCCCTCCCTCTTTATAAGCAGGGGAAACAGGGGCAGTTCGCCCATCTCGCCGGTTGCTATTCCAATCTCAAAAATCCTCCGCCGCTCCCCCCTTTCTTCCCAAAGCTGAAAGAGAGCAGCGCTCTGCCCCCCATCGCCACCAGCACCACCAACGCCATCGATCTCCCCCACCACCTCCCCCATGGCTCCGAAAGCCGACAAGGGGAAGGGCGTGAAGTCGACCGAGGCGCAGCGGCTCGCGGTGCTGCGAAAGGAGCAGGCAACCTTCCCCCCCAAGCTCGCCGCGAAGGAGCTGAGGGAGTATTACTACCTCTTCTGGTCGACGGAGACGCGAGCGCATCCGCGCATGAAGGTACTCTCAGCCGCCGCTTCGGAACTGGCTCCGAATGGGTATCCCTTCTTCGCGTTGTTCTTCTACTACGGGCTCTGCCCGCCTTTCTCTGAGTTTTTCTGCGACATTATGAACACCTACGGGTTCCGCCTCCTTGACTTCACCCCCAATGCCGTTCTGACTATGGCAGTTTTCGCACATCTCTGCGAAAACTTTGTCGGAGTCAATCCAAATGTAGCTCTTTTTCGCCACTTCTTTATGCCCCGAGTTGAGAGAGGGGAGCCTTTATCCGGCGGAATCGCCTGGATCTCGAGAGCTGGCAAGAAGGAAGCTTATTTGGAGGGAGAGCTCCGCGGCAAGTGGGAGGAATGGAGAGCAGACTGGTGCTGGATTGTCGAGGAGAACCCGCAGCCGTTTACCGCCCAGCGCCAAGCCCCAGTAGCACGCGGCAACGATTGGAGCAGCGTGGCCCCGGAAGATGATAGGCTGAAGATTGCCGTCACCCGGATCCTACGCCTCAGGCTTGCCGGGCTCACTGTAGGCGCCGTTGGCGCAGATTTTCTTTGCCGCCGCATCGCCCCCCTGCAGGAGAGGAGGAGACCCGCCTGGGAATTCCAGAATGCGGCGGACATCATGAGGCTGCGCCCGGGCCTCAACTTCAACTTCACTGTCCTAGAACTGGAGGCAATGCTCCAGGAATTGTTCAAGCACGACCCTCAACATCCCGAAGTGTTCAGGTTGCCGAAGGGTGTCGTTCCGCTGTGCAACAACTCCTCGCTCGACCGCATCCGTGCAATGATGCCGCTATGCGATTCGCATGGAATTGTCCCAACTTGGCAAGAGCCTGCAGACGACGTCGTGCAGGAGTTCTTTGATGGCTTGGTAGAAGTGCCGGTCCGCTCCGATGAATAGAAAAGCCTTACTCACGACACCACCGATGCGGAGATGCAACGCATCACCACTAGGCTGGAAGAGGCGGCGGCAGCCGCTGCCACGGGAGAGTTTGGATTCACCGTGGAGGAGGCAGAGGCAGCAGAGGCGGCAAGCCTTGCCAAGTGAGAGGAGCTTGCCGGCGAGGGAGAGCTTGCCGGGCCTGAAGTCGAGTCGAGCGAGCCCGCCGAGGGTGTGAGCGGCTCGTTGAAGACCAACTCCTATTCCTCCTCATCTTCAGATAGCTTGCCGCAAGTAGAGCCCCCAGCTCCACCAAGAAGGCGCCTCCGCAAGGCCGGGGACGTAGCGGGGCGGCAGACGAGTCAACAGCCGCCGCGCCGTGCGACACGCTCTACCGCGGCAAGCACTGTTGCCGCAGGAGCACCTCACGCCGCTGCCGCAACTGGAGCGGGGTCCTCCCGGACCACCGTTTCTGCTCCTGCCGCTCCTCATGCCGCGGCGGCGGCCGGAGCTGGGCCGTCTCAGACCTCCGCCACTGCCCCCGCCAAGCGGCTAAGGGAACCTACTCCTCCGCCTCATCGCGCCGGAGGTGAGCCGGACTTCGACCTCTCCGCGCTCAGCTCCGACGAGGAAGAAGAAGAGTAAGATTCTTTGCTGTACTTGTAGTTCTTCAATTCTTGCTATTTTGTCTTGTATCTGATTTGCTTTACTCCGAACCCATTCCTTTTCTGGACTCTGACCCAGAGAGCGGCGAAGAGAGCCAAGGCCCCGGTGATTCTCATCGAGGACGAACCCACCGCGACAGCGGGGGGTGTGTCCGAGACCACCTTGCCGGACCCGGCAACTATTCCCCAAAGTAGCCCCCAGTGCAGCCCCCATCGTAAGTATATGGTTTACTTCCCGCTGTTAGGCGCGCATGGGTGCTCTTTCTTTGCTGACATCTGACTATTGGTTTGTGTAGGAGCAGAGCAGCCTCACCAGGACCGCTCAGAAGCCGCCCCCGACATGCCATCTACTTCGGCTACACCGCCAAGGGAGGGTTCCCCGGCAAGGGAGCGTTCTCCGGCAAGGGAGAAGTCTCCGGCAAGGGATAAGTCTCCGGCAAGGGAGAGTTCTCCGGCAAGGGACAGCACCGGCGACCCCCCGGTGATGGAGACCACGACTGTAGAGCCCAGTACAGGTAATCCCCTTGCTTGAAAACTTCCCTTGGGTTCTTCTTCTTCTGATTTTCTTTTTGGATATTTGCTTGACTTTTCTCCCTTTTCCGGCCGTCAGATCCCTCTGCCACGGAGCCAATGGAGATCGAGGTCGCCGGCAAGGAGAACGCGCGCGGCAATACCGACGACGCTGCTGCCACCGAAGAAGCAGTTGGCGCTGATGATCCCGCCGGGGAAGAGGCCGCAAAAGCTGCCGCCGCAAAAGCTGGCGAGGGGTCTGGTGATCGTACTGACGGCCCCGAGGCCGCAGGAGCGTCAGGCGCTACACCGACCGCCGATCCCCCCGCCGCTGCCGCAGCGTCAGGCTCTGAAGAGCCCCAGCCCGACACCTATTTGAAGGCCGACGATGGCGTCTTCATCAAGTTCCCCTGGGCGTCAAGCTCCAGGGCGCCGGTCAAAGGAGAAATCTTGGATGGAGAGGTGCTCGCCTCCTCTGGGCTGACGCTGGTTGACGCACCGAGCAGCAGCGGCGGCGAGTCTGAGGAGGAGCGGCTACTGCGGAAGCTGGTGTCGCTCTACCACGCTCGGCAGGCCAAGCTGGAATCCCGAGAAGCGCTTGCAGCGAAGGCGGGAGTGGACATCGAGAAGCGCAGAGGAGCTCCGGGGTCTTAACCAGGAAGCTCTCCGGTCCCTAGCAGAGAAGCGGGAGCAACTCGCCGAGGAGCGGAAAGCCTTCCGCCTCGAGAAGGCTGAAGTTGAAGAGCAACAGCGGCTTGCCGCCGAGAAGCTGTCTGTGCGGTAGGGCGAGTTGGCGCAGCGAAAGGTTAACCTTGACAGCCACGAGGAGGAGCTTGATGCGCGCGAGCAAACATTCGGCAGGGCTCTCAAGGAAGCAGAGGATGCTGCCGTAGCTGCCGAGGCCGCCAAGAAGGAGCTGGAGATGAAGGTGGCGCAGCTGGAGGCCGATCTCAAGGCGAGTGGTGAAGAGCTTGCCGCGCTCAAGCGTGAGCGCGAGAAGGACGCCTACACCCTTGGCGAGTTGCAGGGTTGTCTCGCCGAGAAGGGCAAGGAGCTTAGCGCCGCCAAGGACTCCAACGCAGATCTTGAGTTGAAGCTGACTACTTTGACCAAGACGCTGGACGGCGCCAGGGAGCAGGAGGTGGCCTTGAAGGAGAAGATCAAGGCCGACGAGGCACTGCTGGCGAGTGCTGCTGCCACCCAGAACACTTTTAGGGAGAATGTGGAGCACTGGACAGAGGGTCTCGTGGATGTTGCCGAGATGGCGCAGCTGGGGATGGAGGATTTCGGGTATCCCTCCGATGAGAACCTCCAACCCAGTGCCAAGCTCAGCTTGTTCTTCAAAGGCGTGGCGACGGCCCTCCAGGGACTCCGGGAGAAGATCCCAAAGCAGCTGGCCGACGAGTCGCGCAAGATCTGCGCGGGAGCTCTTCAAAAGGTGTTGGTGAAGGTGGCCTTCCACAACCCAGGCCTCAACCTCACCAACGTCCTCAGGACCTTGCCACCGGATGCTGATCTGGAAGCGCTCAAGACCCTTGTCGCACCCATTGTGGACAAGGTGAGCGGGATCAAGAGGGTTGAGGGCGATCGCATAGATTAGGCCACCCGTTTTCTCCTTTTCTTGTCGCTGCTGGTCATGTTATGAAAACAATCTATTAGAGTTGCGACAAGCTATCTTGTAATATAACTCTATTTTGGGTATCGATTGCCATGTTATTTCCTTTACTCGATTCCTTCCTTTGTATGTTTTTGCCCTACGCTTTTAGGGAACTTGTCGGCGTAGGCACCTTAGCCGCGAGCGCTGAGTGCGGGACGTCAGTAGCCTGCTGGCGGTGCCGCCACCGACAAGAAACCTTGTCGCAACTAGTTGCAGCTCACTTAAGTTGTTGAGCGGACTCGAAACAAAGTAAGGGCGCAACTAGCTACGAGTTGGTTCCTCCGAGCACAGGTTTTCCATACAAAGCACGGTCGTTCGAGAAAGATAACTTAAAATTTTTAAAACTGATTGCTCAAACTTTGGCAACTTAGCTTTTCTGTCGTTTGCGTCCCGGTAAGGCGAAACTTTCTTGAACGACGCTTGGTCCACACCATTATCTTCTCCTTCCCCCCCGGCAAACTTGTGGGCATGGGAACCTTCCTTTCTTTGAGAAAGAGAAAGAAGAGAAAATAAAGATATGGAGCCTTACGGCTCATTATTGCTTAACGGGGATAGGCGCTGCACAAAGTGTCAGATAACACGTGCAAAAAATAGAAAGCATGAAATTGACAAGATGTGCAGAGCACATGAGCTTTACTTATGCACGGGGTCTGTGCCCGGCTTTGTACAAAGGATTACATGCAACATCAGCAAGACTTGTACAAAAGGTGGTTGCCGGAACAGGTTCCGGCAACCTTGCCTTACGGGTAAAACTTACGAAGATGCTCAATGTTCCAGGAGTTGCTCACCGGAGTGCCATCTTCGGTCTCAAGGCGGACAGCGCCAGGCCTAGTGACTCTTTCACCCGGTAAGGGCCTTCCCACTTTGGCGTCAACTTGTTGGAATTCTTGGTGGACTGAACGCGCCGAAGAACAAGGTCGCCTTCCTCGAGACTTCTGGCATTAACTTTGCGGGTATGGTAGCGGTGCAAAGCTTGCTGGTATCGAGCAGCTCGTACAGCGGCTTGAAGACGGTCTTCCTCAAGGAGCAGCACGTCATCTTGTCGCAGCTTCTCTTGCTCAAGCTCATCATAAGCGAGCACTCGAGGTGACCTGTATACGAGTTCCGTGGGGAGAACTGCCTCTGCTCCATAGACTAGAGCTAAAGGTGTCTGGCCAGTGGCTCGATTTGGCGTCGTCCTGATCGACCAAAGAACCACCGGCAGCTCCTCAATCCAGTTCTTTCCGCACTTGCGCAGCCTGTCGAAAGTCCTGGTCTTGAGCCCGCGCAGCACTTCAGCATTTTCCCTCTCTGCTTGACCGTTGCTTCTCGGATGAGCAACAGAAGCGAAGAAGACCTTGGCGCCAAGATCTTGGACGTACTGCATGAAGGTGCGGCTTGTGAATTGCGTGCCATTGTCGGTGATGATCCTGTTAGGGATCCCGAAGCGGCAAACAATCGACCTGAAGAACTTGACTGCTGACTGTGCTGTCACCTTCCAAACTGCTTCCACTTCCGGCCACTTTGTGAACTTGTCAATTGCAACGTACAAGTACTCAAAGCCCCCGACAGCTCGGGAAAAGGGGCCGATGATGTCGAGCCCCCAGACCGAAAATGGCCAGGATAAAGGGATCGTCTGGAGAGCTTGAGCTGGCTGGTGTATCTGCTTGGAATGGAACTGGCACGCTTCACACTTGGTTAATTGTGCAGTTGCATCCTGGAGGGCTGTCGGCCAAAAGAAACCTTGCCGGAATGCTTTGCCGACAAGCGCTCTTGCGCCAATGTGGTGACCACATATGCCTCCATGTATCTCTGCCAACAGCTCTTGTCCATCTTCCCGGTGAATACACTTCAATTTCACACCGTTGAGTCTTCTTCTGTACAGTGTGTTGTCGACAAACTGGTACATACTTGACTGCCGGGCTACTCTTTCCGCTTCTTCTTGCTCTTCGGGAAGTTCTCCTGTCTGAAGGAAACGGACAATCTGCTGTGCCCATGCTGGAGCTTGCGGCTCGACAACGAGGACTAAAGGCACATCTGCTGCTGCGGGAACATCCGCTTCCACGGTGAGAACCTGCGGCTCAGCCGGAGCTTGACGTTCCCCGGCAAGCTTGCCGGAGCAAAACTTGTCGGGAGCGTCTGCTTCAACAGAACAAACCCTAGGGCTTGCCGGAGCAGACTGCTCCTCAGCACCCTTGGTGTTGATCTTGGGGACCATCTTGGCGGCGGCTTCGGGGAGCTCTGCCGGAAAATAGTCACCAGAAATCAACTTCCTCTTCTTGCTCTCTCCAGTTGATGGCGTTACAGACGGTTGAGTTAGTTTGAGCACAAAGATCCCTGGTTCCACAGGTAACTTAAGTGCGGCGCACTTCGACAGGCCATCGGCAATATCGTTCTGAGCTCTTAGAACATGTTCCATCTATAGGCCGTCAAAGTGCTCTTCTAACTTCCTCACTTCATCAACGTAAGCTTCCATCAACGGACTCTGATAATTCTTGTTCACTTGGCGGATGACAAGCTGCGAGTCACCCCTGACAATGAGCTTCTTGATCCCAAGGTCTGCTGCGATCCTGAGACCGGCAAGAAAACCTTCATACTCTGCGGTATTGTTTGTAGCTTGCTCCTTGGGAAGGTGCATCTAGACTACGTACTTGAGGTGTTCTCCGGTGGGCGCAACAAGTAGCACGCCCGCACCGGCGCCTTGCAGCGAGAAGGCACCATCAAAGTACATCAGCCACTTTTTGCTTGCTTCCTTGACGGGGATGCTCGTTTCTGGAATTTCTTCATCTGGTGTTGGCGTCCATTCTGCTATGAATTCTGCCAATGCTCTGCTTTGGATAGTTGAAGTGCTCTCAAACTTCAGGCCAAAGCTTGACAGTTCCAGTGCCCACTCGACAATTCTGCCTGTTGCTTCTGGATTCTGCAGTATCCTCTTCAGCGGAAAACGAGTGACAACTGTGATCTCATGTGCTTGGAAGTAATGGCGCAGCTTTCTCGAGGCCATGAGAAGGCCGAAAAGCAATTTCTGCATACCAGAATACCTTGACCTAGCCCCCTGCAGAAGGGAACTGACAAAGTAAACTGGGCGCTGCACCATTATCTTCCGTATCTCCTCACGCGCCTACGCAGATACATCTTTGTCGGGACCAGAGCTTGTCGGTGAAGTCCCCTGCTTGTCGCTGGATGCATCTGCCGTGGTTGCTGGCTCATCATCTGCCTCCCTCTCCGCTTCTAACGCAGCACTAACCACTTGATTGGTTGCCGCTATATACAGCAGCAACTTTTCTTGTGGCTTAGGTGCGACAAGTGTTGGAGTGGAGGACAGGTATCTCTTCAAGTCCTGCAGCGCAGTCTCCGCTTCCGGAGTCCATTTCATTAGACCTGCCTTTTTCAATATTTTGAAAAACGGCAGGGTGCGCTCAGCAGACCTAGAGATAAACCTGCTGAGAGCAGCCACGCAACCGGCAAGTCTTCGTACATCCTTGACGCGCTTTGGTGCTTCAATCTGCTCAATGGCCTTGATCTTGTCAGGATTGGCTTCAATTCCCCGCTGAGACACGAAGAACCCGAGAAGCTTGCCAGAGGGGACTCCAAACACACACTTCTCGGGGTTAAGCTTGAGGTTGATCTTGCACAGATTTGCGAAGGTTTCGTCTAAATCCTGAATCAGAGTTGCCTTGTCCTTGCTCTTGACCACTATGTCATCCATGTAGGCTTCCACATTTCTGTGCATTTGTGGCTCAAAAGCGTCATGGACTACCCTTGCAAATGTTGAACCAGCATTCTTTAAACCGAAAGGCATCCGTATGAAACAGTATGTGCCACATGGAGTGATGAATGCGGTCTTCTCCTCATCCTCTTCTGCCATGAAGATCTGATGGTACCCTGAATATGCGTCAAGAAATGAAAGCAAGTCACATCCAGCCGTGGAGTCAACAATCTGGTCAATGCGCGGTAAGGGAAATGGGTCTTTGGGACAAGCTTTATTGACATCGGTAAAGTCGATACAAAGCCTGCATTTCCCGTTTGCCTTGCGCACGACTACAGGATTGGCCAACCACGTAGGATGGAGCACTCCTCTGACAAGGCCTGCTGCTTCCAACTTCTTGATTTCTTCTGCGATGAATTCTTGGTGCTCCACTGCTTGTTTCCTGACCTTCTGCTTGACGGGCCGCGCATGAGGACAGACGGCAAGATGGTGCTCGATTACTTTCCTGGGAACACCGGGGATGTCAGACGGTTGCCACGCAAACACGTCGACGTTCGCCCGCAGGAAAGCAACGAGCGCGCTTTCCTATTTAGGGTCGAGAGTGGCACTGATGGTGAAGGTACCACCAGTGCCGTCCTCCTTGGCGGACACCTTCTTGGTCTCTGGCGGAGCAGCCATTGTCTTCTTACGCTTGCCGGTGGAGCTCGATGGTGCGTCCTCGACGGTAGCGCAGCACTCCGAAGAGGTGCGCTTGCCGGAGTGGGCATCAGAACTCTTGCCGGACTTGGTCTTCTTCTTCCCCCTGGGAGCTTCAACGGCAAGTGACTTGCGATCTGTTGCGGCTGCCGCTTCCCGGTAGATCTTGTCGGCGCAGATAAGAGCATCCTTCTTGTCGCCAGGGACAAAGATGACACTTATCGGGCCTGGCATCTTCAGCATGTTGTATGCATAGTGAGAGGCTGCCATGAATTTGGCGAGTGCTGGACGGCCGAGTATCCCATTGTAAGGCAATGGAAAGTCAGCAACGTCAAAAGTGACCCTCTCAGTCCTGAAGTTCAACTCGCTGCCAAATGTCATTGGCAACGTGATCTTTCCCTTCGGCTTACTCCTTCCTGGATTGATTCCTTGGAATGTGCCGGACTCTTCGAGCTCGCTGTCTGGGATCTGGAGTTTCTGGAGTACCGCGGAGGAGATCAGGTTCAAGCCGGCCCCGCCGTCAACTAGCATCTTAGTGACCTTGAGGTTGCGGATAGTTGGTGAAACCAACATCGGCAAGCACCCGACCGCAGTTATGCGATCAGGGTGGTCCTCAATATCAAAGATGATAGGCGTGCTGGACCACTTCAGAGGCTTGCGTGACTCGACGGGTGGTTCTGCCGCATTGACTTCCCGCACCCACTGCTTGAGCTGGCGGTGTGAAGTATGCAGAGAAGCACTGCCGTCAACGCACAGGACCTCTGTGGCTTTCTGGAAATCCTGCTCACCGGTCTCGTCATCATCCATATCTTCATCGTCGTCATCATCTTCATCCTTGTCGCGGCCGCGGGGAGGCCTGTCTCCTTGCCGCTGCTTGGCCTTGCCGCGGCGTCCTCCTCCGTCGGGGCATTTCTTGCCCGATCCTCCAGTACATTCTTGGGCCTTCTCCTTGTCGCGTCGCTCGTATTCAGCCTTTTGCTGCTCGACAAGCTGCTCGACCTTCTTGCAGCTCTGGAGGTCATGGCCCTTGGTGCGGTGGATCTTGCAGTACTGCTTGTTGGTGCCGTCCTACTTGTCGGTGACCGCCACAGCCTAACAGTTGGTGCACGCGGCAATCTCCTTGCCGGAGCTACCAGCTTTGGCTTTTTGGGCGCCACCTCCGTTGCCAGACTGCTCAACGACTAGCACATCTTTGCCTTTCTTCTTCCTGTTGTTCCGCCGCTGGTTTTTCTTTGCCGGGGCAGCATCCTCGCTGTCAGATCCTCCTGCTCCTGTATTCTCTCCGGGGAGTTTCCTCCCTTCCTCAGCACGTGCACACTTGTCGGCCAGGGCATATAGCTCACTGACGTCTTTGATCTTGCACATCGCCATCTCCTCCCGCATCCTGCGGTTTCGCACGTTCTGAGGGAACGTGCTGATGACCACAGCAGGGTGGACATCTGGGATGTTATGCTGTACACGGCTGAATCTCTGAATGTACTTGCGCAGGGGCTCTCCTTCCTTCTGGGCGAGCAGATGAAGGTCGCTCTCTTGGCCATGAGGTTTGTGGCCGCCTGTAAAGGCGCCGACAAACTGATGGCATAGGTCTGCCCAGGAGGATATGGAGTTGTCCGGCAAGTGCATGAGCCAGGACCTGACATTGGGCTTGAGCACCAGCGGGAAGTAGTTGGCAAGGATCTTGTCGTCCCGCCCCTCGGCAGCTTGCACCGCGATGGTGTAGATGCTGAGGAACTCCGACGGATGCGACTTGCCGTCGTACTTCTCTAGTACGTCTGGCTTGAAATTCTTCGTGCTGGGCCACTGGACTTGCCGCAGCTCACGAGTGAACGCAGGGCAACCTACCGCGTACGGCAAGTCGCCTGGTTCCCCTGGTGCATGCATGTCGACAGAGGGCCCAGCGCGCTGGTCCGATTGACGCCGCGCTTCTCTTCGACGCTCGATGCGGGTACGAGCGTCTTCTTGCTGTCGTTCGTGAAGAACTTGGCGCTGATCGCGACGAGCTCGTGGATCTGATGATGCGGTAGAGTTGCTGTCGAGGTAGATCCGGCGAGTCGGCGATCTTGGCCTTCGGGGCGGAGAGTGCATGGTGGTTGCACCCCTACCGGTTTTGTCGCCATCGGCTCGTGCCTGGCAGTCTTGCCGCGGCTGCGATGTACTCGGCTGCCGTGGAGTGTCGCCGTTGGCGAAGCCGATGAGACTCTGAATGGTGGCCCTCCATTCGTCGATCTTGTCTGCCATTGGAGGGTAATCCAGGAGCAGTTGAGCTCGCGCCAAAGCTTCTGCTGAAGTGGTGGGTGGCAGTGGCGAACGGTGCGAGGAGCGGGATATGCTCGGACTTCTAACTATATTATAAGGAGCAGTATCCCGTCCAGGCGACAGTGTCTCGCTCGTGCCAGCATGTTGGCGTGCATGCTGGTCTTGGGCACCCCGAGATCCACCAGCTCGATCTTGGTCCAACGAACGTATGGCACCGCGAGTACCATGACGCTGTCGGTCCGGCGCCTCTTGAGATGGGCACGGTGCATGCACGGATGCCGAGGTCTCCGCATCCTTGTCCTTGTACCTGGCAGCACCGTGAGCTCCCTCGTCGACGCCCGTTCTTCCGCCGGCGTCTACCCCACCACCCGTTTGCTCCGGTGGTGGTGGGATCGACGCGGACGGAGCAGCCACCTCCGAAGCCTTCTTCTTCGGCGGCATGTCGATGAAGAAGATGAAGATCTAGCTCGTGTGAATGCCGGATCAGGTTCACACAGCCTCGACGCCCCCTACCTGGCGCGCCAAAGATGTCGAGGAAAACTGATCCACGGACACCTATGGGACTGGCGGATCGAGCCCCTTTCGGTTCGGCGGGGGGCGGAGGCCGTGCGAAGAGCGGATTGAGGCGAAGCACACGAGCGGTTTACCCAGCTTCGGAGCTCTCCGGAGAGATAATACTCCTACTGCTGCATGTCTGAGTGTATTGAGTTCTTGCTCGGGAGCGCTGAGTGCTACAGTACACTCTAGCTACTAACGAGACCAAGTGTGAGTGTTTTTCTGCCTTCGAACCCCCCTCTACGTTGCGCATGGGCCTCCTTTTATATGCTCAAGGGGTCACCAACAGGTGGCAACGTAGACAAGGGTAAAAATGTAAAGGTGTTGCGGTTGGTACAACTACCTGTACAGTGTATCATACCTAACCCTGACAGCAGGGGACAAAGGCATTAAATGCCCGTCTGCGTCGCCCAAATAGTGCAAAAAGGGACCGTCAGGGACGCCACCGCTTGCCACGATGGCAATCTTGTCAGCGCCGCTAGCCACCGCGCACCGCTGGCTGCACAGCCTCTTGCCACGCGCGCCTGGAAAGGTCCCAGGGCGACACGTTGGTGGATGTGCTGGAGCGCGGGTACAGAGTGGTAGCTTGCCGCGGCAAGCGCCTTGCCGCGGTCGTTGTCTTGTCGCGTCCGGAAGCTTGTCGCTCATCGGGCCTCGCCGGGGCGCGTGGCGCATCGCGGCAAGTTCCTTGAGATGCCTCGGTTGGCCTTCCCAGCAAGCTCCTCTTGCCGGGGCCTTGTCTCCTTGGCTTAAATACTTTGTTCTTGAATGGCTCCAAAGGAACCACGGAGAACCTTGGCGGTCACCCGGCAAGCCTTGCCGTGGGGTGCTGCGACTGCCCGTGCACAAGTTCGGGATACTAGGGTACCCCTACTCTAGTACACCGACAAAAATAGCAAGGTAACTAATGATAAAAGTGAGCGTAAACGGTATTGCAATGGTAGGAAACAAGGCATAGGGTTCATACTTTCACTAGTGCAAGTCCTCTCAACAATAATAACATAGATAGATCATATAACAATCCCTCAACATGCAACAAAGAGTCACTCCAAAGCTACTAATAGCGGAGAAAAAACAAAGAGATTATGGTAGGGTACGAAACCATCTCAAAGTTATTCTTTCGGATCGATCTATTAAAGAGTTCGTACTAGAATAACACCTTAAGACACAAACCAACCAAAACCCTAATGTCACCTAGATACTCCATTGTCACCTCAAGTATCCGTGGGCATGATTATACGATATGCGTCACACAATCTCAAATTCATCCAACCAACACAAAGTACTTCAAAGAGTGCCCCAAAGTCTCTACCGGAGAGTCAAGAAAATGTGTGCCAACCCCTATGCATAGGTTCATGGGCGGAACCCGCAAGTTGGTCACCAAAACATACATCAAGTGGCATGTGATATCCCATTGTCACCATAGATAAACACTTCAAGACATACATCAAGTGTTCTCAAATCAAAGACTCAATCCAATAAGATAACTTCAAGAGGGAAACTCAATTCATCAAAAGAGAATAGAGGGGGAGAAACATCATAAGATCCAACTATAACAGCAAAGCTCATGATACATCAAGATCGTTCCATAGATAGAACACGAGAGAGAGAGAGATCAAACACATAGCTACTGGTACATACCCTCAGCCCCGAGGGTGAAATACTCCCTCCTCGTCATGGATAGCGCCGGGATGATGAAGATGGCCACCGGTGATGGGTTCCCCCTCCGGCATGGTGCCGGAACGGGCTCCCGAGAGGTTTTTGGTGGCTACAAAGGCTTGCGGCGGCGGAACTCCCGATCTATCTTCTCCCAAAAAATCACGCTGCCGAAGCATTCATTCCGTTTGGACTCTGTTTGATATTCCTTTTCCTCGAAATACTGAAACAGGCAATAAAACAACAATATGGGTTGGGCCTCCGGTTAATAGGTTAGTCCCAATAGTAATATAGAAGTGTATAATAAAGCCCATAATCATTCAAAACAGATAATAAAATAGCATGAATGCTTCATAAATTATAGATACGTTGGAGACATATCAACATCCCCAAGCTTAATTCCTACTCGTCCTCGAGTAGGTAAATGATAAAAGAAAGAATTTATGAAGTGTGAATGCTAGAAGGTGCACAAGTTTGATCAATGATAATTTCAATCACCTATTCTAGCATGATGATATGTCATAATAGTAGTTTATCTCATAAGACTTCTCACGAACAAGTAACAAGCAATTCACATGTTAAAGCATAGACCATACACTTTCTTGAAAACTAGCAAACTTCATTCTTAGTCATCAAACAATTACATTTCATCCTATTTTCAGGAAGGGTCTATGTCAGAGCTTTGATTTAGCAAACTCCACATACTCAACTATCATATAGTCTTCTACAATTGTTAACACTCACGCAATACTAATGGTTATGGAGTTTCAATCGGACACTGAGAAAGATAGGGGCTTATATTGTTGCCTCCCAACGTATTCACCTCTGGGTGATGTCAACAATAATAGTTCATGCTAACTTACATCCAATTGGATATATATATTAGGATCTTTCCAACACGAGGTTCTTGCCAAAGGATAAAATGAAAAAGGGAAAGGTAAAGATCACCTTGACTCTTGCATAAAAGTAAAAGACATAAAGTAAAAGATAGGCCCTTCGCAGAGGGAAGCAGAGGTTGTCATGCGCTTTTAGGGTTGGATGCACAAAATCTTAATGCGAATGAACGTCACTTTATATTGCCACTTGTACATGGACCTTTATTATGTAGTTCGTCGCTTTTATTTCTTCCATAACAAGATCATATAAAGCTATTTTCTTCACACCAAAAGATCATACATATTTAGAGAGCAATTTTTATTGCTTGCACCGATGACAACTTACTTGAAGGATCTTACTAAATCCATAGGTAGGTATGGTGGACTCTCATGGCAAAACTGGATTTAAGGATATTTGGAAGCACAAGTAGTATCTCTACTTGGTGCAAGGAATTTTGGCTAGCAAGAGGGGAAAAGGCAAGCTCAACATGTTTGAATGATCCATGACACTATACTTTAACTGAGATGTCGGAAAATATAAACCATTACGTTGTCTTCCTTGTCCAATATCAAACCTTTAGCATGTCATGCATAATGAGTGCTCCCAACTATAAAAGATGTCTAGGATAGTGTATTTATTTGTGAAATCTCTCTTCCTTCAATATTCTTTCATGAATTGTTCAAATGACCAATACAACGCTTGTAACCTTCAATAAATTTACAACATCTACTTATTAGACATGAAGTCATTACTCCCCATGGGATAAGCAAAAAATAAATTTCAGATTATGACATTCAACTCATTCTACAATTTACTCATAGGATATAAGTGAAGCACACGAGTAAATGACAAACTACTCCAACAAGATATAAGTGAAGATTAATGAGTAGCTAAATAATTATGTAACTATATGAAGACTCTCTCTCATTTAAGAATTTCAGATCTTGGTATTGTATTCAAACAGCAAGCAAAACAAAATAAAATGACATTGCAAGGATAGCACAACTCAAGTGAAGAAGCAAAAACTTAGGCTCAACCGATACTAACCGATAGTTGTTGAAGAAGAAAGGTGGGATGCCTACCGGGGCATCCCCAAGCTTAGATGCTTGAGACTTCTTGAAATATTATCTTGCGGTGCCTTGGGCATCCCCAAGCTTGAACTTTTGTGTCTCCTTAATTCCTCTCATATCATGGTTTCTCTTTTTATCAAAAGCTTCATCCACAACAAACTCAACAAGAACTCGTGAGATAGGTTAGTATAAACCAATGCAAAACCTTATCATTTTCTAATGTAACAAATCACTAACATTATTATTCAACATTAAATACTAAATTCTTCTGCATATTTAATACTCCTATCCTCAAATGGAATCATTAAACAAGCAAACATATGCAAACAATGCAACCATAGCAGCAATCTGTCAAAATAGTACATTCTGTAAAGAATGCAAGAGTATCAATACTTCCCTAACTCCAAAAATTATGACATAAAATTCCCACTGTAGTAAATTTATCAGAGCTCATTATGCAAAAAGTTTCAACATTATGTCATGCTCTGACTTTTCTAGGGAATTTTTGCAACAGCGGCAAACTTTCTGTTTTCAAACAGCAACATGTATACTAGCAAAATAAGCATGGCAAAGGCTATCCATGACATTTTTATTGATACTAAAGATGCAAAACATTATTCTAAATAACAGGAAGCAAATACTAACAAAATAAAATGACACTTCAAGCAAAACACATATCATGTGGTGAATAAAAATATAGCTCCAAGTAAAGTTACAGATGAACGAAGACGAAAGAGGGGATGCCATCTGGGGCATCCCCAAGCTTAGGCTCTTGGTTGTCCTTGAATATTACCTTGGGGTGCCTTGGGCATCCCCAAGCTTAGGCTCTTGCCACTCTTTATTCCATAGTCCATCGAATCTTTACTCAAAACTTGAAAACTTCACAACACAAAATTCAACAGAAAACTCGTAAGCTCCGTTAGTATAAGAAAATAAAACCACCACTTAAGTACTGTGATGAACTCATTCTAAATCCATATTGGTGTAATATCTACTGTACTCCAGCTTCTCTACAGTTCATACTACTTAATACTATCCATAGATGCATCAAAATAAGCAAACAACACACGAAAAACAGAACCTGTCAAAAACAGAACAGTCTATAGTAATCTGTATCAAACGTATACTTCTGGAACTACAAAAATTCTACCAAATCTCTCCCTAATAATAAAGCCCCGATTGGGTCTCCGGGCTCACCGTCATAATACGCTTTCTTCCTGTGAATTTGCGCTTTCGGTTTGAATTTAAAACGTATAAGCGAGGTGGTACTAATAAAATTTGATACGTACGTCCCGAACGAGCGAGGCATAGATGCATCCTCATCCTGGCGACGACGGCATCCCCGGTAGGCCGAGACACGACGAATTGTTTCCATCCAGGATTATATACAAGGAAAAAACGTTTCTTTTCCAACTTGGTCTCTGTCCACGCCACGCATTGTTGCGTCTACAAGTAGATCGATCGCGGCGTGTCTCCGGTTGTGAAGCCTCCTGTTGTCTCAGTTTTATTCCTCTCCCATCTACCCTCCTTTGCGCGGGCGAGTTCCTTCGACTGGGTGCCCTCCTTGCGCTGATGATAGGAGTTCTAGACGATTCTTGTATCTCTTGATGAGGAGACTGTTGAGAAGAGTTGATCGCCCGGCCTCGGCAAGGAGCGGGCCAGTGGGGCCGAGCAGCGACGCTCCGGTGGATTTCATGAAGAAGTGGATGCATCATTAAGGACGTGGCGATGGTGTTGTGGAAGCCGTCGCTGGTGTCGGAGATCCGTTGTTATGCATGGTCCAACGGCTGCACGATGGCGGCACAGGACACTACTTCCGCATTATAGATACTACGCCATCTACACGTCCGTGAAGGAGGGTGGGACGTGCGCCGGTGGCTCTTCTGGGAGGTTATGACGACCAGGATGGGGGGACAGAACAGCGCCTAGAGGTCGCCCTCAAGCACAGCCCGGCTCTTCACAGCCGCCATCGTCTCCCGGGTTTGCGCCAAGATTGACGGCTTGATGCGGTTGACTTGCTTGCTAGCACGCGTGGTACATACATGCATGTATCTGTATGTAGAACATCACCATCAAGATATTGGTCTCCTCTAGCTCCTTTGTGTTAGTTCCGGCTCTGCAACAGAATTATTTTGTTTCTACCCATAAGTCATTGGTCTCTGTCAATCCATGCCATGGACACTGTCGCCGTCATCAAGCAGAAGGATTCCTCGTCATTGACAGACTGAACAGCGAGGCTTCATCTAATTTGTCATCTTGAGTCATGTTTATATTTGTCACATCTGGGACCCTCATCGTTTTCGCCATTCAGTTTGTATCGATCATCAATTATTCAGTCCATCCTAATCAGATCAGCAGGTTTGTTTTTCTCAACAGTCGGTGATCGTTTGGTCATACATTAGAGTATTGATGTTATGACTTATACGCGAGGCAATTCTGTACTGTAGCTGATGCAATTGTGCAATCAATTTCTCCGGTCTAAAACAATGAGAACAACTTGGACTGCCTATAATGATTGTCTGAGTTGATGCTGCTGCACTGCCAACGGCTTATACAGGGTCACTGATTTAATCTTGGTGTGTACTACTCATGGCATCTTTATTCTTTAATAAATAGCATGACTTGGTTATCGCCTTTCAGTACTGTTCATCTTTCATGTTGATTAAAATTTTACTTGCACTGTTTGGTGGCCGTAATTAATTTACAAAAGTGCAGAGTAATTGTGCTAATGTGAAAGTCTGACCAATTTTATTTTCGATCTAAGCACTTTAAATTTAGTTATATGGTATAGATGTATTTGTTATAGTTTTAGTTAAGGTATACCCATTTTAATATACACATTTTTATTGAACTTATCAGTCTATTTTTTGCACTAGCAACATTAAAGCAATACAAGGGAAGGAGCTTTTATAAATGCTTTCATTAATTTATTTGGTTTAATTAAGTGCTATTATATTCAAACTGATTCCTACCGCTGGGGCTGCACACGAATGTGTATATTGCCAGTAAACCCTCCTTGCTGTTGAGCATCGGCGCCACATCCTCCTCCGCTATTGCAAGACAGCGACGGGGCACAACGGCCATTACATCTCCATGGAGATGCAAGCAAGGAAGAAGAGAACCTCACAGTACAAAGCACGAACAAGTAAGTACGACTTAGATCCAAAAAGGCAATCATGGTTTTTATTTTGATTTGTTCTAATCCATGCATCTGTCCTTCATGTATCACTAAATCTTTTCATTACTTGGCATTTTTCCTGCTATAAAAATTCTTTTTTTTGAAAATATACCTGCTTGATCTACGGGCAACTTCGCTCAAGTTTTCGCTTCTTCAAATGGCAAACACTACACTGCAAGCGGTACGGGTCGCTGCAAGGTCGAGTGCACATTGCGTCTAGCTAGAAACACGTCAATGTAGCATCAGTCTCCGCTGTCCTTTTTTCTACTGGCAATTCGGACCAAAGTGCTGCAAAATTATTAAATGAACGTTGGAAGGACGGTCGTTTGTCCTACCAGTTGGATGAAAAACACTACAAAGGCGACCATGTGCAAGTTGCAAGGATGACTGGCAATGCTAAAGGTCGGACGCATGTCATTGCAAGGTCGTTTCATGATTATACATTTCTTCTAGATATGGACATGCACCTTTTTGTAGCTACCAGCTGGCACCGTCCGAACGCTATCGTGATGTTTTGATGGACATGCTATTTTTTATTTGATCTTGTTGCAATGCACGGCATATGCGCTATAATAATAATATTAAAGTCATCAATTGCTCTCAAACTTATAAAATATTGCCCACCAATGCCATCTAGAAGTTGACAAAAACATTTCACACTGGGGAATCCCCTGCCTGGGCCATCCCACGCAGTAGTGATCTCCGATACTGCGCTCTGCATGCAACGAGAAGACGCAGCGCTACCATTAGGGCCGGCCCATGTGCGGGCGGCCTGTTTTTAAATTTTGTTTTTTATTTTTATTTTTTCTTTTCCATTATCGTTTTTTCTCCTTTAAATAATTTAGTACTTTAAAATAGCTCTGAAAACTAAAAAAAAGAACTTTTAAATAAATTTTTGAATAAAGCATAAAATGATTGTGAATTAAAAAAATGTTTGCATATTCAAAACATGTTTGCAATTTTTAAAACAAATGTTTGGAAAATCAAAAAATATTCATTATTTTTAAATTTTTGTTTATTACAAATTATTAATGAAATTGAACAAAATGGTCGCTAAAATGTTATCGGTGATGCAGCAAAATGTTATCATGGCCACTGGAGTTTATGATTTTTATCTCCCGTTGCAACGCACGGGCATTTGTGCTAGTACTAATAAAGCGGCTATCGCTTCTGGTCGTCCATCATTAAAATTACCCTCCAAGTTGATAAAAATTACCCACCAATGCCACCCATAAGTGGAAAACGATTCGGTTTTTTTAAGTCACTGCCGATAGAGTCGGCTCATATAGGTCTATGCGCTGGCAAAACACAAGCGAACAAACCACCCTACTGGCTCGGGCGTTTCTCTACCACCCAGGGGATCTGGGTTCGAACCCAAATCCTCCCCATTTTCCAAGCCTTTTTTCCGTGAATTTAAGTTGGCGTAAGATAGAGCTACATCGCTAAGTGTTGCTTAACAGATGGTCTACACAGTATTACGGTCAAAATATTCTCTTTTTAAATCTTTTTTTGGTAAATTCAAGTATTTTTAAAATATTCATATCTTTCAAACCCCAACACCAAATTTAGCATGTTATAATCGTCCAAAAAGAAATTGCAGATTCTAAATATAATGTTATCTTGCATGTTAATTATTTTTAAAATTATTTTATATTGCACCCTTAATTAGTACTTTTCCTTTTCTATTAAAGGCACGGACGTTTCTTACTCCCCTTTTTTTGTACGTCGCTTATTACCAGATTTTCATCTGTCGTTTGGTTCATCCATTTGCACATAAAATAAAATAGAAAATAAAAAATATTTGCAAATAGTATAAAATGTTCATGAATTCAAAAAATATTCTTGATTTTAAAAAAATTCAAAAAATTGTAAAAGTGTTCACAAATTTTAAAAATGTTTATGATTTCAAATATTTGCACGAGTTTTAAAAAATGTTCATGATTTTAAAAAATGTTCATGATTTCACAAGATTGAGAGTGATAGTGTATCTCGATGATGCAACAAAATGTGGTCATGACCATTGACGGTTATGAAAAAAAATCTTCTGTTGCAACGCACGGGCCCTTTTGCTAGTTCTACCATATTAGGAAGACCTGAGAAATTTGTGTACCAATCCAGAGCGAAAAGAATAAGATCAAAAGCACGCTTATGTGAATTAACAAAACTAATTTACTGGGTGCAAAAGTTTCTGATTTTCAGCAGGATCAACACAACTATCACCGTAAGCTATCCTAAAGTCTTACTTGGCACTTTATTGAAACAAAAGCTATAAAACATGATTACTACAGTAGCATAATCATGTGAACACACAAAAACAGTAAGGATAAATATTGGGTTGTCTTCCAATAAGCGTTTTTCTTTAATGCCTTTCTAGCTAGGCATGATGATGACAATGATGCTCACATAAAAGATAATAATTGAAACATAACGAGAGCATCATGAAGCATATGACTAGCACATTTAAGTCTAACCCACTTCCTATGAATAGGGATTTTGTGAGCAAACAACTTATGGGAACAATAATCAACAAGCATAGGAAGGTAAAACAAGCACAACTTCAAGATTTTAAGCACATAGAGAGGAAATTTGATGTTATTGCAATTCCTACAAGCATAAATTCCTCCCTCATAATAATTTTTAGTAGCATCATGAATGAATTCAAGAATATAAACAACACCTAAAGCATTCTTTTCATGATCTACAAGCATAGAAAATTTACTACTCTCCACATAAGCAAAATTCTTCTCATCAATAGTAGTGGGAGCAAACTCAACAAAATAATTATCATGTGAGGCATAATCCAATTGAAAACTAAAATCATGATGACAAGTTTCATGGTTATCATTATTCCTAATAGCATACAAGTCATCACAATAATCATCATAGATAGCAACTTTGTTCTCATAATCAATTGGAACCTCTTCCGAAATAGTGGAATCATCACTAAATAAAGTTGACACTCTTCCAAATCCACTTTCATGTTCATCACAATAAGATTCAACATCCTCCAAAATAGTGGGATCACTACTTTCTAAAGTTGACACTCTTCCAAACCCACTTTTATCAATATAATCATCATAAATAGGAGGCATTCTATCATCAAAATAAATTTGCTCATCAAAGCTTGGGGGACTAAAAATATCATATTCATCAAACATAGATTCCCCAAGCTTGTGGCTTTGCATATCATTAGCATCATGGATATTCTAAGAGTTCATACTAACAACATTGCAATCATGCTCATCATTCAAAGATTTAGTACCAAGCATTTTAATGCATTCTTCTTCTAGAACTTGAGCACAATTTTCCTTTCCATCATACTCACGAAAGATATTAAAAAGATGAAGCGTATGAGAAAAACTCAAATCCATGTTTTTGTAATTTTCTTTTATAAACTAAACTAGTGATAAAACAAGAAACAAAAAGATTCGATTGCAAGATATAAATATATACCTTCAAGCACTCACCTCCCCGGCAACGGCGCCAGAAAAGAGCTTGATGTCTACTACACAACCTTCTTCTTGTAGACGTTGTTGGGCCTGCAAGTGCACAGGTTTGTAGGACAGTAGCAAATTTCCCTCAAGTGGATGACCTAAGGTTTATCAATCCGTGGGAGGCGTAGGATGAAGATGGTCTCTCTCAAACAACCCTGCAACCAAATAACAAAGAGTCTCTTGTGTCCCCAACACACCCAATACAATGGTAAATTGTATAGGTGCACTAGTTCGGCGAAGAGATGGTGATACAAGTGCAATATGGATAGTAGATATAGGTTTTTGTAATCTGAAAAATATAAAAACAGCAAGGTAACTAATGATAAAAGTGAGCGTAAACGGTATTGCAATGGTAGGAAACAAGGCATAGGGTTCATACTTTCACTAGTGCAAGTTTTCCCAATAATAATAACATAGATAGATCATGTAACGATCCCTCAACATGCAACAAAGAGTCACTCCAAAGCTACAAATAGTGGAGAACAAACGAAGAGATTATGGTAGGGTACGAAACCACCTCAAAGTTATTCTTTTGGATCGATCTATTAAAGAGTTCGTACTAGAATAACACCTTAAGACACAAATCAACCAAAACCCTAATGTCACCTAGATACTCCATTGTCACCTCAAGTATCCATGTGCATGATTATACGATATGCGTCACACAATCTCAAATTCATCCAACCAACACAAACTACTTCAAAGAGTGCCCCAAAGTCTCTACCGGAGAGTCAAGAAAACGTGTGCCAACCCCTATGCATAGGTTCATGGGCGGAACCCGCAAGTTGGTCACCAAAACATACATCAAGTGGCACATGATATCCCGTTGTCACCATAGATAAACACGGCAAGACATACATCAAGTGTTCTCAAATCAAAGACTCAATCCAATAAGATAACTTCAAGAGGGAAACTCAATTCATCACAAGAGAATAGAGGGGGAGAAACATCATAAGATTCAACTATAATAGCAAAGCTCGCGATACATCAAGATCGTGCCATAGGGAGAACACGAGAGAGAGAGAGAGATCAAACACATAGCTACTGGTACATACCCTCAGCCCCGAGGGTGAACTACTCCCTCCTCGTCATGGATAGCGCCGGGATGATGAAGATGGCCACCGGTGATGGGTTCCCCCTCCGGTAGGGTGCTGGAACAGGCTCCCGAGAGGTTTTTGGTGGCTATAGAGGCTTGCGGCGGCGGAAATCCCGATCTATCTTCTCCCAAAAAATCACGCTGCCGAAGGTTTCATTCCGTTTGGACTCCGTTTGATACTCCTTTTCCTCGAAATACTGAAACAGGCAATAAAACAACAATATGGGCTGGGCCTCCGGTTAATAGGTTAGTCCCAAAAGTAATATAAAAGTGCATAATAAAGCCCATAATCATTCAAAACAGATAATAAAATAGCATGAATGCTTCATAAATTATAGATACGTTGGAGACGTATCACTAATGCATATTGCTTGTTTTCTTACTACTTTACGGTGACCCGGTTGTGCTGCAAGCGGTCACAGCCAGCTCATGAGAACTACACAAGTAAGTACTGTCTTCTACACAAGAATATAAAGGACCGGCTCGTTCATGCTGATAAAACCGGCCCTTGGGGGCTACGGATTCAGTGTTAATCATTACAGCTATACTTTAAACTAGATGCTTGAAGACGGATTTTAAAAGAGTCTGACAATGGGTATTACTTATGCTCATGGTTAATCTAAGTCTACAACATATTCATCATAAACAATAGACTTGGGGGCTGACAGGATGTGCATAACTCAATAAAGGAAGGGTTCATACCTCAAATTTTTGGTGCATTTTCTTCACCATGTCAACTGATAACCCACAAGTATAGGGGATCGCAACAGTTTTCGAGGGTAGTGTATTCAACCCAAATTTATTGATTCGACACAAGGGGAGCCAAAGAATATTCTCAAGTATTAGCAGTTGAGTTGTTAATTCAACCACACCTTGAAAACTTAATATCTGCAGCAAAGTATTTAGTAGGAAAGTAATATGGAAGTAACGGTAACAGTGGCAGTTTTGTAGTAATTGTAACAATGGCAACAGTAAAGTAACTAAGCAAAGATCAATATGTGAAGGGCTTGTAGGCATTGGATCAGTGATGGATAATTATGTCGGATGCGATTCCTCATGCAACAGTTATAACATAGGGTGACACAGAACTAGCTCCAGCTCATCAATGTAATGTAGGCATGTATTCCAAATATAGTCATACGTGCTTATGGAAAAGAACTTAAATGACATCTTTTGTCCTACCTCCCGTGGCAGTGGGGTCCTATATATTGGAAACAAAGGGATATTAAGGCCTCCTTTTAATAGAGTACCAGACCAAAGCATTAACACTTAGTGAATACATGAACTCCTAAAACTACGATCATCAACGAGAGTGGTCCCGATTGTTGTCACTTCGGGGTTGCCGAATCATAACACATAGTAGGTGACTATTGACTTGCAAGATAGGAACAAGAACTCACATATATTCATGAAAACATAATAGGTTCAGATCTGAAATCATGGCACTCGGGCCCTAGTGACAAGCATTAAGCATAGCGAAGTCATAGCAACATCAATCTTAGAACATAATGGATACTAGGGATCAAACCCTAACAAAACTAACTCGATTACATGGTAAATCTCATCCAACCCATCACCGTCCAGCAAGCCTAAGATGGAATTACTCACACACGGCGGTGAGCATCATGAAATTGGTGATGGAGGATGGTTGATGATGACGACGGCGACGGATTCCCCTCTCCGGAGCCCCAAACGAACTGCAGATCAGCCCTCCCACTACTAGGAAAAGGGCTATAGATGGGATAGACACTAATGGCGCACTGTACATGTGGTGCGCCATTACTAAATACTAATGGAGCACCATGTGTTGGTGCGCCATTAGTGTGCAAATACTAATGGCGCACCACATCCCACGGTGCGCCATTAGTAATTTTTTTTAATTTTTACAAAACTACTAATGGCGCACCGTGGGTGTGGTGCGCCATTACTAGTTGACATAGTAATGGCGCACCACACCCACCGTGCGCCATTAGTAGTTTTGAAAAAAAATTGTTAGTAATGGCGCACCTGTGGATAATGCACCATTACTAGTTTTAACTAGTAATGGCGCACTATCCACTGGTTCGCCATTACTAAGTTTTTTTCAAAAAAAAATTATTTTTTTTCTTTTTTGTTTTCAAAACTAGTAATGGCGCACCGTGGGTGTGGTGCGCCATTACTAGTTTAACTAGTAATGGCGCACCACCCCACGGTGCACCATTACTAACTTGGCCCAAAAATTCCCGAATGCACCCCCGGGACCGCCTTTTCAGTTTTTAAAAAAATAAAAGAAAATGATAAAAATGTCAAAAAATAAAAGAAAATAAGTTTCCCGTGTGATATGTGGTCTAGTTGTTGGGAAAATTTACAAATATGAATTTCGACTTTATTTGCAAAATCTCTCTGGAAATTTGTAAAATGGCCATAACTTTTGCATACGAACTCGGATTAAAAAGTTTTTTATATGAAAAATCATCTACTCGAAAAGTTACATCCGAATTTAACGGGGGGAACCCCGTTAAAAATTTTCAAAATCCCCAAAAACCTAACAGAAAAAAAGTTACAGGGCTTTCAAGATCTAGAGGCAAAAAAATTCAAAAAATTTCAAACTTACTAGTGGCGCACCATGGATGTGGTGCGCCACTAGTAATAGAAAAAAAATTGGTTTTGATTTTTTTTTCAAAAAATGATACGTAATATGACCTGGAAGTTTGAAATATTTTTCAAAATTTCATCATAGTCATGAACATGAACAAAGTCCTAGACATCAACAAGGTATAATAGGATTGATATGCTAGACATATCAACAAGTTCCTGTGAAGTGAGCTGTTGCTGGGGTAGGATAGAACTCTGAAGTTAAGCGTGCTTGGGCTGGAGTAGTGTGAGGATGGATGACCTTTCGGGAAGTTTGACCACAGAGTGCGATTTGACTTGAGTTTAAGCATATTGACCCGAGATTAAGCCATAGTGACCTAAGATTAAGAAAAAAAATTAACAAAAATTTGAAAAAAAAATGTTACTAATGGCGCACCACTGGTGCACCATTAGTAGGCAAAACTGGTGCGCCATTAGTAGGGCTTGCCGGCGGCTCCGTATCGTAAAACATGATGAATCCTTCTCTCTCATTTTTTTCTGCCCGAAGGTGAATATATAGAGTTGGAGTTGAGGTCGGTGGAGCATCAGGGGGGCCCACGAGGCAGGGGGCGCGCCCAGGGGGGTAGAGCGTGCCCCCACCCTCGTGGACAGGGTGTGGGCCCCTGGTCTTGATTCTTTCGCCAGTATTTTTTATTAGTTCCATAAATATTCTCCGTGAAGTTTCAGGTCATTCCGAGAACTTTTATTTCTGCACAAAAATAACATCATGGCAATTCTGCTGAAAACAGCATCAGTCCGGGTTAGTTCTATTCAAATCATGCAAGTTAGAGTCCAAAACAAGGGCAAAAGTGTTTGGAAAAGTAGATACGATGGAGACATATCAACTCCCCCAAGCTTAAACCTTTGCTTGTCCTCAAGCAATTCAGTTGACAAACTGAAAGTGATAAAGAAAAACTTTTACCAACTCTGTTTGCTCTTGTTGCAAATATGTAAAGCCAGCATTCAAGTTTCAACAAAGATTATGAACTAACCACATTTATAATATCATTTAGGTCTCATGTTTACTCATATCAATGGCATAATCAACTAGCGAGCAATAATAATAAATCTCGGATGACAACACTTTCTCAAAACAATCATAATATGATATAACAAGATGGTATCTCGCTAGCCCTTTCTGAGACCGCAAAACATAAATGCAGAGCACCTCTGAAGATCAAGGACTGACTACACATTTTAATTCATGGTAAAAGAGATCCAGTCATAGTTATACTCAATATAAATTAATAGTAATGGATGCAAATGACAGCGGTGCTCTCCAACTGGTGCTTTTTAATAAGAGGATGATGACTCAACATAAAACTAAATAGATAGGCCCTTCATAGAGGGAAGCAGGGATTTGTAGAGATGCCAGAGCTCGAGTTTGAAATAGAGATAAAAAATATTTTGAGCGGCATACTTTCGCTGTCAACTAACAACCGAGAGATCTCGATATCTTCCATGCTACAGACATTATAGGAGGTTCCCAAACAGAATGGTAAAGTGTATACTCCTCCACCACCAGCAAGCATCAATCCATGGCTTGCCCGAAACAACAGGTGCCTCCAACTAACAACAATCCTGGGGGAGTTTTGTTTGCAATTATTTTGATTTGAGCATGGGACTGGGTATCCCCGTTACCGGCCATTTTCTCGTGAGCGAGGAGCGGAGTCCACTCCTCGTGAGAATAACCCACCTAGCATGGAAGATATAGACATCCCTATTTGATACAAAACAGAATTTCATTTGAAGGTTTAGAGTTTAGCACACACAAATTTAGTTGGAACGGCAGGTAGATACCACATATAGGAAGGTATGGTGGACTCATATGGAATAACTTTGGGGTTTATGGATTTTGGATGCACAAGCAGTATTCCCGCTTAGTACAAGTGAAGGCTAGAAAAAGTCAAGGAAGCGACCAACTAGAGAGTGACAACAGTCATGAACATGCATTAAAATTAATCAACACTGAGTGCAAGCATGAGTAGGATATAAATCACCATGAACTTAAATATCGTGTAGGCTATGTTGATTTTGTCTCAACTACATGTGTGAACATGTGCCAAGTCAAGTCACTCGAATCGTTCAAAGGAGGATACCACCCTATCATACCACATCACAACCGTTTTAATAGCATGTTGGCACGCAAGGTAAACCATTATAAACTCCTAGCTAATTAAGCATGGCATAAGCAACTATAATCTCTAATTGTCATTGCAAACATGTTTCATTCATAATAGGCTGAATCAGGAACAATGAACTAATCATATTTACAAAAACAAGATAGGTCGAGTTCATACCAGCTTCTCTCATCTCAATCAGTCCATCATATATCGTCATTATTGCCTTTCACTTGCACGACAGAACGGTGTGTAAAATAATAATAGTGCACGTGCATTGGACTAAGCTGGAATCTGCAAGCATCTTAATACATAGGAGAAGACAAGGTGATATGGGCTCTTTGTTAAATCAACAATAATGCATAAAAGCCACTTCAACATTTTCATTGTGGTCTTCTCCTCTCGACCCCCAAAGAAAAGAAAAGAAATAAAACTATTTACACGGAAAATTCCCAACAAGCAAAAGAAGAATGAGAAATCTTTTTGGGTTTTCTTTTAATATTACTACTACAAGCATGGAAAGTAAACTAGCTAAAGGCTACAACTATTTTTTTGGGTTTTTACTAAGGTTTTTCAAAAACAGAAGAAGAAAGCAAGAAAAGGAAATAAACTAGCATGGATAGTACGATGAAAAAGTATGAGCACCGACAACTAGCATGAATGTGTGAACATGAATGTAATGTCGGTGAGAAATACGTACTCCCCCAAGCTTAGGCTTTTGGCCTAAGTTGGTCTATGCCCATGGATCGAAGCTACTCTCTTCGGTGTACTGAGGAGGGTCCTCAGGCTGCCACTGGTTGGCAATCTCCTCCGGATCCCACTGATAAATAGACCGCCGATAAGGGTCAAGTGGTGGCTCAGGCTCAGGCTCTGGGACTTGTGTCATCCTCCAGTATGCATAAATGGCCTCGGGCAAGATGAGGTACGTGCCTGAAAGTATGTCAAACAAAGAGGGCGCATGCAAGATAATAGTCTCACAGTGAGTTTTATTAAATATCAAATTATACTTAAGCATCTTCTTCTTATTTTTAACAATAAATTCATGTGCTACCATACTCTTATAATCTAGAAAAATAGGGGGCAACAACTTTTCCTCTTTCTCATAGTGCCTAATAGGTATCTTAAAGTGTGCAGCAAGGCACGAAGCAAAGATACCACCGAAGATGTGGCCCTTTGTATGGTTCAAACTTAATCGCTTATCAATAACAGCGCCTAAATCGAAAGTTGTATCACGAAACAAAGCATGGCGCAAAACAACAATATCAGGGGCACTAAGATTTCCACTGTTCCCGTGACCAATTAAACATCTACTAGCAAATATTGCGAAGTAATGTAGAACAGGAAAATGTATACTAGTGATTCTTGCATCGGAAACTTTCCTCGTTTCCCCTATAGCAATTCTATCAATAAATCCATCCACATCACTACGATGTGGTTCTTCTATGCTGCCTACAAAGGGTATCTTGCAGACCCGACAAAAATCATGAAGTGACATCTCCTTAACCTCATCATATAAGTGAATCTCCACTGAAGGTGGTGATTTCCTAGCATGGAAATAAAAATTTTGCACGAAAATATTAGTGAGTAGGAGATACTGTTCGCATTGGTCGCGGAGGAAGTCGGTGAGGCCCGCATTCTCAACCAAGTAATAAAAGTCTTCATAAATTCCAGCGGCTCTCAAGAATTCTTCGCAAGGCCATTCGCACGACTGAACCTCCGCAGTGCGAGGCTGATTGTATTTGGGCTTTTTATTCTCCTCATTTTGTTTATCCTTCGAGCTTCGGCTCGAAGAGCCCCTCAATAATCTCTTCATCAATTTCTCAAAATTTCTGAAATTTTTAATAACTCAGAATAAAAGTGAACCAAACTCAACAAAATTGATAGCAGTTACTCCCACAAGTGCCTAGAGACTATATCATGCATTAGAACTACTTGGGACCAAATAAATTTGACATGCAAGCTCAAGAACAGGGTCACCTAGGCAGTAAAAAATTTCAATGAATAAAGCACTAGAACAAAAACTAATTGGACCATTGGAGGAGTCACATACCAAAGAACAATCCCCCAAAAAAGTTTTATGAGTGGAGCTTTGAGCAAGGAGATCGAAAACGGCAGCAAGATGAGTTAGAACTCGTGCTTGATCTGGTTGGTGATTTTTTGGGAGGAAGAAGGAGTGTGTGGGTGCTGGAATAAGTGGAGGGGGGCCACCAGGGGCCCACGAGGCAAGGGGGCGCACCCAGGGGGGTGGGCGCGCCCTGGACCCTCGTGTCCAGGTGCTAGCTCCCCCTGATGTGTTCTGAGTGCCAGATATTCTCAAATATTCTAGAAAAAAATCATATTTCATTTTCAGGGCATTTGGAGAACTTTTATTTTTAGGGTATTTTTTATTGCAAGGATAATTCAGAAAACAGACAGAGAATACTATTTTTGCTTTATTTAATATAAACAACAGAAAGTAAAAGGAGGGTACAGAGAGTTGTGCTTTCTAACTTCATCCATCTCATGCTCATCAAAAGGAATCCACTAACAAGGTTGATCAAGTCTTGTTAACAAACTCATTCTGAATCGCATGAAACCGGAGAATTTTCGAATAGCACAAGGTTACCTCAATGGCGATATGTATGTCCCCAACAATAAGAATATCATATTTCTTCTTGGCAGTAGGAAGAGGAAATTCAAAACCTCCAATAGTAATCATTGAAAATTTTCCAGTACAATTGATACTATGGACTTGAGGTTGTTTCCTCGGACAGTGTACCATATGCTCATTACCATTAACATGAAAAGTGACATTGCCTTTGTTGCAATCAATAACAGCCCCTGCAGTATTCAAAAAGGGTCTACCAAGGATAATTGACATACTATCGTCCTTGGGAATATCAAGAATAACAAAGTCAGTTAAAATAGTAACATTTGCAACCACAACAGGCACATCCTCACAAACAGGTATAGCAGTTGATTTATCGGCCGTTTGCAAAGATATTTCAGTAGTGTCAATTTATTCAAATCAAGTCTATGATATAAAGAGAGAGGCATAACACTAACACCGGCTCCAAGATCACATAAAGCAGTTTTAACATAGTTTCTTTTAATGGAGCATGGTATAGTTGGTACTCCTGGATCTCCAAGTTTCTTAGGTATTCCACCCTTAAAAGTATAATTAGCAAGCACGGTGGAAATTTCAGCTTCCGGTATCTTTGTTTTATTTGTAACAATATCTTTCATGTATTTAGCATAAGGATTCATTTTAAGCATATCAGTCAAATGCATACACAAAAAGATAGGTATAATCATTTCAGCAAAGCACTCAAAATCCTCATCATCCATTTTCTTGGATGGCTTAGGAGGAAAAGGCATGGGTTTTCGAACCCATGGTTCTCTTTCTTTACCGTGCTTCCTAGCAACGAAGTCTCTCTTATCATAATGTTGATTCTTTGATTGTGGGTTATCAAGATCAACAACAGGTTCAATTTCTACATCATTGTTATTGCTAGGTTGTGCATCAACATGAACATCATCATTAACATCATCACTGGGTTCATGTTTATTACTAGATTGTGTTTCAGCATCAGAAATAGAAATATCATTGGGATTCTCAGGTGTGTCAACAACAGGTTCACTAGAAGCATGCAAAGTCCTATCATTTTCTTCTTCTTCTTCTTAGAAGGACTAGGTGTGTCAACATTAGTCCCCTGAGAATCTTGCTCAATTCTCTTAGGGTGGCCTTCAGGATAAAAGGTTCCTGAGTCATTTTACCCCCTCTAGTCATAAATCTAACAACATTATCATTTTTCTTGTTATTTAATTCATTGAGCAAATCATTTTGAGCTTTAAGCACTTGTTCTACTTGAGTGGTAACCATAGAAGCATGTTTACTAATAAGTTTAAGTTCACCCTTAACTCTAGACATATAATCACTCAAGTGTTCAATCATATAAGAATTACGTTTCAATTATCTACCAACGTAAGCATTGAAGTTTTCTTGTTTAACAATAAAATTATCAAACTCGTCCAAGCATTTGCTAGCAGACTTATTACAAGGGATATCACCTTCATCAAATCTATAGAGAGAATTTACCTTTACTACCTGTGTCGGGTTATCAAGACCATGTATTTCTTCAATTGGTGGTAAATCCTTAACATCTTCAGCTTTAATACCCTCTTCTTTCATAGATTTCTTTGCCTCTTGCATATCTTCAGGACTGAGAAATAGAATACCCCTTTTATTCGGAGTTGGCTTAGGAGTTGGTTAAGGAAGTGTCCAATTGGTTTCACTAGTCAACATATTATTCAATAACAATTCAGCTTGATCAACAGTTCTTTCCCTGAAAACACAACCAGCACAACTATCCAGGTGGTCTCTGGAAGCATCAGTTAGTCCATTATAAAAGATATCAAGTATTTCATTTTTCTTGAGAGGATGATCAGGCAAAGCATTAAGTAATCGGAGAAGCCTCCCCCAAGCTTGTGGGAGACTCTCTTCTTCAATTTGCACAAAATTATATATTTCCCTTAAGGCAACTTGTTTCTTATGAGCGGGGAAATATTTAGCAGAAAAGTAATAAATCATATCCCAGGGACTATGCACACAACCAGGATCAAGAGAATTAAACCATACTTTAGCATCGCCCTTTAATGAGAATGGAAATAACTTAAGGATATAGTAGTAACGAATTTTTTCCTCGTGGGTGAATAGGGTGGCTATATCATTCAATTTAGTAAGATGTGCCACAACAGTTTCAGATTCATAGCCATAAAAAGGATCAGATTCAACCAAAATACTTATCTCAGGATCGACAGAGAAATCATAATCCTTATCACTAATACAGATATGTGAAGTAGCAAAAGCAGGGTCATATTTCATTCTAGCATTCAGAGACATTTCTTTCAGCTTAGCTAATAATTTCTTAAGATCAGATCTATCATTGGAAGCAAGAAAATCTCTAGCAATTTCTTCATACATAACATAACCCTTGGGCACAACAGGCAATTCATATCTAGGTGGAGAATCTTCATCATCACTTTCATCAGTATTATCTGTTTCAATAATTTCATTCTCTGTAGCCCTAGCAAGTTGTTCATCAAGAAATTCACCTAATGGCACAGTATTATCAAGCATAGAAGTAGTTTCATCATAAGCCTCACGCATAGCAGAAGTGGCATCATCAATAACATGCGAAATATCAGAATTAATAGCAGAAGCAGGTTTAGGTTTCGCAAGTTTACTCAAAACATAAGGAGAATCAAGTGCAGAGCTAGATGGAAGTTCCTTACCTCCCCTAGTGGTTGAGGGATAAATCTTGGTTTTCTTGTCTTTCAAGTTCCTCATAGTGATCAACAGATATAAATCCCAAGTTACTCAAAGAATAGTGCTATGCTCCCCAGCAACGGCACCAGAAAATAGTCTTGATAACCCACAAGTATAGGGGCTCGCAACCATTTTCGATGGTAGAGTATTCAACCCAAATTTATTGATTCGACACCAGGGGAGCCAAAGAATATTCTCAAGTATTAGCAGTTGAGTTGTCAATTCAACCACACCTGGAAAACTTAATATCTGCAGCAAAGTATTTAGTAGCAAAGTAACATGGAAGTAACGGTAACACTGGCAAAAGTAATAGTAGCAGTTTTGTAGTAATTGTGACAATGGCAACGGTAAAGTAACTAAGCAAAGATCAACATGTGAAGAGCTCGTAGGAATTGGATCAGTGATGGATAATTATGTCGGATGCGATTCCTCATGCAATAGTTATAACATAGAGTGACACAGAACTAGCTCCAGTTCATCAATGTAATGTAGGCATGTATTCGAAATATAGTCATACGTGCTTATGGAAAAGAACTTGCATGAAATCTTTTTACCTACCCTCCCGTGGCAGCGGGGTCCTATTGGACACTAAGGGATATTAAGGCCTCCTTTTAATAGAGTACCGAACCAAAGAATTAACACTTAGTGAATACATGAATTCCTCAAACTACGATCATCGTCGGGAGCGGTCCCGATTATTGTCACTTCTGGGTTACCGGATCATAACACATAGTAGGTGACTATTGACTTGCAAGATAGGATCAAGAACTCACATATATTCATGAAAACATAATATGTTCAGATCTGAAATCATGGCACTCGGGCCCTAGTGACAAGCATTAAGCATAGGAAAGTCATACCAACATCAATCTTAGAACATAATGGATACTAGGGATCAAACCCTAACAAAACTAACTCGATTACATGGTAAATTTCATCCAACTCATCACCGTCCAGCAAGCCTATGATGGAATTACTCACGCATGGTGGTGAGCATCATGAAATTGGTGATGGGGGATGGTGGATGATGACGACGGCGATGGATTCCCCTCTGCGGAGCCCCGAACGGACTCCAGATCAGCCCTCCTGAGAGAGATTAGGGCTTGGCAGCGGCTTCGTATCATAAAATGCGATGAATCCTTCTCTCTCATTTTTTCTCCCCGAACGTGAATATATAGAGTTGGAGTTGAGGTCGGTGGAGCATCAGGTGGCCCACAAAGCAGGGGGCGCGCCCAGGGGGGTAGGGCGCGCCCCCCACCCTCGTGGACAGGGTGTGGGCCCCCTCGTCTTGATTCTTTCACTAGTATGTTTTATTAATTCCAAAAATATTCTCCATGAAGTTTCAGGTCATTCCGAGAACTTCTATTTCTGCAGAAAAATAACACCATGGCAATTCTGCTGAAAACAGCGTCAGTCAGGGTTAGTTCCATTCAAGTCATGCAAGTTAGAGTCCAAAACAAGGGCAAAAGTGTTAGGAAAAGTAGATACGATGGAGACGTATCATCAACTTCAAGTTCACGACTGCTATGTACTTGACTGAGATAACCAAAATATACTTTGCCAATGCTTAGTTGGGAGTAGTCATCAACATCAAATCTTACTTTGCATCGTTCAATGTGCTCCTCCTTGGCAGAGTGTTTGGCCAAGACAGTAGGCCTTCCCGGCTCCCTAAAGCCGGTATTAGTGATCACCACGTCATCATCATGTGTATCAGTCGTCTTGAATGGACAGGATGTTTCAGGGTTTAAAGGATCATCACTGGCTTGATCGATAGGATGCTCGGAAGTCACTGGTGGAACGTTAAGAACCGGCTCCGATGATTGCAGAACGGAGATCTCAAGTGTTGTGGTTTGTTGCTCCGGCTTATTGACTTTTGGGTCTTCAGCCGGCTCAGTCACCTTTGCCTTCTTGCTAGGCTTGGCTTTTCCACTGCTTGAATCATGTGAGGTCATGATAAGTATAAAAGGATCATAATGAGCAAATGATAAGTAAATTGTTATTACCCGGGAGCAGTCTTGAAAGCCGGCAGATGAGATTGAGATGAGTCACCAGAAGCGGAGCGAGACGTTTCCTGATAATTTGAGTTGGAAGAATTAAGTGGTTGCCGGATGAGACCCGCCAAAGGATAAAAAGAGTTTATGTCGGGGGTGACCTCATATTGACGCTTCCTCAGAGTATTCGGTAAGCTGGAGGATAGTTCTTCATCCCTTCTAGTCCAAGTCTGTCGCCGGCTCTCGTGCTGCTGTTGCTTCAAAAGAAAGTGAGGATCCAGATGAGCTAAGGGGTGTGAAAAGCTTACTTTCCGGCTTACTCTTCTAATTTCTGTCTTGTCAAGGGCTCGGTGTCGGAGGAAATGATAGTTACCTCTTCTTCGATTGTTTGACTGGTCCTCGTGTCATCCTAATGATAATCAATGTCAATAAGATGGTTGAAAAAGGAGCCAAGAGAGTCAAGGGCTACCTCCGACTCAGAGTTGACGTCCAGTTCAAGCATCTCGAAAGCACTGGGTTTCTTTCCCCTCTTCTTGGCGGTTTTCTTGGCGGCTTTCTTGGTCTTGCTGGCCCTTTTGGCGGCTTCATGGTCATATTCCTTCTTCCAGAAGTCATCATCAGCCTATCAAAGTCATTGTCGGTGTCAAAACCGGCGGATCTCGGGTAGGGGGTCCCGAACTGTGCGTCTAGGCGGATGGTGACAGGAGACGAGGGACACAATGTTTTACCCAGGTTCGGGCCCTCTTGATGGAGGTAAAACCCTACGTCCTGCTTGATTAATATTGATGATATGGGTAGTACAAGAGTGGATCTACCACGAGATCAAGGAGGCTAAACCCTAAAGCTAGCCTATGGTATGATTGTTGTAATGTATGTTGTGTCCTATGGACTAAAGCCCTCCGGTTTATATAGACACCAGAGGAGGCTAGGGTTACACAGAGTCGGTTACAATGGTAGGAGATCTACATATCAGTATCGCCAAGCTTGCCTTCCACGCCAAGGAAAGTCCCATCCGGACACGGGACGGAGTCTTCAATCTTGTATCTTTGTAGTCTTGGAGTCCGGCGGACGATGATAGTCCGGCTGTCCGGACACCCCCTAGTCCAGGAATCCCTCAGTAGCCCCCGAACTAGGCTTCAATGACGATAAGTCCAGCGCGTATATAGTCTTCGGCGTTGCAAGGCGGGTTCTCCCTTCAAGTTCCATGTACCTGCCGAACAGTGTCCGACTTCATAATAAATACTGCGTTTCTCGGCTTCTACGCCCAATAATGGCCTTTTTCCACGCGTCGCACGAATGCGAAGAGCCAGGGTGTCTTTTACGTTTCACCCCCTAGTCGTGCGAGTCGTCCGCCTACAAAAGAGGCAAAAATCCAGATCCAAACCACACCATCTTCCTCCCGCGAATACTTCATCGGAGCGCCTTTGACCTAAAAATCCATTCCATCATGGACCATCGACGCGGCTCCTCTTCTCGCGCTCCCAGCCCACCACCAGGGGATTGGAGGAGGTGCTCTGTTCCGCACAACGAGCTAGTGAAGCTCCAAGCGGGGGGATATCTCCCTCCGGCCTTCATGGTCCCGGTTCGAGCCGGGCTGGTCACTTATCAAGGTGGGAGGCAAGCGGAGGCTACCCCTAGCCCCAATAAGGGGGAGCGAGTATGCTTCGTCCCTTATCTGATAAGGGGACTCGGATTCCCAATACATCTGTTCCTCCGCGGGCTCCTGGAGTTCTACGGACTCCAGCTCCACCACCTCACGCCCGCCTCTGTCCTGCATATCACGGGCTACGTAGCTCTTTGCGAGCTATTCCTGGGCATTGAGCCCCATTTTGCATTGTGGAAGAGGCTGTTCTGCCTCGTACCCCGTTCTCACGAGGGGTCCATATATCAAGTGGGCAGCGCCGAAATATGGCGCATCGCCGGGACCGGATACCCATCCGGTACTCCCAAGAAGGCGTCCGAAGACTGGCCTTCAGAGTGGTTTTACATAGGAGACGCTCCGCGGCCGGACCCAATCCGGATTGGCCTCCCGGAGTTTAGTGCTGCTCCTCTGAAGAAACGCCTCAGCTGGCGCCCACGGAGCCCCCGATTGGAAGAAGACAAGAGCGTCCATTACTTGATGGGCCGAATAAGATTACTGGCCCATTCCGGGTTGACCATGATTGGAGTCATGGCGACATGCATCATGCGGGGGGTACAGCCATTGCAATACAGAGGCCACTGTTGGAAATATGCCCTAGAGGCAATAATAAAAGGATTATTATATTTCAATGTTCATGATAATTGTCTTTTGTTTATGCTATAACTGTATTATCCGGAAATCGTAATACACGTGTGAACACTTAGACCCAATGAGTCCCTAGTGAGCCTCTAGTTGACTAGCTCGTTATGATCAATAGATAGTCATGGTTTCCTGACTATGGACATAGGATGTCGTTGATAACGGGATCACATCATTAGGAGAATGATGTGATGGACAAGACCCAATCATAAGCATAGCATAAAAGATCGTATAGTTCGTTTGCTAGAAGCTTTGCCAATGTCAAGTATCTATTCCTTCGACCATGAGATCGTGTAACTCCCGGTTACCGTAGGAGTGCCTTGGGTGTATCAAACGTCACAACGTAACTGGGTGACTATAAAGGTGCATTACAGGTATCTCCGAAAGTATCTGTTGGGTTGACACGGATCGAGACTGGGATTTGTCACTCCGTATAACGGAGAGGTATCTCTGGGCCCACTCGGTAATGCATCATCATAATGAGCTCAATGTGACCAAGGTGTTGGCCACGGGATCATGCATTACGGTACGAGTAAAGTGACTTGCCGGGTAACGAGACTGAACAAGGTATTGGGATACCGACGATCGAGTCTCGGGCAAGTAACGTACCGATTGACAAAGGGAATTGTATACAGGGTTTGATCGAATCCTCGACATCGTGGTTCAACCGATGAAATCATCGAGGAGCATGTGGGAGCCAACATGGATATCCAGACCCCGCTGTTGGTTATTGCCCGAGAGTCGTCTCGGTCATGTCTGCGTGTCTCCCGAACCCGTAGGGTCTACACACTTAAGGTTCGGTGACGCTAGGGTTAGTAGGAAGTCAAGTATGTGACTACCGAATGATGTTCGGAGTCCCGGATGAGATCCCGGACGTCACGAGGAGTTCCGGAATGGTCCGGAGGTAAAGATTCATATATGGGAAGTCCTGTTTCGGGCATCGGGACAAGTTTCGGGGTTATCGGTATTGTACCGGGACCACCGGAGGGGTCCCGGGGGCCCACCGGGTGGGGCCACCTGCCCCGGGGGGCCACATGGGCTGTAGGGGGTGCGCCTTGGCCTGCATGGGCCAAGGGCACCAGCCCCACATAGGCCCATGCGCCTAGGGTTCAAGGGGGAAAGAGTCCTAGGAGGGGAAGGCACCTCCTAGGTGCCTTGGGGGGGAGGGAAACCCCCCTTGGCCGCCGCCCCCCTAGGAGATTGGATCTCCTAGGGCCGGCCACCCCCCCCTTGGCCCTCCTATATATAGTGGGGGAGAGGAGGGACTTCATACCTTGAGTCCTTGGCCTTTGGTTGCCTCCTTCTCCCTCCCCAACACCTCTCCTCCTTCGTTGTGTGCTCGGCGAAGCCCTGTCGGAGTACTGCTTCTCCACCATCACCACGCCGTCGTGCTGCCGGTGGAGCTGTCTTCCTCAACCTCTCCTTCCCCCTTGCTGGATCAAGAAGGAGGAGACGTCGCTCGTCCCGTACGTGTGTTGAACACGGAGGTGCTGTCCGTTCAGCACTTGGCATCGGTGATCTGAATCACGTTCGAGTACGACTCCATCATCACCTTGCAAGCTTCCGCACGCGATCTACAAGTGGTATGTAGATGCAAGCTCTCTCCCATGACTCGTTGCTTAGATGAACTCATAGATGGATCTTGGTGAAGCCGTAGGAAAAATTTTAATTTTCTGCAACGTTCCCCAACAGTGGCATCATGAGCTAGGTCTATGCGTAGTTCTCTAATGCACGAGTAGAACACAATTTGTTGTGGGCGTTGATCTTGTCATCTTACTTGCCTCTACTAGTCTTTTCTTGCTCAACGGTATTGTGGGATGAAGCGGCCCGGACCAACCTTACACGTACGCTTACGTGAGACCGGTTCCACCGACTGACATGCACTAGTTGCATAAGGTGGCTGGCGGGTGTCTGTCTCTCCCACTTTAGTTGGAGCGGAATCGATGAACAAGGCCCTTATGAAGGGTAAATAGAAGTTGACAAAATCACGTTGTGGTGATTCGTAGGTAAGAAAACGTTCTTGCTAGAACCCAATCGCAGCCACGTAAAAGATGCAACAACAACTAGAGAACGTCTAACTTGTTTTTGCAGCGATTGATCATGTGATGTGATATGGCCAGAAGTTGTGATGAATGTTGAATTGTGATGTATGAGATCATGTTCTTGTAATAGGATTCACGACTTGCATGTCGATGAGTATGACAACCGGCAGGAGCCATAGGAGTTGTCTTTATTTTTTTGTATGACCTGCGTGTCATTGAAGAACGCCATGTAAACTACTTTACTTCATTACTAAACGCGTTAGTCATAGAAGTAGAAGTAGTCGTTGGCGTGACAACTTCATGAAGACACGATGATGGAGATCATGATGATGGAGATCATGGTGTCAAGCCGGTGACAAGATGATCATGGAGCCCCGAAGATGGAGATCAATGGAGCTTGATGATATTGGCCATATCATGTCACAACCATATAATTGCATGTGATGTTTATTATGTTTATGCATCTTGTTTACTTAGGACGACGGTAGTAAATAAGATGATCCCTTACAAAATTTCAAGAAGTGTTCTCCCCTAACTGTGCACCGTTGCTACAGTTCGTCGTTTCTAAGCACCACGTGATGATCGGGTGTGATGGATCCTTACGTTCACATACAACGGGTGTAAGACAGTTTTACACAGCGAAAACACTTAGGGTTAACTTGACGAGCCTAGCATGTGCAGACATGGCCTCGGAACACGGAGACCGAAAGGTCGAACACGAGTCGTATGGAAGATACGATCAACATAAAGATGTTCACCGACGATGACTAGTCCGTCTCACGTGATGATCGGACACGGGCTAGTCGACTCGGATCGTGTAACACTTAGATGACTAGAGGGATGTCTAATCTAAGTGGGAGTTCATAATTTTGATTAAGAACTTTATTATCATGAACTTAGTCTAAAACCTTTGCAAATATGTATTGTAGATCAATGGCCAACGCTCATGTCAACATGAACTTCAACGCGTTCCTAGAGAAAACCAAGCTGAAAGATGATGGCAGCAACTATACGGACTGGGTCCGAAACCTGAGGATCATCCTCATAGCTGCCAGGAAGCAATATGTCCTAGAAGGACCGCTAGGTGCCGCTCCCGTCCCAGAGAACCAAGACGTTATGAACGCTTGGCAAACTCGTGCTGATGATTACTCCCTCGTTCAGTGCGGCATGCTTTACAGCTTAGAACCGGGGCTCCAAAAGCGTTTTGAGCATCACGGAGCATATGAGATGTTCGAAGAGCTGAAACTAGTTTTCCAAGCTCATGCCCGGGTCGAGAGATATGATGTCTCCGACAAGTTCTACAGTTGTAAGATGGAGGAGAACAGTTCTGTCAGTGAACACATCCTGAAGATGTCTGGGTTGCACGCACGTATGACCCAGTTGAACATTAACCTCCCAGATGAGGCGGTCATTGACAGAATCCTCCAGTCGCTCCCACCAAGCTACAAGAGCTTTGTGATGAACTACAACATGCAGGGGATGGTAAAGACCATTCCTGAAGTGTTCTCGATGCTGAAGTCAGCAGAGGCTGAAATCAAGAAAGAACATCAAGTGTTGATGGTCAATAAGACCACTAAGTTCAAGAAGGGCAAGGGTAAGAAGAACTTCAAGAAGGACGGCAAAGATGTTGCCGCGCCCGGTAAGCCTGTTGCCGGGAAGAAGTCAAAGAATGGACCCAAGCCTGAGACTGAGTGCTTTTATTGCAAGGGGAAGGGGCACTGGAAGCGGAACTGCCCCAAATACTTAGCGGATAAGAAGGCCGGCAACACCAAAGGTATATTTGATATACATGTAATTGATGTGTACCTTACCAGTACTCGAAGTAACTCCTGGGTATTTGATACCGGTGCCGTTGCTCACATATGTAACTCACAGCAGGAGCTGCGGAATAAACGGAGACTGGCGAAGGACGAGGTGACGATGCGCGTCGGGAATGGCTCCAGGGTCGATGTGATCGCCGTCGGCACGCTGCCTCTACATTTACCTACGGGATTAGTTTTAAACCTCAATAATTGTTATTTAGTGCCAAGTTTGAGCATGAACATTGTATCTGGATCTCGTTTAATACGAGATGGCTACTCATTTAAGTCTGAGAATAATGGTTGTTCGATTTATATGAGAGATATGTTTTATGGTCATGCTCCGATGGTCAATGGTTTATTCTTGATGAATCTCGAGCGTAATATTACACATGTTCATAGTGTGGATGCCAAAAGATGTAAAGTTGATAACGATAGTCCCACATACTTGTGGCACTGCCGCCTTGGTCACATTGGTGTCAAGCGCATGAAGAAGCTCCATGCTGATGGACTTTTAGAGTCTCTTGATTATGAATCATTTGACACATGCGAACCTTGCCTCTTAGGCAAAATGACCAAGACTCCGTTCTCCGGAACAATGGAGCGAGCAACCAACTTGTTGGAAATCATACATACCGATGTGTGCGGTCCAATGAGCGTTGAGGCTCGCGGAGGATATCGTTATGTTCTCACTCTCACTGACGACTTGAGTAGATATGGGTATGTCTACTTAATGAAACACAAGTCTGAGACCTTTGAAAAGTTCAAGGAATTTCAGAGTGAGGTAGAGAATCAACATGACCGTAAGATAAAGTTCCTACGATCAGATCGTGGGGGCGAATACTTAAGTCACGAATTTGGTACACACTTAAGAAAATGTGGAATCGTTTCACAACTCACGCCGCCTGGAACACCTCAGCGAAACGGTGTGTCCGAACGTCGTAATCGCACTCTATTGGATATGGTGCGGTCTATGATGTCTCTTACCGATTTACCGCTATCATTTTGGGGATACGCTCTAGAGACAGCTACATTCACTTTAAATAGGGCACCGTCTAAATCCGTTGAGACGACACCGTATGAATTATGGTTTGGGAAGAAACCTAAGCTGTCGTTTCTAAAAGTTTGGGGATGCGATGCTTATGTCAAGAAACTTCAACCTGAAAAGCTCGAACCCAAGTCGGAAAAATGCGTATTCATAGGATACCCTAAGGAAACTGTCGGGTATACCTTCTACTTAAGATCCGAAGGCAAGATCTTTGTTGCCAAGAACGGATGCTTTCTGGAGAAAGAGTTTCTCTCGAAAGAAGTAAGTGGGAGGAAAGTAGAACTCGATGAAGTACTACCTCTCGAACGGGAAAGTGGTGCAGCGCAGGAAACCATTCCTGTAATGCCCACACCAACTGAAGAGGAAAATGTTGATGATGATCAAGGTACTTCAGATCTAGTTGCTACTGAATTTCGAAGGTCCACAAGGACACGTTCTGCACCAGAGTGGTACGGCAACCCTGTCATGGAAATCATGTTGCTGGACAACAATGAACCTTCGAACTATGAAGAAGCAATGGCGGGCCCGGATTCCAACAAATGGCTTGAGGCCATGAAATCCGAGATAGGATCCATGTATGAAAACAAAGTATGGACTTTGACAGACTTGCCCGATGATCGGCGAGCGATAGAAAATAAATGGATTTTTAAGAAGAAGACGGACGCGGATGGTAATGTTACCATCTATAAAGCTCGACTTGTCGCTAAGGGTTATCGACAAGTTCAAGGGATTGACTACGACGAGACATTCTCTCCCGTGGCGAAGCTTAAGTCCGTCCGAATCATGTTAGCAATTGCCGCATACTATGATTATGAGATATGGCAGATGGACGTCAAAACGGCATTCCTTAATGGACATCTTAAGGAAGAGCTGTATATGATGCAGCCGGAAGGTTTTGTCGTTCCTCAGAACGCTAACAAAGTATGCAAGCTCCAGCGATCCATTTATGGACTGGTGCAAGCATCTCGGAGTTGGAACATTCGCTTTGATGAGATGATCAAAGCGTTTGGGTTTACGCAGACTTATGGAGAAGCCTGCGTTTACAAGAAAGTGAGTGGGAGCTCTGTAGCATTTCTCCTATTATATGTAGATGACATACTCTTGATGGGAAATGATACGAAACTCCTGGACAGCATTAAGGCCTACTTGAACAAGTGTTTTTCAATGAAGGACCTTGGAGAAGCTGCTTATATATTAGGCATCAAGATCTATAGAGATAGATCGAGACGCCTCATAGGTCTTTCACAAAGCACATACCTTGATAAGATTTTGAAGAGGTTCAAAATGGATCAGTCCAAGAAGGGGTTCTTGCCTATGTTACAAGGTGTGAGATTGAGCTTGGCTCAGTCACCGACCACGGCAAAAGATAAAGAAGAGATGAGTGTCATCCCCTATGCTTCAGCCATAGGATCTATTATGTATGCCATGCTGTGTACCAGACCCGATGTAAACCTTGCCGTAAGTTTGGTTGCAAGATACCAAAGTAACCCCGGCAAGGAACACTGGACAGCGGTCAAGAATATCCTGAAGTACCTGAAAAGGACAAAGGACATGTTTCTCGTTTATGGAGGAGATGAAGAGCTCGTCGTAAAGGGTTACGTCGACGCTAGCTTCGACTCAGATCTGGATGACTCTAAGTCACAAACCGGATACGTGTATATGTTGAATGGTGGAGCAGTAAGCTGGTGCAGCTGCAAGCAGAGCGTCGTGGCGGGATCTACATGTGAAGCGGAGTACATGGCAGCCTCGGAGGCAGCGCATGAAGCGATTTGGATGAAGGAGTTCATCACCGACCTAGGAGTCATACCCAATGCGTCGGGGCCGATCAAACTCTTCTGTGACAACACTGGAGCTATTGCCCTTGCCAAGGAGCCCAGGTTTCACAAGAAGACCAGGCACATCAAGCGTCGTTTCAACTCCATCCGTGAAAATGTTCAAGATGGAGACATAGAGATTTGCAAAGTGCACACGGATCTGAATGTCGCAGATCCGTTGACTAAACCTCTCTCGCGTGCAAAACATGATCAACACCAGAACTCTATGGGTGTTCGATTCATCACAATGTAACTAGATTGGTGACTCTAGTGCAAGTGGGAGACTGTTGGAAATATGCCCTAGAGGCAATAATAAAAGGATTATTATATTTCAATGTTCATGATAATTGTCTTTTGTTTATGCTATAACTGTATTATCCGGAAATCGTAATACACGTGTGAACACTTAGACCCAATGAGTCCCTAGTGAGCCTCTAGTTGACTAGCTCGTTATGATCAATAGATAGTCATGGTTTCCTGACTATGGACATAGGATGTCGTTGATAACGGGATCACATCATTAGGAGAATGATGTGATGGACAAGACCCAATCATAAGCATAGCATAAAAGATCGTATAGTTCGTTTGCTAGAAGCTTTGCCAATGTCAAGTATCTATTCCTTCGACCATGAGATCGTGTAACTCCCGGTTACCGTAGGAGTGCCTTGGGTGTATCAAACGTCACAACGTAACTGGGTGACTATAAAGGTGCATTACAGGTATCTCCGAAAGTATCTGTTGGGTTGACACGGATCGAGACTGGGATTTGTCACTCCGTATAACGGAGAGGTATCTCTGGGCCCACTCGGTAATGCATCATCATAATGAGCTCAATGTGACCAAGGTGTTGGCCACGGGATCATGCATTACGGTACGAGTAAAGTGACTTGCCGGGTAACGAGACTGAACAAGGTATTGGGATACCGACGATCGAGTCTCGGGCAAGTAACGTACCGATTGACAAAGGGAATTGTATACAGGGTTTGATCGAATCCTCGACATCGTGGTTCAACCGATGAAATCATCGAGGAGCATGTGGGAGCCAACATGGATATCCAGACCCCGCTGTTGGTTATTGCCCGAGAGTCGTCTCGGTCATGTCTGCGTGTCTCCCGAACCCGTAGGGTCTACACACTTAAGGTTCGGTGACGCTAGGGTTAGTAGGAAGTCAAGTATGTGACTACCGAATGATGTTCGGAGTCCCGGATGAGATCCCGGACGTCACGAGGAGTTCCGGAATGGTCCGGAGGTAAAGATTCATATATGGGAAGTCCTGTTTCGGGCATCGGGACAAGTTTCGGGGTTATCGGTATTGTACCGGGACCACCGGAGGGGTCCCGGGGGCCCACCGGGTGGGGCCACCTGCCCCGGGGGGCCACATGGGCTGTAGGGGGTGCGCCTTGGCCTGCATGGGCCAAGGGCACCAGCCCCACATAGGCCCATGCGCCTAGGGTTCAAGGGGGAAAGAGTCCTAGGAGGGGAAGGCACCTCCTAGGTGCCTTGGGGGGGAGGGAAACCCCCCTTGGCCGCCGCCCCCCTAGGAGATTGGATCTCCTAGGGCCGGCCACCCCCCCCTTGGCCCTCCTATATATAGTGGGGGAGAGGAGGGACTTCATACCTTGAGTCCTTGGCCTTTGGTTGCCTCCTTCTCCCTCCCCAACACCTCTCCTCCTTCGTTGTGTGCTCGGCGAAGCCCTGTCGGAGTACTGCTTCTCCACCATCACCACGCCGTCGTGCTGCCGGTGGAGCTGTCTTCCTCAACCTCTCCTTCCCCCTTGCTGGATCAAGAAGGAGGAGACGTCGCTCGTCCCGTACGTGTGCTGAACACGGAGGTGCTGTCCGTTCAGCACTTGGCATCGGTGATCTGAATCACGTTCGAGTACGACTCCATCATCACCTTGCAAGCTTCCGCACACGATCTACAAGTGGTATGTAGATGCAAGCTCTCTCCCATGACTCGTTGCTTAGATGAACTCATAGATGGATCTTGGTGAAGCCGTAGGAAAAATTTTAATTTTCTGCAACGTTCCCCAACAGCCACCCCATGTGGGATTTCAACGGGGAAGACGATGCCACCCGTCATGGCTGCGAAGGGCCGAATTCGACCGAGGATCTGGTAGAGATCCTGTCCAGCCTGTATAAGAGGGAGAAGGAGGACTTCCTTCGAACGAACCCTTTGAATGGGTTTTCCATGAACAACCCTAGAGGCTGGGTAGGCGAACGCTTTTAAGGGCTCAACCCATGCTTTCGAAGTTTAGGCTTCTTATATTATGTCTTCGGCGCAGGATCTACGTCGGACTGTGGAGGACATGGTAAGTCCCGCTCCGCAACCCGAGGATCTAGGGAGATCCCTGGATCTGGCCTCCGAAGAGGATCCGGACATCAAGGTGGAGTTGATCGACGGGGTGTTTCACCAGCTCAACATGGACAATGCTTTGGTCGCCATTACGGCGGACTACCCCGGACTGTATCCGGCTTCCCAGGTGACTGTGACCGAGGTCCGGACACCATTATCTCTTCCTTGCCCATTTCTGACCTTCGCGAACGATGGAGTTTTACAGGAAGCGCCTTCAGGGCGGGAAGCTGAGGCCGCGGCGGCTGACCAACAAAGGTCAGTCCGGACCAGCAGGCGGAAAAGGAGCGCGGCACGGACCGAAAGGTCGCCGCAAAGGTATAGCTCGTATTTAAATTTTCAGAGCAACGTTCCTAGGAAGCGTCTGAGTGCTCATGATCTTTATAGGAGAAAAAGCGCTCGCCGGACTGCGGGCGTGGAAGTTGCCGATCCAACCTATACCGGCCAGGCTCCAGCGCCCGGCCTGGAGGGGGAGGCAAGCGCAAGACGCGGGCCGGATCCTTCTCCAACGGAGGACACCGATAGACTGTCTGCCACCAAGTCTGAGGTGGAGAGCGCCATGAACCATAGGCATCGCCGGACAGTGTTTCGTGAAGCGTGCTTCTCCCTTGAGGCATTGGACGCCTTTAACGCAGGGGACGCGCACCTCCGTGCCGCTCAAGATGGTTTTACCAGAGCCACGGAGCAGTATGTGAAAGACATACGGGTAAGGGAATTTTAATGGTTATATACACCAGTAGCCCCCGAGACTTAAAGTAGTTATGTTAACTGATTTAAGGATCATTTGAAACGCAGGCTCTTACCGAGAAGAATGCCCAGCTGTCCCAGGAGCTGCAAGAATGCAAGGCCCAACTTGAGGCCGCACTTGCTGCCGCAGGAGGAGACGCAGAGACCCCTCCTGGTAACACATTTTTATTAATAAATATAAGCGCTGTGCGGCGTGTGCGCAAGTCTAATAGTGACATTGCAGGTGCCGCCGGACAAGATCCGGACAGACAAGAATTACTACGCCAGCTAAAGGCCGGCGAGAGGGTGCTGAATAGGGTGCAGCAAGAAAGGAACAAGCTCTAGGATGCCAACACCAAGCTCGGAGAAGAGCTGAAAGGCGCTCGCGCCGGGCTGTCCAGCTCCGTGAAGGAGAATCAGCGGCTTCGTCGCGACATTTATAGTAAGTGCTTGAGCAGACTCCTTTGAGAAGAAGAGTTCGGCGAGGAAGTAAATTGACATAATATGTCTTGTAGGTATACTCACAGGTCGCCCTGCGGAGGAGATGCCCATATCAACGGGTGATCAACTTCCCGAGCTGTTGCAACTGCTCGAACGAGTTCGGCAGGCAATGAGCGGCGTCGTCTAGGCTTTATGGCCAGCCCTCTCCCTACCCGAGGGCCTTGGGGAGCTTGCGGAGAAGCTTCAGGGAGTGCGGCAGCGCTTCCGTTTGTGGAAGATTTCGGCTTGCCGTCAAGGTGCCAAGGAGGCTTGGGCCATGGTGAAGACGCGTTACAAGAAGGCGAATCCCAACCACATGGCCGAAGTTGGACCGGTGGGTCCCGATGGGAAGGAGATCCCTGTGAGTTTAGTATACAGCCAGATAGAGTTGGCTGCTAAATTTTCCCAACGGGACTGTAAGTTAGACAGCCTATTAGACGGGATTGAGGAGGAATGCAATCAGTAAATTTGACAATGTATGTTTTCCTTTAAAGTGACATGTGAAATGCCTTCTAGCCGGATTGTAGATCGTTTGTCTTTGCCGACCTTTTCGCTTCAACCTCGGGACCCTAGAGTCCGGAGTGTGTCCGAATACCTTTCTGGTTAAGGAACAACCGGGGTATGCATGGAGACCAGGCGTATGGGTCATTAGTGCTTTATCAGACAAGTGCCCAACTAGTTATGTTATATTACATGGTTAGTAAGAAACATCTTCCAGGGAGAATAGTTCCATTAAGGGTTCCTTTCCCTGGGAGGCATACCCTAAAGTGCATGTCCGGACTGCGAAAAAAGCAGAAAAACATCTGGGGGCGGATAAATGAGTAGGTAAAAAAATCATCTTTTAGGTCACCGACCGAATATTCCCTTAAGAACGCTAGCTTTCGGCTTCACCCAGTCTGAGGTACACATCCGGCTGACCCGGCAGTAACAATCGCAGAGGTGCTCCCTTTACCTCCTAGCCGAACAATCGGGAACGTAGGGGTAAGAACAGGAGCCAGGCAACCCAGCTTGGCCAAAACTTAATTCATATCGATGCATATAATGGTGAGTAAAAGGTACATGTGGAAGATTGACACATGTGATGGGCATGAAACCCTTATAATTGAGCTTCTGGAAAAGAAGCCCCCAGGTATAATGAGTGCGGATGGCACATCAAGTGTATGCGAATGATGCGAAAGTAGGCCCTTAGGGGCTTTTTAGTAAAAAGGTTATGAAAAGAGAAATAAAAGACAACCGAAGTGTAAAAATTTGAATGGAGGAAGGGGACGAACTCTTAGTCCGGCGCTAGGCATAGAATCTTCGGAGGCGGGCTGCGTTCCATGGGTTCGGCTCGAGTCGGTTATCCGACGCATTTCGTAGACGGTACGCTCCGCCGGTCAGGACTTGATCGATAATGAAGGGGCCCTCCCATTTGGGCTTGAGCTTGTCCTTTTTCTTGTCCGGCAGGCGTAGAACTAGTTCACCAACGTTGTAAGTCTTGGCCCGTACTTCTCTGCTTTGATATCTTCGGGCCTGCTGCTGATAGAATGCGGAACGAGCCTTGGCGACGTCGCGTTCTTCCTCCAATGTGTCCAAGCTGTCCTGCCGATCCAGCTCGGCCTCTCTTTCTTCATACATGCGCACTCGAGGTGAGTCATGAATAATGTCGTAGGGCAGGACTGCCTCTGCGCCGTAGACCATAAAAAATGGTGTGAATCCGGTAGTGCGGTTAGGCGTTGTCCGCAGCCCCCAGAGTACGGAGTCGAGCTCCTCGACCCATTGCGTGTCAGATTTAGTAAGTGACCGCACTAGTCTGGGTTTAATGCCTCTCATTCTTAGACCATTTTCTTGTTCCACTTGACCGTTGGTTTGAGGGTGATAGACTGAAGCGTAGTCGAGCTTGATACCCATATTTTTGCACCATGACTTAACCTCGTCGGCTGTGAAGTTCGTGCCGTTGTCGGTGATGATGCTGTGGGGGACTCCGTACCGGTGTACTACCCCGGATATAAAGTCTATCACTGGTCCGGACTCTGCCGTTTTGACCGGTTTGGCCTCTATCCATTTGGTGAATTTATCCACCATGACCAATAGGTACCTTTGCTTGTGAGTTCCCCCTTTAAGGGGTCCAACCAAATCAAGCACCCAGACCGCGAACGGCCAGGTAATGGGTATAGTTTTGAGGGCGGTGGGCGGCATATGGCTCTGATTAGCAAAGAGCTGACAACCAACGCATCTCTGGACTAAGTCCTGGGCATCTGCCCGGGCCGTCGGCCAATAAAATCCTGTACGGAATGCCTTTCCTACAAGGGCCTGGGCTGCTGCGTGGTGTCCGCCTAGTCCGGCATTAATTTCAGCCAGGAGGTTTCGCCCTTCCTCTTCGGAGATACACCTTTGGAGGACTCCGGTTGTACTTTTCTTATAAAGTTCTCCCTCATGGACCTTGTAGGCTTTCGATCGCCGGACTATGCAGCGGGCCTCGTTTTGGTCTTCAGGAACTTCCTGGCTAAGAAAGTAGGCTAGGAATGGTTCTGTCCACGGGGCGATTACTGCTATTATGTCGTGGGCTGAAGGTGTTATGTCATTGGCTGAATCACCGATTGGCGCGGTTTTTTCCGATTTGTCACTTCCGGGCTCCTCTTCCCATAGTACGGATGGCTTGAAGAGCCGTTCCAGGAAGATATTTGGAGGGACAGCATCACGTTTCGCACCGATGCATGCCAGTATGTCGGCCGCTTGGTTATTATCTCGGGCTATGTGATGGAATTCGAGTCCTTCAATCCGAGCTGACATTTTTAGGACAGCGTTGCGATATCCTGCCATTTTCGGATCCTTGGCACCAAAGTCTCCGTTTATTTGGGATATTGCAAGGTTTGAATCCCCGCGCACCTCTAGGCGTTGAATGCCCATGGAGACTGCCATCCGGAGACCATGTAACAGGGCCTCGTATTCGGCTGCGTTGTTGGAGTCTGTGTACATTATTTGAAGTACATACTGGACTGTGTCCCCGGTTGGGGACGTCAATACGACGCCATCCCCCAGTCCGGCCAACATTTTAGAGCCGTCTAAATGCATAGTCCAATTGGAGTATGCGCCGTACTCTTTAGGGAGTTCGGCTTCGGTCCATTCGGCGACAAAGTCAGCCAAAACTTGTGACTTTATAGCTCGCTGAGGTTTGTAAGTTATATCGAATGCTAAGAGCTCAATGGCCCATTTTGCAATCCTGCCCATTGCGTCGCGGTTATTTATAATGTCACTGAGTGGTACTTCAGAGGCCACTGTTATCAAACACTCTTGAAAGTAGTGTCGGAGCTTCCGGGATGCCATGAACACCGCATACGCTATCTTCTGATAGTGTGGGTAACGGGACTTGCAGGGGGTTAACACAGTGGATACATAATACACTGGTTTTTGAAGAGGGAATTTGTGCCCTTCTGTCTCTCGTTCGAGGACGAGTACCGCGCTTACAACTTGATGCGTTGCTGCGATGTATAACAACATTGGTTCGCCCAGATTGGGCGCAGCCAAGACCGGATTTGTTGCCAATATGGCCTTTATTTCTTCGAGTCCGGCAGTGGCAGCATCCGTCCACTCGAAGTGTTCGGTGCGCCTGAGGAGGCGATAGAGGGGCAACGCCTTTTCTCCTAGACGGGAGATGAAGCGGCTTAGAGTTGCCACGCATCCTGTTAATTTTTGTATTTGTTTGAGGTCTTTTGGAATGTCCAACTGTGACAGAGCTCGGATTTTAGCTGGGTTTGCTTCGATTCCTCTACCGGATACGATGAAGCCCAACAGCTTTCCGGCTGGTACGCCGAAAACACATTTTTCCGGATTCAGCTTGATGTCATATGCTCTGAGGTTGTCGAACGTGAGCCTCAAATCGTCTACTAGAGTTTCGACGTGTTTTGTTTTGACGACTACGTCGTCTACGTATGCCTCGACTGTTTTGCCGATCTGGGTAGCCAGACATGTTTGAATCATGCGCCGATATGTTGCGCCGGCGTTTTTAAGTCCGAAGGGCATCATGTTGAAGCAGAATGGTCCGTAAGGAGTGATGAATGCCGTTGCAGCTTGGTCTGCTTCCACCATCTCGATTTGATGGTAGCCAGAGTATGCGTCGAGGAAGCACAATGAATCGTGCCCTGCGGTAGCATCGATGATTTGGTCAATGCGGGGGAGAGGGAAGGGATCCTTTGGGCAAGCCTTATTGAGGTCTTTAAAATCGACACAGAGGCGCCAGGATTTGTCCTTCTTTGGTACCATTACCAGATTTGCTAGCCAATCCGGATGTTTGATATCTCTGATGAATCCGGCTTCAAATAGTTTGGCTAGCTCTTCTCCCATTGCCTGTCTTTTGGGTTCGGAAAATCGTCGAAGAGCCTGTTTGACTGGCTTAAATCCTTTTAGGATATTTAGGCTGTGTTCTGCTAACCTGCGTGGGATTCTGGGCATATCCGATGGATGCCAGGCGAAAATGTCCCAATTTTCCCGAAGGAATTCACGCAGTGCGGCGTCTACTTCGGGGTTCAATTGTGCCCTGATGGAGGCCGTCTTTGTTGGGTCCGTTGGATGGACCTGGAATTTTACTATTTCATCTGCTGGTTTGAAGGAGGTGGACTTGGATCTTTTATCGAGTATCACATCGTCCCTGTTCACCGTAGAGCGCAGCGCGGTGAGATCTTCTGCTGCTAAGGCTTCGGATAGTGCATCCAGGGCTAGTGCGGCTGTCTTGTTTTCGGCGCGGAGTGCTATGTCCGGATCACTAGCGAGAGTGATTATTCCGCCGGGCCCAGGCATTTTGAGCTTCATGTACCCGTAATGAGGTACTGCTTGAAAAATTGTAAATGCCTCTCGTCCTAATATAGCGTGATATCCGCTGTTGAACGGGGCCACTTGGAACGTGACTTCTTCGGATCTGTAATTGTCCGGCGAGCCGAACACCACATCGAGTGTGATTTTTCCGGTGCAGCGCGCTTCCCGGCTAGGGATTATCCCTCTGAAGGTTGTGCTGCTTCGCTCAATACGGCTCTAGTCTATTTCCATTTTTTGAAGAGTTTCCTCGTAGATGAGGTTTAATCCGCTGTCGCCATCCATGAGGACCTTTGTAAGTCGAAAGCTATCCACTATGGGACTAAGCACCAGTGCGGCTAGTGCTCGGGCTGTTCGGAATTTAGGTTCGTCGCTGGCGTTGAAGGTAATAGCTGTGTCGCTCCATGGATTTGCTGTTGCTACTTGGTAGACTTCGGCGAGGCCGCGGATTGTTCGTTTTCGCATATTATTTGATGCGAAGGTCTCGAAGACTGTTGATATCGTACCGGTATTGTTGGAGTGGTTTTCCGGGGCTAGAAGCTCCTCGCCACTTTTGGCCACCTGCCGTAGTATCCAACATGCTCGAAGGCTATGAGTTGGGACGGCACCCTCTGTACTATGAAGCTTACAGGGTCCGCTGAGCCATCCTTCCAGTACGGTTCCATGCCCTTTAAGGGGTTTTTGCTTTTTGGTTTTTACATCTGGTGCCTCAGTATGATGCACCCTTTTGTTGCGGACTAGGGTTGTATTTGGAGCCGGATTGTCCCAAAACTGATTTTCGGTTTTCCGGAAACTTTCCATCGCACAGTATTTTCGTACTATGGACGCCAGATCGGTGAAGCGTGTAATCTTACGACGGCCGATGGCGTTCAATATTCCCTTGTCCGTGCAATTATTGCAAAAGATTGAGATTGCGTTTTCCTCTCGGCAGTCCTTTATCCTGTCCATAACCAGGAGGAATCTGGCCCAGTAGTGATGTACTGTTTCAGTGGGCTCTTGCCGTATTAGAGATAGGTCGCATATGTCTGGGCGGGTGGGTGGACTAAAATCCGGATCCCTGCCCGTATTGGGGCTTAAAGGCCGAGGGGTTTCCGAATTCGGAAGCTTGGGTTGCTGGACACGATCCAGCGAATCCGGACCGATGCATGAGTTCAATGCTCGATCGAAGTCCGTCCCTCCGCGGAAATCCGACATGGAGGGTTAGGGAATCTGGACGTGACTAGTTTTCAATATGGGCGAAGAGTCGCCGCATTGTTCCTCTACCACTGCAACGTGGTGGGTGGCCTGGGGAGAGTTAATCTCTCTCAGATCGATTTTAAGCCCAATCTGATTGTAGTCTGTAGCGACTCCCAGGGCTGCGATGCAGTCCAAGAGCTCGTTGATAGACGAGAGCTCCGTTGGATCCAGCCGCTCGGCAAATTCTGAGCTGACGCGGAGATTGCTTTCGACGACTTGGGAAGTCATTGTCGAAGCAGTGGCCGGACAGGCGGTTATAAGAAAACTACCTAGCCGGATAGTTTGGCCGGTGGCCAAGGCCCCTTTGGCGAAAATACCGTCTTTGAAGATGGGTGGAGGCATCCTTCCTATCGGCGACGACACAGAGGAACTCTCAATGAAAGCACCAATGTCGGTGTCAAAACCGGCGGATCTCGGGTAGGGGGTCCCGAACTGTGCGTCTAGGCGGATGGTAACAGGAGACGAGGGACACAATGTTTTACCCAGGTTCGGGCCCTCTCGATGGAGGTAAAACCCTACGTCCTGCTTGATTAATATTGATGATATGGGTAGTACAAGAGTGGATCTACCACGAGATCAAGGAGGCTAAACCCTAAAGCTAGCCTATGGTATGATTGTTGTAATGTATGTTGTGTCCTACGGACTAAAGCCCTCCGGTTTATATAGACACCGGAGGAGGCTAGGGTTATACAGAGTCGGTTACAATGGTAGGAGATCTACATATCCGTATCGCCAAGCTTGCCTTCCACGCCAAGGAAAGTCCCATCCGGACACGGGACGGAGTCTTCAATCTTGTATCTTCGTAGTCTTGGAGTCCGGCGGACGATGATAGTCCGGCTGTCCGGACACCCCCTAGTCCAGGACTCCCTCAGTCATCAAAGTTGAGTTAAAACAAAGTATTTAAGGATGAAGGTAAAGTAAGTAACTTGGCGGCTTACTTCTGGTGCCGGGTTAGATTTGCAGAAAGGGCTTAGGCCCACCTTGCTGCAGTTTACTAGGCTTTCGTGTAGAAGAGACTTCGTCATCTCGATGATGGTGTCATCAGTTAAATCCTTGGAGCTGTGGCGCAGTGGATCCTTTTTGCCACCCATGTAGGCGCACATTAAGCCAGTGCAGCGAATCAAGGGGATGATCCGCCATGCAACCCATCATCGAACCAAGTCAATGCTAGTTAAGCCGTTTCCCAATAGAGCCTTAACCTTGGCAATAGTAGGGGCGAGTTTTTTGCGTTCAACGGCTGTCAGCTTGTCAGGGAGAGGATGATTTAATTCAAGACGCAGGGCGCGAAAGCCGTGCAGTCCATTCTCGTCAGCCGGAGAGGTATCCTTGCAGTAGAACCATGTCTGATTCCAATCCTTGGGATGATTCGGCAGGTGCGCATAAGGGAAAATAGCATCTCTTCTTCACTGAATTGAGATCCCACCAAGTTCCAGGCTGGGTCCGTTTGAGTACTCGTTCTGGTGGTTCAAATAAAAGTACTCTCTGAATAGCTCGACACTAGGCTCCTCTTGAAGGTACACCTCACATAAAACTTGGAAATTGCATATATTTGACACGGAATTGGGTCCGATGTCTTGAGGATGAAGGTTAAAAAAGTGCAGAACTTCCCGGAAGAATTTAGAGCCAGGCGGTGAGAAGCTCCGGTTCATGTGATCAGTAAAGATAATGAATTCATCGTCCTTTGGCTGAGGTTTCTCTTCTTCTGGCTTGGGGTGCGATAATGCATAACAGTCTTTTTTGGCAAATAGCAGGTTTTCACAAAGTCCTGAAGTGTTTTTTCATTGACCATGGAGGGAACCCAGTTGCAGGAAGTGGCTGTCTTTGGGGCCATTGCGAAGAAAGTAGCCTAAAAAGAAAAGGAACAAATTTTCCAGTTCAAGATAAGCCGGAGGAAAAGTACTACATCACATATTCAGAATGGCGGCTTAAAAGGGGCCTAATGGTATATGACTAGCTACATCGGGTTATGTAAGACGCCTTGAACAAATTGATATCCATCAAAGGTGAAGCTGGCTAAAGTGTTAAATCTAGTTACAGTCGGTGGTGTGAGCCGCCATGACCAGGTGGATCTATCAGGATGCAAATTTCTGCTAAGTACTGGATGAACAGGTTTCACATATTACAATTATTATTTTGGATAAGTGGCAGTTCAGAAAAAGAAAATAAATCAAAGCCTCAAAGCAGAACAAGGGGGTTCATAGGTTCTGAGGAGATCTTGTTTCAAGGAAAAAGGGTCCGCTGGCATTGAAAGCAAGGGCAAAACTACTACCGCACAAGTAATACGCTATCTACAGATCAAAGGATGCTAGGGTTGAAGATGAACTACGAACAACTACGAACACAAAGAACTACTGAAACCCTAATGCGATCTAGAGCAGGGAAGGAGGAACGCTTACAGAGGCAGGTGAACTGCGGTGGAGCGCCGCCGATCTCTGGTCCCGTTCATGTTGATGCAGTGGCCGAGGATAGGGAGGACGGTGAGCTTCGTGGCGGCGGTGGAGCTCGAGTGGCAGGAGAGTCACGATGAGGAGGAAGACAAAGGAAAGGGGGGAGAATGAGAAGAGGCCGTTCGACCCTATTTATAAGGAGAAGGTTAATAAGTGGGCGCGAAAAACGAGGAGGCCAAAACATGGTTATCCAGCTGCTCGGGCACCTCGATTTTTGGGACATATATTGAAGATAAAGATCCGTTGAGATATATTGGATATTGTGTGAATTAATAACATGTGATGTCATGGCGGGTTATCACAAGCCCAGGAGATGACGTCATGGCGGGTTATGAATTCTCGCACAAATGAAGAAGGGAGGAGTTTTTCTAAGTTTTGAAGATTGACATGAACCAGTTCAAATCAACCTGGGGCATAATGTTGGGGATATAACTATTAGGTATGACCGACCCAGGAGGGGCCGGGTTATACCTATGAAGACTCATGATATGAAGCCCACGAAGACATTGAAGATGGCAGTTCACAGGCGAGGGCCCAAGGCCTAAGGGCGACTCTAGGCCCATAGAAGTAAACTGCCATATGTGTAAGACTTGTATTGTAAGGCATATATAGGTAGTCACCGAGCCGGGCACGTTTCCTATGAGCCGGCTGGGACTCCATGAGCCTCTGGGCGACAACCTGTGTATATAAAGGGACGACCCGGTGGCGGTTCAGGGCAAGAAACAACAGATCGAAAGCTAGGTCAAGCAGATTCGCTCCTTGGTAATCGAGACATAAGCAATACCACCTCAAACTGGATTAGGCCTTTACCTTCACCGCAAGGGGCCGAACCAGTATAAACTCCTGTGTCCTTTGTCCCGTTTAACCCCTTTAAGCTAACCTAGTTGCGATGGCACCACGACTAAGTCCTTTCGCTAGGACATCTGCCGTGACTATTCCATGACAATATAGGCATATAAAATAAGGCAGCTCGCCTGGTGAAAACCTAGCCACCTCCTACATAAATGTTGATTTTCTCCTTTGATTCAAGGGCTCAAGCTCAAGAAGAGCCTAATCCTCTTCCAAACCCGTCTTATCGGCCAAGGATCACATATGAACAACAGAGATGGAAGCGGTGAAGAATCTGATCTGAAAGGGCAACTTTCGGGGCCTAGTCCTGGTAGAACCAGCCACTTGAAGGCCTTCGAACAATCTAGATTCCTTCGGTGAAACAGTCATAACATTCTCATATGAACTCCATTTTCGATGTTCCTGGTTTTGTTAGAATCACGAGAATGACAGAAATGCACATGTGGCGTTAGATCTTGATTGAGAGAACTTCGGGAAAAAATCTCATTTTTTACCTATTGAAACGCCTAAGTCTAGTGCTTGTCATTCTCCATATTAAACCCAACCTTGGCCTTTTTATTGTGCTTGGTCCTAGGTTGCTCCAACACACATGTATACACAAAAAATCAAGGGAAACTAAAAAAACACTAATTATGCAATGCTCACAATGAAAAGGGTGAAAACCAGAGATCATGCATAATGGACATATATTTAGTTCAATGTATGTGTAGAGAATATGCAAAAATTGAGCTCTAAACTGCGTAAAATATAGAGCCATCAGCCATGAGGGGCCCAAATGAGAAGGCGAGCGTCGTGGGTGCGCAACGTGGATGCGCAAGGGGGCCTGGGCTGCACGGATGGTGGCCTGTAGCCCGGGTGAGCAAGAGGCATGGTGTCGACGCCCGAGGGGATGGATGCCGCTGTTATGCGCAACGTGGGTGCACTTGGGGTTGGGCGGCACAGATTTGCCACCTGGAGGTTCTGTACTCGGATGACTTACTGGCCTAGGATGGCGTGGATGGTTGGCTTCATGGTCCGGGTGTTGCGGATATGGTCTCTAGTGGGCATGGGATGACGTGTGTGGAGCGCGTTGGTGCATCCGATACAAGGTTGCTATTTTGAACTATGGCAGTTCTTAGTCTCGGACAGTGATCTTCTGTTCCTTGTTTCCATGGTGCTCGGTAGGGTTGGTAGCTTCTGTTGTATCTGGTGGCATTGCGTCCAGTCGACCATTAGCAGATTTGGCGGCTCGTCATGAAGCTTGGCAGCCGATGGTCTCTGCGATTTGCAGCTGACTGTGGTTGCTCTCTATGCTCCTTAGTCATTTAGATGATCCATGGTGGTGGTGGTTGGTGTACTTGTCAGCACCGGGGCGAGCTGATGTGCTGCTGAGGTGGTGTCGAGAGCCTCGTGAAGACCCTATCTTGGTTGTGTCCATGACCAACGATGGCGGCGGCTCTGGCCATCGCTAACCTTCATGGAGGTATCACTGCATTGCAGTCGGAACCCTCCCGCGCGGTGTCGGTGTTAAAACCGCAGACCTCGGGTAGGGGGTTGTAGCGCCGAAGATGCGATTCTATCCCAATCACATGATTAATTCATGATTGGGGCACAACCACATTTCGAGCGCATAGCAAGGTGGATATCATTACAACATACCATGTACTGAATAGATGAGAAGACAAGATAAAGACTTACACTCGCCACAAGCTACATCATGAATACATCAATGCATAACAATCATCATACAAAAGAGCAGGATCCGACTATGAATGAAATCAAACAAAAAAGAAGAATGACATCCACCCTGCTAATCCCAGGCTCCCGACCTGGAACCTATCCCTCGATCGAAGAAGGAGAAGAAGTAGAAGAACTCTAAAACAATCAAGCATCACTCTCACGTCAAAGCATTGCTTTACCTATTCCCGCAACTGTTGTTGTAGTAATCTGTGGGCCACGAGGACTTAGGAATCCCATTACCATGGGTATCAAGACTAGCAAAGATTAATGGGTACAGAATGGATAAGTGGTGAGGTTGCAGCAAGCACTAATCATTGTATGGTGGCTAACTTACGAGTACAAGAGTAAGAAGAGTAACTACACATATGGTCGCAAACCAATAATGATCAATAAGTGATCCTGAACTACTTAGGAGTCAATCATAACCCCTCCATGTTCTCTTCCCGAACTCCCTCGAAAATAGACGGTCACGGTTACACATGTGGTTGGTGTATTTTATTTCGGCTGGTGTCAAGTTCTCGACAACCAGATATTATAAATTTCTGATCTGCCACATAACCATGGGCGCAACTCACGAAAAGATTAAAACCCTGCAGGGGTGTCCCAACTTAATCCATCACAAACTCTCACGATCCACGGAGGAAAATCCTCCATTTCGGAACAACCTGATCAATCTCGGAATCCCGGTTCACAAGACATTTTGACAATGGTAAAACAAGTCCAGCAAGACCTCCTGACATGCCGACACCCTGATAGTAGCCACACGTATCTCGTCTCAGGCCACGATCGGATGAACACTACGTAGTGCAACCGAAAACCCTAGTTGACGGGGTGGCACCGCAAGTGGCTCTGTTTTGGACCAACATTCATGAGGAGCACTAGCCCGGGTTGTTGATTAATTATCCTCGGGTACCAGTAAGTCCCGATGCAAGTTTTAGTTATTATTAGGAAAATGGTAAAACCAATGTTGGGTCTTGCTGGAAGAGTTTTATTCAAAGCGAACTGTCAAGGGGGCCCATAAATCCCGACCATGTTAGGAATGCAAAATCAAGGAACATAACACCGTATGATGGAAACTAGGGTGGCAAGAGTGGAGCAAAAGACTAGGCAAAAGATCGAGCCTTCCACCCTTTACGAAGTATATAGATGCATTAATTAAATAAGAGATATTTTGATACACCATGATATCCATGTCCCAACATGGAACAAACTGCAATTGCACTTGCAACTTGCAACGCTATAAGAGGGGCTGAGCAAAGCGGTAACATAGCCAAACAACAGTTTTCTAGGATGATGGAAAATGTTAGAGGCTTATCATGGCAATTTGGGAGGCTTGATAAACATTTGGTTGGTAGTGCGTCATAGCAACAACATCGAGAAAACTAGCAAGCAAAGATGGTAGTGGTATCCAAGGTAACAGTCATCTTGCCTAAAATCCCGCTCGAAAGAAGATCGAGTCCATGAAGTAGACGAAGCAACGTAGTCGAATGGATCCTCACAATCGCAACATTACCGGAACTATCGAGAAGAAGCACAATCGGAAAGAAGCAAACAACATGGTAAACAAACATCACATAAACATGGCATGATGCGTAATCAAGTATGATGCATGTCCGGTTTAATGATTCATGGCATGGCAAAGTGCAACAAACAACACTACAAGTTAAGTGGAGCTCAATATGCACAAAACACCACATTCGAATGATTTAGTTTACTCTCGTTTATGCTATTCATCAAATTTAAATGTTGGTTAACATGGCAAGAGGTGAAGCATAAGTAAACTACACATTTAGGCAAGTTTAAATGAGGCCGGAAATAACAAGAAACAAGTCCAAAAAAATCCCCATGTGCATATTTTGGATTTGGTACTATTCTGCCCTATACACAATTTTAGACTTTGTTAAACATGCAAAGTAATGCCACCATGTTAATCTATGTATTTTTTCACCCCATTTACATAAAAAGTTTATTTAATTCGGAGCTACGGTTAATTAGTTATGAAATAAATATTCTAATATGTCATTTAGCGAAAAAAATGCAAACAACATTTTAAACATTTTTAACATGGACGAAAGTTGCACATTATGAAACTAGATGAAATTCTAAGCATTTAGCACATATAATGTTTTTACATATGATGCACATGCATGAACTGTGAGGGTTTTTCTATAAAATAGTAGTTCCTGGATAAATGCTACAATCGCAGCAGCAGGAAAAAAACAAGACAAGCTGAATCTGAGGTGAACTGGGCTAGTGGGAGATGCTCACATTGGGCTTGCAGAGTTGCGCAGAGCTAGGCCTTGGACATTGCGGTTGCGGGTCCTTGCGTGGCTGCGGTCAACGCGAGGAAAAGGCAGCGGATCGGTGCGAGGTCCTCGCACGTTGACTCGAGCACGAGGATGAGGATGTTTGTGGCACTGCTGGCAGCTCGATGAAGAGGAGCAGCAGTGAACAGGAGCGGCTCCAGGAGAGGAACAGAAGGAGGCGGTCCAGCTGGCACTCGCGCAGTCAACGTGCTCGAGCAAGCAGCGGGGACGACAAGGTCTTGGATTGTCGGCGCTGGAGGTCACCTCGGTCGGGACACAGCGTATCTCGCCAAGGACGGAAGAATCGGAGGCGAGGCGGCCGGGTCCGTTGGGTCGTGGCACTAGAGGTTGTCGGACGGGACGGGCTGGTGCGGTGGCGCCATGCAGGAGCTTGACGGCGACTGCTGTTACAGAGAACCAGAGAGAGAGAGATCGGGAGGTGAGCAGAAGCCGGCGGAAGGAAAAGAGAGGAGAAGGGAGGAGCAGGGGAGGCGTGGTCCGGCTTGACGGAGGAAGACATGGAGTGGTCCTGGTGGCTCGGTGCTCCGGCGACGACGATGCCATGGAGGGAGGAGCTCCCTCTCAATCCGACATCGAGCGAGCAGGGAGACTCTTGGTCGGGGCAGCAAGGCTCTCTGGTGGCTTCAATCATAGGAGCTCGGGCAGGTGGTTGGGGATCGAAGGAGGCAGAGGATCAATGGATTGGTAGGTTGTGGTTGGCCAGATTTGGAAAATGAGGAGGAAGGTGGTGGCTTTGGTTGGTGGTTTGGGAGGTGGATCTGGGAGGATCCAAAGGAAGAAGGGAGTTGGTCGGCTGGTGCTACTTCTTGAGCTTGTGTTGGTTTTTCCCTTGAAGTGGAAAGGGTGATGCAGCATAGAATAAGTATTTCCCTCAGTTAAGAACCAAGGCAACAATCCAGTAGGAGAAACGCTCAAGTCCCCAATAGATGTACCTACACAAAAAATCAAACACTTGCACCCAACGTGATAAAGGGGTTGTCAATCCCTTCGCGGTTACTTGCAATGGTGAAATCTGATAGAGATAGATAAACTAAACAGAAGATAAAATTATTTTTAGGTTTTTAGGTTTATAGATCTACAAATAAAAGATTGCAAAATAGTAGACTGAAAACTAATATGATGAATTGACCCGGGGGCCATAGGCTTCTCTCATCACTACTAGGGAAAACCCTAGTAGTAGCGCGGGTTTTGAGGCTAGCAGCAGCGCAGGTGGCCGCGCTACTAATAAGGCGCTACAGCTAACTCATAGTAGTAGCGCGGCGCTAACCCGCGCTACTATTGTTGACGATATCAGCAGCGCTTTTTAGGAACGCGCTACTATTAACTAGCTGTAGCGATTTCGCCATCCCTCGCTACTGCTATATCTTTCATCATTTTCCCACTACCCCTTCCCTTTCAGTTCTCCTTTCAGATACTAGATACTAGGTACTGCTAGTAGATATCAAATTCATAAACCATTACTTGGTAGTACTCCCTTCGTTCCAAATTACTCGTCGTGGTTTTAGTTCAAACCACGACGAGTAATTTGGAATGAAGGGAGTACTAGATAACAATTTCATGCATAGTCAACATGCATCCTCAAGCAGTACAAGGTCGTATCAACGGCCATCATCATATGTAGTTCTAGATGATATCGACGACGATCATCATATGTAGTTCTAGATGATATAGCCACACACACATATGTAGTTCTAGATATTATAGCCACACACACATATGTAGTTCTAGATGATATCGAAGACAATCATCATCCTCAAGCCTGGGCGGTTGGTGTTCCTGATAGTAATTAGGATGGCCTGTCCAACACGAAGATTCTTGCCATCGAGGAATTTCTTCCACCCAACCGAGTTTAAGTGTTTGCGACCGTCCGTGTCCACACAGTAAGTACAGGTTGTGACGGAGCCCCTTGCAGTAAGGCGTAGTCCAGCTGAGCCTTCTTCATCGGGCTCGATACCATAACTCACAGATATGCTCTTTGCCAATTTCTGAATAAGAAAAACATATCAATTAACAAATAGCCTCGCAAATAAGTACATATGGATTATCTACACTATTAATAGTTTCCTTAGATTCTACACTAATAAGCATGTGATCGAACTCTACACTAAAACATTATCATCCTCTAGATTCCACACAACATACCATATCATTGGACTGTACACTAAGTAGTTCATCAGATAATTTGCATTTGTAAGTATAACATACCATATCATGTCGATCAACCATGGTATTTGTCAAGCGGGTCACAAATGGCACCCCAACAAAGTCAGCACGTGGCAGAATTATGTCCCACAGGTTGGAGACCTCCTCCTCACTCAGCCTTGTTCTTTGAGCTATGATGGCTTCATGAAGTGGGTCCTCATCATCTTCATCGAGTGGGTCCTCATTATCTTCATCATCTTCGTCATCTTCATCATCTTCTACCAGGTTGAGATAAATGACAGCTAGCTTGGGTCTTTCTGCTCGGAAGTTGAAGCTGATCAACTCACCACCAGTAAGACGCATGCGAGCGACGAAACGGGCCCATCCATCTCCTCCAATCTGCGACATATTGCTTCCTTTCTCGACCTCCATAGTGTACGGCCCCTAGGAGCCTCAAATGTCACAGTGTCTCCTATCAGCTTGTTGAATTTCAACCTCACATTGCATGGGACGATCTATGTAAAATAAGCAAAATGACACAATGCAGTAATGCCAACACTAAAAATAAAATAGTTATTACATTTCATCTAATTTCTTACCGCCGCATGACGAAAACTCGGCTGGAAGTAGATGCCGAATAGCTTGCCAGTTGCAAGGCTGCTGGCGCATCTTGACTTGCACAGTCGACATAGTGGTGGTGGTGGTGGCGCCATTCTTCCTAAAGCAATATGAGCAAAGGATTAACATTCAACTAAATCAAAATGTTCTAAGTGAACTAAATCAACTAGCCTACTAAATCAACTAAATCCTATCAACTAAATCAAAATGTTGCATATGAACTAGCATACTAAATCAACTAAATCAAAATGTTCTAAGTCAACTAAATCAACTAGCCTACTAAATCAACTAAATCAAAATGTTCTAAATCAACTAAATGAACTAGCCTACTAAATCAACTAAATCAAAATGTTCTAAGTCAACTAAATCAACTAGCCTACTAAATCAACTAAATCAAAATGTTCTAAGTCAACTAAATCAACTAAATGAATTAGGCTACTAAATCAACTAAATCAAAATGTTCTAAGTCAACTAAATCAACTAGCCTACTAAATCAACTAAATTATATCAACTAAATAAAAATGTTGCATATGCAAGGAGGGAGAAGGAGGGGCGACTCCAAGAGGGAGAAGAGAGTAGGTTGGAGGAGGAAGGCGGAGCGAGGAGGGGCCGGCCGGCGCGGCCAGTTGAGGGAGGACGAAGGAGGAAGGCAGAGCGAGGAGGGCCGGCCGGCGCGGCCAGTTGAGGGAGGACGGAGGAGGAAGGCGGAGCGAGGAGGGGCCGGCCAGCGGCGAGTGGAGAGGGAGGACAGAGGAGGAGGCCGATATCGAGTCCAGTTAGGAGGAGGAGGTGACGGCGTGCGGCGCAGACGGAGGAGGGGCGACGGGGGTGGACCGGCGCGCGGCGCAGACGAAGAGGATTGAGTGGCTGTGTGAGTGGATCAGAGTGGAGGAGATGGGGAGATGAATGGCTTAGCAATAGCACGCTTTAGGAAAAGACACTACTGCTAAGCTATCTAGCAGCAGCACCTTTCACAATAAAGCGCTACTGCTACGTGTCAGCATGTAAAAATAGACGTTGTTCAATATATCAAAAATACATTGATCATCAACGATCTTTTTGTGTACAATCTGATTTGTCAATATAAGTCCTCACCAGTTTAGGAACAGGTGAAGACTCATATTGCAGCCACAAATTCTACACATAGAGTTCAATGAAGATCAAGTGCTTGTCAAAGCTTGAGAAGTAACATATTTAAGGTGGTTGAAACTCTCTTCACGGAGCGAGGTGGGACTAAATTTTTGTAGGAAACTTAGTTGTAGCGCTTATCTGAGAAATGTGCTGCTACTATGCTACGTAGCAGCAGCGCGCGTCGCTATAATGCGTTGCTGCTATAACTAGCCTCGCGGCGGCCTCGTAGGAATTATAGCAGCAGTGCGTCTTTGAGGGGACGCGCTACTGCTATATTTGTTTCAGCAGCGAGTTTCGTCTGTGCGCGCTACTGCTAGTTAGCAGCAGTGAGTTATTTTGAAGCACGCTGCTGATAAGATTCTGTGTATAGGCTTTTCCCTGGTAGTGCATGAAGACAAATAATACGGTGGGTGAACAAATTACTGTCGAGCAATTGATTGAAAAATGCAAAGTTATGACGATATCCAAGGCAATGATTATGCAATATAGGCATCACATCCGTGTCAAGTAGACTGACTCCTGCCTGCATCTACTACTATTACTCCAGACATCGACATCTATCCAGCGTGCATCTAGAGTATTAAGTTCATAATGAACAGAGTAACGCCTTAAGTAAGACGATATGATGTAGAGGAATTAAATCAAGGAATATGACGAAAACCCCATCATTTTATCCTTGATGGCAACAATGCAATACGTGTCTCGCTACCCCTACTTTGTCACTAGGTGAAATCGCGCAAGATTGAACCCAAAGCTAAGCACCTCTCCCATTGCAAGAAAAACCAATCTAGTTGGCCAAACCAAACCGATAATTCGAAGAGAAATACAAAGATACCAAATCATGCATAGAAGAATTCAGAGAAGATTCAAATAATATTCATAGATAAACTGATCAGAAATCCAAAATTCATCGGGTCTCGACAAACACACAACAAAAGAAGATTACATCAGATAGATCTTCAAGAACATGGAGGAGAACATGGTATTGATAATCAAAGAGAGAGAAAAAGCCATCTAGCTACTAGCTATGGAATCGTAGGTATGAGGTAAGCTACTCACGCTTCATCGGAAAGGGCAATAGAGTTGTTGTAGATGCCCTCCATGATCGAATCCCCCTCCGGCAGGATGCCGGAAAAGGCCCCAAGTCTAGATCTCACGGGAACAGAAGGTTGCGGCGGTGGAAAAGTGTTTTCATGGATGCTTCTGAGGGTTTTGAATATATGTGAATATAGGAGGAAGATCTAGGTCAGGGAGTCACCGAGGGGCCCACAAGGTAGCCCCCCCTAGGGCGCACCCTCCACCCTTGCCGCCGCCTCGTGGCTCTTCTGACGAACTCCAAGTCTCCTGGGTGTCTTGTGGTCCAAGAAAAATTATCGTGAAGTTTTATTTCGTTTGAACTCCGATTAGTATTCCTTCTCCGCGAAGCTCAGAAACAAGGAAAAAAACAGAAACTGCACTGGGCTCTAGGTTAATAGGTTAGTCGCAAAAATAATATAAAATAGTAACATCCAAAACAGATAATACAATAGCATGGAATAATAAAAAAATATAGATACATTAGAGATGTATTAGCTGGCGGCAGAGCCTGCGGGATGGATGGATTTGACATGCTAGGCTAGGGTTTGATCCAGTATATATATAGCAGGTGGATTAGCTTAGGGGCTATTCAGTCCCTCCGATCGTAATGCTAGGTGAGTCCAAAGAAGAAACCGAAGATATTTTAGGGATGTTTGGGGATGATCCGGACCCATTCGTCACGACTGCCCGGGTCCGGTTCGGGACACCTTTCGGACGCGCGTGAGGGGTTTGACAAAAGGCCATGGAGGCAAGGGGGTTTGATGGGCTCAAATAAGAGAGAGAAGAGAGCGGTCCATTTGATCTGAGAGGAGGTCAACAGAGACAAGGAAGAGGCGGCAACTACGAGCAGATGAAAGTTTAAGAAAACATGTGGACGCAATGCATATGATGCAATGATGAAATGCAACAAGCAAATAAAAGACACGACAACAACGAAGAACATGGAAGGCGTCTGGAGTGTAGGTCTTGGGTCGTTACAACTATCCCCCACTTACAAGAGATATCGCCCTGAGATCTAGGAATGAAAACGGAGAGAAGAGGTAATGCTAAGGTGCTTCTTCGACAAACGAGTGAAACCAAAGAACCTTGAGAGGTTGAACAACTTGACAGAAAGAATACAATAGAGATGAACATGAATGAAAACACTCCATTATACAAGAGGAACAAGGAAGACGACGAGAACCAAAAGCTCGAGGGACAAGATAGATCTTAAAACGCTCCGGTTAAAACGAGATAGAGGAGGAAAAATGAAGGAATTTGGGCAGCACTCCGGTGGAAAAGAGAAGGAAACTTGATATGAGGATGACAAGATGGGATGATACTTGACGAGAGTAACAACACAATACCTCCTGGACAAATGAAAGAATGGAATGAAAAGAACGGGGAAGAGAAAACCAACATCTCTCACAACTGAACTTGAAAGAGCATTCTAATGAAGAAGGGTTTAATGGAGTTGTTAGAAAACCAACGATGAAAGAAAATCCTGTTGTGGGTTATGGAAAACATCTCAAAAAATGAGGTGAAATTCTGCCACTAACGGAACAATTGCTTGCTTTAGATCGACAAAGAGATGAAAAACTACTTCCACCAAGTTGATAAAGAGATAACTTGGACCATTGGTAAGCACTACAACACAAACATTCCTTAGGGAAGGCTTTAGGTGACATATAACCCAAGATAACTCCAACAAAGAAATTGCTGGGTTGAAAAGGTCTCATGAACGAAGAGAAAATGATGGTTTTAAAATATCTCAATCCTGACAAGTTATGAATCATGAAACATGAAGGAAAATTGTCAATAATGAAATACCGCCACCTAGAAACGCAATGGAGAACTGATTGCACTTCAAAAACAGGAAGACGAATACTTGAGCTCCTCCATCAATAATCTTGATGTGCACTTGAAGAAACAATTAAATCTTGATGAGCCACCATGAAGAAAACTCTAGAAGGACTCCGGTAAATATGGATGATAGAAAGAAAGAGAAGTTGAAAGAATAAGGTGAAGTCTTGTAATGATTTGATGGAACTTTGCGACGAAATAAATGAGTGAATATGGAACTCCGGAAAGAAAATATGAACAACTTAGAACCGAGAAACTGTTACCATGATGAACTCCGGAAGAAGGAACTATATAATCTTGATGAAGCAAGAATAAGATTTATGTCATGCTTACCCTTCACCAACTTAAATTGATGACAAGTAATGGGTTTGACGTACTGATGTCTACTACGCAACCTTCTTCTTGTAAACTCGTGTTGGGCCTCCAAGCGCAGAGTTAGGATAGTAGCAAATTTCCCTCATGTAGATGACCTAAGATTTATCAATCCGTAGGAGGCATAGGATGAAGATGGTCTCTCTCAAACAACCCTGCAACCAAATAACAAAGAGTCTCTTGTGTCCCCAACAAACCCAATACAATGGTAAATTGTATAGGTGCACTAGTTTGGCGAAGAGATGGTGACACAAGCGTAATATGGATGGTAGATATAGGTTTTTGTAATCTGAGAATATAAAAACAGCAAGGTAGCAAGTAATAAAAGTGAGCAAAAATGGTATTGCAATGCTTGAAAACAAGGCCTAGGGTTCATACTTTCACTAGTGCAAGTTCCCTCAACAATGATAACATAATTGGATCATACAACAATCCCTCAACGTGCGACAAAAGTCACTCCAAAGTTCCTATCACGGAGAACATAAGATGAAATTGCTTGTAGGGTATGAAACCACCTCAAAGTTATTCTTTCTGATCGATCTATTGGGCTATTCCTATAAGTGCCACAAACAACCCTAGAGTTTGTACTAAAGTAACACCACATGACACACATCAATCAACCCTAATGTCTCTTAGATACTCCAATGTCACCACAAGTATCCGAGGGTAAATTATGTGATATGCATCACACAATCTCAGATTCATAATAATCAATCCAACACAAAGAACTTCAAGAGCATCCCAAGATTTCTACCAGAGAAAGGAATATGAAAACGTGTAGAACCCCTATGCATAGATTACCCTAATGTCACCACGGGAATCTACAAGTTGATAACTAAAACATACATCAAGTGGATCAACAGAACATCCTATTGTCACCACGGATATGCCATCGCAAGACATACATCAAGTGCTCTCACATCCAAAGATTCAATCCGACATAACAAAACCTCAAAGGAAAAGACTCAATTCATCACAAGGAGATAGAGGGAAGAACACCATAAGATCCAACTATTACATCAAGATCGTGCCAAATCCAGAACACGAGAGAGAGAGAGAGAGAGAGAGAGAGAGAGAGAGAGAGAGATCAAACACATAGCTACTGGTACATACCCTCAGCCCCGAGGGTGAACTACTCCCTCCTCGTCATGGAGAGCGCCGGGATGATGACGATGGCCACCGGGGATGGTTTCCCCCTCTGGAAGGGTGCCGGAACGGGCTCCCGATTGTTTTTTCATGGTTACAGAGGTTTGCGGCGGCCAAACTCCGATCTAGGTTTCTTTCTGGGGTTTCTTGATTTATAGGAATTTTTGGCTTGGGTTTCACGTCAGGGGGTCCACGAATTAGCGACAAGGCACGGGGGCGTGCCCTAGGGCGGGTGGGCGCATCCTCCACCCTTCTCGTTGACTTGGGACTCTTCTGGCGCAACTCTTGTGCTTCGGGGGCTTCTTCTGGTCCATAAAAAGTCACCATAAATTTTCAGCTCGTTTGGACTCCGTTTGATATTCCTTTTCTGCAAAACTCAGAAACAAGGAAAAAACAAAAACTGGCACTGGGCTCTAGGTTAATAGGTTAGTCCCAAAAATAATATAAAATAGCATATTAATGCATATAAAATATCCAAGATGGATAATATAATAGCATGCAACAATTAAGAAGTTATAGATACGTTAGAGACGTATCACATACCACTTATTCTCGTTGAAATGGATTGAGGAGAGATATAGCGCAAACTTAGGAGGGTCTTCAATGATCCACCGGTACGATTTTAGGAAGAAATGAATTGATATGGTAACAAAGGAAACATAATCTTCAACGAACCATTGTAAGAATTGAAAACGATTGAAGAAAAGAGAACAAATCACTGGGAAGAATTAGAAAATGAACAAAGGTAATTAAGAGAATTTAGATACAAAATAAGGAAGAGATCATGAGCTGATTAGAGAATACTTGAATGAAGCACGAGAAGAATTAGAGAATGAAAGCTGAAAGTTGAGAATCAAGATTTTTGAAATGCTATCCTCCCGAGGACAAAACGAAAAGACTCCTGAAATGATTCGTATGGGTATGAAAATAATTCTTAACGATCGGAACCAATTTCTGAGGATGGCATGAAGCTATAACCACAAATCTTCAATAGGAAGGACCAAGATTTAGAGGAAATGCTTCTTCGATCTTCAAAAGATGAGAATGACGACGAGAAACACCATCGAAATTGTTGAGACACTACGGAATATAGGAAAGGGAAAGGTTGAGCCAACGATGAAAATAAATTGAAAGCGATCTTGGATGAGGTATCTAACTGATGATAATTCATTCTTACATCAAACTTTGAAATGAATTGATAATGACTCCAAAAAGAGTGAGAAGAGTTAGGTAAGATCCTGGGAAAAGACGTGTGGGTTATGGGCCCACTCAAGAGAAACTGTTGGAATGATTCTAAAAGGGAGATTGCACAAGTTGAATTAAATGGCGTGAATTTGAATGAGATAACAAACTCAAAATAGCTTGAATGTATTAAGAATGGAATCACGATCTTCTGAGATATCTACAACACTCCAGAGAAGAAATAGAGGGAGGCGAATGATTAAGAGGTGCACCGGCATGAGAAAGCATTTGAAACGAGGAAAGGGATATATCAACATCGAAAGCCTGCATTGAATCCACCGGAGAAAAAAATGAATGAAAGACTGATTAACTTGAAGCTCCTGCACACATTAACGAGAAATCACCAGATTAAAATATGAAAGAAAATGGATGAAGAGGCTTGCATGAATATAAGGATACTTGATTAACGAATTTGGATCCATAAATAAAAAGGGTGAGACGGTCGGAAAACAAAGGCAACTTGAGATGGATGAAACATACAATCCTTAGGCTTCTGAACTACTCCCGTATGGAATAACTTGAAGAGAAGTGCGCTGGTTGAAAAGGATTGAAATGACAATCTATATGATCCTGAAGGATTAGCATTCACATAGAAATATGGGAACACCGCGTAGGAAAGGTATGGAATCAACACTTAACTTTGAAGCAACTGGAATACCACAAATAAAACAAAACAAAGGATTTGGCTTGGAACATAAGCCGGAAACAAACATATGATAGATATTTCCCCAATCCCATATCATGTATCTGTCAGAAAGATGTCCTGGGTAACTACTTGAATTCCCACCTACGAAGTCCCGAAATTTTTGGTTATGCAATCAGGTATAACAAGTGCAAGGAGCAAAATATCATCACAACTCCTTGCGGAATTATGTGCTCCAAATGTACTGCCTCCATCAACACATAACCAAGAAACTTGGAAACTGTGTACCTCAGACCTTCAAAAAAAAACAACTGTATTAGATGTGGCAATACATCAGATCGCTCTGCCCAGTACTAGGTGCCGCCAAACTACTCTCACCATAAAGAGTATAGAAGTGTTTTCGACGTCGGCGTCCTCTTGTATTCCGGAACTGAAAGGATAGCACTGTGACGAAGATACCTTGGAGCACAACTCCCCAGGACACTGCCATAGCCCTAAATGTCAAGAGGCACCAAGAAGGAATTACTGTCACATCGATATCGCAATGATTCCAACAATACCCGCGTGATCATAAAAAATGAGTGAAAAAGGAGAGTAATGGAAAAAATAACACCTACGTCACAATTCCTCACGAGAGCGACGAAGGGGATGAGGAGTAAAAAGAATTCCTACTCTCCTATATATATAACTAGGAGTTGAAACAATTTACTTTCTGGACTCAACAATGTTAGCAGTTCGGTCAATCAAGGGCGCTCCTGCTATCGATAAGGCTCTGATACCAACTTGTAGCGCCCAAGATGCGATTCTATCCCAATCCATGATGAATTCATGATTGGGGCACAACCACATTTTGAGCGCATAGCAAGGTGGATATCATTACAACATACCATGTACTGAACAGATGAGAATACAAGATAAAGGCTGATGTTATGAACATCTGGCAAGCTCGATCTGATGACTACTTGATAGTTTAGTGTGCCATGCTTTACGGCTTAGAATCGGGACTTCAAACACGTTTTGAACGTCATGAAGCATATGAGATGTTCCAAGAGTTGAAGTTAATATTTCAAGCAAATGCCTGAGTTGACAGATATGAAGTCTCCAACAAGTTCTATAGCTGCAAGATGGAGGAGAATAGTTCTATCAGTGGACACATACTCAGAATGTCTAGGTACCATAACCACTTGACTTATCTAGGAGTTAATCTTCCTGATGATAGGGTCATTGACAGAGTTCTTCAATCACTGCCACCAAGCTATAAAGGCTTCGCGATGAACTATAATATGCAAGGGATGGAAAAGGATATTCCCGAGCTCTTCAGAATGCTAAAGGCTGCGGAGGTAGAAATCAAGAAGGAGCATCAAGTGTTGATGGTTAACAAGACCAGTAGTTTCAAGAAAAAGGGCAAAGGGAAGAAGGGGAACTTCAAGAAGAATAGCAAGCAAGTTGCTACTCCCGAGAAGAAGCCCAAGTCTGGACCTAAGCCTGAAACTGAGTGCTTCTACTGCAAAGGGACTGGTCACTAGAAGCGGAATTGCCCCAAGTATTTGCCGGATAAGAAGGATGGCAAAGTGAAAGGTATATTTTATATACATGTTATTGATGTGTACCTTACTAATGCTCGTAGTAGCGCATGGGTATTTTATACTAGTTATGTTGCTCATATTTGCAACTCAAAACAGGGGCTACTGATTAAATGAAGATTGGCTAAGGACGAGGTGACGACGCGCGTCGGAAATGGTTCCAAGGTCGATGTGATCGCCGTCAGCACGCCTCTACATCTACCTTCGGGATTAGTTTTAGACCTGAATAGTTCTTATTTGGTGCCGACGTTGAGCATGAACATTATATCTGGATCTTGTTTGATGCGAGGCGGTTATTCATTTAAATTAGAGAATAATGGTTGTTCCATTTATATATGTAATATCTTTTATGGTCATGTACCCTTGATGAGTGGTTTATTTTTGTTGAATCTCGATCGTGGTGATACACATGTTCAAAATATTGAAGCCAAAAGATGCAAAGTTAGTAGTGATGTGCAACTTATTTGTTACACTTTCGTTTAGGTCATATTGGTGTAAAGCGCATGAAGAAACTCCATGCTGATGGGCTTTTGGCATCACTTGATGCTTGCAAACCATGCCCCATGGGCAAGATGACTAAGACTCCATTCTTTGGACTAATGGAGCTAGCCACTGACTTATTGGAAATAATACATACCGATGTATGTGTTCTGATGAGTGTTGAGGCTCGCGGCGGGTACCGTTATTTTCTGACCTTAATAGATGATTTGAGCAGATATGGGTATATCTACTTAATGAAACATAAGTCTGAAACATTTGAAAAGTTCAAATAATTTCAGAGTGAAGAGGAATCATTGAAACAAAGAAAACAAAGTTTCTACGATCTGATCGTGTAGACGAATATTTGAGTTATGAGTTTGGTCTTCATTTGAAACAATGTAGAATAGTTTCGCAACTCAGGCCACCTAGAACACCACATCGTAATGGTGTGTCCGAACGTCGTAACCGTACTTCATTAGATATGGTGTGATCTATGATGTCTCTTATTGATTTACCGCTATCGTTTTGGGTTATGCTTTAGATACGACTGCATTCACGTTAAATACGACACTATCTAAATCGTTGACACAATACCATATGAACTGTGGTTTGGTAAGAACATAAGCTGTCATTTCTTAAAGTTTGGGGCTGCGATGCTTATGTGAAAAAGCTTTAACCTGATAAGCTCGAACCCAAATCAGAGAAATGTGTCTTCATAGGATACCTAAAGGAAACTGTTGGGTACACCTTCTATCACAGATCCGAAGGCAAGATATCCGGTGCTAAGAATGGATGGTTTATAGAGAAGGAGTTTCACTCGAAAGAAGTGAGCGAGAGGAAAGTAGAACTTGATGAGGTAATTGTACCTTCTCCTGAATTGGAAAGTAGTTCATCACAGAAATCAGTTCCAGTGATTCATACACCAATTAGTAAAGAAGCTAATGATGATGATCATGAAACTTCAGATCAAGTTACTACCGAACCTCGTAGGTCAACCAGAGTACGGTCCGCACCAGTGTGGTACGGTAATCCTATTCTTGAAGTCATGTTACTAGACCATGATGAACCTACGAACTATGAGGAAGCGATGATGAGCCTAGATTCCGCGAAATGGCTTGAGGCCATGAAATCTGAGATGGGATCCATGTATAAGAACAAAGTGTGGACTTTGGTGGACTTGCCCGATGATCGGCAAGCCATAGAAAATAAATGGATCTTTAAGAAGAAGACTGACGTTGACGGTAATGTAACTATCAACAAAGCTCGACTTGTTGCGTATGGTTTTTGACAAGTTCAAGGAGTTGACTACGATGAGACCTTCTCACCCGTAGAGATGCTTAAGTCTGTCCAAATCATGTTAGCAATTGCCACATTTTATGATTTTGAAATTTGGCAAATGGATGTCAAAACTGCATTCCTTAATGGATTTCTTAAAGAAGAGTTGTATATGATGCAACCAGAAGGTTTTATCGATCCAAAAGGTGCTAACAAAGTGTGCAAGCTCAAGCGATCCATTTATGGACTGGTGCAAGCCTCTCGGAGTTGGAATATACACTCTGATAATGTGATCAAAGCATATGGTTTTATATAGACTTTTGGAGAAGCCTGTATTTACAAGAAATTGAGTGGGAGCTCCGTAGCATTTCTAATATTATATGTGGATGACATATTCTTGATTGTAAATAATACATAATTTCTGGATAACATAAAAGGATACTTGAATAAGAATTTTTCAATGAAAGGCCTCGGTGAAGCTGCTTATATATTGGGCATAAAGATCTATAGAGATAGCTCAAGACGCTTAATTAGACTTTCACAAAGCACATACCTTGATATAGTTTTGTAGAAGTTCAAAATGGATCAGTCAAAGAAAATTTTCTTGCCTGTGTTAGAAGGTGTGAAGTTGAGTCAGACTCAACGCCCGACCACTGTAGAAGATAGAGAGAAAATGAAAGTCATTCCCTATACCTCACCCATAGGTTCTATCATCTATGCAATGCTATGTACCAGACCAGGAGAGGATCACTGGACAGCGGTCAAGAACATTCTAAAATACCTGAAAAGGACTAAGGATACGTTTCTCGTTTATGGAGGTGACAAAGAGCTTGTCGTAAACGGTTATGTGGATGCAAGCTTTGACACTGATCCGGATGACTCTAGGTCGCAAATCGGATACGTATTTATATTGAATGGTGGAGCTGTCAATTGGTGCAGTTCCAAGTAGAGCATTGTGGTAGGATCTATGTGTGAAGCGGAGTACATAGCTGCTTCAGAAGCAGCAAATGAAGGAGTCTTGATGAAGGAGTTCATATCCGATCTAGGTGTAACACCTAGTGCATCGGGTCCAATAAAAATCTTTTGTGACAATACTAGAGCAATTGCCTTGGCAAAGGAATCCAGATTTCACAAGAAAACCAAACACATCAAGTGACGCTTCAATTCCATCCGCGATCAAGTCAATGATGAAGACATAGAGATTTGCAAAAGACATAAGGATCTGAATGTTGCAGACCCGTTGACTAAGCCTCTTCCATGAGCAAAACATAATCAACACAAAGACTCCATGGGTGTTAGAATCATTACTATGTAATCTAGATTAATGACTCTAGTGCAAGTGGGAGACTGAAGGAAACATGCCCTATAGGCAATAATAAAGTTGTTATTTATATTTCCTTATATCATGATAAAATATTTATTATTCATGCTAGAATTGTATTAACCAAAAACTTAGTACATGTTTGAATACATAGACAAAACAAAGTGTCTCTTGAATGCCTCTACTTGACTAGCTCGTTAATAAAAGATAGTTATGTTTCCTGACCATAGAAATGTGTTGTCATTTGATGAACGGGTTCACATCATTAGAGAATGATTTGATGGAGAAGACCCATCCATTAGTTTAGCATAATGTTCGTTAAGTTTTATTGCTATTGCTTTCTTCATGACTTATACAAGTTCCTCTGACTATGAGATTATGCAACTCCCGAATACCGGAGGAACACCTTGTGTGCTATCAAATGTCACAACGTAACTGGGTGATTATAAAGATGCTCTATAGGTGTCTCCGAAGGTGTTTGTTGAGTTGGCATATATAGATCAAGATTACGATTTGTCACTCCGTGCATCGGAGAGGTATCTTTGGGCCCTCTCAGTAATGCTCATCACTATAAGCCTTGCAAGCAATGTGACTAATGAGTTAGTTGCAGGATGAAGCTTTATGGAATGAGTAAAGAGACTTGACGGTAACGAGATTGAACTAGGTATGAAGATACCGACGATCGAATCTCGGGCAAGTAACATACCGATGACAAAGAGAACGACGTATGTTGTTATACGATTTGATTGATAAAGATCTTCGTAGAATATGTAGGAACCAATATGAGCATCCAGGTTCCGCTATTAGTTATTTATCGGAGATGTGTCTCGATGATGTCTACATAGTTCTCGAACCCGTAGGGTCCGCATGCTTAACGTTCGATGCCGATTTGTATTATGAGTTATGTGTTTTGATGACCGAAGTTTATTCGGAGTCCTGGATGAGATAAAGGACATGACAAGGAGTCTCAAAATGGTCGAGAGGTAAAGATTAATATATATGGAAGGTTACATTCGGACACCAGAATGGTCTTGGGAAGTATTGGATAAGTTTCGGAGTACCGGGAGGTTACCTGAACCCCCCGGGGGACTATTGGGCCTTCGTGGGCCCTAGTGGATAGAGGAGGCCGGCGGCCAGGTGGAGGCGCACGCCCCTCCAGGCCCAAACCGAATTGGACTAGGGTTGGGGGGCGCGGACCCCCTTTCCTTCTTCTCCTCCACCTCTTTCCCCTTCCCCCCTTCTCCGGAAAGGAAGGGGGAATCCTACTAGGATTGGGAGTCCTAGTAGGACTCCCCACAGTTGGGGCGCCCCTTAGTCGGACACCTCCTCCCCTCCTCCTATATATACGGGGGTAGGGGACACCCCAAAGGCACAACATTGTCTTAGCCATGTGCGGTGCCCCCCTATACCGTTTACTCCTCCAGTAGTATTATCGTAGTGCTTACACGAAGCCCTATGCAGATCATGTCATCAACAGCATCATCATGCCGACGTGCTGACGAAACTCTCCCTCGACCCTCTGCTGGATAAGGAGTTCGAGGGACGTCATCGAGCTGAACGTGTGCTGAACTCGGAGGTGTCGTACGTTTGCTGCTAGATCGGTTGGATCGTGAAGACGTTCGACTACATAAACTACATTAACATAACACTTCCGCTTTCGGTCTACGAGGGTACGTGGACACACTCTCCCCCTCTCGTTTCTATGCATATCCTAGATAGATATTGCGTGATCATAGTAATTTTATTTTGAAATTGCATGCTATGTTCCCCAACAGGGCTGGCGCGGCGGCGCCATGCAGGAGCTTGATGGAAACTAGTGTTATAGAGAACCAGAGAGAGAGAGACTGGGAGGTGAGAGGAGACCGACAGAAGGAAAAGAAAGGAGAAGGGAGGAGCAGGGGAGGCGTGGTCCGACCTGACGGAGGAAAACGGGGTGTGGTCCTGGTGGCTGGGTGTGCCGACGCCGACTGTGCCATGGAGGGAGGTGCTCCCTCTCGATCCCACATCGAGCAACCAGGGAGTCTCTTGGTCGGGGCAGCAAGGCTCTCTGGTGGCTTATATCTAAGGAGCTCGGGCAGGTGGTTGGTTGGGGGATCGAGGGAAGCAGAGGATCAGTTGGCCCAATTTGGAAAACGAGGAGGAAGGTGGTGGCTTTGGTTGCTGGTTCGGGAGCTGGATCTGGGAGGATCCCAAGGAAGAAGGGAGTTGGTCGGCTGGCGGCGGAGTCTGCGGGATGGATGGATTAGACAGGCTAGGCCAGGGTTTGATCCGGTATATATATAACAGGTGGATTAGCTTACAGGCTATTCAGTCCCTCCGATTGTAATCAGATGGCCCAGGATAAAATGCTAGGTGAGTCCAAAGTAGAAACCAAAGATATTTTAGGGATGTTTGGGGATGATACGGACCCATTGGTCACAACTGCCTGGGTCGAGTTCGTGACAGCTTTCGGATGCACGGGAGGGGCTTGACAAAAGGCCATGGAGGCAATGGGGTTTGATGGGTTCAAAGAAGAGAGAGAAGCGAGTGGTTCGGTTGATCTGAGAGGAGGTGAACAGAGACAAGGAAGAAGCGGCAACTATGAGCAGATGCAAATTTAAGAAAACATGCGGATGCAATGCGCATGATCCAATGATGAAATGCAACAAGCAAATAAAACACACAACAACAATGAAGAACATGGAAGGAGTTTGGAGCGTCAGTCTTGGGTCATTACAACTCTCCCCCACTTACAAGAGATCTCGCTCCGATATCTAGGAATGTAAACAAAGAGAAGAGGTAATGCTAAGTTGCTTTTGACAAACGAGTGAAACCAAAGAACCTAGAGAGGTTGAACAACTTGACAGAAATGATATAACGGAGATGAACCGTAACATCCCTGTGTAATGATGCTACAGTAACCCCTGGGTTTAAGTTAATCATTTTTCTAAACAAGTCTTTGATCATCCTTGGTTCTCTCTCATTTCAAATTCTAGTTGAACTCAATTTCAAATTCTGAGTGAAATTCAAAATTGGTGAAACAGGAAAACTAAAATGTTTATCATGTGCCAAATAATCCATAACTAATATTGGTGGTGAACCAACATTTTTTGCAAGATGTTTAAGTGGCCTAAACTACTTAAAACGGTGACCTAAGCAATAAATTAAATCCCTTTTTATTTATAAAAATTGCAAACTATTTCAAAAGCCTCACAATATTTTTGTGGCAGTCCCCAATAATTCTTTGAAATTGTTCTGGTCAATGGCATATTTTTGCAAAGTCAATTGTGGCTAAACGAAAATGCAAAAGTTGCTGGAAAAAGAAAAAAAAAGAAAAGGAAAAGAAGATGGGACAGAAAGCCCCTGCCCCACTTGGGCTTCGGCCCACCCGAGCTAGCTGGCCCAACTAGGTCGGCCCACGCCCCCTCCCCGGTCGCTCTCCCCTCCCTCCTATTCCCCCAGTGCGCGCCGCTACAGGGGCTCGTCGCTGCCTGACCACCCCGTCGGCAACGCCGCGGTTGGATAAGGGCACCCGCTCTAGCTCCTCGAGTCCTCCCCCACCTATCTCCACCCACTCCCCTCTCCATCTCGGCCGCTCTCTCCCTCGCTCGCTCCTCGCCTCTTCTCGTTCAGATCCATCAACGAGCACCATTGCTGTCGTGCCTTGCTGCTCGCCTTTGGCCACCGGCGCCTGCTGCTTCCTTCGTGGTGTCTAGACGGTCCGTCGGTGACTACCTCATTGCCTGGTGCCCTCAGCAGGAGCTGGGAGGCCCTGCAGCTGCCGTTCACCATCGCCCTTTTCTTCTTCGACTCCGGTGCTCGCCGATGGCCTCAAGCTCCTCTGCTGCTACCAACCTGCCAAGGGCCTCCATGTGAGCCGCTAGGTGAGTGGCCTCCCTCCTCTGCCCTCTAGATCCTCTATCTCGCATCATAGCCGTGGTTTCGCGTGCGTCCGAACCCGCTGCCGCTGACGAGCTCACCGTCGTGATCTCTGTTATAGTCACGCGTGGTTGAGCCCAGCATCGAGCTCCTAGAGCTCATGCGAGTCCAACGAGACCTCTAGTGTCCCTCCCCATGTCGTGCAGCACCGAATCCGTTGACACCGGATTCCTGCATCCTTCGACGATGACCTAGCGCTCGGCTCCACCCGCTTTTGCTCGCGCTAGTGCTGCAGATCGACGCGGGATGTCGTCCCCGTTCGAACGAAACCATCTGCCGTTCTTTTGGTCGCCATACGGCGATTTCCGACGGGTCCCATTGCTGCGCCGCCGTGTTTTAGCTTGCCGACGCTGCTTCGATGCCGACGTTGACGTGGCTCGGTGGGCCCCACCCCTGGGTCACTGACGAGTGGGCCCTAGGGGCCCCGTTGACTGGGTTGACCGAGTCAACATGTTGAGTGGGCAGCCACAACCACTCACATGTGGTCCCCCATTATAATTAGTCTAATTAGAATGTTTTAATTAAAATGTAATTATTTTATCCTAATGACTCACTGACATATGGGGCCCACACCCCTAATTAGTTTAGTTAGTTTAGTTTAAGCCACTTTAAGTTTAACAGAGGCTGACATGCGGGTCCCACTGGACCGACAGGTCATGTTTGACTTGGTTAGCGAGTCTGTTGACTGCTGACGTCATGTACATGTCATGCTGATGTCATAACTCCTTTTCTGTTAAAATTAAATAAATTCAGAAAATGTTTTAATCTTTGAAAATTTATAGAAAATAAACCGTAGCTCGAATGGAAAAACTTTAAACATGGAAGTTGATTAGAACGACGAGACGAATCCGATCGTGCTGTTTGTTTCCATGTCGGGACCCCCTACATAGGTGAACCTGTAACTTTTAGCCCGATTCCGGTAGATGAATAGTGCATATACACCGGTTAATAAATACAACCTTAATCCTAGAATAACTAAATGATTTAGACATATTTTTACGCAACCCTGCACTGCACCGTATCATAGCATGCTCTGTGTTGCATATGTTTGCTATGTATTTATTTGTTTCCTCTCCCTCTTCCCTCTCGCTAAACCCCGACACCAACGTAGTCCCCGAGGCTGACGCAGCTCCGGAGTACGACTACACATTTGACGACCAGACCCTTTTCGCAGAGCTTCCAGGCAAGCAAACCCCCCTTGTTCATTCTGATATCGCCCATTTCTTTACCTCCCATGCTTGCATTAGAACTGCTACCGCTTTTGTATGATCCTATTCGGATGCATAATGTTTTTGGTTACCTGCTTTCATACCTTACCTGCTTATTCTAAACTACTTAGTATAGGTTGGTTAGAGATCCGTCAGTGACCCCCACCTTGTCCCAGTTGCCCTGCTTTATGTTTGATGACTCGATCAATGTGATCGACGTCCAAGCCCTGACACCGCACATCAGCCCCGTTTTGTTGTACAACACTATTGGGTTACTATCGAGTGCCAAGGGTGATACCTCGTCAGCACTTCTGATGTTAACCTTGTAGGTTAGATCATTAGTTGTGGTCATCAAGGGTGATTCCTCCTTCACCACCCCCGATAATGACGCTGTCATGCAACTCCTCAAGAATGGACCTCGAGGGTGATTCCTCCTAGGTTCACCTTGATGACTACATCAGGTGGAATTCCATTGAGGGTGATTCCTCAGGGTTCCCCTTGGTGTTTTGGACACATGGTTACTATGGCTTTACTACATAACCATGATACTAAAGTTGGGTCGGACCTGAGGGGTACCCGCGAGCATATTTGCGAGTGATGTGGAGTCGAGTTGACCTGGAGGGTGCCCACGAGATAACTATGTGGCATAGCCGGGCATTCTTAGCCCTTGCCGCAAGTCCATGAGACGGCGCGACGGGGTCACATCGATCGTGAGTCTCTACACGTTACTGCGTGCTCCTAATTCACTAACAGTGTGGATATTTGATCCGAGTAGGCCTCTAGCCTTTTATGCACTGACCACCGCGTGGGAATATGTATGGGCACTCTCCATCGTGTGTATCAGCCAAAAGCTCACTGGTGTCAGCGATGGAGCGGCGCGCGCCGGGTTAGACTGCATAAGCACCTTCCTTATTTAAAGGAGGTTGCTAGGACTGCTCACCGGCCGCCCTTGCAACGTGCAGGATTGCAAAGAACGATTGGCTCATGACCCCTTCGCATTTAGGTTGTAGACCGGCGTGCTGGCCTCTCTGTTGAGCCTAGGTAGGACTACGGTGTGTTGATCGGCCGTGGTCGCTTATGACCTTGGTGTGTTCGGTCGGAGTTCATCGAGCGTGTTGGGTAAGTTTGCACACCCCTGCAGGGAAGATTGATCTATTTGAATAGTCGTGTCCATGATAACGGATGGTCGGAGTTGTATCCTAATCGATACAACTAGAACTAGATACTGAATGGTGATGCATGCAATGGATATGTGGCTTCGAGTTTGCTTTCTCGTAGGAAGTTGGAGAAGGGTCTCTGGGCATTATTTCTACAACTTGTTTGTTAAATATAAACTGCTATTCTATACTCTTCTGATTGCTGCAAGATGCTTGGAGCTGCATGAAGATGCTAGTCTTTGATAGGCTAGGCTTTCCCCTTCTCTTCTGGCATTCCGCAGTTCAGTCCATAGATACTACCCATTTCATTGATACACATGCATATGTAGTGTAGATCCTTGCTTGCGAGTACTTTGGATGAGTACTCACGGCTGCTTTGCTCCCCTTTTTCCACCTCTTTCCATTCTTCTCGGATGCTGCAACCAGATGGTTGAGCCACGGATCCAGATGCCACTTTCAAAGGTGCTGCTACTACACTGAGGGTGCCTACTACTACGTGATGAACACAGACGACCATGAGTAGTTAGGAGGCTCCCAGGAAGGAGGCCTTGCCTTTTCGATCGTTGATACTTTTGTGCTTGCCTTCTTAAGGCAAACTTGTTTAACTTATGTCTGTACTCAGATATGATTGCTTCTGCTGACTCGTTTGTATTCGAGCTGATGTATTCGAGCCCTCGAGGCCTCTCGCTTGTAATATAAATCTTGTATTATTTTAATTTGTGTCTAGAGTTGTGTTGTGATATCTTCCTGTGAGCCCCTGATCTAGATCGTACACATTTGCGTGTATGATTAGTGTACGATTGAATCGGGGGCGTCACATGAACGCGAATGAAAACACTCTAGTAGACAAGAGGAACAAGGAAGATGGCGAGAACCAAGAGCTCATGGGACAAGATAGACCTTGAAACACTCTGGTTAAAATGAGATAGAGGAGGAAGAACAAAGGAATTTGGGTAGCACTCCGGTGGAAAAGAAAAGGAAACTTGATATGACGATGACAAGATGGGATGATACTTGATGAGAGAAACAACACAATACCTCATGGACAAATGAATAGATAAGGTACCAAAGGAAAAGGAATCTTGAACGAACCATCATAAGAATTGAAAATGATTGAATAAAAGAGAACGAATCATCAAGAAGAATTAGAAAATGAACAAAGATACTTGAAGAGAATTTAGATACAAGAGAATGAAGAGATCACGAGCTGATTAGAGAATACTTGAATGAAGCATGAGAAGAATTGGAGAATGAGAGATGAATGTTGAGAATCAATGTTTTTGAGATGATGTCCTCCAGAGGACAAAATGAAAAGTCTCCTGAAATGAATCATATGGGTATGAAAAGAATTCTTGACGATCGGAACCAATTTGTGAGGATGGCATGAAGCTATAACCACAAATGTTCAAGAGAAAGGACCAAGATTTAGAGGAAATGCTTATTAGATCTTCAAAAGCTGAGAATGACAACGAGACACTCCGAAATAATGGAAAGGGAAAGGTTGAGCCAATGATGAAAATATTTTGAAAGCCATCTTGGAGGAGGTATCTGACTGATGATAATTCATTCTTCCATCAAACTTTGAAAAGAATTGAGAATGACCCCGAATAGAGTGAGAAGAGTCAGGTAAGATCCTGGGAAAATACCTGTGGGTTATGGGCCCACTCAAGAGAACACCAATGGAACGATTTTAAAAGGGAGATTGCACCGGTTGAATTAAATGGCTTTAACTTGAGTGAGATAACAAACTCGAAATAGCTTGAATGTATTAAGAATGGAATCATGAATCTTCTGAGATATCTACAACACTCCGGAGAAGAAATAGAGGGAGGTGAATGATTAAGAGGTGCACCGGCATGAGAAAGCATTTGAAATGAGGAAAGGGATATGATCAACATCGAAAGCTTGCATTGAATCCACCGGAGTAAAAAATGAGAGTGAAAGAATGATTAACTCGAAGCTCCTGTGCATCTTCATGAGAAATCACTGGATTAAAATATGAAAGAAAATGGATGAAGAGGCTTGCATGAATAAAAGGATACTTGATTAACAAATCTGGCTCCATAAATAAAAAGGGTGGGATGGTGGGAAAACAAACACAACTTGACACGGATGAAACAGACAATCCTCAGGCTTCTCAACGGCTCCCATATGGAATAACTTGAAGAGAAGTGCACCGCTTTAAAAGGATTTACATGACAGTCTCAATGATCCAGAAGGATTAGCATTCACATAGAAATATGGGAACACCGCTTACGAAAGGTATGGAATCAACACTTAACTTTGAAGCAACTGGAGTACCACAAATAAAACAAAACAGAAGATTTGGCTTGGAAAATAAGCCGGAAACAAACATATGATAGAGATTTTCCCAATCCCATATCATGTATCTGTCAGAAAGATGTCCTAGGTAACTACTTGAATTCCCACCTACGAACTCCCAAATTTTTTGGTTATGCAATTAGGTATAACAAGTACAAGGAGCAAAATATCATCACACAACTCCTAGCAGAATTCTATGCTCCAAATGTACTGCCTCCATCAACACATAACAAAGAACCTCAGAAACTGTGTACCTTAGACCTTCGAAAAACAACAACTATACTAGTTGTGGCAATACATTTAATTGCTCTCCCCAGTAGTGGATGGCTCCAAACTACTCTCACCACAAAGAGTATAGAAGCGTTTTCGATGTCGGCGTCCTTTAGTATTCCTGAATTGAAATGATAGCACTATGAACAAAACACCTTGGAGCCCAAATCCCCTGGACACTGCCACATCCCCTAAATGTCAGGAGGAACCAAGACGGAATTCTCATCACATCGATATCGCCATGATTCCAACAATACTCGTGCGATCGTAAAAAAATTGATTGAAAAAGGAGAGTAATGGAAACGAAAACATCTACGTCACAATTCCTCACCAGAGCAACGAAGGGGATGAGGGGTAAAAAGATTTCCTAATCTCCGATATATATAACTAGGACTCAAAACATTTTTATTTCTAGACTCAACAACGTCAGCGGTTCGATCAATCAAAGGGGCTCCTGCGGTCGACAAGGCTCTGATACCAACTTGTAGCGCCCAAGATTCTATCCCAATCATGTGATGAATTCATGATTGGGGCACAAACACATTTCGAGCGCATAGGAAGGTGGATATCATTACAACATACCATGTACTGAATATATGAGAATACAAGATAAAGGGTTACACTTGCCACAAGCTACATCACGAATACACCAATGCATAGCAATCGTCATACAGAAGAGCAATATCCTACTATGGATGAAATCAAATGAAAAATAAGAAACGACATCCACCCTGCTAATCCCAAGCTCCCGACCTGGAACCTATCGCTTCATCGAAGAAGAAGTAGAATAACTCCAAAACAAGCAAGCATCGCTCTCATGTCAAAGCATTGCTTTACCTGTACCTGTACCTCCAACTGTTGTTGTAGTAATCTATGAGCCACGAGGACTCATCAGCCCATTACCATGGGTATCAAGACTAGAAAAGCTTAATGGGTATGGAATGGATAAGTGTTGAGGTTGCAGCAAGCACTAAGCATTGTATTGTGGCTAACTTACGAGTACAAGAGTAAGAAGAGTAACTATGCATACGATCGCAAACTACTAATGATCAATAAGTGATCCTAAACTACTTACAAGTCAATCATAACCTCACCGTGTTATCTTCCCGAACTCCCTCAAAAAGAGACGGTCACGGTTACCCATGTGGTTGGTTTATTTTATTTCGTATCTGGTGTCAAGTTCTCTACAACTGGATATTATAAATTTCCCATCTGCCACATAACCGCGCGCACGACTCTCAAACAGTCTAAAACCTTGCAGGGGTGTCCCAACTTAGTGCATCACAAACTCTCACAATCCATGGAGGAAAATCCTAAATTTCAGAACAACCAGATCAAGCTCGGAATCCCGGTTCACAAGACATTTCGACAATGGTAAAATCAGTCCAGCAAGACCTCCGACGTGGCGACATCCTGATAGTAACCGCGCGTATCTCGCCTCAGGCCATGATCGGATGAACACTATGTATGACAACTGAAAACCCTAGTTGACGGGGTGGCACCACAAGTGGCTCTGTTTTGGACCAACACTCATGAGGAGCACTGGCCTGAGTTGTTGATTAATTATCCTCGTGTATCGCTATGTCCCTATGAAAGTTTTAGTTGTTATTAGGCAAATGGTAAAACCAATGTTGGGCCTTGCTGGAAGAGTTTTATTCAAAGTGAACTGTCAAGGGGGGCCCATAAACGCCAACTGTGTTTGGAATGCAAAATAAAGGAACATGACACCGATATGACGGAAACTAGGGCGGCAAGACTGGAACAAAACAGCTGGCAAAAGGTCGAGCCTTCCACCCTTTACCAAGTATATAGATGCATTAATTAAATAAGAGATATTGTGATATCCCATGATATCCATGTTCCAAGATGGAACAAAATGCAACTGCACCTGCAACTAGCAATGCTATAAGAGGGGTTGAGCAAAGCGATAACATAGCCAAACAACGGTTAGCTGGGATGATGGAAAATGTGAGAGGCTTATCATGGCAATTTGGGAGGCTTGATAAACAATTGGTAGGTAGCACGGCATAGCGATAGCATCGAGACAACTAGCAAGAAAAGATAGTAGTGGTATCCAAGGTAACGGTCATCTTGCCTGAAATCCCACATAGAAGAAGATCGAGTCCATGAAGTAGATGAAGCAACATAGTCGAACAGATCCTCACAATCGCAACGTTACCAGAACTATCGAGAAGAAGCACAATCAGAAAGAAGCAAACAACAGAGTGAACAAACATCACATAGACATGGCATGATGCACAATCAAGTATGATGCATGCATATCCGGTTTAATGATTCATGGCATGGCAAGGTGCAACAATCAATACTACAATTTAAGTGGATCTCAATATGCATGAAACACCATAGTCGAATGAGTTAGTTCACTCTCGTTTATGCTACTCATCAAATTTAAATGTTGGTTAACATGGCAAGAGGTGAAGCATAAGTAAACCACACATTTAGGCAAGTTTAAATGAGGCCGGAAATAACAAACAACAAGTCCAGAAAATCCCCATGTGCATATTTTGGATTTGGTATTGTTCTTCCCTATACACAATTTTAGAGTTGTTAAACATGCAAAGTAATTCTGCCATGTTAATATATGCATTTTCCACCCCATTTACATATAAAGTTTATTTAATTTAGAGCTACGGTTAGTTAGTTCTGAAATAAATCATTTTAATATGTCATTTAGCAAAATAAATGCAAACAACATTTTAAACATTTTTAACATGGATGAAAGTTGCACATTATGAAACTAGATGAAATTATAAGCATTTTACATATATAATGTTTTTACATATGATGCACGTTTGTGGAGTAATTCAATGCATGAACTATGAGGGTTTTCTGTAAAACAATAATTCCTAGATAAATGCTAAAATCGCAGCAGCAGGATAAAAACAGAACAGGATGAATATGGGGTGAACTCGGTTGGTGGGAGCTGCTCACATTGGTCCTTCGGAGGCGCAGGTAGCTGGGCCTTGGACGTTGCGGTTGCAGTCCCTTGCATGGTTGCGGCTAATACGAGGGAAAGGCAACAGCTTGGGGCGAAGTCCTCGCTCGTTGACTCGAGCACGAGGATGGGACGTTTGCGGTGCTGCTGGCGGCTCGATGAAGAGGAGCAACAGCGAACAGGAGCGTCTCCAGGAGAGGAACAGAGGGAGGCGGTCCAGCCGGTGCTCGCACGGTCAACACGCTCGAGCAAGTAGCAGGGACGAAAAGTGTCTTGGCTTGGCGGCACTAGAGGTCAACTCCGACGGGACGCGGAGGATCTCATGGAGGATGGTAGAATCGGAGGTGAGGAGTCCGGGTCCGGTGGGTGGCTGCACTGGAGCTTGCCAGACGGGACGGGCTGGCACGACGGTGCCATGAAGGAGCTTGACGGCGACTGCTGTCATAGAGAACTAGAGAGAGACAGAGATCGGGAGGTGAGCAAAGGCCGGCGGAAGGAAAAGAAAGGAGAAGTGAGGAGTAGGGGAGGCGTGGTCCAGCCTGACGGAGGAAGTTGGGGCGCGGTCCTGGTGGCTGGGTGCGTCGGCGGCGACGACGCCATGGAGGGAGGAGCTCCCTCTCGATCCCACATGGAGCGAGCAGGGAGACTCTTGGTCAGGGAAGCAAGGCTTTTTGGTGGCTTCGATCTAGGGAGCTCGGGCTGGTGGTGTGCTGAGGGATCGAGGGAGGCAGAGGATCGATGGATTGGTAGGTTGTGGTTGGCCCGATTTGGAAAACGAGGAGGAAGGTGGCGGCCCTGGTTGGAGAAGGGAGGGAGGATCTGGGAGGATCCCAAGGAAGAAGGGAATTGGTGGCTCTGGAGTCTGTGGATGGATGGATTGGATAGGCTAGGCTAGGGTTTGATCCGATATATATATAGCAGGTGGATTAGCTTAGGGGCTATTCGGTCCTCCAATCGTTATCGAATGGCCCGGGACAAAATGCTAGGGAAGTCCATAGAAGAAACCGAAGATATTGTCGGGATGTTTGGGGATGATCCGGACCCATTTGTCATGACTGCCCTGGTCGGGTTCTGGACAGCTTTCGGACGCGTGCGAGGGTTTTGCCAAAAGGCCATGGAGGCACGGGGTTTGATGGGCTCAAAGAAGAGAGAGAAGAGAGCGGTCCGGTTGATTTGAGCGGAGGTCAATAGAGATAAGAAAGAAGCGGCTACTACGAGCGGATGCAAGTTTAAGAAAACATGCGGATGCAATGCGCATGATGTGATGATGAAATGCAACAAGAATATAAAACACATGAAGACAACGAAGAACGTGGAAGGCGTCTGGAGCGTCGTTCTTGGGTTGTTACGGGGGGCCCGAGCTGTGAGATCGGATCGATGGGTAATAGCAGACGAGGGACACAGTGTTTTACCCAGGTTCGGGCCTTCTCTAGGATGTAAAACCCTACGTCCTACTCTTGTTTATATTGTGGGTGTATGAAAGTACAGACTTGATCTACCTTGAGACCGTAAGTTGTGGACTAAACCCTAAGGCTAATGATGATGATAGTCAATGTCCCTCTACTGGCTAAACCCTCCGGTTTATATAGGCATCGGGGTCTAGTGTTACACATGGTCGGTTGCCATGTAGGTACATGTTGAACTTAATTTATTTTCATTGGAGTACCCCGTAAAGTCCTTAGTAGAGTCCGATATGATTACACCACAGGTTCGAGGCCTCCAGGGTCCTTCCTCATCAACAGGCTATCAGTCTAGCCCATGGACAAGATCAACTAGGCTGGGAACCCCTAGTCCAGGACACCATCAGTAACCCCTAAACTTGTCTTCGAAGCCGAGTATGCAATCTTGTTAGGGTAAATGTCTTCGGCTTGAGAGCCTTCAGCTTAGCAGGCAAGTTCCTCTCAACGCCCCGGACTAAGCTCCCACTCGAAGCTTGTAAATCCCCAAGTGGCTAGCACAATCCTCCCATCAGGAGATAGACCATCCAACCATGAATCCCTGAAACACATCTTCCTTTATTTGAAGGGCAGAGCTCGATTAGTCTCAAAGACCAGAAGCACAAGCGTGTTTGGTGGTCAATTAGTGACAACTTTTTCTGAAGCATCACCGCCTATGACATCATATGCGCCAGTTATTGTTTAATTGAATCACAGTTAGAGGTAACCCTCTCATTGGCACGTCTTATCAAAGAGTTAATCATGCCCCACATTTTCGGGGATATCATCAACCAATTGATTTACCCAATGTGGCTATAATGGCATGATAAGCCAAAACGTGGCAATTTTTATGGTGCAGCGGAGGGGGCGAGTCATCTTTTTTACTTATAAAGAGAAGAGGATAACAAATCTTCCTCCCTACACTGTCATTCTGCTCCAGCGCCCAAATCTCCCAAGCTCCAGTGCCTCATTCTCGTTCCCAGGGCCCAAAGACATCTTCAGGCTTCTGCATCTCGCACCCATGGCCGAGGCAGATCTGAACGGGAGGTGGGCAGCCTCCAAGGTCATCGACGCCACCATCAACGAGCTTCGGGCAGCGGTATACCTTCCCACAGACGCCGCCTGCAGGGCTCCAGAGCCAACCAGCGCGTCCCCACTCGCAAGCCGGGGGAGTGGGTTGTATACACCCCCACCTCATCCGAAGCCGGGGGTTACCCTACACCCCTTCATGCAAGGGATTCTCTTCTTCTACAAGCTAGATTCCATAATCTAGCCCAGAAATCCATCGTGCACCTCACCACCTACATCATCATGTGCAAGGCTTTCCTGCACGTGGAACCGCACTTCATCCTATGGCTGAAGTGTTGGGGAACATAGTAATTTCAAAAAAATTCCTATGCACACGCAAGATCATGGTGATGACATAGCAACGAGAGGGGAGAGTGTTGTCCATGTACCCTCGTAGACCATAAGCGGAAGCGTTATGACAACGCAGTTGATGTAGTCGTACGTCTTCACGATCCGACCGATCCAAGTACCGAACTTACGACACCTTCGAGTTCAGCACACGTTCAGCTCGATGACGATCCCCGGACTCCGATCCAGCAAAGTGTCGGGGATGAGTTCCGTCAGCACGACGGCGTGGTGACAATGATGATGCTCTACCGGCGCAGGGCTTCGCCTAAACTCTGCGACGATATGACCGAGGTGGAATATGGTGGAGGGGGGCACTGCACACGGCTAAGGAACGATCCGTAGATCAACTTGTGTGTCTCTAGGGTGCCCCCTGCCCCCGTATATAAAGGAGCAAGGGGGGAGGCCGGCCAGCCCTAGGGGGCGCGCCAAGGAGGGGGGAGTCCTCCTCCTATTGGGAGTAAGACTTCCCTTTCCTAGTCCCACTAGGAAGGAGGAATGGGGAAGGAAAGAGAGGGAGAGGGAGAGGGAAAGGGGGGGCCGCGCCCCCTCCCCTAGTCCAATTCGGACTCCTCATGGGGGGGGGGGGGGCACCACCTCCTGGGCTGCTGCCCTCTCTCTCCCCTCAGGCCCACTAAGGCCCATTACTTCTCCCAGGGGGGTTCCGGTAACCCTCCGGCACTCCGGTTTTCTCCGAAAACACCCAGAACACTTCCGGTGTCCGAATATAGTCGTCCAATATATCAATATTTATGTCTTGACCATTTCGAGACTCCTCGTCATGTCCGTGATCACATCCGGGACTCCGAACAAACTTCGGTACATCAAAACTTATAAACTCATAATAAAACTGTCATCGTAACGTTAAGCGTGCGGACCCTACGGGTTCGAGAACTATGTAGACATGACCTAGAACTATTCTATGTCAATAACCAATAGCGGAACCTGGATGCCCATATTGGCTCCTACATATTCTACAAAGATCTTTATCGGTCAAACCGCATAACAACATACGTTGTTCCCTTTGTCATCGGTATGTTACTTGCCCGAGATTCGATCGGTCAAACCGGCAAGTCTCTTTACTCGTTATGTAATGCATCATTCCGTAACTAACTCATAAGCTACATTGCTTGCAAGGCTTATAGTGATGTGCATTACCGAGAGGGCCCGGAGATACCTCTCCGACAATCGGAGTGACAAAACCTAATCTTGAAATACGCCAACCCAACATGTACCTTTGGAGACACCTGTAGTACTCCTTTATAATCACCCAGTTATGTTGTGACGTTTGGTAGCACCCAAAGTGTTCCTCCGGTAAACGGGAGTTGCATAATCCCATAGTTACAGGAACATGTATAAGTCATGAAGAAAGCAATAGCAATATACTAAACAATCAAGTGCTAGGCTAACAGAATGGGTCATGTCAATCACATCATTCTCCTAATGATGTGATCCCATTAATCAAATGACAACACATGTCTATGGTTAGGAAACATAACCATCTTTGATTAATGAGCTAGTCAAGTAGAGGCATACTAGTGACGTTATGTTTGTCTATGTATTCACACATGTATCATGTTTCCGGTTAATACAATTCTAGCATGAATAATAAACATTTATCATGATATGAGGAAATAAATAATAACTTTATTATTGCCTCTAGGGAATATTTCCTTCAGTCTCCCACTTGCACTAGAGTCAATAATCTAGATTACACAGTAATGATTCTAACACCCATGGAGTCTTGGTGATGATCATGTTTTGCTCGTGAGAGAGGCTTAGTCAATCGGTCTGCAACATTCAGATCCGTATGTATCTTGCAAATCTCTATGTCTCCCACCTGGACTTGGTCCCGGATGGAATTGAAGCGTCTCTTGATGTGCTTGGTCCTCTTGTGAAATCTGGATTCCTTTGCCAAGGCAATTGCACCAGTATTGTCACAGAAGATCTTCATTGGTCCCGATGCACTAGGTATGACACCTAGATCGGAAATGAACTCCTTCATCCGGACTCCTTCATTTGCTGCTTCCGAAGCAGCTATGTACTCCGCTTCACATGTAGATCCTGCCACGACGCTTTGTTTAGAACTGCACCAACTTACAGCTCCACCATTTAATAAAAACACGTATCCGGTTTGCGATTTAGAATCGTCCGGATCAGTGTCAAAGCTTGCATCGACGTAACCTTTTACGACTAGCTCTTTGTCACCTTCATATACGAGAAACATATCCTTACTCCTTTTCAGGTATTTCAGGATGTTCTTGACCGCTGTCCAGTGATCCACTCCTGGATTACTTTGGTACCTTCCTGCCAAGCTTATTGCTAAGCACACGTCAGGTCTGGTACATAGCATTGCATACATGATAGAGCCTATGGCTGAAGCATAGGGAACATCTTTCATTTTCTCTCTATCTTCTGCTGTGGTCGGGCATTGAGTCTGACTCAATTTCACACCTTGTAGCATGGACAAGAACCCTTTCTTTGCCTGATCCATTTTGAACTTTTTCAAAACTTTATCAAGGTATGTGCTTTGTGAAAGTCCAATTAAGCGTCTTGATCTATCTCTATAAATCTTGATGCCCAATATATAAGCAGCTTCACCGACGTCTTTCATGGAAAAACTTTTATTCAAGTATCCCTTTATGCTATCCAGAAATTCTATATTATTTCCAATTAATAATATGTCATCTACATATAATATCAGAAATGCTACAGAGCTCCCACTCACTTTCTTGTAAATACAAGCTTCTCCAAAAGTCTGTATAAAACCATATGCTTTGATCACACTATCAAAGCTTTTATTCCAACTCCAAGATGCTTGCACCAGTCCATAAATGGATCGCTGGAGCTTGCACACTTTGTTAGCACCTTTTGGATCAACAAAACCTTCTGATTGCATCATATACAACTCTTCTTCTAGAAATCCATTCAAGAATGCAGTTTTGACATCCATTTGCCAAATTTCATAATCATAAAATGCGGCAATTGCTAGCATGATTCGGACAGACTTAAGCATCGCTACGGGTGAGAAAGTCTCATCGTAGTCAACTCCTTGAACTTTTCGAAAACCTTTCGCAACAAGTCGAGCTTTATAGATAGTTACATTACCATCAGCGTCAGTCTTCTTCTTAAAGATCCATTTATTCTCAATGGCTTGCCGATCATCGGGCAAGTCAACCAAAGTCCATACTTTGTTCTCATACATGGATCCCATCTCAGATTTCATGGCCTCTAGCCATTTTGTGGAATCTGGGCTCATCATCGCTTCCTCATAGTTCGTAGGTTCATCATGGTCAAGTAACATGACTTCCAGAATAGGATTACCGTACCACTCTGGTGCGGATCTTACTCTAGTAGACCTACGAGGTTCAGTAGAAACTTGATCTGAAGTTTCATGATCAATATCATTAGCTTCCTCACTAATTGGTGTAGTTGTCACAGGACCCAGTTCTTGTGATGAACTACTTTCCAATAAGGGAGCAGGTACAGTTACCTCATCAAGTTCTACTTTCCTCCCACTCACTTCTTTCGAGAGAAACTCCTTCTCTAGAAAGGATCCGAATTTAGCAACGAAAATCTTGCCGTCAGATCTGTGATAGAAGGTGTACCCAACAGTTTCTTTTGGGTATCCTATGAAGACACATTTCTCCGATTTGGGTTCGAGCTTATCTGGTTGAAGTTTCTTCACATAAGCATCGCAGCCCCAGACTTTAAGAAATGACAACTTTGGTTTCTTGCCAAACCATAGTTCATGAGGCATCGTCTCAATGGATTTTGATGGTGCCCTATTTAACGTGAATGCGGCCGTCTCTAAAGCATAACCCCAAAACGATAGCGGTAAATCATTAAGAGACATCATAGATCGCACCATATCTAGTAAAGTACGATTACGACGTTCGGACACACCATTTCGTTGTGGTGTTCCAGGTGGCGTGAGTTGCGAAACTATTCCGCATTGTTTCAAGTGTAGACCAAACTCGTAACTCAAATATTCTCCTCCACGATCAGATCGTAGAAATTTTATTTTCTTGTTACAATGATTTTCCACTTCACTTTGAAATTCTATGAACTTTTCAAATGTTTCAGGCTTGTGTTTCATTAAGTAGATATACCCATATCTGCTCAAATCATCTGTGAAGGTGAGAAAATAACGATACCCGCCGCGAGCCTCAACATTCATTGGACCACAAACATTAGTATGTATGATTTCCAATAAAATAGTTGCTCGCTCCATAGTTCTGGATAACGGCGTTTTAGTCATCTTGATCATGAGGCACGGTTCACAAGTACCAAGTGATTCATAAACAAGTGATTCCAAAAGCCCATCAGTATGGAGTTTCTTCATGCGCTTTACACCGATATGACCTAAACGGTAGTGCCACAAATAAGTTGCACTATCATTATCAACTCTGCATCTTTTGGTTTCAACACTATGAATATGTGTATCACTACTATCAAGATTCAATAAAAATAGACCACTCTTCAAGGGTGCATGACCATAAAAGATATTACTCATATACATAGAACAACCATTGTTCTCTGACTTAAATGAATAACCGTCTCACATTAAACAAGATCCAGATATAATGTTCATGCTCAACGCTGGCACCAAATAACAATTATTTAGGTCTAAAACTAATCCCGATGGTAGATGTAGAGGTAGCGTGCCGACCGCAATCACATCGACTTTGGAACCATTTCCCATGCGCATCGTCACCTCGTCCTTAGCCAATCTTCGCTTAATCCGTAGTCCCTGTTTTGAGTTGCAAATATTAGCAACAGAACCAGTATCAAATACCCAGGTGCTACTACGAGCATTAGTAAGGTACACACCAATAACATGTATACCACATATACCTTTGTTGACTTTGCCATCTTTCTTATCCGCCAAATACTTGGGGCAGTTCCGCTTCCAGTGTCCAGTCTGCTTGCAGTAGAAGCACTCAGTTTCAGGCTTAGGTCCAGACTTGGGTTTCTTCTCTTGAGCAGCAACTTGTTTGCTGTTCTTCTTGAAGTTCCCCTTCTTCTTCCCTTTGCCCTTTTTCTTGAAACTAGTGGTCTTGTTAACCATCAACACTTGATGCTCCTTCTTGATTTCTACCTCTGCGGCTTTTAGCATTGCGAAGAGCTCGGGAATAGTCTTGTCCATCCCTTGCATATTATAGTTCATCACGAAGCTCTTGTAGCTTGGTGGCAGTGATTGAAGAATTCTGTCAATGACACTATCTTCAGGAAGATTAACTCCCAGTTGAATCAAGTGGTTATTATACCCAGACATTTTGAGTATGTGTTCACTGACAGAACTATTCTTCTCCATCTTGCAGCTATAGAACTTATTGGAGACTTCATATCTCTCAATTCGGGCATTTGCTTGAAATATTAACTTCAACTCTTGGAACATCTCATATGCTCCATGACGTTCAAAACATCGTTGAAGACCCGGTTCTAAGGCGTAAAGCATGGCACACTGAACTATCGAGTAGTCATCAGCTTTGCTCTGCCAGACGTTCTTAACGTCGTCAGTTGCATCAGCAGCAGGCCTGGCACCCAGCGGTGCTTCCAGGATGTAATTCTTCTGTGCAGCAATGAGGATAATCCTCAGCTTACGGACCCAGTCCGTGTAATTGCTGCCATCATCTTTCAACTTTGCTTTCTCAAGGAACGCATTAAAATTCAACGGAACAACAGCACGAGCCATCTATCTACAACAAACATAGACAAGCAAAATACTATCAGGTACTAAGTTCATGATAAATTTAAGTTCAATTAATCATATTACTTAAGAACTCCCACTTAGATAGACATCCCTCTAATCCTCTAAGTGATTACGTGATCCATATCAACTACACCATGTCCAATCGTCACGTGAGATGGAGTAGTTTCAACGGTGAACATCAATATGTTGATCATATCTACTATATGATTCACGCTCGACCTTTCGGTCTCCGTGTTCCGAGGCTATATCTGTTATATGCTATAGGCTCGTCAAGTTTAACCTGAGTATTCCGTGTGTGCAACTGTTTTGCACCCGTTGTATTTGAACGTAGAGCCTATCACACCCGATCATCACGTGGTGTCTCAGCACGAAGAACTTTCGCAACGGTGCATACTCAGGGAGAACACTTCTTGATAATTTTAGTGAGAGATCATCTTAAAATGCTACCGTCAATCAAAGCAAGATAAGATGCATAAAGGATAAACATCACATGCAATCAATATAAGTGATATGATATGGCCATCATCATCTTGTGCTTGTGATCTCCATCTTCGAAGCACCATCGTGATCACCATCGTCACCGGCGCGACACCTTGATCTCCATCGTAGCATCGTTGTCGTTACACCATCTATTGCTTCTACGACTATCGCTACCACTTAGTGATAAAGTAAAGCAATTACAGGGCGTTTGCATTTCATACAATAAAGCGACAACCATATGGCTCCTGCCAGTTGCCGATAACTTCGGTTACAAAACATGATCATCTCATACAATAAAATATAGCATCACGTCTTGACCATATCACATCACAACATGCCCTGCAAAAACAAGTTAGACGTCCTCTACTTTGTTGTTGCAAATTTTACGTGGCTGCTACGGGCTTAGCAAGAACCGTTCTTACCTACGCATTAAAACCACAACGATAGTTCGTCAAGTTAGTGTTTCTTTAACCTTCGCAAGGACCGGGAGTAGCCACACTCGATTCAGCTAAAGTGAGAGAGACAGACACCCGCCAGCCACCTTTAAGCACGAGTGCTCGTAACGGTGAAACCAGTCTCGCGTAAGCGTACGCGTAATGTCGGTCCGGGCCGCTTCATCTCACAATACCGCCGAACCAAATTATGACATGCTGGTAAGCAATATGACTTGTATCGCCCACAACTCACTTGTGTTCTACTCGTGCATATGAGATCTACGCATAAAACCTGGCTCGGATGCCACTGTAGGGGAACGTAGTAATTTCAAAAAATTTCCTACGCACACGCAAGATCATGGTGATGACATAGCAACGAGAGGGGAGAGTGTTGTCCACGTACCCTCGTAGACCGTAAGCGGAAGCGTTATGACAACGCGGTTGATGTACTCGTACGTCTTCACGATCCGACCGATCCAAGTACCGAACGTACGGCACCTCCGAGTTCAGCACACGTTCAGCTCGATGACGATCCCCGGACTCCGATCCAGCAAAGTGTCGGGGATGAGTTCCGTCAGCACGACAGCGTGGTGACGATGATGATGCTCTACAGGCGCAGGGCTTTGCCTAAACTCTGCGACAATATGACCGAGGTGGAATATGGTGGGGGGGGGGGGGGGGGGGGGCACCGCACACGACTAAGGAACGATCCGTAGATCAACTTATGTGTCTCTAGGGTGCCCCCCTGCCCCCGTATATAAAGGAGCAAGGGGGACTCTGGCCGGCCCTAGGGGGCGCGCCAAGGAGGGGGGAGTCCTCCTCCTAGTGGGAGTAGGACTCCCCTTTCCTAGTCCCACTAGGAAGGAGGAAGGGGGAAGGAAAGAGAGGGAGAGGGAGAGGGAAAGGGGGGGCCGCGCCCCTTCCCCTAGTCCAATTCGGACTCCTCATGGGGGGGGCGCCACCTCCTGGGCTGCTGCCCTCTCTCTCCCCTCAGGCCCACTAAGGCCCATTACTTCTCCCGGGGGGGATCCGGTAACCCTCCGGCACTCCGGTTTTCTCCGAAAACACCCGGAACACTTCTGGTGTCCGAATATAGTCGTCCAATATATCAATCTTTATGTCTCGACCATTTCGAGACTCCTCGTGTCACACCCTGATTTTCATGCCACAACACTTAAGCTAATAAATCATGATAAAATGTGGTTTTACAAAAACTTTTGAGTGTTTTGTCTTTGCTTTGATTGAATGTTGTCTGCTGTTTGCAAGTGCTCTAAAAATCAAATAAATCCTCCAACTTCTATACTTCATCTCCTTGATCCAAAACCTTTTCCCAATGATCATGCCATGTGTATAGAGCAATATAGTATTTTCTTACAAAAGTAATTTGGCCAAAAAGCATTTTCTAAAATTAGTTTTCCAAAAACCCCTGAATTGAGGATTGCACTTCAAGTACTTAATTAAGGGCAGTAAAAATCTGTCCAAAAATATATTTGACTCCTATTAGATATAGGATACCCAGAAACCACAAAAATATAATTTTAAAGGTCATTTTCCTATTTTATTTAAAAGCTTTTTCTTAAGGCCAGAAATGGTCTTTAATAGGGGAAAGTTATGTTATTGCTTCAAAAATAATTGACAAAATTTAGGGAAACTCATAGGACATATATTGTCCATATATAAGAGTTTCAACACATGGTCATGTTCAAAATATTGGTCAAATCCCTCAAAAACCCTTTCTGGAAATTTCAAGCTTTTGAAATATTTACAAAGTAAATATTCTCCAAAAATTCCAAGAAAATTCTAGCATGTCACATATGATACGATTGATGATCTTGACAAGTATCATGTCATGGAGAATAGTAAAACTCCATGAAATCCCCTCAAAACCATTTCTGTCCATTTTGAAGTTTGAGCAACCTTACATTGCCAAACATGTCCAAATGCTCTCAAACCTTGTGAACATGCTCAAATGGTTTAATAATTAATCAAGACCAAATGGCACTAGTTGGAGAACAAGTTAACTTGATCAAAGTGCCCCAAAACCCTTCCTGTCCAGAACCAAATTTGGACAACTCTACATTGCCAAGTGTGTCCTTTTGATCTGAATTTTTGTGGAGATGGTCAAATCCTCAAATGATGATACTACACCAAGTGGTGCATCAAGGATAATAGATTTGCATGACTAAATCTTGGCAAAGCCATTTCTGCTGATTTCTAGGGTTTACCAAAGTTGCATTGGCTACTTTGCCCAAATGAGCTCAAACTTGGTGGAACACCCTACTTCCATGTGCCATTCGATCCTGTTAATTCTCATGGCAAGTGGAATTAATTTTCTTGCCCAAACCAACAACAAACACCTTCTGCCATTTTTCCAAAATCATCATTTTGACCACTTCCACTCTTCTCCATGACCTCAACTTTTTACCACAGCTCCTCCTAGTCTTCTCCTATCTCCAGTAACTCTTCCCTGGCCTCAGCTCAATGATTGAGGGGTGAAACACCCCCATTTACCCCTCTGGATAGCACCTTTCTCTCTCTCCCTCAATCTCTCTCCTCTCCTACTGGCTCTCCAAGGCATCCAATGCCTCTCCACACTTCTTTACTACCCCCTAGCACTACCAGACAATAGTGGCCGCGCCCACATTGCCAAAACAATGGCCATGCCGGCCAAAGACATGCTCTGGAGCGCGCTACAGTGCGCTCTGGCACTATAGCCGCCCACGACCAAGCACTCCCGGCCACCTCGGGCCTCCCTAGCGCGCCCGATGATGTGCCTCGACGTCTGCGTCACGCTAAACCCCTATCCCCCTCCTCCTCTCTCCGGCGACCTCTGTCACGTGTGCCCGAGCGCCGCTCGCGTCCACCTGTCGCCGCACACGTGCGGGACCTCCTGGAGCTCGCCCTGCTCCCTCTCTCCTCTCCTCTCGGCCTGGGCCACGCCCACGAACACCCCAGGCGCGCGCCAGAGCACCCTTTTGTCCTCTGGAAACTCCACGGGTCGTGGCCGTGCGCCCCGCCTACGGCACCTCCCGGCCGCGCCCGTATAAGGCCACCCCCGAGCCTCCTATTGTCTCCAACTGCTCACTCTCCCTCCCCTGCACCCCCGGACCAACCCACTCCTCCTCCTCCCGTGCCTTCTCCCACCTCCTCTGCCGCCATTGCCGCCTCGGACCCCCGCTCAAATTCGAGCCACCCCGGCCTCCCTTCCTCCTCTAAACTAGTCCGCGGCACCCACCAAGCCTCCACGATCCTCCCCAACATCCCAGGACCCCTTCTACGCAGCCAAAACGGGCGCCACCACCAAGCCGCCGCCGCCATCCGCTGGACCCGAAGCCCTGCTCAACTCCGAGCATCAGCGCATGCGTGTAGCCCATGGAAAGGTGCGCCTCGTCGCGCTGAGTCCGCCGGTGTGCCTGGCGCCGCCGGAGATGGCCCGTGCCGCTTGAAAGAGCGCCGGCACCCGCTCGGCCTCGCCTCTCCTGCCTCTGCTCTGTTCGATCGGGAGGTAGGCGAAGGCCTGAGCCCTGGGCCCCGCGCGTCGACGACCTAGTGGGCGGGCCCCGCCGTTTAAGTGGAGACGGGTCCGGTGTTTCCCGTGAACCCACAGCAAAAGCGTACGCCGCGGAAGGCGCCTTCGACGTTGCCTTGCCACCCGCATAGCTGAGCCGCTGGGCCGGCCCAATGCCTATCTCTCGCCTAGTGCGGAGAATAAGGGTATAGCCCTTTTCTTATTTTCTTTTCCCAGATAACTTGTAAAATCCATAGATTATTCATTCTAAGTCCAAATTTGATGATTCTAATTTCTGTAAGTTCATAAATTCCTGATCTATCACATGGTGCAATTTGCACATTTTTCCATAAAGATTTTCTTCACAAATATTTATCAAAACCCTATTTTTCCATTTCTGTGATGAACTTTAGAAAATCACAGAGAGCTCAAAATTGATCCAAATGCCATGATTCAAATTCCTAGATGCTTCTAAGTTCATAACTTAGTTTATGAACATTTTTCTTAATACCTTCTGTGCCCCACAAAATAGTGAGCCATTTCTTCATGTTTGTCAACTTTGCAAATTCATGGGAAATTCCTTTGAACTCCAAATCCAGTGAAACCAAATCCTAGATGCTTCAAAAATCATCCCTTGTTAAATGGGTGCCTTTGCTCATTTTTCAAAAATATATTTCTGTACACTTCTTGCAAACCCATTAATCCCTTGATTCCATCATATTGAAATGTTCAAAGATGTCCATTGATCAAATCCTAAAGAAACCACTTTGGTCATCCCTCATATGACCAGAGGTATCCCAGAAAAGTCCAACTCATATTTTTAGAGCACTTTTATTTCCTGCCTTGTTGTGTTGCTTATTATGGTTGCTTTCGATGATAGTGGACGAAGTAGACGAAATGCTCGGAGTTGGACCAGAGATATTTGAAGACCTCGAAGACTTTGTTACAATAGGCAAGCAGCCCTTTGACCATGTCTATGAAACCTTTTTATGCATGTCATACAGCACCATATTGTTGTTGTAACGGAATCATGATGAGGTGGTATCCACTTTGATGGTTTGCCACCGTACTTCCTCGTTGATACTTGCATTGTGCATGACCCTACCTTCTTATGAGGGTTATGACGGTGGGAGTAGATAGGATGCTAAAGTAGTGCTACGCAAAAAGGGACGGGAATATGCATGGTGATGGAGACAAAGTATTTTCAAAAGACTTTTTCGAAAACCCCGTCGGGTGCCACTTATGCCCGAGGGAGATGATGAAATGGGTAACCACTTGATGACGAAGTGTTGTATCGAGGCAAGTGTGTGTGTTGTTTTCAAAAATGGATTAGATTTAAGATTTGTCGACTGTCCCAACCTTACATGCGCAACCACTCTACCCTTATATGGGAAAGGGCATTATTGATTACCTAGACCGATACTAGCTTGGAGCCCGCATTACTAGTGACGGGAGAGTTGTTGGTGCGCTCTCTCGGGACGGGGTCGTGCCAGGTAGGGAGGCCAAGAACATTTTTATGGGGCAGCGGACACACCGTTGGTACCCCGTGCCAGTATGTGATGAATATCGGAGCGATGCTCCACAACTTTAAGATGTGAAATGTTAGGCACGGGGGTTACTACCAATCGATTGGACTCCATGTTAGTGTCGTCTAGGGAAAGGTAGTGATCGGGTGCTTACCCCGGGTACTTGAGGTACCGTGGGTCGTGGCTGACACGGAAGTTCCCCGGATCTTGTGGGTACAGTGTGCAACCTCTGCAGAGTGTAAAACTATTCGAATAGCCGTGTCCACGGTCAAGGACAGTTGGGTGGTGCCGCTTAAACTACGTCCAGAGTTTTCAACCGTGTGTGTGTGTGTTGGTAAAACTACTTGTGTCAAGTCAAAGGACTTGACATAATTGAGTTGGGTTGGTGCCCACTCTATTTATGTTGATATCTGTAAACATGTCCTCATGGTTACTTGATGCATGTCTTACAAGCTGTTGAACATGTCATTGCACTCAAAACTAGCTTTCCGCAAAAATTTACCTATATCATGCATTGTTGTATCTTGAACCAAAACATGGGTTGCTTGCGAGTACATTCAAAGTACTCATTGGCTTGCCACTGGTTATTTTATTGGCCAGGCATGAAAGAACAGGATGTGATGAAGAACACTTCGGTGACGAACATGCGAGCTAGGACGCTTCCCAGTCAGAATGCCTGTAGGGTTAAGGCAGATGGCATGGGTCCAAGATATCGACGAAGATTTTCCGTTGCGATGTTATACTCAAGACTCGACCATAATGGTCCTACTTGTGTAAAACGGTATGTATGGATGTAAGACTCTTGTTATTCAGCTTCTGTGTGTTCAGTGAGCATTGATCTCTGGGATCACTGTACACGTGCATTCGGTGATATCGACTTATGAGTCGGGGTCCCCACACCTCGTCATGTCCGTGATCACATCCGGGACTCCGAACAAACTTCGGTATATCAAAACTTATAAACTCATAATAAAACTGTCATCGTAACGTTAAGCGTGCGGACCCTACGGGTTCGAGAACTATGTAGACATGACCTAGAACTATTCTCTGTCAATAATCAATAGCGGAACCTGGATGCCCATATTGGCTCCTACATATTCTACGAAGATCTTTATCGGTCAAACTGCATAACAACATACGTTGTTCCCTTTGTCATCGGTATGTTACTTGCCCGAGATTCGATCGTTGGTATCCAATACCTAGTTCAATCTTGTTACCGGCAAGTCTCTTTACTCGTTACGTAATGCATCATTCCGTAACTAACTCATTAGCTACTTTGCTTGCAAGGCTTATAGTGATGTGCATTACCGAGAGGGCCCAGAGATACCTCTCCGACAATCGGAGTGACAAAACCTAATCTCGAAATACGCCAACCCAACATGTACCTTTGGAGACACCTGTAGTACTCCTTTATAATCACCCAGTTACATTGTGACGTTTGGTAGCACCCAAAGTGTTCCTACGGTAAATGGTAGTTGCATAATCTCATAGTTATAGGAACATGTATAAGTCATGAAGAAAGCAATAGCAATATACTAAATGATCAAGTGCTAGGCTAACGGAATGGGTCATGTCAATCACATCATTCTCCTAATGATGTGATCCCATTAATCAAATGACAACACATGTCTATGGTTAGGAAACATAACCATCTTTGATTAATGAGCTAGTCAAGTAGAGGCATACTAGTGACGTTATGTTTGTCTATCTATTCACACATGTATCATGTTTCCGGTTAATACAATTCTAGCATGAATAATAAACATTTATCATGATATGAGGAAATAAATAATAACTTTATTATTGCCTCTAGGGCATATTTCCTTCATGAAGATGTTCTACATCGAGCCAAAGAGGGGTGGTGTCAACTTCACTGAGTGCGGGGTTCTGTCCTCTGTTCTCCGCTATTTCTGCTTTTTCCTTTGCATCATGAAGGAAGCGGTAGTACCGCTCCCGGAGCGGTAGTGCCTCCTTTGTGCGGTCTGAGAAGTGAGTAATGGTTGGATTTGCTCCCTACTATAAAAGGGGGTCTTCTTCCTCAAGAAGACTTACCTCTTCCTTCCACAAACTCCATAGTTGCTCCAAAGCTCATTTTCGCGTGGTCTCTCTCCCTAGCCAATCAAACTTGTTGATTTTCTATGGATTGGTTGAGAAGGCCCCTATCTACACTTCCATTAAGATAATTTTGATCGCCCCTACTAATCTGTTGCGAATCTTGTTACTCTTGGGTGTTTGAGCACCCTAGATGGTTGAGGTCTGATACGTCTCCAACGTATCTATAATTTGAATTGTTCCATGTTGTTATATTTTAAATCTTGGATGTTTCACAATCATTTTTATAGAAACTTTATATCATTTTTTGGGACTAACCTATTGACATAGTGCCTAGTGTCAGTTGTTGTTTTTTGCTTTTTTTTTACTTAGCAGAATATCCCTATCTGTCAGATTATGGGTTCCGCAAACCCTTGAGAGGTTCAAACTCTGGGGTGCATGTGGAAATCTCAAGCTACCCAGCCTGCCTACTCGCGATCCTCCTAAGCGTAGTGCGACAAGCTCAAAGAGACAGAGAGACACAACAGTTTATCCTGGTTCGGGCCACCTTGTGGTGTAATGCCCTACTCCAGCGTTTTGAGGGATTGCCTCGAGGGGCCGAGGATGAACTAGTACAGTGGATGAACTAGCCTCAGGAGGTGAGGCGTTCTTGAGCTCAAGGGAGCTAGTGTGGTGTGAGCTAGTTCAACTTGTCTTGCCCCTTTGGTGGTGGCTAGTCCTATTTATAGTGGTATTGGTCCTCTTCCCAAATGTTGGCGGGAAGGGATCCCACAATGGCCGGATGTGAAAGGGTACAAGTAGTACAACTTATCCTAACAAAAGTAGTCTTCGCCTGCGAAAAGCCTCTTGTTGTGACGCTGCGGTGGGCTCGTCGATGACCTCCGTCCTGCCGTCCTGGCGGTCTTGGTCTTGCTGCACTAGAATGGAACCTTTGGCTGATTCCTCGGGACTCCGCACCTGTGGCCTGCCTCCTTTGCACCGAAGAGGAAACCTGTGCTCTGCGCTCGCCTGGCTCTCGCCTGGCCTTGGTCATCATGCCTCACGTCAGCTGAGCATCGTGAGGTAAACCTTGCATAGAACAGTCCGCCCCTCGGGAGCCAGCCTGAGGAGGCCTATCCCCTCGAGGGTCTTGGCGTCGTCCGCCTCGCGAGGCTTGGCCCCTCGCGAGGGTCTCGAGTTGTTGATGCTGAAGCTGGGCCGTACCAGGGCATCGATGGAGCCACGTGGTGGGCCGCAGGCAGGTAGGGCTGGATACCCCCATATCCAGGAGTCGACAGTAGCCCCTGGGCCCAAGGCGCGCTCGGACTTGGCTTCCAGGCAAAGCCAAAGGGCAAATGCGGAGCGCTGCAGGCCCTCACTGCCTGCGGCCTTCATGACGTGTGGCGATTGATGGGATGTGGGCAACTCCACTTCCCCACGCTGCCTCGGCAACTGTTTCTATCTTACAAAAGGGCTGCCATCCGCCACCAGGCTTTCATTGCCCCTTCTTCTTCTTGCTCCAGATCCGCTTCTCCCAACAGCGGAAGAACTCACCAGATTTGCCGATTTCCCCCTCCATTCCTTTGCTCAATGGCCGCTGAGAAGACCACGGCCTCTGCTTCGGTTGCTGGCTCCGCTTGGTACGAGCCGGCGCTGCTTGCACCCTCCGTGGCCGGGGGGAATTTCCAGACAGCGCTCCTCCCGATGGTGAGCGAGGACAATGAGTGGAAGGGGACGGTGCTCCAGGTCGCCACCGCCACGCCGGAGCCCGCTGACAGCACTTTCTTCCCTTTATTCCCTTTCTCCCGCTTCTTCTACGCCGTTCTACATCACTATGGCCTCCATGCACTCCACATTCATGACAACTCCATCCTCCTCCTGTCCATTTTCACCTTCTACTGTGAGGCGTTCGTGGGGGTGATGCCCTTCGTCACCATGCTCTGCCATTTTTTCTTCCTTCGCATGACTGGTGACCATCTGGTTGGGTGCATCGGCTTTGTTGTGGCGTGGGGTGGTAACGCGATCTCCCGTGCGGGGAAGAAGGTGGAGGATGCCCTGAAGAGATGGGTTCTGATGGATGCCAAGTGCTCCTAGAGCTCGTTGGAGCAGCCGACCAAACTCCCCATCTCCGAGAAGGGGTGGTACTCTGAGAAGATCACCGACCCTTCCCTAACGCCGTTGGTGAAGAAAATGGAGAAGGACCTGAAGAGCGACAAGCTGTCGGGGGCCATGTTCATCAAGGAGTTCTTGAAGCAGCGCATAGCACCGCTCCAAGATCGCTCCCACCCCTTGTGGAAGCTCGGGGGCACTGACGACAAGATCCGCCTGCGCCAAGATGCCCTTCCCGAGGAGGATCTGAGCAAGGGTGTTGCTTTACTTGATGGGGAAGGACCCAAGCGATCCTCCGGAGGATTAGCTCCCGTTGTACTACCGGGTTGATGGGGAGGAGGTCGCTGCTGCCATGCCACTCTTTGATGAGTTCGGGCTCATGCGGGCGGGGCCTCTCCCCCCGCCTACCGCCTTGGTCCACCTGTCCTCTGGCGACCAATCCTCCGAGGCCACTGAGGACGAGGTTGTGGAGGAATCCTTTGCTCCGCGGCAGAGGGAGCTCCTCCGCGACTTCACTGACGATGATGATGATGATGATGAGCCCCCGGTGGTGGAGGTGCCTCGCCCCTCTGGGGTCACCACGAGATCCGGGGTGTCCCCTTCGAAGCAGCCCAAGCGGACGGCCACGAAGAAGGGCAGGACCATGCTGATTCCTCCGAGCAGCGTTCCGCATTCGCCGACAGCGTCCCGAGTGGGGCCAACCGCGAATTCTCCTGCTCCCAAGAGTTCTGCACTGGCTGCCCTGCCTCAGCGCCCACTACTGAGCCTGAAGAGGAGCTATGTCTTCGCCGGCCAGTAAGTCTTTTCCTTAGCATTTCTTGTTGATTTTTGAAGCGATGCTTAGCGTCTTCATATGTCATTAGGCAGCATTCGTTGAAGAAGCAGAAGGAAGGCATAGAGGACGCCGTGGTTGAAGGCACCGGAATGGCCGCTACGGCCCTGGTGAAGGAGAGTGCCGCGGCCCATGCATCTCTGGAGGCGATGCCGTCTCCCCAGGGCGTGGAAGCCCGTCCTCAGGAGGTGCCGGCGCCCTCGGTGAGTCTGAGCCCACCAGCGCCCATCTTTGCTGCGGCTGCTGAGGTTGACCAGTCTCCGGAGCCCCCAGTCCTTCATGAGGCTGAGGTTTCTTCTGTCTTGGCGGTGAGGGTGTTTTCTCCCTAGCATGTGTAGCCGAGCCGTGGCGCTCCTACCACCTCCGGGGCCCAGGAGGAGGCAAGGGCGGCGCTTGACCTCCTCCAGGGTGAACTTTGGGGCCCGGATCGTCGCTCGGCACAAGAAGGCCTAGGGCTGATTTCTGGTTGGCTCGAAGCTGACACGTCTGTCCGTGCGGCCTTGGGCTCTGCGGAGGAAGCCCAGAAGGTGCTCAGGGTGGTTGCCACCACGCGCGACTTGGCGCGGAAGGAGGCCATGGAAGCTGAGTATCGGTGCAGTGTGGTGGAGGCTGAACTGAAGTCTCTTCAGGATCAGTGGGCTACCCAGGCCAGCCAGCTCTATGAGCGCGAGGAGAAACCGAAGGCCTAGGAAGCTGCAGTCGCCAATTGAGATGATGAGGTGAAGAAGGCGTCCTTGGAGCAGGCTACGGAGTGTGACCACCTGACGAATCTGAAGGACGAGGCGGAGGCGGCCCAGGCGGCCTTTGCCAGGGCCAAGGAGGCGGCCGCCATGGAGCGCAGTACCCTTGCTTCTCTCGAGGCGAGGTTCTACAAGGCTCAACGGTTGATCTTTGGGGACAATCCCTTGGAGAAGGTGACGGCAACGACCCCCAAGGGAGAGCCCTGCTACTTTGCTCCATGAAGTCTTGGCGTAGCTCGAAGATGCTGTCGACGGGTTTGCCTCTTTGGTAGAAAGTGAGGTGTGCTTGCTCTATTCCTCAGCCGTTATGTGCATCTTCAGCCATCTCTATCTCCAGGATGCCAGCTTCAACTTCTCCTCCTTCCTTGCTCCGGTGGACTCCGATTTCCAGGACGCTACCACTGCTGCCATGAAGAGCTCCATGGACGCCATGTTGAGTAAGTTTCTAGTCGTCGGTCCTTCGACCGAGACCGAGGTGAAGGGCGACGTGCCTGGCGACAAGGCTCCGCTCGCGGGTGACGGTGGCTTCCTGGTCTGAAGAGGTGGCCTGGCGACGCAACTCTTTCCTACTTGTCCTGCATCATGTAGCATGCCTCGGGGAGGCGTTTAAAACTTTCCCAATAACTCCACGGCGACGCATCTCTAGTTTTATTCTTATGCTTGTTGGGAGCTTTCCAATGAAATAGTTTTTCTCATTTTCATTCTACTTTCTTCAGAAAAGCAAAAACTCCAAAAATATTTCAGTATCTTTCTTTGAAATTCTTTTCTTTGGGTCGTGAGGAGAAGACCATTATGAAAATGTTGAGTGGCTCTCATATGCATTATTGTTAATCTAACAAAGAGCCCATATTACCTTGTCTTCTCCTTTGAATAAATATTTTCAGGTTCCAGTTTAATCCACGACATGTGCACTCTTATTATTACTCACATCGTTTGGTCGTGCAAGTGAAAGGCAATAATGACAAAATTTGATGAAATGATTGAGATGAGGAAAAGCTGGTATGAACTCGACCTATTTTGTTTCTGTAAATATGATTACCTCATCATTCTCGATTCAGCCTATTGTGAATAAAACATATTTGGAATGACAACTAGAGATTAAAGTTACTCATGACATGCTTAATTACCTGGGAGTGGATAATGGTTTATCTTGTGTGCCAACATGCATTTAAAATGGTATGATGTAGTATGATAGGATGGTATCCTCTGAATGATTCAAGTGGCTTGACTTGGCGCATGTTCACGCATGTAGTTGAGTCAAAACCAACATAGCCTCCACGATATATATGTTCATGGTGATTTATATCCTACTCATGCTTGTATTCAAAGTTGATTAACCTCAATGCATGTTTATGACCGTTGTTGCTCTCTACTTGGTCGCTCCTCAATCTTTTTTCTAGCCTTCACTTATACTAAGAGGCAACATTGCTTGTGCATCCACTTCCTTAAACCTAAATTTGTTCCATATGAGTCCACCATACCTTCCTATATGCGGTATTTACCTTCCGTTTCATGTAAATTTGCATGTGTGAAACTCTAAACCTTCAAATAATTATCTATTTTGTATGCCTGAATCGCTCATGTAGCAACTAGGGGCTGTTTGTATCTTCCATGCTAGGTGGGTTATTCTCATGATGAGTGTTTATTCACTTTTCATTCACGAGAAAGTGGCTGGTAATCAGGATGCCTAGTCCTATGATCAAAATCAAAATATAACAATTAAACAAAACTCCCCCGGATTGTTGTTGGTATTGAGGGTACCCGAGGATTCGGCTTGCCACGGCTTGTGTTTGTTGGTGGAGGGGGAGTAAAAGCTTTATCATTCTGTTTGGGAACTGCCTATGATGTGTCTAGCATGGAACATAGTGAGATTTCTCAGTTGTTATGTTGACAATGAAAGCACGCTTCTCAAAATAATATTCATCTCTGTTTAAAAGCTTCGGGCTCTGGCACCTCTGCAAATCCTTGCTGTAGCGAACACGATCCCAATGGACCGAAGCCTCTGTGCTTAGGTGTCATCCCTAGATCATATGCTGACACACATAGTACTCGAGGAATTATAACAAAGTTCAATCACATACTTATTAAATCGAGGTCCTCATAAAGAGTATCCGTTACTCAAATAAAATGGTTGAAGGCCATCTAAACTAAATAGCTGTGGAAGCTTCGAATATAAATGAGTCCATCAACTCCAACGGCATAGCTGAGTGCACGACAATGACCTATCGCACCTTAATCTTTGTCGGTAAAGTCCGCAACATGAGACATTGCAGCCGTGTAGGTCAGCACATGGAATATGCTGACGGAGTTACACTGTAAAGCAATGAATGCAAGAACTATATCTACATGGATATTTGTCTGGTGGAGGCTCTAAGTTTAACGTTTTGCATAAACCTAATTTTTCCCTACAACAAAAGAATAATTTTATTTACTACAAAGTTAAACCAATATTTGAGAAGGTTCCTCCAACTCAAATCCCAACATTAAACAAGTATCATCATTAAACCCAATTCATTAATTAAGGAGTGAGGAGATCAACAGTAATATCCACTTCTAGATACTCAAGATGTCCATAACCGGGGACACGACTAACCATGATTAGTTTATACACTCTACAAACGATGCATACATTTCCCCACAAGAGTCGACCGCATCCATCATCGAAAGATCGAGACATAGTCTTTCTGAAGCATTAACTCTCTACTCTAGTTAGACCGGTACACCTACTTTCCCCTACATCTGCTAGTCCACCTCTTCAAGAGTTCATACAACTTACTCAACTATTCCAGAGCCCATAATGGCTTGTGGCTGCACACGAAAGTTTCTAGGCATGAAATATCATATGATCCCTTTGAGCCTAGGTGGCGAACCGTGGAAAAATCACACATGTACTCCGGGATTTCCCAAACGTGCTAGCACTGGTTTCTCTAGGTGCCCCAACCAATCCACCCGGATGTGTATTAAAGTTGCCACCTTAATGTTATCCAAAAATTAATATCTATCTCAACATCCATGTGTATCACGATCCAATCCCCGTCTACGAGTATGGTTAAGCAATGAATGAGCATAACATATATTCCCGGCTGATAAAAGGTATTAGGTTCCTACCGCAAGTACTACAGCCAAACCACATGTTCCCAATCCTACTCATGCAAATATTTGAGAGGCAAAACTAACGCATAGTAAAAACTGGTTATAGAAGGGTATGATCAAAGTGTAACTTGCCTTGCTCATGATTGGAAAACATTACAGATTCGTAGTAACAAGCTTCGCATTCCAGAAAATCTATCATAGACAAACAATAGCATACATAAACAATCAATCAAACGATCCGAAGGGAAAATCGAGAAAAGATCCAAATAAAACTTGAAATAAGCAAACAACTAAACTAAACAGAAAAACAAAACCTAACTACATTATTTTCATGTGGATTAGATCTTAACAGTAGATACATATGAGTACCTACGGTTTGCAAAAAGAATCAACTCAAACGGGGCTATGAAACTCAAGATACAAACGAAACAAGATCGAGTATTAGTCAGAACCAAACTCAAATTTTAAATTGTAAAAATCATGCTCAAGTTAGTTAACAGGATAGAGGGGATCGTTATGAAGAATTAGATGTTGGTTTCAACTAATTTGGATAAACGACCTAAAAGTTATGCTTGTTTGAAATCAGGGGCTAAATCGCGATAAAACTATTTGTGGTTATGTCCCTAGGCGAAAATAAACAGAAAAAGAAAAATCTATCGGACGAACGTCCGTTAGCAGAGACTAACGGACGAGTTCGTTCGTTAACAGAACTAATCGGGCGAACGCTCGGTAATTAAACTAACTAAAAAAATAAAACCGATGTAACCTAACTAAACCGGAAAAAAATAAACCGGTGAACCAGATGGTTTATTTATACCGGATCGATCAACGGCGGGGAAGTCGATGGCGAGGCGGGGCGGCGGCTCTGGAGCGGCGCCTTGGCCATGGCAGGGCAAGAGCAAGCAGCAGCGGCGGTGGCAGCTCGCAGCAGCAGCTGCGGTGGTGGTGGCTCGGAACGGCGGTGGCGCGATGCGGCACGGCGGTGGTGGGCGAGAGCGGGCGACGACGTTTTGCGGGGAGGAGAGGGCGGTGAGGTGCGGGCTTATAAGCCAGGGGGGTCGGGGGTCCCGACTTGGAGAAGGGGCAATGACGACGGCTCCGACCCGGACTCCCCTTGTCGGAGTCCGGCGCGGTCATAGAGCGGCGGTGGCGGTTCAGCGCGAGTGGGCCTTGGCCTGGCTCAGCTGGGCCGGCCCAGTCGACACGCACGCGACTCTTTTTTTTCAAAACAACACCGCGAAGAAAAATCCTAATAAAATAAAATCCTAAAATTCCAGAAACAATTTTCACCATCCCTTCCTAATATTTGGGACCATGTGAACATTTTTCTGGACTAAATATCCCTAATTCAACCGAATAAAATTGGAAAATAAAACTCAAATAAAATAATTCGACTTCAAAATTTCTTTTTCCGAAATTTCTCCTCTGTTTTTGAAGAAGTCCTTTTATCTTCTCTCTTTTATTTGAAATAATTTGGACAAAATTTGTTGGAAACAAATTGATCCACTTTTCAAATTTGAATAAATTCAAAAATGAAATTTATATGAAACCTCCAACTCTTTCCTTGGGTCCTTGAGTTGCTTAAGATTTCATGGATCACAACCAAATAAAAACCAAAATGCAATAAAATATGAATGAATAAGAATGATCTATGCATAGCATCCAAATTGAAAATTGGGATGTTACAAACCTACCCCCCCTTAAGATGAATCTCGCCCTCGAGATTCGGGTTGGTCAGCAAAAAGGTGTGGGTGGTCCTTGCAAAGATCGTTTTCTCATTCCCAGGTGGCTTCCTCCTCAGTGTGGTGGCTCCACTGAACTTTGCAAAACTTGATGACCTTCCTGCGAGTAACTCGGCTGGAAAACTCGAGAATCTTGACTGTCTTCTCTTCATAGGTCATATCACTATCCAACTGAATTTCTTCGAGTGGCACTGTATCTCTCAAAGGAATGTCGGCCATCTCTGCGTGGCACTTCTTCAACTGGGAAACGTGAAACACATAATGAACTCCTGACAATCCTTCGGGTAATTCCAACTTTTAGGCAACTTCTCCCATGCATTCCAAAACTCTGTATGGTCCTACAAATCGTGGTGCTAGCTTTCCTACATCGGGGTAATCCTTCACCACTGGTAGTTCCTCTTGAACAACTTCCAATAGGGAATTCACCTAAGTCCTCCTAGGCGCATGCCTAGACACATACTTGATCCTCTTTCCTTCTGGGATGGTGAGAAGAATTGATTTACTGGTGCAATCGATGTTTCCTTCAAACTTGAATAGCCAATGCATGCCGAGGATCACGTCCAATCCTTGTGACTCCAGTACAATGAGGTCGGTGGGGAAAACATGTCTACCTATGGTTAGTGGAAACTGATAACATCCCCTCCAAGCCATATACTCCGCTCCTGGGGAAATTACTAACATAGATGACTTAAGGGCTACGGTTTGCAACTTATACTTATCCATAAGAGAAAAATTCACTGTAGGTCACATAACTTGAGTCGAGTGACACTTTAGTACCACTACTTCAAAATACCCGACCTACGGTCCACGTACTTGAGCAAGGGGTTCACTTTGGTCCGTATGTACGATTTCGTCTACGTATTTGCTGACTTGGCCGAGGCCTAGGGTGAATACTAGCCCATTTGTTTTTTTTTTGTAAAAACGCCGGAACAATGCGGGAGCGCATCTGAGTTCCTTCGCTCCCTCGGCCTCGGCCTCGACGACCTCGCCGCCTACCCGCTCGCCCTCGGCTGTAGCGTCCGCAAAAACATGGTCCGCGTCCTCGACTACCTCGGCAAGATTGGCGTCCACTGCGACGAGCTCCCGCACCTGCTCCGCCGCCACCCGCAGGTGCTCCACGCCAGCATCATCGTCGACCTTGCGCCCGTCGTTAAGTACCTCCAGGGGATGGACGTCAAGCCCGGCGATGTGCCGCGCATGCTCGAGCGCTACCCGGAGCTCCTCGGCTGCATGCTCGAGGGCATGAGCACCTCCGTCGCCTACCTCGTCGGAATCGGCGTCGCCAGGCGCCACGCTGAGCTTCTCACAAGAGATCTTTATTCAGCCGGCGCTGCCGCCAAGACGCCACGGCGAAGCCCCACTGAACCGAGCACACGCAGGCGACGGTGCGTGCGGCGGCACAAGTCCGGTAGCACATTGCTCTCTCCGCGTGCGCACACACACCACAACCTGAATATAGTAGCACAGCTGGTGCTAATTGAAGGGACCATGCATGCTAAATTATTATAGGCAATGTTGATTATTCATATGTGTCTTTCATTTCCAGTTTGCTGGTGGTTGTTGGTATGTTCTTGCGATTCAGCGTGTTGCCTCCTGCCTACAATCGGAATGCGAGATAAACAACAACTGCAATTTGATGTTACTGGCTTGCTCCAAGGAGATGTGCTTTCACTTCCCTTGGTCATCAGACATGACTGCATTAGCATGCGATACGAACTTAACTTCTTTCAGTCAACAAAATGTGTCGGCCTGTCTAAGTGGCAATGGCGCCTTTGCTTATGGGATCTACAAGGGAGCCCTTGGTGTTATCTCCAGTAATTCACTTGCTGTCAAAATCCTCTATCCCGTATTCTGGGGTCTCATGACCCTCAGGTAATTTATATAGTATTATGTTAAATAATAATATCATCTATTTCTGACATAGGAAATGTTTTCCTCTGTGAAACTTGTATATCTGAATGTTCAGTAGTCGGCTTGGCTGTCATTCTATCTGAAATATGCACATTCCCGACATATTTATATGCCAGGAATTTGCTCAGTTTCTTAGTTTAGAAAAACAATGGTTCTATTATATGGTTGTTGTATGCACGTGTATCTTTATTAGTTGTTCCCTTATGAAGACAAAATATAATTAATACAGTATATTGCTCTACCACCACCTTTGCTCGCTTATTGTCTAACACGGTTCGTCTGAATCTATTGGCAGTACTTTTGGCAATGATCTTGAGCCGACGAGCAATTGGCTTGAGGTGATATTCAGCATCATCAATGTACTCAGTGGGCTGATGCTCTTCACGCTACTGATCGGAAACATACAGGTGTGAAGTGCCGCCAATCTTTAGCAATCGTTCAGTTCATTTTTACTGCAGCTAGCTAGCTTCAGTTACTTCAGTATCAGTGAAAAGTAGTGGTGCATTTTTGCTGCAGGTATTCTTGCACGCCGTGCTGGCGAGGAAGCGGAAGATGCAGCTGCGGTTCCGGGACATGGAGTGGTGGATGAGGCGGCGGCAGCTGCCGTCCTGGCTGCGGCAGCGGGTCCGCAAGTACGAGCGCGAGCGGTGGGCGGCCATAACCGGCAACGAGGTGATGGAGATGATCAAGGACCTGCCAGAGGGCCTCCGGTGGGACATCAAGCGGTACCTCTGCCTGGAGCTGGTGAAGCAGGTGCCCCTGTTCCACGGCATGGACGAGCTGATCCTGGACAACATCTGTGACCGGCTGCGCCCCCTGGTGTTCTGCGGCGGCAAGAAGGTGATCCGGGAGGGCGACCCGGTGCAGCGCATGGTGTTCATCCTGCAGGGGAGGCTGTGGAGCACGCAGCCGCTGACCAACGGCGTGGTGGCGGAGTGCGTGCTGGGCGCGAGGAGCTTCCTGAGCGACGAGCTGCTATCGTGGTGCCTGCATCGGCCGTTCGTGGACTGGCTACCGGCGTCGTCCGCCACGTTCCAGTGCTGGAGGCCGTGCAGGCCTTCTGCCTCGACGTGCCGGACCTGCGGTACATCACCGAGCACTTCCGGTACAAGTTCGCCAACGACAAGCTCAAGCGCACCGCGCGCTACTACTCTTCCAACTGGCGGACGTGGGCGGCCGTCAACGTGCAGCTCGCGTGGCGGCGGTACAGGGGCGAGGGTGATGGCGACGGCGGTGCTCCCGCCGCCGCCGGCCGGCGCAGCGGAGCCCGAGGACGGGGACCGCCGGCTGCGCCATTACGCGGCCATGTTCATGTCGCTCAGGCCGCACGACTACCTCGAGTAGGCTGGGGACCGATCGGGTGACTAGAAGGGTGCGTGACTACGTGGCAGTGTGGGGATGAATGCAGAGGGACCATGGATCGATCTGCCGGCCGTATGCCGTTTTACAAAAAAAACCCGAATGCAGAGGTGGCGGTCAAAGTCGAGCTGGCAGCCACTGACTCGGCCAAGTCAGCAAATACATAGACGAAATCATACATACGGACCAAAGTGAACCCCTTGCAAAGTACGTGGACCGTAGTTCGGGTATTTTGAAGTAGTGGTACTAAAGTGTCACCCGGCTCAAGTTTAGTGACCTAGAGTGAATTTTTCTCTATCCATAAATACCCTTGATATGAATGAATGAGACGCACCAGTATCGAAAAGAACAAGTGATGTAAATGCATCAATCAAAAACTTACCGACAACTGCGTCGGGCTACTACTCAATCTCCTCCACATTGACGTGGTTCACCCGACCTTTGGTGAAGGGGTTGGGCTTCTTTCCAGAACTTCCGTTGCTATTTCCATTCTTTGCTTCAGAATATTAAGTGGCATAGTGTCCATTCTTCCCGCACTTGAAACAAGTAATGTGACTCAGATCCTTCTTGGCGGTTGTCGCGGGGTTGGAACAGTTCTGGCTGTTGGTTCCTCCATTCCCATTGCCATTTTTAGGGCCACTATGGTTGTGTGAACTTGGTCCATTGTGCGTATGTCCTCCATGTTTATGGCCTCCATGGTTATGAGTACGGGGAATAACGGGGCTTCTATTGAGCTCCTGAAGTGTATCTCCCCTGTCCATACTTCCTCTTGCGATTTTCAATCTGTTGTTGCTTGACTTCTATCATGAGGGCCCTGTCTACCAACTCATGGTAGTTGTTGAAAGTTTCCACCATAAACTGCATGCTTAGCTCATCATTGAGTCCCTCAAGAAATTTCTACTGCTTCGCGGCATCTGTGGCCACATCATCTGGGGCCTAGCGTGATAACTTGCTGAACTCATCCACATATTGTCCCACTGTACGACTCCCTTGGCACAAGTTGCGAAACTCACACTTCTTCAAACTCATAGCTCCTACTGAAACATGTGCGGTGCGGAAGGCCTGCTGAAACTGACCCCATGTAACTGTGGCAATGGGGTAAGTGATGGTGAAGTTATCCCACCAAGAAGCTGCGGGTCCATCAAGCTGATGTGCAGCAAAGCGCACTCTCTCCACATCTATGCATCCTGAAGTGATCAGCTCTCTTCTAATCTTGCGGATCCGATCATCTGCCACAATCGGCTCGGTGCTACTAGAGAACACCGGCGGATTCAACCTCAGAAAGCGGGCTAGGTTGTCAACAGGGGGTGGTCGCGGTGGGTTGTTGTTGTTGTTGCATGGTTCTGGTTCTGATTCTAGACTAACATCTGCATCAAGGCATTCTGCTGCTGAATCAACTGGGTGAGCTCCGGTGGGAACACGTATCCGGTGTCACATCTCAGAGGTATCTGATTGGTTAGAGGGGGTGAGAAAACAGAATAGAAGAAGGTCTAAGAGAGATTTCACTACCCATATGCACATGAGGCAAATACAATCAATTCACTCATTTAATATCAAACAAGGTTCACAAAAAATGGTCTAAACTGCGATTACAAATCAATCGACACTGTCTACTTTGAAGAACACTACTAGTAACATGGTGGTCATCTAGAAATTTTGATCGGTGGAAGACTCCATAGTATCTGCTCCAGCTTCGTCTACGTAGTCGTCATCACTATCATCATTTGCATCACTGTCCGTGTCGGTGTCGTCCAAGATGATGTAGTCCTGCGAACGGATGTCCACTTCAGGTTCTCGCCTCTGGTTCTCCACGGGTATTCCTAGCTTCTTGTTCAGGTCTTCATGCTTCTCCAGTAGTACAACAATTTTTTCTTCATATCTGTCGCGTGTTTACTTGAGTTCCTCTTTTAGCTTGATATTCCTCTTCATCAGCTTCTTGCTCTTCTTCATGATACAGAACATCTCGTTCTCGTATCAACGAATGTGCTGATCCATCTCCTGAATGTAAGCTGCAATTGATCCATCCTTCCTGGTGCGAATCATCTCCCATTACTCGTCCCGGCGTCCACATATATGATAGATAGTGTCTTCAAGCTCCTTATGGTACACCTCACAAATGCGTACAAAAGTGATGTGGGCTGCGATGCTCTTTCCCAAGCTCCAACTTGGTGCATCCAGTGTAAAATTGGCGGGCCCCATTGTTGGTGCAAACGTCCTCCGAGGTACATGAACTTTGATCCTCCATGGCTCCTCTTCTGGTAAGGTTACCGAGAAAGTTCTAGTGATGCTTGGTAGTCTGATGTTCAGGTACTTCGTGACTTCCTTCAAGTGTCTTCCGAAAGGGGTGTTGTCATTCGGCTCAGTGAACTTGTTCCTGGAGTCCGCCATCTATAGATTAGAAATAGAGGAGAATTAGAAATGAGCAAAGAAGAGTAATCCTGTGGCTTTTCCTAGTGGTCACGTCCTACAGTCAGCGTGTGCTCTGATACCATCTTGTAGCGACCACGATCCCAATGGACATAGGTCTCTGTGCTTAGGTGTCATCCGTGGATCGGTATGCTGACACACACAATACTCGAGGAATTATAACAGAGTTCAGTCACACACTTATTACATCAAGGTCCTCATAAAGAGTATCTGTTACTCAAATAAAATGGCTGAAGGCCATCTAAACTAAATAACTGCGGAAGCTTCGAATATAAATGAGTCTATCAACTCCAACAGCATAGCTGAGTGCACGACAACAACCTATCGCACCTTAATCTTCGTCGATAAAGTCTGCAACATGATATGTTGCAGCCGTGTAGGTCAGCACATGGAATATGTTGGCAGAGTTACACTGTAAAGCAATGAATGCAAGAACTATATGTACATGCATATTTGGCTGGTGGAGGCTCTAAGTTTAATATTTTTCATAAAGCTAATTTTTCCCTATAGCAAAAGAATAATTTTATTTACTACAAAGTTAAACCAATATTTGAGAAGGTTCCTCCAACTCAAATCCCACCATTAAACAAGTATCATCATTAAACCCAATTCATTAATTAAGGAGAGATGAGATCAATAGTAATATCCACTTCTAGATACTCAAGATGTCCATAATGGGGACACGTCTAATCATGATTAGTTTATACACTCTGTAGAGGTTGCACACTTTTCCACACAAGACTCGACCGCATCCATGATCGAAAGATCGAGACATAGTCTTTCTGAATCATTAACTCTCTACTCTGGGTAGATAGGTACACCTACTTTCCCCTACATCTGCTAGTCCACCTCTTCAAGAGTTCATACAACTTACTCAACTATGCCAGAGCCCATAATGGCTTTTGGCTGCACACGAAGTTTCTAGGCATGAAATATCATATGATCCCTTTGAGCCTGGGTGGCGAACCGAGAAAAATCACATGGGTACTCTGGGATTTCCCAAACGGGCTAGCACTGGTTTCTCCAGGTGTCCCAACCAATCCACCCAGATGTGTATTAAAGTTGCCACATTAATGTTATCCAAAAATTAATATCTCTCTCAACTTCCAAGTGTATCATGATCCAATCCCCTTCTACGAGCATGGCTAAGGAATAAATGAGCCTAACATATAATCCCGGGGTGATAAAAGGTATTAGGTTCCTACCTCAAGTACTACAACCAAATCACATGTTCCCAATCCTACTCATGCAAATATTTGAGGGGCAAACTAATGCAAAGTAAAAACTGGGTATAGAAGAGTATGATCAAGGTGTAACTTGCCTTGCTGATGAGCGGAAAAACTCTAGAGAATTGTAGTAACAAGCTTCACACTCCAGAAAATCTATGATAGACAAACAGTCGCATATATAAGCAATCAATCAAACGATGCAAAGAGAGAATCGAGAAAAGATCCAAATAAAACACGAAACAAGCAAACAAATAAACTAAACAGAAAATGAATCCTAACAGCATTTTATTCATGTGGATTAGATCTTAACAGTAGATACACGTGATTAGCTATGGTTTGCAAAAAGAATCAACTCAAACGGGGCTATGAAACTCAAGATACAAACGAAAGAAGATCGAATACTAATCTGAACTAAACTCAAATTTTAAATTGCCAAAATCATGTTTAAGTTGGTTTACTAGATAGAGGGGATCATTACGAAGAATTAGGCATTGGTTTCAACTAATTTGGATAAACGAGCTAAAAGTTACGCTAGTTTGAAAATAAGGGGCTAAATCGCGATAAAACTATTCGCGGTTAGGTCCCTAGGCGAAAATAAATAGAAAAAGAAAAATCTATTGGACGAACGTCCGCTAACAGAGACTAACGAATGAATTCGTTCGTTAACAGAACTAATCAGTTGAATGCTCGCTAATTAAACTAACTAAAAAAATAAAACCGATCTAACCTAACTAAACCGGAAAAAAATAAACCAGCGAACCAGATGGTTTTTTAGACCGGATCGGTCAATGGCGGGGCGGTCGACGGCGAGGCGGGGCGGCGTCTCCGGCGCGGTGGCTTGGCGACGGCGAGGCAACAGCTCGCAGCGGCGCCGGCGGCGGCAGCTCGCAGCGGCTGCAGCGGCGGTGTGACACTGCGACGGTGGGCGAGAGCGGGCGGCAGCGCAGTTTTGCAGGGAGTAGAGGGCAGCGGGGCATGGGCTTATAAGGGGGGAGGGGGGGTTCAGGGGTCCCGACTTGGAGCAGGGGCGAGGGCGGCAGTTCCGACCCGGACTCCCCTTGCCAGAGTCCGACGCGGTCACGGGCCTGCGGTGGCGGTTCGGCGTGAGTGGGCCTTGGCCTGGCTTAGCTGGGCCGACCCAGTTGGCACGCGCGTGAATCTTTTTGTTAAGACAGCGCCGCAAAAAAATCCTAATAAAATAAAATAAAAAAATCCTAAAATTTCAGAAACAATTTTCACCATCCCTTCCTAATATTTGGGACCATGTGAACATTTTTCTGGAATATATGAATTTTTTTTAAATGCATATTTCCCCTAATTCAACCAAAAAAAATTTCAAAATAAAATTCATATAAAATAATTTGACTCTAAATTTCTTTTCCAATATTTCTCCTCTGTTTTTGAAGAAGACCTTTTATCTTCTCTCTTTTATTTGAAATAATTTGGGAAGAATTTGTTGAAATCAAATTGATCTACTTTTCAAATTTGAATAAATTCAAAAATGAAATTTATATGAAACCTCCAACTCTCTCCTTGGGTCCTTGAGTTGCTTAAGATTTCATGGAACACAACCAAATAAAAACCTAAAATATGAATGCATAAGAATGATCTATGTATAACATCCAAATTGAAAATTGGGATGTTTGCACTTGCTTCCCTTTGCGAAGGGCCTATCTATTTACTTTTATTGTTGAGTCATCATCTTCTCATTGGAGCACCAACTGGAGAGCGCTATTTTCATTTATACGCTTTGTTTTTAGTTGATGTTTAGTATGAGTGTGGCTGGATCTCTTTTGCCATGAATTATAATGTATATTCAGTCCTTGGTCTTCAGGGGTGCTCTGCATTTATGTTTCACGGTCTCAGAAAGGGCTAGCGAGATACCATTTTGTCATATTATATCATGATTGTTTTTAAAAAGTGTTGTCATCCGAGATATCTTATTATTCCTTGCTAGTTTGTTATGCTATTGATATGAGTAAATGTGGGACCTAAATTTTGTTGTGAATATGGTTAGTTCACAATCTTTGCTAAAAACTTGAACATTGGCTAAACATATTTGCAACAACAAGATCAAACCGAGTTTGTAAAAGTTTTTCTTTGTCACTTTCAGTTTGTCAACTGAATTGCTTGAGGAAAAGCAAGGGGTTAAGCTTGGTGGAGTTGATACGTATCCATCGTATATACTTTTCCAAACTATTTTGCCCTACTTTGGACTCTAATTTGCATGATTTGAATGGAACTAACCCGGACTGACGCCGTTTTCACCAAAATTGCTATGGTGTTTGTGCAGAAATAAAAGTTCTCGGATTGACCTAAAAATTACGGAGAATATTTTTTGGAATATATACAAAATACTGTAGAAAAAAGATTCCAGAGGGGGCCACCTAGGAGCCACAAGCCTTGGTGGTGCGCCCCCAGGCTTTTGGGTCCCCTGGAGCTCCGGCAACCCTAAGTCCAACTCCATATATACCTATTCGTGGAGAAAAAAATCAGATAGAGGGATTCATTGGGTTTTACGATACTGAGCCACCGCCACCTCCTCTTCTTCATCTGGAGGGCTGATCTGGAGTTCGTTCGGGGCTCCGGAGGGTGGAATCTATTGCCATCGTCATCATCAACCTTCCTCCAACTCCAATGTCATGATGCTCACAATCGATAATTAGTAATTCCATCGTAGCACTAGTAGAAAACAGGGCTTTCGTTTGGGCCAGATAAGCCCATTAGTTCCGGTTGCATTACGAACCGGGACTAATGTGAGCATTAGTCCCGGTTCATGCGGCTAAAGGCATTAGTCCCGGTTCAAATGAGACCTTTAGTCCGGTTTGAGACACGAAAAGGGACTAAAGGGTGTGCCCTTTAGTCCATGTTCGTCTCTCAAACCGGGACTAAAGGTCCCATTTTCAAACTCTACCCCCCGTTTGGATCGCCTTTTCAGTTTTGTAAAAAGTAAAAGAAAATGATAAAAACTTCAGAAATTAAAATCCTTCGAGATGTAGTTATGTTACTACATCTACTTGTTAGGAAAATAAAAAAACTTCAATTTGGACATGTTTTGCAAAAAAGTGTTATGAAAAAGTAAATCGGCCAAATTTTTAGAATCCTCAAATTCTAAAAGGAAAAAAGTTATTCAAGAAAACTTTTTTTAATTTTGGTTAAATCGGGTCAAACTACTTATTCAAGAAGTATTAGTGGTACTAAATAATTATTCAACAATATTAGTGTAAATAAATGATTATTTCAGTATTTTGAAGATTGGTCAAATCTGGTCAAACTGTGGTCAAACTATGTTCAAACTACTTATTCAAGAAATATTAGTGTTACTAAATAATTATTGTTTTTTAAAATAATAGTTTCAAACTCCAACAGTGGAATGTGTGACTTCATGCTCAAGGTAAACTCCCGAGGGTTAATAGGATTGACATCTTAATGTTGTCAGGAAAACAACAAGTGCAGACTTGCAAACGAGGGGGAATAGAACCCGCAAGTTAAGCATGCTCAGGCTGGAGTAGTGAGAGGATGGGTGATTTGTCGGGAAGTTAGATGATTTGGAATGATGAGGGGTGATTAGAGATTAGAGGTTAAATTGAGCAGTGATGATTGGTGATTAGAGATTAAATTGTAAAATAATTCAAAATTTTGAAAATCGAGAAAAAAAATTCAAAAAAAACTTCAAAAAAGATTAAAAAAAACCTTTAGTCCTGGTTCATATAAGAACCGTGACTAGGGGGGGGGGGCTTTTAGTTCCGACCCTTTAGTTCCGGTTCCAGAACCGGGACTAAAGGCCCTCTAGAACCGGGACAAATGGGCCTTTTTCTACTAGCGTAGGCTTGCTAGACAGTGATGGGTTGGATGATATTTATCATGTAATCGAGTTAGTTTTGTTACGGTTTGATCCCTATTATCCACTATGTTCTGAGATTGATATTGCTATGACTTTGCTATGCTTAATACTTATCACTAGGGCCCGAGTGCCATGATTTCAGATCTAAACCTATTATGTTTTCATGAATACATTTGTGTTCTTGATCCTATCTTGCAAGTTGTAGACACCTATTACGAGTTATGATCCGCATACCCGTGGTGACACTAATTGGGATTCTTTCCGATGATTACCGTAGTTTGAAGAGTTCATGTATTCACTAATTGCTAATGCTTTGTTCCAGCTCTCTATTAAAAGGAGGCCTTAATATCCCTTACTTTCCTTATGGACCCCGCTGCCACGGCAGGGTAGGACAAAAGATGGCATGCAAGTTCTTTTCCATAAGCACATATGACTATATTTGGAATACATGCCTACATTATACTGCTACATGATGAATAGGATCCAACACAATTATCCATCACTGATCCAATGCCTACGAGATTTTCACATATTGATCTTTGCTAAGTTACTTTTGAAGTTGTTGCTGTTACAACTACTACAAAACTCCTAAGGCTACTATTATCACTGTTACTGTTGCTATCATACTACTTTGCTAGTAAATACTTTGCGGCAGATTTAAGTCTTTCAGGTGTGGTTGAATTGACAACTCAACCGCTAATACTCGTGAATATTCTTTGGCTCCCCTTGTGTCGAATCGGTAAATTTGTGTTGAATACTCTACCCTCGTAACGGTTGCGATCCCCTATACTTGTGGGTTATCACAATTCTATTGTTAACATCCTATTTAGCAAGCAATTAACAGAAAGCACCATGAATAAAATGTGAACCACCATCAGTCACTAAATATCTAGGGACTCCAAACCTTGCAAAAATAACTTCTTTAAGCATTTAATGGAAGTGTTATGATCAACACTACTAGTTGGAATAACTTCTACCCACTTAGTAACATAATCAAAAACAACCAGAATATGTGTATACCTATTGGAGGAAGGAAAAGGTCCCATATAATCAAATCCCGAAACATCTAATGGTTTAATAAAAAGTGAATAATTCATAGTCATTTCCTGACGTCTACTAATGTTACCAATTATTTGAAATTCATCGCAAGATATGACAAACTTACGTGCATCTTTGAAAAGAGTAGGCCAAAAGAAACCAGATTGTAATACCTTGTGTGCAGTTCTGTCTCCAGCATGGCGTACTCCGTAAGCTTCTGAGGGATACTTCCATAGGATTTGTTCATGTTCATGCTCAGGTATACAACGTCTAATAATACCATCTACTCCTTTATAAAGGTGTGGGTCATCCCAAAAATAATGTCTTAAATCATAGAAAAACTTTTTCTTTTGTTGTATGTGAAACTAGGTGGCATAAATTTAGCAACAATTTAATTGCCATAGTCAGCATACGAAGGAGTACTACGAGAAGCATTTATGATAGCTAGTTGTTGATCAGCAAAACTATCATCAATAGGTAGCGGGTCATCAAGAATAATTTCTAACCTAGACAAGTTATCAGCTACTGGGTTCTCAGCTCCTTTCCAATCAGTGATATGTAGATCAAATCCTTTTAGCCAAAGAACCCACCTAATAAGTCTAGGTTTAGCATCTTTCTTTTACATAAGGCATTCAATAGCAGCATGATCAGTGTGAACTATTACTTTAGAATCAACAATATAAGACCTAAATTTATCACAAGCAGACATAAGTGCTACAGATTGTTTTTATTGGTAGCATAATTTCTTTGAGCATTGTCCGGAGTTTTGCTAGCATATGATAGAGATAGATCTAAAAGATTGCTAAAACCTAAAACAAAGTAAAAGTAAATAAATTGCAGCGAGGTATTTTTGGTTTTTTGTTTATAGATCTGAAAATGTATGTGGAAAATAGACCCGGGGGCCATAGCTTTCACTAGAGGCTTCTATCCTGAAGGAAAAAAATACGGTCGGTGAACAAATTACTGTCGAGCAATTGATAGAAAAGCGCAAATTTATGACGATATCCAGGGCAATGATTATGAATATAGGCATCATGTCCGTGTCAAGTAGACCAAAATGATTCTGCATCTACTACTATTACTCCACACATTGACCACTATGATGTGTGGGTGTTTTATTAGGATGACATGATGTAGAGGGATAAACTCAAGCAATATGATGAAAACCCCATCTTTTTACCCTTGATGGCAACAATACAAATACGTGCCTCTCTACCCCTACTTTGTTACTGGGTGAGAACACCGCAAGATTGAACCCAAAACTAAGCAGCACTCCCATTGCAAGAAAAACCAATCTAGTTGGCCACACCAAACTGATAATTCGAAGAGAAATACAAAGATATCAAATCATGCAAATGAGAACTCAAAGAAGATTCAAATAATCACTACAAAAAAATAGACTTCCGTGATGATACATGTTTGTCACAGTAGGTCACGTTTTCTGTCATGCATGCACATCCATGACGATTTTATGACATAATCTAGATAGTCATACCTGTGCTGTCGTAGAAGTGTGCCATGACATTACCAAAATTATCATCACGGAAGTGTCCACTTCCATGACGATAAATCGCGCGTCACAGAAGTGCTTTCGTCAAGGGTGACCGACATGTGGCATCCACCGTAATGGAACATTGTTAAGCTATCGGTTCCGGTTTTGGATCCAATAACCAGTTAACAGCCCAGACCAATGGGAAATTTCCATGTGTAAAATTCTAATTGGCCAGAGGAAACACGTGTCAGCTCGTCAGTGGGCCAGATGTCACCCGTCCACTGGAGGAGACATGCCTATGATACGTCGACCTGTGGTGGGGCCCAACAGAGGCCCATATAGGTTAAAAAGGCCGGCCCAATCAAAGGCCCGTAGTACTTACTCAGGTACTAGTGGGCAAGCCCAATAACGACATGTTTAATAAAGGCCCATTTACGGCCCGAAGCCAGATCTGGCCCATTAATGTTTCACCGAATATTTGGGCCCAATTACAGCCCAATGACTTTCGGCCTATTAGAGGCCCGATGTAGACATGGGCCCATTTCATCCCTGTGTGACTTTCGACCTGGGAATGGCCCGTGCTGCCCATAGGCCATATATGGTCCGACGGGACATCAGGCCCGCTAACGGCCCGTGGTAAAGGTGGCAACAGTTTGGCCCAACGTGACTTTGGGCCTGTTAAAGGCTAATCGTATAATTTGTCCCATTGATGCAGGTACTAAGCTTTCGGCCTCTTAGAGGCCCATGATACCAGTGGGCCAACCAAGGCCTGAGATATGTTTCAGCCTGGTAAGGGCCCGTCATATAACTGGGCCCAAAAAGGCCCAGTCTACATTTCAGCCTACTGAAGGCCCATCGACGACTCGTGAAAATTGAGGCCCAACATGCATTTCGGCCTGCTAAAGGCCCATGGTTTCATCTAGGCCGTAACAGGCCAGTAGAATATTCATCCTGTTAATGGCCCAACACTACCTGGGCCAAACAAAGCGTTGGGTCCACAAAAAGCACAACTAAAATTTGGGCCGAATATAGGACAGAGTAAGTTGTGGCCTGGCGCAAAGTGTGAAGGCCCCAATCATTCGGGCCCAAGAAAGATGCAGGCCCGCCCAATTGTGGCCCGCTAAAACCAGGCCCGTTAGAGACAAATGTTTCGGCCCGGTCGACTACATTAGATTTTTTTTCAGATAGCAAATGATGGCAGTAACTAGTAGGAATTAAGAACAAACCTACTTTATACAATAAAGAAATTGTTGGAAATATGCCCTAGAGGCAATAATAAAAGTATTATTATATTTCATTGTTCATGATAATTGTCTTTTATTCATGCTATAACTGTATTATCCGGAAATCGTAATACACGTGTGAATACATAGACCTCAATATGTCCCTAGTGAGCCTCTAGTTGACTAGCTCGTTGTGATCAACAGATAGTCATGATTTCCTGGCTATGGACATTGGATGTCGTTGATAACGGGATCACATCATTAGGATAATGATGTGATGGACAAGACCCAATCCTAAGCACAGCACAAAGGTCATTTAGTTCGTTTGCTAGAGCTTTGCCAATGTCAAGTATCTCTTCCTTAGACCATGAGATCGTGTAACTCCCGGATACCGTAGGAGTGCCTTGGGTGTATCAAACGTCACAACGTAACTGGGTGACTATAAAGGTGCATTACAGGTATCTCCGAAAGTAGCTGTTGGGTTGACACGGATCGAGACTGGGATTTGTCACTCCGTATGACGGAGAGGTATCTCTGGGCCCACTTGGTAATGCATCATCATAATGAGCTCAAGGTGACCAAAGTGTTGCCCACGGGATCATGCATTACGGTACGAGTAAAGTGACTTGCCGGTAACGAGACTGAACAAGGTATTGGGATACCGACGATCGAGTCTCGGGCAAGTAACGTACCGATTGACAAAGGGAATTGTATACAGGGTTTGATCGAATCCTCGACATCATGGTTCATCCGATGACAACATCGAGGAGCATGTGGGAGCCAACATGGGTATCCAGATCCCGCTGTTGGTTATTGACCTGAGAGCGTCTCGGTCATGTCTGCATGTCTCCCGAACCCGTAGGGTCTACACACTTAAGGTTCGGTGACGCTAGGGTTATTAGGAAGACTAGTATGTGACTACCGAATGTTGTTCGGAGTCCCGGATGAGATCCCGGACGTCACGAGGAGTTCGGGAATGGTCCAGAGGTAAAGATTTATATATGGGAAGTCCTATTTTGGCCACCGGAAAATGTTCGGGATTTTTCGGTATTGTACCGGGAAGGTTCTAGAAGGTTCCAGAGTGGGGCCCACTTGCATGGGGGGACCCACATGAACGTGAGTAGTGGGGGAAAGGCCCCACACCCCTGGTGAAGGCGCACCAAGATCCCCCCTTAGAAGGAATAAGATCATATCCCGAAGGGATAAGATCAAGATCCCTAAAAAGGGGGGATAACAATCGGTGGGGAAGGAAATGATGGGATTTCTTTCCTCCCACCTTGGCCAACGCCCCAATGGACTTGGAGGGCAAGAAACCAGCCCCTCCACCCCTATATATAGTGGGGAGGCGCATGGGAGATCAACACAAGCCAAGGCGCAGCCCCTCCCCTCCCCAACACCTCTCCTCCTCCATAAGTGCTTGGCGAAGCCCTGTCGGAATACTACTACTCCAACTGCACCACGCCGTCGTGCTGCCATTGGAGCGTTCTTCCTCAACCTCTCCTTCCCCTTGCTGGATCAAGAAGGAGGAGACGTCTCCCGTCCCGTACGTGTGTTGAACGCGGAGGTGCTGTCCGTTCAGTACTTGGTCATCGGTGATCCGAATCACGTCGAGTACGACTCCATCATCACCATCCCCTTGCAAGCTTCCGCACGCGATCTACAAGTGGTATGTAGATGCAAACTCACCCCTTGACTCGTTGCTTAGATGAACTCATAGATGGATCTTGGTGAAACCGTAGGAAAAATTTTAATTTTCTGCAACATTCCCCAACAGTGGCATTATGAGCTAGGTCTATGCGTAGTTCTCTTTGCACGAGTAGAACACATTTTGTTGTGGGCGTGGATCTTGTCAACTTACTTGCCTCTACTAGTCTTTTCTTTCTTCAACGGCATTGTGGGATGAAGCGGCCCGGACCAACCTTACACGTACCCTTACGTGAGACCGGTTCCACCGACTGACATGCACTAGTTGCATAAGGTGGCTGGCGGGTGTCTGTCTCTCCCACTTTAGTTGGAGCGGATTTGATGAAAAGGGCCCTTATGAAGGGTAAATAGAAGTTGACAAAATCACGTTGTGGTTATTCATAGGTAAGAAAACGTTCTTGCTAGAACCCAATTGCAGCCACGTAAAAGATGCAACAACAATTAGAGGACGTCTAACTTGTTTTTGCAGCGATTGATCATGTGATGTGATATGGCTAGAAGTTGTGATGAATGATGAAGTGTGATGTATGAGATCATGTTCTTGTAATAGGATTCACGACTTGCATGTCGATGAGTATGACAACCGGCAGGAGCCATAGGAGTTGTCTTTATTTTCGTATGACCTGTGTGTCATTGAAGAACACCATGTAACTTACTTTACTTTATTGCTAAACGCGTTAGCTATAGAAGTAGAAGTATTCGTTGGCGTGACAACTTCATGAAGACACGATGATGGAGATCATGATGATGGAGATCATGGTGTCAAGCCGGTGACAAGATGATCATGGAGCCCCGAAGATGGAGATCAATGGAGCTATATGATATTGGCCATATCATGTCACAACTATATAATTGCATGTGATGTTTATTATGTTTATGCATCTTGTTTACTTAGGACGACGATAGTAAATAAGATGATCCCTTACAAAATATCAAGAAGTGTTCTCCCCTAACTGTGCACCGTTGCTACAGTTCGTCGCTTCTAAGCACCACGTGATGATCGGGTGTGATGGATTCTTACGTTCACATACAACGGGTGTAAGACAGTTTTACACAGCGAAAACACTTAGGGTTAACTTGACGAGCCTAGCATGTGCAGACATGGCCTCGGAACACGGAGACCGAAAGGTCGAACACGAGTCGTATGGAAGATACGATCAACATGAAAATGTTCACCGACGATGACTAGTCCGTCTCACGTGATGATCGGACACGGGCTAGTCGACTCGGATCGTGTAACACTTAGATGACCAGAGGGATGTCTAATATGAGTGGGAGTTCATAATATGATTAGAACTTAATTATCATGAACTTAGTCTAAAACCTTTGCAAATATATCTTGTAGATCATATGGCCAACGCTCATGTCAACATGAACTTCAACGCGTTCCTAGAGAAAACCAAGCTGAAAGATGACGGCAGCAACTATACGGACTGGGTCCGGAACCTGAGGATCATCCTCATAGCTGCCAGGAAACAATATGTCCTAGAAGGACCGCTAGGTGACGCTCCCGTCCCAGAGAACCAAGACATTATGAATGCTTGGCAAACTCGTGCTGATGATTACTCCCTCGTTCAGTGCGGCATGCTTTACAGCTTAGAACCGGGGCTTCAAAAGCGTTTTGAGCACCACGGATCATATGAGATGTTCGAAGAGCTGAAACTAGTTTTTCAAGCTCATGCCCGGGTCGAGAGATATGATGTCTCCGACAAGTTCTACAGTTGTAAGATGGAGGAAAATAGTTCTGTCAGTGAGCATATTCTCAAGATGTCTGGGTTGCACAACCGTATGACCCAGCTGAATATTAACCTCCCCGATGAGGCGGTCATTGACAGAATCCTCCAGTCGCTCCCACCAAGCTACAAGAGCTTTGTGATGAACTACAACATGCAAGGGATGGAAAAGACCATTCCTGAAGTGTTCTCGATGCTGAAGTCAGCAGAGGCTGAAATCAAGAAAGAACATCAAGTGTTGATGGTCAATAAGACCACTAAGTTCAAGAAGGGCAAGGGTAAGAAGAACTTCAAGAAGGACGGCAAGGAGGTTGCCGCGCCTGGTAAGCCAGTTACCGGGAAGAAGTCAAAGAATGGACCCAAGCCTGAGACTGAGTGCTTTTATTGCAAGGGGAAGGGTCACTGGAAGCGGAACTGCCCCAAATACTTAGCGGATAAGAAGGCTGGCAAGACCAAAGGTATATTTGATATACATGTAATTGATGTGTACCTTACCAGTACTCGTAGTAACTCCTGGGTATTTGATACCGGTGCCGTTGCTCATATTTGTAACTCACAGCAGGAGCTGCGGAATAAACGGAGACTGGCAAAGGACGAGGTGACGATGCGCGTCGGGAATGGTTCCAGAGTCGATGTGATCGCCGTCGGCACGCTACCTCTACATTTACCTACGGGATTAGTTTTGAACCTTAATAATTGTTATTTAGTACCAAGTTTGAGCATGAACATTGTATCTAGATCTCGTTTAATACGAGATGGCTACTCATTTAAGTCTGAGAATAATGGTTGTTCGATTTATATGAGAGATATGTTTTATGGTCATGCTCCGATGGTCAATGGTTTATTCTTAATGAATCTCGAGCGTATTATTACACATGTTCATAGTGTGGATACCAAAAGATGTAAAGTTGATAACGATAGTCCCACATACTTGTGGCACTGCCACCTTGGTCACATTGGTGTCAAACGCATGAAGAAGCTCCATGCTGATGGACTTTTGGAGTCTCTTGATTATGAATCATTTGACACATGCGAACCATGCCTCATGGGCAAAATGACCAAGACTCCGTTCTCCGGAACAATGGAGCGAGCAACCAACTTGTTGGAAATCATACATACCGATGTGTGCGGTCCAATGAGCGTTGAGGCTCGCAGAGGATATCGTTATGTTCTCACTCTCACTGATGACTTGAGTAGATATGGGTATGTCTACTTAATGAAACACAAGTCTGAGACCTTTGAAAAGTGCAAAGAATTTCAGAATGAGGTAGAGAATCAACGTGACCGAAAGATAAAGTTCCTACGATCAGATCGTGGAGGAGAATACTTAAGTCATGAATTTGGTACACACTTAAAGAAATGTGGAATCGTTTCACAACTCACGCCGCCTGGAACACCTCAGCGAAACGGTGTGTCCGAACGTCGTAATCGCACTCTATTGGACATGGTGCGGTCTATGATGTCTCTTACCGATTTACCGCTATCATTTTGGGGATACGCTCTAGAGACAGCTACATTCACTTTAAATAGGGCACTGTCTAAATCCGTTGAGACGACACCGTATGAATTATGGTTTGGGAAGAAACCTAAGCTGTCGTTTCTAAAAGTTTGGGGATGCGATGCTTATGTCAAGAAACTTCAACCTGAAAAGCTCGAACCCAAGTCGGAAAAATGCATCTTCATAGGATACCCTAAGGAAACTGTCGGGTATACCTTCTACTTAAGATCCGAGGGCAAGATCTTTGTTGCCAAGAACGGATGCTTTCTGGAAAAAGAGTTTCTCTCGAAAGAAGTAAGTGGGAGGAAAGTATAACTCGATGAAGTACTACCTCTCGAACGGGAAAGTGGTGCAGCTCAGGATAATATTCCTATGATGCCCACACCAACTGAAGAGGAAACCAATGATGATGATCAAGGTACTTCGGATCAAGTTGCTACTGAACTTCGTAGGTCCACAAGGACACGTTCCGCACCAGAGTGGTACGGCAACCCTGTCCTGGAAATCATGTTGTTGGACAACGGTGAACCTTCGAACTATGAAGAAGCGATGGCGGGCCCAGATTCCAACAAATGTCTTGAAGCCATGAAATCCGAGATAGAATCCATGTATGAAAACAAAGTATGGACTTTGACAGACTTGCCCGATGATCGGCGAGCGATAGAAAACAAATGGATCTTTAAGAAGAAGACGGACGCGGATGGAAATGTTACCATCTATAAAGCTCGACTTGTCGCTAAGGGTTATCGACAGGTTCAAGGGATTGACTACGACGAGACATTCTCTCCCGTAGCGAAGCTAAAGTACGTCCGAATCATGTTAGCAATTGCCGCATACTATGATTATGAGATATGGCAGATGGACGTCAAAACGACATTCCTTAACGGGCATCTTAAGGAAGAACTGTATATGATGCAGCCGGAAGGTTTTGTCGATCCTAAGAACGCTAACAAAGTATGCAAGCTCCAGCGATCCATTTATGGGCTGGTGCAAGCATCTCGGAGTTGGAATATTCGCTTTGATGAGATGATCAAAGCGTTTGGGTTTATGCAGACTTATGGAGAAGCCTGCGTTTACAAGAAAGTGAGTGGGAGCTCTGTAGCATTTCTCATATTATATGTAGATGACATACTCTTGATGGGAAATAATATAGAATTTCTGGACAGCATTAAGGCCTACTTGAACAAATGTTTTTCAATGAAGGACCTTGGAGAAGCTGCTTATATATTAGGCATCAAGATCTATAGAGATAGATCGAGACGCCTCATAGGTCTTTCACAAAGCACATACCTTGATAAGATTTTGAAAAGGTTCAAAATGGATCAGTCCAAGAAAGGGTTCTTGCCTATGTTACAAGGTGTGAGATTGAGCTCGGCTCAGTCACCGACCACGGCAAAAGATATAGAAGAGATGAATACCATCCCCTATGCCTCAGCCATAGGATCTATTATGTATGCCATGCTGTGTACCAGACCTGATGTAAACCTTGTCGTGAGTTTGGTAGCTAGATACCAAAGTAATCCCGGCAAGGAACACTGGACAGCGGTCAAGAATATCCTGAAGTACCTGAAAAGGACAAAGGACATGTTTCTCGTTTATGGAGGAGACGAAGAGCTTGTCGTAAAGGGTTACGTCGACGCTAGCTTCGACTCAGATCCGGATGACTCTAAGTCACAAACCGGATACGTGTATATGTTGAATGGTGGAGCAGTAAGCTGGTGCAGCTGCAAGCAGAGCGTCGTGGCGGGATCTACGTGTGAAGCGGAGTACATGGCAGCCTCGGAGGCAGTGCATGAAGCGATTTGGGTGAAGGAGTTCATCACCGACCTAGGAGTCATACCCAATGCGTCGGGGCCAATCAAACTCTTCTGTGACAACACTGGAGCTATTGCCCTTGCCAAGGAGCCCAGGTTTCACAAGAAGACCAGGCACATCAAGCGTCGTTTCAACTCCATCCGTGAAAATGTTCAAGATGGAGACATAGAAATTTGCAAAGTACATACGGATCTGAATGTCGCAGATCCGTTGACTAAACCTCTCTCGCGAGCTAAACATGATCAACACCAGAACTCTATGGGTGTTCGATTCATCACAATGTATCTAGATTGGTGACTCTAGTGCAAGTGGGAGACTGTTGGAAATATGCCCTAGAGGCAATAATAAAAGTATTATTACATTTCATTGTTCATGATAATTGTCTTTTATTCATGCTATAACTGTATTATCCGGAAATCGTAATACACGTGTGAATACATAGACCTCAATATGTCCCTAGTGAGCCTCTAGTTGACTAGCTCGTTGTGATCAACAGATAGTCATGATTTCCTGGCTATGGACATTGGATGTCGTTGATAACGGGATCACATCATTAGGAGAATGATGTGATGGACAAGACCCAATCCTAAGCATAGCACAAAGGTCGTTTAGTTCGTTTGCTAGAGCTTTGCCAATGTCAAGTATCTCTTCCTTAGACCATGAGATCGTGTAACTCCCAAATACCGTAGGAGTGCCTTGGGTGTATCAAACGTCACAACGTAACTGGGTGACTATAAAGGTGCATTACAGGTATCTCCGAAAGTAGCTGTTGGGTTGACACGGATCGAGACTGGGATTTGTCACTCCGTATGACGGAGAGGTATCTCTGGGCCCACTCGGTAATGCATCATCATAATGAGCTCAAGGTGACCAAAGTGTTGCCCACGGGATCATGCATTACGGTACGAGTAAAGTGACTTGCCGGTAACGAGACTGAACAAGGTATTGGGATACCGACGATCGAGTCTCGGGCAAGTAACGTACCGATTGACAAAGGGAATTGTATACAGGGTTTGATCGAATCCTCGACATCGTGGTTCATCCGATGACAACATCGAGGAGCATGTGGGAGCCAACATGGGTATCCAGATCCCGCTGTTGGTTATTGACCTGAGAGCGTCTCGGTCATGTCTGCATGTCTCCCGAACCCGTAGGGTCTACACACTTAAGGTTCGGTGACGCTAGGGTTATTAGGAAGACTAGTATGTGACTACCGAATGTTGTTCGGAGTCCCGGATGAGATCCCGGACGTCACGAGGAGTTCGGGAATGGTCCAGAGGTAAAGATTTATATATGGGAAGTCCTATTTTGGCCACCGGAAAATGTTCGGGATTTTTCGGTATTGTACCGGGAAGGTTCTAGAAGGTTCCAGAGTGGGGCCCACCTGCATGGGGGGACCCACATGAACGTGAGTAGTGGGGGAAAGGCCCCACACCCCTGGTCAAGGCACACCAAGATCCCCCCTTAGAAGGAATAAGATCATATCCCGAAGGGATAAGATCAAGATCCCTAAAAAGGGGGGATAACAATTGGTGGGGAAGGAAATGATGGGATTTCTTTCCTCCCACCTTGGCCAACGCCCCAATGGACTTGGAGGGAAAGAAACCAGCCCCTCCACCCCTATATATAGTGGGGAGGCGCTTGGGAGATCAACACAAGCCAAGGCGCAGCCCCTCCCCTCCCCAACACCTCTCCTCCTCCATAAGTGCTTGGCGAAGCCCTGTCGGAATACTACTACTCCAACTGCACCACGCCGTCGTGCTGCCATTGGAGCGTTCTTCCTCAACCTCTCCTTCCCCTTGCTGGATCAAGAAGGAGGAGACGTCTCCCGTCCCGTACGTGTGTTGAACGCGGAGGTGCTGTCCGTTCAGTACTTGGTCATCGGTGATCCGAATCACGTCGAGTACGACTCCATCATCACCATCCCCTTGCAAGCTTCCGCACGCGATCTACAAGTGGTATGTAGATGCAAACTCACCCCTTGACTCGTTGCTTAGATGAACTCATAGATGGATCTTGGTGAAACCGTAGGAAATTTTTTAATTTTCTGCAACATTCCCCTACAGAAATTACGGCATAGTAACTAAGAATAAACCTACATTATACAATAAAGGATTTATGGTATATTTCATCCACTAGGCATCATAGTTTGCCACTAGTGATCATAAAGCGAAACGAAGAAGCAGATTACAAAAACTGGGCACCATTGCAGCGTAACAAAATAATACTGAACCGAGACCACTTCCAAGACAGTTCAAGAAAGGTTACCCTTGTGTGGGAACTGTTGCGCAAGCTGCTGAGCAAGGCTGTGAGACCGGCCTAGCATGTCGGTCATAGCTTCCAGGTGTAGCTATTTAGCAATGAGGTTCTCATTGGTGTTCTCCGCAATCTTTCTTAGAGATAGGACTTCAAGTCGAAGTTGAGTTGCAGAATGCCTTTCTACTAGAACTTGAGACTGAAGAAGTCGAACTGATTCAGACAAAGCATTCTGTGAGCTTGTCTGATTGCTAGTCTCAAGTAACTTGAACACTGCATCAAGACAAGACTTTGGGGTTGTCTCGCTATCTTCAAGATGTTTTGCCTTCTTTTCTACAATATATGTTGGATTTGTCTCACAGCCTTCAGCAGACTTGTGCATGCCATCAGGCATATCACCCTGAAACAAGAAGAGGGATGACAAGTTTTGCACGTGTATAAACAAAGATGATAACTGTGCTGTCAATACCATCCAATTTCAAATTAGAAAATAAAGAGTAAGTTCAAAATATTAGTAGCATAATTTGGCATTGTTCATATTGCGGGGAGCTTCAGCACACTACTGGATTACCATGTCAATGTAACAAGCATAGATGAAGGGTAAAGACAATCATTGTGTCTATTTTGGTTAATGTGCATGGCATGTTGTTCATATCATCAGCCACATCAGTAAGATAAAACAGGAGATGACAAGGTGCAAACGTGGGCTGCTTCACCACACACTGGATTATACATCCACAAAAACAAGCATACATATAGGGAGTATTGAGTAATGTTCATGGTATGAATAAGGAATTTGGTTTTACAAGTAAAACTTAGAACTTACGATTCTTGTGAACAGGCATTTTGATAGAAACAGCAAACTAAACAGCATTAAACGATAGGGAGTATGAGAAAATTAAACAGTAGTTGAGGATAAAGGCTTTAGAAGGACTAACTTACATTAACAGTTAACACCGGCTTTATAATGCCCTTCTCCATGTCAAGGGAAGGATAACTCAAGAATTTATAGAATCTTCTTCATAAGCATTGCCTATACTCTACATTTTGTGGAGAGTAATTATAGATATGATAATACTGGAAGGGATAAGGGATAATGAAGATAAGATGCAAATTGATGCTACATAATCAACTACCAATCCCTGGAAGTACAAGCGTTACAGGACAAAATGTACTGACAAGAGCAATGGGCTACACTTATGCACTGGCATTGTCTGTGTATTCTACTTTTTGGTAAGATTATATATAGATATGATCTTTTTAGTAAATGGAGGGAGAGGGAGATAAGATGCAGAATGCTACACAATGAACTAATCCCTCTTCCTAGAATACAAGAGCGTTCTGAACATTGGTGTACTGTACAAAACGTTCTTGTATTATGGGACGGAGGGAGTAGCTGTTAATGTAAGTACAGTGATAGACGACGTTCAGTCCTTACAAGAGGACTGCAGAGCTAAACCTCTTCTAAAGCATTGGGTTGATTCTAAATTTATGTAAGAGTCCATACGAATCTTATAATGTCCACAAAATGGCCGATAACGAGGCTAGCATGTGCAGTGATGGTACATAATCAAACAACTATGAAACTAAGTATGGTCATACAGGGCAAGAGGTACTCATAAGAGCAATGCAGTGTGCAGTATAGTTGCGAGATTCTGTGCTCCCTTGAGAATGAATGTTTTTCTGCTAACAGTTTTCATACAAGTGAGACGTTAAGGCAAATGCAAAAATGTAGTTCAGATTGTGATGTGATATCATAGACAGTACCTTACGCTGCAGACGATACCAATGTGTAACAAGATTATTCCAGTCACCGTCGGATAAATGTAGCACCAGAGACTTTACAGAAATTTCGTTTATTGGCTTGCCATCGAAGTGCACTTGCCTCAGGTAGGAACGATACTTCATCAACGAGTGCTTGAAAAGGGCAACCAACCCTTGCTCGTCTTCACAATCCAGTTTGGTCCTTGCCTATTTAAAAGAATGAAATCTTGTGTCTTCTGTCAGCAGAAACATATGCAGTAATGACCATGAATAACATTAGTACATTACTTACGTGTAAGTTGCGGAGGATGACTGGAAATTGTTCTGTGTCTGTGGTATAATATTTCCATGAAGGAAAGATGGTCACAAAGTTCCTGACAACAATATAAGCTTCATCTTGTAAACTAGGAAGAAATGGAACAGGGGTCCTATTTGCTGCAATTGGGGCTCTCTCTAGTTCGAAAAGGGATTTGGCAACTGGATTTAGTGTACTCTTTGCAGGAATGGGGGTTTTGCGTCATAGAGCTATTGCTATGTCAACTGGCATCATCGTACTGTTTTCTGCAGTTGGGGTCTGCTGAGTTGGGGCATCAGAAATGATCAGTGTAGTAGAGCTAGAGTCTGCTAGAGTTGGGGTGTTTTGTGGGTCAGGTGATATTGCAACTACACCTAATGGTCTATTTGATTTATCAGGTGCCACTACCTTTTCCAAATACTTTGCTTGTGCTCCTCCGTGATCGGCAATCGCCCTCTTCCTTTTGAACATTTAATACACAAGAACACCATTTGAATGGATAAATATGGTATGATGACATATGGAATATGTACAGAAAATGGATAGGCAGGGCCTATTCACATACGCGATGTGTAAACTAAGCTAATGGCAGTGCAACAAAGTAGAAGCAATGCAAAGCATCAGTTGCAAGATATGTGCGACCAATATAACCTTGGAAAGTTAGAGCAAGCACCTTGATGGGTGAACAAGATAGGGCATTTGCCTCTGACTCCTCCACTAGGGAACTACATTGACTTAGGGGTCCCTCTAGCTCAGAATCACTGTTAGGATCATATTCTGAGCATGAATCTATAGGTGGAGAGCGTTTGCATCCAGACTTGATTTTAGTCCCTTAATGCCAAGTTTGATAGCCATGGCATTGTTCTGCTTTATTCTTTTCATGCGCGCAAGCTCATAATCATTATGATGTTGTTCAGAATCTGAGATTCATTAAAACACAAAAAGTAGTCAGATTATCTACGGAATGCATTGCGGATTGAACTCTAAGAGTGTCTCCCTATAAACCCCTGCATATGCAAAGTTCACCCCCAACTGTGTTGACCAGACCACACACAGAAATACAAACCCCTTATGTCTCTATAACAGACAAACACATTTCAAAACTGAAGTAGGAACATTAGAATCATATCAAATTCGTATTTGAACAAATAAACTAAGGAATTATGAGTGGCATAATGTTTAGCTTCAAGGGTGGAGTGTTTGTAGTGCGACACAAAGCAAGTAGGCATATTGTATTCCATGTAAAAGATCGAAGCCTACATAAAAGCTAGAAATGACACTTTCCTTCTATACAATGCAGTGTTCGTTGTCCACACATGATGGAGAGATCACACAGAGAAATACTATTCACTCATGTCTACGGTTCCAGTATTTTGAAACAGGGTGGTCCACCCTAAAAGAATATTGACAACAAATATGAAAAGGCAAGCATAGATGTAGTGAATCAATCATTTACTTGTGAGCTTACTAGGACAAGTATGCAAAATTGTAACTGCGGTAAGAGACCGTCCAAAATCTAAATCAAGAAGTTTGTCTAGCACTTATTGTTTGCAACTAATCGACATGAATAATTGGATATTATATCGAATGAGTAAGAAATATAAGTAAAATTGTCGACAAACTTAGCTTGCAGTAGTAATCTGGGTCAATGTCACTACGACCAACAATACAAAATGACTAGTGTCTGTTCCTAGGGCCGTAATTTTCAAACCCTATGAACTTTACAGGTACGAAAGATTACTGAAATACATCTGAACCATTATGTGTAGGTAGCACTCAGCACACAACAAACCCTAATGACAGTCCTGCCTAATGAGTAATGAATCAATTAGAAAATGGGTGATGAGGAGTGGCTGCTAAGTGTTGAGAATGTATCTCAGGTGATGCACGCCTGAGCCCTGAATGGACTGGGAAGGTAGGCACGATGGCGCGCCCGGGCAGCGGTGACGCTGTTGGGCGAGCGGCTCCTGACCTCCTGTTAGTCCGGTGTCTCCTCCTAGAGTCATGCCGTCCAGGGACGGCAGGCGGCTGGAGGCGAGTAGAGGTCGGAAGCGCGGAGTAGAACAGAGGGGAATCGAGGCCTGGGACGACCCAAAATCCCATTGTGGGCCACGGCCCACCATGGGCACCCTGTAGAGATACACACCCGAGCGGCAAACATGCATTTTCAAAATGAAATTAGGAACATTTAGCTGACCAATAAAACGACTCGTTTTTAGTAATATCATATTCATATTTGAACAACTAAGCTTGTTTAGCTTGATGGGTGGGGCAGTACTATTATGACACAAGCACGTATTCTGATCGTATAGTGAGCATAAAATGGGGAAACTCTAAGCATATTTTTTTAGCAAAAGAGAGTTTCCCCTCCAATTTCTATTAAAGAAACCACCACGTAACCAACATGATCAATTAAACCCTAAGCATGATCAATTAAACCGTATTATGACTGTGCCATGGCAGATTTGAAGCTGCAAACCGGAGAAATGATATTTAGCATCCATTATTTGCTTGGAACTAAGAACTAAATTCTAAGAGCTGAAAAGAAAGTAGACTAACCAAGTTACGATCTATTTCCAGGTTGAGATCAAAAAGTTGAGGAGATATGAAGTACCACCTCTCTTGCGGCGCCGCGTAGGCATCGGGGGTGCGATGGCTGTCGGTCGCGTTGAAGTAGATTTGCCACGGTAGACGGGTGCATCAAGGGATAAGCCCCGTTGCGGTGGAAGAGAAGGTCATGTGAGCGGCCCCGACAAAGAGGACGATGACGCCGATGAAGCAAGAGGGCGCGATGCAAGGCTCTTGGTCCGTCGTCGTGGTTGAGAAACGTCCATGTCTAGCAGTGGACGACGCGGTCTTGGTAGGCGCTCCGGCATGGTGGAGGACGATGGAGATGGATGGGGTGGATGACGGCAGCGATGGATGGGGTGGAGGACGGTGGGGATGGATGGGTTGGCGGACGGAGGAGGTTCGTGTGGGGATGGTGTTCTAGCGCAGATGGTGTATTTATGGGAAAATGGAGGGAGGGGTACGGGGAACCATGTTTTTGGGACGCGCCTGTCTGAAATATGGGAAAGTTACAAACTTAGCCCCCATTTAAAATTTGAACATCTTGTCGGTTGGGGATAGGACGGTAATCTCGCATTTCGCCAATATTTGCCTGGAGAGATTTTGGGCGAGGAGATGGTGGTTGGCACTCATGGTTGGCACCCATGGTGTATGAACGGGGCTAACAGGTAGGGCGGTTGTGTCATGTCTGAGTGAAGTTACAAACCTGCCCCTATTGAAAATATTTGCCTACATCGATTTAGGCTGAGTCGAGTTTGTTTGGCCGCCCACCATGTATGAATGGGGAAATGGAGGGTGAAAAAGAGGACTTTCGGACGAGCTTGAATCAAATGTGTTTTGCCGCCCATGTTTGGCGCCCACCGTGTCTGAAGGTGCTCAGAGGCGGTCGTGTCACGTCTAATTGAAGTTACTAACCTACCCCTATTGAGAACAGTGGAAATCGGGCCGTCCGTGTAATGGGTAGAGAGTAATTTCCATCTCCCAAACACTTGGCTTCGGGCAGCCAACGTGGGAGTGGACATTTTGCCGCCTGTTTCAAATTTTGGGACAATAAGCATCCATGTTTACCCTAGCAACTAAATTCGAATCCATTTTGTATTCCTATACGAATCTTTATAAATCATTCTATTTGTTTTTATATATCTTCAAAAGCACGACAAAGATGTATTCCACTCTCATATATGAATATGATTTACAAATGCCGATACTCAAATTCAAAAGCTAGAATCCAGTTTAAGGTGAATTCGAATATTTGGAACACTTTATGTCCAACTCAAATGTCACACGCAGCATAATGTGTACTCCCATTTAGATATGTACACAAGCGATGTATCAAGATTCAAATACCAAGTCAATCAACCAAGAATGTACAGAACTAACAGACATACAAACACTTATGGAGTATCTGGATCAATAATATCTACTAACATAAATAAGCCAGGCCACTATACTTTTTTTTTGCTAGAACAACATCCTTTTTTTAGCCAAGCTACTATAACATCTTGGCCTTCTCCAATGCGTGCCACTTATGGTCCATCTATACTACTATCATTGCTGAATGCATATTTAGCCCGATTTGCATATTTGTAGGTCTAGCACAGCAATCAAAATGAAATGTCTCCGATTCTTATCAAATAATGCAGACTTGTGCTCAAATAAAATTACAAACAAAAAAACAAAAAATAATTATTACATGATCTCTAAAACAAATGGTTTGATTGATTAAATGAACAAACAACACAAAGGTTATTCAATGATGGAAAGAACATTTCACCTATGATTTACCAAGTGGGAATTTAATTTCCTTTTTTCCTTCAGGACCTTAACAATGCGGTCAGTCTCAGCTTGCTTTGTTTTGAAACCCACAAAATAGTTAATGGTTGTCTTGAGTACTACTTATGATTGTGATGTTTGCTTCCTCAACATGTCAACTTCATCTCTAACTGCAGAAGCAGAATTTCTTTCTACCACTAGTTTAGCCTCTAGAGCATCAGCAGTTGGCAATTCATAATGCACGATTGGGCCGGTGACACTGCTTTGGGATGATACAACGTCCATGGGGACCTCGCTCTTTGATCTTGGGCTAACCTGTGTTGCCATTAAAGTTTCGATTGGATTCAGAAAATTTGAATTTAGCAAAACATATCAACTGGGAGTTATAACAGCAAACCAGTTAAACAAACAAGGAATTAAAGACTTTCAATTGGATGCTGAAAAGTAGTTATTAACATCATTGTAACCGGTTGTTGCAGCAGCAAAGTAGTTAAACAAACAAGTAGCTATTTAAGTTCAGGCAAACAGGTAATTCTTAATAGTAAGTATCAAACACATAGATAGGCGTAGTCTATAATAGGATTAAAAGGCTGTGGCATTATGTACTCTGTAGCAAACTAAATTAAGCCAGGCAACATAATTGAACAATTTTGCAATAAGTGGGTAACTAGAATTCCGAGAAGCGGGTAACTGAACTTATGCTAGCTCTTTGTACAGGCACACTTCAACTTCTTTTTCGCTTACAAGGTTCTACGAAGGAGTCCATGACATCAATTGCTTGGATACGCAGTCCCAATACTACTGTCTTCCCACACTGCATTGGTAAGTCGAATGGTTAATATGGTAAGATGGTGGGTCCTTGATATGTTATATGAGGACGTGTAGTCAGACTAGTTGTAGCCACACACATCACACTGGCTTTTACTGTATATTTCATGCGATTACATTTGGCATATCGAGATCTAAGCAATCTATAATAGGACGAAAAGAGACTGGCATTCTTCACATTATTGACGAATTCAGTTCATAGAAACAAGCATTTCAACCATTCTGTGGGTAAATCAAAAGCACCACTAGAATATTTTTCACTACCCCAATCATACACGCAAAAAAGGGGAGAAGCCACCATAGGGGCTCGTATGGGCGGCCGCGTTGGGTGGCTGGAAAGTGTGCACCTAGTTTGAGTCATCCAGGTTGGCCCAGGCTAGTTTTGTTCGTCCCAACGCAAGAGCGGAAATGTAAAAAAATGAAGAAAAGTGTTTCAATTTGGATGGGCCAATAACATAAGTGCGAGTCAGGCCCTATAGCAGGCTCGCAGCCCAAACGAGTGCCTCCCATATCGATCGACAGCAGGAAAAACCCCAATTCATTCGCTCCAGCGTCAAGTTTGGTTCGCTCCGAACCTAGCCACCGCTGGACAGACCGACACAGCACTTCCTCATGCCCTCGTTGGAGGGCGGTCACCGGGCTTCAAGCGAATGGAAGGAGAAGAAGATGAAGATCCAACCCAGGGTGTAGCCTGCGTGGGAGGCAGCGGCGGTAGCACGTGCATGGCATCGAGCTTGCACAAACGGACAGTCATAGCTTGCAAGAGTAGCATGTGCAACAAGCAAGTACATCACATCCCTGATCATATCTAATTCAACTTTTCAATTTCTGGCCAATAGTTAAACCTGACGGTGTTGTAAAACTGCTTGTATGTAGGGAATCTTTGAGAAAATGAAACCAATTTCTGCTTATTTTATAACTCCCCAATCAATACTGAACTAATTGAATCTGATGTATCTAATCAAGTTTCCGGTGCAAACATACAAGCTCATGTTGTTCTTGAGCTTGAAGTGTCTAATAAACATACTGCTAATGAAGGATTTGATGCAAACACTTTACATGGCCCTGATGATGAACATATAGTGTCTAATGAGGGATCTAATGCAAGCATTTTGCAAGATCGCATTGAAGGATTTACTGTCTAAAGATGATCTGCTATGTTGTGAGAGACATAGAGATTTTGCAGGCATTGATGACAAGCAAATTATAGTACATTTTTATGGATTGAGGAAATGTCGAGGCCATCTACCAGAAAGTCCCCGTATCATGACAACATAGCATAAATACTTTTCTAATCTGTTGTTTGAAACTATTGGCATACTTCTGCAGGATATATATATTGATATGCAGTTTGCGCACTGGTTATAGGTGCAATTACACTTCGATATTTTCAGCCAGAGAACAAATAATTCAAGCTGTTACAAACCATGTTTGTAGTCCTTGTACACCATGTTGCATTTTGTGTTTTTTGGTGCTTGCATCATTTCGTGTTTATAATATGAACTACTTTGGATCATTACCTGGTTTTCAAAGTGCATGTAGCTTCACATTTCTCAAGTTATATTGATTTCCGGAGTGCAAGTGCATTTGTATTTTTTAAGTTAACTGTTCGCCCTGGTAACTTGAATTCGTGGATCCGCCACTGCACACAAAGCATACATGCATGCTAGTAAGAATTAAATGAAATGCACGGACTTATGCTAGCTCGTTGTACAGGCTCACCGCAGTTCTGCTTGCGCTTGGGATGTTCCATGTACAAGTCCATGTTACCACTTTCTTGGATGTGCAGGCCTTGTGCTCGATGCATCCTCCTATGCATTTTTGACACGGTGGATGTTTGATCAAATAAGAGGAATCGACCTTGCTGTTGTACGGGGGGACAGATACTTACAAGGTTATACGGGTGTGCAGGATGTGTACCGGATCCCATAGTGCCATCATGCTTCGCTAAAAAAAAGTTTTGCTTGTTTCAGATGATATCTCCAGAAGAAATAAGAGTTAAAGTGAGAGTTGCATAGGCATGTAAGCTAAGAGAGAAGTGAAAGGATATCCAAACATCATCGGAACAGTGCACAAGGGAGTGATGTGTGGATACCTAGTTCGCGCCGGCGTTTGGGCATGCTTGCCTAGCTAGAGTGCGGGTCACTTCAAAGCCGTTGAGGGAGATGCACTGGCGTTGGCTGGCCATGCACGGATGCAAATCTTGAGTGGCAGCGGAGTGCTACAATGCGGTGGACGAGACCGTTGGTGAAGCCCCAATGGCCTCAGGGGGCAAAGGTGAGACGATGTCCTCGGTGAAGTAGCCCCGATGAGGTGGGAGCTGGCCTCGGTGAAGCGCACCTGATGCGGTGAAGTCGGTGTCTGTGAGGCATGTCTATTGCGGCGGCTGATGTTGTCGGTGGACCACCTGGTGTGGTGGACGATGGCGTAGATGAGGTAGATCCGGTGCGGTGGTGAAGCGCGACCGTCGTCTTCATCTTTGTCGTCTGGCACAGAGGTGGAGAAAGAGATGAGACGAGGGGCGATTCGAACTTTGCTTGGGTTGGCGGTGAATTAGGGATTTGAGCAATCTGGGCGCGGAAGGGGACGGTGGATAAGAGAGATTTTGCAGGGCTGGAATTGGGGCCGCCAGATATTTCAGTCCGAAACGTGGAAGCGTGAACTTATTTTTTGGGGGGTGGGAGGGGGGAGGGAGGGAGGGGGTGGATTGCTGGGTGCTAAGCGTCCGTTTGACACACGCGACCACCACGACACGACCCTGTTCAGCCTGGTGCACCTACATTTGAGAATGCAAATGAATCTTCTTTCATTTGCAAACGAATTTGTATGTATTACCATGCCTGTGTTTTCCTTGCAAATAATTAAACGAGATACTATAAATTAATTAATGAGGAGTTATTTGAAAAAAAAATATCAAAACGGTATCCACGCTAACGTGGATTAGAGTGTGTGTCACATAATTAGTTATTTGAATTAGAGTGTGTGTCACATAGCGATCTCCAATTCTAACTGTAGTGACCCGACCTGAATGGGTCAAGTCTCTGTGCTTAAGTGTCATCCCCGGATCGGTATGCTGACACACACAGTACTCAAGGATTTATAACAGAGGTAAATCACATGTATAAAGTAGCGTAAATACTGTTACCTCAATCCAAATAGTGGAAGTTACAAGGTTGTGGATTCCCATCAACACCAACGGCAAAGTTGAGTGTAGAAATCGTAACCCTAACGTATCACTTAGTCGTCGTAAGATCCTGCAACATGAGACGTTGCAGCCACAGAGGGTCAGTACATTGAATGTACTGGCAAATTCACACCATAGAGCAATGATGAATAAATGGCTATCACTACATGCATATTTGGCTGGTGGAAAAGCTCTATGGTTATAGTTCTGCGTAAAGCCAATTTTTTTCCTACTGCAAAGGAATAAATTTATTTAACTAGCATGGTGCTTGTTAAACATTGAGAATGGTTGACAGCATTCTCAATCCCAATTAAAAAAATACTCATTAACATACCAACAATATTAATTAGAAGTAACATGATGAGATTCACATGATATCCAAGTACTAGATACTCAAGATGTCCATAACCGGGGACACGGCTAACCATGATTAGTTTATACACTCTGCAGAGGTTTGTGCACTTTTCCCCACAAGACTCGATCGCCTCCGTTTGATTCCTCGCACTACATGATGTTTGAGAAACGGATGACCGAGACATAGTCTTTCGAAAGCGCAAGCACCTTACATAAAGGGTAGACCGATACACCTACTTTCCCCTACATCTGCTAGTCCACCCGTAAGAGTTCGCATGAGTTAATCAACTATGCCAGAGCCCATAATGGCTTGTGGCTGCACACGTAAGTTTCTAGTTTGAATAATCTCATGATCCCTTTGAGCCTCGGTGGCGGTCCGAAAAAAAACAGGAAAGTCCTGGAAACCAGGTGCCTCAATCCACCCAGATGTGTGTTTAAGTTGCCACCTTAAATAAACCATTAATTAACAAACTCACATCTGTCATGGATACACTCACCCAATCCACGTCTACTAGCATAGCATGGCATAATAAGCAAACGTAGAAGTAACTCCGAGGGGTTTGAAAATAAAACAGGTAATAGGTACTACCTCAACTAATTCCCATAACCCACAATTTAATTAGATCCTAATCATGCAACGTTTGAGGATAGATCTAATGCATAAAAACTGGGTATGAGAAAAGGTATGATCAAAGGGCGAACTTGCCTGCAATGTTGATGAAGATAATTCGCACTCAAAACTCTTGATAGTTCTACGCGTCACACTCCGGTCAATCTATCGTGAGCAAGCAATAGTAACCACACATAAGCAATCACTCAAAAGATCGGAAAGAAGGAAGAGAACAACTCGGAAAACATCAAAACCAAGCAAATAACTCTTGCAGTGTAAAACAATTTCTAACAGTACCAAAACTATGTGAATTTGGCCTTATCAAAAAGTCTAGGTCAAGAGCTTCGATTTGTAAAAAGAATCAACTCAAACGGAGTTATAAAACTCAAGTTATGATCAAACGAAGTTCAAATACTAAACTGTTTGAAATTCAAATTTTAAACTTTCAAAAACATGTTTAAGTTGTTTTACTGTATAGAGGGGATCATAACGAAGAAGGGGGCGTTGGTTTCGTTGGATTTGGACTAACGAGTAAAAAGTTGTGAGCGTTTGAAGTCCAGGAGCTAAATTGTAAATAAAACACCTACAAAGAAGTCCTCTAAGTAAAACTAATAGAAAAAGAAAAGTCTAAATAACGAACGCTCGTTAAACAGTACTACAGAACAAAAACGTTCACTACAACTTCCCAAACAGAAAGCGTTCGCTAATTAATCTAACTTAAAAAAATAAAACCGGCTAAAAGGTAAACCGAATAAAACCGAAAAAGAAATTAACCGGGGCGGGCGGTGGTTATACCGGTCGGCGGCGGTCTGACGGTTTTCATTGAGAAAACCGGCGGCGGCGGCGGTTTATATCGGCAGAGCGGCGGCTCCGGCAAGGGCGGCGGCGCCAGCAGAGAGAGAGGGCGGCGGGGCCGGCGCATTTATTGGACGCGGGGCCTCGGATGCGTGGAGGAGTCCGAGGCCGGGACGGCGGCCATGACGGCGTGGCGGCGTGCGACGGGCGGAGTCCCGCCCGGGAGGACGGGGCGCGCGGCGTCGGGCTGGGCTATGGCCTGGCCGGGTGGCTGGGCTGGCCCAGTTCGGCGGAAAGGTTTTTTTTTTAAAAAACATTTTTTTCCAGAAAAACAAAAATAAACTCTAAATAAATAAAATTTTACATAGGCATATAATATATCAAAATTTTCAGAAAATTATTTCCTACAAGATAAAATCTACAAAATTTAAGATAAATCAAACAATGCTACTGCTCAAATAAAATCCAATAAAAATCATTTTAAAAATACCAAAATGAATTCAAATTTATTTCTCTCCAATTTTCTATTGTAGGGAATCATGTTACCCTAATTTCTGTATATTTTATTTTCGGAGAAAAATAATTTGAATAAAACTCCAATACTTCCAAATTGAAATAAATTCAAAAGAACTTTGAATTTAATACTATTAAAACTCCCAACTCATATTTCATATAATTTGAAGAAGTCATTTTATCTTCTCTCATGAAAATCATTGAGTTGCGTGAAGTTTATGAATCGAAATATTTCCAAACGAAATGCAAATGTTTTCAAATACACTTTCATTTAATTAAATGGAAGAAGTCATATCATCTTCGCTCAAGGGTTTTGTATTTGAAAAGAATTTGAATTCATGAAGATCAGAAAAGAAAATGAAAGTTTGGGAAAGTCCTTTTATTCCCTCTCATTTAATTTTCAAAAAGTTTCAAATTCACTCACTTTCAGTCAATCAATCAAACAATCAATCAAAACTATCTATTTGTTTATAACATTCCAAAATTTAGAATTTTGGGATGTTACAAACCTACCACCCTTAAAATGAATCTCGTCCTCGAGATTCGGAGAGGCTAGCAAGAAATAGGTTAGGGTTTGGGGTCTTCTCAAAATCCATCGATCATCTCTGGGGTCTGGGGTGCTACCACCCTTAGAAGCATCGTTACGGTCCCATCAAAACTCATATACTCCATTCTTATTCCTGACAGTGTCGGTCTTCTCAGATCTCGGGAAAATTCCTTCTCTGGGCTCTTCCGGTAGCGGCATAACCTTTTTCCTCAATACTTCGGTACTTTCATCTTGGTAAGGTTATTTCGAGACTAGGTCTTCTTAGCTGACGGGTCTGGCGCCAATACTAAACAACTATCGATATCTCGTGGTGGTCAACAATTTATGGTTTCTCATGCAGGAAATGGTCTAAGCTGAACCTCACCGTATATCCTACGATTGGCAACAACTGCCTTGTACAAGGGAAAAAATACTTATACCATTCTAAGGTTCAAACTAGGTCTTGATTCGTCGTTGCTCTACTATAGGTAAGTCACTCAGATTTACCATCTCATATAGCAAGGCGAATAAGGAGAGTAAGTCGATATGGTGATCAATCCATCCCGCACCCAAATCATTACCTTGTATATGGTTTAGCGAATCTCGCATGCTAACACTCGGTCATCCTCACAAGCATTGCAGAATTTCTCTTGTCAACAAACCAGGTTCGGATAAATCCATTGATTTTGCAAGCCAAACAAACATCTATCGGTCCTTCACAACTCTCAGGTTTTGCGTTACTCCTATAAAATCGTCGGTGGGTAAAGGCATATCCTCTTCCAAGGGTTTTCCTTCGGCAAGAGTGTGCTTGCTTCTTGGCAGGTCCTGGGGCCTGTGGGTTATGGCCCATCTCATCACTTGAAAACCTTGAACTCATCATCTGGGCAACTGATCGTTATTCCAACATCCAGTTTCCTAGCATACTCAAATCCATCCAATTGTACTATCTTCCTTCCTTCTATTGGCACCAAACTAGGACATGATTACTCAGACTCATCATGGAATTTCCATTGATCCATATTTCCAACATCATACCTCCTTTATATCCAATAGTAATACATCTCTTCGTCCTCGTGGGATATCCCACATACCGAGATAAAAACTTATACTTATGAAGTCCATACTCCACTTCGTGGAACATCATTATCCTTTCCAGGGTCAAGCGTCCTTACAAGGGAATATTGGCCATCTCTGCATGGCACTTCTTCATCTGGGAAACGTGAAACACATCATCAACTTCTGACAGTCCTTTGGCCACTTCTCCCATATGCTCCAAAACTCGGTATGGTCCTACAAATCTCGGGGCTAACTTTCCCTTAACTCCAAATCGTATAACTCCTCGCAAAGGGGACACACGAAGACATGATCTATCTCCAATTTCATAGACTACCTCCTTGCGTTTTTGAGTCTGTATAACTCTTCTGCCTGGACTGAGCTACCTTCAGTCTATCTCGTATCCACTTAACATTCTCTTCTGACTCCTTAATCACATTTGGTCCAAACAACTAACAGTATCCAACTTCATCCCACATCAACGGTGTCCGGCTCCTTCTCCCATACAAAGCTTCAAAAGGGGCCATCTTCAAACTGGCTTGGTAACTGTTGTTGTATGAGAGCTCCACGTAAGGTAGATTATCATCCCTACTAGATCCATAATCTAGCGCACACGCTCTCAACATGTCCTCCAGAATCTGATTGACTCTCTCGGTATATCCATCTGTCTGCGGATGAAAGGCTGTACTGAACTCTAGCCTAGTACCTAAAGTCTGGTGCAACTGATTCCAAAACTTTGAGGTAAACTGTGTTCCTCTATCTGATATGATGGTCCTTGGAACTCCATGCAGACATACGATTCTGGTCAAAATATATCTTGGCCAACTTAGCACTTGTATAGGTGGTTTTCACTGGGATAAAGTGAGCCACTTTGGTCAAGCGAATCAACTACTACCCAGATAGAATCATATCCCGATCGGGTTCTGGGAAATCCGGTAATGCAATCCATGCCAAGCTTATCCTGCTTCCATTCGGGTATCGGCATAGGCTGTAGTAATTTGGCTGGCTTCTGATGCTCTGCCTTTACTCTCTGGCATACATCACCTACGACTACATACTCCGCAATATCCTTCTTCATACCAGTCCACCAGAATCACTCCTTCAAATACAAATACATCTTGGTGTTTCCAGGGCGAATCGAGTATGGTGAGTCATGAGCCTCCTGAAGTATTTACTTCCTGATCTTTGCATTACTGGGAACATATACACGTTCCTCAAACCATAAGATGTCATGCTCATCCTTATGAAAACCTTTGGCCTTTCCTTTGCTCATCCTCTCTTTTATCTCAGCAATCTCTTTGTCATACTTCTGAGCTTCACGGATATTTCCCAACAAGGTAGACTGAACTTCCATTGCTGCAACAAAAGCTTTGGGAACATTCTCCAACCGAAGTTCCGTGAGATCCTCGGCTAACTCCTTTGGTAAATCCCCACTTATGAGGGTATTCGTCCTTGTTTTATTTATGGTTGTGTCCTATTTCTCCACAAAGCTTGTATGCACAAGGTTTCTTCATATCCCTTTCCATAAGGCCTCAACTTCTGGGACACAAGATGAGACCTTTGCAGAGTCAACTTAAATTCTTCTCAAGTGGTTACTCTTTGCCATCCAAGGATGGTTTGGTACATCCTCCACCAAGTTGCAGCACCTCTTTCAAAGCATCGAAGAGCATGCTGGGCCATATCCTTTCCGGCTATAGGGTTATTCTTCATGTGATCCTCCATGTTCTGAATCCATCGATCCGTCTCCAATTGACTCATTGGTCCAGACAATACAAGCTCATCTCCATTCATCCTCTATGGGGTCCATGGGTTTGGGGTGGGATAAGAGAGATAGAGAGGGATGCACACAATACAAACAAAAGTTTTGAAAAACCAGATTTTTTTGTGGCTGTTGGAAAAGCAACAAACAAATGACAGCTCACAATTGTCGCATCTAACGCAGGTATATAATAGGGGTTTGGGCTTCTAATGGTCAATAAATCTTCAAAGTCATCAAACTCTTCGATTCTTGTTCATGTCTCCGCTGGCTCCTTCCGATCATGCTTGTCCTACTCAAGTTCTTTTGCCATATCATCTCCGTTGTCGCAAGGTCTATCATGACATCCTTTAATATTTCTGGAGTTGTGTTCCAAACTTCTGGGTTTCAACCTCCTTGACATGAACCATGGTCCTACTGTCTTTCAGTTCCTGACAAATCTCCGGTATCTCGAGGTTTTAGCTCCTCCAACTTGGCTACTTTCAGCCTCTGGGTCCTGAGTTGTTGACGAATGACTTCCTTATCAAATATAGCTGCCCGAAGGTCCATCTTAAACTTCCTGGTGTAATACTCCAGATCCTAATGATACACCAGCTAAGGTTAAAACTTCACCCTTTGCTGGCAGATGCTCCTTCCACCTTCTACCATCCAATACTTCCGAAGGAATGCATGCTTAACTCAACACGGTAATAATAGCATAAGAGAGCGATAACATCTTGGATATCCATATTTCTGCCCTAGTCATTGACATGAACTTTTATTCCATAGTTGATATCTCCTGCCTTAGGGCTTTCTTGACAAAACTTTGAGTTCTAATGCTCCATGTTCAGGTCTTTCTCCGATACACCTTGATCTCGGGTATTGACAGCTTCCATAGTCTGTCAAGTTCCATAAGTGTAGCCTTCCTTGGTCATACCAAATCTGGAAATTCTTCATATTATCCTAGTCTTCGAAGTCTTTATCCATCGTAGTTTCCATCATTATAATGCTCGGTAAAATCCTCTTTATTCCAAAGTAGTCTTAGTTGTCCGATATCTTGCACTTCTTGGAGTGGTCTCATCAGTCGAATATTTGTGTGGTCAACAGGGGAAAGGGTATAGTCTCACTAAAAGGAATTTTTGAATAAGCTCGGAAGAGAAGAGGAAAAAGATCCTTTTGAAAAGAAAGTTGTAGAGAAAAATCTTTCCTATGTGCTTGCCAGTTTCTAGGGTCACGTCCTACAGTCAACATGTGCTCTGATACCATCTTGTAGCGACCCGACCCGAATGGGTCAAGTCTCTGTGCTTAAGTGTCATCCCTGGATCGGTATGCTGACACACACAGTACTCGAGGATTTATAACAGAGGTAAATCACATGTATAAAGTAGCATAAATACTATTACCTCAATCCAAATAGCGGAAGTAACAAGGTTGTGGATTCCCATCAACACCAACGGCAAAGTTGAGTGTAGAAATCGTAACCCTAATGTATCACTTAGTCGTCGTAAGATCCTGCAACATGAGACGTTGCAGCCATAGAGGGTTAGTATATTGAATGTATTGGCAAATTCGCACCATAGAGCAATGATGAATAAATGGCTATCACTACATGCATATTTGGCTAGCATGGTGGTTGTTAAACATTGAGAATGGTTGACAGCATTCTCAATCCCTATTAAAAAGTACTCATTAACATCCCAACAATATTAATTAGAAGTAACATGATGAGATTCACATGATATCCAAGTACTAGATACTCAAGATGTCCATAACCGGGGACACAGCTAAACATGATTAGTTTATACACTCTGCAGAGGTTTGCGCACTTTTCCCCACAAGACTCGATCGCCTCCGTTTGATTCCTCGCACTACATGATGTTTGAGAAACGGATGACCGAGACATAGTCTTTTGGAAGCGCTAGCACCATACATAAAGGGTAGACCGGTACACCTACTTTCCCCTACATCTGCTAGTCCACCCGTAAGAGTTCGCACGACTTAATCAACTATGCCAGAGCCCATAATGGCTTGTGGCTGCACACGTAAGTTTCTAGTTTGAATAATCACATGATCCCTTTGAGCCTGGGTGGCGGTCCGAAGAAAAATAGGCAAGTCCTGGAAACCAGGTGCCTCAATCCACCCAGATGTGTGCTTAAGTTGCCACCTTAAATAAACCATTAATTAACAAATTCACATCTGTCATGGATACACTCACCCAATCCACATCTACTAGCATAGCATGGCATAATAAGAAAACGTAGAAGTAACTCTCAGGGGTTTGAAAATAAAACAGGTAATTGGTATTACCTCAACTAATTCCCATAACCCACAATTTAATTAGATCCTAATAATGAAATGTTTGAGGATAGATCTAATGCATAAAAACTGGGTATGAGAAAAGGTATGATCAAAGTGTGAACTTGCCTGCAATGTTGATGAAGATAATTCGCACTCAAAACTCTTGATAGTTCTACGCGTCACACTCCGGTCAATCTATCGTGAGCAAGCAATAGTAACCACACATAAGCAATCACTCAAAAGATCGGAAAGAACGAAGAGAACAACTCGGAAAACATCAAAACCAAGAAAATAACTCTGGCAGCGTAAAACAATTTCTAACAGTACCAAAACTATGTGAATTTGGCCTTATCAGAAAGTTTAGGTCAAGAGCTTCGATTTGTAAAAAGAATCAACTCAAACAGAGTTATACAACTCAAGTTATGATCAAACGAAGTTCAAATACTAAACTGTTTGAAATTCAAATTTTAAACTTTCAAAAACATGTTTAAGTTGTTTTACTGGATAGAGGGAATCATAACGAAGAAGGGGGCGTTGGTTCCCTTGGATTTGGACTAACGAGTAAAAAGTTGTGAGTGTTTGAAGTCCAGGGGCTAAATTGTAAATAAAACATCTACAAAGAAGTCCTCTGAGTAAAACTAACAGAAAAAGAAAAGTCTAAATAACGAACGCTCATTAAACTACTACAGAACGAAAACGTTCACTACAACTTCCTAAACAGAAAGCGTTCGCTAAATAATCTAACTTAAAAAAATAAAACCGGCTAAAAGGTAAACCGAATAAAACAGAAAAAGAAATTAACCGGGGCGGGCGGTGGTTATACCGGTCGGCGGCGGTCTGACGGTTTTCGTTGGGAAAACCGGCGGCGACGGTTTATATCGGCGGAGCGGCGGCTCCGGCGAGGGCGGCGGCGCGAGCAGAGAGAGAGGGCGGCGGGGCCGGCGCATTTATAGGAGGCGGGGCCTCGGATGCGTGGAGGAGGGGGCAAGGCGAGGCGGCGCGAGGAGTTGAGGCGGGGACGGCGGCCATGTCGGCGCGGCGGCGTGCGACGGGCGGAGTCCCGCCCGGGAGGACGGGGCGCGCGGCGTCGGGCGGGGCTGTGGCCTGGCCGGTGGCTGGGCCGGCCCAGTTCGGCGGAAAGATTTTTTTTAAAAACATTTTTTTCCAGAAAAACAAAAATAAACGCTAAATAAATAAAATTTTACATAGGCATATAATACATCAAAATTTTCAGAAAATTATTTCCGACAAGATAAAATCTACAAAATTTAAGATAAATCAAACAATGCTACTGCTCAAATAAAATCCAATAAAAATCATTTTAAAAATACAAAAATGAATTCAAATTTATTTCTCTCCAATTTTCTATTGTAGGGAATCATGTTACCCTAATTTCTGTATATTTTATGTTTGGAGAAAAATAATTTGAATAAAACTCCAATAACTCCAAATTGAAATAACTTCAAAAGAACTTTGAATTTAATTCTTTTAAAACTCCCAACTCATATCTCATATAATTTGAAGAAGTCATTTTATCTTCTCTCATGAAAATCATTGAGTTGCGTGAAGTTTATGAATCAAAATATTTCCAAATGAAATGCAAATGTTTTCAAATACCCTTTCATTTAATTAAATGGAAGAAGTCATATCATCTTCGCTCAAGGGTTTTGTATTTGAAAAGAATTTGAATTTCATGAAGATCAGAAAAGAAAATGAAAGTTTGGGAAAGTCCTTTTATTCCCTCTCATTTAATTTTCAAAAAGTTTCAAATTCACTCACTTTCAGTCAATCAATCAAACAATCAATCAAAAGTATCTATTTGTTTATAACATTCCAAAATTTAGAATTTTGGGATGTTACACTAACGTGGATTTCACATTTCACTGTATCCATGCTACTTTTTTATACAAATTCATATGTATATGATGAACACCATGGTAGTGAGAAAACTTTTGGATGGATTCAAAAATATGACCTACAAAATAGCACAACAATTGAGTCAATCTCAACTTTTCCAAACCTAGTATGGCACGAATTCAAAATAATTAGCCATATGCATGGTCCTCAGTTCAAATCTTACAATGTACACTGAATTGGAACATCGATATTAAGTCTCATACTATCTACATTCAAATGTTGTTTTTAGCCCCACCCCCCTAGCACACACGCTACATACTTCCTATATCGGTCAATCTTCCTCTCCTAACCACCTTAGGAAGCTATCAATTTCCGACACACTTTCATTATTTCTCTCCATGTTTCGATCTCCAACTCTCTCAACTACACAACCCCCTTTTTCCACTCTGTTGCCAAATGTATTTACCTCACACACCCGCCATTGCACTCCATGTCGAGCTCTCTCTCTCTCTCTCTCTCTCTCTCTCTCTCTCTCTCTCTCTCTCTCCCTCCCACCCTCTCGCGCTAGATACATGCATTGCCTATCTAGCCCCCAACCTCCCATGCACACGCACGCACGTTGTCTATCTAGGTCACTCCCTCGAGACTGTCTCACTCTTTCTTCTGCACGGCAGGCCACACTCGCTCAATCTTGCTCTCTTTATCTGAGTCTCGATTAACCTCGTTTTGTTTCACACACAAATGATATATCTCCCTGTTCAGGCCTCAATCGACACACTCTATACTCTCTCACGTAGATTGGCTATCTAGGTCAATCCATCCAAGCCGCCCTCAGTCTTTCGACCTCATGGCAGGCCACGCTCGCTCAATCTCTCTCTCTCTCTCTCTCTCTCTATCTATCTATCTATCTCTCTCTCTTTCTCTCTCTCTCTCTCTCTCTCTCTCTCTCTTTGTATGTCCCGATTGACCTTGCTCTTTCTCAGACACAAACGATATATCTCCATGTTTGAGCCCAATTTGACATATTCATATTGTATACTCTCTCACGCACATTGTCTATCTAGGTCACTCTCTCCAACCCGTCTCACTCTTTTGATCACACGACGACCCACACTCGCTCAATCTCTCTCCCTTTATATATGAAATCAATTGACCTTGCTTCCTCCTACACAAAAAAATATATCTACATGTCTGTGACTGGATCATCTCTCAAGCTCTATCTTACAGCCCACGCCCTTGCCAAAAGCTCAATCGGACAATATCTCTCCAGAGCATATATATCTGTTCAATGAATGTCGGACCACACTCACTTTGTCTCTCTATCTATATGTCTCTCGATTGACCTCGCTTTCTCACACCGTATCTTCCACACATTGAAGCTACCTCTCCATCCATCGCAAAGCCGGAGCTATTTACATTGCGAGGGGGACTCCAACCTTGGGTGTAGGCATTTATTCCGGTGGGTTTAGATTATATTGTCATAGCATTCGTCCCACAACTAGTCCAAACACCGTTGCAACCCCGCACCTCCCCAGTTGATTTCCCTCTGGCCCGGTCGTCGCTCTCTGGCACGTCCTTTCTCGCCTTCAACGTCGCACAATGGTATTATTGCAAAAACTCTGTTGTTCTCTTTAATTATTATAAATAAGCTACAAAACTACACACCGATAATCCACTTGGAATGGAACAAATTTCGCCCAACAAATTAAAGTGCTACAAACTACACACCGAGGGGCCCACTTGTCATGAAGCAAATTTGGACCCATATACAAATTAAAAAATAAAGGACGAGGATCGAACATGCGACCAGGGCCATCAAGCCGCACGTCAAATAGCAACATACGTAGAACAACAATGTTTGTTCTACCCCCGTTTGTTCATATAATGTTTTTATATTACCACAGCCTATTTAATGTATAACATGCAATATTATTTTTAGTACATTAGTGGCACCAGCTCGTTAGCACATACTATTCTCCTGCACTTACTGGTGGGTTCCATGTGTGCTCTCTCTCTCTCTCCTCCCCTTCTACATTTAGACGCACGGGCAAACACGAATAACTCACGGGCGATGTTGTCGTTGACCATATCTGGACGCATTCACAAGTTACGGCACCAGTTTCATGTACTAGTAGCACTAGTCAATGTGTACGTGCAGGGCACGTTAATTTGGAAGTATATTAAGTGCATGCAAATATTAAGTAGGATATTATTTGTGTGTTATTATGTGATTAGCACTATTTTTGTCATGAAATTAACTGCACGCTAAACATGTTGAGTGCTCGACATTCAAGCAGTCTAGGTCGTTGGATGAGAAGGAATGGATGTGGCTGATGACATTTTATATTTAATTTGAACTTTTAATCGATCAAACCATAGATTTCATTCAGTCTGATTCTGACTTTACATTCATACGACGATCGATCTACAATAAATGGAAATGATAAATGTTCGGATTTTAAGCATGGCAATCTGAATGTTTTTCATGGCAAATTTAGATTACACGGCGGCGGCGGGGGCATCTTGCGGTGGGAAGTGGCTCCTCTGCCGTGCTTTGTGTGTCGTGGGGCCACTGACCGACGGCGACGGCGGCGTCTTGCACCGTTGTTGGCGTACTCCTGGACGTTGTCCCTAGCTTCAAGGAAGGCCACAATGTTTTGGACTTCGGTCTCCAGGAGTGAGTCAACTGGCGGGAGGAGGCGACTGGCATTGGTGCAAGGAAGCCGTCGACGGCGGCCATCCATGCCGCTGAGGGGGGCATTGGCACCCGCGCGGGGACAGGCGCTAGCAACGGCGCGGAAGAGACATTCGTGTGCACGGGCACCAGCACGGGCGCACATGTTAGTGCACACGCATGCGCATGCGCTGGCAGGTGCACGGGCACGGGCACGAGCATGCGCGTTAGTGCACATGCAGGCGCATGCGCTGGCAGGTGCATGGGCGCGTGAAAGTCGGCAGGGACCTCGTGGAACCCCGTGGCATCAAGCCCATCGACAATGTGCGGCTCCCAGGCCATGAATGCAACGGGGATAGGCGCTGGCGTAGTCGGGGCGATGGGAGCCAGAACGGGAGTGTGGACATGCGCGGTGTCTTCCCGCGAGGCCGGTTCAAGCTCGTCCCATAGTTCCTTATGTTCTTGAGACTCCGGCTGGGTGTCTTCCTCAGGAAACTGGATGACTGAGGGTAGACCATCGTGATGCAGCATGGTGTACGTTTAGGTCAGGCTGGTTGGAGGTAGACGACATAAGAATCGGAGAGGAAGAGAGAAGATTGTAGCGATACCGGGTAGTGCGGGGTTGATTCTAATCTGCGGCGCCAGTGACATTAAAATTGGAAGCAGTTGGGACAAAGGTGGGCGCAGAGCCTGGTCAAAGGGTTTGCCTGTCGGTGAGGCTGCACAACGGTCTGCTCGCACGCCTGCCTATCAGCCGGCGCATCGGTCTGCTCGCACGCCTCCCATCGACTCACACGCTTGCTCGAGAGGCACCTGCCGATGAGAAGGGGGACTTGTGGCGGCACGTAAACGCTCACGGTTTCAATAGTGAAAGCGTTCACCTTAACGTGACAGGTCTTTGTTCCAAAATACCTTGTCTCTTCATTTGTGCAACTTGTCATAAGCAGCTTGTCTCAAATTGAAGAAAAAAGTTACAAAGGAATATTTGTGCCATATCACGTGACCGTGCTCAGTTTCATGAACTTCTGGTCACTTTTGGATTTTCTGAAATTTAAAATCCAGGATTCGAAACAATATCATAACCTCCATCATGCAATAAATTTTAAAGCCATACATATGTCCTATTGTATTTCTTAAGAAAGGATTTGGTCAGACATTTTTCTTAGTTAGACTTCAGACAAGTTATATATGCAGAGTAAAAGGATAATCCCTCCATACCAGTGCATTACCTGATATATTAACTCAAGTAATAGGCACGAACAAGGCTCAATTTTGTGCTCATCCTGGTGTGGTAATAGTAGTAGTAGTAGTACTAGGCAATGCAGTTGACGCGTGACCTTGGGGAGCGGCGATCGAGGGAATTGAACTGTGCTCGACACGGTAGGTAACATTGTCTAGTAACTAAAGCATCCCTGCATTGTTCATCGGTAGTCATTATGGACCGGGGACATGAGGGGAATTTCCTAGGGCTAGAATTCTGGCCACCAGATATTTCGACTCGAAACACAGAGGCTTGACTGGTTGGGGTTGCCTAATGTGTGTACCACACACGCCACCAGAAGGACACAAGCCCGGTTTTTTTAGGATCAACACGAGCCAAGGTCTGGCTGGTACGCCGTTGGGTCCTACCATTCGAGGATACGAAAGAAATCTTTTAAATTGCCGAAGGAATCTATGTGTATTACAATGACCATTTTTTCCTTGCAAATACTACTAAATGTGGTAATTGATTTATGACGAGTTCTTGAATTAGAGTGAGTTTGTGATATAGTGATCTCAACGTGGATTTCACATTTCATGGTATCCCTAGTAGGTTTTTCATTGCAAATTCAATTTTAAAAGATGAAGAATATGGTGGTGAGAAAACTTTGTATGTATCAAGCATACGACCACACACACGCGCGCGCGCGCACACACACACACGAACACACACACGAACACAACAACAATCCAATAAGTATAGTGCATCTATTTTTCTAAACCATGCATGTATGACACGAATTCAAAAATACTCCTTCTGTTCCTAAATATTAATCTTTTAGAGATTTCAACAAGTAACTACATACGGAGCAAAATGAGTAAATATACACTCTAAAATATGTCTATATACATCTGTATGTGCCAGTCCATTTGAAATCTCTAGAAAGCCTAATATTTAGAAACAAATGGAGTAAAATGTAAGACATGAATGGTCCTCAATTCAATATTTAAAATGAACAGGAAACTGAAACATGAATATTAAGTCTAGTACTACAGTACATGCAAATGTTGTGTTTAGGTGGAGCTATGTAGATTGTCGGGGGTTAACCCCACGACCATAGATAAAATTGTGAAGCTCTGTTTAAGGTTGTTTAGATTATATTTGTCCCCACCCTCCCAAACACCGATTGGTTGTGCACCCCCCTCCTCACCGGGAGAATATCATGTGCCCCCATACCTTGGATGCTATATGCTGATACGACTTGCTTGGAGCTTGTAGATGTGAGATATAGCAGTTCACATGATGTGTTAATATTGTTACAGGAAACCTTGATGAGTTTGAGAATTGTACACAATTTGTACAAAAACTACTCATATGCCCTTGGAGCCCATATCCAACAACCTCGAAGCTCGTATCACCATAGCATCTAAGATGAAGGAGGACATCATATTCTCCTGTATATAAGAATATCATGTGCTACCACACCTTAGATGCTTAGGTGATACAAGCTCTTCGGAGCTGTTGGATTTGTGACCCAACAACTCCTCGGTGGTTCGGATGGTTTTTTGCAGAAAAGCCCCAAAGAGTTCGGCCACTGTTTACAAGCACAAAGACTGCTCAGATGCCATTGGATCTCGGATCAAACGACCATGAAGCTCGTATCACCGTAGCATCCAAGCTGCGAGAGCACCTTATGTTTTCTCGCACGGGAGAATATGAGGTCCTCCCGCACCATAGATTCTATGGTGATACGAGTTCATGGAGATCTAATGGCCCATTGTAGGAGGTTTGAATGTTTTTGCAATATATGGCTGAGAGAGTTTGGGAATAGCGCAGAAAGTACAAGTACTACGCATGTGCCATCTGATCACTGACCATACGACCTAGAAGCTCGTATCACCGTAGTGAATAATTAAGTTACGGGGAGCACCAAATATGAGCAATGGGGAGCTGTTGGATCCAAGATGCAACGGCACACACGAGGCCTGAATGTTTTATTTGCAAAAAACCTTTGGAGAGTTTGGAAATTGTGCATAATTACAAAGACTACTCCCAAGCCGTTGGATCTCACTTCCAACGATGTAAAAACTCGTATCACCATAGCATCTAAGCTGCGGGGTGGACGTGATATTCTATGCCACTGTTATATTTGTTCGTACACTTGCAAAATATGTATAACTCGTGCCGTTACTTGTCTAACCGCGCAAAGTGATTGTTCAAAAAAGTCAGCCTACACTGAAATATCGGTACAACACACGGGGGTCCCACTTGTCATTAATCAAATTTGGACCTAAAACTAACAAATCTGAAAGACGAGATTCGAACTGGCAACCTAGACTACAAAGCGTAAGTCGATAGCCTGAAACAACAACGATTGTTGTCTTAGTCCCATAACAAGTATTACATTCAGTAGAGTAGAGGGAGTGCCTCGTCAACACGTGCATGACCATTGACTCACTTACTGGTCGGTCCGAGGTCTGCGATCTTTCTCTCCTCTCCATCGTCTAACCTTTGCATGGGCACACACGAAGAGCGGTGCTAGCTTGCCGTGCTGTTAATATAACTAAAAAAAGCTTGGAAAATAGAAGAATTGCCTAGAACAAGAGACGTCGTGGCTGGTCGAGACAGAGCTAACCACACCTATCCTCCGTGCCACGTTAGCATGATGAAGCTATGTGGCTAGTGGGGTATTTTCGACAGACTGGCTGGGTCCCGAGGACGAACCATAGGTACTATGTCTGATATAGTATATTTTAACGCACATATTTTTCCTCCGTGCCGAGACGTGGCACACCCTACCGCGCACTTTCGGGGTCCTCCCGGGTGGTACACACATATATTCTTCTTTGCCGAGACGTGGGACGCCCTACCATGCGTTTTCTGGGTCCTCCTCGGTCGTAGCGCCGAAGTAAGTAAATGAGTCGTCAAATCACGAAAGACCACCTTTCCCGCCGAGTACATCAGTGAAGCATGGTGGCTAGCTAGTTAGGCTAGTGCAACCGATTAGCTTGGCCGCCACCACATTTGTTTTTTCACCCCTTTTTTATCTCCTTGTCGGCAGGTAAATTTCAATATCCACTGCGGCGTTTCTTTGGTGTTTGGGTGCGGCAGGATTTTTAATTTTTTGATTGACGGGAGGAGGCGCGGCATGATTTTTAATTTTTTGATTGACAGAAGAAGGCACGGTAGAAATTAGTCACGACGACTCCGCCTGTAAAACCAACCGCTTCCTGATGTGAGATGTCATCGACTAGTGTTTACCCATGGTGAAAACCAAATGATTCCCCGCTCCTCGAATGGCTCCCTCCGCCTTCCCGTAGATTGCATTGCCTTTCAGCCGTTTCGCCCCTTTGCTTCCTCTCCCCATTGCTTCTACCTGGTGCCATGGCGGTGCAGCAGATAACAGAGTCCGAGGTGAGGCGCCTGACATAGGAGCTCCAGGCCAAGGATGCGGAGCTCAGGGCCAAGGACGTGGAGGTCCGTGAGATCAAGGAGGAGAGGAGTCCCATCATCCTCCGTTATGTGCGGGAGTTCACGGAGCTTCAAAAGCGGCAGGTGTCCACCACAAAGAAGCTCGAGGTGTCAGTGGCATTGCTGCAGAAAGCGGGAGATATGATAGGCCGTCAGGGGAGCCGGCTGGAGTGCGAGCGGGCCGATCATGACGAGGTCCAGGATCGCCTCAGCCACTTGGTGGACAAAGTTGCCACGCACGTGTTGCGGCTACACGATGCCTACCATCGTGCCAGCGCGACCATGCCGGCCATCGGGCTAAACCCGTTCGACCACCCCGTCGACTTCAACGAGCTGTGCCTTCCTGACCAGGTCTCCTTCTTCACCTATATCTCTGAGGTGCTGAGCCGTGTCCGCGCGATGGTGGGGGCGGAGCTATACTAGGAGGGATTGCGGGCTACCGTCTCCGTTGCCAGGCGAATCCTCTCAGGGCTCCTTCACCAGAATCCATTCGTGCCATTGGACGCCGTCTCTGACGAGCTGGCTCCCATCGACTGGGAGCGGGCTCTGCGGGCGGTTGCACCCTGCATCACCAACGTCGTGTGCCTCGAGAAGCAGAGAGACTTCGATGGTGTTTAGGCGCCCTCTGCATGGGCATGTCCATGTCTCGGCGCAACATGACCGTTGGATCAAACTCAGACGCGGCAGATCAGTCACTATAGCACAAAGCGTGTGGGTGTGTTTGGTCGCATTCTTATCTCAATATAGTTATTCCCTCTTCGTGTATTTGTGTTAACCTACTAGTGTGGACTCATGCACCCTTCATGCACTCTGCCAAACACCCAAAACTGGGTCGAGAAGGGTACATTTAATCCCATCCCATGCAGCCTTCATACACCCTGCCTAACACTAATTCGTGCTTCATATGGTTCATGTATTGTGGAGTACTGTCGCACCGTACTCTCCACGTGCTATAGACCTAGTTATGTTAACATTGATCTCACCGTTCATTCTCGACCGGACAGTCGAAAAAGCGGTACTATGTTACTGCATTACTGCTAATATAGTTGACATGCGCACAACATCATTTTTTATCGTCATATCTTACTACACTAGCAACAAGATTATGTATTACTGACGTATGAACCACTGCACATGCCTAGTAGTAGGGCACTATGTATGTTCAAGTGGCTGTCGTGTTTCACTCCTCTGTCGTAAGGGTGGAAATGCTTGCTGTAATCATTTTTTCCTTCAGAAAAACAGTTGACACGCTGTACCGTGCGGATCCTCCTCCAGCCATGCACTAAATTACTCACTTTCACTGACGTGTGGGACAACCAGCATCAGGGTCCACCAGCCATGCACTAAATTACTCCGTAGTAGAGTGACGGTAGACTACCCCGATCGAAGCACCATAGTAATGCCCAATGAGCTGTCAAATCACAAAATCCCCTCCTTTCTAGAAGTAAGTTCGACGGAGGAAGCAACCATCATTTCACTCCTCTCTCTCAACTTCCTCTCTTGAAGAAAACCCCCACTCGCTTCGCTTCTCCCTCATCTCATTCCTCATTTCACTCTTCTCTCTCAGCTTCCTCTCTTGGATGGACTCTGAGCACCGGTCGATGTGATGTCTATGGCTCTGGCCAAAACCGTCGAGGCTCATGGTATGAAGAAGCTCAAGCACCCCACGGAGACTACCGCAGACAAGCTCAAAGCCATCACCCTATCCGGGATCCCTCATTAAGCAAGTCAAGGTAATATCTCTTCTTGGCGATCTTTTTCTCGATCTTGATCGTGTTTTTTCATCTAACACGTAGTACTAGTACTAGTAGTACAACTTTCTGCATGATCTTGCATGTGATTTTTGTGTACCAAATGACGGTTCTAAATTCCTTTTTTGACCAAAACATGCGAGAGGTTGACACTGATTTCTTATAGATTACTTTCAACTACTCCCTCTGTCCCAAAATTGTTGTCATAGATTTTTCTAGATACGGATGTATCTAATACTAAAATGTGACTTGATACATCTGTATCTAGACAAATCTAAGACAAGAATTTTGGGACAGAGGGAGTACCTTATGAACATCAATGCTACCTCTGAAGAGGGTATATTTGCCTCAGTAACTTGTGTTACGGATATTGCAAGTAATCCCTCTTCTCTCATGCCTTTGAAGACATGTTCTAGTGTCTTTGCTCACTCATTTCTGTGCGTATATGTAGTCATATATGGAATCATCTTATATTTTATGAACGGAGGTAGTAATAAAATATGTTTTATATTTGAATTAGAACCTGGTCTGTGGTGGAGATGAAGTTCTCAAAGTCATGTTGTGTGAACTGGAAGACCTGAGGATGAATTCTACTACTGCACTACCCAGCTGCTCTGTCCTTGTCGCCACGTGTCCTAAACTAGTGTTTTCCTGTAGCATTGTTGTCAGGTGTGTTCTCGAGGCTGTACTTGACCACAACAATTTACTGGTTGTGCCTTTGATTACAAAGGGTGTGGTTCTTGTAAAGCTTCCCGACAAATCTGATGTGGCGTTTCTTCATCATCATGTTTATGAGTGGAAAGACCACTCTATTAGGTTCTGCAAGGTTGACGAGATGGTGATGGTGTAGGTAGACATCTCTCACGAAGTCCATGGCCTAGTCAGTTATGCGGGGTTCATCCCATAGGTCAGTGGCCAGAAATAGTCTGCAAAGTTTAATTAGTGCAACTTTGCTTACTGTAGTCTGTACTATTGTTTAGTACTTGATTTGTGTTTGTGAACCATGTATTGTTTAGTACTGCCATTTTTGGTGTGTGGTGAGTCCTGAGAACAGTCTATGTTGATGTCTGTCCACTCAATTTAGTCTGTGTATTTTGAAGTATACAGATCATTTTTTAGGACAGTTTAGCAATTATGGTTACACTCCAATATCTATATGCATTGCATGGTTTATCGCACGCACCAGGATTTCCAGTCCCATGGATGTTTGGTCCATACGATTTGTCACGACCTTTGGACTGTCCTGCTTGTGGGAGTAGGCGGGGGCCCTGCATGCCATCCGTAGTTCAACGATCAATCTTCTGTTTAGTACTTCAACATAGTGATTTCCTGGTAAGGATTCACTCGTGTCACATCAAGTAAATCTTATTGATTTACTGTCTAAATCTTATTGATACAATGCCATGTTTTCTTTCTTTTCCTGCAATTTTACGATGCAGGTTTTGCCATGTGACATTCATCATAGAATAGACCATTTGGTTTGCTCTACGATGGCTATTTTTGCAGGTTTCACTTCTTATGTCATGTCAGTAACGAAGGCACTGTCAATCACTTACATTACTGGAAAAAATTAGATCAGTCTGTTGTCTAAATACAAGATGAATCCCTATGATGAACTGCAGTTTGGTTTAACAAAAACGCCACAATTAGTCCTTCTCACGTTTAAAAGAAATGAAGAAAAAACTGGATCATGGTCACGGAGCCTAGTCAAGTTAGAAACCTGATGATAGCAGACCAGACACAATCACCACTGTCTCGCACATCGTTACCACCTTCAGCAACGGATAAAGCACCAGCAATTGCTCTAGCACTGACAGCGGCAGCAGCTTAGTCTGAGCAGTTGAGGATTGGGCACCGACCGTCCTACGTGTTCCACAATGTCCACAGCCACAACACCAAAGACTGCAAGGATCTCAGGCCCCTCCGCGACGGGCTCCTTGGTCGACGCCCCGGGTGCAACGATCGTGGCTACGGTCGCGGAGGTGGCCGAGGTGGAGGACGTCGGGACAGCCACGACTATCGCCAGGAGTGGCACGACCAGCCTCGGTAGGACCACTGGCAGGGCTAGCCTCGCGAGGGCGCCTGGAGGGACCAGCCTCGCCAGGATCAGCTTCAGGGAAATGCTGCTCTTCCTCCACTGCCTCCACCACAAAGGAGGAACGAACATCATCCCCAGGACGAGGGGGCCTGGGGCTTCCAGGAGCCTCGAGCCATCGCTTGCATCCTGGGCGGCTCTCAGGCCCCAGCCTCTCACCGCATCTTCAAGCAGCTCGCGTGCAAGGTTAACGCAGTGCTCCCCAAGCCCGAGGCAACTCGCCCGCTCAGGTGGTCCAAATACACCAACACCTTCAACTCCTCCGATTAGCTCAAGTGCGCGGCCACTGCTGGCGCACTCCCAATGCTCTGCTCGCTTGTCATCGGCAACGTGGTCGTCACAAAGACCCTCATCGATGGTGGAGCAGGGCTCAACGTTCACTCTGTCCAGACGTTCAACAGACTCCAAGTGCCATATCACCAACTTTAGCCTACCAAGCCATTCTCAAGAGTGACCGACGGTTCCACGCATCGGATAGGGCAGATCCGTCTCCCTGTCATCTTCGGCGAGCACGACAACTACCACACCGAGCTCATTGAATTCGACGTCGCCGACATTCGTCTCCCATACAATGCCATCCTTGGGTACCCAGCACTGGCCATGTTCATGGCAGCAACGCACCATAGCTTCAACGTCCTCAAGATGCCACGGAGCAGGGGCATCATCTCAATCACCTGCAAGGAGAAGGACGCGGTGTGCTCCCTCGAGCGCGCCTACCAGGCCGCAGTAGTTGAGAACCCTGAAGACAAGGGCGGTGTCCTCCCTCCTGAGGTCGCCCCCAAGACGAAGAAGCATAAGCTCAGCCAGGGATCTCATAATAAGGCATCACCCGATAGCACCGCGCTGAGCCTCGCGCCCCTGGATGGGGCGCCTTCACCTATCGCATAGGAAGGGACGCAGGGCGCCCCTCTCAGGCTAGGATCGGGGGCTCTCCTCTAGAGGGCCTCAGACCTAGCCAGCATCGCGAGGGAGGCGTCGAGCACCACGTGGAGGCATGCTTTAGCGCCCGCTTCCCAGGAGGAGGCGCAGGGCGTAAGGTGTCAAGCGCTCAGGAGTTCATCACCAAGGCTGTCCAGGAGATTCAAGAGGCAAGGGTTCTGCAAGGTGACCGCCGCCCACCGTGGGGCACGGCTCATTGCCCTGGAGAGGGTAAGGAGTTTCGCGTCTGCATCGACATCCCAGAGCTCAATAGGGTCGCAGGTCGGCAGCTCTTCTGGCCGTCTCATGTCGGCCGATGCGAGGGTCCGCCTCACATCTATCTTCGCATGCCCTTCGGCCTGCTGAGCGTGGCTGTGGTGTTCCAGCACAACATACGGGACGTCCTGGCGGCTCGGGAGACTAGGCATGAGGCGATCCTATAGGATATGGAGATGCACCTTTCAGGAGCCCCCGAGGCCCCCTGAGCCTCCCGAGTCTCGAGGCCAAGGCGTCTTTTGAGGGACAACCTCAGCGGTGCACGTCTCCGGCTACCCTAACATCTCGTTAGCAATGGTGCCAGGTGACATCTTTCTAGTTCGTTCAGTTTGGGGGCGCCCCTCGGGCTGCATTATCCCCAAGTTGCGTGGGTCCGTCCCTGCGGCATGTATCTCTTTTGTGTCTGTCAGAACTAGTTTACCTTCTGTTATGTGCTGCCTTAAGATTATCAACTGCCTGACCGGCGCTTTGTCGCCAAGAACGTCTCGCGCCCTTGCGAACCCACCCACGACCACCTCATGATTAAGGACTGCCACGACGTCTGTGCTCGGGTTCGTCCCCGTGTACGTCATCTCCCATGGCCCTTGGTGCCTTGTTCTCACATGAGCTAATCGCGGGAGGATAAGTGAGGGCACGCGACCTTGTGCCTCGTCACCACGGGAGCCGCGCACCGGTTATTTTTCTTCAAGATCTTTGCATGAGAAGACTGGGCACGACGTCTGTACTCGGGTCCATCCCTGCAGTGTCGATAAACCTAATGGCTGAGCTCTGTCTGGCGAGCTGGCCCCGTTCACATCACCTCCTGGGGTCATTGGTGTCTGGCCTTCTCATGCAGTAACAGGAGACTAACTTGGTGCAGGTTGCCTAACCATCTTGCAAGACTGACACAAGAGTTCCCAATCAAATTCAAGTGCAACCCGCCTTGAGGTAGGAACTCCTTAGTCCCGCGCTGGCTCACGGGTGCCCATACACACCTCCTCCAGCCCTGCCATGCAAGCCACGTGTCAGGGCGGGGTTGTACACACCCCGGGGGCTCTCCTCAGAGGGAGCCCCCTCCCATGCACTAGTGGAAGCACCATGCTCCGCGTTGGCCGTCAACATTGTCGAGGAGCGGCTATTCCCGTGCAAGAGCGGAAGTGCCATGCTCCACGCTGTTGATAAACAACTGACGGGAGCCTCGCGACTGCACTAACCTTAGGGAGCCTCCGGGCTCAGTGCTGCTCTCCCTCGGGAGGGTAGCGCAAGGGCACTGGGCACAGGGGCTACACTCAGGTCCTGCCTGATGTACACCACCTTGCCATGTCCCAAGGACCTGGTCTTCGCGTGCCCCTCCCTCCATAGAGCCCAGCGAGGAGAGGTATGATGGTCTGTTCACATGTCAAGGGGGACTCCTGAGCATCGCGTCTCAGGAGCCGAATTGGCCACGTAGCCCCTCACCCCTTTGCTCTTGTCTCGGCGATTCGGACGACACAATGATGCCTGAGGTATGCGCGGGCACGGGCCCTGCCGACGCAGAACACCAAGGCCTAACTCTCGTCTTTCGCTTCCCAAGCCGTTTGTACGTCAAGGGGGACTCCTGAGTATCACGTCTCAGGAGCCTAACTGACCATATAGCCCCTCAAACCTTGTGCTCATGCTGGTGATCCGGATGACCCAGCGGCGGCTAAGGTATGCGTGGGGTCAGGCCTGCCGATGCAGAACACCAAGGCTTGACCTCACGTCTCTTTTCCCGAGCTGTTCGCATGTCAAGGGGACTCCTGAACATCGTGTCTCAGGAGCCTAACTGGCCGTGTAGCCCCCTGGCCTCGACCTGGCAATCTGGACGACTGATACGTCTCCAACATATCTACTTTTCCAAACACTTTTGCCATTGTTTTGGACTCTAATTTGGATGATTTGAATGAAACTAACCCGGACTGACGCTGTTTTCAGCAGAATTGCCATGATGTTGTTTATTGTGCAGAAAACAAAAGTTCTGGGAATGACCTGAAAATCCACGGAGATAACTTTTGGAAAAATAAAAAATACTGGTGAAAGAATCAAGGCCAGGGGGCCCACACCCTGTCCACGAGGGTGGGGGCGGGCCCTCCCCCCTAGGCGCGCCCCCCTGTCTCGTGGGCCCCCTGATGCTCCACCAGCCTCAACTCCAACTCTATATATTCTGTTTCACGGAGACAAAAATCCGAGAGAAAGTTTCATCGTGTTTTATGATACGGAGCCACCGCCAGGCCCTAATCTCTCTCGGGAGGGCTGTTCTGTAGTCCGTTCGGGGCTCCGGAGAAGGGGATTCGTCACCGTCGTCATCATCAACCATCCTCCATCACTAATTTCATGATGCTCACCGACGTGCATGAGTAATTCCATCGTAGGCTTGATGGACAGTGATGGGTTGGATGAGATTTACCATGTAATCAAGTTAATTTTGTTACGGTTTGATCCCTAGTATCCACTACATTCTGACATTGATGTTGCTATGACTTTGCTATGCTAAATGCTTGTCACTAGGGCCCGAGTGCCATGATTTCAGATCTGAACCTATTATGTTTTCATCAATATATGTGAGGTCTTGATCCTATCTTGCAAGTCTATAGTCACCTATTATGTGTTATGATCCGACAACCCCGAAGTGACAATAATCGGGATACTTCTCGATGACGACCATAGTTTGAGGAGTTCATGTTTTCACTATGTGCTAATGCTTTGTTCCGGTTCTCTATTAAAAGGAGGCCTTAATATCCCTTAGTTTCCACTAGGACCCCGCTGCCACGGGAGGGTAGGACAAAAGATGTCATGCAAGTTCTTTTCCATAAGCACGTATGACTATATTCGGAATACATGCCTACATTACATTGATGAACTGGAGCTAGTTTTATGTCACCCTATGTTATAGCTATTACATTAGGAATCACATCTGACATAATTATCCATCACTGATCCAATGCCTACGAGCTTTTCACATATTGTTCTTTGCTTATTTACTTTTCCGTTGCTATTGTTACAACTACTACAAAACTTCTATCTTTACTTTTGCCACTGTTACCATTACTATCATATTACTTTGCTACTAAATACTTTGCTGCAGATACTAAGTTATCTAGGTGTGGTTGAATTGACAACTCAACTGCTAATACTTAAGAATATTCTTTGGCTCCCCTTGTGTCGAATCGATAAATTTGGGTTGAATACTTTACCCTCGAAATTTGTTGCGATCCCCTACACTTGTGGGTTATCAAGACAAATTTCTGGCGCCGTTGCCGGGGACGCATAGCTCTATTCTTTGAGTCACTTGGGATTTTATCTGCTGATCACTATGAGGAAATTGAAAGATGAAAGAACTAAGATTTTGCACTCCACTACGAGGGGAGTTAAGGAACTGCCATCTAGCTCTGCACTAGATTCTCCTTCTATTATGAGTAAGCTTGCGACACCTAAACCTGCTACTTCTATGAATTCTGATATGTCGCATGTTATTGATGATGCCACTTCTGCTATGCATGATACTTATGATGCAACTACTTCTGTGCGTGATACTACTTTGCCATTAGGTGAATTTCTTGATGAACAACTTGCTAGGGTTGGAGAGAATGAAATTATTAATGATGCTATTATTGATGATAGTGATGATGAAAGTTCTCCCCATGATTATGAATTACCTATTGTTCCTGAGGGTTATGTTATGAATGAGGAAGCTGCTAGAGCTATATTTGCTTGCAAAGATATATATGATCTTAAGAAGTTATTAGCTAAATGGAAGCAACAATCTCTTAACGCTAGAATGAAACCTGACCCTGCTTTTGCTACTTCACCTATCTGTGTTACTGATAAGGATTATTAATTCTCTGTTGATCCTGAAATAGTTACTTTGGTTGAATCTGATCCTTTTTATGGCCTTGAATCTGAAACTGTTGTGGCACATCTTACCAAGTTAAATGATATGGCCACCCTGTTTACTAATGATGAGAAGTCTCGCTATTATTATATCCTTAAGATATTTCCGTTCTCTTTAAAGGGTGATGCTAAGATTTGGTTTAATTCTCTTGATCCTGGATGTGTGCGTAGTCCCTAGTATATGATTTATTACTTCTCTGCTAAATATTTCCCTACTCATAAGAAACAAGCTGCCTTGCAGAAAATATATATTTTTGTGCAAATTAAAGAAGAGAGTCTCCCACAAGCTTGGGGAAGGCTTCTCCGATTACTTAATGCTTTGCCTGATCATCCTCTTAAGAAAAATGAAATACTTGATATCTTTTATAATGGACTAACCGATGCTTCCAAGGACTACTTGGATAGTTGTGCTGGTTGTGTTTTCAGGGAAAGAACAATCGACCAAGCTGAATTACTATTGAATAATATGTTGATTAATGAAAATAAGGACTCTTCCTGAGGCAATTGAGCCAACTCCCGAGCCTATTCTTAAACCCACTCCGAAGAAGAGGGGAGTTCTATTTCTCAGTCGTGAAGATATGCAAGAGGCAAAGAAATCAATGAAAGAAAAAGGAATTAAAGTTGAAGATGTTAAGAATTTACCTCCTATTGAAGAAATACATGGTCTTAATATACCGACTGTTAAAGAAATACATTGTCTTGATAACCCGACACAGGTAGTAAAGGTAAATTCTCTCTATAGATATGATAAAGTTGAAATTCCGTCTACTAAATTTCATAGCCCATGCTTAGATGAATTCGATGACTTTATGGCTAGACAAGAAAGTTTTAATGCTTATGTTGGTAAAGAATTGAAGAATAATGCTTTCGAAATAGGACGCTTGAGTGATTATATGGCTAGAGTTAAAGGTAAACTTAAACTCATTAGCAAATATGCTTCTATGGTTACCACTCAAGATGAGCAAGTACTTAAAGCTCAAAGTGATTTGCTTGATGAATTAGATAATAAACATGACTTTGTTGTTAGAGTGGCTACTAGAACTGGTAGAATGACTCAGGAACCTTTGTATCCTGAAGGACACCCTAAGAGAATCGAGCAGGATTCTCAGAGAAATAATTTAGAGGCACCTAGTTCTTCTAAGAAGAAGAAAAAGAAAAACGATAGGACTTTGCATGCTTCTAGTGAACCTATTGTAGACACACCTGAGAATCCCAATGATATTTCTATTTCTGATGCTGAAACACAATCAGGTGATGAACATGAACCTAGTGATAATATTAATGATAATGTTCATGTTGATGCTCAACCTAGCAGAAATAATGAAGTAGAGATTGAACCTGCTGTTGACTTGATAACCCACAATCAAAGAATCAACATTATGATAAGAGAGACTTTGTTGCTAGGAAGCACGGTAAAGAAAGAGAACCATGGGTTCAAAAACCCATGCCCTTTCCTATTAAACCATCCAAGACAAAGATGATGAGGATTTTGAGCACTTTGCTGAAATGATTAGACCTATCTTATTACGTATGCGCTTAACTGATAAGCTTAAGGTAAATCCTTATGCTAAGTACATGAAGGATATCATTACAAATAAAAGAAAGATACCGGAAGCTGAAATTTCCACCATGCTTGCTAATTATACTTTTAAGGGTGGAATACCAAAGAAACTTGGAGACCTAGGGGTACCAACTATACCATGCTCCATTAAAAACAAATTATGCTAAAACTGCTTTATGTGATCTTGGAGCCGGTGTTAGTGTTATGCCTCTCTCTTTATATCGCAGACTTGAATTGAATAAGTTGACATCTACTGAAATATCTTTGCAAATGGCTGATAAATCAACTGCTATACCTGTTGGTATTTGTGAGGATGTGCCTGTTGTGGTTGCAAATGTCACTATCTTAGCGGACTTTGTTATTCTTGACATTCCCGAGGACGATAGTATGTCGATTATCCATGGTGATCCTTTTTGAATACAACAGGGGCTGTTATTGATTGCAACAAAGGCAATGTCACTTTTCATGTTAATGGTCTGAGGAAACAACCTCAAGTTCATAGCATCAATTCTATTGGAAAAATTCCAACTATCATTATTGGAGGTTTTGAGTTTCCTCTTCCTATTGTCAAGAAAAAGTATGATATTCTTATTGTTGGGGATGTTCACATCCCCGTTGAGGTAACCTAGTGTTATTCGAAATTTCTCCGTTTCCGTGTTATTTGGAATGAGTTTGTTAATAAGACTTGATCAACCTTGTTAGTGGATTCATTTTGATGATCATGAGATGGATGAAACTAGAAGGCACAACCTTCTGTACCCTCTTTTTACTTTCTGTGATTTAGAATAAATAAAGCAAGAAAATAGTATTATATGCCTGTTTTCTGAATTATCCGTGCAATAAAAAAATATCCCAAAAATAAAAGTGCTCCAAATACCCTGCAAATTTAGTATGTTTTTTTATGGAATATTTGAGGATTTTAGTCACTAAAAACACTTCAGGGGGGGCAAGCACCTGGCCACGAGGGTGGAGGGCGTGCCCACACCCCCTGGGCACACCCCCCCTATCTCGTGGGCCCATGGTGGCCCCCCTCCACTTATTCCTGCACCCACACACTCCATCTTCTTCCCAAAAAAATCCCCATCCAGCTCAAGAACGAGTTCTAGCTCATTTTGCTGCGATTTTCGATCTCCTTGCTCAAAGCTCCATTCACGAAACTGCTTTGGGAGATTGTTGCTTGGTATGTGACTCCTCCATTGCTACAATTAGTTTTTGTTCTAGTGCTTTATTCATTGCAAATTTTTGCTGCATAGGTGACCCTGTTCTTGAGCTTGCATGTTGAATTTATGACGTCCCAAGTAATTCTAATGCATGATATAGGCTCTGGGCACTTGTAGGAGTAGTTGCTACCAATCTTGGTTAGTTTTATTCACTTTTATTTTTTAGTTACTAAAATTTCAGAAATTTTTCAAAAAAAGAATTATGTCTAGGAGAATGTACCGAGGTGGTTCCTCAACAAAGAAAGGACCCAGGCGTGCTATGCATGAGAAAGACGAATAACCACCAAGGGATGCTGAAGTGCAAGCTTGTGAGTGGCCATCAGACGAGTTTATGGTCAAAGCAGGCATCAAGGATGAATTTGACGCATATGAGCGTAATGCCGATCTTGAGGACTTCTTACAAGATAAGTGTCCTCAGTACTATCAATTGACTGATTCATTCGTAAGAAGATTTAAATATAAATGCTCGCGTAATTCTCAGAGTGTCCTGTTTGATATTTATGATAAATCTTATACCATGGACTTAGAAGATTTTACAACCGCTTGCAAACTCTTGTAGTGGGGCAATTTTAATGACCCCCATAGATCTGAATATAAAGACTTTCTTGCTAGTATTACTGTGGGAGAATATAGGGATATAGCACAAGCTACCATAGGGAGCATTCATTTTCCTGCTATACATTATTTTGCTCTCTTCATTGGTAGATGCATTAACGGTAAAGATGAAGCATGTCACATGTGTATCCCTTATCTTTGTGTCCTCAAGAGTGCTGTGTTAGGTAATAGAGATTACAACTTGGGGGGCAATAGTTGCACGTAGGTTGCATAATAATGGTATGTATGGAGATTTATTTGGAGGATTTATGCGACCCGTGTTGCTAATTATCTTGGTATAGCCCCACGAGAGGGGGATATGGAGTTGCTTCCTGCTTATTTATATTATGACGCGATGGTCAAACATCGTTTTCTTTTGAGTAACGAACAATTCCTCCAGTATCGACATCTTTGACAGACGTAGCGCTGTCCATGTTACTCTCCCTGCTCCTTCCCTTTTTGATTACCAGCCAAAATGAAGATATGTTGTTACCATGGAGGAGGCAGCTGAACACGAGGGAGAGTGGAGGCGGCTCGCCAACATGCCACATCTCAGGATGCATTTGCTGCTGCATCTCAGCACGACCCGAGTTATAACTACGAATATCAGCCAGGCTATCCTTGGCATTATACCAACTTAGGCCAAAAGCCTAAGCTTGGGGGAGTACGTATTTCTCACCGACTTTACATTCATGTTCACACACTATTCTAGTTGTCGGTGCTCATACTCTTTCATTGTATTATCCATGCTAGTTTAATTTTCTAGCTTTCTTCTTGTGTGTTTGATAAACCTTAAGAAAAACCAAAAAAATTAGTTAGTTTAACTTCCATGCTTGTAGTAGAAATTAAAATGAAAACCCAAAAAGATTTCTCGTTCTTGTTTTACTTGTTGGGAGCTTTCCTGTGTAAATAGTTTTATTTCTTTTCCTTCCTTTGGGGGTCAAGAGTAGAAGACCATACTGAAAATGTTTAGTGGCTCTCATATGCATGATTGTTTATTTAACTTAGAGCCCATATTACTTTGTCTTCTCTCTTGAGTTGAATGCTTGCAGATTCCAGCTTAGTCCAATGCACGTGCACTATTATTATTATACACACTGTTCGTTCATGAAAGTGAAAGGCAATAATGACGATATATGATGGACTAATTGAGATGAGAAAAGCTGGTATGAACTCGACCTCTCCTGTTTTTGTAAATATGATGAGTTCATCGTTCCTGATTAAGCTTATTATGAAGAAAACATATTTGCAATAACATTTAGAGATTGTAGTTGCTTGTTCCATGCTTAATTAGCTATGAGTTATAATGGTTTACCTTGCGTCCCAACATGCTATTAAAATGATTGTGATGTGGTATGACGGGATGGTATCCTCCTTTGAATGAATTGAGTGACTCGACTTGGCACATGTTCACACATGGTTGAAACAAATCAACATAGCCTTCACGATATTTGTGTTCATGGTAGATTATACCCTACTCATGCTTGTACTCTGACTAGCCTTCACCTGTACTAAGCGGGAATACTGCTTGTGCATCCAAACTCCATAAACCCCCAAAGTTGTTCCATATGAGTCCACCATACCTTCCTCTATGCAGTATCTACCTACCATTCCATGTAAATTTGTATGTGCCAAACTCCAAAGCTTCAAATAAAATTCTGTTTTATATGCTCGAGCAGCTCATGTTTCAACTAGGGTTGTCTGTATCTTCCATGCTACGTGGGTTGTTCTCAAGAGGAGTGGACTCCGCTCCTCATTCACGAGAAAGGGCTGGTATCCGGGATGCCCAGTCCCATGATCCAAAAAGATCAAAGGAAATCAAAATAATTAAACAAAACTCCCCCAAGTCTGTTGTTAGTTGGAGGCACTCGTTGTTTCGAGCAAGCCATGGATTGATGCTTGTTGGTGGTGGGGGAGTATAAACTTTTACCATTCTGTTTTGCAACCACCTATAATGTATGTAGCATGGAAGATATCGCCATCTCATAGATCTTGTGTTGACAGTGAAAGTATGCCGCTCAAAATGTTATTCATCTCTATTTTAAAATCGATCTCTGGCACCTCTACAAATCCCTGCCTCCCTCTGCGAAGGGCCTATCTATTTATTTTTATGCTGAGTCATCATCCCTCTTATTAAAAAGCACCCGCTGGAGAGCACACTATCATTTGCATTCATTACTATTGGTTTATATTGGGTATGACTTGACTGGATCTCTTTTACCACGAATTACAATGTTTAGTCAGTCCTTGATCTTTAAAGGTGATATGCATTTATGTTTTGTGGTCTCAGAAAAGGCTAACGAGATACCATCTTGTTATATCATATTATGATTGTTTTGAGAAAGTGTTGTCATCCGTGTTTTATTATTATTGCTCGCTAGCTGATTATTCCATTGATATGAGTAAATGTGACACCAAAGTGTTATTGTGAGTATGGTTAGTTCATAATCTTTGCTGAAAACTTGAATGCTGGCTTTGTATATTTACAACAACAAGAGCAAACAGAGTTTGTAGAAGTTTTTCTTTATCACTTTCACTTTATCAACTGAATTGCTTGAGGACAAGCAGAGGTTTAAGCTTGGGGGAGTTGATACGTCTCCAACGTATCTACTTTTCCAAACACTTTTGCCCTTGTTTTGGACTCTAATTTGCATGATTTGAATGAAACTAACCCGGACTGACGCTGTTTTCAGCAGAACTGCCATGATGTTGTTTATTGTGCAGAAAACAAAAGTTCTCAGAATGACCTGAAAATCCACGGAGATAAACTTTGGAAAATATAAAAAATACTGGCGAAAGAATCAAGGCCAGGGACCCCACACCCTGTCCACGAGGGTGGGGGGTGCGCCCTCCCCCTAGGCGTGCCCCCTGTCTCGTGGGCCCCCTGATGCTCCACCGACCTCAACTCCAACTCTATATATTCCGTTTCGCGGAGAAAAAAATCAAAGAGAAAGTTTCATCATGCTTTACGATACGGAGCCGCCGCCAAGCCCTAATCTCTCTCGGGAGGGCTGATCTGGAGTCCGTTCGGGGCTCCGGAGAGGGGGATTCGTCACCGTCGTCAGCATTAACCATCCTCCATCACCAATTTCATGATGCTCACCGCCGTGCGTGAGTAAATCCATCGTAGGCTTGCTGGACGGTGATGGGTTGGATGAGATTTACCATGTAATCAAGTTAGTTTTGTTAGGGTTTGATCCCTAGTATCCACTATGTTCTGAGATTGATGTTGCTATGACTTTGCTATGCTTAATGCTTGTCACTAGGGCCCGAGTGCCATGATTTCGGATCTGAACCTATTATGTTTTCATGAATATATGTGAGTTCTTGATCCTATCTTGCAAGTCTATAGTCACCTATTTGTGTTATGATCCGACAACCCCGAAGTGACAATAATCAGGATACTTCTCGGTGATGACCATAGTTTGAGGAGTTCATGTATTCACTATGTGCTAATGCTTTGTTGCGGTTCTCTATTAAAAGGAGGCCTTAATATCCCTTAGTTTCCACTAGGACCCCGCTGCCACGGGAGGGTAGGACAAAAGATGTCATGCAAGTTCTTTTCCATAAGCACATATGACTATATTCAAAATACATGGCTACATTACATTGATGAACTGGAGCTAGTTCTATGTCACCCTATGTTATAGCTATTACATGAGGAATCACATCCGACATAATTATCCATCACTGATCCAATGCCTACGAGCTTTTCACATATTGTGCTTTGCTTATTTACTTTTCCATTGCTACAGTTACAACTACTACAAAACTGCTATCTTTACTTTTGCCACTGTTATCATCACTACAAAAAAAATACACTTCCATGATGATACGCGTTTGTCACAGTAGGTCGCGATTTTTGTCATGCATGTACATCCATGACAATTTTATGACAGAATCAAGATAGTCATACCTGTGCTGTCGTAGAAGTGTTCCATGACATTACCAAAATTATCATCACGGAAGTGTCCACTTCCATGACGATAAATCGCGCATCACAGAAGTGCTTTCGTCAAGGGTGACCGACATGTGGCATCCACCGTAACCGAACGCCGTTAAGCTATCGGGTCCGGTTTTGGAACCGATAACCCGTTAACGGCCCCGACTAATGGGGATTTTCCACGTGTAGAATCATCATTGGCTGGAGGAAACACGTGTTGGCTCATCGTTGGAACAGATGTCATCCACTCATTGGACAGAAGGCGCCTATGATACGACGACATGTGGCACGGCCCAACAGTGGCCCCTTCCGGTGAAAAGGCCGGCCCGTTTGACTTGGTCAAAAGGTGGTGGGCCGGCCCATGGAAAGCTTGTTAACGGCCTATTCGCATATACCCCATTTACAGCCCGCTAACCCAAGGCCCGTTACGCCCTATCCAAATTAGGCCCAGTAGCGTCATCTGGGCCATCCAATATGATTCCAGCCCGTTTTCACTTCTGGCCCATGTATGGCCCATGACGTCTTTCGGCCCATATGAGGCCCTTTGTAACTCTTGGCCCATTAATGACCCATGGTGAAACTGGCCCGTAATGAACAGTGTATCACTTTACACCCATTAACAGCCTGGTGAAACTGGCCCGTAAAAAATAGTGTATCACTTTATACCCATTAACGGCCCGTTATTCCTTTGGGCCGTTTCCAGCCCAAGTTATCTTTCGGCCTTCTAAGGGCCCATTTATTCTTGGGCTCATTTGTAGCATTCGGTTACTTACGGCCCGTTACTGTCATTTTCTGCTTGTGGGCCAAATTTAGCCCATAGTTACAGTCGGCCCGTTTGTGGACCGTTAACCTGTTGGGCCATTTTCATAGCATCAGCAAATACAGCCTATTAACTGCCCATTATGGTCAGCTCATAAAACGTACGATTTCCATTAAAGGCCCGTCTATGGCCCATTGAAGGCCCGTACAAGACCCATAAATGAGTTGGCCCTTACAAGGCCCATCGATCCTACGAGACGTAGAAGGCCCATGGATCCTACGAGACGTAGAAGGCCCATGGATCCTACGGCCCATTGAAGGCCCATGGATCTGACGGCCTGTTGAAGGCCCATGGATCCGACGGCCCGTACATGGCCCATGGATCGTACGGCCCGTGAAGGGCCATGGTCGAGCGAGTTGGCCCCCGTTTGAACGATATAGCATATTCAAAGAATTATCCTACTCAATACTATCACCTCTAAAAAACATACACTATACAACAAAGAGACCAAGGCATAGAAAGGTAGAATAATCCTACACTATACAATAAAGAAATTACAGCAGATTATACCCACTGGGCATTATGGTTCGGCACAGGTGATAATAAAGCATAGAAAAACAGCAAATTACATACACTAGTCAAATACAGCTCATACATCATGGACGCGCATCATCTTAACTCCATTTGAACTATAATCTCTTCAGAAAATAGGATTGCCGGATTTAGATAGCACAAATTTCAGTCTGCAAAATCTCCAATTCCTTCATGGTTACCTCAGTGTCTTGTTTCATTTTTTTGACTCCTGCATCTAATACCTGCATGTCCAGTCTCAACTTGTTGATTATATGTTGACAATCATGTACACGTTGTATTGCCACCTCTAGTTGATGCTCGAGAACATCAGCACATTCCAATTCCAATCCATAATCATTCGGTAACGGCCATACCGCACTGCTCGCAGATCTTTGTGTTGATGTCACTTCATCCTGAAATGTTTCTGTAAGTACACATGACTAGGGCAAAAACATAGTTACAACAGTGAAGCAAGCAAGACACTATTTTGTACTACATGGCAAAATAGGACTAACAATAATGTTACACGTCATGAAGCATAAGTAGGTGATATTTTAAAAATTATAATAAAGATAGTCCGTGCAGCCTACATACAGAAATCCCTCTTAGCTCACCAGAGGAGCATGATGTTGGGGCCCAATCAAAAACACAGACAAGTTACAAATTTAGACAACACGTTGCGTATAAGTAAGCAAGCAGTTGGCCATTCTGTAGCTCAATTAAAGTCTTAGGGAGCATATTGAACAGTAGAGGGTTTCATACAAACATACTACATCAGGCAAAACTATGCAATCATTAGCATAGTATAAACTAGATTGTGAGCCTCATGCAATAATAGATGGTTAATAGACTTCAAAGCTTCAGGCACATTTCGGCAGAGTAATTAAATGGTAAGGCCTTTAATTATGTCAACTAATAGTTATACAAGTACCGAACATTAGGCATGATTATTTGGGCATCCCATTATCCGAGGACAAATAAAGCAATTGAAAAGAGCATAATGTCCCTGAAACAAACAAGGAATTGAACTGTTGAGTTGCATACTGTGGCTTACCTTAGCAGGTTGAAGAGGCTCCGTGCAGCTCCTACTTCTCTTGCAAGGCTCCTTCCTAACATCTTGTACTTGGAAATCCTCAATCTTATCTTCATTGCACCCCCTCTGCAAGGTGACACAAACTAGTTACTCGTCTCCTTAGAAGATAAATATGCATACTTTCCAGTCTGTGAACACAAAAGGATGAGATTATAACAAAACAATACCACATAATGAAACATGCCGCATCTCTTGCACTTGCACACAATGAAATGAGCATTTACTATGTCTGCACTATGTAAAAACTAGGCATACCTTCGAACTGGATCTCCAGGTACTCTTGGAGAGCCTACTGTCATGTACAGCCAAACCTTTATGTCATCTATGAGTTGGAAAAGGCCCCACTACAGCAGCCCTTAGTGTTTAAATCGTTGAAAAGCTCTGTTAGAGTGTTAGGTCAAGAACAACAAGTACTCAAATAAAACAGTCCTAGTATGGCTGGCTGATGCAAACAAGCAATTGAACAGATGTGTGAGCAAATCTTACATATCAAGAAAAGAAGCAAAGAAGGAGGCATAAAGACCATCACTTGACTGACCAGATTTAAGGGGCACTTAAACATCATGTGCAACGTATGAACTAACATAAATATTGCATATTCCAGATTCTACAATGGAATTCACATGTATTAGGTTATGCCATGTATGATGATGCCTAAATGTACAGATAGCAGGCAGGAGTGATTCATCATTGCACGCACAATTGAATTGCAGGTTAAGGGCCAGTTCGATTCCGCCTTTTTAGGGCATATTGTCAAAATAAGCCATAAAAGATGTAAAGAAGTCATTTTTTTAGTTATGGGCTTGGGCTTACCTAATTTCGCTTTGGAGGCGGGTGTTTCGGGTAGAACCTCACTAAAAATTGAAGGGAAGGGGAATAGTGAAATGACTCTATTGTCTGCCTATATTACACTCAAAATGCAACTGCTGACGCCCGTGTCACACCTTACCCTCAAGTAAAAACAAACACGCAAGCATTCATTGCCCTGCCCGCTTGCATATCGTCTCCCCTTTCCCTCTACCTCGATCCCCTGCCTGCAGCACTAGGGTTCCTCCAGCAAGCCGTCGCCACTGGTCCCATCTGGCCTGGTCCTTGACGATGCTATGTCCAGCTAGGCTACATGGCCGACGGGTAGGGGCAAATCTCCCTGGCTGCTCCTCCCTCTGGCGCCGCCCCTCATTCTCATGGTCTCCAGCAGCTGCTCCATTGTGGTTCGTCCAACACACTACTCCAGCGGGCGCTGCACAACTACGGCTGATGCCACACTACGGCAGAAGGCACCTTATTCCCCCTCCCCTCCTCCCAGGCCATGGCCTTGAGGTGCTGTTGAAGGATGAGCTCATCCAACAAGGTGAGGATCTCCTCTGAATTTTTGCCAAATTTTCATTCTGATCCACCATACGATGGATTGCTATGAGCTGCTTCTGCTGTTGCTATATGATGCATTGCTATGAGCTGCTCCTGCTGCTACTATATGATGAATTGCTATGAGCTGCTGCTATATGATGAATTGCTATGAGCTGTTGCTGCTATATGATGAATTGTTATGAGCTGCTGCTGCTGCTATATGATGAGTTGCTATAAGCTACTCCTGCTGCTGCTATATCATGAATTTCTATGAGCTGCTCCTGCTGCTGCTATATGATGAATTGCTATGAGCTACTGCTGGTATATAATGAATTGCAGACTGCTCCTGTTGTATGATGAGTTGCTATGAGCTACTACTGCTGCTATATGATGCTTTCAGGTGGTGCTGCTATATGATAATAACCAGCCACTTGGACCATCGAATTTCAATAAATAATTGTTCTTCATTTAAATGTGGCTCATGCGTTCTTCATTTAAATTAGGCAATGGGATCTCTATTGAAAACATTGACCAAAGTAGATTGTGCCAAGTAGATGGTATCTTTGTATTTGCATTTTGAGCAAATAGTGATTGTCTGTTTTCCTATCATATTAATTACTGCACTGGGTTCAATTTGTGATGTTTGCAAGTCAAATTAATTTCCATATGGGCAGCAAAGTGAAAAATATATAATGCAATATAGACTTTCCACTGATCATATCAAAGATAAGCTGAAAATGCAATGAAAAGAACTGGTTGGCTTATTACATGGAGCTTATATTCATAGGTGCTTATTTTCTTAGGATAACTCATAATAACTGTCCCTAAGAAACTTGGCTAATAGAACTGGCATACAAATAACATGTCACGATGATTGCAATGGAGGAGTGACGTACCATAGCACACTGTATAGGCTCACCGCTGCCTCTCCTTTTTTTGCGATGTTCCATGAAATTGCCACATACATCTTGTACTTTTTCATTGTGTAACCCTATCTGCAAGTTGACATAGCTATTTTCAGACATCTCTACATGTTACTTCATTGCATATCCCTTGCGCATATTTAAACCACCAATTAACGATTGTGTGCATACCATAAACTAGCCATGACTCTGTATGCTGGACTAGCAGGAACTCTAAGGGAGCCTAATGTAGTGCACTGGAATTCCTACATGCCACCTACGATTTTGTGTAATGTACTGCCCATGTTCCTAAATATATGTCTTTGTAGAGATTCCAGTATGGACCACATACAGATGTATATAGATGCATTTTCGAGTGTAGATTCACTCATTTTGCTCCGTATGTAGCCTATAGTGGAATCTCTAGAAAGACTTATATTTAGGAACGGAGGTACGAGGTAGTATCATGTATGACATCTACATATCTACTTTAGCAGCCAGTAGTAGAAATAATTGTCTGCACAAAGGGATTACTGGTCGAAAATCCTAGCAAAGCACGCTGGCAAGCACAAAACAATACAAGAGAGAGAGACGCACTTACAAGATCATAGCAATGCCTCAGTCCAGGATCTTGATTGGCCAAGCTGCATAACAGGTAACAGCGACCGGTTAGTATATTTGAAGTACATCGGGCAGGTGATGCTGGACGGGTTTAAAGGTGACAAGTACCTAGGCCGTGGCGGGTGCTTGGCATCTCTCTAGACTGTGGGAATCAGGTTAGAAACGTCAAGGGTGATGATGTTGTGCTGGCTGTCGAGGTCTGGTAAGGAGATCTAGAACCGTCGAGTAGGGTGTTTGTGGAGCGGCTCCGGTAGGGTGGACTACGGTGTGGGCAAAGCGGATCTGTAGCCGTGGACGAGGGCGTAGGTGAAGCTGCTCCGATGGTTGGGTTAAGGATGGTGTCGGCGATGCGGATCTGCGACCATGGACGGGGCGTCAGAAGCTGCTCCGGTGGTTGGGTTAAGGATGGTGTCGATGATGCGGATCTGTGGCCATGGACGGGGCGTCGAAGCTGCTCCGGTAGGTTGGATGAGGGTGCGAGGAAGCGGATCTGAGTCCGTTGACTTGTGAGTTGTCAAAGCGGCCTCGGTAGGGTTGAGAATGGTATAGGCGAAGCTACTCCGGTAGGGTTGACGATGGTGTCTGCGAAGCGACTCCGGTAGGGTTGAGGAAGGTGTCGGCGAAGCGGCTCCGGTAGGGTTGAGGAAGGTGTCAGCAAAGAGGATCAGCGGCCGTCGACGGGGGCGTCGGTGGGGCGGCTCCAGGGGGTGTGGACGAAGCGTCTCCGTTGGTGAGTACGAATAAGCAACTGTAGATGCACAGCGGTTGACGAGAGTACCAGCGAAGCAGATCCGGCGCCGTGGACAAGGCCGGCACTGAATGGGCTGTGGTACAATGGTGGATGAGTAGTCTACTTGTTTCTAGGGGAGGTGGGAGGGGTAGATAGGGCCGCAGAAGCATATGCGGCGAGGTGGACGCCGCTGTCAGTGAATGGGCTATGGTACGCCAGTGGATGAGCAGTCTAGGGTTTCGGGAGGGGAGGGGAGCAAGGGCGATGAAGTACGGACGGTGTGATGTAAGATGCTCTTGTGCTGTGGAGTTTGTTAGTCGTTTTTGTGGGAGGGGGAGAGGAAATGGGGGTGCCGTGTAGTGGGGGGAACCGGAAGTTACTAAAGCAGCCCCGACCTATCATGTAGATGAGGGCGGTATTGTAACTGTTGTTCTCCGTTCACCAAGGACAAAAGGGGGATTTCACATGCTAAAGACTAAGGTGGTGGAAATTTTAGAAGGAGGCGGGAGATTTTGCCGCCCTTGGGATCATTCGTATCCAGTTTCGACTAATTTTGGACCGTGCTAGCGGGAAGGTCATGCCAGACTGTGTACACGGGGAACGCGTCAACAGTTAATAACTGGTGTGAAGTCCACCCCAGAAAAAAAGACAATAACTCGGGATGATGCGCCGCTAACTTGGACGTTCACACGGGCGCGGCCAATCGTACGTGCGTAGTGGCGCGTTCACAAAAAAGGGATCAAATGCTCAGCCTATGTATTTCTCGTGTAAATAGATAATTTAGTGCCATTGGTTATTTACTTTAAACATAATGCATTGACGTGTTAGTGTAGAGGCGCACAAAAAGAAATGGATATTGTAGTCTGCTACTTAAAAGTGTTACCCCATATGATTACATAGCCTCCATTTCATAAATTGCATACCCGTTGAATTCATGTATGAATATTACATATATTACTTCAAAATAGAAACTTAAATCATCCAAGACTAATGAATTCGAATGGCCCTCACGTCGAGAGCTTGGGCCGATTCCGCATAGACTACGACGCCCTCTGCAAGAGGATGGAGGCTCTAGGTGGCAGTGATCGCCCCTGCCGCCCACTGAAGCATAGGAAGTACTTGGCCATGGACGAGTAAGTCTCTCCTTCTCCTAATTCCTCATCCGCTATTCCCTTTGCTGACTGTCGCCCTTCAGGATCCCTCCCGCCGAGCCTGTGGAGCCGGCCAAGAAGCCACCCCCTCAGGCTTCATCTTCATCGCTGACCTTGAGCGTCCCAAGCCTGTGCGCCATCCCCGACGCGAGTTCGGCTGGAGTGGCGGGCCGACCCGTGCTGTGCCTTGAGCCTGTGTGCTTGCCACTCTTCCTTCGTGAGCTTTCCAGGGGTACAACCAGCTTGCCCCGGGCTCCTCCACTGATCATGGACGGCGAGTGGTTGAAGTTGATCTTCGGCTCCTCTTCAGGGGATGGATCAGCGCCGAGCCGGATCCCTTGCGGGGCTCGTCCGACGGTTGTGAGGGCGCCAGCCCCCAGCCCCCTGCCGAGAAGGGGCGAGCCACTTCAGGGCCCTCCGACGATGTTGATGGCGGAGGACGATGTTGATGACGTGCTCAGGCGTGCGCGAGAGCGCAGCGCCATCCGCCGAGAGTTTCTTCAGAAGGCGAGAGATGCGGTGAGCCAGCTCAGTGTAGAGCTCGCAGGCCAGGATGAGCGTCTCGAAGCTGAAGGCTTGCGGCTGATTGAGGAACAGCGCAAGCTGAAGGTGGCCGTCGGTCTCGCGCGCCACCAGCGTGATCTCGACAACGTGAAGGCCGAAGCATCTCTTGTGGCCTCGCGAAAGGCCTGCTCCTGAGCCATTGAGGAGGCTCAAGAGGCAGACCGGTGACGCGAGATCGCGGAGGAGCGCGTGTGGGAGCTTCAAGCCTGGGGTAATTCCCTGGAGTAGCAAGTGGAGCTGCACTGAGCTGCCCTTGTGTCGCTGAAGGGGGTGCCCGCCAAAGAGGAGGAACTACAGAGGCGTGAGGAAGCACTGACGTTGGAGGCTGCCGAGCGCAGCCTCGATCTTGAACAGTTGGAGACGAGGGAGCACTAGATTACCCAGGCGGAGGATGATGTCGGCACGTGGGAGGTTCGGATCCAAGAAGAGATCGACCGCCGCGTGGTGGAAGGTCGCGCTGGTCTTGAGCGCGAGTATGAAGAGAGGTTGGAGCTGATGAAGGCCGAGGCTGCGGGCCGGACTACCGCTCTTATTACCAAGCTGACTGAAGCAACACAACATTCTGGGGCCACCGCAGCCGCCTGAGTCACGGCGTAGGCTGAGCTGGCCTCCTCCCGCGCTGAGTTGCTTCTTCTCCAACAGAGGGTTGATGATGCCGAGTCCGTTGCATGGCGGAACGAAGATGAGATTCGCCAGCGGCAGACGCTGGAGCACATGCATGGCCCCATGCTCCAAACACACAGGGAAAAGGCTAATGCGGCCTTGGGCAACATCTGTAAAGTGGCTGCCAAGGAGCCTCACGTGACCAACTACACCGGTAATCTCTAGTTCTTCACTGATGTGGTGACGCATTTGGAGAGTCGCTCTAAGAGGGCTCTCCAGCTTGTCAAGGAGAGGATCCGTGGCCTGCTCGCACGGGCCTTGTCCCATGTCTTCAGCCATCTTTAGAACATCGACCCTCTCCTGGACTTCGACGCCGCTATCGTCCCGGTGCCCGAGGCCATCCGAGGCGACCTGGCACGGTGGGTGGAGGACAACGTGGATGCACTTGTCCGGGCCTTCACCTCTGATGATGACGGGGTAGTTGTTGCTGCTGATGAAGGCTACATGGTGGACGGCAGCGAAGACGGTGCCAACGACGGCGAGGGTGAGGCCAGCGGCAGCGACAGTGGTGCCAGAGACGCCTCTGGAGGCGACCAAGAGGACGCGGTGAGTGACATGTCCGATTGGTCCTACGCCCTCCTGGCTGTTTATCCAGCACATAAAAAGCTCGGGCGTAGCCCTGAAGGTTGTAAGAGCATTTTGGGAGGGGAAGCCCCTCATGTAAAAAGGATTGTTGTCCGTGCGTTGTTAAGGACGGCACCGGATGGGCTCTCGTATGATGTTATAGGCTTTGTGATGAGCTGGTTGCTGTGATTTTACCTTTATCTTAGGCGAGCTTCGAGTATGCTTGTGGCGACTCTCTGAGGATCCCTCGGGATGCCTGTTGACCTTGCGGCAAGAGCCTTGTGAGAGAAAGCGCCGGCCGCGTGATGGCATGCGCGTGAGTGCTGGGTCTGGCCCTGCCCACGAGGGGCTCACGAGGGGAAGGCAGCTAGTGTGAATTCCAACTTTAGCAGAAACCAAAACACGAGAAGGCACGCGAACAAGACAAGACACCCCTCCCCGCATATGCAGACTCAAATTCAACTTCAACTTAGATCCAAAACGAGAAAGCTTGTCCACATAAAAGGAAGCAAAAGCAAAAGGACGCGTCCGACACCTAGTCTAGTCTTCGACGTCTTCTCACCAGCGCGGAGCTAAGTGCTGCCACTGGGCATGGGAGGGAGCGCCCGAGGCCCGAGGGCGGCTCTTCGGAGACTCCGGGGCGTGTACAGCCCCAACTCATTATTACGTGAGAGTGTCACGGGCGGCGAGCTTCACAGGCATCGGGCCTTCTTCACAGGAACCGGCCTTGCTTCATATTGCCAGATGAGGGCCCCACCTTGCGCCACCCTTGACCACCATTGACGGCGACCGGAAACCAGGACGACACCAACGGGGAAAAGGGGACACCAGCGGTTCCACCGACGACCACGGGTCCTCTGCCAGGGGCAGGCCTTGCAGCACCTCCCCAGCAGAGGGCCTACCTCCGAGGAACACCTTGCTCCGCGCACCGTGGGGAGGGGCCTGGCTCCCGGCCCCTCTCCTGCAACCCCCAGTGCCCTCCTCTCCAGGGGAGGGAGGCTGCCGCACTGGGGCAGCCTTCAGCTGCAGTGACCTAGACTTCCTGCGACCCATGGTTAGCATAGGCTTGCTCCTGAGGAATTTGGTGGTACCCGATAACTGCTGCTGCCGGCGCGGTTGGCCAGGCTTCCTTGAGGCTCCTGAAAGGGCTCGGCTTAGGGCGTCTCTTCCTCCCATCCTGGCCCAAGGAACGAGCCGTGGTCTTCTTCCAGTGCGTATTCCCGATCCACCATGTGGGGCACATAAGGCTTCGGGGTCGCCGCCCCAAAGGCTTCGCCATAGTGCCCCATGCTCCACGCGGTTCGGCTTGAAGCACCATCTTGAGGGTGGTAGGGTTGCGGCCCGCCCAGGCCGTAGGCAGTGATGTGCATGCCCTCACTTACCAGGGTTGGTGCTAATGCAGCCTGTCGCCCGGCATTGACGGCCAAGCTGGTGTTGATGAAGCCTTGAGGACGCCCGGGGGCGCAAGGGCATGGATGGGCCCGCCGTGCGATCTGTCTGGGGCCTGGGGTGGACGTTGGACGCAGAACGGATGTGTCCCTGAAGCGGCGGCATCTAGGAGCTCGGCGACGCGCTCCAGCAGCACGTCGTGGCTGCTTTCCTGCAGCCTGCACCGTAGCAGTTCTCGAGCCACCGTGAGGGCGGCCTTCATGTTCGCCTGCTCCCGTTGGGTGTGCAGTGATGTGGTCGCGGCGTGGTTTCAGGCCCTTGTTGCTGATCGTACCTGCCGCAGGGTGAGGGCAGGCGGCGCTTGACCTCGTCGCCCGTGCCCTGCAGCGTTCTACAGAGCATGGGCTTCCTGAGGCGTGGGGTTGAGGTCACCTTGGGCAGGCGGCGCGGCGTGGGCAGGCCATGCCGCCCAGCGGTCGGCGTTGGCCGTCGGGTCACCGGACATGGAGGCGACGAAGCGGTGGAACACAGGACGGTGGAAGAAAAACTAAGTCACACCCCTACCTGGCGTGCCAAATGTCGGATATTGGGTTCCGACAAAACCCTTAAGGTTCGAACTCTGGAGTGCGCGCGAAGATCTTCCCCCTACTAATCCACGTCCCAAAACCTCACTAAGAATCTAAGCTACACGATGAACAACACAAGGGACACAAGATTTATACTGGTTCGGGCCACCATTGTGGTGTAATACCCTACTCCAGTGTGTGGTGTGGTGGATTGCCAGAGGGGCTGATGATGAACTTGTGGTGGTGTGCTTCGAGAGGTATTGCTCCGTCTCTGTTGGCTCTAGGTGAGAACTTGATGCCTTCTACTGTGGTGGCTATCCCTATATATAGAGGCCCTGGTCCTCTTCCCAAATATTGAGCGGGAAGGGCACCAACAACGGCCATTTTGAAGGGGAACATCTAGCACAAGTTATCCTGACTAAAAGCTGGTCTTCGACTGCCAAAGGCGCTGGCGATGATGCCGTCTTGGGCTCCGCGGTGACCTCCGTCCTGCCACTCTGTTGTTCTTGGTCTTGTTGCACCGAAATGGTAATCTTTGCCTGATGCCTCGGTACTCCACGCCTGCACTTGCCCCCTTTGCACCAAAGAGGAAACAAGGACACTGCACAGGCCGGCGCCCACCTGGTGCTTGCCTGGCCTCGATCGTCATGGCTTGCGTCACGAGCACCTCGCGAGGTACCCTTGCCTTGATCTATCCGCCTCCTCGCGAGTTGGCCTGGTGAGGCCATTCCCGGGGAAGCCTTACGTTGTCCGCCCTGCGAGGCTTGGCCCCTCGCGAGGGTCTTGAGCTTGAGCTGATAAAGATGGGCCATACTGGGCCACCACTTGAGCCACGCCATAGGCCGCAGGCAGGCAAGTCTGAGGACCCCCGTTCCGGGAACGCCGACAGCTGACTTAGATCAGAATGACATGAGGTAAAGGAGTAAAAAGAGCCTGACGTTCCTTCCCACAATCAATTCCCCTTCATATAACTAAACCATTCCTAGACTCGATATCCACTAGCTTGCCTTGATGAACCTATAGGCAGTCCGGCTCTGATGCCAACGCTTTCAGGACCCCGATTCCAAGTCACACCAATCTAGCATGTAACACATCATATCACTTTGCGGCCTCACGCACGGTATTCCCACGGGTGCCACCTTACTGTCCCGGGACCGTTTGTGCCTTTTGGCTCACATATATGATAGTGTTGCTAGCATCCATATGACAAAGAACCCGGGCCGACATGACTAGTCGTAAACCGGTGCTAACTTACAGGGACATGCATACATGACCCAGCAACGAACGTGTCGATCAACAATGTATGAGCCCAAGTCATAGCAAGCTACGAGGACTTAAAGGAACAATGCGTGACATTTCCCCAAAGGGACAGACACAGGAACGAACAATGACACATGCCGGCCAGCCTAAGTGTTCTGAAGCAGTAGCAAGCTACCATGGCTCTGTGGAAGCACTAGGAGACTTTTCCCGGTAAGAGAGGCTATCAAGAATAAACTAGGTTGTCGGGTCCCACACATACCAAGCATTTCAAATCATACACACAATACGCTCGATATGTGCAAATACAACATGGCATCACAACAAAACTCTACAACTCAAAGTACTTTATTTAAAAGGCTCCGGAGAGTCATACATAACATATCCATATAGATAGGGGTCACACGACTTGACACTCAAGTCATACAAACATACAAGCGCATGCGGAAGCAAACTTGTATGAGTACAGACAACTAGAAAGAAAGAAGGCTTGACGAAGCCTGACTATCTACGTAGGCCCTTCACAAGCTCAGCGTCACCACCTGGGCGTCAAGTTACTCATCAATGTTGAGATCTACGTAAAACCCATCGGAGGGGGAGGTGTTCTCCTCTGCAATAGATTATTAAGCAAACATGAGTACAAAGGTACTCATCAAGACTTATCTCAGATCCTACATACATGCAACATCATCAACAAACGGGTGGTGGAGTTTATTGCGGCAAGCCAGCTTTGACTCTTGGCTATTCTACCCTTCGAATGACAATATCTTGTAAATGATTTTTCGCACAAGAGTCCACTACTCACCACAACAATACTCTACCACAGATCCTCTCCCGTCTTCCTACGAGAGATCCATCCACGGTACTCACACTTGTCTTGAGGATTTTAGGAGTATCCATTAACTTGTCTCTGAACTGTATAGGCAACCAAGTAGTCCTTTACACGAACGCGGCTCTTTGAATAGATGATGTTAACCCTGCAGGAGTGTACTTCTTCACACACGCTTCCAACACTATCTCTGTTTACACGACATGTACTCGGCAACCTTCAAGCGGAAGCCCAGCTAGGGTGTCAGCTATGACCTGACTAAACACACAAGTCCCTAATCCAAGTTTATCGCCTATTCGGGTTTCATTCGCATGGAAATCTGGCTGGGGTGTCCTCAACGGGCCCAAACGATGTGTACAGGGTTCCCGAGACACCAAACGGGCGCCTCAGTACACCGGGCCATGTACCTACTGCATCACAACGCACCCCGAGGGTCAGCGCTGTGCACGGCCTACAGTATACTACAAACACTAGAAACTACTTGCAACTCCTGGGCAGAGGACGAGGGCGGTTAATAAGTCGAGAGGGACCATTGGTTTTGGTCCCAATGCATGGTTGTATCTGATCTTAAATCACACATACAGATCTTAGTTCTTAGGGACGGTTCGAATGAAACAACCCACCATGTACTCCTACATGGCCTCTCATCGATACATTTACCAAAACATGTTCAACACATCGCTCTAATCACCAACACAACCATTTCACTCCAGCCCATCACCTAGATGAACCAGACATGACACGACTCTAAGCATAGCAGGCATAGCATGGTAGGAAGCACAAACATGGCTCAATCAACTCCTACACATGCTAGTGGGTTTCATCTAGTTACTTTGGCAATGACAGGTCATGAAGAGGAAATGGGTTCAACTACTGCAGCACACAGCAGTTTGAAGTAACAAGAGAGCAAGAGTGAGAACATGGGATTGTATCGATATGATCAAATGGGGGGGGGGGTTGCTTGCCTGACAGAGTGGTCGAGGGGTACTGTCCTTGAGCTGGATACTCGTGAATATCCTCAGGAGCAAAACCTACCACGAAGAAAACACCGGTAACACACTCAATACATGGCGATATGCAACAATATGATGGATGTTAGGGAACGTAGTAATTTCATAAAATTTCCTACGCACACACAAGATCATGGTGATCCATAGAAACGAGAGGGGAGAGTGTTGTCCACGTACCCTCGTAGGCCGAAAGCGGAAGTGTTAGAACAACGCAGTTGATGTAGTCGTACGTCTTCACGGCCCGACCGATCAAGCACTGAAACTACGGCACCTCCGAGTTCTAGCACACGTTCAGCTCAATGACGATCCCCGGACTCCGATCCAGCAGAATGTCGGGGAAGAGTTCCGTCAGCACGACGGCATGGTGATGATATTGATGTTCTACCATCGTAGGGATTCGCCTAAGCACCGCTACAATATTATCGAGGACTTTCGTGGAGGGGGGCACCGCACACGGCTAAGAGATCAAGAGATCAATTGTTGTGTCTATCGGGTGCCCCCCTCCCCCGTATAAAAATGAGTGGAGGAGAGGGGGCCGGCCAAGGGGGTGGCGCGCCCTAGGGGGGAGTCCAACCCCAACCGGGAGTAGGACTCCCCCCTTTCCTATTAGGAGTAGGAGAGGGAAGGAAGAGTGGGGAGAGAAGAAGGAAAGGGGGGCCCGGCCCCCCTCCCAATTCGGATTGGGCTTGGGGGGCGCCCCCTCCTTTGCTCCTTCTCCCTCCTTTCCACTAAGGCTCAATAAGGCCAATATACCTCCCGGGGGGTTCCGATAACGTCCCGGAGATCCGGTATTTGTCCCAATCTCACCCGGAACAATTTTGGTGTCCAAATATAGTCGTCCAATATTTCGATCTTTATGCCTCGACCATTTCGAGACTCTTCGTCATGTCCGTGATCACAACCGGACTCCAAACAACCTTCGGTACATCAAAACTCATAAACTCATAATAGAACTGTCATCGAAACCTTAAGCGTGCGGACCCTACGGGTTCGAGAACTATGTAGACATGACCTAGAACTATTTCTGGTCAATAACCAATAGCGGAACCTGGATGCTCATTTTGGCTCCTACATATTCTACGAAGATCTTTATCGGTCAAACCGCATAACAACATATGTTGTTCCCTTTGACATCGGTATGTTACTTGCCCGAGATTCAATCGTCGGTATCCAATACCTAGTTCAATCTCGTTACCGGCAAGTCTCTTTACTCGTTACGTCATGCATCATTCCGTAACTAACTCATTAGCTACATTGCTTGCAAGGCTTATATTGATGTGCATTACCGAGAGGGCCCAGAGATACCTCTCCGACAATCGGGGTGACAAAACCTAATCTCGAAATACGCCAACTCAACATGTATCTTTGGAGACACCTGTAGAGCTCCTTTATAATCACCCAGTTACATTGTGATGTTTGGTAGCACACAAAGTGTTCCTCCGATAAACGGGAGTTGCATAACTTCATAGTTATAGGAACTTGTATAAGTCATGAAGAAAGCAATAGCAACATACTAAACGATCAAGTGCTAAGCTTAACGGAATGGGTCAAGTCAATCACATCATTCTCCTAATGATGTGATCCCGTTAATCAAATGACAACACATGTCTATGGTTAGGAAACATAACCATCTTTGATTAATGTGCTAGTCAAGTAGAGGCATACTAGTGACATTAAGTTTGTCTATGTATTCACACATGTATCATGTTTCCGGTTAATACAATTATAACATGAATAATAAACATTTATCATGATATGAGGAAATAAATAATAACTTTATTATTGCCTCTAGGGCATATTTCCTTCAGTCTCCCACTTGCACTAGAGTCAATAATCTAGATTACACAGTAGTAATTCTAACACCCATGGAGTCTTGGTGCTGATCATGTTTTCTCGTGGAAGAGGCTTAGTCAACGGGTCTGCAACATTCAGATCCGTATGTATCTTGCAAATCTCTATGTCTCCCACCTGGACTTGGTCCCGAATGGAATTGAAGTGTCTCTCGATGTGCTTGGTCCTCTTGTGAAATCTGGATTCCTTTGCCAAGGCAATTGCATCAGTATTGTCACAGAAGATCTTCATTGGTCCCGATGCACTAGGTATGACACCTAGATCGGAAATGAACTCTTTCATCCAGACTCCTTCGTTTCCTGCTTCTGAAGCAGCTATGTACTCCGCTTCGCATGTAGATCCCGCCACGACTCTTTGTTTAGAACTGCACCAACTGACAGCTCCGCGGTTCAATATGAACATGTATCCGGTTTGCGATTTAGAATCATCCGGATCAGTGTCAAATCTTGCATCGACGTAACCATTTACGACTAGCTCTTTGTCATCTCCATAAACGAGAAACATATCCTTAGTCCTTTTCAGGTATTTCAGGATATTCTTGACCGTTATCCAGTGATCCACTCCTTGATTACTTTGGTACCTACCTGCCAAGCTTATTGCTAAGCATACGTCAGGTCTGGTACACAGCATTGCATACATGATAGAGCCTATGGCTGAAGCATGGGAACATCTTTCATTTTACCTCAATCTTTTGCTGTGTTCGGGCATTGAGTCTGACTCAACTTCACACCTTGTAATACAGGCAAGAATCCTTTCTTTGCCTGGTCAATTTTGAACTTTTTCAAAACTTTATCAAGGTATGTGCTTTGTGAAAGTCCAATCAAGCGTCTTGATCTATCTCTATAGATCTTGATGCCCAATATGTAAGCAGCTTCACCGAGGTCTTTCATTGAAAAACTTTTATTCAAGTATCCCTTTATGCTATCCAGAAATTCTATATCATTTCCAATTAACAGTATGTCATTTACATACAATATCAGAAATGCTACAGAGCTCCCACTCACTTTCTTGTAAATACAGGCTTCTCCAAAAGTCCGTATAAAACCATATGCTTTGATCACACTATCAAAGCGTTTATTCCAACTCCGAGAGGCTTGCACTAGTCCATAAATGGATCGCTGGAGCTTGCACACTTTGTTAGCACCTTATGGATCGCCAAAACCTTCCGGCTGCATCATATACAACTCTCCTTCCAGAAATCCATTCAAGAATGCTGTTTTGACATCCATTTGCCAAATTTCATAATCATAAAATGCGGCAATTGCTAACATGATTTGGACAGACTTCAACATCGCTACAGGTGAGAAAGTCTCATCGTAGTCAACCCCTTGAACTTGTCGAAAACCTTTCGCAACAAGTCAAGCTTTGTAGACAGTTACATTACCATCAGCGTCAGTCTTCTTCTTGAAGATCCATTTATTCTCGATGGCTTGCCGATCATCGGGCAAGTCAACCAAAGTCCACACTTTGTTCTCATACATGGATCCCATCTCAGATTTCATGGCCTCAAGCCATTTTGCGGAATCTGGGCTCATCATGCTTCCTCATAGTTCGTAGGTTCGCCATGGTCAAGTAACATGACTTCCAAAATAGGATTACCGTACCACTCTGGTGCGGATCTTACTCTGGTAGACCTACGAGGTTCAGTAGTAGCTTGATCTAAAGTTTCATGATCAATATCATTAGCTTCCTCATTGATTGGTGTACTTGTCACAGGAACCGGTTCTTGTGATGAACTACTTTCCAATAAGGGAGCAGGTACAGTTACCTCATCAAGTTCTACTTTCCTCCCACTCACTTATTTCGAGAGAAACTCCTTCTCTAGAAAGGATCCGAATTTAGCAAAAAAAATCTTGCCCTCAGATCTGTGATAGAAGGTGTACCCAATAGTCTCTTTTGGGTATCCTATGAAGACACATTTCTTCGATTTGGGTTCGAGCTTATCTGGTTGAAGTTTCTTCACATAAGCATCACAGCCCCAAACTTTAAGAAACGACAACTTTGGCTTCTCGCCGAACCACAGTTCATAAGGCGTCGTCTCAACGGATTTTGATGGTGCCCTATTTAACGTGAATGCGGCCGTCTCTAAAGCATAACCCCAAAACGATAGCGGTAAATCAGTAAGAGACATCATGGATCGCACCATATCTAGTAAAGTACGATTACGACATTCGGGCACACCATTTCGTTATGGTGTTTCGGGTGGCGTGAGTTGCGAAACTATTCCGCATTGCTTCAAATGTAAACCAAACTCGTAACTCAAATATTCTCCTCCATGATCGGATCGTAGAAATTTTATTTTCCTGTTACAATGATTTTCCACTTCACTCTGAAATTCTTTGAATTTTTCAAATGTTTCAGACTTGTGTTTCATCAAGTAGATACACCCATATCTCCACCATGAGCCTCAATATTCATTGGACCACAAACATCAGTATGTATGATTTCCAACAAATCGGTTGCTCGCTCCATAGTTCCGGAGAACGGCGTTTTAGTCGTCTTGCACAAGAGGCACGGTTCGCAAGTACCAAGTGATTCATAATCAAGTGATTCCATAAGTCCATCAGTATGGAGTTTCTTCATGCGCTTTACACCAATATGACCTAAACGGCAGTGCCACAAATAAGTTGCACTATCATTATCAACTCTGCATCTTTTGGCACCAACATTATGAATATGTGTATCACTACTATCGAGATTTAACAAAAAATAGACCACTCTTCAAGGGTGCATGACCATAAAAGATATTACTCATATAAATAGAACAACCATTATTCTCTGATTTAAATGAATAACCGTCTCGCATCAAACAAGATCCACATATAATGTTCATGCTCAACGCTGGCACCAAATAACAATTATTTAGGTCTAAAACTAATCCCGATGGTAGATGTAGAGGTAGCGTGCCGACCGCGATCACATCGACTTTGGAACCATTTCCCACGTGCATCGTCACCTCGTCCTTAGCTAATCTTCGCTTTATCCGTAGTCCCTGTTTCGAGTTGCAAATATTAGCAACAGAACCAATATCAAATACCCAGGTGCTACTGCGAGCATTAGTAAGGTACACATCAATAACATGTATATCACATATACCTTTGTTCACTTTGCCATCCTTCTTATCAGCCAAATACTTGGGGCAGTTCCGCTTCCAGTGTCCAGTCTGCTTGCAATAGAAGCACTCAGTCTCAGGCTTAGGTCCAGACTTAGGTTTCTTCTCTTGAGCAGCAACTTGTTTGCTGTTCTACTTGAAGTTCCCCTTCTTCTTCCCTTTGCCCTTTTTCTTGAAATGGTGGTCTTATTGACCATTAACACTTGATGCTCCTTCTTGCTTTCTTCCTCCGCAGCTTTCAGCATTGCAAAGAGCTCGGGAATAGTCTTGTCCATCCCTTGCATATTATAGTTCATCATGAAGCTCTTGTAGCTTGGTGCAAGTGATTGAAGAATTCTGTCAATGACACTATCATCAAGAAGATTAACTCCCTGTTGAATCAAGTGATTATTATACCCAGACATTTTGAGTATGTGTTCACTGACAGAACTATTCTCCTCCAGCTTACAGCTATAGAACTTATTGGAGACTTCATATCTCTCAATCCGGGCATTTTCTTGAAATATTAACTTCAACTCCTGGAACATCTCATATGCTCCATGACGTTCAGAACGTCGTTGAAGACCCGGTTCCAAGCCGTAAAGCATGGCACACTGAACTATCAAGTAGCCATCAGCTTTGCTCTGCCAAACGTTCTTAACATCGTCATTTGCATCTGCAGCAGGCCTGGCACCTAGCGGTGCTTCCAGGACGTAATTCTTCTTTGCAGCAATGAGGATAATCCTCAAGTTACGGACCCAGTCCGTGTAGTTTCTACCATCATCTTTCAACTTAGCTTTCTCAAGGAACACATTAAAATTCAACAGAACAACAACACGAGCCATCTATCTACAACAGACATACACAAGCAAAATACTATCAGGTACTAAGTTCATGATAAATTTAACTTCAATACTTAAGAACTCCCACTTAGACAGACATCTCTCTAGTCATCTAAGTGATCACGTGATCCAAATCAACTAAACCATGTTCGATCACCACGTGAGATGGAGTAGTTTCAATGGTGAACATCACTATGTTGATCATATCTACTATATGATTCACGTTCGACCTTTCGGTCTCCGTGTTCCGAGGCCATATCTGTATATGCTAGGCTCGTCAAGTTTAACCTGAGTATTCCGCGTCTGCAACTGTTTTGCACCCATTGTAATTTAACGTAGAGCCTATCACACCCGATCATCACGTGGTGTCTCAGCACGAAGAACTTTCGCAACGGTGCATACTCAGGGAGAACACTTCTTGATAATTTAGTGAGAGATCATCTTAAAATGCTACCGTCAATCAAAGCAAGATAGGATGCATAAAAGATAAACATCACATGCAATCAATATAAGTGGTATGATATGGCCATCATTATCTTGTGCTTGTGATCTCCATCTCTGAAGCACCGTCGTGATTACCATCGTCAGCGGCGTGACACCTTGATCTCCATCGTAGCATCATTGTCGTTACGCCATCTATTGCTTCTACGACTATCGCTACTGCTTAGTGATAAAGTAAAGCAATTACAGGGCATTTGCATTTCATACAATAAATGGACAACCATATGGCTCCTGCCAGTTGCCGATAACTCGGTTACAAGACATGATCATCTCAAATAATAAAATATAGCATCACGTCTTGACCATATCACATCACAACATGCCTTGCAAAAACAAGTTAGACGTCCTCTACTTTGTTGTTGCAAATTTTACGTGGCTGCTACGGGCTGAGCAAGAACCATTCTTACCTACGCATCAAAACCACAACGATAGTTTGTCAAGTTAGTGTTGTTTTAACCTTCACAAGGACCGGGCATAGCCACACTCGGTTCAACTAAAGTTGGAGAAACAGACACCCGCCAGCCACTTGTGTGCAAAGCACGTCGGTAGAACCAGTCTTGCGTCAGCGTACACGTAATGTCGGTCCGGGCCGCTTCATCCAACAATACCGCTGAACCAAATTATGACATGCTGGTAAGCAGTATGACTTGTATCGCCCACAACTCACTTGTGTTCTACTCGTGCATATAACATCTACGCATAAAACCTGGCTCGGATGCCACTGTTGGGGAATGTAGTAATTTCGAAAAATTTCCTACGCACACACAAAATCATGGTGATGCATAGCAACGAGAGGGGAGAGTGTTGTCCATGTACCCTTGTAGACAGAAAGCGGAAGCATTAGAATAACGCGGTTGATGTAGTCGTACGTCTTCACAGCCCGACCGATCAAGCACCAAAACTACGGCACCTCCGAGTTCTAGCACACGGTCAGCTCGATGACGATCCCCAGACTCCGATCCAGCAGAATGTCGGGGAAGAGTTCCGTCAGCACGATGGCGTGGTGACGATCTTGATGTTCTACCGTCACAGGGATTCGCCTAAGCACCGCTACAACATTATCGAGGACTTTGGTGGAGGGGGGCCCCGCACACGGCTAAGAGATGAAGAGATCAATTGTTGTGTCTATGAGGTGCCCCCCTCCCCCGTATATAGAGGAGTGGAGGAGAGGGGGCCGGCCAAGGGGGTGGCACGCCCTAGGGGGAGAGTCCAACCCCAACCGAGAGTAGGACTCCCCCCTTTCCTATTAGGAGTAGGAGAGGGAAGGAAGAGTGGGGAGAGAAGAAGGAAAGGGGGGCCGGCCCCCCAACCCAATTGGGGGGCATCCCACCTCCTTTTCTCCTTCTCCCTCCTTTCCACTAAGGCCCAATAAGGCCCATATACCTCCCGGGGAGTTCCGATAACCTCCCGGAGATCCGGTATTGTCCCAATCTCACCCGGAACATTTCCGGTGTCCAAATATAGTCGTCCAATATATCGATCTTTATGTCTCTACCATTTCGAGACTCCTCATCATGTTCGTGATCACATCCGGGACTCCGACCAACCTTCGGTACATCAAAACTCATAAACTCATAATAAAACTGTCATCGAAACCTTAAGCGTGCGGACCCTACGGGTTTGAGAACTATGTAGACATGACCTAGAACTGTTTCTGGTCAATAACCAATAGCGGAACCTGGATGCTCATATTGGCTCCTACATATTCTACGAAGATCTTTATCGGTCAAACCGCATAACAACATACGTTGTTCCCATTGTCATCGGTATGTTACATGCCCGATATACGATCGTCGGTATCCAATACATAGTTCAATCTCGTTACCGGCAAGTCTCTTTACTCGTTACGTAATGCATCATTCCGTAACTAACTCATTAGCTACATTGCTTGCAAGGCTTATATTGATGTGCATTGCCGAGAGGGCCCAGAGTTACATCTCCGACAATCGGAGTGACAAAACCTAATCTCGAAATACGCCAACTCAACATGTATCTTTGGAGACACCTGTAGAGCTCCTTTATAATCACCCAGTTACATTGTGACATTTGGTAGCACACAAATTGTTCCTCTGATAAACGGGAGTTGCATAATCTCATAGTTATAGGAACTTGTATAAGTCATGCAGAAAGCAATAGCAACATACTAAACGATCAAGTGCTAAGCTTAACAGAATGGGTCAAGTCAATCACATCATTCTCCTAATGATGTGATCCCGTTAATCAAATGACAACACATGTCTATGGTTAGGAAACATAACCGATTAATGAGCTAGTCAAGTAGAGGCATACTAGTGACATTAAGTTTGTCTATGTATTCACACGTGTATCATGTTTCCGGTTAATACCATTATAACATGAATAATAAACATTTATCATGATATGTGGAAATAAATAATAACATTATTATTGCCACTAGGGCATATTTCCTTCAATGGATGCATATGACATGGAAAAATGAGTGTGTTGGGCTAATGCAACTAAAATAGGGTGGTTTGAGTTATTTTGAACCAAAGGTTCAACTCCAAACTCAAATTATGAATTAAAATAGTGCATTATCATGTTTTTATCTAAACAGCAAGGTTAAGTTACTTTATCATGATGAAACAAGTACAGATGAATAGATTGGATTTTTCTAATCATTTTTCATATATAAATCTTTTCATTTGGAGTTATAGATTAATTTCTATGATATTTTTGAAGTTTATAACAATTTCTGGAATTTTCTGAACAAGTTCTAATTCAGCAAAATCTTTACTGTGCCAGCATTGCGTCCTGTGACGTCAGCCGGTCAACAGGGCCGGTCAATGTCAAACCTGATGTGTGGGGTCCACACATCAGTGACTCAGTTAGTTAACTAACTAGTTAAGAGTTAATTAGCCACTAATCTAAACTTTGACTAGGGCTGGGCCAACATGTCAGCGGCCGAGGGGGGTAAAATCCCTCTTCGGCAGGGACAAACCACTGGCGTTTAAACGCGGGCGACGACCAAATGCGGCGGAGCAGCGCGTGTTTCGTGCTCCGGTGACCAAATGGACGGCGGAGGCCATATACGTGTAGCTGGGAGCGAGCTGCATCCATTGGTGCTGGTGGTTGGACCTGGGGTGGCCGGAAATGACGCCGACCACAACTTTGGCTGTTGCCGGAGCTCGGGGGACCTCGGTGTCATCGCTACGACGTGCGCGTGGGCGTGAAGTTAACTCCTACGTGCTCTACGGGGTGCGGTGAGCAAGGTGGACATGTCAGCCGAGCCGTTACATGGCCGTAGACACGTCGCGGCGAGCGCATGCATGCGACGAAGGGAACGGAGTGGGAAGATGGTCAGTTGCTCACAGCGGTCTCGACAAGCGGGTCAGCGAGGTCGGGGTAGAGCTGGAGCGGTCAGGGCGGCGAAGGGGATCTTCGGCGATGGCAGATCAGGACGAGCTCGGTGCAGCATCTCCGGGGCAAGCGAGCACTCGGGGCTCGCTCTGCTTGATGAAGTGGTTGTCGGCAGGACTCTTGGAAAATGCGGAACGACGAGGAGGCGACGGTGTCTGTGAGCTTCATGATGGCACGGGCGCAGCTGCGTCGGCCATGGTGGGGAGAGGCTAAGGAGAGGAGCAGGAGGGAAGTCAGGTGTCGGGGAGATCAGGGCAACACCGAGGAGGGCCTTCGTGGCGTCGAAGCAGTGTCCAGGCGAGCAGATGAGCAGGGTGGTGGCATGGCAAGCTCAGGCACGCGGGCGCACACCTATCTACCTGCCTGGCGGGAGGAAGCAGATGACTGGCACTGGGCCAGCACAGTGCTGGGCCGGGTAGTGGGCTGCCAAGTGGGCTACGCCAGGTAAGTCCTTTTTCCTTTTCATTCTGTTTTCTATTACTTACTGTTAGTTTTGGATTTAATAAAAATGCCAGGGCATTTTCAAAAATCCTGAAATTGTTTGTGGCCACTGTTTGGAACAGTTCTAACAGCCCTCATTTCCTTTCATGATTATTTGGACCTGTAAAATAAATTATAGAATTTAAATGCCCAAATGCAAATAACTTATGATTTAATTCAGTGACCCAAGGTGACCTAGAAAATGTGAACCATTTTTGGCAGAGGTTCTAAACCAAGACAAAAATGATGAACATGTTTGAAGGGCATTTTAGGTTCATTGAAAAATATTTTAGAAAACCCTAGTTGGTTTAGGTGGGTTTGGGGTTTATGCCATCCCCATTTCAAGTTTCTAAAAAAATTAAACATGATGCATCACTCTAATGCAAGCACTGACTAGGGTTTGTGACAGCCCTTGTCGGTGATGATGCGATTAGGAACCCCAAACCGACTCGCGAGGCCCTTGATGAACTTGACGGCCGAGCCGGCCAAGATGGTGCGGACAGCTTCTACTCCACCTACTTGGTGAACCTGTCGATGGCGACGTAGAGGTAGCGGTAACCCCCAAACGCTCGAGGGAATGGTCCCAAGATATCCAGCCCCCAGACCGTGAACGACCACCTGAGTGGGATGGTCTGGAGGCCCTGAGCGGGCTAATGGATCTACTTGGCATGGAATTGGCAGGCTTCACAGGATTTCACCAGCTCAGTGGTGTTGTTCAATGGCGTGGGCTAGTCAAACCCACTGCAGAACACTTTGCCCACGAGGGCGCGTGATGAAGAGTGATGTCTGCAGTCCCCGCCATGTATGTCGGCCAGCAGCTCGAGCCCCTACTCCCTGGAGATGCATCGCAAAGAAACATCATTGGGCCGCTTATGGTATAGCTCACCGTCCTTGATGTAGTATGTGGTGGCCTAGCGAGCCACACGCTTGGCATCCTCCTCCTTCTCCGGTAGGATCCCTTGAAGCAAGTACACCTTGAACTCCTCGGTCCAGCACCCTACCTTAGGATCGAGCGCGAGGAGCAGACGGGCCCCCGTGGTTGGGCCGCAAGCCAGGGCGCCTGTCGCAGGGGCTCGAGGAAGGTCCTCTGAAGGCGGTGCTGGTTCCACAGCAGAGGGAGTTGCTGACGGCTTGAAGTTCCATTCCTCAAAAATACCTAGCTCCTGAGGCAGCCGCCGGGACGCCCTCTTGGCGATGTCATCCACCTCCTTGTTTGTGCCTCATGGCATGTGCTGTAATTCCAAGCCCAAGAATTGTTTTTCCATTTTGCGTACCTCTTCCAGGTATGATTCCATGTGCTCATCCTTCGGGGTGTATGCTTTGTTGGAGAAGCTGACGAGGAGCTGGGATTCGCCCCTGATGGTGAGGCGCTTCACCGCCAGCGCCGCTGCAGCTCTGAGGCCGGCAATTAGGCCTTCGTACTCTCGATGTTGTTGGAGACATTTTCGCCCTGCTGGAAGCAGAGTTGCATAGCTTAGTAGAGCTTGTCCTTTTCGTGTGAAATGAGCACTGCTCTAGCCCACGCGCCCGGTGCGCGAATGCGCCGTTGAATTACACTATCCATCCATCTGGCGCCTCATGTCCGGGCAGGAGGGAACGGTCCTCGCATACTTCACGGTCAGGGACGTCGGTCCATTCTGCCATGAAATCTGCAAGTATGATGCATGTCCGGTTTAATGAGGCATGGCATGGCAAAGTGCAACAAACAATACTACAAGTTAAGTGGAGCTCAATATGCAACGAGTTGCATATTGACGAAGCACCACATCAATTATTTAGTACTCTCTTGTTTAGGAACACAACAATATTACATGTTGTTATAAACATGGCAAGAGATGAAACATAATTAAACTAACTATTTAGGCAAGTTTAAGTGAGGCCGGAAACAACAAACAACAATTCCGTAAATCCCCATATGTTTTTAGCAATTTAACGGAAACAACAATTTTAAACATTTTAATTGTTGTTATCATGATGCGGATGACATATGCAAGTTTTATGCAATTTTATGAAAATGTTGACATGAGCATGTTATGAAGCACTTGGTCACCATGGCGGAACGAAAGGGGTGCCACGGCAACGATAGCGGAAATGGTGCCACGGCAACATATCGGTTCCGGTAGCTCACAGAGATACCGGTGCAAAAGGAAGTGGGCGTGAGCATGTCATGCAAGGATGGTGTGGTGATCCCGGATTCCGGGTTCCCACGGGACGGCGGCATGGCAAACGAGGAGGGACGTGCATGAAGCAAACGGGCACGATGCAAACATAGGGTGCATCTCATACCACACATGCATTCGGTCCACGGTTAATCATCTCGGGGTTATACCTTTGAAGCATGCATTTTCGGAGCAGTTCGGGTTTGGTACGATGTAGAGGAAGTAGTCGTTCACGGGTCGTCGTGGGAAGTAGTTGTACACGTTTCATAGTTGAAGTAGTGGTACACGTTCGCTTTGGAGAGGTACTTGACGAATCCAAGTCTTCGGGGCGACGGTCGTGGTACACACATTGTTGGGGTACTTGTCGGTCCGGTCTTGGCGACGGTAATTGTACACGGGTCGTAGATGTTCAGGTCATCGGTAGAGGTACTTGTCGCGTCTCTGAGCGTAGTCGACCTTGGCATATCCGAAGGGCTACTTGGCGAACAACGGTCGTCGTGGTACTTGTAGCTCGTGTAACTCCACAGTTCGTTGCGTGAAGATAGTCGTACATGCACGTAAATGAACTTGACGGGTCCTGACGTCCCGGTACTTGGCGTCCTCTCGGCCTTGACGATGAAGAAACGAAATGCGATGGTGCGGTAGAGCAGCAGCGGGGTCGGACATGGAGGAAGAGGATCGCCTTGGCGCTAGCAAGCAGGCAGGAGGCGTGCGACAGAGAAGGACGGCATGGATAGGCGAGCTCATGGCTGCCGGCGAGCTTGGCGAGACCAAGGCGGCGAGGTGGGGCGCGGCGGCCATGGAGGCCAACGCGCGCGGCCATGCGGTCATCCTCCTGCTCGAGGCAGAGGATACAGGGGGCGACGACCACGGCCGGAACTTGAGGACGGGGATGGCGAGGCGAGGAAGCAGAGGCAGGCCGGTCGTGGCAGACGGCGGAGAGCATCTCAGCCACGGGGAAGGTGGACGGCAGGCTTCGGAGCTCAAGCAGGAGGTAGAGCAGCGGCAGAAGATGGTCGGACGATGGCGGAGGAGGGAGCGGCTCGAGGGGGCACGCGGATGCGAAGTGACGGCGGGGCTGAACGGGGTGACGACTCTGGGAGGTAGGGACGGAGGAAAAATCTTGGGCGCGGGCACCATGGGAGGAGCACAAGAGAGGAGCTCAGTGCAGGGGCGCGAGGGGAGCTGCTGGAGCTTGCGGCCAAGGCGGCTGTGAGCGGAGGAGGCGAGAGGCCACAGGTGAGGGGTGCGAGGGGATGAGAAGGGGAGCGGGAGCTCTTCTCGTGTGTGTGGTGGCGCAGGGAAGGAGAACGAGGGAGAGAGTGAGGGATCGAGAGGAGAGGAGGCGAGCGCTAGGGTTAGGAGGGGCGGTTGGTCCTTGGTAGGCCGGCCCAGTGGGGAGGAAAATGGCCAGAGGCCTGGTGGGCTGACAAAGGCCTAGCTGGGTCTCTCCCTCCGTTTCATAAAGAAAACAAAGATAAGAAAAAAAAGAGGGTTAGGGGTGATGCTTGGGTAGGAGGGTCACTTTCTAATACTCGGGAAGATGGGCTTGATCCAGGAAAATAAAAGAGGCATGATTGAAAGATTTAAATCCAAAATCATTTGAATATAAATCAAATGGGTTTGAACTAGGACATGGTAAAAGGAAGGTCCAAAAATGTTGGGAATTTTGGTGGAGATTGGAAAAGTGATGAAACAAATTATGGGAAAAGTTGAGGCCAACGGTTTAGATAGAAAGGCATGGGATTCATTTGCATGTGTGTTATGGTTAATTCCAAAAGAATGGAATGCTTTGTTATAGCTCCCTAATAATATTGGGAGGATATGTTATAAAGAGAAAACACCATGTGAGTTCCCTCGATTTAAATAGATCAACGATCTATGCTATTTATTTGGTTGAGTTTTAAAAAAGGGGTTGCATGATGACATGATGCAATGCACATGATGCAAGGATGAATGCAACGAACAAAACAAATCACACGACGAATCTCAGAATACAAGGAAGGCATCTGGAGCGTCGGTCTCGGGGTGTTCCAACACTCCACCACTACAAGAGGATCTCGTCCCGAGATCTATGATGGCACCGGAGAGAAACGGAAGAGAAAGAGAAGAGGTAAAACTAAGTTGCTTCTTTGACGAACGAGTGAAACCACGAACCTTGAGAGGTTGAAAAGTTGAAAGAAAGAACACAACGGAGTTGAACTCAATTGAGAGCACTGTGGTAGAAAAATAGAAACAAGGAACACCATTTGAACCTTGGAGGTTGCAAAGCTATGAATGACGAGCACAATGGACAACTAGGAATTGAAATCACTCTGGTTGAAACGAGATAACCAAGGGACAAGGAAGAACCAATTCAACCATCACTCCAATTGAAAAGAGAAGCAAAACTTGACAAAATGGGAAGAACTTGAGAAGAGGACTCACCACTCCGGTTAAAACAAGATAGACAAAGAGTATGAGCGAAAGAATTCGGATAGCACTTCGGTTGAACATGGACGGAATAGAACATGAACTAGTCAAAATGTGATGACACTTCAAAGAGAGCAACAACACAATTCCTCTGGGATAAAAGAATAGAAGCTAGATCGTTGGAAAGAAAAGAACGCAGAAGAAAAATGACAACTCTCCCAACTAAAATTGAAAGAGCATCTTTAGGAGAAAAGCTTGAACGGAGTAGTTGGAAAAATCAACAACAAAGACATGATTCCCGTGGGCTTATGTAACCATCTCAATAAATTGGCGCTAATTCTGCCACCAATGAAAACAAAGATTGATTGAGATCAACGAAGAGATGAAAACTTCTTCACCGAGATGCGAAGGAGAAATTTGGATAATTGATGAGCACCACAATAGCAACATTCCTTAGGGAAGGCTTTAGGTGAAATATGACACAAGATAACTCCAACAAAGAGATTAATGTATTTAAATTATCTCATTCTTGACAACATGTGAATCATGAAACTTGAAGGGAAATTGTCAAGAGTGACATAACACCACCTCAAAAGATAAGGTAGAAAGAATTGCACTTCAAAATGCAAGAAGAAGAATACTTGAACTCCTCAAAACAAAACATGTGTTGAACACCATGTTTATCTTTGAGTATAGCTTGGTGGATCATAACTTCGAGAGAAATATGGAAGAACAATTGAAGAATGAAAAGAATCCTTGACGAACCACCATGTAGATCCTTCAAGACAACTCCGGTAATAAAAGGATGATAAAAAGAAAGAGAGGTTGAAAACACAAGGTGAAGCCTTGCGATGATTTAGATGGAGCTTCGCGACGAGATAATGCGGAAATCTTTGAACTCCGGAAAAGAAAAGAAGAAACATCTCGAACCGACAAAAATGACATGATGAACAACTCTAGAAAGAAGAAACTAGGTCACTTGGATGAAACAATAATAAGAATTATGTTATGCCTATCCTTCACCAATTTAAATTGATGACAAGCAACGGATTTGGCATACTACTTATTCTCGTAGAAAGGATTAAGAGAGATATAGCGTAAACTTGAGAAGGCCTTCAACAACCACCAATAGGATTGAAACAACGAAAGAACGAATGAATTGATACGATAATGATGGAAGAGAAATCTTGAACGAACCACCATAAGAATTGAAAATGAACGTAGCAAAGGCACAATTCACTGGGTAGGTTTGGAAAATGAATGAAGATACTTGAGGGGATTTAGATACATGAGAACGAAGGGATCATGAACTGATTAGATGATATTTAAATGATGCACCGGTAAGATTTGGAGAACGAGAACTGAAAGCTGGAATGAATAATTCTGAGATGATTGGCTATGGAGAATCAATCTGAAAAGACTCCTGAATTGCCCCGGATGGGTGAAAAGAATTTCTCATGATCGAAACAAATATGGGGATGGCGTGAAGCTAGAACCATGAATCTTCAAGAGAGTGGACCAAGATCTTAGGAGAAATCTCTTCCTCGGTCTTCTGTGTTGAGAATGACGATGAGAAACACCACAATGAATTGTTGAGATACTCTGGGAGAATGAAAAACAAAGCTGAGCCAACAATGAAAAATAATTTGAAATCGATCTTGAAAAACATCTGACTGATGAAATTCATTCTTACGTCAAACTGCGAATAGAATTTGGGAATGGCTTCGGGAAAATTAGAAGAGTCAGGTAAGATCCTGGGAAAAGACCTGTGGGTTAGGGCCCACTCAAAAGGAAACATCGTTGAACGATATTAAAAGAGGGATTGCACTGGTTGAATTAAATGGCTTGAATGAGATAACAACCTCCAAATAGCTTGAACGGATTAAGAATGGAAACACAAATCTTATGAGATATCTTCAACACTCTGGAAGAAATGAATAGCAAGAGGTGAGTGATTGAGAGGTGCACCGGCATGAGAAAGAATTAGGAACGAGGAAAGGGATATAATCAACACCGAAAGCTTCAACTGGATCCAGCGGAGAAGAAAAGAGAACAAAGAATAATAAACTTGAAGCTCCCTTAGTATCTTCTTGAGAATCACCGGATAAGAGCATTGACGGAAAAGAATGGAGAGAGTTCCCATCACTAAAAGGATACCTGATTAATAAATCTGAGTCCTTGAATAAAAAGGGGTGGGAGGGCAGGAAAACAAAGACAACTTGGGATGGATGAAACAAACACCGTTGAGAAAACTTAGAATTGATCTCACAAATGTTGAAATGATCGGATCCACTAGAAGAGAAACACACCGGTTGGGAAAACAAATTAACATGATAACCTCGATGATCAAGAAGGATAAGTATTCACATAGAAATATGAGAACACCATTTAGGTAAGGTATGGATTCAACATTTGACTTCGAAGCAACTCGAATACCACAAATAAAACAAAACAAAGGATTTGGCTTGCAGAATAAGCCGGAACAAACATATGATAGAGATTTCGTCTGAAGTTTTCGTGGTGGGGCCCACACGGGCTCGATCATACAACACCATCATGTACAAGGCAGTGCACATGACATACGAAGTGTCCCCGAACCAGCATAGCCAAGGATCCTTCAAGACACAACGAGACCATTGTAAAAACGACCGTGGATAGGAGGACCACTAGACGTCGAACCCCAATCTCATATCATGCATCTGTCGAAATAAAAAAAAACTAGAGCTACTTGAATTCTCACCTATAAAACTCCCGAAACTTTCTGGTTATGCAATCTGGTGTTGAGGATATAGGGGAAGCAATATATATATCACCCAAAACTAACAATCCCTACATCCAAGCTGTATCCATCCTTCAACACATAACCAAGAAACCTTTGGAAATCGTGTACCTCAACCTTCGAAAAGCATCTGTTATACGAGCTATGACAATACTCCCGAATTACCTAGTACTGGGTGGCGTCGAGGTTATCTCACCAACAACTGCATAACAGAGATTTTCGATGTCGGCAAAACTCAGGTATTCCAGAACTGCAACGCTAAAATTATGACGACAACACCTCGGAGCTCAACTCCCCGGGACACTACCGCAACCCCTAAATGTCAGGAGGCACCAAGAACAATGTTCTCGTCATAAGAATATCGGAACGATCCGAAGATACCCGCGTGATCCTAAAAAAAATTTAGTGAAATTTGAGGAGAGGAAAGACAAAACATCTACGTTAGGAGGTCTCACCAGAGCGACGAAGGGACTGAGGAGGAAAAAGAATCCTACTCTCCAATATATATAATCCTAAGACTCAAAACATTTTTGTTCTAGACTCAACAATGCCAGCGATTCGATCAAGCAGGGGGGGCTCCTAAGTCGGGGATGGCTCTAATACCAACTTGAAACACCCACGATGCGGCTATATCTCCCACGTGTCGAACCACGACTTAGAGGCATAACCGCATTGTGGTTTTGTCGCAAGAAGGGTCATCTTCACACAATCCCATGTAATGAACAAGAAAGGGATAAAGAGTTGGCTTACAATCGCCACTTCACACAATGAACATATAATTCATACATCATTCAAAGCACAGACATAGTACGACTACGGATGAAGCCAAAAGAAAAGAAGATAACCCAACTGCTAGATCCCCGATCGTCCGAACTGGGCTCCACTACTGATCAACATGAAACGAAACATAGCAACGGCGAAGATCTTTGTTGAGCTCCCATCTGAGCTCGGTTGCATCACCTGCACTGGTATCATCGGCACCTGCAACTGTTGTGATAGTATCTGGTGAGTCACGAGGACTCAGCAATCTCAAAACTCGCGAGATTAAGACTATTTAAGCTTAAGGGTATGAAGTGGTAATGAGGTGGAGTTGCAGCAAGCACTAAGCAAATATGGTGGCTGGCATACGCAAATAAGAGCGAGAAGAGAAGCAACGGAATGGTCGAGAAGCTAGAAGTGATCAAGAAGTGATCCTGAAACTACTTACGTTCAATCATAACAAAAAGACCATGTTCACTTCCCGAACTCGTCCGAAAAGAGACCATCACTGCTACACACGCGGTTGATTCATTTTTAATTAAGTCAAGTGTCAAGTTCTCTACAACTGGATATTAACAAATTCCCATCTGCCACATAACCGCGGGCACAACTCTTGAAAGTTTATACCCTGCAGGGGTGTCCCAACTTAGCCCATCACAAGCTCTCACGGTCAACGAAGGATATTCCTTCTCCCAGGAAGACCCGATCAGTCTCGGAATCCCGGTATATAGATGCATTAATGAAATAAGAGATATTGTGATATCCCAACATAATCATGTCCACCATGGAGCAATCTTCAACTTCACCTGCAACTAATAATGCTATAAGAGGGGCTGAGCAAAGCGGTAACATAGCCAAGCAATGGTTTGCTAGGAAGGGTGAAAAGGTTAGAGGCTGACATGGCAACTTGGGAGGCATGGTAAACAAGTGATAGGTAGAACAACATAGCGATAGGACGAAGCAACTAGCAAGCAAAGATAGAAGTGATATCGGTCATCTTGCCTGAGATCCCGCAAGGAAGAAGAACGAGTCCATGAAGAAGACAAACGGACATAGTCGAACGAATCCTCACAACTCCGGAACAAAACCGAACCTAACGAGAGAAGCAAACCGGAAAGAAGCAAACAACATGGTAAATAAACATCACATGAACATGGCATGATGCACCATCAAGTATGATGCATGTCCGGTTTAATGAGGCATGGCATGGCAAAGTGCAACAGACAATACTACAAGTTAAGTGCAGCTCAATATGCAACGAGTTGCATATTGACGAAACACCACATCAATAATTTAGTTCTCTCTTGTTTAGGAACACAACAATATTACATGTTGTTATAAACATGGCAAGATGTGAAACATAATTAAACTAACTATTTAGGCAAGTTTAAGTGAGGCCGGAAACAACAAACAACAATTCCGTAAATCCCCATATGTTATTTAGCAATTTAACGCAAACAACAATTTTAAACATTTTAATTGTTGTTATCATGATGCGGATGATATATGCATGTTTTATGCAATTTTATGAAAATGTTGACATGAGCATGTTATGAAGCATTTGGTCACCATGGCGGAACGAAAGGGGTGCCACGGCAACGACAGCAGAAATGGTGCCACGGCAACATATCGATTCCGGTAGCTCACGGAGATACCGGTGCAAAAGGAAGTGGGCGTGAGCGTGTCATGCAAGGATGGTGGGGTGATCCCGGATTCCGAGTTCCCACGGGACGGTGGCATGGCAAACGAGGAGGGACGTGCATGAAGCAAACGGGCACGGTGCAAACATAGGGTGCATCTCAAACAACACATGCATTCGGGCCACGGTCAATCGTCTCTGGGTTATACCTTTGAAGCATGCATTTTCGGAGTGGTTCGGGTTCGGTACGATGTAGATGAAGTAGTCGTTCAGAGGTCGTCGTGGGAAGTAGTTGTACACGTTTCGTAGTGGAAGTAGTGCTACACGTTCGCTTCGGAGAGGTACTTGACGAATCCAAGTCTTCGGGGCGACGGTCGTGGTACACACGTTGTTGGGGTACTTGTCGGTCCGGTCTTGGCGACGGTAGTTGTACACGGGTCGTAGATGTTCAGGTCATCGGTAGAGGTACTTGTCGCGTCTCTGAGCGTAGTCGACCTTGGCATATCCGAAGGGGTACTTGGCGAACAACGGTCATCGTGGTACTTGTAGCTCGTGTAACTCCATAGTTTGTTGCGTGAAGATAGTCATATATATACGTAGATGAACTTGACGGGTCCTGATGTCCCGGTACTTGGCGTCCTCTCGGCCTTGACGTTGAAGAAACGAAATGCGATGGTGCGGCAGAGCAGCAGCGGGGTCGGACGCGGAGGAAGAGGATCGCCTTGGCGCTAGCAAGCAGGCAGGAGGCGCGCAATGGAGAAGGACGGCCGGGACAGGCGAGCTTGGCGAGACCAAGGCGGCGAGGCAGGGCGCGGCGGCCATGGAGGCCAACGCGCGCGGCCATGCGATCGTCCTCCTGCACGAGGCAGAATGCAGGGGGCGACGACCACGACCGGAACTTGAGGATGGGGATGGCGAGGCGAGGAAGCAGAGGCCGGCCGGTCGTGGCAGACGGCGGAGAGCATCTCAGCCACGGGGAAGGTGGACGGCAGGCTTTGGAGCTCAAGCAGGAGGTAGAGCAGCAACAGAAGATGGTCGGACGATGGCGGAGGAGGGAGCGGCTCGAGGGGGCACGCGGTTGCGAAGCGACGGCGGGGCTGAACGGGGCGACGACTCTGGGAGGTAGGGACAGAGGAAAAAGCTCGGGCGCGGGCGCCATGGGAGGAGCACAGGAGAGGAGCTCAGTGCAGGGGGCGCGAGGGGAGCTGCTAGAGCTTGCTGCCAAGGCGGCTGTGATTGGAGGAGGCGAGAGGCCACGGCGAGGGGTGCGAGGGCGATGAGAAGGGGAGCGGGAGCTCTTCTCGTGTGTGTGGCGGCGCAGGGAAGGGGAACGATGGAGAGAGCGAGGGATCCAGAGGAGAGGAGGCGAGCGCTAGGGTTAGGAGGGGCGGCTGGGCCTTGGAAGGCCGGCCCAGTGGAGAGGAAAATGGCCAGAGGCCTGGTGGGCTGACAGAGGCCTAGTTGGGTCTCTCCCTCCGTTTCTTAAAGAAAACAGAGATAAGAAAAAAAAGAAAGAGAGGTTAGGGGTGATGCTTGGGTAAGAGGGTCACATTCTCATACTCGCGAAGATGGGCTTGATCCAGGAAAATAAAAGAGGCATGATTGAAAGATTTAAATCCAAAACCATTTGAATATAAATCAAATGGGTTTGAAATAGGACATGGTAAAAGGAAGGTCCGAAAATGTTCGGAATTTTGGTGGAGATTGGAAAAGTGATAAAACAAATTATGGGAAAAGTTGAGGCCAAGGGTTTAGATAGAACGGCATGGGATTCGTTTGCAAGTGTGTTATGGTTAATTCCAAAAGAATGGAATGCTTTGTTATAGCTCCCTAATAATATTGGGAGGATATGTTATAAAGAGAAAACACCATGTGAGTTCCCTCGATTTAAATATATCAACGATCTATGCAATTTATTTAGTTGAGTTTTAAAAAAGGGGTTGCATGATGACATGATGCAATGCACATGATGCAAGGATGAATGCAACGAACAAAACAAATCACATGACGAATCTCAGAATACAAGGAAGGCATTTCTAGTGTCGGTCTCGGGGTGTTACAACACTCCACCACTACAAGAGGATCTCGTCCCAAGATTTATGATGGCACCGGAGAGAAATGGAAGAGAAAGAGAAGAGGTAAAACTAAGTTGCTTCTTTGACGAACGAGTGAAACCACGAACCTTGAGAGGTTGAAAAGTTGAAAGAAAGAACACAACGGAGTTGAACACAATAGAGAGCACCGCGGTAGAAAAATAGAAACAAGGAACACCATTTGAACCTTGGAGGTTGCAAAGCTATGAATGACGAGCACAATGGACAAGAAGGAATTGAAACCACTCTGGTTGAAATGAGATAACCAATTGACAAGGAAGAACCAATTCAACCAGCACTCCGGTTGAAAAGAGAAGCAAAACTTGACAAAATGGGAAGAACTTGAGAAGAGGACGCACCACTCCGGTTAAAACAAGATAGAGAAAGAGTATGAGCGAAAGAATTCGGATAACACTTCGGTTGAACATGGAAGGAATAGAACATGAACTAGTCAAAATGTGATGACACTTCAAAGAGAGAAACAACACAATTCCTCTGGAATAAAAGAATAGAAGCTAGATCGTTGGAAAGAAAAGAACGGAGAAGAGACAACTCTCCCAACTAAAATTGAAAGAGCATCTTTAGGAGAAAAGCTTGAACGGAGTAGTTGGAAAAATCAACAACAAAGACATGATTCCCGTGGGCTTATGTAACCATCTCAATAAATTGGGGCTAATTCTGCCACCAATGAAAACAAAGATTTATTGAGATCAACGAAGAGATGAAAACTTCTTCACCGAGATGCGAAGGAGAAATTTGGATCATTGATGAGCACCACAATAGCAACATTCCTTAGGGAAGGCTTTAGGTGAAATATGACACAAGATAACTCCAACAAAGAGATTAATGTATTTAAATTATCTCATTCTTGACAACATGTGAATCATGAAAGACGAAGGGAAATTGTCAAGAGTGACATAACACCACCTCAAAAGATAAGGTAGAAAGAATTGCACTTCAAAATGCAAGAAGAAGAATACATGAACTCCTCAAAACAAAACATGTGTTGAACACCATGTTTATCTTTGAGTATAGCTTGGCGGATCATCACTTCGAGAGAAATCTTGAAGAACAATTGAAGAATGAAAAGAATCCTTGAAAAACCACCATGTAGATCCTTCAAGAAAACTCCGGTAATAAAAGGATGATAAAAAGAAATAGAGGTTGAAAACACAAGGTGAAGCCTTGCGATGATTTAGATGGAGCTTCGCGACAAGATAATGCGGAAAACTTGGAACTCCAGAAAAGAAAAGAAGAAACATCCCGAACCGAGAAAAATGACATGATGAACAACTCTGGAAAGAAGAAACTAGATCACTTGGATGAAACAGTAATAAGAATTACGTTATGCCTATCCTTCACCAATTTAAATTGATGATAAGCAACGGATTTGCCATACTACTTATTCTCGTAGAAAGGATTAAGAGAGATGTAGTGTAAACTTGAGAAGGTCTTCAACAACCACCGGTAAGATTGAAACAACGAAAGAACGGATGAATTTATACGATAACAAAGGAAGAGAAATCCTGAATGAACCACTTTAAGAATTGAAAATGAACGTAGCAAAGGCACAATTCACCGGGTAGGTTTGGAAAATGAATGAAGATACTTGAGGGGATTTAGATACATGAGAACGAAGGGATCATGAACTGATTAGATGATATTTAAACTATGCACCGGTAATATTTGGAGAACAAGAACTGAAAGCTGGAATGAATAATTCTGAGATGATTGGCTACGGAGAATCAATCTGAAAAGACTCTTCAATTGCTCCGGATGGGTGAAAAGAATTTCTCATGATCGAAACAAATATGGGGATGGCATGATGCTAGAACCATGAATCTTCAAGAGAGTGGACCAAGATTTTAGGAGAAATCTCTTCCTCGGTCTTCTGTGTTGAGAATGACGATGAGAAACACCACCATGAATTGTTGAGATACTCCGGGAGAATGAAAAACAAAGAGGTTGAGCCAACAATGAAAAATAATTTGAAATCGATCTTGAAAAACATCTGACTGATGAAATTCATTCTTACGTCAAACTTCGAAAAGAATTTGGGAATGGCTCTGGGAAAACTAGAAGAGTCAGGTAAGATCCTGGGAAAAGACCTGTAGGTTAGGGCCCACTCAAAAGGAAACACCATTGAACGATATTAAAAGAGAGATTGCACCGGTTGAATTAAATGGCTTGAATGAGATAACAACCTCCAAATAGCTTGAACGGATTAAGAATGGAAACACAAATCTTCTGAGATATCTTCAACACTCCGGAACAAATGAATAGCAAGATGTGAGTGATTGAGAGGTGCACCGGCATGAGAAAGCATTAGAAACGAGGAAAGGAATATAATCAACACCGAAAGCTTGAATTAGATCCACCGGAGAAGAAAATAGAACGAAGAATAATAAACTTGAAGCTCCCTTCGTATCTTCTTGAGAATCACCGGATAAGAGCATTGACGGAAAAGAATGGAGAGAGTTCCCATCAATAAAAGGATACCTAATTAATAAATCTGAGTCCTTGAATAAAAAGGGGTTGGAGGGCGGGAAAACAAAGACAACTTGGGATGGATGAAACAAACACCGTTGAGGAAACTTAGAATTGATCTCGCAAATGTTGAAATGATCGGATCCACTAGAAGAGAAACACACCAGTTGGGAAAAGAATTAACATGACAACCTCGATGATCAAGAAGGATAAGTATTCACATAGAAATATGAGAACACCATTTAGGTAAGGTATGGATTCAACATTTGACTTCGAAGCAACTCGAATACCACAAATAAAACAAAACAAAGGATTTGGCTTGCAGAATAAACCGGAACAAACATATGATAGAGATTTTGTCCGAAGTTTTCGAGGTGGGGCCCACACGGGCTCGATCGTACAGCACCATCATGTACAAGTCAATGCACATGACATACAAAGTGTCCCCGAACCAGCATAGACAAGGATTCTTTAAGACACAACGAGACCACTGTAAAAACGACCGTGGATAGGCGGACCACTAGACGTCGAACCCCAATCTCATATCATGCATCTATCGGAAAGAAAAAAAACTAGAGCGACTTGAATTCCCACCTATAAAACTCCCGAAACTTTCTGGTTATGCAATCTGGTGTTGGGGATACAGGGGCAATATATATCTCACCCAAAACTAACAATCCCTACATCCAAGCTGTATCCATCCGTCAACACATAACCAAGAAACCTTCAGAAATCGTGTACCTCAACCTTCGAAAAGCATCTATTATACGAGCTATGGCAATACTCCCGAACTCCCCAGTACTGGGTGGCGTCGGGGTTATCTCACCAACAACTACATAAAAGAGATTTTCGATGTCTGCAAAACTCAGGTATTCCAGAACTGCAACGCTAAAATTATGACGACAACACCTCGGAGATCAACTCCCCGGGACACTACCACAACCCCTAAATGTTAGGAGGCACCAAGAACAATGTTCTCGTCATAAGAATATCAGAATGATCCCAAGATACCCACGTGATCCTAAAAAAAATTTAGTGAAATTTGAGGAGAGGAAAGACAAAACATCTACGTCAGGAGGTCTCACCAGAGCGACGAAGGGACTGAGGAGGAAAATGAATCCTACTCTCCGATATATATAATCCTAAGACTCAAAACATTTTTTTTCTAGACTCAACAACGCCAGCGATTCGATCAAGCAGGGGGGGCTCCTAAGTCGGGGATGGCTCTGATACCAACTTGAAACACCCACGAGTGCGGCTATATCTCCCACGTGTCGAACCACGACTTAGAGGCATAACCGCATTGTGGTTTTGTCGCAAGAAGGGTCATCTTCACACAATCCCATGTAATGAACAATAAAGGGATAAAGAGTTGGCTTACAATCACCACTTCACACAATGAACATATAATTCATACATCATTCAAAGCACAGACATAGTACGACTACGGATGAAGCCAAAAGAAAAGAAGATAACCCAACTGCTAGATCCCCGATCGTCCGAACTGGGCTCCACTACTGATCAACATGAAATGAAACATAGCAACGACTAAGATCTTCGTTGAACTCCCATCTGAGCTCGGTTGCATCACCTGCACTGGTATCATCGGCACCTGCAACTATTGTGATAGTATCTGGTGAGTCACGAGGACTCAGCAATCTCAAAACCCGTGAGATCAAGACTATTTAAGCTTAAGGGTATGAAGTGGTAATGAGGTGGAGTTGCAGCAAGCACTAAGCAAATATGGCGGCTAGCATATGCAAATAAGAGCGAGAAGAGAAGCAACAGAACGGTCGAGAAGCTAGAAGTGATCAAGAAGTGATCCTGAAACTACTTACGTTCAATAATAACACAAAGACTGTGTTCACTTCCCGGACTCCGCCGAAAAGAGACCATCATGGCTACACACGCGGTTGATGCATTTTTAATTAAGTCAAGTTTCAAGTTCTCTACAACCGGATATTAACAAATTCCCATCTGGCACATAACCGCAGGCACGGCTCTTGAAAGTTTATACCCTGCGGGGTGTCCCAACTTAGCCCATCACAAGCTCTCACGGTCAATGAAGGATATTCCTTCTCCCAGGAAGATCCGATTTGTAAGAGCCTTGTAATAAAACTTGTGCCAAAATGGACAAAAAAATTCCTCAACATATATGTGCCATGTCGTGATACCATGCCAAGTTTCACGATATTCAGGTGAGTTTTGGATATACGGGGATTCAAAAACCAAAATTCTTCTCACGAAGTGTTTTGAAATAGCACACAGTTCACTCACGAAAGTCGTGTGCCTACCAAACCGTGGCTGATGCCCCCCTGCTGCACGCGTGATCTGAATCGTGTGTTCTGATTGGCCAGAACCCAAAACCCATGGATCGTACGTCTGCATCGTTGGATGCTCCCAGATCAAACTACAATCCGCATCCCTTTCGACATCACATGTAGTATATGGGTGAGCAATGTGCGCATGCATCATGCTAGCTCACGCTTCCTTCTCTACTAATTTTTCTATATTAATGTTGTTATATATCCAAACACACTACCCTTTCCCGCCACTCCTCTCATCGGTTTCCCGCCTCTTCTCCCATCGTTTCCCCACTGCCAGTGTTAGTGCTCATTGAAGGCTAGGTGGCGACACACCGACCATGTAAATATCGCACACAGTTTCTAAAAGCAGAAATGTGTGTGATAGGAGGGAGTAGGTCCCATAGGGTGACCTGCGTGAAACGCCTTAAAGGCAAGGAGGCAATTCCTATCAGCAGGGGGCGGGTTCCCATCTGCTAGCCTAGTCGAATAAAACGAAAAAGTTAAGCATGCTCGGGCTGGAGTAGTCGAAGGATTGGTTACTCGGTGGGAAGTTGCATATCTCAAGCTTCATTTAAACGCTGTAACACGGTCATTATAGAGATAAATGTCTCTATTGTGACATGTCATGACGATTATACAAACCTTGGGATCCATGTTTTGCTAATTTGTAGACTATGTATGTTTTATTGGTTATTTTTTCTTCTAAAAAATCAAGGAATGATCGACTCTATAGTGACCTGTCATGCCGATTATATAAACCTTGGGATCATTGTGTTGCTAATTTGTAGACTATGTTGTTACCATAAGGGTTTCCTCTTTGCTCCTTGTGCTATTTAAGAGCAAATCAAGTTTCAGCACATGGATTGGACGACACCCAACCCCTACCCACCCCCATCCACCTCAAAGTTGCGTTCCTGATGACGGTGACATGTACCTAGGGTAGGGTCCTAGGCCTTACCTATATGCTCTTCCCAAGGACAAGACACAAGAAGCCAAGACCTATAAAGTTAAAGGAAAATACCGACTAGAATCCTCAAGAAGTGCAATCCACTCGACAAGCGATTCCACTCGGATATCCCAATTCCACTCGACCGATGTTATTTTATTCGGAAGACAAGAATCCACCCGGAAGACAGAAGGCCTAGAGTCACCCCTGAATGGCAATGGTCAGACATTCACTTCATAGCCATTAAGATCATTAATTGTGGGCATTACCAGTAACGTGCGTAACTTAACTCACATTGAACCCTCGCATAACTGAGGAGGGCAAGGGGCTAGTGCAATCTATATAAGCCACCCCTCCCCTCAAGCACGGGGGTTCGCACCCCCTGTAACTTTTCCACACTTCAATCAACAAAGCCTCCCGAGGCACCGACACGTAGGGTTGTTACCTTCTTCATGAGGGGCCTGAACTCGTAAACCCGTGTATGTACAACCTCACCATTTCTAGGGCCTGAACCTTCTCCTACGTACCCCCTACTTCTACTATTAGACTCACTCCCACGACAGTTGGCGCCCACCATGAGCCAGGTGTCTTAGCGACTTCCAGTGAGATTACAGTTCTTGTTCTTCATCAACATGGTTTCTGGCGGTGGTTTGCCTTTGGGCCACGAGATCCATGTCAGCGTGCTCCCCTTCATCGCTGAAGACTCGGCCTGGCTCCAGGAGGCCCCCCTCGACATCGAGGCACTCCCCGTCCGCGGGGCGGCGCACTTCCATGCAAGTGCCTGCGGCGTCCTTCTGCGGCAACCGTCGACCCAGTAACGGTCGGCTCCCATGGCGTCTTCGCTTCCCGCTACCCGTCTCTGCAAGTGATCTGGTTGCTCGCGGGTCCAGCGGTAGGTGAAGCACGCGGTGGCCGGTCAGTCGGCCACTCCTCAGATCGCGGCAATCGAGCCCGATGCCTCCCTGTATGGCTTGTTCGACCTGTTAACTGGCCATTCAGACACTCTCTTCGAGTGTGAAAGCAATGACCCCATGGTGGATGTTCTGATGGTCGTCTCCCATCACAGCATGCCAGGTTTTCCCCATGGCGCAAGAGGCAGCCGTGGTCGTGTGCGCGACAACGATGAGTATTATCCTGAAGCTCTCACAATGGAGCAGAGGGAAGAGTTGCAGCGCAGGCAAGATCAAGATTTTGAAGCTCTCCAGATCCCCAATGTCGGGGAGACCTCCAAGGCCCGGGCTTTGGAGGTTGCATGCGTTGCCACTCTGGCTGAGCGCACGCATCTGGAGAATCTACAATGAGCACTCAATGGCTCCGCCCGTAGCCAGATTCCAAGTTCCAGTCGACGGCATCGGCATCTGTTCCCGACTGGGCCTAAGGATGATTGTCAGGTATTCGGTATTCCGATACAGAATGTTGCAGCAGCTGCACATATAGTAGAATCAATTCAGCCGTCCCGCTCGAAGGCTGGCATAGGTTTACAGTAGATTTGGGCACTGCTCAAAGCGGCCGGGGAGCAAAACTCTGTTGTTCCTTAGTCGCGCAACAGGATTCACAGCAGATTAGTTGTAGTAGATCACTCAGCACAAAGCCCAAGGTCACCCCTACGACGTGAAGACCGTGGTTATCACAAGGACCAACACTTGGACAGAGGCCGTGGGTAGTTAGAGCCTTGATACATCTGTGATGACCGCCGTCGAGTGCTTACACCCCCTCCGAGGGATGGATCATACGCGACCTAGTGGTACGATGACAGGCGCTCGCAGGGTGACGAACGGAGGGTTCTAGTCGACCCCTGAGATCCTGGGTTTGATGCAAGATCATTACTTGTGCAGGGCCTTGCTAACAGAGGCAGAGTCAACAGAGAAGGTTTGGACAGAGGTTATCCGAGTGGGAACAGAGCGTTCATCTCTGGACCCGAGTGTTTTAGCAAGGCCATCCGAGCTGCTGACATTCCTCCCAACTTCATATTGGCAGCAGGAGTAAGCAAGTTCACTGGCGAGTCAAAGCCATACACTTGGTTGGAAGATTACCAAGTGGCAGTGCAGATCGGTGGGGGTAACGATGAGGTAGCCATGAAGGACCTGCCTCTAATGCTTGAGGGCACGACCAGAGCTTGGTTGAATCAGTTGGCCCCTGGTAGTATTTTTTGTTGGGAAGGTTTGGCCCGAGTTTTCATAAATACATTCGAAGGCACTTGCAAATGTCCCGCTGGGCTGCCTGAGCTGCAACATTGTGTGCAGTAACAGAATGAAACTTTGAGGGAATACATCCAGCGGTGGACTACTCTTCACCATACGGTGGAGAATGTTTCTGAGCATCAGGCCATCTGTGCCTTCAAGAAGGCATTTGGTACAGAGAGCTCACATTGAAATTTGGTCCCTCCAGACCCTTGACTTTGAAGCGGATGATGGAAATCGCCACTCGGTATGCGAATGGAAAAGAAGAGGATCAACTCAGAAATGGTAAGGGGGAAACAGTCAATGCGGATCCTGGAGGGGGAAATCCTTGTCGGAAGCGGAAGCGTAAAGCTGAAGCCTCTGGTTAGGCAGAGGCCTTGGTGGTGAATACCCAAGGAAAGTTCAAGGGAAAGCCAAAGGGGCAATGGACGGCCAAGAAGGTCAAGGATCATTCGGGATAGGACGTCCTAGATTTTCCATGTCACATTCACACGAAGAAGGATGAAGAGGGTAACTTGATTCTGCCCAAGCATACCACTCGATAGTGTCGGTTCCTGATTCAGCAGTTCCGAGAGGGACAGTGTCACATCACTAGTTCTCATTGACTTAGACTAGCTAGTATCATGCCCAATATGCGATACTATCCTAAAGAGACTCGAAGGTCCCACCAAGGATAGAACCGCATATTGATACGCTTTGGCAAGGTGGATATCATTACATCAACATTATATAATAGATGGGGATACATACAAAAGGCATACAATGCCACAAGAATAAAACGTCATCATACACAAGAACATCATCCGACTACGGATGAAACACAAACAGAAACTCAAATGACATCCACCCTGCTAGCCCAGGCTGCCGACCTGGAACCTATCCCCTGATCGAAGAAGAAGCGGAAGAAGAACTCCAAAACAAGAAACTTCGCTCTCGCGTCATGATCACCGCATAACCTGTACCTGCAACTGTTGTTGTAGTAATCTGTGAGCCACGAGGACTCAGCAATCCCATTACCATGGGTATCAAGACTAGCAAAGCTTAATGGGTAAGGAAGGGGTAAAGTGGTGTGGTTGTAGCAGCGACTAAGCATATATGGTGGCTATCATACGCAAATAAGAGCGAGAAGAGAGCAAACGGAATGGTCGTGAAGCTAGCAATGATCAAGAAGTGATCCTGAACTCCTACATACGTCAAACATAACCCAAAACCGTGTTCACTTCCCGGACTCCGCCGAAAAGAGACCATCACAGCTACACACGCGGTTGATGCGTTTTAATTGAGTCAATTGTCAAGTTATCTACAACCGGACATTAACAAATTCCCATCTGCCACATAACCGCGGGCACGACTCTTGAATGTTTATACCCTGCAGGGGTGTCCCAACTTAGCCCATTATAAGCTCTCACGGTCAACAAAGGATATTCCTTCTCCCAGGAAGACCCGATCAGTCTCGGAATCCCGTTTTACAAGACATTTCGATAATGGTAAAACAAGACCAGCAAAGCTGCCCGATGTGCCGACAATCCCGAAAGGAGCTGCACATATCTCGTTCTCAGGGCAACACCGGATGATACATCCTATGAGTAAAACCAGCCCTCAAGTTTCCCCGAGGTGGCCCCGCAGTCTACTCGGTTCGGACCAGCACTTAGAGAAGAACTGGCCCGGGGGGGCTAAAATAAAGATGACCCTCGGGTTGGCCGACCCAAGGGAAGGGTATAGGTGGTGGTGAGGCAAATGGTAAAACCAAGGTTGGGCCTTGCTGGACGAGTTTTATTCAAAGCGAACTGTCAAGGGGGTCCCATAAATCACCCAACCGTGTAAGGAACGCAAAATCAAGGAACATAACACCGGTATGACGGAAACTAGGGCGGCAAGAGTGGAACAAAACACCAGGTATAAGGCCGAGTCTTCCACCCTTTACCAAGTATATAGATGCATTAATTAAATAAGAGATATTGTGATATCCCAACACAATCCTGTCCACCATGGAGCAATCTTCAACTTCACCAACTAACAACGCTATAAGAGGGGCTGAGCAAAGCGGTAACATAGCCAAAGAATGGTTTGCTAGGAAGGGTGACAAGGTTAGAGGCTAACATGGCAATTTGGGATGCTTGAAGAGCAAATAATAGGTAGCACAGCGGAGCGATAGAACGACGCAACTAGCATAGCAATGATAGTAATGATATCCAAGGTGACGCTCATCTTGCCTAAAATCCCGCAAGGAAGAAGAACAAGTCCATGAAGAAGATGAAGCCACGAAGACGAACCAAGCGTACACGAACGAGTCCTCACGATCGCAACAAAATAGGAACTAACAAGAAGGAGCACAACCGGAAAGAAGCAAACAACAAGGTAAACACACAACACATAGACATGGCATGATGCACAACCAAGCATGATGCATGACAAGAGTAAATGTTGTTAACATGGCAAGAGTTGATGCACAACAAAAGTACCTATCTAGGCATTTTAAATGAGGCCGAAAATTAGAAACAACAATTCTGGAAAATCCCCATATGCAATTTATGAATTTGGTACTGTTCTGCCTATAACATAATTTTAAAGTTGTTAAACAGCAAAACAAAGTGCACCAAGTTAATCTATGCAATTTTCTGCCCCATTTACATATAAAGTTTATCTCATTCGGAGCTACAGTTATTAAGTTATGAATTAAACCATTTAACATGTCATTTATGCAAATTAATGCAAACAACAGCTTTAAATATTTTAACAGGGGTGAAAGCTGAATATTGTGAAACTAGATAAAATTCTAAGCATTTTACATGTATTGTTTGTTTAATTTGGATCCATGCGTATCTAGTTATAAGCAATACAAAACAAGGGCATTTCTGAAATTATGCAAAAGAAAAAAAATAAAACAACAGGGGAACACGGGCTGAGCCAGCCACTGTCAATGACAAGGGGGCCCTGGTGCTGAGGTGGCAGGCGTGTGGGTGTGGAGAGGGGTGTGTGTGTGGACAGAGAGGATGACTAGGGTGTCCCACTGTCAAAGAGGGGGCAGAGGCAAAAATTCGGGAATATGTTCGCGAGGGGATTCGAACCAGGGTCTCCCCGGGAGAACTCCATGGCCCGATCGACTGCGCTGCTGCTGCTGATGTTGGAGGTATGGGGCACGGCCCCTTTTGATCTAGCCCCACGGCGGATAGGATTCCTTCTCCTTTGCAACAGAGAAGCCACCGACGGCACCGGCGGGCAACGGTGAAACAGCAGGGCCCAGGAGGCGGCGGCGGGTGTGCGGGATTGGGAGGAAGATGCGTTGGGCGACGCATGCATACAGAGGCTCGAGCACAAGCTCATGCTTGTCTCGGGCACGGCACGACAAGGCGAATGGCAGTGGCAGCTGCTTGTCGGTGTCGTGTGCGTGCGTGCATGTGGTGCTTCTGTGGGTGTTGGTGGCGTGTGGACTGGCTAAAGATGCATGGATTGGGTCTGAACCAAGCGGTGCAAGACAAAGAGACAGGGTCGGGCTTGCAGGTCGAGGCGCTTGTCCATGGCCATGGCGGGGCGATGCATGTGCGAGGGGATCTAGAGAGGGGCTGGACGAGCATGATAGAGCAACCCCAACAACTATATAAAAACGCTGCAGACTTCGCCGGAGCACCGACAGCTAGATGAAGGCACGAAACTAGCGACGTGTACAGCGATCAGTCGGCAACAAGAAAGAGCAGGGATGGGTCTGGGTATACCTAGTATACCTAGGACAAGAAGAAGTGGTTGGGGACGCAACAGATCGTCGGCGGGGAGGCGAAGATCTCTGGTGGACTTGCTGTCCGTGAAGCAGAGGAAGCAGGGGAGGAGGCCATCGGTGTGGAACTTGGCGATCCGACTCGGGGAATACGTCTGAACGGGCGTAGTCGACGTCGACGAAGAAGATGGACATGCTGGAGGCGACTGTGGTGTCCTCCGACCAAGCAGGAGACGGCGAAGCTCTCGGTGGTGCTCTCTGTTCTTGAAGAAGAAGAAGAAGAAGAAGAAGAAGAAGAAGAAGAAGAAGAAGAAGAAGAAGAAGAAGAAGAAGAAGAAGAAGAAGAAGAAGAAGAAGAAGAACCAGAGGAAGTAGAGGCCTTGAGGCGGCGGCGAGAGGGGGAAGAGGGAAACCCTAGGGCGCGGGCTTGGGGCTTTATAAGGGAGCGGGACGTGCTGGCCTCGACGTCCGGGAAGCAGAGCTCACGTCGTTGGCGCTCCTGAAGGCAGAGGAGGGAGACGGCGTGGTACCGGAGCAGGTGGCCGTGAACAAGGTTTGGGCTAGCTAGAAGAGTTCCAGGTGGGCTGCAGTGAACAGGTAAGATAGGTGGGCTTCGCTGGGCTCCTCTTCCTTTCTCCCTCATTCCCTTTCCTTAATTCTTCGGACAGAATAAAAAGAGCAGAAATGCACAGGAAGATCTGGAAGGAAGTAGACAGAGACAGAAATAGATCTGAGATCCTGGATTTATGAACAATTTGAATAAAATTATTTGGACATTTTTTAGAGATATAAAAAATAATTCAAGTTTGAATTAAATTCAAACTTGAGCCATTTTTGAACCCAACCAAAACATTTTCAAATGAGCTGAAAATTGGCAGAGAGGGTGTAGGCAATGTACATGATTTTTAGGGAAAGAATGAACATTTATGGAGGACAGAAAATGGCACTAGGAAAAATGAAAGGAATAAGAAGGAAGAAGGAGGTGATGATACATGGGCATGGCTTGAGAGAAGAGACAACAAGGATTGATGCACACACAACAATACACCAATATGAAGAATGTAACCCACATGATGATCGTGATGCAATAAATGACAAGAGGCATATCAAAGCATATAACATACAACAAAGTGAGATGAACATGGCAAACAAACAAAGATGGCACAATAAAATATAATGACAAGAGGCACAATGCAACATAACAGGTGAAATGAGCATGGTGCAACAAGCAAACACACGACAAGGCACTCAACATGATCATGGCATAAACATGTAGGAATAAAATATGCAAAACAATTATGATAATGCAACAAACAAAAATAAACACACGGCAACAACTAAGATAAATGGAAGGCAACTGGAGCACCGGTCTCGGGGCGTCACAGCTAGTCATGTGTATTTCATGTTTAAATTCAATTTAAAATTGAAATGGTGATGACCAAACCACCAGCACCAAATGAATCAAACTAAGTTCAAATTCAAATATTTTCAATGAACCCAAAATGCTCTTAAGAAATGTTCGTTATTTATGGGAAAAGGTTAAAACCTTAACCAAAGATCATGCACATTTTTCCAAGGCATTTATGGTCTTTGAATTAAATCATATTGTAATTGAGTTGGGGTTATAAATTTCTATAAATACTTTCATAACAACAATAATTCTAAAAAATGTTTTGGGGCTTTGGATTAGTCCATATTGGACCCACAAATAATTTCAAAAGAAATAAAAATGGTTTAGTATTATTGCTCAACCAAAACAGAGAAAAATAAAAAGAAAAAAAAAAGAATAAGGGAAACAGAAACCCACCTAGCCACTTACCTGGTGCAGCCCATCTGCGGCCCAACACTGTTGGCCCAGCCCACCAAGCGCCATACCGTCTTCAACCTCCTGTCAGTAGGCAGGAGGGCATGTGGTCGCCGTGCACGCCCACGTGCCGGCAACCTCCTGCTTGTCTGCCTCCCTCCCCAGCCCCCAGGACGTCGCCACGCAACTCCTCGACCGCCTCCCACTCTCCCCCGAGCTCTCCCATTCCCTGGCTCTCTCTTCCTCCCTTTGATGTGAGCACCGAGAGCGCGCCGTCGCCGTAGCCATGGCTACAGGCCACCACACACTAAACCAGTGTGACCACGACCTCTGCCACGACGCCTTGGAGCTAACACGCTGACACAGATGACCGCGGGAGCCCTGTAGTGTCGTCCCCAACCTTGTCTTCAACCTCCGACTGCCAGGTACCTCACCGTCGATTCGCGGCAACCAACGCGTCCCTGGCCCCGCAGTCTACGCCATCCTCCGCACCGTGAGCCTCTCTCTGTTTCCCCCATGTTCCCCTCCTCGCGCTCAACCTCTAGCTAACCTCCTCGTCGCACCCATAAGCTCCTTGCCGCCGGCGATGTCGCCGTCATGGCCAGGGCTCGTTCAAGTCGCTTCTGGGTACGTATTCAAACTCCTGGACTTCCCAGGAGACCGTAGAGCACTTCATCTGGCGTCCCCGTGACTTGCAACCTTGCCTTCCTCATTGCCTGTGCTCCGGCAGCCGCACATGAGCCCGCCGTCGGTGAACCAGGCCACCCCACGCCCAGCCGCGTGCTCCCCTGGATGCGGACGAGCAAGGCCCTCCTGATGCCCTAAGCGCAGCATGCGGCAGCCCCTAGCACAACTATGGTAGACCTCCACCGCGTTTTTTGTCATCGCTGGCCAAACTCCGGCGAAGCCAATGTGGCACCATCATTAGTACTAATGACCACCAGTTAACCACTTACCAGACACTCGCAACGTGCCCACAGCTGGTCAAAGTGCGGTTCAACGCAAGTTTAGCACATGTGTCACTGACTAGTGGACCCCATTGGTCAGGTTTGATCCTGGTCAACTCAGTTGACCTGCTGACGCAGTAGTGACACATTGCTGACGTCATAATTACCTTTGCTGGGATTTTCTTATTTAGAAATAAATCTAGAAATCCCAAAAAATATTTAAAACTTCAAAAAATCATAGAAATTAATCTATAACTCCAAATGAAATTAATTATATATGAAAAATGGTCAGAAAAATCCAATCTATCCATCTGTACCATTTTCATGTATGTTAGATTAACTTATGACTACTATTTAGTGCAAATGAAATAAATGGCATTTGAATATTCACATATGGAGTTGAATTTGAATATTTGATTCATACCAACTTCATTTAATCTGGTTGCTAATTGCATTACCTCAAGTCACATCATATTGTCATGTCATGATCATGCATCATATTGTGCATTGCATTGATTGTCTTCCTTCTCTGTTGCCGGTGGTTGTTCCCTCTTGATAGACGTGTCCCGACAATGAGTTTGATGACACCGATGAAGAACTATACTATCTTTAGAAGTGACAGGCAAGCAAAACCCCCTTGTCCATTTTGATACATGCCCACTCTCTCGCTTCTGCTCTGTTTTACTGCATTATGACAACAACGATACATCTGTTACATGCTGCGGTAGTTGAACCCCTTTCCTCTGCATTACCTGTCATTGCCACAGTAAATATATGAAACCCACTAGCATGAGTAGGAGTTGTTTGAGCCCTGACCTGCCTACTCCTTATTGCTTGTTTGTCATGCCTGCTATGCTTAGAGTTGTGTCAGGTCTGATTCATCGGGAATGAATTGGAAAGTGGTGAACATGTCCTACTGTTATGAGCTAAGTGTGTGAACGCGATTTGCTAAAGGTAGTGGTGAGAGGCCATGTAGGAGTACATGGTGGGGTGTCTCATTGAAACCCTCCTTAGGAACTGAGTTCTGTGTTTGTGATCCATGAACAACTGCTACCATGCATTAGAATGCTTAAGTGCCCCTCTTGACTTAATAACCCCCCTGTCCTCTGTCCAGGAGTTGCAAGTAGTTTCTGGTGTTTGTAGTATGCTGGAGGCCATGCACAGCCCTGACCCGAGGGGTGGGCTGTGATGCAGTAGGCACGTGGCAAAGTGTACCGGGATGCCCGTTTGTTGCCTCGGGAACCCTAGTCACATCGTTCGGGGCCGTATGTGGAAATTTCGACCGGACTCCCTATGGATGGAACCTGAATAGGCGAGAAACCTAGACTAGAGACTTGTGTGGTTAGTCAGGTCGTGGCTGACACCATCGCCAGGCTTTCTCTTAAAGGTGCCGAGATACATGACGTGTACATGGCGGTAATTGGCAAGAGCGTGTGTGAAGAAGTACACCCCTGCATGGTTAACATCATCTATTCGAATATCCGCGTCCGCGGCAAAGGACCTCTGGGTTGCGTATACAGTTCATAGACAAGTGAAAGTGGATACTCTAAAATGCGCAAGATAAGCATGAGTGTTATGGACGGCGTGCTCGTAGGGAGACGGGAGTGGATCCATAGTGGTGTATTGATATGGTGAATATGTGGACTCGTGTGCGCCACCTCAAAAGAGTTATTTGCAGTCGTAGTTCAGGATAGCCACTGAGTCAAAGTTGGCTTGCTACAGTTAAACCCCACCATCCCTTTTTTGATAATGATGCATATGTAGCTAGTTCTGATGTAAGTCTTGTTGGGTACAATTGTACGCATGTTTGCTTAATTTATGTTTTGTAGAGAGACTCTGGTCTCACTAGTAGTTCTACGTGGACTTTGACATTTAGCTTGTTACCTCAGCTATGATCTTGTGCCCCCTGGAGGGTCTTGTAGATAATCAGGCTTCTCAACCCTTTTCATTAGTTGTCTGTACTCAGACATGTTAAGATTCCGCATGTGCTTTTGGTTTGTATGCTCTGAATGATGGGTCATGGTACCCATGGTTGTAGTACTTGGCTCCTCGGAGTCTAATGGATAAATACTTGAGTTCTAGAGTCATGTTGTGATGCCATGTTGTATTTGCACATATCGAGCATATTGTGTGTATGATTATTGAAATGCTTGGTATGTGTGGGATCCGACAACCTAGTTGTTTATTCTTGGTATTCTCTCTTAGCGGGAAATTACTCCTAGTGCTTCCACTGAGCCCTGGTAGCTTGCTACTGCTCCGGAACACTAAGGCTGGCCGGCATATGTCCTTCTTCATTGTTGTGTCTGTCCCTTCGGGGAAATGTCATGCGTTGTTCATTTAAGTCCATGCAGCTTGCTACAACTTGGGTTCAGACGTTGTTGATCGACACGTTCGTTGTTGGGTCATGTATGCATGTCCCAGTAAGTTAGCGCCACCTTGGGTTTACGACTAGTCATGTCAGCCTGGGTTCTTTGTCATATGGATGCTAGCGGCACTGTTATATACGTGAGACAAAAGGTGCAAACGGTCTCGGGCCAGGTAAGGTGGCACCCGTGGGAATACTGTGCGTGAGGCCGCAAAGTGATATGATGTGTTACATGCTAGATCGGTGTGACTTCGGATTGGGGTCCTGACAGCTTTGGTATTAGAGCCTGACTGCCTGTAGGATTACCAAGCCAAACTAGTCAAAGTTGAGTCTAGAAATTCTTTAGTTATATAAGGGAATTGATTGTGGATGGGAACGTAAGGCTCTTTTTAGTCCTTTACCTTATGCCTTCTGATCCGAGTCATCCCATCTTTCCAACGGGGTTAAGTAACTAGGCTTTCTTTTCTTTCTATCAGGATCACATGTTACTAATCCGTAGACTTATAGGATTGTGGATTCAAGCTTCAGTTCAGTCTCTACTACTTATGTATGTTAACTGTTGATCTCGAAACCTTAATATTGTGCTCCTGAGTGGTTATGCCACCATTTTTGCAGCATGTCTTAAATCCTTATGATCATTTACAGCCGTTATGTTGTCCAAGTCATCCCAGGTTTCTAAATAGTTTGATGCATTTGCAAATCCTTTCTTACCGTTCCAAAGTTCCTTTGTGCCAGATCAACCACACTAACTAGTGTGTTGAGGTACTTCATTGCCTTGGTATATATGTTGGAGTTATTATTATGACCCTAGGTGTTTTAGGGGATCACCTAGTAATCTAGCCATGTTTTGTGTCCCAGTGTGATGATTCTGGCCATTATTCTCGAGAGCATCCCGTGATGCCATTTAGTTAGTAGGCATTCTATTCTTGGGCCCTTGAAACCGAGATTCACCCTACCTACTTCCTGTTGTTAGTGTTTGCTCGTTCCTTCAGGTTATTAGTAGCCTTTGCGATAGTCCTCGAGGTCTGTGGTATTTCCTTCTTCCAACTACCATGAACTGCTTATGGCAGAAGTCCCTTGCTGAACCAAAAGATCACAACCAGAGTGCTCTTGACGAGTTCCCGATTCTATGTTGTTACTCTGCCAATTCTACCTTCTGCATGGGTGGAAGAAACTTGTTGAACCTGGTTCGACATACTAATCTATGCATCCACAACTCAGAAAGTTATTTGTTCCTTGAGTTGTCCCTCCTTAGTTGTATTCTGAACCCCGTCTATCGACTGATAGTCAAGAGTATGCGTGCATTCGTTCATCGATGCCTATTACTCTCGTGGTCCGTCAAGCCATTCTATTCTGGAATGACTAGGAGAAACAAACTCCAGTACCTTGTCCATTTCTAGGATTGGGTCAAAGTAGTTGTACTCTACAGATCAAAATGCCAATCCAGCATTTGTTCTGTTCTACCTTGGAGTATTACCATCTTTATATCAAGAATATCATGGGAATTGCACACCCTCCTAGTAACTCTTGATACAGTGATACTTCTCGCCCTCATTATTCATCTCTTGGTTCCTATGTTGTTGCATCTGGAATGCCGACAAGTGAACTATGATGTGCGAAATCAATACTCCTAGCAACCTTGTTGCTTGGTAGCTAAAGGACAATAATTTCATTCTTAGCGTGTTGGTTCTTGAATGATCATTCTAAGATAGGTCGTGCTACCTAGTCCTTATTTCCTGGGGCACTCTTCGATTAATGAGTTGGGATCGTGTCGATCCCTCGCTCTTTTGATCATATCTTCTTGCCCTGAAAAGCAAGGTTGTTCTCGAGCTTAGTAACATACCAGTGGTTCGTGATTTTTCAAATATCTTCTCAGAGGTATCACCAGGTTGTTACCTGACCGCTATGTTGGGTTCATGATCAAGTTGGTTTCTTGTAAACCACCCCCTTCTCCAAGAATATGTGTCGGATACCCCTGAGCTAGTTGGTTAAGCTAAACAATAACTTAGAGAGTTGGAAGATAAAAGCTTTGCCGAATTTAGTTTATTTTGAAGGGATATCTTTGCGTTTGTGTGTGTGTTGAAGAAAGATGATATGTTCATTGATTGGTCCTCGTGATCAGTTGTTGGATCTATTGTCTTGCCAAAACTTTGATTTGAGCCTGGGCTATCCTCAAATCAAATCAGAACCAACGATGATCGTAACATTGTATTACTCGTGGTTTTCCTCAAGCATACACTGTTATATCTTTTGTTCTGACCAATGCTATCACTTTGTTCACATAATTGTGGAATTCCATCTAAATAGATGACTTGGTGTTGAGCCCATCAGCAGCATTTTGTCTCCTCCATGATTCATGTTAAACATCCAGCTAGTGTTGGAAACTTCTATAAGCATTATCTTCATGTCCCATTCATGAAGCATATGTTCGGATGAAAGAAGGGGCTTCCCCTAATTCATGAGCACTTGATGCAAGTTGCCGTCGTGAATTCGAGAAAGTTAGTTTTGCTTCCTCCAGAATCATCCCAAGTTAGTCATGCATGTGCGAAGTATACTATACCTTGAGAGATTAGCTACGTCCATCCCATCGGTATTTGCTAGCAAATAAAGCCACTAATTGATTTGTTCAAAGAAAATAAGTTCATGCGCTAATCCTTATGGGCCTAGACGAACTTGCACAAGACTTCATTATCGCAATGATGGTTCCCAATCAGGACTCGGTAGTGTTTCATTGTAAGACTACCATGTGATCATGCTTGTCTGGGACAGCGTGTTCACATGTGTGTAGAAGAACCAGCTCATGTTTTGGAGCTTACTACCATAGTCCATGTCCTGAGAATCTCGCAACGCCATCTCGTCAATTTGTGTTGCAAACTTTCTTTCTTTTCTTTCCAGATCCGATGAGTCTGGATTATCCTGGCACTAACCAGATCTGAATCTCAGGCAGATATGATGGTTGGAACTTTTACCAAGAACTATAATATTGGTCCTCTATAACCCGGTAAAGTGGATGTCGTCGCCAACACACCCAGCCGAAAGACCAATTATTGCATTATCTTGATTGAGGAAATTGGCCAGCTCCCCATAAGGATTTCGTAGGATTTACTCCAGTAGTTGTTATTTATGGATTCTTGTGCTCCCGAAGTCCGACCTTTTACTTGATGTTCTAGATACCAAACCATATCTATAATGGGTTACGCTAGCACATCAAGGAGAACATTAGAAGCGGAGTGCTAAATGTCTCTCGGTTGATCATCCATATTTTTATTCCTTAGCCTCGCTAAGGTGAAATCTGAAAAGGTGTTCTCTTCCAACGCATCTGCATCCTCCACCACTATTCATCATGGTAGCATGATGTGTTGCTAGGATCCTCGACACGGATGTTGGTAAATCCTTGATGAATATGGAAATGCTCAAGTTCTTCAAAGCACGCTCAGTCACTAGGTTATATCCTTGGTATCAACTAGATTGTGTGTTCTAGTTGCCGAGTTGTTCTACAATCATAGTTTCCTTTCCAAACTGAGTATGCCATTCGTTTGAATTCTATCAAGCGATGAAATGTGAATTGCCTCAGGCTGGAATAAACAGTCTCAACGATCTATGTATCAAAGGTAATTATTTTTGCCACTCTAGGGAATAACTCTACGAGTCACATTCCCTAAGGTGTCTGTCGGCGTTCTGGGAATGGGGGTACCCAGACTTGCCTGCCTGCGGCCTGCGGCGTGGCTCAAGGAGCGGCCCCATCTTCATCAACGCACGCTCAAGACCCTCGTGAGGGGCCATGCCACGTGGGGAAGGACGACAGGAGGCTTCCTTAGGCACGGCCTCGTCAGGCTGGCTCGCGAGGAGCCGGAGAGATCAAGGCGGGGTACCTCACAAGGTGCCCGTGGCGCAAGCCATGACGACCAAGGCTAGGCAGGCGCCGACCTTCGTAGAGTCCTTGTTTCCCCTTTGGTGCAAAGGGGGCAAGCGCAGGCAAGGGTATCAACCAAAGGCAACCATTTCGGCACAAGAAGACCAAGACCAGCAGGACGGCAGAGCAGAGGTCATCGTGGAGCCCAAGCCAGCGTCATCATCAGGGTCTTTGGCAGGCGACGACCAACTTTTGTCAGGATAAGTGTAGTAGATGTTCCCCTTCAAAATGGCCAATTGTTGGTGCCCTTCCCGCTCAATATTTGGGAAGAGGCCCGGGGACTTCGCCTATAAATAGGACTAGCCACGCACAGAGTAGGGAGGGGAGATCTGATCGGATCCTCATCCAAGACACAGGGAGAGAGGCGACTAAACTCCCCTAGCGGTTCATCGCATCAACCAAGAACAGACCCTCGCGAGGCTGTTCTTGCCTTGTACTGTTCCTCATCAGCCCTAGAGGCAATCCACACACCACAAACTGGAGTAGGGTATTACACCACAATGGTGGCCTAAACCAGTATAAATCTCATGTCCCTTGTGTCGTTCTTCGTGTAGTCTTAGATCCTTGCAAGGCGGTGAGACATGGGTAGGCTGGGGGTGTGATCTCCGCGTACACCCCAGTGTTCGAACCTCAAGCGTCTGCCGGAACCCGAAATCTGACATTTGGCGCGCCAGGTAGGGGTGTGCCAGAATCTGCCTTCCGTCGCCTCGTGTTTTCACCGCCCCTCCCATCCATGTTGGATGCACGTCGCGCCCGCACCGAGCGCCGGGCCGCTCTCGCCACTCGCTTTGCCCAGACGGCCCCCGTTGGCGGGCGCCCCCATCGTTCCCCGTTGCCTGCCGTCAACGCCGCCACTGGCCCGACGGGGAACGAGCAGCAGGCGTCGTCCCTGCATCCATCAGTGCGGCGAGAAGGCCGCACCACCACCCCGTCGCTGACTCCGGCCAGCTCCTCGCCCCACGCCCGTCGCGCTCCTGCGAACGCGCACGCTGCGCTACTCCTGGCGCGGGAGCTCCCGCACTACCGCCTCGTCGACGACCTCTATGACAAGTGGCTCGCCCGCATCACCGATCTCGTCAGCGCCGCTGGGGGCTCCCCTGCACCGTCCCTCTCGTTACACCGTGCCCCGCCCTGCGCGGGCGACGAAGCTCTGGGGGTGCCTCAGCCGCCTCCCCCTCAAGAAGGCGCCTTGGCTCCAAGGCGCATGGCCCCTGGGCGGAACCCACTCCGTCCGGCACCAGCACAGCAAGAGAAGAGCTGCCAACAGATCCCTCATCCCCAGGAAGCCGCCCGTGTGCTCCCCGCACCGGCTCGGCACGAGCGCGGACCTGCTCCAGCACACCAAGACCCCGCACTGCACCTGGCCGCAGCGCACGGAAACCCACAAGATCAAGCTCTCCGTCACCAAAGGGATCCCGCGGCCACTGCAGGCTGCCGTGCCTTCTCCATGGAGCTGCGCAGCGTGGCATGGCCGGGCAAGTTCAAGCTGGACCTGCCCCCACGCGATGATGGCACAGCTGACCCTGCTGAGTTCTTCCAGCTCTATGAGCTGGGCATCGAAGCCGCCAACGGGGACCAGAAGGTCATGGCGAACTGGTTCCCCATGGCGCTCAAGGACGACGCCCGCACCTGGCTCCTGAACCTGGCTCCAGGCACGATATCCTCCTGGGACGAGATGCGCACCCGATTCATCGCCAACTTCCAAGGCACTCGCGACCGGCCCCCGGCCATGAGCGACTTGCGCCGCATCAAGCAGCAGCCATGAGAGACCCTGCAGAAGTTCATCCAGCGCTTCAACAGCGCTCGCCTTAAGATCCCCAAGGTGTCTGAGGCGGCCATCATCTCAGCCTTGTCCAACGGCGTGCGTGACGTCAAGATGAAGGAGGAGCTCGCAATCCATGAAGACCTGTGCACCTCCCTGGAGCAGTTCAATCTGGCGACCAAGTGCGCTAGGGCTGAGGAAGGGCGCCTGTCCCTCCTCGAGCTGCCAGCTGCTGAGCCAGAAGAGAAGAAGCCAAAGACCAAGGACGTGAAGCGCAAGGGGGCTGCCGTGCTTGTAGCAGAGCCAGACACCAAGCGAGGCAGGGATCAGCCCGAGTCATCCAAGGGCAGCCGGTACTGCGTGTACCACGACCTCCACACCCACAACACCAACGAATGCCAAGAGCTCAGAGCCGTGCAAGACGTGCGTGCCGGTCGACGCCCCGAGCGCAACGACACGGGCTATGGCCGAGGAGGAGGAAGAGGTGGAGGATGATGGGAAGACCGTGGGAAGACCGACCTCGTGAGGGAGGTTGGAGGGACCCACCTCGCGAGGGGGGTTGGAGGGATCAGCCTCGCGAGGATCGCCCACAAGGCAATGCGGGCCTCTCTCCTCTGCCACAACAGCCAAGGAGGAACGAAGACCATCACCAGGATGAGGGGGCTGGAGGCTTCCAGGAGCCGCGCGCAATCGCTTGCATCTTGGGCGGCGCACAAGCCCCGGCCTCTCAGCGCATCTTCAAGCAGTTTGCTCGCGAAGTGAATGCAGTCCTCCCCAAGCTTGAGGCCACACGCCCTCTTAGGTGGTCAGCATGCGCAATCACGTTCAGCTCAGTGGATCAGCTCAAGTGCGCGGCAACAGCAGGGGTCCTCCCGATGCTTTGTTCCCCAATCATCAGCAATGTGCAAGTCACCAGGACCCTCATCGATGGTGGAGCGGGGCTCAATGTCCTATCCGTCGAGACATTCAACAATCTCCAAGTTCCATACAATCATCTACAGCCAACCAAGCCTTTCTCAAGAGTCACTGATGGTTCCACGGTTCCGATAGGGCAGGTCCGCCTTCCTGTTACTTTCGGGATGCGCGACAACTACCGCACCGAGCTCATTGACTTCGAAATCGCTCACATCCGCCTGCCGTACAACTCCATCCTCGGGTACCCAGCCCTGGCCAAGTTCATGGCCATGACCCATCACGGCTATAACGTCCTCAAGATGCCAGGGAGCGGTGGAGTCATCACGGTGCCTTGTGAAGAGAGAGACGATGTGTGTTCCCTGGAACGTGCCTTCCAAGCCGCATCAATTGAATACCCAGATCACAAGAACGGGAGGCCTCCCGAGGCTGCTCCTAAGAAGAAGAAGACAGCGCCTCGCCCGACCCCTCGGGAAGCGGGCCCCTCAGGGTCCGCGCCCGTTCAGGGGGCACCACCTTCCGTCGCATAGGAAGGCATGCCCGGCGCCCTCCTCGAGCAGGGCTCGGGGGCTCTCTTCTGGAGGGCCATCGACTTTGCTAAGATTACGAGGGAGGCGCTCGGGCACCACCTGGAGGCGTGCTTCAACGCACATTTCCCTCAGGAGGAAGCAAGGCGAGGCGGGCCAAACCCTCAGGAATTCATCAGCGAGATCATTCAGGAGCTGCAAGAGTCAAGAGTCATGAGTGGCAGCCGCCGCTTGCCCGCCGTAGCTCCCCATCCAGGCGAGGATGGTGGGCCGCACATCTGCATCAACATAGCAGGACTCAACCGAGCCGCCTCTCAGGAGCGCCTCTGGCCCTCACGCGTGGGGCGCTGTGAAGGCCCACCCCACAGCTATGTTCGCATGCCTTACGACCTGCCGAACGCGGCTGCTGTGCGTCAGCGCCTCATGAGGAGCATCTTGGAGGCTCAGGCGGTCAGGCATTCCGCAGTCCTGGCGGAAATGGAGATGGTCCGCGAGGAGCCGCTAGCGCCTCCTAGCCTCCCGAGGCCCCTGGTCCTGGGGGCTCGTGAAGATCGTCTCCCGCAGCGCACGCCCTCCGCTACTTCAACATCCCTCCATCTTCAGCATCATCAGGTGACATCCTTCAAGTTTCATTTTCAGCTGGGAGCGCCCCCAGGGCTGCATCATTCCCAGGCCATGTGGGTCCGTCCCTGCGGCATGTATCCCCTTTCGTTCATGTTTTCATCTTACTTTATCGGGGGCGCCCCTCGGGCTGCATTATCCCCAAGCTACCTGGGCCAGACCCGGTGGCATGTATCCCTCTCGCGTTTATTCGGGTCATGCGTTTGACCCATCATGATCGTTGTTTGATGCTTGCCTATGTCACCCTTCTTTCTTCATGTCGGCTGCTTGCACGCTAAAGGGGGGGTACTTGAGCCCTCACCCTCTGGCCTTGTCCACGGCATCGCGACTTGGCATACCAGCGACGGCTGAGCCCCGCTCGAGGGTCGGGACCCGAGGACGTAGAGCACCGACATCTAACCAAACCTGCAGGAACACATCACAAGTAAAGGCCCAGAGCCAGGCGCAACCCGCCTTGAGGTAGGGCCCTGTGAGTCCCGCGCTGGCTCACGGGTGCCTAGATACACCTCGCCAGGCCCTACCATGCCAGGCACGTGTCAGGGCGGGGCTGTACACGCCTCGGGGGCTCCTCCCGGAGGGGTGCCCCCTCCCACGCACCAGTGGAAGCACCATGCTCCGCGCTGGTTGACGACACTACCGAGGAGCGGCTATGCCCGTACACATACAGAAGCTCTATGCTCCGCGCTGGTGATAAACAACTAAGGGTGGGCCCCGGCTGCATCAACCTCAGGGAGCCCAGAGATCAATGTCCAGCCTCATTGTAACGCCTCCCCTTGGGAGTGCCACACTAGGGGGCTGGGCATGGGGGCTACGCCCGGGTCACGCCCAGGCGCACGCCACCCAGCCAGGCCCCTCGGGCCTGGTTCGTCGCACGCCTCTCCCCGAGCGGAGCCAAGGTACGAAGGCCGTTTGAACGTCAAGGGGGACTCCTGAGCATCGCGACTCAGGAGCCTAACTGGTCATGTAGCCCCTCACCCCTTAGTTCCGAAAGTCTAACGGCGGTTGAGGTATGCACGGGGCCGGGCTCTGCCGACGTAGAACGGTAAATTCACCCATGCATCTCACCTCCCTACTTGCTGTTCGTGCGTCAAGGGGGACTCCTGAGCATCGCGACTCAGGAGCCTAACTTGTCACGTAGCCCCTCACTCCTTGGTCCCGTCCTGGTTTCCGGTCGGGGCTAACGGCGGCTGAGGTATGCGCGGGGCCGGGCTCTGCCGATGTAGAACACAAGCAAGTAGGAAGGAAAAACATAAATATCAAGAAATTTAAAAGCAAATATTACAGTCCATAGATTACTTCGACAACGCCAAACACAAGTTTAAACGCCTCCACGAGGCAGAATGCATGTTGCAGGAATTAAAAGCAGGACGGGAGCCGCGAAGAGGTCACTTTTTGGCGGCAACATCGCTGGTGACGGTGCTACGCTGGGCAGCTTTGCCTCGTGGAGCCTCAAGACCGGCAGCGCCTCGCTTCGGCTTGGTGCTGAAGGCCCGGAACTTCGCTAGCAGAGCCTCCGCGCGATCCTTCACGGCCTCGGCAGCGACGGCGGCAAGCTCGCAGCTCACAGGCTCCAGCAGGCTGTCGAGGTCAATGTTGGGGTCGCGGAGGTAGACATGGGTGAAGACGCGCGTTAGCACCGCAGAAGAAAGGACGCGCGCCTTAGCCTCAGCCGTGGGGCCAAGGCCGAGGGCGACATCTTCGAGGGCATGGACCAGGAAGGGAAGCAGCTTGGCGGGGCCCTCCTCGGCGCCGGCCAGTGGGCTTTCCAGGCCGCTGTCATAGAGCGACTTCAGCAGGGTGCGAGCCTTCACCTCCAGCTTCGCGAACGCCACGCGGACCTCGGCAGGACCAGCGCCTTGCCGTCCAGCTCGATCTTCTTCACCTCCAATGCCTGCTCCAGTGCACCCAAACGGCCTTGGCGTTTGTCAAGCTCGGCATCCCGGTCCTTGACAGCAGCCTCACGAGCCTACATGTCTTCCTCCTCCTCCCGGCGGACACAGGCCTCCTTGACAAGCTGGTCGCGCAGGCCTTGCAGTTCGCTCTCCAGCACCTTGTAGCGACCCTGGACATCCGCAACCTCACCCAAGGCGGCGTCGCAAGCGGCCTTCGCCTCAAGGACGGCCTGCTTCTCCTTGTCGTAGGTTGTCGCGGCCTGAGCCAGCGCCGCTCGGACTGAAGCATCAGAGCGGACCCAGCCAGAGACCAACTCCAGGCGCCCGGCCACCAAGCGAGGGTCGGTGCCCCGAAGATCTTTCCGCAGCCGGTCCAGCTCAGCAGCAGCACGATCCAGAACAGTAGGAGGAGCCGGAGAGACAGCGGTTGGTGGAGTAGGAGGTGAAGATGGCAGTGTAATCACAGCACCATGAGTCAGGACCTTCTGCGCCCCGACGACTGCGGCAGTGCCGTTAGGCAAAGACACCGCGGGAGTCGCTTGGGCCATGGGGGCTGAGCTCGCTCCAGCTAGCCCTGCCAGGCCTCGCGAGGATAACCGGGCAGGAGAGGCCTGCGTCTTGTCGCCCCCTTCTCCCGAGGATGGGGGTGCTGCCCCGGACGAAGCCTCAGGAGCCCCCTTCAGCTTCTTCCCCGCAGGCACCAGCCTAGCCAAGGAATATGGACGTCAAGCCTCAACTACGAAGCAGGATGCAAAACGAGAATCGAGCACTTACCCGTCATTGCTCGCGGGCTCAAGCAACCTCCGGCCGAACTTGAAGCCCGAAAGCCGATTGCTGGGGTCAACTTCAGGAGGCTCGGGAGCAGGAGGCGTGTCTTCGGATCGCCTCGGAGTCAGAGCGGACCCACGGGGAACCAGCCCCGTCCTATCCTTCTTCGGGATCAGGGGCGAGCTCTGGCCACCCCGCTCTTTGCCATCCTCGTCGTCATCCGGCATGAGGCGAAGAGTGCGGGACCTACACCGAGGGAGGGGCGTTCTCGACTCCCCGTCGGTCGCCTCCGAATCGGGCTCCTCCTCCTCCTCCTCCTCCTCTTCTTCCTCCTCTCCGCTGGAGTCGCTGGAGGATACGTTCACCGTTGCCAGGGCCGCCGGGTCCTCAGGAACCTCCGCGGGCACAGGTCGGCCCTCGTTGAAAGCGTACATGGAGTTCACCACCTGCTCCCAATCATCTCGGAGGAACAAGGGCATGGGAGCATCCTCCAACCTCGCCACGTTTCCCCCAACCAAGGATTGGAGGACCGCGACCAGATCCTTGTCCGCCATGACTTCAGGGTTCGAGCGAAGGGCAGCATCGCCCCCCAAGCTTCCACAGCGGAAGGGAGTGTTCCCGGAGCGGGGCCACCCGATGCTCCAGGAACTCCCTCAGGAGCGATGCCCCGGTCAGTTTTGCCGTCGCCATGTTGTCCGGCCACAGGTTCGCGTCCATCTTCTCTAGCACCGGCTTCGCGCGGGGATCAACGAGCTCCATGCGGGACCAAGCGTCGATGGACATGGGCTGCCCCGTGGGCAGAATCAGCTAGGAGTGGGTGCGCCCAGCATCCACCATGACCCACTTACTCCTGAATCCCTCAATTCTCTTCCCGGGCTTCGAGATCGTGTTGGAGCTGCCGTGCATGACAAAGCTCGCGCACGCGGTGATGGGGCCGCGGGAGACCGGGAGGTAGAAGTAATGGCGCAACAAGGCCACCGAAGGCCTCACCCCGACATGAGCATCGCAGTAGTAGGCGAAAATCGCCAGGAGAAGAACGGAGTTGGGATGGAGGTGCAGGGCTTGCAGATTGTAATGGTGAAGAACAAAAAGGAAGAACTCAGAAAAAGGGGGCACCAGACCGGCGGCGATGGTGCTCACGAAGAGCGGGTAGAAGGTGCTTCCTCTGCCCTCAGGAAGGGCGGTGCAGACCTTGAGCGCGGCTGCCCCGTCGTGGCCTTGCGCCGCCATCATCTGGCGCGTCCGAGCAAGATTCTTCTCCGACACATTCGGAGGATCCAAGGCGGGCGAGTACCATGCTCCGGCCGGGGTCTGGCGAGGCGCCATGCCTTGCTAGGATGCAGGGTTGGAGTAGATCTGGGGATTTCGGAAGCAAGAAGGACAGGAGCAAGAAAGGAGATCTGGGCAATGAAGGAGAAGGCAAAGAAGGTAAGCCTAGACAGGTACTGCTCCCTTATCAGCTTGTGCAGATGCCGAGGTGTCGTGGGGGAGCCAGGACGCCCATGTCCAATCAACCGCCACGTGGCACCCAAGGCCGCAGGCTATTGGGGCCCGTGGCGCTTCGCACTTGCCTCTTCGCTTCTCTGCTAAGCAAAGTCCAAGCGCGCCTTGGGCCCGGGGGCTACTGTCGGCATTCTGGGAACGGGGGTACCCAAACTTGCCTACCTGCGGCCTAAGGCGTGGCTCAAGGAGTGGCCCAGTACGGCCCATCTTCATCAATGCACGCTCAAGACCCTCGCGAGGGGCCATGCCTCGCGGGGAAGGATGACAGGAGGCTTCCTCAGGCATGGCCTTGTCAGGCTGGCTCGCGAGGAGGCGGAGAGATCAAGGCGGGGTACCTCACGAGGTGCCCGTGACGCAAGCCATGACGACCAAGGCCAGGCGGGCGCCAGGCGGGCGCCGGCCTGCGCAGAGTCCTTGTTTACCCTTTGGTGCAAAGGGGGCAAGCGCAGGCAAGGGTATCAACCAAAGGCAACCATTTCGGTGCAACAAGACCAAGACCAGCAGGACGGCAGAGCGGAGGTCATCGTGGAGCCCAAGCCAGTGTCATCGTCAGGGTCTTTGGCAGGCAAGGACCAACTTTAGTCAGGATAAGTGTACTAGATGTTCCCCTTCAAAATGGCCAATTGTTGGCGCCCTTCCCGCTCAATATTTGGGAAGAGGCCCGGGGCCTTCGCCTATAAATAGGACTAGCCACCCACAGAGTAGGGAGGGGAGATCTGATCGGATCCTCATCCAAGACACAAAGAGAGAGGCGACTGAACTCCCCTAGCAGTTCATCACCTCAACCAAGAACAGACTCTCGCGAGGCTGTTCTTCCCTTGTACTGTTCCTCATCAGCCCTAGAGGCAATCCACACACCACAAACTGGAGTAGGGTATTACACCACAATTGTGGCCTGAACCAGTATAAATCTCGTGTCCCTTGTGTCGTTCTTCGTGTAGTCTTAGATCCTTGCGAGGAGGTGAGACATGGGTAGGATGGGGGTGTGATCTCCACGTACACCCCAGTGTTCGAACCTCAAGGGTCTGCCGGAACCCGAAATCCGACAGTGTCCCGTTATGGGATCATGGAAATTTTTCCTCGCTACTTTGAAACCCTGGTCAAATATGTTCTTCCATCCATCCTGATGTGTGTTTGAAAGTCTCAGCTCAAGAGATGTTCAACGTCTCACTCTATGAGTTGATCCTGAGTTGCTCGATCCTCGAGAAGATCGATTCTTCTAGAGTTTCCTTTCTTCTCGTTGTCATGTTGGATGGACTTCTCAGAGCAAGATGTGGAGACAAATATGATGATCGAATCAACGTTCTTATGAGGTGCAACCTGAATCGTGAAGATTGTGTTAGTTGTTGTTCCCTTTGTCTTCTTACCTCACGTCTTGAATCTCAGGACGAGATTCTTGTTTAGTGGGGGTGAGTTGTCACATCCCTAGTTCTGGTTGACCTAGACTAGCTAGTCATGTCTGTTTCATGTTTAAATTTAATTTAGAATTGAAATGGGGATGACCGAACCCCCAGCACCAAATGAATCCAACTAAGTTCAAATTCAAATATTTTAAGTGAACCCAAAATGCTCTTAAGTAATGTTCATTATTTATGGGAAAAGGTTAAAACCTTAACCAGAGGTCATGCACATTTTTCCAAGGCATTTATGGTCTTTGAATTAAATCATTTTGTAATTGAGTTGGGGTTATAAATTTCTATAAATACTTTTATAACTCCAATAATTCTGAAAAATGTTGTGCGACTTTGGGTTAGTCCATATTGCACCCACAAATAATTTCAGAAGAAATAAAAATGGATTAGTATTATTACTAAATCAAAACAGAGAAAAATAAATAGAAAAAGAAAAGAATAAGGGAAATAGAAACCCACCTGGCCACTTACCTGGTGCAGCCCCTCGACCGCCTCTCACTCTCACCCGAGCTCTCCCGCTCCCCGGCTCTCTCTTCCTCCCTTCGCCGTGAGCACCGAGAGTGCGCCGTCGCTGTAGCCATGACTACAGGCCACCACTCGCTAAACCAGTGTGACCAGGACCTCCGCCACCAACGCCTTGGAGCTACACGCCGACGCGCGCGACAACAGGAGGCCTGCAGCATTGTCCCCGACCTCGTCTTCCACCTCCGACCGCCAGGTACCTCACTGTCGATTTTCGCTGCAACCAATGCATCCCCGGCCCTGCAGTCTGCGCCATCCTCCTCGTTGTGATCCTCCCTCCGTTTCCCCCATGTTCCCCTCCTTGTGCTCAACCTGTAGCTTACCTCCCCATCGCACCCGTAAGCTCCTTGCCGCCGGCGATGTCGCCATCACGGCCAGGGCTCGCTCCAGTCACATCTTGGTACGTATTCAAACTCCTGGAGTTCCCAGGAGCCCATAGAGCACTTCATCTGGCGTCGCTGTGACTTGCAACCTCGCCTGCCTCATTCCCCGTTCTCCGGCTGCCACGAATGAGCCTGTCGCCGGTGAACCAGGCCACCCCACGCCCAGTCGCGTGCTCTCCTGGATGCGGACGAGCAAGGCCTCCCAGCTGATGCCCTGAGTGCAGCAAGCGGCAGCCCCTAGCGCAACTCCGGTAGACCTCCACCGTGTTTTTGGTCCTCGTCAGCCAAACTCTGGGGAAGCCAACATGGCACCATCATTAGTGCTAATCACCGCCAGTTAACCACTTACCAGACACTGACAATGGGCCCCACAGTTGGTCAAAGTGCGGGTCAACGCGGGTTTAGCACCTATGTCGCTGACGAGTGGACCCCATTGGTCAGGTTTGACCGTGGTCAACTCGGTTGACCTGCTGACGTAGTAGTCACACATTGTGGACATCATAATTACCTTTGCTGGGATTATCTTATTTAGAAATATATGTGAAAATCCCAAAAAATGCTTAAAACTTCAAAAAATCATAGAAATTAATCTATAACTCCAAATGAAATAAATTATATATGAAAAATGATAAAAAAATCTAATTATCCATCTGTACCATTTTCATGCATGTTAGTTTAACTTATGACTACCATTTAGGGCAAATGAAATAAATGGCATTTGAATATTCACATATGGGGTTGAATTTGAATCTCTCATTCAAACCAACTTAATTTAATCTGGTTGCTAATTGCATTAGCTCAAATCACATCATATTGTCATGTCATGATCATGCATCATATTATGCATTGCATTGATTGTGTTCCTTTTCTGTTGCCGGTGGTTGTTCCCTCTCGATAGACGTGTCCCTATGATGAGTTTGATGACACCGATGAAGAACTATACTATCTTTAGAAGTGCCAGGCAAGCAAAAACCCTTTGTTAATTCCGATACAATCCCACTCTCTCGCTTCTGCTCTGTTTTACTGCATTATTACAACAACGATACATCTGCTACATGATGTGGTAGTTGAACCCCTTTCCTCTGCATGACCTATCATTGCCATAGTAAATAGATGAAACCCACTAGCATGAGTAGGAGTTGTTTGAGCCCCGATGTGCCTACTCATTCTTGCTTGTTTGTCATGCCTGCTATGCTTAGAGTTGTGTCAGGTTTGATTCATCGGGGATGAATTGGAAAGTGGTGAACATGTCCTACTGTTGTGAGCTAAGTGTGTGAACGCGATTTGGTAAAGGTAGCGGTGAGAGGCCATGTAGGATTACATGGTGGGTTGTATCATTGAAACCGTCCTCAGGAACTGAGTACTGTGTTTGTGATCCATGTATAGCTACTACCACACATTGGAGTGCTTAAGTGCCCCTCTCGACTTATTAACCCCTTGTCCTCTGTCCAGGAGTTGCAAGTAGTTTCTGGTGTTTGTAGTATGCTGGAGGCCGTGCGCAGCGCTGACCCAAGGGGTGGGCTGTGATGCGGTAGGCACTTGGCACGGTGTACCGGGACGCCCGTTTGGTGCCTCGGGAACCCTGCTCACATCGTTTGGGGCCATATGTGGAAACTTTGGCCATTCTCCCTGCGGATGGAACCTGAATAGGCGATAAACCTGGACTAGAGACTTGTGTGGTTAGTCAGGTCGTGGTCGACACCCTCGCCAGGCTTCCACTTAAAGGTTGCCGAGATACATGATGCGTACATGTCTGTAAATGGCGAGAGCATGTGTGAAGAAGTACACCCCTGCAGGGTTAACATCATCTATTCGAATAGCCGCGTCTATGGTAAAGGACCTCTGGGTTGCCTATATAGTTCATAGACAAGTGAAAGTGGATACTCTAAAATGCATAAGATAAGCGTCAGTGGATACTCTAAAATGCCAAACTAAACCGATAATTCTAAGAGACTTGCAAAGATATCAAATCATGCATATAAGAACTCAGAGAAGAACCAAATAATATTCATAGATAATCTTGATCATAAATTCATCGGATCTCGGCAAACACACCGCAAAAGAGTATTACATCGAATAGATCTCCAAGAACATGGAGGAGAACATGGTATTGAGAACCAAAGAGAGAGAAGAAGCCATCTAGCTAATAACTATGGACCCGAATGTATGTGTTAAATTACTCACTCTTCATCGGAGAGGCAATGGTGTTGATGTAGAAGCCCTCCATGACCGAATCCCGCTCCGGCAGGACACCGAAAAAGGCGCCAAAATGGGATCTCACGGGTACAAAAGGTTGCGGTTGTAGAAAAGTGGTTTCCTGGCTCCCCCTGATGTGTTTAGGGTATAAGAGTATATATATGCGAAGGAACTAGGTCAGCGGAGCTACGAGGGGACCATTAGGGTGGGGGCGTGCCCTACCCCTGTGGGCATGCTCTCCTACCTCGTGGCTGCCTTGCTGTGTCTCCAACTTCATCTCCAAGTCTTCTAGTTTGCTTTCGGTCCAAGAAAGATCATCGCGAAGGTTTCATTCCGTTTGGACTCCATTTGTTATTCCTTTTCTGCAAAACTCTAAAATAGGCAAAAAAAACTAAAACTAGCACAGGGCCCTCGATTAATAGGTTAGCCCAAAAATAATATGAAAAAACATATAAATGCAATGCCTATTAAACATCCAAAACAGATAATATAATAGCATGGAACAATAAAAAATTATAGATATGTTGGAGACGTATCAGCTCACTCAGATCAGTCGGAATGTGAAGGCGTATATGGATGATATTGTAGTGAAGTCCTGCAAGATTTCCAACCTGCTGGCTGATCTCACCGAAGCTTTCGCTAATCTGAGAAGATATGATATCAAGCTGAATTCGACAAAGTGCACATTTGGAGTACAAGGAGGAAAGTTACTTGGTTTCCTCATTTCCCAACGGGGGATAGATGCAAATCCCGAGAAAGTTGGTGCAATTCTCCAAGTGAAACACCCTCTGCGCGTGGACGACGTGCAGAAGCTTACAGGCGTCTTGCTGCATTGAGTTTATTCATTTCATGTCTCGGGGAGAAGGCACTGTCTCTCTACCGACTGATGAGGAAGTCTGATACGTTCGAGTTGACTCCCGAAGCTGAAGCAGCGTTTGTGGAGCTCAAAACCCTGCTTTCCCGCTAGCCGTTGCTTGCTGCTCCGATCAGCAAAAAACCTATACATTGCGGCCACTAGTCAGGTTGTTAGCATAGTGCTTATAGTCGAACGAGAAGAAGAGGGCAAGGCCTATAAAGTTCAGTATCCGGTGTACTATATTTCTGAAGTCTTGACTCCATCCAACCAGAGGTACCTACATTACCATAAGCTTGTTTATGGGATTTAATTGACTGCAAAGAAAGTTGCACATTATTTGCAAGACCACTCGGTCTCAGTCGTCAGCGATGCTCCATTGTCTGAGATCATGAACAATCGAGATGCAACTAGTCAAGTGGCTAAGTGGGCAATAGAACTTCCCCCACTGGATATCGAGTTCGAAGCAAAGAAGAAGATCAAATATCAAGCACTCGCGGATTTCTTGGCCGAGTGGATTGAACAGCAACAACCGACTCAAGTTCACTTGAAACAGAGGACTATGTTCTTTGATGGGTCCAAGATGTTGCATGGTTCTGGTGTTGGAGTGGTTTTGGTGTCCCCAAGAGGCGATAAACTCAAATATGTCATCCAGATTCATTTTGATTCCTCCAATAATGAAGCTGAGTACGAAGCACTTCTCTATGTGTTGCGTATGGCCATCTCACTCGGCGTCCATGGCCTGATGGTCTACAGCGACTCAGATTTGGTGGTCAATCAAGTGATGAAGGAGTGGGACATCAGAAACCCTACCATGACTGGATACTGCAACACAATAAGGAAATTGGAGAAAAAGTTTGAGGGATTGGAGCTTCATCACATTCCCCGACTCAAGAATCAAGCAGCCGATGACCTGGCAAAAATAGGTTCCAAGCAAGAACCCATCCCCAGTAATGTGTTTCTTGAGCATCTCCATTCCCCATTAGTGCGAGAGGATCCTTTCACTGAAGGGTCTCCTGAGGTGGTAAGTCCTACCAATCTTACTGAGAATGAAGTACCAACAGTGATTGATCTGGTTATGGAGATCCTGGCGATCATCCCGGACTGGACAGTTCCATCCATTGCGTATATACTCAGAAAGGAGCTCCTAGAAGATGAAGTTGAAGCGCGTGAGATCGTCGCAGATCTAAAGCCTTCACCATAATGGATGGGCAGATCTATAGGGAGAGTGTCACTGGCGTGACTCAGTGATGTATTTCTCCGGAAGAGGGTCGACTTATTTTGGAAGAAATCCACTCGGGGACCTGTGGTCACCATGCGTCCTCTCAGACCATCGTGGCCAAAGCAGACCGAGCAAGATTCTATTGGCCACGGGCCAATGAGGCTGCAAAGGGGATTGTAGAAAATTCTACAGGTTGCCAATTCTATGCAAACATGTCTCACAAACTAGCATCTACACGGAAGACTATTCCACTCGTCTGGCCATTTGCCATGTGGGGATTGGACATGATTGGCCCACTCAGGACCGACAGAAGTGGTTTCACTCATCTCCTTGTAGCAGTTGACAAGTTCACCAAGTGGTTGAGGCCAAGCCTATCAAGAGTCTAGACTTAAGCACAACCATTAGTTTCATAAGAAAGCTGATGTTTCGATTCGGAGTTCCGCACATCATCATCACAGACAATGGCTCAAATTTTGACTCGGAAGAGTTAAGAGCGTATTGGGCCTCCCAAGGGACTCGAGTGGACTACGCATCCGTTGTGCACCCACATTCGAATGGCCAAGTTGAAAGGGAAAATGATCTGATCCTCCAGGGTTTGAAACCATGGCTCATGCGCGACCTCAAACACACAGCTGGGGCTTGGGTGACGGAGCTGCCATCTATTCTATGGGGATTCACTAACCGAACCCCTTTCTTAATGCTGTATGGAGCCGAAGCTGTACTGTCGAGTGATTTTCTTCACAACGCGCCCCGAGTGGAACTTTATTCAGAAGATGAAGCAGAGCAAGCACGTCAGGATGCAGTGGACCTCTTAGAAGAGGAACAGGAGATGGCTTTGATCCGATCGGCTATCTATCAACAAGATCTTCATCAATTCCATGCAAGGAACATTAGGGTCGGGCATTTCAAGAAGAAGACCTAGTGCTCCGAGTGGATCAGCAACGACCACACAAGCTTGCCCCCGCATGGGAAGGCCCCTTCGTCGTCACCAAGGTGCTTCAGAATGGAGCGTAGCACCTTTACAACCTTGCTCAGCAGAAAGATGAACCGCGCTCCTGAAATGCTAATCTTCTTTTTATACTTGACAATCGAATTGTCGAGATGTAATAAAAGTACTAGGTCGATTGTTTATCAAGACATAATTCCTGCAGTCTCTTTATGATTGTTTTTGGTATAAGTATACGTTGAAATCCCCCAGTGGGTGAGTTAGCTGCGAAATCCGTTTTCGCCTAAGTTCAAAAATCTACTCCGAGTGGAGAGCAATCCTCCCACTCGGGGGCTTAGCCGCGAACCAGTTTCGCCTAATTTCAAAAAACTACTCCGAGTGGAGAGCAATCCTCCCACTCGGGGGCTTAGCCGCGAACCAGCTTCACCTAAGTTCAAAAAACTACTCTGAGTGGAGAGCAATCCTCCCACTCGGGGGTTTAGCCGCGAACCTGCTTCGCCTAAGTTCAGAAAACTACTCCGAGTGGAGAGCAATCCTCCCACTCGGGGCTTAGTCGAGAACCAGCTTTGCCTAACTTCAAAAAACTACTCTGAGTGGAGAGTAATCCTCCCACTCGGGGGTTTAGCCGCGAACCTGCTTCGCCTAAGTTCAGAAAACTACTCCGAGTGGAGAGCAATCCTCCCACTCGGGGGCTTAGCCGAGAACCAGCTTCGCCTAAGTATAAAAAACTACTCCGAGTGGAGAGAAATCCTCCCACTCGGGGGCTTAGCTGTGAAATCTATTTTTTCCTAAGTTCAAAACTCTGAGTGGAGAGTTATCCGCCCACTTGGGGGCTTAGCCGCAAACCAACTTCCCCTAAGTTCAATAAACTACTCCGAGTGAAGAGCAATCCACCCACTCGGGGGCTTAGCCGCGAACTAGCTTCGGCTAAGTTCAAAAAACTACTCTGAGTGGCGAGCAATCCTCCCACTTGGGGGCTTAGCTGTGAAATCCATTTTCCCCTAAGTTCAAAAAACTACTCCGAGTGGAGAGCAATCCTCCCACTTGGGGGCTTAGCCATGAACCAGCTTCGCATAAGTTCAAAATACTACTCCGAGTGGAGTGTAATCCTCCAACTCAGGAGCTTAGCCGCAGACCAGCTTCGCCTAATTTAAAAATACTACTCCGAGTGGAGAGCAATCATCCCACTTGGGGGCTTACCCGCGAATCATCTTCTCCTAAGTTAAAAAACTACTCCAAGTGGAGAGCAATCCTCCCACTCGGGGGATTAGCCACGAATCAGCTTCGCCTAAGTTAAAAAACGACTCCGAGTGGTGAGCAATCCTCCCACTCGGGGGCTTAGCCGTGAATCAGCTTCGCCTAAGTTAAAGCAACTCTAAGTGGAGAGTATTCCTCCCACTCAGGGGCTTAGCCGCGAATCAGCTTTGCCTAAGTTAAAAAACCACTCCGATTGGAGAGCAATCCTCCCACTCGGGGGCTTAGCCGTGAATCAGCTTTGCCTAAGTTAAAAAACAACTCCGAGTGGAGAGCAATCCTCCCACTTGGGGGCTTAGCCACGAATCAGCTTTGGCTAAGTTAGAAATCCACTCTGAGTGAAAGTGATCCTTTCACTCGGAGGCTTAGCTATGAATCAGTTTCACCTAAGTTAAAAAAGCATTCTACAAATAGAAAGGCAATGATTGGATAAAACCACCAAATTAAAATAGGACTGCCAAGTACGGAACCGCAAAGCAAAAGTATTCAGATGTCAAGCCCGAAGCAGTTTAACGATTACAAAATCACTCGACATTCCGAGGCATATAGATCAAATGTTTTTCACTCAGCAGGGGGAGGACTCGCCGGCTGTACCAAAGTGCCTAAGTCGATGACGTTAGCTATGCGAGCGGACACTTTGATGAAAGTCTCCATGAAGGATTGGAATTGAAGTTTCGTTTTGTTCACCACTTGGAGAGCCTTCAGCTTCTCTTCCTTGGTGTCCTTGCAATGGACTCTTACAAGTGAGAGGGCCACGTCAGCTCCACATTGAGCAGATGATTCCTTCCATGTATCCACTCGACTTGGGATAACACTGAGCCACGTCATCAAAGACTCGAGGTCATTCTGGAGAGTGTCCTCTGGCAACAGCTCTTGATCAATCTTTGACAATGCCACCTTCAGTCGAGCGATGTAATCCAAGACGCTCTAGAGTCGAGCCTCGAGTCGCAACATGTTCATAGTAGCTTCATCCTTGACGAGTGACTTTGTGGGGTCTAAGCCAGTTTCAATCCGTTTGCTCTCGTGTTCAATGTTCCTACAGAATCCTGCGCAAAAAGGGGAAGTATGAGTCAGCAGCAATATCGAGTGAGTTACAAAACAATAGAATTCACTCGACAAGGAAATGTTACCTTCAAGCATAATGTACAGTTTCTTCGCGAGACCTCCCAAGTAAGCTCCCAGTTCGTCTCTTTTCCGAGTGAGATGGTCCACTTTCTCTGTCAGGACGACCTTCTCCTCCTTCAGTTGGGCAGCTTTTGTTTTCGCCTTTTCAACGGCAGCTTTCAAAGTTTCATTTTCCTTTTCCAACTTGCCGACTAAAGCAAGCTTCTTCTCAGTTGCATCAGTCTTCTCCCTTGCCACCTTCTGTGCTCCCGCAAGATCAACGTCTTTCTTCTCCAGCGGCTGCTTCATGGTGTCTAAAGAAATAATATTCTTCAGTCATGCTTGGAGTTGGCGATTTTCACTATGCACATCTGTTCGCGTGGAGTCACTCGGTTCAAAGGACAAAGAGGAAGAAATCACAAAGCTTATAGTCTGCAAATATTACCTCACATGGTCATTACTACGGCCTATGCGTCCTTCAGGCTCTTCTTGGCATGCTCTAGTTTGAGCTGGAGTTGGATCTTCTCCTTCTCCAAGGCAACATACTGGGTTCCAAGTTCATAAGATTTCTGGAATCAAGGAACGGAGAATTGAGTTGACAAAATGCAAACAGCCCCCCACTTTCGAGTGGAGAGGGTCAAATTCACACCATTCTTATGAAAAGGAAGTGTTCTCAAACCTCTGCCAAGTGCCCGCAGTTGACAGTGGTCTCGGGAACTACACCCAGTGGGTGCACACAGCATGCCCCCACTGGACCAATTGACCACTTGGTACGGTCCGTCCAAACCGAGTGGAAAAGACAAAAAAAATCTCCTTGTTCTCAGACCCCGCTGACTGCCCACAGTCGACGGTGGTCTCGGGAACTACACCCAGTGGGTGCACTCAGCGTGCCCCCACTGATTCAGTTACTCACACGACACGGCCTGACCACACCAAGTGAAAAGCAGTAAACCAAGCACATTCAAAAGACCCCCGTGAATCAACCATTCGACCTGGGAATCAGGGACTGAACAACCCACTCGACACGGCCTGACCAGTTCGAGTGGAAGAACTACATAGCGAACAAAGACAAAACATCCAATGGATGTACAGATTCAAGGCACGGACCTATGATAGATGCACATTAAAGGTTCCAAAACGCTCATCTACGGACATCTTACGAATAATAAAGCAGCAGTTTTCACATAGCATATCCTAACAGAGCAAGGTCCAAGGCGAAGACAAACCAAACGGAAATCAACTTACAACCTTACTTACTCGGACATTGGCTTGCAGCGCAGAACTCGCATCGTATGCAGCCGTGCTTGACTCGTACCCACCTTCAGTCGATCCATCATCAGGAAAGCTTGCATCATTGCTTCCTTAGCAGCTCCTGTTTGATCCTCCGGGACATGATGCAGAGTGAACTGAGTCGGTGTTGGAGTCTGCGATGCACTAGTTGGATTGGAAGTTGGAACACTTGACGCTACAGGTTGAGCAGTTGACAAGGGGACAACAAAGGTTATGGCAGTCCGCGACAATCCACGAAGATCTTGGACCACAGGTTTAGTCGACGGGTATGATGTCCGGCTTGAAGGCGCTCTCTTCGCCATGTTCCATGAGCTGGTTGAGCTCTTGCTTCTTCCTCGTGTGTTCTTCGGAATTTCCTCCTCGTCGTTATTGGGGAGCTGAATAACATCCGCCGGTGCTGTAGTCACTGGACAATGAGATTCCAGTCGACCACCAATACAGTTAAGAAGGCATAAGCATATTCGCAAAGGTCATACCTGCTCGAGAAGTGGCCATGTATGTAGTTTCCGCATCAGCTTGCTCGTCGTAAACATGCATATGGGATGCTCCAGAAGTGGCACCACTAGAAGTACAAGATCTCCCTCGGTCAGAAACAAGCAAAAGTCCACAACAGCCGTGAAGAAAGGAAAAGAAACACTTATGCCGAAGCAACAGGCACGACCACTTTGATTCTGGGCAGAGCCTTCCGGGGTTTGGGAGGAGCAACCTTTGCCTGCTTGGCAACCTTCTCACTCGGCTCAGGAGTGGTCATCCGGGCACGCTTCTAGGTCTTTGCACTCGACACCACGGCCTTGCTATCGTCACTCGCAGGGTTTTCTGTCTGCTTAGATCGACACTCGGAGCGTGGTGGTGACTCAACCTCGTCATCATCGTTAGAGTCATCACTAACGTCATCACTGCTATCGTCTGCGTACTCAAAATCGCCGCTGCCTTCGCTCTCCCCGTGTTGTGGCTCCCCATATGGCAATGACGAGTACATGTTTGTGAACGCCTGAAAGACACGGATTACACAGTTTAGTCGGATTCCACTACCAGTGCATATTGAAAAGCAAAAAGGAAAAAAACGGTCGACAAGATAGACCAGACCTCTCCGAGAAGATGTTCAGAGTGGAATGGCAAGATCCGCTTCGCCCCGCATGGGTTGTATTTATTCCCAGTGATGCTCTGAAGCCACTGCGCCACCGTCTCTTCTTCAACCTCCTCCGGTGGACCCAAGTAGTGTCTTCTGGCCCTGAGTACAACCACATAGGGTGGTCCCAGCCCTGCAAAGGAAGGATTCTTCGACTGAGAAACGTCTCCAGTAGATCCATGCCAGTCACTCCGCCCCTGATGAGCTCCACAACTGCGTCAACCAGGACGGCCACCTCACCCTTCTCATGATCCTCTACAGTCTGCAAACGAGGGGCATGGAGCCTCTCCAGAGAAAAAGGAGGAAGACCAGTCGATTGACCAGGAGTCGGGATGTATTCACAATAGAACCAGGTCGACTTCCACCCTCTACCAGATTCGGGAAAAACCGTGGGAGGATAAGAACTCCTACCCCGCATCTGGATACCTAACTCCCCGCACATTGATACGTGTCCAACTTATCTATAACTTTTTATTGTTCCATGCTATTATATTACCTGTTTTGGATGTTTATGGGCTTCACTTTACACTTTTATATCATTTTTGGGACTAACCTACTAACTAGAGGCCCAGCCCGTATTGCTGTTTTTTGTGTGCCTATTTCAGTGTTTTGAAGAAAAGGAATATCAAACGGAGTCCAAACGGAATGAAACCTTCGGGAGTGTGATTTTTAGAACGAACGTGATCTAGAGCACTTGGAGTGGAAGTCAAGAAACAACTGAGGCGGCCATGAGGGTGGAGGGTGCCCCCCCTACTGGGCGCGCCCCCTGTCTCATGGGCCCCTCGGGAGTCCACCGACCTACTTCTTCCTCCTATATATACCCATGTACCCTGAAAACATCAGAAGCGACCACGAAAAACTATTTCCACCGCCGTAACCTTCTGTATCCGCGAGATCCCATCTTGGAGCCTTCGCCGGTGCTCCGCCGGAGGGGAATCGACCACGGAGGGCTTCTACATCAACACCATAGCCTCTTCGATGAGTTGTGAATAGTTTACCATAGACCTTCGGGTCCGTAGTTATTAGCTAGATGGCTTCTTCTCTCTCTTTGAATCTCAATACCATGTTCTCCTCGATCTTCTTGGAGATCTATTCGATGTAACTCTTTTTGTGGTGTGTTTGTCGAGATCCAATGAATTGTGGGTTTATGATCAAGTTTATCTATGAGAAATATTTGAATCTCCTCTGAATTATTTTATGTGTGATTAAGTTATCTTTGCAAGTCTCTTCGAATTATCAGTTTGGTTTGGCCTACTAGATTGATCTTTCTTGCAATGGGAGAAGTGCTTAGCTTTGGGTTCAATCTGGCGGTGTCCTTTCCCAGTGACAGCAGGGGCAGCAAGGCACGTATTGTATCGTTGCCATCGAGGATAAAAAGATGGGGTTTATATCATATAGCATGAGTTTATCCCTCTACATCATGTTATCTTTCTTAATGCGTTACTCTATTCTTTATGAACTTAATACTCTTGATGCGTGCTGGATAGCGGTCGATGTGTGGAGTAATAGTAGGTGATGCAGGCAGGAGTCGATCTACTTTTCACGGATGTGATTCCTATATACATGATCATGCCTAGATAATCTCGTATTTATTCGCTTTTCTATCAATTGCTCAACAGTAATTTGTTCACCCACTGTAATACTTATGCTATCTTGAGAGTAGCCACTAGTGAAACCTATGGCCCCCGGGTCTATCTTTTATCATATAATCTTTCAATCTACTTTTATTTGCATCTTTACTTTTCCAATCTATATTATAAAATACTAAAAATATATTTATCTTATCATATTATCTCTATCAGATCTCACTTCCGCAAGTGGCCGTGAAGGGATTGACAACCCCTTTATTGCATTGTTTGCGAGTTCTTGTTTGTTTGTGTTGGTGCGTGGGACTTTTGAGGGTCCTCCTACTGGATTGATACCATGGTTCTCAAAAACTGAGGGAAATACTTACGCTACTATTGCTACATCACCCTTTCCTCTTCAAGGAAAACCAACGCAAGCTCAAGACGTAGCACACATCTGGATCACGTGCGTCCTTTCGTCAGTCAGATTTGCTTTCTTTACCAACTGAGATAGGCAAGTGAAGATATGTTTGAATAGACCCCATTGTGGTCGACGCCCCAGGAAATTCTCATACAATGAAACATAGCCAGAAAGATAGGAGATGGTGTTGGGAGGAAAATGATGGATCTGGGCACCGAAGAAATTCAGAAAACCTCGAAAGAACGGGTGAGGAGGCAGAAAGAGACCTCGGTCAACGTCTGTCGTAAGGAGAACGTGCTCGCCCTCCCGAGGCGTGGGCTTGATCTCACCCTCTGGCAACCTCCAAGAGCCCTCCGCAAGCAGGCCGTCAGAGGTGAGATTCTCCAGATCCTCCCCCAAGACGGTAGAGGGTGTCGGTGTCAAAACCGGCGGATCTCGGGTAGGGGGTCCCAAACTGTGCGTCTAAGGCTAATGGTAATAGGAGGCGGGGGACACAATGTTTACCCAGGTTCGTGCCCTCTCTATGGAGGTAATACCCTACTTCCTGCTTGATTGATCTTGATGAATATGAGTATTACAAGAGTTGATCTACCACGGGATCGTAATGGCTAAACCCTAGAAGTCTAGCCTATGAGGTTATGATTATCGTCCTACGGATTAAACCCTCTGGTTTATACATACACCGGAGGGGGCTAGGGTTACACAAAGTCGGTTACAGAGAAAGGAATCTACATATACAAATCGCCAAGCTTGCCTTCCACGCAAAGGAGAGTCCCATTCGGACACGGGAAGAAGTCTTCTATCTTGTATCTTCATAGTCCAACAGTCCGGCCAAAGTATATAGTCTGACTATCTGAGGACCCCTTAGTCCAGGACTCCCTCAGTAGCCCCCGAACCAGGCTTCAATGACGACGAGTCCGTCGTGCTGATTGTCTTCGGCATTCAAAGGCGCGCTCCTTGGCTTCTGCACTTTCATGATTTTTGTTTCCACGTGTCGAGCGAATGCGAGAGGTCGGGGCAGTTTCGCACTTACCACCCTGACCATGAGAAAATTGTCTATTTGAAGAGATGGGGATCTTCAGATATAATCCACACCATCTCCCCCAAGCGAGGAATACTCAGAGCTTGCCCGCAGAAACCACCCTAACATGGCTAGCGCTCCCAGCTCCTCCTCACGCCCTCACGGCCCCAAACAGGGCAATTGGGAGAAGTGTTCCATATCCCACGGCAAACTGGTGAAGCTGCAGACCCAGGGATTCCTTCCTCCCGCAGATCTAGTCCCCGTACGAGCCGGATTGGCTTCCTTCGACGGTGGGGAGCAGGCGGAGAAGTTCCCCAACCCATCTAGGGGGAACAAGTATGTTTTGTTCCCAATTTGTTGGGAGGTGTTGGATTTCCAATCCATACATTCCTCCGAGGGCTTCTGGAGCACTATGGCCTCCAACTGCACAACTTCACACCTGGGTCCATCCTGCATATTGTGGGTTATGTTGCTCTTCGCGAGCTATTTCTGGGTGGCGAGGCTCATTTCGAGTTTTGGAAGAAGTTGTTTTGCCTCGTCCCTCGTAATCAGGAGGGATCGATATTCCAAGTGGGCGGAGCCAAGATATGGCGCACCGCCGGAACCGGATACCTATCCGGCACGGCGAAGAAGGCATATGAAGAATGGCCTTCCGAATGATTTTATGTTGAAGAAGTTTCCCTTCCTGAACCAATCCGGAGGGGTCTTCCCAAATATTAAAGTACTCCATTGAATAAGCGCCTCAACTGGCATCCTCCGAGCCCTAGGGAGGAAGATAGTACAGAAGTCCACCAACTGATGAGCAAGATAAAGATGCTCGCTCAATCCGGATTATCAATAGTCGAGGTTATGGTGATATCCATAATGCGAGGGGTTCAACCACTCCAATACCGAGGGAACCCTATGTGGCACTTCATTGGAGAAGATGATGCCACCAACTATGGTTGGAAGGGCCTGGACTCTTCCACTGCTTGGGCAAAAATACTGTCCGATTTATACAAGGGCGAGAGGAGGAGGAGTTCACCCACATTAAGCCCCGGGATGGATTTTCCATGTACAACCCTCCCAGCTGGGTGAGTTTCCGTACCACTACTCTACTCCATCAACTCCCTGAATCCTTTTTCATAAATATTAATCCTTCATTTATAACAGGAATGGCGGGAAGTCACCAGGGAGATCCACAACCCCGCACCATAGCCAGAGGACCACAACCAGGCCCTTGATCCCGGATTCGAGGAGGATCCAGATATGTTTGTGGAGCTCGGGGAAGGGGTGTTCTACCAGGTGAGCTGTGACGACACCGAAGTGGCCATCATCACTGACTATCCCGGTCTCCTCCCTACGTCGCATGTAAGTAATTAGGAGACTTGTCCTTTGGGAGAATTTCCTTCTTCCGCCTTACCCACCGCACTATATTATGCTCTAAAGGGGAGGCGATCAGCGCGCCATGCGGCACCAGAGGCGACGCACAGGCCTTCGAAGAGGAAGGCAAATAGAGATATGGATGAGCCTTCATTGAAGAGGTATGGTTTTAAATATACCCCATGATCGCCATTGATATGTCTCCAACATATCTATAATTTATGAAGTATTCATGCTATTATATTATCCATCTATGATGTTTTATATGCATTTATACGTCATTTTATATGATTTTTGGGACTAACCTATTAACCTAGAGCCCAGTACTAGTTTCTATTTTCTCCTTGTTTTAGTGTTTTACAGAAAAGGGATACCAAACGGAGTCCAATTGACGTGCCAATTTTTGAGGATTTTTTCTGGACCAAAAGAAGACCACGGAGCATCGGAGTTGGGCCAGAGGAGTCCCGGACTGCCCACGAGAGTGGGGGGCACCCCCCCTAGGGCGCGTCTCCCTATCTCGTGGACAGCCGAAGTCCCCCCTGACGTGAAACCAACGCCAAAAATTCCTATAAATAGAGAAACCTTCGGGAATTAACCTAGATCGGAAGTTCCGCCGCCGCAAGCCTCTGTAGCCATGAGAAATCAATCTAGGCCCTCTCCGGTAGCCTGCCGGAGTGGGCCATCATCACCGGAGGCCATGGAGTAGGATCTCGTAGGGGCCATCATCTCCATGAAGGCCAAGGACCAGAGGGGGAAAGCCATGGAGGAGGAAGAACAGGGGGGAGAACCTATCCTCCTCTCTCTTGGTGGCACCGGAGTGCCATCGGGAGGGGAATCATCGCCGCGGTGATCGTCTTCATCAACATCACCATCATCATCACCATCCTCACCTCTTTTACGCGGTCCACTCTCCCGCACCCCGTTGTAATCCCTACTTGAAAATGGTGCTTTATGCTACATATTATGATCCAATGATGTGTTGCCATCCTATGATGTTTTGAGTAGATATCTTTTGTCCTTGAGTTGATTGATAATTTAGATTGGTACGAGTTGTATGTTTTATTTTGGTGCTGTCCTATGGTGCCCTCCGTGTCACGCAAGCGTGAGGGGTTCCCGCTGTAGGGTCTTGTAGTACGTGCATGATTCACTTATAGTGGGTTGCGTGAGTGATTGAAACACAAACCCGAGTAAGGGGGTTGTTGCATATGGGATAAACGAGGACTTGATGCTTTAATGCTATGGTTGGGTTTTACCTTAATGAATCTTTAGTATTTGCGGATGCTTGCTAGAGTTCCAATCATAAGTGCATATGATCCAAGTAGAAAAAGTATGTTAGTGTATGCCTCTCCCTCATATGAAATTGCAATGACGACTATCGATCTTGTTAACAATTGCTTAGGATAACTCCACACACCGATCCACCATTAATCCACACTCGCTATTTATATTATTTAGTAATATGTTCTAACTTTATGATAACAGAACCTACTTTTATATTTTAGCTCTCCGATATCATACAAAGTTATCCTCTTTATACCCACAACACGGTTTTATTTCTTGTTTCTAGTTGGAAGCAAACGTTCGGTGCACGTAGAGTCGTATTAGTGGCAGATAGGGCTTGAGATAATATTGATCTTACCTTTAGCTCCTTGTGGGTTCGACACTCCATACTTATCACTTCCACCTTTGGGAATTGCTACGATGATTCCCTGCACTTGGGGATTATCAAGCTCTTTTCTGGTGCCGTTGCCGTGGAGCAATAGCGTCGGGTTGATATTTTCGTGTGTGCTTGTTTGCTTCCTTCACTAAGTAGATTTTGTTTTTTTCTTTTTTGTTTCTGTTTAGTTGTGGGTGAAACATACAACTTTTTTTAAAAAAATAATGAAAATACGAAAAAATGTTTACTTGCCTCTCATGCCTAAAAAAGTTTTTCAAAAAGAGAAGTAATTGGAAGGTTATGCATTGAAGAAGTGAGGGTCGACCTTGAGCACTTGTGTTCATGCTCACGGAATCAATGTAGAATTTTTCATGGAAGTTTCTCTGTAAATAATTATCCCCTTGTATATATCCATTGTATTATAAAAAATTTTGTGCCAAGCTTTGGTTTTAGTATGATAAGATTGCTTGCTTACTATGTGCAGAACAAAAACAGAAACTTTGGCTGTAGTGCATGAATTTACATTTTTTACTGGAAGGTCAAATGGGTCTGAAACTTTTTGCACATTACTTCTATACAATTTTTTTAAATTTTCAAATTTATTTCATAATTTTTGGAGTTACATAAGTTTACTAAACATCCAGATTACTACAGACTGTCCTGTTCTTAACAGATTCTGTTTCTCGTGTGTTGTTTGCTTATTTTGATGCACCTATGGCTAGTATGTAGGGTATGAACCATAGAGAAGTTGGAATAAAGTAGTTTTAACACCAATATAAACAAATAATGATTTAATTACAGTACCTTAAAGTGGTAGTTTGCTTTATTACACTAACGGATCTCACAAAGTTTTTGTTTAAGTTTTTGTGAATGAAGTATTTGAAGAACGAGGAGTTACCGATGTGAGAAGAATAAAGAGAGACAAGAGTTCAAGCTTGGGGATGCCCAAGGCACCCCAAGCAAATATATAAAAGGATACTCAAGCATCTATGCTTGGGGATGCCCCGGTTGGCATCCCATCTTTCTTCTTCAACAAATATCGGTATACCTCGGTTTTTGTTTTGTTCACATTGTTTGTGCCCTTTGTGTTTTTGTTTTTCTTTAAGAATCATGCTAGTATGATATATCTCTTCATTGATTTATAGAATACTTCATGTGCTTCACTTATATCTTTTAAGTATGGTCTTATAGAATTGCTCTTTGTGCTTCACTTAAATCGTTTGGATATGGTTTTATAGAGTGCTTCGTACGCTTCACTTATATATTTTGAGCTTGGATATTGGCTAGTCTATATTAATTGTAGAATGCTCCAGGAACTTCACTTATATCTTTTGGAGTATGAATAATACTATAATCTAAAGTGGGTTTGGAAGAGTGTCAACTTTAGGAATTAGTGATCCCACTATCTTGGAGGGTGTTGAATCTTCGTACGATATTTATGAAAGTGGATTTGGAAGAGTGTCAATTTTAGTTAGTATTCCACTATTTCGGAAGAGGTTCCAATTGAGTATGAGAACAAAGTTGCTATTCATGATGCTACTGAAAATTATTATGAGGGAGGAATATGTGCTTGTAGGAGTTGCAATAATGTCAAGTTTCCTGTCTATGTGCTTAAAGTTTTGAAGTTATACTTGTTTTGCCTTCCTATGCTAGTTGACTTTTGTTCCTATAAATTGTGTTCTCACAAAATCCCTAGTCATAGGAAGTGAGTTAGATTTAAATGTGCTAGTCATATTCTTCATGATGCTCTCTTTGTGTTTCAAATCTTTTCTTTTATGCGAGCATCGTTGAAATCATAATGCCTAGCTAAAAGGCATTAAAGAAAAACACTTGTTGGGAGACAACCCAATATTTACCCTTACTGTTTTTGTGTGTCTACATGATTAAGCTACTGTAGTAATCATGTTTTATAGATTTTGTTTCAATAAAGTGCCAAGTAAGACCTTTGGGAAGACTTGGGTGAGAGTTAATGTGATCTTGCTGTAAAAAACAGAAACTTTGCGCTCACGAGAATAGCTATCATTTTTTTACAGAAGAGTGATTTTGAGTTGATTCTTTTTGAAGAAGATTAATAGACAAATTCCTCACGTCCACCAATTTATTTCATAATTTTTGTAGTAGCAGAAGTATGTTTCTTGTTCAGATCATTACAGACTGTTCTGTTTCTGACAGATTATGTTTTCATCACATAGTTTGCTTGTTTTCTAGTTTCTATGGCTTATATTTCTCAATATAAATGGTAGAAATGATATGGTACAGTAGGCATTATGTGAAAACAATTATTAACCTTGTCTTTTATAGTACCAAAGTGCATGGTTTGCTCTTTATCATACTAACCTATCTCACGAAGTTCCATTAAGTTTTGTTTGATTGAAGTTTTCAAGTTTTGGGTGAGATATCGATATGAGGAGAATAAGGAGTGGAAAGACCCTAAGCTGGGGTATTCCCAAGGCACCCCAAGGTAATATTCAAGGTAGACTCAAGCGCCTAAGCTTGGGGATGCCCCGGAAGGCATCCCCTCTTTCGTCTTCAAAACTATCGGTACATCTTACTCGGAGCTATATTTTTATTCGTCACATGATATGTGTTTTACTTGGAGCATCATTTTCTTTTGTTAGTATTAGCTTGATGTTATTTAGAATAGTGTTTTTCATCTTTATTTTCAATATAAATGTCAAGGATAGCCTTTACCATGTTTATTTTGCTAGTATACATGTTGCTGTTTGAAAACAGAAAGTTTACCGCTGTTGCAAAAATTCCCTAGAAAAGTCGGAGCATGATATAATGTTGAAACTTTTTGCAAAATGAGCTCTGATAAATATAATACAGTCAGAATTTTCTCTCATAATTTTTGGAGTTAGGGAAGTATTGATACTCTTGCATTCTTTACAGGCTGTACTGTTTTGACAGATTGCTGTTATGTTTGAATTGTTTGCATATGTTTGCTTGTTTAATGATTCTATTTGAGGATAGGAGTATTAAATATGCAGAGGCATTTAGCATGCAATGTTGAATAATAATTCTAGTAATTTTTTACATTATAAAATGATAAGGTTTTGCATTGGTTTATACTAACCTATCTCACGAGTTCTTGTTGAGTTTGGTGTGGATGAAGCTTTTGATAAAAAGAGAAACCATGATATGAGAAAAATTAAGGAGACACAAAAGTTCAAGCTTGGGGATGCCCAAGGCACCCCAAGATAATATTCCAACAAGTCTCAAACATCTAAGCTTGGGGATGCCCCGTTAGGCATCCCACCTTTCTTCTTCAACAACTATCGGTTAGTATCGGTTGAACCTAAGTTTTTGCTTCTTCACATGAGTTGTGCTATCCTTGCAATGTCATTTTATTTTGTTTTACATGCTGTTTGAATAAAATCATTGGATCTGATATTTTGAATAGAAAAGGAACCCTCCCGTAGCTAGTTAATTATTTGCCTACTCAGTATCCTTCACTCATATCTTTTGGAGTAGTTTGTCATTTACTAATGTGCTTGATGTATATCCTTTGAGTAAATGGGGGAATGAATTGAATGTCATAAATCTGAATCTTTATATGTTTCATATGCTTATAACATGGTTAGTGATGACTTCACACATAGAAATTATGAGGCATAAAAGTTGTTGAGAGTCGGCAAACATAGTTTTGGTGATCGTTGCATTTAAGAGGAAGTAATAAGGAAAGAGAGGTTCACATAAAAATATATTATCTTGGACATATTTTATGATTGTGAAGCACTCATTAACTATGACATGCTAAAAAAGTTGACGTTGGACAAGCAAGACAACGTAATGGTTTATGTTTTCCGACATCTCAGTTAAAGTATATTGTCATCGACCTTCCAAACATGTTGAGCTTGCCTTTCTCCCTCATGCTAGCCAAATTCCTTGCACCAAGTAGAGATACTACTTGTGCTTCCAAATACTCGTAATCCCAGTTTTGCCATGAGAGTCGATCATACCTATGGATTGAGTAAGATCCTTCAAGTAAGTTGTCATCGGTGCAAGCAATAAAAAATTGCTCTCTAAATATGTATGACTTATTAGTGCAGAGAAAATAAGCTTTGTACGAACTTGTTGTGGAAGTAATAAAAGCGACGGACTGCATAATAAAGGTCCACATACAAGGGGCAATATAAAGTGACGTTCTTTTGAATTAAGATTTTGTGCATCAACCCTAAACGTGCATGACAACCTCTGCTTCCCTCTGCGAAGGGCCTATCTTTTACTTTATGTTTTTACGTTATGCTTGAGTCAAGGTGATCCTCACCTTTCCCTTTTTCATTTTTATCCTTTGGCAAGCTCTTCGTGTTTGAAAGATCATGATGTATATGTCCAATTGGATGTAAGTTAGCACGGGCTATTATTGTTGACATCACTTAAAGGTGAATATGTTGGGAGGAAACACAATAAGCCCCTATCTTTCTCAGTGTCCGGCTGAAATTCTATAACCACAAGTATTGCGTGAGTGTTAGCAATTGTAGGAGACTATATGATAGTTGAGTATGTGGACTTGCTGAAAAGCTCTATTCTTGACTCTTTCTGATGTTATGATAAATTGCAATTGCTTCAATGACTGAAATTATAGTTTGTTAGTTCTCAATGAAGTTTCTGAACCATACTTGACTTTGTGAATAGATTGTTACTTGATCATGAAAAGTTTTATGAGATAAGCTTCTACTATGACACATTTTGATGATAGAAAAGGTGATTGAAATTATCATTGATCAAACTTGTGCACCTACTAGCATTCACACTTCATAAATTATTTCTTTTATCATTTACCTACTCGAGGACGAGCAGGAATTAAGCTTTGGGATGCTGATACGTCTCCAACGTGTCTATAATTTATGAAGTATTCATGCTATTATATTATCCATCTATGATGTTTAATATGCATTTATACGTCATTTTATATGATTTTTGGGACTAACCTATTAACCTAGAGCCCGGTTCCAGTTTCTGTTTTCTCCTTGTTTTAGTGTTTTACAGAAAAGGGATACCAAACGGAGTCCAATTGACGTGCCAATCTTTGAGGATTTTCTCTGGACCAAAAGAAGACCACGGAGCATCGGAGTCGGGCCAGAGGAGTCCCGGGCTGCCCACGAGAGTGGGGGGCGCCCCCCAGGGCGCGGCCCCCTATCTCGTGGACAGCCCGGAGGCCCCCCTGACGTGAAACCAACGCCAAAAATTCCTATAAATAGATAAACCTTCGGGAATTAACCTATATCGAAAGTTCCGCGCCGCAAGCCTCTGTAGCCACGATAAATCAATCTAGGCCCTCTCCGGCACCCTGCCGGAGGGGGCCATTATCACCGGCGGCCATGGAGGAGGATCTCAGAGGGGCCATCATCTCCATGAAGGCCAAGGACCAGAGGGGGAAAGCCATGGAGGAGGAAGCACAAGGGGGAGAACCTCTCGTCCTCTCTCTTGGTGGCACCGGAGTGCCATCAGGAGGGGAATCATCGCCGCGGTGATCGTGTTCATCAACATCACCATCATCATCACCATCCTCATCTCTTTTACGCGGTCCACTCTCCCACACTCCGCTGTAATTCCTACTTGAACATGGTGCTTTATGCTACATATTATGATCCAATGATGTGTTGCCATCCTATGATGTTTTGAGTAGATATCTTTTGTCCTTGAGTTGATTGATGATTTAGATTGGTACGAGTTGTATGTTTTATTTTGGTGCTGTCCTATGGTGCCCTCCGTGTCGCGCAAGCGTGAGGGGTTCCAGCTGTAGGGTGTTGCAATACGTGCATGATTCACTTATAGTGGGTTGCGTGAGTGACTGAAACACAAACCCGAGTAAGGGGGTTGTTGCGTATGGGATAAAAGAGGACTTGATGCTTTAATGCTATGGTTGGGTTTTACCTTAATGAATCTTTAGTATTTGCTGATGCTTGCTAGAGTTCCAATCATAAGTGCATATGATCCAAGTAGGAAAAGTATGTTAGTTTATGCCTCTCCCTCATATGAAATTGCACTGATGACTATCGATCTTGTTAACAATTGCTTAGGACAATTCCACACACCGATCCACCATTATTCCACACTCGCTATTTATATTCTAACTTTATGATAACAGCACCTACTTTTATATTTTAGCTTTCCGATATCATACAAAGTTATCCTCTTTATACCCACAACACGGTTTTATTTCTTGTTTCTAGTTGGAAGCAAACGTTCGGTGCACGTAGAGTCGTATCAGTGGCAGATAGGGTTTGAGAGAATATTGATCTTACCTTTAGCCACTTGTGGGTTCGACACTCCATACTTATCACTTCCAGCTTTGGGAATTGCTATGATGATTCCCTGCACTTGGGGATTATCAGTCATCATCTTAAAGTATGACACTATTCGTTGTGTCTTATCAGGAAAAAAATTCGTCGAACTGTGTCCGGGGATCCTGCCGGTCATACCTCTACTAGCCAGATTCCGGACCCTGTCACGAGGACTGAGGCTAACACGGAAGTGACACCGGATTGTCCTTCTGTGGAGGATTCGGATAAAGTATCCGCCACAAACTCCAAGTGGAAAGCGCCATGAATTTTCGGCGCCGACGGGCCACTCTTTGGGACCCTAGTTATTCAGAAGAGGCTTTCAATGCCTTAAACTCGGGTGATGCATACATCCGAGCCGCTCGAGATGGGCTTTGCAGAGCTACAAATCAGTATTTGAAGGATATGCGGGTAAGTTCATACTTGCACAATTCTGATAATTATATACTAGTAGCCCCCGAAACTTGAAGCAGTTTAAGCAACTGATTTAAGGATCATTGTATAGCAAGGTGCTCAAAGAGAAGAACGACCTGTTGTCTCAAGAGCTGAAGAAGTGTCAAGCCCAGCTGTCGGTGTGAAAATCGGCGGATCTCGGGTATGGGGTCCCGATCTGTGCGTCTTAGGCTGATGGTAACAGGAGGCAAGGGACACAATGTTTACCCTGGTTCGGGCCCTCTCGATGGAGCTAAAACCCTACTTCCTGCTTGATTGATATTGATGATATGAGTAGTACAAGAGTAGATCTACCACGAGATAGTAGAGGCTAAACCCTAGAAGCTAGCCTATGATGATTATGATTGTGATCGTCCCTCTAAGGACCAACCTCTCCGGTTTATATAGACACCGGAGAGGGCTAGGGTTTACATGGAGTCGGTTACAAGGAAGGAAATATAATATCTGGATCACCAAGCTTGTCTTCCACGCAAAGGAGAGTCCCATCCGGACACGGGACGGAATCTTGAGTCTTGTATCTTCACGCTCCAATAGTCCGGACAAAGTGTATAGTCTGGCTGTCTGGATACCCCCTAATCTAGGAATCCCTCAGTAGCCCCTGAACCAGGCTTCAATGACGATGAGTCCGGCGCGCAGTCTTGTCTTTGGCATTTCAAGGCGGGTTCCATCTCCGGATACTCCAAAGTAATTATCGAACACTTAGACTATGTCCGGATATGCAAGATGATCTTCACATACCACCATAGGGAGCATAGCTTAAATCTGATCCGCTGGCAATCTTCGTACGTTGTGCCCTTGCGTCATGTCCCGGCCCAACGCGAACCGGTATTTCTTGGCGCACCTCGACTCGCGTTGCGAGGCGGTTTTATTGGCACGCCCTGCCGAAGCAGATATCGTGTTCCCCTTACTATGGGATCTTCCATCAATACGGGTGTGCGCAACCCCACGACGACCGTTGGTATGACTCCGTGTGTTTTTAGATAAGTCTCAAGCGGTCACGCTGAGGACTCTTGATATTCACCCCCCTTATAAAGAGGCCGAGGCATATACCTCTTTTCCACCACCCTTGCGCCTTTTCGCATCTCGAGTTCTAACACCCGAGACCCAAGCTCAAACACCCCAGATCCTCCAATATGTCTGGATCCAACCTTCAAGGCCGGTGGGTGGCTTCCTCGATCAAAGAGGAGGACATTGCGAGACTTAGGGAGGTCGTATATCTGACCGCCGACATCCAGCACACGCTCCCCATTCCAGGGCAGGACATCCCAACTCCCAAGCCTAATGAGAGCATCGTATTTGTTCCTCACTTCCTCCGCGGCTTGGGCCTCACCCTCGATCCCTTCGTGAGGGGGCTTATGTTCTATTACGGGTTAGATTTTCATGATCTAGCCCCGTACGCTATCCTCCATATCTCGTCGTTCATCATTGTGTGCGAGGCTTTTCTCCATGTCACTCCACACTTCGGCTTATGGCTCAAGACCTTCAATGTGAAGCCGAAGATGATCGAGGGGCGACATGCGGAGTGCGGAGGTGCCATAATAAGCAGGAACGCCGTTGCCCCATAGCCAGAGGGTTCTTTCCCAGAGGTATCCGATGTATGGCAGTGGAGGTGGTTTTACGTCACGGCTCCTAGAGGCACAAAGTGGGTGGCTGCCCCCGATTTCTGCTCAGGCCCTCCGTCACAACTGGCGTCATGGACCGACGTAGGACGGAATTGGGGGCCCGCTAGAGATGTACCAATACTGCAGAGCCGTATTCGGGAGCTTCTTGAGAGGGACATTAACCTTGTCAGCGTAATTCAGGTAATGCTAATCCGATGGATGTGGGAGTTCAATCCAGAGGGTCCGCGGACTATTCTGCACTTCTTCGGCCTGACGCTCGAAAGGATGTGTAAATTATTCTTCGGACCACAAGTAAAGGGTCCGAACACCACCGAGGATGCGGGCCTAAGCTGCAATCGCCTAGATACCCAAGTAAGTAACCCTGAAACCAGACACTTCGTTTACATTTGTCATAGTCATTATTCTGAAAATCCTCCATGGCCAGGAATGGCTCAGCAAGGAGGAGAGAATCAGGTGTCTGGCGCCACTTCCCGAAGGCTCGCCTAGTCAAACCATAGCCAAGATGCTTGGCCGGGTGCTCAGCAAAATGCCCTCAGGGACAGACAAAGGGAAGAACAGAGAAGCCGAACTTCACACACTGTGCATCCAAACCGGGGGAATTGCTACCTTCCCTAAGGAGGATAGTCGGGAAGGGGAGTCTAAAGCCCCCTCCCCGCGCGAGAAGAAGAGGGCCACCTCCGAAGACTTGGAGACGGAGGCGCCCAAGCAGGGGAAGAAAGCGTCACCAGGGGGCCCTGCCCAGAAGGGCGTCCTTACCGTGTCATGCCCGCCGACGAGCCAGCCCTCAACCGAGCTGTGAGTTAATCGTAGATTCGAAGGTACTGTATTTCTCCGAGGACAATAACCAGGATTCATTTTTTTGCAGTCCGGCTAGCAGCTCTTCTCAACAGAGTTCATCTTCGGGGGATCTCCCTCTGGAGATGATGGAGAGTGAGACCCCACCAACCTCTCTGCCTCATGAGGCGGGCGACACCGAGGTGTCGTCATGGAGGAATCCGGATCTGCCGAAGCCAGAAGCTAATCCTTCAGCCGCCCTGAGCCCGAAGCGTTCAGCTCCCACGGGGGTGATGAGAAGGGTCTGGCACAGTTCAGTGTCCGGCCGGACATACTGACGGGCCTTCTGGAGCGAGCTGCACTCTCGGAGGAGCACCGCTCATTAATGAGCATGGTGCTCAAGAAGATTTCATCCGCCACAAGCAGTTTGAATGAAGCATTTACGAGCCCGCTCTGAGGTTTTGAGGTATGTAATGAAAAATACATAACTTTTGGCTGTGAGGCACCCGCTAGGTGTGCTCCATATGGGTAGTAGCCCCTGAGACTCTGGTTGCCTGCCCTAGGCGGAAAACGGAGGATCATATTGTGTAAGTAATGATTGCGTTGTACATACGCGCAGGTATCTAAGGATCCGGCAGCCGACCATTCCGTTGAAGTTGCCAAACTAAGGAGGCAGATTGAAGCTATTGATGACGATATCACGCTGGTAAACGAGCGGCTAAACGAGTCACAAGGTATGTGCTCTACTTTCCTTATTATGTTGTATAGGAAAATATGGGAGGGGCATAATATTAATGCGACATGCTTGGACTGCAGACGGTGCTACTGCCGTGGAATCCCTGAGGGCGGAACTTGCCCAGGCCAAGGAACAAGCTTGGGCTAGCAGTGCGGCTGCCATAAAGGCGGCCGAAGAGTTGAGAGCTGAACAGGCTGCTCATCGCCGAAGCAAAGACAAGATAGCTGAAATGGCTGTGGAGTTGAAAAATGCCGCCAACCGGTATGAGCTCCTTGAAAAGGAGAATCAGGTTAATTCAGCTGACCTGAACAAGGCACTTAATGCGGCCAAGGAGATGTGGACCGACATCAGGGATGTGCGGGAGGAGCTTCGACAGGCCGGAAAGATCGCAGCTGGGAGCCCCTACTTGTTGCGGATGAAGTTTTTGGATCCGAAGTATGCTCCCCTGGATCGACGCTGGAGTCCTGCAGACGCGTATGCGGACTTGACGAAGAGTACAGCTGATGCCGCCAAGTTTTTCAAGGATCAAGGTGATAAAGAAGTGGAGAAGCTGTTCTGGTCCCAATTCAATGCTCCCGCGTGTCCATTGCCATTGAGTGAGAAGATGGCTGCTGTGGCGGAGCTTCATTGGTTGTCCGGGCTTGCCATGCGGTCTGTAATAGACCATCATTGGCTGAAGGGGCCTAAGCCAGATAGTTGTTTTGGATTGGTGCAACAATTCCTTGGTGTCGTATCTCAGATCGAAGCCATGAGGAGGTTCGCGTGTATAGAGGGTGCACGGATGGCACTTGCCCGTGTTAAAGCATATTAGACAGATATGGAGGCCACCATCATTGCGACCCAGAATCCGGCGGGAGGCCAGGATCCGGCCGAGCACTACTTGGAGCAAGTAACAGAAGGTGCTCGCTTAATAGAGGCTTAGTGATCAAAGTATGTAATGTTCGAGTGACAAATCGTGTCATTGTAAAACCAATGTTATTTTGATTATGAGGCTATATTTATACTTTGTGCCCGAAAGTATTATTTGTGCCTCCTGTGCGGCCATTTTATGTATATGTGTAATTCTGAAAGTTAGCAGTCGTTGGCTTCAGCCCCCACGCATAAAATGCGGGGGTGTTCGCGAAAAATATGCATAATCATACTTGATCCAACGTCTTGGTCCATTAAGGAGGTGATCGCATGTCAAACTAGGCAACCGAACTATATAGCTGTAACACTTTCACTTAGCCATAGGAGTTTAACGGTGGGGCTACTATGTAGACCCTAGTACTTTTGCGTGCATCCGAATACGGGCGCGTGTGTACGTGACCGGGAAACGGCCCTTCGTTAATGCGGAGGAATCCTAAAGATTCCGGTAAGTCTTTGAGTGGTTGAACAGTCTCTCACTATATCATGACAGTCAGTTTTCGGCTTTCTCTACTGAGGTGCTCATCCGGAATAACCAGGGCACAATCGCAGTAGTTTTCCTTTGGCCGCCTTAGCCGATAAGAACAGAACATAAGGCGGCAAACCCAGGAGCCGGGCAAACCCAACATTTGACCAAAGACATGATTCGGAGCTGATGCATATAAGGCCAAACTCGTGACGCCGAACACTCCCAAAGGTAGTCAGACTTTATAACAGAAAATGGGCTGAAGAATGCCCTTTCATTATAAACCCTGTATTTCCAGGCACGTGCATTAGTCTGTCGTGGCGAAATGCCAATAACGGCAGTACCCTCTGTGGGTATAGTACCCAAATGATGTGTAAACAACAAGGGGCAATAAAAAGGTTTACACAGCGGCTTAATCTAAAGAGAAACCTTTGAGCGGGGCCCTGCTGCACGTCTGCGCCTTTGTCTCCGTTGTGCCGTGTCCTGGAAGGGTAGCGCACGAATGTTGTCTGTAAAAAGAAAAACTCATGTAGAAGAGCATAACATGAGCGTGTGATGGATAGTAGAAGTGTAAGACATTGGCCTGTAAATAAGGTCAGGCCAACAATGGGGCTTTATTAAATATCTAAAGCCCCTGGTGTCCTCTATTGGATTACGTACATGGCACCCTGGACCAGTTTTATCCGGGCTGCCGGACTCGTCTAACCGTGTCCGTGGTCTTAACGACCAGTCATGCTTTCTGGTATTGGAGGCCGCTTAGAATCCGGCCAATGGAGCCGTCGCATATTCCTCCGCGCGTGAAGAGCGCTCTATGTTTCCATTAACAGTGATGACGCCTCGTGGACCAGGCATCTTGAGTGTGAGGTAGGCGTAATGCGGTACTGCATTGAAGCGGGCAAAGGCCGTTCTCCCAAGCAATGCGTGATAGCCGCTCTGGAAGGGTGCGATGGTGAAGAGTAGTTCTTCACTTCAGGAGTTGCCTGGGGAGCCGAATGTTACCTCCAGTATGATGGAGCCCCTGCGGTGGGCTTCAACGCCTGGTATCACCCCTTCAAAGGTGGTGTTGTTTTGGTTGATTCTGGATGAGTCTATCCCCATCCTGCGGACAGTGTCTTGGTATATTAAATTGAGACCATTGCCGCCGTCCATGAGGACGCGAGTAACATGGTATCCGTCGATTATTGGGTCGAGCACCAAGGCGTCTGATCCTCCACGCCGAATACTAGTCAGGCAGTCCATGTGATCAAAGGTGATCGGACAAACCGACCAGTGGTTGGGTGTGGGTACGATGGGCTCTATAGCATATGCGTCTCTGAGCGCACATTCGCGCCTTCTCGTGGATGTGTGAGTCGCATGGATCATGTTTACTGTTTTTACCTCTGGTGGGAATTTTTTCTGTCCCCCAGTGTTCGGCTGGCATGGTTCATCCTCTTCTTCACTTGGTGTTTCCCTTCCCTTGTGTTCGACATTTAATTTGCCGGCCTGCTTGAAGACCCAGCATTCTCTGTGAGTGTGGTTCGCAGGTTTGTCGGGGTGCCATGAATTTGGCATAGTCTGTCCAGGACTCTGTTCAGACCGGACGGTCCTTCTTTGTTGCCTTTAACTGGCTTCTTTTGATGACCGGGTCGAGAGCCCCTGAATCCGGTGTTGACCGTTGTGTTGTCTAGGCTTTTTGACGTTTGTTTTTATTGCACTGTGGCTTCCCGTTGCCATCCCTTATTTCGGATGTGCTTGGGTCGCTGGTGCCTTTACGGGCCAACCAGCTATCTTCACCCGCGCAAAAGCGGGTCATAAGGCTCGTTAAGGCTGCCATTGTCCTTGGCTTTTCTTGGCCAAGGTCTCGGATGCTATGTCTGAATGCCGCTAAGGCCTCGACATCCGGCAATCAACAATTTGATTCTTCTTAGTGAGGAATCTGTTCCAAAGCTTGCGGGCAGACTCTCCGGGCTGTTGGATTATGTGACTTAAATCGTCCGCATCCGGAGGCCGGACATAAGTCCCTTGAAAATTGGCCCTGAAAGCGTCCTCGAGTTCCTCCCAACTTCCAATTGAGTTTTCAGGGAGGCCTTTCAACCAGTGTCGAGCTGGCCCCTTCAGCTTGAGGGGAAGGTATTTGATGGCGTGGAGGTCGTCCCCGCGAGCCATGTGTATGTGCAGGATAAAATCCTCGATCCAGACCCCTGGGTCTGTCGTTCTGTCGTATGCCTCTATGTTCACAGGTTTTAAACCTTGTGGAAATTCGTGGTCCAGTACTTCTTTGGGCATGTAGATGGATCTAGCCACCCCGGCTTTCTTATCCAGGTGCTCACGTAAATCGTGCGCGGCGTCGGTGGCTGCTCTGTTGCGGTTATGAAGTGGTTCATCCGGCCTCCTGGTCGTGTTTTTCTTTGGTGGAACGGCCTCGTCGTCAAATTCTGGTAGCAGCTTGCATTTTGGATAGCTCTTTGCATGGCGATCGTCGCCGTACCTTTCTTCAGTGTCTAGCACTTTATTCCATCTGCGATTGAGCGTTTCCTGTGCGGCCTTTAGCCGTTACTTCTGCTTCTTTAGACTTCTCGCGGTGGCCATAAGCCTTCCGTGGAGGTTATCTCGTTCCACGCGTGTTTCCGGGATGATGAATGCATCGTCATCCGGACTGTGTTCTTGTCCTGGGGCCGTTTGATAAACTCTTCCCTCGGGATCATTGTGATCGGGCGTCTGCTCCGAACTGTGTTCGGCATGACCTGGCTCATCTTGCTCCATGGCTGGGTCCATATTGTCGTTGTTGCCTTCGGAGTTGACTGGGGTGTCAATCTGTTTGGCGTTCTTGTTGCTATTTTTACTGTTGCTGGACTTGGAGCGGCGTCTGCGCCATCGTTTTGGTTTTTGCCCAGGGGTTTTATCTTCTAGATTGTCGCCGTCGTCCTCCTTGGGCATATCCACCATGTATATATCGTATGACGAGCTGGTAGTCCAGCGCCCCAGTGATTCTGAGTCTTCTCCTGCATCGTCGTCCATATCGTCGATGTCTTCGGAGTCGAAGTCAAGCACGTTTGATACATCGTCGACAGTGGCAATGAAGTGGGTGGTGGGAGGGCAACAAGTTCCTTCGTTGCCTGCTTTCCACTCGAGCCGGACATAGTTCGTCCAAGTGTCCCTTGACAAAGAGAGAGATTTTAACGAGTTCAGCACGTCGCCAAAGGGCGAGCGCTGGAAGATATCCGCAGTGGTGAACTCCATTACAGGGGCCCATCCAGGTTCGGCGGGCTCAGGAGCACGTGGACTGGGACCTACAGCCGGATACGAGTCCAGGGGTCTGGTGTCACAGGCTTCTTTAGGGGCGAGGCCTGTGTTCGGCTGACACCGATGAGTGTGCGGCCTGCGGTACGGGGTCCATCCACCTGTCCTTGGGCAACGCAATCTGCTCCGGATTTAGGTCCGGGGCTACTGCTGGGGTGATATCCCAAGCATTGTCCGACAGCAGGTCTAAGCCGTGCTCATCGTGACTGTCCGGCGCTCCTGGCACATGCCCGAATCCATTGAAGATAAAGTCTCCGCGGATATCCACCATGTAGTTCAAGTTTCCGAACCTGAGCTGGTGGCCAGGGGCGTAGCTGTCGATCTGCTCCAGTTGGCCAAGCGAATTGGTCCACAGCGCAAAGCCACCGAACACGAAGATCTGTCTGGGGACAAAAGTCTCACCCTGGACCGTGTTGTTGATGATTGAAGGAGCCATCGAGCCTTGCAGCGACGACACAGAGGAACTCTCAATGAAAGCACCAATGTCGGTGTTAAAACCAGCGGATCTCGGGTAGGGGGTCCCGATCTGTCCGTCTTAGGCTGATGGTAACAGGAGGCAAGGGACACAATGTTTACCCAGGTTCGGTCCCTCTCGATGGAGGTAAAACCCTACTTCCTGCTTGATTGATATTGATGATATGAGTTGTACAAGAGTAGATCTACCACGAGATCGTAGAGGCTAAACCCTAGAAGCTAGCCTATGATGATTATGATTGTGATCGTCCCTCTAAGGACCAACCTCTCCGGTTTATATAGACACCGGAGAGGGCTAGGGTTTACACGAAGTCAGTTACAAGGAAGGAAATATAATATCCGGATCGCCAAGCTTGTCTTCCACGCAAAGGAGAGTCCCATCTGGACACGGGACGGAGTCTTGAGTCTTGTATCTTCATGCTCCAATAGTCCGGACAAAGTGTATAGTTCGGCTATCCGGATACCCCCTAATCCAGGAATCCCTCACCAGCTAACTACTGCTCCCGCCGAATTGAAGAAATCCAAGAAGGCAGTGTCTGGTAATGTTCCCTTTTATCAAGAAAACATGATCATATATCAGAAGTATTAGTATAGGTGCAAATCTTATGACAGAGGCACCAGAAGTAACACGAGCGGGAAATCCAGGAGCTGAAAGGCAACTGGCTGCGAGCGAACGTGTACTGACAAAAGTCAGGGTGGAGAAGAACAAACTGCAGGATGCCAACACCAAGCTCGGTGAAGAGCTAAAAGATGTGCGAGCTGACTCCGTGAAGGAGAATAAGAAGCTGCGAGGCGGCATATTTGGTATGTATTCGGACTTACCTTTACATAGTACGGCCAGGAAAGAAACTGACAATAATTATGTCTGTAGGTATATTGACGGTCCGTCCTGAACAGGAGGTGTCCGAATCGTCGAGCGATCTGCTAGAAGCGCAAATGCACGAGCAAGCTTGGTAGGCGATGCAAAGTATGGACAAGGCCTTCTGGCCATCTGACTCTCCTCCAGGAAGTATGGAGGGGCTTGTACATCTATTCAAGGGAGCGCGACGGCGCTTCTGATTATGGAAGGTATCAGACTGCCAGGAAGGTGCGTGAGAAGCCTAGGCAATGGTGAAAACTCGGTATACCAAGCTCGACCCGAATCACATGGCCCGGGTCGGACCTGTAGGGTCAAATGGAGAAGAAATTCCCGTTAGCTTGGTATATGACCAAGTACAAGTAGCTGCCAAGTATTCCCAACAGGATTGTAGGCTAGATAGCCTGTTGGATGGCATAGAGGAAGAAGTGTTTGAGTCTAAGTGACTATGCACTTCATTTGACAAATTATGTCTCTAGCTGAATTGTAAAAAACGCTTGTCATGGCGGACCTTTTCGCTTCAACCTCTGGACCCGAATGTGCGGAGTGCTTCCGAATACCTGCTCGGTAATGTAAACTGGGGTATGCGTGGAAACCAGGCGTAGGGGTCATAGTTTCTTGAACAAACAAGTATCCGGCTAATTATGTTATATTACATTTGGATCGTGAGAAACATCTTCTAGAGAGAATAGTTCCGTTAAGGGTTCCTTTCCCTGTGTAAGCATGCATTAATGTGCATGTCCGAACTGTGCTCGAAAAAATCACTGTGTGCATAACATCTGGGGGTTCATAATGTGATAGGTAAAAAACATCTTTAGTCCACTGGCCGAATATTCCCTTAAGAACGCTAGCTTTCGGCTTCACCCAGTCTGAGGTACACATCCGGATGACCCGACAGTAACAATCATAGAGGTGCCCCTTTATGCGCTAGCCGAACTAACGGGAACGTAGGGCATAAGCACAGGAGCCAGGCAACCCAGCTTGGCCAAAACTTAAGTGATATCGATGCATATAATGGCGAAGAAAAGGTACATACGTGGAAAAGACACATATGTGGTGATCTTGATGCTCGGAAACTAATAATAATAATAATAAGCTTCTGTACGAGAAGCCCCCAGGTATGATTGACATACATATTAAGAATTAAGAATTGACATACATAACGCCTCGCTAGGTGTACGGTTTAGGCGTACAAGAGCTTAAAGTGCTAAAAAAGGAAGACGAAAAGAGAGAAAAATAAATAATGGAAATAAAAAGGGGAGAAAGGAGACGAACGAAGAGTCCGGCGCTAGGCATCACTACAAAAAAAAAGACACATCCATGACATTTTGGGCCAAACGAAATTTTTCTGTCATACTTATGACACTTCTATGACGATAACTGTGAAAAAACCTGGTATCATCATAGATGTGGTGGGCTCCTACTTCTATGACAAAAAATTATGACAGAAAATGGGCATTTTTTCCTAGACGGGCCGGAGACGCAGCTGCATGACATTCTTTGGGCCGTCCATGACAGAAAAACCATGGTAGAAGCAAGGGCGAGGAAAATTTCGGGGAGTTCCTGGTTACGGTGGGTGGTCGGGGGCCGAGCGATGCGCGTTTTTCTCATACACGTACGTGCGTGTGTGCGAGGCGTTGGCTCTAACTGAACCCTAGCGAGGCGTTGGGCTCTAACTGAACCCGAGCGTTTGCACTGCAGGCTACACATTACTGAACCCGACCGATCGATCGATGGCTGTTAACTAAACCCGATCGAGCAATTCCTTCGCTACTGCTGCTAACTGAAGTCGATCGATGCTACCTCTGGATGAACGGTGAGCATTGCGGGGGGGGGGGGGGGCGTTGGATGAACAGTGAGCGGTGGGGGTGGATGAACAGGACCCCGTGGCGTTGCCTCTGGATGAACAGGACCCCGATCGATCGAGCCGGTTGGGGCTGGTTGAACAGGACCCCGTGGAGGGCTGGATGAACAGTAGACGGTGAAGGGGTGCCCTTGGAGGGGTGGTTGAACAGTAGCCGGTGGAGTAGCGCGCGGTGGAGGTTGGATGAACAGGAGCCCGTGGAGGCTGGAGGAGGTCGACGGTAGCCCGTGGAGGCTGGAGGAGGTCGACGGTGGAGATGAACAGTATCCCGTGGAGTCCTGTTTTGCGGTACGCCACACCCCTCCCGATGAATAGGACCCCCGTTTCGACCGTAGTGCTTCAACACAAGTCTGTTTCGTCCGTTTTGCAGTACGCCACACCCCTCTCGACCAATAGGACCCCCGTTTCGACCGTAGGAGGTCCGTTTCCTCCGTTTTGCGGTACGCCAGACCGTTTCCGATGAACAGGATTCTGTTTCGAATGTGGTTGGTCGAACACAAAGCCGTTTCCTCCGTTCTACGGATGCCAGGCCTCGTTTCCATCGTCTGTTCCGTCCAAGCCCTCCTGACGAACACGAAGACGCATTCCGTTCTGACCCAGCCGGTTGGCTCCCCATGAACACGACGATGACATTGTTTCTTCGTTCCGACCCAGCCGGTTGGCTCCCCATGAACATGACGACGATGATGTTTCTTCGTTCCGACCCAGCCATGTACACGAGACCTGGTCGTACGTATGCGTGAGTAGGCATTCGAGACCCCGCCCGTATGTACACATATGTGACCGTATTTTCTTTCTTGCACACTGGCCGCTGTACGTACGTGTACATGCTATGGGCGCGCCTCTACTACGACACGTGCGCGCCTCTACTACGACATGTGCGCGCCTCTACATCCACCAGTATGTACGTACACGTTTGCAACCAGAATGACAGCACTACGTACGCTTCGACCAGGTGGGTCCCGACTGTCAGGCACTTCCTTGCGTGTGAAGATGTAGATGGTGGGTCCTAGCAGTCAGGGGGCGAATTGTTTTTTTTGGACGCACTTCCTTGCGTGCGAAGATGTAGCTAGTGTGTCCCAGGAGTCAGGGGAAACATTGTTTTCGTGAAATACAGTGGCCCGTCCGGTGGGTCCCAGCTGTCAGGTGGAGGAATAATTATTTTGCGCGTAATAAGGAGGCACTTCCTTGCTGCGGCCGTGGACGCAGCTGTCAGCCTCTCCATGTACAGTCCACGTCTGATGGAAGTCGTTCCTTGACCACGTTGACCACGCCGCGCCGAGAGCACCACGGTGGTGGACGACGGCGAGGCCTAGGAAGGGGACGACGCGGAGCCATGGAAGACGCGGCAGTGGATGCCCACACGGAGAGGATTACAAGGGTTTACAGGTTCGACTGCGGTGTGAGGGTGCCCTCGCCGCAGAATAACAGGGGGTATGGGTGAGTGGAGGGATGTCCTGGCCAGCGGTGGGAGTAGTAGGGGGCAGTGAGGCCTCCGCGGCATCACAGCCGGCCACGGGAGGCAGTGCTACGTCTTGAGCTTGCGTTGGTTTTCCTTGAAGAGGAAAGGGTGATGCAACAATAGTAGTGTAAGTATTTCCCTCAGTTTTTGAGAACCAAGGTATCAATCCAGTAGGAGGCTCATTAAAAGTCCCACGCACCTACACAAACAAACAAAGAACTCGCAACCAACGCAATAAAGGGGTTGTCAATCCCTTCACCACCACTTGCGAAAGTGAGATCTGATAGAGATAGTATGGTAAGATAAATATATTTTTGGTATTTTATAATATAGATGCAAAAAGTAAAGATGCAAATAAAAGTAGATTGAAAGCTTATATGATGAAAGATAGACCTGGGGGCATAGGTTTCACTAGTGGCTTCTCTCAAGATAGCATAAGTATTACGGTGGGTGAACAAATTACTGTCGAGAAATTGATAGAAAAGCGAATAATTATGAGATTATCTAGGCAAGATCATGTATATAGGCATCACGTCCGCAACAAGTAGACCGACTCCTGCGCGCATCTACTACTATTACTCCACACATCGACCGACTCCTGCCTGCATCTAGAGTATTAAGTTCATAAAGAACAGAGTAACGCATTAAGAATGATGACATGATGTAGAGGGATAAACTCAAGAAATATGATATAAACCCAATCTTTTTATCCTCAATGGCAATAATACAATATGTGCCTTGCTGCCCCTGCTGTCACTGGGAAAGGACACCGCAAGATTGAACCCGAAGCTAAGCACTTCTCCCATGGCAAGAAAGATCAATCTAGTAGGCCAAACCAAACTGATAATTCGAAGAGACTTGCAAAGATAACTCAATCATATATAAAAGAATTCAAAAAAGATTCAAATATTTCTCATAGATAAACTTGATCATGAACCCAAAATTCATCGGATCTCGACAAACAGACCGCAAAAAGAGTTTACATCGAATAGATCTCCACAAGAGAGGGGGAGAACATTGTATTGAGATCCAAAAAGAGAGAAGAAACAATCTAGCTAATAACTATGGACCTGAAGGTCTGTGGTAAACTACTCACAACTCATCGGAGGGGCTATGGTGTTGATGTAGAAGCCCTCCATGGTCGATTCCCCCTCCGGTGCAGCACCGACGAAGGCTCCAAGATGGGATCTCGCGGATACAGAAGGTTACGACGGTGGAAATTGTGTTTCGTTGGCTCCCTGGATGTTTTCAGGGTACGTAGGTATATATAGGAGGAAGAAGTACGTCGGTGGCCGCCTGTGGGGCCCAGGAGATAGGGGCGCGCCCAGAGGGGGTGGGCGCGCCCTCCTGTCTCCTGGCTGCCTCGCAAGCTTCTTGAATTGCACTCCAAGTCCTCTGGATCACGTTCGTTCCAAAAATCACGCTCCCGAAGGTTTCATTCCATTTGGACTCCGTTTGATATTCCTTTTCTTCAAAATACTGATATAGGCAAAAAAACAACAATACGGGCTGGGCCTCCGGTTAGTAGGTTAGTCCCAAAAATGATATAAATGTATAAAATAAAGCCCATAAACGTCCAAAAGGGGTAATATAATAGCATGGAAAAATCAAAAATTATAGATACGTTGGAGACGTATCAAGCATCCCCATGCTTAATTCCTGCTCGTCCTCTAGTAGGTAAATGATAAAACAGAATTTTTGATGTGGAATGCTACCTAGCATAATTCTCAATGTAATTTTCTTTATTGTGGCATGAATGTTCAGATCCAAATGATTCAAGATAAAAGCTTATAAAACATAAAAATAATAATGCTTCGAAGCATACTAACAAATAATCATGTCCTATCAAAATAGCATAGCCACAAAATCATATAGTTAGGCCATGCTTCATTTTCATTACACAAAATACTCCCATCATGCACAACCCCGGTTTCAGCCAAGCAATTGGTTCATACTTTTAACCCGCTTCAGCTTTTTCAACTCTTACGCAATACATGAGCGCAAGCCATGGACATAGCACTACGGTGGTATAAGATGGTGGTTGTGAGGACAAAAAGAGGGAGAAGATAGTGTCACATCAACTAGGCGTATCAATGGGCTATGGAGATGCCCATCAATAGATATCAATGTGAGTGAGTAGGGATCGTCATGCAACGGATGCACTAGAGCTATAAATATATGAAAGCTCAACAAAAGAAACTAAGTGGGTGTGCATCCAACTCGCTTGCTCACAAAGACCTAGGGCATTTTGAGGAAGCCCATCATTGGAATATACAAGCCAAGTTCTATAATGAAAAATTCCCACTTAGTATATGAAAGTGACAACATAGGAGACTCTCTATCATAAAGATCATGGTGCTACTTTGAAGCACAAGTGTGGAAAAAGAGATAGTAGCATTGTCCCTTCTCTCTTTTTCTCTCATTTTATTTATTTATTTATTTATTCTCTCTTTTTCGTTTTTTCTTTTTTTCTTTCTTTGGCCTTTCTTTTTTTTCTTTTTGTCCTTTCTCTTTTTTTTAAAGTCCGAAGTCTCATCCTGACTTGTGGGGTAATCATAGTCTTCATCATCCTTTCCTCACCGAGATAATGCTCTAATAATGAAGATCATCACACTTTTATTAATTTACAACTCAAGAATTACAACTCAAAGCTAGAACGAGATATGACTCTATATGAATGCCTCCGGCGGTGTACCGGGATATGCAATGAATCTAGAGCGACATGTATGAAAATTATGAAGGTGGCCTTGCCACAAATACGATGTCAACTACATGATCATGCAAAGAGCAATATGACAATGATGAAGTGTGTCATAATAAATGGAACGGTGGAAAGTTGCATGGCAATATATCTCGGAATGGCTATGGAAATGCCATAATAGATAGGTATGGTGGCTGTTGTGAGGAAGGTAAATAATGGGTTCATGATACCGGCGAAAGTTGCGCGGTAATAATAGAGGCAAGCAAAGTGGAAGGATGAGTGTGCGTATATCCATGGACTCACATTAGTCATAAAGAACTCATATACTTATTGCAAAAGTCTACTTGCCCTCGAAGCAAAGTGCTACTATGCATGGTCCTAGGGGAAGGGTTAGTAGGAGTTAACCATCGCGTGACCCCGACCTCCACTCATAAGGAAGACAATCAAAAGAGCACCTCATGCAAAAAAATTGTCACACAAGTTTTACCGTACATGCATGGTATGAGACTTGCTAACTTCAACACAAGTATTTCTCAATTTCATAATTACCCACTAGCATGACCCTAACATTACTACCTTTATATCTCAAAACGATTATCAAGCATCAAATTGATCATAGCATCCAATTCACTTCCTATGATAGTTTTTATTATACCCAACTTGGATGCTCATCATTCTAGGACCAAATTTATAACCATAGCAAATACCATGCTGTTCTAAAAGACTCTCAAAATAATATAAGTGAAGCATGAGAGACTAGCAATTTCTTCAAAATTAAGCCACCGCCGTGCTCTAAAAGATATAAGTGAAGCACTAGAGCAAAAACTATCAAGCTCAAAAGATATAAGAGAAGCACATAGCATATTCTAGCAAATTCTAATCAAGTGGTCTTCTCCAAAAAGGTGTGTATAGCAAGGATGATTGTGGAAAACTAAAAATCAAAGACTAATATAATACACGACGCTCCAAGCAAAACACATATCATGTGGCGAATAAAAATATAGCTCCAAATAAACTTACCAATGAACGAAGAGGAAACAGGGGATGCCTTCCCGGGGCATCCCCAAGCTTATGCTTTTGGCTATCCTTGAATATCTTGGGGTGCCATGGGCATCCCCAAGCTTAGGCTCTTGCCACTCCTTATTCCATAGTCCATCAAAGCTTTACCCAATACTTGAAAACTTCACAACACAAAACTCAACAGGAAATCTTATAAGCTCCGTTAGTGAAAGAAAACAAAACCACCACATAAGGTACTGTAATGAACTCATTATTTATTTATTTTGGTGTTAAACCTACTGTATTCCAACTTCTCTATGGTTTATAAACTATTTTACTAGCCATAGATGCATCAAAATAAGCAAACAACACACGAAAAACAGAATCTGTCAAAAACAGAACAGTCTGTAGCAATCTGTAACTAATGCAAACTTATGGAACTTTAAAAATCCTACCAAAATAGGAAGTCCTGGACAATTTGCCTATTGATCAGAAGCAAAAATAAGCAACGCAAAAGCACATTTCTGTGATTTAACAAAACTAATTTGCAAACTTTCTGTTTTTCAGCAGAATCAAATTAACTATCATCATAGGTTATCCTATAGGTTCTACTTGGCACAAACACTAATTAAAAGATAAAAACACATCTAAACAGAAGGTAGATGCAAAATTTATTACTAAACAGAAACAAAAATAAAAAACACAAATAAAATTGGGTTGCCTCCGAACTAGCGCTATCGTTTAACGCCCCTAGCTAGACATAAAAGCGAAGATAGATCTAAGTAGTGCCATAATAATAAGATAGATCTTGAAAACTCATCTCATATTCTCTACGTTCGGCAGCAAGTTTTCTTTGAGGCAAGCAAAAGTAATCAAAAGGGCTAAATTTAGCAGGACAAAAGTCCCCAATATCAATCTCAGGAGGAATAGGTTCCTCGTTTGGCCCTTCATAATGCACAACTAATTCATCACTAAAAGCATTCTTTTGGCAAAATCTCGTGAGCCTACACTCAAGAGAGTATCCTAGATCATTATTTCAAAGAGCAAAATCATTATTAAGTTCAGAAATTCTATCAACCAAGATATTGGTAGGAACCTTTTTTCTAAGGTTTTCATTGAAAGCAACATAGTCCGAAGATTGAAAACGCCTAATTTCCTCTTGATCAAAGTGGATCGCCTCTATGGGAGGACGACCTGCGTCCACCCTATAGTGCGCAAAGATTTCTTTGGCCTCTCTTATAATAATCTAAACTCATGAGCCAAAAAGATAGTAACATCGCTCTTAACAGAAGAATTCTCAATATTGGAAAATTCTATAAAAATTCTTTGTATGCAAGGATGCGTATGCATAAATTGTCTTTCAAGTTTAACTACAAGCATAGCGATAGCATCCGCAAGACTACTAGTTCTATGAAGAATAGAACCACCCATGGAAGGTAAAGCATCGACACAAGTAAAGAAATCTTGAATACCACCTTTTCCAATAATGTTACCACTACCGATTCGAAACTTTTTAGTATGCAAGATAGGGGTTCTTCAGCCGGAGCCTCAGAATTTTCCATGTTATCATTGTTGTCCATATCGACAATAATCTCCCCAATTTCAGACATAACGACAAACAAAAGCAAGGAGGAAGAAAGCAAGCGGAAGAGAGAGGGGGAGATTGGGAAAGAGAGGGCAAATAAAACGGCAGGGGTGAAGTGGGGGAGAGGAAACGAGAGGCAAATGGCAAATAATGTAAATGCGAGGGAGATGAGTTTGTGATGGGTACTTGGTATGTCTTCACTTGAGCGAAGACCTCCCCGGCAACGGCGCCAGAAATCCTTCGTGCTACGTCTTGAGCTTGCGTTGGTTTTCCTTGAAGAGGAAAGGGTGATGCAACAATAGTAGCGTAAGTATTTCCCTCAGTTTTTGAGAACCAAGGTATCAATCCAGTAGTTGGCTCCTCAAAAGTCCCATGCACCTACACAAACAAACAAGAACTCGCAACCAACACAATAAAGGGGTTGTCAATCCCTTCACGGCCACTTGCGAATGTGAGATCTGATAGAGATAGTATGATAAGATAAATATATTTTTGGAATTTTATAATATAAATGCAAAAAGTAAAGATGCAAATAAAAGTAGATTGAAAGCTTATATGATAAAAGATAGACCCGAGGGCCATAGGTTTCACTAGTGGCTTCTCTCAAGATAGCATAAGTATTACGGTGGGTGAACAAATTACTGTCGAGCAATTGATAGAAAAGCGAATAATTATGAGATTATCTAGGCACGATCATGTATATAGGCATCACGTCCGCAACAAGTAGACCGACTCCTGCCTGCATCTACTACTATTACTCCACACATCGACCGACTCCTGCCTGCATCTAGAGTATTAAGTTCATAAAGAACAGAGTAACGCATTAAGAAAGATGACATGATGTAGAGGGATAAACTCAAGCAATATGATATAAACCCCATCCTTTTATCCTCGATGGCAACAATACAATACGTGTCTTGCTACCCTGCTGTCACTGGGAAAGGACGCCGCCAGATTGAACCCAAAGCTAAGCACTTCTCCCATGGCAAGAAAGATCAATCTAGTAGGCCAAACCAAACTAATAATTCGAAGAGACTTGCAAAGATAACTCAATCATACATAAAAGAATTTAGAGAAGATTCAAATATTTCTCGTAGATAAACTTGATCATAAACCCACAATTTATTGGATATCGACAAATACACCGCAAAAAGAGTTTACATCAAATAGATCTCCACAAGAGAGGGGGAGAACATTGTATTGAGATCCAAAAAGAGAGAATAAGCCATGTAGCTAATAACTATGGACCCGAAGGTCTATGGTAAACTACTCACAACTCATCGGAGGGGCTATGGTGTTGATGTAGAAGCCCTCCATGGTCGATTCCCCCTCCGGCGGAGCGCCAGCGAAGGCTCCAAGATGGGATCTCACGGATACAGAAGGTTACGGCGGTGGAAATTGTGTTTCGTTGGCTCCCTGGATGTTTTCGGGGTACGTAGGTATATATAGGAGGAAGAAGTACGTCGGTGGCCGCATGTGGGCCCCAGGAGATAGGGGGCGCGCCCAGAGGGGGTGGGCGCGCCCTTCTTTCTCCTGGCTGCCTCGCAAGCTTCTTGACTAGCACTCCAAGTCCTCTGGATCACGTTCGTTCCAAAAATCATGCTCCCGAAGGTTTTGTTCCGTTTGGACTCCGTTTGATATTCCTTTTCTTCGAAATACTGAAATAGGCAAAAAAACAGCAATATGGGCTGGGCCTTCGGTTAGTAGGCTAGTCCCAAAAATGATATAAATGTATAAAATAAAGCCCATAAACATCCAAAAGGGGTAATATAATAGCATGGAGAAATCAAAAATTATAGATACGTTGGAGACGTATCAGGTAGGAGCATGCGACACGACCAGCGCTGCCTTGGGCGGCTGGAGCACGAAGACCAGAGGTTGAAGAAGCACTACGGCCGTTGGATGGATATCGTACTATCACTGGAGCTAGAATCGTTCATATTGACTAAGGTGACAAAGCCCTCCGTCCCCGTCAACTTAGTTGGCCCACAAGCCAGCCTCCCACCAAGGTGAGTTCCAGCTAGCAGGGGGGAGTATTCATTTTTTTGTGCATAATATGGAGGCATTTCCGGTGGGTCCGTGCTGACAGCGGCGGGAACATTTTTTTCGCGAAATAAAGAGGCCCTTCCGGTGGGTCCCAGCTATCAGGTGGAGGAATCATTATTTTGCGCGTAATAAGGAGGCATTTCCTTGTGTGGGCCCCTACTGTCAGCCTCTTCCAATGGCTGTTGTTTGTTGACCATGTTGACCTCACCGCGCTGAGAGCACAAACGCGATGGACGAGGGCGAGGCCCAGGAAGAGAACCACCCGGAGTCGGCGAAGCCACCGCAGCGGATGCCCACGTTGAGGGGAGTACGAGAGCTGACTGGTCAGCTGCGGGGTGAGGCTGACATCGCCGAAAAATAACAGGATGTGTGGGTGGTTAGAGGGATGGCCTGGCGGCAGCACAGCCAGCCACGGGAGGAGGGAGCAGGCAGTCCCGCTGGCGCTGGTTTGGGCAGCTGGAGCAGGAAGATCAGAGATTGAAGAAGCACGGCGGCCGTTGGATGTACATCCAACAGTCACTGCTGTGTGTTGACTAAGTTGACAAAGCCTTGCGTACACGTCAAAAAAAATTTAGGACAACGTCATCGTCAACCTAGTAGGCCCAGTAGTCAGCCTCCAAATCTATGGAAAACAGCATACAACGCATTAGCCATTATTTTCAATAATTTACAGCCCATTTTCTAATTCTTAAGGATATTTGAAGCCCATATTATTTTTATTAGCATTACAGACCATATATTCTGGGCACTGCTGAAAAATTCAACGAAATTTTGCATATTTCGGTGGGGTCCGAACTCTTTTAATCACGAAATTTCAAGTCATGTTAAAAATAATTTTCAAAAGTATATGAAAATAAAATTCGAAAAACAATTCTTCGCAAAAAAATGAAAGAATTTAGAATCTTAACTAGCAAGATGCCCGTCCGTTGCACAGAACATGAAGACGCATTTGTATGAGTAGTTTATCTTATGGGAGAAAAGATGATATTTTAATATAATTGCCAGTTGGCTTTGGTTTTTATAAGTGTAGAGAGTAGAGAAATCCTGAAAAAATGATATTTTAATGCAATTGCCGGTTGGCTTTGGTTTAAAAATTTACAACCCATTTCTTACAAATTATAGCCCATTTTTTGGGGAAGCCCATTTCCTACAACTTACATCCCTCCTCATCTTGAAAGACTTAGGGCTGAGAAAAGCAAGTAGGCCTCGGTTTTGGTATTCTCCAGAAAAAAGAACTAGGCTAGCCAATTTCAGAAAGAAAAAATATATCAATTGGGCTCGTCATGTGCTTAATAAAAGCGTAAGCCTGGGCTAATGTGCCACAACCCCCGCACAGCGCGCAGTTGAGCTCCTCTCTGAAACTAAAAAACAACTGGGCGAGCTACTAGGTCCCTGGTGTTATCCGCTCATTGTGTAATTTTCTCATTTATTGACTACGTTACAATGGTGTGGGACCTAGTTGTCAAACAATTAGGAGGAGGTATTTTTTTGGCTTGAAATAATGAGGCACCTGCTTGCGAAATGCAATGACCCTGGTGGGTCCCTACTGTCAGCCTCTCCACGTACAGTCATCTCCTGATTCCTCTTGGTTGTTGACCGTTTTGACAACACCAGACGGCAGCGGGCACAGCGAGCTAACCAAGGCGGAGAATGACGGCGAGGCCTCGGACGGGAACGAGCAGTAGCCGTGGAAGATGCGGCAGTGCAGTGGCAGGTGGAGGGGAGTACAAGGGCAACAACATGCAACTCAAGCATACAAATGGTACAAAAAGCCCAAGGATTAATTGTTCATCAAATTTTTAGACAAAACCCAGATTGAACATGACAGTAACATCTAACCCGACCACTCATTTTTGCAGTCACAAACAAATGGATTGGTCTGATCCATAAAATCAACATCATGTGCAAAAAAATTTATTCCAGAATGACTACAACTTATTGTAAATAGAAGCCGTTTAGAAGCCCATTTGTCCACCTGAAACTTCTTTTTTTGTTGTTCAACATGTCTGTCCGTGAGAAATCTCTTGCTGTAAAAATTAAGCCTCATGGACAATAGTAACCTCGCATTCAACAGGAAGAATGTGACAAAGCTTTTGTTTGCCTGGTTGGATGCATATCGTCCCATCGTTATTGTCCTCAAACGAATGTCATGAGAACAGAGAAACTCTTTGTGCTTATTACGCCAGCGATTGGTTATATGTTTTTCTCCTTGTGGTTCTGCCTAAGTAGACATGATGATTGAAAACAGTTAAGGTCTGAAAAAAGAGTATGTCAAAAGAACAACAACTGAACAGCTAATTCTAGTACAATATATACGGGCTTTCAATGTTCATGAAATCATCACCTCTATGTATAAATTCTCCCGAGATCGAAAGCATCGCAGCAAGCCAATAATTATGTCCAGATCAAAATTATACATTCTGATATATATGATCTTGACAGAATCCAGCAGCATTGATAGGCTATCAATGGACGAACTCTTCATTGAGCATATAACATAATATTAGTACCCAAAGTGTACTCCAAGATGATATAAAACTTATGCGCACAAATGAAAAATGCAGCATATGATTACAAATGTGTAGTTGATAATATACGGTACCTGAAAAAGTGAGGAGCCAAACACCAACTCCTTGTGATTATTAAACGGGTCACAAATTACACCCAAGGTCTCCAGTTTGGGAGCAGAGACGATAATTATTTCTGAAGGTGTATAACAACTATGAAGGAGCAACCTTTCATGTGAAGGGGCATCTTCGATGATGATCTACTGTCCTTTAAAACAAATTCCAATGGTTTTAAGGTGAGGCGACTTTATTTGGAGATAACTGATACCGATTTCTATTCCCAAAACAATCAGCAAGCGCTCTAGGGCAGGGCCACTAGAGTGGATGATGTTGTGTAGTGAGGCCTTCGACAAATAAACCACCACAAGCGAAAGTTTTTTTAGCAGTGGGAGTCGAAGCATTTGTACCGGATCATCTGGTAGATGGCACCGGGCGAAGGTGGCGGTGTGGAGAGAGGAGGAAAACCATGAGATAGACAACGGTGGTGTGGGCACGAATTCTTGGTGTGTTCATGGTATGAAACTTTTGTGGTAATGGTACAACTCAAACTGCTAGAGTTTTCCGAATTCAGGGGATGTCAGGCAAGCATCCACCTTGCTGGGTATGGACAGGAGGTAGCGTGTCGGAATGCAGACGCATTGAACGGGGCCCTGCTGGTGAGAAGAGACGATGGCTCTGAGGAGATCAAATTTAGGAAGGACAGATATCTGACGATAGTCGAGATTGAGGGGTGCGGTGTGCCATAGAGGGTGCCACCGAGTTGAGAGGACTTGTGTGTGGCGGCAATCCTTGGTGGGGAGAAGCGAGATGATCTCCTCAAGGATGACGTCCGGGAGATCGCTGATGCGGTCCACCGGAGGTTCTATCGGTTCCTCAGATCCGGGTGGGGGGGAGGGGGGCTCGCCGCTTCTCCCCGCGCTAGCGGGTGTGGGATCTACAACCGGTGTCGCCGCTGGCGGGAGCCTCATCTTCTTGGCGTTGGGGCCAGCCAACTCCATTTTCCTTGTGGGTGTTGCGCCGAGCTCACGGGTATGAGCAAAGTAGCTAGAGACAAGCCTAGTGGCAGTGCGAGTGGGGAAGAAGGAGGGCTGGGGATTTCTGTAGGAGTGGAAGAAGAGGAGCAGGTGTTTTCTGTACGAGTGAGGAAGAAGGTGAGCGGGGTTTTCTGGACAAGTGAGGAAGATTGGGGAGCGGGGGGAATTGGGGGGGGGGGGGACATAAGCGGGAGAGCGAGATGTTCGTGTTTATAAGGCCCGTTGCACTATCTACTCACTTTTTCCCAAGAACCGCTCTCTTCTTTTGTGTTGCTGCATTGGAGCTGGCGCATGGACTTGGCTGATTGGCCATGCATGCAGGTTGCATGTGCCCGCCGGCCACTACATGCGCCTGGTTTATTTTCTCTGTGTGCATCCACCAAATTAGAGGAGGTGGTACTGGATGCAGACACTCACATTAAGCTAGGCTTCAGAAGATACGGTATGCATACTAGCATTCAGAAGAACAAAAGTTTAGCACGTCTATGCATCTCAATGATTCACCATACTATAACCAATACAAAGCTGTGAGAAGGTGTGGAAATAAAGAAAATCGGTCAATGCTTCTCTAAGCAAAGGGCCTCCCTGCGGATGCATTAATTTCCTGGGCATGCTTGTTTCTTCTCAATGTTGCGAGCACTTTGAGCATGTTGGCAACTCCATAGCTAGCTAGCTGCCTCATCTTGCAATTGATGCTGACACATTTGCAGCGAACACATGAGGCAATAGAGATGACTCAACATGAGTCCATATTGTGTAGTTCCCCTGAAATCATATTCATTGTCCTGAATCTGAAAAGATAGGAAAACAGTAGCTATACTTAAACGGTGTTGCAAAACAGTAGCACATATCAATAGCTCAGCATGACAAAACACGATCATCTGGACGAAGGGGATACTAACCTGCCTAAGGAAGATTATATATAATTTCGTAAGTCCTTGGATGATTTCCTCCTTCGGTTGCACTGCTTGTTTGCTCCTCCACACATGACAGGACTGTTCCGCACTGCATTCAGCAAGTCAACGTACGAATAGCTAATTTCATCTTGCGGTGGTCATTGTACCTAGTTACGAATGTAGGAATACCTGGAGCACCAAGAGGTTAGCTGATAACAGGTACATGCAGCCATATAAATTTTGTGCGGTGCTACCGAAATTGAGGTTTGTATCCCTTCCCGTTATGAGAATTCTTCTTGAAGTTGGTAGAATGTGACGGCTTGTTCTTTGCATCAAACTTGCATTTCCCCTGAGATTTGTTCTTGTTGTTTTGGGGCTGGTTGGGCTGGAAGTTTTTCTCGTGTACCATGTGGGCACTAGAAGCTCCCTCAGTGACCCGAGCACGTGTGTCTTTTGCTCTCACCTTCTTCTCAAAATCAAGAGTGCTAATGAGATCCAAAACCGAAAACTCATGTCTCTCGTTTTTCAGAGAAGTAGAAAAATCGTTCCACGAAGGTGGAAGCTTGGCAATGATGGTCCCAGCAACAAATTTGTCCGGCAACACACACTTAAAGTACTCAAGTTCCTTAGAGAGTTACTGTATCTCATGAGTCTGCTGAACAACAGAGTGCTCATTAGTCATCTTGTAGCCACGGAATTGCTCCATGACGTACAACTCGTTGCCAGCGCCCGAGGGCCCAAACGTGGCCTCAAGCGCAGCCCACATGTCTTTGCCGCTTTCAAACGACATATATGAATCCACAATGGAATCATCAAGAACACTCAGCAGGGCGGCTTTGAAGAGGGTATCCATGTTCTGAAAAGCTTCCTGCTGTGTAGGATGAAGATCGCCCTTAGGCTTACCCTTAGTGGCATCATAGCAGTACATGATCTGAAACCAGTATACTGCCCTTGTGCGCCACCTTATATATTGCACCCCCTTAAAAGTAGGAGGCTTCAAAAGCACAGCAAAAACCACTCGGAGTAAATTGCATGTAATCAGGTTTTTGGATTGGATTATTGAATATATGAGTAATTTAGTATGAGATTTAATCCGAATCAGCAGTAAATAGATCATGAAGACAATTGCAAACATCAAAGTAATGATGCGGACTAAACCAGGAGGACAGAATCACATACTGTACATCGGGAGTAGAACTGATGTGGTTGATGTTGTCACTCATGTCGTTGATGAAGAGGTTATCGAGGTCGGGGAAGAAGGCTATCATTGAGGAAGTCGCTGCTGACAGCAGTCACAGGTGTGTGCTCCCCAAAAACCTGATCGCCCCTCTCCCATACAGGATCACGAAAGGCGGGGTTTGGAGGACTGCTGTCCCTTCTCGCGGTGCACGCCGGAAGGAGGGCTGGAGAAGAATTGCGTGGCGGCGCTAAGATCTAGAACGGTGCGAAACCATATGATACAACGGCGGCTAGGGTAGAGCATGTCAGGTCGGTCGTGCGAGTATAATAGTAGGCCTTTGGCGCCCAAACCCCACGTCCAAGTCAATAATAGCTCAAAAAAAGTCAACAATAGCCCCGCCAAGGTTTGTCTAAAAAAACGGAGTAATTAAGGCGTCCGTTAGTCCCTTTAGTATAATACTATATCATTAATAATGGCCCCACCTTTTGTCTCACAAAGTATGTTGGAGTACAACCGGCTACACGTTTACAATCCGCTTCTCTTCTCTCTCCTCTTCTCTCTCCTTCAACTAAGCACAAATACTATATTTAAATCCTTATAGCTTGCTTATGTCATCTAATTGTAGTACTTGCCCTAAAGTTACTCTCCACTATGTAGTTTGAAATGCCGGGCGTTCAGCGGGCGGTGCCCTCGGTCGGCGCGCCGCTTCAACGGCGGAAGCAGTGAGAGGTCACGTCGCCCTGACTTGCCATCAATGTGGAGCGGCGGGCTCAGCTGGCGCCGGGCGCGAAGCGCGCGCAGGAGGGGAGAGGGTTTTTTGTTGGGTTAAGAAGGTGAGAAGCCAACTTGGGATCGGTCCGGACGGGGAAATATCACGTGCTCCCATACTCTGCATATGACACTAGTCTATGTTACTACTCCCTCCTTTCCGGTTTATAGAGATGTTTAGAGTAACATAGTAATATGTTATAGTATAAGTTACTCCCCACTATGACCAGCCTTGGCCTCTCCCAGTGATCCACCATGTATAGCTGCAAAGCCTGCCACGTAGGCATAAAATATGACGTGGCACCAATAATTTAAGCACCTATGCATTGAAGACTTGAGTTACCAAGCCATTTAATGCACTTAGCACCTCATATAAGAACATGGTTAGTAGTATAGCCAACTGCTGGCTATAAGCCAGTGCCATGTCATCTACATCCCATCTTATAGTCAACATGTACAATAGTAGATCAAAAGAGTGTACTACTTTTTTAATATGTGGCCCACCTTTCATTCTCACAAAGTGCCTAGGAGCACATGCTAGAGTTGACTCTTCACGAAGAGCCCGCTTACCTTCTTTCTCCTCTTCTCTTTCCTCCAACTAAGCAGAAATATACTAGTTTATTCCTTATAGCCCGCTGACTCAACTCTATTGTACTTGCTCTTAGCACATCTAAGCACTTACTAGCACCCCCTTGACCGTGGACCTTGACGGTGTACGTCACCTTGTGTCTCATAATTTTCCTCGTCATCATCTGAGTCCTAGAAGATCTTACCCACATCATCATTAGCATGCAGCCGCCTTCATAGACAATGTGCGCAGAAGGAGTAGAGGCGACTGGGGACGCACCACCACCACATCGTGGGCACTCCTTACGTTCTTGTGTGCGTGCAGCGTGTGTGTTTTTCCATCCGTGCTAGCTCTAAGGCCGAGGCTGCGGTCGTCTTCGTCTCCGACTAGTAGTTGAGAAACAACGACAAAGAGGTGCTGCAAGAGATGCATATGCACCGTTGTGTGCGAGCTTTGCCATAGCAAGACGAGTCGGACGTCGCCGTGGATGGCGCACGCCTCCATGCAGCCGAGTGTGTGCGCACACGTGCATTCTGCGGCCAAGCGTGTGTGCATGCACGTGTTGTGTATGTGCGTTGTGTGCTCCATGCTGTGCGCGTATGTGCATGAGTTAGATCGGATGGAGTTAGTGCGTTGGCTTGTGTACATGCGTGGCTGCATGCATCCTGTACATGTGTGGCTTGTTGCGTGGTTATCAATAATTCAATATAAACTACTCCCTCCATTCCTAAATATAAGTCTTTCTAGCCATTTCAAATAGACTACAACATACGGATGTATGTAGACATATTTTAGAGTGTAGATTCACTCATTTTGTTTCGTATGTAGTTCCTTATTGAAATCTCTAAAAAGACTTATATTTGGGAATGCTGGCAGTATAAAACATCTTCAACTTAGCATCCTGATGTACCGTTTCTAGTGGTTAGCGAAAAGTTCATGTTCTTTTATTTGTTTATAGGTGGGTAGGCGGCAAAAAAGGGGAAAACGCGCAAGGTTCCTTGCAGACGCTCCACTGCGAGGTTCCTTGCTCCTTCTCGGTCGTCGGGAATCTATGCTCTTCAACTCTTTTCTTTTACGTGAGCTTTGTTCATCCTTTTCCCAACACGTGAGGCATCTAGCATCAAGGTGCACGTGCCATGCAAGAAAATGGAGATAATCAGATAAGCAGTGCGTAAGTGAGTCGTGCAATTCGATGGCACCTACACAATATTTTTTCTCCTCGATGGCACATGAATAGTGCACATACTCAATGACAGATCACGGGATGGTAGCAATGACATGGTCAGCCATTTTTTGGAGAGAGTACGTACTAAATAACTTTGATGTGTCCCGTCAACTCACAGAACGACGAGAAGCTTGATTACGCCTTCTCCCTCGCCAACGCGTGCCCGGTGGCTCACAACACGAGGAGAAACTTTTGCTTACAAGCGGTGGACATGCAGCAGTTCATTTGGTGTTAGATTGCCAGAAGTACTACTGTAGAACCATCGACTTCCGGAAGAGGCAAAGAGCCAAGCGCAAGGTCACCTACTAACCTTAGGCTAGGCGTAGTGGGAGTAACATAAGTAGGGGTACCTCCTTTTTTATTCTAGAAACAACGACACGCGAATATCGAGGTGCTGGTTATGTAGAACAAATTTCCTGGAGTCCGTGCTCAGCCCTCCTCTATCTCTCTTCTCAGCCAGCCAGCGCATGCACGGAGCCCATCATTTGTTTGCTCATATGCGGTCTGACATGTCAATGAAAATGAAAGAGGACCCACTGAACCTGCACATCTTTCACCTCGACGTGCTGGTGATGAAAAACAAATCCAATAAAGATCTTCGGTGGCCGCTTTTGGACTTACTCAAGAGTAGTAAGATTCTATTTAAAGTTTAACCCAAGATGCACATCACGTGGCTTCAACTACCACTCTATTTTCTTGCGTGACACGACCTGGATGCTGGATGTCCCACGTGTCGGTAAAAGGAGGAAGAACCCAACCAAATCTTCGGCTGTGCTCTCGGGTTAGACTAGTTGTGCTAACTTAAAAATTTTATTGTGTACTCCCTCCGTTCGAAAATACTTGACTTCCATTTGTCCAAAAATGGATGTACCTATATACTAAAACATGTCTAGATACATCTATATTTTGACAAATAGAAGGCATGTATTGTGGAACGGAGGGAGTAGAATGGATGCAAGGTTTGGTATTGGGAAGAAGAGTACATCGATATATTGATAGAGCGAAATTTAGTAGATTTTCTAGCACTTTTTGCTAGCATAGAGGCTAGAGATGAGACTAGTGCACTTGTTGATACTCCTACTAGAATAGAGGCTAGACATGATACTAGATGCGAGGAAGCAACGTCTACTTCTTTACACACGAAGAAGAAAGAAGCACGCAAGATCGAGCCTCCCCAGATCAACAATGAATGCATCGAGAAGGCACTAATCCAACTTACAGGAGCAGTTATGGATGTTGGATATCTTCTAGTAAAATGTATTCTTGTGGTTCTTGTTTTCTTTGGTCTTGCTTTTCTAGTCAAAATTATCGTCGGAGTTCGTGCAAAACGGAGGTCCGTTTGGGGTCGTGCCCTGGAGTTGGCCTTAGCCTAGCCATAGTGGGAGTAACTTAGGTAGTAACTTAACACATCCCAAGACAATTTTGCTTATGTGGCATGTATTTAATGAGGAAAGAGGTGTTTGTGGTAACATAATATGTTACTGTAACATAGCATTTCCCGAGGCAAAATGAGTCTATGAACTAATAAATGAAGTCATCTATAACACTACTACTATGTTACTTTGCACTACGGAGGTAGTAACTTAGGCCCTCCACTATGTAGCGGTGTCAAAACTCTGCAAAAGTATACCACGCCCATGTCGATGCCAGATGAAGAAGTTTTAGCACTGCCCACACTATGTGAAAGAATTTGGCATTCAATGAAGCTAGGGCCCATGTACATAAACTACTATATATCAGCCCATCTCACCCTACTAGCAGTGTCCTGGTTCCTAGCTCGTTGCTAGCTCTTTGCATTAGAAGGACGGTCGGTGTGCTTAATTTACTCTGCAGATGGATTTGGCACCGGAGCAAGTAGATGCTCTGGTTCCCTAAAATTTTGTTATGGCACCTGCTAGGCAATGGAGGGCACCGGTGCCAAATGAAGTAAAAGTGATTTTGGCACTGATTTTCGCCTACATAGTGGAAGGCCTTAGACTAGTATCATATGTACGATACTAGTATAAGTTACTCCCCATTATGACCAGCCTTACAAGTGGGACCGCAGTTGAGGAAACCGACTATCGGCAAACCCCCACCTCGCCCGCCGCGCGATTGCTGAGGTTAGAGAAATGACGAGGTTGAAGAGATTGATCTAGCACGGACTCCAAGAAATATGGTGTCAGATGGATGTCGTGGTGGTGGCGTGTGCCGTACTCCTGGACGTGAATGCTTGTTCTGGCCCATGCCACCCTACTACTCCTACTACTTATATAGTACTCTACTAGTATCGAGGATTCGAGGTGTTGCTTACATATAGCGAACACATTAACATATCGCTATAGTAAAAACACCCGCCCGACGCGCAAAGAATGTGAAGCTAGTACAAATAGTGTACTAGAATTGTTGATTGGCCTCATCCAATAACCTGTTGCAATGCACGTACAATTATGTATTCAGAAAATATTTTTTTCCTCATCGCACCACTCACTCATAGTAGCGTCTCGAAAGCCATTCATGAATTTAGTAAGTTTATCACGGGCATATCATTTTATTACATACAACAGGTCATCAACCCACATCGACAATGAGGATGCATTATAAATACTAAAGTTTTCATCACACAACAAATAACAAGCAATGAAATGAACTTCAACTCAACCATTCCTCGGCATTGGAAACACTTGCTTTTAACCACAAGTGATTCTCTGGGACGGGCCATCTATTGTCGATCTCGAAACCAATGCAGGACTGATCATCCAGGCTGAAGCGGCCTACTATATTAGTACCAGGGTAGGGAACCACCCAATTGTTCGAGGTATAGATACAACTGCTTCTCATAAATGGTACTAGTAACATTGTGTCAACAGCAGTTGGATCGCCTTTCACCATTATCGGATAGTTTTATCCAAGGAAGAGCGAGTTTTCTCCAAGACTATCAATTCTGTACCAGGGAGAAGGTGTTGGTGCTAGCACACTAGTATCCATCCAAAATACCATGCAATGGGTGTTGGAATAGATCCGGAGAGTGCGACCATGGGAGACAACATGTGTTCCCTCAGTAGTAACAAACTCAGTGCAATGTATACAGACAAGAAGAGGTGATCCATCGGAATTAGTTGCTAGGCGCCACTAAGTATATACGTTCTGCTCGTCCTCATGCTCGTGATCATCACCATCGTCATCTCCCCCTTGGTTACAAAATTTTTCAAGTATAGGTGGTGGAATGTTCATAGGACCTTAGAAACACAAGAAGAAGGTTAATTAGTAAAGGGAAACTTGCTAACCCGCATGCATGTGGATGAAACAATTATAATTACGGTGGAAGACAAACGTACCGAAACTACGAAGATCCCATGCAAAAACAGTGCCATGAGCGGTGGAAGCAAACACAAGACCCTCGTATTGAATTGCATCACAGTACACATCCATGTATAGAAACTGATTTTTGAGCAATATCCATCGAGTCAAACCACAAAGGACGGCAACAAGCTTGTCGAAGATAGCAACAACTTCATAGTTCTTGTAATTCCAAGAGCGGTAGGGAACTCAACAAATTGCTATCTTCCATAGAAGACAGTCACCATGATCGTATTTGAACGTGTGTACAATACCGGTGTGCTCAACCTCTGGGCAGTCTGCTGAGATTTTTCGAAGTGGAACCCGGTGACGAGTGTACACATTCACAAATTCCCACTCGCAGTTGTACCCAATATAAACAACCCAATCTCCATTTGTGCTTGCCCAATCCTTGCCCTCAAGCGATGGCATCTTAACATCATACATATCATTATCAAGCGGCATCAACTTGCACAAGGCGGGGCCTCCGTTGTCCCTGCGCCAGTAGTCATCAGGGTCACGGCAAAAAAGATAGGGGAGATCAAACCACTCCTTGACCCTTGGGTTCCTTGTAATGATGTTATTAGTTGAGTCGAGATTGGTCTTGAACGAACCTGCCATGCTAGCCGGGGTGATGACGTTGCACCGATCAATGAGTTCCTCCACCACGTCATCTTTCAGATCGGGGCAAGAATAACGGGGTCGTTTCCGGCCTGTTCCCTCCATGGAGAAGATGATCGAACAATGGCAGAAGGAAGGGTGAAGGGCTGAAGGAAAATGGAGGAGTGAGAGGAAGAGCGTGCGACAACAGTTCCAAATTGAGAGGGAAAGGCGCCCTGGCCTACACGTCCGTTCAGAAATACTAGTAGAAAAGGACCCGCCGTCTTTTCACTGATATGTTGGAATGGGACCACATGTCAATGAAACATGGTGTGTAATTTCTAGTGCAAAATGCGATCTGGCCACGTTGGCCTGAGGTGCTGCATTAGTTTTTTTTTTGAAAGTTTGCCACATTAGTTATCGACCTTTATTTTTTAACATGCAATCTGAATAGATAGCTCTTGTGGTCATCATACATGAGCGGATATAGTGATGGTTGATTCGCCCGAGCAAATTATTACTGTGGGAATATGGGAGTACCAGCGGATTCAAAGAACAGAGAAATGATGGTTGCTTCGTCTGAGCAACTTACTGTGGCGAAGGTGGGGCTCTATGATTTGACTGCTCACTAGTCATTACTACTGCGGTGCAACGACCGGGGTGAATCTTTCCCTGAAGTTGTGTTGTGCTCTCAATATTGCTGCATGGCAGGTGGAGCCGGATGAAGGATGTCCAACATGTCGGCGAAACGAAGTTGAATTGTTTTTGGCATTGCTATCAATCCTTCAGGATTTGTTTATATGTACGCATAATTTTACTGAAATTGTACTGTGATGCTATGAAGGTTTCAACTTTGGTTCCCGCAGGAAAAAAAAGGTTTCAACTTAGGATTCATGTGTCTTGCCTCGAGATTATCTCGTTACAACATTCCATCAAATACAAATGAAACTACCATGGCTAATGCATCTCAATTGTTCGTAGATCAGCGCCAATATTCACATCACAACTGATGACAAAGTTGTGAGAAGGTGTACAAATAAAGAAAAAAAATATAATTGATCGATGTTGTTCGTAGGCACGGCTCCATTTCCTTGGCACAGTGTTCATTGCTTGGCAGCTAGTTTCACCCAGCTCTGTAGCCAAAAAAGAGGTGTCTGAAGGACACCACAATCCGATCATTTTGTGCATCTCCACTAAAATCGAGCGGACCATCCCTGTTTGCAAACATATCCAGTCAGTGTGATTACAATAATAGTGGAACTAGATGATGAAACATAACACACATAAATAGAAGCCGATCACCTCTACGATCTCTCTTTAGGACTAACTTCTTGTTGGAGAAGATTAGGCACGAAGTTGGATGAGGAGGATAGCAAAACCAATATCCCTTTCCACAGTCCCACGAAAATGTAAAAACGTTGCCCGTGTGACATTTTGGTGGAACTGCACAAAACACTCTTTAGAAAAAAGTGATTTGTGAAGTTCACCAAAAGGTCGCAATAACAACGAGGTGAAAATGTATAGCCCTTTTTGCGAAAGGAGGTCGAAAGGAAACAATTACTGTCCAATAACACGAGTTGAAGACACATACGCCGACAAAAAAGAAGCATGTTCCATGTAATAAGGGAACGATAGAACATGGTGGTTTATCAAAAGTGGTTTGAGGACGAGATTGCAAGATGGAAAGTACGTCGACCGAGATACGATTTAAGCAAACAACTAAAGAAGATCCACATGCAGCAACGTGGGAAGATGGGCAGTGGAGCAAGGCCGGAGGAAGCTGCACCTGAGGGTCACCGGGATGTTACTAGGAGGGCGCCGGTGGCCGGGATCTGCCCATACTGCGGCAATGAGCAAGTGGCGAAGGCCCTACTGCGCCGGAGCTTGGTCAAAGAGAACAACGGGTACCGCAGATCGGGACGTGCTGCCTCAACACCGTCGAACGGAGAGACGATGCACATCCTCCCTTTTCGCCTACGGATGAGATGCGGCCGGATCACTGACCAATGCTGAGAGAGAGAGAGGCCACGGCCGCCTTGTGTGAGATGGTGTGACGAGAGACAAACCCATTTTTCCATTTTCCCCACGACAATCGTTTTATATTCTGTACGTGCCATTCAGGAATATATAACTTTATTTAATGCTAACACGTCAAGTCGAACTTTGTTTCGTCTAGGCATGGTACCCGACCCTCCTTCGAGTAAACAACCACTACACGCGTCAAACTATCACGTGGGCTGCCTTTTCGTACATAAACGAACTCCACCGTGTACCCGCGTGGTTGTGGCCGAGAACGAGATGTGAGTATGTGTGTCCTGCATGCACTTCTTCTTTTGGTGCAGGTACATACGTGGCTGGGTGTGAGAGAGATGGTTTGTGCAAAACAGAGCCAATGTGTTGATGATATCTCAAACAGAAAAATGTAACATATGCAATGTGTGTGAAACGGAGTCATGGACGTGAGATATCGATATAATTTAAAACAGGGATGAAGTGTGTGGCTGCGTGATCGATAAAGAGTGCCATCGAATTTGTGTTTGCCCACGTCGGAGATACAGGGCGGCTGTCCTACTAGAATTTGAGAGGGCAGAGGTGCAATTTTTCTCCGTGGCATGGATACCTACCTACAATGTTCGACTATCGGTGTGCGTGGGGGGGATGGGGGAGGGGGCAGAGACCGATCGACTAGTATATGTGTGGGGAAGGAGAGATACCTAGCTATGTATTGAGGGATATTGATCGACATGCATGGATATGTGTAGCAGAGGAATAAGGTTGGGAAAAAGACAAAGGTAGAGCGTCGAAGGGTTGGTGGTGGAGTGGCGTCTCACAAATGGTGGGAGAGGCCTGCTAGACAAACGGAGGGTATGAGTGCAATATCAATAAGAGGCGGCGGGGATGTCTGTCTGTCTATGCACGTGCGTGTGAGAGATAGGTCGGGAGGTATTCAACGATGATGAGGGGAGAAGATATGGTTGTGGTAAGCATACATAACTACATAGGAAGATCAACCGTCGTGTGTCCGAGAAAGGGAGAGACATAACTAGCGAGGTAAGTGTATCGGTGCTTGGTGAAAACGAATTATAGTCGACCTGGCTATATGTGGGGAGATCAGTTCATATACATGCCTGCATGTGTTAGAAGCAAATAAGGTCGGGAGAGACAGACAGTGGGAGAGGGTGTGGCTAGGAGGTGGTGCGAGAGGCCTACCATGTCGACGGGGAGGAGTGTGCGAGTATGTGATCAATGAAAAGAGGGGCGGGAGTGTGCACCTGCGTGAAATCGTATTGGACATAGTGGGGCATGGAAGGTGAGAAGAGAAGAGGGGAAGTATATATGTGTTTGTTGTAGGCACACTTGGCTAGAGAGGTATATCGACTGGTGTCTGCTGGAAAGAAGGAGCCGGGGGCCTACACACACCGCTCGTGGACGACCTAAATAGAAATAATGAACGTGTGCGATGGAGGGGACGCTAAGGCTGGGTGAGAGGGGGGCGGGCGTGTGCATGCACGATAGAAAGTTAGCGCTAGCTAGCTACAAATAGAAGAGGATCGTGAAGGTGTTAAGATGAACAAAGATCATAATTCATTATAAAAAAGTGGATACGGATACTTGAAGAAGATATCATAATGTAGAACATTGATTATAATTTGGGCTAATGTGTGGCTTTTACAACTCAGGTCTAAATACTTGTTATAATGCAGGGGGCGGGGCACTATACTTTGTGTGATAAACACGGTGTACGTATGGAACATGGTTTAGATTATGAATATATAGTTAGTACATCAAATGTACTATTATTTCAAATCAACATCAAGTGTATTCAAAAAATAGAATTCGAGTTCATGTAGTACACATAGTTCATATCTATCTCTATAGTAATCATGCTGTGTGTTATTAAGGTAATACACGAACGATGGTTGAAGTTGGCAACAATCATGATTGTAGATTCTTATTGAAATAGAGAAACAAATTCAAATTTACTTCGAATTGCAGCGGTAGTATAGACATTTGGAATGCAATAAATGTTGGTATGAGTAGGTTACATGCATTATACAGCAAGCGAAAAAATTTAATCAGACATAACATGGATTCATACTCCCTCCTTCCATCTATATGGGGCATAATGAGATTTTAAAGGCCGCCTTTGACTATTGACAAGATTAATAGTACATGACATGCACAATGTGAAAATTATATCATTGAAAGAACCTTTCGCAGACGAATTTAACGGTGTGCTTTGTGTAAGTTGCATGTCATATATTATTGCTCTAATATTTGGTCAAAGTTAGCATCGAAAAACGCATTAGGCCCTAAATAGATGGAAGGAGGGAGTAGTTTTGAATAGCATTTGTATAGTAAAACGGGGCAAGACTCTCAATTTGTGTGGTGTGAATAGTTTTATTTTTTTCGTTTTCTTTTTGGTTGAGGGAAGTGCGAATTGATTTGGTACGTACAAGTACAATATTAATACACGTTAGGCTTGTCCCTAAATTTCAACCCGCATCTTGTTATATCCCTAAAATTCAGATATCATGCTCCCAAACCTGGCGCCTTCACAACCCGTGCCTTGCTATCCCGAAATTACAAGGCGCGTGAAAACTCCCTCCTGCTGCCAAATCCCAACACGTGAAATCCCACTTCTAACCCTGAGTGAAAGGGCCGCTAGTTCAAATCGGTGGGGGGCACTTTTGTAACACAACCTACATTTTGGACAAGCGCGTCCCTAAGTCATGCTTCACCCCCTCCCATCGCCCCCTTTTCGCCATTCGAAATCCTAGGCCGCCATAACCTCTCCGCTCCAGCCGTGAAACCCCACCCTCCTCCGTCCGCCACCACACTGCTGACCTGCGGGAGCCTCTTCCCCGACGACGTCATCCACTTCAACAGCTCGACGTCCCTCGTCCACCTCCCCGGATGAGGATCCACGTCCATCTCGTCGTCCCGCCGGTTCGGCCGCCCCATCCTTCACCTCCAAGGAGCTACTTCGACGATCGCCTCATCTATCGCGGCTGCACCATCCCCACAGCGCCGCCTTAACCTGATCCATCGGAACCGAAACATCCTCACCGACTCCTCGGACGAAGCCGAGGCCTCCTCATCTCCACCAAAGAGGTTGTACACTCATCGCATCGCACCTTATCCTTAACTCGACCTCCCGGGGCCGACAGTGCTCCATCCCGCACCCCCATGGAGCGGATACCTTGAAGCCGGCGCCACGGGCGACATCTCCATGGTGGCTCTTCCCCAGTACGAGGCCCCTTTGGCGGTGTTGTCCATACCAGCCGGATCTACTGCTGCTGCTCCGGCTCTCGCTCGTGCTGCTGCTGCTGCTCTGGCTCTCGCTCGATCGCTCGATCGCCCAGCTGCTGTGCTACTCTCCCCCTCGCTCGTGCTGCTGCTCTGCTCCGATTTAGCCACACTTCAGTTGACTGAATCGACTTTTGGGTCAGTCAATTTTCAGGGGTTGGGGGGGCTCGCCGGAGTTAAGGAAGAACCACCTGCAGTGGGGATTGGGACTCGCCGGAGAGGTACCCCACTATCTATCTTAGGGTTCAGGGTGGGGGCGGGAGGCCTAGAGGGCTGGGCGGGGCGGTGGTGGGGAGTTGTTTCGGGGCGGCGAGGCGGCGCTGGGGCCAGCGGTTCGGTCGGTGGTGGCTGGCGGCTCAGGGGGGTGCAGGTTGAATATGAACTGCAGGCCCTCCCTAAACTACATGTCAAGTGCCTCTCTGCTACCATTGCGTTCAGTTTCGACAGTAGCATTCAGATTCCGCAGTAAATTTCAGTTTCGACAGTTAAGTTCAGAGTCAACAGTTTTTACCTCATCTGTTGTAGTCAGGTGGTTTTTGGTGATGTAAATTTTACATCTATTTTACATCATCTAATGGAGATGCTACTAGAATCCCACTTGATATTTACGATGTTTGTCTTGTGCTGCTTCAGCCTTGATGTCTTACGGCTCACCGAAGCTGCTCCAACGACAGAGCGATCCATCACAATAGAGCAGTGCCCTGGATGCCGTCTACAGATTGCTCAGATCTTCCTCCACACCTCCGACAGCCACCTCTGCCTCAACTGCTTCAGCGACCAACAAAATGATGCTAAGGTCGACACGGCTACGGCAAAGAGGTTGTACACTTGTTGCGTCACTTATTACTCTACATTCACGTCGATCCATTAGTGCTATTTTGGTTCAACGGAAAAACATAGCAATAGAGAATTTTCCAATGGCACTGTACTATTCAATTATTCATGCATTTTCTTGAAAGGAATGAAGCAAAACATCCACCTGGACATACATTTCAAAATCCTATGCATGAAAACAAGATCAAGTGCATTAGTGGCAGAATAACATTCTAACTATACACGCTTTCATATGGTTTCACTTTATTTTGGCCATGTTTCTTTGCATTCCTCTGCTCTTCCAATTCCTGTAAACCAAACACCCAAGTTGACAGAAATCCTGTGTTTACAAATGCTCTGTTTACCATGTGCATTCCTATCCTATTCTGGTGTTTTTCCTATCCCTGCGTTTTTAGAATCATGCAATCCAAATGAGCCCTTACAGAATTACTTCAGTTATAGGTAGGTGTCGAAGGGAACTTTGTGTGCTTTTTCCTGCTCCTGCCGCGACGTCGTCCACCTCACCTGAGCTGCTCCATTGACAGAAGCATCCACCAAACCAGACATCACGACTCCTGAATGTCTTTCACCGGCTCAAATCTCCTTCCCTGCCGCCGGCACCCACCCGCAACGGCATCACCATCATCGACTCAGCAGATGAACCTTAGGAGTACATGGGTCCACAAGAGAGGTTGCACTCTTTTGTTTCTGCTTATGTTATGCATTGCTTAAACTTACCTGCTACTTTATCGTCCTATTCAGCTATTGGACTCCCAAGTCAGGTCCAAATTAATGTTCAAACTTGAGTTCTAAATTAGTTGTGGGGCACATATCGAGGAAGCAATGAATAGTATGTCTGTCTAATATCTGGTTCACCTAGGGTATGCCTATGTTGTTCATCTTGGGTGGGAAACGAATAGTAAAGCAATCATCATCTATCTTTTTATTAAACTAAAGCAATCATCAGCCTGTTATCATTATATTTAGATCCATCCACTGGTTGTTACCATCACTCTAAATTTCTGCATGCTCTCCTTACATAATCTCACCATATTTTTTTTCGTATGCATGTCAGATATTGTACACAGTCATGCTGAACATGTAGAGAAAAGGAGAAGAGTTTTGCGCGGCAATACAATGTCATGCAGACATCGGTCCATGGTGGGTTCAATGGCAAACCCTCCCCACCCCTCTCCAGATTGTAATCCAGAGGAAGATATCTGTTCTAAGGCAGATTCAGACGCCGCTGACCACTCCTATTTACCCCCCCCCCCCCCCCGAGGTGTTTGCTCTACCCTGGCGTGATGATGTTAGTCATATCATGCATATGTTGCCTTGCAGTGCCTACTTTTGACATCATATATGTCATCTGCTTAGTTTATACATGTTCTGTAATGCCACTTGTTTAGTTTCTATATCATATATGGGAATTATGCGGTCTCATGTCTTTTAGCCAGCCATAATATATGTGAAATGTGCAATGCCATCCTGTTTAACCAGGCATCATATATTTGAATGATATCTTGCCCATCTTTTTCTTCATTACATTTCCATTTGTGGACAGTGTTTGTACATTAAACTACTCTTCCTGTGAATCAGCCATTTGGGTGGGAGATGGAAAAATCTGGAGTGAAAACAAGGCCTTTAGAGCAGACAGTGCTACCTGTCGAAGCACATCTCTTGTCGGGTCCCGGTAGCTCCTCAGAGATGGATTCAGAGACAGATAACCAGTCCTATTCCCCCACTGAGGTGTATGCTCTAACTTGGAACGGTTATACTGCTCATATCATGCATATGGTGTCTTGCATTCCATAGTTTAGACATCATATACACCATATTCAACCAAGGTAGTCAGAGTCGGGATTCGGAGTCGGATCGGTTTTCCTCGGAAAAAATTGAGTCGTAAGATCGAGTCGTGGAATCGAGGATTCTACTTGATTTACTCAAATAAGATATTTCGTATGCACACAATATATTAATATGGGTTCTAGAGAGTTTTGACACGAAATATGGAGCAAAGAACGTACACATCAATGCTAGTTGTATTCCACTTCTTTTTATGGCTAACCTACCATCTAGCTTGCATGTATGGAACATATATCAGAGGGAAATATGTAGAACATTTAAACCTTCAGTGCACGAAATATACTTATGTTCTTTTTAGAGTGCGAGAATAGTCGATCACTTGTCTATCTGACCTACAGTGCTAAACCTTGAAGGGTCTTGATCTCCTTCTCCGATCAATTTTGAAGCATCCTCCTTTTCACGCCAATTCCATATGTCGACCAGCCTGATCCTCAATTTCGATCTTGGGTTTCTGAGAGCTAGATCAAAGGTGTCTACGGCTGAGCGTTTGGACTTGGGAGGGGAATAAAGGTCCATGAGGTATATGAAAAGGGGTTTGGATGATGGCATACTATTTTGCTACAACTAAACAAACGGCTTAGGTAACTTAGTAGAATCGGATATAGTCCATAGCATAGTCGGGATTGTACAATTTTGTACAGGATTCTATGATTTGGATCGCGACCCAACATGGATTCTACCTCATCCGGATTCATAGTGGGATTTGGATCGACATGCTTCTGTAGGGTCGTGAAGTCGTAGGATTCTAGCAGTCGAATCGGGATTCTGACTACCTTGTATTCAACAACATGTTCTTAGTTCAGACATCATATCGAATGCCCTCTGTTTAGCATATAAATCACATATGTGAATTAGATGATGTGATCCTGATTACTTAGATAACATGTAGGTGAATTATGTGATGCGATCCTGTTTAGTTATTCATCATATCTTTGAATTATGTTATGCTATGATATCCAGTTTAGATTGACATCATACATGTGAAATTATGTCATGCTATCCGTTTTAGTTAAACAATATACATGTCAGCTATTTCATGCCCTCTTTTTTCCACACTATCTATTGCATTTGTCTCTCATACAATGTCTGTACATTCAACTATGTTTCCTGTTTATCAGCCATTTGAATTAGAGCGAGTGATGCCAGTATCTAGCGGACTAAAAACACGGTCTTCAAATAAAACAGTGCTACCTCTTGGTGGAGATAGCACCCTGGTTGTACATGCACAATAAGCAGCCCTACTACACATAACCCAAACTCTCGCAGATTTTTCCCCTACTGTGATGGACAGAGAACCAGCTTCACCCAATCTAACCCCAACCCCAGCCGATAGTAACCCAGTTCCTGTTGACACGGCACCATCTCCACCACAGAGCTCCCAAACAAGAGCAGTTAGTAAGGTAGCTCCAGTGCCCAAAGGGCCAGTACTATCACGGCGAAGCCCAATTCCACCAGGCAGTATGCCTATTCCTATGGAGGAAGCACAACCAGCTAGTCGTAGTTTAGCATCTATCGCATTTGATGTTGTTAACTCGTATGTGCGTATCCTCCCATCTTAAAATATTATACTGAAGATGAAGGAAAATGCCAGTTACAGGTGTTTTTCCAGGAGTTATGTGTAAGTAATGTTATTCATGGCAATTACTTTGCTTTGTCCCATACATCCTACCTCCATGATGGTTATAATACAGCAAATTTTCCCATTTTTCTCTATAGAGAAGGACCAATTTGGAAACTCAGGACAAGGTAACCTGTGCTAATACCTCTGCTATCTTCAAGAATGCTTGGTGGGAGTACTGGAATTACATGAAGAAAACATACTTCACCGGCAAAGAAACTCATCAAATTCCCTTACGTTCTCCTGAGTCACATTTACTGGACGATGACTAGGAACACCTTGTTCTGTACTGGTCCCGAACCAAGAATGTGGTAAGGTCTATGATCTCATTTTCTATTTTAAGTATTATATTCTTGCGTCTTACTGTACTCTGTTCATGTAGAACAAGTTCCTAAACCTGAAGAACAACTGTTCTAATTTATGATTCCATTGCTATCATAGTTCAAAAAAGCGCTAGGCATTAATTGTGCGTTTTGCCACCGCCTTGCGCTTTACTAACCAAAGCGCATGCTTATGCGCAGTTATGCACAGACTAAGCGTAGTTATGCGCAATGCGTTTTGCCAACGCCTAGAGCCTAGGCGCACTTAAGTGCTCGCTTAGGCACGCCTTTGTTAACTATGATTGCTTTGCTCTTGTATCACTGTATTTACTCATACAAAATTATTTTTAAATTGAAGGATCCAATCGAAACTGCAATGGCACAACAGGTATGTTCATGCATGTTTCTTTAACAGGTTTGCTCTTATCAATAGCTATGTTGATTTCAATTTCAATTGTGTATACAGTTGACTTTCATATCATGCACATTACTAGCATCACAATAGAGCCAATAGTGTTGTTGTACATGTAGACCCGTGGTACCCATCTGAAATCTTGTTGTGTTGTGTAGTTTCCCATGCTTTGTATTCTTTCACTGCTGCTTTGTCTTGAACTGATATGATTTGAACCGTGTCTCTGTTTTGATTTGGCAAGACAATGCAGTGACCATATGACATAGATATATGTTTGTTTGATGCTTTTATTATGTACTAGTAATTGGCAATAGAAGACTTGGTAGTTTAATCCTGTCCACCTCACTAATGAACTGGTTCACCAAAATGAGTTTCATATACTAGTACATGCTAAACTTATTATGTGTCTGCTTGTTTCTTCTTTTAGAATGCTGACAGAATATTGGGGAAGAGTGCCTTATTAAGCAATGGTAAAGGAAGTAATGCATATAAGGTTCAGGATAGTGACATATCCTTGTTGGTCTCCAACAAAGCTGATAAAACAGCTAAGGAAGACTATTTTGAAGACACCGAGACAACCTCAAAGTCGTGTCTTGGTTTAGTGTTCGAGTTACTGGCCACTACCGCTTGCACTAGCTATTCAAACTCACTATCTGAATCAGTTCGGTTTCTTGAGTCTCAACTACAAGCTGAGAGACATCGACCAGCTGTGCTGCAACAAGAAGTGGAAGGACTGCAGATGTCCCTGGAGCATTCAGATGCATACTTTCTAGTGCTACAGCAAGCGTTGGAGGATTTTAGCGCCAAACAGGACAAAGCTAATAAGCTTGCTAAGCTTGCTAAGCTTATTGCCAGCATGGTGGATACCCAGGATAACGTTTCTTGAGCTCTTCTGAAGTTGTTTCAGTTATGCTCTTGTTTTGCTACCGCGTTTATTTGCATGGGTGGCCAATTTTGACGGCCAGTGTATGTAATATGCAGCTGTGTTCCCTATATTTGCACTAGTGGCGAACTTTGATGAACAGTGGATATAATATGTGTAATAGCGGTAATAGGCTAGCGTTAATTGCTTGCTTGTTTATTTCCTTATTGTCTTATTTAGTTGTTTGCTTGTAGTCACTGCACTTCTTTTTCCATGTTTTTCTAGTGGCCACAATAGCCTATTTTTGGTAACTAGGCCAAAATAATCATGGCAACACACGGACTGTTTTAACCATGGGCCTCCTGCAGGCCGATCCGTGGGCCTTCTTCCGGCCGTAGGATCAATTGGCCTTCTATACGGGCCGTAGGATCCATTGTCCTTCTATACGGGCATTAGGATTCATGGGCCTTCTATGGACCACAGGGTCCATGGGCCTTCTACGGGCCGTACGATCCATGGGCCTCATACGGGCCGTACGATCCATGGGCCTTCTACGGGTCCAATGAGTGGATGACTTCTGTCCCAACGGTGAGCCGACACGTGTTTCCTCCAGCCAATGATGATTTTACACGTGGAAAATCCCCATTGGTCGGGGCTGTTAACAGGTTATCGGATCCAAAACCGGACCCAATAGCTTAAAGACGTCCCGTTACGGTGGATGCCACGTGTCGGTCACCCTTGAAGAAAGCACTTCTGTGACGCGCGATATATCGTCATGGAAGTGGACACTTCTGTGATGATAATTTTGGTAATGTCATGGAACACTTCTATGACAGCACAGGTATGACTATCTTGATTCTGTCATAAAATCGTCATGGATGTACATGCATGACAAAAAACGCGACCTACTGTGACAAAGACGTATCATCACGGAAGTGTATTTTTTTGTAGTGCATAGAATCTTCGGAGTCTGGCCGCGTTCCATGGGTTCGGCTCTAGGTGGTTGTCTGAGGCATCACGCAGGCGATACGCTCCTCCGGTGAGAACTTCATCAATGATGAAGGGACCCTCCCACTTGGGCTTGAGTTTGTCCTTTTTCTTCTCCGGCAAGCGTAGAACGAGTTTGCCAACATTATAAGTCTTGGCCCGTACCTCTCTGCTTTGATATCTGCAGGCCTGTTATTGATAGAATGCGGAATGGGCTTTTGCAACATCTTGCTCCTCCTCCAGGGCGTCTAAGCTGACCTACCGATCAAGATCGGCCTCTCTCTCTTCATACATGCGCACTCGAGGTGAGTCATGAATAATTTCGCAGGGCAATACGGCCTCTGTGCCGTACACCATGAAGAAAGGTGTATATCCGGTTGAACGATTAGGTGTGGTCTGCAGCCCCCAGAGTACGGAGTCGAGCTCCTCGACCCAGTGCTTGTCTGATTCCTTCAAAGACCGCACTAACTTGGGTTTAATGCCGCTCATAATAATACCATTGGCGCGTTCGACCTAACCGTTGGTTTGTGGGTGATAGACAGAGGTGTAGTCAAGCTTGATGCCCACATTAGCACACCAAGCTTTCACCTCATCGGCTGTGAAATTGGAGCCATTGTCGGTGATGATGTTGTGTTGAACACAGTAACGATGCACAACACCGCATATAAAGTCTATCACAGGCCCGGCTTCGGCCGTTTTAACTGGTTTGGCCTCTATCCACTTAGTAAATTTAACCACCGTGACCAACAAATATTTTTTCTTATGGCTTCCTCCCTTAAGGGGTCCGACCATATCAAGCCCCCAGACCGCAAAACGCCAGGTTATGGGGATTGTTTGTAAAGCAGTGGGTGGCATATAACTTTGGTTGGCGAAAAGCTGGCATCCGACGCAATGTTGGACAAGGTCCTATGCGTCTGCTCGGGCCGTCGGCCAATAGAAACCTGTACGGAAGGCCATACTTACAAGGGCCCAACCTGCAGCGTGGTGACCACCGAGACCGGCATGAATTTCAGCCAAAAGCTACCGCCCTTCGTCCTCGGAGATACATCTTTGAAGTACTCCGGCAGCGCTTTTCTTATAGAGTTCACCCTCATGAACCCTGTAGGCTTTAGTGCGCCGCACAATGCAGTGTGCCTCATTGTGATCCTCAGGAAATTATCACCTATTAAGGTAGGGCAAAAAGGGTTCGGTCCATGGGGCGATAGCCGCCATGATGAGATGGTGAGATGGGCCGATGGTGTAATTTCGGTGGCTGAGCCGCCGATGATGTCGGTGTGTTCGGAATCCGGATTGGTATTGTTGCTCTCCCCTTGCCACACCACGGATGGCTTGAAGAGCCTTTCCAAGAAGATGTTAGGTGGGATGGGGTCGCGCTAGGCGCCGATGCAAGCAAGTACATCGGTCGCTTGATTACTTTCTCGAGCCACATGGTGAAACTCGAGCCCCTCAAAGAGAACCGACATTTTGAGAACGGCGTTACGGTAAGCCACCATCTTCGGATCTTTGGCATCGAAATCTCCATTTATTTGAGATATTGCGAGGTTTGAATCCCGGTGCACTTCCAGGAGTTATATGCCCATGGAGACGGCCATCCGAAGACCATGCAATAAGGCTTCATATTTGGCTGCATTATTGGATTCCATGAATAATATTTGTAGGATGTACTGAACAGTATCTCCAGCAGGGGATGTTAGGACAACGCCTGCCCCTAGGCCTGCCAGCATTTTGGAGCCGTCGAAGTGCATGACCCAGTTGGAATATGTGTTATACTCTTTAGGGAGTTTGGCCTCTGTCCATTCAGCGATGAAGTCGGCTAATACTTGGGATTTGATGGCCCGACGCAGTTTGTATGATATGTCGAATGTGAGGAGCTCAATGGCCCACTTGGCAATCTGGCCCGCAGCGTCACGAGTATTTATTATGTCATTGAGAGGTACTTCAGAGGCCAGTGTTATTGAGCACTCTTGAAAGTAGTGTCGTAGCTTCCGGGATGCCATGAAGACTGCGTATAATATTTTTTGGTAACGAGGTTACCGGAATTTGCATGGTGTGAGGACAGTGGATACGTAGTATACCGGCTTCTGAAGCGGGAATTTGTGTCCGTCCTCCTCTCGTTCGACGATGAGTACCGCACTCACAACTTTGTATGTGGCTGATATGTATAATAACATGGATTCGCCAACGTTTGGTGCGTCCAGGATTGGGTTACTTGCTAGAAGAGCCATTATTTCTTCCAATCCAGCCGTTGCCGCGTCCATCCACTCGAAGTGATCGGTACGTCGGAGGAGGTGATAGAGTGGCAATGCCTTTTCTCCGAGTCTGGAGATAAAGCAGCTCAATGTTGCTACACATCCGAATAGTTTTTGGACTTGTTTGAGGTCTGTTGGCACATCCAACTGTGACAAAGCTCAGATTTTAGCTGGGTTTGCCTCAATTCCTCTATTGGAGACGATGCAGCCCAGAAGCTTTTCGGCGGGAACGCCGAAAACGCATTTTTCCGAATTGAGCTTAATGTCATATGTTCGGAGGTTGTCGAATGTAAGACGTAGGTCGTCTATTAGTGACTCGACGTGTCTGGTTTTGATGACTACGTCATCCACGTATGCTGCAACTGTCTTGCCAATTTGTGCGGCTTGATCGGACTCCTTCATCTTGATTTGATGGTATCCGGAGTATGCGTCGAGGAAACACAGTGAGTCGTGTCCTGCGGTAGCATCGATTATGCGATCAATGCGGGGGAAGGGAAAAGGATCCTTAGGGCAAGCCTTGTTGAGGTCTTCGAAATCGATGCATCGGCGCCAGGATTTATCCTTCTTTTGTACCATCACTAGGTTTGCTAGCCAGTCCGGGTGTGCTATCTCTCTGATGAATCTGGCCTCGAGTAACTTGGCTAGCTCCTCTCCCATGGCTTGTCGTTTGGGTTCGGAAAAGCACCGTAATGTTTGCTTGACCGGCTTGTATCCCTTCAATTTGTTTAGGCTATGTTCGGCCAGCCTGCGTGGGATTCCTGGCATATCAGAAGGGTGCCAAACAAAAATATCCCAGTTTTCACATAGGAACGCCTGCAGTGCGGTGTCGACCGTGGGGTCCAGCTGTGCTCCTATGGATGATGTCTTCATGGAGTCCGTTGGGTGGACCTGGAATTTGACTATTTCGTCAGCTGGTTTAAAGGAGGTGGATTTGGAACGCTTATCAAGTATCACGTCATCCCTATCCACCATGGAGCGCAATGCGGTTAATTCTTCGGCCGCGAGGGCTTCAGACAATGCCTCGAGGGCCAAGGCGATGGTTTTGTTTTCTGCGGGAGTGCTATGTTCGGATCACTGGCAAGAGTGATGATTCCATTGGGCCCGGGCATCTTGAGCTTCATGTACCCGTAATGGGGTATAGCTTGGAAACTTGCAAATGTGTCTCGCCCTAACAGGGCGTGATATCCACTGTTGAAAGGGGCCACTTAAAAGGTTATCTCTTCGGACCGATAATTCTCCGGTAAGCCGAATACCACATCAAGTGTGATTTTTTCCGCACATCACGCCTCCCGACTGGGAATAATTCCTCGGAAGGTCGTATTACTTTCCTCAATGTGGCTCCTGTCTATTTCCATTTTGTTGAGAGTTTCCTCGTAAATGAGGTTTAGTCCGCTGCCGCCGTCCATGAGCACTTTGGTAAGCCAAAAGCCGTCCACAATTGGACTGAGGACCAATCCGGCAGGTGCCAGGACTATTCTGAATTTTGGTTCGTCACTGGCATCGAAAGTTATGGCCGTGTTGTTCCAGGGGTTTATTGCTGCAACTTGGCAGACTTCAGCAAGGCCGCGGAGTGCCTTTTGCGCCTATTGTTCGAGGCAAAAGTCTCAAAGACTTTTAATACTGTAGGGTTGTTGTCTTCCATGGGATGTTTCTCTGCGGTGTTTTTGGTGAGGAGATCCTCGCCACTCTTGGCCACCTGTCGGAGTATCCAACATGCTCTAAGGCTGTGGGTTGGTACGGTATCCGGTGTTGTGTATATCTTGCATGGCCTATCGAGCCATCCCTCTAGAACGGTTCCGCGCCCCGTAATGGGCTTTGATTTATTTGTTATTTGATTAGGCGACCTGCGAGGGTGCATCCTTTTTTTCCGGACGATGGGTTTAGTGGAAAGCGGTGGCTCCCAAGAGGTTGCCTGAGTTTTCCAAGCGCTTTCCACTGCGCAGTACTTCTGTACTATGTTTGCCAAGTCAGCGAAGTGTGATACATGACGGTGATTCATTGAGTTGAGGATCCCTCATCCGTGCAGTTTTTGCAGAATAATGAGATTGCGTCTTCATCGTGGCAGTCCTTGATCCTGTCCTTGACAAGGCGGAATCTGGCCCAAAAGTGATGGACCGTTTCCTGGGACTGCTGTCTGATGTGGGTAAGATCGCTTATAACTGGGTCGGTGGGAGTCTGAACCCTGACCCAATCTAGGATCCGGAGCTTGAGAAACTTCCGAGCTTAACAGTTCGGACTTCGGGATATCAACCAATTTTTCAGGCCCACGGTTCGATTCTAAGTTTGGAATACGGGGCATCTCTTCCCGCGGGCGAGTATCCGGCTCTATGAGCTCGGAGATCCAAACATAGTTCGTCCTCAACATTGGGGGAGAGTCGTCGCGTTGCTCCTCCACTACCCCTATCTTATGGGTGATCGGTGGAGATTCAATTGCTCTCTGATCGGGTTTAAGCCCAATGCGATCGTAGTCCGTAGAGACTCCCAAGGCGGCCATGCGATCCAGGAGTTCGTTTAAAGACGATAACTTTGTCGGATTCATCTGTTTGGAGTATTGTGAGCTAACGCGGAGGCAATTTTCGATGACCCGAGAGGTCATCGTTGACCCGACGGCCGAACGAGCAGCCATGATAAAGCCACCTAGCCGGAGGGTTTGGCCTGAGGCCAGGGCTCCCCTGGAGCTGATGTTGTCCTTGATAACAAGGTAAGCCATCAAGCCTGTCTTCGACGTCACAGCGGAACTCTCAATGGAAGCACCAATGTCGGTGTAAAAACTGGCGGATCTCGGGTAGGGAGTCCCGAACTATGCGTCTAAGGCTAATGGTAACAGGAGGCGGGGGACACAATGTTTACGCAGGTTCGGGCCCTCTCTATGGAGGTAATACCCTACTTCTTGCTTGATTCATCTTGATGAATATCAGTATTACAAGAGTTGATCTACCACGAGATCGTAATGGCTAAACCCTAGAAGTCTAGCCTATGAGGTTATGATTGTCGTCCTATGGACTAAACCCTCCGGTTTATATAGACACCGGAGGGGGCTAGGGTTACACAAAGTCAGTTACAGAGAAAGGACTCTACATATCCGAATCGCCAAGATTGCCTTCCACGCAAAGGAGAGTCCCATCCAGACACAAGAAGAAGTCTTCTATCTTGTATCTTCATAGTCCAACAGTCCAGCCAAAGTATATAGTCTGACTATCTGAGGACCCCTTAGTCCAGGACTCCCTCAGAGGGGATCCAATCCCCCTGGATCTAACCGGGTGGAAGATGGGACCGCGAGGTCGACCCTTCGCTGTTTTTTCGCCTTTTGTCGTCTTCTTTGCACGCTCCAGGCCTGCAGTCTTATCCTTCGCCATTGGTGCGGAGGTCGAGAGGAAGAGGCTAGAGGGAGAGGTGCTTGGGGAAGATGAGGCAGAGAAGAAGAGGAGAAAGGGAGGAAATGGTTGGCACTGTTCAGGGCAGTGGCGGCATCGCCTTAAATGGATCTGCGGCCGAGTGGCTGATGTGCGGGCCCGCGCGATCTAATCGAATCCCGCAACAGGCGCTCGCCTGATACATGGAGAAAAAGGTGGCGCAAGGATCGAGGAGTCCGCCCCAACCTGCCCCGCTAACTGAGCCACGCCCCGACCCGCGCGCTTCTCCAAAATTCAAATCCCATGAAATGCAGACGCGGCAAATCAGTCGACCACACGAAGATACCAAAACCCAATCTGCTTAGAATTATACTGCAAAGTTCACTTGGAAATTCCAGAAACCAGAATCGATCAAGGCGATTGACGAAGGATTAAACATTAAGCTTGCTAACATCGTGAGAAAGTGACTCCAAGACATTCAGTCAGACAAAAAATAGCAGCAACCCTTCTTTACTCGACCCTTGATCCATTCGGGGGCTAATGACTGTGACACGTACCTAGGGTAGGGTCTAGGCCTGACCTATATGCCCTTCCCAAGGACAGGACACAAGAAACCAAGACCTATAAAGTTAAAAGGAAGATACCGACTGAAATCCTCAGGAATTGCAATCCACTCGACAAGCGATTCCACTCGGATATCCCAATACCATTTGACTGGTGCTATTTCACTCGGAAGACAAGAATCCACTTGCAAGACAAAAGTCCTAGAGTCACCCCTGAATGGCAACGGTCAGGCATTCACTTTGTAGCTGTCCGCGTTCTGGGAATGGGGGTCCCCAGACTTGCTTGCCTGCGGCCTGCGGCATGGCTCAAAAGGGGCCCAGCACGGCCCATCTTCATCAACACAAGCTCAAGACCCTCACGAGGGGCCAAGCCTCGCGGGGCGGACGACAAGGAGCTTCCTCAGGCGCAGCCTCATCAGGCTGGCTCACAAGGAGGCGGAGAGTTCGAGGCGGGGTACCTCGCGAGGTGCCGCATGACGCAAGCCATGACGACCAAGGGCGGCAGTTGGGCGCCAGCAGTGCAGTGTCCTCCTTTCCTCTTTGGTGCAAAGGAAGCAAGCGCAGGCGAGAGCATCAAGCAAAGGCATCCATTTCGGTGCAACAAGACCAAGACCAGCCCAACGGCTAGAAGGAAGTCATTGTGGAGCCCAAGCAGGCGTCACCCCCAGAGCCTTTGACAGGCGAGGACCAACTTTAGTCAGGATAAGTGTACCACTGTTCCCCTTCAAAATGGCCAATTGTTGGCGCCCTTCCCGCTCAATATTTGGGAAGGGGCCCAGGGCCTTTGCCTATAAATAGGACTAGCCACCCCCAGGGTAGGGAGACCTGAATCAAGCATCTAGAATCTGGATCCTCACCAAGAAACCAGTAGAGGGAGCAACTGAACTCCTCCTAGCAGTTCATCGCACCAATCAAGAACAGACCCTCACGAGGCTGTTCTTCCTTGTATTGTTCATCATCAGCCCAAGAGGCAATCCACCACACCACACACTGGAGTAGGGTATTACACCACAATGGTGGGCCGAACCAATATAAACTCTGTGTCTCTTGTGTTGTTCCTTTTGTAGTTTAGATCCTAGCGAGTTAGCGAGGAGCAGGTAGGTAGAGGGCGAAATCTCCGCGCGCACCCCAGAGTTCGAACCTCAAGGGTCTGCCGGAACCCTAAATCCGACATTTGGCGCGCCAGGTAGGGGTGCGCCGGAATTCGTCTTCCGTCGCCCTATTCTTCTCCAACCATCGCATCCATGTCTGACGCTCGTCGGGCCCGTGCCGAGCGCCGAGCCGCCCTCGCTTCCCATGTCACTCAGATGGCTCCCATCGGCGGGCGCCCTCGTCGTTCCCCGTCGCCTGCCGACAACGCCGCCACCGGCCCGGCGGGGAACGAGCAGCAAGCATCGTCCCAGCATCCATCCATGAGGCGAGACGGTCGCACTGCTACACCCTCCCTCACCCTAGCTGGTTCTTTGTTCCGCGCGCCCCGCGTGGCCATGGAGGCTCGAGCTGCGCTCATCACGGCAAACGAGCTCCTGCGCTACCGTCCCGTCGACGACGTCTATGAAGAATGGCTCGACCGAGTCGCCGAGCTCGTCCGCGCCGCAGGGGGCTCCCCCGCGCCGTCCTTCTTGCTGCACCGCGCCCCGCCCTGCGCGGGCGACGAAGCTCCGGGGGCGCCTCAGCCGCCTCCCCCTCAAGAAGGCGCCCTGGCCCCAAGGCGCGTGGCCCCTGGGCGGAACCTGCTCCGTCAGGCGCCAGCGCGGCAAGAGCAGAGCTGCCAAGAAGTCCCTCGCCCACGAGAAGTTGCTTGAGCGCTCCCCGCTCCGGCTCGTCGCGACCAAGCTCCTGCCCCAGCACGTCAAGACCCCGCGCTGCTCCCAGTTGCAGCGCATGGGGACCCGCAGGACCAAGCTCTTCGTCACCCAAGGCCTCCCGTGGCCACGGCGGGCTGCCGCGCCTTCACCACCGAGCTGCGCAGCGTCGCGTGGCCCGGCAAGTTCAAGCCAGACCCGCCTCCTCGCCATGACGGTACGGCTGACCCCGCAGAGTTCCCCCATCTCTACGAGCTGGTCATCGAAGCTGCCAACGGAGAAGAGAAGGTCATGGCGAACTGGTTTCCCATGGTGCTCAAGGACGGGGCCCGCACCTGGCTCCTGGACCTGGCTCCAGGCACGATCTCCTCCTGGGACGAGATGCGCACCCGCTTCATCGCCAACTTCCAGGGTACTCGCGTCCGGCCACCCACCGTGAGCGATATGCGCCGCATCAAGCAGCAACCAGGGGAAACCTTGCAGAAGTACATCCAGCGCTTCAACAACGCGCGCCTCAAGATTCCCAAGGTGACCGAGGAGGCCATCATCTCAGCCTTCTCCGACGGCATGCGCGACGTCAAGATGACGGAGGAGCTGGCAATGCATGAAGACCTGTGCACTTCCTTGGAGCTATTCAACTTGGCGACCAAGTGCGCCAGGGCTGAGGAAGGGCGTCTGTCCCTCCTCGAGCTGCCTGCCGCAGACCCAAAAGATAAGACACCCAAGGCCAAGGATGTTAAGCGCAACGGGGCTGCCGTGCTCGCGGCAGAACCAGACACCAAGCGGGGCAGAGACCGGCCCGAATTTTCCAAGGGCAGTCGGTACTGCGTGTACCACGACCTCCACACCCACAACACCAATGAATGCCAAGAGCTCCGAGCCGTGCGTGAAGGAAGGGTCGGCCGACGTCCCGACTGCAGCGATCGGGGCTACGGTCGAGGAGGAGGAAGGAACGCAGGACGCTAGGAAGACCGCGACCCTCGCCAAGGGTGGCGCGACCAACCTCACGAAGACCGCTGGTAGGACCCGCCTCGCGAGGGAGGCTAGAGCGATCAGCCTCGCGAGGATCGCCCGCAAGGCACTGCAGGCCTCCCTCCACTACCGCCGCAGCCAAGGAGAAATGAGGACCGTCATCAGGACGAGGGGGCTGGGGGCTTCCGGGAGCCACGTGCAATCGCCTGCATCCTAGGCGGAGCTCAAGCCCCAGCCTCTCAACGCATCTTCAAGCAATTCGCCCGAGAAGTAAATGCAGTCCTCCCCAAGCTCGAGGCCACGCGCCCTCTTAGGTGGTCGGCGTGCACCATCACGTTCAGCTCAGTGGATCAGCTCAAGTGCGCGGCCACAGCCGGAGTCCTCTCGATGCTCTGTTCCCCAATCATCAGCAACGTGCTAGTGACCAGGACCCTCATTGATGGTGGGGCAGGGCTCAACGTCCTGTCCGTGGAAACATTCAACAATCTCCAAGTGCCCTACAATCAGCTTCAGCCAACCAAGCCTTTCTCCGGAGTCACCGATGGCTCCACGGTCCCGATTGGGCAGGTCCGCGTCCCTGTCACCTTCGGGGCACGCGACAACTACCGCACCGAGCTCATCGACTTCGACGTCGCCCACATTCGCCTGCCGTACAATGCCATCCTCGGGTACCCAGCACTGGCCAAGTTCATGGCCGTAACCCACCACGGCTACAACGTCCACAAGATGCCAGGAAGTGGCGGAGTCATCACGGTGCCCTGCGAAGAGAAAGACGCGGTGTGCTCCCTGGAACGAGCCTTTCAGGCCGCATCACTAGAAGACCCGGATCGCGGAAGCAAGAGGCTTCCCGAGACCGCCCCCAAGAAGAAGAAGACATCGTCCGGCCCGGCCCCTCAGGAGGCAGGCCCCACAGGGCCCGCGCTTGACCAGGGGGAACCTCCTTCCATCGCAGAGGAAAGCACGCCCGGCGCCCTCCTCAGGCAGGGCTCGGGGGCTCTCCCCTGGAGGGCCGCCGACCTCGCCAAGGTCACGAGGGAGGCGCTTGGGCACCACTTGGAGGCGTGATTCGAAGCACGTTTCCCTCAAGAAGGAGCAAGGCAAGGAGGGCCAAACCCTGAAGAGTTCGTCAGCAAGGCCATTCAGGAGCTACAGGAGTCAAGAGTCATGAGAGGCAGCCGTCGCTTACCCGCTGTGGCCCCCCATCCAGGCGAGGATGGTGGGCTGCGCGTCTGCATCGACATACCAGGGCTCAACCAGGCCGCCTCTCAGGAGTGCCTCTGGCCCTCGCAAGTGGGACGCTGCGAAGGTCCACCCCGCAGCTACGTTCGCATGCCTTATGGCTTGCCGAACGCGGCTGCCACGTACCAGTGCCTCATGAAGGGCATCCTGGATGCTCAAGAGGTCAGGCATTCCGCAGCCCTGGCGGAGATGGAGATGGTCCGCGAGGAGCCACCAGCGCCTCTGGAGCCTCCCGAGGCCCCAGGGCCTGGGGGCTCGTGAGGATCGGCTACCGTAGCCCACCGAGTCTGCTACACCAACACCTCTTCATCGCCAACACTATCAGGTGACATCTTTCAAGTTTCATTTCCAGCTGGGAGCGCCCTCAGGGCTGCATTATTCCCAGGCCGTGTGGGTCCGTCCCTGCGGCTTGTATCCCTTTTGCTCGTGTTTTTCTAGCTTACTTTGTTGGGGGCGCCCCTCGGGCTGCATCATCCCTGAGTCGCTCGGGTCAGACCCAGCAGCGTGTACCCCTTTTGCATTTATCTTTGACCATCATGCTTATTATTTGGTGCCAGTCCATGGCACCTTTTCTTCCTTGATGTCGGCGGCTTGCGTGTTAAAGGGGGGGGGGGTACCTGAGCATCACGACTCAGGGCTCCTACTGTCTCTCCAGCCCTCACCCTCTGGCCTTGTCCACGGCATCGCGACCTGGCATACCAGCGACGGCTGAGACCAGCTCGAGGGCCGGGACCCGAGGACGTAGAGCTTCGACATCTAACCAAGCTTGCGCGTTAAAGGGGGGTTACCTGAGCATCGCGAGTCAGGGCTCCTACCGGCTCTCCAGCCCTCACCCTCTGGCCTTGTCCGCGGCATCGCGACCTAGCATACCAGCGACGGCTGAGACCAGCTCGAGGGCCGGGACCCGAGGATGTAGAGCTCCGACATCTAAGCAAGCTTGCGCGTTAAAGGGGGGGGGTACCTGAGCATCACGACTCAGGGCTACTACCGGCTCTCCAGCCCTCACCCTCTGGCCTTGTCCACGGCAGCGCGACCTGGCATACAACCGACGGCTGAGACCAGCCTGAGGGCCGGGACCCGAGGACGTAGAGCTTCGACATCTAGCAAAATTTGCAGGAACACACCCCAAGATAAGGCCCAGTGCCAGGCGCAACCCGCCTAGAGGTAGGGCCCCGTGAGTCCCGCGCTGGCTCACGGGTGCCCAGATACACCTTGTCAGGCCCTACCGTGCCAGTCACGTGTCAGGGTGGGGCTGTACACGCCCCGGGGCTCCTCCCGGAGGGGAGCCCCCTCCCATGCACTAGTGGAAGCACCATGCTCCGCGCTGGCTGACGACACTGCCGAGGAGCGGCTATGCCCGTACACATACGGAAGCGCTATGCTCCACGCTGGTGATAAACAACTGAGGGTGGCCCCCGGGCCGCATCAACCTCAGGGAGCCCAGAGCTCAGTGTCTAGCCTCATCGCAACGCCTCCCCTCGGGAGTGCCGCGTGAGGGGGCTGGGCACGGGGGCTGCGCCTGGGTCACGCCCAGCTGCACGCCACCCAGCCAGGCCCCCCGGGCCTGGTTCGTCGCACGTCCCTCCCTGAGTGGAGCCAAGGTACAAAGGCCGTTTGAGCGTCAAGGGGGACTCCTGAGCATCGCGACTTAGGAGCCTAACTGGTCATGTAGCCCCTCACTCCTTAGTTCCGAAAGGCTAACGGCGGTTGAGGTATGCGCGGGGCCGGGCTCTGCAGACGTAGAACGGTAGATCCACCCGCATCTCACCTCCCTAAGGAGTCACCCGAATATTTCACCTCCCTACTTGCTGTTCGAGCACCAAGGGGGACTCCTGAGCATCGCGACTCAGGAGCCTAACTTGTCACGTAGCCCCTCACTCCTTAGTCCTGTCCTGGTTTCCGGTCGGGGCTAACGGCGGCTGAGGTATGCGCGGGGCCGGGCTCTGCCTGCGTAGAACATAAGCAAGTAGGAAGGAATAGCGCAAATTTCAAGGAATTCAAAAGCAAATATTACAGTCCATACTATTATCACAACACCAAATGCAAGTTTTAACGCCTCCCCGAGGCATGGTACATGTGCAGGAATTAAAAGCAGGACGGGAGCCAGGACGGAGTCACTTGCCGGCGGTGGAGCTGTGCGGAGCGGGTTCGCCTTGTGGAGCTGCAGGGCCGGCAGCGCCTCGCTTCGGCTTGGTGCTGAAGGCCCGGAACTTCCCCAGCAAAGCCTCCGCGCGACCCGTCATGGCCTCAGCAGCGGCAGCGGCAAGCTCGCCGCTCGCTGGCTCCAGCAGGCTGACGAGGTCGACGTTGGGGTCGCGAAGATAGATGTCGGTAAGGACCCGCGTCAGCGCTGCAGAAGACAAGACGTGCGCCTCGGCCTCAGCCGTAGGGCCAAGGGTGACATCTTCAAGAGCACGAACCAGGAAGGGAAGCAGCTTGGCAAGGCCGTCCTCATCGCCGGCCAGCGGGCTCTCCAGGTCACTGTCGTGAAGCGTCTTCAGAGAGGTGCGAGCCTTCTCCTCCATCTCCGCCAAGGCCACGCGATCCTCGGCAAGAACCCGTGCCTTGGCATCCAGCTCGACCTTCCTCGCCTCCAACTCTTGCTCTAGCACGCCCAGGTGGTCACGGCGCTTCTTGAGCTTGGCGTCCCGATCTTTGACAGCCGCCTCGCGAGCCTTCATGCTTTCCTCCTGCTCTTGGCGAAGGCGGGTCTCCTTGGCGAGCTGGTCCTACAGGCCCTGCAGCTTGCTCTCCAGCGCCTTGCAGTGACCTCAGACATTAGCCACCTCTCCCAAGGCGGCTTCGCGAGCAGCCTTTGCCCCAAGGACGGCCTGCTTCTCCTCGTCGCAAGCCGTAGAGGCCTGGACTACCGCCGCCCAAATTGAAGCGTCGGAGCAAATCCAGCCAGAAGCCAGCTCCAGACGGCCGACCACTAAACGAGGGTTGGCGCCCAAAAGATCCTGCCGCAGACGGTCCAGTTCGGTAGCAGCACGATCCAGAACAGTAGGACGAGTCGGGGAAACATCAGTTGGTGGAGTAGGAGGAGAAGATGGCAGCGTGACCACAGTACCCTGAGGTGGAGCCTGTTGCGCCCCAACGGCTGTGCTGGCGGCATCAGGCAAGGGCACCTCGGGAGTCGCTTGGGCCATGGGGGCTGAGCTCGCCCCAGCCGGCTCAGCCAGGCCTCGCGAGGACGCCCGGGCAGGAGAGGCCCGTGCATCACGGTCATCTTCTTTTGTGGGCAGAGGCGCTGCCCCGGAGGAAACCTCAGGAGCTCCCTTCGACTTCTTCTCCGCAGGCGCCAGCCTAGTCGAGAGATATGAACGTCAAGCCTCAGCAACAAAACAAGAAATGAGACAGGAATCAAGCACTTACAGGTCATCGCTCGCGACCTTGAGCAGCCTCCGGCCGTACTTGAAGCCCGAGAGCCGGGTGCAAGGATCAGCCTCAAGGAGCTCGGGAGCAGGAGACGCGTCTACGGATCGCCTCGGGGCCGGGGCAGACCCGCGGGGGATCAGCCCGGTCGTGTCCTTCTTAGGGATCGGGGGCCGGCTCCTGCCGCCCTGCTCATCATCATCCTCGTCGACATCACTCAGAGAGAGGTGGAGAGCGCGGGACCTGCGCCGAAGGGGGGAGCCCTCGACTCTCCGTCAGTCGCCTCGGAGTCATGCCCTTTTTCCCGCTCCCCTTCTTCCTTCTCTTCGCTAGAGTCACCGGAGGACACGTCCACCGGGTCCTCGGGAGCCTCCACGGGCACAGGCCCGTCCCCATTGAAGACAGGCATGGACTCCACCACCCGCTCCTAGACCTCGCGGAGGAACAGGGGCGTAGGAGCGCCCTCCGACCTCGCCACGTCGCCCCCGACCAAAGACTGGAGGACCGCAGCCAGATCCTCGTCGGCCAAGACCGCGGGGCTCGGATGGGGCCTCCACATCAAAAGTGGGAACTGACGAAGCGGAGCCAGCTGGTGCTCCAGGAACTCCCTCAGCAGCGATGCACCAGTCAGCTTCGCCGCCGCCATGCTGGCAGGCCTCAGATCCACATCCATCTTCTCCAACACCAGCCTCATGCAGGGATCCACAAGCTCCACTCGAGACTAGTCGTCGGAGCTTGAGGGGTGCCCTGTGGGCAAGACCAGCCGAGGGTGGATGCGTCCGGCATCTACCAAGACCCACTTGCTCCTGAAGCCCTCAATCCTCTTCCCGGGGTTCGAAATGGCGATGGAGATACCGTACGCGACGAAGCTCGCGCACGCAGAGACGGGACCACGAGAGGTCCAGAGGGAGAAGTAGTGGCGCAGCAAGGCCACTGAGGGCTTCACCCCTACATGAGCCTCGCAATAGTAGGCAAAGATTGCGAGAAGAAGGACAGAGTATGGGTGGGGATGCAGAGCTTGAAGCTTATAATGGCAGAGGACAGAGAAGAAAAACTCAGAAAAGGGAGGCATCAAACCAGCAACAATTGCGCTCACAAAGAGCGGATAGAAGGTGCTCCCTTGGCCCTCAGGGAGGGCAGAGCCGACCTTGAACACCTTCACCCCGTTGATGCCTTGCGCCGCCGCCATCTGGCGCACCCGGGCAAGGCTCGCCTCCGACACGTTTGGTGAGTCCAGGGCGGACGAATACCAAGCTCCGGTCGGGGCCTGGCGAGGCGCCATGTCTAGCTAGGGCGTGTGGATGGAGTAGATCTGAAGATTTTGGAGGCAGGAAGGAGAGGCGCAAGAAAGGGGATCTGAGCAGCAACCGGAGAAAGCAAAGGAGGCAAAGCCTAGATAGATGCCGCTCCTTTATCAACTCACGCGGTTGCTGAGGCGCCCATGTCCAATCAACTGCCATGCGGCGCCCAAGGCCGCAGGCTGTTAGGGCCCGCGGCGCTTCGCACTTGCCCTTTCGCCTCTCCGCTCGGCCAAGTCCGGGCACGCCTTGGGCCCGGGGGCTACTGTCGGTGTTTTGGGAACGGGGTTCCCCAGACTTGCCTGCATGCGGCCTGCGGCGTGGCTCAAAAGGGGTCCCAGCACGGCCCATCTTTATCAACACAAGCTCAAGACCCTCGCGAGGGGCCAAGCCTCGCGGGGTGGACGACAAGGAGCTTCCTCAGGCACGGCCTCATCAGGCTGGCTCACGAGGAGGCGGAGAGTTCGAGGCGGGGTACCTCGCGAGGTGCCGCATGACGCAAGCCATGACGACCAAGGGCGCCAGTCGGGCGCCAGCAGCGCAGTGTCCTCCTTTCCTCTTTGGTGCAAAGGGAGCAAGCGCAGGCGAGAGCATCAAGCAAAGGCATCCGTTTCGGTGCAACAAGACCAAGACTAGCCCAACGGCAGGAAGTCATTGTGGAGCCCAAGCAGGCGTCACCCCCAGAGCCTTTGACAGGCGAGGACCAACTTTAGTCAGGATAAATAAGTGTACCCGTTGTTCCCCTTCAAAATGGCCAATTGTTGGCGCCCTTCCTGCTCAATATTTGGGAAGAGGCCCAGGGCCTTTGCCTATAAATAGGACTAGCCACCCCCAAGGTAGGGAGACCTGAATCGAGCATCTAGAATCTGGATCCTCACCAAGAAACCAGTAGAGAGAGCGACTGAACTCCTCCTAGCAGTTCATTGCAACAATCAAGAACAGGCCCTCGCAAGGCTGTTCTTCCTTGTATTGTTCATCATCAGCCCAAGAGGCAATCCACCACACCACACACTGGAGTAGGGTATTACACCACAATGGTGGCCTGAACCAGTATAAACTCTGTGTCTCTTGTGTTGTTCCTTCCGTAGTTTAGATCCTAGCGAGTCAGCGAGGAGCAGGTAGGTAGAGGGCGAAATCTCCGCGCGCACCCCAGAGTTCGAACCTCAAGGGTCTGCCGGAACCCTAAATCCGACATTTGGCGCGCCAGGTAGGGGTGCGCCGGAATTCGTCTTCCGTGGCCCTATTCTTCTCCGACCATCGCATCCATGTCTGACGCTTGTCGGGCCTGCGCCGAGCACTGAGCCGCCCTCGCTTCCCGTGTCGCTCAGACGGCTCCCGTCGGCGAGCGCCCTCGTCGTTCCCCATCGCCTGCCATCAACACCGCCACCGGCCCGGCGGGGAACGAGCAGCAACCATCGTCCCAGCATCCATCCATGAGGCGAGACAGCCGCACTGCTAGACCCTTGCTCACCCTAGCTGGTTCTTCGTACTACGCGCCCCGTGCGGCCATGGAGGCTCGAGCTGCGCTCATCGCGGCAAACGAGCTCCTGCGCTACCGTCCAGTCGATGATGTCTACGAAGATTGGCTCGACCGAGTCGCCGAGCTCATCCGCGCCGCAGGGGGCTCCCCCGCGCCGTCCTTCTCGCTGCACCACGCCCCGCCCTGCGCGGGCGACGAAGCTCCGGGGGCGCCTCAGCTGCCTCCCCCTCAAGAACGCGCCCTAGCCCCAAGGCGCGTGGCCCCTGGGCGGAACCCGCTCCGTCAGTCGCCAGCGCGGCAAGAGCAGAGCTGCCAAGAAGTCCCTCGCCCACGAGAAGCTGCTCGAGCGCTCCCCGCTCCGGCTCGGCGCGACCACGCTCCTGCCCCAACACGTTAAGACCCCGCGCTGCTCCCAGCTTGTAACGCCCCGGATTCGATGCGCCAGGTGTCTGCCAGTTATTCGCCGCCGTTGCCATGTCATTGTGCTTGCGTGTTGCATTTTTCCATGTCATCATCTGCATTTCATATCATGTCATCATGTGCATCTCATTTTGCATACGTGTTCGTCTCATGCATCCGAGCTTTTTCCCCGTTGTCCATTTTGCAATCCGGCACTCCTATGTCCCCCGGCGTTTCTCTTTTGTCTCTCGTTGTGAGCGGGTGTTAAACGTTCTCGGAATGGAACTAGGTTTGCCAAGCGGCCTTGGTATATCACCGGTAGACCGCCTGTCAAGTTTCGTGCCATTTGGAGTCCGTTTGATACTCCAACGGTTAACCGGGTAACCGCAAAGCCTCTTTTGTGTGCAGCCCAACAACCCCTTCAAAGTGGCCCAAAACCCAGCAAACTCCCCTCCATGCTCTCGGTCGTTCGATCACGATCGTGTGGACAAAAACCGCACCCCATTTGGAGACTCCTAGCTCCCCCTACCTATAAATATGTGCACCCCTCCTCTAATCCAGGGTCCAAACACCCCAAACCCTAACCTCTTCCACCTCCGCGCGCCGGACATGTCCACAACTTGAACATAAGGTTTATTCAGATCTGGACCCATTTCGAAATTTGCATATGAGGACTTACCGGAATTGTTATATGTTGTTCCCGGCCTCATTTAAACTTGCTTTGATGTGTTGTTCTTGTTTGCATCATCTCTTGCCATGAGTAGCTCCATGTAGCTTTGTCATGCATCACGCTTGTTGTGCATCATGTCTTGTCTATGTGTGGTGTGTTTACCGTGTTGTGTGCTTCTTCTCGATAGTTCCCGTTTCATTGCGATCGTGAGGATTCGTTCGTCTATGCTTGGTTCGTCTTCGTGGCTTCATCTTCTTCATGGACTCGTTCTTCTTCCTTGTGGGATTTCAGGCGAGATGACCGTCACCCTGGATCTCACTACTATCATTGCTATGCTAGTTGCTTCGTTCTATCGCTTTGCTGCGCTACCTATTATTTGCTCTTCAAGTCTCCCAAATTGCCATGAACCTCTAACCTTTGACACCCTTCCTAGCAAACTGTTGTTTGGCTATGTTACCGCTTTGCTCAGCCCTCTTATAGCGTTGCTAGTTGCAGGTGAAGTTGAAGATTGCTCCATGGTGGGCAGGACTATGTTGGGATATCACAATATCTCTGATGTTATTAATGCATCTATATATTTGGTAAAGGGTGGAAGGCTCGGCCTTATGCCTGGTGTTTTGTTCCACTCTTGCCGCCCTAGTTTCCGTCATACCGGTGTTATGTTCCCGGATTTTGTGTTCGTTGCGCGGTCGGGTGATTTATGGGACCCCCTTGACAGTTCGCTTTGAACAAAACTCCTCGAGCAAGGCCCAACCTTGGTTTTACCATTTGCCTCACCACCACCTACTTTTCCCTTGGGAGTAATTAACCCAAGGGTCATCTTTATTATAGCCCCCCCGGGCCAGTGCTTGTCTAAGTGTTGGTCCGAACTAGAGCCCTTTGCAGCGCCCCCTCAGGGAAACTTGAGGTCTGGTTTTAGTTGTACGGATTGCTCATCCGGTGTTGCACCGAGAACGAGATATGTGCAGCTCCTATCAGTATGTCGGCGCATCGGGCAGTCTTGCTGGTCTTGTTTTACCATTGTCGAAATGTCTTGTAAACCGGGATTCCGAGACTGATCGGGTCTTCCCGGGAGAAGGTATATCCTGCGTTGATCGCGAGAGCTTATCATGGGCTAAGTTGGGACACCCCTGCAGGGTATAAACTTTCGAGAGCCGTGCCCGCGGTTATGTGGCAGATGGGAATTTGTTAATGTCCGGTTGTAGATAACTTGACACCAGATCCGATTTTAAAATGCATCAACCGCATGTGTAGCCGTGATGGTCTCTTCTCGGCGGAGTCCGGGAAGTGAACACGGTCTTTGGGTTATGTTTGACATAAGTAGGAGTTCAGGATCACCTCTTAATCATTACTAGCTTCACGACCGTTCCTTTGTTTCTCTTCTCGCTCTCATTTGCGTATGTTAGCCACCATATTATGCTTAGTCGTTGCTGCAACCTCACCACTTTACCCCTTCCTTTCCCATTAAGCTTTGCTAGTCTTGATACCCATGGTAATGGGATTGCTCAGTCCTCGTGGCTCACAGATTACTACAACAACAGTTACAGGTACAGGTTTATGCGATGATCATGACGCGAGAGCGATGATTTCTTGTTTTGGAGTTCTTCTTTTGCTCCTTCTTCGATCAGGGGATAGGTTCCAGGTCGGCAGCCTGGGCTAGCAGGGTGGATTTCATTTGAGTTTCTGTTTGTGTTTCATCCGTAGTCGGATGGTGCTCTTATGTAAGATGATGTTGTATTCGTGTGGCATTGTATGCCTTTTGTATGTATCCCCATCTATTATGTAATGTTGATGTAATGATATCCACCTTGCAAAAGCGTTTCAATATGCGGGTCTATCCTTGGTGGGACCTTCGAGTTCCTTTTGGATAGGGTCGCATATTGGGCGTGACAAGTTGGTATCAGAGCCTCGACCGACCCTAGGAGCCCCCCTTGATTGATCGTGTAGTTTGGCTGTTGTTGAGTTTAGAAGAAAACTGTTTTCTTCATCTAGTTATATCGGAGAGTAGGAATTCTTTTTACTCCTCAGCCCCTTCGCCGCTCTGGTGAGGAATCTTGACGTAGGTGTTTTGAATTACTCCTCTTCCCCTTCAAATTTTCTTTAGGATCACGCAGTTGGTTTTCCGATCGTTGTTCCTCAGCTCTTTTCATCCCGTGCTTTTCTTGTCAAGTTGACTCGACCATCTTCATCCTTGCAAGTTCAATCCTCAGTTGTTTTCTTTTCCCACCCACCCACCCTTTTTCTTATCGGAGCCGGAGTCTGTAATCAAGTATCCTTCCTACTCGTGCGAAGTCTTTGTTTCTTTCCTCAATGATTTCAACCGGGGTTTTATCTTCAAGATATTCGTCGGTTCCCCCTTCTGAGTTTCTTTTGTTTTCCCGCCCTCCCACCCTCTTCTTCCCGGAGTCTGAGTCTGTCTCGACTATCTGTTTCATTCATGTCGAACCCTTCAGTCTACCATCAATTATTTCAACTGGTGAATTCTTGTCTCATTCATCACTCTTCATCCCTTTCTTTTTCCGGTGTTTTCAATTCAAGTTTTTCGGTGTTGATCATATTCTTTTCCTCGGCTCAAATATTTCCCTTTGCTCGTTCGCCTCTCGCCAGTTTATCCTTCCGGAGTGTTCAAGACATCTTAGGAGATTCGTCTGTGTTCCCATTATTTTGAGGTTGTCACCTCATTCAAATATTTCAATTGTTCCAGTGCATCATCTATCTTTTCAACAATCCTTTTCAACGGTGTTTTCTTTTAGTGCGCCCTAACCCACAGGTCTTTCCCAGGATCTTACCTGACTCTTCTAATTATTTCGGAGATATTCCCAATTCTTTTCAATGTGTGACGTAAGAATGGATTCCATCAGTCACATGCCTTCTCCAAGATCACTTTAAAATTCCTTTCATCGTCGGCTCAACTTCTTTGCTTTTCATTCTCCCGGAGTATCTCAGTAATTTCAGTGGTGTTTCTCGTCATCATTCTCCACTTTGAAGATTGAAGAAGAGTTTTTCCTCTAAATCTTGCCCGTTCTCTCGAAGTTTCGTGGTTCTAGCTTCATGTTATCCTCTCATATTATTCCATTTGTCAGATATTCTTTTCTTACCCATCCGGAGTATGTCAGGAGTTGTTATCCCGTTTTGTTTCACCTGAGGCCATCATTCCAGTTATCATTTTCTATTTCCCGGTGCTTCATTCAAGTGTTCTTTAATCAGCTCATGATCTCTTTGTTCTTTTGCATCTAAATCCCCTCAAGCATATTTGTTCCCCTAATTCTTCCCGGTGATTCATTCTCTTTCGTCATTCAATTTTCGAATTCTTACGGTGGTTCATTCAAGATTCTTTTTCCTTAATTATCATATTAATCCATTCGTTCTTTCAATCCTATCGGTGATTCATGAAGACTTTCTCAAGTTTTGTGCTATACCCCACCCCCCAATCCTTTTCAAGAAGAATAAGTAGTATGCAAATCCATTGCTTCACATCAATTTAATTGGTGGAGGATAAGCATAACATAATTCCTACTTTTTCTTTCATCAAGTGATTAATCCCTTTTCTTCGGAGTTTGTTCTTGATGAATAAATTCTAGTTCCAAGTGTTTCATCTTTTCTTTTCCGGAGTTCAAATTTCCTCAGCCATTTCATCGGAACCTCCATCTAAATCATCAGAAGCTTTAATCTTTTCTTTCATCCTTTATTCTATCTCATCATCCTTTTATTACCGGAGTTCTTCACGGTGGTTCTTCACGATTTAATTCATTCCTCAAGAGTTCATCAAGATTATAATCGAAGGAGCTCAAGTATCCTTCTTCTTGCTTCTCGAGGTGCAATTAATTCTCCGTATTCTTTTGAAGTGGAGTTTTGCATTTCTTCGTTCTTCTAAGCTATCCAATCATTGCCGTTTGTGGCCGGTTATCACCTTATGATTTTGAGATGTTATCCATAAGTCCACAACAAGCAATTCTTTTTGTTGTTGATGTTCTCAACAACTCCGTTCAATCCTTTCTTCTGAGATGCTTTCAATTTCATTCATGGCACAAGTTGTCATTTTCTTCTCCGTTCTTTTCTTTCAACTATTTCCATTATTTTCGGAGTTTTTGTGTCATGTCTTCATCAAGTATCATTCCATCCTCTCAAGTTCTTGTTCTAATCCTTCCATGTTCAGCCGGAGTGCTACCTAAATCCTTTCAGTCTTATTTGTTTCTTATTTCGTTCTAACCGGAGTGGGTTCATAGTCTATCTGATTCAGCGAGCTTTCGATTCTCGTCATTCTCGTTGTTCCTCTCTTCTTCTCGAGTGCTCTCGATTCTTTGATTCTTCTCTTGAGTTCTTGTTTCACCTCATCCCTTTTCCCTTCCGTATCGGTCCTAAGATCTCGGGACGAGATCTCTTGTTAGTGGAGGAGAGTTGTAACGCCCCGGATTCGATGCGCCAGGTGTCTGCCAGTTATTCGCTGCCGTTACCATTTCATTGTGCTTGCGTGTTGCATTTTGCCATGTCATCATCTACATTTCATATCATGTCATCATGTGCATCTCATTTTGCATACGTGTTCGTCTCATGCATCCGAGCTTTTTCCCCGTTGTCCGTTTTGCAATCTGGCACTCCTATGTCCCCCGGCGTTTCCCTTTTGTCTCTCGTTGTGAGCGGGTGTTAAACATTCTCGGAATGGAACGAGGTTTGCCAAGCGGCCTCGGTATATCACCGGTAGACCGCCTGTCAAGTTTCGTGCCATTTGGAGTCCGTTTGATACTCCAACGGTTAACCGGGTAACCGCAAAGCCTCTTTTGTGTGCAGCCCAACACCCCTTTCAAAGTGGCCCAAAACCCAGCAAACTCCCCTCCATGCTCTCGGTCTTTCGATCACGATCGCGTGGACGAAAACCGCACCCCATTTGGAGACTCCTATCTCCCCCTAATTATAAATATGTGCACCCCTCCTCTAATCCCGGGTCCAAACACCCCAAACCCTAGCCTCTTCCACCTCCGCGCGCCGGACATTTCCACTCCGCCGCCAGACACGTCCAGCCACCGCGCCGGATGAACCACGGCACGCCACGTGTCCCCGCGCCTCCTCTTTCTCCTCCCCGCCGCCGCGGCCCAGTCGGCCCACGGGGAGCCCGCCCCGGGCCGCACCGGGCCCGCCCGACGCCGCCCGCTCCGCGCCTCATGGCCCGAGCTCGCTGGCGCCCGCCTCCGCCGGAGCTCCGCTCCCCGCCGCCTCGCCGGACCACCGCGGTGCCCCGCGCGCGCCCCCGCGCCGCCGTGCCCCGCCGCCTACGCCGGCCGCCGCCGGCCGCCGCGCGCCGCCGCCCGGCCTCCCGCGTCCCGCACCGGTCACCGGAGGACCCCGCCGCCCCGCGAGCTCCCGCCCGCGCCGCCTCCTCCACTCCTGCCCTCGCCAGCCCCCTGCTCCTCCAGCCCCGATCCGGCCGGATCCGGAGGCCACACGGTTGGATCCGTCCTCACCGCACTCCGGCGACCTCCTCTTCCTCATTTCCGGCGAGATCCACGCCGCCGTTGACTTTTCCCCGGGGTGAGAAAATCTGCTAAGTCCCTGAGATTCTGGATTATGTTGCTCTGTTTGACATGCCATAACTCTGCATGTAGCTCCGTTTCGTGCGTGTATTATGTCGAATTGTTCGTCTGGATGAGTACTTCATTTCATTCCATTGCGTCATTTTCATTTGAGCACATCTTGATGGCCTAATCATCGTTGGAAGAGTGCAAGTTGCTATTAATCTGCTGAAACTGTTATAATATGCTCATTTGTCTTTTTTGTCATGTTTGATGTGTGCATCCTATGAGGTTGATGTCTACATGTGTTTTGATCTATGCTATGCCATCTTTCCTGTGGTGCCATCCATGTATTTTTGTGAGTCTTGTACTAAGTGCATCGAACTTGTTAAGTAGGGTACTTGCTGTTGCTGTTTTCCTGACTGAATCTGTTATTTTGTGATGCTTTGTAAACCTGCTGCTACAAGTCATTCTATGCATAATCTGGAGATGTTCACTAAGGATGTTTTGTTGTACATGTCTTGCTCTATCCATTCATGCCGCTGGTTGCATTTTTAGCCTGTTGTAACATGTTGTAATCTTGCTCCAAACTTGCTAAATAATGTTGTTGTCAGCCTGTTAACATTAAGTTCAATGTTGACATGATTGTTGCTAGTGATCCATGCACCCTATGAACTTGCTCTTGCCATGCTTAGCTTCATAAACATGTATTCTTACTGTTGGTTGCCTTGCCATGCCATGTATTGCTCTGTGGTGAGTGGTTCAAGCTCACTAACATGCCTTCTTATTGTTGTTCCTGCCATGTATGAATCTGTCATATAACTTGCCATGTTTACATGGGTGCCATCATATTTTCTGTGTCCTTTTGGCTCATGGTCAGTAAGGGACTTTTGTTATATGCCATTAGTAGATTCATGCCATGCCTTTGTTTGCCATGTTAAGTTCCTGTAGCATGTTGTTTGATAGCTCTAAACATTGCAACCTGATGTTATTTCTGCTAAGCCTGAAACTGTTATTATTTGCAATTTTTCCATGTCTTTTTGAGCATGATGTAGTTGTTTCTGGAGATAGCTCAGTGTTCATGTTTTGTTGTGCTTCACCTGTACTTCATGCCCATGCGTTTTGTTTTCTCGTTGGGATGATGTAGCTTATTGTTTTGCAGCTTGCAATATGCCTAGTTGCTGTTATGGGCAGATTGTTGTCATATCTTGTATAGTGTGTGTGTTGAACCGTTGCTCCGTTTTGAGTGTGCTCTATTTGAAACTTGCTTAGAATTGCATGTAGTTTCATATTATCATGTTGCATCCTTGTTTTGGTGTGTTTGCTTGATGTTTGTATGCATTTTGCATCAATGCCATGTTTAACTTGTTTTGCTCATATCTTCTAGACCGTAGCTCCGAATCTAATGAACTTTATATGTAACTTGACTAGAATTTTGTGTAGATCATCTTGGTGCATCTTAACTTGCTGTTTAACAACTTGAACATAAGGTTTATTCAGATCTGGACCAATTTCGAAATTTGCATATGAGAACTTACCAGAATTGTTATATGTTGTTCCCGGCCTCATTTAAACTTGCTTTGATGTGTTGTTCTTGTTTGCATCATCGCTTGCCATGAGTAGCTCCATGTAGCTTTGTCATGCATCATGCTTGTTGTGCATCATGTCTTGTCTATGTGTGGTGTGTTTACCGTGTTGTGTGCTTCTTCTCGATAGTTCCCGTTTCATTGCGATCGTGAGGATTCGTTCATCTACGCTTGGTTCGTCTTCGTGGCTTCATCTTCTTCGTGGACTCGTTCTTCTTCCTTGTGGGATTTCAGGCAAGATGACCGTCACCCTGGATCTCACTACTATCATTGCTATGCTAGTTGCTTCGTTCTATCGCTTTGCTGTGCTACCTATTATTTGCTCTTCAAGTCTCCCAAATTGCCATGAACCTCTAACCTTTGACACCCGTCCTAGCAAACCATTGTTTGGCTATGTTACCGCTTTGCTCAGCCCCTCTTATAGCATTGCTAGTTGCAGGTGAAGTTGAAGATTGCTCCATGGTGGGCAGGGTTATGTTGGGATATCACAATATCTCTTATGTTATTAATGCATCTATATATTTGGTAAAGGGTGGAAGGCTTGGCCTTATGCCTGGTGTTTTGTTCCACTCTTGCCGCCCTAGTTTCCGTCATACCGGTGTTATGTTCCTAGATTTTGCGTTCCTTACGCGGTCAGGTGATTTATGGGACCCCCTTGACAGTTCGCTTTGAATAAAACTCCTCCAGCAAGGCCGAACCTTGGTTTTACCATTTGCCTCACCACCACCTACTTTTCCCTTGGGAGTAATTAACCCGAGGGTCATCTTTATTATAGCCCCCCCCCCCGGGCCAGTGCTTGTCTAAGTGTTGGTCCGAACTAGAGCCCTTTGCAACGCCCCCTCAGGGAAACTTGAGGTATGGTTTTAGTTGTACGGATTGCTCATCCGGTGTTGCCCTGAGAACGAGATATGTGCAGCTCCTATCGGGATGTCGGCGCATCGGGCGATCTTGCTGGTCTTGTTTTACCATTGTCGAAATGTCTTGTAAACTGGGATTTCGAGACTGATCGGGTCTTCATGGGAGAAGGTATATCCTTCGTTGATCGCGAGAGCTTATCATGGGCTAAGTTGGGACACCCCTGCAGGGTATAAACTTTCGAGATCCGTGCCCGTGGTTATGTGGCAGATGGGAATTTCTTAATGTCCGGTTGTAGATAACTTGACACCAGATCCGAATTAAAATGCATCAACCGCGTGTGTAGCCGTGATGGTCTCTTCTCGGCGGAGTCCGGGAAGTGAACACGGTCTTTGGGTTATGTTTGACATAAGTAGGAGTTCAGGATCACCTCTTGATCATTACTAGCTTCACAACCGTTCCTTTGTTTCTCTTCTCGCTCTCATTTGCGTATGTTAGCCACCATATTATGCTTAGTCGCTGCTGCAACCTCACCACTTTACCCCTTCCTTTCCCATTAAGCTTTGCTAGTCTTGATACCCATGGTAATGGGATTGCTGAGTCCTCATGGCTCACAGATTACTACAACAACAGTTGCAGGTACAGGTTTATTCGATGATCATGACGCAAGAGCGATGATTGCTTGTTTTGGAGTTCTTCTTCTGCTTCTTCTTCGATCAGGGGATAGGTTCCAGGTCGGCAGCCTGGGCTAGCAGGGTGGATGTCGTTTGAGTTCCTGTTTGTGTTTCATCCGTAGTCGGATGGTGCTCTTATGTAAGATGATGTTGTATTCGTGTGGCATTGTATGCCTTTTGTATGTATCCCCATCTATTATGTAATGTTGATGTAATGATATCCACCTTGCAAAAGCGTTTCAATATGCGGGTCTATCCTTGGTGGGACCTTCGAGTTCCTTTTGGATAGGGTCGCATATTGGGCGTGACACAGCTGCAGCGCATGGGGACCCGCAGGACCAAGCTCTTCATCACCCAAGGCCTCCCGTGGCCACGGCGGGCTGCCGCGCCTTCACCACCGAGCTGCGCAGCGTCGCGTGGCTCGGTAAGTTCAAGCCAGACCTGCCTCCTCGCCACGACGGTATGGCTAACCCCGCAGAGTTCCTCCAGCTCTACGAGCTGGGCATCGAAGCTGCCAACGGAGTCGAGAAGGTCATGGCGAACTGGTTTCCCTTGGCGCTCAAGAACGGGGCCCGCACCTGGCTCCTGAACCTGGCTCCAGGCAAGATCTCCTCCTGGGACGAGATGCGCACCCGCTTCATCGCCAACATCCAGGGTACTCGCGACCGGCCACCCGCCGTGAGCGACATGCGCCGCATCAAGCAGCAACCAGGGGAAACCTTGCAGAAGTACATCCAGCGCTTCAACAACGTGCGCCTCAAGATTCCCAAGGTGACCGAGGAGGCCATCATCTCAGCCTTCTCCGACGGCGTGTGCGACGTCAAGATGAAGGAGGAGCTGGCGATGCATGAAGACCTGCGCACTTCCTTGGAGCTGTTCAACTTGGCGACCAAGTGCACCAGGGCTGAGGAAGGGCGTCTCTCCCTCCTCGAGCTCCCTGCCGCAGACCCAGAAGAGAAGAAACCCAAGGCCAAGGATGTGAAGCGCAAGGGGGCTGCCGTGCTCGCGGCAGAACCAGACACCCAAGCGGGGCAGAGACCAGCCCGAATCTTCCAAGGGCAGTCGGTACTGCGTGTACCACGACCTCCACACCCACAACACCAATGAATGCCAAGAGCTCCGAGCCGTGCGTGAAGGAAGGGTCGGCCGATGTTCCGACCGCAGTGACCGGGGCTACAGTTGAGGAGGAGGAAGGAACGCAGGACGCTGGGAAGACCGCGGCCCTCGACAAGGGTGGCGCGACCAACCTCGCGAGGACCGCTGGCAGGACCCGCCTCGCGAGGGAGGCTGGAGGGATCAGTCTCGCGAGGATCTCCCGCAAGGCAACACAGGCCTCCCTCCACTGCCGCCGCAGCCAAGGAGAAATGAGGACCGTCATCAGGACGAGGGGGCTGGGGGCTTCCGGGAGCCACGTGCGATCGCCTGCATCCTAGGCGGAGCTCAAGTCCCAGCCTCTCAACGCATCTTCAAGCAGTTCACCCGAGAAGTAAATGCAGTCCTCCCCAAGCTCGAGGCCACGCGCCCTCTCAGGTGGTCGGCGTGCACCATCACGTTCAGCTCAGCGGATCAGCTCAAGTGCGCGGCCACAACCGGAGTCCTCCCAATGCTCTGTTCCCCAATCATCAGCAACGTGCTAGTCACCAGGACCCTCATCGATGGCGGGACGGGGCTCAACGTCCTGTCCGTGGAAACATTCAACAATCTCCAAGTGCCCTACAATCAGCTTCAACCAAACAAGCCTTTCTCCGGAGTCACCGACGGCTCCACGGTCCCGATTGGTCAGGTCCGCCTCCCTGTCACCTTCGGGGCACGCGACAACTACCGCACCGAGCTCGTCGACTTCGACGTCGCCCACATTCGCCTGCCGTACAACGCCATCCTCGGGTACCTAGCGCTGGCCAAGTTCATGGCCGTAACCCACCACGGCTACAACATCCTCAAGATGCCAGGAAGTGGCGGGGTCATCACGGTGCCCTGCGAAGTGAAAGACGCGGTGTGCACCCTGGAACAAGCCTTTCAGGCCGCATCACTGGAAGACCCGGATCGTGGAAGTAGGAGGCTTCCCGAGACCGCCCCCAAGAAGAAGAAGACATCGTCCGGTCCGGCCCCTCAGGAGGCAGGCCCCACAGGGCCCGCGCCTGCCCAGGGGGAACCTCCTTCCATCGCATAGGAAAGCACGCCTGGCGCCCTCCTCAGGCAGGGCTCGGGGGCTCTCCCCTGGAGGGCCGCCGACCTCGCCAAGGTCACGAGGGAGGCGCTTGGGCACCACTTGGAGGCGTGTTTCGAAGCATGTTTCCCTCAAGAAGGAGCAAGTCAAGGAGGGACAAACCCTCAAAAGTTCGTCAGCAAGGCCATTAAGGAGCTACATGAGTCAAGAGGCATGAGAGGCAGCCGCAGCTTACCTGCTGTGGCCCCCCATCCAGGCGAGGATGGTGGGCTGCGCGTCTACATCGACATACCAGGGCTCAACCAAGCCGCCTCTCAGGAGCGCCTCTGGCCCTCGCAAGTGGGGCGCTGCGAAGGTCCACCCCACAGCTACCTTCGCATGCCTTATGGCTTGCCGAACGCGGCTGCCACGTACCAGCGCCTCATGAAGGGCACCCTAGATGCTCAAGAGGTCAGGCATTCCGCAGCCCTGGCGGAGATGGAGATGGTCCACGAGGAGCCACCAGCGCCTCCGGAGCCTCCAGAGGCCCCAGGGCCTGGGGGTTCGTGAGGATCGGCTACCGCAGCCCACCGAGTCCGCTACACCAACACCTCTTCATCGCCAACACTATCAGGTGACATCTTTCAAGTTTCATTTCCAGCTGGGAGCGCCCTCAGGGCTGCATTATTCCCAGGCCGCGTGGGTCCGTCCCTGCGGCGTGTATCCCTTTTGCTCGTGTTTCTTTAGCTTACTTTGTTGGGGGCGCCCCTCGGGCTGCATCATCCCCAAGTCACTCGGATCAGACCCAGCGGCGTGTACCCCTTTTGCATTTATCTTCGGACCATGCATTCGACCCATCATGCTTATTATTTGGTGCCTGTCCATGGCACCTTTTCTTCCTTGATGTCGGCGGCTTGCGCGTTAAAGGTGGGGTACCTGAGCATCACGACTCGGGGCTCCTACCGGCTCTCCAGCCCTCACCCTCTGGCCTTGTCCACGGCATCGCGACCTGGCATACCTGTGACGGCTAAGACCAGCTCGAGGGCTGGGACCCGAGGACGTAGAGCTCCGACATCTAACCAATCTTGCGCGTTAAAGGGGGGTTACCTGAGCATTGCGACTCAAGGCTCCTACCGGCTCTCCAGCCCTCACCCTCTGGCCTTGTCCATGGCATCGCGACCTGGCATACCAGCGACGGCTGAGACCAGCCTGAGGGCCAGGACCCGAGGACGTAGAGCTTTAGCATCTAGCCAAATTTGCAGGAACACACCCCAATATAAGGCCCAGTGCCAGGCGCAACCCGCCTTGAGGTAGGGCCCCGTGAGTCCCGCGCTGGCTCACGGGTGCCCAGATACACCTCGTCAGGCCCTACCGTGCCAGCCACGTGTCAGGGCGGGGTTGTACACGCCCCGGGGGCTCCTCCCGGAGGGGAGCCCCCTCCCACGCACCAGTGGAAGCACCATGCTCCGCGCTGGCTGATGACACTGCCGAGGAGCGGCTATGCCCGTACACATACGGAAGCGCTATGCTCCACGCTGGTGATAAACAACTGAGGGTGGCCCCCGGGCCGCATCAACCTCAGGGAGCCCAGAGCTTAGTGTCTAGCCTCATCGCAACGCCTCCCCTCAGGAGTGCCGCATGAGTGGGCTGGGCACGGGGGCTGCGCCTGGGTCACGCCCAGATGCACGCCACCCAGCGAGGCCCCCCGGGCCTAGTTCGTCGCACGTCCCTCCCCGAGTGGAGCCAAGTTATGAAGGTCGTTTGAGCGTCAAGGGGGACTCCTGAGCATCGCGACTCAGGAGCCTAACTGGTCACGTAGCCCCTCACTCCTTAGTTCCGAAAGGCTAATGGCGGTTGAGGTATGCGCGGGGCCGGGCTCTGCAGAAGTAGAACGGTAGATCCACCCGCATCTCACCTCCCTAAGGAGTCACCTCCATATTTCACCTCCCTACTTGCTGTTCGGGCGCCAAGGGGGACTCCTGAGCATCGCCACTCAGGAGCCTAACTTTTCACGTAGCCCCTCACTCCTTGGTCCCGTCCTGGTTTCCGGTCGGGGCTAAAGGCAGCTGAGGTATGCGCGGGGCCGGGCTCTGCTTGCATAGAACATAAGCAAGTAGGAAGGAATAGCGCAAATTTCAAGGAATTCAAAAGCAAATATTACAGTCCATACTATTGTCACAACACCAAATGCAAGTTTTAACGCCTCCCCGAGGCATGGTACATGCGCAGGAATTAAAAGCAGGACGGGAGCCACAACAGAGTCACTTGCCGGCGGTGGAGCTGCGCGGAGCGGGTTTGCCTTATGGAGCTGCAGGGCCGGCAGCGCCCCGCTTCTGCTTGGTGCTGAAGGCCTGGAACTTCCCCAGCAGAGCCTCCGCGTGACCCTTCATGGCCTCAGCAGCGGCAGCGGCAAGCTCGCCGCTCGCTGGCTCCAGCAGGCTGTCGAGCTCAACGCTGGGGTCGCGAAGATAGATGTGGGTAAGGACCCGCGTCAGCGCTGCAGAAGACAAGACGTGTGCCTCGGCCTCAGCCGTAGGGCCAACGCCAATGGTGACACCTTCAAGAGCACGAACCAGGAAGGGAAGCAGCTTGGCGGGGCCGTCCTCGTCGCCGGCGAGCGGGCTCTCCAGGCCGCTATCGTGAAGCGTCTTCAGAGAGGTGCGAGCCTTCTCTTCCATCTCCGCGAAGGCCACGCGATCCTCGGCAAGAACCCGTGCCTTGGCATCCAGCTTGACCTTCCTCGCCTCCAACTCTTGCTCCAGCGCGCCCAGGCGGTCACGGCGCTTCTTGAGCTTGGCGTCCCGATCTTTGACGGCCGCCTCGCGAGCCTTCATGCTTTCGTCCTACTCTTGGCGAAGGCGGGTCTCCTCGGCGAGCTGGTCCTGCAGGCCTTGCAGCTTGCTCTCCAGCACCTTGCAGTGACCTCAGATATTAGCCACCTCCCCCAAGGCGGCATCGCGAGTAGCCTTCGCCCCAAGGACGGCCTGCTTCTCCAGATATTAGCCACCTCCCCCAAGGCGGCGTCGCAAGCCGTCGAGGCCTGGACCAGCGCCGCTCGAATCGTAGCATCGGAGCGAATCCAGCCATAAGCCAGCTCCAGATGCCCGGCCACTAAACGAGGGTTGGCACCCAGAAGATCCTACCGCAGACGGTCCAGTTCGGCAGCAGCATGATCCAGTACATTAGGAGGAGTCGGGGAAACAGCAGTCGGTGGAGTAGGAGGAGAAGATGGCAGCGTGACCACAGTACCCTGAGGTGGAGCCTGTTGCGCCCCAACGGCTGTGGTGGCGGCATCAGGCAAGGGCACCTCGGGAGTCGCTTGGGCCATGGGGGCTGAGCTCGCCCCAGCCGGCTCAGCCAGGCCTCGCGAGGACGCCCGGGCAGGAGAGGCTCGTGCGTCACGGTCATCTTCTTTCGCGGGCAGAGGCGCTGCCCCGGAGGAAACCTCAGGAGCTCCCTTCGACTTCTTCGCCACAGGCGCCAGCCTAGCCGGGAGATACGAACGTCAAGCCTTAGCAACAGAAGAAGAAATGAGACAGGAATCAAGCACTTACAGGTCGTCGCTCGCGAGATCGAGCAGCCTCCGGCCGTACTTGAAGCCCGAGAGCCGGCTGCAAGGATCAGCCTCAAGGAGCTCAGGAGCAGGAGATGCATCTGCGGATCGCCTCGGGGCCGGGGCAGACCCGCGGGGGATCAGCCCGGTCCTGTCCTTCTTCGGGATCGGGGGCAGGCTCCGGCCGCCCTGCTCGTCATCATCCTCGTCGTCGTCACTTCTAGAGAGGCGGAGAGCCCGGGACCTACGCCGAAGGGGGGGAGCCCTCGACTCTCCGTCAGTCGCCTCGGAGTCAGGCCCTTTTTCCTGCTCCCCTTCTTCCTTATCTTCGCTGGAGTCGCCGAAGGTCACGTCCACCGGGTCCTTGGGAGCCTCCGCGGGTCGAACAAAAAAAATTCTGTCATACTTATGACACTTCTATGACGATAATTGTGACAAAACCAGGTATCATCATAGATGTGGTGGGCTCCTACTTCTATGACAAAAAATCATGACAGAAAATGGGCTTTTTGTCCAGGGCGGGCCAGAGATGCAGCTGCATGACATTCTTTGGTCCGTCCACGATTGAAAAAACCATGGTAGAAGCGAGGGGGAGGAAAAATATCAGGGTGTTCCTTGTTACGGTGGGTGGTCGGGGCCGAGTGATGCACAGAGGTTTGCGCGTTTCTCTTGTACATGCACGCGCATGGGTGCAAGGCGTTGGGCTCTAACTGAACCCGAGCGAGGCATTCGCCTACTAAACCGGAGCGATTGCACAGTAGGCTACATGTTACTGAACCTTAGTGACCGATTGATGCTTGTTAACTGAACCCAATCGAGTGATTCCTTTGCTACTACTGCTAAATGAAGCTGATCGATGCTGCCTCTGGATGAACAGTGAGCGTTGTTGGGGGGTTTGGATGAAGAGTTCCCGGTGGGGGTTGGATGAACAGGACCCCGTGGTTTTGCCGCTAGATGAACAGGACCCCTATCGATCGAGCCAGTTGGGCGTGGATGAACAGGACCCTATGGAGGGTTGGAAGAACAGGACCCCGTGGAGGGAAGGTTGAATAGTAGCCGGCGGAGGGCCGGTTGAACAGTAGCCGGTGGAGGGCTGGATGAACAGTAGCCCATGGAGGGGAGGTTGAACAGGACCCCGTGGAGAGGGTTGGTTGAACAGTAGCCGATGGAGGAGTGCGCGGTGGAAGCTGGATGAATAGGAGCCCATGGATGAACAGTCGCACGTCGAGGCTGGAGGAGGTCTCCAGTGGATGAACAGTAGCCCGTGGAGGCTGGAGGAGGTCGACGGTGGAGATGAACAGTATCCCATGGAGTCCCGTTTTGTGGTACGCCACACCCCTCCCGATGAATAGGACCCCCTGTTTCGACCGTAGCGCTCCAACACAAGTCCGTTTCCGCCGTTTTGCGATACGCCACACCCCTCCCAATCAAAAGGACCCCGTTTCGACCATAGGAGGTCCAACAGAAGTCTGTTTCCTTCATTTTGTGGTACGCCATACCCCTCCCGATGAACAGGATCCCATTTCGACCGTGGCCGGTAGAATACAAGGCTGTTTCCTCCATTCTGCGGTACGCCAGGCCTCATTTCCATTGGCTGTTCCGTCCAAGCCCTCCCGATGAACACGATGATGCAGTTTCTCCATTCCGACCCAACCATGTACAGGAGCCCTGGCTGTACATATGCGCGAGTAGGCGTTAGAGACCCTGCCCGTATGCACATACGTGGACGTATTTACTTTCTTGCGCCCTGGCAGCTGTATGTACGTGTACATGCTACGTGCCCGCCTCTACTACGACACGTGGGCGCCTCTACAGCGACCAGTATGTACGTACATGTTGGCGACCAGAAAGAGAACGTTACGTACGCTTCGACCAGGTGGGTCCCGACTGTCAGGCACTTCCTTGTGTGTGAAGAGGTAGCTGGTGGGTCCCAACAGTCAGGGGGCAAATCTTTTTTTTGCCTGTAATATTGACGCACTTCCTTGTGTGCGAAGATGTAGCTGGTGGGTCCCAGCAGTTAGGGGGGAAATGTTTTTTCACGAAATACGGTGGCCCGTCCGGTGGATCCCTGTTGTTAGGTGGAGGAATCATTATTTTGAGTGAACTAAGGAGGCACTTCCTTGCTGCTGTCGTGGACCCACCTGTCAGCCTCTCCACGTACAATACTCTTCCGTTTGAAGTCATTCCTTGACCACACCGCTCCGAGAGCAACAGGGCGGTGGACGACGGTGAGGTCTAGGAAGGGGACGACGCAGAGCCAGGGAAGACACAGCAGTGGAAGCCCACGCGGAGAGGAGTACGAGGGTTCACTGGTTCGGCTGTGGTGTGAGGCTGCCGTCACCATAGAATAACATGGGCGTGGGTGAGTGGATGGCCTGGCAAGCGATGGGAGTAGTAGGGCCGGTGAGGCCTCCGCGGCATCACAGCCGGCCACGGGAGGCAGGTGCATGTGGCATGACCAGCGCTGGTTTGGGTGGCTGGAGCAAAAAGACCAGAGGTTGAAGAAGCACTACAGCCGTTGGATGGACATCATACGGTCACTGGAGCTAGAATCATTCATATTGACTAAGTTGACAAAGCCCTCCGTCCTCGTCAACTTAGTAGGCCCACAAGTCAGCCTCCCACTATGGTGGGTCCCAGCTAGCAAGGGGTATTCATTTTTTGTGCGTAATAAGGAGGCACTTCCTTGCGTGCGAAGATATAGCCGGTGGGTCCGACCTGTTAGTGGGGGGGACTTATTTTCGCGAAATACAGAGGCCCTTCTAGTGGGTCCTAGCTGTCAGGTGGAGGAATCATTATTTTGCGGGTAGTAAGGAGGCACTTCCTTGCTTGCGGCCATGGACCTAGCTGTTAGCCTCTCCACTTACAGTCCACTTCCGATGGATGTCGTTCATTGACCACGTTGACCAGGCTGCACCGAGAGCACCAGGGCGCTGGACGACGGTGAGGCCTAGGAAGGGAACGACACGAAGCCATGGAAGACTCGGCAGTTGTTTCCCACGCGGAGGAGAGTACGAGGGTTTACTGGTTCGTCTGCTGTCGCCGGAGAATAACAGCAGGTGTGGGTGAGTAGAGGGATGGCTAGGCCAGCGATGGGAGTACGGTGGGACGGTGAGGCCTGCGCAGCAGCATAGCCGGCCACGGGAGGAGGGAGCAGACAGTCCCGTCGGCGCTTGTTTGAGTGGCTGGAGCAGGAAGAGCAGAGATTAAGGAAGCACGACGACCATTGGATGGACATCCAACACTCACTACTCTCCAGTGTTGACTAAGTTGACACGGTGTTGCGTGTGCCTCAACCTTTTTTTGGAAAGCATACGCGTCAACCTGTAGTAGGTGCGCAAGTCAGCCTCAAATATATGGAAAACAGCATACAACCCATCTGCCATTATTTCTAATAATTAACAGCCCATTTGCTAATTCTTAAGATATTTTGGAGCCCATCTTCTTTTTGTTAGCATTACACCCCATATTTTGGCCACACTTATAAATTATACAAAATTTTGCATATTTCGATGCAGTCAACTATTTTTAATCCCAAAATATCGAGTCACGTTCAAACTATTTTGAAAAAATATTTTATATAAATATAAATTCCAAATAATTTTCCACGCACAAAAATCAATGGAATTAAATATCTTGTAATGAAAAAAAATGAAACTAATTCCTCGTTTGATGTGTTTTAAAAATGTACGGCCTATTTCTGGGCAAACCGAATGAAACTCTCCTCGTCTTGAAAGATTTGCAACCCAGCAGGGTTGATAAAGCAAGTAGGCCTCATTTGGGTATTTCTTTAAAAAAATAGAACTGGGCTAGCCATGTTCAGCTAGAAAAAAACACAACTAGGCTCATGATGTGGTAAACATAAATAAAACCCTGGCTAGACGGGCCAGAGCCCTCGCACAGCCCCGTTGTTACCCTAATCCGTCACTAAAACTAGTATGAATAATAAATGCGTGTTCCTCAAAAAAAACTACGCGAACTACTGGGTCCCTAGTGTCAACCGCTCCTAGTGTAGTTCTCTCGTTTATTGACTACGTTGACAATGGCGTGAGACCCAAATGTCTAACCATTTGGAGGAACCATTTCTTTGGGCTTGTAATGACGAGGCACTTGCTTGCATACTGCCATGATGCTGGTGGGTCCCCACTGTCATCCTCTCCACGTATAGTCATCTCCTTGTTCCTCTCGGTTGTTTATGACGTTGACAACGCAAGAGGGCGGGGCACCGCGCACAGTGAGAGAACAAAGGCGGAGGATGACAGGGAGGCCTCGGATGGAACAGACAGGAGCCATGGAAGATGCGTCAGTCCAGTCACAGGCAGAGGGGAGTACGAGGGTTGACTGGTTCGGGTGCGGGTGCGTGTTGGGGCTGACCTCCCCGGAGAATAACAGGATGTGTGGGGGAATAGAGGGAGGGACTGGCCAACGTTGGAGCGTGCGGTAGGGCGGTGGAGGCGCAGCCGGCCATGGGAGGCGGGAGCAGGAGGAGCCTACAGGGTGGTTTGGTTTTGGCGGCTGGAGGAAGAAGGCAAGAGATAGAAGATACACGACAGTTGTTGGATGTCAATCCAACAGCTGGTAGGCAGAATTGTTTGTTGACTGGCTAGTAAGTCGACACCACCTTGTATAGGCTATTTCCTCGTAGGTCCCAAATGTCAGAATCCAAATCTGTCATGGTCATGCAGCCTTTCCTATGAAAATTTACAGCCCATTTGATGTGCTAGTTCGAAATAAGTTTGTGGGTGCTGGTGGGGGCAAATCACTTGGCTTCTGTAATGCACAGTGAGCTCAAGCGGCCGGAGAGAGTGATATTATTTCCCTTGGTTGGGATTTGTTACAATATTTCACTCTAAATTAAACAAATGCCAAGCCATTTGTCTTGTTTCAAAGAAAATATGACAATCACAGCCGAGTTGAAGAGGGCAAGAACATCTAACTCCAGCTTACAAACTATACAAAAGCACGAGGGTTAATTGTTCATCAGGTTTAGACAAAACCGAGGTTGAAAAGGGTGACAACATCTAACTCCAGCAATGTTTTTGGCGGTCATAGTGAAATGGAACAATCAGGTCCATAGAATGAGCATCCTGGGTTGTAAAATTTACTAGATTATGACCACAATATGTTGTAAATAAAAGTCCGACACTTTCAGATGCTCTTTTGCCCGCCTGAAACTCCTTTTTTGCTCTTTGACATGCCCATCTGTCGAAACCATGCTGCTGCTAAACTGAAGCCTAATGGACAATAGTAACATCGCATTCAGCAGGAAGAATGTGACAAATCGAGTGTTTGCACGGTTGGCTACATATCTTTCTAGCGTTATTGTCTTCAATCAAATTTCATGAGAAGTGTGAAAATCTCGATGCTTACGAATCCACCGATTGGTTATAACTTTCTTATCCTGTCATGTTGCCTAAATGGACATGAAGATTGAAAATAGTTAAGGTCTAAAAATAGAGTGTCGAAAGAGCAACAGCTGAACGGTTAAATCTAGTACACTATATGCAGGCTTCCAATGTGCGTGAAATAATCGCCTTTATATACAACTTCTCCAATCATGGAAAGCATTGCAACAAGCCAATAATCTTTTTCATATCAAAACTATTCATTTGGATATATAAGATCTTGACAGGATCCAACACCATTGATAGGCCATCCATGGAGAAGCTCTTCATTGAGCATAGAACATTATATTAGTACAAAATGTGTACTCCAAGATGATATATAATGTCGGGGGTTGGGTGCGACATATGCCAATGGATGGCTTATCATGGTGGGAGCGAGTAGAACGTCCCTGGTGCCTGGAAGCGGGATGAGGCGTAGACACGAACGCCGGCATACTTAACCCAGGTTCGGGGCTCTCCTAGGAGATAACACCCCTAATCCTGCACTGCAGGGTCTCCGCATGATCACTAAAGGCACAAGTGATACAAAGTTGCTCCTTGAGCTGTATGCTAGAGGTAGGAGAAGGCAAGGCTAGCTCTCTCCTGCTCTAGGGATGTGGCTAGGTCTAATGGGGTGGGAACCCTTTGCCTGGGTGCCCTGGGGGGTTTATACAGGTCTACGCCCCAGGGGTACGACTATAATCTGGCCAGCTGCTGGGCCTGGCTGTCAGTGTCTCCAGCCTCCGGCTTCTCCGCCGACTACTGGGGCCCGCAGCCAGGTGGGCCCTGCCGTTTGATCTGGTACGGAGCCAACAGGCCGCTCCCGCCGCTGGTCACTATAGTCGTGCTGCTAATGACGCGGGCTTGGTAAACTCAGTGTGGCTACAGTCCCGCCGCCTGGCGGGTGATCACTGTAGCCACACCTAGTCTCATCGGGTTAATGGTGTACTTGCTTCATGGGAAGGGATGGCCGCCTGCTGGAGGCCGGCCTTCCCCTGGTCCGTCGGGTTCTGCGTACGCCGTCTTCCGGGGTGCCACTTCCCAGTAGGGCCCATGCTCTGCGGGCCATACCAACAGGCCATCGTGGTGAACAGGGCTTCGCCTATCCGGAGTGACGTTGGGGGGAGGTAGCAACAGTGCCACATCATGCGGAGATCTCCGCCTATACAGGGCACTGAGGCCATGCTAAGCCCAAGATTTGGGGGTGAGGGCTTAACTGTTGCCACGCCCCATCTCGTCCTCTTGATGGGGGCACAAACCCTGAGGGCGCGAGGTGGCCGCCTGCTCGATGCTGTCCTCTCTAGCGGTCGGCTGGCTGGAGCCGGCCACCCATGGTGCCGTCTGTTGGTGGTTGGCCGCCCTCTGGTGGCCGGCCGTCAAGCTAGCCGGACCATGGAGGGCGGAGCGTCAGCTTGCAACACGACAAGGCGAAGGTGGCCCAAAGTTTTTATATGCTCAGGGACTCGGGTGAGGCTACCCGTGGCCCATTACTCTGACAGTAGTCCCCGTAGCCGGTGAGGCGTTGTGGTCAAGGGGCCGCGAAGTCTCAGTGGCTTCCCCCTCACCGAGCTCTGGGAAAATGTTCGGTCCGCCTTGCGGGGGGGGGGGGGGGGTGCGACTGCAGGAGTCGGCTTTGGCTAGGCTGGATTGTCAGCCAATCTTGAACTCCAAGGCGGGAAAATAGGTGGCGTGCCTGCTAAGCTTCCCCGGGCCGCCGCCCGCCACAGGCACGCCACGCGGCGCACACTAGACCGGCCAGCCTACCACCCCACGCCCCTGATGGGACATGACAGCGGGCCGGGGCCGCCACTACCGGTCCTCGGCACGCGGGCGGATCCGCTGTTCCGAGGTGGGTGGTTGCGATTCCCACGAACGTTACCGGTCCTCGACTTCGTAGCCCGAGGGCTATAAGTAGGGGGAGTGAGGGGTGCGATGGAGCACGCGCCCCCCCCTTCCGGCGAGCGGCTTCCTCCACTCATTACTCAACTTCAACCATCTCCAACCTCATCATCTGACGCCCAACATCGTGACCCTGCTCTCCGCCTTCATCACGGCATGCGAGGGCTACATCGGCATCCTCCCCACAATCGAGTTGTGGGGAGCTTTCTTCTATAGGATGCTCGGCACCTCCGCCAAGGAGACGGTGACCGAGTGCGTTGGATTCATCGCCGTGCACTGGCCGGCGAAAAGGAACGCCATCCCTGTCATCAAGTTGTCACCGTCGGTGAATATGTGGTAGCAATCTTACTTCTATGTTGAGAACGTCGATCCGCCTGTCGACTTCATCAACCTGCCGGCCTACGAGGCCGCCCCCCCCCCACCGGGCTTCGGCCCAACTGGGGCTACAAGCCGAAGCCGGTGTCCGCGGACGTGGTGGCCGCCATCGCCTGGCTCCGAGTGCTCCAGGAGTCGGAGGGCCTCGTGGCCTTCGACCTCCTCATTGCCTTGGTCGAGCGCCGAGTCCTCCCGCTCAAGGGCCGCCCTCATCCGATCTTCTGGATGAGCGGGCACCACGACCCAAGCCGGCTATGCACGAAGGAGATGCTGACTGCTGAGGTCGCGCGGATGGTGAATGAGATCTCCGACCTCAAGGTGTCGGAGGGAGACTAGCGGTACGGGAAGTGGCCGTATTCCCGCGACGACCCGCCACCTGCCGTAAGTCCCTTGATTTCTTTCTTCAGCTCTGTCTTTCAGTCTTGTTCTTATCGTGCTATGACTCCCTTCTGGAGTGCAAATTTACATGTCCGAGGCGACGGCCGCCATCATGGGGCCGGGTGGTGACTACCTGCCGGACAGGGCAGTGAGTGATGTGGACAACCCCGACTTGGGGGCGGTCGCCTTGGCGGATGACGCAACAGGCGGCGGCGACGGAGCAGGCGGCTCCGAGGAGGGCGGCGGCATGGAGACCTGGCCCGACGACGACGACGACGAAGATGAGCCACGCCTTGCCCGGAGCACAGCCAACACCGGTGCAGGCCCCTCTATTGGGCCACCCGCCCGTGGCGGGAAATGCAAGCGGAAGCAAGGCGCCGCCCTGTTTGGCAGTGTGCCGAAGAAGCCCAAGAATCCGGCCAGGGCGACCAGGCGGAAAGAAGCCACGGCCAAGGTGGCCAAGTATCAGAGGCAGCCGAAGGTGCCGGTCATGGTGTCAGCGTAAGTATCCTTTTCACGTTTCCACCTTTTCGCCGACTCTCAAGAAGTCGGGCGCCGCCTCGGGGCCCCGCTGACTCTCGAGAAGTCGGGCGTCGCCTCCGTCATCAGGTCGGCGGAGACCTCCTCCACCAGCCGGCGAATCGACCCGGCCGCCGACCTCGGGGAGGCGAGAGAGCGGAACGCATGGGGGGCGCGTGAGGAAGAAGCCGACCATCTGGCGAAGGCGGAGGCGGACAAGGCCGCAGCATCTGTGGCGAGGAAGCTGGCGCAGGCGGAGGCCAAAGCCGTGGAGAAGGAGCGGCTCGCGGAGGCCGCACGCCGCCAAGAGCCGCTGCTCGTGATGCCCCTGAACACCGCGCCACCTCCACCGGAGTTTGAGGCGACGACTGGGGGAGCCGGCGACGAGCAGCCGATCAGGGAGAGGGAAGGTGGTGATGTGGCCATGCCAGACGTCATTGTGCCGCCGCCGCCACCGACTAGCGGGACGTAGGACAAGCAGCCGGCTGCGCCGCCAGTGCCACCAGTAGGGAACGCGGTGGTGACGGACATGACTCCTGAGGTCCACACACCCACGCGCCACCGTTTTGCAAAGGCGGCCTCGGCGCCACGGCCGCTAGAAGACGGTGCCACAAGCTCATCGCTCCCCGACACCGAAGCGACCAGCACCGCGCCGGTTGGCTGGGTACCCGGAGGAGGGACGGGTGCCTAGGCCCAGGCGTCCCTTGACGTCCGGGCCAAACTCCGGGCCGAAGCCGAAGAACTCAAGCGCTGCAACGAGGCGTTCTTGGAGTCGCGGGCAGCCATCCGCGTAAGTTTTCTTTGCTTCACTTTATTTTTGATCTTCTTGCTTTCTTCATGGGGGCGCGCAAGGACACCCACTGGGTGTAGTCCCCATGTTTCGGGCCGGCTGCTGAGCAGGCGGTCCGTAACAAACCTGCGAGTGTCAAATGCTGACTTCAACTGATCTCCCTTCTATAGGACTACCACAATCTCCGCGCGGTCACCTTCAACTCCAGGGTCCGGGAGCTGGAGACGCAGACCACCCATCTGTCCAAGAGCCGGAGTAAGCTTCGATTTCTTTTCTTTGCGGGGGCGCACTGGCACACCCGCGCGATGTAGTCCCTGAGGTTCGGGCCGACTGCTGAGTAGTCGGGCCGAATCTTCTCAGTGGCTCCATGCACCCCAAGTCGGACAGCCGACTGGCTGGAGGTGGCGGTCGGCCGTCTGGAGGCCTGGAAGGGCTCTGTAGCCCGGGCAGGAGTGCGCCGGGCCCTGGAGTTCGTGAAGGCATGGTATCCTGGGCTTGATCTAGCCCAGTTGGCCATGTTCCGGCTGGAGGCGCAGGAGGAGCTGGTGGCGGTGGAAAATGATAATATCAACAGGGCGGCGGCGATCGCCGACTTCACCGGCACCAGCATCTTCGTCCCGGAGATAGTCGAGGAAGGCACCAAAGCGCCGCAGGAGTGGCTCGGGCTGAACCCGGAGGACAGCGAAGACTCGGCTGAAGTCATCGACTCCAGTGATGAAGGGGAGGAGGGGCAGGAGGAGGAGGAGGAGGAGGAGGAGGAGGAGGAGGAAGAGGAGAGCGATGACGACATGCCGGAGGCTGGGGCGGATGGTCAGCCTCAACCTAACCGGGCCTCAAGCAACGATCCACACTCCAAAGCTCCGACTGCTGCTGGAGGCGGCCAGCAAGGGATCGACCAGCCGCCCGTGCCTCCGACGGACGCCATAGACTCTGTCATCCAGCCCTCCACCGTCTCGACTGGTGCCGCTGACTCCAGCACCCAGCCGGAGCCTCCTGGTGCGCCAACCGGCACAACTGACTCCGTCACCCAGCCGGAGCCGCCTGCAGCACCAACTGGCACTACCGACCCCAGCGTCCAGCCGGAGCCGCCTGCCGCGCCAACCGGCACTGCCGCCCTCAGCGCCCAGCCTAAGTCTTCCGCTCCTCCTTAGGATGTTTATCTTTTTATTTTCCCTGTTTGCTAGTCTGGAGAACTTGATTAAATTCGCACAATTCCACCTCTTGGGTGTATATCAAACTTTGTTGAATGCCGGCCGATGGGCATTTATCTACATAAATATCTTATCACAATTTATGCTTTGCTTTGCCGATTTCTAACTTTCCTTGCTTTATACTCCTTGCCTTTTTCCTTTGCCGCCCTCCCTTGGCTATCCTCTTGCCAGCCAAGCAGCCGCCCTATGGACTGCAGCTGGTTTGAGTACTTATCTTTTTGCTGGAGGGCAAGTACTTAGCTGTTTGGAGATTTGGCAAGGGAAGTAGAAGCCGGCCGAACAGGTGCGGTGCCGGCCTCAACTATATGCGTTTTTTCCTTAGCCATTTTTCATGTGGGCACTGTTTTGCAACCCCTGCTCGCCATCCAGTCGCTCTGTGAGCTGCGGCTTCTGACAGAAGAAGTTTTAGGTGCCAACACATAACTTGTCCGGTTGCAGGAGGCAGCATATAGTAGAAGGCGGCAAACCTCCGGGTCGATTGGTCGAACCAGTGCTAGGCGGAAATAATAAAACAATGCACACTCATAGGCATAACACTTATCATATAGATAAAGGAGGGGTAGTCCCCGAGTTCTTCTCGAGGGACCCGAAGTCTTCATACATAAAACAAAAGGTAGCATGATACATACTGCTATCAGCTGTAAAATCTTCAGAGGAGGTTTGCATTCCACGGCCTCTCTGTCTCCTTGCCTGAATCATCTCTTTTGCGTGCTCTGGGCTTCTGAGCGTCGATTAGATAGTAGGAGTCATTGCCCAGCACCTTGCTGATGATGAAAGGGCCTTCCCAAGGTGCCGAGAGCATGTGCTGGCCGGCTATTCGCTGGATCAGCCGGAGCACAAGGTCTCCCTCTTGGAAGGATTTTGGTTTCACCTTGTGGTTGTAGTATCGGCGCAGACTCTGCTGGTAGATGGCAGACCGTCTGAGTGCCAGCAGCCGGCCCTCCTCCAGCAGGTCAACACCGTCTTCTCGGGCCTCCATGGTGTCCGCCTCGGTGTACATGGTGACTCGCGGGGAGTCGAGCTCTATGTCCGTCGGGATGATGGCTTCAGCGCCGTAGATGAGGAAGAAGGGCATGAAGCCGGTCGACTTATTCGGAGTTGTGCGCAGGCTCCAGAGGACGGCTGGCAGCTCATCGAGCCAGCAGCCAGCCGAACACTCGATAGGCTCGACCAGTCGGGGCTTGATGTCGGACAAGATGAGGCCGTTTGCTTGCTCAACCTGGCCATTTGACTGCGGATGAGCAACGGGCGCTAAGTCCAGTCGGATGCCCTGCGTCGTGTAGAAACGAACTAAGGCTCCTTTGGCAAAGTTTGTGCCATTGTCGGTGATGATGCTATGCAGTATGCCATACCGAGTGGTGATGTCGGTGATGAAAGTCACGGCAGTTGGCCCATTCAGTTTCTTGATTGGCTTTGCCTCTATCGACTTGGTGAACTTGTCTAGAGCGACAAGCAGATGAGTCATGCCGCCACGGGCCGTCTTGAATGGTCCCACCATATCCAATCCCCAAACAGCAAAGGGCCAAGCAATGGGAATAGTCTTGAGTGCAGAAGCTGGCAAGTGTGGCTTGGAGAGGAATCTTTGACACCCCTGGCACTTCTAGACAAATTCTTTGGCTTCTTCTAGAGCAGTTGGCCATAAAAAACCATGCCGAAAAGCTTTGGCAACAAGTGCTCTTGAGGCCGCGTGGTGACCGCATTCGCCTTGGCGAATATCTCTGAGGATTGCTTGGCGCTAGTCCGGCTCCACGCAGCGCTGGTACACACCAGTGACACTACGCCGAACCAGCTCTTTCTTAACTATGGTGTATGCTGTTGCCCGCCATTGCACTTCTCGAGCAAGGGTTTCGTCGGCTGGCAGCTCTTTGTTCACCAGGAAGTTGAGGATGGGTTGAGCCCATGATGGTGCTGCTATCTCTCCGACTGCCACGACAGAAACTTGTATAAGGGCGGTTGGGCCGGGAGGCGGCGGGTTGGAGTCTTGAAGAAGTCCCCAGGCTGGGTGCGATGGCTGCAGTCCCCGGGCCGCCTGCCGAAGTTCCCGTTCCGGCTTCTGGTGTCCTCAAGTTGGATCGGACTGCTTCGGGAGGGGCCGACACGAAGATGGAGTCGGACTCTGGAGATGGCTTGACAGACGGCTTGAGGAGGCGCTACAAGGCGACGCCGGCTAGTATCACCTACCGGGTGGAGCCGATCCGTGCCAAGGCATCCGCTTGCTCATTATCATTTCTTGGAACATGGAGGAACTCGCACCCGTCAAAGTATCCATCGAGTTGCTGCACAAGGATGCGGTAGCTTGCCATATTTGCATCCTTGGCATCCCAGTCGCCTGACGACTGTTGGACCCCCAAGTCGGAGTCACCATAGCACATGATCCGGTGAATGCCGAGTTCCTTGGCAAGCCGGAGTCCGTGTATGAGTGTCTCGTATTCTGCTATGTTGTTGGAGGCGGCAAAATGGACTTGCAGCACATATTTGAGCTTGTTGCCTTTTGGAGAGGTGAGGACGATGCCGGTTCCCAGGCCGGTGAGCATTTTGGAACCATCAAAATGCATCCGCCAATGGGTGGAGTCTGGTGCTGGCGGTAGGTACTGGGTCTCGCCCAGTCGACGAGGAAGTCGGCCAGCACTTGTGACTTGATGGTGATGCGAGGCTGATCAATAGCCCACTTGGCCACTCGGCCAGAAGCATCTCGGCTTCCAATGATCTCAGCAAGCGGAGCCGTGCAGACGATTGTTATTGGGTGCTCTCGAAAGTAAGGCTTTAGCTTCTTGGCGGCAAAGTGCACACCATAGCACATCTTCTGATAATGTGGGTAGTTTTGCTTGGAGGCGGACAGTACTTCACTCAAGTAATATACCGGTCTCCGGACCGACAATGCTCTGCCCTCCTCCTTGTGCTCTACCACTATGACTGTGCTGACAACCCGACTGGTGGCAGTGATGTAGAGGAGCATGGGCTCTTTCTCAGTCGGAGCCGCCAAGATAGGTGGGGTTGTTAACATCTTCTTGAGCTGGAGAAAAGCTTCGTCCGCCTTGTCATTCCACTCAAAAAAAGTGGTCTTCTTCATGACCTGGTACAGTGGAAGAGCCTTCTCGCCCAGCCGACTGATGAAACAGATAATTGATGCCAAGCTGCCGGTGAATTTCTACACTTCCAGCAGTCGGGTGGGCACCTCCATCTTCTCAATGGCCTTGATCTTCACAGGGTTGCACATGCCGCGCTCTGAGACTAGAAAACCGAGAAGCTGGCCGGTTGGTACTCCAAAGATACATTTCTCTGGGTTGAGCTTGATCTAGAAACGGCGCAAGTTCTCAAAGGTTTCCTTAAGGTCTTCTAGAAGCGTTCCATGCTTCTCCGTCTTCACCACCACATCATCCACATAAACATGAGCATTTCTGTCGAGTTGCTTGAGGAGACACTTCTGCATGCAGCGCTGAAATGTGGCGCCGGCGTTTCTCAAGCTGAACGTCATGGTTAGGTAGCAGAAGGCTCCAAATGGTGTGATGAAGGCAGTCTTCAGCCTGTCGGTCGGGTTCAGCTTTATCTGATGGTACCCCGAGTATGCATCCAGGAAACTCAACAACTCGCATCTGGTTGTGGAGTCTATCACTTGATCAATTCTTGGTAGGGCAAAGGGATCTTTGGGGTAAGCTTTGTTGAGGCTAGTATAGTCAATACACATGCGCCACTGCTTATTCTTATTCAACACTAGGACTGGGTTGGCCAGCTACTCTGGAATGAACACTTCCATCATGAATCCGGCTGCTAGAAGCCGGGCTATCCCTTCTCCTCAACTCTTCTTTTTCTTCTGACAGGCGGCGCAAGGACTGCCTGACCGGCTTGGCGTCAGGTCGGACATGTAACTTGTGCTTGGCAAAATCCGTCGGGACACCCGGCATGTCTTTGGGAGACCATGCGAAGATGTCCCGATTCTCACGGAGGAAATCGACGAGCTTGTTTTCCCATTTGGTGTCAAGGTTTGTACCTATGACAGCGTGCCTCTCCAGGTGCTCCGGGTCCAAGGGTATCTTCTTTGTTTCCTTGGCCAGCCTGAACGAGCCCTCGACTTCCGACTCCTTGGGGATGGATGACATTTCTAGCTTCTTGCCTGCCATCGCCACCACCCGGTCAAGGAGCCGCTTCTCAGCTCCGATCACGAGGGACTCGGCCAGCCGGCTGCTATCCATGGCATAGGCGGTCAATTTCTTGTAGTCTTCGACTACAGTTAGGATCCCCTTGCAACTTGGCATCTTCATCTTGAGGTAAGCATAGTGGGGAACTGCCAGGAACTTCGCCAGAGCAGGTCGGCCAAGCTGTGCATGGTAGGGGCTTTCAAGGTCCGCTACTTCAAACCAAACTGGATCACGGCGGAAATGATTCTTGTCTCCGAAGAGAACATCAATGTGGCTTTTGCTGATTGGTGAGAAGGAAAGGCCAGGGACTATGCCGTGGAATACAGTCCAATTGGGAAGGAGCTGCTTCTGCTTGATTCCCAACTTCTCCATTGTGTCTCGGTACAGGATATTGATGCTGCTGCCGCCATCTATCAAGACTCTAGAGAAGCGCGCTGCCCGTCTCTCTGTTGCAAAGGTAGCATCTAGGACCAGGTCGTATGAACCTGGGGAAGGCATCACTTCCGGGTGGTCGGCCCTGCTCCAACTGATAGGCTTCTCAGACCAAGGCATGAATTCTAGAGTGCTTGAGGCCACTCCTTGTACTTCTTGCTGCGGCAGCCGTCTGCTGCATCTGTCATCAGCCACACTGGTGAATACAACATAAGCTTCGGGTTACTCTTGGTACTTGTCTTAGATGGCGCCGACTAGCCGGGCCGTCGGCTGCTGGGGCTGAGGAGGCGGCGGGCCAACAGGCGGAGGAGGCAGGAGTCCATCTCCCTTGGCGATTCTGGTGAGCCAATGACACTTCCGAGTGGTGTGGTTGGACGGCTTTGCGCCGCTATGGAACTTGCAAGGTGCATCTAGGGTCTGCTCATAAGAGAAAGCCGGCAACCAACTGGGCTTGCCGCCCTCCTGACGCTTGGGTGCCGGCTGCTGATCCACGACTGTTGCCACCTGCCGGCTGGTGGAAGCAGGCTGAGGGGCCTTCCGCTTATTGTCGCTTGGATGCTTTCGCCGACTGGTGTCACCAGCCGGAGTCCGAGGGGCCTGGGTGCCTCCTTGCTGGACGCATCGACTAGGATTTCCGCCTTCATGGAGGAGTCGGCCATGGCATGTTTGTCGACGATGATCAGCAGCTCCTCGAGCGTCACAGGCTCATCGCAAAGGAGTCGATGCTTGAGGAGGTGCCCTCTCGGCACCCGGTGGTGAAGTACTCGATTGCCTGCACCTCATGCACACCTTTGCAGGAGTTGCGCAGCTCGGCCCAGTGCGTGAGGTAGTCGCGAGTCGATTCGCTGAGCCCTTGGATGCACAAGGAGAGTTGTCGGGGCTTGGGAGGCCGCTTGTACGTGCTGGTGAAGTTACGGATGAAGGCCTCGGTGAAATCAACCCAACTGTTGATGCTGTGGGGCTTCAGGTTGTTAAGCCATGTCCGGGCTGTGCCTTGAAGCATGAGCGGGACATACTTCACGGCAACGCGCTTGTTGCCATTCGCTATGCTGACGGCTGTCGAGTAGTCGACCAGCCAGTCCTGTGGCTTCACGAAGCCGGTGTACTTGGGCGTATCTCGCGGGAGGGTGAACCTGTCGGATTTCGGGTTCCGGCAGACCCTTGAGGTTCGAACAATGGGGTGCAGACGAAGATCTCTCCCCTACCAGCTCACGCGTCGAAGTCTTGCAAAGATCTAAGCAAGAAAGATGAACACACAAGGGACACAAGATTTATACTGGATCAGGCCACCATTGTTGTGTATTACCCTACTCCAGTGTGTGGTGTGGTGGATTGCCTCAGGGGCTGATGATGAACAGTACAAAGGGAGAACAACCTCGCGAGGGGTTGTTCTTGAGCTGGTGCGATGAACTGCTTGGGTGAGTTCAGTCGCCTCTCTCTAGTCTATGCGTCTCCTTGAGATAGATGCTCAATGCCTCTACTCTGTGGTGGCTAGTCCTATTTATAGAGCGAGGCCCTGGGCCTCTTCCCAAATAATGAGCGGGAAGGGCGCCAACAATTGGCCATTTTGAAGGGGAACATCTAGTACACTTATCCTGACTAAAGTTGGTTTTCGGCTGCCAAAGGTTCTGACGATGACGCTATCCTGGGCTCCACAGTGACCTCCATCCTGCCGTTCTGCTGGTCTTGGTCTTGTTGAACCGAAACGGTAACCTTTGCCTGATGCCTTGGCCTGTGCTTGCCCCCTTTGCACCGAAAGGGAAACAAGGACACTGCGCAGGTCGGCGCCCGCTTTGGCTCGATCGTCATGGCTTGCTTCACGGGCTCCTCGAGAGGTACCCTACCTTGATCTCTCTGCCTTCTCACGAGCCTGCCTAAGGAGGCTGCTCCTTAGGAAGCTTACTGTCATCCGCCCCCGCGAGGCTTGGTCCCTCACGAGGCTTGGCAAGTCTAGGGACCCCCGTTCCCAGAACGCCGACAGTAGCCCCCAGTCCCAAGGCGCGACCGGACTTGGCTTAGCAGAGAAGCGAAGGGGCAAGTGCGAAGCACCTCGGGCCCCAACAGCCTGTGGCCTTGGGCGCCGCATGGCGATTGATTGGACGTGGGCGTCTCCGCTTCCCCACGATGCCTCGACAACCGCATGACTTGACAAGTACCTGCATGCAAAAACGGGTCATGATTACCTGCGATCATGGAGGCCGGTGGTTGGCCTCCTCCGGCTATAAGTACGGTACAACGCAGGCCATTCTAGTTCATCTCCCCCTGCTACTCCTTTCTCCTTCATCCTCGCCATTGCTCCACCTCATGCCGATGGCACCAATTCGCCGGTTTTCTGCAGAAGAGAATGGGAAGGCCCCCCGAGAGGGTCCCGACCCGCTTCCGCTGAAGAAGCGGCTAGTCCTCTACCGCCGAGACGAGGGCGCGTGGCAGGAGGCATCGAGGCCCTGGTATGAGCGGCCGCCATCATGTTCCTGCTGCCCTTGTACGCCCGCATCGAGGGCTCTAGAGAAGAGAGCACCGAGCGACACTGACGGTGCCGCCGTCGACGCTGGCGGTTTACGGTGGTGCGCGTCGTTCCTCCTGGAGTCCACGCCGAGGGCTCCTCTCGTGAGCTTGTGCTCCACGCCGCCATGCCTCCTCAATCTTGGATTCGACTTCCTCCCTCCTGCGCCTTCGAGATCCCGCCAAGGGGGCCTCTTGAGCTCGGGTTGCAGCATGCTGACTGCAGCACCCCTGCGACCGGAGCGGAGGTCGAGGTTGTCGCTCCGGGCAAGGTCTACGTGACCCGTGGCTGGGGCGAGATCGCCCGGGTCTGCAGGACAGGGGGCGCCCTTGTAATGCACCTCGAGTACGATGGCGCCTCCCTCTGATGTTCTTCAAGGTCTTCGACGCGGAAGGTGCCAGCTGGAATGCTGCCCTGAGAAAGGCGGCCGGAGCATCGTCGTGGCAAGGACCAGGCTCGCCAGCCGCTTCCCCGGTAGCTCCTCAGGCGGCAGCGGAGGTGCCGGAGGGTCCAGCGACTCCGCCGAGCTTCTCGCCACTCCTGAGACGAGCGACGATAGCTACGAGCCCCCGAACTCGTGTAGCTCCCGGAACAGGGCAGCTGCATCAGGTCGCCGACGCCACTGATCTCGATGGGGTTGGCGCTGGTGCCGGACGGCCCACTATTGATGATGGTGTCTCTTGCGGAGGCACGCGTAGTTAGCGCTCCCTAGGATTAGCACCTTTTGTTCCCTGCGAGGAATCGAAGTACCACCCCGTGGGGGTATGTAAGGCGCTGGCCATGTCTTTTGTAAATATTATATCCCTAGTATGAATCGATGCGAGATGCTTGTCCTGTCCAAGCTTAGCTCCCCCTTTCTTCCCTCACGAGGGCCTGGTGCTCTACGCTGACAGGTCCCGGTCCCCACGCAGGCTTCAGCCGTCGCTGGTATGCTAGGTCGCAATGCCATGGTCAAAGCCAGGAGGTGAGTGGCCCGAGGTCCAGTAAGAGACCCTGAGTCGCGATGCTCAAGAGTTCCCCTAGCGCTCAAGCAGCCTCCGCTGGGCAAGAAAGGCAGGCAATGTTCCCGTGACAGAGCTGCAATAGGCGAGGGTTTAGCGTTGAGTCGAATCAGTTTTCACGTGACTTATCTCGTAGGCTCGTAGTAGTTCGCGGCGAGGTGTCGGGCCTGCGTGGCGGTAACTGAGGTGTGGCTGGGTTAGGCCCTCGTGAGCTTCTTCCCTCTCCCCCGCACTTTCCTTAATGCTCTAAGTCCTCAGGTCTCGGCTCTCGAGCGAGCTCAGCCGCCGCTGGTATGACATGTCGTGATGCCGTGGGTCAAGGCCAGGGGGTGAGGGCTAGAGAGCCAGTAAGAGCCCATGAGTCACGATGCTCAGGTGCCCCCCTTTTAACGCGCGAGCGGATCGTGCCGGAAAGAAGGAGAGAAGGCTCACGATGCCACCAGTGTTACTCCTGAAGCGGGTCCTGCTTATCGATCACGAGGGGAAACAACGTCTGTCGTTACAGTTGCCAGCCAACCATTGGTCGCTCTGAGGGAGTGAGAGGGGCACTGAGGGCCTGGTGAGGTGGCGCCTTGCGGGGCTGCCGCGGCCAGAGCTCAGCCACTCATATTTTTTGGCGTTTGCAGGGATGGACCCGTGCGCAAGTGTCGTGCTAGAGCGAGTGGCTCCAAAGGTAGGTGTCAATCGAGCAAGCGATTAAGTCAAGCAGGTTAAGCATGAAGGAGCAAATCTATTTATATAGATGCGGAGAAAGCAAACGCCACTAGGTCTGGCCCAAGCAGCTTGGGGATAATGCAGCCTGAGGGGCGCCCCCAACAAGGTAGGTAAAGAGCATAAGCAAAACGGATACACGCCGCAAGGACTGACCCACGCGATCTGGGAATGATGCAGCCCTGCGGGCGCTCCCAGCTAAAAATAGAACTTGGAAAGACGTCACCTGATACCGCTGCAGAGTGAGTGTCAGAGCAGCTGATGACGCGTGGTGAAGAAGCCACCCCTCACGAGCCTTTGGAGCCCTGAGCCTTGTGAGGCTCTAGGGGCTCGGGCGGATCCTCAAGGTCCATCTCCATCTCCTCCAGGAACGCGCGGTGCCTGGCCGCCTGTGCTTCCAGGATGCTCCTCATCAGGCGCTGGTGGGCAACAGCCTCGTTCGGCAGGCCGAAGGGCATGCGAACGTAGCTATGAGGTGGGTCCTCACAACACCCCGCGCGAGAAGGACAGAGGCGCTCCTGAGATGCGGCTCGGTTGAGCCCTGGTACGTCGATGCAGACACGCAGCCCACCATCCTCACCGGGATGTGGGGCTACGGCGGGTAGGCGGCAGCTGCCGCGCATGACTCTTGACTCCTGCAGCTCCTGAATGTTCCTCGCGATGAACTCTTGAGTGTTTGGCCCTCCTTGCCTCATCCCTTCCTGAGGGAAACGTGCCTTGAAGCACGCCTCCAAGTGGTGCCCGAGCGCCTCCCTCGTGACCTTGGCAAGGTCAGTGGCTCTCCAAGACAGAGCCACCAAGCCCTGCCCGAGGAGGGCGCCAGGCATGCCTTCCTATGTGACAGAGGGTGGAGCCCCTTGATCGGGCGTGAATCCTGACGCAACGCCTCCGGAGGCGCCTGCCTCGTGAGTGTTCGAGCCAGGTGAAGCCTTCGTCTTCTTTGCGACCGCCCCTAGGAGCCTCCCGCTCCTGTGATCTGGGTTTTCGATTGTCGCGGCTTGGAAGGCACGCTCAATAGAACACACTACATCCCTTTCCTCACAAGGCACTGTGATGATTCCACCGCTTCCTGGCATCTTGAGGACATTGTAGCCATGGTGAGTCACTACCATGAACTTGGCCAGAGCTGGGTACCCGAGGATGGCATTGTATGGTAGGCGAATGTGGGCGACGTCAAAGTCAACGAGCTCGTTGCGGTAGTTGTTGCGCTGCCCAAAGGTGACAGGAAGGCGAACTTGCCCTATTGGAACGGTGGTACCGTCAGTGACTCCTAAGAAAGGCTTGGTCGGCTGGAGCTGATCGTATGGCACTTGGAGATTGTTGAACGTTTCGACAGACAGGACATTGAGTCCTGCTCCGCCATCGATGAGGGTCCTGGTGACTTGCACATTGCTGATGGCTGGGCAACAAAGCATCGGGAGGACTCCGGCGGTTGCTGCGCACTTGAGCTGATCCGATGAGCTGAACGTGATAGCGCACACCGACCATCCGAGAGGGCGCTTGGCCTCAAGCTTGGGGAGGACTGCATTCACCTCGCAAGCAAACTGCTTGAAGATGCGCTGGGAGGCTGGGGCCTGAGCGCCGCCCAGGATGCAAGCGATTGTGTGCGGCTCCTGGAAGCCCCCAGCCCCCTCGTCTTGGTGATGGTCTTCATTCCTCCTTGGCGGTGGTGGCAGAGGAGGGAGGCCTGCATTGCCTTGAGGGCGGTCCTCACGAGGCTGATCCCTCCAACCTCCCTCGCGAGGCTGGTCCTGCCAGCGGTCCTTGCGAGGTCGGTCACGCCACCCTTGGCGAGGGCCACGGTCTTCCCATTGTCCTCCTCCTGTTCCTCCTCAGCCATAGCCCCGGTCGTTGCGGTCGGGACATCGGCCGATACGCCAATCTCGCACGGCCCTGAGCTCTTGACATTCATTGGTGTTGTGGGTGTGGAGGTCGTGGTACACGCAGTACCGGCTGCCCTTGGATGACTCAGGCTGATCCCTGCCTCGCTTGGTGTCTCGCTCTGCTGCGAGCACAACAGCCCCCTTGCGCTTGACGTCCTTGACTTTGGGCTTCTTCTCTTCTGGGTTGGCAGCCAGAAGCTCGAGAAGGGAGAGGCGCCCTTCCTCAACCCTGGCGCACTTGGTCGCCAAGTTGAACAGCTCCAGTGATGTGCACAGGTCTTCATGGATTGCTAGCTCCTCTTTCATCTTGACGTCACGCATGCCGTCAGAGAAGGCTGAGATGATGGCCTCCTGTGTCACCCAGGGGATCTTGAGGCGGGCGTTGTTGAAGCGCTGGATGTACTTCTGGAGGGTCTCTTCTGGCTGTTGCTTGATGCGGCGTAGGTCACTCATGGCCGGGGGCGGTCGCGAGTGCCTTGGAAGTTGGCGATGAAGCGGGTGCGCATCTCCTCCTAGGAGGAGATCGTGCCAGGAGCCAGGTTCAGGAGCCAGGTGCGGGCACCGTCCTTGAGCGCCATGGGAAACCAATTCGCCATGACATTTTCATCCTTGTTGGCGGCTTCGATGCCCAGCTCGTAGAGCTGGAGGAACTCCGCGGGGTCGGCAGTGCCGTCGTAGCGAGAAGGCAGGTCCGACTTGAACTTTCCGGGCCTTGCGACGCTACGCAGCTCGGAGGTGAAGGCGCGGCAGCCTGCAGTTGCCACCGGAGCTCTCTTCTGATGCGGGGCTTTCTCCTGGGGATTCCCGCGCACCGCTACCTGGAGCAGTGTGCGGGCGGCGCAGGGGCGCGGTCATGGCGCACCGGTGCCGGGAGCACGCGAGAACTTTCTTGGGGACGAGGGGTTACCTGATAGCTCCTTTCTTGTCGCACAGGCGCCAGACACGGAGGGTCTCGTCCTGGGGCGGCGCGCCTTGGAGCCAGGGCGCCTTCTTTTGGAGGAGGTGGTGGAGGCACCTCCGGCTCCTCGCCTCCTGCGCAGGATGGAGGGCGAGGCAGCAAGAGGGACGGCATGGGAGAGCCCCCTGCGGTGCTGACGACCTCGGTGATGCGGGCGAGCCAGTCCTCGTAGAGGTCGTCGACGGGACTGTAGTGTAGGACCTCACGCGCCATGAGCAGCGCGGCATGCGCGTCCTTAGGGGCGCGACGGGCGTGGGATGACGAACCTGCTGGAGCCAGCGACGGGGTGGCGGTGCGGCCATCGTGCCGCACCAAAGGATGCAAGGACGAGGCCTGCTGCTCGTTCCCCGCCGGGCCGGTGGCGGCGTTGGTGGCAGGCGACGGGGAACGATGGGGGCGCCACCGACGGGCGCCGTCTGGGCGATGCGAATGGCGAGAGCAACCCGACGATCGGTGCGAGCTCGGTGAGCGTCAGCTATGGACACAGTGGAAGATCACACGCGACTAGCGGAAGAAAGATTCTGGCGCACCCGTACCTGGCGCGCCAAATGTCGGATTTCGGGTTCCGGCAGACCCTTGAGGTTGGAACACTGGGGTGCGCACGAAGATGTTTCCCCTTACCAGCTCACGTGTCGAAGTCTTGCAAAGATCTAAGCAAGAAAGATGAACACACAAGGGACACAAGATTTATACTGGTTCATGCCACCATTGTGGTGTAATACCCTACTCCAGTGTGCGGTGTGGTGGATTGCCTCAGGGGCTGATGATGAACAGTACAAAGGGAGAACAACCTCCCAGGGGCTGTTATTGAGCTAGTGCGATGAACTGCTTGGGTGAGTTCAGTCGCCTCTCTCTAGTCTATGCGTCTCCTTGAGATAGATGCTCGATGCCTCTACTCTGTTGTGGCTAGTCCTATTTATAGAGCGAGGCCCTGGGCCTCTTCCCAAATAATGAGCGGGAAGGGCGCCAACAATTGGCCATTTTGAAGGGGAACATCTAGTACACTTATCCTAACTAATGTTGGTCTTTGGCTGCCAAAGGTTCTGACGATGACGCCGTCCTGGGCTCCACAGTGACCTCCATCCTGCCATTCTGCTGGTCTTGGTCTTGTTGCACCGAAACAGTAACCTTTGCCTGATGCCTTGGCCTGTGCTTGCCCCCTTTGCACCGAAAGGGAAACAAGGACACTACGCAGGCCGGCGCCCACCTGGCGCCCGCCTGCTCTCGATCGTCATGGCTTGCGTCACGGACTCCTCGGGAGGTACCTTGCCTTGAGCTCTACGCCTCCTCGCGAGCCTGCCTGAGGAGGCTGCTCCTGAGGAAGCTACCTATCGTCTGCCCTGATGAAGTCATGTACCTAGGGTAGGGTCATAGGCCTGATCTAAGTGCCCTACCCAAGGACACCCTCAGAAGAAACTGCCTTCCAGTCGACCAAGAGGGACTTCACTCGACGGACTCGAAGGACTCGACCATGAAGACTCACTCGACCACCAGGAGATCAAGAGCCACTCTGCATCCAAACGGTCTATGATTAAGTAGTATTTATGGCATTTAGGACACTTTATGTAAGGCGTACCAGTAACGCCTAGACTTAATGTACTTTAAACCCTGCATTACTGAGGGCCGGAGGGGTCTGGCGGACACTATATAAGCCACCCCCTCCTCAGTGTAAAGGGTTCGCACCCCTGTAATCCATACATTCATAATCCAGTCGACCACCTCCGGGCTCCGAGACGTAGGGCTGTTACTTCCTCCGAGATGGGCCTGAACTCGTACATCCCTTGTGTTTATAACTGCTCCATAGCTAGGATCTTGCCTCTCCATACCTACCCCCATTCTACTGTCAGACTTAGAACCACGACAGTTGGCGCCCACCATGGGGAAGGTGTCTCAGCGATTTCTGAAGAAGTTGCAATTGTTCCGATTGTCTTCATCATGGTTTCTGGTGGAGTTTTGGTCGAGGGCCACGAGATCCGTCTCGGCGCGCTCACCTTCATCGCTGACGACTCCGCTTGGCTCCAGGAGGCTCCACTCGACGTTGATGCGCTCCCCGTCCGCGGTGCGACACATTTTCGCGCATGTGTCCGCGGCGTTCTGCTGTGGCAACCGTCGACTCCATATCGGTCGACTCCCCTATCATCCACCCTCCCTGTCTCCCGCCAGCGCAAGCGCTCTGGTCGGTCGAGGCTCCAGCGGTGGGTGAGGCACGCGGTGGCTCGCCAGACGGCCACCACCCAAGTTGCGGCAATCGAGCCCGACGAGTCCCTCTACGGCCTATTCGAAATGTCGACTGGCTCCGTGGAGACTGCATCCGAGTGCGATACCAGTGATCCAGCGGCGGAGATCTTGATGGTCAATGGACCTCGTAGCCCTCCCGGGTTTCCCCGCGACGACGGGGTGGACGGTGGGGGCGACCCCGCTCAAGTCCATGAGGAGTACCAACCCGAGCCACTTAATTCCCTGCAAAGGGAAGAACTTCATCACAGGAACATGGATGCCCTGCATACTCCCATCGCAGGAGAAACCCCCGAGGCTTGCGCCTTGGAGGAGGCATGTTTGGCCAACTTGGCTGAACGCACTCGTCTAGAGAACCTCCAGCGAGCACTCGACAAGCGCGCGCAGCAACGAGTGCCCGACTCCAATCGGCGTCAACTCTTCCCGCCGACTCAGGTATATCGAACCCCGATTCAGAATTTAGCAGCTGCAACCCGTATAGCAGAGTCAATTCAACCCCCTCAGTTGGAGGCTGGCAGAGGCTTGATGCAGATTAGGGATTTGCTCCGGGCAGCAGGAGATCAGAATTCAGCCATGTCGCAGTCACGCAACAGAATTCACAGTCGATCCGTCGCTGCGAATACGGTTCAGTCGGCTCACAGCCCCAGATCACCTCTGCGGCGTGAAGGACGCGAGAATCGACGAGACCAATATGGTGACCGATACGATCATGATGATAGGCGTCGAGTGCCCACTCCTCCCCCGAGGGGTGGGTCTTACGCTCCTCGGTAGCAGGATGACAGGCGTCAACTTAGTGTGGGGCGAAGAGCTCCGGTCGACCCCAGGGAACCAGGCTTTGACGCGCGATCCATCATCGTGCAAGGGTTGGTCGATCGGAACAGGGCTCATCGAGGTGGCCATGACAGAGATGCGCCCACTAGCAGCCGAGTGCATGTTTCTGGTCCGGAATGTTTCAGCAGGGCAATCAGAGCCGCGGTAATTCCCCCCAACTTCAGGTTGGCGACTGGAGGAAGCAAGTTCACCGGTGAGTCTAAGCCTGAAACTTGGCTTGAGGACTACCGAGTGGCTGTACAGATCGGCGGTGGGAATGACGAGGTGGCCATGAAGCATTTGCCTCTCATGCTGGAAGGTTCGGCCAGGGCGTGGTTGAATCAGTTAACTCCAAGAAGCATTTACACTTGGGAAGATCTTTCCCGAGTGTTTGTCAGAACATTTGAGGGAACTTGCAAGCGACCAGCTGGATTGACAGAGCTGCAAGTTTGTGTGCGGAAGTCGAATGAGACCTTAAGAGAGTATATTCAGAGATGGATCACTTTGCATCATACCGTGGAGAACGTGTCTGATCATCAAGCAGTCTGCGCCTTCAAGGATGGCGTTAAGAACAGAGAATTAAGTTTGAAGTTTGGTCGGACCAGAGATATGACCCTGAGTCGGATGATGGAAATTGCTACCAAGTACGCCAACGGCAAAGAGGAGGACCGACTCCGAAGCGGCAATTACAAGCCGAGTCAGTAGGAGAAAGGAAACTCCAGTCGGAAGCAGAAACGGAAAGCCAAACCAGCGGCTCCTGGAGAGGCTCTGGCCGTGACTCAGGGCAAGTTCAAAGGAAAACCCAAAGGATCCTGGAACCCCAAGAAGGTGAAGGATAAAGAAGGAAATGACGTGATGGATCTGCCGTGTCACATCCACACGAAGAAAGACGAAGAGGGTAATTTCATTTACCCGAAGCATACCACTCGGCAGTGCAGCCTCCTGATCCAGCAGTTCCAAGGTAAACATCCCAAAGACAAGGAAAAGGAGTTGGACAAAGCCGAAGACAAGGAGGACAGTGAGGGAGGATATCCTCATGTTAACTCCACTCTGATGATCTTTGCGGATGTGGAAAGCAAGAGCCGACTGAAGGTTATCAACCGTGAGGTGAACATGGTCGCCCCGGCGACGCCCAGTTATCTGAGATGGTCCCAAACTCCCATTACATTCGACCAGTCCGATCACTCGACCCATATAGCCACCCCTGGGAGGCAAGCTTTGGTGGTCGACCTGGTCGTCGAAGGCACTCGACTGACGAAGGTGCTAATGGATGGTGGTAGTGGACTGAATTTATTGTATGCGGACACGCTGAAAGGGATGGGCATTTCGATGTCCCGACTGAGCACCAGCAACATGAGTTTTCATGGAGTTATACCTGGAAAGAAAGCAGAGTCACTCGGTCAGATAGATCTAGACGTAGTGTTCGGTGACTCGAAGCATTTCCGCAAAGAGAAGCTGACGTTTGAAGTTGTAGACTTTCAGAGCGCTTACCACGCTATTTTGGGGAGACCCGCTTATGCACGGTTCATGGCTCGACCATGTTACGTGTACCTCAAACTGAAGATGCCCGGCCCCAAAGGCGTGATCACTATCACTGGTGATCGGAAAAAAGCAGAAGAGTGTTTCCAGAAAGGCTCGAAAATTGCCGATTCCCAGGTGACAGTGGTCGAGCTAGAGGGATACAAGAAAAATGCAGATCCGAGTGATTTGTTGCAGGCTCAGAAGCCTGCCACAGAGTCAGCATTTCAGTCGTCTGGTGAGACAAAGCCCGTTCACATTCACCCAACCGACCCCAATGCAGCTCCGACCCATATTTCCACAACACTCGACCCTAAATAGGAAGAAGCGCTCATCCAGTTCCTCCATGAGAACTGGGACATCTTTGCATGGAAGACAGCTGACATGCCGGGTGTTCGCAGGGGACTGGCTGAGCATCGCCTTAGAGTCGACTCAGCCGCAAAACCGGTCAAAGAAAATCTTCAGCGGTTCGCCATCCAGAAGAGAAAAGCCATTGGTGAGGAAGTGGCTCGACTATTGGCGGCAGGATTTATCCGAGAGATATACCACTCCGAGTGGCTCGCCAATGTCGTCATGGTTCCCAAGAAGGACAAGTCACTCCGCATGTGCATCGACTTCAAACACATCAATAGGGCCTGCCCGAAAGATCATTTTCCTCTCCCTCGCATCTATCAAATTGTTGACTCGACTGCGGGATGCGAGAGATTGTCTTTTCTAGACGCCTATTCCGGGTACCATCAAATCCGTCTGTACGGACCCGATGAGATAAAAACAGCTTTCATCACTCCATTCGGGTGCTTCTGATATATCACCATGCCATTCGGCCTCAAGAACGCCGGAGCCACGTTCATGAGGATGATTCAGAAGTGTTTACTCACTCAAATCTGTCGGAACATTGAAGCGTACATGGATGATATTGTGGTCAAGTCACGAAAGGGTTCCGACCTATTGACTAACCTCGCTGAAACATTTGCCAATCTCAGGAGGTATGATATCAAGATCAATCCGTCAAAGTGCACATTTGGAGTTCTAGGTGGAAAGTTACTTGGTTTTCTCATTTCTGAACGAGGAATCGACGCTAACCCAGAAAAAATTGGCACTATACTCCGAATGAAACGCCCCGTGCGGGTGCACGATGTCCAGAAGCTTACTGGATGCTTGGCCGCATTAAGTCGATTCATCTCACGACTCGGTGAAAAGGCATTGCCTCTTTACCGACTGATGAAGAAGGCAGACAAGTTCGAGTGGACTCCAGAAGCTGATGCAGCGTTTGCCGAGCTAAAAGCTCTGCTTTCCACCCCGCCGGTGCTTGCTGCTCCAATCAGCAAAGAGCCTCTGTTGCTTTATATTGCAGCCACAGGACAAGTCGTCAGTACAGTACTTACGGTCGAGCAGGAAGAAGAAGGGAAAGCCTTCAAAGTTTAGCACCTAGTGTACTATCTGTCTGAAGTGTTGACTCCATCAAAGAAAAGATATCCTCATTATCAGAAGCTTGTGTATGGAATCTACATGACCACGAAGAAGGTTGCTCATTACTTCTCTGATCATTCCATTACAGTCGTCAGCGACGCTCCACTTTCAGAGATTCTGCATAACAGAGATGCAACTGGTCGAGTGGCGAAATGGGCAATTGAACTCCTTCCCCTTGATATCAAGTTTGAGGCAAAGAAAGCCATTAAGTCCCAAGCAATAGCAGATTTCCTTGCCGAGTGGATTGAACAACAGCAGCCGACTCAAGTTCACTTGGAGCATTGGACCATGTTCTTTGATGGTTCTAAGATGTTGAATGGTTCTAGTGCTGGGGTTGTCCTGGTTTCCCCCAGAGGAGATAAGCTCAGATATTTGCTCCAGATTCACTTTGATTCCTCCAACAATGAGACAGAATACGAGGCCCTTTTGTATGGGTTGCGCATGGCCATTTCACTCGGCGTCCGTCGCCTTATGGTTTATGGCGACTCAGATTTGGTGGTCAACCAAGTGATGAAGGAGTGGGACGTTAGAAGCCCAGCCATGACTGGATACTGCAATGCAGTGAGGAAGCTGGAAAAGAAGCTTGAGGGGTTAGAGCTCCATCATATACCCCGACTGAAAAATCAAGCGGCTGATGATTTAGCAAAGATAGGCTCCAAGAGAGAAGCCATTCCCAGTGGTGTGTTCTTGGAACATATCCATACTCCATCAGTCAAAGAAGATCCTTTCACCGAAGAAGCTCCGCAGCCCAAGAGTGCCACAGATCCGACTGAGGTTGAGGTCCCAGCAGTGGTTGACTTGGTCATGGAGGTTTTAGTGATCACTCCCGACTGGACAGTTCCATACATCGCGTATATCCTGAGAAAAGAGCTCCCGGAGGACGGGGAAGAGGCTCGACAGATCGTCCGTCGATCCAAGGCCTTTACTATGATCAAAGGACAGTTTTACAGAGAGAGCGCGACTGGAGTCGGTCAGAAGTGCATAACGCCACAAGAAGGTCGAATAATCCTTGATGACATCCACTCGGGGACCTGTGGCCATCATGCATCCTCTCGGACCATCGTGGCCAAAGCATACCGAGCTGGATTTTACTGGCCAAGGACGAATGAGATGGCAAAGGAAATAGTGGACAAATGCGAGGGATGTCAATTTTACTCCAACATGTCACACAAGCCTGCGTCAGCTCTGAAGACCATACCACTCGTCTGGCCCTTCGCGGTATGGGGGCTGGATATGGTGGGCCCCTTGAGGACAGGTCGAAGCGGTTTCACGCATGTACTGGTGGCAGTCGACAAGTTCACCAAGTGGATTGAGGCTAAACCCATCAAGAACCTTGACGCCGGTACTGCTGTCAGCTTCATCAGGGAACTAATATTCAGATATGGAGTCCTGCACAGCATCATCACAGACAATGGATCAAACTTCGATTCGGAGGAATTCAGAGCATTCTGCACATCTCAAGGCACACGAGTCGACTACGCTTCGGTCGCCCATCCATAGTCGAATAGACAAGCGGAGCGAGCCAATGGGTTGATCCTCAAAGGGATGAAACCCCGACTGATGCATGACCTTAAGCATGCGGCTAGAGCATGGGTCGATGAACTTCCCTCGGTGCTTTGGGGTCTAAGGACCACGCCTAATCGGTCGACCGGAAGGACTCCATTCTTCTTGGTCTATGGAGCTGAAGCGGTCTTGCCGAGTGATCTACTCCACAATGCTCCTCGAGTTGAGCTCTACAACGAGGCTGAAGCGGAACAAGCGCGGCAAGATGCAGTCGACCTTTTAGAAGAAGAAAGGGAGATGGCTCTGATCCGATCGACCATCTACCAACAAGACTTGCGTCGGGGGCTTAGCTTCAGCCCAATGCTCGCCTAAGTTTTGAAAATCCTACCGAGTGGAGAGCAGACCTCCCACTCGGGGGCTTAGCTGCAGCCCAGTGCTTGCCTAAGTTTTGAAAAGCCTACCGAGTGGAGAGCACACCTCTCACTCGGAGGCTTAGCCGCAGCCCAGTGCCTGCCTAAATGAATTGGGGAACAAGTCGATTGCAATAAGCACCTCGCTTTAACCTGCAAGAGACATCTCAAACCGAATGCAAGCATATTCAAACGTCGAATCCAAGTTCAGATAGATACCTAACGGAACCAAAAGTGCTCAGGCGCTAGGCCTGTTAAGGTTTGTCGGTTACAAAATCACTCGGCATACCGAGGCAAATTTAAAGTGTTGAGCTCAAGAAGTTTTTTACCCCTCCTGTGGAGGACTGGAAGGTGCAACAAACTCGTCGAGGTCGATTCCATCAGCAATCCGAGTGGCAGCGGTGATGAAGGTCTCCATGAAGGACCGGAAATTGTGCTTCTTGGTGTTAGCCACTCGAAGAGCCGCCAACTTGTCTTCTCGTGCATCCTTGCAATGGACTCGGGCCAAAGATAGAGCAACGTCTGCGCCACACCTGGCAGAATACTTCTTCCACTCCTGCACTCGACTTGGGACTGTGTTCAGTCGAGTCATCAGAGACTCGAGGTCATTCTGGAGCGTCTCTTTGGGCCAGAGCGTATCATCGATGCGGGAAGTGGCGACCTTCAGCCTTGCGAGATAGTCAACGATGGCGGCAACACGAGATTCGAGTCGGAGCACGTTCATGGCAACTTCATCATTCACCAGAGAGTTGATGGGGTCCAGGTTAGGCTCCAGTCGACCAATCTCCTCTTCAAAGTTTTGGCAAAATTCTGCAAGCACAATCACCGAGTCAAGACAACAGTCGAATAGAGAGATCACAGTTAGAATACCCGTTTGGTGCAAAAGTTTACCTTCGAGCATGAGGAAAAGCTTCTTGGCGAGTCCGCCCAGATAAGCCTCCAGATCTTTCTTCTTCCCAACCAGCTCACTGGCTTTGTCATTCAGGGAAATCTTGTCACTTTTCAGTCGACTCACTTCTTTGTTGGCAACATCAAGAGCAACTTTCAGATTGGTGTTTTCTTCTTCAAGTCTGGTGACCGAAGCCAACTTCTCGTCCGCGAGCTTGGTCTTCTCTAAAGCTGTCTTCTGCATCTCAGCTAGCTCAAGGTCTTTCTTCTTCTAGGCCTCCTTCACTTTGCCTGCAAAGTTACAGCAAGATCAGACTTTGAAACAAATGAGGGGCAAAGGCAATCGTCGAGGCCTCACCAAACATACCTTTAGCTTCTTCCTTTGCCTTCGCCAAATTCTCCTGGACCAGCTTCAGATCAAGCTCGAGTTGGATATGTTTGTTCTCCAACTCGGTGTAACGAGCCGCAAGGTCGCAGGATTTCTACGAACAACCAATCGACAGATGTCAAAGACAAGTCACTCCCGAGTGACTAAAGAAAAATCATATGTTTCTAAGACTACAGCCGAATGCAAACATTCAACCGTAGTCTCGGGGACTACACCCAGTGGGTACACTCAGCGTGCCCGCACCAGTTCTATCAAGGAAGAGTCGACCAGTCGACCAACAAAAAAAAACAAGATGTATTCTTCAGACTGTAGTCAATGCCAGCAGTCGACCACAGTCTCGGGGACTACACCCAGTGGGTGCACTCAGCGTGCCCCCCACCGGTCTGAAAATAAGTTCGACCTAATCGAATGAAGGAAAAACTTCAAGACATAAAGACTATGGTCGACTGCCAGCAGTCCACCATAGCCTTGGGGACTACACCCAGTGGGTGCACTCAGCGTGCCCCCACTAACCCGGAATTCCAACCGACACACCCAGTGGGTGCAGGACAATTACTACGGATTTCAGAAAGAAGAATTTTCAGATATCATATCCTAACAGAACAGGCGATGACCGACTGACCTGAATGTTACTTTGAAGAGCGGAACTGGCGTCATAGGCTGCCTGGCTGGCTTCTCGGATGGCCTTCACTTGCTCCATCATGACTCCCGCTTGGCGTATCGCTTCTTTCGCAGCACTGGCTTGATCCTCTAGGACATAGTGGGTCGAGAAAAGTGAAGGCTGTGCAGCACTCGACGATGCGGGGTGAGCACTCGTCAACGGCACCACGAAAGATACGGTGGGCCGAGTGGTGTTCTCTCCCTCCGCGACCAGTGTCTCGGAGGCTGGCACATCCTGAGTCACCTTGCCAGCAGACGCTTTCCCGTTCCTCCTTGGCCTCGGTGGTTCTTCATCGTCATCGTCAGGAAGGGTAATAACGACATTGGACGGAGCTACAGACAAGAATCAAAATCAGAAGCAAAGAGCCAATCGACTGAAGACGAGATTATGAAAGTCATACCAGGTTTTGAGGTAGCAGCATCTTCCATCTCATGATCGTCAACCCTGGCCGAGGTATCAGAAGTAGCAGCACTGCAATTCCAAAAATCAGTCAGTTAACTCATGAGTCGACCAAAAATAAACTCATGTAGAGCAAGAAGACTCAAGTAGCATTTTTACCCTGATATGGTGGGGATCGACACCTTCATCTTTGGCAAGATCTTCGCCGGCCACGATGGCGCAATTCGAGATTGCTTCGGTGCCTTCTCAGTCGGCGCCGGAGAAGTGGTCCGAGGGCGCTTAGTCGACTGTGCGACAGCCGCGACCCCCTTGCCACGTTCAGTCGCAGGGTCATGGACGAGCTTCGATCGCCTTTCCGAGCGAGGCGGTGCAACTTCCTCCTCCTCCTCCTCTTCTTCCTCCCCATCAGAGTCATCATCATCATCAGCAGTAGCAGCGTCCGAGTCCCACTCCTCCTGGCTTTCGCCCCCACTTCCTTCCTCTTCTTCATTCGGCGTCTGTGCTCCATTGGGCATCGAGTATAGTTCGGTGAAGGCCTGACAGACAGCAAAATAAAGATCAATCTACCAATTTGCAGCGAAAGAAGAACAAGTATGGCAAGATTACAATTGGGGATAAAATGGGCATACCTTGTCTGGAGTGCTAGAATGGTCGAGTGGCGGAATCCTCCTGGCTCCTCGAGGGTTGTCTTTATTCCCTGTGACCGCGGCCATCCACCTCTCCAGTGTGGCGTCGTCGACTGCTTCTGGATAGACCCGAGTTTCATCCTCGGTTCCACAGTACAGCCACATACAATGGCCTCGGTATGGAAGTGGCTGGATGCGCCGCCTAAGGAAGACCTCCAGAAGGTCCATACCCGTCACTCCTTCCCGAACTAACTGGACTACACATTCCATCAACATCTTCACTTGGGCTTTCTCCTGGGGAGCACCTTCAGAGAAGAGGGCTTGTGCGCTCGGTGCATAGACAACGGAGGGAGACCACTCGACTGCCCCGGCGTCGACTCGTCCTGGCAGTAGAACCAAGTCGACTGCCATCCTCCGACCGACTCAGGGAGGGTCATGGCCGGAAAGGTGCTCTTGCTCCTCATCTGAATCCCCAGACCCCCACACATCTGAATAATCTTGGTCTTATCGTCATCTGGGCTCGCCTTTTTCACTGTCTGAGAATGACAAGTGAATATGTGCTTGAACAGACCCCAGTGCGGTCGGCAGCCCAGGAAGTTCTCGCACATGGACACGAAGGCAGCAAGGTAGGCGATGGAATTTGGATTGAAGTGGTGGAGTTGCGCCCCAAAGAAATTCAAGAAACCACGGAAGAAAACACTCAGAGGCAGGGAAAATCCACGGTCGATGTGGGTTGCCAGAAGAACACACTCACCCTCCTGCGGCTGTGGTTGCCACTTGTTCCCCGGGAGCCTCGCTACCCCGTGGGGGATCAAACCCTCGTTGGCCATCTCGGTGAGATCCCTCTCGGTGATGGTCGAGCGGATCCAATCCCCTTGAACCCATCCGTGCGGCAGGCGGGACCTTGACGAGGATCCGCCCCGACTGGTCGCTCTCCCTTTCGCCTTCCCAGTCACCGTCGCCTTCTTCGCACGCTCTAGAGCCGCCGTCTTCTCCTTCACCATTGTTGCCGGTGAAGCGTACGAGGAGTAGTTGGGCGGAGGCGAGGGCAGGCGCTGTGGGCGGAGGCGGAGAGGACAGAAGGAGAAGTGGGGAGGCACCGTTCTAAAACCCTCACCGGGCGCATTTTATAAGGGCGCTTCCGAGTGGATGACAAGTGGGCCCAGGCAATCCAATCACATCCCGAAACAGTCGCGCGTACGCGATACGTGGCGAAAAAGACGGCGCGGGAATCGAGGCGTCTATGCCCTATCCCATCCGAGCACTGCGGTCCGCCCCGCTTCGCGCGCTTCCCAAAATTCGGATCCCAGAAAATCAACTAACAACAGATTGATCTGTCAGACGAGAGATTTCCTGCGATCCGTCGCTCGGAAATCACTAAGTTCAAAAGTTCACTCGACGAGAGAAAAGAATGGATCAAGGCGACTGAAAGAAAAGTTGCTGTTATCAACGAAGAGATTATTGGTCCAAGATGATACATGTCCAAGAACACAAAAGCAGGTCGAAAATATTATCAACTCCTTCCTCACTCAAACCTCGATCCATTCGGGGGCTAATGATGAAGTCATGTACCTAGGGTAGGGTCATAGGCCTAATCTAAGTGCCCTACCCAAGGACACCCTCAGAAGAAACTGCCTTCCAGTAGACCAAGAGGGACTTCACTCAACGGACTCGAAGGACTCGACCATGAAGACTCACTCGACCACCAGGAGATCAAGAGCCACTGTGCATCCAAACGGTCTGTGATTAAGTAGTCTTTATGGCATTTAGGACACTTTATGTAAGGCGTTACCAGTAACGCGTAGACTTAATGTACTTTAAACCCTGCATTACTGAGGGCCGGAGGGGTCTGGCGGACACTATATAAGCCAGCCCCCTCTTCAGTGTAAAGGGTTTGCACCCCTGTAATCCATACATTCATAATCCAGTCGACTGCCTCCGGGCTCCGAGACGTAGGGCTGTTACTTCCTCCGAGAAGGGCCTGAACTCGTACATCCCTTGTGTTTACAACTACTCCATAGCTAGGATCTTGCCTCTCCATACCTACCCCCCATTCTACTGTCAGACTTAGAACCACGACACGCCTCGCAAGGCTTGGCCCCTCGCTTGGGTATTGAGCTTGAGCTGGTGAAGCTGGGCTGCATTGGGCCCCCACTTGAGCCACGCCGCAGGCCGCAGGCAGGCAAGTCTGGGGACCCCCATTCTCAGAACGCCGACAGAACCCTTTGGGAAAGGGCTCATCTCGGATTCGTGGGCCAAAACAGGGTGGGCCCAGCGCATCTTCTTCTTCTAGTGCCAGGGATCGGTTGAGGTGGTCGATCCGATGGCGGGCGTCGTTCTCTCCGACTCCCTCTCGGCGGCCAAGGCGGTCTCCGAGTGTCGGGTGCGTGATAGGCGGCGGAGTGGGATGCCTTTCTCCGCGAGGCGGAGGAGGCGGAGGGTGATGAAGTCATGTACCTAGGGTAGGGTCATAGGCCTGATCTAAGTGCCCTACCCAAAGGATACCCTCAGAAGAAACTGCCTTCCAGTCGACCAAGAGGGACTTCACTCGACGAACTCGAAGGACTCGACCAGGAAGACTCACTCGACCACCAGGAGATCAAGAGCCACTCTGCATCCAAACGGTCTGTGATTAAGTAGTCTTTATGGCATTTAGGACACTTTATGTAAGGCGTTACCAGTAACGCCTAGACTTAATGTACTTTAAACCCTGCATTACTGAGGGCTGGAGGGGTCTGGCAGACACTATATAACCCACCCCCCTCCTTAGTGTAAAGGGTTCGCACCCCTGTAATCCATACATTCATAATCTAGTCGACCGCCTCCGGGCTCCGAGACGTAGGGCTGTTACTTCCTCCGAGAAGGGCCTGAACTCGTACATCCCTTGTGTTTACAACTGCTCCATAGCTAGGATCTTGCCTCTCCATACCTACCCCCCATTCTACTATCAGACTTAGAACCACGACAGAGGGTCGCCCCAGCGCTCCACCGCTCGAGGGCGGCCGTCTTCATCACGCTCGATGGAAAGGCGAGTCAGGCTTCGGCTGGCAGCCGGCTCGTTGCCTCGTCTTCCGCGGGCGCCGCCAATCGGTGTCCGCGATGTCGCGCCGTGGTCCTGGCGAAGGGGCGGTTCTTCGTTCCGCGGGGCGGGTACTTCAACTCGGCAGCCGGCTTTGTGCTGCGCGGCGGCCGCGTCTAGGAGCTGCTGGACTCGCTCTGTCATGTGGTGACGCTCATCGCCCTTGTACTTATCCAGCTCATCCGTCACCTCCTGGGCGGCCCGGATGTTCTCTGCAGGCATGGCGTAGACGGGGCATTCTGCCCCGAACATGCTGGCGATGGTCGCGCCGCACTATCGGATGGAGCCAATGCGGCTGGGCCCCTCAAGAGCCGGCGTGCTGCCAACGGCCCGGCCCATCCGAGAGGCGTCGCACGCTGGCCAGTCGGCCAGCGCTCTCGAGGAGCTGGACGCGGCGTGCTTCCAGCGTCTCAGCGTCTGCGTCTTCTCGGATGGGCGCCGCCAGATCTTTTAGCGCCGCATCGAGTGGGTCTCGAGCGCCTCCGGCCGAGCGCTCGCCACTATTGATGACGACCACCTCCATGATGGTGCTCCCGCCACTATGCTTGCGAGGAGGCGGCTGGTCGTAGACCACCATGTTGGTGGGTTACACGTCAAGCGACGCCGTGTCAGAGTCGATGATAATCAGGTCGGTGGAGCCAACAGATTCTAGGTCCACAGCCGGCCCGCTGGTGATGTGAAGCTGGTCGAGGAGGCTGACGAGACGGCTCTCGGGGCAGCCAGTGCCCGCGTTAGAGGCCGGCTCGTCGGAGAGGTGAACCTCGCCAACAAGGTCAGTGAGGCAGCTCGCTGCGCATGCGATCTCCGCGCCATGCAGGGCATCGAGGCTGACGCCATCTGGCGTGCTTGGCTGGCTCCGCTCGCCAGTAAGGAACAGGGTTCCCGTCCAGAGCAAATCTCTGGGAGACGGTGCACCTCGCCCCACGGTGGGCGCCAAATGTCAGGGATTGGGTGCCACATATGCCAATGGATGGCTTATCATGGTGGGAGCGAGTGGAACATCCCCGATGCCTGGAAGCGGGATGAGGCGTAGACACGAATGCCAGCGTACTTTACCCAGGTTCGGGGCTCTCCTAGGAGATAACACCCCTAATCCTGCTCTGCAGGGTCTCCGCATGATCACTAAAGGCACAAGTGATACAAAGTTGCTCCTTGAGCTGTATGCTAGAGGTAGGAGAAGGCAAGGCTATCTCTCTCCTGCTCTAGGGATGTGGCTAGGTCTAATGGGGTGGGAACCCTTTACATGGGTGCCCTAGGGGGTTTATATAGGCCTACCCCCCAGGGGTACAATAGTAATCTGGCCGGCTGTTGTGCCCGGCTTTCAGTGTCTCCGGCCTCCGGCTTCTCCACCGACTACTGGGGCCTGCCGCCTGGTGGGCCTCGTCGACTGATCTGGTACGGAGCTGACAGGCCGCTCCCGCCGCTGGCGGGTCCAACTCAGTGTGGCTACAGTCCCACCGCCTGGTGGGTGATCACTGTAGTTCTGCGTACGCCGTCTTCCGGGGTGCCACTGCCCAGTAGGGCCCGTGCTCTGCGGGCCGTACCGATAGGCCATCATGGTGAACAGGGCTCCGCCTATCCGGAGTGAGGTCGGGGGGAGGTGGCAAGAGTGCCATGTCGTGCGGAGATCTCTGCCTGTACGGGGCACTATGGCCACGCTAAGCCCAAGATTCGGGGGTGAGGGCTTCACTGTAGCCACGCCCCATCTCTTCCTCTTGATGGGGGCACAAACCCTGAGGGCGCGAGGTGGCCGCTTGCTCGATGCCGTCCTCTCTAGAGGCCGGTGGCTGGAGCCGGCCGCCCGTGGTGCCGTCTGTTGGTGGTTGGCCGCCCTCCGGTGGCCGGCTGTCGAGCTAGCCGGCCCCCAGAGGGTGGAGCGTTAGCTTGGGACACGGCGAGGTGAAGCTGGCCCAAAGTTTTAATATGCTCAAGGACTCGGGTGAGGCTACCCGTGGCCCATTACTCCGACATATAACTTATATGCAGAAATTTAAAATGCAGCTTATGGTTACAAGTGTAAATGATAATATAAAGTACCTAAAGAACTGTGGAGCAAATCACCATATTGAAATGAGCACAGAGATCATGTATTACACCTAAGGTCTCCAGTTTAGGTGCAGAGAGGGTGGTTATTTGCAACGGTGAATAACTAGAATCAAGGATCAACCTTTGAAGTGAAGGGGCATCTTGGATGATAAGCTTCCTTCCATCAAAAGAAATTCCAATTCTTACAAGGTTAGGCGACTTTATTTGGAGATAACCGATTCTAACTGTGAAAACACACACCAAGCACTCCAGGGCATGGAAGCTGGAGTGGATGATGTTGTGCAATGAGGCCTCCGATATACGAACCCGCACAAGTGAAAATTTCTTGAGAAATGGGAGTCGAAGGTTTAGTTCCAGATTGTCTAGTAGGTAGCACATCACAAAGGTGGCGGTTGGAGAGAGGAGGAAAACCACGAGATGGACATCAGTGTTGAGGCCACAATTACATGGCGTTCGGTATGTGGTAGGTGAATTCCAGGGGAATAGTAGAACTCAAGCAGATGTAGTTCTGTGAATTTAGGGCATTTCAGCCAGGCGTCCACCATGCAGGGCATGGTATGCTTGCTCAGGTAGCATGACAGGATGCAGAGGCTTTGAACAGAGCCCTGGTGGGAGGAGATGATGGCTCTGGGGATTTCAAAATCATTGAAGAGAGATAGCTGATGACAGTCGAGATTAAGGGGCACGGCGCACCATAGAGGGCGCCACCGAATTGAGAGGACTTGGGTGCGGCAGCAGTCCTTTGTGGGGAGAAGCGAGATGATCTCCCCAAAGACGATGTTCGGGAGATCGCTGATGCGGTCCACATGAGATTCTACGGGTTCCTGGTATCCGGTTGGGGCGGGGTTGCCGCTTCTCCCCGTGCTGCCATGTGCGGGATCTACAACATGCGTCGTCGCTAGCGCGAGCCTCATCTTCGTGGCACTGGGGTCAGCCGGCTCCATTTTCTTCAAGGGCATCGCGTCGCACTTATGAATTTGAGCAGAGTAATGAATGACGAGCCTAGTTGTAGTGCGAGTGAAGCAGAAGGGGAGCTGGGGTTTTTCTGTAGTAGTGAGGAAGAAGGGGAGCTAGGGTTTTCTATGGGAGTGAGGTGAGCAATTTGAGGGTATGAGTGGTGTGAGCTGACGTGAGGTGGGTGGGAGTGAGGAGGAAGAAGAGCACCCATGTTTGGGGGGGTGTTGGGTGTGGCTAGCGCCTCTCATTAAGTAAATATATGGGCTTTTGAATTGATTTTACTATTTACTAGGTTGGATGGGCTGTTTTGTCTTGGGCCCAAAGAAACAATTACTACTAGTACAGTGGAGACACTCTACAACTACCTAGAAAAACAATTACTACAAGTACAGTGGATACACTACTGCTTCTGGCTCCTCCTAGGTCATCGAAACGTCTCCCTCTACTGAATGTCATTTTACTTTTGTTCACCGACATGCGGGCCATGCAGCGCACGGGCCCAAATGCCATCCACCAAATTAGAAGGCAGTATGCAGGCGGAGAGTCAACCCGGTCGTAGTGCGGAAGTAACAAGCCCTCATATCACAAAACCCCACTTCCCCACAGTCTATGTTTGACGGACGAAGCAACCATCATTTCACTCTGCGCTGAATCCCCTTCTCCCTCACTGTCTTCAATAAAGGCAACACTCGCATCTGCCACTGTTCTTCTTTCTCAACGAAGGGAAGGTAACACTACTAGGGAAAAGCTTATAGGCAGACGCTTACTAGTAGCATGGGTTTATACCCCTCGCTACTGCTACTTCCTAGTAGCGCGGGTTTTACCCTCGCTACTACTAAGTTGATATTAGTAGCGCGGGTTTTTACCCCTCGCTACTACTAAGCAGTCTCTACCGTGCCCCCCGGGCCATGCCATTGTAGTAGCGAGGGGTATGAACCCGCGCTACTACTAAGTTGATAGTAGTAGCGTGGGTTTATACCCCTCGCTACTACTAAGTAAAAGGTAGGTGAAGTCCCCATATCCTCGGCCGAATCCCTCCTCTCTCCCACACTCTCCCATTTCCCTTATCCTCCCACCCGTGATTCGCATCCTCACCCACCGCCACCGCCGATCTCACAACTCGGCGCCTTCCCCAAATTTGGTGACCTTCTCTCCCATCGCAACCCCCTCTCGGGCCCCTCCTTCCTCCTTCTCTGCTGCTGGAAGGATAGGGAAACCAGCAGAGCATCCTTCACGGTGGCGACCAGATCCACCATGGATGCAGCCACTTGCACCTCCTCACCGGGACAAGGCCTCCTGAGGACATGCGAGCACTATGGTCAAGGGTCCTATGACAAGCAGTAGCAGGTCACCGGGCTTCATCTAGGCTTCGAGCGTCGGCTCCAACTTCGGCGACCACCAGTGAGTTCCTCCTCCTACTCCTCTCTCTCTCTCTTCCTCATTCAAATAATGTTCTCTTCTTTTGTAGCAGCAGTAGAGATGAGAGGTGCGAGAACGAGTTGGGTGGCGAGCCACCATCACCATGAACAACTTCATCCCCTCTAGGACCAACAGCAGCCATGGTTGGAGAGGACAATGACGCCTAGCAGCAGCAACTATGGATGGAATTTTTTTAATTCCCAATTAGTTAGCAGTAGCGCAGGGCCTTGACCCGCTCTACAGCTAAATAGTAGTAGCGCGGGCGTCAACCACGTTACTACTATTAGAAGAAGTAGTAGCGAGGGTTATACACGAGCAACTGCTACAAGTTAGCTGTGGCGTCGTATCAGTAGCGCGGGCACCCGCGCTACTAATACACCCAAAACCCGCACTACTGCTAGGCTTTTCCTTAGTTGTGTAAGCGGATCCGTGATGTTGGTATATTTTCGTTCAGGAAAAAAAAAGAACTTCTGCAAAGCAGTAACCGATCCTCACTCTCTTTTTTGTTTCAGTATCATCGCGATTGTGTTTTCCTTTCAGTGGTCTCCTAGTATTCGTCAATTTCATGATGGGCCAAGGACAACCAGGCATAGATCTGTCGATATTGGAGCTAACGCGGGAGGCTAATCGCCACGTGATAGAGAGCTCCAATAAGATGGAGGCAGCCACCGAGCCGACCCCAGATATGCTCACGGCCATTACTGAGATGGTCAACGCCCCGTTTGAGGTTACAACCCCCGTGGCACTACAGTAGCAGTTTTCCCCCTTCGAGGATGTGTCCCCCCCCCCCCCCCCGCTGAGCTGCCCAAGGTGATTTTCTTCTTTGTCGATCTCGATTGTGGTTTTTCATCTAAGTATGTGGTAATGAATAATGCATAATTTTATTAGCTTCAATGCCATGCTATACATAGTGGTTTCAATAACTTGTGTTTCTTATACTGGAAAGTAATTCAGAATTTGTTTCTATTTCAATTAGAGCCCTAATGCAAACAAGGATTGTGTGTTTGTACATGTCACTCGCTATGAGGCAGATGACCTAAATATACACATGGGGAAAATAGAGTTCTTAGGCTGTTGGATCCTAGAAGCCATCTGCTCTTAAACCGATGTCGGGTTGTATTCCAGCCTCACTGTTGTCAGTCATGTTGTCCAGGTTGTACTGAAGCACAAGAAGTTCAAAGCTACTTCTTCATTTGTGATGCATATTGTTCTTGTCAAGCTTACGCGGGAAGATGACGTGGCATGCCTCCACAAACAAGTTTATGAGTGGCAAGGCCACAAGGTTATCTTCATGAAGGTTCACAGGATTGAGCTGCTGCCGGACGTCCTCGATGATGTTCATGGCAAGGTCCGTCTTGTGCCCAGCCGAAATTAGATCGAGGCGTGAAATAGTTGCCCCAGCTAGTGTTTAATAGTAGTTTGGATTGTGTCTAATTATCCAAACCTTTCCTATTATCGAGCCCACTAGGGCTAGTACTTTGTTTTAATCTGTGTGTGGGAACTGCTGCTACTTTTGTGTGCCCGTGAATCATGTGAGAACCATCATAATTTTGCCAAAATAGACGCGTCCTCACTAGTTTTTTCATGAATATGGCATGGTAAGACATAAGTTGTCACGGTTTATCGTACGAGCTGTGTGTGTTTGATGAAATAGAGTATTCGTTCGAGAACTATGGGCCGATGTATACATAAGTACTTTTAAACACTGTTGGTGCTACCCCACTTGTAAGCAGTTGTGCAAAACATGACACATTGGCTCAGCTCACTTCAACACTAGGCTATTGACCAGCTAACAATCAACAATCTGTTGTTCGACATATAAGCAACTATGCATCTTGTTACAACGGTTCATGCACTTAACTGAGGCCACAATGTAAAATTCCAAACGTTCACACGCTAGTCCAACGTTCATGTGGAACACTCACATTAAACTCAACTTCATTAAAAACTTGAAAAGCATAAGTTAAGCAATTTTATACATCTCAATGATTCATAGAACATAACAAACATATACTAGTTCACAGCAAAAGACAAAGTTGTGAGAAGGTTTACAAATCAGGAAAAAACAAGCAAGGCTTCTCTAAGCAAAGGGCCTCCCGGCAGGCTTAAATTTCCTGGAGTTCACTCTGGTTTTTTCTTGTTGCCACCATCCAGGGTTAGGTTCTCTCATTCCAGAATAACCAATTAAAATTGTGTTCTCAGATGGAATACTGAACTAAACCATGCAGTGTACTGACCAGCTGAAATTCTTGTGCATGCCACTAAATTTGAGCACCGCTATTTGCAGAAATAAGCAGACCGCAATGCCTCTTGTCCGCGCACGTGTCCAAAAAACATCGTGCATCCATGCCAGCTAGTACTCAGTCCATGGATGAACTGGTAGAAAGTGCATTCCGGATTAGGATGCAGTTGTTTTCGCTCATCCCTACACTACAATCAGGAAGTAAAACATACGAATCAACATCTTTTAGATTGCGTTGGTCATTCTACCTAGTTACTACCAGTGTAGGAATACCTGGAACACTGGTGGTTAAAGGACGACAGCTAGGAATAGCAATCTCATTTTGTGCAGTTGTACTAAAACAGAGGTGTGTACTTTTGATTGCGCAGATAGAAACGATATGGAGACGGACATCCCTATTTGCGCAAATACGAAATATGGTTATTTAAATAGTGACATATATTTGCAGTGGCGTATGATTAACAGCAGCATCTATTGTGTTATAATTGGCACTAGATTGACAGTATGAAAGTGCCCTTAAGTAAGTAGCATCACATCACATCAACACTGCCACTAGATTAACATGCAGAACAATAGCATTAGTATTACTGTCATGGGAGTAGCACATGGTCAGTAAATGTGCAATCAAATTTGTGCAGTTCCACTAGATGAAGCAATGTTAGTGGTGTGAGATTTAAGTGTAACTGCAAAAACACAATTCATGGGAAATAAAGAAGACAGAAGCACTTCATAAAATGGTGGTGGCATTGCTTCAATTCATCGATGGCACTAGACCAATACATATAGTGACATTAGGTGGCATTGCTTAATGCTTCATGTGATTTTACGTTGACGGTAGCAATATGGGTGTAGGGACAGCAGGGGCATAAAGTGGTGAGGCAGATGTGGTTGCCGAGAGCGGCAAACACTTAGGCAGCATGTCTGCATTTGTCCCACTTTTTATCTCCTCGGCGACATTTTCCTATGTGAGCACAGGAAATCTAGACCTGCTCATTCTCATTTGCGTTTTACCTCAACACCCCTCACTTTCTTTCCTTTTTCAACCAAGAGACAGGTCCAATTCCCCCCACCCTTCGCCATTCACCATGCTTTCTTCGCCTTTTCAACCAAGAGACCGGTTGGGTAACCAGTATTTACTACTTTCCCCCGTTTCCTCTTAGAACCAAGTCCTAGATTCATGCTACAGCTTTCCCACTTTCTTCCTTGTTTGAACCAACTCTTAGAGTCGATAGTATGAACTAGCTTTACCTCTAATAATAGTAAAAGTCTAGGTGTCTTTGGAACAACGGACGGAAGTACAAAAAGATCCACACGCGGCCAAGTGGGGAGCTGGGGCAGTAGAGCAAGGCAGGTTTTGAAGGAATATATAACTGAGGGTTGTCGGCATGTGGTAAAGACGGCATCGGGAGGCCGCATCTTGGCCACAATACCGCAAGGAGGAGGAAGGGGTCGGAGGCCCTCCCGAGCCGGTGCACTCTCAGAGAGAACGACACGGCCGCCGATCGGGACGGGCGGGCAGCCGTTGGTCTCCTCCCTCGCCGCTGATGACAGCGTGAACGATGCACCTACACCCCTGCCCCAGTCGAGGTGGTCCGGCCGGATTTGTGACCAGTCGTGGACAGAGAGAGAGTGTCGCCACCAATGTCTTGCTTAGATCTAGAGAGCATGAGAGAGTAAAAGAGAGGAACCCGAGTAAAGCAAGCGCTAAGGCTCCTGCTTATATATATATATATATATATATATATATATATATATATATATATATATATATAGTGGAGTGATTTTGTTGTACCAGCTTCAAAAAAATGTGCTCCTACGTGTACCCGCGAGTGGATGTCAGAGAACTAGTGCGTGTGTGCACTGCTTCTCTTCGTGAGAGTACAATGTACTATGCCCAAAGAACGTTTTCCACAAGAGTAATAGTATAAGTGTGTGACGTGTGAGCTAAAATAAAATGTGCGCGACGTCTTTTGTTTTTTAGAAGTTCTGAGGGTAGGGTGTGAAGAGCACATATGTGTGTGACGTCTACCTGCAGATAGACGGTGGGTGCGAGAGGACTCATGAGAGTCATGACTCGTGAGGGTGCGTGTGTGCGTGAGAGAGAGGGGGCACGTATCAATGCAATGCATGTGTCCGTAAATCAATATATGACAAACGTTCGCCACAAGCCTTTTCCTGACGAACGTCGTAAGAACCATTAGATCGGCATCCGACAGTGTCAGTTTTGCCATGTCATTTAACAGAAAAGCCACTCCTCCTACACACAAATCTTCCACATGAGTGGTACCAACTGCCGTATTCTCCCTCCATTACAGAATGCAGTGCATACAACTTTGTTGAAAATTCGAACCTCACAAAATTTTACCGAGTTTTCGTGTACCAAAATGCACATATAGAATATCCAGTATATATCATTTCATTCATCTTCGAGAGGTAACTATAAATATGGGGGAGGAGTCTACATAATAGACCATCGTATCACATGCAGCAATTTCAACCATCCTTTGGTGTGGAGGAATATCATAGGAACTCTATATGATATGATTTTTATAGGATTTTTTCGTTTGAGCCAATTGGTTCATAGGAATAGATTCATATACTACACATTTCAAAGGAAATAAACATGATATCATTTTTACAGCTTTAGAGCCACTTGGTTCATATGAATGGATTCCTATACTCCCATAATTTCAAAGGAAAATAAACATTACATATATTCAATAGAAAAGTGCCTATGATATGAACCAAATGACATCTCTTTTATAATCCCTCCTCATAGGAATTGACATACATGTCATCTCTAGATTCAATAGAAAAGTTCCTATGATGTGAACCAAATGACATCTCTTTTCTAATCCCTCCTCATAGGAATTGAGATACATGTCATCTGTAGATTCAATAGAAAAGTTCATATGATGTGAACCAAATGGCATCTATTTTCTAATCCCTACTCATAGGAATTGAGATACTCCATGTCATCTCTTTCCCTATTACTTCCATGTATACATCTTCTATTCCTAAATAGCTAGTACAACCCACTAGTAGCTTTTTTCCAAGACATGCAACTATGGCACAATAACAATATAGTGTGCTAATAACTTTGAAAGATGGTCGCTAGATGAAGCTAATTCGACAATGCCGAGATGGCAAATGCAAGCACTACTGGCCGTTGGATATCATCAGCATTCCACCAGATTCTGCCACATGTACAATTTAGAAGACTTCATGGTTTAACTTCAGCATAATGCACAAACCTCAAACCACAAGCACTTCTCCTTTGTTCTAGAATCTTCCGTATAATAATTGCCCAAACTTTTTTTCCTAAATGAATTGCCATAATTTGTTTTTTACATTATGCTTTACAATGCACAACCCCATGAATCTTAACATTTTTATAAAACTAATTGATTTTGAATGAGATGAACTATAAGAACTAAATGAACATCTAAATCATGCATATATGACTCAACGCTTTACATGCTATTATGTGTATTTATTCACAATTTGGTTTCCAAATCTCATGCGTTCAATGTATGTGTACCTTACTAGTTTTGAGTAGAGTAGCAAATTTCACGCGGCCGTGGGTATATCAAAATGGAGGGCCCATGCATCATTGCCTTTCGGTCGAACCTACGTCCAAAAATTTTTGTACGTATATCTCCACTGGTCACCGAACCGAAAATGTTGCCTCGTTCCCGTAAAACCAAGCAGCACACACATATTAAGGCGTTGACTCGAACTCAATCCGTCTCCTGTTTACTACGACGTGGCCACGCACGCTGTAGTACTCCTATAAACCCTACCACTGCATAGATCATCGGTTTTCTACAAGAGGACGAGGAAGAAGCGGATTTTTCGTGGAGGCACTTTAAAAAAAAGGATTTGTAGTGGAGATCCCTACCCTAGGGTTCCCTAGGTAGCTTCCGCACGCATCATTGGTTTTCTCTTTTCTTTATGCTCTTGTGCCCTAGAGTGAAATGATGGTTGCTTCGTCCGTCCAGCTTAATGTGGGAAAGGTGGGGATTTGTGATTTGACCCCTCATCGCTCATTTACTACTACTGCGATGCTACGACCGGGGTGCCTCCAATTCCAACCGCTGCTCCAAACTGTAATTTGGTGCATCGCACGTGGAACAACATGGTAGATGAGCCACATGTCGGCCAAAGGGGTCCTGTTAAGTGTGTCGCCATTTCGTGTGCGGACTGACCCTTCTTGAGTTGCTACGCCAACAAGATAGGAGCAGCCTACCACTTGGTTTTTCTCCTTAGTGAATCCCAACTATATTGGTCTAAAAAGATACGCACTGTACTACCATCTCCATCTTGGTTTATAGGGCGTGCACATAGTTCTAGGTCATCCATTTGACTAACTAAATATGAGTTACTCTGTCACAAAAAGTATATCAATGGATTCTTAAGCAGATGTAGTTTCTGTTCATCACATATATAGCCAGTTAAATTCTCAACCTAGAATGATATGCATGCCATGTAAAACGATACGGAGTAAGTAGTAAAAATGAGGTGATTTTAACGAGCAACGGGCCGGGGAGCATGGCCTGTCATGTGGTCCCACGTGTCATGATGTACCAAGGTGATGCGTGTGTGCCTCTTGAGGCAGAACAATGGCAGAAGCAATACTACGTGGTTTTCTTGAACGAGATGATGGCAAACCGAAGTGTGAAATAATGGTTGATCCATCCGTCTAGGAATGTGCGGCATTGTGATTTGACGTCTCATTGCTCATTACTACTACTGGGGCGGTACCACTGGGTTGCGTCCCCCTGCCGTTCTGCACTGTTATTTGGTGCATGGCACATTGACCCGTTTGCTATATGTCCCACATGTCAGCGAGAGGAAGTACAGAATTCATGAAAGCGAGCATCGACAGAGGAGTACAAGACACGGCTTGGTTTTTGCTGCTTCACACGATCCATCGATACTAACACGGACTAAAAAAAGGCGAGGGCGGGTCTTTTCCCGCACGGCAGGTAGGGGAGTTTGGCATAGTCTATTCGAGGCAAGAAGGCAGGAAGGTAAACAAGCAAATAAAGGTTGAGGACTTAGTTTTGGGAAAATCTGATTTTCGGAGTACGTACCCACTATGGAGGTAGTACTACTTACTACTCCCTCCTTTCCGGTTTCAGCGCTGCGGAGGACTTATGCACGATAGCACATATTAAGCCTTTCATGCATACTATCCAATACATATCAGCGGCTGGACTGCCCATCGTCCCAGAGTCGTGCACACATCAATCGTCTACGTAGCACTTTCATTCTGGTTTATAGGGCTCATCTAAAAGAATTCGTTTTCCCATTTTATAAGTCTCAAACCTACTAGTAGTAGTAGTACCATCACATATTGGATTTCGAGGTGCACTAAATCACCCGATGCAAGCAGTGTCAAGAGAAAACTCATCAATGCATGTAGAACTTCATGGAAATTTAGTGGTCGTGCATGCATTCGTTCTAATTAATGCCTCAGTAAACATAACTTCTTAAGAAAACGAGTGTACTAATTACTTGTGCAAACTATGAAATTAATCCCACCACTCACCATTTACCTTGGTTGGGGAGATTTTGAAATTGAGCCATAAAATGGAAAGGAGGGAGTAGTAACTTTTATCTCGATTACTATTTGTGGCCTTGTATAGATGCAAAATGTATTTTTTTATAGTGGCCTTGTATAAGTAAATGGAGCAAGTACTGAAGGACGTATATTCCAAACAATATAATAATCTCTCTAACCAAGGTAGGGACAAGGAGTAAACTGAGGGAGTAGTAAAAATTTCTCCTCGTCCTGCGAGCCACCGCGCGCGTGGGCGAGGGAGCAAGCGTAAGGCGTACTACTAAGCAAGCTTCAGCTCATCCTGTGAGCCACCACGCCCGTGGGCGGGGGAGACAACGTACTAAGCAAGCTTCACCACATTCTGCGAGTTGACGGGACACATCAAAACTACTCCAGTGTATAGAGCCTTGCCTCTAAGGTAGGCCCCACATGGTTTGCCTCTTTTTTAACATAACGCGTCAAGTTGCAATTTGTTTGTTCACCCGTGGTAAACGATCCTCCCTCCATCAAGTGGACAACTAGTACACGTGTCAAATTACCACGTGGGCTGCCTTTTCGTACAGCAATGAGCTCCACTGTGTACCCGCGCGGGTGTGGTTGGGAAAGAGACGGGAGTACGTGCGCCGTGCGTGCACCTCTTCTCTTCGTGCACGTCCCCCACCTACGTGTGTGTGTGAGAGTGATAAAAACCTAGACATAGTGCGTCGTCCATCCCCATGCCTCCACCCAGTCTGACCACCAGTCACCACCATGCCCCACTCCTCCACACCTTATCTCTCATCTTTCTCCCTCCATTTTTATATACAAGGCCACTATCAAAATTACAATTTGCAGATATACAAGGCCACTAACACTAATCGATGTACTATTAATGGTGTTTACCTCGTAGTACTAGCAAATGGGGACATTAATTATCCCTTGCATGCATGCGGGAGTGTGAGCATTGGCTTGATGTGCATGAAAGAGAAGAATACACATTAATTTACATGGCAAACAAGGAAACAAGGTGGCTTGCAACATTGACTTAGAAGACATTAATTTTTGCCTTGGTGCCTATAATATGGGTTTGTGGCCTTGTATACAATAGTGGAGTCCGATAAAATTCTCGAGATACCATTTTTCCGATAAAATTCTCGAAATATCATTAGTTTTTACACATGGGATTACTCCTGCATGGGAGAATCACAATAGGTGTTTTGTAAAAAAATGCATCTTGATGATCCGTGCAATGCACGAGCATCTTGCTAGTCCATGAAAACAACACATGGCAAATTTCACAGTGAACGAGGGATTTGAATTTGCTGGGAGGGGCTGTTTGGATCTTACCCGGGGTAGCCAAAATATTGGCGACCCTTTTGTCCACCGGTGGCTTTGCCACCGATGAACGAAGAATGACTCGGGTGCTCGTGCATCCTCAGCGCGCACGTTGGAGATAAGCTCGCACGAGCTATGCTTTTTTTGTCCCACCACACCACCAGAGCCATACGCAGACCGACCGGCGACGCGCAAATTATGCCATCCAATCGGAGCCGCACACATTACGACAGCAACTCAACCAACCGGACAAAATTCATGCAATACGGCGATATTTCATAAAAACAATGACGGAAATCATATAAAATACTGGATTTTCATACAAACATGACGGGTTTCATTACATTCGAATGAACTATGTGGTGCTAGTTCTGGACAATACAGGTATATAATACCTGGCCTAAATGGTCGCCCGCCAATCCATTTGTGATTCTCATGTCCGGCAGCACGATCACCGGACTGTGGGGAGCCCTGGAGGTATATGCTTCAGTGCAAAGGACTGCTCACTTCCCCACTGCCCAACTAATATCGTTGGCTGATGCCCAAGATGATGGTGGAAGGGTGTCGGTGTCAAAACCGGCGGATCTTGGGTAGGGGGTCCCAAACTATGCGTCTAAGGCTAATGGTAATAGGAGGCGGGGGCCACGATGTTTACCCAGGTTCGGGCCCTCTCTATGGAGGTAATACCCTACTTCCTGCTTGATTGATCTTGATGATATGAGTATTACAAGATTTGATCTACCACGAGATCGTAGAGGCTAAACCCTAGGAGCTAGCCTATGATTATGATTGTTGTTCTAAAGACTAAACCCTCCAGTTTATATAGACACTGGAGGGGGCTAGGGTTACACAGAGTCGGTTACAAAGAAGGAAATCTACATATCCGAATTGCCAAGCTTGCCTTCCATGCAAAGGAGAGTCCCATCCGGACACGGGACGAAGTCTTCAATCTTGTATCTTTATAGCCCAATAGTCCGGCATAAGCATATAGTCCGGCTGTCCAAGGACCCCCTAATCCAGGACTTCCTCAGTAGCCCCTGAACCAGGCTTCAATGATGATGAGTCTGGCACGCAGATTGTCTTCGGCATTGCAAGGCGGGTTCCTTCTCCGAATACTCCAAAGAAGATTTGGAACAAAAGAATCGTGTCCGGCTCTGCAAAACAAATTCCACATACCACCGTAGAGAGCACAATATTCCACAAATCTAATCTACTGACAACTTTTACCTGGTGTGACATCACGCCGTGGCCCGGTCATTATTCGAAGTTTTTCTCAACCTGCTATTGCACACCTTGCGAGGCGGTTTCATTGGCACGTCTTGTCGAAGCAGAGATCGTGTCCCCTTATCACGGGATACTCATCAATACGGGTGTGGGTAACCCAACCGCGCCATCAACACGACGCTTGGGGAATAAGCGAGTTTCCAGGGCAAGTGGGGAGGCACATGGTTTCTACCGCCTTTATAAATAGATAAGGATTCCCCTTTTTCACCCATGCCTTCTTATTCCTCTGCTCTCCATTCTTGAGCTCCAACTCCCAAGCTTTCACCTTCTCTGCAAAGCCATTTGAAGCATGTCCGGAGCGGGAGGCAAGTGGATGGCCTCCTCCGTTATGGAGGGAGGCATCACGAAGCTTTGGGAGGCCGGATACCTGTCCGCGAACATCGCGCATCGGCTTCCGGCCAAAGGGTAGATCATCCCTACCCCGAAACCCCTGGAAAGGGTTGTATTCCTCTCACACTTTGTCCGCGGACTAGGATTCCCCCTCCACCCATTCGTCCAAGGGCTTATGTTCTACTACGGGCTGGACTTCCATGATCTGGCCCCCAACTTCATCCTCAACATCTCGGTGTTTATCGTCGTGTGCGAGGCCTTCCTCTGTATTATGCCCCACTTTGGCCTATGGCTGAAGACCTTCAACGTGAAGCCGAAGGTGGTGTGCAGCCAGCAAGTGAAGTGCAGGGGCGCCATGGTGGGCAAGATGCCCAATGTCACCTGGCCCGAAGGTTCCTATGTGGAGACTATGAAGGGGTGGCAATCGGGGTGGTTCTACATCACCGATCAGCGCGACACCAACTGGAGGGCGACCCCCAAATTTTGATCCGGCGTCCCCATGTGGCTCACCTCCTGGAAAGAGAAGGGCTTAGCCTGGGGCTCAGCGGTGGAGCAGACCGGACTCCAGACCTGCGTCAAAAATATGATAGGCAAGAAAATCAAGCTTGTCAACGAGGTCCTGGTCATGCTCATCCGCCGGATCCGTCCGTGTCAGAGATGGGCTTACAATCTCTCGGAGTTTGACCCGTCCGAACACCAGACGCTACAAGAGCTCTTCGGCACGATGCACGAAGACGTCTGGAAGGTGCTCTTCAAGGCCAACGAGGTCCCTCCTCCCATAACCGAAGATCGCGAACTCAGCGCGAAACGCCAAGCCCATCCAGTGAGTTTTTATATTTTGCAAGATGTGCCTTTCACCAGCACTTCCGCGGGAGGAATTTAAGCCTCCATGCTGATTCAATCAGGACTGGATATTGATAGCGGAGCGGATTGACTGTCTGGCTCTGCTACCCGAAGATCAAGCATCGCCTCTCCTAATAAAGATGCTGTTTCTGGCGCCCTATGAGGTGCCGGAGAAGAAGGCCAAGAAGAAGGCCGCGGGGACCAGGAAAGGTCTCCGTCGCAAGGTGACATTGGACGTGACGTCCGAAGACACCAAAACACACTCCTCCAACAAAGACGAGGAGGAGGAAGATGGGGAAGAAGAGAAAGGCTGCCCCGCAAAGGGAGGCCGAGGTGTCCAAGAAGGGAAAGACCTTCCTTCCGGACCATTCCACCATCGCCACCTACAGCGGCGAGGAGTGGGAGCCCAGGGACAAGCCCCTGGCGATGTCATAAGTATCCGGCCACAATAGCATTTCCGGTATGTTTGTTTTATTGCTTCTTATCATGCAGACGTACACTTGCAGTCCGGCCAAATCCCACATCGAGGTATCCTCTTCGGAGGGGTCTCTGGGCCCGTCGGCGATGAACAACGATTCACTCCTGGCAGCCTCCTCCCTCAGGCCCCGGACGACACCGAGGTATTGTCTCAGAGGATACCGGGCCAAGGGGAGACAGTTCTGGAGATGCCCCCAGGCGAAATCCCAGTCGCCGGGCACATGGGGGGAAGACCCCCATGTACTCCAATAACGGGGGCTGCAGCAAGTTTGGCCCCCAGCCGGATACGGCTCCGGAACCCCCCGTGGTTCCGAATTCAGGCAAGCAGCCTCTCTCTAAGGGGGCGAGCCGCCTGTACCGATGACCTCTGTCCATCCAGAGGCATCAGACAACTTGCTAGAAGCGCTTCGCGGCGCTTCCATTGATGAAGAACACCGTACCATTATGAGTAAGGTGATTGAGAAGGTCTGGTCCGCCAAAAGTGGATTGACCGAAGCCTGCACCAGCCTCCTAACAAGCTTTGAGGTAAGTAATAAAATCGTAAGAAAATATCACAGTATAGACAGTAGCCCCTGATGCTCTGTTTGGTGTTCGGAAAGAAAGTCCGAATAGAGGACCAAATAACATCTACAGGAGTCTAATAGAAGATGTCGAATAAGCAGGCATCGCTGCTGGCCGCTGCCGCTTGTACTGCAGAGTTCTCCGGACTGAAGCGGGACCTGGAGCGGACCGAGGGAGAGCTTGGCCTCGTAAAGAGGCAGCTCGAGGAAAATAAAGGTCCACAATACCCCGTCTGTATATTTATAAAGGAAAAATGGTTTCTGCTAATAGAAGCGTCATGAAGTTTAATAGGGGCCACGACCGAAGTGGCGGCCCTTAAGAAGGCGCTGACCGAGGCCGAAGACAAAGCGGCCTAGGAACACACTGAGCGCGAGAAGCAAGAGGCCCGGGTCAATGAGGTCCAGCAAGAGCTCAACGATTTAGTCCAGAAATACGAGTCCTTGGAGCATGACTCTAATACTCAAGAGTCCGACCTTGCTAAGGCCCTCCAGAGCACACAAGACGCCAAAGCCAAAGCCCAAAAGGTCCTCCAAGAGATTTAGGTGGTCAAGAAGATTGTTGCGGGCAAGGCATTCATTATGCAAAGCAAGCATGTGAAGGAGACTTTCCTATTACTTACCTGAATTTGGAGCTCTCCAGGAGCATTCACAGATCTACCGCGCAGCTTATCTCATGCCGCAGAGTTCTACCGAGCCGAAAAACGGAGCTCGATGGAGAAGTTGTTCTGGTCTTAGTATCTTGGGACAGAATATCCGATGCCCTTGAGCGACCAGCTGAAGCAACTGGTCGAACTGCACAAGGTGGCCGAACTGGCCATGAAGGACCTCATAGTCCGGCTGTGGCCTGCCAAGCCTTTGCCCAACAGCTAATTCGGCCTCGTGAAGTGGCTTGTGAATGCCTGCCCGTGGCTCGAAGTCATAAAGCGGTCAGTTTGCATTGAAGATGCGTGAATGGCCTTCGCCCGTGCAAAAGTGCACTGGGCGAAGATGGATGCCGTGAAGTTGATGACAGAGAGGCCACCGAAGGGCAAGGAGGACCACCGGCCCGAAAAGTATTATGACAGTGTCCTGAAGGGCTCCCGCCTTGTGGCGGAGCAATGTGCGAAGGACGTAATCTTTGAGTGAATGCACTCATTTTATCCTGTACTATGAAACAAGTTCATTTGCGCAATATAACGCTTGTTGATTTAAAATTTTACCTTCTGTGCGGCCGCTTATAAAATTTGAGAGTTGGCCAGTCGTCGGCTTCTGCCCCCATGTAACTAGTACAGGGGTGTTCGGGATTTATCTAAACACTCTTTATCCAAATTTTTGGTCCTTTAAGGAGGTGTTTAGCGCAACGAACAAGGCAATTAGACTATACAACTTTATCACCCTCACTTAGCCATAGAAGTTCTATATTTTTAAATTTTGGCGTAGTGCCTGGTATTCGTAAGGCCGAATTTGGGGCGCTATACATGCCTAAATCGGACAAAGACCGATTCCTCGCCAAAAGTGGAAAAAATCTTTAAGGATTTGAAACCTCTCAAACAGCGACCAACTCTCGTCGCATAATGACAGTCAGTTTTCGGCTTTCTCTACTGAGGTGCTTGTCCGGAAGAACCGGGACACAATCGCAGTAGTTCTCCCTGTGCCACCTTAGCTAATATAGCAGAGCGTAAGGCAGCAAAACATGGGAGCAGGGCAACCCAACTATTGACCCAAGACATGATTTAGAGCTGATGCATATAATGCTATAAGTTCGGGGTGCCACACTGTCGAAAGTGTTTGGACTTTTCTTGCCGTGTTATAGGGTACACTGAAGCCCCTGGCGAACTAACAGTACCAGAATGTACAGGTGCAATTTGTGATAAATAAATAGCCAAATAAAAGAGAAAAAGAAATGTAGTAATAAGCTGACGCTGCACATTAGTTTCCATTGTTATTTGAATGATACGTCAAGGCGCATGTATACAAGTAGTGTGATAAGCAAAATAGAACTATTTGACATGTCCTAACAAAGAGCGAGCTGCGTGCGATTATGTAAAAATAGGTATTCCGATCATTATCAAAGACCACCTGGGGATTCCCTTGTACGTCAAAGCATCTTGCCTCCGTAGTGTTTTCGTCCCGTCATGGGTCCGATAATCAGGTTATAATAAGATAGGGACCTGAAAGAAAGAAAAGGGTGAAGCTATATGGGTCTTGGGGAGGTTAAGCCGCATTGTGGACCACATTCTAGCTGTGCCACCGCCTATGCCCATGGTATTTTAAGTGCGTAATTATGTACGCGCAGCAAAAATATCACCGCTTGACTGGGACTAGGACGGAGGCCAAATTGCTAGGCAAGCTCTGGACGGGCCGGATGATCCTGTTGCAGAGTACTTCGGACTCGCTTGACGGTGTCCGGGGGCTTAATTGCCGAATTGGAGGTCTGCCTAAGGAGGCTGCTCTTTACTTCTGCTGCAAGGGCTGCAGTGTGCTCCTCCGTACGGAGGGAGTGCTCTATGTTTCCATTGACTGTTATAACCCCGCGTGGTCCGGGCATCTTTAGCTTGAGGTTGGCATAGTGCGGCACCGCATTGAATCTGGCGAATGCGGTTCATCCGATCAGTGCATGATAGCCACTGCGGAAGGGGACGATATTGAAGATTAACTCCTTGCTTCGGAAGTTGTCCGGAGATCCGAAGACTACTTCCAGTGTGATTGAGCCCATGCAACAAGCCTCTACACCTAGTATGACACCTTTAAAGGTGGTTTTGGTGGGTTTGATCCTTGAGGGATCGATCCCCATTTTGTGCATTGTATCCAAATAGAGCAGGTCCAGGCTGCTGCCACCGTCCATGAGGACTCGTGTGAGGTGGAATCCATCAATGATAGGATCAAGGACCAGTGCGGCCGAACCGCCATGACGGATACTGGTTGGATGGTCCCTGCGATCAAAGGTGATCGGACAAGAAGACCATGGTTTCAACTTTGGGGCGACTAGCTCCATCGCGTAGACGTCCCTTAGTGCACGCTTCCGCTCCCGCTTGGGAATATTGGTGGCGTATATCATATTTACCGTTTTCACTTGGGGAGGAAATTTCTTCTGTCCTCCTGTGTTCGGCCCCTTTTCGTCATCACTATGCGGCCCCTTATCCTTGTTTTTGGCATTCAACTTGCCGGCCTGTTTAAATACCCAACATTCTCTGTTGGTGTGGTTGGCTAGTTTATCGGGGGTGCCATGGATTTGACATGAGCGATCAAGTATGCGGTCCAAACTGGACGGGCCCAGATTGTTTCTTTTAAATGGCTTTTTCCGTTGACCGGTCCTGGAGCCACTGAATCCGGCATTGACGGCCGTGTCTTCGGCATTATCCCCATTATTGCGATGCTTGTGTCTATTGCGCCGGGGCTTGCCGTTGCTATCTCTGGCGTCTGAAGTGCTAGGATTTCTTGATGTGCTGTTGGTGCGAGCCAACCAGATGTCCTCGCTCGCACAGATGCGGGTCACGAGCGTCGTAAGGGCTGCCATGGATTTCGGCTTCTCTTGGCCGAGGTGTCGGGCAAGCCATTCGTCACGGATGTTATGCTTAAAGGCCGCTAGGGCTTCGGCATCCGGACAGTTGATGATTTGGTTCTTTTTAGTTAAGAACCAAGTCCAGAATTTCCTGGCTGACTCTCTGGGCTGTTGGGTTATGTGACTTAAGTCATCAGCGTCCGGTGGCCGCACATATGTGCCCCGGAAGTTGTCGAGGAATGCATCTTCCAGGTTCTCCCAGCTGCCAATGGAGTTTGCCGGCAGACTATTCAGCCAATGCCAAGCTGGTCCCTTGAGCTTTAGTGGGAGGTACTGGATGGCATGTAAATCATCACCGTGGGCCATGTGAATGTGGATATGGAAATATTCAATCCATACCGTGGGGTCTGTTGTCCCATCATATGGTTCGATGTTCATGGGTTTAAACCCTTCTGGGAACTCATGCTCAATTACTTTGTCAGTGAAGCATAGAGGGTGTGCAGCGCCTCTATGCCAGGCTACATCGCAACGCAGTTCCAACGAGTCTGGTCTGCTGTATTCGGCCCGGCCGGATTTGTATTTAGTATATCCAACGTGGCGGTCATCGTCACGCGTTGGGGCGCTCCCCCGTGATTCCTAGATCGATCTTGACTGTCCTGTTTTGTTTTCCAATTCATCTCGCAGGTCCTGCGTGTAGCCCCGGGCCTTCATGTTTTTATTTGTTTGGCGCTGGGGTGCGGGCTGGTGTTCGGGCTGATACGCCGCCTTGTCTCGGCCACGAGGTGGCCGATCAGCCGCATCCTACGCTGGTAGTTTGGGCTCTAGTGCCTCGTCCTCGAGTTGAGGTAACAACCTGCACCTCAGGTAGCTTTTGGTTGGGCGGTCGAGTCCATATTCATCGGCTGCCAGGACCTCGGCCCATCTATCAGTTAGCAGATCTTGATCAGCTTGAAGCTGGTGCTGTTTTTTCTCCAGGCTCTTTGCAGTGGCTATAAGCCGGCGCTTGAAGCGCTCCTATTCGACAGGATCCTCAGGCATGATAAAATATTCGTCGCCGAGGCTCACCTCGTCTTCGGAGAGGGGCATGTAATTGTCATCCTCCGAGTCTCCGTCCATTGCCTGTTCATCGAGGCTAGCTTGCCCATCCTCCCGTCCAGCTTGCTCGAAGCTTTGGCTGGGCGGGATTGTTTTCGTCTTCGGCATCATCCGGAGTGCTATTGTCTCTTCTGCCGGTATTCCTATTTTTGCCATGGCGGGGCTTAGAGCGGCGCCGCTAACACCGGCGCTTAGATTGCTTCTCAAGGGGATTATCCTCCATTGCTTCATCACCATTGCTTTCTTTGGGTGTGTCCACCATATATATATCATATGATTAGGTGGTTGTTCAGAGCCCTGTGGGCAGTGGTTCCTGTTCTTCTCTGGCATCATCGTTCGTACCGCTGACATCTTCGGAGTTGAAATCAAGCATGTCGGTTATCGTTGACAGTGGCTATTAAGTGGGTGGTGGGTGGGTAACGAATTTCTTCGTCGTCCACTTCCCACTCAAGCCGGGTATAGTTCGGCCAAGAGTCTCCTGACAGGGAGAGAGATTTTAATGAGTTTAGCACGTCACCCAAGGGTGAGTGCTGAAAGATATCCGCGGAGCTAAACTCCATGATCGGTGCCCAATCAGGTTTGGTGGGCATGGATGCATGCGGTTCAGAGCCCCTGGCCGGAGAAAAGTCCGAGGGTCCGAAGACACAGACCTCCTTCGAAGTGAGATCTGTGTTCGGCTCTATCGCCGTTGTGTGTGCAGCCTCCGTGGCGGGGTCCATCCACCCGTCCTCGGATGGCAGGATCTACGCCGGATTTGAAGCCAGGGCAGCTGCAGGTGCGGTCTCATGAACATCGTCCGATGATAGATCTAAGTCATGCTCATCGCGACTGTAGGACGCACTTGTCATGGGCTCAAATCCGTCGAAGATCAAGTCTCCTCGGATGTCGTCAATGTAGTTCAAGCTTCCAAACTTGACCTGATGGCCAGCGGCGTAGCTATCGATCTGCTCCAGATGGCAAAGTCAATTGACCTACAGTGCAAAGCCGCCGAATACGAAGATCTGTCCGGGGAGGAAAACATTACCCTAGATTGCATCATTGTAGACGATGGAGGGAGCCATCAAGCCTTATGGTGACGACACAGTGGAACTCTCAATGAAAGCACCAATGTCGGTGTCAAAACCGGTGAATCTCGGGTAGGGGGTCCTGAACTATACGTCTAAGGCTAATGGTAACAGGAGGCGGGGGACATGATGTTTACCTAGGTTCGGGCCCTCTCTATGGAGGTAATACCCTATTTCCTGCTTGATTGATCTTGATGATATCAGTATTACAAGAGTTGATCAACCACGAGATCATAGAGGCTAAACCCTAGGAGCTAGCCTATGATTATGATTGTTGTTCTATGGAATAAACCCTCCGGTTTATATTAACACCGGAGGGGGATAGGATTACACAGAGTCGGTTATGGAGAAGGAAATCTACATATCCGAATTGCCAAGCTTGCCTTCCACGCAAAGGAGAGTCCCATCCGGACACGGGACGAAGTCTTCAATCTTGTATCTTCATAGCCCAACAGTCTGGCATAAGCATATAGTCTGGCTGTTCGAGCACCCCCTAATCCAGGACTCCCTCAAAGGGGGCTTCTCTGCTTCTGTGGATCCCATGCGGGGTCGACGAAGGTCCTCGCAACAAAAGGACCCGACAAGACACCTGTTGTTTATGCCCGTGTCGCCTCCGTGGTGTCCTTCATGGGACCCAAGCGGCGGCGGCCTCCCATGTTCTACTTCTCCTCGATGATGGCGGCGGACACGGAGGTGCTGGCCACCGACTTGTCGCTCTCCGCGCACCCGGCTTCTGTCCCTGCTTGCATATCGCGACCACCAGCATGGGAGTCTCAGCCACAGAAACGGGAGACGCAGTCGCAGACACAGGAGGCGCGGTACGAGGCGGCAGCATGGACGGCAGTGATGACGCCCATGTGCTGCTCCTCATCGAGCTGGCCTGGAGCGGCGAATTTGCTGAACCGCACGCCGGCTTGGGGCAGCAACTGGCTTTGTCGGGCGAGGGAAGGGAGGTGGATTAGCGAGCTGCATAGCTCATATCCGGCGGGCTCAGCGGGCCACCCAGCTAACTTGGATGCGGGATAACTACTCTTCCTAAGCCATTGTAGAGTGGAAAAAATGGTGAAGGAGGAGATAGGGGAGTGCCGGAGGTCTGCGATTCTTGGCCGGCGTTTGGACTCGTTTAAATAGGAGATTAAATATGCGGCGGACGGGAGGAGCTCGGCCAGTATTGTGTTTAATGCCGGCCCGGTCATGAACTGACATGTGTCCAGAGTGGGTTTCTCGGCTTCCACACGGGCGGGTTTCATGGAGGCGTTTGAATGCGGCAAGGAGGCGTGTTCAGCCGGGCGTGCAGCGAGTGGCGCCCTCGACTCTGACGTACGACACCGCGCTGTTCTTCCACGGATGTGTGGGTACATGGCATGCATGTTAGTGACCCAACACAGGCAGCGCACGGCATAGGAACTTTTGGTGGGCCAGTGCAGTCAGAAGTGGGCATTTCATAAACCAATGATTGTTCATTGAGTGTCATGTCATCTATTTCATGTAGATAAGTCTACTATATAATGTAAGAGAATTTTAAAATTTTCATATATACGTTGATAGCCCGTTTGATATGTTATGATTCATAAAGACTGCTGCAAACATCAATGTTCTGCTTATCACATATAAAATTGATTAATACATGTAACAATCCATGTCCTTAACAAAGGGTGCATGCACGTATAGGTTGAGCGTGTGTCTTGTGTCGTTTGTTGTGTGCATGCTGGCGTGCGAGTGTTGCATGCATGCATGTGTATGTTTCAGTCTTGCATGCATGTGTGCGTACGTGCGTGTGTTCGTGAGTGCATGTGTAGGTGTTAGTGTTGCACACCTGCATGTGTGCGTGTGTTCGTTATGTGTACGTGTTAGTGTTGCACACCTGCATGCGTGCGTGTGTTCGTGGCGAGTGTTGTGTGCGTGCATGCGTACGTACAGGGTGAGGCTACACGTCAGTCGACTGACTTTTTCATCTCTGGTCAGTAGATTTTCCAGCCGTTTGGATATGAAATCAAGGGCCTGCAATTTATCTTCAACCTCCACCCCCCTGAGCCGCCAGCCACCACAGGCTGAACCGCCGACACCCGCCGCCCGCGGCCGGCCCAAGCCGCCATGCCGCCCCGCCTGCCCCGCCCGCCCCAAAACAACTCCCCACCGCCGGTCCACCGCCGCCCCGACCATCCCTCTAGGCACCCTCGCGCTGAGTTTTTCTCCGTCGATCCCCACGCCACCGCCCAATCACCCCCCCCAACCGCCGGCGACTGCCAACCAGAGGTCTCACAACTTCGAATCCCCATCGACTACTAATTTATTACCATTTATGTCCTTCATATACACGCTGGCGGGTGGGCCCTATGGTAATGTGCACTGCTGAATGTGGACCGTTTGATTGGTCAATTGATCGTGTCATCGACAAATTATGGAGTTGTATGGTGAGCCAGTGACCGTATGATCACCCTAAAATATATTTTATTAACACAATACAGACTCGAACTACCATTTCTTTCTTCCATATACGCGCTGACTGGTGATGTCTACTTCACAGCCTTCTTCTTGTAGACATTGTTGGGCCTGCAAGTGCACAGGTTTGTCGGACAGTAGCAAATTTCCCTCAAGTGGATGACCTAAGGTTTATCAATCCGTGGGAGGCATAGGATGAAGATGGTCTCTCTCAAAAAACCCTTCAACCAAATAACAAAGAGTCTCTTGTGTCCCCAACACACCCAATACAATGGTAAATTGTATAGGTGCACTAGTTCGGCGAAGAGATGGTGATACAAATGCAATATGGATAGTAGATATAGTTTTTTGCAATCTGAAAATATAAAAACAGCAAGGTAACTAATGATAAAAGTGACCGTAAACGGTATTGCAATGATGGGAAACAAGGCATAGGGTTCATACTTTCACTAGTGCAAGTTCTCTCAACGATAATAACATATATAGACCATATAACAATCCCTCAACATGCAACAAAGAGTCACTCCAAAGCCACTAATAGCGGAGAACAAACGTAGAGATTATGGTAGGGTATGAAACCACCTCAAAGTTATCCTTTTTGATCAATCTATTCGAGAGTTCGTAGTAAAATAACATAGAGCTATTCTTTCCGCTCAATCCATCATAGAGTTCATACTAGAATAACACCTTAAGACACAAATCAACCAAAACCCTAATGTCACCTAGATACTCCATTGTCACCTCAAGTATCCGTGGGCATGATTATATGATATGCGTCACACAATCTCAAATTCATCCAACCAACACAAAGTACTTCAAAGAGTGCCCCAAAGTTTCTACCGAAGAGTCAAGAAAACGTGTGCCAACCCCGATGCATAGGTTCATGGGCGGAACCCGCAAGTTGGTCACCAAAACATACATCAAGTGGCACATGATATCCCATTGTCACCACAGATAAACACGGCAAGACATACATCAAGTGTTCTCAAATCAAAGACTCAATCCGATAAGATAACTTCAAGAGGGATACTCAATTCATCACAAGAGAGTAGAGGGGGAGAAACATCATAAGATCCAACTATAATAACAAAGCTCGCGATACATCAAGATCGTGCCATCAAGATTGACTCGCGATACATCAAGATCGTCCTCGAGTAGGTAAATGATAAAGAAAGAATTTATGAAGTGTGAATGCTAGAAGGTGCACAAGTTTCATCAATGATAATTTCAATCACCTTTTCTAGCATGATATTATGTCATAACAGTAGTTCATCACATCAAGCTTCTCACGATAAAGTAACAAGCAATTCACATGTCAAAGCATAGACCATAAGCTTTCTTGAAAACTGGCAAACTTCATTCTCAGTCATCAAACGATTGCAATTCATCTTATTTTCAGGAATAGCAAACTCCACATACTTAAATATCATATAGTCTTCTACAATTGCTAACACTCACGCAATACTAATGGTTATGGAGTTTCAATTAGACACTGAGAAAGATAGGGGATTATAGTGTTGCCTCCCAACGTATTCACCTTTGGGTGATGTCAACAATAATAGTTCACGCTAACTTACATCCAATTGGATATATATATCAGGATCACACAAACACAAAGTGCTTGCCAAAGGATAAAATGAAAAAGGGAAAGGTGAAGATCACCTTGACTCTTGCATAAAGTAAAAGACATAAAGTAAAAGATAGGCCCTTCGCAGAGGGAAGCAAAGGTTGTCATGCACTTTTAGGGTTGGATGCACAAAATCTTAATGCGAATGAACGTCACTTTATATTGCCACTTGTATATGGACCTTTATTATGCAGTCCGTCGCTTTTATTTCTTCCATAACAAGATCGTATAAAGCTATTTTCTTCACACCAAAAGATCATACATATTTAGAGAGCAACTTTTATTGCTTGCACCGATGACAACTTACTTGAAGGATCTTACTAGTCCATAGGTAGGTATGGTGGACTCTCATGGCAAAACTAGGTTTAAGGATATTTGGAAGCACAAGTAGTATCTCTACTTGGTGCAAGGAATTTTGGCTAGCATGAGGGGGAAAGGCAAGCTCAACATGTTTGAATGATCCATGACAATATACTTTAAATGAGATGTCGGAAAACATAAACCATTATGTTGTCTTCCTTGTCCAACATCAACTCTTTATCATGTCATACTTAATGAGTGCTCCCAATTATAAAAGATGTCTAGGATAGTGTATTTATATGTGAAATCTCTCTTCCTTCAATATTCTTTCATGAATTGTTCAAATAACCAATACAATGCTTGCTAACCTTCAATAAATTTACAACCTCTACTTCTTAGATGTGAAGTCATTACTCCCCATGGAATAAGCAAATGAAACATAAATAATTTCAGATTTATGACAATCAACTCATTAACCATTTACTCATAGGATATAAGTGAAGCACACGAGTAAATGAAAAACTACTCCAAAATGATATAAGTGAAGATCAATGAGTTGCGAAATAATTATGTAACTATATGAAGACTCTATCTCATTTAAGAATTTCAGATCTTGGTATTGTATTCAAGTAGCAAGCAAAATAAAATAAAATGACATTTCAAGGATAGCACAACTCATGTGAAGAAGCAAAAACTTAGGCTCAACCGATACTAACCGATAGTTGTTGAAGAAGAAAGGAGCTTAGATGCTTGAGACTTCTTGAAATATTATCTTGGGGTTCCTTGGGAATCCCCAAGCTTGAACTTTTGTGTCTTCTTAATTCCTCTCATATCATGGTTTCTCTTTTTATCAAAAGCTTCATCCACACCAAACTCAACAAGAACTCGTGAGATAGGTTAGTATAAACCAATGCAAAACCTTATCATTTTATACTGTAACAAATAACTAAAATTATTATGCCACATTGCATACTAAATGTCTCTGCATATTTAACACTCCTATCCTCAAATAGAATCACTAAACAAGCAAACATATGCAAACAATGCAAACATAACAGCAATCTGCCAAAACAGTACAGTCTGTAAAGAATGCAAGAGTATCAATACTTCCCTAATTCCAAAAATTATTATAGAAAATTCCCACTGTAGTAAATTCATCAGAGCTCAATATGCAAAAAGTTTCAACATTATACCATTCTCTGACTTTTCTAGGGAATTTTTGCAACAGCGGTAAACTTTCTGTTTTCAAACAGCAACATGTATACTTGCAAAATAAGCATGGCAAAGGCTATCCTTGACTTCTTTATTGAAACTAAAGATGCAAAACATTAATATAAATAACAGCAAGCAAATACTAACAAAATAAAATGACGCTCCAAGCAAAACACATATCATGTGGTGAATAAAAATATAGGTCCAAGTAAAGTTACCGATGAATGAAGACGAAAGAGGGGATGCCATCCGGGGCATCCCCAAGCTTAGGCTCTTGGTTGTCCTTGAATATTACCTTGGGGTGCCTTGGGCATCCCCAAGCTTTGGCTCTTGCCACTCCTTATTCCATAGTCCATCGAATCTTTACCCAAAACTTGAAAACTTCACAACACAAAACTCAACAAAAAAACTCGTAAGCTCCGTTAGTATAAGAAAATAAAACTACCACTTAGATACTGTAATGAACTCATTCTAAATTTATATTGGTGTAATATCTACTGTACTCCAACTTATCTATGGTTCATACCCTCCGATACTACTCATAGATTCATCAAAATAAGCAAACAACACATAGAAAACAGAATCGGTCAAAAACAGAAAAGTCTGTAGCAATTTGTGTACCAATCCAGAGCAAAAAGAATCAGATCAGAAGCACGTTTCTATGAATTAACAAAACTAATTTACTGGGTGCAAAAGTTTCTGATTTTCAGCAGGATCAACACCACTATCACCGTAAGCTATCCTAAAGGTCTTACTTGGCACTTTATTGAAACGAAAGCTATAAAACATGATTACTACAGTAGCATAATCATGTGAACACACAAAAACAGTAGGGATAAATATTGGGCTGCCTCCCAACAAGCGCTTTTCTTTAATGCCTTTCTAGCTAGGCATGATGATGACAATGATGCTCACATAAAAGATAAGAAATGAAACATAACGGGAGCATCATGAAGCACATGACTAGAACATTTAAGTCTAAACCACTTCCTATGCATAGGGATTTTGTGAGCAAACAACTTATGGGAACAATAATCAACTAGCATAGGAAGGTAAAATAAGCATAGCTTCAAGATTTTAAGCACATCGAGAGGAAACTTGATATTATTGCAATTCCTACAAGCATATATTCCTCCCTCATAATAATGTTCAGTAGCATCATGAATGAATTTAACAATATAACCAGCACCTAAAGCATTCTTTTCATGATCTACAAGCATAGAAAATTTACTACTCTCCACATAAGCAAAATTGTTCTCATTCGGAATAGTGGGAGTAAACTCAACAAAATAATTATCATGTGAGGCATAATCCAATTGAAAACTAAAATCATGATGACAAGTTTCATGGTTATCATTGTTCCTAATAGCATACAAGTCATCACAATAATCATCATAGATAGCAACTTTGTTCTCATAATCAATCGGAACCTCGTCCGAAATAGTGGAATCATCACTAAATAAAGTTCACACTCTTCCAAATCCACTTTCATGTTCATCACAATAAGATTCAACATCCTCTAAAATAGTGGGATCACTATTTCCTAAAGTTGACACTCTTCCAAACCCACTTTCATCAATATAATCCTCATAAATAGGAGGCATGCTTTCATCATAATAAATTTTCTCATCAAAACTTGGGGGACAAAAAATATCATATTCATCAAACATAGCTTCCCCAAGCTTGTGTCTTTGCATATTATTAGCATCATGGATATTCAAGGAATTCATACTAACAACATTGCAATCATGCTCATCATACAATCTAGTACCAAATATTTTAATGCATTCTTCTTCTAGGACATGAGCACAATTTTCCTTACCATCATTCTCACAAAAGATATTAAAAAGACGAAGCGTATGAGACAAAGTTAACTCCATTTTTTTGTAGTTTTCTTTTCTAAACTAAACTAGTGATAAAACAAGAAACAAAAAGATTCGATTGCAAGATCTAAAGATATACCTTCAAGCACTCACCTCCCTCGCAACGGCGCCAGAAAAGAGCTTGATGTCTACTACACAACCTTCTTCTTGTAGACGTTGTTGGGCCTGCAAGTGCACAGGTTTGTAGGACAGTAGAAAATTTCCCTCAAGTGGATGACCTAAGGTTTATCAATCCGTGGCAGGCGTAGGATGAAGATGGTCTCTCTCAAACAACCCTGAAACCAAATAACAAAGAGTCTCTTGTGTCCCCAACACACCCAATACAATGGTAAATTGTATAGGTGCACTAGTTCGGCGAAGAGATGGTGATACAAGTACAATATGGATAGTAGATATAGGTTTTTGTAATCTGAAAATATAAAAACAGCAAGGTAACTAATGATAAAGTGAGCGTAAACAGTATTGCAATGATAGGAAACAAGGCATAGGGTTCATACTTTCACTAGTGCAAGTTCTCTCAACGATAATAACATAGATAGACCATATAACAATCCCTCAACATGCAACAAAGAGTCACTCCAAAGCCACTAATAGCGGAGAACAAACGTAGAGATTATGGTAGGGTATGAAACCACCTCAAAGTTATCCTTTTTGATCGATCTATTCAAGAGTTCGTAGTAAAATAACATAGAGCTATTCTTTCCGCTCAATCCATCATAGAGTTCATACTAGAATAACACCTTAAGACACAAATCAACCAAAACCCTAATGTCACCTAGATACTCCATTGTCACCTCAAGTATCCGTGGGCATGATTATACGATATGCGTCACACAATCTCAAATTCATCCAACCAACAAAAATTACTTCAAAGAGGTCCCCAAAGTTTCTACCAGAGAGTCAAGAAAACGTGCGCCAACCCCTATTCATAGGTTCATGGGCAGAACCCGCAACTTGGTCACCAAAACATACATCAAATGGCACATGATATCCCATTGTCACCACAGATAAACACGGCAAGACATACATCAAGTGTTCTCAAATCAAAGACTCAATCCGATAAGATAACTTCAATAGGGAAACTCAATTCATCACAAGAGAGTAGAGGGGGAGAAACATCATAAGATCCAACTATAATAGCAAAGCTCGCGATACATCAAGATCGTGCCATAGAGAGAACACGAGAGAGAGAGAGAGATCAAACACATAGCTACTGGTACATACCCTCAGCCCCGAGGGTGAACTACTCCCTCCTTGTCATGGATAGCACCGGTATGATGAAGATGGGCACTGGTGATGGGTTCCCCCTCCGGCAGGGTGCTGGAACGGGCTCCCGAGAGGTATTTGGTGGCTACAGAGGCTTGCGGCGGCGGAACTCCCGATCTATCTTCTCCGTGGATGTTTTAGGGTACGTGGGACTATATAGGTGAAAGAAGTCAGTCAGGAGGTGCTTGAGGGGCCCACGAGACAGGGGGCGCGCCCAGTAGGGGGGGCTCCCCCCTATCTCCTGACCTCCTCGAGGATCTTCTGACGTGAACTCCAAGTATCCAGGATCATATTCTTCCAAAAAATCACGCTGCCGAAGCTTTCATTCCGTTTGGACTCCGTTTGATATTCCTTTTCTTCGAAATACTGAAACAGGCAATAAAACAGCAATATGGGCTGGGCCTCCGGTTAATAGGTTAGTCCCAAAAGTAATATAAAAGTGTATAATAAAGCCCATAATCATTCAAAACAGATAATAAAATAGCATGAATGCTTCATAAATTATAGATACGTTGGAGACGTATCAACAGGTGGGGCCCATGGTTATGCGCCCTGATGGTGCAACACTTGTTGCGCCACGTGGAATGTTTGACTGGTCAATTGATTGTGTCATCAATAAAATACGGAGTTGTACGGGTGAGCAAGTGACCGTATAATCACGACATGTATTTTTTTAACACGATACAGATGCAAGGGCTCATATATACGTGCAAGCACTCACCGCTATAAGCACACACACGCAGACCCTAACCCTATGAGCACCTTCGAGAGAGTGAGCCAGCATATGATCTTGAGATTTTACAAAGTCACCATAGGTGCCTCGTAGCCGAGTGGAACGTCTCCTCCCACTGAACGCACATCGCCGGAAAATACTGAAATTAACCCAGGATAAATGCGAGCACCGGGACTTTAACCCTGGTGGGCTCGAGTAACCACTGTCCTCCTAACCATCCAACCACATGTTGGTTAGCACCACAAAATGTATGTGGTGACCATGATGAGCTTATTCACAAGTCCAATGACCATATCGTGTTGTCGCTTCAAATACAATGACCGTAAGTGTCGTCAACAAAATACGGAGCACGCATCAAATACAAAGTCCGTCAGTGTCATCAACAAAATACGGAGACGTATCGTGAGCTAGATACCATATTATCACCACGAGAATGTATACGGTGACCGTAATGAGCATATTCTAAAGTCCAATGACCGCATAGTGCTTTCACTTGAAATATAGTGACCGTCGTGCGTCAATGTGTCGTGGGCATGCATACTTTTAGAGGGCCGAGAGATAGTTTGTGTGCGTACGTGAAAGTGGTGTAGAAAGAGGGGGTGTCCGGTGGAGACAAGGAGAGATATGCCCTTTGTTTCTCTTTCCCGTGACTAATATTTTAGGAGAAAATATAAACATTCACAATGCAGAAAAATTATTTTTGGATCCACCATGCAATTAACTTTCATGTATAACATTGTACTATTGTATATGCTTATTTTCTTAGTGGCCGATTGCATGTGTGGTGTGGTGGGCACATCATATCTAGTTGTGGTGGGTCAACATGGGGACTCATGGGTCGGTTCCATCCTGCGCCACATAGGTTGGACCGACATGCACTATACGAAGAGCCATGTGGAGGACTCGACGTACAACACGAAGCTACTAGAGTCGTGGAGGACTCTATCCCCACTAGTGATAAGCCGACTATATATGATTTGTAACCCTAGGCCCCGAGTATGTTATAGAAGCTTGGGGGCTAGTTCGTCGATAGTATACACACACGCACAATGCCTGGTATTCACGTGTACATTGTACACACCCCTATCACTAATATACAGTACCGAGAGTAGGCTTTTTCCTCAACTGCAAGGGTCCGAACTAGGGTAAAACATTGCCTCGTATTACCATCCAGCCTAACAGTAAGGGATATCCTACCGAATGATCTGATGGAATCATATCTGCCAACTACTAAGAGAGAGGTGTGTCTGGGGGGGGGGGGGTCGGGGGCAATGTGTGCAAGAGAGGCCTAAAGATAATGTGCATGCGGGAGACACGTAGGCACATATATGTCCGTATAGAGGGCTAGTAGAGACCATGCATGTGCATATATGCATGTGAGAGAAATAGTGTTTTCCAACTGAGATTAGTGAAAAGAGTGGTACATAGTAGTCAGAGAGAGAGAGAGAGAGAGAGAGAGAGAGAGAGAGAGAGCATGTGCGTGAGACACCCCGACATCCTGGGAGAGATTGTGAGCATGTGTGAAAGAGAAATGCCGATGCATATAAAGTGTGTGCACTCATGCGTTAGATAGAGAGATATATAGCACGTTTATGAGAACGGGCCGAGGCATAGTGCATCTACGTGTAAAAGGCGGTTCTAAGCATTAAATTAAAATACAAATGGCATTATTATTTTTGGTTGAGATCACGAATTTTGCAAATTGCGTATGGGCGAAAATCGGTCTATCAGACACCCATACTCTATTGAATTCTAGCATGTGCATGTGTTTATTTCATATTATCGATCCATAGAGTGAGAGCGGTTTGAAACACTGGCAATGCATTGCTTTTGGAATTCATATATAAACATTAATTAGTGCACTCCATGTTGTTAGTGTGAAGCACTTCATACATTTCTCACTTACATGGATACATTCCAAATTGCTAGCTACAAAATAGAATACATGTTGAATTCAACATAAAGGGGGTTTTGAAGATTCGAATTCATAGGAAGTGCATTCATCTATTTGAACCCGAGATAATGGCATTTGCCAATCAATATCTAAAAGGGGGCATCAATCCTTGCTGTGCATTTGAACATGCTATATATTCATACGCATGTCTAACTTTTTTTTTTTGCAACCAAGGAGATTATATCCGGAACCATGCATGAACTGAGGTAAGTTAAATATTTTTTAATATATACTCGTGTACAATGTATATTCAAATGTACCCCCTCCATTCCAAAATAATCATAGCTTTAGGATTTTCAAGAGTAAAGATTTGTGAAGTTTGACAAATCCTGAAAGTTCAATTCAATAGAACCGAAAACGTTAATGCTTCTACTCCCAAATATTGAATGAAGAGCCAAATAAGCCTCTGGTCACCCGAAACCGCGCGAGACTAATGTTTGGTGGTAGGAAATTACTGTCCTGACTCTAGCCCGTGTAGCCTATCGGCCCGATGTCCAAAGGTTTATACTGGGGTAGGTTTGTAACTTCACCCAGACGCCGGTTTCAACCCCCTTCGAGAAGCATTCATACGCCATGGGCACCTAAACACCCATGCGCTCGGCCAAAATCTATCCTGCCCAACATTTGGGACACGTGAGATTACTGTCCTACCCCCAACCCGCAATATGTCCGAAATTTTAGATGGGGGCAAAGTTTGTAACTTTCCCCAAATTTCAAACAAGCGCGTCCCAAACTGAAACATTGTTCCCCCTTAGGCCCCCCCTCCCTCTGTTTCCCCATTCAATCTCTGTGGGTGCCAAAACGCCCTCTCCACCAACCGTGAAACCCCGGCCTCCTCCGTCCTCCACCCCATAGCTCCCCATCCACCACCGCCCTCCTCCATCATGCCGGAGCCAGTACCCCGATGTCGTCGTCCAACGCAACCGCAACCGCAATGCCCTCAAGGACTTAGCAGCTGAAGCCGAGGCAGAGCTGCCCCCACGACACCGACGTGGACGTGCGCCGTACCAGAACCACTTCGACCACGCCGTCCTGCGCCTCACCGCTGCCGCTCCACTGTCGCAACCGTCCACCGCACCAGAGCTGTTCCCACTATGCTATCGTTCGCCGCCTTGGATCTAGTTCCCCACCATCGACAGACGGCCACCGCACCACACTCAACAACTTGGCCATGGTTTCGTCCAAGGCTCCACCTTCCTCCACAACTTCTCATTTCCAACGAACCACAAGAAGATAGTTGGAAAAATAGAAGGATGACACAGCACTGCTAGCAGAAAGAGGTACTCCTCTTCCCTTATTCGTGCAAATCTTACGTCTCTACTCACACCGTATTCATCCCACAAAAAAAACTAGTTGAGCGCTTCTTACTGCATCTTCTTCGTGATAATAAATGCACAAGCTTTCCTCCCATTTACTAATTCACCTTTCCTAGAGGTCAGTAGCCCTCCTGGATTTCAATTCAGGTTCAGTCGAACCACAGTTAAAAGAAGCAGCACCCGCTTAGGCGCGCAGAGCACCTAGTCCGCCTAGTCGCCGGGGAAGTGGTGCATTGGTGTCTATCTTAGGGGTGTGGGGCGCAGGAGCTGCCTGTGCCCGGTCTAGAGGTCGGCGGGGCTTGAAGGGATGGCCGGGGGCGGTGCCAAGCACGGCGATGCGGTGAGGTCGAGGGGAGGGCGGAGGCAGGGGACTGGGCCGGTGGTCGCGGGCATTTGGAGGAAGATGGTAACACTGACTGGCTGGAGGTAAATGAAGGCGGTCTGCCCGTTCTTTGTACATCGGACGATGCAGAAAAAATGGAGTAGCCTATTTGTTTTCAATCGACTGTTATTTTCATAGAATCCTGTAGTAATTTCGTGTGCCATGCATGTTGTAGAGCTATCATATGTCTCCCATCATTTATTTCTCACTGACCTGCTATCTGCTACCTTTACACTATACTAATTGTGCACACACTTCACCCATGCTATTGTTTTTTATGCATGGGTATTTCAGGGTCTGAAGCAGTGTTGATGAATACAAAAAAGAAAAGACAGAAGTCGCTCCATTGTAATTCGAAGATAAGCACTAAGCGTTTCAGTGCTCTAAAGGGTGCAGTGTCAGCAGATGGAGACAGTAAACGTAGCTCTGCAGTTGATGATCTCAATTGCCACACACAACCATCCCAGGTGCTTGCTTTAACTTCGCGCTGTCAAATGTGGTTGCATGTTGCATATGGTGTCTAGCTTGTATTGCTTCCAATTTCGTTAAATTGCATCTGCTTATTTAACAGATTATACCTTTGATAATGACATGCCTTCCTGTTTTTGATACATACTACATATGTCTATTAACCATTTTCGTACATCAAACTAATGCTCTTTTGTATCCCTGATCAATTACTTATGATGAGACAGTCACCCCAGTAGGTTACTGTGAGATGCGCTACTCGTTTAAAGAGTGCAGTGTCATCCTCCCCACATGATTCTCAAGAAACAACAATTGAAAGTGCAACTATCCCTAGGTGGTTTTGGTAATTAATAACAACATATAGCTCACTGAGTTAATGCTATTCCAAGACCATTATTTCAGGAAAGCTCAATGAATGGCATGGCATGGATGATGAAAGTGGATCCCTCAAAATACTAAGGGCAAAGGATTGGCTCAAGCTCAAAAGCTCAAGACTCTTCATTTTACATTTTAGTGATCCAAGATCACATTGAGTCTATAGGAAAAGCCAATACTATCAAGGAGGGATGAGGTGTTGCTTAATGAGCCTCTTGCTTCATGTGCTTAGTGATATGCTCCAAAACCCTCAACTACTTTCCCACATCCACAAATGACCTAAACCCAAAGCCAAAATCGGTCACACCGAAACTGCCTATCCGGCGCCACCGATTCCAAAAGTCATAGCCACTGCCACAAACCCTAAGCAAATCGGTCTTACCGATAGGGATCTCGGTCTCATCGAGATGGGGTTGCAATCTCTCTGTTTCCCTTCGTAATGTTTCGGTCTAACCGAAGTGAGCGACCGGTCCCACCAAGATTGCAATGTAAACTCTCTGTTTCCTTTTTGTAACATTTCGGTCTCACCGAAAAGAGCAAATCGGTCCCACCGAGTTTACCTGACCAACTCTCTGGAAAGCTTATTACCAAATCGGTCTCACCGAGTTTGTGTAATCGGTCTTACCGAGATTACGTTATGCCCTAACCCTAACCGAATCGGTCTCACCGAGATGCATGTCAGTCCCACCGAAAATCACTAACGATCACTAGGTTTACTAAATCGGTCCAACCGAGTTTAACGATTCGGTCCCACCGAGTTTGGTAAATTGTGTGTAACGGTTAGATTTTGTGTGGAGGCTATATATACCCCTCCACCTCCTCTTCATTTGTGGAGAGAGCCATCAGAATGAACATACACTTCCAACTTACCATTTCTGAGAGAGAACCACCTACTTGTGACGCCCCCGATTCAATCGTACACTAATCATGCATGCAAACGTGTACGATCAAGATCAGGGACTCACAGGAAGATATCACAACACAACTCTAAAAACGTAAATAAGTCATACAAGCCTCATAATACAAGCCAAGGGCCTCGAGGGCTCGAATACAAGTGCTCGATCATAGACGAGTCAGCTGAAGCAACAATATCTGAGTACAGACATAAGTTCAACAAGTTTGCCATGAGATGGCTAGCACAAACTGGGATACAATCGAAAGAGGCACAGGCCTCCTGCCTGGGATCCTCCTAACTACTCCTGGTCGTCGTCAGCGGGCTGCACATAGTAGTACGCACCTCCAGTGTAGTAGTCGTCATCGACGGTGGCGTCTGGCTCCTGGGCTCCAGCATCTGGTTGCGACAACCAGAAAGAAAGGAAAGGGGGGGGGGGGGGAAGGGGGGAGAAAGCAACCGTGAGTACTCATCCAAAGTACTCGCAAGCAAGGATCTACACTACATATGTATGGCTATATGTGTAAAGGGCCATATCGGTGGACTAAACTGCAGAATGCCAGAATAAGAGGGGGATAGCAAATCCTGTTGAAGACTACACTTCTGGCAGCCTCCGTCTTGCAGCATGTAGAAGAGAGTAGTTTGAAGTCCTCCAAGTAGTATCGCATAGCATAATCCTACCCGACGATCCTCTCCTCGTTGCCCTGTGGAAAAGCGATCACCGGGTTGTCTGTGGAACTTGTCTGGGTGTGTTTTATTAAGTATCTAGTTCTAGTTGTCATAAGGTCAAGGTACAACTCCGGGTCGTCCTTTTACCGAGGGACACGGCTATTCGAATAGATAAACTTCCTTGCAGGGGTGCACCACATAACCCAACACGCTCGATCCCATTTGGCCGGACACACTTTCCTGGGTCATGCCCGGCCTCGGAAGATCAACACGTCGCAGCCCCACCTAGGCACAACAGAGAGGTCAGCCCGCCGGTCTAAATCCTATGCGCGCAGGGGTCTGGGCCCATCGCCCATTGCACACCTGCACGTTGCATGGGCGGCCGAAAGCAGACCTAGCAACCTCCATTACAAAGGAAGTCACATTACGCGGTCCAATCCGGCGCGCGCCGCTCCGTCACTGATGTCACGAAGGCTTCGGCAGATACCACAACGTCGAGTGCCCATAACTGTTCCCGCGTAGTTGGTTAGTGCGTATAGGCCAGTAGCCAGACTCAGATCAAATACCAAGATCTCGTTAAGTGTGTTAAGTATCCGCGAACGCCGAACAGGGCCAAGCCCACCTCTCTCCTAGGCGGTCTCAACCTGCCCTGTCGCTCCGCCACAAAGTAACAGTCTGGGGCCGTAGGGAACCCAGGCGCACCTCTACCGGGATGGAGCCACCTGTCCTTTCAGCCCCCACATCGGGATCACTTGCGGGTACTCAACGAGCTGACCTGACTTTAGTCACCATCTATATAATATGTATGTATGTATAGTATATACCCGTGATCACCTCCCGAGTGATCATGGCCCAATAGTATGGCAAGGCAGACTGACAAGAATGTAGGGCCAATGATGATAAACTAGCATCCTATACTAAGCATTTAGGATTGCGGGTAGGGTATCAATGACTGTAGCAACAATTGCAGGCTATGCAACAGAATAGGAGTAACCAAACAGTAACATACTACACTACTCTAATGCAAGCAGTATAGAGAAGAATAGGCGATATATGGTGATCAAGGGGGGGGGCTTGCCTGGTTGCTCTGGCAAGAAGGAGGGGTCGTCAACACCGTAGTCGAACTGGGCAGCAGCAGCGTCGTTCTCGTACTCTACCGGAGAGAAGAGGGGGAAGAAACAGTAAATACAATGCAAACATAAGCATGACGACGCATGACATGACAATGAGCGAGGTTAGGTGTGCCCTAACGAGGTAGTAGGTGATACCGGCGAAAGGGAGAAACATCCGGGAAAGAATCCCCGGTGTTTCGCATTTTCGGACAGATGAACCGGAGGGGGAAAGTTGCATGTTTGCTATGCTAGGGATGTGTGGCGGACGAACGGGCTGCGTATCCGGATTCGACTCATCGTTCTGAGCAACTTTCATGTACAAAGTTTTTCAATTCGAGCTACGGTTTATTTTATATTAATTTTAAAAAGATTTAAATTAATTTTAGCATTTATTTAATTAATTTAATACAACATTATCCAAAACAGTGCATGGTGACATCATCATGACGTCACCAGTCAACAGGGGTTGACTGGGTCAAACTGACATGTGGGTCCCGCATGTCATTGACTGTTAACTAACTTAATAGATTAATTAACTAACTAGGTGATTAGGTTAATCTAATCTGGATCAATTAAGTTAATTAATTCTTTAATTAATTAACTAATTAATATTTTAATTATTTTAATTATTTATTTATTTACTTTTTTATTAAATCTTTTTTTTAATTTTCTTTCTAGGGCCTGGGCCCCTCATGTCATAGGCAAAGGGGCCTTAGCGGGTTCGGGCGCAACGGGCGCGGGTGCGGTTGCGGGCAACGGGCACCGGCGTGCGGGCGTGGTGGCCGGCCCCAACAGGGCGCCCGAGGGGGGCACCGGCGAGGCGCAGAGCGGGGCGAGGCTGGCGGGGCGCCGGCGGCCACCGCACAAGCGGCAGCAGGGCGCAGGGAGCCCAGACCGGCGCGTGGGCGCAGGGAACACGGCGAGGCAAGGCAAGGCGACGGCCCGAGCGGAGGGCGACGCCGTCCGGGGCAGGACGAGGCCGGCGCGGGCGTGTCTACGGCGGACAGCGCGAGTGCGCGTGGGACGGAGAGAGAGGGAGGGACGGGGTCGAGGGCGCGCCTGGGGCGCGTCCAGTGTGGGGAGGCGGGGAGCGAGAGCAGCACGGGCATGGCCATGCGCGAGGCGCGGGCGCAGCCGACGCGGCCGGTGGCGGCGCCGTACAACAAGCAGGGAGAGAAAGGAGGGGGTGGCAGCTCACATGGGGCCGTAGGGGACAAGGCAGCAAGCTCGGGGAGGAGGTCGAAGATGACGGCGACGTGATGACGAGGCGCAGCGGCGTGCGTCGACGGCATCGGCGACGTTAGGGTCAGGGAGGAGTAGGGGAAGTCGAGGCGAAGGAGCTCCGGCGAGGCTCCTCCGGTGAACGGCGACGGCGATGGCGGTGCGGCGTCGCGGTGAGATGGCATCGGGCGGCGGCGATGAGCGGTTCCCCCCGATCCCGATCCAATCGGGGAAGAGGGGGGATATTTTTGTGGGGGGGAGTGGGGTGTCGGTGTCGGTTCGGGTCCTGGGGGAGTGGATAAGGGGAGTGGGGGGGGGGAGTGGCCGGCTGGGCCTGGTTTGGGCCTGCCCAGTTGGGCCGGTGGCCTGCTGGGTTTTCTCCTTTTTTTGTTAGCTTGTTTTCTCTTTTGTATTTCCTTTCTTTTATTTATTTTCTATTCTGTTTTATTTCATTTTTAAATCATTAGCGATAGTAACGGAGGTGACATGGCGTCACTAGTAGAGGTTACTATAGCTTGATTATCCGGACGTCACAATTCTCCTCCACTACAAGAAATCTCGTCCCGAGATTTAAGAGGGGAAATAAGGGGGGAGGGATTGGGTTACGAAAATTCTAACGAGTGTTCTCGGTCTTGGTTGCTCTTCCTGAAGTAGTTGATCCTCCTCGTTGATGTCTTTATTTCTCTGCTTCAGGTCATCATGGTGAAGTCGGCATCCTTTTCTTTGGGAACTCCAACGTACTTACAAATAGGTAAGGGGCAGCTTGGCTAAGACAGAATGCTTAGGAGGGAAAAAATCTGGGGTTAACCTATGTATGAGCATAAGATTATCTCTTGAGTTGAACATATAAAATACATCGAGAGTAAGGTACGACGGTACAATAAGAGGTTCCAAGCGGATAGATAGTTGCTCGAAGTCTGAACCAGACTGACAAAGGGGTTCAGAGCAGCGAGAGTAAGTATTGCGTCTAACACCAGAATAGAGCACTAGGAAGGTGGCCCGTGAGTTAAATACAAAGCCAAGCATGGGGAATAACCATTAGAAATAGGATTGTACAGGTGAGTCAGGTTTCGATCCTGTGAAACTGTGGGTTATGGGCCCACCATGTGGGTTAAAAGTAGGAAGGGCGATGACGTCTTGCACGATCATGTAAGCAAGGCATGTCAGAGGATAGCCTATCAGTTATGTTGACTGCATCGTTGGTACCAAGGGCGAGGGACAAAGAGAACCATTTTCCTGCTCGTTGAAACGAGGTGGACCAATAGGCAAAGTTCTTGTCCATCGGTGGTTTACCGAAATGTCATCAACAATAGTAACATGGTCTTACTGACAAGGTTGTACACCATGGTGTTTACATAAGCAGGGAGGTATTACTGCTTATGTCATACCGATCACAGAAAGGTTAAACAAAACAATGGAAAGGAAATGTGATCAACAAATTAAACAAAACAACTCAAAGGAAAATGTGTTTAAACACATATTTCAGGGGTATATCCTTTCCAAGGGCAAGCAGAGCATGATATCCATGGTAGGATATGAAGTAGAAAACCATTTAGGTAAGGGGAGAGGAATTTCATGACATTACCCAAACAACGGTGTTTGGATAGTTGATCAACAAACAATCTGCATGGTGCTACAAATGTGCTTATTGTAAAATCGGAGTACCAGAGACATGCTTCGAGATAGCATTAACATTGTCTTCAAGCAAAGGTCAGACTCAGGATACACGAAGGATCCATCAGGAACAACCTATAGAATAAGTCTTACAATTTCCTCATGGATTAATGGATAACCTTGCTGAAAAGGAAACTATAACACTAGGTGCTCCGGCCAGGTGTGCTAGGCATGACCTCACCTTACCCGGCCATGTAAAGATGTTATAACTCCTGGAATATGTTCCAACCATCATATCTGACCGAGATTCAGATCTGATTAGTGTTAGGATACCTTAGACTCAGGATGCCTGAGAAGAAGAGGTGCAGCACAAATCGACGAGATGACATTATAAGATTCTCGGGAAATGAACTATAGAAGCAAGTTCCAAAACAAGAGTTCATCATTTAAACCAAGGAGAGGATGAGGGGTAGCTGATGGACTCAGCGACAATTCATTGAGATTCCCAAAAATATGGATTTCCACAATTATGGGAACAAGGAGATAACATTTGTCATATCAAATGATATAATGATGTATGCTCGATGAAAAACATACACCAATAAACATTGGTTGAAAGATTCACACAAAAGATGGGCTTAGGTAGCATGACCAACGTTAGAATGGTGGTTCAACAACCAATAGTCTAAGAACGAACTATTGACCATCAACTTCAAAGCAATAGGGTTGCTAGAAGTTCAGAATCCAAGCAGCACTGTACACGTGTTGGTACCCCGGTTCGAATCAACACGGGGACCAAGATATGAACGGAGATGGCGAGAAGTATTACTATATCAATAATTCTTAAGAGGTGTTGAAATTCTCACCACATTTTTGACATAAAAGATGGTAATACTCCAGGGTAGAACATAACATAAGTTGGATACCAAGGAACTCAAGGTACCATGCAAAACTAGAACAAGTTTTGTGTTGGGAGGGAGATCAATAATGTTGTTGATGTTAACACAAATCATTGAGGGGGCAAGCATGGAATTTCTCATCAGGAACTCAATGTACGTCTTGGAAGAAGTTAAAATGTTGACGATGATCACGACACATTTATCGAGAGGTTCCAAGAAGATGTAATCGATCGATGACGACATCACACCAAGGGAATGGTGAAGCAAAGGGGTTACTATAACCATAGATAAGATACAATCTCATAATCCGGAGTTGTCTGTCAAGACAAACAATATGTGCGAAAAGTTCAATGTAAGCTTAGAGCACTGTCGGGATTGTGTCCCGGAGATGAAGGACATAGGTAGAATGGTCAAGCAGTCAGCCTGACGATGATGATGTAGTCAATCAGTTGGGAATGACATGATCGAGTACAAAACTCGTAAGCAATGAAGATTACTAAGAGTTGTCGAATCGCAGTGCGGACTCGATTCACTATTTGGTGTTCTCGGTTGTTGACAGCCTAGAACTCGTGGAGTGACTATGATAGGGAAAGGTATTACTTCATCAGAAATTCATAAGATGAAGTGCAATGGGTTGGTATCCTCGAGATACCAGGGGGTAATACTCAAAAGTAGATCAGGATAGAAACTGAACTGGATTGTTGAGTAACGATAGCAGATACTTTAACCTTGTCAAAATAGACAAGGCACTAGAATGGTTTCCTTTTAGAAATATATTAAATAAAGTTAGCATGGTCGGAACCATAGCTGCAAGGGATCCAATATAATGACTATGGAAGAATTATTCAAATGATTCAATACTTTTACAAGAAGCTTCCATGATAAGTTCCACATCGGGTCCATGGGCATGAACACAAAGGTTCAGGGTCGACACCCACTTCTTCAATGCATAACCTTTCATTTACTTCTCGTCTTCGAAGAAGTTGTAGAACACAAAATTATCTGGTAAAACTCCAGAAGGATATGACTTGTGTAAACTTTCAGGTTCATGCGATTTTAGGGAAGGTATAGGTTCAACCCTTAGGGGTATCTTGGGAACATATACCACAAACTTCGGGGTAAATAATAAAAGCTCGAAAGTAGAGCATTGTTCAAAAGCAGATGATACAATATACCAAAGGCATTATATACCCATGGAAAGGCTCTCAAGGTTATTCAATATGAAGGACACTGTCGGATAAAATCAAACAAAGGAACCGATGGTCCACAAGGGATCTGATGTGAGCATCGGTACTCAACCAGAGGAAGAAGAATGCACGGGCATCATATTATAGAACATCTGAATAATTCGATGCTTAGATAACAAAGGAATTACGATTTCCAAAACAAAGGATCAGAAGCAATCGCTCTGATCAAGGATGGATAAGTTGGATAGACCAGAGGCACAATTGACGACCAATAGTTTGGTCGAGAACCGGCACATGTTCAAAAATGATGTCTGACTCGGAAAGATAATTTAGAAGGGTTGATAGATGATTGTGTGCATTCGCACACATGTTGAATCAATAGGATCAAAATGACGGTGTCAAAAGATACTAGTGAATATTGCCAGATATATGGGAAGCATCCATAATGCAAGTAGACAAGTATTTGCAGAGCAATAAATCTGCTAAGGATTTTCGGAGGATTGAATAGTATTTCAAAGACTTTTGTGAAACACCTGAACAACTAGGGATGAGCGGATACTCGGAAAGTGCGAGAAATTATTCTTAGGGGTATTCAGGTGGCAAAGAACTGCAAGGCAGTAGGCACAAAATATTCTCGGGGTATCTTATAATAACAAGATCGATTGGGAATAAAAGTAAGCACGACAGGTGTAAGTATTTATCCATAGGGATATTTCGGTGGAAGGGAATTGCAAAAGCAACGGGCACAAGGTCTCGAGAGAAAATCGGAGAGTATCTTTGAAATCTTCTGGTGAAGTCGGTGACCATCTGGACTGAAGGGCCTCTCCGGGAGAAAGTATTTTCGTGAACCTAAAGTTAGATTTTAGTAAAAATCATTTAACCCGAATATAAGAGAGTTCAGAATCCTAGAGTAAAGGTCGAGGAGTAAAAGATCCTAGTACCACCCAATGGCGACGTGGGCCCATAAGGCACACAACCATGTTAGTAAAACTTTTGTAATATCTAGACTCGACTTCGGCCAAGAAGTGTGGAAGGGGGATTCCTATAGGAAGTCGGCTCTGATACCAACTTGTGACGCCCCCGATTCAATCGTACACTAATCATGCACGCAAACGTGTACGATCAAGATCAGGGACTCACGGGAAGATATCACAACACAACTCTAAAAACGTAAATAAGTCATACAAGCATCATAATACAAGCCAGGGGCCTCGAGGGCTCGAATACAAGTGCTCGATCATAGACGAGTCAGCGGAAGCAACAATATCTGAGTACACACATAAGTTAAACAAGTTTGCCATAAGATGGCTAGCACAAACTGGGATACAATCAAAAGAGGCGCAGGCCTCCTGCCTGGGATCCTCCTAACTACTCCTGGTCGTCGTCAGCGGGCTGCACATAGTAGTAGGCACCTCCAGTGTAGTAGTCATCGTCGACGGTGGCGTCTGGCTCCTGGGCTCTAGCATCTGGTTGCGACAACCAGAAAGAAAGGAAAGGGGGGGAAAGGGGGGAGAAAGCAACCGTGAGTACTCATCCAAAGTACTCGCAAGCAAGGATCTACACTACATATGCATGGGTATATGTGTAAAGGGCCATATCGGCGGACTGAACTGCAGAATGCCAGAATAAGAGGGGGATAGCTAATCCTGTCGAAGACTACGCTTCTGGCAGCCTCCGTCTTGCAGCATGTAGAAGAGAGTAGTTTGAAGTCCTCCAAGTAGCATCGCATAGCATAATCCTACTCGGCGATCCTCTCCTCGTTGCCCTGTGGAAAAGCGATCACCGGGTTGTCTGTGGAACTTGTCTGGGTGTGTTTTATTAAGTATCCGGTTCTAGTTGTCGTAAGGTCAAGGTACAACTCCGGGTCGTCCTTTTACCGAGGGACACGGCTATTCGAATAGATAAACTTCCCTGCAGGGGTGCACCACATAACCCAACACGCTCGATCCCATTTGGCTGGACACACTTTCCTGGGTCATGCCCGGCCTCGGAAGATCAACACGTCGCAGCCCCACCTAGGCACAACAGAGAGATCAGCCCGCCGGTCTAAATCCTATGTGCGCAGGGGTCTGGGCCCATCGCCCATTGCACACCTGCACGTTGCATGGGCGGCCGAAAGCAGACCTAGCAACCTCCATTACAAAGGAAGTCACATTACGCGGTCCAATCTGGCGCGCGCCGCTCCGTCACTGATGTCACGAAGGCTTCGGCAGATACCACAACGTCGAGTGCCCATAACTGTTCCCGCGTAGTTGGTTAGTGCGTATAGGCCAGTAGCCAGACTCAGATCAAATACCAAGATCTCGTTAAGTGTGTTAAGTATCCGCGAACGCCGAACAGGGCCAAGCCCACCTCTCTCCTAGGCGGTCTCAACCTGCCCTGTCGCTCCGCCACAAAGTAACAGTCTGGGGCCGTAGGGAACCCAGGCGCACCTCTACCGGGATGGAGCCACCTGTCCTTTCAGCCCCCACATCGGGATCACTTGCGGGTACTCAACGAGCTGACCTGACTTTAGTCACCATCTATATAATATGTATGTATGTATAGTATATACCCGTGATCACCTCCCGAGTGATCATGGCCCAATAGTATGGCAAGGCAGACTGACAAGAATGTAGGGCCAATGATGATAAACTAGCATCCTATACTAAGCATTTAGGATTGCGGGTAGGGTATCAATGAATGTAGCAACAATGACAGGCTATGCAACAGAATAGGAGTAACCGAACAGTAACATGCTACACTACTCTAATGCAAGCAGTATAGAGAAGAATAGGCGATATCTGGTGATCAAGGGGGGGGGGGGGGGGCTTGCCTGGTTGCTCTGGCAAGAAGGAGGGGTCATCAACACCGTAGTCGAATTGGGCAGCAGCAGCGTCGTTCTCGTAGTCTACCGGAGAGAAGAGGGGGAAGAAACAGTAAATACAATGCAAACATAAGCATGACGACGCATGACATGACAATGAGCGAGGTTAGGTGTGCCCTAACGCAGTAGTAGGTGATACCGGTGAAAGGGGGAAACATCCAGGAAAGAATCCCCGGTGTTTCGCATTTTTAGACAGATGAACCGGAGGGGGAAAGTTGCATGTTTGCTATGCTAGGGATGTGTGGCGGATGAACAGGCTGCGTATCCGGATTCGACTCGTCGTTGTGAGCAACTTTCATGTACAAAGTTTTTCCATCCGAGCTACGATTTATTTTATATTAATTTTAAAAAGATTTAAATTAATTTTAGCATTTATTTAATAAATTTAATACAACATTATCCAAAACAGTGCATGCTGACATCATCATGACATCACCTGTCAACAGGGGTTGACTGGGTCAAACTGACATGTGGGTCCCGCATGTCATTGACTGTTAACTAACCTAATAGATTAATTAACTAACTAGGTGATTAGGTTAATCTAATCTGGATCAATTAAGTTAATTAATTCTTTAATTAATTAACTAATTAATATTTTAATTATTTTAATTATTTATTTATTTACTTTTTTATTAAATCCTTTTTTTAATTTTTGTTCTAGGGCCTGGGCCCCTCATGTCATAGGCACAGGGGCCTTAGCGGGTTCGGGCGCAACGGGCGCGGGCGCGGTTGCGGGCAACGGGCACCGGCGTGCGGGCGTGGTGGCCGGCCCCAACAGGGCGCCCGAGGGGGGCGCCGGCGAGGCGTAGAGCGGGGCGAGGCTGGCGGGGCGCCGGCGGCCACCGCACAACCGGAATCAGGGCGCAGGGAGCCCAGACCGGCGCGTGGGCACAGGGAACACGGCGAGGCAAGGCAAGGCGACGGCCCGGGCGGAGGGCGACGCCGTCCGGGGCAGGATGAGGCCGGCGCGGGCGTGTCTACGGCGGACAGCGCGAGTGCGCGCGGGACGGAGAGAGAGGGAGGGCTAGGGTCGAGGGCGCGCCTGGGGCGCGTCCAGTGTGGGGAGACGGGGAGCGGGAGCAGCACGGGCATGGCCACGCGCGAGGCGCGGGCGCAGCCGATGCGGCCGGTGGCGGCGCTGTACAACAAGCAGGGAGAGAAAGGAGGGGGTGGCAGCTCACAGGGGGCCGTAGGTGACAAGGCAGCATGCTCGGGGAGGAGGTCGAAGACGACGGCGGCGTGATGACGAGGCGCAGCGGCGTGCGTCGACGGCATCGGCGACGTTAGGGTCGGGGAGGAGTAGCGGAAGTCGAGGCGAAGGAGCTCCGGCGAGGCTCCTCCGGTGAACGGCGACGGCGATGGCGGTGCGGCGTCGCGGTGAGACGGCATCGGGCGGTGGCGGTGAGCGGTTCCCCCCGATCCCGATCCAATCGGGGAAGAGGGGGGATATTTCGTGGGGGGGGAGTGGGGTGTCGGTGTCAGTTCGGGTCCTGGGGGAGTGGATAAGGGGAGTGGGGGGGGGGGAGTGGCTGGCTGGGCCTGGTTTGGGCCTGCCCAGCTGGGCCGGTGGCCTGCTGGGTTTTCTCCTTTTTTTGTTAGCTTGTTTTCTCTTTTGTATTTCCTTTCTTTTATTTATTTTCTATTCTATTTTATTTCATTTTTAAATCATTTAGGCAATTTCTAAAAATGAGTTTGCTGCACTATAATTACCTATGCTATTTTTGGCACAGCCCGAACATTTTTGTTTTAAAGTTTGAAAACTTTGTTTGTTTGCCAAAAATTCAAATTCAAATTCGAATCGTTTTGAACTAACGCAAGATTAGCGACAGTAACGGAGGTGGCATGGCGTCATTAGTAGAGGTTACTGTAGCTTGATTATCCGGGCGTCACACTACTCATGTGTTGAGGCCAAGATATTCCATTCCTACCATATGAATCTTGATCTCTAGCCTTCCCCAAGTTGCTTTCCACTCAAATCTTCTTTCCACCAGATCCAAAACCTATGAGAGAGAGTTGAGTGTTGTGGAGACTATCACAAGAGCAAGGAGTTCATCATCAACGCACCATTTGTTACTTCTTGGAGAGTGGTGTCTCCTAGATTGGCTAGGTGTCACTTGGGAGCCTCCGATAAGATTGTGGAGTTGAACCAAGGAGTTTGTAAGGGCAAGGAGATCGCCCACTTCGTGAAGATCTACCACTAGTGAGGCAAGTCCTTCGTGGGCGACGGCCATGGTGGGATAGACAAGGTTGCTTCTTCGTGGACCCTTCGTGGGTAGAGCCCTCCGTGGACTCGCGCAGCCGTTACCCTTCGTGGGTTGAAGTCTCCATCAACATGGATGTACGATAGCACCACCTATCGGAACCACGCCAAAAACATCCGTGTCTCCAATTGCGTTTGAATCCTCCAAACCCCTCCCTTTACTTTTCTTGCAAGTTGCATGCTTTAATTTCCGCTGCCTATATACTCTTTGCATGCTTGCTTGAATTGTGTGATGATTGCTTGACTTGTCCTAAAGTAGCTAAAATCTGCCAAACTCTCAAATTGGGAAAAGGTTAAGTTTTTATTGGTCAAGTAGTCTAATCACCCCCCCTCTAGACATACTTCAAGGTCCTACAACAATGCTAAATGAAGATAGTCAACATGGCTCTCTAGTTGATGACCGCAATCCCCCCACACCACCATCGTAGGTGCTTGCTCTTACTTGGCAGTGTTATATGTGGTTGCATGTTGCATATGGTGTCTACCTTGTAATGCTTCTAATTAGGGTAAATTGCATCTGCTTAGTTAACACATTATACCTGTGAATATGACATGCCTTCCTGTTTTTGCTTCATACTACGTGTTTCTATTAACCATGTTCTTACATCAAACTACTTTTCTTGTGTATCCCTCATCAATCACTTCTGACGATACACCTTCAAGTTGACAGTGTAATATTGGTTGCATCTTGCATATCATTTCAAACATGTATTGCCTCTAATTTGTTGAAGTGCCACTTACAATGAGACACATCTAACTTGCTAGAGTGATTTTGGTTGGATCTTTCATATGGTGCCTAGATTGCATTGCTTCCAGTTTGTTGAAATGCCTTATGCTTAGCATTTTTCATACATATTCCATCCTCTTACAATGTGGTTGCCATACATAAAAGTTGTGTTCGTTAGTATCATGCATCAACGAATTTGGAAGTGCAAATTTCATTCCTTTTTCTTGTGTGTTTACTTGACAAGGAAAAATCTGAAAGGACGAAGGCATGGAATGATTGTGGTCCTCTAGAGCAACCAAAACATATGATCTCTGCAGATTCTCCTACTACTCCTACTGCAGTGCAAGTTCCAAACCAACTCCCCTACTCCACAACCTAGGTGCTTGCTCTAACATGGCAGTGCGATATCTAGTTGCATATTTCATATGGTGCCTAGCTTGTATTGCTCCTAATTTGTTAAATTGCATCTCCTTAGCTTACACATTATACATGTGAATATGACATGCCTTCCTGTTTTTTGGTACATACTACATCTGCCTAGCACACCATGTTCTTACATCAAACTATTGTTCTTGTGTATCCTGCATCTATTGCTTATGATGAGACAGTCACGCCCGTGGGTTAGTATGAGACGCGCTACTCTTTTGAAGAGTGCGGTTTCATCCTCTCCACATGATTCTCAAGAAACAGCAAGCCTAAATGAAGATATTGAACGTAGCTCTGTACTTGAAGACCGCACTTCGCCTCACACCACCATCACAGGTGCTTGCTCTAACTTTGCAGTGTGATACGTGGTTGCATGTTGCATACGGTGTCTAGCTTGTAATGCTCTAGTTAGGGTAAATTGCATCTGCTTAGTTTACACATTATACCTGTGAATATGACATGCCTTCCTATTTTTGGTACACACTACATCTATGTGTTAACCATGTTCTTACATGAAACTACCTCTCTTCTGTATCCCGCATCATTCACTTACGATGAGACACCTTTATTCGTTGCATATTGCATATTATTTCTAGCCTGTTGCCATGTATTGCTTCTAATTTTGTCAAATACATTTGTTAGGCCACCCTTTTAATTTGGCAGAGTGATATTGGTTTCATCTTTCATATGGTTTCTAGCTTGGATTGCTTCTAACAAGTTTAAACACCTTGTCCTTAGTTTACACTTTATACATCATACATGTCAATATGTAACGCCGTCCTGTTTTTCATACATATTCCATCCTCGTATCATGCGGATGCCTTACATGAAAGTAGTGTTCGTCACTATCATGCATCAATGAGTTCTGAAGAGCAAATTTTATTCCTTTTTCTTGTGGGTTTGACTTGACAAGGCAAAATCAAGAAAGAGGAAGGAAAAGAGTAAGGAAGGCGATGATGGTGGTCCTCTGCAGCAACGTAAATGGAGCATCTATACGGATTCTCCTTGTACTGCTAGTGCATTACAAGGTCCAAGTCTCCACTCCCCTACTCCACCATCCAAGGTGCTTGCTCTAACTTGGCAGTGTGATATTTGGTTGCATGTTGCATATGGTGTTTAGCTTGTATTGCTCCTAATTAGTGTAAACTACATCTGCTTAGCTTACACATGATACGTCTGAATATGACACGCTTTCCTATTTTTGGTACATACTATATCTGTCTATCAAACCATGTTCTTACATGAAACTACTCTTCTTGTGTATCCTACGTCAGTCACTTATGATGGGACACCTTTAAGTTGGCAGTGTGATATTGGTTTGCGTCTTGAATATGATTTCTAGCATGTAGTGCTTCTAGTTTGATGAACACCACCTATGACGAGACAGTTTTAACTTGGCAGAGTGATATTGATTGCACCTTCCATATGTTGTCTAGCTCGCAGTGCTTCTAATTTGTTGAAGTGCCTTCTGCTTAGTTACCACATCATAGGTGTGAATATGTCAACCCGTCCAGTTTTTTGTACATATTCCATCCTCGTATCATGACTTTCCCTTTCATCAGAGTAGTGTTCGTCAGTATCATCCATGAATGAGTTCTGAAGAGCGAATTATATTCCTTTTTCTTGTCGGTTTGACCTCATAATGCAAAATAAAAAAAGCGGAAGGAAATTTGTAAGGCATTGGATGATGGTGGTCTTTCCGAGTAACTGAAACGGAGGTTCTCTACAGATTCTACTCCACCATCCTCCCAACAAGATTCGCAAGACAACACAAGGCTAGACAGTCAACGTAGTTCTGTAGATGATGAGCACATCTCCCCTACTCCACCATCACAGATGCTTGCTCTAACATGGCACTATTATATGTGGTTGCATGTTGCGTATGATGTCTACCTTGTATTGCTACTAACTTTGCTAAATTGCATCTGCTTACTTTACACATAATGCTTGTGAATATGACACGTTGTCCTGTTTATAGAACATACTATATCTAATCACACCATGTTCTTACATCAAACTACTGTTCTTGCATATCCCGCATCTGTCACTTATAATAAGGCACCTTTAAGTCGCCACTATGATATTGATTGTGTCTTGCATATGATTTCTAGCATGTAATGTTTCTAACTTGTTGAAATGACATAAAGTTTGAACTTGGCAGAGTGATAATGGTTGCATCTTTCATATGGTATCTAGCTTGTAGTGCTTCTAATTTGTTGAAATGCCTTCTGCTTAGTTACCACATCATAGGTGTGAATATTTCATACCATCATGTTTTTCGTACATATTCCATCCTCGCATCATGTGTTTGCCTTTCATCCGAGTAGTGTTCGTTAGTATCATGCATGAATGAGTTCTGAAGAGCGAATTTTATTCCTTTTTCTTATCGGTTTGACTTCAAAATGCAAAATCATTACACCTGAAGGAAATTAGTCCGGCAGTGGATGATGGTGGTCCTTCAGAGCAACTCAAACATGTGGTCTCTACAGATTCTACTCCGCCATCTTCCCAACAAGATGATAACACAAGGCTGGACAGTCAACGTAGCTGTGTAGATGATGAGCACATCTCCCCTACTCCACCATCACAGGTGATTGCTCTAACTTGGCACTATACATATGTGGTTGCATGTTGTCTATGATGTCTAGCTTGTATTGCTTCTAACTTTGTTGAATTGCATCTGCTTACTTTACACATAATGCATGTGAATATGACACGTGTTCCTGTTTCTAGAACATACGTGTACATGATGAGCACAGCTCCCCTACTCCACCATCACAGGTGCTTGCTCTAACTTGGAACTGTTATATGTGGCTACGTGTTCCGTACGATCTCTAGTTTCTATTGTGTCTGATTATGTTCAATTGCATCTACGTAGCTTACAACTTATACCTGCAACGATCACTTACCCATAAGACACATTTAACTTGGGACTGTAATGCAGGTTGCATCTTGCATTGTCCTCTAGCTTGTACTGCTTCTAATTTCTTGAAATGGCAGTTACAACGAGACACTTTTTACGTGATAGAGTGATATTGGTTGCATGTTCATATGGTGCCTAGCTTTCATTTCTTCTAATTTTGTTGAAATGCCTTCTGCTTACTATTTTTTTCATACATATTCCATCCTCCTATCGTACGTGTGAATATGCAACGCTGTCTTTTTTTGTATATATTCCATCCTCCTATCCTGCGCTTGCCTTACATCAAAGTAGTGTTCGTCTGTATCATGCATAAACCAGTTATGCAGAGCTAATTTTATTCATGTTATTGTGGTTTTGACTTCATAAGGCAATATCAGAAAATAGGAAGGAAAAGAGTAAGTTAGGGGATGTTGGTGGTCCTCCGCACTGACGCAAACAGAGACTCTCTAGATTTGCCACTTCTACTGCTAATGAAGTTGAAGTCCCAAATCTACATGATGAGTTCATCTCCCGTACTCCACCATCGCAGGTGCTTGCTCTAAGTTGATAGTGTGATAATTGGTTTCATGTTGCATATGTTGTCTAGCATGTATTTCTTCTATTTTGATTAAATTGCACCTGTTGAGTTTATACGTTATACATGTGCATATGTGTAAGTGCATCTAGTGCCCCTTAGTGATTTTGGTGTATTGAGGACTTATAGGTTAAGGGACTAATATGATCGTGAGTGTACACAGGCTCTATAAGTCGATGAGGAGTTTGATATTTACTGTGAAAGTCGACCCCTAAAAATGTATGTCTTCAGCTAAAGACTTTGGTTCTCCTGAAGATTTTGAAAGTGAAGAAATTCGTGTAACCTTGAAGACTTGGATATTCATGAGAGGATTATGAAGCATGAAGACTTTTGTTTTCATAGTTTCATTTTCTCTTTGTTGAGTCATAGGAAACACCGTACTATTAAAGGGGTCAAGGCAATACTAAGGAAACTAATTTCCAAGTGATGCTCATCTCAAAATCCTAGACCTACCCAATCCTTTCGAGTGAAGCCATTGGAAATCTCAAATCAGTTCAGTCAATTTCTGCAGTGATAGAGACAAGGATCTTCTGGTCTCTGAGGAATTTGTTCTGACTGAGGAGTTAGGAATTCGCCAGTGTGGATTGCCTACATAGTGAGGAACATGATAGCCCTGAGGAATTTGAACCTCAAATATCCGACTGTTGCTGTGCTACGCGCCAGCTGTCCCAAAATATCTATCCACCTAATGGTCATATCATTGAAGGGCATTTATGTCTTATCATGTTGGGCTGCTCCCTAGGCTATAAATAGCCACCCCCTACAACCACTAGCTGGCTGGCTGGTCTGCGAGAAACTGACACTTGTCACTGAGAGCATCCCATCCTCCAAGGACTTTGAGCGAAAATTATCAAGTGAGGAAAACCCAAATCTCAAACCCAAAGACCTACAAACCCAAAGTGATTGAGCATCACTGAAGAGATTGTTCCTATGTGGAACCGATGCATGTTACCTTTGTGGACTATGTATCCTCCAGATGGTTAGGCGTCATGGTCTGAGCATCCAAGAGGAATTGTGGTTCGCCGAGTGACCATGTGACGCCTGGATAATTAGGCTACAGTAATCCCACGTTAATGATGCCACGTCACCACGCTTACTGTTGTTAAATCTCGCGTTAATTCGAAACCGCTTCAAAATTCAAATTTAAATTAATGGCAAACAACAAAAGTTTTTAAAAGTTAAAACAAAAATGTTCGGGCGGTGCCATATTTTGCTTAAGTAAATATGGTGTAATAAACACATTTTTATAAAGAGCCTAGATAATTTAAAATGATTTAAAACAGGAAAGAAATTAAATAAAAAGAAAAGAAACTACAAAAACAGAAAACGAAACAAAACTAAAAAGAATAAAAAGGCCCCCTGGCCAACTGGGCCAGACAACCCAGCTCACCGGCCAGGCCGGCCCACCTGGCCCAGCCGGCCAACCCGCCCCTGCCTTATCCCCACGAGGGGGGAAACCCTAACCGACACTCCCCCCCACTCTCCACTCGCTCTCCCCCATCCCCGCTGGATCTGGATCGGGAACCCAATCCCCTTCTCCCTCGCTCGTTGCCCGACGCCGTCGCCCGTCGCCGCCAGTGGACCGCGCCGGCGCCCGGAGCTCCCCCGCCGGCCTGCTTCCTCCTCCCCACCGGCCTGCTCCCACGTCGCCCGGAGCTCCCCCGCCGGCCTGCTTCCTCCTCCCCACCGGCCTGCTTCCTCCTCCCCACCAGCCTGCTCCCATGTCGCCTGTCGTCCCCGTCCTCCTCCACAACGGACCTCCCCGAACTTCCCCACTGCCCGAAGCTCCTCTGCCCCGACCCGACGCCGTCTCCCATCGTCGTCGGACCACCTCATTGGACCGGCTCCGTCGCCCGCTTCCTCGTCCTCCTCCTCGTCGGCCTCACCAGGCCTCGTCGTCCCCTTCTCTCCTCGCACGTGAGGACCGCTTCTCCTTTCCTCCTCTGCCCTCGCTCCCGCACGGTCCCCGCCCTAGTCGCCGCTTGCCCGTGGCCACCACGCCCGGGGCACACCCGAACCCGCGGTCGCCGCGCCCCCGTCTGTCCCCGCTGTGTCTCGCTGATGTCGTCGCCCCGTTTCCCTCCGCGCAGGCGCTCGCGCTCACAGCGCGTCGACCATGCCCATCCATCGCAGCACCCGCCATGTTCCCTGGACACGCTCGCGGGCCTCTAGCCGCATCCGGCCGTGCCAGTTGTCGCGCATGCTCACCCAATGCGCGCCCGCTCACACCACCGCACCTCGCTATGCCGCCCCGCTCCAGCCACTGTCACCGGCACCGGGCCAGGCGCCGGCCCCCTTCACCCGCTGGCCGCAGCGCCCTACCGGGTGGGCTGGAGCCCGAGAACCGCGACCCGTTAAGGCCCCTGCCCAAATGACAACTGGGACCCGCCCCAGAAAAAGATTAGAAAAAGTAATAATAAAAAGAATTAAAATTAAGTAATTAATTAAGCGGCTTAATTAACTTAACTTTAGTTAACCTGCTAGTTAACTAATTAAACTATAATTAGGTAAATCAGAGAATGACAGGGGGCCCCACCCCTGTTGACCAGTCAAGCTTTGACCGGTCAACTGGGTCCCCCTTGGCCCACCTGTCAGCCTCTGGGTACATAGAGCTGGGTACTTGTAGCATTTTAGCTTCTATTTCAAATTAAAATAAATTCAAAAAAATGTTTAAAACTTTGAAAATTAATAATAAATAATCCATAAATCGGATGAAAATACTTATTACATGAAAGTTGCTCAGAATCACGAGACGAATATGAATACGCAGCCCGTTCGTCAGCCACACGTCCCTTGCATAGTGAACCTGCAACATTTCACCTTCAGTTCATCTGTCCGAAAACGCGAAACCCCGGGGATACTTTCCCGGATGTTTCCCCCCTTTCTCCAGTATCACCTACTACCGCGTTAGGCCACACCTAGCACCGTGTATTGCCATGTTACGCTTTGTGATGCTTTGATTGCTTTGTTATTTATTGTGTTCCCCCTTCGTTACTTCTTTCCGGTAGACCCCGAGACTATCGGCGACCCCCAGTTCGACTACGGAGTTGACGACCCCTCCTTCTTGCCAGAGCAACCAGGCAAGCCCCCCCCCCTTGATCACCCGATATCGCCTATTCTTCTCTATACTGCTTGCATTAGAGTAGTGTAGCATGTTACTGTTCGGTTACTCCTATTCTGTTGCATAGCCTGTCATTGTTGCTACAGTCATTGATACCCTACCCGCAATCCTAAATGCTTAGTATAGGATGCTAGTTTATCATCATAGGCCCTACATTCTTGTCAGTCTGCCTTGCTATAGTATTGGGCCGTGATCACTCGGGAGGTGATCACGGGTATATACTATACATATATACATACTACAGATGGTGACTAAAGTCGGGTCGACTCGAGGAGTACCCGCGAGTGATTCACGGATTGGGGGCTGAAAGGACCTTTGTCCCGACGGCCCTCTATGTGTATCTTTGTGGCGGAGCGACAGGGAAGGTTGAGACCACCTAGGCGAGAGGTGGGCCTGGCCCTGGTCGATGTTCGTGGTTGCTTCATAATAACGTGCTTAGCGAGACCTTTGTATTTGATTTGAGTCTGGCCACTGGCCTATACGCACTAACCAACTACGCGGGAAAGATATGGGCACTCAACGTCGTGGTATACGCCGAAGCCATCGTGACGTCAGCGACTGAGCGGCGCGCGCCGGATTGGAACGTAAGCCTGCTCTTGTATTAAGGGGGCTAGTTCTGCTTCCGGCCGCGTTTGCAACGTGCAGGTGTGCAAAGGGCGATGGACCCAGACCCCTGCGCCATAGGAGTTAGACCGGCGTGCTGACCTCTCTGTTGCGCCTAGGTGGGGTTGCGATGTGTTGATCTTCCGAGGCCGGGCATGACCCAGGAAAGTGTGTCCGGCCAAATGGGATCGAGCATGTTGGGAAATGTGGTGCCCAAATGACAAATGGATTCGAATAGCCGTGTCCCTCGGTAAAAAGGACGACCCAGAGTTGTACCTTGACCTTATGATAACTAGAACCCGATACTTAATAAAACACACCCTTCCATGTGCCAGATATAACCCGGTGATCTCTCTCTAACAGGGCGACAAGGAGAGGATCGCCGGGTAGGATCATGCTATGCGATGCTACTTGGAGGACTTCGGTCTACCCTCTTCTACATGCTGCAAGATGGGGGAGGCCAGAAGCGTAGTCTTCAACAGGATTAGCTATCCCCTTTCATTTTGGCATTCTGCTTTTCAGTCCACCAATATGGCCCTTTACTGATATACCCATGCATATGTAGTGTAGCTCCTTGCTTGCGAGTACTTTGGATGAGTACTCACGGTTGCTTTTCTCCCTCTTTTCCCCCTTTCCATTCTACCTGGTTGTCGCAACCAGATGCTGGAGCACAGGAGCCAGACGCCATCGTCGACGATGACTTCTACTACACTAGAGGTGCCTACTACTACGTGCAGCCCACTGACGACGACCAGGAGTAGTTAGGAGGATCCCAGGCAGGAGGCCTGCGCCTCTTTCGATTTGTATCCCAGTTTGTGCTAGCCTTCTTAAGGCAAACTTGTTTAACTCATGTCTGTACTCAGATAGTGTTGCTTCCGCTGACTCGTCTATGATCGAGCACTTGTATTCGAGCCCTCGAGGCCCCTGGCTTGTATTATGATGCTTGTATGACTTATTTATGTTTTAGAGTTGTGTTGTGATATCTTCCCGTGAGTCCCTGATCTTGATCGTACACATTTGCGTGCATGATTAGTGTATGATTGAATCAGGGGCATAACAAGTTGGTATCAGAGTCGACTGCCTGTAGGAATCCCCCTTTCCAACTCCTTGGCCGAAGTTGAGTCTAGTCATTGCAAAACTTTTACTAACATGGCTGTGCGGCCCATGGGCCCACGTCACCATTGGGTGGTACTAGGATCTTTTACTCCTCGATCTATACTGTGGGACTCTGAACTCTTTTCTATTCGGTTTTAAATGGATTTACTAACTCTAACATTAGGATCTCGTGATCACTTCCTCCCGGAGAACCCCTTAGTACAGATGATTGCCTGCTGCACCAGAAGATTCCGAAGATACTTTATAGTGTTCTCTCAAGACCTTGTGTCATCCCTTTTTGCATGCCCTACCACTGTTATATCCTTGGGGATAACCGTATACACTTGCCAGTCTTACGTTCAACCCCATTGATCTTGTTAATACAAGATGCCTTGAACTGCTCTTTGTTATTCCGAGAATCCTTTGAGCTTACCGCCTTGTAGTTCTTGCCCCATGAATACCCCTACGGATAATTTTCCCACACTTATCGAGTATCCGCTCAACCCCAGTTGATTCATGTATTTCAGAAAGGTCTTCGAAATACTATTAGATCTTCCGAAAATCCTCAGCAGCTTATTGCCCTTGAAATTCTTGCTTGTTGCATTATGGTTAATCCCATAAGTAATCTTATTGGCATCCTTTGTCACTATCATTTTGTGTCCATTGATTCAATAAGTTGCGAAGGCTCGCGATCCTCAATCAGATCCTAGAATTCATCCTTCTGGCTCAGACGTCATTTCAAACATGAGCTGGATCTCGACTAATCAAAATGCCATCGATTGTACCCCTAAGGCTATTCAACTTATCCATCCCTAATCAGAGCATTGCTTCTGATCCCTTGTCTTGGAATTCATAATTCCTTTGCAATTGAGCTTTGAAGTAGTCAGTTATTTATACAAACTGATCTCCTTGCATTCTCTCCTCTTCTGGTTGAGTACTGATGCTCACATTAGCACCGTTATGGACCGTCGGGTCCTTTGATGAATTATCATCCGACAGTGTCCTTCGTATCCAAAAATCTCGAGAAGTTCTTTCCCTGATACATAATACCATTGATAAATCTTATTCTCTGTTTGGCCAACCATGCTCTGCTCTCGAGCTGGTGATGTTTACTATGAAGTTTGTGGTATATGTTCCTATGATGCCCCGATGGGTTGAACCATTACTTTACCTAATCTATGTGAGCCCGAAAGATTTCACGGGCCATACTCTTCTAGTATTTTGCTAGATAAAATTTCAACATCACAACTTCTTCGAAAATGGGAAGTGAATGAAAGGTTATGCATTACAGAAGTGGGAGTCGACCTTGAACCTTGCGTTCATGCCCATGGACACGATGTAGATCCTATCATGGAAGCTTCTTGTAATAATAACTATTTCCTTGATATAATATCCTTTGGTATCAGTGAAGTTGATCCTTTGCAATTGTGGTTCTGGCCATATGTTCTTCTTTGATCCCATTTCTCGGGCAAGTTAAACACTTGTCTTCCGTGGATCAATACACCAGTCCAACTTTAACTTTGATCTTTCATCAAGTATTACACCCTGGTATCTCGGGATTATCACGGAACTGCATAACTTCTTATGAGTTCTCCATCAAGTACTACATTCTCACTGATTCCAATTTTTCACGGGCTCTAAGTCATTAAACACTCAAGGGCACCGATAACTGAATCGAGTCTGCACTGCGATTCAACAACTCTAAGTAATCTTCATTGCTTACGAGTTTGTACTCGATCGTGTCATTCCCAGCTGATTGACTGCATCATCATCGTCAGGTTGACTGCTTGACCATTCTACCTATGTCCTTCATCCTCGGGACACAATCCCGACAGTGCTCTAAGCTTACATCGAACTTTCACCATCATATTGTTTGTCTTGAGAGACAACTCTAAATTCTGAGATGACATCTTATCTACTGTTATAATAGCCTTTTGCTTCACCATTCCCTTGGCTTGATGCCGTCGCCGAGCGATTGCATCTTCATGGAGCCTCTCGACAAAATTTGTCGTGATCATCATCAACATTTTAACTCCTTCCACGATATCAATCAAATTCATGATGGGAAATACCATCCTTGCCCCTCGATGATTGTTTTATCATCGACCACACCCTTGTCTTCCCTCAACACAAACGTGTTCATGTTTTGGATTGAATCTTGAGTTCCTTGCTATCCAGCATTTGTTCTTCTTCACCTTGGAGTATTACCATCTTTTATGTCAAGAAGGTTGTGAGAATTGCTCCGCCTCTTAAAATTTCTTGGTATAGTGATACTTCTCACCATCACTATTCTTTCTTGGTCCCAATGTTGATTATAACTAGAATACTAACAAATGAACAGTGCTGCTTGGGTTCTGTACTTCTAGCAACCCTATTGCTTTAAAGTCAACGATTGACAGTTCGTTCTTAGACTGTTGGTTATTGAATCATCACTCTAACATTGATCTTGCTGCCTAAGGTCATATTTCGGGCACACCTTTCAAGTAGTGATTGATGGTGTATGTTTTCTTCGAGCATAAAACATTATATCATTTGAATTGACAAGTGTCATCTTCTTGTTCATATTATTGTGGAAATCCATCCGTTTGGAATTCTTGATGAATTGTCGTTGAGCCCATCAGCCACCTCCTCCTCTCCTTGGCTTAATGATGAACTATTGTTTTAGGAACCCGCTCCCATAGTTCATTTCCCAAGAATCTTGCAATGCCATTCATCGATTTGTGTTGCAACTTTTCTTCTCGGACATCCTGAGTCTGAGGTATTATGACACCAATCGGATCTGAATCTCGGTCAGATATGATGGTTGGGACAACTTTCCAGGAGTTATGTTGTTGGTCCCTTGATGACCCGGTAATATGATGTCATGCCTAGCACCCCTGGCTAGAGGACCTATCATTATAATATCTTTTGCAAGGATAACCATTCTTCCTGGAGGAAATTGAAATACTTATTCTATATGTTGTTCCTGATGAATCCTTTTGGTATCCAAGTCCGACCTTTGCTTGAAGACTATGTCAATGCTATCTCCAAGCATGCCTGCGGTACTCCGATTTTCAACAAGAACACTTATTCCAATGCTAATTGTTTCTTGCTCAATTATCCAAACACCGTTGTATCAATAGTGTCATGAAAATTTCTCTCCCCCAACCTAGAGGGTTTTCTACATTATATCCTGTCACGGATATCATACTCTGTTTGTCCTTGGGAAGGAAATACCCCTGAAATATGTGTTTTCATACATTTTCCTTTCCATTGTTTGGTATAACCTTTCTTGTGATCTATATGATCTAAGCAGTAATATTCTCCTGCTTATGTAAACACCTCGTTGTACAACTCTGTCAACAAGACCCTGTTGCTACTGTTGATGACATTCTAGTAGCCACCGATGGACGAGAACCGTGCCTATTGGTCTGCCTCATTCAACGAGTAGGAAAATGGTTCTCTTCATCCCTCGCCCTTGGTACCAATGTTGTTATCGACATAACTAACAGACTATTTTCTGACATGCCTTGCTATCATGACCATGCAAGAGGACATCACCCTCCCTATTTTTAACCCACATGGTGGGCCCATAACCCACAGGTCCTAGGATCGAAACCTGACTCTCCTATACACCCCCGGTTTCCAAAGTTAATTCCTCGTACTTGGCCTCGTATGTGATTCACCAGCCACCTTCCGAGAGATCATCAATTCTGGTATCGGACACAATACTTATTCCCATTGCTTTGTATACCTTTTCACGCCCTATTTCAGGCATCGAACGATTGCCTGCCCGCTCGGAACTTCCCATGATACATTCTTACTTTTCTCTCGATATTTTTGTAAGTTTCAATTCGAGAGTTACTTTCGCCACCTTCCTGGATGTTATCGAACAGATTGTCGACCTTGCAGAGGTCTGTTCTCCCGGTATGCCCACCCTTTATTCTTTCGTAAGTACGATGGGGTTCCTAAAGAAAGGACGCCGAGTTCATCATGATGACCTGAACCAGAGAAATGAAGACATCAATGTATTAGACCGGCCTCTTCGAGAAGAGCAGGCCAGGATGAGAAGACCCGCTAGATTCGTTACCAAACCTTCCCCCCTTTCACTACCTCTTAAATCTCGGGACGAGATTTCTTGTAGTGGAGGAGAATTGTGACGCCAGGATAATTAGGCTACAGTAATCCCAGGTTCACGATGCCACGTCACCACGGTTACTGTTGTTAAATCTCGCGTTAATTCGAAACCGCTTCAAAATTCAAATTTAAATTAATGGCAAACAACAAAAGTTTTTAAAAGTTAAAACAAAAATGTTCGGGCGGTGCCATATTTTGCTTAAGTAAATATGGTGTAATAAACACATTTTTATAAAGTGCCTAGATAATTTAAAATGATTTAAAACAGGAAAGAAATTAAATAAAAAGAAAAGAAACTACAAAAACAGAAAACGAAACAAAACTAAAAAAGAATAAAAAGCCCCCCTGGCCAACTGGGCCAGACGGCCCAGCTCACCGGCCAGGACGGCCCACCTGGCCCAGCCGGCCGACCCGCCCCTGCCTTATCCCCACGAGGGGGGAAACTCTAACCAACACTCCCCCCCCACTCCCCACTCGCTCTCCCCCACCACCGCTGGATCTGGATCGGGAGCCCGATCCCCTTCTCCCTCGCTCGGTGCCTGACGCCGTCGCTCGTCGCCGCCAGTGGACCGCGTCGGCGCCCGGAGCTCCCTCGTCGGCCTGCTTCCTCCTCCCCACCGACCTGCTCCCACATCGCCCGTCGTCCCCGTCCTCCTCCACAACAGACCTCCCCGAACTTCACCGCCGCCCGAAGCTCCTCCGCCCCGACCCGACGCCGTCGCCCGTTGTTGTTGGACCACCTAGTTGGACCGCCTCCGTCGCCCGCTTCCTCGTCCTCCTCCTCGCCGGCCTCACCAGGCCTCGTCGTCCCCTTCTCTCCTCGCACGTGAGGACCCCTTCTCCTTCCCTCCTCTGCCCTAGCTCCTGCACGGTCCCCGCCCTCATCGCCGCTTTCCCGTGGCCACCACGCCCGGGGCACACCCGAAGCCGCGGTCGCCGTGCCCCCGTCTGTCCCGCGAAGCGTCTCGCTGACGTCGTCGCCCCGTTCCCCTCCACGCGGGCACTCGCGCTCATAGCGCGTCGACCACGCCCATCCATCGCGGCGCCTGCCATGTTCCCTGGCCGCGCTCGCGGGCCTCTGGCCGCGTCCGGCCGTGCCAGTTGTCGCGCGTGCTCGCCCAGCCGCGGCCCAGTGCGTGCCCGCTCACACCACCGCACCTCGATGTGCAGCCCCGCTCCGGCCACTGTCACCGGCGCCGGGCCAGGCGCCGTCCCCCTTCACCCGCTGGCCGCAGCGCCCTACCGGGCGGGCTGGAGCCCGAGAACCGCCACCCGCGACCCGTTAAGGCCCCTGTCCGAATGACAAGTGGGATCCGCCCCAGAAAACGATTAAAAAAGTAATTAATTAAGCGGCTTAATTAACTTAACTTTAGTTAACCTTCTAGTTAACTAATTAAACTATAATTAGGTAAATCAGAGAATGACAGGGGGCCCCACGCCTGTTGACCAGTCAAGATTTGACCGGTCAACTGGGTCCCCGTTGGCCCACCTGTCAGCCTCTGGGTACACATCTGTGTACACAGAGCTGGGTACTTGTAGCACTTTAGCTTCTATTTCAAATTAAAATAAATTCAGAAAAATGATTAAAACTTTGAAAATTAATAATAAATAATCCATAACTCGGATGAAATTACTTTGTACATGAAAGTTGCTCAGAATGACGAAACGAATACGAATACGCAGCCCGTTCGTCAGCCACACGTCCCTAGCATAGTGAACCTGCAACATTTCACCTCCGGTTCATCTATCTGAAAACGCAAAACCCCGGGGATACTTTCCCGGATGTTTCCGCCCTTTCTCCAGTATCACCTACTACCGCATTAGGCCACACCTAGCACCGTGTATTGCCATGTTACGCTTTGTGATGCTTTGATTGCTTTGTTATTTATTGTGTTCCCCCTTCGTTACTTCTTTCTGGTAGACCCCGAGACTGTCGGCGACCCCCAGTTCGACTACGGAGTTGACGACCCCTCCTTCTTGCCTGAGCAACCAGGCAAGCCCCCCCCCCCCTTGATCACCAGATATCGCCTATTCTTCTCTATACTGCTTGCATAAGAGTAGTGTAGCATGTTACTGTTCGGTTACTCCTATTCAGTTGCATAGCTTGTCATTGTTGCTACAGTCATTGATACCCTACCCGCAATCCTAAATGCTTAGTATAGGATGCTAGTTTATCATCATTGGCCTACATTCTTGTCACTCTGCCTTGCTATACTATTGGGCCGTGATCACTCGGGAGGTGATCACGGGTATATACTATACATATATACATACTACAGATGGTGACTAAAGTCGGGTCGGCTCGAGGAGTACCCGCGAGTGATTCACGGATTGGGGGCTGAAAGGACCTTTGTCCCGACGGCCCTCTGTGTGAATCTTTGTCGCGGAGCGACAGGGCAGGTTGAGACCACCTAGGAGAGAGGTGGGCCTGGCCCTGGTTGACGTTCCTGGTTGCTTCATAATAACACGCTTAACGAGCTCTTGGTATTTGATCTGAGTCTGGCCACTGGCCTATACGCACTAACAAACTACGCGGGAAAGATATGGCACTCGACGTCCTGGTATCAGCCGAAGCCTTCGTGACGTCAGCGACTGAGCGGCGTGCGCCGGATTGGAACATAAGCCTGCTCTTGTATTAAGGGGGCTAGTTCTGCTTCTGGCCGCGTTCGCAACGTGCAGGTGTGCAAAGGGCGAAGGGCCCAGACCCTGCGCCATAGGAGTTAGACCGGCGTGCTGACCTCTCTGTTGTGCCTAGGTGGGGCTGCGACAGGTTGATCTTCCGAGGCCGGGCATGACCCAGGAATGTGTGTCCGGCCAAATGGGATCGAGCGTGTTGGGAAATGTGGTGCACCCCTACAGGGAAGTTAATCTATTCGAATAGCCGTGTCCCTCGGTAAAAGGACGACCCGGAGTTGTACCTTGACCTTATGATAACTAGAACCGGATACTTAATAAAACACACCCTTCCAAGTGCCAGATACAACCCGGTGATCGCTCTCTAACAGGGCGGTGAGGAGAGGATCGCCGGGTAGGATTATGCTATGCGATGTTACTTGGAGGACTTCAGTCTACTCTCTTCTACATGCTGCAAGACGGGGGAGGCCAGAAGCGTAGTCTTCGACAGGATTAGTTATCCCCTTTTATTCTGGCATTCTGCAGTTCAGTCCACCGATATGGCCCTTTACACATATACCCATGCATATGTAGTGTAGCTCCTTGCTTGCGAGTACTTTGGATGAGTACTCACGGTTGCTTTTCTCCCTCTTTTCCCCCTTTCCATTCTACCTGGTTGTCGCAACCAGATGCTGGAGCCCAGGAGTGAGACGCCACCGTCGACGATGACTCCTACTACACTGGAGGTGCCTACTACTACGTGCAGCCCGCTGACGACGACCAGGAGTAGTTAGGAGGATCCCAGGCAGGAGGCCTGCGCCTCTTTCGATCTGTATCCCAGTTTGTGCTAGCCTTCTTAAGGCAAACTTGTTTAACTTATGTCTGTACTTAGATATTGTTGCTTCCGCTGACTCGTCTATGATCGAGCACTCGTATTCGAGCCCTCGAGGCCCTTGGCTTGTATTATGATGCTTGTATGACTTATTTATGTTTCAGAATTGTGTTGTGATATCTTTCCGTGAGTCCCTGATCTTGATCATACACGTTTGCGTGCATGATTAGTGTACGATTGAATCGGGGGCATAACAGACCAAGTCTATGAAGGTTTGCAAGTCCCCTGTGAAGACTTACCACGAGTGTTGGGCGAGGTCTGTGTGACTTTAGCTCAAGGAGAATACAGTGAGCACTGTGTGTCCAGGACTGTGTGTCCTCGAGTTTAAATACTCATCAACTCCAACCATGCGTACAATTATCACACTAGTTGGAACTGGTCTACCAAATCATTGTCTTCACCAAGCCAACTGGTTCAATTTCCTCAGCCCTTTCATTTTCATGTGTTGATGTACCTACTGTTTGAAGACTTTGACTGAAGACTTTCTCTATTTCCTCTGTCTAATTTCTTCAGTCACATAGTCTTCAGCCTGCTTATCCTGTTATCACGCTATCTGTACTCTATGCTTGTTTTCGTTTCATCATGATGACTATGTTGTTGCTCTGTTATGCTTATACCTACGTACTTATTCTGCTGCTAGTGTGTCATTTCTTAAGAATTTCTTCACCTAGAAATTTCTCAGTGATGAATTTTAAAAATCGCCTATTCACCCCCCCCCTCTCTAGTCGATATAATGCAGTTTCAATTGGTATCAGATCAACGTACTCCCTTGTTCTATGTGATTTTGGTTTAACCACCTGGAGTTCTAGTTATGTCGACTGCAGGAATGCTCAAGGTCTCGGCTGGGTGTCCTACCTTCGATGGGACGGATTACCCCTACTGGAAGAACAAGATGCGCATGCATCTTCAGGCAACTGATAACGATCTCTGGTATGTTCTGGAAAATGGTGTTCCCTCAGTCACTCCTTCTGGGAATGCTACTGATGTAAAGAGATTCAAGCAACTCAATTCTCAAGCAAAAAATATCATATGTGGCCATCTGAGCAAAGGACAGTATGGCAGAGAGAGTGCTCTGGAAACTGCTAAGCTGATTTGGACAGGCTGTCCAAGGTCAACAAAGGAGTCTCTACTCAACGTGACTCCCGAGTTGATGTTCTTTGCGATCTCTTCAACCGCTTCAAAAGACTCGACAATGAAAATGTTCAGTAAACCTTCGATCGCCTCACTGACATCTCAAATGAGCTTCAAGCACTTGGTGCCACTAACATCACCGACCATGAGGTGGTGAAGAAATTGGTGAGATTACTTGATTCCTCATTCAATACTCTTGCACTGATGATTCAAGAGCGAGCTGATTACAAGTCACTAGATCCCGCTGATATCCTCGAGAGGCTAAACACTCATGAGTTCCAGCTTGCTGAGAAGAGGGACCTCTATGGACAAAGCTTTGGAATATGACGTGCACTGAAGGCCAAGGCAGTCTCTTAATTTGAAGGTGAGGATTCTGGTAGCAGCCTTGGTGACACTGAAGAACTAAGCCAGGAGCTAGCAATGCTCATGAAGAAATTCCAGAAATTCTCTCGCCGTGGTCGCTTTGGAAAGTCTTCAAGGAGTGATGATTCCTCGTCCCATGACTACAAAAGGAGAACTTGCCACAAATGCATGAAACCTGGTCACTACATGTCTGATTGTCCTCTATGTGAAAAGGAATCAAAGAAGAAGAAGTACAAAGATGACGATTCTGATGACTCAAAGAAGAAGAAGAAATCTTCAAAATCATCATCATCAAAATCTTCAAAGTCTTCGTCTCACAAGAAGAGCATTTCAAAGAAGGCACGTGCATTTATTGGCAAGGAAATGGACTCTGAAGTTGAATCTGTGGAAAATGTGGAAGAGGACGAATCTGAGGAGTTAGACTCTGGTGTGGCAAGCCTAGCCCTTGCTACTGCTTATGTCAACAAGTCCATCTTCAACACTGAAGAAAATGACCTCCCCAACTCTGCTGACAAGAGCGTCGATGACTATGCTCCCACCTATTGCTTCATGGCAAAACGTGCCAAGATACTCAAACATTCCCCCTCTGAATCTAGTGAGGATGAATCTGATGACAATCTCAAACCTAGCTATTCCAAACTAGCTAAAATCGCTGTTAAAAAACAAAAGGCTTTGCAAAAGATTCAAAATTTGTTATACAAAAGTGATGACCTATTGGGTGAGGAATTGAATCGAACTAAGACCTTGACTGATAATATTTAGAGACTTCAGTCTAGGTTTGACAACCTTCAAAATCATCATAACACTCTCTTATCTGATCATGAGAAGCTTTCTTATGAATTTCCACAGAGAAAGCAAGATCTTGAGAAGTTAAAAGTGAGTTATGAAGATATTCAGAAGGAAAACGATTCATTGGTTGCTCAACAGATCAGTTCCGCTTAGGAAGAATTTATTCCACCATGTCTGAAATGCATTGAGCGTGAATTTGCTAATTCTTCACCTGAATTTTCAAATGCTTCTATTGCTACAAATTCTTCAACTGTCTTTGTGGTCACAAATTCCTCATCTGAGGATACCACAAGTATCACTGACGATAATGCATGGTTGAAGGAATTGTATGTGATAGGCATAGACAAAACCCTCAAAGGGCATCACACTCTTTGTGATGTGCTCAAAAAGCAGATCTTGAACAAGAACCCTAGGAAAGAGGGTATTGCCTTTGAGAGGAAACTCAATGCTGATGGGACCTACTGGAAACCTGAGCAGTACCCCAGAACCTCATGGGTTGCTGCGAAGGGACCTTCCATAGATCCATGCACATTACCTGGCCTTACTTGTGAATCTTCATATTCCTCTAATGAGTCATTTGACTCCAACTATAAACTGTTAAAGAATCAAAACGGTGAAGTATTTGCTCGATATGTTGGAACTAACTGCAGGAACGGCCCCCCTATGAAGAAAATCTGGGTTCCCAAAAGGTGCCTTGAAAATCTTCAGGTGAATGTCATCATGACACCAGAATAATAGGAACCCCAGATCAAATTCTTCATATGGATCAAAATCTTCATATGGATCGAAGTCCTCTTATGGACCAAATTCTTCATCTGGATCAAATTCCTCACGTGGATCAAAATCCTCATATGAACATCACGGTGCTAACACTTCTGTTTCGCATGGAAAGTCTAAAGGCTATGAATACACGCATTATTCTTCAAACCATTATGTTCATAAGTCCTCGAAGAATTTCTCTGCTTATACATATGCTTATCCTAACCCCTCTTCTGTGAAACGAGTGCACTGGCTTTTATGCCATCGTTTTCTTATGGAGCTCAAAGAATGATGAACTCTTTGTCACCCCTCCAAATGCGGGTGGTGAAGAAAAAGAACTAATCTCTTATGTAGGGTCAGGTCTCCATACGAGCTTAATCATTTGAAGAATTTGCTGGAGACCTGAATGTGCTTGAGTGGATGCAAGCTAATCATGAAGAAATGAATTACTCATTTCTCACGTCCTCATGTTGCTATATCTGTTATTGTTGATGAAATTGATATCATATTCTTCACTAATGAAGCATATGGGTTCGTTAGTTGCACTAATTCATCTGCAGGATGAACAAACCAAAGCTACTGAGTGGGCCCTCGATAGTGGATGTACAAATCACTTGACTGGTGACAGAAACTTATTGATGGACACTGCTTTATCTCCATCTCATCTGAAGCATATCACCTACGCTGACAAAGGCAAAAGCAAGGTATTGGGTCTAGGTAGGGTCGCGATCTCAAAGGATAGACACATGGACAAAGTCATGCTTGTCGAGTCCTTAGGATTCAACCTCATGCCTGTCTTAATGACTTGTGATCTTGATATGGTTGTCGTCTTTGGCAAATATAGTTGCATTGTGCTAATGGAATCTGACAATTCCAAAGTCTTCGAAGACTTTATGAGAGGAGACTTGTATATTGTTGATTTCTCTGCAGGAATACAGCCTACCACATGTCTACTTGCAAAAGCTTCAGAAGGCTGGTTATAGCATCGACGACCCGGTGTTGCTGGGATGAGGAACGAACCTGCATACACTCGTGAAGAAGAAGCATGTCATTGGCATCGAGGGTGTCAAATTCCTCAAAGATCATCTTTGTGGGGCTTGTGAGGCTCTTAAGATCACCAGAGCCAAGCATCACTCGAAGGCTATCATGACCACTTCTTGTCCCTTTGAATTGCTTCACATGGATCTCTTTGGCCCTACTCATTATGCCACGTTCACTAGTTCTGCATCATTATATGGCTTTGTCATTGTTGATGATTATTCTCGTTATACCTGGGTGCATATCTTCACTTACAAAAATGAAGTGCAGGAAGTCTTCAAACAATTCTCCTCAAGGGCATCTACGAATTTTGGTGTGAAGATCAAGCATATCAGGAGTGATAATGGAACCGAGTTCAAGAACACTGGTCTCGATGAATATCTTGATATACTTGGTATTACTCACGAGTTATCTGCTCCCTATATTCCTCAGCAGAATGGTGTCGTGGAGCGCAAGAACAGAAGTCTTGTTGAGATGGCTCGCACTATGCTTGATGAATATAAGACTCCACAGCGTTTCTGGCCAGATGCTATTGATACTGCATGCCACATCATCACCAGGGTATATCTTCGCACATTATTCAAAAAGACCTCATATGAACTCCTCACTGACAAGAAACCCAATGTAAGTTATTTCAAAGTCTTTGGTGCTAAATGCTGGATTAGAGATCCTCCCCACCACTCTAAATTTGCACCAAAAGCACATGAGGGTTTTATGCTTGGTTACAGAAACGACTTGCACACCTACAGAGTCTTCAACACCTATCATCACAAGGTTGTTAAAACTGTAGATGTGCGATTCGATGAAACTAATGGCTCGCAAAGAGAGCACCTACCTCTTGTGCAAGATGAAGTGTCACTTGAGGAATCCATCAAGTTCAAGGCTACTGAGGATGTCATCCCTACCGAAGAATCTGCTGAAGAAGTCATTCCGGATCATGAAGAAAATCACGCTCGTGCTACTGAAGAAAATGGCCCTGAAGAAATTGTTGGGCCTAAGCAAAGTCGTCAACCTGCTCATCCTCGCGTTGCAAACGAAGTGCAGATTGAGAAAATTATCAACAACATCAATGCACCAGGTCCTCTCACGCGCTCAAAAGCTTCACATTTGTCTAACTTTTGTGGGCATTTTGCATTTTTCTCTAACACAGAGCCCACCAAAGTTGATGAAGCATTCATGGAATCTGAGTGGATTCAAGCCACTCAAGATGAATTGCATCAATTCAAGCTCAACAATGTGTGGGAGCTTGTCAAGCGACTAGCCCACGCAAGCACAACATCATCGACACCAAATTGATCTACTGTAACAAACAAGATGAAAATATCCTTGTGGTGAGGAATAAGGCTCGTCTTGTAGCTCAAGGCTACACACAGGTTGAAAGAATTGATTTTGATGAAACTTTTGCACATGTTGCTAGACTTGAAGCTATTCACATATTGCTTGCTTACGCTAACCATCATAATATCATCTTACATCAAATGGATGTGAAAAGTGCATTCCTCAATGGTAAGCTTGAGGAAGAAGTATATGTTGCTCAACTACCAGGTTTTGAGGATCCAAAATTTCCAGATCATGTCTGCAGACTCAACAAGGCCCTCTATGGCCTCAAGCAAGCACCTCGGGCGTGTGACGAATTTGCCTATATGATGAGTGAGGAATTTCAAATGTCCATGATGGGAGAGTTAAAATTCTTCTTAGGTCTTCAAATTCGTCAACAACACAATGGCATATTCATATCTCACGAGAAATACCTCAAGGATGTGTTGAGGAAATTCGGGATGCAAGATTGCAAAGGTGTCAAAATCCCTATGCCCACAAATGGCCATCTATACACCGATGAAAATGGTAAAGACTTCGATCAAAAGGTATACCGCTCCATGATTGGCTCTTTTACTGTATCTATCTGCATCTAGTGCGGATATTATGCTTAGTGTTTGCTTGTGTGCTCGATTTCAAGCTACACCGAAGGAATCACACCATAAGGTTGTGAAGCATATTCTTCCATATCTAGCTCACACTCCAACACTTGGATTATGGTATCCCGAGGGCTCTTCTTTTGATCTCATTGGATATTCTGACTCTGACTATGCTGGTGATCGGGTGGACCGCAAGTCAACATCAGGCACATGTCATTTCCTCGGACGATCCTTGGTAAGTTGGTCCTCGAAGAAACAGAACTGTGTATCACTCTCTACTGTTGAAGCTGAGTACATTGCTGCTGGATCTTGTTGTGCTCAATTTCTATGGATGAGGCAAACCCTCAAGGACTATGGCATTAATGTGAAGAATGTGCCACTCTACTGCGACAATGAGAGTGCTATCAAGATTGCTCACAACCCAGTTCAGCACTCGAAGAGAAAGCACATCTAGATTCGTCATAATTTTCTTCGTGACCATGTGTTGAAGGGCGACATCTCCATTGACCACGCAAATACAAAAGACCAGCTGGCCGATATCTTCACAAAGCCCTTGGATGAGAAGAGATTTAGCAAGTTGCGGTGTGAGCTAAATATCTTAGAATCTTCTAATGTTATTTGAAAAGGACACACATCCTAACACTTATGCAAATGTGATGACTTTGATGTGCAACACACGAATTAACATTTTCTTCAATCAATGAAGACTAACCCTCTAAGTGTGAAGAAATTAATGAAGAATTTGATTCTCAGAACCCTACGACAATTGTACGTGGTGTCTGAAATCATCATTCTTATACGGTGGGTTACGCCACCAACCAATGTTCAAAATCTTCAATTTGAGTTTTTGCAACTTCTTCATATTTTCAATTTCCTCAGTCTTCCGTCATATATATATATATATATATATATATATATATATATATATATATATATATATATATATATATATATATAGGGTGGGTCTATTCTAATAACATCCTTAAGACCTTATTCTGCACCTCAAAAATGCTTATTCTGCTAACACCCGCGATCCCCCTTCCACCTTCTTCCATCGAGGCGCCATGCCCCACCGGCGCTCCCGACCACGAGCACCACCTCCCCCGCACCTCCTTCCTCCCACCCCCGCCACCCCCTACCCCAACCACCCCGGCGCTACACCATCTCCTTCCCGGCGCCACTGCACCACCTCACCCCACCACGCTGCGACACCACTCCCCTCCCTACGTCGCGGCACAAGCTCCCTCCCCACGCCGCCGCACCCTCTCCAACCACATCCCTCCTCAGCCCACCTAACCCCGCGTCGGCCAGCTGCCGGATCCACCCATCGTCGTCCTCCTCGGCCCCAATTGTGAGCTGCACCCAATCTCAATTCAGCTCGGCTCCCCCCCCCCCGCGTACGGTGCCGCCACTCCCAATTTCCTGGTGAGATCCGGCGACGAAGACCCGGTCCACTAAGGTGCTCGCCTGCCGCTCCCCTCCTCCTCGTCCTGGCCTCATCTCCGGCCTGGCCAGGGGCTCACCTCACCTACGCCCATGAGGTCCACCACCGGCTCCGCTACAGCCTGCGCCCTCCTGGCCTGGAGATTTCCCCGATGCATCGGCCTCCCCTGCTTTCTCCCCACTGACAAACAGGCAACCACACCATTGTTTGAGGTTGTTGCAGTTCACTTTTTTGTTTTTTGGAGGAAAATCAGTGCACTGCAGTTTGCTGTTCCCGTCGATGAGATTTGCGTTTTTGTGTTCTTCTGAAGATAAATAAAAGTGCAAATGCAGTCCACTGTAGTTTTGCTCTTGAGGTTCATTTTAATCTTTTTTTGCAGAAAAGATAGATGATGCAGAAAAGATGACCGGCGGGTATGAAGGAGCTAGGTCCATTGGGGCCGAGGTTCTAGCGATAGCAGCTTGCAGTCCGGGCAAGCATGACACGCAGCTCGTAGGCATGCGCGTGTGTCGTTCGGTGTCTTGTCGTCCTTCCTCTGGTGAGATCCATCATCCCCCTCGAGCACCTCTCTTTTGCAAAATCGAGTAGGTTCTTGGTCATCTTGCATCTTGTGTTCGTCTTTTTTGTTGAATCTGGTTCTCGTGGTGGTGAATTCTGCATGTATTGGGGATCGAAGGTGTTTAACTGTTTTGCTCGCTGTTGACAGGTAGCCAATCTCCTGTAGTTTTGTGGGTGCCTCACTGCTGCGTGCATGCATCCTATTTCCTGCTCCTCTCCACCCTCCCTAGAGGGCATGCAACTTGTCGGGTGCCGGCGTGTGTGCTTGCAGGTCCTACCGCCCTAGCAACTGATGGGTCACCCCTTTTCGGCGAGCACTACATGCAGTGTGGACGAGCGTGGCATGCAGTGCAGGCAATTGTGCCATGCAGCTTGCCAAGCGTCTGGGCGACGAACCTCACTTGCAGCTCCCTCCTCCACTCCTTGTTGTTCGCGGGAAGTAGAGGACAAGTGCACTGCACTAGGGGTGGCCGGTGTCATACTTTTTTAAGTAGTTCATCTTGTTATGTCTTTTTTTAGTAGTCATCTTGCTGTATGTTTCAGTTTGACCATGTTAATGCATGCAGCTCTTTGCTGGTTTGGGTGCAGCTCGCAAGCATTTGTGGAGTTCAACGGCGCACAGGCTTGTGCGTGCGGTCCCAAAGGATGAAGTGATGTAGTTCTATTGGATGCCCTGTTACTCAATTTTGTTGTTGTTAAAAAGTGCACAGCATTAGTTTATTGTAAAAACTGCAGTTTATTACCGTGATTTGGCTTGTGGAGAGTGCATATTCTATATGCTATAAAAATCCTTTGTTGTCCACTTGGTAAACACAAAACAAAAAAGATCTCAACAAAAAAGCTCGCTTCTGTATTAGATGTAGTTTACTCGCTCAATCCCTGAGGTCCACTCGCTTGGTCAACGCACGTAAAAAGTTAATAAGTACCAAAAAAGACAACAAAATTCATGAGGTTCACTTTTGGTAGTGTTGCGGTTCATTTTCGCGAGTGTTGCGGTCCACTCTCGTTCAAAAAAAAGTTGAAAAAAGACAACAAAAACTTTTGCGAGAAAGTTTATGTCTGACCAAAAGAAATCATGAAGTTCACTTGACTGCCTGCTGCAGTGCGATTTTTGTTTGAAGCAGTGCTTTCTTCTGTCCGATGAAAGGTCCACTCGCTTGGTCAACGCGTGTAAAAAATTAATAAGTATAAAAAAGACAACAAGTACTCATGAGGTTCACTTTTGGTAGTGTTACGGTTCACTTTCGGAAGTGTTGTGGTCCACTCTCGTTCGGAAAAAAGTTGAAAAAAAGACAACAAAAACTTGTGCGAGAAAGTTTATGTTCGACAAAAAGAAATCATGAAGTTCACTTGACTGTCTGTTGTAGTGCGGTTTTCAGTTTGAAGCAGTGCGTTCTTCTGTCCGATGACGATTTTGGTGTCACGAAAAAACAGTGTCCGCATTTTGCTAATTTTAAAACTGCTCTTAAACCGTAAGGAATTAGAGAGTGTGTTCTACATGAAAATGTTGTGTCTCGTCGATATCTTTCCAACGGCATATCATTTGAACCATTTCGACAACCGGTTTGTAAAAATTTAAAAAAAAACGGCCGCTGCCACTCGTCCTCCGCCGCATGATTTTCAAAATTAACTTAAAACCGTAAGGAATCTCAAAACCATTCCTACATATGAAAGTTGCGCCTTGTCCATAGCTTTCCAACGACATATCATACGCCTCATTTCGACAAACAGTTCAAAAACTAGAGCGAAAACAGTACCGAAAATTTGAATTTTTTTGAAAAACAGAATTCCGTGATTTAGTAAATTTGAAACTGCTCTTAAACCGTAACGAATTAGAGAAAGATTTATATATGAAAAAGATGCGCCTCGATGATATCTATCCAACGGCGTATCATTTTCTTCATTCCGACAAGCGGTTTAGAAAACAACGCGAAAAAACGCTCGCTGCCACTCGTCATCCGCGGCACCATTTTTAAAACTGCTCTCAAACCGTGTGGAATCTCGAAAAGTGTTCAACATGTCGAAGTTGCGCCTAATCTATAGCTTTTCAACAATGTATTACACGCCTCATTCCGATAAACGGTTCAAAAACTAGAGCGAAAATAGTACCGAAAAAACACGCGTGCAGTTTTTTTCGACACGAAGTTCACTCGGTGAGTACTGCAGCACACTTGGTTCAAACAATGACGTGTACTTGCGTTGAGCGTGCAGTGCGGAAGTGGTGTGCAGAATAGTTATTCTGCTAATACTAGCAGAATATATGAGTGTATCATATCCTCTACAACATTCACTTATAGCTAATTCTTCAAGTTTTTTTTCATCTAAGTGAATGTGATCAGACCCGTTCCCCCTCTATGCTATACTCAACCCAGTCTGTTCACAAATTCTTCATGTGCGTTCGATTTGAATCCCGTTCAAAATCTTCACTGTGTCCTTGAGAGCTGAAGAATTTGCGAACGAAACGTTAAAATTTTCATATCTAATTTTTCGGCTTTTGCCGCTCAAATCCTTTCGCATCCCACGACTAGATTAAACAACTCGCCCATGAACTCACACGATCTCCACCTCTCTGTACGTGGGTGACACATGTCTCTAGGATGGCAAGGGTCAGGGGCATGTTCGTCCAAATTCTTCCGATGAACAGTTTTTCACTGCCTTATAAATACCCCTCCCTTTGCACCTCAGTTCATTTACTCCGCTCGACCACTCCCTCTCCCACTCGAGCTCTCTGACCTAGCTCCGCTGCTAATCTCCATCGTCGCCAATGAGGAAGAGCTCGCTGCCTCGACTTTGTCACCGTCGTACTCGCACCGGTCGCGGAAATCTTCACCTTCGCCGCCGCCGTAGCTATCTTCCTCCGCCAAGTTATGGTGTGGAAGATCTGAACAGACAAGCTTCTCCAATTCATCTCTCCGTTTGTTGCCTTCTTCATAAAGGGTAAATAAAACTCGCTTTTACTGCCCTTGTTGATTCCGATGATTCACACAAAATCTTCAAAAGGTGTTTATTCTTCAATCTTCACATTCTTAAACACCACAGTTGCATCTGTTCTTGATCTTTCTCCCTAAGATTTACTTTTCTTGAAGATTCCTCAATTGTGTGGATTTCTGATCTATACAACTCTGGAACCTAAGACAAGAACTCTTAGTGAAATTCTTCAAGACTCCCTGGTCAAATTCCTCAAACTTGTTTCCTTTTAAAAACAAATTCTGAGAACGCATATGACCTCTTCAAATTCTTCGCACCTATACTCTGTCCACATGTACACATGTCTATTGCTGAATCACTAGGTTCTCGTCAACTTAACTTATTTGAAGCGTTCCTCGAAGAAAAATTGCACACTTCTTTAGAGTCATCTATTGCTCAGAATCCTCAGCTGAAGAAAATGGCTGAGGAAAAGCGTCCTCAGAAGGGAGGCAAGAGGCCTGAGACAAACACAGTGTTCGAAATCCCTGAAGACATCTATGCAGATTACTACACTCCTGACGAGGCCACTCATGGCAAGGAGAATAAGAACCAGCGCAAAGTGCATATTCGGCGGATTGAACGAAGATGGGCACGGGAATGCAGGGATTACCGCTATGTAACTCCCAAATACATGAACGAATTCGCAGTAAATCCACCATGCCCAAGACCTCCACTTGCACCAGGCCAAGAAGTCGATCCCTCTATCATCAGAAGAGGTGAGGAATTTCCTAAAGAATGGGCCAAGCGCCAAAGGAAATTGGCTAAAGTAGCAAAGGAGGCAGTGAAGAAATTCAACGAAGATTCTGGTGCTACTGCTGCTGAAGCATCTACTAGTCAGCCTAAAAAGACTATGAAAAAGAAATCTGCAGTAAAGCCAAACATCCCTCTAATATCTTCGGTTCATTCTTTGGGCTTCCTAGGCTAATTATCTTAGACCGCTCAATTTGATTGGAGGGTCTAAAACTTGCCCCTTCTAACCCTCCTACCTATATAAACAGTCTAACCCTAGACTGTCACATCCATCCCATCCTCCGCCGCCACCACTCCCCACCTGGTATCCTCCTCGTTTTCCCCACGCAGCCAACCACCATCTTCGATTCATTCCAGCTGCCACCTCTCGATCCTACAGCGCCGCAGCTCCCTGCCTCCCGTGCTCGTCCCCGAGCAAGCAGCTCAGCGCCCCGCTGGCCACCGCTGAACCAACCGATCAGCACCATCGCTCTCTCCCTTGTCCCTCCTACATCTAGTTCTATCCCTCGTCTCTCATGCCTCTCCCTCTCTATTCCAGGAGGCGACCAGGGGCTGCCATGATTGCCCGTAGCTCCCTTGCCGTCATTTGCACCAGGCCGAGCCGGGAGACAGACGGATCCGTCCTCCCGCGCCCATCCCCGTCGTTACCGCGCGGAACCCCTCCACCAAGGCCACGTCCCCGACCGGACCTGCTCGAACTCGCCACCCCACCACGCCTCAAGTTCCTCCTGCCAGAGCCCAAAGTCCACCTGTTCCCAGAACCGTAGATCCGCGCCATGTCCCCGTGCCACCTTTTGCCTCATCTTGGACCTCCTCTGCATCGAGCCGCTCTGCTCCATCCCTACTGTCTCCCCCACACGAAGACCTCGCCTCCGCCTCAAGCTGCAGGAGATCGCGCCCGCTGAGGGAGTCCTGGATTAGGGGGTCCTCGGACAGCCGGACTATATACTTTGGCCGGACAGTTGGACTATGAAGATACAAGATTGAAGACTTCGTCTCGTGTTCAGGTGGGACTCTCCTTTGCTTGGAAGGCAAGCTTGGCAATTCGGATATGTAGATTTCCTTCTATGTAACCGACTATGTGTAACCCTAGCCCCCTCCAGTGTCTATATAAACCAGAGGGTTTAGTCTGTAGGACGAGGACAATCATAATCATAGGCTAGCTTCTAGGGTTTAGCCTCTACGATCTCGTGGTAGATCAACTCTTGTAATACTCATATCATCAAGATCAATCAAGCAGGAAGTAGGGTATTACCTCCATAGTGAGGGGCCGAACCTGGGTAAACATTGAGTCCCCCGCCTCCTGTTACCATTAGCCTTAGATGCACAGTTCGGGACCCCCTACCCGAGATCCACCGGTTTTGACACTGACATTGGTGCTTTCATTGAGAGTTCCACTATGTCGTCACCATAAGGCTTGATGGCTCCTTCAATCATCCACAACGATGCGATCCAGGGTGAAGTTTTCCTCCCCGGACAGATCTTCGTCTTCGGCGGCTTCGCACTGCGGGCCAACTCACTTGGCCCTCTGGAGCAGGTCGATAGCTACACCCCTGGCCATCAGATCAGGTTTGGAAGGCCGAAATACACTGCTGACATCCGCAGAGACTTGATCTTTGTCGGATTCGAGCCCATGGCACGCGCGTCGTACAGTCATGATGAGCATGTCTTCGATCTGCCTTCGGACGGTGTTGAGGAGAACGCACCTGCAGCTGCCCTGGCCTTAGATCCAGAGCAGATCGTGCCATCCGAGGATGGGTGGATAGACCCCGTCCCGGAGGCCGCACACTCACCGGAAATAGAGCCGAACACAGACTTCGCCTCCAATGAGGTATGTGTCATCGGACCCTCGGACTCGTCTCCGGCCATAGGATCCGAACCGCGCATCCGTGCCTATCGAACCTGGTTGGGCACCAATCATGGAGTTTACCTCCGCGGATATCTTTCAGCACTCGCCCTTGGGCGACGTGCTAAATTCGTTGAAATCTCTCTCCCTGTCAGGAGACTCCTGGCCGAACTATGTCCGGCTTGAGTGGGAAGCGAACGACGAAGAAATTCGTTGCCCACCCACCACCCACCTAATAGCCACTGTCGATGACTTAACCGACATGCTTGACTTCGACTCCGAAGACATCGATGGTATGGACGACGATGGCGGAGAAGAACAAGAACCACCGCCCAAAGGGCGCTGGACAACCACCTCATCATATGATATATATATGGTGGACACACCCAAAGAAAGCAATGGCGATGAGGCAACGGAGGATAATCCCCTTGAGAAGCAATCTAAGCACCAACGTCAGCGGCGCCGCTCTAAGCCCCGTCATAACAAAAATAGCGATACCAGCACAAGAGACAATAGCACTCCGGATGATGCCGAAGACGAAAACAATCCCGCCCAGCCAATCTTCGAGCAAGCCAGACGGGAGATGGGCAAGCTAGACCTGATAAATAGGCAATGGATGGACACTCAGAGGATGACAATTATGTGCCCCTCTCCGAAGATGAGGTGAGACTCAGCGACGAAGAATTCATCATTCCTGAGGATCTCCTCGAGCAGGAGCGCTTCAAGCGCCGGCTTATAGCCACTGCAAAAAGCTTGAAGAAAAAGCAGCAGCAGCTTCAAGCTGATCAAGATCTGCTAACTGATAGATGGACCGAGGTCCAGGCAGTCGAGGAATACTGACTCGAGCGCCCCACCAAAAGTTACCCAAAGCACAGGTTGTTACCTCAATTCGAGGAGGAGGCACTAGAGCCTACACTACCAGCGCAGGATGCGGCTGACCGGCCACCTCATGGCCAAGACAAAGCGACGTATCAGCCCGAACACCAGCCCGCACCCCGTCGCCAAACAAACAAAAACACGAAGACCCGGGGCTACATGCATGACCTGCGAGATGAATTGGAGAACAAAGCAAGACAGTGAAGATCGATCTACGGATCATGGGGGCGTGCCCCAACGTGTGACGATGACCGCCATGCCGGATATACTAAATACAAATCCGGCCAGGCCGATACGATAGACCAGACTCATTTGAACTGCGTCTTGATGTAGCCCGGCATAGAGGCGCCGCACACCCCCTATGCTTCAGACGAAGTAATCGAGCATGAATTCCCAGAAGGGTTTAAACCCGTGAATATCGAGCCCTACGATGGGACTACAGACCCCACGGTATGGATAGAAGATATCCTTCTCCACATTCACATGGTCCGCGGCGATGATCTACATGCCATCAAGTACCTCCCACTCAAACTCAAGGGACCGGCTCGGCATTGGCTGAATAGTTTGCCAGCAAACTCTATTAGAAGTTGGGAGAACCTGGAAGACGCATTCCGGGATAACTTCCGGGGCACTTATGTGCGACCACCAGATGCTGATGATTTAAGTCACATAACCCAACAGCTCGGAGAGTCAGCCAGGAAATTATGGACTTGGTTCCTAACTAAAAAAAACCAAATTGTCGATTGTCCGGATGCCGAAGCCCTAGCGGACTTTAAGCATAACATCCGTGATGAGTGGCTTGCCCAACACCTCGGCCAAGAGAAGCCGAAGTCCATGGCAGCCCTAACGACACTCATAACCCGCTTTTGTGTGGGCGAAGATAGCTGGTTGGCTCGTAGCAACAGCATAGCAAGAAACCCTGGCACCTCAAATGCCAGAGATAGCAATTGCAAGCCCTGACGCAACAAACACAAGCATCGCAATAATGGTGATAACACCGAAGACACGGCCGTCAATGCTGGTCTCAGTGGCTCTAAGTCCGGTCAGCAGAAAAAGACATCGAAAAGGAACAATCCAGCCCCGTCCAGTCTGGACCGCATACTCGAGCGTCCATGCCAAATTCATGGCACCTGTAAGTGCATCTAGTGCCCCTTAGTGATTTTGGTGTATTGAAGACTTATAGGTTAAGGGACTGATGCGTTTGTGAGTGTACACAGGTCTATAAGTCTATCAGGAGTTTGATATTTACAGAGAAAGTCGACCCCTAAAAATGAAGTTCTTCGACTGAAGACTTTGATATTCTGAAGACTTTCTAAAGACTTTGAAAGTTAAGAAATTGTTGTGACCTTGAAGACTTGATATTCACTTCAAGAACATGAAGCGTGAAGACTTTTGTTTTCGTAGTTTCATTTTCTCTTTCTTGAGTCAAAGGAAACACCGTACTGTTAAAGGGGATCGAGGAAATACTAAGGAGAAATTTCCATGTGATGCTCAACTCAAAATCCTACACCTACCAATCCCTTCGAGTGAAGCCATTGGAAATCTCATACAGTTCAGTCATTTTCTTCAGTGACAGAGACGCAGTTCTTCTGTTCACTGAGGACTTTGCTCTGACTGAGGAGTTAGGAATTTGCCAGTGCGAATTGCCTACACAGTGAGGAACATGATAGCCCTGAGGAATTTGAAAGTCAAATTTCCGACCGTTGTTGTGCTGCGCGCCGGCTATCCCAAAATATCTTATCCACCTAACGGTCATATCATTGAAGGGCATTTATGTCTTATCATGTCGGGCTGCTCCCTAGGCTATAAATAGCCGCCCCCTACAACCACTAGCTGGTTGGCTGCTCCGAGAGAACTTGACACTTGTCATTTGAGAGCAACCCATCCTCCGAGGACTTTGAGCGAAAATCATCATGTGAGGAAAATCCCAAAACCAAACCCCCACAAACCCAAAGTGATTGAGCATCACTGAAGAAATTGATCCTGCGCGGATCCGACGCTTGTTACCTTTGAAGACTGTGCTTCTTCCAGACGGTTAGGCGTCAAGGTCTAGAGCATCCAAGAGGAATTGTGGATCGCCGAGTGACCAAGTCTGTGAAGGTTTGGAAGTCACCTCAAGACTTACCACGAGTGATTGTACGAGGTCTGTGTGGCCTTAGTTCAAGGAGAATACGGTGAGGACTGGGTGTCCTGATTTGCGGCTCAGTGACTGGGTGTCCGGGACTGCGTGTCCTCGAGTTTAAATACTCAGCCGCTCCAACCAGACGTACAACTGAGACAGCAGTTGGAACTGGTTTACCAAATCATTGTCTTCACCAACTAATTGGTTCTATCTCCTCAACCCTTTCATTTCCTCATTACTGTGTTGAGTGTTTGTTCATATCTGTGCTTGAAGACTTTGACTGAAGACTTTCTCAAATTCTTCAGTTCAATTTCTTCAGTCTGTTTGTCTTCATCTTGTGTTATCCTGTGATTACGCTTTCTGTACTCTGTGCTAGTCTTCATTTCATCATGATGACCATGCTTGTATTCTGTTATGCTTACTTCTGAGTACTTATTCCGCTGCAAGTAGTTCTTCGCTAAGGAATTTCCTCACCAGCAAATTCCTCAGTGAAGAATTCATAAAAATCGCCTATTCACCCCCCCTCTAGTCGATATAACGCACTTTCAATTGGTATCAGAGCAAGGTACTGCCTTGTTCTGTGTGATTTTGGTTTAACCGCCTGGAGTTTTAGTTATGTCGACCGCAGGTATGAAGAAAGTGACATGCCCAATCTTCGACGGTCATGACTATCCCAAGTGGAAGGCCATGATGAGGAAGCGCCTCATGGCAAGGAACAGCGAGCTCTGGACCGTCACTGAGATTGGTCTTACTGATTTATGCAAGATGGCGGACGCTGATGATATTCGCAAGTACACTCGACTTGACCTCATGGCGAAGGATATCATCTGTTCCTACCTATCCAGAGATCAATTCGGGCGCATTATGCATCTTGGAAATTTGAAGCTTATCTGGGACCGAATCTCTGATGTTTATGAAGGTCATCGAACCCGTCATGATCCATGGTTTGTGGACTTCAAGGAATCTCTCAAAACGATGACTTTCGAGCCAGAATCATCATCTTCTGCATCATGTCTCATGGCAGACAGTGTTGAGGTAACCGAATGCTCCTCATCCGAGTTTTGCGACGATGAATCTGATAATGATGAATCTGACAATGATGAATCTGATGATGATATTGAATCTTGTTATACCAAACTTGTTTGCATTGCCACTAAACAACAAACGGCTTTGGAACAAGTTCAAAACATGCTAGACAAAAGTGATGATATGTTGCGTAAAGAAATGGATCAGTCAAAAGCATTGGGTGAATGTCTTTTGAGAATTCACTCCAAGTTTGACGCCCTTCAAGATCAACATAATACCCTCTTGACTGATCATGAGAAGCTTTCTTCTGAATCTCTTCAAAGAAAGGAAGATCTTGAAAAGCTAAGAGTGTGTTATGAAGATCTTCAGAAGGAGTGCGATTCATTACTAGCTCAACAAATCAGCGCTTCTCAGGAAGAATTTGTTCCTCCATGCTTAAAGTGCATTGAACGTGAATCTGCTAATTCTTCACCTGAATGTTCAAATGCTTCAACTGTTACAAATTCTTCATCTGCCTTTGCTATCACTAATTCCTCATCTAGGGACATTGCTAGTATCACTGACAATGCAGGGCTGAAGGAATTGTACATGATAGGCATGTACAAAAGCCTCAAAGGGCATCAGACTCTTTGTGATGTGCTTAAAAAGCAGATCCTCAACAGAAACCCTAGGAAAGAGGGTATTGCCTTTGAGAGGAAACTCAATGCTGATGGAACATATTGGAAGCCTGAGCAGTACCCCAAAACCTCATGGGTTGCTGCAAAGGGACCTCCAGTTGATCCATCTAACTTATCTGGCTTTACATGTGAATCTCCTCATTCTTCTGATGAGTCATTTGACTCCAACTATAAACTGTTCAAAAATTAGAATGGTGAAGTATTTGCTAGATATGTTGGCACTAACTGCAGGAACGATTCCCCTATGAAGAGAATCTGGGTTCCCAAAAGTTATGTTGAAAGTCTTCAGGTGAATGTCCTCATGACACCACCTGTGAAGAAAAGGAACCCCAGATCAAATTCTTCATATGGACCAAATTCTTCATATGGATCCAAGTCCTCATACGGACCAAATTCCTCATATGGATCAAATTCCTCACAAGGATCAAAGTCCTCATATGACTATCATCGTGCTAACAACTCTGTCTCGCAGGGTAGAGCTAAGGGCTATGAATATGTGCATTATTCTTCAAACCATTATGTTCATAAGTCCTCGAAGAATTTCTCTGCTTATTCATATGCTTACCCTAACCCCTCTTATGTGAAGAGAAATGGTTTGGCATCTTTGCCACCATTCCCATATGGTGCTCGCAGAGTGATGAATTCTTTGCCACCCCTCCAGATGTGGGTGGTGAAGAAAAAGAACTAATCTCTTCTCCAGGGTCAGGTCTCCAGACGTGCTTTAACGTCTGAAAAATTTGTTGGGGACCTGACAAAATGCCTGAAAGGACGCAGGCGAATCATGATGAAATGAACTTTCATTTCACACGTCCTCATACTGCTATATCTTCTTACTGCTTGATGAAATTCATCTGATGAACTTGATATCATATTCTTCACTAATGAAGCATATGATATTGTAAGCTACACTAATTCATCTGCAGGATGATCAACCCAAAACTACTGAATGGGTCCTCGATAGTGGATGTACAAATCACATGACTGGTGACAAGAATCTATTGATGGATGCTCCCTTATCACCGTCACCTCTGAAGCATATCATCTTTGCTGACAAAGGCAAAAGTCAGGTATTGGGTCTTGGTAAGGTTGCAATCTCTAAGGATAAACACATGGACAAAGTCATGCTTGTTCAGTCCTTAGGATACAATCTCATGTCAGTCTCAATGCTTTGTGATCTTGATATGGTTGTTGTCTTTGGCAAGTATCACTATGTTGTGATTATGGAAGCTGACAATTCCAAAAACTTCGAAGGCTTTAGGAGACGAGATCTGTATATTGTTGATTTCTCTACAGGACCACAACCAGCCGTGTGTCTACTTGCAAAAGCTTCAGAAGGCTGGCTATGGCATCGACGACTTGGTCACGCAGGCATGAGGAATTTGCACATGCTTGCGAAGAAGAAGCATGTCATTGGCATTGAGAATGTCAAATTCCTCAAGGATCACTTATGCGGATCCTGTGAAGCTGGAAAAATGACCAAGGCCAAGCATCCAGCGAAGATTATCATGACCACTACCCATCCATTCGAATTGCTTCACATGGACCTCTTCGGACCTAATCATTACTCGGCAGTCACTAATGATGCATCTCTATATGGTTTTGTCATTGTTGATGATTATTCTCGATATACATGGGTACACATTGTTACTTACAAACATGAAGTGCAGGAAGTGTTCAAACGATTTTCCTCGAGGGCTTCAACCAACTTTGGTGTGAAGATCAAGCACATCAGAAGTGACAATGGAACTGAGTTCAAGAATTCCGGTCTTGATGCCTATCTTGATGAACTTGGTATTACTCATGAGTTATCTGCTCCTTATACTCCTCAGCAAAATGTCGTCGTGGAGCGCAAGAACAGAACTCTTGTTGAGATGGCTCGCACTATGCTTGATGACTACAAAACGCCTCAGCGTTTTTGGATTGATGCAATTGATACTGCATGCCACATCATCAACAGAGTATATCTTCACAAATTCTTCAAGAAGACAGCCTATGAACTCCTCACTGACAAGAAACCCAATGTGAGTTATTTCAAAGTCTTCGGTGCTAAATGTTGGATTAGAGATCCTCACCACAACTCTAAATTTGCACCGAAAGCACATGAAGGTTTTATGCTTGGTTACAGAAAGGACTCGCACACCTACAGAGTCTTCAACATTGTTCTTCACAAGATTGTTGACACTGTAGATGTGCGGTTCGATGAAACTAATGGCTCGCAAAGAGAGCACCTACCTTCTGTGTTTGATGAACCAGCACCTAAGGATTCTATCAAGTTCTAGGAAACTGAGGATGTCATTCCTACTAAAGAACCTGCTGAAGAATTCATTCCTGTTCATGAAGAACGTCGAGCTGATGCACCTGAAGAACATGATGAGGAAAATGGTGCTGAAGAAAATGCTGATCAAATTCCTCAGCGACAACCAGCTCATCCTCGCGTTGCAAAAGAAGTGCAAGTGGAGAAGATCATCGATGACATTGGTGCACCAGGTCCTCTCACATGCTCAAAAGCTTCACATTTATCTAACTTTTGTGGGCACTATGCTTTTGTCTCTATCACAGAGCCCACTAAGGTAGATGAAGCATTTCTGGAGCCGGAGTGGATTCAGGCTATGCAAGAAGAATTACATCAGTTCGAGTTTAACAATGTCTAGGAATTGGTCAATCGCCCAGATCCTCGCAAGCATAATATCATTGGCACAAAGTGGATCTACCGCAACAAGCAAGGTGAAAATGGCCTTGTGGTGAGAAATAAGGCACGACTAGTAGCTCAAGGCTACACACAGGTTGAAGGAATTGATTTCAATGAAACTTTTGCACCTGTTGCTAGACTTGAGGCTATTCACATATTACTTGCTTATGCTAATCATCATGATATCATCTTATATCAAATGGATGTGAAAAGTGCATTCCTCAATGGTAAGCTTGAGGAAGAAGTATATGTTGCTCAACCCCCAGGTCTTCAGACTTAATAAGGCCCTCTATGGCCTCAAGCAAGCCCCTCGGGCGTGGTATGATACATTGAAGGAATTCTTCGTGAAGAATGGCTTCACACCCGGTTCACTCGACCCTACTCTCTTTACTAAATCTTATGATGGTGAACTGTTTGTGTGCCAAATATATGTTGATGATATTACCTTTGGCTGTACTGACCAACGTTATAATGATGAATTTGCCTATATGATGAGTGAAGAATATCAAATGTCTATGATGGGAGAGTTGAAATTCTTCTTAGGTCTTCAAATCCGTTAGCAGCGCAATGGCATATTCATATCTCAGGAGAAATACCTCAAAGATGTATTGAGGAAATTCGGCATGCAAGATTGCAAAAGAGTCAAAATTCCTATGCCCACAAATGGCCATCTATGCACTGATGAAAATGGTATTGACTTCGATCACAAGGTATACCACTCCATGATTGGTTCTTTATTGTACTTATGTGTATCTAGGCCAGATATAATGCTTAGTGTTTGCATGTGTGCCCGATTTCAAGCTGCACCGAAGGAATCACGCCATAAGGCTGTGAAGCATATTCTTCGATATCTAGCTCACACACCGACACTAGGATTATGGTACCCCAAGGGCTCTGCTTTTGATCTCATTGGATATTCTGACTCTGACTATGCTGGTGATCGTGTGGACCGCAAGTCAACATCTGGTACTTGTCATTTCCTTGGATGATCTTTGGTCTGTTGGTCCTCGAAGAAACAGAACTGCGTATCACTGTCTACTGCTGAAGCTGAATACATTGCTGCTGGCTCTTGCTGTGCTCAACTGCTTTGGATGAAGCAAACCCTCAAGGACTATGGCATCAATGTGAAGAATGTGCATCTCCTCTGCGACAATGAGAGTGCCATCAAGATTGCTCACAACCCAGTTCAGCACTCGAAGACAAAGCACATTTAGATTCGTCATCATTTTCTTCGTGATCATTTGTTGAAGGGCAACATCTCCATCGAGCATGTGAAGACTGAAGAATAGCTAGCTGATATCTTCACTAAGCCCTTGGATGAGAAGAGATTTAGCAAGTTGCAGTGTGAGCTAAATATCTTAGAGTCTTCGAATGTTCTTTGAAAAGGACACACATCCTAACACTTATGCAAAAATTGATGACTTAGATGTGCAACACATGAAGAAACATTTTTCTTCAATCAATGAAGAATAACACTCTAAGTGTGAAGAAATTAATGAAGAATTGATTCTCAGAACCCTACGACAATTGTACGCAGTGTCTGAAATCATCATTCTTATACGGTGGGCCACGCCACCACAAAAAGTTGAAAATCTTCAATTTGAGTTCTTCCTCATTTTTGAAATTCTTCAGTTTTTGAAATTCTTCAACTTTGCAAAATCTTCACTGTTTCCGTCGTTTTTCTTCATTGGCTATATATATATATATATATATATATATATATATATATATATATATATATATATATATATATATATATGAGTTTATGTCCTCTACAGCATATTCAGTTATGGCTATTTCTTCAAGTTGCGTTTTCTGCTAAGTGAATGTGATCGGACCCTTCCCCCTCTATGCTATACTCAACCCAATCTATTCACAAATTCTTCATGTGCGTTCTATTTGAAACTCGTTCAAAGTCTTCACTGTGTCCTTGTCAGCTGAAGAAATTGAGAACGAAACATTAAAACAAATCTTATCCAGATTTTCGGTTTTGCCGCTCAAACCGTTCCGCATCCCACGATGCATTATTATATTCACCCACAATCTTACACGATCTCATCTACACAGTACGTGGGTGACACATGTCGCGTGAAGGAGGAAGGGCAGGGGCATGTTCGTCCCAAAATCTTCGGGCGAACAGTTTTTCACCGTGGCTATAAATACCCCTCTCCCCTTCCTCACTTCATTTACTCCGCTCGGCCGCTGTCTCTCGCTCGAGCTCCTCAAACCCTAGCGCCGCCGCTACTCCATCATCGCCAGTGAGGAAGAGCTTCGCAGCCTCGACCTCGTCGCCGTCGTACTCGCGTCGGTTGCGGAAATCTTCACTCCGCCGCCGCCGTAGCTGTCTCCCTCTGCCAAGTTAGGGCGTGGGAGATCTAACTTGACGAACTTCACCGCTGTTCATCTCAGTTCGTCGTGTTCTTCAGTTCGGGTAATTAAAACTTATTTTATTACTCACTTTGATTCTCAAGCTTTCCTGAAAATCTTCAAAGGTGTTTTATTCTTCAAATCTTCACACATCTGAACACCTCACACACTGTATGCTCTTGATCCATCTCTCTAAGCACTCATTTTCTTCAAGATTCCTCAATTGTGTGGATTTTCGATCTGTACAACTCTGGAACCTAAGACAAGAATGCTTAGTGAAATTCCTCAAGGCTCAACTGGTCAAATTCCTCAAAACTTGTCTTTTTGAAAAACCTTCTGAGAACGCATATGACCTCTCCAAATTCCTCGCACCTACACTCTGTTCACAGGTACTCATGTCCGCTGCTGAATCACTAGGTTCTCATCAACTTAACTCATTTGCAGCGTTCCTTGAAGAAAAACTGCATACTTCTTCAAAGTGTTCAATTGTTCAAATTCCTCATCTGTAGAATATGGCTGAAGGAAAGAGACCGTAGAAAGGAGGAAAGAAACCTGAGGTCATGACTGCTTTCGAGATCCCTGATGACATATACAAGGATTATTGCACACCTAATGAAGCCAAATTTGGCAAAGAGAACAAAAATCAGCACAAAGTGCGCATTCAGAGGATTGAACGGAGATGGGCAAGAGAATGGAGGGAATATCGATATGTCACTCCAAAGTACATGAAGAAATTCGCTTTAAATCCTCCATGCCCAAGAGCTCCATTGGCACCTGGCCAAGTAGCTGATCCCACCAGCATCAAGCGTGGTGAGGACTTTCCGGAAGAATGGTCTAGGCGCCAAGAAAAATTGGCAAGACAAGCCAAGGAGGCAGTGATGAAATTCAATGAGGATTCTGCTACTGCTGAGACCTCGGTCAAACCAAGGAAATCAATGCCAAAGAAGCCTGCTCGTAAGCCAAGTGCTTCACCAACAGCGGCCTCATGGCCAAGTTCCTCAGCTATGCCCTCACGGCAAATTCCTCAGACCGCTACTGCTCCACCAAAGTCCTCAACTCCTGTGCATCTGGCTACATGTCAAAGGACTACGGGTTTCTCAATTGCTTCTGGTGTCTTAGCAAGTTCCTCAGCTGCACCAATGTCCTCATCAGGCCCCACACTGTTGAAGACTAAAGCAACAGCTGGACGCGGTCCTCGACCAAGTCCAAGAAAGAAACAGGTTGCATTCCAAGTGCCCTCTGATGATGAAGCTTCTGATGAAGAACTTGCAGAAATCATCAGAGACAGACAAGTGAAGGTCGCTAGAGCCAAAGGCACATCTGTGCCACTGCTTTTGGATCCGAGGAAAATCCTCGACTACATTGACCTCTGGCACAAGGATCCAAACACCCCCATGCCTGACTTTCAACTAACTCCTGGTCAAAGTCACATGCTGACCCATTTCATCACTCAAGAGAAATGGAAGTTTGAAAAGGCACGTGAAATCAAGAAGGCTCAATACAGGAAGGAGAAGCTCCTGAGGAAAAATGTTGTCAGAATGACACCTGAGGAACTTCTCAAGGCTCAGTCTGAAATCCAAGCCCTCAGCAAAGACTTCGATGCATATTATGCTGATTGGCAAGGAGCCAAAGTGAGATTCGTCAACCTCACGAAGAAAATGACAACTGTTGCAGCCCCATCGCAACAAGAAAATCCTCAGGCTACAGACTCTGATCAGCCTGCTGAAGAACATGCCAGCACCGCTGATGACTTTCAGCTTGCTGAAGAAAATGTAAGTTCCAGGGCTGATGACTCCATTCCAGCCGCTGAAGAAATTGCCAGGGCATCCACTAGTGGTGCGCCTGAAGAAACTGAAGGGATCAGGGCAACTGCATCAGTTGCGCCTGAAGAAAATCAACCAAAGTCCTCAGCTCCTCCTGCGCCTACACCAACTCCAATTCTTCCTTCTGCCTATGAAGTGAAGGAGACCAAGGCTGCAGAGCGAGCTGCAGTGAAGAAAAGGAAGGCATCAGCTGCGTCAAATTCTTCAGCTGCCAAGAAAATGAAGCCAATGACTAGCTCACTTGAACATCCAATTGATGTCGTTCCGATTTCCTCCATGTCATCAAAGGAAATTGTTCCTTTTGGAGAAGACTACAAGATTCCAAGCGGATCTGATGAAGAAAATCATTCTGCTGCTTCGTCAGAGCAGATTGATGAAGAAATTGAAGTGGATACCTTCCCTTCAACGACAGTCAATTCCTCACCTATGCCTCAGTTTACAGCTGAAGAGGCTGGGGTCGAGGAAATTGAAAATGAAGATGTGGATATTGGATGCACTACTCCAGTGATTAACGATGACTTCTAGGAAAGTCAGCATCCCAATACTCCTCTCTTCACTCCTATTCAACAGATTCCTCAGTCCCCGGCAACAATAGTTCAAATGGGCTCTGAAGAAACTCATCCCACTTCCTCTGTTCATGAAGAAATTCCAGCCACTAGTGCTGAAGAACCTACTGCTGCTGATCCACAGATTGCACAAGAGGAACCAGAAATTCCTCAGCCCGAAGCACCTGAGCTCGCGATTCCTGAGGTGGTACTACAAATCACTGACATTCCTCTGCCAAAGCCAAAGAATCCGTTCTCAAGCAAACAGAAGTTCAAGGCTAAAGACTTCTTTTCCGAGCATGTGTTCTTCACTGACTACAACCCATATGACTCTGCTTGCATAAGGAAGAGGCGTTTCTGGACAGCTAGTCAAGCCAACTTCTATTCCTTAGTGTTGTTTGACAAGGACAAAATCTTCGATCATGAAGATATTCCTCACGTGGATATGGAATCTCTGTCATGCTTCGATCCAGTCCTCAGTGTTATTCATGATGTAGGATTACTGAATTTCTGCACTGACATATGAGATTGGAATGAAGAACTCATTCTTCAGTTCTACGCAACACTGCATATCACTGGAAACGCTGAAGACGTCAATTCATGGGTGTTGGATTGGATGACCGAAAACACTCACTACAAGGCACCGGCAACTGAATTGCTTCGTGTCCTTCCTCTCAATCCTCCCCATGACAGTGCATGTTGCATCTACAATGACCCTGAACTGACAAATCATTATATGCATGTGCTCATGAAGCCTTTGAAGCCTGGGCAGGCCCCACGAACCAAATTCCTCGTCAAGGAATTGCTTTATATGCCTCAGACTGTCTATCACATCCTGGCGAAGACAATGATTCCTATCAAAGGCCACGACTCAAATGATGAAGATGTCGTTGGCATCATGAAGAACATGCTTTTCAACATCATTCATGGCGTTCCCGTCAACTTCCATGATTTCTTCATGAGGACTCTGGCAAATGTTGCTATGTCACCTTTCGAGCTGAAGCCCTATGCACCTTGGATTATGAGATTCATAAGGGCAAGATCTTCACTGAATTACAAAGCTGACACACTGAACCATGGTAGCTACTTGCCTCCCATTGAAGTCCTCAAACGGCCAGTTTCATCATCTGATGATAAAGGCAAGGCAGCTGCTGTGATCGATGAAGGCATTCGTCCATTGGGTGGTCAATTTTGCCTGGCTACATCTTACTCTACCAATGATGACTCTGCCACACATGACACTGCCACAAATACCTCAACGAAGCAAAATCCTCAAGCCACAGCACCCAGGGTGATGACTGACCGTGAGTTACTCCTCAGTCTTCATCAGAAGGTTGATCGCAATCACAAATGGGTAAAGCGTCAGTTTGCTGCCGTTCTTCACAATATGACCTCAACCCATAATGCAGTGAAGAAAAATCATTATCACCTTCATGAAACCCTCAACCGTACCTGGGCTGTCCTCACTCATGTATATAGCGCGGAAGAACTAAAGACTATGGGTCTCAAGGAAGCATTTGACTGGTCTGCACCTCCTCCGAAGAAATTCAAGAGGGTCAAAGTTCCTAATCTGGTGGCCAGCTCTTATTCTTCATCGCGTGACACTGATGAGTATGAAGATTTGGACGACACTACCGCAGGCCCGGGTACAACAAACAACCCCGACAACGCTGGCGCTCCTCCATCGACTTGAAATTCTTCAGGGGCGTTAGTCCTCAGTTTCCATCCTTTTGGTCATTTGATGACAAAGGGGGAGAAATCTGAGTTAGTCTTCAAGCGGGTTTATATTATGGGCGTTTTTTTTAAGTTACAACTCTCGTTCTTCCAAAACTTTTATTGGATCGAGTTGTAATCATAAACCCGATGGTGCCCTGATACTTTTGGATGGTGCTCTGATACTTTTGTTGCACTATGCTCCGATACTTTTGATGCTTTCGGCATGCTGAACTTCATCAGGCACCATATTTCATCATGCATTTCAAATTCTTCATATTATATATCAAATGCGTGTATGAATTACAAGATATAGGGGGAGATCTCCTTGATTCAACTCTTCAAATGTGCATTGCCTCAAAAGCAAATTCCTCACTATGCACATCTTCAGGGGGAGTTCTTCTATATCTTGCAATCAAATTCCTCAATATCAGTATTTACACTTCATATGTTTATCCCCGTTGAAAACTTAACCTATGTTGTCATCAATCACCAAAAAGGGGGAGATTGTAAGTGCATCTAGTGCCCCTTAGTGATTTTGGTGTATTGAAGACTTATAGGTTAAGGGACTGATGCGTTTGTGAGTGTACACAGGTCTATAAGTCTATGAGGAGTTTGATATTTACAGAGAAAGTCGACCCCTAAAAATGAAGTTCTTCGACTGAAGACTTTGATATTCTGAAGACTTTCTGAAGACTTTGAAAGTGAAGAAATTGGTGTGACCTTGAAGACTTGATATTCACTTGAAGAACATGAAGCGTGAAGACTTTTGTTTTCGTAGTTTCATTTTCTCTTTCTTGAGTCATAGGAAACACCGTACTGTTAAAGGGGGTCGAGGAAATACTAAGGAGAAATTTCCATGTGATGCTCAACTCAAAATCCTACACCTACCAATCCCTTCGAGTGAAGCCATTGGAAATCTCATACAGTTCAGTCATTTTCTTTAGTGACAGAGACGCAGTTCTTCTATTCACTGAGGACTTTGCTCTGACTGAGGAGTTAGGAATTCGCCAGTGCGAATTGCCTACACAGTGAGGAACATGATAGCCCTGAGGAATTTGAAAGTCAAATTTCCGACCATTGCTGTGCTACGCGCCGGCTGTCCCAAAATATCTTATCCACCTAACGGTCATATCATTGAAGGGCATTTATGTCTTATCATGTCGGGCTGCTCCCTAGGCTATAAATAGCCGCCCCCTACAACCACTAGCTGGTTGGCTGCTCTGAGAGAACTTGCCACTTGTCATTTGAGAGCAACCCATCCTCCGAGGACTTTGAGCAAAAATCATCAAGTGAGGAAAATCCCAAAACCAAACCCCCACAAACCCAAAGTGATTGAGCATCACTGAAGAAATTGATCCTGTGTGGATCTGACGCTTGTTACCTTTGAAGACTGTGCTTCTTCCAGACGGTTAGGCGTCAAGGTCTATAGCATCCAAGAGGAATTGTGGATCGCCGAGTGACCAAGTCTGTGAAGCTTTGGAAGTCACCTGAAGACTTACCACGAGTGATTGGACGAGGTCTGCGTGGCCTTAGTTCAAGGAGAATACGGTGAGGACTGGGTGTCCTGAGTTGCGGCTCAGTGACTGGGTGTCCGGGACTGCGTGTCCTCGAATTTAAATACTCAGCCGCTCCATCCAGACGTACAACTGAGACAGCAGTTGGAACTGGTTTACCAAATCATTGTCTTCACCAACTAACTGGTTCTATCTCCTCAACCCTTTCATTTCCTCATTACTGTGTTGAGTGTTTGTTCATATCTGTGCTTGAAGACTTTGACTGAAGACTTTCTCAAATTCCTCAGTTCAATTTCTTCAGTCTGTTTGTCTTCATCTTGTGTTATCCTGTGATTACGCTTTCTGTACTTTGTGCTTGTCTTCATTTCATCATGATGACCATGCTTGTATTCTGTTATGCTTACTTCTGAGTACTTATTCCGCGGCAAGTAGTTCTTCGCTAAGGAATTTCCTCACCAGCAAATTCCTCGGTGAAGAATTCATTAAAATCGCCTATTCACCCCCCTCTAGTCGATATAATGCACTTTCAGCACCCCGGGAACACCAGCCAATCATATCAACAGAGAATGCTGGGTCTTCAAACAAGCCGGCAGGACAGGTGCCAAAAACAAGGAGAAGGGGTCGCAAAGCGATGATGATGACGAAGAGCCCCGGCCATAGAACACAGGAGGACAAAAGAAATCTCCCCCTCAAATCAAAATGGTGAACATGGTAAACGCCACCCACATCCCCAAGCAGGAGCGGATGTGCACTCTCAGGGATGATGACGCAACGGAGCCAGTCGCCCCAAAATATAAGCTATGGTCATCCAACATGATCACATTTGACCGTACGGATCGCCCGACCAATTCCAGTCAGGGCAATTCAGCCGCACTAGTCCTGGACCCAATATTTGACGGATTTCACCTCACACCAGTCCTCATGGACGGAGTCAGCAGTCTGAACCTGCTGTATTAGGACACAGTGCGTAAGATGGGTATCGATCCTTCAATGATCAAACCCACCAAAACCACCTTTAAAGGTGTTATACCAGGTGTGGAGGCCTGTTGTACAGGCTCCATCACTTTGGAGGTAGTCTTTGGACCACCGAATAATTACCGTACCGAAGAGTTAATCTTCGACATCGTCCCTTTTTGTAGTAACTATCATGCACTGCTCGGACGAACCACGTTTGCTCTATTCAACGCGGTGCCACATTATGCATACCTTAAGCTCAAGATGCCCGGCCCACGCGGCGTCATAATAGTTAATGGCAAGGCTGAACACTCCCTCCGTGCCGAAGAGTATACCGCCTCCCTCGCAGTAGAAGTGGAGACTGATATTTTTCAATCGAACCTGCATTCAACAGCCAGACTCCCAGACACAGTCGAAAGAGTCTGAACTACTATGCGGCAGGATAGCCCAACTCATCAAGAGCTCAATTAATCACTCCTACGGAAAGCGGAGACAATGCCAGGCGAGAGCACACAATACGGTTTAACCGCTCCGCAGCACAGAAACATATTTTTGCACTTTCTTTGCAGATCCACTTTTGTGTAGGCCACCACTGGCGATATGGCTACCAGACCCACGAGGGGACGAACATACCAAGGAAGGAAATAGCTCAATTGCGTACGGAAATCCTTAGATATTCCCTTTGATGATCATCCGTTTATTACCTAGATCCGCACACGGCTTCCCTCCCCCGGTCACAGCAGGTTCGGAAGTCATATTTATTTTTATCACACTATTTTTACTCGTATGCATCTACGTATTATTCAATTGCAATATGTGGCTTTATATGACACTTACTTGTTGCTCTTTCTTGTTGATATCCTTTGTCAAATGGCATCCATACACTACGATATTCCTTAATGTGCCTGGGGCCTCGTTGTACCCATAATATAGTAATAAAGTCCAAACACCCTCACGGTCGTTCAACACCCCGAACTTATAACATTATATGCATCGGCTCCAAATCATGTCTTGGGTCAATAGTTGGGTTGCTCGGCTCCTGTGCTTGCTACCGTATGTTCCGCTATATCGGCTAGGGTAGCAAAGGGAGAACTACTGCGATTGCATCCCAGTTCTTCCGCATGAGCACCTAAGTAGAGAAAGCCAAAAACTGACTGTCATGATATAGCGAGAGTTGGTCAGTTATTCGAGAGGTTGCAAAATCTTTAAGGATTTCTTCCTCATTATGCGATAACTAATGCAGCATGCGATGGATCGGCTTTTCTTCCAATCAGGTGCTTATAGAGCCCCTAGTGCGGTCTTCTGAACACCAGGGGCTGCGGCTACCTTTCTTTTGTCAAACTCCTATGGCTAAGTGAGAGTGATAAAGCCTTATAGTCCGATTGCCTGGTTCGTTGCGCTGAACACCTCCTTCAAGGACCCAAAACTGGGGTAAAGAGTGCTCATATTTATCCCGAACACCCCCGTACTTCCTACGTGGGGGCAGAAGCCGACGACTGGCCAACTCTCAGGATTAACATATAAAAAGGCCGCATAGGTGGAAAAACCTTCAAATACCAGGCAATAAATAATAGAAATGACCTTGTTTAATATTACATAGGACAACATGATTGTATTCATGGGAATATAATGTCCTTGGCGCATTGCTCCGCCACAAGGCGGGATCCTTTCAGGACACTGTCATAATATAACTCGGGCTTGCGGTGCTCCTTCCCCTCCGGCGGTCCTTTGGTCATCAGCTTTTCAGCATCCATCTTCGCCCAGTGCACCTTCGCGCAGGCGAAGGCCATTCGCGCACCCTCCATACAGACCGACCACTTGATGAATTCAAGTCGAGCAGACACTCACAAGCTGCTTTACGAGCCCGAAATAACTGCTGGGAATCAGCTCGGCAGGCCATAGCCGGATAATTAAATCCTTCATGGCTAGTTCTGCCGCCTTATGCAGTTCGATCTGCTGTTTTAGTTGGTCGGCAAAAGGCACTGGATATTTTGGCACCAGATACTGCGACCAGAAGAGCTTCTCCGTGGTGCTCCTTTCTTCGGCCCGGTAGAATTGGGCAGCATTAGATATGCTGCGCGGGAGCTCCGCAAATACCCCTGGAGAAATCTGAATTCACATTAGTAAACGTGATTTTCTCCCATCAAATACCTGCTTTACATAGAAAAATCCTTACCCGCCGCGATGCTCCTCGCCTCCTGGATTTCCTGTAGGGCGCCTTGGGCTTCCCCGCGGGCATCACATGCGGCTTGACGAGCTTGGGAGAGTTCGGATTCTTTCTCCATTACACTCTGCTCCAAGGTCTCGCATTTCTTCACGCCCTCTTGGAGCTCTTGCTCAGTTTCAATAACCCTGGCCTCGTGCTTCTCGCGAAGAGCCTACTCTACGGCTACCTTCTTCTCGGCTTCGGCCACATCCTTCTTAAGAGCCTCAATTTCGGCCGTCGCCCCTGGAGCACATCATAAAAATATTTTCATCATACTAACTTATTCATTCGCTTTGAGTGCGAACAAGGTTTTTCATACATTGGTTATCCTCTAACTGCTTCTTCACTCGGCCGAGTTATTCCTTGGCCCACTCTAGACTCTGCTTCAGTCCGGAGACTTCCATAGTATGAGAGGTGGCAGTCTCTACAGACGCCTGCTTATAAAAAAAGAGAGAGAGATGCCATAAGGTGAGTCTTCTGCGAACATATATTTGATCATATGTCCGGTTCTTTCTTTCGCCGAACAGTGTATCAGGGGCTACTACCTATACTATAACACTCTTCAAAACCTCAAAAAACATACCTCAAAGCCCGTTATAAGGCTGATCCAGGCTTCATTTAGCCCACTCTCAGCAGACTGAATCTTCTCAGTCACCGTACTCATAAGGGCATGGTGTTCTTCAATGATGGAGACGCTCTTCAGCGCTGCCGATAAACTATCCGGCACCTCTGGCTGGACAGAGGTTGCCGGTGGAACAGACGCACCCCCTCCAGCCGAGGGAGGCTTCCTGCCTGATTCTGGAGCCGTATTGGTCTCCAGAATTGTGTCCGACTGGGGGCCGAATTCGAGATAGCCCCCACCGTCGACATCCATGGGAGCCTTTTCTCCCGTATATCCGGCCCCTAAAGTTTGACTTCCTCGCGCCGCCTTGACGATCTCTTCCCTACCTCCTTGGCCTGGGTTCCTCTGGGATGATACCTCGGTGTTGTTCACGTGTTTTCAGGAAGGAGCCTTCGGGGGTGTCCTGCTGTCCATAGCATCTGAGCCCAGTTAATCCTCCGATGAGGATTGTTCGGTGCGGGGCCTCGCCGGACTACAAAAAAGTGTGGCTCAATGATTAAAACGTCATGCAATAGTGAGTCTGGATGCACAAACATGTTTGGATTTTATATACTCATGAGTTCACCAGGGGCTGGACCCTGGGATCCCACTCTGGGCTGCTGTTGGTAGCGGTGGCGGACTCCTTTGAAAGAGGAGTTTTTCCCTTCTTAGGCAAATCGGCCTCCAAGTGTGTGGATGCCGGCCTTTTCTTTATTCCCCTTGCTGGGGGGGGATTTGTTTTCCTCCTCTTCCTTGTCCTCTTCGGAGGAAGAGCGGGTATTGGAGTCTTCGGATATTGCGTCCGAAGTGCCGTGGCGACGAAGACCGCCCCTGGTCTCTTTGGCCTCCTTCTCGGCTTTCTTGTTCGGCGCCTTAGAAGGCGCCGAGGCCAGCATCTTCGTCAGAAGTGGGCCGGCTTCTTCCTATGGCAGTGGGGCTGGACAGTAGATCTGCCCCGCCTTCTTCGTCCAGCCCTAGGAGAGTTGTGGAAAACACATTAAGTATTTCTCTTGGACTATGCAAATAAAACGTATGACTTGCCAGCGTACGATGACTTACTGAACTTGCAGGGTGGGACAGTTGATACCCGCGGTCCTCGGTTGAGTCCGGCCACGATTTTCCGGACTTAAAGAGCACCTTCCAGATGTCTTTGTGCGATGAGCCGAAAAACTCTAGCAGGGTCTGGTGCTTGGCCGGGTCGAATTCCCATAAACTGCAGCCCCTTTGTTGACAAGGGAGAATCCGACAAACTAACATCACCTGGACTACACTAAAAAGTTTGATATTCTTGTCTTCCATATCCTTGACGCGCGTCTAGAGCACCGACAACTCGTTGGGGGAAGACTAGTTCAGGCCCTTCTTGGGCCAGGATGAGCCGCAGGGGAGCTCCAGATCGGAATTCGGGAGCTGCGGCCCATTTCGTGCCGCGTGGCTTGTTGACGTAAAACAACTGTTGTTGCCACCCTTTGACGAAATCATTGAAAGTAAATGATGGTCACGTGATGTTGGGCATCTTGCTCACCATGGCACCTCCACACTCAGCGTGCTCTCTGCTCACTACCTTGGGATTCACATTAAAAATCTTCAACCATAAGCAAAAGTGTGGCAAGATGCGGAGAAAGGCCTCGCACATGACGATGAATGTTGAGATGTTGAGGAAGGAATTGGGGGATAGATCGTGAAAATCGATCCCGTAGTAATACATGATGCCGCAAACGAATGGGTGGAGGGGAAACCCTAGCCCGCGGACAAAGTGAGGGAGGAATACAACCCTCTTGTGGGGTTCCGGACTAGGGACGATCTGTCCCGCCGTCGGGAGACGATGGATGATTTTCTTGGCTAGATACCCGACCTCCCAAAGCTTTTTGATATCCTTCTCCCAGATGATAGAGGCCGTCCACTTGCCTCCTGTTCTGGATCCGGACATTTTCAGAGGGCCTTGGTGGGCGGAGAAGGCGAACACTTGGGCGTTGGAGCTCGAGAATGGATGAGCAGAGGAAGAAGAAGGCATGGGTAAAAAAGGGGAATCCTTATATTTTTGTAAAGGCAGTAGAAACCGTGCGCCTCCCCACTTGCCCTGCAAACTCGCTTATTCCCCAAGAGCCGTGTTGATGGTGCGGTTGGGTTACCCACACCCGTATTGATGAGTATCCCGTGATAAGGGGACACGATCTCTACTTCGACAAGATGCGCCAGTAAAACTGCCTTGCAAGATGTGGAGTAGCAGGTTGAGAAAAACGGTTCGAATAATGACCGGGCCGTAGCATGATGTCATGCTATGAAAAGTTGTCAGCAGATTAGATTTGTGGAATATTGCACTCTCTACGGTGGAATGTGGAATTTGTTTTGCAGAGCTGGACACGATCCATGTGTTCAAAATCTAACTTGGAGTATTCGGAGAAGGAACCCGCTTTGCAATGCCGAAGACAATCTATGCGCCGGACTCATCGTCATTGAAGCCTGGTTCAGGGGCTACTGATGGAGTCCTGGATTAAGGGGTCCCCGGACAGCCGGACTATATACTTTGGCCGGACTGTTAGACTATGAAGATACAAGATTGAACACTTTGTCCCGTGTCTGAGTGCGACTCTCCTTTGCATGGAAGGCAAGCTTGGCAATTCGGATATGTCGATTTCCTTCTATGTAACCGACTTTGTGTAACCCTAGCCCCCCTAGTGTCTATATAAACCAGAGGGTTTAGTCCATATGACAAGGACAATCATAATCATAGGCTAGCTTCTAGGGTTTAGCCTCTACGATCTCGTGGTAGATCAACTCTTGTAATACTAATATCATCAAGATCAATCAAGCAGGAAGTAGGGTATTACCTCCATAGAGAGGGCCCGAACCTGGGTAAACATTGTGTCCCCCAGCTCCTGTTACCATTAGACTTAGACGCACAGTTCGGGACCCCCAACCCAAGATCCGCCGGTTTTGACACCGACACCCACCGCTGCAAGTCCCTCACCGTGCCGCTGCAAGTCCCTCACCGTGCCGCTCCTCCGTTTTGTTGGAGCAGAGACGAGACGACCACTTCAGCCGCTGCCCTGCTTCCGTTGACCGCGCTGGCCAGCTGCGTGGACTGCCAGCCGCACCAGGCCCAGCACGCTTTCTCTCCTAGCTGGCCTACCCACCACCACAGACTGGGCTTGGCCTATGGTGAGCGCCCCAGCGCCCAGCCAGTTTCAGCCCGCTTTTGGTTTTATTCCAGATATGCGAATTTAGGATTTTCCAGGAGATTACAGTTTTGTAGAAAATCCCTTGCGTTTCATGCATATAATAATTCCAGAACCGTGCATCATATGTAAATAATTTATATATGTAAAATGCTTAGAATTTCATCTAGTTTTGCAACTTTCATCGATGTTAAAAATGTTTAAATTGTTGTTTGCATTTATTTTGCATAATGACATGCTAAAATGCTTTATTTCATAACTAAATAACCGTAGCTCCGACTTAAATAAACTATATATGTAAATTGTCTAGAAAAATGCATAGATTAACTTGGTGCACATTGTTTTACTGTTTAACAACTTTAAAATATGTTTTAGGATAGAACAATACCAAATCCTAATATTGCATATGAGGATTTTCCGGAATGGTTTTTTGTTGTTCTGGACTCATTTAAACTTGCCTAAATAGTTAGTTTACTTATGTTTCACCTCTTGCCATGTTTAACAACATTTAATGTTGTTGGGTACATAAACAAGAGCGAACTAAATAATTGAACATGGCGTTTCGTCAATATGCAACTCGTTGCATATTGAGCTCCACTTAATTTGTAGTATTGTTTGTTGCACTTTGCCATGCCATGCCTCTTAAAACGAACATGCATCATACTTGATTATGCATCATGACATGCTTATGTGATGGTTGTTTACCTTGCTGTTCGCTTCTTTCCGGTTTGATTGTCTCGTTAGCTTCGGTTTCGTTCTGGAGTTGTGAGGATTCGTTCGACTATGTCCGTTTGTCTTCTTCATGGACTCGTTCTTCTTCGTTGCGGGATTTCAGGCAAGATGACCATTACCCTCGATATCACTTTTATCTTTGCTTGCTAGTTGTTTGTTCTATCGTTATGTCATGCTACCTACCACTTGTTTATCATGCCTCCCATATTGCCATGTCAATCCTCTAACCCACCTTCCTAGGAAACCGTTGTTTGGCTAAGTTACCTCTTTTGCTCAGCCCCTCTTATAGCGTTGTTAGTTGCAGGTGAAGTTGAAGATTGCTCCATGTTGAACATGTTTATGTTGGGATATCACAATATTTCTTATTTTAATTAATGCATCTATATATTTGGTAAAGGGTGGAAGGCTCGGCCTTTTGCATGGTGTTTTGTTCGACTCTTGATGCCCTAGTTTATGTCATACCGGTGTTATGTTCCTTGATTTTGCGTTCCTTACACGGTTGGGTTTATGTGAACCCCTTCAAAGTTTGCTTTGAAGAAACCTCCTCCGGCAAGGCCCAACCTTGGTTTTACATTTGCCTAACAACCTGTTACCTTTCCCTTGGGTTTTCGCGAGCCCGAGGGTCATCTTTATTTTAACCCCCCCCCCCCCGTCCCCCCCGGGCCAGTGCTTCTCTAAGTGTTGGTCCGAACTTGGTAGCCTGCGGGGCCACCTTGGGGAAACTTGAGGGCTGGTTTTACTCATAGCTTGTCCCATATGGTGTGCCCTGAGAACAAGATATGTGCAGCTCCTATCGGGATATGTCGGCATAGTCGGGTGGTCTTGCTGGTCTTGTTTTACCATTGTTGAAATGTCTTGTAACCAGGATTCCGAGACTGATCTAGTCTTTTCGGGAGAAGGGATATCCTTCGTTGATCGTGAGAGCTTGTGATGGGCTAAGTTGGGACACCCCTGCAGGGTATAAACTTTTGAGAGTCGTGCCCATGGTCATGTGGCAGATGGAAATTTGTTAATATCCAGTTGTAGAGAACTTGACACTTGACTTAATTAAAACGCATCAACCGCGTGTGTAGCCGTGATGGACTCTTCTCGGTGGAGTCTGGGAAGTGAACACAGTTTGGGTTATGTTTGGACGTAAGTAGTTTCAGGATCACTTCTTGATCACTTCTAGCTTCACGACCATGGCGTGGTTTCTCATCTTACTCTTGTACTCGTAAGTTAGCACCATATTTTCTTAGCGCTTGCTGCAACTCCACCTCATTACCTTATCCTACCCATAAGCTTAAATAGTCTTGATTGCGGGTTTTGAGATTGCTGAGTCCTCGTGATTCATAGATACTACCAAAACAGTTGCAGGTGCCGATGATACCAGTGCAGGTGATGCTACCGAACTCAAGTGGGAGTTTTACAAGGACCTTGGCCATTACTACGTGTCTTTTCCTGATGATCAGTAGTGGAGCCCAGTTGGGATGATCGGGGATCTAGCATTTGGGGTTATCTTCTTTTCATTTTGATTTTTCCGTAGCCGGACTATGTGTGTACTCTGAATGATGTATGAATTATATGAGCTTTGTGTGAAGTGGCGATTGTAATCCATCTCTATTTACCCCTTTCTTGTTCATTACATGGGATTGTGTGAAGATGACACTTCTTGCGACAAAACCACAATGCGGTTATGCCTCTAAGTCGTGCCTCGACATGTGGGAGATATAGCCGCATCGTGGGTGTTACATAAAGATGCCAACACTCCCCTTCCTGGTCTGAACCTCACACTAGGCCAAAGTCACGTGTTGACTGCTTCCATAGCCGAAGAAAAATGGAAGTTTGAAAAGGCCAGATCAGTGAAGAAAGCTCAATATAGAAAGGAGTAATATTTGAAGAGGAATATGCTGAAAATGACAACTGAATAACTTGTGACTATACAGTCAGAAATTAAAGCTCTTAGTGATGAATTTGACGCTTACAAAGCTGATTGGCTAGGAGCCAAAGTCAGATTCGTCAAAGTGGCTAAAGGCCTCAAACCCAATGTTGCTGATGAAGCGCAACAAGAAGTTCCTCAGGGTGAAGCATCTGCTCAGCCCACTGAAGAACATGCCAGCATCGCTGATGAAAAGCAGGCTGCTGAAGAAACTGAAAGTACCAGGGCTGCTGATGATATTCCAGCTCCTGAAGAAACTGCCAAGGCAACCACTAGTGTTGCGCCTGAAGAACAAGATAGGCCAGCTGAAGCATCTGACGCTACGCCTTAAGAAACTGAACCAGTTAGGACAACTGCATTAGTTGTGCCTGAAGAAACTGCACCAAATTCCTCTGCTCCTCCTGCACCAACCCCAAGTCCTATCCTTCCTTCTGCATCAGAAGCGAAGAAAACCAAGGCTGCAAAGCCAGCTGCTAGGAAGAAAAGGAAAGCATCTGTTTCTTCAGAGTCTTCAGAACCAAAGAAGATGAAGACTTTGACGAGCTCGTTTCAAAATCCAATAGATGTTGTTCATGTTTCAAGCATGCCATCAAAGGAGATTGTTCCCTTTGGTGACGATTATGAAATTCATGACTCACATGTTGATGATCCTTCTGCTGCTTCGATAGAGCAGCTGGATGAAGAAATTGAAGTTGCAATTTCAACTCCAATGGTATCATCCCGTGCCTTAGTTCACAGCTGAAGAGGTAGGCGTTGAGGAAGTTGATGAAGATGATGAAGACGTGGATATTGGGTGTTCCACTCCTATTATGAATGATGACTTCTGGGAAATTCATCACCCCAATTCGCCACTATTCACTCCTCTGTAACAAATTCCTCAGTCCACGGTACACACAGAAGAAATTCATACGGGCTCTTAAGAACATCAACCTTCACTCCACTCCATCCCCGAAGAAATTCCAGCCACTAGTGTTGATGAAATTGAGAAGACTGCAGAAGAAACTGCTCTAGAGATTCCTCGGCCTGTTGTTCCATAGGCTGCGCTTGAAGTCAGAGCCACAGGATCCTCTAGCCAAGAAACAGAAGTTCAAGGCTGATGACTTTTTTGCTGAGAACCGGTTCTTCTCTGACTTCAATCCTTATGACGCTGCTCGTCGTCACCGCAAGCGCTTCTGGACAGCCTCACAGATGAACTATTATTCCTTGCTGCTGTTTGATAAGGAAAAACTGTTTGACCATGAGCATCTTCCTTATGTGGACATGGAGTCACTTCCGTGCTTTACTCTAGTCCTCAGTGTTCTTCATGATGCAGGGCTGCTCAACTTTTGTGTCGACATCTACGACTGGAATGAAGAGCTAATTCTTCAGTTCTATGCCACTCTGCATCTGACAGGCAATGTTGACGATGTAATTCATTGGTCTTGGACTGGATGACTGACAATACGCATCACAAAGCTCCGACCTCTGAATTGCTTCATGTCGTCCCACTCAGTCCTCCCCCTAAAGGAGACTCGATGCTTTATGAGGAACCTGAACTATCAAACCATCTGATGCAAGTGGTAATGAAGCCTTTGAAGGTTGGCCAAGCGCCAAGGACAAATTTCCCGGTCAAGGAATTGCTGTATGTGCCAAGGACTGTCTATCGCATCTTGGCCAAAACCCTCAGTCTGATCAAGGGCCACAACTCTGAAGAAGAAGAGGTTCTTGGCATCATGAAGAATCTGTTGTTCAAAATCATGCACGGTATCCCAATCAACTATCATGATTTCTTCATGAGGACTTTGGCCAATGCTACTTTATTGAAGCGTTATGCTCCTGGATCATGAAATTCATCAGATCACGGACTTCAATTCACTACAAGGCTGATTTTCAAAATCATCTCAGCTATTTGCCCCCTATCAAAGTCCTCAAACAGACTATTTCCTTAGCTGATGAGAAGGGCAAAGCTGCAGTTATTGATGAAGGCTCTCGTCCTTTGGACAGACAGTTTCGAAAGGCAGCATCCTACTCCACCAATGATGACTCTGCCACACATGATACTGCTGCCAATGCTTCAAAGCATTCTCCTTAGGCAACAACTCCGCGTGTGATGAATGATCATGAGCTGCTTCTCAGTCTTCATCAGAAGGTTGACAGAAATCACAAGTGGGTCAAGCGTCAGTTTGGTGATATTCTTCAGAACATGACTGTCACACAAAACTCTATGAAGAAGAATCACTATTATCTGCATCAAGTCTACGACTACACATGGACTATTATCTGCATGAACTTAAGGAGATGGACTTTCAACAGGGCTTTGACTGGTCTCAGCCACCTTCGAAGAAATTCAAGAAGGTCAAAGTTCCTCAGCTGGTCATCAGCTCACATTCCTCATCGTGCGAGATGGATGAAGCTGAAGATTTGGACGACACTGCGGCAGGCCCTACTACAACGGACGACCCCAACAACGCTGGCGCTCCTCCATCGACATCATGAAGAAATTCTTCAGGGGCGTTAGTCCTCACTTTTCATCCCTTTTGGTCATTTGATGACAAAGGGGGAGAAATTTGAGTAAGTCTTTAGGCGGGTCTTTATATGGGCCATTTTTGCTAAGTTACAACTCTTGTTCTTCTGAAGTGTTTGATTCACTGAGTTGTAAACTTAAGTCCAATGGTGACCTGATACTTTTGCTCTATTTTTTTTTTGCATGCTATTTCCTCATATATGTTCATGCACGCATGCTGAATTACATCAGTCACCATATTTCATCATGCATTTCAAATTCTTCATTCGATATGTTAAATCGTGTATTAATTACAAGTTATAGGGGGAGATCTCCATGATATATCTCTACAATGTGCATTGCTTTTTGAAAGCAAATTCCTCACATATGCACATCTTCAGGGGGAGTTCTTATATAGCTTGCAATCAAATTCCTCAATATTGAGCACTTTCAATTGATATGTTTATCCCCGTTGAAAACACCTATTTGTCATCAATCACCAAAAAGGGGTAGATTGTAAGTGCATCTAGTGCCCCTTAGTGATTTTGGTGTATTGAAGACTTATAGGTTAAGGGACTAATATGTTTGTGAGGGTAAACAGGCTCTATAAGTCGATGGGGAGTTTGATATTTACGGTGAAAGTCGACCCCTAAAAATGTATGTCTTCAGTTGAAGACTTTGGTTCTCCTGAAGATTTTGAAAGTGAAGAAATTGGTGTAACCTTGAAGACTTGGATATTCATGCGAGGATTATGAAGCCTGAAGACTTTCATTTTTGTAGTTTCATTTTCTCTTGCTTGAGTCATAGGAAACAACGTACTGTTAAAGGGGGTCGAGGTAATACTAAGGAAACTGATTTCCATGTGATGCTCATCTCAAAATCCCACACCTACCCAATCCTTCGAGTGAAGCCAGTGGAAACCTCATATCAGTTCAGTCAATTTCTTCAGTGACAGTTACAAGGATCTTCTGGTCTCTGAGGAATTTTTTCTGGCTAAGGAGTTAGGAATTCGCTAGTGCGGATTGCCTACACAGTGAGGAACATGGTCACCCTGAGGTATTTGAACCTCAAATATGCGACCGTTGTTGTGCTACGCGCCAGCTGTCCCAAAATATCTATCTACCTAACGGTCATATCATTGAAGGGCATTTATGTCTTATCATGTCGGGTTGCTCCCTAAGCAAATAAAATAGATCGCGAAGCCAAATATATTAAAGAAGAGACCCAGGAAAACAATTACTGTTGGGCAATTGATAGAACTTCAAATAATCATGACGATATATAGGGAATGATCATTATATAGGCATCACGTCCAAGATTAGTAGACCAACTCCTACCTGCATCTACTACTATTACTCCACATATCAACAGCTGTCCAGCATGCATCTAGTGTATTAATTTCATGGAAAAACAGAGTAATGCAACAAGAACGATGACATGATCTAGACAAGATCTATTTGTTTAAAAATAGAACCCATCTTGTTATCTTTAATAGCAACGATACATATGTGTCGTTTCCCCTTCTGTCACTGGGATCAAGCACCGTAAGATCGAACCCATCACAAAGCACCTCTTCCCATTGCAAGATAAATAGATCAAGGTTGCCAAAAAACCCAAATATCGGAGAAGAAATACAAGGCTATAATCAATCATGCATATAAGAGATCAAATAAGACTCAAATAACTTTCATGGATAAAAACATAGATTTGATCATAAACTCAAAGTTTATTGGATCCCAACAAACACGCCGCAAAATGACTTACATCATATGGATCTCCAAGAGACCAATGTATTGAGAATCAAGAGCGAGAGAGGAAACCATCTAGCTACTAACTATGGACACGTAGGTCTATAGTGAACTACTCACGCATCATCGAAGAGGCACCAATGGACATGATGAACCCCTCCTTGATGGTGTCTAGATTGGATCTGGTGTTTCTGGAACTTGCGGTAGCTGGAATTGATTTTCGTCGACTCCCGTAGGGTTTCTGGAATATTGGGGTATTTATAGAGCAAAGAGGTAGTGCGGGAGGCCATTGAGGTGGGCACAACCCACCTAGGCGTGCCTGAGCCCCCAGGCGCTCCCTGGTGGGTTGTGCTCCCCTTGGAGCACCCCTGTGGTACATTCTTGGCCCATACAGTGTCTTCTGGTCCAGAAAAAGCCATGAAAAGTTTCGCTGCATTTGGAATCCGTTTGGTATTGATTTCCTGCGATGTAAAAAACAAGCAGAAAATAGCAACTGGCGCTGGGCACTATGTCAATAGGTTAGTACCAAAAAATGATATAAAATGATTGTAAAGCATCCAAGAATGATAATATAACAGCATGGAACAATCAAAAATTATAGATAGATTGGAGAGGTATAAGCATCCCCCAGATTAATTCCTACTCGTCCTCGAGGAGGTAAATGATAAAAACAGAATTTTTGATGTGGAATGTTGCTAACATATTCATCACATAATCTTTTCTTTGTAGCATGGACATTTGGACTTTTATATGGTTCAAATAAATAGTCTAGTTTTGACATGAAGATTTTAATACTCAAGCATATCAACAAGCAACCATGTTTTTCAAAATATCAACACTAAAGCAAGTTATCCTTAGCCCATTATGCTCAATCATTGATCCATTCATGAAACACACTCGAATATTAGCTACACCCAATGGTCAAATACGATCATAGTGCCCCTCGATTGGTTCTTTATAAGAGAAGATCAAGGCTCAAATTCAAAAATGAAAAATGCATAAAGTAAAAGAAAGGCCCTTCGCAGAGGGAAGTACGGATTTGTAGAGGTGCCCGAGCTCAACGCGAAAATTGAGAGGTAAAAACATTTTGGGAGGTATAATTTTCCCACCAACGAAAACAACTTAGAGTTCCCAACACTTTCCATGCTAGAATATCATAGGCGGATACCAAACAGAAAATGAAGTTTATTCCTTTTTCCACCATACTTTCACTTTCCATGGCTAACCGTATCCATGGGTTCCCTCCATACCAACACTTTCCGAGGAGTTTTTTTTCTGACAACATAAAGTAAATTCATTTTTTTCATTTCGGGACTAGGCATCCCTAATACCTTTGACGTACTCTCGTGCAATGGCAAGTAAATAAACACTCATCGTGAGAATAACACATCTAGCATGGAAAACATCGGCCACCCCTCACCGCCTCGTGAGCGGTACGAGCCCACAAAAAGAGAAATATATTTTGAAAATTAGAGATGACACTTGCAAATTTGCTTAGAACGGCCCGAAAATACCACATATAGGTAGATATAGTGGACTCATATGGAAAACCTGGTTTAAAGGTTTTGGATGCACAAGTAGTGATGATACTTAGTGCAAAAATGAAGGCTAGCAAAAATATTGAGAAGCGCCCAACCAAGAAACAAAAAATCTCGTACCCGAGAATTAAGCATAAGTAACAGCGAATAATGCACCACAAGTAGGATGTAATTTCATTGCATAATTATTGACTTTCGTGCTTACATAGGGAATCACAAACCTTAACACCAATATTCTTACTAAAGCATAATTACTCATCAACATGACTCACATATCATATCGTCATACCTCAAAACCATCTTTAAGAACCAAGTTTGTTTTGTCCAATTCTCTTCAAGAAAGTTTCTATTATATCCTCCTTGGATATCTATCACTTTCGGACTATTTTCATATGTTGCTTTTAATAAGCTCAAACAAATTTAAGTGAAGATCATGAGCATAATATTTCTTTCTCTTAAAATAATCTAAGTGAAGCAAGAGAGAATTTCTAAAAGAAATACTAACTCCCAAATAAATCTAAGTGAAGCATGAGAGCATTTCTTCAAAAATAACAAAGCACACCGTGCTCAAAAAGATATAAGTGAAGCACTAGAGCAATTCCAAGGCTCTAAAATTTTAAGTGAAGCATAGGAGCAAGCATAGCATAATTCTTGGCTCTCTCAAAAAGGTATGTCCAGCAAGGATTCAAGACTTAAAACACAAATGAAAACAAGCAAAGACTCATATCACACAAGACGCTCCAAGCAAAACTCATTATATGTGACGAATAAAAATATAGTTCCAAGTAAAATACCGATGGTTGTTAGAAGAAAGAGGGGATGCCACTCGGGGGGCATCCCCAAACTTAGTTGCTTGCTACTTCTTGAATATTATTTTGGTATGCCTTGGGCATTCCCAAGCTTAGCCTTTTGCTAATCGTTATTCCTTCATCCATTGTAATATCACCCAAAACTTGAAAACTTCAATCACATAAAACTCAACAAAACCTTCGTGAGATCCGTTAGTATAAGAAAGCAAACCACTACTATAAGTACTATTGAAAACCCATACATAATTTATTTTTGCATTATATCTACTGTATTCCAACTTTTCTATAGAAAAAACTCTTCAAAGAAAACCATAGAATCATCAAAACAAGCACACAACGCAAAGAAAACAGAATCTGTCAAAAACAGAACAGTCTGTAGCAATCTGACCACTTCGAATACTTATATAAATCCAAAAATTCTGAAAAATTTGGAAGACGTGAGAAATTATTTTATTAATATTATGAAAAAGAATCAACTCAAAATCACTCTTCTGATAAAAATGAAAAATAATTTTGTGAGTGCAAAAGTTTCTGTTTTTCAGCAAGATCAAATCAACTCTCACCCAAATCATCCCAAAGGCCTTGCTTGGCACAAACAATAATTTAAACCACAAAACACATCTAATCAGAGGAATAATTGTGTATTTTATTGAAAACAGCAAGAAAACCAAACGGCAAAAAGATACAAGTTGGCCTGCCTCCCAACAAGCACTATCATTTTACGCCCCTAGCTAGCCATAACGCGTAAGATCTAAGTGTTTTCATCTTTGTTCTCCAACTCTCCAAGCACATATCCAGATTTATTTGGAGAATTGGCAATTAAATAGCAAAACTTCTAGGCATAAATTTGAGGAATTCATTCTTACCAATAGGATCTCTTATAGCTTCAACCAAATTCGGGTGAATACTAATCATCTTAAGATCTCCTTTATTATTACGAGAAGTTGCACCCTTGTTCTTAGTGTCTTGAGTAGATTTGCTAATTTTTACGGGGGTCTCTTCAATAATTTTAGCCGAAGCAAAAGCCGTACTTAAATTACTAAAAAAAATCTTCAAGTTTATCAATCTGACACGGGCTTTCTTCAATTCTTTCATGAATTATTGCCCCCTTTGCTTTTAACAACTTAAAAACTTCTTCCTCTTTTGACCCAATTTTATTAGAAATTTTTTGCATCTTTCTATCCAAGTTTTCAATATGTTCTTCGGTAATCATTTTCTTTTCAATAGCATCTAGTCTTTCCATAACATACTCAAGAGTCAAAATTGTTTCATTAATCATGAGTGGTGGTGAACCCACTAAATTTCCCAAGGCATTAAAACCATCAAGAGAAGGATACATCAAGATATTTCCATCAGTAATCGTATCTAGGACGAATCTATACCAAGTGGTGATGCCCACATAAAAACAGCGAAGAAGGACAATGGTAGATTGCTTACGGATAGATCTATTATAAGCATTACAAATCCTATACCAAGCATATTTTAAATTCTCCCCTCCCCTTTGTTTAAAGTTAAGAACCTCGTTCTCGAGGGTGTATGCAATAGAGGAAGAACTATCCATAACGACAAAAAGTGGTCAACAAGATTGCACCCAAAAACAGATCTGACAAGAAAAAAGGCGAACGAAAAAGGGGCGAATAACATGGCAAATTTTTGTGAAGTGGGGGAGAGGAAAACAAGAGGAAAATGGCAAATAATGTAAATAGCAAGGAGATGAGATTTGTGATTAGGAACCTGTTTGATGTTGATGATCCTCCCCGGGAACATTGCCAGAAATTCCTTTTGATGTCTGCAAGAACTACGTCAATATTTCCCCAAAGAGGAAGGGATGATGCAGAACATCAATGGTAGGTATTTCCCTTAGTGATGAGACCAAGGTTATCGAACTAGTAGGAGAACCTCGCAACACAACATAAACAACCCCTACACACAAATAACAAATACTCGCAACCCGACGTGCTAAAGGGGTTGTCAATCCCTTTCGGGTAATGGTGCTAGAAATTGGCGAGGAGACGGGATAAAGTTGTAATAGATAGGATAAATGGAGCACAAATAAAATAGTGTAGTAAGGTATTTTTCGTATTTTTGTTTTAATAAAACTGAAAATAAAAGCAAATAAAATAGATCACGATGGCAAATATATTAAAGAAGAGACCCTGGGGGGCGTGGGTTTCACTACTGGCTTCTCTCAAGAAAATTAGCAAATGATGGGAAAACAATTACTGTTGGGCAATTGATAGAACTTCAAATAATCCTGACGATATCCAGGCAATGATCATTATATAGACATCATGTCCAAGGTTAGTAGACCGACTCCTGCCTGCATCTACTACTATTACTCCACAAATTGATCGCCATCCAGCATGCATCTAGTGTATTAAGTTCATGGAAAAATGAAATAATGCAATAAGAACAATGACGTGATGTAGACAAGATATATTTATGTAGAAATAGACCTCATCTTGTTATCCTTAATAGCAATGATACATACGTGTCATTTCCCCGTCTGTCATTGGGATCAAGCACCGTAAGATCGAACCCATCACAAAGCACCTCTTCCCATTGCAAGATAAATAGATCAAGTTGGCCAAACAAAACCCAAGTATCGGAGAAGAAATACGAGGCTATAATCAATCATGCATGTAAGATATCAAAGAAGACTCAAATAACTTTCATGGATAAAAACATAGATCTGATCATAAACTCAAATTTCATCGGATCCCAACAAACACACCGCAAAAAGACTTACATCATATGGATCTCCAAGAGACCATTGTATTGAGAATCAAGAGAGATAAAGGAAGGCATCTAGCTACTAACTACGGACCCATGGGTCTACAATGAACTACTCACGCATCATCGGAGAGGCACAAAAGGACCTGATGAACCCCTTCGTGATGGTGTCCAGATTGGATCTGGTGTTTTTGGAACTTGCGGCTGGAATGTATTTTCGTTGACTCCCCTAGGGTTTTCGGAATATTGTGGTATTTATAGAGCAAAGAGGCCGTGCAGGAGGCCACCGAGGTGGGCACAACCCACCTGGGCACGCCTGGGCTCCAAGCGCGCCCTGGTGGGTTGTGCTCCCCTTGGAGCACCCATATAGTACTTTCTTGGCCCATATGGTGTCTTCTGGTCCAGAAAAAATCCACAAAAAAGTTTTGCTGCATTTGGACTCCGTTTGGTATTGATTTCCTGTTATGTAAAAAACAAGCAGAAAACAGGAACTGGCACTGAGCACTATGGCAATAGGTTAGTATGAAAAAATGATATAAAATGATTATAAAATGATTGTAAAACATCCAAGAATGATAATATAATAGCATGGAACAATCAAAAATTATAGATACGTTGGAGACGTATCACCCAGCGATTCCCATACCGTCGCCCCACTCCCTTGAGTTTTTAGATGAGGCCCACGGTGTCCCTTCCCGCCAGATCCACATCTCCTGCTCTAGAATGTCGCAGCCTAAGCTCGACCACATATCCCGGGGATCCCGATGAGTGTTTGGCCAAGAAGAGATTTCTCATGGCCTCTCCGGTGGACATTGGCGAGGTTGCGGCCGTTCACCCCGACCAGTCGATCCCGGAGCAACACGTAGCCGTGGAAGACGGCAAAGACGTTGACTACGTTTCCATGCCGAAGACTTCATGTCAGTGGGCTAGCATATTACTATATCTCGGGAAAGCTGGCTATGACATCAAGCTTGTCGACAGTGACCGCTTCACGTAGGCCATGTCACAGGTTAAGTTGTCCATCCCCAACCCCTCTAGTTCAACCACCGTCAATCTCTTCAACGACCCTGTCACTGATCTTCTCCGCCACGTGGTTAAGGATTTGCGATCCTTGTACGCCATCGAGCCCATTTTGTCATTTCTGAAGGATACGTTCTATGACGGTGGCTTGAGATCCTCAATTGCCAAGTCAAATCTCATCGACCACGACCACGAGGAGGGCACCCACAAAGGTTCTTTCAAGGTGAAACAGCCCATTTGTGACATCAGAGAGCGCACCTTGGGTGTGTGCTCTTCCAATTGGAAGGATCCCGTCCATGACATGTGAGGCAACATCCTATCAACAAATCTTACCTTTTCTAGCTTGCCAACCCGTACCCTTTTTTCTAGTAGCATTTGTCGTGCAGTGTTTTAACTGTGTCATGTTTAATTTTCAGTTATGCAAAAATATATTGTTCAATAGCGCTATGTGATGTTTAAGTATGAATTGTCCACTTCAGTTTCAGGAATGGCTATATTTGGTTGTTTGTAGTGAGAAGATGCCTTGTTTATCTGTATTTGGTTGTTAGCTTGGTTGCAGTGAGCATTTTTTTCATTTATCGAGCAGATGCCTTGTTTATATGTATTTGGTTCTTAGCTTGGTTGCAGTGAGCATTTGTCCAGTTATCAAGCAGATGCCTTGTTTATCTGTATTTGGTTGTTAGGTTGGTTGCAGTGAGCATTTGTCCAGTTTTCAAGCAGATGCCTTGTTATCTGTATATCCTTGTTAGGTTGGTTGCAGTGAGCATTTGTCCAGTTTTCAACCCTGTTTATCTGTATTTGCTTGTTAGGTTGGTTGTAGTGAGACTCTGTCCAGATTTCAATGGTTGTATTTGGTTGTTATACTGATCATTTATGCCTTGTTTATTTCAGTCATTCACAATGTGATGTTCATTATGTGCAAGTCAGACATATGCCGCTCGACTGCATCAATACCAGTTTGAACATCTATATTTGGTTCCAGTTATGCCTGGTGTAGTTAACACATGCTCTTTATTTTAGTTTTACACATTTATAACGTGTGATGTTTAAGCATTACCTACGTTCTATTCATTTTCAACAATACCAGTTTGAATTAAAATATTTGATGGTTGTTAAGCCTATTGTCAGTAACATTGCCATCCATTTTATATCTGCTTTAGCAGCATGTTGAAACCAAACACATTCAAGCTATCATTTGGAGATGATGTTGTTTACCTTTGTTATATTTGTTTGATGGTAAGGTTGCTGTACTTATAAGGCCTTTCCACTACTTATGCAGGACAACAACAGGAGTGGCCACCATTTTCCGCCGAGGTTAGTTTCATCTGTCGGCTTGTACTCCCCTAGTTGTTCCATAAAATAGTGCATATCGATCCAGGCATGGACACTTGTTAGCTCCTAATATTGACAAGGATCCATGCATCGACCCTTTTTGCATATGGGGCAATGAGATATTCATGAACAAGCATCAAGTGAGAACACTAATAAGGATTATTAGAAAAAAAAGATAGGAATGGTGGCAAGCAAATTATTTGTTTATGCTCTATCCAACACAATAGTAAGCTGCAGGATAGTAATTATAAACTCTGTAGCCTTCTCTTTTTACTGCCCATAATGAGTTGTTAGACAACAATGTCTAAATCTTTTTCGTTCACAATGGGTCCCAAAGAAGTTGACTCAAGATTACTGATACGTCCATTTTGCATCATGCTTTTATATCAATATTTATTGCATTATGGGCTGTTATTACACATTATATCTCAATACTTATGGCTATTCTCTCTTATTTTACAAGGTTTACCATGAAGAGGGGGAATGCCGGCAACTGGAATTCTGGCTGGAAAAGGAGCAAACATTGGAAACCTAATCAGCACTGCTCCAAAAATCCTGAAACTCCACAAAACTTATTTTTGAAATTAATAAGAATTATTGAGCGGAAGAAACACCAGAGGGGGTCCACACCCTGGCTCGGAGTGTGGGGGGCGCGCCCACCCCTACTGGGCGCGCCCCCTGTCTCCTGGGCCCCCTAGTGGCCCTCCGGTGTCCATCCTCTGCTATGTGAAGGATTTTACCCTGGAAAAAATTGTGGGCAAGCTTACAAGATGAATGTTTGGCGCCACGAGGCGGAGCCTTGGCGGAACCAATCTAGAGCTCAGGTAGAGCTGTTCTGCTGGGGAAACTTCCCTCCGGGAGGGGGAAATCATCACCATCGTCATCACCAATGATCCTCTCATCGGGAGGGGGTCAATCTCCATCAACATCTTCACCAGCACCATCTCCTCTTAAAACCCTAGTTCATCTCTTGTATCCAATCTTGTATCCAAACCACAAATTGGTACCTGTGGGTTGCTAGTAGTGTTGATTAATCCTTGTAGTTGATGCTAATTGGTCACTTTGTGGAAGATCATATGTTCAGATCCTTTATGCATATTATTACCCCTCTGATTATGAACATAAATATGCTTTGTGAGTAGTTACGTTTGTTCCTGAGGACAAGGGTGAAGTCTTTCTATTAGTAGTCATGTGAATTTGGTATTCGTTCGATATTTTGATGAGATGTATGTTGTCTTTCCTCTAGTGGTGTTATGTGAACGTTGACTACATGACAATTCACCATTATTTGGGCCTAGAGGAAGGCATTGGGAAGTAATAAGTAGATGATTGGTTGCTAGAGTGACAGAAGCTTAAACCCTTATTTATCCGTTGCTTTGTTAGGGGCTGATTTGGATCCATATGTTTAATGTTGTGGTTAAGTTTAGCTTAATACTTCTTTTGTAGTTGCGGATGCTTGCAATAGGGGTTAATCATAAGTGGGATGCTTGTCCAAGTAAGGGCAGTACCCAAGCACAGGTCCACCCACATATCAAATTATCAAAGTACCGAACGCGAATCATATGAGCGTGATGAAAACTAGCTTGACGATAATTCCCATGTGTCCTCGGGAGCTCCTTTCTCATTATAAGAAATTGTCCAGGCTTGTCCTTTTGCTACAAAAAGGATTGGGACACCTTGCTGCACTTTATTTTCTTTATTTACTTGTTACTCGTTACAATTTATCTTATCACAAAACTATCTGTTACCTACTATTTCTGTGCTTGCAGAGAAAACCTTACTGAAAACCGCTTATCATTTCCTTCTGCTCCTCGTTGGGTTCGACACTCTTACTTATCGAAAGGACTATGATAGATCCCCTACACTTGTGGGTCATCAAGACTCTTTTCTGGCGCCGTTGCCGGGGAGTGTAGCGCTTTTGGTGAGTGGAACTTGGTAAGGAAACATTTATATAGTGTGCTGAAATTTTCTGTTACTTGTCACTATGGAAGCTAATCCTTTGAGGGGCTTGTTCGGGGTATCTTCACCCCGACCAGAAGAGCAAAGAGTTGCTCCTCAACCTACTGAACTGTTTGAAAATATTTACTTTGAGATTCCTTCGGGTATGATAGAGAAACTGCTAGCTAATCCATTTGCAGGAGATGGAACATTGCATCCTGATTTACACCTTATCTTTGTGGATGAAGTTTGTGGATTATTTAAGCTTGCAGGTATTCCCACTGATGTCGTCAAAAGGAAGGTCTTCCCTTTATCTTTGAAGGGAGATGCATTGACATGGTATAGGCTATGTGATGATACGAGATTTGGAATTATAAATGATTGAAGTTGGAATTTCACCAGAAGTCTATCCTATGCATCTTGTTTATCATGATCATAATTACATATATAATTTCTGGCCTCGCGAAGGAGAAAGCATCTCTCAAGCTTGGGGGAGGCTTAATTCAATGTTACATTCATGCCCCAATCATGAGCTCTCCAAAGAAATGATTATTCAAAAAATTTATGCTCGGCTTTCTCTCAATGATCGCAACCTGCTCGATACTTCCTGTGCTGGTTCTTATATGCTGAAGACTATTGAATTCAAATGGGACTTATTGGAAATAATTAAATGCAACTCTGAAGGTTGGGGTTCCGACGATGGTAAGGAGTCAGGTATGACACCTAAGTTCGATTGTGTTATATCTTTTATGGATACTGATGCTTTTCGTGGATTTAGCGCTAAGTATGGACTTGACTCTAAGATAGTAGCTTCTTTCTGTGAATCTTTTGCTACTCACGTTGATCTCCCTAAAGAGAAGTGGTTTAAATATAATCCTCCTACTGAAGTAAAAGTAGTTGCACCTATTATAGTTGAAGAAAAGACTGTCTCTTATAGTGATCCTATTGTTCCTACTACTTATGTTGAGAAACCTCCTTTTCCTGTTAGGATAAAGGATCATGCTAAAACTTCGATTGTTGTTCGTAAGAGTAATACTAGGACTTATACACCTCCTGAGCAAATCAAAGTTGAACCTAGTATTTCTATGGTTAAAGATCTCTTGGATGATGATTTAGATGGGCATGTTATTTATTTCTGTGGTGAGACTGCTAATATTGCTAGACCAGAACTAAGATACATAGACATGTGGTAGGCATGCCTGTTATTTCTGTTAAAATAGGAGATCATTGTTATCATGGCTTATGTGATATGGGTGCTAGTTCTAGTGCAATACCCTATGACTTATAAAAAGAAGTTATGCATGATATTGCACCTGTTGAATTGGAAGACATTGGTGTTACTATTAAGCTTGCTAATAGGGACACCATTAAACCAGTTGGGATAGTTAGAGATGTTGAAATCTTGTGTGGAAGGTTAAATATCCTGCTGATTTTCTTGTTCTTGGTTCCCCACAAGATGACTTTTGTCCCATTATTTTTGGTAGACCCTTCTTGAATACAGTTAATGCTAGGATTGATTGTTAAAAGGATACTGTTACAATTGGCTTAGAAGGTATGTCTCATGAGTTTAATTTTGCTAAGTTTCATAGACAACCTCGTTATAGAGAACCACCTAGTAAGGATGAGATTATTGGTCTTGCTTATATTGCCGTGCCTCCTACTGATCCGTTAGAACAATATTCGCTTGACCATGAAAATGATATGTTTATGAAGGAAAGAAGGTAAATAGATGATGTGTTCCTTAAACAGGAACCTATGCTGAAACACAATCTTCCCGTTGAAATTCTTGGGGATCCCCCTCCACCCAAGGGTGATCCCGTGTTTGAACTCAAACCATTACGTGATAATCTTAAGTATGCTTATCTTGATGAAAAGAAAATATATCCTATTATTATTAGTGCTAACCTTTCAGAGCAAGAAGAAGAAAGATTATTGAAAACTCTGAAGAAGCACCGCGCTGCTATTGGATATACTCTGGATGATCTCAAGGGAATTAGTCCCACGTTATGCCAACACAAAATTAATTTGGAGGCCGATGCTAAACCAGTTAGGGATCCTCAACGACGATTGAATCCCAAAATGAAAGAAGTTGTAAGAAAGGAGATACTAAAGCTCCTTGAGGCAGGTATAATTTATCCCGTTGCTGATAGTGATTGGGTAAGCCCTGTCCATTGTGTTCCTAAAAAAGGAGGTATTACTGTCTTTCCTAATGATAAACATGAATTGATCCCGCAAAGAATTATTACAGGTTATAGGGTGGTAATTGATTTTCATAAATTAAATAAAGCTACTAAGAAAGATCATTACCCTTTACCTTTTATTGATCAAATGCTAGAAAGGCAATCCAAACACACACATTTATGCTTTCTAGATGGTTATTGGTTTCTCTCAAATACTTGTGTCAGCGGGGGATCAATCAAAAACTACTTTTACTTGCCCTTTCGGTACTTTTGCTTATAGATGTATGCCTTTTGGTTTATGTAATGCACCTGCTACCTTTCAAAGATGTATGATGGCTATATTCTCTGACTTTTGTAAAAAGATTTGTGAGGTATTCATGGATGACTTCTCCGTTTATGGATCCTCTTTTGATGATTGCTTGAGCAACCTTGATCGAGTTTTGCAGAGATGCGAAGACACTAGTCTCGTCTTGAATTGGTAAAAGTGCCACTTTATGGTTAATGAAGGCATTGTCTTGGGGCATAAGATTTCTAAGAGAGGTATTGAAGTTGATAAAGCCAAAGTTGATGTTATTGAAAAGATGCCATGTCCCAAGGACATAGAAGGTATAAGAAGTTTCCTTGGTCATGCTGGTTTTTATAGGAGGTTCATTAAGGACTTTTCTAAAATCTTTAGGCCTTTGACTAATTTATTGCAAAAAGATATTCCTTTTGTCTTTGATGATGATTGTGTAGAAGCATTTGAAATACTTAAGAAAGCTTTGATCACTGCACCTATTGTTCAGCCACCTGATTGGGATTTACCCTTTGAAATTATGTGTGATGCTAGTGATTATGTTGTAGGTGTTGTTCTAGGGCAAAGAGTCGATAAGAAATTGAATGTTATCCAGTATGCTAGAAAGACTCTTGATACTGCCCAGAGAAATTATGCTACCACTAAAAAAGAGTTCTTAGCAGTTGTGTTTGCTTGTGATAAGTTTAGACCTTATATTGTTGATTCCAAAGTTACTACACTTATCATGCTGCTATTAAATATCTTATGGAAAAGAAAGATGCTAATCCTAGACTCATTAGATGGGTTCTCTTGCTCCAAGAATTTGATTTGCTTATTATTGATAGAAAGGGAGCTGAGAACCCCGTTGCAGACAACTTGTCTAGGTTAGAGAATGTTCTTGATGACCCACTACCTATTGATGATAGCTTTCCTGATGAACAATTAGCGGTCGTTAATGCTTCTCGTACTGCTCCTTGGTATGCTGATTATGCTAATTACATTGTTGCTAAATTTATACTCCTAGTTTCACATACCAGCAAAAGGAAAAGTTCTTTTATGATTTAAGACATTACTTCTGGGATGACCCACACCTTTATAAAGAAGGAGTAGATGGTGTTATTAGACGTTGTGTACCTGAGCATGAACAGGAACAGATCCTACGCAAGTGTCACTCTGAATACTATGGAGGACACCACGCTGGAGATAGAACTGCCCATAAGGTACTGCAATCTGGTTTTTATTGGCCTACTCTCTTCAAAGATGCTCGTAAGTTTGTCTTATCCTGTGATGAATGTCAAAGAATTGGTAATATTAGTAGACGTCAAGAAATGCCTATGAATTATTCTCTTGTTATTGAACCGTTTGATGTTTGGGGCTTTGATTATATGGGACCCTTTCCTGCCTCTAATGGTTATACACATATTTTAGTTGCTGTTGATTACGTTACTAAGTGGGTAGAAGCTATTCCAACTAGTAGTGTTGATCATAACACTTCTATTAAAATGCTTAAAGAAGTTATTTTTCCGAGGTTTGGACTCCCTAGATATCTTATGACTGATGGTGGTTCACATTTTATTCATGGTGCTTTCCGTAAGATGCTTGCTAAGTATGATGTTAATCATAGAATCGCATCTCCTTATCATCCGCAGTCTAGTGGTCAAGTAGAGTTGAGCAATAGAGAGCTCAAATTAATTTTGCAAAAGACTATCAATAGATCTAGAAAGAATTGGTCCAAGAAACTTGATGATGCATTATGGGCGGCCTATAGAACTGCTTATAAAAATCCTATGGGTATGTCTCCGTATAAGATGGTTTATGGAAAAGCATGTCATTTACCTCTTGAACTTGAACATAAAGCATATTGGACTATTAAAGAGCTCAATTATGACTTCAAACTTGCCAGTGAGAAGAGGTTGTTTGATATTAGCTCACTTGATTAATGGAGAACCCAAGCGTATGAGAATGCCAAGCTGTTCAAAGATAAAGTCAAACGCTGGCATGACAAAAAGATACAAAAGCGTGAGTTTAACGTAGGTGATTATCTGTTATTATTCAACTCTCGTTTAAGATTTTTTGCAGGAGAACTTCTCTCTAAATGGGAAGGTCCTTACGTTATCGAGGAGGTCTATCGTTCTGGTGCCATAAAAATCAACAACTTCAAAGGCACAAGTCCGAGGGTGGTGAACGGTCAAAGAATTAAACATTATATTTCAAGTTATCCTATCAATGTTGAAACTAATATTATTTTTTTGATAGAAAGTCTATAAGGGAACCCCCTACAATATAATTGGTGCAACAAACCCAAACTGCAAGTACCATGCCTTGAACCTGGGTGGGTGTGAAGGCATCAGCCCCTTCCCACCACTAGGCTATGCCTTGGTCTGCTTGAAACTAATATTATTGAAACCATAACCCCGGAGGAATACATAAGGGACACTTTCCAGAACGTTCTAGACTCTGAAAAGGAATAGGTATGTGGTACAGTAAGTAAACCGACTCCAAAACAATTCTAATGGCAATTTTTATCAGTTTTGGAATATTTAAGAATTTTAGAAAGAAAGAAGTAGTCCGGGAAGGACACGAGGCCTCCACGAGGGTGGAGGGCACACCCACCCTTCCTGGGCGCGCCCCCCTGTCTCGTGGCCACCTCGTGTGCCTCCCGGACTCCGTTTTCTTGCACGTTACGTATTTTGGTCAGTAAAAATTCATTATATAAACTCCCGAAGGTTTTGACCATCGTATCACGCAAATATCCTCTGATTTCATTTCGAGCTGTTTGTGTTTCAGATCTAGAGCATCATGACATCTCCAAGCGCTCCCAAGGACAAGTTTTTCGAGAGGGTTATCAACCCCTATCTCGCGGAGGTGCTGCAACACCCTCAAACCATTGACACGCATGAGGGGGTGATGCACATCTACGATGTGGAGGGACCAAGGCGTACCGGAAGCATGGAGACAAAGCTCGAAGCCATGGAGAAGCAAGTCTTCAAGTGCCAAGGGATGGTGGAGCGTGGACTCAATACCAACCAGATGATGATCACGGAGTTCACGAACAACCACAATCTAGATGCCAAAGTCATTGGGGAGACCATCTTCAAGCTTCAAGAGAAAATCGAGCACGTCCAAGCCCAGATCTATGACCTGCAAAACCAGAACTGCGAGTATGAATATAGATTCAAGAGGATGAGTTTGGCTGCAGATTTAAGGATCCCGGAGACTCGATCATCCTTTTATGATGGTGAACCTATGCCTTGGAAGATGGACGACAAGCCTACATCATCAACAACTCCTATTTCACCACCTCCGAGGACATAATCACATGGGTATGGGCACTCCTCTTCGCAACTGCCAAGCTTGGGGGAGGTGCCCCGGTATCGTATCACCATCACACTCCTATCCTTACCGTTTTATCTAGTTCGATCCTTTCAGTAGTTTCCTGATCTAGTAGATTGAAGTTTTTAGTATCAAGTAGTTTTGAGTTTTGCTTTGTGATCTCTTTATGTAATCGAGTCCGTGAGCTATATATAATAAAGATTAGTGTTGAGTCAAGGGCTTTGCTATCTTGCTATGATCTTGAGAAAGTAGAGAATAAAAGAGTTCATATTAATCTTATGGTTAGTGATGACTTCATGCATAGAAAGTATGAGGCATAGAAGTTGTTGAGAGTTGATAAACGAAGTTTTGGTCATCGTTGCAATTAATATGAAGTAATAAGGAAAGAGAGGTTTCACATACAAATATATTATCTTGGACATCTTTTATGATTGTGAAGCACTCATTAAGTATGACTTGCTAAAAGAGTTGACGTTGGATAAGGAAGACAACGTAATGGTTTATGATTTCTCACATCTCAGTTAAAGTATATTGTCATTGACCTTCCAAACATGTTGATCTTGCCTTTCCCCCTCATGCTAGCCAAATTCTTTGCACCAAGTAGAGATACTACTTCTGCTTCCAAATATCCTTAAACCCAGTTTTGCCATGAGAGTCCACCATACCCACCTATGGATTGAGTAAGATCCTTCAAGTAAGTTGTCTGTTGCAGACAATAAAAATTGCTATCTAAATATGTATGACTTATTAGTGCAGAGAAAATAAGCTTTGTACGATCTTGTTGTGGAAGCAATAAAAGCGACGAACTGCATAATAAAGGTCCATATCACAAGTGGCAATATAAGATGACGTTCTTTTCCATTAAGATTTCGTGCATCCAACCATAAAAGCACATGGCAACCTCTGCTTGCCTCTATGAAGGTCCACATACAAGTGGCAATATAAAGTGACGTTCTTTTGCATTAAGATTTCATGCATCCAACCCTAAACACACATGACAACCTCTGCTTCCCTCTGCGAAGGGCCTATCTTTCACTTTATGTTTTTACTTTATGCTTGAGTCAAGGTGATCCTCACCTTTCCCTTTTTCATTTTATCCTTTGGCAAGCTCCTCGTGTTTGAAAGATCATGATATATATATCCAACTGGATGTAAGTTAGCGTGGATTATTATTGTTGACATCACCTAAAGGTGAATACGTTGGGAGGCAACACAATAAACCCCTATCTTTCTCAGTGTCTGGTTGAAACTCTATAACCACAAGTACCGCGTGAGTGTTAGCAACTGTAGAAGACTACATGATAGTTGAGTGTGTGGACTTGCTGAAAAGCTCTATTCTTGATTCTTACTGATGTTATGGTAAATTGCAATTGCTTCAATGACTGAGATTATAGTTTGTTAGTTCCCAATGAAGTTTTTGAACCATACTTCACATTGTGAATTGATTGTTACTTGAGCATAAGAAATCATATGACAAAATCTATTTATGTTGTTGTTATAAGAATGATCAAGATGCCCTCATGTTCGTATTTTATTTTTATCAACACCTCTATCTCTAAACATGTGGACATATTTTTCGATTTCGGCTTCTGCTTGAGGACAAGCGAGGTCTAAGCTTGGGGGAGTTGATACATCCATTTTGCATCATGCTTTTATACCAATATTTATTGCATTATGGGCTGTTATTACACATTATATCTCAATACTTATGGCTATTCTCTGTTATTTTACAAGTTTTACCATGAAGAGGGGGAATGGAGGCAGCTGGAATTCTGGCTAGAAAAGGAGCAAACATTGGAAACCTATTCTGCACTGCTCCAAAAATCCTGAAACTCCACGAAACTTATTTTTGGAATTAAGAAGAATTATTGAGCGGAAGAAACACCAGAGGGGGCCCACACCCTGGCCAGGAGGGTGGGTGTCGGTGTCATAACCGGCGGATCTCGGGTAGGGGGTCCCGAACTGTGCGTCTAGGCGGATGGTAAGAGGAGACAAGGGACACGATGTTTTTACCCAGGTTCGGGCCCTCTCGATGGAGGTAAAACCCTACTCCTGCTTGATTGATATTGATGATATGGGTAGTACAAGAGTGGATCTACCACGAGATCAAGGAGGCTAAACCCTAGAAGCTAGCATATGGTATGATTGTTGTAATGGTTGTGTGTCCTACGGACTAAAACCCTCCGGTTTATATAGACACCGGAGAGGGCTAGGGTTACACAGAGTCGGTTACAATGGTAGGAGATATCACGCCCAATATGCGACCCTATCCAAAAGGAACTCGAAGGTCCCAGCAAGGATAGACCCGCATATTGAAACGCTTTTGCAAGGTGGATATCATTACATCAACATTACATAATAGTGGGGATACATCCAATACATACAATGTCACATGAATACATAATACAACATACAAGAACAACATCCGACTACGGATGAATCATAAGCAGAAACTCAAACAATATCCACCCTGCTAGCCGAGGCTGCCGACCTAGAACCTATTCCCTGATCGAAGAAGAAGCAGAAGAAGAACTCCAAACAAGCAAACATCGCTCTCGCGTCATGATCATCGCATAACCTGTACCTGCAACTATTGTTGTAGTAATCTGTGAGCCACGAGGACTCAGCAATCCCATTACCATGGGTATCAAGACTAGCAAAGCTTAATGGGAAAGGAAGGGGTAAAGTGGTGAGGTTGCAGCAGCGGCTAAGCAAGTATGGTGGCTAACCAACGCAAATAAGAGCGAGAAGAGAACAAGCGGAATGGTCGTGTAGCTAGCAATGATCAAGAGGTGATCCTGAACTCCTACTTACGTCAAACATAACCCAAAGACTGTGTTCACTTCCCGGACTCCGCCGAGAAGAGACCATCACGGCTACACACGCGGTTGATGCATTTTAATTCAGATCTGGTGTCAAGTTATCTACAACCGGACATTAACAAATTCCCATCTGCCACATAACCGCGGGCACGGCTCTCGAAAGTTTATACCCTGCAGGGGTGTCCCAACTTAGCCCATGACAAGCTCTCGCGATCAACGAAGGAATAGACCTTCTCCCAGGAAGACCCGATCAGTCTCGGAATCCCGGTTTACAAGACATTTCGACAATGGTAAAACAAGACCAGCAAAGCCGCCCGATGCGCCGACAATCCCGATAGGAGCTGCACATATCTCGTTCTCAGGGCAACACCGGATGAGACATCCTACGAGTAAAACCAGACCTCGAGTTGCCCCGAGGGGGCCTTGCAGTCTACTCGGTTCGGACCAACACTTAGACAAGCATTGGCCCCGGGGGGCTAAAATAAAGATGAACCTCGAGAGAGCGACTCCCAAGGGAAAAAGTAGGTGGTGGTGAGGCAAATGGTAAAACCAAGGTTGGGCCTTGCTGGACAAGTTTTATTCAAAGCGAACTATCAGGGGGGTCCCATAAATCACCCGAGAGCGTAAGGAACGCAAAATCCGGGAACATAATACCGGTATGACGGAAACTAGGGCGGCAAGAGTGGAACAAAACACCAGGCATAAGGCCGATCCTTCCACCCTTTACCAAGTATATAGATGCATTAATAATATAAGAGATATTGTGATATCCCAACATAAACCCTGTCCACCATGGAGAAATCTTCAACTTCACTTGCAACTAGCAACGCTATAAGAGGGGCTGAGCAAAGCGGTAACATAGCCAAACAACGGTTTGCTAGGAATGGTGTCAAAGGTTAGAGGTTCATGGCAATTTGGGAGGGTTGAAGAGCAAAAGATAGGTAACGCAGCATAGCGATAGAACAAAGCAACTAGCATAGCAATGATAGTAATGAGATCCAGGGTAGCGGTCATCTTGCCTGAAATCCCGCAAGGAAGAAGAACGAGTCCATGAAGAAGACGAACGGATGAAGTCGAACCAACCGTAGACGAACGAATCCTCACGATCGCAATGAAACAGGAACTAACAAGAAGAAGCACACAACATAGGTAAACACACCACACATGAACAAGGCATGATGCACAACAAGCATGATGCATGACCAAGCTACATGAAGCTACTCATGGCAAGAGATGATGCAAACAAGAACAACACATCAAGGCAAGTTTAAAAGAGGCCGGGAACAACATATAACAATTCCGGTAAGTCCTCATATGCAAATTTCAAAATGGGTCCAGAACTGAATAAACCTTATGTTCAAGTTGTTAAACAGCAAGTTCAAATGCACCATGATGATCTACACGAGATTCTAGTCAAGTTACATATAAAGTTCATTAGATTCGGAGCTACGGGCTAGAAGATATGAGCAAAACAAGTTAAACATGGCATTGATGCAAAAAGCACTCAAACATCAAGCAAACACACCAAAACAAGGATGCAACATGGTAACATGAAGCTACATGCAAAAACAAGCAAGTTTCATATAGAGCACACTCAAAACGGAGCAACGGTTCAACACATGCACACTATACAAGCCATAACAACAATCTGTCCAAAACAGCAACTAGGCATATTGCAAGCATCAAAACAATATTCTACAGCACCCCATCATAATAACAAAAGGCATGGGCATGATGTACAGGTAAAGAATAACAAAACATGAACACTGAGCTATCTCCAGAAATCAATAGAACATGCTCCAAAACACATGGTAAGATTGCAAATAATAACAGTTTCAGACTTATCAGGAAATAATATCAGGTTGCGGGAGTTCGGCGAGGCGGCGGCGGGCGCGTCGGGCGCGGGGCGGCGCCGGATGGGCTCGGCGGGCCCGCGATGGGCTCACGCGGGCCGGCGGTGGGGCGCGGTGGTTGGGGCCACGCGGCGGCTGCAGAGTGGACGGGGGAGCGGGGCGGACGTGTCCGGCCGTCACGGACGCGTCCGGTGGCGGCGGGAGGAAGAGGACTAGGGTTTGACCGAGAATTTCGGGGGAGAGGGTCTATATATAGGTAGAGGGAGCTAGGAGAGTCCAAATGAGGAGCGGTTTAAGGCGACGCGATCGTGATCGAACGACCGAGAGCATGGAGGGGAGTTAGATGGGTTTTGGGCCACTTTGGAAGGGGTGTTGGGCTGCAACAAAAGAGGGCTTTGCGGTTACCCGGTTAACCATTGGAGTACCAAAAGACCTCCAAATGGCACGAAACTTGACAGGCGGTCTACCGGTGCTATTGTTGGGGAACGTAGTAATTTCAAAAAATTTCCTACGCACACGCAAGATCATGGTGCTGCATAGCAACGAGAGGGGAGAGTGTTGTCTACGTACCCTCGTAGACCGAAGCGGAAGCGTTGACGCAACGTAGAGGAAGTAGTTGTACGTCTTCCCGGTCCAACCGATCCAAGCACCGTTACTCCGGCACCTCCGAGTTCTTGAAACGCGTACAGCTCAATGACGCTCCCTCGATCTCCAATCCAGTAGAGGTTCCGAGGGGGAGTTCCGTCAGCACGACGGCGTGGTGACGATCTTGATGTTCTCCTGTTGCAGAGCTTCGCCTAAGCACCGCTACAATATGATCGAGGTGTAATATCGTGGAGGGGGGCACCGCACACGGCTAAGGAACGATCAATGATCAACTTGTGTGTTCTAGGGTGCCCCCCTACCCCCGTATATAAAGGAGAGAGGGAGGAGGTGGCCGGCCCTAGGGGGGCGCGCCATGAGGAGGGGGAAACCTACTCCAAGTAGGTATCCCTCTCTTTTCCTTATCTTATTTGGAGGGGGAAGGAAAGAGTACTAGTATTAGGAAGTAGTACTAGTAGTAGTAATAGGAAGAGGGGGAAGGAGAAAGGAAAGGGGGGGCCGGCCCCCTTCCCCAATTCGGATTGGGCTTGGGGGGACGCGCCCCCCTCTCTTGTTCCTTCTCTCTTCTTCCTACATGGGCCCAATAAGGCCCAAATACCTCCCGGGGGGTTCCGGTAACCTCCCGGAGCTCCAAACTTCTCCGGAACCTTTCTGGTGTCCAAATATATCCGTCCAATATATCAATCTTTATGTCTCGACCATTTCGAGACTCCTCGTCATGTCCGTGATCATATCCGGGACTCCGAACAACCTTCGGTACATCAAAATACATAAACTCATAATATAACTGTCATCAAAACCTTAAGCGTGCGGACCCTACGGTTCGAGAACAATGTAGACATGACCGAGACATGTCTCCAGTCAATAACCAATAGCGGGACCTGGATGCCCATATTGGTTCCTACATATTCTACGAAGATCTTTATCGGTCAAACCGCACAACAACATACGTTGTTCCCTTTGTCACCGGTATGTTACTTGCCCGAGATTCGATCGTCGGTATCCAATACGTAGTTCAATCTCATTACCGGCAAGTCTCTTTACTCGTTCCGTAATACATCATCTCACAACTAACTCATTAGTTAAAATGCTTGCAAGGCTTAAGTAATGTGTATTACCGAGAGGGCCCAGAGATACCTCTCCGACATTCGGAGTGACAAATCCTAATCTCGAAATACGCCAACTCAACAAGTACCTTCGGAGACACCTGTAGAGCACCTTTATAATCACCCAGTTACGTTGTGACGTTTGGTAGCACACAAAGTGTTCCTCCGGTAAACGGGAGTTTCATAATCTCATAGTCATAGGAACATGTATAAGTCATGAAGGAAGCAATAGCAACATACTAAACGATCGTGTGCTAAGCTAACAGAATGGGTCATGTCAATCAGATCATTCAACTAATGATGTGACCTTGTTAATCAAATAACAACTGCTTGTTCATGGTTAGGAAACATAACCATCTTTGATTAACAAGCTAGTCAAGTAGAGGCATACTAGTGACACTCTGTTTGTCTATATATTCACACATGTATTATGTTTCCGGTTAATACAATTCTAGCATGAATAATAAACATTTATCATGATATGAGGAAATAAATAATAACTTTATTATTGCCTCTAGGGCATATTTCCTTCAGTCTCCCACTTGCACTAGAGTCAATAATCTAGATTACACAGTAATGATTCTAACACCCATGGAGTCTTGGTGTTGATCATGTTTTGCTCGTGGAAGAAGCTTAGTCAACGGGTCTGCAACATTCAGATCCGTATGTATCTTGCAAATCTCTATGTCTCCCACCTGGACTAGATCCCGGATGGAATTGAAGCGTCTCTTGATGTGCTTGGTTCTCTTGTGAAATCTGGATTCCTTTGCTAAGGCAATCGCTCCAGTATTGTCACAAAAGGTTTTTCATTGGACCCGATGCACTAGGTATGACACCTAGATCGGATATGAACTCCTTCATCCAGACTCCTTCATTGGCTGCTTCCGAAGCAGCTATGTATTCCGCTTCACATGTAGATCCTGCCACGACGCTTTGCTTTGAACTGCACCAACTGACAGCTCCACCGTTTAATGTAAACACGTATCCGGTTTGCGATTTAGAATCGTCCGGATCAGTGTCAAAGCTTGCATCAACGTAACCATTTACGATGAGCTCTTTGTCACCTCCATATACGAGAAACATATCCTTAGTCCTTTTCAGGTATTTCAGGATGTTCTTGACCGCTGTCCAGTGATCCACTCCTGGATTACTTTGGTACCTCCCTGCTAGACTTATAGCAAGGCACACATCAGGTCTGGTACACAGCATTGCATACATGATAGAGCCTATGGCTGAAGCATAGGGAGCACTTTTCATTTTCTCTCTATCTTCTGCATTGGTCGGGCTTTGAGTCTTACTCAACTTCACACCTTGCAATACAGGCAAGAACCCTTTCTTAGCTTGATCCATTTTGAACTTCTTCAAAACTTTGTCAAGGTATGTGCTTTGTGAAAGTCCAATTAAGCGTCTTGATCTATCTCTATAGATCTTAATGCCCAATATGTAAGCAGCTTCGCCGAGGTCTTTCATTGAAAAACTTTTATTCAAGTATCCCTTTATGCTATCCAGAAATTCTATATCATTTCCAATCAATAATATTAGAAATGCTATAGAGCTCCCACTCACTTTCTTGTAAATACAGGCTTCTCCAAAAGTCTGTATAAAACCAAATGCTTTGATCACACTATCAAAATGTTTATTCCAACTCCGAGAGGCTTGCACCAGTCCATAAATGGAACGTTGGAGCTTGCACACTTTGTTAGCTCCCTTTGGATCGATAAAACCTTCTGGTTGCATCATATACAACTCTTCTTCCAGAAAACCATTCAGGAATGCAGTTTTTACATCCATTTGCCAAATTTCATAATCATAAAATGCGGCAATTGCTAACATGATTCGGACAGACTTAAGCATCGCTACGGGTGAGAAGGTCTCATCGTAGTCAACCCCTTGAACTTGTCGAAAACCTTTTGCAACAAGTCGAGCTTTGTAGACAGTAATATTACCGTCAGCGTCAGTCTTCTTCTTGAAGATCCATTTATTCTCAATTGCTTGCCGACCATCGGGCAAGTCAACCAAAGTCCATACTTTGTTCTCATACATGGATCCCATCTCAGATTTCATGGCTTCAAGCCATTTTGCGGAATCTGGGCTCACCATCGCTTCTTCATAATTCGTAGGTTCATCATGATCTAGTAGCATGACTTTCAGAATAGGATTACCGTACCACTCTGGTGCGGATCTTACTCTGTTCGACCTACGTAGTTCTTGATCTGAAGTTCTATGATCATTATCATCAACTTCCTCACTGGTTGGTTTTGACGTCACAGAAACCGGTTCCTGTGATGTATTATTTTCCAACAAGGGAGTAGGTACAGTTACCTCATCAAGTTCTACTTTCCTCCCACTCACTTCTTTCGAGAGAAACTCCTTCTCTAGAAAGGATCCATTCTTAGCAATGAATGTCTTGCCTTCGGATCTGTGATAGAAGGTGTACCCAACTGTCTCCTTTGGGTATCCTATGAAGACACATTTCTCCGATTTGGGTTCGAGCTTATCAGGTTGAAGCTTTTTCACATAAGCATCGCAACCCCAAACTTTAAGAAACGACAACTTTGGTTTCTTGCCAAACCATAGTTCATAAGGTGTCGTCTCAACGGATTTCGACGGTGCCCTATTTAACGTGAATGTGGCTGTCTCTAGAGCATAACCCCAAAACGATAGCGGTAAATCTGTAAGAGACATCATAGACCGCACCATATCAAGTAAAGTATGATTACGACGTTCGGACACACCATTACGCTGTGGTGTTCCGGGTGGCGTGAGTTGTGAAACTATTCCACATTGTTTTAAGTGTAAACCAAACTCGTAACTCAAATATTCTCCTCCACGATCAGATCGTAGAAACTTTATTTTCTTGTTACGATGATTTTCAACTTCAGTCTGAAATTCTTTGAACTTTTCAAATGTTTCAGACTTATGCTTCATTAAGTAGATATACCCATATCTGCTTAAATCATCTGTGAAGGTGAGAAAATAACGATATCCGCCACGAGCCTCAACATTCATTGGACCACATACATCTGTATGTATGATTTCCAACAAATCTGTAGCTCTCTCCATAGTACCGGAGAACGGCGTTTTGGTCATCTTGCCCATGAGGCACGGTTCGCAAGTACCAAGTGATTCATAATCAAGTGGTTCCAAAAGTCCATCAGTATGGAGTTTCTTCATGCGCTTTATACCGATATGACCCAAACGGCAGTGCCACAAATAAGTTGCACTATCATTATCAACTTTGCATCTTTTGGCTTCAACACTATGAATATGTGTATCACTACTATCGAGATTCATCAAAAATAGACCACTCTTCAGGGGTGCATGACCATAAAAGATATTACTCATATAAATAGAACAACCATTATTCTCTGATTTAAATGAATAACCGTCTTGCATCAAACAAGATCCAGATATAATGTTCATGCTCAACGCTGGCACCAAATAACAATTATTTAGGTCTAATACTAATCCCGAAGGTAGATGTAGAGGTAGCGTGCCGACCGCGATCACATCGACTTTGGAACCATTTCCCACGCGCATCGTCACCTCGTCCTTTGCCAGTGTTCGCTTAATCCGTAGTCCCTGTTTCGAGTTGCAAATATTGGCAACAGAACCAGTATCAAATACCCAGGTGCTACTGCGAGCTCTAGTAAGGTACACATCAATAACATGTATATCACATATACCTTTGTTCACTTTGCCATCCTTCTTATCCGCTAAATACTTGGGGCAGTTCCGCTTCCAGTGACAAGTCTGCTTGCAGTAGAAGCACTTAGTTTCAGGCTTAGGTCCAGACTTGGGTTTCTTCTCTTGAGCAGCAACTTGTTTGCTGTTCTTCTTGAAGTTCCCCTTCTTCTTCCCTTTGCCCTTTTTCTTGAAACTAGTGGTCTTGTTAACCATCAACACTTGATGCTCCTTCTTGATTTCTACCTCCGCAACCTTTAGCATTGCGAAGAGCTCAGGAATCGTCTTATCCATCCCTTGCATATTATAGTTCATCACGAAGCTCTTGTAGCTTGGTGGAAGTGATTGGAGAATTCTGTCAATGACGCTATCATCCGGAAGAGTAACTCCCAGTTGAATCAAGTGATTACAGTACCCAGACATCTTGAGTATGTGCTCACTGACAGAACTATTCTCCTCCATCTTGCAGCTATAGAACTTATTGGAGACTTCATATCTCTCAATCCGGGCATTCTTCTGGAATATCAACTTCAACTCCTGAAACATCTCATATGCTCCATGACGTTCAAAACGTCGTTGAAGTCCCGGTTCTAAGCCGTAAAGCATGGCACATTGAACTATCGAGTAGTCATCAGCTTTGCTCTGCCAGACGTTCTTAACGTCGTCAGTTGCATCAGCAGCAGGCCTGGCACCCAACGGTGCTTCCAGGACGCAATTTTTCTGTGCAGCAATGAGGATAATCCTCAAGTTACGGACCCAGTCCGCGTAGTTGCTACCATCATCTTTCAACCTAGCTTTCTCAAGGAACGCATTAAAATTCAACGGAACAATAGCACGGGCCATCTATCTACAATCAACATAAACAAGCAAGATACTATCAGGCACTAAGTTCATGATAAATTTTAGTTCAATTAATCATATTACTTAAGAACTCCCACTTAGACAGACATCTCTCTAGTCATCTAAGTGATCATGTGATCCAAATCAACTAAACCATAACCGATCATCACGTGAGATGGAGTAGTTTTCAATGGTGAACATCTTATGTTGATCATATCTACTATATGATTCACGCTCGACCTTTCGGTCTCCGTGTTCCGGGGCCATATCTGCATATGCTAGGCTCGTCAAGTTTAACCTGAGTATTCTGCGTGTGCAAAACTGGCTTGCACCCGCTGTAGATGGACGTAGAGCTTATCACACCCGATCATCACGTGGTGTCTCGGCACGACGAACTTTGGCAACGGTGCATACTCAGGGAGAACACTTCTTGATAATTTTAGTGAGAGATCATCTTAAAATGCTACCGTCAATCAAAGCAAGATAAGATGCATAAAGGATAAACATCACATGCAATCAATATAAGTGATATGATATGGCCATCATCATCTTGTGCTTGTGATCTCCATCTCCGAAGTACCGTCGTGATCACCATCGTCACCGGCGCGACACCTTGATCTTCATCGTAGCATCGTTGTCGTTTACGCCATCTATTTCTTCTATGACTATCGCTACCGCTTAGAGATAAAGTAAAGCAATTACAGGGCGTATGCATTTCATACAATTAAGCGACAACCATATGGCTCCTGCCAGTTGCCGATAACTTCGGTTACAAAACATGATCATCTCATACAATAAAATATAGCATCATGTCTTGGCCATATCACATCACAACATGCCCTGCAAAAACAAGTTAGACATCCTCTACTTTGTTGTTGCAAATTTTACGTGGCGGCTACGGGCTTAGCAAGAACCGTTCTTACCTACGCATCAAAACCACAACGATAGTTTGTCAAATAGACTCCGTGCTAACCTTCACAAGGATCGGGCGTAGCCACACTCGGTTCAACTAAAGTTGGAGAAACAGACACCCACTAGTCACCTGTGTGCAAAGCACGGCGGTAAAACCAGTCTCGCGTAAGCATACGCGTAATGTCGGTCCGGGCCGCTTCATCCAACAATACAGCTGAACCAAAGTATGACATGCTGGTAGGCAGTATGACTTATATCGTCCACAACTCACTTGTGTTCTACTCGTGCATATAACATCAAACCATAAAAACCTAGGCTCGGATGCCACTGTTGGGGAACGTAGTAATTTCAAAAAATTTCCTACGCACACGCAAGATCATGGTGATGCATAGCAATGAGAGGGGAGAGTGTTGTCTACGTACCCTCGTAGACCGAAGCGGAAGCGTTGACACAACGTAGAGGAAGTAGTCGTACGTCTTCCCGGTCCAACCGATCCAAGCACCGTTACTCCGGCACCTCTGAGTTCTTGACACGCGTACAACTCAATGACGCTCCCTCGATCTCCAATCCAGTAGAGGTTCCAAGGGGGAGTTCCGTCAGCACGACGGCGTGGTGACGATCTTGATGTTCTCCTGTTGCAGAGCTTCGCCTAAGCACCGCTACAATATGATCAAGGTGTAATATCGTGGAGGGGGGCACCGCACACGGCTAAGGAACGATCAATGATCAACTTGTGTGTTCTAGGGTGCCCCCCTACCCCCGTATATAAAGGAGGGAGGGAGGAGGTGGCCGACCCTAGGGGGGGCGCGCCATGAGGAGGGGGAAACCTACTCCAAGTAGGTTTCCCTCTCTTTTCCTTATCTTATTTGGAGGGGGAAGGAAAGAGTACTAGTATTAGGAAGTAGTACTAGTAGTAGTAATAGGAAGAGGGGGAAGGAGAAAGGAAAGGGGGGGCCGGCCCCCTTCCCCAATTCGGATTGGGCTTGGGGGGGCGCGCCCCCCTCTCTTGTTCCTTCTCTCTTCTTCCTACATGGGCCCAATAAGGCCCATATACCTCCCGGGGGGTTCCGGTAACCTCCCGGAGCTCCAAACTTCTCCGGAACCTTTCCGGTGTCCAAATATATCCGTCCAATATATCAATCTTTATGTCTCGACCATTTCGAGACTCCTTGTCATGTCCGTGATCATATCCGGGACTCCGAACAACATTCGGTACATCAAAATACGTAAACTCATAATATAACTATCATCAAAACCTTAAGCGTGCGGACCCTACGGTTCGAGAACAATGTAGACAAGACCGAGACATGTCTCCGGTCAATAACCAATAGCGGGACCTGGATGCCCATATTGGTTCCTACATATTCTACGAAGATCTTTATCGGTCAAACCGCACAACAACATACGTTGTTCCCTTTATCACCGGTATGTTACTTGCCCGAGATTCGATCGTCGGTATCCAATACCTAGTTCAATCTCGTTACCGGCAAGTCTCTTTACTCGTTCCGTAATACATCATCTCACAACTAACTCATTAGTTGAAATGCTTGCAAGGCTTAAGTGATGTGTATTACCGAGAGGGCCCAGAGATACCTCTCCGACATTCGGAGTGACAAATCCTAATCTCGAAATACGCCAACTCAACAAGTACCTTCGGAGACACCTGTAGAGCACCTTTATAATCACCCAGTTACGTTGTGACGTTTGGTAGCACACAAAGTGTTCCTCTGGTAAACGGGAGTTGCATAATCTCATAGTCATAGGAACATGTATAAGTCATGAAGGAAGCAATAGCAACATACTAAACGATCGTGTGCTAAGCTAACGGAATGGGTCATGTCAATCAGATCATTCAACTAATGATGTGACCTTGTTAATCAAATAACAACTCCTTGTTCATGGTTAGGAAACATAACCATCTTTGATTAACAAGCTAGTCAAGTAGAGGCATACTAGTGACACTCTGTTTGTCTATATATTCACACATGTATTATGTTTCCGGTTAAAACAATTCTAGCTTGAATAATAAACATTTATCATGATATGAGGAAATAAATAATAACTTTATTATTGCCTCTAGGGCATATTTCCTTCAGCTATACCAAGGCCACTTGGCAAGACTCGGTTCATTCCGAGAACGTTTAACACCCGCACACGAAAAGAGACAAAAAGGGGAACGCTGGAGGACAAAGGAGTGCCGGATTGCAAAACGGACAACGGGGAAAATGCTCGGATGCATGAGACGAACATGCATGCAAAATGAAATGCACATGATGACATGATATGAAATGCAGATGTTGACATGATGAAGTGCGGCACGCAAGCAAATGACATGGCAACGACGGCGAATAACTGGCAGACACCAGGCGCATCGAATCCGGGGCGTTACAACACTCCTCCACTAACAAGAGATCTCGTCCCGAGATCTTAGGACCAAGACAGAAGGGAAAAGGGATGAGGTGAAACAAGAACTCAAGAGAAGAAGCAAATAATCGAGAGCACTCGAGAAGAAGGGAGGAACTGCGAGAATGACGAGAATCAAAAACTCACGGAATCAGATAGACTATGAAATCACTCGTTCTAACCGGAGTGGTTAGAATGAGAAAAGAAACGGATAAGACTGAAAGGATTTAGGCAGCACTCCGGCTGAAAATGGGAGGAATAGAACACGAGTTTGAGAGGATAGAATGGTACTTGATGAACTCTTGAAGAATGAATTAAATCATGAAGAATCGCCATGAAGTACTCTGGTAAAATAAAGGATGATGAGATAGAAATGAAGGATGAAAGAATAAGATGAGCATTGCGATGATTTAGATGGGGGTTTCCGAACGAGATGGCCAAGGAAATATTGTACTCCGGAAAAGAAAAGATGAAACAATTGGAACTAGAATTTATTCACCAAGAACAAACTCTGAAGGAAGGGATTACTCACTTTGAGGAAATAAGAATAAGATTTATTGTATGCTTATCCTTCATCAAATTAAACAGATGACAAGCAATGGATTTTGCATACTACTTATTCTTCTTGAAAGAGAATTGGGAAGTGACATATCGCAAACTTGAGAAGGTCTTCATGAACCACCGGTATGATAGAAAAGAACGAATGGATTAATATGATAAACAAGGAAAAGAATCTTAAAGAACCACCGTTAGAATTCAGAAATGACTGATGAAAGAGAATGAATCACCAGGAAGAATTAGAAGAACAAATATGCTAGAGGAATTTAGATGCAAAAGAACGAAGAGATCATGAGCTGATTAATGAACACTTGAACGAAGCACCGGGATAATTGGATAACGGTAGCTGAAATGTGAGGACGAAGAATTCTTCTGGAATGATGGCCTCCGGTGAAAAGAAATAGAAATCAACTCCTGACATACTCTGGATGGATGAAAAGAATTTGCATGACTTGAAACAATTTGATAGGATAACATCAAGCTAGCATCGCGAATCTCCGGGGAACGGACAAGATTTAGAGGAAAAACTCTTCTTCGGTCTTCAAAAGATGACGAGAAAACACCACCAAAATTACTGAGATTCTCCGGGAGAATGAAAAAGCGAAGAGGTTGAGCCAACAATGAAATGATTTGAAATCGATCTTGGAAAAGGCATGTGACTGATGGGATCCACTCTTACATCACACTTGAAAAGAATTGAGAATAACTCCGGGGAATTAGAAGAGTCAGGTAAGATCCTGGGAAAAGACCTGTGGGTTAGGGCCCACTGAAGAGAAAAAACACCGTTGGAAAGGATTGTTGAACAGATAGATGCTGCACCGGAACAATTGAAATATTTGAATGAGGTGACAACCTCGAATTAGTTCGAACATAGACGAATCTCTTAAGATGTCATGAGCACTCCAGATGGATAAACTGGCGAGAGGCGAACGAGCAAAGGGAAATATTTGAGCTGAGGGAAAGAATATGATCAACACCGAAAACTTGAATTGAGTGCACCGGAAAAGAAAAGGATGTAGAATGACGAACGAGACAAGAATTCACCGGTTGAGATAATTGAGGGAAGACTGAAGAGGCTCCGCACGAATGAAATAGCTGGTCGAGAGAGAGTCAGACTCCGGGAAGAAGAGGGTGGGAGGGCGGGAAAAAAAAGGCAATTTGGAAGAGGAAACCGACGAATATCTTGAAGAGAAAACACCGGTTGAAATCATTAAGGAAAGGAAGCAAAGATTTCGCACGAGTAGGATGGATACTCGATTACGGACTCCGGTTCCGAGTGGAAGAAGGGTGGGCGGGTGGGAAAAACAAGGAAAACTTCGGACAGAGAAACAACATCGATCAAAAAGAGCTGAGGATTGATCTCCCAAAGACAAAGAGGTTCGAATCAGCTTGACAAGAGATGCACCGGATAAAAGAGCTGGGGAACAACGATCGGAAAACCAACTGCGTGATCCTAAAGAAAATTTGAAAGGGAAGGGGAGTATTTCAAAACACCTACGTCAAGATTCCTCACCAGAGCGACGAAGAGGCAGAGGAGTAAAAAGAATTCCTACTCTCCGATATAACTAGACTCAGAAAATAGTTTTTTTCTAGACTCAACAACGGCCAAACTACACGATCAATCAAGGTGGCTCCTAGGGTCGGTCGAGGCTCTGATACCAACTTGTCACGCCCAAGATGCGACCCTATCCTAAAGGAACTTGAAGGTCCCACCAAGGATAGAAGCGCATCTTGAAGACGCTTTTGCAAGGTGGATATCATTACATCAACATTACATAATAGTGGGGATACATCCAATACATACAATGTCACATGAATACAACATACAAGAACAACATCCGACTACGGATGAATCATAAACAGAAACTCAAACAATATCCACCCTGCTAGCCCAGGCTGCCGACCTGGAACCTATCCCCTGATCGAAGAAGCAGAAGAAGAACTCAACGCAAGCAAGCATCGCTCTTGCGTCATGATCATCGCATAAACCTGTACCTGCAACTGTTGTTGTAGTAATCTGTGAGCCACGAGGACTCATCAATCCCATTACCATGGGTATCAAGACTAGCAAAGCTTAATGGGAAAGGAAGGGGTAAAGTGGTGAGGTTGCAGCAGCGACTAAGCATGATATGGTGGCTAACATACGCAAAGAAGAGCGAGAAGAGAGCAAGCGGAACGGTCGTCAACTAGTAATGATCAAGAAGTGATCCTGAACTCCTACTTACGTCAAACATAACACAGAAACCGTGTTCACTTCCCGGACTCCGCCGAGAAGAGACCATCACGGCTACACACGTGGTTGATGCGTTTTAATTCGGATCAAGTGTCAAGTTATCTACAACCGGACATTAACAAATTCCCATCTGCCACATAACCGTGGGCACGGCTCTCGAAAGTTTATACCCTGCAGGGGTGTCCCAACTTAGCCCATGACAAGCTCTCGCGATCAACGAAGGAATAGACCTTCTCCCAGGAAGACCCGATCAGTCTCGGAATCCCGGTTTACAAGACATTTCGACAATGGTAAAGCAAGACCAGCAAGACCTCCCGATGCACCGACATCCCGATAGGAGCTGCACATATCTCGTTCTCAGGGCAACACCGGATAAGCGAAGCGTACAGGTACCGACGAATCCAAGTTGCGAAGGAATGGTCCCGCACGGTGCTCTAGTTTGGACCAACACTTAGACAAGCATTGGCCCGGGGGGGCTATAATAAAGATGACCCTTGGGTTAATTACTCCCAAGGGAAAAGTAGGTGGTGGTGAGGCAAATGGTAAAACCAAGGTTGGGCCTTGCTGGACAAGTTTTATTCAAAGCGAACTGTCAGGGGGGTCCCATAAATCACCCGACCGCGTTAGGAACGCAAAATCCGGGAACATAACACCGGTATGACGGAAACTAGGGCGGCAAGAGTGGAACAAAACACCAGGCATAAGGCCGAGCCTTCCACACTTTACCAAATATATAAATGCATTAATAATATAAGAGATACTATGATATCCCAACCAAAATCCTGTCCACCATGGAGAAATCTTCAACTTCACCTGCAACTAGCAACGCTATAAGAGGGGCTGAGAAAAAGCGGTAACATAGCCAAACAATGGTTTGCATAGGAAAGGTGTCAAAGGTTAGAGGTTCATGGCAATAAGGGATGGCTTGATAAACAGGTAATAGGTAGCGCAGCATAGCGATAGAACGAAGTAACTAGCATAGCAATGATAGTAGTGAGATCCAGGGTAGCGGTCATCTTGCCTAAAATCCCGCAAGGAAGAAGAACGAGTCCATGAAGAAGATGAAGCCACGAAGACGAACCACACGTAGACCAACGCATCCTCACGATCGCAACGAAACGGGAACTATCGAGAAGAAGCACACAACATGGTAAACACACCACACATGAACATGACATGATGCACAACAAGCATGATGCATGACAAAGTCTACATGAAGCTACTCATGGCAGGAGATGATGCAAACAAGAACAACACATCAAGGCAAGTTTAAATGAGGCTGGGAACAACATATAACAATTCCGGTAAGTCCTCATATGCAAATTTCGAAATTGGTCCAGAACTGAATAAACATTAAGTTGAAGCTATTAAACAGCAAGTTAAAGAGCACCAAGAGGATCTACACGAAATTCTAGTCAAGTTTCATATAAAGTTCATTTAATTCGGAGCTACAGCCTAGAAGGTATGAGCAAAACAAGTTAAGCATGTCATTGATGCAAAATGCATACAAACATCAAGCAAACACCTCAAAACAAGGATGCAACATGATAATAACAAACTACATGCAAAAACAAGCAAGTTTCATATAGAGCACACTCAAAACGGAGCAACGGTGCAACACATACACTCTATACAAGTCATAGCAACAATCTGTCCATAACAGCAACTAGGCATCTTACAAGCATGAAAACAACATGCTACAGCACCCCAACATAATAACAAAAGGCATGGGCATGAAGTACAGGTAAAGCATAAAAAAACATGAACACTGAGATATCTCCAGAAACAACCAGAACATGCTCAAAAACACATGGTAAGATTGCAAATAATAACAGTTTCAGACTTTAGCAGAAATAACATCAGGTTGCAATGTTTAGAGCTATCAAACAACATGTTACAGGAACATATCATGGCAAACAAAGGCATGGCATGAATCTAATAAAAGCATAGATCAAAAGTCCCTTACTGACCATGAGCCAAAAAGGCACAGAAAATATGATGGCACCCATGTAAACATGGCAAGTTATATGACAGATTCAAACATGGCAGGAACAACAATAAGTAGGCATGTTGGTGAGCTTGAACCACTCACTACAGAGCAATACATGGCATGGAAAGGCAACCAACAGTAAGAAGGCATGTTTGTGAAGCTATACATGGCAAGAGCAAGTTCATAGGGTGCATGGATCACTAGGAAACAATCATGGAAACATTGAACTTCATGTTAACAGGTTGACAGCAACATTTTCAAGCAACTTTGGAGCAAGATAACAACATGTTCCAGCAGGCTATAATTGCAACCAAGGGCATGAATGGATAGAGCAAGACATGTAAATCAAAACATGTTTATATAACATCTCCAGATTATGCCCACAATGACTAGTAGAAGCATGTTAACATAGCAACAAAATATAACAGAATCTGTCAGGAAAAACAGCAACAACAACTACCCTACTTAGCAAGCTCGATGCACTCAGCACACAACTCACAAAAATACATGGTTTGCACCACTGGAAAGATGGCATAGCATAGATCAACATACATGTAGACATCAACCTCATAGGATGCACACATCAATCATGGCAAAAATGATAAAGGAGCAAGTTATAACAGTTTTAGCAGATTAACATCAACATGCACTCTTTCAACAGCATTTGGGGCATCAAGATGAGCTCAAATGAAAATGATTCAATGGAATGAAATGAATTACTCATCATGACGAACAATTTGACATATTACGCGCACGAAACGGAGCTACGGATGCGGAGATACAACATGATGAACATGGCATGATAATGTCTGGGATTCGGGGACTTGGGCAAATTTACCTCCGGGAAAAGTCAACCCGGGACGGAGGGATCCGGGACGGCGCGGTATAGGACAGGGACGAGGGCGTTTGGTTGGCTGAACGGGTGGATCTCATCCACCCGCGGTGGATCCGGCCGGAGGAGCTCTGGCGAGACTCCGGCGACCGGCGGACGGCGAGGAGAGGTAGATCCGGGGGTGGGGCCTCGGATCCAGCGACAAGGAGGCCGGGGCGCGGCTCGGGGAGGACGCCGGCGCCGGCGGGGAGCGGCGGGGCAGGGGGCGGCCGAGCTTGGCGTGGGGCTCCCGCGGCCGGGGCGGCGGCGGCGCGGTTCCCGCGGGGACGGCGGCCGGGAGACGAGGGCGCGGGGTGCGTCGCGGCGCGGGTGGCGGAGGGGCCCGGCGACGCGGGGCGGTGAACCGCGGGGAGGCCGAAGGCGCGGAGGCGGGCGCCTGCGGGCTGCGGGCGGCGGCAGCGGCCGACCGGGCCTGCGCGGGCCCGCGATGGGCTCCGTGGGCCGGCGGCGCGGGGCTGGCGGCGGAGGCCACGCGGCCGTCGGCGATTGGCTGGGGGGAGCGAGGCGGACGTGTCCGGCCGCCAGGCGGACATGTCCGGCGGCGCGAGGAGGGAGAGGACTAGGGTTTGCCCGAGATTTCGGGGGAGGGGGCTAATTTATAGGTAGAGGGAGCTAGGAGAGTCCAAATGAGGAGCGGTTTTCGGCCACGCGATCGTGATCGAACGACCGAGAGCATAAAGGGGAGTTTGCTGGGTTTTGGGCCACTTTGGAAGGGGTGTTGGGCTGCAACAAAAGAGAGCTTTACGGTTCTCCTGTTAACCGTTGGAGTACCAAACGACCTCCAAATGGCACGAAACTTGACAGGCGGTCTACCGGTGCTATACCAAGGCCGCTCGACAAACCTCGGGCCATTCCGAGAAAGTTTAATAACCGCTCACAAAAAGAGGTAAAAGAGGGCGCCGGGGAACATAGGAGTGCCGGATTGCAAAACGGACAACGGGGAAAATGCTCGGATGCATGAAACGAACACGTATGCAAAATGAAATGCACATGATGACATGATAAAATGCAACACGCAATCAAATGACATGGAAAAGACGACGAATAACTGGCAGACACCTGGCGCATCAAATCCGGGGCGTTACAGGAGATCTACATATCCGTATCGCCAAGCTTGCCTTCCACGCCAAGGAAAGTCCCATCCGGGACACGGGACGAAGTCTTCAATCTTCTATCTTCATAGTCTTGGAGTCCGGCCGATGATGATAGTCCGGCTATCCGGACACCCCCTAGTCCAGGACTCCCTCAGTAGTCCCTGAACCAGGCTTCAATGACGATGAGTCCGGCGCGCATATTGTTCGGCATTGCAAGGCGGGTTCCTCCTCCGAATAATTCGTAGAAGATTGTGAACACCAGGATAGTGTCCGGCTCTGCAAAATAAATTCCACATTCCACCGTAGAGAGAATAATATGTACACAAGTTCAATCTGCTGACGTATTTTGTGGCATGACGTCACACCACCACCAAGCCTTTACTTGAATTTTTATTATACCACCTCAGCGCGTTTAGCGAAGTGGTTTCCTTGGCGCGTCTTGTCGAAGCAGAGATCGTGTTCCCCTTATTCCGGGATTCCCATCAATACGGACGTGGGTAACCCAACTGCGCCATTGATTGTGGCGCTTGGGAGATAAGCGAGTTTCACCAGGCCGGTAGGGACGCATAGTCTTCGTCCGCCCATATATAAGGGGATAAGGATCCACCATTTTTACCTATGCCTTCTTCCTCCTTTGCTTTATCCATCTCCGTGCACTCGAGCTCCAGCGCCCAAGCTCGCACATCTTGCCTCAACCTTCTCCAGCCATGTCCGGAGCGGGAGGCAAGTGGATGGTCTCCTCCGTCACGGAGGGGCACATCGAAAAGCTGCGCGGCGCCGGATACCTCTCCAGCGACATCGCGCACCGGCTGCCCGACAAGGGGCAGCTCATCCCCACCCCCAGGCCCCATGAGAGGGTCGTATTCCTTCCCCACTTCCTCCGCGGACTGGGCTTCCCACTTCATCCCTTCGTCCGGGGGCTCATGTACTACTACTGCCTGGACTTCCACGATCTGGCGCCAAACTTCATCCTCAACATCTTGGCGTTTATCGTCGTGTGTGAGGCCTTCCTCTGCATCCAGCCCCACTTCGGCTTGTGGCTAAAAACCTTTAATGTCAAGCCGAAGGTAGTGAAGGGCGTCCAAGTGGAGTGCGGAGGCGCCATGGTGGGAAAAATGCCCAACGTCCTCTGGCTCGAGGCGCCATTGTGGAAACCATCAAAGGGTGGCAATCGGGGTGGTTCTATATCACCGAGCCGCGGGACCCTAAATGGGCAGCGGCCCCCGAGTTCAGATCTGGTACCCCCATGCAGCTCACCTCCTGGAAAGAGAAGGGCTTGCTATGGGGCAGTTCGGAGGAGCTGACCGGACTCCAGTCCTGTCTCCAGACCCTGGTGAACAAGAAGCTCAAGCTTGTCAACGTGATCCAGGTCATGCTCGTCCGCCGGATTCTCCCCTGCCAACAACGGGCCTTCAATCTGTGGGAGTTTGATCCGGCACAGCACCGGACCCTGAGCGGGCTCATCGACACGACGTACGAAGCTGCCTAGACGGTGCTGTTCAAGGGCGGAGAAGCCCCCGCGTCCGCGACTGAGGACCACGGATTCAGCACCAAGCACCCGGCCGGTGTGGTAAGATATGTTATCCTTTATGAGACATTTATTTCTTTCATAGTTTGACTCTATTGTGGGATCTAAAACTCCCGATGCCTTTAATAGGACTGGCAGAGGACGTCCGGACAGGTTAACTGTCCGGCTCCCCTCCCCGAAGACCCAGCGGATACCCGTTTAGCGGGGCTGCTAGTCCCGACACTTTCCGTGGTGCCGGAGAAGAAGGCCAAGAAGAAGGCCACGGGAACCCAAAGGCGTTCCCGGCGTCAGGTGGTATCGGACTCATCGTCCGATGACTCCGAGGCGGACTCCTCCCCCGAAGGCGAGGAGGAGGAAGAAGGCTCTCCCAGGATGGGGGAGAGAGGAAGAGGAAGGCTTCCCCAACGGGGGAGGCCGAAGGGTCCAAGAGAGGAAGGATCCTTCCTCCGGACAGCTCCGCCAACGCCAACGTTGGCGACGAAGGGTGGCCCTCAAGGTCCAAGCCTCCGGCAAGATCGTAAGCATCCGGATCCCCGAGCGATTTATAATTTCTCTTTTGTGCCACATAGTGTCCTTCTAATGCCGCCCACTACCTTTGGTCCGGCCGAGGATGATCTTCCTGCTTCATCGAGCAGGTCCTTGGCTCCGTCGGATGTGGATTCCATTCTGACCGCCTCCACCCCTCGTGATGCTAACGACGCCGAGGTGGGATCCCAGGAGGGGACCCATCAGGAGGAGGCTCCGGAGGTGCCGCAAGGTAGCCTCCCGGGCTTTGCGCCGGACTCCGTGCCGGAACCCGCAGTGGTTCCGGAGTCCGGCAGGCGGCCCCTTCGTAAGAAGGGCAAGACCGTGACACCGGCAGCCTCCGTCCAACCGGAGGCGCCGGACAATTTGTTGGAGGCGCTCAACGGCGCTTCCATCGAGGACGAACACCGCACTGTTATGAGTGCGGTGATTCAGAAGGTGCAGCTCGCCAAGAGCGGGCTGACCGAAGCTTGCAGCAGCCTTCTAACAGGCTTTGAGGTAAGAAGTTTTAAAATCTGTAATGTAATACCGCATAGACAGTAGCCCCTGATGCTCGGTTCGGTGTTCAGAAGGAAAAGCCGGACTGAGGATCTAAAAAGATATACGCAGGAGTTCTAAAAATTATGTCAATATGGGTTTGCAGGCTGTGCTGCTGACCTCTGCCGCATTGATTACGAAGGTCGGTGCTTTGAAGCAGGACCTCGAGCGGACCGAGAACGAGCTCGGTCTTGCCAAGAAGCAGCTCGAGGACAAAGAAGGTGAGGAACACCGTATTAAATTTGTACCTTACAGAAAAGGATTTTGGTTGCGATAGAAATAACAAGGATAACGTGGGTACTGCAGGGGCCATGAACGAGGTGGCGACCCTGAAGGAGGCTGTGTCCGCGGCCGAACGCAATGCGGCCGCGGAGCGAGCGGAGCGAGAGAAACAGGAGGCGCGGGTGGCGGAAGTGCGGCAAGAGCTCCAGGCTCTCATGGAAAAGCATGAGAGTTTGGAGCGCGACTCGAAGACTCGAGAGTCCGAGCTTGCCTCGGCTCTTGAAAGTTCCAAAGCCGCTAAGGCCGAGGCCCATAAGGCCCTCCAGGAGATTGAGGCGGTGAAGAAAATAGCGGCGGGTAAGGCATTTTTCATGCAAAGCAAGCATGTGAATGTGAATTACCTGTTACTTACCCGAATTCGGAGCTCTCCAGGGGCGTCTACAGATCTGCCTCGCAGCGTGTCCGATGCCGCTGCATTCTACCGGGCCGAGGAGGGGAGCTCAACGGAGAAGGTCTTCTGGTCTCAGTATGCTGAGGCCGGACATCCGGTGCCCCTTAGCGACCAGCTGAAGTAGCTGGTCGAGCTCCACAAGGTAGCCGAGTAGGCCATGAAGGGCCTCATAGTCCGGCTGTGGCCTGAGGAGGCCATGCCTGGGAGCTACTTCGGCCTCATGCGGCGGCTGGTGGATGCGTGCCCCTGGGTGGAAGTCATCAAGCGCTCCGCCTGCATTGAAGGTGCCCGTCGGGCTCTTGCCCGCGCAAAGGTGCACTGGGGCAGGCTGGATGCTGAGAGGCTTATCACGGACGCGCCGCCGGCGGGCAAGGAGTATCGTACGCCCGAAATGTACTATAAGAGTGTCCTACAGGGTGCCCGCAAGATTGCGGATGAATGCCCCAAAGATGTAAATTTTGAGTAGACTCGCAATGTGTTATCCTGTGCGCTGAAAACTTTATTCATATGTGCTAAGCAACGCTTATTAATTTAAAATATTACCTTCTGTGCGGCCGTTTATCAAATCTGAGAGATGGCAAGTCGTCGGCTTCAGCCCCCATGCCATGAGTGTTGGGGTGTTCCGGATAAACTTGAGCGCTCTTGTTCCCATTTTTGGGTCCATCTAGGGAGGCGCTCAACACAACGAACAAGGCAACCGGACTTATAATGCTTGAACACTCTCACTTAGCCATAGAATTCTATAATTTTAAATTTCGGCGAAGCCCCTATTGTTCGGAAGACCGAATTCGGGGTGCTATCCACGCCTGGTCCGGACACAGCCGGTTCCTCGCTCTAAGCGGCATAAGTCTTTAGGGACTAGAAAAGACCTCTCGAACAGCGACCAGCTCTCGCCTTATCATGACGGTCAGTTTTAGCTTTCTCCACTGAGGCGCTCGCCCAGCTCAACCGGGGCGCAATCACAGTGGTTCTCCCTGTGCTACCTTAGCCGATAGAACGGAATGTAAGGTACCAAAACATGGGAGCCGGGCAAACTCAACTATTGACCCAAGACATGATTCGGAGCCGATGCATATGCTATAAGTTTGGGGTGCCGCACTTGTGAAAGTGTTCGGACTTATCACACCGTAATGTGGGGAACATAAGCCCCTGGTGTATTCGGTCGTACCAAAGTGTACGGATGCAAGATGTCATAAATGAACATATATGTAAAAAAAAGGAACGCAATTATGGGCAGAAAGCGCTACATTATTTTTTCAAGGAATGCTGCTATGAGTGCAGAACGATACAAATAGTGCGGTATGCAAGGGATTGGACTATTAAACATATCCCCCTCCAGGGGTAGGCTGCGGACTGGTGTATTTAACAAATTTAATGCTCGTAATGGAGACCACCTGAATGTTCGTCGTAGCCTTTGTCCGTCCCTGGCTGTTGCATCCTGAGTTCGGTAGGTTTACCGCCGGACAGGTTCTCTGGTGAACGGAGTCCTGTGGATAAATAGAGAAAGGAAAAAAGGAAAAAATAAAGAGAGCGATACACCTGGGAGCCCCTGGTGTGGTTGAGCCGCACTCTGGGCCTGTCGTGGTCGTGCCCCTCCCCCTATGCCCATGGTATCTCCAGAGCGTAATGATGTACGCGAAGAGCTGGTCTTGCAACATGCAAGGGCTAGGATTGGGGCATTGCTATGCGTGCTCGGAACGTGCCAGGTGGTCTTGATGTATGTTACTCCGGGCGCGTTTGGCCATGTCCGGTCGTTTAACGGCCGGACTCGAGAATTGCCTTGAGAGGCTACTCTGTACTTCTGCCGCGAGAGACGCTGTGTGTTCCTCCGTTCGGAGGGAGCGTTCAGTGTTTCCGTTGACCGTGATGACTCCACGAGGGCCTGGCATCTTGAGCTTTAGGTATGCGTAATGCGGCACTGCGTTGAACTTTGCGAACGCGGTTCGTCCGAGCAGAGCGTGATAGCCACTGCGGAACGGGACTATGTCGAAGATTAACTCCTCGCTTCGGAAACTATCCGGGGATCCGAAGACCACTTCTAGTGTAACTGAGCCTGTACAATTGGCATCAACACCTGTTATGACGCCTTTGAAGGTCGTCTTTGTAGGTTTAATCCTTGAGGGGTCTATGCCCATCTTGCGCACTGTATCCTGATAAAGCAGGTTCAGGCTGCTGCCGCCATCCATCAGGACTCTAGTGAGGTGAAATCCATCGACGATTGGGTCTAAAACCAATGCGGCGAATCCGCCATGGCGGATACTAGTGGGGTGGTCCCTTCGATCGAAAGTGATCGGGCAAGAGGACCATGGATTGAACTTCGGGGTGACTGGCTCCATCGCATATACGTCCCTAAGAGCACGCTTCCGCTCCCTCTTGGGTATGTGGGTTGTGTATATCATGCTTACCGTCCGCACTTGTGGGGGGAAACCCTTCTGTCCTCGACTATTCGGCGGCCGGGTCTCTTCCTCGTCATCGCTGTGCAGCCCCTTGTCATTGTTTTCGCCAATTAACTTGCCTGCCTGCTTGAATACCCAACAATCCCTGTTGGTGTGGTTAGCTGGCTTTTCGGGGGTGCCATGTATCTGGCAAGAGCGGTCGAGTATTCGGTCCAAATTGGACGGACCCGGAGTGGTTCTTTTGAATGGCTTCTTCCGCTGACCGGGTTTAGAGCCTCTGAATCCGGCGTTGACTGTCGTATCCTAAGTGTTATCACCGTTAACGCGGCATTTGTTTTTGTTGCGACGCGACTTGCCATTGCGGTTCTTGCTCTCCGGACTGCCAGAATTTTTGCTGAGGTTGTTACTACGAGCTAGCCAGCTGTCCTCTCCCGCACAGAAGCGGGTCATGAGTGATGTGAGGGCTGCCATGGATTTTGGCTTTTCCTGTCCTAGGTGCCGGGCCAGCCACTCGTCGCAGATGTTATGTTTGAAGGCTGCGAGGGCCTCTGCATCCGGACAATCGACAATTTGATTTTTCTTTGTGAGGAACCATGTCCAGAATTGTCTGGCCAATTCGTCTGGCTGCTGAATTATGTGGCTTAGGTCATCGACGTCTGGTGGTCACACATATGTGCCCTGGAAGTTGTCAAGGAATGCGGCTTCCAGGTCCTCCCAACACCCAATTGATTCTACTGGCAAGCTGTTAAGCCAATGCCGAGCTGGTCCTTTAAGCTTGAGTGGGAGATATTTGATGGCATGGAGATCGTCACCACGGGCCATATGGATGTGAAGGAGATAATCTTCGATCCAAACCGCGGGGTCTGTTGTGCCATCGTAGGATTCGATGTTTACAGGTTTGAACCCTTCAGGGATTTGATGATCCATTACTTCATCTGTGAAGCAGAGTGGGTGTGCGGCGCCTTTATACTGGGCAATATCACGACGTAGCTCAAGAGAGCTTTGTCTGTTGTGTTCGGCCCGGCCGGAGTTGCTGTATCCGGCGCGACGGTAGTCGTCGTAGATTGTGGGGCGCCCACGTGATCCGTAGATAGATCTTGATTGTTTTGCTTTGTCCTCTGATATGTCTCGCAAGTCCGGCGCATTCCCTCGTGGATTCGTACTTTTCGAGCGATGCCGGGGTACGGTCCTGATGGAGGGCCTGGATGCCTCTCTGTCGCGGCCACGGGGTGGTCGGTCTGCCGTATTGTGCACTGGTGATGAAGGTTTGTATGCTTCCTCCTCTAGTCGGGGGAGCAACTTGCGTTTCTGGTAGCTTTTGGAGGGGCATTCGAGTTCATACTCTTCGGCCGCGAGGACTTCGGTCCATCTGTCGGCCAGCAGGTCTTGATCGGCTTGAAGTTGTTGCTGCTTTTTCTTTAGGCTATTTGCCGTGGCGATAAGCCTGCGTTTAAAACGCTCTTGTTCGACGGGATCCTCGGGCACGACGAATTCGTCGTCGTTGAGGCTTGCCTCGTCTCCGGAGGGAGGTATGTAATTGTCATCCTCTATCTCCTCATCTGCCGCTCTCTCTTGAGGGCTGGCTTCTCCGTCCTCCTGTGCTGAATCTTGCTGGAGGGGGTTGTCTTCGGCACTCTCTGGGGTGTTATTGTCTCCGTTGCCGGAATCTCCATTCTTGCTGTGGCGGGATTTAGAGCGGCGCCGCTGACGTCGGCGCTTGGGCTGTTTCTTAGAGGAATCTGCCTCCGCTGCTTCTTCGTCGTCCCCATCCTTTGGGGTGTCCACCATGTATATGTCGTATGATGAGGTGGTCTTCCAATGCCCCGTAGGCGCTGGTTCTTGATCGTCTCCGGCATCGTCGTCCATACCGTCGATGTCCTCGGAGTGGTAGTCTAGCATGTCGGTTAGATCGTCGATAGTGGCTATAAAGTGGGCGGTGGGTGGGCTTTGAATTTCTTCGTCGTCCGCATGCCAACCACCCTGACCGCAGTCCGGCCAGGGCTCTCCTGATAACGAGAGATACTTTAACGAGTTCAGGATGTCGCCGAAGGGCGAGTGCTAAAAGATGTCCGCGGCGGTGAACTCCATGACTGGCGCCCAATCGGATTCGATCGGTAGGGACGCAGGAGGTTCGGGGTCCGGCAAGGAGTCCGGTACATCGGAGTCACGAGCTTTGCAAAGGACAAGGTCGGTATTCGGCTCCATCGCCGTGGAAGTTGCAGCTCCCGAGGCGGTGTCCAGCCACCTGTCCTCGATCTGCGCGGGCGGCTCTGAACTATGGGTCAGAGCGGACTCGTGTGTGGCCTCCAGGGTACTGTCCGGCGGTAGAACTAAGTCATGCCCATCGTGACAGTGCGGCATGCTCGGCTGTGGCTCGAATCCATCGAAGATCAAGTCTCCGCGGATGTCAGCCGTGAAATTTAGGCTTCCAAATCTGACCTGATGGCCAGGGGCATAGCTTTCGATCTGCTCCAGATGGCCAAATGAATTGGCCCGTAGTGCAAAGCCGCCGAACACGAAGATCTGTCCGGGGAGAAAAGTCTCACCCTGGACGGCGTTGTTGTTGATTGAAGAAGCCATCAAGCCTATCGGTGACGACACAGAGGAACTCTCAATGAAAGCACCAATGTCGGTGTCAAAACCGGCGGATCTCGGGCAGGGGGTCCCGAACTGTGCGTCTAGGCGGATGGTAACAGGAGACAAGGGACACGATGTTTTTACCCAGGTTCGGGCCCTCTCGATGGAGGTAAAACCCTACTCCTGCTTGATTGATATTGATGATATGGGTAGTACAAGAGTGGATCTACCACGAGATCAAGGAGGCTAAACCCTAGAAGCTAGCCTAAGGTATGATTGTTGTAATGGTTGTGTGTCCTACGGACTAAAACCCTCCGGTTTATATAGACACCGGAGAGGGCTAGGGTTACACAGAGTCGGTTACAATGGTAGGAGATCTACATATCCGTATCGCCAAGCTTGCCTTCCACGCCAAGGAAAGTCCCATCCGGACACTGGACGAAGTCTTCAATCTTCTATCTTCATAGTCTTGGAGTCCGGCCGATGATGATAGTCCGGCTATCCGGACACCCCCTAGTCCAGGAGTCCCTCAGTGGGGGGCGTACCCACCCCTACTGGGCGCGCCCCCTGTCTCATGTGCCCCCTGGTGGCCCTTCAGTGGCCCCCTTGAAGGCTTTTATCCTGGAAAAAATCGTGGGCAAGCTTACGGGACGAAACTCCACAGCCACGAGGCAGAACCTTGGCGGAACCAATCTAGAGCTCCGGCAGAGCTGTTCTGCCGGGGAAACTTCCCTCCGGGAGGGGGAAATCATCACCATCATCATCACCAACGATCCTCTCATCGGGAGGGGGTCAATCTCCATCAACATCTTCACCAGCACCATCTCCTCTCAAAACCCTAGTTCATCTCTTGTATCCAATCTTGTATCCAAACCCTAGTTCACAGGAAGAAGAAGAAGAAGAAGAAGAAGAAGAAGAAGAAGAAGAAGAAGAAGACGAAGAAGAAGAAGAAGAAGAAGAAGAAGAAGAAGAAGAAGAAGAAGAAGAAGAAGAAGAACAAGAAGAAGAAGAAGAAGAAGAAGAAGAAGAACAACAACAACAACAACAAGAAGAAGAAGAAGAAGAAGAAGAAGAAGAAGAAGAAGAAGAAGAAGAAGAAGAAGAAGAAGAAGAAGAAGAAGAAGAAGAAGAACAAGAAGAAGAAGAAGAAGAAGAAGAAGAAGAAGAAGAAGAAGAAGAAGAAGAAGAAGAAGAAGAAGAAGAAAAATAAGAACAAGAAGAAGAAGAAGAAGAAGAAGAAGAAGAAGAAGAAGAAGAAGAAGAAGAAGAAGAAGAAGAAGAAGAAGAAGAAGAACAAGAACAAGAACAAGAAGAAGAAGAAGAAGAACAAGTAGAAGAAGAAGAAGAACAAGAAGAAGAAGAAGAAGAAGAAGAAGAAGAAGAAGAAGAAGAAGAAGAAGAAGAAGAAGAGGAAGAAGAAGAAGAACAAGAACAAGAAGAAGAACAAGAAGAAGAACAAGAAGAAGAACAAGAAGAAGAAGAACAAGAAGAAGAACAAGAAGAAGAACAAGGAGAAGAAGAAGAAGAACAAGAAGAAGAACAACATGAAGAAGAAGAACAAGAAGAAGAACAAGAAGAAGAAGAGTTTGATTTGTTGTTGGAAACTTGTTGTTGGATATGTGCGTGTGTGTGTGTGTCTATATATGTGTGTGTGTGTGTGTGTGTGTGTGTGTGTGTGTGTGGGTGTGTGGGTGTGTGTGTGGGGGGGGGAGGTGGGTGTGTGTGTGTGTGTGTGAAATTGAAAGAATTTAAGAAAAAAAAAGAAAAAACAGGGGTTGTATAGGCTCTTTGTCGCTTGCTAGCAGGCGGCAAAGCTACCATGTGGCAGCTACCTGTGCATCCTGGGGGGGGCTCTGGGCTGGCCTATATGGTGGCTTTGCCGTCTGCTGGCAGATGGAAACGACCTTCGCCTCTTTGCCATCTGGCAGCAGACGGGAAAGCACGCCGTTAACCCCTTAACGGACCTAAGATGCCACGTGTGTCCTCCAGGCCCTTTCCCGTCTGCTGGTAGACGGCAAAGGACTTTCCATCTTTGTCGTCTTCCAGCAGACAGCAAAGAGCCCTTTGTCGTAGTTTGTTCACCCGGATGTTTGCCATATGATGGCTGACGGCAAAGGCCTTTGATGTTCGCCTGGCATGCCTTTGTCGTCAGCCATGGCAGACGGGAAAGTTCCTGAGTCCTGTAGTGTGTAACTCCAAAAAGTATTAAAAATGAGGACAACAGCGGCAATTCATATATCAATTGCATTTTCGTATGCGAAACTTGAAGATATCTCGGTCAGAGAATTCCTTGGGTGCACCAACCTCAAGGGGACCTTTCATCTGCCACTCTCTATGCAAGCCCATGATGAATTGTGCCACATCCAGGAAATCACAACACATATTGGCAACCAAGCGGATACAATTGAGAGGGATTTGTGCGGCTATGCTTGGGGCTCTGCCGTTTACACAGCCAAAAGATTCTACAACTTCTATTTTCGGGACGTGACAGCTCACAAATCCTACAAATGGCTCTGGAAATCCTCGGCCATAATGAAAATCAAGGTATTTTGATGGTTACTTCTCTCCGACCGCCTTAACACAAGGAATAAGCTCAAGAGAAGGCACTACAATATTGGCGATAATTATGGGTGCATCCTATGCGGTAGTACTGATGAGGAAACTCTCGAACATATGATCTTTCGCTGCCAATTCAGCACAGCATGTTGGGACACCCTGAACATCCACTGGGCCTCACATGGAGATAGATTGTTTTGGATCCAAGAAGCCAAATCTATTTGGAACAATCCCATGTTCATGGAGATATTCCTATACGCTTCTTGGAGCTTGTGGAAAGAGATAAATAATAGACATTTCAGAGGTGTTGATCCTACTACCAGCTCATGGGCAAGAAGATTTAAAGAGGACTTCTGTCTCCTCATACATATAGCTAAGGAGAGACACAAAGGGTTTATTCCCTCCTTCCTATAGAACTTTTTATACCCTTAGTGCAGTCTTTTACCTTCCTCACTCATGCCAAAACTTTGTTTTCCCTCATGGCCATGGATGTAAGGTTATGACTCTATAAGACCTTTTTGATACTTTAATTAATATATACAGCAGGAGCCTCTCCTACTGTTTTAGGTGTCAAAAAAATCATATAACAATCTTGTGTAAAAAAATTCAGGATTTTATCACGTTCCAGCATCTCAGATCAATTAAGTTTTTGGACGCAAAAGTTTCTGTTTTTCAGCAAGATCAAATCAACGATATACCAAAGTATCCTAAAGGCTTTACTCGGCACAAACACTAATTAAAAACACTAAAACACAATAACTACAGAGGTAATAATGTGTATACTCATAAAAACATAAAAGAAAAATATTGGGTTGTCTCCCAACATGCGCTTTTCTTTAAAGCCTTTTAGCTAGGCATTGATAATTTTAATGATGCTCACATGAAAGATAGCAATTAAACTGAAGAGAGCATGTGACAAACATATTTGAGTCTAAGATACTTCCTATGAATAGGAATTTTATAAACAAATAAATTATCAAGACAAGCAAAAACTAGCATCAAAGAAGAAGAAAGATGGAATAGCAATATCAACATAACGAGAGGTAATTTAGTGACAAGAAAAATTTTACAACCATATTTTCCTCTCTCATAATAATTACATGTCGGATTATAATCAAATTCAACAATGTAGCTATCACATAAAAATTTCTCTACATGATCCACATGCATGCAAAGTTGACCCTCTTCTGATAGTGGGAATATAATCAAATAAAGGCATGACCTCTCCAAGCCCACTTTTATCAAAAATTTCATGAGATTGATCATGCTCCAAAGTAGTAGGATAAATATTACCTAGAGTTGACACTCTTCCAAACCCACTTTCAATATTACCGCAAACATAATCATCATGAGGCTTAAATAAAGTTTCAAGATCATAATAAGAATCGCCCCAATCATGATCATTACAATAAGTAGTGGACATATCAAAATTAGCATCCCCAAGCTAGGAATTTTGCATATTTTAGCACATCTAACATTAATAGAATTTATAATAACATCATTGCAATCATGCTTTTCATTCAAGGCACTATCGTGAATCACTTCATAAATTTCTTCTTTTAGAACTTCATCACAATTTTCAAATTCACGAATTTCAAGCAAAACTGCATAAAGATAACCTAGTGCACTGAACTCACTAGAAATTGGTTCATCATAGTTGGATCTTTTAAAAAATGATTAGCAAGTGGATGAGGATCCATAAACCTTTTGCTCCCTGATATTGAATAAATATGCAATTATAGCAAGCAAAGAGGCAAACAAACCAAGTAGGACATAAGGGAAAACGAAAAGGCAAACGGAAAGAAGGCGAATAAAAGGGCAAATATTTTTTTATTTTTTAAAACATTTTAGAAGTGGGGGAGAGGAAAACGAGAGGCAAATGGCAAATAATGATGGGTACTTGGTAGGCTTGATGTAAATCTCCCCGGCAATGGCATCAGAAATTCTTCCTCCTACTTCTTGAGCTTGCGTTGGTTTATCCCTTGAAGAGGAAAGGGTGATGCCGAAAAGTAGAGATAAGTATTTCCCTTAGTTAAGAACCAAGGTATTAATCTGGTAGGAGATACAAGCAAGTCTCCAATCTATGCACCTGCACAAACAATCAAACACTTGAACCCAACGCGATAAAGGGGTTGTCAATCCCTTCGTCGTCACTTGCAAAGGTGAGATCTGATAGACATACATATAAAAGATTACGAAAACATAAAACAAGGTAAAAGTTAATAAATCGCAGCGAGGTATTTTTGGGGTTTTTTGGTTCATAGATCTGAAAACATATGATGGAACATAGACCCGGGGGCCATAGGTTTTGCTAGAGGCTTCTCTCTTGAAGGAAAATAATACGGTGGGTGAACAAATTACTGTCGAGCAATTGATAGAAAAGCGTAAAGTTATGATGATATCTAAGGCAATGATTACGAATATAGGCATCACGTCCGTGTCAAGTAGACCAAAATGATTCTATATCTACTACTATTACTCCACACATCAACCGCTATCCAACAGGCATCTAGAATATTAAGTTCATAAGAACGGAGTAATGCCATAAGTAAGATGAGATGATGTAGATGGATAAACTCGAGCAATATGATGACAACCCCGTCTTTTTACCCTTGATGGGAACAATACAAATACGTGCCTCACTACCCCTACTTTGTCACTGGGTGAGGACACTACAAGATTGAACCCAAAACTAACCACCTCTCCCATTGCAAGAAAAACCAATCTAGTTGGGTAAACCAAACCGATAATTCAAAGAGAAATACAAGATATCAAATCATGCATGTAAGAATTCAAAGAAGATTCAAATAATATTCATAGATGAACTGATCATAAATCCAGAATTCATCGGATCTCGACAACACACTGCAAAACAAGATTACATCGGATAGATCTCCAAAAACATCGAGGAGAACATGGTATTGAGGATTAAAGAGAGAGAGAGAAGAAGCCATCAAGCTACTAGCTATGGACCCATAGGTCTGTGGTAAACTACTCACGCTTCATCGGAAGGGCAATAGTATTGATGTAGAAGCCCTCCATGATCGAATCCCCCTCCGACAGTGTCGGTGTACTAGAGTAGGGGTACCCTAGTATCCCGAACTTGTGCACGGGCAGTCGCAGCACCCCGCGGCAAGACTTGCCGGGTGACCGCCAAGGTCCTCCGTGGTTCCTTTGGAGCCATTCAAGAACAAAGTGTTCAAGCCAAGGAGACAAGGCCCCGGCAAGAGGAGCTTGCCAGGGAGGCCAACCAAGGCATCTCAAGGAACTTGCCGCGATGCGCCACGCGTCCCGGCAAGGCCCGGTGAGCGACAAGCTTCCGGACGCGACAAGACAACGACCACGGCAAGGCACTTGCCGCGGCAAGCTACCACTCTGTACCCGCGCTCCAGCACATCCACCAACGTTTCGCCCTGGGGCCTTTCCAGGCGCGCGTGGCGAGAGGCTGTGCAGCCAGCGGTGCGAGGTGGCAACCGACGCTGACAAGATTGCCATCGTGGAAAGCGGTGGCGCCCCTGACGGTCCTTTTTGCACCGTTTGGGCGACACAGACGGGCATTTAATGCCTTTGTCCCCTGCCGTCAGGGTTAGGTATGATACACTGTACAAGTAGTTGTACCAACCGCAATTCTTTTCCATTTTTACCCTTGTCTACGTTGCCACCTGTCGGTGACCCCTTGAGCATATAAAAGGAGGCCCATGCGCAACGTAGAGGGGGGTTGGGAAGCCAGAAAACACTCACGCTCGGTCTCGTTAGCAGCTAGTGTGTACTGTAGCACTCAGCGCTCCCGAGCAAGAACTCAATACAATCAGACATGCAGCAGTAGGAGTATTATCTCTTCGGAGAGCTCCGAAGCTGGGTAAACCGCTCGTGTGCTTCGCCTCGATATGCTCTTCGCGCGATCTCCGCCCCCTGCCGAACCGAAAGGGGCTCGGTCCGCCGGTCCCATAGGTGTCCGTGGGTCAGCCTCCACGACATCTTTGGCGCGCCAGGTAGGGGGCGTCGAGGTTGTGTGAACCTTATCCGACGTTCGCACGAGCTAGATCTTCATCTTCTTCATCAACATGCCACCGAAGAAGAAGGCTTCGGAGGTGGCTGCTCCGTCCACGTCGATCCCACCACCACCGGAGCAAACGGGTGGTGGGGTAGACGCCGGCGGAAGAATGGGCGTCGACGAGGGAGCTCACGGTGCTGCCAGGTCCAAGGACAAGGCTGCGCAGACCTCGGTGTCCGTACATGCACCCTGCCCATCCCAGGAGACGCGGGACCGACAGCGTCATGGTACTCGCGGTACCATACGCTCGTTGGACCAAGATCGAGCTGGTGGATCTCAGGGTGCTCAAGACCAGCATGCACGCCAACATGCTGGTACGAGCAAGACACGGTCGCCAGGATGGGATACTGCTCCTTCTAACATAGTTAGAAGTCCGAGCATATCCCGCTCCTCGCACCGTTCGCCACTGCCGCCCACCACTCCAGCAGAAGCTTTGGCACGAGCTCAACTGCTCCTGGATTACCCTCCAACGGCAGACAAGATCGATGAATGGAGGGCCACCATTCAAAGTCTCATCGGCTTCGCCAACGACGACACTCCACAGCAGCCGAGTACATCGCAGCCGCGGCAAGATTGCCAGGCACGAGCCAATGGCGACAAAACCGGTGGGGGTGCAACCACCGTGCACTCTCCACCCCGAAGGCCAAGATCGCCGACTCGCCGAATCCACCTCGACAACGACTCCACCGCGTCATCAGATCCACGAGCTCGTCGCGATCAGCGCCAAGTTCTTCACGAACAACAGCAAGAATACGCTCGTACTCGCATCGAGCGTCGAAGAGAAGCGCGGCGTCAATCGGACCAGCGCGCTGGGCCCTCTATCGACATGCATGCGCCAGGGGAACCAGGCGACTTGCCGTACGCGGTAGGTTGCCCTGCGTTCACTCGTGAGCTGCGGCAAGTCCAGTGGCCCAGCACGAAGAATTTCAAGCCAGACGTACCAAAGAAGTACGACGGCAAGTCGCATCCGTCGGAGTTCCTCAGCATCTACACCATCGCGGTGCAAGCTGCTGGGGGGCGGGACGACAAGATCCTTGCCAACTACTTCCCGCTGGTGCTCAAGCCCAACATCAGGTCCTGGCTCATGCACTTGTCGGACAACTCCATATCCTCCTGGGCAGACCTATGCCATCAGTTTGTCGGCGCCTTTACAGGCGGCCACAAACCTCATGGCCAGGAGAGCGACCTCCATCTGCTCACCCAGAAGGAAGGAGAGCCCCTGCGCAAGTACATTCAGAGATTCAGCCGTGTACAGCACAACATCCCAGATGTCCACCTTGCCGCGGTCATCAGTGCGTTCCATCAGAACATGCGAAACCGCAGGATGCGGGATGATATGGCGATGTGCAAGATCAGAGACGTCAGTGAGCTATATGCCCTGGCCGACAAGTGTGCACGTGTTGAGGAAGGGAGGAAACTCCCCGGGGAGAACACATGAGCAGGAGGATCCGACAGCGAGGATGCTGCCCCGGCAAGGAAAAACCAGCGGCGGAACAACAGGAAGAAGAAAGGCAAAGATGTGCTAGTCGTTGAGCAGTCCGGCAACGAAGGTGGCGCCAAGAACGCTGTGGCGGTCGCCGACAAGCAGGACGGCACCGACAAGCAGTACTGCAAGATCCACCGCACCAAGGGCCATGACCTCCAGAGCTGCAAGAAGGTCGAGCAGCTTGTCGAGCAGCAAAAGGCTGAATACGAGCAACGAGACAAGGAGAAGGCCCAAGAAGGTACTGGAGGATCCGGCAAGAAGCGCCCCGGTCGGGGAGGACGCCGTGGCAAGGCCAAGCAGCGGCAAGGAGACAGACCTCCCCGCGGCCGCGACAAGGATGAAGATGACGACGACGATGAGGATATGGAAGATGACGAGACCGGTGAGCAGGAGTTTCAGAAAGCCACAGAGGTCCTGTGCGTTGACGGCGGTGCTTCTCTGCATACTTCGCACCGCCAGCTCAAGCAGTGGGTGCGGGAAGTCAATGCGGCAGAACCACCCGTCGAGTCACGCAAGCCTCTGAAATGGTCTAGCACGCCTATCATCTTTGATATTGAGGACCACCCTGATCGCATAACTGCAGTCGGGTGCTTGCCGATGTTGGTTTCACCAACTATCCGCAACCTCAAGGTCACTAAGATGCTAGTTGACGGCGGGGCCGGCTTGAACCTGATCTCCTCCGCGGTACTCCGAAAGCTCCAGATCCCTGACAGCGAGCTTGAAGAGACTGGCACATTCCAAGGAATCAATCCGGGAAGGAGCAAGCCGAAGGGAAAGATCATGTTGCCGGTGACATTTGGCAGCGAGTTGAACTTCAGGACTGAGAGGGTCACTTTTGACGTTGCCGATTTTCCATTGCCTTACAATGGGATACTCGGCCGTCCAGCACTCGCCAAATTCATGGTGGCCTCTCACTATGCGTACAACGTACTGAAGATGCCAGGCCCGATAAATGTCATCTCTGTCCCCGGCGACAACAAGGATGCTCTTATCTGTGCCGACAAGACCTACCGGGAAGCAGCAGCCGCAGCAGATCGCAAGTCACTTGCCGCTGAAGCTCCCGGGGGGGGGGGGGGGAAGAAGCAGGCCAAGTCCGCAAGAGTTCTGATGCCCACTCCGGCAAGCGCACCTCTTCGGAGTGCTGCGCTACCGTCGAGGACGCACCATCGAGCTCCATCGGCAAGTGTAAGAAGACAATGGCAGCTCCGCCAGAGACCAAGAAGGTGCCCGCCAAGGAGGACGGCACTGGTGGTACCTTCACCATCAGTGCCACTCTCGACCCTAAATAGGAAAGCGCGCTCGTTGTTTTCCTGTGGGAAAACGTCGACGTGTTTGCGTGGCAACCGTCTGACATCCCCGGTGTTCCCAGGAAAGTAATCGAGCACCATCTTGCCGTCTTGTCCTCATGCGCGGCCCGTCAAGCAGAAGGTCAGGAAACAAGCAGTGGAGCGCCAAGAATTCATCGCAGAAGAAATCAAGAAGTTGGAAGCAGCAGGCCTTGTCAGAGGAGTGCTCCATCCTACGTGGTTGGCCAATCATGTAGTCGTGCGCAAGGCAAACGGGAAATGGAGGCTTTGTATCGACTTTACCGATGTTAATAAAGCTTGTCCAAAAGACCCATTTCCCTTGCCGCGCATTGATCAGATTGTTGACTCCACGGCTGGATGTGACTTGCTTTCATTTCTTGACGCATACTCAGGATATCATCAGATCTTCATGGCAGAAGAAGATGAGGAGAAGACCGCATTCATCACTCCGTGTGGCACATACTGTTTCATACGGATGCCTTTCGGTTTGAAGAATGCTGGTTCAACATTTGCAAGGGTAGTCCATGACGCTTTTGAGCCACAGATGCACAGAAATGTGGAAGCCTACATGGATGACATAGTGGTCAAGAGCAAAGACAAGGCAACTCTGATTCAAGATTTAGACAAGACCTTTGCAAATCTGCGCAAGATCAACCTCAAGCTTAACCCCGAGAAGTGTGTGTTTGGAGTCCCCTCTGGCAAGCTTCTCGGGTTTTTCGTGTCTCAGCGGGGAATTGAAGCCAACCCCGACAAGATCAAGGCCATTGAGCAGATTGAAGCACCAAAGCGCGTCAAGGATGTACGAAGACTTGCCGGTTGCGTGGCTGCTCTCAGCAGGTTTATCTCTAAGTCTGTTGAGCGCGCCCGGCCGTTTTTCAAAATATTGAAAAAGGCTGGTCCAATGAAATGGACTCCGGAAGCGGAGGCTGCACTGCAGGACTTGAAGAGATACCTGTCCTCCACACCAACACTCGTCGCACCTAAGCCACAAGAAAAGTTGCTGCTGTATATAGCGGCAACCAATCAAGTGGTTAGTGCTATGTTAGTAGCGGAGAGGGAGGCGGATGATGAGCCAGCAACCACGGCAAATGCATCCAGTGACAAGCAGGGGACTTCACCGACAAGCTCTGGTCCCGACAAAGATGGATCTGCGCAGGCACATGAGGAGGTACAGAAGAAAATGGTGCAGCGCCCAGTTTACTTTGTCAGTTCCCTTCTGCAGGGGGCTAGGTCAAGGTACTTTGGTGTGCAGAAATTGCTTTTCGGCCTTCTCATGGCCTCAAGAAAGCTGCGCCATTACTTCCAAGCACACGAGATCACAGTTGTCACTCATTTTCCGCTGAAGAGGATACTACAGAATCCAGAAGCAACAGGCAGGATTGTCGAGTGGGCACTGGAACTGTCAAGCTTTGGCCTCAAGTTTGAGAGCACCTCAACTATCCAGAGCAGAGCATTGGCAGAATTCATAGCAGAGTGGACGCCCACACCAGATGAAGAAATTCCAGAAACGAGCATCCCCGTCAAGGAAGCAAGCAAAGAGTGGCTGATGTACTTTGATGGTGCCTTCTCGCTGCAAGGCGCCGGTGCAGGCGTGCTACTTGTCGCGCCCACCGGAGAGCACCTCAAGTACGTAGTCCAGATGCACTTTCCCAAGGAGCAACCAACAAACAATACCGCAAAGTATGAAGGTTTGCTTGCCGGTCTCAGGATCGCGGAAGACCTTGGGATCAAGAAGCTCATTGTCAGGGGTGACTCATAGCTTGTCGTCCGCCAAGTGAACAAGAATTATCAGAGTCCGTTGATGGAAGCTTACGTTGACGAAGTGAGAAAGTTAGAAGAGCACTTTGACGGCATACAGATGGAACATGTTCCAAGAGCTCAGAACGACATTGCCGATGGCCTGTCGAAGTGCGCCGCACTTAAGTTGCCTGTGGAACCAGGGATCTTTGTGCTCAAACTAACTCAACCGTCTGTAACGCCATCAACTGGACAGAGCAAGAAGAGGAAGTTGATTTCTGGTGACTATTTTTCGGCAGAGCTCCCTGAAGCCGCCGCCAAGAAGGTCCCCAAGATCAACACCAAGGGTGCTGTCGAGCAGTCTGCTCCGGCAAGCCCTAGGGTTTGTTCTGTTGAAGCAGACGCTCCCGACAAGTTTTGCTCCAGCAAGCTTGCCGGGGAACGTCAAGCTCCGGCTGAGCCGCAGGTTCTCGCCATAGAAGCGGATGTTCCCGCAGCAGCATATGTGCCTTTAGTCCTTGTTGTCGAGCCGCAAGCTCCAGCATGGGCACAGCGGATTGTCCGTTTTCTTCAGACAGGAGAACTTCCTGAAGAGCAAGAAGAAGCGGAAAGAGTAGCCCGGCAGTCAAGTATGTACCAGTTTGTCGACAACACACTGTACAGAAGAAGACTCAACGGTGTGAAATAGAAGTGTATTCACCGGGAAGATGGACAAAAGCTGTTGGCAGAGATACATGGAGGCATATGTGGTCACCACATTGGCGCAGGAGTGCTTGCCGGCAAAGCATTCCGGCAAGGTTTCTTTTGGCCAACAGCCCTCTAGGATGCAACTGCACAAGTAACCAAGTGTGAAGCGTGCCAGTTCCATTCCAAGCAGATACACCAGCCAGCTCAAGCTCTCCAGACGATCCCTTTGTCCTGGCCATTTTCGGTCTGGGGGCTCGACATCCTCGGCCCCTTTCCCCGAGCTGTCGGGGGCTTTGTGTACTTGTACGTTGCAATCGACAAGTTCACAAAGTGGCCGGAAGTGGAAGCAGTGAGGAAGGTGACAGCACAGTCAGCAGTCAAGTTCTTTAGGTTGATTGTTTGCCTTTTTGGGATCCCTAACAGGATCATCACCAACAACGGCACGCAGTTCATGAGCCGCACCTTCATATAGTACGTCCAAGATCTTGGCGCCAAGGTCTGCTTCGCTTCTGTTGCTCACCCGAGAAGCAACGGTCAAGCGGAGAGGACAAATGTTGAAGTGCTGCGCGGTCTCAAGACCAGGACTTTCGACAGGCAGCACAAGTGCGGAAAGAACTGGATTGAGGAGCTGCCAGTGGTTCTTTGGTCGATCAGGATGACGCCAAATCGAGCCACTGGCCAGACACCTTTCGCTCTAGTCTATGGAGCAGAGACAGTTCTCCCCACGGAACTCGTATACGGGTCACCTCGAGTGCTCGCTTATGATGAGCTTGAGCAAGAGCAGCTGCGACAAGATGACGTGCTGCTCCTTGAGGAGGACCGTCTTCAGGCCGCTGTACGAGCTGCTCGATACCAGCAAGCTTTGCGCCACTACCATAGCCACAAAGTTAATGCCAGAAGTCTCGAGGAAGGCGACCTTGTTCTTCGGCACGTTCAGTCCGCCAAGAATTCCAACAAGTTGACGCCGAAGTGGGAAGGCCCTTACCGGGTGAAACGAGTCACTAGGCCTGGCGTTGTCCGCCTTGAGACCGAAGATGGCACTCCGGTGAGCAACTCCTGGAATATTGAGCATCTTCGTAAGTTTTACCCATAAGGCGCGGTTGCCGGAACCTGTTCCGGCAACCATCTTTTGTACAAGTCTTGCCGCTGTTGCAGTAATCCTTTGTACAAAGCCGGGCGCAGACCCCGTGCATAAGTAAAGCTCATGTGCTCCGCATATTTTGTCAATTTCATGCTTTCTATTTTTTGCATGTGTTATCTGACACTTTGTGCAGCACCTGCCCCCGGTAAGAAATAACGAGCCGTAAGGCTCCATATCTTTATTTTCTCTTCTTTCTCTTTCTCAAAGAAAGGAAGGTTCCCACGCCCACAAGTTTGCCGGGGGGGGGGGAGGAGAAGATAATGGTGTGGACCAGGCGTCGTTCAAGAAAGTTTCGCCTTACCGAGACGCAAACGACAGAAAAGCTAAGTTGCCAAAGTTTGAGCAATTAGTTTTTAAATTTTTTAAGTTATCTTCCTCAAATGACCGTGCTTTGTATGGAAAACCTGTGCGCGGAGGAACCAACTCGTAGCTAGTTGCGCCCTTACTTTGTTTCGAGTCCGCTCAACAACTCAAGTGAGCTGCGACTAGTTGCGACAAGGTTTCTTGTCGGTAGCGGCACCGCCAGCAGGCTGCTGATGTTCCGCACTCAGCGCTCGCAGCAAAGGCGCCTGCACCGGCAAGTTCCCTAAAAGCGTAGGGCAAAAACATACAAAGGAAGGAATCAAGTAAAGGAAATAACATAGCAATCGATACCCAAGATAAAGTTATATTACAAGATAGCTTGTCCCAGCTCTAATAAATTGTTCTCGTAACATGACCAGCAGCAACAAGAAAAGGAGAAAACGGGCGGCCTAATCTACGCCCTCAACCCTCTTGACATCGCTCACCTTGTCCACAATGGGTGCGACAAGGGCCTTGAGCGCTTCCAGATCAGCATCCGGCGGCAGCTTCTTGAGGACGTTGGTGAGGTTGAGGCCCGGGTTGCGGAAGGCCACCTTCACCAACACCTTTTGAAGAACTCCCGCGCAGATCGTGCGCGACTCGTCGGCGAGCTGCTTTGGGATCCTTTCCTGGAGTCGCTGGAGGGCCGTCGCCACGCCTTTGAAGAAGAAAGTGAGCTTGGCGCTGGGTTGGAGGTTCTCATTGGAGGAATACCCGAAATCCTCCATCCCCAGCTACACCAGCTCTCTGTCGATGGATGCGGCAACATCCACGAGACCCTCCGTCCAGTGCTCCACATTCTCCCTGAAGGTGTTCTGGGTGGCGGCAGCACTCGCCAGCAGCGCCTCATCGGCCTTGATCTGCTTCTTCAAGGCCACCTCCTGCTCCCTGGCGCCGTCCAGCGTCTTGGTTAAAGTAGCCAGCTTCAACTCAAGATCTGCGTTGGAGTCCTTGGCGGCGCTAAGCTCCTTTCCCTTCTCGACGAGACGACCTTGCAGCTCGCCAAGAGTGTAGGCGTCTTTCTCGCGCTCACGCTTGAGCGCGGCAAGCTCTTCACCGCTCGTCCTGAGATCGGCCTCCAGCTGCGCCACCTTTGTCTCCACCTCCTTCTTGGCGGCCTCGGCAGCTGCGGCAGCATCCTTTGCTTCCTTGAGAGCCCCGCCGAATGTTTCCTCCCGCGCAGCAAGCTCCTCCTCGTGGCTGTCAAGGTTAACCTTCCGCTGCGCCAACTCGCCTTCCCGCGCAAACAGCTCCTCGGTGGCAAGCCGCTGTTGCTCTTCAGCTTCAGCCTTCTCGAGGAGGAAGGCTTTCCGCGCCTCGACGAGTTGCGCCTGCTCCTCTGCCAGGGACCGGAGAGCTTCCTGGTTGCGACCCCGGAGCTCCTCCGCATGCTTCTCGATGTCCACTCCCGTCCTCATGACAAGCGCTTCTCGGGATTCCAGCTTGGCATGCCGAGCGCGGTAGAGCGACACCAGCTTCCGCAGCAGCTGCTCCTCCTCAGACTCGCCGCTGCTGCTGCTCGGTGCGTCAACCAGCGTCAGCCCAGCGGAGGCGAGCACCTCTCCATCAAAAGTTTCTCCTTCGACCGGCGCCCTGGAGCTTGACGCCTAGGGGAGCTTGATGAAGACACCATCGCCGGCCTTCAAATAGGCGCCGGGCTGGGGCTCTTCGGAGCCTGACGCTGCGGCAGCGGCGAGGGGATCGGCGGTCGGTGTAGCGCCTGACGCTCCTGCGGCCTCGGGGCCGTCAGTGCGATTGCCAGACCCCTCGCCAGCTCCTGCGGATGCAGCTTTGGCGGCCTCTTCGCCGGCGGGATCTTCAGCGCCAGCTGCTTCTTCGGTGGCGGCGGCGTTGTCGGTATTGCCGCGCGCGTTCTCCTCGCTGGCGACCTCGGTCTCCATCGGCTCCGTGACGGGTGGATTTGAAGGCCAGAAGAGGGAGAAAAGTCAAGCAAATATCCAAAAAGAAAATCAGAAGAAGTAGAACCCAAGGGAAGTTTTCAAGCAAGAGGATTACCTGTACTAGGCTCTTCAGTCGTGGTCTCCACCACCGGGGGGTCGCTGGTGCTGGCCCTTGCCAGAGAACTCTCCCTTGCCGGAGACTTCTCCCTTGCCGGAGAATGCTCCCTTGCCGGGGAACCATCCCTTGGCGGTGTAGTCGAAGCAGATGACATGCCGGGGGCGGCTTCCGAACGCTCCTGGTGAGGCTGCTCTGTTCCTACACAAACCAATAGTCAGATGTCAGCAAGGAAAGAGCACCCATGCGCGCCTAACAACGGGAAGTAAACAGATACTTCCGCTGGGGGCTGCGCTGGAGGCTGCTTTGGGGAATGATTGCCAGGTCTGGCAAGGTAGTCTCGGACACACCCCCCGCTGTCACGGTGGGTTCGTCCTTGATGACAATCACCGGGACCTTGGCTCTCTTCGCCGCTCTCTGGGCCAGCGTCCTGAAGAGGAATGGGATCAGAGTGAAGCAAATCAGATACAAGACAAAACAGCAAGAATTGAAGAACTACAAGTACAACAAAGAATCTTACTCTTCTTCTTCCTCGTCGGAGCTGAGCGCGGAGAAGTCGAAGTCCGGCCCACCTCCGGCGCGACGAGGCGGAGGAGTAGGTTCCCTTAGCCGCTTGGCGGGGGCAGTGGCGGTGGTCCGGGAGGACCCCGCTCTAGTTGCCGTAGTGGCATGAGGCGCTCCCGCGGCAACAGTGCTTGTCACGGTGGAGCGTGTCGTGCGGCGCGGCGGCTGTTGACTCGTCTGCCGCCCCGCTACGTCCCCGACCTTGCGGAGACGCCTTCTTGGCGGAGCTGGGGGCTCTGCTTGCGGCGGGCTATCTGAAGATGAGGAGGAAGAGGAGTCGGTCTCCGACGAGCCGCTTGCACCCTCGGCGGGCTTGCTCGACTCGGCTTCAGGATCGGCAAGCTCTCCCTCGCCGGCAAACTCCTCTCGCTCGGCAAGGCTTGCCGCCTCTGCTGCCTCTGCCTCCTCCACGGTGAATCCAAACTCGCCCGCGGCAGCGGCTGCCGCCGCCTCTTCCGCCCTAGTGGTGATGCGCTGCATCTCCGCATCGGTGGTGTCGCGGGTAAGGCTCTTCTGTTCATCGGAGCGGACCGCCACTTCTACCAAGCCGTCGAAGAACTCCTGCACAACGTCGTCCGTAGGCTCTTGCCAATTTGGGACAATTCCATGCAAATCGCACAACGGCATCATTGCACGGATGCGGTCGAGCGAGGAGTTGTTGCACAGCGTAAGGACACCCTTCGGCAACCTGAACCATTCGGGATGTTGAGGGTCGTGCTTGAACAATTCCTTGAGCATCACGTCCAGTTCGAGCACAGTGAAGTTGAAGTTGAGGCCCGGGCGCAGCCTCATGATGTCCGCCGCACCCCCGAACTCCCAGGCGGGTCTCCTCCTCTCTTGCAGGGGGGCGATGCGGCGGCGAAGAAAATCTGTGCCAACGGCGCCTACAGTGAGCCTGGCAAGCCTGGGGCGTAGGATCCGGGTGATGGCAATCTTCAGCCTATCATCTTCCGGGGCCACGCTGCTCCAATCGTTGCCGCGCACTACTGGGGCTTGGCGCTGGGCGGTAAACGGCTGCGGGTTCTCCTCGACAATCCAGCACCAGTCTGCTCTCCATTCCTCCCACTTGCCATGGAGCTCTCCCTCCAGATAAGCTTCCTTCTTGCCGACTCTCGAGATCCAGGCGATTCCGCCGGATAGAGGCTCCCCTCTCTCAACTCAGGGCATAAAGAAGTGGTGGAAAAGGGCTACATTTGGATGGACTCCGACAAAGTTTTCGCCGAGATGTGCGAAAACTGCCATGGTCAGAACGGCATTGGGGGTGAAGTCAAGGAGGTGGAACCAGTAGGTGTTCATGATGTCGCAGAAAAATTCAGAGAAAGGCGGGCAGAGCCCGCAGTAGAAGAACAACGCGAAGAAGGGATATCCATTCGGAGCCCGTTCCGAAGCGGCGGCGGAGAGTACCTTCGTGCGCGGATGCGCTCGCGTCTCCGTCGACCAGAAGAGGTAGTAGTACTCCCTCAGCTCCTTCGCGGTGAGCTGGGGGGGAAGGTTGTCCGCTCCCTTCGCAGCGCCGCGAGCCGCTGAGCCGGTTTTCGGAGCCATGGCGGAGGTGGTGGGGGAGATCGACGGCGTTGGTGGTGCTGGTGGCGATGGGGGGCGGAGCGCGGCTCTCCTTCAGCTTTGGGAAGAAAGGGAGGAGCGGCGGAAGTTTCTGAGATTGGAACAGCAACTGGTGAGATGGGCGAACTGCCCCTGTTTCCCCTGCTTATAAAGAGGGAGGGGGCGGACGTTCCGTCTTTCCGATTAAAGAAACCACCCACGATCTCTCCCATGATGCCGCATTCAACGCGTGCCGTTCAGGGAGGGCACGGTGGATACGGAATAAGATACGGCGTAACCCAGGCCGCACCTGCCCATGCGCTGTTTTGGGCCGGGCCCAACAGCGCTCGACACCGTGTGTGGCCCAGGCCTGGGGGCTCCTGTCGGTGTACTAGAGTAGGGGTACCCTAGTATCCCGAACTTGTGCACGGGCAGTCGCAGCACCCCGCGGCAAGGCTTGCCGGGTGACCGCCAAGGTCCTCCGTGGTTCCTTTGGAGCCATTCAAGAACAAAGTGTTCAAGCCAAGGAGACAAGGCCCCGGCAAGAGGAGCTTGTCGGGAAGGCCAACCAAGGCATCTCAAGGAACTTGCCGCGACGCGCCACGCGTCCCGGCAAGGCCCGGTGAGCGACAAGCTTCCGGACGCGACAAGACAACGACCGCGGCAAGGCGCTTGCCGCGGCAAGCTACCACTCTGTACCCGCGCTCCAGCACATCCACCAACGTGTCGCCCTGGGGCCTTTCCAGGCGCGCGTGGCGAGAGGCTGTTCAGCCAGTGGTGCGAGGTGGCAAGTGACGCTAACAAGATTGCCATCGTGGCAAGCGGTGGCGCCCCTGACGGTCCCTTTTTGCACTGTTTGGGCTACACATACGGGCATTTAATGCCTTTGTCCCCTGCCGTCAGGGTTAGGTATGATACACTGTACAAGTAGTTGTACCAACCGCAATTCTTTTCCATTTTTACCCTTGTCTATGTTGCCACCTGTCGGTGACCCCTTGAGCATATAAAAGGAGGCCCATGCGCAACGTAGAGGGGGGTTGGGAAGCCAGAAAACACTCACGCTCGGTCTCGTTAGCAGCTAGTGTGTACTGTAGCACTCAGCGCTCCCGAGCAAGAACTCAATACAATCAGACATGTAGCAGTAGGAGTATTATCCCTCCGGAGAGCTCCGAAGCTGGGTAAACCGCTCGTGTGCTTCGCCTCGATCTGCTCTTCGCACGATCACCGCCCCCCCCCCCCCCCCCCCCCGCCGAACCGAAAGGGGCTCGGTCCGCCGGTCCCATAGGTGTCCGTGGGTCAGCCTCCACGACAGACAGGGTGCCGAAAAAGATCCCAAGATGGGATCTGACGGGTACAGAAGGTCACAGCGGCGGAAAAGTATTTTGGTGGACGCTTCTGGTCGCTTGGGAATATTGCTGAATTTATAGGCCAAGAATTAGGACTGGAGGAGTCCCCTGGGGCCCATAATCCAGGCGACATGCCCTGAGGGCTTATGGAGCCCTCGGGACCCTTTTGCCTTCCTTTCCAAGTCCCAGGCGTGTCTTCTGGTCCAAGAAAACTCATCGCGAAAGTTTATTTCGTTTGGTCTCCGTTTGTATTCTTTTTTTGTAAAACTCAAAAACAAGGAAAAAAACTGGCACTGGGCTCTAGGTTAATAAGTTAGCCCCAAATATAAAATAGCAGATTAATGCATATAAAAACATCCAAAATAGATAATATAATAGCATGGAACAATAAAAAATTATAGATACGTTGGGATTCTTTGGCCTCTTTTATTTTTTATAATGTCCGAAGAGTCATCGCAACTTGTGAGGGAATCATAGCTTCCATCATCCTTTCCTGACATGGTACAATGCTCTAATAATGATGATCATCACAATTTTGTTTACTTACAACTCAAGAATTACAACTAGATAATTAGAACAAAATATGACTCTACATGAATGCCTCCAGCAGTGTACCGGGATGTGCAATGATCTTGCGTAGAAAATGACATAAAAATGGACAAGCCATGAAATCATCATGCTAGCTATCTTATGATCATGCAAAGCAATATGACAATGATGGTGTGTGTCATAATAAACGGAACGGTGGAAGTTGCATGGCAATATATCTCGGAATGTCTATGTGATATGTCTCCAACATATCTATAATTTTTTATTGTTCCATGCTATTATATTATCTATTTTCGATTTTTTTATATGCATTAATATGCTAGTTTATATTATTTTAGAGACTAACATATTAACCCAGAGCCCAGTGCCTGTTTTTGTCTTTTCCTCGTTTTTGAGTTTCACAAAAAAGGAATATCAAACGGATTCCAAACAGAATAAAACTTTACGATGATTTTTCATGGACCAGAAGACGCACGTAGGACTTGGAGACCAAGGCAGAAGAGTCTCGAGGCAACCGCAAGGGTACAGGGTGTGCCCCCCTCCTTGTGGATCCCTCGGAGCTTCTCTAACCCTATTCTTGGGCCTATAAATTCCCAAATATTCCCAAACCATCAGAAGCATCCATGAAAATACTTGTTCGCCGCTGTAACCTTCTGTATCTGTGAGATCCCATCTTGTGACCTTTTCCGACACCTTGTTGAAGGGGTATTCGGTCACGGAGGGCATCTACATCAACCCTATTTCCCTTCCGATGAAGCGTGAGTAATTTACCTCAGACCTACTGGTCCATAGCTAGTAGCTAGATGGCTTCTTCTCTCTATATGATCTTCAATACCATGTTCTCCATGATGTTCTTTGAGTTCCATCTGATGTAATATTCTTTTGTGATGTGTTTGTCGAGATCCATTGAATTGTGGATTTCTAATCATATTATCTATGAATATTATTTGAATCTTCTCTGAATTCTTATATGTATGATTTGATATCTTTCTATTTCTCTTTGAATTATCGGTTTGGTTTGGCCAAATAGATTGGTATTTCTTGCAAAGGGAGCGGTGCTTAGTTTTGGGTTCAATCTTGCGGTGTCCTCACCCATTGACATAGTAGGGCTAGCGAGGCACGTATTGTATTGTTGCCATCAAGGATAAAAAGATGGGGTTTTCAACATATTGCTTGAGTTTATCCCTCTACATCATGTAATATTATTTAAGGTGTTACTTCGTTCTTTATGAACTTAATACTATAGATGCATGTTGGATAGCGGCCGATGTGTGGAGTAATAGTAGTGGATGCAGGCAGGAGTCGATCGACTTGACATAAACGTGATGCCTATATGCATAATCATTGCCTTGGATATCGTCATAACTTTGCGCTTTTCTATCAATTGCTCGACAGTAATTTGTTCACCCACCGTATTATTTGCCTTCAAGAGCTAAGCCTCTCAGTGGTACACGTCGGTGCTACACAAACGGTTTTTAACCCCTTTCTACGACGGCATTTGGAACCGTCGCCAAGTGAGTGTGGGCGATAAGGGGTCCTTCCCACACGACCCAGAAACCATCGGGGATAGGGAGCCAAGATGCATATACTGTACTCCTACTCGTTCGTGCTTGCATTGCCATCGCAGTCGGTAGTTTGTGGTGCTATGTTTATGATGCGCAGCGCATCACAAACGGTTCACTATTATAGAACATGTATGATAAGCATACAATCACACACATTCGCTTTTCCCAAACTGTATGAGACAACTAATTCAGAAGATTAGCGAACCGTCGTATGAGTGTCAGATAGGATTACGAAATGTAGGACCGTCGTACACGACAACTATCACACACGCTGTTCTGTGGTGCAACATTTACGATGCATACTTCTTCAGAAACAGTTCATGGTTGTGAATCATGTACGATAAGGCAACTGTCACAAACATTTAGTTTGTCCGCACCGTTTGCGATATTGCCTAACATCGCACATGCTTTGCAGACGGCAACTGTGTGCATTCTTGCACATGTTTCCTCTCTGTGAATCGTGTCGGATTATGGTGTATATCACAAATGTTTGTATTTTACCAATTGTGTATGCCGTAACAACCTGGAGAGCATAATCTCACCGTAATTTAATTGCTGCTATTTCAAATTGTACCGGATTTGCATTTGAATTTGAATGTGTGTGATAGCTTTATTCATATCCATCAGGTTCAAATAACAATTGCATTATTTGATTCATAGGTACATATGTTCAAGAATTACATGAGAACCAAATAAATAATGATGAACCATAGTTGTATACTTGTACTATTAAAGACGGTAAAGAATGAAGCAAAATACATTCTGGTTGCTGAACAAGGTGAGGAGGAATGCCGATATTGTGCCCTCCTCCATGCAGAAGGCACGCACGAATCTAGTCCAACCCCTTCTGATGGCCGACCGCCCATCCTTGTCGGTCTTCATGACAACATCTAGATAATCATCGTATTCTGGTAGAAATATTTTAACCTTTGCATGCACACCAATCATGTAGTTTGAGAGGTAATCTTGAGTAAACTGCTTTGGGAACCACTGCAAAGGAAAAAGATTCAGACATTGTCGTATAACACAACTCATTATGGGCAGTAAAAAGAAGGCTGCAGAGTTCTTACTTACCATCCTGCAGTTTGTCGTTGTCTTGGATAAACTGTAAACAAATAGTTTAATTGACATCTTTTGACCCATTTTTCTAACAATCTTTATCAGCTTCCTCACTTGATGCTGGTTCATCGATATCTCATTTCCCCATACACAGAAAGGGTCAAAGCATGGATCTTTACCAATGACATATGTACCTAAAATCACCAACTTAATATTAGAAGCTAAACAGCAATTGCACAATGATGTAGTACAACACTCTTTTATAATATCTTATAACAACCAATATACTCACATATTAGATGAATTGACATCTTATATCATGGGCCGGAAGGAGTTTATTGCATTCTTACAAATTATCGGCTGATTAACTGCTGTTGTATCCATGGGTTAGAGTTAGTTTGATCTAGTTTGGGCTCAAATAGGCCTAAAGTATATCCAAACATGAGGGCTAGTTTGAGCTAGTTGCATCTAACCCACCCAAAAAAACAATCCAACCCAAGAGGTGCTAATTGGAGTTAGTTCTCCTGGTGCATTTATTGTCAATCTAACCCTATCATCCAAACACCTCTTTGGATGGAGTTAGTTCAGGGTTAGTCATGAGCTAGAAACTAAGTCTAACCTCTAGCTAAGTTGAGTATCCAAACAGGGTTGTGTTGTTGTTGCTGCTGCTATTCTTCTATGTATATCTAGACATCATCAGAACATTAAGGTAACACTCTTCCTTGTTTCTATGTCGCATAGTATTGCATATTTAGACATTAAGTACAGTGCATGTTGCTATGTAGCCTCAGATATATTACATATGGCCCTAGTTAACCTAATGATAAATGGGTTATAGATATATTCAGTTAAAAGTCTGATTCACCGATTAGTCCCTTCTTAGCCCCTGACCTATAAGGTACCAGCTACCGATATCCTGAACAGTGAGTATATATAAGCCATGGGATTAAACTAACCTCGATGGAAAACAACAGTCGTTCCCAGAATTGTCCTGTGTAGGTACATCGAGAGGCATGTTAAGCACAACAGGCTAAACATCAACCAAAATTATCCATCGCAGACAAAATAATCCAAAAGATAGCTTCAGTGTGCAAGTTTAAGCATGCTAGTAAAGCAAAACAAGTGGAAAGGTTTGTTAACTGCAATAGGCCTAACATTTAACAACAAGCAAACATAGTCATTCAAACTGGTATTGTGTCGGTCTAAGTACACTGGTTATTGTTAAATAAAAATGGAAAGGCATGTTAACTACAAGATACAGCAACCAAATGTAGTCATTCATAGTGGTATTGTTGAAACTGGTATTGATGAAATTGAACTGCACAAGTCATACTTGCACATATAGAACATCACATTGTGAATAACTGGAATAAACAAGGCATACTACAAACAACCAAAGATAGCATTTGAAACTACACATATGCGAACTACAAACAACCGAACAATCAAAAAACTTCAAAAGAGGCATATGCTAGCTATAACAGGCTTAACAGCAAGCAAATATATGCATTCCTATCGGTATGTTTAAAACTAGATTGATGAAATGTACTGCACAGTAAATAATTGAACATATAGAGCATCACATTGTGAACAACTGACATAAACAAGGTATACTGCAAACAACCAAATATAGCAATTAAAATTGGACATATTCTCACTACACTACAAAAGGGACTCGACAAAACAAATCATGGGTTTTCCCTGTGAAGAGGCATGGCAAAAAAAATTATGGGTTTCCTCACTTGTCACAGATGAGCTCATTCCCATGGGAAGAGCACGGACCCTGGATGTGCTCCATGTTGTCAGAGATAGGCTCCTTTCCCTTGGAAGAGCATGGCTGTAGGGTGCCCTCCCTGATGTCGCAAACGGGATCTTTCCCCTTGGAAGAGCAAACGGGCTCTTTCCCCTTGGAAGCGCCGAAGAGTGTTCCCTCCTCGTGGTTGCCGTCGATGAGGTATGACTTGGAAGTTGTGGATCCCAAGACAGCGTTGCAGAACATGTCCTTCAGAAATGACAAAAGGGGATCAATGGCGATGTATGATGGGAAATTCTTGACAGCGAGCCATAGGAGATCAGCGGCGGGGCCATGGATGAGATCAACGGCAGTTGAGCCCGAGGGGTTGGGGTGGGACACTTAACCTGTGACATAGCCCGCCTCAGGTCGTCACTTTCGACAACTCGATGTCGTCGCTGGCGTCCGCGACATACCTGCATACTCAAGGCTGCTGATTGAGTGTCTGCGGCCAGCAATGGTCGTTACCTTCCTCGATGATGTGGGGCGAAGAGACTGCGATACACCTCTTTTTGGCTAGTCGCTCCTTGAACTCCACGAGAAGCGTAGCCGAGCTTAGGCTGTGATGCTTTGGAGTGGGGGATGGGGATGGGGATGGGGATCTATGGGAAAGGGGGCGTTTGGCAGGCGTCATCTAAAAAACTCAGGGAAGCCTGGGTATGGAGATCGGTGGGTAAGCTGCATGGGCAAACTGGCAGATGTTGACAATGGAGGCCTTGCGGCGGTGGCGGCGGCCGGGGCCTTGCTAGGGTTTTGAGCGAGGGAGGGTGTGTGTGTGTGTGTGTGTGTGCGTGCCCGAGGAGGTTTTGGTGTGTGTGTGTGTGTGTGGAGGGGGTGGGGGTGTGTTTGAGGAAATGAAGCGGGAACTGAAAATTTTACTACGCGGGAGTCAAATGCGGGAGTGAAATGCCGGGGCTATTGAAAATTATTATGTTGGGCATCGCACATGGTCTGGAGATAACAACCATGTGTTATGAAAAAAACCTCGAGGTGGGCAGATATTTTCGAGGGATGCAGGCAGGTTTGGGAACAAGAAACACAATATAATTGTGTTATCAAATAGAAAAAGCTGCAGGCGGGTAGATATTTTTGAGAGGGGAAGCCTCGTGGAGCCCAATGTACTGTGTGGATGTGTGTGACAGGGGCACCGGCATGGCACACGTTTAGTTTAAGTGAACTGTGTCTGTTGCGCCATCCGACTTGTCTAATGTTCATAAATTTGGCGAAAACTGACGCATGAGAGGGTCAGAACACGAACACAATTGCTTGTGGGCCAATTTTATGTATGAAAAGGGTGTTTGATGTTCAAATACCAAATGAAAAACTTTGATGTGGCACCTATCTCGCAAAGCGCACGGTATTTCTTGCCCCCCCCCCCTCGTGTCCGCACGAAGGGAATCCTAAGCTATGAATGCATGTCCCCCTCCCCCAACCGAGGTTCACCTAGAAAAGTGAGAAGTAGCAGCCCCCCTTGTGTCGGCACGAAGGGAATCCTAAGCTATGAATGCATGCCCCCCAACCGAGGTTCACCTAGCAAAGTGCAAAGTATCACCCCCCCACACACACACACACACTTTCAGTCGGTAGGCCAGAGAGGCATCTCACCAAGATGAATCGTAAAATGGACCAAGACTAATCTACCTTGGTCGTACAACCTCTCTCTTGTTGTTGGCCAAAGTGATGGTCGTCCATGCGACCGTGGAGATGGGCTAGCTCGCCAATAATCACACAAGTAGCTAATCCCCGAGGACAACCACTGCATGTGTGTGGCCCAAACATATGTATGGAAAGGTGTGTTTTTTGAATACACAATGGAACAACTTTGATGTGGCACCGTGCTTTTGAACTAGAAATCCCCTCACTGAGTGAGGGTTAGGTTGATGATGCATATGTATGTCACACCACACTTCAAACCGACGACGGGGATTCATGCATGCGTGCATGCATAGTATATACGCTCAAACTTAATTAGGTATGAATCTCACCATGACCTATACTACGATAACATTAACCAAAGGAAGAATCTGCCATGGTAACCTATCTTGTTGTCGGTCAAGGTGATCATGGATGTCCACACGGGCCCACGAATATATAGGCCTGTCGCCGGTAACCACGCGAGGGACTGTACCATTCGAAGACACTACATGCATATGTATGGAGGTGATGCGTGCAGGCATGTTTGAATACCATTTCACAACATTGATGTGCCGCATGCGTCAAAAATCGTATAGTCCCCACACAGAGCGAGATCGATCGGTTCATGATGTGTCGTTGTACTAGCCACTTCGACTCGATGGGAGGGATTCATGCGTACACATGCATGTGTGTGTGCTCAAACTGTATCATGTCATCCTAGTGCATGACCTATATATATACCGTATTATAAGCAAAAAAATAATCCCCTCCTATGTCAAATTGACCTCTCTCGTTGTCAGCAAAAAAAGTAGTGATGGACAAGTGGGCCCACAGATGGAAAGCATCGATGTCACTGATAACCTCTTAAGTGGGTGTGAGAGGACAACCACCATTGTGCATGTGGGCCAAACATAAGTTGAATACCCAAAATTCACAACTTTGATGTGCCACATGCCTCAAAAACCGTAAAACCCCCACATAGAGTGAGGTTCATGAAGCATACTACATATGATGGTCCCCTTCCCCCTCTTTGACGCATACTATATGATCCTACCATAATACAATCCAAAAAGAATCCTCCTCGATGGTGAAATTAATAAACCTCTCCAGATGTAGGTCAAAGTGATGCATGCATCAACGATGGCCTCGCGGTCCCACAAATGTCCTAGCTAGGATAACCACCGCCTGCATGCATGTGACCCAAAGAGGTGTTGCGTGATGTTTGAATAGCCAATTTCACACCTTTGATGTGGCATGTGCCTGGAAACCGAAAAGTCCTGATACTCAGTAGGGTTTACTTGTCCACGGATGCGTACATATAGTATATATGCTAGTCCCCTCCCAGCTCTTCGACGTGTACCATATATATACTCCCACCATAACACAAACAAAAAAGATTCTACCTTGCTAGTCAAATCAACCTCACTATCGGCTGTTCATCAAAGTGATGGTCGACGACCTCACGGGCCCACAGAAAGCGTCACGTGCGAGTATCGAGTGTCGTGTAGGACAACCATCGACTGCATGTGGCCAAAACATGTATGTATGAAAGGGTTGTGTAATGTTTTAAATAACGAATTCATGACTCTGATGTGGCACTTTCCTAAGAAAACGACAAACCCACATGGTGGCTCACAACTCGTAGTGTACTGCGGGCCACCCGCCACCCCCCAGACGCACACACTCCCACACACACACACCGCGAATCCACCGCAACTACGATGCATGTTAAATTATCCCGCGGTGAACATATGTTACCGAAGGAGGGACGTTTTAATTTCGAAAAAGATACAGAGATCATTAAGACCTTTTAATACATTGATTGATTTTCTATGGGTATAATGTGCAAAAATCAAATTTGAGCTACATGCACACGTGACAGTGCACCTAAATGGATTGCAAAAACACATGTGTCTCATTGGGTGCATGTTTACTCCCCGTGCAAGAAATTTCAAACATTGAGAATCTTGATTTTTAAATTCTAGTACATCCAAAACTTACTTGAAGTTCATGAAACTTATCGTGTTGTCATATGGACACCAATACAGAGTGGCATTGTACTTTTTTGTCAAATTTGAGACCAGTTTTGATGTAATCTTTATCTAATTACAAATGGGAGATTATTAATAATTGGGAACCAATATCCCAAACAGATTATTTATTCAAACCGTGAGCATTAGACCAACAATGGATACGTGTCATGCTTGGGTTAAGCAATAAAGCGGCAGCATTAATCATCCAAATAGATAAACAATATACGTGTTGCCACGCGACCCGTGTGCCGTGCGAGTAGGCGTGAGTTAACGGGACGCATGCGAGCAGTCCGCCGTGCCGGCAGACCAGGAGGCATGCGTGTAGGTGTGTGAATTGAAGGAGGCATGCTCACCGTGCAGTGTCATCGGGAGGCGTGCGAGTAGCTGTGTGAAACTATGGTAGGCATGCCAGCAGTCCGATGCGTAGGCTCACCGGGAGGTGAGCCAGTGGTTTGACCGCCATCCGCCTCTCTCCTACTACTCCCACTACTCCATATTAATGGTGCGCCCGTGCAGCTGCACCCCCATCCTCGCCACACACACAATCCTCTCTCTCTACTTGCATCCTCGACGCAGCTCTCAGTCCTCAAAGCCGTCAGTGTATGAGGATGCCACCGAAGTGCCCCATCGGAGGGAGTGGTGACGCCGGGGCTGCTAAAGCAACAACTCACGACATGGAGATGGAGACAGAGGTTGCCGTCACCGCCGGTGAGTTATCACTTCACCCTAACGCCGTCGAGCTTCCACAGTCGGAGGCGGAGTTCCACACCGACTCTGGTGATGACTCGGGCGATGACTTTGACAACCACTCCGGCGACGACTTCGACGATGACGCACAATTGGTTAGTCATCTATACCCGTTTATGTGTCAAATAGATCCTAGGGTTTCTTTGGTTACTCCTGCCTCCCCCTTTTTGGAATAGGAATCCTATGGTTATGTTCTCCCAATTCATGAAATCTGAGTAAGTTTCATTAGATCGGTGTAGTGTATTGATGGTTTCAGTGGTACAAGTGATAAGTGATTAGTTGTTTCATCTATGCAAATGATTTCTGCTAGTAATCTGACAAGGGGTTAGTGTTCGTGCTAATAATTCCTAGCCAGAACTTGACAATTGATTTTGAATGACCTACATATATGTTTGTGCCATTATTTTCTTCGACATTGGTCTCTACATAGATGTCTGTGCTTAAAAATCAAACCATAATCTGTGGATATGTATAAAAAATAGCCATAAATTCCTAATCCTACTTCACGGCATGTCAACATTGATTTGATGCATAATTTTGGCAACTACCAAATGTTTGCTAGAGATTAGTATGTAAACATTAATTTGACGCCACATTTTTTTACTATTTGTATAGGTGTTGTTTGACGATGTGGACAGCGAGGATGAAGATGTCCAGAGGAGGTACAAGAGGCAAATCCTGAGGGAGCTTTATGAGGGAATGCATAACAGGCGTATTAGGACCTGGGACGGTGGCTATCGATGCCCATTTTGCAACCACAAGCTTCATGACATGTATCAAAGTGTTCTGGCGTATGCAAGAGGACAGGCCGTTGGCTCCTTCAAGCAGAAGTATTCTTGCAGGGTGGCGCATGGCACGTACGCCGAGTAGTTGGAGAAGCTTCGAGATCATGCCGGCATGTGAGATCAGATGTGGTACCAAACTATGTACGCTTGAATATGCTTAATGATGGTTGAACTATGTACTTACGGTTGAACTATGCTTGTGTATGTGTACGCTTATTATCTATGTCTGAGTATGTTTAATCTATGTTTACTTATGTCTAACTGTGGGATATGGATGCAATCATTTCGGTTGATGGAATCAACCTCCGTTCTCGTTTATTTGTCCCTTTATAATTTGTGTTAAATTTTAAATAAAAATTTAACTGACAAAATGTTAGTGCAGGTCAACAAAAACTATATCGTTGGATGCGTATTTGAACATAGTGTTCAACGATATAATTTTTGCTTACATGCATAAACATTTTTTAGTTAAATATTTGGTCAAAATTTGGTACAAATTACAAATTACAAATATTTGGTCAATCACACATGGTTCCCAAAATTGGAACCGTCTGTAATGACTTTTCATTTTCCTATTGCGTCAATCACACACGGTTGGCTCTAGCAAACCGTTGCTTCCGAAATTCCTTGTGGGACAGAAAACCCTCACCACCCAATTCAAAAAAGAAAAAATAAAACCCTCACCATCCCCACATCACAAAAACCATCACCCCACCCGCCACCCCCTCCGGTCCCCATTCACACCTGCACAAGCTCCTCTGCGTCTATGCATGGCACTGCCTATCGCGGCGATAACCACTTACCTCGACGCCTGCCACCGCCAGGCTACCGGCAAAACCCACCGCATTTCGCCACTTCCGCTTGCCGCCGCCTATAGCCATCGGCTTTCTCAACGCTGCTCACGGTAGACCTAGCTCCGCTCGGTTTGGGAATCTGCCGTACTAAGGGTTCTTTCTCATGGACAACAAGGTAACTAATTTAATGAGATATTATCTCATCTCTTATCCCAGTTCATCTGCTTCCTTTAATCACCTGGCTGCTATCGCCGTGAATTCATTTTTATACGAGCTAATTTCAGGGTTTTCTTTCATTCATAGAGTGTACAGTGTGTGGACACATCAGGACTTTGCATCCTCCATCAAACATTCCATCTCACTGTACTAGATGACTTGAGGATGCGCATGGTATGTTCAATCTCACCCTAAATCGGTTGGCATGGCCTACTTTCCTGAACATATTCTAAATATTGCTACATTTGGATAAAAGGTGGCACATGCACCATATACATCAAAGGGGATTTTTCCCCACTTCTTTCTATATAAGGCAAATTAACTATGTAGTGTTCTTTCAATTACTCTCATATTTCCATGACATCATGTTTACCCTATATGTTTAATTATAGATTTTTGTCCTTCGATTTCAATTGTTCTACAGTTCTTTCAATTTGGGCCCGTATTTGCATGTTACCACATTTTCTTTAACAATCCTACTATTTTCTGCAGCGCGTCCATTGCTATGCAACAGAATCTGTTGTGCACAATCTTTCCCTTTACATAAATCAAGACTGCATGGATGTCATACTGAACACAAACTATGGATTTACAATCATTGCTACTATAAGACTTGATGAACGTGGTGACTCCTATTTTAGCACTGGCCTTTGGAAAGAAATTTCTAAGTTTTATGTACTAAAAGCTGGCACTAAAATTGCACTGCACATAAAAGAGCCTAGTCATGAGATATATGCTAACTTCCCCGGCGATATCATCCGTCCAGACTTTGTTCGAAGTAAGTTTTCTTTTCAAGTATCTGCATGCTGACTTACCCAGCAATATCAAATGATTGTGTAGTATTTCAGCAACCAATTATTATTCCATTTTCTTACTATATTCCTACCTAATAACTTCTAGTTACCAACACACTTTTCTATTGCCCTGTTTTAACTAAATATTCCCTGTACACCCACTTCTATCAGAAACCGCCGCTGATAAGGAGACTCCAGAGGTGGAGAACGGGGCTGCCAACAAGCGGAGGCAGGGCGAGCAAGAACCGCAAGTGACTCCAGCAGGCCTGGACATCATCAGCAGCCTCCCCGGTGATATGTTGACAGTCATCATCTACCTCTTCCCAATCAAATATGGGGCACGGACAACCGTCCTTTCCCGTGGTGGTGCCCCTATGGAACTCCATCCCTCTCGACCTCATCGACACCCACGAGCTTTGCCATGGCTATCGCAAAAGCTTGGATGCGTTCTCCAAGATCCTCGGCAGTCACCTTGGCCCAACCAGAGGCCTTAGAATGGGCAAGTTCCGTTCCAATGGCAAGGACCGAGCCAAGCTTGGTGACTAGTTCCGATCCCCCGCCCTAGATCAGCTCGAGGAGGTCACTTTTGATGATGGGAATATGCGCTCGCTGCCAACATCCGCACTCTGCCTCGCACCCACGTTGCACGTCCCCAAGTTCAGGAACTGCCATTCCCCCGCCCCCTTAATGACGGGCCCGCTCTTATTCTACCACGACTGAAGCACCTCGAGCTTGTCGCCATATGCCTCCCAAATGGTGACATGGAGCACCTGCTCCGTGGCTATACTGCAATTGAGTACCTTCGTCTTCAGGCGAACAATGGGTTGAGTAGCTGCCAGATCACCTTCATGACTCTCCGGACTATTTATGTGTGTTGTTGGTGCGGTAGGAAGACATCACAAGATGTGTACCACGGTATGGTCATTGAGGACACACCTGCACTTGAGAGATTACTTGTAGTTGATCAAGAAGGTCCAGCAAGAATCAATGTCATTTATGCGCTGAAATTGACAGTGGAGGGCTACTCGTCTGATAAATACTCTGAACTTGTTATTGGATCCACACCCATTCAGGTACAACAGCCGCCTTCTACCTCTCCTTCTACAAGTTAACATTATTTCTAATTTTGAAGATGTATGTTCATCTGTCATCCAAAAAATGATCCCGACAAGCTTGACCTCGAAACTACGCACAGTGAAGGTCTTGGCGCTATAATCTATCGGCCCAACCTGGAGCAAGTTGTCGGTTTCCTAAGATGCTTTCCGTGCCTAGAGAAGCTATATATCGAGGGGATATTCCTTTCCTTTAAATGTTAAACATAAGGGAGTTCAATTTGTGACACCTTTTTCCAAGTTTACAATGACAATGTACTACGATTTCTGAAGGATTCTTTTGGAGGATTTCACTACATACATGCCCCCCCATATTGGTTGCTTGATCCATATGATTACAATCCATAAGCATTTCTTCTTTGGATTCATCTGTACTAGTTTTCTTAGGGAACTTTTCATCCACTCCAACCTCTTGTGAAGAAGGCTACATTTTTCTAGATTGTAATCAAGTGCCCATGTTAATCATGTCAGATCGAAGATGGCATGTTAGTGCATTTTACAAATCCTGCAAACCAAATAGGCATGTAGTAGTGTTCAAAACTGCATGTAGGCACTAACATGTTTTCTTCTTTTGCAGATATGATTAGGCCCAGTGATGGATAATGTGATATAATATAACAATCACGTCAAATGTCCATATCTGCATCTCTCAAAAATTACTTTGTGCTCCTACCGAGGGACCTTACCGGAGATTATATTCGCTAGGTTCTTTGTTGTCAGAGCAAGGGTGCTGAAGGTAATAAGGTTTGCCCCACAGTTATTTCGCAAAAACGAATGGTTTATTGATCAGCGCCGGCGCCGGCGGTAGAATGGAATAGCCTCCAAAAATGCTGAATGTCAATTTGGAACTTCAAATGACAGAGTAATAAGAAGTCATCATGTCAACCCCATACATGACTTCTCAGTGGCTGACCCCTTTGCAAAAATTATGAGGTTTTGAAACCAGACTTAGAAGTTGTAATATTAGTTTGAACCTTCTCAGTGGCTGATATCCATGTTCAGTGGATCAGCACGAGCATTTGCAGCTAATGAGATGAATTTCATTTCTAATATCAGTTTGAACCTTGTAATCTTCGAATTTGAGCCATATAACTCTGGGTTTTGAACCATGTAATATTTTGAGCTTTCGTGGTACAATCGTTGAAATGGCATTGTATGAGACTCGTATATTGGTAGTACTATTTTCACCTTAATATGCAATGGTCTTAGATTTTATAAACCATTCTTGAATCTGTTTACCTTGTCGATCTCGCAGCACACAACCTGTATAGCTAACTCGACTGCGGTCTTCAACATTATTGCACACAGTTGATTTCTCCAATCGTGTGCCCTGTAGAGCACATAATTAATTATCGCACTCGAGCGTCCATCATCACCCTTCTGTGTAACTTTGACCTCATCACCCACGGTTAAACTTATGACCGAAGTAATTCCACACACTTCATTTTCACAAAGCTTTTTGCTAATAAATGCCCATGATTTGTCCCTCTTCTAGCCAATGCATGGCCAAACTATCTGGGCAGGAAGCTTGCACAATAGTGCGGGAACAGGCTCACGGATGATACATTTGGCGCCTCTTCGAGCCCACACGTGGTCAAACGAAATGTGTGCGGGGCAGTGTTGTCAAGCATGCACTGGAATCCTCCGCTATGAACGCTGTGACAAGAAGTGATGATTACAGGCTGGCCGGCCCCCATTTATTACAGCGGCCATTTAATACTTTGATACATCTCCAACGTATCTACTTTTCCAAACACTTTTGCCCTTGTTTTGGACTCTAACTTGCATGATTTGAATGAAACTAACCCGGACTGACGCTGTTTTCAGCAGAACTGCCATGATGTTGTTTATTGTGCAGAAAACAAAAGTTCTTGGAATGACCTGAAAATCCACGGAGATAACTTTTGGAAAATATAAAAAATACTGGCGAAAGAATCAAGGCTAGGGGGCCCACACACTGTCCACAAGGGTGGGGGGCGCGCCCTCCCCCTAGGCATGCCCCCATATCTCGTGGGCCCCCTGAGGCTCCACCAACCTCAAATCCAACTCTATATATTCCGTTTTGCAGAGAAAAAACTCAGAGAGAAAGTTTCATCGCGTTTTACGATATGGAGCCGCTGCCAAGCCCTAATCTCTCTCGGGAGGCCTGATCTGGAGTCCGTTCGGGGCTCCGGAGAGGGGGATTCGTCGCCGTCATCATCATCAACCATCCTCCATCACCAATTTCATGATTCTCACCGCCGTGCATGAGTAATTCCATCGTAGGCTTGCTGGACAGTGATGGGTTGGATGAGATTTACCATGTAATCAAGTTAGTTTTGTCAGGGTTTGATCCCTAGTATCCACTATGTTTTGAGATTGATGTTGCTATGACTTTGCTATGCTTAATGCTTTTCACTAGGTCCCGAGTGTCATGATTTCTTGATCCTATCTTGCAAGTCTATATTCACCAATTATGTGTTATGATCCGACAACCCCGAAGTGACAATAATCGGGATACTTCTCGGTGATGACCATAGTTTGAGGAGTTCATGTATTCACTATGTGCTAATGCTTTGTTCTGGTTCTCTACTAAAAGGAGGCCTTAATATCCCTTAGTTTCCACTAGGACCCCACTGCCACGGGAGGGTAGAACAAAAGATGTCATGCAAGTTCTTCCCATAAGCACGTATGACTATATTTGGAATACATGCCTACATTACATTGATGAACTGGAGCTAGTTCTGTGTCACCCTATGTTATAGCTATTACATGAGGAATCGCATCTGACATAATTATCCGTCAATGATCCAATGCCTACGAGCTTTTCACATATTGTGCTTCGCTTATTTACTTTTCCGTTGCTACTGTTAGAACTACTACAAAACTGCTATCTTTACTTTTGCCACTGTTACCGTTACTATCATATTACTTTGTTACTAAATACTTTGCTACAGATACTAAGTTATCCATGTGTGGTTGAATTGACAACTCAACTGCTAATACTTAAGAATATTCTTTGGCTCCCCTTGTGTCGAATCAATAAATTTGGGTTGAATACTTTACCCTCGAAAGCAGTTGCGATCCCCTACACTTGTGGGTTATCAAGACTAATTTCTGGCGCCGTTGCCGGGGAGCATAGCTCTATTCTTTAAGTCACTTGGGATTTATATCTGTTGATCACTATTAGGAACCTGAAAGACGAAAGAACTAAGATTTTACCCTCAACTACGAGGGGAGGTAAGGAACTTGCATCTAGCTCTGCGCTAGATTCTCCTTCTGTTATTAGTAAGCTTGCAACACCTAAACCTGCTACTGCTTTGAATTCTGATATGTCGCATGTTATTGATGATGCCACTTCTGCTATGCATGATACTTATGATGAAACTACTTCTGTGCGTGATACTACTATTCCATTAGGTGAATTCCTTGATGAACAACTTGCTAGGGTTAGAGAGAATGAAATTATTGAAGATGCTATTATTGATGATAGTGGTGATGAAAGTTCTCCCCCTGATTATGAATTACCTGTTGTTCCTCAAGGTTATGTTATGGATGAGGAAGTTGCTAGAGCTATTTTTGCTTGCAAAGATAGATATGATCTTAAGAAGTTATTAGCTAAATGGAAGCAGCAATCTCTTAATGCTAGAATGAAACCTGACCCTGCTTTTGCTACTTCACCTATATGTGTTACTGATAAGGATTATGAATTCTCTATTGATCCTGATATAATTACTTTGGTTGAATCTGATCCTTTTTATGGTTATGAATCTGAAACTGATGTTGCACATCTTACCAAGCGAAATGATATAGCCACCCTGTTTACTAATGATGAGAAGTCTCGCTATTATTATATCCTTAAGATATTTCCGTTCTCACTAAAGGGTGATGCTAAGACTTGGTTTAATTCTCTTGATCCTGGTTGTGTGCATTGTCCCCAGGATATGATTTATTACTTCTCTACTAAATATTTCCCTGCTCATAAGAAAGAAGCTGCCTTGCGAGAAATATATTATTTTGTGCAAATCAAAGAAGAGAGTCTCCCACAAGTTTGGGGAGGCTTCACCGATTACTTAATGCTTTGCCTGATCATCCTCTTAAGAAAAATGATATTATATATATCCTTTATAATGGACTAACCGATGCTTCCAAGGACTACTTTGATAGTTGTGTTGGTTGTGTTTTCAGGGAAGGAACAGTCGACCAAGCTGAATTACTATTGAATAATATGTTGACTAATGAAAATAATTGGACTCTTCCTGAGCCAATTCCTAAGGCAATCCCTGAGCCAATTGAGCCAATTCCTAAGCCTATTCCTAAACCTACTCCGAAGAAGAGGGGTGCTCTATTTCTAAGTCCTGAAGATATGAAGAGGCAAAGAAATCAATGAATGAAAAAGGTATTAAAGCTAAAGATGTTAAGAATTTTCCTCCTATTGAAGAAATAGATGGTCTTAATATACCGCCTCTTGAAGAAACACATTGTCTTGATAACCCAACACCGGTAGTAAAGGTAAATTCTATCTATAGATATGATAAAGTTGAAATTTCGTCTATTAAATTTCATAGCCCATGCTTAGACGAATTTGATGACTTTATGGATAGACAAGAAAGTTTTAGTGCTTATGTTGGTAGAGAATTGAAGAATAATGCTTTCGAAATAGGAAGCTTGAGTGATTATATGGCTAGAGTTAAAGGTGAACTTAAACTCATTAGCAAATATGCTTCTATGGTTACCACTAAAGCTGAGCAAGTACCTAAAGCTCAAAGTGATTTGCTTGATGAATTAGATAATAAACATGACTTTGATGTTAGAGTGGCTACAAGAACTGGTAGAATGACTCAGGAGCCTTTGTATCCTGAAGGCCACCCTAAGAGAATCGAGCAGGATTCTCAGAGAAATAATTTAGAGGCACCTAGTGTTGATGTCAAAACCGGCGAATCTTGGGTAGGGGCTCCCGATCTGTGCATCTAAGGCTAATGGTAACAGGAGGCAAGGGACATGATGTTTTACCCAGGTTCGGGCCCTCTCGATGGAGGTAAAACCCTACTTCCTGCTTGGTTGATCTTGATGATATGAGTATTACAAGAGTTGATCTACCACGAGATCGTAGAGGCTAAACCCTAGAAGCTAGCCTATGATGATTATGATTGTCCCTATACGGACCAAACCCTCCGGTTTATATAGACACTAGAGGGGGCTAGGCTTTACACAGAGTCGGTTACAAAGAAGGAGATCTAATATCCGGATCGCCAAGTTTGCCTTCCATGCAAAGGAGAGTCCCATCCGGACACGGGACGAAGTCTTGAGTCTTGTATCTTCACGGCCCAATAGTCCGGCCCAAGTATATAGTCCGGCTATCTGGATACCCCCTAATCCAGGACTCCCTCAATAGCCCCTGAACCAGGCTTCAATGACGATGAGTCCGGCGCGTAGATTGTCTTCGGCATTGCAAGGCGGGTTCCATCTCCGAATACTCCAAAGCAGATTAAGCATTGTGTCCGGTTCTGCAAGATAATTTCCACACACCACCGTAGAGAGCATAACACTTCACAAATCTGATCTGTTGACAAAACGTTTTACGGCACGCTCATACGCCGTGGCCCGGCCCAACGCGAACCGTTTTTTCTTGGCCCACCTCGACATGTGTTGCGAGGCGATTTCGTTGGCACGCCTTGCCACAGCAGAGATCGTGTTCCTCTTATCGCGGGATCTTCCATCAATACGGGCGCGTGGAATCCCACGACGCCTGTTGGTATGACTCCGTGTTTTTAGGTAAGTCCTGAGCGGTTACGCTGTGGACGCTTGATATTCACCCCCTTTATAGAGGGGCTGAGGCCTATCCCTCTTTTCTACCTTGCTTGCGCCTTTTCGCATCTCGAGTTCTAACACCCGAAGCCCAAGCTCAAGTACTTCGTATCTTCAATCATGTCCGGATCCAAGATTCACGGAAGGTGGATGGACTCCTTGGTCACAGAGGAGGACATCGCGAAGCTTAGGGAGGTTAGATATCTCATCGCCGACATCACGCACAGGCTTCCTGCTCCAGAGCAGGTCATCCCTACTCCCGAGCCCAACGAGAGCATTGTATTTGTTTCTCACTTCCTACGCGGCTTAGGCTTCACCCTTTATCCCTTTGTGAGAGGGCTCATGTTCTATTATGGGCTAGATTTTCATGATCTAGCACCAAACTCCATCCTTCACATCTCGTCGTTCATCGTTGTGTGTGAAGCTTTTCTCCGCATCACCCCGCACTTTGGCTTATTGCTCAAGACCTTCAATGTGAAGCCAAAGATGATTGAGGGGCGACACGCGGAGTGCGGTAGTGCTGTAATAAGAAGGGATGCCGACGCCCCATGGCCAGAGGGCTCCTTCCTAGAGGTGTCCGATCTATGGCAGCGGAGCCGGTTTTACGTCACGGATCCCAGAGGCACAAAGTGGGTGGCTGCCCCCGGCTTCCGTTCGGGCCCTCCGCCTCAAATGGCGTCATGGGCCAATGTAGGACGGGATTGGGGGCCTGCTAATGATGTACCAACCTTGTAGAGCCGCATCCGGGAGCTTCTTCAGAGGGACATTAGCCTTGTCAGCATAATTCAGGTAATGCTAGTCCGACGGATGTTGCCGTGCAAATGCTGGCCTCTCTAGATGTGGGAGTTCAATCCGGAAGGTCTGTGGACTATTCTGCACTTCTTCGGCATGACGCTCGAAGGGATGTGTAAGTTATTCTTCGGACCACAAGTAAAGTGTCCGGACACCACCGATATGCGTGCCTGAGCTGCAACTGCCTACATACCCAAGTAAGTAACCCAGAAACCGAACACTTCATTTATAGCTATCATAACTTTATTCTGAAAATCCTCCATGGCCAGGAATGGCTCAGCAAGGCAGAGAGAATCAAGTGTCTGGCGCCACTTCCCGAAGGCTCGCCTAGTCCCGCCATAGCCAAGATGATTGGTCGTGTGCTAAGTAAAGTGCCCTCGGGGAAAGACGAAGGGAGGAACAAAGAAGCAGAATTTCACACATTGCACATCCAAACCGGGGGAATTGCTACCTCCCCAAAGGAGGATAGTCAGGGACGGGAATCTAAGGTCTCCTCCCCTCGCGGGAAGAAGAGGTCCGCCTTCGAAGACTTGGAGACGGAGGTCCCAGAGAAGGGAAGAAAACTTCACCAGGGGGCCCTGCCCCGAAGGGCGTCCTCACCGTGTCATGCCCGCAAATGGGCCAGCCCTCAGCCGAGCTGTAAGTTAATCATGGATACGAAGCTACTGCTTCCTCCACCAAGAACAATAACCAGGATCCATTCTTTACAGTCCATCTAGCAGCTCTTCTCGACAGAGTTCGTCTTCGGGGGATCTCCTTCTGGAGATGATGGAGAGTGAAACCCCACCAACCTCCCCGCCTCATGGCGCGGGCGACCCTGAGGTGTCGTCACGGAGGAGTCCAGATCTGCCGAGGCCAGAAGCTAATACTTCGGCCGCCCTGAGCCCGGAGCGTTCAGCTCCCATGGGAGGCAATAAGAAGGGTCCGGCACAGTTTGGCGACCGGTCGGACACGCTGACGGGCCTTCTGGAGCGAGCTGCTCTCTCGGAGGATCACCATTCATTAATGAGCATGGTGCTTGAGAAGATTTCATCCGCCACAAGTGGGTTTGAATGGAGCTTTTACAAGCCTGCTCAGAGGCTTTGAGGTATTTAATGAAAATACGTAATTGTTGGCTGTGATGCACGCGCTAGGTGTGCTCCATATGGATAGTAGCCCCTAAGACTCTGGTTGCCAGCCCAAGGCGACAAACGGAGGATCACATTGTTAAGTAATGATCGCACTGTATTTATGCGCAGGTGGCTAAGGATCCGGCAGCCGACCGGTCCGTTGAAGTCGCCGAACTGAGGAGGCAGATTGGAGTTATTGATGATGATATCACACTTGTGAACGAGCGGCTCAACGAGTCACAAGGTATGTGCTCTGCTTCCCATATTGTTTATAGGAAAAATTGAGAGGAACTTAATGTTAATATGATATGCTTCGACTGCAGGCGGAGCTGCTGCCGTGGAAGCCCTGAGGGCGGAACTTGCCCTGGCCAAGGAACAAGCCCGGGCTAGCAATGCGGCTGCCCTAAAGGCGGCCGAAGAGTTGAGAGCCGAACAGGATGCTCATCGCCAAAGCGAAGAAAAAATAGCCGAAATGGCTGTGGAGCTGAACAATGCCGCCAACCGGTATGAACACCTTGAAAAAGAGAATCAGGATAATTCGGCTGACCTGAAGAAGGCACTTGATGTGGCCAAGGAGACGCGGTCCGAAAGTAGGGATGTGCGGGAGGAGCTTCGACAGGCCGGAGAAATCGCGGCTGGAAACCCCTATTTATTGCGGATGAAGTTTTTAGATCCAAAGTACGCTCGTCTGGATTGACGCTGGAGCCCTACAGACGCGTATGCGGATTTGGCAAAGAGTACGACTGATGTGGTCAAGTTTTTCGAGGATCAAAAAGATAATGAAGTGGAAAAGCTGTTCTAGTCGCAATTCAGTGCTCCAACGCGCCCATTGCCGTTGAGTGAGAAGATGGCTGCTGTGGCCGAGCTCCATAGACTGTCCGGTCTTGCAATGCGGTCTGTAATAGACCATCTATGGCCGAAGGGGCCTAAGCCGGACAGTTATTTTGGTTTAGTGCAACAATTACTTGGTGTCGTATCGCGGATCGATGACATGAAGAGGTCGGCGCGCATAGAGGGTGCACGGATGGCTCTTGCCCGCGTTAAAGCATATTGAACAGATATGGAGGCCACCATCATTGCGACCCAGAATCCGGCGGGAGGCCAGGATCTGGCCAAGCACTACTTGGAGCAGGTACCAGAAGGTGTTCGCTTAATAGAGGCTCAGTGCTCGAAGAATGTCATGTTCGAGTGACAAATCGTATCATTGTAAAAACAATGTTATTTTAATTATGGAGGCTATATTTATACTTTTTGCCCGATAGTGTTATTGTGCCTCCTGTGCGGCCGTTGTATGTATATATGCAATTCTGAAAGTTAGGACTCGTTGGCTTTAGCCCCCACACATATAATGCGGGGGTGTTCGCGATGCGTAGTCACACTTGATCCAATGTCTTGGTCCATTAAGGAAGTGATCGCACGTCGAACTAGGCAACCGGACTATATAGCTTTAACACTTTCACTTAGCCATAGGAGTTTGACGGTCGGGCTACTATGTAGCCCTTGGTACTTTTGCATGCATCCGAATACGGGCGCATCTGTACATGACCGGGAAACGGTCCTTCGTTAATGTGGAGGAATCCTAAAGATTCTGATAAGTCTTCGAGTGGTTGAATAGTCTCTCGCTATATCATGACAGTCAGTTTTCGGCTTTCTCTACTGAGGTGCTCATCCGGAATAACTAGGGCACAATCTCAGTAGTTCTCCTTTGGCCGCTTTAGCCGATAAGAACGGAACGTAAGGCGGCAAACCTAGGAGCTGGGCAAACCCAACATTTGACCAAAGACATGATTCGGAGCTGATGCATATAAGGCCAAACTCACGACGCCGAACACTCCCGAGGTATTCGGACTTTATAACATACACTGGGCTGAGTAACGCCCTTTATTATGAACCCTGTATTTCCAGGTACGTGCATTAGTCTGTCGTGGCGAAATGCCAATAACGGCAGTATCCTCTGTGGGTGTAGTACCCATGGGATGTGTAAGCAACAAGAGACAATAAAAAAGGTTTACACAGGGGCTTAATATAAAGAGAAACCTTTGAGCGGGGCCCTGCTGCACGTCTACGCCTTTGTCTCCGTTGTGCCGTGTCCTGGAAGGGTGTCGCACGAATGGTGTCTGTAAGAAGGAAAACTCATGTAGAAGAGTATGACGTAAGCGTGCAAAGAGTTGGCTATCACCAATGGATAGTAAAAGTGTAAGACACTGGCATGTTAATAAGGTCAAGCCAAGAGTTGGGCTTTATTAAATATCTATAGCCCCAGGTGTCCTCTATGGGATTACATGTGTGGCGCCCAGATCAGGTTTATCTGGGCTGCCGGACTCGTCTAACCGTGTCCGTTGTCTTGAAGACCAATCATGTGTTCTGGTATTAGAGGCCGCTTAGTGTCCGGCTGCTAGAGTCATCTCATACTTTTCCTCGCGTAAGGAACGCTCTGTATTTCCGTTGACGGTGATGACACCACGTGGACCGGGCATCTTGAGTTTAAGGTAGGCGTAGTGCGGTACTGCGTTGAAGCGGGCGAAGGCCGTTCTCCCGAGCAATGCATGATAAGCACTTTGGGGAGGGGCGATGGTGAAGAGTAGTTCTTTGCTTCTGAAGTTGCCTGGGGAACCGAATGTCACCTCTAGTATGAGGGAGCCCCTGCAGCGGGCTTCAACGCCTGGCATCACCCCTTCAAAGGTGCTGTTACTTTGGCTGATTCTGGATGGGTCTATCCCCATCCCGCGGACAGTGTCCTGGTATATTAGATTGAGACTACTGCCGCCATCCATGAAGACGCGAGTGAGATGGTATCCGTTGATTATTGGGTCGAGCACCAAGGCAGCTGACCCTCCGTGTCGCATACTAGTCGGATAGTCCCTGTGATCGAAGGTGATCGGGCAGGCTGACCAGTCGTTATGTTTGGGGGCGACGGGCTCTATAGCGTATGCGTCTCTGAGCGCGCGTTCGCGCCTTCTCATGGGTATGTGAGTCGCGTGGATCATGTTCACTGTTTTTACCTCTGGTGGGAATTTTTTCTGCCCCAGTGTTCAACTGGCGAGGCTCATCCTCGTCTTCACTTGGTGTTTCCCTTCCCTTCTATTTGACATTTAATTTGCCGGCCTGCTTAAAGACCCAGCATTCTCTGTGACTGTGGTTCGCAGGATTTTCGGGGGTGCCATGAATTTGGCACGGTCTGTCCAGGACTTTGTTCAGGCCGAACGGTCCCTCTTTGCTGCCTTTAAATGGCTTCTTTTGTTGACCGGGTCACGAGCCCCTGAATCCGGTGTTAACCGTTGTGTTGTCTGGAATTTCTTCCTTGTTTTGATGTTTGTTTTTATTGCGTTGCGGCTTCCTGTTTCCATCCCTGATTTCGGATGTACCTGGGTCGCTGGTGCCTCTAGGGGCCAACCAGCTATCTTCACCCGCGCAAAAGCGGGTCATTAGGCTTGTTAAGGATGCCATTGTCCTCGGCTTTTCTTGGCCGAGGTGTCTGGCGAGCCACTCGTCCCGGATACTATGCTTGAAGGTGGCTAAGGCTTCGGCATCCGGACATTCAACAATTTGATTCTTCTTAGTGAGGAATCTGTTCCAAAGCTTGCGGGGGGACTCTCCGGGCTGTTGAATTATGTGACTTAAATCTTCCGCGTCCAGAGGTCGGACATAGGTCCCTTGAAAATTGGCCCTGAAAGCATCCTTGAGTTCCTCCTAACTTCCGATTGAATTTTCGGGGAGGCTTTTCAACCAGTGCCGAGCTGGTCCCTTCAACTTGAGGGGAAGGTACTTGATGGCGTGGAGGTCGTCCCCACGAGCCATGTGGATATGCAGGATAAAATCCTCAATCCAGACCCCGGGGTCTGTCGTTCCGTCATATGCCTCTATGTTCACAAGTTTGAAACCCTGTGGAAATTTGTTGTCCAGTACCTCCTCGGTGAAGCACAGAGGGTGAGCAGCCCCTCTATATTTGGACGTGTTGTGGTATGCCATAGGTTGTTGTTGTGTCTGGTGCTGATTCCGAACTGGTATTTGATCAGTCTGATCGTTTTGGTGACCATAGTCCTGCGTCGGGGCGTGTCCTTTAGATCCATAGATGGACCTGGTCGCTCCGGCCTTTTTATCTAGGAGCTCACGTAAATCGTGTGCGGCGTCCGTAGCTGCTCTATTGCGGTTATGAAGTGGTTTGTCTAGCCTACTGGCCGTATTGTTCTTCGGTGGAACGGCCACATCGTCGAATTCTGGCAGCAGCTTGCGCTTTGGATAGCTCTTTGTGTGGCTATCGTTGCTGTATTTTTCTTCAGTGTCTAGCACTTTATTCCATCTGCGATTGAGCGTTTCCTGTGCGGCTTTAAGCTTTTGCTTCTGCTTCTTTAGACTTCTCGCAGTGGCCATAAGCCTTCTTTGGAGGTTATCACGTTCCAAACGTGTTTCTGGGATGATGAATGCGTCGTCGTCCGGACTGTGCTCTTGTCCCAGGGCAATTTGATGAGTTCGTCCCTCGGGATCACTGTGATCGGGCGTCTGCTTCGGGCTATGTTCGGCGTGACCTGGCTCATCCTGCTCCATCGCTGGGTCCATACGGTCGTTGTTGCCTTCGGAGTTGACTGGGGTGTCGATCTTTGTAGCGCTGTTATCGCTATTTTTACTGTGGCTGGACTTAGAGCGGCGTCTGCGCCGTCGTTTCGGCTTTTGTCCGGGGGTTTTATCCTCCGTTTTGTCGCCATCGTCCTCCTTAGGCGTATCCACCATGTATATATCATATGAAGAGGTGGCAGTCCAGCGCCCTGTGCATGGTGGTTCTGAATCGTCTCCTGCGTCGACGTCCATACCGTCAGTGTCATCAGAGTCGAAGTCAAGCATGTCCGTTACGTCGTCGACAGTGGCTATGAAGTTGGTGGTGGGTGGGCAATGAATTTCTTCGTCACGTGCTTCACCCTTGAGCCATACATAGTTCGGTCAAGAGTCTCGTAACGAAGAGAGAGACTTTAATGAGTTCAGCATGTCGCCAAAGGGCGAGTGCTGGAAGATATCCGCAGAGGCAAATTCCATTACCAGAGCCCAGCCAGAATCGGCGGGCTCGTGGGTGCACGGTCTGGGGCCTACAACCAGACACGAGTCCAGGGGTCTGGAGGCACAGGCTTCCTTGAGGGTGAAGTCTGTGTTCGGCTCTACCGCTGATGAGTGTACGGCCTCCGAGGCGGGGTCCATCCACCCGTCCTCGAACGACGCGATCTACCCTGGATTTAGGTCCGGAGCTCCTGTAGGTGCGATATCCCGAGTATTGTCAGACATCATGTCTAAGCCGTGCTCGTCGTGACTGTTCAGTCCTCCTTGCATAGGCCCGAATCCGTCAAAGATCAAGTCTCTACGGATATCGGCCGTGAAGTTCAAGTTTCCAAACCTGACCTGATGACCAGGGGCGTAGCCGTCGATCTGCTCCAGATGGCCAAGCGAATTGGCCCGCAGTGCGAAGCCGCCGAACACGAAGATCAGTCCGGGGAGAAAAGTCTCACCCTGGACCGTGTTGTTGTTGATGATTGAGGGAGCCATCGAGCCTTGAAGCGACGACACAGAGGAACTCTCAATGAAAGCACCAATATCGGTGTCAAAACCGGCGGATCTCGGGTAGGGGGTCCCGATCTGTGCGTCTAAGGCTAATGGTAACAGGAGGCAAGGGACACGATGTTTTACCCAAGTTCGGGCCCTCTCGATGGAGGTAAAACCCTACTTCCTGCTTGATTGATCTTGATGATATGAGTATTACAAGAGTTGATCTACCACAAGATCATAGAGGCTAACCCTAGAAGCTAGCCTATGATGATTATGATTGTCCCTATATGGACCAAACCCTCCAGTTTATATAGACACCAGAGGGGCTAGCGTTTACACAGAGTCAGTTACAAAGAAGGAGATCTAATATCTGGATCGCCAAGCTTGCCTTCCACGCAAAGGAGAGTCCCATCCGGACACGGGACGAAGTCTTGAGTCTTGTGTCTTCACGTCCCAATAGTTCGGCCAAAGTATATATTCCGGCTGTCCGGATACCCCCTAATCCAGGACTCCCTCACCTAGTTCTCCTAAGAAGAAGAAAAAGAAAAATGATAGGACTTTGCATGCTTCTAGTGAACCTGTTGTAGAAACACCTGAGAATCCCAATGATATTTCTATTTTTGATGCTGAAACACAATCAGGTGATGAACATGAACCTAGTGATAATATTAATGATAATGTTCATGTTGATGCTCAACCTAGCAAAAATAATGAAGTAGAGATTGAACCTGCTGTTGATCTTGATAACCCACAATCAAAGAATCAATGTTATGATAAGAGAGACTTTGTTGCTAGGAAGCACGTTAGAGAAAGAGAACCATGGGTTCAGAGACCCATGCTCTTTCCTCCTAAACCATCCAAGACAAAGGATGATGAGGATTCCGAGCGCTTTGCCGAAATGATTAGACCCATCTTCTTACATATGCGCTTAACCGATATGCTTAAAGTAAATCCATATGTTAAGTATATGAAGGATATCATTACAAATAAAAAAGAAAGATACCGGAAGCTGAAATTTCCAGCATGCTTGCTAATTATACTTTTAAGGGTGGAATGCCAAAGAAACTTGGAGACCTAGGGGTACCAACTATACCATGCTCCATTAAAAGAAATTATGTTAAAACTGCTTTATGTGATCTTGGAGCCGGTGTTAGTGTTATGTCTCTCTCTTTGTATCGTACACTTGAATTGAATAAGTTGACACCTACTGAAATATCTTTGCAAATGGCTGACAAATCAACTGCTATACCTGTCGGTATTTGTGAGGATGTGCCTGTTGTGGTTGCAAATGTCACTATCTTAACGGACTTTGTTATTCTTGACATTCCCGAGGACGATAGTATGTCGATTATCCTTGGTAGACCCTTTTTGAATACTGCATGGGCTGTTATTGATTGCAACAAAGGCAATGTAACTTTTCATGTTAATGGTAATGAGCATACGGTACACTTTCCGAGGAAACAACCTCAAGTTCATAGCATCAATTCTATTGGAAAAATTCCAACTATCATTATTGGAGGTTTTGAGTTTCCTCTTCCTACTGTCAAGAAAAAGTTTGATATTCTTATTGTTGGGGATGTTCATATCCCCGTTGAGGTAACCTAGTGTTATCCGAAATTTCTCCGGTTCCGTGTTATTCGGAATGAGTTTGTTAAGAAGACTAGATCAACCTTGTTAGTGATTCATTTTGATGATCATGAGATGGATGAAACTAGAAGGCACAACCTTCTGTACCCTCTTTTTACTTTCTATTATTTAGAATAAATAAAGCAAAAATAGTATTATCTGTCTGTTTTCTGAATTATCCGTGCAATAAAAAATATCCCGGAAATAAAAGTGCTCCAAATGCCCTGCAAATTTAGTATGATTTTTTATGGAATATTTGAGGATTTTAGGCACTAAAAACACTGCAGGGGGGCAAGCACCGAGCCACGAGGATGGAGGGCGCGCCCACACCCCCTGGGCGCGCCCCCCTATCTCCTGGGCCCACGGTGGCCCCCCTCCACTTATTCCTGCACCCACACACTCCATCTTCTCCCCAAAAAATCCCCATCCAGCTCAAGCACGAGTTCTAGCTCATTTTGCTGCGATTTTCGATCTCCTTGCTCAAAGCTCCATTCACAAAACTACTTTGGGAGATTGTTGCTTGGTATGTGACTCCTCCATTGGTCCAATTAGTTTTTGTTCTAGTGTTTTATTCATTGCAAATTTTTGCTGCATAGGTGACCCTGTTCCTGAGCTTGCATGCTGAATTTATGAGGTCCCAAGTAATTCTAATGCATGATATAGGCTCTAGGCACTTGTAGGAGTAGTTGCTACAAATCTTGCTTAGTTTTATTCACTCTTATTTTGAAGTTACTAAAATTTCAGAAATTTTTCAGAAAAAGAATTATGTCTAGGAGAATGTACCAAGGTGGTTCCTCAACAAAGAAAGGACCCAGGCGTGCTATGCGTGAGCAAGACGAAGAACCACCAAGGGATGCCGAAGTGCGAGCTTGTGAGTGGCCATCAGACGAGTTTATGGTCAAAGCAGGCATCAAGGATGAATTTGACTCATATGTGTGTAATGCCGATCTTGAGGACTTCTTACAAGATAAGTGTCCTCAGTACTATCAATTGACTAATTCATTCGTAAGAAGGTTTAAATATAAATCTTCGCGTAATTCTCAGAGTGTCATGTTTGATATTTATGATAAATCTTATACCATGGACTTAGAAGATTTTACAACCGCTTGCAAACTCCCGCAGTGGGGCAATGTTAATGAGCCCACAGATCTGAATATAAAGACCTTCTTGTTAGTATTACTGTGGAAGAATCTAGGGATATAGCACAAGCTACCATAGGGAGCATTCATTTTCCTGCTATACATTATTTTGCTCTCTTCATTGGTAGATGCATTAACGGTAAAGATGAAGCATGTCACATGTGTGCCCCTAATCTTTGTGTCCTCAAGAGTGTTGTGTTAGGTAATAGAGATTACAACTTGGGGGTAATAGTTGCACGTAGGTTGCATAATAATGGTATGTCTGGAGATTTATTTGGAGGGATTTATGTGACCCGTGTTGCTAATTATCTTGGTGTAGCCCCACGAGAGGGGGATATGGAGTTGCTTCCTACTTATTTAGATTATGACGCAATGGTCAAACATCGTTTCCTTTTGAGTAACGAACAATTCCTCCAGTATCGACTAATATTTGACAGACGTAGCGTTGTCCATGTTACTCTCCCTGTTCCTTCCGTTTTTTATTACGAGGCAAAACGAAGATATGTTGTTACCAGGGAGGAGGCAGCTGAACCCGAGGGGAGAGCGGAGGTGGCTCGCAACATGCCGCAGCTCAGGATGCATTTGCTGCTGCATCTCAGAACGACCCTAGTTATAACTACGGATATCAGCCAGGCTATCCTTGGCATTAGACCAACTTAGGCCAAAAGCCTAAGCTTGGGGGAGTACGTATTTCTCACCGACTTTACATTCATGTTCACACACTATTCTAGTTGTCGGTGCTCATACTCTTTCATTGTATTATCCATGCTAGTTTAATTTTCTTTTTCTAGCTTTTTTCTTGTGCGTGTTTTAAATTTTAAGAAAAAAACCAAAAAATTAGTTAGTTTAATTTCCATGCTTGTAGTAGAAATTAAAATGAAAAAACCCAAAAAGATTTCTCGTTCTTCTTTTACTTGTTGGGAGCTTTCCCATGTAAAAAGTTTTATTTTCTTTTCTTTCCTTTGGGGGTCGAGAGTAGAAGACCATATTGAAAATTTTTAGTGGATCTCATATGCATGATTGTTTATTTAACTTAGAGCCCATATTACTTTGTCTTCTCTCTTGAGTTGAATGCTTGCAGATTCCAGCTTAGTCCAATGCACATGCACTATTATTATTATACACACCGTTCGATCGTGCAAGTGAAAGGCAATAATGACGATATATGATGGACTGACTGAGATGAGAAAAGCTGGTATGAACTCGACCTCTTTTGTTTTGTAAATATGATGAGTTCATCGTTCCTGATTCAGCTTATTATGAAGTAAACATATTTGCAATGACATTTTGAGATTATAGTTGCTTGTGCCATGCTTAATTAGCTATGAGTTATAATGGTTTACCTTGCGTGCGAACATGCTATTAAAATGATTGTGATGTGGTATAATGGGATGGTATCCTCCTTTGAATGAATTGAGTGACTCAACTTGGCACATGTTCATGCATGTAGTTGAAACAAATTAACATAGCCTTCACGATATTTATGTTCATGGTAGATTATATCCTACTCATGCTTGTACTTGGTGTAAATTAATTTTAATGCATGTTCATGACTGTTGTCGCTCTCTCCATTGGTCACTTCCCAGTCTTTTGCTAGCCTTCATCTGTACTAAGCGGGAATACTTCTTGTGCATCCAAACTCCATAAACCCCAAAGTTGTTCCATATGAGTCCACCATACCTTCCTATATGCGGTATCAACCCGCCGTTCCAAGTAAATTTGTATGTGCCAAACTCCAAACCTTAAAATAAAGTTTTGTTTTGTATGCTCGAGCAGCTCATGTTTAAACTAGGGTTGTTTGTATCTTCCATGCTAGGTGGGTTATTCTCAAGAGGAGTGGACTCCGCTCCTCATTCACGAGAAAGGGCCAGTATACAGGATGCCCAGTCCCATGATCCAAAAAGATCAAAGAAAATAAAAATAATTAAACAAAACTCCTCCAGGGCTGTTGTTAGTTGAAGGCACTCGTTGTTTCCAGCAAGCCATGGATTGATGCTTGTTGGTGGTAGGGGAGTATAAACTTTTACCATTCTGTTTGGGAACCGCCAATAATGCATGTAGTATGGAAGATATCGCCATCTCATAGTTGTTGCGTTGACAGTGAAAGTATGCCGCTCAAAATGTTATTCATCTCAGTTTTAAAATCGAGCTCTGGCCCCTCTACAAATCCCTGCTTCCCTCTGCGAAGGGCCTATCTATTTACTTTTAAGTTGAGTCATCACCTTATTAAAAATCACCCGCTAGAGAGCACACTGTCATTTGCATTCATTACTATTGGTTTATATTGGGTATGACTTGACTGGATCTCTTTTACCGTGAATTACAATGTTTAATCAGTCCTTCATCTTTAAAGGTGCTCTGCATTTATGTTTTGCGGTCTCAGAAAGGGCTAGCGAGATACCATCTTGTTATATCATATTATGATTGTTTTGAGAAAGTGTTGTCATCTGAGTTTTATTATTATTGCTCGCTAGCTAATTATGCCATTGATATGAGTAAATGTGAGACCTAAGTGTTATTGTGGAAATGGTTAGTTCATAATATTTACTGAAAACTTGAATGCTGGCTTTACATATTTACAACAACAAGAGCAAATAGAGTTTGTAAAAGTTTTTCTTTATCACTTTCAGTTTATCAACTGAATTGCTTGAGGACAAGCAAAGGTTTAAGCTTGGGGGAGTTGATACTTCTCCAACGTATCTACTTTTCAAAATACTTTTGCCCTTGTTTTGGACTCTAACTTGCATGATTTGAATGAAACTAACCCGACTGACGCTGTTTTCAGTAGAACTGTCATGATGTTGTTTATTGTGCAGAAAACAAAAGTTCTCGGAATGACCTGAAAATCCACGGAGATAAGTTTTGGAAAATATAAAAAATACTGGCGAAACAATCAAGGCCAGGGGGCCCACACCCTGTCCACGAGGGTGGGGGTGTGCCCTCCCCCTGGGCGCGCCCCCCTGTCTCGTGGGCCCCCTGACGCTCCACCGACCTCAACTCCAACTCTATATATTCCGTTTCATGGAGAAAAAATCAGAGAGAAAGTTTCATCGCGTTTTACAATACGAAGCCGCCGCCAAGCCCTAATCTCTCTCGGGAGGGCTGATCTAGAGTCCGTTTGGGGCTCCGGAGAGGGGGATTCATCGCCGTCGTCATCATCAACCATACTCCATCACCAATTTCATGATGCTCACCGCCGTGCATGAGTAATTCCATCGTAGGCTTGCTGGACGGTGGTGGCTTGGATGAGATTTACCATGTAATCAAGTTAGTTTTGTTAGGGTTTGATCCCTAGTATCCACTATGTTCTGAGATTGATGTTGCTATGACTTTGCTATGCCTAATGCTTTTCACTAGGGCCCGAGTGCCATGATTTCAGATCTGAACCTATTATGTTTTCATGAATATATGTGAGTTCTTGATCCTATCTTGCAAGTCTATAGTCACCTAATATGTGTAATTATCCGACAATCCCGAAGTGACAATAAACGGGATACTTCTCGGTGATGACCATAGTTTGAGGAGTTCATGTATTCACTATGTGCTAATGCTTTGTTCTGGTTCTCTATTAAAAGGAGGCCTTAATATCCCTTAGTTTCCACTAGGACCCCACTGCCACGGGAGGGTAGGACAAAAGATGCCATGCAAGTTCTTTTCCATAAGCACGTATGACTATATTTGGAATACATGCCTACATTACATTAATGAACTGGAGCTAGTTCTGTGTCACCCTATGTTATAGCTATTACATGAGGAATCGCATCCTACATAATTATCCATCACCAATCCAATGCCTACGAGCTTTTCACATATTGTGCTTTGCTTATTTACTTTTCCGTTGCTACTGTTAGAACTACTACAAAACTGCTATCTATACTTTTGCCACTGTTACCATTACTATCATATTACTTTGCTACTAAATACTTTTCTGCAGATACTAAGTTATCCAGGTGTGGTTGAATTGACAACCCAACTGCTAATACGTAAGAATATTCTTTGGCTCCCCTTGTGTCGAATCAAAAAATTTGGGTTGAATACTTTACCCTTGAAAGCTGTTGCGATCCCCTACACTTGTGGGTTATCACCCTTCTGTCTCTTCAACCTTTTGATTGCACCCCACCATTGCAAGAAGCACACCCACCACGACAAATTCTTAGAGGGTATCCAGCGCGGCACCAATGGCGCTCCGAGCAGCTGCCGACGACGAGCAGCAGTTCACCATGCATGCCATGGTGGACACCCATGGAAGGTTCACGGAGCTCTCGGTGGTGTGCACCAACAACCCGGTCTTGGTGGAGCACTCCATCCACATCATGGAGCTGTTGCTTGCCGAGGAGAAGTACAAGGTGGTCGAGTTTGACCTCGAGTACACCCGCGCTCATGCCGGGTCTCGTCCCAAGGTCGTCATCGCCCAGATGTGCGTGCGCAACCACGTCCTCTTCTACCACTACCGTCTGGCCACAAGGCCTTGCGAGCATTTTGCCAGGTTTGTCAACAACCCCCACTACATGTTCATTGTGGTGGACATAACCAATGGTGTAAAGGTGCTCAAGAATTCGGGCATCGCCTGCCTGAATCTTGTCGACATCCAGGGCCAATACAAGATCTGGGGCAACAAGGAGCATGAGAAGGACTCACTGGTTCACCTCACCGAGGCCATCATTGACCCCTACTACCGAGACATAAAGGATTCCTGCAACAAGGACAAGCGTGCATGGCACTCGGCCTGGATGGAGAAACTCGACAAAGCTCACGTCATGTACACAGCCAAGGAGGAGTACACGAGCTACGACATGTACAAGTGGATTGTTGACATGAGGAAGTGCCTCCTTCCCCAAAACGGCCAGGGATCCAGCCGGAAGCAGAGAACTGTCAAGCGTCATCGCAACAAGAAGTAGATGATTAGATCCTCGTTTCTCCTAGTTTAGTATGCATGTAATTGCTTACTTTGGTGTGTGGAAATGTTATGTGTGTAGTCACTTGTGTAATTGTATGCTTAATTGGGTTATGCAATGTTGTCTTTTTAAGTATACATGTTGATGCTCTGTAGACAGAGCATAGATGTTGTGCGGACAACGAAAATCACATTGCACACAGACTAAACAATGGAACCCGTGGTGATGTTTTGATCAATCACTCACAATTGTATACCAGCAATCGTTTGCTCACAACACACACGGCTTGTTAACAGGAATAGTCTATGTTGTTATCGGTCTTCCCACACATTTCCGGTTATAGACATGTTTGTCGCGTATCACACACATCTTGTTAAGTTGAACCGTTTTTGTTCTCTTGGCTCAACGCAAACAGTTCATCCGAGTGAACTGTATGTTATATATCGCACACACCTTCATCTGGCTGCCCCTTTCTGTTGTTCCGTGATGTGGAGCATCCTATGGTCATCTCCATGTACACCTTCAAAGCACCTCAAGCCCCAAGTGGACCTTATCGGTCTCAAAACCGGTAGATCTCGGGTAGGGGGGCCCAAGCTGTACATCTGAGGACCAATGGTAACAATGGACAAAGGAAATAGTGTTTACCCAGGTTCGGGCCCTCTTAATGGAGGTAAAACCCTACTCCTGCTTGATTATATTTGAGGGTATAGGGGTTACAAGATTTGATCTACCTCGATATTGATTCGTCTAACCCTGGATTAGCTAGCCTAGCAATGTTGTGATCCTGCCCCCGATCTACCCTCCGGTTTATATAGACACCAGAGGGGCCTAGGGTTGTACAAAGTTGGTTTTACAGAAAGGAATAACATATCCGGACACCTATACTTGCCATCCATGCATACGAGAGTCCCCACCAGACACGAGAGGTGATCCTATGCCTTGTATCTTCGATGACCCATCAGTCCTGCCGATATCCAATAGATGGGACGCCGAGGACCCCCTAGTCCAGGACTCCCACAGTAGCCCCTGAACTAGTCTTCAATGATGATATATTCGGCGTTCAGATTGTCTTCGGCATTGCAAGGAGGGTCCCTTGAAGAATACACACATCTGTCTTCTCATTATAAACACAACCCTTAGCCGCAAAGGCAGGACATATAAAAAATAAAAAAAGTTTCTTTATTGACAACTTTAATTCTTGATGAAGCGTCAGACTTGACCCTTCAGTATGTTGAACCGTTTTTACACTCCACATTTCGTGTTTCTAGGGTGATCCCCTCGGCATGTCTCATCGAAACAGAGATTGTGCCCACATATTACAGGATTGCGTCATCAATAAGTTTTGGTTAATCCATTCGACGGTGGTGCATACCCCTATTGGGAACATGCGAGGTTTTAAGGCTAGTGGGGCGGGCACTTGGTATTCACGGTCTATATAAGCGTGTAAAAATCCATCTTTTCTAACCCATGCCTTCTTCCTTCTTCATCCTTCCCACCTTCGAGCTCTAGCGCCCAAGCTTTGATCTTCCCCACCGCCACCAACTTCTCCAGCCATGTACGGATCCGGATCTCAAGGCAAGTGGGTGGCCTCCTCCGAGATGGAGAAGGACATCAAGGAGCTCCGGGAGGCGAGGTACCTGAGTGCGGATGTTGCGCACAGGATCCCTGCCAAGAAGCATGTCATCCCCACCCCGGAGCCCAGTGAAAGGGTGGTATTTATCGCCCACTTCCTCTGCGGACTAGGGTTTCCACTCCACCCTTTTGTCTGCGGCCTCATGTTCTATTACGGGCTAGATTTCCACGATCTAGCCCCAAACTCCTTACTCCACATCTCGGCGTTTATCATTGTATGCGAGGCGCTCCTCCACATTCCCCCCCCCCCCCCACTTTACCTTATGGCTCAAAGTCTTCAACGTGAAGCCGAAGGTGGTTGACGGGCAGCATGCTGTTACCTCTTGAGCATGCGTTGGTTTTTCCCTTGAAGAGGAAAGGGTGATGCTGCAAAGTAGCGTAAGTATTTCCCTCAGTTTTTGAGAACCAAGGTATCAATCCAGTAGGAGGCTCCTCAAAAGTACCACGCACCTACACAAACAAACAAGAACCTCGCAACCAATGCGACAAAGGGGTTGGCAATCCATTCACAGAAACTTGCGAAAGTGAGATCTGATAGAGATAATAAGATAAGATAAATATTGTTGGTATTTTTATGATATATATTGGACAGTAAAACATGCAAATAAAAGTAGATGGAAAACTTATATGATAAAAGATAGACCCGGGGGGCATAGGTTTCACTAGTGGCTTCTCTCAAGATAGCATAAGTATTACGGTGGGTGAACAAATTACTGTCGAGCAATTGATAGAAAAGTGCATAGCTATGAGAATATCTAGTTATGATCATGTATATAGGCATCATGTCTGTGACAAGTAGATTGAGTCCTGCCTGCATCTACTACTATTACTCCACACATCGACCGACTCCTGCCTACATCTAGAGTATTAAGTTCAAGAACAACAGAGAAACGCATTAAGAAAGATGACATGATGTAGAGGGATAAACTCATGCAATATGATATAAACCCCATCTTTTTATCCTCGATGGCAACAATACAATACGTGCCTTGCTGCCCATGCTGTCACTGAGAAATGACACCGCAAGATTGAACCCAAAGCTAAGCACTTCTCCCATTGCAAGAAAGATCAATCTAGTAGGCCAAACCAAACTGATAATCTTGCAAAGATAACAAATCATACATAAAAGAATTAAAAGAAGATTCAATTATTTGTCATAGATAAACTTGATCATCAACCCACAATTCATCGGATCTCGACAAACACACCGCAAAAAGAGTTACATCGAATAGATCTCCAAGAAGATCAAGGAGAACTTTGTATTGAGATTCAAAGAGAGAGAAGAAGCCATATAGCTAATAACTATGTACCCGAAGGTCTGTGGTAAACTACTCACAACTCATCGGAGAGGCCTTGGAGATGATGTAGAGGCCCTCCATGGTCGATTCCCCCTCCGTCGGAGTGCCGGCGAAGGCTCCAAGATGGGATCTCGCGGATACAGAAGGTTGCGGCGGTGGAATTAGGTTTTCATGGTGCTCCTCGATGTTTTCAGGGTACAGGAGTATATATAGGTGAATGAAGTATGTCGGTGGAGCAACGAGGGGCCCACGAGGGTGGGTGGCACGCCCACCCCCAGAGGGCGCGCCGTACACCCTCTTGGCTGCCTCGTTTGTTGCTTGACGTCCACTCCAAGTCTCCTGGTTTGCATTCGTTCCAAAAATATCGCTCCCAAAGGTTTCATCCCACTTGGACTCCGTTTGATTTTCCTTTTCTTCGGAACACCGAAATAGGCAAAAAAAACAGCAATTCGGGATGGGCCTCCGGTTAGTTGGTTAGTCCCAAAAATGATATAAAAGTGTAAAGTAAAGCCCATAAACATCCAAAACAGGTAATATAATATCATGGAACAATCAAAAATTATAGATACATTGGAGACGTATCAAGCATCCCCAAGCTTATTCCTACTCGTCCTCGAGTAGGTAAATGACAAAAAGAGAATTTTTGATGTGTAATGCTACCTAGCATAATTCTCAATGTAATTTTCTTTATTGTGGCATGAATGTTCAGATCCAAATGATTCAAAATAAAAGTTCATGTTGGCATAAAAACAATAATACTTCAAGCATACTAACAAAGCAAACATGTCTTCTCAAAATAGCATGGCTAAAGAAAGTTATCCCGACAAAATCATATAGTTTGGATATGCTCTATCTTCATCACACAAAGTATTTAATCATGCACAACCTCGATGACAAGCCAAGCAATTGTTTCATACTTTAGTATTCTCAAACTTTTTCAACTTTCACGCAATACATGAGCGTGAGCCATGGACATAGCACTATATGTGGAATAGAATGGTGGTCGTGGAGAAGACGAAAAGGGAGAAGATAGTCTCACATCAACTAGGCATATCAACGGGCTATGGAGATGCCCATTAATAGATATCAATGTGAGTGAGTAGGGATTGCCATGCAACGGATGCACTAGAGCTATAAATGTATGAATGCTCAACAAAAGAAACTAAGTGGGTGTGCATCCAACTTGCTTTCTCACGAAGACCTAGGGCATTTTGAGGAAGCCCATCATTGGAATATACAAGCCAAGTTCTATAAAGAAAAAAATCCCCACTAGTATATGAAAGTGATAACATATGAGACTCTCTATCATGAAGATCATGGTGCTACTTTGAAGCACAAGTGTGGTAAAAGGATAGCATTGTCCCTTCTCTCTTTTTCTCTCATTTTTTTATTTGGCATTTCTCTTTTTTTTTATTTGGCCTTCTTCTTTTTTTGTAAAGTCCGAAGTCTCATCCCGACTTGTGGGGGAATCATAGTCTCCATCATCCTTTCCTCACTTAGGACAATGCTCTAATAATGAAGATCATCACACTTTTATTTACTTACAACTCAAGATTACAACTCGATACTTAGAACAAAATATGACTCTATATGAATGCCTCCGGCAGTGTACCGGGATATGCAATGAATCGAGAGTGACATGTATGGAAGAATTATGAAGGTGGCTTTGCCACAATACGACGTAAACTACATGATCATGCAAAAAGCAATATGGCAGTGATGATGCGTGTCATAATAAACGGAACGGTGGAAAGTTGCATGGCAATATATCTCGGAATGGCTATGGAAATGCCATAATAGGTAGGTATGGTGGCTGTTTTGAGGAAGGTATATGGTGGGTGTATGGTACCGGCGCAAGTTGCACAGCACAAGAGAGGCTAGCAATGGTGGAAGGGTGAGAGTACGTATAATCCATGGACTCAACATTTGTCATAAAGAACTCATATACTTATTGCAAAAATCTACATGCCATTGAAAACGAAGTACTATGCGTGATACGTCTCCAATGTATCTATAATTTTTGATTATTCCATGCTATTATATTACCCCTTTTGGATGTTTATGGGCTTTATTTTACACATTTATATCATTTTTGGCACTAACCTACTAACCGGAGCCCCAACCCATATTGGTGTTTTTTTGCCTATTTCAGTATTTCGAAGAAAAGGAATATCAAACGGAGTCCAAACGGAATGAAACCTTCGGTGCAAATAGAAATTTGGTGCCCGTAGATTTTATCATTCTTGATATAGATTGCAATCTTTCTTGCCCTATTATTCTTGGTAGACCTTTTCTTAGAACGATTGGTGCGATTATTGATATGAAGGAAGGGAATATTAGATTCCAATTTCCATTAAAGAAAGGCATGGATCACTTTCCAAGAAATAAAGTCAAATTACCTTATTAATCTATCATGCGTGATACTTATGAATTTAGTGCCAAAGATGGCACTCGTTAGATCTATCTTTGTTTTTATGCCTAGCTAGGGGCGTTAAACAATAGCGCTAGTTGGGAGGCAACCCAATTTTATTTATGTTTTTTTGTTTTTGCTCCTGTGTATTAATAAATCTTGCATCTACCTTCTGTTTAGATGTGTTTTTATCTTTTAGTTAGTGTTTGTGCCAAGTAGAACCTATAGGATAACCTACGATGATAGTTGATTTGATTCTGCTGAAAAACAGAAACTTTGCGTGCACGAATATAATTTTGTTAAATCACAGGAACATGCTTTTGCATTGATTCTTTTTGCTGATATTCAATAAACAAATTTTCCAGGACTTCCTATTTTGGTAGGATTTTTAGAGTTCCAGAAGTTTGCGTTAGTTACAGATTGCTACAGACTGTTCTGTTTTTGACAGATTCTGTTTTCCGTGTGTTGTTTGCTTATTTCAATGCATCTATGGCTAGTAATTCAGTCTATGAACCATAAAGAAGTTGGAATACAGTAGGTTTAACACCAATATAAATAATTAATGAGTTCATTGCAGTACCTTATGTGGTGGTTTTGTTTTCTTTCACTAACAGAGCTCATAAGATTTCCTGTTGAGTTTTGTGTTGTGAAGTTTTCAAGTTTTGGGTAAAGCTTTTATGGACTATGGAATAAGGAGTGGAAAGAGCCTAAGCTTGGGAATGCCCATGGCACCCCAATATATTCAAGGATAGCCAAAAGCCTAAGTTTGGGGATGCCCCGGGAAGGCATCCCGTCTTTCGTCTTTGTTCATTGGTAACTTTACTTGGAGCTATATTTTTATTCGCTACATGATATGTGTTTTGCTTGGAGCGTTGTGTATTATATTAGTCTTTGCTTTTTAGTTTACCACAGTCATCCTTGCTGTACACACCTTTTGGGAGAAGCCTATTTGATTAGAATTTGCTAGAATACTCTATGTGCTTCACTTATATCTTTTGAGCTTGATAGTTTTGCTCTAGTGCTTCACTTATATCTTTTAGAGCACGGTGGTGTCTTAATTTTGAAGAAATTGCTAGTCTCTCATGCTTCACTCATATTATTTTGAGAGTATTTTAGAACAGCATGGTATTTTCTATCATCATAAAGTTGGTCCTAGAATGATGAGCATCCAAGTTGGGTATAATAAAAACTATCATAGAAAGTGAATTGGATGCTATGATCAACTTGATGCTTGATAATTGTTTTGAGATATGGAGGTAGTGATATTAAAGTCATGCTAGTTGGGTGATTATGAATTTAAAGAATGCTTGTTTTGAAGTTTGTGATTCCCGTAGCATGCACGTATGGTGAACCACTTTGTGATGAAGTTGGAGCACAATTTTATTTATTTATTGTCTTCCTTATGAGTGGTGGTCGGGGACGAGCGATGGTCTTTTCCTACCAATATATCCCCCTAGGAGCAAGCGCGTAGTGCTTTGGTTTTTGATGACTTCTAAATTTTTGCAACAAGTATATGAGTTCCTTTGATTAATGTTGAGTCCATGGATTATACGCACTCTTTCACCCTTCCACCATTGCTAGCCTCTCTTGTATCGTGCAATTTTCGCCGGTACCTTGCACCCACCATTTACCTTCCTCAAAACAGCCACCATACCTACCTATTATGGCATTTCCATAGCCATTCCGAGATATATTGCCATGCAACTTTCCACCGTTCTGTTCATATGACACGCATTACTTTTGTCATATTTCTTTTTGCATTATCATGTAGTTGACAATGTATTTGTGGCAAGGCCACCTTCATAATTTTCATACATGTCGCTCTTGATTCATTGCATATCCCGGTACACTGCCGGAGGCATTCATATAGAGTCATATCTTGTTCTAGCTTTGAGTTGTAAATCCATAAAAGTGTGATGATCTTCATTATTAGAGCATTGTCCTAGTGAGGAAAGGATGATGAAGACTATGATTCCCCCACAAGTCAGGATGAGACTTCGGACTTTACAAAAAAGAAAAAAAGGCCAAAAAGAAAAAAAGAAGGCCAAAGAAAAAAAGAAAAAAAGGGGAAAAAAGAGAAGAAAAAAATAATAAAATGAGAGAAAAAGAGAGAAGGGACAATGCTACTATCTCTTTTTCCACACTTGTGCTTCAAAATAGCACCATGATCTTCATGATAGAGAGTCTCATATGTTGTCACTTTCATATACTAGTGGGAATTTTTCATTTTAGAACTTGGCTTGTATATTCCAATGATGGGCTTCCTCAAAGTGCCATAGGTCTTCGTGAGCAAGCAAGTTGGATGCACCCCACTTAGTTTCTTTTGTTGATCTTGCATATATTTGTAGCTCTAGTGCATCCGTTGCATGGCAATCCCTACTCACTCACATTGATATCTATTAATGGGCATCTCCATAGCCCGTTGATACGCCTAGTTGATGTGAGACTATCTTCTCCTTTTTGTATTCTCCACAAACACCCTTCTATTCCACATATAGTGCTATGTCCATGGCTCACGCTCATGTATTGCGTGAAAGTTGAAAAAGTTTGAGATTATTAAAGTATGAAACAATTGCTTGGCTTGTCATCAGGGTTGTGCATGATTAAATACTTTGTGTGATGAAGATAGATCATAGCCAGACTATATGATTTTGTAGGGATAACTTTCTTTATCCATGTTATTTTGAGAAGACATGATTACTTTGATTAGTATGCTTGAAGTATTGCTATTTCTTATGTCAATATGAACTTTTATTTTGTATTCATTTGGATCTGAACATTCATGCCACAATAAAGAAAATTACATTATGAATTATGCTAGGTAGCATTCCACATCAAAAATTTCTTTTTTATAATTTACCTACTCGAGGACGAGCAGGAATTAAGCTTGGGGATGCTTGATATGTCTCCAACGTATCTATAATTTTTGATGGTTCCATGCTATTATATTACCCCTTTTGGATGTTTATGGGCTTTATTTTACACATTTATATCATTTTTGGGACTAACCTACTAACCGGAGGCCCATCCCATATTGTTGTTTTTTTGCCTATTTCAGTATTTCGAAGAAAAGGAATATCAAACGGATTCCAAACGGAATGAAACCTACGGGAGCATGATTTTTGGAACAAACGTGATCCGGAGAGCTTGGAGTGCAAGTCAAGAAGCTTCCGAGGGGCCCACGAGATAGGGGACCGCCGCCCCCCCCCCCCCTGTAGGGCGCCCCCCTTGTCTCGTGGGCCCCTTGGGCGGCCACCGACGTACTTCTTCCTCCTATATATACCTACGTACCCCGAAAACATCCAGAAGCACCACGAAACACAATTTCCACAGCCGTAACCTTTTGTATCCGCGAGATCCCATCTTGGAGCCTTCGCCGGCACTCTGCCGGAGGGGGAATCAACCACGGAGGGCCTCTACATCAACATCCTTGCCCATCCGATGAGTTGTGAGTAGTTTACCATAGCCCTACGCGTCCATAGTTATTAGCTAGATGGCTTCTTCTCTCTTTTTGGATCTCAATACAATGTTCTCCCCCTCTCTTGTGGAGATATATTTGATGTAAACTCTTTTTGCGGTGTGTTTGTCGAGATCCCATGAATTGTGGGTTTATGATCAAGTTTATCTATGAATAATATCTGAATGTTCTCTGAATTCTTTTCTGTATGATTGAGTTATCTTTGCAAGTCTCTTCGAATTATCAGTCTGGTTGGGCCTACTAGATTGGTCTTTCTTGCCATGGGAGAAGTGCTTAGCTTTGGGTTCAATCTTGCGGTGTTCTTACCCAGTGACAGAAAGGGTTGCAAGACACGTATTGTATTGTTGCCATCGAGGATAACAAGATGGGGTTTATATCATATTGCATGTGTTTATCCCTCTACATCATGTCATCTTGCTTAACGTTACTATGTTCTTATGAACTTAATACTCTAGATGCAGGCAGGAGTCGGTCGATGTGTGGAGTAATAGTAGTAGATGCAGGCAGGAGTCGGTCTACTTGTTATGGACGTGATGCCTATATACATGATCATGCCTAGATAATCTCATAACTATGTGCTTTTCTATCAATTGCTCGACAGTAATTTGTTCACCCACCGTAACACTTATGCTATCTCGAGAGAAGCCTCTAGTGAAACCTATGGCCCCCGGGTCTATCTCTTATCATATTTGCTTTCAATCTACCTTTATTTGCATCTTTACTTTTTGCATCTATATTACAAAATACCAAAATATATATTTATCTTATCATACTATCTTTATTAGATCTCACTTTCACAAGTGGCCGTGAAGGGATTGACAACCCCTTTATTGCGTTGGTTGCGAGTTCTCAGTTTGTTTGTGTAGGTGCGTGGGACTTTTGAGGAGCCTCCTACTGGATTGATACCTTGGTTCTCAAAACTGAGGGAAATACTTACGCTACACTTTGCTGCATCACCCTCTCCTCTTCGAGGAAAACCAATGCAAGCTAAAGACGTAGCAACGCGCATGCTCCTAGGGGGATAGATTGGTAGGAAAAGACCATCGCTCGTCCCCGACCGCCACTCATAAGGAAGACAATCAGTAAATAAATTATGCTCCAACTTCATCACAAAGCGGTTCAGCATACGTGCATGCTACGGGAATCACAAACTTCAACACAAGTATTCCTCAAATTCATAATTACCCCACTAGCATGACTCTAATATCACCATCCACATATCTCAAAACAATTATCAAGCATCAAATTGATCATAGCATCCAATTCACTTTCTATAATAGTTTTTATTATACCCAACTTGGATGCCCATCATTCTAGGACCAATTTTATAACCATAGCAAATACCATGCTGTTCTAAAATACTCTCAAAATAATATAAGTGAAGCATGAGAGATCAAAAATTTCTACAAAATTATGCCACCGCCGTGCTCTAAAAGATATAAGTGAAGCACTAGAGCAAAACTTATCTAGCTCAAAAGATATAAGTGAAGCACATAGAGTATTCTAATAAATTCCAAATCAAGTGGGTCTCTCCCAAAAGGTGTGTACAGCCAGGATGATTGTGCTGATCTAAAAAGAAAAGACTAATATCATACAAGACGCTCCAAGCAAAACACATATCATGTGGCAAATAAAAATATAGCTCCAAGTAAAGTTACCGATAGACGAAGACGAAAGAGGGGATGCCTTCCGGGGCATCCCCAAGCTTAGGCTTTTGGTTATCCTTGAATATCTAGGGGTGCCATGGGCATCCCCAAGCTTAGGATCTTGCCACTCCTTCTTCCATAGTCCATCAAATCTTTACCCAAAACTTGAAAACTTCACAACACAAAACTCAACAGGAAATCTCATAAGCTCCGTTAGTGCAAGAAAAAAACCCACAACATAAGGTACTGTAATGAACTCATTCTTTATTTATATTGGTGTTAAACCTACTGTATTCCAACTTCTCTATGGTTCATACCCCCCGATACTAGCCATAGATGTATCAAAATAAGCAAACAACACACGAAAAATAGAATCTATCAAAAATAGAACAGTCTGTAGCAATCTGTAACTTTCGAATACTTCTGGAACTCTACAAATCCTACCAAAATAGGAAGTCCTGGGCAATTTATCTATTGATCTACAGCAAAATGAATCAACGCAAAAGCACGTTTCTATGATTTATTAAAATTATTCTCGTGCGTGCAACAGTTTCTGTTTTTCAGCAGAATCAAATTAACTATCACCGTAGGTTATCCTATAGGTTCTACTTGGCACAAACACTAATTAAAACATGAAAACACGTCTAAACAGAAGTTTGATGAAATATTTATTGAATAACAAAAAGTAAAAAAAGTTGGGTTGTCTCCCAACAAGCGCTTTTCTTTAAAGCCTTTTAGCTAGGCATTGATAATTTTAATGATGCTCACATGAAAGTCAAGAATTGAGGCGCAAAGATAGCATCGTAAAACACTTGATAAACACGTCTTAGTCTAACATACTTCCTATGAATAGGAATTTTATAAGCAAACAAATTATTATAGAAAGCAAAAATTAGCATATGCAAGGAAGAAGAAAGAGACGATAGCAATCTCAACATGACGAGAGGTAATTTCGTAACATGAAAATTTCTACAATCATATTTTCCTCTCTCATAATAATTACATGTAGGATCATAAGCAAATTCAACAATATAGCTATCACAAAACATATTCTCAACACGATCCACATGCATGCAAAGTTGACACTCTTCCAAGATAGTGGGATTAACATTAACTAAAGTCATGACCTCTCCAAACCCACTTTTATCAAAAATATCATAAGAACATACTCCAAATATGTGGGATCTAAAGTTGACACTCTTCCAAACCCACTTTCAATATTATTCCAAACACTATTATCAATCTCATATTCATCATGGGGCTTAAATAAGTTTTCAAGATCATAAGAAGAATCACCCCAATCATGATCATTGCAACAAGTAGTAGACATAGAAAAACTAGCATCCCCAAGCTTAGGGTTTTGCATATTGTTAGCACAATTGACATCAAGAGAATTTATAGTAAAATCATTGCAATCATGCTTTTTATTCAAGGAGCCATCATGAATCTCTTCATAAATTTCTTCATCACAATTTTCAGATTCACGAATTTCAAGCAAAACTTCATAAAGATAATCTAGTGCACAAAACTCACTAGCAATTGGTTCATCATAATTGGATCTCTTAAAAAGATTAGCAAGCGAATCAGGATCCATAGATCTTAGGTTCTCTGTTTAGAAATAAATAAACAACTATTCCAACCAAACGAGCAAATGAGCCAAGTAAGACATCAAAGCAAACGAAAAAGACGAACAGAAGAAGGTGAATAAAACGGCAAGGGTTAAGCGGGGGAGAGGAAAATGAGAGGCAAATTGAAAAAAATGTAATGCGAGGGAGATGAGTTTGTCATGGGTACTTGGTATGTCTTGACTTGAGCGAAGACCTACTCAATAACGGCGCCAGAAATCCTTCTTGCTACCTCTTGAGCATGCGTTGGTTTTTCCCATGAAGAGGAAAGGGTGATGCAGCAAAGTAGCGAAAGTATTTCCCTCAGTTTTTGAGAACCAAGGTATCAATCCAGTAGGAGACTCCTCAAAAGTCCCACGCACCTATACAAACAAACAAGAACCTCGCAACCAACCCGATAAAGGGGTTGTCAATCCCTTCACGGAAACTTGCAAAAGTGAGATCTGATAGAGATAATAAGATAAGATAAATATTTTTGGTATTTTTATGATATAGATTGGAAAGTAAAAGATGCAAATAAAAGTAGACGGAAAACTTATATGATAAAAGATAGACCCGGGAGCCACAGGTTTCACTAGTGGCTTCTCTCAAGATAGCGTAAGTATTATGGTGGGTGAACAAATTACTGTCGAGCAACTGATAGAAAAGTGCATAGTTATGAGAATATCTAGGCATGATCATGTATATAGGCATCATATCCGTGACAAGTAGATCGACTCCTGCCTGCATCTACTACTATTACTCCACACATTGACCGACTCCTGAATGCATCTAGAGTATTAAGTTCAAGAAGAACAGAGTAACGCATTAAGAAAGATAACATGATGTAGAGGGATAAACTCATGCAATATGATATAAACCCCATCTTTTTATCCTCGATGGAAACAATACAATACGTGCCTTGCTGCCCCTGCTGTCACTGGGAAAGGACACCGCAAGATTGAACCCAAAGCTAAGCACTTCTCCCATTGCAAGAAAGATCAATCTATTAGGCCAAACCAAACTGATAATTCAAAGAGACTTGCAAAGATAACAAATCATACATAAAAGAATTCAAAGAAGATTCAATTATTTCTCATAGATAAACCTGATCATAAACCCACAATTCATCGGATCTCGACAAACACACCACAAAAAGAGTTACATCGAATAGATCTCCAAGAAGATTGAGGAGAACTTTGTATTGAGATTCAAAGAGAGAGAAGAAGCCATCTAGCTAATAACTATGGACCCGAAGGTCTGTGGTAAACTACTCACAACTCATCGGAGAGGCCTTTGAGATGATGTAGAGGCCCTCCGTGGTCAATTCCCCCTCCGGCGGAGCGCCGGCGAAGGCTCCAAGATGGGATCTCGCAGATATAGAAGGTTGTGGGGCGGTGGAATTAGGTTTTCATGGTGCTCCTCAATGTTTTCAGGGTACGTGAGTATATATAGGCGAAGGAAGTACGTCGGTAGAGCAACGAGGGGCCCAGGAGGGTGGGGGCGCGCCCACCCACAGGGGGCGCTCCGGGCACCCTCGTGGATGCCTTGTTTGTTACTTGACGTCCACTCCAAGTCTCCTGGTTTGCATTTGTTCCAAAAAGATCGCTCCCGATGGTTTCATCCCGTTTGGACTCCGTTTGATATTCCTTTTCTTTGAAACACTTAAATCGGCAAAAAAACAGCAATTCGGGCTGGCCTCCGGTTAGTAGGTTATTCCCAAAGATGAAATAAAAGTGTAAAGTAAAGCCCATATACATCCAAACCAGGTAATATAATAGCACGGAACAATAAAAAATTATAGATATGTTGGAGACGTATCACACGCAGACTGTGGAGGTGTTATGGTGAGTAAGCTCCCCAACGTCACCTGGCCCAAAGGGGCCTTCGTGGAAACTGTCAAGATATGGCAGCATGAGTGGTTCTACATCACCGAACCTCGTGGCGCCAACTGGGCAGCCACCCCTGAGTTTAAATCCAGACCCCCGATGCGGCTCGCGTCGTGGATCAACAAGGGTCTGGACTGGGGGTCAACCGATGAGGTGTTGATGCTGGTGAACCGATGAGGTGTTGATGCCGATGAGGTGTTGATGCGCATCAAAAACATTATAGAAAAGAACACCAGCCTCACTAACGTGATCCAGGTGATGCTATTCCGCTGGACCCTTCCCTGCCAGCAACGGCCTCTCCATATGTGGGAGTTCAATCCGGAAGGGCCATGGTTCCTACAGTGATTCTTTGGCACAACGCACGAAGAGATTTGGATGCTGCATTTTAAGGCCCGGTAGTCGTGGCCGGAGAAGACTGGCGACATCGGCCTCGACTGCGCTCACTCGGCCACCCCGGTAAGTTTTTTAGTTTCCGAACATAACTTAGGTCAGAAATCAAAGGGGTATGCTGAGACTTCCATCCTCAATTAGGGTTGGACGAAGAAAGCGGAGCGGATCAAATGTCCGACTCCACTGCCCGAAAACCCTGCCAATCCTTGACTGACGAGGATGCTGGTCCCGGCGCCGTACCAGGTGTCAGAGAAGAGGGTCAAGAAGAAGGGCAAGGAGGCCAAAGGTGGCCCCGTTGTAAAGGTACTCCGGACGCTGTGTCCGGAGATACCAAGCTCTCTCCTCCCACGAGGGACATGAGGTAAAAAGGAGGAGGAGGAAGAGAGCGATTCTCCCCTTAAGGGGAGAAAGAAGAAAAGAGCCGCCTAGGTAGACCCAGAGACGGAGGCGTCCAAGAGCGGGAAGATATCCCTCTCGGACGACTCGGATTTGGATGCCAAAGCCATCCCCGAGCGGTGCCCCAGGTTGAAGCCCCTGGCCAATTCGTAAGTACCCAAGGATGCCTTACATATATTGGCATTTATGATTGTAGTTTTTAATACATTATATTATGTGCTCCAGTCCAGCCCGCGATCTCCCCCAACTATCATCATCTCCGGGGAACTCGCTGGAGCTGGGGATGGTGGAGAGCGAGACGCCTCCGTGGGCCTCTCCGCCAACCGCAAAGGACGACACCGAAGTTTCGTCCCGAAGAGCCTCTTCAGGCCATGGAGAGGTGTGGGAGGCCACCAAGACGACACCAGAGGGTAATGCCTCATCTGCCGAGAACATGGGGGAACCAACCCCCATGGAGACTAATGATGGGGGCCATGACCAATCCGGCCCCAATCGAACACTATTCCGGAGACCCATACGGATCCGAAATGAGGCGAGAAACCCCGTTTGAAGGAGGGGGGCATCGACTCCACCGGCGACCTCCATTAATCCAGAGGCACCGGACACTTTGGTGGAAGCACTTCGTCGTGCTTCTGTCGTGGAGGAGCACCGTACCCTGATGGGTACGGTGGTTGAGAAGGTTCAGTCCGCCAAAAGCGGGCTGAACAAAGCGTTCACGAGCCTATTAACAGGCTTTGAGGTATGCGATGTAATTTTCTATCCAATTTTAATAAAGTAATATACCTGTATATTGATAGTAGCCCCTGAGACTCTGTTCGGCTTTGGGGAAGCCGGACAAAGGATCACATAGTGTTCGAAAGAGGTGACATATTACTCTATTGTACAACAGGCTTCCTTGCTGGCGGCGAGCGCCCAGGCCGCCGAAGTTTCCGAACTCAATCGGAAGCTACGGCTGGCCGATGAAGAAATTGACCGCATCAACGAGCGGTTTAATGAAACCCAAGGTATGTGAAAGTACTTCATATCCGAAAGTGATGTTTGTATGTAGTCGTGTAAACTGACTATGAATATTATAAAATACTCACAGTTGGCGCAGCTGAGGTCGAGTCCCTCAAGAGAGCCCTCGCTGAAGCCAAGAAGGAAGCAAAGGTGAGCAAGGCAGCCACGGACAAAGTGGCCAAGGATTTAGAGGAGGAGCACAGCACCCGCCAACGACATGAGGCACGGGTGGGGGAGGTCGAACAGGAGTTCAAGGAAGCCATTACTAGGTGCGAGTCCTTGGAGCAGAAGAGTTTGTAGCAGGCCTCCGAGCTCACGAAAGCCCTGGAGGGCATGAAGGAAAGGGCGCTCGCCATGAGATCAAGAGGCGAAGCAGGTTGCGGCTGGTAAGGCCTTTATCATGCAGAGTTGATTTACTAGCAAGAGATATATTTTACTGCCCCGAGTTTGGAGCTCTCTAGGCGCCTTTGCGGATCTACCGAGGAATATTGCAGATGCCGCCGCATTCTTCCGAGCCAAAGAGGGGAGCTCAACGGAGAAGTTGTTCTGGTTGCAGTACCTTGCGCCAGAACTTCCAGTGCCCCTAAGTGGCCAGCTGAAGCAGCTGTCTGAGCTGCACAGGGTGGCGGGATTGGCCATGAAGGATGTTATAGTCCATTTGTGGCCGGCAGAATCCATCCCTAGGAGTCACTACAGACTCGTGAAGAGGCTGGTGGAGGCGCTTCCTCGAATCGATGCACTCAAGCGGTCATCCTGCATTGAAGGTGCCCGGATGGCCTTCGCCCGTGTCAAGGTGCAGTGGGCAAAGATGAAGGCCATCAAAATTGCCACCGCAGGGCCACCTCAAGGAAAAGAGCATCGACGGCTAGGGAAGTACTTTGACAAGGTCCTCGAGGGAGCCCGCATTGTAGAGGGCCATTGTTCGAAGGACATCACATTTGAGTAGTTGAGTCCGGTTTGTAAGAGTCATGTAATAAACTCATGGTGTATGATAGTTATAATTATGCTTTATTATTAGTTTATCCTCCTATTTTTTGTTGTTTATATGTCTAAAAGTTTACCAGTCGTCAGCTTCAGCCCCCATGTAAATAGTACAGGGGTGTTCGAGAACACATGACCGCACTTTATCCAACGTCTTGGTCCAATGTAGGAGGCGTCCTGCGACGTGAACTAGGCAATCAGACTATGCGGTTTTAGTACTTTCACTTAGCCATAAGAATCCATTGGTGGTGCTAAGTACTACCCCCTCGTTGCATGAATGGCAATCCGGAGTGCGGCGGCTTTGCAACGCGGCTGGTCGAAAACCCGGCCCCTAGTATAACACGGCATAAATCGCGAATGATTCGTAGTATAACACTAAGTCACTGGATCACTGACCCGCTCTCGCCCATCATGACAGTCAGTTTCCGGCTTTATCTACGAAGGTACTTAACCGGACGAACAAGAAATACAACTGCAGTAGTTCTCCCTTTACTACCTTAGCTGAACTTTCGGAACGTAAGGTGGCAAACAGAGGAGCCGGGCAACCCAACTATAGACAAAGACATGATTCGGAGCTGATGCATATAATGCCATATCCGGGACGCCGAAGAGTTCCCTATAGGTGTTTGGACTTTAAGAATTTTGCGGGGCCGAATACAGCCCCCGGTAAGAAGATCGTGTCGAACCACATATGTCAGTCGAACGTAAGGGGGAGCACAGATGACAAGGAAAAACCAAGACCCAATCAAGAAGGTGATAATCATATGTGTCCTTTATATCTTTATTGATTCATTGATGAAGGGCAAGTTCATTCAATATTAAGGTCATATTACATGCCCAAAGAGATAGAAAATTGCATAAGGGAAAGTCTAACACAGGGCCTAAAAATCCTAGTTCGGAAAAGAAACTCCAATGATGCCCGGCCGCATGTCTGCGCCTTTTCACCTTAGGAGTAAGTCCTTTGTGAGGAGTATTTGATGGTTGGGATGAGCCAGCCTTAAAAGGATCTCCTGCGACAACAATCTCGCGAGTAGGGCTCTTGATGAACCTGTTTTAAAAGGAAGAAAGATATATGCGGTCCAACTATGGTCAAGCCGTGCAATGGACCTCTTCTGCAGTGTGCCTCCGGCGCCGCCCAAGGTATTTTAAGTGCGTAATTATGTACGTGCGATACATAAGCGGAGGTCGAACTGCTAATCAAGTCCGAATCCGTTGATTTATCGCTATTATGCGCGGACCAGACCCGTTTGGATACGTCGTTGGCTTTATTGGCCGGTGAACTATTCGGCTTGATAAGGCCGCCATATACTTCGGTTGTAAGGGCCGCAGTGTGCTCTTCAGTACGGAGGGACCGCTCCATGTTACCATTGACTATAATAACACCATGAGGTCCAGGCATTTTAAGCTTTAAGTAAACATAGTGCGGGACTGCGTTAAAGTGGGCAAAAGTAGTTCGTCCGAGCAGTGCATGGTAGCCACTGCGAAAAGGGACGATATCGAAGATTAACTCTTGGCTGCGAAAGTTATCTGGGGAGCCGAATACTACCTACAGTGTAATTGAGCTCGTACAACGGGCCTCCACTCCTGGTATCACACCTTTAAAGGTAGTGTTACTAGGCTTGATTCGTGATGGGTCAATCCTCATCTTACGGGCAGTATGTTGATAAACTAAGTTGAGACTACTTCCTCCGTCCATAAGGACTCTAGTGAGGTGGTATCCGTCAATGCTTGGATCAAGAACCAGGGCGGCCGAACCCCCATGACGGATACTGGTTGGGTGATCCCTGCGATCAAAGGTGATCGGACAGGCTAACCAAGGGTTAAATTTGGGGGCGACACGCTCTACAGCATAGACGTCACGTAGTGCATGCTTGCACTCCCTTTTGGGGATATGAGTGACATATATCATGTTCACTATCTTCACCTCAGGGGGAATCTTCTCCTGACCCCCGGTGTACACGATGACGCATTCCATTCGGACCCAGCCGGTTGGCTCCCCATGAACACGACGACGACGCTGTTTCTCCATTCCGACCCAGCCACGTACACGAGCCCTGGCCGTGCATATGCGTGAGTAGGCGTTCGAAACCCCGCCCGTATGTACACATACGTGGCCGTATTTTCTTTCTTGCACACTGGCCGTTGTACGTACGTGTACATGCTACGTGCGCGCCTCTACTACGACACGTGTGCGCCTCTACATCCACCAGTATGTACGTACACATTCGCGACCAGAATGACAATGCTACATATGCTTCGACCAGGTGGGTCCCGACCATCAGGGACTTCCTTGTGTGCGAAGATGTAGCTGGTGGGTCCCAGTAGTCACGGGGGTGAATCATTTTTTTTGCCCGGACGCACTTCCTTGCGTGCGAAGGTGTAGCTGGTGGGTCCCAGCAGTCAGGGGGGAAACGGTTTTTTCGTGAAATATGGTGGCCCGTCCGATGGGTCCCTGCTGTCAGGTGCAGGAATAATTATTTTGTGCATACTAAGGAGGCACTTCCTTGCGGCCGTCATGGACCCAGCTGTCAGCCTCTCCACGTACAGTACTCTTCTGATGGAAGTCGATCCTTGACCACATTGACCACGTGGCGCGGAGAGCACCAGGGCGGCGGATGACGACGAGGCCTAGGAAGGGGACGACAAGGAGCCGGGGAATACGCGGCAGTGGAAGCCCGCGTGGAGAGGAGTATGAGGGTTCACTTGGTCAGCTGCGGTGTGAGGCTGCCGTCGTTGCAGGGCCTGGCCAGCGGTGGGCATAGTAGGGGGCAGTGAGGCCTCCGCGGCAGCACAGCCGGCCACGGGAGGCAGGAGCATGCGGCACGACCGGCGCTGCTTTGGGCGGCTGGAGCAAGAAGACCAGAGGTTGAAGAAGCACTACGAGCATTGGATGGACATCGTACGGTCACTAGAGCTAGAATCGTTCATATTGACTAAGTTGACAACGCCCTCGGTCCCCGTCAACTTAGTAGGCCCACAAGTCAGCCTCCCACCAAGGTGGGTCCCAACTAGCAGGGGGAGTATTCATTTTTTGTGCGTAATAAGGAGGCACTTCCGGTGGGTCCGAGCTGACAGCGAGGGGAACATTTTTTTTGCGAAATATGGTGGCCCGTTCGGTGGGTCCCAGCAGTCAGGGGGAAAAGTTTTTTTTGTGAAATACTGGTGGTCCATCCGGTGGGTCTCTGTTGTCAGGTGGAGGAATAATTATTTTCCGCGTAATAAGGAGGCACATCCTTGCGGCTGCCATAGACCTAGTTGTCAGCCTCTCCACGTATAGTACTCTTCTGATGGAAGTTGATCGTTGACCACATTGACCATGCCGCGCCGAGAGCACCACGGAGATGGATGACGGCGAGGCCTAGGAAGGGGATGACGCAGAGCCGGGGAAGACGCGGCAGTGGATGCCCACGCGGAAAGGAGTATGAGGGTTCACTGGTTTGGCTGCGGTGTGAGGCTACCATCGCCGCGGAATAACAGGGGGTGTGGGTGAGTGGAGGGATGGCCTGACCAGTGGTGGGAGTAGTATGGTGGCGGTGAGGCCTCCGCGGTAGCACAGCCGGCCACGGGAGGCAGGAGCAGGCGGCACGACCGGTGCTGCTTTGGGCGGCCCGAGCAAGAAGACCAGAGGTTGAAGAAGCACTATGCCCATTCAACGGACATCATATGGTCACTTGAGTATTGACTAAGTTGACAAAGCCCTCCGTCCCCGTCAACTTAGTAGGCCCGCAAGTCAGCCCAACAATATGGTGGGTCCCAGCTAGCAGGGGGTATTCATTTTTTGGGGCGTAATAAGGAGGCACTTCCTTGCGTGCGGAGATATAGCTGGTGGGTCCGACCTGTCAGCGGGGGCAAGGTTTTTTCACAAAATACAGAGGCCCTTCCTATGGGTCCTAGCTGTCAGGTGGAGGAATCATTATTTTGCATGTAATAAGGAGGCATTTCCTTGCGTGCGGCCGTGGACCTAGCTGTCAGCCTCTCCACATACAGTTCACTTCCGATGGATGTCGTTCATTGACCACGTTGACCAGGCCGCGCTGAGAGCACCAGGGCGGTGGACGACGACGAGGCCTAGGAAGGGAACGACACTGAGCCAGGGAATACTCGACAGTTGTTTCCCACGCGGAGGAGTACGGGGATTTACTCGTTTGTCTGCCGTCCCTGGAGAATAACAGTAGGTGTGGGTGAGTAGAGGGATGGCTAGGCCAGCGATGGGAGTATGGTGGGACCGTGAGGCCTGCGCGGCAGCATAGCCGGTCGCGGGAGGAGGGAGCAGGCAGTCTCGCCGGCGCTTGTTTGAGCGGCTGGTGCATGAAGAGCAGAGATTGAAGAAGCACGACAGCCATTGGATGGACATCCAACAGTCACTGCTCTCGTGTGTTGACTAAGTTGACAGGGCATTGCGTGTGTGTCAACCTTTTTTTATGAAAGCATACGCATCAACCTGTAGTAGGCACACAAGTCTGCCTCAAATCTGTGGAAAACAGCATACAACCCATCTGCCATTATTTCTAATAATGTACAGCCCATTCGCTAATTCTTAAGATTTTTTTTGGAGCTCATCTTCTTTTTGTTAGCATTAAACCCCATATTGTGGCCACGGTTAAAAAGTATACAAATTTTTGCATATTTCGGTGCGGTCAACTGTTTTTAATCCAGAAATATCGATTCACATTCAAACTATTTTGAAAAATAATTTATATATATATATATAATCCAAATAATTGTCCATGCATAAAAATCAATGGAATTTAAAATCTTATAATGAAAAAAATGAAACTAATTCCTGTTTGATGTGATTTAAAAATGTACAGCCCATTTCTGGGCAAACTGAATGAAACTCTCCTCGTCTTGAAAGATTTGCAGCCCAGCAGGGCCAATAAAGCAAGTAGGCCTTGTTTGGGTATTTCTTTAAAAATAGAACTGGGCTAGCCATTTTCAGCAAGAAAAAAAACACAATCAGGCTCATGATGTGGTAAACATAAATAAAACCCTGGCTAGACGGGCCACAGCCCCCACATAGCCCCGTTGTTACCCTGATCCGTCGCTAAAACTAGTATAAATAACAACTGCTTGTTCCTCAAAAAAACTGCGCGACCTGCTGGGTCCCTGGTGTCAGCCTCTCGTAGTGTAGTTCTCTCATTTATTGACTACGTTGACAATGGCGTGAGCCCGAGATGTCCAACCATTAGGAGGAACCATATTTTTGGGCTTGTAATATAGAGGCACTTGCTTGCGTACTTCCATGACGCTGGTGGGTCCCTACTGTCATCCTCTCCACGTACGGTCATCTCCTTGTTCCTCTCGGTTGTTGACGACGTTGACAATGCAAGAGGGCGGCGCATCATGCACGGCGAGCGAACCAAGGCCGCAAGGCGGAGGACGACGGCGAGGCCTTGGACAGAACGAACAGGAGCCATGGAAGATGCGCCGGTCCAGTCGCAGGCGGAGGGGAGTATGAGGGTTGACTGGTTCGGGTGCGGGTGCATGTTGGGGCTGATGTCGCCGGAGAATAACAGGACGTGTGGGGGAATAGAGGGAGGGACTAGCCAACATTGGAGGGTACGTACGGTAGGGCGGCGGAGGCGCAGCCAGCCATGGGAGGCGGGAGCAGGCGGAGCCGACGGGGTGGTTTCGTTTGGGTGTGTGGAGGAAGAAGAAGACAAGAGATAGAAGATACACGACAGATGTTGGATGTCAATCCAACGGCTGGTAGGCAGAATCGTTTGTTGACTGAATAGTAAGTCGACACGACCTTGGATAGGTTATTTCCTCGCGGATCCCAAATGTCTGAATCCAAATCTGTCACGGTCATGCAGCCTTTCCTATGAAAATTTACAGCCCATTTGATGTGCTAGTTCGAAATAAGTTTGTGGGTGCTGGTGGGGGCTAATCACTTGGCTTCTGTAATGCACAGTGAGCTCAAGCAGCCGGGGAGAGTGATGTTATTTCCCTTGGTTGGGATTTGTTACAATATTTCACTCTAACTTAAACAAATGGCAAGCCATTTGCCTTGTTTCAAAGAAAATATGACAGTCACAGCCAAGTTGAAAAGGGAAGGAACATCTCACTCCAGCTTACAAACTATACAAAAACACGAGGGTTAATTGTTCATCAGGATTACAAAAAAAACCGAGGTTGAAAAGGGCAACAACATCTAACTCTAGCACTGTTTTCGGCAGTCACAGTCAAATGGATCGGTCATGTCCATAGAATGAACATCTTGGGTTGTAAAATTTACTGGATTATGACCACAATATGTTGTAAATAGAAGCCCGGCATGTTCAGAAGCTCTTTTGCCCACCTGAAACTCCTTTTTTTGCTCTTCGACATACCCATCCGTCAAAACCATGCTACTGATAAACTTAAGCCTGATGGACAATAGTAACCTCGCATTCAGCAGGAAGAATGTGACAAATCTAGTGTTTTCACGGTTGGCTACATATCGTTCTAGCGTTATCGTATTCAATCGAATCTCATGAGAAGTGAGAAAATCCCCATGCTTACGAATCCAACGATTGGTTATAACTTTCTACCCCGTCCTGTTGCCTAAATAGACATGAAGATTGAAAACAATTAAGGTCTAAAAAACAGTGTCGAAAGAGCAACAGTTGAACGGTTAATTCTAGTACACTATATGCGGGCTTCCAATGTGCGTGAAATTATCACCTTTATATACAACTTCTCCAGACGTGGACGCATTGCAGCAAGCCAATAATCTTGTTCAGATCAAAACTATTCATTTGGATATATAAGATCTTGATAGAATCCAGCACCATTGATAGGACATCCATGGAGAAACTCTTCGTTGAGCATAGAACATAATATTAGTACAAAATGTGTACTCCAAGATGATATATAACTTATGCGCAGAAATTTAAAATGTAGCTTATGGTTACAAATGTAGATGATAATATAAAGTACCTGAAGAACTGTGGAGCCAAACACCATATTGAAATGAGCACAGAGATCATGTATTACACCCAAGGTCTCCAGTTTAGGCGCAGAGAGGACGGTTATTTGCAACGGTGAATAACTAGAATCAAGGATCAACCTTTGAAGTGAAGGGGCATCTTGGATGATGAGCTGCCTTTCGTCAAAAGAAATTCCAATTCTTACAAGGTTAGGCGACTTTATTTTGAGACAACCGATTCTAACTGTGAAAACAAGCACCAAGCACTTGAGGGCAGGGCAACTGGAGTGGATGATGTTGTGCAATGAGGCCTCCGATATACGAACCTGCACAAGTGAATGTTTCTTAAGAAATGGGAGTCGAAAGTTTAGTATCAGATTGTCTGGTAGGTAGCACAGTGCAAAGGTGGCGGTGTGGAGAGAGGAGGAAAACCGTTAGATGGACATCGGTGCTAAGGGCACAAGTTCATGGCGTTCGGTATGTGGTATGTGATTTCCAGGGGAATAGTAGAACTTAAGCAGTTGTAGTTCTATGAATTCATGGGATTTCAGCCAGGCGTCCTCCATGCAGGGCATGATATGCTTGCTCAGGTAGCATGACGGGATGGAGAGGCTTTGAACGGAGCCCTGGTGGGAGGAGATGATGGCTCTGGGGATTTCAAAATCATTAAAGAGAGATAGCTGACGACAGTCGAGATTAAGGGGCATGGCGTGCCATAGAGGGCGCCACCAAATTAAGAGGACTTGGGTGTGGCAGCAATCCTTGGTGGGGAGAAGCGAGATGATCTCCCCAAGGACGGCGTCCGGGAGATCGCTAATGCGGTCCACCCGAGATTCTACAGGTTCCTAGGATCCATTGAGGGCGGGGTTACCGCTTCTCCCCGCGATACCGGGTGCGGGATCTACAACAGGCATCGCCGCTAACGGGAGCCTCATCTTCTTGGCACTGGGTTCAGCCGACTCCATTTTCCTTGAGGGCGTCGCGTCGCGCTTACAGATTTGAGCAGAGTAATGAATGACGAGCCTAGTTGTAGTGCGAGTGAAGAAGAAGGGGAGCTGGGGGTTTTCTGTAGTAGTGAGGAAGAAGGGGAGCCAGGGTTTTCTGTAGGAGTGAGGTGAGGAATTTGGGGGTACGAGTGGAGCGAGCTAACGTAAGGTGGGTCGGAGCAATGAGGAAGAAGAGCATCCAAGTTTTTTTTGGGGGGGGCGGTGTGCTGGGTGTGGGTAGTGCCTCTCATTCAGTAAATATATGGGCTTTTGAATTGATTTTACTGTTTAGTAGTGTGGATGGGCTGTTTTGTCTTGGGCCCAGAGAAACTATTACTACTAGTACAGTGGAGACACTCTAAAACTACCCAGAAAAACAATTACTACTAGTACAGTGGAGATACTGTACCGCTTCTGGCTCCACCTAGGTCATTGAAACGTCTCCCTCTACTGAATGTTGTTATACTTTTGTTCACCGACATGCGGTCCATGCAGTGCGTGGGCCCAAATGCCATCCACCAAATTAGAAGGCAGTATGTAGGCGGAGAGTCACCCCGGTCGTAGCGCGGCAGTAACGAGCCGTCGTATCACAAAACCCCACCTCCCCGTAGTCTAAGTTTGACGGACGAAGCAACCATCATTTCACTCTTCGCTGAATCCCCTTCTCCCTCACCGTCTTCAAGAAAGGCAACACTCGCATCTGCCACTGTTCTTCTCTCCCAACGAAGGGAAGGTAAGCGGATCCGTGATGTTGGTATATTTTCGTTTAGAGACAAAAAAAGAACTTTTGCAAAGCAGTAATTGATCCTCACTCTCTTTTTTGTTTCATTGTCATTGCGATTGTGTTTTTCTTTCAGTGGTCTCCTAGTATTCGTCAGTTTCGTGATGGACCAAGGAGAACCAGGCAAAGATCTGCCGATATTGGAGCAGACACGGGAGGCTGATCCCCACGAGACAGAGAGCTCCAAGAAGATGGAGGCAGCCACCGAGCCGACCCAGATACGCTCATGGCCACTACTGAGATGGTCAATGCCCCATTTGAGGTTACAGCCCCCATGGCACTGCAGGAGCAGTTTTCCCCCTTCGAGGATGTGTGCCCCCCCCCCCCCCCCGCTGAGCTACCCAAGGTGATTTTCTTCTTTGCCGATCTCGATTGTGGTTTTTCATCTAACTATGTGGTGATTAATAATGCAAAATTTTATTAGCTTCGATGCCATGCTATACATATTGGTTTAAATAACTTGTGTTTCTTATACTGAAAAGTAATTCAGAATTTGTTTCTGTTTCAATTAGAGCCCTGATGTAGACAAGGATTGTGTGGTTGTACATGTCACTCGCTATTAGGCGGATAACCTGAATATACGCACTGGGAAAACAGAGTTCTTAGGGTGTTGGATCCTGGAAGCCATTTGCGGTTATACCAATGAAGAGTTGTATTCCAGCCTCACTGTTGTCAGGCGTGTTGTCCAGGGCGTGCTGAAGCACAAGAAGTTCAAAGCTACTCCTTCGTTTGTGAGGCATACTATTCTTGTCAAGCTTACGTAGGAAGATGACATGGCATGCCTCCACAAACAATTTTATCAGTGGCAAGGCCACAAGGTTGTCTTCATGAAGGTTCACAGGATTGAGCTGCTGCGGGACGTCCTCGATGATGTTCATGGCAAGGTCCGTCTTGTGTCCAGCACAAATTAGATCAAGGCATGAAATAGTTACCTCAGCTAGTGTTTAATAGTAGTTTGGATTGTGTCTAGTTATCCGAACCTTGCCTGTTATCGACCCCTCTGGGGCTAGTACTCTATTTGAATCCTTCTATGGGAACTGCTGCTACTTTTGTGTGCCCGTGAATCATGTGAGAACCATCGTAATTGTTGCCGAAACAGATGCGTCCTCACTAGTTTTTTCATGAATTTGGCATGGTAAGACATAAGTTGTCATGGTTTATCATACGAGCAGTGTGTGTTTTGATGAAATAGAGCACTCGTTCGAGAACTGTGCGCCGACGTATAAATAAGTACTTGTAAACACTGTTGGCGCTACCCCACTTGTAAGCAGTTGTGCAAATCACGGCACATTGGCTCAGCTCGCTTCAACACTAGGCTATCGACCAGCTAACAATCAACAATCTACTGTCTGACATATAAGAAACTATGTATCTTGTTACAGTGGTTCATGCAGTTAACTGAGGCCACAATGTAAATTCCAAACGTTCACACACTAGTCCAGCGCTCATGTGGAACACTCACATTAAACTCGTCTTCATAAAAAACTTGAAAAGCATAAGTTAAGCAATTTTATACATCTCAATGATTCATAGAACATAACAAACATATACTAGTTCACAACAAAAGACAAAGTTGTGAGAAGGTTTACAAATCAGGAAAAAACAAGCAAGGCTTCTCTGAGCAAAAGACATCCCGGCAGACTTAAATTTCCTGGAGTTCACTCTGGTTTTTTCTTGTTCCCACCATCCAGGGTTAGGTTCTCTCATTCCAAAATAACCAATTATAATTGTGGTCTCACCTGGAATGCTGAACTGAACCATGCAGTGTACTGACCAGGTGGAATTCTTGTGTATTCCACTAAATTTAAGCACCGCTATTTGCAGAAATAAGCAGACCACAATGCCTCTTGTCCGCACACCTGTCCAAAAAACCGACGTGTAGCCGTGCCAGCTAGTCCTCGGTCCATGGATGAACTGGTAGAAAGTGCATTCCGGACAAGGATGTAGCTGTTTTCGCTCGTCCCTCCACTGCAATCAGGAAGTAAAACGTACGAATCGGCTTCTTTTAGATTGCGTTGGTCATTCTAGTTTAGTTACTACCAATGTAGGAATACCTTGAAGACTGGAGGTTAGATGATGGCAACGAGGGATTGCCATCTCATTTTGCGCAGTTCTACTAAAACTGAGGTGTGTGCTTTTGATTGCGCTGATAGAAACGATACGGAGACAGACATCTTGAAACGATATGGAGACAGACATCCCTGTTTGTGCAAATATGAAATACGGTTATTTAAACAGTGACAGATATTTGCAGTGGCGTATGATTAATAGCAGCATCTATTGTGTTATAATTGGAACTAGATTGACAGTATGAAGAGTCCTTAAGTAAGTAGCATCACATCACATCAACAATGCCACTAGATTAACATGCAGAACAATAGCATTAGTATTACTGTCATGAGAGTAGCACATGGTCAGTAAATGTGCAATCAAATTTGTGCAGTTCCATTGGGATGAAGCAATGTTAGCGGTGTGAGATTTAAGTGTAACTGCAAAAACACAATTCATGGGAAATAAAGCAAGATGGAAGCACTTCATAAAATGGTGGTGGCATTGCTTCAATTTATCGACGGCACTAGACCATTACTTACAGTGACATTAGGAGGCATTGCTTAATGCTTCATGTGATTTTACATTAACAGAATCGATATGGGCAGAGGGACATCAGGGGCATAAAGTGGTGAGGCAGATGTGGCCGCCGAGAGCGGCAAACACTCAGGAAGCATGTCTGCATTTGTCCCATTTTTTATCTCCTTGGCGACATTTTCCTATGTGAGCACAAGAAATCTAGACCTGCTCATTCTCATTTGCGTTGTCCCCCAACACCCGTCACTTTCTTTCCTTTTTAACCCAAGAGATAGGTCCACTTCCCCCCACCCTTCGCCATCCACCATGCTTTCTTCGTATTTTCAACCAAGAGACCGGTTGGGTAGCCAGTATCTACTACTTTCCCCCGTTTCCTCTTAGAACGAAGTCCTAGATTCATGCTATAGCTTTCCCACTTTATTCCCTGTTTGAACCAACTCTTAGAGTCCATTGTATGAACTAGATTTACCTCTAGTAATAGTAAAAGTCTAGGTGGCTTTGGAACAGCAGACGAAAGTAGAAAAAGATCCACACAAAGGGAGCTGTGGTAGTAGAGCAAGGCAGGTTTCGAAGGAATATATACCTGAGGGTCGTCGGCATGTGGCAAAGACGGCGTTGGGAGGCCGCATCTTGGCCACAATACCGCAAGGAGGAAGAAGGGGTTAGAGGCCCTCCCGAGCCGGCGCTCTCTCGGAGAGAATGGCACGACCACCAATCGGGACGCACGGGCAGCCGTTGGTCTCCTGCCTCGCCGCCGACGACAGCGTGAACGATGCACCTATACCCCTGCCCCGGTCGAGGTTGTCCGGCCAGATTTGTGACTAGCTGTGAGCTGAGAGAGAGTATGGCCACCTATGTCTTGCTTAGATCTGGAGAGCATGAGAGAGTGAACGAGAGGAACCCTAGTAAAGCAAGCTCTAAGGCTCCTGCTTATATATATAGTGGAGTGATTTTGTTGTACCAGCTTCAAAAAAATGTGCTCTTACGTGTACCCGCGAGTGGGTGTGAGAGAACTACTGCGTGCGTGCACCGCTTCTCTTCGTGAGAGTACAATATACTATGCCCAAAGAACGTTCACCGCAAGAGTAATAGTATAAGTGTGTGACGTGTGAGCTAAAATAAAATGTGCGCGACGTCTTTTGTTTTTTAGAAGTTCTGAGGGTAGGGTGTGAAGAGCACATATGTGCGTGACGTTTACCTGCAGATAGATGGTGGGTGCAACATGCGAGTCTGCGAGAGGACTTGGGAGAGTCGTGACTCGTGAGGGTGCGTCTGCGTGAGAGAGGGGGCACATATCAATGCAATGCATGTGTCCGTAAATCATTATCCGACAAACGTTCGCCACAAGCCTTTTCCTGACGAACGCCGTAAGAACCGTTAGATCGGCATCCGACAGTGTTAGTTTTGCCATGTCATTTAACAGAACAGCCACTCCTCCTACACACAAATCTTCCACGTGCGTGTTAGCAACTGCCGTATGCTCCCTCTGTTCCGAAATGCAGTGCATATAGCTTTATTGAAAATTCGAACCTCACAAACTTCTACTGAGTTTTCGTGTACCAAATTCCACACGTATAATACCATGTATATATCATTTCATTCATCTTTGAGAGGTAACTATAAAGATGGGGAGGAGTTTACAAAGAATGACCATCATATCACCCGCAGCAATTTCAACCGTTCTTTGGTGTCGAGGAATATCATAGGAACTCTATATGATATGAATTTTATAGGATTTTTTCCTTTAGAGACAATTGGTTCATAGGAATAGATTCATATACTCCATATTTCAAAGGAAATAAACATGATATCATTTCTATAGCTTTAGAGCTACTTGATTCATATGAATGGATTCCTATACTCCCTTAATTTAGAAGGAAAATAAACATTAGCTTATATTCAATAGAAAAGTTCCTATGATATGAACCAAATTACATCTCTTTTCTAATCCCTCCTCATAGGAATTGAGATACATGTCATCTCTAGATTCAATAGAAAAGTTCCTATGATGTGAACCAAATGACATCTCTTTTCCAATCCCTACTCATAGGAATTGAGATGCTCCATGTCATCTCTTTCCCTACAACTTCCATGTATACATCTTCTATTCCTAAATAGATAGTACAACCCACTAGTAGACCTTTTCCAAAACATGCAACTATGGCACAAGAACTATACAGTGTGCCAATAACTTTGAAAGATGGTCGCTGGATGAAGCTAATCCGATAGTGCAGAGATGGCAAATCCGAGCACTACTGGCCGTTGGATATCATCAACATTCCCCCAGATCTGCCACATCTACAATTTAGAAGACTCCATGGTTGAACTTAAGCATACTGCACAAACCTCAAAACACAAGCACTTCTCCTTTGTTCTAGAATCTTCTGTATCATAATTGATTTTTTTTATAAATGAATTGCCATTATTTGTTTTTTACTTTATGCTTTACAATGCACAACCCCATGAATCTTAACATTTTTATAAAACTAATTGATTTTGAATGAGATGAACTATAAGAACTAAACGAACATCTACATCATGCATATATGACTCAAAGCTTTACATGCTATAGTGTGTATTTAATCATAATTTGGTTTCGAAATCTCATGCGTTTAATGCATGTGTACCTTACTAGTTTTGAGTAGAGTAGCAAATTTCACGCGGCCCCGGGTATATCAAAATGCAGGGCCCATGCATCATTGCCTTTCGGTTGAACCTACGTCCACAATTTTTTGTACGTACTATATCTCCACTGGTCCCCAAACCCAAAATGTTGCCTTGTTCCCGTAAAACCAAGCGGCCCACACATATTTAAGGCATCGACTCGAACTGGTTTACTACGACGTGGCCCCACATGCCGTAGTACTCCTACAAACCCTGCCGCCGCACTCATCATCGGCTTTCTTCAAGAGGACGAGGGAGAAGCCGATATGTAGTGGAGGCGCTTTCAAAAAAAAGGATCTGTAGTGGAGACCCCTACCCTAGGGTGCCATAGGTAGCTGCCGCACGCATCATTGTTTTCTCTTTTCTTTATGCTCTTGCGCCCTAGAGTGAAATGATGGTTGCTTCGTCTGTCTAGCTTAATGCGGGAAAGGTGGGGCTTTTTGATTTGACCCCTCATCGCTCATTTTCTACTACTGTGGTGCTACGACCGGAGTGCCTCCAATTAAACCGCTGCTCCAAACTGTAATTTGGTGCATCGCACGTTGAACAAGACGGTGGATGAGCCACATGTCGGCCAAAGGGGTCCTGTTAAGTGTGTCGCCATTTCGTGCGGACTTACCCTGCTTGAGTTGGTACGCCAACACGACAGGAGCAGCCTACCACTTAGTTTTGCTCCTTCGTGAATCCCGACTATATTGATCTAAAAAGATACGTGCTGAACTACCCTCTCTGTCTCGGCTTTTTATTTTTAGGCGTCTCGGTTTATAGGGTGTGCACGTAGTTCTAGGTCATCCATTTGACTAACTAAATATGAGTTACTATGTCACAAAAAGTATATCATTGGATTCTTAAGCGGATGTAGTTGTATTTCAAAGTCGAGGGCAGGGCTTTTCCTGCATGGTAGGCTGGGCAGTTCCGCCTAGTCAGTTCAACAGAGAGGCGAGAAGACAAGGGAGTAGGCTACTGCAAACGTAGGGTTGTGTGATTTGACATCGAGTTGCTGTTGGACAGGTGGGGCCCCATGATTTGACTTGCCATTATCATTTTAAGTGCGGCGCTACGACCGGCGTGAGTCTCCCAATTCCTGACCACCTCCATACAGGTGCCTCTCCCAATGCTCCACCATGTAGTAGAGGCTGGCTCTTGCATGAGAGCCCACTTCTCCACTTTTTCCTTGCCCCTCTTTCCTCCACATATGCAAAAATGCCATGTAAAGCACACTATTGTACTTACTTGCTCCTACAGGTGTTATGCATGCCACATAGGCGTAAAGTCTAATGTGGCAAGTTAATCAAGAAGAGAGAGACTAGTTTGGTGACCCAAGGAAGAAACGGTGCTAAGCGCGTGTACCTAGGTGAAAAGACAATTTTGAGTCTATAGCTAATTAAATGAAGCAAACTTAGCAACAAAAAACTAATAAGCACACCATTTCATTGGAAGAGGTCACTCCTTGGCAAATGCAATAAATACTACTCCCTCTGTCCCATAATATAAGAACCTTTTTGGCACTACATTGCTGTCAAAAACGTTCTTATATTATGGGATGGAGGGAGTACGAAGAAAGAGATAGAGAGAAGTAAAATAAATAAATACAATTATAGCTAACCTTGTTGTAGTATGAGTGACTAAGTGATGACTATGTATGACATGCCAACATTAGATAGCCTAACGCACCGTGTTAAATCTCCAAGGGTGCGACCGCGCGAGCGACGCGACGGTCGTGGTAGGCGCGACCATGATACGGGCTGCTGGCAGCCCTTGGATCTGAGATCAAACGGGCGCATGCTAAGTTGCTGAAAATTTGCAGAATAACCCTCCAAGATAGGATATTCACCCATAGGTCTAGAGTCACGCCATGCAACTGTTCGACCTTAGATCCAAGGGCTCTCGGAAGCCCGTATCATGGGAGAATGGAAAGCCACTACCCTGCCGTTCGCACGCTGGTAGTTCGCTCCTACTCGTCCTCGCACGTCCTTTAATATTATGGCTGTTCGCTCCTAGTCGTCTCATCCTTTCACATTACGGTAGTTCCACTAATCCTAACCCTCCTCCCAAATCCATGGTGTCCCAAATCTCCATGATCGGCGGTGAGTATAAGGTTAGAACCATCACCGGCGATGAGTTCGACATCATTTACACATGTTCTTCCGCGATGGTGAATGGATGCATTTCTCGCTTCAGACGCATGTTCGAAAACTCAGATGATGAGTGGGTCGCAGGGCTAGATGTTGAGTACACCACAGTCCTAGGAAAAGAGAAGGATCTAAAGGAGGAAGAGAGGAAGAAGCCCGCCGTGATCCAGGTTTGCGTGCATGACTTATGCTTGGTCTACAACATATGCCATGCCGACGTTGAATGCCTGGATTTTAAGAACTTCCTCGAGAGCAGCCTAGTCAAATTCGTTACTGTAGACTTTACGAACGACAAAGAAGTCCTGGGTCAGATAGGCCTCGTTGTAGGCAACCCCTTCGACCTCCAGAAGAATCGGCTGCTACCCTCCGGTGGCCAGCCTTCAATGCTGACCCTGGCAGGAGCCATGGTTCATCCTTCGTACCGTAAACTGGAGAAACCTCACTACACGTTTCATCATCATGCATGGCAGCGGGATGTACTAGATATAGACCACATCCAATGCTACAATGGATGGCTACCTTTGTTTCAATATCTACAAGGGTTGGATGAAGAGCAAGAGCCAAGTGTGCGGTTCAAGCAAAGTAGTATCGGCCAAGAGGAAGAGGGACAAGGACGAAGTCGGGGACGTGGATGAGGACTCCGAGTGAGTAAGGTGTCAGTATCGTTGCTCATGGTGGTTCTAATGCAGTGTCTATCTGTCGGTGTACTAGAGTAGGGGTACCCTAGTATCCCGAACTTGTGCACGGGCAGTCGCAGCACCCCGCGGCAAGGCTTGCCGGGTGACCGCCAAGGTCCTCCGTGGTTCCTTTGCAGCCATTCAAGAACAAAGTGTTTAAGCCAAGGAGACAAGACCCCGGCAAGAGGAGCTTGCCGGGAAGGCCAACCAAGGCATCTCTAGGAACTTGCCGCAACGCGCCACGCGTCCCGGCAAGGCCCGGTGAGCGACAAGCTTCCGGACGCGACAAGACAACGACCGCGGCAAGCTACCACTCTGTACCCGCGCTCCAGCACATCCACCCACGTGTTGTCCTGGGACCTTTCCACGTGTGCGTGGCAAGAGGCAGTGCGGCCAGCGGTGCGAGGTGGCAAGCGACGCTGACAAGATCGCCATCATGGCAAGCGGTGGCGTCCCTGACGGTCCCTGTTTGCACTGTTTGGGCGACGCAGACGGGCATTTAATGCCTTTGTCCCCTGCCGTCAGGGTTAGGTATGATACACTATATAAGTAGTTGTACCAACCGCAACACTTTTTCCATTTTCGCCCTTGTCTACGTGCCACCTGTTGGTGACCCCTTGAGCATATAAAAGGAGGCCCATGTGCAACGTAGAAGGGGGTTGGGGGGGTTCGAGGCCAGAAAGCACTCACGCTCGGCCTCGTTAGCATCCACTGTGTACTGTAGCATTTAGTGCTCCCGAGCAAGAACACAATGCAATCAGACAAGAAGCAGTAGGAGTATTATCTCTCCAGAGAGCTACGAAGCTGGGTAAATCGCTCGTGTGCTTCGTCTCGATCTGCTCTTCGCGCGACCTCCGCCCCCCGCCGAACCGAAAGGGGCTCGGTCCGCCGGTCCCATAGGTGTTCGTTCCCACGACATCTTTGGCGTGCCAGGTAGGGGGCGTCGAGGTTGTGTGAACCTGATCCGACGTTCACACGAGCTAGATCTTCATCTTCTTCATCGACATGCCACCGAAGAAGAAGGCTTCGGAGGTGGCTGCTCCGTCCACGTCGATCCCACCACCACCGGAGCAAACGGGTGGCGGGGTAGACGCCGGCGGAGGAACGGGCGTCGACGAGGGAGCTCACGCTGCTGCCAGGTCCAAGGACAAGGTTGCGCAGACCTCGGCGTCCGTACATGCACCGCGCCCATCCCTGGAGGCGCGGGAGCGACAGCGTCATGGTACTCGCGGTACCATACGCTCGTTGGACCAAGATCAAGCTGGTGGATCTCAGGGTGCTCAAGACCAGCATGCACGCCAACATGCTGGCACGAGCAAGACACGGTCGCCCGGACGGGATGCTGCTCCTTCTAACATAGTTAGAAGTCCGAGCATATCCCGCTCCTCGCACCGTTCGTCACTTCCACCCTCCACTCCAGCAGAAGCTTTGGCACGAGCTCAACTGCTCCTAGATTACCCTCCAACGGCAGACAAGATCGACGAATGGAGGGCCACCATTAAAAGTCTCATTGGCTTCGCCAACGGCGACACTCCACGGTAGCCGAATACAGCGCAGCCGCGGCAAGATTGCCAGGCACGAGCCGATGGCGACAAAGCCGGTGGGGGTGCAACCACCGTGCACTCCCCGCCCCGAAGGCCAAGATTGTTGACTCGCCGGTTCAACCCCGACGACGACTCCACCGCGTCATCAGATCCACGAGCTCGTCGCAATCAGCACCAAGTTCTTCATGAACGACAGCAAGAAGACGCTCGTACTCGCATCGAGCGTCGAAGAGAAGCGCGGCGTCAATCGGACCAGCGCGCTTGGCCCTCTATCGACATGCATGCGCCAGGGGAACCAGGCGACTTCCCGTACGCGGTAGGTTTCCCTCCGTTCACTTGTGAGCTGCGGCAAGTCCAGTGGCCCAGCACGAAGAATTTCAAGCCAGACGTGCCAGAGAAGTATGACGGCAAGTCGCATCCGTCGGAGTTCCTCAGCATCTACACCATCGCGGTGCAAGTTGCTGGGGGGCGGGACGACAAGATCCTTGCCAACTACTTCCCGCTGGTGCTCAAGCACAATGTCAGGTCCTAGCTCATGCACTTGCCGGACAACTCCATATCCTCCTGGGCAGATCTATGCCATCAGTTTGTCGGCGCCTTTACAGGCAGCCACAAACCTCATGGCCAAGAGAGCGACCTTCATCTGCTCGCCCAGAAGGAAGGAGAATCCCTGTGCAAGTTCATTCAGAGATTCAGCCGTGTACAGCACAACATCCCAGATGTCCACCCTGCCGCGGTCATCAGCGCGTTCCATCAGAACATGCGAAACCGTAGGATGCGGGAGGAGATGGCGATGTGCAAGATCAGAGACATCACTGAGCTATATGCCCTGGTCGACAAGTGTGCACGTGCTGAGGAAGGGAGGAAACTCCCCGGAGAGAATACAGGAGCAGGAGGATCTGACAGCGAGGATGCTACCCTGGCAAAGAAAAACCAGCGGCGGAACAACAGAAAGAAGAAAGGCAAAGATGTGCTAGTAGTTGAGCAGTCCGGCAACGAAGGTGGCGCCAAGAACGCTGTGGCGGCCACCGACAAGCAGGACGGCTCCGACAAGCAGTACTGCAAAATCCACCGCACCAAAGGCCATGATCTCCAGAGCTGCAAGAAGGTCGAGCAGCTTGTCGAGCAGCAAAAAGCTGAATACGAGCGGTGCGACAAGGAGAAGGCCCAAGAAGGTACTGGGGGATCCGGCAAGAAATGCCCCGGCCGGGGAGGACGCCGCGGCAAGGCCAAGCAACGGCAAGGAGACAGACCTCCCCGCGGCGGCGACAAGGACAAAGATGACGGCGACGATGAAGATATGGATGATGACGGAGCCAGTGAGCAGGAGTTCCAGAAAGCCACAGAGGTCCTGTGCGTTCACGGCGGTGCTTCTCTGCATACTTCACACCGCCAGCTCAAACAGTGGGTGCGGGAAGTCAATGCGGCAGAACCACCCGTCGAGTCACGCAAGCCTCTGAAATGGTCCAGCACGCCTATCATATTTGATATTGAGGACCACCCTGATCGCATAACTGCGGTCAGGTGCCTGCCGATGTTGGTTTCACCAACTATCTGCAACCTCAAGGTCACTAAGATGCTAGTTGATGGTGGGGCCGGCTTGAACCTGATCTCCTCCGCGGTGCTCCAGAAACTCCAGATCCCTGACAGCGAGCTCGAAGAGACCGGCACATTCCAAGGAATCAATCCGGGAAGGAGCAAGCCAAAGGGAAAGATCATGTTGCCGGTGACATTTGGCAGCGAGTTGAACTTCAGGACTGAGAGGGCCACTTTTGACATTGCTGACTTTCCATTGCCTTACAATGGGATACTCGGCCGTCCAGCACTCGCCAAATTCATGGCAGCCTCTCACTATGCATAAAACATGCTCAAGATGCTAGGCCCGATAAGTGTCATCTCTGTCCCTGGCGACAAGAAGGATGCGCTTATCTGCGCCGACAAGATCTACCGGGAAGCAGCAGCCGCAGCAAATCGCAAGTCGCTTTCCGTTGAAGCTCCCGGGGGGAAGAAGAAGACCAAGTCCGGCAAGAGTTCTGATGCCCACTCCGGCAAGAGCACCTCTTCGGAGTTCTGCGCTACCGTCAAGGACGCACCATCGAGCTCCACCGGCAAGCATAAGAAGACAATGACAGCTCCGCTAGAGACCAAGAAGGTGCCCGCCAAGGAGGACGGCACTGGTGGTACCTTCACCATCAGTGCCACTCTCGACCCTAAATAGGAAAGCGCGCTCATTGCTTTCCTGCGGGCGAATGTCGACATGTTTGCGTGGCAACCGTCTGACATCCCCGGTGTTCCCAGGAAAGTAACCGAGCACCATCTTGCCGTCTGTCCTCATGCGCGGCCCGTCAAGCAGAATGTCAGGAAACAAGCAGTGGAGCGCCAAGAATTCATCGCAGAAGAAATCAAGAAATTGGAAGCAGCAGGCCTTGTCAGAGGAGTGCTCCATCCTATGTGGTTGGCCAATCCTGTAGTCGTGCGCAAGGCAAATGGGAAATGGAGGCTTTGTCTCGACTTTACCGATGTTAATAAAGCTTGTCCCAAAGACCCATTTCCCTTGCCGCGCATTGACCAGATTGTTGACTCCACGGCCGGATGTGACTTGCTTTCATTTCTTGACGCATACTCAGGATACCATCAGATCTTCATGGCAGAAGAGGATGAGGAGAAGACCGCATTCATCACTCCATGTGGCACGTACTGTTTGGTACGGATGCCTTTCGGTTTAAAGAATGCTGGTTCAACATTTGCAAGGGTAGTCCATCACGCTTTTGAGCCACAAATGCACAGAAATGTGGAAGCCTACATGGATGACATAGTGGTCAAAAGCAAGGACAAGGCAACTCTGATTCAAGATTTAGACGAAACCTTTGCAAATCTGCACAAGATCAACCTCAAGCTTAACCCCGAGAAGTGTGTGTTTGGAGTCCTCTCCGGCAAGCTTCTCGGGTTCTTCGTGTCTCAGCGGGGAATTGAAGCCAATCCCAACAAGATCAAGGCCATTGAGCAGATTGAAGCACCAAAGCGCGTCAAGGATGTACGAAGGCTTGCCGGTTGCGTGGCGGCTCTCAGCAGGTTTATCTCTAAGTCTGCTGAGCGCACCCTGCCGTTTTTCAAAATATTGAAAAAGGCAGGTCCAATGAAATGGACTCCGGAAGCGGAGGCTGTGCTGCAGGACTTGAAGAGATACCTGTCCTCCACTCCAACACTTGTCGCACCTAAGCCACAAGAGAAGTTGCTGCTGTATTTAGCGGCAACCAATCAAGTGGTTAGTGCTGCGTTAGTGGCGGAGAGGGAGGCGGATTATGAGCCAGCAACAACGGCAGATGCATTCAGCGACAAGCAGGGGACTTCACCGACAAGCTCTGGTCCCGACAAAGGTGGATCTGTGCAGGCGCATAAGGAGATACAGAAGAAAATGGTGCAGCACCCAGTTTACTTTGTCAGTTCCCTTCTGCAGGGGGCTAGGTCAAGGTACTCTGGCGTGCAGAAATTGCTTTTCGGCCTTCTCATGGCCTCGAGAAAGCTGTGCCATTACTTCCAAGCGCATGAGATCACAGTTGTCACTCGTTTTCCGCTGAAGAGGATACTGCGGAATCCAGAAGCAACAGGCAGGATTGTCGAGTGGGCACTGGAACTGTCAAGCTTTGGCCTTAAATTTGAGAGCACTTCAACTATCCAAAGTAGAGCATTGGCAGAATTCATAGCAGAATGGACGCCAACACCAGATGAAGAAATTCCAGAGACGAGCATCCCCGTCAAGGAAGCAAGCAAAGAGTGGCTGATGTACTTTGATGGTGCCTTTCTCGCTGCAAGGCGCCGGTGCGGGCGTGCTGCTTGTTGCACCCACCGGAGAGCACCTCAAGTATGTAGTCCAGATGCACTTTCCCAAGGAGCAAGCAACAAACAATACCGCAGAGTATGAAGGTTTGCTTGCCGGTCTCAGGATCGCAGCAGACCTTGGGATTAAGAAGCTCATTGTCAGGGGCGACTCGCAGCTTGTCGTCCGCCAAGTGAACAAGAATTATCAGAGTCCGTTGATGGAAGCTTACGTTGATGAAGTGAGAAAGTTAGAAGAGCACTTTGACGGCCTACAAATGGAACATGTTCCAAGAGCTCAGAACGACATTGCCGACGGCCTGTCGAAGTGCGCCGCACTTAAGTTACCTGTGGAACTAGGGATCTTTGTGCTCAAACTGACTCAACCGTCTGTAACGCCATCAACTGGACAGAGCAAGAAGAGGAAGTTGATTTCTGGTGACTATTTTCCGGCAGAGCTCCCCGAAGCCGCTGCCAAGAAGGTCCCCAAAATCAACACCAAGAGTGCTGAGGAGCAGTCTGCTCCGGCAAGCCCTAGGGTTTGTTCCGTTGAAGCAGACGCTCAAGACAAGTTTTGCTCCGGAAAGCTTGTCGGAGAACATCAAGCTCCGGCTGAGCCGTAGGTTCTCGCCGTAGAAGCGGATGTTCTCGCAGCAGCATATGTGCCTTTAGTCCTTGTTGTCGAGCCGCAAGCTCCAGCATGGGCACAGCAAATTGTCCGTTTCCTTCAGACAGGAGAACTTCCCGAAGAGCAAGAAGAAGCAGAAAAAGTAGCCCGGCAGTCAAGTTTGTACCAGTTTGTCGACAACACACTGTACAGAAGAAGACTCAACGGTGTGAAATTGAAGTGTATTCACCAGGAAGATGGACAAAAGTTGTTGGCAGAGATACATGGAGGCATATGTGGTCACCACATTGGCGCAAGAGCACTTGCCGGGATAGCATTCCGGCAAGGTGTCTTTTGGCCGACTGCCCTCCAGGATGCAACTGCACAAGTAACCAAGTGTGAAGCATGCCAGTTCCATTCCAAGCAGATACACCAGCCAGCTCAAGCTCTCCAGACGATCCCTTTATCCTGGCCATTTTCGGTCTGGGGACTCGACATCCTCGGCCCCTTTCCCCGAGCTGTCGGGGGCTTTGAGTACTTGTACGTTGCAATCGACAAGTTCACAAAGTGGCCGGAAGTGGAAGCAGTGAGGAAGGTGACAGCACAGTCAGCAGTCAAGTCCTTCAGGTCGATTGTTTGCCGCTTCGGGATCCCTAACAGGATCATCACCAACAACGGCACGCAATTCACGAGCCGCACCTTCATGTAGTACATCCAAGATCTTGGCGCCAAGGTCTGCTTCGCTTCTGTTGCTCATTCGAGAAGCAACGGTCAAGCGGAGAGGGCAAATGCTGAAGTGCTGCGCGGGCTCAAGACCAGGACTTTCGACAGGCTGCGCAAGTGCGGAAAGAACTGGATTGAGGAGCTGCCGGTGGTTCTTTGGTCGATCAGGATGACGCCAAATCGAGCCACTGGCCAGACACCTTTCGCTCTAGTCTATGGAGCAGAGGCAGTTCTCCCCACGGAACTCGTATACGGGTCACCTCGATTGCTCGCTTATGATGAGCTTGAGCAAAAGCAGCTGCAACAAGATGACGCGCTGCTCCTTGAGGAGGACCGCCTTCAGGCTGCTATACGAGCTGCTCGCTACCAGCAAGCTTTGCGCCGCTACCATAGCCGCAAAGTTAATGCCAGAAGTCTCGAGGAAGGCGACCTTGTTCTTCGGTGCATTCAGTCCGCCAAGAATTCCAACAAGTTAACGCCGAAGTGGGAAGGCCCTTACCGGGTGAAACGAGTCACTAGGCCTGGCGCTGTCCGCCTTGAGACCGAAGATGGCACTCCGGTGAGTAACTCCTGGAACATTGAGCATCTTCGTAAGTTTTACCCGTAAGGCGCGGTTGTCGGAACCTGTTCCGGCAACCACCTTTTGTACAAGTCTTGCTGCTGTTGCATGTAATCCTTTGTACAAAGCCGGGCGCAGACCCCGTGCATAAATAAAGCTCATGCGCTCCATACATCTTGTTAATTTCATGCTTTCTATTTTTTGCATGTGTTATCTGACATTTTGTGCAGCACCTACCCCCGGTAAGCAATAACGAGCCGTAAGGCTCCATATCTTTATTTTCTCTTCTTTCTCTTTCTCAAAGAAAGGAAGGTTCCCTCGCCCACAAGTTTGCCGGGGGGGAGGAGGAGATAATGGTGTGGACCAGGCGTCGTTCAAGGAAGTTTTGCCTTACCGGGAAGCAAACGACAGAAAAGCTAAGTTGCCAAAGTTTGAGCAATCAGTTTTAAAATTTTTAAGTTATCTTCCTCGAACGACCGTGCTTTGTATGGAAAACCTGTGTGTGGAGGAACCAACTCGTAGCTAGTTGCGCCCTTACATTGTTTCGAGTCCGCTCAACAACTTAAGTGAGCAGCGACTAATTGCGACAAGGTTTCTTGTCGGTTGCGGCACCGCCAGCAGGCTGCCGACGTCCCGCACTCAGTGCTCGCGGCTAAGGTGCCTGCACCGGCAAGTTCCCTAAAGGCGTAGGGCAAAAACATACAAAGGAAGGAATCAAGTAAAGGAAATAACATAGCAATCGATACCCAAAATAAAGTTATATTACAAGATAGCTTGTCGCAGCTCTAATAGATTGTTCTCGTCACATGACCAGCAGCGACAAGAAAAGGAGAAAATGGGCAGCCTAATCTACACGATCGCCATCAACCCTCTTGATTTCGTTCACCTTGTCCACAATGGGTGCGACAAGGGCCTTGAGCGCTTCCAGATCAGCATCCGCCAGCAGCTTCTTGAGGACATTGGTGAGGTTGAGGCCTGGGTTGCGGAAGGCCACCTTCACCAACACCTTTTGAAGAACTCCCGCGCAGATCGTGCGCGACTCGTCGGCCAGCTGCTTTGGGATCCTTTCCCGGAGTCGCTGGAGGGCCGTCGCCACGCCCTTGAAGAACAAGGTGAGCTTGGCGCTGGGTTGGAGGTTCTCATCGGAGGGATACCCGAGATCCTCCATCCCCAGCTGCGCCAGCTCCCCGTCAATAACTGCGGCGATATTCACGAGACCCTCTGTCCAGAGTTCCACGGTCTCCCTAAAAGTGTTTTGGGTTTCGGCGGCCCTCGTCAGCAGCGCTTCGTTGGCCTTGATCTCCTCCTTCAAGGCCACCTCCTGCTCCTTGGCGTCGTCCAGCGTCTTAGTCAAAGTAGCCAGCTTCAACTCAAGATCTGCGTTGGAGTCCTTGGCGGCGCTAAGCTCCTTGCCCTTCTCGATGAGACGACCCTGCAGCTCACCATGGGCGTAGGCATCCTTCTCGCGCTCATGCTTGAGCGCGGCAAGCTCTTCGCCGCTCATCTTGAGATCGGCCTCCAGCTGCGCCACCTTCGTCTCCAGCTCCTTCTTGGCGGCCTTGGCAGGTGCGGCAGCATCCTCTGCTTCCTTGAGAGCCCCGCCAAATGTTTGCTCGCGTGCAGCAAGCTCCTCCTCGTGGCTGTCCAGATTGACCTTCCGCTGCGCTAACTCGCCTTCCCGCGCAAATAGCTCCTCGGCGGCAAGCCGCTGCTGCTCTTCAGCTTCTGCCTTCTCGAGGAGGAAGGCTTTCCGCTCCTCGGCGAGTTGAGCCCGTTCCTCTGCCAGGGACCGGAGGGCTTCCTGGTTACGACCCCGGAGCTCCTCCGCGTGCTTCTCGATGTCCACTCCCGCCCTCGCGACAAGCGCTTCTCGGGATTCCAGCTTGACCTGTAAAGCGCGGTAGAGCGAAACCAGCTTCCGCAGCAGCCGCTCCTCCTCAGTCTCGTCGCTGCTGCTGCTTGGCACGTCAACCAGCGTCAGCCTAGCGGAGGCAAGCACCTCTCCATCAAAAGTTTCTCCTTCGACCGGCGCCCTGGAGCTTGACGCCCAGGGGAGCTCGATGAAGACGCCATCGCCGGCCTTGAGATAGGCGCTGGGCTGGGGCTCTTCAGAGCCTGATGCTGCGGCAGCGGCGGAGGGATCGGCGGTCGGCGTAGCGCCTTGCGCTCCTGCGGCCTCAAGGTCGTCAGTGCGATCGCCGGACCCCTCGCCAGCTCCGGCAACGGCAGCTTTGGCGGCCTCTTCGCCGGCGGGATCATCAGCGCCGACTTCTTCTTTGGTGGCGGCGGCGTCATCAGTGTTGCCGCGCGCGTTCTCCTCGCCGGCGACCTCGGTCTCCATCCGCTCCATGGAAGGTGGATCTGAAGGCCGGAAGAGGGAGAAAAGTCAAGCAAATATCCAAAAATAAAATCAGAAGAAGAAGAACCCAAGGGAAGTTATCAAGCAAGAAGGGTTACCTGTACTGGGATCTGCAGTCATGGGCTCCACCACCGGGGGGTCGCTGGTGCTCTCCCTTGCCGGAGAACCGTCCCTTGCCGGAGAACTTTCCCTTGCCGGAGACTTCTCCCTTGCCGGAGAATGCTCCCTTGCCGGGGAATCCTCCCTTGGCGGTGTAGTCGAAGCAGATAGCATCTCGGGGGCGGCTTCCGGGTGCTCCTGGTGAGGCTGCTCTACTCCTACACAAACCAATAGTAAGATGTCAGCAAAAGAAAGAACACCCATGCGCGCCTAACAGTGGGAAGTAAAACATATACTTACGCTGGGGCTGCACTGAGGGCTGCTTCGGGGAGTAGTTGCCAGGTCCGGCAAGGTGGTCTCGGGCGCGCCCCCTGTTGTCGCGGTAGGCTCGTCCTTGATGACAATCACCGGAGCCTTGGCTCTCTTCGCCGCTCTCTGGGCCAGGGTCCTGAAAAGGAATGAGTTCAGAGTAAAGCAAATCAGATACAAGACAAAAACAGCAAGAATTGAAGAACTACAAGTACAGCAAAGAATCTTACTCTTCTTCTTCCTCGTCGGAGCTGAGTGCGGAGAGGTCGAAGTCTGGCCCACCTTCGGCGCGATGAGGCGGAGGAGTGGGTTCCCTTAACCGCTTGGCGGGGGCAGCGGCAGGAGCAGAAGCGGTGGTCCGGGAGGACCCCGCTCCAGTTGCCGCAGAGGCGTGAGGCGCTCCCGCGGCAACATTGCTTGTCGCGGTGGAGCGCGTCGCGCGGCGCGACGGCTGTTGACTCGTCTACCGCCCAGCTACGTCCCCGGCCTTGCGGAGACGCCTTCTTGGTGGAGCTGGGGGCTGCGCTGGTGGCTCTGCTTGCGGCAAGCTACCTGAAGATGGTGGGCCACTCGCACCCTCGGCGGGCTCGCTCGACTCGGCGTCAGGCTCGGCAAGCTCTTCCTCGCCGGTAATCCACTCTCGCTCGGCAAGGCTTGCCGCCTCTGCTGCCTCTGCCTCCTCCACGGTGAATCCAAACTCGCCCGCGGCAGCGGCTGCCGCCGCCTCGTCTGCCCTAGTGGCGATGCGCTGCATCTCCGCATTGGTGGTGTCGCGGGTGAGGCTTTTCTGCTCATCGGAGCGGACCGCCACCTCCACCAAGCCGTCAAAGAACGCCTGCACGACGTCGTCTGCAGGCTCTTGCCAAGTTGGGACAATTCCATGCGAATCGCACAACGGCATCATTGCACAGATGCGGTCGAGCGAGGAATTGTTGCACAGCGGAACGACGCCCTTTGGCAACCTGAACCATTCGGGATGTTGAGGGTCGTGTTTGAACAGTTCCTTGAGCATCGCGTCTAGTTCTAGGACAGTGAAGTTGAAGTTGAGGCCCGGGCGCAGCCTCATGATGTCCGCCGGACCCCCGAATTCCTAGGCGGGTCTCCTCCTCGCCTGCAGGGGGGCGATGTGGCGGCGAAGAAAATCTGCGCCAACGGCGCCCACAGTGAGCCCGGCAAGCCTGAGGCGCAGGATCCGGGTGACGGCGATCTTCAGCCTATCGTCTTCCGGGGCCACGCTGCTCCAATCGTTGCCGCGCACTACTGGGGCTTGGCGCTGGGCAGTAAATGGCTGCGGGTTCTCCTCGATAATCCAGCAGCAGTCTGCTCTCCACTCCTCCCACTTGCTGCGGAGCTCCCCCTCCAGATAAGCTTCCTTCTTGCCGGCTCTCGAGATCCAGGCGATTCCGCCGGATAAAGGCTCTCCTCTCTCAACTCGGGGCATAAAGAGGTGGCGGAAAAGAGCTACGTTTGGGTGGACTCCGACAAAGTTTTCGCAGAGATGCGCGAAAACTGCCATGGTCAGAACAACATTGGGGGTGAAATCAAGGAGGTGGAACACGTAGGTGTTCATGATGTCGCAGAAAAACTCAGAGAAGGGCGGGCAGAGCCCGCAGTAGAAGAACAACGTGAAGAAGGGATATCCATTCGGAGCCCGTTCCGAAGCGGCGGCGGAGAGTACCTTCGTGCGCGGATGCGCTCGCGTCTCCGTCGACCAGAAGAGGTAGTAGTACTCCCTCAGCTCCTTCGCGGCGAGCTCGGGGAGGAAGATTGCCAGCTCCTTTCGCAGCGCCTCGAGCCGCAGCGCCTCGGCCGACTTCACGACCTTCCCGGCTTTCGGAGCCATGGCAGAGGTGGTGGGGGAGATCGACGGCGTTGGTGGCGCCAGTGGCGATGGGGGGCGGAGCGCTGCTCTCTTTCGACTTTGGAGACAGGGGGGAGCGGCAGAGATTTTTGAGATTGGAATAGCAACGGCGAGATGGGCGAACTGCCCCTGTTTCCCTGCTTATAAAGACGGAGGGGGCGGACGTTCCGTTTTTCCAAATAAAGAAGTCTCCCACGATCTCTCCCATGATGCCGCATTCAATGCGTGCCGTTAGGGGAGGGCGCGGTGGATACGGAGTAAGATACGGCATAAACCAGGCCGCGCGTGCCCGTGCCCTGTTTTGAGCCTGGCCCAACAACGCTTGGCACCGTGTGTGGCCCAGGCCCGGGGGCTCCTGTCGGTGGACTAGAGTAGGGGTACCCTAGTATCCCGAACTTGTGCACGGGCAGTCGCAGCACCCCGCGGCAAGGCTTGCCGGGTGACCGCCAAGGTCCTCCGTGGTTCCTTTGGAGCCATTCAAGAACAAAGTGTTTAAGCCAAGGAGACAAGACCCTGGCAAGAGGAGCTTGCCGGGAAGGCCAACCAAGGCATCTCTAGGAACTTGCCGCAACGCGCCACGCGTCCCGGCAAGGCCCGGTGAGCGACAAGCTTCTAGACGCGACAAGACAACGACCGCGGCAAGGTGCTTGCCGCGGCAAGCTACCACTCTGTACCCGCGCTCCAGCACATCCACCCACGTGTCGTCCTGGGACCTTTCCAGGTGCGCGTGGCAAGAGGCAGTGCGGCCAGCGGTGCGAGGTGGCAAGCGACGCTGACAAGATCACCATCGTGGCAAGCCGTGGCGTCCCTGACGGTCCCTGTTTGCACTGTTTAGGCGACGCAGACGGGCATTTAATGCCTTTGTCCCCTGCCGTCAGGGTTAGGTATGATACACTATACAAGTAGTTGTACCAACCGCAACACTTTTTCCATTTTCACCCTTGTCTACGTGCCACCTGTCGGTGACCCCCTGAGCATATAAAAGGAGGCCCATGCGCAACGTAGAAGGGTTTGGGGGGGTTTGAGGCCAGAAAGCACTCACGCTCGTCCTCGTTAGCATCCACTATGTACTGTAGCATTTAGCGCTCCTGAGCAAGAACACAATACAATCAGACAAGCAGCAGTAGGAGTATTATCTCTCCGGAGAGCTCCGAAGCTGGGTAAATCGCTCATGTGCTTCACCTCGATCTGCTCTTCGCGCGACCTCCGCCCCCCGCCGAACCGAAAGGGGCTCGGTCCGCCGGTCCAATAGGTGTTCGTTCCCACGACACTATCGGATTAGTTGCATAGTTTAATTTTAGGTGTGCTTAGTTTAATTTGAGGGGTGTGTTGTGCAGAGCCCCCAGTAGAACTATGTTATGTTTCTTCTCGTTACTTTAACTCTTCAGTATGTACATACTACTAGTATTTCTTTAATAGAATTTAGCACACCAATTAAGCACGTACTAGCTTTTGAAATAGTACTATATGCATAAGTTGGCAATGAGCGCTCTCTATATGTACCACCTTTTTTTTAATTTCAATTGTTGCTCCATGGCACAATCCATCGATACTACTATTGTACAAAAGTATACATTTTTTAAAAGGCTAGAGTACTGTTCATCACATATATAGCCAGTTAAATTCTCAACCTAGAACGACGTGCATGCCATGTAGTAAGCCAATACGGAGGAAGTATAGTAAAAATGAGGTGGTTTTACCGAGCGATCGGCGGGGGAGCATGGCCTGTCATGCAGTCCCACGTGTCATGATGTACCAAGGCGATGCGCGTGTCCCTCTTGAAGAAGAAGCAATATTGCATGGTTTGAGATGATGGCGAACCGAAGTGTGAAATAATGGTTGCTTCATCCGTCTGGGAAGGTGCGGCATTGTGATTTGACGTCTCATTGCTCATTACTACTACTGGGCTGGTATGAGTGGGGTGTGTCCCCCCTGCTTTTCTGCACTGTTATTTGGTGCTTGACACGTCGACCCGGTTGCTATATATCCCACATGTCAGCGACAGGAAGTACAGAATTCATGAAAGGGAGCGTCGACGAAGGAGTATACTACAGAATTCATGAAAGGGAGTGACTTAGTTTTGGAAAAATCTGTTTTTACGGAGTACGTACCCACTAGGGTTTATAGGGCTCATCTAAAAAACATTCGTTTTTCCATTTGATAAGTCTCAATTCTACTACTAGTAGTAGTACCATTACATGTTGGATTTCGAGGTGTGTTCGATCACCCGATGCAAGAAGTGTCAAGAGGAAACTCACCAATGCATGTAGAAGTTCACGGAAATTTAGTGGTCATTCATGCATTCGTTCTAATTAATGCCTCAGTAAACATAACTTTTTGAGAAAAACGAGCGTACTAATTACTTGTGCAAACTACGAAATTAATTCGACCACTCACCGTCTACCTTGGTTGGAGAGATTTTGAAATTGAGCCATAAACTGGGAGTAGTAACTTTTGTCTCGATTACTATTTGTGGCCTTGTATAGATGCAAAATGTATTTTTTACAGTGGCCTTGTATAAGTAAATGGAGGGAGTACTAAAGGACATATATATTCCAAACAATATGATAATCTCTCTAACCAAGTTACATAGTAGGGACGAGGAGTAAACGAAGGGAGTAGTTAATTTTCTCCTCGTGCTGCGAGCCACCGCGCGCGTGGGCGAGGGAGCGGGCGTAAGGCATACAGTAGTACTACTACTACTACTACTCGTAAGCAAGCTTCACCTCATCCTGCGAGCCACCGCGCCCGTGGGCGGGGGAGACGGCATACTAAGCAAGCTTCTCCTCGTTCTGCGAGTTGACGGGACACATCAAAAGTACTCCAGTGTATAGAGCCTTGCCTCTAAGGTAGGCCCCACATGGTTTGCCTCTTTTTTAACATAACATGTCAAGTCACAATTTGTTTGTTCACCCGTGGTAGACGATCCTCCCTCCACCAAGTGGACAATCAGTACACGTGTCAAATTACCATGTGGGCTGCCTTTTCGTACAGAAATGAGCTCCACCGTGTAGCCGCGCGGGTGTGGTTGGGAAAGAGACAGGAGTATGTGCGCCATGCGTGCACCTCTTCTTTTTGTGCACGTCCAACCGTAGCCGCACACATTATGACAGCAACTCAACCAACCGGACGAAATTCACGCAAACACGTAGAAAAACTGATATTTCATATAAACAACAACAAAAATCATATAAAATACCGGATTTTTATACAAACATGACAGATTTCATTACATTCAGATGAACTACACGGTGCTAGTTCTAGACAGCACAGGTATATAATTGTTGGGGATCATTGCAGAAATTAAAAAATTTCTACGCATCACCAAGATCAATCTATGGAGAGACTAGCAACGAAAGATAGGGGAGTGCATCTTCATACCCTTGAATATCGCGATGCAGAAGCGTTACAAGAACGCGGATGAGGGAGTCGTACTCGCGGCGATTCAAATCGCGGAAGATCCGATCTAACGCCGAACAGACGGCGCCTCCGTGTTCAACACGTACAGCCCGGGGACGTCTCCTCCTTCTTGATCCAGCAAGGGGAGTGGAGAAGTTGAGCGAGAGCTCTGGCAGCACGACGGCGTGGTGGTGGAGCTTGCAGTTCTCTGGCAGGGCGTCGCCAAGCACTAATGAGGAGGAGGTGGAGTTGGAGATGGGGAGGGCTGCGCCAGGGGCAAGGGGTGTCGCTCACATGCACCTCCCCACTATATATAGGAGTGGAGGGGCTGGTTTCTTGCCCTCCAGGTCCATTGGGGCGTTCGCAAAGGTGGGAGGAAAGAAATCCCATCATTTCCTCCCCCACCGATTGTTATCCCCCCTTTTTAGGGATCTTGATCTTATCCCTTCGAGATATGATCTTATTCCTTCTAAGGGGGGATCTTGGTGCGCCTTGACCAGGGGTGTGGGGCCTTGCCCCCACTACCCACGTTCATGTGGGTCCCCCCATGCAGGTGGGCCCCACTCCGGAACCTTCTAGAACCTTCCCGGTACAATACCGAAAAATCCCGAACATTTTCCGGTGGCCAAAATAGGACTTCCCATATATAAATATTTACCTCCGGACCATTCCAGAACTCCTCGTGACATCTGGGATCTCCTCCGGGACTCCGAACAACATTCGGTAACTGCACACTAATTCCCATAACAACTCTAGAGTCACCGAACCTTAAGTGTGTAGACCCTACGGGTTCGGGAATCATGCAGACATGACCGAGACAGCTCTCTGGCCAATAACCAACAGCAGGATCTGGATACCCATGTTGGCTCCCACATGTTCCAAGATGATCTCATTGGATGAACCACGATGCCAAGGATTCAAGCAATCCCGTATACAATTCCCTTTGTCAATCGGTACGTTACTTGCCCGAGATTCGATCGTCGGTATCCCAATACCTCGTTCAATCTCGTTACCGGCAAGTCACTTTACTCGTTCCATAATACATGATCACGTGACTAACTACTTAGTCACATTGAGCTCATTATGATGATGCATTACCGAGTGGGCCCAGAGATACCTCTCCGTCACACGGAGTGACAAATCACAGTCTCGATTTGTGCCAACCCAACAGACACTTTTGGAGATACCCGTAGTGCACCTTTATTGCCACCCAGTTACGTTGTGACGTTTGGCACACCCAAAGCATTCCTACGGTATCCGGGAGTTGCACAATCTCATGGTCTAAGGAAACGATACTTGACATTAGAAAAGCTTTTAGCAAACGAACTACACGATCTTGTGCTATGCTTAGGATTGGGTCTTGTCCATCACATCATTCTCCTAATGCTGTGATCCCGTTATCAGTGACATCCAATGTCCATGCTCAGGAAACCATAACCATCTATTGATCAACGAGCTAGTCAACTAGAGGCTCACTAGGGACATGTTGTGGTCTATGTATTCACACATGTATTACGGTTTCCAGTTAATACAATTATAGCATGAACAATAGACAATTATCATGAACAAGGAAATATAATAAGAACCATTTTATTATTGCCTCTAGGGCATATTTCCAACAGTCTCCCACTTGCACTAGAGTCAATAATCCAGTTCACATCACTATGTGATTGTAATGAATGCAACACCCATTGGGTTTGATCATATCTCGCTTGTGAGAGAGGTTATTAGTCAACGGGTCTGAATCTTTCAGATCCGTGTGTGCTTTACAAATCTCTATGTCATCTCCTAGATGCAGCTACCACGTGCTATTTGGAACTATTCCAAATAACTGCTCTACTATACGAATCCGGTCTACTACTCAGGGTCATCCAGATTAGTGTCAAAGTTTGCATCGGCGTAACCCTTTACGACAAACTCTTTGACCACCTCCATAATCGAGAAAATTCCTTAGTCCACTAGTTACTAAGGATAACCTTGACCGCTGTCCTATGATCCATTCCTGGATCACACTTGTACCCCTTCACTGACTCATGGCAAGGCACACTTTAGGTGTGGTACACAGCATAGCATACTGTGGAGCCTACATCTAAAGCATAGGGAACGGCCTTTGTCCTTTCTCTCTCTTCTGCCATGGTCAGGTCTTGAGTCTTACTCAATACTCACACCTTATAACACAACCAAGAGCTCCTTCTTTGCCAATCTATTTTGAACTCCTTCAAAATCTTGTCACGGTGCGTACTCATTTGAAAGTACTATCAAGCGATTTTGATCTATCCTTATAGATCTTGATGCTCAATGTTCAAGTATCTTAATCCAGGTTTTCCATTGAAAAACACTTTTCAAATAACCCTATATGCTTTCCAGAAATTCTACATCATTTCCGATCAACAATATGTCAACAATGATGCCCGTGCGCCGCTCCTCGTCGAGCTGGCCTGGAGCAGCGAGTTGCTGAACCGCGCGCTGGCTTCGGGCAGCAACTGGCTCCGTCGGGCGAGGGGAGGGAGGTGGATCAGCGATCTTCATAGCTCGTATCCGGCGGGCTACCCAGCCGGCTTGGATGCGGAATAACTACTCTTCGTAAGCCATTGTAAGAGTGGACAAAATGGTGAAGGAGGAGATAGGGGAGCGGCAGAGGTGTGCGATTCTTGGCCGGCGTTTGGCCTCGTTTAAATAGACGACAGACGGGAGGAGCTCGGCCAGCATTGCGTTTAAAGCCGGCCCGGTCATGAACGGACGTGTGTCCAGAGTGGGTTTCTTGGCTTCCACACGGGCGGGTTTCATGGAGGCATTTGAATGCGGGAAGGAGGCATGTTCAGCCGGGCGTGCAGCGAGTGGCGCCCTCGACTCTAACCTAGGACACCACGCCGTTCTTCCACTGACGTGTGGGCTCTTTGGGTACATGGCCTACATGTCAGTGACCCAACACAGGCAGCGGACAGCAGAGGAACCTTTGGTGGGCCAGGGCAGTCAGAAGCGGGCATTTCATAAACCGATGATTGTTCATTGAGTGTTAAGTGATCTTTTTCATGTAGATAAGCCTACTATGTTGATAGTCCGTTCGATACGTTGTGATTCATAAAGGCCGCTGCAAACATCAATGTTCTGCTTATCACAGATAAGATTGATTAATACCCGTAACAATCCATGTCCTTCACAAAGGGTGCATGCACGTATAGGTTGAGTGTGTGTCTTGCGTCATGTGCTATGTGCATGCAGGCGTGCGAGTGTTGCGTGCGTGCAAGGGTACGTTTCAGTGTTGCATGCATGGGTGCGTACGTGCATGTGTTCGTGAGTGCATGTGTATGTGTCATTGTTGCACGCCAGCATGCGTGCGTGTGTACATTATGTGCACGTGTCAGTGTTGCACGCCTGCATGCGTGCGTGTCTTGAGTGCGTGCATGTGTACGTGCGGGGTGAGGCTACACGTCAGTCGACTGACATTTTCATCTCTGGTCATTAGATTTTCCAGCCGTTGGATACGAAATCAAGGGCCTCCAATTTATCATCAAACTCCACCCCCCCTGAGCCGCCAGCCACCACCGGCCGAACCGCCAGCCCCCGCCGCCCGTCGCCGGCCCGCGCCGCCACGCCGCCCCACCCTCCCCATCGTCGGTCCGCCGCCGCACCGGCCATCCCTCTAGGCTCCCCCGCGCCGAGCTTTTTCTCCAGCGATCCCCACCTCGCCGCCCAATCAACGCCACCCCCCCAACCGCCGGCGACTGCCAACCAGAGGTCTCACGACTTTGAATACCCACCGACCACTAATTTATTACCATTTCTGTCCTTCATATACGCGCTGATGGGTGGGCCCTATGGTAATGTGCACTGCTGAATGTGGACCGTTTGACTGGTCAGTTAATCGTGTTATCAACAAATTACGGAGTTGTATGGTGAGAAAGTGACCGTATGATCACCCTAAAATGTACTCCTATTTTATTAACACAGTTACACGCCCCGATGGTGCAACACTAGTTGCGTCGCATGGAACGTTTGACTGGTCAATTGATTGTGTCATCAACAAAATATGGAGTTGTACGGGTGAGCCAGTGACTGTATAATCATGACATGTATTTGTTTAACACGGTACAGCCGCAAGGGCTCATATATACGCGCAAGCACTCACCACTATAAGCACACACACGCGAACCCTACGCCTATGAGCACCTTCGAGAGAGTGGGCCAGCATATATGATCTTGAGATTTTACGAAGTCACCATAGGTGCCTCGTAGTCGTGTGGAACGTCTCCTCCCACTGGACGCACATCACCAGAAAATACTGAAATTAACACAAGATAAATGCGAGCACCGGGACTTTAACCTTGGTGGGCTCGAGAAACCACTGTCCTCCTAACCATCCAACCACATGTTGGTTAGCACGACAAAATGTATGTGGTGACCGTGATGAGCTTATTCTGAAGTCCAGTGACCATATCGTGCTTTCGCTTCAAATACAATGATCGTAAGTGTCATCAACAAAATACGGAGCATGTATCAAATGCAAAGTCTGTCAGTGTCATCAACAAAATATGGAGACGTATCGTGAGCTAGATACCGTTGTACTATTGTATATTCTTATTTTCTTAGTGGCCTATTGCGTGTGTGGTGTGGTGGGCACATCATTTCTAGTTGTGGTTGGTCAACATGAAGACTCATGGGTCGGTTCCATCCTGCGCCACATATAGGTTGGACTGAGACGCGTTATACGAAGACCCATGTGGAGGACTCGGCGTACAACACGAAGCTACCAGAGTCGTGGAGGATTCTATCCCCACTGGTGATAAGCCGACTATATATGATTTGTAACCCTAGGCCCCCAGTATGTTATAGAAGCTTGGGGGCTAGTTCGTTGATAGTATACACACATGCACAATGCCTGGTATTCACGTGTACTTTGTACACACCCCTATCACTAATATACAGTACCAGGAGTATGCTCTTTCTTCATCTGCAAGGGTCTGAACTAGGGTAAAACTTTGCCTCGTATTACCATCCAGCCTAACAGCCAGGGATATCCTACCGAATGATATGATGAAACCATATCTGCCAACTACTAAGAGAGAGGTGTGTCTGGGGGGGCAATGTGTGCAAGAGAGGCCTAAAGATAATGTGCGTGCGGGAGACACGTAGGCACATATATGTGCGTATAGAGGGCTAGTAGAGACCGTGCGTGTGTATATATGCATGTGAGAGAAATAGTGTTTTCCAATTGAGATTAGTGAAAAGAGTGGTACATATAGTCAGAAAGAGAGAGAAACAGAGAGAGCATGTGCGTGAGACACCCCGACACCCTGAGAGAGATTGTGAGCATGTGTGAAAGAGAAATGCCGATGCATACAAAGTGTGTGCACTCATGCGTTAGATAGAGAGATATATAACGTGTTTGTGAGAACGGGCCGAGGCATAGTGCATCTACGTGTAAAAGGCGGTTCTACGCATTAAATTAAAATATAAATGACATTATTATTTTTGGATGGATCATGAATTTTTGCAAATTGTGTATGAACGAAAATCGGTCTATCAGACACCCATACTCTATTGAATTCTAGCATGTGCAAGTGTTTATTTCATATTATCGATCCATAGTGTGAGAGCGGTTTGAAATACAGGCAATGGATGCTTTTGCAATTCATATATAAACATTAATTAGTGCACTCCATGTAGTTAGTGTGAAGCACTTTATACATTTGTCACTTGCATGGATACATTCCAAATTGCTAGCTACGAAATAGAATACATGTCGAATTCAACATAAAGGGGGTTTCGAAGATTCGAATTCATAGGAAGTGCATTCATCTATTTGAACCCGAGATAATGGCATTTGTAAATCAGATGTAAAAGGGGGGATCAATCTTTGTTGTGAGTTTGGACATGCTATATATATTCATACGCATATCTATTTTTTTGGAAACCAAGGAGATTATATCTGGAACCATGCATGAACTGAGGTAAGTTGCATATTTTTTAATATATACTCGTGTACAATGTATATTCAAATGTATCCCCTCCATTCCAAAATAATCGTAGCTTTAGGATTTTCAAGAGTAAAGACTTGTGAAGTTTGACAAATCCTGAAAGTTCAATTCAAGAGAACCGAAAACGTTAATGCTTCTGCTCCCAAATATTGAACGAAGCACCAAATAGGCATGTGGTCACCCGAAACCGCGCGAGACTAATGTTTGGTGGTAGGAAATTACTGTCCTGACTCTGGCCCGTGTAGCCTATCAGCCCGATGTCCAAAGGTCTAAACCGGGGTAGGTTTGTAACTTCACCAAGATGCTAGTCTCAACCGCCTCCGAGAAGCATTCATACGCCGTGGGCGCCTAAACACCCATGCGCTCGGCCGAAATCTATCCCGCCCACATTTGGCACACCTGACATTACTGTTCTACCGCCAACCCGCAATATGTCTGAAATTTTAGATGGGGGCAAAGTTTGTAACTTTCCCCAAATTTCAGACAAGCATGTCTCAAACCGAAACATTGTTCCTCCTTAGTACCCCGCCTCCCTCCGCTTCCCCATTCATACTCCGTGGGCGCCAAAACGCCCTCTCCACCAGCCGTCAAACCCCAGCCTCCTCCGTCCTCCAACCCGGCCAATCCACCGCCGCCCTCCTCCGTCACGCCAGAGCCAGTACCCCGACGTCATCGTCCAACGCAACCGCAACCGCAACGCCCTCAAGGACTTAGCAGCTGAAGCTGAGGCAGAGCTGCCTCCAGGACGCCGACAATGACGTGCGCCATACCAGAACCACTCCCACCACGCCGTCCTGCGCCTCACTGCTGCCGCTCCACTGTTGCAACCGTCCACCGCACCAGAGCTGTTCCCGCTACGCCGTCGTTCGCCACCTCGGATCTGGTTCCCCGCCGCCGACAGACGGCCACCACACCACACTCAACAACTTGTCCATGGGTCCATCCAAGGCTCCACCATCCTCCACAACTTCTCGTTTCCAGCGAACCACAAGAAGATCGTTGGAAAAACAGAAGGAGGACACAGCACTGCTAGTAGAAAGAGGTACTCCTCTTCCCTTATTCGTGCAAATCTTACGTCTCTGCTCACACCGTATTCATCCCATGAAAGAAAGTAGTTGAGCGCTTCTTACTGCATCTTCTTCGTGATACTAAATGCCCAAGGTTTCCTCCCTTTACTATTTCACCTTTGCTAGAGGTCAGTAACCCGCCTGGATTTCAATTCAGGGTCAGTCGAACCGCAATTAAAAGAAGAAGCACCTGCTTAGGCGTGCGGAGCACCTAGTCCGCTTGTTCCCCGGGGAAGCGGCGCATCGGTGTCTATCATAGGGGTGTGGGGCGCATGAGCTGCTTGCGCCTGATCTGGAGGTCGGCGGGGCTTGAATGGATGGCCGGGGGCGGTGCCAAGCACGGCGGTGCAGTGAGGTCGAGGGGAGGGCGAAGGCAGGGGAGGAATACTGGGCCGGTGGTCACTGGCATTTCGAGGAAGATTGTCAACACTGACTGGCTGGAGGTAGATGAAGGCGATCTGCCCATTCTTTGTACATCGGACGGTGCAGAAAAAATGGACTGACCTATTTGCTTTCAGTCGACTGTTATTTTCATAGAATCCTGTAGTAATTTAGTGTGCCATGCATGTTATAGAGCTATCATATGTCTCCCGTCATTTATTCCTCACCGACCTGCTATTTGCTACCTTTACACTATACTAATTGTGCACACACTTCACCCATACTCACACTATTGTTTTTTATGCATGGGTATTTCAGACTCTGACGCAGTGTTGATGAATGCAGAAAAGAAAAGACAGAAGTCGCTCCAGTGTAATTCGAAGATAAGCACTAAGCGTTTCAGCGCTCTAATGGGTGAAGTGTCAGCAGTCGGAGACAGTAAACGTAGATCTGCAGTTGATGATCTCAATTGCCACACACAACCATCCCAGGTGCTTGCTTTAACTTCGCGCTGTCAAATGTGGTTGCATGTTGCATATGGTGTCTAGCTTGTATTGCTTCCAATTTGGTTAAATTGCATCTGCTAACTTTACACATTATACCTTTGATAATGACATGCCTTCCTGTTTTTGATATATACTACATATGTCTATTAACCATGTTCGTAGATCAAACTAATGCTCTTTTGTATCCCTCGTTAATCACTTATGATGAGACAGTAACCCGAGTGGGTTACTGTGAGACGCCCTACTCGTTTAAAGAGTGGAGTGTTATCCTCCCCACATGATTGTCAAGAAACAGCAAGGCTAAATGAAGATAGTCAACGTAGCTCTCTAGTTGATCACCGCAATTCCCCCACACCACCATCGCAGGTGCTTGCTCTTACTTGGCAGTGTGATATGTGGTTGCATGTTGCATATGGTGTCTACCTTGTAATGCTTCTAATTAGGGTAAATTGCATCTTCTTAGTTAACACATTATACCTGTGAATATGACATGCCTTCCTGTTTTTGGTACATACTACGTCTTTCTATTAACCATGTTCTTACATCAGACTACTTTTCTTGTGTATCCCTCATCGATCACTTATGACGATACACCTTCAAGTTGACAGTGTAATATTGGTTGCATCTTGCATATCATTTCAAACATGTATTGCCTCTAATTTGTTGAAGTGCCACTTATAATGAGACACATCTAACTTGGTAGAGTGATTTTTGTTGGATCTCTCATATAGTGTCTAGATTGCATTGCTTCCAATTTGTTGAAATGCCTTCTGCTTAGCATTTTTCATACATATTCCATCCTCCTACAATGTGGTTGCCATACATAAAAGTTGTGTTCGTCACTATCATGCATCAATGAATTTGGAAGTGCGAATTTCATTCCTTTTTCTTATGTGTTTACTTGACATGGCAAAATCTTAAAGGACGAAGGCACGGAATGATGGTGGTCCTCTGGAGCAACCGAAACAAATGATCTCTGCAGATTCTCCTACTACTCGTACTGCAGTGCTAGTTCCAAATCTCATCTCCCCTACTCCACAACCCAAGGTGCTTGCTCTAACATGGCAGTGTGATATCTGGTTGCATGTTGCATATGGTGCCTAATTTGTTAAATTGCATCTCCTTAGCTTACACATTATACATGTGAATATGACACGCCTTCCTGTTTTTGGTACATACTACATCTGCCTATCACACCATGTTCTTACATCAAACTACTATTCTTGTGTATCCTGCACCTATCGCTTATGATGAGACAGTCACGCGCGTGGGTTAATATGAGACGCAATACTCTTATAAAGAATGCAATTTCATCCTCTCCACATGATTCTCAAGAAACAGCAAGCCTAAATGAAGATATTGAACGTAGCTCTGTACTTGAAGACCGCACTTCCCCTACACCACCATCACAGGTGCTTGCTCTAACTTTGCAGTGTGATATGTGGTTGCATGTTGCATGCGGTGTCTAGCTTGTAATGCTTCTAATTAGGGTAAATTGCATCTGCTTAGTTTACACACTATACCTATGAATATGAAATTCCTTCCAATTTTTGGTACACACTACATCTATGTGTTAACCTTGTTCTTACATGAAACTACCTCTCTTCTGTATCCTGCATCAATCACTTATGATGAGTCACCTTTATTCGTTGCATATTGCATATTATTTCCAGCCAGTTGCCATGTATTGCTTCTAATTTGGTCAAATACATTTGTTAGGGCACCCTTTTAATTTGGCAGAGTGATATTGATTTCATCTTTCATATGGTTTCTAGCTTGCATTGATTCTAAAAAGTTCAAGCACCTTGTGCTTAGTTTACATTTTATACATCATACATGTCAATATGTCACGCCGTCCTATTTTTCATACATATTCCATCCTCCTATCATGTGGCTGCCTTACATGAAAGTAGTGTTCGTCCGTATCATGCATCAATGAGTTCTGAAGAGCAAATTTTATTCCTTTTTCTTGTGCGTTTGACTTGACAAGGCCAAATCAAGAAAGAGGAAGGAAAAGAGTAAGGAAGGCGATGATGGTGGTCCTCTGTAGCAACGTAAATGGAGCATCTGTACCGATTCTCCTTGTACTGATAGTGCATTACAAGGTCCAAGTCTCCGCTCCCCTACTCCACCATCCAAGGTGCTTGCTCTAACTTGGCAGTGTGATATCTAGTTGCATGTTGCATATGGTGTCTAGCTCGTATTGCTCCTAATTAGTGTAAACTGCATCTTCTTAGCTTACACATGATATATGTGAATATGACACGCTTTCCTGTTTTTGGTACATACTATATCTGTCTATCACACCATGTTCTTATATGAAACTACTCTTCTTGTGTATCCTGCATTAGTCACTTATGATGGGACACCTTTAAGTTGGCAGTGTGATATTGGTTTGCGTCTTGAATATGATTTCTAGCATGTATTGCTTCTAGTTTGATGAACGCCACCTATGACGAGACCGTTTTAACTTGGCAGAGTGATATTGATTGCACCTTCCATATGGTGTCTAGTTTGCAGTCCTTCTAATTTGTTGAAGTGTCTTCTGCTTAGTTACCACATCATAGGTGTGAATATGTCAAGCCGTCCATTTTTTCGTACATATTACATCCTCGTATCATGACTTTGCCTTTCATCAGAGTAGTGTTTGTCAGTATCATGCATGAATGAGTTCTGAAGAGCGAATTATATTCCTTTTTCTTGTCAGTATGACCTCACAATGCAAAATTAATAAAGCTGAAGGAAATTGGCAAGGCATTAGATGATGGTGGTCCTTCCGAGCAACTGAAATGGAGGTTCTCTACAGATTCTACTCCGCCATCCTCCCAACAAGATTCGCAAGACAACGCAAGGCTAGACAGTCAACGTAGCTGTGTAGATGATGAGCACATCTCCCCTACTCCACCATCACAGGTGCTTGCTCTAACTTGGCACTATTATATGTGGTTGCATGTTGCGTATGATGTCTAGCTTGTATTGCTTCTAAATTTGTTGAATTGCATCTGCTTACTTTACACATAATGCCTGTGAATATGACATGTGTTCCTGTTTCTACATCAGACTACTGTTCTTGCATATCCCGCGTCAGTCACTTATGATAAGGCACCTTTAAGTCGCCACTGTGATATTGGTTGTGTCTTGCATATGATTTCTAGCATGTACTACTTCTAATTTGTTGAAACGCCATACAGTTTGAACTTGGCAGAGTGATATTGGTTGCATCTTTCATATGGTGTCTAGCTTGCACTGCTTCTAATTTGTTGAAATGCCTTCTGCTTAGTTACCACATAATAGGTGTGAATATGTCACGCCATCCTGTTTTTCATACATGTTCCATCCTCGCATCATGTGTTTGCCTTTCATCCGAGTAGTGTTCGTCAGTATCATGCATGAATGAGTTCTGAAGAGCGAATTTTATTCCTTTTTCTTATCGGTTTGACTTCACAATGCAAAATCATTACAGCTGAAGGAAATTAGTCCGACAGTGGATGATGGTGGTCCTTCGGACCAACTCAAATAGGGGGTCTCTACAGATTCTACTCCGCCATCCTCCCAAGAAGATTCGCAAGACAAGACAAGGCTGGACAGTCAACATAGTTGTGTAGATGATGAGCACATCTCCCCTACTCCACCATCACACATGCTTGCTCTAACTTGGCACTATTATATGTGGTTGCATGTTGCGTATGATGTCTAGCTTGTATTGCTTCTAACTTGAATTGCATCTACTTACTTTACACATAATGCCTGTGAATATGACATGTGTTCCTGTTTCTAGAACATACATGTACATGATGAGCACATCTCCCCTACTCCACCATCATAGGTTCTTGCTCTTACTTCGAACTGTTATATGTGGTTGCTTTTTCCGTATGATGTCTAGTTTGTATTCCTTCTGATTATGTTGAATTTCATCTGCGTAGCTTACAACTTATACCTGCAACGATCACTTACCCATAAGACACATTTAACTTGGGACTGTGATGTAGGTTGCATCTTGCATTGTCTTCTAGCTTGTACTGCTTCTAATTTCTTGAAATGGCACTTACGACGAGACACTTTTTACCTGATAGAGTGATATTGGTTGCATGTTCATATGGTGCCTAGCTTTCATTTCTTCTAATTTTGTTGAAATGCCTTCCGCTTACTGTTTTTTCATACCTATTCCATCCTCCTATCGTACGTGTGAATATGAAATGCTGTCTTTTTTTGTATATATTCCATCCTCCTATCCTACGCTTGCCTTACATCAAAGTAGTGTTCGTCTGTATCATGCATCAACCAGTTATGCAGAGCTGATTTCATTCATCTTCTTGTGGTTTTGACTTCATAAGGCAATATCAGAAAATAGGGAGGAAAAGAGTAAGTTAGGGGATGTCGGTGGTCCTCTGCACCGACGCAAACAGAGACTCTAGATTTGCCACTGCTACTGCTAATGAAGTTGAAGTCCCAAGTCTACATGATGAGTTCATCTCCCGTACTCCACCATCGCAGGTGCTTGCTCTAAGTTGACAGTGTGATAATTGGTTTCATGTTGCATATGTTGTCTAGCCTGTATTTCTTCTATTTTGATTAAATTGCACCTGCTGAGTTTATACGTTATACATGTGCATATGACATGGATTTATGTGTCTAGAATACACTGCATCTATCTATCATACCATGTTCTTACATCAAAGTACTGCTGTGGTGTATCCCGCATCAGTCACTCATGATTGGATGCTTTTAACATGGCAGTTTGATAGTGGTTGCATCTTGCATTGATTTCTACGTTGTACTGCTTCTAATTTTTCGAATTGCCACTTATGAAAAGACACTTTTAACTTGGCAGAGTAATATTGGTTGCATCTTTCATATGGTGTATAGCTTGCATTACTTCTATTTTCTTGAAAACATTTCTGCTTAGTTTGCACATCGTAGCTGTGAATATGTCATGTCGTTCTATTTTTCTTACATATTCCATCCTCATACGGTTGTCTTACATCAAAGTACTGCTTGTCTGTATCATGCATCAATGAGTTCTGAAGAACGATTTTATTCTTTTGTGTTGTGGGTACGGCTTGACATGGCATAGTCAAAAAAGAGCAAGGAAAATAATATAGTAGGGAGTGCTGTTACTCGTCGGGTGAAACGGAAAAGGATCTGCCGTTGAGATTCTGCTGGTACTTATAGTGCAGTAGAAGGTCCAAGTCCAACAGCTAAATCTACAAACACAGTATCACCTGCTCCACCAGCTGCAGGATCCGCTTCAACTGTACCAGCATCTCAACGAGTTACTCGTTCGTTTGATCCGGAACTGGCCAGTTCCCAAGCTTCCTTCACACCTAACACTACTTCCGAAGCACTGCTGACACAACAGGACTTGGCAAGATCAGATGAACCTCATGAGCATCAACACCAAGATGGTACCTGACCAAGTCAAGTTACAGTTGCATGCTCCTTTATATGTACTCTCACAGTTTGGTGTACACTAACACTTTCCATATTCCTTATTGAACTAGCACCATGGCGCAAGCGGAAACAGACATCAGGGATAATGCTTGACATATTAACAAAATCTAAAGGAGGAAGAATGGAGATCCATTTTGAGGCAGGTTTAAAAAGGCCACGTGATGCTACAGAGTCAGCCAAGTTAGTATCAGAGGCAGCCGTTGCTGTTAGGTGTCATGCACGTATCCTCCCAACGTGGATCCAGGACAGGACTGAGAAAGATAATACCCAGTTTAACACCTTCCTTGACCATTTATTCATAAGTAATGTTATTCATCGCAATTAATAATATTGTCTTGCTCTGTCCCATACTTTCTAGCTTCCTCCTAATAAGACTCACATTCTTTTTTCAACAGATGAGGTTCAAGTTGGATCCGAAAGATGATGCAACTAAACAATCATGCACTCATGTTTTCTAGTCTGCTCTGCGACAGTATCAGTACCACCTTACAAAATTTCACTTTGAAGGCAAGGCTAACAATGAAATCGCCCAAACATCTCCAGTGGAATATATTACAAATGAAGACTGGACAGCCCTCATTAAACACTAGACTGATCCAAAGTATCAGATAGGCTATATATATTTGATCAGACCACATATTGAACTTGTATTTATGTATGTGCCTTACAAGTGTATCTTCTTCTAGGCTAACTATTTGAAGAACAAAACCAACCGATCTAAAGTGAAATTCCAACAGACAACAGGATCTCGTAGCTATATTGCACACTGTGAGGCTCTTGTAAATAGTTGCTACTTCCTTCTTCTTTTTTGTGCCATATTATCGTATCTATATTGACTTGTTCCAAATACAGAGGAAAGCCCGTGCGGAGCAAAAAGAACCTGAACCGAATGCAGAGCAAATCTTCAAGGATTGCCACACCAGCAAGATGAAGGGCATGAGCACACCAGTTCAAGCCGCTGTTGTAAGTCCTTACTCCTCCTGCCTTGAACTGATTGGTATTGTGATGTGTTCATTTAACTACTTAGTTTGCAGCCAATGTCAGTTACTCTGTTCACTTTTATACATAGTTGTCTTAACGTATCATTTCACCTTACATGGTTTAAAAGAGATGAAGGATATTCTTTTGGTCTTGATCAGTAATCTACTTGTTAGGTTCACGTGCGCACACAATGATAATATAGCATGTTTGTTTTATATCTGTTTACCCATGATATGAATGATGTCGTACTATGTTCATCCTACATTAAACCATGTCTCTTTATCCTTAGATGTCAACGAATGTGAGGAAATAGACAATACAGTACGCATGCTAAATGGACATATGTTCCGAAAGTGATTTTATTATGTAGTTGGCACTACAATACATGCTAATGTAGTATAGTAGTTCACCAAAATAAGTTATGTATAAACGTTTAACCTACTTTGTTTGTTTTTATCTCATTAGTAACTTATCTGGTACACTAATCTACAAGTTCAAACTTTTAGGAAGCTATGGAACAAATGATTGAACAGCCACAACCACCTGAAGGTGACGAGGCAACCACAGGCACAATGTCACCTCTTGCTGCAGTGCGTCGGTATCTCTCCACTAATAGTGCAAAATGCACATTCCTGCGTAGTTCTGGGTTGGTTGTCAAGGTAACCTCGTCCAAATCGCCTACTGAACAAAATCTTCCTACTAGACAGAGTGATATATCTGTGCTCCAGACACAAGTCCAATCCCTAATGGGCGTCATTTCGGAAACAAGAATAGTGGTTGACAAATGTCGTCAAGATATGAATGGTTTTGAAACCAGACTATCAGACATTCGCTTCGTTGTTCAAGAGCAATGGCGTAAAAAAGGTGAAGATCGTGCTGTTCCATCAGATTCTATAGCCTGAAACATTAGCACTCAGGTCAAATGATCTGTGCTTAGATACATCTGATGGTGCTTTTATCTAGAAGGACTGCAAACTTTATGCCAGCAGGCCTTTTTTGTATGGTTGGAATTTATTTTGTTGTGATACAACATTTATTATGCTGCCACAGGCTGCAGCAATTACGACGCTATTTTTGTATAGTGTAGGTTTATCTTAGTAATGTATTCGGCTGAAAGCTTCGTAGGAGCCCAACATGCCAACATTCGTCGGGCCCATTCCAATTGGGCTAAAAACGATTATAGGCCGAAATTGGCATGTAGCCCACTAAAAATATCTGGGCCTAAATCAGCATAAGCTTTCATATTTTTCTCGTAGGCCTCTGCCACTAGTGGGCCTTTAACAGGCCTAAACATAATTTGGGCCCTCAGTAAAAATAGGTCGTTTACAGGTGTAAATATCTCGAGCCCATAAAAAAGATGGGCCTTTAATAGACCGAAAGTGAGATTGGGCCCTGATTGTGCCAAATAACCCACTGGTCTTAGCAGGCCGAAATGGTGGCCCATTTACGATGCAGATCTTTGACAGGCCGAAATTCGGACGGGCCGTAAATGCGCCGACCTAATACACGGGCCTTTAACAGGCCGGAACTTCGGTCGGACTAGTTTATCGTCATTTTTATATGGGCCGTTAATGGGACCAATATGACGTTGGGCCACATATGGCCCATGGTTTTCGTCCAGCGTTAACAGGCCGAAAATGACAACAGGCCGAAAGTGGCCCAAATCTATAGTGGGACTCTAACAGGCCGAATGTCAGACATGGCCGAATATGACCCAAATCCTTCACGGTCGTTTATGGGCTGAAAGTTTTGATGGCCTGTAAATGGGCCCAAATGAAGCAGGACCTTTAACAGGCCGGAAATACACCGGCCCGTAATTCGGCCCAATTACTTAGCGGACTATTAACGGGCCAGAAGTTACCATGGGACTCATTGATGACAAGTTTAGGACAGGCCGTTGACGGGCTGATTTGACAGAGAATGTTGGGCCTTTAGCTGGGTCGGCCCATTATGGTCTGTAGAATCTTGTGGGCCTTTAGCTGGGCTGGCCCATTGTGGTCCACAAAATCTTGTGGGCCTTTAGCTGGGCTGGCCCATTATGGTCTGCAAAATTGTGTGGGCCTTTAGCTGGGCTGGCCCATTATGGTCCGCTAAAATTTCGGCCTTTAGCTGGGCCGGCCCATTATGGTCCGCTAAATCTTATGGACCTTCAGTTGGGCCGGCCCATTTAAACTTTATGGGCCAGTTTTGGGCCGGTCCACGTGTGAACATATCATAGGCCCATCTCGACCATTGGATGAGTGACACATGTGCCAACGCGGAGCTGACGCGTGGATCCGTCAGCCAATGAGAATTTTACACGTGGAAAATCGGCATTGGTCGTGACTGTTAGCGGGCTATCGGATCCAAAAACCGGACCCTATAGGTTAACGGCGGTTTACGGCGTCCCATTACGGTGGATGCCACGTGTCGGTCACCCTTGACGAAAGCACTTCTATGACGTGCGATTTATCATCATGGAAGTGGACACTTCCGTGATGATAATTTTGGTAATGTCATGGAACACTTCTACGACAGCATAGGTATGACTATCTTGATTCTGTCATAAAATCGTCATGGATGTACATGCATGACAGAAAATGCGACCTACTGTGACAAACACGTATCATCACGGAAGTGTATTTTTTTTGTAGTGTCAGCAACATAATTCAAGTTTCCGAACCTGATCTGGTGGCCAAGAGCATAACTATCGACCTGCTCAAGGCGGCCGGACGAGTTGGCACGAAGCACAAAGCCACCGAACTCAAAGAACTGCCCAGGGAGAAAGGTTTCCCTGTACGCAGTGTCATCATTGACGAAGATATGAGCCATCGATCCTTCTATTGATGGTACAGCGGAGCTCTCAATGAAAGCACCAATCTCGGTGTCAAAACCGGTAGATCTCGAGTAGGGGGGCCCAAGTTGTACGTCTGAGGACCAATGGTAACTATAGACAAAGGACACAGTCTTTACCCAGGTTTGGACCCTCTTAATGGAGGTAAAACCCTACTCCTACTTTATTATATTCGAGGGTATAGGGGTTACAAGAGATGATCTACCTCGAGATTGATTTGGCTAACCCTAGATTAGCTAGCCAAGCAATGTTGTGATCCTGCCTCCGATCTACCCTCCAGTTTATATAAACACCGGAGGGGCCTAGGGTTGTACAAAGTCGATTTTACAGAAACGAATAACATATCCGGACACCTATACTTGCCATCCATGCATACGAGAGTCCCCACCGGACACGAGAGGTGATCATCTGCCTGGTATCTTCGACGGCCCATCAGTCCGACCCATATCTAGTAGACCGGACGCCCGAGGACCCCCTAGTCCAGGACTCCCATAGAACTACTGGACTTATGGTGAACCCGCTTCTTGATACGTCTCCAACGTATCTATAATTTTTTATTGCTCCATGCTACTTTATCTACTGTTTTGGACTATATTGGGCTTTATTTTTCACTTTTATATTACTTTTGGGACTAACCTATTAACCGAAGGCCCAGCCCAGAATTGCTGTTTTTTGCCTTTTTCAGTATTTCGAAGAAACAGAATATCAAACGGAGTCCAAACAGAATGAAACCTTTGGGATCGTGATTTTCTAACCGAATGTGATCCAGGAGACTTGGACCCTACTCCAAGAACCTTCCGAGGAGGTCACGAGGGTCGAGGGCGCCCCCCCTGGGCGCGCCCCCTACCTCGTGGGCCCCTCGGAGCTCCACCAACATACTCCTTCCTCCTATATATACCTACGTATCCCCGTATGATCAGAGAGGAGCCAAAAACCTAATTCCACCGCCGCAACCTTCTGTATCCACGAGATCCCATCTTGGGGCCTGTTCCGGAGCTCCGCGGAGGGGGCACCCACCACGGAGGGCTTCTACATCATCACCATAGCCCCTCCGATGAAGTGTGACTAGTTTACTTCAGACCTTCGGGTCCATAGCTAGTAGCTAGATGGCTTCTTCTCTCTTTTTGGATCTCAATACAATGTTCTCCCCCTCTCTTGTGGAGATCTATTCGATGTAATCTTCTTTTTGCGGTGTGTTTGTTGAGATCGATGAATTGTGGGTTTATGATCCAGTATTATCTATGGAAAATATTTGATTCTTCTCTGAATTCTTTTATGTATGATTGAGTTATCTTTGCTAGTCTCTTCGAATTATCCGTTTGGTCTGGCCAGCTAGATTGGTAGTTCTTGCAATGGGAGAAGTGCATGGCTTTGGGTTCAATCTTGCGGTGTCCTTACTCAGTGAAAGAAAGAGTTGCAAGGCACGTATTGTATTGTTTCCATCGAGGATAACAAGATGGGGTTTATATCATATTGCATGAATTTATCCCTCTACATCATGTCCTCTTGCTTAAAGCGTTACTCTGTTTTTAACTTAATACTCTAGATGCATGCTGGATAGCGGTCGATGAGTGGAGTAATAGTAGTAGATGCAGAATCATTTTGATCTACTTGTCAAGGACGTGATGCCTATATACATGATCATTGCCTAGATATACTCATAACTATGCTCAATTCTGTCAATTGCTCAACAGTAATTTGTTCAGCCACCGTAGAATACTTATGCTCTTGAGAGAAGCCACTAGTGAAACCTATGGCCCCCGGGTCTATTCTCATCATATTAATCTATATCACTTTATTTACTTGCTTTGTTTTTACTTTGCCTTTACTTTTTACTTTGCATCTATCTATCAAAAATACCAAAAATATTATCTCTATCAGATCTCACTCTCGTAAGTGACCGTGAAGGGATTGACAACCCCTAAGCGTTGGTTGCGAGTTGCTATTGTGTTGTGCAGGTACGAGGGACTTGCACGTGACCTCCTACTGGATTGATACCTTGGTTCTCAAAAACTGAGGGAAATACTTACGCTACTATGCTGCACCATCCTCTCCTCTTCGGGGAAAACCAACGCAAGCTCGAGATGGAGCAAGAAGAATTTCTGGCGCTGTTGCCGGGGAGGCTTACGCAAAAGTCAACATACCAAGTACCCATCACAATCCCTATCTCTCGCATTACATTATTTGCCATTTGCCTCTCGTTTTCCTCTCCCCCACTTCACCCTTGCCGTTTTATTCGCCCTCTCTTTTTCGTCCGCCTTCTTCCCGTATGTATCTTTGTTTGTGTTTCCTTGTGCCTTCTATATGCTTGCATCTTCGCTCGCTGAAAATCTATTGATATGGATCCACTTAAAGTGTTCTACTTGGATCATCTTTGATCCCTATGTGCTCGTGCTGAAACCCCAACTAGCTTAGTTGAGGGCAAATCTTTAGATGAGCGTGCTTGTTATGTGCGACACCGTATGCCGGTGTACTAGAGTAGGGGTACCCTAGTATCCCGAAATTGTGCACGGGCAGTCGCAGCGCCCCGCGGCAAGGCTTGCCGGGTGACCGCCAAGGTCCTCCGTGGCTCTTTTGGAGCCATTCAAGAACAAAGTGTTTAAGTCAAGGAGACAAGACCCCGGCAAGAGGAGCTTGCCAGGAAGGCCAACCAAGGCATCTCAAGGAACTTGCCGCGACGCGCCACGCGTCCCGGCAAGGCCCGGCGAGCGACAAGCTTCCGGGCGCGGCAAGAAAACGACCGCGGCAAGACAACAACCGCGGAAAGACAACGACCGCGGCAAGGCACTTGCCGCGGCAAGCCACCACTCGGTACCCACGCCCCAGCGCATCCGTCAACGTGCCGCCACGGGACCTTTCCAGGCGCGCATGGCGAGAGGCTGTGCAGCCAGCGGTGCGAGGTGGCAAGCGGCGCTGACAAGAGTGCCATCGTGGCGAGCGGTGGCGCCCCTGACGGTCCCTTTTCTGCACTGTTTGGGCGACACGGACGGGCATTTAATGCCTTTGTCCCCTGCCGTCAGGGTTAGGTAGGATACACTGTTCAGGTAGTTGTACCAACCACAACTCCTTTTCCATTTTGCCCTCGCCTACGTTGCCACCTGTCGGTGACCCCTTTAGCATATAAAAGGAGGCCCATGCGCAACGTAGAGGGGGTTCGAGGCATTCGAAACCAGAAGATACTCACGCTCCCGAGCAAGAACGTAATATAACCACAAAGCAACAGTAGGAGTATTATCTCTCCGGAGAGCTCCGAAGCTGGGTAAATCACTCATGTGCTTCGCCTCGATCCGCTCTTCGTGCGATCTCCTCCCCCCGCCGAACCGTAAGGGGCTCCGGTCCCATAGGTGTTTGTTCCCACGAAATCTTTGGCGCGCCAGGTAGGGGGCGTCGATGTTGTGTGAACCCGATCCGGCGTTCACGCGAGCTGAATCTTCATCTTCTTCATCATCTTCATCGACATGCCACCGAAGAAGAAGGCTTCGGAGGTGGCTGCTCCATCCACGTCGATCCCACCGCCACCGGAGCAAATGGGTGGTTGGGTAGACGCCGGCGGAGGAACGGGCGTCGACGAGGGAGCTCACGCTGCCGCCAGGTCCAAGGACAAGGCTGTGCAAACCTCGGCGTCCATACATGCACCGCGCCCATCTCAGGAGGCACGGGACCGACAGCGTCATGGTACTCGCGGTACCATACGTTCGTTGGACCGAGATCGAGCTGGTGGATCTCGAGATGCTCAAGACCAGCATGCGCGCCAACATGCTGGCACGAGCAAGACACGGTCGCCTGGACGGGATACTGCTCCTTCCAACCCAGTTGGGAGTCCGAGCATATCCTGCTCCTCGCACCGTTCGCCACCGCCACCCAAAACTTCGGAAGAAGCTTTGGCACGAGCTCAACTGCTCCTGGATTACCCTCCAACGGCGGACAAGATCGACGATTGGAGGGCCACCATATAGAGTCTCATCGGCTTCGCCAACGGCGACATTCCACGGCAGCCGGCTACATCGCAGCCGCGGCAAGATCGCCAGGCACGAGCCGATGGCAACAAAACCGGTGGGGGTGCGACCACCGTGCACTCTCTGCCCCGAAGGCCAAGATCGCCGACTCGCCGGGTCAACCTCGACACGGACTCCACCACGTCGTCAGATCCACGAGCTCGTCGCGATCAGCGCCAAGTTCTTCAAGAACGACAGCAAGAAGACGCTCGTACTTGCATCGAGCGTCGAAGAGAAGCGCGACATCAATGAGACCAGCGCGCTGGGCCCACTGTCGACATGCATGCGCCAGGGGAACCAGGCGACTTGCCGTACGCGGTAGGTTGCCCTGCGTTCACTCGTGAGCTGCGGCAAGTCTAGTGGCCCAGCACAAAGAATTTCAAGCCAGACGTACCAGAGAAGTACGACGGCAGGTTGCATCCGTCGGAGTTCCTCAGCATCTACACCATCGTGGTGCAAGCTGCCGGGGGGCGCGACGACAAGATCCTTGCCAACTACTTCCCGCTGGTGCTCAAGCCCAATGTCAGATCCTGGCTCATGCACTTGCCGGACAACTCCATATCCTCATGGGCGGATCTGTGCCATCAGTTTGTCGGCGCCTTTACAGGCGGCCACAAGCCTCATGGCCAAGAGAGAGATCTTCATCTGCTCGCCCAGAAGGAAGGAGAGCCTCTGTGCAAGTATATTCAAAGATTCAGCCAAGTGCAGCGCAACATCCCAGATGTCCACCCTGCCGCGGTCATCAGCGTGTTCCATCAGAACGTGCGTAACCGCAGGATGCGGGAGGAGATGGCGATGTGCAAGATCAGAGACGTCAGTGAGCTATATGCCCTGGCCGACAAGTGTGCACGCGCTGAGGAAGGGAGGAAACTCCCCGGAGAGAACACAGGAGCAGGGGGATCTGACAGCAAAGATGCTGCCCCGGCAAGGAAAAACCGGTGGCGCAACAACAGGAAGAAGAAAGGCAAAGATGTGCTAGTCGTTGAGCAGTCCGGCAACGGAGGTGGCGCCAAGGAAGCCGAAGCTGTGGCGGCCGCCGACAAGCAGGACGGCTCCGGCAAGCAGTACTACAAGATCCACCGCACCAAGGGCCATGATCTCCAGAGCTGCAAGAAGGTCGAGCAGCTTGTCGAGCAGCAGAAGGCTGAGTACGAGCGACGTGACAAGGAGAAGGCCCAAGAAGGTACTGGAGGATCCAGCAAGAAGCTCCCCGGCCGGGGAGGACGCCGCGGCAAGGCCAAGCAGCGGCAAGGAGACAGACCTCCCCGCGGCCGCGACAAGGATGAAGACGAAGACGAAGATGAAGAGATGGATGATGACAAGGCCGACGAGCAGGAGTTCCAGAAAGCCATAGAGGTCCTGTGCGTTGACGGCGGTGCTTCTCTGCATACTTCGCACCGCCATCTCAAGCAGTGGGTGCGGGAAGTCAATGCGGCAGAACCACCCGTCGAGTCACGCAAGCCTTTGAAATGGTCCAGCACGCCTATCGTCTTTGATATTGAGGACCACCCTGATCACATAACTGCGGTCGGGTGCTTGCCGATGTTGGTCTCACCAACTATCCGCAACCTCAAGGTCACTAAGATGCTAGTTGACGGCGGGGCCGGCTTGAACCTGATCTCCTCTGCGGTACTCCAGAAACTTCAGATCCCTGACAGCGAGCTCGAAGAGACCGGCACATTCCAATGAATTAATCCGGGAAGGAGCAAGCCAAAGGGGAAGATCACGTTTCCGGTGACATTTGGCAGCGAGCTGAACTTCAGGACTGAGAGGGTCACTTTTGACGTTGCTGATTTTCCATTGCCATACAATGGGATACTCGGCCGTCCAGCGCTCGCGAAATTCATGGCAGCCTCTCATTATGCATACAATATGCTGAAGATGCCCGGTCTGATAACTGTCATCTTTGTCCCTGGCGAGAAGAAGGATGCTCTTATCTGCACCGACAAGATCTACCGGGAAGCAGCAGCCGCAGCAGAACGCAAGACACTTGCCGCTGAAGCTCCCGGGGGGAAGAAGAAGACCAAGACCAGCAAGAGTTCTGATGCGCACTCCGGCAAGCGCACCTCTTCGGAGTGCTGCGCTACCGTCGAGGACGCACCATCGAGCTCCACCGGCAAGTGTAAGAAGACGAAGGCAGCTCCGCCAGAAACCAAGAAGGTGTCCGCCAAGGAGGACGGCACTGGTGGTACCTTCACCATCAGTGCCACTCTCGACCCTAAATAGGAAAGCGCGCTCGTTGCTTTCCTGCGGGCGAACGTCGACGTGTTTGCGTGGCAACAGTCTGACATCCCCGGTGTTCCCAGGAAAGTAATCGAGCACCATCTTGCCGTTTGCCCTCATGTGCGGCCCGTCAAGCAAAAGGTCAGGAAGCAAGCAGTGGAGCGCCAAGAGTTCATCGCAGAAGAAATCAAGAAGTTGGAAGCAGCGGGCCTTGTCAGAGGAGTGCTCCATCCTACGTGGTTGGCCAATCCTGTAGTCGTGCGCAAGGCAAACGGTTAATGGAGGCTTTGTATTGACTCTACTGATGTTAATAAAGCTTGTCCCAAAGACCCATTTCCCTTGCCACGCATTGACCAGATTGTTGACTCCACGGCCGGATGTGATTTGCTTTCATTTCTTGATGCATACTCAGGATACCATCAGATCTTCATGGCAGAAGAGGATGAGGAGAAAACCGCATTCATCACTCCATGTGGCACATACTGTTTCATACGGATGCCTTTCGGTTTGAAGAATGCTGGTTCAACATTTGCAAGAGTAGTCCATGATGCTTTTGAGCCACAGTTACACAGAAATGTGGAAGCCTACATGGATGACATAGTGGTCAAGAGCAAGGACAAAGCAACTCTGATTCAAGATTTAGACGAGACCTTTGCAAATCTGCGCAAGATCCACCTCAAGCTCAACCCCGAGAAGTGTGTGTTTGGAGTTCCTTCCGGCAAGCTTCTCGGGTTCTTTGTGTCTCAGCGGGGAATTGAAGCCAATCCCGACAAGATCAAGGCCATTGAGCAGATTGAAGCACCGAAGTGCGTCAAGGATGTACGAAGGCTTGCCGGCTGCGTGGCTGCTCTCAGCAGGTTTATCTCTAAGTCTGCTGAGCGCGCCCTGCCATTTTTCAAAATATTGAAAAAGGTAGGTCCAATGAAATGGACTCCGGAAGCGGAGGCTGCGCTGCAGGACTTAAAGAGATACCTATCCTCCACTCCAATACTTGTCGCACCTAAGCCACAAGAGAAGTTGCTGTTGTATCTAGCGGCAACCAATCAAGTGGTTAGTGCTGCGTTAGTAGCGGAGAGGGAGGCGGGTGATGAGCTAGCAACCACAGCAGATGCATCTAGCGACAAGCAGGGGGCTTCCCCGACAAGCTCTGGTCCCGACAAGGATGGATCTGCGCAGACACAGGAGGAGAAACAGAAGAAAATGGTGCGGCGCCCAGTTTACTTTGTCAGTTCCCTTCTGCAGGGGGCTAGGTCAAGGTACTCTGGTGTGCAGAAATTGCTTTTCGGCCTTCTCATGGCCTCGAGAAAGCTGCGCCATTACTTCCAAGCACATGAGATCATAGTTGTCACTCGTTTTCCGCTGAAGAGGATACTGCAGAATCCAGAAGCAATAGGCAGGATTGTCGAGTGGGCACTGGAACTGTCAAGCTTTGGCCTTAAATTTGAGAGCACTTCAACTATCCAAAGCAGAGCATTGGCAGAATTCATAGCAGAGTGGACGCCAACGCTAGATGAAGAAATTCCAGAGACGAGCATCCCCGTCAAGGAAGCAAGAAAAGAGTGGCTTATGTACTTCGATGGTGCCTTCTCGCTGCAAGGCGCTAGTGCAGGCGTGCTACTTGTCGCGCCCACCGGAGAGCACCTCAAGTACGTAGTCCAGATGCACTTTCCCAAGGAGCAAGCAACAAACAATACTGCAGAGTATGAAGGTTTGCTTGCCGGTCTCAGGATCGCGGCAGACCTTGGGATCAAAAAGCTCATTGTCAGGGGTGACTCGCAGCTTGTCGTCCGCCAAGTCAACAAAAATTACCAGAGTCCGTTGATGGAATCCTACGTTGACGAAGTAAGAAAGTTAGAAGAGCACTTTGACGGCCTACAGATGGAACATGTTCCGAGAGCTCAGAACGACATCGCTGATGGCCTGTCGAAGTGCGCCGCACTTAAGATACCTGTGGAACCAGGGATTTTCATGCTCAAACTGACTCAACCGTCCGTAACAACATCAACTAGACAGAGCAAGAAGAGGAAATTGATTTCTGGTGACTATTTCCCGGCAGAGCTCCTTGAAGCCGCCGCCAAGAAGGTCCCCAAGATCAACACCAAGGGTGCTGAGGAGTAGTCTGCTCCGACAAGCCCTAGGGTTTGTTCCGTTGAAGCAGACGCTCCCGACAAGTTTTGCTCCGGCAAGCTTGCCGGGGAACATCAAGCTCCGGCTGAGACGCAGGTTCTCGCCGTAGAAGCGGATGTTCCCGCAGCAGCATATGTGCCTTTAGTCCTTGTTGTCGAGCCACGAGCTCCAGCATGGGCACAGCAGATTGTCCTTTTCCTTCAGACAGGAGAACTTCCCGAAGAGCAAGAAGAAGCGGAAAGAGTAGCCCGGCAGTCAAGTATGTACCAGTTTGTCGACGACACACTGTACAGAAGAAGATTCAACGGTGTGTAATTGAAGTGTATTCCCCGGGAAGACAGACAGAAGCTGTTGGCGGAGATACACGGAGGCATATGTGGTCACCACATTGGCGCAAGAGCACTTGCCGGCAAAGCATTCCGGCAAGGTTTCTTTTGGCCGACAGCCCTCCAGGATGCAACTGCACAAGTAACCAAGTGTGAAGCGTGCCAGTTCCATTCCAAGCAAATACACCAGCCAGCTCAAGCTCTCCAGACGATCCCTTTATCCTGGCCATTTTTGGTCTGGGGGCTCGACATCCTCGGCCCCTTTCCCCGAGCTGTCGGGGGCTTTGAGTACTTGTACGTTGCAATTGACAAGTTCACAAAGTGGCCGGAAGTGGAAGCAGTGAGGAAAGTGACAGCACAGTCAGCAGTCAAGTTCTTCAGGTCGATTGTTTGCCGTTTCAGGGTCCCTAACAGGATCATCACCGACAACGGCACGCAATTCACGAGCCGCACCTTCATGTAGTACGTCCAAGATCTTGCCGCCAAGGTCTGCTTCGCTTCTGTTGCTCACCCGAGAAGCAACGGTCAAGCGGAGAGGGCAAATGCTGAAGTGCTGCGCGGGCTCAAGACCAGAACTTTCGACAGGCTGCACAAGTGCAGAAAGAACTGGATTGAGGAGCTGCCGGTGGTTCTTTGGTCGATCAGGACGACGCCAAATCGAGCCACTGGCCAGACACCTTTCGCTCTGGACCAGGCGTCGTTCAAGGAAGTTTCGCCTTGCCGAGACGCAAACGACAGAAAAGCTAAGTTGCCAAAGTTTGAGCAATCAGTTTTAAAAAAAATTTAAGTTATCTTCCTCGAACGACTGTGCTTTGTATGGAAAACCTATGCGCGGAGGAACCAACTCGTAGCTAGTTGCGCCCTTACCTTGTTTCGAGTCCGCTCAACAACTTAAGTGTGCTTCGACTAGTTGCGACAAGGTTTCTTGTCGGTAGTGGCATCACCAGCAGGCTGCTGATGTTCCGCACTCAGCGCTCGCGGCAAGGGTGCCTGCGCCGGCAAGTTCCCTGAAAGCATAGGGTAAAAACATACAAAGGAAGGAATCAAGTAAAGGAAATAACATAGCAAATACTTCCCAAGATAAAAGTTATATTACAAGATAACTTGTGGCAGCTCTAATAGATTGTTCTCGTAACATGACTAGCAGCGGCAAGAAAAGGGGAAAACAGGCGGCCTAATCTACGCGATCGCCGTCAACTCTCTTGACTTCATTCACCTTGTCCACAATGGGTGCGACAAGGGCCTTGAGCTCTTCCAGATCAGCATCCGAAGGCAGCTTCTTGAGGACATTGGTGAGGTTGAGGCCTGGGTTGCGGAAGGCCACCTTCACCAACACCTTTTGAAGAACTCTCGCGTAGATTGTGCGCGACTCGTCGGCCAGCTGCTTTGGGATCCTTTCCCGGAGTTGCTGGAGGGCCGTCGCCACGCCCTTGAAGAACAAAGTAAGCTTGGCGCTGGGCTGGAGGTTCTCATCGGAGGAATACCCGAAATCTTCCATCCCCAGCTGCGCCAGCTCCTCGTCGATGACTGCGGCGATGTTCACAAGACGCTTTGTCCAGAGCTCCATAGTCTCCCTGAAAATGTTCTGGGTTTCGGCGGCCCTCATCAGCAGTGCTTCGTTGGCCTTGATCTCCTCCTTCAAGGCCACCTCCCGCTCCTTGGCGCCGTCCAGCGTCTCGGTCAACGTAGCCAGCTTCAACTCAAGATCAGCATTGGAGTCCTTGGCGGCGCTTAGCTCCTTGCCCTTCTCGAGGAGACAACCCTGCAGCTCGCCATGGGCGTGGGCGTCCTTCTCGCGCTCACGCTGGAGCGCGGCAAGCTCTTCATCCCTCGCCTTGAGATTGGCCTCTAGCTGCGCCACCTTCGCCTCCAGCTCCTTCTTGGCGGCCTCAGCAGCTGCGGCAGCATCCTTTGCCTCCTTGAGAGCCCCGCCAAGTGTTTGCTCGCGCGCAGCAAGCTCCTCATCATGGCTGTCCAGATTAACCTTTCGCTGCGCCAATTCACCTTCCTGCGCAAACAGATCTTCGGCGGCAAGCCGCTGTTGCTCTTCAGCTTCAGCCTTCTCGAGAAGGAAGGCTTTCCGCGCCTCGACGAGATGCGCCCGCTCCTCTGCAATGGACCGGAGGGCCTCCTGGTTGCGACTCCGGAGCTCCTCCGCATGCTTCTCAATATCCACTCCCGCCTGCGCAACAAGCGCTTCCCGGGATTCCAGCTTGGCTTGTCGGGTGCGGTAGAGTGACAGCAGCCTCCGCAGCAGCTGTTCCTCCTTAGGCTCGCCGCTGCTACTGCTCGGCGCGTCAACCAGCGACAGCCCAGTGGAGGCGAGCACTTCTCCGTCAAAGACTTCCCCTTCGACCGGCGCCCTGGAGCTTGACGCCCAGGGGAGCTTGATGAAGACGCCATCGCCGGCCTTCAGATAGGCGCCGGGCTGGGGCTCTTCGGAGCCTGACGCTGCGGCGGCAGCGGAGGGATCGGCGGTCGGTGTAGCGCCTTGCGCTCCTGCGGCCTCGGGGCCGTCAGTGCGATCGCCAGACCCCTCGCCAGCTCCTGCGGCGGCAGCTTTGGCGGCCTCCTCGCCGGCAGGATCATCGGCGCCAGCTTCCTCTTCAGTGGCAGCGGCGTCGTTGGTGTTGCCGCGCGCGTTCTCCTCGCCGGTGGCCTCGGTCTCATCGGCTCCGTGGAAGATGGATCTAAAGACCGAAAGAGGGAGAAGAAGTCAAGCAAATATCCAAGAAGAAAAATCAGAAGAAGAAGAACCCAAGGGAAGTTTTCTGATAAGAAGGATTACCTGTGCTGGGCTCTGCAGTCATGGGCTCCACCACCGGGGGGTCGCTGGTCCCGTCCCTTGCCGGAGAACTGTCCCTTGCCGGAGACTTCTCTCTTGCCGGGGAATCCTCCCTTGGCGGCATAGTCGAAGCAGATAGCATCTCAGGGGCGGCTTCCGGTTGCTCTTGGTGAGGCTGTTCTGCTCCTACACAAATCAATAAGACAGATATCAGCAAATAAAGAGCACCCATGCGCTCCCAACAACGGGAAGTAAACAGATACTTACGCTGGGGGCTGCGCTGGGGGCTGCTTCGGGGAGTAGTTGCCGGGTCTGGCAAGGTGGTCTCGGGCGCGCCTCCTGCTGTCGCGGTGGGCTCGTCCTCGATGCTAATCACTGGAGCCTTGGCTCTCTTCGCCGCTCTCTGGGCCAGGTTCCTAAAAAGGAATGAGTTCAGAGTAAAGCAAATCAGATGCAGGAACAAAAACAGCAAGAATTGAAGAATTACAAGTACAGCAAAGAGTCTTACTCTTCTTCTTCCTCGTCGGAGCTGAGCGCGGAGAGGTCGAAGTCTGGCCCTCTTTCGGCGCGACGAGGCGGAGGTGTAGGCTCCCTCGATCGCTTGGTGGGGGCAGCGGCAGGATCAGAAGCGGCGGTCCGGGAGGACCCCGCTCCAGTTGCCGCAGTAGCGTGAGACGCTCCCGCGGCAACAGTGCTTGTCGCGGTGGAGCATGTCCCGCGGCGCGGCGGCTGTTGACCCGTCTGCCGCCCTGCTACGTCCCCGGCCCTGCGGAGGCGCCTTCTTGGTGGAGCTGGGGGCTGCGCTGGGGGCTCTGCCTGCGGCAAGCCGCTTGAAGATGGCAGGCCGCTCGCACCCTCGGCGGGCTCGCTCGACTCGGCCTCAGGCTCGGCAAGCACTCCCTCGCCGGCAAGCTCTCCGGCAAGCTCATCTCGATCGGCAAGGCTTGCCGCCTCGGCTGCCTCTGCCTCCTCCACGGTGAATCCAAACTCACCCGCGGCAGCGTCCGCCGCCGCCTCTTCCGCCCTAGTGGCGATGCGCCGCATCTCCGCATCGGTGGTGTCGCGGGTGAGGCTCTTCTGTTCGTCAGAGCGGATCGCCACCTCCACCAAGCCGTCGAAGAACTGCTGCACGACGTCGTCTGCGGGCTCTTGCCAAGTTTGAACAATTCCATGCGAGTCGCACTGCGGCATCATTGCGCGGATGCGATCGAGCGAGGAATTGTTGCACAACGGGACGATGCCCTGCGGCAGCTTGAACCATTCGGGATGCTGAGGGTCGTGCTTGAACAGCTCCTTGAGCATAGCATCCAGTTCCAAGACGGTGAAGTCAAAATTGAGGCCCGGGCGCAGCCTCATAATGTCCGCCGGACCCTCGAACTCCCAGGCGGGTCTCCTCCTCTCTTGCAGGGGGGCGATGCGGCGGCGAAGAAAGTTCGCGCCAACAGCGCCAACAGTGAGCCCGGCAAGCCTGAGCCGCAAGATCCGGGTGATGGCAATCTTCAGCTTATCGTCGTTCGTGGCCAGGGCGCTCCAATCATTGCCGCGCACTGCTGGGGCTTGGCGCAGGGCAGTGAACGGCTGCGGGTTCTCCTCAACAATCCAACACCATTCTGCTCTCCACTCCTCCCATTTGCTGCGGAGCTCCCCCTCCAGATAAGCCTCCTTCTTGCCAGCTCTCGAGATCCAGGCGATTCCGCCGGCTAAAGGCTCGCCTCTCTCGACCCGGGGCATAAAGAAGTGGCGGAAAAGGGCTACGTTTGGGTGGACACCGACAAAGTTTTCGCAGAGATGTGCGAAAACTGCCATGGTCAGAATAGCATTGGGGCTGAAGTCAAGGAGATGGAACTCGTAGGTGTTCATAATGTCATAGAAGAACTCAGAGAAAGGCGGGCAGAGCCCGCAGTAGAAGAACAGCGCGAATAAAGGGTATCCGTTCGGAGCCCGTTCGGAAGCGGCGGCGGAGAGTACCTTGGTGCGCGGATGCGCTCGCGTCTCCATCGACCAGAAGAGGTAGTACCACTCCCGCAGCTCCTTCGCGGCGAGCTTGGGGGGGGGGGAAGTTGCCCGCTCCTTTCGCAGCGCCTCGGCCGACTTCACACCCTTCCCGGCTTTCGGAGCCATGGCGGAGGTGGTGGAGGAGATCGACGGCGTTGGTGGCGACGGTGGCGATGGGGGGCGGAGCGCTGCTCTCTTTCGGCTTTGGAAGAAGGGGGGAGCGGCGGAGATTTCTGAGATTGGAAGCAGCAACTGGCGAGATGGGGGAACTGCCCCTGTTTCCCCTGCATATAAAGAGGGACGGGGCGGACATTCCGCTTTTCCGAATAAAGAACCACCCACGATCTCTCCCACGACACCGCATTCAATGCATGCCGTTAGGGGAGGGCGCGGTGGATATGAAGTAAGATACGGCGTGGACCCAGGCCACGCGTGCCCGTGCCCTGTTTTGGGCCTGGCCCAACAGCGCTCGGCACCGTGTGTGGCCCAGGCCCGGGGTCTCCTGTCGGTGTACTAGAGTAGGGGTACCCTAGTATCCCGAACTTGTGCACGGGCAGTCGCAGCGCCCCGCGGCAAGGCTTGCCGGGTGACCGCCAAGGTCCTCCGTGGCTCCTTTGGAGCCATTCAAGAAAAAGTGTTTAAGTCAAGGAGACAAGACCCCGGCAAGAGGAGCTTGCCGGGAAGGCCAACCAAGGCATCTCAAGGAACTTGCCGCGACGCGCCACGCGTCCCGGCAAGGTCCGGTGAGCGACAAGCTTCCGGGCGCGGCAAGACAACGACCGCGGCAAGACAACAACCGCGGCAAGACAACGACCGCGGCAAGGCACTTGCCGCGGCAAGCCACCACTCGGTACCCACTCTCCAGCGCATCCGTCAACGTGTCGCCACGGGACCTTTCCAGGCGCGCGTGGCGAGAGGCTGTGCAGCCAGCGGTGCGAGGTGGCAAGCGGCGCTGACAAGAGGCCATCGTGGCGAGCGGTGGCGCCCCTGACGGTCCCTTTTCTGCATTGTTTGGGCGACACGGACGGGCATTTAATGCCTTTGTCCCCTGCCGTCAGGGTTAGGTAGGATACACTGTTCAGGTAGTTGTACCAACCACAACTCCTTTTCCATTTTTGCCCTCGCCTACGTTGCCACCTGTCGGTGACCCCTTTAGCATATAAAAGGAGGCCCATGCGCAACGTAGAGGGGGTTCGAGGCATTCGAAACCAGAAGATACTCACGCTCCCGAGCAAGAACATAATATAACCACAAAGCAGCAGTAGGAGTATTATCTCTCCGGAGAGCTCCGAAGCTGGGTAAATCGCTCGTGTGCTTCGCCTCGATCCACTCTTCGTGCGATCTCCGCCCCCCGCCGAACCGTAAGGGGCTCCGGTCCCATAGGTGTTCGTTCCCACGACACCGTATATCTGAAAAAGGGAAACTATTATGGAGTCAAATTCAACGTTTGCAATGCTATGCTTGGAATTTATGTTGGGAATATGATTTTACTTGTTGTTCTGAAAACCCTAAAAAAGACACCTTCCCTACCAATGTGAGTTTAATGAAAATGAAATCTTATCTTCTTATGCAAAGGGTGTTTACAGTTACTATGATATCGAACAAATTGAAGAATTTGTTGCTTTTAAGGGTGCTTATGAAGTTGCTTCTTTGATTGAAAAGTATGATATTACTCTCTACGAATCTGAAAATTTTGACATACTTAAATATTGCTATGAAAATTATGCTCATAATGTCTGTGTCAAAGAATTTATTGAGAGAATGACCGCTGCTTTGGAAGGAAATAATGATATGCATGAATCTATAGATAATGATGATTCCGATGATTTGATTGAAATATCCCTTGATGAACATGACGCTTGCTATCCTTGTGGCCATGTTGCCAATATTTATGAAGATGAATTTGCTATAGTTCCTTATGTTAAACATGAGATCGTTGCTATTGCACCCATACTTGATAGTTCCTTTGATGAAAAGCATGATTGCAATGATTTTACTATAAATCCTCTTGATGTCAATTATGCTAATAATATGCAAAACCCTAAGCTTGGGGATGCTAGTTTTGTTGTGTCCACTATTTGTGGCAATGATCTTGAATATGAGATTGATAATATTGTTTGAAATAATATTGAAAGTGGGTTTGGAAGAGTGTCAACTTTAGATCCCAGATATTTGGAGAATGCTCAATCTTATGGTATTTTTGATAAAAGTGGGTTTGGAGAGGTCATGACTTTAGTTAATGTTAATCCCACTATTTTGGAAGAGTGTCAACTTTACATGCATGTGGATTGTGTGGAGAATATGTTATGTGATAGCTATTTTGTTGAATTTGCTTATGATCCTACATATAATTATTATGAGAGAGGAAAATATGGTTGTAGAAATTTTCATGTTACTAAATTACCTCTCTTCATGTTGAGATTGCTATCATCTCTTTGTTCTTCCTTGCATATACTAGTTTTTGTTTGCCTTGCAAATTTAATTGCCTATAATATGCCTATGCATAGGAAGTATGTTAGACTTAGATGTGTTTGTCACGTGTTTCATGATGCTCTCTTTGCGCTTCAGTTCTTGTCTTTCTTGTGAGCATCATTAAAATTCTCAATGCCTAGCTAGGGGCGTTAAACGATAGCGCTTGTTGGGAGGCAACCCAATTTTATTTTGTGTTTTTTGTTTTTGCTTCTGTTTAGGAATAAATAATCCATCTACCTTCTGTTTGGAAGTGGTTTTATGTTTTAATTAGTGTTTGTGCCAAGTAGGACCTATAGGATAACCTACGATGATAGTTGATTTGATTCTGCTGAAAAACAGAAACTTTATGCGCACGAATTTAGTTATGATAAATCACAGGAACGTGATTTTGTGTTGATTCTTGTTGCTGACGATCAATAAACAAATTTTCCAGGACTTCCTATTTTGGTAGAATTTTTAGAGTTCCAGAAGTTTGCGTTAGTTATAGATTACAACAGACTGTTCTGTTTTTGACAGATTCTATTTTTCGTGTGTTGTTTGCTTATTTTGATGAATCTATGGCTAGTAAAATAGTTTATGATCCATAGAGAAGTTGGAATACAGTAGGTTTAACACCAATATAAATAAAGAATGAGTTCATTACAGTACCTTGGAGTAGTCTTTTGTTTTCTTTCTCTAACAGAGCTCATGAGATTTCTGTTGAGTTTTGTGTTGTGAAGTTTTCAAGTTTTGGGTGAATTCTTTTGATGGATTATGGAACAAGGAGTGGCAAGATCCTAAGCTTGGGGATGCCCATGGCACCCCCAAGATAATCCAAGGACACCAAAAAGTCAAATCTTGGGGATGCCCCGGAAGGCATCCCCTCTTTCGTCCACTTCCATCGGTAATTTACTTGGAGCTATATTTTTATTCACCAACATGATATGTGTTTTGCTTGGAGCGTCTTGTATTATTTGTGTGTTTGCTTGTTAGTTTACCACAATCATCCTTGCTGTACACACCTTTTGAGAGAGCCATACATGAATTGAATTTTTTTAGAATACTCTATGTGCTTCACTTATATCTTTTGAGCTTGGTAGTTTTGCTCATAATGCTTCACTTATATCTTTTGAACTTGATAGTTTTGCTCATAATGCTTCACTTATATCCTTTTGAGATTGATAATTTTTGCTCTAGTGCTTTACTTAGATCTTTTAAAGCACGGTGGTGGATTTGTTTTAAAGAAACTTGATCTCTCATGCTTCACTTAGATAATTTTGAGAGTCTTTAATAGCATGGTAATTTGCTTAATGTTAATATACTTGGTATTCAAGATATGTGGAACTTTCTTTTGAGTGCGTTGAATACTAAGATAAGTTTGACGCTTGATAATTGTTTTGAGATATGGAGGTGATAATATCAAAGTCGTGCTAGTTGGGTGATTATGAATTCAAAGAATGCTTGTGTTGAAGTTTGCAAGTCCCGTAGCATGCACGTATGGTTAAAGTTGTGTAACAAATTTGAAACATGAAGTGTACCTGGCTTGTGCATCCTTATGAGTGGCGGTCGGGGACGATCGATGGTCTTTTACTACCAATCTATCCCCCTAGGAGCATGCGCGTAGTACTTGATTTTTGATGACTTCTAAATTTTTGCAATAAGTATATGAGTTATTTTGACTAATGTTGAGTCCATGGATTATACGCACTCTCACCTTTCCACCTTTGCTAGCCTCTTCGGTACCGTGCATTGCCCTTTCTCACCTTGAGAGTTGGTGCAAACTTCGTCGGTGCATCCAAACCCCGTGATACGATACGCACTATCACACATAAACCTCCTTATATCTTCCTCAGCCACCATACATACCTATCATGGCATTTCCATAGCCATTCCATGATATATTGCCATGCAACTTCCACCATCATCATCGTGACATGCATTACTTTTGTCATGTTGCCATTGCATGATCTTGTAGTTGACATCGTACTTGTGGCAAAGCCACCATGCATTATTTTTCATACATGTCACTCTTGATTCATTGCAACATCTTGGTACACCACCGGAGGCATTCATATAGAGTCATATCTTGTTCTAGTATCGAGTTGTAATTCATATGTTGTAATGAAAGTGTGATGATCATCATTAGAGCATTGCCCAAATAAAAAAAGGCCCCAAAAAAGGGGAAGGCCAAAATAAAAATAAATAAATAAAGGCCCAAAAAAATATAAAAAGGGCAATGCTACTATCTCTTTTTCCACACTTGCGCTTCAAAGTAGCACCTTGTTCTTCATGTAGTGAGTCTCATATATTGTGCTTCAAAGTAGCACCATGTTTTTCATATAGTGAGTCTCTTAAGTTGTCTTTTTCATACTAGTGGGAATTTTTCATTATAGAACTTGGCTTGTATATTCCTACGATGGGCTTCCCCAAAATGCCCTAGGTCTTCATGAGCAAGCAAGTTGGATGCACACCCACTAGTTTTCTTTTGTTGAGCATTCATAGCTCTAGTGCATCCGTTGCATGGCAATCCCTACTCCTCATGTTGACATCAATTGATGGGCATCTCCATAGACCGTTGATTAGCCTCGTCAACGTGAGACTTTCTCCTTTTTTTGTCTTCTCCACACAATCCCCATCATCATATTCTATTCCATCCATAGTGCTATATCCATGGCTCACGCTCATGTATTGCGTGAAGGTTGAAAAAGTTTGAGATTATTTAAGTATGAAAGAATTGCTTGGCTTGTCATCGGGGGTATAGAAGTTGGGAACATCTTTATGTGACGAAAATGAAGCATAGCCTAACTATATGATTTTGTAGGGATGAACTTTCTTTTGCCATGTTATTTTAAGAAGACATGATTGCTTTGATTAGTATGCTTGAAGTATTATTATTTCTGTGTCAATATGAACTTTTTGTCTTGAATCTTTCGGATCTGAATATTCATATCACAATTAAGAAGATTTACATTGAAATTATGCCAAAGTATCACTCCGCATCAAAAATTCTCTTTTTATCATTTACCTACTCGAGGACGAGCAGGAATTAAGCTTGGGGATGCTTGATACATCTCCAACGTATCTATAATTTTTGATTGCTCCATGCTACTTTATCTACTGTTTTGGACTATATTGGGCTTTATTTTTCACTTTTATATTACTTTTGGGACTAACCTATTAACCGGAGGCCCAGCCCAGAATTGCTGTTTTTTGCCTTTTTCAGTATTCCGAAGAAATAGAATATCAAACGGAGTCCAAACGGAATGAAACCTTTGGGATCGTGATTTTCCAACCGAACGTGATCCAGGAGACTTGGACCCTACTCCAAGAAGCTTCCGAGGAGGTCACGAGGGTGGAGGGCGCCCCCCCCCCCCTGGGCGCGCCCCCCTACCTCGTGGGCCCTTCGGAGCTCCACAGACGTACTCCTTCCTCCTATATATACCTATGTATCCCCGTATGATCAGAGAGGAGCCAAAAACCTAATTCCACCGCCGCAACCTTCTGTATCCACGACATCCCATCTTGGGGCCTGTTCCGGAGCTCCGCCGAAGGGGGCACCCAGCACGGAGGGCTTCTACATCATCACCATAGCCCCTCCAATGAAGTGTGAGTAGTTTACTTCAGACCTTCGGGTCCATAGCTAGTAGCTAGATGGCTTCTTCTCTCTTTTTGGATCTCAATACAATGTTCTCCCCCTCTCTTGTGGAGATCTATTCGATGTAATCTTGTTTTTGCGGTGTGTTTGTTGAGACCGATGAATTGTGGGTTTATGATCTAGTATTATCTATGGAAAATATTTGATTCTTCTCTGAATTCTTTTATGTATGATTGAGTTATCTTTGCAAGTCTCTTCGAATTATCCGTTTGGTTTGGCCAACTAGATTGGTAGTTCTTGCAATGGGAGAAGTCCATGGCTTTGGGTTCAATCTTGCGGTGTCCTTACTCAGTGACAGAAAGAGTTGCAAGGCATGTATTGTATTGTTGCCATCAAGGATAACAAGATGGGGTTTATATCATATTGCATGAATTTATCCCTCTACATCATGTCATCTTGCTTAAAGCGTTACTCTGTTTTTAACTTAATACTCTAGATGCATGCTGGATAGCGGTCGATGAGTGGGGTAATAGTAGTAGATGCAGAATCGTTTCGATCTACTTGTCACGGACGTGATGCCCATATACATGATCATTTCCTAGATATACTCATAACTATGCTCAATTCTGTCAATTGCTCAACAGTAATTTGTTCACCCACCGTAGAATACTTATGCTCTTGAGAGAAGCCACTAGTGAAACCTATGGGCCCCGGGTCTATTCTCATCATATTAATCTATATCACTTTATTTACTTGCTTTTTTACTTTGCCTTTACTTTTTACTTTGCATCTATCTATCAAAAATACCAAAAATATTATCTCTATCAGATCTCACTCTCGTAAGTGACCGTGAAGGGATTGACAACCCCTAAGCGTTGGTTGCGAGTTGCTATCGTGTTGTGCAGGTACGAGGGACTTGCGCGTGACCTCCTACTGGATTGATACCTTGGTTCTGAAAAACTGAGGGAAATACTTACGCTATTGTGCTGCATCATCCTCTCCTCTTTGGGGAAAACCAACGCAAGCTCGAGACGTAGCACTTCTCTTCGAGATTTACATGAATATCCATTGGACTTGGTTGCTACCTCACCACGGAACGTTGTGCATCATTAGGTACAAGGACGGCCGCCACCAAGCAGCTAGGGAGCATCCTGGAGGTCAAAGAGAAGGACCCCAAGGCCACAAGGAGGAAGAATGAGTGCAACAAGATCAACTCTGCACCTCCCAGGTGACCCCGTCCCCACGGGCCTCGAAGACCCCGTGTGCCCGGACTACACATGGAGTTGGCGCTGGAGCACCCCGTGCGCACGGGCCCAACTTAACCCGTGCGCACGGTCCCTTCAGGATGGACGGTTGTGATCTCCTGTTGGGTCTCCACTTCGTCCCTCACCTCCAGCCACCTATATATACTCCTCTCCCTCCTCCATTTAGACTTAGCAAAGGATATGACATGATCTATGTGAGCTTTGCTCCTTGTACCCCCTCTTGAGAGAGAGACCTCTCCCATGGAGATCAAGACCTCCATTGGGGAAGATCCCTAGTGGATACAAGACCCCATCTAGGGAAGGATCCCCATAATAGGATCACCAAGACCTCACCTCCTTAGGAGTGGGATGACCTCTACCCTGTGCTAGTTTCCCTTTGTTGTTCATGTACCTATGTGGATCTTGTGTGGATTTGAGTCTAGTGGATCTGTGATTTGGGCTTCTTCTTGAGTGTTCCTCTTGTTTCCTCCCTTGGGTTCTTCTTTTTCTTGGCGATTCCCCCTCCAATTCGTGAAAGATCTCCATCTAGGGTTCCACCCTACAACATTATGGTATCTAGAGCCACGCTGATCACGAAAATGGAGCCTCCCCTGTTTGTTTTCTAGCCTAATTTTTCTTGTTCTTGCCCAATTTCGAAAATCCACACAAAAATATCCCCAAAAAAATTTCTCGCAATTTGTTGGTTCTTGTGAGATTTGTTGTGTTTGACCCACGATTTTGATGTTTGGCAAGTGGATCTAGCTTTCCCTCATCCCCCCACACAATCCCCACCACGAAATCCCTCAATTTGTCCCGGAAATCGTGAACTTTCCGCCACCCCCTTGTCGATAGGCTCCCGCGAAGTCTCTGGTGACCCCGTGTCCTCGGTACGTGTACCTTGCACATGGGAACCCATGTCCACGGGCCCTAGACCCCGTGCGCATGGCCCCCCTACAGCAGTCGTGAGCACTTCACCGTTTTGGCTCTAAGTTTTGCATCCGGAGTCCATTTTCACATTCTTTAGCTCGTTGAGTAGCTATTGACATCCCCCACCCACCTAGATAGGTTCCCACATGATTTGACTCTATCAAAATGTTGACATTTTGGCATCTTTGCCTAGGCCCTCCACCATATCATCCGCAAAACCACCATAGCTTGTCGCAACCTAACCCATTTCGGTCCATATAGCATTTGTGGTAGTTTGAGTTGTGACTCCAGTCTCCTAAGGTGTTTCAGCTACTTAGGGATAGTTTCTTATTCATCATACACCCCCACCACTTCCACATTGCCATCTACGACACCACCACCGCATGTCCGCTACCACCATTTGAGATTTGACATTTGAGATTTTGAGTTCATGGTTTTTTCTGTTTCCTAAGTGTTTCGGCTACTTAGGAATGGTTCGGCTTTGACACCACCGCTACTCATCATTGGTCCGGTCGAAAATCATCAACGACCACTTCATCATTTTGACACCGCGACCATACATAAGGACGGTAACCTCGACGACATCAATGTACATATTCCTTGCCTTTGCATTGATAGCCCCGAGCCTATTGCATACCTTGCCTATCGATACTAGCGAGTTGAGAATTGTTGGGCCACGCTTTTTGTTCACCTTAGTTATATGATTATGCCGCATAGATAGTTTTAGCGTGCAATCATCTTGCTATCATCATTGTGCTATAAGTCTCTCCCGGGCATATCTTACATGCTTGTATCATATCGTACTTGTCTCAAGCATCAAGGATATCAAAAAAAGAGCAAAAGGATTTTAAGCAAAAGAGGAGATACAAAAGAGCTTGTAAGCAATACAAATAGCATTGAGCCATTTTGCATAGTACATACACTTGGACCATACATACATAGCATACTTGGTATTGAAGATGTCATGTTTACTCTCATAGGTTGGTGCACAAAGTGTATCTTGCCCCTTTGAGCAATCGCGCTAGCGTCTCTCTAGAGTTGTGCAACAAGAGCATTTCCCGTGGCTTCCACATTTTGAGCTCATTCCTTGGTTGCATGACCCCATTTATCTATTCGTGTGTGTGTGCGTGTGTTTCCATGTGTCACCATAGCTTTGATCTATTTGCTTTACATTGCAATTTTGTGAATCTTCCTCAACATTTTCAATACCTTGGACTAACATTTGCTTGAATTTTATGCCACTTGTCTAACCAAGCCACTCGATAAGCTTTAATTTGTAGATGTGAGTGAACAAGTCTGGTACCAATTCCACTATTCTCTCATATCACATTGAGTGACACGGGATACATCATCAACTTTGGGAAATGGTATCTTGGTATTGTTTTTATCATTTCCTACTCACCTCTACTTGATTCTTGTGATGGATAGGCAAAGCAGAACATCTTCGGTCCTCAACCGCATCGAGCGACTCGCCATTGATACACGACACACCGAAGCAAGGAAAAGAGACTACCTCGATGACAAGTTGGACAAGCACATGGAGGACATCCAACACGTGCTGGCCAACTACAAGTCTTCTTCCCCTTCGCCATCTTCATAGGGGAGATGTGCCAGTAGCACACCTTCAGAGTGGCCACTCAATGAAAGTACCACGCGGCACCGTCATCGTCTTTGAGATGCTCGCTAAGACCACGAACAAGACCATGAAGAGAGACCTTTGGGACGAGATTTGGCTTCTCTGGCACCCTCGTGCACGTACGCCCTCGACCGTTGTGCACACGGCCTCCTGCACCCCTGTGTGCACGGGCTCTACAGAATAGCACCATCGACCCCAAGGTTGCGGCTTCATCAACAACTTCGGCTTATTCGCCTTTGGACGTATGGCATCTTTACCTACTTCCCACGAGTATGCCTACTTTGACATCATCGACTCCAAGGCAATCACCTACGAGCGAGGGCGACACGTCCATCTTTGGAAGCCCCTCAAGGAAGACGACCAAGCATGGGAAATTCCCTTCAGTCATGGAGACGAGCCACGAGGTGCCACATCATATGGGCCTCCTACAACAAGAGGGAGACAAGACGGTCGAGCAAGGGCCATCCCCTTCGACCATGGCGACGAGCACGAACCTCTTCAACAACATGAAGACGGTGCCTAAATGGGACTCATACTTCGAGTCAAGCTATGACACCGCACATGAGACCTTACCTTTGCTCTCAGAGGAGAGCGATGATTTGCCACATCCTACGACATTCATCTTCGGAGGCGTTATGGATGAGGAGGCTGAGCATGGGACTATCCCTTCAACCAAGGAGGCGATAGGAGTTGAGCATGCAGACATTTGCACCTACATCTCTCTGACACCCACATATGACGAGATGCCCAAATTCCCATGTGAGTAGAGCCACCCCACCATGAGTGATATGAGTGACTCCACCATAGGTGACATCGAGAGCATTTCCTATGAGAGGATGAGCGTGATGACCACTAGCCCCACACATGAGAGCATGCCACCCACCCTATGTGAGGTTGAGAGCCATTTGAGTGACTCCACCAACCATATGAGTGAGATCATCTTACCGGGAATGAGTGAGACACAACACTTAGTGAGTGAGGTAGTTGAGACGGCACGTGAGGCCAATATGATTTCTAATGACTTAACCTCTACTCCTAGTGTGTTTTATTCTTTGGTGATAGGTCTCATATATGATGACATGCCTACCCTCGACGAGTCCATACCCCCAGCGGCAACGACGATGGCCATGGTGGACAATGATGCACCCCCGACATGGTTCCATCATGATGACAATGACAATGATTGGATCTTCGACACCTGACCTACAACACATGAGCGATGCTCCAAAGGTAACATAGGTGATGGTGCTTCTCTTGTCCCATTAGTGGACTATATTACCAATGATTGCTTGCATGATGTTGACACACTATTCCCATGCTTCATGCTAGTGCGACTTCCTCATGTCATGACTTACCAATTTATGATGAATATGATGATGAGCATGTCGAGTTGCCTAGTTGTGATGTTATGCTCCATAGGATATCATGTGAAAATTCTATTGGTCACGTCATATCTGATAATCCCTTAGACTTGTCATATGCTATGAGTGAGATCTCCCATATTGCATCATTTCAATCTCAACATAGTAACTATGCATGTCCAAATAAAATAAGTCCCATTTGCACTTATGGCATAGATGACGAGATGATGGTCATTGGCTTTTGTTTTTCAAGTGATGATATTGCCATGCTTCCTTTACATGATTTGCACAACTCATCTACTATACCATGCCATGATCACATAGAACAAAATATGCTTTGTTTTGGATGTTGTCAATATTCTCCATGTGATGTTTCCATTAATGCTCATGAGGAGACCCCCATAGTTTCCGCATACATATTAGGAGATTTTGATGCATTCTATACATTGCATGCTTCCCATAATTGCATGCACCATATGCATTCCATGAACAAAAATGCTCTACATATTTCTCGTGATGCATTACACAACTTGAGTCTCCATTATGCTATACATAACAACAAACCTCTCATGATGGATGACATGTTTCTATATCACGCATCTCATTTATTTGAGCATTGGCTATTTGGTGCTAACCAACACAAGCATGTGTGGATCAAAACGAATGATGTGTACATCTACAACGCACACACAATTTTTCCTTTGTCTTTGTTTTGTGTGGGTACTCACGTATACTCGTCAACCACTCAATCCCAAGAGTCTATGAAACAAGCTCTTGAGAGCAATGACAATTCAGGATCACGTGAATTGTCCTTACCACCATTCTATTCGCGCAATGACATCGTGCATTCCTTTTACTTGGCTCTCACACAGATATGGGCTATTTACAATTTGTCACCTTATGCCCATACTATTGTGTTCACTTTGCATGTTATGCCTCTTTCCATGATTTTTCCATACAGTTATGACACTTGCTTGCATCTACCATTGATTCACCATTATGCTACTCCTACATGTATTTGCATGCTTGTTGGAGCTACTAGTAGCTATTGCCATGATTTCTTTGTGCCCATGCTATTGATGCTTGTTGTGTTGGCAGAGTCATGATGTCCCATTGCTATTTACATATGGCCTCTCGCCAACACATTGATGATATTTTTTTCCATATCTTGCTTTCATGCTTGTGATATGTCATGTGCATTTTTCATGCCCACTATTTGCACACATGCCATGATTGCCATGATTACCTCTAGTATGTTGCATCTTCGCACTACTAGCTTGGTTGAGTTGTTTAGTATGATCACTTGCTTTGTTGCATCACCCATGTTCCATTCTTACTCGCTTTCTTGGGTTGATGACATATGTGTTCATGCCTCTCACATGATATATCTTGTTCATTGTCGCTTGTCTCCAATAGTTGCGTCTATGCTTATTGATCTTGGAGACTTGGACACTTTACTTGTGATGCATGCTTGCTTGATAAAGCCTATTGTCTTTGGTTGTAGTTGCATCATGTGCTTTCATACCATACCACACCTTGTCCTTTCTTATTATAAGAATGATGAAAACACTTGTTGGATATCTCACCACTCAAATGATAGGTTTTTCATTTACGCCAACTTCGTTTGTTTTTCTGAGTGTTTGTCATGTTCTTTCACTTTGAGGGATTCACAAGGTGGTGCCGTCATATGACAACTTGGTCATGTGAACTCATACACGATGCGCAACACCAACATTTTCAAAATCCTCATAAAGGTGAACTCCTTCCCTTTGAGTCCTCTTCAAATATGCATATTGGATGGGTCATTCTTTCATTGTTGCTTCTTTCTTGTTGCCTACATGATACATCTTGCGAACGGAGGAGCGACATTGGAGATGGACCCTATGGACCTCCAAGTTGAGGAGTGCTCGGACTCTTTGGAAGCATCAACGAACCACCACTTCCACCACGACATCGAACCATGGTCTGTCCATGCCTCCCATGTACATGGCGATACGGTTTACGATCCGAGGTTGGATCTTTCCCAAGGGGGAGGGGATGATACGGAGCATCCTATGGTCATCTCCATGTACACCTTCATGGCACCTCAAGCCCCAAGTGGACCTACCGGACTTAAGGTGAACCCGCTTCTCTTCGAGATTTACATGAATATCCATGGGACTTGGTTGCTACCTCACCACGGAACGTTGTGCATCATTAAGTACGAGGACGACCGCCACCAAGCAGCTAGGGAGCATCCAGAGGCCAAGGAGAACGACCCCAAGGCCACAAGGAGGAAGAAGGAGTGCAACAAGATCACATCTGCAACTCCCAGGAGACCATGTGCCCACGGACCTCGAAGACCCCGTGCGCATGGACTCCACAGGGAATTGGCGCTGGAGCACCCCGAGCGCACGGGCTTGTACCGTGCCCACGGGCCTGTGCGCATGGGCCTGATACGTCTCCAACGTATCTACTTTTCCTAATGATTTTCCTCTTGTTTTGGACTCTAATTTGCATAATTTGAATGAAACTAACCTCGTACTGACGCCGTTTTCAGCAGAACTACCATGGTGTTGTTTTTGTGCAGAAATAAAAGTTCTCGGAATGGAACGAAACTTTGCGAGGATTTTTTTATGTCAATAAAGAGAATTTCTGGAGCCAAGAGCCACCTGAGGGGGCCACCTGGGTGGGCGCAACCCACCAGGGGGCGCCTGCCCCCCCCCCCCCCCCCCCCCCGCCAAGCGCGCCCCGGTGGGTGCTCCCCACCTGGTGGCCCCGTTGACCCTGAAACCGATGCTATAAAATCACATTATTCAAGAAAAAATCAGGGAGAAACAATTATCGCGTTTCACGAGACGGAGCCGCCGCCGTCTCCTGTTCTTCATCGGGAGGCCAGATCTGGAGTCCGTTTGGGGCTCCGGGGAGGGGGATATTCGATCTTCGTCATCACCAACACATCTCCATCGCCAATTCCATGATGCTCCCCACCGGGAGTGAGTAATTCCTTCGTAGGCTCGCTGGTCGGTGAGGAGTTGGATGAGATTCATCATGTAATCGAGTTAGTTTTGATAGGGCCTGATCCCTAGTTTCCACTATGTTCTGAGATTGATGTTGCTATGACTTTACCATGCTTAATGCTTGTCACTTTGGGCCCAGGTGCCATGATTTCAGATCTGAACCGTTTATGTTATCACCATTATATCCATGTTCTAGATCCGAATCTTGCAAGTTATAGTCACCTACTACGTGTTATGATCCGGCAACCGCAGAGTGACAACAATCAGGACCACTCCCGGTGATGATCGTAGTTTGAGGAGTTCACGTATTCACCGTGTGTTAATGCTTTGTTCCGGTTCTCTATTAAAAGGAGGCCTTAATATCCCTTAGTATCCAATAGAATCCCGCTGCCACGGGAAGGTAGGACAAAAGATGTCATGCAAGTTCTTTCCATAAGCATGTATGACTATTTATGGAATACATGCCTACATTATATTTATGAACTGGAGCGAGTGCTGTATCGCCCTAGGTTATAATTGTCTCACGATGAATAGCATCCAACGAGTCACCAATCCAATGCCTACGAATTTATCTTATATTGTTCGTGCTAAGTTACTACTGTTGCTACTGTATTGTTACTGCTACAATATCACCGCTATCACTGTTACCGTTACTGTTGCTACTACTGCTATCATCAAAACTATCATATTACTCTGCTACTAATCACTTTGTAGCAGATAATTAATCTCCAGGTCTGGTTGAATTGACAACTCAGCTGCTAATACCTTAAAATATTTTTTGGCTCCCCTTGTGTCGAATCTATAAATTTGGGTTGAATACTCTACCCTCGAAAACTGTTGCAATCCCCTATACTTGTGGGTTATCAAGACCTTTTTCTTGCACCGTTTCCGGGGTGCATAGCTATATTTGTTGATTCACTTGGGATTATTATCATATTATCACTATGAAGAATCTGAAGGATGCTAAGACTAGGATTTTTCCCTCAAGGACGAGGGGAGGTAAGGAACTGCCATCCAGCTCCGCTTTAGATTCACCTTCTGATATAAGTAAACTTGCAACACCACAACATGCTATTAATTCTGATATGTAGCAAGTTATTGATGATGCTACTTCTACTATGAATGCTACTCATGATGATGCTGGTACCTTGCTTGATGATGATGTGCCACTAGGTGAATTTCTTGATGAAGAAATTGCCAGAGTAAGACAACATGATATTGTTAAATCTGATGATGAACTTGAAACTGAAAATCTTGAAACACCTACTAGAACTAGTCCTTCTAGATATGAACTGCCAAAGGTACCGTAAGGTTATACTATGAGTGAGAAGGCAACTATAGATATTCTTGCTTGTAAGGATAGAGCTGATCTATAGAAATTATTATGCAAGTATAAAGAAAGATCTCTGAATGCTAAAATGAAATGTGATCCTGAGTTTGCTACTTCACCTATTTTTATTGATGATAAGGATTATTAATTCTCTGTTGACCCAGAGTTAATCACTTTGGTTGAATCTGATCCTTTCCATGGTTATGAAACTAAAACTGTTGTGGCACATCTTACTAAGTTGAATGATATAGCTACCCTTTTTGCTCATGATGAGAAGATCCGCTGTTATTATATTCTCAAGTTATTTCCGTTCTCATTAAAGGGTGATCCTAAAGCTTGGTACAATACTCTTGCTCCTGGTTGTGTGCGTAGTCCCTAGGATATGATCTATTACTTCTCTGGAAAATATTTCCCTGCTCATAAGAAACAAGCTTCCGTGCAAGAAATATTTAATTTTGTGCAAATTGAAGAAGAGAGACTCCCACAAGCTTGGGAGAGGCTTCTCCAATTTCTTAATGCTTTGTCTGATCATCCTCTTAAGAAAAATGAAATACTTGGTATCTTCTATAATGGACTATCCGATGCTTCTAGGCATTTCCTAAATAGTTGTGCTAGTTGTGTTTTTAGGGAACAAACTATTGGGCAAGCTGAAGAATTATCGAGTAACATATTGAAAAATATGATGATTGGACTCCTCCTGAAACACCTATTAATCCCACTCCGAAGAAGAGGGCTATCTTATATCTCAGTCCTGAAGATATGCAAGAGGCAAAGAATTCTATGAAGGAAAAAGGTATTAAGGCCGAGGATGTTAAAAATTTACCACCTATCGAAGAAATACATGGGCATGAAGCACCACCACCATGTAAGGTGGTAGAGGTAAAATCTTTAATGAAATTCAATGATAGTGATGATCCTCGTAATAAACATCCTAGCCACTGCCTTTATGAGTTTGATAATTACATTAGAAAGCAAGATCACTTCAATGCAAATGTTATGAAACAATTGAAATACAACTCTGATATGATTGCTCGCTTAAGTGACTTGTTATTTAGAATCTAAAATAATGTTAGAGGTGTAGTAAAGCATGCCTCTATGGTCCAAACTCAATTAGAACAAGTTGCTAAATCTCAAAGAGAGTTACTTGATGAAATGAACAATAATATAAGTGACTTTGCTGTTATAGTAGCAACTAGAGGAGGTAAAATGACTCAGGGACCACTTTATCCTAAGGGACACCCAAAGAGAATTGAACAAGACTCTCAAAGAGTTAACACTAATGAACCTAGTCCTTCTAAAAAGAAAAAGAAGAAGAAAAATAATAGGACTTTGCATGCCTCTAGTGAACCTGAAATAGAAAAACCTCCTGATAAGGATAATGAAATTTCTATCTCTGATGTTGAAACTCAAGTTGGTAATGAACACTCACCTTCTGATAATGAAAAAGATAATGATGAGGTTCATGAAGATACTCAAACAAATGATAAAGAACCAGATAATGATGTTGAGATAGAATCGGTTGTTGATCTTGATAACCCACAACCTAAGAATAAAAGATATGATAAAAGAGACTTTGTTGCTAGAAAGCATGGAAAGCAAAGAGAACCATGGGTTCAAAAGCCTATGCCCTTTCCACCTAAGTCAACTAAAAAGAAAGGTGATGAACAATTTGAACGCTTTGTTGAAATGTTGAGGCCAGTTTTTCTGCGAACCCGCTTAACTGATATCTTAAAAATGCCTCCTTATGCAAAGTATATGAAAGACATCATCACTAATTAGAGAAAAATACCAAAAGCTGAAATCTCCACTATGCTTACTAATTATAATTTTAAAGATGGAGTACCTAAAAAACTTGGAGATCTGGGAATACCAACTATACCTTGCTCGATCAAAAGAAATTATGTGAAAACTTCTTTATGTGATTTGGGAGCTGGTGTTAGTGTTATGCCTTTCTCTTTATATAAAAGACTTTATTTGAATAAATTCACACCTACTGAAATATCTTTGCAAATGGCTGATAAATCAACTGCCATACCTATTGGTATTTGTGAGGATGTGCATGTTGTTGTTGCTTATGTTACTATTTTGACTGACTTTGTTATACTTGAGATGCCCGAGGATGACAACATCTCGATTATCCTTGGTGGACCCTTCTTGAATACTTCAAGGGCTATTATTGATTTCAATAAAAGCAAGGTCACTTTTCATATCAATGGTAATGAGCATATGGTGCACTTTCCGAAGAAACAATTCCAAGTAAATGGTATTAATGTTCTTGAAAAATCTCCGACAATCGCTATTGGAAGTTTTCAACTACCTCTACCTACTATTAAAAAGAAATATGAAATGCTTATTATTGGGGACATTCATATCCCCATTGAGGTAACTTAGTGATTTACGAAAGTTCTTCGGTTTCATGCTAATCGACGGTGGTTGTTAATAAGACTTGATCGACCTTATTAATGGATCATTTTTGAGAGATATGAAGTTGATGAACTTAGTGAGCACTACCTTCTGTCCCTACCTTTTGTTTTCTTTTTTTTAGTTAAATAAAATAAAATGCTATGTTTTGTCTGTTTTCTGAGTTTTCCGTACAATAAAAAAATGACCCAAAAATAGAAGTTCTCAGAATGCCCTGAAATTTTAACACAATTTTTTTCTGAATATTTCTGAATTTCTGGTGCAAATAATATCACAGGGAGGTGCACCAAGTGGGCACAACCCACTTGGGCGCGCCAGGACCCCCAGGCGCGCCCTGGTGGGTTATGGTCCCCACGTGGGCCCCCTCACTTACTTCTTCCCACATCACTCCATTCACCTAGAAAGATCAGTATCACTCTCTCTCTCTCTCTCTCTCTCTCTCTCTCTCTCTCTCTCTCTCTCTCTTGTGTTCTTGCTCCCGAAACCGCGGACTACGATCTCTTTGCTCGAAGCTCCGTTTCCGAAACTGTTTCGGAGAATTGTTGCTTGGTATGTAACTCTTCCATGTGTCCAATTAGTTTTTGTTTTAGTGGTTTATATTTAGAATAATTAGCTACTCTTGGTGCTGTTGTAGATGAGCTTGCATGTTGAATTCTTAGAGTTCTAAGTAGTTTGAATGCTTGCATGGCCACTATACATCCCTATGAGTAGTGGCTATCAATTTTGTGAAGTTTTGTTAATAAATTTTTGTGACCAAAAATTTCCAGAAATTGTACGCGAACATGTAGGACCTTGAAGTATGTCTAGAGGGGGGTGATTAGACTACTTGACCAATTAAAAACTTAACCTTTTCCCAATTTTAGAGTTTGGCAGATTTTAGCTACTTTAGGACAAGTCAAGCAATCATCACACTATTCAAGCAAGCATGCAAATAGTATATAGGCAGCGGAAATTAAAGCATGCAACTTGCAAGAAAGTAAAGGGAAGGGTTTGGAGGATTCAAACGCAATTGGAGACACGGATGTTTTTGGCGTGGTTCCGATAGGTGGTGCTATCGTACATCCACGTTGATGGATACTTCAACCCACGAAGGGTAACGGTTGCGCGAGTCCACGGAGGGCTCCACCCACGAAGGGTCCACGAAGAAGCAACCTTGTCTATCCCACCATGGCCGTCGCCCACGAAGGAATTGCCTCACTAGTGGTAGATCTTCACGAAGTAGGCGATCTCCTTGCCCTTACAAACTCCTTGGTTCAACTCCACAATCTTGTCGGAGGCTCCCAAGTGACACCTAGCCAATCTAGGAGACACCACTCTCCAAGAAGTAACAAATGGTGCGTTGATGATGAACTCCTTGCTCTTGTGCTTCAAATGATAGTCTCCCCAACACTCAACTCTCTCTCATAGGTTTTGGATCTGGTGGAAAGAAGATTTGACTGGAAAGCAACTTGGGGAAGGCTAGAGATCAAGATTCATATGGTAGGAACGGAATATCTTGGCCTCAACACATGAGTAGGTGGTTCTTTCTCAGAAATGGTAAGTTGGAAGTGTAGGTTTCTTTTGATGGCTCTCTCCATGAATGAAGAGGAGGTGGAGGGGTATATATAGCCTCCACACAAAATCTAACTGTTACACACAATTTACCAAACTCGGTGGGACCGATTCAACAGACTCGGTCGGACCGATTTAGCAAACCTAGTGACCGTTAGGATTTTCGGTGGGACTGACATGCAACTCGGTGAGACCGATTTGGTTAGGGTTAGGGCATAACGTAATCTGGGTAAGACCGATTACACAAACTCGGTGAGACCGATTTTGGTAATAAGCTTTCCAGAGAGTTGGTCAGGTAAACTCGGTGGGACCGATTTGCTCTTTTCGGTGAGACCGAAATGTTACAAAAAGGAAATAGAGAGTTTACATTGCAATCTCGGTGGGACCAATCGCTCACTTCGGCTAGACCGGAACATTACGAAGGGAAACAGAGAGATTACAATCCCATCTTGGTGAGACTGAGATCCCTATCGGTAAGACCGATTTGCTTAGGGTTTGTGGCAGTGGCTATGACTTTTGGAATCGATTGTGTCGGATAGGAAGAATCGGTGTGACCGATTTTGTCTTTGGGTTTAGGTCATTTGTGGATGTGGTAAAGTAGTTGAGGGTTTTGGAGCATATCACTAAGCACGTGAAGCAAGAGGCTCATTAAGCAACACCTCATCCCTCCTTGATAGTATTGGCTTTTCCTATAGACTCAATGTGATCATGGATCACTAAAATATAAAATGAAGAGTCTTGAGCTTTTGAGCTTGAGCCAATCCTTTGTCCTTAGTATTTTGAGGGATCCACTTTCATCATCCATGCCATGCCATTCATTGAGCTTTCCTGAAATAATAATCTTGGAATAGCATTAGCTCAATGAGCTATATGTTGTTATGAATTACCAAAACCACCTAGGGATAGTTGCACTTTCAATCTCCCCCTTTTTGGTAATTGATGACAACATATAGATCAAAGCTTCGACAAATGATAATAAGATTGAATAACATCGTCGCTTTGAGAAGTATGTGATAAGCAAGAGCTCCCCCTAAATTTGTGCATAGTTTAAGATTTGCTTTGGACTGCCAATGCACCATGAATTAGGCTCATGGGTTACTCTTCCATGTCACATACATCTTGGTGGAGCGCTCAAAATAATAAACATTGAATACATGCACTCATCACCAAGCAAAGTGAAAGATCACATAGGATAGATAAGATAATATCATCAAACATGCATAAGTGTAGCTTATGATCAAACACATGATCATCAATGTCTCACAAGCATAGTATCACAAGCAATCAAATGCAAACAAGTTTAACCACCAAATCAAAGCAAGAGAGAAAAAAAGCAACACTCTCTCTCTCTCTCTCGAAGCCTATGATCTATACATTTTTCTCCCCCTTTGGCAACAAGTTACCAAAAAGTTCATAGAAAATGCATAGTGCTAGATCGACTCTTAGGCTTCATCTTCTGGTGGTGGTGTCCGGATAACTCCTTGGACGAAGGCTTCAGTTGAAGTAGAGGGTGCTGGAGTTGATGCTGGAGCTCGTTGCACTGGAGCTGAAGGGGCAGTAGCTGGTGCTGAAGATGTTACTCTGGTGTCTGTCACAGGCACTGCAACTGACCTCTGGGCTCTGGGCGCTCTGGCAAACACATTGGTTGTAGTCTTCCCCTGCCTCTCCTGCATGTCATCCTGCAGCTGCTCTACCATTGACTGAATCTCAGTTACTTTGACATCAAGGTCATGGAATTTGAGTTCCATGATTCTGAGTGAGGGTGGCCAATCCCTTCTCAATCCTCAGTGTTGATGCTATTAAGTAACCAAGCTGCTCCTGCTTGTTCTTCAAGAAATATTTAGATGCCTCCTCTTGAGTTGGCATCCTGGCAGCCTTCTCCTTCTTTGCCTTCTTCTTCTCTTGAGCTTGAACTGATGTTGGATCATTCTCATTCATGACAACCTCATTGTCCTCAAAGTCTGGATAAAGTGGAAAATGTTCCTTATCCAATTGATATTTCCCTGTGCCCATCTTTGAGTTTATCAACTCCTGAATCTGAGGTGCATAACCACAGCTCCTCTTCCGATCTGCTGCAGTCCTCTTAATGGTTTCAATCATAAGGCTCATGACTTTAAACTTTTGTGGCACATCAAACACATGTAACATGTTTATGGCATGCCCTTTGATCATGTTATGGTCACCAGACTTAGGCAGCAGAGTGTGCCTCAGAATCCAATTGATAGTTGGCGGCCCTGACAACAGAAAGTGAACTCATCCAAACTTATGTGTCTCAACTGCCTTGTCTGGGATCTCCTTGTACATGTGTGCCATGGAGTTGTGATCCATCTTCTTCTTTGCATAGATATCCAGGTCATCCTCATTTTCCTTTGGGGCATTTATCAGACTTGCCCATTCTTCAACAGTGGATTGGTACCTTGTACCTTCAGACATCCAAACAATTCTTCCATCTGGATAAAAATGTGATGTGGAGTAGAATTGCATGATAAGTTCATCATTCCAGTGAGTGAGCTTTTGCCCAACCAAATCAGCAACTCCACAAGCAACAAAGTTTTCTTGCACCCCAGGATAGTACTCTTCATTGTCCTTGATGTAGGTCCAGTCGACCCACCTCATCTCACAAACTATGGGCTTCTTATCCAACGGAATTGTCTCATAGAAGTCCTGCTGTTCCTTTGTATGGAACCTATAGTCAACAGCAATTCTTCTCCTTGAGGCATATGGATCTTCCATCCTCCATAGCCTCAACCCTGAGTCCTTCATGATCCTCATGTCCTCAACCACAGGATGGGCATCACTGTGGTCTGGTATCTTGGGCTTGAGCTTCCTTAGGACCTGTCCTTCTTCATCTTCTTCTTCAGCAACATTTGGCACTGGGGCCTTGTTCTTCTCAGCAGCTGGAATACTCCTAGTATTCCTCTTTGGTACTTGCTTGGCCTTGGAGGCAGCTTTGGGTGCTTCCTTGGGCTTAGATGTTGCAGCCCCTGATCTTATAGCATCACCCATAAGCTTGGGTGCCTTTGGTGCCGGTGCAGCAACCTCTTCTTCCTCTTCAGAATCTCTTCTCATAGAGGGCTTTCCAAGAACCTGGGCAGTTGTGGTTCTTGCTCTTTTCTTTTTCTTGTCCTAAGCACCTTCATCCTCTGATTCTGTGGTGAACTTCATAGTCTCTCCAGTGGGAACTTTCTTGGGTTTGGAAGAAGTGACTTTCTTTTCAGGTGCCTCTTTGGGTTCAGTCTGCTCTTGCACTTGAGTGTACCTTCTGGCCTTAGGCATTGGTGTCCTCTTGGCAGGAACTTTCTTTTTCAGTCCAGGCTTTGTGCTATGTGCTGAGCCATATTCCTTCTTGAGCACTACTTTCTTGGAAGTAGCCTCATCTTCTTCAGCTTTGTAGTCCTCATCCTCTGAGTCTGAAGTTCTCTTCCTCCTTTGCCTGGTAGCAGCCTTGGGCAGGTTGCTAGGAGTGCTTCTGCTCCCTTCATCTGAAGTACTTGAGGGACTAGTGCCCTCACTCAAGTCCATCTGCTCTTCTGACCTGTTCTGGCTGTCACTCTGGTCTGATATGCTGCAAAAGCTGACTGCTGACCCTGTGAAGAGTTATAGATGAGATAGAATGGATGAGCATCACAAAATGCAGAGATTTTTGCAAAAGAATGATTCAAAAATTCAGTTTTAGTTTTCCACAGAAAGCATTTCGGATCAACCGATTTTCAAACTCGGTGATACCAAAGCAGTTTTGGAACCTAAACTGATGATCTCGGTTGGACCGAGTCACAGTTCAGTGGCACCGAGACTGCTAGGGTTTCATTGAATCCTAAAATCGGTCGCACCGATTAGCAATTCTCGGTCAGACAGAGAGTCACTAGTGCAATGTCATAAGCCAAATCGGTGAGACTGAGTTTTTCAACTCGGTGGGTCCGAGATGGCGGTGGAAACCTAACCCTAAAATTTTGAATCCCATCTAATTTATGGACTACATTGAGTGGATAGGATTGTTTCAATCGTGGCAAGAATCAATAAGAATACAATGTGCTAGGAATCAGACGAGGATAGCACAATGATCGAGTCCATACACTAGCTTGGCGATGAACTCGCTACGGCGGCAACGGCGGGGGTGAAATCCGTTGACGGCGGCGGAGACCAGCTACTGGAGGCGGCTGGCGACGAGGAGACGATCCGGAGACCTTCGAAGGCAGAGCGAGCTATTGCGCGGGCGAAGGGGTTCGGAGAAATTTCCAAAATTTTGCCCGTGTCTATATATAGCCCGACCCTGTCGGTGTGACCGAGTGGAACAACTCGGTGGCACCGAGATGCATAACTGTGTACAGTTACAGCAAATCGGTGTGATCGAAAAGTTCAAATCGGTTGCACCGAGATTGAAAACTCAGATCAACTTAATGATCTCGGTAGGACCGAAATGGAGGAATCGGTCAGACCGAGAGTCACAAAGAGGTTTTGGAAGTTTAAGTCTACGACGAATCGAGGACTCCGAGTGCTCCTCACACAGAGTGGTTCGAATCTGACTTGATCAAATTTTGTGATGTAGCATGAACAGAGTTTGAGATGAGGAAAGCATAGATAGCTAGAGAAAGTTCTTAGGCATTCTTGTCCATCCACTTGGCAAAAAGAAAAGAAGCCAAACAATCAAAACAACAAGTGGATGTCCTTGAATGAGTAAAATATGCACCAACATGCTCACACAATAGAATGGCAAATGAAATATGTGGCAAAGCATGCACAACCAATTCTAGCATCTATCAACCAATTGGCGATGACTAGGTCATCTATATATGAGTATATTGACTTAGGAGTCAAATGAGAACATTTGATCATAGGTCATACTCATCGTTTAAGCTCAAGTGGGGTTACCACTTTTACATAATGCATTGATGTGTTCACACCATTGGAGTTGCTTTGACTCAATTCTTAGAGTTAAGCTCCCCCTAGATGTGAGATCCCCCCTTAGAGGGATGAACTAACCTTGGGTTTTGTCGATGATGACTTCATGTAGGTGTTGAAGATGTGGATGCTCAATGTTGATGTAGATCATTTGGAGCAATCCTTTGGAGTGAGTTGCACTTTCAACTTACCTACATGGGTTAGTCCCACAAGGAACAAACAAGAATATCCATAGACATAGAGTGATGCACACACAAGATGATGTCCATGAAATCATTAGGTTACCTTGTCCCTTGCCTTACCAACATGAGGGTTTGTGACTCCTTGAACTAGTGCAAGATGTGGAAGTTGATTGCACTTGTTCTTGCCATAATGATATGAGTGAAGAATGTTGGCGGAGTCACCCTCAAGAACTCTCTAGTTCTTCTTCTTCGGGATCCACATCATCTTGATGGGAATCGTTAGAGTTGTAATTGCACTTGATGAAGTAGAACTTGACTAGTCTTGGGAACCCACTTGAACGAGGCTTTAGGTGCTTCTTCAAATGCATCAATCTCTTCTTGAAGCTTGTCCTTGCCTTTGTTCTCGTGGTCTTGTGGTGGAAGATCATCTTGAGCTTGTGTTCCCTTGAAGGAAGTAGGATCATACTTCTCTTGTTGAGGAACAATCTTCGTCTTGGGGTATTGATCTTCTTCCCACTCAACTCCATTGGCATTGAACTTTCGTTCAAAACCAACACCTTCATTCTTCCGGTGCCTTCCTTGCTTGCGTACAATTTCCTCGAATTGCTTACTCCCGGCAAGGCTCTTGTAAACACCTTTCTCTATAATTCCCTTCAATAAGCTATTTTCTTGCTCAAGTGTAACTTGGCTAAGAGAATCATTAGTGGAATCAAGAGAACTACTAGAAGCAACAATATTGGATTTGACATTATTATTGTTACTACTAGAGGAAGTATCTTTCTTGTACTTGTTACTAGACTTGACTTGAGGCATGTAAGTAGATAAGAGTAAACGATTGGCAATGTAAGAAGAACTTTTCTTGAGGAGATCATCATTCATTGCTTTTAAGAACTCATGCTCGTGCTCAAGATTGAGCTTTTCAAAGCGTAACTTCTCATGAGCCCTTAAAAGTTCTCGATGATCTTCGAAGATAGTTTCATGAGCCAACTTAAGAGTGTTTAGTTCTTTAGTTAGAAGCTCAATCTTATCCTTATCATTGTCATTTGTTTTATCTTGATTAGCATGATTAATTGACGTTTCATCGTAGTATTCATCACTAGAGTTGTCAACAAGTAAATCATCATCCACAAGCAAGTCATCTTCATCACTATTGAAATCAACATACTCAGGATGTGTTACCTTTGGACCTTTGGCCATGAAGCATCTTCCAATTCCTTCATTTGGTGAATCAAATATGTCGTAGGAGTTGGTTGACACAAGTGCTAGACCGGCAACACCTTCATCTTGAGTATATTCGGAGTCGGAGTGATAGCTTCTCTCGGAGTGATTGTCGAAGTCAGAGTCGGATACCCATTCACCAACATGAGCTTGATGTCTTCGTTTTGTGTAGCTCCTTGATGACTTGTCCTTCCTTTCCGAATCCTTGCTTCTCCGTGAGGGTCTTCATTCATAACGATCATCTCTACTCCTCCTCTCTCTTGGTGGTGATTCTTCTCTTTTGCTTCTTCTTCTTGGAGAATCTTCTCTTCTTTTGTATGGTGTCGTACACTCATTGGAATAGTGTCCGGGTCTCCCACAATTGTAGCAATTGCGCTCTCGACTAGAAGATCTTTTGTCATTGTAAGATCTTCACTTGGAGGTTCTTTCTTTGCTTCTACTCTTGTAGAATTTGTTGAAGTTCTTCACCATTAAGCTCAATTCTTCATTGAAGGTTTGTTTCCCACTTGATGATGTGAGGGCTTCACTTGAGGCTTTGTAAGCACCACTTGACTTGTTGTGAAGTTCCTCCTTATCCCTGAGTGACATCCCATGAGCAACAATTCTTCCAATGACTTCCGTTGGCTTGAGATCTTTGTAGTTTGGCATCATTTGGATCAATGTGCACACGGTATCATACTTTCCATCCAATGCTCTTAGGATCTTCTTGATGATGAATTTGTCGGTCATCTCTTCACTCCCTAAGCCGGCAATCTCATTTGTGATAAGTGCAAGCCTAGAGTACATTTCAGCGACACCTTCACCATCCTTCATTTTGAACTTGTCAAGCTGACTTTGGAGCACATCCAACTTGGATTCCTTGACGGATTCGGTACCTTCATGCATATCAATCAAAGTATCCCACATTTCCTTTGCATTCTCAAGACGGCTGATTTTGTTGAATTCTTCGGGGCACAATCCGTTGAGGATGATATCACAAGCTTGAGCATTATATTGCAGCATCTTCAATTCTTCCGCATTAGCTTCACGGTCCGGTTCTCTCCCATCAAAGAATTCACCTTGCAAGCCAATACAAATAATTGCCCAAACGGCAGGGTTATGTCCAAGAATATGCATTTTCATCTTATGCTTCCAACTAGCAAAATTAGTACCATCAAAGTAAGGACCTCTACGGTGATAATTTCCCTCGCTAGACGCCATACTCTCCTAGGTTGTGAAACCAAGGCTATGACCACCAAAAGCTATGGAAATCAAAGCAAATGGAGAACAAAGCTCTGATACCACTTGTAGGACCTTGAAGTATGTCTAGAGGGGGGGTGATTAGACTACTTGACCAATTAAAAACTTAACCTTTTCCCAATTTTAGAGTTTGGCAGATTTTAGCTACTTTAGGACAAGTCAAGCAATCATCACACTATTCAAGCAAGCATGCAAAGAGTATATAGGGAGCGGAAATTAAAGCATGCAACTTGCAAGAAAGTAAAGGGAAGGGTTTGGAGGATTCAAACGCAATTGGAGACACGGATGTTTTTGGCGTGGTTCCGATAGGTGGTGCTATCGTACATCCACGTTGATGGATACTTCAACCCACGAAGGGTAACGGTTGCGCGAGTCCATGGAGGGCTCCACCCACAAAGGGTCCACGAAGAAGCAACCTTGTCTATCCCACCATGGCCGTCGCCCACGAAGTACTTGCCTCACTAGCGGTAGATCTTCACGAAGTAGGCGATCTCCTTGCCCTTACAAACTCCTTGGTTCAACTCCACAATCTTGTCGGAGGCTCCCAAGTGACACCTAGCCAATCTAGGAGACACCACTCTCCAAGAAGTAACAAATGATGCGTTGATGATGAACTCCTTGCTCTTGTGCTTCAAATGATAGTCTCCCCAACACTCAACTCTCTCTCATAGGTTTTGGATCTGGTGGAAAGAAGATTTGAGTGGAAAGCAACTTGGGGAAGGCTAGAGATCAAGATTCATATGGTAGGAATGGAATATCTTGGCCTCAACACATGAGTAGGTGGTTCTTTCTCAGAAATGGTAAGTTGGAAGTGTAGGTTCGTTCTGATGGCTTTCTCCACGAATGAAGAGGAGGTGGAGGGGTATATATAGCCTCCACACAAAATCTAACCATTACACACAATTTACCAAACTCGGTGGGACCGATTCAACAGACTCGGTCGGACCGATTTAGCAAACCTAGTGACCGTTAGGATTTTCGGTGGGACTGACATGCAACTCAGTGAGACCGATTTGGTTAGGGTTAGGGCATAACGTAATCTCGGTAAGACTGATTACACAAACTCGGTGAGACCGATTTTGGTAATAAGCTTTCCAGAGAGTTGGTCAGATAAACTCGGTGGGACCGATTTTCTCTTTTTGGTGAGACCGAAATGTTACAAAACGGAAACAGAGAGTTTACATTGCAATCTCGGTGGGACCGATCACTCACTTCGGCTAGACCGAAACTTTACGAAGGGAAACAGAGAGATTACAATCCCATCTCGGTGAGACTGAGATCCCTATCGGTAAGACCGATTTGCTTAGGGTTTGTGGCAGTGGCTATGACTTTTGGAATCGGTGGCGCCGGATAGGAAAAATCGGTGTGACCGATTTTGGCTTTGGGTTTAGGTCATTTGTGGATGTGGGAAAGTAGCTGAGGGTTTTGGAGCATATCACTAAGCACATGAAGCAAGAGGCTCATTAAGCAACACCTCATCCCTCCTTGATAGTATTAGCTTTTCCTATAGACTCAATGTGATCTTGGATCACTAAAATATAAAATGAAGAGTCTTGAGCTTTTGAGCTTGAGCCAATCCTTTGTCCTTAGTATTTTGAGGGATCCACTTTCATCATCCATGCCATGCCATTCATTGAGCTTTCCTGAAATAATAATCTTGGAATAGCATTAGCTCAATGAGCTATATGTTGTTATGAATTACCAAAACCACCTAGGGATAGTGGCACTTTAAGAACATGATGAACCTTTTTGGAAGGAGTTCTTTGAGTAGGAGGTCCTCGGAGGCATCATCCAGTAGCATCTCCATTCATCGGTCTTATGTTGAACCAAGTGAAAGTTCCATTCGTAGTGCCACCACCAAAACATGCTTATCGCCATGCAACGATTATATGGTGAGCGTGGGTATTAAGGAGGAATTTTTGAGCAATATGTTCACAATGCCGACCTTGGTCCCTGCATTTCAGATAAGTGTGACCAACACCTCATCCTCACCGAATCGTTTGTCAAAGAATTTAAATTCTTTCCCCGTGAGTCTAGGGTGTCATTTAAACTGTATGAAAATCCATTTACCATTTATCTAGAAAGGTTTGCTCACCTCTGCAAAATCATTCTGGGGTTCGCTCGATGAGCCACCTAGGTCTAAGTTTGAATTATTTTTGAATAGTCTTTGCTTTGGTGAAACTAGGGGAGTGGCGCAAGGTAGAATAAAGAGCATACATTTTCCTGCAATTCAGTACTTCACGTTATTTAATGGAAAATGTATTGTAGGCAAACAAGATTGTAGTATACTTTGCGCTCCCAATCTGAGTCTCATTCACACCACTCTCTATGGTGATAGAAGATATAAACTTGGAGCAATTGTTGCATGTATGTTATAGCACAATGCTGGTAGTGGATACTTTTATGGTGGAATTTATGCAACACGCTTAGCCGGAGGGGTGGGCCCTATGATCCCATTGTACCCACGCAGTACCTAGACTTTGATGCTATGAAACGTCATAAGATTCTTAGGGGCGATCCTCATAATTTCACTTATAATTTGACGTTTAAGAAGGACTCCATGGTAGACACAAATTTGCCTGCACCTGCTCTCTTTGATGTTCATAATAGTGGAAGATATTATGTCCTTGAGAGCGAGGCCTGAGCTCATAATGCAGCGATTGTGGATGCACGGCGGGCTGAGGCATCTGCACCGAGATCCTCCATGAGCTACCACTCCGACCATTACACAGGCTACTGACTGATTACCAAGTTAGGCCAAAAGCCTAAGCTTGAGGGAGTATGTATTCCCACCGACATTACATTCATGATCACACACATTCCATTCCAGTTGTCGGTGTGCACACTTTTTCATTGTATCATCCATGGTTAATTTATTTTCTTGCTTTCTTCTTGTGTGTTTGAAAAACTTTGAGAAAATCCAAACATATGTTTCTTGCTTCTTTTTTATTTTTCTTCCTAGTTTAAATTGTTGCAGCACTAAAAAGAAAACCCAGAAAGATTTCCTTGTTCTTCTTCTACTTGTTGGGAGCTTTCCCGTGTAAATAGTTTTCCTCGTTTTTGCTTTTCCCTTTTCATTTGCTTGCTTTCAAAAAACCAAAAACTTCAAAAATATTTCAGTGTGTTTCTCTGAATTTATCTTCCTTTTTATTGAGTCATACCAAGGAGAAGACCACAATGAAAATGTTAAGTGGCTCTCATTTACATTATTGATCTAATAAAGAGTCCATATTATCTTGTCTTCTCCTCTTGAATAAAATATTAGCAGATTCTAGCTTAGTCCACGGCACTCTTGCACTACTATTATTTTCAAATCGTTCGGTCATGCAAGTGAAAGGCAATAATGAAGATATTAGATGAACTGGCCGTGGCAGAGAGAAACGGGTATGAACTCGACTTGTTCTATTTTTGTAAATATGTTTAACCTAGTATCCATGATTCCTATCATGATCAAGCATGTTTACAATGACAATTAGATATTATAGTTCCTCATGCCATGCATAAATATCTAGGAGTGAATAATGATTTATCTTGGATAGCAACATTGGGTTAAAATGATTGTGATATAGTATGATGATATGGTATCCTCCTCTGAATGTTCTAGTGGCTTGACTCAGCACGTGTTCATGCATGTAGTTGAATCAAAACCAGCATAGCCTCTATGATATTTATGTTCATGTTGTTCATATCCTACTCATGATAGTATCGAATGTTACTTATGTGTAATGCATGTTCATGACCGTTGTTGCTCTCTAGTCGGCCGCTTCTCAACCTATTTGCTAGCCTTCGCCTATACTAAGTGGGAACTCTGCTTGTACATCAAAAACCTAAAACCCAAGTTATTCCAGATGAGTCCACCATACCTACCTATATGCGGTATTACCCTGCTGTCGTAAGTAAATTTGCATGTGCCAACTCTAAAAACTTCAAATAAATATCCTTTTTGTGTGCCTGGATCATTCATGGAATGACATGAGGTAGTCGGTATCTTCCATGCTAAGCGGGTTATTCTCAGGACGAATGTTTATTCACTCGCCATCACATGAGAAAAGGGCGGTAATAGGGATGCCCAGTCCCAAACTGCAAAATGGAAAGAGCCTACAAATAATCAAACAAAAACTCCCAATGGAGTCATAACCTTTACATTTCCGCTTGGGAACCACCACTAGCGTGTTTAGCATGGAAGATATTGATAACTGATGGTCGTGAAGTAAATGAGTAGGGTGCATGTCTCAAAATTTCATTTACCTCTGTTTTAAAAAAAACTTGAGCTCTGCCACCTCTGCAAATCACTGCTTCCCTCTGCGAAGGGACTATCTATTTACTTTTATGTTGTGTCATCATCGTCTCAAATAAGTGCCAAAACCTGAGAGCACTGATGTCATGCTGATGCATTGTGTGTAGCTAATGTTGGGTGCATCATGACTGGATCTTTTCTACCGTGAATTGCAATGTTTAGTCGTTGTTTGTACTTTGGGGGTGCTCTGCATTTATGTTTTGCGGTCTCGGAAAGGGCTAGCGAGGTACCACTATTGTCATATTGTATCATAGTTGTTTTGACAACATGTTGCTGTTTGAGATGTTTTATTATTGCTCTCTAGTTGATTATGTCAATGATATGAGTTAATAAAAATTTTAAGAGTTATTGTCGACATGGTTAGTTATAATCTTTGCGAAAAAACTGGGTACTGTTTAAGCTTATTTATGAAACAAGAGCAAAAGAGTTTGTAAATTTTTTCCTTTTTCACTTTAAGTTTATCAACTGAATTGCTTGAGGACAAGCAAAGGTTTAAGCTTGGGGAAGTTGATACGTATCCAACGTATCTACTTTTCCTAATGCTTTTCCTCTTGTTTTGGACTCTAATTTGCATGATTTGCATGAAACTAACCCTGGACTGACGCTGTTTTCAGCAGAACTACCATGGTGTTGTTTTTGTGCAGAAATAAAAGTTCTCGGAATGGAACGAAACTTTGCAAGGATTTTTTATATCAATAAAGAGAATTTATGGAGCCAAGAGCCACCTGAGGGGGGCACCTGGGTGGGCACAACCCACCAGGGCATGCCTGCCCCCCCCCCCTAGGTGCGCCCCGGTGGGTGCTCCCCACCTGGTGACCCCGTTGCCCCTGATACCGAAGCTATAAAGAACATTATTCAAGAAAAATCAAGGAGAAAAAATTGTCACGTTTCACGAGACGAAGCCACCGCCGTCTCCTGTTCTTCATCGGGAGGCCAGATCTGGAGTCCATTTGGGGCTCCGGAGAGGGGGATATTCAATCTTCGTCATCACCAACACATCTCCATCGCCAATTCCATATCTCCCCACCGGGAGTGAGTAATTCCTTCGTAGGATCACTGGTTGGTGAGGAGTTGGATGAGATTCATCATGTAATCGAGTTAGTTTTTCTAGGGCCTGATCCCTAGTATCCACTATGTTCTGAGATTGATGTTGCTATGACTTTGGCATGCTTAATGCTTGTCAATTTGGGCCCGGGTGCCATGATTTCAGATCTGAACCATTTATGTTATCACCATTATATCCATGTTCTAGATCCGATCTTGCAAGTTATAGTCACCTACTAGTTGTTATGATCCGGCAACCCCAGAGTGACAACCATCGGGACCACTCCCGGTGATAAACGTAGTTTGAGGAGTTCATGTATTCACCGTGTGTTAATGCTTTGTTTCGGTTCTCTATTAAAAGGAGGCCTTAATATCCCTTAGTATCCAATAGGACCCCGCTGCCATGGGAGGGTAGGACAAAATATGTCATGCAAGTTCTTTCCATAAGCACGTATGACTATTTACGGAATACATGCCTACATTATATTTATGAACTGGAGCTAATGCCATATCGCCCTAGGTTATAACTATCTCATGATGAATATCATCCAACGAGTCACCGATCCAATGCTTATGAATTTATCTTATATTGTTCTTGCTAAGTTACTGTTGTTGCTACTGCTATTGTTACTGCTACAATATCACCGTTACCGCTACTCTTGCTACTGCTGCTATCATCAAAACTATCATATTACTGTGCTACTAATCACTTTGCTGCAGATAATTAATCTTCGGGTGTGGTTGAATTGACAACTCAGCTGCTAATACCTTAAAATATTCTTTGGCTCCCCTTGTGTCGAATCTATAAATTTGGGTTGAATACTCTACCCTCGAAAACTGTTGCTATCCCCTATACTTGTGGGTTATTAGGGACCAACTTACCCCGTGCGCACGGGCCCTTCAGGATGGACGGTTGTGATCTCATGTTGGGTCTCCACTTCGTCCCTCACCTCTAGCCACCTATATATACTCCTCTCCCTCCTCCATTTAGTCTTAGCAAAGGATATGACATGATCTATGTGAGATTTGCTCCTTGTACCCCCTCTTGAGAGAGAGACCTCTCCCATGGAGATCAAGACCTCCATTGGGGAAGATCCCTAGTGGATACAAGACCCCATCTAGGGAAGGATCCCCATCATAGGATCACCAAGACCCCACCTCCTTAGGAGTGGGATGAACTCTACCTTGTGCTAGTTTCCATTGTTGTTCATGTACCTATGTGGATCTTGTGTGGATTTGAGTCTAGTGCATGCGTGATTTGGGCTTTTTCTTGAGTGTTCCTCTTGTTTTCTCCCTTGGGTTCCTCTTGTTCTTGGGGATCCCCCCTCCAATTCGTGAAAGATCTCCATCTAGGGTTCCACCCTACAACATTCCGCCTCATCACAAACAGTTTATCTGAGTGAACTGTATGTCGTATATCGCACACGCCTTCATCTGCCTGCCCATTTTCTTTTGTTCTACCTCATCGCAAATAGTTAATTGAACTGAACCATATGCCCCGCATCGCACACGGACTAAAATATGAATCATGTTTGATGTATCCTTCATCGCAAATGTTTTGCATCTTTTTTACGGTTATTTTACATCATTGTTTGTGATTAATGCACCGCACACAGTTTCGTCAAATGGTCTATGATCGTAGTGTCGTGTTAGCAGCATCCTGCAGTAGTGTCTAGTGAAACCTATGGCCCCAGGTCTATTTTCCATCATATATTTTTAGATCTATAAACCAAAAATCCAAAAATACCTTAGTGCAATTTATTTGTTTTTATTTTGTTTTAAATTTTAGTAATCTTTTATATCCATCTCTATTAGATATCACCATTCAATTGACCGTGAAGGGATTTACAACCCCTTTATTGCGTTGGGTGCAAGTGTTTGATTGTTTGTGCTGGTGCATAGATTGGAGACTTGCTTGTACCTCCTACCGGATTGATACCTTGGTTCTCTAACTGAGGGAAATACTTACCTCTACTTTGCTGCATCACCCTTTCCTCTTCAAGGGAAAAACCAACGCAAGCTCAAGAAGTAGCACTATGGAAATGCCATAATAGGTAGGTATGGTGGCTGTTTTGAGGAAGGATATATCTCGACAAACACACCGCAAAAGAAGATTACATTGGATAGATCTCCAAGAACATCGAGGAGAACATGGTATTGTGGATCAAGGAGAGATAAGAAGCCATCTAGCTACTAGCTATGGACCCGTAGGTCTGTGGTAAACTACTCACGCTTCATCGGAAGGGCAATAGGGTTGATGTAGAAGCCCTCCGTGACCGAATCCCCCTCAGGCAGGGTGCCGGAAAAGGTCCCAAGATGGGATCTCACAGGTACAGAAGGTTATGGCGGCGGAAAAGTATTTTGGTGGACGCTCCTGGTCATTTGGGAATATTTATGAATTTATAGGCCAAGAATTAGGGTTGGAGGAGTCTCGTGGGGCCCACAAGCCAGAGGGCGCCCCTATAGGGCGCGCCCTGAGGGTTTGTAGAGCCCTCGGGACCCTTCTGCCTTCCTTTCCAAGTCCCACGTGTGTCTTCTGGTCCAAGAAAAATCATCGCAAAATTTTTATTCCATTTGGACTCCATTTGATATTCCTATTTTGTAAAACTCAAAAACAAGGAAAAACAGAAACTGGCACTAGGCTCTGGGTTAATAAGTTAGTCCCAAAAATAATATAAATAGCATATTAATGCATATAAAACATCCAAAATAGATAATATAATAGCATGGAACAATCAAAAATTATAGATACATTGGAGACGTATCACCAAGGAAACTTCTGATACCATTGATATCTTTAGGACTAGGTGTTTTCTCAATTGCATCAACATTAGCTTTATCAACTTCAATACCTCTTTCATAAATTTTATGTCCCAAGACAATACCTTCGTTCACCATAAAGTGGCACTTCTCCCAATTCAAGACAAGATTAGTTTCTTCACATCTCTGCAAAACTCAATCAAGGTTGTTTAAGAAATCATCAAAAGAAGTTCTGTATAAGGAAAAATCATCCATGAAAACCTCAACAATCTTTTCACAAAAGTCATAGAATATAACAATCATACATCTTTGAAAGGTAGAAGGTGCATTGCATAAACCAAAAGGCATACGTCTGCAAGCAAAAGTACCAAAAGGGCATTTAAAAGTAGTTTTTTCTTGATCCTCTTGTGACAGGTATTTGGGAAAAACAGAATATCAAATGTGTATGCTTTGATAATCTTTTTAGCATTTGATCAATAAAAGGTAAAGGTCCTAGTGGATTTGTTTAATTGTCTAAAATCAATCACCATCCTATAACATGTTATAATTCTTTGTGGGATAAGATCATTTTATCATTACGGACAATGGTAATGCCTCCCTTCTTAGGAACACAATGAACATGACTTACCCATCTACTATCAGCTATGGGACAGTTTATACATGCCTCTAGAAGCTTTAATATTTCATTTCTTACCACTTCCTTCATCTTAGGATTTAATCATCGCTGGTGATCAACAACCGGCTTAGCATCAGGTTCCATATTAATTTTCTGCTGACATAGAGTGGGAATAATGCCCATAAGATCATCAAGAGTATATTCAATAGTGGCACGATGCTTCTTCAGAGTTTCTATAATATCTTTTATTCATCCTCTGAATGGTTAGCACTAATAATAACAGGATATATCTTCTTTTCATCAAGGTTAGCATATTTCAATGTACCAGGAAATTGCTTAATCTCAAACACGGGATCACTCTTGGGTGGAAGAGGATCTCCAAGAGTCTCAATAGGCAAATTGTGTTTCAAAATAGGCATTTGTTTAAAGAATGTCCCATCTATTTCGTTTCGTTCATTCATATGCATATCATTTTCATGGTCTAGCAAATATTGTTCTAATGGATCATTAGGAGGCATGGTAATAGAAGCAAGACCAATAATTTCATCTTTACTAGCCAATTCTTTATCACGAGGGTGTCTACAAAATTTTGAGAAATTAAACTCATGAGACACATCACCGAAATTAACACTAATAGTTTCCTTAGTGCAATCAACCTTAGCATTAACTGTATTCATGAAAGGTCTACCAAATATAATGGGACAAAAATCATCTTGTTTGGAACCAAGGACAAGAAAATCAGTAGGGTATTATATTTTCCCGCACAAGACTTCAACATCTCTAACAATCCCAAGTGTTGTCATAATATCTCTATTCGCAAGTTTAATAGTAACATCAATGCCTTCTATCTCAGCAGGTGCAATATCATTCATAATTTCTTGATATACAGTAAACGGGATAGCACTCACACTAGCACCCAAATTACATAGGCCATGATAACAATGATCTCCTATTTTAACAGAGACAACAGGCATGCCAACAACATGTCTATTATTATCTTTATCATCAGGCTTAGCAATTCTAGTGGCTTCATCACAAAAATAAATAACATGCCCATCAATATTATCAACCAAGAGATCTTTAACCATAGCAACATTAGGTTCAACTTAATTAATTCAGAGGGTGTAGGTGTTCTTATATAACTTTTGTGAACCACAGTTGAAACCTTAGCATGTTCTTTTATCCTTATAGGAAAAGGGGGTTTCTCAATATAAGCAGTAGGAATAACTGGGTTAACACTATAAGTGATAATTTCCTCTTCAGCATTAGTAGTTTCTTCTACTTCTACTTCAATAGGTGGATGATATTTAAACCACTACTCCTTGGGGAAATCAGCATGAGTAGCAAATGATTCACATAAAGAAGCTACTATCTCGGAGTCAAGTCCATACTTAGTGATAAAATTATGAAAAACATCAGTATCCATAAAAGATTTAACACAATCAACCTCAAGTTTTATACCAGACTCTTTACCTTCGTCAAGTTCCAATCTTCAGAGTTGCATTTAATTCTTTCCAAAAGATCCCACTTGAATTCAATAGTCTTCTTCATAAAAGAACCAGTGAAAGAAGTATCAAGCATGGATTGATCATCACGAGAAAGCCGAGCATAAAAATTCTATATAATAATTTCTCTTGAGAGCTCATGATTGGGGCCTGAATACAACATTGACTTAAACCTCCCCCAAGCTTGAGAGATAATTCTCCTTCACGAGGCCAAAAATTATATATATAATTCCGATCATGATGAACTAGATGGATAGGATAAAACTTCTGATGAAATTCCAATTTCAATCGGTTCCAGTCCCATGTTACAATATCATCACATAGCCTATACCATGTCAATGCTCCCCTCCCCCAAAGATAAAGGCAAAACCTTCTTCTTACCTTCATCTCCGCGTAAACCTGCAAGCTTAAACAATCCACAAATTTCATCCACATATTCAGGTGCATATCAGGAAGCTTTGTTCCGTCTCCTGCATAAGGATAAGCTAGCAATTACTCTATCATACCCGAAGGAATTTCATAATAAATATTTTCAATAGGTGCAGTAGGTTGAGGGACAACTCTTTGTGCTTCTAGTCGAGGTGAAGATACCCCGAACAAACCCCTCAAAGGATTATTTTCCATAGTGACAAGTGACAGTAAATTTCAGCACGTAATATGAATGTTTCCTTACCAAATTCCACTCACCAAAGGCGCCTCACTCCCTGGCAACTACGTCGGAAAAGAGCCTTGATGACCCACAAGTATAGGGGATCAATCGTAGTCCCTTCAATAACTAAGAGTGTCGAACCCAACGAGGAGTAGAAGGAAATGATGAGCGGTTTTCAACAAGGTATTTTATACAAGCACTGAAATTATCGATAACAGATAGTTTGGTAGCAAGATAATTCTTAATGGGTAATAAGTGACAAGTATAAAAAAGGTGCAGCAAGGTGGACCAATATTTTTTTATAGAAAAGGACAAGTCTGGATGAACTCTTATATAATGCAAAGCGCTCCCGAGGACAAATGGGATTTATTGTCAAGTTAGTTTTCATCATGCTCATATGATTCACGTCCGTTACTTTGATAATTTGATATGTGGGTGGACCGGTGCTTTGGTGTTGTCCTTACTTGGACAAGCCTCCCACTTATGATTAACCCCTCTCGCAAGCATCCGCAAATAAGAAAGAAGAATTAAGATAAATCTAACCATAACATTAAACATGTGTATCCAAATCAACCCCTTACGAAACAACGCATAAACTAGGGTTTAAGCTTCTGTCACTCTAGCAACCCATCATCTACTTGCTACTTCCCAATGCCTTCCCCTAGGCACGAATCATGGTGAAGTGTCATGTAGTCGACATTCACATAACACCACTAGAGGAAATACAACATACATCTCATCGAAATATCGAATGAATACCAAATTCATATGATTACTTATAACAAGACTTCTCCCATGTCCTCAGGAACAAAAGTAAGTACTCACAAAGCATTTTTCATGTTCAAGATTAGAGGGGCATTGAATATCATTAAGGATCTGAACATATGATCTTCCACCAAATAAACCAACTAGCATCAACTACAAGGAGTAATCAACACTACTAGCAACCCACATGTACCAATCTGAGGTTTTGTGACAAAGATTGAATACAAGAGATGAACTCGGGTTTGAGAGGAGATGTTGTTGATGAACATTAGTCCTCCCATGATGAGAGGATCGTTGGTGATGACGATGGCTTCGATTTCCCCCTCCGGGAGGGAAATTTTCCCGGCAGAATCGCTCTGCCGAAGCTCTAGATTGCTTCTACCCAGGTTCCACCTTGAGATGGCGGCGCTTCATCCCATAAGTCTTCTCTCTATTTTTTCTATGTCAAAACCCGTCACATAGCAGAAGATGGGCTTTGGAGGGCGGCCAGGGGCCCACAAACTCAGAGGGCGCGCCCCTGGGGGGGTATGGCGCCCCCCAGGCTTGTGGCCACCTGGTGGGCCCCCTTATGGTCTTTCTTCGTCCAATAATTTTAAAATATTCCAAAACAATTCTATGTAAAATTTTAGGACATTTGGAGTTGTACAAAACAGGGATCTCAGATTTGCTCCTTTTCGGTCCAGAATTCCAGCTGCCCGCTTTCTCCCTCTTCATATAATTCTTTCAAAAGAAGAGAGAAAAGGCATGCGAATTGTATCATAAAGTGAAATAACAATCCATAATGCAATAAATATCAACATAAAAACATGATGCAAAATGGACATATCAGTGCCCCCTTAGGTGCGCCCCTTGAACTTGTTGTGCCCTCGTGTATCTTCTGGTTTCTCCCCAAAACTTCAAGGGTCTCTCCTGGTCCAAAAAAATCATCATAAAATTTCATCGTGTTTGGACTTTGTTTGGTATGGTTTTTCTGCGAAACCAAGAAATAGGCAAAAAATTAGGAACTGGCACAAGGCACTGAGTTAATAGGTCGATCACAAAAACAATATAAAATAGCATATAAAGCATACAAGAATGATCATATAATAGCATGAAACAATAAAAAATTATAGATGCGTTGGAGACGTATCATTGCTCCATCCTCCACATCAACGACCTGGTGACACCAACGGATACGTCCGTTCGTGTCAAGCCATAGCCCGCGTCCCCTCCCCGCTCCCCTCCGCACAACCGCAACGTCCAAATTGGACTTCGCGTCAAGGAGGAGCGCCCCTCACTGATGGCTTGTATCTGTGTCGATATTTCCCCAAAGAGGAAGGGATGATGTAGCACAACTTCGGTAGGTATTTTCGTCAGTTATGAAACCAAGGTTATCGAACCAGTAGGATGTAACATCCCAAATTTTCAATTTGGAATGTTGTACACTAGATCATCATTGCATATCATATTTTATTGCATTTTGGCTTGATCCTAGAAATTCTACGCAACTCAAGGACCCACGGAGAGAGTTGGGGATTTCGTTATTTTCATATTTGAGTTTTTCTCAAATTTTGAAAAGATGATCGTTTGATTTTAATTATTTTCTCTTCGAATATTTCTTTCTTGAAAATAAAAGAGAGGGGATAAAATGACTTTCCCAAAATAAAGAAATATTGGAGATTTAATATTAAAATCAAATAAGATTTTTATTTGGAGTTTTATCGCTATTTTATTTGAATTAGGAAAAATATGTGTATTTAAAAATTGCATTATAGGCCCAAATAAATGTTCACTTTCTCCGCTATATTTTTAGAGGACGGAGAAAATATATTTCAGGATTTTTGGAGTCCGTTTAGTATTTCTTTTCTTTGTTTTTCTGTGCGGAATTATTTAAAAAAACGAAACCGACTCCGGGCCGTAACCGGCCAGGACTCCCCAGGCCGGCCCCCTCTTACAAGCCACCACCCCGAGCCGCCCCAGCCCACCGAAGCCCGCGCCACCGCCCAAACCCTAAACGGATCTGCCGCCGACGCCGCCACGCCGCCTCCCGTCGCCGGCCGCGCCTATCGCCGCCGCCCGTCCCCGCCACCACCGCTGGCGCCACGCCGTCGCCACCCGTCATCGCCAATCCGCTCGTCGGACCCGCCGCCGCCCTCGCCGGAGTCGACGAGGTAGCCGCCCACTGCCGCGGTTTTCGTTAAGAAAACCGTCGGTTTTTTTAGAAACCACGGTTTTTTTTATTTAGATCGGTTTATTTTTTCCGGTTTAGTTATTTAATGAACGCCCATTCGTTCGTTCGTTTTAATGAACGATTTTCACCGTTTAGCCGCATACAGCGAACGTTTGTTCGTTAGCCTGTTCGACAGTTTTTCTTTTTCCAGGGTTTTTCTGCGATTATATTCGATCGCGATTTCTGCCCTGATTTTCGTTTTAGTTTATCTTTTCGCTCGTTTATCAGAATCAGGCGACTCAAGCGCCTAGAGTTCCGTATCAAAGCCCGCTTTCTGTTTAACCAACTTAAACAAGTTTTTGCTACTGTAGAAATTTGACTTAAGTCCATATTAGTAAACGAAGCTTGTTTGTTTTGCAGTTTGAGTTTCGTTGCTTCGTTTGATTTGATTCTTTTTGCAAACCGGAGTTCTTAAGTTGAACTTTCTGGTTAGATCTCTTATTTGAGTTTTACCCATGCTTGTAGTTGAGTGCTTAATGTATGCTTGTTTGTTTGCGATAGAGTACCCGGAGTGCGAAGCGTGCTACTACGAGTCTCTAGGTTTCACGGATCATCAGCAAGGCAAGTAACACTTTGATCATACCTCTTTACTACCCAGTTTTATTGCATTAGATCAATCCTAAAACAATTGCATGGTTAGGATCTAATTAATATGTGGGCTTTGGGAAGTAGATGATGTAGTACCTATTGTCCTGCTTGGGAGTTACTTCTACGTTGCTTATATTGCTATGCTATGCTTGTAGACGTGGATTGGGTGAGTGTATCCATGACAGATGTGACTATTGTTAATTAATGTTTAACTTAAGGTGGCTACTTTAATACACATCTGGGTGGATTGAGGCACCTGGGGAACCCAGTGTTGCCTGTATTTTTTTGGAAATCCCGGGGTACCGTGTGATTCTCCTATGGACCGCCACCCAGGCTCAAAGCGATCATAAGATTATTCATGCTAGAAACTTCCGTGTGCAGCCACAAGCTATTATGGGCTCTAGCATAGTTGAGTATGTTGCAAGACCTCTTTCAGTGGTGGGCTAGCAGATGTAGGGGAAAGTAGGTGTAACTGTCCACCCAGAGTAAAGAGTTATTGTTTTAGAAAGACTGTGTCTCGTTTCTCCGACCATGGATGTATTCGAGTTTTGTGGGGAAAAGTGCGCAAACCTCTGCAGAGTGTACAAACTAATCATGGTTAGCCGTGTCCCCGGATATGGACGTTTTGAGTATCTAGTTCTTGGATTATCATGTGGATCTCATCACTCTTAATATAATTTGATTGGGTTTAATGATGATGCTTAATTGGGATTGAGTTGGGTAAACCTTCTCAATGTTTAACAACCACCCTGATAGTTAAATAAAATTTATTCCTTTGTTGTAGGGAAAAATTGGCTTTATGCAAAACTGTAACCATAGAGCTTTCCACCAGCCATATATGCATGTAGTGATAGCATATTTTCTGTTCATTACTCTCTTGTGTTACATTGCCAGCATATTCCATGTGCTGACCCGTTTCGGGCTGCAACATTCAAGTTGCAGACTTTTTAGACGACGAGTAAGGTGCCTTAGGTCGTGATCTTTCACTCAGTGATGCCGTTGGAGTTGATGGACTCACTTTATCTTCCAAGCCTTCCGCTGTTATCGTATTTAGATGGCCTTAAGCCATATTTATTGTAATAAGTTCTCTTTTGATACATTCGATGTAATAAGTGTGTGATTGCTACTCTGTTATAAATCCTTCAAGTACTGTGCGTGTCAGCATTACCGATCCAGGGATGACACTGATGCACAGCTATCAGACTGTTTGCGGTCTGGTCGCTACAAGATGGTATCAGAGCACAAGCTGACTATAGGACACGACCACTAAGCTAAAGCCCTAGATCACTACTCTCTTCTCAATTCTGACTCCTCTCCCTTTTCTACTCTTTAGGATGGCGGATGCAAGGAACAAGTTCGCACAACCGAATGAAGAAACACCTTTTGGACGCCACTTGAAGGAAGTTACTAGATACCTGAACATCGGAATACCAAGATTCACCGGACCTACATCGCCACTTTACCAGAAGAGGAGAGTTGGATGATTCGAGTTCAAGTTCCAGGAAGGACGTTCATGCCAGTCACTGAGCCCATCAAGTTTTCCTTTGATGCACCAACCTGGAGTTTAGGAAAGAGCATGGCAGCCCACATCGCCATGGGATGCATTGGAGAAGTTTACCACAAGGATCTCAAGGATACTATCTACCAGATTTGTGGGCGGCGAGATGAGCAATGGGAGATGATCAGCACCAGGAAGGATAGCTCTATTGCAGCTTTCATCTAGGAGTTAAACTAGCACATTCGATGCCAGGAGAACCAGATGTGCGCAGGCATAATAGATCTGAAGAAGGCAATGACTAGGATCACGGAGTTGGAAGAAGAACTCAAGACTGCACGCGATGTATATGAGGAGGAAATGACGATATCCGTGGAGAAGAATGATGATCTGAAGAAGAAGCTAGGAATATTCATGGGAGACCCCACGCCAGGAGGAGAAGACGACGATTCCACTTGTCCGGAGAACTACATCATCATCGATGACACCGACTCGGACCCTGACGATAGCAATGATGACTGTGTTGATGAAGCTAGAGCAGATATCATGGAGTCTTCCACCGATCAATTTTCTAGTCGACTACCATAACAGTAGTAGTATTCTCCCATGTAAATAGTATAGTCCGAGCACTTTTGTAATGATAGTTAGACCGTTGTATTCCCTTGTTTGAATTGATTGAAGTGATATCATTGTGTTTGTCTCATGTGCATATGGGTAGTGTTTTCCCTCTAGACCTCATTCTATTCTATTTTCTCATCTTTTCTAAACCCATCAGATGCCTCTGAGACGCGACAATGGATTTGCTTTCCCACCGGAGCTCACTCAGTTGATCCAGCAGTAGAATGCATTGATGCAGATACTAGTCTAGATTCAGAATCAGGGGAACAACAACAACAACAACAACAACAACCCACCACCACTACCACCTGTTGATCACTTAGCCCGTTTCTTGAGGCTGAATCCAGCGGTGTTCTCTAGTAGCACCGAGCCGATAGTTGCAGATGATTGGCTCCGCAAGATTGGAAGGGAGTTGACCACTGCAGGATGCACAGATGCGGAGAGAGTGCGCTTTGCGGCACATCAACTTGATGGACCCGCAACATCATGGTGGGAGAATTTCACAGCCACTTACCCCATCGACACTGTCACATGGGACTAGTTTCAGCAGGCTTTCCATACTACCCATGTTTCAGCGGGAGCTATGGCCATGAAGAAGCGTGACTTTCGCAACTTGTGCCAAGGAGGACGCACAGTTGGCCAGTATGTGGATGATTTTAGTAAGTTAGCACGTTATGCCCCAGATGACATTGCTACGGATGCAGCTAAGCAGGAGAAGTTTCTGGAAGGACTAAATGATGAGCTGAGCATGTAGTTGATGGTGGCAACCTTCAACAACTGACAGGAGTTGGTAGATAGAGCTCTCATGATTGAATGGAAGTAGCAGCATATTGACAACCGCAAGAGGAAGTATGGACAAGGGAAGTACAATTCTGGAGCTCAGCAAAGACCTCGTTTTACCCCGAACTCGGGAGGACCTTTTCAGCATAACCATGGAGGTCACAACCACAATGGAGGAAGTTCGCACAATGATAGTGGCCCCAAGAATGGGAATGGTAATGGAGGAAGCAACGGCCAGAACCGTTCTAACCCAGCAACGCCCGCCAAGAAGGATCTAAGTCACATTACTTGCTACAAGTGCCAGAAGACTGGACATTATGCCAATGAATGTCCTGAAGCAAAGAATGGAAATGGCAATGGAAGCTCTGTGAAGAAGCCCAACCCTTTCAACAGGGGACAAGTGAACCACGTTAACATGGAAGAGGTTGAAGCACAGCCAGATGCAGTAATAGGTAAGTTTTTGGTTAAGTCATTTACTGCAATCGTTCTTTTTGATACTGGTGCATCGCATTCAGACATATCAAGGGGATTTGTGGATAAGTATAAACTGCCCACCAAAGTTCTTAGAACACCTATGTTAGTAAGCTCACCAGGAGCGGAGTATATGGCAAGCCAAGGATGTTTTCAGATGCCATTGAACATAGGTAGGCATGTTTTCCCCTCAGACCTGATAATCTTGGAGTCCCAAGGTTTGGATGTGATTCTGGGTATGGATTGGCTATTGATGTATAGAGGAAACATCGATTGCGCCAGTAAGTCGATTTTGCTCACCACCCCAGAAGGGAGAAGGATTAAGTATGTATCCCAGCATGTGCCGAAGAGGACTCAAGTGAATTCCTTATCAGGAGTTGTACAGGAGGAAGTACCCGTGGTGAAGGATTTCCCTGATGTATTTCCAAAAGAGTTGCCAGGCATGCCGCCGGATAGAGACATTGAGTTTTTTATTGAGCTTTTACCAGGCACAGGGCCAATATCTAAGAGACCGTACAGGATGCCAGGAAAGGATTTGGAGGAAATTAAGAATCAGATAAAGGAGTTACTGGATAAAGGCTATATTCTCCCAAGTTCGTCACCTTGGGGATCACCAGTGCTTCTAGTGGATAAGAAGGATGGATCGTTGAGGATGGTTGTTGATTATCGTGGATTGAATGAAGTAACGATCAAGAACAAGTACCCACTGCCGATGATCAATGATCTGTTTGACCAGTTGCAAAGAGCTAAAGTATTTTCCAAGATCGATCTGCGATCAGGATACCACCAGTTGAAGGTTCGAGAGCAGGATATACCTAAGACAGCTTTTACCACAAGGTACGGGCTATATGAGTATACCGTTATGTCATTTGGTCTGACTAACGCACCTGCCTATTTCATGAACATGATGAACAAGGTGTTTATGGAGTTTTTGGAAAAGTTCATCGTGGTGTTCATTGATGATATTCTGGTTTACTCGAAGAACGACCAGGAGCATAAGGAGCATTTGCGTTTGGTACTTGGGAAGCTCAAAGAACATCAGTTGTATGCCAAGTTCAGAAAGTGTGAGTTTTGGTTGAAGGAAGTTGGATTCCTCGGACATGTTATATCCGGAGAAGGAATAGCAGTAGACCCCACCAAAGTTGTCACTGTGACAAATTGGGAATCACCCACGTCAGTTGGAGAGATCCGGAGTTTTCTTGGACTCGCAGGATACTACTAGAGATTCATTGAGAACTTCTCGAAGATTCCAAAGCCCATGATGGAGTTGTTGAAGAAGGACACCAAATTCAAATGGATTGACGAATGTGAGGCCAGTTTTTAGGAGTTGAAGAAACGTTTGGTTACAGCACCAGTGCTGATTCTGCCAGATCAACGCAAGGATTATGAAGTGTATTGCGACGCTTCTCGTCGAGGACTTGGAGTAGTACTTATGCAGGAGGGAAGAGTTGTTTCATATGCCTCACGACAGCTTAAACCCCATGAGATGAATTATGCTACACATGATTTGGAGTTAGCAGCCGTAGTGCATGCGTTGAAGACATGGAGACATTTTCTCATTGGAAACCATTGTGAGGTGTACACGGATCACAAGAGTTTGAAGTATATCTTCACACAGAAGGAGTTGAATCTCAAGCAAAGGAGATGGTTGGAGCTCATCAAGGATTATGATATGATATTGCACTATCATCTCGAAAGGCTAACGTAGTAGCGGATGCGTTGAGTCGCAAGAGCCATGTCAACACACTCATGACCGGAGAGTTACCTCGGGAGTTAGTAGAAGATCTTTGTGAGCTATGTTTGGAGATAGTTCCGAGAGGCTATGTAGAAGCATTGGAGATTCAGTCTACTTTGATGGATAAGATCAGAGAAGCTCAGAAGACTGACAAAGAGATTGCTGAGATAAAGGAAAGGATGAGCAAAGGAAAAGCTAAAGGATTTCGTGAGGATGAGCACGATACCTTATCGTTTGAGGACCGCGTATATGTGCCTAATAATCTGGAGATCAGGAAGTTGATTCTGCAGGAGGCCCATGATTTGACGTATTCGATTCACCCAAGAAATACCAAGATGTATCTAGATTTGAAGGATAGTTTCTTGTGGACCGGAATGAAGAAGGATATTGCGGAGTATGTAGCAGTTTGTGATGTATGTCAAAGAATAAAGGCAGAGCATTAGAAACCAGCTGGATTGCTACAGCCATTGTTGATACCCGAATGGAAGTGGGATAAGCTAGGCATGGATTTTATCACGGGATTGCCCAGGACTGGTTCAGACTATGACTCAATATGGGTTATAGTCGATTGTTTGACAAAAGTAGCTAATTTCATCCCAGTGAAGACCACTTATACCAGAGCTAAGTTGGCAAAGATATACATGACCAGGATCGTATGTTTGCATGGAGTTCCGAGGACCATTGTATCAGGTAGAGGAACCCAATTTACCTCAGAGTTCTGGAATCAGTTGCATGAAACTTTGGGTACCAGGCTAGAGTTCAGTACATCCTTTCATCCACAGACAGATGTACAGACCGAGAGAGTCAATCAGATTCGGGAGGACATGTTGAGAGCTTGTGCGCTAGATTATGGATCTAGTTGGGACGACAATTTGCCATATGCAGAGTTCTCTTACAACAACAGTTATCAAGCCAGTTTGAAGATGGCCCCTTTCGAAGCTTTATACAGAAGGAGGTGCGGGATACCATTGTTATGGGATGAAGTTGGAGACCGTCAGTTGTTTGGACCAGATTTTATTAAAGAGTCCGAAGAGAAGGTTAAGTTGATTCGCGACAGACTCAAGGTAGCCCAGTCCAAGCAGAAGAGCTATGCGGATTCTAAACGCAAGGAAACAGTTTACGAAGTCGGAGACCGAGTCTATCTTTGTGTGTCCCCACTTCGAGGAGTTAAATGTTTTGGAGTTAAGGAAAAGTTAGCACCACATTTTGTGGGACCATACAAAGTTTTGGAACGTATGGGATAAGTTGCTTACAAGTTGGAATTGCCCGAAGGATTGTCAGGAGTTCACGATGTGTTCCACGTTTCCCAGCTGAAGAAGTGCCACACAGAGATAGCCGATATTCCTCTGAGAGATACAGTGACACTGGAAGTGATTCAGTTGGATAGCAATTTGACCTACGAGGAGAAACCGGTGAAGATTCTCGAGTTTTCCAGCCGAGTCATGCGCAGCAAAGTTATCAAGTTCTGCAAAGTTTAGTGGAGCCACCATACCGAAGATGAAGCCACCTGGGAACGAGAGGAAGATCTACGGAAGGATCACCCTCACCTATTTTCTAGCCAACCCGAATCTCAAGGGCGAGATTCATCTTAAGTGGGGTAGGTTTGTAACATCCAAAATTTTCAAATTGGAATGTTATACACTAGATCATCATTGCATATCATATTTTATTGCATTTTGGCCTGATCCTAGACATTCTACGCAACTCAAGAGAGTTGGGGATTTCATTATTTTCATATTTGAGTTTTTCTCAAATTTTGAAAAGAGGATCGTTTGATTTTAATTATTTTCTCTTCGAATATTTCTTCCTTGAAAATAAAATAGAGGGGATAAAATGATTTTCCCAAAATAAAGAAATATTGGAGATTTAATATTAAAATCAAATAGGATTTTTATTCGGAGTTTTATCGCTATTTTATTTGAATTAGGAAAAATATGCATTTTTCAAAATTGCATTATAGGCCCAAATAAATGTTCACTTTGTCTGCTATATTTTTAGAGGACGGGGAAAATTTATTTCAGGATTTTTGGAGTCAATTTAGTATTTCTTTTCTTTGTTTTTCTGCGCGGAATTATTAAAAAACGAAAGCGACTCCGGGCCATAACCGGCCAGGACTCCCCAGGCCGGCCCCCTCTTATAAGTCGTCGCCCTGAGCCACCCCAGCCCACCGAAGCCCGCGCTGCCGCCCAAACCCTAACCGGATCTGCCGCCGCCGACGCCGCGCCGCCGCCTCCCGTCGCCGCCGCGCCTGTCGTCGCCACCCGTCCCCGCCACCACCGCCGGAGCCCTGCCGCCGCCACTCGCCACCCGCCAGACCCTCCACCGCCCTCGCCGGAGTCGACGAGGTAGCCACCCGCCGCCGCGGTTTTCGTTAAGAAAACCATCGGGTTTTTTTAGAAACCACGGTTGTTTTTTATTCAGATCGGTTTATTTTTTTTCCCAGTTTAGTTATTTAACGAACGCCCGTTCATTCATTCGTTTTAACAAACGATTTTCACCATTTAGACACAGACAGCGATTCGTTCGTTAGCCTGTTCGTCAATTTTTCTTTTTCCAGGGATTTTCCGCGATTATTTTCGATCGCAATTTCTGCCCTGATTTTCCTTTTAGTTTATCTTTTCGCTCGTTTATCAGAATCGGGAGATTCAAGCGCCTAGAGTTTCTTCTCGAAGCCCTCTTTCTGTTTAACCAACTTAAACAAGTTTTTGCTACTGTAAAATTTGAATAAAGTCTATATTAGTAAATGAAGCTTGTTTCTTTCGCAGTTTGAGTTTCGTTGCTTCGTTTGATTTGATTCTTTTTGCAAACCGGAGTTCTTAAGTTGAACTTTCTAGTTAAATCTCTTATTTGAGTTTTACCCGTGCTTCTAGTTGAGTGCTTATTGTATGCTTGTTTGTTTGCGATAGAGTACCCGGAGTGCGAAGCGTGCTACTACGAGTCTCTAGGTTTCACGGATCATCAGCAAGGCAAGTAACACTTTGATCATACCTCTTTACTACCCAGTTTTATTGCATTAGATCAATCCTAAAACAATTGCATGGTTAGGATCTGATTAATATGTGGGTTTTGGGAAGTAGATGAGGTAGTACCTATTGTCCTGCTTATTATCAAACCTTTGGGAGTTACTTCTACGTTGCTTATATTGTTATGCTATGCTTGTAGACGTGGATTGGGTGAGTGTATCCATGACAGATGTGAGTATTGTTAATTAATGGTTAACTTAAGGTGGCTACTTTAATACACATCTAGGTGGATTGAGGCACCTGGGGACCCAGTGTTGCCTGTATTTTTTTGGAAATCCCGGGGTACCGTGTGATTCTCCTATGGACCGCCACCCAGGCTCAAAGGGATCATAAGATTATTCATGCTAGAAACTTCCGTGTGCAGCCACAAGCTATTATGGGCTCTAGCATAGTTGAGTACGTTGCAAGACCTCTTTCAGTGGTGGGCTAGCAAATGTAGGGGAAAGTAGGTGTAACTGTCCACCTGGAGTAAATAGTTATTGTTTTAGAAAGACTGTGTCTCGTTTCTCCGACCATGGATGTATTCGAGTTTTGTGGTGAAAAGTGTGCAAACCTCTGCAGAGTGTACAAACTAATCATGTTTAGCTGTGTCCACGGTTATGGACATTTTGAGTATCTAGTTCTTGGATTATCATGTGGATCTCATCACTCTTAATATAATTTGATTGGGTTTAATGATGATGCTTAATTGGGATTGAGTTGGGTGAACCTTCTCAATGTTTAACAACCACCCTAATAGTTAAATAAAATTTATTCCTTTGTTGTAGGGAAAATTTGGCTTTATGCAAAACTGTAACCATAGAGCTTTCCACCAGCCATATATGCATGTAGTGATAGCATATTTTTTGTTCATTATTCTCTTGTGTTACATTGCCAGCATATTTCATGTGCTGACCCGTTTCGGTCTGCAACATTCATGTTGCAGACTTTTCAGACGATGAGTAAGGTGCCTTAGGTCATGATCTTTCACTCAGTGATGCCGTTGGAGTTGATGGACTCACTTTATCTTCCAAGCCTTCCGCTGTTATCGTATTTAGATGGCCTTAAGCCATATTTATTGTAATAAGTTCTCTTTTGAGACATTCAATGTAATAAGTGTGTGATTGCTACTCTGTTATAAATCCTTCAAGTATTGTGCGTGTCAGCATTACCGATCCAGGGATGACACTGATGCACAGAGATCAGACTGTTTGAGGTCTGGTCGCTACATATGAGAACCAAGCAACACCATGTAAACGGTACCTGCACAAAAAGAACAAATACTTGCAACCCAATGCGTAAGAGGGGTTGTCAATCCCTCTCGGGTAAAAGATAGAATGGTTTGTATGATTTGGATAAATAAATCTCTCGATAAAACAAAATAAAAGAAATAAAGAAAAAGTGCAGCAAGGTATTTTTGGGTTTTTAGAATAATTAATCTGAAAGCAAAGGCAAATAAAAATAGATCTCAAAGCAAATATGATAACGAATAGACCCGGGGGCCGTAGATTTCACTTGTGGCTTCTCTCGAGAAAATAGCATACGGCGGGTAAACAAATTACTGTTGGCCAATTGATAGAACTTCAAATAATTATGACGATATCCATGCAATGATCATTATATAGGCATCACGTCCAAGATTAGTATACTGACTCCTGCCTGCATCTACTACTATTACTCCACACATCAACCGCTATCCAGCACGCATCTACTGTATTAAGTTCACGGAAAAACGGAGTAATGCAATAAGAATGATGACATGATGTAGACAAGATCTATTCATGTAGGAATAGACCCCATCTTGTTATCCTTAATAGAAATGATACATACGTGTCTTGTTGTCGCTTCTGTCACTGGGAAAGAACAATGCACGACCGAACCCATCACAAAGCACCTCTTCCTGTGGCAATAAAATTTGATCTAGTTGGCCTAACTAAACCAAAGATTCGAAGAAGAAATACAAGGTTATAAGTAATCATGCATGTAAGAGATCAAAGAAACTAAAATAACTTTCATGGATAAATAGATCTGATCATAAACTCAAAGTTCATCAGATCCCAACAAACACACTGCAAAAAGAGTTACATCAAATAGATCTCCAAGATACCATTGTATTGAGAATCAAAAGAGAGAGGATGCCATCTAGCTACTAACTACGGACCCGTAGGTCTACAATGAACTACCCGCGCATCATCAGAGATGCACCAATGAGGATGATGAACCCCTTCGTGATTGTGTCTAGATTGGACCTGGTGGTTCTGGAATTTGCGGCGACTCAAATTGTATTTCTTGACTCCCCTAGGGTTTTTGGATTTCCAGGGTATTTATAGAGTAAAGAAGCGGCGCGGGAGGCAACCGAGGTGGGCACAACCCACCAGGGCGTGCCTGGGCCCCTAGGCGCGCCCAGGTGGGTTGTGCACCCCTCGGAGCCCCCCTGTGGTACTTATTTGGCCCAACAGGTGTCTTCTGGTCCAGAAAAATTCTCCAAAAAGTTTCACTGCGTTCGGACTCTGTTTGGTACTGATATTTTGTGAAGTAAAAAACAAGCAAAAAATAGCAACTGGCACTGGCACTATGTCAATAGGTTAGTCCCAAAAAATGATATAAAGTTGCTCTAAAATGATTGTAAAACATCCAAGATTGATAATATAACAACATGGAACACTCAAAAATTATAGATACATTGGAGACGTATTAGCATCCCCAAGCTTAATTCCTACTCGTTCTCGAGTAGGTAAATGATAAAAACATAATTTTTGATGTGGAATGCCGCCTAACATTTTCATCGCATATTCTTTTCTTTTGTAGCATGGACATATGGACTTTTATATGATTCAAAGCAATAGTCTAGTTTTGACAGGAAGATTTAAATACTCAAGCATATCAACAAGCAACCATGTCTTTCAAAATATCAACACTAAAGCAAGTATCCCTAGTCCATCATGCTCAATCATTGATCCATTCTTGAAACACACTCGCATATTAGCTACATCCAATGCTCAAGTACGATCATAGTGCCCCTCAGTTGGTGCTTTATAAGAGAAGATGGAGACTCAAATAAAAATAAAAATTGCATACAGTAAATAGAAAGGCCCTTCGCAGAGGGAAGTAGGAATTTCTAGAGGTGCCAGAGCTCAAAGCAAAAAAATAGACATAAAACATTTTGGGCGGCATGTGTTTCCTGTCAACGAAAACGACCGAGTAGTTCCCAATACTTTGCATGCTAGATATATCATAGGCGGTCCCCAAACAGAAAATAACGTTTATTTCTTTTTCCACCATACTTTCACATTCCACGGCTAGTCGTATCCACTGGTGTCGCCCATACCAACACTTTCTAAGGAATTTATTATTTGACAACATAAAGTAAATTCATTTTTTCGTTATTGGGACTAAGAAACCCTAATACCTTTGTCGTACTCTTGTGCAATGACAAGTCAATAAACACTCATCTTGAAAATAACACATCTAGCATGAAAAAATATCAGCCACCCCCTACCGTTTCATGAGCGGTACGAGCACATAAAAAGGAAATTATTTTGAAAATTAGAGATGACACATACAAATTTGCTTAGAACGGCATGGGAATACCGCATATAGGTAGGTATGGTGGACTCATATGGCAAAACTGGTTTTAAGGATTTTGGATGCACAAGTAGTATTCCTACTTAGTACAAGTGAAGGCTAGCAAAAAGATTGAGAAGCATCCAACCAAGAAACGAAAAATTACATAAGCAAGCATTAAGCATAACTAACACTGAATAATGCACCACAAGTAGGATGTAATTTTATTGCATAACTATTGACTTTCGTGCTGGCATAGGGAATCACAAACATTAACACCAATATTCTTACTAAAGCATAATTACTCACCAACATGACTCACATATCACTATCATCATATCGCAAAACTATTACAAAGAATCAAGTTTATTTTATCCAATGATCTTCATGAAAGTTTTTATTATATCCCTCTTGAATATCTATTACTTTGGGACTAGTTTCATGTATTGCAATTACTTTTGGCAAGCTCAAACAAATCTAAGTGAAGAACATGAGCATAAAATTTCTCGTCTCTCAAAATAATATAAGTGAAGCATGAGAGAATTTCTTAAAAATTTACTAACTCTTAAATAAATCTAAGTGAAGCATGAGAGCATTTCTTCAAAAATATTAAAGCACACCGTGCTCAAAAAGATATAAGTGAAGCACTAGAGCAATTCCATATCTCAATTTTTTAAGTGAAGCATAAAGAGCAATTCTAACAAATAATAGCATAATTTTGGCTCTCTCAAATAGGTGTGTCCAGCAAGGATACTTGTGACAAACTAAATAGCAAAACAAGAAAAGACTCATAATACAAGACGCTCCAAGCAAAGTTCATGATATGTGACGAATAAAAATATAGCTCCAAGTAAAATAACGATGGTCGTTAGAAGAAAGAGTGGATGCCACTCGGGGCATCTCCAAGCTTAGTTGCTTGTTTCTCTTTGGATAGTACCTTGGGGTTCCATGGGGAATCCCCAAGCTTAAGCTCTTCTTACTCATTATTCCTTCATCCATCATGATCTCACCCAAAACTTGAAAACTTCAATCACACAAAACTCAACAAAAACCTCCGTGAGATCCATTAGTATAAGAAAGCAAATCACCACTCTAAGTACTATTGCAAACCCATTCATATTTTATTTTTGCATTATGTCTACTGTATTACAACTTTGCTATGTCTTATACCCCCCGATAAAGTCCATATATTCATCAAAATAAGCACACAACGCAAAGAAAACAGAATCTGTCAAAAATAGAACAGTCTATAGCAATCTGAAAACTTTGTATACCTATGTAACTCCAAAAATTCTGAAAAATTAGGACAACTTAGGCAATTTGCATATCAATCTTGTGTAAAAAAATATCAGAATTTAGTCACGCTTCTGTAATTTTAAACAATTCTGTCACTAGCGCACAAAGTTTATGTTTTTCAACAAGATCAAATCAACTATCACCCAACATGATCCCAAAGGCTTTGCTTGGCCCAAACACTAATTAAATCATAAAACACAATCATAACAGAGGCATATTTTTGCAAACACTCAAGAATAGAAAGAAAAAGGCAAAATTAAATTTTATTCATTGGGTTGCCTCCCACCAAGCGCTACCGTTTTACCCCCCCCCCCCCCCCTAGTTAGGCTTAAAACATAGATCTAAGTATTGTCATCTTTCTTCTTATTTTCCGTAGATGTGTTCTTATTAGGAGGTTTTGCAAAAATAGCTTGAAACACATTATCCATAGAGATTTTAGCACTATCAAGTTTCCCATCTACATATCCCCTTTGATTTTTGGCAACAATCCAAGAATATTGTTGATTAACATCATTGAAAACTTGTTGGATTATATCTAAAATGGGGATTTCCTTTTTAAGTTTCTCATTTTTTTGGTTATTTCCAAGGAAATGTCTCAACATGTAATCACTATTATAAAGGATCTCATCTATTACCGGTTTTTCACGGCTCATACCATAAAAATAAAAAAAATTCCCTAGCTTCCTGTACTATGTAATCAAATTCATTCATAAGAACTTGGGTAGCTATCTTTTTAGCTTTAAGATCTTTTATAGCTGGTAGCTCATAAAACAATCATTGCAAGGTAGGATTGGTACGGATAAATCTATTTTAAAGTTTTAGAACTAGTGCTGAAATAGATTCCGCAAAAGACTTAGTTCTTTTAAGTATAGGAGCATCATCAAGAGTCAAATTTCCAACACAATTTAAAAATTAATGTTCTTTTCCCATAGCGTTTCCTTGCCCCAAAACAAGAAATTTGGCATCCAGATTGCCAGATTGTCCAACTTTAGGAGTTAGGCCATCATCAATTTCTGCCATACCAAAGTCACTCACGGTGACAAGTTCAAGAAAATAAGATATCTGACTAGAAAACGACGAACGAAAAAAGAGGGCGAATAAAACGGTAATTTTTGTGAAGTGGGGGAGATGAAAACAAGAGACAAATGGCAAATAATGTAAATTACAAGCAAATGAGATTTGTGATTAGGAACCTGATAGATGTTGATGATGTCTCCCCGGCAACGGCGCTAGAAATCCTTTCTTGATGGCTCGTATCCGCGTCACTATTTCCCCGAAGAGGAAGAGATGATGCATCACAACTTCGGTAGGTATTTCCTTCAGTTGAGAAACCAAGGTTATCGAACCAGTAGGAGAACCAAGAAACACTATGTAAATGGTACCTGCACACAAAGAACAAATACTTGCAACCCAACGCGTAAGAGGGGTTGTCAATCCCTCTTGGGTAAAAGATAGATTGGTTTGCATGATTTTGGATAAATAGATCTCTCGATAAAACAAAATAAAATAAATAAAAAAAAAGTGCAGCAAGGTATTTTTAGGTTTTTAGAATAATAGATCTGAAAGCAGAAGCAAATAAAAATAGATCTCAAAGCAAATAAGATAAAAAATAGACCCAGGGCCCGTAGATTTCACCAGTGGCTTCTCTCAAGAAAATAGCATATGGCGAGCAAACAAATTACTATTGGGCAATTGATAGAACTTCAAATAATTATGACAAATCCAGGCAATGATCATTATATATGCATCACGTCCAAGATTTGTAGACCGACTCCTGCCTGCATCTATTGCTATTACTCCACACATTGATCGCTATCCAGCATGCATCAAGTGTATTAAGTTCATGAAGAAATGGAGCAATGCAATAAGAACGATGACATGACGTAGACAAGATCTATTCATGTAGGAATAGACCCCATCTTGTTACTGTTAATAACAATGATACATGTGTGTCTTGCTGCCCCTTCTGTTACTGGGAAAGAATACCGCACGATCAAACCCATCACAAAGCACCTCTTCACATGGCAAGAAAAATCGATCTAGTTGGCCTAACTAAACCAAAGATTGGAATAAGATATATGAGGCTATAAGTAATCATGCATATAAGAGATCAAAAAAACTTAAATAACTTTCATGGATAAATAATCTGATAATAAACTCAAAGTTCATCGGTGCAAGGACATGCGGTGTCCCCATGTGTGGCTTTGGTAGTTGATGACACTCTCTATGGACTAATGGTTGCATTGAGTTATATTTGAAGGATTTGTCCATAGGCTCTTCTTGACGTCCATGTGTTGGTTTCAAGGAGTTTATGAGTTGACCAAGGTGCTATTAAGGAATTATCCAAAGATTGGTTATGTTTATCGCAAGCATGTCTTGAAGAAGAAGATTGTGTGATCATTCATGTTTACCTTCAAGACATCATCCAAATGAAGAGAGTTGGAAAGATTCAAGGTTGATCAAGACTAAGTCAAGAGTGAATCAAGTTGATCAACTCACAAAGCATAGAAGATGTACCAAGAGGGATCAAGTGATCCCATGGTATGGTAAGCATTGTCAATTACGCTCTGTGTACTAACCCATGGTCTTCGTGAGAGTTCTTTGTGGGGTTAGGATGCGGTGTGCAAGTTCAAGTGATGCATCACGAAGAGATCAAGTGCTTGAAGCTTGCCCCCATTGTGGTGACAATGGACTTGTGAAGATGAACCGAAGAGTGGCTCACCCATAGTGGACTATGGGGGAGCAATCATCTAGTCTTCATCGAGCCAACGCAATCAAGAAAGGTGGTCCAAGTTGAGGGAGTAAAGATCATCATCATCTAGCTCAAGTGTACCATGTGCAAGGCAAAGGTTTTCCCTTGATAGGTTTTCTATTTTACCGGTCTCATGGTGGTAGTTGGGAGACCGGGTTATAGGATCGTTTGTCGTACTATCAAGGGGGGCTCTCAAGTTGGTAGCTTGATCATATCATTAGTAGAGAGCTCAAACCATTGCATCCTTGCATCATGTTTCTTGGTTCTTGTTTGGTTCTCTTTGTGATTCTCGGAGCTTATGGTCATGTTGATGACAAGCTTGAGTTCATCGAAAACATAGTTCGCTTGCGTCTTCTATGATGTTTTCGGTGTTGGAGGTTTAACCGATCTTATCCGAGGAAGGGTTCTCACCATTTTCTTATGGGCCTTTTCTAATTTGCTTCTTATTGATATTTCTTTAAAGTTTGTGTTAGCCCTTGTCGCTAGCTTTCCAACAAACTTTGTTTCGTCGAATTCGTTGTCCGTTTGCAAAAGTTGTGGCAGTTTTGGTGTTCTGAAAAGGTTGCAGCAGTACTACCGCGATTTGGAGCGGATGTAATTTTTTACTACTGCTCCCGAGCGGTACTACCGGGGCTCCTACAGCGGTAGTACCGCTCTAGACCAAAAACTCGTCCCAAGTCCTGTGGTGGTAGGCCCGGATGTAAATTTTTAGTACCGCTCGCAAGCAGTAGTACCGCTACCCTTAGCAGTAGTACCGCTCTGGCGGTAGTCACTACAAAAAAATACACTTCCGTGATGATACGTGTTTGTCACAGTAAGTCGCATTTTTTGTCATGCATGTACATCCATGACAAATTTATGACAGAATGAAGATAGTCATAACTGTGATGTCGTAGAAGTGTTCCATGACATTACCAAAATTATCATCACGGAAGTGTCCACTTCCATGACGATAAATCGCGCGTCACAGAAGTGCTTTCGTCAAGGGTGATCGACACGTGGCATCCACCGTAACGGAACGCCGTTAAGCTATCGGGTCGGGCTTTGGATCCGATAACCCGCTAACAGCCCCGACCAATGGGGATTTTCCACGTGTAAAATCATCATTGGCTGGAGGACACACGTGTCAGGTCCGCGCTGGCACAGGTGTAACTCATCCAATGGGCGAGACGTGCCTATGATATGGTGACACGTGGACCGGCCCATCAAGTTTAAATGGGCCGGCCCAACTAAAGGCCCACAAGATTTTGCGGACCATAATAGGCCGGCCCAGCTAAAGGCCCACAAGATTTTGTAGGCCATAATGGGCTGGCCCAACTAACGGCCCACAAGATTTCGTGGGCCATAATGGGCCAGCCCAGGTAAAGGCCCACAAGATTTTTGTTTGCCATAATGGGCCGGCCCAGGTAAAGGCCCACAAGATTCTTGCGGATCATAATGGGTCGGCCTAGCTAAAGGCCCACGAGATTTCGCTGACATTAACGGGCCGGCCCAGCTGTAGGCCCACAAGAATTTGAGGGCCCTAGTAGGCTGGCCCATTAACTGGCTGCCATGTTTTGGGCCAAATGCCGGCCCATATTTGATCCGGTCCATTAATGGCCTGCCACGTTCCGGGCCTAATAGTGGCCCATATGAGATCCGCCCCGTTAAAAGCCTACCACGTTCTGGGCCAAATTACGGCCCAGATCAGGTACGGCCCTTTAAGAGGCTATGGGCTCAATTATGGCCCATATCAGATGCGGCCCGTGAACTGGACACTATGCTTTTGGGCCCACTTGCTAGAGGCCCACTTAGTAATTCGGCCTGACATTAGTTTTGGCCTCTTAAGGACCCGTTTAACATTTTGGCCCTATATTAATTTCGGCATGTTAAATGCCTGTCATATAGTTGGGCCTAACTACAGCCCGGTTTGCATCCGGCCTGCTCGCAGCCGATATCTGATTGGGTCAAACAAGGACCGAGACAATTTTGGCCTGTTAAAAGCCCGTGATTTGATTCGCACAATCATGGGACGGGGTTCATTTCGGGCTGCTGCCGGCCTGTTAGCTGTTCGGCACATTTCAGGCCCAACCTACATCGTGATTGCATGACGGCCCGATTATGTACCGTAATTTTACGGTTTGGCCGGTTTACTGCGAAGACAGTAAAATAACTGCAGCATCGTGAATAAGAAAAAACCTAGACTATACAATAAAGAAATTACAGTATATTACATCCACTGGGCATCAAAGTTCGCCACTATGATAATAAAGCACAAGCAGACAGCAGATTACATACACTGGGCATCAAAGATCGCCACCAATGCAAATAAACACGCGAACAAAATAAGATACAAAACCGACAGCACTTCAATAGAGTTCAAGAAAGGTTAGCCCTGCTGGGGAGCTACAGCGCAAGCAGCTGAGCAAGATGATGAGACTGCGCTTGTTCAACACTTAAATCTTCCTCACTCTGAAAGATAAACAAGCAGACAGATGACAGGTTTTGCACATAAAAGTATCAGTGCTAACAATTCATCACATTTCTTACTGACGAATAAAGTGACACAGTTTAAAATTGCATTAACACAATATGGTATTGTTCAGGTCAAGACATGGCAGGAAGTGACATTGTGAAGGAGTTGGCAGCTTCACGACACCACTGGATTACAGATCAAGAACTCATAAGTATCAATGGTTAGTGTGCTGTCAATTTATCCCATTTCAGATTGGCAAATAAAGAGATGGTTTAAATAATACTCCCTCCGTCCGGAATTACTTGTCATCAAAATGGATGTGTCTAGAACTAAAATACATCTAGATACATCCATTTCAATGACAAGTATTTTCGGACGGAGGGAGTAGTAGAATGATACGACATTGTTCATAGTTAAGACATTGCAGAATATGACATTGTGCTGTAGTGGGTAGGTTCACCACACCACTGGATTACGGATGAAGAACAGAAGCATGCATGCAGTGCAAAAGAAGATCACTTGCTCTATATACTTTAATTTACATGGTATGAATAAGGAACTTGGTTGTACAACTGAAAACTTAAATTGAGAAAGGACAAACTTTTGTTTATGAACTACTCCCTCCGTTCTAAAATAGATGACCCAACTTTATACTAACTTCAGTACAAAATTGGGTCATCTATTTTGGAACGGAGGGAGTACATAATAAACTTTAAACATGCAATTTGATGCAAACACCAAAAATAAACAGCTGTTGCAGTCATGCCTAACCAAATATATACAACAAAGTTTGAAGGCTTGAGATGGACAAACTTACATTATTGGTGAAGACAGGATCTATAAAGGCCTTGTCCATGCTGATGGGGGGGGGGGGGCAATTCAAGAAGTTTACCACAGAATCTTCTTCATAAGCATTGCCTTTATTCTACATTTTGTTAAGAGTAAATATAGATGTGATAATATACGGAAAAATGGAGAATGTTTAAGATAAGATGAAGAGTGATGCTACATAACCAAGTAGCTATAAATGTAAGTGCAGCGATACAGGCAAAAGGTACAGCCAAGAGCAATGCACAGCTAAACTTCTTCAGTACCAACCTTATGGTAAGAGTAAATATAGATCTGATGTGTAAAAAATGGAGGGCAAAGGAAAATAAGCTGCAGAGTGATGGTACATGAACAACTACCTATCATTATAAGTACACTGATAAAGGACAGCATGTACTTACAAGAAGAACGCAGAGCTAAAAAAACATTGGCATTGGATACTGAAGAATTTGGAGCGAACAATTGATAAGCAAGCTATCATGCATACTACTGTCACATAATGAACCAGGTATGTATGAAAGTACAGTGACAGAGGACAATTGGTACTAACAAGAGCAAAGCAGCGGGCAGCATATTTGCGATATCCTGTCATTCTTTTCAAACCGGAATTCTTCTTCGAGCAGATTTCCTACAAACAAGATCCGTAAGGCACATGCGGAAAAGTAGAAGTTCAAATTGTCATGTGATTTCATAGACAGTACCTCATCCTGGGAACGAGACTAGTGCATAATATTGTTTTTCCATTCAATGTCTTCTAAATTTAGCACAGGAGACTTCACCAGAAATTCGTTTATAGATTTGCCACCAAAGTGTGATTTCCTCAGGTAACACTGATACTGCTGCAATGCTTCCTTGAAAAGCACAAGCAAGCTTTCCTCGTCATGACTATCCAGACTGACCCTCGCCTAGTTACAACAATGTAATGTAAATCGTTGATGTGTTCAATCAGCAGAAAACAGGAAAATAATAACCATGAATAATAGCACTTACACGTAAGTTGGACAGGAAGATGTGAAAATGGTGTTTGTCTTCACAATAATCTTCCCATGATGGGAATATATGCACGTAGTCCCTAACAACATTGAAAGCATTGTCTTTTAAACTGGGAATAAATGGAATGGGCTTCCAATCTGCAGGAATTGGCCGTCTCTGCAGTTGGGATAGGTCTTCGGCTGGTGGACTTGATGTACTTTTTGCTGGAGTGGGATTTTTCTATGGTACAGCTGGTGCTATGGCAAATGAAATCGTTATACCTTTTGCTGGAGTGCAGGTCCTGTGTGGTGGGGCTAGTGGTGTGGCTAGTGAAGTATGGGTACAGTCTGCTGGAGTCGGTCCTACGTTTTGTGTCACAGCTCTATCGAACATGGTAAAGAAGAGCAAGCAGATTTTGGATAATAAAATGTTGGTTGCGCAGTGCCCACACATGATGAACCAGAGCGCATTAAGAATGCAACTCCCGGCTGTCTCTCGACCATTTCAGGCGGTTGGATGAAGATCCTACGTCTCCTAACCCTTCTTCTTCCTCGTCTGTGATTCTTCCCATACAGAACACCGCACGGGCCGCCGGCCGGACCACCGGCCCCCACCTCCTATGTTCCTCCGCCACCCCCACCCCCCACCCGCGTCGAGTTTTCTTCGTTCGGCGAGGCCCCACAACCACCCGAGCCCCTTGGATCGCACCGGTGAACTCCGGCGAGCTCTGAAAAATCGACTAACCCAATTTTGAAATTTAGTCTACTGTGATTTAACTAGTGTGGAATATAAAAGGGGAAAACCATAAGCATTGGGAGTATAGTGTTGAGCGTGCCATGGCGGATCTGAAGGTGCAAACCGAACAAAGGCAACTTCGCAACCAAGACAAGAAATCAGAGTAAAGCAGTGGCAATCTATTTTCTTGATGCGATAAAAAAGTTGAGCAGATACGAAACAGTACTGTCTCTGGTGCGGCGCCGTGTACGCATCTGGTGAGAATTTGACGGTGCTGCGGTAGCAATGGCTGTAGGCAGCGTGGAAGTAGATCTAGGAGGGTAGACGGTGGCGGCGGGGCGCGGTGGATGAGACGGTCATAGGAGCGGCGCCGGCAAGGTGGACGACGGCGGGGATGAAGCGAGAGGACGGGATGCAAGGATCCCGGTCCGAAGGCGTTGATGAGAGAGGTCAATATCTTGTAATGGACGGCGGCGTCGGGGTATCAGCTCCAGCATGGTGGAGGAGGACGGCGGTGGATGGGGTGGCGGACGGCGGCGGACGGAGGAGGGTGGGGTGGAGAGGGTGTTTTGGCACCCATAGGGTACGAATGGGGAAAAGGAAGGTAGAGAGGAAGGGGGGAACCATGTTGTCAGGGCGCGCTTGTCTCAAATGCGAGGAAATTTACAAACTTAGCCCCCATTTCAAATTTCTACTACATCACAGCAACATTAGTCGGTTGGGGATAGGACGGTAATCTCGCATACACCAAATATTTGCCGACGAGAGTTTGTTTTTGGCGCCCACCGTGTATGAATATGAATCAGGGAGGGAGTCGATTTCGGCCGAGGGCACACTATGTTTTGGCGCCCACCATGTATGAATCCGGGTGAGAGGCGGTTACGTCACGTTTGGGTGAAATTACAAACCTACCCCTATCGAAACCTATAGAAATCCAGTAGATAGGCTTTGCGCGGCAGGGATAGGCAGTAGTGATTTCCATCTCGCAGATTTTGGTTTTGGGCGGTTACTGCGACTTTCCCCGCTTCGTTCAAATTTTGCACAGTGCACGTTTACCGTGCCAACTCAATTCGAATCCCGTTTGTATTCTACTATTTTTTTCGGGCGGGATCCATTTTCAATTGGAATTAAATTCTATATACATCATTTTTTTACATATATACTTTCAAAAGCACAACAAAGAATTCTGCTCCTTTATATGTATAATATGATTTACAAATACAACGATCTCGAAATCTTAAGGTTGAATTCGAAAAAATTTAACCAAATTATGTTCTACTAAAATGTATGGATCAGTAATATCTACATATTAAATAACATAGATGTGCATGAATTCATATGAGTATGCATGTTTGATAGATCAATTTTGGTTCGAGTATGGATTACATGTATCATCATCTCGAATTCAAATATTTGAATCCCTTTTTTGTTCACTCCTTTCACGCCCATCTCTCTCGCATGCATGCTCCTTCAGGTAGCCATCACTCTCTTTTCTCCAGCTCACCCGCACGCTCACTTCATGTTTCTCCTATCCTCGCAAACATGGTCTCTCGACGTCTCCCTTGAGAAGTGTCACACTCTCCCTATCATTATACATTACACGGTTTTCATTATCTCTCACGTCTCTACTGTTCTCTGGTATCACTCGGTACCTAAGCTTTCTTTTTCACCACCACACACACAGTCTCCACTCGTCTTTCACTTTGTCTTTCTCTCTATGAGATTCTCTCACACACCCTATATGTCTCTACATATGACTCATACCACTAAAATTACTCTCTCTCTCTCTCTCCTGTAGACACAACATTTGTCGCGGTCTCCTTTTCGTCTCCATCCCAGACTGACACCGATCAGACAACCCCGACTACCGTCTCCTCTCTCTCTCACAGACACACACACACACAACTCCTGCTTCCACCCCCCATCCCGACTACCGCCTCTCTCTCACACACACAAAACTCTTGGTTTCGCACCCCGACTCGTACTTCTCTCACAAGCATTTATTGACTAGCTAGCCTCTAGATAGGTTTATACACCCGCACACTCATGCTTCCACCATTGCATACATGTCTCTCTCTCGCTCCTTGTATCTATGTAGCTTTTTCTTCCCTTCTTGAGACACGCCCTCTCGATCGTGCACACACACACTATCGCCTCATTTTAAGCTAATACCTATCGCACACACACTACTTGTGTCTTTGTCACACATGCACTCTATCCTCCTCCACTCTCCCTCTCTCTCACACACACATGGGCTTTTTGCAACAACTAGCAAGATGCTATACGTTGCACGGAACATCAAGATGCATTTGTATGAGTAGTTTATCTTGTGGGGGAAAAGGATGAACGAGGGAAGACCTTATTTGCAAATGTGGAGAGGGGTGTGGGTATCTTTTAGCAAAATTGCTATAGTTTCCTTCCTATCCGTCAGATATAGATCGGACGGCCTATATTGCAGGATGGAAGGCACACGATCAACACCGACAATGCTTTTTATAAGAGTAGGGATAAAAAATAGAATTGGTGTTGATGGTGGGCCTGCCATCCTGCAATGTAGGTCGTCCGATTTATATCTGACGGATAGGAAGGAAAATATGGCAATTTACCCACACTCTTCACCACATTTGCAGATAAGGCCTTCCCTCGTTCATCCTTTTCTCCCACGAGATTTTGATGTTCCGTGCAACGCACGGGCATCTTGCTAGTAAGAGTAGAAATTAGACATATACCACTTCTCGAATCTTGAAACCAACAACATGCCTCCCTTATCTCATCAAAACCGCCAAAGGAATATATTTCGAGTGAAACATAACATATTTTTAGTGATATACGTATTTCAAAACTAGACTTTTTTCTATCAAATCGGTGAATATGTATTAATCTACTTTGATCGTGTGGCAACGCATTGGCACATTGCTAGTAGTTATTATAATTTTTTGGACACCAGACAAACAGTGGAGTACATATACGAAGAGAAGAGGCGCACGCACGCAGTCGGCCTCTCGCTGTCTCGCACACATGAGTGTTACGTAAAGGCGACGTTAATAAATAAACCCTAAAACCCTATGTGCATGATTGCTGCATTCGCAGGTACCGGGTACGTGGTGGAGCACCTTTGTAGGAGTTGATGGTCGGGACCACAGGTGAACGACTTGGAGCGCGGTGGCTCACCAGTTGCCACAGACCGAGTAGCCACGTTTAAAATATCGTTTTTTAGCGGGGTTAAGAGTTCCGATTTTAAATGGCACGTTATAAGTAGTAAGTAGTTTTTAGAACGATTGGTATGGAGCGAAAATGGAATTCATAGTACTACGTACCTCCTTGGCGTATTGTTGTATGGGTTTATGTTACGAGATGTTGAACCTAGTAGTTCTAGGGCAAATACTATGGTTTAGATTTAGATGCTGGTTTTCAGTAATCGGAAGGGGAAACCTTCTTTGATTAAAAAAAACTACTACCTCCATTCTGGTTTACTAGTCCCCATCGTACTTTGGGTCAAAGTTTGTCCACGAATTTTACTTGTAAAATGTGAATGGAAAACGAGATTTTGTTATACCTAAACAAAAAAGGACTGGGGGGAGTGATTGCTCTAACACGGACGTGACCTCTCATAGCGCAGGCATTGAACCGGCACGCCGGCCAAGAGGGCCGCACTTGCTGCAGGCCCGGCTGAGCAACCAGCTTAAGACTGCCCCGCCTGCCTTCATTGAATCCGTGTGCCGGCAACACGTCCTTCCGCGAGCCGGCAGGCATTTTAGAACACAAAAAATGACTAAAATATAATTAATTTACGCATGGTCTTGACTTGTTGTGCTCGCACTGGTAGCAGGAACTAGTAGAGGGTTTTCTTTATTTATAACTCTCCTCACATTTTTTTGGCTTTAAGTGAATCATGGTTGTGGACATTATGTATGAATGTGCAGATATCTGTGAACATGAGTTTGATGTGGAAGTTGGACTTGGATCACGGCGGGCTTCTTCCTCTCTTCGTCCTTTAGATCCTTCTCTCGTCCCAGGACTGTGGTGTACTCAACATCTAGCCCAGCGACCCACTCATCCGTTGAACTGTTGAACATGCGCAGGAAGGGAGCAAGCCATGCTTTCACCGTCACGGATCCACGTGTGTAGATGATGATGAACTGATCGCCGGTGATGGCTCTAACCTGGTACTCAGCGGCAACCATGGAGATTTGGGAGGCCATGGATTTTGGAGGAGGGTTAGGAGAAGTTGAACTGTTGTACCCCGCAAAAACTGGGAGCGAACTAATGTGAAAGTACGGGACGACTGGGAGCGAACTGTTGTGAGGTAGAAGACGGGGACGAGTAGGGCATGCGAACGGCATGGGGTTGCTGGCTTGCCCGGTGGATAAACGGCTGCAAGCCCCCAAAGAGTTCTCGAGAACTATGCGGGACCCACTAGATGTCATGTCTACTAGACCCATATCGTAGGCCTGACGGTATAGCTTCTGCCTGTTCGCATGCCATGCCGGCGCGTGGATGTAACTTCACTTAATTCCGTCAACCGTCGCGCCTCCCACGACCTTTGCCTCCCTCGTGCGGTCGCGCCTTTTGAGACTTCGACCGGCTAAAAATGAGCAAATTTTTTTGCCTACTCTGCATGCATGATACTCCCTCTGGTCCTTTTTACTCCCGTCAACCGTTTGCAAAGTGTTTGACCAAATATATACTTTTTTTAAACACCACCTTATATTAATTAACCAGCCACACCAGTACACTCATTCGATACAATATTCACCACACAGGGCGGTACGTTATTTACAAGAATACCATCTAATCTATTGTCAAAGCTATACTTAGCGATTAAGTGTGCCACCATATTGGCCGAACGGCTAATCTTTGACAATTGAAGATTGTTGATCAACTTCGAGATGCTCAACGCTTTCATCTTTAGGTCACGCATAGCAGACCTATCATAGTCCCCCGATGCAAGAGACGCTACCACAAAAGCGCAATCAGTCTCTAAAATTACAGGATTATGAAGAGAAATACCTATGTAGAGACCTGCAATGCAAGCCCTAAGCTCCGCTTCCTCCATGCTTTGACAGGCATCAATGAAATCCCACGACCAAATTTATACTAAACATATCAATATCTACAATACTGATTATAATGAGTATCAGAACTACGTTTTATAATGAGTGTAAAAATATTGATTTGACATTGTGAATGTTGATACTCCCTCCATCTAGGTGAGTAAGTCATCTTAGGCTGTGCACCGTGACCAAGGAGGAGGGGAAAACGAGAGACATTAATGTTTATTTGCTAATTAAATAGTATTGCATGCAATGAACTAACCACTGCATGTCATGTTTGATAGTCTCAGGTCATTAAAAGCATGCACACCCTCATCTCTTATTGGTTGATATGTCAAGAAACAAGAAATGAGGTAGAAGTTAATGCACCGCGCCTACGTGTTTTGGGATTATTTGGTTTTCGTAAGATGACTTACACACCTAGCTGTTAGAGTACCACTACCTCCCTTCTAGTTTAAAGGGCTCGACTCAAAAATTTCACCTACTCTTAGCAAGATAGTAGAGGCGGTGGAATAGTTTTTGAAGTCTGCAAAAGTACTCAACTAATATTGTCGTTCTTCACAAAAAAATGTGTTTACCAATGCATGCATGAACACTAGTTAGTCTAACCCCCTCTCTTCTTTAGTTCTTTACCAGATCAGCATGTTTGCTATTCCCTTATGCATGATACCAGCTAAGATACCACCATGATGGCCAGCCTTAATCATCGCATGCAATAATTTAGTGCACCTTGAAATATGAACATGTGTGGGGCGTGTATGTTTTTAATGACTTGAGACTATACCTAGCCCGGCATGCAAGATGACTTATTATGCATCGTTCCCCATACCTGCAGGAAGCCCGTTTGTCTCCAAATCTTTTCCTCTTCATGTGTGGAAACAAAATGCCTGCCAAACTCTCCTTCTCCCTTCGGCGGTCCCACCACTCCACCCCGTGTGAAAAAATCTGCATGCATGACTCTCCTCCCCCCACGCTCGTCCAATCCGTTGTGACCAGTAATATTTCCATTCCACCCCTTTGCTCCCCCATAATTTACTCCAACAAATATGCCCATGTAGCTTTTACTCAACTTCAGGTGCATTGGGTCACTGACATACGGGCCCAGCAGTGTACTGGTCCACATGTCAGTGACGCAACTGGACCTGTAGTTAAGTCAGTGCAGCTTAGTCCATATCTTACGTAGGTGTGCCATTGCTCGCTATAAATACTGCGCCTCCCACGACATCGCTATCTCCTCCCCCTCACGTTCACGTTCATCGCTATCTCCTCCCCCTCCCTCTCACGTCGACCACCATGGCATCTCCCCTCCCAAGCCCTAGGAGCCCCTCGCTGCACCGCGCGGACGGTCATGCGTCGCCTTTCCATTCCTCGCCGCCACTAGTCGAGGAGGATGCGTCGGCATTCCTCTCCTCGCCGCTACACGACGCGTCGTTGTTCCGTTCCTCGCCGCCACTAGTCGAGGAGGACGCGCCGGCGTTCCGCTCCTCGCCGCAACGCGACGCGTTGTCGTTCCGTTCCTCGCCGCCACTAGTCGAGGAGGACGTGTCGGCGTTCCACTCCTCGCCGCCACTAGTCGAGGAGGACGCGTTGGCATTCTCAATCTCGCTGACACGCGCGTCGAAGGACGCGTCGGCTCCCCGCTACGAGGAGAACGCCGCGCCACCCGCTGAGCCCCCAAGCCTTGAGGAGCTTTCGAAAGAAATGGATGTCGCCTTGTGGGAGGCTTTGCCTCCAGCAGAGCGCGCCAAAATAGAGGCGGAGAAGAAGGCCGAGGAAGAGAAGCGCACCACGCAACAAGCTTTTTGGGAGATCTATGTCACGTCCGAGAGAGTCAAGCAATTGGTTCTTTGGCAGAAGGCTCGTGCGAGGGCCGTGAGGGTGGCGGAGGACGCCCGTGCCGATGCCCTGAGTGCAGTCGGGCCCAAGCGCCTCATCTACGCTTGGCGATACATGGACCGGGTGCACGCTTCCAGCCAGGAGGAGTACCTGTTGGCGCCGGATCACCACACCGGTGAGATCGCGCTCGCCCGCCGGCAAGCCGCCAATCATCACCTCACGAATTGCGAGGCTGAGGAAGAGGCGTTGTGTCGGCACGCTGGGAAACGGCGCGCACCAGGGCACTCGTGGCTCGCCGCAAGCGCTCCTGCGAGCGTCGTGGCTTTTAGGAGGAGTATAATTTTTGTTTCGTAAGGCGGTCTCATTAGTTTTGGGACGCAAATGATAAATCCCGAATGTTTAGGAATTTTTAGCGTCCTTAATTAAGTATGTAAAAGGGAAAGTTTGGAAACGTTGTGTATTATTACGCATTTTGCAAGTACGTGCATATAGCACAAACTTTACTATATACTATCGGACTACATGTCTCTCTTGGTATATGCTTGCAGACTGTGCTACTCCCTCCGTCCAGGTCAATAAGTCATCTTTGGTTGTGCACAGTGACCAAGGAGGGAAGACTTGTACACCAAGACAGAGGGAGTACTACTATTACTTACGTACATGCAAATGCACGTTTGAACATTACGATGCGGTTTTTGTAAAAGTGGAAAAACAGCACTAGTCAAGCTTGTGAAACGATTCAATGCAAAACAAATGCAAAAATGCTCGTTTGATTGTTTACTTTTATCGTCCTTCTCTGTGGTTATTTCTCTGTGCACCGTGACCAAGGAGGAGGAGAAAACGAGAAATGTTAATGTTTATTTGCTAATTAATAGTATTGCATGCAATGAACTAACCACTGCATGTCGTGTTTGATATCTCAAGTCATTAAAAGCATGCACACTCTTTATCTCTTATTGGTTGATATGTCAAGAAACAAGAAACGAGGTAGAAATTAATGCACCGTGCCTAAGTGTTTTAGGATTATTTGGTTTTCGTAAGATGACTTACACACCTAGATGCACCGCGCCTAAGTGTTTTGAGTAACATTTTATCAGTTAAATCTTTGGTCAAAATTTAGCACAAATTACAATGGTGAGGAATAAACCAGGACGGAGTAGTAGTTTAGAAGCCCAAATAAATGAGTGAGGCGCATTATTGTTACTCTCCACTGTGACTAGTCTTGTGGGAAAAGCTGGGGAAGCCGCCAAAAGAACTGGCCCTAGGAGTAGTAGCTAGGGATCGAGCATGGGAGATGAACTGGAGAAAGTAAATGCAGAGAGATGAAATGAAAAAAAGACGAAGGGATGTGATGGTTGCTTGTCCGTTTATTTTACCAGGCCATTTATTCCTGGGAGTGGTTGGGTTTTGTGATATGACGGCTTTACTGCCGCGCCACGAGCGGGATGAGAGGTGAGACTCCCGTGCAGCGCCGCCCTCTACACTTGTACTACATCGGTCGTGGTTTATTAGTCCCCCATTGAATTTGACTGAAGATTTAACTGACAAAATATTAGTGCATGTCAACAAAAACTATATCGTTGGATTCGTATTTGAACATAGTTTTGAATGATATAATTTTAGGTGACATGCATCAGTATTTATCATACTATATATAATGTTAGTTCAATTTTTGGTCGTACTAATCTATAGTAGTAAGGTGCCCGTGCGTTGCACCGAAGAGTGAAATGCATTGATCGGGGAGTTGTTTATTTTGACAAAGGATGTGGGGGTCATCTCATGTGTAACGGGTATCGATAGGTTTCTTCGGATATTATCTCATCTCTAGAGCTCACAAACATCCGGGTGAAATAGATAAAAAGGTATCTTTTGCAAACAAAAGCGTTCAACTGTTCAACCTGCATCCAAAACTTGTGAAGAAATAACACTTATTGTGCTTTGCAAGAAATGATCGTTAAGAATTAGTTTTTGAGTATCGATTGTTATACATGTTGGCTACAGATGACATGGCACTTTCTTATAGTCAACAGTTGGCTATACTATTAAGTAATATTAACTATGCCCTTATACACCTAGATGGAGGGATTAAATCAGGATGACTTGCAACTTGCAAGGGGGCAGAGGAGATGTAAGAAATGGTTCATCGTAAGTCTTTCACCAGTACTGTAGTAAAAATTCATACATGGAAGATTCTAGACTAAACCATAAACCGATACACTTTTATTCATGCGCGATACTCCAATAGAGCAAGATCCTGCATGGAAGTCTCCACATGCTTAGACCGTTACATTGAGCGAAGACTAATGATCAACATTTAACTTGATAATGCGTATTTTTTTAGAAGAACAGGGAGGCTCCTCCCCGGTTCCATTATCAAATGAAACCCAAAGTGTCTTACGTCAGCTCACTGAGATGAGCAGTTCAAAGGAAGGACTGCGGTGAAAGCCCCTCAAGTTTAACGACAAGCTTACATAATCAAAAGCGGCAAAGACACGGGCCATAAGCGCCCACACACACACTACATGTTTTCTAAGTGCACTTGATAATGCGTATGTCCAGGTGAACCTCCTTGGAGTCCCCGTGCACCGAGTCGGCGGGTAAAGGATAGAACGGATGCCATGGGTTTTCCAAGTCCACATTGGCGGGATAGTCCCAGCTCCTCAGATTCCAAGTCCGTCCGATTAGGCCGGCTTCGCCGCCCACGTGACCCAGAGGGGTAGTAACATTGACCTTGCACCCGTATATCTGCCTCGTGTCAGTGTCAGCATCAGCGGCGACGCCCCTGATGCACGCTACAAAGCCGGGGTGGCAGCCTACGCGGGCCTCGCCGGTGCCCACGATCAAGAGGAAGACGCTACCGTCCTCCTCCGAGACTAGCAGGCGGCGGTGATCCTCTAGCGACTCCAGCATGGTGAACCGGTAGCACGTGTCGTACTTGATGTTCTCCGCCAAGGGCCAGCAGTGACCGCTGCACGCATCCGTGAGGTGATGCACCATATCCGCCGGCGAGCCACAAAACGGCATCGGGCACTCATAGCAGTGGACCAGGCCGTCCATGAAACGGGAGTGGCTGTAGGGGACGTTGCGCCAGTAGAATTGTGAGCAAGTTACTACGAGATTTAATCCGAATAAGCACAAAATAAATCATGACGGCTATAACAGAGATGAAACTAATCATGTGGACTAGCATAGTAGTAGGATACAGAGTAGAAACATGAATTCTACCACGATTTCGAATAGGAAGGACAGAAACACATACGGTGCAACGAGAGCAGCACCGTTGGTGTTGAGGTTGTCGCCCATGTCATTGAGGAAGAGGTTGCCGAGGTTTGGGAAGGAGTAGCCGTCGGTGAAGTCGTGGCTACCAGCAGTCGCAAGAGTGCGCTCCCCAGATTTCAACAGCGCCCGCCGAATGGAGCGCAGGAGGGAGTGGCTGTAGGGGACGTTGCGGCCGCCGAATGGAGCGCAGGAGTATCACACGAAGCAGTAGATGGTGTCCTTACTAGTACTCCCTAGTCTCTACTCTTATAGAAAACAGAGTTGGTGATGATGGTTTGCCTGCCATCTTGTAATATAGACCATCCGATCTATATCTGTCGGATATAAAGCCAACTATGACAATTTTACAAAAGATACCCGCACCTCTCTCCACATTTATAGATAAGGCCTTACCTCGTGCTCCTCCCTATGTCTCTATCTCTACAAGTACTTTTTTTATATAACAAATCGAATAGTGTTGCGTCGTCTGCTGCACGCCCGGCTGAACACGCCTCCTCGCCTCCATCATCACCAACTGAGTCTTTTGTAGGAGTAAGAGTAGAGAAAAAACCGAGTTGGTGATGATGGTGTGCCGTGCAATGCACGGGCGTCTTGCTATTTTTTTGCATATAAGTCCAAACACCACGTAGACACGGTCTTTGAGCACGGTTCATAGTCGTTCCACGATCGGGCATCGAAGTTTGTAACTATTTTAGATTAGAATATACTACTCCTCCGGTGCTAGTAGTAGAGCAGAGTCCTACTCTACTACTCTACTCTAGCAAGCTAGGGCATAGTACTGTAGTAGGTACTGTAGGGAGTACCAGTACTGTGATCACTCAAGCAAGTTCTCTGGCATCGATATGACGCTACGCTGCTGGTATGTGTCTCGTAAGTCAAGCGGCGTGCTGTAGTCATCATCACCTGCCCACTTCGCGCAGCACATATTCGCTTCTCCATCTTTGTCCGCACATAATCTCGTCCAAGCTTCCATCCCCGCTAAGGCGCCTCCCCCCCTCGTCTGAAACCCAAGCACTAACAATGGCAGAACCGAGCAGTGTCCGCCGAAAGAGTGGCTTGAATTCGCTCCCCACAGAGGTAATCAAGCTCACTGTTTCGCGTGTGGACAATCTCAGTACCATGCCGCTCGCCGCGTGCTCGTCGGGGTTGTACCGTTTACTCAAAGCCCTTAGGCCGGAGCTTTTTAAGCCATCTCCTTGCTTGCTGATGCCACCTGATCTTCAGAAACGGCGTGTCACGCAGCATAACGATCGTAGGGTGGCGAGCATCAACCCCCTTCACTGCGATCCGATCCCCGTCAGCCTCGGCTACATTAACGGTATGTACTGGGTCGGCATGAACACGTCTTGGATGGTGCTTGTCGACGGTCGCGGCAGCTGTATGCTCGTGGAGGTCTACACCCGGCGATTGATCCCCCTTCCTTTGATTAACACTGCACTGCTTTGGCACCGAGGCCCAGAATACTCGGAATCTTACAGTAGCCAACATGATACCAAGTTTGATTTGCTCAAGGTTGTAATCTGCCAAGTGCCCACAAGATCTGGGAATTATAAAGATTTCAGGCTAATTGCGTTCTTCAACCGCGGTCTCGCCTATTTGACAGGTCACTGCGGTAAGTGGATAAATCTGCGCGTCCATGGCAGGATCATACATCCTCCATGGTTCTCTGATGCCATTGAACACAAGGGCTTCATTTATGCTGTCGACTCCTTCTATGGCTGGACGTATTGCGGGCCTACTCTAGTCATTGCTACAAACGGCTATTACAACAGTATGTTACTTTCCTATGATATCATGATGGCTTGCTTATATTACTGTCAACATTTACTGAAAAAATATTCATGCCCATAACATGTTGTTCTTAAGATTGACTAAATCAAGAGCCCTTTTTTATTTGACTCCTACTTGATATGACGTTGTAGGCCGCCTGGTGTCCCTACCCTTCCTAATCCCAGAACCTTTCAAAGAAAAGCGGCATGGCAGTTGCAGGTGGTTCCTGGCTCGATCAGACGACGGCGAAAGATTGATGATCGTTCGCACGTACCGGACGTGTTGTTTCGCGGAATACAATCACAGTCACTGCAAGGTCTTTGAGTAGGATCCCAGCTTCTCTGAGCCTTCAGGAATTTTTGACTGGAGGCTGGTAAGTAGCCTTGACACACGCTCTCTGTTTATCAGACTGAATTATCCGATTAATCAGGAGATAACCGACGGCAAGGATCATGATGGCAGCGCGGTTTCGTTCATCAGGCAAAACTGTGTGTACACAGCATACCATGCGTCTCTGCATGCACGATACCCTGATATGTGCCGCCACGCTCTGCAGCCCAAAGTAGGAGAGAGGGTCGCAAGTATCAGACTTCGACCTACTGGCTGGAGTTTCCCCCGTCAGGCACCCATCTGGTTCAAGCCGTCAGCCAATCTCCACAGCTTAATAAATAGTAACGTCTAACTAAGCCAGTTAGTTAGATGCATACATTTGGTGTAGTAGGATCTTTATTTAGTTTGCTGCATACACTTGTTCTTTTTTGGTAGCCCTTTTGTAATGATGGCTGATGTTTGGTTTGGAAGAGAGAGCTGCGTCTTCACTCTTCTGGCCTGCTTACTGCTTCTGTTGCACCCCCAGCCCTGGTTGCTGCTGCTGCTGCTGTTTTCAATGTACAATCAGTAGTATATTTCGTCTGTTGGTTGAATATAAATGTGTTGTTAGAACGACAAACACAATGTTTTGGAAGTGGTTGCACGGTTCGATCCTTTAGTGCCCCGTACCATACGTAGCTCATACTATTTTTCATACAGAACACATTTTCCACTTGTTGATAACATGCAGCCCACTGATGAAGGCCCAATAGAGAAGCCCATAATTAACTGGAAGGGACGCTCTCACATGAATCCGGCCCAGGTACATGCTCATGGTCCCCTAAACATAAATAAGTAAATAAATAAATAAAGCTAAATGCTCATGCACCAATTCTTTGGGAAAATAAGTAGCCCAGTATTTCTTTTTGAAGAATACCCAAGCTAGGCCTATTTGTTTTCTCCGAATTACTGGGCTGCAAATCTTTCAAGACGAGCAAATGGGATATTAGTTTTTTTTAATTTTGTTCTTCACTGATATCTTATACGTATTTCATTGGATTTAACATGACATAGTACTAACTTATTTTTAAATTTGTTTTAGTATGGCTATTAATTTTTGGATTAAGAATATTTCGTTCCCCAGCAAAAATTTCCCACATATTTAGTTAATTTTTTGACCCTAGTACTGACCAGAAAATGGCCGGCAATTCTAAAAATGGAAAACGGGCTGCAATAAATTCCATATGAATTAGAAAATGAGTAAAAAATTATAAAAATAATAGCAAATGGGCTGTACACGCCACAGATTTCGAGGCTGACTTGTTTACGCAAGGCTTTGTCAGTGAACACACGATTCTAGCCACCGTGCTTCTTCAATCTCTGATCTTCCTGCTCCAGCCGCCTAAACTAGCGCCGGCGGGACTGCCTGCTCTCTCCTCTTGTGGCCCGCTGTGATGCCGCGCAGGCTTCCCTGGCCCACCCTACTCCCTCCGCTGGCCTGGCTACACGTAATCAACTGCCTCCTTATTACGTGAAAAAAAATGATTCCTCCCACTGACATCTGGGGCGCACCGGTTGGGAGGCTGACCTGTGGGCCTACTACGTTGACGCGTACGCAGGGCTTGTCAACTTAGTCAACAAACGATTCTAGCAGTGGTAACCATTGGATTTGAATCGAACGGTCCTGCTGCTTCTTCAATCGCTGCTCTTCTTGCACCAGCCGCCCAAACCAGCGTCGGGGAGACCGCCTGCTCCTGCCTCCAGTGGCCGGCTGTGCTGCCGTTGAGGCCTCATCGCCCCCTACTACTCCCACCGCTAGCCAGGCCCTGCAGCGACGGCAGCCTCACATCGCAGCCGAACCAGCGAACCCTCGTACTCCTCTCCGCGTGGGCATCCACTGCCGTGTCTTCCCTGGCTCCGCGTCGTCCCCTTCCTAGGCCTCGCCGTCGTCCATAGCCTTGGTGCTCTCGGTGCGGCGTGGTCAATGTGGTCAACGACATTCCATCGGGAGAGTACTATACGTGTAGAGGCTGACAGCTGGGTCCACAGCCACAGCCCAGTTTTTTTGTGATTTGCCAAGTAAGTCACTTTGTCAGGCCTGTTGGGCTGCAAATCTTTCAAGACGAGGAGAGCTTCATTCGGCTGGCCGAGAAAATGGCCCATCAATAATGAGAAATGGGTTGTACATTTTTAAAACACATCAAACCGGCGGTTAGTTTCAAATATCTTTTTTTTTTCATTTCGAGATTTTAAATTACATTAATTTTTATGCGTGGATAATTTGTTGGATTTTATATTGATATACATTTATTTTTAAAATTAGTTTGAATGTGAGTCGAAATTTCGGGATTAAAAACAGTTCGGACCGCACCGAAATATGCAAAATTTCGTATAAGTTTTTAACCGTGGCCACAATATAGGCTGTAATGCTAATAAAAAGAATATGGGCTCCAAAAAAACCTTAAGAATTAGCAAATGGGCTGTAAATTATTAAAAATAATGGCAGATGGGTTGTATGCTGTTTTCCACAGATTTGAGGCTTTCCTAAAAAACAGGTTGACGCACAAGCAGTGATTGTTGGATGGCCATCCAACGGCCGTCGTGCTTCTTCAATCTCTGCTCTTCCTGCTCCAGCCGCTCAAACAAGCGCTGGCGGGACTGCCTGCTCCCTCCTCCCTGCGGCCGGCTCTGATAGCTCGGACCCACTAGTTATATCTCCGTACGCAAGGAAGTGCCTCCTTATTACGCACAAAAAAATGAATACGCCCCCTGTTAGCTGGGACCCAGTATAGTGGCAGGCTGACTTGTGGGCCTACTAAGTTGACGGGGATGGAGGGCTTTGTCAACTTAGTCAATATGCACGATTCTAGCTCCAGTGACCGTACGATGTCCATCCAACGGCCGTAGTGCTTCTTCAACCTCTGGTCTTATTGCTCCAGCCGTCCAAACCAGCGCCGGTCGTGCCTCGTGCTCCTGCCTCCCGTGGCCGGCTGCAATGTGATGACCCACAAGTATAGGGGATCTATCATAGTCCTTTCGATAAGTAAGAGTGTCGAACCCAATGAGGAGCAGAAGGAAATGATAAGCAGTTTTCAGCAAGGTATTCTCTGCAAGTACTGAAATAAGTGGTAACAGATAGTTTTGTGATAAGATAAATGGTAACGAGCAACAAGTAACAAAAGTAAATAAAGTGCAGCGAGGTGGCCCAATCCTTTTTGTAGCAAAGGACAAGCCTGGACAAACTCTTATAATAGGAAAAGCGCTCCCGAGGACACATGGGAATATCGTCAAGCTAGTTTTCATCACGCTCATATGATTCGTGTTCAGTACTTTGATAATTTGATATGTGGGTGGACCGGTGCTTGGGTACTGCCCTTACTTGGACAAGCATCCCACTTATGATTAACCTCTATTGCAAGCATCCGCAACTACAACAAAAGTATTAAGGTAAACCTAACCATAGCATGAAACATATGGATCCAAATCAGCCCCTTACGAAGCAACACATAAACTAGGGGTTAAGCTTCTGTCACTCTAGCAACCCATCATCTACTTATTACTTCCCAATGCCTTCCTCTAGGCCCAAATAATGGTGAAGTGTTATGTAGTCGACGTTCACATAACACCACTAGAGGTTAGACAACATACATCTTATCAAAATATCGAACGAATACCAAATTCACATGACTACTAATAGCAAGACTTCTCCCTTGTCCTCGGGAACAAACATAACTACTCACAAAGCATATTCATGTTCATAATCAGAGGGGTAATATTGTGCATAAAGGATCTGAACATATGATCTTCCACCAAATAAACCAACTAGCATCAACTACAAGGAGTAATCAACACTACTAGTAACCTACTAGCACCAATCCCGGACTTGGAGACAAGAATTGGATACAAGAGATGAACTAGGGTTTGGAGATGAGGTGGTGCTGATGAAGATGTTGATGGAGATTGCCCTCTCCCGATGAGAGGAGCGTTGGTGATGACGATGGTGATGATTTCCCCCTCCCGGAGGGAAGTGTCCCCGGCAGAACAGCTCTGCCGGAGCCCTAGATTGGTTCCGCCAAGGTTCTGCCTCGTGGTGGCGGAGTCTCGTCCCGAAAGGTTGCTTTCTATTTTTTTCTCATCGAAAGACTTCATATAGGAGAAGATGGACGTTAGAGAGCCACCAGGGGGCCCACGAGGTAGGGGGCGCGCTCCCCACCCTCATGATCAGGGTGTGGGCCCCCTGGCCTTCATCTTTGGCAACGATTTTTCTTTATTTATTTTAAGACATTCCGCGGAGTTCCAAGACTTTTGGAGTTGCGCAGAATAGTCCTTCAATGGTTGCACCTTTTCCAGCCCAGAATTCCAGCTGCCGGCATTCTCCCTCTTCATGGAAACCTTGTAAAATAAGAGAGAATAGCCATAAGTATTGTGACATATCGTGAAATAACAGCCCATAATGCAATAAATATCGATATAAAAGCATGATGCAAAATGGATGTATCAACTCCCCCAAGCTTAGACCTCGCTTGTCCTCAAGCGAAAAGCCGATACAATAAATATGTCCTCATGTTTAGAAGTAGAGGCGTCGATAAAAATAAAATACGGACATGAAGGCATCATGATTATTTTCATAACAGCAACATACATAGATTTGTCATATGATTACTTATGTTCAAGTGATGATCTTTTCACAAAGCCAAAGTATGAATCATAAACCTTATTGAGCACCAACAAATTATACCCTCAGTCATTGAAGCAATTGCAATTTATCATAACATCGGAAAGAGTCTATGTCAGAGCTTAAAAGCAAGTCCACATACTCAACTATCACTTAGTCCTTCATAATTGCTAACACTCACGCAATACTTGTGGTTACGGAGTTTTAATCAGACACAGAGAAAGATAGGGGCTTGTAGTTTTGCCCCACAACCTTTTACCTCAAGGGTAATGTCAACAATAATAATTCATGCTCCCCCACATCCAATTAGATATATATATATATATATCATGTTCTTTCCAACATGCTGAGCTTGCCAAAGGATAAAATGAAAAAGGAAAGGTGAAGATCACCGTGACTCTTGCATAAAGTAGAGGATAATAATAAAATATAGGCCCTTCGCAGAGGGAAGCAGAGGTTGCCATGCGCTTTTATGGTTGGATGCACAAAATCTTAATGCAAAAGAACGTCACTTTATATTGCCCCTTGTATGTGAACCTTTATTATGTAGTCCATCGCTTTTATTGTGTCCACAACAAGTTCGTACAAAGCTTATTTCTCTGCACTAATAAGTCATGCATATTTAAAGAGCAATTTTTATTGCTTGCACCGATGACAACTTACTTGAAGGATCTTACTCAATCCATAGGTAGATATGGTGGACTCCCGTGGCTAAACTGGTTTAAGGGTATTTGGAAGCACAAGTAGTATCTCTACTTGGTGCTGAGAATTTGGCTAGCATGAGGGGGAAAGGCAAGCTCAACATGTTAGAGGAACCATGACAACATACTTTATCTCAGATGTAAGAAAACATAACTCATTATGTTGTCTTCCTTGTCCAACATCAACTCTTTAGCATGTCATATTTTAATGAGTGCTCCCAATCATAAAAGATGTCAATGATAATATATCTATATGTGAAACCTCTCTCTCCTTATACTTCCTATTCATTGCAACGATGACCAAAGCTATATTTGCCAACTCCCAACAACTTTTAATCATCATACTCTTTCTATGTGGAGCCATTACTTTCACTAAGATCAATATAAACTCTTTGTTTTCTTTTATTCTTTTCTTTATTCACCCAAGATCATGGCAAAGTAATCAAGCCCTTGACTCAAGACTAATCTTTATTATATATAGCTCACGGACTCGATTGCATAGAGGGATCATAAAGCAAAACTCAAAACTAGATCGTGCCATGACTTTATTCTACTAAATCAAGATACTACTAATAGGATCGAACTAAGAAAAATGATAAAGATAGAGTTGTGATGGTGATACGATACCGGGGCACCTCCCCCAAGCTTGGCAGTTGCCAAGCGGAGTGCCCATACCCATGTGATTATACCTCCTTCTTTGTTGTTGGCGGTGGAGGTGTTGTTGATGATGGAAGCTTGTCGTCCACCTTCCATGGCATAGGCTCACCCTCATAGAAGGATGATCGAGTCTCCGAAATCCTCAAATCTACAACGGAAATAGTTCAAAACGAAAATAGAGGATATTTGCATGATACGGTCGTCAAAACCTTCGGGAGAATATATAATGATTTTTACCGACCAAAATACGTATCGTGCAAGAAAACGGAGTCCGGAGGGCACACGAGGTGCTCACGAGGTAGGGGGCGCGCCCTCCACCCTCGTGGAGGCCTCGTGTCCTCCCCGGACTGCTACTTATTTTTCTATTTTTCTAAATATTCCAAAACAGAGAAATATTGCTTTAAAAATTGTTTTGGGGTCGGTTTACTTACCGTACCACATACCTATTCCTTTTCGGAGTCTGGGACGTTCTGGAAAGTGTCCCTTATGTATTCCTCCGGGGTTACGGTTTCAATAATATTGGTTTCAACATTTATGGGATTACCTGAGATATAATGTTTGATTCTTTGACCGTTTACCACCTTCGGATTTGTGCCTGCGAAGTTGTTGATTTTTATGGCACCGGAATGATAGACCTCCTCGATAATGTAAGGACCTTCCCATTTGGAGAGAAGTTTTCCTGCAAAAAATCTTAAACGAGAGTTGTATAGCAATACATAGTCACCTACATTAAACTCACGCTTTTGTATCCTTTTATCATGCCACCTTTTTACTTTTTCTTTAAACAACTTGGCATTTTCATAAGCTTGGGTTCTCCATTCATCAAGTGAGCTAATATCAAACAACCTCTTCTCACCGGCAAGTTTGAAGTCATAATTGAGCACTTTGATAGCCCAATATGCCTTATGTTCTAGTTCAAGAGGTAAATGACATGCTTTTCCATAAACCATTTTATACGGAGACATACCCATAGGATTTTTGTATGCAGTTCTATAGGCCCATAACGCATCATTCAGTTTTTTGGACCAATTCTTTCTAGACCTATTGACAGTCTTTTGCAAAATTAATTTGAGCTCTCTATTGCTCAATTCTACCTGACCACTAGACTGCGGGTGATAAGGAGATGCAATTCTATGATTAACATCGTATTTAGCGAGCATCTTATGGAAAGCACCATGAATAAAGTGTGAACCACCATCAGTCATTAAGTATCTAGGGACTCCAAACCTCGGAAAAATAACTTCCTTAAGCATTTTAATAGAAGTGTTATGATCAGCACTACTAGTTGGAATAACTTCTACCCACTTAGTAACGTAATCAACAGCAACTAGAATATGAGTGTAACCATTAGAGGCAGGAAAAGGTCCCATATAATCAAAGCCCCAAACATCAAATTGCTCAATAACAAGTGAATAATTCATAGGCATTTCTTGATGTCTACTGATATTACCAATTCTTTGACATTCATCGCAAGATAAAACAAACTTACGGGCATCCTTGAAGAGAGTAGGCCAATAAAAACCGGATTGCAATACCTTATGTGCAGTTCTATCTCCAGCGTGGTGTCCTCCATAGGCTTCGGAGTGACACTTGCGTAGGATCTTTTCCTGTTCATGCTCAGGTACACAACGTCTAATAACACCATCTACTCCTTCTTTATAAAGATGTGGGTCATCCCAAAAGTAATGTCGCAAGTCATAGAAAAACTTTTTCATTTGTTGGTATGTGAAGCTAGGTGGTATAAATTTAGCAACAATATAATTAGCATAATCAGCATACCACGGAGTGCTACGAGAAGTACTTATGACATTTAATTGCTCATCAGGAAAGCTATCATCAATAGGTGGTGGGTCATCAAGAACATTCTCTAGCCTAGACAAGTTGTCTGCAACGGGGTTCTCAGCTCCTTTTCTATCAACAATATGTAAATCAAATTCTTGGAGCAAGAGAACCCATCTAATGAGTCTAGGTTTTGCATCTTTCTTTTCCATAAGATATCTAATAGCAGCATGATCTATATGAACAGTTACTCTAGAATCAACAATATAGGGTCTGAATTTATCACAAGCAAATACAACCGCTAAAAGTTCCTTTTCAGTAGTAGCATAATTTCTTTGAGCATTGTCTAGAGTCTTACTAGCATAATGGATAACATTTAATTTCTTATCAACTCTTTGCCCTAGAACAGCACGTACAGCATAATCACTAGCATCACACATAATTTCAAAGGGTAAATTCCAATCAGGTGGCTGAACAATAGGTGCAGAGACTAATGCTTTCTTAAGTATTTCAAATGCTTCTACACAATCATCATCAAAGACAAATGGTACATCTTTTTGTAATAAATTAGTCAGAGGACGAGAGATTTTTGAGAAGTCCTTAATGAACCTCCTATAAAACCAAGCATGACCAAGGAAACTTCTTATACCTTTGATGTCCTTGGGACATGGCATCTTTTCAATAGCATCAACCTTGGCTTTATCAACTTCAATACCTCTTTCAGAAACTTTGTGCCCCAAGACAATACCTTCATTAACCATAAAGTGGCACTTTTCCCAATTCAAGACAAGATTAGTTTCTTCACATCTCTGCAAAACTCGATCAAGATTGCTCAAGCAATCATCAAAAGAGGAACCATAGACGGAAAAGTCGTCCATGAAAACCTCACAAATCTTTTCACAAAAATTATAGAATATAGCCATCGTGCATCTTTGAAAGGTAGCAGGTGCATTACATAAACCAAAAGGCATACGTCTATAAGGAAAAGTACCAAAAGGGCATGTAAAAGTAGTCTTTGATTGATCTTTAGCCGATACAGGTATTTGAGAGAAACTAGAATGACCATCTAGAAAGCAATAATGTGTATGTTTGCATAATCTTTCTAGCATTTGATCAATAAAAGGTAAGGGGTAATGATCTTTCTTAGTAGCTTTATTTACCTTGTGGAAATCAATTACCATCCTACAACCTGTGATAATTCTTTGCGGGACCAATTCATCTTTATCATTAGGAACAACAGTAATACCTCCCTTCTTAGGGACACAATGGACAGGACTCACCCACTGACTATTAGCAACGGGATAAATTATACCTACCTCCAGAAGCTTGAGTATTTATTTTCTTACCACTTCTTTCATTTTAGGATTCAAACGTCGTTGAGGATCACAAACTGGTTTGGCATCCGCTTCCAAATTTATTTTATGTTGACATAGAGTGGGGCTAATGCCCTTCAGATCATCAAGAGTATATCCAATAGCGGCACAGTGCTTCTTCAGAGTTTTCAATAATCTTTCTTCTTCATGCTCTGAAAGGTTAGCACTAATAATAACAGGATATATTTTCTTTTCATCAAGATAAGCATATTTAAGATTATCAGGCAACGGTTTAAGCTCAAACACGGGATCACCCTTGGGTGGAGGAGGATCCCCTAGGATTTCAACAGGCAAATTGTGTTGCAGAATAGGTTCCTGTTTAAAGAATACTTCATCTATTTCCCTTCTTTCATTCATGAACATCTCATTTTCATGGTCTAGCAAATAGTGTTCTAAAGGATCACTAGGAGGTACGGCAATAGAAGCAAGACCAATAATTTCATCCTTACTAGGCAATTCTTCCTCATGATGTTGTTTACTAAATTTAGAGAAATTAAACTCATGAACCATATCATCCAAGCCAATAGTAACAACATTCTTTTCGCAGTCTATCTTAGCATTAACAGTATTCAAGAAGGGTCTACCAAATATAATGGGACAAAAGCTATCTTGTGGAGAACCAAGAACAAGAAAATCAGCGGGATATTTGGTTTTCCCACACAAGACTTCAACATCTCTAACAATTCCCATTGCAGATATAGTATCTCTATTGGCAAGTTTAATTGTAATATCAATATCTTCTAACTCAGCAGGTGCGATATCATGCATAATTTCTTTATATAAGTCAATGGGTATAACACTAGCACTAGAACCCATATCACATAAGCCATGATAACAATGATCTCCTATTTTAACAGAAATAACAGGCACACCTACCACGGGTCTATGTTTATCTCTATCACGGGGTTTAGCAATTCTAGCAGTTTCACCAGAGAATTCAATGACATGCCCATCAATATTATCGGACAAGAGATCTTTAACAATAGCAATATTAGGTTCTACTTTGACTTGCTCAGGAGGTGTATAAGTTCTAGTATTGCTTTTACGAACAACAGTTGAAGCATTAGCATGATCCTTTACTCTAGCAGGGAAAGGTGGTTTCTCAACATAAGAGGTGGGAACAATAGGATCATTATAAGTGATGGTCTTTTCTTCAACTTTAATAGGTGCAACTACTTTTACTTCTATGGGAGGATGATATTTAAACCACTTCTCCTTGGGGAGATCAACATAAGTAGCAAAAGATTCACAGAAAGAAGCTACTATCTCAGAGTCAAGTCCATATTTAGTGCTAAACTTACGGAAAATATCGGTATCCATAAAAGATTTAACACAATCAAACTTAGGTGTCATACCTGACTCCTTACCTTTGTCGAGGTCCCAATCTTCAGAGTTGCTTTTAATTCTATCCAATAAATTCCATCTGAATTCAATAGTCTTCATCATAAAAGAGCCAGCACAAGAAGTATTGAGCATGGTTTGATTATTATCAAAAAGCCGAGCATAAAAATTCTGAAGAATTGTCAATTTTGAGAGATCATGATTGGGGCATGAATATAACATGGATTTAAGCCTCCCCCAAGCTTGAGCGATGCATTCTCCTTCACGAGGCCAAAAATTATATATATAATTGCGATCACGATGAACAAGATGCATAGGGTAATACTTTTGATGAAATTCCAATTTCACTCTTTTATAGTTCCATGATCTCGTATCATCACATAGCCTATACCATGTTGATGCGTCTCCCTCCAAAGATAAAGGGAAAGCCTTCTTCTTAACAACATCATCGGGTATACCTGCAAGCTTAAATAATCCAAAAATATCATCCAAATAGCGTAGATGCTCGTCGGGATGCTTTGTCCCATCTCCTGTAAAAGTATTAGCCAGCAGTTTTTCCATAATACCCGAAGGAAATTCAAAAGGAGTTTCATTTTCAATAGGTTCAGTAGGTTGAGGAGAAACTCTTTGCTCTATTGGACGGGGTGAAGATACCCCAAACAAGCCCCTCAGAGATTCACTTTCCATAGTAACAGGTGACAGAAAATTTCAGCACACTATATAAATTTTTCCTTACCAAGTTCCACTTACCAAAGGCGCTACACTCCCCGGCAATGGCGCCAGAAAAGAGTCTTGATGACCCACAAGTATAGGGGATCTATCGTAGTCCTTTTGATAACTAAGAGTGTCGAACCCAATGAGGAGCAGAAGGAAATGATAAGCGGTTTTCAGCAAGGTATTCTCTGCAAGTACTGAAATAAGTGGTAACAGATAGTTTTGTGATAAGATAAATGGTAACGAGCAACAAGTAACAAAAGTAAATAAAGTGCAGCAAGGTGGCCCAATCCTTTTTGTAGCAAAGGACAAGCCTGGCCAAACTCTTATAATAGGAAAAGCGCTCCCGAGGACACATGGGAATATCGTCAAGCTAGTTTTCATCACGCTCATATGATTCGTGTTCGGGACTTTGATAATTTGATATGTGGGTGGACCGGTGCTTGGGTACTGCCCTTACTTGGACAAGCATCCCACTTATGATTAACCTCTATTGCAAGCATCCGCAACTACAACAAAAGTATTAAGGTAAACCTAACCATAGCATGAAACATATGGATCCAAATCAGCCCCTTACGAAGCAACGTATAAACTAGGGTTTAAGCTTCTATCACTCTAGCAACCCATCATCTACTTATTACTTCCCAATGCCTTCCTCTAGGCCCAAATAATGGTGAAGTGTTATGTAGTCGACGTTCACATAACACCACTAGAGGTTAGACAACATACATCTTATCAAAATATCGAATGAATACCAAATTCACATGACTACTAATAGCAAGACTTCTCCCTTGTCCTCAGGAACAAACGTAACTACTCACAAAGCATATTCATGTTCATAATCAGAGGGGTAATATTGTGCATAAAGGATCTGAACATATGATCTTCCACCAAATAAACCAACTAGCATCAACTACAAGGAGTAATCAACACTACTAGTAACCTACTAGCACCAATCCCGGACTTGGAGACAAGAATTGGATACAAGAGATGAACTAGGGTTTGGAGATGAGGTGGTGCTGATGAAGATGTTGATGGAGATTGCCCTCTCCCGATGATAGGAGCATTGGTGATGACGATGGTGATGATTTCCCCCTCCCGGAGGGAAGTGTCCCCGGCAGAACAGCTCTGTCGGAGCCCTAGATCGGTTCCGCCTTGTGGCGGCGGAGTCTCGTCCCGAAAGGTTGCTTTCTATTTTTTTCTCATCGAAAGACTTCATATAGGAGAAGATGGACGTCGAAGAGCCACCAGGGGGCCCACAAGGTAGGAGGGCGTGCCCAGGGGGGGAGGGCACACCCCCCACCCTCGTGAGCAGGGTGTGGGCCCCCTGGCCTTCATTTGTGGCGATGATTTTTCTTTATTTATTTTAAGACATTCCGTGGAGTTCCAGGACTTTTGGAGTTGCGCAGAATAGTCCTTCAATGTTTGCACCTTTTCTAGCCCAGAATTCCAGCTGCCGGCATTCTCCCTCTTCATGTAAACCTTGTAAAATAAGAGAGAATAGCCATAAGTATTGTGACATATCGTGAAATAACAGCCCATAATGCAATAAATATCGATATAAAAGCTTGATGCAAAATGTACGTATCACGATGCGGCGGAGGCCTCACCGCCCCCTACTACTCCCACCGCTGGCTAGGCCATCCCTCTACTCACCCACACCCCCTGTTATTCTGCGGCGACGGCAGCCTCACACCGCAGCGAACCAGTGAACCCTCGTACTCCTCTACGCGTGGGCATCCACTGCCGCGCCTTCCCCGGCTCCGCGTCGTCCCCTTCCTAGGCCTTGCCGTCGTCCACCGCCCTGGTGCTCTCGGCGCGGCGTGGTCAACATGGTCAAGGAACGGCTTCCATCGGACGTGGACTATACGTGGAGAGGCTGACAGCTGGGTCCATGGCCGCAGCAAGGAAGTGCCTCCTTATTACGCGCAAAATAATTATTCCTCCACCTGACAGCGGGGACCCACCGGACGGGCCACCATATTTCGCGAAAAAAACGTTTCCCCCCTGACTGCTGGGACCCACCAGCTACACCTTCGCACGCAAGGAAGTGTGTCCGGGCAGAAAAAACGATTCGCCCCCCTGACTGCTGGGACCCACCAGCTACATCTTCGCAGGCAAGGAAGTGCCTGACAGTCGGGACCCACCTGGTCGAAGCGTATGTAGCGTTGTCATTCTGGTCGCGAACGTGTACGTACATACTGGTCGATGTAGAGGCGTGCACGTGTCGTAGTAGAGGCGCGCACATAGCATGTACACGTACGTACAGCGGCGAGGGTGCAAGAAAGAAAATACGGCCACGTACGTACATACGGTCAGGGTCTTGAACACCTACTCGCGCATATGTACATGGCTGGGTCGGAACGGAGAAACAGCGTCGTCGTCGTGTTCATGGGGAGGCAACGGAATGCGTCGTGTTCATTGGGAGGCAACAGAACGCGTGGGAGCCAACCGGCTGGGTCGGAACGGAATGCGTGGTCGTGTTCATCGGGAGGGCTTGGACAGAATAGGCGATGGAAACGAGGCCTGGCGTACCGCATAATGGAGGAAACGGCCTTGTGTTTGACCGACCACGTTCGAAACGGGGTCCTGTTGATCGGGAGGGGCCTGGCGCACCGCAAAACGGAGGAAACGGACCTCCTACGGTCGAAACGGGGTCCTGTTGATCGGGAGGGGTGTGGTGTACCGCAAAACGGAGGAAACGGACCTCCTACAGTCGAAACAGGGGTCCTGTTAATCGGGAGGGGTGTGGTGTACCGCAAAACGGATGAAACGGACTTGTGTTTGAGCGCTACGGTCGAAACGAGGGGGAGGGGTGTGGCGTACCGCAAAATGGGACTCCACGGGATACTGTTCATCTCCACCGTCGACCTCCTCCAGCCTCCACAGGCTCCTGTTCATCCAGCCTCCACCGCGCGCTACTCCACCGGCTACTGTTCAACCACCCCTCCACGGGCACCCCTCCACCGTCTACTGTTCATCCAGCCCTCCACACCACGGGGTCCTGTTCAACCACCCCTCCATGGCCACCCCTCCACCATCTACTGTTCATCCAGCCCTCCACACCACGGGTTCCTGTTCATCCAAAGGCAACACCACCGCTCACTGTTCATCCAACCCCCCTCCCCCCGCAATGCTCACTGTTCATCCAATCGATCGGCTTCAGTTAGCAGCAGTAGCGAAGGAATCGCTCCATCAGGTTCAGTTAACAGCCATCGATCGATCGCTCGGGTTCAGTAACGCGTAGCCTACAGTGCAATCGCTCGGGTTCAGTTAGAGCCCAACGCCTCGCTCGGCTTCAGTTAGAGCCAACGCCTCGCACACACGCGCGTACGTACGAGAGAAACGCACATCGCTCCGGCCCCGACCTCCCACCGTAACCGGCAACTCCCCGAAATTTTCCTCCCTCTCGCTTCTACCACGGTTTTTTCCGTCATGGACGGCCCAAAGAATGTCATGCAGCTACGTCTCCGGCCCGCCCAGGACGAAAAGCCCATTTTCTGTCATGATTTTTGGTCATAGAAGTAGGAGCCCACCACATCTATGATGATACCGGGTTTTGTCACAATTATCGTCATAGAAGTGTCATATGTATGACAGAAAAAAATTTCGTTCGGCCCAAAATGTCACGGATGTGTCTTTTTTTGCAGTGAGTACCGCTCCTTGGAGCGGTACTACCGCTCTGTGCGGGCTGTGAGGATAACGGTTGGATTTTCCCCACCTATAAAAGGGGGTCTTCTTCCCCAATGAACCTCATCCTTTGAGCTCGTGTTCTTCCCCCATTGTTGACCTTCTTCGAGCTTGCTAACTCTCAATCCCTCTGTGGATTCTTGCTAGCTTTTGAGGGAAAAGAGAGAGGAGAACTAGATCCACATTTCCACCAATCACTTTCTCCTCTATGTGAAGGTAACCCATTGGATCTAGTTCTTGGAGTTCTTGGTGTTCTCCTTCTTGTTCTTCCTCTCATCTTCCTCCCTAGCATTAGTTGCTTCGGTGGGATTTGAGAGAGAAGGACTTGGGCACTCCGTGTGCCCTTGCCATTGCATTTGGTGCATCGGTTTGAGTCCTCCACGTGATACGTCGAAGTTACAAGTTGTGAATCTTATTACTCTTGGGTGCTTGGTACCCTTGAGCTTGTTACTCTTGGGTGTTTGGACACCCTAGAGCTTGTTCCTCTTGGGTGCCTTGGCGCCCTAAACGGTTGGTGTTGTTCGGAGCTCAACCATTGTGGTGTAAAGCTTCGGGCAAGCGTCGGGGTCTCCAATTAGGTTGTGGAGATCGCCCCGAGCAATTTGACGGGTACCGGTGACCGCCCCCAAGGGTTGCCAAAGTGTGCGGGTTCGGTGACCGCCCCCAAGGGTCGCCATTTGTACGGGTTCGGTGACCGCCCTCAAGGGTCCCTTAGTGGAATCACGGCATCTTGCATTGTGCGAGTGCGTGAGGAGATTACGGTGGCCCTAGTGGCTTCTTGGGGAGCATTGTGCCTCCACACCGCTCCAAACGGAGATTAGCATCCTCAAGGGTGTGAACTTCGGGATACATCATCGTCTCCGCGTGCCTCGGTTATCTCTTAGCCGAGCCCTTTACTTATGCACTTTACTTTGTGATATCCATATTGTTCTTTGTCATATATCTTGCTATCACATAGTTGCTTATCTTGCTTAGCATAAGTTGTTGGTGCACATAGGTGAGCCTAATTGTTTTAGGTTTCGTGCTTGACAAATTAACCGCTAGGTTTATTCCGCATTTGTTCAAGCCTAAGCCGTAATTATTTTAAATCGCCTATTCACCCCCCCTATAGGCGACATCCTCGATCTTTCAATCGGGTCCCAACAAACACACACCGCAAAAAGAGTTACATCAAACCGATCTTCAAGGGACCATTGTATTGAGAATCAAAACAGGGAGAGAGGAAGCCATATAGCTACTAATAATGGACCCATAGGTATACAATGAATTACTCACGCATCATCGGAGAGGCACCAATGAGAACGATCAACCCCTCCTGATAGTGTCTAGATTGGATCTGGTGGTTCTGAAACTTGCGGCGACTGGAATTGTGTTTCTTCGACTCCCCTAGTGTTTTGGATTTCCGGGGTATTTATAGAGCAAAGAGGCGGTGCGGGAGTCGGAAGAGGTGGTCACAACCCACCAGGGCGCGCCCCCAGGCGCGCCCAGGTGGGCTGTGCTCCCCTCGGAGACCCCCTTTGGTACTTCTTTGTCCCAACAGGTGTCTTCTGGTTTAGAAAAATTCTCCCAAAAGTTCCGCTGCGTTTGGACTCCGTTTGGTACTGATATTCTGCGAAGTAAAAAAAACAGCAACTGGCGCTGGGCACTATGTCAATAAGTTAGTCCAAAAAGATATAAAGTTGCTATAAAATGATTGCAAAACATCCAAGAATGATAATATAACAACATCGAACAAGCTAAAGTTATAGATATGTTGGAGATGTATCACTCGTCGCCGCCCCTACGCGTCAAGGAGGAGCGTTTCCCATCGCCTCGGCGCGTGAAGGAGGAGCGACGCTCTCTGCCGCTCTGCCGCGTCAAGGAGAAGCGGCGCTTGCCGACACCCCGCCAGACTCATGGCGGCATGCCCCATGCGACAGCCGCAAAGGCGTAGTCGCATTCGCCACTACCTCGGCGGCTGCAGTAGCTCGTCCTCCCGGAGCGCCCCAACAGCAGATGAGTATGCCGGGGGACATGCGCAGCGCGGCGCGACTCCGTCGTCCCACCACCACACATCACGGTAGACCCATAGCTGGCTACTACCTAGGCCCTGGACAACTCAAAGATGACGGCGGAGACGAGCAAGCCCCGTCTGCGCAGCCTCGACGAGGAGGTGGCCAAGTACAACCAAGAGTGGTCTCACCGCGAGTCTGCCGCCATCGCCGCCTCCTCCAAGGCCCGTCGCCCTCCTCCGCCCATGTCGTCGGTAGCCGTGGTCGCTGCAGGAGCAAGCAGAGAGGATCGGCGACTTCGACAATGACTACGATGATGATGACGGAGGAGCCGCCTGGCCAGCCCGGCGTGGCCTATGAGGTCCTAATCTAAATTAAAGAATATCATCCGGTTTGTTTGAGTTTGAATTGAATTGGATCAATTTCGTTAAATTTCGTCTGTAATGCAACCGGACTATACGACTAGCTTTAAATGGCTGGCTCTCACATATGTATCCGCAGACAGATTCTTCCGTGTGTGAACGAATTGCCTATCGGTTTGCAGGTCAGATTTGGAGATGCCCATAGCATCGTTCCACCAGGCCCAGTAGTCACTCACATGTGGTCCTTTCGAACCGGAGACACACTTAGGCTGACATGCGGGCCCAACGACCGCATCCGCAGCCTTCACACCGCAAACCGAGCCAAACTGCCGCGGTATGGCTACCATCCTCGCTTGACCCTTTCCGGCCTCACCTCTCGCTTTCGCCTCCCGTCGTCGTCGCCTCTTCCTTTCTTCTTCTTCCCCTCACCGCTTCCGTTCGCATTTCCCTCCAGAAAACCCAACCGCGCAACTGCCCACTCGCCCCCCACCCAACGGCCGCGCAGACCAAACCCTCCTCCTTCCCGCCGACGACGCGCTCGCTGCCTCGATGGCGTCCTCCTCCACCGCCTCCTCCTCCGCCCAATTGGGGCTCGGCCTCGGGCTAGGGTTAGGCGCGATGGGTGGCCTGGGGCTCCTCCTCCCCGCCGACCGCGAACACGACCCGGAGCTGAAGCCGTGCTCTCCCCCCAAGGGCGTCCTACGGCTGCGCGGCGCCGTGCAGCACTACGAGTGGGGCAGCCGCGGGGACGCCTCCCTCGTCGCTCGCCTCGCCGGCGAGACAGAGGAGGGCCGCCCCTGCGCCGAGCTCTGGATAGGCACCCACCCGGCTGCCCCGTCGTCGCTAGCATCCGACGACGGCGGCGTGGTCTCGCTCAGGGAGTGGCTGGCGCGCAACCCCGCTGCGCTCCTCGGCCGCGCCGTCACCGCGCGCTGGGACGGCGACCTCCCCTTCCTATTCAAGGTGCTCTCGGTGGCGAAGCCGCTCTCCATCCAGGCGCATCCGGACAGGGAGCTCGCCAGGGCGCTCCACGCGCTGCGCCCTACCACGTACCGCGACGCCAACCACAAGCCTGAGATGGCCGTTGCCGTCACCGAGTTCCGCGCCCTCTGCGGCTTCGTCAGCGTCCAGGTTTGTGCCCCTGCATTCCTTGCGTGCACGTACTGTTGAATCGCTGCTGTGTTGAATGGCCGATTCATTTCCATCTACGCTGATCTGCGATTGTTCTAATGGTTTGGTTGACCTGGAATTATTAATAGGGTCAGCTGATGCGTTGAGTTAGTTACTTAGCGAAGTTTGATGCGGTAGGTGGATTGTTTATTCGACGTGGCAAGCAGATTCCCAATATGATTCCTGATGGGTTGGTGGGATGAGCTGACCAATGTCAAAATACCAAGTGGGGTGTGGATCTGGCTGCTAACGAGTTTGATAATAATAATAGAGATTTGTAACTGTAGAATAGTGTAATTGCTCACTGACAGCCCAACGATCAAGGTCTGATTATTCGCAGAAGTACCATCTGCATTTAGGTGAGCAACCCTTGTTTCTTTTTTAGAAATTTTGTCAGAAGAAGAGTTTAAAAACAGAGTATGAACATGCTGGCAAATCACTTGCCTTCCATGAGGTACCGTGGTCCTTGTTCAGAAGACAGTGATGGCGTCCAGCAAGTTGTCCTGGATATGCCTCGGCGGCATTGGCATCTTAATTGTTGGCCCCATGCACACATTCTGTTCAAATCACATCCAGCGATGTGGTTGGAAAAGTTCGCTGGTTTGGTAGGTGGCAGGAAATTTATGGATAGTCAAAGCCGCTGTGCAATTGGCGTTGCCTGATGTTTGTTCGACTGAATTTGCTATGTGGCAATAGTTTTTTTTATTGCATACCAGATGGGTAAATAAGGGTTATTAGGATAACTATTAGACTCTTGTAAAATATTTACAGTGAAGTTTAGATTCTTGTTGGCTAAATGGTTAGTGTAGCTAAAGTATTGTAAGAGGCACTCCTCTTTTCTTGACTAATAATTAGATAGGTACGTTTAGGGAGGGAAGTATGGAGCAGAGAAACCTTTGCTATATTCATTTTGGAAGAACTATCCTGTTTCGTAGAAAGTACAGTTTACCTCTTTTTAGATGCTTCAAATTCTATCTTGCATTGGTTATATTCTTCCAAAAAGGATGCATGGTGTTCCAGATAGTGCAAACACTCGGTTGTTGAAAATGTGGGCTATGATATTAACTATGAGCTTCTGGAACTGTAAGCAATTAACAGTCGATCATTTTAGAATCAAGTACTGATTTATTCATACTGTGGTCCAGGAGCTCAAGGATGTTTTGAGGACTGTACCTGAGGTTCGAATGTTAGTTGGCAAAGAAGATGTTGTGAAGCTTATGACTGCCAAAGAGCACGATGGAGGTATTGGAGTAAGGTCATATCTGCAATCAGCTTTTACTAAGCTAATGGCAACAAGCAAAGAAGCAGTTGCTGAAGCAATTTCCAAATTAAAGAGTCGCTTGAATGGGGAGATAAAGGTAAATATCTTTGCTGGGTTATTGGCATAGACAATTTCATGTTCATTTGAATTACCTATGATTGTGTTCACTGGGAGGTTGATGTCAGTATCTCTCGTTTCCTAGTGCTCTAGTATCTGCAATTGTTTTGTCCATGTTTGTGTATCAACCATAAGCAGCTCCTCCGTTTTTTATTTTCTTTCTTAACAATGGTGGAAGTGAAAGTCGTAGGAAATGTCTAGGAAAAGCATAGTTGAATGCTGCCTACCAGTCATGTAGGTCAATCGTGTCCTATATGACAGTAATTTTTTGAGACCTACACTTGGCTATTAAATGCTTTTGGTTAATTATTTATTTATTTTTTGCTTTCCAGGTTCTTACAGTTCCAGTGTCTAAAAATTATTTTAGGCCAACTGTACAGTATAAAAAATATAGTAAATATGAGTAACTGATTTCATTCTTCTATGATATGTCTTTATATATGAAAATTGGTTATTTATGATGTACGATGATCCCTGCTAAGCATCCATGGCTGAATGGTTAAAGCAACCAACTCATAATTGGTAAATTTATCGGTTCAATTCCTGCTGGATGCACACGAATGGGAACGGTCCATAAGTCTATTGGAACTGACTCTCTATCCATGGAATCTCTGGAACTCAGAGAATAGGAGGGAAATTAGATTTATGGATGGAACCAAATATGCAGTATTTACAGAAAAATGTCTTGGGAAAGAGTCAATATACTTTTAGTGTTGAATCGGGTTTCACTAAGACAGAAATAAAACATTGGGTCGAACTCTTCTTTGGTGTAGGTAGCTGTGAATAGCTGTCGACTACCTGGAAAAGGTAGAAGAATAGATCTGAATTTGAATTGTTACTTGTCCTTAAAGACTGCACGTATAAACTATGTATGCGCTATGCTATAAATAAGTAAACATGAATTTTGATAGCTGCTTCAGAGTAACATCTCAATCCGCTGAAGGGAATGCATAAGTACCAATATTTATGGAGCTGCCCTGGTGGGAGTAGGATTGCTATAACTACGCACTAGTGTAGTTGATGGTTGTCTGGGAATAATTGATTTTGCTCTAGGATCCTACCTATGGAACACGTAGACACCGAAGAAGTATTCATTTCAACTCAAAAAAATTCTGGGAGTATTAAGCTGGGTATTTAATTTGGAAGGTGATGGTTGTGAATATTAACGATGAGACAATCAAGCTAACTAGGTACTCCCTCCGTCCGAAAATACTTGTCATCAAAATGGACAAAAAGGAATGTATCTAGAACTAAAATACATCTAGATACATCCTCTTTTATTCATTTTGATGACAAGTATTTCCGGACGGAGGGAGTAGTAATCATCGTTTGGTTGTAGCCACCAAAGTGATATCACTGCTTGCTGAAGCTAATTATTCAGTTATATCGTAGTGGGCAGCCAACATCATTTGGTAATGCATGTCCCAAGTATTCAGTACAAATTAGGTAGTTGAAAATCTCACTAAGATACATGTAACTAGACTATTAACTTCTGCACTGCTGCTTTCCCTGTGGAGGAGTTTTCCTAATTGAAAATCTTATGAAGTTTTACTTTGCATTTGGAGCCAGTATATAATCTGAAAACTATTGCAAGCATAAGATATCTTTGTTATTGGTGTCTTTGTTCTTTTCCTCACAGCACATTGATTTATTTTCTGCTACTTTCATTTTGCTGTCTTGGTGTTACTTGAGTCAGGATCATCACACCATTAGGAATATACATATGCAGCTATTGCTGGTTTGAAGAAAAAGTCAATATGTTTTGGAAAACCTAGTATTTGTAATTTAACTATTTGCACTGATAATGTCTTCTCCCATTCAGATTAGAACCTTTACAGAGAAGGAGCAACTAGTTTTATCACTAGAGCAGCAGTACCCAGGAGATGTTGGCGTTTTATCAGCATTTTTCTTTAACTATGTTAAGCTCAGCCCTGGTGAAGCGCTTTACATTGGTGCCAACGAACCACATGCATATCTATCAGGAGAGTGTGTTGAATGCATGGCTACCTCAGACAATGTAATTCGTGCTGGTCTGACTCCTAAGTACAAAGATGTCCAAACTCTTTGCTCCATGCTGACATACAAGCAGGTTTGTTTTTTTGTGTTCCTTTCATTTGTACCTCTAGTGTCCTGTTTATAATCTCAATTCTTTTGGCATGCAGTTTCTTTATTTGCCATATTGTGTTCATTTTTGTCAGCATACAGCTTAGCATCATCTATCGGCAGTCAGTAGTGTTTCTGATTATTTTTTGCTGCAGGTTAATTGTAATAGGTTATTTTGTTACATGCTAGTGTGCTAAAATCGGTTGTTTGTAACATAATTTGGCAATTAGAAGTGGTTTTTGAAAACATTTGGAGTTTGATCACATTGAGAGACTTTGGCTGGAATATCCGATGGGCCAATGAGGCTTTTACATATGTTGCTTAAATATTCTCTAAAACTCTATGCTTTATTCCCTTAAGTAATACACATTTGATCTTGTGCATGCAGATGTTCCCCGAAATTTTGCAAGGTGTTCTGGTTCAGCCATATGTAATTCGTTACACACCCCCATTCGATGAGTTCGAAGTTGATCGCTACTTACTACCTCAAGGTGAATCGGTTACCATGTTACCAGTGCCTGGCCCATCCATCTTCCTCGTCATGACTGGGGAGGGCGAGATCCAGGCTGATGGCATGCCTGACAAAGGAGTAGCAAAGGAAGGGGATGTTTTCTTTGTGCCGGCACGCACGGAGGTGAAGCTTCACGCTTCTGGCCCTGGGTGCTTGCAGCTGTACAGAGCCGGAGTAAACAGCAGATTCTTCTGTTGACATGGATAACCCTCCAGATGGGTAATTTCAAGGGCCATGGTTGTTGCAAGAGGGATCACCCGGTGTTCGTACTATGTTACCAGGTTTTTACATGCACATCAAGAATACTGAACTTGTTGTAAGGTTAGTTAGCCAAAGTTTATCATAGTGTATAGGCAAGTCGAGAGTTGAGTCCATTCGTTCATATCTTAATCATGTTTACGTATTCATAGGCATCTAATTTTCAGTAAGCTGGGATGAGAAAATGCAGTCTGTAGTTGAGCTTCAACTATCTATATGTGTACATGGAAATTGGGAAGGAAAATTAATGCCTTGTTATCTCGTGCTTAATAGTGTTCGAAAACGTTTCGTGCATGTGTTTGGTCCCAAGAGAGGTCTTTCCCTGCCTCATTGTAAAGGATGAAGTTGATGCCCTGGATTGGAGAGTGTCGAGGCGTGCGGCATGGATGAACAGATGCTACAGACTGCGGAGTAGGGGTTGAAAGGTGAACGCAAAGGCTGAATTAGAACGACCAACCACAGTACCACCCGGAAGCATGTCAAGAATGTTATTGGACTGTAAGTGTGGAAGTGCTCACCTGGTAAGATGATGTGCTAGCTCTAATGGTTGAGTCCCTTTGGAATTCATCTTTGTTCATTGATTTGGAATCCTCGCTGCTGCCGCTGGCCACGGAGGAGAGCAACGGTGCACGGACACGTCAGCGGCTATGCATTCCATGATGATATGGAATTCTGGGTGGCCGTGTCAGTATGGATGCACTGACCATGGCGATCAAGCAGAGCAAAGGGCGTAACCCAAGAGAGAAAGCGGGATCGAAGGTAGAGCGGGAAGGAGGAATAGAGTGGGCCGTAAGCTTAGTCGTGGGGGCCCAGGGCCATAGAGAGTGTGGGCTGCGTGTGGCCAGAGTCGAGTGTGCGCGGTTATAAGCACAGTGGCGTGTGTATCGAAGACAAGTTGAATTTGAAATAGATCATTCTATCCTCTCCCTTTCTGTGGCTTGTCTCTCCTGCCGTCCCCTACCTTCTCTCGTCTCAATCCCCTTCTCTACTTGACAAACCCTAGCTCCTATCCCTAGATCCGCCGGCTGACCTCGCTGACGACAAGGGTGTGACAATCTGGTATCAGAGGCTTTCGATTCCGGGACGCGTTCCGCTGCCGCTCAGCCGTACCCAGCAAATTCCGAGGCGAAGGTTGCAGATCACCTACGGGTTTGATCGGCGTAATTCCGGACCTGAGGTGGGTTGACTGAGCGGGTTTCGCGACGGCGCCGTTCAAGCCTAGCGCTCAGACCCTGCATCTGTCGAGCGGGATGGAGGCGCTGGAGGCGCGGATGCTCAAGGAGTTCGCGGCTCTCAGAGCGGCGCAGAGTAAGCTGGATGCGGCCGAGGGGATATCGGAGCGGCTGGAGGCCATGGACGCGAAGCTCGCGGAGCAGGCGCTGCTGCTGGATCAAGTTCAGATGAAGGTCAACCTCTCCTGCGATACGTTGGGCAAGGTGCAACAGGAACAAGTCCAGGCGAGCAGGGTGGAGAAACAGGGGCAGCGTAATTGGATGCCGAAAATGGATTTTCCCAAGTTCGATGGATCTGGGGTGCGAATTTGGTTGGACAACTATGAATCATTCTTCCTGCTGTACAATATTTCAGAGAACTTTAAGGTCACCTCTGCCTCTCTGAATATGACCGACAATGCAGCACACTGGTTTCAGGCGTTCAAACAGCAAGGGGTGTGGCCAAATTGGCAGCAGTTTTGTGAGGCCATTTTGTTGGAGTTTGATGTAAATGTTCACAGAGAACTGATGAAATCCCTGATGCTGCTCAAGCAAGTAAATACTGTGGAAGAATACAAGATACAGTTTCATCAGCTGGTGTACAACATCAGGTTATATGAACCAGCAATTAGTGACACTTTCCTGGTCACTAGGTTCATCATGGGTCTCAAAGAGGAATTGAGGGCTGCGGTGGAACTTCAGTTACCAAGCACAATTCAAATGGCTGCTCTGTATGCTGGAGTGCAAGAGGGACTTCTGGCACAACAGAAGCTAGGCAGATTTGCTGACAAACCTAGTGCACAGCGAGCAACTTATACCAGAAATGAGAACAAAACTCAGTTTGCACCAGGGGAATTATGGAAGGCCAAACAACTGAAGGAGTACATGAGAGCAAATGGACTCTGTTACAGCTATGGAGAGAAATATACTCCAGGTCACACCTGTAATTCTGCTCCAGGCCCCACTGCTCACATTAAAGCAGCCGAAGCTGTGGATCCTCATTTGATCATTTCTGATGCAGTGTTGGATGCCTTGTTAGTGGATTCCCAAGAAGAGTGTGCTGCTATTTCAGTACAAGCAATGTCTGGGGCACCACATCCCAAGACAATTCAACTTAGAGCACTGATTGGCAATCAGGTGGTGCTCATTCTAGTGGATTCTGGTAGCACACACACGTTTGTGGACCAAAATCTGTTGACCAGATTGTAGATTACTCCTGACAAGTTAGACAACCCTTTGACAGTTAAAGTGGCTAATGGAGAGAAAGTAGCTTGTACTGACATTGTTCCCAATTTAACTTGGTGGCTGCAAGGACAGAGTTTCTCCAGTCCTATGAGGGTTTTTCCACTGGGCAGTTATGATATCATTCTAGGTATGGACTGGCTTGAACAACAAGGAGTTATGCAATGTCACTGGGCAGAGAAATGGATCCAGTTTCAGCACAAAGGAACAACAGTCAAGTTACAAGGAGTGTTACCCACACCAGTGTCTGATCTTAAAGAACTTCCAGCAGATCAACTTGCAAAATGGGAAAAGGGGAATGATATATGGGCAATTGCTCTTATACATCCAGTTTTTGAAAAACCCAAATCAGTGGATGCACCTGTGGCACAGACAACTCCGGCTGTTGTTCAAGAGGTGTTACACCAGTTTGAAGATGTATTCAGTGAACCCAAGAGTTTACCTCCTGCCAGAGCATTTGATCATGCAATCCATTTACTGCCTGGTGTTGTACCTGTGAACAGCAGGCCTTACAGATATTCTCCTCTTCAGAAGGATGAAATAGAGAGACAGGTTAAAGAGATGATTGAAGCTGGGATAGTCACACCTAGTATCAGTCCCTTTGCTTCACCTGTTCTACTGGTCAAAAAGAAAGATGGCTCTTGGAGATTCTGTGTGGATTACAGAAAATTGAATGCTATTACTGTCAAAAGCAAATTTCCTATGCCAGTGGTAGATGAGTTACTAGATGAGCTAGCTGGCACCAAATGGTTTTCAAAATTGGATCTGAGATCTGGATATCATCAGATAAGGATGGTGCCTGAGGATGAACACAAAACAGCTTTTAAAACTCATCATGGCCATTTTCAGTTCAAGGTGGTACCCTTTGGGCTGGCTATTGCCCCTCGTACTTTTCAGTGTGTTATGAATTACATATTTGGCCCTCACAACAGAAAGTTTGTGCTTGTTTTTGTGGATGATATACTTGTTTTTAGTGCAACACTAGAAGACCACATTGAGCATCTTCAGACTGTATTTCAGATTCTGAGAGAAAATCAGTTTTATGTGAAAGCCAACAAGTGCTCATTTGCACAACAGTCCATGGAGTATTTAGGGCATATTATTTCTCACCAGGGAGTGGCAACAGACCCTGCCAAGACTTCTGCTATGGTGCAATGGCCTGTGCCTCAAAATGTCACTGAGTTGAGAGGGTTTCTGGGTCTAACTGGATACTACAGAAAATTTGTCCAAAATTATGGTCTGCTGGCAAAACCATTGACAAATCTCCCGAAAAAGCAAAGTTTTCAATGGAGTGAAGAAGCACAAACAGCCTTTCTGTTACTAAAGGAAGCAATGGCCAGTACACCAGTGCTGCAACTGCCAGATTTCTCTAAAACATTCTGTGTGGAAACTGATGCCTGTGACACTGGAGTAGGAGCAGTGCTGACACAGGAAGGCCATCCTATAGCCTTCTACAGTAAGGCACTGGGAGTTAAGAATCAGAAGATCTCTATATATGAAAAAGAATTTCTGGCAATTATGATAGCTGTGGATAAGTGGAGACAGTATCTCTCCAGAGGCCCTTTTGTCATTAAAACTGATCATCAGAGCCTCTGCCATTTGGGAGATCAACATTTGACCTCAGATTTACAGAGGAAAGCAATGACAAAACTGGTGGGTCTGCAGTTTTCTATTCAGTATAAGAGAGGGGTGGAAAACACTGTGGCAGATGCTCTGTCTAGAGTAGCACATCTCTTTGCAGGGACTGCAGTATCTGTTGGACAGCCCTTATGGATTCAGGAAGTTCTGAACTCATACACGGTGGATCCAGCGGCACAAGAAATGCTACAGAAACTGGCAATAGACCCTCAGGCAGTTCCAGGATTTGTGTTGCAGGACCATCTGATAAAGCACAATGACAAGATCTGGGTAGGAGCTAATTCAGGGTTGCACACCAGACTAATTCAGGCTTTCCATTCGACCCCAGTGGGAGGTCATTCTGGCATTTTACCCACTTATCACAGAGTGAAGCAGCTGTTCAGTTGGCCCAGCATGAAAGGAGATGTGGAGAATTTTGTTAAGCAGTGTAACATCTGTCAACAGGCAAAACATGAGCTATGCAAGTCCCCAGGTTTGCTGCAACCTCTCCCTATACCTGATGGGCCCCGACAATGTATTAGCATGGATTTTATTGAAGGACTGCCCAAGTCAGAGGGCTACAGCACAATCCTGGTGGTGGTAGACAGATTCTCTAAGGTAGCTCACTTTATCCCTCTCAAACACCCGTTTACTGCTGCTGCTGTTGCCAAAGCTTTCCTCAACAATATTGTCAGATTGCATGGATTACCCCTGTTCATTGTCTCTGATCGAGACAAAGTGTTCACAAGTGCATTCTGGAGGGAACTTTTTAAGGTGTGGGGTACAAAGCTGCAGATGAGCACAGCATATCACCCTCAAACCGACGGTCAAACGGAGCGAGTAAACCAGTGTCTTGAGATGTATCTGCGGTGTGCAGTGCATGATGCTCCTGCCAAATGGGCAACTTGGCTGCCCCAAGCAGAGTTTTGGTACAACACATCCTTTCATTCAGTGATTGGGTGCAGTCCATTCAAGGCTCTGTATGGCCACGATCCAAAGATTGGGCAATTGCCAGCACCGAGTACATCACTAAATCCGGATGTTCAGGCATGGATAACTGACCAAACTCAACACACAGCGCTTCTGAAGGAACATTTGGCACGAGCTTAGTTCAAATATAAGCAGTATGCAAACAGAAAGCGCTCGCCCAGGGAGTTCTCTGAAGGGGAAATGGTATATTTGCGCCTGCAACACTATGCCCAGTCGTCAGTGGTCAATCGCCCGTGTCCAAAGCTAGCTCTGAAGTTTTTTGGACCCTACAGAATCTGCAGTAAGGTGGATAATGCAGCCTACAAACTGGAATTGCCAAAGGGGAGCATGGTGCATCCAGTGTTCCATGTATCTCAGCTCAAAGCACATGTTCCGGACCATACACCAGTGTTTCATACTCTGCCAGTGCCACTCGACCTGTTAGTGCCGGGAGTGGTACCAGAGGAGATCCTGGATCGACGATTGGTGAAAAAAGGGAATGCAGCCTTGTTGCAGGTTCTCATCAAGTGGTCATTAGTACCGTCTTCTTCAGCAACATGAGAAGATTACCAAGTGGTCAAGGCACGATTTCCGGACGCACCAGTCTGGGGACCAGCTGGTTCTCAAGGAGGGGACTCTGTCAATATGGATGCACTGACCATGGCGATCAAGCAGAGCAAAGGGCGTAACCCAAGAGAGAAAGCGGGATCGAAGGTAGAGCGGGAAGGAGGAATAGAGAGTGGGCCGTAAGCTTAGTCGTGGGGGCCCAGGGCCATAGAGAGTGTGGGCTGCGTGTGGCCAGAGTTGAGTGTGCGCAGTTATAAGCACGGTGGCGTGTGTATCTGTAAGTGCATCTAGTGCCCCTTAGTGATTTTGGTGTACTGAAGACTTATAGGTTAAGGGACTGATGCGTTTGTGAGTGTACACATGTCTATAAGTCTATGAGGAGTTTGATATTTATAGAGAAAGTCGACCCCTAAAAATGAAGTTCTTCGACTGAAGACTTTGATATTCTGAAGACTTTCTGAAGACTTTGAAAGTGAAGAAATTGGTGTGACCTTGAAGACTTGATATTCACTTGAGGAACATGAAGCGTGAAGACTTTTGTTTTTGTAGTTTCATTTTCTCTTTCTTGAGTCATAGGAAACACCGTATTGTTAAAGGGGGTCGAGGAAATACTAAGGAAAAATTTCCATGTGATGCTCAACTCAAAATCCTACACCTACCAATCCCTTCAAGTGAAGCCATTGGAAATCTCATACAGTTCAGTCAATTTCTTCAGTGACAGAGACGCAGTTCTTCTGGTCACTGAGGACTTTGCTCTGACTGAGGAGTTAGGAATTCGCCAGTGCGAATTGCCTACACAGTGAGGAACATGATAGCCCTGAGGAATTTGAGAGTCAAATTTCTGACCGTTGCTGTGCTGCGCGCCGGCTGTCCCAAAATATCTTATCCACCTAACGGTCATATCATTGAAGGGCATTTATGTCTTATCATGTCGGGCTGCTCCCTAGGCTATAAATAGCCACCCCCTACAACCACTAGCTGGTTGGCTGCTCCGAGAGAACTTGACACTTGTCATTTGAGAGCAACCCATCCTCCGAGGACTTTGAGCGAAAATCATCAAGTGAGGAAAATCCCAAAACCAAACCCCCACAAACCCAAAGTGATTGAGCATCACTGAAGAAATTGATCCTGCGTGGATCCGATGCTTGTTACCTTTAAAGACTGTGCTTCTTCCAGACGGTTAGGCGTCATGGTCTAGAGCATCCAAGAGGAATTGTGGATTGCCGAGTGACCAAGTTTGTGAAGGTTTGGAAGTCGCCTGAAGACTTACCACGAGTGATTGGACGAGGTCTGCGTGGCCTTAGTTCAAGGAGAATACAGTGAGGACTGGGTGTCCTGAGCTGCGTGCTCAGTGACTGGGTGTCCGGGACTGCGTGTCCTCGAGTTTAAATACTCATCCGCTCCAACCAGACGTACAACTGAGACAGCAGTTGGAACTGGTTTACCAAATCTTTGTCTTCACCAACTAACTGGTTCTATTTCCTCAACCCTTTCATTTCCTCATTACTGTGTTGAGTGTTTGTTCATATCTGTGCTTGAAGACATTGACTGAAGACTTTCTCAATTTCCTGAGTTCAATTTCTTCAGTTTGTTTGTCTTCATCTTGTGTTATCCTGTGATTACGCTTTCTGTACTCTGTGCTAGTCTTCATTTCATCATGATGACCATGCTTGTATTCTGTTGTGCTTACTTCTGAGTACTTATTCCACTGTAAGTAGTTCTTCGCTAAGGAATTTCCTCACCAGCAAATTTCTCAGTGAAGAATTCATAAAAATCGCCTATTCACCCCCCCTCTAGTCGATATAACGCACTTTTAATTGGTATCAGAGCAAGGTACTCCCTTGTTCTGTGTGATTTTGGTTTAACCGCCTGGAGTTTTAGTTATGTCGACCGCAGGTATGATCAAGGTCTCGGCTGGGTGTCCTACCTTTGATGGGACGGACTACCCCTACTGGAAGAACAAGATGCGAATGCATCTTGAGGCAATTGATAACGATTTCTGGTATGTTATGGAAAATGGTGTTCCCTCTGTCTCACCCTCACTGAACGCTACCGATGTGAAGAGATTCAAGCAACTCGATTCTCAAGCGAAGAATATCATATGTGGCCATCTGAGCAAAGGACAGTATGGAAGAGTGAGTGCTTTGGAAACTGCTAAGCTTATCTGGGATAGGCTGTCCAAAGTAAATGAAGGAGTCTCAACTCAGCGTGACTCTCGAGTTGATGTTCTTCAGAATCTCTTCAACCGCTTCAAAAGACTCGACAATGAAAATGTCCAACAAACCTTTGATCGCCTCACTGACATCTCAAATGAGCTTCAAGCCCTCGGTGCCACTGACATCACTGATCATGAGGTGGTGAAGAAACTGTTGAGATCGCTTGATTCCTCATTTGATACTCTGGGACTGATGATACAAGAACGTGCTGACTACAAGTCACTTGATCCTGCTGATATCCTCGAAAGGCTAAATACTCACGAGTTCCAGCTTGCTGAAAAGAGAGATCTCTATGGTTCAAACTATGGCAAACCACGTGCCTGAAGGCCAAGGCTATGTCTGACTCTGAATGTGAGGATTCTGGTAGTAGCCTTGGTGATCCTGAAGAATTGAGCCAGGAGCTAGCATTGCTCGTGAAGAAATTCCAGAAGTTCTCAAGACATAGTCGCTTTGGAAAATCCTCAAGAAGCAGTGATTCCTCATCCAGTGACTATAAGAGAAGGCTGTGCCACAAATGCAAAAAACCTGGTCACTATATTCAAGATTGTCCTCAGTGGGAAAAGGAAATGAAGAAGAAGAAATACAAGGATTACAGTTCTGATGATGCGAAGAAGAAGAAGAAATCATCAAAATCTTTGTCATCAAAATCCTCGAAGTCTTCATCTCACAAGAAGAGCAGCTCCAAGAAGGCTCGGGCATTCATTGGCAAGGAAATGGACTCTGAAGCTGAATCTGAGGAAAATGAGGAAGAGGAGGCGTCTGAAGAATCCAAATCTGGTGTGGCGAGTCTGGCCTTCGCTACTGCTTTCGTCAGCAAGTCCATCTTCAACACTGAAGAAACTGACCCCACCGACAAGCCTGATGAAGATAATGATGGCAACGCTCCCACCTATTGCTTCATGGCGAAAGGTGCAAAGGTACTCAAATACAACTCCTCTGAATCTAGTGAAAATGAATCTGATGAGGATCTCAAGCCCAGCTACTCTAAACTTGCTAAGATTGCTGTAAAACAACAACGGGCTTTTGAAAAGGTTCAAAACATGCTAGACAAAAGTGATGATATGTTGGGTGAAGAAATGGATCGCACTAAAGCCCTGACTGAAAATCTTTAGAGACTTCAGTCTAGGTTTGATAACCTTCAAAGTCATCATAACACTCTCTTATCTGATCATGAGAAACTTTCTTATGAATTCCTTCAAGAAAAGCAAGATCATGAGAAGCTTTCCTCTGAATCTCTTCAAAGAAAGGAAGATCTTGAAAAGCTAAGAGTGTGTTATGAAGATCTTCAGAAGGAGCGCGATTCATTACTAGCTCAACAAATCAGCGCTTCTCAGGAAGAATTTGTTCCTCCATGCTTAAAGTGCATTGAACGTGAATCTGCTAATTCCTCACCTGAATGTTCAAATGCTTCAACTGTTACAAATTCTTCACTTGCCTCTGCTATCACTAATTCCTCATCTGAGGACATTGCTAGTATCACTGACAATGCAGGGCTGAAGGAATTGTACATGACAGGCATGTACAAAAGCCTCAAAGGGCATCAGACACTTTGTGATGTGCTTAAAAAGCAGATCCTCAACAGAAACCCTAGGAAAGAGGGTATTGCCTTTGAGAGGAAACTCAATGCTGATGGAACATATTGGAAGCCTGAGCAGTACCCCAAAACCTCATGGGTTGGTGCAAAGGGACCTCCAGTTGATCCATCTAACTTATCTGGCTTTACATGTGAATCTCCTCATTCTTCTGATGAGTCATTTGACTCCAATTATAAACTGTTCAAAAATCAGAATCGTGAAGTATTTGCTAGATATGTTGGCACTAACTGCAGGAACGGTTCCCCTATGAAGAAAATCTGGGTTCCCAAGAGTTATGTTGAAAGTCTTCAGGTGAATGTCCTCATGACACCACCTATGAAGAACAGGAACCCCAGATCGAATTCTTCATATGGTCCAAATTCTTCATATGGATCCAAGTCCTCATACGGACCAAATTCCTCACATGGATCAAATTCCTCAAAAGGATGAAACTCCTCGTATGATTATCATCATGCTAACAACTCTGTCTCGCAGGGTAGAGCTAAGGGCTATGATTATGTGCATTATTCTTCAAACCATTATGTTCATAAGTCCTCGAAGAATTTCTCTGCTTATTCATATGCTTATCCTAACCCCTCTTATGTGAAACGAAATGGTTTGGCATCTTTGCCACCATTCTCATATGGTGCTCGCAGAGTGATGAACTCTTTGCCACCCTTTCAGATGTGGGTGGTGAAGAAAAAGAACTAATCTACTGCAGGGTCAGGTCTCCAGACGTGCTTTAACGTCTGAAGAATTTGCTGGGGACCTGACGAAATTGCCTGAAAGGACGCAGGCGAATCATGATGAAATGAACTTTCATTTCACACGTCCTCATACTGCTATATCTGTTTACTGCTTGATGAAATTCATCTGATGAACTTGATATCATATTCTTCACTGATGAAGCATATGAGATTGTAAGCTACACTAATTCATCTGCAGGATGATCAACCCAAAACTACTGAATGGGTCCTCGATAGTGGATGTACGAATCACATGACTGGTGACCAGAATCTATTGATGGATGCTCCCTTATCACTGTCACCTCTGAAGCATATCATCTTTGCTGACAAAGGCAAAAGTCAGGTCTTGGGTCTTGGTAAGGTTGCGATCTCTAAGGATAAACACATGGACAAAGTCATGCTTGTTGAGTCCTTAGGATACAATCTCATGTCAGTCTCAATGCTTTGTGATCTTGATATGGTTGTTGTCTTTGGCAAGTATTGCTGTGTTGTGATTATGGAAGTTGACAATTCCAAAGTCTTCGAAGGCTTTAGGAGAGGAGATTTGTATATTGTTGATTTCTCTACAGGACCACAACCAGCCGTGTGTCTACTTGCAAAAGCTTCAGAAGGCTGGCTATGGCATCGACAACTTGGTCATGCAGGCATGAGGAATTTGCACACGCTTGCAAAGAAGAAACATGTCATTGGCATTGAGAATGTCAAATTCCTCAAGGATCACTTATGCGGAGCCTGTGAAGCTGGAAAAATGACCAAGGCCAAGCATCCAACGAAGACTATCATGACCACCACTCGTCCATTCGAATTGCTTCACATGGACCTCTTCAGACCTAATCATTACTCAACAGTCACTAATGATGCATCTCTATATGGTTTTGTCATTGTTGATGATTATTCTCGATATACATGGGTACACATTGTTACTTACAAACATGAAGTGCAGGAAGTCTTCAAACGATTTTCCTCGAGGGCTTCAACCAACTTTGGTGTGAAGATCAAGCACATCAGAAGTGACAATGGAACTGAGTTCAAGAATTCCGGTCTTGATGCCTATCTTGATGAACTTGGTATTACTCATGAGTTATGTGCTCCCTATACTCCTCAGCAAAATGGCGTCGTGGATCGCAAGAACAGAACTCTTGTTGAGATGGCTCGCACTATGCTTAATGAATACAAAACGCCTCAGCGTTTTTGGATTGATGCAATTGATACTGCGTGCCACATCATCAACAGAGTATATCTTCACAAATTCTTCAAGAAGACGGCCTATGAACTCCTCACTGACAAGAAACCCAATGTGAGTTATTTCAAAGTCTTCGGTGCTAAATGTTGGATTAGAGATCCTCACCACAACTCTAAATTTGCACCGAAAGCACATGAAGGTTTTATGCTTGGTTACGGAAAGGACTCACACACCTACAGAGTCTTCAACATTGTTCTTCACAAGATTGTTGACACTGTAGATGTGCGGTTCGATGAAACTAATGGCTCGCAAAGAGAGCACCTACCTTCTATGTTAGATGAACCAGCACCTGAGGATTCTATCAAGTTCAAGGCAACTGAGGATGTCATTCCTACTGAAGAATCTGCTGAAGAATTCATTCTAGTTCATGAAGAACGTCGAGCTGATGCACCTGAAGAAAATGCTGAGGAAAATGGTGCTGAAGAAAATGCTGATCAAATTCCTCAGCGACAACCAGCTCATCCTCGCGTTGCAAAAGAAGTGCAAGTGGAGAAGATCATCAATGACATTAGTGCACCAGGTCCTCTCACACGCTCAAAAGCTTCACATTTATCTAACTTTTGTGGGCACTATGCTTTTGTCTCTATCACAGAGCCCACTAAGGTAGATGAAGCATTTTTGGAGCCGGAGTGGATTGGCACAAAGTGGATCTACCGCAACAAGCAAGATGAAAATGGCCTTGTGGTGAGGAATAAGGCACGACTGGTAGCTCAAGGCTACACACAGGTTGAAGGAATTGATTTCGATGAAACTTTTGCACCTGTTGCTAGACTTGAGGCTATTCGCATATTACTTTCTTATGCTAATCATCATGATATCATCTTATATCAAATGGATGTGAAAAGTGCATTCCTCAATGGTAAGCTTGAGGAAGAAGTATATGTTGCTCAACCCCCAGGTTTTGAAGATCCAAAGAATCCTGACAAAGTCTTCAGACTCAATAAGGCCCTCTATGGCCTCAAGCAAGCCCCTCGGGCGTGGTATGATACATTGAAGGAATTCTTTGTAAAGAATGGCTTCACACCCGGTTCACTCGACCCTACTCTCTTTACTAAATCTTATGATGGTGAACTGTTTGTGTGCCAAATATATGTTGATGATATTATCTTTGGCTGTACCGACCAACGTTATAGTGATGAATTTGCCTCTCCTCTGCGACAATGAGAGCGCCATCAAGATTGCTCACAACCCAGTTCAGCACTCGAAGACAAAGCACATTCAGATTGGTCATCATTTTCTTCGTGATCATGTGTTGAAGGGCGACATCTCCATTGAACATGTGAAGACTGAAGAACAACTAGCTGATATCTTCACTAAGCCCATGAGAAGAGATTTAGCAAGTTGCGGTGTGAGATAAATATCTTAGAGTCTTCGAATGTTCTTTGAAAAGGACACACATCCTAACACTTATGCAAAATTGATGACTTAGATGTGCAACACATGAAGAAATGTTTTTCTTCAATCAATGAAGAATAACATTCTAAGTGTGAAGAAATTAATGAAGAATTTGATTCTCAGAACCCTACGACAATTGTACGCGGTGTCTGAAATCATCATTCTTATATGGTGGGTCACACCACCACAAAAAGTTGAAAATCTTCAATTTGAGTTTTTCCTCATTTTTGAAAGTCTTCAGTTTTTCAAATTCTTCAACTTTGCAAAATCTTCACTATTTCTGTCATTTTTCTTCATTGGCTATATATATATATATATATATATGAGTATATGTCCTCTACAACATTCACTTATGGCTATTTTTTTCAAGTTTTTTTTTCTGCTAAGTGAATGTGATCGGACCCTTCCCCCTCTATGCTATACTCAACCCAATCCATTCACAAATTCTTCATGTGCGTTCTATTTGAAACTCGTTCAATGTCTTCACTGTGTCCTTGTCAGCTGAAGAAATTGAGAACGAAACTTTAAAACAAATCTTATCCAGATTTTCGGTTTTGCCACTCAAACCGTTCCGCATCCCACGATGCATTATTATATTCACCCACGATCTTACACGATCTCATCTGCACAGTACGTGGGTGACACATGTCGCGTGAAGGAGAAAGGGCAGGGGCATGTTCGTCCCAAAATCTTCGGGCGAACAGTTTTTCACTATGGCTATAAATACCCCTCTCCCCTTCCTCACTTCATTTACTCCGCTCGACCGCTGTCTCTCGCTCGAGCTCCTCAAACCCTAGCGCTGCCGCTACTCCATCGTCACCGGTGAGGAAGAGCTTCGCTGCCTCGACCTCGTCGCCGTCGTACTCGCGCCGGTTGCGGAAATCTTCACTCCGCCGTCGCCGTAGCTGTCTCCCTCTGCCAAGTTAGGGCGTGGGAGATCTAACCTGACGAACTTCACATCTGTTCATCTTAGTTCGTCGTGTTCTTCAGTTCGGGTAATTAAAAGTTACTTTTATTACTCACTTTGATTCTCAAGCTTTCCTGAAAATCTTCAAAGGTGTTTTATTCTTCAAATCTTCACACATATGAACACCTCACACATTGTATGTTCTTGATCCATTTCTCTAAGCACTCATTTTCTTCAAGATTCCTCAATTGTGTGGATCTTCGATCTGTACAACTCTGGAACCTAAGACAAGAACGCTTAGTGAAATTCCTCAAGGCTCAACTGGTCAAATTCCTCAAAACTTGTCTTTTCGAAAAATCTTCTGAGAACGCATATGACCTCTCCAAATTCCTCGCACCTACACTCTGTTCACAGGTACTCATGTCCGCTGCTGAATCACTAGGTTCTCATCAACTTAACTCATTTGCAGCGTTCCTCGAAGAAAAACTGCATACTTCTTCAGAGTGTTCAATTGTTCAAATTCCTCATCTGAAGAATATGGCTGAAGGAAAGAGACCTCAGAAAGGAGGAAAGAAGCCTGAGGTCATGACTGCTTTCGAGATCCCTGATGACATATATAAGGACTATTGCACACCTGATGAAGCCAAGTTTGGCAAAGAGAACAAAAATCAGCGTAAAGTGCGCATTCAGAGAATTGAATGGAGATGGGCAAGAGAATGGAGGGAATATCGATATGTTACTCCAAAGTACATGAAGAAATTCGCCCTCAATCCTCCATGCCCAAGAGCTCCATTGGCACCTGGCCAAGTAGTTGATCCCACAAGCATCAAAAGTGATGAGGACTTTCCTGAAGAATGGGCTAAGCGCCAAGCCAAATTGGCAAGACAAGCCAAGGAGGCTGTGAAGAAATTCAATGAGGATTCTGCTGCTGCTGCTGCTACTGAGGCCTCGGTCAAGCCGAGGAAATCAATGCCAAAGAAGCCTGCTCGCAAGCCAAGTGCTTCACCAACAGCACCCTCACAGCCAAGTTCCTTAGCTACGCCCTCACGGCAAATTCCTCAGACTGCTACTGCTCCACCAAAGTCCTCAGCAGCTCCATCAAAGTCCTCAACTCCTGTGCATCTGGCTACATGTCAAAGGACTACGGGTTTCTCAATTGCTTCTGGTGTCTCAGCAAGTTCCTCAGCTGCACCAATGTCCTCATCAGGCCCCACACTGTTGAAGACTAAAGCAACAGCTGGACGCGGTCCTCGGCCAAGTCCAAGGAAGAAACAGGTCGCATTCCAAGTGCCCTCTGATGATGAAGCTTCTGATGATGAACTTGCAGAAATCATCAGAGACAGGCAAGTGAAGGCCGCTAGAGCCAAAGGCACATCGGTTCCACTGCTTTTGGATCCGAGGAAAATCCTCGACTACATTGACCTCTGGCACAAGGATCCAAACACCCCTATGCCTGATTTTGAACTGACTCCTGGTCAAAGTCACATGCTGACCCATTTCATCACTTAATAGAAATGGAAATTTGAAAAGGCAAGAGAGATCGAGAAGGCTCAATACAGGAAGGAGAAGCTCCTGAAGAAAAATGTTGTCAGAATGACACCTGAGGAACTTCTCAAGGCTCAGTCTGAAATTCAAGCACTTAGCAAAGACTTCGATGCATACTGTGCTGATTGGCAAGGAGCCAAAGTGAGATTCGTCAACCTGACGAAGAAAATGACAACTGTTGCAGGCCCATCGCAACAAGAAAACCCTCAGGCTGCAGACTCTGCTTAGCCTGCTGAATAACATGCCAGCACCGCTGATGACTTTCAGCCTACTAAAGAAAGTACAAGTTCTAGGGCTAATGACTCCATCCCAGCCGCTGAAGAAATTGCCAGGGCATCCACTAGTGGTGCGCCTGAAGAAACTGAAGAGGTCAGGGCAACTGCATCAGTTGCGCCTGAAGAAATCAACCAGATTCCTCAGCTCCTCCCGCGCCTACACCAACTCCAATTCTTCCTTCTGCCTATGAGGTGAAGAAGACCAAGGCTGCAGAGCAAGCTGCAGTGAAGAAAAGGAAGGCATCAGCTGCGTCAAATTCTTCGGCTGTGAAGAAAATGAAGCCAATGACCAGCTCACTTGAACATCCAATTGATGCTGTTCCAATTTCCTCCATGTCATCAAAGGAAATTGTTCCTTTTGGAGAAGACTATAAGATCCCAAGCGGATCTGATGAAGAAAATCATTTTGCTGCTTCGTCAGAGCAGATTGATGAAGAAATTGAAGTGGATACAATCCCTTCAATGACAGTCAATTCCTCACCTATGCCTCAATTCACAGCTGAAGAGGCTGGTGTTGAGGAAATTGAAGATGAAGATGTGGATATAGGATGCACTACACCAGTGATGAATGATGACTTTTGGGAAAGTCAGCATCCCAATACACCTCTCTTCACTCCCATTCAACAGATTCCTTAGTCCCCGGCAACAACAGTTCAAATGGGCTCTGAAGAAACTCATCCCACTCCCTCTGTTCATGAAGATATTCCAGCCACTAGCGCTGAAGAACCTGCTACTGATGATCATCAGGTTGCCCGAGAGTAGGAATCAGAAATTCCTCAGCCTGAAGAACCTGAGCTCGCGATTCCTGAGGTGATACTGCAAATCACTGAACACCCCTCTGCCGAAGCCGAAGAATCCGTTCTCAAGCAAACAGAAGTTCAAGGCTGAAGACTTCTTTTCCGAGCATGTATTCTTCACTGATTACAACCCCTATGACTCTGCTCGCATAAGGAAGAGGCGTTTCTGGACTGCTAGTCAAGCCAACTTCTATTCCTCAGTGCTGTTTGACAAGGACAAAATCTTCGATCATGAACATATTCCTCATGTGGATATGGAATCTCTGCCATGCTTCGAGCCAGTCCTCAGTGTTATTCACGATGCAGGATTACTGAATTTCTGCACTGACATTTGTGATTGGAATGAAGAACTCATTCTTCAGTTCTACGCCACACTGCATATCACTGGAGACGCTGAAGATGTCAATTCATGGGTGTTGGATTGGATGACTGAAAACACTCACTACAAGGCACCGGCAACTGAATTGCTTCGTGTCCTTCCTCTCGATCCTCCCCATGATGGCGCACGTTGCATCTACAATGACCCTGAACTGACAAATCATATATGCAAGTGCTCATGAAGCCTTTGAAGCCTGGGCAGGCCCCACGAACCAAATTCCTCGTCAAGGAATTGCTTTATGTGCCTCGGACTGTCTATCGCATTCTGACGAAGACAATGAGTCCTATCAAAGGCCACGACTCAAATGATGAAGATGTCGTTGGCATCATGAAGAATATGCTTTTCAACATCATTCATGGCGTTCCCGTCAACTTCCATGATTTCTTCATGAGGACTCTGGCAAATGTTGCTATGTCACCTTTCGAGCTGAAGCCCTATGCGCCTTGGATTATGAGATTCATAAGGGTAAGATCTTCACTGAATTACAAAGCTGACACTCTGAACCACGGTAGCTACTTGCCTCCCATTGAAGTCCTCAAACGGACAGTTTCATCAGCTGATGATAAAGGCAAGGCAGCTGCTGTGATCGATGAAGGCATTCGTCCATTGGATGGTCAATTTTGCCTGGCTACATCTTACTCTACCAATGACAATTCTGCCACACATGACACTGCCGCAAATACCTCAGCTAAGCAAAATCCTCAAGCCACAACACCCAGGATGATGACTGACCGTGAGTTACTCCTCAGTCTTCATCAGAAGGTTGATCGCAATCACAAATGGGTAAAGCATCAGTTTGGTGCAATTCTTCACAACATGACCTCAACACACAATGCAGTGAAGAAAAACCACTACTACCTTCATGAAACCCTCAACCGCACCTGGGCTGTCCTTACTCATGTCTATAGCGCTGAAGAACTGAAGACTATGGGTCTCAAGGAAGAATTTGACTGGTCTGCACCTCCTCCGAAGAAATTTAAGAGGGTCAAAGTTCCTGATCTGGTGGCCAGCTCTTATTCTTCATCACGTGACACTGATGAGTATGAAGATTTGGACGACACTGCGGCAGGCCCTGCTACAACAAACAACCCCGACAACGCTGGCGCTCCTCCATCAACTTGAAATTCTTCAGGGGCGTTAGTCCTCAGTTTCAATCCTTTTGGTCATTTGATGACAAAGGGGGAGAAATCTGAGTTAGTCTTCAAGCAGGTCTATATTATGGGCGTTCTTTTTAAGTTACAACTCTCGTTCTTCCGAAACTTTTATTGGATCGAGTTGTAATCTTAAACCCGATGGTGCTCTGATACTTTTGGATGGTGCTCTGATACTTTTGTTGCACTATGCTCTGATACTTTTGATGCTTTCGCCATGCTTATTCCTCGTTAATGTTATTGCACGCATGCTGAATTTCATCAGGCACCATATTTCATCATGCATTTCAAATTCTTCATATTATATATCAAATGCGTGTATGAATTACAAGATATAGGGGGAGATCTCCATGATTCAACTTTTCAAATGTGCATTGCCTCAAAAGCAAATTCCTCACAATGCACATCTTCAGGGGGAGTTCTTCTATATCTTGCAATCAAATTCCTTAATATCAGTATTTACACTTCATATGTTTATCCCCGTTGAAAACTTAACCTATGTTGTCATCAATCACCAAAAAGGGGGAGATTGTAAGTGCATCTAGTGCCCCTTAGTGATTTTGGTGTATTGAAGACTTATAGGTTTAGGGACTGATGCGTTTGTGAGTGTACACAGGTCTATAAGTCTATGAGGAGTTTGATATTTACATAGAAAGTCGACCCCTAAAAATGAAGTTCTTCGACTGAAGACTTTGATATTCTGAAGACTTTCTGAAGACTTTGAAAGTGAAGAAATTGGTGTGACCTTGAAGACTTGATATTCACTTGAGGAACATGAAGCGTGAAGACTTTTGTTTTCGTAGTTTCATTTTCTCTTTCTTGAGTCACAGGAAACACCGTACTGTTAAAGGGGGTCGAGGAAATACTAAGGAAAAATTTCCATGTGATGCTCAACTCAAAATCCTACACCTACCAATCCCTTCGAGTGAAGCCATTGGAAATCTCATACAGTTCAGTCAATTTCTTCAGTGACAGAGACGCAGTTCTTCTGGTCACTGAGGACTTTGCTCTGACTGAGGAGTTAGGAATTCGCCAGTGCGAATTGCCTACACAGTGAGGAACATGATAGCCCTGAGGAATTTGAGAGTCAAATTTCCGACCGTTGCTGTGCTGCGCGCCGGCTGTCCCAAAATATCTTATCCACCTAACAGTCATATCATTGAAGGGCATTTATGTCTTATCATGTCGGACTGCTCCCTAGGCTATAAATAGCCACCCCCTACAACCACTAGCTGGTTGGCTGCTCCGAGAGAACTTGACACTTGTCATTTGAGAGCAACCCATCCTCCGAGGACTTTGAGAGAAAATCATCAAGTGAGGAAAATCCCAAAACCAAACCCCCACAAACCCAAAGTGATTGAGCATCACTGAAGAAATTGATCCTGCGTGGATCCGACGCTTGTTACCTTTGAAGACTGTGCTTCTTCCAGACGGTTAGGCGTCATGGTCTAGAGCATCCAAGAGGAATTGTGGATCGCCGAGTGACCAAGTCTGTGAAGGTTTGGAAGTCGCCTGAAGACTTACCACGAGTGATTGGACGAGGTCTGCGTGGCCTTAGTTCAAGGAGAATACGGTGAGGACTGGGTGTCCTGAGCTGCATGCTCAATGACTGGGTGTCCGGGACTGCGTGTCCTCGAGTTTAAATACTCAGTCGCTCCAACCAGACGTATAACTGAGACAGCAGTTGGAACTGGTTTACCAAATCTTTGTCTTCACCAACTAACTGGTTCTATTTCCTCAACCCTTTCATTTCCTCATTACTGTGTTGAGTGTTTGTTCATATTTGTGCTTGAAGACATTGACTGAAGACTTTCTCAATTTCCTTAGTTCAATTTCTTCAGTCTGTTTGTCTTCATCTTGTGTTATCCTGTGATTACGCTTTCTGTACTCTGTGCTAGTCTTCATTTCATCATGATGACCATGCTTGTATTCTGTTGTGCTTACTTCTGAGTACTTATTCCGCTGCAAGTAGTTCTTCGCTAAGGAATTTCCTCACCAGCAAATTCCTCATTGAAGAATTCATAAAAATCGCCTATTCACCCCCCTCTAGTCGATATAATGCACTTTCAGTATCGAAGACAAGTTGAATTTGAAATAGATCATTCTATCCTCTCCCTTTTTGCGGCTCATCTCTCCTGCCGTCCCCTACCTTCTCTGGTCTCAATCCCCTTCTCTACCAGACAAACCCTAGCTCCTATCCCTAGATCCGCCGGCTGACCTCGCCGACGACAAGGGTGTGACAGGCCGGCAACGAAATCGCGGCCCGGCTGGCGTCCCAACGGCGCATGGACACTTTAGTGGCTATGCATTCCCTGATGACATGGAATTCCGGGTGGCCGGCAGCGAAATCACGGCCCGACCGGCGTCCCAATGCCAGAATGGAGTCGGAGGAGAGGGCGAGAGGCAGATCAGGTCATGCTGGAGCATGCCAGCACAAACATGTTTCTAGATGCAAATGCAGTTGTCGCTTAGTTAAATCTAGCATTCTCTTCTGGTAATAAGGGTGAGTGAAAAAAGATAGACGTGCAATCTCCCCCTCCCCTCCCGCGACGCGCCTGCGCGCGTCGGAGTGGGGGAGGGGGGGGACCCCAGGTGCCTCCTCCTTTGACCTCGTCTACCTCTCCTTCTCCCCGCCGCTGCCGTCGAACGCTGTCGGGCAAAGGCCGGTGGGCGTGGTGGCGAGGCCCTTCTCCCCCTGCTCATGGGACGCCGACGTGGGGCGGACTCTTCGAGTGGCGGCGTTGGGCGGCCGTGGGGCTCAGCGGCACGACGGCGGGCTGGTGGCGGCGCACCGGCGTCTTGGATCCCGCTCGCGGCGGGGTGGCTGCGGTGCTCCCGTCTCAGGAGGTGGCGCGCGGATGGCCTCCTGCTGGATCTAGCCGGATCTGGAGAGGGGGTCGGCCGGCGGCGGAGGTGCGTGCTCGGCGGCTCCAACGGTTGGAGTTCACTGAGCGACGTGGGTAGGGCAGCGGCCGGGCGTGGCCGTTGCTCCAGCCGTGGGCAGCGGTGTGGGGAGGTCCAGCGCTTGGTGGTGGCCTCCCGATGTCGTGGCGGCCTCATGGTGGCTTGGCGGATCTGTCTGCGGCGGCGGTTGGCTTCTCCGGCGTCGGCTTGTCTGCATTCGGACCATGTCGTCCTTCACGTCATCTCCTCGTTGCTCGATCGCTACTCCCATCAAAGGGCTGGCCCTTTCCCATCTGCGGTCCATCGTTCGTCTCGCGCCCGGTGCAGCAAGACCGAGCTCGTCTCGGGCACGATGCACCAGGACTGACCTCTTCTTCCTCACGGTGCTGCGGGACCGAGCTCTTCTCGCGCTTCGGGATGCAGGACGGGTCGATGGATACCAGCGCTGACCGACCTATTGGATCTCGACGCTGGGGGTTTCTCAGGGGATCGAAAGGTGGGACGTTTCTGCTCGTAGCGGCGGGTCTCGGGGGCGGTGGTGTGAAGGTCTTGGATGCCGGGGCGGCGGCCCTGGTGGCGGTAGCACGGTGCTCTTGGGCAGAGCCCGTGTCTTGGTGCTGCCTGGTGGCCATGGCCGTGTGGGCGGCGTGCCAGCCAGGGTGTGGTGTTCGGTAGCTGTGAGTGTTGGCTGGGGTGAAAACCTACTCTATCTTTGGACGGACCGGCGACGATGAAGCTCGTTCCCTTCTTGAAGGCATCGTCGCGGCTCTCACTGCCTGTCGTGCGGCTCCATGGAAAACTCTGATCCTCGGATCAGGCGGTGGCGGCGCTTCGGTGTCGCATCCTTCCTGAAGGCGCTGCCTTGGAGTCCCCGGTTCGCTGTATGCGGCCTCATCTCATCGTTCTGGTGTCTAGGGGTGGTGTTGCTGCGCTCAACGCCTATGTATCCTGCCTTGGGTGTGTGTTTGATGGTGGCGTGCATTTATACCGGGTGTTGTTGATCTTTGTTTTATATATAAAGCGGGGCGAATTTTTTTTTCGGTAATAAGGGTGAGTAATGAGGACAGATGAATGTTGCAGTTTCACGTACATTTATTGTCGGGAGAGGTTCCGTCGCGGCAGTGGAAGAGGTAGCAGCGGCGATGAGAATTGAAGCGGAGAAGATGACCGTGAGCTATGCTAGTTAGGGACGTACCCATGGGCTTGACGGCCCTGTGGTTTACTTGGGCTATCACGAAGAGCTGAGTTGGGAAACAAAGCAAATAAGGCAGGAGATTTTTGTGCAGAAGATGAAGAGGCCGACGCTTTCATCAGTTTCGTGTGCTATTTTCATGAGTTATTGGGTTCGAGCTTTAATATTCGGCAGCATGTGGGTGGAGTAATGGGCTGCATGTTCTTGCTATCCAGCCTTAGAAGGAAACTGAACACATGGAACTGGAAGAGCCTTGCTCAGAAAAAGTCGGAAGATGGAACGTTGTTGACAATAGCTGATGTGGCAGATTGCTTGGAAAATGAACGCTGATGTGTCATCACAGATGATGTGGACAATGTGCATGGTGAGAGAATAGGGAATAGTGAGGAGCAACTTCTTAAGAATGGTAGAATCCGTTAAGTCACTTTTTTGCAATATAATTGGAAGCTTTATTAACGAAACATCATAATGTTACATTCTTCCCATAGGCTAGACAAAAGAAAATCTGGGCTTGCATCAAGCCAGCTCTCGGTGTCATCAAGTGAACAAGCAAAGCGAGCATACTGATGGGCCAGAACATTAGTGTCCCTACCAATTTATATGGTTTGAGTTTCATCAAGAACATCATAAGGGTTTGGAGTCGGATCGATTTTTGCCAGATAGAGCTGATTTTTGTCAGATAGAGTCGAGTCGTAGTATCGAGCCGTGGAATCAAGGATTCTACTAGATTTCCTCAAATAAGATATTTGTATCTACACCACAAATTTATATGGTTTCTATAGAGTTTTAACACCAAATATAGAGCAAAAAATCACAGCACTTAGACCACAAATAGAAGTTTTTTAACGTAATAGTAATCTAATACTAGAAGTCATCCACATTTCAATCCTCAAATGTATGAAATTTACTTTGGAAATTTTTAGAGTACATAGCCAATCACTTGCATAGTTGACCTGCAGTGCCGAACTTTGAAGGGTCTTGTTCTCCTTCTCGGATCAATCTTGATGCCTCCTCCTTCTAATGCCAACTCCATCTGTCCATAAGCCTGATCCTTGTTCGCTGAGATGAGCTTCTTTCTGGTGAGGCCGAATCAGACGGATGGCCCAATCAACCAGCGCACTTCAATTCGGCTACGGGAGTAGCGTCCCCATAGGACAGCCGGCCCGCTTGTTGCGAGACGTGCGAGACAGCAGAGATCAGACGGCCAGAAATTGCTAAATCATAAAAATGAATTCTCCAGATGTTGATAGCCTGAGAGGGCAGGGATTAGCCTCAATTATACTGTCCTTAATTAGTAGATCTCACGAGCAAGTAATACTAGGGCGAGGGATAAGGACGATGAAGGAGGACAGCTTCTCGCTTCGTTCGTTTCAGTAACTAGTAGTAATGGTGTACGTGGAACACGTCCAATTCAATTGTACATTGGGGAGCTTTATGCCATCGTTCTCCAGTCTAATTACTCTCTTCTTTCGCTACAGGATAATGCCTAAGGTTTGGCCTTGTTCAAAGGCATGAATCTATTTACTGATCTGTTAGAGGGTGCGTCGCTTGCAAGGCACAACCGAGCAGCAGTTAGAAAAAATGTTCACGACAAAGTGTGTTCGCCCACGAACACGTCACGTGTATCCTCAACGTTGGGGGTGATGCACCGCAGCTCATGTTGAAGGAGTCTCATCGAAAATGCGTTTCGCAAGACAATCGAAGAGAACTTTTGAAGACCCGAAACCTCACACGCTAGAGGACCCGGCCGGGGAGTGCGGCGGCTATGAGCTGCCCTAGGTCGGTCAAGCCGCCCCTAGGGCTTCGAGATTCACAGCACTCCAACACGAAGAACAAGGGAGGGACAAAACATTGATGAAAAAAATGGTAGATGTGTTGCGATTGTGTGTTGTTCAATCGACCGTCACCTCTTGTCTATATAAGAGGCGGATGGACTTCCCGTAAAAAAAAGGATTTGCCTTGCTGTCCAAATCATCGAAAACTAACCAAACACGGACTGTTCACGATTTCCGGCCGAGATGTCCGGCTAGAGGCCCGGATGATGTGACTAAGCCCAGATTTCTGACAATAGCACATTGACCAGGCTGCAATTTTTGCATACAACCTCGGATTAAGATGAATTTTATATCAAAATCAACCGTTTTGATGAGACACACAACTTTTATGTTGAACACTTTTCGTTTTGAGGTCAGCTTGAGGGGCTTTATGGCTGTTTTTTAAAGTTTGCAGCAGAAAAAATTTTGTTTGGACGTCGGAACTCTTGCCCGGATCGTCCGGCCTCCACCGGGATCACCCGGGACTCCTTCCAGATGATCCAGCTTCGTGTTCAACCTTCTGTTGCCCTTCCCGGGTGAAGCCCATACGTCTAGGTCATTCGTCCGGGCTCCGGCCGGATGATCCAGATCCCGGCCCAGATGATCCGGCCTAACACTGCTGCGGTGCACAATTTCAGCTGTATCTTTTGCATACGACCTTGGATTAAGATGGTTTTTATATCAAAATCATAATTTTGACAAGACAAAGAACTTCGATGTTGAAACTTTTTTCATCTGAAGCCACCTTAATTGAGCTTTTGGCCATGCAAAAATCTGGTGTCAACACATTGGTAAGCTTTATGCGTTGTTTTCCACTTTGATTACTCTCTTCTTTTGCTACACTGATGTTGCCTAAGGTTCTGCCTTGTTAAAAGGAATGAGGTCCGAGCAGCCACGTCTCTTTCTTCCCTTCAATTTCTTTTTTGCTAGCTACGTGTCTCGTGTGCCCTCTGCTCCGTATAAAGCAGAGGAAATACTAGTATAAGATACGTATGATTGTAGTTGGAGAAATTGCAGGAGACGGAGATAGAGATGACAAGAATGCTCAAAACTTGGAAATCTATTTACTGATCTGTTGCAGGGTGCGTCACTTGCAAGGGGCAACTGAGCAGCATTTAGAAAAAATGTTCACGAAAAAGTATGTTCGCACACGAATATGTCACGTCTACTCTTGATGCCGGGGGTGATGCACCCTGCTCACGACAACCGGAGAGAACTTTTGAAAACCCGAAACCCCACACGTTCGGGAGGGACTTCGTCGGGGAGTGCGGAGACTATGGGCTGCCCTAGGTCGGTCAAGCCGCCACTAGAGCCTCGGGATTCGCAGCTCTCCAACATAAAGAATGACGAAGAACGAGGGAGGAACAAAACGTAGATGAAAAAAATGGTAGATGTGTTGCGATTATGTGTTGTTCAATCGGCCGTCACCTCCTATCTATATAAGAGGCTGATGGACTTCCCGTACAAAAAAAGGACTTGCCTTGCCGTCCAAATCATGAACAACTAACCAAACACGGATTTTTCATGATCTCCGGCCCAGAAGTCCAGCTGGAGGCCTGGATGATGCGGCCAAGCCAAGATTTTTGATAACAGCACATTGATCAGGCTGTAACTTTTGCATATTTAAGACGATTTTTATATTAAAATCAACCATTTCGACGAGATGCATAACTTTGATTTTAAACACTTTTCAATTTGAGATCATCCTGAGGAGGTTTTCGGCTGTTTCCTAAAGTCTCAGCAGAAAAAAAAATTGTTAGGACGTCCAACCCGGACCATCCGGGACTCCTTCCAGATGATCCGGCTTCACGTTCAACCTTCTGTTGCCCTTCCCGGATGAAGCCCATACGTTTGGGTCGTTCATCCGGTCTTCGGCCGAATGATCCGGGTCCTAGCCCGGATGATCCGGCCAAACACTACTGTAGCGCATAGTTTTGGCCGTATCTTTTGCATACGACCTTGGATTAAGACGGTTTTTATATCAAAATCATCCGTTTCCATGAGACGAAGTACTTTGCTGCTAATTTTGTTTTTCATCCGAGGCCATCTTAATTGAGTTTTTGGTTTTGCAAAAATCTGGTGTTAAGACATGCCACCCTGTTTTTTTTGGCATAACTAGCGTGCAAAAAATATTTTGTACCCTGTTTGCTCTAAGGACGATGTCAACAATCCATCGGCCCTTTATATGTACTTAGGGCGATAATTATATATCGTTCATCTCTTTTCTTAGGGCGATAGTTATATATCGGCCATGTCTTTGCTTAGGGCGACAGTTATATATCGGTCAGTCGCCTATCTAGGCTTCTTACCTCACACTTGGGTGGTATTTCTTTAAATATTTTCCATTGAGAGCTCGAGGTAAAAATGTACCTTTTGCAGATTCCATCAAATATGAGTTTCCAAGAACTACTCTTGTAATCTTAAAAGGACTTTCCCAACTTGGAGACCACTTCCCAAATTTTCTGTCTTTTGAACCAATTGGTAGAATCATTTTCCACACAAGATTGTCAATTTGAAAATTCTTCAACTTGACCTTCTTATTGTAAGCTCTTGCCACCCTCAACTTATCTCTCTCTATGGCCTTCAAAGCTGCCAAACATTGATCGGCGACTTTATCAATATTGTCAATCAGCAAGTTATAAAATTCCAACACCGATAAATCATTTTGTTGGGCTATTCTCAAAGCATTCAAATTCACTTCCACTGGTGAAATGACCTCTTGACCATATACGAGCTCATATGGAGTTATCTTTGTAGCACCATGCTTGAGATTCAGTGTGCCCACAAAGCTTCGGACAATAGCTCATGACATATCCTTGGATTATCCTGAATCTTCTTATTGATGATCTTGATTAATATTTTATTGCTAGACGCAGCTTGTCCATTGGCTTGGGCATAATACAAAGAGGAATTGAGTAACTTTATCTTATATGATTCCGCAAATTCTCTAACTTGATGTGACATAAAAGATGAACCTTGGTCCCTAGTTAATGTGTGAGGAATGTCAAATCTATGAATAATTTGCTTAGTTATAAATTGAATTACCTCCGTATGCATCATATTTTTGAGTGGTATTGCCTTAGACCATTTATTGAAATAATCAGTTGCCACCAATACGAACCGATGCCCCTTTGAATAAGAAGGATGAATCTCTCCAATAAGTCTAATCCCCAACCTCCAAAAGGCCACTGCTTGATGATACGATGTAACATAGCAGGCTAGCAGCATGAGCCAACTGAATATCACCAAACTTTTGACAAGATTCACATCCTTTATATACCTGAAGCAATCATTAATCACCGTCGGCCAATAAAACCCAACCCGTCGCAATAACCATTTCATCTTGGGAGCCGACTGATCAGTGCCACAAATTTCTTCATGATCCTCTCCCATAGCAACTCTCGCTTGGTCCTTGTCCAAGTACTTTAATAGAACATCATCAACCGTCCGGTGATAAAGATCATCATATCTCATCGTACATTTCAAAGCCATACGTCGAACGGTCCTGTCCACCCTTTCACTAGGATCACACAAATAATTAATAATGGGTTTCTTCTAGTCTTGATTTTCGCCTACATTAAATTTTTCGTTAGTGGCCAAAACAGTGGGCTCTAGTTGGGCCTCTCCTACATTGACAAGACTAGACATCGACCTTTCAGAAATATGAAACATGCCATGATCTACATGATAGCTGGATGCTTGTTGTGCCAACTCATTTGCTCTACATTTGTCATGTCTAGATATATGAGCAATGGTAAAATAATCCAAAGTAGAAATTATATCTAGACATTTATCAAAGTAAACATTAAGTGATTCGTCAAAACATTGAGATACTTTGGATATTTGTTGCACTACTAATAATGAATCACCAAAAGCCTCAATATGTGTAGCACCCATGGCAAGCAACATCTCTAAGCCGAATAACAATGCTTCATATTTAGCTTGATTATTTGTGCAAAAATACTCTAAGCGGCACGAGGCTTCAAAAACAGCACCATGAGGAGATATATAAACAATACCAACACCTTGGCCGTTGCTACAATCTGAACCATCAAATATGATCTCCATGGTACTAAAGAGACAAGGTTTATATCAATATCATGCTTGTCAACAATCCGGTGCTCAACAATAAAATTAGCAACGACTTGGCCTTTCATGGATTTCAGAGATTCATAAGCCAAATCATATTCAGTTAAAGCATAAGCCCACTTGCCAATTCTACTACTAAGAATTGGTCTATGCAACATGTATTGGATGACATCGGTTTGACAAGCTATAATGCAAGTACCAGGCACAAGATAATGTCTCAATTTTGTGCAAGCATAATATAAGCATAATCATAATTTATCAATAAATGTATGCCTTGTCTCGGCGTCCAATAAGTGTTGGCTCAAATAAGTAATAGCATGATCCTTTCCTTCGGTCTCATGAGTGAAAACAACACCAATAGCACCTTCCTTCGCCGCAATATAAAGCCTAAAGGGCTCTCTATGTTTGGGAGCTTTCAACACCGGAGGAGTGCATAAATAATTTTTTATGATATCAAATGCTTCTTGCTGTTTTGCCCCCCAAGTAAAAATGGCATCATTCTTTAATCGAAGTTTGGTAGTGAATGCATCAACTTTCCCCGACAAGTTGGCTATGAATCTCCTCAAATAATTGACTTTGCCAAGGAACTTTTGCATATCTCTCTTGCACGTTGGAGCCTCCACCTTTTGTATAGATTTTGTATTTTTGGGGTCAATTTCTATGCCATGTTGTTGAATAATAAAACCCCCAAACTTCCCAGCCGATACAACAAACGCACACTTCAAAGGATTCATCTTTAGTCCATATATTTTCATTCTCTCAAAAGCTAAAGAAAATCGGCTAGGTGAGATTCAAAAACATCCGATTTAACAATAATATCATCAGTATAAACCTCAAGTATAACACCAAGTAAATCGTGAAAAATTAAATTCACATCCCTTTGGTATGTGGCGCCAACTGATACGTCTCCAACATATCTATAATTTTTGACTGTTTCATGCTATTATAGTATTAATCTTGGATGTTTTATGTGCAATTATGTGCAACATTATATCATTTTTGGGACTAACCTATTAACTTAGTGCCAAGTATCAGTTGTTGTTTTTGTTTCATGTTTTTGGTTTTCTAGGAAATCAGTACCAAATGAAGTCCAAATGCCATTAAACTTTTTGAGGATTTTTTATGGACATAAGAGATCCTAAAAGCTTTGGGAGGAGGCCAGAAGGCGAAGGAGTAGGCCACAAGCCACATGGGCGCGCCCTGGGGGGGGGGGGTAGGCGCGCCCATTGGCCTAGTGAGCCCCTCGTTCCTCCGGTTTTACCTAATTCCAACTCTATAAATTCTCTAAAATCGGGAAACCAACACAGCGCCATTCAAAATACATTTTCTGCTGCCACAAGCCTCTTTTCTTGTGAGATCTCATCTGGAGGCCTTTTCTGGCACTCCGCCGGAGGGGGAATCAATCACTGAGGGCCTCTACATCAACCTTGCCACCCTTCCGATGATGTGTGAGTAGTTTACCACAGACCTACTGGTCCATAGCTGGTAGCTAGATGGATTCTTCTCTCTCTCTTCGATCTTCAATACAATGTTGTCCTTGATTTCCTAGAGATCTATTGGATGTAATCTTCTTTTGCGGTGAGTTTGTTGGGATCCGATGAATTGTGGGTTTATGATCAGATTATCTATGCATATTATTTGATTCTTCTCTGAACTCTTTTATGCACTATTATCATAGCTTTATATTTCTCTTCGATCCATCCTTTTGGTATGGCCAACTAGATTGATTTATCTTGCAAAGGGAGAGGTGCTTTGTGATGGGCTCAATCTTGCGGTGCTCAATCCCAGTGACAGAAAGGGACATGACACATATTTGTATCATTGTCATTAAGGATAAAATGATGGGGTTTATTCATATTGATTGGATTTACTTTGTCTACATCATGTCATCTTGCTTAAGGCGTTACTCCGTTATTTATGAACTTAATACTCTAGATGCATGCTGGATAGCGGTCGATGTGTGGAGTAATAGTAGTAGATGGAGGCAGGAGTCGGTCTACTTGTCTCAGACGTGATGCCTATATACACGATCATTGCCTTAGATATCGTCATAACTATGCGCTATTCTACCAACTGCCCAACAGTAATTTGTTATGACGCCCCCGATTCAATCGTACACTAATCATGCACACAAATGTGTACGATCAAGATTAGGGACTCACGGGAAGATATCACAACACAACTCTAAAAGTAAAATAAGTCATACACGCATCATATTACAAGCCAGGGGCCTCGAGGGCTCGGATACAAGTGCTCAAACATAATCGAGTCAGCGGAAGCAACAATATCTGAGTACAGCATAAGTTAAACAAGTTGTCATAAGATGGCTAGCACAAACTGGGATACAGATCGAAAGAGGCGTAGGCCTCCTGCCTGGGATCCTCCTAAACTACTCCTGGTCGTCGTCAGCGGCCTGCACGTAGTAGTAGACATCTCCAGTGTAGTAGGAGTCGTCGTCGACGGTGGCGTCTGGATCCTGGGCTCCAACGTCTGGTTGCAGCATCCGAGAAGAGAAGGAAAGAGGGGGAATAGAGGGAGCAAAGCAACCGTGAGTACTCATCCAAAGTACTCGCAAGCAAGGATCTACACTACATATGCATGGGTATATGTGTAAAGAGGCAATATCGATGGACTGAACTGCAGAATGCCAGAATAAGAGGGGTATAGCTAGTCCTATCGAAGACTACGCTTCTGGCAGCCTCCGTCTCGCAGCATGTAGAAGAGAGTAGATTGAAGTCCTCCAAGTAGCATCACATAGCATAATCCTACCCGACGATCCTCCCCTCGCCGCCCTATGAGAAAGCGATCACCGGGTTGTCTCTGGAACTTGTCTGGTGTGTTTTATTAAGTATCCGGTTCTAGTTGTCATAAGGTCAAGGTTGTGACGCCCTCGATTCAATCGTACACTAATTATGCACGCAAATGTGTATGATCAAGATCAAGGACTCACGGGAAAATATCACAACACAACTCTAAACACAAATTAAAATAATACAAGCTTTATATTATAAGCCAGGGGCCTCGAGGGCCCGAATACATCAGCTCGAATACAAACGAGTCAGCGGAAGCAAAAATATCTGAGTACAGACATGAGTTAAACAAGTTTGCCTTAAGAAGGCTAGCACAAAAGCAACATCGATCGAAAAGGCAAGGCCTCCTGCCTGGGAGCCTCCTAAATACTCCTGGCCGTCGGCGGTCTCCACGTGGTAGTAGGCACCCTCGGGGTAGTAGCAGTCGCCGTCGAAGGTGGCGTCTGGATCCTGGGCTCCACCATCTGGTTGCAACAACCAGAAAGAAGAAAGAAGGGGGAAAAAGGGGGAGCAAAGCAACCGTGAGTACTCATCCAAAGTACTCGCAAGCAAGGATCTACAATACATATGCAAAATTATCAAAGGAAGGTTGTATATGTGGACTGGGCTGCAGAAATGCCAGAATAGAGAGAAGGCCTAGTCCTATCGAAGACTAGCATCTTCTGGAAACCACCATCTTGCAGCAAACAGGAGGGAGTAGAGTAGCATAAAGTAAGGTAGTAGTAGTAGTGTTATCAACCTCAGCCAGAGATCCTTTCTCGACTCCCTGCGAGAAAGCAATCCCAGAGCCATACTATCCATTTCTCATCTTAATCCAATTCTCATCACAAGTATCCAGTTCTAGTTGTATCGATCGGGATACAACTCCAAGTGTCCGTTACCATAGGACAGGATATTGATAGATGTTTTCTTCCCTGTAGGGTACACCAACTTACCCACCACGCTCGATTAACTCCGACCGGACACACTTTCGTAGGTCATGCCCGGCCTCGGCCAAACAATACGCCGGAACCCGACCTAGGCTAAATAGAGAGGTCAGCACGCCGCACTAAACCTATGCCCCCAGGGGTCATGGGCCATCTCCCCGGGAACTCCTGCACGTTGCGTGGGCGGCCGGTGAGCAGACCTAGCTACCTCCTTGAAAAAGGCAGGAGGTTACCAGTCCAACCCGGCGCGCGCCGCTCAGTCCCTGACGTCTATTAAGCTTCGGCTGATGCATACGACGCAGAACGCCCATACTATGCCCACGTGATGGTTAGTGCTATCAGGCCAGAGGCCCCTTGGATCAAATATCCAAACCGTTAGTGTGTTGGTAGTGTGGTCACGAGCAGAGACTCACGAAAGATGTGACCCCATCGCCCCGTCTCAAGGACTTGCAGCAAGGGCTAATGGAAGATCGTGGATGTCGCCTAGAGGGGGGGGGGGTGAATAGGCGTTTTAAAATAATTACGGTAGAGGCTTGAACAAATGCGGAATAAACCTAACGGTTAATTTGTCAATCACAAAACCTACAACAACTAGGCTCACCTATGTGCACCAACAACTTATGCTAAGCAAGATAAGCAACTATGTGATAGCAAGATATATGACAAAGAACAATATGGCTATCACAAAGTAAAGTGCATAAGTAAAGGGCTCGGGTAAGAGATAACCGAGGCACGCGGAGACGATGATGTATCCCGAAGTTCACACCCTTGCGGATGCTAATCTCCGTTTGGAGCGGTGTGGAGGCACAATGCTCCCCAAGAAGCCACTAGGGCCACCGTAATCTCCTCACGCCCTCGCACAATGCAAGATGCCGTGATTCCACTAAGGGACCCTTGAGGGCGGTCACCGAACCCGTACAAATGGCAACCCTTGGGGGTGGTCACTGAACCCGTACACTTTGGCAACCCTTGGGGGCGGTCACCGGAACCCGTCAAATTGCTCGGGGCGATCTCCACAACCTAATTGGAGACCCCGACGCTTGCCCGGAGCTTTACACCACAATGATTGAGCTCCGAACACCACCAACCGCGCCCAAGCACCCCAAGAGGAACAAGCTCAAGGGCACCAAGCACCCAAGAGTAATAAGCTTCCCAACTTGTAACTTCCATGTATCACGGTTGAGAACTCAAACCGATGCACCAAATGCAATGGCAAGGGCACACGGAGTGTCCAAGTCCTTCTCTCTCAAATCCCACCGAAGCAACTAATGCTAGGGAAGAAAAGGATAGGAAGAACGAAAGAAGAACACGAAGAACTCCAAGATCTAGATCCAAGGGGTTCCCCTCACTTAGAGGAGAAAGTGATTGGTGGAAACGTGGATCTAGATCTCCTCTCTCTTTTCCCTCAAAAACTAGCAAGAATCCATGGAGGGATTGAGAGTTAGCAAGCTCGAAGAAGGTCCACAATGGGGGAAGAACACGAGCTTAAAGGATAAGGTTCAGTGGGGAAGAAGACCCCGTTTTATAGGTGGGGGAAAATCCACCCGTTATGCTCACAACCCGCACAGAGCGGTACTACCGCTCGTCCTCACGGTACTACCGCTAGGGATCGCGGTACTACTGCTTGCGGTACAAAAAAAATACTTCCGTACCTACCTCCGCAGGACTTGGGATGAGTTTTTTGGTCCGCAGCGGTACTACCGCTGTAGGAGCCGCGGTAGTACCTTTCTGGAGCGGTAGTAAAAAATTACATCCGCTCCAATTCGCGGTAGTACCATTGCAGCCTTTTTAGAACACCAAAACTGCCACAACTTTTGCAAACGGACTCCGAATTCGATGAAACCAAGTTTGTTGGAAAGCTAGCGACAAGGGCTAACACAATCTTGAAAGAAATATCAATAAGAAGTAAATGAGAAAAGGCCCAAAAGAAAATGGTGAGAACCCTTCCTCGGATAAACCGGTAAAACCTCCAACACCGAAAACATCATAGAAGACGCGTGCAAACTCCGTTTTCGATGAACTCAAGCTTGTCATCAAGATGACCATAAGCTCTAAGACTCACAAAGAGAACCAAACAAGAACCAAGAAACATGATGCAAGGATGCAATGGTTTGAGCTCTCGACGAACGATACGATCAAGCTACTCACTTGAGAGCCCCCCTTGATAGTACGGCTATCGATCCTATAACTCGGTCTCCCAACTACCACCATGAGACCGGTAAAATAGAAAACCTATCAAGGGCAAACCTTTCCCTTGCAGATGATCCACTTGAGCTAGATGATGTCGATCTTGTCCTCCGCAAGATGGACCACCTTTCTAGATTGTGTTGGGTCGATGGAGACTAGATGATTGCTCCCCCATACTCCACATGGGTGAGCCACTCTTCGGCACATCTTCACAAGTCCATTGACACCACAATGGATGGCAAGCTTCAAGCACTTGATCTCTTCGTGATGCTACACTTGAACTTGCACACGACAATCTTGATGACAATCACTACTTGATGTCATCCTTTCCATGGGTTGTATGATATCTTCCTCTTAACGCAAGCCCATGGACATGTACCTAACCCCACATAGAACTCTCACATAGACCATGGGTTAGTACACAAAGTGCAATGGACAATGCTTACCATACCATGGGTCACTTGATCCCTCTCGGTACATCTTTTACACTTTGCGAGTTGATCAACTTGATTCACTCTTGACTTAGTCTTGATCAACCTTGAATATTTCCAACTCTCTTAGTTTGGATGATGTCTTGAAGGTAAACATGAATGATCACACAATCTTCTTCTTCAAGACATGCTTGCAATAAGCTCAACACTCACATGACCAATCTTTGGATAATTCCTTAATATCACCTTGGTCAACACATAAACTCCTTGAAACCAACACATGGACATCAAGAAATGCCTATGGACAAATCCTTCAAATATAACTCAATGCAACCATTAGTCCATAGAGAATGTCATCAATTACCAAAACCACACATGGGGGCACCGCATGTCCTTTCAATCTCCCCCATTTTGGTAATTGATGACAATCACTTTCAAGAGAGTTTATATAAGGAATTATGCATCACCATGTAATGTAACAACCAATAATGCATGTGTATGAGATGCAAATGCTTAGGAACAAAACCAAAGCAAGGAGAATACTCTATAAACTTCTCCACAAAACTCTCTGAAACTTCTCCCCCATTGGCATCGATTGCCAAAATGGGCAAAAAGCTTAGAAGGCCAATATAAAATGTGTTCCTCCATAAATTGTGTATTTCTCAACAAGAGAGTGGAATGCAATACACATATCCAACGGTAAATACTTGGAGGAAGACAAACTATATTGAGGCCCAAAGATTGCAAAAGGAAGATATGCCACAAAGACATAACAAAGAGAGAAACAAGCAATCAAAAGATACCAATTGAAGCAAGCAATCAAAGGATATCAATTGAACCAACTAGACCAAAGATCCTACGACCCACATGAATAAAGGATATTATGATATGAGCAAAGGAGTGTTCTAAAGAAACTAGAGAAGCTCCCCATGATTTGTGCATGCATAAGAATATTTGTATTTGGATACAAAGTGCACAAAATAGGATTATAGCTCCCCCAAAAATCAATCGAAACTTACAACAAGTGCAAGTGAGCATATAGGAAGCAAAGCCTAGTACTTGGAACAAACACATGGTTGAGCAACAAGTAAAAGAGGCAACTTAAGAAAGTGCTCAACCAAAATGATGTGTGTGAGTCAAGGCAATGCACTTGAGAAGACTAATGTAAGGATGAGCATAAGCATCTACATAGTCTTGGATAAAAGAGATACATGGTGCATGACATGTCCTCCCCACACACACCCAACTAGCAAATGGGTTCACAAGCTCACTAAAAAGAGAATTAGCAACAAAGCTTGCGACCACCCATGGTGAAGAAAGAAGATGAAGTCCTCATCAAGACGAGGGATACCAATTAAGATGGCAAAAGCCTCGTAGAGATAAGCATGAGGAAAAAAATCTTCACCACACAAGAGTGCATCAAGATGCAATGAGATACGACATGCGCTCAAGGCAAAAGCTTTCACGAAGCCACCAAAGAAATAACAAAAGAGAGACAAGGTGGACGTGAAAGAAAGGATATCATCTAGAGATGTAATTTCTCTCAAGTGTATAATGTTCTAGGTAGACGAAATCATGATGATATATATCTACAAAGAAGGATGTACACCGAAATAGTTACAACATGAAGGAACAAGATATCCAAAAGGAAGTCATACATATACCAATAAGATATGTGCTTGGAATCATAGCACATGGCTAGATATGGTCTTATTGTATATAAATGAATTGCAACCACACGAACATCAAAGACATCACAAGTAGCAACAAGACATCATTGTTGGGATGCTTTGAGAAAGGAAACAAGTATCACAAGAAAGAATGGATAACATGCCATGATACAACCTACACAAGGTTGATGCAAGAAATGTGTGCATGAAGTATATGAAGATACTTGTTATCGAGATAACATTGGAAGGATGTAGTAGATACCAATTGAAGGTACAAAGTAGTTCATTGATCATCCTAGCTTGACTCCAATAAGCACATGGTGACAACACCTTTCTTGTGAGTGAGCCGAGCATCCAATGCATCTCCACTTGTTCGTAAAACAATAACACAAACAAAATGGTACCCAAACTCATTGGGACCAAAGAGTTAGAAACACCAATATACATAGGAAAAACTCCACATAAATATGTGCATATATAGAAGGAAATGAATTTTATGCACATCTCATCCAATTTGAGACTTGGTGGAGTTCCCCCTATCTATTGGGTCAAAGAAAGAAAGCATGCCAAAGAAACTACAAGAAGTAAATATGCATGCTCAAGACTTTCAAGAACCGAGACCAAAATACCAAGCAAAGAAAAGATACCAAATGAATAAAACAACACTTGGAGGATATCCATAAAAGATACATCAAGGAATGAGATATCCATTAATACACTAAAAAAGAAAGATGTCAAACTCCCAAAAGAGAGAATGGTTCCAAACAAACCAAGCCCTCTACAAAGTTTCATGATGGTACAAAGTACCAAAAAGAAACGGCTTGCCTTCCACAAACACACACTTGATAAGGATCACAAGATGAGTGTTTTATAGAGAATAGGATAGCTCCCCCAAGACTAGTGCATTATAGAGAATTTGCATTTGAATACAAAATGCACAAGGTGGGATCACCACTTTCACTATATATAGAAAACACTAGACAAGGTCAAGAAATAAAAATATCCACAAGTGGTATGGAATACAATGGGAGTTGACACAATCCTAGGCAAGAGATAAAGCAAATAAAAACAAAGCCAATGTAAAGATGATCAATAAATTCTACCACACATAAGTGACTACCACTTGTCAAAAGACAAGAAGTATTTGTAAATAATTCCCAATGGTAGATAACAAGGATATCCAACATCATCTTCACAACAAACACAAGCAAATTGCCACTTGTAGAGCTAACATGTCACCTAGGAACAATATAATTTACAATATCAATTCTAGGAGACAATATATCAAATGTACACATTTTCTAGGCCTGTAATATGCACATAGAATATTACTCCCCCATAATGTGATACCAATAAGAACTTAACAAGAGGCAATAAGAGGATCCAACACGAGATAATCAATGGAATTTTTAGAATTTGAATTTCTCATGAGAGATATACCACCTAGCGACTAGATAATCTTGTAATATCAATACTAAGTGGTATTCCCCATGTACCCACATTTATAGGATTGCGAAGTGCACAAAGCACATCACTCCCCCATAATGGGATATTCCATTAATCTCTCACATGAGCCAACTAAGATACAAGCAAGAAGCATAAAGGCTCAACGCATGACACACACGTACATGATGTGCAAACCAACACTCACATTCTTGACTGCTCAAGATACGCAAGTTGGAAGCGCAACATATACAAACACATGCAAGGAACAAAACCAAAACATGCAAGGGGGCAAGTAACTTTCAAAGTAAACAATTTAAGTACAAGTTACCGCAAGGAGGCACATTGGATATAAGATAGAAACTTGATAATCCAATTGACTTGGCTTGAGACAAAGAGAATGATGAAGTCCCCTTAATTCTTCATAATGTAGCCAAGTCTCCAATGCCCTCCAACAACACCTATTGATCAAGTTTGAGCTAGTTGGTCCCCAATCAAGTTGGGTCCTAAGAGGTTAGTCATAATAGGCTTGGCTACCCAAATGGTTCTTTGCTTCAAACCACTTTGAGTACCAACAAACTTGGCAACCACATTGCCAACCTTATCCTCCCCAAGAGAATAGACATCATCAATAATAATTGGGTTGGATAAGTTACCACTAGTGCATGAAGAATCGACGTGACCTTTCTCACGACATAAGTAGCAACGTCTACTCTTCATTTTCTTCTCACTTGATTTCTCAACAAGAGAGGCATTAACTTGAATCTTCTTGGGAAGTGGCCTTTCTTCAACTTGAGGTTGAGCAAGATTGAACTTGTGGCCTCTTCCCTTGTTGCTTGTCACCAATGGGCTTCTTCTTCAATGGGCAAGATCTAACATGATGCCCTTCAATTTTGCACTTGAAGCAAATAATCTTGGCCGAACTCTTGACTTGTTTTTGGCCCTTCTTGTTGATGCTCTTGGACTTCTTATTCTTTTTTTGGAGTTGAATCCAAGTCCACCTTTGTCATTGGGGGATTTTTGCACACTCAAGATATTGTTGAGTGTGGCCTTCCCTTCATGACACTTTTCCAAGTCTTTCTTCAAAGAAGTGACTTGGGCCTTGAGCTCTTTGATTTCATCTACATGGTTAGTCTCAACACAAGTACTAGAGGAAGTATAAGCTTCATTGTTAGAGCAACAAGGCAAGGAAAGCAATTCATCACAAGATGTACCAACATTGTGAGTAGATGAATTACAAGGACTAGCATATGGCAATAAAGCACTTTGACTAGATGTAGTGCTAGTATCCACATGAGGCTCACTAGATGTTACCTTAGCAAGCATGGCCTCATGAGCTATCTTTAGCACATTATGGGATACTAGAAGATCATCATGAGAGTTTGAGAGCTTTTCATGGCTTTCTTCCAATTTCCCATATTTGCTAGATAGCAACTCAAGTTGAGCCCGTAGCTCAACATTCTCCTTCAATATCGATGCTTCACAAGACATAGAGTTAGTAGCACAAGCATCATCATTAGCAACAAGAGGAGAAGACAACTTGGCAAGCTCTTTTGAATATGAAGCTTTAAGTTGAGCATGAGACCCGGTGAGTTTGATGAGCTCACTCTTAATTACCCTTGAGCCATTTTCGAGGTGCTCAAAGTCCTCAAGGAGTTTAGCATGCGCAACTTCAAGCTCCTCATTTTTAGTTTCAAAATCATTGGCCACCTCAAAAGCTCTATCACGAGATTCCCTCACTCTAGATAGTTCTAGAGCAAAATTCTCCTCAAGAGATTCCGAGGTGGTTTGTTCATGTTCAAGAGCTTGAGATAGCTCCGCGATCTCATTTGCGTAATCACGCCCATGAGCTTCCATTTTCTCAATGGTGACCTCATGCTCCTCTAGATGAGATTCCAACTCCTCAATATATTTCTTGCCCTCAATGGCAATGGACATAATTTCCATGAAGTTGGAACGAGGAATTTTATTTTTATGAAGAGCTTTAAAAACCATTTCCCCCTTAATTTTTAAGGAGGCAACATTATCATTCTCTTCATCATTATCCTCATCATCATTAGCATCAACATCATCATCAAGAGACATATTGGGGTACAAAGTAGGAGATACCTTTGACGCCTTAGCCATAAGGCAAAAAGCAATAGATGATGATGTACAATCCCTTGAGGCACCATTAAACACCACATCTTGTTCCATGGAGTGTTCGGTTTCCTCTACATTGTTAGCACAACAATTCGAGGAAATAGATGCATTTTTATCATGGCAACAAGACGTGGCAAGCATATCATCATGAGATCTAGTTCGCAATTTCTACATGATATGCAAGGACTATCAACACAATCATGTGAAACATTTGGAGTGCTCGAAGTGTTAAAGCCCAAAGAGGGAGCATTGCAATAAGATAGTGATGAAGGATCATCCACAATAAGCATACTATCATCATTGCAATGACCAACACTACTCACCATATCATTACCTTGTGGCAAACCACATGTAGGTGAAGTAGAAGAAGTTGAGAAGACTATACGACCGGAGGTGGAGGGAGAGCAATCATCCCTACAAATCTTGGACACACCATATTTATCTTGAAGCTTTGTCCACAACTCATGAGCATCCCGGAACGGCATGAGTTCAAATATAACTACATTGCTCAAAGCATCGAAAAGCACATTAGAAGCTTGAGCATTGAGATAAGAGTTTTTCTCATCCTCTAAAGATAATCTTTGGGGATCCTTTGGAGGAGAAAAACCCATATCTACAATTCGCTCTAAATTTGGGTCCATGACCCTAAAGAGATTAAGCATGTGAATTACCCAACCATCAAAATTTGTTCCATCAAAACTAAGAGTGTCAGAGAATCCTAATCCCCTAGTCGACATCTTTACTCTCTAGGCGGTTAAGCCCAAGAAAGAGAGACGAGTCTCTGATACCAATTGAAAGATCGTGGATGTCGCCTAGAGGAGGGGGTGAATAGGCGTTTTAAAATAATTACGGTAGAGGCTTGAACAAATGCGGAATAAACCTAACGGTTAATTTGTCAAGCACAAAACCTACAACAACTAGGCTCACCTATGTGCACCAACAACTTATGCTAAGCAAGATAAGCAACTATGTGATAGCAAGATATATGACAAAGAACAATATGGCTATAACAAAGTAAAGTGCATAAGTAAAGAGCTCGGGTAAGAGATAACCGAGGCACGCGGAGATGATGATGTATCCCGAAGTTCACACCCTTGCGGATGCTAATCTCCGTTTGGAGCGGTGTGGAGGCACAATGCTCCCCAAGAAGCCACTAGGGCCACCGTAATCTCCTCACGCCCTCGCACAATGCAAGATGCCGTGATTCCACTAAGGGACCCTTGAGGGCGGTCACCGAACCCGTACAAATGACAACTGTCGGTGTCAAAACCAGCGGATCTCGGGTAGGGGGTCCAGAACTGTGCGTCTAGGCGGATGGTAACAGGAGACAAGGGACACAATGTTTTTACCCAGGTTCGGGCCCTCTCGATGGAGGTAAAACCCTACTCCTGCTTGATTGATATTGATGATATGTGTAGTACAAGAGTGGATCTACCACGAGATCAAGGAGGCTAAACCCTAGAAGCTAGCCTATGGTATGATTGTTGTAGTGGTTGTGTGTCCTACGGACTAAAACCCTCCGGTTTATATAGACATCGGAGAGGGCTAGGGTTACACAGAGTCGGTTACAATGGTAGGAGATCTACATATCCGTATCGCCAAGCTTGCCTTGCACGCCAAGGAAAGTCCCATCCGGACACGGGACGAAGTCTTCAATCTTGTATCTTCATAGTCTTGGAGTCCGGCCGATGATGATAGTCCGGCTATTCGGACACCCCCTAGTCCAGGACTCCCTCAGTAGCCCCTGAACCAGGCTTCAATGACGATGAGTCCGGTGCGCATATTGTTCGACATTGGAAGGCGGGTTCCTCCTCCGAATAATTCATAGAAGATTGTGAACACCAGGATAGTGTCCGACTCTGCAAAATAAATACCACATTCCACCGTAGAGAGAATAATATGTACACAAGTTCAATCTGCTGACGTATTTTGTGGCATGATGTCATACCACCACCAAGCCTTTACTCGAATCATTTTTTATTATACCACCTCAGCGCGTTTAGCGAAGCGGTTTCCTTGGCACGTCTTGTCGAAGCAGAGATCGTGTTCCCCTTATTCCGGGATTCCCATCAATACGGACGTGGGTAACCCAACCGTGCCCGTTGCCACGCCCCCTCTATCGGAGGCGAGTCCCGAACGGTCACAGGGACAGCTCTTGGTATTCTCCTTCTTTATAATGGGACCAAGGCTCATTTCTTTTCTTCAATCCTCCATCGAATCTTCTCCTTGCCCCGAGTTCCAACACCCAGAGCCCCAGATTCGAGTGCTTCGAACCTTCAACAATGTCCGGCTCCGACCTACAGGGCCGGTGGATGCCCTCCTCTGTCATGGAAGAGGACGTGCTAAAGCTGCGAGAGGCCAAGTACCTGACTTAGGAGATTTCGCACAGGTTGCCCGCCGAAGGGCAAGTCATCCCCACCCCCGAGCCCGGCGAGTATGTCGTGTTTGTATCCCACCTCCGTCGGGGCTTAGGCTTCCCGATGGATCCTTTTGTTAGAGGGATCATGTTTTACTATGGGTTGGAATTCCACGACTTGGCTCCGGAGTCCATCCTCCATATCTCTTCATTCATTGTTGTCTGCGAAGCCTTCCTCCGCGTTACCCTTCACTTCGGCTTGTGGCTTAAGACCTTCGATGTGGAGCCGAAGATGATCGAGGGGCGTCAAGCAGAGTGCGGCGGGGCGGTTGTAAGCCGAAGGGCCGACGCTCCATGGCCCGAGGGCTCTTTCCAGGAGGAGCTCGGCTTGTGGCAGCGGGAGTGGTTCTACATAACCGCTCCCAGGGGCAGCACGCAGAAGCCGCCACCCATCTTCCGCTCGGGCCCTCCACAGTGGCTGATGTCATGGGTCAGCCAGGGGCTCAACTGGGGGCCGTCAAAGGATGTGCCCCTACTGCAGGGCCGGATTCAAGACCTCCAAGCAAGGGAGATCGATCTGGTCGTGGTGATGCAGGTCATGCTGATTAGGCGTCTCCTGCCCTGCAAACGCCGCCCTCTCCGGCTGTGGGAGTTTAATCCGGAGGGACCACGGATTCTCCAACACTTCATGGGTACGACACACGCGGAGATGTACAAATTGTTCTTCGGATCACGAGAGGCGTGTCCGGAATTGACCGAGGACGCCGGCCTAAGCTGCAATCTCCCGGATACACAAGTAAGTAGCTCCGTGCCCGGACACACCGTTTGTTTGCCTTTCTATGATTCGCCTTTTGACCAATTGCCCTCTAAACAGGAGTGGATAGCGCAAGCAAAGCTGATACGGTGTCCGGCCCCCCTCCCAGAGACTGCGCCGGTTCCCGTGCTGGTCAGGATGCTGGAGGTTGCGCCTTCAGAGGAAGGCGAAGGGGAGAACAGAGGAACTACCGCCTCAACCAAGGAGGCTTGTGAGAAAGGGGGGATCGAGAATCCCTCCTTCCAAGGGGAGAAGAGGACCGCTTCCAAAAACCCGGAGGCCAAAGCCCCGAAGCGGGGGAAGAAATCTTCACCAGAGGGTCCTGCGTCCGGAGAGACTCCGGCCGCAGTGTCTCCCCTAAAGAATCAGCCCTGCAGCGAGCCGTAAGTAGAAAAAAGGGAGTTTTGTAATAAGGGACATCCCTATTTGTGCTTCTGAGGATAACTTAAGTTTTTACCTTGTAGTTCGGATCTCCGTCCTTCTCAGATGAGCTCGTCTTCGGGGGAACTCCGTCTGGAGATGATGGAGAGCGATACGCCTCCTTCTGCGGCACCATCGGATAGGGCGGACGAGCCTGAAGTGTCATCATGGAGGGTATCCCCGAGTCCGGCAGGGCCGAATAGTTCGGCACCAACTGGTGTGCGGCCGGGGGAGCTGAAGGATCTGCTTGAGAGGGCGTCCATCTCAGAAGGTCACCGTACACTGATGAGTACGGTGATTGAAAGGATTTCATTCGTCGAAGGCGGATTGCATGATGCCGTCAGGAGTTTGCTGGCGGGGTTTGAGGTACGTAAAAATGACATACCCTTTGACAGTTTTACACATAAAGTGCGTCCTGTATAGATAGTAGCCCCTGAGACTCGGTAGGGTGTCGAGAACGACAGTGTGCCGAGGATCAAAATCCCAGGTATTGATTTTCGCCTTTCCTATGCAGGTGGCGGATAGTTCGGTGGCCAGCCGGACTAATGGAGTTGCCAAACTAAAGTGGCAACTCGATGTTGCGGATGCGGACATCGCACTAGTCAACAGGCGACTTGACGAGTCGCAAGGTAGGTTTCTTCTCCGTGGTCACCTAGTAAGGGAGCCGAAGCCCACCCCTTACAATATGTGTGCTTGACGCAGATGGTGCCGCTGCTGTGGAGAGCCTTCGGGCAGAACTTGCTCAAGCCAAGGAGCAAGCCAGAAGGAGTGATGCGGCTGCCTCGAGGGCGGCCGAAGAGCTCGAAGCCGAAAGGGCTGCACACTGCCGAAGCAGGGGGGATGAAAGTGCGTTATATCGACTAGAGGGGGGGTGAATAGGCGATTTTTATGAATTCTTCACTGAGGAATTTGCTGGTGAGGAAATTCCTTAGCGAAGAACTACTAGCAGCGGAATAAGTACTCAGAAGTAAGCATAACAGAATACAAGCATGGTCATCATGATGAAATGAAGACTAGCACAGAGTACAGAAAGCGTAATCACAGGATAACACAAGATGAAGACAAACAGACTGAAGAAATTGAACTGAGGAATTTGAGAAAGTCTTCAGTCAAAGTCTTCAAGCACAGATATGAACAAACACTCAACACAGTAATGAGGAAATGAAAGGGTTGAGGAAATAGAACCAGTTAGTTGGTGAAGACAATGATTTGGTAAACCAGTTCCAACTACTGTCTCAGTTGTACGTCTGGTTGGAGCGGCTGAGTATTTAAACTCGAGGACACACAGTCCCGGACACCCAGTCGCTGAGCACGCAGCTCAGGACACCCAGTCCTCACCGTATTCTCCTTGAACTAAGGTCACGCAGACCTCGTCCAATCACTCGTGGTAAGTCTTCAGGCGACTTCCAAACCTTCACAGACTTGGTCACTCAGTGATCCACAATTCCTCTTGGATGCTCTAGACCATGACGCCTAACTGTCTGGAAGAAGCACAGTCTTCAAAGGTAACAAGCGTCGGATCCATGCAGGATCAATTTCTTCAGTGATGCTCAATCACTTTGGGTTTGTAGGGGTTTGGTTTATGGTTTTCCTCACTTGATGATTTTCGCTCAAAGTCCTCGGAGGATGGGTTGCTCTCAAATGACAAGTGTCAAGTTCTCTCGGAGCAGCCAACCAACTTGTGGTTGTAGGGGGCGGCTATTTATAGCCTAGGGAGCAGCCCGACATGATAAGACATAAATGCCCTTCAATGATATGACCGTTAGGTGGATAAGATATTTTGGGACAGCTGGCGCGCAGCACAACAACGGTCGGAAATTTGACTCTCAAATTCCTCAGGGCTATCATGTTCCTCACTGTGTAGGCAATTCGCACTGGCGAATTCCTAACTCCTCAGTCAGAACAAATTCATCAGCGACCAGAAGAACTTCGTCTCTGTCACTGAAGAAAGTGACTGAACTGTATGAGATTTCCAAAGGCTTCACTCGAAGGGATTGGTAGGGGTTTGGTTTTGAGTTGAGCATCACATGGAAATTTTTCCTTAGTATTTCCTCGACCCCCTTTAAGAGTACGGTGTTTCCTATGACTCAAGAAAGAGAAAATGAAACTACGAAAACAAAAGTCTTCACGCTTCATGTTCCTCAAATGAATACCAAGTCTTCAAGGTCACACGAATTTCTTCACTTTCAAAGTCTTCAGAATATCAAAGTCTTCAGTCAAAGAACTTCGTTTTTAGGGGTTGACTTTCTCTGTAAATATCAAACTCCTCATAGACTTATAGACCTGTGTACACTCACAAACGCATTAGTCCCTTAACCTATAAGTCTTCAGTACACCAAAATCACTAAGGGGCACTAGATGCACTTACAATCTCCCCCTTTTTGGTGATTGATGACAACATAGGTTAAATTTTCAACGGGGATAAACATATGAAGTGTAAATACTGATATTGAGGAATTTGATTGCAAGATATAGAAGAACTCCCCCTGAAGATGTGCATAGTGAGGAATTTGCTTTTGAGGCAATGCACATTTGAAGAGTTGAATCATGGAGATCTCCCCCTATATCTTGTAATTCATACACGCATTTGATATATAATATGAAGAATTTGAAATGCATGATGAAATATGGTGCCTGATGAGATTCAGCATGCGTGCAATAACATTAATGAGGAATAAGCATGCCGAATAAAGCATCAAAAGTATCAGAGCATAGTGCAACAAAAGTATCAGCGCACCATCGGGTTTAAGATTACAACTCGATCCAAATAAAAGTTTCAAAAGAACGAGAGTTGTAACTTAAAAAATGCCCTTAATATAGACCCGCTTGAAGACTAACTCAGATTTCTCCCCCTTTGTCATCAAATGACCAAAAGGATTGAAACTGAGGACTAACGCCCCTGAAGAATTTCAAGTCGATGGAGGAGCGCCAGCGTTATCGGGGTTGTTTGTTGTAGCAGGGCCTGCCGCAGTGTCGTCCAAATCTTCATACTCATCAGTGCCACGCGATGAAGAATAAGAGCTGGCCACCAGTGGAGGAACTTTGACCCTCTTGAATTTCTTCGGAGGAGGTGCATACCAGTCAAATTCTTCCTTGAGACCCATAGTCTTCAGTTCTTCAGCGCTATAGACATGAGTGAGGACAGCCCAGGTGCGGTTGAAGGTTTCATGAAGGTAGTATTGGTTCTTCTTCACTGCATTGTGTGTTGAGGTCATATTGTGAAGAAGTGCACCAAACTGACGCTTTACCCATTTGTGATTGCGATCAACCTTCTGATGAAGACTGAGGAGTAACTCACGGTCAGTCATCACCCTGGGTGCTGTGGCTTGAGGATTTTGCTTGGCCGAGGTATTTGCGGCAGTGTCATGTGTGGTAGAGTCGTCATTGGTAGAGTAAGATGCAGCCAGGCGAAATTGACCATCCAATGGACGAATGCCTTCATTGATCACTGCAGCAGCCTTGCCTTTATCATCAGCTGATGAAACTGTCCATTTGAGGACTTCAATGGGAGGCAAGTAGCTACCGTGGTTCAGAGTGTCAGCTTTGTAATTCAGTGAAGATCTTGCCCTGATGAATCTCATAATCCAAGGAGCATAGGGCTTCGGCTCGAATGGTGACATAGCGATATTGGCCAGAGTCCTCATTAAGAAATCATGGAAGTTGACGGGAACGCCATGAATGATGTTAAAAAGCATATTCTTCATGATGCCAACGACTTCTTCATCATTTGAGTCGTGGCCTTTGATAGGACTCATTGTCTTCGTCAGAATGCGATAGACAGTCCGAGGCACATAGAGTAATTCCCTGACGAGGAATTTGGTACGAGGGGCCTGTCCAGGCTTCAAAGGCTTCATGAGCACTTGCATATAGTGATTTGTCAGTTCAGGGTCACTGTAGATGCAACGTGCACTGTCATGGGGAGGATCGAGAGGAAGGACATGAAGCAATTCAGTTTCCGGTGCCTTGTAGTGAGTGTTTTTAGTCATCCAATCCAACACCCATGAGTTGACATCTTCAGCGTCTCCAGTGATATGCAGTGTAGCGTAGAACTGAAGAATGAGTTCTTCATTCCAATCACAGATGTCAGTGCAGAAATTGAGTAATCCTGCATCATGAAGAACCTGAGGACTGGCTCGAAGCATGGCAGAGATTCCATATCCACGTGAGGAATATGTTCATGATCGAAGATTCTGTCTTTGTCAAACAGCACTGAGGAATAGAAATTGGCTTGACTAGCAGTCCAGAAACGCCTCTTCCTTATGCGAGCAGAGTCATAGGGGTTGTAGTCAGTGAAGAATACATGCTCGGAAAAGAAGTCTTCAGCCTTGAACTTCTGTTTGCTTGAGAACGGATTCTTCGGCTTTGGCAGAGGGATGTCAGTGAGTTGCATCACCACCTCAGGAATCGCGAGCTCAGGTACTTCAGGCTGAGGAATTTCTGGTTCCTCTTCTTGTGCAACCTGATGATCAGCAGCAGCAGGTTCTTCAGCACTAGTGGCTAGAATTTCTTCATGCACAGAGGGAGTGGGATGAGTTTCTTCAGAGCCCAGTTGAACTGTTGTTGCAGGGGACAGAGGAATCAGTTGGATAGGGGTGAAGAGAGGAGTATTGGGATGCTAACTTTCCCAAAAGTCATCATTCATCACCGGTGTGGTGCATCCTATATCCACATCTTCATCTTCAATTTCCTCAACACCAGCCTCTTCAGCTGTGAACTGAGGCATAGGTGAGGAAATGACTGGCGTTGAAGGGATTGCATCCACTTCAATTTCTTCATCAATCTGCTCTGACGAAGCAGCAGAATGATTTTCTTCATCAGATCCGCTTGGGATCACATAGTCTTCTCCAAAAGGAACAAGGTCCTTTGATGGCATGGAGGAAATTGGAACAACATCAATTGGATTTTCGAGTGAGCTGGTCATTGGCTTCATTTTTTTCGCAGCCGAAGATTCAAACGCAGCTGATGCCTTCCTTTTCTTCACTGCAGCTCGCTCTGCAGCCTTGGTTTTCTTCACATCATAGGTAGATGGAAGAATTGGAGTTGGTGTAGGCGCGGGAGGAGCTGAGGAATCTGGTTGATTTTCTTCAGGCGCAACTGATGCAGTTGCCCTGATCTCTTCAGTTTCTTCAGGCGCACCACTAGTGGATGCCCTGGCAATTTCTTCAGCGGCTGGATTTGAGTCATCAGCCCTAGAACTAGCATTTTCTCCAGCAGGCTGAAAGTCATCAACGGTGCTGGCATGTTCTTCAGCAGGCTGAGCAGAATCTGCAGCCTGAAGATTTTCTTATTGCGATGGGGCTGCAACATTTGTGAATTTCTTCGTCAGATTGACGAATCTTACTTTGGCTCCTTGCCAATCAGCATACTAGGCATCAAAGTCTTTGCTGAGGGCTTGAATTTCAGACTGAGCCTTGAGAAGTTCCTCAGGTGTCATTTTGACAACATTTTTCTTCAGGAGCTTCTCCTTTCTGTATTGCGCTTTCTTGATCTCTCTTGCCTTTTCAAACTTCCATTTCTCTTGAGTGATGAAATGGGTCAGCATGTGACTTTGACCAGGAGTCAGATGAAAATCAGGCATAGGGGTGTTAGGATCCTTGTGCCAGAGGTCAATGTAGTCGAGGATCTTCCTCGGATCCAAAAGCAGTGGCACAGATGTGCCTTTGGCTCTAGCGGCCTTCACCTGTCTGTCTCTGATGATTTCTGCAAGTTCATCATCAGAAGCTTCATCATCAGAGGGCACATGGAATGTGACCTGTTTCTTCTTTGGACTCGGCCGAGGACCGCGTCCAGCTGTTGCTTTAGTCTTCAACAGTGTGGGGCCTGATGAGGAAATTGGTGCAGCTGAGGAACTTGCTGAGACACCAGAGGCAATCGAGAAACCAGCAGTCCTTTGACATGTAGCCAGATGCACAGGAGCTGAGGACTTTGAAGGAGCTTCTGAGGACTTTGGTGGAGCAGTAGCAGTGTGAGGAATTTGCCGTGAGGGCATTGCTAAGGAACTTGGCCGTGAGGGCGCTGTTGGTGAAGCACTTGGCTTGCGAGCAGGCTTCTTTGGCATTGATTTCCTCGGCTTGACCGAGGCCTCAGTAGCAGCAGCAGTGGCAGAATCCTCATTGAATTTCTTCACTGCCTCCTTGGCTTGTCTTGCCAATTTAGCTTGGCGCCTAGCCCATTCTTCAGGAAAGTCCTCACCACGCATGATGCTGGTGGGATCAGCTACTTGGCCAGGTGCCAATGGAGCTCTTGGGCATGGAGGATTTAAAGCAAATTTCTTCATGTACTTTGGAGTCACATATCTGTACTCCCTCCATTCTCTTGCCCATCTTCTTTCAATCCTCTGAATGCGCACTTTACGCTGATTTTTGTTTTCTTTGCCGAATTTGGCTTCATCAGGTGTGCAATAGTCCTCATAAATGTCATCCGGGATCCCGAAAGCAGTCATGACCTCAGGCTTCTTTCCTCCTTTCTGCGGTCTCTTACCTTCAGCCATATTCTTCAGATGAGGAATTTGAACAATTGAACACTCTGAAGAAGTATGCAGTTTTTCTTCGAGGAACGCTGCAAATGAGTTAAGTTGATGAGAACCTAGTGATTCTGCAGCAGACATGAGTACCTGTGAACAGAGTATAGGTGTGAGGAATTTGGAGAGGTCATATGCGTTCTCAGAAGGTTTTTCGAAAAGACAAGTTTTGAGGAATTTGACCAGATGAACCTTGAGGAATTTCACTAAGCGTTCTTGTCTTAGGTTCTAGAGTTGTACAGATCGAAGATCCACACAATTAGGGAATCTTGAAGAAAATGATTGCTTAGAGAAACAGTTCAAGATCATATGATGTGTGAGGTGTTCATATGTGTGAAGATTTGAAGAATAAACACCTTTGAAGATTTTCAGGAAAGTTTGAGAATCAAAGTGAGTAATAAAAGTAACTTTTAATTACCCGAAGTGAAGAACACGAAGAACTGAGAAGAACAGATGTGAAGTTCGTCAGGTTAGATCTCCCACGCCCTAACTTGGCAGAGGAAGACAGCTACGGCGGCGGCGGAGTGAAGATTTCCGCAACCGGCGCGAGTACGACGATGATGAGGTCGAGGCAGCGAAGCTCTTCCTCACCGGCGATGATGGAGTAGCGGCGGCGCTAGGGTTTGAGGAGCGAGAGAGAGAGAGAGAGAGAGAGAGCGGTCGAGCGGAGTAAATGAAGTGAGGAAGGGGAGAGGGGTATTTATAGACACGGTGAAAAACTGTTCGCCCGAAGATTTTGGGACGAACGTGCCCCTGCCCTTTCTCCTTCTCACGACATGTGTCACCCACGTACTGTGTAGTTGAGATCGTGTAAGATCGTGGGTGAATAGAATAATGCATCGTGTGATGCGGAACGGTTTGAGCGGCAAAACCGAAAATCTGGATCAGATTTGTTTTAAAGTTTCGTTCGCAATTTCTTCAGCTGACAAGGACACATTGAAGATTTTGAACGAGTTTCAAATAGAACGCACATGAAGAATTTGTGAAGAGATTGGGTTGAGTTTAGCATAGAGGGGGAAGGGTCCGATCACATTCACTTAGCAGAAAAAGCAACTTGAAGAAATAGCCAAGTGAATGCTGTAGAGGACATAAACTCATATATATATATATATATATATATATATATATATATATATATATATATATATATAGCCAATGAAGAAAAACGACGGAAACAATGAAGATTTTGCAAAGCTGAAGAATTTGAAAAACTGGAGAATTTCAAAACTGAGGAAAAACTCAAATTGAAGATTTTCAACTTTTTGTGGTGACGTGACCCACCGTATAAGAATGATGATTTCAGACACCGCGTACAATTGTCGTAGGGTTCTGAGAATCAAATTCTTCATTAATTTCTTTACACTTAGAGTGTTATTCTTCATTGATTGAAGAAAAACGTTTCTTCATGTGTTGCACATCTAAGTCATCAATTTTGCATAAGAGTTAGGATGTGTGTCCTTTTCAAAGAACATTTGAAGATTCTAAGATATTTAGCTCACACCGCAACTTGCTAAATCTCTTCTTATCCGAGGGCTTAGTGAAGATATCAGCTAGCTGTTCTTCAATCTTCACATGCTCGATGGAGATGTCGCCCTTCAACACATGATCACGAAGAAAATGATGACGAATCTGAATGTGCTTTGTCTTCGAGTGCTGAAATGGGTTGTGAGCAATCTTGATGGCACTCTCATTGTCACAGAGGAGAGGCACATTCTTCACGTTGACGCCATAGTCCTTGAGGGTTTGCTTCATCCAAAGCAGTTGAGCACAGCAAGAGCCAGCAACAATGTATTCAGCTTCCGTAGTAGACAGTGATACGCAGTTCTGTTTCTTCGAGGACCAACAGACCAAAGATCATCCGAGGAAATGACAAGTGCCAGATGTTGACTTGCGGTCCACACAATCACCAGCATAGTCAGAGTCAGAATATCCAATGAGATCAAAAGCAGAGCCCTTGGGGTACCATAATCCTAGTGTTGGTGTGTGAGCTAGATATCGAAGAATATGCTTCACAGCCTTATGGTGTGATTCCTTCGGTGCAGCTTGAAATCGGGCACACATGCAAACACTAAGCATTATATCTGGCCTAGATGCACATAAGTACAATAAAGAACCAATCATGGAACGGTATACCTTGTGATCAAAGTCAATACCATTTTCATCAGTGCATAGATGGCCATTTGTGGGCATAGGAATTTTGACGCCTTTGCAATCTTGCATGCCGAATTTCCTTAGTACATCTTTGAGGTATTTCTCCTGAGATATGAATATGCCATTGCGCTGCTGACGAATTTGAAGACCTAAGAAGAATTTCAACTCTCCCATCATAGACATTTGATATTCTTCACTCATCATATAGGCAAATTCATCACTATAACATTGGTCAATACAGCCAAAGATAATATCATCAACATATATTTGGCACACAAACAGTTCACCATCATAAGATTTAGTAAAGAGAGTAGGGTCGAGTGAACCGGGTGTGAAGCCATTCTTCACGAAGAATTCCTTCAATGTATCATACCACGCCCGAGGGGCTTGCTTGAGGCCATAGAGGGCCTTATTGAGTCTGAAGACTTTGTCAGGATTCTTTGGATCTTCAAAACCTGGGGGTTGAGCAACATATACTTCTTCCTCAAGCTTACCATTGAGGAATGCACTTTTCACATCCATTTGATATAAGATGATATCATGATGGTTAGCATAAGCAAGTAATATGCGAATAGCCTCAAGTCTAGCAATAGGTGCAAAAGTTTCATCGAAATCAATTCCTTCAACCTATGTGTAGCCTTGAGCTACCAGTCGTGCCTTATTCCTCACCACAAGGCCATTTTCATCTTGCTTGTTGCGGTAGATCCACTTTGTGCCAATGATATTATGCTTGCGAGGATCTGGATGTTTGACCAGTTCCCAGACATTGTTGAGCTCGAACTGATGTAATTCTTCTTGCATAGCCTGAATCCACTCCGGCTCCAAAAATGCTTCATCTACCTTAGTGGTCTCTGTGATAGAGACAAAAGCATAGTGCCCACAAAAGTTAGATAAATGTGAAGCTTTTGAGCGTGTGAGAGGACCTGGTGCACTAATGTCATCGATGATCTTCTCGACTTGCACTTCTTTTGCAACGCGAGGATGAGCTGGTTGTCGCTGAGGAATTTGATCAGCATTTTCTTCAGCACCATTTTCCTCAGCATTTTCTTCAGGTGCATCAGCTCGACGTTCTTCATGAACTGGAATGAATTCTTCAGCAGATTCTTCAGTAGGAATGACATCCTCAGTTGCCTTGAACTTGATAGAATCCTCAGGTGCTGGTTCATCCAACACAGAAGGTAGGTGCTCTCTTTGCGAGCCATTAGTTTCATCGAACTGCACATCTACAGTGTCAACAATCTTGTGAAGAACAATGTTGAAGACTCTGTAGGTGTGCGAGTCCTTTCCGTAACCAAGCATAAAACCTTCATGTGCTTTCGGTGCAAATTTAGAGTTGTGGTGAGGATCTCTAATCCAACATTTAGCACCGAAGACTTTGAAATAACTCACATTGGGTTTCTTGTCAGTGAGGAGTTCATAGGCCGTCTTCTTGAAGAATTTGTGAAGATATACTCTATTGATGATGTGGCACGCAGTATCAATTGCATCAATCCAAAAACGCTGAGGCGTTTTGTATTCATCAAGCATAGTGTGAGCCATCTCAACAAGAGTTCTGTTCTTGCGCTCCACGACGCCATTTTGCTGAGGAGTATAGGGAGCAGATAGCTCATGAGTAATACCAAGTTCATCAAGATAGTCATCAAGACCGGAATTCTTGAACTCAGTTCCATTGTCACTTCTGATGTGCTTGATCTTCACACCAAAGTTGGTTGAAGCCCTCGAGGAAAATCGTTTGAAGACTTCCTGCACTTCATGTTTGTAAGTAACAATGTGTACCCATGTATATCGAGAGTAATCATCAACAATGACAAAACCATATAGAGATGCATCATTAGTGACTGCTGAGTAATGATTAGGTCCGAAGAGGTCCATGTGAAGCAATTCGAATGGACGTGTAGTGGTCATGATAGTCTTCGCTGGATGCTTGGCCTTGGTAATTTTTCCAGCTTCACAGGCTCTGCATAAGTGATCCTTGAGGAATTTGACATTCTCAATGCCAATGACATGCTTCTTCTTCGCAAGTGTGTGCAAATTCCTCATACCTACGTGACCAAGTCGTCGATGCCATAGCCAGCCTTCTGAAGCTTTTGCAAGTAGACACACGGCTGGTTGTGGTCCTGTAGAGAAATCAACAATATACCGATCTCCTCTCCTAAAGCCTTCGAAGACTTTGGAATTGTCAGCTTCCATAATCACAACACAGCGATACTTGCCAAAGACAACAACCATATCAAGATCACAAAGCATTGAGACTGACATGAGGTTGTATCCTAAGGACTCAACAAGCATGACTTTGTCCATGTGTTTATCCTTAGAGATTGCAACCTTACCAAGACCCAATACCTGACTTTTGCCTTTGTCAGCAAAGATGATATGCTTCAGATGTGATGGTGATAAGGGAGCATCCATCAACAGATTCTTGTCACCAGTCATGTGATTCGTACATCCACTATCGAGGACCCATTCAGTAGTTTTGGGTTGATCATCCCGCAGATGAATTAGTGTAGCTTACAATCTCATATGCTTCATAAGTGAAGAATATGATATCAAGTTCATCAGATGAATTTCATCAAGCAGTAAACAGATATAGCAGTATTAGGATGTGTGAAATGAAAGTTCATTTCATCATGATTCACCTGCATCCTTTCAGGCAATTTCGCCAGGTCCCCAGCAAATTCTTCAGACGTTAAAGCACGTCTGGAGACCTGACCCTACAAAAGAGATTAGTTCTTTTTCTTCACCATCCACATCTGAAGGGGTGGCAAGGAGTTCATTACTCTGCGAGCACCATACGAGAATGGTGGCATAGAAGCCATCCCATTTCGTTTCACATAAGAGGGGTTAGGGTAAGCATATGAATAAGCAGAGAAATTCTTCGAGGACTTATGAACATAGTGGTTTGAAGAATAATGCACATATTCATAGCCCTTAGCTTTACCCTGCGAGACAGAGTTGTTAGCACGATGATAATCATATGAGGACTTTGATCCTTTTGAGGAATTTGATCCATGTGAGGAATTTGGTCCGTATGAGGACTTGGATCCATATGAAGAGTTTGGTCCATATGAAGAATTTTATCTGGGGTTCCTGTTCTTCACAGGTGGTGTCATGAGGACATTCACCTGAAGAATTTCAAGGCACTTCTTGGGAACCCAGATTTTCTTCATAGGAGAACCATTCCTGCAGTTAGTGCCAACATATCTAGCAAATACTTCACCATTCTGATTTTTGAACAGTTTATAGTTGGAGTCAAATGACTCATCAGAAGAATGAGGAGATTCACATGTAAAGCCAGATAAGTTAGATGGATCAACTGGAGGTCCCTTTGCAGCAACCCATGAGGTTTTGGGGTACTGCTCAGGCTTCCAATATGTTCCATCAGCATTAAGTTTCCTCTCAAAGGCAATACCCTCTTTCCTAGGGTTTCTGTTGAGGATCTGCTTTTTGAGCACATCACAGAGAGTCTAATGCCCTTTGAGGCTTTTGTACATGCCTGTCATATACAATTCCTTCAGCCCTGCATTGTCAGTGATACTAGCAATGTCCTCAGATGAGGAATTAGTGATAGCAGAGGCAGGTGAAGAATTTGTAACAGTTGAAGCATTTGAACATTCAGGTGAAGAATTAGCAGATTCATGTTCAATGCACTTTAAGCATGGAGGAACAAATTCTTCCTGAGAAGCGCTGATTTGTTGAGCTAGTAATGAATCACGCTCCTTCTGAAGATCTTCATAACTCACTCTTAGCTTCTCAAGATCTTGCTTTCTTTGAAGAAATTCATAAGAAAGTTTCTCATGATCAGATAAGAGAGTATTATGTTGATCTTGAAGGGTGTCAAACTTGGAATGAAGTCTCTGAAGACATTCACCCAATGCTTTTGACTGTTCCATTTCTTTTCCCAACATATCATCACTTTTGTCTAGCATGTTTTGAACTTGTTCCAAGGCCGTTTGTTGTTTAGTGGAAATGCAAACAAGTTTGGTATAACAAGATTCAATATCATCATCAGATCCATCATCATCAGATTCATCGTCACAAAACTCGGATGAGGAGCATTCGGTTACCTCAGCACCGTTTGCCATGAGACATGATGCAGAATATGATGATTCTGGCTCGAAAGTCATCGTTTTGAGAGATTCCTCGAAGTCCTCAAACCAGGGATCATGACGGGTTCAATGACCTTCATAGACATCAGAGATTCGGTCCCAGATAAGCTTCGAATTGCCAAGATGCATAATGCGCCTGAATTCATCTCTGGATAGGCAGGAACAGATGATATCCTTGCCAAGATGTCAAGTCGAGTGTACTTGCGAATATCATCAGCGTCCGCCATCTTGCATAGATCAGTAAGACCAAAATCACTTCATTGCGAATATCATAGCGCTCGCTGTTCATTTCCATGAGGCGCTTCCTCATCATGGCCTTCCACTTGGGATAATCATGACCTCAAAGATAGGACATGTCACTTTCTTCATACCTGCGGTCGACAAAACTAAAACTCCAGGCGGTTAAACCAAAATCACACAGAACAAGGGAGTACCTTGCTCTGATACCAATTGAAAGTGCGTTATATCGATTAGAGGGGGGGGGGGGGGTGAATAGGCGATTTTTATGAATTCTTCACTGAGGAATTTGCTGGTGAGGAAATTCCTTAGCGAAGAACTACTAGCAGCGGAATAAGTACTCAGAAGTAAGCATAACAGAATACAAGCATGGTCATGATGATGAAATGAAGACTAGCACAGAGTACAGAAAGCGTAATCACAGGATAACACAAGATGAAGACAAACAAACTGAAGAAATTGAACTGAGGAATTTGAGAAAGTCTTCAGTCAAAGTCTTCAAGCACAGATATGAACAAACACTCAACACAGTAATGAGGAAATGAAAGGGTTGAGGAAATAGAACCAGTTAGTTGGTGAAGACAATGATTTGGTAAACCAGTTCCAACTGCTGTCTCAGTTGTACGTCTGGTTGGAGCGGCTAAGTATTTAAACTCGAGGACACACAGTCCCGGACACCCAGTCGCTGAGCACGCAGCTCAGGACACCCAGTCCTCACCATATTCTCCTTAAACTAAGGTCACGCAGACCTCGTCCAATCACTCGTGGTAAGTCTTCAGGCGACTTCCAAACCTTCACAGACTTGGTCACTCGGCGATCCACAATTCCTCTTGGATGCTCTAGACCATGATGCCTAACCATCTGGAAGAAGCACAGTCTTCAAAGGTAACAAGCATCGGATCCACGCAGGATCAATTTCTTCAGTGATGCTCAATAACTTTGGGTTTGTAGGGGTTTGGTTTTGGGTTTTCCTCACTTGATGATTTTCGCTCAAAGTCCTCGGAGGATGGGTTGCTCTCAAATGACAAGTGTCAAGTTCTCTCGGCGCAGCCAACCAGCTAGTGGTTGTAGGGTGCGGCTATTTATAGCCTAGGGAGCAGCCCGACATGATAAGACATAAATGCCCTTCAATGATATGACCGTTAAGTGGATAAGATATTTTGGGACAGCTGGCGCGCAGCACAACAACGGTCGGAAATTTGACTCTCAAATTCCTCAGGGCTATCATGTTCCTCACTGTGTAGGCAATTCGCACTGGCGAATTCCTAACTCCTCAGTCAGAACAAATTCATCAGCGACCAGAAGAACTTCGTCTCTGTCACTGAAGAAAGTGACTGAACTGTATGAGATTTCCAAAGGCTTCACTCGAAGGGATTGGTAGGGGTTTGGTTTTGGGTTGAGCATCACATGGAAATTTTTCCTTAGTATTTCCTCGACCCCCTTTAACAGTACGGTGTTTCCTATGACTCAAGAAAGAGAAAATGAAACTACGAAAACAAAAGTCTTCACGCTTCATGTTCCTCAAATTAATACCAAGTCTTCAAGGTCACACCAATTTCTTCACTTTCAAAGTCTTCAGAAAGTCTTCAGAATATCAAAGTCTTCAGTCGAAGAACTTCATTTTTAGGGGTCGACTTTCTCTGTAAATATCAAACTCCTCATAGACTTATAGACCTGTGTACACTCACAAACACATTAGTCCCTTAACCTATAAGTCTTCAATACACCAAAATCACTAAGGGGCACTAGATGCACTTACAGGGGAGATGGCCGAAATGGCCGTGAAGTTAAAAGATGCCACCGACCGCAATGAGGTTCTTGCAAAGGAGCGCCTAGCAGAGCGAGAAGACCTGGGGAAGGCCACCGCCGAAGCCAAGGATGCCCGTTCTGCAATGCGGGCTATGAAGGAGGAGCTGCGCCAGGCCGGAGACATTGTGGCTGGCAAGCCCTTTCTGCTGCGCCGAAGGTTTACGGATCCGAAGTATGCTCAGCTTGGCCAGCTGTGGGGTCCGGAGGATCCTTATATGGACTTAGCGGCGAGTGCGGCGGAAGCCGTTGTGCACTTCCGAAGTCAGAAGGATCACAAGACGGAAGAGCTGTTTTGGTCTCAATTCCATAGTCCGAAGCGTTCACTTCGTTGACCGATCGGTTGGCCGAGTGGGCTGAGCTTAATAGATTGTCCGGACTTGCCAGGACAGATATCGTGACTCATGTCTGGCCGGATAGGCCCAAGCCAAAGAGTTATTTTGGCTTATTGCAGCAATTTCTTGGGGCGGTGCCGCATATCAAGGCGATGAAGCGGTCGGCCTGCATAGAGGGTGCACGGATGGCCCTCGCCCGTGTGAAGATACATTGGACAGAGATGGATGCCATCGTTGTTGCGACCCAGGGTTCGGACGAGAGCCGGTTACCCGCCGAGCACTATTTTGGAGAAGTTCTGCGTGGTGCTCGTGTAATAGAGTCGCAGTGCTCAAAAAATGTCATGTTCAAATGAACGTTTTGGTTTGTAAAACGGTTTTTATGATATAAGCGCTTTTTGGTACTTGTGAGTTCAAGTATTTAAATATATCCTGTGCGGCCGTTTGTGTATACGTGTGTATAACCTGAAAGATGGCAGTCGTCGGCTTCAGCCCCCACGCACAAGGTGCGGCGGTGTTCGCAAAAATAGCGCATTTTCACACTTAATCCGATGTCTCGGTCCTGTGAAGGAGGTGGCAGCGTAGCAAACGAGGCAACCAAACTATAATGCTTTATCACTTTCACTTAGCCATAGGAGTTCGAGGGTGGGGCTACGATATAGCCCCTAGGGGCACCGCGCTCTCCGAATTCGGGGCGCGTATGTGCCTGACCGGGAAACAGTCCTTCGTCAAAGCGGAGGAATTCTAAACATTCCGATAGTCGATCGAGTGGTTGACCAGTCTCTCACTATGTCATGACAGTCAGTTTTCGGCTTTCTCTACTGAGGTGCTCGCCCAGCCATACCGGGGCACAATCGCAGTAGTTCTCCGGGTGCCGCGTTAGCCGATGATACGGAACGTAAGGCAGCAAAACACAGGAGCCGGGCAAACCCAACATTTGACCAAAGACATGACTCGGAGCTGATGCATATAAGGCCTAACTCGAGACGCCGAACACTCCCTAAGGTGTTCGGTCTTTATAATAACGGGCAGAACAATGCCCTAATCCCCTAGTGTCCAGGTACAGGCGAGAATTTATGGCGCGGCCGATGCCAAAACGCCAGCCTCGTCGTTGGTTATGGTGAAAAACCGTGGGATGGGATCAACAAAAGACAGTAAGAAAGGTTTACGCAGGGACTTAATCTGAAAAGAATCCTTGCGACGGGTCCCTGCTACACGTCTGCGCCTGTGTCTCCGTTGTGCCGTATCCTGGACGGGCGTACATGTTGTTCATCTGTAAAAAGAGAGGAACTTAGCTTGAAAGGAAATCGTGTAGAAAATGTATTAAAAATTGAAATATGAATGAATGAATAAGGCTGAGCTTATATTAGCTCATTATTGCTTGTACGCATAGCCCCTTGTAAAGGGGTGTGCAGCTAGGGAGCCCCTAGCTTATTTATGCCGGACTCGTCTAGCCGTGTCCGGGGTCTTGAACGACCTTTTAATGAGATGATGCCGCGCGGACCGGGCATTTTAAGTGTAAGAGACGCGTAATGTGGTATTGCGTTAAAGCGGACAAAAGCTTCACGTCCCAATAGTGCTTGATGGCTACTTTTGAATGGGGCGACATGAAAGATTAGCTTCTCGCGTCGGAAGTTGTCGGGTGACCCGAACACAACTTCTAGTAGTAAGGAGCCCGTGCACTTGGCGTAAGAGCCTGGCGTCATTCCTTTGAAGGAATTGCGGCTATATCGAATTTTAGTAAGGTCTATCCCCAACTTGCGGATTGTGTCCGGATATAGCAGGTTTAAATCACTGCCGCCGTCCATCAGGACTTGTGTGAATTGTAGTCCGTCGATTATAGTATCCAATATCAGAGCAGTCCATCCTGCATTTCGAATGCTTCTGGAATAGTCCAGGTGGTCGAAAGTGATTGGTTTTGACATCCAACCTCGAGGTTCCGCTGGGGTGGACCGTGCGATACCTGCTTTGGCGGGTGCCGCACTGTTGTTCCGTATCATCACATGAAGTGAGTTTACTGTTTTGACTTCTTGTGGGAAAGTCTTTTGTTTTCCGGTGCTCTGCTGGTGGGGTTTGTCGTCATCCTCACTTGGTGCGTCGAGCCCCTTGTGTTCGGCGTTGAGTCGGCCGGACTGTTTGAAGACCCAACAATCTCGGTGGGTGTGGTTTGCAGGCCTTCCGGAGGTGCTGTGGATTTGACATATCCGATCCAGAATTTTGTTTAAGTTGGATAGCTCGTCACTGTTGTCCTTAAGAGGCAGTGTTTTGTTGTTCGGCTGCGAGCTTTTGAATCCGGCATTGACCGCCGTGTTCTTTGGGCTTTTTTCTTTATTTCGGCGCTGATCTTTTCTGCGCCGTGATTTTCCGTTTCCATCTCTGATCTCGGATGTACTCGGGCCGCTGGTGCTGCATCTTGCTAGCCAGCTGTCTTCCCCCGCGCAAAAGCGGGTCATGAGGCTTGTTAGCGCGGCCATTGTTCTCGGCTTATCTTGGCCGAGGTGTCTGGCGAGCCATTCGTCTCGGACATTATGTTTAAAAGCTGCTAAGGCTTTGGTGTCCGGACAGTCGACTATTTGGTTCTTTTTGGTAAGGAACCTGTTGCAGAATTTGCGCGCTGACTCTCCGGGCTGTTGAGTTATGTGACTTAAATCGTCTGCATCCGGAGGGCGGACATAAGTCCCTTGAAAATTTGCTCTAAACACGTCCTCGAGCTCTTCCCAACTCCCAATAGTATTTTCTAGGAGGCTTTTGAGCCAATGCCGAGCTGGCCCTTTGAGCTTGAGGGGTAGATATTTTATGGCGTGGAGATCATTTCCTCTGGCCAGGTGTATGTGGAGGATGTAATCCTCAATCCAGACTCTAGGGTCTGTTGTTCCGTCGTATGCCTCTATGTTTACGGGTTTGAACCCCGCTGGAAATTCATGATCCAGCACCTCATCGGTGAAACATAGTGGGTGTGCGGCGCCCCTGTATTTGGGTGTGCCGTTGTCTTCGAACACTCCGCGTGTTGTGTTGCTTCCTAGGGCCCTCTTTTTTGGCCCATAAATGGACCTGACCGGGCCATCTGTTTTCCGAGGATCATGAGTCGGCTTGTGTGCGGCGCCGCTTATCGCTTTTGGCCTGTCATCTGGTCGTCTATCCGGCCAGGCGGCCTCTTTGCTTTTTGACTGTGGGGGCTCTATGTCCTCCTCGTCGAATTCTGGCAGCAGCTTGCGCTTCGGGTAGCTCTTTGTTTGGTGGCCATTGCCATATTTGTCCGCGGTCTTGAGTACTTTGCTCCACCTCATTCTGAGTACGTCTTCCGTTGTTTTGAGCTTCCATTTTTCCTTCTTCAGACTTCTTGCAGTGGTGACGAGTCTTTTGTGAAGGTTCTTATGCTCCGGTGGTGTGTCCGGCGTGAGGTCGTCTGGACTGTTGTTTTCGCCGGGCATGGATTGATTATCCGATTCATCCTGTTCGGATGGTTGCTTGGTTGCATGTTCATCGTCCACTGGTTTGCCCTACTCCATTGCTGGGTCATTAGGAGTGCTGCTTTTGTCGAGGCGGGACTTAGGGCGGCATCTGCGTCGCCGTTTTGGTTGTTTGTCAGCGGGATTATCCTTTGCCGCGTCCCGTTGTTCCTCGTTATCGCTTCCTTTTGGGGTGTCCACCATATATACATCATGGGTTGGGGTGGCCTTCCAGTGCTTGGTAAGCGCTGGTTCTTGGTAGTCTCCTGCATCGTCGTCCATACCGTCGATGTCTTCGGAGTCGTAGTCTAGCATGTCGGTTAGATCATCGACAGTGGCTACGAATTGGGTGGTGGGTGGGCTTTGAATTTCTTCATCGTCCGCATCCCAACCATCCTGACCGCAGTCCGGCCAGGGTTCTCCTGATAACGAGAGATGCTTTAGAGAATTTAGGATGTCGCCAAAGGGTGAGTGCTGAAAGATGTCCGCGGCGGTGAACTCCATGATCGGCGTCCGATCGGATTCGATTGGCAGGGGCGCAGGAGGTTCGGAGTCCGACGCCTCGGAGTCACGAGCTTTATAAGGGACAAGGTCAGTATTCGGCTCCATCGCCGTAGACGTTGCAGCTTCCGAGGCGGCATCCAGCCACCTGTCCTCGATCTGCATGGTCTGCTCCGAACTATGGGTCAGAGCGGACTCGTGTGCGGCCTCCAGGGCACTGTCCGGCGGCAGAGCTAAATCATGCCCATCGTGAAAGCGGGGCACGCTCGGCTGTGGCTCGAATCCGTCGAAGGTCAAGTCTCCGCGGATGTCGGCCGTGAAGTTTAGGCTTCCAAACCTGACCTGATGGCCAGGGGCGTAGCTTTCGATCTGCTCCAGATGGCCAAGTGAATTGGCCTGCAGTGCAAAGCCGCCGAACACGAAGATCTGTCCGGGGAGAAAAGTCTCACCCTGGACGGCGTTGTTGTTGATTGAAGAAGCCATCAAGCCTATCGGTGACGACACAGAGGAACTCTCAATGAAAGCACCAATGTCAGTGTCAAAACCGGCGGATCTCGGGTAGGGGGTCCCGAACTGTGCGTCTAGGCGGATGGTAACAGGAGACAAGGGACATGATGTTTTTACCCAGGTTCGGGCCCTCTCGATGGAGGTAAAACCCTACTCCTGCTTGATTGATATTGATGATATGGGTAGTACAAGAGTGGATCTACCACGAGATCAAGGAGGCTAAACCCTAGAAGCTAGCCTATGGTATGATTGTTGTAATGGTTATGTGTCCTACAGACTAAAACCCTCCTGTTTATATAGACACCGGAGAGGGCTAGGGTTACACAGAGTCGGTTACAATGGTAGGAGATCTACATATCCGTATCGCCAAGCTTGCCTTCCATGGCAAGGAAAGTCCCATCCGGACACGGGACGAAGTCTTCAATCTTGTATCTTCATAGTCTTGGAGTCCGGCCGATGATGATAGTCCGGCTATCCGGACACCCCCTAGTCCAGGACTCCCTCAGCAACCCTTGGGGGCGGTCACCGAACCCGTACACTTTGTCAACCCTTGGGGGCGGTCACCGGAACCCGTCAAATTGCTCGAGGTGATCTGCACAACCTAATTGGAGACCCCGACGCTTGCCCGGAGCTTTACACCACAATGATTGAGCTCCGAACACCACCAACTGTCTAGGGCGCCCAAGCACCCCAAGAGGAACAAGCTCAAGGGCACCAAGCACCCAAGAGTAATAAGCTTCCCAACTTGTAACTTCCACGTATCACGGTGGAGAACTCAAACCGATGCACCAAATGCAATGGCAAGGGCACACGGAGTGCCCAAGTCCTTCTCTCTCAAATCCCACCGAAGCAACTAATGCTAGGGAAGGAAAGGAGAGGAAGAATGAAAGAAGAACACGAAGAACTCCAAGATCTAGATCCAAGGGGTTCCCCTCACTTAGAGGAGAAAGTGATTGGTGGAAACGTGGATCTAGATCTCCTCTCTCTTTTCCCTCAAAAACTAGCAAGAATCAATGGAGGAATTGAGAGTTAGCAAGCTCGAAGAAGGTCCACAATGGGGCAAGAACACGAGATTAAAGGATAAGGTTCAATGGGGAAGAAGACCCCCTTTTATAGGTGGGGGAAAATCCAACTGTTATGCTCACAACCCGCACAGAGCGGTACTACCGCTCGTCCTCATGGTACTACCGCTAGGGATCGCGGTACTACTGCTTGCGGTACAAAAAAATACTTCCGTACCTACCTCCGTAGGACTTGGGACGAGTTTTTTGGTCCGGAGCGGTACTACAGCTGTAGGAGCCGCGGTAGTACCGCTCTGGAGCGGTAGTAAAAAATTACATCTGCTCCAATTCGCGGTAGTACCGCTGCAGCCTTTTTAGAACACCAAAACTGCCACAACTTTTGCAAACGGACTCCGAATTTGATGAAACCAAATTTGTTGGAAAGCTAGCGACAAGGGATAACACAATATTGAAAGAAATATCAATAAGAAGCAAATGAGAAAAGGCCCAAAAGAAAATGGTGAGAACCCTTCCTCGGATAAACCGGTAAAACCTCCAACACCGAAAACATCATAGAAGACGCATGCAAACTCCATTTTCGATGAACTCAAGCTTGTCATCAAGATGACCATAAGCTCTAAGACTCACAAAGAGAACCAAACAAGAACCAAGAAACATGATGCAAGGATGCAATGGTTTGAGCTCTCGACGAACGATACGATCAAGCTACTCACTTGAGAGCCCCCCTTGATAGTACGGCTATCGATCCTATAACCCGGTCTCCCAACTACCACCATGAGACCGGTAAAATAGAAAACCTATCAAGGGCAAACCTTTGCCTTGCACATGATCCACTTGAGCTAGATGATGTCGATCTTGTCCTCCACAAGATGGACCACCTTTCTAGATTGCGTTGGGTCGATGGAGACTAGATGATTGCTCCCCCATACTCCACATGGGTGAGCCACTCTTCGGCACATCTTCACAAGTCCATTGACACCACAATGGATGGAAAGCTTCAAGCACTTGATCTCTTCGTGATGCTACACTTGAACTTGCACACGACAATCTTGATGACAAGCACTACTTGATGTCATCCTTTCCATGGGTTGTATGATATCTTCCTCTTGACGCAAGCCCATGGACATGTACCTAACCCCACATAGAACTCTCACATAGACCATGGGTTAGTACACAAAGTGCAATGGACAATGCTTACCATACCATGGGTCACTTGATCCCTCTCGGTACATCTTTTACACTTTGTGAGTTGATCAACTTGATTCACTCTTGACTTAGTCTTGATCAACCTTGAATCTTTCCAACTCTCTTAGTTTGGATGATGTCTTGAAGGTAAACATGAATGATCACACAATCTTCTTCTTCAAGACATGCTTGCAATAAGCTCAACACTCTTTGGATAATTCCTTAATAGCACCTTGGTCAACACATAAACTCCTTGAAACCAACACATGGACATCAAGAAATGCCTATGGACAAATCCTTCAAATATAACTCAATGCAACCATTAGTCCATAGAGAATGTCATCAATTACCAAAACCACACATGGGGGCACTGCATGTCCTTTCAATCTCCCCAATTTTGGTAATTGATGACAATCACTTTCAAGAGAGTCGTATCGGAAGTGGTTAAGGCAGAATCACCCTCGATGACCACGACCGAATAGCTACACTACAGGGTTAACATTAGAAGTGCTGTAGAGGTCTCACCCTCGGCACTCGATAGTAACCCAGCAGTGTCGAGCAGCTTAGGGGAAGTGATGTGCGGTGCCGGGGCCTGGTCTTCGATCCCGTTGATCGGGTCTACGATGATGATGCAGGGGTAACAAGGACAAGGTGGGGGGTCACTGATGGATCTATAACCAACCTATACTAAGCAGTTTAGGATAAGTAGGTAAGGTACAATAGTAGATACAAAAGTAGGCTATGCATCACAATAGGAGCAAACAATAACAGTAGCAAAATCTAATGCAAGCATGAGAGAATGGAATGGGAAATATCGGGATGATCAAAGGGGGGGGGGGCTTGCCTGGTTGCTCTAGCAAGAAGGGTTCGTCGTTGGCATAGTCGATCACAGGGGCAGCATCGGTCTCGGGGTCTACCGGAGAGAAGAGGGGGGAGAAACAGTAAACATAAAGCAAAAATAGCATAACAAGACAACAAGCGGAGCCAGACGTGTTCTAACACGGTGCTACAAGATACCGGCGAGGGGGGAAGTCAACCGGGAATGTTTTCCCGGTTCCGGACCTGTGTCAGACAGATGACCGGAGGGGGAAAGTTTCATGTTCGCTATGCTAGGGAGGTGTGGTTGACAAACGGACTGCGTATTCGGATTCGTCTCGTCGTTCTGAGCAACTTTCATGTACAACGTATTTTCATCCGAGTTACGGATTATTTTATATTAATTTTCAAAGTTTAATACATTTTCTAAAATTCTGGATTTAACACTAATTCGAAAAATTAAATGGACTAACAGCTAGGTGCACCCGAAAATATACCCAGTAGTGTGTGTTAGAGGCTGATAGTTGGGCCACGATCAAAGTCAACAGCCCGGGCAGCGTTGACTGGTCAAAGTGAACAATACAGGTGAGTCCCGGTTGTCATTGACTTGTGATTTTTCAGATAATTAAATAGTAACAGTTAACAGGGGGCCATGTCTCATACTCTATAGTTGTTTGACTAGTGGGTTAAATTAAAAGGGGTAGTTAGTGGGGGGTGGACCCCATACTGTAAGTGCATCTAGTGCCCCTTAGTGATTTTGGTGTATTGAAGACTTATAGGTTAAGGGACTAATGCGTTTGTGAGTGTACACAGGTCTATAAGTCTATGAGGAGTTTGATATTTACAGAGAAAGTCGACCCCTAAAAATGAAGTTCTTCGACTGAAGACTTTGATATTCTGAAGACATTCTGAAGACTTTGAAAGTGAAGAAATTGGTGTGACCTTGAAGACTTGGTATTCATTTGAGGAACATGAAGCGTGAAGACTTTTGTTTTCGTAGTTTCATTTTCTCTTTCTTGAGTCATAGGAAACACCATACTGTTAAAGAGGGTCGAGGAAATACTAAGGAAAAATTTCCATGTGATGCTCAACTCAAAATCCTACATCTACCAATCCCTTCGAGTGAAGCCATTGGAAATCTCATACAGTTCAGTCAATTTCTTCAGTGACAGAGACGCAGTTCTTCTGGTCACTGAGGACTTTGCTCTGACTGAGGAGTTAGGGATTTGCCAGTGCGAATTGCCTACATAGTGAGGAACATGATAGCCCTGAGGAATTTGAGAGTCAAATTTCCGACCGTTTCTGTGCTGCGCGCCAGCTGTCCCAAAATATCCTATCCACCTAATGGTCATATCATTGAAGGGCATTTATGTCTTATCATGTCGGGCTGCTCCCTAGGCTATAAATAGCCGCCCCCTACAACCACTAGCTGGTTGGCTGCTCCGAGAGAACTTGACACTTGTCATTTGAGAGCAACCCATCCTTTGAGGACTTTGAGCAAAAATCATCAAGTGAGGAAAACCCAAAACCAAACCCCCACAAACCCAAAGTGATTGAGCATCACTGAAGAAATTGATCCTGCATGGATCTGACGCTTGTTACCTTTGAAGACTGTGCTTCTTCCAGACGGTTAGGCGTCATGGTCTAGAGCATCCAAGAGGAATTATGGATCGCCGAGTGACCAAGTCTGTGAAGGTTTGGAAGTCACCTGAAGACTTACCACGAGTGATTGGACGAGGTCTGCGTGGCCTTAGTTCAAGGAGAATACGGTGAGGACTGGGTGTCCTGAGCTGTGTGCTCTGTGACTGGGTGTCCGGGACTGCGTGTCCTCGAGTTTAAATACTCAGCCGCTCCAACCAGACGTACAACTGAGACAGCAGCTGGAACTGGTTTACCAAATCATTGTCTTCACCAACTAACTGGTTCTATTTCCTCAAACCTTTCATTTCCTCATTACTGTGTTGAGTGTTTGTTCATATCTGTGCTTGAAGACTTTGACTGATGACTTTCTCAAATTCCTCAGTTCAATTTCTTCAGTCTGTTTGTCTTCATCTTGTGTTATCCTGTGATTACGCTTTCTGTACTCTGTGCTAGTCTTCATTTCATCATGATGACCATGCTTGTATTCTGTTATGCTTACTTCTGAGTACTTATTTCGCTGCAAGTAGTTCTTCGCTAAGGAATTTCCTCACCAGCAAATTCCTCAGTGAAGAATTCATAAAAATCGCCTATTCACCCCCCTCTAGTCGATATAACGCACTTTCAATTGGTATCAGAGCAAGGTACTCCCTTGTTCTGTGTGATTTTGGTTTAACCGCCTGGAGTTTTAGTTATGTCGACCGCAGGTATGATCAAGGTCTCGGCTGGGTGTCCTACCTTTGATGGGACGGACTAACCCTACTGGAAGAACATGATGCGAATGCATCTTGAGGCAATTGATAACGATCTCTGGTATGTTGTGGAAAATGGTGTTCCCTCTGTCTCACCCTCACTGAATGCTACCGATGTGAAGAGATTCAAGCAACTCGATTCTCAAGCGAAGGATATCATATGTGGCCATCTGAGCAAAGGACAGTATGGAAGAGTGAGTGCTTTGGAAACTGCTAAGCTTATCTGGGATAGGCTGTCCAAAGTTAATGAAGGAGTCTCAACTCAGCGTGACTCTCGAGTTGATGTTCTTCGGAATCTCTTCAACCACTTCAAAAGACTCGACAATGAAAATGTCCAACAAACCTTTGATCGCCTCACTGACATCTCAAATGATCTTCAAGCCCTCGGTGCCACTGACATCACTGATCATGAGGTGGTGAAGAAACTGTTGAGATTGCTTGATTCCTCATTTGATACTCTGGGACTGATGATACAAGAACGTGCTGACTACAAGTCTCTTGATCCTGCCGATATCCTCAAAAGGCTAAATACTCACGAGATCCAGCTTGCTGAAAAGAGAGATCTCTATGGTTCAAGCTATGGCAAACCACGTGCCCTGAAGGCCAAGGCTGTGTCTGACTCTGAATGTGAGGATTCTGGTAGTAGCCTTGGTGATCCTGAAGAATTGAGCCAGGAGCTAGCATTGCTCGTGGAGAAATTCCAGAAGTTCTCAAGACGTGGTCGCTTTGGAAAATCCTCAAGAAGCAGTGAGTCCTCATCTAGTGACTGTAAGAGAAGGCTGTGCCACAAATGCAAGAAACCTGGTCACTATATTCAAGATTGTCCTCAGTGGGAAAAGGAAATGAAGAAGAAGAAATACAAGGATTACAGTTCTGATGATGCGAAGAAGAAGAAGAAATCGTCAAAATCTTCGTCATAAAAATCCTCAAGGTCTTCATCTCACAAGAAGAGCAGCTCCAAGAAGGCTCGGGCATTCATTGGCAAGGAAATGGACTCTGAAGCTGAATCTGAGGAAAATGAGGAAGAGGAGGCGTCTGAAGAATCCAAATCTGGTGTGGCGAGTCTGGCCTTCGCTACTGCTTTCGTCAGCAAGTCCATCTTCAACACTGAAGAAACTAACCCCACCGACAAGCCTGATGAAGATAATGATGGCTACGCTCCCACCTATTGCTTCATGGCCAAAGGTGCAAAGGTACTCAAATACAACTCCTCTGAATCTAGTGAAAATGAATCTAATGACGATCTCAAGCCCAGGTACTCTAAACTTGCTAAGATTGCTGTAAAACAACAACAGGCTTTTGAAAAGGTTCAAAACATGCTAGACAAAAGTGATGATATGTTGGGTGAAGAAATGGATCGCACTAAAGCCCTGACTGAAAATATTCAGAGACTTCAGTCTAGGTTTGATAACCTTCAAAGTCATCATAACACTCTCTTATCTGATCATGAGAAACTTTCTTATGAATATCTTCAAGGAAAGCAAGATCACGAGAAGCTTTCTTCTCAATCTCTTCAAAGAAAGGAAGATCTTGAAAAGCTAAGAGTGTGTTATGAAGATCTTCAGAAGGAGCGCGATTCATTACTAGCTCAACAAATCAGCGCTTCTCAGGAAGAATTTGTTCCTCCATGCTTAAAGTGCATTGAACGTGAATCTGCTAATTCTTCACCTGAATGTTCAAATGCTTCATCTGTTACAAATTCTTCACCTACCTCTGCTATCACTAATTCCTCATCTGAGGACATTGCTAGTATCACTGACAATGCAGGGCTGAAGGAATTGTACATGACAGGCATGTACAAAGGCCTCAAAGGGCATCAGACTCTTTGTGATGTGCTTAAAAAGCAGATCCTCAATAGAAACCCTAGGAAAGAGGGTATTGCCTTTGAGAGGAAACTTAATGCTGATGGAACATATTGGAAGCCTGAGCAGTACCCCAAAACCTCATGGGTTGCTGCAAAGGGACCTCCAGTTGATCCATCTAACTTATCTGGCTTTACATGTGAATCTCCTCATTCTTCTGATAAGTCATTTGACTCCAACTATAAACTGTTAAAAAATCAGAATGGTGAAGTATTTGCTAGATATGTTGGCACTAACTGCAGGAACGGTTCTCCTATGAAGAAAATCTGGGTTCCAAAGAAGTGCCTTGAAAGTCTTCAGGTGAATGTCCTCATGACATCACCTGTGAAGAACAGGAACCCCAGATCGAATTCTTCATATGGACCAAATTCTTCATATGGATCCACGTCCTCACACGGACCAAATTCCTCACATGGATCAAATTCCTCAAAAGGATCAAAGTCCTCATATGATTATCATTGTGCTAACAACTCTGTCTCGCAGGGTAGAGCTAAGGGCTATGAATATGTGCATTATTCTTCAAACCATTATGTTCATAAGTCCTCGAAGAATTTCTCTGCTTATTCATATGCTTACCCTAACCCCTCTTATGTGAAACGAAATGGTTTGGCGTCTATGCCACCTTTCTCATATGGTGCTCGCAGAGTGATGAATTCTTTGCCACCCCTCCAGATGTGGGTGGTGAAGAAAAAGAACTAATCTCTTCTGTAGGGTCAGGTCTCCAGACGTGCTTTAACGTCTGAAGAATTTGCTGGGGACCTGACGAAATTGCCTGAAAGGACGTAGGCGAATCATGATGAAATGAACCTTCATTTCACACGTCCTAATACTGCTATATCTGTTTACTGCTTAATGAAATTCATCTGATGAACTTGATATCATATTCTTCACTGATGAATCATATGAGATTGTAAGCTACACTAATTCATCTGCAGGATGATCAACCCAAAACTACTGAATGGGTCCTCGATAGTGGATGTACGAATCACATGACTAGTGACAAGAATCTATTGATGGATGCTCCCTTATCACCATCACATCTGAAGCATATCATCTTTGCTGACAAAGGCAAAAGTCAGGTATTGGGTCTTGGTAAGGTTGCAATCTCTAAGGATAAACACATGGACAAAGTCATGCTTGTTGAGTCCTTAGGATACAACCTCATGTCAGTCTCAATGCTTTGTGATCTTGATATGGTTGTTGTCTTTGGCAAGTATCGCTGTGTTGTGATTATGGAAGCTGACAATTCCAAAGTCTTCGAAGGCTTTAGGAGAGGAGATTTGTATATTGTTGATTTCTCCACAGGACCACAACCAGCCGTGTGTCTACTTGCAAAAGCTTCAGAAGGCTGGCTATGGCACCGACGACTTGGTCACGCAGGCATGAGGAATTTGCACACGCTTGCGAAGAAGAAGCATGTCATTGGCATTGAGAATGTCAAATTCCTCAAGGATCAATTATGCAGAGCCTGTGAAGCTGGAAAAATGACCAAGGCCAAGCATCCAGGAAAGACTATCATGACCACTACTCGTCCATTTGAATTGCTTCACATGGACCTCTTCGGATCTAATCATTACTCAGCAGTCACTAATGATGCATCTCTATATGGTTTTGTAATTGTTGATGATTATTCTCGATATACATGGGTACACATTGTTACTTACAAACATGAAGTGCAGGAAGTCTTCAAACAATTTTCCTCGAGGGCTTCAACCAACTTTGGTGTGAAGATCAAGCACATCAGAAGTGACAATGGAACTGAGTTCAAGAATTCCGGTCTTGATGCCTATCTTGATGAACTTGGTATTACTCATGAGTTATCTGCTCCCTATACTCCTCAGCAAAATGGCGTCGTGGAGCACAAGAACAGAACTCTTGTTGAGATGGCTCGCACTATGCTTGATGAATACAAAACGCCTCAGCGTTTTTGGATTGATGCAATTGATACTGCGTGCCACATCATCAACAGAGTATATCTTCACAAATTCTTCAAGAAGACGGCCTATGAACTCCTCACTGACAAGAAACCCAATGTGAGTTATTTCAAAGCCTTCGGTGCTAAATGTTGGATTAGAGATCCTCACCACAACTCTAAATTTGCACCAAAAGCACATGAAGGTTTTATGCTTGGTTATGGAAAGGACTCGCACACCTACAGAGTCTTCAACATTGTTCTTCACAAGATTGTTGACACTGTAGATGTGCGGTTCGATGAAACTAATGGCTCGCAAAGAGAGCACCTACCTTCTGTGTTAGATGAACCAGCACCTGAGGATTCTATCAAGTTCAAGGCAACTAAGGATGTCATTCCTACTGAAGAATCTGCTGAAGAATTTATTCCTGTCCATGAAGAACGTCGAGCTGATGCACCTGAAAAAAATGCTGAGGAAAATGGTGCTGAAGAAAATGCTGATCAAAATCCTCAGCGACAACCAACTCATCCTCGCGTTGCAAAAGAAGTGCAAGTGGAGAAGATCATCGATGACATTAGCGCACCAGGTCCTCTCACACGCTCAAAAGCTTCACATTTATCTAACTTTTGTGGGCACTATGCTTTTGTCTCTATGACAGAGCCCACTAAGGTAGATGAAGCATTTCTGGAGCCGGAGTGGATTCAGGCTATGCAAGAAGAATTACATCAATTCGAGCTTAACAATGTCTGGGAACTGGTCAATCGCCCAGATCCTCGCAAGCATAATATCATTGGCACAAAGTGGATCTACCGCAACAAGCAAGATGAAAATGGCCTTGTGGTGAGGAATAAGGCACGACTGGTAGCTCAAGGCTACACACAGGTTGAAGGAATTGATTTCGATGAAACTTTTGCACCTGTTGCTAGACTTGAGGCTATTCGCATATTACTTGCTTACGCTAACCATCATGATATCATCTTATATCAAATGGATGTGAAAAGTGCATTCCTCAATGGTAAGCTTGAGGAAAAAGTATATGTTGCTCAACCCCCAGGTTTTGAAGATCCAAAGAATCCTGACAAAGTCTTCAGACTTAATAAGGCCCTCTATGGCCTCAAGCAAGCCCCTCGGGCGTGGTATGATACATTGAAGGAATTCTTCGTCTTCACACCCGGTTCAGTCGACCCTACTCTCTTTAGTAAATCTTATGATGGTGAACTGTTTGTGTGCCAAATATATGTTGATGATATTATCTTTGGCTGTATTGACCAACGTTATACTGATGAATTTGCCTATATGATGAGTGAAGAATATCAAATGTCTATGATGGGAGAGTTGAAATTCTTCTTAGGTCTTCAAATTCTTCAGCAGCGCAATGGCATATTCATATCTCAGGAGAAATACCTCAAAGATGTACTGAGGAAATTCGGCATGCAAGATTGCAAAGGCGTCAAAATTCCTATGCCCACAAATGGCCACCTATGCACTGATGAAAATGGTATTGACTTTGATCACAAGGTATACCGCTCCATGATTGGTTCTTTATTGTACTTATGTGCATCTAGGCCAGATAAAATGCTTAGTGTTTGCATGTGTGCCCGATTTCAAGCTGCACCGAAGGAATCACACCATAAGGCAGTGAAGCATATTCTTCGATATCTAGCTCACACACCAACACTAGGATTATGGTACCTGAGGGAGTCCTGGACTAGGGGGTGTCCGAACAGCCGGACTATCATCGTCCGCCGGACTCCAAGACTACGAAGATACAAGATTGAAGACTCCGTCCCGTGTCCGGATGGGACTTTCCTTGGCGTGGAAGGCAAGCTTGGCGATACGGATATGTAGATATCCTACCATTGTAACCGACTCTGTGTAACCCTAGCCCTCTCCGGTGTCTATATAAACCGGAGTGCTTTAGTCCGTAGGACATAACCTCCATTACAACAATCATACCATAGGCTAGCTTCTAGGGTTTAGCCTCCTTGATCTCGTGGTAGATCCACTCTTGTACTACCCATATCATCAATATTAATCAAGCAGGACGTAGGGTTTTACCTCCATCAAGAGGGCCCGAACCTGGGTAAAACATCATGTCCCTCGTCTCCTGTTACCATCCGCCTAGACGCACAGTTCGGGACCCCCTACCCGAGATCCGCCGGTTTTGACACCGACATTGGTGCTTTCATTGAGAGTTCCTCTGTGCCGTCGCCGATAGGAAGGATGCCTCCACCCGTCTTCAAGGACGGTATTTTCGCCAAAGGGGCCTTGGCCGCCGGCCAAACTATCCGTCTAGGTGGCTTTCTTATGACCGCCTGTCCGACCACTGCTTCGACAATGACTTCTCAAGTCGTCAAAAGCAATCTTCACGTCAGCTCGGAACTTGCCGAGCGGCTGGATCCAATAGAGCTCTCGTCTATCAACGAGCTCTTGGATCGCATCGCCGCCCTGGGAGTCGCTACGGACTACAATCAGATTGGGCTTAAAACCGATCTGAGAGAGATTAACTCTCCCCAGGTCACCCACCATGTTGCAGTGGTAGAGGAACAATGCGGCGACTCTTCTCCTGTATTGAAAACTAGTCATGTCCAGGTTCCCGAACCCTCCATGCCGGATTTCCGCGGAGGGACGGACTTCGATCAAGCACTGAACTTAAAGTCAGGCATCGGACCGGACTCGTTGGACAACATCCAGCAATCCAAACTTCCAAATTTGGAAACTTCACGGCCTTCAAGCCTTGAGATGGGTAGGGTTCCGGACTTTATTCCACCCACCCGCCCAGACATATGCGATCTATCTCTAATCCGGCAAGAGCCCACCGAAACAGTACATCACTACTGGGCCAGATTCCTCCTGGTTATGGACAGGATAAAATACTGCCGAGAGGAAAACGCAATCTCAATTTTTTGCAATAATTGCACGGACGAGGGAATCTTGAACACCGTCAGCCGTCGCGAAATTACACGCTTCGCCGACCTGGCGTCCATAGTACGAAAGTACTGTGCGATGGAGAGTTTTCGGAAAACCGACAATAAGTTTTGGGACAATCTGGCCCCGAATACAACCCTAGTCCGCAACAAAAGGGTGCATTACACTTAGGCACCTGACACAAAAAGCAAAAAGCAAAAACCACATAGAGGGCACGTAACCGTACTGGAGGGGTGGCTTAGCGGACCCTGTAAAATTCACAGTACAGAAGGCGCTGTCCCAACACATAGCCTTCGAGCATGTTGGATATTACAGCAGGTGGACAAAAGTGGCGAGGAGCTTCTAGCCCCGGAAAACCACTCCAACAATACCGGTATGGTATCAACAGTCTTCGAGACTTTCGCATCAAATAATATGTGAAAACGAACAATCCGCAGCCTCGCCGAAGTCTACCAAGTAGCAACAACAAATCCATGGAGCGACACAGCCATCACCTTCAACGCCAGCGACGAACCTAAATTCTGAACAGCCCGAGCACCAGCCGCACTGGTACTTAGTCCAATAGTGGACGGCTTTCAACTTACAAAGGTCCTCATGGATGGCGGCAGCGGATTAAACCTCATCTACGAGGAAACTCTTCAAAAAATGGAAATAGACTGGAGCCGTATTGAGCGAAGCAGCACAACCTTCAGAGGAATAATCCCTAGCTGGGAAGCGCACTGCACCAGAAAAATCACACTTGATGTGGTGTTCGGCTCGCCGGACAATTATAGATCTGAAGAAGTCACGTTCCAAGTGGCCCCGTTCAACAGCGGATATCACGCTATATTAGGATGAGAGGCATTCACAATTTTTCAAGCAGTACCCCATTACGGGTACATGAAGCTCAAAATGCCCGGGCCCGGCGGAATAATCACTCTCATTAGTGATCCGGACATAGCACTCCGCGCCGAAAACTAGACAGCCGCATTAGCCCTGGAGGCACTATCCGAAGCCCTAGCGGCAGAAGAACTCACCGCGCTGCGCTCTACGGTGAATAGGGATGATGTGATACTCGATAAGAGATCCAAGTCCACCTCCTTTAAACCAGCAGATGAAATAGTAAAATTCCAGGTCCACCCAACGGACCCAACAAAGACGGCCTCCATCGGGGCACAATTGAACCCTGATGTAGACGCTGCACTGCGAGAATTCCTTCGGGAAAATTGGGACATCTTCGCCTGGCACCCCTCGGATATGCCCGGAATCCCACGCAGATTGGCAGAACACAGCCTAAACATCCTAAAAGGATTCAAGCCAGTCAAACAGGCTCTTCGACGATTTTCCGAACCCAAAAGACAGGCAATGGGAGAAGAGCTAGCCAAACTATTGGAAGTCGGATTCATCAGAGATATCAAACATCCGGATTGGCTAGCAAATCTGGTAATGGTACCAAAGAAGGACAAATCCTGGCGCCTATGCGTCGATTTTAAAGACCTCAATAAGGCTTGCCCAAAGGATCCCTTCCCCCTCCCCGCATCGACCAAATAATTGATGCTACTGCAGGGCACGATTCATTGTGCTTACTCGACGCATACTCTGGTTACCATCAAATCAAGATGGCATAAGCAGACCAAGCCGCAACGGCATTCATCACTCCATATGGACCATTCTGCTTCAACACGATGCCCTTCGGACTTAAAAACGCCGGCGCAACATATCAGCACATGATCCAAACATGTCTGGCCACCCAGATCGGCAAAACAGTAGAGGCATACGTAGACGACGTAGTCGTCAAAACCAAACACGTCGAAACTTTAGTAGACGACTTGAGGCTCACATTCGACAACCTCAGAGCATATGACATCAAGCTGAATCCGGAAAAATGCGTTTTCAGCGTACCAGCTGGAAAGCTGATGGGCCTCATTGTATCCGGTAGAGGAATTGAAGCAAACCCAGCCAAGATCCGAGCTCTGTCACAGTTGGATATTCCAAAAGACCTCAAACAGATACAAAAATTGACTGGATGTGTGGCGGCTTTAAGCTGCTTTATCTCCTACTTGGGAGAAAAGGCACTGCCCCTCTATCGCCTCCTTAGGCGCACCGAACACTTCGAGTGGACGGATGCGGCCACTGCTGGACTCGAAGAAATAAAGGCCATATTGGCAACAAATCCGGTCCTGGCTGCGCCCAACCTGGGCGAACCAATGTTGTTATACATCGCAGCAACACATCAAGTTGTAAGCGCGGTACTCGTCGTCGAACGAGAGACAGAAGGGAATAAATTCCCTCTTCAAAAACGAGTGTACTACGTATCCAATGTGTTAACCCCCTGCAAGTCCCGTTACCCGCACTATCAAAAGATAGCGTACGCGGTGTTCATGGCATCCCGGAAGCTCCAACACTACTTTCAAGAGTGTTCGATAACAGTGGCCTCCGAAGTACCACTTAATGACATTATAAACAACCGCGACGCAACTGGCAGGATTGCAAAATGGGCCATTGAGCTCTTACCATTCGATATAACCTACAAACCTCGGTGAGCTATAAAGTCACAAGTTTTGGCTGACTTCGTCGCTGAATGGACCGAAGCCGAACTCCCTAAAGAGTACGGCGCATACTCCAATTGGACTATGCACTTCGACGGCTCTAAAATGTTGGCCGGACTAGGGGCTGGCGTCGTATTGACGTCCCCGACCGGGGACACAGTCCAATACGTACTTCAAATAATGTACACGGACTCCAACAACGCAGCCGAATACGAGGCCCTTCTACATGGTCTCCGGATGGCAATCTCCATGGGCATTCAACGCCTAGAGGTGCACGGGGATTCGAACCTTGCAATATCCCAAATAAATGGAGACTTTGACGCCAAGGATCCGAAAATGGCAGCATATCGCAACGCTGTCCTAAAAATGTCAGCTCGGTTTGAAGGACTTGAATTCCATCACGTAGCCCGAGATAATAATCAAGCAGCCGACGTACTGGCACGCATCGGCGCAAAACGTGACGCTGCCCCTCCAAATATCTTCCTGGAACGGCTCTTCAAGCCATCCGTACTATGGGAAGAGGAGTCCGGAAATGACAAACCGGAAAAAACCGCGCCAATCGGCGATTCAGCCGATGACATAACACGTTCAGCCCACGACATAATGGCAGTAATCGCCCCGTGGACAGAACCATTCCTAGCCTACTTGCTTAGGCAGGAACTTCCCGAAGACCAAAATGAGGCCCGCTGCATAGTCCGGCGATCGAAAGCCTACAAGGTCCATGAGGGAGAACTTTATAAGAAAAGTACAACTGGAGTCCTTCAAAGGTGTATCTCCGAAGAGGAAGGGCGAAATCTCCTGGCTGAAATTCATGCCGGACTAGGCGGACACCACGCAGCAGCCCGGGCCCTTGTAGGAAAGGCATTCCGTACAGGATTTTATTGGCCGACGACCCGGGCAGATGCTCAGGACTTAGTCCAGAGATGCGTTGGTTGTCAGCTCTTTGCTAATTAGAGCCATACGCCACCCACCGCCCTCAAAACTATACCCATTACCTGGCCGTTCGCGGTCTGGGGGCTTGACATGGTTGGACCCCTTAAAGGGGGAACCCACAAGCAAAGGTACCTATTGGTCATGGTGGACAAATTCACCAAATGGATAGAGGCTAAATCAGTCAAAACGGCAGAGTCCGGACCAGTGATAGACTTTATATCCGGGGTAGTACACCGTTATGGTGTCCCCCACAGCATCATCACCGATAACGGCACGAACTTCACGGCCGACGAGGCTAAGTCATGGAGCAAAAACATGGGCAGTAAGGTCGATTACGCTTCAGTCTATCATCCTCAAACCAACGGTCAAGTGGAACGAGCAAATGGTCTAATAATGAGCGGCATTAAACCCAGACTAGTGTGGTCACTTACGAAATCCGACACGCACTAGGTAGAGGAGCTCGACTCCGTGCTCTGGGGGCTGCGGACAACGCCCAACCGTACTATCGGATTCACACCATTTTTTATGGTATACGGCGCAGAGGCAGTTCTGCCCTGCGACATTATTGATGACTCACCTCGAGTACGCATGTATGAAGAAAGAGAAGCCGAGTTGGATCGGCAGGACAGTTTGGATGCATTGAAGGAAGAACGTGACGTCGCCAAGGCTCGTTCCACATTCTATCAGCAGCAGGCTCGAAGATATCAAAGCAGAGAAGTACGGGCCAAGACTTACAACGTTGGCGAACTAGTTCTACGCCTGCCGGACAAGAAAAAGGACAAGCTCAAGCCCAAATGGGAGGGCCCCTTCATCATCGATCAAGTCCTGACCGGCAGAGCGTACCGTCTACGAAATGCATCGGACAACCGACTCGAGCCGAACCCATGGAACGCAGCCCGCCTCCGAAGATTCTATGCCTAGCGCTGGCCTAAGAGTTCGTCCCCTTCCCCGGTCCAAATTTTTACACTTCAGCTGTCTTTTCTTTCTCTTTCTTCTCTTAACCTTTTTCCTTAAAAGCCTTTAAGGGCCTACTTGCGCATTGTTCGCACATACTTGATGTGCCATCCGCACTCATTATACCTGGGGGCTTCCTTTCCAGAAGCTCAATTATAAGGGCTTTATGCCCAGCACATGTGTCAAGCTTCCACATGTACCTTTTACTCACCATTATATGCATCGATATGACTTAAGTTTTGGCCAAGCTGGGTTGCCTGGCTCCTGTGCTTACCCCTACGTTCCCGATTGTTCGGCTAGGAGGTAAAGGGAGCACCTGTGCGATTGTTACTGCCGGGTCAGCCGGATGTGTACCTCAGACTGGGTGAAGCCGAAAGCTAGCGTTCTTAAGGGAATATTCGGTCGGTGACTTGAAAGATGATATTTTTACCTACTTATTTATCTGCCCCCAGATGTTTTTCTGCTTTTTTCGTAGTCCGGACATGCACTTTAGGGCATGCCTCCCAGGGAAAGGAACCCTTAACGGAACTATTCTCCCTGGATGATGTTTCTTACTAACCATGTAATATAACATAACTAGTTGGGCACTTGTCTGATAAAGCACTAATGACCCCTACGCCTGGTCTCCATGCATACCCCGGTTGTTTCTTAACCAAGAAGGTATTCGGACACACTCCGGACTCTAGGGTCCCGAGGTTGAAGCAAAAAGGTCGGTGTCGGTGTCAAAACCGGCGGATCTCGGGTAGGGGGTCCCGAACTGAGCGTCTAGGCGGATGGTAACAGGAGACAAGGGACACAATGTTTTACCCAGGTTCAGGCCCTCTTGATGGAGGTAAAACCCTACGTCCTGCTCAATTAATATTGATGATATGGGTAGTACAAGAGTGGATCTACCACGAGATCAAGGAGGCTAAACCCTAGAAGCTAGCCTATGGTATGAATGTTGTAATGGAGGTTATGTCCTACGGACTAAAGCCCTCCGGTTTATATAGACACCGGAGAGGGCTAGGGTTACACAGAGTCGGTTACAATGGTAGGAGATCTATATATCCGTATTGCCAAGCTTGCCTTCCACGCCAAGGAAAGTCCCATCCGGACACAGGACGGAGTCTTCAATCTTGTATCTTCATAGTCTTGGAGTCCGGCGGACAATGATAGTCCGGCTGTCCGGACACCCCCTAGTCCAGGACTCCCTCAGTAGCCCCTGAACCTGGCTTCAATGACGATGAGTCCGGCGCGCATAATGTTCGGCATTGCAAGGCGGGTTCCTCCTTTGAATAATCCAGAGAAGATTGTGAACACCCAGATAGTGTCCGGTTCTGCTAAATAAATTCCACATTCCACCGTAGAGAGAATAAAATGTACACAAGTTCAATCTGCTGACGTTTTTTGTGGCATGATGTCACACCACTACCAAGCCTTTACTTGAATCGTTTTTTATTATACCACCTTAGCGCGTTTAGCGAAGCGGTTTCCTTGGCATGTCTTCTCGAAGCAGAGATCATGTTCCCCTTATTCTGGGATTCTCATCAATACGGGCGTGGGTAACCCAACCGCGCCATTGATGGTGGCGCTTGGGAGATAAGCGAGTTTTACCGGGCTAGTAGGACGTATAGTCTTCGTCCGCCTATATATAAGGGATAAGGATTTATCTTTTCACCTACGCCTTCTTTCTCCTTCGCTTATCCATCTCCGCGCACTCGAGCTCCAGCGCCCAAGTTCGCGCATCTCGCCTCGACCTTCTCCGACCATGTCCGGAGCGGGAGGCAAATGGTTGGCCTCCACCGTTAAGGAGGAGCACATCACCAAGCTTCGCAGTGCCGGATACCTTTCCGGCGACGTCGCGCACCGGCTACCCAACGAAGGGCAGCTCATCCCCACCCCCGGGCCCCATGAGAGGGTCGTTTTCCTCCCCCACTTCCTCCACGCACTGGGCTTTCCACTTCACCCCTTTGTCCGGGGGCTCATGTTCTACTACGGCCTGGATTTCCATGATCTGGCGCCGAACTTCATCCTCAACATCTCGGCGTTTATCGTCGTGTGCGAGGCCTTCCTCTGCATCCAGCCCCACTTCGGCCTGTGGCCCAAGACCTTCAATGTCAAGCCGAAGGTTGTGAAGGGCACGCAAGCGGAGTGCGGAGGCACCATGTTGGGCAAGATGCCCAACGTCCTTTGGTTCGAAGGGGACTTCGTGGACTCCGTCAAGGGGTGGCAATCGGGGTGGTTCTATATCACCGAGCCGCGTGAACCCACGTGGGCGGCGGCCCCCGAGTTTAGATCTGGCATCCCTACGCAGCTCACCTCCTGGAAAGAGAAGGGCTTGTGATGGGGTAATTCGAAGGAGCTGACGAGACTCCAGGCTTGTATCCAGAAGCTGGTGAACAAAAAGCTCAGGCTGGTTAACGTGGTCCAAGTCATGCTCGTCCGCCGGATTCTCCCATGCCAAGAGCGGGCATTCAATCTGTGGGAGTTCAATCCGGAACAGCACCAGGTGCTGAGCGGGCTCTTCGACACAACGTACGAAGGCGCCTGGAGGGTGCTGTTTAAGGGCGCCGAAGCCCTCGCATCCGCGACGGAAGATCGCGGATTCCACTCGCAGCGTCCAGCTGACGAGGTAAGTGATTCTACCCCTTTACGGGACACTTGTTGTTAATAATTTGACCCTAAGCGGGTTTTTTAATCTCCCTTCTCCTTTGACAGGAATGGATGAAGAAGGCCGAGCAGCTCGTCTGCCCGGCTCCCATGCCAGAAGACCCAGTGGACGCCCGTCTGGCGGGCTGTTGGTTCCGGCACCGCACGTGGTGCCGGAGAAGAAGGCCAAGAAGGTGGCCACGGGCACTCGAAAGAGTTCCCGTTTTCAGGTGTCCGACGACTCCGAGGCGGATTCCTCCCCCGAAGATGAGGAGGAGGAAGAAGACTCTCTCCCAGAGGGGGAGAGAGAAAGAGGAAGGCCTCCCCAACAGGGGAGGCCGAAGGGTCCAAGAGGGGAAGAACTATTCCCCCGGATAGCTCCGCCAACACCAACGTTGGCGAAGAAGAGTGGCCTTCGAGGGCCAGGCCTCAGGAGAGATCGTAAGTATCTGGATCCCTGAATGATCTGTAATTTCTTTTTGTCAACTCGTGTCCTTCTAACACCGCATACTGTCTGCAGTCCGGCCGACGATGATCTCCCTGCTTCGCCGAGCGGGTCGTTGGCTGCGTCGGATGTGGAATCCATCCCGACTACCTCCACCCCTCGCACCGACGACGACGCCGAGGTGGGATCCCGGAAAGGGACCCATCAGGAGGAGGCTCCGGAGGCGCCGCAAGGCAGCCTCCCGGACTTTGCGCCGGACTCTACGCCAGAACCCGCAGTGGTTCCAGAGTCCGGCAGGCGACCCCTTCGCAAGAAGGGCAAGACCGTGACACCGGCGGCCCCCGTCCAACCGGAGGCGCCGGACAACTTGTCGGAGGTGCTCAAAGGCGCTTCCATCGAGGAAGAACACCGCACTATCATGAGTGCGGTGATTCAGAAGGTTCAGCTCACCAAGAGCGGGCTGACCGAAGCCTGCAGCAGCCTTTTAACAGGCTTTGAGGTAAGAAGTTTAAAAATTATGTTATGTAATATCGCATAGACAGTAGCCCCTGTTGCTTAGTTCGGCGTTCGGAAAGAAAAGCCGGACTGAGGATCTAAAAAGATATACGCAGGGTTGCTAAATAATATGTCGATATGGGTTTGCAGGCTGCGCTGCTGATCTCTGCTGCACTGACTGCGGAGGTCGGTGCATTGAAGCAGGATCTCGAGCGGTCCGAGCAAGAGCTCGGCCATGCCAAGAAGCATCTCGAGGAAAAAGAAGGTGAGTAACACCACTTTGAAGATTTACCTTACAGAAAAAGATTTAGGTTGCAATAAAAATGACAAGGATAACTGGGTACTGCAGGGGCCACTAACGAGGTGGCGACCCTGAAGGAGGCTGTGGCTGCGGCCGAACGCAATGCAGCCGCGGAACAAGCAGAGCGAGAGAAGCAGGAGGTGGCGGAAGTGCGGCAAGAGCTCCAGGCTCTCATGGAGAAGCATGAGAGTTTGGAGCGCGACTCAAAGACTCGAGAGTCCGAGCTTGCCTTGGCTCTCGAAAGTGCCAAGTCCGCCAAGGCCGAGGCCCGTAAGGCCCTTTAGGAGGTTGAAGATGTGAAGAAGATAGCGGCGGGTATGGCATTTTTCATGCAAAGCAAGCATGTTAATGTAAACTACCTGACACTTACCCGAATTCGGAGCTCTCCAGGGGCGTTTGCAGATCTGCCGCGCAGTGTATCCGATGCCGCCGCATTTTACCGTGGCCAAGAGGGGAGCTCAACGGAGAAGGTCTTCTGGTCTCAGTACGCTGAGGCCGGCCATCCGGTGCCCCCTAGCGACCAGCTGAAGCAGCTGGTCGAGCTCCACAAGGCGGCTGAGGAGGCCATGAAGGGCCTGATAGTCCGGCTGTGGCCTGGACAGGCCATGCCTGGGAGCTATTTCGGCCTCGTGCGGCGGCTGGTGGATGCATGCCCCTGGGTGGAGGTCATCAAGTGCTCCGCCTGTATTGAAGGCGCTCGTCGGGCCCTTGCCCGCACAAAGGTGCACTGGGGCAGGCTGGATGCGGAGAAGCTTCTTACTGAGCCGCCGCCAGCGGGCAAGGAGTATCGTACGCCCGAAATGTACTATAAGACTGTCCTGAAGGGAGCCCGCGATATTGCGGATGAATGCCCCAGAGATGTAATTTTTGAGTAAAACTCGCTATGTATTATCCTGTGCGCTGAAAACTTTGTTCATATGCGCTTTAAGCAACGCTTGTTTAATTTAAAATATTACCTTCTTTGCAGCCGTTTATAAAATCTGAGAGATGGCAAGTCGTTGGCTTCAGCCCCCGAGCCGCGACTGCTGGGGTGTTCGGGATAAACTTGAGCACTCTTGTTCCCATTTTTGGGTCCATCTAGGGAGGCGCTCACGAACAAGGCAATCGGACTTATAATGCTTGAACACTCTCACTTAGCCATAGAATTCTATAATTTTAAATTTCGGCGAAGCCCCTAGTATTCGGAAGACCGAATTCAGGGCGCTATCCACGCCTTCATCGGACATTATCCGGTACTTCGCTCGAAGTGGCATGAGCCTTTAGGGACCCGAAAAGACCTCTCGAACAGCGACCAGTCTCTCGCCTTATCATGCCAGTCAGTTTTAGCTTTCTCCACTGAGGCGCTCGCCCAGCTCAACCGGGGCGCAATCGCAGTGGTTCTCCCAATGCCACCTTAGCCGACAGAACGGAACGTAAGGCACCAAAACGTGGGAGCCGGGCAAACCCAACTATTGACCCAAGACATGATTCGGAGCCGATTCATATAATGCTATAAGTTCGGGGTGCCGCACTTGTGAAAGTGTTCGGACTTATCACACCATAATGCAGGGAACATAAGCCCCTGGTGTATTAGGCCGTACCAAAATATACGGGTGCAAGATGTCATTTAATGAACGTATAATGTAATGTAATAACAGGCAAAAGATGCTGCATTATTTATTCGAGGAGTTCTGCTATGAGTGCGGAAGGATACAAATAGTGCGGTAAGCAAGGGATTGGACTAAATAAACATGTCCCCCTCCAGGGGTGGGCTGCAGACTGGTGTATATAATCGAATTTAATGCTCGTAATGGAGACCACCTGAGTGTTCGTCGCAGCCTTCTTCCCTCCCTGGCTGTTGCATCGTGAGTTTGGCGGGTTCGCCGCCGGACAGAACCTCTGGTGAACGGAGTCCTATGTATAAAAAAGGAAAATAATAAAAGGCGACACACTTGTGAGCCCCTGGTGTGGTCGAGCCGCACTCTGGGGCTATTGTGGTCGTGCCCCTCCCCCCAGGCCCATGGTATCTCCAGAGCGTAATGATGTACGCGGAGGGTTGGTTTCGCGATCATGCGAGGGCTGGGGTCGGGGCCGCATTGCTACGCGTGCTCGGATCGTGCCAGGTGGTCTTGGTTGATGTTTCTCCGGGCGCGTTTGGCCGTATCCGGCCGTTTGACGGCCGGACTCGAACATTGCCTTAAAAGGCTGCTCTGTACTTCTGCCGCGAGGGCCGCTGTATGTTCCTCCGTTCGGAGGGAGCGTTCCGTATTTCCGTTGACCGTGATGACTCCACGAAGGCCTGGCATCTTGAGCTTGAGGTATGCATAATGCGGCACCGCGTTGAACTTTGCAAATGCGGTTCATCCGAGCAGAGCGTGATAGCCGCTGCGGAATGGGACTATGTCGAAGATTAACTCCTCGCTCCGGAAATTGTCCGGGGATCCGAAGACCACTTCCAGTGTGACTGAGCCTGTACAATTGGCTTCAACACCTAGTATGACGCCTTTAAAGGTCATCTTCGTAGTTTTAATCCTTGAGGGATCTATGCCCATTTTGCACACTGTATCTTGATAAAGTAGGTTCAAGCTACTGCCGCCGTCCATCAGGACACTCGTGAGGTGAAATCCATCGACGATTGGGTCTAAAACCAATGCGGCGAATCCGCCATGGCGGATGCTGGTCGGATGGTCTCTTCGATCGAAAGTGATCGGACAAGAGGACCATGGATTGAACTTCGGGGCGACTGGCTCCATCGCGTATACGTCCCTTAGTGCACGCTTCCGCTCCCTCTTGGGTATATGGGTTGCGTATATGTAACGCCCCAGATTCGTTGCGCCAGGTGTCTGCCAGTTATTCGCCGTCATTGCCATGTCATTTGCTTGCGTGTTGCATTTTATCATGTCATCATGTGCATTTCATTTTGCATACGTGTTCGTTTCTTGCATCCGAGCATTTTCCCCGTTGTCCGTTTTGCAATCCAACACTCCTATGTCATCCGGCGTCCCCTTCTCGCCTCTCTTCGCGAGCGGGTGTTAAACGTTCCCGGAATGGACCGAGTCTTGCTAAGCGGCCTTGGTATAGCACCGGTAGACCGCCTGTCAAGTTTCGTGCCATTTGGAGTCTGTTTGATACTCCAACGGATAACCGGGTAACCGTAAAGCCCTCTTTTGTTGCAGCCCAACACCCCTTCCAAAGTGGCCAAAAACCCATCTAACTCCCCTCCATGCTCTCGGTCGTTCGATCACGATCGTGTGGGCGAAAACCGCACCTCATTTGGACTCTCCTAGCTCCCTCTACCTATATAAATAGACCCTCCCCCGAAATTCGCGGATGAATCCACCCTAACCCTAGTCTCCACCTCCTCTCGCCCGGCGGACATGTCCGCGCCCGCCGGACGAATCCCGCCGCCGCGCCCAGCCAACCAGACCGCGCCACCTGTCCTCCGCCGCCGTCCCCGCGCCGCCGGCCCGCGGAGCACATCCGGGGCCCGCGCGGGCCCGGATCCCGCCACCGCTCGGCCCGTCCCGCCGCCGACGGGACCCGCGCGCCCCGCCGCCGCGGTCGCCGCCTCCGGCGCCCGGCGCCGCCGCGCCCGCCGCCGCCGGGCGCGCCGCCACCGTCCCGCGCCTGCCCCGCCGACCCCGCCGCCTGCACCTCCTCCCGCCGAGCACCCCGCGCCCGAGGCGCTAGTCGCCTCCAGCGCGCCGCCGCGGCCTCTCGCCGCCTGCCTCGTCCGCCGTCGACCACCGCGCCGGCGAGCTCCTCCCGCCGGCCGCCCGCGTCGCCTCCGCGCCGCCCCGACCAGATCCGGCCGCGGGAAGGCCGGATCCGGCGCCCCGCTCGTCGGCCCCCTCCTCCCGGCCTCTCCCTCGTCCTCCGGCCGCCTCCTCTCCGTCTCCGGTGAACAACTCCGACGAGGTTGACTCCCCCCCCTCTGAAAAACTGCTAAGTCCCCAGTTTTCCAGTATTATCATGCCATGTTTGACCTGTTGTGTCTCTGTGCATGTAGCTCCGTTTCGTGCGTGTAATATGTCAAATTGTTCGTCTCAACGAGTACTTCATTTCATTTCATTGCATCATTTTCATTTGAGGTCATCTTGATGCCCGAAATGCTGTTGGAAGAGTGCATGTTGATGTTAATCTGCTGAAACTGTTATAACTTGCTCATTTGTCATTTTTTGCCATGATTGATGTGTGCATCCTATGAGGTTGAGCTCTACATATGTTTTGATATATGCTATGCCATATTTCCAGTGGTGCCAACCATGTATTTTTGTGAGTTGTGTGCTGAGTGCATCGAGCTTGTTAAGGAGGGTAGTTGCTGTTGCTGATTTCCTGACAGATTCTGTTATATTTTGTTGCTCTGTTAACATGCTTCTACTAATCATTCTATGTATAATCTGGAGATGTTCTATAAACATGTTTTGTTCTACATGTCTTGCTCTATCCACACATGTCCCTGGTTGCATTTATCGCTTGCTGTAGCTTGTTGTAATCTTTCTCCAAAGTTGCTTGAAAATGTTGCTATCAGCCTGTTAACATTAAGTTCAATGTTTCCATGATTATTTGCTAGTGATCCATGCATCCTATGACCTTGCTCTTGCCATGTATAGCTTCAAAAACATGCCTTCTTACTGTTGGTTACCTTGCCATGCCATGTATTGCTCTGTGGTGAGTGGTTCAAGCTCACCAACATGCCTACTTATTGTTGTTCCTGCCATGTATGAATCTGTCATATAACTTGCCATGTTTACATGGGTGCCATCATATTTTCTGTGCCCTTTTGGCTTATGGTCAGTAAGGGACTTTTGATTTATGCTTTTAGTAGATTCATGCCATGCCTTTGTTTGCCATGATAAGTTCCTGTAACATGTTGTTTGATAGCTCTAAACATTGCAACCTGATGTTATTTTCTGCAAAGTCTGAAACTGTTATTATTTGCAATCTTTCCATATGTTTTTGAGCATGTTCTAGTAGTTTCTGGAGATAGCTCAGTGTTCATGTTTTGTTGTCCTTTACCTGTACTTCATGCCCATGCCTTTTGTTATTATGGTGAGATGCTGTAGCTTGTTGTTTTGGTGCTTGCAATATGCCTAGTTGCTGTTATGGATAGATTGTTGTTATGACTTGTATAGAGTGTATGTGTTGCACCGTTCTCCGTTTTGAGTGTGCTCTATATGAAACTTGCGTGATTTTGCATGTAGTTTCATATTATCATGTTGCATCCTTGTTTTGGTGTGTTTGCTTGATGTTTGGGTGCATTTTGCATCAATGCCATGCTTAACTTGTTTTGCTCATACCTTCTAGGCCGTAGCTCCAAATCTAATAAACTTTATATGTAACTTGACTAGAATTTCGTGTAGATCCTCTTGGTGCTCTTTAACTTGCTGTTTAACAACTTCAACTTAATGCTTATTCAGTTCTGGACCCATTTCGAAATATGCATATGAGGACTTACCGGAATTGTTATATGTTGTTCCCGGCCTCATTTAAACATGCCTTGATGTGTTGTTCTTGTTTGCATCATCTCTTGCCATGAGTAGCTTCATGTAGCCTTGTCATGCATCATGCTTGTTGTGCATCATGTCTTGTTCATGTGTGGTGTGTTTACCATGTTGTGTGCTTCTTCTCGATAGTTCCCGTTTCGTTGCGATCATGAGGATGCGTTCATCTACGTGTGGTTCGTCTTCGTGGCTTCATCTTCTTCATGGACTCGTTCTTCTTCCTTGCGGCATTTCAGGCAAGATGACCGCTACCCTGGATCTCACTACTATCATTGCTATGCTAGTTGCTTCGTTCTATCGCTATGCTGCGTTACCTATCATTTGCTCTTCAAGCCTCCCAAATTGCCATGAACCTCTAACCTTTGACACCCTTCCTAGCAAACCGTTGTTTGGCTATGTTACCGCTTTGCTCAGCCCCTCTTATAGCATTTTAGTTGCAGGTGAAGTTGAAGATTGCTCCATGGCGGACAGGATTTTTGTTGGGATATCACAATATCACTTATATTATTAATGCATCTATATACTTGGTAAAGGGTGGAAGGCTTGGCCTTATGCCTGGTATTTTGTTCCACTCTTGCCGCCCTAGTTTCCGTCATACCGGTGTTATGTTCCTGGATTTTGCGTTCCTAACACGGTCGGGTGATTTATGGGACCCCCCCTGACAGTTCGCTTTGAATAAAACTTGTCCAGCAAGGCCCAACATTGGTTTTACCATTTGCCTCACCACCACCTACTTTTCCCTTGGGAGTCGCTCTCTCTCGAGGGTCATCTTTATTCAGCCCCCCCGGGCCAATGCTTGTCTAAGTGTTGGTCCAAACTAGAGCCACTTGCAGCGCCACCTTGGGGAAACTTGAGGGCTGGTTCTAGTTGTACGTACTGCTCATCCGGTCGTGGCCTGAGACGAGATACGCGCGGCTACTATCAGGATGTCGGCACGCCGGGAGGTCTTGCTGGTCTTGTTTTACCATTGTCGAAATGTCTTGAAAACCGGGATTCCGAGACTGATCGGGTCTTCCTGGGAGAAGGTCTATTCCTTCGATGATCGCGAGAGCTTGTCATGGGCTAAGTCGGGACACCCCTGCAGGGTATAAACTTTCGAGAGCCGTGCCCGCGGTTATGTGGCAGATGGGAATTTGTTAATGTCCGGATGTAGATAACTTGACACTTGATCCGAATTAAAACGCATCAACCGCGTGTGTAGCCATGATGGTCTCTTCTCGGCGGAGTCCGGGAAGTGAACACGGTTTCTGCGTTATGATTGACGTAAGTAGGTGTTCAGGATCACCTCTTGATCATTGCTAGCTTCACGACCGTTCCGCTTGCTCTCTTCTCGCTCTTATTTGCGTAAGTTAGCCACCATATCATGCTTAGTCGCTGCTGCAACCTCACCACTTTACCCCTTCCTTTCCCTTTAAGCTTTGCTAGTCTTGATACCCATGGTAATGGGATTGCTGAGTCCTCGTGGCTCACAGATTACTACAACAACAGTTGCAGGTACAGGTTATGCGATGCTCATGACGCGAGAGCGATGTTGCTTGTTTGGAGTTTCTTCTTCTGCGTCTTCGATCAGGGGATAGGTTCCAGGTCGGTAGCCTGGGCTAGCAGGGTGGATATTGTTTGAGTTTCTGTTTATGATTCATCCATAGTCGAATGTTGTTCTTGTATGTTGTATTGTTATATTCATGTGGCATTGTATGCCTTTTGTATGTATCCCCATCTATTATGTAATGTTGATGTAATGATATCCACCTTGCAAAAGCGTCTTCAAGATGTGCTTCTATCCTTGGTGGGACCTTCGAGTTCCTTTAGGATAGGGTCGCATCTTGGGCGTGACAAGTTGGTAATCAGAGCCTCGACCGACCATAGGAGCCCCCTTGATTGTTGGCCGTTGTTGAGTCTAGAAGAAAACTATTTTGAGTCTTAGGATTATATATATCGGAGAGTAGGATTCTTTTTACTCCTCAGCCCCTTCGTCGCTCTGGTGAGGACTCCTAACGTAGATGTTTTGTCTTTCCTCTCCTCAAATTTCACTAAAAAAATTTTAGGATCACGCGGGTATCTTGGGATCGTTCTGATATTCTTATGACGAGAACATTGTTCTTGGTGCCTCCTGTCATTTAGGGGTTGTGGCAGTGTCCCGGGGAGTTGAGCTCCGAGGTGTTGTCGTCATAATTTTATCGTTGCAGTTCTGGAATACCTGAGTTTTGCCGACATCGAAAATCTCTTTTATGCAGTTGTTGGTGAGATAACCTCGACGCCACCCAGTACTGGGGAGTTCGGGAGTATTGCCATAGCTCGTATAACGGATGCTTTTCGAAGGTTGAGGTACACGATTTCCGGAGTTTTCTTGGTTATGTGTTGACGGATGGATACAGCTTGGATGTAGGTATTGTTAGTTTGTGTGAGATATATTGCTTCCCCTGTATCCCCAACACCAGATTGCATAACCAGAAAGTTTCGGGAGTTTATAGGTGGGAATTCAAGTAGCTCCTAGAATATCTTTCCGACAGATGCATGATATGGGATTGGGTAAATCTCTATCATATGTATTTGTTCTGGCTTATTTCTACAAGCCAATCCTTTGTTTTGTTTTTAGTTGTGGTATTTGAGTTGCTTCGATGTCAAGTGTTGATTCCATACCTTTCAAGTGGTGTTCTCATATTTCTATGGGAGTACTAATCCTTTTGATCATCGAGTTTGTCATATCAATTCTTTCCAACCGGTGTGCTTCTCTTCAAGTGAATCCGATCATTTCAACATTTGCGAGATCAATTCTAAGTTTTCTCAACGGCATTCGTTTCATCCGTCCCCAAGTTGCCTTTGTTTTCCCGCCCTCCCACCCTTTTTCGTCCCGAAGCCTGAGTCTCTTTCGACCATCAATTTCATTCGTGTGGAGTCTCTTCATTCTTCCCTCAATTATTTCAACTGGTGAATTCTCGTCTCGTTCGTCACTCTTCACCCCTTTCTTTTCCCGGTGCACTCAATTCAAGTTTTTTCGGGTTGTTCATATTCTTTTTCCTCGGCTCAAGTGTTTTCCCTGCTCGTTCGCCTCTCGCCAGTTTATCCTTCCGGAGTGCTCAAGACATCTCAGGAGATTCGTCTGTGTTTCAATTATTTCGAGGTGTTACCTCATTCAAATATTTCAATTGTTCCGGTGCATCATCTTCCTGTTAAACAATCCTTTCCAACCGTATTTTTTCTCTTCAGTGGGCCCTAACCCACAGGTCTTTTCCCAGGATCTTACCTGACTCTTCTAATTATTCCGGAGCTATTCCCAAATTCTTTTCAAGTGTGACGTAAGAATGAATTTCATCAGCCACATGCCTTTTCCAAGATCGTTTTCAAATCATTTTCATTATTGGCTCAACCTCTTCGCTTTTTCATTCTCCTGGAGTATCTCAGTAATTTTGGTGGTGTTTTCCGTCGCCATTTGAAGACCGAAGAAGAGTTTTTCCTCTAAATCTTGTCCGTTCCCCGGAGATTCGCGGTGCTAGCTCGATGTTATCCTATCAAATTGTTTCTAGTCATGCAAATTCTTTTCATCCATCTGGAGTATTTCAGGAGTTGCTTTCCCTCTCGATCATCCGGAGGTCATCTTTTCGGAAGATTTCTTTGTTCTAAGTTTTCAGCTTCGGTCGTCTCTATATTCTTCCGGTGCTTCGTTCAAGTATTCTTCAATCAGTTTGCGATCTCTTCATTCTTTTGCATCTAAATCCCCTCAAACATATTTGTCTTCTAATTCTTCCCGGTGATTCATTCTCTTTCATCAGTCATTTCCAAATTCTTACGGTGGTTCGTTCAAGATTCTTTTTCTTTGATTAGCATATCAATCCATTCGTTCTTCAATCCTATCGGTGATTCATGAAGACCTTCTCAAGTTTGAGATATGTCACTTCTCAATTTTTTTTCAAGAAGAATAAGTAGTGTGCAAAATCCATTGTGTCATCAATTTAATTTGATGAAGGATAAGCATACAATAAATCTTATTCTTATTTCACCCAAGTGATTAATCATCCTTTTCCTTCGGAGTTTGTTCTTGAGGAATAAATTCTAGTTCCAAGTGTTCTCCATCTTTTTTTTCTGGAGTTCAAATTTCCTCGGCCATTTCGTCGGAACCTCCATCTAAATCACCGCAAGGCTCATCTTATTCTTTCTTCCTTCATTCTATCTCATCATCCTTTTGTTACCGGAGCTCTTCATCGTGGGTCTTCATGATTTATTTCATTCTTCAAGAATTCATCAAGTATCATTCCATCCTCTCAAGTTCGTTCTAATCCTCCCATTTTCAGCCGGAGTGCTGCCTAAATCTTTTCAGTCTTATTCGTTTCTTTTCTCATTCTAACCACTCCAGTTAGAACGAGTGCTTTCATAGTCTATCTGATTTCATGAGCTTTCCATTCTCGTCATTCTCATCGTTCCTCTCTTCTTCTCGAGTGCTCTCGATTCTTTGCTTCTTCTCTTGAGTTCTTGTTTCACCTCTTCCCTTTTTCCTTCCGTCTGAGTCCTAGGATCTCGGGGCGAGATCTCTTGTTAGTGGAGGAGTGTTGTAACGCCCCGGATTCGTTGCGCCAGGTGTCTGCCAGTTATTCGCCGTCGTTGCCATGTCATTTGCTTGCGTGTTGCATTTTATCATGTCATTATGTGCATTTCATTTTGCATACATGTTCGTTTCTCGCATCCGAGCATTTTCCCCGTTGTCCGTTTTGCAATCCGACACTCCTATGTCATCCGGCGTCCCCTTCTCGCCTCTCTTCGCGAGCGGGTGTTAAACGTTCTCGGAATGGACCGAGTCTTGCCAAGCGGCCTTGGTATAGCACCAGTAGACCGCCTGTCAAGTTTCGTGCCATTTGGAGTCCGTTTGATACTCCAACGGTTAACCGGGTAACCGTAAAGCCCTCTTTTGTTGCAGCCCAACACCCCTTCCAAAGTGGCCCAAAACCCATCTAACTCCCCTCCATGCTCTCCATCGTTCGATCACGATCGTGTGGGCAAAAACCGCACCTCATTTTGACTCTCCTAGCTCCCTCTACCTATATAAACACACCCTCCCCCGAAATTCGCGGATGAATCCACCCTAACCCTAGTCTCCACCTCCTCTCGCCCGGCGGACATGTCCGCGCCCGCCGGACGAATCCCGCCGCCGCGCCCAGCCAACCAGATCGCGCCACCTGTCCTCCGCCGCCGTCCCCGCGCCGCCGGCCCGCGGAGCCCATCCGGGGCCCGTGCGGGCCCGGATCCCGCCGCCGCTCGGCCCGTCCCGCCGCCGACCGGACCCGCGTGCCCCGCAGCCGCAGTCGCCGCCTCCGCCGCCCGGCGCGCCGCCACCGTCCCGTGCCTGCTCCGCCGACCCTGCCGCCTGCGCCTCCTCCCACCGAGCGCCCCGCGCCCGAGGCGCTAGTCGCCTCCAGCGCGCCGCCGCGGCCGCTCACCGCCTGCCTCGTCCGCCGTCGACCACCGCGCCGGCGAGCTCCTCCCGCCGGCCGCCCGCGTCGCCTCCGTGCCGCCCCGGCCAGATCCGGCCGCGGGAAGGCTGGATCCGGCGCCTCGCTCGTCGGCCCCCTCCTCCCGGCCTCTCCCTCGTCCTCCGGCCGCCTCCTCTCCTTCTCCGGCGAACAACTCCGACGAGGTTGACTTTCCCCCCCCCCCCTCTGAAAATCTGCTAAGTCCCCAGTTTTCCAGTATTATCATGCCATGTTTTACCTGCTGTATCTCTGTGCATATAGCTCCGTTTCATGCGTGTAATATGTCAAATTGTTCGTCTCAATGAGTACTTCATTTCATTTCATTGCATCATTTTCATTTAAGGTCATCTTGATGCCCGAAATGCTGTTGGAAGAGTGCATGTTGATGTTAATCTGCTGAAACTGTTATAACTTGCTCATTTGTCATTTTTTGCCATGATTGATGTGTGCATCCTATGAGGTTGAGCTCTACATATGTTTTGATCTATGTTATGCCATCTTTCCAGTGGTGCCAACCATGTATTTTTGTGAGTTGTGTGCTGAGTGCATCGAGCTTGTTAAGGAGGGTACTTGCTGTTGCTGATTTCCTGACAGATTTTGTTATATTTTGTTGCTATGTTAACATGCTTCTACTAATCATTCTATGCATAATCTGGAGATGTTATATAAACATGTTCTGTTCTACATGTCTTGCTATATCCATACATGTCCCTGGTTGCATTTATAGCTTGTTGTAGCTTGTTGTAATCTTGCTCCAAAGTTGCTTGAAAATGTTGCTATCAGCCTGTTAACATTAAGTTCAATGTTTCCATGATTGTTTGCTAGTGATCCATGCATCCTATGACCTTGCTCTTGCCATGTATAGCTTCAAAAACATGCCTTCTTACTGTTGGTCTCCTTTCCATGCCATGTATTGCTCTGTGGTGAGTGGTTCAAGCTCACCAACATGCCTACTTATTGTTGTTCCTGCCATGTATGAATCTGTCATATAACTTGCCATGTTTACATGAGTGCCATCATATTTTCTGTGCCCTTTTGGCTTATGGTCAGTAAGGGACTTTTGATCTATGCTTTTAGTAGATTAATGCCATGCCTTTTTTTGCCATGATAAGTTCCTGTAACATGTTGTTTGATAGCTCTAAACATTGCAACCTGATGTTATTGTCTACAAAGTCTGAAACTGTTATTATTTGCAATCTTTCCATGTGTTTTTGAGCATGTTCTAGTAGTTTCTGGAGATAGCTCAGTGTTCATGTTTTGTTGTCCTTTACCTGCACTTCATGCCCATGCCTTTTGTTATTATGTTGAGATGCTGTAGCTTGTTGTTTTGGTGCTTGCAATATGCCTAGTTGCTGTTATGGACAGATTGTTGTTATGACTTGTATAGAGTGTATGTGTTGCACCGTTGCTCCGTTTTGAGCGTGCTCTATATGAAACTTGCGTGATTTTGCATGTAGTTTCATATTATCATGTTGCATCCTTGTTTTGGTGTGTTTGCTTGATGTTTGGGTGCATTTTGCATCAATGCCATGCTTAACTTGTTTTGCTCATACCTTCTAGGCCGTAGCTCCAAATCTAATAAACTTTATATGTAACTTGACTAGAATTTCGTGTAGATCCTCTTGGTGCTCTTTAAATTGCTGTTTAACAACTTAAACTTAATGCTTATTCAGTTCTGGACCCATTTCGAAATATGCATATGAGGACTTACCGGAATTGTTATATGTTGTTCCCGGCCTCATTTAAACTTGCCTTGATGTGTTGTTCTTGTTTGCATCATCTCTTGCCATGAGTAGCTTCATGTAGCCTTGTCATGCATCATGCTTGTTGTGCATCATGTCTTGTTCATGTGTGGTGTGTTTACCATGTTGTGTGCTTCTTCTCGATAGTTCCCGTTTCGTTGCGATCGTGAGGATGCGTTCATCTACGTGTGGTTCGTCTTCATGGCTTCATCTTCTTCATGGACTCGTTCTTCTTCCTTGCGGGATTTCAGGCAAGATGACCGCTACCCTGGATCTCACTACTATCATTGCTATGCTAGTTGCTTCGTTCTATCGCTATGCTGCGTTACCTATGATTTGCTCTTCAAGCCTCCCAAATTGCCATGAACCTCTAACCTTTGACACACTTCCTAGCAAACCGTTGTTTGGCTATGTTACCGCTTTGCTCAGCCCCTCTTATAGCGTTGTTAGTTGCAGGTGAAGTTGAAGATTGCTCCATGGCAGACAGGATTTTTGTTGGGATATCACAATATCTCTTATATTATTAATGCATCTATATACTTGGTAAAGGGTGGAAGGCTCGGCCTTATGCCTGGTGTTATGTTCCACTCTTACCGCCCTAGTTTCCGTCATACCAGTGTTATGTTCCCGGATTTTGCGTTCCTAATGCGGTCGGGTGATTTATGGGACCCCCCTGACAGTTCGCTTTGAATAAAACTTGTCCAGCAAGGCCCAACATTGGTTTTACCATTTGCCTCACCACCACCTACTTTTCCCTTGGGAGTCGCTCTCTCGAGGGTCATCTTTATTCAGCCCCCCCGGGCCAATGCTTGTCTAAGTGTTGGTCCAAACTAGAGCCACTTGCAGCGCCACCTCGGGGAAACTTGAGGGCTAGTTCTAGTTGTACGTACTACTCATCCGGTCGTGGCCTGAGACGAGATACGCACGGCTCCTATCAGGATGTCGGCACGCCGGGAGGTCTTGCTGGTCTTGTTTTACCATTGTCGAAATGTCTTGAAAACCGGGATTCCGAGACTGATCGGGTCTTCCTGGGAGAAGGTCTATTCCTTCGTTGACCGCGAGAGCTTGTCATGGGCTAAGTTGGGACACCCCTGCAGGGTATAAACTTTCGAGAGCCGTGCCCGCGGTTATGTGGAAGATGGGAATTTGTTAATGTCCGGTTGTAGATAACTTGACACTTGATCCGAATTAAAACGCATCAACCGCGTGTGTAGCCATGATGGTCTCTTCTCGGCGGAGTCCGGGAAGTGAACACGGTTTCTGCGTTATGATTGACATAAGTAGGTGTTCAGGATCACCTCTTGATCATTGCTAGCTTCACGACCGTTCTGCTTGCTCTCTTCTCGCTCTTATTTGCGTATGTTAGCCACCATATCATGCTTAGTCGCTGCTGCAACCTCACCACTTTACCCCTTCCTTTCCCTTTAAGCTTTGCTAGTCTTGATACCCATGGTAATGGGATTGCTGAGTCCTCGTGGCTCACAGATTACTACAACAACAGTTGCAGGTACAGGTTATGTGATGGTCATGACGCGAGAGCGATGTTGCTTGTTTGGAGTTTCTTCTTCTTCTTCTTCGATCAAGGGATAGGTTCCAGGTCAGCAGCCTGGGCTAGCAGGGTGGATATTGTTTGAGTTTCTGTTTATGATTCATCCGTAGTCGGATGTTGTTCTTGCATGTTGTATTGTTGTATTCATGTGGCATTGTATGCCTTTTGTATGTATCCCCATCTATTATGTAATGTTGATGTAATGATATCCACCTTGCAAAAGCGTCTTCAAGATGCGCTTCTATCCTTGGTGGGACCTTCGAGTTCCTTTAGGATAGGGTCGCATCTTGGGCGTGACAGTATATCATGTTGACCGTCCGCACTTGTGGGGGGAAACCCTTCTCTCCTCTACTGTTCGGCGGCCGGCTCTCTTCCTCGTCGTCGCTATGCAGCCCCTTGTCATTGTTTTCAGCAATTAACTTGCCTGCCTGCTTGAATACCCAACAGTCTCCATTGGTGTGATTAGCTGGCTTTTCGGGGGTGCCATGTATCTGGCATAAGCGGTCGAGTATTCGGTCCAAGTTGGACGGACCCGAAGTGGTTCTTTTGAATGGCTTCTTCCGCTGACCGAGTTTAGAGCCTCGGAATCCGGCATTGACTGCAGTATCCTCATTGTCGTTGCCGTTAATACGGCGTTTATTTTTGCTTCGACGCGACCTGCCATTGTGGTCCTTAGTATCCGGACTGCCAGAATTTTTGCTGAGGTTGTTGCTGCGAGCTAGCCAGCTATCCTCTCCCGCGCAAAAGCGGGTCATTAATGATGTGAGGGATGCCATGGATTTCGGCTTTTCCTGTCCCAGGTGCCGGGCTAGCCATTCGTCGCGGGTGTTATGTTTGAAGGCTGCGAGGGCCTCTGCATCCGGACAGTCGACGATTTGGTTTTTCTTTGTCAAGAACCGTGTCCAGAACTGTCTGGCCGATTCATCTGGCTACTGAAATATGTGGCTTAGGTCATCGGTGTCTGGTGGTCGCACATATGTGCCCTGGAAGTTGTCGAGGAACGCGGCTTCCAGGTCTTCCCAACACCCAATTGACTCTGCGGGCAAGCTGTTAAGCCAATGTCGAGCTGGTCCTTTAAGCTTGAGTGGGAGGTATTTGATGGCGTGGAGATCGTCGCCGCGGGCCATATGGATGTGAAGGAGATAATCTTCGATCCAAACCGCGGGGTCTGTTGTGCCATCGTAGGATTCAATGTTTACAGGTTTAAACCCTTCAGGGATTTGATGATCCATTACTTCGTCAGTGAAGCATAGCGGGTGTCCTGCGCCTCTATATTGAGCAATGTCACGACATAGCTCGAGTGAGCGTTGTCTGCTGTGTTCGGCCCGGCCGGAGTTGTTGTATCCGGCGCGACGGTATTCGTCGTGGGTCGCCGGGCGCCCACGTGATCCGTAGATGGATCTAGATTGCCTTGCTTTGTCCCCCAATAGATCTCACAAGTCCGGCGCGTTCCCTCTTGGCTTCGTACTATTGGGGCGATGCCGGGGTACGGTCTTGGTGGAGGGCCTGAATGCCTCTCTGTCGCGACCACGGGGTGGTCGGTCGGCGTATTGTGCGCTGGTGATGAAGGTATGTATGCTTCTTCCTCTAATCGGGGGAGCAACTTGCGTTTTGGGTAACTTTTGGAGGGACGTTCGAGTTCATACTCTTCAGCCGCGAGGACCTCAGTCCATCTGTCGGCCAGCAGGTCTTGATCAGCTTGAAGCTGCTACTGCTTTTTCTTTAGGCTATTTGCCGTGGCGATAAGCCTGCGTTTAAAATGCTCTTGTTCGATGGGATCCTCAGGCACGACAAATTCGTCGTCGCTGAGGCTTGCTTCGTCTCCGGAGGGAGGCATGTAATTATCATCCTCGACCTCTTCATCTGCCGCTCTCTCGCGAGGGCTTGCTTCTGCATCCTCCTGTGCTGAATCTTGCTGGAGGGGATTGTCTTCGGCACTGTCTGGAGTGTTATTATCTCATGTGCCGGAATCTCCATTCTTGCTGTGGCGGGATTTAGAGCGGCGCCGCTGACGCTGGCGCTTGGGCTGTTTCTTTGAGGAATCTGCCTCCGTTGCTTCTTCGCCGTCCCCATCTTTTGGGGTGTCCACCATGTATATGTCGTATGACGAGGTGGTCTTCCAGTGCCCTGTAGGCGCTGGTTCCTGTTCGTCTCCGGCATCGTCGTCCATACCGTAGATGTCTTCGGAGTCGTAGTCTAGCATGTCGGTTAGATCGTCGACAGTGGCTACAAAGTGGGTGGTGGGTGGGCTCTGAATTTCTTCGTCGTCCGTATCCCAACCATCCTGGCCATAGTCCGGCCAGTTCTCTCCGGATAGCGAGAGATGCTTTAGAGAATGTAGGATGTCGCCAAAAGGCGAGTGCTGAAAGATGTCCGCCGCGGTGAACTCCATGATCGGCGCCCAATCGGATTTGATTGGCGGAGGCGCCGGAGGTTCGGAGTCCGGCAAGGAGTCCAGCACCTCGGAGTCACGAGCTTTATGGGGGACAAGGTCAGATTTTGGCTCCATAGCCGCGGAAGTTGCAGCCCCCGAGGTGGTGTCTAGCCACCGGTCCTCGATCTGGGCGATCGGCTCCGGACTGAAGGTCGGAGCGGATTTGTGTGCGGCCACCAAGGCACTATCCGGCGGCAGAGCTAAATCATGCCCATCGTGACAGCGCGGCACGCTCGGCTGTGGCTCGAGTCCGTCGAAGATCAAGTCCCCGCGGATGTCGGCCGTGAAGTTTAGTCTTCTAAACCTAACCTGATGGCCAGGGGCGTAGCTTTCGATCTGCTCCAGATGGCCAAGAGAGTTGGCCCGCAGTGCGAAGTTGCCGAATACGAAGATCTGTCCGGGGAGAAAAGTCTCGCCCTGAACGGCGTTGTTGGTTGAAGAAGCCATCGAGCCTATCGGTGACGACACAGAGGAACTCTCAATAAAAGCACCAATGTCGGTGTCAAAACCGGCGGATCTCGGGTAGGGGGTCCCGAACTGCGCGTCTAGGCGGATGGTAACAAGAGACAAGGGACACGATGTTTTACCCAGGTTCGGGCCCTCTTGATGGAGGTAAAACCCTACGTCCTGCTCGATTAATATTAATGATATGGGTAGTACAAGAGTAGATCTACCACGAGATCAAGGAGGCTAAACTCTAGAAGCTAGCCTATGGTATGAATGTTGTAATGGAGGTTATGTCCTACGGACTAAAGCCCTCCGGTTTATATAGACACCGGAGAGGGCTAGGGTTACACAGAGTCGGTTACAATGGTAGGAGATCTACATATCCGTATTCCCAAGCTTGCCTTCCATGCCAAGGAAAGTCCCATCCGGACACGGGACGGAGTCTTCAATCTTGTATCTTCGTAGTCTTGGAGTCCGGCGGACGATGATAGTCCGGCTGTCCGGACACCCCCTAGTCCAGGACTCCCTCAGTCGGCAAAGAAAAACGATCTACAATCCGGCTAGAAGGCATTTCACATGTCATTTTAAAATACATTGTCAAATCTACTGACTGTATTCCTCGTCAATCCCGTCTAACAGGCTGTCTAACTTATAGTCCCGTTGGGAAAATTTAGCAGCCAACTCTACTTGGCTGTATACTAAACTCACAGGGATCTCCTTCCCATCGGGCCCCACCGGTCCGACCTCGGCCATGTGGTTGGGATCCGCCTTCTTGTACCGCGTCTTCACCATGGCCCAAGCCTCCCTGGCACCTTGGCGGCAGGCCGAAATCTTCCATAAACGGAAGCGCTGCCGCACTCCCTGAAGCTTCTCCGCAAGCTCCCCAAGGCCCTCGGGTAGGGAGAGGGCTGGCCATAAAGCCTGGACGACGCCGCTCATCGCCTGCTGAAGTCGTTCGAGCAGTTGCAACAGCTCGGGAAGTTGATCACCCGTTGATACGGGCATCTCCTCCGTAGGGCAACCTATGAGTATACCTACAAGACATATTTTGTCAATCGACTTCCTCGCCGAACTCTTCTTTTCAAAGGAGTTCGCTCAAGCACTTACTATAGATGCCCCGACGAAGCCGCTGATTCTCCTTAACGGAGCCGGACAGCTCGACCCGAACGCCTTTCAGCTCTTCTCCAAGCTGGGTGTGGGCATCTTGGAGCTTGTTCCTTTCCTGCTGCACTCTATTCAGCACCCTCTCGCCGGCCTTCAGCTGGCACAGCAGCTCCTGCCTGTCCGGATCTTGTCCGGCAGCACCTGCAATGTCATTATTAGACTTGCGCGCACGCCGCACAGCGCTTATATTTAAAAGCAAATGTGTTACCAGGAGGGTCCTCTGTGTTTCCTCCTGCGGCAGCAAGTGCGGCCTCAAGTTGGGCCTTGCACTCTTGCAGCTCCTGAGACAGTTGGGTATTCTTCTCGGTAAGATCCTGCATTTAAAATGATCCTTAAATCAGTTAACATAACTACTTTAAGTCTCGGGGGCTACTAGCATATATAACTATTAAATTCTCTTACCCGTATGTCATTTACATACTGCTCCGTGGCTCTGGTAAAACCATCTTGAGCAGCACGGAGGTGCGCGTCCCCCGCGTTAAAGGCAATCAACGCCTCAGCGTAGAAGCACGCTTCACGAAATACTGTCCGGCGGCGCCTGTGGTTCATGGCGCTCTCCACCTTAGACTTGGTGGCGGACAGTCTGTCGGCATCCTTCATTGGAGGAGTATCCGGCCCGCGCCTTGCGCTTGCCTCCCCCTCCAGACCGAGTGCTGGAGCCTGGCTGGTAGAGGTCGGATTGGCAACTTCTACGCCCGCAGTCCGGCGGGCGCTTTTTCTCCTACAAAGATCATGAGCACTCAAACGCTTCCTAGGAACGTTGCTCCAAATAATTAATTACGAGCTATACCTTTGCGGCGACATTTCAGTCCGCGCCGCGCTCCTCTTCCGCCTACTGGTCCGGACTGGCCTTTGTTGGTTAGCCGCCGCGGGCTCGGCTTCCTGCCTTGAAGGCGCTTCCTGTAAAACACCATCTTACGCGAAGGTCAGAAATGGGCAAGGAGCAGATAATGGTGTTCAGACTTCCCTTACAATCACCTGGGAAGCCGGATATAGTCCAGGGTAGTCAGCCGTAATGGCGACTAAAGCATTATCCATGCTGAGCTGGTGGAACACCCCGTCGATTAGCTCCACCTGAATGTCCGGATCCTCTTCGGAGGACGGATCCTGGGATCTCTCTGGATCCTCGGGTTGCGGAGCTGGACTTATCATGTCCTCCACAATCCGACGCAGTTCATGCGCCGAAGACATAATATAAGAAGCTTAAACTTCGAAAACATGGGTCGGGCCCTTAAAGTGTTCGCTTACCCAACGACGGGGGTTATTCATGGAGAACCCATTCAACGGGTTCGTCTGAAGGAAGTCCTCCTTCTCCCCCTTGTACAGGCCGGACAGGATCTGCACCAGATCCTCGGCCGAATCCGGTCCTTTGCGGCCATGACGGGTGGCGTCATCTTCCCCGTTGAAATCCCACATGGGGTGGCCCCTGTATTGCAGTGGCTGCACCCCCCGCGTAATGCATGTTGCCATGACTCCAATCATGGTCAACCCGGAATGGGCCAGTAATCTTATTCGGCCCATCAGATAATGGACGCTCTTGTCCTCCTCCAGTTGGGGGCTCCGCGGGCGCCAACTAAGGCGTTTCTTCAGAGGAGCAGTAGGGAACCCCGGGAGGCCGACCCGGACTGGGTCCGGCAGCGGAGCGTCTGCTATGTAAAACCATTCCGAAGGCCAGTCTTCGGACGCCTTCTTAGGGGTTCCGGATGGATATCCGGTCCCGGCAATGCGCCATATTTCGGCGCCGCCCACTTGATATATAGACCCCTTGTGAGAATGGGGTATGAGGCAGAACAACCTCTTTCACAGTGCCAAATGGGGCTCGATGCCCAGAAATAGCTCACAAAGAGCTACGTAACCCGCGATATGCAGGATAGAGGCGGGTGTAAGGTGATGGAGCTAGAGTCTATAGAACTCCCGGAGCCCGCGGAGGAACGGATGTATAGGAAATCTGAGTCCCCTTATCAGATAGGGGACGAAGCATACCCGCTCCCCTTTGTTGGGACTTGGGGTAGCCTCCGCTTGCTTCCCACCTTGGTAGGTGGCCAGCCCGGCTCGGACCGGAACCATGAAGGCCGGAGGGAGATATCCCCCCGCTTGGAGCTTCACTAGCTCGTTGTGCAAAACAGAGCATCTCCTCCAATCTCCTGGCAGAGGGCTGGGAGCGTGAGAAGAAGAGCCGCGCCGAGGGTCCATGATGGAATGGATTCTGGGTCAAAGGCGCTCCGATGAGTATTCGCGGAAGGAAGATGGTGTGATTTGGGTCTGGATTTTTGCCTCTTTTATAGGCAGATTACTTGCACGACTAGGGGGCAAAACATAAAAGATACCCTGGCTTTTCGCATTCGTGCGACGCGTGGAAGAAGGCCATTATTGGGCGTAGAAGCCAAGAAGCACAACATTTATAAGGAAGCCGGACACTGTTCGGCAGGTACATGGGACTTAAAAGGAGAACCCGCCTTGCAACGCCGAAGACTATATACGCGCTGGACTTATCGTCATTGAAGCCTGGTTCGGGGCTACTGAGGGAGTCCTGGACTAGGGGGTGTCCGGACAGCGGGACTATCATCGTCCGCCGGACTCCAAGACTACGAAGATACAAGATTGAAGACTCCATCCCGTGTCCGGATGGGACTTTCCTTAGCGTGGAAGGCAAGCTTGGTGAGGGAGTCCTGGACTAGGGGGTGTCCGGACAGCCGGACTATCAATATCCGCCGGACTCCAAGACTACGAAGATACAAGATTGAAGACTCTGGCTCATGTCCGGATGGTACTTTCCTTGGCGTGGAAGGAAAGCTTGGCAATACGGATATGTAGATCTCCTACCATTGTAACCGACTCTGTGTAACCCTAGCCCTCTCCGGTGTCTATATAAACCGGAGGGCTTTAGTCCGTAGGACAACATACATTACAACAATCATACCATAGGATAGCTTCTAGGGTTTAGCCTCCTTGATCTCGTGGTAGATCTACTCTTGTACTACCCATATCATCAATATTAATCAAGCAGGATGTAGGGTTTTACCTCCATCGAGAGGGCCTGAACCTGGGTAAAAACATCGTGTCCCTCGTCTCCTGTTACCATCCGCCTAGACGCACAGTTCGGGACCCCCTACCCGAGATCCGCCGGTTTTGACACCGACACTTGGCGATACGGATACGTAGATCTCCTACCATTGTAACCGACTCTGTGTAACCCTAGCCCTCTCCAGTGTCTATATAAATCGGAGGGCTTTAGTTCGTAGGACATAACCTCCATTACAACAATCATACCATAGGCTAGCTTCTAGGGTTTAGCCTCCTTGATCTCGTGGTAGATCCACTCTTGTACTACCCATATCATCAATATTAATCAAGCAGGACGTAGGGTTTTACCTCCATCAAGAGGGCCCGAACCTGGGTAAAACATCCTGTCCCTCGTCTCCTGTTACCATCCGCCTAGACGCACAGTTCGGGACCCCCTACCCGAGATCCGCCGGTTTTGACACCGACATTGGTGCTTTCATATAGAGTTCCTCTGTGTCATCACCGATAGGCTTGATGGCATCTTCAACCTGCAACGCTGTCCAGGGTGAGACTTTTCTCCCCAAACAGATCTTCGTATTCGGCGGCTTCGCCCTGCGGGCCAATTCACTTGGCCATCTGGAGCAGATCGAAAGCTACGCCCCTGGCCGTCAGGTCAGATTTGGAAGCTTAAACTTCACGGCCGACGTCCGCGGAGACTTGATCTTCGACGAACTCGAGCCACAGCCAAGCGCGCCGCACTGTGATGACGGGCATGATTTAGCTCTGCCACCGAACAGTGCCTTGGTGGCCGCACACGGATCCGCTTCGGCCATTAGCCCGGAGCCGATCGCCCAGATCGAGGGTCAGTGGATAGGCGCCGCCCTGGGGGCTTCAACATCCACGGCGATGGAGCCGAACACTAATCTTGTCCCCTGCGAAACTCGTGATTCCGAGGTGCCGGACTCCTCGCCGGACTCCGAACCTCCCGCGCCCCTACCAATCGATCCGGATTAGGCGCCGGTTATGGAATTCACCGCCGCGGACATCTTCCAGTGCTCGCCTTTTGGCGATATCTTGAATTCACTAAAGCATCTCTCGTTATCAGGAGAGTCCTGGCCGGATTATGGCCAGGATGGTTGGGATACGGACGACGAAGAAATTCAGAGCCCACCCACCACCCACTTTGTAGCCACTGTCGACGATCTAACCGACATGCTAGACTACGACTCCAACGACATCGACGCTATGGACGACGATGCCGGAGACGAACAGGAACCAGCGCCCACAGGGCACTGGAAGGCCACCTCGTCATATGACATATACATGGTGGATACCCCAAAAGATGGGGACGGCGAAGGAACAGCGGAGGCAGATCCCTTAAAGAAACAGCCCAAGCGCCGGCGTCAGCGGCGCCGCTCTAAATCTCGCCACAGCAAAAATGGAGATTCCGGCACTGGAGATAATAATACTCCAGAGAGTGCCGAAGACAATCCCCTCCAGCAAGACTCAGCGCAGGAGGATGCAGAAGCAAGCCCTCATGAGGGGGTGGCAGACGAAGAGGTTGAGGATTGTAATTATATGCCTCCCTCCGAAGACGAAGCAAGCCTCAACGATGACAAATTCGTCGTACCCGAGGATCCCGTCGAACAAGAGCGCTTCAAGTGCAGGCTTATCGCCACAGCAAACAGCCTAAAGAAAAAGCAGCAGCAGCTTCAAGCTGATCAGGACCTGCTGGCCCATCGATGGACCGAGGTCCTCGCGGCCGAAGAGTATAAACTCGAACGTCCCTCCAAAAGTTACCCAAAACGCAAGCTGCTCCCCTGATTAGAGGAGGAAGCATACGTACCTCCATCACCAGCGCACGATATGGCTGACCGACCACCCCATGGTCGTGACAGAGAGGCATCCAGGCCCCCAGCCAAGACCATACCCCGGCATCGCTCCAAAAGTACGAAGCCAAGAGGGAACGCGCCGGACTTGCGAGACATATTGGAGGACAAAGCAAGGCAATCCAGATCCATCTATGGATCACGTGGGCGCCCTACGACCCACGACGAATACCGTCGTGCCGGATACAATAACCCCGGCCGGGCCGAACACAGTAGACAGCGCTCTCTCGAGCTGCGTCGCGATATCGCTCAATACAGGGGCGCCGCACACCCGTTATGCTTGACTAACGAAGTAATGGATCATCAGATCCCCGAAGGGTTTAAACCCATAAACATCGAATCTTACGATGGCACAACAGACCCCGCGGTGTGGATCGAAGACTATCTTCTCCACATCCATATGGCCCGCGGCGACGATCTCCACGCCATAAAGTACCTCCCACTCAAGCTTAAAGGACCAGCTCGGCATTGGCTTAACAGCCTGCCCGCAAAGTCAATTGGGTGTTGGGAAGACCTGGAGGCCGCATTCCTCGATAACTTCCAAGGCACATATGTGCGACCACCAGACGCCGATGACCTAAGCCACATCATTCAGCAGCCAGACGAATCGGCCAGACAATTCTGGACACGGTTCTTGACGAAGAAAAATCAAATCGTCGATTGTCCGGACGCAGAGGCCCTTGCAGCCTTCAAACATAACATCCGGGACGAATGGCTAGCCCGGCACCTGGGGCAGGAAAAGCCGAAATCCATGGCAGCCCTCACATCGCTAATGACCCGCTTTTGTGCGGGAGAGGACTGCTGGCTAGCCCGCAGCAACAATCTCCGTAAAAATTCTGGCAGTCCGGATACTAACGACAACAATGGCAGGTCACGTCGAAACAAAAACAAGCACCGAATTAACGGCGACGATAAGGAGGATACGGCCGTCAATGCCGGATTCCGAGGCTCTAAACCCGGTCAACGGAAGAAGCCATTTAAAAGAACCACTCTGGGTCCGTCCAATCTGGACCGAATACTCGACCGCTCATGCCAGATACATGGCACCTCTGAAAAGCCAGCTAACCACACCAATAGATATTGCTGGGTGTTCAAGCAGGCCGGCAAGTTAATTGCCGAAAACAATGACAAGGGGCTAAATAGCGACGACGAGGAAGAGACCCGGCCGCCGAACAACAAAGGACAGAAGGGTTTTCCCCCACAAGTACGGACGGTGAATATGATATACGCGACCCACATACCCAAGAGGGAGAGGAAACGCGCACTAAGGGACTTCTATGCGATGGAGCCAGTCGCCCCAAAGTTCAACCCATGGTCCTCTTGTCTGATCACTTTCGATCGAAGAGACCATCCGACCAGCATACGCCATGGCGGATTCGCCGCATTGGTCTTAGACCCAATCGTTGATGGGTTCCACCTCACGAGAGTCCTGATGGACGGCGGTAGTAGCCTGAACCTGCTTTATCAGGATACAGTGCGCAAAATGGGCATAGACCCATCAAGGATTAAACCTACAAAGACAACCTTTAAAGGTGTCATACCAGGAGTGGAAGCCAACTGCACAGGCTCAGTCACACTGGAAGTGGTCTTCGGATCCCCGGATAATTTCCGGAGCGAAGAGTTAATCTTCGACATAGTCCTGTTTCGCAGCGGCTATCACGCTCTGCTCGGGCGAACCGCGTTTGCCAAATTCAACGCGGTGCCACACTATGCATACCTAAAGCTCAAGATGCCAGGCCCTCGTGGAGTCATCACGGTCAATGGGAATACGGAACGCTCCCTCCGAACGGAGGAACATATAGCGGCTCTCACGGCAGAAGTACAGAGCAGCCTTCTAAGGCAATTCTCGAGTCCGGCCGTTAAACGGTCGGATACAACAAAACGCGCCCGGAGCAATGCCAACCAAGACCACCTAGCGTGATCAGAGCACGCGTAGCAATGCGGCCCCAACCCTCGCCCGTGTATGATCGCAAGAATAACACTCCGCGTACATCATTACGCTTTGGAGATACCATGGGCACAGGGGAGGGGGCACGATCACAATGGACCCAGAGTGCGGTTCGACCACACCGGGGGCTCGCAAATGTGCCCCTCTTTTTTTATTATTTTTCTTATTTTTTGTACACAAGACTCTGTTAACCAGAAGCCCTGTCCGGCGGTGAACCTGCCGAACTCATGATGCAACAGTCAGGGACTAAAGAAGGCCGTGTCGAACACTCAGGTGGTCTCAATTACGAGCATTAAATTCGATTATATACACCAAATCCGCAGCTCATCCCTGGAGGGGGACATGTTTATTTAGTCCAAATCCCTTGCTTACCGCACTATTTATATCAGTCCGCTCTACTAGCAGACTTTTCTTTCATTAATAATGCAGCACCTTTATGATCGCAATTGCATCACATTTTATATATATATATGCTCATTATATGACATCTGGCACCCGTATATTTTGGTACGGCAAAATACACCAGGGGCTTATGTTCCCCACTCTATGGTGTGATAAAGTCCGAACACTTTCACAAGTGCGGCACCCCGAACTTATAGCATTATATGAATCGGCTCCGAATCATGTCTTGGGTCAATAGTTGGGTTTGCCCGGCTCCCACGTTTTGGTGCCTTACGTTCCGTTCTGTCGGCTAAGGTGGCACTGGGAGAACCACTGCGGTTGTGCCCCGGTTGAGCCGGGTTAACGCCTCAGTGGAGAAAGCTAAAACTGACTGGCATGATAAGGCGAGAGACTGGTCGCTGTTCGAGAGGTTTTTTCGGGTCCTTAAAGACTCACGCCGCTTCGAGCGAAGTTCCGGATAATGTCCGATGAAGGCGTGGATAGCGCCCCGGATTCGGTCTTCCGAATACCAGGGGCTTCGCCGAAATTTAAAATTATAGAATTCTATGGCTAAGTGAGAGTGTTCAAGCATTATAAGTCCAGTTGCCTTGTTCGTCGTGTTGAGCGCCTCCCTAGATGGACCCAAAAATGGGAACAAGAGTGCTCAAGTTTATCCCGAACACCCCAGCACTTGTGGCTTGGGGGCTGAAGCCAATGACTTGCCATCTCTCAGATTTTATAAACGGCCGCACAGAAGGTAATATTTTAAATTAAACAAGCGTTTCTCATGGCGCATATGAACGAAGTTTTCATCGCACAGGATAAATAAACAGTGAGTTCACTCAAAGATTACATTTCGGGAGCACTCATCTGCAATATTGCAGGCTCCCTTCAGGACAATTTTATAATACTTCTCCGGCGTGCGATACTCCTTGCCCAGTGGCGGTTGGTTCGTGAGAAGCTTCTCCGCATCCAATTTGCCCCATTGCACCTTTATGCGGGCAAGGGCCCAACGAGCGCCTTCGATACAGGCGGAGCGCTTGACTACATCCAGCCTGGGGCATGCATCCACCAGCCGCCGCATGAGGCCAAAGTAGCTACCAGGCATGGCCTGTCCAAGCCACAGCCGGACTATGAGGCCCTTCATGGCCTCCTCAGCTACCTTGTGGAGTTCGACCAGCTGCTTCAGCTGGTCGCTTGGGGGCACCGGATGGCCGGCCTCAGTATACTGAGACCAGAAGACCTTCTCCGTCGAGCTCCCCTCCTCGCCACGATAGAATGCGGCGGCATCAGACGCACTATGCGGCAGATCTGCAAACGCCCCTGGAGAGCTCCGAATGCGGGTAAGTATCAGGTAGTTCACATTAACATGCCTGCTTTGCATGAAAAACGCCTTACCCGCCGCTATCTTCTTTATGTCCTCAACTTCCTGAAGGGCCTTATGGGCCTCGGCCTTGGCGGACTTGGCACTTTCGAGAGCCGAGGCAAGCTCGGACTCTCGAGTCTTGGAGTCACGCTCCAAACTCTCATGTTTTTCCATGAGAACCTGGAGCTCTTGCCGAACTTCCGCCACCCGTGCCTCTTGCTTTTCTCGCTCAGCCCGTTCCGCAGCCGCACTGCGTTCGGCCGCGGACACAGCATCCTTCAGGGTTGCCACCTCGTTAGTGGCCCCTGCAATACACATATTATCCTTGTTAATTTTATTTGCAACCAAAATCCTTTTCTGTAAGGTACTTATTCAAAGAGGTGTTACTCACCTTCTTTTTCCTCAAGCTGCTTCTTTGCATGGCCGAGCTCTTGCTCGGACCACTCGAGATCCTTCTTTAGCACATCAACCTCCGCCGTTAGTGCGGCAGAGGTCAGCAGTGCAGCCTGCAAACCCATATTGACATATTTTAGGCAACCCTGCGTATATCTTGTTATAGATCCTTAGTCCGGCTTTTCTTTCCGAACACCGAACTAAGCATCAGGGGCTACTGTCTATGCGGTATTACATTACATAATTTTAACTTCTTACCTCAAAGCCTGTTAAAAGGCTGCTGCAAGCTTCGGTCAGCCCGCTCTTAGCGAGCTGAACCTTCTCAATCACCGCACTCATGATAGTGCGGTGTTCATCCTCGATGGAAGCGCCTTTAAGCGCCTCCAGCAGGTTATCTGGCGCCTCCGGTTGGACGGAGGCCGCCGGCATCACGGTCCTGCCCTTCTTTCGAAGGGGCCGCTTGCCGGACTCTGGAACCACTGCGGCTTCCGATGTAGAGTCCGGCACGAAGTCCGGGAGGCTGCCTGACGGCGCCTCCGGAGCCTCCTCCTGATGGGTCCCTCTCTGGGATCCCACCTCGGCGTCCTCGTCGGCGCGTGGGGTGGAGGCAATCGGGATGGAATTCACATCCGACGAGGCCAATGACCCGCTCGATGAGTCGGGGAGATCATCACTGGCCGGACTACGGGCAGAATGCGGCGTTAGAAGGATACTACGCAACATAAAAGAAATTACACATCAAGGATCCGGATACTTACGATCTTGCCGGACGCCTGGCCCTTGGAGGCCACTCATCCTCACCAACGCTGATGTTGGCGAAATTGTCCGGGGGGATAGTTCTCCCCCTCTTGGACCCTTCGGCCTCCCCGATGGGGGAAGCCTTCCTTTTATTCTCTCCCTCCTCCAGGAGAGAGTACTCCTCCTCGTCTTCGGGGGAGGAGTCCTCATCGTCGTCAGACGCCTGATTGCGGGAACTCTTTCGAGTCTCCGCGGCCACCTTCTTGGCCTTCTTCTCCGGCACCACGTGCAGTGCCGGAACCAGCAGCCCTGTTAAGCGGGTGTCCGCTGGGTCTTCTGGCATGGGAGCCGGGCTGATGAGCAGCTTGGCCTTCTCCATCCATTCCTGTCAAAGGAAGAGGCAGAATGAAACCTCACTAGAGTCAATCTAATTATCACAAGTGTCCCATAATGGGGTTGAATCACTTACCTCGTCAGTTGGATGCTGCGAGCTGAATCCGCGGTCTTTGGTCGCGGACGCGGGGGCTTCGGCGCCCTTGAACAGCACCCTCCAGGCGCCTTCGTATGTTGTATCGAAGAGCCCGCTTAGCGCCTGGTGCTGTTCCGGATTGAACTCCCACAAATTAAATGCCCGTTCTTGGCATGGGAGGATCCGCCGGATGAGCATGACTTGGACCACGTCGACGAGCCTGAGCCTATTGCTCACCATCTTCTTGATACATGCTCAGAGTCCCGTCACCTCCACCGGATTCCCCCACTGCAAGCCCTTCTCTTTCCAGGAGGTGATCTGCGTGGGGATGCCAGATCTAAACTCGGGGGCCGCCGCCCATGTGGATTTACGCGGCTCGGTGATGTAGAACCACCCCGATTGCCACCCCTTGACGGAGTCCACGAAGGTCCCTTCTAGCCAAGGGACGTTGGGCAATTTGCCCAACATGGCGCCTCCGCATTCCGCTTGCGTACCCTTCACAACCTTCGGCTTGACGTTGAAGGTCTTGAGCCACAGGCCGAAGTGGGGCCGGATGCAGAGGAAGGCCTCGCACATGACGATAAACGCCGAGATGTTGAGGATAAAGTTCGGCGCCAGATCATGGAAATCCAGGCCGTAGTAAAACATGAGCCCCCGGAAAAATGGATGGAGCGGAAAGCCCAGTCCACGGAGGAAGTGGGGGAGGAAGACGACCCTCTCATGAGGCCCGGGGGTAGGGATGAGATGCCCCTCGTCGGGCAGCCGATGCGCGATATCGCTGGAAAGGTATCCGGCGCTGCGCAGCTTGGTGATGTCCTCCTCCTTGACGGTGGAGGCTAACCATTTACCTCCCGCTCCGGACAAATTCGGAGAAGGTCGAGGCGAGATGCGCGAGCTCGGGCGTTGGAGCTCGAGTTCGCGGGGATGGATCCTTATCCCTTATATATAGGCGGACAAAACTATGCGTCCCCCACCAGCCTGGTAAAACTCGCTTATCTCCCAAGCGCCACTATCAATGGCGCGGTTGGGTTACCCACGCACCTATTGATGAGAATCCCGGAATAAGGGGAACACGATCTCTGCTTCGACAAGACGTGCCAAGGAAACCGCTTCGCTAAACATGCTGAGGTGGTATAGTAATTCAAACAAAGGCCTGGTGGTGGTGTGATGTCACGCCGCATAATACGTCAGCAGATTGAACTAAGTGTACGTTTTATTCTCTCTACGGTGGAATGTGGAATTTATTTTGCAGAGCCGGACACTATCCTGGTGTTCATGATCTTCTCTGGATTATTCAAGGGAGGAACCCGCCTTGCAATGCCGAACATTATGCACGCTGGACTTATCGTCATTGAAGACTGGTTCAGGGGCTACTTAGGGAGTCCTGGACTAGGGGGTGTCCGGACAGCCGGACTATCAATATCCGCCGGACTCCAATTCTACGAAGATACAAGATTGAAGACTCCGGCTCGTGTCCGGATGGTACTTTCCTTGGCGTGGAAGGCAAGCTTGGCAATATGGATATGTAGATCTCCTACCATTGTAACCGACTCTGTGTAACCCTAGCCCTCTCCGGTGTCTATATAAACCGGAGGGCTTTAGTCCGTAGGACAACATACATTACAACAATCATACCATAGGCTAGCTTCTAGGGTTTAGCCTCCTTGATCTCGTGGTAGAACTACTCTTGTACTACCCATATCATCAATATTAATCAAGCAGGACGTAGGGTTTTACCTCCATCGAGAGGGCCCGAACCTGGGTAAAAACATCGTGTCCCTCGTCTCCTGTTACAATCCGCCTAGACGCACAGTTCGGGAGCCCCTACCCGAGATCCGCCGGTTTTGACACCGACACTTGGCGATACGGATATGTAGATCTCCTACCATTGTAACCGACTCTGTGTAACCCTAGCCCTCTCCAGTGTCTATATAAACCGGAGGGCTTTAGTCCGTAGGACATAACCTCCATTACAACAATCATACCATAGGCTAGCTTCTAGGGTTTAGCCTCCTTGATCTCGTGGTAGATCCACTCTTGTACTACCCATATCATCAATATTAATCAAGCAGGACGTAGGGTTTTACCTCCATCAAGAGGGCCAGAACCTGGGTAAAACATCGTGTCCCTCGTCTCCTGTTACCATCCGCCTAGACGCACAGTTCGGGACCCCATACCCGAGATCCGCCGGTTTTGACACCGATAGTACCCCAAGGGCTCTGCTTTTGATCTCATTGGATATTCTGACTCTGACTATGCTGGTGATCGTGTTGACCGCAAGTCAACATCTGGCACTTGTCATTTCCTCGGACGATCTTTGGTCTGTTGGTCCTCGAAGAAACGGAACTGCGTATCACTGTCTACTGCGTAATACTCTCATTACTGCTGGCTCTTGCTGTGCTCAACTGCTTTGGATGAAGCAAACCCTCAAGGACTATGGCATCAACGTGAAGAATGTGCCTCTCCTCTGCGACAATGAGAGTGCCATCAAGAATGCTCACAACCCAGTTCAGCACTCGAAGACAAAGCACATTCAGATTCGTCATCATTTTCTTCGTGATCATGTGTTGAAGGGCGACATCTCCATCGAGCACGTGAAGACTGAAGAACAGCTAGCTGATATCTTCACTAAGCCCTTGGATGAGAAGAGATTTAGCAAGTTGTGGTGTGAGCAAAATATCTTAGAATCTTCGAATGTTCTTTGAAAAGGACACACATCCTAACACTTATGCAAATTGATGACTTAGATGTGCAACACATGAAGAAACATTTTTCTTCAATCAATGAAGAATAATACTCTAAGTGTGAAGAAATTAATGAAGAATTTGATTCTCAGAACCCTACGACAATTGTACGCGGTGTCTGAAATCATCATTCTTATACAGTGGGTCACGCCACCACAAAAAGTTGAAAATCTTCAATTTGAGTTTTTCCTCAGCTTTTGAAATTCTTCAGTTCTTCAAATTTTTCAACTTTGCAAAATCTTCACTGTTTCCGTTGTTTTTCTTCATTGGATATATATATATGAGTTTATGTCCTCTACAACATTCACTTATGGCTATTTCTTCAAGTTGCTTTCTCTGCTAAGTGAATGTGATCGGACCCTTCCCCTCTATGCTATACTCAACCCAATCTATTCACAAATTCTTCATGTGTGTTCTATTTAAAACTCGTTCAAAATCTTCACTGTGTCCTTGTCAGCTGAAGAAATTGCGAATGAAATTTTAAAACAAATCTTATCCAAATTTTTGGTTTTACCGCTCAAACCGTTCCGCATCCCATGATGCATTATTATATTCACCCACGATCTTACACGATCTCAACTACACAGTGCGTGGGTGACACATGTCGCGTGAAGGAGAAAGGGCAGGGGCATGTTCGTCCCAAAATCTTCGGGCGAACAGTTTTTCACCATGGCTATAAATACCCCTCTCCCCTTCCTCACTTCATTTACTCCGCTCGTCCGCTGTCTCTCGTTCGAGCTCCTCAAACCCTAGCGCCGCTGCTACTCCATCGTCGCCGGTGAGGAAGAGCTTCGCTGCCTCGACCTCGTCGCCGTCGTACTCGCGCCGGTTGCGGGAATCTTCACTCCGCCACCGCCGTAGCTGTTTCCCTCTGCCAAGTTAGGGCGTGGGAGATCTAACCTGGCGAACTTCAAGTCTGTTCATCTTAGTTCGTCGTGTTCTTCACTTCAGGTAATTAAAAGTTACTTTTATTACTCACTTTGATTCTCAAACTTTCCTGAAAATCTTCAAAGGTGTTTTATTCTTCAAATCTTCACACATATGAACACCTCACACATTGTATGTTCTTGATCCATTTCTCTAAGCAATCATTTTCTTCAAGATTCCTCAATTGTGTGGATCTTCGATCTGTACAACTCTGGAACCTAAGACAAAGAACGCTTAGTGAAATTCCTCAAGGCTCATCTGGTCAAATTCCTCAAAACTTGTCTTTTCGAAAAACCTTCTGAGAACGCATATGACCTCTCCAAATTCCTCGCACCTACACTCTGTTCACAGGTACTCATGTCCGCTACTGAATCACTAGGTTCTCATCAACTTAACTCATTTGCAGCGTTCCTCGAAGAAAAATTGCATACTTCTTCAGAGTGTTCAATTGTTCAAATTCCTCATCTGAAGAATATGGCTGAAGGTAAGAGACCGCAGAAAGGAGGAAAGAAGCCTGAGGTCATCACTGCTTTCGAGATCCCTGATGACATATATAAGGACTATTGCACACTTGATGAAGCCAAGTTCGGCAAAGAGAACAAAAATCAGTGCAAGGTGCGCATTCAGAGGATTGAACGGAGATGGGCAAGAGAATGGAGGGAGTATAGATATGTGACTCCAAAGTACATGAAGAAATTCGCCCTCAATCCACCATGCCCAAGAGCTCCATTGGCACCTGGCCAAGTAGCTGATCCCACCAGCATCAAAAGTGGTCAGGACTTTCCTGAAGAATGGGCTAAGCGCCAAGCAAAATTGGCAAGATAGGCCAAGGAGGCAGTGAATAAATTCAATGAGGATTCTGCCGCTGCTGCTGCTGCTGAGACCTCGGTCAAACCAAGGAAATCAATGCCAAAGAAGCCTGCTCGTAAGCCAAGTGCTTCACAAACAGCGCCCTCACGGCCAAGTTCCTCAGCTATGCCCTCACGACAAATTCCTCAGACTGCTACTGCTCCATCAAAGTCCTCAGCTGCTGTGCATCTGGCTACATGTCAAAGGACTACGGGTTTCTTGATTGCCTCTGGTGTCTCAGCAAGTCCCTCAGCTGCACCAATGTCCTCATCAGGCCCCACACTATTGATGACTAAAGCAACAGCTGGACGCGGTCCTCGGCCAAGTCCAAGGAAGAAACAGGTCACATTCCAAGTGCCCTCTGATGATGAAGCTTTTGATGATGAACTTGCAGAAATCATCAGAGACAGACAAGTGAAGGCCGCTAGAGCCAAAGGCACATCTGTGCCACTGCTTTTGGATCTGAGGAAAATCCTCGACTACATTGACCTCTGGCACAAGGATCCAAACACCCCAATGCCTGATTTTCATCTGACTCCTGGTCAAAGTCACATGCTGACCCATTTCATCACTCAAGAGAAATGGAAATTTGAAAAGGCAAGGGAGATCAAGAAAGCGCAATACAGAAAGGAGAAGCTCCTGAAGAAAAATGTTGTCAGAATGACACCTGAGGAACTTCTCAAGGCTCAGTTTGAAATTCAAGCCCTCAGCAAAGACTTCGATGCATACTATGCTGATTGGCAAGGAGCCAAAGTGAGATTCGTCAACCTGACAAAGAAAATGACAAATGTTGCAGCTTCATCGCAACAAGAAAATCTTCAGGCTGCAGACTCTGCTCAGCCTGCTAAAGAACATGCCAGCACCGCTGATGACTTTTAGCCTGCTGAAGAAAATGCTAGTTCCAAGGCTGATGAAGAAATACCAGCCGCTGAAGAAATTGCCAGGACATCCACTAGTGGTGAACCTGAAGAAACTGAAGAGATCAGGGCAACTGCATCAGTTGCGCCTGAAGAAAATCAACCAGATTCCTCAGCTCCTGCCGCGCCTACACCAACTCCAATTCTTCCCTCTGCCTATGAGGTGAAGAAGATCAAGGCTGCAGAGCGAGCTGCAGTGAAGAAAAGGAAGGCATCAGCTGCGTCAAATTCTTCGGCTGCGAAGAAAATGAAGCCAATGACCAGCTCACTTGAAAATCCAATTGATGTTGTTCCAATTTCCTCCATGTCATCAAAGGAAATTGTCCCTTTTGGAGAAGACTATAAGATCCCAAGCGGATCTGATGAAGAAAATCATTCTGCTCCTTCGTCAAAGCAGATTGATGAAAAAATTGAAGTGGACGAAATCCCTTCAAAGACAGTCATTTCCTCACCTATGCCTCAGTTCACAGCTGAAGAGGCTGGTGTTGAGGAAATTGAAGATGAAGATGTGGATATAGGATGCACCACACCTGTGATGAATGATGACTTTTGGGAAAGTCAGCATCCCAATACTCCTCTATTCACACCTATCCAACAGATTCCTTAGTCCCCGGCAACAACTGTTCAAATGGGCTCTGAAGAAACTCATCCCACTTCCTCTGTTCATGAAGATATTCCAGCCGCTAGTGCTGAAGAACTTGCTGCTGCTAATCATAAGGTTGCACAAGAAGAGGAACCAGAAATTCCTCAGCCTGAAGAACCTGAGCTCGCGATTCCTGAGGTGGTACTGCAACTCACTGACACCCCTCTGCCAAAGCCGAAGAATCCGTTCTCAAGCAAACAGAAGTTCAAGGCTGAAGACTTCTTTTCCGAGCATGTGTTCTTCACTGACTACAACCTCTATGACTCTGCTCGCATAAGGAAGAGGCGTTTTTGGACTGCTAGTCAAGCAAACCTCTATTCCTCAGTGTTGTTTGACAAAGACAAAATCTTCGATCATGAACATATTCCTCACGTGGATATGGAATCTCTGCCATGCTTCGAGCCAGTCCTCAGTGTTCTTCATGATGCAGGATTACTGAATTTCTGCACTGACATTTGCGATTGGAATGAAGAACTCATCTTCAGTTCTACGCGACACTGCATATCACTGGAGATGCTGAAGATGTCAATTCATGGGTGTTGGATTGGATGACTGAAAACACTCACTACAAGGCACCGGCAACTGAATTGCTTCATGTCCTTCCTCTTGATCCTCCCCATGATAGTGGACGTTGCATCTACAATGACCCTGAACTGACAAATCACTATATGCAAGTGCTCATGAAGCCTTTGAAGGCTGGGCAGGCCCCACGAACCAAATTCCTCGTCAAGGAATTGCTCTATGTGCCTCGGACTGTCTATCGCATTCTGACGAAGACAATGAGTCCTATCAAAGGCCACGTCTCAAATGATGAAGATGTCGTTGGCATCATGAAGAACATGCTTTTCAACATCATTCATGGCGTTCCCGTCAACTTCCATGATTTCTTCATGAGGACTCTGGCCAATGTTGCTATGTCACCTTTCGAGCTGAAGCCCTATGCGCCTTGGATTATGAGATTCATAAGGGCAAGATCTTCACTGAATTACAAAGTTGACACTCTGAACCATGGTAGCTACTTGCCTCCCATTGAAGTCCTCAAACGGACAGTTTCATCAGCTGATGATAAAGGCAAGGCAGCTGCTGTGATCGATGAAGGCATTCTCCATTGGATGGTCAATTTCGCCTGGCTACATCTTACTCTACCAATGACGACTCTGCCACACATGACACTGCCGCAAATACCTCAGCCAAGCAAAATTCTCAAGCAACAGCACCCAGGGTGATGACTGACCGTGAGTTACTCCTCAGTCTTCCTCAGAAGGTTGATCATAATCACAAATGGGTAAAGCGTCAGTTTGGTGCAATTCTTCACAATATGACCTCAACACATAATGCCGTGAAGAAGAACCATTACTACCTTCATGAAACCCTCAACCGCACCTGGGCTGTTCTCACTCATGTCTATAGCGCTGAAGAACTGAAGACTATGGGTCTCAAGGAAGAATTTGACTGGTCTGCACCTCCTCCGAAGAAATTCAAGCGGGTCAAAGTTCCTGATCTGGTGGCCAGCTCTTATTCTTCATCGCGTGACACTGATGAGTATGAAGATTTGGACGACACTGCAGCAGGCCCTGCTACAACAAACAACCCCGACAACGCTGGCGCTCCTCCATCAACTTGAAATTCTTTAGGGGCGTTAGTCCTCAGTTTCAATCCTTTTGGTCATTTGATGACAAAGGGGGAGAAATCTGAGTTAGTCTTCAAGCGGGTCTATATAAAGGGTGTTTTTTTAAGTTACAACTCTCGTTCTTCCGAAACTTTTATTGGATCGAGTTGTAATCTTAAACCCGATAGTGCTCTGATACTTTTGGATGGTGCTCTGATACTTTTGATGCACTATGCTCTGATACTTTTGATGCTTTATTCGGCATGCTTATTCCTCGTTATTATTATTGCACGCATGCTGAATTTCGTCAGGCACCATATTTCATCATGCATTTCAAATTCTTCATATTATATATCAAATGCGTGTATGAATTACAAGATATAGGGGGAGATCTCCATGATTTAACTCTTCAAATGTGCATTGCCTCAAACGCAAATTCCTCACTATGCACATCTTCAGGGGGGGTTCTTCTATATCTTGCAATAAAATTCCTCAATATCAGTATTTACACTTCATATGTTTATCCCCGTTGAAAACTTAACCTATGTTGTCATCAATCACCAAAAAGGGGGAGATTGTAAGTGCATCTAGTGCCCCTTAGTGATTTTGGTGTATTGAAGACTTATAGGTTAAGGGACTAATGCGTTTTTGAGTGTACACAGGTCTATAAGTCTATGAGGAGTTTGATATTTACAGAGAAAGTCGACCCCTAAAAATGAAGTTCTTCGACTGAAGACTTTGATATTCTGAAGACTTTCTGAAGACTTTGAAAGTGAAGAAATTGGTGTGACCTTGAAGACTTGGTATTCATTTGAGGAACATGAAGCGTGAAGACTTTTGTTTTCGTAGTTTCATTTTCTCTTTCTTGAGTCATAGGAAACACCGTACTATTAAAGGGGGTCGAGGAAATACTAAGGAAAAATTTCCATGTGATGCTCAACTCAAAATCCTACATCTACCAATCCCTTCGAGTGAAGCTATTAGAAATCTCATACAGTTCAGTCAATTTCTTCAGTGACAGAGACGCAGTTCTTCTGGTCACTGAGGACTTTGCTCTGACTGAGGAGTTAGGGATTCGCCAGTGCGAATTGCCTACACAGTGAGGAACATGATAGCCCTGAGGAATTTGAGAGTCAAATTTCCGACCGTTGCTGTGCTGCGCGCCAGCTGTCCCAAAATATCCTATCCACCTAACGGTCATATCATTGAAGGGCATTTATGTCTTATCATGTCGGGCTGCTCCCTAGGCTATAAATAGCCGCCCCCTACAACCACTAGCTAGTTGGCTGCTCCGAGAGAACTTGACACTTGTCATTTGAGAGCAACCCATCCTCCGAGGACTTTAAGCGAAAATCATCAAGTGAGGAAAACCCAAAACCAAACCCCCATAAACCCAAAGTGATTGAGCATCACTGAAGAAATTGATCCTGCGTGGATCTGACGCTTGTTACCTTTGAAGACTGTGCTTCTTCCAGACGGTTAGGCGTCATGGTCTAGAGCATCCAAGAGGAATTGTGGATCGCCGAGTGACCAAGTCTGTGAAGGTTTGGAAGTCACCTGAAGACTTACCATGAGTGATTGGACGAGGTCTGCGTGGCCTTAGTTCAAGGATAATACGGTGAGGACTGGGTGTCCTGAGCTGCGTGCTCAGTGAATGGGTGTCCGGGACTGCGTGTCCTCGAGTTTCAATACTCAGCCGCTCCAACCAGACGTACAACTGAGACAGCAGTTGGAACTGGTTTACCAAATCATTGTCTTCACCAACTATCTGGTTCTATTTCCTCAACCCTTTCATTTCCTCATTACTGTGTTGAGTGTTTGTTCATATCTGTGCTTGAAGACTTTGACTGAAGACTTTCTCAAATTCCTCAGTTCAATTTCTTCAGTCTGTTTGTCTTCATCTTGTGTTATCCTGTGATTACGCTTTCTGTACTCTGTGCTAGTCTTCATTTCATCATGATGACCATGCTTATATTCTGTTATGCTTACTTCTGAGTAATTATTCCGCTGCAAGTAGTTCTTCGCTAAGGAATTTCCTCACCAGCAAATTCCTCAGTGAAGAATTCATAAAAATCGCCTATTCACCCCCCTCTAGTCGACATAACGCACTTTCACATACGTTAGTGAAACAACCACATGGGGGGTTTAATTTCTAAAAGGGGATTAGCCCCTAATCTAGAGAGAGAGATGGCCGACCCGTATGTGAAGTGGCCTTGGGCCATGCCTGGGACGGACACAAGCTCGACTTGGCCATGGCCGAGCGCGGTCAGAGGAGGTGCAGGGAGAGGACGAGGGTGGTGCGCCGGCTGGCCGAGGTGGAAGCAGGCTAGGCACAAGGCCTGGGTGCACACGGAGCGGCCAGGGCGCCGACGCGGTTGTATGCAGATAGCAGCAGGCAGCGGCGGTCGTAGGGAACAACGAGCAGCAGCGGCGTCAACAACAGAAGCAACGCACGAGCAGCACATCAGCGGCATGGGCAGCAACACCAGCAGTAGGAGCGGCAGCTAGCGACTAGCAACAGCAGAGGGCAGGCACGCAGGCGCGCGTGCATGCGTTGGCCGTGGCCAGGGCGAAGGCGGGCCCGGGAAGGAGCGAATAGGGGCACACGGGATTTGGACCGGGCATGGCGAGCCGCGAGCGCGAGCTCGGTCGTAGGGGATCCGGCGTCCTACTTCAAGAGGAAAACAAGAGGGGGACTGGGAAAACTGAGGAGAGCTCACTACGGGGAGGTCGTGGACGAGCTCGAGGGGGTTGGGGACGCACAAGGACGGCCGAAGGCGAGCGGGTCGACGAGGTGGACGACGACGACGACCTTGGTTGGGGAAGAAGGCCGATGGCGATGGCTCCAGTTTCTCCGGCTCGACCTGGCGCTTGCAGACGGTGCAGAAGAGGACGGCGATGCTCCTCAACTTCCTCCTGAGCACCGAGGAGGCTATCAGCCACGAGCACGATGACGGCACGACGATTGCGGTCGGCTGACAGATGAGGGAAGAGAGCGAGCGAGGAGGATGGGGAATGGGGATTAGGGTTCGTCTCGGCGATCGGGGTGGATCTTATCCATCTCGAGGACGAGCGGATGGCCGACACGGCGCCACCAGAGGCATGGATGGGCACCACGCCCTAGTCTCTGCCTCTCCCCTGCGAGGTAGGAGAAAAGGCTGGCCAGGTGGGCTGGGCCTGGTACAGTGTAAGTACTGGGCTAAAGTGAACAGGAGGTTTCTTTCCAATTTTCTCATTTCTTGTTTTCCTCTTTTATTTAATAACAGAGATAGAAAATGATTATTTAGGGTAACCAAAAGAGCCGAGAAAAATGTGGGACTTTAGCCTATTAAATAGTTTGCATTTTTTTAGGCAGTGCCACAAAAAGTTTGGATGCCAGAGGAATCCATTTGCATTTTTCACAAATAAAATAGCACTTTAAAATGCTGAAATTGCATTGTAATAATTGCTACAGTCCATCTTAGCTCTTAGGTGATGTTGTTTTCCTTAACAATTAAATGTTATGGAATTTTGGCTAAATGATGAACTATTTTTTAGCAACTTTGGTGCAACTCCATATTTCACTTCCAAATTGAATTTCATTTCAAAGTGGAGATTCAAATGATATTTGAATCGAAGTTGATCAAGCACTCTTTAGCAAAATGATCAGCTTTAATCACAGTGGGTTACTGTAGCATGACATTGTGGGTGTTACAAATCTTCTCTACTACAAGAAATCTCGTCCCGAGATTTAAGGGGTGGAGTAAGGGGGAAGACTAGGGAAGGACAGAACTCAACACAAAATAGGTACCTGGGGGCTATCTCAGTGTCATGGCATAGAGGCACCTCTCGGGTCGAGATTCAAGAAAGACGTCGAGAGCAAGGTAAGGAGGTGCAATAAGAAGCTTCAGCCGGGTAGGCAATCATTCGTTGCCTGAAACAGAGGGTGAAAGGGGTTCAGAGCAATGGGAAAAGGTATTGCGCCTGATACCAGAATAGATCGCTAGAAATGTGGCTCATGGTTTATATACAAAGCCAAGTGCGAGGAACAATTTTGGAAAACATGGATGTACAGGAGATTCAGGTTTCGATCATGTGGAACTGTGGGTTCTAGGCCCACCATGTGGGTTAAGAGTATGACGAGCGGCGACATCTTGCACGGTCATGATAACATGGCATGTCAGAGGATATCTTGTCAGCCATGTCGGTACCAAGGGCGAGGGACAGAGAGAACCATTTTCCTGCTCGTGGAACGGGGCGGACCAATAGGCTAAGTTCTCGTCCATCGGTGGTTACCGGAATGTCATCAACAATGGTAACAAGGTTATACTTGACATATTTGTACACCGAGGTGTTTACATAAGTAGGGAAATATTGCTGCTTAGATTACGTGGATCACAAGAAAGGTTAAACAAACCAACGGAAAGGAAAATGTGTTTAAACACAGGTAATAGGAGTATATCCTTCCCAACGATAAGCAGGGCATGATATACGTGACCAGAGATCAAGGACATGACCATTTGGATAAAAGGTTAAGAAGAATGATGATATGTACCCATACACGGTGTTTGGGTAACTGATCAAGAAACATTTAGCATTGTGCTCTGAATGCTCTTGTTCATGATCGGAGTACCACAGTCATGCTTCGAGATAGCATCGACATGGTCATCAGGTAAAGGCCAGACTTTGGATTCACAAAGGGTCCATCGAAAACAACTTATAAATTAAGTCGCACAATTTTAGCAAGAAAAATGATGAGGATAAGGCCCACGGACTCAGCAATAATTCATCGAGGGGGCAAGGATGATATTTCTCATCATGAATTCTATGGATATCCTGGAAGAGCTTAGAATATTGATGATGATCACGACATATTTGTTGAGAGGTTTCATGATGATGTAATTGATCGGCGATGACATCAATTCAAAGGCATGATGAAGCGAAAGGTTATTGGTACCATGGGTACTACTCAAACTCGAATTCAAGCTTGCTGTTCAAGGAGAAAACATATGACGAGGAAGATCGACGTAGGCTTAGCCCATCGTCAAGAATTGTGCTCCGGGAAGAAGGACTAGGTAGCACAATTAATTTCAGCATGATAATGATATAGCGATCAGGCTAGGAATGACTTGAAGGATTATTTAAGTCGTAAGCAAAGAAAATTAGTTAGATTTCTTGATTCGGAGTGCGGGATCGATTCACTTATTGGTGTTTTTGAGTGACTAATAAATCAGAACTCGGGGGAAATATGAAATCGGTGAGAAGCAATACTAGATGAAGACTCATAGGAAGCAACATGGTCCTTTGATATCCTCAAGATACCGGAGGGTAATACTCGAAGGAAGATCAAAATAGAGGTTGCGGAGATGTGTTGATCTGCAGAAGGCAAGTACTTTAACTTGTCCGAAAAATGGGATCAAAGGGGAACACTCATGGTCAGAAACACGATTGCAAAGGATCAAATCCCAAAAATAAGACGATCTTATACCAAGGGGATAATTAATTTTAAGAGAAGCTTCCATGATAAGATCTACATCGTGTCCATGGGCATGAACACAAAGTTCAAGGTCGACTCCCACTTCTTCAATGCATATCATTTCATTTACTTCTCGCTATCGATGAAGTTGTAGTGTTGAAATGTTATCTTGCAAAACACCAAAAGAGTATGACTCACATCTCTTTCGAGTTCACACGGATTAGGAAAGACATAGGTTCAACCCGTAGGGGTATCTTAGGAACATATACCACTAACTTCAGGATTAAATTATACCAGCTCGAAAGCAGAGTATGGTTGACAAAAGGAGAGGATACAATTTACCAAAGGCATTATGTATCTGGGAAAGAACTTCATGAGGTTCTTAGAATATGAAGGACACTGTCGAATGATAATCTAATAATGGATCCGGCGATCCACAACGGAGCTGATGTGAGTATCGATATTCAATCAGAAGAAGAAATATTGCAGAGGCATCGGATTTTGGAAACATCTGATAATTCCAAAGATTAAGTGCAAAGGAATTATGATTTCCAATTCGGGGGATCAGAAGCAGATGCTCTAATCAAAAGATAAGCAAGTTGAAAAGACATAGATCGACAATCATTCAAGGTTTGATTTGCCGAGAACCAGCTCATGTTTGAAATGACGTCTGAGCCAAAAAGGACGAATTTCATAAGGATCAACTGATGATTGCGTGCATTCACAAACATGTTGAATCAATAGGATCAGAAAGTCAACCACAACGGTTTTCAATGGATATTGCTAGACATATGGAATTAACCATCATGCAAGCAGGTAGTGAAGAACAAGAGAAATAAGCTACCGAGTATTTCGGGTGATCAAATAGTATTTCAAAGAATTTTGTGAAACACAAGAACAACTAGGGATGATTGAATCCTCGGTAAGTGTGAGAAATTAGTCGTAGGTGTATTCATGTGGAAAAGAGCTACAAGGTAGTAGCTCAAAGGATTCTTAAAAAGTCGGAGAATAATTCGATGTATCTTGTAATAACAAGAGCAACTGGGAAAGATTGTATGAACGGCAAGAGGATTTAGTTATCCATAGGGATTTATCGATGGAAGGGAATTGCAAAAGCGATGGACACAAGGGTCTCAGAAAAACATCGAAAAGTATCTTCAGGGTCTTCTGATGAACCAAACCATCATCTGGAATAAAGGGGGCTCTCCGGGAGGAAGTAGTTATGAGATCCTAGTGTTAGAGTTAGCAAAAACATTTAACCCGAATAGAAGAGAGATCAGAGTCCCAGAGTAAAGACGAGGAATAAAAGATCCTAATACCACCCAATGACAACGTGGGCCCGTAAGACACACATCCAATGTTAGCAAAAGTTTTCAGAGACTAGACTCAACTTCGGCCAAGGAGTTGGAAAGGGGGCTACCTACAGGCAGTCTGCTCTAATACCAACTTGTGACGCCCTCGATTCAATCGTACACTAATCATGCACGCAAATGTGTACGATCAAGATCAAGGACTCACGGGAAGATATCACAACACAACTCCAAACACAAATTAAAATAATACAAGCTTTATATTACTAGCCAGGGGCCTCGAGGACTCGAATACATCAGCTCGAATACAAACGAGTCAGCGGAAGCAACAATATATGAGTACAGACATGAGTTAAACAAGTTCGCCTTAAGAAGGCTAGCACAAAAGCGACATCGATCGAAAAGGCAAGGCCTCCTGCCTGGGAGCCTCCTAACTACTCCTGGTCGTCGGCGGTCTCCACGTGGTAGTAGGCACCCTCGGGGTAGTAGCAGTCGCCGTCGAAGTTGGCGTCTGGATCCTAGGCTCCACCATCTGGTTGCAACAACCAGAAAGAAGAAAGAAGGGGGGAAAAGGGGGAGCAAAGCAACCGTGAGTACTCATCCAAACTACTCGCAAGCAAGGATCTACAATACATATGCAACATTATCAAAGGAAGGTTGTATATGTGGACTGGGCTGCAGAAATGCCAGAATAGAGAGAAGGCCTAGTCCTACCAAAGATTAGCATCTTCTGGAAACCACCATCTTGCAGCAAACAGGAGGGAGTAGAGTAGCATAAAGTAAAGTAGTAGTAGTAGTGTTATCAACCTCCGCCAGAGATCCTTTCTCGACTCCCTGCGAGAAAGCAATCCCAGGCCATACAATCCATTTCTCATCTGAATCCAGTTCTCATCACAAGTATCCAGTTCTAGTTGTATCGATCGGGATACAACTCCAAGTGTCCGTTACCGTAGGACAGGCTATCAATAGATGTTTTCTTCCCTGCAAGGGTGCACCAACTTACCCATCATGCTCGATTAACTCCGGCCGGACACACTTTCCTGGGTCATGCCCGGCCTCGGGCAAACAATACGCCGCAACTCGACCTAGGCTAAATAGAGAGGTCAGCACGCCGGACTAAACCTATGTCCCCAGGGGTCATGGGCCATCTCCCTGGGAACTCCTACACGTTGCGTGGCGGCCTGTGAGAAGACCTAGCTACCTCCTTGAAAAAGGCAGGAGGTTACCAGTCCAACCCGGTGCGCGCCGCTCAGTCGCTGACGTCTATTAAGCTTCGGTTGATGCATACGATGCAGAACGCCCATACTATGCCCACGTGATGGTTAGTGCTATCAGGCCAGAGGCCCCTCGGATCAAATATCCAAACCGTTAGTGTGTTGGTAGTGCGGTCACGAGCAGAGACTCACGAAAGATGTGACCCCGTCGCCCCGTCTAGTGGGCTTGCGGCAAGGGATAAGAATGCCCGGCCACGCCTCGTATTCAACTCTCGGGCACCCTCCAGGTCAAACCGTCTCCACATCACTCGCGGGTACCCCTCAGGGTCGACCCGCCTTTCCAAGTAACAGTTGTAAAGGCCAAGTATCTATGTGTCTAAACATCAAGGGGAAAACCCAAGGAATCACCGCCGATGAATTCCACTCGATGTAATCATCAAGGTGAATGTAAGAGGAATCACCCCCGAGGTTCACACTTGAGGGGTTGCACGACAGAGTCGTATCGGAAGTGGTTAAGGTGGAATCACCCTCGATGACCACGATCGAATAGCTACACTACAGGGTTAACATCAGAAGTTGTGTAGAGGTCTCACCCTCGGCACTCGATAGTAACCCAGCAGTGTCGAGCAACTTAGGGGAAGTGATGTGCGGTGCCGGGGCCTGGTCTTCGATCCCGTTGATCGGGTCTACGATGATGATGCAGGGGCAACAAGGACAAGGTGGGGGGTCACTGATGGATCTCTAACCAACCTATACTAAGGAGTTTAGGGTAAGCAGGCAAGATACAATAGTAGATACAAAAGTAGGCTATGCATTAGAATAGGAGCAAACAATAACAGTAGCAAAATTTAATGCAAGCATGAGAGAATGGAATGGGCGATATCGGGATGATCAAAGGGGGGGCTTGCCTGGTTGCTCTGGCAAGGAGGGGTCATCGTCGACCTAGTCGATCACAGGGGCAGCATCGGTCTCGGGGTCTACCGGAGAGAAGAGGGGGAAGAAACTGTAAATATAAAGCAAACATAGCATAACAAGACAACAACCGGAGCTAGACGTGTTCTAACGCGGTGCTACAAGATACCGGCGAGGGGGGAAGTCAACAGGGAATGTTTTCCCAGTTCCGGACCTGTGTCAGACAGATGACCGGAGGGGGAAAGTTTCATGTTCGCTATGCTAGGGAGGTGTGGTTGACAAACGGACTACATATTCGGATTCGTTTCATCGTTCTGAGCAACTTTAATGTACAAAGTATTTTCATCCGAGTTACGGATTATTTTATATTAATTTTCAAAGTTTAATACATTTTCTAAAATTCTGGATTTAACACTAATTCGAAAAATTAAATGGACTAACAGCTAGGTGCAACCAAAAATATACGAAGTAGTGTGTGTTAGAGGCTGATAGTGGGGCCACGATCAAAGTCAACAGCCCAGGCAGCGTTGACTGGTCAAAGTGAACAGTACAGGTGGGTCCCCGCTGTCATTGACTCATGATTTTTCAGATAATTAAATAGTAACAGTTAACAGGGGGCCACGTGTCATACTCTGCAGTTGTTTGACTAGTGGATTAAATTAAAAGGGGTAGTTAGTGGGGGGTGGACCCCATACGTTAGTGAAGCAACCACATGGGGGTTTAATTTCTAAAAGGGGATTAGCCCCTAATCTAGAGAGAGAGATGGCCGGCCTGTACGTGAAGTGGCCTTGGGCCATGCCTGGGACGGACACACGCTCGACTTGGCCATGGCTGAGCGCGGTCAGAGGAGGTGCAGGGAGAGGATGAGGGTGGTGCGCCGGCTGGCCGAGGTGGAAGCAGGCTAGGCACAAGGCCAGGGCGCACACGGAGCGGCCAGGGCGCCGGCGCGGTTGTACGCAGATAGCAGCAGGTAGCGGCGGTCGTAGGGAACAACGAGCAGCAGCGGCGTCAACAACAGAAGCAACGCACGAGCAGCACATCACCGGCATGGGCAGCAACACCAGCAGTAGGAGCGGCAGCTAGCGACTAGCAACAGCAGAGGGCAGGCACGCAGGCGCGCGTGCACGCGCAGGACGCGTCCAGGGCGAAGGCGGGCCCGGGAAGGAGCGGACAGGGGCACACGGGATTCGGACCGGGCATGGCGAGCCGCGAGCGCGAGCTCGGTCGCAGGGGATCCGACGTCCTACTTCAAGAGGAAAACAGGAGGGGGAGTGGGAAAACCGAGGAGAGCTCACTACGGGGAGGTCGTGGACGAGCTCGAGGGGGTTGGGGACGCACAAGGACGACCGAAGGCGAGCGGGTCGACGAGGTGGACGACGACGACCGTGGTTGGGGAAGAAGGCCGATGGCGATGGCTCCAGTTGCTCTAGCTCGACCTGGCGCTTGCAGACGGTGCAGCAGAGGACGACGATGCTCCTTGACTTCCTCCTGAGCACCGGGGAGGCTATCGGCCACGAGCACGACGATGGCACGACGATTGCGGTCGGGTGACAGATGATGGAAGAGAGCGAGCGAGGAGGATGGGGAATGGGGATTAATGTTCGTCTCGGCGCTCGGGGTGGATCTTATCCATCTCGAGGACGAGTGGATGGCCGACACGGCGCCACCAGAGGCATGGATGGGCGCCACGCCCTGGTCTCTGCCTCTCCCCTGCGAGGTAGGAGAAAAGGCCGGCCAGGTGGGCTGGGCCTGGTACAGTGTAAGTGCTGGGCTAAAGAGAACAGGAGGTTTCTTTCCAATTTTCTCATTTCTTGTTTTCCTCTTTTATTTAATAAAAGAGATAGAAAATGATTATTTAGGGTAACCAAAAGAGCCGAGAAAAATGTGGGACTTTAGCCTTAAATAGTTTGCATTTTCTAGGCAGTGCCACAAAAAGTTTGGAGGCCTGACGAATCCATTTGCATTTTTCACAAATAAAATAGCACTTAAAAATGCTGAAATTGCATTGTAATAATTGCTACAGTCCATCTTAGCTCTTAGGTGATGTTGTTTTCCTTAACAATTAACTGTTATGGAATTTTGGCTAAATGATGAACTATTTTGTAGCAACTTTGGTGCAACTCCACATTTCACTTGCAAATTGAATATCATTTCAAAGTGGAGATTCAAATGATATTTGAATCGAAGTTGATCAAGCACTGTTTAGCAAAACGATCAGCTTCAATCACAGTGGGTTACTGTAGCATGACACTGTGGGTGTTACAAAGGTACAACTCCAGGTCATCCTTTTACCGAGGGACACGGCTATTTGAATATATCAACTTCCCTGTAGGGGTGCACCACATAACCCAACACGCTCGATCCCCTTTGGCCGGACACACTTTCCTGGGTCATGCCCGGCCTCGGAAGATCAACACATCGCCGCCCTACCTAGGCACAACAGAGAGGTCAGCACGCCAGTCTAAATCCTATGCATGCAGGGGTCTGGGCCCTTCGCCCATTGCACACCTACACGTTGCGTACGCGGCCGGTGAGCAGACCTAGCAACCTCCATTACAAAGGAAGTTGCGTTACGTGGTCCAACCCGGCACGCGCCGCTCAGTTGCTGATGTCAAGAAGGCTTCGGCTGATACCACGACGTCGAGTGCCCATAACTGTTCCTGCGTAGTTGGTTAGTGCATATAGGCCAGTGGCCAGATTCAGATCAAATACCAAGATTTCGTTAAGCATATTATTTTGAAGTAACCATCCATAGACGCCGACCAGGGCCAGGCCCACCTCTCGCCTAGGTGGTCTCAACCTGCCCTGTCGCTCTGCCACAAAGTAATAATTGGGGGCCATCGGGTTCCCTGTAGAGGTGGGCCTGGGTTCCTCCTCATACATGTCCCCCTAGCAACGGTGTGCTCGGGTGACTCAGCTGGGGCCAGCGGTGTGCTCGGGGGCCACCTGTCCTTCTAGCCCCCATCTCCGAATCACTTGCGGGTACTCAACGAGCTGACCTGACTTTAGTCAGCATCTGAATAGTATGTATATATGTATAGTATATACCCGTGATCACCTCCAGAGTGATCACGGCCAGATAGTATAGCAAGGCAGACGGACAAGAATGTAAGGCCACAGATGATAAACGAGCATCCTATACTAAGCATTTAGGATTGCGGGTAAGGTATCAACAATTGCAGCAACAATGATAGGCTATGCAACAGAATAGGATTAACCGAACAGTAACATACTACACTACTCTAATGCAAGCACTAGAGGGAAGAGTAGGCGATATCTGGTGGTCAAGGGGGGGCTTGCCTGGTTGCTCGGCGTTGGTCTCGTAGTCTACCGGAGAGAAGAGGGGGAAGAAACAATAAATACGGTGCAAACATAAGCATGACGATGCAAGACATGACAATGAGTGGTGCTAGTTGTGCCCTAACGCGACAGTAGGTGGTACCGGCGATGGGGAAACATCCCGGGAAGTATCCCCGGTGTTTCGCATTTTCGGACAGATGAACCGGAGGGGGAAAGTTGCGTGTTCGCTATGCTAGGGATGTGTGGCGGACAAACGGACTATGTATTTGGATGCGTCTCATCGTTGTGAGTAACTTTCATGTACAAAGTTTTTCCATCTGAGTTACAAATTATTTATTATTAATTTTCAAAGTTTTAATCATTTTCTAGATTTCTTATGCGTCTCGTCGTTCTGAGTAACTTTCATGTACAAAGTTTTTCCATCTGAGTTACAAATTATTTATTATTAATTTTCAAAGTTTTAATCATTTTCTGGATTTCTTACATTTATTTTTAATTCGAATTACTAAATGGGCTAATATGATAAGTACACACAGGCGAGTACCCTCGAAAGAAAGATAAGTGAAGCCCTGGTCAAACTCAACAGTCAATTTTTGACTGGTCAATATTGTCAGTTGGGACCCGGTTGTCATTGACTTGGCTAGTTAAACCTTATCCATTGGAATAGTGTACGGGTCCCACGTGTCATTTGCACATAATTTTAACTAGGGGTTGTTTAGTGGTGGCGACTAACTGTCAGTGGGTGTTTTGTGCTAGGCTTAGAGCTAATCAACAAATAGGCCCCTAATCTAATCTTGGATAGCCCATCCATTGTGTGGATGTACATCACGCACAAGAACACACACGCACATGGCCATGGCCATGGCATGGCCAAGATGTGTGAGCAGCAGCTAGCAGCGGCCGCAGGGGAAAGTAGCAGCGGCAAATAGCAGTGGCCGCGGCCAAACAGCAGCGGCTGCAAGCGGCGCTGGCCGGCGCGGTCGGCGAGCAGGGGCAAGGGCGGTGGGGGCGAGCAGCAGGCGAGTGCATGTGTGCATGGGTGCGGCCGACTGCAGCGACAACGCAGTGGCGAGGCAACGCGCGGGCAGGGGCCGCGGGGTGGACAACAGGGGCGCGGGGAGGTAGCAGGCGACGTCAGGTGGTTGGCACGGAGCAGCAGTCGAAGGCGAGGCGGCGGGCAAGCGCAGTAGCAGGAGCGGCGGTAGCAAGCAGAGTGTCGGTGTCAAAATCGGCGGATCTCGGGTAGGGGGTCCCGAACTGTGCGTCTAGGCGGATGGTAACAGGAGACAAGGGACACGATGTTTTTACCTAGGTTCGGGCCCTCTCGATGGAGGTAAAATCTTACTCCTGCTTGATTGATATTGATGATATGGGTAGTACAAGAGTAGATCTACCACGAGATCAAGGAGGCTAAACCCTAGAAGCTAGCCTATGGTATGATTGTTGTCCGTCTTACAGACTAAAACCCCCCGGTTTATATAGACACCGGAGAGGGCTAGGGTTACATAGAGTCGGTTACAATGGTAGGAGATCTACATATTCGTATCGCCAAGCTTGCCTTCCACGCCAAGGAAAGTCCCATCCGGACACGGGACGAAGTCTTCAATCTTGTATCTTCATAGTCTTGGAGTCCGGCCGACGGTGATAGTTCGGCTATCCGGACACCCCCTAGTCCAGGACTCCCTCAGTAGCCCCTGAACCAGGCTTCAATGACGACGAGTCCGGCGCGCTTATTGTCTTTGGCATTGCAAGGCGGGTTCCTCCTCCGAATAATTCATAGAAGATTTTGAACACTAGGATAGTGTCCGGCTCTGCAGAATAAATTCCACATACCACCGTAGAGAGAATAAGTTCAATCTGCTGACGTATCTCGCGGCATGACGTCACGCCACGGCCAAGCCTTTATTCGAATCGTTTTTATTGTTCCATCTCAGGGCGTTTAGCGAAGCGGTTTCCTTGGCATGTCTTGTCAAAGCAGAGATCGTGTCCCCTTATTCCGGGATTCTCATCAATACGGGCGTGGGTAACCCAACCGCGCCATTGATTGCGGCGCTTGGGAGATAAGCGAGTTTTACCGGGCTGGTGGGGACGCATAGTTTCGTCCGCTCATATATAAGGGGATAAGGATCCACCTTTTTACCTACGCCCTCTTCCTCCTTTGCTTATCCATCTCCGCGCACTCGAGCTCCAGCGCCCAAGTCCGCATTTCTCACCTCAACCTTCTCCAACCATGTCCGGAGCGGGAGGCAAGTGGATGGCCTCCTCCGTCACAGAGGAGCACATCAAGAGGCTGCGCAAGGCCGGATACTTGTCCAGCGATATCGCGCACCGACTCCCCGACGAGGGGCAGCTCATCCCCACCCCCGAGCCCCATGAGAGGGTGGTGTTCCTTCCCCATTTCCTCCGCGGACTGGGCTTCCCACTCCACCTTTTTGTCCGGGGGCTCATGTTCTACTACGGCCTGGATTTCCATGATCTGGCCCCGAATTTCATCCTCAACATTTTGGCGTTCATCCTCGTGTGCAAGGCCTTCCTCTGCGTCCAGCCCTACTTCGGTTTATGGCTGAAGACTTTTAATGTCAAGCCGAAGGTAGTGGGCGGACGCCAAGCGGAGTGCGGAGGCGCCATGGTGGGCAAGATGCCCAACATTACATGGCTCGAGGGCGCCTTCGTGGAAACCATCAAAGGGTGGCAATCGGGGTGGTTCTACATCACCGAGCCGCGTGACCCCAAATGGGCAGCGGCCCCCGAATTCAGATCTGGGATCCCCACATGGCTCACCTCCCGGAAAGAGAAGGGCCTGAAGTGGGGTGATTCGGAGGAGCTGACCGGACTTCAATCCTGCCTCCAAACCCTAGTGAACAAGAAGCTCAAGCTTGTCAACGTAATCCAGGTCATGCTCATCCGCCGGATCCTCCCATGCCAACAGCGGGCTTTCAATTTGTGTTAGTTTGATCTGGCACAGCACCCAACTTTGAGCAGGCTCTTTGACACTACGTACGAAGACGCATGGAGGGTGTTGTTCAAGGGCGCCGAGGCTCCCTCATCCGCTATCGAAGATCGCGGATTCAGCTCGCAGCGTCAAGCCGACGAGGTAAGCTATTTTATCCTTTACGGGACACTTGCTTTCCATAGTTTGACTCTATGCGGGATCTAAAACTCCCATTACCTTTGATAGGCTTGGCAGAAGATGTCCGGGCAGGTTAACTGCCCTGCTCCCTTGCCCGAAGACCCAGCGGATGCCCGATTATCGGGACTGCTGGCCCCGTCGCCTTACGTGGTGCTGGAGAAGAAGGCCAAGAACAAGGCCACGGGAACTCGGAGGAGTTCCCGGCGCCAGGTGTTATCGGACTCATCGTCCGATGACTCCAAGGCGGACTCCTCCCACGAGGATGAGGAGGAGAAGAAAGAGGCCTCTCCCCTAGCGGGGGGAGAGAAGAAGAGGAAGGCTTCCCCAACGGGGGAGGCCGAAGGGTCCAAGAAGGGAAGGACCCTTCCTCCGGACTGTTCCACCAACACCGACGACGGCGAGGAGGAGTGGCCCTCGAGGGCCAAGCCACTGGCGAGATCGTAAGTGTCCGGATCCCAGAATAACTTATGATTTTCCTTTCGCTGCATTGTGTCTTCTAATGCCGAACATAACCATATAGCCCGCCCAAGGATGATCTCCGCGCTTTGTCGAGTGGGTCCCTGGGTTCGTCGGATGTGAATAGCGCTTCACTTCCGACTGCCTCCTTCCCTCGTGACACAGACGACGCCGAGGCGGGGTCCCAGAAGGGGACCGGCCAGGAGGAGGAGGCCCCGGAGGTGCCGCAGGGCAACCTCCTGGACTTCGGGCCGGATTCCGCGCTGGAACCTTTGGTGGTTCTGGAGTCCGGTGGGCAGCCCCTTCGTAGGAAGGGCGGGACGGCGACGCCGGTGACCTCCGTCCAACCGGAGGCGCCAGATAATTTGCTGGAGGCGCTCAACGGCGCTTCCATCAAAGAGGAACACCACACTGTTATGAGTGCGGTGATTCAGAAAGTTCAGTCCGCCAAGAGCGGGCTGACCGAAGCCTGCACCAGCCTTCTAACAGGCTTTGAGGTAAGGGTTTTAAGATATGTGAAATAGTACCGCATAGACAGTAGCCCCTGATGCTCAGTTCGGTGTTCGGAAAGAAAAGCCGAACTGAGGATCTAAAAAGATATACGCAGGAGTCTAACACAAATATGTCAATATGGGAATGCAGGTTGCGCTGCTGACATCTGCCGCACTGACTGCGGAGGTCAATGCCTTGAAGCAGAGCCTCGAGCGGTCCGAGAGCGAGCTCGGCCGTGCCAAGAATCAGCTCGAGGACAAGGAAGGTAAGTAACACCTTATTAAAGTTGTACCTTGTAGAAAAGGATTTGGTTGCAAAAAATGACGGGGATAACGTGGGTATTCCAGGGGCTACGAACGAGGTGGCGACCCTGAAGGAGGCGGTGTCCGCGGCAGAACGCCCTGCGGCCACGGAACGCACTGAGCGAGAGAAGCAGGAGGCGTGGGTGGCGGAGGTGCGGCAAGAGCTCCAGGCTCTCATGGAAAAACACGAGAGTTTGGAGCGTAACTCGAAGACTCGAGAGTCCGAGCTCGCGTCGGCTCTTGAGAGTGCCAAAGCCGCTAAGGCCGAAGCTCAAAAGGCCCTCCAGGAAATTGAGGCAGTGAAGAAGATAGCGGCGGGTAAGGCATTCTTCATGCAAAGCAAGCATGTAAAAGTGAATTACTTGTTACTTACCCGAATTTGGAGCTCTCCAGGAGCGTTCGCAGATCTGCCCCGTAGCGTGTCCAATGCTGCTGCGTTCTACAGAGCCGAGGAGGGGAGCTCGACGGAAAAGGTGTTCTGGTCTCAATATGTTGAGGCCGGACATCCGGTGCCCTTGAGCGACCAGCTGAAGCAGCTGGTCAAGCTCCACAAGGTGGCCGAACAGGCCATGAAGGGCCTCATAGTTCGGCTGTGGCCCAAAGAGCCATGCCTGGGAGCTACTTCGGTCTGGTGCGGCGGCTGGTGGACGCCTGTCCATGGGTTGAAGTCATCAAGCACTCCGCCTGCATTGAAGGTGCCCGTCGGGCCCTTGCCCGTGGTAAAGTGCACTGGGGCAGGATGGACGCTGAGAAGCTTGTGACGGACGCGCCACCGCCGGGCAAGGAGTATCGCACGCCTGAGATGTATTATAAGGGTGTCCTGAAGGGTGCCCGCCTTATTGCGGGTGAATGCTCCAAAGATGTAATTTTTGAGTAGACTCGCATTATGTTATCCTATGCGCTGAAAACTTTGTTCATATGCGCTAAGCAACGCTTGTTAATTTAAAATATTACCTTCTGTGTGGCCGTTTATCAAATCTGAGAGATGGCAAGTTGTTGGCTTCGGCCCCCATGCCACAAGTGCTGGGGTGTTCGGGATAAACTTGAGCGCTCTTGTTCCCATTTTTGGGTCCTTCTAGGGAGGCGCTCAACACAACGAACGAGGCAACCGGACTTATAATGCTTGAACACTCTCACTTAGCCATAGAATTCTATAATTTTAAATTTCGGCGAAGCCCCTAGTGTTCGGAAGGCCGAATTTGGGGCACTATCCACGCCTGGGGCCGGACAAAGCCGGCTCTTCACTCTAAGCGGCATAAGTCTTTAGGGACTCGAAAAGACGTCTCGAACAGCGACCAACTCTCGCCTTATCATGACGGTCAATTTTAGCTTTCTCCACTGAGGTGCTCAGCCCAGCTCAACTGGGGCACAATCGCAGTGGTTCTTCCAGCGCTACCTTAGCCGATATAACGGAACGTAAGGTATCAAAACATGGGAGCCGGGCAAACCCAACTATTGACCCAAGACATGATTCGGAGCCGATGCATGTAATGCTATAAGTTCGGGGTGCCGCACTTGTGAAAGTGTTCGGACTTATCACACCATACTTTTGGGAACTTAAGCCCCTGGTGTATTTGGCCGTACCAAGGTGTACGGGTGCAACATGTCATAAGTGAACATATATAGAAAGGAATGGAATGATAGGCAAAAAGCGATGCATTGTTTATTCAAAAAATACTGCAATAAAGGCAGAATGATACAAATAGTGCGATAAGCGAGGGGTGGGACTATTTTAACATGTCCCCCTCCAGGGGTAGGCTGCGGAATGGTATGTAAAACAGGTATAATGCTCGTAATGGAGACCACCTGGATACTCGTCGTAGCTTTTCTGCTTCCCTGGGCTGTTGCATCGTGAGTTCGGCAGATCTACTGCCGGACAGGGCTTCTGGAAAACGGAGTCCTGAGAGGAAAAGAAAAAAAAGAAGAATGAAAAATTTGGGAGCCCTTGTTGTGGTTGATCTGCACTCTGGTCATGCCGTGGTCGTGCCCCTCCCCCTATGCCCATGGTATCTCCAGAGCGTAGTGATGTACGCGTGGCACTGGTCTCGCGATTTCGCGAGGGTTGGGCTTGGGGCCGCATTGCTACGCGTGCTCGGAATGTGCCAAGTGGTCTTGTTATAGGTTACCCCGGGCGCGCTTGACGGTGTCCGGTCGCTTAACAGCCGGACTCGAGAATTGCCTTAAGAGGCTACTCTGCACTTCCGCTGCGAGAGCCGCTGTATGCTCCTCCGTTCGGAGAGAGCGTTCGGTGTTTCTGTTGACCATGATGACTCCTCGAGGGCCTGGCATCTTGAGCTTGAGGTATGCGTAGTGGGGCACCGCATTGAACTTTGCAAATGCGGTTCGTCCGAGCAGTGCATGATAGCCGCTGCGGAACGGGACTATGTTGAAGATTAACTCCTTGCTTCGGAAGTTATCTGGGGATCCGAAGACCACTTCAAGTGTAACTGAGCCTGTACAATTGGCCTCTACACCTGGTATGACGCCTTTGAAGGTCGTCTTTGTAGGTTTGATCCTTGAGGGGTCTATGCCCATCTTGCGCACTGTATCCTGATAAAGCAGGTTCAGGCTGCTGACGCCGTCCATCAGGACTCTAGTGAGGTGAAATCCGTCGACGATTGGGTCTAACACTAATGCGGCGAATCCGCCATGGCAGATGCTGGTGGGGTGGTCCCTTCGATCAAAGGTGATCGGGCAGGAGGACCACGGATTGAACTTTGAGGCGACTGGCTCCATCGCATATACGTCCCTGAGCGCACGCTTCCGCTCCCTTTTGGGTATGTGGGTTGCGTATATCATGTTCACTGTCCACACTTGTGGGGGGAAACCCTTCTGTCCTTTATTGTTCGGCGGCCGTGTCTCCTCCTCGTCATCGCTATGCAGCCCCTTGTCGTTGCCTTCGGCAATTAACTTGCCTGCCTGCTTGAACACCCAACAATCTCTGTTGGTGTGATTATCTGGCTTTTCGGTGGTGCCGTGTATCTGGCACGAGCGATCGAGTTGTCACGCCCAATATGCGACCCTATCCAAAAGGAACTCGAAGGTCCCACCAAGGATAGACCCGCATATTGAAACGCTTTTGCAAGGTGGATATCATTACATCAACATTACATAATAGATGGGGATACATACAAAAGGCATACAATGCCACACGAATACAACATCATCTTACATAAGAGAACCATCCGGCTACGGATGAAACACAAACAGAAACTCAAATGACATCCACCCTGCTAGCCCAGGCTGCCGACCTGGAACCTATCCCCTGATCGAAGAAGAAGCAGAAGAAGAACTCCAAAACAAGTAAACATCGCTCTCGCGTCATGACCATCGCATAACCTGTACCTGCAACTGTTGTTGTAGTAATCTGTGAGCCACGAGGACTCAGCAATCCCATTACCATGGGTATCAAGACTAGCAAAGCTTAGTGGGAAAGGAAGGGGTAAAGTGGTGAGGTTGCAGCAGCGACTAAGCAAGTATGGTGGCTAACATACGCAAATGAGAGCGAGAAGAGAAACAAGTGGAACGGTCGTGAAGCTAGCAATGATCAAGAGGTGATCCTGAAAACCTACTTACGTCAAACATAACACAGAAACCGTGTTCACTTCCCGGACTCCGCCGCGAAGAGACCATCACGGCTACACAAGCGGTTGATGCATTTTAATTCGGATCTGGTGTCAAGTTATCTACAATCGGACATTAACAAATTCCCATCTGCCACATAACCGCGGGCACGACTCTCCAAAGTTTATACCCTGCAGGGGTGTCCCAACTTAGCCCATGATAAGCTCTCGCGATCAACGAAGGATATACCTTCTCCCAGGAAGACCCGATTAGTCTCGGAATCCCGGTTTACAAGACATTTCGACAATGGTAAAACAAGACCAGCAAGACCGCCCGATGCACCGACATCCCGATAGGTGCTGCACATATCTTGTTCTCAGGGCAACACCGGATGAGCAATCCGTACAACTAAAACCAGACCTCAAGTTTCCCTGAGGGGGCGCTGCAAAGGGCTCTAGTTCGGACCAACACTTAGACAAGCATTGGCCCGGGGGGGATATAATAAAGATGACCCTTGGGTTAATTACTCCCAAGGGAAAGGTAGGTGGTGGTGAGGCAAATGGTAAAACCAAGGTTGGGCCTTGCAGGAGGAGTTTTATTCAAAGCGAACTGTCAAGGGGGTCCCATAAATCACCTGACCGTGTAAGGAACGCAAAATCTGGGAACATAATACCGGTATTGACGGAAACTAGGGCGACAAGAGTGGAACAAAACACTAGGCATAAGGCCGAGCCTTCCACCCTTTAGCAAATATATAGATGCATTAATAATATAAAAGAGATATTGTGATATCCCAACATAACCCTGTCCACCATGGAGCAATCTTCAACTTCACCTGCAACTAGCAACGATATAAGAGGGCTGAGCAAAGCGGTAACATAGCCAAACAATGGTTTGCTAGGAATGGTGTCAAAGATTAGAGGTTCATGGCAATTTGGGGAGGCTTGAAGAGCAAATGGTAGGTAGCGTAGCAAAGCGATAGAACGAAGCAACTAGCATAGCAATGATAGTAGTGAGATCCAGGGTGACGGTCATCTTGCCTGAAATCCCGCTAGGAAGAAGAACGAGTCCATGAAGAAGATGAAGCCACGAAGACGAACCAAGCATAGGCGAACGCATCCTCACGATCGCAACGAAACGGGAACTATCGAGAAGAAGCACACAACATGGTAAACACACCACACATAGAAAAGACATGATGCACAACAAGCATGATGCATGACAAGGCTACATGAAGCTACTCATGGCAAGCGATGATGCAAACAAGAACAACACATCAAGGCAAGTTTAAATGAGGCCGGGAACAACATATAACAATTCCGGTAAGTCCTCATATGTAAATTTTGAAGTTGGTCCAGATCTGAACAAACATTAGGTTGAAGTTGTTAAACATCAAGTTAAAGAGCACCAAGAGGATCTACACGGAATTCTAGTCAAATTACATATAAAGTTCATTAGATTCGGAGCTACGACCTAGAAGATATGAGCAAAACAAGTTAAACATGGCATTGATGCAAAAGGCACTCAAACATCAAACAAACACCTCAAAACAAGGATGCAACATGATAATATTAAGCGACATGCAAAATCAAGCAAGTTTCATATAGAGCACACTCAAAACGGAGCAACGCTTCAACACACTCTATAGCAACAATCTGTCCATAACAGCAACTAGGCATCTTACAAGCATCAAAACAACAAGCTACAGCACCCCAACATAAGAACAAAAGGCATGAGCATGAATTACAGGTAAAGCATAACAAAATATGAACACTGAGCTATCTCCAGAAACAAGTATAACATGCTCAAAATGACATAGAAAGATTGCAAATAATAACAGTTTCAGACTTATCAGGAAATAACATCAGGTTGCAATGTTTAGAGCTATCAAACAACATGCTAAAGGAACTTAACATGGCAAAAAAAGGCATGAAATGAATCTACTAATTGCATGTAACAAAAGACCCTTACTGACCATGAGCCAAAAAGGAACAGAAAATATGATGGCACCCATGTAAACGTGGCAAGTTATATGACAGATTTATACATGGCAGGAACAACAATAAGTAGGCATGTTGGTGAGCTTGAACCACTCACCACAGAGCAATACATGGCATGGCAAGGAAACCAACAGTAAGAAGGCATGTTTATGAAGCTAAGCATGGCAAGAGCAAGTTCATAGGGTGCATGGATCACTAGAAAAGCACATGGCCAAAACTGAACTTCATGTTAACAGGTTGACAGCAACATTATTTAGCAAACTTTGAAGCAAGATAACAACATGATACGGCAGGCTATAAATGCAACCATGGGCATGAATGGATAGAGCAAGACATCTATAACAAAACATCCTTAGTGAACATCTCCAGAATAATGCACGAAATGACTTGTAGCAGCAGGTTCATATAGCAACAAAATATAACAGAATCAGCCTAGCAAAACAGCAACAGCAAGTACCCTCCTTAACAAGCTTGATGCACTCAGTACACAACTCACAAAAATACATGGATGGCACCCCTGGAAAGATGGCATAGCATAGATCAAAACACATGTAGAGCTCATGCTCATAGGATGCACACATCAAACATGGGAAAAATGACAAATGAGCAAGTTATAATAGTTTCAGCAGATTAATAGCAGCATGCACTCTTCCAACAGCATTTCGGGCATCAATATGAGATCAAATGAAAATGATGCAAATGAAATAAATTAAGTACTCATCGAGACGAACAATTTGACATATTACACGCATGAAATGGGGCTACGGATGCAGAGATATGATGCAACAAACATGGCATGATAATGCAAAATAACTTCGGGACTTGGGCAAAAACGGGGAAGGGGAAAAGTCAACCTCGGGGTGCACAGATGTCGAGGTTCGCCGGGGTTCTTGCTGGAGAGGAGGGAGGTGACCGGAGAGGACGTCGGGGGGAGCAGATCCGGGGGTGCGGGGCGATTCCGGCCGCTCCCCGACCAGGTCCGGCGAGACGGGGCTGCGGCGGAGGCGGGTTCGACGGGGCGAGGAGCTGCGGGCGGCGGCGGCCATGGCCAAGTGGCCGGCGGCGAGGGGCGAGGCCGGGGCGACGGTGCGGTCGGAGGCGGCGACCGCGGGGAAGGGTGGCGGAGCCCCGCGGCAGGGCTGGAGGAGGCCACGGCGAGGCGGCCTCGGGCGGCGCCGGCGGGAGGGCGGAGGAGAACGAAGCTCCGGCAAGGGGAGGCAGAGCTGCGGGCCGGGTGCGAAGGCGCGGGCTCGCGCGGGCCCGATTCTGGTCCCGCGGGCCGCGCGGGTGAGGTGGCGGCGCAGGATTGGGTGCGGGCGGCGGCGCTGCTGATGTGTCGGCCTGCCATTGGCCGGCGCGACGTGGAAGCTGGACATGTCCGGCGGGGTTGGACATGTCCGGCGCGCGAGGGGAGCGGGGCTAGGGTTTGGGGAAGAAATCATCCGCGAATTTTGGAGGGGGAGGTGTTTATATAGGTAGAGGGAGCTAGGAGAGTCCAAATGAGGTGCGGTTTTCGCCCACAAGATCGTGATCGAACGACCGAGAGCATGGAGGGGAGTTTGCTGGGTTTTGGGCCAATTTGGAAGGGGTGTTGGGCTGCACACAAAAGAGGCCTTTGCGGTTACCCGGTTAACCGTTGGAGTATCAAACGACCTCCAAATGGCACGAAACTTGACAGGTGGTCTACCGGTGCTATACCAAGGCTGCTTGGCAAACCTCGGGCCATTTCGAGAAAGTTTAACACCCGCACACAACGAGAGACAAAAAGGGGGATGCCGGGGAACATAGGAGTGCCGAATTGCAAAACGGACAACGGGGAAAATGCTCGGATGCATGAGACGAACACGTATGCAAAATGAAATGCACATGATGACATGACAAAATGCAACATGCAAGCAAATGACATGGCAATGGCGGAGAATAACTAGCGGACACCTGGCGCAACGGATCCGGGGCGTTACAGAGTATCCGGTCCAAATTGGACGGGCCCGGTGTAGTTCTTTTGAACGGCTTTTTCCGCTGTCCGAGTTTAGAGGCTCTGAATCCGGCATTGACTGTCGTATCTTCAGTATTATCACCGTTAATGCGGCGCTTGTTCTTATTGCGACGCGACCTGCCATTGCTGTCTTTGGTATCTGAACTACCAGAGTTTTTAGTTAGGTTGTTACTGCGGGCTAGCCCGCTGTCTTCTCCCGCACAGAAGCGGGTCGTGAGTGATGTGAGGGCTGCCATTGATTTTGGCTTTTCCCGTCCTAAGTGCCGGGCAAGCCATTCGTCGCGGATGTTGTGTTTGAAGTCTGCAAGGGCCTCTGCATTCGGACAGTCGACAATTTGATTTTTCTTGGTTAAGAACCGTGTCCAGAATTGTCTGGCCGATTCGTCTGGCTGCTGAATTATGTGGCTTAGGTCATCGGCGTCTGGTGGTCGCACATATGTGCCCTGGAAGTTATCGAGGAATGCGGCTTCCAGGTCCTCCCAACACCCAATTGATTCTGCTGGCAGGCTGTTGAGGCAATGCCGAGTTGGTCCTTTAAGCTTGAGTGGGAGGTATTTGATGGCGTGAAGATCATCACCGCGGGCCATGTGGATATGAAGGAGATAGTCTTCGATCCAAACCGCAGGATCTGTTGTGCCATCGTAGGATTCAATGTTCACAGGTTTGAACCCTTCGGGGATTTGATGATCCATTACTTCATCTGTGAAGCATAGTGGGTGTGCGGCGCCTCTGTATTGGGCTATATCACGACGCAGCTCAAACGAGCTTTGTCTACTGTGTTCAGCCCAGCTGGGATTGCTGTATCCGGCGTGATGGTTGTCGTCGCGTATCGTAGGGCGCCCACGCGATCCGTAGATCAATCTTGTTTGCCTCGCTTTATCCTCCAATATGTTTCGCAAGTCCGGCACGTTCCCCCATGACTTTGTACTTTTCGAGCGACGCCGGGGTGCGGCTTTAGTGGAGGGCCTAGGGGCCTCTCTGTCGCGGCCACAAGGTGGCCGGTCGATCGTATTGTGTGCTGGTGATGTAGGTTTATGTGTTTCGTCCTCTAATCGGGGTAGCAGCTTGCGTTTGGGGCAGCTTTTGGAGGGGCATTCGTGTTCATACTCTTCGGCCGCGAGGACTTCAGTCCATCTGTCGGCTAGCAAGTCTTGGTCAGCTCTAAGTTGTTGCTGCTTTTTCTTGAGGCTGCTTGCCGTGGCCATAAGCCTACGTTTGAAACATTCTTGTTCGACGGGATCCTCAGGCACGACAAATTCGTCGTCGTCGAGGCTTGCCTCGTCTCCGGAGGGAGGCATGTAATTATCGTCCTCTACCTCTTCGTCTACCGCTCTCTCACAAGGGCTGGCTTCTCCGTCCTCCTGTGCTGAATCTTGCTGCAGGGGGTTGTCTTCGGCATTGTCCGGGGTGTTATTATCTCCGGTGCCGGAATCTCCATTCTTGCTGTGGCGGGATTTGGAGCGGCGCCGCTGACGCCGACGCTTAGGCTGCTTTTTGGAGGGGTCTTCCTCCGCTAGTCCATCGCCATTCCCATCCTTTGGGGTGTCCATCATGTATATGTCATATGACGAGGTGGCTTTCCAGTGCCCTGTAGGCGCTGGTTCTTGGTCGTCTCCGGCATCCTCGTCCATACCGTCGATATCTTCGGAGTCAAAGTCTAGCATGTCGGTTAAGTCGTCGACAGTGGCTACGAAGTGGGTGGTGGGTGGGCTTTGAATTTCATCATCGTCCGCATCCCAACCGTTCTGATCATAATCCGGCCAGGGCTCTCCTGATAAAGAGAGACACTTTAGCGAGTTCAGGATGTCGCCAAAAGGCGAACGCTGAAAGATGTCCGCGGCGGTGAACTCCATGATCGGCGCCCAATCAGATTCGACTGGCAGGGGCGCGGAAGGTTCGGGGTCCGGAGAGGAGTACGGCACCCTGGAGTCACGAGCTTCACAAGGGACAGGGTCGGTATTCGGCTCCATCGCCGTAGAGGTAGCAGCCCTCGAGGCGGTGTCCAGCCACCCATCCTTGATCGGCGCAGTAGGTTTCGAGCTAAGGGTCGGAGCGGACTCTTGTGCGGCCTCCAGGGCACTGTCCGGCAGCAGAGCTAAATCATGCCCATCGTGAAAGTGCGGCGCGCTCGGCCGTGGCTCGAATCCGTCGAAGATCAAGTCTCCGGGGATGTCGGCCGTATAGTTCAAACTTCCAAATCTGACCTGATGGCCAGGGGCGTAGCTTTCGATCTGCTCCAGATGGCCAAGCGAATTGACCCATAGTGCAAAGCCGCTGAGTACGAAGATCTGTCCGGGGAGAAAAGTCTCGCCCTGGACCGCGTTGTTGTTGATGATCAAAGGAGCCATCGGGCCTATAGGTGACAACACAGAGGAACTCTCAATGAAAGCACCAATGTCGGTGTCAAAACTGGCGGATCTCGGGTAGGGGGTCCCGAACTGTGTGTCTAGGCGGATGGTAACAGGAGACAAGGGACACGATGTTTTTACCCAGGTTCGGGCCCTCTCGATGGAGGTAAGACCCTACTCCTGCTTGATTGATATTGATGATATGGGTAGTACAAGAGTAGATCTACCACGAGATCAAGGAGGCTAAACCCTAGAAGCTAGCCTATGGTATGATTGTTGTTCATCCTATGGACTAAAACCCTCCGGTTTATATAGACATCGGAGAGGGCTAGGGTTACACAAAGTCGGTTACAATGGTAGGAGATCTACATATCCGTATCGCCAAGCTTGCCTTCCACGCCAAGGAAAGTCCCATCTGGACACAGGACGAAGTCTTCAATCTTGTATCTTCATAGTCTTCGAGTCCGGCCGACGGTGATAGTTCGGCTATCCGGACACCCCCTAGTCCAGGACTCCCTCACAGAGCATAGCAGCAGTATGCGGCGGCACAAGCAACATCAGCTAGTACGCACGTACGGCTATGCATAAGCGGGAGCTCGGACGAGCTTAAGAAGATGTAGGGGAGGAAGTGGAGCTCACATCGAAGCTCAAGGAGGACTCGGGGATGCCGGAGCTGCTCAAAGATGGGAAAATCGAAGATGAACACAAGCGGTTGTCGACGAAGGGAATCGACAGATGCAACACCGTCTTGTCGATCTGGCTCGAGGCAATCCACTTCGGGCTTAAGGACGATGGCCTGCGTCTTCTGACCCGAAGGCTTGGCACGGGAGTGGTCGAGGCCACGACAACGACGACGACATGGCAATGGCAACAGGCGGACGAGCTCGGGAGGGAGAGAGAGCGTGGAGGGGGGGATTGGGGCACGCTAGGATTCCTCCGCGAGGGAGAGGGGGCTAGGTGCGGCCTTATCCCCTTTGCGGACCATCAGATGGGTGGTGCGTGGGCGTCGTCGGTAAGTGCGCCGGTCGATGGGCGCCATGCCCTGTCTCCGCTCCTATAGCGAGGAGGGAGGTGACCCGGTTGTGCTGGGCAAGGTCTGCTAGCTGGCCTCGTTGGCCTAGTAGGGGGAAGGGTTTTTTTGTTTTGTTTTTCTTTTTACTTATTTTCCCTTTTTGTCTTCTTTTATTTACCAGTTTGTTTTTGTTTTATAAAATACAAAGTCGTACCTAGATTAGTATTTCAACCTAGTCCACTGCCACAAAAGTTGATCTCCAAAATAAAATAGTTTAAAATTTTACTAATTATAAAAAGGCATTTAATTATTTGTTTATGTCACTATTTTATTTACTTTAGAGCACTTAAATATTTTATAGGAATGTGGTTTCTTCACCACAATTACATATGAATTATTTGCTACACCTAGAACATTTTAGTTTTGACTTTCGAGTTTTTTTAATTATTTGACTTTGTTTTAAAATAGAATTTTGAATCGGTTTGAATCAACGCGAGATTACCATTAGTAATTGTGGTGACGTGGTATCAGTAGTACAAGGTTACTGTAGCTTAATTATCCGGGCGTCACAATTCTCCTCCACTACAAGAAATCTCGTCCTGAGATTTAAGAGGTGGAGTAAGAGGGGAGAAATTCTGGTTACGAAATTCTAACGAGCATTCTCGGTTCTGGTTGCTCTTATCAAAGTGGTTGCCCCATGGCATGGATGTCTTCATTACTCTGCTTCAAGTCGTCATGATGAAGTTGTCCTTCTTTCTTAAGGTACTCCAACGTACTTACGAAAAGGACAAGGGGTAACTTTGGAAGGACGGAACTCTACAAGGTTGCTTATATGGTAGATAACTCAGGGAAAGTGGGGAAAGTATCTCTCGAGTAGAAACTTAGTAAGATATCGAGAGCAATGTAAGAAGGTACCATGAGAAGTTTCGAATGGGCAGGCAATCGTTCGATGCCTTAAACAAGGCGTGAAGGGGTTCAAAGCAACGGAATAAGTATTGTGTCTGATACCAGAATTGATGATCTCTCAGAGGGTGGCTCATGAATCCTAAACGAAGCCACACGCGAGGAATAACTTTGGGAACAAGGGGGTGTACAGGAGAGTCAGGTTTTGCTCCTGTGGAACTGTGGGTTATGGGCTCACCATGTGGGTTAAAAGTAGGAAGGGCGGTGGCGTATTGTACAATCATGTAAGCAAGGTATGTCAGAGGATATCCTGTTAGTTATGCTGGCAACAACGTAGATACCAATTGCGAGGGACGAAGAGAACCTTTTTCCTGCTCGTAGAACGAGGCGGGCCGATAGGCAAAGTTCTCATCCATCGGTGGCTACTGGAATGTCATCAACAATAGTAACAGGGTCTAGCTGACAGAATTGTACACCGAGGTGTGTACCTAAGTAGGAGAATATTACTGCTTATGTCATACAGATCACAAGAAAGGTTAAACGAAACAATGGAAAGGAAATGTGATCAAACACATATTTCAGGGGTATATCCTTCCCAAGGACAAGCAGAGCATGATATCCAAGACAGGATACAAAGTAGAAAAGCATTTAGGTAACCGGAAAGGAATTTCATGACGTTACCCATACAACGGGGTTTGATAACCGATAAGGAAAATTTAACATTGGGCTTCAAGATGTTTTATTGAAAATCAGAGTACCACAGACATGCTTTCAGATAGCATTGACATGGTTTTCAAGCAAGGTCGGACTTTGGATACACAAAGGATCCATCAGGAACAACCCATAGAATAAGGATTACAATTTCCTCATGGAAGAATGGCTAACCTTGCTAAAAAAGTGAAACTATAAAAATAGGTCCTCTGGCCAGGTGTGCTAAGCATGACATCACCTTATCGTGTCAAATACCAATGTTACAACTCCTGGGCATATGTTCCAACCATCATATCTGACCGAGATTCAGATCTGATTGGTGTCAGGATACCTATGACTCATGATGCCTGAAAAAGGAAGGGGTGCAACACAATTTGACGAGATGGTGTTGCAAGATTCTCAGGAAATGAACTATGGAAGCGAGTTCCAAAACAAGAGTTCATCATTAAACCAAGGAGAGGATGAGGGGGGTGGCTGATGGACTCAGCGACAATCCTCGAGATTTCCAAAAAGGTGGATTTCCACAGTTATGTGAACAAGGAGATAACATTTGTCGAATTAAAAGATATAACGATGTATGCTTGAGGAAAACATACACAAGTACACATTGGTCGAAAGGTGCACCCGAAATATGGGCATAGGCAGCATGATCAAGGTTAATGGTGGTTCAATAACCAATAGTCTAAGAATGAAGTATCGACCATTAATCTTCAAAGCAATAGGGTTGCTAGAAGTACAGAATCCAAGCATAACAGTTCACTTGTGGGTATTCCGGTTAGCATCAACACGGGGACCAAGAAATGAATGTAGATGGCGAGATGTATCACTTGTATCAAGAATTTTTAAGAGGTGGAGAAATCCTTGCAACATCCTTGACATAAAGGACCGTAATACTTCAAGGTAGAGCATAATACAAGCTGGATAGCAAGGAACTCAAGTTACAGCACAAAACATAAACAACTTTGTGTTGGAGGGAAGGCAACGATGTTGTCGATGATAACACAAATCGTCGAGGGCAAGGAAGGTATTTCTCGTCATGAATTTTATTGATATCCTGAAGGATTTAAATTGTTGATGGTGATTACGACACAATTCACCGGGAGGTTTCATGAGATTGCCATCGGACAGCGACGTCATCAAGCAAAAGGAATGGTGAAGCAAAAAGACTACTGGAACCACGGATGCGACACAAACTCAGAATCAAGTTTGTTGTTCAAGGCAATATGATATGACGAGGGAGATCGACGTAAGGTTAGCTCAGCGTCGGAAATTTGTGCTCCGGGAAGGACCAGACAGCAGTTAAAATTAGCACGATAACGGTGTAGCCGATCAGGCAAGGAATGACGTGAGGGAGTATTAAACTTCTCAACAACAAAGTACTAGGAGTACTAAATCATAATGTTGATTCGATTCACTAAACGATGTTCTCGGTTGACGACAACCTAGAACCCATGAAGTGACAATGACAGGGAAAGGTAGTACTTCATTAAAAGTTCATAAGATGTAGTTCAATGGCATGATATCCTCGAGATAAAAGGGGTAATACTCGAAGGTAGATCATAATAGAGGTTGGGCAGGCAGATTGATCTCTAGAAGACAAGTTCTTTAACTTGTCCGAGACATGGATCAAAGAAGAACAATCATGGTCGGATCCACGGTTGCAAAGGATCAATTCACAGATACCAGATGAGATTTATCAAGGAAATAGTTATTATTACAAGAAGCTTCCATGATAGGATCTACATCGTGTCAATGGGCATGAACACAAAGTTCAAGGTCGACTCCCACTTCTCTAATGCATAACCTTTCACTTACTTCTCACTTTGATAATATTGTAGTGTTGGAATTTTATCTAGTAGAACACCAGAAGAGTATGGCTTGTGAAAACTTTCGGGTTCTCACGGATTAGGGGAAGGCATAGGTTCAACCCATCAGGCATCTTAGTAACATATACCACAAGTTTCAAAAGTAAATACACAAGCTCGAAAGCAGAGCATGGTTGGCCAAGCAGAGGATACAATTTACCAAAAGCATTATGTATCAGGGGAAGAACTCACGAGGTGATTGAATATGAAGGACATTGTCGCATAACAATCCAACAATGGATCGGGCGATCCACAACGGAGCTGATGTGAGTACCGGTACTCACTCAGAGGAAGAAAGAATGCAGAGGCATCACATTCAAGAACCACCTGATTAGTCTGATGCTTAAATAGAAAGAAATTATGGTTTCCAAAACGAAGGATCAGAAGCAGACGCTCTGGTCAAGGATGGATAAGTTGAAAACCCTTAGTTGGACAATCAATAAAGGTTTAAATTGCCGAGAACCAACTCATGTCTGGAATGACATCTGAGTCGGAAAGATAATTTAAAAAGGATAACCTGATGACTGCGTGCGTACGCACATATTGAATCAATAGGCTCAAAATGACTAAGACAAGGGATGTTATCGAGGACTACTAGTCATATAGAATTAACCATAATGCAAGAAGGCAAGAATTTCAAGAATAACAGGCTGCAGAGGATTTTCGAAAGATCGAAAGGTATTCCAAAGAATTTTGTGAGACGCATGAACAATTGAGAATAACGGATCCTCGATAAATGTGTGAGAGAAAAAAAACTGTAAGGGTTTTCATGCGAAATAAAACTGCAAGACAGTAAACTCAAAGGATTCTCGGGACAACGGAGAATAGTTCGAGGCATCTTGTAACAACAAGAGCGACGAGAAATGATTATGAGAATGACAAGTGCATGTAGATATCCATAGGGATATATCGGTGGCAGTGAATTGCAAAGGCGATGAGCTCAAGGGTCTTGAGAAAATATTGAGGGATATCCTCAGAATCTTCTGGCAAAGCAGGTGATCTTCCAAAATGAGGTCTCTCCAGGATAAATAGCTACAAGAACCTAGAGTTAGAGTTAGCAAAATCATTTAACCCGAATAGAAGAGAGATCAGAGTCCAAGAGTATAGACAAGGAGTAAAAGATCCTAATACCACCCAATGGCGACATGGGCCCATAAGCCGCACATCCATGTTAGTAAAAACTTTTTCAATGACTAGACTCAACTTCGGCCAAGGGGTTTGGAAGGGGGATTCCTACATGCAGTTGGCTCTAATACCAACTTATGACGCCCCCGATTCAATCATACACTAATCATGCACGCAAGTGTGTACGATCAAGATCAGGGACTCACGGGAAGATATCAACACAACTCTAAAAGTAAAATAAGTCATACAAGCATCATATTACAAGCCAGGGGCCGCGAGGGCTCGAATACAAGTGCTCGAACATAAACGAGTCAACAGAAGCAACAATATCTGAGTACAGACATAAGTTAAACAAGTTGCCATAAGATGGCTAGCACAAACTGGGATATAGATCGAAAGAGGCGCAGGCCTCCTGCCTGGGATCCTCCTAAACTACTCCTGGTCGTCGTCAGCGGCCTGCACATAGTAGTAGGCACCTCCAGTGTAGTAGGAGTCATCATCGACGGTGGCATCTGGATCCTGGGCTCCAACGTCTGGTTGCGGCATCCGAGAAGAAAAGGAAAGAGGGGAAAAAGAGGGAGCAAAGCAAGCATGAGTAGTCATCCAAAGTACTCGCAAGCAAGGATCTACACTACATATGCATGGGTATATGTGTAAAGAGGCAATATCGATGGACTGAACTGCAGAATGCCAGAATAATAGGGGGATAGCTAGTCCTATCGAAGACTACGCTTCTGGCAGCCTCCATCTTGCAGCATGTGGGAGAGAGTAGATTGAAGTCCTCCAAGTAGCATCGCATATCATAATCCTACCCGACGATCCTCCCCTCGTCGCCCTATGAGAAAGCGATCACCGGGTTGTCTCTGGAACTTGTTTGGGTGTGTTTTATTAAGTATCCAGTTCTAGTTGTCATAAGGTCAAGGTACAACTCCGGGTCGTCCTTTTACCGAGGGACACGACCATTCGAATAGATCAACTTCCCTATAGGGGTGCACCACATAACCCAACACGCTCGATCCCCTTTGGCCGGACACACTTTCCTAGGTCCTGCCCGGCCTCGGAAGATCAACACGTCGCCGCCCTACCTAGGCACAACAGAGAGGTCAGCACGCCGGTCTAAATCCTATGCGCGCAGGGGTCTGGGCCCATCGCCCATTACACACCTGCATGTTGCGTACGCGGATGATGAGCAGACCTAGCAACCTCTGTTACAAAGGAAGTTGCGTTACGCGGTCCAACCCGGCGCACGCCGCTCAGTCGCTGACGTCAAGAAGGCTGCGGCTGATACCACGACATCGAGTGCCCATAAGTGTTCCCGCATAGTTGGTTAGTGCGTATAGGCCAGTGGCCATACTCAGGTCAAATACCAAGATCTCGTTAAGCGTATTATTTTGAAGTAATCGCGGACGCCGACCAGGGCCAGGCCCACCTCTACCGGGAAGGAGCCACCTGTCCTTCTAGCCCCCATATCTGAATCACTTGCGGGTACTCAACGAGCCGACCCGACTTTAGTCACCATCTGAATAGTATGCATATATGTATAGTATATACCCGTGATCACCTACAGAGTGATCACGGCCCGATAGTATAGCAAGGCAGACGAACAAGAATGTAGGGCCACAGATGATAAACTAGCATCCTATACTAAGCATTTAGGATTGCAGATAAGGTATCAACAACTATAGCAACAATGACAGGCTATACAACAGAATAGGATTAACCGAACAGTAACATACTACACTACTCTAATGCAAGCAGTAGAGGAAAGAGTAGGCGATATCTGGTGATCAAGGGGGGGCTTGCCTGGTTGCTCTGGCAAGAAGGAGGGGTCGTCAACTCCATAGTCGTACTGGGTAGCAGCGGCATCGGTCTCGTAGTTTACCGGAGAGAAGAGGGGGAAAAAACAATAAATACAGTGCAAACATAAGCATGATGATGCAAGACATGACAATGAGCGGTGCTAGGTGTGCTCTAACGCGACACTAGGTGGTACCGGCGAAGGGGGGAAACATCCGGGAAAGTATCCCCGGTGTTTCGCGTTTTCGGATAGATGAACCGGAGGGGCAAAGTTGCGTGTTCGCCATGCTAGGGATGTGTGGCGGATAATCGAACTACATATTTGGATGTGTCTCGTCGTTCTGAGCAACTTTCATATATAAAGTTTTTCCATCCGAGTTACAGATTATTTATTATTAATTTTCAAAGTTTTATTATTTTTTTGGATTTCTTACATTTATTTTTAATTCGAAATACTAAATGGGCTAATATGGTAAGTACACACAGGTGAGTATCCTCCAAAGGCATACAAGTGGGGCCCTGGTCAAAGTCAACAGTCAAGTTTTGACTGGTCAATATTGTCAGTTGGGACCCGGTTGTCATTGACTTGGCTAGTTAAACCTTATCCATTGGAATAGTGTACGAGTCCCACGTGTCATTTGCACATAATTTTAACTAGGGGTTATTTAGTGGTGGGGACTAACTGTCAGTGGGTGTTTTGTGCTAGGCTTAGAGCTAATCAACAAATAGGCCCCTAATCTAATCTGGGATGTCCCATCCATTGCATGGCTGTACATCACGCACAAGGACACACACGCACATGGCCATGGCCATGGCGTGGCCAAGATGTGTGAGCAGCAGCTAGCAGCGACGGACCATGCTTCGGTGCCTTAAGGCACCTACCTTTGTGTCTATGACATGTGGGTCCAACAGGTGACTGACCCACATGTCAGTGACCCAAAGGCAGGTGCCTTTAAGGCACCGAAGCTGTGTCCAGCAGCGACCACAGGGGAAAGTAGTAGCGGCAAGTAGCTGTGGCCGCGGCCAAGCAGCAGCGGCTGCACGCGGCGCTGGCCGGTGCGGTCGGCGAGCAGGGGCGAGGGCGCTGGGGGCGAGCAGCAGGCGAGTGCAGGTGTGAGTGCGTGCGGCCGACTACAGCGACACCGCAGCGGCGAGGCAACGCACGGGGCCGCGGGGTGGACAATAGGGGCGCGGGGCGGTACCGGGCGACGTCAAGCGGCAGGCACGCATGAGCAGTCGAAGGCGAGGCGGCGGGCGAGCGCAGTAGCAGGAGCGGCGGTAGCAAGCAAAGCATAGCTACAGTAGGCGGCGGCACGAGCAACATCAGCTAGTATGCACGTATGCGTACACGTACATGGGAGCTCGGACGAGCTTAAGAAGATGCAGGGGAGGAAGTAGAGCTCACACCGGAGCTCAAGGAGGACTAAGGGATGCCGGAGCTGCTCGAAGTTGGGCGAATCGAAGACGAACAGAAGCGGTTGTCGACGGAGGGGATCGATAGATGCGGCGCCGTCTTGTCGATCCGGCTCGAGGCAGTCCACTTCGGGGTTAAGGACGATGGCCTGCGTCTTCTGGACACTAAGGCTTGGCACGGGAGTGCTCGAGGCCACGGCAACGGCGACGACACAGCAACGGCAACACGCGAATGAGCTCGGGAGGGAGAGAGAGCATGGAGGGAGGGATTAGGGCATGCTAGGTTTCTTCCGCGAGGGAGAGGGGGCTGGGTGCGGCCTTATCCCCTCCACGGATCGTCAGATGGGTGGCGCGTGGGAGTTGTCGGCAAGTGCGCCGGTCGATGGGCGACACGCCCTGTCTCCGCTCCTGTAGCGAGGAGGGAGGTGACCCGGTTGGGCTGGGCAAGGTCTGCTAGCTGGGCCTGTTGGCCTAGTAGGGGGGTTGTTTTCTGTTTTGTTTTTCTTTTTACTTGTTTTCCCTTTTTGTCTTCTTTTATTTACCAGTTTGTTTTTGTTTTATAAAATACAAAGTTGTACCTAGATTAGTATTTCAATCTAGTCCACTGCCACAAAATTTGAACTCCAAAATAAAATAGTTTATAATTTTACTAATTATAAAAAGGCATTTAATTATTTGTTTATGTTGCTGTTTTATTTACTTTAGAGCACTGAAATATTTTATAGGAATGTGGTTTCTTCACCACAATTACATATGAATTATTTGCTACACCTAGAACATTTTAGTTTTGACTTTCGAGTTTTTTTTAATTATTTGACTTTGTTTTAAAATAGAATTTTGAATCGGTTTGAATCAGCACGAGATTAACATTAGTAATCGTGGTGTCGTGGCATCAATAGTACAGGGTTATTGTAGCTTAATCATCTGGGCGTCACATTTGATTACCCACTGTATGCTATGTTCAAGAGAGAAGCCTCTAGTGAAAACTATGGCCCCCGGGTCTATCTTTATCTTATATTAAAACATGAAAATATTTTGCTACAATTTATTTACTTTTATTTTATTTTGTCTTTTTGTTTATCTATCTATCACTATGAGATTTGATCCTTGCAATTAACCGCCAAGGGACTGACAACCCCTTGTTTGCGTTGGGTACAAGTATTTGTTATTTTGTCTGTAGGTGATGTTCACGAGGTCTTGCGTGGTTCTCCTACTGGATTGATAACCCTGTTTCTTACCTGAGGGAAATACTTATCTATACTGTACTGCATCATCCTCTCCTCTTCGGGGAAATCCCAACGCAACTCACAAGTAGCAGGAAGAATTTCTAGCGCTGTTGCCGGGAAGACATCACAATACCTATCAAGTACCATCACATACACTTTCATCTTCTTGCATTTATTTTCATTTTCCATTTGCCTCTCGTTTTCATCTCCCACACTTCTAAAACATTCTCATAAAAATACGAAAATATTTTTTGTTTGCCTTTTTGCTTGAGTTGTCGCGATGTCTCAAGAAAATACAAAGTTGTGTGAGTTTTCCAACACTAACAACAAAGATTTTATTAGTACTCCGATGGATCCTCCCGCCACTAGTGCAGAGTCTTGTGATATTAATGCCCCTTTGTTAAATCTTGTTATGAAAGAACAATTTTCTAGTAGTCCTAATGAAGATGCTGCATCCCATCTTAACACTTTTGTTGAATTGTGTGACATGCAAAAGAAAAAAAAGATGTGGATAATGATATTGTCAAATTAAAATTATTTCTGTTCTCACTATGAGAGCACGTTAAAATTTGGTTTTTTTCCATGCCACAAAATAGTATTGATTCTTGTGATAAGTGTAAGGATGTTGTTATTGCCAAGTATTTTCCTCCCACGAAAACTATTTCTCTCAGAAATAAAATTATGAATTTTAAGCAACCTGAGCATAAACATGTTGCCCGATCTTGGGAGAGGATGAAATTAAAGATACGAAATTGCCCTACTCATGGTTTAAGTCTATGGATCATACAATTTTTTTTGTGCGGGATTGAACTTTATTTCTAGAAATCTTTTAGATTCCGCCGTGGGTGGTACTTTTATGGAAATCACACTAGCAGAAGCTATAAAATTGCTTGATAATTTATGGCAAATTATCCACAATGGCATACTAAAAAAGTCCTACTAGTAAAAAAGTGAATTCTGTTGGAGAAATTAATACTTTGAGTGATAAAGTAGATGCGGTTATGAAAATGGTTGCTAGTAAGAGTGCTCATATTTTATCGTAATGATGTGCCATTCTCAACTTTGATTGAGCAAAATAATGATCCCGTAGATGTGCATTTTGTCTCACGAGATAATTTCAATAGTAATGCTTATAGAGGTAATTTTAATCCTTGGCCATTTCATGGAAATTCCTCTAATAATTATGGTAATTCCTATGGTAATTCTTATAATAATAATAATAGGATGCCCTCTTATCTTGTAAGTAATATTAAAGAATTTATTAATTATCAAAAGGTTTTCAATACTATGATAGAAGAAAAAATGAGTAAAGTTGATGATATGTCTAGGAGCATGGATCGAATTGTTCATGATGTGGAAAATATCAAATCTAAAACTTTGCCAACCAAGATTGTATTAATGAGTCCATTAAAGCTCTCTATTTTTCCAATGATGAAAGTAAAGAAAGAACCGTTAGGTTGAGGGCTAAGCAAAATTTCCTAAAAAAAGCGATTCTGCCCGGTTTTTATCATAATCATGATGAAGATATTAAAATGATTGATGTCTTGCTACTTCTTGAGCTTGCATTGGTTTTTCCCTTGAAGAGGAAAGGGTGATGCAACAAAGTAGAGATAATTATTTTCCTTAGTTAGAGAACTAAGGTATCAATCCAGTAGGAGACAACACACAACACACAAAACACCAATACCTGCACAAACAATCAAACAACTTGCACCCAACGCGATAAAGGGGTTGTCAATCCTTTCACGGTCACTTGCAAAAGTGAGATCTGATAGATATAGATGAAACTAAACAGAAGAAAAGTAAATATTTTTGGGTTTTTGGTTTATAGATTTGAAAGTAAAAGATTGCAAAATAGTAGATCAGAAACTTATATGATGCAAAATAGACCTGGGGGCCATAGGTTTCACTAGAGGCTTCTCTCAAGATAGCAAATAATAGGGTGGGTGAACAAATTACTGTTGAGCAATTGATAGAAAAACGCAAAGTTATGACGATATCTAAGGCATTGATTATGCAATACAGGCATCACATCCGTGTCAAGTAGACCAAAATGATTCTGCATCTACTACTATTACTTCACACATCGACCGACCCTTGACTGAATCTAGAGTATTAAGTTCATAAAGAACAGAGTAACACATTAAGTAAGATGACATGATGTAGAGAAATAAACTCAAGCATTATGATGTAAACCCCATGTTTTTATCCTCGATGGCAAAAATAAAATACGTGCCTTGCTGCCCCTATTGTCATTGGGAAAGGACACCACAAGATTAAACCCAAAGCTAAGCACTTCTCCCATTGCAAGAAAAACCAATCTAGTTGGCAAACTAAACTGATAGTTCGAAGAGAATTACAAAGATACCAAATCATGCATATAAGAATTCAGAGAAGATTCAAATAATATTCATAGATAAGCTGATCATAAATCCACAATTCATTGGATCTCCACAAACACACTGCAAAAGAAGATTACATCGGATAGATCTCCAAGAACATCAAGGAGAACATGGTATTGAGGATCAAAGAGAGAGAAGAAGCCATCTAGCTACTAGCTATGGACCCGTAGGTCTCAGGTAAACTACTCAGGCTTCATCGAAAGGGCAATAGAGTTGATTTAGAGCCCTCCATGATCGAATCCCACTCGGGCAAGATGCTGAAAAAGGCCCATAGATAGGATCTCACGGGTACAAAAGGTTGCAGTGGTGGAAAAGTGTTTTCGTGGATGCTTCTGGTGGTTTGGCGATATATGCGAATATATAGGACGAAGAAGTAGGTCGGTGGAGTCACGTGGGTCCCACAAGGCAGGGGCGTGCCCTACCCCTTGGGAGCCCTCCCCCCTTGTGGCCGCCTCGTGGCTCTTCCGACTTGATCTCTAGGTATCTCGGGTGTCTTCTGCTCCCAGAAAAATCATCGCGAATGTTTTATTCCATTTGGACTCCGTTTGGTATTCCTTCTCTGCGAAGCTTAAAAACAAGGAAAAAACAGGAACTAGCATTGGGCTCTAGGTTAATAGGTTAGTCCCAAAAATAATATAAATAGCATATTAATGCATATAAAACACCCAAAACAGATAATATAATAGCACTGAACAATCAAAAATTATAGATACGTTGGAGACGTATCATGTCTCACCCATTGAATATTTGTTTAGTGATATAAAATTTGATGAAAAGGGGACTGAAGATGAGTCAACTTTAGCTAGAAGGCCCCCCCATTGTTCGGAGGGTGACGATCTTAATTTTTTTTGATAAAAGTGGGTTTGGAGAGGTCAAAACTTTAAATAGTGATGTGCCCATTACTTTGTATTTCAAGGATTTCAATATGATATTTGTTCTTTAATTGAGTGTATTTCCTTGTCGCAATCCATGATAAATTCACCCATTGCTTACGAACAAAATAAAGCTTTTACTAAACGTATTGTAGAAGCTATGATGAAAGCTTTAGAAGAAAAGCTAGAATTGGAGGTTTCAATACCTAGAAAATTATATGATGAATGGGAACCTACTACTAAAATAAAGATCAAAAACTATGAGTGCAAAGGTTTATGTGATTTGGGTGCTAGCATTGCCACAATACCAAAATCTTTATGTGATGTGCTAGGCCTTCATGATTTGGATGAATGTTCTCTTAATTTGCACTAAGCGGATTCCACTATTAAGAAACCTTTGGGTAGAATAAATGATGTTCTTATTCTTACAAATAGGAATTATGTGCCTATTGATTTCATTGTTCTTGATATTGATTACAATAGGTCTTGTCCCATAATACATGGTAGACCTTTTCTATGAACTGTAGGTGCTATTATTGTTATGAAAGAAGGCGATATAAGATTTCAATTTCCATTAAAGAAGGGTATGGAAAACTTCCCTATAAAGAGAATTAAGCGACCATTTGATTCTATTATGAGGGCCACCTATGGAATTAATTTGAAGGATGACAATACTTGAAACTATGCATTATGCCTAGCTAGGGGCATAAAACAATAGCGCTTGTTGGGAGGCAACCCAATAGCTATCATTATTTTTCATGTTTCTTTCCTGTTTTTGGTGTGCACACAGTTATGCTATTGTTATGGTGGTACTTTTGTGTTTAAATTAGTGTTTGTGCCAAGTAAAGCCTTTTAGATGATTTGGATGATAGTTGCTTTGATTCTGTGAGAGAACAGAAACTTTTGCTCCTAGTAGCAGAATTGTTTAGATTCATCGGAATGTGATAAATTTCTGAATTTTTTACACATGATTTATATTTAAATTTCAAACGTTGTGCTATTTTTTTCACAATTTTTGGAGATACAAAAGTATTGTCATTATCCAAATCATTACAGACTATTCTCTTTTTGACAGATTCTGTTTTGGTTGCATTGTCTACTTTTTTTTAATGAATCTATGGATTGTATCGGGGGTTATAAGTCATGGTGAAGTTAGAATACAGTAGGTATTATGCAATAATTAAATATGAATGGGTTTACAATAGTGCCTAAAGTGATGATTTGCTTGTTATACTAAGGGTTCTCACGGGTTTTCTGTTGAGTTTTGTGCGCTGAAGTTTTCAAGTTTTGAGTGAGATCGCAGTGGATGAAGGAATAAGGACTGGCAAGAGATGAAGCTTGGGGATGCCCGTGGCACCCCAAGGTAATATTCAAGGATACCCAATCGTCTAAGCTTGGGGATGCCCGGATGGCATCCCCTATTTCTTCTACCAACCATCGGTAAATTACTTGGTGCTATATTTTTATTCATCACATGATATGAGTTTGGCTTGGAGCGTCGTGTATTATATGTGTCTTTACTTTGTTTGCTTTTTAGTTTGCCACAATCATCTTTTTTGGACACACCTTTCTGAGAGGGACACACATTATTCGTGATCTGTTAGAATACTCTTTGTGCTTCACTTATATCTTTTGAGCTAGGAAGTTGCTCTAGTACTTCACTTATATCTTTTAGAGCATGGCGGTGGTTATATTTTAAAGAAATAGTTTCACTCTCATGCTTCAATTATATCATTCTGAGAGTTGATAATAGTAATGGCAATATGCACAAGTTATGAAATTGGTCCTAATATGGTAGGTATTCAAGAGGGATACAATAAAAACTTTCATGCAGATCCTTGAATATGATAAGTTTGATTCCTTGCAATAGTTTTGCGATATAAATATTGTAATATGTGGGAGGTACTAGTGAATGATTATTATTTTAGTAAGATTATTGTTGTTAAGGTTTATGATTCCTGAAGCATGCATGTGTGGTCTCTCTTTATGTTAAGAAGTTGGAGCACGATTTATTATTGAGTGTCTTCCTTTGCGTGACGGTCGGGGGAGCGCGATGGTTAACTCCTACCAACCTCCCCCCAAGGAGCATGCATAGTAGTACTTTGCTTCGAGGGCCTAATAAAATTTTGCAATAAGTATGTGAGTTCTTTATGACTAATGTGAGTCCATGGATTATATGCACTCTCACCTTTCCGCCATTTGCTAGCCTCTTCGGTACTGTGCATTGCCCTTTCTCACCTTGAGATGTGGTGCAAACTTCGCCGATGCATTCAAACCCCGTGATATGATATGCTCTATCACACATAAGCCTCCTTATATCTTCCTCAAAATAGCCACCATACCTACCTATTATGGCATTCCATAGCCATTCTGAGATATATTGCCATGCAACTTCCACCATTCCATTTTAATGACACACATCATCATTGTCATATTGCTTTGCATGATCATATAGCTGACATAGTATTTGTAGATCAGCAACTGTTCATCATTTTTATACATGTTACACTAGATCATTGCACATCCTGGTACACCCCCAGAGGCATTCATATAGTCATATTTGTTCTAGCATCAAGTTGTAATTTTGAGTTGTAAATAAATAGAAGTGTGATGATCATCATTATTCATTATTAGAGCATTGTCTCAAGTGAGCAAATAAAATAAAAAAGAGGCCAAAAAGAGACCATGAAAAAAAGAGGCCAAAAAGAGCCCAACGGAAAAAGGAAAAAATAATAATAAACGAGAGAAAAAGAGAGAAGGGGTGATAACCCACAAGTATCGGGGATCGCAACAGTTTTCGAGGGTAGAGTATTCAACCCAAGTTTATTGATTCGACACAAGGGGAGCCAAAGAATATTCTCAAGTATTAGCAGCCGAGTTGTCAATTCAACCACACCTGAAAGACTTAATATCTGCATCAAAGTATTTAGTAGCAAAGTAGTATGGAAGTAACAGTAACGGTGGCAAAAGTAATAGTAGCAGTTTTGTAGCAATCGTAACAGTGGCAACAGAAAAGTAACTTAGCAAAGATCAATATGTGAAGAGCTCATAGGCAATGGATCAATGATGGATAATTATGTCGGATGGCATTCATCATGCAACAGTTATAACCTAGGGTGACACAGAACTATCTCCAATTCATCAATATACTGTAGGCATGTATTTCGAATATAGTCATACGTGCTTACGGAAAAGAACTTGCATGACATCTTTTGTCCTACCCTCCCGTGGCAGCGGGGTCCTATTGGAAACTAAGGGATATTAAGGCCTCGTTTTAATAGAGAGCCAGACCAAAGCATTAGCACTTAGTGAAAGTGCAACTAATCCCTGGGTGGTTTTGGTAATTCTTAACAACATATAGCTCATTGAACTAATGCTCTTTCAAGATGATCATTTCAGAAAGTTCAATGATTGGCATGGCATGGACTAGAGATGTGGACCCCTTAAAATGCTAAGGACACATATTGGCAACAAGCTCAAGACTCTACAGTTTCATTTTAAGTGATCCAAGATCACACTGAGTCCATAAGAAAGTCAATACTATTAAAAGGGGATGCGGTGTTGCTTAATGGCTAACTTGCTCAAAATGCTTAGTGATATGCTCAAAAAACCATCAACCACTTTCTCATTTCTACATATGTCCTAAACCTAAAAGTCAAACTCGGCCCCACCGATTTGATATATCCGGCGCCATCGAGTTCATTTGACATAGCAACTGCCACAAACCCTAAGCAGTCCACTTACACCGATAGGGATCTCGGTCTCATCGAGATGGGATTGCAAATTCTTTGTTTCCCTTTGTAATGTTTCGGTCTCACGAAATGAGCAATTGTTCCCACCGAGTCTGCAATGCAAACTCCCTGTTTCCTTTTTGTAACACTTCGGTCCCACCAAAGTGAGTGAATTATTCCCACCGAGTTTGCCTAACCAACTCCCTGTGTGCTTATTACTGAAATCAGTCCCACCGAGTTCATGTGATCGGTCTCACCGAGATTATGTTATGCCCTAACCCTAGCGCATCGGTCCCACGAGTTGATTGTATCGGTCCCACCAAAAAATCTAACGTTCATATTTTGACCTGAATTAGTCTGACCGAGTTTTACCATTCGGTCTCACCGTGTTTGGGAATCTGTGTGTAACGGTTAGATTTTGTGTGGAGGCTATATATGGCCCACCCATTCTTCATTCGTGGAGAGAGCCATCAGAATGTGCCTACACTTACACTACTCATTTTCTGAGAGAGAACCACCTACTCATGTGTTGAGACCAAGACATTCCATTCCAACCACAAGAATCTTGATCTCTAGCCTTCCCCAAGTTGCTTTACACTCAAATCAGCTTTCCACCATAGCCATATCTATGTGAGAGAGTTGAGTGTTGGGTAGACTATCATTTGAAGCACAAGAGCAAGGACTTCATCATCGACACACCATCATTACCTTTTGGAGAGTGGTGTCTCCTAGATTGGTTAGGTGTCACGTGGGAGCCTCCGTCAAGATTGTGGAGTTGAACCAAGGAGTTTCTAAGGGCAAGGAGATCGCCTACTTCGTGAAGATCAAGTGAGGCAAGTCCTTCGTGGGCGATGGCCTGGTGGGATAGACAAGGTTGCTTCTTCGTGGACCCTTCGTTGGTGGAGACCTCCGTGGACTCGCGCAGCCATTACCCTTCGTGGGTTGAAGTCTCCATCAACGTGGATGTACGATAGCACCATCTATCGGAACCACGCCAAAAATCTCCGTGTCAACATTGCGTTTGCTCCCTCCAAACTCCTCCCATTTACTTTCTTGCAAGGTGCATGCTTTACTTTCCACTGCTCATATACTCTTTGCATGCTTGCTTGAATTGTATTGTGATTGCTTGACTTGTGCTAAATTGCTAAAATCTGCCAAGAATTAAAATTGGGAAAAGGCTAGGTTTTTATTTGGTCAAGTAGTCTAATCAACCCCCCTCTAGACATACTTTCGATCATACAAGTGGTATCAGAGCTTTGGTCTCCATTTGCCTTGATTTCCATAGCTTTGGTGATCATAGCCTTGGTTTCACAACCTAGGAGAGTATGGCGTCTAGTGAGGGAAATTACCACCGTAGAGGTCCTTACTTTGATGGTACTAACTTTGCTAGTTGCAAACATAAGATGAAAATGCATATTCTTGGCCATAACCCTGCCGTTTGGGCTATTGTTTGGATTGGTTTTCAAGGTGAATTCTTCGATGGGAGAGAACCGAATCGTGAAGGACATGGTAAGATTGCAAATAATAACAGTTTCAGACTTTGCAGAAATAACATCAGGTTGCAATGTTTAGAGCTATCAAACAACATGTTACAGGAACTTATCATGGCAAACAAAGGCATGGCATGAATCTACTAATTGCATAGATCAAAAGTCCCTTACTGACCATGAGCCAAAAAGGATCAGAAAGTATGATGCCACCCATGTAAACATGGCAAGTTATATTACAGATTTAAACATGGCAGGAACAACAATAAGTAGGCATGTTGGTGAGCTTGAACCACTCACCATAGAGCAATACATGGCATGGCAAGGCAACCAACAGTAAGAAGACATGTTTATGAAGCTAAGCATGGCAAGAACAAGTTCATAGGATGCATGTATCACCAGGAAAACACATGACCAAAACTGAACTTCATGTTAACAGGTTGACAGCAACATCATTTAGCAAACTTTAGAGCAAGATAACAACATGTTACAGCAGGCTATAATTGCAACCAAGGGCATGAATGGATAGAGCATGACATGTAGATCAAAACATGTTTATAGAACAGCTCCAGATTATGCATAGAATGATTAGTAGAGGCATGTTTACATAGCAACAAAACATAACAGAATCTGTCAGGAAAACAGCAACAACAAGTGCCCTACTTAACAAGCTCGATGCACTCAACACACAACTCACAAAAATACATGGTTGGCACCACTGGAAAGATGGCATGGCATAGATCAACATACATGTAGAGCGCATGTTCATAAGATGCACACATCAAACATGGCAAAAATGACAAATGAGCAAGTCATAACAGTTTCAGCAGATTAACATCAACATGCACTCTTCCAACAGCATTTCAGGCATCAAAATGAGCTCAAATGAAAATGATGCAATGGAATGAAATGAAGTACTCGTTGAGACGAACAATTTGACATATTACACGCATGAAACGGAGCTACGGATGCAGAGATACGACGCGATGAACATGGCATGATTATGCAAGATTACTCGGGACTTAGTGGAAATATACCCTCCGGATCTGGATCTAGGGTTCGGGCATGCGAACCGAGGCGGGGCCGGAGCTTTGCCGGAGACGACGTGGATGGCGGATCAGGGTCGGGGAAGGCCGCCAGCGCCGGGGACGGCGAGCTGGGCGGCGGGCGCGGCAACCTCGGGCGACGCGCGGGAAGGAGCCGCGCAGGGAGCGGGGAGGCGCGGCTGCTCCGGGCGGTGGAGCGGGGCGGAGCGGAGCGGCTCGGGCGCGGCGCGGATGCGCCGGACGGCGCCGGGGAGGAGGCCGGGCGGCGGGGCGCGGCGCCGGCGAGCGGAGAGCTCGACGCGGGGGCGGCGCGACTTGATTTCCGCCCGGATCTCGCCGGATCCGGGTGCGGCGGCGGCGGGGGACTCCGGTGACGGCGAGGCAGCGGGAGGCGCGCCGGCGGGGCTGCGGCGGTGCACGCTGGCGAGGGCGCGGCGGCGGAGACGACGGGCAGGGGCGGCGGCGCGGGATCCGGGCCTAGCGGGCCGGATCTGGGCCTCGGCGGCGCGCTGGTCGGCGGCGGGGACACGTGTCGCGCTCTCACTGGAGCAGGGCGGCGGCGGGGACGGGCGGACATGTCCGGACGGCGGGGATTTTTTTCCGGTGGCGCGAGGATGAAGATGGCTAGGGTTTGGGGTAGAATGATCCGAAAATTTCGGGGGAGGTCTAGTTTTATAGGTAGAGGGAGCTAGGAGAGTCCAAATGAGGAGCGGTTTTCGCCCACACGATCGTGATCGACCGACCGAGAGCATGGAGGGGATTTAGGTGGGTTTTGGCTCACTTTGGAAGGGGTGTTGGGCTGCACACAAAAGAGGCCTTTACGGTTACCCGGTTAACCGTTGGAATATCAAACGACCTCCAAATGGCACGAAACTTGACAGGCGGTCTACCGGTGCTATACCAAGGCCGCTTGGCAAACCTCGGGCCATTCCGAGAAAGTTTAACACCCACACAAGAAAAGAGGCAAAAAGGGGGATTTAAAAGATAATCAAGGAAAAGAATCATGAATGAATCACCGTAAGAATTCGGAAATGACTGATGAAAGAGAATGAATCACCGGGAAAAATTAGAACCAATATGCTAGAGGGGATTTTAGATGCAAAAGAACAAAGAGATCATGAGTTGATTAAAGAACACTTGAACGAAGCACCGGGATAAATAGAGAACGAATCTGAAAACTTAGAACGAAGAAATCTTCCGAAAAGATGGCCTCCGGATGATCGAGAGAGAAAGCAACTCCTGAAATGCTCCGGATGAATGAAAAGAATTTGCATGACTTGAAACAATTTGATAGGATAACACCGAGCTAGCACCACGAATCTCCAGGAGAATGGACAAGATTTAGAGGAAAAACTCTTCTTCGGTCTTCAAACGACGACGAGAAACACCACCAAAATTACTGAGGTACTCCGGGAGAATGAAAAGCGAAGAGGTTGAGCCAACAATGAAAAGAATTTAAACGAGATCTTGGAGAAGGCATGTGACTGATGGAATTCATTCTTACGTCACACTTGAAAGAATTTGAGAATAGCTCCGGGGAAACCAAAGAGTCAGGTAAGATCCTGGGAAAAGACCTGTGGGTTAGGGCCCACTAAAAGAAAACACCGTTGGAAAAGATTGTTGAAGAGATAGGTGATGCACCGGAACAATTGAAATATTTGAATGAGGTGACAACCTCGAATTAATTGGAACATAGACGAATCTTCTAAGATGTCTTGAACACTCTGGAAGGATAAACTGGCGAGAGGCGAACGAACAAGGAGAACACTTGATCCAAGGAAAAAGAATGTGATCAACACGAAAACTTGAATTGAATCCACCGGAAAAGAAAAAGAGATGAAGAATGTCAAACAAAAGAGAATTCACCGGTTGGAATAATTGAGGGAAGACTGAAGAGACTCCGTACGAATGAAAATTGATTCTCAGACTCCGGAAAGAAAAAGGGTGGGAGGGCGGGGAAAACACAGGCAACTGGAAGGGGAAATCGACGACTAACTTGAAGAGAACGCACCGGTTGAAAGAAAACAAAGGCTTCACACGAGTAGGAAGGATACTCGATTACAGACTCCGGTTCCGAGAGGAAGAAGGGAGGGCGGGTGGGAAAAGAAAACACTGAGGATTGAACTTGGCAAAGATGAAGAGGCTCGAGTCAACTTGACGAGAAATGCACCAGATGAAAAGAGCTAAGGAACAACTACCGGAAAACCAACTGCGTGATCCTAAAGAAAATTTGAAGGGGAAGAGGAGTAATTCAAAACACCTACGTCAAGATTCCTCACCAGAGCGACAAAGGGGCAGAGGAGTAAAAAGAATTCCTACTCTCCGATATAAGTAGACTCCGAAAACAGTTTTTTTTTCTAGACTCAACAACGGCCAAACTACACGATCAATCAAGGGGGGCTCCTAGGGTCGGTCGAGCCTCTGATACCAACCTGTCACGCCCAATATGCGACCCTATCTAAAAGGAACTCGAAGGTCCCACCAAGGATAGACCCGCATATTGAAACGCTTTTGCAAGGTGGATATCATTACATCAACATTACATAATAGATGGGGATACATACAAAAGGCATACAATGCCACATGAATACAACAATACATCATATACAAGATCAACATCCGACTACGGTTGAAACATAAACAGAAACTCAAATGGCATCCACCCTGCTAGCCCAGGCTGCCGACCTGGAACATATCCCTTGATCGAAGAAGCAGAAGAAGAACTCGAAAACAAGCAAACATCGCTCTCGCGTCAAGATCATCGCAACCTGTACCTGCAACTGTTGTTGTAGTAATCTGTGAGCCACGAGGACTCAGCAATCCCATTACCATGGGTATCAAGACTAGCAAAGCTTAATGGGAAAGGAAGGGGTAAAGTGGTGAGGTTGCAGCAGCGGCTAAGCAAGTATGGTGGCTAACATACGCAAATGAGAGCGAGAAGAGAAACAAAGGAACGGTCGTGAAGCTAGCAATGATCAAGAGGTGATCCTGAACACCTACTTACGTCAAACATAACCCAGAAACCGTGTTCACTTCCCGGACTCTGCCGAGAAGAGACCATCACGGCTACACACGCGGTTGATGCGTTTTAATTCGGATCAAGTGTCAAGTTGTCTACAACCGGACATTAACAAATTCCCATCTGCCACATAACCGCGGGCACGGCTCTCGAAAGTTTATACCCTGCAGGGGTGTCCCAACTTAGCCCATGACAAGCTCTCGCGATCAACGAAGGAATAGACCTTCTCCCAGGAAGACCCGATCAGTCTCGGAATCCCGGTTTACAAGACATTTCGACAATGGTAAAACAAGACCAGCAAGACCGCCTGATGCGCCGACATCCCGATAGGAGCTGCACATATCTCATTCTCAGGGCAACACCGGATAAGCGAAGTGTACAGGTACCGACGAATCCAAGTTGCCAAGGAATGGTCCCGCACGGTGCTCTAGTTTGGACCAACACTTAGACAAGCATTGGCCCGGGGGGGCTATAATAAAGATGATCCTTGGGTTAATTACTCCCAAAGGAAAGGTAGGTGGTGGTGAGGCAAATGGTAAAACCAAGGTTGGGCCTTGCTGGACAAGTTTTATTCAAAGCGAACTGTCAGGGGGGTCCCATAAATCACCCGACCGTGTTAGGAATGCAAAATCCGGGAACATAACACCGGTATGACGGAAACTAGGGCGGCAAGAGTGGAACAAAACACCAGGCATAAGGCCGAGCCTTCCACCCTTTACCAAATATATAGATGCATTAATTAAATAAGAGATATTGTGATATCCCAACATAAACCCTGTCCACCATGGGGAAATCTTCAACTTCACCTGCAACTAGCAACGCTATAAGAGGGGCTGAGCAAAGCGGTAACATAGCCAAGCAATGGTTTGCTAGGAAGGGTGTCAAAGGTTAGAGGTTCATGGCAAATTGGGAGGCTTGAAGAGCAAATGATAGGTAACGCAGCAAAGCGATAGATCGAAGCAACTAGCATAGCAATGATAGTAGTGAGATCCAGGGTAGCGGTCATCTTGCCTGAAATCCCGCAAGGAAGAAGGACGAGTCCATGAAGAAGATGAAGCCACGAAGACGAACCACACGTAGATGAACGCATCATCACGATCGCAACGAAACGGAAACTATCGAGAAGAAGCACACAACATAGTAAACACACCAAACATAGACAAGACATGATGCACAACAAGCATGATGCATGACAAGGCTACATGAGGCTACTCATGGCAAGAGATGATGCAACCAAGAACAACACATCAAGGCAAGTTTAAATGAGGCCGGAAACAACATATAACAATTCCGGTAAGTCCTCATATGCAAATTTCGAAATTGGTCCAGAACTGAATAAACCTTATGTTCAAGTTGTTAAACAGCAAGTTAAGACGCACCAAGATGATCTACACGAAATTCTAGTCAAGTTACATATAAAGTTCATTAGATTCAGAGCTACGGCATAGAAGATATGAGCAAAACAAGTTAAACATGCCATTGATGCAAAATGCACTCAAACATCAAGCAAACACACCAAAACAACGATGCAACATGATAATATGAAACTACATGAAAAATCAAGCAAGTTTCATATAGAGCACACTCAAAACGGAGCAACGGTGCAACACACACACACACTATACAAGTCATAGCAACAATCTGTCCATAACAGCAACTAGGCATCTTGCAAGCATCAAAACAATATGCTACAGCACCACAATATGAAAACAAAAGGCATGGGCATGAAGTACACGTAAAGCACTAAAAACATGAACACTGAGCTATCTCCAGAAATCACTAGAACATGCTCAAAAGGACATGGTAAGATTGCAAATAATAACAGTTTCAGACTTTGCAGAAATAACATCAGGTTGCAATGTTTAGATCTATCAAACAACATGTTACAGGAACTTATCATGGCAAAAAAAGGCATGGCATGAATCTAGTAATTGCATAGATCAAAAGTCCCTTACTGACCATGACCCAAAAAGGATCAGAAAGTATGATGGCACCCATGTAAACGTGGCAAGTTATATTACAGATTTAAACATGGCAGGAACAACAATAAGTAGGCATGTTGGTGATCTTGAACCACTCACCACAGAGCAATACATGGCATGGCAAGGCAACCAACAGTAAGAAGACATGTTTATGAAGCTAAGCATGGCAAGAACAAGTTCATAGGATGCATGTATCACTAGGAAAACACATGACCAAAACTGAACTTCATGTTAACAGGTTGAGAGCAACATCATTTAGCAAACTTTAGAGCAAGATAACAACATGTTACAACAGGCTATAATTGCAACCAAGGGCATGAATGGATAGAGCATGACATGTAGATAAAAACATGTTTATAGAACATCTCTAGATTATGCATAGAATGATTAGTAGAGGCATGTTTACAAAGCAACAAAATATAACAGAATCTGTCAGGAAAACAGCAATAGCAAGTGCCCTACTTAACAAGCTCGATGCACTCAGCACACAACTCACAAAAATACATGGTTGGCACCACTAGAAAGATGGCATGGCATAGATCAACATACATGTAGAGCTCATGTTCATAAGATGCACACATCAAACATGGCAAAAATGACAAATGAGCAAGTCATAACAGTTTCAGCAGATTAACATCAACATGCACTCTTCCAACAGCATTTCGGGCATCAAAATGATCTTAAATGAAAATGATGCAATGGAATGAAATGAAGTACTCGTTGAGACTAACAATTTGACATATTACACGCACGAAACGGAGCTACGGATGCAGAGATACGACGCGATGAACATGGCATGATTATGCAAGATTACTCGGGACTTAGTGGAAATATACCCTCCGGATCTGGATCTAGGGTTCGGGCACGCGAACCGAGGCGGGGCCGGAGCTTCGCCGGAGACGACGTGGATGGCGGATCAGGGTCGGGGAAGGCCGCTGGCGCTGGGGACGGCGAGCTGGGCAGCGGGCGCGGCGACCTCGGGCGACGCGCGGGGCGGAGCCGCGCGGGGAGCGGGGAGGCGCGGCAGCTCCAGGCGGTGGAGCGGGGCGGAGCGGAGCGGCTCGGGCGCGGCGCGAAGGCGCCGGACGGCGCCGGGGAGGAGGCCGGGCGGCGGGGCGCGGCGCCGGCGAGCGGAGAGCTCGACGCGGGGGCGGCGCGGCTTGATTTCCGCCCGGATCTCGCCGGATCCGGGCGCGGCGGCGGCGGGGGACTCCGGTGACGGCGAGGCAGCGGGAGGCGCGCCGGCGGGGCTGCGGCGGTGCACGCCGGCGAGGGCGCGGCGGCGGAGACGACGGGCGGGGGCGGCGGCGCGGGATCCGGGCCTAGCGGGCCGGATCTGGGCCTCGGCGGCGTGCTGGTCGGCGGCGGGGACACGTGTCCCGCTCTCACTGGAGCAGGGCGGCGGCGGGGATGGGCGGACATGTCCGGACGGCGGGGATTTTTGTCCGGTGGCGCGAGGATGAAGATGGCTAGGGTTAGGGGTAGAATGATCCGAAAATTTCGGGGGAGGTCCAGTTTTATAGGTAGAGGGAGCTAGGAGAGTCCAAATGAGGAGCGTTTTTCGCCCACACGATCGTGATCGAACGACCGAGAGCATGGAGGGGAGTTAGGTGGGTTTTGGGCCACTTTGGAAGGGGTGTTGGGCTGCACACAAAAGAGGCCTTTACGGTTACCCGGTTAACCGTTGGAATATCAAACGACCTCCAAATGGCACGAAACTTGACAGGTGGTCTACCGGTGCTATACCAAGGCCGCTTGGCAAACCTCGGGCCATTCCGAGAAAGTTTAACACCCACACAAGAAAAGAGGCAAAAAGGGGGACGCCAGAAGACATAGGAGTGCCGGATTGCAAAACGGACAACGGGGAAAATGCTCAGATGCATGAGACGAACACGTATGCGAAATGAAATGCACATGATGACATGATATGAAATGCATATGATGACATGGAAAATGCAACACGCAAGAAAATGACATGGCGACGACGACGAATAACTGGCAGACACCTGGCGCATCGAATCCGGGGCGTTACAAGTTGAGATGATCGCTATGAACGAAGAACCTCTCGAAGAAGCAAGGATTCGGAAAGGAAGGACAAGTCATCACGGAGCTACACAAAAGACATCAAGCTCATGTTGGTGAATGGGTATCCGACTCCGACTCCGACCACCACTCCAACTCCGAATATACTCAACATGAAGGTCTTGCCGTTCTAGCACTTGTGTCAACCAACTCCTATGACATATTTCATTCACCAAATGAAGGATTTGGGAGATGCTTCATGGATAAAATCCCCAAGGTAACACACCCCGAGTATGTTGATTTCAATAGTGATGAAGATGACTTTGTAGCTCATGATGATTTACTTGTTGACAACTCTAGTGATGAATACTATGATGAAAATGCTATTAATCATGCTAATCAAGATGGAACGGATGACAATGATAAGAAGGAAATTGAGCGTCTAACTAAAGAACTAAACACTCTTAAGTTAGCTGATGAAACTACTTTAGAAGATCATCGAGAACTTTTAAAAACTCATGAGAAGCTACGCTTCGAAAAGCTCAATCTTGAGAAAGAACATGGGTTCTTGAAGGCCATCAATGATGATCTTCGGAAGAAAAGTTCTTCTTACATTTCCAAGCATTTACTCTTGTCTACTTACATGCCACAAGTAAAATCTAGCAGCAAGAACAAGAAAGATTCTTCTTCTAGTAGTAACAGTAATCATGCTAAATCCAATATTGTTGCTTCTAGTAGTTCTCTTGATTCCACTAATGATTCTATTAGCCAAGTTACACTTGAGCAAGAAAATAGCTTATTGAAGGGAATTATAGAGAAAGGTGTTTACAAGAGCCTTGCCGGAAGTAAGCAATTTGAGGAAGTTGTACGCAAGCAAGGAAGGCACCAGAAGAATCAAGGTGTTGGTTTTGAATGAAAGTTCAATGCCAATGGAGTTGAGTGGGAAGAAGATCAATACCCCAATACAAAGTTTGTTCCTCAACATGAGAAGTATGATCCTACGCTCTTCAAGGGAACACAAGCTCAAGATGATCTTCCACCACAAGACCACAAGCTAAAAGGCAAGGACAAGCTTCAAGAGGAGATTGATGCATTTGAAGATGCTCCAAAGGCCTTGGTCAAGTGGGTTCCCAAGACTTCATCAAGTTCTACTTCATCAAGTACATCTACAACCCCAAGGATTCCCATCAATATGATGTGGATCCCAAAGAAGAAGAACTAGAGAGTTCTTGAGGGTGACTTTGCCAGCATACTTCACTCATATTCATTTTGGCAAGGGCAAATTCAAAAAACTTCCACATCTTGCACTAGTTCAAGGAGTCACAAACCCTCTTGTTGGTAGGACAAGTGACAAGGTAATCTAATGCTTTCATGGACATCATCATGTGTGTGCTTCACTCTATGTCTATGGATATCCTTGTTTGTTCCTTATGGGACTAACCCATGTAGGTATTGAAAGTGCAACTCGCTCCAATGGATTGCTCCAATTGATCTACATCAACAATGAGAATCCACATATTCAACATCTACATGAAGTCATCATCGACAAAACCCAAGGTTAGTTCATCCCTCTTAGGGGGGATATCACATCTAGGGGGAGCTTTACTCTAAAAATGAGGTAAAGCAACTCTAATGGTGTGAACACAACAATGCTTTATGTAAAAATGGTAACCCCACTTGTGCTTAAATGATGAGTATGACCTATGATCAAATGTTCTCATTTGACTCCTAAGTCAATATACTGATATATAGATCACCTAGTCATCGCCAATTGCTTGATAGATGCTAGAGTGATTGTGCATGCTTTGCCACATATTTCATTTGCCATTTGATTGTGTGACCATGTTGATTGCATATTTTTCTCATTTGAGGACATCCATTTGTTGCTTTGATTGTTTGGCTTTTCTTCTTTTGCCAAATGGATGGACAAGAATGCCTAAGAACTTCCTTCAGCTATCTATGCTTTTCTAGTCTCAAACTCTATTCATGCTACATCACAAAGTTTGAACAAGTCAAATTCGAACCCTCTGGGTGAGGAGCACTCGGAGTAACCGATTCGTCATAGAATCAAACTTCCAAAACCTCTCTGTGCATTTCGGTCTGACCTATTCATCCATTTCGGTCACACCGAGTTCACTAGGTAGATCTAGTTTTCAATCTCGGTGCAACCGATTAGAACCCTTCGGTCTCACCGAGTTGCAGTAACAGCTTGCAATTCTGCATCTCGGTGCCACCGAGTTGTTCCACTTGGTCACACCGACAGTGTCAGGATATATATACTGACGGGTAAAATTTGGGAAATTCCTCCAAAACCTCTTCGCCCGCGCGTGTCCTGCTCTGCCGCCTCAGGTCTCTGGATCGTCCTCTCATCGCCAGCGACCTCCCGCCGCTGGTCTTCGCCACCCTCAATGGAAATCTTCACCTCCATTGCCGCCGTAGTGAGCCTATCGCCAAGTTAGGGTATGAGTTTGACACTTTGTGCATTCTTTACCTCCGATTCTTAGCACAAAGACAATGCCATGTTTCTTTCCAAGTATGAAATCAATGTATCCAGATAAAACATCCTTTAGATTAGTTTTGATTTGAAAATTTAGGGTTAGGTTTCCGCCGGACTCATCTCGGACTGACCGAATTGTAGAGATCGGTCTTACCGAGCTGGCTTAGGCCATTGCATTTGTGATTTTCGGTCTGACCGAAAATTGCAAATCGGTGTGACCGAGTTCAGGACTTTGTGAAACCCTAGCAATCTCGGAGTCACCAAACTGTGTCTTAGTCTGACCGGTTCCACTAGTTTAGATTCCAAAGTTGCTTCGGTGTCATTGAGTTTTACAAATCGGTAGCTCCGAAATGCTTTCTGTGGAAAACTGAAACTAAGTTTTTGACTCATTCTTTTTGCAAAAACTCTGCACTTTGTGATGCTCATCTTCTCTATCTCATCTACAACTATTTACAAGGCAAACTTTCAGTTTGCAGTGCAGTATGTCTGATCAGAGTGACAGCCAGAACAAGTCCAAGGAGGAGATGGACCTAAGTGAGGGCACTAGTCCCTCTAGCAGCTTTGATGAGGGTAGCAGGAGCACACTGCTACGTCTTGAGCTTGCGTTGGTTTTCCTTGAAGAGGAAAGGGTGATGCAGCAAAGTAGCGTAAGTATTTCCCTCAGTTTTTGAGAACCAGGGTATCAATCCAGTAGGAGGCTCCTCAAAAGTCCCACGCACCTACACAAACAAACAAAGAACTCGCAACCAATGCAATAAAGGGGTTGTCAATCCCTTCACGACCACTTGCGAAAGTGAGATCTGATAGAGATAGTATGATAAGATAAATATATTTTTGGTATTTTATAATATAGATGCAAAAAGTAAAGATGCAAATAAAAGTAAATTGAAAGAAAATATGATAAAAGATAGACCTGGGGGCCATAGGTTTCACTAGTGGCTTCTCTCAAGATAGCATAAGTATTATGGTGGGTTAACAAATTACTGTCGAGCAATTGATAGAAAAGCGAATAATTATGAGATTATCTAGGCACGATCACGTACATAGGCATCACGTCCGCGACAAGTAGACCGACTCCTGCCTGCATCTACTACTATTACTCCACACATCGACCGCTATCCAGCATGCATCTAGAGTATTAAGTTCATAAGAACAGAGTAACGCATTAAGAAAGATGACATGATGTATAGGGATAACCTGAAGCAATATGATATAAATCCCATCTTTTTATCCTCGATGGCAACAATACAATACGTGCCTTGCAACCCTTTCTATCACTGGGTAAGGACACCGCAAGATTGAACCCAAAGCTAAGCACTTCTCCCATGGCAAGAAAGATCAATCTAGTAGGCCAAACCAAACCGATAATTCGAATAGACTTGCAAAGATAACTCAATCATACATAAAAGAATTCAGAGGAGATTCAAATATTTCTCATAGATAAACTTGATCATAAACCCACAACTCATCGGATCTCGACAAACACACCGCAAAAAGAGTTACATCGAATAGATCTCCACAAGAGAGGGGGAGAACATGGTATTGAGATCCAAAAAGAGAGAAGAAGCCATCAAGCTAATAACTATGGACCCGAAGGTCTGTGGTAAACTACTCACAACTCATCGGAGGGGCTATGGTGTTGATGTAGAAGCCCTCCATGGTCGATTCCCCCTCCGACGGAGCGCCGACGAAGGCTCCAAGATGGGATCTCACGGATACAGAAGGTTACGGCGGTGGAAATTGTTTTTCGTTGGTTCCCTAGATGTTTTCAGGGTACGTAGGTATATATAGGAGGAAGAAGTACGTCGGTGGCTGCCTGGGGGGGCCCAGTAGACAGGGGGCGCCCAGGAGGGGTGGGCGCGCCCTCCTATCTCTTAGCCGCCTCGATTGCTTCTTGACTTGCACTCCAAGTCCTCTGGATCACGTTCGTTCCAAAAATCATGCTCCTAAAGGTTTCATTCCGTTTAGACTCCGTTTGATATTCCTTTTCTTCGAAATACTGAAATAGGCAAAAAAACAGCAATACGGGCTGGGCCTCCGGTTAGTAGGTTAGTCCCAAAAATGATATAAATGTGTAAAATAAAGCCCATAAACATACAAAAGGGGTAATATAATAGCATGGAACAATCAAAAATTATAGATACGTTGGAGACGTATGAAGCATCCCCAAGCTTAATTCCTGCTCGTCCTTGAGGAGGTAAATGATAAAAACAGAATTTCGGATGTGGAATGTTACCTAGCATAATTCTCAATGTAATTTTCTTTATTGTGGCATGAATGTTTAGATCCAAATGATTTAAAATAAAATTTAATATTGACAAAAGAAATAGTAATACTTCAAGCATACTAATCAAGGAAAGTTCATCCCTAGAAAATCATATAGTTAGGCTATGCTTCATTTTCGTCACATAAATATGTTCCCAAATTCTACACCCCCGATGACAAGCCAAGCAATTTTTTCGTACTTAAATAATCTCAAACTTTTTCAACTTTCACGCAATACATGAGCGTGAGCCATGGATATAGCACTATGGGTGGAATAGAATATGATGATGGGGATTGTGTGGAGAAGACAAAAAAGGAGAAAGTCTCACATTGACGAGGACAATCAACGGGCTATGGAGATGTCCATCAATTGATGTCAACATGAGGAGTAGGGATTGCCATGCAATGGATGCACTAGAGCTATAAATGAATGAAAGCTCAACAAAAGAAAACTAGAGCTATGAATGAATGAAAGCTCAACAAAAGAAAACTAGTGGGTGTGCATCCAACTTGCTTGCGCACGAAGACCTAGGGCATTTGAGGAAGCCCATCGTAGGAATATACAAGCCAAGTTCTATAATGAAAAATTCCCACTAGTATATGAAAGTGACAACATATGAGACTCACTATATGAAGAACATGGTGCTACTTTGAAGCACAAGATATGAGACTCACTATATGAAGGACATGGTGCTACTTTGAAGCACAAGTGTGGAAAAAGAGATAGTAACTGAGGGAGTCCTGGACTAGGGGGTGTCCGGACAGCCGGACTATCATCGTCCGCCGGACTCCAAGACCACGAAGACACAAGATTGAAGACTTCGTCCCGTGTCCGGATGGGACTTTCCTTGGCGTGGAAGGCAAGCTTGGCGATACGGATATGTAGATCTCCTACCATTGTAACCAACTCTCTGTAACCCTAGCCCTCTCCGGTGTCTATATAAACCGGAGGGTTTTAGTCCGTAGGACACAACAACCATTACAACAATCATACCATAGGCTAGCTTCTAGGGTTTAGCCTCCTTGATCTCGTGGTAGATCCACTCTTATACTACCCATATCATCAATATCAATCAAGCCGGAGTAGGGTTTTACCTCCATCGAGAGGGCCCGAACCTGGGTAAAAACATCGTGTCCCTTGTCTCCTGTTACCATCCGCCTAGACGCACAGTTCGGGACCCCCTACCCGAGATCCACCGGTTTTTACACCAACATTGGTGCTTTCATTGAGAGTTCCTCTGTGCCGTCACCGATAGGAAGCATGCCTCCTCCCGTCTTCAAGGACGGTATTTTCGCCAAAGGAGCCTTGGCCGCCAGCAAAACTATCCGGCTAGGTGGTTTTCTTATGACCGCCTGTCCGGCCACCGCTTCGACAATGACCGCTCAGGTCGTCAAAGGCAATCTTCACGTCAGCTCGGAATTCGCCGAGCGGCTGGATCCAATAGAGCTCTCGTCCGTAAACGAGCTCTTGGATCGCATCGCCGCCCTGGGAGTCGCTACGAACTACAATCAGATTGGGCTTAAAACCGATCTGAGAGAGATTAACTCTCCCCAGGTCACCCACCACGTTGTAGTGGTAGAGGAACAACGCGGTGACTCTTCTCCTGTATTGAAAACTATTCATGTCCGTACTCCCGAACCCTCCATGCCGGATTCCCGCGGAGGGACGGACTTCGATCAAGCACTGAACCTAAAGTCAGGCATCAGACCGGACTCGTTGGACAGCGTCCAGCAATCCAAGCTTCCAAATTTGTAAACTTCTCGAGATGGGTAGGGTTCCGGACTTAATTCCACCCACCCGCCCAGACATATGCGATCTATCTCTAATCCGGCAAGAGCCCGCTGAAATAGTACATCACTACTGGGCCAGATTCCTCCTGGTTATGGACAGGATAAAGGACTGCCGAGAGGAAAATGCAATCTCAATTTTTTGCAATAATTGCACGGACGAGGGAATCTTGAACGCCGTCAGCCGTCGTGAAATTACACGCTTCGCCGATCTGGCGTCCATAGTACGAAAGTACTGTGCGATGGAGAGTTTCCGAAAAACCGAAAATAAGTTTTGGGACAATCCGGCCCCGAATACAACCCTAGTCCGCAATAAAAGGGTGCATTACACTCAGGCACCAGATACAAAAACCAAAAAGCAAAAACCCCATAAAGGGCACAGAACCGTACTGGAGGGATGGCTTAGCGGACCCTGTAAAATTCACAGTACAGAGGGCGCCATCCCAACACATAGCCTTCGAGCATGTTGGATATTACGGCAGGTGGCCAAAAGTGGCGAGGAGCTCCTAGCCCCGGAAAACCACTCCAACAATACCGGTATGGTATCAACAGTCTTCGAGACTTTCACATCAAATAATATGCGGAAACGAACAATGCGCAGCCTCGCCGAAGTCTACCAAGTAGCAACAACAAATCCATGGAGTGACACAGTCATCACCTTCAACGCCAGCGACGAACCTAAATTCTGAACAGCCCGGGCACCAGCCGCACTGTTGCTTAGTCCAATAGTGGACGGCTTTCGACTTACCAAGGTCCTCATGGATGGTGGCAGCGGATTAAACCTCATCTACGAGGAAACTCTTCAAAAAATGGAAATAGACTGGAGCCGCATTGAGCGAAGTAGCACAACCTTCAGAGGAATAATCCCTAGCCGGGAAGCGCGCTGCACAGGAAAAATCACACTCGATGTGGTGTTTGGCTCGCCGGACAATTACAGATCCGAAGAAGTCACGTTCCAAGTGGCCCCGTTCAACAACGGATATCACGCTATATTAGGACAAGAGGCATTCACAATTTTTCAAGTCGTACCCCATTACGGGTACATGAAGCTCAAAATGCCTGGGCCCGGCGGAATAATCACTCTCGTTAGTGATCCGGACATAGCACTCCGCGCCGAAAACTAGACAGCCGTATTAGCCCTGGAGGCACTATCCGAAGCCCTAGCGGCAGAAGAACTCACCACGCTGCGCTCTACTATAAATAGGGACGATGTGATACTCGATAAGTGATCCAAGTCCACCTCCTTTAAACCAGCGGACGAAATAGTAAAATTCCAGGTCCATCCAACGGACCCGACAAAGACGGCTTCCATCGGGGCACAATTGAACCCTGATGTAGACGCCGCACTGCGAGAATTCCTTCGGGAAAATTGGGACATTTTTGCCTGGCACCCTTCAGATATGCCCGAAATCCCACGCAGATTGGCAGAACACAGCCTAAACATCCTAAAAGGATTCAAGCCAGTCAAACAGGCTCTTCGACGATTTTCCGAACCCAAAAGACAGGCAATGGGAGAGGAGCTAGCCAAACTATTGGAAGCCGGATTCATCAGAGACATCAAACATCCGGATTGGCTAGCAAACCTGGTAATGGTACCAAAGAAGGACAAATCCTGGCGCCTATGTGTCGATTTTAAAGACCTCAACAAGGCCTGCCCAAAGGATCCCTTCCCCCTCCCCCGCATCGACCAGATAATCGACGCTACCGCAGGACACGATTCATTGTGCTTCCTTGACGGATACTCCGGCTACCATCAAATCAAGATGGCAGAAGCGGACCAAGCCGCAACGGCATTCATCACTCCATATGGACCATTCTGCTTCAACATGATGCCCTTCGGATATAAAAACGCCGGTGCAACATATCAGCGCATGATTCAAACATGTCTGGCCACCCAGATCGGCAAAACAGTAGAGGCATACGTAGACGACTTAGTCATCAAAACCAAACACGTCGAAACTCTAGTAGACGACTTGAGGCTCACATTCGACAATCTCAGAGCATATGACATCAAGCTAAATCCGGAAAAATGCATTTTTGGAGTACCGGCCGGAAAGCTCCTGGGCTTCATTTTATCCGGTAGAGGAATTGAAGCAAACCCAGCTAAGATCCGAGCTCTGTCACAACTAGATATTCCAAAAGACCTCAAACAAATACAAAAATTGACAGGACGCGTGGCGGCTCTAAGCCGCTTTATCTCCCGCCTAGGAGAAAAGGCATTGCCCCTTTATCGCCTCCTTAGGCGCACCGAACACTTCGAGTGGACGGATGCTGCCACTGCCAGACTCGAAGAAATAAAAGCCATATTGGCAACAAATCCGGTCCTGGCTGCGCCCAACCTGGGCGAACCAATGTTGTTATACGTCGCGGCAACACATCAAGTTGTAAGCGCGGTACTCGTCGTCGAACGAGAGACAGAAGGGCATAAATTCCCTCTTCAAAAACCAGTGTACTATGTATCCACTGTGTTAACCCCCTGCAAGTCCCGTTACCCGCACTATCAAAAGATAGCGTATGCGGTGTTCATGGCATCCCGGAAGCTCCGACACTACTTTCAAGAGTGTTCGATAACAGTGGCCTCCGAAGTACCCCTCAACGACATTATAAACAACCGCGACGCGACGGGCAGGATTGCAAAATGGGCCATTGAGCTCTTACCATTCGATATAACTTACAAACCTCGACGAGCTATAAAGTCACAAGTTTTGGCTGACTTTGTCGCTGAATGGACCGAAGCCGAACTCCCTAAAGAGTACGGTGCATACTCCAATTGGATTATGCACTTCGACGGCTCTAAAATGTTGGCCGGATTGGGGGTTGGCGTCGTATTGACGTCCCCAACCGGGGACACAGTCCAATACATACTTCAGATAATGTACACAGACTCCAACAACGCAACTGAATACGAGGCCCTCTTACATGGCCTCCGGATGGCAATCTCCATGGGCATTCAATGCCTAGAGGTGCGCGGGGACTCAAACCTTGCAATATCCCAAGTAAATGGAGACTTTGATGCCAAGGATCCGAAAATGGCAGCCTATGTCAGCTCGGTTTGAAGGACTCGAATTCCACCATGTAGCCAGGGATAATAACCAAGCGGCCGACGTATTGGCACGCATCGGCGCAAAACGTGACACTGTCCCTCCAAAGATCTTCCTGGAACGGCTGTTTAAGCCATCCGTACTATGGGAAGAGGAGTCCGGAAATAACAAACTGGAAGCAGCCACACCAACCGAGACAGAGCAATCTGACATAACCGGCGATTCAGCCGATGAAATAACACTTTCAGCCCATGACATAATGGCAGTAATCGCCCCGTGGACAGAGCCATTCCTAGCCTACTTGCTTAGGCAGGAACTTCCCGAAGACCAAAATGAGGCCCGCTGCATAGTTCGGCGATCCAAAGCCTACAAGGTCCATGAGGGAGAACTCTATAAGAAAAGCACAACCGGAGTCCTTCAAAGGTGTATCTCCGAAGAGGAAGGGCGAAACCTTCTGGCTGAAATTCATGCCGGACTAGGCGGACACCACGCCGCAGCTCGGGCCCTTGTAGGAAAGGCATTTCATACAGGATTTTATTGGCCGACGGCCCGGGCAGATGCTCAGGACTTAGTCCAAAGGTGCGTCGGTTGTCAGCTCTTTGCTAATCAGAGCCATATGCCACCCACCGCCCTCAAAACTATACCCATCACCTGGCCGTTCGCGGTCTGGGGGCTTGACATGGTTGGACCCCTTAAAGGGGGAACCCACAAGCAAAGATACCTATTGGTCATGGTGGACAAATTCACCAAATGGATAGAGGCCAAGCCAGTTAAAACGGCAGAGTCCGGACCAGTGATAGACTTCATATCCGGGGTAGTACACCGTTATGGTGTCCGCCACAGCATCATCACTGATAACGGCACGAACTTCACGGCCTATGAGGTTAAGTCATGGTGCAAAAATATGGGCATTAAGCTCGATTACGCTTCAGTCTATCATCCTCAAACCAACGGTCAAGTGGAACGAGCAAATGGTCTAATAATGAGCGGCATCAAACCCAGACTAGTGCGGTCACTTACGAAATCTGACATGCACTGGGTAGAGGAGCTTGACTCGGTACTCTGGGGGCTGCAGACAACTCCCAACCGTACTACCGGATTCACACCATTTTTTATGGTGTACGGCGCAGAGGCAGTTCTGCCCTGCGAATCATTCATGACTCACCTCGAGTGCGCATGTATGAAGAAAGAGAAGCCGAGCTGGATCGGCAGGATAGCTTGGACGCATTGGAGGAAGAACGCGACGTCGCCAAGGCTCGTTCCGCATATAACTATGGACCCGAAGGTCTGTGGTAAACTACTCACAACTCATCGGAGGGGCTATGGTGTTGATGTAGAAGCCCTTCGTGGTCGATTCCCCCTCCAGCGGAGCACCGAAGAAGGCTCCAAGATGGGATCTCGCGGATGCAGAAGGTTACGGCAGTGGAAATTGTTTTTCGTTGGTTCCCTAGATGTTTTCAGGGTACGTAGGTATAAATAGGAGGAAGAAGTACGTCGGTGGCTGCCTGGGGGGCCTAGGAGATAGGGGCGCGCCCAGGAGGGGTGTGCGCGCCCTCCTATCTCTTGGCCGCCTCGATTGCTTCTTGACTTGCACTCCAAGTCCTCTAGATCACGTTCGTTCCAAAAATCACGCTCCCGAAGGTTTCATTCCGTTTGGACTCCGTTTGATATTCCTTTTCTTCAAAATACTGAAATAGGCAAAAAAAATAGTAATACGGGTCGGGCCTCCGGTTAGTAGGTTAGTCCCAACACTACTAGAAAAACCCCTACTAATGCCGCACCTAATATGGCCATTAATGGCGCATCTGTGGTGCGCCATTAATAGCACGCCATTAGTAATTTTTACTAATGGCGCACCACCTGGTGCGCCATTAGTATCTGGTATACTAATGGCGCACCGCGGGTGCGCCATTAGTATAGGCCAGGGTTCGCCATTAGTATGCCTCCCAGGGGCCATGTATACCCAGGTGCTTTGGCATACTAATGGCGCACCACCACTTGATGCGCCATTAGTAACCGCGGCATACTAATGGCGCACTGCCCAGTGATGCGCCATTAGTATGCACTGTCATACTAATGGCGCACTGTCATGTGATGTGCCATTAGTATGAATATTAGGTTTTTTTTATTTTTTATTTTCTATTTTTTGCACAGGTTACAAAATATATAATTTGACAAAATATAGACAGCACACATCAACAACGGATTCATCGAATACAATAGAAGATTAGTCTTTGAATACAATTCATCATATTAGTCTCCGAATACAATTCATCATATTAGTCTCCGAATTGAAAAGACCAAACAAAGATAGAACATTATATTACAAGTCTCGAGACCGCGAGTAGCGAGTTTGTCTTCACATTACAAGTCGATATCGATCATCTAAACTACCATCACATAGAAGAGAGCTGCGGTCATCACGATGAGCATCATCACGATGAAACTCGTCTTCATCCGGTTCCACCAACGCTCCCTCCCCTCTCCCGCTAGATAGCAGGCGTATCTAGATTCGGCCTCGGCCCTAGTGGTGTACCCTTTGTAACTGTTACCGCTGAATCAGTGAACCTGTCTCCGACACTCCTCCCAGTCATCGTAGACTCCGGGAACCTTACCCTTGTACACGACATACGTCGGCATCGCTATGCACTAGCCAAACGAAACGTTAGTACCAATTCACAGACAATACATAAGCAATATATAAGTATGCAACAGAATGATCGGAAGAGAAAAGCAAGACATTAATAGCATCGATTACATCTAAGTTGAACGACTCTCGAAACCAAAGAGACATACTACAAGTTCATTAAAGTTTAATTACAACATGAGCCAATCGATGTTTCAGAACTAGACACAGCATCACTGCTTTCGACTCGACTCAAGGGACCGTAGCATGGATGAAGCCGCCGTCTATCGTGGGAGTCATGAAATAATGGTCGTTGTCAGCCTGCATTTGTAGCATTGTGTCGATGTCACTGTTGGACGGTTGGTTGTTGAGGTAGAACTGCCCCGAGGTACGAAGGACATCTTGATGGATGATTTCCGCAAACTCTGACTGGATGCGAAAGAATTCTTGTCGGAGGTCCGCGTCCTGGATGGCCGACACGCTGTTTGCCCAATCTTTGAGTTTACTCGGTAGCAGAAGTTGATGATGGTCCCATACGATCGCCCGCATGTGATGGATGGCATAGTAGGCACCCTTCTGACTGCCAGGCGGCTGCTTGATGCAGCAGAACGTCGTATTGTGGGAGAACACGTGCTTGCCGTACTTACGAATAGGCCTGGTGAAGGTGCCTCCAGATTTGGCGTAGCCGGGGAGAACATCATCAAGAACCTTCTTGACATTTGTGTAGTCTACATTCGAATGACGGTCCGGGTCGAAATACGTGGCCATGGAATATTTGGGGCTTAGGAGGATGAGCGTGCATTGTGTGTCACTGCAGAAAACACGGAATGTTAAAAGAAAAACGATCGAAAATGTAAGAATTCATATGTTACGGGCCGGTTGAGGGGAGGACTTACTCGGGAAAGTAAGGCACGAGGAAGTTATCCTTATCTTGGTTTGCCAGAATGACGCCTTCGAGGTAAGAACTCGCGACTTGCCGGTCCCCAGCGCTGCCCAAGATCTTGGCACGCATGTACAAGGGGTCGACTATCACAATGTCCGGGGTCTTGTCATGAATGATCCGCATCTCCATACTCAGAGAAAATAGCCGAACGAAGGTGTAGTGCAGCGGATAAAGGTTCAACATAGCATGGATGTCATCAAAACGCAGGACGATCATACGCCCGATGGAGTTATCCACAAAGCCCTTGCCCTCTGGCACCTTGGCCGCGAAAACCGGGTATGCCACATCCTTCTCTCTGAGACGCCGCTTCTCCAAAGCAAGAACACTGTCATGCAGACTCCGCATAGGACCGGTTGCAGCATTGAGCATATTTGTCGGTAGCATCGCCCTACCCGCCACATGCACCCTCCTCGAGATATCCTGCGGTGAAGGTGGCCCGTCCTGAGCACGGATCGTACTCGGTGCCGGCTGGCTCGCACCCTTCTTAGTCTTTCTTTTGCGTGCCTTCTTCTTCTCCTGTAATGGGACTGAGTTCTGCTCACAGACCGCCTTCTTGAATGTGTTGGGGCTGATAATATTTCGCACCTCGCCTATCTGAGGCTCGGTGAAGTCGGCAGCTGGAGGCGTCTCCTGAGAGCTAAACGCCAAACGGCGCCTGTTGCAACTTGGCTTCTCCGCGGTACCATCTAGATCGCACATGTATTTTGTTGGGTTTGGTTCTTGAGAAGGAGGCCCCATGAAGTCGCCATCGTACCCATGATTGGCAAAGTACTGATCGACATTGGCAAATGTATCGTCGTCGTCGTCGTCGTCGTTCTGATCCTGTGCCATATGCATGTTTGGATCCAGTGGCATAGGGATGTCCGGCACCGTTACGGCGGTCTTGCCATGGGGCCGACTTGGCGCCAGCACGACTGGCGGTGTTGTCTTTGGGGTGGTGTCCCCCGCCCCCAAACGAATCTGGCACTTCGGCCAAACCAGGGGCCAGCTCAGGCAGGCGCTGAGGGTCATCACGTCATCATCGTCGGCCCCGACGGGTCGAATCGGAGGTAACAAGTCGTCGCAGCCTGGCAGCACCCGAACCAGTTGAACCCTAAACAAGTAGGGTGGCATCTGGGTACTGTGGAACAAGGGGTTGCCCGGTTGAACGATTTTGCCCTTGGCGACATCGACCAACTCGTTGTTCACGAAGTGGAGGAGAGTGCACGGAACGTCGGCGGCGCCCTGCGAAAACATGTAGGGCGTCAGGGATGCCCAGTCAAAGGCAAGGAGATGAAGTCCTCGGCCGAGAGAGGCTTAATTAGTTACCGTGATGATGGCATCGAGCTTGGCTAATGTCGACGCACCGCCAACGGCGGGCGTGCAGTTGACGGAGGGGCCGCTTGCTGAAGAGGTGCCGGCCGGCGTACACCCGGGTGCATTAAGCTCCCGTGCCGGCGTCGGAGACACCAATGCCGCCTCCGCCGGAGGCACCAATGGCCCCGCCATCGCATTATGCGAGTTGCTGGCCGTGAAGCTAGGAATCGGGGGCGGCCCCTGTTGGCCGCCCGCAATCCACGCACTCAACCCCGAGATCAAGGTAGGCACAAGGGCGGCGATCGTCGCTCCGAGTCATTGTTCCACTTGCTCTTGGACAATCTCCGGAATCCGCGCCACCTGTGCCTTGAGTTCTTGAACCTCTCGCGCCTGGCTTTCCGAGCTGGTCTTTTTCTCCTTCCGCACACCAGCGGTATAGTATGACCCCCATTTTTTCGACAAGCCTTTGCCGGCCACACGACCAGCTGACATCGGCTTACTGAGCTTATCCTTGTTCTTCATTACATTCAACGCCCTATTTAGAGTGGTGTCCCAAGGGTTGCTCTTAGTCGACCCCGCGCTACTGCTTTCAGTCGCCTGCGGAAGGAATGTGAACCATTTAGAAATTTGGCTTCATTAATTAGAATGCAACCATATGGAGCTAATTACGCGGGGGTGTATTCCTTACCAGAACAAGCTCAAGCTGCCTGGTCTTCGGATCTGTGGTAAGCTCCTTTGTTTTCGGGTCCTTCTTGTACCGGGCCCTGACAAAGTTCCTGGTCTGCTTGTTACCGCTGTATTTCTCAAAGAGGGGCGGTAGGCCTTGCTCGGCACGGTCCGCCTCCTCCTTGTCCCATATAGGCTCCGCCACTCTGTAACCGCCGGGACCGAGTGTGTGTTCCCCTATGTTCAGCTCCCGCATTTGTTTCCCCCACTCACATGATTGGGAGCTTGTGGTGCTCGAGCAATTGATTTTGAAGTCGTTGTAGTCATCTTCGGTGATCGAAGGATTTTTCTCTTTGATCTTCTGATAACTCTCACCTTTCTCGATCATTTTCTTCACATTGCTTTTCCAGGTAGACAGGGCCTTGCTCATCTTCGTGAGGGCAGCATTGTTCACTTTATTTCCTTTGAGGCTTGTGTTTGCAAATTCAGCGGGGAACTTGTATCATTCGTGCAGCTTCGTGAAGAGGAGGTGGCGCAAATTCCCTCGGTCAGGATGCCTCAGGTTCTCGGTGTTGATCGAGACGGTGCTCCGGACAATGCACCCGAGCTGAAGCGAGTACCCCTTGACTATTCGTTCGGGCGCCGTTGGATACCCGTTGGAGTCCACTTCAGTAACTTCCTCCTTGAGGGTGAGGAGCACGATCGGGCGCCGGTCCTTCTGTTGCCTCTTCAGTTGGCTGCCATCTGTGCGGGCGCCGCCATCATCAGTGGTGGCATCCTCGGCGGCACCATCAGTGGTGGCATCAGTGTGGTCATCCTCGGCGGCACCATCAGTGGTCTCAGGATCGGTGGGGAAGGCGGCGGCCTCATACAAGTGAGGTTGTTCCTCCATCTCCTGGGACAGCTCCCAGAATGTCTTGCCGCCCGAACCCCCGGCCTCATCGTTGTGGGCCATGTTTCTCTCTAAATAGAAACAAAGTTTGGTCAAAAAGTTGGTTATTGTCAAGGAACAAGATCATGGTCTCATCATTTAGGGTTTGTCGACACCGAGGCATCCTAAAATCTAAGCTTTTATCATTGAGGGTTTTTCGACGCCGAGGCACCCTAAAAGCCTAAGCTTTCATCATTTCGGTTTTTATCGACACCGAGGCACCCTAAAAGCCATGCATTAGTCACAAGTACGCCGGGGAACTTGATCCTACTTAATTAACTACTACGATACCCCGGCCCATGCATTAGTCACAAGTACCCCATATGTCCTATTTTTAGCAAAGTCATGCTAAAATTCACGGAAAATTTCAGCATGACCTTTGCTGAAAATAGGACATATGGAGTACCCGAATTTGCCGGAACGGAAGTTAATCGACATTCCGGCAAACTCAAGGGCCTCCCGGGGTACCTGCAAAATCATTATCCCAGGTGGACATGGATGCAATGTCACATGTCACATGGATCCCACACCCATGGATCCCACACCCACATGAAGCCACATGCCGGAACGGAAGTTAATCAAATGCTGCCTTCTACTTGCAGACTTTTGGATTGACAAGCTCAGCAGTGACCTAACTGGCAATATTATCAACTCCAGAGCACATCACCAGAGGTTGTTTACATGTTGCAATTTTACTAGGCAGCAGAAACAAATACGAAGCATCTGCACCTAGCCATTAGCAAACAAATACGAAGCTAGAATATACAGACCTATCTCAGAATTAAACTGTACCACTACTTTCTACCAATCGGGAGATCTATGTAGCAAATAAAAGCATTAAGGCTGTGTTTGATAGTAAAGTGCTAAAAAACCAAAGTATTAAAAAACTACAGTATTTTAGCATGAAGATATAAGATACCACAGTTTTCAGATATCACTGTATTCTAGAGTATTGAGACACTGGAACTCTGGCCTAACAGAATTAGACGGCAGGACCAAAAATTCCATGAATATTCAGAGAGATGACCTCTAAAATCATTTACAATACCAGGGAAGACCATATTCTACATCAATGCAAGATTTCAGTACCAAATATCTCACAAGTAACATTGTATTTGATTCTATAATTTGGGTACACTTCATTTTTCATGGAATTGACAACTATATGAGCATTTTCAATGTGTTTCATATTTGTCATTTTCTATCTTCATCAGGATGATTGTAAACTCTATCTACCTCTATAGATCCTGTTTGGACCAGCTATTGGTGAGCATGCTGCAACTACTCAAAAGAATAACATCAGAAGTAAACCTCTTGAGTCCCCTAATAAAAACCTCTGAGGCCTGACACCTATGAAAGAACTAAACAAATTCCAAACTTAGTCAGTTCAGCACCTGCGTTGTGTAACATTCACAAGATCATACAGCATCGGCGACTTGGGTTACTTCTTCTGTAGTAGTAGAAAGGAGGCTATTCACTCAGCCAATTTATTTTTACAGAAAACTAACTTGTTCATGCTGATAGATAAACATTGGCACCGTTCCTTATCGAATGAACCAAACAGGATTCAGTTTCAGAAACCGGACTAGCCTAGTTTACTGATGAATCACCATGAATCTCCATAATCCATCGAACCCTAGCCTAGTTTACCGAAAAAAAATCAATCTGGCCATGACAGGGGACGAACCAGCCGCATACCTTGCTGCGAGAGCTGGAATCGACGATGGTGTCGGGGCGGCGGGGCGACGGATGGTGGTGTCGGGGCGGCGGGGCGACGGTGGTGTCGGGGCAGCGGGGCGACGGTGGTGTCGGGGCGGCGTCGAGGGCGGCGGGGCGATGGTGGTGTCGGGGCAGCGTCGAGGGCGGCGGGGCGACGGTGGTGTCGGGGCGGCGCTGGGGCGGCGGGGCGACGGTGGCGTCGAGGGAGGCGGGGCGACGAACGGTGTCGGGACGGTGCGACGGCGGCGAGGCTTTCTGGGCTCTGGGGGAGAGGAGAGGGCGAGGGAGGGAGAGGGCGAGGGCGAGGGAAGGCGGGGAGAGGGCGAGGGAGAGGGAAGGCGAGGAGAGGGCGAGGGAGGGAGAGGGCGAGGGCGAGGAGAGGGCGGAGAGGCAGGGCGGCGGTGTTGGAGCGGGCGCGGGCGGACGGCGTCGGGTTAGGTTTGGGCGGACGGAGCGGGCTCGAGGGGGAGGAAGGGGAGAGGGAGGCGGCGGGGGCGCGTGGGCACAATACTAATGGCGCACCACCCCTCGGTGCGCCATAAGTACATCCATACTAATGGCGCACCTGACCGTGGTGCGCCATTAGTATTTTTTTATTTCAACTCGAGCCAACAGGTTATGTACCACCAGAACTGATCGACATCAAGCCCCCTCTACTAGCTCAACTGGTCAGCAGCCAGTTCTCACACCAGGAGGTCCTGGGTTCGACTCCCAGGCTCCACAAATTTTTTTAGCATTTAAAAAGCTGTTTGATACTTATTTGTGTTTAAATATGTTCAAACTTGTTTAAATCATAACAGTAATATTTTTTTATAAGACAGTAATAATTTTTTTAAAAATAACATCAAACAGTAATGCCGGTGGAGCGGGGGAGGGTGCGGGGGGTGCAGGGGGTCGGCGGCGGCGGTTGAGTAGGGGAGGGGTGCGGGGGGTCGGCGGCGGCGGTTGAGTAGGGGAGGGGTGCGGGGGGTCGGCGGCGGCGGTTGAGTAGGGGAGGGGTGCGGGGGGTCGGCGGCGGCGGTTGAGTAGGGGAATCGAGAGGGTGCGAGCGGCCGGTGGACCGGATCTGGCGAGGTGGGATAGCGATCGAGATGGAGGGGGATCGAGATCGAGTGTCCATGAAATTTAAAAATATTCATGATAGTTCAAAAAGTGCCCATGAAATACAATCGAGAAATGAAGGCTACGATTTAAATACAAACGATCTTAGCTAGCTATCTGTTCACAATCTTCTTGCCCTTCTTTTTCGCAAATGGAGTTCTTCTGTGGAACGGACGTCCTTTAGGTAGGGTGGTCGTGCTTCTTCTTGTGGTGTATGCTGCTACTTCATCATCGTCATCATGTTCGATCCTCGGGTCGCCGTACTTGTCGAAGTCTTGCTCATTGGCTACTCCATCCATTCCGATGATCTTCCTTTTACCTCTCCTCACGACAACACGACTGGGCTTTGGCGGGTCGGTAATGAAGAAGCATTGGTCCACTTGGGAAGCCAGTACCCATGGCTCATTTTTAGCGGTGACGTTTGCGCCCGCAGTCTTGGATTTGGCTTCGGGTATAACCATGGTGGTGAAATACCGGTCTTCTTTTATGACGTTCTTGGCCCATCTGACACGGAATATCGGGACCTTCTCTCCAGCGTAGCTTAGCTCCCAGATCTCCTCGATCCTTCCGTAGTATCTGTCCTTGTCGTTACCGGTGTAGGATTCCATCGTTACCCCGGAGTTCTGATAACCATCGCTCTTCATGTCCTTGGCCTCGGTGTAGAATGTGTAGCCGTTGATATCGTACGCCTCATAGGTCATCAGGTTGTGCTCGGCGCCCTGTGACAAGGCGAATATGAGTTGTTCTTCCGCGGAAGAATCCTCATGTAAAGGGTACGACAGAAGCTTCTGCTTGAACCAACGCGTGAAACATGAGTTGTGCTCTTTGAGTATATCTCCGTCCATCCTCTGTTGGCCTCGGTCATTGTACGTCTTCTTAATAAAGGTTTTGTGCTCTACCACCCAAGGATCGACCACGTCTATGTGTTGTAGCGCGACTAGGTTTGCTCTTTCAAAGTCGGCGAGTCGACTCTCGAAGTCGACATGCATTTCGCGGCGACCCTCACGGTGACCCCATCCAGCGAGCCTGCCGAGGTGCCTGTTGATGGGCAGACCAACGGGGTTCTCGATGCCTAGATAATTCGTGCAGTAGGAGATGCACTCTTCGGTCAGAAAGCCCCTGGCTATGCTTCCTTCTGGACGTGACATGTTGCAAACGTATCCTTTGATGACACCATTCATCCTTTCGAACGGCATCATGCTGTGCAGGAACGTCGGCCCGAGTTGGATGATATCCTCCACTATATGGACCAGCAGATGCACCATAACGTCGAAGAATGCGGGCGGGAAGTACATCTCAAGCTCGCATAGTATCACCACGATCTCTTCCTGTAGCCTTCTGAGTTGCCTCACGCCAATCGACTTCCGAGAGATGACGTCGAAGAAGTTGCATAGGCCAAATAGCGTTTCACGGACGTGCGCGTCCATGATCCCACGGATTGCAACTGGAAGTATCTGCGTCATCAGCACGTGACAGTCGTGAGACTTCATCCCGCTGAACTTCTGCTTCACTGGGTCTAGGTATCTGCTTATCTTCCCCGCGTAACCGTAAGGAAGTTTTACTCCTAGGAGGCAGGTGAAAAACTGCTCGATCTCCTCCTGACTTAGAGTGAAGCACGCGGGAGGGTAGTCATTTCCGGTCTTCTTGGCCTTTTTGCCTTTGCGACGACTTTCTGTGTCCTGCTTCGCCTCATCATCATCATCATCATCATCATCATATATAGCGTGAAGCTCCTGCCTGATGCCCATTGATTTCAAGTCTGCCCTTGCTTTCGGCCCATCTTTGGTCCTCTCTGGCATGTTGAGCAGGGTACCAAGCAGACTCTCACACACGTTCTTCGTGATATGCATGACATCAAGGCTGTGAGGCACACGGTGGATCTTCCAGTACGGCAAGTCCCAGAAAACAGACCTCGTTTTCCATACCTTCAGCAGCGGCTCTGGCGCCTTTCGCTTCTTTCCCCGCTCTGGCGCCTTTTGCTTCTTTCCCGACAGTGGGCAGTCTTTCCAATTTTTCAACAGCTTGTCTATTTCCTCGCCGCTCCTCGTACACGGGCGTTTTCGGGGTTCGGTTTCACCATCGAACAGATCCTTGCGTTTCCTCCACGGGTCATCGTCGCGAAGCCACCTTCGATGTCCCATGAACATGGTTTTCGAAGACCCGGGATCTCTATCTAGCTGGCGATACGTTGTGTCATCCATGCACCTTACGCATCCAGAAAATCCGTGGACTACCTGCCCCGCAAGATATCCGTAACCGAGATAGTCGTGCACCGTCGTGAGCAGTGCGGCTCTCATAGGGAAATATTCTTTCTCTGCGGCGTCCCACGTATTGGCTGGCGTTTTCCACAGCGTGTCAAGCTCCTCTTTTAGCAGCCCCAGATACAGATTGATGTCGTTCCCTGGTTGTTTCGGCCCTTCAATTAGCATACTCATGTGAATGTACTTCCTCTTCATGCACAACCAGGGGGGAAGGTTGTACATTCACACAAACACAGGCCAGGTGCTATGTGTGCTTCTCTGGCTGCCAAACGGATTGACTCCATCGGTGCTCGCGCCCAGCATGATGTTCCTTGGATCATTCCCAAATTCTGGGTATTCGAAGTTCAACGCTTGCCACTGGCTCGCATCCTTAGGGTGACTCAGCATCTTGTCTTTTTTATCTATCTTCGGATCATTTGCATCATCTTCTCGCTTCTTCTCCTCCCTATCCACGTGCCAACGCAGGAGCTTTGCTACCTTAGGGTCCGCGAAATACCGCTGCAGACGAGGAGTGATTGGAAAGTACCACACCACTTTTCGAGGAGCTTTCTTCCTCTTCTTGTATCGAGTGACACTGCACACCAGACATATGGTAGACTCCGCGTGCTCGTCACGATAAATGATGCAATTGTTCATGCACACATGGTATTTCACGTGCGGTAAATCCAGAGGACACACGATTTTCTTCGCCTCCTCCAAACTGGTCCGGCACTTGTTCCCCTTGGGAAGACGTTCGTGCCAGAATGACATGTTCTCGTCGAAGCATGCGTCGGTCATTTTGTGTTTTACCTTCATCTCCAGAGCCATGAGCGTTACTTTCAGGCGGGTATCCTCGGGCCTGCATCCTTCATACAATGGAGTAACCGCGTCTAACTGAAGTTGATCCATCTTGGCTTTCTCTCGGGCGGCAGCTCTTGCGTTATCCGTCTGCTTGAGAAGCAGCTCTTGAATATGAGGGTCCTGCACCCAGCCCATCGATGGTCCAGCATCGTCTGCTCTGCCGGCATCATCATCATGCCCTGCATCTTCTACATGATGACTGTGTACAGCATCACCGTCGTGATCATCTCCTTGGGATTCTTCGTCTTCTCGCCCCCCCGAGCCGCGGTGGTTGTCTTGCTGCCCTTCCTCATTTCTTGCCCGGCCCCCATGGACGACTTCGTAGTCGTCTTCATCACCTTGCCACCGATAGCCATCCATGAAACCACGCAAGAGCAGGTGGTCCCGCACCTGCCCGGAATCCGGGTCCGCAATAAGGCTATTCAGCTTGCATCTTCGACACGGACATCTTATCTCCGTCTCGTTCTTTTGAAGCATCTCGGCCTTTGCGGACCTCAAAAACATATTCACGATGCCTTCGGTCATCGTGCGGACCATGGTCGCCTGCGGGGTAGAGCAAAACGATATTTTAGAACCAAGAAAAAATTTGGCATGACTTTCCCTAAAAATAGGACCAAAAAGAATGCTTAACGCCAAAATTCTCGCTGAAACGGAAATGAATCAACATTCCGGCAAAATATTGGCAACTATCGCATTTCAAATACCGGTACACCTCCAAACACAAACACATATGCAACACCACAAACATATGCAACACCACGAACATACATAGATCTAGCTAGGCCATAAAAAGTGCATGTGCACATTGTTGTAGGGAGAACAACATAAATATAGCTTCCCCCTTACTTACCTAGCAAAACAAGGTAACTTAACCACTTAATTTGAATGAATCTATGGTGGAAATGAGGTGAAAAAGAGGAGGCACCCGAGACAAGGAGGAGGGGGTGGAGAGAATGAAGTGGGGAGGAAGTGAGTGTGGGAGGAGAGGCTGTCCAAAATATCTTGTTGCTGCCCACTTACTAATGGCGCACCATCAACAAATGCACCATTAGTAATCCAGGTTACTAATGGCGCACCCCCAGGTAGTGCGCCATTACTAGTTTTGCAAAAAAAAAACATACTAATGGCGCACCCTGCCACGGTGCGCCATTACTAGTTTGAACTAGTAATGGCGCACCGCGTGTGAGTGCGCCATTAGTACTTTTGCAAAAAAAGGAATAAAAAAATAATAAAAAAATAACATTAGTGGCGCACTTTCTGGCTGGTGCGCCATTACTAGTTACAACTAGTAATGGCGCACTAACTGCGGATGCGCCATTAGTATGTTTGGACAGGCGCACTAGTTCAAAAAAAATTGGTACTAATGGCGCACCGTGGGCCTGGTGCGCCATTAGTAGTTTCAACACTAATGGCGCATCAGAAGGTGGTGCGCCATTAGTATATACTAATGGCGCACCGCTTGTCTGGTGCGCCATTAGTGTCAATACCATCTATAGCCCTTTTTCTAGTAGTGCAAAAATGATATAAATGTGTAAAATAAATCCCATAAACATCCAAAAGGGGTAATATAATAGCATGAAACAATAAAAAATTATAGATACGTTGGAGACGTATCCCTCACCAAGCAACCTGCCTAAGGCATCAACTAGGCAGAGAAAGAAGAAAACTTCAGATTCAGAGGATGAAGACTTTGAGGTTGAAGAAGTCACCTCAAAGAAGATGGTTGTAAAGAAAGAATTTGGCACAACTGCTTTCGCCAAGCCAGGTCAGCATAAGAAGGCACCTGCGAAGAGAGTGCCAATGTCAAAGGCCAGGGCATCAACACAAGAGACAATGAAATTTACTCTTGAGGCCAGAGAAGATGGAGATGGCAAGAAGAGAAAAGAAAGGGTCAGGAAAATAGTTGCAAGAGTGCTTGGAAATCCATCCATGAGGAGAGATTATGCAGGTGAGGAGGAAGAAGAGGATGCTGCACCAGCACCTCCTGCCAAGTCACAAAAGCTGATGGGGGATGCCATCAAGTCTGGGGCTGCACCTTCAAAGCCCAAGATAGCCCCAAAGCTCCAGCTCAAGCCTCCAAGACTGCACCCAAGAGAAGCACCAGGAACATTCCTACTACAGAAAAGAACAAGGCCCCAATGCCTGAAGTTGAAGAATAAGATGATGAAGCCCAAGTGCTCAGGAAACTAAAGCCAAATATACCAGACCATGATGACAATCATCCAGTGGCTGAGAACATGAAGTAAAGAAAGGATGCAGGTCTCAAACTATGGAGACAAGCTGATCCATATGCTGTGAGGAGAAGGACTGCTGTGGACAATAGGTTTCATACCAAAGAAACAAGATTTCTATCAGATAGTGTTGCTCGACAAGAAGCCCATAGCTAGTGTGTGATATGAAATGGGTTGATTGGAAGTATATTGGTGCTAATGAAGATCACTTTCCAGGAGTGCATGAAAGCTTCAAGCTCAATGGAGTTGACAAGTTTGTGGGTCAGAAGTTGACCAAATGGAATGATGAACTCATTATGCAATTCTACTCAATAACTCATTTCTGTCCCGATGGAAAGATTGTGTGGATGACTGAAGGTACAAGGTACCAATCTTCAGGCATTGATGTCTATGCTGAGAATAAGAAGGATCACAACTCCATGGCCAATATGTACAAGGAGATACCTGATAAAGCCTTGGAGACTCACAAGCTAGGCTCAGTGTACTACTTGATGTCTGGATTGGCCACAATGAACACTATTTTGAGGCACACCTTGTTGCCCAAATCAGGAGATCACAGGATGATCAGAGGCCATTCCATTAATCTACTTCAGCTCTTTGATTTTCCCCAGAGAATCAAAGTCATGAGTTTGATTGTTGAGATAATCAAGAGAACAACTGCTGACCAAAAGAGGTCATGTGGGTATGCTCCACACATACAGATGTTGATTAACTCCAAGATGCCCAAAGGAGTATACTTGTTGGACAAAGAGCACCTTCCCTTGAAGCCTGATTTTGAGGACAACAATGTTGTCATGATTGCTGAAGATCCAACATCTCTAGAGGCTCAAGAGAAGAGACAAAAAGCTAAAGCTGAGAAGGCAGCAAAGATGCCAAGTGCTGAAGAAGCTTCACAAGTGTTCCTCAAATCAAAGCAAGACCAACTTGGATATCTTATTCAAGCAACGGCCACCCTGACTCAGAACCAGGAGAGCTTGGAGAGGATCATTGAAACCAAATTCTATGATCTTGACTTGAAGGTGATAGAGATTCAAACAGCAGTTGAGCAGCTCCAGGAAGAAGCAGAAGAGAAGAAGGGGAAAGCAACTACTGAAGTGTTTCATAGAGTGCCTAGGTGTCGGTGTACTAAAGTAGGGGCACTCCTTTGTACCCCTTTACTTGTGCATGGGCATTCAGAGCTACAGGCCGAAGCCACACTCAGCAGGGCAAAAAGGGAGGAGTCGAAGCCGCAAGACGAACAAGGCAACGCAAAAGAGAGTAGATGGACGAAGCAGGTTTCCCCGGCAAGCCCCTTGCCGGAGCGGCTCGCCCACACCAGCAGAGTGAGCCACCCTCGAACCCACGGTCTCCAACACCATCAACCACGTTGGGCCAGGGCTCGGGAGGCACCTCCATGGTGGCATGCAGATCTTTGTGAAGACAAAGAATATTCAAGATCAGATGAGGATTGGAAGGCAACAATCCATGACAAGATCCTTGCCGAGGAAACCCACAAGACCCCCGGCAAGATCCTTGTCGGGGACGCCAGCGCGCCATGGCAAGACCCTTGCCGGGCCACCCGGCAAGACCCTTGCCAAGGGCGTCAGTAGGGCCACTGCCAGGCCCGCACCAACCAAATCTCCACCGCCGTTCACATGCAGCTGCCAGCCCAACCAGCTGGGTAGGCACCTGCGTGGCGACATGCAGCTTCCAGGCCAACTCAGCACGCGCCTGCGTGGTGGCATGAATATCTTCGTGGAGGCTCCACCACCGCGCCACCTCAGCTGCTTTCCTGCCTACATGGAGCCACAGGCATCGCTGGCCAGGGCGCGTGTCGAAGCAAGGAGGAGCGGCGACGGACGGGACGGGCCTCGCTCCCGTCCCCGATAAAGCAAGAGGGCACCTAAGCTATGCATTAAATGCACCTTCTCCTGTAATACAAGCGATAAGCTCATAGCACTGTAGGCCTTTCCACCTCCTGTGTGCCACTGTGGCAACCCCTTTCGACTATAAAAGGAGGCCCATGGCATACTGGAGAGGGATTCGGCTCTTTTGAACCACGCAGCGACTGTAGCTAGTTCAAGAGCTCAAGAACACTCAATACATCCACCAAAGCAGGACTAGGGTTTTATGCATCCTCGCGGCCCGAACCTGGGTAAATGATCCTTGTGCTGGTTACTAATCCTGCTGTTCTCACAATCCCAAGCCCCGCAACCGCAGAAGGGATTCTCGTGATCCCATAGGTGTCGTATCTCACCGACATCTTTGGCGCGCCAGGTAGGGGGAGCAATTGTGAGAATCAGGTCTAGTAGTTGGCCTAGCAGTTCTTCATCGCCATGGCTCCTAAGAAGAAGACGACCACGGCGATCGGTTTGTCCGGGACCAGACTGCCAGTACCGATGCGGACTTGTAGCGGGCTAGTCACGGAGAGAACCCGTGGCACGGCCCGCGAACATCCACATCACCCTGGCATTCCAGGCCTAGTGAGGGACGTCGTTCGTACGCCAGGCGACGAACCACGCGTCGCGGGATCCAGAGACGGAGTCGCCCCCCCCCCCCCCCCCCCGCCCGCAGTCGGCGCGGGGCCCTCCAGGGGTGTCTTAGTGCTGCCAGACGGCGGTGCGGCGACCTCCAAGACACCAACACCGGCGCCCACGACATGCTCTTCTCAGGTCATGCACGATGAGCAGCGCTGCCCTGCTGGTGACCCTGGGCGCCGCCCTGGGAAGAGTCCCATGCACCCTTCACAGGATGAGGAGGGCCAGCATGCGCGCCGAGGTGCTGGCGGAGGTGGTGAACGGCTGCAGGGCCGTGATGGAGCTCCTTCTAACGCGGTTAGAAGTCGAGGCGCATCACGGTCCACACATCTTTCATCGTCGCCCATGTCAGCAGAAGCCCTAACACGCGCGCAGCTGCTCCTCGACTTTCCTCCCGCTGCGGAGAAGCTTGACGAATGGAGGGCCACCATCTGAAGCCTTGTCGGCATTGCTAACAACGATGAGTTGCGGCCGGCGGGATCCATAGGCCGTCGCTCCATCGAGCCACCGGATGCCAGCACAGGTCGGGCCGGAGGCGATGCGGCCACGGTGCACTCCCCTCCTCCATCCCGGCTACCGCAGGTGTCGTTCCGTCGCGGCGACGCTCGTGATGATATTTCCATAGCGTCGTCCGACCCGCGAACCCATTGCGACCAACGCCAAGTTCTTCGGGAGCGAGCTCATGAAGACGCTCGAACCACCATCGAGCGCCAGCATGACGCGCGCCACCAGTCGGACAGGCGGGCAGGGCCCACTACGGACCACCCAGCACCGGGAGGCTACGGTGGCCTACCCTACGAGGTGGGTTGTCCGGCCTTCACCCGTGAGCTGCGGCTGTTCCAGTGGCCCTCTCACCGCACGTTCAAGCCCGATGTTCGCGAGAAGTACAACGGCAAGACTCACCCATCGGAGTTCCTCAGCATCTACACCATCGTGATGCAAGCTGCTGGGGCCCGCGATGATAAGGTGCTTGCCAATTACTTCCCGTTGGCTCTCAAGCCCAATGTTATTTCATGGTTGATGCACTTGCAGGTGGACTCCATTTCTTCTTGGGCGGATATGTGCCATGAGTTTGTCGGCGCCTTTATTGGAGTCCACCAAGCTCATGGCCAGGCGAGCGACTTGCACATCATCCCCCAGAAAGAAGGAGAAAACTTGCGTAAGTACATCCAAAGGTTCAGCCGAGTGCAGTACAACATCCCCGACGTTCATCCTGCCACCGTGATCAGTGCATTCCATCAGAATGTGTGCAATCGTAAGATGCGTGAGGAGCTGGTGGTGAACAAGGTCAGGGATGTGGCCGAACTTTATGTTCTGGCCGATCGATGCGCTCGGGCTGAAGAGGGAAGGAAGTACCCCGGCGAAGACGCCGGCGCGGAAACCGACTCCTTGGATGATACCGCCACCCCGGCGAAGAAGGGCCGGCTCCGTAACAGGAAGCGCAAGGGCAAGACCGTGCTTGTCGTCGAGGGGTCCGACGATACCGGTGCCACCAAGAAACCCAAGGCGAGTGACCTCGACAAGGAGGTTGCCGGGTGTGCCTCTTGCCGGGCCTTGCGGCTGCTGATAAGACAGGGGGCTCCAACAAACATTATTGCAAGATCCACCGCACCAAGGGCCATGACCTCCAGAACTGCCGGCAAGTGGAGCTGCTCGCTGAGAAGTAGAAAACTGAGTATGAGCGGCGGGACAAGGAGAATGGCCAAGAGGGTGCCGAGGTGTCCAGCAAGAAGCGTGGTGGCCAAGGAGGCCCCCGCGGCAAGGATAATCAGCAGGAGGGGCCTGCCCGGGGCCGCGACAAGAAGCAGGAAGACAATGATCACCACAAGGACGATGAGTCCGGCGACCATGAGTTCCTGAAATCCACAGAAGCAATGTGCGTCGATGGTGGTGCCTTGCCGCATACATCCCACCACCAGCTCAAGCAGTGGGTGCGTGAGATCACAGCGGTGGAGCCGTCGTTCGACGCACGGAAGCCGCTGAAGTGGTCCAGGACGCCTATCATATTCGACACCAAGGACCATCCTGACCGCACTACTGCGGTCTAGTGCTTGCGTTTGTTGGTTTCACCAACGATCCGCAACCTCAAGGTGACGAAGATGCTGGTTGACGGCGGGGCCGGTCTGAACTTGATGTCGCCTGTTATGATCAGGAGGCTGTAGATCCCTGATGGAGACCTCGAGGAGACGGGCACGTTCCAAGGGGTCAATCCGGGGAGGAGCCAGCCGAAGGGAAATGTCACACTGCCCGTGACGTTCGGGGGCGAGCTGAACCACAGGACGGAGAGGATTTTCTTTGATGTAGCCAAGATCCCCTTGCCCTACAACGGGATCCTCGGCCGCCCGGCACTAGCCAAGGTCATGGCGGCTTCACATTACGCCTACAACACGCTGAAGATGCCCGGCCCGATGAACATCATCACCGTCCCCTCCGACAAAAAAGACGCGTTGATTTGTGCCGACCAACTCTACCGGGAAGCAGTTGCAGCCGCTGCCGCCAAGGCACCTGCTCCTACCGACAGAGCCCCGGGAGGGAAAAAGACCGGCGAGACCCCTCGCACCCACTCCGGTAAGCGCACCTCTTCGTGGTGTTGCACTCCCATTGAGGACGTGCCAGAGAGCTCCGCCGGCAAGGGCAAGAAGTCCAGAGCTGCACCACCAGAGACCAAGAAGGTGCCCGTCAAGGAGGATGGCACGGGGGGAGCTTTTACCATAAGCTCCATCCTCAACAGCAAATAGGAAAGCGAGCTCATCACTTTCCTGCGGGCGAATGTCGATGTGTTTTCATGGCAAGCCTCTGACATCCCCGGCATTCCCAGGGAAGTGATTGAGCACCATCTTGTTGTCTGCCCTCATGCACGGCCCGTCAAGTAGAAGGTTAGGAAGCAAGCTCTGGAGAGGAAGGAGTTCATCACGGAGGAGATCAGAAAACTAGAGGCGGCAGGCTTGGTAAGGGGGGTGCTCCATCCGACGTGGTTGGCCAACCCGGTAGTGGTGCACAAGGAAAACGGGAAGTGGAGGCTGTGTATTGATTACACAGACATCAATAAAGCTTGTCCAAAGGATCCCTTCCCATTACCGCGCATCGACCAGATTGTTGACTCCACGGCTGGGTGTGACCTGTTATCATTCCTCGACGCCTACTCAGGGTACCACCAGATCTTCATGGCGAAAGAAGACGAGGAGAAGACAGCATTCATCACCCCATGTGGTACGTATTGCTTTTTACGGATACCTTTCAGGTTGAAGAGTGCTGGCTCAACCTTTGCAAGAGCAGTCCAAATTGGTTTTGAGCCCCAGCTACATAGAAATATGGAAGCTTATATGGATGACATAGTGGTCAAAACCAAGGACAAAGCAACACTTGTGCAAGATTTGGAGGAAACATTTGCGAACCTGCGCAAGATCAACCTCAAGTTGAACCCTGAGAAGTGTGTCTTCGGTGTCTCGCCCAGCAAGCTTCTCTGGTTCTTTGTGTCGCAGTGCGGGATTGAGGCAAACCTAGACAAGATCAAGGCCATCGAGCAGATTGTGGCACCTAAATGAATCAAGGACGTGCGTCGGCTCACTAGCTGCGTTGCCGCCATGAGCAGATTCATCTCCATGTCCGCGGAGCGTGCCCTTCCCTTTTTCAAGATCTTGAAAAAGACGAGCCCAATGGATTGGACCCCGGAGGGTGAAGCAGCGCTGCATGATTTGAAGAAGTACCTCTCTTCTACCCCAGTGTTGGTTGCGCCCAGACCACAAGAACCGTTGCTGCTGTACCTGGCGGCAACGAATCAGGTGGTTAGCGCTGCACTAGTGGCGCAGAGAGAGGACGATGAGGAGGCATCGACAGCGGCAGAGTCAGCGGATGGCGAGCCGGAACCCTCCCTGGCAGGGCCCGGTCCCGACAAGACCGAGTCCCCGGCAGAGGTTGACGCCAGTGCAACAGGGCCCGCGCAACCAGGTGAAGTGGCGCAGAAGAAGAAAATGGTGCAACACCCAGTTTACTTCGTCAGCTCCCTCTTGCAGGGGGCTAGGTCGAGGTACTCAGGTGTGCAAAAATTGCTCTTCGACCTCCTTATGGCCTCGAGGAAGCTGCGTCATTACTTCCAAGCGCACGAGATCACCGTGGTCACCCACCTCCCATTGCAACGGATACTGCATAACCCAGATGCAACGGGGAGGATCGTGGAATGGGCCCTGGAGCTGTCAAGTTTCGGTTTAAAGTTCGAAAGCACCTCAACGATTCAGAGCAGAGTCTTGGCGGAGTTCGTTGCGGAATGGACCCCGATTCCCAACGAAGAGGTACATGAGACCACTCTCCCCGGCAAGGAAACGAGCCGCAACTGGATCATGTACTTTGATGGGGCTTTTTCGCTGCAAGGCGCTAGTGCTGGTGTGTGATACGTCTCCAACGTATCTATAATTTTTGATTGCTCCATGCTACTTTATCTACTGTTTTGGACTATATTGGGCTTTATTTTCCACTTTTATATTATTTTTTGGACTAACCTATTAACCAGAGGCCCAGCCCAGAATTGCTATATTTTTTTGCCTATTTCAGTGTTTCGAAGAATCAGAATATCAAACGGAGTCCAAACGGAATGAAACCTTCGGGAACGTGATTTCCTCACCGAACGTGATCCAGGAGACTTGGATCCTACTCCAAGAAGCAGAAGAGTCGGTCACGAGGGTGGGGGCGCCCCCCCAGGGCGCGCCCCCTGCCTCGTGGCCCCCCTGTTGCTCCACCGACGTACTCCTTCCTCCTATATATACCTACGTATCCCCAAACGATCAGAACAGGAGCCAAAAACCTAATTCCACCGCCGCAACCTTCTGTATCCACGAGATCCCATCTTGGGGCCTGTTCCGGATCTCCGCCGGAGGGGGCATCCACCACGGAGGGCTTCAACATCAACATCACAGCCCCTCCGATGAAGTGTGAGTAGTTTACTTCATACCTTCGGGTCCATAGCTAGTAGCTAAATGGCTTCTTCTCTCTTTTTGGATCTCAATACAATGTTCTCCCCCTCTCTCCTGGAGATCTATTCGATGTAATCTTCTTTTTGTGGTGTGTTTGTTGAGACCGATGAATTGTGGGTTTATGATCCAGCTTATCTATGAATAATATTTGAATCTTCTCTGAATTCTTTTATGTATGATTGAGTTATCTTTGCAAGTCTCTTCGAATTATTCTTTTGGTTTGGCCAACTAGATTGGTAGTTCTTGCAATGGGAGAAGTGCTTAGCTTTGGGTTCAATCTTGCGGTGACCTTTCCCAGTGATAGAAGGGGCAGCAAGGCACGTATTGTATTGTTGCCATCGAGGATAACAAGATGGTTTTTTTATCATATTGCATGAATTTATCCCTCTACATCATGTCATCTTGCTTAAGGCGTTACTCTGTTTTTAGCTTAATACTCTAGATGCATGCTGGATAGCGGTCGATGAGTGGAGTAATAGTAGTAGATGCAGAATCGTTTCGATCTACTTGTCTCGGACGTGATGCCTATATACATGATCATACCTAGATGTACTCATAACTATTCTCAATTCTGTCAATTGCTCAACAGTAATTTGTTCACCCACCGTAGAATATCTATGCTCTTGAGAGAAGCCACTAGTGAAACCTATGGCCCCCGGGTCTATTCTCATCATATCAATCTCCATTACTTTATTACTTGCTTTGTTTTTACTTTGCTTTTTTACTTTTCACTTTGCATCTATATACCAAAAATACCAAAAATATTATTTATCATCTCTATTAGATCTCACTCTCGTAAGTGACCGTGAAGGGATTAACAACCCCTAATCGCGTTGGTTGCGAGGAGCTATCGTTTTGTGTAGGTACGAGGGACTTGTGCATGGTCTCCTACTGGATTGATACCTTGGTTCTCAAAAACTGAGGGAAATACTTACGCTACTTTGCTGCATCATCCTCTCCTCTTCAGGGAAATCCAACACAGTGCTCAAGAGGTAGGAAGAAGAATTTCTGGCGCCGTTGCCGGGGAGGCTCACGCAAGAGCAAGTCAACCATACCAAGTACCCAGAGTAATCCCTATCTCTCGCATTACATTATTTGCCATTTGCCTCTCGTTTTCCTCTCCCCCACTTCACCCTTGCCGTTTTATTCGCCCTCTCTTTCCCAATCTCCTCCTCTCTTTCCCGTTGCCTTTTTTTCCATTGCCTTTCTGTTTGCTTTTGTGTTGGATTACTTGTTGCCATGGCACAAGATAATACCAAATTGTGTGATTTCTCGAATACCAATAATAATGATTTCCTTAGTACTCCGATTGCTCCTCTTAATAATGATGAGTCTTGTGAAATCGATACCGCTTTGCTGAATCTTGTTATGAAAGATCAATTCGCCGTCCTTCCTAGTGAAAATGCCGCTACTCATCTAAACAATTTTGTTGATTTGTGTGATATGCAAAAGAAGAAAGATACAAATAACAATATTGTCAAATTTAAGTTATTTCCGTTTTCACTTAGAGATCGTGCTAAAGTTTGGTTTTCGTCTTTGCCTAAAAATAGTATTGATTCTTGGAACAAGTGCAAAGATGCTTTTATCTCTAAGTATTTTCCTCGCTCTAAGATCATCACTCTTAGGAACGATATTATGAATTTTAAACAACTTGATCATGAGCATGTTGCCCAATCTTGGGAAAGAATGAAATTGATGCTTCGCAATTGCCCTACTCATGGTTTGAATTTATGGATGATCATACAAAATTTTTATGCCGGATTGAACTTTGCTTCTAGAAATCTTTTAGACTCGGCCGTGGGAGGCACGTTTATGGAAATTACGTTAGGAGATGCTACAAAATTGCTTGATAATATTATGGCTAATTATTCTCAATGGCACACCAAAAGATCTTCTAGTAAAAAAGTGCATGCTATAGAAGAAATCAATGTTTTGAGTGAAAAGATGGATGAACTTATGAAGATGTTTGCTACCGAAAATACTTCTCTTGATCCCAATGATATGCCTTTGTCTACTTTGATTGAGAACAATAATGAATCTGTGGATATGAATTTTGTTGGTAGGAATAGTTTTGGAAACAACGCGTATAGAGGGAATTTTAATCCTAGGCCTTATCCTAGTAATCCTTCTAATAATTATGGAAATTCCTACAACAACTCTTATGGAAATTTTAATAAGATACCCTCTGAATTTGAGAGTAGTGTTAAAGAGTTTATGAATTCATAAAAGAATTTTAATGCTTTGCTTGAAGAGAAATTGCTTAAAGTTGATGATTTGGCTAGGAACATTGATAGAATTTCTCTTTAAATTGATTCTTTAAAGCTTAGATCTATTCCTCCTAAGCATGATATCAATGAGTCTCTCAAAGCCATGAGAATTTCCATTGATGAGTGCAAAGAAAGAACCGCTAGGATGCGTGCTTCCAAAGATGCCTTTATTAAAGCGTGTTCTTCTAATTCCTATGAAAATCAAGATGACGATCTAAAAGTTATTGATGTGTCCCCCATTAAATCTTTGTTTTGTAATATGAATCTTGATGAAACTGAATATGATCTTCCTTTACCTAGAAGGTGTTCTAAGAATTTGGAGTTTCTAGATCTTGATGATGAAATTGATGAAAGCGGGATTGAAAGAAATAGAAACCTAGATGTTGCTAAACCCACTATTTTGGATCTCAAGGAATTTAATTATGAAAATTGCTCTTTAATTGGTTGTATTTCCTTGTTGCAATCTGTGCTAGATTCTCCTCATGCTTATAGTCAAAATAAGGCCTTTACCGAACACATTGTTGATGCCTTGATGCAATCTTATGAAGAAAAACTTGAGTTGAAAGTTTCTATCCCTAGAAAACTCTATGATGAGTGGGAACCTACTATTAAAATTAAAATTAAAGATTATGAGTTTCATGCTTTGTGTGACTTGGGTGCTAGTGTCTCTACTATTCCCAAAACTTTGTGTGATTTGCTAGATTTCCGTGACTTTGATGATTGCTCTCTAAACTTGCATCTTGCGGATTCCACTATTAAAAAGCCTATGGGAAGAATTAATGATGTTCTTATTGTTGCAAATAGGAATTATGTGCCCGTAGATTTTATCGTTCTTGATATAGATTGCAATCCTTCATGTCCTATTATTCTTGGTAGACCTTTCCTTAGAACGATTGGTGCAATTATTGATATGAAGGAAGGGGATATTAGATTCAAATTTATCTTAAAGAAGGGCATGGGACACTTCCCTAGAAAGAAAATAAAATTACCATATGAATGTATCATGAGAGCCACTTATGGATTGCCTACCAAAGATGGCAATACCTAGATCTATCCTTGCTTTTATGCCTAGCTAGGGGCGTTAAACGATAGCGCTTGTTGGGAGGCAACCCTTTTTTTTGCTTGTGTTTAGGAATAAATAATCCATCTAGCCTCTGTTTGGATGTGGTTTTATCTTTTAATTAGTGTTTGTGCCAAGTAGAACCTATAGGATAACCTACGATGATAGTTGATTTGATTCTGCTGAAAAACAGAAACTTTGCACGCACGAATATAATTTTGTTAAATCACAGAAATGTGCTTTTGCGTTGAATCTTTTTGCTGATGTTCAATAAACAAATTGTACAGGACTTCCTATTTTGGTATAATTTTTAGAGTTCCATAAGTTTGCGTTAGTTACAGATTACTACAGAGTGTTCTGTTTTTGACAGATTCTGTTTTGCGTGTGTTGTTTGCTTATTTTGATGAATCTATGGCTAGTAAAATAGTTTATAATCCATAGAGAAGTTGGAATAAAGTAGGTTTAACACCAACATAAATAAATAATGAGTTCATTACAGTTCTTTGAAGTAGTCTTTTGTTTTCTTTCTCTAACGGAGCTCACGAGATTTCTATTGAGTTTTGTGTTGTGAAGTTTTCAAGTTTTGGGTGAATTCTTTTGATGGATTATGGAACAAGCAGTGGCAAGAGCCTAAGCTTGGGGATGCCCATGGCACCCCCAAGATAATCTAAGGAAACCAAAAAGTCAAAGCTTGGGGATGCCCCGGAAGGCATCCCCTCTTTCGTCCACTTCCATCGGTAATTTACTTGGAGCTATATTTTTATTCACCACATGATATGTGTTTTGCTTGGAGCGTCTTGTATTATTTGCGTCTTTGCTTGTTAGTCTACCACAATCATTCTTGCTGTACACACCTTTTGAGAGAGCCATATATGAATTGGAATTTGTTATAATACTCTATGTGCTTCACTTATATCTTTTGAGCTTGATAGTTTTGCTCATAGTGCTTCACCTATATCTTTTGAGCTTGATAGTTTTGCTCATAGCGCTTCACTTATATCTTTTGAGCGTGATAATTTTTGCTCTAGTGCTTCACTTAGATCTTTTAGAGAACGGTGGTGGATTTGTTTTAAAGAAACTATTGATCTATCATGCTTCACTTAGATTATTTTGAGAGTCGTTAATAGCATGGTAATTTGCTTAATGTTAATATACTTGGTATTCAAGATATGTGAAACTTTCTTTTGAGTGTGTTGAATACTAAGATAAGTTTGATGCTTGATAATTGTTTTGAGATATGAAGATGGTAATATTAGAGTCATGCTAGTTGAGTAGTTGTGAATTTAAAGAATACTTGTGTTGAACTTTGTGATTCCCGTAGCATGCATGTATGGTGAACCGTTATGTGATGAACTCGGAGCATGATTTATTTATTGATTGTCTTCCTTATGAGTGGCGGTCAGGGATGAGCGATGGTCTTTTCCTACCAATCTATCCCCCTAGGAGCATGCGCGTAATACTTTGCTTTGATAACTTCTAGATTTTTGCAACAAGTATATGAGTTCTTTATGACTAATGTTGAGTCCATGGATTATACACACTTTTTCCCATCCTTCCACCATTTCTTGCCTCTCTAATACCGCACACTTTTCACCGGTATCATACACCCACCATATATCTTCCTCAAAACAGCCACCATACCTACCTATCATATCATTTCCATAGCCATTCCGAGATATATTGCCATGCAACTTTCCACCGTTCCGTTTATTATGACACGCTCCATCATTGTCATATTGCTAGCATGATCATGTAGTTGACATCGTATTTGTGGCAAAGCCACCGTTCATAATTATTTCATACATTTCACTCATGATTCATTGCATATCCCGGTACACCGCCGGAGGCATTCATATAGAGTCATACTTTGTTCTAAGTATCGAGTTGTAATTGTTGAGTTGTAAGAAAAATAAAAGTGTGATGATCATCATTATTAGAGCATTGTCCCAAGTGAGGAAAGGATGATGGAGATCATGATTCCCCCACAAGTCGGGATGAGACTCCGGACGAAAAAAAAGAGGCCATAAAAAAAGAGAAAAGGCCCAAATAAAAAAAATGAGAGAAAAAGAGAGAAGGGACAATGTTACTATCCTTTTACCACACTTGTGCTTCAAAGTAGCACCAAGATCTTCATGATAGAGAGTCTCTCATTTTGTCACTTTCATATACTAGTGGGAATTTTTCATTATAGAACTTGGCTTGTATATTCCAATGATGGGCTTCCTCAAATGCCCTAGGTCTTCGTGAGCAAGCGAGTTAGATGCACACCCACTTAGTTTCTTTTGTTGAGCTTTCATATACTTATAGCTCTAGTGCATCCGTTGCATGGCAATCCCTACTCACTCACATTGATATCTATTGATGGGCATCTTCATAGCCCGTCGATACGCCTAGTTGATGTGAGACTATCTTCCCTCTTTTTGTCTTCTCCACAACCACCATTCTATTCCACATATAGTGCTATATCCATGGCTCACGCTCATGTATTGCGTGAAGATTGAAAAGTTTTGAGAATGTCATAAGTATGAAACAATTGCTTGGCTTGTCATCGGGGTTGTGCATGATTTAAATATTTTGTGTGGGGAAGATGGAGCATAGCCAGACCATATGATTTTGTAGGGATACTTTCTTTGGCCATGTTATTTTGAGAAGACATAATTGCTTAGTTAGTATGCTTGAAGTATTATTTTTTTTTGTCAATATGAACTTTTGTATTGAATCTTTTGGATCTGAATATTCATATCACAATTAAGAAGATTTACATTGAAATTATGCCAAAGTATCACTCTGCATCAAAAGTTCTCTTTTTTATCATTTACCTACTCGAGGACGAGCAGGAATTAAGCTTGGGGATGCCTGATACATCTCCAACGTATCTATAATTTTTGATTGCTCCATGCTACTTTATCTACTGTTTTGGACTATATTGGGCTTTATTTTCCACTTTTATATTATTTTTGGGACTAACCTATTAACCAGAGGCCCAGCCCAGAATTGCTGATTTTTTGGCTATTTCAGTGTTTCAAGAAACGGAATATCAAACGGAGTCCAAACGGAATGAAACCTTCAGAAACGTGATTTTCTCACCGAACGTGATCCAGGAGACTTGGACCCTACTCCAAGAAGCCGAAGAGTTGGTCACAAGGGTGGGGGCGCCCCCCTGCCTTGTGGCCCCCCTGTTGCTCCACTGACGTACTCCTTCCTCCTATATATACCTACGTATCCCCAAATGATCAGAACAGGAGCCAAAAACCTAATTCCACCGCTGCAACCTTCTGTATCCACGAGATCCCATCTCGGGGCCTGTTCCGAAGCTCCACCAGAGGGGGCATCCACCATGGAGAGCTTCTACATCAACACGACAACCCCTCCGATGAAGTGTGAGTAGTTTACTTCAGACCTTCGGGTCCATAGCTAGTAGCTAGATGGCTTCTTCTCTCTTTTTGGATCTCAATACAATGTTCTCCCCCTTTCTCGTGGAGATCTATTCGATGTAATCTTCTTTTTGCGGTGTGTTTGTTGAGATCGATGAATTGTGGGTTTATGATCCAGCTTATCTATGAATAATATTTGAATCTTCTCTGAATTCTTTTATGTATGATTGAGTTATCTTTGCAAGTCTCTTCGAATTATCCTTTTGGTTTGGCCAACTAGATTGGTAGTTCTTGCAATGGGAGAAGTGCTTAGCTTTGGGTTCAATCTTGCGGTGACCTTTCCCAGTGGCAGAAGGGGCAGCAAGGCACGTATTGTATTGTTGCCATCAAGGATAACAAGATGGTTTTTTACCATATTACATGAATTTATCCCTCTACATCATGTCATCTTGCTTAAGGCATTACCCTGTTTTTAACTTAATACTCTAGATGCATGCTGGATAGTGGTCGATGAGTGGAGTAATAGTAGTAGATGCAGAATCGTTTCGATCTACTTGTCTCGGACGTGATGCCTATATACATGATCATACCTAGATATACTCATAACTATGCTCAATTCTGTCAATTTGTAACACCCCGAGACCGACGCTCCAGATGCCTTCCTTGTATTCAGAGATTCATCGTGTTATTTGTTTTGTTCGTTGCATTCATCCTTGCATCATGTGCATTGCATCATGTCATCATGCAACCTTTTTTTAAAACTCAAACAAATAAATTGCGTGAATCTGTGGTCCACTAAATTGAGGAATATTCACATGGTGATTTCTCTTTATAACATATCCTCCAAATATTTTAGGGAGCTACAATAAATATTCCATTCGTATGGATCCCAAACAAACTGGCATTTAAAACCACTCTCGTTTTTGAATATTCTAACCTTGATCTTTCTCCAATTTGCTCCTCATGCTTTGAAATATGTCAAAGTAGATCCATGTTAGTTTTGAGCTCAACTTGTATTTATTTTCCTTACCAAATAAATATATCTACACTTCCCTTTTTGTATAAAAGGAAATAACCTGTTTCTTTTCCTTTTAAAGCCGATCAGGCCCCTGGCCATTTTCCTCCCCACCGGACTGGCCCAGCCAGCTTTGCAGCCCAATTGGCCGATTCGGCCCACCTAATCCTCAGCCCACGTAACCCCTGCCTATCTAACCCTAGCCCGACCCTCATCTCTCCCTCGATCCATCATCCCTCACCTCGTTCCCCTCCGCCGCCACTCACACACACGCACCCATCGAGCCAGGGAGAGGAGCTCCCTTCTGCTCGCACCCTCCTGGCTAGCCGTGCCCCTCCATGGTTCTGCCTTGCTGCTCCCTCCAGTGCCCAATCCTCCTCCTCTGCTTCGCCCCCTCATCTGCTCCCTCAGCCATGGCGCTTCGCCGTCCCTTGTCTCGCCCATGCCGGCGACCAGCGGTAGGTCGCCGCTCTGCGCCGTCCGTGAGCGCCTGCAGCTCGCGTCTCCACCCCTCCTCGCTGACCCGTTGTGCTCCGGAGGTCAGGGCCGCCATGGACGAGCCCCCGCGGCCACGCCCCTGCCGTCCCCGCGCCCTGCTACCTCCTAGAGTGTCGCACTGTCGCCGTTCGTCTTCAACCGCGGGAGCGCAGTCCTCCTCCAACCCCGTCCAGATCCGTCTTGCCTCCGCCGCCTTGCCCGTTCCCGGTCGGGTCTGACTCCGGTGGCCCGTCCCCGTTGGAGTTGGCCTCCACCGCAGGCCACACGCGAGCCCGCGTTGACTTCCCCTGCTCCACCCCCATCAGTGTCCGGCAGCACCTCCTCTGTCCGTGATTCGTGCTGGTGCTGCTCGCCTTGCCGCTGCCTTGGCCTCTCACTTGTAGCCCCTCGCCAAGCATGCTACGTGATACTGCCCCTTTTGTTGTTGCCAAGGCCACTGAATCCAGGGACACAAGACCTCCTCAGTGGATTCCTTTCGACAAGTACCACGACGACCATTGTTCACCAAGTACCCTCTCCGGATCGCCAAGTTCGACTACTGATGACATGTACCACAACCGCCGCCTTGGGTTTCATCAAGTTCGTCTACGTGCGTGTACTACTACCGTCGCCGAGGACCCATGCAGCGCAAGCACCAAGTTCCACTACCGTCGCCCCCGGAGACATCGGATTCGTCAAGTTCCTCTTCAAAACGTGAACCACTACTTCCACGACGACGTGTGTACCACTACTGTCGACCTCGAAGACCCCGTGGACATTAAGTTCCTTGACGTGACCCCGAACATCTACGGAGTGTGTACAACTACGAAACGTGTACGACTACTTCCCCTACGACCCATGAACGACTACTTCCCTCGACGATTTTGAACCGCCCCGAAATGCACGCTTCAAAGGTATAACCGCCGAGAGGATGACCCGTGGACGAATGCATGTGTTGTATGAGATGCTCGTGTTTGCACCGTGATCGAATTGTTGCTTGCGATGCCCCTCTTTTGCCATGCCACCGACACGTGGGAACCCGGTATCCGGGATCACCCCACCTTCTTTTGCATGTTCCGTACGTCCACACTTTCTTTTGCACCGACATCTCGACGAGTTGTCGGATCATCGAAATGTTGCCGTGGCACCATTTCTGTTGTAGTTGCCGTGGCACCCCTTTCGTTCCGCCACGGTGAAAAATGCTTCATACCATGCTCATGTCAACGTTTTCATAAAATTGCATAAAACTTGCATATGTCATCCACATTACGATAACAACATTTAAAATGTTAAAATATTGTTTGCTTTAAATTGCTAAATGACATGCAGGGATTTTCCAAAATTGTTGTTTGTTGTTTCCGGACTCACTTAAACTTGCCTAGATAGGTAGCTTAATTATGTTTCACCTCTTGCCATGTTTATAACAACATGTAATATTGTTGTGTTCCTAAACGGGAGAGAACTAAATAATTGATGTGGTGTTTCATCAATATGCAACTCGTTGCATATTGAGCTCCACTTAACTTGTAGTGTTGTTTGTGCATATGGCCATGCCATGCCTCATTAAACTGGACATGCATCATACTTGATTGTGCGTCATGCCATGATTATGCTTGTGTGTTTACCATGTTGTATGCTTCTTTCCGGTTTGCTTCTCTCATTAGCTTCGGTTTCGTTCCGGAGTTGTGAGGATCCGTTTGTCTACATCCGTTTGCCTTCTTCATGGACTCGTTCTTCTTCATTGCGGGATTTCAGGCAAGATGACCATTACCCTCGATATCACTTCTATCTTTGCTTGCTAGTTGCTTTCTTCTATCGCTATGCTGCGCTACCTATCACTTGTTTACCATGCCTCCCATAATGCCATGTCAGCCTCTAACCTTTTCACACTTCCTAGTAAACCGTTGTTTGGCTATGTTACCGCTTTGCTGAGCCCCTCTTATAGCATTGTTAGTTGCAGGTGAAGTTGAAGATTGCTCCATGATGGACAGGATTATGTTGGGATATCACAATATCTCTTATTTAATTAATGCATCTATATACTTGGTAAAGGGTGGAAGGCTCGGCCTTATGCCTGGTGTTTTGTTCCACTCTTGCCGCCCTAGTTTCTGTCATACCGGTGTTATGTTCGTTGATTTTGCGTTCCTTACGCGGTTGGGTGATTTATGGGACCCCCTTGACAGTTCGCTTTGAATAAAACTCCTCCAGCAAGGCCCAACCTTGGTTTCAACATTTGCCACCTAAGCCTTTTTCCCTTGGTTCTGCAGACTCAAGGGTCATCTTTATTTAACCCCCCCGGGCCAGTGCTCCTTCGAGTGTTGGTCCAAACCGGGCAGACTGCGGGGCCACCATGGGGCAACTCGAGGGCTGGTTTTACTCGTAGGCTGACCTATCCGGTGTGCCCTGAGAATGAGATATGTGCAGCTCCAATCGGGATTTGTCGGCACATCGGGCGGCTTTGCTGGTCTTGTTTTACCATTGTCGAAATGTCTTGTAAACCGGGATTCCGAGACTGATCGGGTCTTCCTGGGAGAAGGAATATCCTTCGTTGACCGTGAGAGCTTGTGATGGGCTAAGTTGGGACACCCCTGCAGGGATATAAACTTTCGAGAGCCGTGCCCGCGGTTATGTGGCAGATGGGAATTTGTTAATATCCAATTGTAGAGAACTTGACACATGACTTAATTAAAATGCATCAACCGCGTGTGTAGCTGTGATGGTCTTTTTTCGGCGGAGTCCGGGAAGTGAACACGGTCTTTGTGTTATGATTGTGCGTAAGTAGTTTTAGGATCACTTCTTGATCACTTCTCGCTTCTCGACCGTTCCGTTGCTTCTCTTCTCGCTCTTATTTGCGTATGTTAGCCACCATATTTTCTTAGTGCTTGCTGCAACCCCACCTCATTACCACTTCCTACCCATAAGCTTAAATAGTCTTGATCTCGCGGGTTTTGAGATTGCCGAGTCCTCGTGACTCACCAGATACTATCAAAACAGTTGCAGGTGCCGATGATACCAGTGCAGATGATGCAACCGAGCTCAGATGGGAGCTCAACGAAGATTTTGGTCATTGCTATGTTTCGTTTCATGTTGATCAATAGTGGAGCCCAGTTGGGACGATCGGGGATCTACCAGTTGGGTTATCTTCTTTTCTTTTGGCTTCGTCCGTAGTCGAACTATGTGTGTACTCTGATTGATGTATGATTTATTTAAGTACTTGTGTGAAGTGGCGATTGTAAGCCAACCCTTTATCCCAGTCTTGTTCATTACATGGGATTGTGTGAAGATGACCCTGCTTGCGACAAAACCACAATGCGGTTATGCCTCTAAGTCGTGCTTCGACATGTGGGAGATATAGTCGCATCATGGGTGTTACACAATTGCTCAACAGTAATTTGTTCACCAACCGTAGAATAGCTATGCTCTTGAGAGAAGCCACTAGTGAAACCTATGGCCCCCGGGTCTATTCTCATCATATCAATCTCCATTACTTTATTACTTGCTTTGTTTTCACTTTGCCTTTTACTTTTCACTTTGCATCTATATACCAAAAATACCAAAAATATTATTTATCATCTCTATCAGATCTCACTCTCGTAAGTGACCGTGAAGGGATTGACAACCCCTAATCGCGTTGGTTGCGAGGAGCTATCGATTTTTGTAGGTACGAGGGACTTGTGCGTGGTCTCCTACTGGATTGATACCTTGGTTCTCAAAAACTGAGGGAAATACTTACGCTACTTTGCTGCATCATCCTCTCCTCTTCGGGGAAATCCAACGCAGTGCTTAAGAGGTAGCAGTGTGCTGCTTGTCGCACCCACCGGAGAGCACCTCAAGTATGTCATCCAAATGCACTTTCCCCGGGAAATGTCAACTAACAACACCACCGAGTACGAGGGCTTGCTTGCCGGTCTCAGGATCGCGGCGGACCTCGGAGTCAAGAAGCTCATCATCAGGGGCGATTCGCAGTTCGTCGTCAGGCAGATCAACAAAGATTATCAAAGCCCGTTGATAGAAGCTTACATGGATGAAGTGAGGAAACTGGAGGAGCGCTTTCACGGTATACGAGCGGAGCACGTCCCTCGGACAGAAAACGACATCACCGACTACCTGTCAAAGCGCGCTGCCCTCAAGCTACCTGTGGAACCAGGTACTTTTGTGCTTCGGTTAACTCAACCATCCGCCGAACCATCAACCGGGCAGAACAAGCGGAGGAAGCTAGGCCCCGGCAAGTACTTCCCCACCGAGCTCCCCGGAGCCGCTGGCGAAGATGTTGCCGTGGATGCCGATCCTGCCGCGGGGCAACCGACTTCGGTAGGGCCTCTGGCCATGGCCGTAGAGATGGCCGCTCCCATGGCAGAAGAGATGCCTTTGGTCCTTGTCGTCGAGCCGCAGGCTCCGGCATGGGCGCAACACACCATCCGATTCCTCCAAAAAGGAGAGCTTCCTGAGGAGTAGGAAGAGGCAGAGAGAGTAGCCCGCCGGTCTGCTCTGTACCAGTTCGTTGACAACGTCTTGTACAGAAAAAGACCGAATGGGGTAAAATTGAAGTGCATCTCTTGGGAGGAAGGACTAGAGCTGTTGGCAGAGATACATGGAGGCATATGTGGCTCTCACATAGGGTCGAGGGCCCTTGCTGGCAAGGCTTTCCGGCAACGTTTCTTCTGGCCCACTGCCCTCCAGGATGCGACGGCACTAGTAACCAAGTGTGAAGCATGCCAGTTCCATTCGAAGAAGCTTCATCAATCAGCTCAAGCCCTTCAAACCATCCCTCTCTCCTGGCCCTTCTCGGTCTGGGGGCTCGACATATTGGGCCCTTTCCCTCGTGCCGTCGGGGGATTTGAGTACTTGTACGTTGCAATCGACAAGTTCACAAAGTGGCCAGAGGTGGAAGCGGTGAGGAAAGTGACAGCACAGTCAGCCATCAAGTTCTTGAAGGGGCTAGTCTGCCGTTTTGGGGTACCCAACAGGGTCATCACCGACAACGGCACACAGTTCACAAGCCACACCTTCATGCAATATATTGAAGATCTCGGCAGCAAGGTCTGTTTCGCCTCCGTGGCACACCCACGGAGCAACGGCCAAGCAGTGAGAGCAAATGCTGAAGTTCTATGCGGCTTAAGACCGAAGACTTTCGACAGGCTGCGCAAAAGTGGAAGGCGCTGGATTGACGAGTTGCCGGCGGTTCTTTGGTCGATCAGAACGACGCCAAATATAGCCACCGGCCAGACACCCTTTGCCCTGGTCTACGGGGCAGAAGCAGTTCTCCCCATGGAACTCATATACGGGTCACCTCGAGTGCTCGCTTATGATGAGCTTGAGCAAGAGCGATTGCGGCAAGATGACGCAACGCTCCTTGAGGAAGATCGTCTCCGGGTTGCTGTGAGAGCAGCATGCTACCAGCAAGCCTTGCGCCGCTACCATGGCCGCAAGGTTCATGCCCGGAGCTTTGAGGAAGGCAACCTTGTTCTTCGGCACGTTCAGTCAGCCAAGAATTCCAACAAGTTGAGGCCAAAGTGGGAAGGCCCTTATCGGGTAACACGAGTCACCAGGCCCGGTGTAGTCCGCCTAGAGACCGAAGATGCCATTCCAGTGAGAAACTCCTGGAACATCGAGCATCTTCGCAAGTTTTACCCATAAGGCGCGGCTGCCGGGCCTCCTGGCAAGCAACCTTTTGTACAAGCCTTGCCGGCAAGGCATGTAACCCTTTGTACAAAGCCAGGCGCATACCCTGAGCATAAATAAACGAAGCGCTAGCGCCCTAAGTTATAGCATGCATGCTAGGTCGAGTCTCTTCCTCGGTTAGGGTTGATAGTGCTTAGCGGCGGCTAACCTGGCCCCTAGCTTAGAGGTCGAGTGCGCGTCTCTCTGTTCTTTTCTATCCTCTTTGGTTTGCAGGACACATGAGCACTTCTGCCGAGCTATTTGGAAGAGAGGGAACGGACCGGCGTCCCAACCCTGGCAAACCAAAGTTGCCGGGGGCTGCAAGTACAAGGATCCAACCGTGGCAAGCCAAGGTTGCCGGGGGCTGCGGATCCAGATAAGTCTTGTATCCTCTATCATGCATTCCGATATGGAACTGGGATATGTGAAACCTCGTTTTATTTCTAGGCTACCGTGCTCCCCTTTTTATGTACCCAAGGATTATCTCCTGGGTCCGGATTTGGTTGTAGTCGCGGTAACAAGGAAATTGAATGAGGAGCCTAATCCCACTTCATCCCTGCATCCGCCAAGGGTGCGAGAAAGGTCAAAGCAAAGTGGGGGGGGGGGGGGGCGGCAAGGCATGTTGCCGGGCGAAAAATGTTTATCTTAAATAATAACGAGGATTCGCTCCTTGTCGCGGGTTTCACCCAGGAACGAATAATCCGGCAAACATCCCTTTTTCATTAAAAAAATCCTATACATGTACAGTTCATACGGAGTGAAAAACATGAGCAAGAGGATTACAAGTTCTAAATTTAACAAAGGCCCGAAGGCTTATAGACTAAGAAAGATAAGATGCCCGTAATCCCTTTCTTGTCCCTCTCCTCAGGAAATGAAATAAGAAAGCAAAAGGGCAAAAGGGGCCCCTAGGCGAGGTACGAGCAGCAGAAGACGCCAAGAGAACATGCCGGCGGTCGCCTAGGAGAGGGTTGGCGGTGGTGGCGCCGAAGGAAGAGCTGGAAGATGAGGCAGCGGTCCGTCAATATGCTATGAAGGCGTCAGTGCCATCGTACTCCGACTTGACGGCCCGCCACCCACCTTCTTCGCCTCCTCCGGCCTCCCTACGCCAGCCGCCCAAGGAGGCGACCCCGAGAAGTTCAAGGAGCTGGCGACACGGATGATGGGGTCACCGGTATCGCCCCGGAGCGGCACGCCCGACGCCTAGTCGGACTCGTCATCCTGCCGCCCGCTACCCTCGTCGTCGCTGCCGCTATCCTGCTCGCCACTCTCGCTCGAGGAAGAATCTTCATTGTCAGAGGAGCTCCCCACGCAGCATCTTACGCGAGTCCCGAAGTACCCAAAGACCTCGATGGAGAGGAGGCCGCTCTCCATTATCTTGAAATGGAGAGTGAGCCCCTCCGTCAAGCTGTGGATGTGAGAAAAAGTCTTCCACCCTCGGCGAAGATACATGACGGGAGGGGCGGGGAACTCGACATCGGCCCATGTGCTGCTGTTCCCACAACCCCTCATACGCAGCCGCAGCACCTGCGGTGGGTCCAACACCATCTCCTACGCAAATGGAGTCAGGAGGCGAAGACGACAGCGCGGCGACTGGCGTAGCCTGATGAAGAACTCGTAAGGGTTATCCCCGACATGGCCCTCCACTGGGGGAGGGGCCGCTGGCGGAGGCGAGGCCGATCTGCCGCCCCGTCCTCCTGTCCCTCGAGCGCCACGACGGCCTCGACCTCACCCCTCCCCCTCCATTTGACAGTCGGTTCCGCCGCTACAAGCTCTTGGGGAGGAGCGATGCGTTGTCTAGCCAAGACCCTCGCCGCCATCGATGAAGCATCGCCACGCCCCCTCGCCATGGCAGAAGGAAGGAGAAAGCAGGAATGGGAAGAAGCGGATGATGAAGGATTGAGAGGCACCGTTCCTCCCGCTCCCCTCCTTATAAAGGGGCGGGGGCAGGGCGCAGACGCCCCTTTCGTCCAATCCGGCTCGACGAAGTGACAACGGGCTGGGCCGTCGACCGCCCTCCCCACTCAATTGAAGGCGCATGGGAATCGACCCACGCACACGCGACTTCCCGTATCCCGCGCACCTGTCATTCGCTCTACATCATGCATGCAGCAAACGTGGCACATGAGGAGGGCACAATGGGACGCGTGGAGCGACGGTTCCCAAGTAAGGGCAGTAAATGAGGAGTGACCCTGCGGTCTCGAGGAGACACTCAAGCCGCCTCTTTGTTGTCCACCACAAGATAACGCCAACGTGCTTAGGTCATGCACACGCGCGCGACCCCCACGTCGCGTGTCTAATGCGGGTCATGGGAAAGCGCAGTAGACGGAAAGTTACTACGATAAAAAACCGCCCCGCCTTCCCGCGCACCGTTTTGGGCCAGGCCCAACAACGCGTTGCACCTATGTGTGGCCCAGGCCCGGGGGCTCCTGTCGGTGTACTAAAGTAGGGGAACTCCTTTGTATCCCTTTAGTTGTGCACGGGCAGTCAGAGCCACAGGACGAAGCCACACTCAGCAGGGCAAAAGGGAGGAGTCGAAGCCGCAAGACGAACAAGGCAACGCCGAAGAGAGCAGATGGACAAAGCAGGTTTCCCCGACAAGACCCTTACCGGGGCAGCCTCAGCGGCCCCGGCAAGCCCCTTGCCGGGGCGGCTCGCCAACACCAGCGGAGTGAGCCACCCTCGAACCCACGGTCTCCAACACCATCAACCACGTTGGGCCAGAGCTCGGGAGGCACCTCCATGGTTGCATGCAGATCTTTGTGAAGACAAAGAATATTCAAGATCAGATGAGGATTGGGAGGCAACAATCCACGACAAGATCCTTGTCGAGGAAACCCACAAGACCCCCCGGCAAGATCCTTGCCGGGGACGCCAGCGCGCCACGGCAAGACCCTTGCCGGTCCACCCGGCAAGACCCTTGCCAAGGGCATCAGCAGGGCCACTGCCAGGCCGGCACCAACCAAATCTCCACCGCCATTCACATGCAGCTGCCAGCCCAACCAGCTGGGCAGGCACCTGCGTGGCAACATGCAGCTTCCAGGCCAACTCAGCACACGCCTACGTGGCGGCATGCAGATCTTCGTGGAGGCTCCACCACCGCGCCACCTCAGCTGCTTACCTGCCTACATGGCGCCGCATGCATCGCTGGCCAGGGCGCGTGTCGAAGCGAGGAGGAGTGGCGACGGACGGGATGGGCCTCGCTCCCATCCCCGATAAAGCAAGAGGACACCTAGGCTATGCATTAAATGCACCTTGTCTTGTAATACGAGCGATAAGCTCATAGCACTGTAGGCCTTTCCACCTCCTGTGTGCCACTGTGGCAACCCCTTTCGACTATAAAAGGAGACCCATGGCGTACTGGAGAGGGATTCAGATCTTTTGAACCATGTAGTGCCCATAGGTAGTTCAAGAGCTCAAGAACACTCAATACGTCCACCAAAGCAGGATTAGGGTTTTACGCATCCTCGCGGCCCGAATCTGGGTAAACGATACTTGTGCTGATTACTAATCCTGCTCTTCTCAAAAACCCGCACCCCACAACCACAAAAGGGATCCTCGTGATCCCATAGGTGTCGTTTTCTCACCGGCACTAGGGCACAGAGGTCTGCAGAAGTGCAGTGCCTGACACTAGAGCTACAGCATCAACACCTGCAGCCACAGCTCCAGTTGCCCCTCCAGTGGTAACTCCGCCAGATCCGTCAACTTCAACAGATGCTTTTATCCTTGGAGTCCTCTCAACACCACCTCCTAAAGATAAAGCTTAGAGAGCCGCATAGCACTATGTATTTTCAAGCTTTTTGGTAACTTGTTGCCAAAGGGGTAGAAAGTGTATAGATCATAGGCTTCAGAGAGAGAGAGAGAGAGAGAGAGAGAGAACTTTGCTTATTTTGCTACTTATTTGCTTTGCTTGCTTGGTTGATACTTTATGTTTATGTGTGTGAGATACTTTGTACAGTCATGTGTTTGATCATATCATGCTTAATGCTTGTGCTTGTATGATGACATTATCTATCTTTAATGTATGATCATTCATTTTGCCTTGGTGATGAGTGCTTGTTCCTATTTTTATCATTTTGAGCGCTCCGTCAAGATGTATGTGACATGGAAGAGTAACCCATGATCCTAATTGGTTGTGTATTTGCATTCAAAAGCAAATTTTAAATAATTCACAAATTTAGGGGGAGCTCTTGCTTATCCCATACTTCTCAAAGGGACGGTGTATTTCATTCTTATTATCAATTATAGAAGCTTTGATCTATATGTTGTCATCAATTACAAAGAAGGGGAGATTGGAAGTGCAACTAACCCCTGGGTGGTTTTGGTAATTCTTAACAACATATAGCTCATTGAACTAATGCTCTTTGAAGATGATCATTTCAGAAAGTTCAATGATTGGCATGGCATGGACTAGAGATGTGGACCCCTCAAAATGCTAAGGACGGATATTGGCAACAAGCTAAAGACTCTACATTTTCATTTTAAGTGATCCAAGATCACATTGAGTCCATAGGAAAGCGAATACTATTAAAACGGGATGAGGTGTTGCTTAATGGCTTACTTGTTCAAAATGCTTAGTGATATGCTAAAAAAATCCTCAACCACGTTCTCATTTCCACATATGTCCTAAATCTAAAAGTCAAACTCGGCCCCACCGATTTGATATATCCGGCGCCACCGAGTTCATTTGACATAGCCACTGCCACGAACCCTAATCAGTTCGGTTACGCTGATAGGGATCTCGGTCTCACCGAGGTGGGATTGCAAATTCTCTGTTTCCCTTCATAACGTTTCGGTCTCACCGAAATGAGCGATCGGTCCCACCGAGTCTGCAATGCAAACTCCCTATTTCCTTTTCGTAATGCTTCGGTCCCACCGAAGTGAGCGAATCGGTCCCATCGAGTTTGCCTGACCAACTCCCTGTGTGCTTATTACTGAAATCGGTCCCAGCGAGTTCATGCGATCGGTCTCACCGAGATTACTTTATGCCCTAACCCTAGCGCATCAGTCCCACCGAGTTGATTGTATCGGCTCCACCGAAAACTCTAATGTTCATATTTTGAACTGAATTGGTCTGACTGAGTTTTACCATTCGGTCTCACCAAGTTTGGGAATCTGTATGTAACGGTTAGATTTTGTGTGGAGGCTATATATACCCCTCCACCCATTCTTCATTCATGGAGAGAGCGATCAGAACGTGCCTACACTTCCACTACTCATTTTCTGAGAGAGAACCACATACTCATGTGTTGAGACCAAGACATTCCATCCCAACCACAAGAATCTTGATCTCTAGCCTTCCCCAAGTTGCTTTGCACTCAAATCATCTTTCCACCATAGCCAAATCTGTAAGAGAGAGTTGATTGTTGGGGAGATTATCATTTGAAGCACAAGAGCAAGGAGTTCATATCAACACACCACCTATTACCTTTTGGAGAGTGGTGTCTCCTAGATTGCTTAGGTGTCACTTGGGTGGCTCCGTCACGATTGTGGAGTTGAACCAAGGAGTTTGTAAGGGCAAGGAGATCGTCTACTTCGTGAAGATCTACCCAAGTGTGGCAAGTCCTTTATGGGCGATGTCCATGGTGGGCTATACAAGGTTGCTTCTTCGTGGACCCTTTGTGGGTGGAGCCCTCTGTGGAATCGCGCATCTGTTACCCTTCATGGGTTGAAGTCTCCATCAACGTGGATGTATGATAGCACCACCCATCGGAACCACACCAAAAATCTCCGTGTCAACATTGCATTTTCTCCCTCCAAACTCCTCCCATTTACTTTCTTGCAAGTTGCATGCTTTACTTTCTGCTGCTCATATACTCTTTGCATGCTTGCTTGAAATGTATTGTGATAGCTTGACTTGTGCTAAATTTCTAAAATCTGCCATGAAATAAAATTGGGAAAGGCTAGGTTTTTATTTGGTCAAGTTGTCTAATCACCCCCCTCTAGACATACTTTCGAACCTACACTTAGTGAATACATGAACTCCTCAAACTACGGTCATCACCGGGAAGTGTCCCGACTATTGTCACTCCGGGGTTGCCGGATCATAACACACTGTAGGTGACTATAACTTGCAAGATAGGATCAAGAACACAAATATATTCATGAAAACATAATAGGTTTAGATCTGAAATCATGGCACTCGAGCCCTAGTGACAAGCATTAAACATAGCAAAGTCATAGCAACATCAATCTCAGAACATAGTGGATATTGGGGATCAAATCCTAACAAAACTAACTCGATTACATGAAAAAACTCATCCAACCCATCACCGTCTAGCATGCCTACGATGGAATTACTCACGCACTGCTATGAGCATCATGAAATTGGTGATGGAGGATGGTTGATGATGATGATGGCGACGATTTCCCCTCTCTAGAGCCCTAAACGGACTCCAGATCTGCCCTCCCGAGGAAGAACAGGAGGTGGCGGCGGCTCCGTATCGTAAAACACAATGAATCCTTCTCTTTGATTTTTTTCTCCCCAAACATGAATATATGGGGTTGGAGTTGAGATCGGTGGAGCTTCGTGGGACCCACAAGACAGGGGGGGCGCGCCTAGGGGAGTAGGGCGCGCCCCCACCCTTGTGGATAGGTGGTTGGTCCCCCTCTGTTGATTCTTTTGCCAATATTTTTTATTTATTACAAAAATATTCTCTGTGAAGTTTCAGGTCATTCTGAGAACTACTATTTCTGCACAAAAATAACACCATGGCAATTCTGCTGAAAACAACGCCAGTCCGGGTTAGTTCCATTCAAATCATGCAAATTAGAGTCCAAAACAAGGGCAAAAGAGTTCGGAAAAGTAGATACGGTGGAGATGTATCAACTCCCCCAAGCTTAACCCATTGCTTGTACTCAAGCAATTCAGTAAACAAACTGAAAATGATAAATAAAAAACTTTTACAAACTCTGTTTGATCTTGTTGTTGCAAATATGTAAAGCCATCATTCAAGTTTTCGGCAAAGATTACGAACTAACCATATTCATAATAACATTTAGGTCTCACATTTACTCATATCAATGGCACAATCAACTAGCGAGCAATAATAATAAATCTCGAATGACAACTCTTTTCCAAAACAATCATGATATGATATAATAAAATCGTATCTCGCTAGCCTTTCTGATACCGCAAAACATAAATGCAGAGCACCCCTGAAGATCAAGGACTGACTAGACATTGTAATTCATGGTAAAAGAGATCCATTCACAGTCATACTCAATATCAATTAATATCAAAACATAAAAATGACGGTGGTGCTCTCTAACTGGTGCTTTTTATAAGAGCATGATGACTCAGCAATAAAAGTAAATAGATAGGCCCTTCGTAGAGGGAGCAGGGATTTGTAGAGGTGGCAGAGCTCGAGTTTTTGAAACACAGATAAATAATATTTGAGCGATATGCTTTCATTGTCAACATAACAACAAAGATATCTCGGTATCTTCCATACTAGATACATTATAGGCGGTTCCCAAACAGAATGGTAAAGTTTGTACTCCCCCACCACCAACAAGCACATTCCACAGCTGGTCCAAAACAACGGGTACTGTCCAACTAAAACAATCCTGGGGAGTTTTGTTTGCAATTATATTTTGATTTGATTTGAGCATGGAACTGGGCATCCCGGTTACCATCCATTCTCTCGTGAATGATGAGCGGAGTCCACTCATCGTGAGAATAACCCACCTAGCATGGAAGATTATGATAGCCCCCAGTCGCTACATGAGCGATTCCGGCATACGAAACAGATTATCATTTGAAGCTTTAGAGTTTGGCATATTCAAATTTACTTGGAACGGCAGGTAAATACCACATATAGGTAGGTATGGTGGACTCATATGGAACAACTTTGGGTTTATGGAAGTGGATGCACAAGCAGTATTCCCTCTTAGTACAAGTGAAGGCTACCAAAAGACTGGGGAGCGACCAACTAGAGAGCGACAATAGTCAAAAACATGCATTGAGATTAACCAACATTGAGTGCAAGCATGAGTAGGATATAAATCACCATGAACATAAATATCGTGGAGGCTATGTTGATTTTGTTTCAACTACATGCGTGAACATGTGCCAAGTCAACCCACTTGAATCATTCAAGGGAGGATACCATCCTATCATACTACATCACAACCATTTTAAAAGCATGTTGGCATGCAAGGTAAACCATCATAAACTCCTAGCTAATTAAGCATGGAATGAGTAACCATAATCTCTATTTGTCATTGCAAACATGTTTCATTCGTAATGGACTGAATCAAGAATGTTGAACTACTCATATTTACAAAAACAATATAGGTCAAGTTCATACCAGCTTTTCCTCATCTCAATCATTTCATCATATATCATCATTATTGCCTTTCACTTGCACGACCGAACAGAATCTACAATAATAGTGCGCGTGCATTGGACTAAGATGGAATCTACAAACATTTATTCAAAGGAGAAGACAAGGTAATATGGACTCTTTGTTAGATCAACGATAGTGCATATGAGAGAAACACAACATTTTCATCATGGTCTTCTCCTCTCGACCCCAAAGAAAAGAAAAGAATTTCAAAGAAACACACTGAAATGTTTTTGGAGTTTTTGTTTTTCTAGAGAAAGTAAAACAAGAACGAGAAAACTATTTACATGGGAAAGCTCCCAACAAGCAAAAGAAGAATGAAAAATCTTTTTGGGTTCTATTTTAATACTCCTACTAAGTAATCATGGAAAGTAAACTAAACTACAACTATTTTTTTATTTTTTCTCAAAGTTCTTCAGACACACAAGAAGAAAGCGAGAAAAATAAATAAACTAACATGGATAATACAATGAAAAATTATGAACACAGACAACTAGAATGATGTGTGAACATGAATGTAATGTCGGTGAGAAATACGTACTCCCCTAAGCTTAGGATTTTGTCCTAAGTTGGTCTAGGCCCACGACTGGCCTGGATTGTATCTGAAATCATAGTTGGGGTTGTATTGTGCTGCGGCAGCTACTTGAGATGAGACATGGATTGTGACGATAACTGGATAGTATGGCTCTGGGATTTCTTCCTCGCCGGGAGTCGAGAAAGGATCTCTCGCCGAGGTTGATAACACTATTACTACTTTACTTTATGCTACTCTACTCTCTCCTGTTGCTGCAAGATGGTGGTTTCCAGAAGATGCTAGTCTTTGATAGGACTATGCCTTCTCTCTATTTTGGCATTTCTGCAGCCCAGTCCACATATACAGCCTTCCTTTGATAATGTTGCATATGTAGTGTAGATCCTTGCTTGCGAGTACTTTGGATGAGTACTCACGGTTGCTTTGCTCCCTCTTTTTCCGCTTTTTCATTCTTCTCAAACGACGCAACCAGACGACGGAGTCCAGGAGCTAGATGACAACTTTGACGACTGCTACTACCCCGAGGGTGCCTACTACCACGTGACGGAGACCGCCGATGACCAGGAGTAGTTAGGAGGCTCCTAGGCAGGAGGCCTTGCCTTTTCGATCGATGTTGCTTTTGTGCTAGCCTTCTTAAGGCAAACTTGTCTAACTTATGTCCGTACTCAGATATTGTTGCTTCCGCTGACTCTTATGTATTCGAGCTTATGTATTCGAGCCCTCGAGGCCCCTGGCTTGTAATATAAAGCTTGTATTGTTTTAATTTGTGTCTAGAGTTGTGTTGTGATATCTTCTCGTGAGTCCTTGATCTTCATCGTACACATTTGCACATATGATTACAGTACGATTGAACCGGGGGCGTCACAAGTTGATATCAGAGCCGACTGCCTGTAGGTAGCCCCCTTTCCAACTCCTTGGCCGAAATGAGTCTAGTCGCTGAAAAGTTTTACTAACATGGCTGTGTGTCTTATAGGCCCACGTCGTCATTGGGTGGTATTATGATCTTTTACTCCTCATCTATACTCTAAGACTTTGATCTCTCTTCTATTCGGGTTAAACGATTTTACTAACTCTAACGCTAGGTTCTCGCAACTACTTTATCCCGGAGAGCCCTCACTCAAGATGATCGCTTGGCGCACCAGAAGCCTTTGAAGATACTCTCCAATGTTCGCTCGAGAACTTGTTTTCATTTCTTTTGCAATCCCTTAACACCATTGACTCCTTATGGATAATTGCGTACCCTCGCCATTCATACTTCCATTCCTAGTTTTTCTAATTATTACAAGATACCCGAAAGTATTCTCCGACTTTCGAGAATCCTTTTTTCGACTGCCTTGTAGCTCTTTTCCGCCTGAATACCCCTACGAATAATTTCTTACACTTATCGGGGATTCGTTCATCCCCAGTTGATCATATGTCTTACAAAATTCTTCGAATGCAATTCGATCTCCCGAAGATCCTCTGTAGCCTAGTGCTCCCGAAAGTCTTGTCTGCCTGCATTATGGTTAAATCCATATGTCCGACAATATTCCTTAACATCCTTTGTCAATGTCATCCTGAGCCTATTGATTCAATATGTTGCGATTGCTTGCAATCATCAGTCAAACCTTGAAATTTGACCTTCCTGCTCATACGTCATTCTGGACATGAGTTGGATCTGGCCAATCATGTTGTAATTGATTGTCCACCTAGTTCCCTTCAACTTGAACATCGAATTATTCAGTTGTTTATATAATCTAATCACCTTGCATTCTTGTTCTTCTGATTGAGTACCAATGCTCACATCAGATCCCTTATGGACCACCATATCGTTCGTTGGATTTTATCCAACAACATCCTTCATATTCAATAACCTTGTGGGCCTTTCCTCGGATACATAATGCCTTTGGTAAATTGTATCCTCGCCTTTTGTCAACCATGCTTTACTTTCGAGCTTGTGTTAATTACTCCTGAAGCCTGCATTATATGTTCCTAAGATGCCCCGATGGGCTGAACCTATGCCTTCCCTAAATCTGTGTGAACTCAAAAGTTAGTTATGAGGGTTTTACTCTACTGGCTTTTCGTCAGATAAAATTTCATCGCTACAACTTCTTCAAAAGCGGGAAGTGAATGAAATGGTATGCATTGGAGAAGTGGGAGTCGACCTTGAACCTTTGTGTTCATGCCCATGGACCCGATGTGGAACTTATCTTGGAAGCTTCTTGTGATAATAATAATCCCCTTGTTATAAGTTCATCTGGTAACTATGTTTGGTCCTTTGAAACCGTGGTTCTAACCATGATTGTTCCCCTTTGATTCCATTTCTCGGACAAGTTAAAGCACTTGTCTTCTGCAGATTGCATCTTCGCAACCTCTATCTTGACCTTCCCTTGATTATTACCCTCCGGTATCTCGAGAATGACAAAGAATTGTGTTGCTTCCTATGAGTATTCATCTGGTATTGCTCCTCAGCGATTTCAGATTGCCCCGGGTTCTGAGTTATTGGTCACTCGAGAACACCAATAAGTGAATCGGTTCCGCACTACGATTCAATAGCTCTAAGCTATTTTTGTTGCTTACAAGTTTATTAATCTTTAAAGTCATTCCTAGCATGATCGACTATATCATTATCGTGCTAATTTTTAACTATGCCACTTGGTCCTTCTTCCTAGAGCACAATTTTCGATGATGAGCTAAGTTTACGTTGATCTTTCTCATCATATCATTTCGCCTTGAACAGCAAGCTTGATTTCGAGTTTGTGTCGTACTCGTGGTTCCAATAACATTTCGCTTCATTATTCCTTTGACTTGATGTCATCACCGAACGATTACATCTTCATGAAATCTCTCGACAAATGTATTGTGATCATCATCAACATTCTGATGCTCTTCCAGGATATCAATCGAATTCATGATGATAAATACCATCCTTGCCCCGCCGTTAATTGTTGCTGAGCCCGTGGGTCCCATCCTCATCTTTTCCCGACTGAAATTATAGGACTTATTTTATAAGTTGTTTTTTATGGATCCTACGTGTACCCAAAGACTGACCTTTACCTGATGACCGTGTCAATGCTATCCCGAAGCAAGACTGTGGTAATCCTTTCATCAACAAGAACATTGGAAACGCAATGCTAAATGTCTCTTGATCAAGTATCCAAACACCGTTGTATGGGTAACATCATGAGTTTCCCCGCCCTTTCCCCTATTTGGTTAATTACTTGTAGTCCTGTCATGATTATCCCGCTCTGCTTGCTCCTGGGAAGGAGATACACCTAATACTCATGTATACACCCTTTCCTTTCCATTGTTCTATATAAATCTGATAATCACTTTTCCTTCCCATTGGTCTGTTTAACCCTTCTTGCGATCTATATGATATAAGCAGTAATAATTCCCTGCTTATGTAAACACTTCGATGTACAACTCTACCAGTAAGACCCTGTTACTATTGTTGATGACCTCCCGGTAACCACCGATGGACGAGAACTTTGCCTGATGGTCCATGAGGGAGTCCTGGACTAGGGGGTGTCCGGATAGCCGAACTATCATCTTTGGCCGGACTCCAAGACTATGAAGATACAAGATTGAAGACTTCGTCCCGTGTCCGGAGGGGACTTTCCTTGGCGTGGAAGGCAAGATTGGCGATACGGATATGTAGATCTCCTACCATTGTAACTGACTCTGTGTAACCCTAGCTCTCTCCGGTGTCTATATAAACCGGAGGGTTTTAGTCCGTAGGACGAACAACAATCATACCATAGGCTAGCTTCTAGGGTTTAGCCTCCTTGATCTCGTGGTAGATCTACTCTTGTACTACCCATATCATCAATATTAATCAAGCAGGAGTAGGGTTTTACCTCCACCGAGAGGGCCCGAACCTGGGTAAAAACATCGTGTCCCTTGTCTCCTGCTACCATCCGCCTAGACGCGCAGTTCGGGACCCCCTACCCGAGATCCGCCGGTTTTGACACCGACATTGGTTCTTTCATTGAGAGTTCCTCTGTGCCGTCGCCATCAGGAAGGATGCCTTGTCCCGTCTTTAAAGACGGCACCGTTCCAAAAGGAGCTTTGGCCATCGGCCAAACTATCCGGCTAGGCGGTTTTCTTATGACCGCCTGTTCGGACGCCGCGCCGACGATGACCTCTCGGGTCATCAAAAGCGATCTTCACGTCAACTCGGAACTCGCCGAGTAGCTAGATCCGATGGAGCTCTCCTCCTTAAACGAGCTCTTGGATCGCATCACCGCCCTAGGAGTCGCTATAGACTATGATCAGATTGGGCCTAAAACCGATCTGAGAGAGATCAACTCTCCCCAGGTTACCCACCACGTTGCTGTGATGGAGGAACAACACGGCGACTCTTCTTCTATATTAAGGACAAGCTATGTCTGAATTCCCGACCTCTCCATGCCGGATTCCCACGGAGGGACGAATGTCGATCAAGTCTTGAACCTAAAGTCAGGCAGCGGGCTAGATTCGTTGGACAACATCCAAAAACCCAAGCTTCCAAGTTCGGAAACTTTTCGGCCCTTGAGTCTTAGATTAGACGGGGTTCCGAATTTGATTACACCCGCCCACCCAAACATAGGCGATCTATCCCGAATCCGGCAAGAGCCCGCTGAAACAGTACACCATTACTGGGCCAGATTCATCCTGGCTATGGACAGGATAAAGGACTGCCGCGAGGAAGACGCAATCTCACTTTTCTGCAATAATTGCACGGACAATGGAATCATAAACGCCATAATTCGTCGTGAAATTACACGCTTCGCCGACTTAGCGTCCATAGTACGAAAATACTGTGCAATGGAGAGCGTCTGGAAAACCGAAACCAAATTTTGGGATAATCCGGCTCCGAATACAACCCTAGTCCGAAGTAAAAGGGTGCATCATCCCCAGGCACCCGGGTTAAATACCAAAAAGCAAAAAAACCCTAAAGGGCATGGAACCGTACTGGAGGGATGGCTCAATGGACCCTGCAAAATTCATAGTACAGAGGGCGCCACTCCAACTTATAGCCATCGAGAATGTTGGATACTGCGGCAGGTGGCCAAAAGTGGCGAGGAGCTTCTAGCTCCAGAGAACCAGCCCATCAGCACCAGTACGGTATTAACAGTCTTCGAGACTTTCGCATCAAATAGTATGCGGAAACGAACACTCTGCAGCCTTGCCGAAGTCTACCAAGTAGCAACAATAAACCCATGGAGCGACACGGCTATTACCTTTAATGCCAGTGACGAACCTAAATTCCGAATAGCCCGAGCACTAGCCGCATTGGTCCTTAGTCCAATAGTGGACGACTTTCGCCTTACTAAGGTACTCATGGACGGCGGCAGCGGATTAAACCTCATTTACGAGAAAACCCTTCGAAAAATGGAAATAGACTGGAGCCGCATTGAGCGAAGCAGCACAACCTTCAGAGGAATAATCCCTAGTCGGGAAGCATGCTGCACAGGAAAACTCACACTGGATGTGGTGTTCGGCTCGCCGGACAATTACAGGTCCGAGGAGATCACGTTCCAAGTGGCCCCGTTCAGCAGCAGATATCATGCTTTATTAGGACGAGAGGCATTCACAATTTTCAAGCTATACCCCATTACGGGTACATGAAGCTCAAAATGCCCGGGCCCAACGGAATCATTACCCTCGCCGGTGATCCGGACATTGCACTCCGCACCGAAAATAAGACAGCCACACTAGCCCTCGAGGCACTATCCGAAGCCTTAGCAGCCGAGGAACTTACTGCGCTGTGCTCCACGGTGAACAGGGACGATGTGATACTCGATAAGAGATCCAAGTCCACCTCTTTTAAACCAGCGGACAAAATAGTTAAATTCCAAGTCCATCCAACGGACCCTACAAAGACGGCCTCCATTGGGGCACAGCTAAACCCTGATGTAGACGCTGCACTACGAGAATTCCTACGGGAAAACTGGGACATTTTTTCCTGGCACCCTTCGGACATGCCAGGAATCCCACGCCGGCTGGCCGAGCACAGCCTAAATATCCTAAAAGGATTCAAGCCAGTCAAATAGGCTCTTCGGCGTTTTTCCGAACCCAAGAGACAGGCAATGGGAGAGGAGGTAGCCAAACTTTTGGAAGTCGGATTCATCAGAGATATAAAACATCCGGACTGGCTAGCAAACCTGGTGATGGTACCAAAGAAAGATAAGTCCTGGCGCCTATACGTCGACTTCAAGGACCTTAACAAGGCTTTCCCAAAGGATCCATTCCCCTCCCCCGCATCGATCAAATCATCGACACTACTGCAGGGCACGATTCATTGTGCTTCCTCGATGCATACTCTGGCTACCACCAAATCAAGATGGCGGAGCCAGACCAAGCCGCAATGGCATTCATCACTCCATATGGACCATTCTGCTTCAACACAATGCCCTTTGGGCTAAAAAACGCTGGTGCAACATATCAGCGCATGATTCAGACATGTCTGGCAAACCAGATCGGCAAAACAGTGGAGGCATACGTAGACGATGTGGTCGTCAAATCCAAGCATGTCGAAACTCTAGTAGATGACTTGAGGCTCACATTCGACAATCTCCAAACATACGACATTAAGCTCAACCCGGAAAAATGCGTTTTCGGCGTACCAGCCGGAAAGCTCTTGGGTTTCATTGTATCCGATAGAGGAATTGAAGCAAACCCAGCCAAGATCCGAGCCCTGTCACAATTGGATATCCCAAAAGACCTCAAGCAAATACAAAAATTGACTGGATGCATGGCGGCTCTAAGCCGCTTTATCTCCCGCTTAGGAGAAAAGGCATTACCCCTTTATCGCCTCCTCCGGTGCACCGAACACTTCGAGTGGATGGATGCCGCCACGGCCGGACTTGAAGAAATCAAAGCCATACTGGCAACAAATCCGGTCCTGGCCGCGCCCAATGTGGGCGAACCAATGTTATTATACATCACGGCAACACATTAAGTGGTAAGCGCGGTGCTCGTCGTCAAACGAGAAACGGACGGACACAAGTTCCCTCTTCAAAAACCAGTTTACTACGTGTCCACTGTCCTAACTCCATGCAAGTCCCGGCACCCACACTATCAAAAGATAGCATACGCGGTGTTCATGGCATCCCGGAAGCTGCGACACTACTTTCAAGAGTGCTCGATAACAGTAGCCTCCGAAGTACCCATCAATGACATTATAAACAGCCACGACGCAACTGGCCGGATTGCAAAATGGGCCATTGAGCTCCTCCCATTCGACATAACCTATAAGCCACGGCAAGCTATCAAGTCGCATGTTTTGGCTGACTTCATCGCCGAATGGACTGAAGCCGAACTCCCTAAAGAGTACGGCGCATATTCCAATTGGATCATGCACTTCGACGGCTCCAAAATGTTGGCTGGCCTGGGGGCTGGCGTCGTCCTGACGTCCCCAACCGGAGACACAGTCCAATACGTACTCCAGATAATGTACACTGACTCCAACAATGCAGCCGAATACGAGGCCCTTCTACATGGCCTCCGGATGGCAGTCTCCATGGGAATTCAGCGCCTAGAGGTCCGCGGGGATTCAAACCTCGCAATATCCAAAATAAATGGAGACTTTGACGCCAAGGATCCGAAAATGGCAGCTTACCGTAACGCCGTCTTAAAAATGTCAGCTCGGTTTGAAGGGCTCAAATATCATCATATAGCCCGGGATAATAACCAGGCGGCGGACGTATTGGCACGCATCGGCACAAAGCGCGATGCCGTCCCTCCCAACATCTTTCTGGAGCGGATTTTTAAGCCATCCGTACTATGGGAAGGGGAGTCCGGAAACAACAATCCAGACTCAACCGCACCGCCCAACACCGAACATTCTGACACAATCGGTGGTTCTGCCAACGAAATAACACCTTCAGCCCACGAAATAATGGCAGTTATTGCCCCGTGGACCGAGCCATTCCTAGCCTACTTAACTAGGCAGGAACTTCCCGAGGACCAAAACAAGGCCCACTGCATAGTTCGGCGATCTAAAGCCTATAAGGTCCATGAGGGAGAGCTTTATAAGAAAAGCACAACCGGAGTCCTTCAAAGGTGTATATCCGAAGAGGAAGGGCGAAATCTTCTGGCTGAAATTCATGCCGGACTTGGTGGGCACCACGCTACAGCCCGGGCCCTTGTAGGCAAGGCCTTCTGTACAGGATTTTATTGGCCGACGGCCCGGGCAGATGCACAGGACTTAGTCCAACGATGCGGCGGTTGCCAGCTCTTTGCTAATCAAAGCCACATGCCACCCACCACCCTAAAAACTATACCCATCACCTGGCCGTTCGTGGTCTGGGGGCTTGACATGGTTGGACCCCTTAAAGGAGGAACCCACAAGCAAAAATACCTATTAGTCATGGTGGATAAATTCACCAAATGGATAGAGGCCAAGCCAGTTAAAATGGCCGAATCCGGACCCGTGATAGACTTCATATCAGGGGTAGTACACCGTTACAGCGTCCCCCATAGCATCATCACTGATAATGACACGAACTTCACGGCCGACGAGGTTAAACTCTGGTGCAAAAACATGGGCATCAAGCTCGACTACACTTCAGTCTATCACCCTCAAACTAACGGTCAAGTCGAGCAAGCAAATGGTCTAATCATGAGCGGCATCAAACCCAGACTAGTGCGGTCCCTTCAGGAATCTAACACGCACCGGGTAGAGGAGCTCGACTCCGCACTCTGGGGGATGGGAACCACGCCGAATCGCACTACCGGATTCACACCATTTTTTATGGTATACGGCGCGGAGGCAGTTTTGCCCTGTGACTTAATTCATGACTCACCTCGCGTGTACGAAGAAACAGAAGCCGAGCTGGATCGGCAGGACAGTTTGGACGCCTTAGAAGAGGAGCGCGACATGGCAAAAGCTTGTTCCGCATTCTATCAACAGCAGGCTCGAAGTTATCAAAGCAGAGAAGTACGGGCCAAAACTTACAATGTTGGCGAACTAGTTCTACGCCTGCCGGACAAGAAAAAGGACAAACTCAAGCCCAAATGGGAAGGTCCCTTCATCATCAACCAAGTCCTGACCGGCGGAGCGTACCGTCTGCGAAACGCATCGGATAACCGACTCGAGCCAAATCCATGGAACGCAGCCAGTCTCTGAATATTCTACGCCTAGCGCCGGACTCTGAGTTCGTCTCCCTCCCCCGTCTATATTTTATACTTCAAATGTCTTTTATTTTTCTCCTTCTTCCCCTTTTTTTCTTTTCTCACAAGCCTTTGGAGGCTCGCCTGCGCATTGTTCGCACACATTTGACATGCTACTCGCACTCATTATACCTGGGGGCTTCTTTAACAGAAGCTTATTTATACGGGCTTTATATCCAACACATGTGTCACACTTCGGCTTGTACCTTTTATTCACCATAATATGCATCGATATGACTTAAGTTTTGGCCAAGCTGGGTTGCCTGGCTCCTGTGCTTACCCCTACGTTCCCGATTGTTCGGCTAGGAGGTAAAGGGAGCACCTCTGCGATTGTTACTGCCGGGTCAGCCGGATGTGTACCTCAGACTGGGTGCAGCCGAAAGCTAGCATTCTTAAGGGAATATTCAGTCGGCGAATTAAAAGATGATTTCTTACCTTTTTATTTATCTGCCCCCAGATGCTTTCCTGTTTTTTTCGCAGTCCGGACATGCACTTTAGGGCATGCCTCCCAGGGAAAGGAACCCCTAACGGAACTATTCTCCCTGGAAGATGTTTCTTACTAACCATGTATTATAACATAACGAGTTGGGCACTTGTCTGATAAAGCACTAATGACCCCTACACCTGGTCTCCACGCATGCCCTGGTTTTTTATATAACCGCGAGGGTATTCAGACACACTCCGGACTGTCGGGTCCCGAGGTTGAAGCGAAAAGGTCCGCAACGACAAACAATCTACAATCCGGCTAGAAGGCATTTTACATGTCATTTTAAATTACATAGTCAAATTGACTGATTGTATTCCTCTTCGATACCATCTAATAGACTGTCTAGTTTACAGTCCCGCTGGGAATACTTTGTGGCCAACTCTACTTGGCCGTACACTAAGCTCACAGGGATCTCCTTCCCATTGGGCCCCACAGGTCCGACCTTGGCCATGTGGTTTGGGTCAGCCTTCACATACCGCGTCTTCACCATGGCCCAGGCCTCCCTGGCGCCTTGACGACAGGCTGATATCTTCCATAGACGGAAGCACCGCCGTGCTCCCTGAAGCTTCTCCGCAAGCTCTTCAAGACCTTCAGGTAGGGACATGGATGGCCACAAGGCCTGGGAGACTCCGCTCATCACCTGCCGAACTCGTTCGTGCAGTTGCAGCAGCTCGGGAAGTAGGTCACCCGTTGAACCGGGCATTTCCTCTGCAGAACAACCTGTGAGCATACCTACAGACATGTTTCTGTTAATCGACTTCCTCGCCAAACTCTTTCTTTCAAAAGTTCGCTCAAGCACTTACTATAAATGCCGCGACGAAGGTGACGATTCTCCTTCACGGAGTCAAACAGCTGGGCCCGAACATCTTTTAGTTCCTCACCCAGCTGGGTGTTGGCATCCTGGAGGTTATTTTTCTCTTGCCGCACCCTTGTAAGCACCTTCTCGCCAGCCTTTAGCTGGCGCAGTAGCTGATGCCTGTCCGGATCTAGTCCGGTGCCATCTGCAATATTGTTGTCAGACCTATACACACGCCGCACTTCACAAACTACTCATCTTTCGAAAGTATATATTACCGGAGGGGGTCTCTGTGGCTCCCCCTGTGGCGGCTAGTGCGGCCTCAAGTTGGGCCTTGCACTCTTGAAGCTCCTGGGACAGGTGGGTGTTCTTCTCCGTAAGATCCTGCATAACAAATGATCCTTAAATCAGTTATTCTAACTATTTTAAGTCTCGGGGGCTACTGGCATATATAACTGTCAAAATTCCTCACCCGTACGTATTTCACATACTGCTCCGTGGCTCTGGCTAGACCATCTTGAGCGGTACGGAGGTGCGCATCTCCCGAATTAAAGGCATTTAATGCCTCCGGGGAGAAACATGCGTCACGAAAAACTGTCTGGCGGCGCCTGTGATTCATGGCGCTCTCCACCTCAGATCTGGTGGCGGACAACCTGTCGGCATCCTCCGTTGGAGGAGCATCCGACGCGCGCCTTGTGTTCGCCTCCCCCTCCGGACCTGGCGTTGGAGCATGGCTGGCGGAGGCTCGATTGGCAACCTCTCCGGACGCAGTCCGGTGAGCGCTCTTTCTCCTGCAAAAAAATCACGAGCGTTAGTATGCCTTCCAGGAATCTTTCCTTGAGACACGGTGGCGCGCCATACCGTTGCGGCGAAGTCTCGATTCGCACCGCACTTCTGTTTCGCCTGCTGGGCCGAGCTGCCCCTTGTTGGTCAGCCGCCGCAGGCTCGGCTTCCCGCCTCAAAGGCACCTCCTGCGGAACAGCATTAGTATGCGGTGATCAGAGATAAGCACGGATGGGTAATGGTATCAGGACTTCGGTTACAGTTACCTGGGAAGCTGGAGATATTCCGGGGTAGTCGGCCGAAATGGCGACCAAAGCATTGTCGATGCTAAGTTGGTGGAACACCCCATCGATCAGCTCCACCTTTATGTCCGGATCCTCTTCGGAGGCCGGATCGAGGGATCGTTCCGGATCCTCGGGTTGTGGAGCCGGGCTGTGTATGTCCTCTACGGCCCAGCGCAGTTCCTGCGTCGAAATCACAAAATGAGACACTTAACTTTGGGAATATGGATCGAATAAACAAGTGTCTTCTTACCCAGCTTCGAGGGTTGTTCATGGAAAACCCATTCAATGGACTGGCACGGAGGAAGTCCTCCTTCTCCCCTTTATACAAGCCGGACAGGATCTTCGCCAGATCGGCAACCGATCCCGGCCCCTTGCGGCCATGACAGGTGGCATCATCCTCCCCGTTGAAATCCCACATGGAGTGGCCCCTATACTGGAGCGGCTGCACCCCCCGCATGATGCATGTGGCCATGACCCCAATCATGGTCAATCCAGAATGAGGCAATAATCTTATTCGGCCCATCAGGTACAGGACGTCCCTGTCATTCTCCCGTTGAGGACTCCGCGGACGCCAGCTTAGGCGTTTCTTCAGAGGAGCATTACTGAACTCCGGGAGGCCGATCCGAACTGGATCCGGTAGCCGGGCATGTTCTATATAAAACCATTCCGAAGGCCAGTCTTCAGACGCCTTCTTCGGGGTTCCGGATAGATATCCGGTCCCGGCGATGCGCCATAGCTCGGCTCCGCCCACTCGATATATCGACCCCTCATGAGAACGGGGTACGAGGCAGAATAATCTCTTCCACAACGCAAAATGAGCCTCGACGCCCAGGAACAGCTCGCAAAGGGCCACGAAGCCCGCGATGTGCAGAATGGAGGCAGGCGTGAGGTGGTGTAGTTGGAGGCCGTAGAACTCCAGGAGCCCCCGGAGAAACGGATATATTGGAAATCCGAGTCCTCTTATTAGATAAGAGACAAAGCATACCCGCTCTCCTTTGGAGGGATTGAGGACGCTCTCCGCCTGCTTTCCGCCCTTGTAGGTGGCGAGTCCGGCTCGAACCAGAACCATAAAAGCTGGGGGAAGATATCCCTCGGCTTGGAACGTCACTAACTCGCTATGCGGGACTGAGCATCTCCCCCAATCTCCTAGCCGAGGGCTGGGAGCGTGAGAGGAGGAGCCACATCGACTGTCCATGATGGAATGGATTCTTGTCAAGGGCGCTCCGGTGAGTACTCGCGGAGGGAGGATGGTGTGATTCGGATCTAGATCCTCGTCTCCTTTTATAGGCGGCTCATTTGCGTAGCTAGGGGGTAAATGTAAAAATACCCGGGCTTTTCGCATTCGTTTGACACATGGAAGGTGGCCATTATTGGGCGTAGAAGCCAAGGAGCGCAGCATTTACACGAAGCCGGACACTATTCAACACAGGGTTTGGAGAAGAACCTGCCTTCCAATGCCGAAGACAATCAACACGCCGGATTCATCATCATTGAAGCCTGGTTCGGGGGCTATTGAGGGAGTACTGGACTAGGGGGTGTCCGGATAGCCGAACTATCATCTTTGGCCGGACTCCAAGACTATGAAGATACAAGATTGAAGACTTCGTCCCGTGTCCGGAGGGGACTTTCCTTGGCGTGGAAGGCAAGCTTGGCGATACGGATATGTAGATCTCCTACCATTGTAACCGACTCTGTGTAACCCTAGCCCTTTCCGGTGTCTATATAAACCGGAGGGTCTTAGTCCATAGGACGAACAACAATCATACCATAGGCTAGCTTTTATGGTTTAGCCTCCTTGATCTCGTGGTAGATCTACTCTTGTACTACCCATATCATCAATATTAATCAAGCAGGAGTAGGGTTTTACCTCCACCGAGAGGGCCCGAACCTGGGTAAAAACATCGTGTCCCTTGTCTCCTGTTACCATCCGCCTAGACGCGCAGTTCGGGACCCCCTACCCGAGATCCGCCGATTTTGACACCGACAGTCCGGCTCGTTCCAACGAGCGGTAAAATGGTTCTCTTCGTCCCTCGCCCTTGGTACCAATGTTGATGCCAACATAGCTGACAGGCTATCCTATGACATGCCTTGCTATCATATCCGTGCAAGTTGTCGCCGCTCTTCCTACTCTGAACACCCAAGGTGGGCCCATAACCCATAGTTCCACAGGATCGAAACCTAACTCTCCTATACAACCTTGATTCCAAAATATTCTTTGCACTTGGCTTCGTATGTAATTCACGAGCTAACTTCCTCGCCATCATTCATTTCGGTATCAGAGGCAACATTATTCCTCATTGCTCTGAACCCCTTGATCACCTGTTATAGGCATCGGCTTAATGCCTACCTGGTCGAAACTTGTTGAACCTCCTTATAGCACTCTCGATTTGTCTCTTGGTGCTTCAAAAATCTCCTTCCTTGAGTTAATTACCGGATGCCAATCCTTTTAGACATCCGTCCTTATAGTTTTCCCCTTATACCCTATTCGTAAGAATGATGGACTTTTTGAAGAAAGGACGAGGACTTCATCATGATGCCCTGATGCAGCGAATTGAAGACATCAACGTAATGGATCAACCTCTTCAATGGGAGCAACAAGAACAAGAAGATTCGTTAGAATTTCATAACCAATTCCTTTCCCCTTACTCCACCTCTTAAATCTCGAGACGAGATTTCTTGTAGTGGAGGAGATTTGTAACACCCCCTGTGTCATGCTACCGTAACACTCTATGATTAAGCTAATCATTTTACTAAACAGTGCTTCATCACCTTTGATTCTAATATCCTTTAAAAATTCCACTTTCAAAGAAAATTCAATTTGCAAGTGAAATTTGGAGTTGCATAAAAGAAGTTGCAAAATAGTTCATCATTTAGCCAAAGTTCCATAACAAATGATTGTTAAGGAAAACAACATCACCTCCAAGCTAAGTTGGACCATACCAAATAAAACAGTGTCGAATCAGCATTTTAAGATGCTATTTTACTTGCGAAAAATACAAATGGATTTAGTTGCCCCTCAAACTTTTTATGTCAGTGCCAAACAATACAAAGAATTTAAGTGGCCTAGTCCCACAATCTTTCAAAGTATTTTGGTAGCCAAACTTTTCCCTCGGTCTCTGTTTTAATTAAAACAAAAAGAAAACAGAAACCTACAAGGAGAAAAGGCGAAAAGAAAAAAAGACCCCCCAGCCCCCTTGGCCCAAAAGGCCAAGGCGGCCCAACTGGACCGACCGGCCCAACCCCTCCCCGGGTCATCTCCCTCTCCTCCCCTGTACGACCGACCGAGAGGGGGCTCCCGCTCATCCCTGCCAGACCCGGCGCTGTGCCCCGTACGCCACCGACGGGAGGATAAGGCCGCCCCCCTGGCGCCTCGCTTCCACCTGGCCCCACTCTCGCTCTCATCCACTTCCCCCTCTCCTAGGCGTTCCCCTATCCAGTTCCTCCCCACTCCCTAACGCGTCCGTCGCCGCTGTTGCCATCAACCTCGCGGCCATCGTCGCCCTCCACGCCGAGCTGGGAGGTCCCGCGGACCCGCCGTCGTCTACTTCGTCTTCCTCGCCCACGAGCTAAAGCCCGGAGCCACCGCATCGCCGGATCGACACCATCTTCTTCGTCGGTCGTCGCCGCCGTTCTTCGTCTATCCGTCGCCTCTGCAGCTCCTAAGCCACCAACAGGCCTCCGTGTGCCTCTATGGAGAGCTCCTCGGCCGATTCCCCTCATTTTCCCCTTCGATCCGTGCCGTACTACCCCACTGTTCGCCGTGGTCCGAGCTCCTCGCCACGCGCCGCGGCCCCTGCCGATTGCTCTGCTGCGCAGCTGCGTTCCTGCTACTCCTCGGGCCGCCTAGCACTGCCGTCCCGTGCCATCCCGTGCCAGCTCGCCCCGCCGTGCTATCGCGCGTGCCTCGTCCATAGTGGCCGAGCCTATCCGCCCCTGCAGCTGCTTCGTGCCCTGCTGTTGCTCTGCTCGCTACCGCTGCTTATGCTGTTTTGCTGCCGCTACTACATCGCTACTTCCTGATGTACTTGTTGTACTACTGCTGCTTACTCCTACTGATGCGATACTGCTTCCTGCTATTGTGGACGGGCATGGCCACTGCCTCTATGTCCATGCTTGTTGGCCCTGGCAACACAGCCGTGGCTTAGCCACTGGAGGTGAGGCACGGCTGTACCAATGGCCGGCCCAGTTAATTAGGAGTAGATTAGATGAGGGGCTAATTAGTACTAGTTAAATTAGTTGCTACCCTATGACATGTGGGTCCCATTTAATTAGGTTAGTTTTATTTATTTTTAGGTACAACCTATGACATGTGGGCCACCCCCTCCCTGTTTGACCAGTCAAATTGACTTGGTCAATTCGAAATTAAGCAAAAGCAGAAATTCTGGAATATTGTTAAAACTTTGGAAAAACATATAAATTAAACCATAGCTCGGATCGAAAAACTTTATATATGAAAGTTGCTCAGAAAAATCCAATGAATCCGAATACGCGGCCCTTTTACCTGTAAGATGCCTCTAACTATTTGAACATGGAACATTCCCCCTTCGGTCATCTGTCTCACACATGTCCGGAACCGGGAAAACATTCCCAGTTGTTTCCCCCCTTCACCTATTTTCGTGTAGCACTACGTTAGGTCGACCCTAGTTCTGTTTTTCGTCATGTCATGCTTAGTAATGTATCTGTGTGCTTTATATTTACTATTTCTCCCCCCTCTTCTCTTCGGTAGACCCCGAGACCGATGCTGCCCCTATGATCGACTATGTCGACGACGACCCCTCCTTTCCAGAGCAACCAGGCAAGCCCCCCCTTTAATTATTCTGATATCGCCCATTCCATTCTCTTATGCTTGCATTAGATTTTGCTACTGTTATTGATTTCTCCTATTCTGATGCATAGCCTGCTTTTGTATCTGCTGTTGTACCTTACCTGCTTATCCTAAACTGGTTAGTATAGGTTGGTTAGTGATCCATCAGTGACCCCCACCTTGTCCTTGTTGCCCCTGCTTCATCATTGAAGACCCGATCAACGAGATCAAAGACCAGGCCCCGGCACCGCACATCACTTTCCCCTTAGTTGCTCGACACTGCTGGGTTACTATCGAGTGCCGAGGGTGAGACCTCTACAACACTTCTGAGGTTAACCCTATAGTGTAGCTATTCGGTCGTGGTCATCGAGGGTGATTCCGCCTTAACCACTTTCGATACGACTCTATCGTGCAACCCCTCAAGTGTGAACCTCGGGGTGATTCCTCTTACGTTCACCTTGATGATTACATCGAGTGGAGTTCACCGGGGGTAATTCCTTGGGTTTTTCCCTTGATGTTTGGACACACAGATACTTGTAGTTTACCACCGTTACTTGGAAAGGCGGGTCGACCCTGAGGGGTACCTGCGAGTGATGTGTAGACGGGTTGACCTGGAGGGTGCCCGCGAGATAATTACGAGGCGTGGCCGGGCATTCCTAGCCCTTGCCGCTAGACCTCGAGACGGGGCAACGGGGTCACATCTTTCGTGAGTCTTTGCTTGTTACCGTGCGTTCCTAATCCACTACGATTTGGATATTTGATCTGAGGGGCCTCTGGCCTGATAGCACTAACCATCACATGGGCATAGTATGGGCGTTCTGCGTCGTATGCATTAGCCGAAGCTTAATAGACGTCAGCGACTGAGCGGCGCGTGCCGGGTTGGACTGCGTAAGCACCTGCCTTGTTGAAGGAGGTAGCTAGGTCTGCTCACCGGCCGCGTACGCAATGTGCAGGAGTTTCCGGGGAGATGGCCCATGACCCCTGGGGGCATAGGTTTAGTCCGGCGTGCTGACCTCTTTGTTAAGTCTAGGTCGGGTTGCGGTATATTGTTTGGCCGAGGCCGGGCATGACCTAGGAAAGTGTGTCCGGCCAGAGTTAAGCGAGCATGGTGGGTAAGTTGGTGCACCCCTGCAGGGAAGAAAACATCTATCGATAGCCTGTCCTACGGTAACGGACACTTGGAGTTGTATCCCGATCGATACAACTAGAACTAGATACTTGAGATGAGACATGGATATGAGAAATGGATTATGATGATAACTGGATAGTATGGCTCTGCGATTTCTTTCTTGCAGGGAGTCGAGAAAGGATCTCTGGCCGAGGTTGATAATACTACTACTACTTTACTTTATGCTACTCTACTCCCTCCTGTTGCTGCAAGATGGTGGTTTCCAGAAGATGCTAGTCTTTGATAGGACTAGGCCTTCTCTCTATTCTGGCATTTCTGCAGCCCAGTCCACATATACAGCCTTCCTTTGATAATGTTGCATATGTAGTGTAGATCCTTGCTTGCAAGTACTTTGGATGAGAACTCACGGTTGCTTTGCTCCCTCTTTTTCCGCTTTTCATTCTTCTCGGACGACGCAACCAGACGACGGAGTCCAGGAGCTAGATGACACCTTTGATGACTGCTACTACCCCGAGGGCGCCTACTACCACGTGACGGAGACCGTCGATGACCAGGAGTAGTTAGGAGGCTCCCAGGCAGGAGGCCTTGCCTTTTCGATCAATGTTGCTTTTGTGCTAGCCTTCTTAAGGCAAACTTGTCTAACATATGTCCGTACTCAGATATTGTTGCTTCCGCTGACTCTTATATATTCGAGCTTATGTATTCGAGCCCTTAAGGCCCCTGGCTTGTAATATAAAGCTTGTATTGTTTTAATTTGTGTCTAGAGTTGTGTTGTGATATCTTCCCGCGAGTCCTTGATCTTCATCATACACATTTGCGCGTATGATTAGTGTACGATTGAACCGGGGGCGTCACAACACCACAACGGTGGCCCAAACCAGTATAAATCTCGTGTCCCTTGTGTTGTTCATTGTTTTCGGCTTAGATCTCACGAGGCGATCGGACATAGATCGGTACGGGAGAGATCTTCGTGCGCACCCCAGTGTTCGAACCTTAAGGGTCTGCCGGAACCCAACATCCGACATTTGGCGTGCTAGGTAGGGGTGCACCGGAATCTTTCTTCCGCTGTTCGCATTCGACCTTCTGTCGTGTCCATGGCTAACGCTCGCCGGGCTCGCGTCGAGCGTCGGGCTGCTCTCGCCGCCCGCGTCGCCCAGACGGCACCCGTCGGTGGGTGCCCCCGTAGTTCCCTGTCGCCCGCCGCCAACGCCGCCACTGGCCTGGCGGGGAACGAGCAGCAGGCCCCGTCTCTGCATCCATCGGTGCGGGGGGAAGGCCGCACCGCCACCCCGTCGCTGACTCCAACCGGTTCGTCGTCCCACGCCCGTCGCGCCCCCACGGATGTGCACGCCGCGTTGCTCCTGGTGCGTGAGCTCCTGCACTACCGTCCTGTCGACGACCTCTATGAGGACTGGCTCGCTCGCATCACCGAGCTCGTCGGCGCTGCAGGGGGCTCTCCTATGCCATCCCTCTCGCTGCCTCGCCCTCCATCCTGCACAGGAGGCGCAGACCAGGAGGTGCCTCCGCCTCCTCCCCAAGAAGGTGCCGTAGCTCCAAGGCGCGCGGCCCCAGGATGAGACCCACCGCGTTCGGCGCCCGCGCGACAAGAAGGGAGCTGCCAAGAAATCCCTCATCCCCAAGAAGGTGCTCGCGTGCTCCCGACACTGGTGCGCCATGACCGCATCCCAACGCCACCACGTCAAGACCCCGCACTGCTCCAGGCAGCAGTGCACGGGAATCCCCTGGAGCAAGCCCAGCATCAACAGAGGGCTCCGGTGGCCACCGCAGGCTGCCGCGCTTTCACCCCTGAGCTACGAAGTGTCACCTGGCCAGCCAAGTTCAAGCCTGACCTGCCTCCTCGCTACGACGGCACTGCAGACCCCACGGAGTTCCTACAGCTCTACGAGCTAGGCATCGAAGCCACCAACGGGGACGAAAAGGTCATGGCGAACTGGTTTCCCATGGCACTCAAGGACGGTGCCCGCACCTGGCTCCTGAACCTGGCTCCTGGCACGATCTCCTCCTGGGACGAGATGCGCACCAGCTTCATCGCCAACTTCCAGGGCACTTGCGACCGTCCACCGGCCATGGGTGACCTGTGCCGCATCAAGCAGCAGCCTGGAGAGACCTTGCAAAAGTATATCCAGCGCTTCAACAACGCTCGCCTCAAGATTCCCAGGGTGACTGAGAAGGCCATTATCTCTGCGTTCTCTGATGGCGTTCGCGACGTCAAGATGAAGGAGGAGCTGGCAATCCATGAAGGTATGTGCACATCACTGGAGATGTTCAACCTGGCGACCAAGTGCGCACGGGCTGAGGAGGGACACCTCTTCCTTCTTGAGCTCCCAGCAGCAGACCCAGAAGAGAAGAAAGCCAAGGCCAAAGATGTGAAGCGCAAGGGAGCAGCTGTGCTCGCGGCAGAGCCGGACACCAAGCATGGCAGGGACTAGCCGGAGTCGTCCAAGGGAAGCCAGTACTGTGTGTACCACGATCTCCACACCGACAACACCAACGAATGCCAAGAGCTCAGGGCCGTACGAGAAGGCCGCGTTGGACGGCGCCCCGAGCGCAACGATCGGGGCTACGGCCGGGGCGGAGCAAGAGGTGGAAGACGATGGGACGACCGTGGCCCTCGCCAAGGGTGGCGTGACCGACCTCGCGAGGACTGCTGGCAGGACCAGCCTCGCGAGGGAGCTTGGAGAGATCAGCCTCGTGATGATTGCCCGGAGGGTAACGCAGGCCTTCCTCCTCTGCCACCACCACCAAGGAGGAATGAAGACCATCATCAGGACGAGGGGGCTGGGGGCTTCGAGGAGCCACGTGTGATCGCCTGCATCCTAGGCGGCGCTCAGGCCCCGGCCTCATAGCGCATCTTCAAGCAGTTTGCTCGCGAGGTGAATGCAGTCCTCCCCAAGCTTGAGGCCACGCGCCCTCTCAGGTGGTCTGCGTGCGCTATCACGTTCAGCTCAGTGGATCAGCTCAAGTGCGCGGGAACGGCCGGTGTCCTCCCAATGCTTTGTTCCCCAGTCATCAGCAATGTGCAAGTCACCAGGACCCTCATCGATGGCGGAGCAGGACTCAACGTTCTGTCCGTTGAGAGGTTCAACAATCTCCAAGTGCCATATGATTAGCTTCAGCCAACCAAGCCTTTCTCAGGAGTCACTGATGGTTCCACTGTCCCGATAGGGCAGGTCCGCCTTCCTGTCACCTTTGGACAGCGCAACAACTACCACACCGAGCTCATTGACTTCGACGTCGCTCACATTTGCCTGCCATACAATGCCATCCTCGGGTACCCAGCCCTCGCCAAATTCATGGCAGTGACTCACCATGGCTACAACGTCCTCAAGATGCCAGGAAGCAGTGGGGTCATCACAGTCCCCTGTGAAGAGAAGGATGCGGTGTGCTCCCTCGAGCGCGCCTTCTAGGCCGCGTCGATCGAGGACTAGGACAGCAAGAGTGGAAACCTCCCTGGAGCAGCTCCCAAGAAGAAAAAGAAATCACCTGGTTCAAAGCCTCAGGAGGCAGGCACCTCCAGAGGCGCCACATCTGGACATGCGCCCGTCCAAGGGGCGCCACCCTCCATTGCATAGGAAGGCGCGCCCGGCGCCCTCCTCGGGCAGGGCTCGGGGGCTATCTCCTAGGGAGCCACCGACTTTGCCAAGGTCACAAGGGAGGCAATTGGGCACAACTTGGAGGCGTGCTTCACGGCACGCTTCCCTCAGGAAGGCGTAAGGAAGGAAGGACCCAGCCCTCAGGAGTTCATCACCAAGGCCGCTCAGGAGTTGGAGGAATCGAGAGTCATGCGTGGCAACTGCCATCTGCCCGGCGTAGCTCCCCATCCAGGCGAGGATGGCGGGCTGCGCATCTACATCGACTACCCAGGGCTCAATCAAGTCGCTTCTCAGGAGTGCTTCTGGCCTTCGCACGTGGGGCGTTGCACGGGCCCACCGCACAGCTTCGTTCGCATGCCCTTCGGCTTGCCAAACGCTGTTGCAGCCCACCAGCGCTTGATGAGAAGCATTCTTGAAGCTCAAGTGGCCAAGCATCGCGCGTTCCTTGAGGAGATGGAGATGGACCTCACCGGGCCGCCCGGACCTCCTAAGCCTCCCGAGGCTCGGAGTCCCGAGGGCTCGTGAGGATCGGCTTCTTCGACCTGCACCACCAACTGCTCCGGCACTCGTTCTGCAACAGTATCAGGTGACTTCTTTTCAGTTTTCATTTCAGCTGGGAGCGCCCTCAGGGCTGCATCATTCCCAGGTCGCATGGGTCCGTCCCTGCGGCATGTATCCGTTTTGCTTATGCCTTCTGCTTACCTTGTTGGGGGCACCCCTCGGGCTGCATCATCCCAAGCCGCTCGGGCCTGACCCAGTGGCGTTTGCTTTTCTGCATCTATCTAAGTGGATTTGCTCCTTCATGCTTAACCTACTCATGATTATCGTCTGCTGCCTATCGCGGACCTCTCCACTCTCATGCAAAGGGCTTGCACGTTAAAAGGGGGTGCCTGAGCATCGCGACTCACGGGCTCTTACTGGCTCTCCAGCCCTCACCCCCTGGCCTTGACCCACGGCATCGCGGCCTGTCATACCAGCAGCGGCTGAGCTTGCTCGAGGGCCGGGACCTGAGGACGTAGAGCATTTGCATTGTAACCACCTTGGAGGAACATACAACTGACGAAGGCCCAGAGCCAGGCGCAACCCGCCTCGAGGTAGGGCCTTGTGAGTCCCGTGCTGGCTCACGGGTGCCCAGATACACCTCTCCTAGCCCTACCGTGCTGGCCACGAGTTAGGGCGGGGCTGTACACGCCCCGGGGGCTCTTCCCAGTGGGGAGCCCCCCTCCCACGCACCCGTGGAAGCACCTGCTCCGCGCTGGCTGATGACACTGCCGAGGAGCGGCAATGCCCGTACACATACGGAAGCACTATGCTCCGCGCTGATGATAATCAACTGAGGGCAGCCCATGGTTGTATCAACCTCAGGGAGCCCAGCGCTCAGTGTCTGGCACCATCGCAAAGCCTCCCCTCGGGAGTGCCACGCGAGGGGGCTGGACACGGGGGCTGCGCCCGGGTCACGCCCAAGCACATGCTACCCAGCCAGGTCCCTCGGACCTGGTCATCACACGTCCCTCCCCGAGCGGTGCCAAGGTATGAAGACTCGTTTGAGCGTCAAGGGAGACTCCTGAGCATCGCGACTCAGGAGCCTAACTTGTCACGTAGCCCCTCACTACTTGTCCCGTCCTGGTGATCAGGTCGGGGCTAAGGGCGGCTGAGGTATGCACGGGGCCGGGCTCGACCGACGTAGAACACAAGCAAATAGGAAGGAAATCGCAAAATCTAGCAAATCCAGAAGCAAACATTACAGACCATAAATTGTTCTCACAATACCAGACACGAATTTAAACACCTCCACGAGGCACGGTGCATGTTGAAGGAATCAAAGCAGGGAAAAGGCTGTGAGAGGATCACCCCTGGGCCGCGCCACCACTCGTGTTAGAGTCGCGCTCGGCAGCCCCACCTCCTGGGGTTGCGGGGCCGGCAGCACCTCGCTTGGGCGTGTTGTTGAAGGCGCGGAACTTTGACAGCAAGGCCTCCGCTCGACCCTTGACGGCTTGAGCAGCAGCGGCAGAGCGCTTGGCGTCCACGGGCTCCAGCAGGTCATCGAGGTTGGCGTCGGGGTTGCAGAGGTAGACGTGGCTGAGGATCCACGTCAGTGTTGCAGAGGAGAGGACGCAAGCCTTGTGTTCAGCCATGGGGCCGATGCCAATCACGACCTCCTCAAGCGCCTCGACAAGGAAGGGAACCAGCTTAGTGGGGCCTTCCTTGGCTCCGGCCAGTGGCTTCTCCAGGCCCCTGTCATAGAGCGTTTTCGGCGCTATGCGGGCCCTCTCCTCGTAGAGCGCGAATGCCGTGCGGTCTTCGGCCAGGATCTTCGCCTTGCCATCTAGTTCGACCCTCTCCACCTTCAGCGCCTGCTCCAGCGTCTTCAACCTGTCACGGTCGGCTGACAGTTCGGGGTCGCGCTCCTTGATAGCAGCCTCCCGAGCTTTCATCTCCTCCTCCTTCACCTGGTGGTCGCGAATCTCCTTGGCGATCTCATCACGCAGCCCTTGCAATTCGCCCTCCAGCGTCTTGTAGTGGCCCTTGGCGGTAGAGGCATCCTTCAACGCCTCGTCGCGAGCGGCCATGGCCTGGGAGGTGGCTTGCTTCCCCTCCTCGGAAGCCGCCACAGCTTGGCTCAGCGCCGCTCGGACGAAGGCGTCAGAGCTAGCCCAGCTGGAGACTAACTCCAAGTGCCCGACCACCAGGCGAGGGTCCGCGCTCAGGAGATCCTCCTGCAGCCAGCTCAGTTCGTCGGCAGCACGGTCCAAGGCGGTAGAGGAAGCAGAGGAGACGGGAGACGGTGGAGTAGGAGGAGAGGACGGCAGCGTGATCACGGCTTGGGAGGAAGGGACCGCCTGAGCCTTGGCCACCTTGGCGACAGCATCAAGCGCAGGCACCTCCAGAGTCAGCGGGGCCATGGGGGCTGACACCTCGCCGGAGCATCCCTGCTGGCCTCGCGAGGATGATTGGGCAGGGGACGTGCGGGCCCCGCTACCTCCCTTTCCCGCAAGTGAAGACGTTGCCGCGGCCGAGGGGCCCATCCCAGGCGGGGTCGCCGCATCTTCCCTCAGCCTCTTCGCCGCGGGCAGCAGCCTGCCCAATGGAAGATGTCAGGTCTAGACAGCAAAATACAGGAGCAAGGCGAAACTCGAACACTTACTGGTTGACCGCCGCTGGATCCCATGGACCCCCGTCTCCTCGAAGGTCGCCTTCGAGTCACGCTCCCCGTCCTCATCGCCATCTCCCTCCTCTTCTCCGCTGGATTCACCGGAGGACACATTCACCGTCGCCGTCGCCGCCTGACCCTCAGGATCCTCCATCGGCACCAGGACGACCCCATCGAAGTTAGGCATGGCGTCCACCACCAGCTCCCAGTCATCACGGAGGAACAAAGGGACCGGAGCGCCCACCGGGCCTGCCACTTCCTCTCCAACCAAGCAGCGCAGGGCTGTGGTCAAATCCTCGTCGCTCAGGGCATCCAAGCTTAGGCGGAGGACGACATCCGCATCCGCGAGCCTCCATAGCGGGCGCGAGTGCGCCTGAAGAGGGGCCACCCGGTGTGACAAAAACTCCCTTAGGAGCGAGGCCCCGGTCAGCTTCGCCGCCCTCACACTGCCCGACCTCAGGTCGGCGTTCATCTTCTCCGACACCTGCTTCGCCCGCCGGTCATCGAGCTTCATGCGGGACCACGCCTCAACGGCCTTGGGCTGCTTTGTCGGCAGCTTCAGCAGGGGGTCACGGCGCTTGGCGTCCACCATGACCCACTTGCTCTGGAATCCCTCGACCCTCTTCCTGGCCTTCGAGATAGCGTTGGACTTGGAGTACACGACAAAACTCGCGCATGCCAAGATATTGTCGCCGGAGACCCGGAGGGAGAAGAAGTGGCGCAGCAATGCCACGGAGGGCGCCACCCCGACGTGCACCTCACAGTAGTAGGCGAAGATCGACAAGAGGAGGATGGAGTTGGGGTGGATGTGTAGAGCATGCAACTGATACTGGCGAAGGACGGCAAGGAAGAACTCAGAGAAGGGAGGAACCAGACCAGCGATGACGGCGTTCATGAAGAGGGGATAGAAGGTGCTCCCCTTGTCCTCCGGCTAGGCGGAGCCAAGATGGAGCGCGGTGTCCCCCATCTCGTTGATCTGCGGCGCCGCCATCCGGCGCATGAGGGCGAGATTCTTCTTGGTCACATTGGGAGAGACCAGGGCCGGCGAGTACCAGGCCGATACAGCCCCAGACGGAGTCTTGCGGGGGGACCATGGTTCGCTGGAGGAGAAAGAATGTGGAAGATCTGGAGATTTTGGAGGCAGATAGGCGGAGAGCAAGGAGAACGAGGGTAATGAGGTAAGGCTAACCCAGAGCCAGCCTTTTGTCAGTCGAGCAGTTGCCGAGGTAGCATGGGGAAGTGGAGACGCCCACGTCCAATCAACCGCCACGTGGCGCCCAAGGCCATAGGCTGATGGGGCCCGCGACGCTCCGTGCTTGACCCTTCACTTCTCCGCTTAGCCATGTCCGAGCGCGCCTTCGACCCGGGGGCTACTGTCGGCGTTCTGAGAACGGGCGTCCCCAGACTTGCCTGCCTGCGGCCTACAGCGTGGCTCAAGTGGTGGCCCACTACGGCCCGTCTTCATCAGTACAAAAATCAAGACCCTCGCCAGGGGCCAAGCCTCGCGGGGTGGACGACCCAAGGCTTCCTCAGGAACGGCCTCGCCAGTCAGGCTCACGAGGAGGCGGAGAGATCAAGGCAGGGTACCTCGCGAGGTGCTCGTGACACAAGCCATGACGATCGAGACCAGGCGGGCGCCGACCTATGCAGTGTCCTTGTTTCCTCTTTGGTGCAAAGGGGGCAAGCACAGACGTGGAGTACCGAGGCACCAGGCAAAGGTTGCCATTTCAGTGCAACAAGACCAAGACCAGCGGAGCGGCATCATGGAGGTCACCGTGGAGCCCAAGACAGCGTCATTGCAAGTACTTTTGGCAGCCGAAGACCAACTTTAGTCAGGATAACTTGTACTACATGTTCCCCTTCAAAATGGCCGTTGTTGGCGCCCTTCGCGCTCAATATTTGGGAAGAGGCCCAAGGCCTCTATAAATAGGACTAGCCACCAGAGTAGAGGGCGATCCAGACTTTGGGAAGACTAGAGAGACAGAGAGAGGCGATCGAACTCACCCAAGCAGTTCATCCCATCAGCACAAGAACACCTCTCGCGAGGCCGTTCTTCTCCTGTACTCTTCATCATCAGCCCCTGAGGCAATCCACCGCACCACACACTGGAGTTGGGTATTACACCACAACGGTGGCCCGAACCAGTATAAATCTCGTGTCCCTTGTGTTGTTCATCGTTTTTGGCTTAGATCTCATGAGGCGATCGGACGTAGATCAGTAGGGGAGAGATCTTCGTGCGCACCCTAGTGTTCGAATCTTATGGGTCTGCCGGAACCCAACATCCGGCTGTCCTTGGAAGCATGGGTTAGTCCATTATAAAAGAAATCACGTATTTCATTTTTCTTAAGAGGGTGATCAGGCAAATCATTAAGTAATCGGATGTAGGACCTTGAAGTATGTCTAGAGGGGCGGCGGGGGGGGGGGGGGGTGATTAGACTACTTGACCAATTAAAAACTTAACCTGTTCCCAATTTTAGAGTTTGGCAGATTTTAGCTATCTTTGGACAAGTCAAGCAATCATCACACAATTCAAGCAAGCATGCAAAGAGTATATGGGCAGCGGAAATTAAAGCATGCAACTTTCAAGAAAGTAAAGGGAAGGGTTTGGTGGATTCAAACGCAATTGGAGACACGGATGTTTTTGGCGTGGTTCCAATAGGTGGTGCTATCGTACATCCACGTTGATGGAGACTTCAACCCACGAAGGGTAACGGTTGCGTGAGTCCACGGAGGGCTCCACCCACAAAGGATCCACGAAGAAGCATCCTTGTCTATCCCACCATGGCCATCGCCCATGAAGGACTTGTCTCACTAGCGGTAGATCTTCACGAAGTAGGCGATCTCCTTGCCCTTACAAACTCCTTGGTTCAACTCCACAATCTTGTCGGAGGCTCCCAAGTGACACCTAGACAATCTAGGAGACACCACACTCCAAGAAGTAACAAATGGTGCGCTGATGATGAACTCCTTGCTCTTGTGCTTCAAATGATAGTCTCCCCAACACTCATGGGATTTGGATTTGGTGGAAAGAAGATTTGAGTGGAAAGCAACTTGGGGAAGGCTAGAGATCAAGATTCATATGGTAGGAATGGAATATCTTGGCCTCAACACATAAGTAGGTGGTTCTCTCTTAGAAATGGTAAGTTGGAAGTGTAGGTTTAGTCTGATGGCTCTCTCCACGAATGAAGAGGAGGTGGAGGGGTATATATAGACTCCACACAAAATCTAACCGTTACACACAATTTACCAAACTCGGTGGGACCGAATCAACAAACTCGGTCGGACCGATTTAGTTAACCTAGTGACCGTTAGGATTTTCGGTGGGACCGACATGCAACTCGGTAGGACCGATATGGTTAGGGTTAGGGCATAAAGTAATCTCGGTGAGACTGATTACATAAACTCGGTGAGACCGATTTTGGTAATAAGCTTTCCAAAGAGTTGGTCAGGTAAACTCGGTGGGACCGACTCGCTCATTTCGGTGAGACCGAAATGTTACGAAAGGGAAACAGGGAGTTTATATTGCAATCTCAGTGGGACCGATCGCTCACTTCGGTTAGACCGAAACATTACGAAGGGAAACAGAGAGATTACAATCCCATCTCGGTGAGACCGAGATCCCTATCGGTGAGACCGATTTGCCTAGGGTTTGTGGCAGTGGCTATGACATTTGAACTCGGTGGCGCCGGGTAGAAGGAATCGGTGGGACCGATTTTGACTTTGGGTTTAGGTCATATGTGGATGTGAGAAACTAGTTGAGGGTTTTTGGAGCATATCACTAAGCACTTGAAGCAAGAGGCTCATTAAGCAACACCTCATCCCTCCTTGATAGTATTGGCTTTTCCTATAGACTCAATGTGATCTTGGATCACTAAAATGTAAAATGAAGAGTCCTGAGCTTTTGATCTTGAGCCAATCCTTTGTCCTTAGTATTTTGAGGGATCCACTTTCATCATCCATGCCATGCCATTCATTGAGCTTTCCTGAAATAATAGCCTTGGAATATCATTAGCTCAATGAGCTATATGTTGTTATGAATTACCAAAACCACCTAGGGATAGTTGCACTTTCAATCTCCCCCTTTTTGGTAATTGATGACAACATATAGATCAAAGCTTTGACAAATGATAATAAGATTGGAAACATCGTCGCTTTGAAAAGTATGTGATAAGCAAGAGTTCCCCCTAAATTTGTGCATAGTTTAAGATTTGCTTTGGACTGCAAATGCACAAGGAATTAGGCTCATGGGTTACTCTTCCATGTCACATACATCTTGGTGGGCGCTCAAAATAAAAATTGAATACATGCACTCATCACCAAACAAAGTGAATGATCATATAAGGATAGGTAAGATAATATCATCTAACAAGCATAAGTGTAGCTTATGATCAAACACATGATCATCAATGTCTCACAGATAATAGCATAGTATCTCAAGCAATCAAAAGCAAACAAAGTTTAACCACCAAAGCAAGAGAGAACAAAAAGGCAACACTCTCTCTCTCGAAGCCTATGATCTATACATTTTTCTCCCCCTTTGGCAACAAGTTACCAAAAAGTTCATAGAAAATGCATAGTGCTAGATCGACTCTCAGGCTTGATCTTCAGGTGGTGGTGTAGAGATGGCTCCTTGGACGAAGGCTTCAGTTGAGGTGGATGGAGCTGGAGGAGTTGGTGCTGGAGCTGTAGGAGCTGTAGCTGGTGCATATGATGTGGCTCTGGTGCCTGTCACAGGCACTGCAGCTGATCTCTGAGCTCTAGGCACTCTGGCAAATGCATCAGTGGTTGTCTTGCCCTTCTTCTCCTGCATGTCATCCTGTAGCTGCTCCACAACTGACTGAATCTCAGTTACTTTGACCTCTAGATCATAGAATTTTTGTTCCATGATTCTTTCCAGGCTCTCCTGGTTTTGAGTTAGGGTGTCCAACCCCTTCTCAATCCTCAGAGTTGATGCTATCAAGTAACCAAGCTGCTCCTGCTTGTTCTTCAAAAAGTACTCAGATGCCTCCTCTTGAGTTGGCATCTTGGCAGCCTTCTCTTTCTTTGCTTTCTCCTTCTTCTCTTGAGCTTGCACTGATGATGGTTCATTCTCATTCATCACAACTTGATTATCCTCAAAGTCTGGATAGATAGCAAAGTGTTCCTTGTCCAGCAAGTATGTGCATGTGCCCATCTTTGAGTTAATCAACTCCTGAATCTGTGGGGCAAACCCACAACTTCTCTTCTGGTCTGCTGCTGTCCTCTTAGTGGTCTCAACAATGAGGCTCATGACCTTGAATTTTTGTGGCACATCAAACAAGTGTAGTAAGTTGATAGCATGCCCTCTAATCATGTTGTGATCACCTGACTTGGGCAAAAGAGTATGCCTTAGGATCCAGTTGATTGTTGGGAGCCCTGACAGAAGAAAATGAACTGGCCCAAACTTATGTGTCTCAACTGCAGCATCTGGGATTTCCTTGTACATATGAGCCATGGTATTGTGATCCATCTTCTTCTTGGCATAGACATCCAAGTCATCTTCACTCTCCTTTGGGGCATTGATCAGATTTTCCCATTCCTCAAGGGTTGACTGGTACCTTATTCCTTCAGACATCCAAACTATCCTACCATCTGGATAGAAGTGTGCTGTGGAGTAGAATTGCATAATGAGCTCATCATTCCACTTTGTGAGCTTCTGCCCAACAAAGTCTGCAACTCCACAAGCAATGAAACTGTCTTGCACTCAAGGATAGTGTTCTTCATTTTCCTTCATGTAGGTCCAGTCGACCCACCTCATATCACACACTATAGGTTTCTTGTCCAACAGCACTGTCTCATAGAAATCCTGCTGTTCCTTAGTGTGGAACCTGTAATCAACAACAGTCCTTCTTCTGATAGCATATGGATCTAACAGCCTCCATAGTCTGAGTCCTACAGTCACGCCCAATATGCGATACTATCCTAAAGAGACTCGAATGTCCCACCAAGGATAGAACCGCATATTGATACGCTTTTGCAAGGTGGATATCATTACATCAACATTACATAATAGATGGGGATATATACAAGAGGCATACAATGCCACACGAATACAACAATACAACATACAAGAACAACATCCGACTATGGATGAATCATAAACAGAAACTCAAACAATATCCACCCTGCCAGCCCAGGCTGCCGACCTGGAACCTATCCCCTGATCGAAGAAGCAAAAGAAGAAACTCCAAAACAAGCAACATCGCTCTCGCGTCAGGATCATCGCATAACCTGTACCTGCAACTGTTGGTGTAGTAATCTGTGAGCCACGAGGACTCAGCAATCCCATTACCATGGGTATCAAAACTAGCAAAGCTTAAAGGGAAAGGAAGGGGTAAAGTGGTGAGGTTGCAGCAGCGGCTAAGCAAGTATGGTGGCTAACATACGCAAATAAGAGCGAGAAGAGAGCAAGCGGAACGGTCGTGAAGCTAGCAATGATCAAGAGGTGATCCTGAACTCCTACTTACGTCAAACATAACACAGAAACCGTGTTCACTTCTCGAACTCCGCCGAAAAGAGACCATCACGGCTACACACACGGTTGATGCGTTTTAATTCGGATCTGGTGTCAAGTTATCTACAACCGGACATTAACAAATTCCCATCTGCCACATAACCGCGGGCACGGCTCTCGAAAGTTTATACCCTGCAGGGGTGTCCCAACTTAGCCCATGATAAGCTCTCGCGATCAACGAAGGATATTCCTTCTCCCCGGGAAGACCCGATCAGTCTTGGAATCCCGGCTACAAGACATTTCGACAGTAAGAAAACAAGACCAGCAAGACCTCCCGGCGTGCCGACATCCTGATAGTAGCCGCGCGTATCTCATCTCAGGCCACGACCGGATGAGCAGTACGTACAACTAGAACAAGCCCTCAAGTTTCCCCGAGGTGGCGCTGCAAGTGCCTCTAGTTTGGACCAACAATTAGACAAGCATTGGCCCGGGGGGGCTGAAATAAGATGACCCTTGGGATGCGCGACTCCCAAGGGAAAAAGGTAATAGGTGAGGCAAATGGTAAAACCAATGTTGGGCCTTGCTGGAGGAGTCTTATTCAAAGCGAACTGTCAAGGGGGTCCCATAAATCACCCGACCGCGTTAGGAATGTAAAATCCGGGAACATAACACCGGTATGACGGAAACTAGGGCGGCAAGAGTGGAACAAAACACCAGGCATAAGGCCGAGCCTTCCACCCTTTACCAAATATATAGATGCATTAATAATATAAGAGATATTGTGATATCCCAACATAACCCTGTCCACCATGGAGCAATCTTCAACTTCACCTGCAACTAGCAACGCTATAAGAGGGGCTGAGCAAAGTGGTAACATAGCCAAGCAACGGTTTGCTAGGAAGGGTGTCAAAAGTTAGAGGTTCATGGAAATTTGGGAGGCTTGAAAAACAAATGATAGGTAACGCAGCAAAGCGATAGAACGAAGCAACTAGCATAGCAATGATAGTAGTGAGACCCAGGGTAACGGTCATCTTGCCTGAAATCCCGCAAGGAAGAAGAACGAGTCCATGAAGAAGACGAACGGGAGTAGTCGAACGAATCCTCACAATCGCAACATTACCGGAACTAAGAAGCAAGACCGGAAAGAAACAAACAACATGGTAAACACACAAGCATAAACATGGCATGATGCACAAACAAGTATGATGCATGACCGGTTTAATGAGGCATGGCATGGCATGGCAAAGTGCAACAAACAACACTACAAATTAAGTGGAGCTCAATATGCAATGAGTTGCATATTGACGGAACACCACATCAATTATTTAGTTCTCTCTCGGTTATGTTACTCATCAATATTAAATATTGTTAAACATGGCAAGGGGTGAAGCATAATGAAACTACCTAACTAGGCAAGTTTAAATGAGGCGGGAAACAAGAAACAACAATTCCGGAAAATCCCCACATGTCATTTAGCAATTTAATGCAACAACAATTTTAAGCATTTAAATGTTGTTAACATGATGCGGATGACATATACAAGTTTTAAGCAATTTTATGAAAATGTTGACATGAGCATGTTATGAAGCATTTGTCACTGTGGCAGAACAAAGCGGTTGCCACGGCAACGAATCCGAAAATGATGCCACGGCAACATATTGGTTCCGGTAACTTGATTGAGGTACCGATGCAAACGAGAAGTGTGCGGATGTGTGGAACACTCAAAGAGATGGGGAGTGATCCCGGATACCGGGTGTCCCACATGTCGGTGGCATGGAAACAAGGAACACGCAAGTGACAACTCGGACACGGTGCAAACGGTGCATCTCATTCAACACATGCATTCGTTCACGGGCGTCGTCTCGGGGTTATACCTTCGAAGCATGCATTTCGGGGCGGTTCGGGTTCGGTACGATGTAGAGGAAGTAGTTGTTCACGGGTCGTCGTGGGAAGTAGTTGTTCATGTGGCGACGGTAGTGGAAGTAGTTGTACTCGGCCGTAGCGGAAGTAGTTGTACACAATCCGTAGATGTTCGGCGTCGCCGGTAGTTGTACACAGTCGTTGTTGGACTTGATGGATCCGAGGGCTCCGGGCGTCGTGGTACTTGGCAGCAGAAAACACACGGCGTGGGTACACGAACTTGGCGTCCGTATGGCCACCGTAGATGAACTTGGCGACAGTGATTCTTATGATCATGAAACGGCAAAGAGACACAATAGTGGAGCTCATGTGGTGTCAATGAAGACGGGCAGAAGCGCTTCTGCTCGTAGCGGTGGGCGGCAGGCGTGTTTGAGGAGTAGGCGGCGTTCAAACGAGGCTCCTGGCTCGCGAACGACGGGCGCAGGGAAGGCCGGCGGCGAGGACTTGGCGCGGTGGAGCGCTCCAGCAAGGTAGCGCTGGCGAGGCAGAGGACGGCGGCTCCAGCGATTCGCCCATGAATCGGGACGAGGAGGCCATGGCCTCGGGCGCAGATGCAGGGGAGCACCGACGCAGGGTTGAGCGAGGAAGGCCGGAGATGGAGGAAGGAGAGGCCGGCGATGCTTGGCGGCGGGGTTGGCACGGTCAGAGGGGTCTCCGGCGCTGGGAGCAGCGCCCTAAGGCGCGAAAGACGAGGCGAGATCAAGGGAGAGAAAGACTCGGGCGCGGGCGCTCCTCTCCTGGTGGCGCTGGAGGGAGGAACGAAGGAGGAGGAGGCAGAGGGGATCGAGGGCGTTGACGGCGCTGAGGGGAAACGCGAGGGAGAGAGATGGGGATCGAGTGGAGGAGCTCTCGCTCCTCTCTGCCTATGGGTGCGGCACAGGAGGAGGACGAAGGAGAGGGAGAGATGGGATCGAGCAGAGCTCTCCCCTGCGGCTAGGGTTAGAGGGGTGTAGCTGGGCCTTAGAGGCCGGCCCGGTAGAGAAGGAAGTGGCTAGAGGACTGGCTGGACTGCTGGGCTCTCTTCTCCCTCTCTCTTATTTTCCAAATCAGAAAAGCATTAGAGAGAAGGAAAATGAAAGAGGGGTTAGGGAAAGAATATGCCCATAGGGTTAATTTTCCCGGACTCCTAAAATGATCTAGATCCAGGTAAAATAGAAGTGGGCATGAATGGAAGTTTAAATTCAAACTCATTTGATTTAAATTCAAATGGTTTGAATAGGAAGTGACGGTTGGGAAGGTCCAAAAAATGTTGAGAATTTTGGTGGAGCTCGGGAAAATGATGAAAGAATTTATGGGTGAAGTTTGAGGTCAAGAAGTGAGATAACAAAGGCTTGGAATATTTTGCAAGTGTGTTATGGTGAATTCCAAATTAATGGAATATTATTTTTATAGCTCCCTAAAAATATTGGGAGGATATATGTTATAAAGAGAAATCACCATGTGCATTTCCCTCGATTTAAATGGATCAAAGATCCATGCAATTTATTTAGCTTGGTTTTAAAAAGGGTTGCATGATGATATGATGCAATGCAAATGATGCAATGATGAATGCATGACATGAACAAAAAGCAAAACGAAGACAAAAACCCAACCACGAAGGAAATAACATATCGCATCTCCGGAAACGGCAAGAGTTGGAGTTACGAATATGGAAAATTGTATCCGAGGCGTTACACCCGCATCCTTTCTTAACTTCATGTTCTCAGCCACAGGATGAGCATCATTGTGGTCTGGAATCTTGGGCTTCAGCTTCCTCAGGACTTGTCCTTCATCATATTCCTCATCAGCAACTTCAGGCACTGGGGACTTGTTCTTCTCGGCAGCTGGAATACTCCTGGTATTCCTCTTTGGTGCAATCTTGGGCATGGGAGCAACTTTGGGTGCTTCTTTGGGCTTTGATGATGCAACCCCTGACTTTATAGCATCACCCATCAGCTTTTGTGCCTTGGGTGCTGGTGCAGCAACCTCTTCTTCCTCTTCCTCAGAGTCTCTCCTCATAGAGAGGTTGCCAAGAACCTTGGCAGTAGTGGTTCTGACTCTCTTCTTTTTCTTATCTTGACCAGCAGCTTCATCTTCTGACTCAATAGTAAACTTCATAGTTTCTCCAGTGGGAACCTTCTTGGGTTTGGAAGTGGTGACTCTTCTTGCAGGTGCCTCTTTGGGATCAGGCTTTTCAGGTACTTGAGTTGATCCTCTGACCTTCAGCATAGGTGTCCTCTTGGCAGGGACCTTCCTATTGAGTCCAGGCTTTGTGTTCTTTGCTGAGGCATAATCCTTTTTGAGCACTACCTTCTTGGAAGTAGCCTCATCTTCTTCTGCCATATAATCCTCATCCTCAGATTTTGAGGTTCTCTTCTTCCTTGTTCTGGTGGAAGCTTTAGGCAAATTGCTTGCGGTGCTCCTGCTGCCATCATCTGAAGTGCTAGAGGGACTAGTGCCCTCACTCATGTGATTGTGCTCTTCTGACTTGTTCTGACTATCACTTTGGTCTGACATGCTGAAATCACTGACTGCTGACCCTGTGAATAGTTATAGATGAGATAGAATGGATGAGCATCACAAAATGCAGAGATTTTTGCAAAAGAATGATTCAAAAACTTAGTTTTAGTTTTCCACAGAAAGCATTTCGGATCAACCGATTTTCAAACTCGGTGATACCGAAGCAGATTTGGAACCAAAACTATTGAACTCGGTCAGACCGAGTCACAGTTTGGTGGCACCGAGACTGCTAGGGTTTCACAAAGTTTTAAAATTGGTCACACCGATTAGCAATTCTCAGTCAGACCGAGAGTTACTAGTGCAATGGCATTGGCCAAATCGGTGGGACCGAGTTTTTCAACCCGGTGGGTCCGAGATGGTTTCGGCGGAAACCTAACCCTAAATTTTCAAATCGCATCTATTCTAAGGATTTTATTGACTAGATAGGAGTGTCTCAATCGTGGCAAGAATCATAATGAACACAATGTGCTAGGAATAGGACGGGAATAGCACTATGATCGAGTCCATACCCTAGCTTGGCGATGAACTCGCTATGGCGGCAACGGCGGGGTTGAATTCCGTTGACGGCGGCGGAGACCAGCGACAGGAGGCGGCTGGCGACGAGGAGACGATCTGGAGACCTAGTAGGCAGAGCGACCTATGCGCGGGCGAAGAGATTCGGAGAAAGTTTTCCAAATTTTGCCCGTGAGTATATATAGCCCGACCATGTCGGTGTGACCGAGTGGAACAACTCGGTGGCACCGAGATGCATAACTGTATATAGTTACAACAACTCGGTGTGACCGAAAAGTTCAAATCGGTTGCACCGAGATTGAAAACCTAGATCGACTTAGTGATCTCGGTGGGACCGAAATGGAGGAATCGGTCAGACCGAGAATCACAAAGAAGTTTTGGAAGTTTAAGTCTATGACGAATCGGGGACTCCGAGTGCTCCTCACACAGAGTGGTTCGAATCTGACTTGATCAAATTTTGTGATGTAGCATGAATAGAGTTTGAGACAAGAAAAGCATAGGTAGCTAGAGAAGGTTCTTAGGCATTCTTGTCCATCCACTTGGCCAAGGAAAAAGAACCCAAACAATCAAAGCAACAAGTGGGTGTCCTCAAATGAGTAAAATATGCAACCAACATGCTCACACAATAAAATGGCAAATGAAATATGTGGCAAAGCATGCACAACCAATTCTAGCATCTATCAAACAATTGGCGATGACTAGGTCATCTATATATGAGTATATTGACTTAGGAGTCAAATGAGAACATTTGATCATAGGTCATACTCATCGTTTAAGCTCAAGTGGGGTTACCACTTTTACATAATGCATTGATATGTTCACATCATTAGAGTTGCTTTGACTCAATTCTTAGAGTTAAGATCCCCCTAGATGTGAGATCCCCCCTTAGAGGGATGAACTAACCTTGGGTTTTGTCGATGATGACTTCATGTAGGTGTTGAAGATGTGGATGCTCAATGTTGATGTAGATCATTTGGAGCAATCCTTTGGAGTGAGTTGCACTTTCAACATACCTACATGGGTTAGTCCCACAAGGAAAAAACAATAATATCCATAGACATAGAGTGATGCACACACGCAAGATGATGTCCAAGAAATCATTAGGTTACCTTGTCCCTTGACTTACCAACATGAGGGTTTGTGACTCCTTAAACTAGTGAAAGATATGGAAGTTGATTGCACTTGTCCTTGCCATAATGATATGAGTGAAGAATGTTGGCGGAGTCACCCTCAAGAACTCTCTAGTTCTTCTTCTTCGGGATCCACATCATCTTGATGGGAATCCTTGGAGTTGTAGTTGTACTTGATGAAGTAGAACTTGACGTAGTCTTGGGAATCCACTTGACCAAGGCCTTAGGTGCTTTTTCAAAATGCATCAATCTCCTCTTGAAGCTTGTCCTTGCCTTTGTTCTTGTGGTCTTGTGGTGGAAGATCATCTTGTGCTTGTGTTCCCTTGAAGGAAGTAGGATCATACTTCTCTTGTTGAGGGACAAACTTCGTCTTGGGGTATTGATCTTCTTCCCACTCAACTCCATTGGCATTGAACTTTCGTTCAAAACCAACACCTTGATTCTTCCGCGCCTTCCTTGCTTGCGTACAATTTCCTCGAATTGCTTACTCCCGGCAAGGCTCTTGTATACACCTTTCTCTATAATTCCCTTCAATAAGCTATTTTCTTGCTCAAGTGTAACTTGGCTAAGAGAATCATTAGTGGAATCAAGAGAACTACTAGAAGCAACAATATTGGATTTGGCATTATTATTGTTACTACTGGAGGAAGGATCTTTCTTGTACTTGTTACTAGACTTGACTTGAGGCATGTAAGTAGATAAGAGTAAATGCTTGGCAATGTAAGAAGAACTTTCCTTATGGAGATCATCATTGATTTCCTTTAAGAACTCATGCCCTTGCTCAAGGTTGAGCTTTTCAAAGCGTAACTTCTCATGAGCCCTTAAAAGTTCTCGATGATCTTTGAAGATAGTTTCATGAGCTAACTTAAGAGTGTTTAGTTCTTTAGTTAGAAGATCAATCTTCTCCTTATCATTGTCATTCGTTTTATCTTGATTAGCATGATTAATTGACGGTTCATCATAGTATTCATCACCTAGCAAGTCATCTTCATCACTATTGAAATCAACATACTCGGGGTGTGTTACCTTTGGACCTTTGGCCATGAAGCATCTTCCAATTCCTTCATTTGGTGAATAAAATATGTCGTAGGAGTTTGTTGACACAAGTGCTAGACCGGCAACACCTTCATCTTGAGTATATTCGGAGTCGGAGTGATAGCTTCTCTTGGAGTGATTGTCGGAGTCGGAGCCGGATACCCATTCACCAATATGAGCTTGATGTCTTTGTTTTGTGTAGCTCCTTGATGACTTGTCCTACCTTTCTGAATCCTTGCTTCTCCGTGAGGGTCTTCGTTCATAACGATCATCTCTACTCCTCCTCTCTCTTGGTGGTGATTCTTCTCTTTTGCTTCTTCCATTTGGAGAATCTTCTCTTCTTTTGTAGGGTGCCGTACACTCATTGGAATAGTGTCCGGGTCTCCCACAATTGTAACAATTGCGCTCTCGACTAGAAGATCTTTTGTCATTGTAGGACCTTGACTTAGAGCTTCTTTCTTTGCTTCTACTCTTGTAGAATTTGTTGAAGTTCTTCACCATTAAGCTCAATTCTTCATTGAAGGTTTGTTTCTCACTTGATGATGTTGGGGCTTCACATGAGGCTTTGTAAGCACCACTTGACTTGTTGTGAAGTTCCTCCTTATCCTTGAGTGACATCTCATGAGCAACAATTCTTCCAATGACTTCCATTGGCTTGAGATATTTGTAATTTGGCATCATTTGGATCAATGTGCACACGGTATCATACTTTTCATCCAATGCTCTTAGGATCTTCTTGATGATGAATATGTCAGTCATCTCTTCACTCCCTAAGCCGGCAATCTCATTTGTGATAAGAGCAAGCCTAGAGTACATTTCAGCGACACCTTCACCATCCTTCATTTTGAACTTGTCAAGCTGACTTTGGAGCACATCCAACTTGGATTCCTTGAAGGAGTCGGTACCTTCATGCATATCAATCAAAGTATCCCAAATTTCCTTTGCATTCTCAAGACGGCTGATTTTGTTGAATTCCTCGGGGCACAAGCCATTGAAGAGGATATCACAAGCTTGAGCGTTGTATTGCAGCATCTTCAATTCTTCCGCGCTAGCTTCACGGTTCGGCTCTCTCCCATCAAAGAATTCACCTTGCAAGCCAATACACACAATAGCCCAAACGGCGGGGTTATGTCCGAGAATATGCATTTTCATCTTATGCTTCCAACTAGCAAAATTAGTACCATCAAAGTAAGGACCTCTACGGTGATAATTTCCCTCACTAGACGCCATACTCTCCTAGGTTGTGAAACCAAGGCTATGACCACCAAAAGCTATGGAAATCAAAGCAAATGGAGACCAAAGCTCTGATACCACTTGTAGGACCTCGAAGTATGTCTAGAGGGGGGTGATTAGACTACTTGACCAATTAAAAACTTAACCTTTTCCCAATTTTAGAGTTTGGCAGATTTTAGCTATCTTTGGACAAGTCAAGCAATCATCACATAATTCAAGCAAGCATGCAAAGAGTATATGGGCAGCGGAAATTAAAGCATGCAACTTGCAAGAATGTAAAGGGAAGGGTTTGGAGGATTCAAACGCAATTGGAGACACGGATGTTTTTGGTGTGGTTCCGATAGGTGGTGCTATCGTACATCCACGTTGATGGAGACTTCAACCCACGAAGGGTAACGTTTGCGCGAGTCCACGGAGGGCTCCACCCACGAAGGGTCCACGAAGAAGCAACCTTGTCTATCCCACCATGGCCATCGCCCACGAAGGACTTGCCTCACTAGCGGTAGATCTTCACGAAGTAGGTGATCTCCTTGCCCTTACAAACTCCTTGGTTCAACTCCACAATCTTGTCGGAGGCTCCCAAGTGACACCTAGCCAATCTAGGAGACACCACTCTCCAAGAAGTAACAAATGGTGCGCTAATGATGAACCCCTTTCTCTTGTGCTTCAAATGATAGTCTCCCCAACACTCAACTCTCTCTCATGGGATTTGGATCTAGTGGAAAGAAGATTTGAGTGGAAAGCAACTTGGGGAAGGCTAGAGATCAAGATTCATATGGTAGGAATGGAATATCTTGGCCTCAACACATGAGTAGGTGGTTCTCTCTCAAAAATGGTAAGTTGGAAGTGTAGGTTTAGTCTGATGGCTCTCTCCACGAATGAAGAGGAGGTGGAGGGGTATATATAGCTTCCACACAAAATCTAACCGCTACACACAATTTACCAAACTCGGTGGGACCGAATCAACAAACTCGGTCGGACCGATTTAGTAAACCTAGTGACCGTTAGGATTTTCGGTGGGACCAACATGCAACTCGGTAGGACCGATATGGTTAGGGTTAGGCATAATGTAATCTAGGTGAGACCGATTACACAAACTCGGTGAGACCAATTTTGGTAATAAGCTTTCCAAAGAGTTGGTCAGGTAAACTCGGTGGGACCGATTCGCTCATTTCGGTGAGACCGAAATGTTACGAAAGGGAAACAGGGAGTTTATATTGCAATCTCGGTGGGATCAATCGCTCACTTCGGTTAGACCGAAACGTTACGAAGGGAAACAGAGAGATTACAATCCCATCTCGGTGAGACCGAGATCCCTATCGGTGAGACCGATTTGCCTAGGGTTTGTGGCAGTGGCTATGACATTTGAACTCGGTGGCGTCGGGTAGAAGGAATCGGTGGGACCGATTTTGACTTTGGGTTTAGGTCATATGTGGATGTGAGAAAGTAGTTGAGGGTTTTTGGAGCATATCACTAATCACTTGAAGCAAGAGGCTCATTAAGCAACACCTCATCCCTCCTTGATAGTATTGGCTTTTCCTATAGACTCAATGTGATCTTGGATCACTAAAATGTAAAATGAAGAGTCTTGAGCTTTTGATCTTGAGCCAATCCTTTGTCCTTAGTATTTTGAGGGATCCACTTTGATCATCCATGCCATGCCATTCATTGAGCTTTCCTGAAATAATAGTCTTGAAGTAGCATTAGCTCAATGAGCTATATGTTGTTATGAATTACCAAAACCACCTAGGGATAGTTGCACTTTCATCGGAGAAGCCAGCCCCAAGCTTGTGGGAGACTCTCTTCTTCAATTTGCACAAAAAAATATATTTCCCTTAAGGCATCTTGTTTCTTATGAGCACGAAAATATTTAGCAGAGAAGTAAGAAATCATATCCTGGGGACTATGCACACAACCAGGATCAAGAGAATTAAACCAAGTTTTAGCATCACCCTTTAATGAGAATGGAAATATCTTAAGGATATAATAATAGCGAGATTTCTCATCATTAGTGAACAAGGTGGCTATATCATTTAACTTAGTAAGATGTGCCACAACAGTTTCAGATTCATAGCCATAAAAACGATCAGATTCAACCTAAGTAATTATCTCAGGATCGAGAGAGAATTCATAATCCTTATCTGTAACAAAGATAGGTGAAGTAGCATAAGAAGGGTCATATTTCATTCTACCATTCAGGGTTTTCTGTTTCAGCTTAGCTAATAACTTTTTAAGATCAGATCTATCATTGCAAGCAAGAAAATCTCTAACAGTTTCTTCCTCCATAACATAACCCTCAGGAACAACAGGTAATTCGTATTTAGGGGGAGAACCTTCATCATCACTATCTTCAATAATATCAGTTTCAAGAATTTCATTCTCTCTAACCCTAGCAAGTTGTTCATCAAGATATTCACCTAATGGCACAGTAGTATCAAGCATAGAAGTAGTTTCATCATAAGTATCATGCATAGTAGAAGTGGCATCATCAATAACATGCGACATATCAGAATTAATAGCAGAAGCAGGTTTAGGTGTCGCAAGCTTACTCATAACAGAAGGAGAATCTAGTGCTGAGCTAGATGGCAGTTCCTTACCTCCCCTCGTAGTTGAGGGATAAATCTTAGTTCTTTCGTCTTTCAAGTTCCTCATAGTGAATAGTAGATATAAATCCCAAGTGATTCACACAATAGAGCTATGCTCCCCGGCAACGGCGACATACAGTCTTGATAACCCACAAGTATAGGGGATTGCAATAGTTTTCGAGGGTAGAGTATTCAACCCAAATTTATTCATTTAACACAAGGGGAGCCAATGAATATTCTCAAGTATCAGCAGTCGAGTTTTCCATTCAACCACACCTGGATAACTTAGTATCTGCAGAAAAGTATTTAGTAGCAAAGTAGTATGGAAGTAACGGTAATAGTAGAAAAAGGAACAGTAACAGTTTTGTAGTAATTGTAACAGTAGCAACGGTAAAGTAACTAAGAAAAGCACAATATGTGAAAAGCTCGTAGGCATTGGACCAGTGTTGGATAATTATGTCGGATGCGGTTCATCATGTAATAGTTATAACATAGGGTGACACAGAACCAGCTCCAATTCATCAATGTAATGTAGGCATGTATTCCGAATATAGTCATACGTGCTTATGGAAAAGAACTTGCATGACATCTTTTGTCCTACCCTCCCGTGGCAATGGGTCCTAATGGAAACTAAGGGATATTAAGGCCTCCTTTTAATAGAGTACCAGACCAAAGCATTAACACATAGTGAATACATGAACTCCTCAAACTACGGTCATCACCGAGAAGTATCCCGATTATTGTCACTTCGGGGTTGTCGGATCATAACACATAATAGGTGACTATAGACTTGCAAGATAGGATCAAAAACTCACATATATTCATGAAAACATAATAGGTTTGGATCTAAAATCATGGCACTCGGGCCCTAGTGACAAGCATTAAGCATGGCAAAGTCATAGCAACATCAATCTCAGAACATAGTGGATACTAGGGATCAAACCCTAACAAAACTAACTTGATTACATGGTAAATCTCATCCAACCCATCATCGTCCAGCAAGCCTGCGATGGAATTACTCACACATGGCGGTGAGCATCATGAAATTGGTGATGGAGGATGGTTGATGATGACGACGGCGATGAATCCCCCTCCCAGGAGCCGCGAACGGACTCTAGATCAGCCCTCCCGAGAGAGATTAGGGCTTGGCGGCGGCTCCGTATCGTAAAACATGATGAAACTTTCTCTCTGATTTTTTCACCGTGAAAGCAAATATATGGAGTTGGAGTTGAGGTTGGTGGATGTCCATGGGGCCCACGAGGCAGGGGGTGTGGGCCCCCTGACGCTAATTCTTTCGCCAATATTCTTTATTAATTCTGAAAAGTTGCTCCATGGATTTTCAGGTCATTCTGAGAACTTTTATTTCTGCCTAAAAATAACACCATGGCAGTTCTGCTGAAAACAACGTCAGTCCTGGTTAGTTCCATTCAAATCATGCAAGTTAGAGTCCAAAACAAGGGCAAAAGTGTTTGGAAAAGTAGATACGACGGAGACTTATCAATTGTTCATCAGGAAAGCTCTCATCAATAGGTAGTGGGTCATCGAGAACATTCTCTAACCTAGACAAGTTGTCTACAATGGGGTTCTCAGCTCCCTTTCTATCAATAACATGCAAATCAAATTCTTGTGGTAGGAGAACCCATCTAATAAGTCTAGGTTTGGCATCTTTCTTTTCCATAAGATATTTAATAGCAGCATGATCAGTGTGAACAGTTACTTTAGAATCAACGATACAAGGTCTAAACTTATCACAAGTAAATACAACTGCTAAAAATTCTTTTTCAGTAGTAGCATAATTTCTCTGGGCACTATCTAGAGTTTTACTAGCATATTGAATAACATTTAGTTTCTTATCAACTCTTTTTCCTAGAACAGCACCTACGGCATAATCACTAGCATCACACATAATTTCAAAGGGTAAATTCCAATCAAGTGGCTGAACAATAGGTGCAGAAATCAAAGCTTTTTTAAGTATTTCAAATGCTTCTACACAATCATCATCAAAGGCAAAAGGAATATCTTTTTGTAAGAGATTAGTCAGAGGCCTAGAAATTTTAGAGAAGTCCTTAATAAACCTCCTATAAAAACTGGCATGACCAAGGAAAATTCTTATACCTTTAATGTCTGTAGGACACGACATCTTTTCAATAGCATCAACTTTAGCTTTATCAACCTCAATACCTCTTTCAGAAGTTTTATGCCCCAAGACAACACCTTCATTAACCATAAAGTGGCACTTGTCCCAATTCAAGACAAGATTAGTTTCTTCGCATCTCTGCAAAACTCGATCAAGGTTGCTCAAGCAATCATCAAAAGAAGATCCATATACGGAGAAATCATCCATGAAAACCTCAACAATCTTTTCACAAAAGTCAGAGAATATAGCCATCATGCATCTTTGAAAGGTAGCAGGTGCATTACATAAACCAAAAGGCATACGTCTATAAGCAAAAGTACCGAAAGGGCAAGTAAATGTGGTCTTTTCTTGAGCCTCTTTTGACACAAGTATTTGTGAGAAACCAGAGTAACCATCTAAAAAGCAAAAATGTGTATGTTTGGATAATCTTTCTAGCATTTGATCAATAAAAGGTTGTAGTGACCCGACCACAGACGGTCAAGTCTCTATGCTTAAGTGTCATCCATGGATCGGTATGCTGACACACATAGTACTTGAGGATTTATAACAGAGGTAAATCACATGTATAAAGTAACGTAAATACTATTACCTCAATCCGTATAGCGGAAGTAGCAACAAGGTTGTGGATTCCCATCAACAACAACGGCAAAGTTGAGTGTAGAAATCATAACCCTAATGTATCACTTACACGTCGTGAGAAATCCTGCAACATGAGACGTTGCAGCCACAAAGGGTCAGTACATTGAATGTACTGGCAAATTCACACCATAGGATAATGATGAATAATAGCTATCACTACATGCATATTTGGCTGGTGGAAAGCTCTAAATTTATTTTTGCATAAAGCCAGTTTTTCCCTACAACCAAGGAATATATTTTATTTAACTATCATGGCGGTTATTAAAACATTGAGAAGGTTCACCCAACGCAATCCCAAATTAATAATCATCAGCCCAACAAATTATTTAAGTAATGTGATGAGATCAACATGATAATCCAAGAACCAGATACTCAAGATGTCCATAACCGGGGACACGGCTAATCATGATTAGTTTGTACACTCTACAGAGGTTTGCGCACTTTTCCCCACAAGACCCGATCTCCTCCGTTGGATTTCTCGCACTACATGGTGTTTGAGAAATGGATGACCTAAACACAGTCTTTCAAAAGCGTTAGCACCTTACGATGGGTAGACAGTTACACCTACTTTCCCCTACATCTGCTAGTCTACCACTGTAAGAGTTCAACGACTTAATCAACTATGCTAGAGCCCATAATAGCTTGTGGCTGCACATGGAAGTTTCTAGCATGAATAATCTTATGATCCCTTTGAGCCTGGGTGGCGGTCCAGAGGAGAATCACACGGTACCCCGGGATTTCCAAAAATACAGACAACACTGGGTTCCCCAGGTGCCTCAATCCACCCAGATGTGTATTAAAGTAGCCACCTTAAGTTGAACCATTAATTAACAATCTCACATTGGTCATGGATACAGTCAAACCCAATCCACGTCTACGAGCATAGTATAGCAGTATAAGCATAACATAGAAGTAACTCCCAAGGTTTGAATGCAGGACAATAGGTACTACCTCATCTACTTCCCAAAACCCACATATTAATCAATTCCAAACCATGCAATGTTTGAAGGTGAAACTAATGCATAAAAACTGGGTATGAAAGGGATTTAATCAAAGTGTGAACTTGCCTGTACTATTGATGAAGATGATTCACACTCAACTCCTGATAGTTCTATTCGTCTCACTCCGTCAATCTATCGTAAGCAAGCAATAGTAACCACACATAAGCAATCACTCAAAAGATCGGAAAGAACGAAGAAAACAATTCGGAAAACTTTGAAACCAAGCAAATGACTCTTGCAACATGAAACAATTTCTAACAGTACCAAAATAAAGTGCATTTGGCCGTATCAGAAAGTTTAGGTCAAGAGCTTCGATTTGCAAAAAGAATCAACTCAAATGGAGTTATAGAGCTTGAGTTACAATCAAACGAAGTTCAAATACTAAACTGTTTGAAACTCAAATTTTAAACTTTCAAAAACATGTTTAAGTTGTTTTACTGGATAGATGGGATCATAATGAAGAAGTGAGAGTTGGTTTCGTCTAATTCCGACTAACAAGCAAAAAGTAGTGATCGTTTTAAGACTAGGGACTAATTTGTAAAAACTTTAATCATAGACGGGTCCCTGGCAGAAAATAAAAAGAAAAAGAAAAATTCTAAAGAACTAACATTCGCTGCGGGAAGCTAACTAATGAAAATTGTTCGCTAAAGAAGCTAACTAATGAATATTCACTAAATAATCAAATCTGAAAAAACCGCCTAAAGGTAAACCGAAGAAAACGTAGAAGAAATAAACCGGATCGGGAGGTATTATACCGGTTCGGGCGTCGGCGAGAAAAACCAACGGCGGCGGCAACGGTTGACAGCGGCGGGATTCCCACGATGGGCGGAGGGGGCGCGGCGATTCCGGCGAGCGCGGCGAGCTCTGGCGTCGGGGCGAGGCGGCGGACGGCGGCGGATCGGTGCGGGCGACGGTGGAGCGGCGGACTAGGCGGCGTCGGCGGTGGGATCTGCAGCCAGCGGTGGATCTCGCCGGAGCGGCGGAGAAGACGGCGGCGCCGCTGCGAGGCGAGCTGGCAGCGGAACGGGGTCCAGGGGCGACGCCCTCGCCTTTTAAAGGCGGAGGAGAAGGCGGTGACGTGGAGGAGGGGGCAGAGGAGGCCGGAGGCGGCACAACGTCCATGGCGGCGCGGCAGCGGACTCGGGAGGAGAGAAACGGGGCCCGGGGCTCCGGTATTTATAGGAGGGGACGGAGAGGCTTGTGCGAGGGGCAAGGCGACGCGGCGGAGGAGTCCGCGGCGGCTACGGCGGCGTCCGGCGGCGTGCGGGAGTCGAACTCCGGCTCAGGGAGGGAAACGACTGCAAGGTGGGCTGGGCCGCGGCCTGCTGCGGGCGCGCGCGGGGAAGTGGGCTGTGGGGAGGCGCGGCTGGCTGGGCCGCTTGCTGGGCTAAACATTTTATTTTTTTAAACATTTTTTCAGACAAACAAAAATAATAAAAACAAAAAATAAATAAGAAATATTCTATCGGCATATAATATATCAAAATTTTCATAAAAAGATTTCTACAACATGAACATTTTTCTGGTATCAAATAAAATCTACAAAAATTGATATAAATCAAACAGTGCTACTGCTCAAATAAAATCCAATAAAAATCATTAAAAAAAATACCAAAATGATTTCAAATTCATTTCTCTCCAATTTTCTGTTGCAGGGAATCATTTTACCCTAATTTCTATATATTTTATTTTTGAAGAAAAATAATTTGAATAAAACCCAAATAACTCCAAATTGAAAATAATTTCAAAGAGACTCTGAATTTAATTCTTTTAAAACTTCCAACTCATATTTCATATGTTTTGAAGATGTCATTTTATCTTTCTCATGAAATCATTGAGTTGCTTAAAGTTTTCTGAACTTGAAATATTTCCAAATAGAATTCAAATATTTTCAAAACCCCCTTTTTATTCAGTTAAATGGAAGAAGTCATGTCATCTTCTCCCAAGGGTTTTGTATTTGAAAAGAATTTGAATTCATGGGGATGCAAAAATGAAAGTTTTGCGAAAGTCCTTTTATTCCCTCTCATTTAACTTTCAAAACTTTCAAATTTCACTCAATTTCACACAAGCAATCAAGCAATCACTCAAAACTAGTTATTTATTATATCATTCGAAAATTTAGAATTTTGGGATGTTACAAACCTACCACCCTTAAAATGAATCTCGTCCTCGAGATTCGGAGAGGCTAGAAAGAAATAGGTTAGGTTCGGGGGTGTTCTCAAAATCCATTGATCGTCACAGGGGGTCTGGGGTGCTACCACCCTTAGAAACATTGTTATGGTCCCATCGATACTCATATACTCCGTCCTTATTCTTGACAGGGCCGGTCTTCTCAGATCTTCAGTACAGTTCCTTCTTTGGCTCTTCCGGTAGTGGCATAACCTTTTCCTCAATTCTTCTGTCCTTTCATCTTGGTAAGGTTATTCCGAGGCCGGGTCTCCTTAGCTGATAGGTCTGGCGCCAATTCTAAACAACTATCGATATCTCATGGTGGTCAACATTTATGGTTTCTCCTGCAGGAAATGAGTCTGGGCTTCATTCTCACCGTATGACCTACGATTGGCAACAACTGCCTGTACAAGGGGAAAATACTATACCATTCTAAGGTTTAAAAAGGTTTTGATCATCGTCTCTCTACTATAGGTAAGTCACTCACTTTTTCCATCCCATATACCAAGGCGAATAATAAGAGTAAGTCGGTATGGTGATCAATCCATCCCGCACCCAAATCATTACCGTGTATATGGTTTAGCAAATCTCGCATTCTAACACTCGGTCATCCTCACAAGCATTGCAGAATTTCTCATGTCCACGAACTGGGTTCGGATAAATCCATTGATTCTGCAAGCCAAAACAAACATCTATCGTTCTTCACTACTCTCAGGTTTTGTGTAACTCCTATAAGATCGTGAGTGGGTAAGGTCGTATCTTCTTCCAGGGTTTTTCCTTCAGCAAGAATGTGCTTGCTTCTTGGTAGGTCCTGGAGCCTGTGGGTTATGGCCCATCTCATCACTTGTAAACATTGAACTCATCCTCGGGGCAACTGATCACGATTCCAACCTCCACCTTCCTAGCATTCTTAAATCCATCCAAGGGTACTGTCTCCCTTCCTTCTATTTGTACCAAACTAAGACGTGATTACTCAGACTCATCATGGAGTTACAATTGCTCCATATTACCAACATCATACCTCCTTTATATCTAAATAGTACTTCATCCCTTCAAACTCTTGGGATATCCCACATATCGCGACAAAAATCGTACTTATTTTGTCCGAAGTCCACTTCGTGGAATATCATTTTCTTCACGAGGGGTCAAGGGTTCTCACAATTTCTACCACCCTTGAAATGCTCAAACTCATCCATAGACCATACTTCTCATATCCTCGAAATTGGTCAAAATCCTTCTTCATAGAGTAACAACTCATAAAATCCAAATCAGTACCAATGATGCTAACTTTATTGATTCTCAAAGTATTACAATCTCCTGCATTTCCATTACATACCTCAACTCAACACCTCAATGTAAAAGAATTGTTCCCACTACTCCTACTACATTTCTCTTGTTGCTAACTCAACTATTTAGCACAAGTCTCCTTCTCCTTGGGACAATTTCTTACAAAGTGCCCTGCTTTATTACAGAAGAAACATATTACTTCTGACAAGTCTCGAGGTTTCCTCATGATTACATAGCCTCCTTTGGTCCTCAGCTTCCTTTTCGGGCAACTGTTGAAGTAGTGCCTCGACTCCTTGCACCTGAAACAAGTGATATGACTCAGGTCCTTCCTGGAATCCAATCTATTTCTCTTCCTGGACTTTTCTGTTCCAATCAGGGCTTCTATTTCCCGTGGGTCATACTCTACTTCCTCTGTCGGGATTTCTACTAGATCCCCATTCAGACAATTCTGGGAGACGTGTCCTTCTTCTCCACATGAATAGCAATACTTGGTGCAGGGTTTAATTGGGTCTTCTTCTGGTGTGTCCTCCACCTCTTCCTTCATCACAGGTTCTTCTAAAGTTTCCTTGAGGGCTCCTTTCATTGCTTCTTTCTTCTGCTGGATGGTTCTTTGTACCATGGGATAAATGTGACACTGAGCAGGGTAGTGGGTAGTTCCTTCACACAAGAAACAAGTAATTTGCCTAGTTGGGCATTCTTCAGTTGGGTGACTTCCTTCACAATTAGGGCATTCATCCTTGTGCTCCTTATGATTGTGTCCTGTTTCTCCGCAGAGCTTGCATGCACAAAGTTTCTTCATATCCTTTCCATAAGGCTTCAATTTCTGGGACACAAACCAAGACTTTAGCAAAGTCAACTTAAATTCATTCCAAGTGGTTACTCCTTGCCATCCATTGATGTTTTGGTACATCCTCCACCAAGTAGCAGCACCTCTTTCAAAGCATTGAAGAGCATGCTGGGCCATATCCTTTCCGGCTATAGGGTTATTCTTCATGTGATCCTCCATGTTCTGAATCCATCGGTCCATCTCCAATTGACTCATCGGTCCAGATAATATGAGCTCATCTCCATTCATCCTCTATTGGGTCCAGGGGTTTTGGGGTGAGATAAGAGAGATAGAGAGGGGTACACACAATACAAACAATAGTTTTGGAAAGGCATTTTATTTTTGTGGCTGTCGGAAAAACAACAAACCAATGACAGCTGACAACCGTAGCATCTGACGTAAGTATATAACAGGGGTTTGGTCTTCTAAAGGTCAATAAATCTTCAAAGTCGCCAAACTCTTCTTATTCATGTCTCTTATGACTTTTTCCGATCGTGCTTGTCCTTCTCAAATTCCTCTGCTAGATCTCTGTTGATGCGAAGTCTCTAGTGACATCCTTTAATATTTCTGCAGTTGCATTCCAAACTTATGGGTTTCAACACCCTTGGCATGAGCCATGGTCCTACTGTCCTTCAGTCCTGACAAATCTCCGGTGCCTCAAGGTTTTGGTCCTCCTGCTTGGCTACTTTCAGTTTCTGGTTCCTGGGGGCTTCACGAATTGCCTCCTTGTCAAATATGACTTCCTAAAGGTCCCTCTAAAATTCTTCATGTAATACTCCAGATCCTGGTGATGCACCAGCTAGGGTTAAAACTGCATCCTTTGCTGACAGGTGCTCCATCAGCCTTCTACCATCCAATCCTTCCATGCATCTGCATGCTTAACTTCGCACAGTGACAATAGCATAAGCAGGCAATAACACCATGGTTAGCCGTGTCTATGCCCATGTAACTGCCATGAGCTTTCATTCCATAATTGATATCTCCTATCTTAGGGTTTTCCTTGACGAAAACTTCAAGTTCTAATGCTCCATGTTCTGGTCTTTCTCTGATACACCTTGATCTCGGGTATTGACAGCTTCCTTAGTCTGCCAAGTTCCATAAGGGGTGCCTTCCTAGGTCATACAAATCTGGAATTCTACAGGGCTTCAAATTCTCCTAGTCCTCGGAGTCTTCAACCATTGCAGTTTCCATTAGTATACTGCACGGTAAAATCCTCTTCATTCCAAAGTGGTCTTAGTTATCCGATATCTTGTACTCCTTGAAGTGGTCTCATCAGTCGAATCTTCGCGTGGTCAAATGGGGAAAGGGTATAGTCTAACTAAAAGGGAATATTTGAATAAGCTCAGAATAGAAGAGAGGTAAGAGATCTTTTTGGAAAAAAAGTAGTAGAGAAAATATTCCCTATGGGCTTGCCAGTTTCTAGGGTCATGTCCTACAGTCAACATGTGCTCTGATACCATCTTGTAGCGACCCAACCTCAGACGGTCAAGTCTCTGTGCTTAAGTGTCATCCCTGGATCGGTACGCTGACACACACAATACTCAAGGATTTATAATAGAGGTAAATCACATGTATAAAGTAACGTAAATATTATTACCTCAATCCATATAGCGGAAGTAGCAACAAGGTTGTGGATTCCCATCAACACCAACGGAAAAGTTGAGTGTAGAAATCGTAACCCTAAAGTATCACTTAAACGCCATGAGAAATCCTGCAACATGAGACGTTGCAGCCACAAAGGGTCAGTACATTGAATGTACTCGCAAATTCACACATAGGACAATGATGAATAATAGCTATCACTACATGCATATTTGGCTGGTGGAAAGCTCTAAATTTATTTTTGCATAAAGCCAGTTTTTCCCTACAACAAAGGAATATATTTTATTTAACTATCATGGTGGTTGTTAAAACATTGAGAAGGTTCACCCAACTCAATCCCAAATTAATAATCATCAGCCCAACAAATTATTTAAGTAACGTGATGGATCAAGATGATAATCCAAGAACCAGATACTCAAGATGTCCATAACCGGGGACACGGCTAATCATGATTAGTTTGTACACTCTGCAGAGGTTTGCGCACTTTTCCCCACAAGACCCGATCTCCTCCGTTGGATTTCTCACACTACATGGTGTTTGAGAAATGGATGACCGAGACACAGTCTTTTAGAAGCGTTAGCACCTTACGATGGGTAGACAGTTACACCTACGTTCCCCTACATCTGCTAGTCTACCACTGTAAGAGTTCAACGACTTAATCAACTATGCTAGAGCCCATAATAGCTTGTGGCTGCACACGGAAGTTTCTAGCATGAATAATCTTATGATCCCTTTGAGCCTGGGTGGCGGTCCATAGGACAATCACATGGTACCCTGGGATTTCCAAAAATACAAACAACACTGCGTTCCCCAGGTGCCTCAATCCACCCAGATGTGTATTAAAGTAGCCACCTTAAGTTGAACCATTAATTAACAATCTCACATCGGTCAGGGATACACTCAAACCCAATCCACGTCTATGAGCATAGCATAGCAGTATAAGCATAACATAGAAGTAACTCCCAAGGTTTGAATGCAGGACAATATGTACTACCTCATCTACTTCCCAAAACCCACATATTAATCAATTCTTAACCATGCAATGTTTGAGGGTGAAACTAATGCATAAAAACTGGGTATGAAAGGGATGTTATCAAAGTGTGAACTTGCCAGTACTGTTGATGAAGATGATTCGCACTCAACTCCTGATAGTTCTATTCGTCTCACTCCGTTCAATCTATCATAAGCAAGCAATAGTAAGGACACATAAGCAATCACTCAAAAGATCGGAGAGAACGAAGAAAACAATTCAGAAAACTTCGAAACCAAGCAAATGACACTTTCAAGGGAAAAAAATTCTAACAGTACCAAAATTAACTGAATTTGTCCTTATCAGAAAGTTTAGGTCAAGTGCTTCGATTTGCAAAAAGAATCAACTCAAACGGAGTTATAGAACTCGAGTTACAATCAAACGAAGTTCAAATACTAAACTGTTTGAAATTCAAAATTTAAACTTCCAAAAACATGTTTAAGTTGTTTTACTGGATAGAGGGGATCATAAAAAAGAACTGAGAGTTGGTTTCGTCTAATTCCGACTAACAAGCAAAAAGTAGTGATCGTTTTAAGACTAGGGACTAATCTGTAAAAACTTTAATCACAAACAGGTCCTTGGCAGAAAATAAAAAGAAAAAGAAAAACTCTATAGACCTAACGTTCGCTGCGGGAAGCTAACTAAAGAAAATTGTTCGCTAAAGAAGCTAACTAATGAATGTTCACTAAATAATGAAATATAAAAAAATAAAACCACCTAAAGGAAAACCGAAGAAAACCTAGAAGAGATAAACCGGACCGGGAGGTATTATACCGGTTCGAGCGTCGGTGAGAAAAACCAACAGCGGTGGCAACGGTTGGCGGCGGCGAGATTCCGGCGACGGGCGGCGGTGGCGCGGCGGTTCCGGCGAGCGCGGCGAGATCCGGCATCGGGGCGAGGCGGCGGAGCGTGGCGGATCGGTGCGGGCAACGGTGGAGCGGCGGGATCTATGGCAGGCGGTGGATCTCGCCGGAGCGGCGGAGAAGACGGCGGCGGTGCTGTGAGGCAAGCTGGCGGCGGGAACGGGGTCCATGGGCGGCGCCCTCGCCTTTTAAAGGTGGAGGAGGAGGCGGTGACATGGAGGAGGGGGTAGAGGAGGCCGGAGGCGGCACGACGTCCATGGTGGCACGACGGCGGACTCGGGAGGAGAGAAACGGGGCACGGGGCACCGGTATTTATAGGAGAGGCCGGAGAGGCTTGCGGGAGGGGCAATGCGAGGCGGCGGAGGAGTCCGCGGTGGCTACGGCGGCGTCCGGCGACGTGTGGGAGTCAAACTCTGGATCGGGAAGGGAGACGACCGCGAGGTGGGTTGGGCCGCCGCCTGCTGCGGGCGCGCGCGGGGAAGTGGGCTGTGGGGATGCGCGGCTGGCTAGGCCGCTTGCTGGGCCGGCTGGCCTGGCGCGGTCGACGGGGATGAGCAGTTTAATTTTTTTAAACATTTTTTTCAGACAAACAGAAATAATAAAAACAAAAAAAGTAAAAAATTTATTATATAGGCATATAATATATCAAAATTTTCAGAAAAAGATTTTCTACAACATGAACATTTTTTGGCGTCAAATAAAATCAACAAAAATTCATATAAATCAAACAGTGCTATTGCTCTAATAAAATCCAAAAAAATAATTAAAAAAATAAAAAAATGATTTCAAATTCATTTCTCTCCAATTTTTTGTTGTAGGGAATCATTTTACCCTAATTTCTGTATATTTTATTTTTGAAGAAAAATAATTTGAATAAAACCCAAATAACTCCAAATTGAAAATAATTTCAAAGAGACTTTGAATTTAATTCTGTTAAAACTTCCAACTCATATTTCATATGTTTTGAAGATGTCATTTTATCTTCTCTCATGAAAATCATTGAGTTGCTTAAAGTTTTCTGAATTTGAAATATCTCCAAATGGAATTCAAATATTTTTAAAAACCCCTTTTCATTTATTTAAATGGAAGAAGTCATGTCATCTTCTCTCTAGGGTTTTGTATTTGAACAGAATGAAAAAATGAAAGTTTTGGGAAAGTCCTTTTATTCCCTCTCATTTAACTTTCAGAAGTTTCAAATTTCGCTCAATTTCACACAAGCAATCAAACAATCACTCAAAACTATTTATTTATTATAACATTCCAAAATTTAGAATTTTGGGATGTCATAAAGGTAAAGGGTAATGATCCTTTTTAGTAGCTTTATTTAATTTGCGGAAATCAATTACCATCCTATAACCTGTAACAATTCTTTGCGGGATCAATTCATCTTTATCGTTAGGAACGACAGTAATACCTCCCTTCTTAGGGACACAATGGACAGGACTTACCCACTGACTATCAACAACGGGATAAATTATACCTGCCTCCAGGAGCTTTAGTATTTCTTTTCTTACCACTTCTTTCATCATAGGATTTAACCGTCGTTGGTGATCAACAACTGGTTTGGCGTCTTTCTCCAATTTTATTTTGTGTTGGCATAGAATGGGACTAATACCCTTAAGATCATCAAGAGTATATCCAATAGCAGCACGGTGCTTCTTCAGAGTTTTCAATAATTTCTCCTCTTCCTGCTCTGAAAGGTTAGCACTAATAATAACATGATAATTCTTCTTTTCATCAAGATAAGCATATTTAAGAGTATCAGGTAGTGGTTTAAGCTCAAACACGGGATCACCCTTGGGTGGTGGAGGATCCCCTAGAATTTCAACAGGCAAGTTGTGTTTCAAAATAGGTCCCTGTTTAAAGAATACTTCATCTATCTCCCTTCTTTCATTCTTAAACATATCATTTTCATGGTCTAGCAAATATTTTTCTAGAGGATCATTAGGAGGCACGACAACAGAAGCAAGACCAATAATTTCATCCTTACTAGGCAATTCTTTATCATGTGGTTGTCTACGAAATTTAGCAAAGTTAAAGTCATGAGACATATCCCCTAAACCAATCGTAACATTATCCTTTTTGTAGTCTATCTTAGCATTAACATTATTCAAGAAGGGTCTACCAAATATAATGGGACACAAGTCATCTTGTGGGGAGCCAAGAACAAGAAAATCAGTAGGATATTTAACTTTCCCACACAAGACTTCAACACCTCTAACAATCCCAACTGGTGAAATAGTATCTCTATTGGCAAGCTTAATTGTAACATCAATTTCTTCTATCTCAGCAGGTGCAATATCATGCATAATTTCTTTGTATAAGGAATGAGGTATTGCACTTGCACTAGCACCCGTATCACATAAGCCATGATAACAATGTCCTATTTTAACAGAAATAATAGGCATGCCTACAACAGGTCTATGTTTATTCTTAGTACCGGGTTTAGCAATTCTAGCAGCTTCATTACAGAAGTAAATAACATGCCCATCAATATTATCAGCCAAGAGATATTTAACCATAGCAATACTAGGTTCAACTTTAATTTGCTCAGGTGGTGTAGGTGTTCTAGTATTACTCTTACGAACCACATTTGAAGCTTTAGCATGATCCTTTATCCTAACAGGGAAAGGTGGTTTCTCAATATAAGTAGTAGGAACAACAGGACCATCATAAGTGATAGTCTTTTCTTCAACTTTAATCGGTGCAACTGCTTTTACTTCAATGGGAGGATTATATTTAAACCACTTCTCCTTAGGGAGGTCAACATGTGTAGCAAATGATTCACAGAAAGAAGCTACTATCTCAGAGTCAAGTCCATATTTAGTGCTAAATTAACGAAAAGCATTGGTATCCATAAAAGATTTACCGCAATCAAACTTAGGTGTAATAACTGACTCCTTACCTTCGTCGAGATCCCAATCTTCATAGTTAGGTTTAATTCTTTCCTATAAATCCCATCTGCATTCAATAGTCTTCATCATAAAAGAACCAGTACAAGAAGTATCGAGCATGGAGCGATTATTGAGAGAAAGCCAAGCATAAAAAATTTGAATAATAATTTCTCTTGAGAGATCATGATTGGGGCATTAATATAACATTGACTTAAGCCTCCCCCAAGCTTGAGTGATGCTTTCTCCTTCATGAGGCCAAAAAATTATATATATAATTACGATCACGATGAACAAGATGCATAGGATAAAATTTCTGATGAAGTTCCAATTTCAATCGGTTGTAGCTCCATGATCCCATATCATCACATAGCCTAAACCATGTCAATGCCTTTCCCTTCAAAGATAAAGGGAAGACCTTCTTCTTGATAACATCCTTGGGCATACCTGCAAGCTTAAATAATCCACAAACTTCATCCACATAGATTAGGTGCAAATCGGAATGCAATGTTCCATCTCATGTAAAAGGATTAGCTAGCAGTTTCTCTACCATACCTGAAGGAATTTCAAAGCAAACATTTTCAGTAGGTTCAGTAGGTTGAGGAGCAACTCTTTGCTCTACTGGTCCGGGCGAAGATACCCCAAACAAGCCCCTCAAAGGATTATGTTCCATAGTAACAAGTGACACTAAATTTCAGCACACTATATAAAATTTTTCCTTACCAAGTTCCACTTACCAAAGGCGCTTAACTCCCCGGCAACGGCGCCAGAAAAGAGTCTGGATGACCCACAAGTGTAGGGGATCTATCGTAGTCCTTTAGATAAGTAAGAGTGTCGAACCCAACGATGAGCAGAAGGAAATGACAAGCGGTTTCCAGTAAGGTATTCTCTGCAAGCACTGAAATTATCGGTAATAGATAGTTTTGTGATAAGGTAATTCGTAACGAGTAAAAAGTAACAAAAGTAAATAAGGTGCAGCAAGGTGGCCCAATCCTTTTTGTAGCAAAGGACAAGCTTGGACAAACTCTTATATAGAGAAAAGCGCTCCCGAGGACACATGGGAATTATCGTCAAGCTAGTTTTCATCACGCTCATATGATTCGCGTTCGTTACTTTGATAATTTGGTATGTGGGTGGACTGGTGCTTGGGTACTGCTCTTTCTTGGACAAGCATCCCACTTATGATTAACCCCTATTGCAAGCATCCGCAACTACAAAAGAAGTATTAAGGTAAACCTAACCATAGCATGAAACATATGGATCCAAATCAACCCCTTACGAAGCAACTCATAAACTAGGATTTAAGCTTCTGTCACTCTAGAAACCCATCATCTACTTATTACTTCCCAATGCCTTCCTCTAGGCCCAAACAATGGTGAAGTGTCATGTAGTCGACGTTCACATAACACCACTAGAGGAGAGACAACATACATCTCATCAAAATATCGAACGAATACCAAATTCACATCACTACTTATAGCAAGACTTCTCCCATGTCCTGAGGAACAAACATAACTACTCACAAATCATATTCATGTTCATAATCAGGGGGGTATTAATATGCATAAAGGATCTGAACATATGATCTTCCACCAAATAAACCAACTAGCATCAACTACAAGGAGTAACAACACTACTAGCAACCCACATGTACCAATCTGAGGTTTTGGACAAGGATTGGATACAAGAGATGAACTAGGGTTTGAGGGGAGATGGTACTGGTGAAGATGTCGATGGAGATTGACCCCCTCCCGATGAGAGGATCGATGGTGATGAGGATGGTGATGATTTCCCACTCTCGGAGGGATGTTTCCCCGGCAGAACAGCTCCGCCGGAGCCCTAAATTGGTTCCGCCAAGGTTCCGCCTCGTGGCGGCGATGTCTCGTCCCGAAAGCTTGCTTATGATTTTTTTTCTTGGGTAAAAGACTTCATATAGCAGAAGATGGGCACCGGAGGCCTTCCAGGTGGCCCACGAGGCAGGGGGGCGCGCCCCCACCCTCGTGGACAGTGGGTGGACCACCTTTGGTATTTTCTTCGCTCAGTATTTTTTATTAATTCCATAAAGGACTTTCGTGGAGTTTCAGGACTTTTGGAGTTGTGCAGAATAGGTCTCTAATATTTGCTCCTTTTCCAGCCCAGAATTCCAGCTGCCGGCATTCTCCCTCTTCATGTAAACCTTGTAAAAAAAGAGAGAATGGGCATAAGTATTGTGACATAACGTGTAATAAGAACCCATAATGCAATAAATATCGATATAAAAGCATGATGCAAAATGGACGTATCAATACTCTTGGGTCTCCTAGTTTCTTGGTATTCCACCCTTATAAGTGTAATTAGCAAGCATGGTGGAAATTTCAGCCTCCGGTATCTTTCTTTTATTTGTAACAATATCTTTCATATACTTAGCATAAGGAGGCATTTTAAGCATATCAGTCAAACGCATACACATAAAGATAGGTCTAATCATTTCAACAAAGTGCTCAAAATCCTCATTATCCTTTTTCTTGGATGGTTTAGGATGAAAGGGCATGGGTTTCTGAACCCATGGTTCTCTTTCTTTACCATGTTTCCTAGCAACAAAGTCTCTCTTATCATAACGTTGATTCTTTGGTTGTGGGTTATCAAGATCAATAGCAGGTTCAATCTCTATGTCATTATCATTTCTAGGTTGAGCATCATCATGAACATCATAGTTAACATTATCAATAGGTTCATGTTCATCACTAGATTGTGTCTCAGCATCACAAATAGAAATATCATTAGGATCCTCAGGTGTATCTACAGCATGTTCACTAGAAGCATGCAAAGTCCTATCCCTTTTCTTTTTCTTTTTATTAGATGGAATAGGTGCATCAGTATTAATTATCTGAGAATCTTGCTCAACTCTCTTAGGATGGCCCTTAGGTTACAAAGGTTCCTGGGTGATTTTACCACCTCTAGTCATAACCCTAACAACATTATCATTTTTCTTACTATTCAACTCATTGAGCAAATCATCTTGTGCCTTAAGTACTTGCTCTACTTGAGTTCTAACCATGGAAGCATGCTTACTAATAAGCGTAAGATCATTAACAATTCTACTCATATAATCACACAAGTAGTCAAGCATGTGAGCATTACGTTTCAATTGTCTACTAACATAAGCATTGAAGTCTTGTTTAACAATAAAATTATCAAACTCATCCAAGCATTGACTAGCAGACTTATTATGAGGGATATCACCTTCATAAAATCTATATAGAGAGTTTACCTCTACTACCTATGTCGGGTTATCAAGACCATGTATTTATTCAATAGGCGGTAAATTCTTAACATCTTCAACTTTAATACCTTTTTCTTTCATAGATTTCTTTGCCTCTTGCATATCTTCAGGACCGAGAAATAGAATACCTCTTTTCTTCGGAGGTTGCTTAGGAGTTGGTTCAGGAAGTGTCCAATCATTATCATTACTCAATATATTATTCGATAGCATTTCATCTTGCTCAATAGTTCTTTCCCTGAAATCACAACCAACACACTATCTAGGTGGTCCCTAGAAGCATCGGTTAGTCCATTATAAAAGATATCAAGTATTTCATTTTTCTTGAGAGGATGATTAGGCAAAGCATTAAGTAATTGGAGAAGCCTCCCCCAAGCTTGTGGGAGAATCTCTTCTTCAATTTACACAAATTTAAATATTTCCCTTAAGGCAGCTTGTTTCTTATGAGCACGGAATTTTTTTCCAGAGAAGTAGTAAATGATATCCCGGGGACTACACACACAACCAGGAGCAAGGGAATTAAACCATAACTTAGAATCACCCTTTAATGAGAAAGGAAACAACTTAAGAATATAGTAATAGCAAAAAAATTCCTCATGAGAAAATAGGGTGGTTATATCATTCAATTTAGTAAGATGTGCCACAACAGTTTCAGATTCATAACCATGGAAAGGATCAGATTCAACCAAAGTAATTAACTCAAGATTGACAGAGAATTCATAATCTTTATCAAAAACAAAGATAGGTGAAGTAGCAAACTTAGGATCGTATTGCGTTCTAGCATTCAAAGATTTTTCTTTCAGCTTAGTTAACAGTTTCTTAAGATCATCTCTATCATTGCAAGCAAAAAAGTCTCTAGCAATTTCTTCATCCATAATAAAACCCTTAGGTACAATAGGAAATTCATATCTAGGAGCAGAATCATAATCTTTAGTTTCAATAATATCATCAGTTTCAGTAGTTTCATTCTCTTCAGCATAATCAATAGTTCTAACTCTAGCAAGGTGTTCATCAAGTAATTCACCCAGTGGCACAGTTTTATCAAGCAAAGTAGTAGCATCATCATAAGCATCATGCATAGCAGAAGTGGCATCATGAATAACATGCAACATATCAAAATCAATAGCAGGTGTAGGTGTTGCAAGCTTACTCAAAACAGAAGGTGAATCAAGTGCAGAGCTAGATGGTAGTTCCTTACCTCCCCTCGTAGTAGAGGGATTGATCTTGGTTTTGTTGTCTTTCGGATTCCTCATAGTGATCAACAGATATAAATCCCATGTGACTCAGAGAATAGAGATGTTCTTCCCCGGCAACGGCGCCAGAAAAAGGTCTTGATAACCCACAAGTATAGGGGATCACAACCATTTTCAAGGGTAGAGTATTCAAACCAAATTTATTGATTCGACACAAGGGGAGACAAAGAATATTCTCAAGTATTACCAGCTGAGTTGTCAATTCAGCCACACCTGAAAGACTTAATATCTACAACAAAGTGTTTAGTAGCAAAGTAGTATGGAAATAACGGTAGCGGTGGCAAAAGTAATAGTAGCAATTTTGTAGCAATCGTAACAGTGGCAACGAAAAAGTAATTTAGCAAAGATCAATATGTGAAAAGCTCAGAGGCAATGGATCAATGATGGATAATTATGTCAGATGGCATTCATCATGCAACAGTTATAACCTAGGGTGACTCAGAACTAGCTCCAATTCATCAATATAATGTAGGCATGGATTCCGAATATATTCATACGTGCTTATGAAAAAGAACTTGCATGACATATTTTGTTCTACCCTCCCATGGCAGCGGGGTCCTATTGGAAACTAAGGGATATTAAGGCCTCCTTTTAAAGAGAACCGGACCAAAAAATTAGTACTTAGTGTCCTCAAACTACGGTCATCACCGGGAAGTGTCCTGACTATTGTCACTCCGGGGTTGCCAGATCATAACACGTAGTAGGTGACCATAACTTGCAAGATAGGATCAAGAACACAAATATATTCATGAACACATAATAGGTTCAGATATGAAATTATGGCACTCGGGCCCTAATGACAAGCATTAAGCATAGCAAAGTCATAGCAACATCAATCTCAGAACATAGTGGATACTAGGGAACAAACCCTAACAAAACTAACTTGATGACATGATAAATCTCATCCAACCCATCACCGTCAAGCAAGCCTATGATGGAATTACTCACGCACAACACTGAGCATCATGAAATTGGTGATGGAGGATGGTTGATGATGACAATGGCGACGATTTCCCCTCTTTGGAGCCCAAAACAGACTCGAGATCTGCCCTCCCGAGGAAGTACAGGAGGTGGCGGCGGCTCCGTATCGTAAAACGTGATGAATCCTTCTCTCTAATTTTTTCTCCCCAAACATGAATATATGGAGTTGGAGTTGAGGTTGGTGGAGCTTCGTGGGACCCACAAGCCAGGGGACGCGCCCAAGGGAGTAGGGCGCGCCCCACCCTTGTGGATAGGTGGTGGGTCCCCCTTTGTTGATTCTTTTGCCAATATTCTTTATTTATTCCAAAAATATTTTCCGTGAAGTTTCAGATCATTCCAAGAACTTTTATTTCTGCACAGAAATAACACCATGGCAATTCTGCTAAAAACAACGTCAGTCCGGGTTAGTTCCATTCAAATCATGCAAATTAGAGTCCAAACCAAGGGTAAAAGAGTTTCGAAAAGTAGATACGATGGAGACGTATCAAGGGGCAAAGTTACTATCCTTTTCCACACTTGTGCTTCAAAGTAGCACCATGTTTTTCATAAAGAGAGTCTCTTATGCTTTCACTTTCATATAACTAGTGGGAATTTTTCATTATAGAACTTGGCTTGTGTATTGCAATGATGGGTTTCCTCAAATGCCCGAGGTCCTCTGGAGCAAGCAAGTTGTATGTGTTGGGAATATGCCCTAGAGGCAATAATAAAGTGGTTATTATTATATTTCCTTAATCATGATAAACTCATTCTATAATTGTATTGACCGGAAACTTAAATACATATGTGGATACATAAACAAATACTGTTTCCCAAGTAAGACTCTACTAGACTAGCTCGTTGATCAAAAGTTGGTTAAGGTTTCCTAACCACAGGCATGTGTTGTCACTTGATAATGGGATCACATCATTAGGAGAATTATGTGATGGACAAGACGCATCCATTATCTTAGCATATGATCGTTCAGTTTATTGCTACCGCTTTCCTAATGTCAAATACATATTCCTTCGACCATGAGATCATGCAACTCCCGGATAGCGGTGGAATACCTTGTGTGCTATCAAATGTCACGACGTAACTGGATGAACATAAAGATGCTCTACATGTATCTCGAAGGTGTCTGTTGGGTTGGCATGGATTGAGACTGGTATTTGTCACTCCGTATGACAGAGAGGTATCTCTGGGCCCTCTCGGTAATACAACATCACAAGAAGCTTGCAAGCAAAGTGACTAAGGAGTTAGTTGCGGGATGATGTATTACGGAACGAGTAAAGAGACTTTCCTGTAACAAGATTGAACTAGGTATGGAGATATCGATGATCGAATCTCAGGCAAGTAACAAACCAACGGACAAAGGGAACTACGTATGTTGTCATAAAGGTTGGACCGATAAAGATCTACGTAGAATATGTAGGAACCAATATGGCCATCCAGGTCCCACTATTTGTTATTGACCGGAGAAGCGTCTCGGTCATGTTTACATCATTCTCAAACTCGTAGGGTCCGCAGGCTTAACATTCATTGACAATATATTAATATATGAGTTATGTATGTTGGTCGCTGAATGTTGTTCGGAGTCCCGTATGAGATAACAGGCTCCGGAGGTAAATATTGATATATGGGATAATAGTGTTTGGTCTCCGGAAGGGTTCCAGAATTCATCGGAAGGGGTTTCGTATTTTTCCCGAAATGTTCTGGTGCGAGAACACTTTATTTGGGCCAAGGGGTAAAGCCCACAGGGTTTAAGGAACGTGTAAAAGGAAGTTTTGCAGAGGCCATGGGCCAGACACTAGGGACCCTAGCATCTGGTCCTGGAGTCCGAGAAGGACTCTTGCCTTGCGGGCTAAACCGACTTTGAGGAGGCTCTTTCTTGAAGAAACGATCCTAGGGCTCAATATATAAATAGAGTGGTAGGGCTAGCACCAAGGCCACATCAAGATTCACCAAGCCATGTGCCGGCAACCCCGCCCCTCTAGTTTATCCCCTGTCATAGTTTCCGATGTGCTTGGCAAAGCCCTGCGGAACTCATCTACTACTTCGCCTCTCTTGCTGGATAGAGAAGGCAAGGACGTCATCGAGCTGAACATGTGCTGAACGCGGCAGTGTCGTACGTTTGGTACTTGATTAGGACGGATCGTTAAGATGTACAACTACATCAATCACGTAGATAAATGCTTCCGCTTAGCAACATACAAGGGTATGTAGATGCTCTCCCCCTCTCGTAGCTATACATCTCCATGGATAGAGCTTGCGTGTGCGTAGAAATTTATTGTTTTCCATGCAATGTTCCCTAATAGTGGCATCATGAGCCAGGTCTATGCGTAGATGATATGCACGAGTAGAACACAAATGAGTTGTGTGCGGTGATGTTCATATTTCTTACCACCAATGTCTTATTTTTATTCGATGGTATTGTGGGATGAAGCGGCCTGGACCAACCTTACATGTCCACGTACATGAGACTGGTTCCACCGATTGATGCAACTTGTTTTGCATAAGTTGGCTGGCGGGTGTTTGTTTCTCTCACTGTAGTTGAATCGAATTTGAATATGGCCGGTCCTTGCAGAAGGTTAAAATAACAAACTTGATAATCACCGTTGTGGTTTTGCATAGGTAAGAATGGTTCTTGCTACTTGCCTATAGCAGCCACGTACAAATTGCAACAACAAAGTAGAGGACATCTAACTTGTTTTGCAGGGAATGTTGTGATGTGATATGGTCAAGACGTGATGTGATATATGTTGATGTATGAGATGATCATGTTTTGTATAAGTTCACGACTTGCATGTCAATGAGTTTGACAACCGGCAGGAGCCTTAGGTTTGTCTTTAATTATTGTATAACCTGTATGTGAATAAATTAAGCACCATGTAATTGCTTTACTTTATCGCTATACGTTAGCACTAGTTGTAGAAGCAATAGTTGGCGAGACAACCCCGATGCAATGATGGAGAACAAGGTGTCATGGTGGTGACAGTGGAGATCATACCGAATCTTTGGAGATGGACATCAAAAGCACAAGATGATCATGGCCATATCATGTCACATATTTTGATTGCATGTGATATCTGTTTATCCTTTACGTATCTTATTTTTCTTAGAACGAGGTAGCATTATAAGATGATCCCTTCACTTAATCTCAATATAAAAGTGTTCTCCCCGAGTATGCACAAAATAAGCATGCCCATTTAATGGTTTTCCCTCAACTAAACCAGTTGGGGTTTCAGCACAAGCACATAGGGATCGAAGATGATCCAAGTAGAAAGCTTCAGCTGTATGATAGATTTTAGGTGGTTCATCAAACATTGGTTTAGTAGGTACAACTATTTTTTTTGGTATTTTACGTTTCTTACCCATAACTAGAGATAGAAAACAAGGGCACAAAATAAAAACTACTTAGTGATAAAGCAAACAAGCACACACGATAATATTCACCCCACGTTATTGCTCCCCTGCAACGGCGCCAGAAAAAGATATTGATAACCCACAAGTATAGGGGATCATTTGTAGCCTTTTTCGATAAATAAGAGTGTTGAACCCAATAAGGCTAAAGGTAGAACAAATATTCCCTCAAGTTCTGTCGACCACATATACAACTCTACGCATACTTGACGTTTGCTTTACCTAGTACGAGTATAAAACTATTTGGTAGGTGATAGGATAAGTTTGCAAGAATAAAACTAGGAGTACTTTGCGTGAAAGGTAGTGAAAGTAGATAGCTTTTGTCAACAAGAAAGTCATTTGTTAGAAATTATAACTAGACCGGTAATCATTCTTGCAATTTTACATGAGGGAGAGGCATGAGCTAACATACTTTCTCTACTTGGATCATATGCAGTTATGATTGGAACTCTAGCAAGAATCCGCAACTACCTAAGAGCATTAAGGTCGTAAAATCCAACCATAGCATTACGTATCAAGTCCTCTTTACTCCCATAAGCAATAACCCACTTATCCGTGTCCAGGCTTCTGTCACTCTAGCAACTGACAATAAGAAAATTATGAATGTTTTGCAACACCCTACAGCAGGGATCCCTCATGTGGGCACCGTAGGACAGCACCATAAAAAATATACACTCAAACCAACCACGATCATCAGTTAGCCCATCGGACAAAAATGATCTACTCAAATATCATAGGATAACCACATATCATTGGGAAATATTATATAGTATTGAGCACCATGTTTAAGTAGAGATTATAGTGGGGAGAAAGGGTGTTACACCAATGCATAGAGGGGGAGAAAGTTGGTGTTGACGTTAGCAAGATTGTTGATGTAGATCGCCGTCATGATCCTTGCACCAGCGGTGTTCCGGCACCACCGGGAGAGAGGGGGAGAGAGTTCGATCCTTGTTCTTCCTTAGCCTCCCCCTAGATGGGAGGAGAGTTCCCCCTCTGGTCCATGTCCTCCATGGTGGCGGAGGGACGGGAGCCTTTCCGAGATTGGATCTCCCTTTCTGTTCTCTTCTGTTTCCCGTTCCGGTTTTTTGGTCGAAAACCGTTTCTTATATTCCCGGAGATCCGTAACTCCAACTGTGCTGAGATTTTAACATGATTTTTTCCGGATATAAGCTTCCTTGCGCTTGATGTAGAGCTCCAACCGGCCTACAATGAGGGAACAACCCACCACCACGCGCCTGGGCTGCCTAGCACGCCCAGGTGTCTTGTGGTGGCTGTGGGCCCCCGTTTGCATTGATTCCACCTCCCAAAAATCACATATATTCCAAAATAATTTTCCGTAAATTTTTATCCCGTTTGGATTTCGTTTGATATGGATTTTCCGTGAAGCAAAAAACATGCAACAAACAGGAACTGGCACTGGGCATTGAATCAATAGGTTAGTCCAATAAATCATATAAAACGTTGCCAAAAATATGTGAAAGTTGTATAATATTGGCATGAAACAATAAAAAATTATAGATACGACGGATACGTGTCAGCATCCCCAAGCTTAATTCCTTCTCACCCTCGAGTAGCTAAATGATAAAAAATATAATTTTTGATGTGGAATGCTACCTAGCATAATCTTGATCATATATCTAATCATGGCATGTGTCGGTGTACTAAAGTAGGGGTACCTTAGTATCCCGAACTTGTGCACGGGCAGTCGCAGCGACCCGCCGCAGGGCTTGCCGGGCGTCCGCCAAGATCCTCAGCGGTTACTTTGATGCCATTCAAGAACAGAGTACTCAAGCTAAGGCCCCGGCAAGAGGAGCTTGCCGGGAAGGCCAACCAAGGCCCCGGCAAGAGGAGCTTGCCGGGAAGGCCAACCAAGGCCCCGGCAAGAGGAGCTTGCCAGGAAGAAGACAAGACCCCGGCAAGAGGAGCTTGCCGGGAAGGCCACTCGAGGCATTCCAAGAAAACTTGCCACGACGCCCTGCGCGCCCCGGCAAGGCCCGGCGAGCGGCAAGCTTGCTGGTGCGACAAGATAAGGGCCGCGACAAGGCGCTTGCCGCGGCAAGGCTGCCACTCTGCGCCCGCGCTCCAGCGCATCCAACGACGTGTCGCCACAAGATCGCTCCTGGTGCACGTGGCGGGTAGCTGTACAGCATGGCGGTGCGAGGTGGCAAGCGAAGCAGACAAGGAGGCCATCGTGGCGACCGGTGGCGCCCCTAACGGTCGTTTCCTTGCACTGTTGGGGCGACCGGACGGGCATTAAATGCCCTTGTCCCCTGCCGTCAGAGTTAGGTAGGGGACACTGTTGGTAGTAGTTGTACCAACCCGCGTTTTTACCTTTCTACCCCTCTTTCAACGCTGCCACCTGTCGGTGACCCCTTTAGCCTATAAAAAGGAGGCCCATGCGCACGTAGAAGAGGTTCGGAGAATTTGGGTTCGGCTCACTTGAGACTAGGAGAGGAGCGACTCATTCGAAACCTGAGGGCACCCACGCTCTCAAGCAAGAACAGAATACACACACAAAGCAGCAGTAGGAGTTTTATCTCTCCGGAGAGCTCCGAAGCTGGGTAAAAATCCCCCGCGCGCTCTCGCCTCGATCTGCTCTTTGTGCGCCCTCCGCCCCCCTTGCCGGACTAAAAAAGGGGCCCTGCCCCATAGGTGCTCGCTCCCCATCGCGGCGACATCTCTGGCGCGCCAGGTAGGGGACGCGTCGAGGTCGTGCGAACCTGATCCGGCGTTTGCACGTGCTACATCAGCATCTTCATCGACATGCCACCGAAGAAGAAGGCTTCGGAGGTGGCCGCTCCGTCCGCGTCTATCCTACCGCCACCGGAGCAAACGGGCGGTGGGGTGGACGCCGGCGGAGGAGCGGGCGCCAGCGGAGGGACTCACATCGTCACTCGGTCCAAGGACAAGGCCCCGCAAGCTTCAGCGTGTGTACATCCGCCGCACCCCTCCCAGGAGGTGCTGGATCGAAAACGCCACGGTACTCCTGGCACCGTACTCGCGCTAGAACAAGGCCAAGCTGGTGGGTCGCGGGACGCTCAAGGCCAACATGCGCGACAACATGCTGGCGCAAGCGCGAGACGGTCGCCTGGGCGAGATGTTGCTCCTTCTAACAATGTTAGAAGTCTGAGCACATCCCGCACCTCGCGTCGCTCGCTACTGCCACCCAAGACTCCAGAGGAAGCGCTGGCCCGAGCCCAGCTGCTTCTAGATTACCCTCCAACGCCAGACAAGATCGACGACTGGAGGGCCACCATTCAGAGCCTTATCGGCTTCGCCAACGACGACAAGCCCCGGCAACCGAGCACATCGAAGCCCCGGAGAGACGCCCAGGCGCGAGCCGACGCCGATAAGACCGCTGGGGGTGCCACCACTGTGTACTCCCCACCACGAAGGCCAAGATTGCCGACTCGCCGGGCCAACCTCGACGCCGATTCCACCGCGTCATCGGACCCGCGAGTTTGCCGCGACCAACGCCAAGTTCTCCAAGAACGACGACAAGAAGACGCTCGTACTCGCATCGAGCGCCGAAGAGAAGCGCGGCGTCAGTCAGACTAGCGCGCTGGGCCCACTGTTGATATGCACGCGCCGGGGAACCAGGCAACTTGCCGTACGCGGTAGGTTGCCCTGCGTTCACCCGTGAGCTGCGGCAGGTCCAGTGGCCCAGCACCAAAAACTTCAAGTCAGATGTACCCGAGAAGTACGATGGCAGGATACATCCGTCAGAGTTCCTCAGCGTCTACACCATCGCGGTGCAGGTTGCCGGGGGGCGCGACGAGAAGATCCTCGCCAACTACTTCCCGCTGGTGCTCAAGCCCAACGTCAGATCTTGGCTAATGCACTTGCCGGACAACTCCATCTCTTCGTGGGCGGACCTGTGTCATCAGTTTGTCGGCGCCTTCACGGGCGGCCACAAACCCCATGGCCAGGAGAGCGATCTTCATCTGCTCGCCCAGAAGGAAGGAGAACCCCTGCGCAAGTACATACAGAGATTCAGCCAGGTGCAGCGCAACATCCCAGACGTCCACCCTGTCGCGGTTATCAGCGCGTTCCATCAGAACGTGCGTAACCGCAAGATGAGGGAGGAGATGGCGATGTGCAAAATCAGAGATGTCAGCGAGCTATATGCTCTGGCCGACAAGTGTGCACGTGCTGAGGAGGGGAGGAAACTCCCCGGAGAGAACGCAGGAGCAGAAGGATCTGACAGTGAGGATGCCGCCCCGGCAAAGAAGAACCGGAGGCGGAACAACAGAAACAGAAGAGCTAAGGATGTGCTAGTCGTCGAGCAATCCGGCAGTGGAGGTGGCGCCGAGAAGGCCAAAGCTGGTGACTCCGGCGAGGCTGTGGTGGCCGCCGACAAGCAGGACGGCTCCGGAAAGCAGTACTGCAAGATCCACTGCACCAAGGGCCATGACCTACAGGCCTGCAAGAAGGTTGAGCAGCTCGTTGAGCTACAGAAAGCCGAGTACGAGTGCCGCGACAAGGAGAAGGCCCAGGGAGGTGGCGGAGGATCTGGCAAGAAGCGTCTCGCCCAGGGGGGGCGCCGTGGCAAGGCCAAGGGGCGGCAAGGAGACAGGCCTCCCCGCGGTCGCGACAAGGACGAAGACGAAGACGAAGATGATGAGATGGAGGAAGATGAGGCCGACGAGCAGGAGTATCAGAAGGCAACAGACGTTCTATGGGTTGACGACGGTGCCTCTCTGCACACCTCGCACCGCCAACTCAAACAGTGGATGCGGGAGGTGAATGCAGCAGAACCGTCCGTTAAGTCGCGCAAGCCTCTGAAGTGGTCCAGCACGCCCATCATCTTCGACGTTGAGGATCACCCTGACCGCACAACTGCGGTCGGGTGCTTGCCGATGTTGGTTTCGCCAACGATCCGCAACCTTAAGGTCACGAAGATGCTGGTTGACGGCGGGGCCGGCCTGAATCTGATCTCTTCCGCGGTACGCAAGAAGCTCCAGATCCCCGACAGCGAGCTCGAAGAAACCGACACCTTTCAAGGGATCAACCCGGGAAGGAGCAAGCCGAAGGGGAAGATCATGCTGCCAGTAACGTTTGGCAGTGAGCTGAACTTCAGGACAGAGAGAGTCACATTCGACGTTGCCGATTTTCCATTGCCCTACAATGGGATACTTGGCCGTCCAACGCTTGCTAAGTTCATGGCAGCCTCTCATCACGCCTACAACGTGCTCAAGATGCCCGGTCCGATAAGTGTCATTTCTGTCCATGGCGACAAGAAAGACGCACTTATCTGTACCGACAAAATCTACCGGGAAGCAGCAGCCGCAGCAGAACACAAACCACTTGCCGCTGAAGCTCCCGGGGGGAAGAAGAAGACCAAGTCCGGCAAGAGTAGCTCTGATGCCTACTCCAGCAAGCGCACCTCTTCGGAGTGCTGCGCTACCGTCGAGGACGCACCATCGAGCTCCACCGGCAAGTCCAAGTCCGGCAAGAGTAGCTCTGATGCCTACTCCGGCAAGCGCACCTCTTCGGAGTGCTGCGCTACCGTCGAGGACGCACCATCGAGCTCCACCGGCAAGTCCAAGTCCGGCAAGAGTAGCTCTGATGCTTACTCCAGCAGGCGCACCTCTTCGGAGTGCTGCGCTATCGTCGAGGACGCACCATCGAGCTCCACCGGCAAGTGCAAGAAGGCAAAGATAGCTTCACCACAGACCAAGAAAGTGGCCGCCAAGGAGGACGGCACTGGTGGTACCTTCACCATTAGTGCCACGCTTGACCCTAAATAGGAAAGCGCGCTCGTTACTTTCCTGCGGGCGAATGTCGATGTGTTTGCATGGCAACCGTCTAACATCCCCGGTGTTCCCAGGAAAGTAATTGAGCACCACCTTGTCGTCTGCCGTCACGTGCGGCCCGTCAAGCAGAGAGTCCGAAAACAAGCAGTAGAACGCCAAGAGTTCATTGCAGAAGAAATCAAGAAATTGGAAGCAGCAGGCTTGGTCCGAGGAGTGCTCCATCCAACGTGGTTAGCCAATCCAGTAGTCGTGCGCAAAGCAAACGGGAAGTGGAGGCTTTGTATTGACTTCACTGATGTTAATAAAGCTTGTCCCAAGGATCCATTTCCCTTGCCGCGCATTGACCAGATTGTCGACTCCACGGCAGGATGTGATCTGCTTTCATTCCTTGATGCGTACTCAAGATATCATCAGATCTTCATGGCAGAAGAGGATGAAGAGAAAACCGCATTCATTACTCCATGTGGCTCGTACTGCTTTGTACGGATGCCTTTCGGACTAAAGAATGCTGGTTCAACATTTGCAAGAGTAGTCAGCCATGCTTTTGAGCCACAGCTGCACAGAAATGTAGAAGCTTACATGGACGACATAGTGGTCAAGAGCAAGGACAAAAAACTTTGATCCAAGATCTCGACGAGACCTTCGCAAATCTGCGCAAGATCAATCTCAAGTTGAATCCCGAGAAGTGTGTGTTTGGAGTTCCTTCCGGCAAGCTCCTCGGATTCTTCGTGTCTCAGCGGGGGATCAAAGCCAATCCCGACAAGATCAAGGCCATCGAGCAAATCGAAGCACCGAAGCGAGTCAAGGATGTGCGAAGGCTTGCCGGCTGCATTGCTGCTCTCGGTAGGTTCATCTCTAAGTCTGCTGAGCGCGCCCTGCCATTTTGCAAAATTTTGAAAAAGGCAGGTCCAATGAAATGGACTCCGGAAGCGGAGGCTGCGCTGCAGGACCTGAAGAGATACCTATCCTCTACTCCAACACTTGTCGCACCTAAGCCACAAGAGAAGTTGCTGCTATACCTGGCGGCAACCAATCAAGTGGTTAGTGCTGCGCTAGTGGCGGAGAGGGAGGCAGATGGTGAGCCAGCGACCGCGGCGAGCGAGTCCAGCGACAAGCAGGGGGCTTCCCCGACAAGCTCTGGCGCGAAAAGCCCTGATCCGGCAAGTTCCGGTTCCGGCAAGGATGGATCTGCGCAGCCACAAGAAGAGAAATAGAAGAAGATGGTGCAGCGCCCAGTTTACTTTGTCAGCTCCCTTCTTCAGGGGGCTAGATCAAGGTACTCTGGTGTGCAGAAATTGCTCTTCGGCCTTCTCCTGGCCTCGAGGAAGCTGCGCTATTACTTTCAAGCGCATGAGATCATAGTGGTCACTCGCTTTCCGTTGAAGAGGATATTGCAGAATCCAGAGGCAACGGGCAGGATTGTCGAGTGGGCACTGGAATTGTCAAGCTTTGGCCTCAAGTTTGAAAGTACTTCAACTATCCAGAGCCGAGCATTAGCAGAATTCATAGCAGAATGGACACCGACGCCTGATGAAGAAACTCCGGAGAGGAGCATCCCCGTCAAGGAAGCAAGCAAAGAATGGATCATGTACTTTGACGGTGCCTTCTCGCTGCAAGGCGCCGGTGCGGGCATGCTACTTGTCGCACCCACCGGAGAGCACCTCAAGTACGTGGTCCAGATGCACTTTCCCAAGGAGTAAGCAACAAACAATACTGCAGAGTATGAAGGCTTGCTTGCCGGACTCAGGATCACGGCAGACCTTGGGATCAAGAAGCTTATTGTCTGGGGTGACTCACAGCTTGTCGTCTGTCAAGTAAACAAAGATTATCGGAGTCCGTTGATGGAAGCATACATTGATGAAGTGAGGAAGCTGGAAGAGCATTTTGACGGCCTGCAAATGGAACATGTTCCAAGAGCTCAGAATGACATTGCAGACGGCCTGTCAAAATGCGCAGCACTCAAGTTACCTGTGGAACCAGGGATTTTTGTGCTCAAGCTGACTCAACCATCTGTAACACCATCAACTGGACAGAGCAAAAAGAGGAAGTTGATTACTGGCGACTACCTTCCGGTAGAGCCCCCTGAAGCCGCCGTCAAGAAAGTCCCCAAGATCAACACCAAGAGCGCTGAGGAGCGGTCTGCTCCGGCAAGCCCTAGGCCTTGTTCCGTTCGAGCAGAGGCTCCCGACAAGTTTTGCTCCGGCAAATTTCCCGGGGAACATCCTGCTCTGGCAAACCCCAGGCCTTGTTCTGTTCGAGCAGAAGCTCCCGGCAAGTTCTGCCCCGGCGAACTTGTCGGGGAACGTCAAGCTCCGGCAGAACCATCAGTTCTCGCCGTGGAAGCGGGCGTTCCCACAGCACCAGATATGCCTTTAGTCCTTGTTGTCGAGCCACAGGCTCCAGCATGGGCACAGCGGATTGTCCATTTCCTTCAAACAGGAGAACTTCCCGAAGAGCAAGAAGAAGCGGAGAGAGTAGCCCGGCAATCAAGTATGTACCAGTTTGTCGACGACATACTGTACAGAAAACGATTCAACGGAGTGAAATTGAAGTGCATTTCCCGGGAAGATGGACAAGAGCTGTTGGCGGAGATTCATGGAGGCATATGTGGTCACCACATTGGCGCAAGAGCACTTGCCGGCAAAGCTTTCCGGCAAGGTTTCTTCTGGCCGACAGCCCTCCAGGATGCAACTGCACAAGTAACCAAGTGTGAAGCGTGCCAGTTCCACTCCAAGCAGATACATCAGCCAGCTCAAGCTCTCCAAACAATCCCTTTATCCTGGCCATTTTCGGTCTGGGGGCTCGACATCCTTGGCCCCTTCCCCCGAGCAATCGGGGGCTTTGAGTACTTGTACGTCGCAATCGACAAGTTCACAAAGTGGCCGGAAGTGGAAGCAGTGAGGAAGGTGACCGCACAGTCAGCAGTCAAGTTCTTCAGGTCGATTGTTTGCCGTTTCGGAATCCCTAACAGGATCATCACCGACAATGGCACACAATTCACGAGCCGCACCTTCATGCAGTACGTCCAAGATCTTGGCGCCAAGATCTGCTTCGCTTCTGTTGCTCACCCGAGAAGCAACGGTCAAGCGGAGAGGGCAAACGCTGAAGTGCTGCGCAGGCTCAAGACCAGAACTTTCGATAGGCTGCACAAGTGCGGAAGAAATTGGATCGAGGAGCTGCCAGTGGTTCTTTGGTCGATCAGAACGATGCCAAATTGAGCCACTGGCCAGACACCTTTTGCTCTAGTATATGGAGCAGAAGCAGTTCTCCCCACGGAACTCGTATACAGATCGCCTCGAGTACTCGCTTATGATGAGCTTGAGCAAGAGCAGCTGCGCCAAGATGACGCGCTGCTCCTCGAGGAAGATCGTCTTCAGGCTGCTGTACGAGCTGCTCGATACCAGCAAGCTTTGCGCCGCTACCACAGCCGCAAAGTTAAAGCCAGAAGTTTCGAGGAAGGCGACCTTGTTCTTCGGCGCGTTCAATCCGCCAAGAATTCCAACAAGTTGACGCCAAAGTGGGAAGGCCCTTATTAGGTGAAACGAGTCACTAGGCCTGGCGTTGTCCGCCTAGAGACCGAAGATGGCGTTCCGGTGAGCAACTCCTGGAACATAGAGCATCTTCGTAAGTTTTATCCGTAAGGTGCGGTTGTCGGACCCTGTCTGGCAACCACCTTTCTATACAAGCCTTGCCGCTATTGCATGTAACCCTTTGTACAGAGCTAGGCGCAGACCCTGAGCACAAGTAAATGAAGCGCTGATACCCCGGGGTTATAGCATGCATGCTAAGTCGAGTCTCGTCCTTGGTTAGGGTTGATAGTGCCTAACAGCAGCTAACCCATAGCTTAGAGGTCGAGAGTCCGTCCTTTTGCTTTTCCTTCGTTCGCAGGGCTCGCACATCCTGGCCAGACCGCTTGAGAACGAAAAGGAGAAGAAGGGCGTGCCGGCACCTAGGCCCCGGCAAGCCGGTATCGCTGGGGGCTGCGAGTGCCAAGATTCGTCCCCGGCAAGCCAGAGTTGCCGGGGGCTGCAATATCAGATAAGTCTTTCGTCCCTCTTCATGCATCCTTTTATGGACTGGGGAATGCGAAACCGCGTTTCTTCCCAAAAACTGCCGTGCTCCCTCAACTCTAGGCCCTGGAGCGCGTTCCCGGGGCCAAGATTGGTCGTAGTCGCGGCAGCAGAGGGATGAAACGAGGAGGCCGCACCCCCATCGTTCCCGCCTCCGTCAAAGACATGAGAAAGGTCGAGCGACGTGGGAAGGTGGCAGGGCCTGTTGCCGGGAGGCAAACTGTCTGTCCGAGGGATACCAAGGATTTGCTCCTTGGCGTGGGTTTAACCCGCGAGACAAATAACCCGGCAAGCAACCCCTTTTTCATTAAAAAAAACATCCCACTCAGGTACAGTCCATAAAGGATGAAAAACATGAAAGAGAGGATTACAAGTTTTAGATACAGCTAAGGCCCGAAGGCTTACAAATTAAAAAGATAAGATGCCCGTAATGCCTTTCCTGTCCCTCTCTTCAGGAGGTAGGTCAAGGAGGGGAAAAGGGGCAAAAGAAGCGCCTAGGCGAGCTACGGGTGCCAGAAGACACCAAGAGAACAGCCCGGGGGCTGTCCGAAGGCTGGACGGTGATGGCAGCGCCGGAAGCGGGGCTCAAAGACGGGGCGGCAGGACGTCAGCACGCTGTCGAGGGCACCACGCCCTCGTACTCCGACCTGACGGCCTTGCCATCCCTCTTCCCCTTCCGCAACCTCCCTGCGCGAGCCGCCCAAGGAGACGCCCCCGGGGAGTTCGAGGAGCCGGCGACGCGGATGATGGGGTCGCCGGTGACGCGCGGAGCGGCGCCCGACACCTAGTCGGACCCGCCACTCCGCCGCCCGCTACCCTCGTCGTCGCTGTCTCTCCCCCTCCTCGTCACTCTCGCCCGAGGGGGAGTCTTCGCTATCGGAGGAGCTGTCCACGCAGCACCTCGCCCGGATGCCGGAGTCCCCGAAGACCTTGACGGAGAGGAGGTCGCCCTCCATTAACTTGAAATGGAGGGTAAACCCCGCCGTCAGGCTGTGGATGCGGGCGAACGTCTTCCACCCTCGATCAAGATACATCACATTAGGGGCTGGGAATACAACGTGGACTCGCGTGCCATTGATCCCACAGCCCCTCATGTGCAATCTCAATGTCTCGGGCGGCTCCGGCTCCATCGCGTTCGCAAACGGAGCTGGGAGCCAGAGACGACGACGAGGCGCCCGGCGCAGCCTGACGAGGAACTCGCAAGGGTCGTCCCCTGTATGGACCGCCGCAAGGGGAGGAACCGCCGGCGGAGGCGAAGCTGGCGCGCCGCCCCGTCCGCCTCTTCCCCGAGCGCCTCGACCTCGTCCTCGACCTCGTCCGCGACCTCGCCCCCTCCCTCTTCCCCTTATGGCCGGCTCTCCCGCCAAGGGCGCGAGAGAGGGAGAGGTGCGCTGTCTGGCGGCGACCCTCGTCGCCACCGATGAAGGGCCAGGGTTCCCTTTCTCCATGGCGAATGGGAGAAAGGGGAGCAGAAGCTGAAGAAAGAAGGAGATGAGTGTGGGCTTCTGTGCCCCCCTCCTGCTCTTTATAAAGGAGCAAGGTGGGGGCCCGGCCGCCCCGCTCAGCGAATCAAGGCACGGGAAGAGCAGGGAATCGGGACCGACCCGCTGCCTCTGCTCACGATGGCCCGGATTCCCACTTCCACCGTCCGTGACCCCAAGCGCATGGGAGCCGCGTGGCGGGGATACAGAGCCGAGGGGACAGGTGAGGCGGCCTCGCCCCACCCCGTGATCGTGGGAGTGGATGCCTCGAAAGCCACGCACTGGCCCCGTCCAGTAAATGCGCCACACTCCCACGCCTACCTCCGCTTAGGAAGGGGGGGCGCGAGCCATCCCTTTCATCATGGATTGACGCATGCTCACGGGGCTCAGCCCCGCACACGCCCCCCACGTCACCCACGACGCCACGTTTTAACGCGTGCCGCTCTGGGCGTGCGCGGTGGAAGCGGAGAGATATGCGGTGTGACCTAGGCCGCGCGTGCCCGTGCACTGTTTTGGGTCTGGCCCAACAGTGCTCGGCACCATGTGTGGCCCAGGCCCGGGGGCTCCTGTCGGTGTACTAAAGTAGGGGTACCTTAGTATCCCGAACTTGTGCACGGGCAGTCGCAGCGACCCACGGCAGGGCTTGCCGGGCGTCCGCCAAGATCCTCAGCGGCTACTTTGATGCCATTCAAGAACAGAGTACTCAAGCTAAGGCCCCGGCGAGAGGAGCTTGCCGGGAAGGCCAACCAAGGCCCCGGCAAGAGGAGCTTGCTTGGAAGAAGACAAGACCCCGGCAAGAGGAGCTTGCCGGGAAGGCCACTCGAGGCATTCCAAGAAAACTTGCCGCGACGCCCCGCGCGCCCCGGCAAGGCCCGGCGAGCGGCAAGCTTGCTGGTGCGACAAGATAAGGGCCGCGGCAAGGCGCTTGCCGCGGCAAGGCTGCCACTCTGCGCCCGCGCTCCAGTGCATCCAACGACGTGTCGCCACAAGATCGCTCCTGGTGCACGTGGCGGGTAGCTGTACAGCATGGCGGTGCGAGGTGGCAAGCGAAGCAGACAAGGAGGCCATCGTGGCGACCGGTGGCGCCCCTAACGGTCGTTTCCTTGCACTGTTGGGGCGACCGGACGGGCATTAAATGCCCTTGTCCCCTGCCGTCAGAGTTAGGTAGGGGACACTGTTGGTAGCAGTTGTACCAACCCGCGTTTTTACCTTTCTACCCCTCTTTCTACGCTGCCACCTGTCGGTGACCCCTTTAGCCTATAAAAAGGAGGCCCATGCGCACGTAGAAGAGGTTCGGAGAATTTGGGTTCAGCTCACTCGAGACTAGGAGAGGAGCGACTCATTCGAAACCTGAGGGCACCCACGCTCTCAAGCAAGAACAGAATACACACACAAAGCAGCAGTAGGAGTTTTATCTCTCCGGAGAGCTCCGAAGCTGGGTAAAAATCCCCCGCGCGCTCTCGCCTTGATCTGCTCTTTGTGCGCCCTCCGCCCCCCTTGCCGGACTAAAAAAGGGGCCCTGCCCCATAGGTGCTCGCTCCCCATCGCGGCGACAGCATGAATATTAATTAAGACACGAGTGATTCAAAGCAATAGTCTATAATTTGACATAAATACATCAATACTCATGCATCCCAACAAAAAATCCTTTCTTCCAAAATATGAACGCTAAAGAAAGCTATCCCTACAAAATCATATAGTATTTATCATGCACAACCCCGATGACAAGCCGAGCAATTGGTTTATACTTTTTAACACACTTCAGCTTTTTCAACCCTCATGCAATACATGAGTGCTAGCCATGGATATATCACTATGGGTGGAATAGAGTATGTTGATAGGGGTAAATATAGAGAAGAAAAAAAGTAAGGAAGTCTCACATCAACGCGGGTAACCAACGGCAATGAAGATGCCCATCAATTGATATCAATGCGAGGAGTAGGGTTTGCCATGCAACGAATGCACTAAGAGCTGTAGGTGTATGAAAGCTCAACATGAAAACTAAGTGTGTGTGTGCATCTAACACTATAATGAAAAATTCCCACTAGGATATGAAAGTGACAACATAGGAGACTCTCTATATGAAAAACATGGTGCTAAATTGAAGCACAGGTGTGGAATTAGCATGCCCCTTCTCTCTTTGTCCTTTTTTTCTTTTGTTTCTTTTTTCCTTTTCTTCTTTCTTCTTTTTTTCTCGTTGTCCGGAATCTCATCCCGACTTGTGGGGGAATCATAGTCTCCATCATCTTTCCTCAATGGGACAATTCTCTAATGTAATGAATAATGATGGTCATCACACTTCTATTTACTTACAACTCAAAAGAAATAAAAATTACAACTCGATACCTAGAACAAAATATGACTCTATATGAATGCCTCTGGCAGTGTACTAGGATGTGCAATGATCTAGCATAACAACGATATCAGAAAGCGGACAAGCCATGGAAATATCATGCTAGCTATCTTACGATCATGCAAATCAATATGACAATGAATGCTCAAGTCATCAAAATGGAAGAGGTGGAAGTTGCATGGCAATATATCTCAGAATGGCTATGGAAAGGCCATAATAGGTAGGTATGGTGGCTGTTCTGAGGAAGATATAATGAGGCTTATGTGTGATAGAGCGTATCATATCACGGTGTTTGGATGCACCTACGAAGATTGCACCGACTCTCGAAGTGAGAAAGGGCAATGCTCGGTACCATAGAGGCTAGCAAATTGCGAAAAGGTAAGACTGCGTATATTCCATGGACTCACATTAGTCATAAAGAACTCATATACTTATTGAGAAAGTTAATTAGCTCTCGAAGCAAAGTACTACTACGCATTCCCCTGGGGGGATAGATTGGAAGGAAAATACCATCTCTCATTCCCGGCCGCCACTCATAAGGAAGACAATCAATAATAAATCATGCTCCAACTTCATAGCATGACGAGAGACTATATGTGCATGCTTCGGGAATCACAAAACTTAACACAAATATTCTTACTAACCACAACCATTTACTAGTACCTCCCACATATTACCATCTCTATATCGCAAAACTATTGCAAGGAATCAAACATATCATATTCAGTGATCCACAAGTTTTATGTAGGATTTTGTGACTAACCATGCAAATGACCAATTCCTGTTGACTCTCCAAATAGATATAAGTGAAGCATGAGAGTTTAATTATTTCTATAAAAGAACAAGCTCTAATAAATATAAGTGAAGCAAAAGAGCATTCTATGAATAACTGTTTTCTCTGTGAAGAGAAACAGGCAATCCAGACTTCAAATGATATAAGTGAAGCACATGAAGCATTCTATAAAGCCATACTCAAAATATATAAGTGAAGTGCAATGAGCATTCTATAAATCAACCATGGAATATCTCATACCAGCATGGTGCAAAAAAGAAAAGTGGAAACTAACACAAAAGACGCTCCAAGATTTACGCATATCACATATGAACGAAACAAAAACAAAAACATACCGATACTTGTTGAAGAAAGATGGGATGCCTTCCGGGGCATCCCCAAGCTTAGACGCTTGAGTCTCCTTGGATATTTACTTGGGGTGCCTTGGCATCCCCAAGCTTGAACTCTTGCCTCTCCTCCTTCTCCTAATATCGAGACCTCCTCGATCTTTCATCACTTCATCCACAGAAAACTCAACAGAGAGCTCGGTAAGATCCGTTAGTATAATAAAGCAAATCACTCTTTTAAGTACTGTTGCAAACCAATTCATATTTTGTTTCTGCATTATCCCTGATGTATTATAACTTCTGCATGGCTTGTACCACCGATAAAATCAATAGTTTTGTCAAAACAATGCATCAAAAAGAGAATCTGTCAAAAACAGGACATTCTATAGTAATCTGAACTCTAACCATACTTCTGTAACTCCAAATTCTGAACAATTAGGACAAAATAAAAAATTTGTATTGCAATATTGTGCAAAAAGTTTGAGAAACTTTTGACGTTCCAGTAAAAAAAAGTAAAATCATGCACTACAACCAAAGTTTCTATTTTTTGCACTGCACATACCAACAAGCAATCTAATCAACCTAAAGGCAAATCTTGGCACATTATTTTTATGATACAATGAATTTGCACAAGGGGATAATTATTTTTCTTGAAAAGTTTCTATAATCGAGATTTAGAAAGTTTCCACTAGCAGGAACAAAGTTCAAGGATATCTCCCACTTCCACGATGCTCATCTTTCTCACTTTCACTTTTCTTTTTGTGAAGTTTTAAGTTCCCCTATATATGTTTTTAAACATTATAAAAGCACACAACAGAATAAAATGACTCTCTAAAACTTCCGGTTTGTCTCCCTGGCAGCTCTTTCTTTAAAGCCATTAAGCTAGGCATAAAGTGCTCAAGTAATGGATCCACCCGGATCCCAAGGTATATCAAAGCCAATTTTAATTAGAAATGATTTGTAATTTTGTAGTGAGCACAAAGCAACATATATCAAGCAATGACAATGTCTAACTCTCTTCCTATGCATCGACATGTCATACAAGAACAATTCATGCACATCAAGTAATGGCCAATACATAGCATAAAAAGTTTCTTGCAATTTTATCGTGTTGGAAACATAGAGAGTCGGAGATATAGTTCCTCTCTCATAATAACTGCAAGTAGGAGAAGCAAGCACATGCATATTATATTCATCAAATTTATCATGTGCAACGGTAAAAGGTAACCTATCAACATAATCTTTAATAAGTGCAAACTTCTCCGATAGTGTAGTTTGGAGAATTCACAAAGATAATAGGACTATCATGTGTGGGTGCAATATCAAAAATTTCATGTTTGTCACGCCCCCGATTCAATCATACACTAATCATACACGCAAATGTGTACGATCAAGATCAGGGACTCACGGCAAGATATCACAAAGCAACTCTAGACACAAATAAAATAATACAAGCTTTATATTACAAGCCATGGGCCTCGAGGGCTAGAATACATAAGCTCGATAACACAAGAATCAGCGGAAGCAACAACATCTGAGTACAGACATAAGTTAAACAAGTTTGCCTTAAGAAGGCCAGCACAAAAGCATCTATGATAAAAAAAGGCAAGGCCTCCTGCCTGGGAGCCTCCTATCTACTCCTGGTCGTCAGCGGGCTCCACGTAGTAATACGCACCGGCGGTGGCATCTGGCTCCTGGGCTCCGACATCTGGTTGCATCAACCAGAAAGAAAAGAAAGAGGGAAAAGGGGGAGCAAAGCAACCGTGAGTACTCATCCAAAGTACTCGCAAGCAAGGATCTACACTACATATGCAACATTATCAAAGGAAGGTTGTATATGTGGACTAGGCTGCAGATATGCCAGAATAGAGAGAAGGCCTAGTCCTATGGAAGACTAGTCTTCTGGAAACCACCATCTTGCAGCAAACAGGAGGGAGTAGAGTAGCATAAAGTAAAGTAGTAGTAGTGTTATCAACCTCGGCCATAGATCCTTTCTTGACTCCCTACGAAAAAGAAATCCCAGAGCCGTACTATCCATTACTCATCACAATCCAATTCTCATCACAAGTATCCAGTTCTACTTGTATCGATCGGGATACAACTCCAAGTGTCCGTTATCGTAGGACAGGCTATCGATAGATGTTTTCTTCCCTGCAGGGGTGCACCAACTTACCCACCATGCTCGATTAACTCTGGACGGACACACTTTCCTGGGTCATGCCCGGCCTCGACCAAACAATACAACGCAACCCGACCTAGGCTTAATATAGAGGCTAGCATGCCGGACTAAACCTATGCCCCCAGGGGTCATGGGCCATCTCCCCGGGAACTCCTGCATGTTGCGTATGCGGCCGGTGAGCAGACCTAGCTACCTCCTTCAAAAAGGAAGGTGCTCACGCAGTCCAACCCAGCGCGCGCCGCTCAGTCGCTGACGTCTATTAAGCTTCGGCTGATGTATACGACGCAGAACGCCCATACTATGCCCATGTGATGGTTAGTTCTATCAGGCCAGAGGCCCCTCAGATCAAATACCCAAATCGTACTGGATTAGGAACGCGCGGTAACAAGCAGAGACTCACGAAAGGTGTGACCCTGTTGCCCCGTCTCGAGGACTTGCGGCAAGGGCTAGGAATGCCCGGCCACGCTTCGTAATTATCTCGCGGGCACCTTCCAGGTCAACCCGTCTCCACATCACTCGCGGGTACCCCTTAGGTTCGACCCGCCTTTTCAAGTAATAGTTGTAAGGTCCAACTATCTGTGTGTCCAAACATCAAGGGGAAAACCCGAGGAATCATCCCCGGTGAATTCCACTCAATGTAATCATCAAGGTGAACGTAAGAGGGACCACCCTCGAGGTCCACACTTGAGAGGTTGCACGACAGAGTCGTAACGGAAGTGGTTAAAGAGGAAATCACCCTCGATGACCACGACCATATAGCTACACTACAGGTTTAACATCAGAAGTGCTGATGACACCTCACACTCGGCACTCGATAGTAACCCAGTAGTGTCGAGGAACTAAGGGGAAGTGATGTGCGGTGCTGGGGCCTGGTCTTCGATCCCGTTGATCGGGTCTTCGATGATGAAGCAGGGGCAACAAGGACAAGGTGGGGGCTCACTGATGGATCACTAACCAACCTGTACTAAGCAGTTTAGGATAAGCAAGTAAGGTAACAATAAGCAGGTTACAAAAGTAGCCTATGCATCAGAATAGGAGCAAACAATAATAATAGCAAAATATAATGCAAGCATGAGAGAATGGAATGGGCGATATTGGGATGATCAAAGGGGGGGCTTGCCTGGTTGCTCTGGCAAGGAGGAGTCGTCGTCGACATAGTTGATCACAGGGGCAGCATCGATTTCGGGGTCTACCAGAGAGAAGAGGGGGAAGAATCAATAAATATAAAGCAAATATAGCATTAGAAAGCATAACGTGGCAATATGCTATGCCGGCTGTAACCTAACATATGGCTACATGATATAGGTGAAGGGGGAATTCAACTGGGAAGGTATTCTCGGTTCCGGATCTGTGTTAGACAGATATCGGAGGGGGAATGTTCCATGTTTTGATAGTTAGAGGCATCTGACAGGTAAACGGACAGCGAATTCGGATTTGTGTCGTCGCTCTGAGCAACTTTCATGTATAAAAATTTTTCATCTGAATTACGGATTATTTTCTATGATTTTTCAAAGGTTTATTAAAATTCTGGAATTATCTTTAATTCAGAAAGGGAATTATGATGTCAGCCTGACGTCACCATGACGTCAGTAGTCAACAGAGCATTGACTGGTCAAACAGAGCAAGGGGGCCCATCTGTCATTGACCTAACTAATTTAACAGGGTTAAATTAACTAATTTAGTTAATTAGACTAATTTATCACAGTTAATTAGGTTAATTATTTACCTATTTAATTAATTACTTAATTAATTATTATTTATTTTTAAATCTCTTTTTTACAAAACAGGGGGGTGTGGGCCCCTGTGGTTAGTTGCCCGTGAGGCTAAACGGGCGCGCGGGTGACCCGAAGCCCGCCTGGGCGCGGGGCAAGGTAGAGGCGAGGCCAAGGCGGCTGGGGGGTGCACCAGCGAGGGGCAAGGGCGGCCAGTGGTGCGACGCGGTTGGTCGGTGGCCAGAGACGAGGACAGGGGCGCAAGCGCGGGCCGCGGTGGCGAACTGCACAGCCAGGGCGGCGCGAGCGGGGTGAGGACGACAGGCGAGGCCACACGCGCGGGAGGGGACGGAGAGGTTCAGGCGCGTTGGTGGTGGCGTCCTACGGCGATGGGAGGGGAGGGGAAGGGGATGAGGGCTCATAGGTCCCTGTAGAGGTGCTAAAGCATGCTCAGGGACGGGCCGGAGTTGCGATTCCGACGCCGGGGCGGCGGGTGGCGCCGTCGGGTGCCCTTCCAGATCTAGGAACGGGGAGGAGGACGGGGCCGTGAGGAGGAGGTTGAGGAGGATGGGGCCATGAGGAGGTTGAGGAGGACGACGGCGGTCCGGTGACGGGGTCCGGCATGTCGAGGCAGCGATGGCGACAGTGGTCAGGGTCGCCGCCGGGTTCATTACCCCGATCCAGAAGGGGATCGGGGGAGTGGGGGGGAGCGTGGGGGGGGGGGTTAGGTCATGAGAGTGGGAGGGGATAAGGAAGCGATGGGTGGGCCGGTCTGTGAGCATGGTCGACTAGGTCGGCGGGGTTGAGGCCCGGTGGGGAAAAAGGGGGGGTTCGGCCTTTCTCTTTTTGTTATGTTTTGCATTTTCTTTTAGTACCAAATGAGTTTTGTTTTGAACAAAACTTGGCACATAAATCTAACTCAATATCTTGAGATGGAATAAAAGTTTGGGGGTCAAAGGAGTTGTCTAACCATTTTTAGAAAATGAAGAGGACATCTTAAATACTGCTGGACCAGATAATAAATTCCCAGAGGCAATTTGGGAATACCAAAAATGTTGGCTTCAACATGACAAATATCTAGGGATTATTTGCCTTAGGATGAACTATTTTATTTGCATGAAAGAAGAAGCAAATATTTGACATGCAATTTGAATTTGAATTTGAAGCAGATTTTGGACAAGTGGCATTTTGGCAGGATGATCATGATGACGTGACTTTCATTAGGGAGAGATTACTGTAGTGCGATGCTGGGGATGTTACAAATCTCCTCCACTACAAGAAATCTCATCCCGAGATTTATGTGGGGAAGTAAAGAGTAACTTCAGGAGAACTGACCCTTATAGGGTTAATTATCTGATGAACAATGGGAATTTGGCAGAAGTATCTCTCGAGTTGGAACTTAAGAAAACATCGAGAGCAAAATATGAAGGTACAATAGGAAGTTTCAAGCGAATGGACAAATGATCGATACCAGAACAGAGTGTGAGAAGGGGGTTCAGAGCATCGGGAATAGATCATCTCTCGGACGGTGGCTCGTGACAACACACAAAGCCAAGAGCAAATGATACTTCGTAAAAAAGGACATACAGGAGAGTTAGGTTTCGATCCTGTGGAACTGTGGGTTATGGGCCCACCATGTGGGTTAAAAGTATAAAGGGGGCCAATAGCAAGACATGTTAGATGATAGACTGTCAGTTATGTTGCCAGCAACGTTGGTACCAAGGGCGAGGGACAAAGAGAACTCTTTTCCTGCTCGTTGAACGAGGCAGACCAATAGGCAAAGTTCTCATCCATCGGTGGTTACCGAAGTGTCAGTAGAAATAATAACAAGGTCTTACTGACAAATTGTACACCGAGGTGTTTCCATAAACAGGGAACTATTACTGCTTAGATCTCATAAACCACAAGAAAGGTTAAACAAAACAATGGAAAGAAAAGGTGATCATTAGATTAATCAGAAAATTGGAAAGGAAAGTTTGTTTCAACACAATTATCAGGAGTATATCCTTCCCAAGGACAAGCAGAGTATGATATCCATGATAAGACAACAAGTTCAAAAGCATTTTGATAAAGGGGATGAGGAAAGAATCATGATATTACCCATAAAACGGTGTTTGGATAATAGATCAAGAAACATTCAACAATGTGCTTCCAATGTTCTTGTTGATATTCAGAATACCTCCATCATGCTTCGAGGTAGCATTAACATGGTGTTCCAAGTAGGGGATGGAGTTGAAGATCACAAGAAATACTCAAAGAACAATTGTAGGAATAGCAAGGAGTCCAAGGTATAACCAAGACATGATCAAACATGTGTTGGAAAGAAGACAAGGGGGTTGTCAATGATAACTCAAATCATTGAAGGTGAAGGATGGTATTTCTCACCATGAATTTAATTATCATCTCAACGGAAGTCAAAGTTGATGCTGATCACGACGCATTTGTCGAGAGGCTCTATGAATATGCCATCGAGGAGCGATGCCATCAAGCAACAGGAAGGATGAAGCGGAAGGCTATTGGAACCACCGATACGACACAAGCTCAAAATCAATCTTGTTGTTCAAGGTGAATTGATAAAATGAGGAAGATCGACGTAAGCTTCGCTGATCGTCGAAAAGTTGTGCTCCGGGAATGAGGACCAGGTAGCACAGTTAAATTAGCATGATAATGATATAGCCGATCAGGCTAGGAATGATGTGACGGAGTATCACTCCAATTAAGAATTTACAAGAGGTAGCGCAATGACACAATATCATCGAGATAACATGAGGCAATACTTGAAGGTAGATCAAATTAGAGGTTGGACAGGTGAAATGACTTGTAGGAGACAAGTATTTTAACTTGTCCGGGAAATGGAATTGAGGAGAAACTAGGGTTGGAACCACGATTATGAATGATCAAACCACCGATACAAGATGAACTTATAACAAGGGGGTAATTATTTTTATGCGCAGCTTCCATGATAAGTCCTACATCATGTCCATGGGTGAACACAAAGGTTCAAGGTCGACTCCCACTTCTTCAATGCATAACCTTTCATTCACTCCTCGTTTTCGAAGAATTTGTAGTGCGAAATATTTATCTGGTGAAGCACGAGAAGAGTATGACTCACATCTCTTTCGAGTTCACACGAATTACTGAAGACATAGGTTCAACCCGTAGGGGTATCTTAGGAACATATACCACTAACTTCATGATTAAAATATACCAGCTCGAAAGCAGAGCATGGTTGACAAAAGAAGATGATAGAATTTACCAAAGGCATTATGTGTCAGGGCAAAACTCACAAGTTTAATGAATATGAAGGACATTGTCGGATAATAATCCAACCAAGGATATGGCGGTCCATAAAAGATCTGATGTGAGTATCGATACTCACCCAGAAGAAGAAAGAATGCAAGGCATCGGGTTATAGATATAACTAGATAACTTCAAAGCTTGAATACAAAGGAATTACGATTTTCAAATCAGAAGATTTGAAGCAAAGGCTCTGATTAAAAGATAATTGAGTTGAATAGATACAGATCGACAATCAAACAAGGTTTGATTTGACAAGAACAAGCTCATGTTTGGAGTGAAGTCTGAGCCGGAAGGGTGAATGCTAGGATCTGATTGAGGATTACGAGCATTCGTGACATATTGGATCAAGGGACTCGAAACGATAGTGAAAGATGATGTCAACGAAGATTACTAGAATTATGGAATTAACCATAATGCAAGCAAACAAGAATTTCAACAACAATAGTCTGCAGAGGATTATCGAAAGATCGAGTAGTATTTCAAAGACTTTTGTGAAACATATGAACAACTGGGGAAAAACAAATCCTCCATACGTGTGAGGATTAATTTGTCGGTGTATTCAGGCGACAAGGAACTACAAGGCAGTAGGCACAAAAGGATTCTCGGAACAACGACAAGTATTTCAGGGTATCTTGTAATAACAAGAGCAACTGGGGATGAAGGTATGAGCGACAAGGATATGCAGTTATCCATAGGGATTCAACGATGTTAAGGGACTGCAAAAGAAATGAACACAAGTTCTCGGGAGTAGATCGGAGAATATCTTCGAAGTTTTCTGGTGAAGCAGGCAACCATCCGGAATGAAGGGGCTCTCCGGGGAAAGTCGTTACGAGAACCTAATGTAGTTAGTAAATTCAGTTAACATGAAAAGAAGAGAGAACAGAGTCCCAGAGTATAGACGAGGAGTATAAGGTCCTAATACCACCCATATGGCGACGTTTGGCCCATAAGAAACACAACCATGTTAGTAAAAGTGTTTGTAGTGACTAGACTCGACTTCGGCCAAGGAATTGGAAAGGGGGCCTACCTACAGGCAGTCGGCTCTGATACCAACATGTGACGCCCCCGATTCAATCGTACACTGATCATACACGCAAATGTGTACGATCAAGATCAGGGACTCACGGGAAGATATCACAACACAACTCTAGACACAAATAAAATAATACAAGCTTTATATTACAAGCCATGGGCCTCGAGGGCTCGAATACATAAGCTCGATAACACAAGAGTCAGCGGAAGCAACAATATCTGAGTACAGACATAAGTTAAACAAGTTTGCCTTAAGAAGGCCATCACAAAAGCATCTTCGATAAAAAAGGCAAGGCCTCCTGCCTGGGAGCCTCCTATCTACTCCTGGTCATCAGCAGGCTCCACGTAGTAGTAGGCACCAGCGGTGGCATCTGGCTCCTGGGCTCCGACGTCTGGTTGCATCAACCAGAAAGAAAAGAAAGGGGGAAAGGGGGAGCAAAGCAACCGTGAGTACTCATCCAAAGTACTTGCAAGCAAGGATCTACACTACATATGCAACTTATCAAACGAAGGCTGTATATGTGGACTGGGCTGCAGAAATGCCAGAATAGAGAGAAGGCCTAGTCCTATCAAAGACTAGCATCTTCTGGAAACCACCATCTTGCTGCAAACAGGAGGGAGTAGAGTAGCATAAAGTAAAGTAGTAGTAGTATTATCAAGCTCGGCCAGAGATCCTTTCTTGACTCCCTGCGAGAAAGAAATCCCAGAGCCGTACTATCCATTACTCATCACAATCCAATTCTCATCGCAAGTATCCAGTTCTAGTTGTATCGGTTGGGATACAACTCCAAGTGTCCATTACCATAGGACATGCTATCGATAGATGTGTTCTTCCCTGCAGGGGTGCACCAACTTACCCACCACGCTCGATTAACTCCGGCCAGACACACTTTCCTGGGTCATGCCCAGCCTCGGCCAAACAATACGCCGCAACCCGACCTAGGCTTAATAGAGAGGCCAGCACACCAGACTAAACCTATGCCCCCAGGGGTCATGGGCCATCGCCCCGGGAACTCCTACGCACTGCGTACGCGGCCGGTGAGCAGACCTAGCTACGTCCTTCAAAAAGGCAGGGGCTTATGCTGTCCAACCCAGTGCACGCCGCTCAGTCGCTGACGTCTATTAAGCTTCGGCTGATGTATACGATACAGAACGCCCATACTATGCCCCCGTGATGGTTAGTGCTATCAGGCCAAAGGCCCCTCAGATCAAATATCCAAATCATAGTGGATTAGGAACGCGCGGTAACAACTAGAGACTCACGAAAGATGTGACCTCGTTGCCCCGTCTCGAGAACTTGCGGCAAGGGCTAGGAATGCCCGGCCACGCCTCATAATTATCTCGCGGGCACCTTCCAGGTCAACCAATCTCCACATCACTCGCGGGTACCCCTCAGGGTCGACCCGCCTTTTCAAGTAACAGTTGTAAGGTCCAAGTATCCGTGTGTCCAAACATCAAGGGGAAACCCGAGGAATCACCCCCGGTGAATTCCACTCAATGTAATCATCAAGGTGAACGTAAGAGGGACCACCCTCGAGGTACACACTTGAGACGTTGCATGATAGAGTCGTAACAGAAGTGGTTAAAGAGGAAATCACCCTCGATGACCACGACCAAATAGCTACACTACAGGGTTAACATCAGAAGTGCTGATGACGCCTCACCCTCGGCACTCGATAGTAACCCAATAGTGCCGAGCAACTAAGGGGAAGTGATGTGCGGTGCCGGGCCTGGTCTTCGATCCCGTCGATCGGGTCTTCGATGATGAAGCAGGGGCAACAAGGACAAGGTGGAGGGTCACTAATGGATCACTAACCAACCTATACTAAGCAGTTTAGGATAAGGAGGTAAGGTAACAATAAGCAGGTTACAAAAGCAGGCTATGCATCAGAATAGGAGGAAACAATAAAAGTAGCAAAATATAATGCAAGCATGAGAGAATGGAATGGGCGATATTGGGATGATCAAAGGGGGGGGGATTGCCTGGTTGCTCTGGCAAGGAGGAGTCATCGTCAACGTAGTCGATCACAGGGGCAACATCAGTCTTGGGGTCTACCGGAGGGAAGAGGGGGAAGAAACAGTAAATATAAAGAAACATAGCATCATAAAGCATAACGTGGCAATATGCTATGCCGGGTGTAACCTAACGTATGGCTACATGATATAGGTGAAGGTGGAATTCAACCGGGAAGGTATTCCCAGTTCCGGACCTATGTTAGACAGATGACCGGAGGGGGAATGTTCCATGTTCAGATAGTTAGAGGCATCTGACAAGTAAACGGACCTTGTTTTCAGATTGGTCTCGCCGTTCTGAGCAACTTTCATGTATAAAACCTTTTCATCTGAATTACGGATTATTTTCTATGATTTTTCAAAGTTTTATTAAAATTCTGGAATTATCTTTAATTCAAAAAGGGAATTGTGATGTCAGCCTGACGTCACCATGACGTCAGCAGTCAACAGAGCGTTGACTGGTCAAACAATGCAGGGGGGCCCATCTGTCATTGACCTAACTAATTTAACAGGGTTAAATTAACTAATTTAGTTAATTAGACTAATTAATCATAGTTAGTTAGGTTAATTATTTACCTAATTAATTATTTATTTATTTATAAATCTCTTTTTTTACAAAACAGGGGGGTGTGGGCCCCTGTGGTCAGTGGCCCATGAGGCTAAACGGGCATGCGGGTGACGGGTGCTGGCGCCTGTCGAGGCCGAAGCCCGCCCGGGCGCGGGGCAAGGAAGAGGCAAGGCCAAGGCGTCTTGGGGGGGGGGGGGGGGTGCGCCGGCAAGGGGCAAGGGCGGCCGAGGGTGCGGCGCGGTTGTTCGGCGGCCGGAGACGAGGCCAGGGGCGCAGGCGCGGGCCGCGGTGGCGAACAGCGCGGCCAGGGGCGGCACGAGCGGGGTGAGGACGACAGGCGAGGCCACACGTGCGGGAGCGGATAGAGAGGTACAGGTGTGTCGGTGGTGGCGTCCTACGGCGACGGCAGGGGAGGGGAAGGGGATGAGGGCTCACGTGGCCCTGTAGAGGTGCTAAAGCATGCTCAGGGATGGGCCGGAGTTGCGATTCCGACGCAGGGGCGGCGGGTGGCACCGTCGGGTGCCCTTCCAGATCCAGGAACGGGGAGGAGGAAGGGGCCGTGATGAGGAGGTTGAGGAGGACAGGGCCATGAGGAGGTTGAGGAGGACAACGTGGTCCGGTGACGGGGTCCGGCATGTCGAGGCAGCGATGGCGGCAGTGGTCAGGATCGCCGTCGGGGTCATTGCCCTGATCCAGAAGGGGATCGGGGGAGTGGGGGGAGTGCGTGGCGAGTGGGGGGGCAGCGGTTTAGGTCACGAGAGTGGGAGGGGATAAGGAGGCGATGGGTGGGCCGGCCTGTAAGCATGGCCGACTAGGTCGGCGGGGTTGAGGCCCGGTGGGGAAAGGGGGGGGTGTCAGCCTTTCTCTTTTTATTATGTTTTGCATTTTCTTTTAGTAACAAATGAGTTTTGTTTTGAACAAAACTTGGCTCATAAATCTAACTCAATATCTTGAGATGGAATAAAAGTTTGGGGGTCAAAGGAGTTGTCTAACCATTTTTAGAAAATGGAAAGGACATCTTAAATACTGTTGGACCAGATAATAAATTCCCAGAGGCAATTTGGGAATTCCAGAAATGTTGGCTTCAACATGACAAATATCTAGGGATTATTTGCCATAGGATGAACTATTTTATTTGCATGAAATAAGAAGCAAATATTTGACATGCAATTTGAAGTTGAATTTGAAGCAGATTTTGGACAAGTGGCATTTTGGCAGGATGATCATGATGACATGACCTTCATTAGGGGGAGATTACTGTAGTGTGATGCTGGGGATGTTACAATGTTTAACATATGGAACTATATCAAGTTCATCTCCATATGCATAATCCATAATGGAATGAAGGCCACAAGCATAGCAAGGACAAAATTGTAACATCCCAAAATTCTAAATTTTGGAATGTTATATTAAATAGATAGTTATGATTGATTATTTGATTGATTGTGTGAAATTGAGTGAATCTAAAGCTGTTGAAAGTTAAATGAGAGGGAATAAAAGTACTTTCCCAAAGTTTCATTTTTTTCATTTATGATCTCCGTGAATTCAAATTCTTTTCAAATACAAAACCCTAGAGAGAAGATGACTTGACTTCTTCCATTTAAATAAGTGAAAAGGTTTTTTGAAAATATTTGAATTCCATTTGGAAATATTTCAAATTCAGAAACTCTAAGCAACTCAATGATTTTCATGAGAGAACATAAAATGACTTCTTCAAAACATATGAAATATGAGTTGGGACTTTAAAATAAATCCAACTTAAAGCTCCGTTGAAAATTATTTTCAATTTGGACTTATTTGGGTTTTACTCAAATTATTTTTCTCCAAAAATAAAATATATGGAAAATAGGGTAAAAATGATTCCCTACAACAGAAAATTGGAGAGAAATAAATTTGAAATCATTTTGGTATTTTTAAAATGATTTTTAATGGATTTTATTAGAGCAGTAGCACTGTTTGATTTATTTGAATTTTTGTTGATTTTATTTGACGTTAGAAAAATGTTCAAGCCGTAGGAAATCTTTTTTGAAAATTTTGATATATTATATGCCTATAATTTTATTATTTCTTTTGTTTTTATTGTTTTTGTTTGTCTGAAAAAAATGTTTATTTGAAAAAAAACTTCTAGGCCACCGAACTGGGCCGGCCCAGCAAATCGCCAGGCCACGGCCCAGCCGGCCCGATGCCGCGCCTCACTCGTCATCCAGCTCGGGACGGAGTCCCGAGGGAGCACGCATCGCCGCCGCCGTGCTTCGCCCGGCCTCCTCTGCCCCTCCCCCATGCAATCGCCTCCTCCTCCGCCTTTAAAAGGCGAGGGCGTCGTACCTGGACCCTGTTTCTTCCGCCAGCTCACCTCGCAGCGCCGCCGCCGCACTTCTTGCCGCGCTCATGGAAGCCGCCGCTCCAGCGAGATCCACCGCCGCCGCTCCGCTCCGCCCCATCGCCATGGACCACAGCCGACGCCGCCATCCTCCTCGCCTCGCTGCGCCGCCCCTCCCCAACCTCTCCATTGCCCTCCTCGATGAACAGAGCCGCCGCCCCATTCATAGCCAACGCCACCGCTGCCGTCTTCTCCATCGCCGGCGATTCCAACCGCCGGGGTAACTGCCGCCCCTCCTCGCCCATTCGATCTGGATCTAACGATCCAGATCCTTCTGTTTTTTTTCTGCTTTTGTTTTATTTAGAGTACGTTTGCTGGTTAGATTTCGAAAACGAACGTTCACTTTTTAGTTTTTTCTCTTTTCTGTTATTTTTCGTCAGGGACCTATCCATGATTAAAGTTTTTACAGATTAGTCCCTAATCTTAAAACGATCACTAGTTCTTACTCGTTAGTCAGAATTAGATGAAATCGACGCCAACTTCTTCGTTACGATCCCCTCTATCCATATAACCAACTTAAATATGTTTTTGAAAGTATTAAAATTTGAATTCAATCATATTTGTATTTGAACTTTGTTTGTTCATAACTCGAGTTTTATAACCCGTTTGAGTTGATTCTTTTTGCAAATCAAAGATCTTGACCTAAACTTTCTGATAAGGCCAAATTCACATAGTTTTGGTACTATTAGAAATTGTTTTATGCTGCAAGAGTTATTTTCTTAGTTTTGATGTTTTTCGAATTGTTTTCTTTGTTCTCTCCGATCTTTTGAGTGATTGCTTATGTGTGGTTACTATTGTTTGCTTACGATAGATTGAACGGAGTGTGACGTGTAGAACGATCAAGAGTTGAGTGCGAATCATCTTCATCAACAGTACATGCAAGTTCACACTGTGATCATATCCCTTTCATACCCAGTTTTTATGCATTAGTTTCACCCTCAAACATTGCATGCACTACAAAAAAATTACACTTCCGTGATGACACGTGTTTGTCACAGTAGGTCGCGTTTTTTGTCATGCATGTACATCCATGACGATTTTATGACAGAATCAAGATAGTCATACCTGTGCTGTCATAGAAGTGTTCCATGACATTACCAAAATTATCATCATGGAAGTGTCCACTTCCATGACGCTAAATCGTGCGCCATAGAAGTGCTTTCGTCAAGGGTGACCGACATGTGGCATCCACCGTAACGGAACACCGTTAAGCTATCGAGTCGGGTTTTGGATCCGATAACCCATTAACAGCCCCGACCAATGGGGATTTTCCACGTGTAAAATCATCATTGGCTGGAAGAAACACGTGTCGGCTCATCCTTGGGACAGATGCCATCCACTCATTGGACAGAAGGTGCCTATGATACGTCGACATGTGGCATGGCCCAATAGAGGCCCATTCCTGTGAAAAGGCCGATCCGTTTGACTTGGTCAAAAGGTGGCGGGCCGGCCCATGGAAAGTCTGTTAACGGCATGTTCGCATATAGCCCATTTACAGCCCGCTAACCCAAGGCCCATTACGCCCTATCCGAATTAGGCCCAGTAGCGTCATCTGGGCCATCCAATATGATTCCAGCCTGTTTTCACTTCTGGCCCATGACGTCGTTTGGCCCATATGAGGCCCTTTGTAACTCTTTGTCCATTAACGGCCCGTGGTGAAACTGGCCCACAGTGAACAGTGTATCACTTTATACCCATTAACGGCCCGTGGTGAAACTGACCCGTAATGAACAGTGTATCACTTTATACCCATTAGCGGCCCGTTATTCCGTTGGGCTGTTTCCAGCCCATGTTATCTTTCAGTCTTCTCAGAGCCCATTTACTCTTGGGCTCATTTCCGGCATTCGTTTACTTACGACCCGTTACAGTCATTTTCTGCTTGTGGGCTAAATTCATCCCGAGGTTACAGTCGGCCCGTTTTGTGGCCCGTTAATACGTTGGGCCGTTTTCATAGCGTCATCAAATACGGCCGATTAACGATGGCCCGTTATGGTCAACCCATGAATAGACAATTTTAACTCTAGCCTGTTTACGGCCATAATGCGGTCTGTTATTGGCCCATGTTTGGCCAACCGATCATATGGCCCATACAAGGCCCATTGATGATACGGCCCATAGATGGCCCATTGTGTCTACGACACGTGGAAGGCCCATTGTTTCTACGGCCCGTAGGAGGGAAATGGTAACTACAGTAAATATGTAGCCCATGGTTATTGTGGCCTAGTTTTAAAAAGTAGGTTATTGCGGCCACTAGCAAACTGCGGAAAAAAAACTACACTAACTACAAGCAAAGAATAAACAATACAATAAGGAAATAAATAAGCAAGCAAGTTACGCTAGGCTATCACGGCTATTACACATATACATCCACTAGGCATCAAAGTTCGCCACCAGTGCAAATATAGGGAACACAGCAGCATATAAACGCCACAGCAAAACAATTCCAGAACTGAAACCACTTCCCAAGAGCTCAAGAAACAATATCCTGGGTACCTATAATGCTGGTAAGATGCTTAGCAAGCTTATTAACTTTCTCTTGTTTGGCGCTTAAGTCCTCCAGCACTTGCTGTTGCACCAGAAAGTATGCATCTGAATTCTGCAGGGACTTCCTCAGTCCTTCGGCTTCCTGTCGCATAACATCTGATTGATGTCTTTCAACTTGAAGTTGAGACTCAAGAAGCCGAACTGATTCAGGCAACGAGTTCGAAGAGCTGGTGCCAGCAGTAGTAGCCAGTAACTCGAACACTACATCAAGACAGGACTTTGGGGGTTGTCTCCGTGTCTTCAATATAGTTTTTATCAGCTTTCTTGGAGACCAACAGGGATGTCTCATTATCTTGAACCATCTTCGCGTTCTAGAAGAGAAACAAACAAACACATCACATTTTTACAATGTAGTATATGAAACTCATTTTGGTAAACCAGTTCAGTAGTAAGGTGGACAGGATAACATCATGAAACAAACATATATCTATGTAGTATGGTCACTGTATGGTCTATATCATTCTAGATTATGTTGCCAAATCAAGATAGATATAGTTCGAATCATATCTATTTAAGACAAAGCAGCATAGACAGAATATAAGTGTGGGAAACTACATAGCAATAACAACACTTGTAATGTGCATGGCATGAGAACATAACTGTTTATTCAATTGAAACTGAAATCAACATAGAGCAAGTTAAAACAGCAAACAACCAAACACGTTGAAGAAACAGGTTTAAAACATACCTGTTGCACCATTGGAGTTTCAATTGCATCCTTGAAATTTGAAATTAGTTGGTATGAGTAAATACAGTGATGCAAGAGCAAACTAGTATGAAACATAGCTACGGAACATGACCTGAGAACAATTCTTCTTCTGCTTTAAGCGTTGACTTGGGGTTCGGAGTGGTGGTCCTCGTGCTTTGAGCATTGCAGTTGCCTTACTAACTACTCGTGTTTGGGTGCTCTATGGTGGAGACGGTGCTGTGTCAACGGGAACTGGGTGTCTATCTGCTGGGGTTGGGGTTAGAAGGGGTGTAGCTGGTTCTCTGTCCAACTGGGTAGGGGTACAATCTGCATGAGTGTGGGTTATGTGTGGTGGGGCTGGTTCTTGGGCAAGTTCAACCATGGTTCTATCTGCATCGACAGGTAGCACGATCTTTTCTGAAGACCATGTTTTTACTCCCACAGATACTGCCATCACTCCCTCCAATTTAAATGGCTGATAAAGAAGAAAAGTAATTGAATGTACAGACATTGTAAGATAGACAGGTGCAATGGATAGTAGGGAAGAAAACAGGGCATGAAATAATTCACATTTATGTTGTCTAACCAAACAGAATAGCAGGACATAATTTCACATATATGATGGCTAATTAAACAGGATAGCATGACACAATTTCACATGTATGATGGCTAACTAAACCAGATAGAATGACATACTTCAAAATATGATGACTATGTAAACAGGATGACATGATATAACTATACGATGTGTCTATTAAAGTGGTTGGCATGCCATAAATCACAAACATGTCGTCGATGGAAACATGATGGCATGATAGAATTCACGGATAAAATGACATAATTTAAAATATGATGACTATGTAAACAAGATGAGATGATATAACTATATTATGTCTTTAGAAAATGGGTAGGCATGCCATAATTCAGATACAAGCTGTCTATGTAAACATCATGGCATGACATAATTCAAATATATGATTTATATGCTAAGGAAGTGAGCAGAGGGCAATCACATATATGATGTGTCAACTAAGGAGATGGCATTCAATATTGTGTATATGATGTAAAAATTAAGCATTGCAATACAGCATATGCATGGTATGAGTAATATAACCGTGCCAAGTTTGAGCATACACCTCAGGGGGATAATAGGACTGGTCATCTGCCTCTGAATCCTCCTCTCAAGAGCTATCTGTAACCAGCTAGATATCTGATTTAGCAGGTAGCATTGTCTGCTCCGAAGACCTTGTTTTCACTCCAGATTTCTCCATCACCAATCCAAATGGCTGATGCATAGGAAGGGCAGTTGAATATACAAACATTGTCGACAAAAGCAATGAGAAATACAAAAAAAGTACGGCATGATATAATTCACATATATGACGCTTGCCTAAACAGCATGGCATTGCATAATTCACATACATAATGCCTTGCAACAAGATAACATTGCATAATTCACATATATAATGTCTTGCAACAAGATGGCATTGCATAATTCACATATATGGTAATTAGACACTAAACAGGTGGCATTCACACAAAGCATGTCTAAACTAAGCAAATGACATAACAATGCAAGATACCATACGCACGATATGAGCAACATAACCCTGCCAAGTTAGAGCATGCACCTCGGGGGGGGGGGGGAATATGACTGGTCATCTATCTCTGAATCCTCCTCTGAGGAGCTATCGGTAACCAGCAAGACATGCGCTTTGTCAGATAGCATTGTCTGCTCTGAAGACCTTGTTTCCACTCCAGATTTTTCCATGACCGTGCCGAATGGCTGATGCATAGGAAGAGTAATTGAATGTACTAAAATTGTTGACAAATTAAACACGTAATAAAAAAATGATGGCATGATATAATTCACATATAAGATGACTGGCTAACTAGGGTGGCATTGCAAAATTCACATATATGATGCCTGGCTAAACTAGATGGCATTGCATGATTCACATATACGATAAAGAAACTAAACAGATGGCATTGACACAAAGCATGTCTAAACTAAGCACATGACATCTTTAATGTATACAGTAAGCAATGCAAGGCACCATATGCATGATATTACCAACATCAGCATGCCTAGTTAGAGCGAAGACCTCATGGGGTAAATAGGAGTGGTCTTCTCCTTCTGAATCCCCCTCAGAACAGTTATCTTCCTCTTGATTACGATCTGAAATGGGTGGGGGGGATGCCTTTGCGCCCACCATGGAATGACGTCTGCATGAAATTTTATTGCCACGCAAGGCTCGTCTCTTTTGCTCTACATGATCAGTTCCATTGTGTACAATAACTGTCATGCATAGGAATAAAACATAGTGAGATTATGTAAGGAGTGCATGCACAAATCCAGAGTGATGGTAGCAAACTGTGGATAGACCCAAAACCAATGATAGCAGGCAGATAATAGCTTTAGTTAAAAAATACAGATAATGGCTCCTTTAATGTTTGTTTGCACCCAACATGAAACTCATAGTAGACACCGGAGATTAACCAGATAGTAGACTGATAGTACTGATTGCTGCCCCAATATGTACCCCACAACATTTTAAAAACTCAAGTTTCAGTATTAGTTTGGACCTGACTCGGAGTCTAATAGATGAACACGACGATAATGTAGCATGTAATCATATCAAGCGACGCATAACGTAAGCAGACACGGAAGAGTGCGACCTCTCTTGTGGACCCGTGTAGTCCTCAAGGTCATCTGCTTAGTTGATGATGGTAATGCAGTTGTCATGGCTGCCGGCGGCGGGGAAGAAGATCTGAGGCGGTGAAAGACAGTCTGGAGAGCGGATCCCTGCTGTGGTGAACCCTTCCATCGTTGAGAGCTGAGCTGGGGTGGAACACAGCACCGCAGGAGTAGGACAAACCACACAAGGTTTTCTTTGACACATATCTGTAACAGAAGTAATTGAGTAAGGGCTTGTCTGAATTTCAGGATTCTAACAATGTAGGGATAGGAAATAGACAGGAATAGGATAGGAATGCACGTGCAAAATAGGGAATTTAAAAACACAGGATTTCTGCCAATCTGGGTGTTTGATTCACAACAATTAGAAGATCACATGATGCAAAAAAGCATGGTGAGATTAAGTCAAACCACAAGAAAATGTACAGTTGTAATGCTATTATGCTACTATCTCTTAGTCTTGTGCTTGATGAATAGGAATATGAAAAGGAGGACAAGTGGAAATTAAAATTCCTACGGTTTTTCTTTCAAGGAGACAGTAAAGGAACAAATCCTACAGTTTTCCTTTGCTCCATTCCTTTGCACCAAATTCATGAAAAGTAGTACCATAGACAGTTTTCCTTTGCAACAAATCCTACGGTTTTCATTTGCTCCATTCGTTTACAGTTTTCCAATTCCTATGTTTTTCATTCACTTTTCCTTTCAAGCACTGGCGATTCTAGTAGGCAGGCTTGAGCAAGGAAAATCCTACACTAAAAAATGTTTTTGTGCTACTTCTATTACTTTGGGCCCAGGCCACTGCCATACTAGCTCAACTCCCAGGCCCATCGACAAATGCACAACTCAAACGCGCAGAGATAAATAATGATGGCGTTCAAGAGAGTCCATCAAGGATAGCTAAGTTGCCTGGTACGTCACTGCTTGTCATATAGTAGGATAAAATAATCGTATTTCCCGTTACTACGAGTGGTCAGTGGACAATATATATAACATGTAGAGTAAAAAAGAGATGCAACAAGTGTACAACCTCTTTGGCGAAGCCATGTCGATCTCAGCGTGATTGGGTTGGCCGGTGAGGATGCTCCGGCTGACTTGGCTATTGGAGGAGGGGAAGAAGATCTTAGGCGTCTGGAGATGGAGCCCGAGGTACTGCTCCGCTGTGATGGAGGGTTTCGTCGTTGGAGCAGCTCTGGTGAGTTGTACGACGCCGAGGCTGAAGCAGGACAAGAGACACAACGTTAACCTAAGTGGAATTCTAATAGCATCTCCAATACATGACGTAAAATACATAACCACAAAGTGCTAGATGTAAAATACATCAGCCGCTCATCTCTGAACTTAACTGTCGAAACTAAATTTAACTGTCGAAACTGAAATTAACTGTCAAAACTGAACTTAACTGTCGAAAATGAATTTTGCTGTTGAAACCGAATTTTGCTGTCAAAACTGAATGCACTAGCAAGGTGAGGCTACACGTCGGTCGACTAACTTTTTCATCTGCGGTCAGTCGATTTTGCAGTCGTTGGATACGAAATCAAGGGCTTGCAGTTCATCTTCAACCTCCACCCCCTGAGCCGCCAGCCACCATCGGCCAAATAGCAGCCCCCCGCCGCCCGCGGCCGGCGGTCCGCCGCCCCGCCCGCCCCGAAAACACTCCCCACCGTCGGTCCGCCGCTGCCCCGGCCATCCCTCTAGGCCCCCCCGTGCCAAGATTTTTCTCACGCGATCCCCACGCCACCGCCCCGCCAACAACCCGCCATTGCCGGTGACCACCGCCCCCACCCTGAACCCTAAGATAGATAGTGGGGTACCTCTCCGATGAGCCCCCCTCCCCGATGCAGCTGGTTCTTCCTTCACCCTGGTGAGCCCCCCCCACCCCCTGAAGATCGACTGACCCAAAAGTTGATTCAGTCAACTGAAGTGTAGCTAAATCGGAGCAGCATCGCAAGCAAGAGCAAGAGCAAGAGCAGCAGCGCGAGCAAGAGCAGACCAGGCAGGGGACCGAGAGCAAGAGCAGAGCAGCAGCACGAGCAAGAGCTAAAGTAGTAGTAGCTCCTACTGATGTGGACATTGCCGCCGAGGGAGCAACGCCGTGGAGGAAGTGGCCGGCGATGCCGCTGTGGATGGAGCCGCGCCGTGTCGGCTCGGGACCGAGCGTCGACAGCACCGTGAGATCGAATCAAGAAGAAAATGTGGCGATTAGTGTAGAACCTCTTTGGTGGTGCCGATTAGGCCGCAACTTCATCCGAGGAAATGGTGATGATGATGCTCTTCCGGTGGTGCAGGTGAAGACGGCGGTGTGGGAATGGAGGTGGCGCAAAAGATGAGGGTAACATCGGGGCAGCTCCTTGGAGGTAGAGGACGGGGTGGTTGAACTGGAGGGATGACGAGATCGACGACGGATCCTCATCCGGTACAGTGGATGAGGGACGTCGAGGTGTTGCTGTGGCCGACGGCATCGGGGAAGAGGCTCCGGCTGGGCGGCGGACGGAGCAGGGTGTGGGGTTTCGTCACGGGTTTTCGCAGCATCGGTGTCTGAATGGGTGGGCGGATGGGATGGCAGTGGGGAACCATAGCTTAGGGACGCGCTTGTCCGAAATGTGGGGTAAGTTACGAAGGTACCCCCACCGATTTGAGGCGGTTCTTTCGGTTCAGGGGTACCACAGGCATTTTGCGTGTCGGGATTTCATAGGAGGTGGGAGTTTTCGCGGGCGTTGTAATTTCGGAATAGCAAGGCGCGTGTTGAGATGGAGGGAGTTGTCAGAGCACAAGGAGACAAAGATATATCTTAAATATTTCGGGCTAACAAGGCGCGGGTTGAAGAGGCAGAAGTTTCACAACACGATAGACAGAGACGCTAGCTTGAATTTTCGACATAACAAGGCGCGATTTGAAATTTCGGAAGAACAAGCTTAACGTGTACCCAAGAAAATGACAATTTGCACCTCAACACGCACGACACACACACAAACACCATTTGGACTAGAGTAAGGTACACGTGCATTGCACGCATGAGATTTGGCAACCAAATTATGAATAAATACCACATTATAGCATGTAAGCTTTGAGTCATATATGCATGATGTAGATGTTCGATTAATTCTTATAGTTTATTTCATTCAAAATCATCTAGTTTTTATAAGAAAGCTAATCTATTTTAAGATTCATGGAATTATGCATTGTAAGACATAAAGTAAAAACAAATAATGGCAAATCATGTAGAAAAACATTTGGGCAATTCTGATACGGAAGATTCTAGAACAAAGAAGAAGTGCTTGTGTTTTGATGTTTGTGCATTATGCTTAAGTTCAACCATGGAGTCTTCTAGATTATACATGTGGCGAAATCTGGTGGAATCTAGATGATATCCAACGGCCAGTAGTGCTCAAATTTGCCATCTTTGGACCATCAGATTCGCATCATCCAACGATCATCTTTCAAAGTTAAAGTTACCCGCACACAATATAAAAAATATAAAATATAATATATATATAGGGGTATAGATATAGATATGTGATGCGAAAGCCACCCATCATCTCCAATTAGAATAGTGTGTCCATGCACGGATGTGACGTGACCAAATGATGTCTACCATCGGTATCTCAAATTCAAATGAGTCTGGCCTTGTTCAATGTGTATATATTACAACATGCTCGTTTCCAAACCACATCGCGCAGATCTCCGTTATATTCATGCATGCATGGGTTTCAAACATCAGGATCTCTTATTCAAATATTTGAATTTAACTTTACATTGATTATGACCTCACCTAGTCTTTTACACCCACACAGTCGTCTTATCTTTATAATTGTAACACTAACTTTCTCTCGTGCATGCATGCACACACACTACCAGTCGGCATTATCCATCGCACACATGTAATCTTTTTCTTCAGGCCGGTCTCCCATGAAGGCACACACCCACACACATCGCCCTCTCCATCATATCGGGCATTCTTTATCTCTCACGCGTGCATGCGCAATGATCGATGTTCATCTATGTATGTGTGTATATAGCTAGGTCTTTCATAGTTTTCCACACAAACCGATCAATCGATATATCCAGTGAGGTCTCACCCTCTTTCCCACGTCCACATATATCAATCTATACCTCTCTATATAGGATTAACATATATAGATAATACACCCACATTAATTATATATCCAACGTCCCCCTCTCATCATCCATGCCTTCTGCTTCATCTCTCAGACGCATGCACAATGGCAAAGACAGGGGGCAGTTAGGGCCCTGCCCCCCCTAACATAACTATATATCGAGGCTAATATGAATGGGATCATTAGACAATTGCTGCTAAAAATGGCTTAAGTTCATGAATTGACCCTCCTCGTAAAGGATTAGCAATGCTTGGCCCCTAACTCATTTATTTTTCATGGCTCCGCTGTCGGATTTAGGTTTCCGGCAGACCCTTGAGGTTCGAACTCTGGGGTGCGCGCGGAGATTTTGCCCTCTACCTACCTGCTCCTCGCCGACTCGCTAGGATCTAAACTACGGAAAGAACAACACAAGAGACACAGAGTTTATACAGGTTCAGGCCACCATAGTGGTGTAATACCCTACTCCAGTGTGTGGTGTGGTGGATTGCCTCTTGGGATGATGATGAACAATACAAGGAAGAACAGCCTCGCGAGGATCTGTTTTTGGCTGTTGCGATGAACTGCTAGGAGGAGTTCAGTCGCTCTCTCTACTGGCTTTCTAGTGAGGATTCTTGATTCTAGATCAGGTCCAGATGCCTCTACCCTGGGGGTGGCTAGTCCTTTTTATAGGCAAAGGCCTTGGGCCTCTTCCCAAATATTGAGCGGGAAGGGCGCCAACAATTGGCCATTTTGAAGGGGAACATCGGGTACACTTATCCTGACTAAAGTTGGTCCTCGCCTGTCAAAGGCTCTGGTGGTGACGCCTGCTTGGGCTCCACAATGACTTCCTTCCTGCCGTTGGGCTGGTCTTGGTCTTGTTGCACCGAAAGGGATGCCTTTGCTTGATGCTCTCGCCTGCGCTTGCTCCCTTTGCACCAAAGAGGAAAGGAGGACGCTGCGCGCCTGGTGCCCGACTGGCGCCCTTGGTCGTCATGGCTTGCGTCATGCGGCACCTCGCGAGGTACCCCGCCTTGAACTCTCCGCCTCCTCGTGAGCCAGCCTGATGAGGCCGCGCCTGAGGAAGCTCCTTGTCGTCCGCCCCGCGAGGCTTGGCCCCTCGCGAGGGTCTAGAGCTTGTGTTGATGAAGATGGGCCGTGTTGGGCCCCCTTTTGAGCCATGCCGCGGGCCGCAGGCAGGCAAGTCTGGGGACCCCCGTTCCCAGAACGCCGACAGTAGCCCCCAGGCCCAAGGCGCGCCCGGACTTGGCCGAGTGGAGAGGCGAAAGGGCAAGTGCGAAGCGCCGCAGGCCCTAACAGCCTGCGGCCTTGGACGCCGTGTGGCGGTTGATTGGACGTGGACAGCACTGTTCCCCCATCCCTCCTTATTTTGTGCCATGCTAGGCGGACTCGTAGTCGCACACAGCCGCTCCCCTTTTCGTCGCCCGAGCGTCCTCTGCCCTTCTTCCTCTCGAACTCCAGCTTCCTCTCCCAATCCAATCTCGAACCTTCCCCCCCTTTTTGCCGCCATGGCTCCGCCAAAGAAGGGAAGAGGGAAGAAGCCTATGCTGCCGCCTCGCTCACCGTCGTTGGCGGCCCCCACCGTCGATCGGTCGATCATAATCAATCAAGAGGGCTTGAGCAAGGTCAGCTCGGCTTTGGCTACCATCTTCAACGAATGCGGGAGAACGACGGCCTGGCCCGCGTCCCGCTTCTCCATCGATAGGATAGTCACCGAGGTCCGGTATTTCGTCGACGCCCTGTGGGCGGGACTGGTTCCCCATTTTTCCGATTTCTTCAACACCGTGCTCTCCCACTATTAGATCCACATGATGCATCAGGGTCCCGAATCCATTACCCTTCTCGTGGTCTTTGCCTTCGTTTGCGAAGCATAGATGGGCATCCTTCCTTCGGTTGCCTTGCTGCGCCACTTCTTCTCTCTGTGCCTTGTCGATCCCACCCAATGCTCGGGGTGCGTGAGCTTCGTTGCTGCGCCTGAGACAGAAGCTTCAGGGATCAACTTCAGTCTTCCTCCGCCCGCTCCTGGGTTTCGCGAGCGATGGCTGTATGTGGACGTAGGGGTGCCCAGCCCCCTATTGTTGGAGCCATCTTCACCTGCTATCCCCAACTCAGGCTGGGGCCAGGAGACGCTCACGAGCTCCCGGCTCATCTTCGTCTGGCGTCGCTTCGCGTTCTTGAGGACGCTCGGCGTGACGGCGCCCAAGGTGATGAAGGAGTTCCAGCTACACCGCGTTGCCCCTCTCCAACGCCATTCTCACCGGATGTGGGCATTCAGCGGGCGTGAGGATCATATGAGGCTCCAGGAAGAGGACCTGACGCCTGAAGCGCTGAGGGAGGTGCTCTTGGTCTTGATTGGGGACCCCAACCCCGGCAGCATCCGGCACGGGGGGGCCTTGCTGTACCTCTGCCCGAACAGAAGCGACTTTGTGAATCAGATGCCCATCTTCGACGAGTGGGGGTTGCGCCCAGCTGGCCTCCAGGGGCCTCGCGAGAACCCAGTGGTGGTGGCCGCGCTTGAAGTCGGCCAAGGCGACTCTTCCTCAAGTGGCGGAGCAGGGAGGCATGAGCCGCCGGAGGCCGAGGGGGCCCCTGCCGAGGTGACGACGCTGGGCGGCGCTCATGAGGGAGCAGCCCCTGAGGCTCATGCTGCTGTGGCTGAGAGCGGCCAGCAGCCGCCCGCAGCACCTGCGGCTGAGGCCCCTGAGGCCCCAGCTGCTCTTCTTGGTGAGGCGACCGGTAGTGCGCATCAGGCAGACGCCCCAGACACGGGTCGCCTTAACGCTTCTTCCTCGCCGCTGGTTGACCCCTGCGCTCGACTCCTGGGACGCTTCCACGTGAACTTCGAGGCCCTCCGGAAGAGAAGGGAGGCCCTGGATGACAATTACCCTTGTCGCCTGCTGAAGCGTAGGAAGTACTTCGCCACCGATGAGTAAGCCTTCTTCCTTCCCAGCTCCTGATCCTTCCGTTGCTTTTCCTGATCCTTGCTCCACACGGCCCTTCCCGCCGAGTTCACGGAGATGACTGAGGAGCCATCCCCCTTGTCTCCGCCCTCTCCACCGTCTCCGAGAAATCCGAGCAGCAGAGCCCTTGTGGTGAGGCCAATTGGAGAGGTGCACCATACTGAGGCGCATCGCGACCCCGCGCGCCTCGCGACCTTCTTTCGCGAGCCTTCTCGTGGCATAGCCAGCCTGCCGTGGACTTCTCGTCTGGTCGTGGACCGTGATTGGCTGGGGTACTCCCTGCGCTCTTCATTTGGGGGTGTACTGGCTCCAGGTCGTGCTTCTGGCGAGGCGTGGCCGGTCGCCTCGAGGGCGCCAGCCCCCAACCCCTTGCCCGGAGGGGGAGTGTTGATTCGTGCCCCCCGGCGCTCGCTTGGGGCGGATGATGGTGCGGAAGACGTACTCGAGCGTGCCCGGGAGCGTCGCGCTCTTCGCGAAGGGTTTCTTCGGAGGGCGGCTGACGCGGTGAGCCTACTTGGTGAAGAGCTCGCTGATGAAGACGCGCGTCTTGAGGCCGAGGGCCTGCGCCTGGTTGCGGAGAGGCGCGAGCTGGAGGCGGCTCTCGCCCGCGCGCGCTATCAGCGCGATCTTGACGATGAGGGGGCCAAGGCGTCACTGGCGGCCTCTCGGGAGTTCCGTTCCCGGGCCATCGAGGAGGTCCGGGAAGCTGACCAGCGGCGAGAGGCGACGGAGGAATGGGCACGGGAACTCCTGGCCCGGTGCCACTGACTGGAGGAGCAGGTGGCCTGGCTCGCGTTGATGAAGGTGGCTTCATGCGACCCAGCGGAGCTCCAGAAGCGCGAGGAAGCGCTGAAGCTGGAAGCTGCTGAACGCGCACGCGAGTATGAACGCCTGGAGACGAGGGAGCGCTTGGTGATGTAGGCTGAGGACGATGTCGCTGCGCGGGAAGCCCGCGTCCTGGAGGAGGTCGGACGTCAGGTGGTGACGGCGCGCTTGAACCTCGAGCGCGAGTTCGAGGAGAGCCTGGGGCTGATCTGGACCGAGGCTGAAGGTAGGACCGCTGTCTTGAGGGTCAAGCTGGAGGAAGCGACGCGGCGGGTCGATGCTTTGCGGGCCGCACTGGAGGTGGCGCAGGGGGAGTCAACTACTTCCCATGCCGAGGCGCTTCTCCTTCGCCAGCGGGTGGACGAGGCGAAGGCCGTCGCGCACCAGAATGCGGACGAGATACGCCAGCGGCGGCTCCTGGAACATGAGCACGGCCCCATGCTCACCACGTTTCGGGAGAGAGCCAACACGGCCTTGGGTAACATCTGCAAGGTGGCTGTCGGGGAGCCGCATGCAGTTAACTACGCTGTCAACCTTCAGTTCTTCATCGACGTGGTGACGCAGCTGGAGGTGCGGTCAGACAGGGCCAACAGGTTGGTGGAGGAGAGGAGCCGCGCCCTGCTCGGGCGCGCCTTTTCCCGCGTCTTCAGCCATCTCCAAAACATGGATCCCCACTTCGACTTCGACGCCGCCATCGCCCCAGTCCCCCAGGCCGCCCGGGACGACCTGGCGTACTGGGTAGAAGACAACATGGACGCTCTCGTCAGGGCCTTTGCTTCAGACAATGACGACGCGATCGTGGCCGCCGACGAGGGCGGCATGGTGAACGGTCCTGACGCCGCTGGTGACGATGCAGAGCGTGATGGCGAGGCCAGCGACGCCAGCGACAGTTCAGGCGGTGCTCCTGAGGATGCATTGGGGGATTTATTCGACTAACCGCGTATCGTTCCCGTTTCCTTTACCCTGCATGAATAGAACTCAGGTTTTGACCTGATGGTTGTAAGAGCATTTTGGGAGGGGGTGCCCCTCATGTAAAACTCATGTTCAGCGTACTAGTGGATGCTATATCACCCATATGCCCGCGCCAAGTAGTTGGCTAGGCGACGAGCCAACTGGCTAGTTTACCTTTGTCCCGTGCGGGCCCTGAGATAGCTTGCGGGAGGCTGTGATGTCTCGAGTGTCTCCTGATCGAATTCGTAGGACCTGCAGTGAAAGACCTCCTGAGACGATGCGACGGCGGCAGTCTGGGCTGCATGCAAGCTAGGCCGGACCCGGCTCGCGGGGGGCTCACGAGGGGAGGCAGCTGAGGCGAAGTGGTAACCGAAACGCGAGAGATTGCTTGAACGAGACTAAGCACCCCTTCCCCAAACACACACAAATCTCAAATTCAAGTCCAACTTAAATCCAGCGGGGGAAAGCAACAACCAAGGGAAAACCAATGAAAACAGAAAAAGGCCGCGTCCAGCACCTAGTCTAGTCTTGGACGTCTTCTCACCAGCGCGAAGCTAAGTGCTTCCACTGGGCGTGGGAGGGAGCCCCAGGGCCTGAGGCCGGCACCCCTGAGACTCCAGGGCATGTACAGCCCCACTCATTATTACGTGAGAGTGTCATGGGGCGGCGAACTTCACAGGCACTGGGCCTTCTTCACAGGTATCGGCCTTGCTTCATATCGCCAGACGAGGGCCCCGCCTTGCGCCACACTCTAGTGCCATCAACGACGACCGGAAACCAGGACGCCGCCGATGGGGTAGAGTGGTTGCCAGTGGCAGGCCCTGAGGCACCTCCCCAGCAGAGGGCCTACCTCCTGAGAACGCCTTGCTCCGAACGCCGTGGTGGTGATGCCGGATCCCGGCCCCTCTCCTGCAGCCCCCGACGCCCTCCTCCTGAGGGGTAGGAGACCGCGGGAGCGGGGCAGTTGCTCGCTGTGGCGACCTGCACCTCCTGCGATCCATGATTAGTGTATGCCTGCTCCTGAGGAATTAGCGGTACCCGATAATCGTCGCTTCTAGCGTGGCCGGTGGGGCCGTCCCGGGGCTCCTGGAAGAGCTCAGCTTCTGGCACCTCGTCCCCCCAGCTTGGGCTGAGGAGCGAGCCTTGTTCGCCCTCATGCGGGTTCCCTTGGTCCATCATGTGGGGCACGTATTCTTCTGGGGCCGTCATCCCGAAGGCCGCGCCATAGTGCTCTGTGTGCCATGCAGCTCTGCTTGATGTGCCAACCTGGGGGTGGTAGCGCGGTGGCCCACTGGGGCCGTGGGTCGCGATGAGTCCTTCTTCGCTGGCCGGAGGCGGAGTCAGCGCTGCCGCTGGCCCGGTGCTGACAGCTTCGCTGGTGTTGGAGTAGCCTTAAAGCCCGCGGGCGCGCGTGGAGCCCCCGCGCTGGCCGCCCTGGAACTGAGATGGGAGCTGGGTGCAGAAGGGGTGAGCCCCCGAGGCAGCAAAGCCCAGGAGCTCTGCCACCCGCTCTAGCAGTATGTCGCGGCCGCCTTCCATCAGCCTGCACTGCAGCAGCTGTGAGCGCGGCCCTTGAGTTCGCCTGCACCCGGCGGGTGTACGGCGTCGTGGCTGTGGCGTGGTTGGGGGCCCTTGCTGCCGACCGCGCCTGCCTGGGGCACAGGGTTGCCCGGGGCTAGTGGCTCTACGCGGGCGGGCCAAGCCGCCCAGGGATCAGGGTTGCCCGCCTGGTCGCCTGACATGGTGGTGACGATGCGACGGGACGCGAAATGGCAGAAGGTGGATCCCGGCGCACCCCTACCTGGCGCGATTTAGGATTTCACCAGACCCTTGAGGTTCGAACTCTGGGGTGCGCGCGGAGATTTCGCCCTCTACCTACCTGGTCCTCGCCGAATCGCTAGGATCTAAACTACAGAAGGAACAACACAAGAGACACAGAGTTTATACTGGTTCAGGCCACCATAGTGGTGTAATACCCTACTCCAGTGTGTGGTGTGGTGGATTGCCTCTTGGGGTTATGATGAACAATACAAGGAAGAACAGCCTCGTGAGGATCTGTTCTTGGCTGGTGCGATGAACTGCTAGGAGGAGTTCAGTCCCTCTCTCTATTGGCTTTCTGGTGAGGATTCTTGATTCCAGATCAGGTCCAGATGCCTCTACCCTGGGGGTGGCTAGTCCTATTTATAGGCAAAGGCCCTGGGCCTCTTCCCAAATATTAAGCGGGAAGGGCGCCAACAATTGGCCATTTTGAAGGGGAACATCGGGTACACTTATCCTAACTAAAGTTGGTCCTTGCCTGTCAAAGGCTCTGGTGGTGACGCCTGCTTGGGCTCCACAATGACTTCCTTCCTGCCGTTGGGCTGGTCTTGGTCTTGTTGCACCGAAACGGATGCCTTTGCTTGATGCTCTCGCCTGCTCTTGCTCCCTTTGCACCAAAGAGGAAAGGAGGAAGCTGCGCGGCTGGCGCCTGACTGGCGCCCTTGGTCGTCATGGCTTGCGTCATGCGGCACCTCGCGAGGTACCCCGCCTTGAACTCTCTGCCTCCTCGTGAGCCAGCCTGATGAGGCCGCGCCTGAGGAAGCTCCTTGTCGTCCGCCCCACGAGGCTTGGCCCCTCGCGAGGGTCTTGAGCTTGTGTTTATGAAGATGGGCCATGTTGGGCCCCCTTTTGAGCCACGTCGCGGGCCGCAGGTAGGCAAGTCTGGGGACCCCCGTTCCCGGAATGCCGACATCCGCCACTGCGCGCAACAGCGCAGGTTCTTGCCCCCTCTCTCTAAATATCGATCTCGCACTTGTGCATTTCTTCAGTCTCCCTCCACTCGGCCCCTCGCACCATCTTCTAGCCCCCCACCGGATTTTGCCACATGTACAATCTAGCAGACTCCATGGTTGAACTTAAGCATAATGCACAAACCTCAAAACAACAGTGGTTCTCTTTTGTTCTAGAATCTTCCGTATCATAACTGCCCAAACTTTTTTTCTAGTTGAATTGCCATTATATTTTATTACTTTCTGCTTTACAACACACAATTCCATGAATCATAAAATAGATTAAGGGCATCTTTGATTCAAAGGATTCTCAAAGGAAATTTTGGAGGATTCTAATCATTAGGAATATTTCCTATCTAGGTTGTTTGATTCGTAGGATTGTAGACCATAGGAATTTTTCCATACGATTCATTTGCACTAGATTTCATAGGAAACATCCCATCCACTCAAATCTCTTTGAAAGAATTCTATGTTTTTTCTATGCACAATCAAACAGTCGTACAATCCTGTAGGATTCAAGACGACATTCCACTATAATCCCATGTTTTCCCTATTCCCACGTTTTGGAAATCCTACAAATCCAAGAGGCCCTAGCTTTTTTATAAAAACTAATTGATTTTGAATGAGATGAACTATAAGAATTAAACGAAGGTCTACATCAGGCATATATGACTCAGAGCTTACATGTTATAGTGTGGTATTTATTCATAAATTGGTTGCAAAATCTGATGCGTGCAATGCACGTGTACCTTACTAGTACTTCGAGTATGTGCAAAACACGTAAATTAGAATTCCAATGGCACGCTATACAGTGTCTCTCTTACAGTTCATGAAGCCACGTGGCACATGTGGAGGCGTTGTCGCGACCTCCTTGCGTGGATTGATCATAGTGACGTGCTGCTAGTTCCAGAAGAATGTACTCGTCCTCCCTGAGCCATACTGGCGGTACATGCATGAAGCGAAGATGTGCACGTACGCCACCCACGCACTCATTCCCTCGCACGCACATGCGGGTACACGGGCGGACGCAGTTTTGTACCAAGATCCACCCCATGTGATAATTTTACGCGTGTAAAGTCGTTCACTTCATTGATGGTCAATTAATAGAGCGCATGAAAATTGAGTGGACGTGAGGGCAGAAGAAAGACATTATTACTCCATTGCGCGCATGCGAGTAGTTAAATCATGGGTTGCTAGTAGTACTTCCATTGGTCTCCTTCGTATTTTGTGCCAATTTTTGATAGTAACATCATATTTACGCATTTGAGCAGTGCAGTCTACCTGAAATTTATGTTCCGCTAAACTCATCGGGAGCCGTTTTGGGCCTCGAAACCAAAACCATCAATTAATCTTTACCTTGTTCCCATCACATTCGAAAGCCTACTCACACCTGCTAGTACTTACCAAACCTGAATGTGTTCCCACTATGCAAGTATTAGTACTAGTGCTAGTACTTAGGTTATAAAAAGGGGAACTACCTAACCAAAAATTACTCTACCTTTCCTCCTCATAAGTGCTTCTTCTTCGTCCGTCCTTGCTATGGCCGGTGAGCAGAGCTCTAGGTCTAGAACTAATCGTAACAAGGGAGCGAGAACCAAGGCTACGGAAAAAAAGAGGGCTCGCCGCCACGCAGAGACCTCGAAAGATCTCTCACGGGCAGGCGATGGCTCCCAGGAGCGCCCTAGCCGTGGAGGCGAACATGCCGAGCCGGCGGCGCTGGAGTCGTTATCCCTTGACGGCATGCCCGATCAGCTCAATAAGCACCTCAATAAGCAGAGGGAGTTCATCCAAGGCTTGGTGGAGCTGTTGAAGGAGAGCCTCGACGACATGCCCGCTTAGCTCAATAAGCAGGGGGAGTTGACCGCCGGCTTTGTGATGCTGTTGAAGAATAGCATTGCCCCGGAGAAGAAGGTGACCGGCGAAATCCTGTGACTTTAGGAGGACAAGGCGAAGCTCTTCCACGAGATCGACCTGTTGAAGGAGAAGAACGCCGGCTGGAAGAAGCTGCATGAGAATAGTAGTTCCTCGATGAAGATGCTGCAGGCCCTCGTCATGGAACAGAAGGAGGAGTTGGCGAAGCTCCGCATTGAGCACCCGGCTGCTGTCAAGGTACATAATGCGGCCGTGGAACAGATGATGAAGGCTCGTGTCGAGAAATCCCGCGTCATGGACAGAATGAAGAAGATGGCGGAGGAGACGCGCAAGGAGATGGAGGTCGTGGAGGCGATGAAGAAGAAGTTACGACTCCATGGTGAATTAGATCATTTGGGGTGATAATCTTCCTTCTTCTTTTGCTCCTGTGTTTCATATTTTGCTTCGGGTGTTTCACCGCATGTGTCACGTTCTCTGCGAGGCATGAATAGAACAATGCTTTTTTTTTGAGGGAATGAATAGAACAATGCTAACAATGAGATGACTAGCGAGTTAGATCATTTTTTATCGCCATATGGCACTGGGCTGACATTTTTTGTGCTCCTCCGTCGTAGTACAACTCTAGTGGAAAACTTGAGTATATCGCACGGTTCTTTGCTCCTCCTCAAGTCATCGCCGCATTTATACGAGCAGTCAAATCACAAGGCCCCGCCTTCCAGCAGTAATGAGCCGTCAAATCCCAAAGGCCCTCGCCTCTCGTGAAACCGACCAAGCTAGACTGCCCGCCCTCTAGCCTTTTAAATAATGTATACTTTTGTACAGTAGTAGTATCGATGGATTGCGCCTGGTAAATATAGAGAGCGCTCGTTCCCAAATTATGCATATAGTACTATTAAAAAGGCTAGTCACAATAATGGTGTCCACCACAACCCACCCCTCAAATAAAACTAAGCATCCTGGAATTCTTTGACAAAACTAAGCACCCTGAAATTCTTTGACAACTAAACTGCTGACTATATGATGTTGGCCATATATATTGTACGTATATAATGTGAAGAAACAAGTGGTAGTACTATACCAACTAAAAGATGAAATGTAAGAAATACTAGTATGTACGTACTGAAGAGTTAAAGTATTGAGAAGAAACATAACATAGTTCTGCTGGGGGCTCAGCACAACACACCCCTCAAATTAAATTAAGCACACCTGAAATAAACTTTGCAACTATTCTGGTAGACACTGCATTAGAACCACCATGAGCAACGATGCAGCCACCTTACTCGGAGTCCTCGTCCACGTCCTCGACTTCGTCCTTGTCCTTCTTCCTCTTGGCCGATACTTCTTTGCTTGAACCGCACACTTGGCTCTTGCTCTTCATCCAACCCTTGTAGATATTGAAACAAAGGTAGCCATCCATTGCAGCGTAGTGGATGTGGTCTATATCTAGTACATTCTGCTGCCATGCATAACGATGAAACGTGTATGGAGGTTTCTCCAGTTTATTGTACGAAGGATGAACCATGGCTCCTGCCAGGGTCAGCATTGAAGGCTGACGAGAGGACACCATCCGATTCTTCTGGAGGTCGAAGGGGTTGCCTACAACGAGGCCTATCAGACCCATGACTTCTTTGTCGTTCGTAAAGTCTATAGTGACGAATTTGACTAGGTTGCTCTCGAGGAAGTTCTTAAAGTCTAGGCATTCAACGTCGGCATGGCATATGTGGTAGACCAAGCATAAGTCATGCACGCAAACTTGGATCACGGCGGGCTTCTTCCTCTCTTCGTCCTTTAGATCCTTCTATCATCCCAGGACTGTGGTGTACTCAACATCTAGCACAGCGACCCACTCATCATCTGAGTTTTCGAACATGCGTTTGAAGCGAGAAAGGCATCCTTTCACCGTCGCGGAAGAACGGGTGTAGATGACGTCGAACTCATCGCCGGTGATGGTTCTAACCTTGTACTCACCGCCGATCATGGAGATTTGGGACGCCATGGATTTGGGAGGAGGGTTAGGATTAGTGGAACTGTCGTAATGTGAAAGGACGGGACGACTAGGAGCAAACCGCCGTAGTATTGAAGGACTTGCGGGGACGAGTAGGAGCGAACTGCCAGTGTGCGAATGCCAGGGTAGTGGCTTTCCATTCTCCCATGATACGGGCTTCCGAGAGCCCTTGGATCTGAGATCGAACGGTTGCACGGCGTGATTCTAGACCTATGGGTGAATATCCTATCCTGGAGGGTTATTCTGCAAATTTTCAGCAACTTAGCATGCGACCGTTTGATCTCAGATCCAAGGGCTGCCAGTAGCCCGTATCATGGTCGCGCCTACCACGACCGTCGCGTCGCTCGCACGGTCGTGCCCTTGGAGATTTAACACGGTGTGTTAGGCTATCTGATGTTGGCATGTCATACATAGTCATCACTTAGTCACTCATACTACAACAAGGTTAACTATAAGGTTGGCTATAAGTGTATTTTTTTACTTCTCTCTATCTCTTTCTTTGTACTCCCTCTGTCCCATAATATAAGAACATTTTTGACACTAGTGTAGTGCCAAAAATGTTCTTATATTATGGGACATAGGGAGTACTAGTATTTATTGCATTTGCCAAGGAGTGACCTTTTCCAATGAAATGGTGTGCTTATTAGTTTTTTGTTGCTAAGTTTCCTTCATTTAATTAGCTATAGACTCAAAATTGTCTTTTCAGCTAGGTACACACGCTTAGCACCGTTTCTTCCTTGGGTCACCAAACTAGTCTCTCTCTTCTTGATTAACTTGCCACATCAGACTTTATGCCTATGTGGCAAGCTTAGCACCTGTAGGAGAAAGTAAGGCTGCTTGTAATGGGAGTATGATAGGTACTAGTATCATGCATGCCAACTATGCAATCTTGATGAGGTGACGTCGAATTAAATGAAGAAAAGAGAGAGTTGAGTATCATAATATGATACTGTATCATATTAAATAATGTGCTACTATGTGTCATGCATGACAATAAATAAACTATCCTATGATACCAACACATGATACTATGCATTACAGATGTAGTATCATACAAAAGTATCATATGCATGATACTAGTATATGATACTCTTCATTACGACCAACCTAAGTACAATAGTGCGCTTTACATGGAATTTTTGCATATGTGGAGGAAAGAGAGGCAAGGAAAAAGTGGAGAAGTGGGCTCTCATGCAAGAGCCAGCCTCTACTACATGGTGGAACATTGGGAGAGGCACCTGCATGGAGGTGGTCAGGAATCGGGAGACTCACACCGGTCGTAGTGTCGCAGTTAAAATGATAATGGCAAATCAAATCACGTGGCCCCACTTGTCCAGTAGTAACTCGCTATCAAATCACACAACCCTACGTTTGCAGCAGCCTACTCCCTCATCTTCTCGCATCTCCATCGAACCGACTAGGCGGAACTGCCCCGCCTACCATGCAGGAAAAGCCCCGCCCTCGACTTTTAAATAGTACTAAAGTATACTAATTTTATATCCACGGATTGCGCCATGGAGCAAAGCCTCTAGAAAACGGAGGTACACATGTACAGAGTATACAACATGCCCTTCGCATTCGCGTCACACCCTAGACGGTCGGTCGGTCTGGCACGCTGCTCTCCGAATGGAACGCGCATCATATTGCATTTGCACACACATGTGGGACCGCAATTGAGAACCGACCATAGGCACACTCCCCGACCCCGCAAGTCGGGTGACTTAATAGAAGAGGGAGACGAGCAATAGTACTAGAGAAGTGTTGTACTAATACCTTGGTGCCTGGACGATCCCTGCAAGACACGGAAGATCAGTTCGTCCATGCATGTGACCAGACTCCAGCAGACACGCCTGGATTGGCTATCGTCTACATATCGTGCAGGCTTTTTTGTACATGGCTGTAGTTGTGGTGAGAAATCTCAAAAAAGGTTTCTTGTCATCTCGCAAAATTAGGTGTCATGTGCTTCGGATCACTGCGAGGGTTAAACAGCGACAACTGAGTTGGGCTAATCATTGGGGGCACATGCACGAAGACTACTCGGCTGCCATCTAGGTCAAGACGGCTATGTTAATTAGGACATTTATCGATGGAAACCATTTCTACGAGTTTATCTTTAATTTGAGCTTTGTTCCTCGTATAGTTTGTCCATCGGGATCCATGTTGTCTCCTTTGGGCAGTGAGGTTATGATTTCTTGTCATGTGGCATTTTTTTCGTGTTATATGTTATAATCCGGCGCTTCAGATGAAAATGACGACAACTGCGCCTACGGGCCACATGCATGAAGACTTCTTGACAGTCATTGACGAGGTCAAGCCGGCTCCGATAGACAAAAGAAAACTAGTACTACTCCACTATATACGCAGGATCCTTGATAACCCACAAGTATAGGGGATCGCAACAGCTTTCGAGGGTAGAGTATCCAACCCATATTTATTGATTCGACACAAGGGGAGCCAAAGAATATTCTTGAGTATTAGTAGTTGAGTTGTCAATTCAACCACACCTGGATAACTTAGTATCTGCAGCAAAGTGTTTAGTAGCAAAAGTGGTATGATAATAAAGGTAACAGTAGCAAAGGTAAAGGTAAATGTTTTTGGGTTTTTTTAGTAGTTGTAACAGTAGCAAGGGAAAAGTAAATAAGCGAAGAACAATATGTGAAAAGCTCATAGGCAATGGATTAATGATGGATAATTATGCCGGATGCGATTCCTCATGCAATAGTTATAACATAGGGTGATATAGAACTAGCTCCAATTCATCAGTGTAATGTAGGCATGTATTCCGTAAATAGTCATACGTGCTTATGGAAAAGAACTTGCATGACATCTTTTGTCCTACCCTCCCGTGTTCAGCGGGGTCCTTACGGAAACTAAGGGATATTAAGGTCACCTTTTAATAGAGAACTGGAACAAAGCATTAGCACACAGTGAATACATGAACTCCTCAAACTACGGTCATCACCGAGAAGTATCCTGATTATTGTCACTTCGGGGTTGTCGGATCATAACACATAATAGGTGACTATAGACTTGCAAGATAGGATCAAGAACACACATATATTCATGAAAACATAATAGGTTCAGATCTGAAATCATGGCACTCAGGCCCTAGTGACAAGCATTAAGCATAGCAAAGTCATAGCAACATCAATCTCAGAACATAGTGGATACTAGGGATCAAACCCTAACAAAACTAACTTGATTACATGGTAAATCTCATCCAACCCATCACCGTCCAGCAAGCCTATGATGGAATTACTCATGCACAGCGGTGAGCAGCATGAAATTGGTGATGGAGGATGGTTTATGATGGTGACGGCGACGAATCCCCTCTCCGGAGCCCCGAACGGACTCCAGATCAGCCCTCCTGAGAGAGATTAGGGCTTGGCGGCGGCTCCGTGTCGTGAAACGTGATGAAACTTTTTCCTTGATTTTTTTCTCCCCGAGACGGAATATATGGAGTTGGAGTTGAGGTCGGGAGGTGTCTAGGGGGCCCATGAGATAGGAGGGCACGCCCTAGGGGGGGTGCGCCCCCTGTCTCGTGGACAGCCCGTGGGCCCCCTGGCCTTGATTCTTTCACGAAAAATTCTTATTAATTATGAAAAGTGCCTCCATGGATTTCCAGGACATTCCGAGAACTTTTCTTTTCTACACATAAAACAACATCATGGCAGTTCTGCTGAAAACAGCGTTAGTCCGGGTTAGTTTCATTCAAATCATGCAAATTAGAGTCCAAAACAAGGGCAAAAGTGTTTGGAAAAGTAGATACGTTGGAGACGTATCAACTCCCCCAAGCTTAAACCTTTGCTTGTCCTCAAGCGATTCAGTTGATAAACTGAAAGTGATAAAGAAATACTTTTACAAACTCTGTTGCTCTTGTTGTTGTAACATGAAAAGCCAGCATTAAAGTTTCAGCAAATATTGTGAACTAACCATACTAACAATAACACATAGGTCTCAGAATTAGTCATATCAATAGCATAATCAGCTAGCGAGCCATAATAATAAAACTCGGATGACAACACTTTCTCAAAATAATCATAACATGATATAACTAAACGGTATCTCGCTAGCCCTTTCTGAGACCGCAAAACATAAATGCAGAGCACCTTTAAAGATCAAGGACTGACTAAACATTGTAATTCATGGTAAAACAGATCCAGTCAAGTCATACCCAATATAAACCAATAATAATGAATGCAAATGACAGTGTGCTATCCAGCGGGTGCTTTTTAATAAGAAGGGTGATGACTCAACATAAAAGTAAATAGATAGTCCCTTCGCAGAGGGAAGCAGGGATTTGTAGAGGTGCCAGAGCTCGATTTTAAAATAGAGATTGAATAACATTTTGAGCGGCATACTTTTCCTGTCAATGCAGCAACTATGAGATGGCTGTATCTTCCAAACTACATGCATTATAGGCAGTTCCCAAACAAAATGGTAAAGGTTTATACTCCCCCAACCACCAACAAGCATCAATCCATGGCTTGCTCGAAACAACGAGTGCCTCCAACATACAACAGCCCTGGGGGAGTTTTGTTTGATTTTTTTGATTTGCTTTGATCTTTTTGGATCATGGGATTGGGCATCCCGGTTACCGACCCTTTCTCGTGAATGAGGAGCGGAGTCCACACCTCGTGAGAATAACCAACCTAGCATGGAAGATATAGGCAGCCTTAGTTGAAACATGAGCTGCTCGAGCATACAAAACAGAATTTCATTTGAAGGTTTGGAGTTTGCACATACAAATTTACTTGGAACGGCAGGTAAATACCGCATATAGGAAGGTATGGTGGACTCATATGGAACAACTTTGGGGTTTAAGGAGTTTGGATGCACAAGAAGTATTCCCGCTTAGTATAGGTGAAGGCTAGCAAAAGACTGGGAAGCGACCAACTGAGAGAGCGACAACAGTCGTAAGCATGCATTAAAATTAATTCACACCGAGTACAAGCATGAGTAGGATATAATCTACCATGAACATAAATATCATGAAGGCTATGTTGATTTGATTCAACTACATGCGTGAACATGTGCCAAGTCGAGTCACTTAATACATTCAAAGGAGGATACCATCCCATCATACCACATCATAATCATTCTAATAGCATGTTGGCACGCAAGGTAAACCATTATAACTCATAGCTAATCAAGCATGGCACAAGCAACTATAATCTCTAAATGTCATTGCAAATATGTTTACTTCATAATAGCTGACTCAGGAACGATGAATCATCATATTTACAAAAACAAGAGAGGTGAGTTCATACCAGCTTTTCTCATCCCAATAAGTCCATCATATATCATTATTATTGCCTTTCACTTGCACAACCGAACGATGTGTATAATAATAAGAGTGCACGTGCATTGGACTAAGCTGGAATCTGCAAGCATTCAACTCAAGAGAGAAGACAAGTAATATGGGCTCTAAGTTAAATAAACAATCATGCATATAAGAGCCACTAAGCCTTTTCAATATGGTCTTCTCGACCCCCAAAAGAAAGAAAAGAAAATAAAACTATTTACATGGGACAGCTCCCAACAAGTAAAAGAAGAACGAGAAATCTTTTTGGATTTTCATTTTAATTTCTACTACAAGCATGGAAATTAAACTAACTATTTTTTTTGGTTTTCTTAAGGTTTATCAAACACACAAGAAGAAAACTAGAAAAAGAAAATTAAACTAGCATGGATAATACAATGAAAGAGTATGAGCACCGACGACTAGTGTGTGAACATGAATGTAAAGTCGGTGAGAAATACATACTCCCCCAAGCTTAGGCTTTTGGCCTAAGTTGATTTAATATCATGGACCACCGCTACTCTCCCCGGTGTAGTGGGAGGTGTAATCAGGATACCACTGGCTGGTCAACTCCGGATCCCACTGGACAGATGATGCACGATAAGGGTCCAATTCAGGTTCTGGCTTAGGTTCAGCTTCCGGAGTAAAAGCTTGGGCTAGATGGTTGTTCACTGCTTCCGGCGTAACAAGGCGATTTTCTGCAAGCAAGTCAAATAACAGAGGTGCAGGCAAAATAATAAACTCAAAGTGTTTCTTATTGAATCTAAGTCTATACAAGAGCACCTTCTCTTCGTTGTCCACAATAAACTTGTGTGCTACCATGCTCTTGTAATCTAAAATGTGAGGAGGTAATTTTGTCTCCTCCTCCTCAAGGTGCCTAATGGGTATCTGAAAATGTTCAGCAAGGCGTGCAGCATAGATACCTACAAATATGGGGCCTTTTGTACAATTCAGGGCTAGCCCTTTAGCAACGACAGCACCCATACTAAAAGTACTGTCCCCCAGCAAAGCATGTTGAAGAGTAATAATATCTGGAACGCTCAAGTTTCCACTATTCCCACGACCAATCAAGCATCTACTAGCAAATATGGCAAAGTAGCGTAAAACAGGAAAGTGTATGCTAGAGACTTTTGCCTCAGAGCCCTTCTTTGGCTCTTCTACAACAATAGTTTTAACAAAACCATCCACATCTTCACGATGGGGTTCCTCTAATTCTCCCTCATAAGGTATCCTACACACCGCGCAAAAATCACGTAAAGGCATTTCTCTGAATTCATTATATAAATGAAATGATACTGCAGGCGATGACTTCTTAGGATAATAATAAAAGTTTTACATGAAAGTATTGGTAAGTAAGAGATACTGATCGATTCGGTCGTTCATGAAACCAGTGAGGCATGCAGTCCCAATTAAAGCATAAAAGTCTTCATGAATTCCGGCTTCTTTCAAGAAATCCTCACACGACCATTCACATGACCGTACTTCCGCTAAGCGAGGAAGATTATACTTGGGTTTTTCCTTCTCTTTGTCTTGTTTTTCCTTGGAGCTTTGGCTAGAAGAGCCTTTAAAGAACCTCCTTAACATTTTCTGAAAATTTCTGAATTTTTTAGTAACTTCAAAATAAAAGTGAATAAAACTAAACAAGATTGATAGCAACTACTCCTACAAGTGCCTAGAGCCAATATCATGCATTGGAATTGCTTGGGACCTCAAAAATTTAACATGCAAGCTCAAGAACATGGTCACCTATGCAGCAAAAATTTGCAATGAATAAAGAACTAGAACAAAAACTAATTGGACCAATGGGGGAGTCACATACCAAGCAACAATCTCCCAAAGCAGTTTTGCGAATGGAGCTTTGAGCTAAGAGATCAAAAATCACAGCAAAACGAGCTAGAACTCGGGCTTGAGCTGGATGGGGATTTTTTGGGTAGAAGATGTAGTGTGTGGGTGCTGGCACAAGTGGAGGGGACCCACCAGGGGCCCACGAGACAGGGGGGCGCACCCTCCTCTCTCGTGGCCTGGTGCTTGCCCCTCTTGCAGTGTTTTCAGTGCCTAAAATCCTCAAATATTCCAGAAAAAAAACATACTAAATTTGCAGGGCATTTGGAGCACTTTTATTTTCGGACTAATTTTTTAATGCATGGGTAATTCATAAAATAGATAGATAATACTATTTTTGCTTTATTTATTCTAAATAACAGAAAGTAAAAAGAGGGTACAGAAGGTTGTGCCTTCTAGTTTCATTCATCTCGTGATCATCAAAATGAACCCGCTAACAAGGTTGATCAAGTCTTGTTAACAAACTCATTCCGAATAACACGGAACCGGAGAAATTTCGAATAACACTAAGTTACCTCAACGGGGATATGAAAATCCCCAACTATAAGAATATCATACTTTTTCTTGACAGTAGGGAGAGGAAATTCAAAACCTCCAAAAATGATAGTTGGAACTTTTTCAATAGAATTGATGCCATGAACTTGAGATTGTTTCCTTGGAAAGTGAACCGTATGCTCATTACCATTAACATGAAAAGTGACATTGCCTTTGTTGCAATCAATAACAGCCCCTGCAGTATTAAGAAAAGGTCTACCAAGGATAATAGACATACTATCGTCCTCGGGAATATCAAGAATAACAAAGTCCGTTAAGATAGTGACATTTGCAAGCACAACAGGCACATCCTCAGAAATACCGACAGGTATAGCAGTTGATTTATCAGCCATTTGCAAAGATATTTCAGTAGGTGTCAACTAATTCAATTCAAGTCTACGATATAAAGAGATAGGCATAACACTAACACCGGCTCCAAGATCACATAAAGCAGTTCTAACATAATTCCTTTTAATAGAGCATGGTATAGTAGGAACACCCGGATCTCCAAGTTTCTTTGGCATTCCACCTGTCGGTGTCAAAACCGGCGGATCTCGGGTAGGGGGTCCCGAACTGTGCGTCTAGGCGGATGGTAACAAGAGACAAGGGACACGATGTTTTTACCCAGGTTCGGGCCCTCTCGATGGAGGTAAAACCCTACTCCTGCTTGATTGATATTGATGATATGGGTAGTACAAGAGTGGATCTACCACGAGATCAAGGAGGCTAAACCCTAGAAGCTAGCCTATGGTATGATTGTTGTAATGGTTGTTCGTCCTACGGACTAAAGCCCTCCGGTTTATATAGACACCGGAGAGGGCTAGGGTTACACAGAGTCGGTTACTATGGTCGGAGATCTACATATCCGTATTGCCAAGCTTGCCTTCCACGCCAAGGAAAGTCCCATCCGGACGGACACGGGACGAAGTCTTCAATCTTTGTATCTTCATAGTCTTGGAGTTCGGCTGACGATGATAGTCCGGCTGTCCGGACACCCCCTAGTCCAGGACTCCCTCAGTAGCCCCTAAACCAGGCTTCAATGACGACGAGTCCGGCGCGCATATTGTTCGGCATTGAAAGGCGGGTTCCTCCTCCGAATAATTCATAGAAGATTGTGAACACCAGGATAGTGTCCGGCTCTGCAAAATAATTTCCACATTCCACCGTAGAGAGAATATTATGTACACAAGTTCAATCTGCTGACGTATCTTGTAGCATGACGTCACGCCACTACCAAGCCTTTACTTGAATCGTTTTTTATTATACCACCTCAGCGCGTTTAGCGAAGTGGTTTCCTTGGCACGTCTTGTCGAAGCAGAGATCGTGTTCCCCTTATTCTGGGATTCTCATCAATATGGACGTGGGTAACCCAACCGCGCCCGTCGCCACGCCCCCTCTATCGAAGGCGAGTCCCGAACGCTCACGGAGACGGCTCTTGGTATTCTCCATCTTTATAATAGGACCAAGGCTCGTGTCTTTTCTTCAATCCTCCATCGAATCTTCTCCTTGCTCCAAGTTCCAACACCCAGAGCCCCAGATTCGAGTGCTTCGGACCTTCAACAATGTCCGGCTCTGACCTTCAGGGCCGGTGGATGTCCTCCTCTGTCACGGAGGAGGACGTGCTAAAGCTGCGAGAGGCCAAGTACCTGTCTTACGAGATTTCGCACAGGTTGCCCGGCGAAGGGCAGGCCATCCCCACCCGCGAGCCCGGCGAGTACGTCGTCTTTGTATCCCACCTCCGTCGGGGTTTAGGCTTCCCGATGGATCCTTTTGTGAGAGGGCTCATGTTCTACTATGGGTTGGAATTCCATGACTTGGATCCGGAGTCCATCCTCCATATTTTCACATTTATTGTCATCTGCGAAGCCTTCCTCCGCGTCACCCCCCACTTCGGCCTGTGGCTGAAGACCTTCAATGTGGAGCCAAAGATGATCGGGGGGCGTCAAGCAGAGTGCGGCGGGGCGGCCGTAAGCAGGAGGGACGATGCCCCGTGGCCCGAGGGCTCCTTCCAAGAGGAGCTTGGCTTATGGCAACAGGAGTGGTTCTATATCACCGCTCCGAAGGGCAGCAGGCAGAAGCCGCCGCCCGTATTCCGCTTGGGACCTCCTCGACGGTTGATGTCGTGGGTCAACCAAGGGCTCAACTAGGGGCCGTCAAAGGATGTGCCCCTATTGCAGGGCCGGATTCGAGACCTCCAAGCGAGGGAGATCGATCTGGTCGTGGTGATGTAGGTTATGCTGATTAGGCGTCTCCTGCCCTGCAAACGCCACCCTCTCCGGCTATGGGAATTTAATCCGGAGGGACCACGGATTCTCCAACACTTCATGGGTTCGACACCCGTGGAGATGTACAAATTGTTCTTCGGATCACAGGAGGTGTGTCCGGAATTAACCGAGGACACCGGCCTAAGCTGCAATCGCCCGGATACTCAAGTAAGTAGCTCAGTGTTCGGACGTACCATTTGTTTGCCTTTCTACAATTTGCCTTTTAACCCGTTATCCTTCAACAGGAGCGGATAGCGCAAGCAAAGCTGATACGGTGTCCGGCCCCCCTCCCAGAGACCGCGCCGGATCCCGTGCTGGTCAAGATGCTGGAGGTTGCGCCTTCAGAAGAAGGCGGAGGGGAAAATAAGGGAGCTACCGCCTCGCCCAAGGAGGCTCTTGAAAATGGGGGGATCGAGAATCCCTCCCTCCAAGGGGAGAAGAGGACCGCCTCCGGAGACCCGGAAGCCAAAGCCCCTAAGCGGGGGAAGAAGTCTTCACCAGAGGGTCCTGCGTCCGGGGAGGCCCCGGCCGCACAGTCTCACCTAAAGCATCATCCCTCCAGCGAGCCGTAAGTAGAAAAAAGAGAGATCAGTAATAAGAGACATCCCTATTTGTGCTTCTGAGGATAACCGAATTTTTACCTTGTAGGTCGGATCTCCGACCTTCTCAGATGAGCTCATCTTCGGGGGATCTTCGTCCGGAGATGGTGGAGAGCGAAACGCCTCCGTCCGCTGCGCCGTCAGATAGGGCAGACGAGCCTGAAGTGTCATCACGGAGGGTATCACCGAGCCCGGCAGAGCCGAAGAGTTCGGCGCCGACTAGTGTTCGGCCGGGGGAGCTGAAGGATCTACTTGAGAGGGCGTCCATCTCAGAAGGTCACCGTGCATTGATGAGTACGGTGATTGGAAGGATTTCGTCCGCCAAAAGCGGATTGCATAATGCCGTCAGGAGTTTGCTGGCGGGGTTTGAGGTATGTAAAAATAACACCCCTTTTTGACAGTTTTGCACATAAAGTGCGCCCTGTATAGATAGTAGCCCCTGAGACTCGGTATGTTGTTGAAAGCGACAGCGTGCCGAGGATCAAAATCACAGGTATTGAATGTCGCCTTTCCTATGCAGGTGGCGGATAGTCCGGGGGCTAGCCGGACTGATGGAGTTGCTGAATTAAAGCGGCAACTCGATGTTGCGGATGCGGACATCGTGCTAGTCAACAAGGGACTTGACGAGTCGCAAGGTAAGTTGTTTCTCTGCAGTCACCTATTAAGGGAGCCAAAGCCCACCTCTTACAATATTTGTGCTTGACGCAGATGGTGCCGCTGCTGTGGAGAGCCTTCGGGCAGAACTTGCTCAAGCCAAGGAGCAAGCCAGAAGGAGTGATGCGGCTGCCTCGAGGGCGACCGAGGAGTTAGAAGCCGAAAGGGCTGCACACTGCCGAAGCAGGGAAGAGATGGCCGAAATGGCCGTTAAGTTGAAGGATGCTACCGACCACAATGAGGCTCTTGAAAAGGAGCGCCTATCGGAGCGAGAAGACCTAGGAAGGCCACCGCCAAAGCCAAGGATGCCCGCTCTGTAATGCGGGCTATAAAGGAGGAGCTGCGCCAGGCCGGAGACATTGTGGCTGGCAAGCCTTTTCTGCTGCGCCGCAGGTTTACGAATCCAAAGTATGCCCAGCTTGGCCAGCTGTGGGGTCCGGAGGATCCTTATATGGACTTAGCGGCGAGTGCGGCAGATGCCGTTGGGCACTTCCGAAGTTAGAAGGATCACAAGACGGAAGAGCTGTTTTGGTCTGAATTCCATAGTCCGGATCGTTCACTTCCGCTAACCGATCGGTTGGCCGAATGGGCTGAGCTGAATAAGTTGTCCGGACTTTCCATGACGGATATCGTGACACATGTCTGGCCGGATGGGTCCAAGTCGAAGAGCTATTTTGGCTTATTACAGCAATTTCTTGGGGCGGTGCCGCATATCAAGGCGATGAAGCGGTCGGCCTGCATAGAGGGTGCACCGATGGTATTCGCCCGTGTGAAGACACATTGGACGGAGATGGATGCCACCGCTGTTGCGACCCAGGGTTCGGATGAGAGCCGGTTACCCGCCGAGCACTATTTTGGGGAAGTTCTGCGTGGTGCTCGTGTAATAGAGTCGCAGTGCTCAAAAAATGTCACGTTCAAATGAACGCTTAATTTTGTAAAACAATGTTTATGATGTAGGCGCTTTTTGTACTTGTGTGTTCAAGTATTGAATATCTCCTGTGCGGCCGTTTATGTATCCGTATGTATAACCTGAAAGATGGCAGTCGTCGGCTTCAACCCCCACGCACAAGGTGCGGGGGTGTTCGCAAAAATAGCGCATTTTCACACTTAATCCGACGTCTCGGTCCCGTTAAGGAGGTGGTAGCGTAGCAAACGAGGCAACCGGACTATAATGCTTTATCACTTTCACTTAGCCATTGGAGTTTGAGGGTGGGACTACGATATAGCCCCTGGGGGCACCGCGCTCTCCGAATTCGGGGCGCGTATGTGCCTGACCGGGAAACGATCCTTCGTCAAAGCAGAGGAATTCTAAACATTCCGATGGTCGATCGAGTGGTTGACCAGTCTCTCGCTGTATCATGACAGTCAGTTTTCGGCTTTCTCTACTGAGGTGCTCGCCCAGCCGAACTAGGGCACAATCGCAGTAGTTCTCCTGGTGCCGCGTTAGCCGATGATACGGAACGTAAGGCAGCAAAACACAGGAGCCGGGCAAACCCAACATTTGACCAAAGACATGATTTGGAGCTGATGCATATAAGGCCTAACTCGAGACGCTGAACACTCCCTAAGGTGTTCGGTCTTTATAACAATGGGCAGAATAATGCCCTAAGCCCCTAGTGTCCAGGTACGGGCGAGGTCCTCTGACGCGGCCGATGCCAAAACGTCAGTCTCCACTCTGGTTATAATGACAAACCAGGGGATTATAGCAACAAGAGAGAGTAAAAGAGGTTTACGTAGGGTCTTAATCTGAAAAGAATCCTTGCAACGGGTCCCTACTGCACGCCTGCGCCTGTGTCTCCGTTGTGCCGTTATCCTGGACGGGTGTCCACGTTGTTCATCTGTAAAAAGAGAGGAACTTAGTTTGAAAGGAAATCATGCGAGAAAGTGCATGAAAAATATTAATAAATGAATAAGCCGAGTCTATATTAGCTCATTATTGCTTATGTGCGCAGTCCCTTGTGAAAGGGTGTGCGGCTAGGGAGCCCCTAGCTTATTTATTCCGGACTCGTCTAGCCGTGTCCGGGGTCTTTAAACGACCTTTTAATGAAATGATGTCGCGTGGACCGGGCATTTTAAGTGTAAGAGACGCGTAATGCGGTATTGCGTTAAAGCGGATAAAAGCTTTACGTCCCAATAGTGCTTGATATCTACTTTTGAATGGGGCGACATGAAAGATTAGCTTTTCACGTCGGAAGTTGTCCGGTGACCCGAACACAACTTCTAATAATAAGGAGCCTGTGCACTTGGCGTAAGGGCCTGGCGTCACTCCTTTAAAGGAAGTGCGGCTATGTCGAATTTTAGTAAGGTCTATCCCCATCTCGCGGATTGTGTTCGGATATAGCAGGTTTAAATCGCTGCCGCCGTCCATCAGGACTTGTGTAAATTGTAGTCCGTCGATTATAGGATCCAATATCAGAGCAGTCCATCCTGCGTTTCGAATGCTTCTGGAATAATCCAGATGGTCGAAAGTGATTGGTTTTGACATCCAACTTCGAGGTTCCGCTGGGGTGGACCGTGCGGCACTTATTTTAGCGGGTGCTGCATTGTTTTCCGTAATATCACATGAAGTGAGTTTACTATTTTGACTTCTTGTGGGAAAGTCTTTTGTTTTCCGGTGCTTTGCTGGTGGGGTTCATCATCATCCTCGCTGGGTGCGTCAAGCCCCTTGTGTTCGGTGTTGAGTCGGCTGGACTGTTTGAAAACCCAACAATCTCGGTGGGTGTGGTTTGCAGGCCTTTCGGAGGTACTGTGGATTTGACATATCCGATCCAAAATTTTGTTTAAGTTGGATAGCTCATCACTGTTGTCCTTAAGAGGCAGTGTTTTGTTGTTTGGCCGCGAGCTTTTGAATCCGGCGTTGACCGCCGTGTTCTTTGGGCTTTTTTCTTTATTCCGGCGCTGATCCTTTCGGCGCCGTGATTTTCCGTTTCCATCTCTGATCTCGGATGTACTTGGGTCGCTGGTGCTGTGTCTTGCTAGCCAGCTGTCTTCCCCCGCGCAAAAGCGGGTCATGAGGCTTGTTAGCGCGGCCATTGTCCTCGGCTTCTCTTGGCCGAGGTGTCTGGCGAGCCATTCGTCTCGGACGTTGTGTTTAAAAGCTGCTAAGGCTTCAGCGTCCGGACAGTCGACTATTTGGTTCTTTTTGGTAAGGAATCTGTTCCAGAATTTGCGCGCTAACTCTCCGGGCTGTTGAGTTATATGACTTAGATCGTCTGCATCCGGAGGGCGGACATAAGTCCCTTGAAAATTTGCTCTAAACGCGTCCTCGAGCTCTTCCCAACTTCCAACAGTGTTTTCTGGGAGGCTTTTGAGCCAATGCCGAGCTAGCCCTTTGAGCTTGAGGGGTAGATATTTTATGGCGTGGAGATCATCTCCTCTAGCCATGTGTATGTGTAGTATATAATCCTCTATCCAGACTCTAGGGTCTGTTGTTCCGTCGTAAGCATCTATGTTTATGGGTTTAAACCCTGCTGGAAATTCATGATCCAGCACCTCATTGGTGAAACATAGTGGGTGTGCGGCGCCCCTGTATTTCGGTGTGCCGCTTTCTTCCAACACTTGACGTGTTGTGTTGCTTCCTGGGGCCCTCTTTTTTGGCCCGTAAATGGGCCTGGCTAGGCCGTCTGTTTTCCCAGGATCATGAGTTGGCTTGTGTGCGGCGCCGCTTGTCACTTTTGGCCTGTCATCTGGTCGTCTATCCGGATAGGCGGCTTCTTTAATTTTTGACTGTGGTGGCTCTATGGCTTCCTCGTCAAATTCTGGCAGCAGCTTGCGCTTCGGGTAGCTCTTTGATTGATGGTCATTGCCGTATTTGTCTACGGTTTTGAGCACTTTGCTCCACCTCATTCTGAGTATGTCTTCCGCTGTTTTGAGCTTCCGTTTTTCCTTCTTCAGACTTCTTGAAGTGGCGACGAGTCTTTCGTGAAGGTTCTTATGCTCCGGTGGTGTGCCTAGCGTGAGGTCGTCTGGACTGCTGGTTTCGCCGGGCATGGATTGATTATCCGATTCGTCCTGTTCGGACGGTTGCTTGGTTGTATGTTCGTCGTCCACTGGTTTTCCCTACTCTATTGCTGGGTCATTAGGAGCGCTATTTTTGTCGAGGCGGGACTTAGGGCGGCGGCTGCGTCGCCGTTTTGGTTGTTTGTCGGCGGGATTATCCTCTGCCGCACCCCGTTGGTCCTCGTTATCGCTTCCTTTTGGGGTGTCCACCATATATACATTATGGGTTAGGGTGGCCTTCCAGTGCTTGGTGAGCGTTGGTTCTTGATCGTCTCCGGCATCGTCGTCCATACCGTCGATGTCTTCGGAGTCGTAATCTAGCATGTCTGTTAGATCGTCGACAGTTGCTACAAAGTGGGTGGTGGGTGGGCTTTGAATTTCTTCGTCGTCCGCATCCCAACCATCCTGGCCGTAGTCCATCCAGGGCTCTTCGGATAGTGAGAGATGTTTTAGCGAATTTAGGATGTCGCCAAAGGGTGAGTGCTGAAAGATGTCCGCGGCGGTGAACTCCATGATCGGTGCCCAATCGGATTCGATTGGCAGGGGCGCGGGAGGTTCGGTGTCCGGTAGGGAATCCGGCACCTTGGAGTCACGAGCTTTATAAGGGACGAGGTCAGTGTTCGGCTCCATCGCCGTGGAAGTTGCAGCTCCCGAGGCGGTGTCCAGCCACCTGTCCTCGATCTGCGCGATCGGCTCCGAATTATGTGTCGGTGCGGATTCGTGTGCGGCCTCTAAAGTACTGTCCGGCGGCAGAGCTAGATCATACTCGTCGTGACAGTGAGGCATGCTCGACTGCGGCTTGGATCCGTCAAAGATCAAGTCTCCGGGGATATCCACCGTGAAGTTTAAGCTTCCAAATCTGACCTGACGGCCAGGGGCGTAGCTTTCGATCTGCTCCAGATGGCCAAGTGAATTGGCCCGCAGTGCGAAGCCGCCGAATACGAAGATCTGTCCGGGGAGAAAAGTCTCACCCTGGACGGCGTTGTTGTTGATTGAAGAAGCCATCAAGCCTATTGGTGACGACATAGAGGAACTCTCAATGAAAGCACCAATGTCGGTGTCAAAATTGGCGGATCTCGGGTAGGGGGTCCCGAACTGCGCGTCTAGGCGGATGGTAACAGGAGACAAGGGACATGATGTTTTTACCCAGGTTCGGGCCCTCTCGATGGAGGTAAAACCCTACTCCTTCTTGATTGATATTGATGATATGGGTAGTACAAGACTGGATCTACCACGAGATCAAGGAGGCTAAACCCTAGAAGCTAGCCTATGGTATGATTGTTGTAATGGTTGTTCGTCCTACGGACTAAAGCCCTCCGGTTTATATAGACACCGGAGAGGGCTAGGGTTAGACAGAGTCGGTTACAATGGTAGGAGATCTACATATCCGTATTGCCAAGCTTGCCTTCCACGCCAAGGAAAGTAACATCCGGACATGGGACGAAGTCTTCAATCTTTGTATCTTCATAGTCTTGGAGTCCGGTTGACGATGATAGTCCGGCTGTCCGGACACCCCCTAGTCCAGGACTCCCTCACCACCCTTAAAAGTGTAATTAGCAAGCATGGTGGAAATTTCATCTTCCGGTATCTTTCTTTTATTTGTAATGATATCCTTCATATACTTAGCATAAGGATTTACTTTAAGCATATCAGTTAAGCGCATACGTAAGAAAATAGGTCTAATCATTTCAGCAAAGCGCTTAAAATCCTCATCATCCTTTGACTTGGATGGTTTAGGAGGAAAGGGAATGGGTTTCTGAACCCATGGTTCTCTTTCTTTACCGTGCTTCCAAGCAACAAAATCTCTTTTATCATAACGTTGATTCTTTGATTGTGGGTTATCAAGATCAAGAGCAGGTTCAATCTCTACATCATTGTCTTTGCTAGGTTGAGCATCAACATGAACATTATCATTAACATTATCACTAGGTTCATGTTCATCACCTGATTGAGTTTCAGCATCAGAAATAGAAATATCATTGGGATTCTCAGGTGTGTATACAGTAGGTTCACTAGAGGCATGCAAAGTTCTATCATTTTTCTTTTTCTTCTTTTTAGAAGAACTAGGTGCCTCTAAATTATTTCTCTGAGAATCTTGCTTGATTCTCTTAGGGTGGCCTATAGGATACAAAGGTTCCTGAGTCATTCTACCAGTTCTAGTAGCCACTCTAATAGCAAAGTCATTTTTATTATTTAATTCATCAAGCAAATCATTTTGAGCTTTAAGTACTTGCTCAGCTTGAGTAGCAGCATATTTGCTAACGCGATGAAGTTCATCATTAACTCTAGCCAGATTATCACCTATGCGTCCTATCTCGAAAGCATTATTCTTTAACTCTCTACCAACATAAGCATTAAAACTTTCTTGTCTAGCCATAAAGTCATCAAATTCATCTAAGCATGGGCTATGAAATGTAGTAGAGGGGACTTCAACTTTATCATATCTATTGAGGGAATTTACCTTTACTACCTGTGTCGGGTTATCATGACAATGTGGTTCTTCAGGCGGTAAATTAAGACCATGTATTTCTTCAATAGGAGGTAAATTCTTAACATCCTCAGCTTTAATACCTTTTTATTTCATTGATTTCTTTGCCTCTTGCATATCTTCAGGACTAAGAAATAATACACCTCTCTTCTTTGGAGTGGGTTTAGGAATAGGCTCAGGAGTTGGCTCAATTGGTTCAGGAATTACTTCAGGAACTGGCTCCGGAAGAGTCCAATTATTTTCATTAGTCAACATATTATTCAATAGTATTTCAGCTTCGTTGACTGTTCTTTCCCTAAAAACACAACCAGCACAACTATCCAAGTAGTCCTTGGAAGCATCGGTTAGTCCATTATAAAAGATATCAAGTATTTCATTTTTCTTGAGTGGATGATCAGGCAAAGCATTAAGAAACCGGAGAAGCCTCCCCCAAGCTTGTGGGAGACTCTCTTCTTTGATTTGCACAAAATTATATATTTCCCGCAAGGCAGCTTGTTTCTTATGAGCAGGAAAATATTTAGCAGAGAAGTAATAAATCATATCCTGGGGACTACGCACACAACCAGGAGCAAGAGAATTATACCAAGTCTTAGCATCACCCTTTAATGAGAACGGAAATATCTTAACGATATATAAATAGCGAGACTTCTCATCATTAGTAAATAGGGTAGCTATATCATTCAGCTTGGTAAGATGTGCCACAACAGTTTCAGATTCAAGGCCATAAAAAGGATCAGATTCAACTAAAGTAATAATATCAGGATCAACAGAGAATTCATAATCCTTATCAGTAACACAGATAGGTGAAGTAGCAAAAGCAGGATTGGGTTTCATTCTAGCATTAAGAGGCTGCTGCTTCCATTTAGCTAATAATTTCTTAAGATCATTTCTATCATTGCAAGCAAGAATTTCCATAGCAGCTGTTTCATGCATAACATAACCCTTAGGAACAACATGTAATACATAATCATTGGGGGGACCTTCATCATCACTATCATCAGTAATAGGATCTTCAGTAATTTCATTCCCCCTAAATCTAGCATGTTGTTCATCTAGAAATTCACCTAATGGCAAAGTAGTATCACGCGCAGAAGTAGATTCATCATGCATAGCAGAAGTGGCATCATCAATAACATGCGACATAACAGAATTCATAGCAGTAGCAGGTTTAGGTGTCGCAAGCTTACTTATAACGGAAGGAGAATCTAGTGCAGAGCTAGATGGCAGTTCCTCACCTCCCCTCGTAGTTGAGGGCAAAATCTTGGTTTTAGCGTCTTTCAAGTTCTTCATAGTGATCAACAGATATAAATCCCAAGTGACTCAGAGAATAGAGCTATGCTCCCCGGCAATGGCGCCAGAAATTAGTCTTGATAACCCACAAGTATAGGGGATCGCAATAGCTTTCGAGGGTAGAGTATTCAACCCAAATTTATTGATTCGACACAAGGGGAGCCAAAGAATATTCTTGAGTATTAGCAGTTGAGTTGTCAATTCAACCACACCTGGATAACTTAGTATCTACAGAAAAGTGTTTAGTAGCAAAAGTGGTATGATAATAAAGGTAACGGTAGCAAAAGTAAAGATAAATGTTTTTGGGTTTTTGTAGTAGTTGTAACAGTAGCAACGGAAAAGTAAATAAGAGAAGAACAATATGTGAAAAGCTCGTAGGCAATGGACCAGTGATGGATAATTATGCCGGATGCGATTCCTCATGCAATAGTTATAACATAGGGTGATATAGAACTAGCTCCAATTCATCAATGTAATGTAGGCATGTATTCCGTAAATAGTCATACGTGCTTATGGAAAAGAACTTGCATGACATCTTTTGTCCTACCCTCCCGTGTTCAGACGGGTCCTTACGGAAACTAAGGGATATTAAGGCCTCCTTTTAATAGAGAACCGGAACAAAGAATTAGCACATAGTGAATACATGAACTCCTCAAACTACGGTCATCACCGAGAAGTATCCCGATTATTGTCACTTCGGGGTTGTCGGATTATAACACATAATAGGTGACTATAGACTTGCAAGATAGGATCAAGAACACACATATATTCATGAAAACATTATAGGTTCAGATCTGAAATCATGGCACTCGGGCCCTAGTGACAAGCATTAAGCATAGCAAAGTCATAGCAACATCAATCTCAGAACATAGTGGATACTAGGGATCAAACCCTAACAAAACTAACTTGATTACATAGTAAATCTCATCCAACCCATCACCGTTCAGCAAGCCTATAATGGAATTACTTACGCACGGCGGTGAGCATCATGAAATTGGTGATGGAGGATGGTTGATGATGACGACAGCGACGAATCCCCCTCTCCGGAGCCCCGAACGGACTCCAGATCAGCCCTCCCGAGAGAGATTAGGGCTTGGCGGCGGCTCCGTGTCGTGAAACGCGATGGAACTTTTTCCTTGATTTTTTTCTCCCCGAGACGGTATATATGGAGTTGGAGTTGAGGTCGGGAGGTGTCCAGGGGGCCCACGAGATAGGAGGGCATGCCCTAGGGGGGGCGCCCCCCTGTCTCATGGACAGCCTGTGGGCCCCCTGGCCTTGATTCTTTCGCCAAAAATTCTTATTAATTCTGAAAAGTGCCTCCGTGGATTTCCAGGACATTCTGAGAACTTTTCTGTTCTACACATAAAACAACATCATGGCAGTTCTGCTGAAAACAGCGTCAGTCCGGGTTAGTTTCATTCAAATCATGCAAATTAGAGTCCAAAACAAGGGCAAAAGTGTTTGGAAAAGTAGATACGTTGGAGACGTATCAATCCTCCGCGCTTGCTTGCTAGTGTTGATCTCTTCACACTGCCTCGGCCTCTCCAGATCTAAACATGAAAGCAGTGGCCACACACACACACTCTCTCTCTGCTCACCGCTGGTCATAGATCCAGCCGAATCCTCTCCGCCGGGGAAGGTGAGAAGGTGCAATGTTCACGTGGTCGTCCTCGGCGACGGCTCTTACCCACTGCTGGCGCGTCCCAATCAGCCTGCCTTGCCGTTCTCTCCCAAGCACCTCTGGCGAGGGAGGGCCTCCAACCCCTTCTTCCTCACTGCCGTAGTGTGGGCAGATCCAGCCTCCCGCTGCCCACCTAGCGACATCCCGGTGACCATCAGGTATAACTTCCTTCGAAACCGGCCTTGCTCTACTTCTCGAGCTCCTAACGTCGCTGCATTTGTATCTTTTCCTATTTCTCTGGGCCCCTCGTAGATAGGATTGATCGGCTGTTCAAAAACCACCTATTTTTTTATGTTTAAGAGGTAAACCTAGTTCATGCACTCGAATCTAGTACTACTTGGTTCAAACAAGGAAGAAAGGGGGTGGGGGTGGGGGAGGATTTGTTACCTGAATCTAGGACTTGGTCGAAAGAGTAAATAATGGGGGCGAAAAGTAGCAGAGGCTGGCTATCCAACTGGTCTCCAGGTGTAATAGGGAAATAAAGGGAAACGCAGTACAAACTCAATATAAACCCGATCTATTGGTTGAAAAAGGAAAGAAAGTGGGGACTGGGGGACAAGTCAACAGAGTAAGTCCAACACTAGATTTGCTAGCCTCACACAGTATAAGGTGGCTATATCGAACAAAAATAGGACCAACCCAGATATCGTGTTCTAATGTTTGTTGCCCCGAGCCACTCTTATGTAATGCCACTGGTAAAATGTAGCACTCGCACTGTTAAAAGTAAGGACCCGTTAAAGCAATGTTGTTTTCAATGTAATGCCTCCAGTAATATGAATCAATGGCACTTTTTTACATGTCCTGCTAAATTTCCCATTAAGATAAGTTGGTTCTTTTCGTTAGAAATGCAACTGTCCTGGTCCGCCTATTCTCCCGTGCCCAAAGTAATGTCGTATTTAACGGTTGTCATAGTTAATCCTAATGCCCAAACTAATATCTAGCAATGCCACTACTTTAGAAATTGCTACTATCCTTGTAGAATTGCCATTCAGATAAGGAACATGCTTCTTTTCATTTGATGCATGTTTCATCACTTGTTAGTCACCCTCCTTTCCACCTTTTTTGTGCAAACAGAGATATACATTTCACACTCGATCTTAGTTGAACTACACAAATGATATCCAAATTATAGTTGAGCATTCCAGGAGCTTCACAACCAACCTTGATGTTGCTTAATTTTATTGCAACTAATGAAGAAGAAGCTCTGTGGGTTTCGTTTTCTGATGGAAATGGAACCGGGGCTGGAGCCCCTTTCTTAAAAACAATTGAAGAAGAAGCTGCTAGCTCACGGGACATTGCTTCATTTTAGGTGAACTGCACCAAAAGGTCCCCTGAATTGAATTATCCATGTTGGTGACTGAAAGAGCCAGCTTCAGCATCCCAGTCTAAGCACCCCCGACCTCCATCCTTGCGATGCATAGTACACCTTGTTTGCCACCTGCTCCACCCTAGTGTCACTGATAAAATGAAGTAATAATACAGTTAAAATAGAGCGAGTGTCCTCTCTATCATTTCATCTCCAATGTAGATAAAGAAAGTGCTTCTCTTTGTTAATGTATGTTTCATCAACTAGTCCCATTGTTAATGTTTAAGCGTTTCTGCAAACTGGGGTGCTTAATTTTAGTTGATCTGTACAAAAATAGAGATTTGAATGTCCCAAGGCGCCTCCTTGTACTACCGCTGTACACTGATGTTCATCACTGGCAGAAGGTGTATCTGGGAAACTTGGGACGATGTCCAGTATGAGGCGTACCGTATGAGGCCTCGCAGGGCCTATCTCGCCCTCGCAGCATGGCATACTATGATACTATCGCAATATTTTCTTCTATTTATTTTGTGTGTTTCATCAACTAGTGCCACTATAATCTAATCACGCTTTTTCATTATCTGTGCAAACAGGGTTATTCAACTGCATTTTGGTGGAACTGCACAAATGTACGTATGGAACCGGCATATATGCAGAGTGCGAGGTGTGCCAAGTAAAAATTACCGACACCAACCATGCTGCATGAACGCATTGGCATCCACCACCAGCAGTGGGATGTGTGGCGCTCTCTGTGGAGGGATCTTTCTCGGCAGCAAATCCTCTAACCAAATACTAGTAGCTTATATTGGCAGTTTTCTAGGGAGTACTCTTTTCTAAAAGAAGCACCAATCTATTTTTGTTTATTTGTACACTGTGTCACAACTTTGACCCAAAGGTCCAGAGCTATTTTAGGGTGATTGGCGTAGTACTCGGAGACTGATTGTAAGCATGATTTTCATTAGCTGTCACACTAATTGTAAGCATGAGTAGGTGGAAGATTAGGTTAGTGCGAAGCTTACCTTAAACCCTACTGCCGCCGTTGAAATGAGGCGAGCGTCGAGGGAACCATGGAGAACGGCAGGGAAGCGACGTCGCGCCATCCGGCCTCCTCTTGCGGTGGGAGAACGAATACTCCTGTGGCTCCGGCTGGCTCTGCACCATAACGAACGACACACCATACTCGATCGATTCGTTATCCTCTGGGTGCTCGACCTTCGACCTGTACGCCCACCACCTTTGCCTGACTCTCGCCTCGGGCGAATCTGTCTGCTCCATTGCCTAGAGGAGATACTCGATGAACTCGGAGGACTGCGGCGTGACTACCGCTGAGGAGTACATGTACATCGCCGCCGTCATCGTTGCTGTCTCGATCTTTCGCATATATTGCCACAAGGCCCGCACCGTCCTCGGAATCTCCCACTCATTGTCAAACCAAGTAAGGATCTCCTTCAACCTGGCTAACTTTTCATGGTCGCCGCCAGTGATCTGCCTGATTCGCTGCTGCATCCTCTCCATAGATGTCCTTCTGAGTGGTCCGGTGCTAGCTTTGGAAGATGGGAGGAGATACGGTGGTCTTGCAATAGAGAAGAGGGAGAGGCGAGATGGTGGTTTTGGAATGGAGATGATGGAGAGGAGAGGAGGTGGTTTTGCAATGGAGAAGAGGGAGAGGAGCGTGCGGCAGTGATTTAGGATTGGACGAGAGGGCCGGACGCTGTGACTGGATCAAAATAAAAATCAATTTACCTTCAATTAAGAAAGAGACCCCACATTAACTAGTCTCCCTTTTATTCTGGGTCATAATTGACCATGATTTTTGCACATAAAATATATGTTATACGTTGCAAAAATAATATAATTTGAAAGTACATTCAGATACGAACCAAACGATACAATTTTTGGTGATATCCATTCACATTTTGCTTGTCAAATACAGTACGTGGTCAAACTTTGACCCAAAATACGCAAAACAAAAAAAATACATGCAAGACCAGCACCACTCTTCCGCTCTTCTCCTCTTAAACCACTGCCGCTCCTCTCCTGTTCCAATCTAGATCGAGCGCCGCTCCTCTCCTCTTCCATTTCAAAACCACCGCCCCTCCTCTCCTGTTCCAGTCCAAAACCAGCATCGCTCCTCTCCCGTTCTAATCCAAAACCAGCGCTGCTCCTCTCCTCTTCCATTCAAAAACCACCCGCCTGTGAGTGAAGGTGCTGTGGAGAAGTAGATCGATGGAGGAGTACAACCGATATGTGAAGATCGCAGACGGCGACCCTATGTAGCTAGCTAGGATGTTGGAGATACAGTCTTGATTTGACAACAAGGACCAACTAGCAGCGACAGCGACATCCATGTCCAAATATCTGCAACAGAGCAAAAATGGGGTGATACACCCGGAGGGAGTCGCGCGGGAGTACATAGAGCTGCTCCCCTGGGCCATGGAGCAAACAGATTCACCGAATCCGATCGTGAGGGAGCTGTGGTGGGAGTATTGATCCCAGATGGAGCATCCACTAGAGATTGAAGGATCGAGCGTCTACATGGTGTCGTTTGTGAGGGTGTCCTGCCAGAGCGAGCTGGTGGAGTCTTCGTCGACCGATCCCAACTGCAAGAGGAGAAAAGCAGTTGGCCCAACGACGCTTCCCTGCCATCCTCTCCCTCGCCGTTCACATCATCTCACGGGGCGGCTGTCTACCGCCGAGGAATAGGAGGGGATGCAGGTTGTGAATTGTTAGGAGGAGCTTAGGGTTGTCAGTATTTGCAGGTTCTGAATTGTGTTTTGTGTTGTGTATTTTGAGAGTACTTTCAGATATGAATGTCTTTTGAATTTCAGATTTGCAGTATTGAGCATATGAAGTATTTTATGAATTCTAGAGATCTATTTTTAGCACTTAAAAAAATGTAGTTTCATAGGAGTATAAAAGTGTAGACAATGTGATTCTCAGAGAAGAAACTGCAAGTTTCAGTTTCAGATAAGAAACTGCAACTTTCAGAGGCAGAGCATTTATATTAACACGGACTTTTCAAACAGGGTTAACATCATGTTGGAAGTTTTATTCATGGTTGAAAATGGAACTACCAGCTAGTTAACATCATGTTGATCAACATTCATGCATAGCACATCTTCATATGATGCACAGTCAAAATGCCCACACAATGTCGAGTGTGGGAAACACAGAGAAAACGAAGGACGAAGTTTTGGCAAGTGTTGGACGTGGTGTGGGTAGATGACAATGGGGACCCACATGTCAATGCAGGCAGAGGCAAAAAATTTGGAGATATTTTCCCTGCACAGGTGTGAGGTGGAATCGAACCCGGGCGGAACAGCTGTCGGGTAGTGTCACTTGGCCACTAGGCTAGTTCAGTAGTTTCGTTAATAATAATGCACTTCCTCAAGTGGTCGGATCCCCTCCAGCGCCTTTGTGCGCTTGTCGCGACGCCGCTGTCTGCCATTTTGAACATGCTGAACAAACGAGAGGAATCTGGAGAGGACTATACGTGGAGAGGCGGACAGTCGGGACCCACCAGGTCTATGGCCGTACGCAAGCAAGTGCCTCATCGAACAAATACTTCCTCCTAATGCTATACTGACATTAGGGCCGATGGGTTTGTCAACATAGTTACATTTTGTAGGTGCTTCAACGTAGTTACTATAGGAGATAAATTCACAAGGAAGCCGGGGAGTTGGCAGGTATCATTTATAATGTCAATATGAACTTTTGTCTTGAATCTTTCGGATCTGAATATTCATATCACAATTAAGAAGATTTACATTGAAATTATGCCAAAGTATCACTCCGCATCAAAAATTCTTTTTTATCATTTACCTACTCGAGGATGAGCAGGAATTAAGCTTGGGGATGCTTGATACGTCTCCAACGTATCTATAATTTTTGATTGCTCCATGCTACTTTATCTACTGTTTTAGGAAATACTGGGCTTTACTATCCACTTTTATATTATTTTTGGGACTAACCTATTAACCGGAGGCCCAGCCCAGATTTGCTGTTTATGCCTATTTCAGTGTTTCAAGGAAAAGGAATATCAGACGAAGTCAAAACGGAACAAAATCAAGTGGAGAAGTTATTTTTGGAAGGAAAGAAACCCAGGGAACTTGGAGTGCACGTCAGGGGAGATACGGGCTGCCCACGAGGGTGGGGGGCGTGCCCACCCCCCGCCCCCCGAGCGCGCCCCCCTACCTCGTGGGGCCCCCGTAGCTCCACCGACGTACCCCCTGCACCCATATATACCTACGTATCGTAAAACTTCCAGAACAGAAGATAGATCGGGAGTTCCGCCGCCGCAAGCCTCTGTAGCCACCAAAAACCTCTCGGTAGCCCGTTCCGGCGCCCTACCGGAGGGGGAACCCATCACCGGTGGCCATCTTCATCATCCCGTCGCTATCCACGAGGAGGGAGTAGTTCACCCTCGAGGCTGAGGGTATGTACCAGTAGCTATGTGTTTGATCTCTCTCTCTCTCGTGTTCTCTCTCGTGTTCCATCTATGGCACGATCTTGATGTATCCTGAGCTTTGCTATTGTAGTTGGATCTTATGATGTTTCTCCCCCTCTACTCTCTTGTGATGAATTGAGTTTCCCCTTTGAAGTTATCTTATCGGATTGAGTTTTTATGAGAACACTTGATGTATGTATTGTCGTGTTTATCTGTGGTGACAATGGGATATCATGTGCCACTTGATGTATGTTTTGGTGACCAACTTGCGGGTTCTGCCCATGAACCTATGCATGGGGGTTGGCACACGTTCTTGACTCTCTGGTAGAAACTTTGGGGCCCTCTTTGAAGTACTTTGTGTTGGTTGGATGAATCTGAGATTGTGTGATGCATATCGTATAATCATGCCCACGGATACTTGAGGTGACAATGGAGTATCTAGGTGACATTAGGGTTTTGGTTGATTTGTGTCTTAAGGTGTTATTCTAGTATGAACTCTTTTATAGATTGATCCAAAAGAATAACTTTGACGTGGTTTCGTACCCTACCATAATCTCTACGTTTGTTCTCCGCTATTAGTGGCTTCGGAGTGACTCTTTGTTGCATGTTGAGGCTTGTTATATGATCTATCTATGTTATTATTGTTGAGAGAACTTGCACTAGTGAATGTATGAACCCTAGGCCTTGTTTCCTATCATTGCAATACCGTTTATGCTCACTTTTATCATTAGTTACCTTGCTGTTTTTATTATTTCAGATTACAAATACCTTTATCTACCATCCATATTGCACTTGTATCACCATCTCTTCGCCGAACTAGTGCACCTATAAAATTTGCCATTGTATTGGGTGTGTTGGGGACACAAGAGACTCTCTGTTATTTGGTTGCAGGGTTGCTTGAGAGAGACCAGCTTCATCCTACGCCTCCTATGGATTGATAAACCTTAGGTCATCTACTTGAGGGAAATTTGCTACTGTCCTACAAACCTGTGCACTTGCAGGCCCAACAACGTCTACAACAAGAAGGTTGTGTAGTAGACATCAAGCTCTTTTCTGGCGCCGTTGCCGGGGAGGTCAGCCCTTGAAGGTATATCTTTAGATCTTGCAATCGAATCTTTTTGTTTCTTGTTTTATCACTAGTTTAGTTTATAAAAGAAAACTAAAAAATAATGGAATTAAGGATGCCTCATATGCTTCATCCTTTTAATGTCTTTCGTGAAAATGATGGGAAGGAAAATTGTGCTCAAGTACTAGAAGATGAATTACATAGAATGCTTGGCATAAATATGTGAATGATGAGCATGATTGCAATGTTGTTGGTATGAATTCCTTGAATATCCATAATGCTAATGATATGCAAAGCCACAAGCTTGGGGAAGCTATGTTTGATGAAGATGATATTTTTTGTCCCCCAACTTTGATGAGCGAATTTACTATGATGAAAGCATGCCTCCTATATATGATGATTATTTGTGATGACACGTATGCTTTAAAGAATAATGATAACCATGAAACTTGTCATCTTGATCCTAATTTTAAATCATATGATAGTTATTTTGTTGAGTTTGCTCCCACTACTATTCATGAGAAGAATTTTGCTTATGAGGAGAGTACTAAATTTTCTATGCTAGTAGATCATGAAAAGAATGCTTTAGGTGCTGGTTATATTGTTGAATTCATTCATGATGCTACTGAAAATTATTATGAGGGAGGAATATATGCTTGTAGGAATTGCAATAATGTCAAGTTTCCTCTCTATGTGCTTAAAATCTTGAAGTTATGCTTGTTTTACCTTCCTATGCAAGTTGATTATTGTTCCCATAAGTTGTTTGCTCACAAAATCCCTATGCATAGGAAGTGGGTTAGACTTAAAAGTGCTAGTCATATGCTTCATGATGCTCCCGTTGTGTTTCAATTCTTATCTTCTATGTGAGCATCATTGTCATCATCATGCCTAGCTAGAAAGGCCTTTAAAGAAAAGCGCTTGTTGTGAGACAACCCAATACATTTTTAAGCATCATTGTCATCATCATTGTCATTTTTAAGCATCAATTCATATCTTCTATGTGAGCATCATTGTCATCATTGTCATCATCATCCTTACTGTTTTTGTGTGTTCACATGATTATGCTACTGTAGTAATCATGTTTTATAGCTTTTGTTTCAATAAAGTGCCAAGTAAGACCTTTAGGATGGCTTACGGTGATAGTTGTGTTGATCCTGCTGAAAATCAGAAACTTTTGCACCCAGTAAATTAGTTTTGTTAATTCACACAAACGTTCGTCTGATATGATTCTTTTTGATCTGGATTTGTACACTAATTGCTGAGGACTTCCTATTTGGTAGTATTTTTGGAGTTCCATAAGTATGCGTTTGATACAGATTACTACAGACTGTTCTGTTTTTGACAGATTCTGTTCTCTATGTGTTGTTTGCTTATTTTGATGAATCTATGAGTAGTATCGAAGGGTATGAACCATATATAAGTTGGAATACAGTAGATATTACACCAATATGAATTTAGAATGAGTTTATTACAGTACCTAAGTGGTGGTTTTATTTTCTTATACTAACGGAGCTAACGAGTTTTCTGTTGAGTTTTGTGTTGTGGAGTTTTCAAGTTTTGGGTAAAGATTTGATGGACTATGGAATAAGGAGTGGCAAGAGCCTAAGCTTGGGGATTCCCAAGGCACCCCAAGGTAATATTCAAAGGACAACCAAGAGCCTAAGCTTGGGGATGCCCCGGAAGACATCCCCTCTTTCGTCTTCGTTCATTGGTAACTTTACTTGGAGCTATATTTTTATTCACCACATGATATGTGTTTTTCTTGGAGCGTCATTTTATTTTGTTAGTATTAGCTTTCTGTTATTTAGAATAATGTTTTGCATCTTTAGTTTCAATAAAGAAGTCAAGGATAGCCTTTGCCATGCTTATTTTGCTAGTATACATGTTGCTGTTTGAAAAACAGAAAGTTTACCGCTGTTGCAAAAATTCCCTAGAAAAGTCAGAGCATGATATAATGTGTAAACTTTTTGCATAATGAGCTCTGATAAATTTACTACAGTGGGAATTTTAGTTCATAATTTTTGGATATAGGTAAGTATTGATACTCCTGCATTCTTTACAGACTGTACTGTTTTGGCAGATTGCTGTTATGTTTGCGTTGTTTGCATATGTTTGTTTGTTTAATGATTCTATTTGAGTATAGGAGTATTAAATATGCAGAGGCATTTAGTATGCAATGTTGTATATTTATTTAAGTGATTTGTTACAGTAGAAAATGATAAGGTTTTGCATTGGTTTATACTAACCTATCTCACGAGTTCTTGTTGAGTTTGTTGTGAATGAAGCTTTTGATAAAAAGAGAAACCATGATATGAGAGGAATTAAGGAGACACAAAAGCTCAAGCTTGTGGATTCCAAAGGCACCCCAATATAATATTTCAAGAAGTCTCAAGCATCTAATCTTGGGGATGCCCCGGTAGGCATCCCACCTTTCTTCTTCAACAACTATCGGTTAGTATCGGTTGAACCTAAGTTTTTGCTTCTTCACATGAGTTGTGTTATCCTTGCAATGTAGTTTTCTTTAGCTTTGCTTGCTGTTTGAATAAAGTATCAAGATCTGAAATTATTAAATGAGAGAGAGTCTTCGTATAGTTGCATAATTATTTAGCTACTCATTGACCTTCACTTATATCTTTCGGAGTAGTTTGTCATTTGCTCTAGGGTATCACTTATACCTTTTAGAGCATGGTGGTGTTTTGTTTTAAAGAAACTATTGATCTCTCATGCTTCACTTAGATTATTTTGAGAGTCGTTAATAGCATGGTAATTTGCTTAATATTAATATACTTGGTATTCAAGATATGTGAAACTTTCTTATGAGTGTGTTGAATACTAAGAAATGTTTCATACTTGATAGTTGTTTTGAGATATGGAGTTAGTGATATTAAAGTCATGCTAGTTGGGTGATTATGAATTCAAAGAATGCTTGTGTTGAAGCTAGCAAGTCCCATAGCATGCACGTATGGTTAAAGTTGTGTAACAAATTTGAAACATGAAGTGTACCTGGCTTGTGCATCCTTATGAGTGGCGGTCGGGGACGAGTGATGGTCTTTTCCTACCAATCTATCCCCCTAGGAGCATGCGCGTAGTACTTGGTTTTTGATGACTTCTAAATTTTTGCAATAAGTATATGAGTTCTTTTGACTAATTTTGAGTCCATGGATTATACGCACTTTTACCTTTCTACCATTGCTAGCCCCTTCGTACCGTGCATTGCCCTTTCTCACCTTGAGAGTTGGTGCAAACTTCGCCGGTGCATCCAAACCCCGTGATACGATACGCTCTATCACACATAAACCTCCTTATATCTTCCTAAAAATAGCCACCATACCTACCTATCATGGCATTTCCATAGGCATTCCGAGATATATTGCCATGCAACTTTCCACCATTCCGATCATCATCATAACATACATTACTTTTTTCATATTGTCATTGCATGGTCATGTAGTTGACATCGTATTTGTGGCAAAGCCACCATGCATTATTTCTCATACATGTCACTCTTGATTCATTACACCATCCCGGTACACCGCCGGAGGCATTCATATAGAGTCATATCTTGTTCTAAGTTTCGAGTTGTAATCCTTATGTTGTAATCAATAGAAGTGTGATGATCATCATTATTAGAGCATTGCCTAAAAAAGAGAAAGGCCAAACGAAAAAAAAGAAAGGCCCAAAAAAAAGGGCAATGCTACTATCTCTTTTCCACACTTGTGCTTCAAAGTAGCACCTTGTTCTTCATGTAGTGAGTCTCATAAGTTGTCTTTTTATACTAGTGGGAATTTTTCATTATAGAACTTGGCTTGTATATTCCTACGATGGGCTTCCTCAAATGCCCTAGGTCTTCGTGAGCAAGCGAGTTGGATGCACACCCACTAGTTTTCTTTTGTTGAGCATTCATAGCTCTAGTGCATCCATTGCATGGCAATCCCTACTCCTCATGTTGACATCAATTAATGGGCATCTCCATAGCCCGTTGATTATCCTCGTCAATGTGAGACTTTCTCCTTTTTTGTCTTCTCCACACAATCCCCATCATCATATTCTATTCCACCCATAGTGCTATATCCATGGCTCACGCTCATGTATTGCGTGAAGGTTGAAAAAGTTTGAGATTATTTAAGTATGAAACAATTGCTTGGCCTGTCATCGGGGGTATAGAAGTTGGGAACATATTTGTGTGACGAAAATGAAGCATAGCCTAACTATATGATTTTGTAGGGATGAACTTTCTTTTGCCATGTTGTTTTGAGAAGACATGATTGCTTTGATTAGTATGCTTGAAGTATTATTATTTTTATGTCAATATGAACTTTTGTCTTGAATCTTTCGGATCTGAATATTCATATCACAATTAAGAAGATTTACATTGAAATTATGCCAAAGTATCACTCCGCATCAAAAATTCTTTTTTATCATTTACCTACTCAAGGACGAGCAGGAATTAAGCTTGGGAATGCTTGATACGTCTCCAGCGTATCTATAATTTTTGATTGCTCCATGCTACTTTATCTACTATTTTAGGCAATATTGGCCTTTACTATCCACTTTTATATTATTTTTGGGACTAACCTATTAACCGGAGGCCCAGCACAGATTTGTTGTTTTATGCCTATTTCAGTGTTTCGAGGAAAAGGAATATCAGACGAAATCAAAACGGAACGAAATCAACTGGTGAAGTTATTTTTGGAAGGAAAGCAACCCAGGGAACTCGGAGTGCACGTCAGGGGAGATACGGGCTGCCCACGAGGGTGGGGGGCCCCCCCCCCCCCCCCCGGTGCCCCCCCTACCTTGTTGGGCCCCCGTAGCTCCACCGACATACCCCCTGGACCCATATATACCTATGTATCATAAAACTTCCATAACAGAAGATAGATCGGGAGTTCCGCCACCACAAGCCTCTGTAGCCACCAAAAACCTCTCGGGAGCCCGCTCCGGCGCCCTGCCGGAGGGGGAACCCATCACCGGTGGCCATCTTCATCATCCCGGCGCTATCCTTGAAGAGGAGGGAGTAGTTCACCCTCGAGGCTGAGGGTATGTACCAGTAGCTATGTGTTTGATCGCTCTCTCTCGTGTTCTCTCTCGTGTTCCATCTATGGCACGATCTTGATGTATCCCGAGCTTTGCATTGTAGTTGGATCTTATGATGTTTCTCCCCCTCTACTCTCTTGTGATGAATAGAGTTTCCCCTTTGAAGTTATCTTATCGGATTGAGTCTTTTATGAGAACACTTGATGTATGTCTTGCCGTGTTTATCTGTGGTGACAATGGGATATCATGTGCCACTTGATGTATGTTTTGGTGACCAACTTGCGGGTTCCGCCCATGAACCTATGCATAGGGGTTGGCACATGCTCTTGACTCTCCGGTAGAAACTTTGGGGCCCTCTTTGAAGTACTTTGTGTTGGTTGGATGAATCTGAGATTGTGTGATGCATATCGTATAATCATGCCCACGGATACTTGAGGTGACAATGGAGTATCTAGGTGACATTAGGGTTTTGGTTGATTTATGTCTTAAGGTGTTATTCTAGTACGAACTCTTTTATAGATTGATCCGAAAGAATAACTTTGAAGTGGTTTCGTACCCTACCATAATCTCTATGTTTGTTCTCCACCATTAGTGCCTTCGGAGTGACTCTTTGTTCCATGTTGAGGGCTTGTTATATGATCTATCTATGTTATTATTGTTGAGAGAACTTGCACTAGTGAAAGTATGAACCCTAGGCCTTGTTTCCTATCATTGCAATACCGTTTACGCTCACTTTTATCATTAGTTACCTTGCTGTTTTTATTATTTCAGATTACAAATACCTTTATCTACCGTCCATATTGCACTTGTATCACCATCTCTTCGCTGAACTAGTGCACCTATACAATTTGCCATTGTATTGGGTGTGTTGGGGACACAATAGACTCTCTGTTATTTGGTTGCAGGGTTGCTTGAGAGAGACCATCTTCATCCTACGCCTCCTACGGATTGATAAACCTTAGGTCATCTACTTGAGGGAAATTTGCTACTGTCCTACAAACATGTGCACTTGCAGGCCCAACAACGTCGAAGAAGGTTGTGTAGTAGACATCACGGGCGGAGTCTTGAACGCCTATTCACGCATACGTACAGCCAGGGCTCGTGTACGTGGCTGGGTTGGAACGAAGAAACAACGTCGTGGTTGTGTTCATGGGGAGGCAACGAAATGCGTCGTGTTCATGGGGAGGCAACGAAATGCATCGTGTTCGTCGGGAGGCAACGAAACATGTAGGAGCCAACCGGCTTGGACGGAACAGGCGATGGAAACGAGGCCTGGCGTACCGCAGAACGGAGGAAACAGCCTTGTTCGACCGGCCACGTTCGAAACGGGATCCTGTTCATCGGGAGGGCTCTGGCGTACCGCAAAACGGAGGAAACGGACCTCCTACGGTCAAAATGGGGGTCCTGTTGATCGGGAGGGGTGTGGCATACCGCAAAACGGATGAAACGGACTTGTGTTGGAGCGCTACTGTCGAAACGGGGGTCCTGTTCATTGGGAGGGGTGTGGCGTACCGCAAAATGGGACTCCACGGGATACTGTTCATCTCCACCGTCGACCTCCTCCAGCCTCCACGGGCTCCTGTTCATCCAGCCTCCACCGCGCGCTACTCCACCGGCTACTGTTCAACCACCCCTCCACCGTCTACTGTTCATCCAGCCCTCCACGGGGTCGTCCTATTCATCCAGCCCTCCACAGGGTCCTGTTCATCCAGCCCCAACCAGCTCAATCGATCGGGGTCCTGTTCATCCAGAGGGAACACCACGGGATCCTGTTCATCCACCCCCACCGCTCATTGTTCATCCCCCCCCCCCCCCGCAACACTCACTGTTCATCCAGAGAGGCAACATCGATCGGCTTCAGTTAGCAGCAGTAGCGAAGGAATCGCTTGATCGGGTTCAGTTAACAGCCATCGATCGATCGCTCGGTTTCAGTAACGCGTAGCCTGCAGTGCAATCGCTCGGGTTCAGTTAGAGCCCAACGCCTCGCTCGGGTTCAGTTAGATCCAACGCCTCGCACATACGTGCGTACGTGTATGAGAGAAACGCGCATTGCTCGGCCCCCGACCAGCCACCGTAACCGGGAACTCCCCGAAATTTTCCTCGCCCTCGCTTCTACCACGGTTTTTTTGTCATGGACGGCGCAAAGAATGTCATGCAGCTGTGTCTCCGGCCCGCCCTGGACGAAAAGCCCATTTTCTGTCATGATTTTTTGTCATAGAAGTAGGAGCCCACCACATCTACGATGATACCAGGTTTTGTGACAATTATTGTCATAGAAGTGTCATAAGTATGACAGAAAAAAAATTGTTCGGCCCAAAATGTCACGGATGTGTCTTTTTTTGTAGTGATGGTTAGGAGTTGATAACGTGTGGGTATTGGGAAGTAGTTGATGAGGTAGGAACCTATTGTCCTGCATTCAAACCTTGGGAGTTACTTCTATGTTATGCTTACTGCCATGCTATGCGCGTAGACGTGGTTTGGCTTCGAGTGATTCGTGACAGATGTGAGAGTTAGTATTAATGGTTAACTTAAGGTGGCTACTTTAATACACATTTGGGTGGATTGAGGCACCTGGGGAATCCATTGTTGCTTGTTCTTTTGGAAATCCCGGGGTAACCATGTGATTATCCTATGGACCACCACCCAGGCTCAAAGGGATCATAAGATTATTCATGCTAGAAACTTCCGTGTGCGGCCACAAGCTATTATGGGCTCTAGCATAGTCGAGTAAGTTGCAAGACCTCTTTAAGTGGTGGGCTAGCAGATGTAGGGGGAATGTAGGTGTACCGGTCCGCCCAGAGTAGAGAGTAAATTTTTCTGAAAGACTGTGTCTCGGTCATCTGTTTCTCAAACATAATGTAGTGCGAGAAATCCAACGGAGGAGATCGAGTCTTGTGGGGAAAGTGCGCAAACCTCTGCAGAGTGTACAAACTAATCATGGTTAGCCGTGTCCCTGGTTATGGACATCTTGAGTATTTGGTTCTTGGATTATCATGTTGATCTCATCACGTTACTTAAATAATTTGTTGGGCTGATGATTATTAATTGGGGATTGAGTTGGGGGAACCTTCTCAATATTTTCAACAAATTTGGTAGTTAAATAAAATATATTCCTTTGTTGTAGGGAAAAATTGGCTTTATGCAAAATTGTAACCATAGAGCTTTCCACCAGCCAAATATGCATGTAGTGATAGCTATTGTTCATCATTTATCCTATGGTGTGAATTTGCCAGTACATTCAATGTACTGACCTACATGGCTGCAACATCTCATGTTGCAGGATTTCTTACGACAAGTAAGTGATACGTTAGGGTTATGATTTCTACACTCAACTTTGCCGCTTGTGTTGATGGGAATCCACAACCTTGTTGTTTCTTCCGCTTTATGGATTGAGGTAATAGTATTTACGTTAATTTATACATGTGATTTGCCTCTGTTATAAATCCTCGAGTACTGTGTGTGTTAGCATACCAATCTAGGGATGACACTTAAGCACAGAGACTTGACCATCTGAGGTCGGTCGCTACACAAGTTCGTCAAAAAGGGATATTTCAAACGAATCAATGGGATCATAGCAATTATCATAGCATTCATCCTTTGGTAAGCACAAAGGGAAATTAAACAATGCATGAGTTGAAGAGTTACTCTCATTAGAAGGTGGGCATGGGTAGCTAATCCGCTCTTCCTCCTTTTGTTTTTCGCTCTCCTCATCATATTTTTCATCCAATGAGCTCACAGTTTCATCAATTCCTTCTTCCATAGACTCCTGCAAAATATTAGTCTCTTCTTGGACAGCGGAGAAGTCCTCAATATATGATTTAATATAAGCATTAGAAGAAGAATTTTAATAGCAATTTTTAACTATGGCAAAAAATTTAGATTTGCAAAGAGTAGCATCATACTTTTCAAACAAACAAGCAATTTATAAGCACCCTTAAAAGCAACAAATTCTTCAGTTTGTTCAATATCATAATAATTGTAAACACCATTGGCACAAGAAGATAAAATTCCATTATCCTTAAACTCATATAGGAAGGGAAGGTATTTTTTAGGGTCTTCAGAACAACAAGTAAAATCATGTAGTTCACATAAATTCAAAGCATAACAATACAAACTATTAATATGATACCATAACAGTTTCCCTTTTTGAGATAAGTGGTGTCGCACAAAATAAGCATGCCCATTTAATGATTTTCCCTCAACTAAACTAGTTGGGGTTTTAACACGAGCACATAGGGATTGAAGATGATCCAAGTAGAAAGCTTCAGCAGTATGATAGATTTTGGGTGGTTCTTCAACCATTGGTTTAGTAGGTACAACTATTTTTTTGGTATTTTACGTTTCATACCCATAATTAGAGATAGAAAACAAGCACAAAATAAAAACTACTTAGTAATAAAGCAAACAAGCACACACAAAAATATTCAGCCCATGCTATTGCTCCCCGGCAACGGCACTAGAAAAAGGTATTGATAACCCACAAGTATAGGGGATCATTTGTAGCTTTTTTCAATAAATAAGAGTGTTTAACCAAATGAGGAGTTAAAGGTAGAACATATATTCCCTCAAGTTCTATCGACCACCAATACAACTCTACGCACACTTGACATTTGCTTTACCTAGAATGAGTATAAAACTATTTGGTAGGTGATAGGATAAGTTTGCAAGAATAAAACTAGAAGTACTTAGCAAGAATAAAACTAGGAGTAAATTGCAAGGTAATAAAAGTAGATAGCTTTTGTCAACAAAAAAGCCATTTGTCCCTAGGCAATTGATAACTAGACCGGCAATCATTCTTGCAATTTTACACGAGGAAGAGACATGAGCTAACATACTTTCTCTACTTGGATCATATGCAGTTATGATAGGAACTCTAGCAAGCATTGAAAACTACCAAAGATCATTAAGGTCGTAAAACCCAACCATAGCATTAAGTATCAAGTCCTGTTTACTCCCATACGCAATAACCCAGTTATCTATGGTCAGACTTCTATCACTCCGTCAACTGACAATAAGCAAATTATGAACTATTGCAACACCCTACAGCAGGGACCCCTCACTTTTGTGCGAGACGGAGGGCACCGTAGGAAAGCACCGTAGGAAAGCACCGTAATAAAATACACACACAAACCAACCACGGTCATCAATTAGCCCATAGGACAAAACAGATCTACTCAAACATCATAAGATAACCACATATCATTGGGAAATAATATATAGTGTTGAGCACCATGTTTTAGTAGGGATTACAACAGGGAGAAGGGCTGTTACACCACTTCATAGAGGGGAAGAAAGTTGGTGTTGACGGTAGCAAGATTGTTGATATAGATCCCCGTCACTATCCTTGCCCTGACAGCGTACCAGCACCCCTAGGAGAGAGGGGGAGATATCCCCCCTCCTTCTTCTTCTTCCTTGGCCTCCCCCTAGATGGGAGGAGAGTTTCCCCTCTGGTCCATGGCCTCCATCATGGCGGAACAACGGGAGCCCCTCCGAGATTGGATCTCCCTCTCAGTTCTCTTCTATCTCATGTTCCTGTTTTCTGCCCGAATACCGTTTCTTATATTCCCAGAGATCCGTAACTCCGACTGCGTTGAGATTTTAACACGATTTTTTTTCCAGATATAAGCTTCCTTGCACCCTAAGTAGAGCTTTAACCGACCTACGAGGAGGGCACAACCCACCACCACGTGCTTGGGCTGCCTGGCGCACCCATGTGTCTTGTGGTGGCTGTGGGCCCCCGTTTGCGTTGATTCCACCTCCCAAAAACACACATATTCCAAAAAAATCCGTAAATTTTTATCATGTTTGGACTTCGTTTGATATGGATATTCTGCGAAACGAAAAACATGCAACAAATAGGAACTGGCACTGGGCAATAGATTAATAGGTTAGTCCAATAAATCATATATAATTTTGCCAAAAATATGTGAAAGTTGTTTAATATTGGAATGAAACAATAAAAAATTGGGACATTTACATCTGTGCCCCTAAGTCGAACCCACTACTCAGATTTGCCCCTAATTTTGAAGCATGCTCAAATTTGCCCCTCCGCCGTTAAGTCACTACTCAGAAATGCCCTTCCATACAGTACTGTAGCACTTTCCGTCCACTAATGTAGAACTTTCCGTCTGCTACAGTACACATGGGCCTCTGACGGTCAAAGGCCTTTGACTGGACGGAAGGGCATTTCTGGGTAGTGACTTAACGGCAGAGGGGCAAATTTGAGCATGCTTTGAAATTAGGGGCAAATCTAAGTAGGTGGTTCGAGTTAGGGGCAGAAATGCAAGTGGCCCTAAAAAATTATAGATACGACGGAGACGTATCAGCATCCCCAAGCTTAATTGTTGCCCGTCCTTGAGTAGGTAAATGATAAAAAAGATTATTTTTGATGTGGAATGCTACCTAGCATAATCTTGATCATATATCTAATCATGGTATGAATATTAGGACACGAGTGATTCAAAGCAATAGTCTACAATTTGACATAAAGACATCAATACTCAGGCATCCCAACAAACAATCGTGTCTTTCAAAATATCAATGCTAAGGAAAGCTATCCCTGCAAAATCATATAGTCTTGTCATGCTTTGTCTTCTTAACACAAAGCATTTATCATGCACAACCCCGATGACAAGCTGATCAATTGGTTCATACTTTTTAACGTGATTTAGCTTTTTCAACCCTCACGCAATACATGACTTCAAGCCATGGATATAGAACTATGGGAGGAATAGAGTATGATGATAAATATAGAGAAGACAAAAATGTAAGAAAGTCTCACATCGACACGGCTAACCAATGGGCTATAGGAATGCCCATCAATTGATATCAATGCGAGGAGTAGGGATTTCCATGAAAGGAATGCACTTAGAGCTGTAAGTGTGTGAAAGCTCAACATGAAAACTAAGTGGGTGTGCATCTAACTCTGTAATGAAAAATTCCCACTAGTATATGAAATTAACAATAGAAGAGACTCTCTATATGAAAAACATGGTGCTACGTGGAAGCACAAGTGTGGAATTAGCATGCCCCTTCTCTCTTTGTCCTTTCTTTATTTTCTTTCTTTTTCTTCTTTTTCTCTCTCCTTGTCCGGAGTCTCATCCCGACTTGTGGGGGAATCATAGTATCCATCATCTTTCTTCACTGGGACAATGCTCTAATGTAATGAATAATGATGGTCATCACACTTCTATTTACTTACAACTCAATAGGAATAAAAATTACAACTCGATACATAGAACAAAATATGACTCCATATGAATTCCTCTGGCGGTGTACTAGGATGTGCAATGAACTAGCATAACAATGATATCAAAAAGCAGACAAGCCATGGAAATATCATGCTAGCTATCTTACAATCATGCAAAGCAATATGACAATGAATGCTCAAGTCATCAAAATGGAAGCGGTGGAAGTTGCATGGCAATATATTTCGTAATGGCTATGGAAAGGCCATAATAGGTAGGTATGGTGGCTGTTTTGAGGAAGATATAATGAGGCTTATGTCTGATAGAGTGTCACACCCTGATTTTCATGGCACAACACTTAATATGATAAATCATGATAAAATGTGGTTTGACAAAAACTTTTGAGTGTTTTGGACTTTGCCTTGCTTGGATTTTTGTCTGTTGTTTGCAAGTGCTCTAAAAATAAAATAAATCCTCCAACTCTTATACTCCTTATCCTTGATCCAAAACTTCTGCCCAATGATCATACCATGTGTATAGTACAATCTAGAATTTTCTTACAATAATAATTTGGCCAAAAAGTATTTTCTAAATTTAGTTTTCCAAAAACCCCTGAATTGAGGTTTGCACTGCAAGTACTTAATTCAGGGCAGTAAAAATCTTTTCAAAAATATATTTGACTCCTATTAGATATAGGATACCCATAAACCATAAAAATATAATTTTAAAGGTTATTTTCCTATTTTATTTAAAAGCTTTTTCTTAAGGCCAGAAATGGACTTTAATAGGGAAAAATTATTTTATTATTTTAAAAATATTTGACAAAATTTTGGGAAACTCATAGGACATATATTGTCCATATATAAGAGTTTCAACACATGGTCATGTTCAAAATATTGGTCAAATCCCTCAAAAATCCTTTCTGGATATTTCAAGCTTTTGAAATATTTACAAAGGAAATATTCTCCACAAATTTCAAGAAAATTCTGTCATGTCAAATATGACATGTTTGATGATATTGACAAGTATCATGTCATGGAGAATAGTATAACCCCATGAAATCCCCTCAAAACCATTTTTGTCCATTTTGAAGTTTGAGCAACTTTACATTGCCAAACATGTCCAAATGTTCTCAAACCTTGTGAACATTCTCAAATGGTCTAATCATTCATCTAGACCAAATGGCACAAGTTGGAGAAAATGTTATATTGATCAAAGTGCCCCAAAACCCTTCCTGTCCAGAACTAAATTTGGACAACTCTACATTGGAAACTTTCTCCTTTTGATCTCAACTTTTGTGGACATGTTCATAACCTCAAATGATGACACTACACCAAGTGGTGCATCAAGGAGAATTGATTTGCATGACTAAATCTTGGTAAAGCCAATTCTGCTAATTTCTAGGGTTTACCAAAGTTGCATTGTCAACTTCCTCCAAATGAGCTACAACTTGGTGATCAACCCCATTTCTATATGACACTTGATCCTGTTAATCTTCATATCATTTGGAATCAATTTGCTTGCCCAAACCACCATCAAACACCTTCTAGAAAAAATTTAAAATGCAGTTTTTGGCCATTTCCACTAATCTCCATGAGCTAAGATTTCTCCCACAGCATAATCTGGTCCTCCTCTAACCCCTGCACCTTTCCCTGCCCGAGGAGCCGTGATTATGGGGGTGAAATCTCTTTTTCGCTCTCTGGACAGCACCATTTCTCTCTCTCTCTCAACCTCCCTCCTCACTCTAGTGGATCCCCAGGGCATCCAATGCCATTGTCACATTGTTTACTCCCCCCTGCAGCTGCCAGACACAAGTGGGCGCGTGAGGACGCGAGGAAAAGCCGCAGGTGCCGGCCATTTGCGCGCTCTGGAGCATGTCAGCGTGCTCCCGACCGTTGACACGACGCTCCCGACCACCTCGAGCCTCCCCCTTGCGCCAGTCGAGGTGCCTCGACGTCCGCAACACGCCACCGAGCTGGCCCCCTCCTCTCTCTTCCTCCTGCTGCCTCCTCTCGCACACGCACCGGCCGCCCGAGAGTTCCAATGGGCAGCCTCACACGCGCGATGCCTCTGACCCGTCCCCACTCCCTCTCTCTCTTCCTGGCGCCCTACTCCACGCCCACGAGCGCCGCAGACAACCCCGAGCCTCCTCTCGTGGCCACCGCGGCCATTTCCACGGGTGCCCGTAGGCCGCGTCTACGGTGAGCCGTGGCCTCGCCATATAAGGCCGTTCCAGACCCTCCTCGCTGCTCCATTTGCTCCCTCTCCCCCTCGAGCATCCTCTGGACCAAGCCATTCCTCTTCTCGTGTCCTCCTTGCATCTCCATGGCTGGAGCAATGCCGCCGGCCTCCTCCTAAATTCGCGCCACTGAGAGCCCCTCCTCCCCACCTCTTTGTTCCAGAGCAGCACTAGCACCACCACAAACTCTCCCCGCGCACCATTTTCTCCTTCCCGTGCTCGCCTTGCCGTGCCCAAACATCGCCCGAAACCCCGTCGCCGGCGTCAAGACCACTGTCACCTCGGACCTCCCCAGCCTGCGTGAGATCCATGGATGGGCTCGGCTCGACCTCCCGAGTCCGTTGGTATGCCGACCGCCGCCGGGGACGGCCGGAATCGGCGGGAAGGGCGCCAGCACCTTGCTTGGCCGGCCTCCCCTGCTCCTCCTCTGTTTTGAGTGGGAGGTAGGAGGAGGGCCTGCCAGCGGGACCCGCCTATAAGTGGCTAAGGCCCCGGGCCCCTCGGGTAAGTGGAGACGGCCGCCGCTGAAGACGTCTGCCCGGAGCGAAGGCGTACTCCAGGGAGTACGCCATCGACGTTGCCCGGACACCCCGCGCGGCTGATGCCACTGGGCCGGCCCACGTCTATATCTCGCCTGCGTGCATGATAAGGTTAAGCCCTTTTTCCTTTTTCTTTTTCCACTCAACTTCAAAAATCCATAAATATTCCAACAGAGCTCCAAATTTGATGATTCAAATTTCTAGTGACTCTATAAATCATGATCTACCTGTTGGTGCAACATGCACGTTTTTCCAGAGACCTTTTCTTCACAAATATTTATCAAATCCTATTTTTCCTATTTTTGTGATGAACTTTAGAAAATCACAGAGAGCTCAAAATTGATCCAAATGCCATGATTCAAATTCCTAGACGCTTCTAAGTTCATAACTTAGTTTATGAACATTTTTCTTAATACTTTCTGTACCACATAAAATAATGAGCCATTTCTTCATATTTGTCAACTTTGCAAATTCATAGGAAATTCATTTGAACTCCAAATCCAGTGAAACCAAATCCTAGATGCTTCTAAAATAATCCTTTGTTAAATGGGTATCTTTGCTCATTTTCCAAAAATATATTTCTGTACACTTCTTGCAAATCCATAAACCCCTTGATTCCATCATATTGAAATGCTCAGAGATGTCCATTGATCAAATACTAATGAAACCACTTTGGTCATCCCTCATATGACCAGAGGTATCCTAGAAAAGTCCAACTTACATTTTTAGAGCACTTTTATTTTTGCCTTGTTGTGTTGCTTATTATGATTGTTTCCGACGTTAGTTGATGAAGTAGACGGAGAACTTGGAGAAGGACCAGAAGATCTCAAGACTCTGATGAACCAGGCAAGCAGCCCTTTGACCATGTCTATGAAACCCTTTTTATGCATATCATATAGCACCATATTGTTGTTGCAACGGAATCATGATGAGGTAGTAACCACTTTGATGGTTTGCCACCGTACTTCCTCGTTGATACTTGCATTGTGCATGACCCTACCTTCTTATGAGGGTTATGCCGGTGGGAGTAGATAGGATGCTAAAGTAGATGCTACGCAAAAAGGGACGGGTTTATGCATGGTGAAGGAGACAAAGCATTTTCAAAAGACTTTTCGAAAACCTCGTCGGGTGCCACTTATGCCCGAGGGAGATGATGAGATGGGTAACCACTTGATGACGAAGTGGTGTACCGAGGCAAGTGTGTGTGTTGTTTTCGAAAACGGATTAGATTTAAGATTTGATGACTGTCCCAACCTTACATGTGCAACCACTCTACCCTTATATGGGAAAGGGCATTATTGATTACCTAGACCGATACTAGCTTGGAGAATGCATTACTAGTGATGGGAGAGTTGTTGGTGCGCTCTCTCGGGATGGGGTCGTGCCAGGTAGGTCGGCCATGACTGTTTTCACAGGGCACCGGACACACCGTTGGTACCCCGTGCTTGTGGTATGTGATGAATATGGGAGCGAGGCTCCACAACTTTATGATGTGAAATGTTAGGCACGGGGGTTACTACCAATCGAGTGGACTCCATGTTAGTGTCATCTAGGGAAAGGTAGTGATCGGGTGCTTACCCCGGGTACTTGAGGTACCGCGGGTCGTGGCTGACACGGAAGTTCCCCGGATCTTGTGGGTATAGTGTGCAACCTCTGCAGAGTGTAAAACTATTCGAATAGCCGTGTCCACGGTCAAGGACGGTTGGGCGGTGCTGCTTAAACTATGTCCAGAGTTTACAAACCAGTGTGTGTGTTTGGATAACTACTTGGGTCAAGTCAAAGGACTTGACATGATTGAGATGGGTTGGTGCCCACTCTATTTATGTTGATATCTGTAACCTATCCTCATGGTTACTTGAATTCTCCTGATGCATGTCTTACAAGTTGTTGAACATGTCATTGCACTCAAAACTAGCTTTCTGCAAAAATTTACCTATATCATGCATTGTTGTATCTTGAACCAAAACATGGGTTGCTTGCGAGTACATTCAAAGTACTCATTGGCTTGCCACTGGTTATTTTATTGGCCAGGCATGAAAGAACAGGATATGATGAGGAATACTTCGGTGACGAACATGCGAGCTAGGACGCTTCCCAGTCAGAATGCCTGTAGGGTTAAGGCAGATGGCATGGGTCCAAGTTATCGACGAAGTTTTCCGCTGCGATGGTATACTCAAGACTTGACCATAATGGTCCTACTTGTGTAAAACGGTATGTATGGATGTAAGACTCTTGTTATTCAGCTTCTGTGTGTTCAATGAGCATTGATCTCTGGGATCACTGTACACGTGCATTCGGTGATCACGACTTATGAGTCGGGGTCCCCACAGAGCTGGTATCAGAGCCATCCTGACTGTAGGAAGCCTTAGTTAGCATGGTCATTAGTTAGGGTAAAACTATTTCCAAAACTACTACTAGTTTTCAAAACTATCTGTACTTCTCTTCCCTTCTCAGTGTTTTTTTTTTCGAAAACTAAGGTATACTTTCCTTATTGATCTCTTCCCCTTCAAAACCTTTGGTCGCTAGAACCCTTATGCCCCTGACCACTGGATTCCTTGAAATCCTCGTGGATAATCTAGAAGGAAGATGCCTTGCCAGACATTCACCCACATCTCCTGAACACAAGATTGGCGACATCACAACAAGACGATACCAACAGAAGATACATCCTCGAGGAATGAGGACCTGAAGACCCAGGAGATGGTGACACCCTTGACACTGCCCCAAGATGATGCAACCTTAGCCCACGATGATCAGGGCATAGAATATGCAAGGTCATGATATACATTGCTAATAGAGTAACCCTTTCACTACCGTTGTTGTATCGGCAACCACCGATGGATGAGAACCTAGCCATTTGGTCCGCCTCACCATAGTGAGCAGGAAAACGGTTCTCCTCATCCCCCGCTCTTGGTGTCGAAGTTGTCATCAACGTAACCGACATGATGGACCTCTATTACGCCTTGATAACGTCATTGCATAAAGGATAACCTACCTGGTACCATCAACGGCTTAGAAGACAAAAAGGGATCGTCATGATAAGAAGACAATAGAAGACCAAGTCAATGCCAGATACGAGGAGCCACCTTCACCCCATCACTTCAACAGGCGAAGTTGTTGAAGAATCTTCAGGCTCAACCCGGATTGTTTCATCGAACAACTACAAGAGACGTAGCAACACCTGAGGAAAACTCAGAAGACTGCATGAGGCACAAGGCACGACTACTGAGTCCGAGAACCCCTAGGGTAGGATGAGTCGTGTACCCCCTATGCGCAGTCGAGTCCGTATGATGGTTCGAATAGAACCATGATTGTGTGTTGCTTGTTTTTATTTGTTTGTGTTTTGATATAGGTCACACTTTTGCCCTAGGCGACAAGTATGCGACTATATCACCTTCCTCACCTTGTTTCTTTTGTTTGGCCCTTTTTGCACCTGTTTGTTTGCACTAGCACTATAGAACCCCCTTTAAGCATTCCCCTCCTCTATGCTACTTTTCCCTCTCATCTCTCTCTCCTCAACTGAAGACCGGAAGACAAGCTACACCAAGGATTCTACTTCGACAACCAACTAGCAATGAGGAACTTTTCTACAGCCTCCTCGACCAAGTGAAACCCCGTAGAGTTATATTTAACCCTCCAGACTAGAAACCCATTCCTAGACCCTTCGAGACTTCATAAGATACCCCAGCTCGAAGCCTTAACCATGTGCTTAACCCACAGAATTGCAAGAGAACCAGTTAAGCCTCCGTAACCTTGCTTATCACTGGGTTCATTATGGAACTAGTGGACATAGTGAACGAGCACATTATCATCCTAAGATATCACCAAAACTGACGATGCCATAGGAAAGACCAATATGAGGATATAGGAATAGAGGACAAATTACTTGATGAGTTTATATCAATGACTTGAGGAATTATATGAGACTACTTGGTGGATTATGAGGCTTGGATGTTGGTAGATGAACTTGGTGGGATCATGAGTATAGATTAGCATAGCTTTCATTACCCCTGAGTAAATTGGATTTAGTAGGATAATTATAAGTATTTGGATTTAACTTAGCCATGGGATATTGATAGGAGACAATTGATATTACGTAAATGACTTGGGGAAACATGTAGGAATTCCCGTTGGACAAGAGATTTGGATTTTAGTAGGTGATTCTAGTTGAATATGGATGCTAAGTATGTCTACATGGTTCGGAGTAAATTGGATTTAGACTGATGATCTCGAACATGATACCCTGTTTCTCGGTGGACGATAAACTAGGAGATTGGACTAATTGTCGGAGTTTATTTAGGGAACCTATATAAGCTTGACTTTGGAGTTTACTTGACCATGATAATGGAAATTGGTGGACTGACTGTAGTAAGGTAGCCTTCCCAGTATTTGTGGATTATAGGATATTAGAAGATCATGTGGAACACCATAGAGATTGGATTTGAAGAACTACTGGATCATGTAATGATTGGTGTAGTTAATGGGTTGTTGGAGTTGATTCATAGGAAGGAAACAAGATTTTGGAGTGGCATACGACGTGTTTCCTTAGGATAGAGGTGCTTTATCTTAGACCTTGGAAGAACAGGCTGAGCACTTGGATTGTCACGTTCAAGCTTAGCAGCTTATATGTTCTACCCATGGATTTTTAGGGGTAGACATAAATATGAGTTTGGGGATTGTAGACATATATGATTTTGTTAGACCTCCTCTCGGGAGCCATGAGGATATGAATCACATGACTGATGATTGGAGTTGACCTATGCAAAATGATGCTATCGGTGATATGATGTGATTTGTTTAAAGGACTAGATAGACTATTGGCATCTCAGAAACCGTGCTTAAAGATAAGATGATAAATGTTCACTCGCACACTAGAATCCTTGAAACCCTTAAGCCCTACCAAGCTACAACATGGTCGGATCAGGACCTTAGGGCCTTGACACTAGATCTAGAACCACCTTGGCCCACACTCAACAAGACCACCACTAATTCCCCAGCCTACTTTATGTACCCCATGAACAAAGTCTTCATGGAGTGCTTAGACAAGATAGTTGACATCATCATTTGGTGACCTACTTGTTCACCCGAAGACGGAAGAAGAGTCGTTCAGCTGGTCAAGGAACATTTTAGGACCGCCATGCCAAGGAGGAAGAACTACACCTACCACCATCATCAAGAAGTAAACATCCGCGTCGAAGACCAGGTGTATCTGCAAGCCACTCCTCTCTAAGGAACCAAGCATTCCCATGACAAGGAGACCCACACCAAGATTCTTCGGCCCCCTTCGAGATCGCTCCAAGATTTAACAACCCCTTCTGAGATCACTACAAGACGAAGAGTAGATGGCTACCAGCTAGAGTTGCCACCTGAGTTACCTGATTTGCACAACGCTTTCCATGCATCACAACCCCGGAAGAGTTTCCAACTTCCTAACTAGCCCGGTCTCTACAAAGACATTAACCATCGAGCCATCGACCCCTAGCCCAATCTAACCTACCGCGAGCTACCCATTAGCAACCTAGATTAAGAAGAGCGTCATACACGAAGCCACACCACCAAGTACTTCAAGCTCAATGGAGCACTACACGGAAGCAGAAGCAACATGAGGACTTGAAGACTACCCCAGATGCAAGTTTTTGTATCCCTTTCCGCGTCTAGTTTGGGAATCTCGGGGACAAGATTCTTGTAAGGGGGGTAGGTCTGTTACACCCTGATTTTCATGGCACAACACTTAAGATGATAAATCATGATAAAATGTGGTTAGACAAAAACTTTTGAGTGTTTTGGACTTTGCCTTGATTGGATTTTTGTCTGTTGTTTGCAAGTGCTCTAAAAATAAAATAAATCCTCCAACTCTTATACTCCTTCTCCTTGATCCAAAACTTCTGCCCAATGATCATACCATGTGTATAGTACAATATAGAATTTTCTTACAAAAATAATTTGGCCAAAAAGTATTTTCTAAATTTAGTTTTCCAAAAACCCTGAATTGAGGTTTGCACTGCAAGTACTTAATTCAGGGCAGTAAAAATCTTTTCAAAAATATATTTGACTCCTATTAGATATAGGATACCCAGAAACCATAAAAATATAATTTTAAAGGTTATTTTCCTATTTTATTTAAAAGCTTTTTCTTAAGGCCAGAAATGGTCTTTAATAGGGAAAAATTATTTTATTATTTTAAAAATATTTGACAAAATTTTGGGAAACTCATAGGACATATATTGTCCATATATAAGAGTTTCAACACATGGTCATGTTCAAAATATTCGTCAAATCCCTCAAAAATCCTTTCTGGATATTACAAGCTTTTGAAATATTTACAAAGGAAATATTCTCCACAAATTCCAAGAAAATTCTGTCATGTCAAATATGACATGTTTGATGATATTGACAAGTATCATGTCATGGAGAATAGTATAACCCCATGAAATCCCCTCAAAACCATTTCTGTCCATTTTGAAGTTTGAGCAAGTTTACATTGCCAAACATGTCCAAATGTTCTCAAACTTTGTAAACATTCTCAAATGGTCTAATCATTCATCTAGACCAAATGGCACAAGTTGGAGAAAATGTTATATTGATCAAAGTGCCCCAAAACCCTTCCTGTCCAGAACCAAATTTGGACAACTCTACATTGGAAACTTTCTACTTTTGATCTCAACTTTTGTGGACATGTTCATAGCCTCAAATGATGACACTACACCAGGTGGTGCATCAAGGAGAATTGATTTGCATGACTAAATCTTGGTAAAGCCAATTCTGCTAATTTCTAGGGTTTACTGAAGTTGCATTGTCAACTTCCTCCAAATGAGCTACAACTTGGCGATCAACCCCATTTCTATATGACACTTGATCCTGTTAATCTTCATATCATTTGGAATCCATTTGCTTGCCCAAACCACCATCAAACACCTTCTGGCAAAAATTTAAAATGCATGTTTTGGCCATTTCCACTAATCTCCATGAGCTAAGCTTTCTCCCACAGCATAATCTGGTCCTCCTCTAACCCCTGCACCTTTCCCTACCCGAGGAGCCATGATTATGGGGGTGAAAAGCTCTTTTTCCCTCTCTGGACAGCACCATTTCTCTCTCTCTCAACCTCCCTCCTAACTCCAGTGGATCTCCGGGGCATCCAATGCCATTGTCACATTGTTTACTCCCCCCTGCAGCTGCCAGACACAAGTGGGCGCGTGAGGACGCGAGGAAAAGCCGCGGGTGCCGGCCATTTGCGCACTCTGGAGCATGTCAGCGTGCTCCCGACCGTTGACACGGCGCTCCCGACCACCTCGAGCCTCCCCCTTGCGCCAGTCGAGGTGCCTCGACGTCTGCAACTCGCCACCGAGCTCGCCCCCTCCTCTCTCTTCCTCCTGCTGCCTCCTCTCGCACGCGCACCGGCCGCCCGAGAGCTCCAATGGCCAGCCTCACACGCGCGATGCCTCTGACCCGTCCCCACTCCCTCTCTCTCTTCCTGGCGCCCTACTCCACGCCCACGAGCGCCGCAGACAACCCCGAGCCTCCTCCCGTGGCCACCGCGGCCATTTCCGCGGGTGCCCGTAGGCCGCGTCTACGGTGAGCCGTGGCCTCGCCATATAAGGCCGTTCCAGACCCTCCTCGTTCCTCCATTTGCTCCCTCTCCCTCCCGAGCATCCTCTGGACCAAGCCATTCCTCTTCTCGTGTCCTCCTTGCATCTGCATGGCCGGAGCAATGCCGCCGGCCTCCTCCTAAATTTGGGCCACTGAGAGCCCCTCCTCCCAACCTCTTTGTTCCAGAGCAGCACCAGCACCACCAGAAACTCTCCCCGCGCACCATTTTCTCCTTCCCGTGCTCGCCTTGCCGTGCCCAAATGTCGCCCGAAACCCCGTCCGCCGGCGTCAAGACCACTGTCACCTCGGTCCTCCCCAGCCTGCGTGAGATCCATGGATGGGCTCGGCTCGACCTCCCGAGTCCGTTGGTATGCCGACCGCTGCCGGGGACGGCCGGAATCGGCGGGAAGGGTGCCAGCACCTTGCTTGGCCGGCCTCCCCTGCTCCTCCTCTGTTTTGAGCGGGAGGTAGGAGGAGGGCCTGCCAGCGGGACCCGCCTGTAAGTGGCTAAGGCCCCGGGCCCCTCGGGTAAGTGGAGACGGCCTCCGCTGAAGACGTCTGCCCAGAGCGAAGGCGTACTCCAGGGAGTACTCCATCGACGTTGCCTGGACACCCCGCGCGGCTGATGCCACTGGGCCGGCCCACGTCTATATCTTGCCTGCGTGCATGATAAGGTTAAGCCGTTTTTCCTTTTTCTTTTTCCACTCAAATTCAAAAATCCATAAATAATCCAACAGAGCTCCAAATTTGATGATTCAAATTTCTAGTGACTCTATAAATCATGATCTACCTGTTGGTGCAACATGCACGTTTTTCCAGAGACCTTTTCTTCACAAATATTTGTCAAATCCTATTTTTCCTATTTCTGTGATGAACTTTAGAAAATCACAGAGAGCTCAAAATTGATCCAAATGCCATGATTCAAATTCCTAGACGCTTCTAAGTTCATAACTTAGTTTATGAACATTTTTCTTAATACTTTCTGTACCACATAAAATAATGAGCCATTTCTTCATATTTGTCAACTTTGCAAATTCATAGGAAATTCATTTGAACTCCAAATCGAGTGAAACCAAATCCTAGATGCTTCTAAAATAATCCTTTGTTAAATGGGTATCTTTGCTCATTTTCCAAAAATATATTTCTGTACACTTCTTGCAAATCCATAAACCCCTTGATTCCATCATATTGAAATGTTCAGAGATGTCCATTGATCAAATCCTAATGAAACCACTTTGGTCATCCCTCATATGACCAGAGGTATCCTAGAAAAGTCCAACTTACATTTTTAGAGCACTTTTATTTTTGCCTTGTTGTGTTGCTTATTATGATTGTTTCCGACGTTAGTTGACGAAGTAGACAGAGAACTTGGAGAAGGACCAGAAGATCTCAAGACTCTGATGAACCAAGCAAGCAGCCCTTTGACCATGTCTATGAAACCCTTTTTATGCATATCATATAGCACCATATTGTTGTTGCAACGGAATCATGATGAGGTAGTAACCACTTTGATGGTTTGCCACCGTACTTCCTCATTGATACTTGCATTGTGCATGACCCTACCTTCTTATGAGGGTTATGCCAGTGGGAGTAGATAGGATGCTAAAGTAGATGCTACGCAAAAAGGGATGGGTTTATGCATGGTGAAGGAGACAAAGCATTTTCAAAAGACCTTTCGAAAACCTCGTCGGGTGCCACTTATGCCCGAGGGAGATGATGAGATGGGTAACCACTTGATGACGAAGTGGTGTACCGAGGCAAGTGTGTGTGTTGTTTTCGAAAACGGATTAGATTTAAGATTTGACGACTGTCCCAACCTTACATGCGCAACCACTCTACCCTTATATGGGAAAGGGCATTATTGATTACCTAGACCGATACTAGCTTGGAGGCCGCATTACTAGTGACGGGAGAGTTGTTGGTGCGCTCTCTCGGGACGGAGTCGTGCCAGGTAGGGCGGCCATGACTGTTTTCACAGGGCACCGGACACCCCGTTGGTACCCCGTGCTTGTGGTATGTGATGAATATGGGAGCGAGGCTCCACAACTTTATGATGTGAAATGTTAGGCACGGGGGTTACTACCAATCGAGTGGACTCCATGTTAGTGTCATCTAGGGAAAGGTAGTGATCGGGTGCTTACCCCGGGTACTTGAGGTACCGCGGGTCATGGCTGACACGGAAGTTCCCCGGATCTTGTGGGTATAGTGTGCAACCTCTGCAGAGTGTAAAACTATTCGAATAGCCGTGTCCACGGTCAAGGACAGTTGGGCAGTGCTGCTTAAACTATGTCCAGAGTTTACAAACCAGTGTGTGTGTTTGGATAACTACTTGGGTCAAGTTAAAGGACTTGACGTGATTGAGATGGGTTGGTGCCCACTCTATTTATGTTGATATCTGGAACCTGTCCTCATGGTTACTTGAATTCTCCTGATGCATGTCTTACAAGTTGTTGAACATGTCATTGCACTCAAAACTAGCTTTCTGCAAAAATTTACCTATATCATGCATTGTTGTATCTTGAACCAAAACATGGGTTGCTTGCGAGTACATTCAAAGTACTCATTGGCTTGCCACTGGTTATTTTATTGGCCAGGCATGAAAGAACAGGATATGATGAGGAATACTTTGGTGACGAACATGCGAGCTAGGACGCTTCCCAGTCAGAATGCCTGTAGGGTTAAGGCAGATGGCATGGGTCCAAGTTATCGACGAAGTTTTCCGCTGCGATGGTATACTCAAGACTTGACCATAATGGTCCTACTTGTGTAAAACGGTATGTATGGATGTAAGACTCTTATTATTCAGGTTCTGTGTGTTCAGTGAGCATTGATCTCTGGGATAATTGTACACGTGCATTCGGTGATCACGACTTATGAGTAGGGGTCCCCACATAGAGTGTATCATATCAAGGAGTTGGAATGTACCTGCGAAGTTTGCACCGACTCTTGAGGTGAGAAAGAGCAATGCACAGTACCATAGAGGCTAGGAAATTGCGGAAAGTTAAGAGTGCGTATATTCCATGGACTCACATTAGTCATAAAGAACTCATATACTTATTGCAAAAGTTTATTAGCCCTCGAAGAAAAGTACCACTACGCACTCTCCAAGGGGGATAAATTGGTAGGAAAAGACCAACGCTCGTCCCAGACCGCCACTCATAAGGAAGACAATCAATAATAATAAATCATGCTCCAACTTCATAGCATAACGAGAGACTATACATGCATGCTTCGGGAATCACAAACCTTAACACCAATATTCTTAGTAACCATAACCATTTACTAGTACCTCCCACATATTACCATCTCTATATCACAAAACTATTGCAAGGCATCAAAATATCATATTTAGTGATCCACACGTTTTATGTAGGATTTTATGACTAACCATGCAAATGACCAATTCCTGTTGACTCTCTAAATAGATATAAGAGAAGCATGAGAGTTTAATTCTTTCTATAAAATACCAAGCCCTATTAAATATAAGTGAAGCAAAAGAGCATTCTACCAATAAAGGTTTTCTATGTGAAGAGAAACAGGCAATCCAAATTTCAAATGATATAAGTGAAGCACATGAAGCATTCTGTAAAGCCATACTCAAAATATATAAGTGAAGTGCAATGAATATTCTATATATCAACCATGGACTGTCTCATACCAGCATGGTGCATAAAAGAAAAGTGAAAACTAAACACAAAAGGCGCTCCAAGATTTACACATATCACATAAACGAAACGAAAAAATACCGATACTTGTTGAAGAAACATGGGATGCCTCCCGGGGCATACCCAAGCTTAGACGCTTGAGTCTCCTTGGATATTTACTTGGGGTGCCTTGGGCATCCCCAATCATGAACTCTTGCCTCTCCTCATTCTCCTCATATCGAGACCTCCTCGATCTTTGATCACTTCATCCACACAAAACTCAATAGAAAGCTCGGTAAGATCCATTAGTATAATAAAACAAATCAATATTTTAAGTAATGTTGTGTCACGCCAAATATGCGATACTATCCTAAAGAGACTCGAAGGTCCCACCAAGGATAGAACTGCATATTGGTACGCTTTTGCAAGGTGGATATCATTACATCAACATTACATAATAGATGGGGATACATACAAGAGGCATACAATGCCACACAAATAAAACATCATCATACATAAGAGCACCATCTAACTACGGATGAAACACAAAAAGAAACACAAACGACATCCACCCTGCTAGCCCAGGCTGCTGACCTAGAACCTATCTCCTGATCGAAGAAGAAGCAGGAGAAGAACTCCAAAACAAGCAAACATCGCTCTCGCGTCATGATCATCGCATAACCTATACCTGCAACTGTTGTCGTACTAATCTATGAGCCACGAGGACTCAGCAATCCCATTACCATGGGTATCAAGACTAGCAAAGCTTAATGGGAAAGGAAGGGGTAAAGTGGTGAGGTTTCAGCAGCGTCTAGCATATATGGTGGCTAACATACGCAAATAAGAGCAAGAAGAGAAGCAATGGAACGGTCGTGAAGCTAGCAATGATCAAGAGGTGATCCTGAACTCCTACTTACGTCAAACATAACCCAAAACCGTGTTCACTTCCCGGACTCTGCCGAGAAGAGTGTCCAGTTCTCTACAACCGGACATTAACAAATTCCCATCTACCACATAACCGCGGGCACCGCTCTTGAAAGTTTATACCCTGCAGGGGTGTCCCAACTTAGCCTATCACAAGCTCTCACGGTCAACGAAGGATATTCCTTCTCCCAAGAAGACCCGATCAGTCTCGGAATCCCGGTTTACAAGACATTTCGACAATGGTAAAACAAGACCAGCAAAGCCGCCCGATGTGTCGACAATCCCGATAGGAGTCGCACGTATCTCGTTCTCAGGACACACCGGATAAGCGAAGTGTACAGGTACCTATGTAACCCAAGTTGCCAAGGGATGGTCCCGCATGGTGCTCTAGTTTGGACCAACACTTAGACAAGCATTGGCCCGGGGGGGCTAAAATAAAGATGACCCTCGGGTTAATTACTCCCAAGGGAAAGGTATAGGTGGTAGGCAAATGGTAAAACCAATGTTGGGCCTTGCTGGAGGAGTTTTATTCAAGGCGAACTGTCAAGGGGGTCCCATAAATCACCCAACCGCATTAGGGACGCAAAATCCGGGAACATAATACCGATATGACAGAAACTAGGGTGGCAAGAGTGGAAGAAAACACCAGGAATAAGGCCGAGCCTTCCGCCCTTTACCAAGTATATGGATGCATTAAATATATACGAGATATTGTGATATCCCAACATAATCCTGTCCATCATGGAGCAATCTTCAACTTCACCTGCAACTAGCAACGCTATAAGAAGGGCTGAGCAAAAGCGGTAACATAGCCAAACAACAGTTTGCTAGGAAGGGTGACTAGGTTAGAGGTTCATGGCATTTTGGAAGGCTTGATAAGCAAGTGGTAGGTAACGCGACATAGCGATAGAACGAAGTAACTAGCCTAGCAATGATAGTAGTGAGATCCAAGGTGACGGTCATCTTGCCTGAAATCCGCTATGAAGAAGAACGAGTCCATGAAGAAGATGGAGCCACGAAGACGAACCAAGCGTAGACGAACGAATCCTCACGATCGCAACGAAACGGGAACTATCGAGAAGAAGCACACAACATGGTAAACACACCACACATATACATGACATGATGCTCAACCAAGTATGATGCATGACAAGACTACATGAATCTACTCATGGCAAGAGATGATGCATACAAGAGCAACACATCAAAGCAAGTTGAAATGAGGCCGGAAACAACATAGAACTAATCCGGTAAGTCCTCATATGCAAATTTCAAAATTGGTCCACAACTGAATAAACCTTATGTTCAAGTTGTTAAACAGCAAGTTAAGATGCACCAAGATGATCTACACGAAATTCTAGTCAAGTTACATGTAAATTTCATTTGGTTCGGAGCTACGGCCTAGAAGATATGAGCAAAACAAGTTAAGCATGGCATTGATGCAAAATGCATACAAACATCAAGCAAACACTCTCAAAACATGGATGCAACATGATAATATGAAACTTCATGCAACATCAAGCAAGTTGCATATAGAGCACACTCAAAACGGACCAACGGTTCAACACATACACATGAAACAAGTTTAAAGGACAAGCTGTCCAAAACAGCAACTAGGCATCTAGCAAGCATCAAAACATTATGCTACAGCATCCTAACATGATAACAAAAGGCATGGATATGAAGTACAGGTAAATCATGACAAAACATGAACACTGAGCTATCTCCAAAAATCAATATAACATGCTCAAAAGGACATGGCAAGCTTGCAAACAATAACAGTTTACAGACTTGGCAGAAATAACATCAGATTGCAATGTTTAGAGCTATCAAACAACATGTTACAGGAACTTAACATGGCAAACAAAGGCATGACATGCTAATACTAAAGACAAAGAGAAAAGCTCCCTTACTAAACTAAATCCAAAGATCAACAGAAAAGATGGTAGCATCCATGCAAACATGGCAAATGATATGACAGATTCAGACATGGCAGGAACAACAATAAGTAGGTATGTTGGTGAGCTTGTGCCACTCACCACAGAGCAATACACGGCATGACAAGGTGACACAAAGCAAGATGACAAATTGGTGAAGCTAAGCATGGCAAGATCAAGTTCATAGGGTGCACGGATCACTAGCAAGACACATGACAAAACTGAACTTAATGTTAACAGGCTGATAGCAACATTATTTAGCAATTTGAAGCAATATTACAGCAGGCTATAAATGCAACCGGGGCATGGATGGATATAGCATGACATGAGTAACAAAACATCCTTAGTGAACATCTCCAGATTATGCATAGAATGACTTACAGCAGCAGGTTTACATAGCATCATGATATAGCAGATTCAGACTAGCAAAATAGTAACAGCAAGTACCCTAATTCACGAGCTCGATGCACTCACTACAAGACTCAAACAAATACATGGATTGCACCAAAGTAAATATGGCATGATGTAGCTCAAAACTCATGTAGATATCAACCTCATAGGATGCACACACAAAATGCAATGAAAAAGACAAATCTCCAAGTTCTGATAACAGACAACAGTTAACATCATATAGCACTCTTGCAATGACGATAAGGGCATCAAGATGGACTCAAACAAGAATGGCATAATGGAAAGAACGAAGAACATCTCATGATGAACATTTTGATATATATCATATTCACGAAATGGAGCTACGGTCACGGAGTTATGGCATGTCAAAGTGGGTACCAAAATGCAAGAATTTCGGGACTTAGTGAAAAAAACGGGGTCGACCTTCGGATCTGGATCCAGATCTGGTGCGCGCGTGGATCGAGGTGGCCGGAGCAGGGTCGCCGGAGTGGCGTGGAGGAGGCACCGACGGGGTCGGGGACGGCGGGGCCGGGTCGGTCCCGGCCGGATCCGGGCGGGGCGGCGGTGCACGGCGCGGGAGGCGCGCCGGCGAGGCGCGGGGCGGCGCCCGCGGGACGCGGAGGCGGCCGACGGCGGGGAGAGGCGGCTGCGGGCTGCGGAGATCCAACAGGCGCGGGCGCGCGCCACGGCGGCGTCGGGCGGAGGAGCGAGCGCGAGCCCGCGGCGGGGGAGACAGGCGGCGACACGTGGAGACCGGGCCGCGGGGGCCGGCCTCGGGCCTGAGTGGGCCGGCACGGTGGAGGGCGGCACGGGCGACATGGCGGCTGGCGATTCACCGAGGGACGGCGGCGGACGTGTCCGGCGCCGGGCGGACGTGTCCGGCGCGCGGAGGAAGAAGGGGGCTAAGGTTTGGGGTCTATTCCATCCGAGATTTTGACGGGGAAAGGCTTATTTATAGGTAGAGGGAGCTAGGAGACTCCAAATGGGGTGCGATTTTCGGCCACACGATCGTGATCGAACAGCCGAGAGGATGGAAGGGGTTTGGAAGGGTTTTGGGCCGCTTTGAAGGGGTGTTGGGTTGCAACACACACGAGGCCTTTACGGTTCCCCGGTTAGCCGTTGGAGTATTAAACGGACTCCAAATGGCACAAAACTTGACAAGCGGTCTACCGGGGTGTACCAAGGCCGCTTGGCAAATCACGGTCCATTCCGAGAATGTTTAACACCCGGTCGCGAAAAGAGACAAGATGGGGGCGCCGGAGGACATAGGAGTGTCGGATTGCAAAACGGACAATGGGGACAATGCTCGGATGCATGAATCGAACACGTATGCAAAAAGAGATGCACATGATGACATGACAAAATGCAACACGCAAACAAATGACATGGCAACGACGGCGAATAACTGGCGGACACCTGGCGCATCGAACTCGGGGCGTTACAACTCTCCTCTACTAACAAGAGATCTTAGGACCGAGATGGAAGAGAAAGAGGAAGAGGTGAAATAAGAACACAAGAAAGAAGATGAACAAAGTCGAGAGCACTCGGTTAGAAAAGATGAACGGCGAATGTGACGATAATCAAATGCTCATGGAAACAAGATAGACTCTGAAACCACTCCGGTTAGACAAGGCAGAAAAGAATAAGCACGAAAGAATTTGGGCAGCACTCCGGCTAAAAATGAAAGGAATAGAACATGAAATTCACCCAATGAGTTGGCACTTGACGAGATGAACAATGCAATGCCTCCGAAAGAATTGAAAGAATGTAATGAAAAGAACTTAGAAGGAAGGATTTAAAGGAGTTGTTGAGAAAAACAACAATGAAAGAATAAGCTTGTTGTGGACTAATCAAAAACAGCTCAGAACTTGAGGTGAAATTATACCACAACCAAATGTTTGAATAGCTGAGAAGAATGAAGAAATGCAAAACTCCACTTTAGAAGAATACGGAGAATTAATTGCACTTCGAGACGCGATAAGAAAAGATACTTGAACTCCACCAACAAAGTCTTGATGAACTCTTGAAGAATGAATTAAATCATGAAGAACCACCATGAAGAACTCTGGTGACAAAAGGATGATGAGATAGAAATGAAGGATGAAAGAATAAAGATTCAAGCCTTGCGATGATTTATATGGAGGTTCCAACGAGATGGCCGAGGAAATTTGAAGTCCGGAAAAGAAAAGATGAAAACACTTGGAACTAGAATTTATTCCTCAGGAACAAACTCTGAAGGAAGGGATTACTCACTTGGATGAAATAAGAATAAGATTTATTGTATTCTTATCCTTCATCAAATTAAATTGATGAAAAGCAATGGATTTTTCATACTACTTATTCTACTTAAAAAACAGGATTGAGAAGTGACATATCGCAAACTTGAGACGGTCTTCATGAACCACCGGTAGGATTTGGAAAGAACGAATGAATTAATATGCTAATCAAAGAAAAAGGATCTTGAACGAACCACCGTAAGAATTCGAAAAAGACTGATGAAAGAGAATAAATCACCGAGAAGAAATTAGAAGAACCAATATGCTAGAGGGGATTTAGATGCAAGAGAACAAAGAGATCATGAGCTGATTAAAGAACACTTGAACGAAGCACCGGGATAATTGGATAACGGTAGCTGAAATGTGAGGACGAAGAATTCTTCTAGAACGATGGCCTCCGGTGAAAAGAAATAGAAATCAACTCCTGAAATACTCCGGATGGTTGAGAAAAAGGAATTTCCGACAAACAGAATAATTTGAGAGGGTAATAAGAAGCTAGAACCACGAATCTTCGGGAGAACGGGCAAGATTGAGAGGAAAAACTCTTCTTCGGTCTACAAATGTTAAGAATGACGACAAGAAACAACACCAAAATTTGTTGAGACACTTCGGGGAAACGAAAGGTGAAGAGGTTGAGCCAACAATGAAAAGAATTTGAAAGCGATCTTGGAGAAGGCATGTGACTGATGGAATCCATTCTTACATCACACTTGAAAAGAATTGAGAATAACTCCGGGGGAATTAGAAGAGTTAGGTAAGATCCTGGGAAAAGACCTGTGGGTTAGGGCCCACTGAAGAGAAAAACACCGTTGGAAAGGGATGTTGAACAGATAGATGATACACTCGAACAATTGAAATATTTGAATGAGGTGACAACCTCAAATTAATTAGAACACAGAGTAATCTCCTGAGATGTCTTGAACACTCAGGAAGGATAAACTGGCGAGAGGCAACGAGCAGGGGAAACACTTGAGCTACAGAAAAGAATATGACCAACCCAAAAAAACTTGAATTGAATCCACCGGAAAGAGATGAAGAATGTCAAATGAGACGAGAATTCACCGGTTGAAACAATTGAGGGAAGACTGAAGAGGCTCCACACGAATGGAATTAATGCTCGAAACAGACTCAGACTCCAAGAAGAAGAGGGTGGGAGGGCGGGAAAACAAAGGCAACTTGGAAGAGGCTCGAGTCAACTTGATGAGAAATGCACCAGATGAAAAGAGCTGAGAACCAACGAACGAAAAAAACTAACCGCGTGATCCTAAAGAAAGTTTGAAGGGGAAGAGAAGTAATTCAAAACACCTACGTCAAGATTCCTCACCAGAGCGACGAAGGGGCTGAGGAGTAAAAAGAATTCCTACTCTCCGATATAACTAAACTCCGAAAACAGTTTTCTTCTAGACTCAACAATGGCCAAACTATACGATCAATCAAGGGGGCTCCTATGGTCGGTCGAGGCTCTGATACCAACTTGCCACGCCCAATATGCGATACTATCCTAAAGAGACTCGAAGGTTCCACCAAGGATAGAACCGCATATTGATACGCCTTTGCAAGGTGGATATCATTACATCAACATTACATAATAGATTGGTGTAGCGACCAGACCTCAAACAGTCTGATCTCTGTGCTCAGTGTCATCCCTGGATCAGTAATGCTGACACCACACAGTACTTGGAGGATTTATAACAGTGTAGCAATCACACACTTATTACATCGAATGTCTCAAAAGAGAACTTATTGAAATAAATATGGCTTAAGGCCATCTAAAACGATAACATCGGAAGGCTTGGAAGATAAGCGAGTCCATCAACTCCAACGGCATCACTGAGTATAGAACCACGACCTAAGGCATCATACTCTTTGTCTGAAAAGTCTGCAACATGAAACGTTGCAGCCCGAAAACGGGTCAGCACATGGAATATGCTGGCAATGTAACACACAAAGAATAACAATGGAAATAGGCTATACTACATGCATATTTGGCTGGTGGTATAGCTCTGTGGTTACAGTTTTTGCATAAAGCCATTTTTTCCCTACTGCAAAGGAATAAAGTTATTTAACTATCATGGTGGTTGTTAAACATTGAGAATGGTTGACGGCATTCTCAATCCCAATTAAAACTACTCATTAAAACCCAACAGTTTTAAATTAGAAGTAACATGATGAGATTCACATGATATCCAGGTACTAGATACTCAAGATGTCCATAACCGGGGACACGGCTAACCATGATTAGTTTATACACTCTGCAGAGGTTTGCGCACCTTTCCCCACATGACTCGATCGCCTCCGCTTGGTTTCCCACACTACATGGTTTTTGAGAAACGGATGACCGAGACATAGTCTTTCAGAAGCACTAGCACCTTACATGAGGGGTAGACCGTACCAACCTACATCCCCTACATCTGCTAGTCCACCCCGTAAGAGTTCGCACAACTTAGTCAACTATGCTAGAGCCCATAATAGCATGTGGCTGCACACGGAAGTTTCTAGCTTGAAAAATCTCATGATCCCTTTGAGCCTGGGTGGCGGTCCGAAGAAATACAGGCAAGTCCTGCTAGAAAACAGGTGCCTCAATCCACCTAGATGTGTGTTTAAGTTGCCACCTTAAATAAACCATTAATTAACAATCTCACATCTGTCATGGAAATTCACTCACCCAATCCACGTCTACTAGCATAGCATGGCATAATAAGCAAACGTAGAAGTAACTCCCAAAGGGTTGATAATAAAACAGGTAATAGGTACTACCTCATCTACTTCCCAACCCGCAGTTTAATTAGATCCTAATCATGCAATGTTTGAGGATTGATCTAATGCATAAAAATTGGGTAGTAGAAAGGTATGATCAATTGTTACTTGCCTTGCTGATGCTCCGCGAGACCTAGAGACTCGAAGTAACAGGCGGCGCACTCCGGGTATTCTATCGCAGACAAATAAACAAGCATACAATAAGTACTCATCTAAATGCACAGGTAAAACTCGAATAGAAGATCTAACCAGATTGTTCAACTTAGGAACTCCAGTTTTGCCAAAGAAACAAATCGAATAAAGCAACGAAAGTCAAACGGCGAAAGAAAACAGCTTCGTTTTACTAATCTGGATCTAAGTCAAATTTTACAGAAGCAAAAATTTGTTTAAGTAGATTATTCGGAAAGAGGGTTTCGAGACAAAACGCTAGGCGCTTGAATCGCCTGATTCCGATAAACGAGCGAAAAGTTATACTAAAACGAAAATCGGATTAGGAATCGCGATCAGAAAAATCGCGGATTAAATCCGAGAAAAAGAAAAACGACGAACGGGTTAACGAACGAACGTTCGTTAACTAAACTAATCTGACGAACATGTTCGTTAAAACGAACGAACGAGCGAACGCTCGCTAATTAAACTAAACCGAAAATAAAACTGATTTAATGGAAAAACCGAAACTAAAAAAACCGAAAAAAACCGTAATAAAACCGCCCGGTTTTTTTAAAAAAACCGGCGGCATGCAGATCGAGGCGGCGGCGAACCTCGGCGGCGGCGGCGGCGAATCCTGCGGGGCTCCGGCGAGGTCCGGCGACGGCGGGCAGCGGCGGCGGCGGCGGATCGGGCGGGCGGCGCGGCTACGGTTAGGGTTTGCGGTGTGGGCCGCCGGCGGCGGCGGATCAGGCTGGCGGCAGCGCGGGCTGGCGGGGTCGGGCGGCTGGGCCAGGGCGCCGGGGCGGCGCTATTTATAGTGCCCCCCGAGCAGAGTCCCGCTCGGGCACGGCCCGTAAGTCGGTTGCGCGTTTTTTTAAATAATTCCGCGTAGAAGAAAAATAAAAGGAAATACTAAACGGACTCCAAAAATCCCGAAATAAATTTTCCCCAGCTTCTAAAATCAAGCCGGACAAGATGAACATTTATTTGGGGCCTAAATGCAATTTTGAAAAACGCGCATTTTTCCTAAATTCAAATAAAAAGCGAAAAACTCCAAAATAAAATCTTATTTGATTTTTTAATTAAATCTTCATTATTTCTTTATTTTGGGAAGTTCATTTTATTCCCTCTCTGAAACTTTGGTAGTATAAATAATTTAAGATAAAATAAATAAAACCAAACGATCCTATTTTCAAAATTTGAGAAAACCCAAATATGAAAATAACGAAATCCCCAACTCTCTCCGTGGGTCCTTCAGTTGCGTAGAATTTCTAGGATCGAGCCAACAATGCAACAAAATATGATATGCAATGATGATCTATGTATAACATTCCAAATTGAAAATTTGGGATGTTACAAATCTACCCCCCTTAAGATGAATCTCGCCCTCGAGATTTGGGTTGGCTAGCAAATAGGTGAGGGTGGTCCTTGAGCAGATCTTCCTCTCGCTCCCAGGTGGCTTCCTCCTCGGTGTGGTGGCTCCACTAAACTTTGCAAAACTTTATAACCTTACTGCGGGTAACTCTGCTGGCATAATCCAGAATCTTAACTGGTTTCTCTTCATAGGTCAAATCTTCTTTCAACTGAATCGTTTCCAGTGGCACAGTATCTCTTAGTGGTATATCAGCCATCTCTACGTGGCACTTCTTCAACTGTGAAACATGGAACACATCGTGAACTCTTGACAATCCCTCAGGTAATTCCAACTTGTACGCTACTTCTCCCATGCATTCCAAAACCTTGTATTGCCCCACAAAACGTGGCGCTAACTTTCCTTTAACTCCAAAACGTTTAACTCCTCGAAGTGGAGATACTCGTAGATAAACTTTGTCCCCGACTTCATATTCTGTCCCCTTGTGTTTTGAATCTGCATAGCTCTTCTGCCTTGACTGAGCTACCTTGAGCCTGTCGCGAATCAACTTTACTTTCTGTTCAGACTCCTTAATCAAATCTGGTCCAAACAACTGGCGGTCTCCAACCTCATCCCACAACAACGGGGTTCTGCACCTTCTTCCGTACAACGCTTCGAAAGGGGCCATCTTCAAACTGGATTGGTAACTATTGTTGTAAGAAAACTCCGCGTATGGCAAGTTGTCATCCCAACTTGATCCATAATCCAAAACACAAGCTCTAAGCATATCCTCCAAAATCTGATTGACCCTCTCGGTCTGTCCATCTGTCTGTGGGTGGAAAGCTATGCTAAACTCCAGCCTGGTTCCCAATGTTTCGTGCAACTGCTTCCAGAACTTCGAGGTGAATTGGGTTCCTCTATCTGATACGATACTCCTCGGAACTCCACGCAAACATACAATCCACGTCATGTATATCTTAGCCAATTTGGCACTGCTGTAGGTAGTCTTTACTGGGATGAAATGAGCTACCTTCGTCAAACGATCGACTACAACCCAAATCGAGTCATAGCCTGAACGAGTCCTGGGAAATCCCGTGATGAAATCCATGCCTAGTTTATCCCACTTCCATTCGGGTATAGGCAATGGCTGCAACAATCCAGCTGGCTTCTGATGTTCTGCCTTCACCCTCTGACATACATCATAAACTGCTGCATACTCTGCAATATCCTTCTTCATTCCGGTCCACCAGAAAGTTTCCTTCAAATCCAAATACATCTTTGTATTTCCGGGGTGAATCGAGTATGGTGAATCATGGGCCTCTTGCAGAATCAACTTCCTGATCTCCGGATTATTGGGCACATAAACACGGTCATCAAACCATAAGGTATCGTGCTCATCCTCACGAAATCCTTTAGCCTTTCCCTTGCTCATCCGTTCCTTAATGGAGGCAACTTCTATATCTGCCTTTTGAGCTTCTCTGATTTTATCCATCAAAGTAGACTGAATCTCCAATGCTGCTACATAGCCTCTCGGAACTATTTCCAAACATAGCTCTCGAAGATCCTCGGCTAACTCCTTGGGTATTTCTCCCGTCATTAGAGTATTGACATGGCTCTTGCGGCTCAACGCGTCTGCTACAACGTTAGCCTTCCTGGGGTGATAATGCAATCTCATATCATAATCCTTAATAAGCTCCAACCATCTCCTCTGCCTGAGATTTAACTCCTTCTGCGTGAAGATGTACTTCAAACTCTTGTGATCCGTGTACACCTCACAATGATTTCCAATGAGAAAATGTCTTCATGTTTTCAGTGCATGCACTACGGCTGCTAACTCCAAATCATGAGTAGCATAGTTCAACTCATGAGGCTTAAGCTGTCGTGAAGCATAAGAAACAACTCTTCCCTCCTGCATAAGCACTGCTACAAGTCCTCGACATGAAGCGTCGCAATACACTTCATAATCCTTGGTCTGATCTGGCAGAATCAATACTGGCGAGGTAACCAAACGTTTCTTCAACTCTTGGAAACTAGCCTCACACTCCTCAGTCCAAATGAACTTAGTATCCTTCTTCAACAACTCTGTCATAGGCTTCGCAATCTTCGAGAAATTTTCAATAAATCTCCGGTAGTATCCCGCGAGTCCAAGGAAACTCCTGATCTCTCCAACTGTTGTTGGTGCTTCCCAGTTAGTCACAGTGACAACTTTAGTGGGGTCTACTGCGATACCTTCTCCGGATATAACATGTCCGAGAAATTCAACTTCCTTCAACCAAAACTCACACTTGCTGAATTTGGCGTATAGCTGATGTTCTCTGAGCTTCTCGAGTACCAAACGCAAGTGCTCCTTGTGTTCCTCTTCATTCTTCGAGTACACCAAAATATCATCAATGAACACTACGACGAACTTATCCAAAAACTCCATAAACACCTTGTTCATCATCTTCATAAAATAAGCTGGGGCGTTAGTTAGACCGAATGAAATAACGGTATACTCATACAGCCCGTACCTGGTGGTAAAATCCGTCTTCGGTATATCTTGCTCCCGAATCTTCAACTGATGGTACCCTGATCGCAAATCGATCTTGGAAAACACCTTAGCTCCTTGCAACCGATCAAACAGATCATTGATCATAGGTAGTGGGTACTTGTTCTTGATTGTTACTTCATTCAATCCGCGATAATCTACAACCATTCTCAATGATCCATCCTTCTTCTCCACTAAAAGTACTGGCGATCCCCAAGGTGAAGAACTTGGGCGAATAAAACCTTTGTCCAACAACTCCTTAATCTGCTTCTTGATTTCCTCCAAATCTTGGGCTGGCATCCTGTACGGTCTCTTGGATATAGGCCCAGTGCCTGGCAGTAGTTCAATTAAGATCTCAATGTCTCTATCCGGTGGCATGCCTGGAAACTCTTCTGGAAATACATCGGGGAATTCCTTCACCACTGGTACTTCCTCCTGCACAACTCCTAATAAGGAATTTACATGTGCTCTTCTCGGCTCATGTCGCGATACATACTTGATTCTTCTTCCTTCAGGGGTGGTAAGCAAAATCGACTTACTGACGCAATCAATATTCCCTCCATACTTCGACAACCAATCCATGCCTAATATCACATCCAAACCTTGCGATTCCAAAACTATTAGGTCCGAGGGAAATACATGGTGTCCAATCCTTAATGGTAGTCGATCACACCATTTACTAGCCGTATACTCTGCTCCGAGTGAGGTTACTAGCATGGGTGACCTAAGTGCTTGGGTTGGCAATTTATATTTATCCACAAATCCCCTTGATATGTATGAATGCGATGCACCAATATCGAAAAGAACAACTGCAGTAAATGTCTTAACCAAAAACTTACCTATTACTGCATCTGGCTGAGCTTCAACCTCCTCCACGGTAACGTGGTTCACTTGCCCCCTGTTGAAGGGTTCGGCTTCTTTCCTGAGCTTCCATTGCCATTTCCATTTTGGGCTTCTGGGTAATCATTTGCATAATGCCCAGTCTTACAGCACTTTAACAAGTGATATGGCTCAGGTCTGCCTTGGATGGTGTTGACGGGTTGGTGCGGCTTTGTCCATTGCTTCCTCCATTCCCGTTTCCATTCTTTGTGCCATTATGATGGTGCGAGCTGCCTCCACCGTGAGTATGCTGAAAATGTCCTCCTGACTTTGGGTTAAAGCGTGGCTTCTGCTGAGCTCCAGAATTGTACTTCCCCTATGCATACTTCCTCTTACGATTATCAATCTGCTGCTGCTTCCCTTCAATCATAAGAGCATGATCTACTAACTCCTGGTAGTTATTGAAAGTGGCTACCATCAACTGCATGATTAGCTCATCATTCAGGGCGTCTACAAACTTCTCCTGCTTAGCTGCATCCGTAGCAGCGTCATCTGGGGCATAACGTGCTAGCTTACTAAAATCATCCACATACTGGCCAACTGTCTGTCCTCCTTGGCGTAAGTTGCGAAACTCACGCTTCTTCATGGCCATAGCTCCTGCTGAAACATGAGTAGTATGAAATGCTTGCTGAAACTGATTCCATGTGACAGTGTCTACAGGGTAAGTGGCTGTAAAATTCTCCCACCATGCTGCTGCTGGTCCGTCAAGCTGATGTGCGGCAAACTTCACCTTTTCTCCATCTGTGCATCCTGCAGTGGTCAACTCCCTCCATATCTTACTGTCGTGGGAACAAACACCTATGGGACCGGAGCCCCTTTCGGTCCGGCGGGGGGCGGAGATCGCACGAAGAGCGGATCGAGGCGAGGCATGCGAGCGATTTTACACAGCTTCGGAGCTCTCCGGAGAGATAAAACTCCTACTGCTGCCTTGTGGTTTGTATTGTGTTCTTGCTCGGGAGTGAGGAGCGCTACAGTACACACGAGACCGAGCGTGAGTGCTTTCTCGTTTCGAACCCCCCCTTCTACGTTGCGCATGGGCCTCCTTTTATATGTTCAAGGGGTCACCGACAGGTGGCAACGCATGCAAGGGTAAAAATGGAAAAAGGGGTGCGGTTGGTACACCTACTTGTACAATGGATCCTACCTAACCCTGACGGCAGGGGACAAAGGCATTAAATGCCCGTCTGTGTCGCCCAAACAGTGCAGAAAAGTGACCGTTAGGGGCGCCACCGCTTGCCACGATGGCCATCTTGTCATCTCCGCTTGCCACCTCGCACCGCTAGCTGCACAGCTTCCTGCCACGTGTGCCTAGAAAGGCCCCAGGGCGACACATTGGCGGGTGCGCTGGAGCACGGGTACAGAGTGGTAACTTCGCCGCGGCAAGCGCCTTGCCGCGGTTGTTGTCTTGTCGCGCCCGGAAGCTTGTCGCTCGCCGTGTCTTGCCGGGATGCGCGGCGCGTCGCGGCAAGTTCCTCGAAATGCCTTGGTTGGCCTTCCCGGCAAGCTCCTCTTGCCGGGGCCTTGTCCTTCCCGGCAAGCTCCTCTTGCCGGGGCCTTGTCTTCTCAGCTTGAATACTTTGTTCTTGAATGGCTCCAATAGGAACCACAGAGGATCTTGGCGGTCACCCAGCAAGCCTTGCCGCAGGGCGCTGCGACTGCTCGTGCACAAGTTTGGGATACTAAGGTACCCCTACTTTAGTACACCGACAGGAGCCCCCGGGCCTAGGCCACACATGGTGCCGAGCGCTGTTGGGCCAGGCCCAAAACAGGGCACGGGCATACGCGGCCTGGGTTACGCCGAATCTCACCCCGTATCCACCGCGCCCTCCCTTAACGGCACGCGTCGAATGCGGCGTCGTGGGAGAGATCGTGGGTGGTTCTTTATTCGAAAAAAGCGTAACGTTCGCCTCCTCCCTCTTTATAAGCAGGGGAAAACAGGGGCAGTTTCCCCACCTTCGCCATTTGCTGTTCCTATCTCCGAAATCTCCGCCGCTCCCCTCCGCTTCCAAAGTCGAAAGAGAGCAGCACTCCGCCCCTATCGCTGCCGTCGCCGCCAACGCCTTCGATCTCCCACACCACCTCCGCCATGGCTCCGAAAACCGGGAAGGGCGTGAAGTCGGCCGAGGCGCTACGGAAGGAGCGGGCAACTTTCCCCTCCGAGCTCACCGCGGCGGAGCTGAGGGAGTGGTACTACCTCTTCTGGTCGACGGAGACGCGAGCGCATCCGCGCACGAAGGTACTCTCCGCCGCCGCTTCGAAACGGGCTCCAAACGGATACCCCTTCTTCGTACTGTTCTTCTACTGCGGGCTCTGCCCGCCTTTCTCCGAGTTCTTCTGTGACATCATGAACACCTACAGGTTCCACCTCCTTGATTTCACCCCCAATGCTGTCCTGACCATGGCGGTTTTCGCACATCTCTGCGAAAACTTTGTCGGAGTCCACCCAAACGTAGCCCTTTTCCGCCACTACATCATGCCCCGGGTCGAGAGAGGAGAGCCCCTATCCGGTGGGATCGCCTAGATCTCGAGAGTCGGTAAGAAGGAGACGTATCTGGAGGGGGAGCTCCGCAGCAAATGGGAGGAGTGGAGAGCAGAATGGTGCTGGATCGTCGAGGAGAACCCGCAGCCATTCACCACCCAGCGCCAAGCCCCAGTAGTGCGCGGCGGCGATTGGAGTGCCCTGGCCGTGGACGGCGACAAGCTGAAGATTGCCACCACCCGGATCTTGCGTCTCAGGCTTGCCGGGCTCACTGTAGGTGCTGTTGGCGCGGATTTTCTTCGCCGCCGCATCGCCCCCTGCAAGAGAGAAGGAGACCCGCCTGGGAGTTCGGGGGTCCGGCGGATATCATGAGGCTGCGCCCGGGCCTCAACTTCAATTTTACTGTGCTGGAATTGGACGCGATGCTTAAGGAGCTGTTCAAGCACGACCCTCAGCATCCCGATTGGTTCAGATTGCCGGCGGGTGTCGTTCCGCTGTGCAACAACTCTTCGCTCGACCGCATCGGTGCCATGATGCCGCAGTGTGACTCGCATGGAATCGTCCCCACCTGGCAGGAGCCTGCAGACGATGGCGTGCAGCAGTTCTTCGACGGCCTGGTGGAGGTAGCGGTCCGCGCCGACGAGCAAAGAAGCCTCACCCGCGACACCACCGAGGAGGAGATGCAGCGCATCGCCACCAGGGCGAAAGAGGCGGCGGCAACCGCTGCCGCGGGCGAATTTGGGTTCACCATGGAGGAGGCAGAGGCAGCAGAGGCAGCAAGCCTTGCCGAGCGAGAATGGCTTGACGGCGAGGAAGAGCTTTCCGCGCCTGACGCCGAGTCGAGCGAACCCGCCGAGGGTGCGAGCGGCCCGCAGTCTCCAGGTAGCCTGCCGCAAGCGGAGCCCCCAGCGCAGCCCCCAGCTCCACCAAGAAGGCGTCTTCGCAAGGCCGGGGATGTAGTAGGGCGGCAGACGAGCCAGCAGCCGACGCACCGCGCGACGTGCTCCGCCGCGACAAGCAATGTTGCCGCGGGAGCGCCTTGCACCGCGGCGGCAACTAGAGCGGGGTCGTCCCGGACTACTGCCGCTGCCCCTGCCAAGCGACCAAGGGCACCTACTCCTCCACTTCGTCGCGCCAAAGGTGGGCCTGACTTCGACCTCTCCGCACTCAGCTCCGATGAGGAAGAAGAGGAGTAAGCCTCTTTGTTGTATTCGTAGTTCTTCGATTTCTTGCTGTCTTTGTCTTGTATCTGATCTGCTTTACTCTGAACTGTTTCCTTTTTAGGACCCTGGCCCAGAGAGCGGCGAAGAGAGCCAAGGCTCCGGTGACTGTCATCGAGGACGAGCCCACCACGACAGTAGGGGGCGCGCCCGAGACCACCTTGCCGGACCCGTCAACTACTCCCCGAAGCAGCCCCCAGCGCAGCCCCCAGCATAAGTATATGGTTTACTTCTCGCTGTTGGGCGCGCATGGGTGTTCTTTCCTTTGTTGACATCTGACTGTTGGTTTGCTTGTGTAGGAGCAGAACAGCCTCACCAAGAGCGTCCTGAAGCCGCCCCTGAGATACTATCTGCTTCGACTACGCCGCCAAGGGAGGATTCCCCGGCAAGGGAGCGTTCTCTGGCAAGGGAGAAGTCTCCTGCAAGGGCGGAGTCTCCGGCAAGGGGCAGCACCAGCGATCCCCCGTTGGCGGAGCCCATGACTGTAGATCCCAGTACAGGTAATCTCTTGGATATTTGCTTGACTCTTCTCCCTCTTCCGTCCGCCAGATCCACCTTCCATGGAGCCGATGGAGACCGAGGCCACCGGCGAGGAGAACGCGCGCGGCAATACTGTCGACGCTGCCGCCACCGAAGAAGAGGCCGGCGCTGATGATCCCGCCGGCGAAGAGGCCGCCAAGGCTGCTGGCGCAGGAGCTGGCGAGGGGTCTGGCGATCGCACTGACGACCCTGAGGCCGCTGGAGCGCAAGGGGCTACGCCGACTGCCGATCCCTCCGCCGCTGATGCAGCGCCAGGCTCCGAAGAGCCCCAGCCCGGCGCCTACTTGAAGGCCGGCGATGGTGTCTTCATCAAGCTCCCCTGGGCGTCAAGCTCCAGGGCTCCGGTTGAAGGAGAAGTCTTTGACGGAGAAGTGCTCGCCTCCGCTGGGTTGACACTGGTCGACGCGCCAAGCAGCAGCAGCGGCGAGCCTGAGGAGGAACAGCTGCTGCGGAGGCTGCTGTCGTTCTACCGCGCCCGACAAGCCAAGCTGGAATCCCGGGAAGCGCTTGTCGCGCAGGCGGGAGTAGATATTGAGAAGCATGCGGAGGAGCTCCAGAGTCGCAACCAGGAAGCCCTCCGGTCCATTGCAGAGGAGCGGGCGCAGCTCGTCGAGGCGCGGAAAGCCTTCCTTCTCGAGAAGGCCGAAGCCGAAGAGCAACAGCGGCTTGCCACCGAGGAGCTATCCGTGCGGGAAGGTGAGTTGACGCAGCGGAAGGTCAATCTGGACAGCTATGAGGAGGAGCTTGCCGCGCGCGAGGAAACACTTGGCGGGGCCCTCAAGGAAGCGAAGGATGCTGCCGGAGCTGCCGAGGCCGCCAAGAAGGAGCTGGAAGTGAAGGTGGCACAGCTAGAGGCTGATCTCAGGGCGAGGGACGAAGAGCTTGCCGCGCTGCAGCGCGAGCGCGAGAAGGACGATCTCGCCCATGGTGAGCTGCAGGGTCGTCTCCTCGAGAAGGGCAAGGAACTGAGCGCCGCCAAGGATTCTAATGCTGATCTCGAGTTGAAGCTGGCTACTTTGACCGAGACACTGGACGGCGCCAAGGAGCGGGAGGAGGCCTTGAAGGAGGAGATCAAGGCTAATGAAGCACTGCTGACGAGGGCCGCCGAAACCCAGAACACTTTTAGGGAGACTGTGGAGCTCTGGACAGAGGGTCTCGTGAACATTGCCGCAGTCATCGACGAGGAGCTGGTGCAGCTGGGGATGGTGGACTTTGGATACTCCTCCGATGAGAATCTCCAGCCCAGCGCCAAGCTCACTCTGTTCTTCAAGGGCGTGGCGACGGCTCTCTAGCAACTCCGGGAAAGGATCCCAAAGCAGCTGGCCGACGAGTCGCACACGATCTGCGCGAGAGTTCTTCAAAAAGTGCTGGTGAAGGTGGCCTTCCGCAACCCAGGCCTCAACCTCACCAACGTCCTCAGGAAGCTGCCTCCAGATGCTGATCTGGAAGAGCTCAGGGCCCTTGTCGCACCCATTGTGGACAAGGTGAATGAAGTCAGGAGGGTTGACGGTGATCGCGTAGATTAGGCCACCCGTTTCCTCCTTTTCTTGCTGCTGCTAGTCATGTTACGAGAACAATCTATTAGAGCTGCAACAAGTTATCTTTGTAATATAACTTTATCTTGCGCAGTATTTGCTATGTTATTTCCTTTACTTGATTCCTTCCTTTGTATGTTTTTGCCCTACGCTTTTAGGGAACTTGCCGGCGTAGGCACCTTTGCCGCGAGCACTGAGTGCGGAACATCAGCAGCCTGCTGGCGGTGCCGCTACCGGCAAGAAAACTTGTCACAACTAGTCGTAGCACACTTAAGTTGTTGAGCGGACTCAAAACAAAGTAAGGGCGCAACTAGCTACGAGTTGGTTCCTCCGCGCACAGGTTTTCCATACAAAGCACGGTCGTTCGAGGAAGATAACTTAAAATTTTTAAAACTGATTGCTCAAACTTTGGCAACTTAGCTTTTCTGTCGTTTACGTGCGTCCCGGTAAGGCGAAACTTCCTTGAACGACGCCTGGTCCACACCATTATCTCCTCCTCCCCCCCGGCAAACTTGTGGGCGAGGGAACCTTCCTTTTGAGAGAAAGAAAGAAGAGAAAATAAAGATATGGAGCCTTAAGGCTCATTATTGCTTACCGGGGATAGGTGCTGCACAAAGTGCCAGATAACATATGCAAAAAAATAAAAAGCATGAAATTGACAAGATGTGCTGAGCACATAAGCTTTATTTATGCATGGAGTCTGCATCCGGCTTTGTACAAAGGATTACATGCAACAGCGGCAAGACTTGTACAAAAGATGGTTGCCAGAACAGGTTTCGACAACTGCGCCTTACGGGTAAAACTTACGAAGATGCTCAATGTTTCAGGAGTTGCTCACCGGAAAGCGATCTTCGGTATCAAGGCGGACAGCGCCAGGCCTAGTGACTCGTTTCACCCGGTAAGGGCCTTCCCACTTTGGCGTCAACTTGTTGGAATTCTTGGAGGACTGAACACTCCGAAGAACAAGGTCGCCTTCCTCGAGACTTCTGGCATTAAGTTTGCGGCTATGGTAGCGGCGCAAAGCTTGCTGGTATCGAGCAGCTCGTACAGCAGCCTGAAGACGATCCTCCTCAAGGAGCAGCGCGTCATCTTGTCGCAGCTGCTCTTGCTCGAGCTCATCATAAGCGAGCACTCGAGGCGATCCGTATACGAGTTCCGTGGGGAGAACTGCCTCTGCTCCATAGATTAGAGCGAAAGGTGTCTGGCCAGTGGCTCGATTTGGCGTCGTCCTGATCGACCAAAGAACCACCGGCAGCTCCTCAATCCAATTCTTTCCGCACTTGTGCAGCCTGTCGAAAGTCCTGGTCTTGAGCCCGTGCAGCACTTCAGCATTTGCCCTCTCCGCTTGGCCGTTGCTTCTCGGGTGAGCAACAAAAGCGAAGCAGACCTTGGCGCCAAGATCTTGGACGTACTGCATGAAGGTGCGGCTCGTGAATTGCGTGCCATTGTCGGTGATGATCCTGTTAGGGACCCCGAAACGGCAAACAATCGACCTGAAGAACTTGACTGCTGACTGTGCTATCACCTTCCTCACTGCTTCCACTTCCGGCCACTTTGTGAACTTGTCGATTGCAATGTACAAATACTCAAAGCCCCCGACAGCTCGGGGAAAAGGGCCGAGGATGTCGAGCCCCCAGACCGAAAATGGCCAGGATAAAGGGATCGTCTGGCGAGCTTGAGCTGGCTGGTGTATCTGCTTGGAATGGAACTGGCACGCTTCACACTTGGTTACTTGTGCAGTTGCATCCTGGAGGGCTGTCGGCCAAAAGAAACCTTGCCGGAATGCTTTGCCGTCAAGTGCTCTTGCCCCAATGTGGTGACCACATATGCCTCCATGTATCTCCGCCAACAGCTTCTGTCCGTCTTCCCGGGGAATACACTTCAATTTCACACCGTTGAATCTTCTTCTGTATAGTGTGTCATCGACAAACTGGTACATACTTTATTGCCGGGCTACTCTCTCCGCTTCTTCTTGCTCTTCGGGAAGTTCTCCTGTCTGAAGGAAACGGACAATCTGCTGTGCCCATGCTGGAGCTTGCGGCTCGACAACAAGGACTAAAGGCACATATGCTGCTGCGGGAACATCCGCTTCTACAGCGAGAACCTGTGGCTTAGCTGGAGCTTGATGTTCCCCGGCAAGCTTGCCAGAGCAAAACTTGTCGGGAGCGTTTGCTTCAACGGAACAAACCCTAGGGCTTGTCGGAGCAGACTGCTCCTCAGCACTCTTGGTGTTGATCTTAGGGACCTTCTTGGCGGCGGCTTCAGGGAGCTCTGCCGGAAAATAGTCACCAGAAATCAACTTCCTCTTCTTGTTCTGTCCAGTTGATGGTGTTACAGATGGTTGAGTCAGCTTGAGCACGAAAATCCCTGGTTCCACAGGTAACTTAAGTGCGGCGCACTTCTTCAGGCCATCTGCATGTCGTTCTGAGCTCTCGGAACATGTTCCATCTGTAGGCCGTCAAAGTGCTCTTCTAACTTTCTCACTTCATCAACGTAAGCTTCCATCAACGGACTCTGATAATTCTTGTTCACTTGGCGGACGACAAGCTGCGAGTCACCCCTGACAATGAGCTTCTTGATCCCAAGGTCTGCTGCGATCCTGAGACCGGCAAGCAAACCTTCATACTCTGCAGTATTGTTTGTTGCTTGCTCCTTGGGAAAGTACATCTGGACTACGTACTTGAGGTGCTCTCTGGTGGGGGCGACAAGTAGCACGCCCGCACCGGCGCCTTGCAGCGAGAAGGCACCATCAAAGTACATCAGCCACTCTTTGCTCGCTTCCTTGACGGGGATGCTCGTTTCTGGAATTTCTTCATCTGGTGTTTGCGTCCACTCTGCTATGAACTCTGCCAATGCTCTGCTTTGGATAGTTGAAGTGCTCTCAAACTTAAGGCCAAAGCTTGACAGTTCCAGTGCCCACTCGACAATCCTGCCTATTGCTTCTGGATTCTGCAGTATCCTCTTCAGCGGAAAGCGAGTGACAACTGTGATCTCATGTGCTTGGAAGTAATGGCGCAGCTTTCTCGAGGCCATGAGGAGGCCGAAAAGCAATTTCTGCACACCAGAGTACCTTGACCTAGCCCCCTGCAGAAGGGAACTGACAAAGTAAACTGGGCGCTGCACCATTTTCTTCTATTTCTCCTCATGTGCCTGCACAGACCCATCCTTGTCGGGACCAGAGCTTGTCGGGGAAGCCCCCTGCTTGTCGCTGGACGCACTTGCTGTGGTTGCTGGCTCATCATCCGCCTCCCTCTCCGCTACTAACGCAGCACTAACCACTTGATTGGTTGCCGCTAGATACAACAGCAACTTCTCTTGTGGCTTAGGTGTGACAAGTATTGGAGTGGAGGACAAGTATCTCTTCAAGTCCGGCAGCGCAGCCTCCGCTTCCGGAGCCCATTTCATTGGACCTGCCTTTTTCAATATTTTGAAAAATGGCAGGGCGCGCTCAGCAGACTTAGAGATAAACCTGCTGAGAGCAGCCACGCAGCCGGCAAGCCTTCGTACATCCTTGACGCGCTTCGGTGCTTCAATCTGCTCAATGGCCTTGATCTTGTCGGGATTGGCTTCAATTCCCCGCTGAGACACAAAGAACCCGAGAAGCTTGCCGGAGGGGACTCCAAACACACACTTCTCGGGGTTGAGCTTGAGGTTGATCTTGCGCAGATTTGTAAAGGTTTCATCTAAATCCTGAATCAGAGATGCCTTGTCCTTGCTTTTGACCACTATGTCATCCATGTAGGCTTCCACATTTCTATGTATTTGTGGCTCAAAAGCGTGATTGACTACTCTGGTGAATGTTGAACCAGCATTCTTTAATCCGAACGGCATCCGTACGAAATAGTATGTGCCATATGGAGTAATGAATGCGGTCTTCTCCTCATCATCTTCTGCCATGAAGATCTGATGATACCCTGAGTATGCGTCAAGAAATGAAAGCAAGTCACATCCGGCCGTGGAGTCAACAATCTGGTCAATGCGCGGCAAGGGAAATGGGTCTTTGGGACAAGCTTTATTAACATCAGTAAAGTCAATACAAATCCTCCATTTCCCGTTTGCCTTGCGCACGACTACAGGATTGGCCAACCACGTAGGATGGAGCACTCCTCTGACAAGGCCTGCTGCTTCCAACTTCTTGATCTCTTCTGCAATGAATTCTTGGTGCTCCACTGCTTGTTTCCTGACTTTCTGTTTGACGGGCCACGCATGAGGACAAACAGCAAGGTGGTGCTCAATTACTTTCCTGGGAACACCAGGGATGTCAGACGGTTGCCATGCAAACACGTCGACGTTCGCCCGCAGGAAAGCAACGAGCGCGCTTTCCTATTTAGGGTCGAGAGTGGCACTGATGGTGAAGGTACCACCAGTGCCGTCCTCCTTGGCAGACACCTTCTTGGTCTCTGGCGGAGCTGCCTTCGTCTTCTTACACTTGCCGGTGGAGCTCGATGGTGCGTCCTCGACGGTAGCGCAGCACTCCGAGGAGGTGCGCTTGCTGGAGTGGGCATCAGAACTCTTGCCGGACTTGGTCTTCTTCCCCCCGGGAGCTTCAGCGGCAAGTGGCTTGCGATCCGCTGCGGCTGCTGCTTCCCGGTAGATCTTGTTGGTGCAGATAAGAGCATCTTTCTTGTCGCCAGGGACAGAGATGACACTTATCGGACCTGGCATCTTGAGCACGTTGTAGGCATAGTGAGAGGCTGCCATAAACTTGGCGAGCGCTGGAAGGCCGAGTATCCCATTGTAGGGCAATGGAAAATCAGCAACGTCAAAAGTGACTCTCTCAGTCCTGAAGTTCAGTTCGCTACCAAATGTTACCGGCAATGTGATCTTTCCCTTCGGTTTGCTCCTTCCCAGGTTGATTCCATGGAATGTGCCGGTCTCTTCAAGCTCGCTGTCAGGGATCTGGAGCTTCTGGAGTACCGCGGAGGAGATCAGGTTCAAGCCGGCCCCGCCATCAACTAGCATCTTAGTGACCTTGAGGTTGCGGATAGTTGGTGATACCAACATCGGCAAGCACCCGACCGCAGTTATGCGATCAGGGTGGTCCTCAATATCAAAGATGATAGGCGTGCCGGACCACTTCAGAGGCTTGCGTGACTCGACAGGTGGCTCTGCCGCATTAACTTCCCGCACCCACTGCTTGAGTTGGCGGTGTGAAGTATGCAGAGAAGCACCGCCGTCAACGCACAGGACCTCTGTGGCTTTCTGAAACTCCTGCTCATCGGCCTCGTCATCATCCATCTCTTCATCGTCGTCTTCATCTTCGTCCTTGTCGCGGCCGCGGGGAGGTCTGTCTCCTTGCCGCTGCTTGTCCTTGCCGTGGCGTCCTCCCCGGCCGGGGCGCTTCTTGCCGGATCCTCCAGTACCTTCCTGGGCCTTCTCCTTGTCGCGTCGCTCGTACTCAGCTTTCTGCTGCTCGACAAGCTGCTCGACCTTCTTGCAGCTCTGGAGATCATGGCCCTTGGTGCGGTGGATCTTGCAATACTGCTTGTCGGAGCCGCCCTGCTTGTCGGCGGCCGCCACAGGTTCGGCTTCCTTGGCTCCACCTCCGTTGCCGGACTGCTCAACGACTAGCACATCTTTTCCCTTTTTCTTCCTGTTGTTCCGCCGCCGGTTTTTCCTTGCCGGGGCGGCATCATCACTGTCAGATCCTCCTGCTCCCGTGTTTTCTCCGGGAGTTTCCTCCCCTCCTCAGCACATGCACACTTGTCGGCCAGGGCGTATAGCTCACTGACGTCTCTGATCTTGCACATCGCCATCTCCTCCCGCATCCTGCGGTTACACACGTTCTGATGGAACGCGTTGATGACCGCGGCAGGGTGGACATCTGGGATGTTGCACTGCACTTGGCTGAATCTTTGGATGTACTTGCGCAGGGGCTCTCCTTCCTTCTGGGCGAGCCGATGAAGATCGCTCTCTTGGACATGAGGCTTGTGGCCACCTATAAAGGCGCCGACAAACTGATGGCACAGATCCGCCCATGAGGATATGGAGTTGTCCGGCAAGTGCATGAGCCAGGATCTGACATTGGGCTTGAGCACCAGTGGGAAGTAGTTGGCAAGGATCTTGTCGTCGCGCCCGCCGGCAGCTTGCACCGCGATGGTGTAGATGCTGAGGAACTCCGACGGATGCAACCTGCCATCATACTTCTCTGGTACATCTGGCTTGAAGTTCTTTGTACTGGCCACTGGACTTGCCGCAGCTCACGAGTGAACGCAGGGCAACCTACAACGTACGGCAAGTCGCCTAGTTCCCCTGGCGCATGCATGTCGACAGTGGGCCCAGCGCGCTGGTCTGACTGACGCCGCGCTTCTCTTCGACGCTTGATGCGAGTACGAGCGTCCTCTTGCTGTCGTTCTTGAAGAATTTGGCGCTGATCGCGACGAGCTCGTGGATCTGATGACGCTGTGGAGTCAGTGTCGAGGTTGACCCGGCGAGTCGGCGATCTTGGCCTTTGGGGTGGAGAGTGCATGGTGGTTGCACCCCCACCGGTCTTATCGCCATCGGCTCGCGTCCGGCAATCTTGCTGCGGCTGCGACGCATTCGGCTGCCGTGGAGTGTTGCCGTTGGCGAAGCCGATGAGACTCTGAATGGTGGCCCTCCAATCGTCGATCTTGTCCGTCGTTGGAGGGTAATCTAGGAGCAGTTGAGCTCGTGCCAAAGCTTCTTCCGAAGTTTTGGGTGGCGGTGGCGAACGGTGCGAGGAGCGGGATATGCTCGGACTTGTAACTATGTTAGAAGGAGCAGGATCCCGTCCAGGCGACCGTGTCTTGCTCGTGCTAGCAGGTTGGCGTGTATGCTGATCTTGAGCACCCTGAGATCCACCAGCTCGATTTTGGTCCAACGAGCGTATGGTACCGCGAGTACCATGACGCTGTTGGCCCGCACCTCCTGAGACGGGCACGGTGCATGTACGGACGCCGAGGTTTGCGCGGCCTTGTCCTTGGACCTGGCGGCAGCGTGAGCTCCCTCGTCGGTGCCCGTTCCTCCGCCGGCGTCTACCCCACCACCCGTTTGCTCCAGTGGCGGTGGGATCGATGTGGACAGAGCAGCCACCTCCGAAGCCTTCTTCTTCGCTGGCATGTTGATGAAGATGATGAAGAAGATGAAGATCTGGCTCGCGTGAATGCCGGATCGGGTTCACGCAACCTCGACGCCCCCTACCTGGCGCGCCAAAGATGTCGTGGGAACGAACACATATGGGACCGGAGCCCCTTTCGGTCCAGCGGCTGGGAGAGATCGCACGAAGAGCGGATTGAGGCGAGGCACGCGAGCGATTTTACCCAGCTTCGGAGCTCTCCGGAGAGATAAAACTCCTACTGCTGCCTTGTGGTTTGTATTGTGTTCTTGCTCGGGAGCGAGGAGCGCTACAGTACACATGAGACCGAGCGTGAGTGCTTTCTCGTTTCGAGCCCCCCCCCTTCTACGTTGCACATGGGCCTCCTTTTATATGTTCAAGGGGTCACCGACAGGTGGCAATGCATGCAAGGGTAAAAATGGAAAAAGGGGTGCGGTTGGTACACCTACTTGTACAGTGGATCCTACCTAACCCTGACGGCAGGGGACAAAGGCATTAAATGCCCGTCTGTGTCGCCCAAATAGTGCAGAAAAGTGACCGTTAGGGGCGCCACCGCTTGCCACGATGGCCATCTTGTCATCTCCGCTTGCCACCTCGCACCGCTAGCTACACAGCTTCCTGCCACGCGCGCCTAGAAAGGCCCCAGGGCGACATGTTGGCGGGTGCGCTGGAGCACGGGTACAGAGTGGTAACTTCGCCGTGGCAAGCGCCTTGCCGCGGTTGTTTTCTTGTCGCGCCCGGAAGCTTGTCGCTCGCCGGGTCTTGCCGGGACGCGCGGTGCGTCGCGACAAGTTCCTTGAAATGCCTTGGTTAGCCTTCCCGGCAAGCTCCTCTTGCTGGGGCCTTGTCCTTCCCGGCAAGCTCCTCTTGCCGGGGCCTTGTCTTCTCATCTTGAATACTTTGTTCTTGAATGGCTACAATAGGAACCACGGAGGATCTTGGCGGTCACCCGGCAAGCCTTGCCGCGGGGCGCTGCGACTGCCCGTGCACAAGTTCAGGATACTAAGGTACCCCTACTTTAGTACACCGACACTTACGCAGCCAATCATCTGCTACTATCGGCTCGGTGCTACTGGAAAACACCGGCGAATTCAACCTTAGGAAACATGCCAGATGGTCAACAGGTGGTGGTGGTGGTGGGTTGTTGTTGTTGTTGCCTTGGTTCTGTACCAATGTTTGAATCAAGGTATTCTGCTGCTGAATCAACTGGGTGATCTCTGGCAGGAAAACAAACTCGGGGTCGCGTCTCGGAGGCATCTGAGGGTTTAAAGGGGAGAATTAAGAATAGAATGAGGTCTAGTGAGATAACACTACCCATATGCACATGAGACAAAAACACACAATATCATTCCAATCAATTCAAACAAGGGCATACAACGGTCTAACTATCGTTACAAAAGTGCTTTGGACTAAAACTAATTGAATGGTGGAAAATTCTACTACTATTGTGGTGGTCAACTAGAAAAACTGCTTCGATGCAGATTCCATGATATCTGCTCCAACTTCATCAACATAGTCATCATCGCTGTCATCGGGATCCGAGTCAGTGTCGTCGATGATGATATAATTATCTGGACAAGTAGGTTCATCCTCTTCTCCTCTGGGTGCTGATCCTCCCATGAATACTCCAATCTTCTCCTTAAGGTCACCGTTCTGTCTTACTAGACTGACGATTTCTTCCATATAGTCTTTACGCGTAGCCTTGAGTTCTGCTTCTAGCTCCTTCATTCTGGTCATAGCCTTCTGTAGCTCCTCCATATCTGCGCACATTTGATTCTCCTGGCGTCAGATGTGTTGGTTTAACTCCTGAATATAAGCTCTGATTGATCTATTCTTCCTGGTGGTGATCATCTCCCAATGCTCATCTCGGCGCCCACAAATCTGGTAGATAGTATTCTTGAGATCGTTGTAGTAAACTTCTCCAATTCGTCCCATGGCGATGTGAGCTGCCATGCTCTTTCCAAGGCTCCATGTTGGTACATCAAAGGTAAACTCTATTGGCTCTGTGACTGGTGCAAACGTTCTTCCTGGAATGTAGACTTGAATCCTCCAGCGCTCCTCTTCGGGTAAAGTGGCGTTGAAGGTCCCGGTGAAGCTTGGTACTCCTATGTTCAGGTATCTAGTGGCTTCCTTCAAGTGATATCCAAAAGGTGAATTCTCATCTGGTTGCGCGAACTTGATCCTTGCATCCGCCATCCTAAAGAATAGAAAAGATGAGGAGTCAGAAATGAGAAGAAAGAGTAGTGATCTAGGGATTAAGCTTAGTGGCGGTGTCCTACAGTCAGTGTGTGCTCTGATACCACCTTTGTAGCAACCAGACCTCAAACAGTCTGATCTCTGTGCTCAGTGTCATCCCTGGATCAGTAATGCTGACACCACACAGTACTTGGAGGATTTATAGCAGAGTAGCAATCACACACTTATTACATCGAATGTCTCAAAAGAGAACTTATTGAAATAAATATGGCTTAAGGCCATCTAAAACGATAACAGCGGAAGGCTTGGAAGATAAGCGAGTCCATCAACTCCAACGGCATCACTGAGTATAGAACCACGACCTAAGGCATCTTACTCGTCGTCTGAAAAGCCTGCAACATGAAACGTTGCAGCCCGAAAACGGGTCAGCCCATGGAATATGCTGGCAATGTAACACATAGAGAATAACAATGGAAATAGGCTATACTACATGCATATTTGGCTGGTGGTAAAGCTCTATGGTTATAGTTTTTGCATAAAGCCAATTTTTCCCTACTGCAAAGGAATAAAGTTATTTAACTATCATGGTGGTTGTTAAACATTGAGAATGGTTGACAGCATTCTCAATCCCAATTAAAAATACTCATTAAAACCCAAAAGTTTTAAATTAGAAGTAACATGATGAGATTCACATGATATCCAGGTACTAGATACTCAAGATGTCCATAACCGGGGACACGGCTAACCATGATTAGTTTATACACTCTGCAGAGGTTTGCGCACTTTTGCCCACATGACTCGATCGCCTCCGCTTGGTTTCCCGCACTACATGGTGTTTGAGAAACGGATGACCGAGACATAGTCTTTTCGAAGCACTAGCACCTTACATGAGGGGTAGATCGTACCAACCTACATCCCCTACATCTGCTAGTCCACCCCGTAAGAGTTCGCGCAACTTAGTCAACTATGCTAGAGCCCATAATAGCATGTGGCTACACACGGAAGTTTCTAGCTTGAATAATCTCATGATCCCTTTGAGCCTGGGTGGCGGTCCGAAGAAATACAGGCAAGTCCTGCTAGAAAACAGGTGCCTCAATCCACCCAGATGTGTGTTTAAGTTGCCACCTTAAATAAACCATTAATTAACAATCTCACATCTGTCATGGAAATTCACTCACCCAATCCACGTCTACTAGCATAGCATGGCATAATAAGCAAACGTAGAAGTAACTCCCAAAGGGTTGATAATAAAACAGGTAATAGGTACTACCTCATCTACTTCCCAACCCACAATTTAATTAGATCCTAATCATGCAATGTTTGAGGATTGATCTAATGCATAAAACTGGGTAGTAGAAAGGTATGATCAATTGTTACTTGCCTTGTTGATGATCCGTGAGACCTAGAGACTCGAAGTAACAGGCGGCGCACTCCGGGTATTTTATCGCAGACAAACAAACAAGCATACAATAAGTACTCATCTAAATGCATAGGTAAAACTCGAATAAAAGATCTAACCAGATTGTTCAACTTAAAAACTCCGGTTTTGCCAAAGAAACAAATCGAATAAAGCAACGAAAGTCAAACGGCGAAAGAAAACAGCTTCGTTTTACTAATCTAGATCTAAGTCAAATTTTACAGAAGCAAAAATTTGTTTAAGTAGATTATTCGGAAAGAGGGTTTCGAGACGAAACTCCAGGCGCTTGAATCGCCTGATTCCGATAAACGAGCAAAAAGTTATACTAAAACAAAAATCGGATCAGGAATCGCAATCAGAAAAATCGTGGATTAAATTCGAGAAAAAGAAAAATGACGAACGGGTTAACGAACGAACGTTCGTTAACTAAACTAATCAGACGAACTCATTCGCTAAAACGAACGAACGAGCGAACGCTCGCTAATTAAACTAAACCGAAAATAAAACCGATCTAACGGAAAAACCGAAACTAAAAAAAACGAAAAAAAACCGTAATAAAACTGCCCGGTTTTTTAAAAAAAACGGCGGCATGCGGATCGAGGCGGCGGCGAACCTCGGTGGCGGCGGCGGCGAAGTCCGGCGGGGTCCCGCGACAGCGGGCGGCGGCGCTGGCGGCGGCGGCGACGGCGGATCGGGCGAGCGGCGGCGGATCGGGCAGGCGGCACGGCTAGGGTTAGGGTTTGCGATGTGGGCCGGCGGCGGCGGCGGATCGGGCTGGCGGCGGCACGGGCTGGCGGGGTCGGGCGGCTGGGCCGGGGCGCCGGGGCGGCGCTATTTATAGTGCCCCCCGAGCGGAGTCCCGCTCGGGCACGGCCCGTAAGTCGGTTGCGCGTTTTTTTTAAATAATTCCGCGCAGAAGAAAAATAAAAAGAAATACTAAACGGACTCCAAAAATCCCGAAATAAATTTTCCCCGGCTTCTAAAATCAAGCCGGACAAGATGAACATTTATTTGGGGCCTAAATGCAATTTTGAAAAACGCACATTTTTCCTAAATTCAAATAAAAGGCGAAAAACTCCAAAATAAAATCTTATTTGATTTTTTATTATATTTTCATTATTTCTTTATTTTGGGAAAGTCATTTTATTCCCTCTCTGAAACTTTGGTAGTAGAAATAATTGAAGATAAAATAAATAAAACCAAACGATCCAATTTTCAAAATTTGAGAAAACCCAAATATGAAAATAACGAAATCCCCAACTCTCTCCATGGGTCCTTGAGTTGCGTAGAATTTCTAGGATCCAGCCAACAATGCAACAAAATATGATATGCAATGATGATCTATGTATAACATTCCAAATTGAAAATTTGGGATGTTACAATGGGGATACATACAAGAGGTATACAATGCCACACGAATACAACATCATCATACATAAGAGCACCATCCGACTACGGACGAAACACAAACAGAAACTCAAACGGCATCCACCCTGCTAGCCCAGGCTGCTGACCTGGAACCTATCCCCTGATCGAAGAAGAAGTAGGAGAAGAACTCCAAAACAAGCAAACATCGCTCTCGCGTCATGATCATCGCATAACCTGTACCTGCAACTGTTGTCGTACTAATCTGTGAGCCACGAGGACTCAGCAATCCCATTACCATGGGTATCAAGACTAGCAAAGCTTAATGGGAAAGGAAGGGGTAAAGTGGTGAGGTTTCAGCAGCGTCTAAGGATATATGGTGGCTAACATACACAAATAAGAGCGAGAAGAGAAGCAACGGAACGGTCGTGAAGCTAGCAATGATCAAGAGGTGATCCTGAACTCCTACTTACGTCAAACATAACCCAAAACCATGTTCATTCCCGGACTCCGCCGAGAAGAGACCATCACGGCAACACACGCGGTTGATGCGTTTTAATTAAGTCAAGTGTCAAGTTCTCTACAACCAGACATTAACCAATTCCCATCTGCCACATAACCGCGGATACGGCTCTCGAATGTTTATACCCTGCAGGGGTGTCCCAATTTAGCCCATCACAAGCTCTCACGGTCAACGAAGGATATTCCTTCTCCCAAGAAGACCCGATCAGTCTCGGAATCCCGGTTTACTAGACATTTCAACAATGGTAAAACAAGACCAGCAAAGCCGCCCGATGTGTCGACAATCCCGATAGGAGTCGCACGTATCTCGTTCTCAGGACACACCGGATAAGTGAAGCGTACAGGTACCGACGTAACCCAAGTTGCCAAGGGATGGTCCCGCACGGTGCTCTAGTTTGGACTAACATTTAGACAAGCATTGGCCCGGGGGGGCTAAAATAAAGATGACCCTCGGGTTAATTACTCCCAAGGGAAAGGTATAGGTGGTAGGCAAATGGTAAAACCAATGTTGGGCCTTGCTGGAGGAGTTTTATTCAAGGCGAACTGTCAAGGGGGTCCCATAAATCACCCAACCGCATTAGGGACGCAAAATCCGGGAACATAATACCGATATGACAGAAACTAGGGCGGCAAGAGTGGAACAAAACACCAGGCATAAGGCCGAGCCTTCCACCCTTTACCAAGTATATAGATGCATTAAATATATAAGAGATATTGTGATATCCCAACATAATCCTGTCCATCATGAAGCAATCTTCAACTTCACCTGCAACTAGCAACGCTATAAGAAGGGCTGAGCAAAATCGGTAACATAGCCAAACAACGGTTTGCTAGGAAGGGTGACAAGGTTAGAGGTTCATGGCATTTTGGGAGGCTTGATAAGCAAGTGGTAGGTAACGCGGCATAGCGATAGAACGAAGCAACTAGCATAGTAATGATAGTAGTGAGATCAAAGGTGATAGTCATCTTGCCTGAAATCTGCTAGGAAGAAGAACGAGTCCATGAAGAAGATGGAGCCATGAAGACGAACCAAGCGTAGACGAACGAATCCTCACGATCGCAACGAAACGGGAACTATCGAGAAGAAGCACACAACATGGTAAACACACCACACATATACATGACATGATGCTCAACCAAGTATGATGCATGACAAGACTACATGAATCTACTCATGGCAAGAGATGATGCATACAAGAGCGACACATCAAAGCAAGTTTAAATGAGGCCGGAAACAACATAGAACTAATTCGGTAAGTCGTCATATGCAAATTTCGAAATTGGTCCAGAACTGAATAAACCTTATGTTCAAGTTGTTAAACAGCAAGTTAAGATGCACCAAGATGATCTACACGAAATTCTAGTCAAGTTACATGTAAAGTTCATTGGGAAAATTTTGTTTTTACCACTCTAGATTTTGCCAATTTTCATTATGCCACTCTAGATTTTGACATTTCACTTTTGCCACTCTTTGTTTTTGACAATTATCACATTTGCCATTTTGTGGCAAAATCAAAATAATTTTATTTCATTTTTGCCACTCTTAGCTTTTGATAATTATCACAATTGCCACTCCGAAAATTTTGCTTTTGGCACGGGAATGGCAATTGTGATAATTGTCAAAAACTAAGAGTGACAAAAGTGAAATTTCAAAATCTAGAGTGGCATAAGGAAAATTGGCAAAATCTAGAGTGGCAAAAACAAAAATTTCCCAAGTTCATTTGGTTCGGAGCTACGGCCTAGAAGATATGAGCAAAACAAGTTAAGCATGGCATTGATGCAAAATGCATACAAACATCAATCAAACACTCTCAAAACATGGATGCAACATGGTAATATGAAACTTCATGCAAAATCAAGCAAGGTTCATATAGAGCACACCCAAAACGGAGCAATGGTTCAACACATACACATGAAACAAGTTTAAAGGACAAGCTGTCCAAAACAGTAACTAGGCATCTAGCAAGCATCAAAACAATACGCTACAGCATCCTAACATGATAACAAAAGGCATGGACATGAAGTACAGGTAAATCATGACAAAACATGAACACTGAGCTATCTCCAAAAATCACTATAACATGCTCAAAAGGACATGGCAAGCTTGCAAATAATAACAGTTTACAGACTTGGCAGAAATAACATCAGATTGCAATGTTTAGAGCTATCAAACAACATGTTACAGGAACTTAACATGGCAAACAAAGCCATGAAATGCTAATACTAAAGACAAAGAGCAAACTCCCTTAATGAACTAAATCCAAAGATCAACATAAAAGATGGTAGCCTCCATGCAAACATGGCAAATGATATGACAGATTCAGACATGGCAGGAACACCAATAAGTAGGTATGTTGGTGAGCTTGTGCCATTCACCACAAAGCAATAAATGGCATTAAAAGGTGACAAAAATCAAGATGACATGTTTGTGAAGCTAAGCATGGCAAGAGCAAGTTCATAGGGTGCATGGATCACTAGCAAGACACATGGCAAAACTAAACTTAATGTTACCAGGCTGACAGCAAGATTATTTAGCAATTTGAGAGCAATATTACAACAAGCTACAGCAGGCTATAAATGCATCCGGGGCATGGATGGATATAGCATGACATGAGTAAGAAAACATCCTTAGTGAACATCTCCAGATTATGCATAGAATGACTTAAAGCAGCAGGTTTACATAGCATCATGATATAGGAAATTCAGACGCAAAACAGTAACAGCAAGTAACCTAATTCACGAGCTCGATGCACTCACTACAAGACTCAAAAATACATGGATTGCACCACAGTAAATATGGCATGATGTAGCTCAAAACTCATCTAGACATCAAGCTCATAGGATGCACACACAAAATGCAATGAAAAAGTCAAATCTCCAAGTTCTGATAACAGACAACAGTTAACATCATATAGCACTCTTGCAACGACGATAAGGGCATCAAGATGGACTCAAACAAGAATGGCATTATGGAAAGAACTGAAGAGCATCTTATGATGAATATTTTTATATATTGTATGCACGAAACAGAGCTACGGTCACGGAGTTATTGAATGTCAAAGTGAGTACCAAAATGCAAGAATTTTGGGACTTGGTGAAAAAAACGGGGTCGACCTTCGGATCTGGATCCAGATCTGGCACGCGTGGATCGAGGTGGCCGGAGCAAGATCGCCGAAGTGGCGCGGAGGAGGCGCCGACGGGGTCGGGGATGGCGGGGCCGGGTCGGTCCCGGCCGGATCCGGGCGGGGCGGCGGTGCACGGCGCGGGAGGCGCGCCGGCGAGGTGCGGCGGCGAGGCGCGGAGCGGCGCCCGCGGGACGCGGCGGTGGCCAGCGGCGGGGATAGGCGGCTGTGGGCGGCGGAGATCCGGCAGGTGCGGCCCCGCGGCGCGGTGGCGTCGGGCGGAGGAGTGGGCGCGGGCCCGGGGCGGGAGGAGATGGGCGGCGGCGCGCGGAGACCGGGCCGCGGGGGCTGGCCTCGGGCCCGAGCGGGACGGCGCGATGGAGGGCGGCGTGGGCGACGTGGCGGCTGGCGATTCGCCGAGGGACGGCGGCGGACATGTCCGGCACCGGGCGGACGTGTCCAGCGCGCGGAGGAAGAAGGGGGCTAGGGTTTGGGGTCTATTTCATCCGAGATTTTGACGGGGAAAGGCTTATTTATAGGTAGAGGGAGCTACGAGACTCCAAATTGGGTGCGGTTTTCGGCCACGCTATCGTGATCGAACAGCCGAGAGGATGGAGGGGGTTTGGATGGGTTTTGGGCCACTTTGAAGGGGTGTTAGGCTGCAACACACACGAGGCCTTTACGGTTCCCCAGTTAGCCGTTGGAGTATCAAACGGACTCCAAATGCACGAAACTTGACAGGCGGTCTACCGGGGTGTACCAAGGCCTCTTGGCAAATCACGGTCCATTCCGAGAATGTTTAACAGCCGCTCTCGAAAAGAGACAAGATAGGGGTGCCAGAGGACATAGGAGTGTCGGATTGCAAAACGGACAACGGGGAAAATGCTCGGATGCATGAATCGAACATGTATGCAAAAAGAGATGCACATGATGACATGACAAAATGCAACACGCAAACAAATGACATGGCAACGACGGCGAATAACTGGCGGACACCTGGCGCATCAAACTCGGGGCGTTACATGTTGGAACCAATTCATATTTTGTTTTTTCATTATCCCTGCTGTATTATAAATTCTCCATGGCTTATACCACAGATAGAATTGATAGTTTCATCAAAACAAGCAAAACAATGCATCAAAAACGAAATCTGTCAAAAACATGATTGTCTATAGTAATCTGAACTCTAACCATACTTATGTAACTCCACAAATTCTAAAAAAATAGGAAAAAATAAACAATTTTTATTGCAATACTGTGCATAAATTTTTGAAACTTTCGATGTTCCAGTAAAAAATGTAAAATTGCGCACTACAGCCAAAGTTTTTGTTTTCGTACTGCACATACCAACAAGCATTATAATCATCCTAAGGGCAAATCTTGGCACATTATTTGGATTTGTACAAGGGGATAATTGTTTTTCTTGAAATTTATCTGTAATCGAGATTCACAAAGTTTCCACGGGTAGGAACAAAGTCCAAGGATATCTCCCAATTCCACGGTGCTCGTCTTTCTCACTTTCACTTTTCTTCTGGTGAAGTTTTAAATGCCCCTCTATATTTTTGTGTTTTTAAAATTTATAAAAGCACAAAACATAATAAAATTCCTCTCTAAAACTTTTGGGTTGTCTCCCTGGCAATGCTTTCTTTATAGCCATTAAGCTAGGCATAAAGTGCTCAAGTAATGGGTCCATCCAGATCCCAAGGTATATCAAAGCCAATTTTAATTAGAAATGATTTGTAATTTAGTAGTGAGCACAAAGCAACATATATCATGTAATGATGAAGTCTAACTCACTTCCTATGCATCGACATGTCATACAAGAACAATTTATGCACATCAAGTAATGGCCAATACATAGCATAAGAAGTTTCTTGCTATTTTATCGTGTTGGAAACATAGAGAGGCGGAGATATAATTCCTCTCTCATAAAAATTGCAAGTAGGAGAAGCAAGCACATGCATATTATATTCACCAAAATTACCATGTGCAAGGGTAAAAAGCAACCTATCAACATAATCCTTACTAAGTGCAAAGTTCTCCGATATAGTCTAGTTTGGAGAATTCAAAAAGATAATAGTAGTATCATGTGTGGGTGCAATAGCAACAATTTAATGTTTAACATAAGGAACTATAGTAAGCTCATATCCATAAGCATAATTTATATTGGAATCAAGACCATAAGCATAGCAAGCATCAAGTTCATCAAAAAGGGATATTTCAAACGAATCAATGGAATCATAGCATTCATCCTTCACTAAGCATGAAGGGAAATTAAACAATATATGAGTTGAAGAGTTACTTTCATTAGAAGGTGGGCATGAGTAGCTAATCCGCTCTTCCACCTTTTGTTTTTCGCTCTCCTCGTCACCTTTTTCATCCAATGAGCTCACAGTTTCATCAATTCCTTATTCCATAGACTCCTGCTAAATATTAGTCTCATTTTGGACAGCAGAGAAGTACTCAATATATGGTTTAATATAAGCATTTGAATAATAATTTTCATAGTAATATTTAAGTATGGCAAAATTTTCAGTTTTCTAAAGAGTAGCATCATACTTTTCAATCAAAGAAGCAATTTCATAAGCATCCTTAAAAGCAACAAATTCTTCAATTTTTTCAATATAATCATAATTATAAACACCCTTGGCATAAGAAGATAAAATTCCATTATCCTTAAAGTCACATTGGAAGGGAAGGTGTATTTTAGGGTCTTCAGAACAACAAGTAAAATCATGTATTTCGCATAAATTCAAAGCATAGTAATACAAACTATTAATATGATGCCATAAAAGTTTCCCTTTCTGAGATAAGAGGTGTCACACAAAATAAGCATGCCCATTTAATGATTCCCTCAACTAAACTAGTTGGGGTTTCAGCACGAGCATATAGGGAACGAAGATGATCCAAGTAGAAAGCTTCAGAAGTATCATAGATTTTGGGTTGTTCTTCAACCATTGGTTTAGTAGGTAAAACTAATTTGTTTTTGGTATTTCACGTTTCCTACCCACAACCAGAGATAGAAAAAAAGAGCACAAAATAAAACTACTTAGTGATAAAGCAAACAAGCACACACGAGAATATTCACCCCATGCTATTGCTCCTCGGCAACGGCACCAGAAAAAGGTCATGATAACCCACAAGTATAGGGGATCATTTGTAGCCTATTTTGATAAACAAGAGTGTCGAACCCAACTAGGAGCTATGGTAGAACAAATATTCCCTCAAGTTCTATTGACCATCGATACAACTCTATGCACACTTGACGTTTGCTTTACCTAGAATGAGTATAAAACTATTTGGTAGGTGATAGGATAAGTTTGCAAGAATAAAACTAGAAGTACTTTGCAAGAATAAAACTAGGAGTAAATTGCAAGGTAATAAAAGTAGATAGCTTTTGTCAACAAGAAAGTCATTTGTCCCTAGGCAATTGATAACTAGACCGGTAATCATACTTGCAATTTTACATGAGGGAGAGGTATGAGCTAACATACTTTCTCTACTTGGATCATACACACTTATGATTGGAACTCTAGCAAGCATCCACAACTACCAAAGATCATTATGGTCGTAAAACTCAACCATAGCATAAAGTATCAAGTCCTCTTTACTCCCATTCGCAATAACCCACTTATCCGTGTTCAGGCTTTGTCACTCCGGCAACCGACAATAAGCAAATTATGAACGTGTTGCAACACCCTACAGCGGGGACCCCTCACATTTGCGCGAGACGGAGGGCACCGTAGGACAGCACCATAATAAAATATACACTCAAACCAACCACGATCATCAATTAGCCCATAGGACAAAACGGATCTACTCAAACATCGTATGATAACCACATATCATCAGGAAATAATATATAGTGTTGAGCACCATGTTTAAGTAGAGATTACATCGGGGAGAAGGGGTGTTACACCGCTGCATAGAGGGGGAGAAAGTTGGTGTTGATGGTAGCAAGATTGTTGATGTAGATCGCTCTCACGATCCTTGCCTTGGCGGCGTTCCGGCACCATCAGGAGAGAGGGGGAGAGATCCCCCTCCTCCTTCTTCATCCTTGCCTCCCCCTAGATGGGAGGAGAGTTCCCTGTGGTCCATGGCCTCCATGGCAGCAGAGGGCTGGGAGCCCCTCCGAGATTGGATCTCCCTCTCTTTTCTCTTCTATTTCACGTTCCTGTTTTCTGGCCGAAAACCGTTTCTTATATTCCTAGAGATCCGTAACTCCGATTGCGCTGAGATTTTAACATGATTTTTTTCTAGATATAAGGGTCCTTGCACCCGAAGTACAGCTCCAACCGACCTACCAGGAGGTCACAACCCACCACCATGCACCCGGGTTGCCTGGTGCGCCCAGGTGTCTTGTGGTGGCTGTGGGCCCCTGTTTGCGTTGATTCCACCTCCTAGTAATCACACATATTCCAAACTAATTCTCCATAAATTTTAAACATGTTTGGACTTCATTTGATATGGATATTGTGTGAAACAAAAAACATGCAACAAATAGGAACTGGCACTGGGCAATAGATCAATAGGAGAGTCTAATAAATTATATAAAATGTTGCCAAAAATATGTGAAAGTTGTATAATATTGGCATGAAACAATAACAAATTATAGATACGATGGAGACGTGTCAACATCCCCAAGCTTAGTTATTGCCCGTCCTCGAGTATGTAAATGATAAAAAGATAATTTTTGATGTGGAATGCTACCTAGCATAATCTTGATCATGTATGTAATCGTGGCATGAATATTAAGACACGAGTGATTCAAAGCAATAGTCTATAATTTGACATAAAGACATCAATACTCAGGCATCCCAACAAACAGTCGTGTCTTGCCAAATATCAACGCTAAAGAAAGCTATCCCTACAAAATCATATAGTCTTTTCATGCACTATCTTCTTAACACAAAGTATTTGTCATGCACAACCCTGATGACAAGCCGAGCAATTGGTTCATACTTTTTAAGGCGCTTCAGCTTTTTCAACCCTCATGCAATACATGAGCGCAAGCCATGAATATAGCACTATGGGTGAAAAAGAGTATGATGATAGGGGTAAATATAGAGAAGACAAAAAAGTAAGGAAGTCTCACATCGGTGCGGCTAAACAACGGGCTATGAAGATGCCCATTAATTGATATCAATGCAAGGAGTAAGGATTGCCATGCAACGAATGCACTAAGGGCTTTAAGTGTATGGAAGCTCAACATGAAAACAAAGTAGGTGTGCATCTAACTCTATACTGAAAAGTTCCCACTAGTATATGAAAGTGACAACATAGGAGAATCTCTATATGAAAAACACGGTGCTACATTGAAGCACAAGTGTGGAATTAGCATGCCCCTTCTCTCTTTGTCCTTTTTTTCCTTTTCCTTTTCTTTTTATTTCTTTTTTTGTCTCCTTGTTCGGAGTCTCATCCCAACTTGTGGCAATAATAAAGTGGTTATTATTATATTTCCTTAATCATGATAAAAGTTTATTATTCATGCTAGAATTGTATTGACCAGAAACTTAAATACATGTGTCGATACATAAACAAATACCGTTTCCCAAGTAAGCCTCTACTAGACTAGCTCGTTGATCAAAAGTTGGTTAAGGTTTCCTAACCACAGGCATGGGTTGTCACTTGATAACGAGATCACACATTAGGAGAATTATGTGATGGACAAGACCAGTCCGTTAACTTAGCATATGATTGTTTAGTTTATCGCTACCGCTTTCTTAATGTCAAATACATATTCCTTCGACCATGAGATCATGCAACTCCCGGATACCGGAGGAATACCTTGTGTGCTATCAAATGTCACAACGTAACTGGGTGATCATAAAGATGTTCTACAGGTATCTTGAAGGTGTCTGTGGAGTTGGCATGGAATGAGACTGGGATTTGTCACTCCGTATGACAGAGAGGTATCTCTGGGCCCTCTCGGTAATACAACATCACAAGAAGCTTGCAAGCAAAATGACTAAGGAGTTAGTTGCGGGATGATGTATTATGGAACAAGTAAAGAGACTTTCTTGTAACAAGATTGAACTAGGTATGGAGATACCGACGATCGAATGTCAGTCCAGTAACATACCGACGAACAAAGGGATCTACGTATGTTGTCCTAAAGGTTCGAACGATAAAGATCTACATAGAATATGTAGGAACCATTATGGCCATCCAAGTCCCACTATTTTTTATTGACCGGAGAAGCGTCTCGGTCATGTCTACATCATTCTCGAACTCATAGGGTCCGCAGGCTTAATGTTCGTTAATGATATAGTAATATATGGGTTATGTATGTTGGTGACCCAATGTTGTTCGGAGTCCCGGATGAGATAATGGACACGGCGAGGAGCTCCGGAATGGTTTGGAGGTAAATATTTATATATGGGATAATAGTGTTTGGTCTCCGGAAGGGTTCCAGAATTCACCGGAAGGGGTTTCGGATTTTTCCCAAAATGTTCTGGTGCGAGAACACTTTATTTGGGCCAAGGGGTAAAGCCCACGGGGTTTAAGGAACATGCAAAAGGAAGTTTTGCAGAGGCCATGGGCCAGATGCCAGGGACCCTGGCGTTGATGTCTACTACACAACCTTCTTCTTGTAGACATTGTTGGGCCTCCAATGCAGATGTTTGTAGGATAGTAGCAAATTTCCCTCAAGTGGATGACCTAAGGTTTATCAATCTGTGGGAGGCGTAGGATGAAGATGGTCTCTCTCCAACAACCCTGCAACCAAATAACAAAGAGTCTCTTGTGTCCCCAACACACCCAATACAATGGTAAATTGTATAGGTGCACTAGTTCGGCGAAGAGATGGTTATACAAGTGCAATATGGATAATAGATATAGGTTTTTGTAATCTGAAATTATAAAAATAGCAAGTTAACTAATGATAAAAGTGAGCGTAAACGGTATTGCAATGCTAGGAAACAAGGCCTAGGGTTCATACTTTCACTAGTGCAAGTTCTCTCAACAATAATAACATAACTGGATCATATAACTATCCCTCAACATGCAACAAAGAGTCACTACAAAGTCACTAATAGCGGAGAACAAACAAAGAGATTATGGTAGGGTACGAAACCACCTCAAATTTATCCTTTCTGATCGATCTATTCAAGAGTCTGTAGTAAAATAACACGACGCTATTCTTTCCGTTCGATCTACCATAGAGTTCGTACTAGAATAACACCTTAAGACACAAATCAACCAAAACCCTAATGTCACCTAGATACTCCAATGTCACCTCAAGTATCTGTGGGCATGATTATACGATATGCATCACACAATCTCAGATTCATCTATTCAAAACAACACAAAGTACTTCAAAGAGTGCCCCAAAGTTTCTACCGAAGATTCAAGACGAAAACGTGTGCCAACCCCTATGCATAAGTTCATCGAACCCGCAAGTTGATCACCAAAACATATGTCAAGTAGATCACGTGAATATCCCATTGTCACCATAGATAAGAACGGCAAGACATACATCAAGTGTTCTCAAATCCTTAAAGACTCAATCCGACAAGACAACTTCAAGGGGAAAACTCAATTCATCACAAGAGAGTAGAGGGGGAGAAACATCATAAGATACAGCTATAATAGCAAAGCTCGTGATACATCAAGATCGTATCACCTGAAGAACACGAGAGAGAGAGAGACAGAGATCAAAAACATAGCTACTGGTACATACCCTCAGCCCCGAGGGTGAACTACTCCCTCCTCGTCATGGAGAGTGTCCGGATGATGAAGATGACCACCGGTGAGGGATCCCCCCTCTGGCAGGGTTCCGAAACAGGGTCCCGATTGGTTTTTGGCGGCTACAGAGGCTTGTAGCGGCGGAACTCCCGATCTATTGTGTTCTTCGATGTTTTTACGGTATATGGATATATATAGGCAAAAGAAGTCGGTCAGGGGAGCCACGAGGGGCCCACGAGGGTGGGGGGGCACGCCCAGGGGGTAGGGCGCGCCTCCCTGCCGCGTGGCTTCCTTGTTGCTTCCCTGACGTCTACTCCAAGTCTCCTGGATTGCTTCTGTTCCAAAAATAACTCTCCCGAAGGTTTCATTCCGTTTGGACTCCATTTGATATTCCTTTTCTGCGAAACACTAAAATAGGCAAAAAAAACAGCAATATGGGCTAGGCCTCCGGTTAATAGGTTAGTCCCAAAAATAATATAAAGTGTAAAGTAAAGCCCATAAACATCCAAAACAAGTAATATAATAGCATGGAACAATCAAAAATTATTGATACATTGGAAACGTATCAGGCGTCTAGGCCAGACGCCAAGGACTCTGGCATCTGGTCCTGGAGTCCGAGAAGGGCTCCTGCCGCGGGCTAAACCGACTTTGAGGAGGCTCTTTCTCCAAGAAACGACCCCAGGGCTCAACATATAAACAGAGGGGCAGTGCTAGCACCAATGACACATCAAGATTCACCAAGCCATGTGCCGGCAACCCCGCCCCTCTAGTTTATCCCCCATCATAGTTTCCGATGTGCTTGGCAAAGCCCTGCGGAGATTGTTCTTCACCACTACCGTCACCACGCCATCATGCTATCGGAACTCATCTACTACTTCGCCTCTCTTTCTGGATCGAGAAGGCAAGGACGTCATCGAGATGAACATGTGCTGAACGCGGAGGTGCCGTACGTTCGGTACTTGACCGGGATGGATCATGAAGATGTACAACTACATAAATCACGTAGATAAACTCTTCCGCTTAGCAATCTACAAGGGTATGTAGATGCTCTCCCCCTCCCGTAGCTATACATCTCCATGGATAGATCTTGCATGTGTGTAGAAATTTATTGTTTTCAATGCAATGTTCCCTAACAGTGGCATCATGAGCCAGGTCTATGCGTAGATGATATGCACGAGTAGAACACAAAGGAGTTTTGGGCGGTGATGTTCATATTGCTTACCACCAACGTCTTATTTTGATTTGGCGGTATTGTGGGATGAAGCGGCCTGGACCAACCTTACATGTCCACGTACATGACACTGGTTCGACCGATTGATGCAACTTGTTTTGCATAAGGTGGCTGGCGGGTGTTTGTTTCTCTCACTTTAGTTGAATCGAATTTGACTATGGTCGGTCCTTGCAGAAGGTTAAAATAGCAAACTTGATAATCACCGTTGTGGTTTTGCATGGGTAAGAATGGTTCCTGCTAGTTGCATGTAGCAGCCACGTAAAAATTGCAAAAACAAAGTAGAGGACATCTAACTTGTTTTTGCAGGGTATGTTGTGATGTGATATGGTCAAGACGTGATGTGATATATGTTGATGTATGAGACGATCATGTTTGGTATAAGTTCATGACTTGCATTTCAATGAGTTTGACAACTAGCAGGAGCCATAGGGTTGTCTTTAATTATTGTATAACCTGTATGTGAATCAATTAGGCACCATGTAATTGCTTTACTTTATCACTATATGTTAGCACTAGTTGTAGAAGCAATAGTTGGTGAGACAGCCCCGACACAACGATGGAGAACAAGGTGTCATGGTGGTGACAATGGAGATCATACTGAAGCTTTGGATATGGAGATCAAAAGCACAAGATGATGATGGCCATATCATGTCACAAATTTTGATCGCATGTGTTATCTGTTTATCCTTTACGCATGTTTTGTGAGCTACTTATGAATTGAGTGCCAAAGCTGGCACTACTTAGATCTATCCTCGCTTTTATGCCTAGCTTGGGGTGTTAAACAATAGCGCTAGTTGGGAGGCAACCCAATTTTATCTTTGTTTTTTGTTTTTTTGCTTCTGTTTAGTAATAAATATTTCATCTAGCTTCTGTTTAGATGTGTTTTCATGTTTTAATTAGTGTTTGTGCCAAGTAGAACCTATAGGATAACCTATGGTGATAGTTAATTTGATTCTGCTGAAAAACAGAAACTTTGCGCGCATGAAAATAATTTTAGTAATTCACAGAAACGCGATTTTGCGTTGATTCTTCTTGCTGTAGATCAATAGACAAATTTCCCAGGACTTCCTATTTTTGTAGAATTTTTAGAGTTCCATAAGTATTCGAGAGTCACAGATTTCTATAGACTGTTCTGTTTTTGACAGATTCTGTTTTTCGTGTGTTGTTTGCTTATTTTGATGCATCTATGGCTAGTATGTAGGGTATGAACCATAGAGAAGTTGGAACAGTAGGTTTAACACCAATATAAAAAAAGAATGAGTTCAATACAGTACCTTATGTGGTGGTATTGCTTTCTTGCACTAACGGAGCTTATGAGATTTCCTGTTGAGTTTTGTGTTGTGAAGTTTTCAAGTTTTGGGTAAAGATTTGATGGACTGTGGAATAAGGAGTGGCAAGAGCCTAAGCTTGGGGATTCCCATGGCACCCCAAGATATTAAAGGATAATCAAAATCCTAAGCTTGGGGATGCCCCGGAAGGCATCCCCTCTTTCGTCTTCGTCTATCGGTAACTTTACTTGGAGCTATATTTTTATTCGCCACATGATATGTGTTTTGCTTGGACCGTCATGTATGATATGAGTCTTTGCTTTTTAGTTTACCACAATCATCCATGCTGTACACACCTTTTGGGAGAATCCCACTGATTTATTATTTATTAGAATACTCTATGCGCTTCACTTATATCTTTTGAGCTAGATAGTTTTGCTCTATGTGCTTCACTTATATTTTCTAGAGCTCGGCGGTGGTTTCATTTTGAAGAAATTGTTGATCTCTCATGCTTCACTTATATTATTTTGAGAGTCTTTTAGAACAGCATGGTATTTTCTATGGTTATAAATTTGGTCCTAGAATGCTGAGCATCCAAGTTGGGTATAATAAAAACTATCATAGAAAGTGCATTAAACACTAGGATCAATTTGATGCTTGATAATTGTCTTGAGATATAAAGGTGGTAATGTTAGAGTCATGCTAGTTGGGTAATTATGAAATTGAGAAATACTTGTGTTGAAGTTGGCAAGTCCCATAGCATGCACGTATGGTAAAAGTTGTGCGACAAATTTGTTGCATGGCGTGCTCTTTTAATTGTCTTCCTTATGAGTGGAGGTCGGGATCGCGCGATGGTTAACTCCTACCAACCCTTCCCCTAGGAGCATGCGTAGTAGTACTTTGCTTCGAGGGCAAGTAGACTTTTGCAATAAGTATATGATTTCTTTATGACTAATGTGAGTCCATGGACATACGCACACTCACCCTTCCACTTTGCTAGCCTCTATTATGTCGCGCAACCTTCGTCGGTATCATGCACCCATTATTTACCTTCCTCAAAACAGCCACCATAACTACCTATTACGGCATTTTCATAGCCATTCCGAGATATATTGCCATGCAACTCTCCACCATTCCGTTTATTATGACACATTCCATCATTGTCATATTGCTCTTTGCATGATCATGTAGTTGACATCGTATTTGTGGCAAGGCCACCTTCATAATTTTTCATACATGTCACTCTTGATTCATTGCATATCCCGGTACACCGTCGGAGGCATATACATAGAGTCATATTTTGTTCTAATTGTTGAGTTGTAATTTTTGAGTTGTAAATCAATGAAAGTGTGATGATCTTCATTATTAGAGCATTGTCCCAAGTGAGGAAAGGATGATGAAGACTATGATTCCCCCACAAGTCGGGATGAGACTTCAGACTTTAAAAAAAGGCCAAAGAGACCACCAAATAAATAAAAAAAGAGGCCAAAGAGCCCATTAAATAAAAAATGAGAGAAAAGAGAGAAGGGACAATGCTACTATCTCTTTTGCACACTTGTGCTTCAAAATAGCACCATGATCTTCATGATAGAGAGTCTCCTATGTTGTCACTTTCATATACTAGTGGGAATTTTTCATTATAGAACTTGGCTTGTGTATTCCAATGATGGGCTTCCTCAAAATGCCCTAGGTCTTCACGAGCAAGCAAGTTGGATGCACACCCACTTAGTTTCTTTTGTTGAGCTTTCATATATTTATAGCTCTAGTGCATCCGTTGCATGGCAATACCTGCTCACTCACATTGATATCTATTAATGGGCATCTCCATAGCCCGTTGATACGCCTAGTTGATGTGAGACTATCTTCTCCCTTTTTGTCTTCACAACCACCATATACCACATATAGTGCTATGTCCATGGCTTGCGCTCATGTATTGCGTAAGATTTGAAAAAGCTGAAGCGCATTAAAAAGTATGAGCCAATTGCTTGGCTGAAACTGGGGTTGTGCATGATGGGAGTATTTTGTGTAATAAAAATGAAGCATGGCCTAACTATATGATTTTGTAGAGATGAGCTTTCTTTGGCTATACTATTTTGATAAGACATGATTATTTGTTAGTATGCTTCAAGTATTACTATTTTTATGTTTTATAAGATTTTATCTTGAATCATTTGGATCTGAACAATCATGCCACAATAAAGTAAATTACATTGAGAAATAAGCTAGGTAGTATTCCACATCAAAATTCTTTTTTTATCATTTACCTACTCGAGGACGAGCAGGAATTAAGCTTGGGGATGCTCCATGTATCTATAATTTTTTATTGTTCCATGCTATTATATTACCCGTTTTGGATGTTTATGGGCTTTACTCTACACTTTTATATCATTTTTGGAACTAACCTACTAACCGGAGGCCTAGCCCGAATTGCTGCTTTTTTGCCTATTTCAGTGTTTCGAAGAAAAGGAATATCAAACGGAGTCCAAACGGAATGAAAGCTTCGGGGGCGATCTTTTTGGAACAAACGTGATCCAGGGGACTTGGAGTGGACGTCAAGCAATAGAGGAGGCGGCCACGAGGGTGCCCGGCGCGCCCCCTACAGGTGGGCGCGCCCCCCACCCTCGTGGGCCCCTCGAGCGTCCACCAACCTACTTCTTCCTCCTATATATACCCGCGTACCCTGAAAACATCGGGGAGCACCACGAAAAACTATTTCCACCGCCGCAACCTTCTGTATCCGCGAGATCCCATCTTGGAGCCTTCGCCAGCGCTCCGCCTGAGGGGGAATCGACCATGGAGGGCCTCTACATCATACCGAAGGCCTCTCCTATGAGTTGTGAGTAGTTTACCACAAACCTTCGAGTCCATAGTTATTAGCTAGATGGCTTATTCTCTCTCTTTGAATCTCAATACAAAGTTCTCCTCGGTCTTCTTGGAGATCTATTCGATGTAACTCTTTTTGCAGTGTGTTTGTTGAGATCCGATGAATTGTGGGTTTATGATCAAGTTTATCTATGAGAAATATTTGAATCTTATCTCAATTCTTTTATGTGTGATTAAGTTATGTTCGCAAGTCTCTTCGAATTATCAGTTTGGTTTGGCATACTAGATTGATCTTTCTTGCAACAGGAGAAGTGCTTAGCTTTGGGTTCAATCTTGCGATGTCCTTTCCCAGTGACAGCAGGGGCAGCAAGGCACGTATTGTATTGTTGCCATGGACGATAAAAAGATGGGGTTTGTATCATATTGCATGAGTTTATCCCTCTACATCATGTAATCTTTCTTAATGCGTTACTCTGTTCTTTATGAACTTAATACTCTAGATGCATGCTGGATAGCGGTCGATGTGTGGAGTAATAGTAGTAGATGCAGGCAGGAGTCGGTCTACTTGTCATGGATGTGATGCCTATATAAATGATCATGCCTAGATAATCTCATAATTATTCGCTTTTCTATCAATTGCTCGACAGTAAGTTGTTCACCCACCGTAATACTTATGCTATCTTGAGAGAAGCAAATAGTGAAACCTATGGCCCCCGGGTCTATCTCTTATCATATAAGCTTTCAATCTAATTTTATTTGCATCTTTTACTTTTCCAATCTATATCATAAAAATACCAAAAATATTTATCTTATCATATTATCTCTATCAGATCTCACTTTCGCAAGTGGTCGTGAAGGGATTGACAACCCCTTTATTGCGTTGGTTGTGAGTTCTTGTTTGCTTGTGTAGGTGTGTGGGACTTTTGAGGAGCCTCCTACTAGATTGATACTTGGTTCTCAAAAACTAGGGGAAATAATTAAGCTACTTTGCTGCATCACCCTTTCCTCTTCAAGGAAAACCAACGCAAGCTCAAGACGTAGCATTGATCTTGATAACCCACAACCTCAAAATAAAAGATATGATAAAAGAGACTTTGTGGCAAGAAAACATGGAAGAGAAAGATTACCATGGGTTCAAACACCTATGCCCTTTCCACCTAAATCAACTAAGAAGAAAGATGATGAAGAATTTGAACGCTTTGCTGAAATGCTTAGGCATGTCTTTTTGCGCACTCGCTTGACTGATATCTTAAAAATGGCACCTTGTGCAAAGTACATGAAAGACATCATTATCAATAAAAAAACAAACCTAATGCTGAAATCTCCACATGCTTGCTAATTATTATTTTAAGGATGGAGTACCTAAAAAACTTGGAGATCCAGGAATACCAACTATACCTTGCTCCATCAAAAGAAACTATGTTAAAACAGTTTTGTGTGATTTAGGAGCCGGTGTTAGTGTTATGCCTTTCTCCTTATATATAAAAAATACTTGATTTGAATAAACTCACACCTACTGAAATATCTTTGCAAATGGTTGAAAATAACCTGCTATACCTATCAGTATCTGTGAGGATGTGCCCATTGTTGTTGCAAATGTTACTATCTTAACTGACTTTGTTATACTTGAGATGTCCGAGGATGACAACATGCCGATTATCCTTGGTAGAACCTTCTTGAATACTTCAAGGGTTGTTATTGACTACAATAAAAGCAAGGTCACTTTTCATATCAATGGTAATAAGCATACGGTGCATTTTCTAAGAAACAATTCCAAGTGAATGGTATTAATGTTATTGAAAAATCTCCGACAATCACTATTGGAAGCTTTCAACTACCTCTACCTACTGCCAGAAAGAAATATGAATTGCTTATTGTTGGGGACGTGCATATCCCCGTTGAGGTAACCTAGTGTTTTACGAAGGTTGTTCAGTTTCATGCTAATCAAAAGTGGTTGTTAATAAGACTTGATCAACCTTATAAATGGATCATTTTTGAGAGGTATGAAGCTGATGAATTTAGTAAGCACTACCTTCTATCCTTACCTATCATTTTCTGTTTTTCTTAGTTAAATAAAATAAAATGACATGTCTATCCTGTTTTCTGGATTTCACGTGTAAAGTGACCCAAAAATAAAAGTTCCCAGAACACCCTGAATATTTAATAAAAAAAATTCTGAATATTTAAGAATTTTTGATGCAAATAACATGAGAGGGGGGTGCACTAGGTGGGCACAACCCACCTGGGCATGCCAGCAGCTCCAGGCGTGCCCTGGTGGGTTGTGGTTCCCAGGTGGGCCCCCTCACTTATCTATTTAGCCCATGTCACCACCTACCTCTAGAAAAAAAATCACCATTCCTCTCTCTCTCTCTCTCGTGTTCTTGCTCTCAAACCCGCGGATTCCAATTTCTTTGCTCGAAGCTCCATTTCTGAAACTGTTTTGGCGGATTGCTACTTGGTATGTGACTCCTCCATTGGTCTAATTAGTTTTTGCTTTAATAGTTTATATTTTGAATAATTAACTACTCTTGGTGTTGTTGTAGATGAGCTTGCATGTTGAATTATTAGAGTTCTAAGTAGTTTGAATGCTTAGTATAGCCTCTATGCATGATTATGAATGGTTACTATCAATCTTGTCAAGTTTTGTTGAGAAATATTTTGTGGACTAGAAATTTTAGAATTTTGTTCATAGGAATAAGATGAGTTTCTTTAGGAAGTTTGCTTCCAAGAAGAACTCCAAGGTAGTTGTGAGTGAATCATCGGATAGTCACCTATAAACTCGTAGAATGACAGAAGTGCGGCCATGAGAATGGCTACTGAGGGAGTCCTGGACTAGGGGGTGTCCGGACAGCCGGACTATCATCATCGACCGGACTCCAAGACTATGAAGATACAAGATTGAAGACTTCGTCCCGTGTCCGGATGGGACTTTCCTTGGCATGGAAGGCAAGCTTGGCGATACGGATATGTAGATCTCCTACCATTAACCAACTCTGTGTAACCCTAGCCCTCTCCGGTGTCTATATAAACCGGAGGGTTTTAGTCCGTAGGACACACAACCATTACAACAATCATACCATAGGCTAGCTTCTAGGGTTTAGCCTCCTTGATCTCGTGGTAGATCCACTCTTGTACTACCCATATCATCAATATCAATCAAGCAGGAGTAGGGTTTTACCTCCATCGAGAGGGCCTGAACCTGGGTAAAAACATCGTGTCCCTTGTCTCCTATTACCATCCGCCTAGACGCACAGTTCGGGACCCCCTACCCAAGATCCGCCGGTTTTGACACCGACATTGGTGCTTTCACTGAGAGTTCCTCTGTGTCGTCACCGATAGGCTTGATGGCTTCTTCAATCAACAACAACGCCGTCCAGGGTGAGACTTTCCTCCCCGGACAGATCTTCGTGTTCGGCGGCTTTGTACTGCGGGCCAATTCACTTGGCCATCTGGAGCAGATCGAAAGCTACGCCCCTGGCCATCAGGTCAGGTTTGGAAGCCTAAACTTCACGGCCGACATCCGCGGAGACTTGATCTTCGACGGATTCGAGCCACAGCCGAGCGTGCCGCGCTGTCACGATGGGCATGATTTAGCTCTGCTGCCAGACAGTGCCCTGGAGGCCACACACGAGTCCGCTCTGACCCATAGTTCGGAGCAGACCGCGCAGATCGAGGACAGGTGGCTAGACACCACCTCGGGAGCTGCAACTTCTACGGCGATGGAGCCAAATACTAACCTTGTCCCTTATAAAGCCTGTGACTCCAAGGCGCCGGACTACGAACCTCCTGCGCCCCTGCCAATCGAATCCGATTGGGCGCCGATCATGGAGTTCACCGCCGCGGACATCTTTCAGCACTCACCCTTTGGCGACATCCTAAATTCGCTAAAGCATCTCTCGTTATCAGGAGAACCCTGGCCGGACTGCGGTCAGGATGGTTGGGACGCGGACGATGAAGAAATTCAAAGCCCACCCACCACCCATTTTGTAGCCACTTTCGACGATCTAACCGACATGCTAGACTACGACTCCGAAGACATTGACGGTATGGATGACGATGCCGGAGACGATCAAGAACCAGCGCCTACAGGGCACTGGAAGACCACCTCGTCATACGACATATACATGGTGGACACCCCAAAGGATGGGGACGGCGAGGAAACAGCGGAGGCATATTCTTCTAAGAAACAGCCCAAGCGCCGACGTCAGCAGCGCCGCTCTAAATCCCGCCATAGTAAGAATGGAGATTCTGGCACCGGAGATAATAACACCCCAGAGAGTGCCGAAGACAACCCCCTCCAGCAAGATTCAGCACAGGAGGACGGGGAAGCCAGCCCTCGAGAGAGAGCGGCAGATGAGGAGGATGAAAACTACATGCCTCCCTCCGGAGATGAGGCAAGCCTCAACGACGACGAATTCGTCGTACCGGAGGATCCCGTCGAACAAGAGCGTTTTAAACGCAGGCTTATCGCCACGACAAATAGCCTAAAGAAAAAGCAGCAACAGCTTCAAGCTGATCATGACATGCTGGCCGACAGATGGACCGAGGTCCTCGCAGCCGAAGAGTATGAACTCGAACGCCCCTCCAAGAGCTACCCAAAACGCAAATTGCTCCCCCGACTAGAGGAGGAAGCATACAAACCTTCATCACCAGCGCATAATACGGCAGACCGACCACCCCGTGGTCGCGACAGAGAGGCATCTAGGCCCTCCATAAGGACCGTACCCCGGCACCGCTCGAAAAGTACGAAGCCACGAGGGAATGCGCCGGACTTGCGGGATATATTGGAGGACAAGGCAAGACAATCCAGATCTATCTATGGATCACGTGGGAGCCCCACGACCCACGACGACTACCGTCGCGCCGGACACAGCAACTCCGGCCGGGCAAAACACAGCAGACAACGCTCTCTTGAGCTACGTCGTGATATTGCTCAATATAGAGGGGCCGCACACCCACTATGCTTCACAGACGAAGTAATGGATCATCAAATCCCTGAAGGGTTTAAACCCGTGAACATTGAATCCTACGATGGCACAACAGACCCCGCGGTTTGGATCGAAGATTATCTCCTTCATATCCATATGGCCCGCAGCGACGATCTCCACGCCATCAAGTATCTCCCACTCAAGCTTAAAGGACTAGCTCGGCATTGGCTTAACAGCTTGCCCGCAGAGTCAATTGGGTGTTGGGAGGACCTGGAAGCCGCATTCCTCGACAACTTCCAGGGCACATACGTGCGATCACCAGACGCCGATGACCTAAGCCACATAATTCAGCAGCCAGACGAATCGGCCAGACAATTCTGGACATGGTTCTTAACAAAGAAAAATCAAATCGTCGACTGTCCGGATGCAGAGGCCCTCGCAGCCTTCAAACATAACATCCGCGACGAGTGGCTGGCCCGACACCTAGGACAGGAAAAGCCGAAATCCATGGCAGCCCTCACATCACTCATGACCCGCTTCTGTGCGGGAGAAGACAGCTGGCTAGCTCGCAGCAACAACCTCAGCAAAAATGCTAGCAGTCTGGATACTAAGGACCACAATGGCAGGTCGCGTCGAAACAAAAACAAACGCCGCGTTAACGGAGATACCAATGAGGATATGGCAGTCAACGCCGGATTCAGAGGCTCTAAACCCGGTCAGCGGAAGAAGCCATTCAAAAGAACTACTCCGGGTCCGTCCAATTTAGACCGAATACTCGACCGCTCTTGCCAGATACATGGCACCCTCGAAAAGCTAGCTAATCACACCAACAGAGATTGTTGGGTATTCAAGCAGGCAGGCAAGTTAATCGCAGAAAACAATGACAAGGGGTTGCACAGTGACGACGAGGAAGAGACCCAGCCGCAGAACAGTAGAGGACAGAAGGGTTTCCCCCCACAAGTACGGACGGTAAATATGATATACGCAACCCATATACCCAAGAGGGAGTGGAAGCGTGCACTTAGGGACGTATATGCGATGGAGCCAGTCGCCCCAAAGTTCAATCTATGGTCCTCTTGCCCGATCACTTTCGATCGAAGGGACCACCCTACCAGTATCCGTCATGGTGGATTCGCCGCATTGGTTTTAGACCCAATCGTCGATGGATTTCACCTCACTGGAGTCCTGATGGACGGCGGCAGTAGCCTGAACCTGCTTTATCAGGATACAGTGTGCAAGATGGGCATAGACCCCTCAAGGATTAAACCTACAAAGATGACCTTCAAAGGCGTCATACCAGGTGTTGAGGCCAATTGTACTGGCTCAGTCACACTGGAAGTGGTCTTCGGATCCCCGGATAATTTCCGAAGCGAGGAGTTAATCTTCGACATAGTCCCGTTCCGCAGCGGCTATCACACTCTGCTCGGACGAACCGCGTTTGCAAAATTCAACGCGGTACCGCATTATGCATACCTTAAGCTCAAGATGCCAGGCCCTCGTGGAGTCATCACAGTCAATAGAAATACTGAGCGCTCCCTCCGAACGGAGGAACACACAGCGGCTCTCGCGGCAGAAGTACAGAGCAGCCTTTTAAGGCAATTTTCGAGTCCGGCCGTTAAATGACCGGACATGGCCCAACGCACCTAGAGTAACATCAATCAAGACCACCTGGCACGTTCCGAGCACGCGTAGCAATGCGGCCCCAACCCCAGCCCTTGCATGCTTGCAGGACCAGCTCTTCGCGTACATCACTACGCTCTGGAGATACCATGGGCACAGGGGGAGGGGCACGACCACGACAGGCCCAGAGTGCGGCTTAACCACACCAGGGGCTCCCAAGTGTGTCACTCTTTTTTCTTCCTTTTTTATTTTTCCACAGGACTCCGTTCACCAGAGGCCCTGTCTGGCAGTAGATCTGCCGAACTCACGATGCAACAGCCAGGGAGGGACAAAGGCTATGACGAACATTCAGGTGGTCTCCATTATGAGCATTAAATTTGTTAAATACACCAGTCCGCAGCCCACCCCTGGAGGGGGACATGTTTAATTAGTCCAATCCCTTGCTTACCGCACTATTTGTATCTTCCTGCACTCATAGCAGAATTCCTTGAATAAACAATGCGGCACTTTTTGCCTATAATTGCATTCCTTTTTTTACATATATGTTCATTAATGACATCTTGCACCCGTACATTTTGGTACGGCAGAATACACCAGGGGCTTGTGTTTCCTGCATTATGGTGTGATAAGTCCGAACACTTTCACAAGTGCGGCACCCCGAACTTATAGCATTATATGCATCGGCTCCGAATCATGTCTTGGGTCAATAGTTGGGTTTGCCCGGCTCCCATGTTTTGGTACCTTACATTCCGTTATGTCGGCTAAGGTAGCACTGGGAGAACCACTGCGATTGCACCCCGGTTGAGCTGGGCGAGCGCCTCAGTGGAGAAAGCTAAAACTGATTGTCATGATAAGGCGAGAGACTGGTCGCTGTTCGAGAGGTCTTTTCGAGTCCCTGAAGACTTATGCCGCTTCGAGCGAGGAACCGGCTGTGTCCGGCCCAGGCGTGGATAGCGCCCCGAACTCAGTCTTCCGAATACTAGGGGCTTCGCCGAAATTTAAAATTATAGAATTCTATGGCTAAGTGAGAGTGTTCAAGCATTATAAGTCCGGTTGCCTTGTTCGCCGTGTTGAGCGCCTCCCTAGATGGACCCAAAAATGGGAACAAGAGTGCTCAAGTTTATCCCGAACACCCCGGCACTCATGGCATGGGGGCTGAAGCCGACGACTTGCCATCTCTCAGACTTTATAAACGGCCGCACAGAAGGTAATATTTTAAATCAATAAGCGTTGCTTAGCGCATATGAACAAAGTTTTCAGCGCACAGGATAACACATTGCGAGTTTACTCAATAATTACATCTTTGGGGCACTCATCCGCAATCTTGCGGGCACCCTTCAGGACACTCTTATAGTACATCTCGGGCGTACGATACTCCTTGCCCGCTGGCGGCGCGTCCGTGATAAGCCTCTCTGGATCCAGCCTGCCCCAATGCACCTTTGCGCGGGCAAGGGCCCGACGGGCACCTTCAATGCAGGAGGAGCGCTTGATGACTTCCACCCAGGGGCACGCATCCACCAGCCGCCCCACGAGGCCGAACTAGCTCCCAGGAATGGCCTCTCCAGGCCATAGTCGGACTATGAGGCCCTTCATGGCCTGCTCGGCTACCTTGTGGAGCTCGACCAGCTGCTTCAGCTGGTCTCTAGGGGGCACCGGATGTCCGGCCTCAGCGTACTGAGACCAGAAGACCTTCTCCGTTGAGCTCCCCTCCTCGGCCCGGTAGAATGCGGCAGCATCAGACACGCTGCAAGGCAGATCTGCAAACGCCCCTGGAGAGCTCCGAATTCGGGTAAGTAACAGGTAATTTACATTCACATGCTTGCTTTGCATGAAAAATGCCTTACCCGCCGCTATTTTCTTCACCTCCTCAATCTCCTGGAGGGCCTTATGGGCCTCGACATTAGCGCCTTTGGCACTTTCAAGAGCCGAGGCAAGCTCGGACTCTCGAGTCTTCGAGTCGCGCTCCAAACTCTCATGCTTTTCCATGAGAGCCTGGAGCTCTTGCCGCACCTCCGCCACCCGCGCCTCCTACTTCTCTCGCTCCGCTCGTTCCGTGGCTGCATTGCGTTCGGCCACGGACACGGCCTCCTTCAGGGTTGCCACCTCGTTCGTGGCCCCTGCAGTACCCACGTTATCCTTGTTATTTCTATTGCAACCGAAATCCTTTTCTGTAAGGTACAAATTTAAAAGTGGTGTTACTCACCTTCTTTGTCCTCGAGCTGCTTGTTGGCAAGGCCGAGCTCTTGCTTGGACCGCTCGAGGTCCTGCTTCAAAGCACCAACCTCCACAGTCAGTGCGGCAGAGGTCAGCAGCGCAGCCTGCAAACCCATATTGACATATTTTTTAGCACTCCTGCGTATATCTTTTTTAGATCCTCAGTCCGGTTTTTCTTTCCGAACACCGAACCGAGCATCAGGGGCTACTGTCTATGAGGTATTACATTACATATTTTAAACTTCTTACCTCAAAGCCTGTTAGAAGGCTACTGCAGGCTTCGGTCAGCCCGCTCTTGGCGAGCTGAACTTTCTGAATCACCGCACTCATGATAGTGCGGTGTTCTTCCTTGATGGAAGCGCCGTTAAGCGCCTCCAACAAGTTGTCCGGCGCATCCGGTTGGACGGAGGCTGCCAGCGTCACGGTCTTGCCCTTCTTACGAAGGGGCCGCCTGCCGGACTCCGGAACCACTGTGGGTTCCGGCATGGAGTCCGGCGCAAAGTCCGGGAGGCTGCCTTGCGGCACCTCCGGAGCCTCCTCCTGATGGGTCCCCTCCTAGGATCCCACCTCGGCGTCGTCAGCATCACGAGGGGTGGCGGTGGTCGGAATGGAATCCACGTCCAACGGAGCCAAGGACCCGCTCGATGAAGCGGGAAGATCATCATCGGTCGGACTACAGGTAGTGTGCGGCATTAGAAGGACACTATGTGACACAAAAGAGAAATTATACATCAGTCAGGAATCCGGATACTTACGATCTTGCTGGAGGCCTGGCCCTCGAGGGCCACTCTTCGTCGCCAATGTTGGCGTTGGCGGAGCTGTACGGGGGAAGGGTCCTTCCCCTCTTGGACCCTTCGGCTTCCCCCGTTGGGGAAGCCTTCCTCTTCTTCTCTCCCCCCTCTTGGGGAGAGTCTTCTTTCTCCTCCTTGTCTTCGGGGGAGGAGTCCGCCTCGGAGCCATCGGACGATGAGTCCGATATTACCTGGCGCCGGGAACTTCTTCGAGTTCCCGTGGCCTTCTTCTTCGCCTTCTTCTCCGGCACCACATAAAGTGCCGGAACCAGCAGCCCCGTTAAGCGGGCGTCCGCTGGGTCTTTGGGAAGGGGAGCCATACAGTCTAGATGTCCGGACGTCCTCTGCCAGTCCTGTCAAAGGCATTGGGAGTTTTAGATCCCACATAGAGTCAAACTATGAAAGAAAATAAGTGTCCCATAGAGGATAACAAAGCTTACCTCGCCGGCCGGGCGCTTGGTGCTGAATCCGCGGTCTTCCGTCACGGATGCGGGGGCTTCTCCGCCCTTGAACAGCACCCTCCAGGTAGCTTCGTACGTCGTGTCGAAGAGCCCGCTCAGGGTCTGGTGCTGTGCCGGATCGAACTCCCACAAATTAAAGGCCTGCTGTTGGCAGGGGAGAATCCGGTGGACGAGCATGACCTGGATCACATTGACAAGCCTAAGCTTCTTGTTCACCAAGGTCTGGAGACAGGACTGGAGTCCTGTCAGCTCCTCCGAACTGCCCCATAGCAAGCCCTTCTCTTTCCAGGAGGTGAGCTGCATAGGGATACCAGATCTGAACTCGGGGGCCGCTGCCCATTTAGGGTCACGCGGCTCGGTGATGTAGAACCACCCCGATTGCCATCCCTTGTTGGACTCCACGAAGGCCCCCTCGAGCCAGGTGACGTTGGGTATCTTGCCCACCATGGCGCCTCTGCACTCCGCTTGGACGCCCTTCACTACCTTCGGCTTGACATTGAAGGTCTTTAGCCACAAGCTGAAGTGTGGCCGGATGCAGAGGAAGGCCTCGCACACGACGATAAACGCTGAGATGTTGAGGATGAAGTTTGGCGCCAGATCGTGGAAGTCCAGGCCGTAGTAGTACATGAGCCCCCGTACGAAGGGATGAAGTGGGAAGCCCAGTCCGCGGAGGAAGTGGGGAAGGAATACGACCCTCTCATGGGGCCTGGGGGTGGGGATGAGCTGCCCCTCGTCGAGCAGCCGGTGCGCGATGTCGCTGGAAAGGTATCCGGCGCCGCGCAGCTTTTCAATGTGCTCCTCCGTAACGGAGGAGGCCAACCACTTGCCTCCCGCTCCAGACATGGCTGGAGAAGGTCGAGACGAGATGTGCGGACTTGGGTGCTGGAGCTCGAGTGCACGGAGATGGATAAGCAAAGGACGAAGAAGGCATAGGTAAAAAGGTGGATCCTTATCCCCTTATATATAGGCGGGCGAAGATTATGCGTCCCCACTGGCCTGGTAAAACTCGCTTATCTCCCAAGCGCCACCATCAATGGTGCGGTTGGGTTACCCATGTCCGTATTGATGGGAACCCCGGAATAAGGGGAGCACGATCTCTGCTTCGACAAGATGCGCCAAGGAAACTGCATCGCTAAACGCGCTGAGGTGGTATAATAAAAAATGATTTAAGTAAAGGCTTGGTGGTGGCGTGATTTCATGCCACAAAATACGTCAGCAGATTGAACTTGTGTACATATTATTCTCTCTACGGCGGAATGTGGAATTTATTTTGCAGAGCCGGACACTATCCTGGCGTTCACAATCTTCCATGAATTATTCGGAGGAGGAACCCGCCTTGCAATGCCGAACAATATGCGCGCCGGACTCATCGTCATTGAAGCCTGGTTCAGGGGCTACTGAGGGAGTTCTGGACTAGGGGGTGTCCGGACAGCCGGACTATCATCATCGGCCGGACTCCAAGACTATGAAGATACAAGATTGAAGACTTCGTCCCGTGTCCGGATGGGACTTTCCTTGGCGTGGAAGGCAAGCTTGGCGATACGGATATGTAGATCTCCTACCATTGTAACCGACTCTGTGTAACCCTAGCCCTCTCCGGTGTCTATATAAACCGGAGGGTTTTAGTCCGTAGGACACACAACCATTACAACAATCATACCATAGGCTAGCTTCTAGGGTTAGCCTCCCCGATCTCGTGGTAGATCCACTCTTGTACTACCCATATCATCAATATCAATCAAGCAGGAGTAGGGTTTTACCTCCATCGAGAGGGCCCGAACCTGGGTAAAAACATCGTGTCCCTTGTCTCCTGTTACCATCCGCCTAGACGCACAGTTCGGGACCCCCTACCCGAGATCCGCCGGTTTTGACACCGACAGCCACATAACCCCTTCATGGATGGAGTCGAAATCTATCAAGAGTTCGCACAATTTGCTGCCAATGCTCGCCTCACAACATCATCGTAGCTGAGTGTTAACAATATCATATCCTTACAAATTCCTTTGTGCAAAGTTTTCATTTCATAAGTAGGAATAACCCCCCTGAGGTGCGGTTTAGTTTATATGCTGAAACCCATCAGATACCACTTATTGAATTTTGTGATATATGATTGCTCCCTTCCGGGGAAATAAAAGAACCTAGGCATGCAGAGTTTGAGGGCTTTTATCGCACTCTGTCAGTGGGAGATGAGAGAGGTGTGTCGAGTGTCACCGCCACTAGCTTGCAATTTCCTTCAATGCATTATTTTACACTATTCATTGCAAGTGTCTACTTGCTAGGGAGAAGGATGGTGGTCTTAGTGCCCCCGATTTTTCTGTCTTACGCCGCGCACTCTATGGCGATAACACTTATAGATTGGGAGCTATTGTGGCACGTCGCCTTCACCTTAATAGATCCAAGGGTAAAATTCATGGCGGTATTTAGTGACTCGTTTAGTGATTCATTTTAACATTCACATTCACTAGCATGATTATTGTTTAACCAATGTTTATTTAGATCGCTAGGCTATGGTAGCTTATCAATTTATTGATGGCGAGAAAACTGCTATTCCAATTCCTTACAACCCAGTTTTTAGTGAGGACACTTGTGATATTATTCCGTTGCTTGCACCTGCTTTGTTTGATTTTATTGCCAGGGCCGGATACAGGATCATGCCAGAGGATATCATTGCCTACCAGAACGCCCAGGCAGCAGCAGAGGAGGAACATCAGGAGTGGGACCCTCACGTGCCCGCTCCCCAGCACTTCAACGTGGGACCTGATGGCTTCTTCGAGTGGTGATTACCAAGCTAGGCCGAAAGCCTAAACTTGGGGGAGTACGTGTTTCCACTGACATTACATTCATGTTTACACATTTCATTCCAATTGTCAGAATTCACATTTTTCCATTGTATTATCCATGATAGATTTATTTTCTTGCTTTCTTCTTGTGTGTTTGAAAAGTTTTGAGAAAATCACAAAAAAATTGTTTGCTTCTTTTCGGTTTTTCTTTCGAGCGTAGTTAGCTGTAGTATTTAAAATAAAACCCAAAAAGATTTCCTTGTTCTTCTTTTGCTTGTTGGGAGCTCTCCCATGTAAATAGTTTTTCTTGTTTTTCTTTTTCCCTTTAATTTGCTTTGTTCAAGAAAATCTAAAAACTCCAAAACTTTTTAGTATGTTTCTCGGAAATTCTTTTCTTTTTATTGAGTCATACCGAGGAGAAGACCATGACGAAAATGTTGAGTGGCTCTCATATGCATTATTGTTGATCTAACAAAGAGCCCATATTACCTTGTCTTCTCCTTTTGAATAAAACATTTGCAGATTCCACCTTAGTCCACGGCACTCTTGTACTATTATTATTTTCATCTCATTTGATCATGCAAGTGAAACATGTTTGCTGTGGCAGGGAGAAACGGGTATGAACTCAACTTGTTCAGTTTTTATAAATATGTTTAACCTAGTATCCATGATTCAAAAAATTATGATGAAACATGTTTGCAATTAGATATTATAATTTCTCAGGCTATGCTTAAATAGCTAGGAGTGGATAATGATTTATCTTGGATGTCAACATTGTGTTAAAATGATTGTGATGTAGTATGATGATATGGTATCCTCCTCTGAATATTCGAGTGGCTTGACTTGGCACATGTTCATGCATGTAGTTGAATCAAAACCAACATATCCCCTATGATATTTATGTTTGTGGTGTTCATATCCTACTCATGCTAGTATCCAATGTTACTTATGCATAATGCATGTTCATGAGCATTTTCACTCTCTAGCTGGCTGCATATCAACCTATTTGCTAGCCTTCGCCTATACTAAGCGGAAATACTGCTTGTGCTTCAAAATCCTGAAACCCAAGTTATTCCAGATGATTCCACCATATATCTACCTATATGCGGTATTACCCTACCATTCCAAGTAAATTTGCATGTGCCACCTCTAAAAACTTCAAATAAACTTCCGTTTTGTGTGTGTTTCAATTGTTCATAGATTGATAGGAGGTAGTTAGTATCTTCCATGCTAAGCGGATTATTCTCATGATGACTGTTTATTCACTTGTCCTTGCATGAGAGGGGCGGTAATAGGGATTCCCAATCCCGAATTCAAAATTGCAAATAATTAAACAAAACTCGCCCACGATTGTTGTTGGTATGGACGGTACCCGTGGATTCGGTTATCCGTGGAGTGTGTTTGCTGGTTGAGGGGGAGTAAACCTTTGCTTTTATCGCTTGGGAACCGCCACTAATGTGTTTAGCATGGAAGATACCGATAACTAATGGTTGCAAAGTAAATAGTAAGGGTGCATTTCTCAAAATTTCATTTATATTTGTTTCAAAAACTTGAGCTTTGGCACCGCTGCAAATCACTACTTCCCTCTGTGAAGGGACTATCTATTTACTTTTATATTGTGTCATCACCTTCTCAAATAAGTGCCAGACCTGAGAGCACTATGGCCATCCTCGTGCATTGTGTATAGCTAATGTTGGGTGCATCATGATTAGATCTTTTCTACCATGAATTACAATGTTTAGTCGATGCTTAAACTTTGGACGTGCTCTGCATTTATGTTTTGTGGTCTCAAAAAGGGCTAGTGAGATACCACTATTGTCATATTATATCATGGTTGTTTTGAAAATGTGTTTTCACTTGAGATATCTTATTATTCCTCGCTAGTTGAACATGCCATTGATATGAGTTAATATGATTTTTAAGATTTATTGTCGACATGGTTAGTCATGATCTTTGCTGAAAACCCAGGTGCTATTTAAGCTTATTTATGTAAACGAGAGCAAGAGAGTTCGTCAAAGTTTTTGTTTTTCACTTTCAGTTTATGAAATGAATTGCCTGAGGACAAGAAAAGGTTTAAGCTTGGGGGAGTTGATACGTCTCCATCCTATCTACTTTTCCTAACGCTTTTCCTCTTGTTTTGGACTCTAATTTGCACGATTTGAATGAAACTAACACGGACTGATGATGTTTTCAGCACAACTACCATGGTGTTGTTTTCATGCAGAAATAAATTTCGGAATGGCACGAAACTTTTGGGAGATTTTTTATGGAATAAAACAAAAATACTGGAGCCAAGAACCACCGGAGGGGGGCTAGGTGAACACAACCCACCAAGGCGCGCCCCACCTCCTAGCGCGCTCAGGTGGGTTGTGCCCACCTGGTGGCCCCGCAGACCCTTATTCCAACTCTATAAAATCCTATTTTCCGAGAAAATATCAGGGAGAAAGAATTATCGTATTTCACGAGACAGAGCCGCCACCACCTCCTATTCTTCATTGGGAGGCTAGATCTGGAGTCCGTTTGGGGCTCACGAGAGGGGGATCTTCGATCTTCTCATCACCAACCCTTCTCCATCGCCAATTCCATGATGCTCCCCACCGGGAGTACGTAATTCCTCTGTAGGCTCGCTGGTCGGTGAGGAGTTGGATGATATTCATCATGTAATCGAGTTAGTTTTGTTAGGGCTTGATCCCTAGTATCCATTATGTTCTTAGGTTGATGTTGTTATGACTTTGCCAAGCTTAATGGTTGTCACTTTGGGCCCAGGTGCCATGATTTCAGATCTGAACCGTTTATGTTATCACCATTATATATGTTCTAGATTCGATCTTGCAAGTTATAGTCACCTATTACGTGTTATGATCCGTAAACCCTGAGGGACAATAGTCAGGATACTTTCCGGTGATGATCGTAGTTTGAGAAGTTCATGTATTTACTATGTGCTAATGCTTTGTTTCGGTACTCTATTAAAAGGAGGCCTCAATATCCCTTAGTTTCCATATGGACCCCACTGCCAGAGGAGGGTAGGACAAAAGATGACATGCAAGTTCTTTCAATAAGCATGTATGACAATTTACAGAATACATGCCTACATTATATTTATGAACTGGAGCTAGTGTCGTATCGCCCTAGGTTATGACTGTTATATGATGAATATCATCCAACAAATTCACCGATCCAATGCCTACAAATTTCTTTTATATTGTTCTTGCTAAGTTATTACTGCTACTATTACCGTTATACTTGCTACAAAATCATTGCTATCACTGTTACCGTTACTATTGTTGTTGCTACTACTATCAAAGTTATCATATTACTTTGCTACTGATCATATTGCTGCACATAATTAATCTGCAGGTGTGGTTGAATTGACAACTCGGCGGCTAACACTTGCAAATATTCTCCGGCTCCCCTTGTGTCGAATAAATAAATTTGGGTTGAACACTCTACCCTCAAAAACTGTTGCAATCCCCTATACTTGTGGGTTATCACCTATCATCCTCAATCTAGTGGTCAAGTTGAACTTAGCAATAGAGAAATAAAACTAATATTACAATAGACTGTCAATAGATCCTGAATGAATTGGTCTAATAAATTAGATGATGCACTCTGGGCCTACAGGATAGCTTATGAAAATCCTATGGGTAAGTCTCCATATAAAATAGTCGATGGAAAGGCTTGTCATTTGCCTCTTGAGTTAGAACATAAAGCATATTGGGCAATTAAAGAACTCAACTATGATTTCAAACTTGCTGGTGAAAAGCGGTTATTTGATATTAGCTCACTAGATGAATGGAGAACCCAAGCCTATGAAAATGTCAAACTATTTAAAGAAAAAGTTAAAATATAGCATGACAAAAGAATCCAAAAGCGGGAATTCAAAGTTGGTGAATATGTTATTTTGTAAAAATCTCATTTCAGATTCTTTACAGGGAAGCTTCTCTCTAAATGGGAAGGACCATATATTATTGAAGAGGTTTATCATTCTGGAGCCATCAAAATAAATAATTCCGAAGGTACTAACTCGAAGGTGCTCAATGGGAAAAGAATTAAACACTATATCTTAGGTATGCCTATTAATGTTGAAAGCAATATTATTCAAACCATGACACCAGAGGAACACATAAAAGAAACCTTCTGGAACACTCCAGAATCCTGAAAAAAAGAGGAGGTGTGTGCTACGGTAAGTAAATGGACTCCGAAAAATCTACAAAAATATTTTCTGTCGGTTTTGAAATATTACAAAAATTAGGAAAACAAGAAACAACCAGGAAGGCAACCTTGGTGGACACAAGACACCAGGGCGCGCCTGGCTTGCCAAGCGCACCCAGATGGGTTGTGCCCACCTCGCTTACCATCCGGACTCCATTTTTCTGTCGTTTGCTTGTCCCCCAAGATTAAAAAATCTTTATATACCCCCCCCGGAAAGTATTGACCACCGTATCGCTGAGAAATCTTCTGTTCTTCTTTCTTGTTGTTTTCCTGGTAGATCTGAAATATGTCATCTCAAGATTCTGAAGAGGATTGCCCAGTTTCTTATCAGCCTTTGGATAAAAATACCAGTCCCTCCGATGAGGAAGATGAAGATGAACCAGTCCCTCCTCATTTCAAGCAAGAAAGCAAGGAGGCATTATGGAAGAGGATAATAAAGCTTGACATGGAGAACGATGAGTTGAGGGTAGACAATTTTTCCCTCCGACGCAAGCTGTAGAAAAAGGATAAGGCCGCTACTACCTCATCACCACCACCACCTTCTTCATCACCAAAGGAGAATTGAGATCATGGTATGGACACTCCCCTTGGCTTGTGCCAAGCTTGGGGGAGGTGTCCCGGTATCATATCACCACCACTATATTTGCTTTTATCTACTTTAGTTCGATCTATAGTTATCTTATGATCTGGTTGAATAAAAGTTTAGTTCGATCCTTTCTTTTCGAGCGCTTTCGTAGTGATCTATCTATCTATGTAATTGTGTGCGAGATATATAATAAAGTTTAGTTTATGTTTTGCTTTCTTTACATTTTTGTTTCAATAAAAAGAAAGGAAAATAAATGAAAAGATCACATGCTAATTTCATGTTAAGTAATGACATCACATAAGCAAAAGTATAAGTGGTAAAATTTATTGGAGATTGACAAACATAGCATTGGTCAATGATGCAATTCATGAAAGAATTAATAAGGGAAGAGAAGTTTCACATGCAAATACAGTATCTTCGACATCTTTTATGATTGTGAGCCCCCATCAAAATATTATATGCCAAATTGTTGATGTTGGACAAGGAAGACAACATAACGATTTATGCTTGTTCATATTCACATAGTAGTTATATTGTCATAGATCCTTTAACATGTGGTGCTTGCTCAATATCTTTGCTAGCTAAAATTCCGCACTAAGTAGAGATACTACTTGTGCATCCAAAACCCTTAGACCCAAAATCTTGCTTTGAGAGTCCACCATACCTACCTATGGATTGAGTAAGATCCTTCAAGTAAGTTGTCATCGGTGCAATAAGGCAATAAAAATTGCTTCTAAATGTGTTACATCATTTAGTGTAAGAGAAAATTGAGCGTTGTACGAACTTGTGATGGCAAAATAATAAAAGTGACAGACTGGATAATAAAGGTTGCTATCACAAGGGGCAATATAACGTGACGTTCTTTTGCACTAAGAGATTGAGCATACAACAGAAAAGCGCATGGCAACCTCTGCTTCCCTCTGAGAAGGGCCTATCTTTTACTTTTATGTGTTTACTTTTATGCAAGAGTCAAAGTATTCTTCCCTATTCCTTTTTATTTTCTCTTTTGGTAAGCACAATGTGTTGAGGGTAGATCTACGCACATATATGCAGTTGGATATGGGTCGGCATATTTTTGACATCACCCTTGAGGTGATTACGTTGGGAGGCAAAACTATAAGTCTCTATATTTCTATGTGTCCGGTTGAAACTTTTTGCTCATGTGTATGCGGTGACTGTTAGCAATCATACAAGACTATTTGATGGTTGAGTATGTGGACTTGCCAAAAGGCTACGATACGTGACCCTTTCTAAAAATATTATGTATTGTAGTTGCAAAGTTGACTGAGAACATAGTTTGCTTGTTTTCAATAGATTTTATGCTTTATACTACAATGATTGTAATGAATTGTTACTTGTTCATGAGAAGTTGTTTGGTAAAAGTTATGTGATAAAGTTTTATGATAAAGTTTGTTGTTGTTGTCATAATATGCATGATGCTTCTATGTCCATATTTTGGTTTTATCGACACCTCTGTCTCTAAGCATGTGGACATGTTTTTTGATTTCGGTTTTCACTTGAGACAACCGAGGTCTAAGCTTGGGGGAGTTGATACGTTTTGCATCATGTTTTCCTACTGTTATTTACAATGTTTTTATGCATAATATTACTTTATGGAGTAATACTAATGCATTTTCTCTCATAATATGCAAGGTTTACACAAAGAGGGAGAGTGTCGGCAAATACAATTCTGGACCTGAAAAAGCTACGTCAGAGTTACCTATTTTGCACATCTCCAAATGAGCTGAAAATTTATGGAGAATTATTTTGCAATATATGAAAAATAATGGAGCAAATAACTACCAGAGGGGGCCCACCAGGTGGGCACAACCCACCTGGGCGCGCCAGGCAGCCCAGGCATGCCGTGGTGGGTTGTGCCCTCCTCGGCCCACCTCTGGTGCCCATATTCTGGTATATAAGTCATTTTGACCTAGAAAAAACAAGAGGAGACTTTCGGGACGGAGCGCCGCCGTCTCGAGGCGGAACTTGGGCGGGAGCACTTTGACCCTCCGACGGAGCGATTTCGCCGGTGGAACTTCCCTCCTGGAGGGGGAAATCATCGTCATCATCTTCACCAACAACTCTCCCATCTTGGGGAGGGCAATATTCATAAACATCTTTAACGGCACCATCTCCTCTCAAACCCTAGTTCATCTCTTGTGTTCAATCTTTGTACCGGAACCTCAGATTGGTACTTGTGGGTGACTAGTAGTGTTGATTACATGTTGTAGTTGATAACTATATGGTTTATTTGGTGGAAGATTATATGTTTGGATCCATTATGATATTTAATACCCTTCTCATCTTGAGCATGATTATCATTTGTGATTAGTTACTTTTGTTCTTGAGGTCACGGGAGAAACCTTGTTGCAAGTAATCATGTGAACTTGATATGTGTTCGATATTTTGATGATTTGTATATTGTGATTTCCTTAGTGGTGTCATGTGAACGTCGACTACATGGTACTTCACCATATTTGGGTCTAAGGGAATGCATTGTGGAGTAGTTATTAGATGATGGGTTGCTAGAGTGACAGAAGCATAAACCCTAGTTTATGCGCTACTTTGTAAGGGACTGATTTGGATCCAAAAGTATAATGCTATGGTTAGATTTTATCTTAATACTTTTCTCATAGTTGTGGACACTTGCGAGGGGGTTAATCATAAGTAGCAGGTTTGTTCAAGTAAGAACATCAAATTATCAAAGTAGCAAACATGAATCAAACCAACAAGATGAAAGTGACTAGATGAAATTCCCGTGTACCCTCAAGAACTCTTTGCTTATTATAAGAGACCATTTTGGCCTGTCCTTTGCCACAAAAGGATTGGGCTACCTTGCTACACTTTATTTACCGCCACCGTTACTTGCTCGTTACAAATTACCTTGGTATCAAAGTACTCGTTACCGACAATTTTAGTGCTTGCAGAGATTACCTTGCTGAAAACCACTTGTCATTTCCTCCTGCTCCTTGTTGGGTTCAACTCTCTTACTTATCGAAAGGACAATGATTTATCCCCTATACTTGTGGGTCATCAGCTGGAAGTGGCCCAAATCTACAGTGGGGCTCTAACAGGCCCAATGTCAGACATGACCGAATATGACCCAATTTCTTCATGGTCGTTTATGGGCCGAAAGTTTCAATGGCCAATAAATGGGCCCATATGAAGCAGGACCTTTGACAGGCCAAAAACACACCGGGCCGTAATTTGGCCCAAATAATTAACATACTGTTAACGGGCCACAAGTGACCATGGGCTGCAACGATGACAAGTCTAGAATAGGCCATTGATGGGCCGATTTGACACTAGTCGTATGGGCCTTAACCGCGAATGGGTCGTCTGCAAGCAGGCCGTTAATAGGCCAGCCTGCTAATTTTGACTGGGCCAGCCTTTTTAACCTAAATGGGCCGCTGTTCGGCCCTACCATGTGTCGATGTACCATAGGCGTATCATGTCCATTGGGCGGTTGACATCTGTCCTTTCGCGGTGCTGACATGTGGTTGCTACAACTAATGAGAATTTTACACGTGGAAAATCTCCATTGGTCAGGGCGGTTAACGGGTTATCGGATCCAAACCGGGACCCGATTGCTTAACGATGACCCATTACGGTGGATGCCATGTGTCGTTACCCTTGACGAAAGCACTTTCATGACGCGCCATTTATCATCATGGAAGTGGACACTTCCATGATGATAATTTTGGTATTGTCATGGAACACATCTATGAGAGCACAAGTATGACTATCTTGATTCTATCATAAAATCCTCATGGATGTACATGCATGACAGAAAACGTGTCCTAGGTGACAAACACATGTCATCACGTAAGTGTATTTTTTTGTAGTGTATCTAACCCATGTAGGGACTTGGATGAGCCTCAATCTAGGAAATTGCAAGTCACTCACATCCCAAGAAATTTCTACATTCTATGAGTTGGTTGTTGATTTCAAGGAATAATGAACTCACTCAACATATCCTTCGATTATTTCAATATGTGAATTCATGATTGTCAATTTGGATACACAAGTGTTATTCCTTCCAAGACTAAGGGCTCGTTCATAAGTCATCCGGCTCCGCTCTTCATAAACTCCAGGCGAAGAGCTGAGCCGAACGTTTTAGCTGTGAGAAGCTGTCTTCGAGAAGTCCCAATGGGTCGTAGTGTATTTTTTGAGGAGTTAGCAAATATAGTAAATCGGTGCTCCACGAAATCTTCTAAAACGCGGAATTCACTATAATTACAAGGAGTACCACCGCCAAGTCAAGGAAAATGTTTTGATTAGTCTCTCTCCTCCCTTCTTTCCTTGCTCGTGCTTATTCCTCAAACAGAAAGAAGTGTCTCCTACCTTTTTGGGATGCCAGTCTGCCAAACCGGCCCAGTATGGCACTACACGGGCCAACAATGTTTGCCAGCCCAAGTTTACGAGAGAGAAGCTGATTTCGCTGCCGAACGCACAAGAACCGCTGCATGGAGCGAGAAGCCAGGTCGAGAAGCTGAATCTTCAGAGTTGATAGAGTTGTAAGAGGTTCCGAATAGGCCCTAACCCATGTAGGAAGATGAACTTCAACTCCAAGTGGTGCTCCCAACTCTTGATGGTCTACATCAACCTTGAGCATCCGACATAAGTTCAACTACATGTTCAAGTTCGAGCCACAACCCATGGTATTCCATTCCATCTTAGAGAAGCTTTACTCCAAGACATGAGTTAAAGAAACTCAACAAAATGAGAGTACATCAAAATGCTCAAATGAAAAATGGCAACCGCATTTTGAGCTTAAACGATGTGTATGACCTATGATCAAGTGATCTCACTTGACTCCTCAGTCAATATACTCTAACATAGGTTACTTTGTTGCTGACCATCTCTAGATGAAGTTCTCTAGTGTTATTTTTGTATAATTGAATTTCCATTTGTATATTTTCTTGCCTTTGTCTTTCCTATCTAAAAAACAAAAAACATTTCATCTAGATCACTTTTGTTTTATCTGTCATTTGTCTCTTTATCTAAGGTTAATTCATTACAAATCTTTATGAAAATCTCTGAAAATCTTTGTGAGATCCCATTTGCAAAGTGAGCTGAGTTGACAAAATTTTCTCTATGTTAAACTCGGCCTCACCAATCCAAGCACATCGTCCAGACCAAAACACAAGGTTTCCTTGTACACAGTTCATTGGTACAACTAATATGGACTAATTCGGTCTCATCGATGAGCACCTTCAGTGGCTCTGCTATTACCGAGTCACCGATGGAAACAGATCACCGTCACTGATTTCACTGATGAGAAAACATTTTGTCATTTGATATTGCCTCTTTTCTTCAGCTCCACTCAATGATTCTTTTCCTCTATCAGCATCTTAAGCTACATGATGCTTTGTAGTGACTCTCAAGGACCACACCTACTTTGCTCATATTCCTAAAGTTGCCCTTCTTGGAAATTGATGTCAAAGGGGGGAGAGAGAGAACACATCAAAGCTAGCTTATCGAGAGAGAGAGAGAGAGAGAGAGAGAGAGCACATTTAAGCTCTTCTAGTGATGCATGTTAATAAGAGGAGAGAAGTCACATGTCTTTAAGAGGGGAAAGACATGTTAGTATGCTCTGATTCAGTTTTGCTTTGGTTTTAACTGATTTATCTTTGATCTAGTATTATCTCACCCTACCCTCTCCCATTATCCAATGTTAGATTCAGGGGGAGAAAGAGTCTATGCTTAAGGGGAGAAAAATCCTTGGATCTGATTGCAAATCTTTAAATCTTAGGGGACATGTCTATATCTAAATGAAGTAATCACTTTGTAGTACTCACCCATTACATGTCATCCTAGTCTTGGTATTCTTGTGGATCTTGGAATCCTTCTCGTTTGGAGTGTTCTTGTGTTATCTAACCCTGTTTTGTCAAGTTTACTCCTTCAAAAGTCAGCTCAAGACCACAAGGTAAGTGTATGCATCACACTCATGTGCATGATGATCTCTTGCTTTTGCACATATTGTTTGCAAGAGGGATTCATGAACATGTAGGTACATCTTTCAACCATATTGTTTGCTCTAATGCATATAGCCAAGATACATGTCAATCATTATCTACCCTGTCATGCTATGCATTCACATGTTCTTCCATTCTATCTTCACAAGATTGCATACATGTAGGGGGAGCTTATGCATGTTACATGTTCCTCCAAAGCTTTACTTACTACTCTTCATATCTTTTACTTAAAGCTTTGATGTATGTTGTCATCAATTACCAAAAAGGATGAGATTGAAAGCACAAGTGCTCCCTTGATGATTTTGGTAATTAATGTCAACATATCTCTTGTTGGACTGATAAGTTTTATCTATTGCATTTCAGACAAGTTCAACAATTGTGTGGCAAGGACAAGGGGATGTGGAACCCCTTCAAAATGCTAAGGACAAATATTGGCAAAATCTCAAGACTCTTCTTTTCTATTTTAGTGATCCAAGATCACATTGAATCCATAGGAAAGCCAATACTATTAAAAGGGGATGAGGTGTTGCTTAATGGCTTATTTGCTCAAATGCTTAGTAATATTGCTCCAAAACCCTCAGCCACTTTCTCCATCCAAACATGTCAAAACCCTAAACTCCAACTCGGCCCCACCGATTCGTTCTATCCGGAGCCACCGAGTTCATATGACATAACCACAACCAGAAAACCTAATGATTCGGTCACACCGATACGGATCTTGGTCTCACCGAGATGGCTTGACCAACTCTCTATTGCCTTATTGCTTCACTTCGGTCTCACCGAGTTAATGCAATCAGTGCCACCGAGACATGGTTTTCCCTAAGCCATAGCACATCGGTCCCACCGACACTGCAAGAAATATGTCAACTTGTGACCTTGACTATTGGTCACTGAATGGTCATTATTTTCCATTTGTGACCTTCTTGTGACCAAAAACAGATGGTCAAAAGCTGGCGGTCGTAAACTGAAATTAACGACCTTCTCTGTGAGAAGGTCGTAGACGTTTACGACCAAAATATGCCTACTATTTTATTTTGGTCACTAGCATCCTCCCCAAGCCACGTAGGTATCCTACGTGGCAATCTGATGTGGCACAAGAATCATCCCGATCCAATTCGGTGTTTATATGGGCCGAGCCCATTAATTCAGCCCATTTATATTTTTTTCCTATGAATTTTTAGTCAGCTTCATGGACCAAGCCCAACATTGCAGCCTTTTTATTTATATTTTTCCTGTTATTTTTTACTAGCTACATGGGCCTAGCCCAGCAATTCAACGTTTTTTTTTCTTGACCATTGCCTTTTATAGTTCATTTTTTTCGCCCTCAACCCTTTTATAGTCCATTACTGTTTTGTGCCTCGGCCTTTTTACATTCCATATACTTTTTGGGCCTTGGCCTTTTCGTTCGTCCAACTGGTCATCTTTCTATTTCTCACATTTTCACAATAAACAAATGAAAAATATTTCAAATGGCAAGAGAACATACTAAACTGTTAAAATGATAGCCAATATTAGCACCAAATATGCTGACTACTGTATAACATACGAGATTACAGTATTTACAATACAACCAGATATGCTAGCCACTGTACAACATAACTAGCACTACTAACTCGCTACTCTTTACTTTGTCGGACTTCATGCTTCTTCAAATTTCTTCAGCCTGGAGCTCCTGTAAAGAGAGGTAACACCACACTTTTAGAGCTAGATCAAGGCACAAAATGTTTATTTGGTTGGCTCATGCTGCAACAACCACATAGAAGCATAATTATAAGCACAAATACACCAACCATCTCAGTTCAAGCGAATGATCTATATTAGCAAAGCATGAAAAAGGAAGCAGCACATGGCAGGAATGTTTACAACATCTCAGTTGATGACTTCAAATAGGAATAATGTATACAAGTATAATAGAAAAATATGAGAAACTATCACAGTACAGAAATGGTGTCGCAGAATTATATAGCTAACTCAATGACAGATTAAAATATTTTACTCAACATATGGAACTCAAAAGAACTTTTCTGGTTAGTCAAGAGCATCTTAACTGCAGAAATTAGATAGTACGAAGGCAATATTCTAATGATCAAAACAGATGAAGCTGGCAACATAATATAAGCAGAAGTCAATTATATCTACTCATATTTTGTGTGTCCAAGTAGGTACTGATGGAAGGGTGTACCTGAATGTAGGGCGTGAGGAGCTAGAGCGCCCACCTGAACTGGAGCTACAGTAACCATGCAGGCAAGCATCACCCAATACTTGAGCGTGCCAAAAAGAACACCATGTCCTCAACAACAGTCATGTGCACCTGCATCAACAAGAGGCGCCAAAACTGAGAAATGAGAACAAAATGTACATATTCATATTTTCGGATTGATAGTCTCTGAACTTTCATGTATCTTGGAAAGGGAAGGACTGCTAGCAAATAGCACATATTCATATTTTATTACTGTTCCAAGGCAGCAGTATATATGTATGTGGCATCACATAGCTATAGAAACCATATCATGAGTAAGCTGAGCATTTGCAAAAGTAGAGCCAGGTTCTCTCAAGGATTGTATACTTTCATATATTTATGATACCTACTTCCTACATGATCATTTCACTCTAATCCTACCTGACTAAACTAACAAGTGCTCAGATTACAAGTAAGCTGGGTGCAAATTTATCCACTCCATATGACAGTAAATCTAAGAGGTGGCAATCAATTGGTCCAACAATGCAATATAGAAGCTCAGTTGCAATAAATAACTACAGGCCTACATCATCTCAAAGTGGCAGTAGCTCAAAAACAAGCAAAACAACTGTTGATAAGCAAAGGCAAAAGGCTATAATACATGTTTGGCCAGAAGACTAAAAGCTAAATCATGTCATTTCAGCGAGAATGACTCATGCAGTTATAGGCAAAATACATAGCGTCCTAGAAAACACGTCGGCAAGTTACAGATAACTGATCAATGATAGAGCAAGACGGCGGTCTGCGCAAGCTAGAGACGCCTCTCGACTGGCGACGTACACGTCCAGGTAAACTATCCAGCAGCGTGTAGTAGAGCACCTGCACCCTACATCCACACATATACGAATCATTCAACAAGCCCATCAACAAGAAAGGAGATCGAGATTTCAAAGTGGGGAGGAAGCAGCTAACTGTCCAAAGAAGACGGACCAGTTATAGATGGAGAGGTAGGCACGCTTGAGTGTGGACGCCATCGCTGCTGCAGTCATCTGGATCATGGTGTCAGGGAGGAAGCAATCCGAAGCAAGAAGAACTGAGAAAAAATGAAAAGTATGAGCGGCCAGAAGCATGTACACAACAGTACTGGATGATCTGTTGCTGCATATAAATATTGAATTACAACAGCAGACATGCTGTACATTACATACAGCAGCATGATAAAAATGTACTCAAATATATTCACAGAAGCACACAGACTATATATAGTCCTTTCATAATTGGAGTAAGAAATGCAAGGATAGTTATAACTTGGAAGTTTCGCACTAATAGCCTAATAACAAATTTCAAATAAAAACAGTATTAATTCTAATATTATATGCCAAAGTAGAAAATAAAGCCTCGCAGTTCTCTCAGTTATCACAAAAGTAATATGCCACTTTGCTCCAAGCTTCAGTGGGTGGAAAAGAGACAGCATGGATCACATATGATATGTGCTAGCCACAGAGGCAAGCTCACAAAAACAAACAAAGGGCCTGGTAGAATATGATGATACTGTTATTCTCACGCGAGGAAATAAAAAATTTAATAAGAGAAGCTAATTTCAGGGACCATAATGGCGCTGCATCAAGTGCAGTTCAATTTCATGCTTGTATCATATGAAATGAAGTAATAGCAAAGCTATGATTCACCTGAAACTATTCCTACTTAATTACTTATGCCAAGTGACACGACATCTAGAGGAATGAACAGACTTGTCACATAGCAAGCTCCACAATGGAAAGAAGCCAGCACAAAAAATTGAGTCTTCTCAGTGAATCAACTCATTACTGAATCTTCTAAGTGAATCAGCTAGTACTACAACCAAATTCGGTGAATTAAGCTACTCCATTTTGAAGTACTACTCGAGTGCTCAAACATGCAGAGATACAAGTACTACAGGTTTCTCGAAGGTGTAGAATCAACCTAGCCTGTCACAAGAGACATATTAGTACATTTTGTAGGTGAGGCAAGGAAACATATAGCACTATTTACCGCATCTAGAGAATTATGCCCAGTTCACTTCATTTGGAGTTAATAAACTCGATAAACTGTCACTGGCAGTAAGACACCACTACTACAAATACTATTGTAGTAGTTGAGGAAGAAGATTATAGTACAGTACTACTACACATGTGTACTAACTAGTAAGTATTGGCTATTTAGAGTCTTGTAAAGCATTTAGTTACCTTGAAGAACTTGGCAGTTGGTTACTTGGTCCATCAATTTCGTTGGTATGGTGCTAATGCCCTGGGCATGCACCAGAGGAAATCATGGATACGAAGTTAGTATTAGTATGGTGGTGCTCGACCCCCCAGAAAAAATGGAATTGGTAATTAACACAAACAGGTGGCATGCTTGGAGGACGGATGTTCAGGCATTTTATTTTAGATAGCCTCCACATGAGAGCATAAGGGTATGAAACTATAAACTCGCTGAAGTGAGCGCCTCTTGCTAAAAGGGGAAGGGTGTATGCTATGTGAGACATGCATAAAATCAAATTTCTCCCTTAGGTTAAATGCTATGACTGGTGAGTCCATTCACTCATGTTGCCATTGCAATTAAGTTCAGTAGTAGGATGCACCTAAACTATAATAACTTGACATCAGAACTGACACACAAGAGGGACTAGTGGTCAACAGTATTTACGCTGAAATACTACTGCATCCGATTCGAACAAACAAATTGCCTTAGGAATCTCCAGCCACCCATGTTCTCTAGAAAACACAACACTAAACAATTCCACATGTTTTACATAAAAGTGACTGGATACTACAATACTCACTGAACAACCTTCATCAATGAAATTGACACGCGTGGCACAAGTTGTAAGTTGTAGCTAATTATTTCTGTATTATTAAGAATAGTCTATGTATGGTAACACACTGACAGTAAACACTACCTGCTGCTTGTGATGAAGGAAGGAGGCACATGCACCAACCGGAAGCTCCCCGACCTGTTCCGGTGGCACGCATACTGACCAGCAGTGGCACCCCGGCGGCGGTGACTGGATGGCTCCCTTGCACAGACGGAGAGCTGACATGTGCGCTATAGACATAGGATTCGACCCAAAAAAATGTCAGACATCGGAACCAAATCCAGCTATTTTGATGAGGGAATCATTGTTCTTTCAGCTGCAGACACAGGATTCGACCAGCAGTGAGTTTACCGTGGAATGCGAGGGATTTGGCCACCAACCTGTTTCGGGTCGCCTTGTCGTTCATGGCGGAGACGACCTAGTCGACTTGCTCGATCTCGTCCCGATGGTAGTGGAGGCGCCTCGTACTCCTCCACGGCTACGGCCGCGACCTCCTCCACCGGCGCCGGCGCCGGGTCTCGGAGGCGCGGGCTACCAGCGTGCGGGGGAGTGGAGAGGATGCGGTGATGGGTGGCGGTGAGGCAGCGGGGCAGGAAGGTCAGGGCCGACAGGGGAAGCGGGGAGGGGAGGAGGAGAGGGACGGAACACTAGCGCGTGGGTAGGGAGAGATGGTGAGGGGAGGGAGGGATGAGGTCGGCGACGGTGGGTGAGAAGGACGGCGAGGTCGACTGTGGGAAGAGGACTGGATTGGGAGGGGGCCGGGGCGGGGAGGAGGTGGCGGCGGCGCGAGGAGATGGGGACGAGGGAGGAGGGGTGCGATGGGATCTGAGCTAGGGTTTGGGCTGCGGGTGGGGGTATCTTTTTTATGTAGATAGATGGATGGATGGTTGTGGGATGGGGAGACGGATGGATGGTTGTGGGATGGGGAGACGGATGGATGGATGGATGGGCGCCATGTCATCGATCCGTGGGAAGAGTTCTGATTGGCTCAGAAAAATAGTGATTTAAAATAGTTTCCAAGTATTAAAAATAGAGAGATTTTGTGAAATAGCTATCAAAAATATTTTGCAAAAGGGAACCACACAAATTTTGACTAGAGTTAGACCACATTTTATGGATAAGGACCAATTTGTATGCATTTCTGGTCTTTCTAGCTCTTTTTAATCATTTTTTGAGTGCCCAAAATGAGTTTTTTTTGTGAAGGACCTACAATATATTTGTTGCAAAACTGGACCAAATCACTTTTATAAAATACTAGGCCATATTTAGTGCACAATTGAACAAATGGTTGGGTGTCAAAAACTTTTATCCACCTCTCGCGAAAAAGACAAATTTCCGCCGATTCAACTGGAAGCGGGTCAAATTTGAACTGCAGCTGCCTCATAGTTTGCTCTTTATTTTTTTCAAAAAATCATTTTTAGGTACATAAGTATCTATTTAATCATAGAAACACCAAAAAAATCCAAGATTCAACCACTAGCTACGAACGGTCATGCCTGCAGTTTTGACCGCATTTGAAACGGGCATAAAAAATTCCAACAAAATCAAAAAATTGGAAAACCTTCGCATTGTGTCATTACATGTGACCAAGTTGCCAGGAAAAATAATAAACTTGTAATACGACAGTTATTTTAAAAAAGTGTTCTCAGTAATGAGCTATCATGCATGAAGATGCATGCATTTCAAGCCAAATGATCAATCTCATGGCCACATTCATAGCATAGTTTGTTCAAATGATCTCATATCATGCACAAGGGTGCATCTTGGAATTCCAAACAATGTTGCCTAAGGGAGTATTCATTTTCTTTGCACGGAAAATTCATTTTCCATTTTTCGAGTGCCCGAAATGAGGTTTATTTGTGAAGGGCCTACCATATATTTGTTGCAAAATTGTACCAAATCAATTTTCTAAAATACTAGGACATATTTAATGCACAATTTACCAAATGGTTGTGTGTAAAAAGTTTTGATCCACCTCTGGTGAAAAAAAAAATTCCCGCCAATTCAGTAAGAAGCGGGTCAAATTTGAACTGTAGCTACCTCGTAGTTTGCTCTTTATTTTTTTTCAAAAATCATTTCTAGGTACATAAGTATCTATTTAATCAGAGAAACACCAAAAAAATTCCAAGATTCAACCACTAGCTAGGAACGGTCATTCCCGCTGTTTTGACCGCATTTTGAAACGGGCATAAAAAATTCAACAAAAAATCAAAAAATTGGAAAACCTTCGCATTGTGTCATTACATGTGACCAAGTTGCCAGGAAAAATAATAAACTTGTAATACGACAGTTATTTTAAAAAAGTGTTCTCAGAAATGAGCTATCATGCATGAAGATGCATGCATTTCAAGCCAAATGATCAATCTCATGGCCACATTCATAGCATAGTTTGTTCAAATGATCTCATATCATGCACAAGGGTGCATCTTGGAATTCCAAACAATGTTGCCTAAGGGAGTATTCATTTTCTTTGCACGGAAAATTCATTTTCCATTTTTCTAGTGCCCGAAATGAGGTTTATTTGTGAAGGGCCTACCATATATTTGTTGCAAAATTGTACCAAATCAATTTTCTAAAATACTAGGACATATTTAATGCACAATTTACCAAATGGTTGTGTGTAAAAAGTTTTGATCCACCTTTGGTGAAAAAAAAAATTCCCGCCGATTCAGTAAGAAGCGGGTCAAATTTGAACTGTAGCTACCTCGTAGTTTGCTCTTTATTTTTTTTTCAAAAATCATTTCTAGCTACATAAGTATCTATTTAATCAGAGAAACACCAAAAAAATTCCAAGATTCAACCACTAGCTAGGAACGGTCATTCCCGCTGTTTTGACCACATTTTGAAACGGGCATAAAAAATTCAACAAAAAATCAAAAAATTGGAAAACCTTCGCATTGTGTCATTACATGTGACCAAGTTGCCAGGAAAAATAATAAACTTGTAATACAACAGTTATTTTAAAAAAGTGTTCTCAGAAATGAGCTATCATGCATGAAGATGCATGCATTTCAAGCCAAATGATCAATCTCATGGCCACATTCATAGCATAGTTTGTTCAAATGATCTCATATCATGCACAAGGGTGCATCTTGGAATTCCAAACAATGTTGCCTAAGGGAGTATTCATTTTCTTTGCACGGAAAATTCATTTTCCATTTTTCGAGTGCCCGAAATGAGGTTTATTTGTGAAGGGCCTACCATATATTTGTTGCAAAATTGTACCAAATCAATTTTCTAAAATACTAGGACATATTTAATGCACAATTTACCAAATGGTTGTGTGTAAAAAGTTTTGATCCACCTTTGGTGAAAAAAATATTCCCGCCGATTCAGTAAGAAGCGGGTCAAATTTGAACGGTAGCTACCTCGTAGTTTGCTCTTTATTTTTTTTTCAAAAATCATTTCTAGGTACATAAGTATCTATTTAATCAGAGAAACACCAAAAAAATTCCAAGATTCAACCACTAGCTAGGAACGGTCATTCCCGCTGTTTTGACCGCATTTTGAAACGGGCATAAAAAATTCAACAAAAAATCAAAAAATTGGAAAACCTTCGCATTGTGTCATTACATGTGACCAAGTTGCCAGGAAAAATAATAAACTTGTAATACGACAGTTATTTTAAAAAAGTGTTCTCAGTAATGAGCTATCATGCATGAAGATGCATGCATTTCAAGCCAAATGATCAATCTCATGGCCACATTCATAGCATAGTTTGTTCAAATGATCTCATATCATGCACAAGGGTGCATCTTGGAATTCCAAACAATGTTGCCTAAGGGAGTATTCATTTTCTTTGCACGGAAAATTCATTTTCCATTTTTCGAGTGCCCGAAATGAGGTTTATTTGTGAAGGGCCTACCATATATTTGTTGCAAAATTGTACCAAATCAATTTTCTAAAATACTAGGACATATTTAATGCACAATTTACCAAATGGTTGTGTGTAAAAAGTTTTGATCCACCTCTGGTGAAAAAAAAAATTCCCGCCGATTCAGTAAGAAGCGGGTCAAATTTGAACTGTAGCTACCTCGTAGTTTGCTCTTTATTTTTTTTTCAAAAATCATTTCTAGGTACATAAGTATCTATTTAATCAGAGAAACACCAAAAAAATTCCAAGATTCAACCACTAGCTAGGAACGGTCATTCCCGCTGTTTTGACCGCATTTTGAAACGGGCATAAAAAATTCAACAAAAAATCAAAAAATTGGAAAACCTTCGCATTGTGTCATTACATGTGACCAAGTTGCCAGGAAAAATAATAAACTTGTAATACGGCAGTTATTTTAAAAAAGTGTTCTCAGAAATGAGCTATCATGCATGAAGATGCATGCATTTCAAGCCAAATGATCAATCTCATGGCCACATTCATAGCATAGTTTGTTCAAATGATCTCATATCATGCACAAGGGTGCATCTTGGAATTCCAAACAATGTTGCCTAAGGGAGTATTCATTTTCTTTGCACGGAAAATTCATTTTCCATTTTTCGAGTGTCCGAAATGAGGTTTATTTGTGAAGGGCCTACCATATATTTGTTGCAAAATTGTACCAAATCAATTTTCTAAAATACTAGGACATATTTAATGCACAATTTACCAAATGGTTGTGTGTAAAAAGTTTTGATCCACCTTTGGTGAAAAAAAATTCCCGTCGATTCAGTAAGAAGCGGGTCAAATTTGAACGGTAGCTACCTCGTAGTTTGCTCTTTATTTTTTTTTCAAAAATCATTTCTAGGTACATAAGTATCTATTTAATCAGAGAAACACCAAAAAAATTCCAAGATTCAACCACTAGCTAGGAACGGTCATTCCCGCTGTTTTGACCGCATTTTGAAACGGGCATAAAAAATTCAACAAAAAATCAAAAAATTGGAAAACCTTCGCATTGTGTCATTACATGTGACCAAGTTGCCAGGAAAAATAATAAACTTGTAATACGACAGTTATTTTAAAAAAGTGTTCTCAGTAATGAGCTATCATGCATGAAGATGCATGCATTTCAAGCCAAATGATCAATCTCATGGCCACATTCATAGCATAGTTTGTTCAAATGATCTCATATCATGCACAAGGGTGCATCTTGGAATTCCAAACAATGTTGCCTAAGGGAGTATTCATTTTCTTTGCACGGAAAATTCATTTTCCATTTTTCGAGTGCCCGAAATGAGGTTTATTTGTGAAGGGCCTACCATATATTTGTTGCAAAATTGTACCAAATCAATTTTCTAAAATACTAGGACATATTTAATGCACAATTTACCAAATGGTTGTGTGTAAAAAGTTTTGATCCACCTCTGGTGAAAAAAAAAATTCCCGCCGATTCAGTAAGAAGCGGGTCAAATTTGAACTTTAGCTACCTCGTAGTTTGCTCTTTATTTTTTTTCAAAAATCATTTCTAGGTACATAAGTATCTATTTAATCAGAGAAACACCAAAAAAATTCCAAGATTCAACCACTAGCTAGGAACGGTCATTCCCGCTGTTTTGACCGCATTTTGAAACGGGCATAAAAATTCAACAAAAAATCAAAAAGTTGGAAAACCTTCGCATTGTGTCATTACATGTGACCAAGTTGCCAGGAAAAATAATAAACTTGTAATACGACAGTTATTTTAAAAAAGTGTTCTCAGAAATGAGCTATCATGCATGAAGATGCATGCATTTCAAGCCAAATGATCAATCTCATGGCCACATTCATAGCATAGTTTGTTCAAATGATCTCATATCATGCACAAGGGTGCATCTTGGAATTCCAAACAATGTTGCCTAAGGGAGTATTCATTTTCTTTGCACGGAAAATTCATTTTCCATTTTTCGAGTGCCCGAAATGAGGTTTATTTGTGAAGGGCCTACCATATATTTGTTGCAAAATTGTACCAAATCAATTTTCTAAAATACTAGGACATATTTAATGCACAATTTACCAAATGGTTGTGTGTAAAAAGTTTTGATCCACCTTTGGTGAAAAAAAAAATTCCCGCCGATTCAGTAAGAAGCGGGTCAAATTTGAACTGTAGCTACCTCGTAGTTTGCTCTTTTATTTTTTTTCAAAAATCATTTCTAGGTACATAAGTATCTATTTAATCAGAGAAACACCAAAAAAATTCCAAGATTCAACCACTAGCTAGGAACGGTCATTCCCGCTGTTTTGACCGCATTTTGAAACGGGCATAAAAAATTCAACAAAAAATCAAAAAATTGGAAAACCTTCGCATTGTGTCATTACATGTGACCAAGTTGCCAGGAAAAATAATAAACTTGTAATACGACAGTTATTTTAAAAAAGTGTTCTCAGAAATGAGCTATCATGCATGAAGATGCATGCATTTCAAGCCAAATGATCAATCTCATGGCCACATTCATAGCATAGTTTGTTCAAATGATCTCATATCATGCACAAGGGTGCATCTTGGAATTCCAAACAATGTTGCCTAAGGGAGTATTCATTTTCTTTGCACGGAAAATTCATTTTCCATTTTTCGAGTGCCCGAAATGAGGTTTATTTGTGAAGGGCCTACCATATATTTGTTGCAAAATTGTACCAAATCAATTTTCTAAAATACTAGGACATATTTAATGCACAATTTACCAAATGGTTGTGTGTAAAAAGTTTTGATCCACCTTTGGTGAAAAAAAAATTCCCGCCGATTCAGTAAGAAGCGGGTCAAATTTGAACGGTAGCTACCTCGTAGTTTGCTCTTTATTTTTTTTTCAAAAATCATTTCTAGGTACATAAGTATCTATTTAATCAGAGAAACACCAAAAAAATTCCAAGATTCAACCACTAGCTAGGAACGGTCATTCCCGCTGTTTTGACCGCATTTTGAAACGGGCATAAAAAATTCAACAAAAAATGAAAAAATTGGAAAACCTTCGCATTGTGTCATTACATGTGACCAAGTTGCCAGGAAAAATAATAAACTTTTAATACGACAGTTATTTTAAAAAAGTGTTCTCAGAAATGAGCTATCATGCATGAAGATGCATGCATTTCAAGCCAAATGATCAATCTCATGGCCACATTCATAGCATAGTTTGTTCAAATGATCTCATATCATGCACAAGGGTGCATCTTGGAATTCCAAACAATGTTGCCTAAGGGAGTATTCATTTTCTTTGCACGGAAAATTCATTTTCCATTTTTTGAGTGCCCGAAATGAGGTTTATTTGTGAAGGGCCTACCATATATTTGTTGCAAAATTGTACCAAATCAATTTTCTAAAATACTAGGACATATTTAATGCACAATTTACCAAATGGTTGTGTGTAAAAAGTTTTGATCCACCTTTGGTGAAAAAAAAATTCCCGCCGATTCAGTAAGAAGCGGGTCAAATTTGAACGGTAGCTACCTCGTAGTTTGCTCTTTATTTTTTTTCAAAAATCATTTCTAGGTACATAAGTATCTATTTAATCAAAGAAACACCAAAAAAATTCCAAGATTCAACCACTAGCTAGGAGCGGTCATTCCCGCTGTTTTGACCGCATTTTGAAACGGGCATAAAAAATTCAACAAAAAATCAAAAAATTGGAAAACCACCGCATTGTGTCATTATATGTGACCAAGTTTCTAGAAAAAATAATAAACTTGTAATACGGTAATTATTTTAAAAAAGTGTTCTCAGAAATGAGCTATCATGTGTGAAGATTCATGGCTTTCAAGCCAAATGATCAGTCTTATGGCCACATTCATGGCATAGTTTGTTCAAATGACCTCTTATCGTGCACAAGGGTGCATCTTGGAATGACGAACAATGTTGCCTAAGGAAGTTTTCATTTTCTTTGCACGAAAAAATTCATTTTCCATTTTTTCGAGTGCACAAAATGAGTTTTTTTGTGAAGGACCTACCATATATTTGTTGCAAAATTGGACCTAATCAATTTTATAAAATACTAGGATATATATAATGCACAATTGACAAAATGGTTGGGTGTCAAAAGTTTTGATCCACCTCTGGTGAAAAAGACAAATTCTTGCTGATTCAGTAGGAAGCGGGTCAAATTTGAACTGAAGCTGCCTCATAGTTTGCTATTTATTTTTTCCAAAAATCATTTCTAGTTACATAAGTACCTAGTAATCATAAATACATGGTTTGGTGGCGATACGTCGAGGTTTGGACGGTGGCCGAGGGCCCCAACTCTAGAGCGCGTAAACTCGCATGCCCGCCGCGTGGTCACCGCGTGACCGTGGCGTTGCCATGTGTTCTGGGCGGCCTAGGCATGTCTAGAGGGTTGGGCACTCCCCAGGTAGGTGCTAGGATGAAAATCACAACAAAAGATTCTCATGAGGAGACCGATCGATGCTCAAACATGAATAAGCAGCCAAGTGTTTGATTAGCGGTACGGGAAATGCAGATGGCTAATGGGCGTGAGTTTTGGCTGAGGATGATCGGTTACTAAGAAGACCATCTTCACAAATTTTCATCTCAAAAGGAGGAGCCTAGGTGGTACTTGCTTTGCAAAGTACCACACTGGACATAAATACGAATGTTGAAGCTGGGATCAAAATAATGAATGGATTGAGCTGGCATTTGGTGGAGGATGGTTATTTGGGCATAGGAAAGCACTGTAGAAAATGGATACCATTTGGACAAGCCAAAGTGGTACTTCCTTCACAAAGTGTTTTTCTAAACAGAATAGGAAAATGAATACTTATTAACTAGGCAAGGAAGGTTTTTTACATATTTGACGAAGATATGACCCAAATAATTTATGAGATTTTTTTGGGAATTTTGGGAATGAAGGAAATATAGGTTGCTTCACAACCTAGGGAAAAAACTACCACATGGACATGACACATAGGCAAAAATGATGAGGTGGCGCCTAGTCATAGCAACCCACCACAATCTACAAGGTTATGACCATTTATATTGGTCATGATCAGCTAGAAATAAGGCAGCGGAGCAGTGATATCTGCTTTATGACCATTTCGTGTAAGGAAATTACGACCTTTCTGACCAAAATGGTCGTTATAGTTTAGGGTTTGGAGCCCCCGAACAGCTTTTGACCAATTGGTCTGAAATGGTCATATATCTATGTCCAATTCTTCCAGGGTCACTGACAGAAGGTCACTAGTTGACATATTTCTTATAGTGCGAGTTGTTCCAGTCGGTCCCACCGAGATTCCTAATGTTCACATTTTTGAACTGATCAGTGCCACCGAGTTTAACCATTCGGTCCCACCGAGATGAGTCAAATGTGTGTAATAGTTGGATTTTGTGTGGCGGCTATATATACCCCTCCACCCCCTTCTCCATTTGTGAGAGAGCCATCAGAATGTGCCTACACTTCCACCATACATTTTCTGGGAGAGAACCACCTACTCGTGTGTTTAGATCAAGAGATTCCATTCCTGCCATTTGAACCTTTGATTTCTAGCCTTCCCCAAGTTGCTTTCCACTCAAATCACTCTTCCACCATAGCCAAATCTGAGAGAGAGAGAGTTGAGTGTTGGGGAGACTGTCATTTGAAGCACAAGAGCAAGGAGTTCATCGTCAACACACCATCTATTACCTTTTGGAGAGTGGTGTCTCCTAGATTGGTTAGGTGTCACTTGGGAGCCTCCATCAAGATGTGGAGTTGAACCAAGAAGTTTGTAAGGGCAAGGAGATCGCCTACTTTGTGAAGATCTACCTGAGCGAGGCAAGTCCTTCGTGGATGATGGACATGGTGGGATAGACAAGGTTGCTTCTTCGTGGACCCTTCGTGGGTGGAGCCCTCCGTGCACTCACGCAGTCGTTACCCTTTGTGGGTTGAAGTCTCCATCAATGTGGACGTACGATAGCACCACCTATCAGAACCACGACAAAAATTATCCGCATCTCCATTCCGTTTGCAAAATCCAAACCCATCCCTTTACTTTCTTGCAACTTGCGTGCTTTACTCTTTCCGCTACATATACTCTTGTCATGTTTTCTCAAAACGTATTGTGAGTGCTTTAAATTGTGCTAAACTCAACCTTAACTTAAAGAGATTGAAAACTACCACTTTTGCTTGTTAAGGGTCTAATCACCCCCCTCTAGACCCCTCTTCTCGATCATTTTAGCATACGTTTGTCACAAATAGTCTGGTAAACTTACTGAAGTCTACTACTATTACTGCACCCCAAGATCGCTATCCAATATGCATCTCAAAGTATTAAGTTCATACAAACAGAGTAACGCATTAAGCAAGAAGACATAATGTAGACATAATAAGACCAAAAAATATGTTCAAACCTCATCGTTTTATCCATAGTAGCAACAATACAAATATGGGCCCTTATCCTTTGTGTCATTGGACAGTATCACCACAAGATTGGAACCTACTACAAAGCAGCTCTCCCACTAAAGATAGATCAATCAAAGTTGGCCAAAGTAAACCAATGGAGAGAAATACAAAGATATAAAATTACATAATAATGAAGGCTCAAGAACTCAAAGTAGATCAATGAATAATCTGATCATAAACCCACAATACACCGGATCCCAACAACTACATCGCAAAAGATTACATCAGATTGATATCAGAGAGATCATTGTATTGAAGACCGAGAGAGAGAGAGAGAGAGAGAGAGAGAGAGAGAGATCTAAATACTGCTATAGACCCGTCTGTCCTGTAGGAACTACTCACACATCATCATGGAGGCAGTAAGGCTAAGGAATATACCTCCCCAATGGTCTCTCCCATCCGACAGAGTTCCAAAAAAGCCCTTGATACGTCTCCAACGTATCTATAATTTATGAAGTATTCATGCCATGTTTACAACAATTTTATATGGATTTGGTATGCTTTGCATGGAACTAACCCGGACTGACGCTGTTTTCAGTAGAACAACCGTGGTGTTGTTTTTTGTGCATAAATAAAAGTTCTCCAAATGCAACTAAACTTTTTGATATTTTTTTGGAACAAAAGAGGCACTAAAAGCTCTGTGGGAGGACCAGAAGGTGAATGAGGTGAGCACAAGACACCTGGGAATTGCAGGAGGCCAAGGCACACCCAGGTGGGTTGTGCCCACCTCGAGGCCCATCTTCGTGTGATTCTAACACTGAAAAATTGATTAAATAGAGAAACCATCAAAAATAACCCTAGATCGGAAGTTCCGCCACCGCAAGCCTCTGTAGCCATGAAAAACCAATCTAGACCACATTCCGGCACCCTGCCGGAGGGAGAGATCATCACCGGTGGCCATCTTCATCATCCCGGCGGCCACCATGATGAGGAAAGAGTAGTCCACCCTCAGGGCTGAGGGTTTGTACTAGTAGCTATGTGTTTAATCTCTCTCTCTCTCTCTCTCTCTCTCTCTCTCTCGTGTTCTTGACATGTCACGATCTTGATGTATCGCGGGCTTTATTAATATAGTTGCATCATACGATGTTTTACCCTCTCTATCTTGTTGTGAATTGAGTTTTCCCTTTAATATTTTGCTCTTTCAGATTGAATATTTTTATGGATTTGAGAACACTTTATGTATGTCTTGCTATGAATACCCGTGGTGAGAATGGGGTATCATATTGATTCACTTGATATATGTTTTGGAACTCAACTCACGGATTCTCAAGGTGACATTGGGGTAATATACGCATTGGGGTTGATGCACGTTCTTGTGTTTGTTTCTCTGTTAGAAATCTTGGGGCACTCTTTGAGGTTCTTTGTGTTGGATCGACTATTATGAATATGAAATTATATGGTGTTATCTTAGTACGAACTCTTGATAGATTGATCGGAAAGAATAACATGGTGTTATTTTAGTACGAACTCTGGATAGATTGATCGGAAAGGATAACTTGGTGTTATTTTAGTATGAACTCTTGGATATATCGATCGGAAAGAATAGCTTCGAGGTGGTTCCGTACCCTACCAAAAATTTCTTCTTATGTTCTCCGCTAGATAAAAACTTTGGAGTGATTCTTCATCGCATGTTGAGGGATGGTTATACGATCCAATTATATTAGCATTTTGTTGAGAGATTGCACTATAGCGAAAGTATGGACCCTAGGCCTCTTTTGCAAGCATTGCAATACCGTTTGTGCTCACATTTGTTCCTTTCTACCTTGCTGTTTTTTATTGTTCCTATTACAAAAATCAATATCTTCTATCATTACTACACTTGTATCGCCATCTCTTCGCCGAACTTGTGCACCTATACAATTTACCATTGTATTTGGTGTGTTGGGGACACAAGAGACTTTTCATTATTTTGATTGCATGGTTGTTGAGAGGGAGCATATTCATCCTACGCCTACCATGGATTGATAAACCTTAGGTCATCCACTTGAGGGAAATTTGCTACTGTCCTACAAAACTCTGGGCTTGGAGGCCCAACACGAGTTTACAAGAACAAGTTGTGTGGTAGACATCAGGCCTCCAGCTAGGATCACGAAAAACAAAGGCTTGTGTCGGCGGAAGAATTGTTTCGGGTTTCGCTTTGAGGTTTTGGGAATATTAGGAAATTCATAGGCCAAAGATTAGGGCAAACGGAGGCTCAGGGGGCTCACAGGCTTGCTAGGCACCACCCAGGGCGCGTCACCTGGGCTTGTGGATCCCTCGTGCATCTTTCGGTCCTGGGTGGTGCCTAGCAAGCCTGTGAGCCCCTTGAGGGTCTCTTATGTTCTAGAAAAAATCACCGTAAAATTTCATCATGCTTGGACGCCATTTGGTATGGTTTTTCTATGAAAGAAAAAATGCAAAAAACAGGAACTGCCACTGGGCACTAAGTTACTAGGTTAGTTCATAAAAATAATATATAAAGCATAAAAAATAATAATAATATAGAATTAAACAATCAAAAATTATAAATACATCGGAGACGTATCACCATGCATTATAACATGTACCTGGCGTGCACTATAGGGAGCTAGGGGTGTCACGCGGTGGTTCTGCTTGCGACATCGGCTGCTGTTATGGCATATTTTACCCTAGTAGTTTCGATAATTAATGACAATGTGTTTTGCGAACTAATCGTGTGCATTGACCTTTTCATAGACTATATCAATAGGCACGAGACGGTTTTGCTCCCCTCGATGGAAAAGAGTGAAGACGGTTATTTTTTGACGATTTGTTTTTAGTGGATTTGAGTCATATGAGATCCGTACTATTAAGAGGGGGTCCTCATTGGAAAGGTATGGGTGGAATAAACATGTACACAGCCCCACATGCATCCACAGCTTCCTTTCCCTTCTCTAGAGCATATCCATATGTTTTTTGTGGATTTTCAGTGACTTGCAAGAGGTAGTGCCGCTAGTTCCCACGGTAGTACCGTTTATGCGGTAGTACCGCTGGGTACTTCCGTGGCATTACCGCTTAGGCTTTCCCCGAGCATGCAACTTTCAGTTGCCGGTTTGCATTTAACGGTAAGAACGCGATAGTAGCACGATAGTAACACTCTGGCGGTACTACCACCCGTACTACCGCCGCCGCTACCGCTTGCGGGGTTTCCTCTATGCAAGCTTTTGTTCCCACTTTGCGCTAAGCGGTAGTAGAGTGGCACTAGGACAGTAGTACTGCTTCGCACGGTACTGCCACACTAGCACCCACTACTACTGCTGCCTCTCCAGGTCTGAAATCCCTAAGCGGTAGTACCGCTAGGGGCAGCAGTAGTACCACTCCGGCGGCACTACCGTGGGTACAACCAGTGTATTTTAGGCCTGGGTGGGGTAGTACGCCTAAGTGGTAGTACCACTGCTAGGATCGGTAGAACCGCTTGGCTGCGGGCACAGGGCAGAAAACGGTTGGATTTTTGTCTCTCCATATAACGGGGGGTCTTCTTCCTCCTAAGGCTAACCTCTTCCACCCAAGCTCCATTGCCATTCAAAAGCTCATTCTTGCCTGATCTCTATCCCTAGCCAATTAAACTTGTTGATTTTCTAGGGATTGGTTGAGAAGGCCCCGATCTACACTTCCACCAAGAGATATTTGATTCCCCCCAATAATCCTTGCGGATCTTGTTACTCTTGGGTGTTTGAGCACCCTAAACAGTTGAGGTCACCTCGGAGCCACATTCCATTGTGGTGAAGCTCCGTGGTGGTGTTGGGTGTCGGTGTCAAAACCGGCGGATCTCGGGTAGGGGGTCCCAATCTGTGCATCAAGGCTGATGGTAACAGGAAGCAAGGGACACAGATGTTTACCCAGGTTCGGGCCCTCTCGATGGAGGTAAAACCCTACTTCCTGCTTGATTAATATTGAATATATGGGTAGTACAAGAGTAGATCTACCACGAGATCGTAGAGGCTAAACCCTAAAAGCTAGCCTATGATGGTATGATTGTAATTGTGATCGGCCTTCTAAGGACCAACCTCTCCGGTTTATATAGACATCGGAGAGGGCTAGGGTTTACATGGAGTCGGTTACAAGGAAGGAAAGACAATATCCGGATCGCCAAGCTTGTCTTCCACGCAAAGGAGAGTCCCATCCGGACACGGGCCAAAGTCTTGAGTCTTCACGCTTCAATTGTCCGGATGTTGTACACAGTCCGGCTGTCCGGATACCCCCTAATCCAGGACTCCCTCAGTAGCCCCTGAACCAGGCTTCAATGACAATGAGTCCAGCACGCAGTATTGTCGTCGGCATTGCAAGGCGGGTTCCTTCTCCAAATACTCCAAAGTGGTTATCAAACATGTAGACCGTATCCGAATCTGCAAGATGATCTTCACATAGCATAAATCTGATCCGCTGGCAATCTTCGTGCGTCGTGCCCTTGCATCGTGGCCTGGTCCAGCGCACACCGGCGTTCTTACCCCACCTTGACTCGGGTTATGAGGCGGTTTTATTGGCATGTCCCGTCGAGGCAGAGATCGTGTTCCTCTTATTACGGGATTTTTCATAAATATGGGCGTACGTGACCCCACGACGGCCATTGGTATAACTCTGTGTGTTTTCATATAAGCCTCAAACGGTCACACCGAGGACTCTTGATATTCACCCTCTTTATAAAGGGGTCGAGGCCTATGCCTCTTTCCCACCTTCCTCGCGCCTTCTCGCACCTCGAGTTCTAACACCCGAAACCTAAGCTCCCCCCCCCCAGATCCTCCAATATGTCCGGATCTGACCCTCAAGGCCGGTGGGTGGCCTCCTTGATTCAAAAGGAAGACATTGCGAAGCTTAGGGAGGTCGGATACCTGACCGCAGACATCCAGCACAGGCTTCCTGCTCCAGGGCTGGTCATCCCCACACCGGAGCCCAATGAATGCATTGTGTGCGTCCCTCACTTCCTCCGCGGCTTGGGCTTCACCCTCGATCCCTGTGTGAGGGGGCTCATGTTCTACTATGGGTTGGATTTTCATGATCTGGCTCCAAACGCTGTCCTCCATATCTCGTCGTTCATTATCGTGTGCGAGGCTTTTCTCCACGTCACCCCACACTTCGGCTTATGGCTCAAGCCCTTCAATGTGAAGCTGAAGATGATCGAGGGGCGACACGTGGAGTGCGGAGGTGCCGTAATAAGCAGGAACACCGATGCCCCATGGCCAAAGGGTTCTTTCCCAGAAGTATCCGATGTATGGCAACGGAGGTGGTTCTATGTCACGGCTCCCAGAGGCACAAAGTGAGTGGCTGCTCCCGAGTTCCGCTCGGGCCCTCCGTCATAACTAGCGTCTTGGACCGACGTAGGACAGAATTGGGGGCCCACTGGTGATGAACCAGTACTGCAGAATCGTATTCGGGAGCTTCTTGAGAGGGACATTAACCTCGTCAGCATAATGCAAGTGATGTTAATCCGACGGATGTTGTTGTGCCAACGCCGGCCTCTCCGGATGTGGGAGTTCAATCCGGAGGGTCCGCGGACTGTCAAGCTCTTCTTCGGCTTGAAGCTTGAAGGGATGTGCAAATTATTCTTCGGACAGAAAGTTGAGTGTCCGGACACCACCGAGGATGCGGGCCTAAGCTGCAATCGCCTAGATACCCAAGTAAGTAGCCTTGATACCAGACACCTTGTTTTGAATTTGTCGTAATTGTTTATTCTGAAAATCATCAGTGGCCAGGAATGGCTCAGCAAGGCGGAGAGAATCAGGTGTCCGGCACCCCTTCCCGAAGGTTCGCCTGGTCCTGCCATGGCCAAGATGCTTGACCGGGTACTTAGCAGAATGCCCTCGGGGAAGGATAAGGGGAAGAACGAAGAAACCAAACTCCACATGCTACGCACCCGAACCGGGGGAATTGTTACCTCCCCTAGGGAGGATAGTCGGGAAGGGGAGGCTAAGGCCTCCTTCCCGCGCGGGATGAAAAGGGCCGCCTCCGAAGACCTGGAGACGTAGATGCCCCAGCAAGGGAAGAAGGTATCACCAAGGGGCTCTGCCGCGATGGGCATCCTCACCGCGTTATGCCCGCCAACGGGCCAGCCCTCCACCGAGCTATAAGTCAATCGTTAATTTGAAGGTACTGTGCTTCTCCTAGATCAGTAACCAGGATTCGCCTTGTGCAGTCCTGCTAGCAGCTCTTCTCGACAGAGTTCGTCTTCGGGGGATCTTCCTCCGAAGATGATGGAGAGCGAGACCCCGCCCACCTCTCTGACTCATGAAGCGGGTGACACTGAGGTGTCGTCACGGAGGTGTCCATATCTGCCGAAGTCGGAAGCCAATGCATCAGCCGCCCTAAGCCCGTTGCGTTTGGCTCCCGCGAGGGGCGATGGGGAGTGTCCGGCAAAGTTTAATGTCTGGCCGGATGCACTAACAGGCCTACTGGAGCGAGCTACGCTCTCGGAGGAGCACCGCTCATTAATGAGCACGGTGCTCAAGAAGATTTCATCCGCTACAAGCGGTTTGAATGAAGCATGTACAAGCCTGCTCAGAGGCTTTGAGGTATATAATGAAGAATACACCATTTTATGACTGAGAGGCACGCACTAGGTGTGCTCCATATAGATAGTAGCCCCTGAGACTCTGGTTTCCCGCCCTAAGCGGCAAACGGGGGATCATAAACCAATGATTGATTTGTAAATACGTGCAGGTAACTGTGGGTCTAGCCACCGACCAGTCTGTTGAAGTTGCCGAACTAATGAGGCAGATTGGATCGATTGATGCCGATATCACGCTGGTGAATGAGCGGCTGGACAAATCACAAGGTATGTGCCCTGCATTCCTTTGTATAGGAAAATATTACGGTGGCATGATATTAATGTAATATGTTTGGACTGCAGATGGTGCTGCTGCCGTCGAGGCCCTGAGGGCGGAACTTGCTCTAGCCAAGGAACAAGCTCAGGTGAACAATGCGGCTACCCTAAAGGCGGCTGAGGAATTGAGGGCCGAACAGGCTGCTCATCGCCGAAGGGAGGAAAAGATAGCTGAAATGGCTGTCAAGTTAAAAAATGCCGCTAACCGGTATGAGCTCCTTAAAAAGGAGCATGCGGATAATTCGGCCGACCTGAACAAGGCACTTAATGCCACCAAGGAAATATGGACCGAGCTTAGGGGTGCGCGGGAGGAGCTTCGACAGGCTGATAAAATCGCGGCTGGGGGCTCCTATTTGCTGCGAACGAAGTTTTTCGATCCGAAGTACGCTCCCCTGGATGGACGCTGGAGTCCTGCGGACGCATATGCGGATTTGGCGAAGAGTACGGCTGACGTTGCCGAGTTCTTCAAATATCAAGGTGATAAGGAAGTGGTAGCACTATCTTTTCTAAAGACCATGTTGTTACTCCCTTAGATAATGCCATCACCCTCTCCAATATAAATGGCTGATAAACAAGAAAAGTAATTGAAAGTACAGACATTGTATGATAGACAGGTGCAATGGATAGTGGGGAATAAAAGAGGGCATGAAATAATTCACATTTATGTTGCCTAACCAAACAGGATAGCATGACACAATTTCACATATATGATGGCTAACTAAACTGGATAGCATGACACATTTTCACATTATGATGGCTAACTAAAAAAGATGGAAAGACATAGTTCAAAATTTGATGACTATGTAAATAGGATGACATGATATAACTATATAATGTGTTTATTAAATAGGTTGGCATGCCATAATTCACATACATGCTGCCTATGGAAACATGATAGCATGATCTAATTCACGGATAGAATGAAATAATTCAAAATATGATGACTGTAAACACTAAACAGGATGAGATGATATAACTATCTGATGTCTTTATTAAATGGGTTGCCATGCCATAATTCAGATAGATGATGTGTATGTAAACATGATGTCATGATATAATTCAAATATATGATTTATATAGTAAGCAAATAAGCAGATGGTAATCCATATATGATGTAAAAACTAAGCAATGCAAGGCAACATGCATGATATGGGTAATATAACCCTGCCAAATTTGAGCATAGACCTCAGGGGGGAAATAGGACTGGTCATTAGTCTCTGAATCCTCCTCTGAGGAGCTCTCTGTAACCAGCAACATGTCGGCTTTAGCAGGTAGCATTGTCTACTCTAAATACCTTGTTTTCACTCCAGATACTTCCATCACCGCTTCAATGGCTGATGCACAGGCAGAGTAGTTGAATATACAAATATTGTCGACAAATGGAACACGTAATACAAAAAATGATAGCATGATATAATTCACATACATGATGATTGGTAAACAGCATGGCATTGCATAATTCACATATATAATGCCTTTGCAACAAGATAGCATTGCAAAATTCACATATATAATGTCTTGCAACAAGATGGCAATGCATAATTCACATATATGGTAATTAGACACTTAACAGGTGGCATTCACACAAAGCATGTCTAAACTAAACAAATGACATAGCAATGCAACACACCATACGCACGATATGAGCAACATAACCCTGCCAAGTTAGAGCATACACCTCGGGGGGAAATAGTACTGGTCATCTGTCTCTGAATCCTCCTCTGAGGAGCTATCTATAACCAGCAAGATATGCACTTCGTCGGATAGCATAGTCTGCTCTGAAGACCTTGTTTTCAGTCCAAAATTTTCCATCACCGTGTCAAATGGCTGATGCACAAAAAGAGTAGTTAAATGTACTAACATTATTGACAAATGTAATATGTAATGAAAGAAAAAGATGGCCTGATATAATTCACATATAAGATGACTGGCTAAGCAGGATGGCATTGCAAAATTCACATATATGATGCCTGGCTAAACAAGATGGCGTTGCATAATTCACATAAACGATGAATAAACTAAACATATGGCATTCACACAAAGGATGTCTAAACTAAGAAGATGACATATTTGATGTATAAAGTAAGCAATGCAAGGCACCATATGCATGATATAACCAACATCAGCATGCCAAGTTAGAGAGAAGACCTCAGGGGGTAAATAGGAGTGGTCTTCTCCTTCTGAATCCCCCTCAGAATAGATATCTTCCTCTTGATTACAATCCGAAATGGGTGGAGCGGGGCTGCCTTTGCACCTACCATGGAGCGACGTCTGCATGAAGTTTTATTGCCATGCAAGGCTCGTCTCTTTTGCTCTACATGTTCAGTTCCATTGTTTACAATAACTGACATGCATAGGAATAAAACATAGTGAGATTATGTAAAGAGTGCATGAAGAAATCCAGAGTGATGGTAGCAACCTGTGGATAGAGCCAAAACCAATGATATCAGGCAGATAATGGCTTCAGTTAAAAAATACAAATAATGGCTTCTTTACTGTTTGTTTCCCACCCAACATGAAACTCAGAGTCGACACCAGAGATTAACCAGATAGTAGATAGATACTATTGACTGCGGCCCCGAGATGTACCCCACAACCATTTAAAAACTCAAGTTTGACCATTAGTTTGGAGTTGACTCAAAATCTAATCGGTGAACAGGACGATAAAGTAGCATGTAATATTAAGCGATGCATAATGTAAGTAGACACGAAAGAGTGTGACCTCTCTTGCGGACCCATGTAGTCCTCGAGGTCATCTGCTCGGTTGATGATGGTAATGCAGTTTTCATGGCTGTCGGCAGCGGGGAAGAAGATCTGAGGTGGCAAAAGATAGTTTGGAGGCCAGATCCTTGCTGTGTTAGACCCTTCTGATGTTGGAGCAGCTGAGTTGGGGTGGACGACGATGCAGCGGGAGCGGGACAAACCATGCAAGGTTTTCTTTGACAAGTATCTGTAAGAGAAGTAATTCTGTAAGGGCTCGTTTGAATTGGAGGATTCTAACAACGCAGGGATAGGAAATACACAGTAATAGGATAGGAATGCATGTGCAAAACAAATAATTTAAAAACACGGGATTTCTGCCAATTTGGGTGTTTGGTTCACAAGAAATGGAAGATCACAGGATGTAAAGAAGCATGGTGAGATTAAGTCAAACCACAAGAAAAATGTACGGTTATAATGCTATTATGCTACTATCTCTTAGTCTTGTGCTTCATGAATAGGAATTTGAAAAGGAGGAAAAGTGGATATTAAATTTCCTACGGTTTTTCTTTCAAGGAGACACTAAAGGAAAAAATCCTATAGTTTTCCTTTGCTCCGTTCCTTTGAACCAAATGCATGAATAGTAGTACCATAGGAAACTTTTCAATTCCTATGTTTTTCCTTCACTTTTCCTTTCAAGCACTAGCAATTCTAGTAGGCAGGCTTGAGCAAGGAAAAGCCTACACTCAAAAAATGTTTTTGTGCTACTTCTACTACTTTGGACCCAGGCCACTGCCCAAATAGCTCAACTCCCAGGCCCATCGACAAATGTGCAGCTCAAACGCGTAGAGATAAATAATGATGGCATTAAAGAGAGTCCATCACGGATAGCTAAGTTGCCTGGTACCTCATTGCTTGTCATATAGTAGGAGAAACTAATCATATTTCACCTTACTGCTTGTGCTCAGTGGACAATATATATATAACATGAAGAGTAAAAAAGAGATGCAACAAGTGTACAACCTCTTTGGCGAAGCCATGTCGATCTCATCGTGATTGGGTTGGTCGGTGAGGATGATCCAGCTGACTTGGCTGTTGGGGGAGGGGAAGAAGATCTTAGGCATCTTGAGATGGAGCCCGGGGTACTCCTCCACTATGATGGAGGGTTTCGTCGTTGGAGCAGTTTCGTGAGTTCTACGATGCCGAGGCTGAAGCAGGACAGGAGAGATAAGTTAACCTGAGTGGAATTCTAATAGCATCTCCAATAGATGACATAAAATACATAACCACAAAGTGCTAGATGTAAAATACATCAGCCACTCATCTCTGAACTTAACTGTCGAAACTGAATTTAATTGACAAAACTGAACTTAACTATCGAAACTGAATTTTGTTGTCGAAATTGAATTTTACTGTCAAAACTGAACGCACTAGAGGTGAGGCTACACGTCAGTTGACTGACTTTTTCATCTCTGGCCAGTCGATTTTCCAGCCGTTGGATACGAAATCAAGGGCCTACAGTTCATCTTCAACCTCCACCCCCCTGAGCCGCCAGCCACCACCGGCCAAACAGCCGCCCCCCGCCGCCCGCGGCCAGCGGTGCGCCGCCCCACCCGCCCCGAAACCACTCCTCACCACTGGTCTGCCGCCGCCGTTGCCATCCCTCTAGTCCCCCCCAAGGCGAGCTTTTTCTCCGGCGATCCCGACGCCACCACCCCACCATCGTCGGTGACCATTGCCCCCACCCTGAACCCTAAGATAGATAGTGGGGTACCTCTTCAGCAATCCCCCTCCCCACTGCGGCTGGTTCTTCCTTAACTTCGGCGAGCCCCCCCCCCCACCCCCTGAAAATCGACTGGCCCAAAAGTCGATTCAGTCGACTAAAGTGTAGCTAAATCGAAGCAGCATCGCAAGCAAGAGCAACAGCGAGAGCAGCAGCGCGAGCAAGAACAAGAGCAATAGCAAGAGTAGACCAGGCAGGGGACCGAGAGCAAGAGCAAAGTAGCAGCGCGAGCGAGAGCTAAAGCAGCAGCAGCTCCTACTGATATAGACGTCACCACCGAGGGAGCAACTCCGCGGAGGAAGTGGCAAGGCGACGCCACCGTGGATGGAGCCGCGTCGTGTCGGCTCGGGACCGAGCGCCGGCAGCACCATGAGATCGAATCAAGAAGAAAATGTGGTGATTAGTATACAGCCTCTTTGGTGGCGCCGATAAGGCCACAACTTCATCCGAGGAAATGGTGGTGATGCTGCTCTTTCGGTGGTGCAGGTGAAGACGGCGGTGTGCGAATGGAGGTGGTGCGAAAGACGAGGGGAACGTCAGGGCAACTCCTTGGAGGTGGAGGACGGGGTGGCTGAACCGGCGGGACGACGAGATCGATGGTGGATACTCATCCGGTACGGTTGATGAGGCACGTTGAGGTGTTGCTGTGGACGACATCGTCAGGGAAGAGGCTCCGGCTGGATGGCGGACAGAGGAGGGTGTGGGGATTCACGGGTTTTCGCCGCCTCGGTGTATGAATGGGTGGGCGGATGGGATGGGAGTGCGGAACCATGGCTTAGGGACGCGCTTGTCCGAAATGTGGGGTAAGTTATGAAAGTACCCCCACCGATTTGAGGCAGTTCATTCGGTTCAGGGGTATCACGGGCATTTCACGTGTCGGGATTTCACAGGAGGTGGGAGTTTTTGCGCGCGTTCTAATTTTGGAATAGCAAGGCGCGGGTTGAGATGGAGGGAGTTGTTGGAGCATAATGAGACAAAGATATATCTTAAATATTTCGGGCTAACAAGGCATGAGTTGAAATTTCTAGACAAGCCTAACATGTACTGTACCAAATAAATTTGCACTTCCGTCAACGAAAAAAATCAATTCGCAGCACACAAGAGAGTCTAGTCCAGTGTACTGTACCAAATCAATTCGCACTACAAATGTCATTCAAAACTTTGAATTCATGTTATGTCCAATTAAAATATTTCGCTATGTGTATAACGCATGCAACCTACTACTCAAATGAACGTTTTAGTGCATTACAAACGTATATACTACCGCTTCAATATGAACTAAATTTGAATTTGTTTCTCTATTTGAATAAGATCTACAATAATGATGTTGTGAAGTCAAACCATTTGAATTCGTTTCTCTATTTTAATAAGATCTACAGTCATCATTATTGTCAAGTTAAACCATCATTTGTGTATTATCTTCATAGCACACCACATGATTACTCTCGAGTTAGATATGAACTATGTGTACTATATGAACTCAAACTCGATTTTTTGCATCCACTTTATGTTGATTTCAAATCATAGTACATTTCAAGCTCTAGCTAGATCTTCATAATCTAAACCATGTCTCATATGTATAATGTGTTTATCATATAATGTATGGTGCCCCGCCCCCTATGGCTACAAGTATTTAGATGTGAGTTGCAAACACCACACATTACCACAAATTTAAATAAAATGTGAGATTGTTCAATATATAGTATTGTTTAGATTGTTCGATATTTAGTTGTAAGCTGCAAACACCACACATTATCACAAATTCAAATAAAATGTGAGATTGTTCGATGTATAGTATGGTTTAGATTGTTCGACATTTAGCTATGAGTTGCAAACGCCATGCATTATCACATTACGGTATAACATGTGCAAAACCACAGCAAGCGTATCACCGCTATATTCATCATACATATGTTTATAACACTATGATCTCCTATTCAAATATATGAATCCACTTTCATATCAAATTATGATCTTTGTTAGTCTCTTACACCCACACAATCCTCTAACCATTGTAGCTAGCACTAAATATCTCTCGTGCATGCACATGCCCTCCTCACCCTCCCGCTCCCTCAGCATTCTATCCATCGCACACATTCATTTTTTTTTCTTTAGGTCGTTCGCCCATAGTCTCCACAACTCCTTTCTGACACACACTGATCGATAAACCTCTCCAGCGATGTGTGCCTACAACATACACACGCACCTTCCATCTCCTCCTTTCTATGTCCATGCCTCGTGTCCCTCATACAGTCCCACACACGTGTAAACTCTCGCCCCTCTTTTCATCGATCTCACAATCGCACACTCCTCCACCTACCTAGCTAGTAGCTCGGCCTCTCGCACCACCTCCTAGCTCCATTCCCTATGTCTATCCATCTAGCTGGGCCTTATTTGCCTCTAACAAATGGATGTACACTGACCGTTCTCCCGCTATACATATAGCTAGCTAGGTCCTTATAACTCATTTTTCCCCATGCGTCGATCGATCTACCTCATTAGTATGTCTCTCGCTTCCTCCGACAAACAACAATTTATCTACCGATCTGCTTACCAAACACATGGTTCCCCTTCATCATCCATGCATGCGTCCCGACAGATCTATCACGCACAGGCACACACAGAAACACATCCCCACTCTTATTGATAATATTGCAGTTCTACCCTCAGTTTGTCTAGTAGGCCGCTCCCACCATCTTCGAGAAGCAACTCCATCACCCATCCAACACTCTATCCCTCACCCTCCCCCTCCCTCTCCTCTCTCTCTCTCTTTCTCTCTCTCTCCCATCCTATTTCCCGTCCTTCAGTTATCTATGGATGTCGACCGATCTCCCTCAAGACATAGATGGGTCTCTCCTTCTCAACACATATACGAGTTCTACCTCTATAGTTAGGCCTCTGCCTCCCCCTCCCCCCCCCACACACACACACCGATACATCGAGCGCTCTACTCATGTCTCCCTGCCACACACAAACTTGACATGTGCCCTCTGACGTTCCGGTAGTTTAGTCACCCTATATCTTTGACTTGCACACACACACACACACACACACAATTTCGATGGCTCTCTTCATCGATCTCGCACCCACCCACTTGATCCTCTCTTCGGCTCTATCGATGTCTATGACCCCTCCCTCTCTTATCGTGGATCGCCCGACCCTCTGTATATGATATGGATAGGCCTCCATTTCACACACATTGCATGCAAAATTTTGATTGAGATGTCATCGACACATATTCCCATGAATACATTCACGAAATCACACGCCCCCCAAACAAAAAAAACTTAAGAATGCACAAGCAATCTTTCTAGGTTTGTATCTCTCTCACACACACCCACGTAGGTGGGGGACGTGCACAAAGAGAAGACGTGCACGCACGGCGCACGTACTCTCGTCTCTTTCCCAACCACACCCGCGCGGTTACACGGTGGAGCTCATTATGTACGAAAAGGCAGCCCACGTGGTAATTTGACACGTGTACTGGTTGTCCACTTGATGGAGGGAGGATCGTCTACCATGGGTGAACAAACAAATTGCGATGTGACGCGTTATGTTAAAAAAGAGGCAAACCCTGTGGGACCTACCTTAGAGGCAAGTCTCTATACACTGGAGTACTTTTGATGTGTCCCGTCAACTCGCAAAACGAGGAGAAGCTTGCTTAGTACGCCGTCTCCCCCGCCCACGGGCATGGTGGCTCACAGGATGAGGTGAAGCTTGCTTACTAGTACTGTACGCCTTACGCCCGCTCCCTCGTCCACGCGCGTGGTGGCTCGCAGGACGGGGAGAAATTTTTACTACTCCCTCCGTTTACTCCTCGTCCCTACCTTGGTTAGAGAGATTATCATATTGGTTGGAATATACTATGTCCTTTAGTAGATTTCAATATGAACTACTAGTACATACTCCAAACACTTATGTATATAGATGTATTTTAGAGTGTAGATTCACTCATTGTGCTCCGTATGTATTCCATATTGAAACGGACGTAATAGTACGCACTCTCCCTCGCCCCTCGACCCTCGCCCACGTGGTGGACGTGCAACAATTCATTCGGTCTCATATAGCCAAAACGATATATACTACAATACCATTATTGCTCGACTTCTCGAAGAGGCGAAGAGCCAATCGCAAGGTTAATATTTTGGTGATGCCATGCGCAAGGTTTATAGGAGAATGAGTAGTAGGTGCCGCTTCATTTATAAATAAAGTTTTTTTCTTAAGTGGCACGTATGCAATATAAATAGGTTCATATGGAGAGAAAAGGAAACAGCTCCACTATATACCTAGTCAGGACGAGCGTACACGGTTGCTTGCTGGGGTTGCTCTCTTCACACTCTCTCACACAAAATGACTATGGCCACATCTCTAACATCCCGGCGGATCACGTCCGCCGGGGAAGGGGTGGATGCTTAGTGTAGATGCGGTCGCCCGCCGTTCAGGGGTCCCGCCCATTCTCTCTCACAAAGCTAGTAAGGTTGCCTTCGTCCCTTGCTCACTGCCGCGACGTGGGCAGTTTCCGCCTCCCGCCGCCCTCCTCTAGGTTGAGATACGTCCTGACCTCCCTCAGGTACAAATCCCTTTACAGCCGGCTTGCACCACTGCTCCAGCTGCCCACATCACTCCATGTGGATATTTCTCTACTTCTTAGCCCCACACATACCTCTACTGGCTTCTACATACTGTATTTGTGATGATTTTATGTCTCATCAACTAGTCCATGTAATCTTATTCTAATCATGCTTCTTCAATTTCTTTACCACAGGGATGCTCATCTCGATTTTGGTGAAACTGCACAAAATGATCCGATGGTCAAAGGGTTGCAAACTTCATTTCTTGGGAAGCTCCAACGTCGCCAACAAATTAAAGCCTAGTTAGGGTTTATGGTTCAAGGGCTAGGGACTGCATGGATCATTTTTTTTAGCTGTCTGTGTTCGAAAATAAGTGTCAACTTTAGTAGTAGTACAACTTTGTACTAAAGTTTGCATAAAGTTGAGACACTTATTTTGGAATGGAGGGAGTACATATTGGCTATGATCTATCAATCATTGAGATGCAATAGGATGCATGTTAGTCTCCTTTGTATTGATGAAATGTTGCAACGGGCCACCTTGGACGCAAGATACATGAAACATAAGCTGGAAGCTTCATAGTATTGTACAAATTTATCTCGCTGATAAATTACAGTACGTACTATACTAGTACTATGTAAAGAGTTAGGTGTCGCACAGTGTCCAGAAAATATGGTGATAGTGTGAGGTGGGCCATGTAATCATTGAGCCTGCATGTTTTCACTGCTCTCGCACTCCTCCGCTGTAAGAATGGAGAAAATTGTAATCTGGTAGTACCTCCTTTTGCCGAAAGTGTGGGACATCCAACAGTCCTACCACCTCAATAATAATGACCAATGAGCCGTCAAATCACATAGACCCAGCAGTAAGTTGGACGGATGAAGCAACCATCACTCTTGAATCCGCTTCTCCCTTCAACGCATACGCCAGTGAGAGGTCGAGTCCGCTCTGGCCTGGCATGAATGCGGCACCGATTCTTTGGAGCGGCACTGACAGTTTCGGGCGGGAAGAGCGCGTGGGCGATGGAGGGGCTTTGGGTGGGCCAGGCTAGTCAGGAGCGGGCATGGCAGCTGTTCGCCTGTCCCGACCGGACGCCCGGAAACAAGAGGATGCACCGCCTCTCGCGGCTAAATCATACACTACACACCATCTCCCTGTAGGAGTAGGTCGATGTGTCGCTCTCTCTAACATACACATGATGTTAAACACACACACACGCGCACGCGCACAGGTTCATTGTCACATCCCTAGTTCTGGTATGCTCAAGGCTAGCTAGTCATGTGTGCATCATGTTTCAATTCCATTTAAATTTGAAATGAGGATTTGTGAAACACTCAGAAATCATTTCTAGAAATGACCCAGATAAAAATTGCTCCAAAAAGGTCCAAGAAAATGTTCATTTTAATCTCTGAAAATATTGGTCAGAGGTAAAATTCTAACCAATATTTTTAGGAGCTCGTAGATATTTATTTTGGGCATTTGGAATTAATCCAGTAATTATTTGCATTGGATATATATTGTTATATATATAAAATATTGTCCAATAAATATGTTAGTTGTTGAGGAGCTCTGGAATAATACCACTAGCTCCTACAAAAATTAGCATAAGAAAATAAATTATTATAGTATTATTTAAAAAGTAGAAACAAATGTCAGAAATAGAAAAGAAAAATAAAAGAGAGAGAGAGAGAAGGACTAACCTGGCGCCCACCAACCGGCCCAGCTCCTGTGTTGGCCCAGCACTGTGCGGCCCAGCTGGGCCAGCCCACCAGCACTGTCGTCCTCCTGGCGCTAGTCGGCCAGGCGTGTGGTCGGTGCACACGCACGGCCGTGCCACCACGCCACCTGCCTGCCTGCCTGCCTCCCCAGGCCACGTTGACGCCGCTTCGACCTCCCCCGCTGTCGTCTAGATCGGCAGACGTCCTCACTCCCCCTGCTCCTCTCCCTCGCCTCTCCCCGCCATGGCCGACGCAGCCGTGCCGTTGTAAAGCCACAGCCACCGTGCTCCCCTCGTCTCCCCGTGCTGTCCACGGGCTCCGCCTCCATCTCCCGCGCCTCTCTGTCAACTCGCACGACGCCGGACGCCCTGCATCGCCCCCTGCACTGCCATCTTCACAGCCTCTGCCCCGAGATGGCTGGCGACCTCCCGTTGTCCTCAGCCCCTCCCAGAGCATGTCGAGGCCACCACTGCACTCCCCGTGAGCTCCTCTTCCCTCCCCCCTAGCCATGTCACTCGAGCTGCCCCTAACCCCGTTGGCCATCACGGCCGGGAGCTTGGCCCCGCCGGCCATGTCGGCACCGCAGCCACACCTATGGGAACCCGCAACCGAGCACGCCACCATGGCTAGTACGTCTCCAGGAGACGAACACGACCAACCCTGGCCCCTGCCATGCACCGTAGCCCCTTCTCCCCTCCCCGCCGAACTCCGGTCGCTGCCCAAGTGGTCGCCGCCATCGATCTAGGCCGTCTCTGGTGAAACAGAGGGCACTAGTGGATGCGCGTGAACACCAGCTCCTCGCAGATGGTCTCTGCCGCCCATTTTTTCGCTGGAGACGCAATCCCGCAATCCGCTGCCGCGTCTAGCCTCGCCGGCGTCGAGCCGCCGGTGGGCTTAGCCCCGGTTGACTGGGTTTGACCCCGTCTGACAAGGGTTTGACCACCCTTGGCCACTGACGGGTGGGGCCAGCCCTGTTAACTAAACCAGTTTAGGTTTAATTTAAATTCGGATTAGCCATAGTCAATGGCACATGGGACCCACACGTCAGGTTTGACCCAGTCAGCGCTATTGACTTGCTGACGCAAGCATGAGCAGTGCTGATGCAATAAATTCTTTTCTGGTTTTAAAATAAATCAGGAAATTCTAGAAATTGTAGAAAATCATAGAAATTCAACCGTAGCTCAGATTGAAATAATTTATATATGAAAAAATTTCAAAAAAAATCAATCTATCCATCTGTACTAGTTTCATGCATGACAAACCAACTTATACCTACTATATAAGTGAAAGCATATCAATGGAATTTATAAAGAATTATTTTGGAGTTGCATTTGAACCTTTGGTTCAAATGGACTTCAACCAAATGAATGCTAGCTGCATTGGCTCAAATAACATCACATCTACATGCCATGATCATGCATCATATTGTTGCATATGCTTGTGCTTTGATTGTCGACACCGTTCCTTCTCGATAGGTCCTGCTCTGGAGACCGTTCCAGAGTACTTGTCTGAGGAGCAGTGCCCCCTGTTGTCTACCAGGAAAGCAAACCCCCTTGTTCATTCCGATACAATCCTACTCTCTCGCTCCTGCTCTCTATTATTGCATTAGGACAACAACGATTCAACTGCTACTTTGTGCTGCGGTAGTTGAACTCATTCCTCTGCATGACCTGTCATTGCCACAGTAATTAGTTGAAACCCACTAGCATGTGTAGGAGTTTATTGAAGCCATTACTCTGTTCCTACCAGGCCATGCCTGCTATTGCTTAGAGTGTGTCAGGTCTGATTCATTGGGAATGAATTGGAGTGCAGTGCTATGTTCTGATGCTGAGGGTTAAGTGTGTGAACACGATTTGGTAAAAGGTAGCGGTGAGAGGCCATGTAGGAGTACATGGTGGGTTGTCTCACTGGAACCGTCCTTAAGCACTGAGTTACGTGTATGTTATCCAATGACTAGTTACTACCACACATTGGGTTCCGGTAACTCGACCCCTCTCGACTTATTAACTGACTTGATCTCTGACCAGGAGTCACAACTAGTTTCTGGTGTTTGTAGCTAGTGCTATTTTTCTACCAAGTGGCACCCGGCAGGGTGGGCTTGGGACAAACTAGGCACACGTGGCCTGGTGTACCGAGTGGCACCCGGATGGTGGGCTTGGGAACCCTGCACACATCGTTTGGGGCCATGATGGAAACCTCGGTCAGACTTCCTTGCCGATAGAACCCGAATAGGCGATAAACCTGGACTAGAGTCTTATGTGGTTAGTCAGGTCGTGGCCGACACCCTCGCCAGGCTTCCGCTTGAAGGTTGCTGAGATACATGACGTGTAGATGGCGGGAAGTGGCGAGAGCATGTGTGAAGAAGTACACCCCTGCAGGGTTATCATAATCTATTCGAATAGCCGGGTCCGCGGTTATGGACTTCTTGAATGCTTACGTGGTACATAGACAACTTGAAGTGGATACTCTAAAATGCTCAAGACTGGTGTGAGTGCTATGGATGGCCTTCTCTTAGGGAGATGGGGATGAATCCATAGTAGTGTATTGTGTGGTGATTAGTGGACTCGTGTGCGCTGTCTCACCTCAAAGAAGTTTCTCGTAGTCGTAGAACAGGATAGCCAATGAGTCAAAGCTGGCTTGCTACAATTAAACCCCACATTACCCTGTTGATACAAATGCATGTATGATAGGATCTGATGTAAGTCTTGCGGAGTACCTTTGTACTCACGTTGCTTTATTTGTGTTTTTGCAGCGGAGAGTTCGATCTTGCTAGCCATGGACTTCGACAAGTAGCTTGTACCTCAGCTACGATCTTGATCGGACGTTGTAGATAGTCAGGTTCTTCAGCCTTTTTCATTTGTAGATGTCTGTACTCAGACATGTAATGCTTCCGCTTGTTGCTTGTATGCTGTAAATGTTGGGTCTTGTGACCCATGTTTGTAATAAATGCTATGATGGCTCTTCTGAGTCTTTATCTATATGAGTTGTTGAGTTATGTTGTGATGCCATGTTGTACAGCACATACTTGCATGTTATGCGTACGTGTAATGTGTATTGCTATGTGTGGGATCCGACAATCTAGTTGTTTATTCTTGGTAGCCTCTCTTATGGGAAAATGTCTCCTAGTGCTTCCACTGAGCCATGGTAGCTTGCTACTGCTCTGGAATACTTAGGCTAGCCGGCATGTGTCCTTCTTCGTTCCTGTGTCAGTCCCTTCGGGGAAATGTCACGCGTTGTTTCTTTAAGTCCTTGTAGCTTGCTACGACTTGGGTTCATACGTTCTTGATCGACACGTTCGTTGTTGGGTCATGTATGCATGTTCCTGTACGTTTGTGCCACCTTGGGTTTACGACTAGCCATGTCAGCCTGGGTTCTCTGTCATATGGATGTTAGCGACACAATCATATACGTGAGCCAAAAGGCACAAATGGTCCCGGGCCAGGTAAGGTGGCACCCGTGGGAATACCGTGCGTGAGGCCGCAAAGTGATATGATGTGTTGCATGCTGGATCGCTGTGACTTAGGATCGGGGTCCCGACAGCTTTGGTATCAGAGCCTGACTGCCTGTAGGATTACCAAGCCAAACTGGTCGAAGTTGAGTCTAGAAATTCTATAGTTATATAAGGGAATTGATTGTGGATGGGAACGTAAGGCTCTTTTTACTCCTTTACCTCATGGCCTTCTGATCTGAGGCATCCTATCTTTCCTACATGGTTAAGGAACTAGGCTTTCTCTTTCATCTATCAGGATCATGTGTTACTACTCCATAGTCCCATAGGATTGGTTGATCAGAGTCATACCCTAGTTTTCAAGTACTTCTAGTGTAGTCTGTTTAGTATTATCTCAGAATCTTGAGTGGTGATGTTGAGTATGTTGCTATCCTATTTTAGCAGGATGTCTCATTCTGAGAATTTTACTGTCATTATGTTGCAGGAATTGCCCTAGGAGTTTGAAGGATACTAATTTCCTTGTCCTACATCCTATAACCTATAGTGATGCTGATTCCGTCCTTGGTTTCGTTTCTCAGGATGTCGTCAGTTAAGCAAAGTTCTGTTGCTCGTAGCCAGAACCACGGAGATGGTAGGGACAAGGATCCTCCCGACCAGTCTTCGTTGGCAAAATTAATTCTAGAGATGGAAAGGCACAAGCGTGAGTCTAACCGCTTGTTGGCATGTATCGAGGAGAACACCGCACATCAGTCCAAAGAGTCTGCGACCATCCATGACTTCATCGGCTTGCACCCACCTACCTTTCATCATTCCATCGAGCCACTCGATGTAGATGACTGGCTCCGAAGCATCACTCATAAGCTGTGTTCCTCAAACATAGCTGAAGATGACAAGGTCACCTATGCCACGTACCACCTGGAAGGTCCTGCTAGTTTTGGTGCCAGAACTATGAGGCTATGCTTCCAGCTGGCCACATTCCTACCTGGAGGAATTTCACTGAGGCTTTTCGCGAGCATCACATTCCTCAGGCCCTCATCGATGGAAAGAGAGAAGAGTTATGTAGTTTCACCCAGAGTAAGATGGATGTGGATGCATAAAGTAGAGACTTTCAGAACCTCACCCGCTATGCCACAAAAGAGGTGTCCACGGACGCTAAGAAGCAGGCTAGGTTCCAGAAGGGTCTCAACCCCAAGTTGCGTCGTGATCTCCACCTGCATCATTGCAATACATTCCAGGCTCTTCTGAACAAGGCCATTAATGCAAAGATAGCTCAGCTCACTTACGAGGAGTCTCGTAAGCACACCCGTGATTTGGGATCTTCCTCCGGTTCTGGTTCTCATAAGCGCTGGATTTGGGTTCCGAACTCCGCTCTTCCATCGGGTTGTTCACCAAGGCCATCTTACATGGTGCCTCACCCAGCTCAGTCAGATGCTCCACCCAGGCCTATTGGTAGACCGCTTGTCAATGCGGGTCCACGTCCAACCTCAGGGACTTGCTTCACATGCGGGAACCCAGGACACTATGCACGTGACTGCTCCCAGGCCAGTTATGCTCCACCCTAGCCCGAGAAGTCTGTTGAATGTGTTAACCCATCAAGGAAGATGGTTAATGCCAAGCCAGCTCGCACTGAACATGGACGTGTGCATCATGTCTTAGCTAAAAACGCTCATGATGACCCGGATGTCGTTCTTGGTACGCTCCTTGTCAATTGTCATCCAGCATCGGTTCTATTCGATACTAGAGCATCTCACTCCTTCATTTCTGAAGGCTATGCTCGTTGGCACGACATGTCATTTTGTGATATGCCAACTCCACTTGAAATCCAAACCCTAGGGTCTAGATGGCAAACCACCAGAATAAGCTACGATAATGAAATCCTTGTTGATAGACTTGTATTCCTTACATCACTTGTAGTCCTCAAGTCCTCAGATATTAACATCATCTTGGGTATGGACTGGATGACAGCTCATCATGCCAAGAATGATTGTTACACCACCCCCGCAAAAAAAAAGATTGATTGTTACACCAGATCGGTTCAGCTTACACACCCATCTCGCAAGATAGTCACTGTCTCCACTAGAGTTGCAGTGCGTCAACTCTATTCTCTTAATGCCAGCCCTCTCCCAGACCTTGAAAATATCCTGGTAGTCCATGACTTTCCGAATGTCTTTCCAGAGGAACTGCCAGGTGTTCCACCTGACAGAGATGTGGATTTTCTTATAGATCTTATCCCAGGAACCGCTCCAATCTCTAGGAGACCTTACAATGTGGCACCCTTAGAACTAGTCGAGCTTAAGAAACAACTTGATGAGTCCTTGCAAAAGGGTTTCATCCATCCTAGTTCTTCTCCTTGGCTTTGCCCCATCCTCTTCGTCAAGAATAAGGATGGTACGGACCAGATGGTTGTAGATTATCGCCCCGTTAATTTGGTCACGATAAAGAACAAATATCCGCTCCCCAGGATCAACGACCTGTACGATCAGCTCACTGGATCCTCAGTCTTCTCCAAGATGGATTTGAGGTTAGGCTATCACCAAATCAAGATCAGAAATGGGGACATCCCCAAGACGGCTTTTGTCACTCGTTATGGCCAGTACGACTACACCATCATGTCCTTCGGTCTAACCAACACTCCAGCTACATTCTCCTGCTTGGTGAACTCGATCTTCATGGAGTACTTAGATAAATCTGTCGTGGTTTACCTTGATGATATTCTTATTTACTCAAAGAACGAGGAAGAGCATGCCGAACATCTTAGACTTGTGTTAGAAAAACTCAAAGAGCACCGCCTTTATGCCATGTTCTCCAAGTGTGAATTTTGGTTACCAGAAGTGACCTACCTAGGCCACGTGATCTCTGGTAAGGGAATTGCTATCAATCCCGAGAGAGTTAAGGCTGTTCTTGATTGGACTCCACCTGAAACAGTTAAACAAGTTAGGAGCTTCCTTGGTCTAGCCAGTTATTGTTGCCGCTTTGTTGAAAACTTCTCCAAAGTGGCCAAACCCCTCACTGAGCTTCTCAAGAAAGATAAAAAGTTTGAGTGGTCCCCACAATGTGAGTACAGTTTTCAGGAACTGAAAAGACGCCTGACTTCTGCTCCCATACTTGTGCCACCGAATTTCACGAAGGACTTTGTTATCTATTGCGATGCCTCACGACAGGGACTAGGTTGCATTCTTATGTAGGATCGTCATGTGATTGCCTATGCATCTCGACAGTTGCATCCACATGAGGAGAATTATCCTACACATGATGTAGAGCTTGCAGCCGTAGTCTATGCACTCAAGACCTGGCGACATTACCTTCTTGGTAAATGCTACGAGATCTACACCGATCACCAGAGTCTCAAGTATATCTTCACCCAACCAGATTTGAACCTTAGGCAAAGACGTTGGTTGGAAGTGATCTCAGATTATGATATAGGGATTACCTACACCCCAGGGAAAGCCAAAGTCATGGCTGATACGCTAAGCCGTAAATCCTATTGCAACAACCTCATGTTGCAGCCGGGCCAACCACTTCTCCATGAGGAATTCTGTAAGCTTAACCTTCACATTGCTCCTCATGGATTCCTTTCTACCTTGGTGGCGAAACCTACTCTTGTGGATCATATCATAGAAGCCTAGAAGCATGATACAGGGATTACCCGGATCAAGAGAAACATTGCCAAGGGTATTCTTGGTAGTTTCTGTATAGATAATCAAGGTGTTGTTTTCTTTGGGAACTGCCTGGTGGTCCCCAAGAAGCAACATCTTCAGCAACTGATCCTTAAGGAGGCACATGAATCTCCTCTTACGATTCATCCCGGTAGTACTAAGATGTATCAGTACCTACGACAGAGAATCTTGTGGACTAGGATGAAGAGAGAAATCGCTCAGTTTATTGCTAACTATGATGTTTGTCGTCGCGTTAAGGCAGAGCATCAGAGACATGCTGGCACCCTTCAACCTTTAGCTATTCCTGAGTGGAAATGGGATAAAGTTTGTATGGACTTCATCACCGGATTTCCCAGGACTAAGAGAGGGAATAATGCTATCTTCGTAGTCATTGATCGTCTTTCCAAAGTGGCGCACTTACTACCTATTCGAGACAATATCACTGCTAGTCAGCTTGCTGACTTGTATATTTCTCGATTAGTGTCACTTCATGGTGTTCCACTAGACATCAATTCAGACCGTGGCAGTCTTTTCACTTCTCATTTCTGGGAGTGTTTCCAAACTGCCATGGGAACCCATCTTTCCTTCAGTACCGCTTTCCACCTTCAGTCGAGTGGTCAGGTGGAAGGGGTCAACCAAATTCTCAAAGACATGCTTAGAGCTTGTGTTATCTCATTCGGTATGGATTGGGAGAAGTGTCTTCCTTTCGCCGAATTTGCTTATAACAATAGTTATCAATCCAGCCTCAAGAAAGCTCCTTCTGAGATTCTCTATGGACGAAGATGTCGAACACCTTTGAACTGGTCAGAAACTGGTGAAAGACAATTCTTTGGACCGGACATGATCCAGGAGGCAGAAGAGCAAGTTCGCATCATTCGTGAAAATTTGAAAATAGCCCAGTCTCGCCAGAAGAGTCAGTATGACCGTCGTCATAAGGAAATGACTTATGAAATTGGCGACAAAGCTTACCTTCGGGTTACTCGTTTGAAGGGTACCCATCGTTTTGGTATCAAGGGCAAATTGGCTCCTTGTTACATTGGTCCTTTTCGCATTCTCGCTAAACGAGGAGAGGTTGCCTACCAGTTGGAACTACCCCCACATATTTCTCGAGTTCATGATGTCTTCCACGTCTCTCCACTCAGGTGTTGCTTCTTGGATCCCATCCGCGGAGTGGACCATGAAACGCTTGGTCTCCAAGATAACCTCACCTATCGAGAGTATCCAGTTCGCATCCTTCATCAAGCAGAGCGTGTCACCCGGCGTCAGAACATCAAGTTTCTCAAGGTTCACTGGTCTCATCATTCCGAGAGAGAAGCTACTTGGGGGCGAGAAGATCGTCTTCGACTGGAGTACCCCACTTTCTTTCCGTCAACCCCTGAATCTCGGGGCGAGATTCTTTCAAGTGGGGGCGAGTTGTCACATCCCTAGTTCTGGTATGCTCAAGGCTAGCTAGTCATGTGTGCATCATGTTTCAATTCCATTCAAATTTGAAATGAGGATTTGTGAAACCCTCAAAAATCATTTCTGGAAATGACCTAGATAAAAATTGCTCCAAAAAGGTCCAAGAAAATGTTCATGTTGCTCTCTGAAAATATTGGTCAGAGGTAAAACTCAAACCAATATTTTTAGGAGCTCATAGATATTTATTTTGGGCATTTTGAATTAATGCAGTAATTATTTGCTTTGGATATATATATATATATATATATATATATATATATATATATATATATATATATATATATAATTGTCCAATAATTATGTTAGTTGTTGAGGAGCTCTAGAATAATAGCACTAGCTCCTACAAAAATTGGCATAAGAAAACAAATTAGTATAGTATTATTTAAAAAGAAGAAACAAATGTCAGAGATAGAAAAGAAAAATAATAGAGAGAGGGAGAGAAGAACTAACCTGGCGCCCACCAACCGGCCCAGCTCCTATGCTGGCCCAGCACTGTGCAACCCAGCTGGGCCAGCCCAGCAGTGTCATCGTCCTCCTAGCGCTAGTTGGCCAGGCGTGTGGCCGGCGCACGCACACAGCCGTGCCGCCACGCCACCTGCCTACCTGCCTCCCCAGGACACGTCGACGCCACTTTGACCTCCCCCGCTGCCGTCTGGATCGGGCCGACGTCCTCACTCCCCCATGCTCCTCCCCCTCGCCTCTCCCCACCATGGCCGTCGCAGTCGCACTGCCATAATGCCGCAACCACCGTGCTCCCCTCGTCTCCCCGTGCTGTCCACGGGCTCTGCCTCCATCTCCCATGCCTCTCCGTCAACTTGCACGACGCTAGACGCCCTGCATCACCCTCTGCACCGCCATCTTTGCCGCCTCTGCCCCGAGATTGCCGGTGACCTCCCATCGTCCTCAACACCTCCCCGAGCACACCGAGGCCACCTCTGGACTCCCCGTGAGCTCCTCTTCCTTCTCCCCCTAGCCGCGTCACTCGAGTTGCTCCCGAACCCCATTGGCCATCATGGCCGGGAGCTTGGCCCCGCCGGCTATGTCGCCACTGCAGCCACACCTATGGGAACCCGCAACCGAGCATGCCACCGTGATAAGTACGTCTCCAGGAGACGAACGCGACCAACCCCGACCCCTGCCGTGCATCATAGCCCCTTCTCCCCTCCCCGCTGAACTCCGGCCGCCGCCCAAGTGGTCGCCGCTGTCGATCTAGGCCGTCTCCGGTGAAACGGAGGGAACCAGTGGATGCGCGCGAGCACCAGCTCCTCGCAGATGGTCTCCGCCTCCCATTTGGTCGCCGGAGACGCAATCCCGCACCCGCCGCCGCGTCTGGCCTCGCCAACGTCGAGTCGCCGGTGGGGTTAGCCCCGGTTGACTGGGTTTGACCCCGTCTAACCAGAGTTTGACCACCCTGGGTCACTAACGCGTGGGGCCAGCCCTGTTAACTAAACCAGTTCAGGTTTAATTTAAATTAGGATTAGCCACAATCACTAACACATGGCACACACGTCAGGTTTGACCTAGTCAATGCTGTTGACTTGCTGACGCAAGCATGATGCAGTGCTGACGCAATAAATTCTTTTCCGCTTTTAAAATAAATCCGGAAATTCCGGAAATTGTTATAAACTTCAAAAAAATCATAGAAATTCAACCGTAGCTTAGATTGAAATAATTTATATATGAAAAATTATCACAAAAATTCAATCTATCCATCTGTACTAGTTTAATGCATGAAAAAACAACTAATACCTACTGTATAAGTGAAAACATATCAATGGCATTCATAAAGACTTATTTTAGAGTTGCATTTGAACCTTTGGTTCAAATGGACTTCAACCAAATGGGTGCTAGCTGCATTAACCCAAATAACATCACATCTACATGCCATGATCATGCATCATATTGTTGCATATGCTTGTGTTTTGATTGTCGACACTGTTCCTTCTCGATAGGGCCTGCTCCAAAGACCGTTCCCAGAGTACCTGCCTGAGGAGCAGTGCCCCCTGTTGATCTACCAGGCAAGTAAACTCCCTTGTTCATTACAATACAATCCTACTCTCTCGCTCCTGCTCTGTTATTTCATTAGAACAACAACGATTCAACTTCTCCTTTGTGCTGCGGTAGTTGGACCCATTCCTCTGCATGACCTGTCATTGCCACAGTAATTAGTTGAAACCCACTAGCATGTGTAGGAGTTGACTGAAGCCATTGTTGTGTTCCTACCATGCCATGCCTGCTATTGCTTAGAGTGTGTCAGGTCCGATTCGTTGGGAATGAATTGGAGTGCAGTGCTATGTTCTGATGCTGAGGGTTAAGTGTGTGAACACGATTTGGTAAAAGGTAGCGGTGAGAGGCCATGTAGGAGTACATGGTGGGTTGTCCCACTGGAACCATCCTTAAGCACTGTGTTATGTGTATGTTGTCCAATGACTAGTTACTACCACACATTCGGTTCAGGTAACTCGACCCCTCTCGACTTATTAACCAATTTGATCTCTGTCCAGGAGTCGCAACTAGTTTCTGGTGTTTGTAGCTAGTGTTATTTTTCTACCAAGTGGCACCCGGCAGGGTGGGCTTGGGACATACTAGGCACACATGGCCTGGTGTACCGAGTGGCACCCGGATGGTGGGCTCGGGAACCCTGCACACATCATTTTGGGTTGTGATGGAAACCTCGGCCGGACTCCCTTGCGGATAGAACCCGAATAGGCTATAAACCTGGACTAGAGTCTTGTGTGGTTAGTCCGGTCATGGCCTACACCCTCGCCAGGCTTCCACTGGAAGGTTGCCAAGATACCTGACGTGTACATGGCGGTAAGTGGTGAGAGCGTGTGTGAAGAAGTACACCCCTGCAGGGTTATCATGATCTATTCGAATAGTCGGGTCCACGGTTATGGACTTCTTGGATGCTTACGTGGTACATAGACAACACTAAGTGGATACTCTAAAATGCTCAAGATAGGTGTGAGTGCTATGGATGGCCTTCTCGTAGGGAGGCGGGGATGAATCCATAGTAGTGTATTGTGTGGTGATTAGTGGACCCGTGTGCGCTGTCTCACCTCAGAGAAGTTTCTCGTAGTTGTAGAACAGGATAGCCAATGAGTCAAAGTTGGCTTGCTCCAACTAAACCCCACATTACCCTCTTGATACAAATGCATGTATGATAGGATCTGATGTAAGTCTTGATGAGTACCTTTGTACTCACGTTGCTTTATTTATGTTTTTGCAGCGGAGACTTCGGTCTTGCTAGTTTCCATGGACTTCAACAAGTAGCTTGTACCTCAGCTACGATCTTGATCGGACATTGTAGATAGTCAGGCTCTTCAGCCTTTTTCATTTGTAGATGTTTGTACTCAGACATGTAATGCTTCCGCTTGTTGCTTGTATGCTCTGAATGTTGGGTCTTGTGACCCCTGTTTGTAATAAATGCTATGGTGACTCTTCTGAGTCTTTATCTATATGAGTTGTTGAGTTATGTTGTGATGCCATGTTGTACAACACATACTTGCATGTTATGCATACGTGTAATATGTATTGCTATGTGTGGGATCCAACAATCTAGTTGTTTATTCTTGGTAGCCTCTCTTATGGGAAAATGTCTCCTGGTGCTTCCACTGAGAGATGGTAGCTTGCTACTGCTCCAGAACACTTAGGTTGGCCGGCATGTGTCCTTGTTCGTTCCTGTGTCTCTCGGGAAATGTCACATGTTGTTCCTTTAAGTCCTTGTAGCTTGCTACGACTTGTGTTCATACGTTGTTGATCGACACGTTCGTTGTTGGGTCTTGTATGCCTGTTCCTATAGGTTTGTGCCACCTTGGGTTTACGACTAGCCATGTCGGCCCGGGTTCTCTGTCATATGGATGCTAGCGATACAATCATATACGTGAGCCAAAAGGAGCAAACAGTCTCGGGCCAGGTAAGGTGGCACCCGTGGGAATACTGTGCGTGAGGCCGCAAAGTGATATGATGTGTTACATGCTAGATCGGTGTGACTTAGGATCGGGGTCCCCACATTCATAGAATAGGAAAATCATGCGAATGTGAAGCCGCAGGAAGTGAGATACAAATGGAGCACGTACAAGAAGAGAAGAGGTGATGAATATTCCATCAAACCTGGACTGAGGAGTAGTACTCCCTCCGTCTAGGTGTTAAGTCATCTTACGGAAATCAGATATTCCCAAAATGTTTAGGCGTCATCCATTAACTTCGCATCTCAATCCCATCCTGGCCTCGTTGCTAGCAAGCATTGTTACTTAGGGAGCATTTGGATCCTTAGCAAGAACAGCTTATAGCCTAGCCGAGCAAGGTTAGGCGTTTGGAACTATTAAAATATGTTAGCTTTTGTGGCCAGCTAGCTTGGGTGGGCTAGAAAAACCTTGCTAGCTCAGGAGAGCTAGATCGGCTCGCTTCCGACGGCAAACTTCGCGTAGTAGTAACATAGACTAGTAACATATGCATGTTACTAGTCCAAGTTACTCACCACTATGACCAGCCTAAGTAATGTAACTAAACGCTCCTTACTCTACCTTGTTATCTCCCCCGGAAACCCAATGCATGGAGCGCAACTATGCGTTGGTCAGTCAAGAAATCAAAGTCGGCTTGCATGCGAGTTAATACATGGCCCTGCCTAGTAGCTAAAACAACATCTCTTAGTTGTTTGGATTAATTGTTGCGTTTAGAGACAGAAATCAGGGCTTTGATTGGAGGAAGGACCGGTCAAGTTTCTCCTTCTCCTCCAATCTGCTTGCACCTTGGTCCCGCTGCACCTTCTAATGTGACTTATTACACCTAGACGGAGGGAGTAGTCCGAGATACTGTGGCACATTGACTTAGGTCGAATACAAGTGCCCAAAATTGTGTGCATAATAAGGATTCACTTAAAATAGTACGTGAGCGAACAGAGGGGTCAATTGGACAGTGTTCACAAGCAGTAGTGAGATGTGTGAGGTAAGATACACCGCTGGCGCTTTTAATTTTTCTTATTAATGTTTGTTTCACCCTCTGACTGGTGGGACCCAACGTACTACGTAGAGAGAGGTAAGGTGACTAAGGCTGCATTATTTCTGTACTACCAACACTGATTTAAGTCCCAAAACACCTTAGACTAGTCACAATGGATAGTAACTTAGACTAGTAACATGCATGTGTTACTAATCCATGTTACTACCTCTATAGTGGGGAGTAACGTTGTGTGGTATCAAGCAACACTTCATTTGTTAGATTGTAGACTCATTTTGTCTTGGTATGTGTGATGTTACAGTAACTAGATATGTTACCACATGCCTCTCTTTCCTCATTGATTACTCGCTACATCATCTATTTTGCCTAAAGATGTGTGATGTTACCACCTATTTACTCCCACTGTGGATAGTCTTACCACCAAAGCCACATGACACGACTATGATTTAAATCCCAATGACTCCCACGCAAAAAAAACACGGCATGCTTGTCACACGAATGCATGAATGTATAAAAGGTTATTTTCCTCTTGTTGAACACAACGGGAGGGTTGTGTAGCTGGTTAGCCTGTTCGCTCATCAAACTTGAGGTCTCGGGTTTGATAACTTCTCTTGAGCATAATTTTGTTTTTGTTCAACTTCTTTCTTCCACCCAATGACAGGTAGGCCCCGCATGACAGAGAGAGAAAGTGATCTGGGGCGGTGCCAGGAGGATTCTTTAACTGGTCAAAATGGATGGATACGGAGCTATACGACCTCATCACGTAGAAGCTGCAGCCTTGACGCTTGTTTTCTAGGGTTTGCACTCTTCACACACACACTCTCTCCAGTATATATATACACGTTGGAGCCTCGGCGCTTGTAGTTGCTCTCTTCACACTCTCTCACCCTCTCCAGATCTAAACAAGACTTCGTTGGCCTCTCTCTCTCCCCCTCATTGCTAGTCAAAGAGCCAGCAGGATCCGTCCGCCGGGAAGGGAAGGAGGCTTAATGCTGTCGCCGTTGGTGTGGGAGGGAATCCACTACCGGTGCAGCTATTCTCTTTCACACAGCGGCGGCGCGGGAGGCCCTCCGACCCCTTCTCCTTCGCCGCTGTACATAGTGTTGGCCGAACGGCCTCCGGTCGCCCACCGAACCACACCCCAAGAACCTTAAGGTATAATTTACTTATTCCACATGCATTGCTCTAACTGCATGTGGGCTTTTTCTGCGTCTGCACTCGAATCTAGGTGTTGGATCAAACAGGAAATTAGTGGGGAAAGTTCTGTAGCATGAATCTAGGACATGGTTCAAAGAGGAAAGGAATGGGGGAAAGTAGTGGGGAAAGTTGTATAGCATGAATCTAGGACGTGGTTCAAAAAGGAAAGGAAGGGGGAAAGTAGTGGGGAAAGTTGTATAGCATGAATCTAAGACGTGGTTCAAAGAGGAAAGGAATGGGGAAAGTAGTGGGGAAAGTTGTATAGCATGAATCTAGGACGTGGTTCCAAGAGGAAAGGAAGGGGAAGTACTAGTACAAACTGGCTATCCAGCAGCTACGTTGGTCGAAAAGGGAAAACAATGACAAACGCAGTACGCACATCTGTAATGAACTGATCTTTTGTTTTGGGGGACAAGGCTGTAGAGTTTGAGCAGGACTAGATTTGTTGCACTCACATAGGGAAAGGTGTCTAAAGATAACAAAACTGGGACCAACACATATGCTCCTTGGTTGTTTGTTCTTTGTTGCAACAGACTGTGCATCACCCCTTCATACATCGGTATATGCACATGGTGCTGGTGCATCCACTGTCCCGTGTAACTCTTTAGCTGTTGTTAATCTAAGGCCCTGTTTGGTTAAAAACTCCCTAGTCCCTACCTGGTTGGTTGCAAGGACTAAACATGGACTAGAGGTTATTAAATGACATGCTAAAATACCATGTTACCCCTAGTAATGAACTAATAGAGACAAGATGCGATGCGGGGCAGGGGCAACTATTGGAAAAAGTCCCAAAAAGACTCTCCCTCGGGGTTTTCTTTCTATGCCCACCATTAGTCCCTAAAAGTCCCTCATGTTTGGTTTAGATGGGACTGACATGGAGTTTTTGTAGTCCCTACACCAAAATGTCCCTATAAACAAACACCCTCTAATAATGCCGCTGGAAAATTGATGCAATGCCACGGTTAAAAGAAAATTACATGTTTAACAAATTTTATTGTTAATATAATCTCTCTGTTAATATTAATCAATGCCACCGTTTGAGAACTGATATTGTCTTGCTTTCTTTCCCATTTAGATAAGTTAGATGCTTCTTTTTGTTGGCTTCTGTGTCATCCACCGTTATTGACCACTAGTTGTTTCCTTTGCACCTCTGTTTAAATAGGGTATATACTTCACCTCGTTGCTATTGTGACCTTTTGTTGCACTGCACAAAACACTTTCGTTTTTAAGAGTGTTGTGCAGTTCAACCAAAATGTCATATCGACAATGTTGCTTGATCTTAGTGGAACTGCACAAGAAGAGATCTTACTTCCTATCTGGGTTGGCAAATTTGGTTTAGATCTTCTTCTTGTGAGTTGTTTGAATTCCGTGTCATGAGAGGTCAGTACTAGCCTTCTTTCCCATGATTATGCAGTGTGCTTTCATATGTTGTGCTACTTGTACGGTAATGTTGCTTGATTTTAGTGAACTACACAAATGAAGACAAGACTTCCAATCTGTATGTGCACCGTAATATCCCATTGACGTAAGATAAGGATATTTCACAACTGTTGGCATGTATTTTGCCACTTTCATCAGAAAATTAATGTTGTTGTTTAGTGCTATACTTGTGCTCCCTAATTAAAATGCCAAATCTTACATTGAAGGTGAAGCTTGTCTGTTACTGAACTAAGTAATGAAGGGGAAGAACAAGCGTAAGAAAAACAAAAAAACAACTCCCGGTGCTGTAATGAAGCACTGGAACTGTGATGACACAAGTAATGATATAGTGTTGCATCTTAATTTATTGCTATGGCTGGAACGAGCAATTGTTTTGCCACTGATTTGATGCCACTCTTAATGTAATATGTAATTATCTCTACTTGTGCAAACAGGGATCTTCTTTGAAGATACCATATATTTTAGTGGAATTGCACAAGAAAATGTTGGAAACATTAAACTAATCGAGGAGTATATAGTAAGCATGGCCACCACAGTAGATAGCAACAGATGGTTCTGGAGAAGTGCTTCATCTGTATGCTCTACACAATAAGCCCCCTGACAAAGGTTGGTACTCACCCATGGATTTCATCCATATGATTGAGCTTTGTCATCTCCATTGGCGTCGTGCTACTATTTAGATACTGTCATGAGAAAGTGGTATTGTCCTTGAGAAGTGCTTCATCTGTGCTATTTTAAATATTTCCTTTCCCTTTTTTCGAGCAAACAGCGATGCTAGCATTTAGTTGTCCTCTTGTGTTTGCACAACAGGATCATCCTCCTCTGAAGAAGAATATGGAGTACGTGAAGTGACTAGTTCTGATTTGAAGGAAATATGCCCTAGAGGCAATAATAAAGTTGTTATTTATATTTCCTTATATCATGATAAATTTTTATTATTCATGCTAGAATTGTATTAACCGGAAACTTAGTACATGTGTGAATACATAGACAAACATAATGTCACTAGTATGCCTCTACTTGACTAGCTCGTTGAATCAAAGATGGTTATGTTTCCTAACCATAGACATGAGTTTTCATTTGATTAACGGGATCACATCATTAGAGAATGATGTGATTGACTTGACCCATTCCGTTAGCTTAGCACTTGATCGTTTAGTTTGTTGCTATTGCTTTCTTCATGACTTATACATGTTCCTATGACTGTGAGATTATGCAACTACGGAATACCGGAGGAACACTTTGTGTGCTACCAAATGTCACCACTTAACTAGGTGACCATAAAGGTGATCTACAGGTGTCTCTGATGGTACTTGTTGAGTTGGCATAGATCAAGATTAGGATTTGTCACTCCGATTGTCGGAGAGGTATCTTTGGGCCCTCTCGATAATGCACATCACTATAAGCCTTGCAAGCAATGTGACTAATGAGTTAGTTGCGGGATGATGCACTACGGAACGAGTAAAGAGACTTGCCAGTAACGATATTGAACTAGGTATTGAGGTACCGACGATCGGATCTCGGGCAAGTAACATACCGATGACAAAGGGAACAACGTATGTTGTTATGCAGTTTGACCGATAAAGATCTTCGTAGAATATGTAGGAGCCAATATGAGCATCCAGGTTCCGCTATTGGTTATTGACCGGAGACGTGTCTCGGTCATGTCTACATAGTTCGCAAACCCGTAGGGTCCGCACGCTTAACGTTCGGTGAAGATCAGTAATATGAGTTTATGTGTTTTGATGTACCGAAGGTAGTTTGGAGTCCCGGATATGATCATGGACATAATGAGGAGTCTCGAAATGGTCGATACATAAAGATCGATATATTGGATGACTATGTTTGGACATCGGAAGAGTTCCGAGTGGTTCGGACATTTTTCTGGAGTACCGGGAGGTTATCTAAACCCCACCCCCCCTCCCCCCGAGAGAAGTTATGGGCCTTATGGGTCATAAGAAGGAAGCACACCAGTCCACAAGGGGCTGGTGCGGCCCCCTTGGGCAGGACGCCGAATTGGAAAGGGTTTGGGGGCGCCCCCCTTTCCTTCTCTCCTACTCCTCTTCCCTTCCTCTCCTACTCCTACTAGGGAAAGGGGGGAATCCTACTCCCAGTGGGAGTAGGACTCCCCTAAGGCACGCCATAGAGAGGGCCAGCCCCTCCCCTCCTCCACTCCTTTATATACAGTGGAGGGGGGCACCCCATGGACACACAAGTTGATCACTGATCTTTAGCCATGTGCGGTGCCCCCCTCCACCATAATCCACCTCGGCATATCGTAGCGGTACTTAGGCGAAGCCCTGCATCGGTAACTTCATCAACACCGTACGCCGTCGTGCTGACGGAACTCTCCCTCGAAGCTCTACTGGATCGTGAGTTCGTGGGACGTCACCGAGCTGAATGTGTGCAGATCGCGAAGGTGCCGTATTCGGTACTAGGATCGGTCGATCGTGAAGACGTATGACTACATCAACAGCGCTGTCATAACGCTTCCGCTTATGGTCTACGAGGGTACATGGACGACACTCTCCCCTCTCGTTGCTATGCATCACCATGATCTTGCGTGTGCGTAGGAATTTTTTTGAAATTACTACGTTCCCCAACAGTGGCATCTGAGCCAGGTTTATGCGTAGAAGTTATATGCACGAGTAGAACACAAGTGAGTTGTGGGCGATACTAGTCATACTGCTTACTAGCATGTCATACTTTGATTCGGCGGTATTGTTGGATGAAGCGGCCTGGACCGACCGCGTACGCTTACGCGAGACTGGTTCTACCGACGTGCTTCGCACACAGGTGGCTGGAGGGTGTTAGTTTCTCCAACTTTAGTTGAATCGAGTGTGGCTACGCCAGGTCCTTGTGAAGGTTAAAACAGCACTAACTTGGCGAAATATCGTTGTGGTTTTGATGTGTAGCTAAGAACGGTTCTTACTCAGCCCGTAGCAGCCACGTAAAACTTGCAACAACAAAGTAGAGGACGTCTAACTTGTTTTTGCAGGACATGTGGTGATGTGATATTGTCAAGACATGTTGCTATATTTTATTGTATGAGATGATCATGTTTTGTAACAGAATTATAGGCAACTGGCAGGAGCCATATGGTTGTGGCTTTATTGTATGAAATGCAATTGCCATGTAATTGCTTTACTTTATCACTAAGCGGTAGCGATAGTTGTAGAAGCAATACTTGGCGAGACGACAACGATGCTACGATGGAGAACAAGGTGTCGCACCGATGATGATGGTGATCATGATGGTGCTTTGGAGATGGAGATCAAAGGCACAAGATGATGATGGCCATATCATATCACTTATAACGATTGCATGTGATGTTTATCTTTTATGCATCTTATTTTGCTTTGATTGACGGTAGCATTATAAGATGATCTCTCACTAAATTTCAAGGCATAAGTGTTCTCCCTGAGTATGCACCGCTGCCAAAGTTCGTCGTGCTGAGACACCACGTGATGATCGGGTGTGATAAGCTCTACGTTCACATACAATGGGTGCAAGCCAGTTTTGCACACGCAGAAATACTCGGGTTAAACTTGACAAGCCTAGCATATGCAGATATGGCCTCGGAACACTGAGACCGAAAGGTCGAGCTTGAATCATATAGTAGATATGATCAACATAGTGATGTTCACCATTGAAAATTACTCCATCTCACGTGATGATCGTACATGGTTTAGTTGATATGGATCACGTGATCACTTAGATGATTAGAGGGATGTTTATCTAAGTAGGAGTTCTTAAGTAATATGATTAATTGAACTTTAATTTATCATGAACTTAGTCCTGATAGTATTTTGCAAATTATGTTGTAGATCAATAGCTCGCGTTGTTGCTTCCCTATGTTTTTATGTGTTCCTAGAGAAAACTAAGTTGAAAGATGTTAGTAGCAATGATGCGGACTGGGTCCGTGATCTGAGGTTTATCCTCATTGTTGCACAGAAGAATTATGGCCTTGATGCACCGCTATGTGACAGACCTATTGCAGGAGCAGATGTAGACGTTATGAACATTTGGCTAAGCTCAACTTGATGACTACTTGATAGTTTAGTGCACCATGCTTTACGGCTTAGAATCGGGACTTCAAAGACGTTTTGAACGTCATGGAGCATATGAGATGTTCCAGGAGTTGAAGTTAATATTTCAAGCAAATACCCAAGTTGAGAGATATAAAGTCTCTAACAAGTTCTATAGCTAAATATGGAGGAGAATAGCTCAAGCAGTGAGCATGTGCTCAGATTGCCTGGGTACTACAATCGCTTGAATCAAGTGGGAGTTAATCTTCCAGATAAGATAGTGATTGACAGAGTTCTCTTGTCACCATCACTAAGTTACCAGAACTTCATGATGAACTATAGTATGCAAGGGATAACAAAAACGATTCCCGAGCTCTTCGTGATGCTGAAATCAACGAAGGTAGAAATCAAGAAAAAGTATCAAGTGTTGACGATTGACAAAGACCACTAGTTTCAAGAAAAGGGCAAAGGGAAAGAAAGGGAACATCAAGTAGAATGGCAAACAAGTTGTCACTCCCGCGACGAAGCCAAAGCTGGACCAAAGCCTGAAACTGAGTGCTTCCACTGCAAAGGAAATTGTCACTGGAAGCAGAAATGCCCTAAATATTTGGTAGATAAGAAGGATGGCAAAGTAAACAAGGGTATATTTGATATACAGGTTATTGATGTGTACCTTACTAGTGTTTATAGTAGCCCCTGGGTATTTGATACTTGTTCGGTTGCTAAAAATTAGTAACTCGAAATAGGAGATACAGAATAAACAAAGACTAGTTGAAGGTGAGGTGACGATGTGTGTTGGAAGTGGTTCCAAGATTGATATGTTCATCATCACACACTCCCTATACTTTCAGGATTGGTGTTAAACCTAAATAAATGTTATTTGGCGTTTGCGTTGAGCATGAATATGGTTCGATCATGTTTATTGCAATACGGTTATTCATTTAAAGTTAGAGAATAATTGTTGTTCTGTTTACATGAATAAAACCTTCGATGGTCATACACCCAATGAAAATAGTTTGTTGGATTTCGATCATAGTGATACACATATTCATAATATTGATGCCAAAAGATGCAAAGTTGATAATGATAGTGCAAATTATTTGCGGTATTGACATTTGGGTCATATCGGTGTAAAGTGCATGAAGAAACTCCATAAAGATGGACTTTTGGAATCACTTGGTTATGAATCATTAGATGCTTGTGAACCGTGCCTTTTTGGGCAAGATGACTAAAACTCCATTGTTCGGAACAATGGAACGAGCTACTGACTTGTTGGAAATAATACATACCGATGTATGCGGTCCAATGAGTGTTGATGCCCGTGGCGGGTATCGTTATTTTCTGAACTTCGTAGATGATTTGAGCAGATATGAGTATATCTACTTAATAAAGCACAAGTCTGAATTTGAAAAGTTCAAAGAATTTCAGAGTGAACTGGAGAATCATCATAACAAGAAAATAAAGTTTCTACAATCTGATCGTAGAGGAGAATATTTGAGTTACGAGTTTGGCCTTCATTTAAAAACAATGTGGAATAGTTTCACAGCTCACGCCACATGGAACACCACAGCATAATGGTGTGTCCGAACGTCGTAACCGCACTTTATTGGATATGGTGCGATCTATGATGTATCTTACCGATTTACCACTATCATTTTGGGGTTATGCATTAGATACAGCTGCATTCACTTTAAATAGGGCACCATCAAAATCCGTTGAGACGATGCCTTATGAACTGTGGTTTGGCAAGAAACCAAAGTTGTCATTTCTTAAAGTTTGGGGTTGTGATGCTTATGTGAAAAAGTTTCAACCTAGTAAGCTCGAACCCAAATCGGAGAAGTGTGTATTCATAGAAAATCCAAAGGAAACTGTTGGGTACACCTTCTATCACAGATCCAAAGGCAAGATATTCGTTGCTAAGATGGATCCTTTCTACATAAGGAGTTTCTCTCGAAATAAGTGAGTGGGAGGAAAGTAGAACTTGATGAGGTAATTGTACCTGCTCCCTTATTGGAAAGTAGTTCATCACAGAAATCAGTTCCAGTGATTCCTACACCAATTAGTGAGGAAGCTAATGATGATGACCATGAAACTTCAGATCAAGTTACTACAGAACCTCGTAGGTCTTCCAGAGTATGGTCCGCACTAGAGTGGTACGGTAATCCTGTTCTAGAAGTCATGTTACTAGACCATGATGAACCTACGAACTATGAGGAAGCGATGATGAGCCCAGATTCCGCGAAATGGCTTTGTCGGCGTTCTAGGAACGGGGGTCCCCAGACTTGCCTGCCTGCGGCCTGCGGCGTGGCCCAAGTGGGGGCCCAATGCAGCCCAGCTTCATCAGCTCAAGCTCAAGACCCTCGCGAGGGGCCAAGCCTCGCGGGGCGGATGACAGAGAGCTTCCTCAGGAGCAGCCTCCTCAGGCGGGCTCATGAGGAGGCGGAGAGATCAAGGCAGGGCACCTCCCGAGGGGCACGTGACGCAAGCCATGACGATCGAAGACCAGGCAGGCGCCAGGCGGCCGCCGGCCTGCGCAGTGTCCTTGTTTCCCTTTCGGTGCTTAGGGGGCAAGCATAGGCCAAGGCATCAGGCAAAGGTTACCGTTTCAGTGCAACAAGACCAAGACCAGCAGAACGGCAGGATGGAGGTCATCGTGGAGCCCAGGGCGGCGTCACCATCAGAGCCTTTGGCAGCCGAAGACCAACTTTAGTCAGGATAAGTGTACCAGATGTTCCCCTTCAAAATGGCCAATTGTTGGCGCCCTTCCCGCTCATTATTTGGGAAGAGGCCCAGGGCCTCCGCCTATAAATAGGACTATCCACCACAAGGGAGAGGCATCTGGAGATCGACCAGAGAGAGAGAAGTGACTCAACTAACCCAAGTAGTTCATCGCACCAGCTCAAGAACAGCCCCTCGCGAGGTTGTTCTCCCCTTGTACTTTTCATCATCAGCCCCTGAGGCAATCCACCACACCACACACTAGAGTAGGGTATTACACCACAATGGTGGCCTGAACCAGTATAAATCTCGTGTCCTCTGTGTGTTCATCTTTCTTGCTTAGATCTTTGCGAGACTTCAAGATGTGAGCTGGTAGGGGAGAGATCTTCATGCGCACCCCAGTGTTCGAACCTCAAGGGTCTGCCGGAACTCGAAATCCGACATTTGGCGCGTCAGGTAGGGGTGCGCCGGAATCTTTCTTCCGCTGGTTGTGTCTGATCTTCCGCCGTGACCATGGCTGACGCTCGTTGAGCCCGCGCTGAGCGTCGGGCTGCTCTCGCCACCCACGTCGCCCAGACGGCGCCCGTCGGCGGACGCCCCCATCGTTCTCCGTCGCCTGCCGCCAACGCCACCATCGGCCCGGCGGGGAACGAGCAGCAGGCCTCGTCCCTGCATCCTTCGGTGCGGCGCGATGGCCGCATCGCCACCCCGTCGCTGACTCTAGCCGGTTCGTTGTCCCACGCATGTCGTGCCCCCACAAACGCACATGCCGTGCTGCTCTTGGCACGTGAGCTCCTGCACTACCACCCTGTCGACGACCTCTATGAGGACTGGCTCGCCCACATCACCGAGCTCGTCAGCGCCGCAGGGGGCTCTCCCATGTTGTCCCCCTCGCTGCCTCGCCCTCCATCCTATGCAGGAGGCGAGGAACAGGAGGTGCCTCCACCACCTCCTCCCCAAGAAGGCTCCCTGGCTCCAAGGCGCACGGCCCCAGGACGACACCTGCCGCGTCCGGTGCCTGCGCGGCAAGAAAGGAGCTGCCAAGAGATCCCTCGCCCCCAAGAAGGCGCTCGCATGCTCCCCGCACCGATGCGCCATGACCGCATCCCTGGACCGCCACGTCAAGACCTCGCGTTGCTCTAGGCAGCGGCGCACAGAAACCCCTAGGAGCAAGCCCCACCTCAGCAGAGAGCTCTGGTGGCCACTGCAGGCTGCCGCGCTTTCTCCTCCAAGCTACGTAGCGTCGTGTGGCCTGGCAAGTTCAAGCCAGACTTGCCTCCGTGCTACGACAGCACTGTGGACCCCGCGGAGTACCTCCAGCTCTACAAGCTGGGCATCGAGGCCGCCAACGGAGACGAGAAGGTCATGGCGAATTGGTTTCCCATGGCGCTCAAGGACGGTGCCCGCACCTGACTCCTGAACCTGGCTCCAGGAACGATCTCCTCCTGGGACGAGATGCGCACCCGCTTCATCGCCAACTTTCAAGGTACTCGCAACCGGCCCCCGGCCATAAGTGACCTGCGCCGCATCAAGCAACAGCCGGGAGAGACCCTGCAGAAGTACATCCAGCGCTTCAACAACGCCCGCCTCAAGATTCCCAAGGTGACTGAGGAGGCCATCATCTCAGCCTTCTCCGATGGAGTGTGCGACATCAAGATGAAAGAGGAGCTAGCAATCCATGAAGACATGTGCACATCGCTGGAGCTGTTCAACCTGGCTACCAAGTGCGCCAGGGCTGAGGAAGGGCGCCTCTCCCTCCTCGAGCTCCCGGCTGCCGACCTAGAAGAGAAGAAGCCCGAGGTCAAGGACATGAAGTGCAAGGGGGCTGTTGTGCTCGCAGCGGAGCCGGACACCAAGCAAGGAAGGGATTAGCCTGAGTCATCTAAGGGCAGCAGGTACTGCGTGTACCACGACCTCCACACACACAACACCAATGAATGTCAAGAGCTCAGGGCCGTGCGAGATGGGCGTCTCGGCCGGCGCCCCGACCGCAACGACCGGGGCTATGGCCGAGGAGGAGGAAGAGGTGGAGGACGATGGGACGACCGTGGCCCTCGCCAAGGGTGGCGTGACCGGCCTCGCGAGGACCGCTGGCAGGACCAGCCTCACGAGGGAGGTTGGAGGGATCAGCCTCGTGAGGACCGCCCTCAAGGCAACGCAGGCCTCCCTCCTCTGCCACCGCCACCAAGGAGGAATGAAGAGCATCACCAGGATGAGGGGGCTGGGGGCTTCCAGGAGCCACGCGCAATCTCTTGCATCCTAGGCGGCGCTCAGGCCCCAGCCTCTCAGCGCATCTTCAAGTAGTTTGCTCGCGAGGTGAATGCAGTCCTCCCCAAGCTTGAGGCCACGCGCCCTCTCAGGTGGTCTGTGTGCGCTATCACATTCAGCTCAGCGGATCAGCTCAAATGCGTGGCAATGGTCGGAGTCCTCCCAATGCTTTGCTCCCCAGTCATCAGCAATGTGCAAGTCACCAGGACCCTCATCGACAGTGGGGCTGGGCTCAACATCCTGTCCGTCGAGACGTTCAACAATCGCCAAGTGCCATACGATCAGCTTCAGCCAACCAAGCCTTTCTCAGGAGTCACTGATGGTTCAACTGTTCCAATAGGGCAAGTTCGCCTTCCCGTCACCTTTGGCCAGCACAACAATTACCGCACCGAGCTCATCGACTTCGACGTCGCTCACATTCGCCTGCCATACAATGTCATCCTCGGGTATCCAGCCTTGGCCAAGTTCATGGAAGTGACTCACCATGGCTACAATGTCCTCAAGATGCCAGGAAGCGGTGGAATCATCACAGTGCCTTGCGAGGAGAGGGATGCAGTGTGTTCTCTTGAGCGTGCTTTCCAGGCCGCGGCAGTCGAAGACCCAGATCACAGGAGCGGGAGGCTCCCCGAGGCAGTTCCTTAGAAGAAGAAGGCTTCACCTGGCCCAAAAACTCATGAGGCAGGCCCCTCCGGAGGTGTTGCATCAGGATCCACGCCCGTCCAAGGGGCGCCACCCTCTGTCGCATAGGAAGGTGCGCCCGGCGCCCTCCTCGGGTAGGGCTTGGGGGCTCTGTCTTGGAGAGCCACCGACCTTGCCAAGGTCACGAGGGAGGCGCTCGGGCACCACTTGGAGGTGTGCTTCAAGGCACGTTTCCCTCAGGAAGGCATGAAGCAAGGAGGGCCAAACCATCAGGAGTTCATCGCAAGGAACATTCAGGAGCTACAGGAGTCAAGAGTCATGCGTGGCAGTCGCTGCCTACCCGCCGTAGCCCCACATCCCAGCGAGGATGGTGGGCTGCGTGTCTGCATCGATGTACCGGGGCTCAACCGAGCCGCGTCTCAGGAGCGCCTCTGGCCTTCACACGTGGGGCGCTATGAGGGTCCACCCCACAGCTACGTTCACATGCCCTTCGGCCTGCCGAACGCGGCTGCTGCCCACCAGCGCCTGATGAGGAGCATCCTGGAGGCTCAGGTGGCCAGGCACCACGCGTTCCTGGAGGAGATGGAGACGGGCCTTGAGGAGCCGCCCGGACCCTCAGAGCCTCCCGAGGCTCAGGACTCCGATGGCTCGTGAGGGTTGGCTGCTTCACCGCGCATGGTCAGCTACTCCGACACTCGCTCTGCAATGGTATCAGGTGACATCTTTTTCAAGTTTTATCTTCAGCTGGGAGCACCCGCAGGGCCGCATCATTCCTAGGTCGCGTGGGTTCGTCCCTGCAGCATGTATCCATTTTGCTTAATGTTTTTCATCTGCTTTGTTGGGGGGCGCCCCTCGGGCTGCATTATCCCTAGGCTGCTCGGGCCAGACCCAGTGGCGTTTACTTCTCCGCATCTATCAATATGAATTCGCTCCCCCGAGCTTAACCTGGCCCCCATGATTATCATCTGCTGCTTATTGCGAACCTCTCCGCTCGCATGCAAAGCGCTTGCACGTTAATAGGGGGCACCTGAGCATCGCAACTCATGGGCTCTTACTGGCTCTCCATCCCTCACCCCCTTGCCTTGACCCACGGCATCGCGACCTGTCATACCAGTGGCGGCTGAGCTCGCTCGAGGGCCGGGACCTGAGGACGTAGAGCATTTGCATTCTAACCATCCTGCAGGAACACACCATTGATAAAGGCCCAGAGCCAGGTGCAACACGCCTCGAGGTAGGGCCTTGTGAGTCCCGCGCTGGCTCACGGGTGCCCAGATACACCTCTCCTAGCCCTACCATGCCGGCCACGTGTCAGGGCGGGGCTGTACACGCCCCGGGGGCTCCTCCCGGGGGGGAGCCCCCTCCCACGTACCAGTGGAAGCACCATGCTCCACGCTGGCTAAAGACACTGCCGAGGAGCGGCTATGCCCGTACACATACGGAAGCGCTATGCTCCGCGCTGGTGATAAACAACTGATGGTGGCCCACGGCCGTATCAACCTTAGGGAGCCCAGAGCTCAATGTCTGGTACCCTCGCAACACCTCCCCTCGGGAGTGCCGTGTGAGGGGGCTGGACACGGGGGCTACGCCCGGGCTACGCCCAAATGCACGCGACCCAGCCAGGTCCTTCGGACCTGGTCCTCGCACGCCCCTCCCCGAGCGGAGTCAAGGTACGAAGACTCGTTTGCGTGTCAAGGGGGACTCCTGAGCATCGCGACTCTGGAGCCTAACTTGCCACATAGCCCCTCACTCCTTGGTCTCGTCCTGGTTTCCGGTCGGGGCTAACGGCGGCTGAGGTATGCGCGAGGCCGGGCCCTGCCGACGTAGAACACATGCAAATAGGAGGGAAAATGCAAATCCTAAGGAATTCAAAAGCAAATATTACGAACCATAGAATGTATCACAACACCAAACACAAGTTTAACCGCCTCCGCGAGGCACGGTGCATATTGCGGGAATTAAAAACAGGACAGAAGCCGCAAAGGGGTCACTTTCCAGTGGTGCCGCCGCTTGTGGTGGAGCCACGCTGGGCGGCTCCGCCTCCTGAAGCCGCGGAACTGGTGGCATCGCGTCTAGGCAAGATGCTGAAGGCGCGGAACCTCCCCAGCAGGACCTCGGCTCGGCCCTTCACAGCCTCAGCAGCGGCGGAGGCAAGGTCGCTGCTCACGGGTTCCATCAGGCTATCGAGGTCGATGTTGGGGTCGCGAAGGTAGATGTGGCTGAGGACGCGCGTCAGCGCTGCAGACGACAGGGCACGCGCCTCGGCCTCAGTCGTAGGGCCAAGGCCGTCTGTGGCATCTTCAAGCGCACGGACCAGGAAGGGAAGTAGCTCGGCGGGGCCGTCCTCCTCGCCAGCCAACGGGTCCTCTATGCCGCTCTCATAGAGTGTCTTCAGCGCAGCGCGAGCCTTCTCCTCCAGCTCGGCGAAGGCTGCTCGATCCTCGACCAGGACCTTCGCCTTGCGGTCTAGCTCGGTTCTCTCCACCTTCAGCGCCTGCTCCAGCGTCTCCAACCTGCCACGACGGTCAACAATCTCGGCGTCCCGGTCTTTATCGGCAGCCTCCCGAGCCTTCATCTCCTCCTCCTTCTCCTGGCGGACGCAAACCTCCTTCGCGAGCTCCTCGTGCAGTTCTTCCAGCTCGACCTCCAGCGCCTTGCAGCAGCCCCGGGCATCCGCAGCATCGCGAGAAGCCTTAGCCTGGAGGGCAGCTTGCTTCTCCTCGTCGGAGGCAGACGCAGCCTGCCTCAGTGCCGCTCGGACAGAGGCAGCGGAGCGGGCCCAGCCGGAGGCTAACTCTAGGCACCCGACCACTAGGCAGGGGTCCGCGCTCTGGAGATCCTCCCGAAGCTGGCTCAGCTCATTGGCGGCCTGGTCCAAGACAGCGGAGGGATCAGAAGAGATGGGAGCTGGTGGAGCAGGCGGAGAGGACGGCAGCGTGATCCCGGCTTGGGAGGAAGGAGCCTCCCGGGCCTTGGGCATCTCAGCAGCAGCACCAAGCCTAGGCCCCTCCAGGGTCAGCGAGGCCACGGGGGCTGACTCCTCGCCAGAGTGCCCCTGCTGGGCTCACGAGGACGACCGGGCAGGGGAAGCGCGGGCCTCGGTGCCTCCTTTCCCCGCAGAAGAAGGCGCTACCTCGGCAGGCAAACTCGCCTCAAGCAGGGCCGCAGAAGCCCCCCTCAACCTCTTCGCCTCAGGTGCCGACCTGGTCAAGGAGTGCAGACGTCAAGTCTCGCCGGCAGAAACAAAGCAGAGCACAGATCGAGTACTTACAGGTCATCGCTCGCGGGTTCAAAGCAGCCTCCGGCCAAACTTGAAGCCTGAGAGCCTGCAGCTGGGGTCAGCCTTGGGAGGCATGGAAGCAGAGGACGCGTCGGGAAGGCCGGAGCTGGCCTCAGACCGCCCCGGAGCCAGAGCGGATCCTGGGGGCACCAGCCCAGACCTGTCTTTCCTCGGGAGCGGGGGAGAATACACTCCTCCTCGCCCGCCGTTGGCCTTGTCATCATCCGACATGGAGCGGAGGGTGCGAGACCTGCGCCGGGGGGAGGACTCCTCCGACTCCTCGCCAGTCGCCTCGGAGTCGAACTCCTCTTCCTCCTCCTCCTCCTCCTCTTCTTCCTCCTCACTCCCGCTGGAATCGCTGGAGGACACGTTCACAGTCGGCAACGCTGTCAGATCCCCAGGAACCACTGCGGGCACTAGCCCCTCACCGTTGAAGGTGGGCCTGGCGTCCACCGCCTGCTCCCAGTCGTCACGAAGAAACACGGGGACAGGAGCACCGTCCGGCCTCGCCACGTCTCCCTCGACCAAGGAGTGGAGGGCTGCGGCCAGGGCTGCAGAGCTCAAGCGAATGGCAGCATCTGCTTCCCCGAGCCTCCACAACGGGAGCGAGTGCTCCCGGAGTGGGGCCACCCGGTGCTCCAGAAACTCCCTCAGGAGTGTGGCCCCGGTCAGCTTCGCGGCCCCCAGGTTGCCTGGCCTCAGGTCTGTGTCCATCCTCTCTAGCACCGCCCTTGCGTGAGGGTCGACGAGCTCCATGCGAGACCACTCATCACGGCCTTGGGCTTCCCCGTGGACAGCACAAGTCGGGGGTGGATGTGCCCGGCGTCGACCATGACCCACCTGCTCCGGAAGCCTTCAATCCTCTTCCCAGGCTTCGAGATGGCGTTGGAGCCAGAGTATGCGATAAAGCTCGCGCATGCAGAGATGGGGCCACGAGAAACCCGGAGATAAAAGTAATGGCGCAGCAAGGCCACCGAGGGCTTTATCCCAACATGAGCCTCGCAATAGTAGGCGAAGATCGCCAGAAGGAGAACAGAGTTGGAGTGGAGGTGCAAAGCTTGCAAGTTGTACAGGCGAAGAACAGCAAGGAAGAACTCGGAAAAAGGAGGCACCAGACCGGTGACGATGGCGCTCACGAAGAGCAGGTAGAAGGTTCTCCCCTTGCCTTCGGGCTGGCCGGAGCCAGCCTTGAACACAGTCGCTCCTGCGTTGACCTACGCCACCGTCCTCGGGCGCAGGAGGGCAAGATTCCTCTCCAACACGTTCGGGGGATCCAGAGCCGTGGACTACCAGGCCTCAATCGGAGTCTTGTGGGGAGCCATAGCTCGCCGGACGGGAAGGAGTGAGGCAGATCTGGAGGATTTCGGAAGCAGGAAGGAGAAGGTCGAGAAAGGGGATCTGGAGCAAGGCAAGCGAGAACAAAGCAGGTCAGTCTGGCCCGGGCACCCCTTTTGTCAAGTCGTGCGGTTGCCGAGGCATCGTGGGGAAGCGGAGACGCCCACATCCAATCAACCGCCATGCGGCGCCCAAGGCCGCAGGCTATTGGGGCCCGCGGCACTTCGCACTTGCCCCTTCGCTTCTCTGCTAAGCCAAGTCTGGGCGCGCCTTGGGCCTGGGGACTACTGTCGGCGTTCTGGGAATGGGGGTCCCCAGACTTGCCTTCCTGCGGCCAGCGGCGTGGCTCAAGTGGGGGCCCAATGCAGCCCAGCTTCATCAGCTCAATGTAACGCCCCGGATTCGATGCGCCAGGTGTCCACCAGTTATTCGTCGTTGTTGCCATGTCATTTGCTTGCATGTTGCAGTTTCCCATGTCATCATATGCATTTCATATCATGTCATCGTGTGCATTTCATTTTGCATACATGTTTGTCTCATGCATCCAAGCATTTTCCCCGTTGTCCGTTTTGCAATCCGGCACTCCTATGTCCTCCGCCGTCCCCCTTTTGCCTCTTCTCTTGTGCGGGTATTAAACTTTCTCGGAATGGACTGAGGTTTGCCAAGCGGCCTTGGTATAGCACCGGTAGACCGCTTGTCAAGTTTCGTGCCATTTGGAGGTCGTTTGATACTCCAACGGTTAACCGGGTAACCGTAAAACCCCTTCTTTTGTTGCAGCCCAACACCCCTTCCAAAGTGGCCCAAAACCCATCTAACTCCCCTCCATGCTCTCGGTCGTTCGATCACGATCGCGTGGCCAAAAACCGCTCCTCATTTGGACTCTCCTAGCTCCCTCTACCTATATATATGTCTTCCTCCCCGAATTCCCGCAGTCCAAACCCTAAAAATCATCCCCGTCGCCCGCCGGACGTGTCCGGACCGCGCCCGGACATGTCCGCCCGTCACCCCGTCCAATCAGGAGCCACCACGTCGCCCCGCCGCCGCTCTCCTCCAACCCCCGCGCGCCACCTCACCCCGCCGGCGCCCTCTCTCTCCTCCAGCCCCGCCGCCGGCCCGCGCGGCCCGGATCGGGCCCGCGGGGCCCATCCGCCACCGCCGCCCGCCGCGGGAGCCAGCGCCCATCGTCGGCGAGCTCCCCGCGCCGGCCGCCGCCCCCTCGCCGTCGCTGGTCCCGCACCCCGAGCGCCGCCCTCCGACCGTCGTGCCCCGCCAGTGCCTCCTCGCCGCCTCCGCTGGTCGCCGCCAGCGCCCGCGAGGCCCGCTCGCCCTCACCGCCACTCCGGTTGGAGTTCGTCGAAGCGCGAGCCCGGCCGCCCCGCGCCTCCTCCGCCGGAGACCCTCCGTCCTGCCGCCTCCTCCCGTGCGAGATCCGGCCGGCCCCGAGCTCCTCCGTCCTTCCTCGCCTCTCTCCGGTCTTATTCCTCCTCTTCGGCCAAGTCCGGCGAAGCTCCGACCAGATCCACCGGCCACCTCGTTTTCCCTGCCACTGTTGACTTCTTCCGGAGGTGAGAAAACTGCTAAGTCCCCGAAGTTTCGACATAATCATGCCATGTTTGATTGTGAGTTGTTAACCATGTATGCCATGTCATCTTTCCAGAGGTGTTAACCATGTATTTTTGTGAGTTGTGTGCTGAGTGAATCGAGCTTGTTAAGGAGAGTACTTGCTGTTGCTGTTTTGCTAGACAGATTCTGTTATATTTTGTTGCTATGTTAACATGCTTCTACTAATCATTCTATGTATAATCTGGAGCTGTTCTATAAACATGTTTTGATCTACATGTCTTGCTCTATCCATTCATGCCTATGGTTGAAATTATAGCTTGCTTTAGCTTGTTGTTATCTTGCTCCAAAGTTTGATAAATGATGTTGTTGTCAGCCTGTTAACATTAAGTTCACTTGTTCCCATGTGTTTTCCTAGTGATCCATGCACCCTATGAACTTGCCCTTGCCATGCTTAGCTTCATAAACATGTCTTCTTACTGTTGGGTGCCTTGCCATGCCATGTATTGCTCTGCGGTGAGTGGTTCAAGCTCACGAACATGCCTACTTATTGTTGTTTCTGCCATGTATGAATCTGTAATATAACTTGCCATGTTTACGTGGGTGCCATCATATTTTCTGATCCTTTTTGGCTCATGGTCAGTAAGGGACTTTTGATCTATGCATTTAGTAGATTCATGCCATGCCTTTGTTTGCCATGATATGTTCCTGTAACATGTTGTTTGATAGCTCTAAACATTGCAACCTGATGCTATTTCTGCTAAAGTATGAAACTGTTATTATTTGCAATCTTACCATGTGTTTTGGAGCATGTTCTAGTGATTTCTGGAGATAGCTCAGTGTTCATGTTTTGTTATGCTTTACCTGTACTTCATGCCCACGCCTTTTGTTATTATGTTGGGGTGCTGTAGCTTATTGTTTTGATGCTTGTAAGATGCCTAGTTGCTGTTATGGTCAGATTGTTGTTATGACTTGTATAGTGTATGTGTTGCCCCGTTGCTCCGTTTTGAGTGTGCTCTATATGAAACTTGCTTGATCTTGCATGTAGCTTCATATTATCATGTTGCATCCTTGTTTTGGTGTGTTTGCTTGATGTTTGTATGCTTTTTGCATCAATGCCATGTTTAACTTGTTTTGCTCATATCTTCTAGACCGTAGCTCCGAATCTAATGAACTTTATATGTAACTTGACTAGAATTTCGTGTAGATCATCTTGGTGCATCTTAACTTGCTGTTTAAAAACTTCAACATAATGTTTATTCAGATATGGACCAATTTCGAAATTTGCATATGAGGACTTACCGGAATTGTTATATGTTGTTTCCGGCCTCATTTAAACTTGCCTTGATGTGTTGTTCTTGTTTGCATCATCTTTTGTCATGAGTAGCTTCATGTAGCCTTGTCATGCATCATGCTTGTTGTGCATCATGCCTTGTTCATGTGTGGTGTGTTTACCTATGTTGTGTGCTTCTTCTTGTTAGTTCCTGTTCCGTTGCGATCGTGAGGATTCGTTCGTCTATGGTTGGTTCGGCTTCATCCGTTCGTCTTCTTCATGGACTCATTCTTCTTCCTAGCGGGATTTCAGGCAAGATGACCGCTACCCTGGATCTCACTACTATCATTGCTATGCTAGCTACTTCGTTCTATCGCTATGCTGCGCTACCTATTACCTGTTTATCAAGCCATCCCATATTGCCATGAACCTCTAACCTTTGACACCTTTCCTATGCAAACCGTTGTTTGGCTATGTTACCGCTTTGCTCAGCCCCTCTTATAGCGTTGCTAGCTGTAGGTGAAGTTGAAGATTTCTCCATGGTGGACAGGATTTTGGTTGGGATATCACAATATCTCTTATATTATTAATGCATCTATATATTTAGTAAAGGGTGGAAGGCTCGGCCTTATGCCTGGTGTTTTGTTCCACTCTTGCCGCCCTAGTTTCCGTCATACCGGTGTTATGTTCCCGGATTTTGCGTTCCTAACGCGGTCGGGTGATTTATGGGACCCCCCTGACAGTTCGCTTTGAATAAAACTTGTCCAGCAAGGCCCAACCTTGGTTTTACCATTTGCCTCACCACCACCTATACCCTTCCCTTGGGTCGGCCAACCCGAGGGTCATCTTTATTTTAGCCCCCCCGGGCCAATGCTTGTCTAAGTGTTGGTCCGAACCGAGCCGCCTGCGGGGCCACCACGGGGAAACTCGAAGTCTCGTTTTACTCGTAGCCTGTCTCATCCGGTGTTGCCCTGAGAACGAGATATGTGCAGCTCCTATCGGGATTGTCGGCGCATCGGGCGGTCTTGCTGGACTTGTTTTACCATTGTCGAAATGTCTTGTAAACCGGGATTCCGAGACTGATCGGGTCTTCCTGGGAGAAGGTCTAATTCCTTCGTTGATCGCGAGAGCTTGTCATGGGCTAAGTTGGGACACCCCTGCAGGGTATAAACTTTCGAGAGCCGTGCCCGCGGTTATGTGGCAGATGGGAATTTGTTAATGTCTGGTTGTAGATAACTTGACACTTGATCCGAAACTAAAACGCATCAACCGAGTGTGTAGCCGTGATGGTCTCTTCTTGGCGGAGTCCGGGAAGTGAACACGGTTTCTGGGTTATGTTTGACGTAAGTAGGTGTTCAGGATCACCTCTTGATCATTGCTAGCTTCACGACCGTTCCATTGTTTCTCTTCTCGCTCTCATTTGCGTATGTTAGCCACCATATCATGCTTAGTCGCTGCTGCAACCTCACCACTTTACCCCTTCCTTTCCCATTAAGCTTTGCTAGTCTTGATACCCATGGTAATGGGATTGCTGAGTCCTCGTGGCTCACAGATTACTACAACAACAGTTGCAGGTACAGGTTTAAGCGATGATCATGACGCGAGAGCGATGCTTGCTTGCTTTGAGTTCTTCTTCTGCTTCTTCTTCGATCAGGGGATAGGTTCCAGGTCGGCAGCCTGGGCTAGCAGGGTGGATATTGTTTGAGTTTCTGTTTATGTATCATCCGTAGTCGGATGTTGCTCTCTTGTATGTTGATATTGTATTCGTGCGGCATTGTATGCCTTTTGGATGTATCCCCTCTATTTATGTAATGTTGATGTAATGATATCCACCTTGCAAAAGCGTTTCAATATGCGGGTCTATCCTTGGTGGGACCTTCAAGTTCCTCTTGGATAGGGTCGCATATTGGGCTTGACAAGTTGGTATTAGAGCCTCGACCGACCCTAGGAGCCCCCTTGATTGATCGTGTAGTTTGGCCGTTGTTGAGTCTAGAAGAAAACTGTTTTCGGAGTCTAGTTATATCGGAGAGTAGGAATTCTTTTACTCCTCAGCCCCTCCGTCGCTCTGGTGAGGAATCTTGACGTAGGTGTTTTGAACTACCCCTCTTCCCCTTCAAATTTTTCTTTAGGTTCACGCAGTTGGTTTTCCGATCGTTGTTTCTCATCTCTTTTATCTGGTGCATTTCTCGTCAAGTTGACTCGAGCCTCTTCATCTTTGAGTTCAATCCTTAGTTTTTTTTCCCACCCGCCCTCCCTTCTTCTTCTCGAATCCGGAGTCCGTAATCGAGTATCCATCCTACTCGTGTGAAGTCTTTGTTTTTCTATCCTCATTGTTTCAACCGGTGTTTTTCTCTTCAAGATATTCGTCGGTTTCCCCTTCCAAGTTGCCTTTGTTTTCCTGCCCTCCCACCCTCTTCTTCCCGGAGTCTGACTCTCTCTCGACCATCAATTTCATTCGTGCAGAGCCTCTTCAGTCTTCCCTCAATTATTTCAACCGGTGAATTCTCATCTCGTTTGGCGTTCTTCATCTCTTTTTCTTTTTCGGTGGATTCTATTCAAGTTTTTTTTCCGGATGATTACATTCTTTTCCTTGGATCAAGTGTTTTCCTTGCTCGTTCGCCTCTCGCCAGTTTATCCTTCCGGAGTGCTCATGACATCTCAGGAGATTCGTCTGTGTTTGAATTAATTTGAGGTTGTCACCTCATTCAAATTCTTCAATCATTCGGGTGTATCATCTATCTGTTCAACAATCCTTTTCCAACGGTGTTTTCTTCAGTGGGCCCTAACCCACAGGTCTTTTCCCAGGATCTTACCTGACTCTTCTAATTCCCCTGGAGTTATTTCTCATTTCTTTTCAAGTGTGACGTAAGAATGAATTCCATCAGTCACATGCCTTCTCCAAGATCGCTTTCAAAATCTTTTCATGGTTGCCTCAACCTCTTTGCTTTTCATTCTCTCGGAGTATCTCTGTAATTTTGGTGGTGTTTCTCGTCATCATTTGAAGAAGAAGATTTCTCTAAAATCTTGCCCTTTCTCCCGGAGATTTGCGGTCCTAGCTCGATGTTATGCTATAAAATTGTTTTAAGTCATGCAAATTCTTTTCACCCATCCGAAGTATTGCAGGAGTTGCTTTCCCTCTTGATCATCCGGAGGTCATCTTTTCGGAAGATTTCTTCATTCTAAGTTTTCAGCGGTCATCTCAATATTCTTCCGGTGCTTCGTTCAAGTGTTCTTTAATCAGCTCGAGCTCTTCCTGTTCTTTGGCATCTAAATCCCCTCTAGCATATTTGTTCTTCTAATTCTTCCCGGTGATTCATACTCTTTCATAAGTCATTTCCAAATTCTTACGGTGGTTCGTTCAAGAATTCTTTTTCCTTGTTTATCATATTAATCCATTCGTTCTGTCAATCCTACCGGTGGTTCATGAAAACTTTTTCAAGTTTTGTGCTATTCTCTCTTAATCCTTTTCAAGAAGAATAAGTAGTATGAAAAAAATCCATTGCTTGTCATCAATTTAATTTGATGAAGGATAAGCATACAATAAATCTTATTCTTATCCAAGTGAGTAATCCCTTCCTTTAGAGTTTGTTCTTGATGAATAAATTCTAGTTCTAAGTGTTTCATCTTTTCTTTTCCGGAGTTCATATTTCCTCGGTCATTTCGCCGGAACCTCCATCTAAATCATCGCAAGGCTCATCTTATTCTTTCATCCTTCTTTCTATCTCATCATCCTTTTGTTACCGGAGTTCTTCATGGTGGCTCTTCATGACTTAATTCATTCTTCAAGAGTTCATCAAGTACCATTCCATCCTCTCAAGTTCGTTCTAATCCTCCCATTTTCAGCCGGAGTGCTACCTAAATCCTTTTAGTCATATCCGTTTCTTTTCTCATGCTAACCACTCCGGTTAGAACGAGCGATTTCATAGTCTATCTGATTTCGTGAGCCTTCGGTTCTCGTCATTCTCGTCGTTCCTCTCTTCTTCTCGAGTGCTCTCGATTCTTTGCTTCTTCTCTTGAGTTCTTGCTTCACCTCATCCTTTTTTCCCTTTCCTCCTCGGTCCTAAGATCACGGGACGAGATCTCTTGTTAGTGGAGGAGTGTTGTAACGCCCCGGATTCGATGCGCCAGGTGTCCGCCAGTTATTCGTCGTTGTTGCCATGTCATTTGCTTGCATGTTCCAGTTTCCATGTCATCATATGCATTTCATATCATGTCATCATGTGCATTTCATTTTGCATACATGTTCGTCTCATGCATCCGAGCATTTTCCCCGTTGTCCGTTTTGCAATCCGGCACTCCAATGTCCTCCGGCGTCCCCCTTTTGCCTCTTCTCTTGTGCGGGTATTAAACTTTCTCGGAATGGATTGAGGTTTGCCAAGCGGCCTTGGTATAGCACCGGTAGACCGCTTGTCAAGTTTCGTGCCATTTGGAGGTCGTTTGATACTCCAACGGTTAACCGGGTAACCGTAAAACCCCTTCTTTTGTTGCAGCCCAACACCCCTTCCAAAGTGGCCCAAAACCCATCTAACTCCCCTCCATGCTCTCGGTCGTTCGATCACGATCGCGTGGCCAAAAACCGCTCCTCATTTGGACTCTCCTAGCTCCCTCTACCTATATATATGTCTTCCTCCCCGAATTCCCGCAGTCCAAACACTAAAAATCATCCCCGTCGCCCGCCGGACGTGTCCAGACCGCGCCCGGACATGTCCGCCCGCCACCCCGTCCAATCAGGAGCCGCCACGTTTACCCGCCGCCGCTCTCCTCCAACCCCCGCGCGCCACCTCACCCCGACGGCGCCCTCTCTCTCCTCCAGCCCCGCCGCCGGCCCTCGCGGCCCGGATCGGGCCCGCGGGGCCCATCCACCGCCGCCGCCCGTCGCCGGCGAGCTCCCCGCGCCGGCCGCCGCCCCCTCGCCGTCCCTGGTCCCGCACCCCGAGCGCCGCCCTCCGGCCGCCGTGCCCCGCCGGTGCCTCCTCGCCGCCTCCGCTGGTCGCCGCCAGCGCCCGTGAGGCCCGCTCGCCCTCACCGCCGCTCCGGTCGGAGTTCGCCGGAGCGCGAGCCCGGCCGGCCCGCGCCTCCTCCGCCGGAGACCCTCCGTCCTGCCGCCTCCTCCCGTGCGAGATCCGGCCGGCCCCGAGCTCCTCCGTCCTTCCTCGCCTCTCTCCGGTCTCCTTCCTCCTCTCCGGCCAAGTCCAGCGAAGCTCCGGCCAGATCCACCGGCCGCCTCGTTTTCCGTGCCACTGTTGACTTCTTCCGGAGGTGAGAAAACTGCTAAGTCCCCGAAGTTTCGACATAATCATGCCATGTTTGACCTGCTGCATCTCTGCATCCGTAGCTCTGTTTCGTGCGTGTAATATGTCAAATTGTTCGTCTCGACGAGTACTTCATTTCATTCCATTGCATCATTTTCATTTGAGCTCATCTTGATGCCCGAAATACTATTGGAAGAGTGCATGTTGATGTTAATCTGCTGAAACTGTTATAACTTGCTCATTTAACATTTTTGCCATGATTGATGTGTGCATCCTATGAGGTTGATGTCTACATGTATGTTGATCTATGCCATGTCATCTTTCAAGAGGTGTTAACCATGTATTTTTGTGAGTTGTGTGCTGAGTGAATCGAGTTTGTTAAGGAGAGTACTTGTTGTTGCTGTTTTGCTAGACAGATTCTGTTATATTTTGTTGCTATGTTAACATGCTTCTACTAATCATTCTATGCATAATCTGGAGATGTTCTATAAACATGTTTTGATCTACATGTCTTGCTCTATCCATTCATGTCTATGGTTGCAATTATAGCTTGCTTTAGCTTGTTGTTATCTTGCTCCAAAGTTTGATAAATGATGTTGCTGTTAGCCTGTTAACATTAAGTTCACTTGTTCCCATGTGTTTTCCTAGTGATCCATGCACCCTATGAACTTGCCCTTGCCATGCTTAGCTTCATAAACATGTCTTCTTACTGTTGGGTGCCTTGCCATGCCATGTATTGCTCTGTGGTGAGTGGTTCAAGCTCACAAACATGCCTACTTATTGTTGTTTCTGCCATGTATGAATCTGTAATATAACTTGCCATGTTTACGTGGGTGCCATCATATTTTCTGATCCTTTTTGGCTCATGGTCAGTAAGGGACTTTTGATCTATGCATTTAGTAGATTCATGCCATGCCTTTGTTTGCCATGATATATTCCTGTAACATGTTGTTTGATAGCTCTAAACATTGCAACCTGATGTTATTTCTGCTAAAGTCTGAAACTGTTATTATTTGCAATCTTACCATGTGTTTTGGAGCATGTTCTAGTGATTTCTGGAGATAGCTCAGTGTTCATGTTTTGTTATGCTTTACCTTCATGCCCACGCCTTTTGTTATTATGTTGGGGTGCTGTAGCTTATTGTTTTGATGCTTGTAAGATGCCTAGTTGCTGTTATGGTCAGATTGTTGTTATGACTTGTATAGAGTGTATGTGTTGCCCCGTTGCTCCGTTTTGAGTGTGCTCTATATGAAACTTGCTTGATCTTGCATGTAGCTTCATATTATCATGTTGCATCCTTGTTTTGATGTGTTTGCTTGATGTTTGTATGCATTTTGCATCAATGCCATGTTTAACTTGTTTTGCTCATATCTTCTAGACCGTAGCTCCGAATCTAATGAACTTTATATGTAACTTGACTAGAATTTTGTGTAGATCATCTTGGTGCATCTTAACTTGCTATTTGACAACTTCAACATAATGTTTATTCAGATATGGACCAATTTCAAAATTTGCATATGAGGACTTACCGGAATTGTTATATGTTGTTTCCGGCCTCATTTAAACTTGCCTTGATGTGTTGTTCTTGTTTGCATCATCTTTTGCCATGAGTAGCTTCATGTAGCCTTGTCATGCATCATGCTTGTTGTGCATCATGCCTTGTTCACGTGTGGTGTGTTTACCTATGTTGTGTGCTTCTTCTTGTTAGTTCCTGTTCCGTTGCGATCGTGAGGATTCGTTCGTCTATGGTTGCTTCGGCTTCATCCATTCGTCTTCTTCATGGACTCGTTCTTCTTCCTTGCGGGATTTCAGGCAAGATGACTGCTACCCTGGATCTCACTACTATCATTGCTATGCTAGCTGCATCGTTCTATCGCTATGCTGCGCTACCTATTACCTGTTTATCAAGCCATCCCATATTGCCATGAACCTCTAACCTTTGACACCTTTCCTATGCAAACCGTTGTTTGGCTATGTTACCGCTTTGCTCAGCCCCTCTTATAGCGTTGCTAGCTGCAGGTGAAGTTGAAGATTTCTCCATGGTGGACAGGATTTTGGTTGGGATATCACAATATCTCTTATATTATTAATGCATCTATATATTTGGTAAAGGGTGGAAGGCTCGGCCTTATGCCTGGTGTTTTGTTCCACTCTTGCCGCCCTAGTTTCCGTCATACCGGTGTTATGTTCCCGGATTTTGCGTTCCTAACACGGTCGGGTGATTTATGGGACCCCCCTGATAGTTCGCTTTGAATAAAACTTGTCCAGCAAGGCCCAACCTTGGTTTTACCATTTGCCTCACCACCACCTATACCCTTCCCTTGGGTCGGCCAACCCGAGGGTCATCTTTATTTTAGCCCCCCCGGGCCAGTGCTTGTCTAAGTGTTGGTCCGAACCGAGCCGCCTGCGGGGCCACCTCGGGGAAACTCGAAGTCTGGTTTTACTCGTAGCCTGTCTCATCCGGTGTTGCCCTAAGAACGAGATATGTGCAGCTCCTATCGGGATTGTCGGCGCATCGGGCGGTCTTGCTGGACTTGTTTTACCATTGTCGAAATGTCTTGTAAACCGGGATTCCGAGACTGATCGGGCCTTCCTGGGAGAAGGTCTAATTCCTTCGTTGATCGCGAGAGCTTGTCATGGGCTAAGTTAGGACACCCCTGCAGGGTATAAACTTTCGAGAGCCGTGCCCGCGGTTATGTGGCAGATGGGAATTTGTTAATGTCCGGTTGTAGATAACTTGACACTTGATCCGAAACTAAAACGCATCAACCGAGTGTGTAGCCGTGATGGTCTCTTCTCGGCGGAGTCCGGGAAGTGAACACGGTTTCTAGGTTATGTTTGACGTAAGTAGGTGTTCAGGATCACCTCTTGATCATTGCTAGCTTCACGACCGTTCCATTGTTTCTCTTCTCGCTCTCATTTGCGTATGTTAGCCACCATATCATGCTTAGGCACTGCTGCAACCTCACCACTTTACCCCTTCCTTTCCCATTAAGCTTTGCTAGTCTTGATACCCATGGTAATGGGATTGCTGAGTCCTCGTGGCTCACAGATTACTACAACAACAGTTGCAGGTACAGGTTTAAGCGATGATCATGATGCGAGAGCGATGCTTGCTTGCTTTGAGTTCTTCTTCTGCTTCTTCTTCGATCAGGGGATAGGTTCCAGGTCGGCAGCCTGGGCTAGCAGGGTGGATATTGTTTGAGTTTCTGTTTATGTATCATCCGTAGTCGGATGTTGCTCTCTTGTATGTTGATATTGTATTCGTGCGGCATTGTATGCCTTTTGGATGTATCCCCTCTATTTATGTAATGTTGATGTAATGATATCCACCTTGCAAAAACGTTTCAATATGCGGGTCTATCCTTGGTGGGACCTTCGAGTTCCTCTAGGATAGGGTCGCATATTGGGCGTGACAAGTTGGTATCAGAGCCTCGACCGACCCTAGGAGCCCCCTTGATTGATCGTGTAGTTTGGCCGTTGTTGAGTCTAGAAGAAAACTGTTTTCGGAGTCTAGTTATATCAGAGAGTAGGAATTCTTTTACTCCTTAGCCCCTTCGTCGCTCTGGTGAGGAATCTTGACGTAGGTGTTTTGAACTACCCCTCTTCCCCTTCAAATTTTTCTTTAGGTTCACGCAGTTGGTTTTCCGATCGTTGTTTCTCATCTCTTTCATCCGGTGCATTTCTCGTCAAGTTGACTCGAGCCTCTTCATCTTTGAGTTCAATCCTTAGTTTTTTTCCCACCCGCCCTCCCTTCTTCTTCTCGAATCCGGAGTCCGTAATCGAGTATCCATCCTACTCGTGCGAAGTCTTTGTTTTTCTATCCTCATTGTTTCAACCGGTGTTTTTCTCTTCAAGATATTCGTCGGTTTCCCCTTCCAAGTTGCCTTTGTTTTCCTGCCCTCCCACCCTCTTCTTCCCGGAGTCTGACTCTCTCTCGACCATCAATTTCATTCGTGCAGAGCCTCTTCAGTCTTCCCTCAATTATTTCAACCGGTGAATTCTCATCTCGTTTGACGTTCTTCATCTCTTTTTCTTTTTTGGTGGATTCTATTCAAGTTTTTTTTTCGGATGATTACATTATTTTCCTTGGATCAAGTGTTTTCCTTGCTCGTTCGCCTCTCGCCAGTTTATCCTTCCGGAGTGCTCATGACATCTCAGGAGATTCGTCTGTGTTTGAATTAATTCGAGGTTGTCACCTCATTCAAATTCTTCAATCATTCGGGTGTATCATCTATCTGTTCAACAATCCTTTTCCAACGGTGTTTTCTTCAGTGGGCCCTAACCCACAGGTCTTTTCCCAGGATCTTACCTGACTCTTCTAATTCCCCTGGAGTTATTTCTCATTTCTTTTCAAGTGTGACGTAAGAATGAATTCCATCAGTCACATGCCTTCTCCAAGATCGCTTTCAAAATCTTTTCATGGTTGCCTCAACCTCTTTGCTTTTCATTCTCCCGGAGTATCTCAGTAATTTTGGTGGTGTTTCTCGTCATCATTTGAAGAAGAAGATTTCTCTTAAATCTTGCCCGTTCTCCCGGAGATTTGCGGTCCTAGCTCGATGTTATGCTATCAAATTGTTTTAAGTCATGCAAATTCTTTTCACCCATCCGGAGTATTGCAGGAGTTGCTTTCCCTCTCGATCATCCGGAGGTCATCTTTTCGGAAGATTTCTTCATTCTAAGTTTTCAGCGGTCATCTCAATATTCTTCCGGTGCTTCGTTCAAGTGTTCTTTAATCAGCTCGAGCTCTTCCTGTTCTTTGGCATCCAAATCCCCTCTAGCATATTTGTTCTTCTAATTCTTCCCGATGATTCATACTCTTTCATCAGTCATTTCCAAATTCTTACAGTGGTTCGTTCAAGAATTCTTTTTCCTTGTTTATCATATTAATCCATTCGTTCTGTCAATCCTACCGGTGGTTCATGAAAACTTTTTCAAGTTTTGTGCTATTCTCTCTTAATCCTTTTCAAGAAGAATAAGTAGTATGAAAAAAATCCATTGCTTGTCATCAATTTAATTTGATGAAGGATAAGCATACAATAAATCTTATTCTTATCCAAGTGAGTAATCCCTTCCTTTAGAGTTTGTTCTTGATGAATAAATTCTAGTTCTAAGTGTTTCATCTTTTCTTTTCCGGAGTTCATATTTCCTCGGTCATTTCGCCGGAACCTCCATCTAAATCATCGCAAGGCTCATCTTATTCTTTCATCCTTCTTTCTATCTCATCATCATTTTGTTACCGGAGTTCTTCATGGTGGCTCTTCATGATTTAATTCATTCTTCAAGAGTTCATCAAGTACCATTCCATCCTCTCAAGTTCGTTCTAATCCTCCCATTTTCAGCCGGAGTGCTACCTAAATCCTTTTAGTCTTACCGTTTCTTTTCTCATGCTAACCACTCCGGTTAGAACGAGTGATTTCATAGTCTATCTGATTCCGTGAGCCTTCGGTTCTCGTCATTCTCGTCGTTCCTCTCTTCTTCTCGAGTGCTCTCGATTCTTTGCTTCTTCTCTTGAGTTCTTGCTTCACCTCATCCTTTTTTTTCCCTTTCCGCCTCGGTCCTAAGATCTCGAGACGAGATCTCTTGTTAGTGGAGGAGTGTTGTAACGCCCCGGATTCGATGCGCCAGGTGTCCGCCAGTTATTCGTCGTTGTTGCCATGTCATTTGCCTGCATGTTGCAGTTTGCCATGTCATCATATGCATTTCATATCATGTCATCATGTGCATTTCATTTTGCATACATGTTCGTCTCATGCATCCGAGCATTTTCCCCGTTGTCCGTTTTGCAATCCGGCACTCCTATGTCCTCCGGCGTCCCCCTTTTGCCTCTTCTCTTGTGCGGGTATTAAACTTTCTCGGAATGGACTGAGGTTTGCCAAGCGGCCTTGGTATAGCACCGGTAGACCGCTTGTCAAGTTTCGTGCCATTTGGAGGTCGTTTGATACTCCAACGGTTAACCGGGTAACCGTAAAACCCCTTCTTTTGTTGCAGCCCAACACCCCTTCCAAAGTGGCCCAAAACCCATCTAACTCCCCTCCATGCTCTCGGTCGTTCAATCACGATCGCGTGGCCAAAAACCGCTCCTCATTTGGACTCTCCTAGCTCCCTCTACCTATATATATGTCTTCCTCCCCGAATTCCCGCAGTCCAAACCCTAAAAATCATCCCCGTCGCCCGCCGGACGTGTCCGGACCGCGCCAGGACATGTCCGCCCGTCACCCCGTCCAATCAGGAGCCGCCACGTTGCCCCGCCGCCGCTCTCCTCCAACCCCCGCGCGCTACCTCACCCCGCCGGCGCCCTCTCTCTCCTCCAGCCCCGCCACCGGCCCGCGCGGCCCGGATCGGGCCCGCGAGGCACATCCGCCGCCTCCGCCCGCCGCGGGAGCCCGCGCCCGTCGCCGGCGAGCTCCCCGCGCCGGCCGCCGCCCCCTCGCCATCGCTGGTCCCGCACCCCGAGCGCCGCCCTCCGGCCACCGTGCCCCGCCGGTGCCTCCTCGCCGCCTCCGCTGGTCGCCGCCAGCGCCCGCGAGGCCCGCTCGCCCTCACCGCCACTCCGGTCGGAGTTTGCCGGAGCGCGAGCCCGGCCGCCCCGCGCCTCCTCCGCCGGAGACCCTCCGTCCTGCCGCCTCGTCCCGTGCGAGATCCGGCCGGCCCCGAGCTCCTCTGTCCTTCCTCGCCTCTCTCTGGTCTCCTTCCTCCTCTCCAGCCAAGTCCGGCGAACCTCCGGCCAGATCCACCGGCCGCCTCGTTTTCCGTGCCACTGTTGACTTCTTCCGGAGGTGAGAAAACTGCTAAGTCCCTGAAGTTTCGACATAATCATGCCATGTTTGACCTGCTGCATCTCTGCATCCGTAGCTCTGTTTCATGCGTGTAATATGTCAAATTGTTCGTCTCGACGAGTACTTCATTTCATTCCATTGCGTCATTTTCATTTGAGCTCATATTGATGCCCGAAATGCTGTTGGAAGAGTGCATGTTGATGTTAATCTGCTGAAACTGTTATAACTTGCTCATTTAACATTTTTGCCATGATTGATGTGTGCATCCTATGAGGTTGATGTCTACATGTATGTTGATCTATGCCATGTCATCTTTCCAGAGGTGTTAACCATGTATTTTTGTGAGTTGTGTGCTAAGTGAATCGAGCTTGTGAAGGAGAGTACTTGCTGTTGCTGTTTTGGTAGACAGATTCTGTTATATTTTGTTGCTATGTTAACATGCTTCTACTAATCATTCTATGCATAATCTGGAGATGTTCTATAAACATGTTTTGATCTACATGTCTTGCTCTATCCATTCATGCCTATGGTTGCAATTATAGCTTGCTTTAGCTTGTTGTTATCTTGCTCCAAAGCTTGATAAATGATGTTGTTGTCAGCCTGTTAACATTAAGTTCACTTGTTCCCATGTGTTTTCCTAGTGATCCATGCACCCTATGAACTTGCCCTTGCCATGCTTAGCTTCATAAACATGTCTTATTACTGTTGGGTGCATTGCCATGCCATGTATTGCTCTATGGTGAGTGGTTCAAGCTCACGAACATGCCTACTTATTGTTGTTTCTGCCATGTATGAATCTGTAATATAACTTGCCATGTTTACGTGGGTGCCATCATATTTTATGATCCTTTTTGGCTCATGGTCAGTAAGGGACTTTTGATCTATGAATTTAGTAGATTCATGCCATGCCTTTGTTTGCCATGATATGTTCCTGTAACATGTTGTTTGATAGCTCTAAATATTGCAACCTGATGTTATTTCTGCTAAAGTATGAAACTGTTATTATTTGCAATCTTACCATGTGTTTTGGAGCATGTTCTAGTGATTTTTGGAGATAGCTCAGTGTTCATGTTTTGTTATGCTTTACCTGTACTTCATGCCCATGCCTTTTGTTATTATGTTGGGGTGCTGTAGCTTATTGTTTTGATGCTTGTAAGATGCCTAGTTGCTGTTATGGTCAGATTGTTGTTATGACTTGTATAGTGTATGTGTTGCCCCGTTGCTCCGTTTTGAATGTGCTCTATATGAAACTTTCTTGATCTTGCATGTAGCTTCATATTATCATGTTGCATCCTTGTTTTGGTGTGTTTGCTTGATGTTTTTATGCATTTTGCATCAATGTCATGTTTAACTTGTTTTGCTCATATCTTCTAGACCGTAGCTCCGAATCTAATGAACTTTATATGTAACTTGACTAGAATTACGTGTAGATCATATTGGTGCATCTTAACTTGCTGTTTAACAACTTCAACATAATGTTTATTCAGATCTGGACCAATTTCGAAATTTGCATATGAGGACTTACCGGAATTGTTATATGTTGTTTCCGGCCTCATTTAAACTTGCCTTGATGTGTTGTTCTTGTTTGCATCATCTTTTGCCATGAGTAGCTTCATGTAGCCTTGTCATGCATCATGCTTGTTGTGCATCATGCCTTGTTCATGTGTGGTGTGTTTACCTATGTTGTGTGCTTCTTCTTGTTAGTTCCTGTTCCGTTGCGATCGTGAGGATTCGTTCGTCTACGGTTGGTTCGGCTTCATCCGTTCGTCTTCTTCATGGACTCGTTCTTCTTCCTTGCGGGATTTCAGGCAAGATGACCGCTACCCTGGATCTCACTACTATCATTGCTATGCTACCTGCTTCGTTCTATCGCTATGCTGCGCTACCTATTACCTGTTTATCAAGCCATCCCATATTGCCATGAACCTCTAACCTTTGACACCTTTCCTATGCAAACCGTTGTTTGGCTATGTTACCGCTTTGCTCAGCCCCTCTTATAGCGTTGCTAGCTGCAGGTGAAGTTGAAGATTTCTCCATGGTGGACAGGATTTTGGTTGGGATATCACAATAACTCTTATATTATTAATGCATCTATATATTTGGTAAAGGGTGGAAGGCTCGGCCTTATGCCTGGTGTTTTGTTCCACTCTTGCCGCCCTAGTTTCCTTCATACCGGTGTTATGTTCCTGGATTTTGCGTTCCTAACGCGGTCGGGTGATTTATGGGACCCCCTGACAGTTCGCTTTGAATAAAACTTGTCCAGCAAGGCCCAACCTTGGTTTTACCATTTGCCTCACCACCACCTATACCCTTCCCTTGGGTCGGCCAACCCGAGGGTCATCTTTATTTTAGCCCCCCCGGGCCAGTGCTTGTCTAAGTGTTGGTGCGAACCGAGCCGCCTGCGGGGCCCCCTCGGGGAAACTCGAAGTCTCGTTTTACTCGTAGCCTGTCTCATCCGGTGTTGCCCTGAGAACGAGATATGTGCCGCTCCTATCGGGATTGTCGGCGCATCGGGCGGTCTTGCTGGACTTGTTTTACCATTGTCGAAATGTCTTGTAAACTGGGATTCCGAGACTGATCGGGTCTTCCTGGGAGAAGGTCTAATTCCTTCGTTGATCGCGAGAGCTTGTCATGGGCTAAGTTGGGACACCCCTGCAGGGTATAAACTTTCGAGAGCCGTGCCCGCGGTTATGTGGCAGATGGGAATTTGTTAATGTCCGGTTGTAGATAACTTGACACTTGATCCGAAACTAAAACGCATCAACCGAGTGTGTAGCCGTGATGATCTCTTCTCGGCGGAGTCCGGGAAGTGAACACGGTTTCTGGGTTATGTTTGACGTAAGTAGGTGTTCAGGATCACCTCTTGATCATTGCTAGCTTCACGACCATTCCATTGTTTCTCTTCTCGCTCTCATTTGCGTATGTTAGCCACCATATCATGCTTAGTCGCTGCTGCAACCTCACCACTTTACCCCTTCCTTTCCCATTAAGCTTTGCTAGTCTTGATACCCATGGTAATGGGATTGCTGAGTCCTCGTGGCACACAGATTACTACAACAACAGTTGCAGGTACAGGTTTAAGCGATGATCATGACGCGAGAGCGATGCTTGCTTGCTTTGAGTTCTTCTTCTGCTTCTTCTTCGATCAGGGGATAGGTTCCAGGTCGGCAGCCTGGGCTAGCAGGGTGGATATTGTTTGAGTTTCTGTTTATGTATCATCCATAGTCGGATGTTGCTCTCTTGTATGTTGATATTGTATTCGTGCGGCATTGTATGCCTTTTGGATGTATCCCCTCTATTTATGTAATGTTGATGTAATGATATCCACCTTGCAAAAGCATTTCAATATGGGGGTCTATCCTTGGTGGGACCTTCGAGTTCCTCTTGGATAGGGTCGCATATTGGGCGTGACACTCAAGCTCAAGACCCTCGCGAGGGGCCTAGCCTCACGGGGTGGACGACAGAGAGCTTCCTCAGGAGCAGCCTCCTCTGGCGGGCTCGCGAGGAGGCGGAGAGATCAAGGCAGGGCACCTCCCGAGGGGCCCGTGACGCAAGCCATGACGATCGAAGACCAGGCGGGCGCCAGGCGGGTGTCGGCCTGCGCAGTGTCCTTGTTTCCCTTTCGGTGCTAAGGGGGCAAGCACAGGCCAAGGCATCATGCAAAGGTTATCGTGTCGGCGCAACAAGACCAAGACCAGCAGAACGGCAGGATGGAGGTCATCGTGGAGCCCAGGGCGGCGTCATCGTCAGAGCCTTTGGCAGCCGAAGACCAACTTTAGTCAGGATAAGTGTACCAGATGTTCCCCTTCAAAATGGCCAATTGTTGGCGCCCTTCCCGCTCATTATTTGGGAAGAGGCCCAGGGCCTCCTCCTATAAATAGGACTAGCCACCACAAGGGAGAGGCATCTGGAGATCGACCAGAGAGAGAGAGAAGTGACTGAACTAACCCAAGCAGTTCATCGCACCAGCTCAAGAACAGCCCCTCGCGAGGCTGTTCTCCCCTTGTACTTTTCATCATCAGCCCCTGAGGCAATCCACCACACCACACACTGGAGTAGGGTATTACACCACAATGGTGGCCTGAACCAGTATAAATCTCGTGTCCTCTGTGTGTTCATCTTTCTTGCTTAGATCTTTGCGAGACTCCGAGACGTGAGCTGGTAGGGGAGAGATCTTCGTGCGCACCCCAGTGTTCGAACCTCAAGGGTCTGCCGGAACCCGAAATCCGACAGGCTTGAAGCCATGAAATCTGACATGGGATCCATATATAAGAACAAAGTGTGGTCTTTGGTGAACTTGCCCGATGATTGGCAAGCCATAGAAATAAATGGATCTTCAAAGAGGAAGACGGACACTGATAGTAGTGTTACTATCTACAAAGCTAGACTTGTCGAAAAAGGTTTTTGACAAAGTTCAAGGTGTTGACTACGATGAGATTTTCTCACTCGTAGCGATGCTTAAGTCTGTCCAAATCATATCAGCAAATTGCCACATTTTATGAAATCTGGCAAATGGATGTCAAAACTACATTCCTTAATGGATTTCTTAAAGAAGAGTTGTATATGATGCAACCAGAAGGTTTTGTCGATCCTAGGTGCTAACCAAATGTGGAAAGCCCCTGCGATCCATCTATGGACTGGTGCAAGCATCTCAGAGTTGGAATATACGCTTTGATGAGTTGATCAAAGCATATAGTTTTATACAGACTTGCGGTAAAGCCTGTATTTACAAGAAAGTGAGTGGTAGAACTACAGCATTTCTGATAAAGTATATGTGAATGACATATTGTTGATCGGAAATAATGTAGAATATTCTGGAAAGCATAAAGGAGTATTTTGAAAGGAGTTTTTCAAAGAAAGACCTCGATGAAGCTGCTTACATATTGAGCATCAAAATCTATAGAGATAGATCAAGACACCTGATAAGTTTTTTCAATGAGTACATACCTTGACAAGATTTTGAAATAGTTCAAAATAGAACAGTCAAAGAAAGAGTTTCTTGCATGTGTCACAAGGTCTGAAATTGAGTAAGACTCAAATAAAGCCCGACCACGGCGAAGATAGAAATGAAAGTCATTCCCTATGCCTCAGCCATAGGTTCTATAAAGTATGTCATGCTATGTACCAGATCTATTGTATACCCTACACTGTGTTTGGCAAGGGAGTACAATAGTGATCTAGGAGTAGATCACTGGACAGCGGTCAAAATTATCCTTAGTGGAATAAGGATATGTTTCTAGATTATGGAGGTGACAAAAGGTTCGTCGTAAAGGGTTACGTCGATGCAAGTTTTGACATTGATCCAGATGACTCTAAGTCTCAATCTGGATACATATTGAAAGTGGGAGCAATTAGCTAGAGTATCTCCATGCAGAGCATTGTAGACATAAAATATTTGCAAAATACATAAGGCTCTGAATGTCACAGACCCGTTGACTAAACTTCTCTCACAAGCAAAACATGATCACACCTTAGTACTCTTTGGGTGATAATCACATAGCGATGCGAACTAGATTATTGACTCTAGTAAACCCTTCGGGTGTTGATCACATGACGATGTGAACTATGGGTGTTAATCACATGGTGATGTGAACTATTGGTGTTAATCACATGGTGATGTGATCTAGATTATTGACTCTAGTGTAAGTGGGAGACCGAAGGAAATATGCCCTAGAGGCAATAATAAAGTTGTTATTTATATTTCCTTATATCATGATAAATGTTTATTATTCATGCTAGAATTGTATCAACCGGAAACTTAGTACATGTGTGAATACATAGACAAACATAATATCACTAGTATGCCTCTACTTGACTAGCTGGTTGAATCAAAGATGGTTATGTTTCCTAACCATAGACATGAGTTTTCATTTGATTAACAGGATCACATCATTAGAGAATGATGTGATTGACTTGACCCATTCCGTTAGCTTAGCACTTGATCATTTAGTTTGTTGCTATTGCTTTGTTCATGACTTATACATGTTCCTGTGAGAGATTATGCAACTCCCGAATACCGGAGGAACACTCTGTGTGCTACCAAATTTCACAATGTAACTGGGTGATTATAAAGGTGCTCTACAGGTGTCTCCGGTGGTACTTGTTGAATTGGCATAGATCAAGATTAGGATTTGTCACTCCGATTGTTGGAGAGGTATCTTTGGGCCCTCTCGGTAATGCACATCACTATAAGCCTTGCAAGCAATGTGATTAATGAGTTAGTTGCGGGATGATGCACTACGGAACGAGTAAAGAGACTTGCCAGTAACGAGATTGAACTAGGTATTGAGATATCGACGAAATCTCGGGCAACTAACATACTGATGACAAAGGGAACAACGTATGTTGTTATGCGGTTTGACCGATAAAGATCTTCGTACAATATGTAGGAGCCAACATGAGCATCCAGGTTCCGCTATTGGTTATTGACCGGATACGTGTCTCGGTCATGTCTACATAGTTCTCAAACCCGTAGGGTCCGCACGCTTAACGTTTGGTGATGATCGGTAATATGAGTTTATGTGTTTTGATGTACCGAAGGTAGCTTGGAGTCCCGGATATGATCACGGACTTGACGAGGAGTCTCAAAATGGTTGAGACGTAAAGATCGATATATTGGATGACTATGTTTGGACATCGGAAGGGTTCCGAGTGTTTCGGACATTTTTCCGGAGTACCGGGAGGTTATCGGCACCCCTCGGGAGAAGTTATGGGCCTTATGGGTCATAAGAAGGAAGCACACCAGCCCACAAGGGGCTGGTGCGCCCCCTTGGGCAGGTGGCCGAATTGGAAAGGGTTTGGGGAGCGCCCCCCCCCCCTTTCCTTCTCCCCTACTCCTCCTTCCCCTCCTCTCCTACTCCTACTAGGGAAAGGGGGGAATCCTACTCCCGGTGGGAGTAGGACTTCCCTAGGGCACGCCATAGAGAGGGTCGGCCCCTCCCCTCCTCCATTCCTTTATATACGGGGGAGGGGGTGTAGGATCGAAAGTGTTTCTAGAGGGGGGGTAATTAGACTACTTGACCAAATAAAAACTTATCCTTTTCCAAATTTTAGTTTTTGGCAGATTTTAGCTATCTTAGCACAAGTCAAGCAATCTTAACACAATTCAAGCAAGCATGCAAAGAGTATATAAGCAGCGGAAAGTAAAGCATGCAAATTGCAAGAATGTAAAGGGAAGGGTTTGGAGAATTCAAACGCAATTTGGAGACACGATGATTTTTGAGCCGTGGTTCTGATAGGTTGTGCTATCGTACATCCACGTTGATGAAGACTTCAACCCATGAAGGGTAATGGTTGCGCGAGTCCACGGAGGACACCACTCTCCAAGAAGTAATAAATGGTGTGTTGATGATGAACTCCTTGCTCTTGTGCTTCAAATGATAGTCTCCCCAACACTCAACTCTCTCTCACAGTATTTGGATTTGGTGGAAATAACATTTGAGTGGAAAGCAACTTGGGGAAGGCTAGAGATCAAGATTCATATGGTAGGAATGGAATATCTTGGCCTCAACACATGAGTAGGTGGTTCCTTCTCAGAAACAGCAAGTTGGAAGTGTAGGTTTGTTCTGATGGCTCTCTCTACGAATGAAGAGGAGGTGGAGGGGTATATATAGCCTCCACACAAAATCTAACCATTACACACAACTTGCCAAACTCGGTGGGACCAAATTGATAAACTCGGTCGGACCGATTCAGCAAATCTAGTGACCGTTAGGATTTTCGGTGGGACCGACATGTAACTCGGTAGGACCGATATGGTTAGGGTTAGGGCATAACGTAATCTCGGTGATACCAATTACACAAACTTGGTGAGACCAATTTTTGTAATAAGCTAACCAGAGAGTTGGTCAGGTAAAATCGGTGGGACCGATTCGCTCATTTCGGTGAGACCGAAATGTTACGAAAAGGAAACAGGGAGTTTACATTGCAATCTCGGTGGGACCGATCGCTCATCTCTGTGGTACCAAAACTTTATGAAGGGAAACAAAGAGATTACAACCCCATCTTGGTGAGACCGACATCCCTATCGGTGAGACCAATTTGCCTAGGGTTTATGGCAGTGGCTATGACATCTGAACTCGGTGGCGCTGGGTAGAAAGAATTGGTAGGGTCGAGTTTGACTTTTGGGTTAGGTCATATGTGGATATGAGAAAGTAGTTGAGGGTTTTGGAGCATATCACTAAGCACTGTGGAGCAAGAAACTCATTAAGCAACACCTCATCCCTCCTTGATAGTATTGGCTTTTCCTATAGACTCAATGTGATCTTGGATCACTAAAATATAAAATGTAGAGTCTTGAGCTTTTGAGCTTGAGCCAATCCTTTTCTCTTTAGCATTTTGAGGGATCCACTTTTCTCATCCATGCCATGCCATTCATTGAGCTTTTCCTGAAATATTCATCTTGGAATAATGTTAGCCCAATGAGCTATATGTTGTTAGGAATTACCAAAACCACCTAGGGATTGTTGCACTTTCAATCTCCCCCTTTTTGGTAAGTGATGACAACATATATATCAAAGCTTCGACAAATGATAATAAGAGTGAAAAAATAGTCGCTTTGAGAAGTATGTGATAAGCAAGAGCTCCCCCTAAATTTGTGCATAGTTTAAGATTTGCTTTGGACTGCAAATGCACAAGGAGTTAGGCTCATGGGTTACTCTTCCATGTCACATACATCTTGGTGGAGCGCTCAAAATGATAATAACTGAATACATGCACTCATCACCAAGCAAAGTGAATGATCATATAGAGATAAACGAGATAATGTCATCCAACAAGCATAAATGTAGCATATGATCAAACGCATGATCATCAAGTATCACACGGACATAGAGTATCTGAAACAAGCAAATAAAGTTTAACCACCAAAGCACGAGAGAACAAAAAGCAACACTCTCTCTCTCGAAGCCTATGATCTATACATTTTTCTCCCCCTTTGGCAACAAGTTACCAAAAAGTTCATAGAAAATGCATAGCACTAGATCGACTCTCAGGCTTGATCTTCAGGTGGTGGTGTAGATAACACGCCAAGGACGAAAGCATCATTTGATGTAGATGGAGTTGGAGGTGTGGGTGTTGAAGCTGGTTGCACTGGAGTTGTAGGAGCTGTAGCTGGTGTAGATGAAGTGGCTCTGGTGTCTGTCACTGGCACTGCAACTGATCTCTGAGCTCTAGGCACTCTGGCAAATGCATCTGTGGTTGTCTTGCCCTTCCTCTCCTCCATGTCATCCTGAAGCTTCTCAACAACATACTGGATCTCAGTTACCTTCACATCCAAGTTATAGAACTTCTGCTCCCTGATCCTCTCCAGGCTCTCCTGGTTTTGAGTCAAGGTGGCCAGCCCTTTCTCAATCCTCAGAGTGGATGCAATCAAGTAGCCTAGTTGATCCTGTTTGCTCTTCAGAAAGTACTGAGATGCCTCTTCCATTGTTGGCACCTTGGTAGCCTTGTCTGTCCTTGCCTTCTCCTTCTTGGCTTGAGCATGCACAGAAGATGGTTCATCTTCATCCATAACCACTTGGTTATCCTCAAAGTCTGGATAGATAGAAAAATGTTCCTTGTCCAGCAAGTATGTGCATGTTCCCATCTTGGAGTTAATCATCTCCTGAATCTGTGGGGCATACCCACAACTTCTCTTCTGGTCAGCTGCTATCCTCTTGATTGTCTCAACAATGAGGCTCATGACTTCGAATTTCTGTGGCACATCAAACAAGTGTAGCAAGTTTATAGCATGGCCTCTGGTCATGTTGTGGTCACCTGACTTGGGCAATAGAGTATGCCTGAGGATCTAGTTGATAGTTGGGAGTCCTGACAAAAGATAATGTACAGATCCAAACTTATGTGTCTCAACTGCAGCATCTGGGATCTCCTTGTACATATGAGCCATGGAGTTGTGATCCATCTTCTTCTTCACATAGACATCCAAGTCATCTTCCTTCTCCTTAGGTGCATTGATTAGATTTTCCCATTCCTCAATAGTTGATTGGTACCTTGTACCTGCAGACATCCACACTATCCTGCCATCTGGATAGAAATGTGTTGTGGAGTAGAATTGCATTATGAGCTCATCATTCCACTTTGTGAGCTTCTGCCCAACAAAATCTACAACTCCACAAGCACTGAAACTGTCTTGCACACCAGGATAGTGTTCCTCATTTTCCTTCATGTAGGTCCAGTCGACCCACCTCATGTCACAAACTATAGGCTTCTTGTCCAACAACACTGTCTCATAGAAATCCTGTTGTTCCTTAGTATGGAACCTGTAGTCAACAGCAGTCCTTCTCCTGATAGCATAGGGATCAGACAACCTCCACTGTCTGAGTCCTGCATCCTTCCTCAGCTTCATGTTTTCAGCCACATGATGAGCATCATTGTGGTCTGGAATCTTTGGCTTCAACTTTCTCAGAACATGCTCTTCATCTTCTTCTTCTTCAGCAACAGTCTCAGGCACTAGGGCCTTGTTCTTCTCAGCAGCAGGTATGTTTCTAGTACTCCTCTTTGGTGCAATCTTGGGCTTGGAGGAAGCTTTGGGTGCTTCTTTGGGCTTTGATGATGCAGCCCCTGACCTTATAGCATCACCCATAAGCTTCTGAGCCTTGGGTGCTGGTGCAGCAACCTCTTCTTCCTCTTCCTCAGAGTCTCTCCTCATAGAGGTATTGCCAAGAACTTTGGCAGTGGTGGTTCTGACTCTCCTCTTCTTTTTGTCTTGACCAGCAGCTTCATCTTCTGACTCAATAGTAAACTTCATGGTTTCTCCAGTGGCAACCTTCCTGGGTTTGGAAGTGGGTACCCTTCTTGCAGGTGCCTTTTTCTGCACTACTGGCTTAGTGGCTGCACCTGACCCATATTCTTTCTTGACCACCTTCTTCTTGGAAGTGGCCTCATCCTCTACTGCCACATAGTCTTCATCCTCAGATTCTGAGGTTTTCTTCTTTCTAGCCCTGGTGGCAGCTTTAGGCAAATTGCTTGGGGTGCTCCTGCTGCCCTCATCTGAGGTACTAGAGGGACTAGTGCCCTCACTCATCTAAATCTACTCCTCTTCCCTGTTCTGGCTATCACTTTGATCATACATGTTGCAAACACTGACTGCTAACCCTGCGAATAGATGTAGATGAGATAGAGTGGATGAGCATCACAAAATATAGAGGTTTTTGCAAAAGAATGATTCAAAAACTTAGTTTTAGTTTTCCACAGAAAGCATTTCGGATCAACTGATTTGCAAACTCGATGATACCGAAGCAGCTTTTGGAACCTAAACAGTGAACTCGGTCAGACCGAGTCACAGTTCGGTGGCACCAAGACTGCTAGGGTTTCACAAAGTCCTGAACTCCGTCGCACCGATTTGCAATTCTCGGTCAGACCGAGAATCACTTGTGCAATGGCCTTAGCCGAATCGGTGGAACCGGGTTCTGCAACTCGGTGGGTCCGAGATGGTTTCGGCGGAAACCTAACCCTAAATTTCCAGTTCACTTCTAATCTAAGGATTGTTTTGACTATATAGACTCGTTTCAAACGTGGCAACAATCATAATGAACACAATGTGCTAGGAATCGGACGGGGATAGCACTGTGATCGAGTCCATACCCTAGCTTGGAGATGAACTCGCTACGGTGGCAATGGCGGGGGTGAATTCCGTTGACGGCGGCGGAGACCAGCGACTGGAGGCGGCTGGCGACGAGGAGGACGATCCGGAGACCCTAGAGGCAGAGCGAGCTATGCGCGGGCGAAGGGGTTTGGAGAAAGTTTCCTAATTTTTGCTCGTTAGTATATATAGCCCGACCCTGTCGGTGTGACCGAGTGGAACACCTCGATGGCACCGAGATGCATAACTGCTGACAGTTACAGCAACTCGGTGTGACCGAAAATTTCAAATTGGTTGCACCAAGAGTGAAAACCTAGATCGACTTAGTGATCTCAGTATGACCGAAATGGAGGAATCGGTCAGACCGAAACGCACAAAGATGTTTTGGAAGTTTAAGTCTATGACGAATCGGGGACTCCGAGTGCTCCTCACACAGAGTGGTTCGAATCTGACTTGATCAAATTTTGTGATGTAGCCCGAATAGAGTTTGAGACGAGAAAAGCATAGATAGCTAGAGAAGGTTCTTAGGCATTCTTGTTCATCCACTTGGCAAAAGAAAAAGAAACCAATCTAACAAAACAACAAGTGGATGTCCTCGAATGAGTAAAATATGCAACCAACATGCTCACACAATAAAATGGCAAATGAAATATGTGGCAAAGCATGCCCAACCAATTCTAGCATCTATCAAACAATTGGCGATGACTAGGTCATCTATATATGAGTATATTGACTTAGGAGTCAAATGAGAACATTTGATCATAGGTCATACTTATCGTTTAAGCTCAAGTGGGGTTACCACTTTTACATACTGCATTGATGTGTTCACACCATTAGAGTTGCTTTGACTCAATTCTTAGAGTTACGCTCCCCCTAGATGTGAGATCCCCCCTTAGAGGGATAAACTAACCTTGGGTTTTGTCGATGATGACTTCATGTAGGTGTTGAAGATGTGGATGCTCAATGTTGATGTAGATCATTTGGAGAAATCCCTTGGAGTGAGTTGCACTTTCAATACCTACACGGGTTAGTCCCACAAGAACAAACAAGGATATCCATAGACATAGAGTGATGCACACACAAGATGATGTCTATGAAAGCATTAGGTTACCTTGTCCCTTGTCTTACCAACAAGAGGGTTTGTGACTCCTTGAACTAGTGCAAGATGTGGAAGTTGATTGCACTTGTTGTTGCCAAAATGATATGAGTGAAATATGTTGGCGGAGTCACCCTCAAGAACTCTCTGGTTCTTCTTCTTCGGGATCCACATCATCTTGATGGGAATCCTTGGAGTTGTAGTTGTACTCGATGAAGTAGAGCTTGACGTAGTCTTGGGAACCCACTTGACCAAGGCCTTAGGAGCTTCTTCAAATGCATCAATATCCTCTTGAAGCTTGTCCTTGCCTTTTTGCTTGTGGTCTTGTGGTGGAAGATCATCTTGAGCTTGTGTCCCCTTGAAGGAAGTAGGATCATACTTCTCTTGTTGAGGAACAAACTTCATCTTGGGGTATTGATCTTCTTCCCACTCAACTCCATTGTCATTGAACTTTCGTTCAAAACTAACACCTTGGTTCTTCCGGTGCCTTCCTTGCTTGCGTACAATTTCCTCAAATTGCTTACTCCCGGCAAGGCTCTTGTAAACACCTTTCTCTATAATTCCCTTCAATAAGTTATTTTCTTGCTCAAGTGTAACTTGGCTAAGAGAATCATTAGTGGAATCAAGAGAACTACTAGAAGCAACAGTATTTGATTTAGCATGATTATTGTTACTACTAGAGGAAGCATCCTTCTTGTTCTTGTTAATGGACTTGACTTGAGGCATGTAAGTAGATAAGAGTAAACGCTTGGCAATGTAATAAGAACTTTTCTTACGGAGATAATCATTGATTGCCTTTAAGAACTCATGCTCTTGCTCAAGGTTGACCTTTTCAAAGCGTAACTTCTCATGAGTCCTTAAAAGTTCTCGATGATCTTCTAAGATAGTTTCATGAGCTAACATAAGAGTGTTTAGTTATTTTGTTAGAAGCTCAATCTTGTCCTTATCATTTTCATTCGTTTTATCTTGATTAGCATGATTAATTGACGTTTCATCATAGTATTTATCACTAGAGTTGTTAACAAGTAAATCATCATCACCTAGCAAGTCATCTTCATCACTATTGAAATCAACATACTCGGGGGGTGTTACCTTTGGGCCTTTAGCCATTAAGCATCTTCCAATTCCTTCATTGGGTGAATCAAATATGTCGTAGGAGTTGGTTGACACAAGTACTAGACCGGCAACACCTTCATCTTGAGTATATTCGGAGTCGGAGTGATAGCTTCTCTCAGAGTGATTGTCGGAGTCGGAGCCGGATACCCATTCACCAACATGAGCTTGATGACTTCATTTTGTGTAGCTCCTTGATGACTTGTCCTTCCTTTCTAAATCCTGGCTTCTCCGGGATGTTCTTCGTTCATAACGATCATCTATACTCCTCCTCTCTCTTGGTGGTGATTCTTCTCTTCTACTTCTCCTCTTGGGTGATTCTTCTCTTCTTTTGTGGGGTGCCGTATACTCATTGGAATAGTGTCCGGGTCTCCCACAATTGTAGCAATTGCATTCTCAACTAGAAGATCTTTTATCATTGTAGGACCTTGACTTGGAGCTTCTTTCTTTGCTTCTACTCTTGTAGAACTTGTTGAAGTTCTTCACCATTAAGCTCAATTCTTCATTGAAGGTTTGTTTCTCACTTGATGATGTGGGGACTTCACATGAGGCTTTGTAAGCACCACTTGACTTGTTGTGAAGTTCCTCCTTATCCTTGAGTGACATCTCATGAGCAACAATTCTTCCAATGACTTCCCTTGGCTTGAGATCTTTGTAATTTGGCATCATTTGGATCAATGTGCACACGGTATAATATTTTCCGTCCAAAGCTCTTAGGATCTTCTTGATGATGAATTTGTCGGTCATCTCTTCACTTCCTAAGCCGGCAATCTCTTTTGTGATAAGAGCAAGCCTAGAGTACATTTCAGCGATACCTTCACCATCCTTCATTTTGAACTTGTCAAGTTGACTTTGGAGCACATCCAACTTGGATTCTTTGACGAAGTCGGTACCTTCATGCATATCAATCAAAGTATCCCAAATTTCCTTTGCATTCTCAAGACGGCTGATTTTGTTGAATCTTCGGGGCACAGTCCGTTGAAGAGGATATCACAAGCTTGAGCGTTGTATTGCAGCATCTTCAACTCTTCCACACTAGCTTCACGGTTTGGTTCTCTCCCATCAAAGAATTCACCTTGCAAGCCAATACACACAATAGCCCAAACGGCGGGGTTATGTACAAGAATATGCATTTTCATCTTATGATTCCAACTAGCAAAATTAGTACCATCAAAGTAAGGACCTCTACGGTGATAATTTCCCTCGCTAGACGCCATACTCTCCTAGGTTGTGAAACCAACGCTATGACCACCAAAAGCTATGGAAATCAAAGCAAATGGAGACCAAAGCTCTGATACCACTTGTAGGATCGAAATTATGTCTAGAGGGGGGTGATTAGACTACTTGACCAAATAAAAACTTATCCTTTTCCCAATTTTAGTCTTTGGCAGATTTTAGCTATCTTAGCACAAGTCAAGCAATCTTAACACAATTCAAGCAAGCATGCAAAGAGTATATGAGCAGCGGAAAGTAAAGCATGCAACTTGCAAGAATGTGAACGGAAGGGTTTGGAGAATTCAAACGCAATTTGGAGACACGGTGATTTTTGAGCCGTGGTTCCGATAGGTGGTGCTATCGTACATCCACATTGATGGAGACTTCAACCCATGAAGCGTAACGGTTGCGCGAGTCCACGGAGGGCTCCACCCACGAAGGGTCCACAAAGAAGCAACCTTGTCTATCCCACCATGGTCGTCGCCCACGAAGGACTTGCCTCACTAGCAGTAGATCTTCATGAAGTAGGCGATCTCCTTGCCCTTACAAACTCCTTGGTTCAAATCCACAATCTTGTCGAAGGCTCCCAAGTGACACCTAGCCAATCTAGGAGACACCACTCTCCAAGAAGTAACAAATGGTGTGTTGATGATGAACTCCTTGCTCTTGTGCTTCAAATGATAGTCTCCCCAACACTCAACTCTCTCTCACAGGATTTGGATTTGGTGGAAAGAAGATTCGAGTGGAAAGCAACTTGGGGAAGGCTAGAGATCAAGATTCATATGGTAGGAAAGGAATATCTTGGCCTCAACACATGAGTAGGTGGTTCCTTCTCAGAAACAGCAAGTTGGAAGTGTAGGTTTGTTCTGATGGCTCTCTCTACGAATGAAGAGGAGGTGGAGGGGTATATATAGCCTCCACACAGAATCTAACCGTTACACAGAACTTTCCAAACTTGGTGGGACCGAATTGATAAACTTGGTCGGACCAATTCAGCAAATCTAGTGACCGTTAGGATTTTCGGTGGGACCGACATGCAACTCGGTAGGACCGATAAGGTTAGGGTTAGGGCATAACGTAATCTCAGTGAGACCGATTACACAAACTCGGTGAGACCAATTTTGGTAATAAGCTAACCAGAGAGTTGGTCAGGTAAACTCGGTGGGACCGATTCACTCATTTCGGTGAGACCGAAATATTACGAAAAGGAAACAGGGAGTTTACATTGCAATCTCGGTGGGACCGATCACTCATCTCGGTGGTACCGAAACGTTACGAAGGGAAACAGAGAGATTACAACCCCATCTCGGTGAGACCGAGATCCCTATCGGTGAGACCGATTTGCCTAGGGTTTATGGCAGTGGCTATGACATCTGAACTCGGTGGCGCCGGGTAGAAAGAATCGGTAGGGCCGAGTTTGACTTTTGGGTTAGGTCATATGTGGATATGAGAAAGTAGTTGAGGGTTTTGGAGCATATCACTAAGCACTGTGGAGCAAGAAACTCATTAAGCAACACCTCATCCCTCCTTGATAGTATTGGCTTTTCCTATAGACTCAATGTGATCTTGGATCACTAAAATATAAAATGTAGAGTCTTGAGCTTTTGAGCTTGAGCCAATCCTTTTCTATTTAGCATTTTGAGGGATCCACTTTTCTCATCCATGCCATGCCATTCATTGATCTTTTCCTGAAATATTCATCTTGGAATAATGTTATCCCAATGAGCTATATGTTGTTAGGAAATACCAAAACCACCTAGGGATAGTTGCACTTTCAGGGGGGCACCCCATGGACATACAAGTTGATCATTGATCTTTAGCCGTGTGCGGTGCCCCCCTCCACCATAATCCACCTCGCTCATATCGTAGCGGTGCTTAGCCGAAGCCCTGCGTCGATAACTTCATCAACACCGTCATCACGCCGTCGTGCTGATGGAACTCTCCCTTTAAGCTCTACTAGATCGTGAGATCGTGAGACGTCACCGAGCTGAACGTGTGCAGATCGCGGAGGTGTCGTACGTTCGGTACTAGGATCGGTCGATCGTGAAGACGTACGACTACATCAACCGTGTTGTCATAACGCTTCCGCTTACGGTCTACGAGGGTATGTGGATGACACTCTCCCCTCTTGTTGCTATGCATCACCATGATCTTTCGTGTGCGTAGGAAATTTTTTGAAATTACTACATTCCCCAACACGATTATGCCAGGATGAAGAAGCCCTGTCTATCTTCTCATCAGAAGGAGCAGTTGAAGGATGGTTACATTACTCCCCACAAGATCAAACTAACTTCAGCTCAGAAGGACTGACAGGTCTCCATTTTGTTACTGTGATGTGCAAGTACAATGTTGTTCTAGGATTCTTTCCGGTGAGTTCCATTTTTCCAAAAGTGTGCTCTATATGGACCATGTAGGTGCCTGTTTAAACTGTCAATTCATAGTATAGTTTGCTTTATACTAATCACTTTTTTTGTATTTGTGCAAACAGGGGTGCTCAGCTTGATTTCAATGGGAACTGCACAAAATGTTCATGAATACATCGAATCATTCATTTCCACCACAAGAAAGGAGGTGCCGATAAGTTCAAGGCGTTGCAACATATAAGGGCGAAATCATACAAGCTACACGCGAATTTGGTTGATTTTGGTGGAACTGCACAAAAAGAACAGCTGGTTTATTTAGCATGAGGTGCCATGTCAATGTCCGTACTAATGGCAAACCCTGCCCATTCCACAATCGTAGTCATTTGATATTTTGGAATGGGACAACCTTGTCAAATTTTGCTCATTGATGTTAGCAAGAAGACACGCGTTTGATATTTTTGAATGGGACGCCCTTTGCTGTCAGCAGTGTCGATCGATTTTTCTTTATTCTTTAGTTGTGAAGTAAATATTGGCTCTGACATGTGAATCGCTGAGATGCATAATCATCGATTGTTTTGAAAGTTCTCTATGAATTGCCAGGCCTGTGTGTTTGATTGCAATGTACAGGTATGCTAAAAAGCTGATAAACTCTTTGTACTCCTTCTGTTGCTTTTTACATCGCACATTGTGAAAGGGCATACTTTTTTCTATAAGATTGGTCAAAGTAGAGATACTTTGACTGCAGACAAAACTTGTATGCAGACTAGAAAGGACCGGAGGAAGTACATGTGAAACTGCTGCAAATGAGGTGATCACCCTGGGAATAATGCTAGTACGTATTGTTTTGCATGTTCATCCAATGCCAGTGATACAAGAATTCGAACTAATCGAAATAAATTCATTCATACACGGTCGGATTTCATATAAACATGCCGGATTTCATTACATTTCATACATTCTTCAACAAAAAAGGCGTGCGCTGGAGGTATAATTAATTAACTGAAGCTACCCACCTGTGTCTGGCTGAGCCGAACAGAAGCTTCTTCTCCAGTGGACTGAGATTCAGTGACTTAACTGCAGGTGCAGGTGCATAACTGACATGTGTCCTAGATGCCTGTTGGGCCCACGTGTCAGTCAGCCAACTTCACCAGCAGTTAAGTAGAAGCAGCGTCCTTCTCCAACATAGCTCTCCGACTCCACGTCGCTGCAAAGAAGCTAATAGGCCGTCAATGGTCAACCCGCCTAGCTTCGCTTCAACCGGAGGGTAGCAGCGGTGACCTTACTTGGACCCGAGCGGCGGCAACCTACCGTATTCTACTCTTCCTCTTTTTCTGTGTGGCGCGACCTCGTTGGCAGCGGGGCGAGGCCTCGACGGAGCCGGCAATGTCCTCTGTCTCGTTGCCGGTGGGGCGGCGCCTCGGCAGAGCGGGGGAAATCCTCCCCCTTGTTGCCGGCAGGGTGGGGCCTCGGCTAAGCCGGCAATGTCCACAGCCTCATTGGCAGGGTTGGGCCTCGGCGGAGCCGCCGGTATCCTCTGCCTCATTGTTGGCGCCGCGGGGCCTCGGTGGAGTAGGGCCTCGTCGACGCCAGCGGAGCAGGGACTCGTCGGAGCCGGCATTGTCCTCTGCATCGTCCTCGGTCTCGCCAAACAGCGCCTCACCCGCTTCATCGCCCTCTTTGTAGGCGACCGCAGCCTCCGCCACCCGCATGCGGTACCGCCAATGCTCGAGGCAGCCCTCATGGGCGGAGCGGTACGAGTCGAGCAGCGCCTCCTGCTCTACCCGCTCTGCGGTGATCTGCTCCTCCGCCTGCAAGTGCTCCTGGAGGAGATGGTGGTTGCAGGCGGCATCCGCATGCGCCTCCCGGAACTGCCCCTCACGCTTCTGCCTCACCATCTCCATGTATTGGGCATGGGCCTCGCCGATGGTCATGGTGCAATGCACCTACGAGGATGGTGCCGAGGAGGGGGTTGGTGCCGGATCTTTGACTACCATGTTCTCCATTGGGACGTCGTCATCCTCCAGCTGCCTGCCGGCCAGCCAGTTGGCAGCAATGGCTGCCATCTCCTTGTGGTCCGTTGTCCGCCCGTCCCGAAGAGCGTTAGAGCGCGAGGAAGCCATGGTGGGTAGTAGTGGTGTGGACAGGAGAAATGGAACGGAGATGGATGACTGTGGCTATGGCCGGCGCAGCAGTTTATATAGCAATGGTGGGTGGCGGACGGACGGATGTGTGGCACCGGAGTAACCGCCTCGGCAACCACGTATCATTAATGTGGGCGGCAGACGGACTGACGGACGACACTTTTGTAATTTGAAGGCGGAGCAATCGCCTGCACCGGGAAGCGGGGCGGGCGGCACTGACCGTTAAGAGCGGAAAGCGCGCATGGGCGAGGGAGGTGGTCTGGGTGGGACAGGGCAATCAGACTCGTGCTTGGCAGCGGGTCAGTCCAGCAGCCAGACATGCTGGCTCACCAGCGAGCTCGCCGAGCTAAGCGACGACAATCAGACGATGGACGTAGCTTCCGACCAGGAGCCGGCGCCACTGTCCAAGCCGGTTCATGCCGTGTTCACCATAGAGCAGGTGCGGCCGCACTTCGACACCCTAATGGTGGAAGAGCTACCGGCACAAGGGGACCTATGTTGCAACCTCCGTCTCCTCAACGAGCACCGGTGAACAAGCGAAATACAATGAACTCGCGGACATGTGGCCCTATGATCCTGGCTTCCCGAATGAGCAGCGGGCACTGTATCAGACCATCCTTAGGGCCCGCGAGGCCCTCTCCGTTGTCCTTTGAGTTTTTGCGCTAGTCGTGGCGCTGCCGTCTCACGTTGTCAACATGGTCAACGGACATGAGGAATGAGGAGATGACTTTACTTGGATAGGATGACAGTGGGGACTCACCAGGGCCATAGCCGCACGTACGCAAGTGCCTCCTTATTATATACAACTGTAATTTTTTTGCTTCCTCCTGGTTTCCTGACATCACGTTCCCACACCATTGTCAACCTGTGTAGTCAATAAAGGAGAGAATTGCACAAGGAGCGGCCGATAGCTGGGACCAAGCAGCTCGAGTAGTATTTGTGTTTTTGAGGTGTGAGCACTGCAGAGTTTTTCTTGAGCGATGTTTTCGTTGTTGTTCAGAGGAGAGCAAGGAATTAACTGGGCGGGCTGTGGCCCGTCTAGCCCAGGCCAGATATCCAGCCTAGATATTATTTTTTTTCGAGCTGAAAATGGCTAGCCTAGTTATAATTTTTTTTGAGGAATACCCAGGCAAGGTCAACTTGTTATTCTCTGCCCCGCTGGGCTGCAAATCTTTCCTAGGAGGGATGCATTAGGCTTAACAAGAAAATGGGCTTCAAGAAATAATAAATGGGATGTAATTATAAAAACTGGGCAGTAACTATAAAAAAATGCACCAAACACGTAATTACTTTATAAAATATTATTTCTGGATTTTCAAAATTTTAATCTCATTAATTGTTGCGCGCGCAATGTTTCATTGGATTTTTACGTAATACAAATTTATATTGAAATTGTATTTAATCTGACTAGAAATTTTGGGATAAAAATATTTTGGATCCCATCAAAATGTGGGAAATTTTATTGAATTCTGTTTTGAACGGTTGGTTGAAATTATTAATCATTTTCCTTGGTAGAAAATGGGCAGTACTTTTAACAAACTGCAAATGGGTTGTAGTAAATTCCATTAGAATTCAAAAATGGGCTGCACATTCTTACAAATCTCAAATGGGCTATAAGTTCTCTACCACACACTTGTGGGCTTACTAAGTTGACGCGTCCCCTCAAAAAAATAAGTTAACGCGTATGCAAGGCTTTGTCAACTTATAGTCAACACACGGTTCTAGCAATAGTGGCCATTGGATGTCCATCCAACGGATGTCGTGCTTCTTCTTCAATCTCGGATATTCTAGCTTCACCCGCCCAAAAAATGATTCCTCCCCCTAACATCTGGGGCACACCGTTTTGGAAGCTGACCTGTGGGCCTACTAAGTTGACGCGTACCAGGGGCTTTGTCAACTTAGTCAATATAAACGATTCTAGCTGCAGTGACCGTACGATGTCCACCAACGGCTGTCGTGCTTCTTCAACCTCTGGTGTTCTTGCTCCAGCCGCCCAAAGCAGCGCCAGTCGTGCCGCCTACTCCTGCCTCCCATGGCCGGTTGTGCTACCGCGGAGGCCTCACCGCCCCCTACTACTCCCACCGTTGGCCAGGTGAAAGCACAAGTGCTCCCTAGGTGGTTTTGGTAATTAATGTCAACATATCTCTTGTTGGACTAACACTTTTATCTAGTATGTTTCAGATAAGTTCAACAATGGAGTGGCATGGACTAAAGGATGTGGGAACTCCTTCAAGATGCTAAGGACAAAGGATTGGCTCAAGCTTCAAGCTCAAGACTCTTCATTTTATATTTTAGTGATCCAAGATCACATTGAGTCTATAGGAAAAGCCAATACTATCAAGAAGGGATGAGGTGTTGCTTAATGAGTTTCTTGCTCCACAGTGCTTAGTGATATGCTCCAAAACCCTCAACTACTTTCCCACTTCCACACATATGACCTAAACCTAAAGTCAAACTCGGCCCCACCGATTCTTTCTATCCGGCGCCACCGAGTTCAGATGTCATAGCCACTGCCACAAACCCTAGGCAAATCGGTCTCACCGATAGGGATCTCGGTCCTACCGAGATGGGATTGTAATCTCTCTGTGTATGTCCATTACCAAAATTGGTCTCACCGAGTTTGAGCAATCGATACTGCCGAGATTACAATGCAAACTTCCTGGTTGACTCCTTACCAAAATCGGTCTCACCGAGTTTGTGTAATCGGTCCAACCGAGTTTGCCTGACCAACTCTCTGGAAAGCTTATTGCCAAAATCGGTCTCATCGAGTTTGTGTAATCGGTCTTACCGAGATTATGTTATGCCCTAACCCTAACCATATCAGTCCTACTGAGTTGCATATCGATCCCACCGAAAATCCTAACGGTCACTAGATTTGCTAAATCGGTCCGACCGAGTTTGTTCATTCGGTCCCACCGAGTTTGGTAAATTGTGTGTAACGGTTAGATTTTGTGCGGAGGCTATATATACCCCTCCACCTCCTCTTCACTCGCGAAGAGAGCCATTAGATTGAAGCTACACTTTCAGCATACATTTTCTGAGAGAGAACTACCTACTCATGTGTTGAGGCCAAGACATTTCATTCCTACCATATGAATCTTGATCTCTAGCCTTCCCCAAGTTGCTTTCGACTCAAATCTTCTTTCCACTAGATCCACATCCTATGAGAGAGAGTTGAGTGTTGGGGAGACTATCATTTGAAGCACAAGAGCAAGGAGTTCATCATCAACGCACCATTTGTTACTTCTTGGAGAGTGGTGTCTCCTAGATTGGCTAGGTGTCACTTGGGAACCTCCGACAAGATTGTGGAGTTGAACCAAGGAGTTTGTAAGGGCAAGGAGATCGCCTACTTCGTGAAGATCTACCGCTAGTGAGGCAAGTCCTTCGTGGGCGACGGCCATGGTGGGATAGACAAGGTTGCTTCTTCGTGGACCCTTTGTGGGTGGAGCCCTCCGTGGACTCGCGCCACCGTTACCCTTCGTGGGTTGAAGTCTCCATCAACGTGGATGTACGATAGCACCACCTATCGGAACCACGCCAAAAACATCCGTGTCTCCAATTGCGTTTGAATCCTCCAAAACCCTTCCCTTTACATTCTTGCAAGTTGCATGCTTTACTTTCCACAACTCATATACTCTTTGCATGCTTGCTTGTTATGTATTGTGAATGTTAAACTTGTTCCTAAACTCCACTTAAACTTAAAGATCTTAAAAACTGCAACTTTGGTACTTAGTGTCTAATCAACCCTCCTCTAGACAACTCTTCTCAAGGTCCTACACCAGGCCATCCCTCCACTCACCCACACCCCCTATTATTTTGCGGTGACGGCAGCCTCACACCGCAGTCGAACCAGTGAACCCTCGTACTCCTATCCGTGTGGGCATCCACTGCCGCGTCTTCCCCGGCTCCGTGTCGTCCCCTTACTAGGCCTCGCTGTCGTCCACCGCCTTGGTGCTCTCAGCGCGGCGTGGTCAATATGGTCAATGACCGACTTCCATCGGAAGAGTACTGTACGTGGAGAGGCTGACAGCTGGGTCCACGGCCGCAACAAGGAAGTGCCTCCTTATTACGCGGAAAATAATGATTCCTCCACCTGATAGCAGGGACCCACCGGATGGGCCACCGTATTTCGTGAAAAAAAACATTGCCCCTGACTGCTGGGACCTACTAGCTACATCTTCGCACGCAAGGAAGTGCATCCATATTACAGGCAAAAAAATGATTCGCCCCCTGACTGCTGGGACCCACCAGCTACATCCTCGCACGCAAGGAAGTGCTTGACAGTCGGGACCCACCTGGTCGAAGCATACATAGCATTGTCATTCTGGTCGTGAACGTGTACGTACATAAGATCGGTCTGTCTGCAGGCTGCAGCGATGAACCGTGGCCGTGTAAGGAAGGGCATGTGTCGTAGTAGAGGCGCGCACGTAGCATGTACATGTATGTACATCGGCCAGGGTGCAAGAAATAAAATATGGCCACGTACGTACATACGGGCGGGGTCTCGAGCACGTACTCGCGCATATGTATACGGACGGCCAGGGCTAGTGTACATGGAGAGGCAACGGACGGCAGCAACAGTATCCTATTCATCGGGCAGCGAACCGGCTGGGTCGGAATGGAGAAACAACGTCCTGTTCATCGGGAGGCAACCGACTGGGTTGGAATACGTCGTGTTCATAGGGAGCCAACCGGCTTGGACGGAGCAGCCAATGGAAATGAGGCTTGGCGTACCGCAGAACGGAGGAAACGGCCTTGTGTTCAACCGGCCACGGTCGAAATGGGATCCTGTTCATTGGGAGGGGTCTGGCGTACCACAAAACAGAGGAAACAGACTTCTATTTGACCTCCTACGGTCGAAACGGGGTCCTGTTGACCGGGAAGGGTGTGGCGTACCGCAAAACGTAGGAAACGGACTTATGTTGGAGCGCTATGGTCGAAACGGGGGTCCTGTTCATCGGGAGGGGTGTGGCGTACCACAAAACAGGACTCCACGGGATACTGTTAATCTCCACTGTCGACCTCCTCCAGCCTCCACGGGCTACTATTCATCCATCGTCGACCTCCTCTAGCCTCCACCTGCGACTTTTCATCCATGGGCTCCTGTTCATCTAGCCTCCACCGCGCGCTCCTCCACCGGCTACTGTTCAACCAGCCCTCTCCATGGGGTCCTGTTCAACAACCCCTCCACGGGCTACTGTTCATCCAACCCTCCACCGGCAACTATTCAACCAGCCCTCCACAGGGTCGTCCTGTTCATCCAGCCCTCCACAAGGTCCTGTTCATCCACCCCCAACTGGTTCGATCGGGGTCCTGTTCATCCAAAGGCAACACCACGAGGTCCTGTTCATCCACCCCCACCGGGAACTGTTCATCCAAACCCCCCAACAACACACACTGATCGGCTTCAGTTAGCAGCAGTAGCAAAGGAATCACTCGGGTTCAGTTAACAGCAAGGGATCGATCGCTCGGGTTCAGTAACGTAGATAGTGCAATCGCTTGGGTTTAGTTAGAGCCCAACGCCTCTCGCACCCACGTGTGTACGTGTACGAGAGAAACATGCATCGCTCGGCCCTTGACCACCCACCGTAACCGGGAACTCCCTGATATTTTCCTCTCCCTCGCTTCTACCATAGTTTTTCGTCATGCACGGCCCCAAAGAATGTCATGCATCTGCGTCTCCGGCCCGCCCAAGACGAAAAGCCCATTTTCTGTCATGATTTTTTGTCATAGAAGTAGGATCCCACCACATCTATGATGATACCTAGTTTTGTCACAATTATCGTCATAGAAGTGTCATAAGTATGACCGAAAAAAATTCGTTCGGCCCAAAATGTCATGGATGTGTCTTTTTTTGTAGTGTCCTTTGAATGAGTTGGTGTATGTCAAACAACCTCTGGGATTCGAGGATCCGAAGATCCTCAATCATGTGTACAAACTCAAAAATGCACTGTATGGCCTTAAACAACCCCAAGTGCGTGGTATGAGCACCCTAGCGAGTTGTTACAAGATCATGGGTTTGAAATTGGGAAAATCAATCCCAGTCTTCTTACTAAGAGGGTCAAAGGGGATTTTTTTTCATATGCCAACTATATGTTGATGATATTATATTTGGTTCTCCTAACAAATCTTTCAATGACGAGTTTGCCGCACTAATGACCGAGAAGTTTGAGATGTCTATGATGGGAGAGTTGAAGTTCTTTCTCGGGTTTGAAGTCAAGCAAAGAAGATAAGGAACATTCATCAACCAAGCCAAGTATACCGAAGACATGCTCAAGAGATTCAAACTAGATGATGTCAAGCCGATCAAGTTTCCCATGCCAACCAAATGCAAGCTTGATAGTGATTCCAATGGTAAAGCGGTGGATCAAAAGGTATATCGTTCCATCATTGGATCCTTGCTTTATCTTTGTGCATCTAGACCGGATATCATGTTGAGTGTGGGAATTTATGCACGATTTCAAGCTGCACGTAAGGAAAGCCACTATGTGGCGGTCAAGCAAATCTTTTGATATTTGGCTCATACCCTAAACTTTGGCCTATGGTACCCCAAAGGAGCAAGCTTTGATCCCATTGGTTACTCGGATTCGGATTGGGCGGGAGATTGTGTGGACAGGAAGTCAACTTCCAGAGGGTGCCAATTCCTTGGTCGCTCTTTGGTGAGTTGGTCTTCGAAGAAGCAAAATTGTGTGTCTCTCTCATCCACATAGGCCGAATATGTAGCTACCGCAAGTTGTTGTGCACAGTTACTATGGATGAGGCAAACTTTAAAGGATTATGGTGTCACTTGTGACAAAGTGCCTCTTCTATGTGACAATGAAAGTGCTATCAAGATCTCCCTCAACCCGGTGCAACATAGCAAGACGAAGCATAATCAGATTCGTCATCATTTCATTAGGGATCACATCAAGTGGGGAGATATTGATATCGTCTACATCAACACTCAAGAGAAACTAGCTGATATCTTCACCAAGCCTCTAGATGAAGCAAGATTTCGCGAGTTAAGGCATGAGCTAAATATCATTGATTTGAGCAATGTGGCTTGAATCTAGGCACACCCCACCACATTAATCATCATATCTTACTCTAGATGTAGGCATGGATTTAGGGGGGTGTTGTTCTCTCAATGAACTCTTCCTCCCCCTATTATGCCAAAATTAACCCAATCTTTCACATTAGCCATTCTTGATGGTACTTGTGCTTCAAAGACGAGTTTTGGTCATGGGCCCAAGGTTAAAATCATCGTGATGCCATACCAATTGACTCAAACATAGGTGGCCTCAGCCACTGATGACCTACAAGTGTAAGGGATCTATCGTAGTCCTTTCGATAAGTAAGAGTGTCGAACCCAACGAGGAGCAGAAGGAAATGATAAGCGGTTTTCAGTAAGGTTTTCTCTGCAAGCACTGAAATTGTAGGTAATAGATAGTTTTGTGATAAGATAAATTGTAACGAGTAACAAGCAATGAAAGTAAATAAAGTACAGCAAGGTGGCCCAATCCTTTTGTAGCAAAGGATAAGCCTGGACAATTTCTTATAATGAGAAAGGAGCTCCCGAGGACACATGGGAATTATCGTCAAGCTAGTTTTCATCACGCTCATATGATTCGCGTTCGGTACTTTGATAATTTGATATGTGGGTGGACCGGTGCTTGGGTACTACCCTTACTTGGACAAGCATCCCACTTATGATTAACCCCTATTGCAAGCATCCACAACTACAAAAGAAGTATTAAGGTAAACATAACCACAGCATTAAACATATGGATCCAAATCAGCCCCTAACGAAGCAATGCATAAACTAGGGTTTAAGCTTCTGTCACTCTAGCAACCCATCATCTACTTATTACTTCCCAATGCTTTCCTCTAGGCCCAAATAATGGTGAAGTGTCATGTAGTCGATGTTCACATAACACCACTAGAGGAAAAGACAACATACATCTCATCAAAATATCGAACGAATACCAAATTCACATGACTACTAATAGCAAGACTTCACCCATGTCCTCAGGAACAAACGTAACTACTCACAAAGCATACTCATGTTCATAATCAGAGGAGTAATAATATGCATTAAGGATCTGAACATATGATCTTCCACCAAGTAAACCAATTAGCATCAACTACAAGGAGTAATCAACACTACTAGCAACCCACAGGTACCAATTTGTGGTTTGGATACAAGATTGGATACAAGAGATGAACTAGGGTTTTGATAGGAGATGGTGCTGGTGAAGATGTTGATGGAGATTGACCCCCTCCCGATGAGAGGATCGTTGGTGATGACGATGGTGATGATTTCCCCCTCCCGGAGGGAAGTGTCCCCGCCAGAACAGCTCTGCTGAAGCTCTAGATTGGTTCCGCCAAGGTTCCGCCTTGTGGTGGCGGAGTTTCGTCCCGTAAGCTTGCCCACGATTTTTCCAGGGTAAAAGCCTTCATATAGCAGAAGATGGACACCGGGGGACCACCAGGGGGCCCAGGAAACAGGGGGCGCACCCAGTAGGGGTGGGCGCGCCCCCTACCCTCCTGGCTAGGGTGTGGGCCCCCTGAGGTGTTTCTTCTGCTCAATAATTCTTATTTATTCCAAAAATAAGTTTCGTGGAGTTTCAGGATTTTTGGAGCAGTGCAGAATAGGTTTCCAATGTTTGCTCCTTTTCCAGCCAGAATTCCAGCTGCCGGCATCCCCCCTCTTCATGGTAAGCCTTGTAAAATAAGATAGAATAGCCAGAAGTATTGAGATATAATGTATAATAACAGCCCATAATGCAATAAATATTGATATAAAAGCATGATGCAAAATGGACGTATCAGCCACCGCCCTCTCTTGAGAGGTGCTTGTTCGAGTAGTTTCCTTAGGGCGTTGTTTGTGCTTTGAGTTACTCCAAGTTGCCCTTGGTTTGTTTGTCTTTCAAACTTGGAGTATCTCTTTACCGTGCTTTCCTTTTGAGTCTTCATCCCAAGCCTATCTCTATGCTTCAACCAGCCAAGTTTTGCATAAGCCATCTTTAATTTCTGGGCTGTTCTGTCTCCCTGCCAGCGGTACTACCGTTCCATTCAGCAGTACTACCGCTCGTGCGGTACTACTGGGCCTCCTGCCCGGCTATAGTATCGGGGCGGTACTACCGCTACTCCTAGAGGTACTACCGCTTAGCGGGACGCTGTGGGGGTTAAGCGTCGGGCAGGGGAAGTTCTAACTCCCCCATACCCTTTCGCTCTCCCTCCCCATGCCTCTCGCTCACACATGCGACGAAGTTCTGCCTCGGCCGCCACTCCGGCTGGCCGATTCCTTGCCGTCTTCAGCATGTCCGGTGGAGTCCTTCCCACGACCTCCTCTCGCCATGGAACCCGGTATTGCCCCCATTCATTATTCCTAGGGTTCTATCTTTCAAATCTCGGTTTCTCAGGCAATGCATGTTGGTTTATCAATTTTTGGCTAAATCGGGGCTTGAGTAGGATGTTGAATGACCGCTAAATAGGAGGATTGGAGTTTTAATTGAGCATTTTTGAATTTGTGACCTCCGGTACTATCAGATCTTGGAAGGTCGTGCATCAGTTCCCAGAGTGGTACTACCGCTCCAGGAACAGCGGTACTACCACTCTGACGGTACTACTGCCCCTGTTCCTCTGCTCGAGGCCCCAGCTTCCAGAATGCTCACCTAAGCCTTCCTTTCTCACTTTTGGTTCTCCTTGGCTTATGCATAGTTTGTATTCATGCTTTTCCTTGCGGTTTTGTGTCTCTTCAGGTGGTAGTAGCTTCAAGGTTCATCGCAAGAATGTGAATCCCCCATCCAAGCATGGGCGCACCCATTTTGGTAGAGTTATTCATTCAGAAGATGAAGCAGAGGTTGCCCCCACACCGCCGCCTATTTGTCGTCGTTCTGCCAAGAACAAGGGAAAATCCAATGTCAAGTCAGCTGCTCGCAAGAAGAAGGAACCTGTCAATATAGCTGCTGAGTTGCAAGCAAAATGAGTATTGGAAATACCCTGAGAAAAATCCCTACCTCCTTCCTCATGATCCCTCTTTGGTTGGCACTCCATTCTGGACCAAGGACCAATTTCTTGTGTACTTTGACCAGCTGAAGGGAAGGAAGAACCTGTTTGTGAAGATAAAGTCAAACAACATGGCACATAAGGAGAAGTACCATCCATATTTTGGAGAACCCCGTGCCCTTTGTGCACAGCTCAACATCGTGCCCCTCGTGACTTTCAACTATGACTTCAGTGCAGAGTTGGTAGCACATTTCTTTGCAACCATATGGTATGGCACAAACATCATGCGCACTATGATCTGGATGACCAATGGCAGGCAGTTGCACACCACTTGGGGTGCATTTATGGAGCTTCTGGGATATTCTTACGAGTTGCTGTGGAAGCCCCTTGGCCTTCGTCCTCACCATGAAGAGGGGCCTACTCACAAGTATAAGTTGCATCCCCATATGATCATTACCAAGACGGAGAAAGGTGTCAAGAAGGAGATGAAGCCTTTGTTTGACATTATGCATCACATTTTCCGGCACACTCTCTTTCCTCGTATTGTCAACTTTGACATGGTGCATGGGCACCTTGTGGATATGTTACTGTTATGTCACTCTGAGAAGGGAATGGATGGAGTCTTGGATGTCTCTCGTGTCATGTGGAAGGAGCTAGTGAATGCTACTTATGGAGATCATTGCCCGATTTATGCTCCCTTCATCTTGAAGTTGGTTCAAACTACCTGGAGCTCAACTTTCCCTGGTGAGCCTCTTGAGACTGGACCCTTTACTTCTCATGACATCCTCAACTTGCGTCAAAAGAAGCTTTGGGCCTCTACTACTCGTCCTGAGGCGGCAGTTCCTTCTGCTTCTGGAGAGGATCAGGGTGATGATGGTGATTTTGCTCCAGGCACTGAGCATTTCTCTGGTTAGTCAGGTTGGGCAGCTAAGCTCAAGCACAAGGTGAAGAAGCTCTTTTGCCTTCAGACCGATGTTCAGCACAAAATGTACTTGGCACATGTGGATGCCAAGAAGGCTCGTCGAGAGAGGAAGGCTATTATTGAAGGAAATATGCACTAGAGGCAATAATAAAGTTGTTATTTTATATTTCCCTCTTTCATGATAAATGTTTATTATTCATGCTAGAATTGTATTAATCGGAAACTTGATACATGTGTGAATACATAGACAAAATATTGTGTCCCTAGTAAGCCTCTACTAGACTAGCTCGTTAATCAAAGATGGTTAAGTTTCCTAACCAAGACATGTGTTGTCATTTGATGAACGGGATCACATCATTAGTAGAATGATGTGGTGGACAAGACGCACCCGTTAGCTTAGCACAATGAACGTTCAGTTTTATTTCTATTGATTTCTTCATGTCAAATACATATTCCTCCAACTGTGAGACTATGCAACTCCCGGATACCGAAGGAATGCCTTGTGTGCTATCAAACGTCACAACGTAACTGGGTACTTATAAAGATGCTCTACAGGTATCTCTGAAGGTGTTTGTTGGGTTGGTATAGATCAAGATTAGGATTTGTCACTCCGAGTATCGGAGAGGTATCTCTGGGCCCTCTCGGTAATGCACATCATAAGAAGCCTTGCAAGCAAAGTGACTAATGAGTTAGTTGCAGGATGATGCATTACGGAACGAGTGAAGAGACTTGTCAGTAACGAGATTGAACTAGGTATGAAGATACCGATGATCGAATCTCAGGCAAGTAACATACCGATGGCAAAGGGAATAACGTATGATGTCATAACGGTTCGACCGATAAAGATCTTCGTAGAATATGTAGGAGCCGATATGAGCATCCAGGTTCCTCTGTTGGTTATTGACCGGAGAGGTGTGTCGTTCATGTCTACATAGTTCTCGAACCCGTAGGGTCCGCACGCTTAACGTTCGATGACGAGTTTGTATTATATGCATTATGTGATTTGGTGACCGAATATTGTTCGGAGTCCCGGATGAGATCATGGACATCACGAGCAGGCTCGAAATGATCGAGAGGTGAAGATTGATATACATGAAGATAGTATTCGGACACCGGAAGTGTTCCGGGGTGTATCGGGTACATATCGGAGTACCAGGGGGCTTACCAGAACCCCCCGAGGGAATGATGGGCCTCATGGGGCATAGGAGGGGAGGACACCAGCCCACAAGGAGTGGCGCCCCCCCTAAGGAAGGAGTATGAATAGGATAAGGAGTAGGGGTTCGCCCCCCCCCCCCTTCCTTCCTCCTCCCTCTCTTCCCTTTTTCCCCCTTCCGATAAAAGGAAAGGGGGGGCGAATTGGAATATAGCCCCCAAGTAGGATTCCTCCTACTTGGGGTGCCCAAGGCAGCTCCCCTCCCCCTCCCACCTATATATACATGGGGAGGGGGCGCCTAGAACAGACACCAATGATTGTTAGCCGTGTGCGGCGCCCCCCTCCACAGTTTACGCCTCCGGTCATACTCACGTAGTGCTTAGGCGAAGCCCTGCGCGGATAACTTCACCATCACCGTCACTCTGTTGGATCAAGCGTTCGAGGGACGTCATCGATTTGAACGTGTGCAGAACTCAGAGGTGTCGTATGTTTGGTACTTGATCGGTCGGAACGAGAAGAAGTTTGACTACATCAACCGCGTTGTTAAATGCTTCCGCTTTTGGTCTACAAGGGTACATAGACACACTCTCCCCCTCTCGTTGCTATGCATCTCCTAGATAGATCTTGCGTGATCATAGGAATTTTTTTGAAATTCCATGCTACGTTCCCCAATAGTGGCATCCGAGCCAGGTCTATGCATAGATGATATGCACGAGTAGAACACAAAGAGTTGTGGGCGATGATCGTCACACTTCTTACCACCAACGTCTTATTTTGATTCGGCGGTATTGTTGGATGAAGCGGCCCAGACCAACCTTACATGACCACGTTCATGAGACCGGTTCCATCGATAGACATGCAACTAGTTTTTCATAAAGGTGGTTGGCGGGTGTCTGTTTCTCCTACTTTAGTTGAATCGAATTTGACTACGGTCGGTCCTTGTTGAAGGTTAAAACAGCAAACTTGATAAATCACCATTGTGGTTTTTGTGTCGTAGGTAAGAACGGTTCTTTCTAGAAGCCCGTAGTAGCCACATAAAACTTGCAACAACAAAGTAGAGGATGTCTAACTTGTTTTTGCAGGGCATGTTGTGATGTGATGTGGTCAAGACATGATGTGATATACGTTATTGTATAATATGATCATGTTTTGCAAAAGTTATCGGCAACGGGCAGGAGCCTTATGGTTGTCGCATTATTGTATGAAATGCAAACGCCGTGTAATTGCTTTACTTTATCACTAGGCGGTAGCGATAGTTGTAGAAGCAATAGTTTGGCAAGACGACTACGAGCTACGATGGAGATCAAGGTGTCGAGCCGGTAACGATGGAGATCATGACGATGCTTTGAAGATGGAGATCAAAAGCACAAGATGATGATGGCCATATCATGTCACATATTTTTATTGCATGTGATGTTTATCTTTATGCATCTTATTTTTCTTAGTACGGCGGTAGCATTATAAGATGATTCCTTAACTAAATTTCAAGGTATAAGTGTTCTCTCCGAGTATGCACCGTTGTGAAAGTTCTTCGTGCTGAGACACCACGTGATGATCGGGTTTGATAGGCTCTACGTTCATATACAATGGGTGCAATCCAGCTTGTGCACATGTGGAATACTCGGGTTAAACTTGACGAGCCTAGCATGTACAAACAAGGCCTCGGAACACTGGACCGAAAGGTCGAACGTGAATCATATAGTAGATATGATCAATGTAGAGATGTTAACCATTGATGACTACTCCATCTCACATGATGATCGGACAGGGTTTAGTTGATTTGGATCACGTATCATTTAGATGACTTGAGGTGTCTATCTAACTGGGAGTTCTTAAGTAATTTGATTAATTGAACTTAATCTATCATGAACTTAGTCCTGATAGTATTTGCAAATTATGTTGTAGATCAATAGCCCACGTTGTAGCTCCCCAATGTTTTTTATGTTCCTAGAGAAAACTAAGTTGAAAGATGATATTAGCAATGATGCGAACTAGGTCCGTGATTTGAGGGTTATCCTCATTGTTGCACAAAAGAATTATGTCCTTGATGCACCACTAGGTGACAGACCTATTGCAGGAGCAGATGCAGACGTTATGAACATTTGGCAAGCTCGATATGATGACGGCTTGATAGTTTAGTGCGACATAATTTACGGCTTAGAATCGGGGCTTCAAAGACGTTTTGAACACCATGGAGCATATGAGATGTTCCAAGAGCTGAAATTGGTATTTCAGACTCATGCCCATGCCGAGAGGTATGAGACCTCTGGCAATTACTTTGCCTACAAGATGGAGGAGAATAGATCAGCTAATGAGCATGTTTAGAATGTCTAGGCACTACAATCACTTGAATCAAGTGGGAGTTAATCTTCTAGATAAGATAGTGACTGATAGGGTTCTCTAGTCACTATCACCAAGCTACTAGAACTTCGTGATGACCTATAATATGCAAGGGATGACGAAAATGATTCCCGAGCTTTTCGCGATGCTGGAATTGGCGAAGGTAGAAATCAAGAAAGAGCATCAAGTGTTGATGGTTAACAAGATCACTATTTCAAGAAAAGGGGCAAGGTAAAGAAAGAGAACTTCAAGAAGAATGACAAGCAAGTTGTCACTCCCGTGAAGAAGCCCAAAGCTGGACCTAAGCCTAAAACTGAGTGCTTCTACTGCAAAGGAAATGGTCACTGGAAGCAGAACTACCCCAAATATTTGGCGGATAAGAAGGATGGCAAAGTGAACAAAGATATATTTGATATACATGTTATTGATGTGTACCTTGCTAGTGCTTGTAGTAGCCCCTGGGTATTTAATACCTGTTAGGTTGCTAAGATTAGTAACTCAAAACAGGAGTTGCATAATAAATGGAGACTAATTGAGGGTGAAGTGATGATGTGTGTTGGAAGTGGTTCCAAGATTGATCTAATCAGCATCGCACACTCCCTATACTTTCGGGATTAGTGTTGAACCTAAATAAATGTTATTTGGTGTCTGCATTGAGCATGAACAAGATAGGGTCGTGTTTATTGCAATACGGTTATTCATTTAAGATAGAGAATAATGGTTATTCTGTTTACATGAATAAAACCTTCTATGGTCATACACCCAATGTTAATGGTTTATTGGATCTCGATTGTAGTGATACACATATTCATAATATTGATGCCAAAAGATACAAAGTTGGTAATGATAGTGCAACATATTTGTGGCACTGCCGTTTAGGTCATATTGGTGTAAAGTGCATGAAGAAACTCCATGCAGATGGACTTTTGGAATCACTTGATTATGAATCATTTGATACTTGCGAACCATGCCTCATGGAAAAAATGACTAAAACTCCATTCTCTGGAACAATGGAGCAAGCCAATGACTTTGGGAATAATACATACCGATGTATGTGGTCCGATGAGTATTGAGGCTCGCGACGGGTATCTTTATTTCTTAACCTTCACAAATGATTTAAGCAGATATGGGTATATCTACTTAATAAAACATAAATCTGAAACATTTGAAAAGTTAAAAGAATTTCATAATAAAGTGGAGAATCATCGTAACAAGAAAATAAAGTTTCTACGATCTAATCGCGCAGCTAGATAATTGAGTTACGAGTTTGACCTTCATTTAAAACAATGTGGAATAGTTTCACAACTCACGCCACGTGGAACACCATACGTAATGGCGTGTCCAAATGTCGTAACCGTACTTTATTAGATATGGTGCGACTATGATGTCTCTTAGCGATTTACCACTATCGTTTTGGGGTTATGCATTAGAGGGAGCTGCATTCACGTTAAATAGGGCACTGTGAAAATCCGTTGAGACGACACCTTATGAACTGTGGTTTGGCAATAAACCTAAGTTGTCATTTCAAAAAGTTTGGGGTTGTGATGCTTATGTGAAAAAACTTCAGCCTGATAAGCTCAAACCCAAATCAGAGAAGTGCGTCTTCATAGGATACCCTAAGGAAACAATTGGGTACACCTTATACCACAAATCCGAAGGCAAGATATTTGTTGCCAAGAATGGAACCTTTCTAGAGAAGGAGTTTCTCTCGAAAGAAGTGAGTGGGAGGAAATTCGAACTTGATGAGGTAATTGTAGCTTCTCTCAATTTGCAAAGTAGCTCATCCGAGAAATCTGTTCCCGTGATACCTACACCAACTAGAGAGGAAGCTATTGATAATGATCATGAAACTTCAGATCATGTTACTACTGAACCTCATAGGTCAACCAGAGCACGATCTGCACCAGATTGGTACGGTAATCCTGTTCTGGAAGTCATGTTACTTGACCATGACGAACCTACGAACTATGAAGAAGCTATGATGAGCCCAGATTCCAACAGATGGCTTGAGGCCATGAAATCTGAGATAGGATCCATATATGAGAACAAAGTGTGGACTTTGGTGGGCTGCCGATGATTGGCAAGCCATTGAGAATAAATGGATCTTCAAGAAGAAGACTGACGCTGATAGTAATGTCACTATCTACAAAGCTCGACTTGTCGCAAAAAGTCTTCAACAAAGTTCAAGGAGTTGACTACGATGAGACTTTCTCACCAGTAGCGATGCTTAAGTCTGTCTGAATCATGTTAGAAATTGCCACATTTTATGATTATGAAATCTAGCAAATGGATGTCACAAACTGCATTCCTTGATGGATATTAAAGAAGAGTTGTATATGATGCAACCAGGCGGTTTTGTCAATCCTAAAGGTGCTAACAAAGTGTGCAAGCTCCAGCGACCCATCTATGGACTAGTGCAAGCATCTCGGAGTTGGAATATACGCTTTGATAAGGTGATCAAAGCATATGGTTTTATACAGACTTATGGTGAAGCCTGTATTTACAAGAAAGTGAGTGGGAGCTCCGTAGCATTTCTGATATTATATGTGGATGACATATTGTTGATTGGAAATGATATAGAATTTCTAGAGAGCATAAAAGGATATTTGAATAAGAATTTTTTTAATGAAAGACCTCGGTGAAGCTACTTACATATTGGGCATCAAGATCTATAGGGATAGATTGAGACGCTTAATAGGACTTTCACAAAGCACATACATTAGCAAAGTTTTGAAGATGTTCAAAATGAATTAGTCAAAGAAAGGGTTCTTGTCTGTATTGCAAGGTGTGAAGTTGAGTAAGACTCAAAGCCCGACCACGGCAGAAGATAGAGAGAGAACGAAATTCATTCCCTATGCCTCTATCATAGGTTCTATAAAGTATGCCATGTTGTGTACCAGACCCATTGTGTGCTTTGCCAATGAGTTTGGCAAGGGGGTACAATAGTGATCCAGGAGTAGATCAGTAGACATCGGTCAAAATTATCCTTAGGGGACTAAAGAAATGTTTCTCAGTTATGAAGGTGATAAAGGGTTCATCGTAAAGGGTTATGATGATGCAAGCTTTAAACACTTAATCTAGATGACTCTGGGTCTAGTCTGGAAACATATTGAAAGTGGGAACAATTATCTAGGGTAGCACCATGCAAAGCATTGTAGACATAGAAATTTTCAAAATACATACGGATCTGAATGTGACACGCCCGTTGACTAAGCTTCTCTCACAAGCAAAACATGATCACACCTCAGTACTCTTTGGGTGTTAATCGCATGGCGATGTGAACTAGGTTATTGACTCTAGAAAACCCTTTGGGTGTTAGTCACATGGCGATGTGAACTATGGGTGTTAATCACATGACGATGTGAACTATTGGTGTTAAATCACATGACGATGTGACCTATTGGTGTTAAATCACATGGCGATGTGAGCTTGATTCTTGACTCTAGTGCAAGTGGGAGACTGAAGGAAATATACCCTAGAAGCAATAATAAAGTTGTTATTTTATATTTCCTTATTTCATGATAAATGTTTGTTATTCATGCTAGAATTGTATTAACCAGAAACTTGATACATGTGTGAATACATACACAAAATACAGTGTCCCTAGTAAGCCTTTACTAGACTAGCTCGTTAATCAAAGATGGTTAAGTTTCCTACCATAGACATGTGTTGTCATTTGATGAATGGGATTACATAATTAGTAGAATGATGTGGTGGACAAGAACCATCCATTAGCTTAGAACAATGATCGTTCAGTTTTATTGATATTGCTTTCTTCATGTTAAATACATATTCCTCTGACTATGAGATTTTGCAACTCCCGGATACCGGAGGAATGCCTTGTGTGCTATCAAACGTCACAACATAACTGGGTGATTATAAAGATGCTCTTCAGATATCTCTAAAGGTGTTTGTTAGGTTGGCATAGATTGAGATTAGGATTTGTCACTCCGAGTATCAGAGAGGTATCTCTGGGCCCTCTCGGTAATGCACATCATAAGAAACCTTGCAAGCAAAGTGACTAATGAGTTAGTTGTAGGGTGATGCATTACGGAACGAGTAAAGAGACTTGCCAGTAACGAGATTGAACTAGGAATGAAGATACTGACAATTGAATCTCGGGCAAGTAACATACCAATGATAAAGGGAATAACATATGGTGTCATAACAGTTTGACCGATAAAGATCTTCATAGAATATGTAGGAGCCAATATGAGCATCCTGGTTCCGCTGTTGGTTATTGACCGGAGTGGTGTTTCGGTCATGTCTACATAGTTCTCGAACCCGTAGGGTCCGCACGCTTAACGTTCGATGACGATTTTGTATTATATGAGTTATGTAATTTGGTGACCAAATGTTGTTTGGAGTCCCGGGTGAGATCACGGACATGACGAGGAGTATCTAAATGGTCGAGAGGTAAATATTGATATATAGGAAGATAGTATTCGGACACCGGAAGTGTTCCGGGGTGTATCGGGGACATATCGGAGTACCGGGGGGTTACCGGAACCCCCCGGGGTATAATGGGCCTTATGGGCCATAGGAGGGTAGCACACCAGCCCACAAGGGGTCCCCCCTAAGGAAGAAGGCTGAATAGGAGAAGGACGCCGAATAACACACACCAACTATTGTTAGCCTTGTGTGGCGCCCCCTCCACAGTTTACGCCTTCGGTCATATTCACGTAGTGCTTAGGCAAAGCCCTGCGCGGATAACTTCACCATCATCGTCATCACGCCGTCGTGCTGATAGAACTCTTCTACTTCCTGGACACTCTGCTGGATCAAGAGTTCGAGGGACGTCATCGAGCTGAACGTGTGTAGAACTCAGAGGTGTCGTACGTTTGGTACTTGATCGGTCGAAATGAGAAAAAGTTCGACTACATCAACCGCGTTGTTAAACGCTTACGCTTTTGGTCTATGAGGGTACGTAGACACACCCCTCTCGTCACTATGCATCTCCTAAATAGATCTTGCGTGAGCGTAAGAATTTTTTTGAAATTGCATGCTACGTTCCCCAACAATTATGAGGAAGCTTGAGATTCCAGTTCAGGAAGGCTCTAAGGATCGTATCACTCTGGAGGACAAGTGGATTTCTTCAAACTCTCATTGGACGGACTCGTATGAGTCCAATGCTGCTACATCTGCTCCAGCTCAGGATCAGGAGATCAAGGAGGAGTCTGACGAGTCCGCTGAGGAGTCTGTTGATGGGTCTGATTCTTAGGAGTCTGACGAGTCCACGGGAGGAGACTAGTGCCATCTGGAGTTGCGTTAGGCCTGTCTTTTCCCCTTTTGGTGTCTCAATGCCAAAAGGGGAGAGGTTTAGGACCGGGGATTTGTCTTTCTGCAGGGTGTTGTCAAGTCACAAGCTTGGTTATTTTTGCTTCTGAGCTTCTGCTTGTGAACTCTTTATCTTTGTTTGCTTTGGTTTGGTGTGAGTCTCTATCATATGGTGTAAGACATATGCTACCCTAGTTATCCTTATTATGACCCTCTGTGCGTGAGATTATGCTTATTGTTCTTATTGCTTTCCTGCTTAGCGTTGTATATTCTGTTGTTACAAGTTTTGCCGGTCTATAAAATATAGGGGGAGCGTGTCTATATTTTGTAGGTTATCGGTTTGCCTAGTTATCTCTTATATCTTTTTGGGCAAATCCCGTGTTGTCATCAGTCCACCAAAAAGGGGGAGATTGTTAAGGCATATTTTACCCTAGTAGTTTCGGTGATTGATGACAATGCGTTTTGTGGACTAATCGTGTGCATTGACCTTTTCAGAGACTATATCAATAGGCACGAGATGGTTTTTCCCCCTTGATGGTAAAGAGTGAAGACGGTTATTTTCCGATGATTTCTTTTTGGTGGATTTGAGTCGTAGGAGATATGTACTATTAAGAGGGGGTCTGACTTGGAAAGGTATGGGCGGAATCGACACGTACACAGCCCCATATGCACCCACAAATTCCTTTCCCTTCTCTAGAGCGTATCCATATGTTTTCTGTGGATTTTCAGTGACTTACAAGAGGTAGTACCAGTAGTGCCCATGGTAGTACCGCTTATGCGGTAGTACCGCTGGGTACTTCTGTGGTACTACCGCTTAGGCATTCCCCGAGCGTGCAACTTTCTATTGCCAGTTTGCATTTAGCAGTAGTAGCACGGTAGTAGCCCAGTAGTACCGCTCTGGCGGTACTACAACCCATACTGCCGCCGCCGCTACTGCTTGCGGGGTTTCCTCTGTGCAAGCTTCTATTCCCACTTTGCTCTAAGCGGTAGTAGAGCGGCACTAGGATGGTAGTACCGCTTCGCACGGTACTGTCGCCCTGGAACCCTCTACTACTAATGCCTCTCCAGGTCTAAAATCCCTAAGCAGTAGTACCGCTAGGGGCAGCGGTAATACTGCTCCGGCAGCACTACCGTGGGTACAACCGATGTATTCTAGGCCTGTGTGGGGTGGTACCACTTGGCTGCAAGCACAGGGTAGAAAATGGTTGGATTTTTGCCTCTCTCTATAAAGGGGGGTCTTCTTCCTCCTAAGGCTAACCTCTTCCTCCCAAGCTACATTGACATTCAAAAGCTCATTCTTGTCCGATCTCTCTTCCTAGCCAATCAAAATTGTTGATTTTCTAGCCATTGCCATTCAAAAGCTCATTCTTTCCCGATCGCTCTCCCTAGCCAATCAAACTTGTTGATTTTCTAGGGATTGGTTGAGAAGGCCTCGATCTACACTTCCACCAAGAGATTTGATTCCCCCCACTAATCCCCTGTTGATCTTGGTACTCTTGGGTGTTTGAGCACCCTAGATGGTTGAGGTCACCTCGGAGCCACATTCCATTGTGGTGAAGCTCTGTGGTGGTGTTGGAAGCCTCCAATTAAGTTGTGGAGATTGGCCCAACCTTGTTTGTAAAGGTTTGGTCGCCGCCTTCAAGGGCACCACTAGTGGAATCACGGCACCTCGCATTGTGCGAGGGCGTGAGGAGAATACGATAGCCCTAGTGGCTTCTTGGGGAGCATTGTGCCTCCACACCACTCCAACGAAGACGTACTTCCTCTCAAAGGGAAGGAACTTCGTAAACACATCCTCGTCTTCACCGGCTCCACTTATGGTTACTTCTTACCTTTACTTTGTGCAAGCTTTACTTGTGTTGTATCTTGTGTTTGCGTGCTGTTGTTGTTATTAGCATCATATGGGTTGCTCGCCTAGTTGCACATCTAGACAACATATTTTGTTGCTAACCCTAATTAGTTAAGAAAAGCTAAAAATTGGTAGTTGCCTATTCACCCCCTCTAGTCAACCATATCGATCCTTTAGCTGCCAGCAAGAGGCAAGTCGTGCTCGCGCATGAGCGCCGGCTCTATATAGTATCGTATATGCATATGATACTATTATATGATACTCCCCACTATGAGTAGCCTAAGAGCAGCTCCAACGGGGAGACCCATTTCGTCCACCGCCATCCGTTTGGGTCAGCACGGACAGAAAAGGCGGCCCAATGCGCTGACCCAAACGGACGCGCGTCCACTTTTCATCCGCGGGCGACCCATTTCCGGCCCATTTTTGAGCCGGATTTGCGTCGGCACCGACACACGACGGACGCGCGCACGCTCGCCCTCTCCTCCCCCGGGCCCGCTGGTCTGTGTCACATTGCCCTCCTCCATCCAACAGCAACCCTCGTCCTCCTCCTTTGTCGCCGACGCCGCTGCCCATTTTTGCCGGCGACTCTGCCATCTGTCGGCGCCTCCACATCCGCCCAGCTACGCCACCCACTCCCACGTCGCCCGCCACCGCCATCTTGCCGCCCGGGAGCCGATTGGTTCCCCCCCACCCACCCCCACGCCCCCACCACACAGCCGCCCCCGACCAAGAAGTCGCCTCGCCGCCCGGCCAGATCCTCATCGGCACGCTCGTCGGACGCCGGCAAGACAGCTAGCTGGTCCGTGCACGCCGCGACTCCCTTTGTCGGCCATCTCCTTCGCCGACGCCCGTAAGCTGTTCAACAGTTTGCCAAGGTACAAAATGGACTCCGCCGACGAGTTCTTTTTTCACAGTTTCCGTTGCGACACCGACGATTCGTCCTCCGATGACGAGGAGGAAATATTGGTTGCCGTGTTGGTCCATCACCACCTCAACAGCCAGCGGCCATTGTTCCATGGCTCCATTCTGGGCCACCTTCCGGCATCGAATTGCAACCGAGAGAACGGGCATTTCCTTCTTTGGAAGGACTACTTTGATACAACAAACCCGTAGTTCAAACATCAGAAATTTCGCCGCCGTTTCCGTATGAGTAGGCATCTTATTGACGGGTACGTCCGTATGAGCGAGTATACTTGCCTAGAGTCCCTGTATAAGTTCTGCAAGGCTGTTATTGATGTGTTTGGCCTTGAGTACTTCAGAGAGCTGACTGCTGAAGATACAGCCCGTTTGTTGGCGATGAATGCCAACAGGGGCTTCCCAGGGATGCTTGATAGTATAGACTGCATGCATTGGGAGTGGAAGAACTGCCCTTCTGCTTGGCAAGGGCAGTATAAGGGCCATGTCAGGGCTGGCACTGTCATACTTGAGGCCGTGGCGTCTCAAGATCTCTGGATCTGGCACTCTTTCTTTGGCATGGCCGAATCACACAATGATATCAACGTGCTTCAGCGCTCGTCGGTGTTTGCTAGGCTTGCCGAAGGCAACAGCCCACCGGTGAACTTTACTATCAATGGCCACACCTACGACAAAGGATACTATCTGGGTGACGGTATCTATCCTCAGTGGACCACCATTGTCAAGACAATACCCAACCCTGTTAGAGAGAAGAGCAAAAGATTTGCCCAAGGGCAAGAGAGTGCTAGGAAGGATGTCGAGCATGCCTTTGGTGTTCTGCAATCTCGATGGGGCATCGTTCGATATCCTGGTAATACCTGGAGCACGCAGAAACTGTGGGAGGTGATGACTGCTTGTGTGATCATGCATAATATGATCGTAGAAGACGAGCACCCGGAACGTCTGTATGATCAAGGGTTTCAGTTTCAGGGTGAGAATGTTGTGGCTGAGCATGGAGTAGCGGCAACATTTGAACAGTTCATCCAATTTCATCAAGATATGCGTGATTGGGAAACTCACGTGCAACTGCAAAATGATTTGATTGAGCATGTGTGGGCTCATGTTGGCAACCAGTAGATGTATCTTCTTTTATTCGTTTGCAAAATTATGTGAGAGCTATGTGAGACATTTTTATTTTCATTTGGCTTGTAATAAACTATGCTATTTTATTCGGTTCAAAACGATTTTATTTTGATTCAAACTATGCAATCATGCAAAAAATAGGGGGGCCAGGCAGCCACGTCGGTACATATGGGTCGGCGCGTTGGGCGCCCTACCGACACATATCTAAAACAGGGCGGACGCGGGGCGGGCGGCCAACCCAAACGGACAAAAAGCGGACGAAATCGCCGTCCGTTTGGGTCGCCCCATTGGAGTTGCTCTAAGGGCATTTTCAACACCATGCATCAAAACATCTCTAAATGTTCGGACCGTGTGGTACAAACACTTTTTGCCCTTCATGGCAATGCATTAAATTTTCGCTGACCAGTCCGGATGTCTGAATTCCCACAAACCCAAACACATGTGTCCTCACAACCGATGTGTATTTACTCTAGACTAGCAATCATGCTCGTGCGTTGCAACGGAGAAAAAAATCCGCGCTCCCGGTCCAATAAGTATGGACCAAAACTGGGGGCAACACAAGCATGCTTTCGTCCTTTCTCTCCTTGCATTTTTCATATTTGAGGCATCATGTGCCTACGTTTTGCCTGTGCATCGGGTTTGTGTGCATTCCATCCGCCTCATTGTAGGCGTGTCTCAAGTCATTGTTGTGCTTTTGTGTATGCACTAATCCCGCTTTATCAGCTCATTGTTTATTTCCTAAGGCGACTGGCTGATGATAATCGATTTAACTGAGTAAGGTGGGATTATTGACAAAAAAGACGCATCATATACAGGCCTACGCTAGCATAGCAGGTTTTTGATTCCATTGGAAGTTGAGACATACTTGCTGGCCCATAAGGCCCAGGCGGACGACTGATTTGTTTAGAAAATAGAAAAAAAAAAGAAACAACTCAATGGAGGAAGGCATTTCCTAACGGGCGCCTTAAGCGCCCGTTTCTTCTGTTGCTGCAAACGGGCGCATACCCCCGCGTCGCGATGGGCCGGCCCGTTTCCTTCTTTTTCTTTCTGTTAAAAAACTGCAGCAAAAATCGTATTTTCGAATGTAAGCGCTCAAACACGCGATCTATCCGTTGAAACAGCAGCGCACAAACCAACAGACCACCAGACCCATTGTGTCCAATTACTTATTTTCGTTCTTTTATCCAGCTATTACTGCTCGCTGATTTCTGGGCGTTTTTTTCTTTTTTTTTTCTGGTTCGTTTTTTCTTTTTCTTTTCTCATTTTCCTTTTTTTAATTTCTTACAAATGCAAATCTTTTAAAATTCGTGATTTTTATAAATTGAATGAACTTCTATCAAATCGATGAACTTTTTTTATAATTCGATGAAAATTTTAAAATTGCATGAACATTTTAGAACGTGAACAATTATTGAGAACATGAACAAAAATTTATATATGATGAGCGATTTTTAAATATACACTGAACATTTTTTTGATATAAGATGAACAAATTTTATACATTGAACATTTTTGTAATATAATCTGAACAATTTTTAACTAAACATTGAACAATTTTGTGATATGCGCTGAAAAACCATTTAAATAACTATTGAACATTTTTTATGTACACTGAACAATTTAAAATTGTGAAAATTTTTTGAAAAAGTGAATAAATTTGAAAACTATGAACACATTTTGAAATCATGAACAAAAAACGAAAAATACATTAAAAAAATTTAAAATTCCATGAACTTTTAAAAATGTGAACAATTATTGAGAACATGAACAAAAAATTATATATGACGAGCGATTTTCAAATATACACTGAACATTTTTTTGATATAAGATGAACAAATTTTATACATTGAACATTTTTGTAATATAATCTGAACAATTTTTAACTACACATTGAACAATTTTGTGATATGCGCTGAAAAACGATTAAGATACCCATTGAACATTTCTTTATGTACACTGAACAATTTAAAATTCTGAACAAAATTTGAAAACTATGAGCACATTTTTGAAATCATGAACAAAAAACGAAATACATTAAAAAATAAAATTCCATGAACTTTTTTCAAATTTGATGAATTTTTACAAAATGGATGAACTTTTTTTTCAAAATCTATGAACAATTTTTCAAATTTGATGAACTTTTTCAAAATTTGACGAACTTTTTCCAAAATTGACGAACTGTTTTCAAATTCGATGAACCTTTTTCAAAATCGATGAACTATTTTTTAAAATTCGTAAACAAATTCAAAATCTGATGAATTCTTTTTTATAAAAAAACAACTTTTCCAAATTGTTTTCAAATAATTCGCAAATCTAATAAATAGCGCTGCCGCATTCGTCTTAAATAGCTCGCGCGTTCCTTGTAGTCGCTGGTGCTCAGAGGTTGTAGTGGTTAGCAAAGCGGTACTCGTGTTGTAGCCGTAAGGCGTGAGTTCGAGTGGCTGTATCCGCTCTTTTTGTGTGTATTTTCGCGAGAACTTTTTTTCCTTCTACTGCGCGAGGTGGGCCGGCCCATGGGGTGCGGAGCCGCGAGCGCCAGCTGCCTGAACCGGCGCTTAAGGCGCCGGTTAGGAGCTCCCATGGAGGAACTCGATCGCCAGCTCGATCCCGTGCGGGACAAGGTAGGATTCTTAATAAAAAAAACTGAAACAACCTGAGGAGGCTGATCGCAACGTAGAAGTGAAGGCCCAAGTGGAGGAACGCAGGCCTGACTGAGCCGATACGAACCTTTTTTAATAGCCCATACAAAACTTAGCTCTATAAATTAGTACCACCTCATGTATTTCACGTAATGTAGGATGACGAAACCAAGAAGAATATCACCTTACTTTAATAGTAGGTTTAGATTTAGATATAGATTTATCTGGCCCATATTGTTGTCCGTATTTGATGTCTTCGTAATGCATGCGATTGAGTGGCCGGTTCTCCTACCACTGTTCACATATCGAGACGTGTCCGTGAATATATTTTGTGTGTCCATTTTAAGATATAACGTTGGAGATGCCCTAACCCATATGCTGTGGATGGTTGGCAGGGCAGAAAGAATAATACAAAAGGAAGATGCATGGTCTTTTAGTCGCCGGAGTACTTGTTTATATGGCACATACTACAGGATAACATTCCCATCCGGCCATCCCCATGTGTTTGTGTTTGCATACCTGCATATCCAGCGATAGAAAAGTTGTTTTTTCTAACCTTTCCTACACCTGCACCGGAAGGATCAGATCAACTCCTGTTTGGGCAGCCCAAGTGGTGCTGGAAGAGAATCCTCCAAATTCCATCGTTTCACCTGTCAAGACAATTGTTCTAAAAAAGAAAAGAAAATAAAAGAATCTGTCAAGATAATTCGGACTTGTGGAGGGTTACTGAACCGCATCCTTCTTGGTTTGTTCCTCTTAGAATTTCTCTGTCCGGTTCCCATTCCTGCCTGGCACCGCTGCATTCAGGACTTGTCGTCTCATCAGGGATTGCAATCCCTGTTTTGGCTGCTTGGTAGTTCTTGAGGGAATTTGTTGCCTTGTTTGGGACAATAAAATCCAGCTTGTTCTTCTTTATCGTTCGGTGCTGCTGCTTTCAGTCCCCACTCTTGGCATTATTCTGCCCACGGGGGACGCAGCTCCTCTAACGTACGGCGCACTCGCTGATGTGTGGACCCGGACCCACGCGTCAGTGGCCCAACGTCGGGTGGCCGTACGTCAGGGGATCCGGCTCCGCCCACGGGAAATATTGGATTATGGGTTGATTAGTACTCTTGTTTTGGTGCATGCAAATGTGGGCAGAAAGCAACACACGCGGAAGGGACCAAGCAATAGGCAGCCCCCTCTCATATATTTATGCGATTGGGGCCAGCTTTTGGTCATTGGGAAAGGCTTGCTTGTCCTCCCATCTCTTCCTCTCTCTCTCTCTCTCTCCTTTGTGTGTGTGTGTGTGTTTCTGGGAGAAGAAAGAGGGACAGAGAGAGGAATAAAAAGGTGTGCAAGGACATGGAGATGGCCATGATTTCACCTCAGGCCCTTCCTCTGTCCCCAAACACTTCCCGATAGATTCCATCCCCTCTCTATCATCCTGGGTTTCCACCTACCTTTTCTCATCTTAATTGCAAAGGTTTCTGCGGGATAACATTTGTTTTGGTGAGTCCTATAGAATCTTTCCCTTCTTTTTATGTTGCTTTTCTCACAACCACCCCCCCCCCCCCCCCCCCCCCTTTCAACTTGCGGCCATTCTAGTTGATAGAGCCAGCGCCGGCTCCCCTGATGCTTGGATTTTATTTTATTTTCTAGGAGGAAATTCAGAGAGGTGATTTATTGTCTTGGGTTTCATCTTCACGCTGGTTTTCACATGCAACCCGCTACCTCGATTGCGTGCTAGTTTTGCCTTGTAGTACAATACCCGCACACTTATTCTTTGTGCTAGATGTTCTTGATGGGTCTTTATTTGTTTTCAGTACAGCCCGATCCCCACATAAATGCAAAGTTTAGCCAACTAATTTTGTAATCTATGAGTCAATTTCAGGGGAGACTAGCTAGCTCTGGTGAAGAAGAACCAACAAGAGTTTGGAGAGGGAGAAAGGGATGGAAGGCGAGAGCTTCTCGGGGATGGGCAATGGAGGCGGCGGCGGCGGCGGAGGGGAGCACCACCAGGTGGTGGACGGGAAGCTGATCCAGACGTTCCACAAGAGCTTCGTGCAGGTGCAGAGCATCCTGGACCAAAACCGGATGCTCATCTCCGAGATCAACCAGAACCACGAGTCCCGGGCGCCGGACAGCCTCACCCGCAACGTCGGCCTCATCCGGGAGCTCAACAACAATATCCGCCGCGTCGTCGGCCTCTACGCCGACCTCTCTGCCTCCTTCGCGCACCGTGGCGCCGCCATGGACGGCGGCTCCTCAGAGGGCGACTCCTCGGGCACGCTGCGCTCCTCCGATGCCGCCGGCCGCGCCGCCGCCGCCGGACAGAAGCGCGTCCGGCCCGGCTAGCTTGGCCCGACCGGATGGTGCCTGCCGTTTCTTGGCATCGCCATGGATGCTGTGTAGCAGCTAGCGAGAAAGGATGTGAGTTACTGATGAGATGTTTGCTACTCCTACTTACTACTAGTACTAGGCTAGTTCTTCTTTGCTTAATTTCTTGCCGTGCTTCTTCTTTGCCGCAAAGTACTTCCTCAACCCTGACGGTGAGAAAAAAATAACTTTTCTGTATAAGTCCATGTGACGATGAGCAAAAAACACCAGTTCTTGATAATCTGCAGCCTTACTATTACATGTAGAATCTAGTCACCTGGCTGATCTCAGGTATGCCAGCCAGGTATACAGTTAATCTGAGAGATTTGGGAGTTCTTGAGTATTTTGTTTCTTACTTTGGTAATTTGAAACTATCTTTCTCTAGGTGATTTGTGAGGGGAAAATTAAAATACCGTTGCCCTTGGATTGGGTGGACCATGTGATCCTGAAATTCGCATGTACTGATGCAAAGTGCAAAGCTTTACTGCTTTTACCAACCTGCTGCTGCCCCCCCCCCCCCCCCCCCCCCCCCCCCTGCCCTGTCATCTTTCCTTCTGTCCTGTTGCAAACCATGATGAAAAGTTTGATGACCAAACGACTCAGCATCTGATGAGTTGGTGGAATGTAGATAAGGTTCTCCTTTTGTGCATGCCGAAGTAGCCAAAAAATAACAGGGGGTGTTCTTTCTTTCTAGTGGGCATCTGCAAGATGCTGGACATCATCAGCGGCAGGAGGAGGACAGAAAAAAAAGTTGCAGTAATTTTTGGGCTGCCAATCATAGTTTACAAAACCATGGCCAGAATCTTATTTGAGACAGTGGCCTCTGGCCGGTGTGTGTGTGGCATCTTTCTCGGTCCCTGATCCAAGCATATGAACCTTTTTGACCACTGATTTGGCATGCTGGACAGTGTCAATGGGTGCCCATTTCTTATCTGTCAACGGTAACAAACCCAACAAGTAATTTACCTATTTATTTATATCTATATCTATATCAATATATGAGAGTTCTTGAGATCGAACAAATCTCATCCGTCGAACTGCATCTATTCAACGGTCTATGTCGCCTGGTATTTAGCACCTCCACCTTTTAATATTATGCCAAATATTAATGTCAACATTAACCACTACTCCCTCCGTCCCATAATGTAAGACCGTCTTACATTATGGGACGGAGGGAGTACCTAATATTAACATGCAATTTGTATCTAATGTCAACAAACATGCAACTTGTATCTTGCCTAATACTAACGCGCAATACAATTAGTATCTTATCTAATATTAATATGCATTGCACATGCAGTTACCCGTGATGTAGAACATAGCTGGCCAAATGGGTCGGCCCGACCCGGCATGGCCCGGCCGATTGTAATCATGCCTGGGACGGCCCGGCCCTTAGGCACGATTATTATATGGGTCGTGCCGTGCCGGCGCGCGTGCTGCAGCCTGCAGCCCAGGTACGGCCCAACTGCTAATCGGGCTGGCCCGCCGGCACGTCAGGGATGCTAGTCCGACTGCTATTTGGCGCACTGGGCGTTTTTTAGCCTATTTTTACCTGGGCCATATAGAGCTATAAAAAATAAAAAAAATCAGGCTGTTTCGTGCCGGCACGTGTGCTCAGCCTAGCAACCCAAGTACGGCCCAGTGCGTGCTGCGTGTTGGGCCCAGCCTGTTTAGCCCATGTCGTGCCGGTGTGCTTGCGGGCCGGCCTGGTTGGCCCGGCCCATTTGGCCAGCTATAATGTAGAAAGGAAAACACGTGGCTCCCTCTAGTCGACACAGTCAGCGAGTCCGACCTAGACTCAACCTCCCATTATTCATCCGTCCTTCCCTAGCTGTAGCTGAGCTAGCCGGTGAAAAATCTGGCCATGCTTTTGAGGAGAGCAGCGGCGAGGCGTTTCCTTCCGACGTTGTCTGGTGAGCTGGGTCTAGACGCCTAGTCTGACCCGGCGAGCAACACAGTCGGGTAGCGCTTTGTCCCGACAAGTTGTTCAGCCGGGAGGCGTGCTTAGTGCAAGGCGCGATGTGGTGCGTGCACGCGATCTTGGCCGAGGATGTTGTGGATCTGGCGTCTGCTGGTGGGCGAGGTCTGCAGGTCACCCGGCGGTGGTTGGCGGATCTATTGGCGCAAGGTCGTGTGGTGGCTGGTTGGCACGAGGTGGGGCCATTGCAGCTAGTAGAGTATACGAGTCGGTGCCCTAGCGAAGAGCTCCTGGTCAGGGGCCTGCAATGGCCTAGGTTGCTCAGTCTAATAGTAACACTCTTACCCTCAGATCTAGAGCGCCCAAGGCAATGTGCGACAGCAGGCGGGCCGCGTTTTCTCTGGTGGCTCGCTCTTGCGCTCTGGCTAGGACGTGCTACTCATACTAGACCCGGTTGCGCCAATAACGCAAGAAGCGAATTAGAGAAAAAATGTTAGTAGTAAGTAAGAGATATAACTAAAATATAATGCAATGTGGATTGTATTACATCATGTATTAACCACAAATCATGAAATCAATACCAAGAGAACCAAATAATGTCACCACTTCTGTACTAACAACCAACATTTTAGCAAAGGAGTATCACAGGAGTGTTTACTTGCACATCAGGAGTATCACAATTACAACTAAAGAGGCATTGTCCTCACTGTTGTCCTTGAGCCCTTCACAAGGAGAGTTCCAAGCTTCGCAACTTCTTCCTCCAGCTCTGCACATGACCCTCAGTTACGAACCTCGTCCCTCAGCTATGATTATTTCAAGATGAAATCAACATGCTATTTCTGTCACATGGAACATGTTCAGAATTTAGTCAGTCTCACTAATCTTTCAGCTACAAAGACAAAAAGGAAAAATGGCATGATCAATAACTAAAAAAAACTGAAACAATAATGCTTGTAGCATTAAAAAACCAAGAAAGTGAATTGAGGACAACAGAACAATTATTTGTAACAACGGCAAGCTTGGCTGATGCAAAATGATCACTCTGAAACTATATCTTTAGAACCAAATTAAAAAGGAACAAAATAATCTAATACTCCCTCCGTTCCAAAATAACTGTCTCAACTTTGTACAAAAACATCATGTATCTTTAGGACCAATTTTTAGACCATGGTACCGCATAAATCAAGAATTAGACATGTGAGATTGCAAAGTACCCGTGGTCCGTTACCATGTCACACCAAGGATTTGCACATGTAACCTGAAATAACTGCAGCTAGCTTGAAGTCTGAAATCTACCGGGTGACAAACAAAAGCAATACCACCAAACCTTATTCTTATTGGACGAGCACAAGATTTATGAGAAGATAACACACACAAAATCCTATTTGGTTTCTGGATGCATGCACTTTCTGGATTATTGTGCACATCAAAACATGGAAGAACATTCCTAGGAGAGCCATTGTAGCACAACTAAGTAAACCAAAAATCAAAAAAGAGAAGTGAGTTTGTATCATATAATTTAGCAATGTATCAGCCCATATCACCATTTATTTTTCAGAGACCAAAGAAAATGACAGAAGTTTCCCTATTCTTTCCTGTACCTTTCTACAGGAATGCTCTTTATTTACGAGCGCCACACAGACTATTTACACTTGGCAGCAAGTTGGACACAACAATCCTCGCCGCGAGCTGCAGAAGAACCACACACGCACATACGTCAGGCCAAGAGACACGAACACGGGGGCCGTGAGGGGGGAACGGAACGGACCGGAAGGGGAGAGACAAATCAAAAGAGGGAACGTACGGAGGCATAGTTAGGCTGGGAGTGGGAGGCGGTGAGCGTGGCAGCGGTCTCGGCGGCGAGCTCGTTGAGCTGGCTGGTGGTGACGCCCATGTATACCCTGACGCAGACCTTCTGCGCGATGAGCACGGGGTCGCAGTGCTCTTGTCGAAGTGCCCATAGCTGAGTTTCTTGAGCCGCACCATGATCTTGTTGAAGTGCACCGTCTCCGTCCGCCCATCCTGCTTCACGACGTACATCACCGGAAACTAACAAAAACATACTCATGTGCATCATCCAAATAGGCAATGGTTTTGCCTGTTTGTACATCAGAATCAATAATTGAATCATCAACAGATTGGTATATGCAAGATGCTTAAATATCATGCCAGGAGAAGAAGTAAATGCCACATTTATGAATAACTGAACATTATGAATGCCATGCTGCATTTTGTAATGGCAATGATCCAAGATAGTTAAATAGATGGTCATTATTAGGAATGCTCCATAGGATCTAAAGACACCTGTGCATGTTTCTTAAGTGTGCTTTCTAAAATTGGATACCCATTTAGCTCTATTAGCTTGACTTGTAGCGATGGGAACACCGCAAAGTTGATCTGTCCTAATAGTCACAGACAATAACCTTGTAGAAGATCATGCCCACCCTTGGTCCTTGGAGGGACGTGTGTTGTAGTGGTAACCACAACAGTGAACTTGAAAGGATATACATGTTCCTACATTACAGAAATGAAACAATAAGCATCTTCACAATAGGACTACATCACTCAGCCAACAGGGCATTTAACGCAAATGCATTGGCTAATGCCAACGATGTCTGTTTCTTACACAGGATAGCCATGAAATTGTTAATCGTATATAAGTACAGGAATGCAAAGAAACCATGATTATTCTACAATTGTTGAAGCAAGTTACTATCTTTCAAGAAATCCTATAGAAAATAAGCAATGTAAAAAGGGGAAACAGCTAGGCACGCACTAAGAAACTGACGAACAATATCTGTCCAACTAAACTTCTACACCTGATGAAATCAATATCCTTGCAGAGGGCCCTTTATAATTAGAACAAAGAAACAATTTTAAAAAACAGTGCCCCTCTATTATCACCATAGTCTAGCAGATTAATTTAACACAATTTAGGATGAGTAGCACTATGATATTAAAACTGAACTAATTGTTCTCGCTACTTGTGCTTTCTGATGCCTTGTACATATTCATATATGATACAGTAACACTGGCAGCAATTTCTCAAGCGCAAGAACACATATATTTTTCAACTAACAAATTGTATCTAAAGTCCCCCCAAAAGCTGACTTGGAATCTAATCAAATAAGTCAAAAACTCTTTTTTAGACTAAACAAGTAAAATTCAACCTTCTTGTGGTAGTCTTCGCTAGAATTTAATCTAACAAGCAGAAACCTCATCAGAATTTAATCCAGAATATGAACAACTATAAAACAATTCTAAGCAAACAGGAGGAAGAGGGGAGCAAAGCTGACAGGGAAAGGTTGTCGGGGCGAGCTGAGGGCCTGCTTTCAGAAAAACTCTCCCACATGCTTGCTCCACACTCGCTGTTGCTCTTGACCGCGACCGTAAATTTCTGGGAATATATGTTCCCTCTATATAATTATGCTGGATTTTTGGAGAGATGCATCACATAATATCTTTCAGTTTCAAATCCATGAGTTTGTGTAGATTTCGTTTGTAAAACTTTGTATAGATTAGGTTCTGAACTATCTTTATGAAACCTTTCGTAAGATCTGAAGTCAATCCTGTCAATTGTGTACAGATCCGACGAATAGATGGGCAAGGAAACCAAGTGGTGTCCAGGGAGTGATGGCTCGGATAGCTTGGTAATGATATTAGTAAATAATTATTGTGCAAACAATAACTAATGCAGGTTCCAGGATCTCGTGTGTTGCTGCTGATTACCGAAGGCATAATAGACAAACTCTAATCGATCTAGCTAGTCCAGGCACGACAAGAATGGGCCGCTGCATTGTAAGGTATATGCAAGATTCAGAAACATATGATTTTGTTACTTTTGACTCATAACTGAACTAAGCTAGGCACCCGAACACCATGCAAGAATCCAGAGGGAAGCATAGCGCAAGTGCGACCCTCGCTGACCACCTACAGGCACGGTAGCAGTAATGCACCAAGATCTGTCTATTCAAGAGGTAAACAAGAACACATCCTCGTTTGATATCATGATATGCAAGCAAATTTCAAGCACACAGGGTTGATATGCAAACAAATATCACACACACGGGGAGACCGCCCAAACAAGCACATCAGCTCACATCACTTTTAGTAGACAAAAACTGAGCAAGAGAGACCCAACCTTGTTGATAATGACACGGAGGACCCAACAAATAGAGAACATAGATCAGCCTGCAAGAAGAAAGAAAAGAGAGAATGAACAACATACCAGCTCATAGACATTTCATGAAACACGTCAGGAGCATTGTAACGGAAGAACACCTGACCTTCGTATGATAATAATGAACAGCAGTAGAATGGAAGGATCAGTGGCAAATTGAACGAATGAGAGCAGCCCTGACGATCTAAAGCTTCAGACCACCAATATCATCATAAACCATGTTTGTCGGCATTGCTAAAAAAACAGTAGAATAAGCAAAGAAAATTTCAGTTAACCACATGGTACACAAAACAAAGGGCATTTAAATCCCGAAACCTGAAGATATGCTACAGGAGCACATGTACATTTGATAAAAACTAATGTACATGTATATGCATGGTTACTAAATATGGCAACAATATATATGGCACAATAATTTACCCCCGTCACTGAAATCTGAAGTGTGTGTTTATACACCCAGCTAAAAATCTAGGAGACGCAAAATAAGAATCTGAATGCCAAATAAAAATTAATCTGGCTGGGCAACTCGGCTACTCCGAGCTTCCCCAGATTGAACACTCGCTGGTCGCCCGATTCTGTCTTTTACATCATCTGAGCCGTCTAATTTTCACAATCTATTTTCACTTTGTGGTTATTTTTTCTCTTCTATGACTGGTGGGCTTATTATTGTGCTTTACCTGATTAGTGATTTGAATGATTAGTAATTTACCTGAGAGTATAAGTGTCACAAGTATATTCATTAACTGCCCTCGTACAACCTGCAAATTGATTATGGAATGAGCTTCTGACGGGAAATAGAAAACAAAAAACACACAAGAACAGTAGGTGCCTGACATAGCTCTAGCATGGTAAACTGTTTTGAGTGCTTCCAGTCATCTTTGGTGCTGACTTGTATCTGACCATTGCCCTGCTCATCGAGATCACTGTTGCACCACGACTCACGGCAAGGCCCATTTGCCAATTATGCTTCAACTGCCAACAGACAAGCAATTTTGCATAAACCAATTGAGGCCTTTTCACTAATTAAATCTACAAAACCATTTAGTAAAATCCACTGGACTATCCGACTATAGGACTGAATCAATGAAACATAACAGCAGCTGCAGAAACCACTCTAGACCTTTTTCACAAACTAAAGGCAGCATTTTAGGTTCTAATTAACCCTGGGGGGTGCAGCTGCTGTTATGAAAATCACTCTCTTCCTATCAATTTTCAGAAAATGGTTTAGAGTGGTTTATGAAAATGGTCCAAAGTGGGTCCTGACTAAATTGATAGGAAGAGAAGGAATGGGGGTGTTCTAGAACGATTGCAACACATATGGCATACATCTGAAAAAGGAAAAAAGAACACCCTAAATACAAACCTGAAGAAAACAGGATAAAATAACCCGATGTATGAACTGTAAACTGATGAGATTATTAGTAGACATGATGAAATATGTATGTACAGGTCATTAATTAATAGATTATGAATAGCGAGGATGAAATTAAATCAAATCTGACAGAAATACGTGCAAAGAACAGCAAGACCCGTCATCCACGCTGGCCATTCCCATCCACGGGATGAGAGAGACAGTGTGTGTACTGTGTACGCAAGGATGGGAGGGGCTGTTGGAACAGATAAGAATCAAGGAAAAGGGAAGGGCAGGAGAATCCACACCTTGGTCCTCTGACCGCTGCAACCCGTGGTCGAAGGTGAAGAGGCGGTGGCGCAGGGGTGGTTGGGGGATTTTTTCGGGGCTCTTCGTCCAGCGGCGGTTGTCCAGGTCGAGTCCCTCCTCCGTCGGCTTCTTGGCAGTGAGTGCCCGGGGCGCCGTTGAGCTCGTCCTCCCGCTGCTTCCTCACGACGGCAGCTCCCGGCGCCGCTCACCTGCGAGCGCAGCGGCGACGACGGGGCCGGCGGATCTGCGAGCGCCATGGCCATGGCCGTCACCTGACCCGCTCGCTCTCCCTCTTCTCTTCCCTTCCCTCCCCTTTTGAAAACGGGAGGGGGGAGGTTGCGGGCGGAGGCTGGCCGGAGGAGACGGGCGCGAGTGACCGCGGCTGGCCGGGTGGAGGAGACGACGGCGGCGGGACAGGGAGGTGGGCGCGGTCTAGCTAGGGTTCGGGGGTAGAGAGAAGAGAGAGGCTCGGCGGAGTGCGAGATGGGCAGAAGGCTAGGTTACCTCCACCGGAGCGGTATGCGAAATGATGAAAATGCTATCGGCGGGGCACGGAATTAACAGGTGGTGGACGAGCACTATTCATAGCGTTTATAGGGCGACGTGGATAGCTCTCTTCTGCCTAGCAGTTTTTCAAGGTTTATATGTTCAATCTGGTGATGGGTGTGTCCGACATTGGTTTGCAGTTTGTCTGGACGAAAGTCCTGCAATTGGTTGTTGCAAGTGATGACAATTTTTTTCCTTCTTGGAGGCATCCTTGAGGAGTTCGACACCTCTTCATCCTTGAGTTCTCCTTTCCAGGTGAAAACTCAAATCTGACTTGTTGAATCAACGATGGTGACACTCTTAACGTTGTTCCTTCCATGGAAGCATCATCTTCAAGACCTCATCTTTTTGTGGTTGCACTAAGAGCAACTCCAATGCGGCGACCGATTTCGTCCGCCGCCGTCCGTTTGGGTCGGCGCGGATACAAAAATCGGCCCAACGCGCCAACCCAAACGGACGCGAGTCCGCCTGCCAACTCATTCCCGGCCCAATTTTGAGCCGGATTTGCGTCGGCGCGGACGCGAGACGGACGCGCGCGCCTATTCCTCTTCCCGGGCCCGCCGGTCGGTGGCAACCACCACCATTTCCCCCCAAAACCCTCCCGCGCGAGTGCGCTCCCGCCCCACGCCCGCCATGTACGACGACCTCGACCTCGACGCCGCCGCCGTTCTCGCCTTCCTCGCCTCGTCCGACAAAGGCAAGCCTTGCGCCCCCCGCAAGGCCGCCGCGCCGAAGTCGAAGAAGGCACTGACGCCCGAACAGCGGACAAAGGAGTCGGCCAAGAGGAAGGACCGAAGGCACGCAGCGGATGCGAGGGATGAAGCCATCGCGGCGGCCGCCGTCGCTGTCGCCGCGCAGCAGCAGGTCACCAACGCCCGCGTCGCGGCGGCAACGAGGGAGGCGCTCTACAACCCTTGCCAGCACAGCCTCGTCAACGCCATCGTGGTCGCCGCGGGCAGCACCGGCTCATCCGCCTTCCCTCGGAGGGTGCTGCCCGACTCGTCCCGCGCGTCAGCTTGCACCCCGGTGCCCGGCTTCCACGTCTACCCGCAGGCCTCCCGCCTCTCCGGGGAGTGCTCGCCCGAGGTGAGCGTGGTCGCACCTTCCACGCCGTGCCCATCGACCTCAACGCCACACCGGTGGCCGCTGGCTCGTTAGCCGGAGGCGCGAGGAAATGCGCGCGGCGGACGCCAGCCGACCAGCTACTGGGCGCACACAACCTGTTCAACGGAATGTCGGCCGCCGCCGACGACAACTACATGCAGAACATGATCTTCGAGGGTGGTGTGCAGGCCGCTGGCTTCGATCCCGACGAGACACAAAGCTAGGATGGCCGAGGGGCGTTCACGTCGTCCGCTGGCTACAATGAAGATCAGGTCGCCTTCATGTGTGATCAGGTCGGCCTGGACCTAGACGGCTTCCCTCTCGACCATGAGTTTCCGGAGAACTACGGGCTAGAGGAAGAGGATGAGTGTGACTTCGAAGGGGAGCCTTTGCTTGAGGACGAGCTCGCCAACCAAGTCGTTGGGCCGAAGCCGAAGCGCGAGAGCAAGCGGACCAAGGCATACACGACGGTCGAGGACAAGCTTCTTTGCGGGTGTTGGAGAGACATTGGACAAGACCCTAAGACGGGCACCGAACAAAAGCATTCAACCTTTTGGATTCGTGTCCACCGTGAGTTCCATGAGCGCAAGAAGTTTCCGCCATACCAAATAGTAAGCGCGCGCGGGTGGGTGTCCATTTCGAAGCGATGGAGGGTGATCCAACAAGAGTGCAACAACTTTTGTGCCACTCTTGAGAGCGTCAAGGCCCGCCCCGTGAGCGGCATCGTCATGCAATACATGGTATGCTAGCAAGCCGTCCTCTTTTTGTGTCATCAAGTTTATGCTTGCGTGTTCGTTTGCATACCATTTTGCCAATATGCTTGTATGAAATATATTTGTAGGCATTTCAAGCTTTGGAGGCATTCAAGGTCCAACACTGTAACGCCCCGGATACAACTTTCCATATTCGTAACTCCAACTCTTGCCTTTTCCAGAGATGCGATATGATATTTCCTTCGTGGTTGGGTTTTTGTCTTTTGTTTTGCATTTTGTTCATGTCATGCATCTCATCTCAAGCATCATGCGCATTGCATCTGCATGTTTTCATAAAGCTTGCACCCGTTCTTAGTTGCCGCGTCCCCCCTTGCGTTCGTTGACCGTTCCGAGACCAATCGGGTTTTCGCTTCCCTCTTGACCGTGCCCACCTAACCTCTTGCCAGCTCGCAGCCCCCTCGCGCGCGCGTCCGAAACTCCCCCGAACCCGACCCGGGCTGTCGTCACCGTTGGGTCCGGATCATCCCCAAACATCCACAAAACATCTCCGTTTTCTTAATTAGTCTTCCTAACCTATTTTTTTCAGCCGTCCGATTTCGATCGGAGGGACTAGATCGCCCTTAATTAAACTCACTCGCATATATATATTAGTCTATCCTGAGACCGAATCCCTAATTTCTAGGGATCCTCCAAGCCGCCGCCACTCCCCCTGTCTGTCTTCCTCGGGATCTCATCCCAATCCAATCCACCAACCGCAGCCTCCGACCACCTCCCTTGTTCTCCGTGCCTCCTCCTTCCGCAGCCCCGCGCCGAGCTGTTCTCCCACCCGATGCATCTTCCTTCCTGCTTCGCTCAAGCCCAAAGGAGAGGAGCTCCTCCTCTGCCCCGGCGAACCTCGACGCCGAGCACCAGTAGGAACTGCTCGCCGTGCCCCCTCCTTGTTCCTTTCTCTCCCTTCTCTGGTTCCTCCCTCCGCTAAGCATGCTCTCTCTCTCTCTCCCTCTCTCTCTCTCTCTCTCTCTCTCTCTCTCTTGCTGAATCAGGGAACGCCATGGCCGCCTCCGACCTGAACTCCTCCTGCGCCCGCACCTGCAGCCATGGACGCCTCAAGCTAGGGCTTGCCTTGCCGCCCTTGCAACCTCGGCGTCGTCTTCGCGCCTCCGACGACCGGCCTCATTGTCGCCGGCAACCCCAGGCAGGCCCCATCGCTCCTGCTCCTCCCTGTCCTTCCTCCTCCTTCCCGTTCTCCCCCTCCTCTCTCGTTTTTTCCTCTCTCTCTCTCTCCCTGTCCAGGAACACAGGCAGCAGTCATGGCGCCATGTAGTAGGAGCTCCTCCGCGACCGTGCCCCGGATCCGGTGACCTCCGCCTCAGAGCCGTTGTCTCCGCCCGTTTCCCCGACGGCTGCTCCACGCGCCAAGTCCGTCGTCGTCGTCCTGCTTCACGAGGACGAGGACGAGCCTGCCTCCTCGCGCCGCTGACTCCTGTCGCGCTGCTCTGCTTCACTCAAGTCGCCCCGGCCCCCTTCTGCTCCGACCACGCAAGGTGAACGAGCGCACTGATACGTCTCCAACGTATCTATATTTTTTTTATTGTTCCATGCTATTATATTACCTCTTTTGGATAATTATGGAATTTATTTTACACATTTATATCATTTTTGGGACTAACCTACTAACCGGAGGCCCAGCCCATATTGCTGTTTTTTTTGCCTATTTCAGTATTTCAAAGAAAAGGAATATCAAACGGAGTCCAAACGGAATGAAACCTTCGGGAGCGTGATTTTTGGAATGAACGTGATCCGGAGAGCTTGGAGTGCAAGTCAAGAAGCTTCCGAGGGCCCCACGAGATAGGGGGCCGCGCCCCCTGTAGGGCGCGCCCCCTGTCTCGTGCGCCCCTCGGGCGGCCACCGACGTACTTATTCCTCCTATATATACCTACGTACCCCGAAAACATCTAGGAGCACCATGAAACACAATTTCCACCGCCGTAACCTTCTGTATCCGCGAGATCTCATCTTGGAGCCTTCGTCGGCTCTCTGTCGGAGGGGGAATCAACCACGGAGGGCTTCTACATTAACATCCTTGCCCCTCCGATGAGTTGTGAGTAGTTTACCACAGACCTACGGGTCCATAGTTATTATCTAGATGGCTTCTTCTCTTTTTTTGGATCTCAATACAATGTTCTCCCCCTCTCTTGTGGAGATCTATTCGATGTAAACTCTTTTTGCGGTGTGTTTGTCGAGATCCGATGAATTGTGGGTTTATGATCAAGTTTATCTATGAATAATATTTGAATCTTCTCTGAATTCTTTTATGTATGATTGAGTTATCTTTGCAAGTCTCTTCGAATTATCAGTTTGGTTTGGCCTACTAGATTGGTTTTTCTTGCCATGGGAGAAGTGCTTAGCTTTGGGTTCAATCTTGCGGTGTCCTTACCCAGTGACAGAAAGGGTTGTAAGGCACGTATTGTATTGTTGCCATCGAGGATAACAAGATGGGGTTTATATCATATTGCATGTGTTTATCCCTCTACATCATGTCATCTTGCTTAATGCGTTACTCTGTTCTTATGAACTTAATACTCTAGATGCAGGCAGGAGTCGGTTGATGTGTGGAGTAATAGTAGTAGATGCAGGCAGGAGTCAGTCTACTTGTTATGGACGTGATGCCTATATACATGATCATGCCTAGATAATCTCATAACTATGCGCTTTTCTATCAATTGCTCGACAGTAATTTGTTCACTCACTGTAATACTTATGCTATCTTGAGAAAAGCCTCTAGTGAAACCTATGGCCCCCGGGTCTATCTCTTATCATATTTGCTTTCAATCTACTTTTATTTGCATCTTTACTTTTTGCATCTATATTATAAAATACCAAAAATATATTTATCTTATCATACTATCTTTATTAGATCTCACTTTCGCAAGTGGCCGTGAAGGGATTGACAACCCCTTTATTGCGTTGGTTGCGAGTTCTTAGTTTGTTTGTGTAGGTGCGTGGGACTTTTGAGGAGCCTCCTACTGGATTGATACCTTGGTTCTCAAAACTGAGGGAAATACTTACGCTACATTTTGCTGCATCACCCTCTCCTCTTCGAGGAAAACCAACGCAAGCTCAAGACGTAGCAAGAAGGATTTCTGGCGCCGTTGTCGAGGAGGTCTTCGCTTAAGTCAAGACATACCAAGTACCCATCACAAACCCATCTCCCTCGCATTTACATTATTTGCCATTTTCCTCTGGTTTTCCTCTCCCCCACTTCACCCTTGCCGTTTTATTTGCCCTCTCTTTCCCAATCTCCTCCTCTTTTTTTTGCTTGCCTTTTTCTGCTTGCTTGTGCCTCCTGCTTGTCCTTATGGCTTTGCCTAAGGGTCCTAACCACCTTCTCAGAAGGATGGATGAGATTGAATCAAATATTAGAAGCTTTATGAATTTGCAATTTGAGCACAACAATTTCTTTAGAAAAGAACTTAAGGAACAAAAAAGTTTTTTGGGGTTTATGAACAAAGAGCTTGATGATATGAATAAAGAATTTTTTGGTGTTAACGCTCAAATTACCCAGCTTGAAAATGATATAGCCAAAATTTCTGACAAGCAGGCCACCTTAGTCAATAAGATGGCTGCTAAACCACAAAAATTACATGAAAATAATGATGAGGATCTTAAAGTTATTGATGCATCTCCAATTAGATCTATGTTTTGCAATATGAATTTTGATGAGTATGGGACTGATGATGAATCAACTTTGCCTAGAAGGCGTCCCAAGAATTCGGAGTCTTTAGATCTTAACGCTAAAATTGGTAAAAGTGAGATTGGAGAATCCTCAACTCCTAATAATATTGAACTTTCTATCTCGGATTTCAAGGAATTTGATTACGATAATTGTTCTTTAAAAGGTTGTATTTCCTTGTTGCAATCCGTTGTTAACTCTCCTCATGCTTATAGTCAAAATAAAGCTTTTACCAAACATATTGTTGATGCCTTGATGCAATCTTATGATGAAAAACTTAATTTGGAAGTTTCGATACCTAGAAAACTTAATGATGAGTGGGAACCTACTATAAAGATTAGAATTAAAGATTATGAGTGTTTTGCTTTGTGTGATTTGGGTGCTAGTGTTTCCACGATTCCGAAAACTTTATGTGATATTCTAGGTTTCCATGATCTTGATGATTGCTCTTTAAATTTGCACCTTGCAGATTCCACCATTAAAAAGCCTATGGGAAGAATCAATGGTGTTCTCATTGTTGCAAATAGAAATTTGGTGCCCGTAGATTTTATCGTTCTTGATATAGATTGCAATCTTTCTTGCCCTATTATTCTTGGTAGACCTTTCCTTAGAACGATTGATGCGATTATTGATATGAAGGAAGGGAATATTAGATTCCAATTTCCATTAAAGAAAGGCATGGAGCACTTTCCAAGAAAGAAAGTCAAATTACCTTATGAATCTATCATGCGTGCTACTTATGAATTTAGTGCCAAAGATGGCACTCGTTAGATCTATCTCCGCTTTTATGCCTAGCTAGGGGCGTTAAACGATAGCGCTAATTGGGAGGCAACCCAATTTTTTTTATGTTTTTTGTTTTTGCTCCTGTTTAGTAATAAATGTTGCATCTACTCTCTGGTTAGATGTGTTTTTATCTTTTAATTAGTGTTTGTGCTAAGTAGAACCTATAGGATAACCTACGATGATAGTTGATTTGATTCTGCTGAAAAACAGAAACTTTGCGTGCACGAATATAATTTTGTTAATCACAGGAACGTGCTTTTGCGTTGATTCTTTTTGCTGTTGTTCAATAAACAAATTGTCCAGGACTTGCCATTTTGGTAGGATTTTTAGAGTTCCAGAAGTTTGTGTTAGTTACAGATTGCTACAACTATTCTGTTTTTGACAGATTCTGTTTTTCGTGTGTTGTTTGCTTATTTCAATGCATCTATGGCTAGTAATTCAGTCTATGAACCATAAAGAAGTTGGAATATAGTAGGTTTAACACCAAATTAAATAAAGAATGAGTTCATGGTAGTACGTTATATGGTGGTTTTGTTTTCTTTCACTAACGGAGCTTATAAGATTTCCTGTTGGGTTTTGTGTTGTGAAGTTTTCAAGTTTTGGGTAAAGATTTTATGGACTATGGAATAAAGGGTGGCAAGAGCCTAAGCTTGGGTATGCCCATGGCACCCCAAGATATTCAAGAATAGCCAAAAGCCTAAGCTTGGGGATGCCCCGGGAAGGCATCCCCTCTTTCGTCTTCGTTCATCGGTAACTTTACTTGGAGCTATATTTTTATTCGCCACATGATATGTGTTTTGCTTGGAGCGTCATGTATTATATTAGTCTTTGCTTTTTAGTTTACCACAATCATCCTTGCTGTACACACCTTTTGGGAGAAGCCTATTTGATTAGAATTTGCTAGAATACTCTATGTGCTTCACTTATATCTTTTGAGCTTGATAGTTTTTGCTCTAGTGCTTCACTTATATCTTTTAGAGCACGATGGTGTCTTAATTTTGAAGAAATTGCTAGTCTCTCATGCTTCACTTATATTATTTTGAGATTCTTTTAGAACAGCATGGTATTTGCTATTATCATAAAGTTGGTCTTAGAATGGTAGGCATCCAAGTTGGGTATAATAAAAACTATCATAGGAAGTGAATTGGATGCTATGATCAATTTGATACTTGATAATTGTTTTGAGATATGCAGGTAGTGATATTAAAGTCATGCTAGTTGGGTGATTATGAATTTAAAGAATGCTTGTGTTGGAGTTAGCAAGTCCCGTAGCATGCACGTATGGTTAAAGTTGTGTAACAAATTTGAAACATGAAGTGTACTTGGCTTGTGCATCCTTATGAGTGGCGGTCGGGGACGAGCGATGGTCTTTTCCTACCAATCTATCCCCCTAGGAGCATGCGCGTAGTACTTGATTTTTGATGACTTCTAAATTTTTGCAATAAGTATATGAGTTCTTTTGACTAATGTTGAGTCCATGGATTATACGCACTTTTACCTTTCCACCTTTGCTAGCCTCTTTGGTACCGTGCATTGCCCTTTCTCACCTTGAGAATTGGTGCGAACTTCGCCGGTGCATCCAAACCCTGTGATACGATACGCTCTATCACACATAAACCTCCTTATATCTTCCTCAAAACAGCCACCATACCTACCTACTATGGCATTTCCATAGCCATTCCGAGATATATTGCCATGCAACTTTCCACCATTCCGTTCATCATCATCATGACATACTTTACTTTTGTCATATTGCCATTGCATGATCATGTAGTTGACATCGTATTTGTGGCAAAGCCACCATGCATTATTTTTCATACATGTCACTCTTGATTCATTGCACCATCCTGGTACACCGCCGGAGGCATTCATATAGAGTCATATCTTGTTCTAGTTTCGAGTTGTAATTCATATGTTGTAATCAATAGAAGTGTGATGATCATCATTATTAGAGCATTGCCCAAAAAAAAAGAGAAAGGCCAAAAAGAAAAAAAAGGCCCAAAAAAAAAGAAAATAAATAAAAAGGGCAATGTTACTATCTCTTTTTCCACACTTGTGCTTCAAAGTAGCACTTTGTTCTCCATGTAGTGAGTCTCATATATTGTGCTTCAAGTAGCACCATTTTTTCATATAGTGAGTCTCATAAGTTGTCTTTTTCATACTAGTGGGAATTTTTCATTATAGAACTTGGCTTGTATATTCCTACGATGGGCTTCCTCAAATGCCCTAGGTCTTCGTGAGCAAGCAAGTTGGATGCACACCCACTAGTTTTCTTTTGTTGAGCATTCATTTATAGCTCTAGTGCATCCGTTGCATGGCAATCCCTACTCCTCATGTTGACATCAATTGATGGGCATCTCCATAACCCGTTAATTATCCTCGTCAATGTGAGACTTTCTCTTTTTTTTGTCTTCTCCACACAATCTCCATCATCATATTCTATTCCACCCATAGTGCTATATCCATGGCTCACACTCATGTATTGCGTGAAGGTTGAAAAAGTTTGAGATTATTTAAGTATGAAACAATTGCTTGGCTTGTCATCGGGGGTATAGAAGTTGGGAACATCTTTGTGTGATGAAAATGAAGCATAGCCGTACTATATGATTTTGTAGGGATGAACTTTCTTTTGCCATGCTATTTTGAGAAGACATGATTACTTTGATGAGTATGCTTGTAGTGTTACTATTTCTTTTATCAATATGAACTTTTATTTTGTATTCATTTGGATCTGAACATTCATGCCACAATAAAGAAAATTACACTATGAATTATGCTAGGTAGCATTCCACATCAAAAATTCTCTTTTTATCATTTACCTACTCGAGGACGAGCAGGAATTAAGCTTGGGGATGCTTGATACGTCTCCAACGTATCTATAATTTTTGATTGTTCCATGCTATTATATTACCTCTTTTGGATGTTTATGGGCTTTATTTTACACATTTATATCATTTTTGGGACTAACCTACTAACCGGAGGCCCAACCCATATTGCTGTTTTTTTGCCTATTTCAGTATTTAGAAGAAAAGGAATATCAAACGGAGTCCAAACGGAGTGAAACCTTCGGGAGCGTGATTTTTGGAACGAACGTGATCCGGAGAGCTTGGAGTGCAAGTCAAGAAGCTTCCGAGGGCCCCACGAGATAGGGGGCCGCGCCCCCCCTGTAGGGCACGCCCCCCTGTCTCGTGGGCCCCTCGGGCGGCCACTGACGTACTTATTCCTCCTATATATACCTACGTACCCCGAAAACATCCAGGAGCACCACGAAACACAATTTCCACCGCCGTAACCTTCTGTATCCGCGAGATCTCATCTTGGAGCCTTCGCCGGCACTCTGCCGGAGGGGGAATCAACCACGGAGGGCTTCTACATCAACATCCTTGCCCCTCCGATGAGTTGTGAGTAGTTTACCACAGACCTACGGGTCCATAGTTATTAGCTAGATGGCTTCTTCTCTCTTTTTGGATCTCAATACAATGTTCTCCCCCTCTCTTGTGGAGATCTATTCAATGTAAACTCTTTTTGCGGTGTGTTTGTCGAGATCCGATGAATTGTGGGTTTATGATCAAGTTTATCTATGAATAATATTTGAATCTTCTCTAAATTCTTTTATGTATGATTGAGTTATCTTTGCAAGTCTCTTCGAATTATCAGTTTGGTTTGGCCTACTAGATTGGTTTTTCTTGCCATGGGAGAAGTGCTTAGCTTTGGGTTCAATCTTGCGGTGTCCTTACCCAGTGACAGAAAGGGTTGCAAGGCACGTATTGTATTGTTGCCATCAAGGATAACAAGATGGGGTTTATATCATATTGCATGTGTTTATCCCTCTACATCATGTCATCTTGCTTAATGCGTTACTCTGTTCTTATGAACTTAATACTCTAGATGCAGGCAGGAGTCGGTCGATGTGTGGAGTAATAGTAGTAGATGCAGGCAGGAGTCGGTCTACTTGTTATGGACGTGATGCCTATATACATGATCATGCCTAGATAATCTCATAACTATGCGCTTTTCTATCAATTGCTCAACAGTAATTTGTGCACCCACCGTAATACTTATGCTATCTTGAGAGAAGCCTCTAGTGAAACCTATGGCCCCCGGGTCTATCTCTTATCATATTTGCTTTCAATCTACTTTTATTTGCATCTTTACTTTTTGCATCTATATTATAAAATACCAAAAATATATTTATCTTATCATACTATGTTTATTAGATCTCACTTTCGCAAGTGGCCGTGAAGGGATTGACAACCCCTTTATTGCGTTGGTTGCGAGTTCTTAGTTTGTCTGTGTAGGTGTGTGGGACTTTTGAGGAGCCTCCTACTGGATTGATACCTTGGTTCTCAAAACTGAGGGAAATACTTACGCTACACTTTGCTGCATCACCCTATCCTCTTCGAGGAAAACCAACGCAAGCTCAAGACGTAGCACGCACTAGGAGCGCCCGTTGACCGCATCGTTGCCTCCAGATCCGGCCCAGTGAGCGCCTCCTCAGCCGGCCTACCTCTCCATCATTTGGGCTTGGCCCATGGTGAGCAATCAGCAGCCCCGCTAGCCCTTTGACCTGTTGCAGATTCGGCCCGCGTAATGTGTTTTTTCGCCTGGACGAATTTAGCATTATCTAGTGATTTACTGTTTTACAGAAAAACCCTCTTACTTCATGCATTTAATATCTCACTAACCATGCATCGGATTAAATGTTTTACATATGAAAAATGCTTAGAATTTCATCTAGTTTCACATTATGCCACTTTCATCCATGTTTAAAATGTTTAAAAAGCTGTTTGTTTAAATTTGCTCAAATGCCATGTTTAAATGATTTATTTCATAACTAAATAACCGTAGCTCGGTTTTAAATAAACTTTATATGTAAATGGGTTGGGAAAATTCCTAGTTTAACATGGTGGACTTTATTTTCCTGTTTAACAACAATAAAATATGTTTTAGGGCAGAACAGTACCAAATTCTAAATATGCCTATGGGGATTTTCCGGAATTGTTGTTTGTTGTTCCGGCCTCATTTAAACTTGCCTAGATAGGTAGCTTAATTATGCTTAACCTCTTGCCATGTTTAACAACATTTAATATTGTTTGGTAGCTTAAACAAGATGAACTAAATAATTGTTGTGGTGTTTCGTCAATATGCAACTCGTTGCATATTAAGCTCCACTTAACTTGTAGTGTGGTTTGTTGCACTTTGCCATGCCATGCCTTATTAAACCGGACATGCATCATACTTGTTTGCGCATCATGCCATGTTTATGCTTGTGCATTTACCATGTTGATTGTTTCTTTCTGCTGTTGCTTCTTAGTTCCGGTAATGTTGCGATTGTGAGGATTCGTTTGACTACTCCCGTTCGTCTTCTTCATGGACTCGTTCTTCTTCCTAGCGGGATCTCAGGCAAGATGACCGCTACCCTGGATCTCACTACTATCATTGCTATGCTAGTTGCTTCGTTCTATCGCTATGCTGCGCTAGCTATCATTTGCTATTCAAGCCTCCCAAATTGCCATGTCAGCCTCTAACCTTTTTCACCCTTCCTAGCAAATTGTTGCTTGGCTATGTTACCGCATTTGCTCATCCCCTCTTATAGCATTGTTAGTTGTAGGTGAAGTTGAAGATTGCTCCATGGTGGACAGGATTATGTTGGGATATCACAATATCTCTTATTTCATTAATGCATCTATATACTTGGTAAAGGGTGGAAGGCTCGGCCTTATGCCTGGTGTTTTGTTCCACTCTTGCCGCCTTAGTTTCCGTCATACCAGTGTTATGTTCCTTGATTTTGCATTCCTTACGCGGTTGGGTGATTTATGGGACCCCCTTGACAGTTCGCTTTGAATAAAACTCCTCCAGCAAGGCCCAACCTTGGTTTTACCATTTGCCTACCTAAGCCTTTTTCCCTTGGGTTTCCGGAGCCTGAGGGTCATCTTTATTTAACCCCCCCCCCCCGGGCCAGTGCTCCTTCGAGTGTTGGTCCGAACCGAGCAGCCTGTGGGGCCACCTCGGGGAAACTTGAGGGATGGTTTTACTCGTAGCTTGACTTATCCGGTGTGCCCTGAGAACGAGGTACGTGCGACTCCTATCGGGATTTGTCGGCACATCAGGCGGCTTTGCTGGTCTTGTTTTACCATTGTCGAAATGTCTTGTAAACCAGGATTCCGAGACTGATCGGGTCTTCCTGGGAGAAGGCATATCCTTTGTTGACCATGAGAGCTTGTGATGGGCTAAGTTGGGACACCCCTGCTTTCGAGAGCCGTGCCTGCGGTTATGTGGCAGATGGGAATTTGTTAATATCCGGTTGTAGAGTACTTGACACCAGATTCGAATTAAAACGCATCAACCGCGTGTGTAGCCGTGATGGTCTCTTTTTGGCGGAGTCCGGGAAGTGAACACGGTTTTGGGTTATGTTTGACGTAAGTAGGAGATCAGGATCACTTCTTGATCATTGCTAGCTTCACGACCATTCCGTTGCTTCTCTTCTCGCTCTTATTTGCGTATGTTAGCCACCATATCATGCTTAGTCGCTGCTGCAACCTCACCACTTATCCATTCCTTACCCATTAAGCTTTGCTAGTCTTGATACCCATGGTAATGGGATTCCTGAGTCCTCGTGGCTCACAGATTACTACAACAACAATTGCAGGTACAGGTTGCGTTGATCATGACGCGAGAGCGATGTTTGCTTGTTTTGGAGTTCTTCTTCTGCTTCTTCTTCGATCAGGGGATAGGTTCCAGGTCGGCAGCCTGGGCTAGCAGGGTGGATGTCGTTTGAGTTTCTGTTTGTGTTTCATCCATAGTCGGATGATGCTCTTATGTATGATGATGTTGTATTTGTGTGGCATTGTATGCTTCTTGTATGTATCCCCAACTATTATGTAATGGTACGATGTAATGATATCCACCTTGCAAAAGCATCTCCAATATGCGCTTCTATCCTTAGTGGGACCTTCGAGTTCCTTTAGGATAGGGTCGCATATTGGGCGTGACAAGTTGGTATCAGAGCCTCGACCGACCATAGGAGCCCCCTTGATTGTTGGCCATTGTTGAGTCTAGAAGAAAACTATTTTGAGTCTTAGGATTATATATATTGAAGAGTAGGATTCTTTTTACTCCTCAGCCCCTTCGTTGCTCTGGTGAGGACTCTCGATGTAGATGTTTTGTCTTTCCTCTCCTCAATTTTCCACAAAAGTTTTTTAGGATCACGCAGGTATCTTGGAATTGTTCTGATATTCTTGTGACAAGAACATTGTTCTTGGTGCCTCCTGACATTTAGGGGTTGTGGCAGTATCCCGGGGAGTTGAGCTCCAAGGTGTTGTCGTCACAATTTTATCGTCGCAGTTCTGGAATACCTGAGTTTTGCCGACATCGAAAATCTCTTTTATGCAGTTGTTGGTGAGATAACCTCGACGCCACCCAGTACTATGGAGTTCGGGAGTATTGCCATAGCTCGTATAACGGATGCTTTTCGAAGGTTGAGGTACACGATTTCTGAAGTTTTCTTGGTTATGTGTTGGCGGATGGATACAGGTGGATGTAGGCATTGTTAGTTTGGGTGAAATATATTGCTTCCCCTGTATCCCCAACACCAGATTGCATAACCAGAAAGTTTCGGGAGTTTATAGGTGGGAATTCAAGTAGCTCCTAGAATATCTTCCCGACAGATGCCTGATATGGGATTGGGTAAATCTCTATCATATGTATTTGTTCCGGCTTATTCTGCAAGCCAAATCCTTTGTTTTGTTTTGAGTTGTGGTATTCGAGTTGCTTCGATGTCAAGTGTTGATTCCATACCTTTCCTAAACGGTGTTCTCATATTTCTATGTGAATACTAATCCTTCTTGATCACTGAGGTTGTCATGTCAATTCTTTCCAATCGGTGTGCTTCTCTTCAAGTTAATCCTATCCTTTCAATATTTGCTAGATCAATTCTTAGTTTTCCCAACGTTGTTCGTTTCACCCGTCCCGAAGTTGCCTTTGTTTTCCTGCCCTCCCACCCTTTCTTCAAGGACTCAGAGATATTAAGTCAACTATCCATTTTATTCATGTGAAGTCTCTTCATTCCTTTTTCTTTCATGTTGTACCCAGTGGTACTCATGAAGATGCTCTATAAGTTCATCATTCTTCGTTCTTTTTCTTCTCCGGTGGATTCAATTCAAGCTTTCAGTGTTGATCATATTCTTTTCCTCGTGTCAAATGTTTTTCCATGTTGGTGCACCTCTTAATTATTCACCTCTCTCTATTCTTATCCGGAGTGCTCAAGATATCTCAGAAGAATCATGTTTCCATTCTTAATCCGTTCGAGTTACTTCAAGGTTTTTCTCTCATTCAAGCTATTTAATTCTACCAGTGCAATCTCTATTTCAAGCAATCCTTCAATGATGTTTCTTTCGAGTGGGCCCTAACCCACATGTCTTTTCCCAGGATCTTACTTGACTCTTCTAATTTTCCCGGATCCATTCCCAAATTCTTTTCGAATTTTGACGTAAGAATGAATTTCATCAGTCAGATGTTTTCCAAGATCGATTTCAAATTATTTTCATTGTTGGCTCAACCTCTTTGTTTTTTCTTTCTCTCGGAGTATCTCAACAATTCATGGTGGTGTTTCTCGTCGTCATTCTCGGATTTTGAAGACCGAAGAAGAGTTCCTCTTAAATCCTTACCCGTTCTTCCAAAGATGCGTAGTTCAAGTTTGATGCCATCCTCCCATAATTGTTTTCGATTGTGGGAATTCTTTTCACCCATCCGGAGCATTTCATGAGTTGTTTCCATTTCTTTCCTCCGAAGGCCATCATGTCATAATTCTTCATTCTCAGCGTGTAGCTATTGTTCTCCAAATCTTACCGGTGCATCGTTCAAATAACCTCTAATCAGTTCATGGCCTCTTCGTTCTCATGTATCTAAATCCCCTCAAGTATCTTCATTCGTTTTCCAATTCTTCCCGGTGATTCATTCTCTTTCATTAGTCATTTTCGAATTCTTACGGTGGTTCATTCAAGATTATTTTCCTTGATTATCAGATTAATTCATTCATTCTTTCCAATCCTACCGGTGGTTCATGAAGACTTTCTTAAGTTTTGCGCCATATACCCCCCCTTAATCCTTTTCAACAAGAATAAGTTGCATGCCAAATCCGGTTGTCATCAATTAAATTTGATGAGGATAAGCATAACATAATTCTTATTCTTCTTTCATCAAGTTGAGTAATCTCTTCTTTTCGGAGTTTGTTCATCATATCACATTCTTGGTTCGAAGTGTTCTCATCTTTTCTTTCCGGAGTTCCAAGTTTTCTCGCTTGTCTCGTCGCGAAGCCCCCGTCTAAATCACCGCAAGTCTTGAATCTTATTCTTTCTTCCTTCATTCTATCTCATCATCCTTTTGTCACCAGAGTTCTTCATGGTGGTTCTTCATGATTTACTTCATGCTTCAAGTGTTCATCAAGATTTTGTTGGTGGAGTTCAAGTATCTTTTCTTCTCGCGTCTCGAAGTGCAAATAATTCTTCCTTTTCTTCTGAAGTGGAGTTTTGCATTTCTTCGTTCTTCTCATCTTTCAGACATTTGGTTGTGGTATAATTTCACCTCTAGTTTTGAGATGTTTTGATAAGTCCACTACAAGCTTATTCTTTTCATTGTTGGTTTCCCAACAATTCCATTCTAAACTTCTTGCAAGGATGCTATATCAAATTCATTTGAGGTAGAAGATGTTGTCTTCTATGTTCTTTTCATTCCATTCTTTCATTTCTTTCGAAGGCATTTTGATGTTGCTCTCTTCGACCCATCATCTTGTTTTGTCAAGATCTTGTTCTTTTTATTGCTTATCCATTTAACCGGAGTGTGGTGTCTATCATTCCTCTTTTAACCGGAGTCTCATCCAAGTGCTTTCATTTTGCCAAGTTCATATTCTATTCCTTCCATTTCCAACAGGAGTGTCGTTTTAATTGTTCTTTAACGTTCCTTGTACATCTCGTTTCAACCGGAGTGCTTGCATGTGCTTCTTGTCCATTGCAACCATTTTCACATGTCTTTCAACCTACAAGGTTCTCGTAATGTTCCTTGTTTCTCTTTGCTAATGGAGTGTTTGCAATCTTGTTCGTCTCCGTTGTGTTATTCTTTCAAGTTTTCAACCTCTCGAGGTTCATTGGTTTCACTCGTTTGTCAAAGAAGCAACTTTGTCTTGCCTCTTTCTCTCCCGCTTCTCTCCGGCGCCATCCTAGATCTCGGGACGAGATCCTCTCGTAGTGGTGGAGTGTTGTAACGCCCCGGATACAACTTTCCATATTCGTAACTCCAACTCTTGCCTTTTCCAGAGATGCGATATGATATTTCCTTCGTGGTTGGGTTTTTGTCTTTTGTTTTGCATTTTGTTCATGTCATGCATCCCATCTCATAGCATCATGCGCATTGCATCTGCATGTTTTCATAAAGCTTGCCCCGTTCTTAGTTGCCACGTCCCCCTTGCTTTCTTGACTGTTCTGAGACCAATCGGGTTTTCGCTTCCCTCTTGACTGTGCCCACCTAACCTCTTGCCAGCTCGCAGCCCCCTCGCGAGCGCGTCCGAAACTCCCCCGAACCCGACCCGGGCCGTCGTCACCGTTGGGTCCGGATCATCCCCAAACACCTACAAAACATCTCCGTTTTCTTAGTTAGTCTTCCTAACCTATATTTTCTCAGCCGTCCGATTTCGATCGGAGGGACTAGATCGCCCTTAATTAAACTCACTCGCCGCGTTGGGGGTGGCGGCTCGGCGGCGTGGTGGGAACTGGTGGCCGGCCATGTGGTGGGAGGTGGTGGCGTGTCGTGGGTCTATTATGATAACACCATTAAGACCTTATTCTGCACATCAATCCGGCTTATTCTGCTAACACCCTAACCGACCCGACCCTCGCTAACTAACGCAGTAAAAGAAATCCACCCTCAGCCTTCTTCCCCACCCCCGTCACTTTCTCCCCCCGCTCCCCACCCTTCACAGCGCCGCCGGGCCACCAACTCCAACCGCGCGGCCGGCCATCTCCCACCGCGCGGACACGCCACCACCTCCCACCACACGGCCGGCCACCAGTTCCCACCACGCCGCCAAGCCGCCACCCCCAACGCGGCGCCAGGTCACCAACTCCCCCCGCGCGCCACCTCCTCTCTAGGATCACCGATGCTCCACCCTTCCCCAGATCCGTCGGGCGTTCGCCAGAATAGCGGAGCCACATCTGGATCCATGGAGCCGGCACCCCTGAGACCCCGTCGAACCAGCTCCTGCTCGCGTGAGCCACCGCTCATCCCTCCTCCACCTTAGATCTACATCGTCTTCGCCATTGCGGTCCGCACCAGCCCTTCCCCGCGTCGAGGTCACCGTGGCCCTCTCCTCCCCAGATCCGGTGAGCCCCTCATGGCCCTCTCCTCCCCAGCTCGTGCACCGACGGCGACATCCAGCGGGTCAGGGCCGACCTCATCGTTCTGGTCCGTCCCCGACCTTATCCGGCTTCTTCCCCCGCCGGCGCCGCAGCTGGCCGCACCTCCTGGTGCCCCTCGGGCTGGTCTCGTGCCGCCCCTGCCCGGCATCACCCATCCCCCACGCCCGGATCCGCCATTCGTCCTTGATCTGGATCAAGTTAACGACGAGCCCTCTCCTCGTGGCGGTCTCCGGCGAGACCCTTATCTGTGCCATCCGTAGGTACTCGGGCGCCACCCCACCACATGCAGCTCGGTCGCGGCCCCCGTGCAGCTCGGTCACGGCCCCCGTGTAGCTTGGAAAGGGCCCCTGTCTTCGTGCAGGTTCGCCGGGCTCCCTCATCGTCAGCCACGGTGCAGTAACCACCGGCCTCGAGCGTCCTCTCAGATTGTAGCTGGGTCTGGTGAGCTCGGCCACGGATCCATGGATACGGCTCAGTGCCAACCTCACAGCACTGTAGGTTGCTGGCTGCTGCACCGCCGAAGGTCGCCCTGTGGTCCATTTTTCCAGCCCGTGCAGCTCACAGCCTGCCTATGTGCATATTAGGGGTGGATGACGAAACACACACGACGAGCAGTTCTCGTGGTGCACCCGTGTGGTGCAGAGCGCATGTGCATGCAACTCAGGCGTATTTTTTTGCTTTATTTGTACTCTTCGCAGTGTAGTTTGCTTTTGAGAGAGCTCCAGTGCTGTTTTTTGTTTTGCTCTTGCCTGACGGCGGCGCCACTTCCTGGCCGTGCAGTTTGGTCGATGTAAGGGCTGTTCAGTTTTCCGGTGATTGGCTTGTGCGGTGCAGTCCACTATTGGGACCCGATGCATTTTGATTTGAGTGGCAAAGGAGGGACACAGTACGAGTATGGCTACGAAACAGCGCACTTAGAGAGCAGCGCAAAGGCGTTGCCGAAGAAGTACATTTTTGTACTATGAGACGAGCACCGTCGGGATTTGTTGCTACCACCAGCTCCACCAACGGGATGAATTTTGAATATCTCTTTTTTGATTTCTCCAGCTCGCTGCATGAGAAAAATGTTACAAAATTGTATGTTTAGTTCCATATGTTGAAGGGCATTTGTCTTAATTGCAAAAAGTGGCAAGCAAATATTCTGCTAACATTTCAAAAAGTGTGCGTGTGCATACAGTTTTGTTAGCTCAGTATACTTTGTTGCAGTTCACTTGTTTGTTAAAAAAATATCAAAAGAGTGTTGTTGGAAGGTAACATCTTTTGGAGCCAAAAATGTAATTTTAAATGCAGTCCACTCGACTTATTCATGCAGCTCACTAGCAATGGCCATGTTGTTCGGATGAATTTACAAAGAATTTTTTTAAAAAAGTTAAAAACAACAAAATAATTATGTGATTCACTTCGATACAACAAAATAATTATGCGGTTCACTTGCCCCGTCTCTGCGGCCCGCCCTCGTTCATAAAAGGTAGGAAAAAAAACGACAAAAACTCACGAAAACTTGTGTGAGAAAATTTACATCCGACAAAAAGATATTATGCAGCTCGCTTGCCCATCCGATGTAGTGCGGTTTTCATTCAGAAGCAGTGCGGTCGGCCGTATGATGTTGTTCATCCCGAAAGTGCAAAAAATTTGTTATGGAAGCGAAAAAAAGTAATGCGGTTCACTTCTTGATAGTGTTGTGGTTCGTTTACACCCGATGTGAAGTGCACTCTACTTTCCCGTTCTTGAAAAATATCACCTTTGAATAAAAGAAACCATGCAGTTCTCTTACCCGGTGTGATGCAGTGCGGTTTTTCGTCCATTGCAGTGCGGTTTTCAGTCGGATGAAGTACCCACGTCCATTTGGGTGTCGTGAAAAACAGAGTGTCCGCTTTTCGGTAAAATCGAAACTGCTCCTAAACTGTAAGGAATTAGAGAGAGTGTTCTACATGAAAAAGTTGCGTCTCGTCGATATCTTTCCAACGGCGTATGATTTGAATTATTCCGACAAGCCGTTCGTAAAAATTTCGCGAAAAAACAGCCGCTGCCTCTCGAAGTCAGCCGCACGATTTTCAAAATTAACTAAAAATTGAAAGGAATCTCAAAACCATTTCAACATATGAAAGTTGCGCCTTGTCCGTAGCTTTCCAACGACGTATCATACGCCTCTTTTCGACAAACGGTTCAAAAACTGGAGCGAAAACAGTACCGAAAATTTCAAAAAATTTGAAAAACAGAGTTTCGCGATTTAGTAAATTTGAAACTGCTCTTAAACCATAATAAATTAGAGAAAGGTTTATATATGAAAAAGACGCGCCTTGACGATATCTATCCAATGGCGTATCATTTGCTTCGTTCCGACAAGCGGTTTAGAAAAAACGCGAAAAAATGCTCGCTGCCACTCGTCATCCGCCGCACTATTTTCAAAACTGCTCTTAAACCGTGTGGAATCTCGAAAAGTGTTCAACATGTCGAAGTTGCGCCTAATCCATAGCTTTTCAATGATATATTACACGCCTCATTCCGATAAACAGTTAAAAAATTAGAGCGAAAACAGTACCGAGAAAATAACGCGTGCAGTTTTTTCCGACGAGAAGTTCACTAGTCTCTATTGCAGTGCTCGTCGTCAAAATGATGCAGTGCGCTTCTGTTGAGCGTGTAGTGCCGAAGTGGTGTGCAGAATAATTATTCTGCTAATATTAGCAGAATAGACCGTCTGTGTGTGTGTGTGTGTATATATATATATATATATATATATATATATATATATATATATATATATATGTCTATCCTGAGACCAAATCCCTAATTTCTAGGGACCCTCCAAGCCGCCGCCACTCCCCCTGTCTGTCTTCCTTGGGATCTCATCCTGATCCAATCCACCAACCGCAGCCTCCGACCACCTCCCTTGTTCTCCGCGCCTCCTCCTTTCGCAGCCCCGCGCCGAGCTGTTCTCCCTCCCGATGCCACTTCCTTCCTGCTTCGCTCAAGCCCAAAGGAGAGGAACTCCTCCTCTGCCCCGGCGAACCTCGACGCCGAGCACCAGCAGGAACTGTTCATCGTGCCCCCTCCTTGTTCCTTTCTCTCCCTTCTCTGGTTCCTCCCTCCGCTAAGCATGCTCTCTCTCTCTCTCTCTCTCTCTCTCTCTCTCTCTCTCTCTCTCTCTCTCTCTCTCTCTCTCTCTCGCTAAATCAGGGAACGCCATGGCCGCCTCCGACCCGAACTCCTCCTACGCCCGCACCTACAGCCATGGATGCCTCAAGCTAGGACTTGCCTTGCCGCCCTTGCAACCTCGGCGTCACCTTCGCGCCTCCGACGACCGGCCTCATCGTCGCCGGCAACCCCAGGCAGGCCCCGTAGCTCCTGCTCCTCCCTGTCCTTCCTCCTCCTTCCCGTTCTCCCCCTCCTCTCTCATTTTTTCCTGTCTCTCCCTGTCCAGGAACCCAGGCAGCAGCCATGGCGCCATGTAGTAGGAGCTCCGCCGCGCCCGTGCCCCGGATCCGGTGACCTCCGCCTCAGAGCCGCTGTCTCCGCCCGTTTCCCCGACGGCTGCTCCACGCGCCAAGTCCGCCGCCGTCGTCCTGCTTCGCGAGGACGAGGACGAGCCCTGCCTCCTCGCCCGCTGACTCCTGCCGCGCTGCTCTGCTTCACTCGCGTCGCCCCGGCCCCCTTCTGCTCCTTCCACGCGAGGTGAACGAGCGCACCAGCTGCACCCGTTGACCGCATCGTTGCCTCCAGATCCGGCCTAGTGAGCGCCTCCTCAGCCGGCCTACCTCTCCATCATCTGGGCTTGGCCCATGGTGAGCAATCAGCAGCCCTGCTAGCCCTTTGACCTGTTGCAGATTCGGCCCGCGTAATGTTTTTTTCGCCTGGATGAATTTAGCATTATCTAGTGATTTACTGTTTTACAGAAAAACCCTCTTACTTCATGCATTTAATATCTCACTAACCGTGCATCGGATTAAAATGTTTTAAATATGAAAAATGCTTAGAATTTCATCTAGTTTCACATTATGCCACTTTCATCCATGTTTAAAATGTTTAAAAAGCTGTTTGTTTAAATTTGCTCAAATGCCATGTTTAAATGATTTATTTCATAACTAAACAACCGTAGCTCGGTTTTAAATAAACTTTATATGTAAATGGGGTGGGAAAATGCCTAGTTTAACATGGTGGGCTTTATTTTCCTGTTTAACAACAATAAAATATGTTTTAGGGCAGAACAGTAACAAATTCTAAATATGCCTATGGGGATTTTCCGGAATTGTTGTTTGTTGTTCCGGCCTTATTTAAACTTGCCTAGATAGGTAGCTTAATTATGCTTCACCTCTTGCCATGTTTAACGGCATTTAATATTGTTTGGTAGCTTAAATGACATGAACTAAATAATTGTTGTGGTGTTTCGTCAATATGCAACTCGTTGCATATTGAGCTCCACTTAACTTGTAGTGTGGTTTGTTGCACTTTGCCATGCCATGCCTTATTAAACCGGGCATGCATCATACTTGTTTGCGCATCATGCCATGTTTATGCTTGTGCATTTACCATGTTGATCGTTTCTTTCCGGTGTTGCTTCTTAGTTCCGGCAATGTTGCGATTGTGAGGATTCGTTTGACTACTCCCGTTCGTCTTCTTCATGGACTCATTCTTCTTCCTAGTGGGATCTCAGGCAAGATGACTGCTACCCTGGATCTCACTACTATCATTGCTATGCTAGTTGCTTCATTCTATCGCTATGCTGCGCTACCTATCATTTGCTCTTCAAGCCTCCCAAATTGCCATGCCAGCCTCTAACCTTTTTCACCCTTCCTAGCAAACCATTGCTTGGCTATGTTACCGCATTTGCTCAGCCCCCACTACTAGGGAAAAGCCTATACACAGAATTTTAGCAGCAGCGCGGCTCAAAAATGAGCGCTGCTGCTAACTAGTAGTTGCGCGTGTTCTGTAAACTCGCTGCTGCTAAGGATTTAGCAGTAGCGCGGTCGGCTTAAAACGTGCTGCTACAAATATCGACCGGCGGTGTTCACCTAACTCAATGTAGCAGTAGCGCGGTCGCGCGAACAACGCTACTACTAAATATGTAGTAGTAGCGCGCTTTTCCCGAGATCGCTGCTGCTAAATTTCAAATTGCCACACTTTTTTCTCCCAGTTAGCAGTAGCGCCGTACCCCAAAGTGCGCTGCTGCTAATTCCTTAGCAGCAGCGCATTTTCGGTCCCGCGCTACTGCTAACCCGCACCAACCCAACACCTTTCCCCACCCGTCCCTCCCCTCCCCCTCCTCTCTTTTCCTTCCCCCTACCTCCCCTCCCCCTCCTCTCTTCCCTTCCCCCTACCTCCACCACATGCTCCCGCTCTCACTCTTCTTCTTCCTCAATACTTCTCCCCCATTACTCTCTCTCTTCTATCCACCTTTCTCTCTCTTCATTACTCCTACATAACTACACCACCTCCATTAATGCATCTCCTTTCTCTTTTTCCTTCCCCCTCCACTAGTTGAAGTTATCTCCTCCAAAATTAGGTAGCTAGGTAGATGTAGGGTTTAGTTAAGTGACCTATTTGCCCCCTAACTAGATCTATCTTTGTCAAGAAGAGGTTTGTGCACTTTTGATCTCCCTACAACATCATCTCCATCGTGTGCTCGATCTCGATCGAGATAGAGGTGATGAAAATTTGATGCTTTTGCAAAATGGAAATATGTTTATGTGTGTGTGATATGTTTGTGGAAATTGTGTGTGTGGCATGAGTTGACGCCGCCAAATTGTGCTTTTGAGTTGCCTATGTTTTGCCGAAATGTCGATTTATTTTTGTTTCGGCGAATTTCGGGCAAACTCTAGATCCATATATGTCCTATTTTTAGGGAAGGTCATGCCAAATTTTTTTATGACTTTGATGCATGCATGCATTTTTATAATCAATTTGTTTATTATTACCGTGCAGAGTTGACGATGGTCAGTGGAACGATGGTGGACAGGTGGTTGCGGTCGGCGGTGCAGGACATGGAAGAAAATAACCGGACATAGGTTTTATGTCCGTGTCGAAAATGCAAAGGAATAGTTTGGCTCGACCCCCATGACGATGGTCGTGTCGAAGCGCACCTGCTCATGACTGGTTTCATGGATGGCTATACTCGGTGGATAATTGAAGATGAGGATGACGATGTTGAGGATGCCGACGGGGCAGGCAATGATGACACGGGGCAAGATGAAGAGATGATCGATAATGGCGGCGGGGAAGAGGCCGGACATGGCGGCGGAGAAGGGGCCGGACATGGCAGAGGAGAAGGGGCCGGACATGGCGGCGGAGAGAACGACATGGACTCCACGCAACAGAGTTCGTCGGTACTAAGTTCAATTGTGCGGGACCCTCATGTTCAAGCATTGCTTCGCAAGGAGACGAGTACTGAGAGAGCTGTTGGAGCAACTGGTGGTAGACTCGAACACTCCATTGTATGATGGTTGCAATCCTGAGGTGACCCGCTTGAGTTTCACGCTCCAACTCCTGAAGACGAAGGCTAAAAACAAATGGACCGACACTAGCCTCGATGAGCATCTCAAGTACCTAAAGGATGTTCTTCCCGCGGGTAATCTATGTCCTACTAGTGTTGATGAGGCCAAGAAGATCGTGTGCCCTCTTGATCTGCCACACGTTAGATACCATGCATGCATCAACGATTGCATAATTTATCGGAAGGAGCACGCGGAAAAAACAAGCTGCCCGGTGTGCAATGCTTCTCGATACAAGAAGGCCGGGAAGAAATATCCCCAAAAAGTTGTATGGTACTTACCGATCACTCCCCGTCTCCAGAGGTATTTTGTAGATCCCAAGGAAGCTAAGCTAATGCACTGGCACGCGGAGAGGAAGAAGCCCAACGATGGAGATGATCCGAAGCTGAGACACGTGAAGGATGGAAGCCAGTGGAGAGCGTTGAACAGCTTCTATCGGTATTTTGAATGTGATGCAAGGAACATCGTGCTCGGCGCGTGTACCGATGGCATGAATCCATTTGGCAACCAGAACACCAACCACAACACATGGCCCGTGTTTGTATGGATGTACAACCTCCCCCTGGTTGTGCATGAAATCGAAGTACATTCACATGAGCATGCTTATTCAAGGGCCGAAGCAACCAGGAAATAACATTAATTTGTATCTAGGGCTACTTCAAGAGGAGTTAGACACGTTATGGAAAACACCGGCCAAGACATGGGACACCAGCAAAGGTGAGTATTTCAACATGAGAGCCGCGCTGATCACGACAGTGCAGGACTATCTCGGTTACGGATATGTGGCAGGCCAGGTGTGCCATGGATATTGCGGATGCGTGCGGTGCATGGATGATACGACGTCTCAGCAGCTAACGTCAAGGAAAGATGGCGGGTCTGGGAAAATCGTGTACACGGGGCATCGAAGATGGCTTGAACAGGACGACGCGTGGAGAAACCGTGGAGATCTATTCAATGGTCATGCTGAGCATCAAGGACCTCCACGTAAGTGGAGCGGTGCCGAAATCGATGAGCTGTTGAAAAACTGGAAGGAGTGCCCCGCGCCGGGAAAGACGATGAGACAGGCGCCGGAGCCGCTGCTGAAGGTATGGAAGTTGAGGTCTGTGTTCTGGGACTTGGAGTACTGGCACAAACTCGATACACCTCATTGCCTTGATCAAATGCATATCTGTAAGAATGTCCTTGAGAGCTTGCTCGCAACACTGGTGAACATGCCGGATAAGACCAAGGATGGGCCGAAGGCAAGAAAAGACTTGCAAGATTTGAAAATCAGAGAAGATCTGCACATGCCGCCCCGTAAAATGTCAGACGAGACAGAGACGGAAACAGAGGCACGGGATAAGAAGGGCAAGAAAATAAAGAAAGAGGATTATTTGCCCCCTTCTTGCTTCACCTTAAGTCAGGCTGAGATCAATCAAGTCTTTAAGTGCCTTACCGGAGTCAAAGTTAGTTCCGGTTACTGTGGCAAGATAAGCAGATATCTAGACACGGACAAGAAAAGGTTCAGCGGGATGAAGTCTCATGACTGTCATGTGATGATGACGCAGATACTACCTGTTGCCCTTAGAGGGATAATGGACAAGCATGTCCGTGACACGCTTATTGGTCTCTGCAACTTTTTCGACGTCATCTCTCGAAAGTCGACCAGTGTGAAGCAGCTCCAAAGGCTACAGGAAGAGATCATTGTGATACTGAATGAGCTTGAGATGTACTTCCCGCCCGCGTTCTTCGACGTGATGGTGCATCTGTGTGTCCATATTGTGGATGACATAATAGACCTGGGGCCGTCATTGCTGCACAACATGATGCCGTTTGAGAGGATGCATGGGATCATCAAAGGATTCGTTCGTAACATGTCCCATCCGGATGGAAGCATCGTCCAGGGCTATTTGGCACAAGAGTGCATCTCTTTCTGTGAGAATTTTCTATATGGCGCAGACCAGCAGTCTGGTGTTAGTGTTGGTTTGCCCGTTAACAAGCACGATGGGAGGCTCGAAGGAGATGGCCACTGCAACGGTCGCAGGGAACTGCACGTGGCATACTCAGATCGACGTAGTGACTTTGACAGAGCAAACTTGGTAGTGCTACAACACCTAGACGAGGTAGATCCTTTCGTGGCACTGCACAAAGAAATTATCGCAAAGAAGTATCATGACCGGCGGTATGCAGGACGGACGCCGAAGTTACTAGAGAGCACAACTCCACCTTCCTGCATTGGTTCAAAGAGCATATTATTCCTAATCCCCCGGAGGAGGGCTCTAAGGACGGATTGCTCATATACGCCTTAGCACATGGCCCCTCGCCCAACCTCGTAACCTATCAGGCATACAATATCAACGGATACACGTTCTACACGGAGGCCAAAGATATGGAAAGTGATGATCAGAACTCAGGGGTGACGATGGAATGCATGACCGGCAGCGACAACAGCACAACTGAACGATTTTATGGAAGGGTCGAGGAGATCTGGGAGCTTGACTACTCTGGACTGCACAACACGATGATGTTCCATGTCAGATGGGCTAAGAATGTCGAAAGAGAAAGCCGGATGTTCACTACCATGACTATACCCGACACCAAGAGCGCTACCGTGGACGCTATCGCAAAAAACGAGCCATGGGTACACGCTAAGCACGTGACACAATGCTTCTTCATAACTGACCCGTGCAATCCCAGCCGTGTTGTCGTGAGGAGAGGCAAAACGAACATCATTGGAATGGATGGAGTCGCCAACGAGGAAGACTATGATCAGTACGGCAACCCAATGAGGGAAGATGACGATGATGATGAAGTATACGTCAAAAGAAGAATCAATACTACATTACCTAAGAAAAATCGTACTCCATGGAAAAGGCAAAGTCACAATGAGGGGCTCAATTATTCTTCGACGAATAAGAAGGGAAAGAAGCTGACTCAAAAACGAAAACGTCAGCACTGAGGAAACGTATGTTATGGGTCCAATGATGTGTAATATATATATATATATATATATATATATATATATATATATATATATATATATATATATATATATATGTTCCTATTTTGTATACACACTTAGCCATTATTATGCATGGGTCCAATGATGTGTAATAAATATGTTCCTATTTTGCATACATATTTAACCATCAAATGATGCAATATATATCGCCCTCCCTTCGTTCACTGCCCTCGGGAAATAAAAGTGGGATAAAATAAAGGAAAAGAAAAAGGAAAACTGGCAGTAGCGATGGTAGTAGCAGCGCGTTTTGCATAAACCGCTGCAGCCACTGAATGTAGTAGTAGCGCATTTTCCCTAAACCGCTACAGCTACTGATGTTAGTAGCAGCGCGTTTTGACATAATACGCTACTGCTACGTCCACTTAACCCAAAATTCTCACTCGCCCTGCTTCATTCCGCCATTTCCCCCCAAATCCCCACTCTCTCTCCCCCCGTCGCACCGCCGCCCCCGACCCCGCCCCGGCGCTCGCCCCCGACTCCGCCGGCGCCGGCGCTCGCCCCCGACCCCGGCGCTCGCCCCTGTCCCGGCCCTTGCCCCCGTCCCGACCCTCGACCCCGACCCCGGCGCCGGCGCTAGCCCCCGACCCCGCCGCTCGCCCCCGACCCGGCCGGCCCTCGCCCCCGACTCCGGTGCCGGCGCTCGCCCCCGACCCCGGCGCGCTCGCCCCCGACCCGTCGGCCCTCGCCTCCCTCCTCTCCCCTGCCGGCCGTCGTCGGGCCTGCCTCCTCGCCCCTGCACTCTCTGTAACCCCCCCTCTTTCTGCTAGGGTTCTTCGGTTATGTTAATTAATTAGGTTATCTATCTAGTTATGAATTTAGCTAGGTTTCAAAATTAGCTGAATTTATATGCAAATTTGAACTGGACATGTGATATGTGCATATGTCATGTTTTGGACATGTCATGTTTGGAAAAATGATTCGAGTGGCCTATGTTACGCCGGAATGTTGATTCATTTCCATTCCGGTGAATTTCAGGCGCTCGATATGTCCATTTTTTAGCAAAGGTCATGCCGAAATTTCCCGTGAATAAAGGCATGATTTGTGCTACATAGTTGGCATATCGAGTGCTGGCACATAGATTTATTTTTATGTCATTTCTCATTTATTCATACTTTTAGAAATAAATGAGACCACTTAATCATAGGAAACATGTCGAACAACGAAGAAACTGGGCCTTCTTACCAAGATGCAGACGAGATGGATTATGAGGGTGAACAAGAGTACCTCGACTATTTGACTGCTAAGCAAGGTTTGCAGGTCGGCCTCGATGATGGTACTGACGCCGACATCGACACCGACGGCACCGGCACCGATGGCGGCACCGAGACCGGTGGGGAAGGTACCGGCGGGGAAGGTATCGTCCCCGATGCCGCTACCGAAAAGAGGAAGCATAAGAAGCAGAGGATACGAAAACCTAACAAACTAGGGATTGGATGACTTGTGATCACAAAGATGGCACCTGGCAAGTTTGAGCCGTTAGAGCCGGAAGAACCTCGCAAGTGCTATGGGAACCAAGTAGGATGCATCCTACGAGAATGCGCGAGCATCAACGACGATGACTTAAGGAGTAAAGAACATTTGACGCAGTTGCTCCTAACGAAGTTGCACAAGAGATTCAAGTTCCCCGACCGGGATGATAACATAGAACAACTGTGGGATGATCCGAAGATGAAAAAGATTAACAATCACGCCATGGGCATGTTCAGCAATGATTTGGCCTCCTGGAAAGGGAGGGTGAAACGAGCTATTGAGGCTGATGAACCCCTTTCCAAGATTCTGGAGGAAAATCCGACACTTACGGAAGAGGAGTTCGAAAAGTTCAAGGACACTTGCGCTACCGAGGCAGCCAAGGCTAAGGCTGTGAAATTCAAAAGCCTTCAGCAAAGGAACACAGGGAAGCATCGCCTCGGAAGCCGTGGCTACCTCGGTAAAAGGCCCATATGGGATAAGGAGGACACGGAACGTGAAGCCGCGGGTCTCCCAGACCCCTTCGCGAAGTTCACCAACCCCTTGGAGCATGACTTCATCAGGGCCCGCTACAAGTGGGACAAGGAGAAAAAGGTTTTTTACACGGACAAGATCACGAGGAAATTGATTAGACTACTAGAGAAGCAACACCGGCTTGCAGCCGAAAGCCCTACTTCTCCGATGAGGCCCAAGTGGGACACCCCTCTCAACTGGGCCTTGAACGAACTTAAGGGACTCCCTTTGGACCAGCGGCCGCAATATGGTCGTGTGCACGGCGCTGGAGACAGCGCCACGTGGAAGGTGTTTTACAACGACGGCCCGGAGGCCAAGAAGGAGAAAAAGAAGTTTAGTCAGGCGGACATCGACGCAAAGGTGAAGCTTGCGGTCAAGAAAAAAGCAGCTGAGGACGCGAAAAAAGCAGCCGAGGACAAATATGAGTTGCTACAGCAGGCAGTCAATGCAGTTGTAACTGCCTTCAGAAATGATTTTGCTACTAATTTGGTTCCAGTTATCATCAACTGGGCGAAGGAAAATCCAGACAAGACGGTACATGATTTCCCGATGCCCAGTTTCGTCGCGAGCAACTCCATGAACAACAACACCATCGCACCATCACTTGCTCAAGCAACTGGGCCTCCTCTCGCAGCCGCTCCCGCTCATAGCAGCCCGTCCTCAGTCTCAGGCGCGCTAGGTGGGCCTTCGTCTTTGGCTGAGCTCGAAGCCGTCACGGTAATTACATGTCGCACCAACATATATATATATAGATAATATTCCATTTTTGTTGCCTTTCGGTTGTTTTACGCCACAGACATATGTGTTTGCAGGCGAAAGAAACCCCGTGCACCATACTCTACTTGATCAAAGGCCAGAAGGTGGACGTGGGAAAGGGGATGATAATGGACCCCTCTCAACGCACGTTCCACAACCAGCCGATCCCCGCTGGGCACTTCAGGGTTAGCTTGACCAATGTGAAATCGGGGCACGAGGATTTGCCTCCTCCAGTACAGCATGTGGGAGCAGACGACGAGACCCCGCCGTGGATTGGAAGCTGCAAGGGTTGGGTGCTGCTATGGCCGAAGAATCTTATTCGTTTGGAGCCGTCCGAGAGCACACCAATAACTACCACACATCAACAAGCATGTGCGGAGACCACCACCCCGCCTACGCAATTACCAGCTCCTGTAGTGCCGGGTGAGAGCGGCGGACGACATGATGAAGGGGGTGCAATAGTACTGGCTGATGTAATTTCTCCTGTAGAACAGAGAATGGATGATGAGACGGAGGTCGACCCTATGGATTACCTCAATACAAACGCGTATGACTGTGACATAGATATGATGAGTCAACCATATGACGAATCGGGCTATCAGCTTGCTAATGAGGATATGGATGATATGCCCGGGCAGGGTCGTACCATGGATTGCAAAAAGTCTCTCTTCATGAAATCCTCACAGGACACGCCTGAAGATGCCGCCTCAACACAGGCTCAACTAGCCGGGCGCGAGGGTCATACAGTACTTAGCCCGGGAACACTGGGGCAGGGGTTAAGGAAGGGTCTGGAAGGTGTGCCCAAGAAAAAGGAGAGGAAGAGATCGGGGAAGGTAACTGCCTCCAAACAAGCCAGAGCACACAGCAGCCAGACGATGCATTCTGAAGAGCGTGTACCCGTGAAAGGTGCGGTCATGTTCCATCTCACGGGCGAGCCGATGCTACTGCCGAAACCGCTGGAGGCACTATCAGGGGATCTCAAGAGACTGCACGACCATGTGATGTCGACTGAGAAAAGCCTACTAGCCTCAAAGGATCCAGGATATTTGACATACGCGGCTCGTGTGCCTGAGGGGAAGTGCTACGTCGACACATGGCCCGCGGAGGTGTTCTTCCTGCGGTTTGACCATATCTTTGAGATGTTTCTAACAAGGCGGCTTGATTTTACTATCGTCCACCTTTTTGCGCTACATATGAGCTCCGTCATGAAGAGTGAAGAAGTCTCGCAAATCTGTGTGGCGGATCCGTACTACATGCACGACTCTTTCTTGAGTCTCGGCGACTTTGAGCGTGAAACTGCTAGGGAGTACCTCCAAAACTTCATGGTACAGAATAAGGACCGGCAAATTGTCCTCGTGCCTTATCATCCAAAGTAAGTCAGTTTCGGACAACCCTTTCGTACATTTCAATCATTCCTTCTCTCTCATATGGGGAATAAGGTGTCTTTTCCCCGCAGCAACGGGCGTGTTGTCCTTATCGTTCTTTACCCGCAAGTCTCCCACGCCGTGTATTTTGACCCTTCCAGAGACTACGAGAAAAAGGACTACACCCACATAATGAATATTCTAGATGATGCTCTCCAAGGCTTCAGCTTTAGAGGTGGCCACGTGCATATCAAGAAACAAAGGAACAAGAAGATGGGTTTCGCACATAAAACTAACTTCTCCTGCATCCATGTCCCAAAACCAAGCAAGAAGGATGGATTCTACATCGTCCATCTCATGATTCAGTTCAACACGGATCACCAAAAGCTTCGCATTAACAGCAGAAATGATGATCATATCCACAAGTGGCTAGATTCTCATGGAGAAGCGAATTATAAACTTAGAGATGACTTCTTTCGCATCCAAAGCGATATTGCGACGATCATCATGAAAGAAGTCGTCGATGAGAAGGGGATGTTCCACCACGGCCCTATATCGCGAGCTGACGTCCGAACTCGCATAGGCATGCAACGTCTAGACCTCACGCCGTTCAAGAAGCTAGGGTTCGTCCTCGATGATATGGAAGGATGGAACTTCTAGTGATTTATGATGCCGACGATGATGATATGTGTCGGTTGAACTTGTATACTTTTTGTAGCGATGAAACTTTGTGATGTCCACGGTCCCTGCCGAACTTGCGTAACGCTACTTTGTTAGTTTGCGTACGATGACCTGCGTACCTCTAGTTAATTAATTTGCGTACTGTATATGTTGCATCTAGTTGCTAACCCTTTCTTTTTCGGTGTTGCTCTAGTATATTTTGTTGCATATATATGATTGTACATCCTCTTCATGAACATGCATCTCTAACAGGTACCTAGTTTCTTGATGGCGAGATGGAAATGCTATGTCGTGTACAAAGGGAAGGTTCCGGGGGTGTACAACGAGTGGCATGAGTGTCAGGCGCAAGTGAATGGGTTCACGGGAGCCAGCCATAAAGGCTTCAAAAGCAGACAAGAAGGAGAAGCTAGTTACTTGAGGTTCACGCTAGCGCAAGAGAGGACTCGTAACTGCCACCTCATGTACTGCATAGTTCCGCTCTCACTCATAGTGATAGCACTTCTTGCGTATACCTTTGTTTAGATGGATGACGTTGTTGTAGTTGCAAGTATTCGAGACTTGCATGTATCGCTATTTTCGAGATGATGACAAGATATCACTTTGTGTTGGATGACGATTATGATGAGACTATTTGTATGTACATGCTATGATTACATTTGTGGTCTCGCAGGCATTTGTATGTGTATCATGATGACATTTCTATTTGCTAAAGATTCTTCTACAAAGCCTGTTCAAATACAAAACAAATATGCCAAAAAAACTACTTAAATTAGCAGTAGCGAGTGTATAAAAGTTAGCAGCAGCGCCTCAATAGCAGTAGCGCGTCCAGCCAAAGAGCGCTAGCGCTACTAGCAGTAGCGAGCTTCCTCTAACCGCGCTGCTGCTACACTTGTGTAGCAGTAGCGCGGGTGAACACGCGCTACTGCTATGAGTTAGCTGTAGCGCCTTATTAGTAGCGCGTGTACCCGCGCTACTGATACATCTAAAACCCGCACTGCTGCTAGCCTTTTCCCTAGTAGTGCCCTCTTATAGCGTTGTTAGTTGTAGGTGAAGTTGAAGATTGCTCCATGGTGGACAGGATTATGTTGGGATATCACAATATCTCTTATTTAATTAATGCATCTATGTACTTGGTAAAGGGTGGAAGGCTCGGCTGCCTGGTGTTTTGTTCCACTCTTGCCGCCTTAGTTTCCGTCATACTGGTGCTATGTTCCTTGATTTTGCGTTCCTTACGCGGTTGGGTGATTTATGGGACCCCCTTGACAGTTCGCTTTGAATAAAACTCCTGCAGCAAGGCCCAACCTTGGTTTTACCATTTGCCTACCTATGCCTTTTTCCCTTGGGTTTCCGGAGCATGAGGGTCATCTTTATTTACCCCCCGGGCTAGTGCTCCTTCGAGTGTTGGTTCGAACCGAGCAGCCTGCGGGGCCACCTCGGGGAAACTTGAGGGCTGGTTTTACTCGTAGCTTGACTTATCTGGTGTGCCCTGAGAACGAGGTATGTGCGACTCCTATCGGGATTTGTCGGCACATCGGGCGGCTTTGTTGGTCTTATTTTACCATTGTCGAAATGTCTTGTAAACCGGGATTTCGAGACTGATCGGGTCTTCCTGGGAGAAGGTATATCCTTCGTTGACCGTGAGAGCTTGTGATGGGCTAAGTTGGGACACCCCTCCAGGGTATAAACTTTCGAGAGCCGTGTCCGCGGTTATGTGGCAGATGGGAATTTGTTACTATCCGGTTGTCGAGAACTTGACACCCGATTCGAATTAAAACACATCAACCGCGTGTGTAGCCGTGATGGTCTCTTTTCGGCGGAGTCCGGGAAGTGAACACTGTTTTGGGTTATGTTTTACGTAAGTAGGAGATCAGGATCACTTCTTGATCATTGCTAGCTTCACGACCACTCCGTTGCTTCTCTTCTCGCTCTTATTTGCGTATGTTAGCCACCATATCATGCTTAGTCGCTGCTGCAACCTCACCACTTATCCATTCCTTACCCATTAAGCTTTGCTAGTCTTGATACCCATGGTAATGGGATTCCTGAGTCCTCGTGGCTCACAGATTACTACAACAACAGTTGCAGGTACATGTTGCGATGATCATGACGCGAGAGCGATATAGCTTGTTTTGGAGTTCTTCTTCTGCTTCTTCTTCGATCAGGGGATAGGTTCCAGGTCGGCAGCCTGGACTAGCAGGGTGGATGTCATTTGAGTTTCTGTTTGTGTTTCATCCGTAGTCGGATGATGCTCTTATGTATGATGATGTTGTATTCGTGTGGCATTGTATGCCTCTTGTATGTATCCCAAACTATTATGTAATGGTACGATGTAATGATATCCACCTTGCAAAAGCGTCTCCAATATGCACTTCTATCCTTAGTGGGACCTTCGAGTTCCTTTAGGATAGGGTCGCATATTGGGCGTGACAAACACAATAGCAAGTGCTTCAACCTCTCCCATTGCTTTAGGGTGATCAGACACGAGGAGAAGTTCAAGGCGCAATATGCCGCCCTCAAGTCGTGTGGTGGGAAGCAAGCCGTGGAGGAGGTTGGGGACGGCGAGAAGGCTCGACCGCAGGGAAAGACCAACTCCAAGAAGGAGGACAAGCTGGATGCGGCATCGATCGCCTTGATCACAACTGTGGAGGGCATGATCACCAAGAAGGACTCAAGGGAGGAGAAGCTCCGGCAAGAAAGAGAAGAGCAAATGAATGGCTTCATGGAGATCCAAAGGAGGAGGCTTGACATGGAGGCGGAGAAGCAAGCACGTATGCTTGAGATGGAGGCGGAGAAGCAAGCCAAGATGCTAGAGATCGAGGCCGCCAACGCCAAGACCAAGGCCAAAGAAGTGGCTCTCACGAGCATCATGACCGGGGTGGAGATCATGAAGGTGGATCTCAACACCATGTCACCAAGGAAAAGGCCGTGGTTCGAGAAGATGCAGGCCGACATGCTCAAGTTCGACGACGAGTGATCTATGGCAGCGAGCGCCATCTTTTTTGGATGCCGGCAGGTGTGATGGCATAACCACGGGGGCCGCGATGGCATGGTCGAACTCAAGTCCCACCCTTTTTGTGTGCTGGCATGTGTGTCGGCCGGCTGGCGAGTGCGGCAGCATGAACTGTGGTGTTATTTTTTGAAGTCGACATTGTATGTCGGCGCTAGCATGGTGCCGGCATGAGACATGGCCGCTGGCATGATCGGCCGTGGGCCTTTTTTTAAATGTTGACTGTGGACATGAAATGGGTCGGCGCGTTAGGTGCACTGCCTGACCCAAATCTAAAACAGGGCGAACATCAGGCGGGCGGCTGACCCAAACGGACAAAAAGCGGACAAATTCACCGTCCGTTTGGGTTGGCCCGTTGGAGTTGCTCTAAGTTGTGGTGATGTGGTTGGCTGGGAGGTAGCGATGGCGGGTTGTCTTATGTCTATGGTGGCTCATCCTTCTAGGCCGACAGGTCACCCGCAGTGGTGGGCAGTTGGAGCTTTCTTCACATGCAGTTGCGACAAAAAATCATGTTGGCCGTCCACTTTGGGCTGGAGTGACACATGTCCGCTCCCCTATGGATATGTCCTCTCTCTCTCTCTCATGGCAGCGAGGCCATCCAACATGCTTGTGGTGGAGGTGACCATTGAGGTAGAGAGGCGCACTCCGGTGATGGTGTGGCGAAGTCGTCAGGGTTGTGGGCGCGATTGACGATGTACAATGATGTTGGTCTTGTCAGTGTTGGGCTTCTCTGTTTGTGATGTGTTTTCTCAGTTTTTTTGGCATTTCTGTATGTCTTGTCGTGCTTTACACCTAGTTTAGCTAGATATGGTGTGCCATTTGTGCAGGTTTTCACCCAGTTCGCACAAATAAACTGAGCAGTTTCCGACTTAGTTTGAAGAGAAGTCATATTATCTTCTCTCATTTATTTTAGTTTGAAGAAGTCATATTATCTTCTCTCAGTTATTTTTAATATCAAAATTAATTGGAGAGAAAATAATAAAATCAAATTGATCCTTTCTTCAAATTTGAAATAAATTGAAATATGATTTTTGTGAAACCTCCAACTCTCTCCTTGGGTCCTTGAGTTGCTTAAGATTTCCAGGATCCCAACCAAAATGCAAGAATAAATATGATATGCATATGATGATCTATGTGTAACATCCAAATTGAGAATTGGGATGTTACAAACATGACCCCCTTAAGATGAATCTCGCCCTCGAGATTCGGGTTGGTCAGCAAAAAGGTTTGGGTGGTCTCTACGAAGATCTTCTTGCTTCCAGGTGGCTTCCTCCTCGGTATGGTGGCTCCACTGAACTTTGCAAAACTTGATGTCGGTGTACTAAAACAGGGGCGCTCTTTTGTACCCCTTATTTGTGCACGGGCAGTCAGAGCCGTGCCCACGACCACACTTAAGCAGCGCGGATACAGGAAATCAGAGCCACAACACAGGATCAAAGCAACGCCAAGACAGAAGGATAAAGAGCAAGAAGGCGGGGTGGTTTCCCCCGGAAAGGCCCTTGCCGGGACATTCCCCACGGCCTCGGCAGGGCCCTTGCCGGGGTAGCCTACCTGACGCCAGCAGGGTGCGCCGCCCTAAGGCCCCAGTTTCTCCAGCGTCACCAACCACGTTGGGACATGGGCTCGGGGGCGTCTCCATGGTGACATGCAGATCTTTTGGAAGACAAGGAACACTCCAAATGAGAAGAGTAGAAGATGACGAACCTCGGCAAGATCCTTGCCGAGGAAACCCACAAGGCCCCCGGCAAGACCCTTGCCGGGGACGACCGCAACGCCGCGGTGAGCCCCTTGCGGGGGCCCCAGCAAGGCCCTTGCCGAGGACGTCTGCGAGGCCACAGCCAGGCCCTCACCCGCCAAGCTTCTGCCACCGCTCCCATGCAGCTGCCAACCCACCAGCTGGACAGGCACCTACGTGTCAGCACAAGGCTTCTCAGCCAACTCAGCGCATGCCTACGTGGTGGCATGCAAATCTTCGTGAAGGCCCTACCACCGCGCCACCTCAGCAGCCTGCCAGCCTACATGGCGCTGGCCGCCTTGCTGGCCAAGGCGCGTGTCGAGGCAGGGCGAAGCAGCGGTAAAGTAGAGGGGGCACGTCAGGGGCGCAGTAAATGCGCCTTGTCCCATAATGGCAAGGGATGGTCTTAATCACAGTACCCTGATGCCACCTCCTGTGTGCCACTGTGGCGATCCCCTTACCTATAAAAGGAGGCCCAAGGCATCCATGAGAAGGATTCAGACTTTTGGACCAGTTATCCTCATTGTAGCTAGTTCAGAACCTCAAGAACACAAATACACACATCAAAGCAGGACTAGGGTGTTACGCATCTCTGCGGCCCGAACCTGGGTAAACGACCTGCATGCTTGTACTGGCTGCTGATCCTGCTCTCCTCACCACCCAGTGCCCCGCAACCATAGTTGGGATTCTTGTGATCCCATAGGTGTCGTTTCCCACCGACATCTTTGGCGCGCCAGGTAGGGGGCACAGTAGTGAGCATCTGGTTTTGCAGCCAGTGGCACAGCTCTTCATCGCCATGGCTCCCAAGAAGAAGACGACCACGGCAATCGGTTCGTCCGGGACCGGACTGCCTGTGCTGGTGCGGACCAGTAGCAGGCCAGTCACGGAGAGAACCCGTGGCGCAGCCCGCGAACATCCACATCACCCTGGCAGTCCGGGCCTGGTGAGCGGCGTCGTTCGTGCGCCAGTCGACGAGCGACACGTCGTGAACTCCAGAGACGGAGTTGGGCCCCCCGCAGGTGGCGCGGGCCCTCCAGGGGCATCGTCGTGCCGCCAGACGGCGGCGCGGCGACCTCCAAGACACCAACACCAGCGCCCACGGCGCGCTCTTCTCAGGTCATGCGCGATGAGCAGCGCTGCCCCGCTGGTGACCCTGGGCGCCGCCCTGGGAAGAGTCCCGTGCGCCTTTCACGTGACGAGGAGGGCCAGCATGTGCGCCGAGGCGTTGGCGGAGGTGGCGGATGGCCGCAGGGCCGTGATGGAGCTCCTTCTAACGCAGTTAGAAGTCGAAACGCATCACGGTCCACGCAGCTTTCGCCGCCGCCCACACCAGCAGAAGCCCTAGCGCGCGCAGCTGCTCCTCGACTTTCCTCCCGTTGCGAAGAAGCTCGACGAATGGAGGGCCACCATCCGGAGCCTCGTCAGCATCGCCAACAAAGATGAACTGTGACCGGCGGGACCCGTAGGCCGTCGCTTCGATGAGCCACCGCATGCCAGCGGTGGACGGGCTGGAGGCGATGCGGCCACGGTGCACTCCCCTCCTCCACACCAGCCACCGCGGGTGTCGATCCGTCGCGACGACGCTCGGGATGATATCTCCATAGCGTCGTCTGACCCACGAACCCACCGCGACCAACGTCAAGTTCTTCGGGAGCGAGCTCATGAAGACGCACGAACCACCATCGAGCGCTAACGCGATGCACACCACCAGTCGGACAGGCGGGCAGGGCCCACTATGGACCACCCAGCACCGGGAGGCTGCGGCGGCCTACCTACAAGGTGGGTTATCCGGCTTTCACTTGTGAGCTATGGCAGTTCTAGCGGACCTCCCACCACACGTTCAAGCCCGACGTTGGTGAGAAGTACAATGGCAAGACTCACCCGTCGGAGTTCCTCAGCATCTACACCATCGCGTGCAAGCTGCTGGGGCTCGCGACGATAAGGTGCTTGCCAATTACTTCCCGTTGGCACTCAAGCCCAATGTTATGTCATGATTGATGCACTTGCCGGTGGACTCCATCTCTTCTTGGGCGGATCTGTGTCATGAGTTTGTTGGCGCCCTTATTGGAGGCCACCAAGCTCATGGCCAGGCGAGTGACTTGCATATCATCCCCCAGAAGGAAGGAGAAAACTTGCGCAAGTACATCCAAAGGTTCAGCCGAGTGCAATACAACATTCCCGACGTTCATCCTGCCGCCATGATCAGTGCATTCCATCAGAATGTGCACAACCGCAAGATGCCTGAGGAGCTGGCGATGAACAAGGTCAAGGATGTGGCCGAGCTTTATGTTCTGGCCGATCGGTGCGCTCGAGCTGAAGAGGGGAGGAAGTACCCCAGCGAAGACGCCTACGCGGAAACGGACTCCACGGATGACACCGCCACCCCAGCAAAGAAGGGTCGGCGCCGCAACAGGAAGCACAAGGGCAAGACCTTGCTTGCCGTCGAGGGGTCCGACGACACTGGCACCACCAAAAAGGCCAAGGCAAGCGACCCCGGCAAGGAGGTTGCCGGGTGCGCCGCTTGCCGGGCCTTGGCGGCTGCCGACAAGCCAAGGGGCTCCGACAAGCAGTATTGCAAGATCCACCGCACCAAGGGCCACGACCTCCAGAACTACTGGCAAGTTGAGCTGCTCGCTGAGAAGCAGAAAGCTGAGTATGAGCGGCGGGACAAGGAGAAGGGCCAAGAGGGTGCCGAGGGATACGACAAGAAACGTGGCGGCCAAGGAGGCCGCTGCGGCAAAGATAATCAGCAGGAGAGGCCCGCTCGGGGCCGTGACAAGAAGCAGGAAGACGATGATCATGACGAGGATGATGAGTCCGGCGACCACGAGTTCCAGAAAGCTACAGAGGCCATGTGCGTCGATGGTGGTGCCTCGCTGCATACATCCCACTGCCAGCTCAAGCAGTGGGCGCATGAGATCACAGTAGTGGAGCCGTCGCTCGACACATGGAAGTCGCTGAAGTGGTCCAGCATGCCTATCATCTTCGACACCGAGGACCACCCTAACTGCACTACTGCGGTCGGGTGCCTGCCATTCTTGGTCTCACCAACAATCCGCAACCTCAGGGTGACGAAGATGTTAGTTGACAGCGGGGCCGGTCTGAACTTGATCTTGCCTGTTGTGATCAAGAGGCTGTAGATCCCTGATGGAGACCTCGAGGAGACGGGCATGTTCCAAGGGGTCAATTCGGGGAGGAGCCAGCCGAAGGGAATGGTCATGCTGCCCGTGACATTCGGAGGCGAGTTAAACTACAAGATGGAGAGGATTGTCTTTGATGTAGCCGAGATCCCCTTGCCTTACAACAGGATCCTCGGCTGCCCGGCACTAGCCAAGTTCATGGCGGCTTCTCACTAGGCCTACAACACATTGAAGATTCCCGGGCCGATGAACATCATCACCGTCCCCTACGACAAGAAAGACGCGCTGATTTGCGCTGACCAACTCTACCGGGAAGCGGTTGCAGTGGCTGCCACCAAGGCACCTGCTCCTGCCACTGAAGCCCCGGGAGGAAGGAAGACCGGCGAGACTCCTCACACCCACTCCGGCAAGCGCACCTCCTCGGGGTGTTGCGCTCCTATCGAGGACGTGCAAGAGAGCTCCACCGGCAAGAGCAAGAAGTCCAGAGCAGCACCACTAGAGACTAAGAAGGTGTCCGTCAAGGAGGACGACACAGGAGGGGCATTTACCATAAGCTCCACCCTCGACGGCAAATAGAAGGCGAGCTCGTCACTTTCCTGCAGGCGAATGTTGATGTGTTTGCATGGCAAGCATCCGACATCCCCGGCGTTCCCAGGGAAGTGATTGAGCACCATCTTGTTGTCTATCCTCATGCACGGCTCGTCAAGCAGAAGGTCAGGAAGCAAGCTCTGGAGAGGCAGGAGTTCATCACGGAGGAGATCAGAAAACTAGAGGCGGCAGGCTTGGTACGGGGGGTGCTCCATCCGACGTGGTTGGCCAACCCGGTAGTGGTGCACAAGGCAAACGGGAAGTGGAGACCGTGTATTGATTACACAGACATCAATAAAGCTTGTCCAAAGGAACCCTTCCGTTACCGCGCATCGACCAGATTGTTGACTCCATGGCCGGGTGTGACCTTCTATCATTCCTCAACGCCTACTCAGGGTACCATCATGTTTTCATGGCAAACGAAGACGAAGAGAAGACATCATTCATCACCCTATGTGGTACGTATTACTTTTTACGGATGCCTTTCGGGTTGAAGAGTGCTGGCTCAACCTTTGCAAGAGCAGTCCAAATTGGTTTTGAGCCCCAGCTACATAGAAATATGAAAGCTTATATGGATGACACAGTGGTCAAAACCAAGGACAAGGTAACACTTGTGCAAGATCTTGAGGAAACATTTGCAAACCTGCGCAAGATCAACCTCAAGTTGAACCTTGGGAAGTTTGTCTTCGGTGTCCCGTCCGGCAAGCTTCTCGGGTTCTTTGTGTCGCAGCGTGGAATTGAGGCAAACCCAGATAAGATCAAGGCCATCAAGCAGATCGAGGTACCTAAGCGGATCAAAGACGTGCGTCGGCCCACTGGCTGCATTGCCGCCATGAGTAGATTCATCTCCAAGTCCGCGGAGCGTGCCCTTCCCTTTTTCAAGATCTTGAAGAAGGCGGGCCCAGTGGAGTGGACCCCGGAGGCCAACGCAGTGCTGCAGGATTTGAAGAAATACCTCTCCTCTACCCCAGTGCTGGTTGCGCCTAAACCACAAGAACCGTTGTTGTTGTACTTAGCGGCAACGAATCAGGTGGTTAGCGCCACACTGGTGGCGCAGAGAGAGGTCAACGAAGAGGCAGCGGCAGCGGCAGAATCAACGGATGGTGAGCCGGAACCCTCCATGGCAGGGCTCAGTCCCGGCAAGACTGAGTCCCCGGCAGGGGCTGACACCAGTGCAATAGGTCCCACGTGGCTAGGTGAAGTGGTGCAAAAGAATAAAATGGTGCAACACCCAGTTTACTTCGTCAGCTCCCTCTTGCAGGGGGCTAGGTCGAGGTACTCTGGTGTGCAGAAATTGCTCTTCGGCCTCCTTATGGCCTCGAGGAAGCAGCGTCATTACTTCCAAGCACACAAGATCACCGTTGTCACCCGCCTCCCGTTGCAACGGACACTGCATAACCCAGATGCAATGGGGAGGGTTATGGAATGGGCCCTGGAGCTGTCCAGTTTTGGTTTAAAGTTCGAGAGCACCTCGACGATTCAGAGCAGAGTCTTGGTGGAGTTCGTTGCAGAATGGACCTCGACGCTCGACGAAGAGGTACAGGAGACCACTCTCCCCAGCAAGGAAATGAGCCGCAACTGGATCATGTACTTTGATGGGGCTTTCTCGCTGCAACGCGCCAGTGCTGGCATGCTGCTTGTCGCGCCCACCGGGGAGCACCTCAACTATGTCATCCAAATGCACTTTCCCCGGGAGATGTCAACTAGCAATGCCGCCGAGTACGAGGGCTTGCTTGCCGGTCTCAGGATCGCAGCGGACCTTGGAGTCAAAAAGCTCATCGTCAGGGGTGATTCACAGCTCGTCGTCAGGCAAATTAACAAGGATTATCAAAGCCCGCTGATTGACGGGATACATGCAAAACATGTCCCCCGACTGGAGAATGACGTCGCCGACTAACTATCAAAGTGTGCTGCCCTCAAGCTACCTGTGGAACCAGGTAATTTTGTGCTTCGATTAACCCAACCATCCGCCGAAACGTCAACAGAACAGAATAAGCGAAGGAAGCTAGGCTCCGGCAAGTACTTCCCCACCGAGCTCCTTGGAGCCGCCGGCAAAGGAGTTGCCATGGATGCCGAGCCTGCCCTGGGACAACCGACTCCGGCGGGGCGCCAGGCCCTTGCCACAGAGGCAACCGTTCCCGCGGCAGAGGAAATGCCTTTGGTCCTCGCCGTCGAGCCACAGGCTCCGGCATGGGCGCAGCACACCGTCCGATTCCTCCAAATAGGAGAGCTTCCTGAGGAACAGGAAGAGGCAGAGAGAGTAGCCCGCTGGTCTGCTCTGTACCAATTCATTGACAACGTCTTGTACAGAAAAAGACCGAATGGGGTGAGATTGAAATGCATCTCCTGGGAGGAAGGACTGGAGCTGTTGGCAGAGATACATGGAGGCATATGTAGCTCCCACATAGGGTCAAGGGCCCTTGCTGGCAAGGCCTTCCGATAAGGTTTCTTCTGGCCCACTGCCCTGCAGGATGCAACGACACTAGTAACCAAGTGTGAAGCGTGTCAGTTCCATTCGAAGAAACTTCATCAGCCAGCCCAAGCCTTGCAAACGATCCCTCTCTCCTGGCCATTCTCGGTCTGGGGGCTCGACATACTGGGCCCCTTTCCCCGCGCCGTCGGGGGCTTTGAGTACTTGTACGTTGCAATTGACAAGTTCACAAAGTGGCCTGAGGTGGAAGCAGTGAGGAACGTGACAACACAGTCAGCCTTCAAGTTCTTCAAGGGGCTAGTTTGCCGTTTTGGTGTACCCAACAGGATCATCACTGACAACGGCACACAGTTCACAAGCCACGCCTTCATGCAGTACATCGAGGATCTCGGCAGCAAGGTCTGTTTTGCTTCCGTGGCACACCCACGAAGCAACGACCAAGCAGAGAGATCAAATGCTGAATTTCTGCAGGGCTTAAGAACGAAGACTTTCGATAGGCTGCGCAAGAGTGGAAGGCGCTGGATTGACGATTTGCCGGTGTTTCTTTGGTCGATCAGAACGATGCCAAATCGAGCCACCGGCCAGACACCCTCTGCCCTGGTCTACGGGGAAGAAGTAGTTCTCCCCACGGAACTCATATACGGGTCACCTCGAGTGCTTGCTTATGATGAGCTTGAGCAAGAGCGATTGCAGCAAGATGACACAACGTTCCTTGAGGAAGATCGTCTCCGGGCGGCTGTGAGAGCAGCCTGCTACCAGCAAGCCTTGCATTGCTACCATAGCCGCACGGTTCATGCCCGGAGCTTTGAGGAAGGGGACCTTGTTCTTCGGCATGTTCAGTCGGCCAAGAATTCCAACAAGTTGACGCCGAAGTGGGAAGGCCCTTATCGGGTAACACGAGTCACCAGGCCTGGCGCAGTCCGCCTGGAGGCCAAAGATGCCATTCCAGTGAGCAACTCCTGGAACATCGAGCATCTTCGCAAGTTTTACCTATAAGGCGCGTCTGACGGCCCCCCCGGCAAGCCACCTTTTGTACAAGCCTTGCCGGCAAGGCATGTAACCCTCTGTACAAAGCCAGGCACAGACCCTAAGCATAAATAAACGAAGTGATGGCGCCCTAAGTTATAGCATGCATGCTAGATTGAGTCTCTCCCTCGGTTAGGGTTGATAGTGCTTAGCAGCAACTAACCCCTAGCATAGAGGTCAAGTTTGCGTCATTTTGTTCCAATCCATCCTCTTTGGTACGCAGGGTACATGAATGTTTCCGCCAAGCCAAGTGGAAGGGAGAGAACAAGCTGGTGCTTCAGACCCAGCAAGCCAAGCTTGCCGAGGGTTGAAGACACGATGGTCCACCCACGGCAAGTCAGGATCGCCGGGGGCTGCGGATTCAGATATCCCCTGTCATGCATTTCCGTATGAAACTTGGGACGTACAGAACCTCGTTTTGTTCCAAGGCCGTCGTGCTCCCCTCGTTCCTATCACCCAAGAGTTTCTTGGTTTGGAATATGGTTGTAGCCGCGGCGGCAAGGAAGCAAGCGTAGGGCCCACCCCACTTCGTCCCTGCCTCCGCCAAAGGCGTGAGTACGAGCGAACAGAGTGGGGGAACGGCAAGGCCTGCTGCCGGGCAGCGGTGTTTATATTAAAAATAACAAGGATTTGTTCCTTGTTATGGGCTTTGCTCACACGCACGCACAAGACTCGGCAAGCACCCTTTTTCCATTAAATACATTCCATACAGGTACAGTTCGTACAGAATGTAAACATGAACAGGGAGATTACAGGTTTTAGATCTAAATAAGGCCCGTGGGCTTACAAACTGAAAAAAGATAAGATGGCCATAATCCCTTTCTTGTCCCTCTCCTCACGAAATGAAACAAGAAGGCAAAAGGGCAGAAGGAGCGCCTAGGCAAGGTACGAGAAGCAGAAGGCGCCAAGAGAACATGCCAGCGGTCGCCTAGGAGAGGGTGGCGGTGGTGGCACCGGAGGAAGAGCTGGAAGATGAGGTAGCGGTCCGTTGATATGCTATGAAGGCGTCGGTGCCATCATACTCCGACTTGACGGCCCGCCACCCGCCTTCTTCGCCTTCTCTGGCCTTCCTACGCCAGCCGCCCAAGGAGGCGACCTCGATAAGTTCAAGGAGCCGGCGACACGGATGATGGGGCCGCCGGTCTCGCCCGGAGCAGCGCGCCCGACGCTTAGTCGGACCCGTCATCCTGCTGCCCGCTGCCCTCGTCATTGCTGCCGCTGTCCTCCTCGCCACTTTCGCTCGAGGAGGAGTCTTCATCATCAGAGGAGCTCTCCACGCAGCACCTTATGCGAGTTCCGAAGTGCCCAAAGATCTTGACGGAGAGGAGGCCACTCTCCATTAATTTGAAATGAAGAGTGAGCCCCTCCGCCAGGCTGTGGATGCGAGCAAAGGTTTTCCACCCTCGGCGAAGATACATGACGTGGGGGGCAGGGAACTCGACGTCAGCCCATGTGCCGCTGTTCCCACAGCCCCTCATATGCAGCCGCAGCGCCTGCGACGGGTGCAGCTCCATCTCCCGTGCAAATGGGGTCGGGAGGCGAAGACGACGGCGTGGTGGCTGGCGCAGCCTGATAAAGAACTTGCAGGGGTTGTCCCCGACGTGGCCCTCCACCGAGGGAGGGGCCCCTGGCGGAGGCGAGGCCGATGCGCTGCACCGTCCTCCTCTTCCCCGAGTGCCGCGACGACCTCGACCTCGCCCCTCCCCCTGCCTCTAACGACTGGCTCCGCCACCACGAGCTCTTTGGGAGGGGCGACGCATTGTCGAGCAGAGACCCTCGCCGCCACCGATGAAGCATCACCACGCCCTCTCGCCATGGTAGAAGAGAGGAAGGAGCAGGGATGGGGAGAGGCGGATGATGAAGGGATGAGGGGCGTCGTTCCTCCCGCTCCCCTCCTTATAAAGAGACGGGGGCGGGGCTCAGCCGCCCCTCTCAGCCAATCCGGCTCATTAAAGGAGACAGCGGGCTAGGCGGTCAACCGCCCTCCCCGCCCAATTGAAGGCGCGTGGGAATCGACCCACGCGCGCATGTCTTCCCGTATCCCGCACGCCTGTCACTCACTCTGCGTCGTGCATGCGGCGTACGTGGTGCGAGAGACAGGGTAATGGGACGCGTGGACCGACGGTTCCCAGGTAAGGACAGTAAATGAGCGGCGGCCCCGCGGTCTCGAAGGGACATGCAAGCCGCCTCTTTACTGTTCACCGCAAGATGACGCAAGCGTGCTTCGATCACTCGTGCGCGCGACCCCCGTGTCACGCATTCAACGTGGGTCGAGGGGAAGCGCAGCGGACGGGAAGCTACCGCGGTAAAAAACCGCGCCGCCTGCCCGTGCACCGTTCTGGGCCTGGCCCAACAACGTGTCGCGCTTATGTGTGGCTCAGGCCCGGGGGCTCCTATCGGTGTGCTAAAATAGGGGCGCTCTTTTGTACCCCTTATTTGTGCACGGGTAGTCAGAGCCGTGCCCACGACCACACTTAAGCAGGGCGGAGACAGGAAATCAGAGCCACAACACAGGATCAAAGCAACGCCAAGACAGAAGCATAAGGAGCAAGAAGGCGAGGTGGTTTCCCCTGGCAAGGCCCTTGCCGGGACATCCCCCACGGCCCCGGCAGGGCCCTTGCCGGGGCAGCCTACCTAACGCCAGCAGGGCGCACCTCCCTGAGGCCCCAGTTTCTCCAGCATCACCAACCACGTTGGGACATGGGCTCGGGGGGCGTCTCCATGGTGGCATGCAGATCTTGGTGAAGACAAGGAATACTACAAATCAGAAGAGTAGAAGACGACGAACCTCAGCAAGATCCTTGCCGAGGAAACCCACAAGGCCCCCAGCAAGACCCTTGCCGGGGACGACCGCAACGCCGCGGCGAGACCCTTGCTGGGGCCCCGGCAAGGCCCTTGCCGAGGACGTCCACGAGGCCACAGCCAGGCCCGCATCCGCCAAGCTTCTGCCACCGCTCCCATGCAGCTGCCAGCCCACCAGCTGGGCAGGCACCTGCGTGTCAGCATAAGGCTTCTCAGCCAACTCAGCACATGCCTACGTGGTGGCATGCAAATCTTCGTGAAGGCCCTACCACCGCGGCACCTCAGCAGCCTGCCAGCCTACATGGCACTGGCCGCCTCGCTGGCCAAGGCGCGTGTCGAGTCAGGGCGAAGCGTCGGTAAAGTAGAGGGGACACGTCAGGGGTGCATTAAATGCGCCTTGTCCCGTAGTGGCAAGGGATAGGCTTAATCACAGTACCCTGATGCCACCTCCTGTGTGCCACTGTGGCGATCCCCTTACCTATAAAAGGAGGCCCAAGGCATCCAGGAGAAGGATTCAGACTTTTGGACCAGTTACGCTCATTGTAGCTAGTTCAGAACCTCAAGAACACAAATACACACATCAAAGCAGGACTAGGGTGTTACACATCTCTGTGGCCCGAACCTGGGTAAACGACCCGCATGCTTGTACTGGCTGCTGATCCTGCTCTCCTCACCACCCAGCGCCCCGCAACCGTAGTAGGGATTCTTGTGATCCCATAGGTGTCGTTTCCCACCGACACTTGATAACCTTGCTGCGAGTAACTCGGCTGGAAAACTCGAGAATCTTGACTGGCTTCTCTTCATAAGTCAAATCACTGTCTAACTGAATTGCTTCCAGTGGCATGGTATCTCTCAGAGGAATATCGGCCATCTCTGCGTGGCACTTCTTCAATTGGGAAACGTGAAACACATCGTGAACTCCTGACAATCCTTTTGGCAATTCCAGCTTTTATGCAACTTCTCCCATGCGTTCCAGAACTTTGTATGGTCCCATAAAACGTGGTGCTAGCTTTCCCTTGACTCCAAAATGCTTAACTCCTCGAAGCAGGGACATACAAAGGTATACTCTGTCTCTGACTTCGTAAACTATCTCCTTGCATCTAGAATCCGCATAACTCTTCTGCCTAGACTGGGCTACCTTGAGTCTATCACGAATCAACTTAACCTTCTCTTCAGAGTCTTTGATTAAATCTGGTCCGAACAACTGTTGATCTCCAACTTCATCCCATGATAACAGTGTCCCACACCTTCGTCCGTACAAAGCTTCAAAGGGGCCATCTCCAGACTAGCTTGATAACTGTTGTTATAAGAGAACTCTGCATATGGCAAACTGTCATCCCAACTAGATCCATAATCTATCGCACAAGCTCTCAACATGTCTTTTAGAATCTGTTTGACTCTCTCCGTCTGTCCATCTCTCTGTGGATGAAAGGTTGTACTGAACTCTAGCCTGGTACCCAAAGTTTCATGCAACTGATTCCAAAACTTTGAAGTGAACTGGGTTCCTCTATCTGATACAATGGTCCTCGGAACTCCGTGCAGACATACAATCCTGGTCATGTATATCTTTGCCAACTTAGCACTCGTATAGGTGGTCTTTACCAGGATGAAATGAGCTACTTTTATCAACCGATCAACTACAACCCAGATAGAGTCATAGCCTGAACGAGTCCTGGGCAATCCAGTGATAAAATCCATGCCAAGTTTATCCCACTTCCATTCGGGTATCGGCAATGGCTGTAGCAATCCAGCTGGCTTCTGATGCCCTGCCTTAACTTTCTGCCATACATCACATACTGCTACATACTCAGCTATATCCTTCTTCATTCCTGTCCACCAGAAACTTTCCTTCAAATCCAGATACATCTTAGTGTTTCCTACATGAATCGAATACGGCAAATCATGGGCCTCCTGCAGAATAAACTTCCTGATCTCGGGGTCATTAGGCACATATACGCAATCCTCAAACCATAAAGTATCGTGCTCATCCTCATGAAATCCTTTAGCCTTTCCTTTACTCATCCTTTCCTTAATCTCGGCAATCTCCTTGTCAGTCTTCTAGGCCTCTTTGATCTTACCCATCAAAGTGGAGTGATTTTCCAGTGCTGCAACGTAACCTCTTGGAACTATCTCCAAACATACTCTCGAAGATCATCTGCTAACTCCTTAGGTAATTCTCCGGTTATGAGCGTGTTAACATAACTCTTGCGGCTCAACGCATCTTCTACGACATTGGCCTTTTCGGGAGTGCAATTTCATATCATAATCCTTGATGAGCTCCAACCATCTCCTTTGCCTGAGGTTCAACTCCTTCTGCGTGAAGATGTACTTCAAACTCTTATGATCCATGTATACCTCACAATGGTTTCCGATGAGAAAATGCCTCCATGTCTTCAGCGCATGCACTACGGCTGCTAACTCCAAATCATGCGTAGCATAATTCAGCTCATGAGGTTTAAGCTGTTGTGAGGCATATGAAACAACTCTTCCTTCCTGCATAAGTACTGCTCCAAGTCCTCTACATGAAGCGTTGCAATATACTTGATAATCCTTCCGTTGGTCTGGTAGAATCAGCACTAGGGTAACCAAACGTTTCTTCAACTCCTGAAAACTGGCTTCACACTCCTCAGTCCATTTAAACTTGGTGTCCTTCTTCAATAACTCCGTCATGGGCTTTGCAATCCTGGAGAAATTCTTAATGAACCTCCGATAATATCCTGCGAGTCCAAGAAAACTTCTGATCTCTCCAACTGATGTGGGTGCCACCCATTTAGTCACGGAGCAACCTTGGTAGGGTCTACTGCTATTCCTTCTCCGGATATAACATGTCCGAGAAATCCAACTTCCTTTAACCAAAACTCACATTTGCTGAACTTGGCATACAACTGATGTTCTCTAAGCTTCTCAAGAACCAAACGTAAATGCTCCTTATACTTCTCTTCGTTCTTCGAGTAGACCAATATATCATCAATGAACACCATGACGAACTTATCCAAAAACTCCATAAACAACTTGTTCATCATGTTCATCAAATAGGCAGGCACGTTAGTCAGACCAAATGACATAACGGTATACTCATATAGCCCGGACCTTGTGGTAAAAGTTGTCTTAGGTATATCCTGCTCTCGGATCTTCAACTGGTGATAACCTGATCGAAGATCAATCTTAGAGAAGACTTTAGATCCTTGCAACTGGTCAAAAAAATCATTTATCATCGACAGAGGGTATTTGTTCTTGATCATCACCTCATTCAACGCACGATAATCAACAACCATTCTTAAGGATCCATCCTTCTTCTCCATTAGAAGCACTGGGCTCCCCAAGGTGATGAACTTGGTCGAATGTAACCTTTATCCAGTAACTCCTTAATCTGCTTCTTAATTTCCTCCAAATCTTGTGCGGGCATCCTATACGGTCTTTTTGATACTGGCCCTGTGCCTGGCAATAGCTCAATCAAAAACTCAATGTCTCGATCTGGTGGCATGCCTGGTAACTCCTCCGGAAATACATCGGGGTAATCCTTCACCACTGGTACTTCCTCCTGTACAACTCCTGATAAGGAATTCACTTGAGTCCTCTTCGGCACATGCCAAGATACATACTTGATCCTCCTTCCTTATGGGGTGGTGAGAAGTATCGACTTACTAGCACAATCAATGTTTCCTCCATACTTTGATAACCAATCCATGCCTAATATTTTATCCAATCCTTGTGACTCCGGCAGAGGGAAAACCATGGCTACAAATGGTTAAGGGTAACCGATCACACCATCGGCTGGCCATATACTCTGCTCCTGGCGAGCTTACTAACATGGGTGACCTAAGGGCTTAGGTTGGCAATTTAAACTTGTCCACAAATCCGCTTGATATGTATGAATGTGATGCACCAGTATCAAAAAGAACGAGTGCGGTAAATGCATTAATCAAAACTTACTGACAACTGGTCGGGTTGATCCTCAATCTCCTCCATGCTGATGTGGTTCACCTGACCCTTGGTGAGGGGGTTGGGCTTCTTGGCAGAACCTCCATTGCCATTTCCATTCTTCGCTTCAGGACATTCATTGGAATAATGTCCAGTCTTTTGGCACTTGAAACAGGTAATGTGGCTCAGATCCCTCTTGGCTGGTGTTGAAGGGTTGGAACGGTTCTGGCTGCTGCTTCCTCCATTCCCATTGCCATTCTTGGGGCCACTATGGTTGTGCGAACTTGCTCCGTTGTGCGTGTGTCCTCCATGATTATGGCTCCATGGTTGTGGGTATGTCCTCCCGAGTAGGGGGAATAGTGGGGCTTCTGCTGTGCTCCTGAAGTGTACCTCCCCTGTCCATACTTCCTCTTGCGATTATCAATCTGCTGTTGGTTGCCTTCAATCATAAGAGCCCTATCTACCAACTCCTGGTAGTTGTTGAATGTTGCCACCATCAACTGCATGCTCACCTCATCATTCAGTCTTTCCAGAAACTTCTCCTGCTTAGCGGCATCTGTAGCTACGTCATCAGGGGCATAGCGGGCTAACTTGCTAAAACTCATCCACATACAGGCCCACTATACGTCCTCCCTGGCGCAAGTTGCGAAACTCGCGCTTCTTCATGCTCATAGCTCCTGCAGAAACATGGGCAGTGCGGAAAGCCTACTGAAACTGGTCCCATGTAACACTGTCAACGGGGTAAGTGGCTGTGAAATTCTCCCACCATGATGCTGCGGGTCCATCAAGTTGGTGCGCGGCAAAATGCACTCTCTCCGCATCTGTGCATCCTGCAGTGGTCAGCTCTCTTCCAATCTTGTGGAGCCAATCATTTGCAACAATTGGCTCGGTGCTACTAGAGAACACCGGTGGGTTCAACCTTAGGAAACAGGCTAGGTGATCAACAGGGGGTGGTGGTGGTGGGTTGTTGTTGTTGCCTTCGTTCTGATTCTGAACTAATAACTGCATCAAGGTATTCTGCTGCTGGATCAACTGAGTAAGCTCCGGTGGGAAGGTAAATCCATTGTCACGTCTCGGAGGCATCTGATGGGTTAGAAGGGATGAGAAAACAGAATAGAATTGGGGTCTAAGAGAGATTCACTACCCATAATGCTCATGAGACAAACACAATCAATTTCACTTCAATCAATAGCACACAAGATCACACAAAGCGGTCTATCTTATGACTACAAACTCGATCATTGCTAACTACTTGGAGGGAAAATTCTACTAGTTACAATGGTGGTCGTCTAGAAATTTTCATCAGAGGAAGACTCCATGATATCTGCTCTAGCTTCATCAACGTAGTCATCATCACTATCAGGGTCGGAGTCAGTGGATGATGATGTAGTCTCCGGGGTGGTTGTTCTCCTTCTTTGGCGCAGGGTCTCCCATGAATACTCCTACCTTCTTCTTCAGGTCTTCATTCTTCTCTAGTAGTACAACAATCTCTTCCTCATCCATCACGTGTGGACTTGATATCCTCCTCCAGCTCGTTGTTTCTCCTCACTAGTTTCTTGATCTTCTTCATGTGGATAATTTGTTGATTCTCCTATCGATGAATATGATCTCCCATCTCTTGAATGTAAGCTGGAATTGATCCATCCCTCCTGGTGCAAATCATCTCCCATTTGTCATCTCGGTGGCCACATATCTGGTAAATGGTATACACTAGCTCCTTGTGATACACCTCACATATGCGTCCAAAGGTGATATGCGCGGCCATGCTCTTTCCTATACTCCAGCTTGGTGCATCCAGGTAGAAATCAATAGGCTCTGTTGTTGGCGCAAAGGTCCTCCCAGGTATCTAGACTTTGATCTTCCAGCGCTCCTCTTCTGGTGCAGATGTAGAGAAAGTCCTCGTGAAGCTTGGTAGTCTGATGTTCAGATACTTAGTGACTTCCTTCAAGTGCTTTCTGAAAGGCGTGTCATCATCCGGCTGAGTGAACTTGTTCCTGGGATCCGCCATCTATAGAGTAGAAAGAGAGGAGAATTAGAAATGAGTAGAGAAGAGAAATCCTGTGGCTCATTCTAGTGGTTGCGTCCTACAGTCAGCGTGTGCTCTGATACCATCTTGTAGCGACCAGACCTCAAACGGTCAAGTCTCTGTGCATCAGTGTCATCCCTGGATCGGTAATGATGACATGCACAACACTCGAGGAATTATAACAAAGTTTCAATCACACACTTATTACATCGAGTCCTCAGAAAGAGTATGATTACAAAAATATAATGGCTGAAGGCCATCTAAACTAGATAACTGCGAAAGCTTCGAAGGTAAATGACTCCATCAACTCCAACGGCATAGCTGAGTGCAAAACAACGACCTATCGCACCTTATTCATCATCTGAATAGTCTGCAACTTAAGACGTTGCACCCCGAAATGGGTCAACACATGGAATATGCTGGCATAGTTACACTGTAAAGCAATGATAATGCAAGAACTATATCTACATGCAATATTTGGCTGGTGGAGGCTGTAAGTTCATGATTTTGCATAAAGCTAGTTTTTCCCTATAACAAAGGAATAAATTTATTTAACTACTCCCATGTTGCCCATTATTTGAGAAGGTAACCCCAACTCAAATCCCAATTAAAAGTATCATCATTAACCCAACTCAATTAAATTAAAGTATCATGTTGAGATCACATCAATAGATTCAAGTACTAAGTACTCAAGATGTCCATAACCGGGGACACGGCTAATCATGATTAGTTTATACAATCTGCAGAGGTTTGCGCACTTTTCCCCACAAGACTCGACCGCATCCATGATCGAATGATCGAGACATAGCCTTTCTAAAGCATTAACTCTCTACTCCGGGTAGACAGTACCACCTACAACCCTCTACATCTGCTAGTCTACCTCTTCAAGAGCTCACACAACTTACTGAACTATGCCAGAGCCCATAATGGCTTGTGGCTGCACACGGAAGTTTCTGGCATGAATAATCTTATGATCCCTTTGAGCCTGGGTGGCATTCCATAGGATAATCACACGGGTACCCCGGGATTTCCAAAAACAGACAACACTGGATTCCCAAGGTGCCTCAACCAATCCACCCAGATGTATATTAAAGTTGCCACCTTAATGTTATCCGTGATTAAATAACTCTCAAACTTCCATGTGTGAATCACGATCCAATCCCCATCTACGAGGATGGCTAAGAAATAATAAGCATAACGTATATTCCCGGGGTGATCAAAAGGTATTAGGTTCCTACCTCAAGCACTACAACTAAAACCACATGTTCCCAATCCTACTAATGCAAATATTTGTGGGGCAATACTAATGCATAGTAAAAACTGGGTATAAAAGAGTATGATCAAAGTGTAACTTGCCATGCTGATGATCTGCAAACTCTAGAGATTCATAGTAACAAGCTTCGCACTCCGGGTAATCTAGCGTAAACAAACAATAGCATACATAAGCAATCACTCAAACGAAACACGAGAAAACCCGAGAAAAGATCCAAATCAAACACGAAACATGCAAACGACTTAAACTAACAAGAGTCAAAACCTATCATCTATATTATCATGTGAATTAGATCTTAACAGTAGGTACATGTGATTATCTACGATTCGCAAAAAGATTCAACTCAAACGGAGCAATGAAACTCAAAATACAAACGAAACAAGATCGTTTACTAATCTGGACTAAGGTCAAATTTTACAGTACCAAAATCATGTTCAAGTTCGTTAACTGGAAAGATGGGTTTGAGACGAAGATTGAGGCACTGGTTTCATCTAATTTGTATAAGCGAGTAAAAAGTTATACTAGTTTAAAGATCAGGGGCTAAATCGCGATAGAAATAATCATGGATAAGTCCCTGACCGAAATAAACTAAAAGGAAAAAGACTAACCAACGAACATTCGCTATCTGAACTAATCCGGCGAATAACGTTCGTTAAAACAAACGAACGGATGAACGTCCACTAAATAAATAAACCAAACAAAACCAATCTAATAATAAAAAAATGAACTAGCTAACTAAAAAAACCGGGAGATAACCGAAGAAAACAGACCGGTCAACAGCGGAGACTCGATGGCGGATCATCGAGGGACAGCGGCGTCGGGTGACTGCGGGCGGCGGCGGGTGGCGCGGCGCGGCAAAGCGGCGACATGCGCAGGCGGTGGCGGCTACGGGCGGCGGCGGCGCTGCTGCTGCTTGCCGCGGCGAGAGGAGGCGGCAGCGGGGTTGGGAGGAGGCGGCGGGGCGGCGCGCTATTTAAGGAGGGGAGGGGGGCTCGGCCGACTTGGGGGAGGGGTCGGGGCAAGGGGAGTCCGGCTCGGACTCTCCCGAGTTCCGGCGGTGGTGGCTGCCGTGGGCGAGGCGGACGGGCGGAGGCGGCGGGCGCGTGGGCCGGCTTGCTCGGCTGGGCCTTCGGCCCAGTCGGGCAGCAACTTTTTTTAATAAATTTGCCCGAAAGAAATCCTAATGGCCAGAAAAATGTTCACTTTGTTCTAAATATTTTATTAGACGGTGAAAATTGTTTTTGGCATTTTTAGATTTTTTTTTAAAATTTTCAAAAATGCATATTTTTCTAATTCAAATAAAATAGCAAATAAAATGCAAATAAAATCATAATTTGATTTTAAAATTCTTTCTCCAATATTTCTCTTAGTTTGAAGAAGTCATATTATCTTCTCTCATTTATTTTTAATATGGGAATTAATTGGAGAGAAAATAATAAAATCAAATTGATCCTTTCTTCAAATTTGAAATAAATTCAAATATGATTTTTGTGAAACCTCCAACTCTCTCCTTGGGTCCTTGAGTTGCTTAAGATTTCTAGTATCACAACCAAAATGCAAGAATAAATATGATATGCATATGATGATCTATGTGTAACATCCAAATCGAAAATTGGGATGTTACACAATAATAAGAACATAATTAATCTTTCCCATGGGTTTCTTAATAGTGGAATCGGCAAGATGCAAATTTAAGGAACAATCATGAAACTCACGGAAACCTAACACATCACATAAAGTTTTTGGAATCGTGGAAATGATAGCACCCAAATCACACAAAGCATGGCACTCATAATCTTTAATCTTAATCTTAATAGTAGGTTCCCACTCACCACAAAGTTTTTTAGGGATAGAAACTTGCAATTCAAGTTTTTCTTCAAAAGATTGCATCATAGCATCGAAGATATGTTTAGTAAAAGCTTTGTTTTGATTATAAGCATGAGGGTAATTCAACATGGATTGCAACAAGGAAATACAATCTATTAAAGAACAATTATCATAATTAAATTCCTTGAAATCCAAAAGAGTGGGTTCATTGCTACTTAAAGTCTTGACCTCTCCAATCCCACTTTTATCAATTTTAGCATCTAGATCTAAAAACTCCGAATCATTGGGATGCCTTTTAACAAAAGTTGACTCATCTTCAGTCCCATCTTTATCAAGATTTATATTGGAAAACAAAGATTCAATAGGAGTCACATCAATCACTTTAAGATCTTCATCATTATTTTCATGAAAACTGGAAGAACACACTTTTATAAACCGATTCTGTAGGTGGCGGCGGCGTTGCTGCTGCTTGCGGCGGCGAGAGGAGGTGGCGGCGGGGTTGGGAGGAGGCGGTGGGGCGGCGTGCTATTTAAGGAGGTGAGGGGGGCTCGGCCGACTTGGGGGAGGGGTCGGGGCGAGGGGAGTCCGGCTCGGACTCTCCCGAGTAACGGCGGCGGTGGCTACCGTGGGCGAGGCGGATGGGCGGAGGCGGCGGGCGCGTGGGCCGGCCTGCTCAGCTAGGCCTTCAGCCCATTCGGGCAGCAACTTTTTTTTAATAAATTTGCCCGAAAGAAATCCTAATGGCCAGAAAAATGTTCACTTTGTTCTAAATATTTTATTAGACGGTGAATATTGTTTTTGGCATTTTTAGAATTTTTTTTATTTTTCAAAAATGCACATTTTTCTAATTCAAATAAAATAGCAAATAAAATGCAAATAAAATCATAATTTGATTTTAAAATTCTTTCTCCAATATTTCTCTTCATTTGAAGAATTCATATTATCTTCTCTCATTTATTTTTAATATGGGAATTAATTGGAGAGAAAATAATAAAATTAAATTCATCCTTTCTTCAAATTTGAAATAAATTCAAATATGATTTTTGTGAAACCTCCAACTCTCTCCTTGGGTCCTTGAGTTGCTTAAAATTTCCAGTATCACAACCAAAATGCAAGAATAAATATGATATGCATATGATGATCTATGTGTAACATCCAAATCAAAAATTGGGATGTTACACAACAATAAGAACATAATTAATCCTTCCCATGGGTTTCTTAATAGTGGAATCCGCAAGATGCGAATTTAAAGAACAATCATTTGGATGTTACACAACAATAAGAACATAATTAATCCTTCCCATGGGTTTCTTAATAGTGGAATCCGCAAGATGCGAATTTAAAGAACAATCATGAAACTCACGGAAACCTAACACATCACATAAAGTTTTTGGAATCGTGGAAACGCTAGCACCCAAATCACACAAAGCATGGCACTCATAATCTTTAATCTTAATCTTAATAGTAGGTTCCCACTCACCACATAGTTTTTTAGGGATAGAAACTTGCAATTCAAGTTTTTCTTCAAAAGATTGCATCATAGCATCGAAGATATGGTTAGTAAAAACTTTGTTTTGATTATAAGCATGAGGGTAATTCTACATGGATTGCAACAAGGAAATACGAACAATTATCATAATTAAATTTCTTGAAATCCAAAAGAGTGGGTTCATTGCTACTTAAAGTCTTAACCTCTCCAATCCCACTTTTATCAATTTTAGCATCTAGATCTAAAAACTCCGAATCATTGGGATGCCTTTTAACAAGAGTTGACTCATCTTCAGTCCCATCTTTATCAAGATTTATATTGGAAAACAAAGATTTAATAGGAGTCACATCAATCACTTTAAGATCTTCATCATTATTTTCATGAAAATTGGAAGAACACACTTTTATAAACCGATTCTGCGGGCGGCGGCGGCGTTGCTGCTGCTTGCGGCGGCGAGAGGAGGCGGCGGCGGGGTTGGGAGGAGGCGGTGGGGCGGCGCACTATTTAAGGAGGTGAGGGGGCCTCGGCCGACTTGGGGGAGGGGTCGGGGCGAGGGGAGTCCGGCTCGGACTCTCCCGAGCTCCGGCGGCGGTGGCTGCCGTGGCCGAGGCGGACGGGCGGTGGCGGCGGGCACGTGGGCCGGCCTGATCAGCTAGGCCTTCAGCCCATTCGGGCGGCAACTTTTTTTAATAAATTTGCCCGAAAGAAATCCTAATGGCCAGAAAAATGTTCACTTTGTTCTAAATATTTTATTAGACGGTGAAAATTGTTTTTGGCATTTTTAGAATTTTTTTATTTTTCAAAAATGCACATTTTTCTAATTCAAATAAAATAGCAAATAAAATCATAATTTGATTTTAAAATTCTTTCTCCAATATTTCTCTTCGTTTGAAGAATTCATATTATCTTCTCTCATTTATTTTTAATATGGGAATTAATTGGAGAAAATAATAAAATTAAATTCATCCTTTCTTCAAATTTGAAATAAATTCAAATATGATTTTTGTGAAACCTCCAACTCTCTCCTTGGGTCCTTGAGTTGCTTAAGATATCCAGTATCACAACCAAAATGCAAGAATAAATATGATATGCATATGATGATCTATGTGTAACATCCAAATCGAAAATTGGGATGTTACACAACAATAAGAACATAATTAATCCTTCCCATGGGTTTCTTAATAGTGGAATCCGCAAGATGGGAATTTAAAGAACAATCATGAAACTCACGGAAACCTAACACATCACATAAAGTTTTTGGAATCGTGGAAACGCTAGCACCCAAATCACACAAAGCATGGCACTCATAATCTTTAATCTTAATCTTAATAGTAGGTTCCCACTCACCACAAAGTTTTTTAGGGATAGAAACTTGCAATTCAAGTTTTTCTTCAAAAGATTGCATCATAGCATCGATGATATGTTTAGTAAAAGCGTTTTTTGATTATAAGCATGAGGGTAATTCAACATGGATTGCAACAAGGAAAAACAATCTATTAAAGAACAATTATCATAATTAAATTCCTTGAAATCCAAAAGAGTGGGTTCATTGCTACTTAAAGTCTTAACATCTCCAATCCCACTTTTATCAATTTTAGCATCTAGATCTAAAAACTCTGAATCATTGGGATGCCTTTTAACAAAAGTTGACTCATCTTTAGTCCCATCTTTATCAAGATTTATATTGGAAAACAAAGATTCAATAGGAGTCACATCAATCACTTTAAGATCTTCATCATTATTTTCATGAAAACTGGAAGAACACACTTTTATAAACCCATTCTTTTTAGCACGCATCCTAGCGGTTCTTTCTTTGCACTCATCAATGGAAATTATCATGGCTTTGAGAGACTCATTGATATCATGCTTAGGTGGAATAGATCTAAGTTCGAAGAATCAACATCAAGATAAATTCTATCCAAGTTCCTAGCCAAATCATCAATCTTGAGAAATTTTTCTTCAATCAAAGCATTGAAATTCTTTTGCGAACTCATAAACTTGTTAACACTAATCTCAAAATCAGAGGGCATCTTATTAAAATTTCCATAAGAATTGTTGTAGGAATTACCATAATTATTAAAGGAATTACTAAGAAATGGCCTCGGGTTAAAATTACCCCTATATGCGTTATTACCAAAATTGTTCCTACCACAAAAATTCACATCCATAGATTCATTATTATTATCAATCAAAGTGGACAAAGGCATATCATTGGGATCAAAATAAGCACTCTTACTAATAAATAATTTCATAAGTTCATCCATCTTTCCACTCAAAACATTAATCTCTTCAATCGGATGCACTTTTTTGCTAATGGATCTTTCGGTGTGCCATTGAGAATAATTAGACGTAATATTATCTATGAGTTTAGTAGATTCTCCTAAAGTGATTTCCATAAAAGTACCTCCTACGGCTGAAACTAAAAGATTTCTAGAAGCAAAATTCAATCTGGCATAATTTTTTTGTATAATCATCCACAAGTTCAAACCATGAGTAGGGCAATTTCTTATCATCAATTTCATCCTCTCCCAAGATTGGGCAACATGATCATGATCAAGTTGCTTAAAATTCATAACATCGTTCCTAAGGGAGATGATCTTAGCGGGAGGAAAATACTTAGAGATGAAAGCATCTTTACACTTGTTCCACGAATCAGTACTATTTTTAGGCAAAGATGAAAACCAAGTTTTAGCACGATCTCTAAGCGAAACGGAAATAGCTTCAATTTAACAATATCATTATCCACATCTTTTCTTTTGCATATCACACAAATCAATGAAATTTTTTAGATGGGATGAGGCATTTTCACTAGGAAGGCCAAAAAATTGATCTTTCATAACAAGATTCAGCAAAGCGGCATTAATTTCACTAGATTTCACATTAGTAGCGGGAGCAATCAGAGTACTAATAAAATCATTGTTATTGGTGTTGGAAAAGTCACATAATTTGGTATTCTCTCGAGCCATCGTGACAAAGCAAGCAATCCAACACACGAGCACACAAAAAGAAAGCGAGAAAGACGAACGGAAGAGGGGCGAAGAAAAGGCAAATCTTTTCGAAAATCGTTTTAGAAGTGGGGAGAGGAAAACGAGAGGCAAATGGAGAATAATTAAATGCAAGAGATGAGAGTTTATGATGGGTACTTGGTATGGCTTGACTTGGTGTAGATATCCCCGGCAACAGCGCCAGAAATTCTTCCTGCTACCTCTTGAGCTTGCAAAGTAGAGTGAAGGGTGATGCAACAAAGTAGAGTAAGTATTTCCCTCAGTTTGAGAACCAAGGTATCCATCCAGTAGGAGACAACACACAAGTCACCAAATACCTGCACAAACAATCAAACAAACTTGCACCCAACACAATAAAGGGGTTGTCAATCCCTTCACGGTTACTTGCAAAAGTGAGATCTAATAGAGATAGATAAATGGTAAAGTAAATATTTTTGGTATTTTTGGTTTATAGATCGGAAAGTAAAAGATTGCAAAATAGTAGATCGGAAACTTATATGATGGAAAAGAGAACTTATATGATGGAAAAGAGACCAGGGAGCCATAGGTTTCACTAGTGGCTTCTCTCAAGATAGCAAATAATACGGTGGGTGAACAAATTACTGCCGAGCAATTGATAGAAGAATGCATAATTATGACGATATCTAAGGCAATGATCATGAACATAGGCATCACGTCCGTGTCAAGTAGATTGACTCCTGCCTATATCTACTACTATTACTCCACACATCGACCGCTATCTAGCATGCATCTAGAGTATTAAGTTCATAAAGAACGGAGTAACACATTAAGTAAGTTGACATGATGTGGATCAATTAACTCAAGCAATATGATGAAAACCCCATCTTTTTATCCTCGATAGCAACAATACAATACGTGCCTTGCTGCCCCTACTGTCACTAGGAAAGGACACCGCAAGATTGAACCCAAAGCTAAGCACTTCTCCCATTGCAAGAAAAACCAATCTAGTAGGCCAAACTAAACTGATAATTCGAAGAGACTTGCAAAGATATCAAATCATGCATATAAGAATTCAGAGAAGATTCAAATAATATCCATATATAATCTGATCATAAATCCACAATTCATCGGATCTCGGCAAACACACCGCAAAAGAGTATTACGTCGAATAGATCACCAAGAACATCGAGGAGAACATGGTATTGAGAATCGAAGAGAGAGAGAGAGAAGAAGCCATATAGCTACTAGATATGGACCCGTAGGTCTGTGGTAAACTACTCACGCTTCATCGGAAGGGCAATGGTGTTTATGTAGAAGCCCTCCATGATCGAATCCCCCTCCGGCAGGACGCTGGAAAAGGTCCCTAGATGGGATCTCATGGGTACACAAGGTTGCGGCGGTGGAAAAGTGTTTTCGTGGCTCCCCCTTATGGTTTTGGGGTATAAGAGTTTATATGGGCAATAGAATTAGGTCAGGAGACCCACGAGGGCCCGACAAGACAGGGGGCACGCCCTACTCCCCTGGGCGCGCCCTCCACCCTTGTGGCCACCTCGTGGCTCCTCCGACTTCATCTCCAATCTCTTGGTTTGCTTGTGGTCCAAGAAAGATCATCGCAAAAGTTTTATTCTGTTTGGACTCCGTTTGGTATTCCTTTTCAGCGAAACTCAAAAACAAGCAAAAAAATTGAAACTGGCACTGGGCTCTAGGTTAATAGGTTAGTCCCAAAAATAATATAAAAATAACATATTAATGCATATAAAACATCCAAAACAGATAGTATAATAGCATGGAACAATCAAAAATTATAGATACGTTGGAGATGTATCAATCCCTTATCAGCCCCCGGCCTATATGGTACCAACTATCCATATCCTGAACAGTGAGTATATATAAGCCATGGGATGAAACTAACCTCGACAGAAAACAACAGCCATTCCCAAAATTGTCCTATGTAGGTACATCGAGAGGCATGTTAAGCACAACGGGCTAAACATCAACCAAAATTATCCATGGCAGACAAAATAATCTCCAAAAAATAGCTTCAGTGTGCAGGTTTAAGCACGCTAGTAAAGCAAAACAAGTGGAAAGGTGTGTTAACTGCAATAGGCTTAACATTTATCAACAAGCAAACATAGTCATTCAAACTGGTATTGTGCCGGTCTAAGTACACTAGTTATTGTTAAATAAAAATGGAAAGGCGTGTTAACTACAAGATGCAGCAACCAAATGTAGTCATTCATAGTGGTATTGTTGAAACTGGTATTGATGAAATTGAACTGCACAGTTCATACGTGCACATATAGAACATCATGTTGTGAATAACTGGAATAAACAAGGCATACTACGAACAACCGAAGATAGCATTTGAAACTGGACATATGCTAACTACAAACAACCGAACAATCGAAAAACTTTAAAGGAGGCATATGCTAGCTATAAAAGGCATACTTTAAAAAAGGAATATGCATTCCTATCGGTATGTTTAAAACAGGATTGATTAAATGTACTGCACAGTAAATAATTGCACATATAGAGCATCACATTGTGAACAACTGAAATAAACAAGGCGTACTGCAAATAACCAAATATAGCAATTAAAATTGGACATACTCTCACTACACTACAAAAGGGACTCGACAAAACAAATCATGGGTTCCCCCCTCTGAAGAGGCACGGCAAAACAAATCATGGTTTTCCTCACTTGTCACAGATGGGCTCGTTCCCGTGGGAAGAGCACGGACCCTGGATGCGCTCCATGTTGTCGCAGATGGGCTCCTTCCCCTTGGAAGAGAACGACTGTAGGGTGCCCTCCCTGATGTCGCAGACGGGCTCTTTCCCCTTGGAAGAGCAGATGGGCTCTTTCCCCTTGGAAGAGCCGGAGAGGGTGCCCTCCTCGTGGTCGCCGTTGATGAGGTCTAACTTGGAAGCTGTGGATCTGAAGCCAGCGCCGCAGAACGTGTCCTTCAGAAATGACAAAAGGGGCTCGATGGCGATGTAGGATGGAAAATTCTTGACAGTGAGCCAGAGGAGATCAGCAGCGGGGCCATGGATGAGATCGATGGCGGTTCAACCCAAGGGATGGGGTGGGCCATTTAACATGTGACATAGCCCGCCTTAGGCCGTCACTGTCGACGACCTTGATGTCATAGCCGGCGTCTGCGACATACCCGCATACTCTAGCCTGCTGATTGAGTGCCTGCGGCCAGTAATGGTCATCATCTTCCTTGGCGACGTCCGGCAAAGAGATCACGAGACACCTCTTTTGGGCCAGTCGCTCCTCGAGCTCCACGGGAAGCGGGCTTAGGCTGTGACGCTCTAGAGTGGGGGATGGGGATGGGGATAGGGATCTGTGGGAAAGGGGGTGTTCGGCAGGCATCATCTAAGAAACTCAAGGCGGCTTGGGTATGGAGATCGGTGGGTAAGCTGCACGAGCAAACTGGCAAATGTTGACAATGGAGGCTTTGCGGCGGCGACGGGGGGGGGGGGGACCTTGCTAGTGTTTCGAGCGAGGGAGGGTGTGTGTGTGTGTGTGTGTCTGCGCACGCCCGAGGAGGTTTTGGTGTGTGTGTGGAGAGAGGCGGGGGTGTGTTTGAGGAAATGACGCTGGTACTGAAAATTTTACTACACGGGAGTGAAATGCCGGGGCTATTGAAATTTTTTATGATGGTGCATTGCACACTGTACGGAGATAACAACCGTGTGTTATGAAACAGAAAAACCCTTGTGGCGGGTAGATATTTTCGAGGGATGCAGGTGGGATTGGGAACAAGAAACATCACACACGGTTGAAACATAATAACCGTGTGTTATCAAACAGAAAAAAGTTGCAGGCGGGTAGATATTTTTGAGAGGGGAAGCCTGGTGGATCCCAATGTACTATCCGGATGTGCGTGATAGGGGCACCAGCGTGGCACACTGTTAGTTTGAGTGAACCGTATCTGTTGTGTCATCCGACTTGTCTAATGTTCATAAATGTGGCGAAAAATGATGCGGGAGAGGGTCAGAACACGAACACACTTGCATGTGGATCAAATTTATGTATGAAAAGGGTGGTTTGATGTTCAAATACCAAATGCAACTTCGATGTGGCACCTATCTTGCAAAGCACACGGTATTTCTTGCCCCCCCTCATGTCGGTAAGAAGGGAATCCTAAGCTATGAATGCATGCCCCCCTGTCGGTGTCAAAACTGGTAGATCTCGGGTAGAGGGGCCCAAGTTGTGCATCTAAGGATCAATGATAACAGGGGACCAGGGGACACCGTGTTTACCCAGGTTCGGTCCCTCTTAAGGGAGGTAAAACCCTACTCCGACTTGATTATATTCGACGAGTGTGGAGATTACAAGAGTTGATGTACCTCGAGATCGTAATGGCTAAACCCTAGATGTCCTGATACTCCTATGCCGGACACCTGAAGACCCCTGAATCCAGGACTCCCTCTGTAGCCCCTGAACTTGCCTTCAATGACAATGTAGTGTGCGGATATAAGTATTCGCCTGTGCAAGGCTGGTTCTCCTCCATACTCCAGATTGATGATAGTCCGGCATCGACTTTCGTGTCCAGTCTTTATGATTCCTTCCTGGTGTCGCCTTGATTTCCACGCGTCTGGGTGAATGTGAATGGTTCATTACCCTTGTATTTTAATATTTTTAGCAGGCACAGGTAGCGCCTATATAACGAGGTTGGATCTCCAAAACGCCATCTCACATCTCCCCAAGAGCAACAGAGCAAACCACGGAAAAATATTCAAACCATGGCTAGTGTCCCCGGCTCCTCCTCGCGTCCTCATGGCCCTCAACAGGGGGATTGGCAAAGTTGTTCTGTATCCCATATCCAGCTCAATCGACCCCAGGCACACGGATATCTTCCCCCCGCGGATCTAGTCTCTGTACTGGCAGGGTTAACTTCTATGGGTGATGATGCATTGGTAGAGAATTTCCCCAATCTCAGCCAAGGGGAGAGGATGTGCTTCATCTCGTTCCTTTTGAGGGGCATAGGTTTCCCAATCCACCCCTTCCTCAGGGGTCTACTGGAATATTACGGGATCCAACTGCACAATCTCACACCAGGTTCTATTTTGCACATTTCTAGTTTTGTCGTCCTTTGTGAATTATTTTTAGACTGCGAGGCTCATTTCGAACTATGGAAAAAGTTCTTCTGCCTCGTCCCCCACCACCAGGGCAGAGGCTCCATATTTGAAGTGGGCGGCACCAAAGTATGGCGCATAGCCGGATCCCGTTACCCAGTCGGGACTCCGTAGAGGGAGTCCGACGAATGGTCTTCAGAATGGTTCTATATTCAGGATGTTCCTCTTCCGGACCCTGTTCGGCGCAGGCTTCTCGAATTCTCTAGCGCGCCTTTAAAGAAGATATTCAGCTGGCGCCCCAAGTCACCTAGATAAGAGGATCGTGTGGAAGTTATGAGATTGGTCAGCAAGGTCAGATTGTTGACCCATTCCGGACACTCCATGATTGAAGTCATGGATATTGCGATAAAGCGATGTATCCAGCCCCTTAAGTCTAGAGTGGGTCCTTTATGGAACTACAACAGGGAGGATAACGCGTCTCGCTACATGTGAAAGGGTGTGGATAACCAAGCCGCATTGGACGCCATGCTTATGGACCTTTATAAGGGAGAGGAAGAAGACTTAGCCTGTCTACAATGCCGGGACGGTTTCTCCATGTACAACCCCATTGACGGGGTAAGTTTAGTCATTCAGCACCGTTTTATCATTAGGGTGCATTAACTGAATCTTCTGGTTGTTTCAAAAACAGTCGTCGAGGAAGGTAGTCAAGAATATCTATTGCCCTCCACCCCAGCCAGAAGACCACACACGTCACGAAGACCCCGGATTCTACGAAGATCCGGATATATTTGTTGAATTTGAAGACGGAGTCTATTACCAGGCGAGCCTTGACGGTCGAAACTAGCCATCATGGCCGATTACCCCGATCTCTACCCCTTCGTTAAGGTAAGTGTTCGGAAATCAAAAAGGAAGTGACATCTCCTCTCATAAATTACTCTCCGCACTGGACCGTAGTTTGCAGGATCGGCACTCTGCGAACCGTACCCAAGGACGGGCAACAATAAGGACGACACCCTCAAGGGGTGGTCGTGCGAAGCAAAAAGAGGCCGGGAGCGCCACTGAGCCTGCTCCATCACCAAAAATGTATGTTCCTTATTTCATATTTAGGCGTGAAGCCGAATTTTCATTCTACATCCTCCTTCTATTATCTTAGGAGGGGTACCCGGCGGATCGTAAAGAAGATCCCAGCCAATCGAGCCATAGCCAATCCGGCGCCGGAGACGTCAACTAGGAGTAGGGTGCATGTTGACACAGCGCAGAATCATTTGCCCCATCAAGAGCCGAATGAGGTGTCCATCGCCAACTCCGAAGTGGAAAGTGCGATGAATCATCGACACTTGAAAGAAGCCCTGCGCACCCCTGCTTTAACAGAGAAGGAATTTACCGCCCTTAGCACCATGGGAGCATACATCTGAGCTGCCCGGGACGGACTTACAGGAGTTGCTCGCCTGCTCTCAAAAGATATACAGGTATAAATTTATGTAGACTTAGTAGATAGATAGCAGTAGCCCCCGAGACTTAAAGCAGTTGGAACTAACCGATTTGAGGATCATTTATGGCCGCAAGTTCTCAAGGAGAAGAACAGTGCATTGTCCCAGGAGTTCGAGACAAGCCGGACACAGCTAAATGCTGTTGTCACCGAGCTTGAAGAAATGAAGAGTGACCCAATGAACTTTAGGAAAGATAAAAAACTAGAAGAAGAAGTGAAGAAGTAGGCTGAACAGATAAAGAGCTTAAAGGCCCAATTCTTGGAGGCGTAACAGGAAAACCAGAAACTGAAGGGCGGCATATTCGGTATGCCTTTTGAACTATCCGAAGTATTGATATAATCATATAACACAAAATGTTATAGTTCATTTTATACAGGTATGTTGACCGGCCGCCATGAGGAGGAAGTGTCTGGGCTGCAAAGTCAGGTTCCAAAAGAACGGTCAAAGCTGCACGAGTGTGCTCGGAAGGCCATGAAGAATATGGCCAAAACCTTATGGCCATCCGATACCCCTCCAGAAAGCATGGGGGGGGGGGGGTTGGAAGATCTATTCAAGGGTGCTCGGCGTCGCTTCGAGCTGTGGAAGACGTCCACATGCCGTGAAGGTGCATGAGAGGCATGGGTCATGGTGAAGACACACTACACTAGACACGACCCGAATCATATGGCCTGAGTTGGAACTCAAGGACCTAACGGGAAGGAAATTTCTGTAAGCTTGGTATATGACCAAGTAATGACAGCGACGAAATATTTGCAACAAGATTGTAAACTAGATAGCCTATTAGATGGCGTAGTAAGAGAGTAGGCATTCGATTCTATGTATCAATGTACTTTATGACCGAAATTATCTCCTGCCAAATTTATAAATTCTTTGTCATCGCAGACCTTCGGCTTCCACCTACAAACCAAGAAGTTGGAGTGTTTCCATATACTGTGTTTAACTAAGAAACGTTTAGTATCTTTGGAAACCAGGCATTCCGGTCATATTGCTCGAACAGACAAAATGTGTTCGGGGAGTTATGTTATATTACTATTTAAAGTAAGAATCATCTTCCAAGAAAAACAGTTCCATTAGGGGTTCCTTTCCTTGGGTTAGCATGCTGAATGGTGCATGCCTAGGCTCGTATCCGAAGTACAGGTAGCCAATTCCATAGTTATTCCAAAGAACAGTCTGTTGTATATGTGTCGACTAATTATTCCATTAAGAATGCTAGCTTTCGGCTTCACCCGTCTGAGGTGCAGGTCTGGATAACCCAGTTGTAGCAATAGCAGAGGTACTCCCTTTACAGCCTAGCCGAACAATCGGGAATGTAGGGTATAAGCACAGGAGCAAGGCAACCTAGCTTGGCAAAAACTTAAGTCATAGAGGTGCTTAAAATGGTAGAAGCAACAACCATTACGGACAAAGGAAGCTTAAAAGTTTTTCAATAAAATGCTTCGTTAAAAGAAGCCCCCATGTATGGTGGGGTTATACATTTAAAGATGTGTACCCCAAATAATGCTGTTGATCCGAACATAAATTCAAGAAGAAAAGGAAAAAAATAAAAAGGGAGAGAAAAAGGAAAAAACCTAGTTTAAAATGAAACCTAAGAAGGTTGAACTATGCATAGAATCTTCGGAGCCGGGCTATGTTCCATGGGTTCGGCTCAAGGCGATTATCCGCTGTGTTACGAAGGCGATAGGCTCCTCCGGTAAGGACTTCATCTATGACGAAGGGGCCCTCCCATTTGGGTTTGAGCTTGTACCTTTTCTTTTCCGGGAGGCGTAAAACAAGTTCTCCGACATTGTATGTCTTAGCCTGCACTTCTCTGCTTTGGTAACGCCTGGCCTATTGTTGATAGAATGCAGAACAGGATTTCAACATCGCTCTCCTCTTCGAGTCTGTCTAGGTCATCCTGCCGATCTAGTTCGGCTTCTCTCTATCTTCATACATGCGCACTCTAGGTGAGTCATGAATAATGTCGCAGGGCAATATGGCCTCTGCACTGTACACCATAAAGAAGGGTGTGTATCCGGTCGTTCGATTGGGCTTGGTCTGGAGTCCCAAAAGTACGGAATCGAGTTCCTGAACCCAGTGCTTGTCTGATTCTCGTAAAGAGCGCACTAGTCTAGGCTTAATACCACTCATGATTAGACCATTGGCCCTTCCGACTTGGCTGTTTGTTTGAGGGTGGTATACAGATGCGTAGTCGTGTTTAATGCCAAACTTAGCGCACCAAGTTTTCACCTCATTAGCTTTGAAGTTGGAGCCATTATCAGTGATGATACTGTGTGGGACACCGTAACGGTGGACTACGCCGGATATAATGTCAATCATTGGCCCAGCCTCAGGTGTTTTTACCGGTTTGGCCTCTATCCACATAGTGAATTTGTCTGTCATTACCAACAAGTATTTCTTTTTGTGGCTCCCCCCTTTAAGGGGTCCAACCATATCAAGCCCCGAGATTGCAAAAGGGCCAAGTAATGGGGATTGCTCTTAATGATGTGGGAGGCATGTGGCTTTGATTGGCGAAAAGCTAACAGCCCACACAATGTTGGACAAGGGCTTGAGCATTTGCTCGAGCTGTAGGCTGTAAAAACCTATCCGGAATGCCTTGCTTACGAGAGCTCGAGCTGCAGTGTGATGCCCGCCGAGACCAGCATGTATTTCTTCCAAGAGTTGCCTTCCCTCCTCTTTGGAGATACACCTTTGAAGGACTCCGGTAGTACTTCTTTTGTATAGTTCACCCTCATGCACTTTAAAGGCTTTAGAGCACCGAACTATGCACCAAGCTTCATTTTGATCGTCGGGAAGCTCCTGAATATTAAGGTAGGCCAGGAATGGTTCGGTCCAAGGAGCGATAACCGCCATGATCTCATGAGCAGAGGGTGATATCTCGATATCCGGACCCCCGACGACGTTTGCATTGTGTTCAGCAGCTGGAGGTGTGTTCAGGTCCGTATTGCCATCTCCCCTTTCACCTTGGCACATTACGGATGGCTTAAAGTGCCTTTCCACAAAGGTGTTAGGTGGCACAGGGTCGCGTTTAGCACCCATACGTGGGAAGATGTCAGCTGCCTGATTACTCTCTCGAGCGATGTGATGAAACTCGAGTCCTTCGAACCGAGCTAATATTCTTAATATGGCATTTCGATATGCCGCCATTTTCGGGTCCTTTGCGTCGAACTCTCCATTGACCTAGGAAATTGCGAGGTTGGAATCACCATGCACCTCCAGGCGTTGTACCCATGGAGACAACCATGCGAAGACCATGTAGCAGCGCCTCGTATTTGGCTGCATTGTTGGAGTTCGTATACATAATTTGTAGTACATAGCGGACTGTGCCCCTAGTTGGGGATGTTAGGATGACATCAGGCCCCAGTCCGGCCAACATTTTAGAGCCGTCGAAGTACATAACCCAATTGGAGTATGAGCTATACTCTTTAGGGAGTTCGGCTTTGGTCCATTCAGCGACAAAGTCAGCCAATACCTGGGATTTAATAGCCCGGCATGGCTTGTATACGATTTCAAACGGTAAAAGCTTGATGGCCCATTTGGCTATGCGGCCAGTGGCGTCCCTGTTATTGATAATATCATTGAGTGGTACTTCAGATGCCACTATGATCAAGCACTCTTGAAAGTAGTGTCGCAGTTTTCGGGATGCCATGAAGACCGTGTAGGCTATCTTCTGATAGTGAGGGTATCGGGATTTGCAAGGTGTAAGGACCTCCAATACATAATAGACTGGTTTTTGTGCGGGGAATTTATGTCCCTCTTCCCCTCGTTTGACGACGAGAACAACGCTGACTACTTGGTTAGTTGCTAAAATATAGAAACATGGGCTCTCCAACACCCGGTGCAACTAGGATTTGGTTGCTTGCAAGAAGGATTTTAATTTCTTCCAGTCCGGCTGTGGCAGCGTCCGTCCATTTGAAGTTGTCAGTGCACCGTAATAGCTTGTAGAGTGGTAGCGCTTTTTGTCCCAATTTGGAGATGAAGTGGCTTAAGGCCGCGACGCACCCAACTAGTTTCTGGACTTAATTTAGGTATGTTGGTATGGCCATTGTGACAAAGATCGGATCTTAGCTGGGTCTGCTTCAATTCCTCTATGGGAAACAATGAACCCTAGCACTTTTCCGGCTGGAACTCCACGGAAACATTTTTCCGGATTAAGCGGCCTGTTATATGTTCGGAGGTTGTTGAAGGTGAGGCGAAGATCGTCCACCAGTGTCTCGACATGTTTTGTCTTGATGAACACCTTTCCACATATGCTTCAACCGTTTTTCCGATTTGTTTTTCCAGGCAAGTTTGAATCATATGCTGGTAGGTAGCCCTAGCGTTTTTGAGTCTGAAGGGCATAATGTTGAAGCAGAAGGGACCGTAAGTGGTGATGAACGTGGTCGCAGCCTGGTCCGATTCCTGCATCTTTATCTGATGGTATCCAGAATAGGCGTCGAGGAAACACAAAGAATCATGCCCTGCTGTTACGTTAATAATTTGGTCGATGCGAGGTAATGGGAAGGGGTCTTTAGGGCAAGCCTTGTTGAGGTCCTTGAAATTGACGCACATGCGCCAGGATTTGTCCTTCTTTGGTGCCATAACCAAGTTGGCTAACCAATCTGGATGTTTGATTTCCCTAATAAACCCAGCCTATAACAACTTGGCCAGCTCTTCTCCCATGGCTTGACACTTGGGTTCGGAGAATTGCCGTAGTGTATGCTTCACGGGTTTGAATCCCTTGACTACATTGAGACTGTGTTTGGCTAGTCTTTGTGGGATGCCGGGAATGTCTGAAGGGTGCCAGGCAAAGATATCCCAATTCTCTCACAGGAATATGCGTAGGGCGGCATCCACTACCGGATCCAGTTGTGCTCTGATAGATGCTGTTTTGCTAGGGTCCATTGGATGTACTTGGAATTTGACTATTTCCTCAGCTAGCTTGAAGAGGTGGATTTGGATCTCTTATTGAGAATCACATCATCCCTATCCACCATGGACCGTAGGATGGTTAATTCCTCCATCGCTAGGGCTTCGGATAGCGCCTCGAGGGCCAAGGATGCAGTTTTGTTTTCGGCACGAAGGGCTTTGTCCGGGTCGCTCGAAATTGTGATAACTCCATTAGGTTCGGGCATTTTGAGTTTCATATACCCCTAATGGGGTATAGATTGAAAGCGTGAGAAAGCATCCCAACCGAGGATAGCGTGATATCAACCATTGAACGGGACCACATGAAAGAGCAACTCTTCGGATATATAGTTTTCGGGTGTGCTGATTACCACATCCAGTTTAATTTTCCCCGAGCATCATGCTTCTCGACTGGGGATAATACCTCGGAAGGTGGTATTGCTTTGCTCGATGCGTGATCTGTCTGTCTGCATTTTATCGAGCATGTCCTCATAGATGAGGTTAAGCTCACTACCGCCGTCCATGAACACTTTAGTAAGCCGAAAACCATCAACGATGGGGTTTAGTACTAAGGCGGCGGGTGCTCGGACTGGCGGAGCCTTTGGTTCATCTTCGGCCATAAAGGTTATTGCCGTGTCGTTCCACGGGCTTAGTGTGGTTACTTGGTGGACTTCGGCAAGGTCGTGGAGCACCCGTTTGTGCCGATTATTTGAAGAGAAGGTCTCAAAGACCGTGAGGACATTAAAGTAATCCCTCTCTGGAGAGTATTTCTCTGGAGTTGTGGTGAGGATGGCCTCTTCACTTTTTGCTACTTGTCGGAGTACCCAGCATCCTCGGAGGCTATGGGTTGGGACTGTGCGGGGAGTGGCATGAATCAGGCAGGGCTTTCCAGTAGTTCATTGAGAACGGACCTGTGTCCCGTGAAGGGTTTATTTTTCCTGCCCATAGACTGGTGGTCGGGTGACCCGCAAGGATGTATCCGTTTAGCCCGGGCCGCACACTGCTTCAAGGCAGCGGGCTCCAGTTGAGTTTTTTGGGCCGTCCATGTGCTTTCCATCGCACAGTACTTCTACACTACTTGTGATAATTCCGTGAAGCCCTGTATGTGGCTATGGTCGAGGGCATTCAATATTCCCTCGTCGATGCAGTTACGATGGAAAATCGAAACTACATCGTTGTCCGAGCAGTCTTTGATATTGTTTTTACCAAGCTGGAATCTGTCCCAAAAGTGGTGGACCATTTCATGAGGCTGCTGCCGCACATACATCAGGTTGTATATATCTGGAGGACCTGAGTTGCTTGGAGAATATAGATTGTGGTGGGTGGGTGGCTTAAATTTTAGATCATGTCCCACATCTGTGCTCGGAGCTTGAAAGGTATCCAAGGTGACCGGTTCGGGTCCGGGGAGGCACAAGGGCTCCTGCAATCCTATGCTTAAGCCAAAGTCCGGAGGACGTGAGGTCCCGTCCGAAGGGGGAGTATCCGGCTCAGGGGATTCTGATACCCGAACATACTTGGTCTTCAATATGGGGAGAGAAGTGCCTTTGGCCGGTTTGTCAATGACCGCTACGAGGCGGGTGATTGGCAGGTTATTAATTTCCCTCTGGTCAGCCTTGAACCCGATCGGATCATAGTCTGTTGAGACCCCCACGACGGCGATGCGGTCTGGCAGTTCTTTTAAAGACGAAACATCTGTCGGGTCCAATTTTTCGAAGTACTTGGGGCTGATGCGAAGATGGTGTTCGGCGACCGTGGGGGGAGTTGCGGGCGTGATGACCGTGCAGGCTCCTACGGTGAAACCACCGAGCTGGAGGGTCTGCCCAGAAGCTAGGCACCCTCCAGAAGTGATATTGTTGTTGATGACTAGGCGAGCCATAGATCGCTTTTGTAGACAGCACGACAGAGCTCTCAATGAAAGCACCAATGTCGGTGTCAAAACTGGCAGATCTCGAGTAGAGGGGCCCAAGTTGTGCGTCTAAGGATCAATGGTAATAGGGGACTAGGGGACACAATGTTTACCCAGGTTCGGGCCCTCTTAAGGGAGGTAAAACCCTACTCTTGCTTGATTATATTCGACGAGTGTGTAGATTACAAGAGTTGATCTACCTCGAGATCGTAATGGCTAAACCCTAGATGTCTAGCCTATGAGTATTCCAATGATAGTAAAGAAGATAGCCTCTACGGGCTAACCCCTCCAGTTTATATACACACAGGAGGGGCCTAGGGTTTGTACAAGGTCGGTCCATCGGGGAAGGAAACTTCCGGTCTGTAATATTGCTGTCTACGTATGGAGAAGTCCCATCCGGACATGGAGGACAATCTTCAGCTTGATCTTGTATGGCACATCCAACCCGGCCTATACTCCTAGGCCGGACACCTAAGGACCCCCGAATCCAGGACTCCCTCACCCCCAGGTTCACCTAGCAAAGTGCTAAGTAGCAGCCCCCCTTCGTGTTGGCACGAAGGGAATCCTAAGCTATGAATGCATGCCCCCAAATCGAGGTTCACCTAGCAAAGTGCGAAGTATCAGCCCCCCCCCCCCCACTTTCACTCGGCAGGCCAGAGAGGCATCTGACACAGATGGATCGGAAAACATACCAAGAATAATCCACCTTGGTCATACAAACTCTCTCTTGTTGTTGGTCAAAGTGATGGCCGTCCATGCGACCCCGAAGATGTGCTAGCTCGCCAGTAATCACGCAAGTAGCTAGTTCCCGAAGACAACCACTACATGTGTGTGGCCCAAACATATGTGTGGAGAGGTGTATTTTTGAATACACGATGGAACAACTTTGATGTGGCACTGTGCTTTTGAACTAGAAATCCCCACACCGAGTGAGGGTTAGGTTGATGATGCATATGTATGTCACACCACACTTCAAGCCGACGACGGTGATTCGTGCATGCATGCGTGCATAGTATATGTGCTCAAACTTAATTAGGTCCGAATCTCACCATGACCTATAATATGATAAAACAAACCAAAGGAAGAATCCGCCATGGTAACCTATCGCGTTGTTGGTCAAGGTGATCATGGATGTCCACGCGGGCCCACGAATATATAGGCTTGTCGCCGATAACCACGCGAGGGAGTGTACCATTCAAAGACAACCACTACATGCATATGTATGGAGGTGATGCGTGCATGCATGTTTGAATACCATTTCACAACATTGATGTGGCGTGTGTGTTGAAAATCGTACAGTCCCCACATAGAGCGAGATCAATTGGTTCATGACATGTCGTTGTACTAGCCACTTCGACTCGATGGGAGGGATTCATGCGTACACATGCATGTGTGTGTGTGCTCAGACTGTATCATGTCATCCCAGAGCATGACCTATATATACCGTATTACAAGCAAAAAAATAATCCCCTCCTAAGTCAAATTAACCTCTCTCATTGTCAGACAAAAAGTTGTGATGGACCAAGCGGGCCCATAGATGGAAAGCATCGATATCGCTGATAACCGCTTAAGTGGGTGCGAGAGGACAACCTCCATTGTTTTGCATGTCGGCCAAACATATGTTGAATACCCAAAATGCACAACTATGATGTGCCACATGCCTCAAAAACCATAAACCCCCCACACAGAGCAAGGTTCATGAAGCATACTACATATGATGTTTCCCTTCCCCCTCTTTGACACATACTAGATGCTCCTATTGTAATACAACCCAAAAAGAATCCTCCTCAATGGTGAAATTAATTAACCTCTCCTGATGTAGGTCAAAGTGATGCATGCATCGATGATGGCCTCATGGGCCCACAGATGGAAGCGTCACACGTGAGTGTCCTAGCTAGGATAACCACCGCCCGCATGCATGTGGCCCAAAGAGGTGTTGTGTGATGTTTGAATAGCCAATTTCACAAATTTGATGTGGCACGTGCCCTGGAAACCGAAAAGTCCCGACATTAAGTGAGGTGTACTTGTTCCCGGATGCGTACATTTAGTATATATGCTAGTCCCCTCCCACCTCTTCGACGCGTACTATATATATACTCCCACCATAAATCAAACAAAAAAGATTCTACCTTGCTGGTCAAATTAACCTCACTTACGGTTGTTCGTCAAAGTGATGGACGACGACCTCGCAGGCCACAGAAAGCATCACACGCGAGTATCAAGTGTCGTGTAGGACAACCATCGACTGCATGTGGACAAAACATGTATGTATGAACAGGTTGTGTAATGTTTTAAATAACGAATTCATGACTCTGACGCGGCACCTTCTAACAAAACGGCCAACCCACGCGATGGCTCACAACAATTAGTGTACTGCGAGCCACCCGCCACCCCCCAAACGCACACACCCACTCACACAATGGGAATCCACCGCAACTATGATGCATGTTAAATTATCCCACGGTAAACATATGTTACCAAAGGAGGGACGTTTTAGTTTTGAAAAAACCCAGAGATCATTAAGACGTTTTAGTACATTGATTGATTTTCTGTGCAAAAATCAAATTTGAGCTACATGCACACATGACAGTGCACCTAAATGGATTGCAAAAACACATGTGTCTCACTGGGTGCATGTTTACTCCCGTGCAAGAAGTTTCAAACATTGAGAATCTTGCTTTTTAAACTCTAGTACATCCAAAACTTATTCGAAGTTCATGAAACTTATCGTGTTGTCATATGGACACCAATACAAAGTGGCATTGTACTTTTTTGTCAAATTTGAGACCAGTTTTGATGTAATCTTTATCTAATTACAAGCGGGAGATTATTAATAACTGGGAACCAATATCCCAAATGGATTATTTATTCAAACCGTGAGCGCTAGACTAACAATTGATATGTGCCATGCTTCGGTTAAGCAATAAAGCGGCAGCATTAATGATCCAAATAGAAAAACAATATATGTGTTGTCACGCGACCCGTGTGCCGTGCAAGCAGGCGTGAGTTGACAGGACGCATGCGAGCAGTCCACCGTGCAGGCAGACTGGGAGGCGTGCGTGAAGGTGTGTGAATTGATGGAGGCATGGTCGCCATGCAGTGTCATCGGGAGGCGTGCAAGTAGCTGTGTAAAACGACGGTAGGCATGCCAGCAGTCTGGTGCACAGGCTCACTGGGAGACGAGCCAGCGGTTTGACCGCCACCAGCCTCACTCCCACTACTCCCACTACTCCATATTAATGGTGCACCCGAGCGGCCGGACCCCCATCCTCGCCACACACACAATCCTCTCTCTCCGCTTGCATCCTTGACGATGCTCTTAGTCGTCAAAGCCGGCAGTGTATGAGGATGCCGCCGAAGCGCCCCATCGGAGGGAGTGGCAACGCCGGGGCTGCTGAAGTGCTGGAGCACGGCGTGGAGATGGAGACAGAGGTTGCCGTCACCACCGGCGAGTAATCGCTGCATCCTGATGTCGTTGACAGTGTCGAGCTTCCATAGCCGGAGGCGGAGTTCCACACCAACTCTGGTGACGACTCGGGCAACGACCCCGGCGATGACTCCGACGTCCACTCCGGCGATGACTCCGACGACGACGGACAACTGATTAGTCATCTATACCCATTTATGTGTCAAATAGATCCTAGGGTTTCTCTGGTTACTCCTGCCTCCCCTTTTTGGAATAGAAATCCTATGGTTATGTCTTCCAATCCATGAAATCTGAGTAAGTTTCGTTAGATCCATGAAGTGTATTGATTGTTTGAATGGTACAAGTGATAAGTGATTAGTTGTTTCATCTATGCAAATGATTTCTGCTAGTAATCCGACTAGGGTTAGTGTTCGTACTAATAATTCCTTGCCAGGACTTAACAATTGATTTTGATTGACCTACATATATGTTTGTGCCATTATTTTCTTCAAGATTGGTCTGTACATAGACGACTGTGCTTAAAAATCAAACCATAATCTCTGGATATGTATAAAAAAATAGCCATACATTCCTAATCCTACTTCACGGCATGTAAATGTTGATTTGATGCCAAATTTTGGCAACTGCCAAATGTTCGCTAGAGATTAGAGTGTAAACATTAATTTGATGCGACAATTTTTTTACTATTTGTATAGGTGCTGTCTGATGATGTGGACAACGAGGATGAAGATGTCCAGAGGAGGTACAAGAGGCAAATCCTGAGGGAGATTTATGCGGGAATGCATAACAGGCGTATTAGGACCTGGGAGAACGGCTATTGATGCCCATTTTGCAACCACAAGCTTCATGACGCGTATCAAAGTGTTCTGGCGCATGCAAGAGGACGGGCCGTTGGCTCCTTCAAGCAGAAGTATTCTCGCAGGGTGGGACACGACATGTACGCCGAGTACCTGGAGAAGCTTCAGGATCGTGCCGGCATGTGAGATGAGATGTGGGATCGAACTATGTACGCTTGAGTGTGCTTAATGATGGTTGAACTATGTACTTATGGTTGAACTATGCTTTTGTACATGTACGCTTATTATCTATGTCTGAGTATGTTTAATCTATGCTTACTTATGTCTAACTGTGGGATATAGATGCAAACAGTTCGGTTGATGGAATCTACCTCTGTCCTCATTTATTGGCCCCCTTTGTAATTTGTGTTAAATTTTGACCAAAGATTTAACTGACAAAATGTTAGTGCAGGTTAGCAAAAAATATATCGTTGGATGCTTATTTGAACATAGTGTTCAATGATATAATTTTTGGTGACATGCATAAACATTTGTTAGTTAAATATTTGGTCAAAATTTGGTACAAATTACAAAGGGGACCAATAAACCAGGACGGAGGTAGTACGTCAATAACACACGGTTCCCAAAATTGGAACCGTGTGCAATAACTTTCATTTTGCCTGTTAATGACACACGGTTGGCTCTAGCAAACCGTTGCCTCCGAAATTCTTTGTGGGACAGAAAACCCTCACCAGCCAATTCAAAAAAGAAAAAAGAAAACCCTCGCCATCCCCACGTCACTAAAACCCTCACCCCACCTGCTACCCCCTCCGGTCCTAGTTCACATCTACACAAGCTCCTCCACGTCTATGCATGGCACCGCCTATCGCAGCGGCAACCACTTAGCTCGACGCCTGCCGCCGCCGCCAGGTGATACGTCCATTTTGCATCATGCTTTTATATCAATATTTATTGCATTATGGGCTGTTATTACACATTATATCTCAATACTTATGGCTATTGTCTCTTATTTTACAAGGTTTACCATGAAGAGGGTGAATGCCGACAGCTGGAATTCTGGCTGGAAAAGGAGCAAACATTGGAAACCTATTCTGCACTACTCCAAAAATCCTGGAACTCCACGAAACTTATTTTTGGAATAAATAAGAATTATTGAGCGAAAGAAATACCTCAGGGGGCCCACACCCTGGCCAGGAGGGTGGGGGGTGCGCCCACCCCTACTGGGCGCGCCCACTATCTCCTGGGCCCCCTGGTGGCCCCCCGGTGTCCAACTTCTGCTATATGAGGGCCTTTACCCTGGAAAAAATTGTGGGCAAGCTTACGAGACGAAACTCCACCGCCACGAGGTGGAACCTTGGCGGAACCAATCTAGAGCTCTGGCAGAGCTGTTCTACTGGGGATACTTCCCTCTGGGAGGGGGAAATCATCACCATCGTCATCACCAATGATCCTCTCATCGGGAGGGGGGTCAATCTCCATCAACATCTTCACCAGCCCCATCTCCTCTCAAAACCCTAGTTCATCTCTTGTATCCAATCTTGTACCCAAACCACAAATTGGTACCTGTGGGTTGCTAGTAGTGTTGATTACTCCTTGTAGTTGATGCTAGTTGGTTTACTTGGTGGAAGATAATAAGTTCAGATCATTAATGCATATTATTACTCCTCTGATTATGAACATGAATATTCTTTGTGAGTAGTTACGTTTGTTCCTGAGGACATGGGTGAAGTCTTGCTATTAGTAGTCATGTGAATTTGGTATTCGTTCGATATTTTGATGAAATGTATGTTGTCTTTTCCTCTAGTGGTGTTATGTGAACGTCGACTACATGACACTTCACCATTATTTGGGCCTAGAGGAAGGCATTGGGAAGTAATAAGTAGATGATGGGTTGCTAGAGTGACAAAAGCTTAAACCCTAGTTTATGCGTTGCTTCATTAGGGGCTGATTTGGATCCATATGTTTAATGATGTGGTTAGGTTTACCTTAATACTTCTTTTGTAGTTGCGGACGCTTGCAATAGGGGTTAATCATAAGTGGGATGCTTGTCCAATTAAGGGCAGTACCCAAGCACCGGTCCACCCACATATCAAATTATCAAAGTACCGAACACGAATCATATGAGCGTGATGAAAACTAGCTTGATGATAATTCCCATGTGTCCTCGGGAGCTCCTTGCTCATTATAAGAAATTTTCCAGGCTTATCCTTTGCTACAAAAGGATTGGGCCACCTTGCTGCACTTTATTTAATTTCATTGCTTGTTACTTGTTACAATTTATCTTATCACAAAACTATCTATTACCTACAATTTCAGTGCTTGCAGAGAAAACCTTACTGAAAACCGCTTATCATTTCCTTCTGCTCCTCGTTGGGTTCGACACTCTTACTTATCGAAAGGACTACGATAGATACCCTACACTTGTGGGCCATCAAGACTCTTTTCTGTCACCGTTGCCGGGGAGTGTAGCGCTTTTGGTGAGTGGAACTTGGTAAGGAAAAATTATATATTGTGCTGAAATTTTCTGTTACTTGTCACTATGGAAACTAATCCTTTGAGGGTCTTGTTCGGGGTATCTTCACCCCGACCAAAAGAGCAAAGAGTTGCTCCTCAACCTACTGAACTTTTTGAAAATATTTACTTTGAGATTCCTTCGGGTATGATAGAGAAACTGCTAGCTAATCCATTTGCAGGAGATGGAACATTGCATCCCGATTTACACCTTATCTTTGTGGATGAAGTTTGTGGATTATTTAAGCTTGCAGGTATTCCCGATGATGTTGTCAAAAGGAAGGGCTTCCCTTTATCTTTGAAGGGAGATGCATTGCCATGGTATAGGCTATGTGATGATACAAGATCTTGGAATTATAAACGATTGAAGTTGGAATTTCACCAGAAGTTCTATCCTATGAATCTTGTTCATCGTGATCGTAATTACATATATAATTTCTGGCCTCGCGAAGGAGAAAGCATCGCTCAAGCTTGGGGGAGGCTTAAGCCAATGTTATATTCATGCCCCAATCATGAGCTCTCCAGAGAAATGATTATTCAAAAATTTTATGCTCGGCTTTCTCTCAATGATCACAACCTGCTCGATACTTCCTGTGATGGTTCTTATATGCTAAAGACTATTGATTTCAAATGGGACTTATTGGAAAGAATTAAACGCAACTCTGAAGATTGGGGTTCCAACGATGGTAAGGAGTCAGGTATGACACCTAAGTTCGATTGTGTTAAATCTTTTATGGATACCGATGCTTTTCGTGGATTTAGCGCTAAGTATGGACTTGACTCTGAGATAGTAGCTTCTTTCTGTGAATCTTTTGCTACTCATGTTGATCTCCCTAAAGAGAAGTGGTTTAAATATAATCCTCCCGTTGAAGTAAAAGTAGTTGCACCTATTATAGTTGAAGAAAAGACTTTCACCTATAGTGATCCTATTGTTCCTACTACTTATGTTGAGAAACCTCCTTTTCCTGTTAGGATAAAGGATCATGCTAAAACTTCGACTGTTGTTCGTAAGAGTAATACTAGGACTTATACACCTCCTGAGCAAATCAAAGTTGAACCTAGTATTGCTATGGTTAAGATCTCTTAGATGATGATTTAGATGGCCATGTTATTTATTTCTGTGGTGAGACTGCTAATATTGCTAGACTAGATACTAAGATACATAGACCTGTGGTAGGCATGCCTGTTATTTCCGTTAAAATAGGAGATCATTGTTATCATGGCTTATGTGATATGGGTGCTAGTGCTAGTGCAATACCCTATGACTTATATAAAGAAATTATGCACAACATTGCACCCGTTGAATTAGAAGACATTGATGTTACCATTAAGCTTGCTAATAGGGATACCATTAAACCAATTGGGATAGTTAGAGATGTTGAAGTCTTGTGTGTGAAGGTTAAATATCCTGCTGATTTTCTTGTTCTTGGTTCCCCACAAGATGATTTTTGTCCCATTATTTTTGGTAGACCCTTCTTGAGTACAACTAGTGCTAGGATTGATTGTGAAAAGGATACTATTACAATTGGCTTAGAGGGTATGTCTCATGAGTTCAATTTTGCTAAGTTTCGTAGACAACCTCGTGATGAGAATCACCTAGTAAGGATGAGATTATTGGTCTTGCTTCCATTGCCGTACCTCCTACTGATCCGTTAGAACAATATTTGCTAGACCATGAAAATGATATGTATATGAAGGAAAGAAGGGAAATAGATGAAGTGTTCCTTAAATAGGAACCTATGCTGAAACACAACCTTCCCGTTGAAATTCTTGGGGATCCCCTCCACCCAAGGGTGATCCCGTGTTTGAACTCAAACCTTTACCTAATAATCTTAAGTATGCTTATCTTGATGAAAAGAAAATATTTTCTATTATTATTAGTGCTAATCTTTCAGAGCAAGAAGAAGAAAGATTATTGAAAACTCTGAAGAAGCATCGCGCTGCTATTGGATACACTCTGGATGATCTTAAGGGCATTAGTCCCACGTTATGCCAACACAAAATTAGTTTGGAGGCCGATGCTAAACCAGTTAGAGATCCTCAACGACGACCGAATCCCAAGATGAAAGAAGTGGTAAGAAAGGAGATACTAAAGCTCCTTGAGGCAGGTATAATTTATCCCGTTGCTGATAGTGAATGGGTAAGCCCTGTCCATTGTGTTCCTAAAAAAGGAGGTATTACCGTTGTTCCTAATGATAAAGATGAATTGATCCCGCAAAGAATTACAGGTTATAGGATGGTAATTGGTTTCCGTAAATTAAATAAAGCTACTAAGAAAGATCATTACCCTTTACCTTTTATTGATCAAATGCTAGAAAGACTATCCAAACATACACATTTCTGCTGTCTAGATGGTTATTCTGGTTTCTCTCAAATACCTGTGTCAGCGGGGGATCAATCAAAAACTACTTTTACTTGCCCTTTTGGTACTTTTGCTTATAAACGTATGCCTTTTGGTTTATGTAACGCACCTGCTACCTTTCAAAGATGCATGATGGCTATATTCTCTGACTTTTGTGAAAAGATTTGTGAGGTATTCATGGATGATTTCTCCGCTTATGGATCCTCTTTTGATGATTGCTTGAGCAACCTTGACCGAGTTTTGCAGAGATGCGAAGACACTAGTCTCGTCCTAAATTGGGAAAAGTGTCACTTTATGGTTAATGAAGGCATTGTTTTGGGGCATAAGATTTCCGAGAGAGGTATTGAAGTTGATAAAGCTAAAGTTGATGCCATTGAAAAGATACCATGTCCCAAGGACATAAAAGGTATAAGAAGTTTCCTTGGTCATGCTGGTTTTTATAGGAGGTTCATTAAGGACTTTTCTAAAATCCCTAGGCCTCTGACTAGTTTATTGCAAAAAGATATTCCTTTTGTCTTGGATGATGATTGTGTAGAAGCATTTGAAATACTTAAGAAAGCTTTGATCACTTCACCTATTGTCCAGCCACCTGATTGGAATTTACCTTCTGAAATTATGTGCGATGCTAGTGATTATGCTGTAGGTGCTGTTCTAGGGCAAAGAGTTGATAAGAAATTGAATGTTATCCAGTATGCTAGTAAGACTCTTGATACTGCCCAGAGAAATTATGCTACTACTGAAAAAGAATTCTTAGCAGTTGTGTTTGCATGTGATAAGTTTAGACCTTATATTGTTGATTCCAAAGTTACTATTCACACTGATCATGCTGCTATTAAATATCTTATGGAAAAGAAAGATGCTAAGCCTAGACTCATGTGACACCCTCGATTCAATCATACACTAATCATACACGCAAATGTGTACGATCAAGATCAAGGACTCACGGGAAGATATCACAACACAACTCTAGACACAAATTAAAATAATACAAGCTTTATATTACAAGCCAGGGGCCTCGAGGGTTTGAATAAGCTCGAATACACAAGAGTCAGTGGAAGCAACAATATCTGAGTACAGACATAAGTTAGACAAGTTTGCCTTAAGAAGGCTAGCACAAAAGCATCTACGGTCGAAAAGGCAAGGCCTCCTGCCTGGGAGCCTCCTAACTACTCCTGGTCATCAACGGTCTTCATGTAGTAGTAGGCACCATCGGTGGCATCTGACTCCTGGACTCTGACATCTGGCATCAACCTGAAAGAAAAAGAAAGGGGGAAAAGGGGGAGCAAGGCAACAGTGAGTACTCATCCAAAGTACTCGCAAGCAAGGATCTACACTACATATGCAACATTATCAAAATAAGGTTGTATATGTGGACTGGGCTGCAGAAATGCCAGAATGAAGAGAAGGCCTAGTCCTATCGAAGACTAGCATCTTCTGAAAACCACCATCTTGCAGCAAACAGGAGGGAGTAGAGTAGCATAAAGTACAGCAGTAGTAGTGTTATCAACCTCGGCCAGAGATCCTTTCTCGACTCCCTGTGAGAAAGCAATCCCAGAGCCATACTATCCAATTGTCATCACAATCCAATTCTCATCAACAAGTATCGAGTTCTAGTTGTACCGATCGGGATACAACTCCAAGTGTCCGTTACCGTAGGACAGGCTATCGATAGATGTTTTCTTCCCTGCAGGGGTGCACTAACTTACCCACCATGCTCGCTTAACTCCAGCCGGACACACTTTCCTGGGTCATGCCCGGCCTCGGCCAAACAATACGCCGCAACCCGACATAGGCTTAATAGAGAGGTCAGCACGACAGACTAAACCTATGCCCCCAGGGGTCATGGACCATCGCCCCGAGAACTCCTGCACGTTGCGTACGCGACCGGTGAGCAGACCTAGCTACCTCCTTTAAAAAGGCAGGTGCTTACCAGTCCAACCCGGCACGCGCTGCTTAGTCACTGACGTCTATTAAGCTTTGGCTGATGCATACAACACAGAACGCCCATACTATGCCCACGTGATGGTTAGTGCTATCAGGCCAGAGGCCCCTCGGATCAAATATCCAAATCGTAGTGGATTAGGAAAGCGCAGTAACAAGCAGAGACTCACGAAAGATGTGACCCCGTTGCCCCGTCTCGAGGACTTGCAGCAAGGGCTAAGAATGCCCGGCCATGCTTTGTAATTATCTCTCGGGCACCTTCCAGGTCAATCCGACTCCACATCACTCGCAATTATTCTTGCGCGGGTACCCCTCAGGGTCGACCCGTCTTTAGTAACATGGTTCGGTGTAAAGTCATAGTAATCATAGTAACTGTGTGTCTAAACATCAAGGGGAAAATGTGACGCCTCGATTCAATCATACACTAATCATACACGCAAATGTGTACGATCAAGATCAAGGACTCACGGGAAGATATCACAACACAACTGTAGACACAAATTAAAATAATACAAGCTTTATATTACAAGTCAGGGGCCTCGAGGGCTCGAATACATAAGCTCGAATACACAAGAGTCAGCTGAAGCAACAATATCTGAGTACAGACATAAGTTTAGACAAGTTTGCCTTAAGAAGGCTAGCACAAAAGCATCTACGATCGAAAAGGCAAGGCCTCCTGCCTGGGAGCCTCCTAACTACTCCTGGTCATCGGTGTTCGTCACGTGGTAGTAGGCACCCTCGGGGTAGCAGCAGTCGTCAAAGGTGGCATCTGGCTCCTGGACTCCACCATCTGGTTGCAACAACCAGAAAGAAGAAAGAAGGGGGAAAGGGGGAGCAAAGCAACCGTGAGTACTCATCCAAAGTACTCGCAAGCAAGGATCTACACTACATATGCAACATTATCAAAGGAATGCTGTATATGTGGACTGGGCTACAGAAATGCCGGAATAAAGAGAAGGCCTAGTCCGATCGAAGACTAGCATCTTCTAGAAACCACCATCTTGCAGCAAACAGGAGGGAGTAGAGTAGCATAAAGTAAAGTAGTAGTAGTGTTATCAACCTCGGCCAGAGGTCCTTTCTCGACTCCCTGCGAGAAAGCAATCCCAGAGCCATACTATGCATTTCTCATCACAATCCAATTCTCATTACAAGTATCCAGTTCTAGTTGTATCGATCAGGATACAACTCCAAGTGTCCGTTACCGTAGGACAGGCTATCGATAGATGTTTTCTTCCCTGCAGGGGTGCACCAACTTACCCACCATGCTCGATTAACTCCGGCCGGACACACTTTCCTCGGTCATGCCCGGCCTCGGCCAAACAATACGCCGCAACCCGACCTAGGCTTAATAGAGAAGTCAAGCATGCCGGACTAAACCTATGCCCCCAGGGGTCATGGGCCATCTCCCCGGGAACTCCTGCATGTTGCGTACGCGACCGGTGAGCAGACCTAGCTACCTCCCTCAAAAAGGCAGGTGCTTACTAGTCCAACCCGGCGCGCGCCGCTCAGTCGCTGACGTCTATTAAGCTTCGGCTGATGCATACGACGCAGAACGCCCATACTATGCCCACGTGATGGTTAGTGCTATCAGGCCAGAGGCCCCTCGGATCAAATATCCAAATCGTAGTGGATTAGGAACGCGTGGTAACAAGCAGAGACTCATGAAAGATGTGATCCTGTTGCCCCGTCTCGAGGACTTGCGGCAAGGGCTAAGAATGCCCGGCCACGCCTCGTAATTATCTCTCGGGCACCTTCCAGGTCAACCCGTCTCCACATCACTCGCAATATGCTCGCGCGGGTACCCCTCAGGGTAACATGGTTCAGTGTAAAGTCATAGTAATCATAGTAACTGTGTGTCTAAACATCAAGTGGAAACCCGAGGAATCACCCCCGGTGAATTCCACTCGATGTAATCATCAAGGTGAACGTAAGATGAATCACCCCTGAGGTTCACACTTGAGGGGTTGTACAACAGAGTCGTATCGGAAGTGGTTAAGGCGGAATCACCCTCGATGACCACGACCGAATATCTACGCTACAGGGTTAACATCAAAAGTGCTGTAGAGGTCTCACCCTCGGCACTCGATAGTAACCCAGCAATGTCGAGCAACTAAGGGGAAAGTGATGTGCGATGCCGGGGCCTGGTCTTCGATCCCGTTGATCGGGTCTTCGATGATGAAGCAGGGGCAACAAGGACAAGGTGGGGGTCACTGATGGATCACTAACCAACCTATACTAAGCAGTTTAGGATAAGCAGGTATGGTACAACAGCAGATACAAAAGTAGGCTATGCATCAGAATAGGAGCAATCAATAACAGTAGCAAAATCTAATGCAAGCATGAGAGAATGGAATGGGCGATATCGGGATGATCAAAGGGGGGGGGGGCTTGCCTGGTTGCTCAGACGAGAAGTAGGAGTCGCCGGTGACGTAGTCGATCACAGGGGCATTAGCATCATCACGGGGTCTACCGAAGAGAAGAGGGGGAGAAACAGTAAATACATAGCAAGCAAGTGCATAACAGGACAACAGACAAAGCTAGACGTGTTCTAACGCGGTGCTACACGATACCGGCGAAGGGGGAAGTCAACCGGGAATGTATTCCCGGTTCCGGACCTGTGTTAGACATATGACAGGAGGGGGAATGTTCCATGTTCAAATAGTTAGAGGCATCTGACAGGTAAACGGACCGCGTATTCGGATTCATCTCGTCGTTCTGAGCAACTTTCATGTATAAAACTTTTTCATCCGACTTACGGTTTGTTTTCTATGATTTTCTAAAGTTTAAAGGATTTTTTAATTTATTTAATTCGAAAAATAAAAGTGAAATGTATTTTTAAACTCAACAGGGGCTAGTCACACTCAAAGACATGTGGGTTCAAGGAGCTGGGTTGACTCAGTCAACACCTTTACTAGTCAACCAATGAACAGTGCATTGGGCCCTATTTGTCATTGGCACAAACTATTAATTAGGCTTTTTTTTAAAAAAGGGCCACATGTCATCTGTACATAGACTATTCTAGCCATTAATTAACACCGTAGTACTAATCTAAGCAAGGGTCGGCCACTACTCCGGCCACGTGCACGACGCACACACACAGCACACACAAGTTAGTAGGCTAGGAGTTATTAACATAAGATGTCATTTTGTGATTTTTCTAAGATTTAATCTAATCATCAAAAGGATTTGGTTCGGTGGGATAAAATAGAGTTTGTCAAGTGTACTTTCAGTTCACACAATTTTTATTTACATTAAAATTCCTTTTGTTATTGTTTTGCTGCAGTAAAGAGGGGTAGTCAGTGTAGAAGTAGCCAAGCTAGCTATGGCTACAGTAGCATTCAACAACAGCAGCAAGTTCAGTAGAGCACCAGCGGGCAACGGCATGGCGCAGGCGCGGCCAGGCATAGCCGCGCACGGCCGGATGCGTCCCAGGGGCGGCGGTACGCGCTGGCAGGTGAGGCCAGTGGTCGCGGGTGTTGTAGTCGATCTGAAGAGGACTCGAACGTACACACACACGAGAGAGAGATGAGTTTTGCGTTGCGCACAACCTTGCAGCTTTTCTAGTTTTCTTCTCATTTATTTAACCTCCGAATCAGCTAACTGAAAGATCCTACATTTGTGCCACGACCCAACTACTCGGACGTGCCATCCCACGTCCTAGGCCACGCACAACGCATCGAGCCAACTACCTAGCTGCTACCCCGATCCAGCCGTGAACAAGCTCACGTGTGCATGGACCGGCTTATTTGCTGAAACTGAAACTAAAATGACTAGTTTGACAGGATTACAACAAATCACCACCTAATCCTGTCATCTAAGACTCCTTTACTTTAGAGACACCAATCCACTAACGCAGCAGGCTGAATCTGACGCGTCCAAGTGCCTTGGTGAGAAGGTCGGCAAGCTGCCTGTCGGTCCCAACGTGCTCGACCTGAACTTTTTCATCCTCGATGCATTCACGAATGAAGTGAAAACGTATGTCGATGTGCTTACTCCGATCGTGATGCACCGGGTTCTTGCTCAGCGCGATCGCTGACTTGTTGTCGATGTACAACTTCACCGCCATGGGTTCGCTGCCGGCCAGTTCGCCGTAGAGGCGGCTCAGCCAGACGCCTTGACATGCCGCCGTCGCCGCCGCCATGTACTCTGCCTCACAGGAGGAGAGGGCAACGACTTTCTGCTTCTGTGATGTCCATGTGATCGGGCTGCCGTTGAGGAAGAACACCACCCCAGTTGTACTCTTGCGATCGTTGACGTCGCCGGCGAGGTCACTGTCGCTGTACCCCACCAGTTCGGCTTCCTCCATGGTCCTTCTGTAGCAGCATCCATAGCCAGAGGTCCCTCGGACGTAGCGGAGGATCTGCTTCACTGCCGCCCAATGCGGCGCGCCCGGCGCCTCCATGTGCCGGCTGACGATGCCGAAGGCGTGAGTGATGTCTGGCCTAGTGTTGCAGAGGTAGCGTAGGCTCCCAACAACACTCCGGTACTTGGTGACGTCGATGCCGCCGCCAGTGTCGCCCTTGATCAGCTGCAGCCGGTGCTCCATGGGCGTGTGACTCGAGTTGCAGTCTTTCATCCCTGCCTGCTCCAGCACCTTTTCAGCATAGGTGCTCTGACACAGCGTGATCACGCCCTCACGCTGCTCAACCTCGATCCCCAAGTAATAACTCAGGAGGCCAAGGTCGCTCATATCGAAAAGATGATGCATCTGCTCCTTGAAGCTCTTGATTTCCTCCACGTCAGTGCCGGTGATCACCAGATCATCAACGTACACGCCGACCAGCAAGACGCCCGCTTCAGTTGCCCTTCGATACACGGCGTGCTCCAAGGGGCTTCGCTCAAAGCCCAGGTTGGTGAGCTCGCCGTCGAGCTTGGCATTCTAGGCGCGCGGGGCCTGGCGCAGCCCGTAGAGCGCCTTGCGCAGCCTGAGCACCTTGTTCTCGTTGTCGGGGTCGATGAAGCCGGGGGGCTGGTGCACGTAAACCTCTTCGATCAGCTCGCCATTTAGGAACGCTGACTTGACATCCATGTGGTGGACTTGCCACCCGGAGTGCGCGGCGAGCGCGAGCAGGACGCGCACGGTCTCCATGCGCGCTACTGGAGCGAAGGCCTCGTCGAAGTCCACCCCTTGCCGCTGCACATATCCTTTCGCGACTAGCCTCGCCTTATGGTTCACTACGTTGCCAGCTGGATCCTTCTTGACCTTAAAGACCCACTTGAGACCGATGGCGACGTGACCAGGCGGGAGCGAGGCGACCTCCCAGGTGCCGTTGCTCCTGATCACGTCCAGTTCATCCTCCATCGCGTGCCTCCAGCTGGGATCCCCTCTTGCCTCCTCTACGCCGCCTGGTTCTTCCGCAGCTAGCAAGCAGAGGTGGTTCACCTCCACCTGCTCTTCCTCCCAGGCGTCATCGAGCTCCTGCTCGATGCTGGCCATCCGCCTGTACCGTAGCGTAGCGCCGGCAGCTGCGTCATGCCGTCCAGTGTCATGCGACGGTGGCGTCGCCAAGTTGTGGGAGCGCAGGGCCGTCGTGAGCGGCGTTGCTTGCGGTGGGCTGTCCGGCCCTGGTCCATCGGGCGCGGCGGGCTGCGGTGTCGCGCCCAGGTCGTGGTGCCCTCCGGTCGGCAGATCACGGTACACCACCTCATGTGTGGCGTGTGGCGTAGGTGTCGTCTCGCCGCCGCCGTTGCAGTTCCACCTCCAGTGCTCTTCGAACACCACGTCGCGCGTGACGCGCAGCTGCTTCGTCACCGGGTCGTATACCCGGTAAGCCTTGGCGCCGTCCTCGTAGCCGACGAAGACCATGGGCGTCGAGCGATCGGCCAGTTTGTCGATGCCGGGGCCGAGGCGCTTCACATGTGCAACACATCCAAACACACGAAGATGATGTACCTTGGGCTTCCGGTTGTGCCACGCCTCATACGGAGTTCGCCCATCCAGGCTGCGTGTGGGCGCACGGTTCAGCAGGTAGACCGTGGTGCGCACGGCCTCACCCCAGAAGATCGCCGGCACGCCCATGCTCTTCAGAAGACAGCGCGCCATCTCCACCACCGTCTGATTGCGGCGCTCGACGACGCCATTTTGCTGCGGTGTATATGGGGCGGTGGTGCAGTGTTTGATGCCGTGCTTGTCGCAGTACTCCCGGAACGCGGCGGAGTTGAACTCGCCACCGCGATCGGAGCGAAACGCCATGAGCCTCCTGCCCGGCGTTGCCTCTGCGAGCGCCTTGACCCGCTTGAAGCGCTTGAACGCCTCGTCCTTGGACTTGATCACCTCGATCCACATGAAGCGACTATGATCATCGACCATTAGCAAAAAATACCTGTTGCCGCCCGCTGTGGCTGGCTTGATCGGCCCGCACAGGTCGCTATGGACCAGTTCGAGCTCGCGCTCTGCACGGTACTTAGACGCCTGTGGGAACGGGACGCGGTGCTGCTTCCCAAGAGCGCACCCGTCGCAGAACTCCTCGACGCGCTCGATCGTCGGCACCCCCTCCGCCATGCCCTTCTCTGCGAGAGCGCGGAGTGAGCGGAAGTTGAGATGGCCGTAGCGTCCATGCCACAACCATGCCTCGTCCTGCATGACGGACAAGAGGCAGACGGGCGCCGCCATCTTTAGCTTGATGGTGTACAGCCTGTTCCTGGAGCGCGTCACCTGCGCGAGCAGCGCGCGGTCACGGTCGAACAGCTCCAGCATGCCGCCCTCGACCACCGTCTTGCAACCGAGCTCGTCCAACTGGCCGAGGCTTATGATGTTGCTGCGCAACCTCGGGATCAAGTACACGTCCGTGAGCGCGCGGTGACCCTTCTGGCGACTCTCGAAGACGATCGTGCCTCGCCCGCAGATGCTGACGAGCGATCCATCCCCGAACTTGACCGTGCCCTTGATCGATTCGTCGAGTGTGGCGAACAGCTCTTTGTCGCCGGTCATGTGGTTGCTCACGCCGGTGTCGAAGTACCACACCCCGGCGCCTGCATCCACCGGCATGACGCGGTCCTCATTGAGGTTCACGACCTCAGTCGCGCCCGGACTGTTTCCGCGGCTGCCGCTCGGTGTCAGCGCCGCGGCTATTGGGGCGTCATCGCGCCCGCAGCTTTCCTCCGGCGCCGCGTCGTGCGCGACCTCGTCGCACAGCTGAGCCAGCAAGATTGCCGGCTGGTCGTCCTCTCCTTGCGTGAGGTGGGCCTCCTCGCCGCCGTCATGCCGCTCCTGGCGCGGCTTGTAGCACTCGCGGGCGAAGTGCCCCCACACGCCGCAGTTGTGGCACTTGCCATTGCGCTTCGGTACCCTGTCGCGCCCGCCTCCGTTGCGCCCGCCGCCACGGCCACGACCGCGGCCACGGCCACGGCCGCGTCCACCGTTTCCCCCGGAGGAGTTGCCGCCCTGGTCCTTGTCCTTCAGACGGGCGTACCACTCCTCTTCAGTGAGAAGTAGGTGGCCACCCGAGCCGCCGTCGTTGTTGTCCTCCTCCAGGCGTTCCTCGACGACGCGCAGCCGGCCGGTGAGCTCATCCACTGACATGGTCGTGACGTCGAGCATGGTCTCGATGGCGATGGCCACCTGAGAATACTTGGCAGGGACTACACGCAGGAACTTGCGAACAATTTTTACCTCTTCGAGTGTGTCCCCAAGCGACCGGAGAGAGCCGGCGAGCCCTGAGATGCGCATGGAGAACTCATCCACCGTCTCGCCATCCCGGAATGAGATGGCCTCGAACTCCTTGCGGAGCTTCTGCGCGTTCGCCTCTCGGACGCGCTCAACGCCGACGCGCTGAATTTTGATGGTGTCCCACGCCGCCTTCGCTGTCTCCTTGGTGGCGAGTGACGCGTGCATCTCCTCCGAGGTGGAGCGCAGTATCGCCGCCAACGCACTTCGATCTTCGCGGACCGGGGCATCCCCCGTCTCGACCGCGTCCCAGAGCATCTTCGCCTGCAGGTTCACCATCATGACCACGGACCACTGGGCATAGTTGGTCCGCGTCAGCATGGGCCAGACGACGTCGCCGCCGCCGATCTCCCTGGTGCTCTCTTGAACGACCACAGCACGCCCACCATGCCGCACAGGGCTCCGCCTGCGGCTCTGCGTGCGGGCGCGCTGATCCACCGGCGTCCCTGCCGTCGCCTGCGCACCTCGTCCGCCGGCCATGGCCCTTGATCGGAGGCTCTGATGCCACTTGTTGTAGTCGATCTGAAGAGGACTCGAACGTACACACACACACGAGAGAGATGAGTTTTGCGCTGCGCACAACCTTGCAGCTTTTCTAGTTTTCTTCTCGTTTATTTAACCTCCGAATCAGCTAACTGAAAAATCCTACATTTGTGCCACGACCCAACTACTCGGACGTGCCATCCCACGTCCTAGGCCACGCACGACGCATCGAGCCAACTACCTAGCTGCTACCCCGATCCAACCATGAACAAGCTCACGTGTGCATGGACCGGCTTATTTGCTGAAACTGAAACTAAAATGACTAGTTTGACAGGATTACAACAGTGGGTGCGGTGACGCAGAGGCGGGGCGGCGAGTGGGCGCGGGGGGAGCAGAGCTCCGGTGCGGCTGCAGGAGGGTGAGGGCGACGACCGCGGCGAGCAGCAGGGCAGCAGCGGCAACGCACGCGGGCGGGAGCGACAACAGGCTAGCGTGCGCGCACTGGAGGCAGAGGGCCCGACGAGGTGCGGGTGAGCACGAGTGGGAGCAGAGCTCCGGTTCAGGGCGACCGAGGCGAACAGGCACGGCTACGGCGATGCATGCGTAAGGGAAATAGGGGGAAAAGAATGGCAGCTCACTGGGAAGGCACACGTTGGCCCAGCGAAAGGTTAGTAGAGCAGGGGTGGCCGGATTTGAGGAAGAACGCCGGCGACCGAAGGATGAAGACGCGCTCGATCTGCTCGGAGAAGTCCTTCTTGGCTCGAGCTCATTGTTGTAGTCGAACGGGGGCAAGCGAGGCGCGAAGGAGTCCGTTGAGGGGGAAGACGGGGACGACGGCGGAGACGGGCAACAGTGGCGGTGAGGCGACTCCGGCGAGGACGAACGGCGTCAGCATCGGGCGCCCGGGGCGCGGGCGGGCGTCGGGCTCGAGGAGAGAAGGGGGATCGAGGGAAAAGGTTAGGGTTTGGGGGTGGCCGTGGTTATATAGGCCGCGAGCGCCGGTGGACGGCCGCCACGGCGCCGACCGGTGCCGTGGCGGGCATCGGCCACAGCCACGGCGACACGGAAGAGGGGAGTGGGGGTGAGTTCGGCCTGGTAGCGTAGCTGGGCCAAGGCCCAGTTGGGCCAGAGGGTTTCCCCCCTTTTATGTTTTCTATATTATTTTCTTTTGTTTTATTTTCCTTTTTCTTGTATTTCCTTTTACTGTTTTGTTTTATTTTAGTTTGATAAAACATAAAAGTTGTACCTATAATAGTATCACTAATTATACCTCTGCTACAAAAAGGTTTAACCCCCAAGTAATATAGTTTAGTATTTTATAAAATACAAGCGACATTTACTTAATTGTTTTACCTACTATTTTAATTATTTTAGAGCAGTTAAACATTTTATAAAAATGTGGTTTCTCCACCATAATCACTTATGATTTATTTGTCACCGTTTGTACTTTTTAGTTTTGACTTTTGCAAACTTTTCTAGTTTGACTTTATTTTAAATTTGAAAAAGGCTTTGATTTTTGGACAAGTGGCAAGCTGTATAGTAATCATGATGACATGGCCACCATTAAGGGGAGATTACTGTAGCATGATTCTTGGGGTGTTACAAATCTCCTCCACTACAAGAAATCTCGTCCCGAGATTTAAGAGGTGGAGTAAGGGGAAAGACTCAGGAAGGACGGAGCTCAACACAAGATAGGTACGTGGGGACTATGTGAGCGAACGTGGCATAGAGGCATCTCTCGAGTTGAAATTCACAAAAGTCATCGAGAGCAAGGTGAGTGGCAATAAGAAGCTTCAACCTGGTAGACAATCGTTTGTTGCCTGAAACAAGGTGGCGTGAAAGGGGTTCAGAGCAATGGTAATAAGTATCGCGTCTGATACCAGAATAGATCGCCTCTCGGAAGGCGGCTCAGGATTTTCATATGAAGCCAAGCATGAGAAATAATCTTAGAAACAAGGGTGTACAGGAGAGTCAGGTTTCGATCTTGTGGAACTGTGGGTTATGGGCCCATCATGTGGGTTAAAAGCAGGAAGGCACTAACATCTTGAATGGTCATGATAGCAAGGCAGATCAGAGGATAGCATGTCAGCTATGTTGGCAACAAAGTTTGGTACCAAGGGCGTGGGACGCAGAGAATCATTTTCCTGCTCGTTAAAACGAGGCAGACCAATAGGCAAAGTTCTCGTCCATTGGGGTTTACCGGAATGTCACCAACATTAATAACAGGGTCGTACCGACTAATTTGTACCTCGAGGTGTTTCCATAAGCAGGGGATTATTTCTGCTTATAACATATATAGATCACCAGAAAGGTTAAACAAACCAATGGAAAGGAAAATGTGTTTAAACACAAGATTTAGGAGTGTAACTTTCCCAAGGAAGGGCAGAGCATGATATACACGACAAGGCTCCAAGTATGAAACCATTTAGACCAAGGGGCAAGGAATTCATGAGGTTTACCCATTCAACCGTGTTTGGATAAGTGATCAAGAAAAATTTAGCATTGCGCCTCCAAATGTTTTTAAAGAGGTTCAGAGTACCACAATCATGTTTTGGGATAGCATTGACATGGTCATCAGATAAAGGTCAGACTATGAATACACAAAGGATCCATCAGGAATTTCTAAAACATCTCATGCAATTTTATCAGAAAAAAGATGAGGATGTGGCCGATGGATTCAGCAGCAATCCATCGACATGTCAAAAGGATGTATTTCAAAGATTGCATGAACAAGTTTGTGTTGGGGGGGAAGGCAAGAATGTTGTCGATGATAACACAAATCATCGAGGGGGAGGATGGTATTTCTCATCATGAATTCTATTGATATCTTGGAAGAGCTCAGAATGTTGATGACCATCACAACACATTTGTCGAGAGATTTCATGAAGATGTAATCGATCGACGATGACATCAAGTCAAAGGAATGATGAAGCGAAAGGTTATTGGATCCACGGGTACAACACAAACTTGAAATCAAGCTTGTTGTTCAAGACGAAAAGATATGATGAGGAAGATTGATGTAAACTTAGCTCATTATCAGAAATCATGCTCGGTAAAGAAGGACCAGGTAGCACAGTTAAAATTTAGCACGATAGGGATATAGCCGATCAGGCTAGGAATGACTGCAAGGATTATTAAACTCGTAAGCAACAAAAATTTACTTAGAGTTATCGAATCAGAGTGCGGAATTGATTCACTTACCGGTGTTCTCGAGTGACAAACCAGTCAGAACCCGGGGATATTGGAATTGGTGATCATTAGTAGTTCGATGAAGGACTCATAAGAAGTTATGTAGTTCATGTGATATTCCCGAGATACCAAGGGGAAACACTCGAGGGTAAATCAGAATAGAGGTTGGGCAGGCATATTGGTTTGCAGAAGACAAGTGCTTTAGCTTGTCCGCGAAATGGGATCAAAGAAGAACAATCCTGGTCGGGACCATGATTGCAAAGAATCAAAGCAAAATACCAGATGGATTATAACAAGAGTTTATTATTATTATTTTTACGAGCAGCTTCCATGATAAGTTCTACATCGGGTCCATGGGCATGAACATAAAGGTTCAAGGTCGACTCCCACTTCTTGAATGCGTAACCTTTCAGTCACTTCTCGCTTTCGATGGAGTTGTAGTGTTGGAATTTATCTGGCAAAACGCCAGAGGAGTATGACTCATGAAAACTCTCGGGTTCACAGGGATTAGGGAAGGCATAGGTTCAACCCATAGGGGCATCTTAGGAACCTATTCCACAAACTTCGGAAGTAAACAACACAAGCTCGAAAGCAGAGCATGGTTGACAAAAGGAGAGGATACAACTACCAAAGGCATTATGTATCTGGGAAAGAACTTCACGAGGTTCTTTGAATATGAAGGACACTGTCCGATGATAATCTAATAATGGATCCGGCGATCCACAACAGAGCTGATGTGAGTATCGGTACTCAATCAGAAGAAGAAATAATGCAGAGGCATCGGATTTTGGAAATATCTGATAATTCCAAAGCTTATATGCAAAGGAATTATGATTTCCAATTCGGGGGATCAGAAGCAGATGGTCTAATCAAAAGATAAGCAAGTTGAAAAGACATAGACCGGCAATCATTCAAGGTTTGATTTGCCGAGAACCAGCTCATGTCCGGAGTGGAGTTTGAGCCACAAGGATAAATAATTACCAGGGAATAACTAATGAATGTGTGCATTCACGCATATGTCGAATCAATAGGATAAGACTGATAATCTCAAAGGAGTTTAATGAATATTGTTAGACATATGGAATTAACCATAATGCAAGACGATAAGGAAGAACATGAGCAGTAGGCTACTGAGGATTATCGGAAGATCGAATAGTATTCCAAAGAATTTTGTGAGACATATGAACAACTGGGGATGAAAAAATCCCCGATAAGTGTGAGGAATTATTCGTAGGGGTATTCAGGCAGAAAAGGAGCTGCAAGGCAGCAAGCACAAAGGATTCTCGGAAATTCTGAAGTATTTCAAGGTATCTTGTAACAAAAAGAACAATTGGAAATGAAGGTACGGACGACAAGTGTATGCAGCTATCCATAGGGATTTGTCGGTGATATGGAATTGCAACGGCGAAGGGCACAAGGGTTTCGGGGAAACATCGAAGAGTATTCGAAATCTACTGGTGCAGCAAGCAATCATCTGTAACAAGGGGCTCCGGGAGGAATTAGTTACGAGAACCTAGAGTTAGAGTTAGTAAAATCTTTAACCCGAGTAGAAGAGAGATCAGAATCCCAGAGTAAAGACGAGGAATAAAAGATCCTAATACCACCCGATGGTGACATGGGCCCGTAAGCCACACAGCCAAGTTAGTAAAACACTTTTGGATGACTAGACTAAAGTTCAGCCAAGGAGTTGGAAAGGGGGCTACCTACAGGCTGTCGACTCTGATACCAACTTGTGACGCCCTCGATTCAATCATACACTAATCATACACGCAAATGTGTACGATCAAGATCAAGGACTCATGGGAAGATATCACAACACAACTCTAGACACAAATTGAAATAATACAAGCTTTATATTACAAGCCAGGGGCCTCGAGGGCTCGAATACATAAGCTCGAATACACAAGAGTCAACAGAAGCAACAATATCTGAGTACAGACATAAGTTTAGACAAGTTTGCCTTAAGAAGGCTAGCACAAAAGCATCTACGATCGAAAAGGCAAGGCCTCTTGCCTGGGAGCCTCCTAACTACTCCTGGTCGTCGGTGTCCGTCACGTGGTAGTAGGCACCCTCGGGGTAGCAGCAGTCGTCAAAGGTGGCATCTGGCTCCTGGACTCCACCATCTCGTTGCAACAACCAGAAAGAAGAAAGAAGGGGGAAAGGGGGAGCAAAGCAACCGTGAGTACTCATCCAAAGTACTCGCAAGCAAGGATCTACACTACATATGCAACATTATCAAAGGAATGCTGTATATGTGGACTGGGCTACAGAAATGCCGGAATAAAGAGAAGGCCTAGTCCGATCGAAGACTAGCATCTTCTAGAAACCACCATCTTGCAGCAAACAGGAGGGAGTAGAGTAGCATAAAGTAAAGTAGTAGTAGTGTTATCAACCTCGGCCAGAGGTCCTTTCTCGACTCCCTGCGAGAAAGCAATCCCAGAGCCATACGATGCATTTCTCATCACAATCCAATTCTCATTACAAGTATCCAGTTCTAGTTGTATCGATCAGGATACAACTCCAAGTGTCCGTTACCGTAGGACAGGCTATCGATAGATGTTTTCTTCCCTGCAGGGGTGCACCAACTTACCCACCATGCTCGATTAACTCCGGCCGGACACACTTTCCTCGGTCATGCCCGGCCTCGGCCAAACAATACGCCGCAACCCGACCTAGGCTTAATAGAGAAGTCAAGCACGCCGGACTAAACCTATGCCCCCAGGGGTCATGGGCCATCTCCCCGGGAACTCCTGCATGTTGCGTACGCGACCGGTGAGCAGACCTAGCTACCTCCCTCAAAAAGGCAGGTGCTTACCAGTCCAACCCGGCGCGCGCCGCTCAGTCGCTGACGTCTATTAAGCTTCGGCTGATGCATACGACGCAGAACGCCCATACTATGCCCACGTGATGGTTAGTGCTATCAGGCCAGAGGCCCCTCGGATCAAATATCCAAATCGTAGTGGATTAGGAACGCGCGGTAACAAGCAGAGACTCACGAAAGATGTGACCCTGTTGCCCCGTCTCGAGGACTTGCGGCAAGGGCTAAGAATGCCCGGCCACGCCTCGTAATTATCTCTCGGGCACCTTCTAGGTCAACCCGTCTCCACATCACTCGCAATTATGCTCGTGCGGGTACCCCTCAGGGTCGACCCGTCTTTAGTAACATGGTTCAGTGTAAATTCATAGTAATCATAGTAACTGTGTGTCTAAACATCAAGGGGAAAAACCGAGGAATCACCCCCGGTGAATTCCACTCCATGTAGTAATCAAGGTGAACATAAGAGGAATCACCCCTGAGGTTCACACTTGAGGGGTTGCACGACAGAGTCGTATTGGAAGTGGTTAAGGCGGAATCACCCTCGATGACCACGACCGAATTGCTACACTACAGGGTTAACATCAAAAGTGCTGTAGAGGTCTCACCCTCGGCACTCGATAGTAACCCAGCAGTGTCGAGCAACTAAGGGGAAAGTGATGTGCGGTGCCGGGGCCTGGTCTTCGATCCCGTTGATCGGGTCTTCGATGATGAAGCAGGGGCAACAAGGACAAGGTGGGGATCACTGATGGATCACTAACGCCCTGGATTCGATGCGCCAGGTGTCTGTCAGTTATGCACCGTAGTTGCCTTGTCATTTGCTTGCGTGTTGCATTTTATCATGTCATCATGTGCATTTCATTGCATACGTGTTCGTCTCATGCATCCGAGCATTTTCCCCGTTGTTCGTTTTGCAATCCGGCACTCCTATGTCCTCCGGCGTTCCCCTTTTGTCTCTTGTTGTGAGCGGGTGTTAAACTTTCTCGGAATGGACCAAGGTTTGCCAAGCGGCCTTGGTATAGCACCGGTAGACCGCATGTCAAGTTTCGTGCCATTTGGAGTCCGTTTGATACTCCAACGGCTAACCGGGGAACCGTAAAGCCTCTTTTGTTTGCAGCCCAACACCCCCTCCAAAGTGGCCCAAAACCCATCCTAACCCCCTCCATGCTCTCGGTCATTCGATCACGATCGTGTGGGCGAAAACCGCACCCCATTTGGACTCTCCTAGCTCCCTCTACCTATAAATATGCCTCCCCCTTCCAAATTCGCGGATGAAATTCCTCCCGAAACCCTAGCCAAACCCCTCCCCGCCGCCGCCGGACACATCCGGACCGGGCCGGACATGTCCGCCCGCGCCCGCAGCCAATCCGCCGCCGCCACCTGCCCCTGGCCGCCGCGCCGCTGCCGCGGCCCGGCGAGCCCGCAGCGGGCCCGCCCAGGCCCATCCGGCGCCGCCCCGCGCCCGACGCGCCCAACGCCGCTGCGGCTTCCGCCGCCACCGCCTGAAGCTCCGCCCGGCCGGCGCTCGCCTCCGCCGGCGCCTCCCCTCGCCGCCCGGCGACCTCGCCGACGCCGTTGCCCGCGCCCGCCGGGAGCCGCCTCCGCCCGTCCCGTCGCCGCCCCGCCATCGCCGACCCCGGCCTCCTCCGCTGAGCCGCCGCGCTCCGGCGGCCTCACCTCGCCGGCGCGGCACCGCTCCGGCCGCCGCCCCCGGTAGCCGTCTTCCCCAACGCCGGCGCCCCGCGCCTCCGCCCCGCGCCCCGTCTCCGACCACCTCCTCTTCTGCTCCGGCAAGGACCCCGGCCGTCCTCGTCAACCGCGCCCAGATCTGGATCCAAGGTTGACCTCCAAAATTTTCGTCTGTCCCGAATGTTTTTGCATTATGTACCCATGTTCAGTGCATCATAAGTTCATGCATACTACTCCGTTTCGTGCGTGTAATATGTCAAATTATTCGTCTCAACGAGTACTTCATTTCATTCCATTGCATCATGTTCATTTGAGTCCATCTTGATGCCTGAATCATCGTTGCAAGTGTGCTAGTTGATGTTAATCTGCTGAAACTATTATAACTTGATGATTTGTCATTTTTGTTGCTGTCAGCCAGTTAACATTAAGTTCAATCTTGCCATGATTGTTGCTAGTGATCCATGCACCCTATGAACTTGATATTACCATGTTGAGATTCACAAACATGTATTATTACTGTTGGTTGCCTTGCCATGCCATGTATTACTCTTTGGTGAGTGGTTCAAGCTCACCAACATGCCTATTTATTGTTGTTCCTGCCATGTATGAATCTGTCATATCTTTTGCCATGTTTACATGGATGTCATCATATTTTCCGTGCCCTTTTGGCTCTTGGTCAGTAAATGACTTTTGTTCTATGTATTTAGTAGTAGCATGCCATGCCTTTGTTTTCCATGTTAAGTTCCTGTAGCATGTTGTTTGATAGCTCCAAACATTGCAACCTGATGTTATTTCTGCTAAGCCTGAAACTGTTATTATTTGCAATCTTGCCATGTCCTTTTGAGCATGTTCTAGTGATTTCTGGAGTTAGCTCAGTGTTTATTATGCTAATTTAGGAGTAGGGGTTATATTTTTGTAAAGCTGTTTTGCTAACTAAAATAAATAAAAACAGAAAACAAAACAAAAATTGTAAAACAAAACAAAAAAGAAAGATAAAAGAGAACCCCCCCTCCCTGCTGGGCCACGGCCCAGATGGCCTCGGGGCCAATCAGACCGGCCCAGCCGGTGCCCCACGCCCTCCTCCATATCCCCCACTCGGGGAAAACCCCACCGGCACACCCCCACTCCCCCCCGCAAAATATCTCCTCCCCCCTCTCCCCCGATTGGATCGGGATCGAGAGGAGGAGGTCGCCGCGCCGCCCGGCGCCGCCCCGCGCCCGGAGCTCGTCCTCGCCGGACCTCCCCGTCGGCCTGCTTCTCCTCCGGCGATGTGTCATCCCCGTCTTCCTCCCCGACAACCGCTGCCATTCCCCTACAGCTCGCGATGAGGCCCTCGGCCTCCTCTTCCCCTCCCCGCTGCCTCGCCCCCGCGAAGACCGCGCCGCGCGCCCGCCTTCCCTCGCCACGCCACGCTCGCTCACGGCCCCCCTCTCACGCTCACCGCACCTCGCGCTGTCCCTGCCCTTGCGTGACCGATGGGCCGGCCACGCCCAGCGCACACGCGCGCCTCGTGCGTGCCCCGCTCGCCCACTGCTACTGTGCCCACTCCCCCGTTCCTTCTCCCCGACATGGCTCACGCCGTCGTGGCTGCACCTGCCCGCGTTGGCATTCTCTTCGTGACGAACCACGAGCCCCGCCGCCCCGCCATGGCTTTCCGCGGCCACCCCCGCCATACTCTCCTGAGCCTTCCCGTCGCTCTCCTGCGCTGCTCCATGGCTCGACCATCGTTGCCTGCTTGCCGGTCCGGCCTTACTGAGCCCCCGCACGCCCCCGCCAGGCTTTGCCCTGCGCCTCCCCTCTTGCGCTCGCTCGAGGCCCCTGCTACCTCCGCCCAATTTGCTCCCCGGCCGGCGCCGACGGCCTCGCTCGAGCCAGCGCCCGGGTTCGCCCCTGTCGGGCGCCACGCGCCCGTTACCGGGTGCGCCCGCACCCGGTTTGGCCTATGGGCCTATGGCAAACGGGGCCCACCGTACAGAACGTTAAAAAAAGAATTTAAAAAATGTAATAATTAAAAAGTTATTAATTAATTAATTATGTTTAATTAACCTAATTAACTAATTAAAATCTATTAGCCTAATAACCTCGTTAGACTAAATTAACTAGATTGTGAATGTAACAGTCAATGACAGGGGGCCCCACACCTTGTTGACCAGTAAAACGTTGACTGGTCAACTGGGACCCCTGGCCCACCTGTCAGCCTCTGGTACACTTCTGTGTACGTAGAGTGGGTGCACCTAGCATTTAGCTATTTAATTTCGAATTAAATTAAATCTAGGAAATCTAGAAAATGATCAAATCTTTATAAATTAATATAAAATAATCCGTAACTCAGATGAAAATACTTTGTACATGAAAGTTGCTCAGAACGACGAGACGAATCTGAATATGCAGACCGTTCGTCCGCCACGCGTCCCTAGCATAGCGAACATGCAACAATCCCCCTTCATTTCATTTGTCCGAAAATGCCAAACACCGGGAACACTTTCCCGAATGTTTCCCCCCTTCGCCGGTATCACCTACCACTACGTTAGGTCACCCCTAGCACCGCATATTGCCGCGTCTTGCTTTGTGTTACATTTGATTGCTCTATTATTTATTGTGTTCCCCCTCCGTTACTTCTTTCCGGTAGACTTTGAGACCGGTGCCGATGTCCGCGTGTTCGACTACGTCGACGACGACCCCTCCTTCTTGCTAGAGCAACCAGGCAAGCCCCCCCCCCCTTGATCACCAGATATCGCCTATTCTTCTCTATACTGCTTGCATTAGAGTAGTGTAGCATGTTACTGTTCGGTTACTCCTATTCTGTTGCATAGCCTGTCATTGTTGCTACAGTCATTGATACCTTACCCGCAATCCTAAATGCTTAGTATAGGATGCTAGTTTATCATCATTGGCCCTACATTCTTGTCAGTCTGCCTTGCTATATTATCGGGCCGTGATCAATTGGGAGGTGATCACGAGTATATACTATACATATATACATACTATAGATGGTGACTAAAGTCGTGTCGGCTCGAAGAGTACCCGTGAGTGATTCACAGATTGGGGGCTGAAAGGACCTTTGTCTTGACGACCCTATGTGTGGATCTTTGTGGCGGAGCGACAGGGCAGGTTGAGACCACCTAGGCAAGAGGTGGGCCTGGCCCTGGTCGGCGTTCGCGGTTGCTTCATAATAACATGCTTAACGAGATCTTGGTATTTGATCTGAGTCTGGCCAATGGCCTATACGCACTAACCAACTACGCGGGAAAGGTATGGGCACTCGACGTCGTGGTATCAGCCGAATCCTTCTAGACGCCAGTGACTGAGCAGCGTGCACCGGATTGGAACGTAAGCCTGCTCTTGTATTAAGGGGGCTAGTTCTGCTTTCGGCCGCCCACGCAACGTGCAGGTGTGCAATGGGCGATGGGCCCAGACCCCTGCGCCATAGGAGTTAGACCGGTGTGCTGACCTCTTTGTTAGGCCTAGGTGGGGCTGCGATGTGTTGATCTTACGAGGCCGGGCATGACCCAGGAAAGTGTGTCCGGCCAAATGGGATCGAGCGTGTTGGGTTATGTGGTGCACCCCTGTAGGGAAGTTTATCTATTCGAATAGCCGCGTCCCTCGGTAAAACGACGACCCGGAGTTGTACCTTGACCTTTTGACAACTAGAACCGGATACTCAATAAAACACACTCAGACAAGTTCCACAGACAACCCGGTGACCGCTTTTCCACAGGGCGACGAGGGGAGGATCGCCGGGTAGGATTATGCTATGCGATGCTACTTGGAGGACTTCAATCTACTCTCTTCTACATGCTGTAGGACGGAGGCTGCCAGAAGCATAGTCTTCGATAGGACTAGCTATCCCCCTCTTATTCTGGCATTCTGTAGTTCACTCCACTGATATGGCGTCCTTACACATATACCCATGCATATGTAGTGTAGCTCCTTGCTTGCGAGTACTTTGGATGAGTACTCACGGTTGCTTTGCTCCCTCTTTTCCCCCGTTTTCCTCTTCTTCTCGAATGTTGCAACCAGACGTTGGAGCCCAGGAGCCAGACGCCACCGTCGACGACGACTACTACACTGGAGGTGCCTACTACTACGTGGAGGCTGCTGACGACAACCAGGAGTAGTTAGGAGGATCCCAGGCAGGAGGCCTGCGCCTCTTTCGATCTGTATCCCAGTTTGTGCTAGCCATCTTATGGCAACTTGTTTACTTATGTCTGTACTCAGATATTGTTGCTTCCGCTGACTCGTCTATGATCGAGCACTTGTATTCGAGCCCTCGAGGCCCCTGGCTTGTATTATGATGCTTGTATGACTTATTTATGTTTTTAGAGTTGTGTTGTGATATCTTCCCGTGAGTCCCTGATCTTGATCGTACATGTTTGCGTGCATGATTAGTGTATGATTGAATCGGGGGCGTCACATTACAAGCCAGGGCCCTCGAGGGTTTGAATACATAAGCTCGAATACACAAGAGTTAGCGGAAGCAACAATATCTGAGTACATACATAAGTTAGACAAGTTTGCCTTAAGAAGGCTAGCACAAAAGCATCTACAATCGAAAAGGCAAGGCCTCCTGCCTGGGAGCCTCCTAACTACTCCTGGTCATCAGCGGTCTTCATGTAGTAGTAGGCACCGGCGGTGGCATCTGGCTCCTGGACTCCGACATCTGGTTGCATCAACTGGAAAGAAAAAGAAAGGGGGAAAATGGGGAGCAAGGCAACCGCGAGTACTCATCCAAAGTACTCGCAAGCAAGGATCTACACTACATATGCAACATTATCAAAAGAAGGTTGTATATGTGGACTGGGCTGCAGAAATGCCAGAATAGAGAGAAGGCCTAGTCCTATTGAAGACTAGCATCTTTTGGAAACCACCATCTTGCAGCAAACAGGAGGGAGTAGAGTAGCATAAAGTACAGTAGTAGTAGTGTTATCAACCTCGGCCAGAGATCCTTTCTGGACTCCCTGCGAGAAAGCAATCCCAGAGGCATACTATCCAATTGTCATCACAATCCAATTCTCATCACAAGTATCCAGTTCTAGTTGTATAGATCGGGATACAACTCCAAGTGTCCGTTACCGTAGGACAGGCTATCGATAGATGTTTTCTTCCCTGCAGGGGTGCACCAACTTACCCACCACGCTCGCTTAACTCCGACCGAACACACTTTCCTGGGTCATGCCCGACCTCGGCCAAACAATACGGTGCAACCCGACCTAGGCTTAATAGAGAGGTCAGCACGCCGGATTAAACCTATGCCCCCAGGGGTCATGGGCCATCACCCCGGGAACTCCTGCACGTTGCGTACGCGGTCGGTGAGCAGGCCTAGCTACCTCCTTTAAAAAGGCAGGTGCTTACCAGTCCAACCCGGCGCGCGCCGCTCAATCGCTGACATCTATTAAGCTTCGGCTGATGCATACGACGCAGAACACCCATACTATGCCCACGTGATGGTTAGTGCTATCAGGCCAGAGGCCCCTCGGATCAAATATCCAAATCGTAGTGGATTAGGAACGCGTGGTAACAAGCAGAGACTCACGAAAGATGTGACCCCGTTGCCCCGTCTCGAGAACTTGCGGCAAGGGCTAAGAATGCCCGGCCACGCCTCGTAATTATCTCTCGGGCACCTTCCAGGTCAACCCGACTCCACATCACTCGCAATTATGCTTGCGCGGGTACCCCTCAGGGTCGACCCGTCTTTAGTAACATGGTTCAGTGTAAAGTCATAGTAATCATAGTAACTCTGTGTCTAAACATCAAGGGGAAAACCCGAGGAATCACCCCCGGTGAGTTCCACTCGATATAATCATCAAGGTGAACGTAAGAGGATTCACCCCGAGGTTCACACTTGAGGGGTTGTACGACAGAGTCGTATCGGAAGTGGTTAAGGTGGAATCACCCTCGATGACTGATAATCCCCAAGTGCAAGGAATCATCGTAGAACTTTCCGAAGATGGAAGTGATAAGTATGGAGTGTCGAACTCACAAGGAGCTAAATGTAAGATCAATATTTTCTCAAGACCTATCTGCCAATGATGTGACTACGCGCACCGAACGTTTGCTTTCAACTAGCAACGAGAAATAAAACTACGTTGTGGGTATGGAGAGGATAACTTTGCATGATATCGGAGAGCTAAAATATAAGAGTAGGTGTTGTTGTCATAAAGTTAGAATATAATACTAAATAATATAAGTAGCGAGTGTGGGATAATGGTGGATCGGTGTGCGGAATTGTCCTAAGCAATTGTTAACAAGATCGATAGTCGTCATTGCAATTTCATATGAGGGAGAGGCATAAGCTAACATACTTTCTCTACTTGGATCATATGCACTTATGATTGGAACTCTAGCAAGCATCCGCAACTACTAAAGATCATTAAGGTAAAACCCAACCATAGCATTAAAGCATCAAGTCCTCTTTATTCCCATACGCAACAATCCCTCTTACTCGGGTTTGTGCTTCTGTTCACTCACCAACCCACTATAAGCGAATCATGAACGTATTGCAACACCCTACAACGGGAACCCCTCACGCTCGTGCGACACGGAGGGCACCATAGGACAGCACCAAGATAAAACATACAACTCGTACCAATCTAGATCATAAATCAACTCAAGGACAAAAGATATCTACTCAAAACATCATAGGATGGCAACACATCATTGGATCATAATATGTGGCATAAAGCACCATGTTCAAGTAGGGGATTACAGCGGGGTGCGGGAGAGTGGACTGCGTAAAAGAGATGAGGATGGTGATGATGATGGTGATGTTGATGAAGACGATCACCGCGGCGATGTTTCCCATCCAGATGGCACTCCGATGCCACCAAGAGAGAGGAGGAGAGGTTCTCCCCCTTGTGCTTCTTCCTCCATGGCCTCCACCTTCTGGTCATTTGCCTTCATGGTGATGAAGACCCCTCCGGGATACTCCTCCATGGCCACCGGTGATGATGGCCCCCTCCGGCAGGGTGCTGGAGAGGGCCCCGATTGGTTTTTCGTGGCTACAAAGGCTTGCGGCGGCGGAACTTCTGATCCAATCTCCGTTCTGGAAGTTTTAGGGTACGAGGGTATATATGGGTGCAGGGGGTATGTCGGTGGACCTCCGGGGTGCTCACGAGGCAGGGGGGCGCGCCAAGGGGGGGGGGGGGGGTGGGCGCGCCCCCACCCTCGTGGGCAGCCCGGGACTCCCCCGACATGCACTCCAAGTCTATCAGGTTGCTTTCCTTCCAAAAATAACCTCTCCAGGTGATTTCGTTCCGTTTTGACTCCGTCTGATATTCCTTTTCCTCGAAACACTGAAATAGGCTAAACACAACAATTCTGGGCTGGGCCTCCGGTTAATAGGTTAGTCACAAAAATAATATAAAAGTGGAAAATAAAGCCCAATATTGCCCGAAACAGTAGATAATATAGCATGGAGCAATCAAAAATTATAGATAAGTTGGAGACGTATCAGGCATCCCCAAGCTTAATTCCTGCTCGTCCTCGAGTAGGTAAATTATAAAAAGATAATTTTTGATGCGGAGTGCTAGTAAGTGCTTAAGTTTGATCAATGATAATTCCAATCACTTTTCCTAGCATCAATATGTGTCATAATAGCAGCTTATCTCATAAAACTTTTCATGATCAAGTAACAATCTATTCACAATGTCAAGTATGGTTCAAAAACTTCATTGAGAACTAACAGACTATAATCTCAGTCATTGAAGCAATTGCAATTTATCATAACATCAGAAAGAGTCAAGAATAGAGCCTTTCAGCAAGCCCACATACTCAACTATCATATAGTCTCCTACAATTGCTAACACTCACGCAATACTTGTGGTTCAGCCGGACACTGAGAAAGATAGGGGCTTATTGTGTTGCCTCCCAATGTATTCACCTTTAGGTGATATTAACAATAATAGCCCATGCTAACTTACATCCAATTGGATATATATATATCATGATCTTTCAAACACAAGGAGCTTGCCAAAGGATAAAATGAAAAAGGGAATGGTGAGGATCACCTTGACTCAAGCATAAAGTAAAAACCTAAAGTAAAAGATAGGCCCTTCGCAGAGGGAAGCAGAGGTTGTCATGCGCTTTTAGGGTTGATGAACAAAATCTTAATGCAAAAGAACGTCACTTTATATTGCCCCTTGTATGTGGACCTTTATTATACAGTCCGTCGCTTTTATTACTTCCACAACAAGTTCGTACAAAGCTTATTTTCTTTGCACTAATAAGTCATACATATTTAGAGAGCAATTTTTATTGCTTGCACCGATGACAACTTACTTGAAGGATCTTACTCAATCCATAGGTAGGTATGGTGGACTCTCATGGAAAAACTGGGTTTAAGGGTGTTTGGAAGCACAATTAGTATCTCTACTTGGTGCAAGGAATTTGGCTAGCATGAGGGGGAAAGGCAATCTCAACATGTTTGGAAGGTCAATGACAATATACTTTAACTGAGATGTCGGAAAACATAAAGCATTACGTTGTCTTCCTTGTCCAACGTCAACTCTTTTAGCATGTCATACTTAATGAGTGCTTCACAATCATAAAAGATGTCCAAGATAATATATTTGTATGTGAACCTCTCTTTCCTTATTACTTCCTATTAATTGCAACGATGACCAAAACTACGTTTGCCAACTCTCAATAACTTTTATGCCTCATACTTTCTATGTGTGAAGTCATCACTAACCATGTTATAAGAATATGAAACATATAAAAATTCAGATTTATGACATTCAATTCATTCCCCCATTTACTCATAGGATATACATGAAGCACAAGAGTAAATGACAAACTACTTCAAAAGATTTGAGTGAAGGGCACTGAGTAGGCAAATAATTATTAACTAGCCATGGGAGGATTCTTTTTCATTCAATATTTTAGATCCAATGATTTTATTCAAACAGCAAGCAAAACAAAATAAAATGACATTACAAGGATAGCACAACTCATGTGAAGAAGCAAAAACTTAGGTTCAACCGATACTAACCGATAGTTGTTGAAGAGAAAAAGTGGGATGCCTACCGGGGCATCCCCAAGCTTAGATGCTTGAGACTTCTTGAAATAATGTCTTGGGGTGACTTGGGAATCCCCAAGCTTGAGCTTTTGTGTCTCCTTAATTTCTTTTATACGTCGGTTTCCTAAATCTCAAAAGCTTCATACACACCAAACTCAACAAGAACTCGTGAGATAGGTTAGTATAAACCAATGCAAAACCTTATCATTTTCTACTGTAAGAAATTACTAAAATTATTATTCAACATTGCATACTAAATGCATCTGCATATTTAACACTCCTATCCTCAAATAGAATCATTAAACAAGCAAACATATGCAAACAATGCAAACATAACAGCAATCTGTCAAAACAGTATAGCCTGTAAAGAATGCAAGAGTATCAATACTTCCCGAACTCCAAAAATTATGAGAGAAAATTCCCACTGTAGTATATTTATCAGATCTCATTATGCAAAAAGTTTCAACATTATATTATGCTCTGACTTTTCTAGGGAATTTTTGCAACAGTGGTAAACTTTCTGTTTTCAAACAGCAACATGTATACTAGCAAAATAAGCATGGTAAAGACTATCCTTGACATTTTTATTGAAACTAAAGATGGAAAACATTATTATAAATAACATGAAGAAAATATTAACAAAAGAAAATGATGCTCCAAGTAAAACACATATGATGTGATGAATAAAAATATAGCTCCGAGTAAGGTGTACCGATAGTTATGAAGACGAAAGAGGGGATGCCTTTCGGGGCATCCCTAAGCTTAGCCGCTTGAGTCTTCCTTGAATATTACCTTGGGGTGCCTTGGGCATCCCCAAGCTTAGTGTCCTTCCACTCCTTATTCTCCTCATATGGACATCTTACCCAAAACATGAAAACTTCAATCACACAAAACTCATCCAAACTTCGTGAGATAGGTTAGTATGATAAAGAGTAAAACATGCACTTGGGTACTGTAAAAGACAAGGTTCATAATTGTTCTTACACAATGCCTACTGTACCATATCATTTCTACAAATTATATTGATAAATATAAGTCATAAAAACTAGAAAACAAGCAAACTATGCAATGAAAACAGAATCTGTCAGAAACAGAACTGTCTGTAATGATCTGAACAACAACCATACTTCTGCTACTCCAAAAATTATGAAATAAATTGGTGGACGTGGGGAATTTGTCTATTAATCTTCTGCAAAAAGAATCAACTCAAAAGCACTCTTTTGTAAAAAACGACAGCTAATCTCGTGAGCGCAAAGTTTCTGTTTTTACAGCAAGATCACATTAACTTTCACCCAAGTCTTCCCAAAGGTCTTACTTGGCACTTTATTGAAACAAAAGATATAAAACATGACTACTACAGTAGCTTAATCATGTAAACACACAAAAATAGTAAGGGTAAATCTTGGTTTGTCTCCCAACAAGCGCATTTCTTTAATGCCTTTTAGCTAGGCATAATGATTTCAATGATGCTCACTTTAAAGATAGGAATTGAAACACAAAGAGAGCATCTTGAAGAATATGACTAGCATATTTAAATCTAATACACATCCTATGCCTAGGGATTTTGTGAGTACACAATTATAAAAACAACAATCAACTAGCATAGGAAGGCAAAACAAGCATAACTTTAAAGACTTTAAGCACATAGGGAGGAAACTCAATATTATTGCAACTCCTACAAGCACGTATTCCTCCCTCATAATAATTTTCAGAGGCATCATGGGTAACATCTTTGTTCTCATACTCAGTTGGAACCTCTTCCGAAATAGTGAAATCATTACTAACTAAAGTTGACACTATTCCAAATCCACTTTCATAAATATCACACTAAGATTCAATATCTTCCAAAATAGTGGGATCACTAATTCCTAAAGTTGACACTCTTCCAAACCCACTTTAAATGATAGTATTATTCATACTCCAAAAGGTATAAGTGAAGTTCATGGAGCATTCTACAACTGACCAATATCCAAGCTCAAAATGTATAAGTGAAGCACATGAAGCATTCTATAAAACCATACTCAAAAGATTTAAGTGAAGCACAAAGAGCAATTCTATAAGATCATACTTAAAAGATTTAAGTGAAGCACATGAAGTATTCTATAAATCATTGAAGGGATAACTCATGCTAGCATAGATCTTAAAGGAAAAACAAAAACACAAAGGACACAAACCATGTGAACAAAACAAAAACCGAGGTATACCGATAATCGTTGAAGAAGAAAGATGGGATTCCAACCGGGGCATCCCCAAGCTTAGATGCTTGAGTACCCTTTGAAATATTTACTTGGGGTGCCTTGGGCATCCCCAAGCTTGAATTCTTGCCTCTCTTTATTCTTCTCACATCAGTAACTCCTCGTTCTTCAAACACTTCATTCACAAAAAACTTAAACAAAAACTTGTGAGATCCGTTAGTGTAATAAAACAAATCACTAAGTACTGTAATGAACTCATTCTTTATTTGTATGGGTGTTAAACCTACTGTATTCCAAGTTCTCTATGGTTCATACCCAACAATACTAGCCATAGATTCATCGAAATAAGCAAACAACACATGCAGAACAGAATCTGTTAGAAACAGAATAGTCTGTAGTAATATGAAAGTTTAGCAAACTTCTGTAACTTCTAAAATTACAAACTAAATTTGACAATTTGAACAATTTGCACATAAGTAATGTGCAAAAATAATCAGAACCATTTAACTTTCCAGTTAAAAATGTAAATTAATGCACTACAGCCAAAGTTTCTGTTTTTGTCTTGCACATAGTAAACAAGCAATCTAATCATCGTAACACCAAGGCTTGGCACATTATTTTTATAATACAGTGAATATATACCAGGGGATAATTATTTACAGAGAAACTTCCATGAAAAATTCTACATTGTTTCCGTGAGCATGAGCACAAGTGCTCAAGGTCGACCCTGTCGGCGTTCTGGGAACAAGGGTACCCAGACTTGCCTGCCTGCAGCCCGTGGCGTGGATCAAGGAGTGGCCCAGTACGGCCCATCTTCATCAACACATGCTCAAGACCCTCGCGAGGGGCCAAGCCTCGTGGGGCGGACGACAGGAGGCTTCCTCGGGCACAGCCTCGTCAGGCTGGCTCGCGAGGAGGCGGAGAGATCAAGGCAGGGTACCTCACGAGGTGCCCATGATGCAAGCCATGACGACCAAGGCTAGGCGGGCGCCAGGCGGGCGCCGGCCTGCGCAGAGTCCTAGTTTCCTCTTTGGTGCAAAGGGGGCAAGCGCAGGCAAGAGTATCAAGCAAAGGCAACCATTTTGGTGCAACAAGACCAAGACCAGCAGGACGACAGAATGGAGGTCATCGTGGAGCCCAAGCCGGCGTCATCGTCAGGGCCTTTGGCAGGCGAAGACCAACTTTAGTCAGGATAAGTGTACTAGATGTTCCCCTTCAAAATGGCCAACTGTTGGCGCCCTTCCCGCTCAATATTTGGAAAGAAGCCCAGGGCCTCCGCCTATAAATAGGACTAGCCACCCACAGGGTAGAGGGATCGAGAGAACAAGGATAGAAAGACATAGAGAGAGCGAAGCGACTGAACTCCCCCTAGCAGTTCATCGCACCAGCCAAGAACAGACCCTCGCGAGGCTGTTCTTCCCTATACTGTTCATCATCGGCCCCAGAGGCAATCCACACACCACACACTGGAGTAGGGTGTTACACCACAATGGTGGCCCTAACCAATATAAACCTTGTGTCCTCTGTGTTGTTCTTCGTGTAGTTTAGATCCTTGCGAGTCGACGAGAAACGGGTAGGCAGTAGGTGTGATCTCCACGCGCATCCCAGAGTTCGAACCTTGAGGGTCTGCCGGAAACCGAAATCCGACATTTGGCGCGCCAGGTAGGGGTGTGCCGGAATCTGCCTTCCGTCGCCTTGTGTTTTCGCCGCCCGTCGCATCCATGTCAGACGCTCGTCGAGCCCGCGCCGAGCGTCGGGCCACTCTTGCCACTCGCGTCGCCTAAATGGCCCCCGTCGGCGGGCGCCCCGTCGTTCCCCGTCGCCTGCCGTCAACGCCGCCACTGGCCCGGCGGGGAACGAGCAGCAGGCGTCGTCCCTGCACCCTTCGGTGCGGCGAGAAGGCCGCACCGCCACTCCGTCGCTGACTCCAGCCGGTTCCTCGTCCCACGCCCGTCGTGCTCCTGCGGACGCGCACGCCGCGCTGCTCCTGGCACGGGAGCTCCTGCACTACCGTCCTGTCGACAACCTCTACGACGAGTGGCTCGCCCGCATCACCGAGCTCGTCAGCGCCACTGGGGGCTCCCCTGCGCCATCCCTCTCACTGCACCGCGCCCCGCCCTGCACGGGCGACAAAGCTCCGGGGGCGCCTCAGCCGCCTCGCCATCAATAAGGCGCCTTGGCCCCAAGGCGCGTGGCCCCTGGGCGGAACCCACTTCGTCCGGCGCCAGCACAGCAAGAGAAGAGCTGCCAAGAGATCCCTCGTCCCCAAGAAGCTGCCCGTGTGCTCCCCGCACCGGCCCGGCATGAACGCGCTCCCGCTCTAGCATGCCAAGACCCCGCGTTACTCCAGGCGGCAGCGCACGGGGACCCGCAAGATCAAGCTCTCCGTCATCAAAGGGCTCCCGCAGCCACTGCAGGCTGCCGCGCCTTCTCAGCCGAGCTGCGCAGCGTGGCCTGGCCGGGCAAGTTCAAGCCAGATCTGCCCCCGCGCTACGATGGCACGGCTGACCCTGCTGAGTTCCTCCAGCTCTACGAGCTGGGCATCAAAGCCGCCAGTGGGGACGAGAAGGTCATGGCGAACTGGTTCCCCACGGCGCTCAAGGACGGCGCCTGCGCCTGGCTCCTGAACCTGACTCCTGGCACGATCTCCTCCTGGGATGAGATGCGCACCCGATTCATCGCCAACTTCCAAGGCACACGCGATCGACCCCCAGCCATGAGCGACTTGCGCCGCATCAAGCAGCAGCCGGGAGAGATCTTGCAGAAGTTCATCCAGCGCTTCAACAGCACTCGCCTTAAGATCCCCAAGGTGTCTGAGGAGGCCATCATCTCAGCCTTCTCCGACGGCGTACGTGACGTCAAGATGAAGGAGGAGCTTGCGATCCATGAGGACCTGTGCACTTCCCTGGAGCTGTTCAATTTGGCGACCAAGTGCGCTAGGGCTGAGGAAGGCGCATGTCCCTCCTCGAGCTGCCAGTTGCCGACCCAGAAGAGAAGAAGCACAAGGCCAAGGACGTGAAGCGCAAGGGGGCTGCCGTACTTGCAGCAGAACCGGACACCAAGCGAGGCAGGGATCAGCCTGAGTCATCCAAGGGCAGCCGGTACTGCGTGTACCACGATCTCCACACCCACAACACCAACGAATGCCAAGAGCTCATGGCCGTGCGAGACGTGCGTGCCGGCCGACGCCCCGAGCGCAGCGACCGGGCTATGGCCAAGGAGGAGGAAGAGGTGGAGGACGCTGTGAAGACCGTGGCCCTTGCCAAGGGTGGCGTGACCGACCTCGCGAGGACCGCTGGCAGGACCAACCTCGTGAGGGAGGTTGGAGGGACCCACCTCGCGAGGGGGGTTGGAGGGATCAGCCTCGCGAGGATCGCCCACAGGGCAATGCGGGCCTCCCTCCTCTGCCACCGCAGCCGAGGAAGAGTGAAGACCATCATCAGGATGAGGGGGCTGGAGGCTTCCAGGAGCCACGCGCAATCGCTTGCATCTTGGGCGGCGCTCAAGCCCCGGCCTCTTAGCGCATCTTCAAGCAGTTTGCTCGCGAAGTGAATGCAGTCCTCCCCAAGCTTGAGGCCACACGCCCTCTCAGGTGGTCAGCGTGCGCCATCACGTTCAGCTCAGCGGATCAGCTCAAGTGCGCGGCCACAGCCGGAGTCCTCCCGATGCTTTGTTCCCCAATCATCAGCAACGTGCAAGTCACTAGGACCCTCATCGATGGCGGAGCAGGGCTCAATGTCCTATCCGTCGAGGCGTTCAACAATCTCCAAGTGCCCTACAATCAGCTGCAGCCAACCAAGCCTTTCTTAGGAGTCACTGATGGTTCCACGGTTCCGATAGGGCAGGTCCGCCTTCCCGTCACCTTTGGGAAGCGTGACAATTACCGCACCGAGCTCATCGACTTTGACGTCGCTCACATTCGCCTGCCGTACAATGCCATCCTCGGGTACCCAGCCCTGGCCAAGTTCATGGCCGTGACTCATCATGGCTACAATGTCCTCAAGATGCCGGAAAGCGGTGGAGTCATCATGGAGCCTTGTGAAGAGAGGGACGCTGTGTGTTCTCTGGAACGTGCCTTCCAAGCCACATCAATTGAAGACCCAGATCACAAGAGCGGGAGGCTTCCCGAGGCTGCTCCCAAGAAGAAGAAGACATCGCCTGTTCCGACCCCTCGGGAGGCAGGCCCCTCAGGGTCCGCGCCTGTTCAGGGGGCGCTTCCTTCTGTCGGATAGGAAGGCACGCCCGGCGCCCTCTTCGAGCAAGGCTTGGGGGCTCTCTCCTGGAGGGCCATCGACTTTGTTAAGATCATGAGGGAGGCGCCCGGGCACCACTTGTAGGCATGCTTCAACGCACGTTTCCCTCAGGAAGGAGCAAGTCAAGGAAGGCCAAACCCTCGGGAGTTCGCCAGCGAGATAATTCATGAGCTACAGGAGTCAAGAGTCATGAGTGGCAGTCGCCTCTTACCCACCGCAGCTCCCCATCCAGGCGAGGATGATGGGCTGCGCATCTGCATCGACATACCAGGACTCAACCGAGCCGCCTCCCAGGAGCGCCACTGGACCTCACACGTGGGACGCTGCGAAGGTCCACCCCACAGCTATGTTCGCATGCCTTACGGCCTGCCGAACGCGGCTGCTGTGCGTCAGCGCCTCATGAGGGGCATCTTGGAGGCTCAAGCGGTCAGGCATTCCATAGTCCTGGCGGAGATGGAGATGGTCCGTGAGGAGCCGGCAGCGCCCCTGGAGCCTCCCGAGGCTCCTAGGCCTGGGGGCTCGTGAAGATCGACTTCCGCAGCACACGCCGTCCGCTACTTCAGCATCCCATCATCTTCAGCGTCATCAGGTGACATCCTTCGAGTTTCGTTTTCAGCTGGGAGCGCCCCCCCAGGGCTGCATCATTCCCAGGCCACGTGGGTCCATCCCTGCGGCATGTATCCCTTTAATTCCTGTTTTCAGTTTACTTTATCGGGGGCGCCCCTCGGGCTGCATTATCCCCAAGCCACCCGGGCCAGACCCAGTGGCACGTATTCCTCTCGCGTTTATTCAAGTCGTGCGTTTGACCCATCATGATCGTTCTTCGATGCCGTCCGCAGCACCCTTCTTCCTTCATGCCGGCCGCTTGCACATTAGAGAGGGGGGGGGGGGGTACCTGAGTATCGCGGCTCATGGGCTCTTACTGGCTCCCCAGCCCTCACCCTCTGGCCTTGTCCACAGGCATCGCGACCTGGCATACCAGCGATGGCTGAGCCCGCTCGAGGGCCGGGACCCAAGGACGTAGAGCGCCGACATCTAACCAAATCTGCAGGAACACATCACAAGTAAAGGCCCAGAGCCAGGCGCAACCCGCCTTGAGGTAGGGTTGTCCCGCGCTGGCTCACGGGTGCCCAGATACACCTCGACAGGCCCTACCGTGCCAGCCACGTGTCAGGGCGGGGCTGTACACGCCCCGGGGGCTCCTCCCGGAGGGGAGCCCCCTCCCACACACCAGTGGAAGCACCATGCTCCGCGCTGGCTGAAGACACTGCCGAGGAGCGGCTATGCCCGTACACATACGGAAGCGCTATGCTCCGCGCTGGTGATAAACAACTGAGGGTGGCCCCCGGCCGCATCAACCTCTGGGAGCCCAGAGCTTAGTGTCCGGCCCCATTGTAACGCCTCCCCTCGGGAGCGCCGCGCGAGGGGGCTGGGCACGGGGGCTATGCCTGGGTCACGCTCAGGTGCACGCCACCCAGCCAGGCCCCTCGGGCATGGTTCGTCACACGCCTCTCCCCGAGTGGAGCCAAGGTACTAAGGTCATTTGAACGTCAAGGGGGACTCCTGAGCATCGCGACTCAGGAGCCTAACTGGTCACGTAGCCCCTCACCCCTTAGTTCCGAAAGGCTAACGGCGGTTGAGGTATGCGCGGGGCCGGGCTCTGCCGACGTAGAATGGTAAATTTGCTCACACATCTCACCTCCCTACTTGCTGTTCATGCGTCAAGGGGGACTCCTGAGCATCGCGACTCAGGATCCTAACTTGTCACGTAGCCCCTCACTCCTTGGTCCCGTCGTAGTTTCCGGTCGGGGCTAACGGCGGCTGAGGTATGCGCAGGGCCGGGCTCTGCCGACGTAGAACACAAGCAAGTAGGAACGAAAAGCGCAAATCTCAAGGAATTCAAAAGCAAATATTACAGTCCATAGAGTGCTTTGACAACGCCGAACACAAGTTTAAACGCCTCCATGACGCATGATGCATGTTGCAGGAGCTAAAAGCAGGACGGGAGCCGTGAAGGGGTCACTTTCTGGCGGTGCCATCGCTGGTGACGGAGCTGCGCTGGACGGCTTCGCCTCGTGGAGCCACAGGGCCGGCAGCGCCTCACTTCGGCTTGGTGCTGAAGGCCCGGAACTTCACAAGCAGAGCCTCCGCTCGACCCTTTACGGCCTCAGCAGCGACAGGGGCAAGCTCGCCGCTCACGGGATCCAGCAAGCTATCAAGGTCAACGTCGGGGTCGCGAAGGTAGACGTGGGTGAAGACGCGCGTCAGCGCTGCAGAAGACATCTTCCTCGTTCTCTTGGCGGACACGGGCCTCCTTGGCAAGCTGGTCGCGCAGGCCTTGCAGCTCGCTCTCCAGCACCTTGTAGCGACCCTGGACATCCGCAACCTCATTCAAGGCGGTGTCGCGAGCGGCCTTCACCTCAAGGATGGCTTGCTTCTCCTCATCGCAAGCCGTCGCGGCCTGAGCTAGCGCCGCTCAGACTGAAGCATCGGAGCAAACCCAGCCAGAGGCCAGCTCCAGGCGCCCGGCCACCAAGCGAGGGTCGGCGCCCAGAAGATCTTTCCGCAGACGGATCAGCTCAGTAGCAGCACGATCCAGGACAGTAGAAGGAGTCGGAGAGGCGGCAGTTGGCGGAGTAGGGGGAGAAGACGGCAGCGTAATCACGGCACCATGAGTCGGGACCTTCTGCGCCCCGACGACCACGACAGTGGCATCAGGCAAGGACACCTCGGGAGTCGTTTGGGTCATGGGGGCTGAGCTCGCCCTAGCTAGCCCCACCAGGCCTCGCGAGGATGACCGGGCAGGGGAGACCCGCGTCTTGCCGCCCCCTTCTCCCGCGGATGGAGGTGCTGCCCCGGACGAAGCCTCAGGAGTCCCCTTCGGCTTTTTCGCCGCAGGCACCGACCTAGCCAAGGAATATGGACGTCAAGCCTCAACATCGAAGCAGAAGCAAAGCGAGAATCAAGCACTTACTGGTCATCGCTCGCGGACTCAAGCAACCTCCGGCCGAACTTGAAGCCCGAGAGCCGGCTGCTGGGATCAACCTCAAGAGGCTCGGGAGCAGGAGGCGTGTCTGCAGATCGCCTCGGAGACGGAGCAGACCCCGGGGAACCAGCCACGTCCTGTCCTTCTTCGGGATCAGGGGCGAGCTCTCGCCACCCCGCTCGTCGCCATCCTCGTCGTCATCCGGCATGAGACAGAGGGCGCGGGACCTGCACCGAGGGAGGGGTGCTCTGGACTCCCCGTCGGTCGCCTCGGAATCGAGCTCCTCTTCCTGCTCCTCTTCTTCCTCCTCTCCACTTGAGTCGCCGGAGGACATGTTCACCGTCAGGGCCGCCAGGTCCTCGGGGACCTCCACGGGCACAGGCCCTTCCCTGTCGAAAGCGGGCATGGAGTTCACCACCTGCTCCCAATCCTCCCGAAGGAACAGGGGCACAGGAGCACCTTCCAGTCTCGCCACGTCACCCCCAACCAAGGATTGGAGGACCGCGGCCAGATCTTCGTCAGCCAGGACTTCGGGGTTCGGGCGAAGGGCGGCATCGGCTCCCCCGAGCCTCCATGTTGTCCGGCCACAGGTCCGCGTCCATCCTCTCCAGCACTGGCTTCACGCGGGGATCAACGAGCTCCGCACGAGACCAAGCGTCAACAGACTTGGGCTGCCCCGTGGGTAGAATCAGCCAGGAGTGGGTCCGCCCAGCATCCACCATGACCCACTGCTCCTGAAGCCCTCAGTCCTCTTCCCGGGCTTTGAGATGGCATTGGAGCTGCCGTACGCGATGAAGCTCGCGCACGCGGTGATGGGGCCGTGAGAGACCCGGAGGTAGAAGTAATGGCGCAGCAAGGCCACTATGGGCCTTACACAAACGTGGGCCTCGTAGTAGTAGGCGAAAATCGACAGGAGAAGAACAGAGTTGGGATGGTGGTGCAGGGCTTGCAGGTTGTAATGGTGGAGAACAGAAAGGAAGAACTCGGAAAAGGGGGGCACCAGATCAGCGGCGATGGCGCTTACGAAGAGCGGGTAGAAGGTGCTTCCCCTGCTCTCAGGAAGGGCGGAGCCAACCTTGAGCACGGGCGCCCCGTCGTTGCCTTGCGCCGCCATCATCTGGCGCGTCCGGGCAAGGTTCTTCTCCGACACATTCGGAGAATCCAGAGTGGGCGAGTACCATGCTCCGGCTGGGGTCTGGCGAGGCGCCATGCCTTGCTAGGATGCAGAGTTGGAGTAGATCTGGGGATTTCGGAAGCAAGAAGGACAGGAGCGAAAAAGGGGATCTGGGCAGTGAAGGAGAAGGCAAGGAAGGTAAAACCTAGGCGGGCACCACTTTTTTGTCAATTCGTGCAGTTGCCAAGGCGTCATGGGGGAGCCAGGACACCCACGCCCAATCAACCGCCACGCGGCGCCCAAGGCCGCAGGCTGATGGGACCCGTGGCGCTTCGTACTTGCCCCTTCGCTTCACTGCTAAGCCAAGTCCGGGCGCGCCTTGGGCCCAGGGGCTACTGTCGGCGTTCTGGGAACGTGGGTACCCAGACTTGCCTACGTGCGGCGTGGCTCAAGGAGTGGCCCAGTACGTCCCATCTTCATCAACACATGCTCAAGACCCTCGCGAGGGGCCAAGCCTCGCGGGGCGGACGACATGAGGCTTCCTCGGGCACAGCCTCGTCAGGCTGGCTCGCGAGGAGGCGGAGAGATCAAGGCAGGGTACCTCACGAGGTGCCCATGACGCAAGCCATGACGACCAAGGCCAGGCGGGCGCCAGGTGGGCGCCGGCCTGCGCAGAGTCCTTGTTTCCTCTTTGGTGCAAAGGGGGCAAGCGCAGGCAAGAGTATCAAGCAAAGGCAACCATTTTGGTGCAACAAGACCAAGACCAGCAGGAAGGCAGAATGGAGGTCATCGTGGAGCCCAAGCCGGCGTCATCGTCAGGGCCTTTGGCAGGCGAGGACCAACTTTAGTCAAGATAAATGTACAAGATGTTCCCCTTCAAAATGGCCAACTGTTGGCGCCCTTCCCGCTCAATATTTGGGAAGAGGCCCAGGGCCTCCGCCTATAAATAGGACTAGCCACCCACAGGGTAGAGGGATCGAGAGAACAAGGATAGAAAGACATAGAGAGAGAGAGGCGACTGAACTCCTCCTAGCAGTTCATCGCACCAGCCAAGAACAGACCCTCGCGAGGCTGTTCTTCCTTGTACTGTTCATCATCAGCCCCAGAGGCAATCCACACACCACACACTGGAGTAGGGTGTTACACCACAATGGTGGCCCAAACCAGTATAAACCTTGTGTCCTCTGTGTTGTTCTTCGTGTAGTTTAGATCCTTGCGAGTCGACGAGACACGGGTAGGCAGTAAGTGTGATCTCCGCGCGCACACCAGAGCTTGAACCCTGAGGGTCTGCCGGGACCCGAAATCCGACAGACCCTCACTTCTTCAATGCAAAAGCTTCCATCACTTCTCTTTTTGAAAAACTTTTTAGGCAAGAAAGGCAAGTAATAATTTTTTTTGTACGTTTCACCTACAACTAAACAGAAAAAAACAAGCACCCAGTGAAAAAAACACAGTAAAAAAAAACTAAACAGAAAAAAAGGAAAAACAAAATCTAAATAGTGAAGAAAGCAAACAAGCACACACGAGAATATCAACCCCACGCTATTGCTCCCCGGCAACGGCGCCAGAAAAGAGCTTGATAATCCCCAAGTGCAAGGAATCATCGTAGCACTTTCCAAAGATGGAAGTGATAAGTATGGAGTGTCGAACCCACAAGGAGCTAAAGGTAAGATCAATATTATCTCAAGACCTATCTGCCACTGATATGACTCTACGCGCACCAACAACGAGAAATAAAACTACGTTGTGGGTATGGAGAGGATAACTTCACATGATATCGGAGAGCTAAAATTTAAGAGTAGGTGCTGTTATCATAAAGTTAGAATATAATACTAAATAATACAAGTAGCGAGTGTGGGATAATGGTTGATCGGTGTGCGGAATTGTCCTAAGCAATTGTTAGCAAGATCGATAGTCGTCGTTGCAATTTCATATGAGGGAGAGGCATAAGCTAACATACTTTCTCTACTTGGATCATATGCACTTATAATTGGAACTCTAGCAAGCATCCGCAACTACTAAAGATCATTAAGGTAAAACCCAACCATAGCATTAAAGCATCAAGTCCTCTTTATTCCCATACGCAACAATCCCTCTTACTCGGGTTTGTGCTTCTGTTCACTCACCAACCCACTATAAGCGAATCATGAACGTATTGCAACACCCTACAGCGGGAACCCCTCACGCTTGCGCGACACGGAGGGCACCATAGGACAGCACCAAGATAAAACATACAACTCGTACCAATCTAGATAATAAATCAACTCAAGGACAAAAGATATCTACTCAAAACATCATAGGATGGCAACACATCATTGGATCATAATATGTGGCATAAAGCACCATGTTCAAGTAGGGGATTACAGCGGGGTGCGGGAGAGTGGACCGCGTAAAAGAGATGAGGATGGTGATGATGATGGTGATGTTGATGAAGACGATCACCGCGGCGATGATTCCCCTCCCGATGGTACTACCATACCACCAAGAGAGAGGAGGAGAGGTTCTCCCCCTTGTGCTTCTTCCTCCATGGCCTCCACCTTCTGGTCCTTGGCCTTCATGGTGATGAAGACCCCTCCGGGATACTCCTCCATGGCCAACGGTGATGATGGCCCCCTCCGGCAGGGTGCCGGAGAGGGCCCCGATTGGTTTTTCGTGGCTACAGAGGCTTGCGGCGGCGGAACTTCTGATCCAATCTCCGTTCTGGAAGTTTTAGGGTACGAGGGTATATATGGATGCAGGGGGTACGTCGGTGGACCTCCGGGGTGCTCACGAGGCAGGGGGACGCGCCCAGGGGGGTAGGCGCGCCCCCACCCTCGTGGGCAGCCCGGGACTCCCCTGACGTGCACTCCAAGTCTATCAGGTTGCTTTCCTTCCAAAAATAACTTCTCCAACTGATTTCGTTCCGTTTTGACTCCGTCTGATATTCCTTTTCCTCGAAACACTGAAATAGGGTAAAAATAGCAATTCTGGGCTGGGCCTCCGGTTAATAGGTTAGTCCCAAAAATAATATAAAAGTGGAAAATAAAGCCCAATATTTCCCGAAACAGTAGATAATATAGCATGGATCAATAAGAAATTATAGATACATTGGAGACGTATCAATGACCACGACCGAATAGCTACACTACAGGGTTAACATCAGAAGTGCTGTAGAGGTCTCACCCTCGGCACTCGATAATAACCCAGCAGTGTCGAGCAACTAAGGGGAAAGTGATGTGCGGTGCCGGGGCCTGGTTTTCGATCCCGTTGATCGGGTCTTCAATGATGAAGCAGGGGCAACAAGGACAAGGTGGGGGTCACTGATGGATCACTAACCAACCTATACTAAGCAGTTTAGGATAAGCAGGTAAGGTAACAATAAGCAGGTTACAAAAGCAGGCTATGCATCAGAATAGAAGCAAACAATAACAATAGCAAAATCTAATGCAAGCATGAGAGAATGGAATGGGCGATATCGGGATGATCAAAGGGGGGGCTTGTCTGGTTGCTCAGACAAGAAGGAGGGATCGTCGATGACGTAGTCGATCATAGTGGCATCGACAGCCACCACGGGGTCTACCGAAGAGAAGAGGGGGGCGGGGAGAAACAGTAAATACATAGCAAGCAAGAGCATAACAGGACAACAGGCAGAGCTAGACGTGTTCTAACGCGGTGCTACACGCTAACGGCAAAGAGGGATAACATCCGGGAATGCTTTCCCGAAGTTTGGCATTTTCGGGCAGATGAAAAGAGAGAGGACGGTTCCATGTTCAGCATGCTAGGGGCATGCGCATGATGAATGGACCGCGTATCCCGATTCGTTGGATTTTTCTGAGCAACTTTCATGTAGAAAACTTTTTCATCTGAGTTACGGATTATTTTCTATGAATTTTCTAAGTTATAAACATATTCTGAATTTTTATATTTAGTTTAATCTGAATTGACCAAGTCAAATTGACTAGTCAAAAGGGCAGGTGTGGCCCACATGTCATAGACTATTTACCTAAACAAATAAATAAATCTAACTTATTTAATGGGGTCTACATGTCATCTACTACTAGATTAATTTAGCACTAAACTAGTAGTATTTCTAACTAAGCCTAGACTAATTAAATAAGGGCCGGCCGTGGCACAGCCGTGCACACACACGAACACACACTCACGGGCATGGCAACCAGCAACAGCAGCGGCATGAGCAGTACAGATAGCAGCAACAGCAGTAGGCATTAGCAACAGCAAGCAGCAGCGTTACAAGGAGCAGGGAGCAGACGCAGCTGCGGCCAAGTAGCGGCAGCAGCACGATGCATCGAGAGCAGCGAGCGGGAGTAGCAACAGAGTAGCACGAGCAGCAATAGCACGAGCGCGCGTGAGCGGCAACGGGCGGACGGGCAGGGGCGCCCAGGGGGCGCAAGCGTGGCCAGGTGCTCGGGGGCACGACTAGGGGCGCGGCGAGCGGAGCTCCGACCTTGACGACCACGGACGACCCCGGGAGCAACGGCAAACACTACAGATCAAAGGGGAAAACGAGGGAATAGGCAGAGGGGCTCACTGCGGTGCTCGATGACGAGCTTGGAAGGTCGGGGAGGCTCTGATGAGGCCGTTTCAAAGACGACGAGCGGCGGAGCGAAGCTTGAAGATGACCTCGATGTGGTCGATGTAGGGGCTCCCGGCTCCGACCGATGGACTTAGTCGACGGAGTGGACGTCGGTGAAGCTCCTAGTAGAGGTGGCTGGGCGCGGGGAGTTTGGTGGGCGCGTGGACATCGGAGGCCATGGCGACGATGGCTCGGTTCAACATTGAGATCCAGAGAGGAATTGAGCGGGGAAGAGGAACGAGGGTTAGGGTTCCACGGGGTGCGGGGGTGCTCTTAACCTCTCTGAGGGCCGGGGGATGGCCGCCGCGTGTCCTAGGCGCGGCCATGGTGGGTGGATTGCCGCCACGATCCCCTGCCTCCCTATAGCAAGGTGGAAGACAGGGGAGGTGCGACTGGGTTAGGCCTCTGTGCACCTAAGGCCCAGTCGCGCCCGTAGCTTTAGGCCTTTTCTTCCTCCTCCTTTTTTTAGTGTTATTTATTTCTTTACTACTTGCCTTTAATTGGAGCACCAAATGACTCTTGTAAATTGTGTGGCTGGTCTCAAAATTTAGTATGCAATATACCTCACTGCCACAAAATGTTTGGGAGTGATTTGAAGTTGTCTGAATTTCTTTTTAAAAACATAAGGATTAAATATGCTGTTTTGGGCACTGAGTTAAATAGGTTGGGGGCAATTTATTATTTCAAGTAATATTAGTTTCTACATAAAAAATACTTAGTGATTAATTGCAACCCAACGAACATTTTTGTTGGATAGTTTGAATAAATAATTTATTTTCACTTTATTTTAAATTCGAAATTGACTTTGATTTTTATCGAATGGCAATTTGCATTGTAATAATGATGACATGGCCATCATTACGGGGAGATTACTATAGCATGATTCTTGGGGTGTTACAACTCATTATAAGGGTTCTCCTGCTCCAAAAATTTGATTTGCATATTATTGATAGAAAGGGAGCTGAGAACCCCGTTGCAGACAACTTGTCTAGGTTAGAGAATGTTCTTGATGACCCACTGCCTCTTGATGATAACTTTCCTGATGAACAATTAGCGGTCATTAATGCTTTCATCACTGCTCCTTGGTATGCTGATTATGCTAATTATATTGTTGCTAAATTTATACCTCCTAGTTTCACATACCAGCAAAAGAAAAAGTTCTTTTGTGATTTAAGACATTACTTCTGGCATGACCCACACCTTTATAAAGAAGGAGTATATGGTGTTATTAGACATTGTGTACGTGAGCATGAACAGGAACAGATCCTACGCAAGTGTCACTCTGAATGCTATGGAAGACACCACGCTGGAGATAGAACTGCACACAAGGTATTGCAGTCTGGTTTTTATTGGCCTACTCTCTTCAAAGATGCTGGTAAGTTTGTCTTATCTTGTGATGAATGTCAAAGAATTGGTAATATTAGTAGACATCAAAAAATGCCTACGAATTATTCTCTTGTTATTGAACCGTCTGATGTTTGGGGCTTTGATTATATGGGACCTTTTCCTGCCTCTAATGGTTATACTCATATTTTAGTTGCTGTTGATTACGTTACTAAGTGGGTAGAAGCTATTCCAACTAGTAGTGCTGATCATAACACTTCTATTAAAATGCTTAAAGAAGTTATTTTGGTTTGGAGTCCCCAGATATCTTATGACTGATGGTGGTTCATATTTTATTCATGGTGCTTTCCTTAAGATGCTTGCTAAGTATGATGTTAATCATAGAATCGCATCTCCTTATCACCCTCATTCTAGTGGTCAAGTAGAGTTGAGCAGTAGAGAGCTCAAATTAATTTTGCAAAAGACTGTCCATAGATCTAGAAAGAATTGGTCCAAAAAACTTGATGATGCATTATGGGCCTACAGAACTGCATACAAAAATCCTATGGGCATGTCTCCATATAAGATGGTTTATGGAAAAGCTTGTCATTTACCTCTTGGACTTGAACATAAAGCATATTGGGCTATTAAAGAGCTCAACTATGACTTCAAACTTGCCGGTGAGAAGAGATTGTTTGACATTAGCTCACTTGATGAATGAAAAACCCAAGCCTATGAGAATGCCAAGCTATTCAAAGAAAAAGTCAAACGCTGGCATGACAAAAGGATACAAAAGCGTGAGTTTAACATAGGTAATTATGTGTTATTATTCAACTCTCGTTTTAGATTTTTTGCAGGAAAACTTCTCTCTAAATGGGAAGGTCCTTACGTTATCGAGGAGGTCTATCGTTCTGGTGCCATAAAAATCAACAACTTCAAAGGCACAAGTCCGAGGGTGGTGAACAGTCAAAGAATTAAACATTATATTTCAGGTAATCCTATCAATGTTGAAACTAATATTATTGAAACCCGTGACCCCGGAGGAATACATAAGGGACACTTTCTAGAACGTTCCAGACTCCAAAAAGGAATAGGTATGTGGTGCAGTAAGTAAACCGACTCCAAAACAACTCCAATGGCAATTTTTATCAGTTTTGGAATATTTAAGAATTTTAGGAAGAAAGAAGTAGTCCGAGAGGGACACGAGGCCTCCACGAGGGTGGAGGGCGCGCCCACCCTTACTGGGCGCGCCCCCTGTCTCGTGGCCACCTCGTGTGCCTCCAGGACTCCGTTTTCTTGCACGTTATGTATTTTGGTCAGTAAAAATTCATTATATATACGCCCGAAGGTTTTGACCACCGTATCACGCAAATATCCTCTGTTTTCGTTTCGAGGTGTTTCTGTTTCAGATCTAGAGCATCACGGCGTCTCCAAGCGCCCCCATGGACAAGTTTTTCGAGAGGGTTATCAACCCTTATCTCGCGGAGGTGCTGCAACACCCTCAAACCATTGATATGCGTGAGGGGGTGCTGCACATCCGCGATGTGGAGGGACCAAGGCGTACCGGAAGCGTGGAGACAAAGCTCAAAGCCGTGGAGCAGCAAGTTTTCAAGTGCCAAGGGATGGTGGAGCGTGGACTCAACGCCAACCAGATGATGATCCCGGAGTTCACCAACAACCACAAGCTAGATGCCAAAGTCAATGGGGAGACCATCTTCAAGCTTCAAGAGAAAATCGAACACCTCCAAGCCCAGATCTATGACCTGCAAAACTAGAACTGTGAGTATGAATATAGATTCAAGAGGATAAGTTTGGCTGCAGATTTAAGGATCCCGGAGACTCGATCATCCTTCTATGATGGTGAGCCTATGCCTTGGAAGATGTACGACAAGCCTACATCATCAACAACTCCTACTTCACCACCTCCGAGGACATAATCACATGGGTATGGGCACTCCCCTTGGCAACTTTGAAGCTTGGGGGAGGTGCCCCGGTATCGTATCACCATCACACTCATATCTTTACCGTTTTATTTAGTTCGATCCCTTTAGTAGTATCTTGATCTAGTAGATTGAAGTTTTGATATCAAGTAGTTTTGAGTTTTGCTTTGTGATCTCTTTATGTAATTGAGTCTGTGAGCTATCTATAATAAAGATTAGTGTTGAGTCAAGGGCTTTGCTATGTTGCTATGATCTTGAGAAAGTAGAAAGAATAAAAGAGTTCATATTGTTCTTATGGTTAGTGATGACTTCACACATAGAAAGTATGAGGCATAAAAGTTGTTGAGAGTTGATAAACGTAGTTTTGGTCATCGTTGCAATTAATAGGAAGTGATAAGGAAAGAGAGGTTCACATACAAATATCTTATCTTGGACATCTTTTATGATTGGGAGCACTCATTAAGTATTACATGCTAAAAGAGTTGACGTTGGACAAGGAAGACAACGTAATGGTTTATGTTTTCTCACATCTCAGTTAAAGTATATTGTCATTGACCTTCCAAACATGTTGAGCTTGCCTTTCCCCCTCATGCTAGCCAAATTCCTTGCACCAAGTAGAGATACTACTTGTGCTTCCAATTATCCTTAAACCCAGTTTTGCCATGAGAGTCCACCATACCTACCTATGGATTGAATAAGATCCTTCAAGTAAGTTGTCATGTTGCAGGAAATAAAAATTGCTATCTAAATATGTATGACTTATTAGTGCAGAGAAAATAGGCTTTATACGATCTTGTTGTGGAAGCAATAAAAGCGATGGACTGCATAATAAAGGTCCACATACAAGGGGCAATATAAAGTGACATTCTTTTGCATTAAGATTTTGTGCATCCAACCCTAAACGCACATGACAACCTCTGCTTCCCTCTGCGAAGGGCCTATCTTTTACTTTATGTTTTTACTTTATGTTTTTACTTTATGTTTTTACATTATGCTTGAGTCAAGGTGATCTTCACCTTTCCCTTTTTCATTTTATCCTTTGGCAAGCTCCTCTTGTTTGAAAGATCATAATATATATATATATATATATATATATATATATATATATATATATATCCAATTGGATGTAAGTTAGCATGGATTATTATTGTTGACATCACCTAAGGGTGAATACGTTGGGAGGCAACCAATAAGCTCCTATCTTTCTCAGTGTCCGGTTGAAACTCCATAAACACAAGTATTGCGTGAGTGTTAGCAATTGTAGAGGACTACTTGATAGTTGAGTATGTGGACTTGCTGAAATGCTCTATTGTTGACTCTTTCTGATGTTATGATAAATTGCAATTGCTTCAATGACTGAGATTATAGTTTGTTAGCTCCCAATGAAGTTTCTGAACCATACTTGACATTGTGAATTGATTGTTACTTGAGTATAAGGAAACATATGATGAAATCTATTTATGTTGCTGTTATAAGAATGATCATGATGCCCTCATGTCCGTATTTTATTTTTATCGACACCTCTATCTCTAAACATGCGGACATATTTTTCGATTTCGGCTTCCGCTTGAGGACAAGCAAGGTCTAAGCTTGGGGGAGTTGATACGTCCATTTTGCATCATGCTTTTATATCAATATTTATTGCATTATGGGCTATTATTACACATTATATCTCAATACTTATGGCTATTCTCTCTTATTTTACAAGGTTTACCATGAAGAGGGGGAATGCCGGCAGCTGGAATTCTGGCTGGAAAAAGGAGCAAACATTGGAAACCTATTCTGCACTGCTCCGAAAATCCTGGAACTCCATGAAACTTATTTTTGGAATAAATAAGAATTATTGAGCAGAAGAAATACCTCAGGGGGCCCACACCCTGGCCAGGAGGGTGGGGGCGCGCTCACCCCTACTGGGCGCGCCCCGTGTCTCCTGGGCCCCTTGGTGGCCCCCCGGTGTCCATCTTCTGCTATATGAGGGCTTTTACCCTGGAAAAAATCCTGGGCAAGCTTACGGGATGAAACTCCACCACCACGAGGCGGAACCTTGGCGGAACCAATCTAGAGCTCTTGCAGAGCTGTTCTGCCGGGGATGCTTCCCTCCGGGAGGGGGAAATCATCACCATCGTCATCACCAACGATCCACTCATCGGGAGGGGGTCAATCTCCATCAACATCTTCACCAGCACCATCTCCTCTCAAAACCCTAGTTCATCTATTGTATCCAATCTTGTATCCAAACCACAAATTGGTACCTGTGGGTTGCTAGTAGTGTTGATTACTCCTTGTAGTTGATGCTAGTTGGTTTACTTGGTGGAAGATAATATGTTCAGATCCTTAATGCATATTATTACTCCTCTGATTATGAACATGAATATGCTTTGTGAGTAGTTACGTTTGTTTCTGAGGACATGGGTGAAGTCTTGCTATTAGTAGTCATGTGAATTTGGTATTCGTTCGATATTTTGATGAGATGTATGTTGGCTTTTCCTCTAGTGGTGTTATGTGAACGTCAACTACATGACACTTCACCATTATTTGGTCCTAGAGGAAGGCATTGGGAAGTAATAAGTAGATGATGGGTTGCTAGAGTGACAGAAGCTTAAACCCTAGTTTATGCGTTGCTTTGTTAGGGGCTGATTTGGATCCATATGTTTAATGTTGTGGTTAGGTTTACCTTAATACTTCTTTTGTAGTTGCGGATGCTTGCAATAGGGGTTAATCATAAGTGGGGTGCTTGTCCAAGTAAGGGCAGTACCCAAGCACTGGTCCACCCACATATCAAATTATCAAAGTACCGAACGTGAATCATATGAGCGTGATGAAAACTAGCTTGACGATAATTCCCATGTGTCCTTGGGAGCTCCTTTCTCATTACAAGAAATTGTCCAGGCTTATCCTTTGCTACAAAAGGACTGGGCTACCTTGCTGCACTTTATTTACTTTCATTGCTTGTTACTCGTTACAATTTATCTTATCACAAAACTATCTATTACCTACAATTTCAGTGCTTGCAGAGAAAACCTTACTGAAAACCGCTTATCATTTCCTTCTGCTCCTCGTTGGGTTCGACACTCTTACTTATTGAAAGGAATATGATAGACCCCCTACACTTGTGAGTCATGAAGACTCTTTTCTGGCACCGTTGCCGGGGAGTGTAGCGCTTTTGGTGAGTGCAACTTGGTAAGGAAACATTTATATATTGTGCTGAAATTTTCTGTTACTTGTCACTATGGAAACTAATCCTTTGAGGGGCTTGTTCGGGGTATCTTCGCCCCGACCAAAAGAGCAATCAACCTACTGAAATTTTTGAAAATATTTACTTTGAGATTCCTTCGGGTATGATAGAGAAACTGCTAGCTAATCCATTTGCAGGAGATGGAACATTGCATCCTAATTTACACCTTATCTTTGTGGATGACGTTTGTGGATTATTTAAGCTGGCAAGTATTCCTGATGATGTTGTCAAAAGGAAGGTCTTCCCTTTATCTTTGAAGGGAGATGCATTGACATGGTATAGGCTATGTGATGATACGAGATCTTGGAATTATAAATGATTGAAGTTGGAATTTCACCAGAAGTTCTATCCTATGCATCTTGTTCATCGTGATCGTAATTACATATATAATTTCTGGTCTCGCGAAGGAGAAAGCATCGCTCAAGCTTGGGGGAGGCTTAAGCCAATGTTATATTCATGCCCCAATCATGAGCTCTCCAGAGAAAAGATTATTCAAAATTTTTATGCTCGGCTTTCTCTCAATGATCGCAACCTGCTCGATACTTCCTGTGCTGGTTCTTATATGCTGAAGACTATTGATTTCAAATGGGACTTATTGGAAAGAATTAAACGCAACTCTGAAGATTGGGGTTCCAACGATGGTAAGGAGTCAGGTATGACACCTAAGTTCGATTGTGTTAAATCTTTTATGGATACCGATGCTTTTCGTGGATTTAGCGCTAAGTATGGACTTGACTCTGCCGACACAGTTCATCTGCCTCCTTTCACCCGGCCAAAATCAGGTATCCCAGTTCATCTGCCTCCTTTCACCCGGCCGAAATCACCGTGAATTCATTTTTATTCAAGCTGATTTGAGGGTTTTCTTTCATTCATAGAGTGTACAGTGCGCGGACACATCAGGACTTTGCGGCCTCCACCAGACATTCCATCTCACCGTACCAGATAACTTGAGGATGCGCGCGGTATGTTCAATCTCACCCTAAATCGGTTGGCATGGCCAACTTTCCTGAACATATTCTAAATATTGCTACATTTGGATAAAAGGTGCCAGATGCACCATAGACATCAAAGGGGATTTTCCCTCTTCTTTCTATATTAGGCAAATTAATGATGTATTGTTCTTTCGATTAATCTCATATTTCCATGACATTATGTTTACCCTATCTGTTTAATTATAGATTTTTGTCCTTCAATTTCACCTGTTGTACGGTTCTTTCAATTTGGGCCCATATTTGCATGTTACCATATTTTCTTTAATAGTCCTACCATTTTTTGCAGCGCGTCCCTTGCTATGCAATAGAATCTGTAGTGCACAATCTTTCCCTTTACATAAATCAAGACTGCAGGGATGTCGTACGGAACACAAACCATGGATTTACAATCGTTGCTACTGTAAGACTTGATGAACGTGGTGACTCCTATTTTGGCACTGGCCTTTGGAAAGAAATTTCTAAGTTTTATGTACTGAAAGCTGGTACTAAAATTGCACTGCACGTAAAAGAGCCTGGTCGGGAGATATATGTTAACGTCCCTGATGATATCATCCATCTAGACTTTGTTTGAAGTAAGTTTTCTTCTCAAGTATCTGCATGTTGACGAACCTAGCAGTATTTAAGCAACCAATTGTTATTCCATTTTCTTACTATATTCCTACCCAATAACTTCTAGTTACCAACACTACAAAAAAAGGACACATCCGTGACATTTTTGGCCGAACGAATTTTCTTCTGTCATACATATGACACTTATATGACAATAATTGTGACAAAACCCGGTATCATCATAGATGTGGTGGGCTCCTACTTCTATGACAAAAAATCATGACAGAAAATGGGCTTTTCGTCCTGGGCGGGCCAGAGACGCAACTGCATGACATTCTTTGGGCCGTCCATGACGGAAAAACTATGGTAGAAGCGAGGGGGAGGAAAATTACGGGGAGTTCCCGGTTACGGTGGGAGGTCGGGGGCAGAGCGATGCACGTTTCTCTCGTACACGTGCGAGGCATTGGCTCTAACTGAACCCGAGCGAGGCCTTGGGCTCTAACTGAACCCGAGCGATTGCACCGCAGGCTACGCGTTACTGAACCTGAGCGATCGATCGATGGCTGTTAACTGAACCCGATCGAGCGATTCCTTCGCTACTGCTGCTAACTGAAGCCGATCGATTGGATGAATAGTGAGTGTTGCGGGGGGAGGGGGGTTTGGATGAACAGTGAGCGGTGGCGTTGCCTCTGGATGAACAGGACTCCGTGGTGTGGTGGAGGGCTGGAGGAACAGTAGACGGTGGAGGGCTGCCCGTGGAGGGGTGGTTGAACAGGACCCCGTGGTGTGGAGGGCTGGATGAACAATAGACAGTGGAGGGGTGCCCATGGAGGGGTGGTTGAACAGTAGCCGGTGGAGTAGCGCGCGGTGGAGGCTGGATGAACAGGAGCCCGTGGAGGCTGGAGCAGGTCGACGGTAGCCTGTGGAGGCTGGAGCAGGTCGACGGTGGAGATGAACAGTATCCCGTGGAGTCCCGTTTTGCGGTACGCCACACCCCTCCCGATGAACAGGACCCCCGTTTCGACCGTAGCGCTCCAACACACGTCCGTTTCGTCCGTTTTGCGGTATGCCACACCCCTCCCGATCAACAGGACCCCCATTTCGACCGTAGGAGGTCCGTTTCGTCCGTTTTGTGGTACGCCACACCCCTCCCGATCAACAGGACCCCCGTTTCGACTGTAGGAGGTCCGTTTCCTCCGTTTTGCGGTACGCCAGACCCCTCCCGATCAACAGGACCCCGTTCGGAACGTAGGAGGTCCGTTTCCTCCGTTGTGCGGTACGCCAGGCCTCGTTTCCATCGCATGTTCCGTCCAAGCCCTCCCAATGAACACGATCACACATTCCGTTCCGACCCAGCCGATTGGCTCCCACGCGTTCCGTTGCCTCCCACTGAATACGACGCATTCCATTGCCTCCCGATGAACATGACACATTCCGTTGCCTCCCCATGAACACGACGCATTCTGTTGCCTCGCCATGAACACGACGATGACGCTGTTTCTCCGTTCCGACCCAGCCATGTAAACGAGCCCTGGCCGTACGTATGCGCGAGTAGGCGTTCGAGACCCCGCCCATATGTACGTACGTGGCCGTATTTTCTTTCATGCACCCTGGATGCTGTACGTACGTGTACATGCTACGTGTGCGCCTCTACTACGACACGTACACGCCTCTACTACGACACGTGCGCGCCTCTACGTCGACCAGTATATATGTACTACACGTTTGCGACCAGAATGACAACGCTACGTACGCTTCGACCAGGTGGGTCCCGACTGTCCGGCACTTCCTTGCCTGTGAAGATGTAGCTGGTGGCTCCCAGCAGTCAGGGGGCGAATCGTTTTTTTGCCCGGACGCACTTCCTTGCGTGCGAAGATGTAGCTGGTGGGTCCCAGTAGTCAGGGGGGGCGAATCGTTTTTTTTGCCCGGACGCACTTCCTTGCGTGCGAAGGTGTAGCTGGTGGGTCCCAGCAGTCAGGGGGGAAATGGTTTTTTCGCAAAATACGGTGGCCCGTCCGGTGGGTCCCTGCTGTCAGGTGGAGGAATCATTATTTTCCGTGTAATAAGGAGGCACTTCCTTGCTGCGGCTGTGGACCCAGCTGTCAGCCTCTCCACGTACAGTCCACGTCCGATGGAAGTCGTTCCTTGACCACGTTGACCACACCGCGTAGAGAGCACCAGGGAAGTGGACGACGGCGAGGCCTAGGAAGGGGACGACGCGGAGCCGGTGAAGACGCGGCATTGGATGCCCACGCGGAGAGGAGTATGAGGGTTCACTCATTCGACTGTGGTGTGAGGCTGCCGTCGCCGCAGGGCCTGGCCAGCGGTGGGAATAGTAGGGGGCGGTGAGGCCTCCGCGGCAGCACAGCCGGCCACGAGAGGCAGGAGCAGGCAGCACGACCGGCGCTGCTTTGGGCGGCTGGAGCAAGAAGACCAGAGGTTGAAGAAGCACTACGGCCGTTGGATGGACATCGTACGGTCACTGGAGCTAGAATCGTGCATATTGACTAAGTTGACAAAGCCCTCCGTCCCCGTCAACTTAGTAGGCCCACAAGTCAGCCTGCCACTATACTGGGTCCCAGCTAACAGGCGGAGTATTTATTTTTTTGTGCGTAATAAGGAGGCACTTCCTTGCGTGCGAAGATATAGTTGGTGGGTCCGAGATGTCAGCGGCGGTAACATTTTTTTTGCGAAATACAGAGGCCCTTTCAGTTGGTCCCTGATGTCAGGTGGAGGAATCATTATTTTGCGCGTAATAAGGAGGAATTTCCTTGCGTGCGGCCGTGGACCAAGCCGTCGGCCTCTCCACGTACAGTCCACTTCAGATGCATGTCGGTCGTTGACCACGTTGACCAGGCCACGCCGAGAGCACTAGGGCGGTGGACGACGGCGAGGCCTAGGAAGGGAATGACACGAAGGCAGGGAAGACTCGGCAGTTGTTTCCCATGCGGAGGGGAGTACGACCGTACAAGGGTTTACTGGTTCGTCTGCCGTCGCCGGAGAATAACAGCAGGTGTGGGTGAGTAGAGGGATGGCTAGGGAAATGATGGGAGTATGGTGGGGTGGTGAGGCTTGCACGGCAGCAGAACCGGCCGCGGGGAGGAGGGAGTAGGCAGTCCCGCCGGCGCTTGTTTGAGCGGCTGGAGAAGGAAGAGCAGAGATTGAAGAAGCACGACGGCCATTGGATGGCCATCCAACAGTCACTGCTTGTGCGTCAACCTTTTTTTAGGAAAGCCTCAAATCTGTGGAAAATAGCATACAACCCATCTGCCATTATTTCTAATAATTTACAGCCCATTTGCTAATTCTTAAGGTTTTTTTGGGGCCCATATTCTTTTTGTTAGCATTACAGCCCATATTGTGGCCATGATCAAATAATTATACGAAATTTTGCATATTTTGGTGCTGTCCGAACTGTTTTTAATCCCGAAATTTCGACTCACATTCAAATTGATTTTCAAAATAAATGTATATCAATATAAAATCCAACAAATTCTCCACGCATAAAAATTAATGTAATTTAAAATCTCGAAATGAAAAAAAAGATATTTGAAACAAATTGCCGATTTGATGTGTTCTAAAAATGTACAGCCCATTTCTCATTACTGATGGGCCATTTTCTCGGCCAGCCGAATGAAAGCTCTCCTCATCTTGAAAGATTTGCAGCCCAACAGGCCTGGCAAAGCGACTTACTTGGCAAATCACAAAAAATTGGGCTGTGGCCATGGACCCAGCTGTCAGCCTCTCCACGTACAATTCTCTTTCGATGGAATGTCGTTGACCACCTTGACCACGCCACGCCGAGAGCACCAAGGCGATGGATGACGGCGAGGCCTAGGAAGGGGACGACGCGGAGCCGGGGAAGACGCAGCAGTGGATGCCCACGCGGAGAGGTGTACGAGGGTTCACTGGTTCGGCTGCAGTGTGAGGCTGCCGTCGCCACAAGGCCTGGCTAGTGGTGGGAGTAGTAGGGGGCGGTAAGGCCTCAACGGCAGCACAGCTGGCCACTTGAGGCAGGAGCAGGCGGTCTACCCGGCGCTGGTTTGGGTGGCTGGTGAAAGAAGAGCAGCGATTGAAGAAGCAGCGGGACCATTCGATTCAAATCCAACGGTTATTGGTGCTAGAATTGTTTGTTGACTAAGTTGACAAGCCCTGTATACGAGTCAACTTAGTAGGCCCACAGGTTAGCCTCCCAACCGGTGCACCCCAGATGTCAGTGTGAGGAATCATTTTTTTTGTGTAATAAGGAGGCAGTTGATTGCGTGCGGCCAGGCCAGCGGAGGGAGTAGGGTGGGCCGGGGAAGCCTGCGCGGCATCACAGCCGACCACAAGAGGAGGGAGCAGGCAATCTGGAGCATCCGACGCTAGTTTAGGCGGCTGGAGCAGGAAGATCAGAGATTGAAGAAGCACGTCGGCCGTTGGATGGACATCCAACAGTTACTGCTGCTAGAATCGTGTGTTCACTGACAAAGCCTTGCGTAAACAAGTCAGCCTCGAAATCTGTGGCGTGTACAACCCATTTGCTATTATTTTTATAACTTTTACTCATTTTCTAATTCATATGGAATTTATTGCAGCCCTTTTTCCATTTTTAGAATTGCTAGCCATTTTCTGGTTAGTACCAGGGTAAAAAAATTAACTAAATATGTGGGACATTTTGAAAATTCGCAAATTTTTGCTGGGGAACGAAATATTCTTAATCCAAAAATTAATAGCCATACTAAAACAAATTTAAAAATAAATTAGTACTATGTCATGTTAAATCCAATAAAATACGTATAAGATATCAGTGAAGAACAAAAACAAAAAAAGAAACTAATATCCCATTTGCTATAATTTTTTTGGAAGTTTCAACCCCTTTTGATATTACTTTTAACAAACATTGACCATACTCTTTGGCCAGGACGGAATGCATCCCTCCTCGTCTTGAAAGATTTGCAGCCCAGTAATTCGGAGAAAACAAATAGGCCTAGCTTGGGTATTCTTCAAAAAGAAATACTGGGCTACCTATTTTCCCAAAGAACTGGTGCATGAGCATTTAGCTTTATTTATTTATTTACTTATTTATGTTTAGGGGACCATGAGCATGTACCTGGACCAGATTCATGTGAGAGCCTCCCTTCCAGTTAATTATGGGCTTCTCTATTGGGCCTTCATCAGTGGGCTGCATGTTATCAACAAGTGGAAAATGTGTTCCATACGAAAAATAGTATGAGCTACGTACGATAGGGGGCACTAAAGGATCGAACCATGCAACTACTTCCAAAACATTGTGTTTGTCGTTCTAACAATACATTTATTCAACCAACAGATGAAATATACTACTGATTGTACATTGAAAACAGCAGCTATAGCAACCAGGGCTGGGGGTGCAACAGAAGCAGTAAGAAGGCCAGAAGAGTGAAGACTCAGCTCTCTCTTCCAAACCAAACATCAGCCATCATTACAAAAGGGCTACCAAAAAAGAACAAGTGTATGCATCGAACTAAATAAAGATCCTACTACACCAAGTGTACGCATCTAACTAACTGGCTCAGTTAGACGTTACTATTTATTAAGATGTGGAGATTGGATGACAGCTTGAACCAGATGGGTGCCTGACGGGGGAAACTCCGGCCTGCAGGTCGAAGTCTGATACTTGCGACCCTCTCTCCTACTTTGGGCTGCAGTGCGTGGCGGCACATATCAGGGTATGGTGCATGCAGAGACACATGGTACGCTGTGTACACACAATTTTGCCTGATGAACGAAACCACGCTGCCATCATGATCCTTGCCGTCAGTTATCTCCTGGTTAATCGAATAATTCAGTCCGACAAACAGAGAGCATGTACCAAGGCTACTTACTAGCCTACAGTCAAAAATTCCTGATGGCCCAGAGAAGCCGGGATCCTGCTCAAAGACCTGGCAGTGACTGTGATTGTATTCCGCGAAACAACACGTCCGGTACATGCGAACGATCATCAATCTTTCGCCGTTGTCTGATCGAGCCAGGAACCACCTGCAACTGCCATGCCACTTTTCTTTGAAAGGTTCTGGGATTAGGAAGGGTAGGGACACCAGGCGTCCTATAACATCATATCAAGTTGGAGTCAAATAAAAAAGGGCTCTTGATTTAGTCAATCTTAAGAACAACATGTTATGAGCATGAATATTTTTTTAGTAAATGTTGACAGTAATATAAGCAAGCCAGCATGATATCATAGGAAAGTAACATACTATTGTAACAACCGTTTGTAGCGATGACTGTTGTAGGCCAGCAATACGTCCAGCCATAGAAGGAGTCGACAACGTAAATGAAGCCCTTGTGTTCAATGGCATCAGAGAACCATGGAGGATGTATGATCCTGCGATGGACGTGCAGATTTATCCACTTACCATAGTGACCTGTCAGATAGGCGAGACCGCGGTTGAAGAACGCAATTAGCCTAAAGTCTTTATAATTCGCAGATCTTGTGGGCACTTGGCAGATTATAACCTTGAGCAAATCAAACTTGGTATCATGTTGGCTACTGTAAGATTCCGAGTATTCTGGGCCGCGGTGCCAAAGCAGTGCAGTGTTAATCGAAGGAAGGGGGATCAATCGCCGGTTGTAGACCTCCACGAGCATCCAGCTGCCGCGACCTTCGACGAGCACCATCCAAAAGGTACAGCCCCGACGTGTTGGGGAACGTAGTAATTTCAAAATTTTCCTACGCACACTCAAGGATCATGGTGATGCATAGCAACAAGAGGGGAGAGTGTTGTCCACGTACCCTCGTAGACCATAAGCGGAAGCATTATGACAACGCGGTTGATGTAGTCGTACGTCTTCATGATCCGACCGATCCGAGTACCGAACGTGCGGCACCTCCGAGTTCAGCACACGTTCAGCTCGATGACGATCCTCGGAATCTGATCCAGTAGGGTGTCAGCGATGAGTTCCGTCAGCACGACGGTGTGGTGACGATAATGATGTTCTTCTGACGCAGGGCTTCACCTAAGCACCGCAACGATATGACCGAGGTGGAATATGGTGGAGGGGGGCACCGCACACGGCAAAGGAACGATCACGATGATCAACTTGTGTGTCTAGAGGTGCCCCCTACCCCCGTATATAAAGGAGGGAAGGGGAGGTGCGGCCGGCCCCCTAGGGGTGCGCCTGGAGGAGTCCTACTCCCAAAGGGAGTAGGACTCCCTCCTCTTGCCTTGTTGGAGAAGGAAAGGGGGGAGGGGAAAGAGGAAAGGGGGGCGCCCCCCCCCTTCCTTGTCCTATTCGGACTAGGGGGGAGGGGGCGCGCGGCCTGCCCTGGCCGGTCCTCCTCTTCTCCCTCATGGCCCATGTAGGCCCATTAACCCCCGGGGGAGTTCCGGTAACCCCCCTGTACTCCGGTAAAATCCCGATTTCACCCGGAACGATTCCGATATCCAAATATAGGCTTCCAATATATCAATCTTTATGTCTCGACCATTTCGAGACTCCTCGTCATGTCCGTGATCATATCCGGGACTCCGAACAACCTTCGGTACATCAAAGCTTATAAACTCATAATAAAACTGTCATCATAATGTTAAGCGTGCGGACCCTACGGGTTCAAGAACTATGTAGACATGACCTAGAACTATTTCCGGTCAATAACCAATAGCGGAACCTGGATGCTCATATTGGCTCCTATATATTCTACGAAGATCCTTATCGGTCAAACCGCATAACAACATACGTTGTTCCCTTTGTCATTGGTATGTTACTAGCCCGAGATTCGATCGTCGGTATCCAATACCTAGTTCAATCTCGTTACCGGCAAGTCTCTTTGCTCGTTATGTAATGCATCATTCTGTAACTAACTCATTAGCTACATTGCTTGCAAGGCTTATAGTGATGTGCATTATCGAGAGGGCCCAGAGATACCTCTTCGACAATCGGAGTGACAAAACCTAATCTCGAAATACGCCAACTCGACATGTACCTTCGGAGACACCTGTAGAGCTCCTTTATAATCACCCAGTTACGTTGTGACGTTTGTGAAAGTGCAACTATCCCTAGGTGGTTTTGGTAATTCATAACAACATATAGCTCATTGAGCTAATGCTATTCCAAGACTATTATTTCAGGAAAGCTCAATGAATGGCATGGCATGGATGATGAAAGTGGATCCCTCAAAACACTAATGACAAAGGATTGGCTCAAGCTCAAAAGCTCAAGACTCTTCATTTTATACTTTAGTGATCCAAGATCACATTGAGTCCATAGGAAAAGCCAATACTATCAAGGAGGGATGAGGTGTTGCTTAATGAGCCTCTTGCTTCATGTGCTTAGTGATATGCTCCAAAACCCTAAGCTACTTTCTCACATCCACAAATGACCTAAACCTAAAGCCAAAATCGGTCACACCGATTCCTTCTATCCGGCGCCACCGAGTTTTAATGTCATAGCCACTGCCACAAACCCTAGGCAAATTGGTCTTACCGATAGGGATCTCGGTCTCACCGAGATGGGATTGTAATCTCTCAGTTTCCCTTCGTAATGTTTCGGTCTAACCGAAGTGAGCGATCGGTCCCACAGAGATTGCAATGTAAACTCTCTGTTTCCCTTTTGTAACACTTCGGTCTCACCGAAAAGAGCAAATCGGTCCCACCGAGTTTACCTGACCAACTCTCTGGAAAGCTTATTACCAAAATCGGTCTCACCGAGTTTGTGTAATCGGTCTTACCGAGATTACGTTATGCCCTAACCCTAACCGAATCGGTCTCACCGAGTTGCATGTCAGTCCCACCGAAAATCCTAACGGTCACTAGGTTTGCTAAATCGGTCCGATCGAGTCTGTTGAATCGGTCCCACCGAGTTTGGTAAATTGTGTGTGACGGTTAGATTTTGTGTGGAGGCTATATATACCCCTCCACCTCCTCTTCATTCGTGGAGAGAGCCATCAGACTAAACCTACACTTCCAACTTACCATTTCTGAGAGAGAACCACCTACTCATGTGTTGAGGCCAAGATATTCCATTCCTACCATATGAATCTTGATCTCTAGCCTTCCCCAAGTTGCTTTCCACTCAAATCTTCTTTCCACCAGATCCAAATCCTATGAGAGAGAGTTGAGTGTTTGGGAGACTATCATTTGAAGCACAAGAGCAAGGAGTTCATCATCAACGCACCATTTGTTACTTCTTGGAGAGTGGTGTCTCCTAGATTGGCTAGGTGTCACTTGGGAGCCTCCGACAAGATTGTGGAGTTGAACCAAGGGGTTTGTAAGGGCAAGGAGATCGCCTACTTCGTGAAGATCTACCGCTAGTGAGGCAAGTCCTTCGTGGGCGACGGCCATGGTGGGATAGGCAATGTTGCTTCTTCGTGGACCCTTCGTGGGTGGAGCCCTCTGTGGACTCGCGCAACTGTTACCCTTCGTGGGTTGAAGTCTCCATCAACGTGGATGTACGATAGCACCACCTATCAGAACCACGCCAAAAACATCCGTGTCTCCAATTGCGTTTGAATCCTCCAAACCCTTCCCTTTACTTTCTTGCAAGTTGCATGCTTTAATTTTCACTGCCTATACACTCTTTGCATGCTTGCTTGAATTGTGTGATGATTGCTTGACTTGTCCTAAGATAGCTAAAATCTGCCAAACTCTAAAATTGGGAAAAGGTTAAGTTTTTAATTGGTCAAGTAGTCTAATCACCCCCCCTCTAGACATACTTCAAGGTCCTACAAGTGGTATCAGAGCTTTGGTCTCCATTTTCTTTGATCTACATAGCTTTTGATGGTCATAGCCTTGGTTTCACAACCTAGGAGAGGATGGCGTCTAGTAAGGGAAATTATCATCGTAGAGATCCTTACTTTAATGGTACTAATTTTGCTAGTTGGAAGCATAAGATGAAAATGCATATTCTCGGACATAACCCCGCCGTTTGGGCAATTATTTGTATTGGCTTGCAAGGTGAATTCTTTGATGGGAGAGAGCCGAACCGTGAAGCTAATGCGGAAGAATTGAAGATGCTGCAATACAATGCTCAAGCTTGTGATATCATTTTCAACGGATTGTGCCCCGAAGAATTCAACAAAATCAGCCGTCTTGAGAATGCAAAGGAAATTTGGGATACTTTGATTGATATGCATGAAGGTACTGACTCCGTCAAGGAATCCAAGTTGGATGTGCTCCAAAGTCAGCTTGACAAGTTCAAAATGAAGGATGGTGAAGGTGTCGCTGAAATGTACTCTAGGCTTGCACTTATCACAAATGAGATTACATGCTTAGGGAGTGAAGAGATGACCGACAGATTCATCATCAAGAAGATCCTAAGAGCATTGGATGGAAAGTATGATACCGTGTGCACATTGATCCAAATGATGCCAAACTACAAAGATCTCAAGCCAACGGAAGTCATTGGAAGAATTGTTGCTCATGAGATGTCAGTCAAGGATAAGGAGGAACTTCACAACAAGTCAAGTGGTGCTTACAAAGCCTCAAGTGAAGCCCCCACATCATCAAGTGAGAAACAAACCTTCAATGAAGAATTGAGCTTAATGGTGAAGAACTTCAACAAATTCTACAAGAGTAGAAGCAAAGAAAGAAGCTCCAAGTCAAGGTCTTACAATGAAAAGAGATCTTCTAGCGGAGAGCGAAATTGCTACAATTGTGGGAGACTCGGACACTATTCCAATGAGTGTACGGCACCCTACAAAAGAAGAGAAGATTCTCCAAAAAGAAGAAGCAAAAGAGAAGAATCACCATCGAGAGAGAGAGAGAGGAGGAGTAGAGATGATCGTTATGAATGAAGACCCTCACGGAGAAGCAAGGATTCGGAAAGGAAGGACAAGTCATCAAGGAGATACACAAAACGAAGACATCAAGCTCATGTTGGTGAATGGGTATCCGGCTCCGACTCCAACAATCACTCTGAGAGAAGCTATCACTCCGACTCCGAATATACTCAAGATGAAGGTGTTGCTGGTCTAGCACTTGTGTCAACCAACTCCTACGACATATTTGATTGACCAAATGAAGGAATTGGAAGATGCTTCATGGCCAAAGGTCCAAAGGTAACACATCCTGAGTATGTTGATTTCAATAGTGATGAAGATGACTTGCTCGTGGATGATGATTTACTTGTTGACAACTCTAGTGATGGATACTATGATGAAACATCAATTAATCATGCTAATCAAGATAAAATGAATGACAATGATAAGGAGAAGATTGAGCTTCTAACTAAAGAACTAAACACTCTTAAGTTAGCTCATGAAACTATCTTCGAAGATCATCGAGAACTTTTAAGGGCTCATGAGAAGTTACACTTTGAAAAGCTCAATCTTGAGCAAGAGCATGAGTTCTTAAAGGCAATCAATGATGATCTCCATAAGAAAAGTTCTTCTTACATTACCAAGCGTTTACTCTTGTCTACTTACATGCCTCAAGTCAAGTCTAGTAACAAGTACAAGAAAGATCCTTCCTCCAGTAGTAACAATAATAATGTCAAATCCAATATTGTCGCTTCTAGTAGTTCTCTTGATTCCACTAATGATTCTCTTAGCCAAGTTACACTTGAGCAAGAAAATAGCTTATTGAAGGGAATTATAGAGAAAGGTGTTTACAAGAGCCTTGCCGGGAGTAAGCAATTCGAGGAAATTGTACGCAAGCAAGGAAGGCACCGGAAGAATCAAGGTGTTGGTTTTGAACGAAAGTTCAACGCCAATGGAGTTGAGTGGGAAGAAGATCAATACCCCAAGACGAAGTTTGTTCCTCAACAAGAGAAGTATGATCCTACTTCCTTCAAGGGAACTGTAAGTGCATCTAGTGCCCCTTAGTGATTTTGGTGTATTGAAGACTTATAGGTTAAGGGACTGATGCGTTTGTGAGTGTACACAGGTCTATAAGTCTATGAGGAGTTTGATATTTACAGAGAAAGTCGACCCCTAAAAATGAAGTTCTTCGACTGAAGACTTTGATATTATGAAGACTTTCTGAAGACTTTGAAAGTGAAGAAATTGGTGTGACCTTGAAGACTTGATATTCACTTGAGGAACATGAAGCGTGAAGACTTTTGTTTTCGTAGTTTCATTTTCTCCTTATTGAGTCATAGGAAACACCGTACTGTTAAAGGGGGTCGAGGAAATACTAAGGAAAAATTTCCATGTGATGCTCAACTCAAAATCCTACACCTACCAATCCCTTCGAGTGAAGCCATTGGAAATCTCATACAGTTCAGTCAATTTCTTCAGTGACAGAGACGCAGTTCTTCTGGTCACTGAGGACTTTGCTCTGACTGAGGAGTTAGGAATTCGCTAGTGCGAATTGCCTACACAGTGAGGAACATGATAGCCCTGAGGAATTTGAGAGCCAAATTTCCGACCGTTGCTGTGCTGTGCACCGGCTGTCCCAAAATATCTTATCCACCTAACGGTCATATCATTGAAGGGCATTTATGTCTTATCATGTCGCGCTGCTCCCTAGGCTATAAATAGCCACCCCCTACAACCACTAGCTGATTGGCTGCTCCGAGAGAACTTGACACTTGTCATTTGAGAGCAACCCATCCTCCGAGGACTTTGAGCGAAAATCATCAAGTGAGGAAAAGCCCAAAACCAAACCCCCACAAACCCAAAGTGATTGAGCATCACTGAAGAAATTGATCCTGCGTGGATCCGACGCTTGTTACCTTTGAAGACTGTGCTTCTTCCAGACGGTTAGGCGTCATGGTCTAGAGCATCCAAGAGGAATTGTGGATCGCCGAGTGACCAAGTCTGTGAAGGTTTGGAAGTCACCTGAAGACTTACCACGAGTGATTGGACGAGGTCTGCATGGCCTTAGTTCAAGGAGAATACGGTGAGGACTGGGTGTCCTGAGCTGCGTGCTCAGTGACTGGGTGTCCGGGACTGCGTGTCCTCGAGTTTAAATACTCAGCCGCTCCAACCAGACGTACAACTGAGACAGCAGTTGGAACTGGTTTACCAAATCTTTGTCTTCACCAACTAACTGGTTCTATTTCCTCAACCCTTTCATTTCCTCATTACTGTGTCGAGTGTTTGTTCATATCTGTGCTTGTAGACATTGACTGAAGACTTTCTCAATTTCCTCAGTTCAATTTCTTCAGTCTGTTTGTCTTCATCTTGTGTTATCCTGTGATTACGCTTTCTGTACTCTGTGCTAGTCTTCATTTCATCATGATGACCATGCTTGTATTCTATTGTGCTTACTTCTGAGTACTTATTCCACTGCAAGTAGTTCTTCGCTAAGGAATTTCCTCACCAGCAAATTCCTCAGTGAAGAATTCATAAAAATCGCCTATTCACCCCCCCTCTAGTCGATATAACGCACTTTCAATTGGTATCAGAGCAAGGTACTCCCTTGTTTTTTGTGATTTTGGTTTAACCGCCTGGAGTTTTAGTTATGTCGACCGTAGGTATGAAGAAAGTGACATGCCCTATCTTTGACGGTCATGACTATCCCAAGTGGAAGGCCATGATGAGGAAGCGCCTCATGGCAATGAACAGCGAGCTGTGGACCGTCACTGAGATTGGTCTTACTGATCTATGCAAGATGGCGGACACTGATGATATTTGCAAGTACACTCCACTTGACCTCATGGCGAAGGATATCATCTGTTCCTGCCTATCCAGAGATCAATTCGGGCGCATTATGCATCTTGGCAATTCGAAGCTTATCTGGGACCGAATCTCTGATGTCTATGAAGGTCATCGAACCCGTCATGATCCCTGGTTTGAGGACTTCAAGGAATCTCTCAAAACGATGACTTTCGAGCCAGAATCATCATCTTCTGCATCATGTCTCATGGCAGACGGTGCTGAGGTAACCGAATGCTCCTCATCCAAGTTTTGTGACGATGAATCTGATAATGATGAATCTGATAATGATGAATCTGATGATGATATTGAATCTTGTTATACCAAACTTGTTTGCATTGCCACTAAACAACAAACGGCTTTGGAACAAGTTCAAAACATGCTAGACAAAAGTGATGATATGTTGCGTAAAGAAATGGATCAGTCAAAATCATTGGGTGAATGTCTTCAGAGAATTCACTCCAAGTTTGACGCCCTTCAAGATCAACATAATACCCTCTTGACTGATCACGAGAAGCTTTCTTCTGAATCTCTTCAAAGAAAGGAAGATCTTTAACAGCTAAGAGTGTGTTATGAAGATCTTCAGAAGGAGCGCGATTCATTACTAGCTCAACAAATCAGCGCTTCTCAGGAAGAATTTGTTCCTCCATGCTTAAAGTGCATTGAACATGAATCTGCTAATTCTTCACCTGAATGTTCAAATGCTTCAACTGTTACAAATTCTTCATCTGCCTCTGCTATCACTAATTCCTCATCTAAGGACATTGCTAGTATCACTGACAATGCAGGGCTGAAGGAATTGTACATGACAGGCATGTACAAAAGCCTCAAAGGGCATCAGACTCTTTGTGATGTGCTTAAAAAGCAGATCCTCAACAGAAACCCTAGGAAAGAGGGTATTGCCTTTGAGAGGAAACTTAATGCTGATGGAACATATTGGAAGCCTGAGCAGTACCCCAAAACCTCATGGGTTGCTGCAAAGGGACCTCCAGTTGATCCATCTAACTTATTTGGCTTTACATGTGAATCTCCTCATTCTTCTGATGAGTCATTTGACACCAACTATAAACTGTTCAAAAGTCAGAATGGTGAAGTATTTGCTAGATATGTTGGCACTAACTGTAGGAACGGTTCCCCTATGAAGAAAATCTGGGTTCCCAAAAGTTATGTTGAAAGTCTTCAGGTGAATGTCCTCATGACACCACCTGTGAAGAACAGGAACCCCAGATCAAATTCTTCATATGGACCAAATTCTTCATATGGATCAAAGTCCTCATATGATTATCATCGTGCTAACAACTCTGTCTCGCAGGGTAGAGCTAAGGGCTATGAATATGTGCATTATTCTTCAAACCATTATGTTCATAAGTCCTCGAAGAATTTCTCTGCTTATTCATATGCTTACCCTAACCCCTATTATGTGAAACGAAATGGATTGGCATCTTTGCCACCATTCTCATATGGTGCTCGCAGAATGATGAACTCTTTGCCACCCCTTCAGATGTGGGTGGTGAAGAAAAAGAACTAATCTCTTCTGCAGGGTCAGGTCTCCAGACGTGCTTCAACGTCTGAAGAATTTGCTGGGGACCTGACGAAATTGCCTGAAAGGACGCAGGCGAATCATGATGAAATGAACTTTCATTTCACACGTCCTCATACTGCTATATCTGTTTACTGATTGATGAAATTCATCTGATGAACTTGATATCATATTCTTCACTGATGAAGCATATGAGATTGTAAGCTACACTAATTCATCTGCAGGATGATCAACCCAAAACTACTGAATGGGTCCTCGATGGTGGATGTACGAATCACATGACTGGTGACAAGAATCTATTGATGGATGCTCCCTTATCACCGTCACCTCTGAAGCATATCATCTTTGCTGACAAAGGCAAAAGTCAGGTATTGGGTCTTGGTAAGGTTGTGATCTCTAAGGATAAACACATGGACAAAGTCATGCTTGTTGAGTCCTTAGGATACAATCTCATGTCAGTCTCAATGCTTTGTGATCTTGATATGGTTGTTGTCTTTGGCAAGTATCGCTGTGTTGTGATTATGGAGGCTGATAATTCCAAAGTCTTCGAAGGCTTTAGGAGAGGAGATCTGTATATTGTTGACTTCTCTACAGGACCACAACCAGCCGTGTGTCTACTTGCAAAAGCTTCAGAAGGCTGGCTATGGCATCGACGACTTGGTCACGCAGGCATGAGGAATTTGCACACGCTTGCGAAGAAGAAGCATGTCATTGGCATTGAGAATGTCAAATTCCTCAAGGATCACTTATGCGGAGCTTGTGAAGCTGGAAAAATGACCAAGGCCAAGCATCCAGCGAAGACTATCATGACCACTACTCGTCCATTCGAATTGCTTCACATGGACCTCTTTGGACCTAATCATTACTCAGCAGTCACTAATGATGCATCTCTATATGGTTTTGTCATTGTTGATGATTATTCTCGATATACATGGGTACACATTGTTACTTACAAACATGAAGTGCATGAAGTCTTCAAACGATTTTCCTCGAGGGCTTCAACCAACTTTGGTGTGAAGATCAAGCACATCAGAAGTGACAATGGAACTGAGTTCAAGAATTCCGGTCTTGATGCCTATCTTGATGAACTTGGTATTACTCATGAGTTATCTGCTCCCTATACTCCTCAGCAAAATGGCGTTGTGGAGTGCAAGAACAGAACTCTTGTTGAGATGGCTCGCACTATGCTTGATGAATACAAAACGCCTCAACGTTTTTGGATTGATGCAATTGATACTGCGTGCCACATCATCAACAGAGTATATCTTCACAAATTCTTCAAGAAGACGGCCTATGAACTCCTCACTGACAAGAAACCCAATGTGAGTTATTTCAAAGTCTTCGGTGCTAAATGTTGGATTAGAGATCCTCACCACAACTCTAAATTTGCACCGAAAGCACATGAAGGTTTTATGCTTGGTTACGGAAAGGACTCGCACACCTACAGAGTCTTCAACATTGTTCTTCACAAGATTGTTGACACTGTAGATGTGCGGTTCGATGAAACTAATGGCTCGCAAAGAGAGCACCTACCTTCTGTGTTAGATGAACCAGCACCTGAGGATTCTATCAAGTTCAAGGCAACTGAGGATGTCATTCCTACTGAAGAATCTGCTGAAGAATTCATTCCAGTTCATGAAGAACGTCGAGCCGATGCACCTGAAGAAAATGCTGAGGAAAATGGTGCTGGAGAAAATGCTGAGCAAATTCCTCAGCGACAACTAGCTCATCCTCGTGTTGCAGAAGAAGTGCAAGTGGAGAAGATCATCGATGACATTAGCGCACCAGGTCCTCTCACACGCTCAAAATCTTCACATTTATCTAACTTTTGTGGGCACTATGCTTTTGTCTCTATCACAGAGCCCACTAAGGTAGATGAAGCATTTCTGGAGCCGAAGTGGATTCAGGCTATGCAAGAAGAATTACATCAGTTCGAGCTTAACAATGTCTGGGAACTGGTCAATCGCCCAGATCCTCGCAAGCATAATATCATTGGCACAAAGTGGATCTACCGCAACAAGCAAGATGAAAATGGCCTTGTGGTGAGGAATAAGGCACGACTAGTAGCTCAAGGCTACACACAGGTTGAAGGAATTGATTTCGATGAAACTTTTGCACCTGTTGCTAGACTTGAGGCTATTCGCATATTACTTGCTTATGCTAATCATCATGATATCAGCTTATATCAAATGGATGTGAAAAGTGCATTCCTCGATGGTAAGCTTGAGGAAGAAGTATATGTTGCTCAACCCCCAGGTTTTGAAGATCCAAAGAATTCTGACAAAGTCTTCAGACTCAATAAGGCCCTCTATGGCCTCAAGCAAGCCCCTCGGGCGTGGTATGATACATTGAAGGAATTCTTCGTGAAGAATGGCTTCACACCCGGTTCACTCGACCCTACTCTCTTTACTAAATCTTATGATGGTGAACTGTTTGTGTGCCAAATATATGTTGATGATATTATCTTTGGCTGTACTGACCAATGTTATAGTGATGAATTTGCCTATATGATGAGTGAAGAATATCAAATGTCTATGATGGGAGAGTTGAAATTCTCCTTAGGTCTTCAAATTTGTCAGCAGCGCAATGGCATATTCATATCTCAGGAGAAATACCTCAAAGATGTACTAAGGAAATTCGGCATGCAAGATTGCAAAGGCGTCAGAATTCCTATGCCCACAAATGGCCATCTATGCACGGATGAAAATGGTATTGACTTTGATCACAAGGTATACCGCTCCATGATTGGTTCTTTATTGTACTTATGTGCATCTAGGCCATATATAATGCTTAGTGTTTGCATGTGTGCCCGATTTCAAGCTGCACCGAAGGAATCACACCATAAGGATGTGAAGCATATTCTTCGATATCTAGCTCACACACCAACACTAGGATTATGGTACCCCAAGGGCTCTGCTTTTGATCTCATTGGATATTCTGACTCTGACTATGCTGGTGATCGTGTGGACCGCAAGTCAACATCTGGCACTTGTCATTTCCTCGGACGATCTTTGGTCTGTTGATCCTCGAAGAAACAGAGCTGCGTATCATTGTCTACTGCTAAAGCTGAATACATTGCTGCTGGCTCTTGCTGTGCTCAACTGCTTTGGATGAAGCAAACCCTCAAGGACTATGGCATCAATGTGAAGAATGTGCCTCTCCTCTGCGACAATGAGAGTGCCATCAAGATTGCTCACAACCCAGTTCAGCACTCGAAGACAAAGCACATTCAGATTCGTCATCATTTTCTTCGTGATCATGTGTTGAAGGGCGACATCTCCATTGAACATGTGAAGACTGAAGAACAGCTAGCTGATATCTTCACTAAGCCCTTGGATGAGAAGAGATTTAGCAAGTTGCGGTGTGAGCTAAATATCTTAGAGTCTTCGAATGTTCTTTGAAAAGGACACACATCCTAACACTTATGCAAAATTGATGACTTAGATGTGCAACACATGAAGAAACGTTTTTCTTCAATCAATGAAGAATTACACTCTAAGTGTGAAGAAATTAATGAAGAATTTGATTCTCAGAACCCTACGACAATTGTACGCGGTGTCTAAAATCATCATTCTTATACGATGGGTCACGCCACCACAAAAAGTTGAAAATCTTGAATTTGAGTTTTTCCTCATTTTTGAAAGTCTTCAGTTTTTCAAATTCTTCAACTTTGCAAAATCTTCACTGTTTCCGTCGTTTTTCTTCATTGGCTATATATATATGAGTTTATGTCCTCTACACCATTCACTTATGGCTATTTCTTCAAGTTGTTTTTTCTGCTAAGTGAATGTGATCGGACCCTTCCCCCTCTATGCTATACTCAACCCAATCTATTCACAAATTCTTCATGTGCGTTCTATTTGAAACTCGTTCAAAGTCTTCACTGTGTCCTTGTCAGCTGAAGAAATTGAGAACGAAACTTTAAAACAAATCTTATCCAGATTTTCGGTTTTGCCGCTCAAACCGTTCCGCATCCCACGATGCATTATTATATTCACCCACGATCTTACACGATCTCATCTGCACAGTACGTGGGTGACACATGTCGCGTGAAGGAGAAAGGGCAGGGGCATGTTCGTCCCAAAATCTTCAGGCGAACAGTTTTTGACCGTGGCTATAAATACCCCTCTCCCCTTCCTCACTTCATTTACTCCGCTCGACCGCTATCTCTCGCTCGAGCTCCTCAAACCCTAGCGCTGCCGCTACTCCATCATCGCCGGTGAGGAAGAGCTTCGCTGCCTCGACCTCGTCGCCATCGTACTCGCGCCGGTTGCGGAAATCTTCACTCCGCCGCCGCCGTAGCTGTCTCCCTCTGCCAAGTTAGGGCGTGGGAGATCTAACTTGACGAACTTCACCTCTGTTCATCTCAGTTCGTCACGTTCTTCAGTTCGGGAAATTAAAAGTTACTTTTATTACTCACTTTGATTCTCAAGCTTTCCTGAAAATCTTCAAAGGTGTTTTATTCTTCAAATCTTCACACATATGAACACCTCACACACTGTATGCTCTTGATCCATTTCTCTAAGCACTCATTTTCTTCAAGATTCCTCAATTTTGTGGATCTTCGATCTGTACAACTCTGGAACCTAAGACAAGCACGCTTAGTGAAATTCCTCAAGGCTCAACTGGTCAAATTCCTCAAAACTTGTCTTTTCGAAAAATCTTCTGAGAACGCATATGACCTCTCCAAATTCCTCGCACCTACACTCTGTTCACAGGTACTCATGTCCACTGCTGAATCACTAGGTTCTCATCAACTTAACTCATTTGCAGCGTTCCTCGAAGAAAAACTGCATACTTCTTTAGAGTGTTCAATTGTTCAAATTCCTCATCTGAAGAATATGGCTGAAGGAAAGAGACCACAGAAAGGAGGAAAGAAGCCTAAGGTCATGACTGCTTTCGAGATCCCTGATGACATATACAAGGACTATTGCACACCTGATGAAGCCAAATTTGGCAAAGAGAACAAAAATCAGCGCAAGGTGCGCATTCAGAGGATTGAACGAAGATGGGCAAGAGAATGGAGGGAGTACATATATGTAACTCCAAAGTACATGAAGAAATTCGCTTTAAATCCTCCATGCCCAAGAGCTCCATTGGCACCTGGCCAAGTAGCTGATCCCACCAGCATCAAGGGTGGTGAGGACTTTCCTGAAGAGTGGGCTAGGCACCAAGCTAAATTGGCAAGACAAGCCAAGGAGGCAGTGAGGAAATTCAATGAGGATTCTGCTGCTGCTGCTGCTACTGAGGCCTCAGTCAAGCCGAGGAAATCAATGCCAAAGAAGCGTGCTCGCAAGACAAGTGCTTCACCAACAGCACCCTCACGGCCAAGTTCCTCAGCTATGCCCTCACGGCAAATTCCTCAGACCGCTACTGCTCCACCAAAGTCCTCAACTCCTGTGCATCTGGCTACATGTCAAAGGACTACGAGTTTCTCAATTGCTTCTGGTGTCTCAGCAAGTTCCTCAGCTGCACCAATGTCCTCATCAGGCCCCACACTGTTGAAGACTAAAGCAACAGCTGGACGCGGTCCTCGGCCAAGTCCAAGGAAGAAACAGGTCGCATTCCAAGTTCCCTCTGATGATGAAGCTTCTGATGATGAACTTGCAGAAATCATCAGAGACAGGCAAGTGAAGGCCGCTAGAGCCAAAGGCACATCGGTGCCACTGCTTTTGGATCCGAGGAAAATCCTCGACTACATTGACCTCTGGCACAAGGATCCAAACACCCCTATGCCTGATTTTTAACTGACTCCTAGTCAAAGTCACATGCTGACCCATTTCATCACTCAAGAGAAATGGAAATTTGAAAAGGCAAGAGAGATCAAGAAGGCTCAATACAGGAAGGAGAAGCTCCTGAAGAAAAATGTTGTCAGAATGACACCTGAGGAACTTTTCAAGGCTCAGTCTGAAATTCAAGCCCTCAGCAAAGACTTCGATGCATACTATGCTGATTGGCAAGGAGCCAAAGTGAGATTCATCAACCTGACGAAGAAAATGACAACTGTTGCAGCCCCATCGCAACAAGAAAACCCTCAGGCCGCAGACTCTGCTCAGCCTGCTGAAGAACATGCCAGCACCGCTGATGACTTTCATCCTGCTGAAGAAAATACAAGTTCCAGGGCTGATGACTCCATCCCAGCCGCTGAAGAAATTGCCAGGGCATCCACTTGTGGTGCGCCTAAAGAAACTGAAGAGGTCAGGGCAACTGCATCAGTTGCGCCTGAAGAAAATCAACCAGATTCCTCAGCTCCTCCCGCGCCTACACCAACTCCAATTCTTCCTTCTACCTATGAGGTGAAGAAGACCAAGGCTGCAGAGCGAGCTGCAGTGAAGAAAAGGAAGGCATCAGCTGCGTCAAATTCTTCGGCTACGAAGAAAATGAAGCCAATGACCAGTTCACTTGAACATCCAATTGATGCTGTTCCAATTTCCTCCATGTCATCAAAGGAAATTGTTCCTTTTGGATAAGACTATAAGATCCCAAGTGGATCTGATGAAGAAAATCATTCTGCTGCTTCGTCAGAGCAGATTGATGAAGAAATTGAAGTGGATACAATCCCTTCAACGACAGTCAATTCCTCACGTATGCCTCAATTCACAGCCAAAGAGGCTGGTGTTGAGGAAATTGAAGATGAAGATGTGGATATAGGATGCACTACACCAGTGATGAATGATGACTTTTGGGAAAGTCAGCATCCCAATACTCCTCTCTTCACTCCCATTCAATAGATTCCTCAGTCCCCGGCAACAACAGTTCAAATGGGCTCTGAAGAAACTCATCCCACTCCCTCTGTTCATGAAGATATTCCAACCACTAGTGCTGAAGAACTTGCTACTGATGATCATCAGGTTGCCCGAGAGGAGGAACCAGAAATTCCTCAGCCTGAAGAACCCGAGCTCGCGATTCCTGAGGTGGTACTGCAAATCACTGACACCCCTCTGCCGAAGCCCAAGAATCCGTTCTCAAGCAAACAGAAGTTTAAGGCTGAAGACTTCTTTTCCGAGCATGTATTCTTCACTGATTACAACCCCTATGACTCTGCTCGCATAAGGAAGAGGCGTTTCTGGACTGCTAGTCAAGCCAACTTCTATTCCTCAGTGCTGTTTGACAAGGACAAAATCTTCGATCATGAACATATTCCTCACGTGGATATGGAATCTCTGCCATGCTTCGAGCCAGTCCTCAGTGTTATTCACGATGCAGGATTACTGAATTTCTGCACTGACATTTGCGATTGGAATGAAGAACTCATTCTTCAGTTCTACGCCACACTGCATATCACTGGAGATGCTGAAGATGTCAATTCATGGGTGTTGGATTGGATGACTGAAAACACTCACTACAAGGCACCGGCAACTAAATTGCTTTGTGTCCTTCCTCTCGATCCTCCCCATGACAGTGCACGTTGCATCTACAATGACCCTGAACTGACAAATCATTATATGCAAGTGCTCATGAAGCCTTTGAAGCCTGGGCAGGCCCCACGAACCAAATTCCTCGTCAAGGAATTGCTTTATGTGCCTCGGACTGTCTATCGCATTCTGACGAAGACAATGAGTCCTATCAAAGGCCACGACTCAAATGATGAAGATGTCGTTGGCATCATGAAGAATATGCTTTTCAACATCATTCATGGCGTTCCCGTCAACTTCCCTGATTTCTTCATGAGGACTCTAGCAAATGTTGCTATGTCACCTTTCGAGCTGAAGCCCTATGCGCCTTGGATTATGAGATTCATAAGGGCAAGATCTTCACTGAATTACAAAGCTGACACTCTGAACCACGGTAGCTACTTGCCTCCCATTGAAGTCCTCAAACGGACAGTTTCATCAGCTGATGATAAAGGCAAGGCAGTTGCTGTGATCGATGAAGGCATTCGTCCATTGGATGGTCAATTTCGCTTGGCTACATCTTACTCTACCAATGACGATTCTGCCACACATGACACTGCCGCAAATACCTCAGCTAAGCAAAATCCTCAAGCCACAGCACCCAGGGTGATGACTGACCGTGAGTTACTCCTCAGTCTTCATCAGAAGGTTGATCGCAATCACAAATGGGTAAAGCGTCAGTTTGGTGCAATTCTTCACAACATGACCTCAACACACAATGCAGTGAAGAAAAACCACTACTACCTTCATGAAACCCTCAACCGCACCTGGGCTATCCTCACTCATGTCTATAGCGCTGAAGAACTGAAGACTATGGGTCTCAAGGAAGAATTTGACTGGTCTGCACCTCCTCCGAAGAAATTTAAGAGGGTCAAAGTTCCTGATCTGGTGGCCAGCTCTTATTCTTCATCGCGTGACACTGATGAGTATGAAGATTTGGACGACACTGCGGCAGGCCCTGCTACAACAAACAACCCCGACAACGCTGGCGCTCCTCCATCAACTTGAAATTCTTCAGGGGCGTTAGTCCTCAGTTTCAATCCTTTTGGTCATTTGATGACAAAGGGGGAGAAATCTGAGTTAGTCTTCAAGCGGGTCTATATTATGGGCGTTCTTTTTAAGTTACAACTCTCGTTCTTCTGAAACTTTTATTGGATCGAGTTGTAATCTTAAACCCGATGGTGCTCTGATAATTTTGGATGGTGCTCCGATACTTTTGGTGCACTATGCTCTGATACTTTTGATGCTTTCGGCATGCTTATTCCTCGTTAATATTATTGCACGCATGCTGAATTTCATCAGGCACCATATTTCATCATGCATTTCAAATTCTTCATATTATATATCAAATGCGTGTATGAATTACAAGATATAGGGGGAGTTCTCCATGATTCAACTCTTCAAATGTGCATTGCCTCAAACGCAAATTCCTCACTATGCACATCTTCAGGGGGAGTTCTTCTATATCTTGCAATCAAATTCCTCGATATCATTATTTACACTTCATATGTTTATCCCCGTTGAAAACTTAACCTATGTTGTCAACAATCACCAAAAAGGGGGAGATTGTAAGTGCATCTAGTGCCCCTTAGTGATTTTGGTGTATTGAAGACTTATATGTTAAGGGACTGATGCGTTTGTGAGTGTACACAGGTCTATAAGTCTATGAGGAGTTTGATATTTAAGAAGAAAGTCAACCCCTAAAAATAAAGTTCTTCGACTGAAGACTTTGATATTCTGAAGACTTTCTGAAGACTTTGAAAGTGAACAAATTGGTGTGACCTTGAAGACTTGATATTCACTTGAGGAACATGAAGCGTGAAGACTTTTGTTTTCGTAGTTTCATTTTCTCCTTCTTGAGTCATAGGAAACACCGTACTGTTAAAGGGGGTCGAGGAAATACTAAGGAAAAATTTCCATGTGATGCTCAACTCAAAATCCTACACCTACCAATCCCTTCGAGTGAAGCCATTGGAAATCTCATATAGTTCAGTCAATTTCTTCAGTGACAGAGACGCAGTTCTTCTGGTCACTGAGGACTTTGCTCTGACTGAGGAGTTAGGAATTCGCTAGTGCGAATTGCCTACACAGTGAGGAACATGATAGCCCTGAGGAATTTGAGAGTCAAATTTCCGACCGTTGCTGTGCTGCGCGCCGGCTATCCCAAAATATCTTATCCACCTAACGGTCATATCATTGAAGGGCATTTATGTCTTATCATGTCGGGCTGCTCCCTAGGCTATAAATAGCCGCCCCCTACAACCACTAGCTGGTTGGCTGCTCCGAGAGAACTTGACACTTGTCATTTGAGAGCAACCCATCCTCCGAGGACTTTGAGCGAAAATCATCAAGTGAGGAAAATCCCAAAACCAAACCCCCACAAACCCAAAGTGATTGAGCATCACTGAAGAAATTGATCCTGCGTGGATCCGATGCTTGTTACCTTTGAAGACTGTGCTTCTTCCAGACGGTTAGGCGTCATGGTCTAGAGCATCCAAGAGGAATTGTGGATCGCCGAGTGACCAAGTCTGTGAAGGTTTGGAAGTCACCTGAAGACTTACCACGAGTGATTGGACGAGGTCTGCGTGGCCTTAGTTCAAGGAGAATATGGTGAGGACTGGGTGTCCTGAGCTGCGTGCTTAGTGACTGGGTGTCCGGGGCTGCGTGTCCTTGAGTTTAAATACTCAGCCGCTCCAACCAGACGCACAACTGAGACAGCAGTTGGAACTGGTTTACCAAATCTTTGTCTTCACCAACTAACTGGTTCTATTTCCTCAACCCTTTCATTTCCTCATTACTGTGTCAAGTGTTTGTTCATATCTGTGCTTGAAGACATTGACTGAAGATTTTCTCAATTTCCTCAGTTCAATTTCTTCAGTCTGTTTGTCTTCATCTTGTGTTATCCTGTGATTACGCTTTCTGTACTCTGTGCTAGTCTTCATTTCATCATGATGACCATGCTTGTATTCTGTTGTGCTTACTTCTGAGTACTTATTCCGCTGCAAGTAGTTCTTCGCTAAGGAATTTCCTCACCAGCAAATTCCTCAATGAAGAATTCATAAAAATCGCCTATTCACCCCCCTCTAGTCGATATAACGCACTTTCAGGAACACAAGCACACGATGATCTTCCACCACAAGACCACAAGAACAAAGGCAAGGACAAGCTTGTGACGCCCCCGATTCAATCATACACTAATCATGCACGCAAACATGTACGATCAAGATCAGGGACTCACGGGAAGATATCACAACACAACTCTAAAAACATAAATAAGTCATACAAGCATCATAATACAAGCCAGGGGCCTCGAGGGCTCGAATACAAGTGCTCGATCATAGACGAGTCAGCGGAAGCAACAATATCTGAGTACAGACATAAGTTAAACAAGTTTGCCTTGAGAAGGCTAGCACAAACTGGGATACAGATCGAAAGAGGCGCAGGCCTCCTGCCTGGATCCTCCTAAACTACTCCTGGTCGTCGTCAGCGGCCTACACATAGTAGTAGGCACCTCCAGTGTAGTAGGAATCGTCGTCGACGGTGGCGTCTGGCTCCAGGGCTCCAGCATCTGGTTGCGACAACCAGGTAGAAGGGAAAGGGGGGAAAGAGGGAGAAAAGCAACCGTGAGTACTCATCCAAAGTACTCGCAAGCAAGGAGCTACACTACATATGCATGGGTATATGTGTAAGGAGGCAATATCGGTGGACTGAACTGCAGAATGCCAGAATAAGAGGGGGATAGCTAGTCCTATCGAAGACTACGCTTCTGGCAGCCTCCGTCTTGCAGCATGTAGAAGAGAGTAGAGTGAAGTCCTCCAAGTAGCATCGCATAGCATAATCCTACCCGGCGATCCTCTCCTCGTCGCCCTCGTCGCCCGGTTGTATCTGGCACTTGGAAGGGTGTGTTTTATTAAGTATCCGGTTCTAGTTGTCATAAGGTTAAGGTACAACTCCGGGTCGTCCTTTTACCGAGGGACACGGCTATTCGAATAGATAAACTTCCCTGCAGGGGTGCACCACATAACCCAACACGCTCGATCCCATTTGGCCGGACACACTTTCCTGGGTCATGCCCGGCCTCGGAAGATCAACACGTCGCAGCCCCACCTAGGCCTAACAAAGAGGTCAGCACGCCGTTCTAACTCCTATGGCGCAGGGGTCTGGGCCCATCGCCCATTGCACACCTGCACGTTGCGAGGGCGGCCGAAAGCAGAACTAGCCCCCTTAATACAAGAGCAGGCTTACGTTCCAATCCGGCGCGCGCCGCTCAGTCGCTGACGTCTAGAAGGCTTCGGCTGATACCACGACATCGAGTGCCCATATCTTTCCCACGTAGTTGGTTAGTGCGTATAGACCAAATGGCCAGACTCAGATCAAATACCAAGATCTCGTTAAGCGTGTTATTAGGAAGCAACCGCGGACGCCGACCAGGGCTAGGCCCACCTCTTGCCTAGGTGGTCTCAACCTGCCCTGTCGCTCCGCCACAAAGATCCACACAGAGGGCCGTCGGGACAAAGGTCCTTTCAGCCCCCAATCCGTGAATCACTCGCGGGTACTCTTCGAGCGGACCCGACTTTAGTCACCATCTGTAGTATGTATATATGTATAGTATATACCCGGGATCACCTCCCGAGTGATCACGGCCCAATAGTATAGCAAGGCAGACTGACAAGAATGTAGGGCCAATGGTGATAAACTAGCATCCTATACTAAGCATTTAGGATTGCGGGTAAGGTATCAATGACTGTAGCAACAATGACAGGCTATGCAACAGAATAGGAGTAACCGAACAGTAACATGCTACACTACTCTAATGCAAGCAGTATAGAGAAGAATAGGCGATATCTGGTGATCAAGGGGGGGCTTGACTAGTTGCTCTGGCAAGAAGGAGGGTTCGTCAACTCCGTAGTCAAACTGGGCAGCAGCAGCGTCGGTCTCGTAGTCTACCAGAGAGAAGAGGGGGAAGAAACAATGAATACCATGCAAACAGATGCATATCGATGCATGACATGACAAGTAACGATGCTAGGTGTGCCCAATCGCGGTAGTAGGTGATACCGACGAAGGGGAAAACATCCGGGAAGGTATTCCCAGTGTTTCGCGTTTTCGGACAGGTGAACCGGAGGCGGAGAGTTGCGTGTTCTCTATGCTAGGGATGTGTGGCGGACAAACGGGCTGCGTATCCGGATTCGTCTCATCGTTCTGAGCAAGTTTCATGTACAAAGTTTTTCCATCCGAGCTACGGTTTATTTATTATGATTTTTCCAAGTTTTAGGAATATTCCAAAATCATTATTAATTCGAAATCAAATAGCTAAATGCTAGGTGCACCCAGCTCTGCGTACACAGAAGTGTACCAGAGGCTGATAGGTGGGCCAGGGGTCCCAGTTGACCAGTTAACGTTTGACTGGTCAACAAGGGGTGGGCCCCCTATCATTGGCTGTTACATTAACTAACTAGTTAATTTAGCCTAACTAGGTTATTAGAGTAATAGATTTTAATTCATTTAATTAAACCTAACTAATTAAGTTAATTAATTTAATTAACTAATTGATTAATTAATAATTTTAATTACTTATTATCATTTTTTATTCTTTTTTTATAAAATCGTTCTGGGGGGTTTGGGCCCTGACTGTCATTGGCCCTAGGGGCCTAAGCGGGTGTGGGGTTTACGGGCGCGGGGCGGAGCCGGGTGACGGGCACCAGCCTGCCCGACTGGGCGCTGAGGCCAGCGGGTGAAGGGGGCGGCGCCAGGCCCGACGTCGGTGACCGTGGCTGGAGCGGGGCGGCGCCGCGAGGCCAACCGGAGCGAAGGGATGAGCAGCGGCGTCGGGGGAGGCAGGGCGAGAGCGGGTGGAGGTGGCCACCGGCGAGAGGTAGGCTGCGGTTGCACGCGCACAGACGATGGCACGGTGAGCGCGCATCGGGCGCGGCCGGAGATGGCACCGGCGTGCACAGTGGTGGGGACCGGGGCGCGCGGTGACGAGGCGAGCCGAGGAAGGCGAGTGCGCGGCGGACGCGGGGAGAGGAGGAGGGAAAGGCAGCGGCTCACGGTGGGGAGTAGGGTCCAGGGTAGCGGGCTCGATGAAGGTTGATGCAGCAAGGTCCAGCAACGGCGGGGACGAGGTCGAGGATGGAGAGGATGGCGAGGCGGCGACGTGACGATGTCGGCGGGCGCCGAGGCCGGGTGTCAGCGGGGACGACGGGCGTCGATGGGGCGACGAGGCCTGGGGAGGCCGGCGGGATGAGGCGAGGTGACGGGGTGGCGCAGGTGGGGGCCGACGAGTGCCTGGCGACGGCGAAGAGCCGGGGGAGGCAGAGAGCGTCGGGCGCTGAGGTGGTTACCCCGATCCAGAAGGGGATCGGGGAGTGGGGATCGTGGGGGTTGGGAGTTAGGGTTTCGGGGGTGGGCTAGCGAGGATATAGGCCAGGGGGTAGTGGGCTGGCCGGCCGGCTGACTAGCTGGGCCGGTTGGCCCAGTGGGGGAGCTCCCTTTTTCTTGTTATTTTGTTTTGTCTTTATTTATTTATTTAATTTTCCTGTTACTGTTTTACTTTTAGTCTCATCTTATTTAAGTTTTATAAAAACATAAAAGTTGTACCAAAATCAGTATTACTAATTATACCTTCGTTACAAAAGTTTAAACCCCTAAATAAAATACTTTAACATTTTATAATTAATAAAAGGCATTTATTATATTGGTTATGTTGCTGTTTCATTCACATTTAAGCATCTAAACATTTTATAAAAGTGTGGTTCCTTTACCATAATTACCTATGCATTATTTGGCTCACTCCGAACATTTTAGTTATAATATTTGAAAACTTTATTGTTTGCTTCATGTTGAATTTGAATTCGAACCGGTTTCGAACTAACGCGAGATTAGCATCAGTAATCGAGGTGACGTGGCATCATTAGTAGATGGTTGATGTACCTTAATTATCCGGGCGTCACAATTCTCCTCCAGTACAAGAAATCTCGGCCTGAGATTTAAGAGGTAGTGAAAGGGGGGAGGTTTGGTAACGAATCTAGCGGGTCTTCCCATGCTAGCTTGATCTTCTCGAAGAGGCCGGTCCAATACATTGATGTCTTCATTTCTCTGCTTCAGGTCATCATGATGAAGTCGGCGTCCTTTCTTCAGGAACTCCATCGTACTTACGAAAGAATAAAGGGTGGTCATTCTGGGAGAACGGACCTCGTCAAGGTTGACTATCAGGTCGACAACATCGAGGAAGGTGGCAAAAAGTAACTCTCGAATCGAAACTTAAGAAAATATCGAGAGCAAAGTAAGGATGTATCATGGGAAGTTTCGAGCGGGCAGGCAATCGTTCGATGCCTGTTATAGGGTGTGAAAGGGTCAAAGCAACGGGAATAAGTATTGTGTCCGATATCAGACCTGAAGGTGGCTCGTGAATTACATACGAGGCCACGCGCGAGGAACAACCTTGGGAACAGGGGGTGTACAGAAGAGTCAGGTTTCGATCCCGTGGAACTGTGGTTTATGGGCCCACCATGTGGGTTAAAAGTAGGAAGGGCGGAGACGTCTTGCGTGATCATACAAGCAAGGTATGTCAGAGGGTAGCCTGTCAGTTATGTCGGCAACAACAACGATACCAAGGGCGAGGGACGAAGAGAACCATTTTCCTGCTCATTGAACGAGGCGGACCAATAGGCAAAGTTCTCGTCCATCGGTGGTTACCGGAATGTCATTAATAATAGTAACAGGATCTTACAGACAGAGTGGTACAACAAGATGCCTACCTAGGCAGGGAATTATCTCTGCTTAGTTAAGTCAGATTCAGGAAAGATTAAACAAAAGAATGGAAAGGAAAACATGATTATCAGATTAAACAGAACAATGGAAAGGAAAATTGTGATTACACACAATTATTAGGAGTATATCCTTCCCATGTACAAGCAGAACATGGCATACAGGGTAGGAGAGCAAGTACCCAACCATTCAGATAAGAGGCAAGGAATAATCAAGATGTTACCCATACAACGGTGTTTGGATAACTGACCAAGAAAATTTAGTATTGAGCTTCCAATGTTCTTATTGAAGATCGGAGTACCACAGACATGCTTCGAGATAGCATTGACATGGTCATTGGGTAAAGATCAGACTTTTCGAGTCACAACGGATCCATATCAGGAACAACTTATACAATAAGTCTTACAATTACCTCCAGGAAGAATGGATATCCTTGCAAAAGAAATTGTAATGATAGGTCCTCCAGCCAGGGGGGTGCTAGGCATGACATCATATTACTGGGTCATCAAAGGACCAACATCATAACTCCTGGAAAGTTGTCCCTACCATCATATCTGACCGAGATTCAGATCCGATTGGTGTCATGATACCTCAAACTCAGGATCCTGAGATAAAAAGGTACGACACGAATTAACGAGAAGACATCATAAGATTCTTGGGAAATGAACTATGGAAGCGAGTTTCGAAACAAGAGTTCATCAGTAAACCAAGGAGAGGATGATGAGGTGGCTGATGGGCTCAGTGACAAATCATCGAGATTTCCAAAGGACGGATTTCCACAATTATGTGAACAAGGAGATAACATTTGCCAGATCAAATGGTATAATGATGCATGCTCAAGGAAAACCTACATAATTAAACATTGGTTGAAAGATGCACCCATAATATGGGCTTAGGTAGCATGATCAATGTTTAGAATGGTGATTCAATTATCGAAAGACTTAGAATGAAACTATCGCCCATTCACTTCAAAGCAATAGGGTTGCTAGAAGTTTTGAATTCACGCGTCATAGCTCAATTGTCGGTATTCCGGTTAAAAACAACACGGGGACCGAGGAATGAACGGAGATGGCGAGAAGAGATATTATATCAAGAATTCTTAAGAGGTGGTGAAATTCTCACCACATTCTTGACAAAAAGAGATGGTAATACTCCAAGGTAATATAGAACATGAGCTAGATAGTGAGGAGCTCAAGGTATAACACAAAACACGAACAAGTTTGTGTTGAACGAAAGGAAATAAAGTGGTCGATGATAACACAAATCACCGAGAGCAAAGGGTGGTATTTCTCATCAAGAATTCGATAGATATCTTGGAAGAGCTCAGAATGTTGATGATGTTCACGACACATTTGTCGCGAGATTTCATGAAGATGTAATCGATTGGCGACGACATCAAGTCAAATGAATGATGGAGCGAAAGGTTATTGAAACCACTAGTACAGTACAAACTTGAAATCAAGCTTGTTGTCCAAGGCGAAATGATATGCCGAGGAAGATCGTTGTAAGCTTAGCTCAACATCAAAACTTGTGCTCCGAGAAGGACCAGGTAGCACAGTTTAAATTAGCATGATAATGATGTAGCCGATCAGGCTCGGAATGACGTGATGGAGTATTAAACTTCTCAACAACAAAGTACTGGAAGTACTAAATCACGGTGTTGATTTGATTCACAAATCGGTGTTCTCGGTTGACGACAACCCAGAACCCGTGGAGTGACCATGATGGGGAAAGTTACTTTCATAAGATGTAGTGTAATGGGTTGATGTCCTCGAGATACCAGGGGGTAATACTCGAAGGTCGATCAAAATAGAGGTTGGGCAGACATAATGATCTGCAGAAGGCAAGTACTTTTAACTTGTCCGAGAATGGAATCAAAGAAGAACAATCACGGTCGGAACCACGATTGCAAAGGACAAAATCATAGACACAAGATCAAATTAAGTGAATAATTATTGTTACGAGAAGCTATCATGATAAGCTCAACATCGTTTCCATGGGCATGAACACGAAGTTCAAGGTCGACTCCCACTTCTCCAATGCATAACCTTTCATTCACTTCTCGTCTTCAAAGAAGTTGTATTGTAGAAAATTATCTGGTAAAACACCAGAAGGGTATGACTTATGAAACCCTTGAGGTTCATACGGTTTTTTGGGAAGGTATAGCTTCAACCCATTAGGGCATCTTAGAAACATATACCACAAATTTCAAAAATAATTATCACCAGCTCAAAAGCAGAGCATGGTTTGGCCAAATCAGAGAATAGGATTTACCAATGGAATTAAGTATCAGTGAAAGAACTTCTCGAGGTTTTGTATACCAAGGACACTGTCGGATGATAATTCAACAAAGGATCCGACGGTCTATAATGGAGCTGATGTGAGCATTGGCACACAATCAGAGGAAGAAACAATACAAATGTATTGAATTATAGGAACAACTGACTAATTCAAAGCTCAATGTAAAGAATCATGATTTCTGATTCAAGGGATCAGAAGCAAACGCCCTGATTAAGGATGGGTAAGCTGAATAGACTTAGGGGTACAATCGACGACAATCTGAATGGTCGATAAACAAATCATGTTCAAAATGACATCTCAGCCGAAAAGATAATTTGAAAAGAATCAACCGATGATTGCGTGCATTCGCACTCATGTTGAATCAATAGGATCAAAATGACAGTGTCAAAGGAGACTAATGTGTGTTGCTAGACCTATGGGAAGCATCCATAACGCAAGCAGACAAGTATATGTAGAGCAATAGTTTTAAAGAGGATTCTCGAATGATCGGATAGAATTTCAAAGTATCATATGAAACATATGAACAACTGAGGATGGATGAATACTCGATAAGTGCGAGTAATTATTTGCAGGGGTATTCATGTGGTAAAGAACTGCAAGGCAGTAGACACAAATGGTTATCGAAACAACGATGAGTATTTCGGGGTATCTTGTAATAACAAGACCAACTGGGGATGAATGTAAGAATGACAATTGCATGTAGTTATCCACCAGGGTTGACGGTGGAAGGGGAATTGCCAACGCGATGAACACAAGTTCTCGGGTTAACAGTGGAGAGTACCTTCAGGGTCTTCTGGTGCAGCAGGCGATCATCTGTAGTAGGGGGCTCTCCGGGTGGATGTGATCACGAGATCCTAGTGTTAGTGTTAGTAAAACCATTTTAACCCGAATAGAGGAGAGACTAGAGTCCCAGAGTATAGGTCGAGGAATAGAAGATCCTAATACCACCCAATTGGTGACGTGGGCCCATGGGCCGCACAGCCAAGTTAGTAAAACAATTTTCATCGACTAGACTCAACTTCGGCCAAGGAGTTGGAAAGGGGGATTCCTACAGGCAGTCGGCTCTGATACCAACTTCCTGTTACTGTTTTACTTTTAGTCTCATCTTATTTAAGTTTTATAAAAACATAAAAGTTGTACCAAAATCAGTATTACTAATTATACCTTTGTTACAAAAGTTTAAACCCCTAAATAAAATACTTTAACATTTTATAATTAATAAAAGGCATTTATTATATTGGTTATGTTGCTGTTTCATTCACATTTAAGCATCTAAACATTTTATAAAAGCGTGGTTCCTTTACCATAATTACCTATGCATTATTTGGCTCACTCTGAACATTTTAGTTATAATATTTGAAAACTTTTATTATTTGCTTCATGTTGAATTTGAATTCGAACAGGTTTCGAACTAACGCGAGATTAGCATCAGTAATCGAGGTGACATGGCATCATTAGTAGATGGTTGATGTAGCTTAATTATCCGGGCGTCACAAAGCTTCAAAAAGAGATTGATGCATTTGAAGAAGCACCTAAGGCCTCGTTCAAGTGGGTTCCCAAGACTACGTCAAGTTCTACTTCATCAAGTACAACTACAACTCCAAGGATTCCCATCAAGATGATGTGGATCCCGAAGAACAAGAACTAGAAGAGTTCTTGAGGGTGACTCCGCCAACATTTTTCACTCATATCATTATGGCAAGAACAAGTGCAATCAACTTCCACATCTTGCACTATTTCAAGGAGTCACAAACCCTCATGTTGGTAAGGCAAGGGACAAGGTAACCTAATGATTTCATGGACATCATCTTGTGTGTGCATCACTCTATGTCTATGGATATTCTTGTTTGTTCCTTGTGGGACTAACCCATGTAGGTAAGTTGAAAGTGCAACTCACTCCACATGATTGCTCCAAATGGTCTACATCAACATTGAGCATCCACATCTTCAACACCTACATGAAGTCATCATCGACAAAACCCAAGGTCAGTTCATCCCTCTAAAAGGGGATCTCACATCTAGGGGGAGCTTAACTCTAAGAATTGAGTCAAAGCAACTCTAATGGTGTGAACACATCAATGCATTATGTAAAAGTGGTAACCCCACTTGAGCTTAAACGATGAGTATGACCTATGATCAAATGTTTCCATTTGACTCCTAAGTCAATATACTCATATATAGATGACCTAGTCATCGCCAATTGTTTGATAGATGCTAGAATTGGTTGTGCATGCTTTGCCACATATTTCATTTGCCATCTTATTGTGTGAGCATGTTGGTGTATCTTTTACTCATTCGAGGACATCCACTTGTTATTTTGATTGATTGGCTTCTTTTCTTTTTGCCAAGTGGATGGACAAGAATGCCTAAGAACCTTCTCTAGCTATCTATGCTTTTCTCGTCTCAAACTCTATTCATTCTACATCACAAAATTTGATCAAGTCAGATTCGAACCACTCTGTGTGAGGAGCACTCGGAGTCCCCGATTCGTCATAGACATAAACCTCCAAAACTTCTTTGTGATTCTCGGTCTGACCGATTCCTACATTTCGGTCCCACCGAGGTCACTAAGTCGATCTAGGTTTTCAATCTCGTGCAACCGATTTGAACTTTTCGGCCACATCGAGTTGCTGTAACTGTACACAGTTATGCATCTCGGTGCCACCGAGTTGTTCCACTGGGTCACACCGACAGGGTCGGGCTATATATAGTCACGAGCAAAAATTTGGAAATTTCTCCGAACCTCTTCGCCCGCGCAATAGCTCGCTCTGTGATCAGGGTCTCCGGATCGTCTCCTCATCGCCAGCCGCCTCCTGTCGCTGGTCTCCACCGCCGTCAACGGAATTCAACCCCGCCGTTGCCACCGTAGCGAGTTCATCGCCAAGCTAGGGTATGGACTCGATCACTGTGCTATCCTCATCTGATTCCTAGCACATTGTGTTCTTATTGATTCTTGCCACGATTGAAACACTCCTATCTAGTCAATGCAATCCGTAGAGTAGATGAGATTCGAAATTTTAGGGTTAGGTTTCCGCCGAAACCATCTCGGACCTACCGAGTTGAAAAACTCGGTCCCACCGATTTGGCTAACGCCATTGCACTAGTAACTCTCGGTCTGACCGAGAATTGCTAATCGGTGAGACCGATTTTAGGACTTTGTGAAACACTAGCAGTCTCGGTGCCACCGAGCTGAGACTCGGTCCAACCGAGTTCATCAGTTTAGGATCCAAAACTGCTTCGGTATCACCGAGTTTGAAAATCGGTTGATCCGAAATGCTTTCTGTGGAAAACTAAAACTGAATTTTTGAATCATTCTTTGCAAAAATGTCTGCATTTTGTGATGCTCATCCACTCTATCTCATCTATAACTGTTCACAGGGTCAGCAGTCAGTGTTTGCAGCATGTCAGACCAGAGTGACAGCCAGAATAGGTCAGAAGAGCAGGTTCACATGAGTGAGGGCACTAGTCCCTCAAGTTCTTCTGATGATGGCAGCAAAAGCACTCCTAGCAATCTGCCTAAAGCTGCCACCAGGCAAAGGAAGAAAAGAACCTCAGATTCTGAGGATGAGGATTATAGAGCAGAAGAGGATGAGGATACCTCCAAGAAGGTAGTGCTCAAAAAGGAGTATGGCTCAGCAAAGAATACAAAGCCTGGACTTAATAGGAAGATTCCTGCCAAGAGGACACCTATGCCTATGGTCAGAAGATCCACTCAAGTGCGTGAACAGACTGAACCCAAAGAGGCACCTGGAAAGAGAGTCACAACTTCCAAACCCAAGAAGGTTCCCACCGGAGAAACTATGAAGTTTGCCATTGAGTCAGAAGATGAAGCTGCTCAGGATAAGAAGAAGAAGAGAGTCAGAACCACTACTGCTCAGGTTGTTGGAAATCCCTCTATGAGGAGAGACTCTGAAGAGGAAGAAGAGGTTGCTGCACCAGCACCCAAGGCACCAAAGCTTATGGGTGATGCTATTAGATCAGGGGCTGCAACATCAAAGCCCAAGGATGCACCCAAAGCTGCCCCCAAGCCCAAGCTTGCACCAAAGAGGAATACCAGGAGTATTCCAGCTGCTGAGAAGAACAAGGCCCCAGTGCCTAATGTTGCTGATGAGGAAGATGAAGAAGGACAAGTTCTGAGGAAGCTCAAGCCCAAGATACCAGACCACAATGATGCCCATCCTGTGGCTGAGGACATGAGGATCAGAAAGGACTCAGGGTTGAGGCTATGGAGGATGACAGATCCATGTGTGTCTCGCCCAAGATGCGACCCTATCCTCAAGGAACTCGAAAGTCTCACCAAGGATAGAAGCGCATCTTGAAGACGCTTTTGCAAGGTGGATATCATTACATCAACATTACATAATAGATAGGGATACATACAAAAGGCATACAATGCCACATGAATACAATAATACATCATACATAAGACCAACATCCGACAACGGATGGAACACAAACAGAAGCTCAAACGACATCCACCCTGCTAGCCCAGGCTGCCGACCTGGAACCTATCCCCTAATCGAAGAAGAAGCAGAAGAAGAACTCCAGAAATAAGCAAACATCGCTCTCGCGTCAAGATCATCGCATAACCTATACCTGCAACTGTTGTTGTAGTAATCTGTGAGCCACGAGGACTCAGCAATCCCATTACCATGGGTATCAAGACTATCAAAGCTTAATGGGAAAGGAAGGGGTAAAGTGGTGAGGTTGCAGCAGCGACTAAGCATATATGGTGGCTAACATACGCAAATGAGAGCGAGAAGAGGAGCAATGGAACGGTCGTGAAGCTAGCAATGATCAAGAGGTGATCCTGAACTCCTACTTGCGTCAAACATAACCCAAAACCGTGTTCACTTCTCGGACTCTGCCGAAAAGAGACCATCACGGTTACACACGTGGTTGATGCGTTTTAATTGGCATCTGGTGTCAAGTTATCTACAACCGGACATTAACAAATTCCCATCTGCCACATAACCGCGGGCACGGCTCTCGAAAGTTTATACCCTGCAGGGGTGTCCCAACTTAGCCCATGATAAGCTCTCGCGATCAACGAAGGATATACCTTCTCCCAGGAAGACCCGATCAGTCTCGGAATCCCGGTTTACAAGACATTTCAACAATGGTAAAACCAGACCAGCAAAGCCGCCCACTGTGCCGACAAATCCCGATAGGAGCTGCACATATCTCGTTCTCAGGGCACACCGGATAAGCTAAGCGTACAGGTACCGACGAATCCAAGTTGCCAAGGAATGGTCCCGCACAGTTCTCTAGTTTGGACCAACACTCGGAGGAGCACTGGCCCGGGGGGGGGGGGGGGGGGGGTAAAATAAAGATGACCCTCGGGCTCCGGAAACCCAAGGGAAAAAGGGCTAGGTGAGGCAAATGGTAAAACCAAGGTTGGGCCTTGCTGGAGGAGTTTTATTCAAAGCAAACTGTTAAGGGGGTCCCATAAATCACCCAACCGCGTAAGGAACGCAAAATCCGGGAACATAATACCGGTATGACGGAAACTAGGGCGGCAAGAGTGGAACAAAACACCAGGCATAAGGCCGAGTCTTCCACCCTTTACCAAGTATATAGATGCATTAATTAAATAAGAGATATTGTGATATCCCAACATAAACCTGTCCATCATGGAGCAATCTTAAACTTCACCTGCAACTAACAACGCTATAAGAGGGGGTTGAGCAAAGCGGTAACATAGCCAAGCAACGGTTTGCTAGGAAGGGTGAAAAGGTTAGAGGCTGACATGGCAATTTGGGAGGCTTGAAGAACAAGTTATAGGAAGTGCAGCAAAGCGATAGAACGAAGCAATTAGCATAGCAATGATAGTAGTGAGATCCAGGGTAACGGTCATCTTGCCTGAAATCCCGCTAGGAAGAAGAACGAGTCCATGAAGAAGACGAACGGGAGTAGTCGAACGAATCCTCAAAATCGCAACAATACCGGAACTAAGAAGCAACACCGGAAACAAACAAACAACATGGTAAATGCACAAGCATAAACATGGCATGATGCACAAACAAGCATGATGCATGTCCGGTCTAATGAGGCATGGCATGGCAAAGTGCAACAAACAATACTACAAGTTAAGTGGAGCTCAATATGCAACGAGTTGCATATTAAGAAAACACCACATCAATTGTTTAGTTCTATCTCGGTTATGTACACAACAATGTTAAATGTTGTTAAACATGGCAAGGGGTGTAACAAAAGTAAACTAACTATTTAGGCAAGTTTAAACGAGGCCGGAACAACAACAAACAAATCCGGAAAATCCTCATGTCCATATTTATGAATTTGGTACTGTTCTGCCCTAAAACATATTTTATTATTGTTAAACAGGAAAATAAAGTGGACCATGTTAAACTATGCATTTTTCCACCCCATTTACATATAAAGTTTATTTAAAATGGAGCTACGGTTATTTAGTTATGAAATAAATCATTTTAACATGGCATTTGAGCAAATTTAATCAAACAACATTTTAAACATTTCAAACATGGATGAAAGTGGCATATTATGAAACTAGATAAAATTCTAAGCATTTTACATATATAAATCATTTTAATCCGATGCACCATTTGTGAGTTATTAAATGCATGATGTTTGAGGGTTTTTCTGCAAATTTGTAGTTCCCTGGAAAATTAGACAAATTCGCCGGACTGATAAAAAAACCTAAACAAGCCAAAACTGGCTAGAGCAGGCCCAATAGAAAGAAAAAAGGGAGGCACTGGGGGCCTCACCCATGGGCTTCGGCCCGTTGGTGGAGGAGGCTGGCTGGGCCTGGCAGCGGGGGAGATGGAGGGCGAGCTGGGCCTTGGCGCCTTGGAGCGGCCTGTGGTCAACGCTCGATCAGAACGAGCGTAGTGAGAGCAGGGGAAGTCAGCAGTGGCGCGGGATGCAGCAGACGTGAGGTCCAGGACGGCAACAGGCGGTGGATTCAGGCGGCGGCTTGTGCAGGACTCCGGCGAGGAGGAGGTCAAGGCTGGCGCGCGGGGCTCAGGGACGAGCGCGCCCCTCGGGTAGAGGCACAGCGGATCTTCTCGTTGAAGGGGAAGCAGATGGCAGGGGCAGGGACTTGGCAGAGGGCGGCGCTGGAAGCAGAGGAACAACGCGACGACGAGGGCGGCGCGCTGGCGTGAGGCGACAAGGAGCACTGGAAAGGCCGGATCCAGGTGCTGGAGATCGTCGGGGTCCCATTCCCGGACGGATCGAGCAGATGCGAGGTCGTCAGGGCGGCGAGCTCCTGTTCAAAAAGACACACACACACACACAGAGAGAGAGAGAGAGAGAGAGAGAGAGAGAGAGAGAGAGAAAGAAAGAAAGAGAGAGAGAGATGTGAGGCGAGGGAGAAAACGGAGAAGGAAGAGGAAGGAGGCAGGGGAGCGGGGACGGCCTGGCTGGAGAGGTCGGCGACGTGACAGCTAAGGGGAGCAGCGCGGCTGCAGGTGTTGGAGACGAGCAGGAGGAGGGCCGGTGCCTCGCGAGCTGCTCGGGGTAGGGGCTTGAGGACGGGCGTGCTGCGGGAGGATGAGGCCGGGAATGAGCCTCCTGCTCGATCTGGAGACAGGCGCGAGGATGGTTCGAAGGGAGGAGGTGGAGGCTGCTGGCTGGATGGAGCCGATGGTTGTGGGGCGAGCGCTGGTTGGCCCAGTGTTGAAGACGAGGTGGAGCGGTGGTTGCTGCGGGAGGAGATCCCGAGGAGGGAGGTGACCGGGTGGAGCTAGTGGCGGCGCGATAGGACAAAGGGGAGGATTTCTAGGGTTGCTGCCTAGGGGATTGGTCTATATATAGCAAATGGACTTTTGGATAGGGGCATTTGGTCCCTCCGATCATAATCGGACGGTCCCGGATAAATAGGCTAGGGAGACCAAATAAGAAAATGGAGATGTTTTAAAGATGTTTGGGGATGAACCGAATGCAACGGTGATGACTGAGCGGGTTGGGTTCAGGAAAGTTTCGGATACGCGCAAGAGGGGTCTATGCATTGTGGAGAACATTAAGTGTCCAGACAAGAGGGACTCGAAAACCCGGTTGGTCTCGGAACGGTCAATGTAGGCAAGGGGGAGGACGCGGCAACTACAAACGAATGCAAGCTTTATGAAAACATGTGGATGCAATGCACATGATGCCATGAGATGAAATGCATGACATGAACAAAACGCAAAACAAAAGACAAAACCCAACCACGAAGGAAATATCATAACGCATCTCCGGAAAAGGCAAGAATTGGAGTTACGAATATGGAAAGTTGTATCCGGGGCGTTACAACACTCCACCTCTACGAGAGGATCTCGTCCCGAGATCTAGGATGGCACCAGAGAGAAACGGAAGATGAAGAGAAGAGGTAAAACTAAGTTGCTTCTTTGACGAACGAGTGAAAACACGAACCTTGAGAGGTTGAGCAATTTTAAAGAAATAGTACAACAGAGATGAACGAGATTGCAACCAATCCGTTAGAAAAGATGAACAAGGAGTATTACGAGAACTAGAAGGTTGCAAAGACATGAATCAAGAGTTTAATGGACAAGATAGAATTCGAAACCACTGCGGTTAAAACAAGATGGGAGAGGAAGAATTCGGGCAGCACTCCGGTTGAACATGGAAGGAATAGAAACATGAGCTTGAGAAGATGGGATGATACTTGATGAAATCAACAACACACTGCGTCCGGAACTATTGAAAGAATGGCACAATGGGTAAGAAGGATTTTAGACAGCACTCGGGTTGAAAATAGAGGCAAAACTTGACAAGATGAAAGAACTTGAATTAGAACACAACACTCCGGTTAAATGGATAAGCAAGAGAATAACATGATCTTGACAAAATGAGATGATGGGTCAACGAGAGCAACATCACAATGCCTCCGGAAGAAATGAAAGAATGGAATGGAATGAACGGAGAGAAACAAGATCTTGAAAGAGCACGCTTACAAGAAATGCTAGAACGGAGTTTTTGGAAAACCAACAACGAAACGAATAAGCTTGTAGTGGGCTTATGGAAAACATCCCAAGACTAAGAGGTGAAATTCTGCCACTAACGAAAAACAATTGCTTGTTTGAGATCAAGGAAGAGATGAAAACTTCTTTCGCCGAGAGGATAGGAGAAAACTCGGATCATTGATAAGCACCACAAATAGCAACATTCCTTAGGGAAGGCTTTAGGTGAAATCTATACCAAGATAACTCCAAAGAAGAGATTGATGGATTTAAAATACCTCATTCTTGACAACATGTGAATCGCGAAGGGAAATTGTCAAGAGTGACATAACACCACCTCAAAAGATAAGATTGAAAGAATTGGACTTCGGAATGCAAGATGAAGAATGCTTGAACTCCTCCAAACAAAACATGTGTTCAACACCATGTTTATTTTAGAGTATAGCTTGGCGGGTCATAACTTCAAGAGAAATCTTGAAGAACAATTGAAGAATGAAAGGAATCCTTGATGAATCACTATGTTGATCCTCCATGAAGAACTCCGGATAGGAAATGATAACATAAAAGAATTGAAGGTTGAAGCGAACAAGATTGAAGCCTTGCAATGATATAGATGGAGCTTCGTGATGAGACATCCAAGAAAACTTGGAACTCCGGAAAAGAAAGGTGAGCAACTTGAATCGAGAATATGATATGATGACCAACTCCGGAAAGAAAGTTGAATCACTTGTAATCAAGAATTTATTCATCATGAATAATCTCCGTAAAAAGAATTGAGTCACCTTGAGGAAATAAGAATAAGATTTATTGTATGCTTATCCTCCACCAATTAAATTGATGGGAAACAACGGATTTGCATACTACTTATTTGCGTTGAAAAAGATTAAAGGGGGAATATAGCGCGAAATTTGGGAAGGTCTTCATGAATCACCGGTAGGATTTGGAAAGAACGAATTAATTGATATGCCGACAAGGAATAGGAATGTTGAACGAACCACCGTAAGAATTGAAAATGAAAGTAGGAAAGGCACAATTCACCGAGAAGAATTGGAAAACGAATGAAGATACCTGAGGGGATTTAGATACATGAGAACGAAGAGAACATGAACTGATTAGAGGATATTTGAACGATTCACCGGTAAGGTTTGGAGAACGATAGCTACACGCTGAGAATGAAGAATTATGACATGACGGCCTTCGGAGGAAAAAATGGAAACAACTCATGAAATGCTCCGGATGGTAAGAAAAGAATTGTCACAATCAAAAACAATTATGATGATGGCATGAAGCTATAACCATGAATCTTCAAGAGAATGGACAAGATTTAAGAGAAACTCTTCTTCGGTCTTCGAATGTTGAGAATGATGAGAACCACCATGAATTGTTGAGATACTCCGGGAGAATGAAAAACACAGAGGTTGAGCCAACAATAAAAAATAATTTGAAAGAGATCTTGTAGAAGGCATGTGACTGATGATAATTCATTCTTACGTCAACTTTGAAAAAGAATTATAGAATAGCTCCGGAAAAAAAATTAGAAGAGTCAGGTAAGATCCTGGGAAAAGACCTGTGGGTTAGGGCCCACTCAAAAGAAACACCATTGAAATAATTTTGAAGAGAGATTGCACCGGTTGAATTAAATGGCTTGAATGAGATAACAACCTCGAAATATCTTGAATGGATTGAGAATGGAAACACAAGTCTTTTGAGATATCTTCAGCGCTCCAGAACAAATGAATAGGAAGAAGTGAATGATTGAGAGGTGCACCAGCATGAGAAAGCATTTGACACGAGGAAAGGAATATGATCAACACTGAAAGCTTGAATTGGATCCGCCGGAGAAGAAAAAAGAACGAAGGATGATGAACTTGAAGCTCGTGAGCATCTTCACGACGGATCACCGGATCAGAATATTGATTGAAAAGAGTGAAGTGACTTCACATGAATAAATGGATACTTGATTAAAATAAATGAGTCCTTGAAGAAAAGGGTGGGTGGGCGGGAAAACAAAGGCAACTTGGGGAAGGTGAAACAAACACCGTTGAGAAAACTTAGAATTGATCTCGCAAATGTTGAAATGATCAGATCCACTTGAAGAGAAGCACACCGGTTGGAAAGAATTGACATGACAATCTCAATGATCAAAAGGATTAGTACTCCCATAGAAATATGAGAACACCGTTTAGGAAATGTATGGATTCAACACTTGACATCGAAGCAACTCGAATACCACAAATAAAACAAACCAAAGGATTGGCTTGCAGAAATAAGCCGGAACAAATACATATGATAGAGATTTAGCCAATCCCATATCATGCATCTGTCAGAAAGATATTCTAGGAGCTACTTGAATTCCCACCTATAAACTCCCGAAATTTTTTGCTTATGCAATCTGGTGTTGGGGATACAGGGGAAGCAATATATCACACCCAAACTAACAATCCCTACATCCAGCTGTATCCATCCGTCAACACATAACCAAGAAAACTCCGGAAATCGTGTACATCAACCTTCGAAAAGCATCCGTTATACGAGCTACGGCAATACTCCCGAACTCCCCAGTACTGGGTGACGTCGAGGTTATCTCACCAACAACTGCATAAAAGAGATTTTCGATGTCGGCAAAACTCAGGTATTCCAGAACTGCAACGATAAAATTGTGACGACAACACCTCGGAGCTCAACTCCCCGGGACACTGCCACAACCCCTAAATGTCAGGAGGCACCAAGAACAATGTTCTCGTCACAAAACCATCGGAACGATTCCAAGATACCCGTGTGATCCTAAATTTTTTTTAGTGAAATTTGAGGGGAGGAAAGACAAAACATCTACGTCAGGAGGCCTCACCAGAGCGACGAAGGGACTGAGGAGTAAAAAGAATCCTACTCTCCAATATATATAATCCTAAGACTAAAAATAGTTTTCTTCTAGACTCAACAACGGCCAACAAACAAGGGGGCTCCTATGGTCGGTCGAGGCTCTGATACCAACTTGTCACGCCCAAGATGCGACCCTATCCTAAAGGAACTCAAAAGTCCCACCAAGGATAGAAGCGCATCTTGAAGACGCTTTTGCAAGGTGGATATCATTACATCAACATTGCATAATAGATAGGGATACATACAAAAGGCATACAATGCCACATGAATACAACAATACATCATAGATAAGAACAACATCCGACTACGGATGAAACACAAACAGAAGCTCAAACGACATCCACCCTGCTAGCCCAGGCTGCCGACCTGGAACCTATCCCCTAATCGAAGAAGAAGCAGAAGAAGAACTCCAGAAACAAGCAAACATCGCTCTCGGCGTCATGATCATCGCATAACCTGTACCTGCAACCGTTATTGTAGTAATCTATGAGCCACGAGGACTCAGCAATCCCATTACCATGGGTATCAAGACTAGCAAAGCTTAATGGGAAAGGAAGGGGTAAAGTGGTGAGGTTGCAGCAGCGACTAAGCATATAGGGTGGCTAACATACGCAAATGAGAGCGAGAAGAGGAGCAATGGAACGGTCGTGAAGCTAGCAATGATCAAGAGGTGATCCTGAACTCCTACTTGCGTCAAACATAACCCAAAACCGTGTTCACTTCCCGGACTCTGCCGAAAAGAGACCATCATGGCTACACACGCGGTTGATGCGTTTTAATTCGTATATGGTGTCAAGTTATCTACAATCGGACATTAACAAATTCCCATCTGCTACATAACCGCGGGAACGGCTCTCGAAAGTTTATACCCTGCAGGGGTGTCCCAACTTAGCCCATGATAAGCTCTCACGATCAACGAAGGATATACCTTCTCCCAGGAAGACCCGATCAGTCTCGGAATCCCGGTTTACAAGACATTTCGACAATGGTAAAACAAGACCAGCAAAGCCGCCCACTGTGCCGACAAATCCCGATAGGAGCTGCACATATCTCGTTCTCAGGGCACACCGGATAAGCTAAGCGTACAGGTACCGACGAATCCAAGTTGCCAAGGAATGGTCCCGCACAGTGCTCTAGTTTGGACCAATACTCGGAGGAGCACTGGCCCGGGGGGGGGGGGGGGGGGGGTAAAATAAAGATGACCCTCGGGCTCCGGAAACCCAAGGGAAAAAGGGCTAGGTGAGGCAAATTGTAAAACCAAGGTTGGGCCTTGCTGGAGGAGTTTTATTCAAAGCAAACTGTCAAGGGGGTCCCATAAATCACCCAACCGCGTAAGGAACGCAAAATCCAGGAACATAATACCGGTATGACGGAAACTAGGGCGGCAAGAGTGGAACAAAACACCAGGCAAAAGGCCGAGTCTTCCACCCTTTACCAAGTATATAGATGCATTAATTAAATAAGAGATATTGTGATATCCCAACATAAACCTATCCATCATGGAGCAATCCTAAACTTCACCTGCAACTAACAACGCTATAAGACGGGGTTGAGCAAAGCGGTAACATAGCCAAGCAACGGTTTGCTAGGAAGGGTGAAAAGGTTAGAGGCTGACATGGCAATTTGGGAGGCTTGAAGAACAAGTTATAGGAAGCACAGCAAAGCGATAGAACGAAGCAATTAGCATAGCAATGATAGTAGTGAGATCCAGGGTAACGGTCTTCTTGCCTGAAATCCCACTAGGAAGAAGAACGAGTCCATGAAGAAGACGAACGGGAGTAGTCGAACGAATCCTCACAATTGCAACAATACCGGAACTAAGAAGCAACACCGGAAAGAAACAAAAAACATGGTAAATGCACAAGCATAAACATGGCATGATGCACAAACAAGCATGATGCATGTCCGGTCTAATGAGGCATGGCATGGCAAAGTGCAACAAACAATACTACAAGTTAAGTGGAGCTCAATATGCAACGAGTTGCATATTAAGAAAACACCACATCAATTGTTTAGTTCTCTCTCAGTTATGTACACAACAATGTTAAATGTTGTTAAACATGGCAAGGGGTGTAACAAAAGTAAACTAACTATTTAGGCAAGTTCAAACGAGGCCGGAACAACAACAAACAAATCCGGAAAATCCTCATGTCCATATTTATGAATTTGGTACTGTTCTGCCCTAAAACATATTTTATTGTTGTTAAACAGGAAAATAAAGTGGACCATATTAAACTAGGCATTTTTCCACCCCATTTACTAAAGTTTATTTAAAATGGAGCTACGGTTATTTAGTTATGAAATAAATCATTTTAACATGGCATTTGAGCAAATTTAATCAAACAGCATTTTAAACATCTCAAACATGGATAAAAGTGGCATATTATGAAACTAGATAAAAATCTAAGCATTTTACATATATAAATCATTTTAATCCGATGCACCATTTGTGAGTTATTAAATGCATGATGCTTGAGGGTTTTTTCTGCAAATCTGTAATTCCCTGGTAAATTAGACAAATTCGCCGGACTGATAAAAAAAACCTAAACAGGCCAAAACTGGCTAGAGCAGGCCCAATAGAAGGAAAAAAGGGAGGCGCTGGGGGCCTCACCCATGGGCTTCGGCCCGTTGGTGGAGGAGGCTGGCTGGGCCTGGCCGCGGGGGAGATGGAGGGCGAGCTGGGCCTTGGCGCCTTGGAGCGGCCTGTGGTCAACGCTTGAACAGAACGAGCGTAGCGAGAGCAGGGGAAGTCAGCGGCGGCGCGGGATGCAGCAGACGTGAGGTCCAGGACGGTAGCAGGCGGTGGATTCAGGCGGCGGCTTGTGTGGGACTCCGACGAGGAGGAGGTCGAGGCTGGCCCGCGGGGCTCAAGGACGAGCGCGCCCCTCGGGCAAAGGCACAGCGGATCTTCTCGTTGCAGGGGAAGCAGATGGCAGGGGCAGGGACTTGGCGGAGGACGGCGCTGGAAGCAGAGGAACGACGCGACGACGAGGGCGGCGCACTGGCGTGAGGCGACAAGGAGCACGGGAAAGGCCGGATCCAGGCATTGGAGATCGTCGGGGTCCCGTTCCCGGCCGGATCGAGGAAGGAGGCAGGGGAGCAGGGACGGCCTAGCTGGAGAGGTCGGCGACGCGACAGCTAAGGGGAGCAGCGCGGCTGCCGGTGTCGGAGACGAGCGGGAGGAGGGCCGGTGCCTCGCGAGCTGCTCGGGGTAGGGGCTTGAGGACGGGCGTGCTGCGGGAGGATGAGGCCGGGAATGAGCCTCCTGCTCGATCTGGAGACGGGCGCGAGGATGGTTCGAAGGGAGGAGGTGGAGGCTGCTGGCTCGATGGTGCCGATGGTGGCGGGGCGAGCGCTGGTTGGCCCGGCGCTGAAGACGAGGTGGAGCGGTGGTTGCTGCGGGAGGAGATCCCGAGTAGGGAGGCGACCGGGTGGAGCTAGTGGCGGCGCGATAGGACAAAGGGGAGGATTTCTAGGGTTGCTGCCTAGGGGATTGGTCTATATATAGCAAATGGACTTTTGGATAGGGGCATTTGGTCCCTCTGATCATAATCGGACGGTCCTGGATAAATAGGCTAGGGAGACCAAATAAGAAAATGGAGATGTTTTAAAGATGTTTGGGGATGAACCGAATGCAACGGTGATGACTGAGCGGGTTGGGTTCGGGTAAGTTTCGGATACGCGCAAGAGGGGTCTATGCACTGTGGAGAAGATTAAGTGGCCAGACAAGAGGGACTCGAAAAACCCGGTTGGTCTCGGAACGGTCAACGAAGGCTAGGGGGGGGGGCGCGGCAACTACGAACCGATGCAAGCTTTATGAAAACATGTGGATCCAATGCACATGATGCCATGAGATGAAATGCATGACATGAACAAACGCAAAACAAAAGACAAAACCCAACCACGAAGGAAATATCATAACGCATCTCCGGAGAAGGCAAGAGTTGGAGTTACGAATATGGAAAGTTGTATCCGGGGCGTTACAATATGCCTCAAGGAGAAGAACTGCTGTTGATTACAGGTTCCATACAAAGGAACAGCAGGACTTCTATGAGACAGTCTTATTGGACAAGAAGCCCATAGTGTGTGATATGAGGTGGGTCGACTGGACCTACATGAAAGATAATGAAGAACACTATCCTAGAGTGCAAGATAATTTTGTTGCTTGTGGAGTTGCAGATTTTGTTGGGAAAAAGCTCACCAACTGGAATGATGAACTTATCATGCAATTCTACTCCACAGCACACTTCTATCCAGATGGAAGGATAGTTTGGATGTCTGAAGGTACAAGGTACCAGTCAACAGTTGAGGAGTGGGCAAGTCTGATAAATGCCCCAAAGGAGAGTGAAGATGACTTGGATATCTATGCCAAGAAGAAGATGGACCACAATTCCATGGCACACATGTACAAGGAGATCCCAGACCAAGCTGTTGAGACACATAAGTTTGGATCAGTCCACTTCCTTCTTTGAGGGCTGCCAACTATCAACTGGATCCTAAGGCACACTCTATTGCCTAAGTCTGGTGATCACAACATGATCAGAGGGCATGCAATCAACATGTTGCATTTGTTTGATGTGCCACAGAAATTCAAGGTCATGGGCCTTATGGTAGAGACCATTAAGAGGACTGCAGCAGACCAGAAGACGAGTTGTGGATATGCCCCTCAGATTTAGGAGTTGATTAACTCAAAGATGGGCACATGCAAATATCTATTGGATAAGGAACACTTTCCTCTCTATCCAGACTTTGAGGACAATGAGGTTGTCATGAATGAGAATGATCCATCATCAGTACGAGCTCAAGAGAAGAAGGAGAAGGCAAGGAAAGAGAAGGCTGCCAAGATGCCAACTCAAGAGAAGGCATCTGAGTATTTCTTGAAGAACAAGCAGGAGCAGCTTGGTTACTTGATAGCATCATCTCTGAGGATTGAGAAGGGATTGGCCACCCTCACTCGAAATCAGGAGAGCTTGGAAAGAATCATGGAACTCAAATTCCATGATCTAGATGTCAAAGTAACTGAGATTCAGTCAGTTGTGGAGCAGCTCCAGGAGCACATGCAGGAGAGGCAGCGTAGGACTACCACAAATGTATTTGCCAGAGTACCTAGAGCCTAGAGGTTAGTTGCAGTGCCTGTGACAGACACCAGAGCAACATCATCTGCACCAGCTACAACCCCTACAGCTCCAGTGCAACCAGCTCTAGCGTCAACTCCTCTAGCTCCGTCCACTTCGACTGAAGCCTTCGTTCTTGGAGTTATCCGGACACCACCACCTGAAGATCAAGCCTGAGAGTCGATCTAGCACTATGCATTTTCTATGAACTTTTTGGTAACTTGTTGCCAAAGGGGGAGAAAAATTTATAGATCATAGGCTTCAAGAGAGAGAGTGTTGCTTTTGTTCTCTCTTGCTTTGCTTTGGTGGTTAAACTTGTTTGCTTTTGATTGCTTGAGATACTATGCTTGTGAGACATTGATGATCATGTGTTTGATCATAAGCTACACTTATGCATGTTTGATGATATTATCCTATCTATCCTATGTGATCATTCACTTTGCTTGGTGATGAGTGCATGTATTCAATCTTTATCATTTTGAGCGCTCCACCAATATGTATGTGACATGGAAGAGTAACCCATGAGCCTAATTCCTTGTGCATTTGCAGTCCAAAGCAAATTTTAAACTATGCACAAATTTAGGGGGAGCTCTTGCTTATCACATACTTCTCAAAGCGACAATGTTGTTCAATCTAATTATCATTTGTCGAAGCTTTGATCTATATTTTGTCATCAATTACCAAAAAGGGGGATATTGAAAGTGCAACTATCCCTAGGTGGTTTTGGTAATTCATAACAACATATAGCTCATTGAGCTAATGCTATTCAAAGACTATTATTTCAGGAAAGCTCAATGAATGGCATGGCATGGATGATGAAAGTGGATCCCTCAAAACACTAATGACAAAGGATTGGCTCAAGCTCAAAAGCTCAAGACTCTTCATTTTATATTTTAGTGATCCAAGATCACATTGAGTCTATAGGAAAAGCCAATACTATCAAGGAGGGATGAGGTGTTGCTTAATGAGCCTCTTGCTTCATGTGCTTAGTGATATGCTCCAAAACCCTCAGCTACTTTCTCACATCCACAAATGACCTAAACCTAAAGCCAAAATCGGTCACACCGATTCCTTCTATCCAGCGCCACCGAGTTTGAATGTCATAGCCACTGCCACAAACCCTAGGCAAATCGCTCTTACCGATAGGGATCTCGGTCTCACCGAGATGGGATTGTAATATCTCTGTTTCCCTTTGTAACGTTTCGGTCTAACCGAAGTGAGCGATCGGTCCCACCGAGATTGCAATGTAAACTCTCTGTTTCCCTTTTGTAACATTTAGGTCTCACCAAAAAGAGAAAATCGGTCCCACCGAGTTTACCTGACCAACTCTTTGGAAAGCTTATTACCAAAATCGGTCTCACCGAGTTTGTGTAATCGGTCTTACCGAGATTACGTTATGCCCTAACCCTAACCGAATCGGTCTCACCGAGTTGCATGTCAGTCCCACCGAAAATCCTAACGGTCACTAGGTTTGCTAAATCGGTCCGATCGAGTCTGTTGAATCGGTCCCACCGAGTTTGGTAAATTGTGTGTGACGGTTAGATTTTGTGTGGAGGCTATATATACCCCTCTACCTCCTCTTCATTCGTGGAGAGAGCCATCAGACTAAACCTACACTTCCAACTTACCATTTCTGAGAGAGAACCACCTACTCATGTGTTGAGGCCAAGATATTCCATTCCTACCATATGAATCTTGATCTCTAGCCTTCCCCAAGTTGCTTTCCACTCAAATCTTCTTTCCACCAGATCCAAATCCTATGAGAGAGAGTTGAGTGTTGGGGATACTATCATTTGAAGCACAAGAGCAAGGAGTTCATCATGAACGCACCATTTGTTACTTCTTGGAGAGTGGTGTCTCCTAGATTGGCTAGGTGTCACTTGGGAGCCTCCGACAAGATTGTGTAGTTGAACCAAGGAGTTTGTAAGGGCAAGGAGATCGCCTACTTCGTGAAGATCTACCGCTAGTGAGGCAAGTCCTTCATGGGCGACGGTCATGGGGGGATAGACAAGGTTGCTTCTTCGTGGACCCTTCGTGGGTAGAGCCCTCCGTGGACTCACGCAACCGTTACCCTTCGTGGGTTGAAGTCTCCATCGACGTGGATGTACAATAGCACCACCTATCGGAACCAGGCCAAAAACATCCGTGTCTCCAATTGTGTTTGAATCCTCCAAACCCTTCCCTTTACTTTCTTGCAAGTTGCATGCTTTAATTTCTGCTTCCTATACACTCTTTGCATGCTTGCTTGAATTGTGTGATGATTGCTTGACTTGTCCTAAGATAGCTAAAATCCGCCAAACTCTAAAATTGGGAAAATGTTAAGTTTTTAATTGGTCAAGTAGTCTAATCACCCCCTCTAGACATACTTCAAGGTCCTACAGTTTAGTAGCACACAAAGTGTTCCTCCGGTAAACGGGAGTTGCATAATCTCATAGTTGTAGGAACTTTGTATAAGTCATGAAGAAAGCAATAGCAACATACTAAACGATGAAGTGCTAGGCTAACAGAATGGGTCAAGTCAATCACATCATTCTCCTAATGATGTGATCCCGTTAATCAAATGACAACACATGTCTATGGTTAGGAAACATAACCATCTTTGATTAATGATCTAGTCAAGTAGAGGCACACTAGTGACATTATGTTTGTCTATGTATTCACACATGTATCATGTTTCCGGGTAATATAATTCTAGCATGAATAATAAACATTTATCATGATATGAGGAAATAAATAATAACTTTATTATTGCCTCTAGGGCATATTTCCTTCAGTCTCCCACTTGCACTAGAGTCAATAATCTAGATTACATAGTAATGATTCTAACACCCATGGAGTCTTGGTGCTGATCATGTTTTGCTCGTGGAAGAGGCTTAGTCAACGGGTCTGCAACATTCAGATCCGTATGTATCTTGTAAATCTCTATGTCTCCCACCTGGACTTGGTCCCGGATGGAATTGAGGCGTTTCTTGATGTGCTTGGTCCTCTTGTGAAATCTGGATTCCTTTGCCAAGGCAATTGCACCAGTATTGTCACAGAAGATCTTCATTGGTCCCGATGCACTAGGTATGACACCTAGATCGGAAATGAACTCCTTCATCCAGACTCCTTCATTTGCTGCTTCCGAAGCAGCTATGTGCTCCGCTTCGCATGTAGATCCCGCCACGACGCTTTGTTTAGAACTTCACCAACTTACAGCTCCACCGTTTAATAAAAACACGTATCCGGTTTGCGATTTAGAATCGTCCGGATCAGTGTCAAAGCTTGCATCGACGTAACCATTTACGACTAGCTCTTTGTCACCTCCATAAATGAGAAACATATCCTTAGTCCTTTTCAGATATTTCAGGATGTTCTTGACCGCTGTCCAGTGATCTACTCCTGGATTACTTTGGTACCTTCCTGCCAAGCTTATTGCTAAGCATACGTCAGGTCTGGTACACAGCATTGCATACATGATAGAGCCTATGGCTGAAGCATAGGGAACATCTTTCATTTTCTCTCTATCTTCTGCTGTGGTCGGGCATTGAGTTTGACTCAACTTCACACCTTGTAATACAGGCAAGAACCCTTTCTTTGCCTTATCCATTTTGAACCTTTTCAAAACTTTATCAAGGTATGTGCTTTGTGAAAGTCCAATTAAGCGTCTTGATCTATCTCTATAGATCTTGATGCCCAATATGTAAGCAGCTTCACCGAGGTCTTTCATTGAAAAACTTTTATTCAAGTATCCTTTATGCTATCCAGAAATTCTATATCATTTCCGATCAACAATATGTCATCTACATATAATATCAGAAATGCTACAGAGCTCCCACTCACTTTCTTGTAAATACAGGCTTCCCTAAAAGTCTATATAAAACCATATGCTTTGATCACACTATCAAAACGTTTATTCCAACTCCGAGATGCTTGCACCAGTCCATAAATGGATCACTGGAGCTTGCACACTTTGTAAGCACCTTTTGGATCAACAAAACCTTCCAGTTGCATCATATACAACTCTTCTTCTAGAAATCCATTCAGGAATGCAGTTTTGACATCCATTTGCCAAATTTCATAATCATAAAACGCGGCAATTGCTAACATGATTCGGACAGACTTAAGCATCGTTACGGGTGAGAAAGTCTCATTGTAGTCAACTCCTTGAACTTGTCAAAAACCTTTCGCAACAAGTCGAGCTTTGTAGACAGTTACATTACCATCTGCGTCAGTCTTCTTCTTGAAGATCCATTTATTCTCAATGGCTTGCCGATCCTCAGGCAAGTCAACCAAAGTCCATACTTTGTTCTCATACATGGATCCCATCTCAGATTTCATGGCTTCAAGCCATTTTGCGGAATCTGGGCTCATCCTCGCTTCCTCATAGTTCGTAGGTTCGTCATGGTCAAGTAACATGACTTCCAGAATAGGATTACCGTACCACTCTGGTGCGGATCTTACTCTGGTAGACCTACGAGGTTCAGTAGAAACTTGATCTGAAGTTTCATGATCAATATCATTAGCTTCCTCACTAATTGGTGTAGTTGTCACAGGAACCGGTTCTTGTGATGAACTACTTTCCAATAATGGAGCAGGTATAGTTACCTCATCAAGTTCTACTTTCCTGCCACTCACTTCTTTCGAGAGAAACTCCTTCTTTGGGAAGGATCCGAATTTAGCAACGAAAATCTTGCCCCCAGATTTGTGATAGAAGGTGTACCCAATAGTCTCTTTTGGGTATCCTATGAAGACACATTTCTCCGATTTGGGTTCGAGCTTATCTTGTTGAAGTTTCTTCACATAAGCATCGCAGCCCCAAACTTTAAGAAACGACAACTTTGGTTTCTTGCCAAACCATAGTTCATAAGGCGTCGTCTCAACGGATTTTGATGGTGCCCTATTTAACGTGAATACAGCCGTCTCTAAAGCATAACCCCAAAATGATAGCGGTAAATCAGTAAGAGACATCATAGATCGCACCATATCTAGTAAAGTACGATTACGATGTTCGGACACACCATTTCGTTGTGGTGTTCCGGGTGGCGTGAGTTGCGAAACTATTCTGCATTGTTTCAAATGTAAACCAAACTCGTAACTCAAATATTCTCCTCCATGATCAGATCATAGAAATTTTATTTTCTTGTTACGATGATTTTCCACTTCACTCTGAAATTCTTTGAACTTTTCAAATGTTTAAGACTTGTTTTTCATGAAGAAGATATACCCATATCTACTCAAATCATCTGTGAAGGTGAGAAAATAACGATACCCGCCGCGAGCCTCAATATTCATTGGATAACATACATCAGTATGTATGATTTCCAATAAATCAGTTGCTCGCTCCATAGTTCCGGAGAACAGCATTTTAGTCATCTTGCCCATGAGGCACGGTTCGCAAGTACCAAGTGATTCATAATCAAGTGATTCCAAAATTCCATCAGTATGGAGTTTCTTCATGCGCTTTACACCGATATGACCTAAACGGCAGTGCCACAAATAAGTTGCACTATCATTATCAACTCTGCATCTTTTGGCTTCAACATTATGAATATGTGTATCACTACTATCGAGATTCAATAAAAATAGACCACTCTTCAAGGGTGCATGACCATAAAAGATATTACTCATATAAATAGAACAACCATTATTCTCTGATTTAAATGAATAACCGTCTCGCATCAAACAAAATCCAGATATAATGCTCATGCTCAACGCTGGCACCAAATAACAATTATTTAGGTCTAAAACATCCCGATGGTAGATGTAGAGGTAGCGTGCCGACCGTGATCACATCGACTTTGGAACCATTTCCCACGCGCATCGTCACCTCATCCTTAGCCAATCTTTGCTTAATCCGTAGTACCTGTTTCGAGTTGCAAATATTAGCAACGGAACCAGTATCAAATACCCAGGTACTACTGCGAGCATTAGTAAGGTACACATCAATAACATGTATATGACATATACCTTTGTTCACTTTGCCATCCTTCTTATCCGCCAAATACTTGGGGTAGTTCCGCTTCCGGTGTCCAGTCTGCTTGTAGTAGAAGCTCTCAGTCTCAGGCTTAGGTCCAGACTTGGGTTTCTTCTCTTGAGAAACAACTTGTTTGCTGTTCTTCTTGAAGTTACCCTTCTTCTTCCCTTTGCCCTTTTTCTTAAACTGGTGGTCTTATTGACCATCAACACTTGATGCTCCTTCTTGATTTCTACCTCCGCAGCCTTTAGCATTGCGAAGAGCTCGGGAATAGTCTTGTCCATCCCTTGCATATTATAGTTCATCACGAAGCTCTTATAGCTTGGTGGCAGTGATTGAAGAATTCTGTCAATGACACTATCATCAGGAAGATTAACTCCCAGTTGAATCAAGTGATTATTATACCCAGACATTTTGAGTATGTGTTCACTGACAGAACTATTCTCCTCCATCTTACAGCTATAGAACTTATTGGAGACTTCATATCTCTCAATCCAGGCATTTGCTTGAAATATTAACTTCAACTCCTGGAACATCTCATATGCTCCATGACGTTTCAAAACGTCGTTGAAGACCCGGTTCCAAGCCGTAAAGCATGGCACACTGAACTATCAAGTAGTCATCATATTTTCTCTGCCAGACGTTCTTAATGTTGTCAGTTGCATCTGCAGCAGGCCTGACACCCAGTGGTGCTTCCAGGACATAATTCTTCTGTGCAGCAATGAGGATAATCCTCAGGTTACGGACCCAGTCCGTATAATTGCTACCATCATCTTTCAACTTAGCTTTCTCAAGGAACGCATTAAAATTCAACAGAACAACAGCACAAGCCATCTATCTACAACAAACATAGACAAGCAAAATACTATCAGGTACTAAGTTCATGATAAATTAAGTTCAATTAATCATATTACTTAAGAACTCCCACTTAGACAGACATCTCTCTAGTCATCTAAGTGATCACGTGATCCAAATCAACTAAACCATGTCCGATCATCATGTGATATGGAGTAGTTTCAATGGTGAACATCTCTATGTTGATCAAATCTACTATATGATTCACGTTCGACCTTTCGGTCTCCATGTTCCGAGGCCATATCTGTATATGCTAGGTTCGTCAAGTTTAACCTAAGTATTCCGCGTGTGCAACTATTTTGCACCCGTTGTATTTGAACGTAGATCTTATCACACCCGATCATCATGTGGTGTCTCAGCACGAAGAACTTTCGCAACGGTGCATACTCAGGGAGAACACTTCTTGATAATTTTAGTGAGAGATCATCTTAAAATGCTACCGTCAATCAAAGCAAGATAAGATGCATAAAGGATAAACATCACATGCAATCAATATAAGTGATATGATATGGCCATCATCATCTTGTGCTTGTGATCTCCATCTCCGAAGTACCGTCGTGATCACCATCGTCACCGGCGCGACACCTTGATCTCCATCGTAGCATCATTGTCGTTATGCCATCTATTGCTTCTACGACTATCGCTACCGCTTAGTGATAAAGTAAAGCAATTACATGGCGTTTGCATTTCATACAATAAAGTGACAACCATATGGCTCCTGCCAGTTGCCGATAACTTCGGTTACAAAACATGATCATCTCATACAATAAAATATAGCATCACGTCTTGACCATATCACATCACAACATGCCCTGCAAAAACAAGTTAGACGTCCTCTACTTTGTTGTTGCAAATTTTACGTGGCTGCTACGGGCTGAGCAAGAACCGTTCTTACCTACGCATCAAAACCACAACGATAGTTCGTCAAGTTAGTGTTGTTTTAACCTTCGCAAGGACCGGGCGTAGCCATACTCGATTCAACTAAAGTGAGAGAGATAGACACTCGCTAGTCACCTTTAAGCAAGAGTGCGCGTAACGGTGAAACCAGTCTCGCGTAAGCGTACGCGTAATGTCGGTCCGGGCCGCTTCATCTCACAATACCGCTGAACCAAAGTATGACATGTTGGTAAACAGTATGACTTGTATCGCCCACAACTCACTTGTGTTCTACTCGTGCATGTGACATCTACGCATAAAACCAGGCTCGGATGCCACTGTTGGGGAACGTAGTAATTTCAAAATTTTCCTACACACACTCAAGGATCATGGTGATGCATAGCAAGAGAGGGGAGAGTGTTGTCCACGTACCCTTGTTGACCGTAAGCGGAAGCGTTATGACAATGCGGCTGATGTAGTCGTACGTCTTCACGATCCGACCGATCCAAGTACCAAACGTACGGCACCTCCGAGTCCAGCACACGTTCAGCTCGATGACGATCCCCGAACTCCGATCCAGCAGGGTGTCTGGGATGAGTTCCATCAGCACGATGGCGTGATGACGATGATGATGTTCTACCGACGCAGGGCTTTGCCTAAGCACCGCAACGATATGACCAAGGTGGAATATGGTGGAGGGGGGCACCGCACACGGCTAAGGAACGATCACGATGATCAACTTGTGTGTCTAGAGGTGCCCCCTGCCCCCGTATATAAAGGAGGGAGGGGGGAGGTGCGGCTGGCCCCCTAGGGGTACGCCTGGAGGAGTCCTACTCCCACCGGCAGTAGGGTTCCCTCCTCTTGCCTTGTTGGAGAAGGAAAGGGGGGAGGGAAAAGAGGAAAGGGGGGCGCCGCCCCCTTCCTTGTCCTATTCAGACTAGGGGGGAGGGGGCACGCGGCCTGCCCTGGCCGGCCCTCCTCTTCTCCCTCATGGCCCATGTAGGCCCATTAACCCCCCCCCCCCCCCGGGGGGGGGGGGGGGTTCCGGTAAACCCCCGGTACTCCGGTAAAATCCCGATTTCACCAGGAACGATTCCGATATCCAAATATAGGCTTCCAATATATCAATCTTTATGTCTCGACCATTTCGAGACTCCTCGTCATGACAATGCGGCTGATGTAGTCGTACGTCTTCACGATCCGACCGATCCAAGTACCAAACGTACGGCACCTCCGAGTCCAGCACACGTTCAGCTCGATGACGATCCCCGAACTCCGATCCAGCAGGGTGTCTGGGATGAGTTCCATCAGCACGATGGCGTGATGACGATGATGATGTTCTACCGACGCAGGGCTTTGCCTAAGCACCGCAACGATATGACCAAGGTGGAATATGGTGGAGGGGGGCACCGCACACGGCTAAGGAACGATCACGATGATCAACTTGTGTGTCTAGAGGTGCCCCCTGCCCCCGTATATAAAGGAGGGAGGGGGGAGGTGCGGCTGGCCCCCTAGGGGTACGCCTGGAGGAGTCCTACTCCCACCGGCAGTAGGGTTCCCTCCTCTTGCCTTGTTGGAGAAGGAAAGGGGGGAGGGAAAAGAGGAAAGGGGGGCGCCGCCCCCTTCCTTGTCCTATTCAGACTAGGGGGGAGGGGGCACGCGGCCTGCCCTGGCCGGCCCTCCTCTTCTCCCTCATGGCCCATGTAGGCCCATTAACCCCCCCCCCCCCCCCCCCGGGGGGGGGGGGGGTTCCGGTAAACCCCCGGTACTCCGGTAAAATCCCGATTTCACCAGGAACGATTCCGATATCCAAATATAGGCTTCCAATATATCAATCTTTATGTCTCGACCATTTCGAGACTCCTCGTCATGTCCGTGATCATATCCGGGACTCCGAACAACCTTCGGTACATCAAAACTTATAAACTCATAATAAAACTGTCATCGTAACGTTAAGCGTGCGGACCATACGGGTTCGAGAACTATGTAGACATGACCTAGAACTGTTTCCGGTCAATAACCAATAGCGGAACCTGGATTCTCATATTGGCTCCTACATATTCTACGAAGATCTTTATCGGTCAAACCGCATAACAACATACGTTGTTCCCTTTGTCATCGGTATGTTACTTGCCCGAGATTCGATCATCGGTATCCAATACCTAGTTCAATCTCGTTACAGGCAAGTCTCTTTACTCGTTACGTAATGCATCATTCCGTAACTAACTCATTAGCTACATTGCTTGCAAGGCTTATAGTGATGTGCATTACCGAGAGGGCCCATAGATATCTCTCCGACAATCGGAGTGACAAAACCTAATCTCGAAATATGCCAACTCAACATGTACCTGCGGAGACACCTGTAGAGCTCCTTTATAATCACCCAGTTACGTTGTGGTGTTTGATAGCACACAAAGTGTTCCTCCGGTAAACGGGAGTTGCATAATCTCATAGTTGTAGGAACTCTGTATAAGTCATGAAGAAAGCAAGAGCAACATACTAAACAATCAAGTGCTAGGCTAACGGAATGGGCCAAGTCAATCACATCATTCTCCTAATGATGTGATCCTGTTAATCAAATGACAACACATGTCTATGGTAAGGAAACATAACCATCTTTGATTACTGAGCTAGTCAAGTAGAGGCACACTAGTGACATTATGTTTGTCTATGTATTCACACATGTATCATGTTTCCGGGTAATATAATTCTAGCATGAATAATAAACATTTATCATGATATGAGGAAATAAATAATAACTTTATTATTGCCTCTAGGGCATATTTCCTTCACGACGAGCACGCAGCGAGCGGCATGGTACTGAGATTGTCCACACGCGAAACAATGAGCTTGATTACCTCTGTGGGGAGCGAATTCCAGCCACTCTTTCGGTGAACACTGCTCAGTTCTGCCATTGTTAGTTCTTGGGTTTTGGACGAGGGGGGGAGGCGCCTTAGCGGGGATGGAAGATTGGACGAGATTATGTGTGGACAAAGATGGAGAAGCGAATATGTGCTACGGGAAGTGGACAGGTGATGATGACTACAGCACGCCACTTAACTTATGAGACACATACCAGCAGCGTAGGGTCATGTTGATGCAAGACAACTTGCTTGAGTGATCACAGTACTGGTACTCCCTACAGTGCTATGCCCTAACTTGCTTGAGTAGAGTAGTAGAGTAGGGCTCTGCTCTACTACTAGCACCGGAGAAGTAGTATACTCTAATCTAAATTAGTTACAAACTTCAATGCCCGAGCATGGAACGACTACGAACCATGCTCAAAGACCGTGTCTACGTGGTGTTTGGACTTATATGCAAAAAAGCAAGATGCCCGTGCATTGCACGACACACCATTATCACCAACTCGGTTTTTTCTCTACTCCTACTCCTATAAAAGACTCAGTTGGTGATGATGGAGGCGAGGAGGCGTGTTCAGCCTGGGCGTGCAGCGGACGACGCAACACTATTCGATTTGTTATAAAAAACAAAGAAGAGTAGTAGAGATAGAGACATAGGGAGGAGCACGAGGTTGTGGGAGATAAGGATGAATGAGGCAAGGCCTTATCTGTAAATGTGGAGAGAGGTGCGGGTATCTTTTGTACAATTGTCATAGTTGGCTTTCTATCCGTCAGATATAGATCGGACGGTCTATATTACAAGATGGCAGGCATACCATCATCACCAACTCGGTTTTCTATAAGAGTAGATATAGATAGATAGAGACTAGGGAGTACTAGTAAGGACACCATCTACTGCTTCGTGTACTACTCCTGCGCTCCATTCGGCGGCCGCAACGTCCCCTACAGCCACTCCCTCCTGTGCTACATTCAGCGGGCGCTATTGAAATATGGGGAGCGCACACTCACGACTACTGGCAGCCACGACTTCACCGATGACGACTTCTTCCCCAACCTCGGCAACCTCTTCCTCAACGACATGGGCGATAACCTCAACGCCAATGGTGCTGCTCCCGTTGCACCATATGTGTTTCTGTCCTTCCTATTCGAAATCGTGGTAGAATTCATGTTTCTACTCTGTATCCTACTACCATGCTAGTCCACATGATTAGTTTCATCTCTATTATAGCCGTCATGATTTATTTTGTGCTTATTCGGATTAAATCTCGTAGTAACTTGCTCATATATTCAACTGGCGCAACGTCCCCTACAGCCACTCCCGTTTCATGGACGGCCTGGTCGATGCCTCCAAGGAGCCCTTCGTCCACTGCTATGAGTGCCCGATGCCGTTTTGTGGCTCGCCGGCGGGCATGGTGCATCACCTCACAGATGCGTGCAGCGGTCACTGCTGGCCCTTGGCGGAGAACATCAAGTATGAGACGTGCTACCCGTTCACCATGCCGGAGTCGCTGGAGGATCACCGCCGCCTGCTAGTCTCGGAGGAGGACGACAGTGTCTTCCTCTTGATCGTGGGCACCGGCGAGGCCCGCGCAGGCCGCCGCCCCGTCTCTGTAATGTGCATCAGGGGCGACGCCGCTGACGCTGACACTGACACGAGGCCGATGTATAGGTGCGTGGTCAGTGTTTCTACCCCTCCGGATCGCGTGGGCGGCAACACCGGCCTCATCGAACGGACTTGGACTCTGGGGAGCTAGGACTATCCCGCCAATGTGGACTTGGAAAACCCATGGCATCCTTTACCCGCCGACGCGGTGCACGGGGACTCCAAGGAGGTCCACCTGGACATACACATTATCAAGTTAAATGTTGATCATTAGTCTTCGCTCAATGTAATCCGCTGTCTAAGCATGTGGAGACTTCCATGCAGGATCTTGCTCTATTGGAGTATCGCGCATGAATAAAAGTGTATCCGTTTATGGTTTAGTCTAGAATCTTCCATGTATGGATTTTTACTACAGTACTGGTGAAAGACTTACGATGAACCATTTCTTACATCTCCTTTGCCCCCTTGCAAGTCATCCTGATTTAATCCCTCCGTCTAGGTGTATATGGGCATGGTTAATATTACTTAATAGCATAGCCAACTGTTGACTATAAGAAAGTGCCATGTCATCTGTAGCCAACATGTATAACAATCGATACTCAAAAACTAATTCTTAAAGATCATTTCTTGCGAAGCACAATAAGTGTTATTTCTTCACAAGTTTTGGATGCAGGTTGAACAGCTGAACGCTTTTGTTCGCAAAAGATACCTTTTTATCTATTTCACCCGGATATTTGTGAGCTCTAGAGATGAAATAATATCCGAAGAAACCTATCAATACCCGTTACACATGAGATGACCCCCACATCCTTTGTCAAAATAAGCAACTGCCCGATCAATGCATTTCACTCTTCGGTGCAACGCACGGGCACCTTACTACTATAGATTAGTACGACCAAAAATTGAACTAACATTATATATAGTACGATAAATGCTGATGCATGTCACCTAAAATTATATCATTCAAAACTATGTTCAAATATGAATCCAAAGATATAGTTTTTGTTGACATGCACTAACATTTTGTCAATTAAATCTTCAGTCAAATTCAATGGGGGACTAATAAACCACGACCGATGTAGTAAAAGTGTAGAGGGCGGCGCTACATGGGAGTCTCACCTCTCACCCCACTCGTGGCGCGGCAGTAAAGCCGTCATATCACAAAACCCAACCACTCCCAGTAATAAGTGGCCTGGTAAAATAAACGGACAAGCAACCATCACATCCCTCCGTCTTTTTTGCATTTCATCTCTCTGCATTTACTTTCTCCGGTTCATCTCGCACACTCAGTCCCTAGCTACTAATCCTAGGGCCAGTTCTTTTGGCGGCTTCCCCAGCTTTTCCCACAAGACTAGTCACAGTGGAGAGTAACAATAAGGCGCCTCACTCATTTATTTGGGCTTCTAAACTACTACTCCATCCTGGTTTATACCTCGCCATTGTAATCTGTGCTAAATTTTGACCAAAGATTTAACTGATAAAATGTTACTCCCTCCGTCTAGGTGTGTAAGTCATCTTACGAAAACCAAATAATCCCAAAACACTTAGGCGCGGTGCATTAACTTCTACCTCATTTCTTGTTTCTTGACATACTCCCTTCGTTCCTAAATATAAGTCTTTATAGAGATTTCAACTAGTGACTACATACGGAGCAAATGAGTGAATCTACACTCTAAAATATGTCTATATACATCCGTATGTGGTAGTACATTTGAATATCTAAAAAGAGTTACATTTAGGAACGGAGGGAGTATCAACCAATAAGAGATAAAGAGTGTGCATGCTTTTAATGACTTGAGATATCAAACATGACATGCAGTGGTTAGTTCATTGCATGCAATACTATTAATTAGCAAATAAACATTAACGTTTCTCGTTTTCTCCTCCTCCTTGGTCACGGTGAACAGCCTAAGATGACTTACTCACCTAGACGGATGGAGTAGTGCATGTGACATGCACTAACATTTCATTAGTTAAATTTATGATCTAAATTTGACATAGATTACAATGGGGACCAATAAACCAGGACAGAGGTATTAGTTATGGGATTACTAATCTATAAGCCTAAAAGAACTGGCCCCTGGTACTCCTACTAGTAGTAGTACTCAAGTTGGAATTCCAATTGCACGGCACAACTTTTTAGGCAAAAAATTCGATACAGGGTGTAGGAAGCAGTTTGGGAATTTGCATGCCTTTCCAACCAGTGAGATACTCCGTACAAAGTACGACAGAGAAATAACCACAGAGAAGGAAGCTAAAAGTAAACAATCAAACGAGCATTTTTGCATTTGTTTTGCATTGAATCGTTTCACAAGCTTGACTAGTGTTGTTTTTCTACTTTTACAAAAACCGCATCATAATGTTAAAACGTGCATTTGCACGTACATAAATAATAGTAGTACTCCCTCCGTCTAGGTGTACAAGTCTTCCCTCCTTCTTGGTCACCGTGCACAACCAAAGATGACTTATTGACCTGGACGGAGGGAGTAGCACAGTCTGCAAGCATATATCGAGAGAGACGTGTAGTCCGATAGTATATAGTAAAGTTTGTGCTATATGCACGTACTTGCAAAATGCGGAATAATACACAAGGTTTCCAAACTTTCCCTTTTACATACTTAATTAAGGATGCTAAAAATTCCTGAATGTTCGGGATTTATCATTTGCGTCCCAAAACTAATGAGATCGCCTTATGAACCAAAAATTATACTCGTCCTAAAAGCCATGGCGCTCGCAGGAGCACTTGCGGTGTGCCACGAGTGCCCTGGTGCGCGGCCGTTTCCCAGCGCGCCGACACAATGCCTCTTCCTCAGCCTCGCAACTCGCGAGGTGCTGATTGGCGGCTTGCCGGCGGGTGAGCGCGATCTCACCGGTGTGATGATCCGGTGCCAACAGGTACTCCTCCTCGCTGGAAGCGTGCACCCAGTCCATGTACCGCCAAGCATAGATGAGGCGCTTGGGCCCGACTGCACTCAGGGCATTGGCACGGGCGTCCTCTGCCACCCTCACGGTCCTCGCACGAGCCTTCTGCCAAAGAGCCAATTGCTTGACTCTCTCGGACGCGACATAGGCCTCCCAGGCAGCTTGTTCTGCGGTGCGCTTCTCTTCCTCGGCCTTCTTCTCCGCCTCTTTTTTGGCGCGCTCTGCTGGAGGCAAGGCCTCCCACAAGGCGACATCCGTTTCTTTCCAAAGCTCCTCAAGGCTGGGGGGCTCGGCGGGCGGCGCGGTGTTCTCCTTGTAGCGGGGAGCCAACGCGTCCTCCGACGCGCGTGCAGGCGAGATTGGAAACGCCGACGCGTCCATCTCAACGCGTCGCGGCGAGGAGCGGAACGCCGATGTGTCCTCCTCGACTAGTGGCAGCGAGGAGTGGAACGCTGACGCGTCGCGTCGCAGCGAGGAGTGGAACGCCGATGCGTCCTCCTTGACTAGTGGTGGCGAGGAACGGAACGGCGACGCGTCGCGTAGCGGCGAGGAGTGGAACACCGATGCGTCCTCCTCGACTAGTGGCGGCGAGGAACGAAACGGCAACGCGTGACCATCCGCGCGGTGCAGCGAGGGGCTCCTAGGGCTTGGGAGGGGCGATGCCATGGTGGTCGACCTGAGAGGGAGAGGGAGGAGATAGCGATGAACGTGAACGTGAGGGGGAGGAGATAGCGATGTTGTGGGAGGCGCATTATTTATAGCGAGCAATGGTACACCTACGTAAGATATGGACTGAGCTGCACTGACTTAACTGCAGGTCCAGTTGCGTCACTGACATGTGGGCCAGTCCCCTGTTGGGCCCATATGTCAGTGACCCAATGCACCTGAAGTTAAGTAAAAGCTATGTGGGCATATTTGTTGGAGTAAATTACGGGGGAGCGAAGGGGTGGAAATATTGCTGGTCACAACGGGTTGGACGAGCATGGGGGGAGGAGAGTCATGCATGCAGATTTTTTCACATGGGGTTTGGCAGGCATATTGTTTCCACGCGTGGAGAGGAAAAGATTTGGAGACAAACGGACTTCCTACAGGTATGGGGAACGGTGCATAATAAGTCATCTTGCATGCCGGGCTAGGTATAGTCTCAAGTCATTAAAAACATACACGCCCCACACATGTTCATATTTCAAGGTGCACTAAATTATTGCATGCGATGATTAAGGCTGGCCATAATGGTGGTATCTTAGCTGGTATCATGCACACGAGAATAGCAAACATGCTGATGTGGCAAAGAATTAAAGAAGAGAGGGGGGTTAGAGTAACTAGTGTTCATACATGCATTGGTAAACACATTTTTTTGTGAAGAACGACAACATTAGTTGAGTACTTTTGCAGACTTCAAAAACTATTCCACCGCCTCTACTATCTTGCTAAGAGTAGGTGAAAATTTTGAATCGAGCCCTTTAAACTAGAAGGGAGGTAGTGGTACTCTAATAGCTAGGTGCGGTGCATTAACTTCTACCTCGTTTCTTGTTTCTTGACATATCAACCAATAAGAGATGAGGGTGTGCATGCTTTTAATGACCTGAGACTATCAAACATGACATGCAGTGGTTAGTTCATTGCATGCAATACTATTAATTAGCAAATAAACATTAATGTCTCTCATTTTCCCTTCCTCCTTGGTCACGGTGACCAACCTAAGATGACTTACTCACCTAGACGTATGGAGTAGTGCATGTGACATGCACTAACATTTCATTAGTTAAATTTATGATCTAAATTTGACACAGATTACAATGGGGACCAATAAACCAGGACGGAGGTAGTAGTTATGGGATTACTAATCTAGAAGCCTAAAAGAACTGGCCCCTGGTACTCCTACTAGTAGTAGTACTCAAGTTGGAATTCCAATTGCACGGCACAACTTGTTAGGCAAAAAATTCGATACAGGGTGTAGGAAGCAGTTTGGGAATTTGCATGCCTTTCCAACCAGTGAGATACTCTGTACAAAGTACGACAGAGAAATAACCACAGAGAAGGAAGCTAAAAGTAAACAATGAAACGAGCATTTTTGCATTTGTTTTGAATTGAATCGTTTCACAAGCTTGACTAGTATGTCAAATCAATATTTTTACACTCATTATAAAACATAGTTCTTATACTCATTATAATTAGTATTGTAGATATTGATATTTTTAGTATAAATTTGGTCGTGGGATTTCATTGATGCCTGTCAAAGCATGGAGGAAGCGGAGCTTAGGGCTTGCATTGCCAGTCTCTACATAGGTATTTCTCTTCATAATCCTGTAATTTTAGAGACTGATTGCGTTGGGGGGACTATGATAGGTCTCCTATGCGTGACCTGTAGATGAAAGCGTTGAGCATCTCAAAGTTGATCAACAATCTTCAATTGTCAAAGATTAGCCGTTCGGCCAATAAGGTGGCACACTTAATCGCTAAGTATAGCTTTGACAATAGATTAGATGGTATTATTGTAAATAACGTACCGCCCTGTGTGGTGAATATTGTACCGAATGAGTGTACTGGCGTGGCTGCTTAATTAATATAAGGTGGTGTTCAAAAAAAGTATAAATTTGGTTAAACACTTTGCAAACGGTTGACGGGAGTAAAAAGGACCAGAGGGAGTATCATGCATGCGGAGTAGGCAAAAAAAATTGCTCATTTATAGCCGGTCAAAGTCTCAAAGGGCGCGACCGCACGAGGGAGGCGAAGGTCGTCGGAGGCTCGACGATTAACGGAATTAAGTGAAGTTACATCCACGCGCCGGCATGGCGTGCGAATTGGCAGAAGCTATATCGTCAGACCTACGATATGGGTCTAGTAGACATGACATCTAGTGGGTCCCGCATAGTTCTCGAGATTTCTTTGGGGACTTGCAGCCATTTATCCACCGGGCAAGCCAGCAACCCCACGCCGTTCACACGCCCTACTCGTCCCCGTCTTCTACCTCACAACAGTTCGCTCCCAGTCGTCCCGTCCTTTCACATTAGTTTGCTCCCAGTTTTTGCGGGGTACAATAGTTCAACTTCTCCTAACCCTCCTCCAAAATCAATGGCCTCCCAAATCTCCATGGTCGCCGCTGAGTACCAGGTTAGAGCCATCACCGGCGATCAACTCATCATCATCTACACACGTGGATCCGCGACGGTGAAAGCATGGCTTGCTTGCTTCCTACGCATGTTCAATAGTTCAACGGATGAGTGGGTTGCTGGGCTAGATGTTGAGTACACCACAGTCCTGGGACGAGAGAAGGATCTAAAGGACGAAGAGAGGAAGAAGCCCGCCATGATCCAGGTTTGCATACATAACGTTTGCTTGGTCTACCACATATGCCATGCCGACATTGAGTGCCAGGATTTTAAGAACTTCCTCAAGGACAAAAGAGTGAAATTCGTTACTGTAGGCTTTAAGAACGACAGGGATGTCCTGCGTCGGAAAGGTCTCGTTGTAGGCCAGCCCTTCGATCTCTAGAAGGCAAGCCTGGTGTCCTCCTCTCAACCTTCAATGCTGACCCTGGCAGTAGCCATGATTGATCCTTCGTACGCTAAACTGAAGAAACTTCATCACGAGTTTCATCATGCATGGGAGTCAAAGACATTAGATGAAGATCACATCCTGTACGCAGCAATGGATGCCTACCTTTGTTTAAATATCTACAAGGGATGGATGAAGAAGCAGAGCCCAGTGTGCGGTTCAAGCAAAGAAGCATCGGCGAAGAGGAAGAGGAAGAGGGACGAGGACGAAGTCGAGGACGTGGACTCGGACTTCGAGTAGGTGGCAGTGCCGTCGCTCATGCTGGTTCTACTACAGTGTCAAGCGGACTAGTTGCTTAGTTGTAAGTGCATCTAGTGCCCCTTAGTGATTTTGGTGTATTGAAGACTTATAGGTTAAGGGACTAATGTGTTTATGACTGTACACATGTCTATAAGTCTATGAGGAGTTTGATATTTACAGAGAAAGTCGACCCCTAAAAATGAATATCTTCGACTGACGATTTTGGTATTCCTGAAGACTTTCATGAAGACTTTGAAAGTGAAGAAATTGGTGTGTCCGTGAAGACTTGATATTCATTCAAGGGATATGAAGCTTGAAGACTTTCATTTTCATAGTTTTGTTTTTCTTCTTCTTGAGTCATAGGAAACACCGTACTGTTAAAGGGGGTCGAGGAAATACTAAGGAAAAATTTCCATGTGATGCTCAACTCAAAATCCTACACCTACCAATCCCTTCAAGTGAAGCCATTGGAAATCTCATACAGTTCAATCAATTTCTTCTGTGACAGAGACGAAGTTCTTCTGGTCGCTAAGGAATTTGTTCTGACTGAGGAGTTAGGAATTCGCCAGTGCGGATTGCCTACACAGTGAGGAACATGATAGCCCTGAGGAATTTGAGAGTCAAAATTCCGACCGCTGCTGTGCTACGCACCAGCTGTCCCAAAATATCTTATCCACCTAACGGTCATATCATCGAAGGGCATTTATGTCCTATCATGTCGGGCTGCTCCCTAGGCTATAAATAGCTGCCCCCTACAACCACTAGCTGGTTGGCTGCTCCGAGAGAAACTGACACTTGTCTTTTGAGAGCAACCCATCCTCCGAGGACTTTGAGCAAAAATCATGGAGTGAGGAAAAACCCAAACCCAAACACCTACAAACCCAAAGTGATTGAGCATCACTGAAGAGATTGATCCTGCGTGGATCCGATGCTTGTTACCTTTGAAGACTGTGCTTCTTCCAGATGGTTAGGCGTCATGGTCTAGAGCATCCAAGAGGAATTGTGGATCGCCGAGTGACCGAAGTCTGTGAAGGTTTGGAAGTCGCCTGAAGACTTACCACGAGTGATTGGATGAGGTCTGTGTGACCTTAGTTCAAGGAGAATACGGTGAGGACTTGTTGTCCTGAGCTGCGTGCTCAGCGACTGGGTGTCCGAGACTGTGTGTCCTCGAGTTTAAATACTCAGCCGCTCCAACCAGACGTACAACTAAGACAGTAGTTGGAACTGGTCTACGAAATCATTGTCTTCACCAACCTTACTAGTTCTATTTCCTCAACTCTTTCATTTCTTCATTACTGTGTTGAGTGATTGTTCATATCTGTGTTTGAAGACTTTGACTGAAGACTTTCTCAATTTCCTCAGTTCAATTTCTTTAGTCTGTTTTCATCTTGTGTTATCCTGTGTTTACGCTTTCTGTACTCTGTGTTTGTCTTCATTTCATCATGATGACTACGTGTGTATTCTGTCATGCTTACTTCTGAGTACTTATTCCGCTGCAAGTAGTTCTTCGCTAAGGAATTTCCTCACCGGCAAATTCCTCAGTGAAGAATTCATAAAAATCGCCTATTCACCCCCCTCTAGTCGATATAATGCACTTTCATTAGTTTATTTTCAAGGATGTGTTGTGCTGAGGCCCCAGCAGAACTATGTCTATGTTCTTTCTCATTATTTGAACTCTTTAGTACGTACAGTAGTACTAGTACTATGTCTTACTACTGTTCTTCTTGCAGTTGGTACTACTACTCGTATCTTCGTGTTCCTACTGTACTTAATACGTTCGTACTAGTAGTATAATTTGGGTCAGTCGATTTGTTAAAGAAGTTTGACGGAGCGAAGGAAGAAGATGACACAAGAGGTGGAAGAAGCCCTTCTAGCCATCCATGTTGCATCAAACGGCTCAAATGAGTCGACTGACCCAAATTGCTCCTTCAGATTGCAGGATCCACGTGCCATTTAAGGTCTCGAAGGTAGATTCCGCGTCCGCACCTGGTTTGCAGGCTTGACGCGCGTGCGACCGGCTTCCGCCGCGACAACCACCATGCGCGCCTCCTCCACGCGGGCAGAGACGACAATGACACGCTAGTTCCTCCTCGCCGGCGTGCTGGAGCACGCGCTTGTCCTCCTCTTCGTATGCTGCGTGCATAGACGCGGCTCCACCAGCTGCTCGCGTGCTTGGCAGCGCGGTGGCATGGCGAGGAGGGACTACAGGCGACGTGAGCGGGCGAGCCTTCGGCTTCATGGCACAGGGATGTCGGCGACATGGCGGTGATGGGCGAGAAATTGTTGGCCGGAGCAGGCGGGTGCTGGCATGCGCAACGGCGGCGGCAACATATTGATGAGTACGCGTGTGGGAGCTTACTTTAGTTTTATATAAGGTTGGTCAAACTTAAAAGAAAACCGTACTAGTACACGTAAACATTAGACTTAGGCAGTGCTTTTATTAGTTTTTTTTGAAGATAGTACCACAACCAAGATACGGAATCCTGTGCAAGCGCGTGAACCGCGGCCGCGCGGTCGATCGAATGGTGTGTCACCGTGTCCTGCTCGAAGGACATCCACCGAACCTTTTTGTGTGTGTGAAAACAATCCTCGAATATTACTCAACTTTTTCTTCCTGGGAAAGTTCTTGACGCTGCAATATTTCCATATATTTGAATTTAGCTCCAGTTTGTGTTTATTTGGATTTGGACGTTTTAGGTGTGCCCTAGTTTTTTTTAATACTTATTTTGTGTGTGTGACTGAGAGAGAACATGTGCATGGGTCCATATGTGTGTTGTGGCGGAAGGGAAATGTGGAGACGGTGTGCGTGTGATACAGACATAGAGAGGTGTGAATGTGCAAATGTTCATGCATGAGTGAGACATAGACAGATGTCGATACATTGTGTATACATGAGAGAACGGTCTTCTAGTTTACTTGTGTGTGTGTGTGTGTGTGTGAGAGAGAGAGAGAGAGACAGACAGAGACACACAGAGAGAGGAGCATCCGTAACACAACAACCATCTCTCTCGATTCCTCCGTCCCTCGCACGATCACATGAAACACATGCATCAACGCGCACATTTTGACACCCTCACCCGGCCCCTGCCCACCTCAAGGCCCACACAATCTCTTCGTGAATACCCATTTCTCTCCTTAGGTTTGTTTTCTCTGAATATCTGACACACACACACACACAAACACACACACACCCACACATACACACACACAGACACACGCAGCACAACACACACACACACACGCACACACACACACACACACACTCCCCCGAGCACACAATTCATCCCCATCCAAGGTTATACGGCGACCACTCTCGCTTGTGCTTCTTTGCACCCCAACATGCACAACACCTCAATCTTCAAAGAGGGCATCGAGCAGATCGAAGACAGCGACCACACTGCGCTAGAGAATGCGGGTCATTTGGAAATAGGGTGATGTGACGACGGCTGACTGACTCCTCCCCCCACCCTCTCTCTCTCTTGCACAAAATTACCAATCCCTCTCTCCCCCGCACAAAATTGTCAATCCCTCAAACCACGAGATCCTTCCCCTCTCATTCATGTGTTTCCAGCTTTCTCATCAAACATGTTGTCTCTTCTCCTTCCACATATACAGAATCCGGATGCACACGCATCTCACATATATTACATGTCTCCATCTTTCTCATAGACCTAAGTACTTCCTCTCTCTTTCTCTCTCTCTCTCTCTCTCTCTGTCTCGTTAGGTTTGTCTCCTAATCTCTCGTCCACATACATACAATCTTTCCCGCCCTATCTGCTCCATCTTCAAAAGCTCTCTCTGCACATTTCATTCACACATTGGGATATGTCAAAATGTTGCTTCTATAATGGCTGATGTAGAGTTATGGTTATTTTTGTTGCATCCTACAAAGTAATAACTATGAAATGCATTTAGATTCGCATTTGACTGGGATTATGTGAGTTTGAGCATGTTGTGAAGTACTATAGACCTTGTATACATCTTGGGATTCGACAATGATTGTAACTATTGAATTGTATAGACCATTACATTCGAAGTCAATAGCCTAATATATTTATTTCACAATTTCAACAAATGATTAGTTCACTACAAACTAAAAAAACAAATGTGTACTCCCTCCATTTTTATTGAAGTCCGCGTATTAGCATTGGTCAAAGTCAAGTTTTGTAAACTCTCAGAAAGCTTTTAACAAAAAATATTAACATATACAATAACAAATAAATACCATTAGATTCATTATTGAATGTACTTTCACATCATACATATTTGTTATGGTAAATATTTATATTTTTATATAAACTTGGTCAAACTTTAGGAAGTTTGACTTCGGTCAAACCTAATATGCAGAGTTTACTACTACTACTCGCTAGTTGCTTAGCCAAATCACTCAACACGCCACACGGGGAGTCCAGTGTCACAAAATTTTGAGGTCGGCGGGAAAATCTCCCGCGACCCTGATTCGAGCAGTGGGAAGTTACCATCATAGCCTTCGGAACAGGCCTACAGATGACACTTGGTAGGGGGCTGTTTTCGTAACTTCAGGTTCACCCTACCCAGCGAACCCCACCCCGGCACCTAGAGTAGTACACCTGAATACTCCCCATTTTCTATCCCCACCGCAAAATAGACTTCTCCACGGCACCGCAACCTTCGTGCTCCTCCCCTTTACATCAGCGCACTCGTCCACCGCAGTGCATCTGCCTCATCGATGACCTCATACGCCGCACTGGAGCCGGTCCACCTCGTCGTCGTACACGGAGCCTCTTCCCCAGCATCGTCTTCCACGGTCTCGGATCTGCTTCCCGGAAGCCGACGCCAAGCGCAGAAGTACCACCGTCGTGGACAAAGAACTGACTCCCGTTGCCGACCATGACTCACAGAGGCCGCCGCGACCATTGTTCTCCTCCTCGATTGGTAATGTGTGTATTGAATCACTTAGCAGTACATGTGCAGTTCCAATTTTGTTCATACCTACCCTTCAAATTTCCTGGGTGCTATTGTTCCCGTAAAAGTAATTGGTTATAGCCTACATTGTCCAACAGAATATCATCTTGTAATTGTGCGTCGCTCATGTATCGCGTTGTGCTTGGGTAGTTTTTTCATCTCCAACCAGTAGTGTGGCAAATGATGGAAAGGTTTTTAGAACTAGCAAGATGCCCATGCGTTGCACGCATCAAGATGCATTTGTATGAGTAGTTTATCTTGTGGGAGAAAAGGATGAACGAGGGAAGGCCTTATTTGCAAATCTGGAGAGGGGTATGGGTATCTTTTTTGCAAAATTCCCATTTGTTTCCTTCCTATCTGTCAGATATAAATAGGACGACCTATATTGCAAGAAAAAAAAAGTATAGAGAAAAAAATTAGAAAGTAAAGGAAGTAGAGATAAATGTTAAATATTAAATATAAAATAAATATAACAGTAGAGAAGAGAGTAGAGATAGCAGAGACGTCGGGAAAGGATCGCGTGCGCGCGGGAAAAAGCGGCCGGGCGTGTGCTAGTTTTGGCGCGCGGCGTCCGGCGCGCTTTATAATATCCAACGCCCTCCCACCGCTCTGTGCCTTGCCACCGCTCTGTGCCTCGCCACCGCTCACTCCTGTAACGCCCCGGATCCGATGCGCCAGGTGTCCGCCAGTTATTCGCCGTTGTTGCCATGTCATTTGCTTGCGTGTTGCATTTTATCATGTCATCATGTGCATCTCATTTTGCATACGTGTTCGTTTATTGCATCCGAGCATTTTTCCCGTTGTCCGTTTTGCAATCCAGCACTCCTATGTCCTCCGGTGTCCCCCTTTTGTCTCTTGTTGTGAGTGGGTGTTAAACTTTCTCGGAATGGCCCAAGATTTGCCAAGCGGCCTTGGTATAGCACCGGTAGACCGCCTGTCAAGTTTCGTGCCATTTGGAGTTCGTTTGATACTCCAACGGTTAACCGGGTAACCGTAAAAGCCTCTTTTGTTTGCAGCCCAACACCCCTTCCAAAGTGGCCCAAAACCCAGCAAACTCCCCTCCATGCTCTTGGTCATCCGATCACGATCGTGTGGGCGAAAACCGCTCCTCATTTGGACTCTCCTAGCTCCAATCTACCTATAATTGTATGCCTTATGTATGTATCCCCATCTATTATGTAATGTTGATGAAATGATATCCACCTTGCAAAAGCGTTTCAATATGCGGGTCTATCCTTGGTGGGACCTTCGAGTTCCTTTTGGTTAGGGTCGCATATTGGGCGTGACAAGTTGGTATCAGAGCCTCGACCGACCTTAGGAGCCCCCTTGATTGATCATGTAGTTTGGCCGTTGTTGAGTCTAGAAGAAAACTGTTTTCGGAGTCTAATTATATCGGAGAGTAGGAATTCTTTTTACTCCTCAGCCCCTTCGTCGCTCTGGTAAGGAATCTTGACGTAGGTGTTTTGAATTACTCCTCTTCCCCTCAAAATTTTCTTTAGGATCACGCGGTTAGTTTTTCGGTTGTTGGTTCTCAGCTCTTTTCATCCGGTGCATTTCTCGTCAAGTTGACTCGAGCCTCTTCATCTTTGCCAAGTTGAATCCTCAGTTGTTGTTTTCCCACCCGCCCGCCCTTTCCTTCTCGGAGCCGGAGTCCGTAATTGTGTATCCATCCTACTCGTGCGAAGTCTTTGCTTTCTTTCCTTAATGATTTCAACCGGTGTTTTCTCTTCAAGATATTCGTCGGTTTTCCCCTTCCAAGTTGCCTTTGTTCTCCCGCCCTCTCACCCTTTCTCTACCCGGAGTTTGAGTCTCTTTCGACCATCAATTTCATTCGTACGGAGCCTCTTCAGTCTTCCCTCAATTATTTCAACCGGTGAATTCTCGTCTCGTTCGTCATTCTTCACCCCTTTCTTTTTCTGGTGCACTCAATTCAAGTTTTTTGGGTTGACCATATTCTTTTCCTGGGATCAAGTGTTTTCCCTGCTCGTTCGCCTCTCGCTAGTTTATCATTCCGGAGTTCGGAAGACATCTCAGGAGATTTGTCTGTATTCCAATTAATTCAAGGTTGTCACCTCATTCAAATATTTCAATTGTTCCGGGGCATCATCTATCTTTTCAACAACCCTTTCCAACGGTGTTTTTTTAGTGGGCCCTAACCCACAGGTCTTTTCCCAGGATCTTACCTGACTCTTCTAATTTCCCCGGAGTTATTCTCAAATTCCTTTTAAGTGTGACGTAAGAATGGATCCCATCAGTTACATGGCTTCTCCAAGATCTCTTTCAAATTCTTTTCATTGTTGGCTCAACCTCTACGTTTTTCATTCTCCCGGAGTACCTCAGTAATTTTGGTGGTGTCTCGTCGTCATTTCAAGATCGAAGAAGAGTTTTTTTCTCTAAATCTTGCCCGTTCTCCCGAAGATTCATGGTTCTAGCTTCATGTTGTCCTCTCGAATTATTCAGTTTGTCAGATATTCTTTCTTAACCATCCGGAGTATGGCAGGAGTTGTTTTTCCATTTCTTTTCACCGGAGGCCATCATTCCAGTTATCGTTCTCTATTTATCACGGCGCTTCGCTCAAGTGTTCTTTAATCAGCTCATGATCTCTTTGTTCTTTTGCATCTAAATCCCCTCTAGCTTACTGGTTCTTCGAATTCTGCCCGGTGATTCATTCTCTTTTCAGCAGTCATTTTCGAATTCTTACGGTGGTTCATTCAAATTATTTTTCCGTTGTCATCATATAAATCCATTCGTTCTTTTCAATCCTACCAGTGGTTCATGAAGACCTTCTCAAGTTTGCGATATGTCACTTCTCAATCCTTTTCAAGAAGAATAAGTAGTATGCAAAATCCATTGCTTGTCATCAATTTAATTTGATGAAGGATAAGCATACAATAAAACTTATTCTTATTTCATCCAAGTGAGTAATCCCTTCCTTCGGAGTTTGTTCTTGAGGAATAAATTCTAGTTCCAAGTGTTTTCATCTTTTATTTTCCGGAGTTCAAATTTCCTCGGCCATTTCGTCGGAACCTCCATCTAAATCACCGCAAGCTTTAATATTATTCTTTCATCCTTCAATTCTATCTCATTGTCTTTTGTTTACCGGAGTTCTTCATGGTGGTTCTTCATGATTTAATTCATTCTTCAAGTGTTCATCAAGGTTCTTGTTGGAGGAGTTCAAGTATCTTTTCTTCTCACGTCTCGAAGTGCAATTAATTCTCCGTATTCTATTGAAGTGGAGTTTTGCATTTCTTTGTTCTTCTAAGCTATTCAATCTTTTCCGCTCGTGGTCGGAGATCACCTCATAATTTTGAGATGTTTGCCCATAAGTCCACAACAAGCTTATTCTTTTCATTGTTGATTTTCTCAACAACTCCATTTAAACCTTCCTTCTAAAGATGCTTTCAATTTCATTCGTGGCACAAGTTGTCATTTTCTTCTCCATTCTTTTCATTCAACTATTTCAATTCTTCCGGAGGCATTGTGTTGTTCTTCTCGTCAACTATCGTTCCATCTTGTCAATCTCACGTTCTAATCTTTCCATGTTCAGCCGGAGTGCTGCCTAAATCCTTTCAGTCTTATTTGTTTCTTATCTCGTTCTAACCGGAGTGGTTTCATAGTCTATATGATTCCGTGAGCTTTCGATTCTCGTCATTCTCGTCATTCCTCTCTTCTTCTCGAGTGCTCTCGATTCTTTGCTTCTTCTCTTGAGTTCTTGTTTCACCTCATCCCTTTTCCCTTCCGTCTCGGTCCTAAGATCTCGGGACGAGATCTCTTGTTAGTGGAGGAGAGTTGTAACGCCCTGGATCCGTTGCGCCAGGTGTCCGCTAGTTATTCGCCGTCATTGCCATGTCATTTGCTTGCCTGTTGCATTTTATCATGTCATCATGTGCATCTCATTTTGCATACGTGTTCGTTTATTGCATCCGAGCATTTTTCCCGTTGTCCGTTTTGCAATCCCGCACTCCTATGTCCTCCGGCGTCCCCCTTTTGTCTCTTGTTGTGAGTGGGTGTTAAACTTTCTCGGAATGGCCCGAGGTTTGCCAAGCGGCCTTGGTATAGCACCGATAGACCGCCTGTCAAGTTTCGTGCCATTTGGAGTTCGGTTGATACTCCAACGGTTAACCGGGTAACCGTAAAAGCCTCTTTTGTTTGCAGCCCAACACCCCTTCCAAAGTGGCCCAAAATCCAGCAAACTCCCCACCATGATCTCGGTCGTTCGATCACGATCGTGTTGGTGAAAACCGCTCCTCATTTGGACTCTCCTAGCTCCCTCAACCTATTATTGTATGCCTTATGTATGTATCCCCATCTATTATGTAATGTTGATGTAATGATATCCATCTTGCAAAAGCGTTTCAATATGCGGGTCTATCCTTGGTGGGACCTTTGAGTTCCTTTTGGATAGAGTCGCATATTGGGCGTGACAACTCCCCACTCTTTTTCGCCTCGCCGCCGCTGCGCTACCATGCCGCCGCGTTGTCGGGAAACTTGGGGATACCGCGGCATCCGCGCGACCCCTCCCGCGGCTTTTCCACCGAGATCCGGTTCCGCTGGATGCGCCTCGGCCTCGGCAATTTTGACACCACCAACGAGGCCGCCCGTGCGTACGAGGCGGCGGCGTGGCGCCTCCGGTGGCCTCATAGAACATTGAACTTCCCCAACATGCCGACACGGGAGCGGGCGCAGGAGCTCGCGCCTCTGCCGTAGCTTAGCACCGACGAGGATTGTCGTGACAACCGGAGGCGGGAGCATCGTCTCGGCATCGCCGAGATGGACGAGGAAGCCATGGTGCTGTGGCACCAACACTTCCTGCAGGACATCATCAACGAGCGCGAGTTCTACGCGCAAAGGAGGGCGGAGAGGGATAAGAGGAGGGCGGAGCGAGCCGCCTATCATGAGGACAAGCGTAGGCGAAAAGCGGACGCTCAATTCAACGTGAGGCTAGGAGCAGCGTCGCCCTAGGAATCCATCGACAATTGGTATCTTCACGCCTACAGTCAGACGTCGGAGGAAGACATCACCAAGGAGGAGTCGGACGATGAGGAGTAGTTGAATTATCTTTTTTTATCTATCTATGCAGAGAACTATCCTCTACTCTCTAGTATCTACTTCTCGATCTCAGCACTGTAAACGTTTTTTTAAAGCGCCGCGCGTTGCGATTCTTTTGGAGATGCTCTAACATGGTAGACGAGTGCTTTAATGTTGCCCACAAGATGCGCGAGTATTACTAGTAGTATATTTTTCTTGACATGTTGAGATTTTAAAACCACGAGTGCGAACATGCAGAGGAGCAATGAAGACCAAACATGGGATATTCGGGACATCTTCAAGGAGTGTGGCAAGTTAAAGAGGAGCTGCACCGAACCTGTAAAACAAGCTTTGGTTAGTAACACCCTTTCAATTACTTTCGTTTAGCCTCGTGTTCTTCGATGTGTATATGTTGTAGTTTCTGTTTCTCTTAAGCGTGGTGTTCTTCGATGTGTAATAAGAAGAGTCTTAATCTTCATAATGCTTTCGTTTTTAGCTTGATGTAGGAAGTGGGTGTTCTCACCTTGTAGTCTGTTTTTATATTTCTTTTCCTTTTGAATTCACTTCTCCGAGTTCTTTTTTTCTGGCTTCTACTAAATGGATCTAGGTTGCTCTGAGTATTGATCTAAAAAAGAAGTAACTTCATGTTAGGATGCAGTTCTTGCGAGGAGGGAAGTATGGTCAACCTCGAGATCATGTTTCCAAAATGAGGCTGGATTACACACAAGGTGCCAGTTCCCTAATGATGCTGGATTAGACACAAGGTGCAAATTCCCAGATGGTGCTGGATTACACACAAGCAAGGTGGAGTTGTCAGTTGTTCGTGTCCTTGTGGCACTAGTAAAGGCTGAAAGAAAGCATGCAGCAGCCCTTGAGAATGTAGCTGAGTTCCTGAAGAAGCGAAAAGAGCAATCAGATGCTCTCTTCACCCAAGCCAAAGAAGAGATGGAAGAAGCCAGACATAAGCTAGCAGAGGCAGAGCAGGCTAGGCGTCTCCTGCTATCTAAAACAGTTGTCAATACAAAATTTCCTTCATAATAGCTAGGTTCAAATGTTTATCCAGTCAGCATGCCTGTTGTGATGTCTGTGCATCTACTGATGTGGCACAAAATGTTTTTTCGGGTCATGCAATAACAACAATTACTTTCCAAACAATAACAGACGAAGCATTGGACATGGTATAGTTCACGCGCAAGCCCGACATTCCAAGTTCAACTTCCACATCAAACTCATGTTCACAGATATCTGCAGATTCATACATAATGTCCACAACCATGATTCACTTCAAAGCCAAAAAATTGTGAGGAGAGTTATAAATAAAGAAAAACCTCTACTAGTTCCTGCTACCAGTGCGAGCACAACAAGTCAAGACCATGCGTAAATTAATTATATTTTAGTCATTTTTTGTGTTCTAAAATGCCTGCCGGCTCACGCACGGATTCAATGAAGGCAGGCGGCACAGTCTAAGCTGGTTGCACGCGGCGAGGAGGCGTGCTCAGCTGGGCCTGCAGTGAGTGCGGCCCTCTTGGCCGGCGCGCCGGTTCAATGGTTGCGCTATGAGAGGTCGCGTCCGTGTCAGAGAAATCACTCCCTCCAGTCCTTTTTTGTTTGGGTATAACAAAATCTCATTTTCCATTCACATTTTACAAGTAAAATTCGTGGACAAACGTTGACCCAAAGTACGATGGGGACTAGTAAACCAGAATGGAGATAGTAGTTTTTTTTAATCAAAGAAGGGTTTCCCCTTCTGATTTTCATTACTGAAAACCAGCATCTAAATCTAAACCATAGTATTTGCCCTAGAACTACCAGGTTCAACATCTCGCAACATAAACCCATACAACCATACGCCAAGGAGGTACGTAGTACTATGAATTCCATTTTTTCTCCATACCAATCGTTCTAAAAACTACTTACTACTTATAACGTGCCATTGAAAATCGGAACTCTTAACCCCGCTAAAAAAACGATATTTTAAACGTGGCTACTCGATCTGTGGCAACTGGCGAGCCATCGCGCTCCAAGTCGTTCACCTGTGGTCCCGACCATCAACACCCATGGATCAAATTATCACGCGAGCTGACTATTCCTACAAAGGTGCTCCACCACGTACCCGGTACCCGCGAATGCAGCAATCGTGCACCTAGGGTTTATTTTTTAACGTCGCCTTTACATAACACTCATGTGTGCGAGACAGCGAGAGGCCGACTGCGTGCGTGCGCCTCTTCTGTTTGTATATGTAATCCACCGTTTGTCTGGTGTCCAAAAAATTATAATAACTACTAGCAATGTGCCAATGAGTTGCCACACGATCAAAGTAGATTAATACAGACTCACCGATTTGATAGAAAAAAAGTCTAGTTTTGAAATATGTATATCACTAAAAATATGTTATGTTTCACTCAAAATATATTCCTTTGGCGCTTTTGATGAGATAAGGGAGGAATGTTGTTGGTTTCAAGATTCGAGAAGTGGTATATGTCTAATTTCTACTCTTACTAGCAAGATGCCCGTGCGTTGCACGAAACATCAAGATCTTGTGGGAGAAAAGGATGAACGAGGGAAGGCCTTATCTGCAAATGTGGTGAAGAGTGCGGGTAAACTGCCATATTTTCCTTCCTATCCATCAGATATAAATCGAACGACCTACATTGCAGGATGGCAGACCCACAATCAACACCAACTCTATTTTTTATCCCTACTCTTATAAAAAGCATTGTCGGTGATGATCGTGTGCCTGCCATCCTGCAATATAGGCCGTCCGATCTATATCTGACGGATAGGAAGGAAACTATGGCAATTTTGCAAAAAGATACCCACACCCCTCTCCACATTTGGAAATAAGGCCTTCCCTCATTCATCCTTTTCCCCCACAAGATAAACTACTCATACAAATGCATCTTGATGTTCCGTGCAACGCATGGGCATCTTGCTAGTTGTTGCAAAAAGCCCATGTGTGTGTGAGAGAGAGGGAGAGTGGAGGAGGACGGAGTGCGTGTGTGACAAAGACACAAGGAGTGTGTGTGCGATAGGTATCAGCTTAAAATGAGGCGATAGTGTGTGTGTGCACGATCGAGAGGGCGTGTCTCAAGAAGGGAAGAAAAAGCTACATAGATACAAGGAGCGGGAGAGAGACATTTATGCGATGGTGGAAGCACGAGTGTGCGGGTGTATAAACCTATCTAGAGGCTAACTAGTCGATAAATGTTTGTGAGAGAAATGTTTTTCCACTCAAATGCTGTTCTTGTGCATCAGACATCAAAAAGGAAGAGGGTGATTGCCGAACCTGAAGGAGCACCAGCAAAGTCCTTGAAAAACATGGTGGTGCCGGAGAAATCAGACAACACCCCACTTATATTGGCTGTACAACCAGTGACACAAAATGTAGGACCGACTCCAGCAGACTGTACTCATACTTCACTGGCCACACCACTAGCCCCACCACACAGAACCTGCACTCCAGCAAAAGGTATACCGATTTCATTTGCCATAGCACCAGCTGTACCACAGAAAAATCCCACTCTAGCAAAAAGTACAGCAAGTCCACCGGCCGAAGACCTATCCCAACTGCAGAGACGGCCAATTCCTGCAGATTGGAACCCCATTCCATTTATTCCCAGTTTAAAAGACAATGCTTTCAATGTTGTTAGGGACTACGTGCATATATTCCCATCATGGGAAGATTATTGTGAAGACAAACACCATTTTCACATCTTCCTGTCCAACTTACGTGTAAGTGCTATTATTCATGGTTATTATTTTCCCGTTTTCTGCTGATTGAACACATCAATGATTTACATTACATTGTTGTAACTAGGCGAGGGTCAATCTGGATAGTCGTGACGAGCAAAGCTTGCTTGTGCTTTTCAAGGAAGCATTGCAGCAGTATCGGTGTTACCTGAGGAAATCACACTTTAATGGCAAGTCTATAAACAAAATTCCGGTGAAGTCTCCTGTGCTAAATTTAGAAGACATTGAATGGAAAAACCTTGTTATGCACTGGTCTCGTTCCCAGGATGAGGTACTGTCTATGAAATCACATGACAATTTGAACTTCTACTTTTCTGCATGTGCCTTACGGATCTTTTTTGCAGGAAATCTGCTCGAAGAAGAATTCCGGTTTGAAAAGAACGACAGGATATTGCAAATATGCTGCCCGCTGCTTTGCTCTTGTCAGTACCTGTTGTCCTGTATCATTGTACTTGCATACATACCTGGTTCATTATGTGACAGCAGTATGCATGATAGCTTGCTTATCAATTGTTCGCTCCAAATTATATGATTTGTATGAATGGTTACATTAGTGTAGAATATATCCAATGCCAATGTTTTTTTAGCTCTGCATTGTTTTTGTAAGTACATGCTGTCCTTTATAAGTGTACTTATAATGACAGGTAGTTGTTCATGTACCATCACTCTACAGCTTATTTTCCTTTGCCCTCCATTTTCTACACATCAGATCTATATTTACTCTTACCATAAGGTTGGTACTGAAGAAGTTTAGCTATGCATTGCTCTTGGTGTACCTTTTGCCTGTATCACTACGCTTACATTTATAGCTACTTGGTTATGTAGCATCACTCTTCATCTTATCTTAAATATTCTCCATTTTTTCGTATATTATCACATCTATATTTACTCTTAACAAAATTAGAATTAAGGCAATGCTTATGAAGAAGATTCTGTGGTAAACTTCTTGAATTGCCCCCCCCCATCAGCATGGACAAGGCCTTTATAGAGCCTGTCTTCACCAATAATGTAAGTTTGTCCATCTCAAGCCTTCAAACTTTGTTGTATATATTTGGTTAGGCATGACTGCAACAACTGTTTATTTTTGGTGTTTGCATCCAACTGCATGTTTAAAGTTTATTATGTAGCTCATAAACAAAAGTTTGTCCTTTCTCAATTTAAGTTTTCAGTTGTACAACCAAGTTCCTTCTTCATACCATGTAAATTAAACTATACAGAGCAAGTGATCTTCTTTTGCACTGCATGTATGCTACTATTCTTCATCCATAATCCAGTGGTGTGGTGAACCTACCCACTACAGCACAATGTCATATTCTGCAATGTCTTAACTATGAACAATGTCATATCATTCTACTACTCCCTTCGACCGAAAATACTTGTCATTGAAATGGATGTATCTAGATGTATTTTAGTTCTAGACACATCCATTTTGATGACAAGTAATTCTGGATGGAGGGACTATTATTTAAACCGTCTCTTTATTTGCCAATCTGAAATGGGATAAATTGACATCACACTAACCATTGATACTTATGAGTTCTTGATCTGTAATCCAGTGGTGTCGTGAAGCTGCCAACTCCTTCACAATGTCATTTCCTGCCATGTCTTGACCTGAACAATACCATATTGTGTTAATGCAATTTTAAACTGTGTCACTTTATTCGTCAGTAAGAAATGTGATGAATTGTCAGCACTGATACTTTTATGTGCAAAACCTATCATCTGTGTGCTTGTTTATCTTTCAGAGTGAGGAAGATATAAGTGTTGAACAAGCGCAATCTCATCATCTTGCTCAGCTGCTTGCGCTGCAGCTCCCCAGTAGGGCTAACCTTTCTTGAACTCTATTGAAGTGCTGTCGGTTTTGTATATTATTTTGTCGGCATGTTTATTTGCACTGGTGGCGATCTTTGATGCCCCGTGTATGTAATCTGTTGTCTGCTTGTGCTTTATTATCATAGTGGCAAACTTTGATGCCCAGTGGATGTAATATGTTGTAATTTCTTTATTGTATAGTCTAGGTTTTTTCTTATTCACGATGCTGCAGTTATTGTACTGTATATATATATATATATCCTGTCTTCGCAGTAAACCGGCCAAACCGTAAAATTACGGTACATAATTGGGCCGTCATGCAATCACGATGTAGGTTGGGCCTGAAACGTGCCGAACAGCTAATGGGCCGGCAGTAGCCTGAAATGAACCCTGGCCCATGATTGTGCGAATCAAATCACGGGCTTTTAACAGGCCAAAATTGTCTCGGTCCTTGTTTGTCCCAATCAGATATCGGCTGCGAGCAGGCCAGATGCAAACCAGGCCGTAGTTAGGCCCAACTAAATGACGGGCTTTTAACAGGCCGAAATTAATATAGGGCCGAACTGTTAAACAGGCCCTTAACAGGCCAAAACTAATATCAGGCCGAATTACTAAGTGGGCCTTTAGCAAGTGGGCCCAAAAGCATAGTGTCCAGTTGATGGGCCAAATCTGATATGGGCCATAATTGAGCCTGAGGGAGTCCTGGACTAGGGGGTGTCCGGACAGCCGGACTATCATCGTCCGCCGGACTCCAAGACTACGTAGATACAAGATTGAAGACTCCGTCCCGTGTCCGGATGGGACTTTCCTTGGCGTGGAAGGCAAGCTTGGCGATACGGATATGTAGATCTCCTACCATTGTAACCGACTCTGTGTAACCCTAGCCTCCTCCGGTGTCTATATAAACCGGAGGGCTTTAGTCCGTAGGACACAACATATATTACAACAATCATACCATAGGCTAACTTCTAGGGTTTAGCCTCCTTGATCTCGTGGTAGATCCACTCTTGTACTACCCATATCATCAATATTAATCAAGCAGGACGTAGGGTTTTACCTCCATCGAGAGGGCCCGAACCTGGGTAAAACATCGTGTCCCTCGTCTCCTGTTACCATCCGCCTAGACGCACAGTTCGGGACCCCCTACCCGAGATCCGCCGGTTTTGACACCGACATTGGTGCTTTCATTGAGAGTTCCTCTGTGTCGTCACCGATAGGCTTAATGGCATCTTCAACCAACAACGCTGTCCAGGGTGAGACTTTTCTCCCCGGACAGATCTTCGTATTCGGCGGCTTCGCACTGCGGGCTAATTCGCTTGGCCATCTGGAGCAGATCGAAAGCTACGCCCCTGGCCGTCAGGTCAGATTCGGAAGCCTAAACTTCACGGTCGATGTCCACGGAGACTTGATCTTCGACGGACCCGAGCCACATCCAAGCGCGCCGCACTGTTGCGATGGGCATGATCTAGCTCTGCCGCCGAACAGTGCCTTGGTGGCTGCACACGAATCTGCTCCGGCCATTAGTCCGGAGCCGATCGCCCGGATAGAGGATCGGTGGATAGACACCGCCTCGGGGGCTTCAACATCCACAGCGATGGAGCCGAACACTAATCTTGTCCCCCGCGAAACTTGTGATTCCGAGGTGCCGGACTCCTTGCCGGACTCCGAACCTCCCATGCCTCTGCCAATCGATTCGGATTGGGCGCCGGTTATGGAATTCACCGCCGCGGACATCTTCCAATAATCGCCTTTTGGCGACATCCTAAATTCACTAAAGCATCTCTCATTATCAGGAGAGCCCTGGCCGGACTATGGCCAGGATGGTTGGGATGCGGACGACGAAGAAATTCAGAGCCCACCCACCACCCACTTTGTAGCCAATGTCGACGATCTAACCGACATGCTAGACTACGACTCCGACAACATCGACACTATGGACGACAATGCCAGAGACGAACAAGAAACAGAGCCTATAAGGCACGGGAGGACCACCTCGTCATATGACATATACATGGTGGATACCCCAAAGGAGAGCGATGACGAGGACCAACGGGCCGCGGTAGAAGATAACCCCGCCGATAAACAACCAAAACGGCGACGCAGACGCCGCCCTAAGTCCCGCCTCGACGACAACAATGCTCCCAAAAAGCCCATCATACAGCAGGGCTCACAATTGGACGACGAACATGCAGACAAGCAACTGTCCGAACATGACGAGTCAGATAATCAGTCCAGGCCCAGCGAAAACGACAGTCCGGACGACCTCATGCCGGACACGCCGCCGGAGAGCAAAAACCTTCGGAAAAGACTCGTCAACACTGCAAGAAGCCTGAAGGAGGAAAAGCCGAAGCTCAAAACAGCGGAAGACACACTCAAAATGAGATGGAGCAAAGTGCTCAAAACCGCAGATAAATACGGCAATGGCCACCAATCAAAGAGCTACCTGAAGCGTAACTGCTACCAGAATTCGACGAGGAGGCCATAGAGCCCCCACCGTCAAAAAATAAAAAGGCTGCCTAGTTGGATAGACGGCCAGATGATAGGCCAAATTCTGAAAGCGGCGCCACACATAAACCAACCAACGAACTTGGAAGGACAGATGGCCCAGCCAGGTCCATCTACGGGCCAAAGAAGAAGGCCCCAAGAAGCAAGACAACATGTCAAGTGTACGAAGATAGCGGCACACACAAATACAGGGGCGCCGCACACCCACTATGTTTCACCGATGAGGTGCTGGACCATGAGTTCCCAGCAGGATTTAAACCCATAAACATAGAGGCCTACGATGGAACAATAGACCCTGGAGTCTGGATAGAAGATTATATACTGCATATACACATGGCCAGAGGAGACGATCTCCACGCCATAAAATACCTACCCCTCAAGCTCAAAGGGCCAGCCCGTCATTGGCTTAAAAGCCTCCCAGAAAACACTGTTGGAAGTTGGGCAGAGCTCGAGGACGCGTTTAGAGCAAATTTTCAAGGGACTTATGTCCGCCCTCCGGATGCAGATGATCTAAGCCATATAACTCAACAGCCCAGAGAGTCAGCGCGGAAATTCTGGAACAGGTTTCTCACCAAAAAGAACCAAATAGTCGACTGTCCGGATGCCGAAGCCTTAGCAGCTTTCAAACACAATGTCTGAGATGAATGGCTTGCCAGGCACCTCGGCCAAGAGAAACCAAGGACAATGTCCGCACTAACAAGCCTCATGACCCGCTTCTGTGCGGGAGAGGATAGCTGGCTAGCAAGATGCAGCACCAGCGACCCAAGTACATCCGAGATAAGGGATGGAAACGGAAAATCACGGTGCAGAAAAGAGCAGCGCCGGAGTAAAGAGAAAGTCCGAAAGAGCACGGCAGTCAACGCCGGATTCAAAAGCTCGCGGCCAAACAACACAACACAGCCTCTTAAGGATGACAACGATGAATTGTCCAGCTTACACAAGATCTTGGGTCGGATATGTCAAATTCACAGTACCCCCGGAAGGCCTGCAAATCACACCCACAGGGATTGTTGGGTTTTTAAACAGTCCGGCCGACTAAACGCCGAACACAAGGGGCTCGACGCGTCAAGCGAAGAAGATAAACCCCACCAGCAGAGCTCCGGAAAACAAAAGACTTTCCCACAAGAGGTCAAAGCAGTAAACTCACTTCATGTAACAATGCAGAAAAATAGTGCGGCACTTCCTAAAAAGAGCCTCGCACGGTCCAACCCAGCAGACCATAGAGATTGGATATCAAAACCAATCACTTTCGACCACCTGGACTATTCTAGAAGCGTTCGAAGCGTGGGACGGACTGCTCTGATATTGAATCCCATAATCGACGGATTACAATTATCTAAAGTCCTAATGGACGGAGGCAGCGACTTAAACCTGCTGTATTCAAACACAATCCGTCAGATGGGGATAGACCCTACAAAAATTCGACACAGCCACACTTCCTTCAAAGGAGTGACGCCAGGACCTTACGCCAAGTGCACAGGCTCCATATTACTAGAAGTCGTGTTCGGATCACCGAACAATTTTCGGCGCGAAAAACTAATTTTTCACATCGTCCCATTTAAAAGTGGATATCAAGCACTATTGGGACGAAAGGCTTTTGTCTGTTTCAACGCCATACCGCATTACGCGTCTCTTACACTCAAGATGCCCGGTCCGCGTGGCATCATTTCAGTGCGAGGGTCACTCAAAGACCCCGGACTCGGATAGACGAGTCCGGCTTCAGCAGACTAGGGGCTCCCTAGCCGTACACCTCTTCACAGGGGGCTGCGCGCACAAACAACCGCGGGTTCATACAAACCCCGCTTCACTTATCTATATTTCTTCTTTTACACATATATTTTTCGCACACATCGTTTTCAAACTGAGCGTTCCTCTCTTTTTACAGATGAACAAACGTGCATTCCCGTCCAGGATAATGGCGCAATGGAGACACAGGCGGAGACGTGCAGTAGGGACTCGTTGCAAGGATTCTTTTCAGATTAAGACCCTGCGTAGACCTTTTTAAATGTCTCTTGTTGTTATTCTCCCTTGGTTTCTTCCTATAGCCAAAGCGGAGCCTGACGTTTTGGCATCGGCCGCGTCAGAAGACCATGCCCGTACTTGGACACTAGGGGCTTAGGGCATTGTTCTGCCCATTATCATAAAGACCGAACACCTCAGGGAGTGTTCGGCGTCACGAGTTAGGCATTATATGCATCAGCTCCGAATCATGTCTTTGGTCAAATGTTGGGTTTGCCCGGCTCCTATGTTTTGCTGCCTTACGTTCCGTATCATCGGCTAACACGACACCAGGAGAACTACTGCGATTGTGCCCCAGCTCGGCTGGGCAAGCACCTCAGTAGAGAAAGCCGAAAACTGACTGTCATGATATAGCGAGAGACTGGTCAACCACTCGATCGACCACCGGAATGTTTAGAATTCCCCGCTTTGACGAAGGACCGTTTCCCGGTCAGGCACACACGCGCCCCGAACTCGGAGAAGTGCGGTGCCCCAAGGGGCTATATCGTAGCCCCACCCTCGAGCTCCACTGGCTAAGTGAAAGTGATAAAGCATTATAGTCCGGATTGCCTCGTTCGCTACGCTACCACCTCCTTAACAGGACCGAGACGTCGGATTAAGTGTGAAAACGCGCTATTTTTGCGAACACCCCCGCACCTTGTGCGTGGGGGCTGAAGCCGAAGACTGCAATCTTTCAGGTTATACAAGTGTATACGTAAACGGCCGCATAGGAGAAGTTTTACTACTTGGGACGCACAAGTATAAAAAGCAGTTATAGAATAATCATTGTTTTACAAGCTAAAACGTTCATTTGAACGTGACATTTTTTGAGCACTGCGACTCTATTACACGAGTGCCACGCATAACTTCCCCGAAATAGTGCTCGGCGGGGAGCCGGTCTTCATCCGAGCCCTGGGCGGCAACAGCGGTGGCATCCATCTCTGTCCAATGCGCGTTGACGCGGGCAAGTGCCATCCGCGCGCCCTCGATGCAGGCCGACCGCTTCATCTCCTTGATATGCGGCACCGCTCCAAGGAATTGCTGCAGTAAGCCGAAGTAGCTCGTCGCCTTGGGCCTCTCTGGCCAGACATGAGCCACGATGTCAGTCATGGCAAGTACGGACAACCTATTTAGCTCGGCCCATTCGGCCAACCGGTCGGTCAACGGAAGTGAGCGATCCGGACTATGGAATTGAGACCAAAATAGCTCTTCCGTCCTGTGATCCTTCTGGCTCCGGAAGTGTTCAACGGCATCAGCCGCACTTGCCGCTAAGTCCATATACGGATCCTCCGGACTCCACAGCTGATCAAATTGAGCATACTTTTGATCCATAAACCGGCGACACAGCAGATAAGGCTTGCCAGCCACGATATCTCCGGCCTGGCGCAGCTCCTCCCTCATGGCCCGCATTGCAGAGCGGGCATCCTTGGCCTCAGCGGTGGCCTTCTTCAGGTCTTCCCGCTCCGATAAGCGCTCTTTTTCAAGAGCCTCATTGCGGTCAGCAGCATCCTTCACTTTTACGGCCAATTCGGCCACGTCTTCCCTGCTTAGGCAGTGAGCAGCCTTTTCGGCTTTCAACTCCTCGGCCGCCCTCGAGGCAGCCGCGTCACTCCTTCGGGCTTGCTCCTTAGCTTGAGCAAGTTCGGCCCGAAGGCTCTCCACGGTAGCAGCACCGTCTGTACAACAGCATATAATTTATCAAGAGGAGGGCTTTGACCCCATTAATAAAGCGGCCGTGGAGAACCCATTTACCTTGCGACTCGTCAAGTCGCCGGTTGACAAGTGCGTTGTCCGCATCCACCGCGTCAAGTTGCCGCATTAACTCGGCAACCCCACTAGTCCGGCTAGCCCTCGGACTATTCGCCACCTACACAGGAACGGTGACATTCATTTCTTGAGATTTCGATCCTCGCCACGCTGTCGTCTTCGACAACCTACCGAGTCTCAGGGGCTACTATCTATACAGAGCACACTTTCATGTGCAAAACTGTCAAAAATAGAAGGCGCGTCATTTTCGCGTACCTCAAATCCCGCCAGCAGACTCATAGCGGCGTTACGCAATCCTCTCTCGGCGGACGAAATCCTTCCAATCACCATGTGCATTAACGCACGATGATCTTTTGATATGGACGCCCTCTCAAGCAGATTCTTCAGTTCTCCCGGCCGGATACTAGCGGGCGCCGAACTCTCCGGCCCCTCTGGACTCGGGGATACCCTCCGTGACGATACTTCAGGCTCGTCTGCCTTATCTGATGGCGCAGCAGACGGGGGCGTTTCACTCTCCATCATCTCCGGAAGAAGGTCCCCCGAAGACGAACTCATCTGCGAAGGCTGCAAATCCGAACTGCAAAATGAAAATTTCGGTCACCAACAGAAGCATAAATGGAGGTATTTTCTTACTGATGAAATTCCCTTTTTATACTCACGGCTCGCTGGAGGGCTGATTCTTTGGCGATGATTGTGCGTCCGGATTCTCCCCGGACGCCGGACCCCCCGGGGAAGATCTCTTCCCCCGTTTAGGGGCTTTGGCCTCCGGATCTTCGGAGGCGGTCCTCTTCTCCCCCTGGAAGGAGGGGCTCTTGATTCCCCCCCTCTTCAGACGCCCCTTTGGGCGAAATATTAGCTCCTCTGTTTTCGCCTTCGCTCCCTTTTGTGGGCGCGACCTCCAACATTCTGACCAGCACGGGCTCCAGTGCGGTCTCTGGGAGGGGGGCCGGACACCTTATCAGCCTTGATCGTGCCACCCACTCCTGTGAAGAGTAATGGGTCAGGAGGCGAACTCTAGAAAGGCATATAAACAGAATGTCCGGACTCTGAGCTATTTACCTGAGTATCCGGGCGATTGCGGCTTAGGCCTGCGTCCTCGGCTAATTCCAGACACGCCACCTGTGGTCCGAAGAACAACTTGTGCATCTCCACGGGTGTTGCACCCATGAAGTGTTGGAGAATCCGAGGTCCCTCTGGGTTGAACTCCCATAGACGGAGAGGACGGCGTTTGCAGGGCAGAAGATGCCTGATTAGCATAACCTGCATCACCACGACCAGATTGATCTCCCTCGCTTGGAGGTCTCGAATCCGGCCCTCTAGTGAGGGCACGTCTTCGGACGGCCCCCAATTGAGCCCTTGGTTGACCCACGACATCAGTTGGCGTGGAGGTCCCGGGCGGAATGAAGGCGGCGGCTTTTGTTTGCTGCCCCTCGGAGCGGTGATATAAAACCACTCCTGCTGCCACAGTCCAAGTTCCTCTTGGAAGGAACCCTCAGGCCACGGGGCATCGGCCTTTTTGCTTATGGCCGCCCCGCAGCACTCCGCTTGACGCCCCCCGATCATCTTCGGCTTCACATTGAAGGTCTTCAGCCACAGGCCGAAGTGGGGAGTGACGCGGAGGAAGGCTTCGCAGACGATGATGAATGCGGAGATATGGAGGATGGACTCCGGAGCCAAGTCATGAAAATCCAGCCCGTAGTAGAACATGAGCCCTCTCACGAAGGGGTCCGTCGGGAAGCCTAAACCCCGACGGAGGTGGGATACGAAGACGACGTATTCACCGGGCTCGGGGGCGGGCACGGCCTGCCCTTGGGCAGGCAACCTGTGCGAAACCTCGTAGGCCAGGTACTTGGCCTCACGTAACTTCAATATGTCCTCCTCCGTGACGGAGGAGGGCATCCACCGGCCCTGGAGGTCGGAGCCGGACATGGTTGAGGAACTAAAGCGCTCGAATCTGAGGCTCTGGGTGTTGGAACTGGGAGCAAGGAGGAGATTTGATGCGAGATTGAAGAACAAGAGCGAGCCTTGGTCCTCTTATAAAGGGGAAAAATACCAAGAGCCATCTCCGTGACTGTTTGGGATTCCCCTTCGATAGAGGAGGCGTGGCGACGGGAACGGTTGGGTTACCCACGCACGTATTGATGAGAATCCCGGGATAAGGGGAACACGATCTCTGCTTCGACAAGACGTGCCAAGGAAACCGCTTCGCCAAACGTGCTGAGGTGGTATAGTAAAAAACGATTCAAACAAAGGCTTGGTAGCGGTGTGATGTCACGCCGCGTAATACATCAGTAGATTAGACTGGTGTACATTTTATTCTCTCTACGGTGGAATGTGGAATTTATTTTGCAGAGCCGGACACTATCCTGGTGTTCATGATCTTCTCTGGATTATTCAAGGGAGGAACCAGCCTTGCAATGCCGAACATTATGCGCGCCGGACTTATCGTCATTGAAGCCTGGTTCAGGGGCTACTGAGGGAGTCCTGGACTAGGGGGTGTCCGGACAGCCGGACTATCATCGTTCGTCGGACTCCAAGACTACAAAGATATAAGATTGAAGACTCCGTCCCGTGTCCGGATGGGACTTTCCTTGGCGTGGAAGGCAAGCTTGGCGATACGGATATGTAGATCTCCTACCATTGTAACCGACTCTGTGTAACCCTAGCCTCCTCCGGTGTCTATATAAACCGGAGGGCTTTAGTCCGTAGGACACAACATACATTACAACAATCATACCATAGGCTAACTTCTAGGGTTTAGCCTCCTTGATCTCGTGGTAGATCCACTCTTGTACTACCCATATCATCAATATTAATCAAGCAGGACGTAGGGTTTTACCTCCATCGAGAGGGCCCGAACCTGGGTAAAACATCGTGTCCCTCGTCTCCTGTTACCATCCGCCTAGACGCACAGTTCGGGACCCCCTACCCGAGATCCGCCGGTTTTGACACCGACAGAGCCCAAAGCCTCTTAAAGGCCAGACCTGATCTGGGCCGTAATTTGGCCCAGAATGTGGTAGGCTTTTAACGGGCCGGATATCATATGGGCCACTATTAGGCCGGGAACGTGGCAGGCCATTAATGGACCGGATCAAATATGGGCCGGCATTTGGCCCAAAACATGGCAACCAGTTAATGGGCCGGCCTACTAGGGTCCTCAAAATCTTGTGGGCCTACAGTTGGGCCGGCCCATTATTATCGGCGAAATCTCGTGGGCCTTTAGCCGGGCCAGCCCATTATGATCCGCAAGAATCTTGTGGGCCTTTACCTGGGCCGGCCCATTATGGCACACAAAAATCTTGTGGGCCTTTACCTGGGACGGCCCATTATGGCCCGCAAAATCTTGTGGGCCTTTAGCTGGGCCAGCCCATTATGGTCCGCAAAATCTCATGGGCCTTTAGGTGGGCCGGCCCATTATGGTCCGCAAAATCTTGTGGGCCTTTAGTTGGGCCGGCCCATTTAAACCTGATGGGCCGGTCCACGTGTCAACATGTCATAGGAGCGTCCCGCCCATTGGATGAGTGACACCTGTGCCAGCGCGGACCTGACACGTGTCTCCTCCAGCCAATGATGATTTAAAGGTGGAAAATCCCCATTGGTCGGGGCTGTTAACGGTTTATTGGATCCAAAACCCGACCTGATAGCTTAACAGCGTTCCGTTACAGTGGATGCCACGTGTCGGTCACCCTTGACGAAAGCACTTCTGTGATGCGCGATTTATCGTCATGGAAGTGGACACTTCCGTGATGATAATTTTAGTAATGTCATGGAACACTTCTACGACAGCACAAGTATGACTATCTTGATTCTGTCATAAATTTGTCATGGATGTACATGCATGACAAAAAACGCGACCTACTGTGACAAACACGTATCATCACGGAACTGTATTTTTTTTGTAGTGCAATACACTTTTCTATTGCCCTGCTTTAACTAAATATTCCCTATACTCCCACTTCTATCAGAAAGCGTCGCAGACAAGGAGACTCCAGAGGTGGAGAATGGGTCTGCCAACAAGAGGAGGCAGGGCGAGCAAGAACCGCAAGCGACTTTAGGAGGCCTAGACTTCATCAGCAGCCTTCCCGATGATATGTTCACGGTCATCATCTCCCTCCTCCCAATCAAATATGGGGCACAGACAACCGTACTTTCTCGGTGGTGGCGCCCCCTACGGAACTCCACCCGTCTTGACCTCATTGACACCCTCGAGCTCTACCATGGCTATCATAAAAGCTTGGATGCATTCTCCAAGATCCTCGGCAGTCACCTTGGCCCAACCAGAGGCCTTAGAATGGGCAAGTTCCGCTCTAACGGCAAGTACCGAGCCAAGCTTCACGACTGGTTCCGATCCCCCACCCTGGAGAGAAAGTACGTTAGCTTATGCCTCTCCCTCAAATATAATTGCAATAGTGATTACCGGTCTAGTAACGTAGTCAATTGCTTAGGGACAATTTCACAACTCCTACCACCACTTTTCCACACTCGCTATATTTACTTTATTGCTTCTTTATCTAAACAGCCCCCACTTTTTATTTACGTGTTCTTTATTATCTTGCAAAGCTATCCAACAACACCTACAAAGTCCTTCTAGTTTCATACTTGTTCTAGGTAAAGCGAACGCTAAGCATGCGTAGAGTTGTATCGGTGGTCGACAAAACTTGAGGGAATATTTGTTCTACCTTTAGCTCCTCGTTGGGTTCGACACTCTTACTTATCGAAAGAGGCTACAATTGATCCCGTATACTTGCGGGTTATCAAGACCTTTTTCTGGCGCCGTTGCCGGGGAGTCATATCGTGGGGTGAATATTCTTGTGTGTGCTTGTTTGCTTTATCACTAAGTAATTTTTATTTGCTCTTCTTAGTTGTTTTCTATCTTTAGTTATGGGTAGGAAACACAAAATACCAAAAAAATTAGTTGTACCTACTAAACCAATGGTTGAAGAACCACTCAAAATCTATCACACTCCTGAAGCTTTTTACATGGATCATCTTCTATCCCTTTGTGCTCGTGCTGAAACCCCCACTAGCTTAGTTGAGGGAAAATCTTTAGATGAGCATGCTTGTTATGTGCGACACCATATATCTGAAAAGTGGAAACTTTTACTGGATCATATTCATCGTTTGCAATGCTATGCTTGGACTTTATGTGAAATATATGATGTTACTTGTTGTTCTGAAAACCCTAAGAAACACCTTCCCTACCAATGCTTGTTTAGTGATAATGTAATCGTATCTTCATATGCTAAGGGTGTTTATAATTACTATAATGTTAAACAAATTGAAGAATTTGTTGCTTTTAAGGGTGCTTATGAAATTGCTTCTTTGATTGAAAAGTATGATGCTACTCTTTACATATCTGAAAAATTTTCCATACTTGAATATTTTTATGATAATTGTGCTTCTAATGCCTATGTAAAACTATATATTGAGGACTCCTCCGCTGTCCAAGAAGAGACTAATATTTTGCAGGAGTCTATGGAAGATGAAATGGATGAAACTGTGAGCTCATTGGATGAAAAGGATGATGAGGAGAGCGAAGGACAAGAGGAGGAAGAGCGGATTAGCTTCCCGTGCCCACCTTCTAATGAGAGTAACTCTTCAACTCATACATTGTTTAATTCCCCTTCGTGCTTACCGAAGGATGATTGCTATGATCCCGTTGATTCTCTTGAAATACCCTTTTTGATGATGCTTGCTATGCTTGTGGCCAAGATGCCAATATGAATTATGCTTATGGAGATGAACTTGCTATAGTTCCTTATGTTAAACATGAAATTGTTGCTATTGCACCCACGCATGATATCTATTATCTTTTTGAATTCTCCAAACTACACTATATCGGAGAAGTTTGTGCTTATTAAGGATTATATTGATGGGTTGCCTTTTACTATTGCACATGATAATTTGGTGAATATAATATGCATGTGCATGCTGCTCCTACTTGCAATTATTATGAGAGAGGAACTATATCTCCACCTCTCTATGTTTCCAATATGATAAAATTGCAAGAAACTTCTTATACTATGCATTGTCCTTTACTATGTGTGCATGAATTGTTCTTTTATGACATGCCAATGCATAGGAAAAGAGTTAGACTTTGTTGTTACTTGATATATGCTACTTTGTGCTCACTACTAAATTAAAAATCATTGTTAATTAAAATTGGCTTTGATATACCTTGGGATCTGGGTGGATCCATTACTTGAGCACTTTATGCCTAGCTTAATGGCTTTAAAGAAAGCGCTGCCAGGGAGACAACCCGGAAGTTTTAGAGAGTCATTTATTTATGCTGAGTGCTTTTATATATTCTAAAAACAAAAAAATAAAGAGGGGAACCTAAAAACTTTTCAAAAAGGAAAGTGAAAGTGAGAAAGACAAGCATTGTTGAAGTGGGAGCTAGCCTTGAACATTGTTCATGCTCATGGAAACTTTGTGAATCTTGATTACAGAAACTTTTCATCAAAAATTATTATCCCCTTGTAAAATTCCATTGTATTATAAAAATAATGTGCCAAGGTTTCCTTTAGGATGTTTACAATGCTTGTTGGTTTGTACGGTGCAGGACAGAAACTTTGGCTATAGTGCGCGATTTTACATTTTTTACTCGAAAGTCAAATGGTTCTGATTATTTTTGATCTGTCTTTCTGTAATTTTTTTATTTTTCCTAATTTTGGTAGAATTGTTTGGGTAACAGAAGTATGGTGAATGTTCAGATTGCTACAGACTGTTCTGTTTTTGACAGATTCTGTTTTTGATGCATAGTTTGCTTGTTTTGATGAATCTATCAATTTCTATCAGTGGATTAAGCCATAAAAAAGTTATGTTATAGTAGAAACAATGAAAAAACAAAATATTAATTGGGTTGCTACAATACTTAGAGTAGTGATTTGCTTTATTATACTAAAGGATCTTATCGAGTTTTCTGTTGAAGTTTTGTGTGGATGAAGTGTTTGATCGAGGAGGTCTCCATAAGAGGAAAAGGAAGAGAAGCATGAGCTCAAGCTTGGGGATGCCCAAGGCACCCCAAGTAAATATTCAAGGAGACTCAAGCGTCTAAGCTTGGGGATGCCCCGGAAGGCATCCCCTCTTTCTTCAACAAGGATCGGTATGTTTTCGTATTCGTTTCGTTCATGCGATATGTGCAAGTCTTGGAGCGTCTTTTGCATTTAGTTTTCACTTTTCTTTTATGCACCATGCTAGTATGAGATAGTCCTTGGTTGATTTATAGAATGCTCAGTGCACTTCACTTAAATCTTTTGAGTATGGCTTTATAGAATGCTTCATGTGCTTCACTTATGTCATTTGAAGTTTGGATTGCATGTTTCTCTTCACATAGAAAACTGCCATTTGTAGAATGCTATTTTGCTTCACTTATATTTGTTAGAGCGTGGGCATATCTTTTGTAGAAAGAATTAAATTCTCTTGCTTCACTTATATCAATTTAGAGAGATGACAGGAATTGGTCAATCACATGGTTAGTCATAAAATCCTACATAAAGTTGTGGATCACTGAATATGATATATTTGATTCCTTGCAATAGTTTTGCGATATAGAGGTGATAATATGTGGGAGGTACTAGTAGATGGTTGTGTTTAGTAAGGATGTTGGTGTTAAGGTTTGTGATTCCCGAAGCATGCACGTATGGTCTACAAACTATGTAACCAAATTGGCGCGCACTGTATTTTAATTGTTTATCTTTGCGTGAAGGTCGGGGGCGCGCGATGGTCAACTCCTACCAACCTCCCCCCTAGGAGCATGCACGTAGTACTTTGTTTCAAGGGCTAATAATTTTTTGCAATAAGTATGTGAGTTTTTTATGACTAATGTTGAGTCCATCGATTATACGCACTCTCACCCTTCCATCATTGCTAGCCTCTTCGGTATCGTGCATTGCCCTTTCTCACCTCGAGAGTTGGTGCAAACTTCGCCAGTGCATCCAAACCCCGTGATACGATACACTCTATCACACATAAGCCTCCTTATATCTTCCTCAAAACAGCCACCATACCTACCTATCATGGCATTTCCATAGCCATTCCGAGATATATTGCCATGCAACTTCCATCATCATCATATACATGACTTGAGCATTCATTGTCATATTGCTTTGCATGATCGTAAGATAGCTAGCATGATGTTTTCATGGCTTGTCCATTTTTTGATGTCATTGCTACGCTAGATCATTGCACATCCTGGTACACCGCCGGAAGCATTCATATAGAGTCATATCTTTGTTCTAGTATCGAGTTGTAATATTGAGTTGTAAGTAAATAAAAGTGTGATGATCATCATTATAGAGCATTGCCCCATGAAAAAAAAGAAAAAGAAAAAAGAGAAAAAAAAGAGAGGCCAAAGAAGCCTAAATAAAAAAGGGGGCCAAAGAAGCCCACCCAAAAAAAGAAAAAAAAGAAAAAAAAAGAAGAAAAGAAAAGGGGCAATGTTACTATCCTTTTTCCACACTTGTGCTTCAAAGTAGCACCATGTTCTTCATATAGAGAGTCTCCTATATTGTCACTTTTCATATACTAGTGGGAATTTTCATTATAGAGCTTGGCTTGTATATTCCAACGATGGGCTTCCTCAAATGCCCTAGGTCTTCATGAGCAAGCAAGTTGGATGCACACCCACTTAGTTTTCAGTTTGAGCTTTCATACACTTATAGCTCTTAGTGCATCCGTTGCTTGGCAATCCCTACTCCTCGCATTGACATCAATTGATGGGCATCTCCATAGCCCGTTGATTAGCCGCGTCGATGTGATACATTCTTCCTTTTTGTCTTCTCCACATAACCTCCACCATCATATTCTATTGCACCCATAATGTTATATCCATGGCTCACGCTCATGTATTGCGTGAGAGTTGAAAAAGTTTGAGAATACTAAAGTATGAAACAATTGCTTGGCTGACACCGGGATAGGCATGAGGGGAACCTTGTGTTAAGAAAAGGGAGCATACAAGACTATATGATTTTGTAGGGATAACGTTCTGGAAGCATTGATATTTTGAAAGACATGATTGTTTGTTGGGATGCCCTAAGTATTATTGTTTTTAATATTCATGTCTTAATATTCATGCCATGATTAGTTATATGATCAAGATTATGCTAGATAGCATTCCACATCAAAAATTATCTTTTTTATCATTTACCTACTCGAGGACGAGCAGGAATTAAGCTTGGGGATGCTGATACGTCTCCTTCGTATCTATAATTTTTGATTGTTCCATGCCAATATTCTACAACTTTCATATACTTTTGGCAACTTTTTATACTATTTTTTGGGACTAACATATTGATCCACTGCCCAGTGCCAGTTCCTGTCTATTGCATGTTTTATGTTTCGCAGAAACCCATATCAAACGGAGTACAAACGGGATAAAAATGGACGGAGAATTATTTTGGAATATTTGAGATTTTTGGGAAGTAAAATCAACGCTAGACGGTGGCCGAGGTGGCCACGAGACAGGGGCCCACGCCCACTCCAGGTGGGCGCGCCCCCACCCTCCTGGGTCCCTCGTAAGGCGGTTGATGCCCTTCTTTGGCCACAAGAAAGCTAATTTTTGGAAAAAGATCTGGGCGAAGGTTTCAATCCAATCGGAGTTACGGATCTCCGGATATAAAAGAAACGGTGCCAGGCAGAATTCCAGAACGCAGAAACAGAGAGATAGATCCAATCTCGGAGGGGCCTTCGCCCCTCCCACGCCATGGGAGCCAAGTACCAGAGGGTAAACCCTTCTCCCATCTAGGGAGAAGGTCAAGGAAGAAGAAGAAGAAGGGGGGCTCTCTCCCCCTTGCTTCTGGTGGCACCGAAGCGCTGCCGGGGGCCATCATCATCACCGCGATCTTCACCAACACCTCCATCACCTTCCCCCTTCTATCTACAGCAGTCTACTCTCCCGCAACCTGCTGTACCCTCTACTTGAACATGGTGCTTTATGCTTCATATTATTATCCAATGATGTGTTGCCATCCTATGATGTCTGAGTAGATTTTCGTTGTCCTACCGGTGACTGATGAATTGCTATGATTGGTTTGAATTGCATGTTTTATTATTGGTGCTGTCCTATTGTGCCCTCCGTGTCGCGCAAGCGTGAGGGATTCCCACTGTAGGGTTTGCAATATGTTCATGATTTGCTTATGGTGGGTGGCCTGAGTGACAGAAGCACAAACCCGAGTAAGTATGTTGTTTGCGTATGGGATAAAGGGGACTTGATACTTTAATGCTATGGTTGGGTTTACCTTAATGATCTTTAGTAGTTGTGGATGCTTGCTAGAGTTCCAATCATAAGTGCATATCATCCAAGAAGAGAAAGTATGTTAGCTTATGCCTCTCCCTCAAATAGAATTGCAATAGTGATTACCGGTCTAGTAACGTAGTCAATCGCTCAGGGACAATTTCACAACTCCTACCACCACTTTTCCACACTCGCTATATTTACTTTATTGCTTCTTTATCTAAACAGCCCCTACTTTTTATTTACGTGTTCTTTATTATCTTGCAAACCTATCCAACAACACCTACAAAGTCCTTCTAGTTTCATACTTGTTCTAGGTAAAGCGAACGCTAAGGCGTGCGTAGAGTTGTATCGGTGGTCGATAAAACTTGAGGGAATATTTGTTCTACCTTTAGGTCCTCGTTGGGTTCGACACTCTTACTTATCGAAAGAGGCTACAATTAATCCCGTATACTTGCGGGTTATCAAGGTCCAACAAGAATCAATATCATTTCTGTGCCGAAATTGATAGTGGTGGGCTACTCGTCTAGCAAATACTCCGAACATGTTATTGGATCCACACCTGTTCAGGTACAACGGCCGCCTTCTACCTCTCCTTCTACAAATTAACATTATTTCTAAATTTGAAGTTGTATGTTCGTCTGTCATCCAGAAAATGATTCCGACAAGCTTGACCCCGAAACTGTGCACAGTGAAGGTCTTGGAACTAGAATCTATCAGCCCCAACCTAGAGCAACATGTCAGTTTCCTGAGATGCTTTCTGTGCCTAGAGAAGCTATATATCGAGGTGATGTTCTGTTCCTGTTAAATGTTAACCATAAGGGAGTTCAATTTGTGACACCTTTTCCCATGTTTAGAATGACAATGTACTATGATTTCTCAAGGATTCTTTTGGAGGACTTTAGTACACAAGTCCCCCCCCCCCCATATTGGTTGCTTGATCCATATGGTTACAATCCATAAGCATTTCTCCTTTGGATTCATTTGTACTAGTTTTCTTAGGGAACTTTTCAATCACTCCAACCTCTTGTGAAGAAGGCTACATTTTTCTAGATTGTAATCAAACGCCCATGTTAATCGTGTCAGAACAAAGATGGCATGTTAGTGCATTTTACAGATCTTGCAAACCAAATAGGCCTGTAGTAGTGTTCAAAACTGCATGTAGGTACTAACATGTTTTCTTCTTTTGCAGATAAGATTAGGCCTAGTGGTGGATACTATGATACAATATAACAATCATGTCAAATGCCTAGATCTGCATCTCTTAGAAATTACTTTGAACTCCTACCTAGGGACCTTACCGGAGGTTATATTCGCCAGGTTCTTTGTTGTCAGAGAAAGGGTGCTGAAGGTAATGAGGTTTTCCCTACATTTATTTCGCAAAAATGAATGGTTTGTTGATCAGCGTCGGCGCCTGTGGCCGAATGAGTTTCATTTTGGAATTTCAGATGACAGAGTAATCGGAAGTCATCGTGTCAACCCCATACATGAATTCTCAGTGGCTGACCCCTTTGCAATATTTATGAGGTTTCAAAACCAAACTTAGAAGTGGTAATATTAGTTTGAACATCTTTGATATCCATGTTCAGTGGATCAGCATGAGCGCTTGCAGCTGATGAGCTAAGTTTCATTTCTAATATCAGTTCTAACCATTCTCGAATCTATTTACCTTGTCGACCTCGCAGCACACAGTTTGTATAGCTAACTCGACTGTGATCTTTGACATTATTACCCACAGTTGGTTTCTTCCATCGTGTGCCCTGTAGAGCAAAAAATTAATTATCACACTCGAGTGTCATCATCACCCTTCTGTGTAACTTTGACCTCATCACCCATGGGTAAACTTATGACTGAAGTCACTCCAGACACTTTGTTTTTACAAATCTTTTTGCCAATAAAATGCCCATGATTTGTCCCACTTCTAGCCGATGCGTGGCCAAACTAGTCGGGCGGGAAGCTTGCACGGTAAACTAAGCAGTAGCACGGGAACAGGCTCACCAAAGATACATTTTGCGCCTCTTCGAGCCCACGCGTGGTCAAACTAAATGCATGCGGGGCGATGTTGTCAAGCACGCACTGGAATCCTTTGCTATGAACACCGTGACAAGACATGACGATTACAGGCCGACCACCCCCCATATATTATAGCGGCCATTTAACCCTTGTGTCTCTTCAACCTTTAGATCGCGCCCCACCATTGCAATAAGCACACCCACCACAACAAATTCTTAGAGGGTATCCTGCGCGGCTCCAATGGCGCTCCAAACGGCTGCCGACGATGCACAGTAGTTCACCATGCATGCCATGGTGGACACCCACGGAAGGTTCACGGAGCTCTCGGTGGTGTACGCCAACAACCCAGTCTGGGTGGAGCACTCCATCCACATCATGGAGTTGTTGCTTGCCGAGGAGACAAGGTGGTCGGTTTCGACCTCGAGCACACCCGCGCTCGTGCCGGGTCTCATCCCAAGGTCTCCATCGCCCAGATGTGCGTGCGCAACCACGTCCTCGTCTACCACTACTGCCTGGTGACAAGGCCTTGTGAGCGTTTCGCCAGGTTTGTGAACAACCCCCACTACATGTTCGCTATGGTGGACATCACCAATGATGTAAATGTTCTCAAGAATTCGGGCATCGCCTGCCAGAATCTTCTCGACATCCAGGGCCAATACAAGATCTGGGGCAGCAAGGAGCATGAGAAGGACTCACTGGTTCACCTCGCCAAGGCCATCAATGAACCCTACTACAGAGACATGATGTATTCCTGCAACAAGGACAAGCGTGCCTGGCACTCGGCCTGGATGGAGAAACTCGACAAAGCTCACGTCATGTACGCGGCCAAGGAGGCATACATGAGCTACGACTAGGGCTGGACTAATGAGCTACTCGGCTCGTTAAGACTCGGCTCGTTAAGGCTCGTGATCGTTAAGGCTCGGATTGTTAAGCTCGTTATCCTTAACGAGCTAAATATAAAGATTGGCTCGCTCCGTTATATGTTCGTGAGCGCTCAAGAACAGCTCGTTAGGAAAATGCATCATTAAACAAGATACATCAAATGCATATAATTACAAACATACATAGGTCCGGCCAGTAGGATTCAATAAATCGAGAATATGAGAAGACGGGAAAGATGTGAATGTGGCAAATAGCCCATCCATAGACTTAGGAGTGATCGAAGTCACTGAAAAATTCTCTATAATGAACAAAATCACGCTACTACCGAGCTTAATGACTAGCTCACGAAACTCGCAATCTCGATCGTTTAACTCATTAGTGTTAACGAGCAAAAGTTGCTACTCGACTCGGTTCATTAAGAAAACGAGCCGAGCTCAAATGAGTCAAGCAGTCGAGCACTCATTAGACTCACCGAGCTTCGAGCTTTTTGTCCAGCCCTAGCTACGACATGTACAGGTGGGTTGTTGACATGAGGAAGTGCCTCCTTCCCCAAAACGGCCAGGGATCCAGCCGGAAGCAGAGCAATGGAAACATCATCGCAACAAGAAGTAGATGATTAGATCTTCGTTTCTCCTATTTTAGTATGCATGTAATTGCTTACTTTGGTGTGTGGAAATGTTATGTGTGTAGTCACTTGTGTAATTGTATGCTTAATTTGGTTATGCAATGCTATCTTTTTAAGTATATATGTTGATGCTCTGTAGACAGAGCGTAGATGTTGTGCGGACAAAGAAAATCACATCGCACACGGACTAAACAATGGAACCAGTCGGTGATGTTTTCATCAATCACTCACAATTGTATACCAGCAATTGTTTGCTCACAACACACATGACTTGTTAACATGAATCGTCTATGTTGTTATCGGTCTTCCCACAAGTTTTTTGATTACAGACCTGTTTGCCGCGTATCACGCACATCTTGTTAAGTTGAACCATTTATGTTCTCTTGGCTCAACACAAACAGTTCATCCGAGTGAACTGTATGCCATATATCGCACACACCTTCATCTGGCTGCCCATTTCTGTTGTTCCGCCTCATCACAAACATTTTATCCGAGTGAACTGTATGTCGTATATCCCGCATGCCTTCATCTGCCTGCCTGTTTCTTTTGTTCTGCCTCATCGCAAATAGTTAATTGAACTGAACCGTATGCCCCGCATCGCACACGGAACTAACATCCGAACCGTGTTTGATTTATCCTTCATAAAAAATGTTTTGCATCTTTTTTGATTGTTATTTTACATCACCATTTGTGATTAATGCATCACACATAGTTTCGTTAAAGGGTCTCTGATCGTAGTGTCGCGTTAGCAGCATCCTGCAGTAGTGTTCTTCTCTCTCTTTGATCTTCAATATAATGTTCTCCTCGATGTTCTTGAAGATCTATTCGATGTAATCTTCTTTTGCGTTGTGTTTGTTGGGATCCGATGAATTGTGGGCTTATGATCGGATTTTCTGTCTTCTCGGAACTCCTTTATGCATGATTGTTATCTTTGTATTTCTCTATGATCTATCCGTTTGGTTTGGCCAACTAGGTTAATTTCTCTCGCAATGGGAGAGGTGCTTTGTAATGGGTTCAATCTTGCGGTGCTCTATATCCCAGTGACAGAAATGATCAAGACACGTATTTGTATTGTTGCCATTAAGTGGAAAATGATGGGGTTTATTCATATTGATTGGATTTACTTTGTCTACATCATGTCGTCTTGCTTAAGGCGTTACTTCGTTCTTTATGAACTTAATACTCTAGATGCATGCTGGAAAGCAGTCGATGTGTGGTGTAATAGTGATGTAGGCAGTATTCGGTCTACTTGTCTCAGACGTGATGCCTATATAAATGATCATTGCCTTGGATATCATCCTAACTATGCGCTTTTCTGTCAATTGCCCAACAATAATTTGTTCACCCAACGTATGCTTTTTGTTGGAGAGAGAAGCCTCTAGTGAAAACTATGGCCCCTGGGTCTATCTTTATCATATATTAAAATCGAAAAATACTTTGCTGCAATTTATTAACCATTATATTATTTTGAGTTTTTGTTTATCTATCTATCACTTTGATCATTGCAATTAACCGCCAAGGGATTGACAACCCCTTGATCGCGTTGGGTGCAAGTATTTGCTATTTTGTGTGTAGGTGTTGTTCACGAGGTCTTGCGTGGTTCTCCTAACAGATTGGTAACCTTGGTTCTTAACTGAGGGAAATACTTATCTCTATTGTACTGCATCATCCTCTCTAGTTCGAGGAAATCCCAACATATCTCACAAGTCACAGGTAGAATTTCTGGCGCCGTTACCGAGGAGACATGACCAAAACCTATCAAGTACCATCACATAAACTTTCATCTCCTTGCATTTACTTTCATTCGTCATTTGCCTCTCGTTCTCATCTCCCCCACTTCTAAAACATTTTCACAGAACTACAAAAATATTTTTCTTTTGCCTTTTTGCTTGTTTGCTTATTTGCTCGCTTTACTGTTATGGCTAGTTCTTCTCTTGTTACGTGTACCCCTGAAAATGAGGTTCTCAATTTTAAGCAGGGGGTATTTAAAAGATGCCTATTATAGGATTTGTGATGCTCAAAATAGATCAACTCATAATCAATATACTACCATTCTTCTATGCAAATTTTATGTGGGTGTTACTACTTGGTATAGATTTGTGCTAGATACTATTACCGGAGGGAATTTCTTGAGTGGTCACACTATGGATTCTTTCAATGCTATGCGGAATTTAGTCGGATCATCACCTATCATTATTAATGAAACAACATTTACTTAGAACATGTTATGCAAAAGCTAAAGGCTATTGAAAATAAAATGCCTACCGTAGAGCATATTGAAAATTTGGATAAATAGATTCATAATCATATTACTCAATTCCGCTCAAAGGTAGGAACCACTCTTAAGATGCTAAAAGAAAAGGAACCAATAATTAATGAGAGGATGGAGCAAATCCCCACTAGGATCGACAAGTTGGGAGAAATTATTAATAATTTAGGTTCCGCTTTTTCTTCCGTTAAAACTATTGAAAAGGCTCCTCCTTGTAAGAATTTCCAGTTTATGTACGTTCCTAAGAACAAGGGTGCCACATCGTGTACACCGCAACTTCATTTATTTAATAAAGGAACCTATCAATGAGAATAAATTTCTCAACTTTATATCTAGGAGTGTGATTGTTGAAATATGTATGCTAAAACTCCTAGGAAGCATGGATGTATTATTAAGGAATTGGATATGAAGGATGAGAACACTTGAAACTATGCATTACGGCTAGTTAGGGGCGTAAAACAATAGCACTTGTTGGGAGGAAACCCGATAGTTATGTTTATTTTTCTTGTTTATTTTGTGTTTTTTGGTGTGCACACGACTGTGCTACCGTTATGGTTGTATTTTTGTTTTTAAATTAGTGTTTGTGCCAAGTAAAGCCTTTGTGATGATTTGGATAATAGTTGCTTTGATTCTGTGAGAAAACATAAACTTTTGCACCCAGTAGTATAATTGTTTAGGTTCACTGGAACATGAATAAATTCTGTAGTTCTTACACATGATTGACACAAAAAATTCCCATGTTGTCTTAATTTTTTAGAATTTTTGGAGACAGAAGTAATGTGGTTAGACAGATCATTACAGACTATTCTGTTTTTGATAGATTCTGTTTTTTGTTGCATTGTTTGCTTGTTTTAATGAATCTATGGATTTTATCGGGGGTTATAAGTCATGGTGAAGTTAGAATACAGTAGGTATTATACAATAATAAAATATGAATGGGTTTACAACATTTCTTAAAGAGATGATTTGCTTGTTATACTAACAGACCCCACGAGTTTTCTATTGAGTTTTGTGCACTGAAGTTTTCAAGTTTTGAGTGAGATCGCGATGGATGAAGGAATAAGGAGTGGCAAGAGACTAATCTTAGGGATGCCCGAGGCACCCCAAGGTAACAGTCAAGGAGACCCAAGCATCTAAGCTTGGGGATGCCCTGGATGGCATCCCCTCTTTCTTCTAATAACCATCCGTAAATTACTTGGAGCTATACTTTATTCATCACATGATATGAGCTTTGCTTGGAGCATCGTGTATTATACGAGTCTTTACTTTGTTTGCTTTTTAGTTTGCCACAATCATATTTTATATACACACCTTTCTGAGAGGGACACACATTATTCGTGATTTCTTAGAATACTCTTTGTGCTTCACTTATATCTATTGAGCAAGGCAGTTGTTCTAGTACTTCACTTATATATTTTAGAGCATGTCGGTGGTTATATTTTAAAGAAATAGTTGCACTCACATGCTTTGCTTATATCATTTTGAGAGTTGATTATAGTAATGGCAATATGCACAAATTATGAAATTAGTTCTAATATGATAAGTATTCAAGAGGGATATAATAGAAACTCTCATGTAGATCACTGAATATGATATGTTTGATTCCTTGCAATAGTTTTGCAATATATAGATGGTAATATGTGGGAGGTACTAGTGAATGATTGTGGTTTAGTAAGAGTATTGATGTTAAGGTTGGCAATTCCCGAAGCATGAACGTGTGGTCTCTCGTTATGCTAATATGTTGGAGCAGGATTTATTATCGAGTGTCTTCCTTTGTGTGAAGGTCGGGGGCACATGATGGTTAACTCCTACCAACCTCCCCCCGGGGAGCATGCATAGTCGTAATTTTCTTCGAGGGCTAATAAACTTTTGTAATAAGTATGGGAGTTCTTTATGACTAATGTGAGTCCATGGATTATATGCACTCTCACCTTTCCGTCATTTGCTAGCCTCTTTGGTACCATGCATTGCCCTTTCTCACCACGAGATCTGGTGCAAACTCTGCCGGTGCATCCAAACCTCGTGATATGATATGCTCTATCACACATGAGCCTCCTTATATCTTCCTCAAAACAGTCACCATACCTGCCTATTATGGCATTTCGATAGCCATTCCGAGATATATTTCCATGCAACTTCCACCATTCCGTTTTTATGACACACATCATCATTGTCATATTGCTTTGCATGATCATATAGCTAACATAGCATTTGTGGCTCAGCCACTGTTCATCAATTTTTATATATGTTATGCTAGATCATTGCACATCCTGGTACACCTCTAGAGGCATTCATATAGAGTCATATTTTGTTCCAGTATCGAGTTGTAATTTTGAGTTTTAAGTAAATAGAAGTGTGATGATCATCATTATTCATTATTAGAGCATTGTCCCAAGTGAGGAAATAAAATAAAAAACAGGCCAAAAAGAGCCCATGAAAAAAAGAGGCCAAAAGAGCCCAATAACAAAGAAAAATATAATAAACGAGATAAAAAGAGAGAAGGGGCAATGTTACTATCCTTTCCCACACTTTTGCTTCAAAGTAGCACCATGGTTTTCATATAGAGAGTCTCCTATGCTTTCACTTTCATATAACTAGTGGGAATTTTTCATTATAGAACTTGTCTTGTATATTCAAATGATGGTTTTCATTATAGAACTTTCATATAACTAGTTTTCTTTTTGAGCTTTCATACATTTATAACTCTTAGTGCATCTGTTGCATTCCAATCCTTACTCCTTGCATTGATATCAATTGATGGGCATCTCTAGATCCCGTTGATTAGCCTCGTTGATGTGAGACTTTCTCCTTTTTTAACTTCCCCACATTAATCTCTACCTCTGTATTATATTCCACCCATAGTTCTATATCCATGGCGTGCGCTCATGTATTGTGTTAGGGTTGAAAAAGTTGAAGCGTGTTAAAAAACTTATATATATTGTACCGCATCATCCTCTCCTCTTTGAGGAAATCCCAATGCAGCTGACAAGGGGAAGGATTTCTGGCGCTGTTAGCGAGGAGAAATCACCAAAACCTATCAAGTACCATGATACATCTCCAACGTATCAATAATTTTTGATTATTCCATGCTATTATATTATCTATTTCGGATGTTTTATATGCATTGATATGCTATTTTATATTATTTTTGGGACTAACTTATTAAACCAGAGCCCAATGCCAGTTTCTGTTTTCCCCTTGTTTTTGAGTTTTACAGAAAAGGGATGTCAAACGGAGTCCAAACGGAATAATACTTTTGCGATGATTTTTCTTCGACCAGAAGACACACGTAGGACTTGGAGATGAAGTCAGAGGAGTCCCGAGGCGGCCACAAGCCTCAGGGGAGCGCCCTAGGGGAGGGGCGCCCTAAGGGCTTGTGGGCCCCTCGAAGCTCCTCCAACCCTAATTCTTAGCCTATAAATTCAGAAATATTCCCAAACGACCAGAAGCGTCCACCAAAATACTTTTCCGCCGCCGTAACCTTCTATACCCGTGAGATCCCATCTAGGGACCTTTCCCGGCATCCCGCCGGAGGAGAATTCGATCATGGAGGGCTTCTACATCAACCCTATTGCCCTTCGGATGAAGTGTGAGTAGTTTACCATAGACCTACGGGTTCGTAGATAGTAGCTAGACAACTTATTCTCTCTCTTTGATCCTCAATAGCATGTTCTCCTCGATGTTCTTCGAGATCTATCCGATGTAATCTTCTTTTATGGTGCGTTTGTCGAGATCCGATGAATTGTGGATTTATGATCAGTTTATCAATGAATATTATTTGAATCTTCTCTAAATTCTTATATCCATGATTTGATATCTTTGTATTTCACTTCAAATTATCGGTTTGGTTTAGCCAACTAGATTTGTTTTTTTTTTTTGCAATGGGAGAGGTGCTTAGTTTTGGGTTCAATCTTGCGGTGTCCTCACCCAGTGACAAAGTAGGGGTAGTGAGGCACATATTTGTATTATTGCCATCATGGATAAAAAATATGGGGTTTAATCATATTGCTTGAGTTTATCCCTCTACGTCATGTCATCTTTCTTAAGGCGTTACTCTGTTCTTACGAACTTAATGCTCTAGATGGCTGCTGGATAGCGGTCGATGTGTTGAGTAATAGTAGTAGATGCAAGCAGGAGTCCGTCTACTTGACACAAACGCGATTCCTCTATTCATAATCATTGCCTTGGATATCGTCATAACTTTGCGCTTTTCTATCAATTTCTCGACAGTAATTTGTTCACCCACCGTATCATTTTCCTTCAAGAGAGAAGCCTCTAGTGAAACCTATGGCCCCCAGGTCTATTTTCCCTCATATATTTACAGATCTATAAGCCAAAAACCGCAAAAATATCTTGTTGCAATTTATTTAGTTTTACTTTGTTTTACATTTTAGTAACCTTTTATATCTATCTGTATCAGACCTCACCTTTGCAAGTGACGTGAAGGGATTAACAACCCGTTTATCGCGTTGGGTGCAAGTGTTTGATTGTTTGTGTAGGTGCATAGATTGGAGACTTGCTTGTATCTCCTACTGGTTGATACCTTTGTTCTCAACTGAGGGAAATACTTATCTCTACTTTGTTGCATCATCCTTTCCTCTTCAAGGGCAAAATCAACGTAAGCTCAAGAAGTGGCAGGAAGAATTTCTCGCACCATTTTTGGGGAGATCTACATCAAGCCTACAAAGTACCCATCATAAACTCTCATCTCTTGCATTACATTATTTGCCATTTGCCTCTCGTTTTCCTCTCCCCACTTCTAAAACGATTTCAGAAAAATACATAAAATATTTGCCTTTTTATTCGCCCTTCTTTCGTTCGTCTTTTCGTTTGGTTTTTGTTTGCTTGTCCGCTAGATTGCTTGTTTTGTCATGATGACTCAAGGGAATACCAAGTTGTGTGATTTTTACAACACTAATAATAATGATTTTATTAGTACTCCGATTGCTCCCGTCACTAGTGCGGAATCTTAGGAAATTAATCCGCTTTGCTGAATATTGTTATGAAAGATCAATTTTCCGGCCTTCCTAGTGAAGATGCCGCATCCCATCTAAATATTTTTGTTGAGTTGTGTGACATGCAAAAGAAAAAAGATGTGGATAATGATATTGTTAAATTGAAGCTATTTCTGTTCTCACTACGAGATCGTGCTAAAACTTGGTTTCCATCTTTGCCTAAAAATAGTATTGATTCATGGAACAAGTGTAAAGATGGTTTTATTTCCAAGTATTTTCCTCCCGCTAAGATCATCTCCCTTAGGAACGATATATTTAATTTTAAGAAACTTGATCATGAACATGTTGCACAATCTTAGGAGAGGATGAAATTGATGATAAGAAATTGCCTTACTCTAAGTTTATGGATGATCATACAACTTTTTTATGCCGGATTGAATTTCGCATCTAAAAATCTTTTAGATTCGGCCATGGGAGGTACTTTTATGGAAATCACATTAGTATATGCTACTAAACTCCTAGATAATATTATGGCTAATTACTCTTAATGGCATACCGAAAGATCCTCTACTAGTAAAAAAGTGCATGCGATTGAAAAATTATTTTTTTTCAGTGGAAATATGGATAAACGTATGAAATTGTTTGCTAGTAAGAGTGCCCCTATTGATCCTAATGATATGCCTTTGTCTACTTTGATTGAGAATAATAATGAATCTATGGATGTGAGTTTTGTTGGTAGGAACAATTTTGTTAATAACACCTATAGAGGTAATTTCAACCCTAGGCCGTTTCCTAGTAATTGCTCTAATAATTATGGTAATTCCTACAACAATACTTATGGAAATTATAATAAGATGCCCTATAATCTTGATAAAAATATTAAAGAATTAATTAGTTCTCAAAAGAATTTTAACGATATGGTTGAAGAAAAATTGCTTAAGATTGATGATTTGGCTAGGAACGTGGATAGAATTTCTCTTGAGATCAATTCTTTGAAAATTAGATCTATTCCACCCAAGCATGATATTAATAAGTGTCTAAAAGCTATAAGAATTTCTGTTGATGAATGTAAAGAAAGAACCGCTAAGATGCGTGCTAGCGAGATTGGTTTGTAAAAGCGTGATCTTTGATTTCTTGTGATAATAATGATGAAGATCTTAAAGTGATTGGTGTGAATCCTATTGAATCTTTGTTGTCTAATATAAATCTTGATAAAGACGGGACTGGAGATGAGTCAACTTTATCTAAAAGGCGTTCCAATGATTAAGAATTTATACTCCCTCCGTTCCGATTTACTCGTCATGGTGTTAGTTCAAATTTGAACTAAAACCACGATGAGTAAATCAGAATGGAGGGTGAGGGAGTCCTGGACTAGGGGGTGTCCGGATAGCCGGACTATCATCATCGGCCGGACTCCAAGACTATGAAGATACAAGATTGAAGACTTCGTCCCGTGTCCGGATGGGACTTTCCTTGGCGTGGAAGGCAAGCCTGGCGATACGGATATGTAGATCTCCTACCATTGTAACCGACTCTGTGTAACCCTAGCCCTCTCCGGTGTCTATATAAACCGGAGGGTTTTAGTCCGTAGGACGAACAACCATTACAACAATCATACCATAGGCTAGCTTCTATGGTTTAGCCTCCTTGATCTCGTGGTAGATCCACTCTTGTACTACCCATATCATCAATATCAATCAAGCAGGAGTAGGGTTTTACCTCCATCGAGAGGGCCTGAACCTGGGTAAAAACATCGTGTCCCTTGTCTCCTATTACCATCCGCCTAGACGCACAGTTCGGGACACCCTACCCGAGATCCGTCGGTTTTGACACCGACATTGGTGCTTTCATTGAGAGTTCCTCTGTGTCGTCACCGATAGGCTTGATGGCTTCTTCAATCAACAACAACGCAGTCCAGGGTGAGACTTTTCTCCCCGGACAGATCTTCATGTTCGGCGGCTTTGCACTGCGGGCCAATTCACTTGGCCATCTGGAGCAGATCGAAAGCTACGCCCCTGGCCATCAGGTCAAATTTGGAAGCCTAAACTTCACGGCTGACATCCGTGGAGACTTGATCTTCGATGGATTCGAGCCACAGCCGAGCGTGCCACACTGTCACGATGGGCATGATTTAGCTCTGCCATCGGACAGTACCCTGGAGGCCGCACATGAATCCCCTCTGACCCATAGTTCGGAGCCGACCGCGCAGATCGAGGACAGGTGGCTGGACACCGCCTCGGGGGCTGCAACTTCTACGGCGATGGAGCCGAATACTGACCTTGTCCCTTGCAAAGCTCGTGACTCCGAGGTGCCGGACTCCTTGCCGGACTCCGAACCTCCTGCGCCCCTGCCAATCGAATCCGATTGGGCGCCGATCATGGAGTTCACCACTGCGGACATCTTTCAGCACTCACCCTTTGGTGACATCCCGAATTCGCTAAAGTATCTCTCATTATTAGGAGAGTCCTGGCCGGATTGCGGTCAGGATGGTTGGGACGCGGACGACGAAGAAATTCAAAGCCCACCCACCACCCACTTTTTAGCCACTGTCGACGATCTAACCGACATGCTAGACTACGATTCTGAAGACATCGACGGTATGGACGACGATGCCGGAGACGATCAAGAACCAGCGCCTACGGGGCACTGGAGGACCACCTCATCATACGACATATACATGGTGGACATCCCAAAGGATGGGGATGGCGAAGAAGCAGCGGAGGCAGATTCCTCTAAGAAACAGCCCAAGCGCCAACGTAAGCGGCGCCGCTCTAAGTCCCGCCACAGCAAGAATGGAGATTCCGGCACCGGAGATAATAACACCCCAGAGAGTGCCGAAGACAACCCCCTCCAGCAAGATTCAGCACAGGAGGACGGAGAAGCCAGCCCTCAAGAGAGAGCGGCAGACGAGGAGGATGAAAATTACATGCCTCCCTTCGGAGACGAGGCAAGCCTCAACGACGACGAATTCGTCGTGCCCGAGGATCCCATCGAACAAGAGCGTTTTAAACGCAGGCTAATGGCCATGGCGAACAATCTAAAGAAAAAGCAGCAACAGCTTCGAGCTGATCAAGACCTACTGGCCGACAGATGGACCGAGGTCCTCGCGGCTGAAGAGCATGAACTCGAACGCCCCTCCAAAAGCTACCCAAAACGCAAGTTGCTCCCCCGAATAGAGGAGGAAGCATACAAACCTTCATCACCAGCGCACAATACGGCAGACCGACCACCTCGTGGCCGCGACAGAGAGGCATCTAGGCCCTCCACCAGAACCGTACCCCGGCACCGCTCGAAAAGCGTGAAGCCACGGGGGAATGCGCCGGACTTGCGAGACGTACTGTAGGACAAGGCAAGACAATCAAGATCTATCTACGGTTCACATTGGCGCCCCACGATCCACGATGACTACCGTCGCGCCGGATACAGCAACTCCGGCCGGGCCGAACACAGCAGATAAAGCTCTCTTGAGCTACGTCGTGATATTGCTCAATATAGAGGCGCCGCACACCCACTATGCTTCACAGATGAAGTAATGGATCATCAAATCCCTGAAGGGTTTAAACCCGTGAACATTGAATCCTACGATGGCACAACAGACCCACGGTTTGGATCGAAGATTATCTCCTTCATATCCATATGGCCCGCGGTGACGATCTCCACGCCATCAAGTATCTCCCACTCAAGCTTAAAGGACCAGCTCGGCATTGGCTTAACAGCTTGCCAGCAGAGTCAAGTGGGTGTTGGGAGGACCTGGAAGCCGCATTTCTCGACAACTTCCAGGGCACATATGTGCGACCACCAGACGCCGATGACCTAAGCCACATAATCCAGCAGCCAGACGAATCGGCCAGACAGTTCTGGACACGGTTCTTAACAAAGAAAAATCAAACCGTCAACTGTCCGGATGCAGAGGCCCTCGCAGCCTTCAAACATAACATCCGCGAGGAGTGGCTGGCCCGGCACCTAGGACAGGAAAAGGCAAAATCCATGGCAGCCCTCACATCACTCATGACCCGCTTCTGTGCGGGGGAGGACAGCTGGCTAGCCCGCCGTAACAACCTCAGCAAAAATTCTGGCAGTCCGGACAACAAGGACCGCAATGGCAGGTCGCGTCGCAACAAAAACAAACGCCGCGTTAACAGTGATAACACTGAGGATACGGCAGTCAACGCCGGATTCAGAGGCTCTAAACCCGGTCAGCGGAAAAAGCCATTTAAAAGAACTACTCCAGGTCCGTCCAATTTGGACTGAATACTCGACCGCTCTTGCCAGATAGATGGCACCCCCGAAAAGCCAGCTAACCACAACAACAGGGATTGTTGGGTATTCAAGCAGGCAGGAAAGTTAATTGCCGAAAACAATGATAAGGGGCTACATAGCGATGACGAGGAGGAGACCCGGCCGCCGAACAGTAGAGGACAGAAGGGTTTCCCCCCACAAGTGCGGACGGTAAACATGATTTACGCAACCCACATACCCAAGAGGGAGCGGAAGCGTGCACTTAGGGACGTATATGCGATGGAGCCAGTCGCCCCGAAGTTCAATCCATGGTCCTCTTGCCCGATCACTTTCGATCGAAGGGACCACCCCACCAGTATCTGTCGTGGCGGATTTGCCGCATTGGTTTTAGACCCAATCGTCGATGGATTTCACCTCACTAGAGTCCTGATGGATGGCGGCAGCAGCCTGAACCTGCTTTATCAGGATACAATGCGCAAGATGGGCACAGAGCCCTCAAGGATTAAACCTACAAAGACGACCTTCAAAGGCGTCATACCAGGTGTTGAGGCCAATTGTACAGGCTCAGTCACACTGGAAGTGGTCTTCGGATCCCCGGATAATTTCTGAAGCGAGGAGTTAATCTTCGACATAGTCCCGTTCCGCAGTGGCTATCACGCTCTGCTCGGACGAACCGCGTTTGCAAAGTTCAAAGCGGTGCCGCATTATGCATACCTTAAGCTCAAGATGCCAGGCCCTCGTGGAGTCATCACGGTCAACAGAAACACTGAACGCTCCCTCCGAACGGAGGAACACACAGTGGCTCTCGCGGCAGAATTACAGAGCAGCCTCTTAAGGCAATTTTCGAGTCCGGCCGTTAAACGACCGGACATGGCTAAACGCGCCCGGAGTAACATACATCAAGACCACCTGGCACGTTCCGAGCACACGTAGCAATGCGGCCCCAACCCCAGCCCCTGCATGATTGCAAGACGAGCCCTTCGCGTACATCATTACGCTCTGGAGATACCGTGGGCATAGGGGGAGGGGCACGACCACGATAGGCCCAGAGTGCGGCTCGACCACACCAGGGGCTCCCAAGTGTGTCACTCGTTTTTTTTATTTTTTTTATTTACTCACAGGACTCCATTCACCAGAGGCCCTGTCCGGCAGTAGATCTGCTGAACTCACGATGGAACAGCCAGGGAGGGACAATGGCTATGACGAACACTCAGGTGGTCTCCAGTATGAGCATTAAATTTGTTTAATACAACATTCCGCAGCCTACCCCTGGAGGGGGACATGTCTAATAGTCCAAACCCTTGCTTACCGCACTATTTGTATCATTCTGCACTCATAGCAGAATTCCTCGAATAAACAATGCATCACTTTCTGCTTATAATTGCATTCCTTTTTTTACATATATGTTCATTTATGACATCTCGCATCTGTACACTTTTGTACGGTCGAATACACCAGGGGCTTATGTTCCCCACATTATGGTGTGATAAGTCCGAACACTTTCACAAGTGCGGCACCCCGAACTTATAGCACTATATGCATCGGCTCCGAATCATGTCTTGGGTCAATAGTTGGGTTTGCCCGGCTCCCATGTTTTGGTACCTTACGTTCCATTCTATCTGCTAAGGTAGCACTGGGAGAACCACTGCGATTGCGCCCCGGTTGAGCTGGGCGAGCGCCTCAGTGGAGAAAGCTAAAACTGACCGTCATGATAAGGCGAGAGCTGGTCGCTGTTCGAGAGGTCTTTTTGAGTCCCTAAAGACTTATGCCGCTTAGAGCGAGGAACCGGCTTCGTCCGGCCCAGGCGTGGATAGCGCCCCGAACTCGGTCTTCCGAACACTAGGGGCTTCGCCGAAATTTAAAATTATAGAATTCTATGGCTAAGTGAGAGTGTTCAAGCATTATAAGTCTGGTTGCCTTGTTCGTTGTGTTGAGCGCCTCCCTAGATGGACCCAAAAATGGGAACAAGAGCGCTCAAGTTTATCCCGAAAACCCCAGCACTCGTGGCATGGGGGCTGAAGCCGACGACTTTCCATCTCTCAGATTTGATAAACGGCCGCACAAAAGGTAATATTTTAAATTAATAAGCGTTGCTTAGCGCATATGAACAAAGATTTGAGCGCACAGGATAACACATTGCGAGTCTACTAAAAAATTACATCTTTGGGGCACTCATCCGCAATCTTGCGGGCACCCTTCAGGACACTCTTATAATACATTTCGGGCGTACGATACTCCTTGCCCGCCGGTGGTGCGTCCGTCAGAAGCCTCTTAGCATCCAGCCTGCCCCAGTGCACCTTTGCGCGGGCAAGGGCCCGACGGGCACCTTCAATGCAGGTGGAGCACTTGATGACTTCCACCCAGGGGCACGCATCCACCAGCCACCGCACGAGGCCGAAGTAGCTCCCAGGCATGGCCTCTTCAGGCCACAGCCGGACTATGAGGCCCTTCATGGCCTGCTCGGCTACCTTGTGGAGCTCGACCAGCTGCTTCAGCTGGTCGCTAAGGGGCACCGGATGTCCGGCCTCAGCATACTGAGACCAGAAGACCTTCTCCATTGAGCTCCCCTACTTGGCCCGGTAGAATGCGGCGGCATCAGACACGCTGCGAGGCAGATCTGCAAACGCTCCTGGAGAGCTCCGAATTCGGGTAAGTAACAGGTAATTCACATTCACATGCTTGCTTTGCATGAAAAATGCCTTACCCGCCGCTATTTTCTTCACCGCCTCAATCTCCTGAAGGGCCTTATGGGCCTCGGCCTTAGCGGCTTTGGCACTCTCAAGAGCCGAGGCAAGCTCGGACTCTCGAGTCTTCGAGTCGCGCTCCAAACTCTCATGCTTTTCCATGAGAGCCTGAAGCTCTTGCCACACCTCCGTCACCCGCGCCTCCTGCTTCTCTCGCTCCGCTCGTTCCGCGGCCGCGGACACGGCCTCCTTCAGGGTTGCCACCTCGTTCGTGGCCCCTGCAGTGCCCACGTTATCCTTGTTATTTCTATTGCAACCAAAATCCTTTTCTGTAAGGTACAAATCTAATACGGTGTTACTCACCTTCTTTGTCCTCGATATGCTTCTTGGCAAGGCCGAGCTTGTTCTCGGACCGTTCGAGGTCCTGCTTCAAAGCACCGACCTCCGCAGTCAATGCGGCAGAGGTCAGCAGCGCAGCCTACAATCCCATATTGACTTAAATTTTAGAACTCCTTCGTATATCTTCTTAGATCCTCAGTCCGGCTTTTCTTTCCGAGCACCGAACCGAGCATCAGGGGCTACTGTCTATGCGGTATTACATTACATATTTTAAAACTTCTTACCTCAAAGCCTGTTAGAAGGCTGCTGCAGGCTTCGGTCAGCCCGCTCTTGGCAAGCTGAACCTTCTGAATCACTGCACTCATGATAGTGCGGTGTTCTTCCTTGATGGAAGCGCCGTTGAGCGCCTCCAACAAGTTGTCCGGCGCCTCCGGTTGGACGGAGGCCGCCGGTGTCACGGTCTTGCCCTTCTTACGAAGGGGCCGCCTACCGGACTCCAGAACCACTGCGGGTTCTGGTGCGGAGTCCGGTACGAAGTCCGGGAGGTTCCCTTTGGCACCTTCAGAGCCTCCCCCTCCTGGCGGGTCCCCTCCTGGGATCCCACCTTGACGTCCTCAGCATCACGAGGGGTGGAGGCGGTCGGAATGGAATCCACATCCGACGGAGCCAAGGACCCGCTCGAAGAAGCGGGAAAATCGTCCTCGGCCGGACTACAAGTTGTATGCGGCATTAGAAGGACACTGTGTGGCAAAAAAGAGAAATTATAAATCATTCAGGAATCCGGATACTTATGATCTTGCCGGGGGCTTGGCCCTTGAAGGCCACCCCTCGTCGCCGTCGTCGGCATTGGCGGAGCTGTCCGGAGGAAGGGTCCTTCCCCTCTTGGGGAAGCCTTCCTCTTCTTCTCTCCCCCCTCCTGAGGAGAGTCCTCTTTCTCCTCCTCGTCTTCAGGGGAGGAGTCCGCCTCGGAGCCATCGGACGATGAGTTCGATACCACCTGGCGCCGGGAACTCCTTCGGGTTCCCGCGGCCTTCTTCTTGGCCTTCTTCTCCGGCACCACGTAAAGGGCCGGAACCAGCAGCCCATCAAACCGGTGTCCGCTGGGTCTTCAGGAAGGGGAGCCGGACAGTCAACCTGTCCGGACGTCTTCTACCAGTCCTGTAAAAGGCATCGGGAGTTTTAGATCCCGCATAGAGTCAAACTATGAAAGAAATAAGTGTCCCATAAAGGATAGCAAAGCTCACCTCGCCGGCCGGGCGCTTCGTGCTGAATCCGCGATCTTCAGTTGCGGATGTGGGGGCTTCTCCACCCTTGAACAGCACCCTCCAGGAAGCTTCGTACGTCGTGTCGAAGAGCCCGCTCAGGGTCTGGTGCTGTGCCGGATCAAACTCCACAAATTGAAGGCCCGTTGCTGGCAGGGGAGAATCCGGCGGACGAGCATGACCTGGATCACATTGACAAGCTTGAGCTTCTTGTTCACCAGGGTCTGGAGACAGGACTGGAGTCCTGTCAGCTCCTCCGAACTGCCCCATAGCAAGCCCATCTCTTTCCAGGAGGTGAGCTGCATGGGGATACCAGATCTGAACTCGGGGGCAGCTGCCCATTTAGGGTCATGCGGCTCGGTGATGTAGAACCACCCCGATTGCCACCCTTTGACGGACTCCACGAAGGCACCCTCGAGCCAGATGACGTTGGGCATTTTGCCCACCATGGCGCCTCCGCACTCTGCTTGGACGCCCTTCACAAACTTCGGCTTGACATTGAAGGTTTTTAGCCACAAGCCGAAGTGGGGCTGGATGCAGAAGAAGGCCTCGCACACGATGATAAAAGCCGAGATGTTGAGGATGAAGTTTGGCGCCAGATCGTGGAAGTCCAGGCCGTAGTAGTACATGAGCCCCCGAACGAAGGGATGAAGTGGGAAGCCCAGTCCGCGGAGGAAGTGGGGAAGGAATACGACCCTCTCATGAGGCCTGGGGGTGGGGATGAGCTGCCCCTCGTCGGGCAGCCGGTGCGCGATGTCGCTGGAAAGGTATCCGGCGCCGCGCAGCTTCTCGATGTGCCCCTCCGTAAAGGAGGAGGCCATCCACTTGCCTCCCGCTCCGGACATGGCTGGAGAAGGTTGAGACGAGATGTGCGGACTTGGGCGCTGGAGCTCGAGTGTGCGGAGATGGATAAGCAAAGGAGGAAGAAGGCGTAGGTAAAAAAGGTGGATCCTTATCCCCTTATATATGGGCGGACGAAGACTATGCGTCCCCACCGGCCTGGTAAAACTCGCTTATCTCCCAAGCGCCGCCATCAATGGCGCGGTTGGGTTACCCACGTCCGTATTGATGGGAATCCCGGAATAAGGGGAACACGATCTCTGCTTTGACAAGACGTGCCAAGGAAACCGCTTCGCTAAACGCGCTGAGGTGGTATAATAAAAAACGATTCAAGTAAAGGCTTGGTGGTGGTGTGACGTCATGCCACAAAATACGTCAGCAGATTGAACTTGTGTACATATTATTCTCTCTACGGTGGTACGTGGAACTTATTTTGCAGAGCCGGACACTATCCTGGTGTTCACAATCTTCTATGAATCATTCGGAGGAGGAACCCGCCTTGCAATGCCGAATAATATGCGCACCGGACTCATCATCATTGAAGCCTGGTTCAGGGGCTACTGAGGGAGTCCTGGACTAGGGGGTGTCCGGATAGCCGGAATATCATCATCGGCCGGACTCCAAGACTATGAAGATACAAGATTGAAGACTTCGTCCCGTGTCCGGATGGGACTTTCCTTGGCGTGGAAGGCAAGCCTGGCGATACGGATATGTAGATCTCCTACCATTGTAACTGACTCTGTGTAACCCTAGCCCTCTCCGGTGTCTATATAAACCGGAGGGTTTTAGTCCGTAGGACGAACAACCATTACAACAATCATACCATAGGCTAGCTTCTAGGGTTTAGCCTCCTTGATCTCGTGGTAGATCCACTCTTGTACTACCCATATCATCAATATCAATCAAGCAAGAGTAGGGTTTTACCTCCATCGAGAGGGCCCGAACCTGGGTAAAAACATCGTGTCCCTTGTCTCCTGTTACCATCCGCCTAGACGCACAGTTCGGGACCCCCTACCCGAGATCCGCCGGTTTTGACACCGACAGAGGGAGTATATATTAATGCAAAAATTGATAAAAGTGGGATTGGAGAGGTGAAAACTTTAAGTAGCAATAAACCCACTCTTTTGGATTTCAAGGATTTTAATTTTTATAATTGTACTTTGATAGATTGTATTTCCTTATTGCAATCCATGTTGAATTCTCCTCATGCTTATAATCAAAATAAAGCTTTTACTAAACATATTGTTGATGCTATGATGAAATATTTTGACAAAAAAACTTCAGTTGGAAGTTTCTATCCCTAGAATGCTTTATGATGAGTAGGAACCTACAATTAAGATTGAATTTAAGGATTATGAGTGTTATGCTTTGTGTGATTTGGGTGCTAGTGTTTCCACGATTCCAAAAACTTTATGTGATGTGTTAGGTTTCCTTGAATTTGATGGTTGTTCTTTAAATTTGCATCTTGCGGATTCCACTATTAAGAAACCTATGAGAAGAATTAATGATGTTCTTATTGTTGCAAATAGGAATTATGTGCCCATAGATTTCATTGTGCTTGATATAGATTGCAATCCTACATGTCCTATTATTCTTGGTAGACCTTTCCTTAGAACAATTGGTGCAATTATTGACATGAAAGATGGAAACATTAGATTTCAATTTCTATTAAGGAAGGGCATGAAACACTTTCCAAGAGAGAAAATTAAGTTGCCATATGAATCTATTATGAGGGATACTTATGGATTTAATACCAAAGATGACAATACCTAGATCTATGCTTTATGCCTAGCTAGGGGCGTTAAACAATTGCGCTTGTTGGGAGGCAACCCAATTTTATTTTTGTGTTTTTTGTTTTTGTTACAGTTCTTGAATAAATACACATTATTACCTCTGTAGTAATTTTGTTCTATTGTTTTTAATATGTGTTTGTGCCAAGTAAAGCCTTTAGGATACTTTGGTATATCGTTGATTTGATCTTGCTGAAAAACAGAAACTTTTGCGCCCAGAAACATAATTGATCTAAGCTGCTGGAACGTGATTAAATGCTGAATTTTTTTACACAAGATTTATATATGAATTTCCTCTGTTGTCCTACTTTTTCAGATTTTTTGGAGTTACAAAATTATACGAAGTTTACATAATACTACAGATTGTTCTGTTTTTGACAGATTCTATTTTCTATGTGTTTTTTGCTTATTTTGATGAATCTATGGGTAGTATCAGGGGTATAAACCATGGAGAAGATGGAGTACAGTAGATATTACACCAATATAAATAAAGAATGAGTTCTCAGTAGTACCAAAAGCTGGTGATTTATTTTCTTATACTAACGGATCTCATGAGTTTTCTGTTGAGTTTTGTGTTGTGAAGTTTTCAAGTTTTGGGTAAAGATTTGATGGACTATGGAATTGGAGTGGAAAGAGCCTAAGCTTGGGGATGCCCAAGGCACCCCAAGATAATATTAAAGTACAACCAAGCATCTAAGTTTGGGGATGCCCCAGATGGCATCCCCTCTTTCGTCTTTGTCTATCGGATTTACTCAAGGCTATATTTTTATCTACCACATGATATGTGTTTTGCTTGGAGTGTCTTGTATGATATGAGTCTTTGCATTTAGTTTGCCCCAATCATGCTTGTTGTACACACCATTTGAGAGGGACCCGCATGAATCGTGATTTATTAGAATACTCTATGTGCCTCACTTATATCTTTTGAGCTTGGTAATTTTGCTCTAGTGCTTCACTTAGCACGGCGGTGGTTTTATTTTATAGAAATTGTTGAACTCTCATGCTTCACTTATATTATTTTGAGAGTCTTTCTAAACATCATGTTAATTTTCTTAGGTCATGAATTTAGTCGTAATATGATGGGCATCCAAGAGGGATATAAGAAATTTTTTCATATAAAGAGCATTGAATACTATGAGAAGTTTGATCCCTTATGATTGTTTTGAGATATAAAGATGGTGATAGTAGAGTCATGCTAGTTAGTAATTGTGGATTGTTAGAAATACTTGTGTTAAAGTTTGTGATTCCCGTAGCATGCATGTATGGTGAACCATTATGTGTTGAAGTTGGAGCATGATTTATTTATTGATTGTCTTCCTTATGAGTGGCGGTCGGGGATGAGCGATGGACTTTTCCTACCAATCTATCCCCCTAGGAGAATGTGTGTAGTACTTTGTTTTGTTGACTACTTGATTGTTTCAATAAGTATGTGAGTTCTTTATGACTAATGTTTAGTCCATGGATTATACGCACTCTCACCCTTCCACCATTGCTAGCCTCTCTAGTACCGCACAACTTTCGCCGGTGCATTAAACCCACCATATATCCTTCCTCAAAACAGCCACCATACCTACCTATTATGGCATTTCCATAGCCATTCCAAGATATATTGCCATGCAACTTCCACCGTTCTGTTTATTATGACACGCACCATCATTGTAATTTTGCTTTGAATGATCGTAATATAGCTAGCATGATGTTTTCATAGCTTGTCCTTTTTTTGATGTCATTTGCTACACTAGATCATTGCATATCCCGGTACACCGCCAGAGGCATTCATACAGAGTCATATTTTGTTCTAAGTATCAAGTTGTAATTCTTGAGTTGTAAGTAAATAGAAGTGTGATGATCATCATGATTAGAGCATTGTCCCATGTGAGGAAAGGATGATGGAAGCTATGATTCCATCACAAGTTGGGATGAGTCTCCGGACTTTATAAAAAATAAAAGAGGCCAAAGATGCCCAAATAAAAATAAAAGAGGCCAAATAAAAGAGGCCAAGTTGATCAAACGGTCTGCTTGACACGGACGTGATGCCCATATTCATAATCATTTGCCTTGGATATCTTCATAACTTTGCTCTTTTCTATCAATTGCTCGATAGTAATTGGTTCACCCACCGTATTATTTTCCTTCAAGAGAAAAGCCTCTAGTGAAATCTATGGCCCCAGGTCTATTTTCCATCATATATTTTTAGATCTATAAACCAAAAAATCCAAAAATTTCTCGCTGCAATTTATTTAGTTTTACTTTGTTTTACGTTTAATAATCTTTTATATCTATCTCTATCAGATCTCACATTTGCAAGTGACCGTGAAGGGAATGACAACCCCTTTATCGCATTGGGTGCAAGTGTTTGATTGTTTGTGTAGGTGCATAGATTGGAGACTTGCTTGTATCTCCTACTGGATTGATACCTTGGTTCTCAACTTGGGGAAATACTTATCTCTACTTTGCTGCATCATCCTTTCCTTTTCAAGGGAAAAAACAATGCAACTCAAGAAGAGCATACCATCGCATAAACTTTCATCTCCTTGCGTTTACTTTCATTACCAAATTTCCTCTCATTTTCATCTTGCCCACTTCTAAAACTTTTTCACAAAAATACAAAAATATTCTTCTTTTGCCTTTTTGATTGTTTGCTTATTTGCTCGCTTTACCGTTATGGCTAGTTCCTCTCTTGTTACGTCTACCCCTGAAAATGAGGTTCTCAATTTTAAGCAAAGGGGAGGAGAGAATATAAAAGATGCTTGGTATAGGACTTGCGATGTTCGAAAGATATCCACTCGTAAGCAATCTACTACCGTTCTTCTTCTCAAGTTTTACCTGGGTAAGGGAGTCCTGGACTAAGGGGACCTCGGGCTGCCGGCTGTTATGTCTCTATCGTATCTACTTTTCCTAATGCTTTTGCCCTTGTTTTGGTCTCGAATTTGCATGATTTGAATGAAACTAACCCAAAATGACGATGTTTTCAGCAGACCTACCACAGTGTTGTTTTTGTGCAGAAATAACAGTTCTTGGAATCGGACAATTTTTTTGGAGAATTATTTTGGAATAAAGAAAAAATACTAGAACCAACACCCACTGGAGGCGGCGGGGGGGGGGGGGGGACTGCCCGCAAGGCTCCGCTGCACCATCATTGTAATTTTGCTTTGAATGTTCGTAATATAGCTAGCATGAAGTTTTCATAGCTTGTCCTTTTTTTGATGTCATTTGCTACACTAGATCATTGCATATCCCGGTACACCGCCAGAGGCATTCATACAGAGCCATATTTTGTTCTAAGTATCAAGTTGTAATTCTTGAGTTGTAAGTAAATAGAAGTGTGATGATCATCATGATTAGAGCATTGTCCCATGTGAGGAAAGGATGATGGAAGCTATGATTCCATCACAAGTTGGGATGAGTCTCCGGACTTTATAAAAAATAAAAGAGGCCAAAGATGCCCAAATAAAAATAAAAGAGGCCAAAGAAGCCCACCAAAAAAATGAGAAAATAGAGAAGGGACAATGTTATATCCTTTTTCCACACTTGTGCTTCAAAGTAGCACCATGATCTTCATGATAGAGAGTCTCCTATGTTGTTACTTTCATATACTTTGTCATTATAGAACCTAACTTGTATGTTCCAATGATGGACTTTCTCAAATTATCCTAGGTCTTCATGAGCAAGCGAGTTGGATTCACACCCACTTACTTTCTTTTTGAGCTTCCTTAAACTTATAACTCTAGTGCATCCGTTGCATGACAATCCCTACTCACTCGCATTGATATCTATTGATGGGCATCTCCATAGCCCGTTAATATGTCTAGTTGATGTGAGACTATCTCCTTCTTTTTGTCTTCTCCACAACCACAACATTCTATTCCACCTATAGTGCTATATCCATGGCTCACACTCATGTATTGTGCGAAAGTTTAAAAAGTTTGAGAACATCAAAAGTATGAAACAATTGCTTGGATTGTCATCGGGGTTGTTCATGATTTAATAATTTGTGTGATGAAGATGAAGCATAGCCAGACTATATGATTTTGTAGGGATAACTTTTTTTGGATTTTGAGAAGATATGATTGCTTTATAGTATGCTTGAAGTATTATTATTTTATGTCAATATTAAACTTTTGTTTTGAATCTTATGGATCTGAATATTCATGCTACAATAAAGAAAATTACATGGATAAATATGTTAGGTAGCAGTCCACATCAAAAATTCTGTTTTTATCATTTACCTACTCAAGGACGAACAGGAATTAAGCTTGGGGATGCTTGATACGTCTCCAACGTATCTATAATTTTTTATTGTTCCATGCTATTTTATTATATATTTTGGATGTTTTATTTGCAATAATATGCTATTTTATATTATTTTTGGGACAAACTTATTAACCAAGAGCTCAGTGCTAGTTTCTGTTTTCCCTTGTTTTTGAGTTTTACAGAAAAGGGAGATCAAACGGAATAAAACTTTTGCGATGATTTTTCTTGGACCAGAAGATACACGTAGGACTTGGGTATGAAGGCAGAGGAGCCCCAAGGTGGCCGCAAGCCTTAGGGGCGCGCCCTAAGGGCTTGTGGGCCCCTCGGAGCTCCTCCAACCCTAATTCTTGGCCTATAAATTCAGAAATATTCCCAAATGACCAGAAGCGTCCACCAAAATACATTTCAGCCACCATAACCTTCTGTACCCATGAGATCCCTTGTAGGGACCTTTTCTGGTGCCCTGTCGGAGGGGGATTCGACCATGGAGGGCTTCTACGTCAACCCTATTGCTCTTCCGATGAAGCATGAGTAGTTTACCACAGACCTACGAGTTGATAGCTAGTAGCTAGATGGCTTCTTCTCTCTCTTTGATCCTCAATACCATGTTCTCCTTGATGTTCTTGGAGATCTATCAGATGTAATCTTCTTTTGCGGTGTGTTTGTCGAGATCCGTTGTATTGTGGATTTTTGATCAGTTTATCTATTAATATTATTTGAATCTTCTCTCAATTCTTATATGCATGATTTGATATCTTTTTATTTATCTTCGAATTATCGGTTTGGTTTGGCCAACTAGATTGGTTTTTTATGCAATTGGAGAGGTGCTTAGTTTTGGGCTTAATCTTGCGGTGTCCTCACCCAGTGAAAAAGTAGGGGTAGCAAGGCACGTATTTGTATTGTTGCCATCATGGGTAAAAAGATGAAGTTTCCCCATTCTTATGAACTTAATACTCTAGATGCATGCTCGATAGCGGTCGATGTGTGGACTAATAGTAGTAGATGCAGGGAGGAGACGGTCTGCTTGACACGGACGTGATGCCCATATTCATAATCATTTGCCTTGGATATCTTCATAACTTTGCTCTTTTCTATCAATTGCTCGATAGTAATTGGTTCACCCACCGTATTATTTTCCTTCAAGAGAAAAGCCTCTAGTGAAATCTATGGCCCCAGGTCTATTTTCCATCATATATTTTTAGATCTATAAACCAAAAAATCCAAAAATTTCTCGCTGCAATTTATTTACTTTTACTTTGTTTTACGTTTAATAATCTTTTATATCTATCTCTATCAGATCTCACATTTGCAAGTGACCATGAAGGGAATGACAACCCCTTTATCGCATTGGGTGCAAGTGTTTGATTGTTTGTGTAGGTGCATAGATTGGAGAATTGCTTGTATCTCCTACTGGATTGATACCTTGGTTCTCAACTTGGGGAAATACTTATCTCTACTTTGCTGCATCATCCTTTCCTCTTCAAGGGAAAAAACAATGCAACTCAAGAAGAGCATACCATCGCATAAACTTTCATCTCCTTGCGTTTACTTTCATTACCAAATTTCCTCTCATTTTCATCTTGCCCACTTCTAAAACTTTTTCACAAAAATACAAAAATATTCTTCTTTTGCCTTTTTGATTGTTTGCTTATTTGCTCGCTTTACCGTTATGGCTAGTTCCTCTCTTGTTACGTCTACCCCTGAAAATGAGGTTCTCAATTTTAAGCAAAGGGGAGGAGAGAATATAAAAGATGCTTGGTATAGGACTTGCGATGTTCGAAAGATATCCACTCATAAGCAATCTACTACCGTTCTTCTTCTCAATTTTTACCTGGGTAAGGGAGTCTTGGACTAAGGGGACCTCGGGCTGCCGGCTGTTATGTCTCTATCGTATCTACTTTTCCTAACGCTTTTGCCCTTGTTTTGGTCTCGAATTTGCATGATTTGAATGAAACTAACCCAAAATGACGATGTTTTCAGCAGAACTACCACAATGTTGTTTTTGTGCAGAAATAACAGTTCTTGGAATCGGACAATTTTTTTGGAGAATTATTTTGGAATAAAGAAAAAAATACTAGAACCAACACCCACTGGAGGCGGCGGGTGGGGGGGGGGGAACTGCCCTCAAGGCTCGGCTGAACCTAACTCCGATGCTATAAAATCTGTTTTTGGAGAGAAAATAGGAGAGGAAGTTTCATCGTGTTTTACGATACAGAGCCACCACCACCTCTTGTTCTTCCTCGGGAGGCCATATCCGGAGCCCGTTCGGGGCTCTGGGTGGGGATCTTTGGTTGTCGTCATCACCAACCATCCTCCATCACCAATTTCATGATGCTCACCGCTGGAAGTGAGTAATTCCTTCATAGCTCGCTGCTTGGTGAGGAGTTGGATGAGATTAATCATGTAATCGAGTTAGTTTTGTTAGGTCTTGATCCCTAGTATACACTATGTTCTGAGATTAATGTTTCTATGCTGTAATATGCTTAATGCTTGTCACTAGGGCACGAGTGCCATGATTTCAGATCTGAACCGTTTATGTTTTCACCATTATATCTATGTTCATGATCTGATCTTGCAAGTTATATGTACCTATTATGTTTTATGATCCGTAAACCCCAATGTGACAACAATTGGGATACTTTCCGGCGATGACCATAGTTTGAGGAGTTCATGTATTCATGATGCTGGCTTGAACTACGTCGGTATTTCCCCAAAGAGGAAGGGCTGATGCAGCACATCAACGGTAGGTATTTCCCTCAGTGATGAGACCAAGGTTATCAAACCAGTAGGAGAACCACACAACACTACGTAAACGGTACCTGCACACAAAGAACAAATACTTTCAACCCGACGTATTAAAGAGGTTATCAATCCCTTTCGAGTAAGGTGTTATAAATTGTCTAGTTGACAAGATAAAATTGTAGTAGATTGATAGATACAAATAAAAACAAATAAAATTCAGCAAGGTATTTTCGGGTTTTTGATAATATATATCTGGAAATAAAAGTTGCAAATAAATAAAAAGGCAAATAGCAAAATAGATCTGAAAGTATATGATGAGAAAATAGACCCGGGGGGCGTATATTTCATTAGTGGCTTCTCTTGAGAAAAATAGCATACGGTGGGTAAACAAATTAGTGTTGGGAAATTGATAGAACTTCAAATAATTATGACGATATCTAGGAAATGATCATTATATAGGCATCACATCCTGGATTAGTAAATCGACTCCTGCCTGCATCTACTACTATTACTCCACACATCGACCGATATCCAGCATGCATCTAGTGTATTAAGTTCATGGAGAAACGGAGTAATGCAATAAGAACGATGACATGATGTAGACAAGATCTACTCATATAGGAATAGACCCCATCTTGTTATCCTTAATAGCAATGATACATACGCGTCGGTTCCCCTTCTATCACTGGGATCGAGCACCACAAGATCGAACCCATCACAAAGCACCTCTTCCCATGACAAGAAAAATCGTTCTAGTCGGCCAAACTAAACAAAAGATTCAAAGAAGAAATATGAGGCTATAAGTAATCATGCATATAAGAGATCAAAAGACTCAAATAACTTTCATGGATAAAAACATAGATCTCATCATAAACTCAAAGTTCATCGGATCCCAACAAACACGTAGCAAAAAGAGTTACATCAAATAGATCTCCAAGACACCATTGTATTGAGAATCAAAAGAGAGAGAGAGGAAGCCATCTAGCTACTAATTATGGATTGGTAGGTCTACAATGAACTACTCACGCATCCTCGGAGAGGCACAAATGAGGATGATGAACCCCTCTGCGATGGTGTCTAGATTGGATGTATGGTTTCTGGAACTTGCGGCAGCTGGAATTGTTTTTCGTCATCTCTCCTAGGGTTTCTGGAATATTGGGGTATTTATAGAGCAAAGAGGCGGCGCGGGAGGCGGCCGAGGTGCGCACAACCCACCAGTGCGTGCCTGGGCCCTTAGGCGCACCCAGGTGGGTTGTGCTCCCCTATGAGCCACCCTGGTAGTTCTTTGGCCCAACAACTGTGTTCTAGTCCAGAAAAAACACCAAAAAGTTTAGCTGCGTTTGGACTCCGTTTGGTATTGATTTCCTGCGAAGTAAAAAACAAGCAAAAAACAACAACTGGCACTAGGCACTATGTCAATAGGTTAGTCCCAAAAATGATATAAAGTTGATGTAAAATGATTGTAAAACATCCAAGAATGATAATATAACTGCATGGAGCAATAAAAAAAATTATAGATACATTGGAGACATATCAGCATCCCCAAGCTTAATTCCTGTTCGTCCCCGAGTAGGCAAATGATAAAAACAGAATTTTTGATGTGAAATGCTGCCTAACATGTTCATCACATAATATTTCCTTTGTAGCATGGACATTTGGACTTTTATATGATTCAAAGCAATAGTCTAGTTTTGACATGAAGGTTTCAATACTCAAGCATATCAACAAGCAACTATGTCTTTTCAAAATATCAATGCTAAAGCAAGTTATCCCTTGCCCATTCTGCTCAATCATTGACCCATTCATGAAACACACTCGCATATAAGCTACACCCAATGCTCAAGTATGATCATAGTGCCCCTTAGTTGGTGCTTTATAAGTGAAGATGCAGACTCAAAATAAAAATAAAGTTGCATAAAGTAAATAGAAAGGCCCTTCACAGAGGGAAGTAGGGATTTGTAGAGGTGCCAGAGCTCAAAGCAAAAAAGATAGAGATAAAACATTTTGGTGGCAAGCCTTTCCTGTTAATGAAAACAATCAAGTAGTTCCCAATACTTTCCATGCTAGATATATCATAGGCGGTTCCCAAACAGAAAATAAAGTTTATACCTTTTTCCACCATACTTTCACATTCCACAACTAACCAAATCCACGGGTGTCGTCCATACCAACACTTTCCAAGGAATTTATTATTTGACAACATAAAGTAAATTCATTTTTCATTTTGGGACTGGGCATCCCTAATACCTTTGTTGTACTCTCGTGCAATGACAAGTGAATAAACACACATCTTGAGAATAACACATCTAGCATGGGAAAATATCAGCCCCCCTACCGTTTCATGAGCGGTACGAGCACACAAAAAGAAAATTTATTTTGAAATTAGAGGTGGCACATACAAATTTGCTTATAACGACATGAAAATACCGCATATAGGTAGGTATAATGGACTCATATGGTAAAACTGGGTTTAAGGATTTTGGATGCACAAGTAGTGATCATACTTAGTGCAAATGAAGGCTAGCAAATGATTGAGAAGCATCCAACCAAGAAACGAAAAATCTCATAAGCGAGCGTTAAGCATAACTAACACCGAATAATGCACCACAAGTAGGAAGTAATTTCATTGCATAACTATTGACTTTCATGCTTGCATAGGTGCTACCTCTTGAGCTTGCGTTGGGTTTTCCCTTGAAGAGCAAAGGGTGATGCAGCAAAGTAGAGATAAGTATTTCCCTCAGTTAGAGAACCAAGGTATCAATCTAGTAGGACATAACCCACAAATCACCAATACTTGCACAAGCAATCAAACAACATGCACCCAACGCAATAAAGGGGTTGTCAATCCCTCCACGGTCACTTGGAAAAGTGAGATCTAATAGAGGTAGATGAAACTTAACAAAAGGTGAAGTAAATATTTTTCGTATTTTCGGTTTATAGATCATAAAGTAAAAGATTGCAAAATAGTGGATCGGAAACTTATATGATGGAAAATTGACCCAGGGGCCATAGTAGATCAATAGTGGCTTTCTCAAGACAGCAAATAATACGGTGGGTGAACAAATTATTGTCGAGCAATTGATAGAAAAGCGCAAAGTTGTAACAATATCTAAGGCAATGATATGAAATATAGGCATCACCTCTGTGTCAAGTAGATCGAAACGATCCTGAATCTACTACTATTACTCCACAAATCGACCGACTACTACCTGCATCTAGAGTATTAAGTTCATGAGGAACAGAGTAACGCATAAAGTAAGATGACATGATGTAGAGGAATAAACTCAAGCAATATGATGTAATCCCCATCCTTTTATCCTTGATGCCAACAATACAATACAGTACGTGCATTGCTGCCCCTACTGTCACCGGGAAAGGACACCGCAAGATTGAAGCCAAAGCTAAGCACTTCTCCCATGGCAAGAAAAACCAATCTAGTTGGCCAAACTAAACCGATAGTTCGAAGAGAATTACAAAGATATCAAATCATGCATATAAGAATTCATAGATGATTCAAATAATACTCATAGATAAGCTGGTCATAAATCCACAGTTCATCGGATCTCGACAAACACACCGCAAAAGAAGATTACATCGGATAGATCTCCAAGAACATCGAGGAGAACATGGTATTGAGAATCAAAGAGAGAGAAGAAGCCATCTAGCTACTATCTATGGACCCGTAGGTCTGAGTAAACTACTCATGTTTCTTCGGAAGGGCAATAGAGTTCATGTAGAAGCCCTTCGTGATCTAATCCCCCTCCGGTAGGATGCCGCAAAAGGCCCCTAGATGGGATCTCACAGGAACAAAAGGTTGTGGCGAGGGAAAAGTGTTTTCGTGGATTCTTCTGGTGGTTTGGGGATATATGTGAATATATAGGATGAAGAAGTAGGTCGGTGGAGTCACATAGGGCCCACAGGGCAGGGGGCGTGCCCTACCCCCTCGTGGCTCTTCCGACTTGAACTCCAAGTCTCCGGGGTGTCTTCTGGTCCAAGAAAAATCATCGCAAAGGTTTCATTCTATTTGGACTCCGTTTGGTATTCCTTCTCTACAAAGCTTAAAAACAAGGGAAAAAAGAAACTGGCACTGGGCTCCAGGTTAATAGGTTAGTCCCAAAAATAATATAAAATACTATATTAATGCATATAAAACATCCAAAACTGATAATATAATAGCATGGAACAATAAAAAATTATAGATACATTGGAGACGTATCAACATCCCCAAGCTTAATTCATGCTCGTCCTCCAGTAGGTAAATGATAAAAATAGAATTTTTGATGTGGAATGCTACCTGACATATTTATCCATGTATTTTTTCTTTATTGTGGCATGAATGTTTAGATCCATATGATTCAAAATAAAAGTTTAATATTGACATAAAAACAATAATACTTCAAGCATACTAATAAAGCAATTATGTCTTCTCAAAATAACATGGCCAAAGAAATCTATCCCTACAAAATCATATAGTCTGGCTATGCTCCATCTTCATCACAAAAAATATTCAAATCATGCACAACACCAATGACAAGCCAAGCAATTGTTTCATACCTGTGGTGTTCTTAAACTTTTTCAACTTTCATGTAATACATGAGCATGCGCCATGGACATAACACTATAGGTGGAATAGAATATGCTAGTTGTGGAGAAGACAAAAAGAGGGAGATAGTCTCATATCAACTAGGCGTATCAATGGGCTATGGAGATGCCCATCAATAGATATCAATGTGAGTGAGTAGGGATTGTCATGCAAGGGATGCACTAGAGCTATAAGTTTATGAAATTTCAAAAAGAAAAACTAAGTGGGTGTGCATCCAACTTGCTTGATCATGAAGACCTAGGTCGATTTGAGGAAGCCCATCGTTGGAATATACAAGCCAAGTTCTATAATGAAAAATTCCCACTAGTATATGAAAGTGAAAAAATAGGAGACTCTCTATCATGAAGATCATTGTAACACCCCGGTAGTTAAGCTATAGTAATCACACACAAATGATGCCATGTCATCATGATTACTATGCAAACTGCCACTTGTCCAGAATCAAAGTCAAATTCAAATTTAAACAACAAGTGAAATTATAATTTCTCCGAACAGTAAAACTAAAATGTTCACAATATTTTATAAATTCCCTTGATTATTGTCATGTTGATCCCAACACTATTTGACCCACCAATTAATTCCTAGGTGTCGGTGTCAAAACCGGCGGATCTCGGGTAGGGGGTCCCGAACTGTGCGTCTAGGCGGATGGTAACAGGAGAGAAGGGACACAATGTTTTTATCCAGGTTCGGGCCCTCTCGATGGAGGTAAAACCCTACTCCTGCTTGATTGATATTGATGATATGGGTAGTACAAGAGTAGATCTACCACGAGATCAGAGAGGCTAACCCCTAGAAGCTAGCCTATGGTATGATTGTTGCTCGTCCTATGGACTAAAACCCTCCGATTTATATAAGCACCGAAGAGGGTTAGGGTTACACAGAGTCGGTTACAATGGTAGGAGATCTACATATCCGTATCGCCAAGCTTGCCTTCCACGCCAAGGAAAGTCCCATCCGGACACGGGACGAAGTCTTCAATCTTGTATCTTCATAGTCCAGGAGTCCGGCCGAAGATGATAGTTCGGCTATCCGGACACCCCCTAGTCCGGGACTCCCTCAGTAGCCCCTGAACCAGGCTTCAATGACGACGAGTCCGGCGCACATATTGTCTTCGGCATTGCAAGGCGGGTTCCTCCTCCGAATACTTCAAAGAAGATTTTGAACACAAGGATAGTGTCCGGCTCTGCAAAATAAGTTCCACCTACTACCGTAGAGAGAATAATATTCACATAAATTCAATCTGCTGACGTATTTCGTGGCGTGACATCACACCACGGCCAAGCCTTTATTCGAATCGTTTTTACTGTCACACCTCAGCGCGTTTAGCGAGGCGGTTTCCTTGGCACATCTTGTCAAAGCAGAGATCGTGTCCCCTTATTCTGGGATTCCCATCAATACGGGCGTGGGTAACCCAACCGTGCCATTGATTACGGCGCTTGGGAGATAAGCGAGTTTTACCAGGCTGGTGGGGACGCATAGTTTCGTCCGTCCATATAAGGGGATAAGGATCCACCTTTTTACCTACGCCTTCTTCCTCCTTTGCTTATCCATTTCCGCACACTCGAGCTCCAGCGCCCAAGTCCGCACATCTCGCCTCAACCTTCCCCAGCTATGTCCGGAGCGGGAGGCAAGTGGATGGTCTCCTCCGTCACGGAGGGGCAGATCAAGAGGCTGCGAAAGGCCGGATACTTGTCCAGCGACATCGCGCATCGGCTCCCCGACAAGGGGCAGCTCATCCCCACCCCCGGGCCCCATGAGAGGGTGGTGTTTCTCACCCACTTCCTCCACGGACTAGGTTTTCCACTTCACCCATTTGTCCGGGGGCTCATGTTCTACTACGGCCTGGATTTCCATGATCTGGCCCCGAATTTCGTCCTCAACATCTCGGCATTCATCATCGTGTGGGAGGCCTTCCTCCGCATCAAGCCCCACTTCGGCTTATGGCTGAAGACCTTCAATGTCAAGCCGAAGGTAGTGGGGGGCCAGCAGATGGAGTGTGGATGCACCATGGTGGGCAAGATGCCCAACGTTACATGGCTCGAGGGCTCCTTCGTGGAAACCATCAAAGGGTGGCAATCGGGGTGGTTCTACGTCACGTAGCCGCATGACCCTGAATGGGCAGCGGCCCCCGAGTTCCGATCTGGCATCCCCACACGGCTCACCTCCTGGAAGAGAAGGGCCTGACATGGGGTAATTCGGAAGAGCTGACCGGACTCCAAACCAGCGTCCAAAACCTTGTGAACAAGAAGATCAAGCTCGTCAACGTAGTCCAGGTCATGCTCATCCGCCGGATCCTCCCGTGCCAACAACGGGCCTCCGGCTTGTGGGAGTTTGATCCGGCACAGCACCAAACCTTGAGCAGGCTATTCGACACTACGTACGAAGATGCCTGGAAGGTGCTATTCAAGGGCGCCAAGGCTCCCGCATCCGCTACCGAAGATCGCGGATTCAGCTCGCAGCGTCAAGCCGGCGAGGTAAGCTATTTTCCCCTTTACAAGACATTTATTTTCCATAGTTTGACTCTATGCGGGATCTAAACTCCCTTGCCTTTGACAGGCCTGGCAAAAGAAGTCCGGGTAGGTTAACTATCCGGCTCCTTGCCAGAGTACCCAGCGGATGCCCGATTGACGGGGCTGCTGGTCCCGGCACCTTACGTGGTGCCGGAGAAGAAGGCCAAGAAGAAGGCCACGGGAACTCGAAAGAGTTCCTGTTGCCAGGTGTTGTCGGACTCATCATCCGACGACTCCAAGGCGGACTCCTCCCGCGAAGGCGAGGAGGAAAAAGAGGCCTCTCCCCCAGCGGGGGGAGAGAAGAAAAGGAAGGCCGCCCCAACGAGGGAGGCCGAAGGGTCCAAGAAGGGAAGGACCCTCCCTCCGGACTTCTCCACCAACGCCGACGACGATGAAGAGGAGTGGCCACCAAGGACTAAGCCCCTGGCAACTTCGTAAGTGTCCGGATACCAGAATGACTCATGGTGTTTCATTTGTCGCATAGAATCTCTTAACGCCGAATATAACCCTGCAGCCCGCCCAAGGACGGGCTCGACACTTCAACGAGCGGCTCCCTGGCGCCATCGGACGTGGATATCACTTCACTTCCGGCCGTCTCCTCTCCTCGTGCTGTGGATGACATCGAGGTGGGGTCCCAAAAGGGGGCCAGCCAGGAGGAGGAGGTCCCGGAGGCGCCGCAAGGCAACCTCCCGGACTCTGGGCACAAGGGGGATCAAATACCAAAGGGCTCTAAGTCCGGCCCTGGGCCGGACTCCGCATCGGAACCTTCAGTGGTTCCGGAGTCCGGCGAGCGGCCCCTTCGTAAGAAGGGCGAGACTGCGACACCGGTGACCTCCGTCCAACCGGAGGCACCGGATAATTTGCTGGAGGCGCTTAACGGCGCCTCCATCGACGAGGAGCACCGCATTATTATGAGTGTGGTGATCCAGAAGGTTCAGTCCGCCAAGAGCGGGCTGACTGAAGCCTGCGCTAGCCTTCTAACAGGCTTTGAGGTATGTATTTAAGATATGTAAAAATATTACCGCATAGACAGTAGCCCCTGATGCTCAGTTTGGTGTTCGGAAAGAAAAGCCGAATTGAGGATCTAAAAAGATGTACGCAGGAGTCTAACATAAGTATGTCAATATGGGAATGCAGGCTGCGCTGCTGACCTCTGCCGCACTAACTGCGGAGATCAATGCATTGAAGCAGAGCCTCGAGCGGTCTGAGAATGAGCTCGGCCTTGCCAAGAAGCATCTCGAGGACAAGGAAGGTAAGTAATACCTTATGGGAGTGTATAAAAAATGTGGTTGCAAAAAATAACAGGAATAACATGAAAATTGCAGGGGCCACGAACGAGTGGCGACCCTGAAGGAAGCGGTGTCCAGGGCCGAAAGCGATGCAGCCACGGAATGCACCGAGCGAGAGAAGCAGGAGGCGCGGGTGGGGGAGGTGCGGCAAGAGCTCCAGGCTCTCGTGGAAAAACACGAGAGTTTGGAGCGTGACTCAAAGACTCGAGAGTCCGAGCTTGCCTCGGCTCTTGAGAGCGCCAAAGCTGCTAAGGCCGAAGCCCAAAAAGCCCTCCAGGAAATTGAGGCAATAAAGAAGATAGCGGCGGGTAAGGCATTCTTCATGCAAAGCAAGCACGTGAAAGTGAATTACTTGTAACTTACCCGAATCTGGAGCTCTCCAGGAGCATTCGCAGATCTGCCCCGCAGTGTGTCCGACGCCGCCGCATTCTACCGGGCCGAGGAAGGGAGCTCAATGGAGAAGGTGTTCTGGTCTCAGTATGCTGAGGCCAGACACTTGTTGCCACTGAGCGACCAGCTGAAGCAGCTGGTCGAGCTCCATAAGGTGGCCGAACAGGCCATGAAGGGCCTCATAGCTCGGCTGTGGCCCGAGGAAACCATGCCTGGGAGCTACTTCGGGCTGGTGCGGTGGCTGGTGGACGCCTGTCCATGGATTGAAGTCATCAAGCACTCCGTCTGTATCGAAGGTGCCCATAGGGCCCTTGCCTATGCTACAGTGCACTGGGGCAAGATGGACGCTGAGAAGCTTGTGACGGACGCTCCACCGCCGGGTAGGGAGTATCGTAAGCCCGAGATGTATTATGAGAACGTCCTGAAGGGAGCCCGCCTTATAGCGGGTAAATGCTCCAAAGATGTAATTTTTGAGTGAACTCGCATTTGTTATCCTGTACGCTTGAAAACTTGTTCATATGCGCTAAGCAACGCTTGTGAATTTAAAATATTACCTTCTGTGTTGCCGTTTATTAAATTTGAGAGATGGCGAGTCGTCGGCTTCCGCCCCCATGCCACGAGTGCTGGGGTGTTCGGGATAAACTTGAGCGCTCTTTTTCCCATTCTTGGGTCCTTCGAGGGAGGTGCTGAATGCAACGAACAAGGCAACCGGACTATAATGCTTGAACACTCTCACTTAGCCATAGAATTCTATAATTTTAAATTTCGGCGAAGCCCCTAGTATTCGGAAGACCGAGTTCAGGGCGCTATCCACGCCTGGGTCGGACAAAGCAGACTCCTCGCTCTATGCGGCATAAGTCTTTAGGGACTCAAAGAGACCTCTCGAATAGCGACTGGCTCTCGCCCTATCATGACGGTCAGTTTGAGCTTTCTCCACTGAGGTGCTCAACCCCGCTCAACCGGGGCACAATCGCAGTGGTTCTCCCAGCGCTACCTTAGCCAATATAACGGAACATAAGGTACCAAAACATGGGAGCCGGGCAAACCCAATTATTAACCCAAGACATGATTCGGAGCCGATGCATATAATGCTATAAGCTCGGGGTGCCGCACTTGTGAAAGTGTTCGGACTTATCACCGCGTCCAGAATTGTCTGGCCGATTCTTCTGGTTGCTAAATTATGTGGCTTAGGTCATCGGCGTCTGGTGGCCGCACATAGGTGCCCTAGAAGTTGTCGAGGAATGTTGCTTCCAGATCTTCCCAACAACCAATTGACTCCACTGGCAAGCTGTTAAGCCAATGCCGAGCTGGTCCTTTAAGCTTGAGTGGGAGGTATTTGATGGCGTGTAGATCATCACCGCGGGCCATGTGGATATGGAGGAGATAGTCATCGATCCAGACCGTAGGATCTTTTGTGCCGTCATATGATTCAATGTTTACGGGTTTGAAACCTTCAGGGATTTGATGATCCATTACTTCGTCTGTGAAGCATAGTGGGTGTGTGGCGCCTCTGTATTGGGCTATATCACGACGCGGTTCAAATGAGCTTTGCCTACTGTGTTCGGCCCGGTCGGAATTTCCATATCCGGCGTGACGGTTATCATCATGTATCGTGGGGCGCCCACGCGATCCGTAGATCGATCTTGTTTGCCTTGCCTTGTCCTCCAATATATCCCGCAGGTCTGGCGCACTTTCCCGCGCCTTGGTATTTTTTGGGCGGCGCCGGGGTGCGGCTTGAGTGGAGGGCCGAAAGGCCTCTCTGTCGCGGCCACGAGGTGGCCGGTCGGCCGTATTATGCGCTGGTGATGTAGGTTTAGGTGCTTCCTCCTATAATCGGGGTAGCAGCTTGCGTTTTGGGTAGCTCTTGGAGGGGCATTCGAGTTCATACTCTTCGGCCGCAAGGACTTCAGTCCATCTGTCGGCTAGCAAGTCTTGGTCAGCTCTAAGCTATTGCTGCTTTTTCTTGAGGCTGCTTGCCGTGGCCATAAGCATGCGTTTGAAATGCTCTTGTTCGACGGGATCCTCAGGCACGACAAATTCGTCGTCGTCGAGGCTTGCCTCGTCTTCGGAGGGAGGCATGTAATTATCGTCCTCTACCTCTTTGCCTGCCGCTCTCTCTTGAGGGCTAGCTTCTCCATCGTCTCGCACTGAATCCTGCTGGAGGGAGTTGTCTTCGGCACTGTCCGGGGTGTTATTGTCTCCCGTGCCGGAATCACCATTTTAGCTGTGGCGGGATTTAGAGCGGCACCGCTGACGCCGGCGCTTAGGCTATTTCTTGGAGGGGTCATCCTCCGTTGTTCCATCACCATTCCCATCTTTTGGGATGTCCACCATGTAAATGTCGTATGACGAGGTGGCCTTCCAGTGCCCTGTAGGCACTGGTTCTTGGTCGTCTCCTGCATCGTCGTCCATACCGTCGATGTCTTCGGAGTCGAAGTTGAGCATGTCAGTTAAATCGTCGACAGTGGCTACGAAGTGGGTGGTCGGTGGGTTTTGAATATCTTTGTCATCTGCATCCCAACCTTCCAGACCATAGTCCGACCAGGGCTCTCCTGATAAAGAGAGAGACTTTAGTGAGTTCAGGATGTCGCCAAAGGGCGAGTGCTGAAAGATGTCCGCGGCGGTGAACTCCATGACCGGCGCCCAATCGGATTCGATTGGCAGGGGCGCGGGAGGTTTGGAGTCCGGATAGGAGTCCGGCACCTTGGAGTCACGAGCTTCGCAAAGGACAGGGTTGGTGTTCGGCTTAATCGCCGTAGAGATAGCAGCCCCCGAGGCAGTGTCCAGCCATCCGTCCTCGATCGGCGCAGTCGGCTCCGAGCTAAGGGTCGGAGCGGACTCCGGTGCGGCCTCCAGGGAACTGTCAAGTGGTAGAGCTAGATCATGCCCCTCGTGACAGTGCGGCGCGCTTGGCTGTGGCTCGAACCCGTCGAAGATCAAGTCTCCGCGGACATCAGCCGTATAGTTCAAACTTCCAAATCTGACCTGATGGCCAGGGGCGTAGCTTTCGATCTGCTCCAGATGGCCAAGCGAATTGGCCCGCAGTGCAAAGCCGCCGAATATGAAGATCTGCCCTGGGAGAAAAGTCTCACCCTGGACCGCATCGTTGTTGATGATCAGAGGAGCCATCGGGCCAAAAGATGACGACACAGAGGAACTCCCAATGAAAGCACCAATGTCGGTGTCAAAACCGGCGGATCTCGGGTAGGGGGTCCCGAACTGTGTGTCTAGGTGGATGGTAACAGGAGACAAGGGACACGATGTTTTTACCCAGGTTCGGGCCCTCTCGATGGAGGTAAAACCCTACTCCTGCTTGATTGATATTGATGATATGGGTAGTACAAGAGTAGATCTACCACAAGATCAGATAGGCTAAACCCTAGAAGCTAGCCTATGGTATGATCGTTGTTCATCCTACAGACTAAAACCCTCCGGTTTATATAAGCACCGAAGAGGGTTAGGGTTACACAAAGTCGGTAACAATGGTAGGAGATCTACATATCCGTATCACCAAGCTTGCCTTCCACGCCAAGGAAAGTCCCATCCGGACACGGGACAAAGTCTTCAATTTTGTATCTTCATAGTCCAGGAGTCCGGCCGAAGATGATAGTTCGGCTATCCGGACAGCCCCTAGTCCAGGACTCCCTCACTAGGAAATTAATGAATGGTCCAACAACAATTTGTTTTGCCTTTTCATTTTTGAAAAATAGTTAAACCCTTCCAAATGTTTTGAGATTTTTGTTACCAGCTCAGAATATTGCAATGTACTTAACGTGTGAAGTGGCACAATTTTACAGAAGTCTTTTGGTGCTAAGACTAATTGAGAATAGTAGCTAAAATGCAAAACAGAAAAATAGTAAAGAGGAAGGGCTGGGCATACCTGTTCACCTGGGCCTGTAGTGTACAGTAGAGGCCCAGCCCATCAGCACACTTTCCTCCAACCTCTGTTCACTATGGCACCATGGGCAACCGCAACGTGTCCAAACCGCGGATGAGCCACACGACGCTCATCCGGTGTTTCCTCGGCATCCTAAAAGGACCCCCGCTACCCGGGACGAACCCTAGCACCGTTCCATTCCTTCCCCTCTCGATTTCATTCTCCCCCGCTTGAGGCCGAGTCGCCATTGCCGTGGCCCTTGCTGCCGGCGCTCCCATCGACGTTCACCTCGACCAAGCTTGCACCTGGAGCATCGCCTGCCTCCCCACCATCGCCTGGGAGAGGCTGCGCAAGCAGGGGCGCCCTCAAGCCGCCAAATTGCCGATCCCATCCGTCGGCCACCGCCTCATCTCATCGTCGACCTACGCATCCCCGACCATCCCCGAGACTCCTGAGCAGCCCTACGAGTCCATGGTGAGCCTCCTCCACCCCTTGGTAGCCTCCAGTCAAATCCATCGCCATAGACACCATACACCGCGGTGGCCGAACTCACCTGAGCTCGCGCTCGCGCCCGTAGCCGTGCTCTCGCTCGTCCTGCTAGCCAGCCCGCGCCCGCCCACACATGCCTTGCTGCTGCCTTGGCTGCTCGTGCCCCCGCACAGCATGCGCCCGCAGATGTCCGATGCCGGCCACACTTGCTGCTGTCGTGACCTCGCACTTCGTCTTGCATGCGTTTTTCGGAGCTCGCCCCACTCACTGCTACCCGCTGCTACGCGGCTGCCCTGCGCTCATTGCGTCCGCCCTCGCTGGCCATCGCGCCCTACCACTACCGCGTGCATTTCGCCGCCGCATGTTGCTCCACGCTCGTCGACGTCCTGGTATCCGTCCACCCCGCGCCACGGCCCTCCTAGCCACGCGCACCCGTCCAGCCGCCTCCGGCCGTCGCTCATCGCCGCTGGTCCCTGCTTTGCCTGGCCGGGGAGCTACGGCCGGGCCTGGGGTCGTGCACGCGTGCACGCCTTGGTGAGGACGGCCTGATCATAGATCAGGGCTTTATATATATAACAATGTATCTGTCGAAATCGAGAGTATGTACGTGTAGTATGTAGTATATAACAATGATTAGGTAGTATATATACTAATTTTTAGGTAGTATATACCATGTTTTGAGTATGCTCTTTTTACGTACAAATATGTATGTATTTCATAAATATAACAAAAACTATGGGCCCATATGCAATTTTTAATGTAACTTGCTTTGAAATATCTTAGATATAGTATACGAATATATTTAAAATGATAAAGTACTATATATACTACCACATGGTAGTATATGAGACATACGGGGTAACTACCACCGGGTGGTAGGATGGATTTTCCCTATATATATATATATATATATATATATATATATATATATATATATATATATATATATATATATATATATATATACTTAACCGCCTCCTAATTAGATTAGGTACAAATCTAATTACCCCCACGAACTAGTTTAGTTTATCTACTAATCCCTCCTGTTAACTGTTATTACTAGTTAAAAATAAAGGCAATAAATGACATATGCCCCCCCCCTTGATCAGGTTGACTAGTCAAAATTGACTGGTTAACCGCTGATTGTACCTACTGACTCAGCCCTGGCCCCCACCTGTCATCCTAATGGGCTAGGAAGTTGTGCGTATACAAAGTAATTTGGGCTTTTTGAATTCATTCTAGAAAACATTAAAACTTTAAAAACTTAATATAAAATAAATCGTAACTCGGATGGAAATACTTTGTACATGAAAGTTGCTCAGAACGACGAGACGAACACAAATACATAGTTCGTTTGTTCGCAGCTCGTCCCTAGCATAGCGAACCTGTAACAATCCACCTCAGGTTCATCTGTCCGAAAACGTCAAACACCGGGACTACTTTCCCGGATGTTCCCCCCTTTGCTGATATCACCTACTACCGCGTTAGGGCACATCTAGCACCGTTCCTTGTCATGTCATGCATCGTCATGCATATGTTTGCATTATATTTATTGTTTCTTCCCCAACTTCTCTCATTAGACACCGAGACTGACACCGCTGCTGCCCCGATTGACTACGGTGTTGACGACCCCTCCTTGCCAGAGAAACTAGGCAAGCCCCCCCCCTGATCAACCCGGTATCGCCTAATCCTTCTCTCTACTTCTTGCATTAGAGTAGTGTAGCATGTTACTGCTTTCGGTTAATCCTATTCTATTGCATAGCCTGCCTTTGCTATTACTGTTTTTACCTTTACCTGCAATCCTAAATGCTTAGTATAGGATGCTAGTTATCATCAGTGTCCCTACATTCTTGTCCGTCTGCCATGCTATACTACGGGGCCGTGATCACTCGGGAGGTGATCATGGGTATATACTTGCATACATATTATACATGATACAAGTGGTTATTAAAGTCGGGTCGGCTCGTAGAGTACCCGCACGTGATTCGGATATGGGGGCTGAAAGGACATGTGGTTCCATCCAGGTAGTTGTGGACCTGGGTTCCCGATGGCCCCCGAGTGTTACTTTGAGGTGGAGCGACATGGCAGGTCGTGACCACCTAGGAGACAGGTGGGCCTAGACCTTGGTCGGCGGCGGTTACTTCAAAACAACCCGCTTAACGAGATCTTGGTATTTGATATGAGTCTGGCCACTAGCCTATATGCACTAACCAACTTTGCGGGGACATTTATGGGCATTCGATGTCGTGGTATCAGCCGAAGCCTTCTTGACGATAGCGACTGAGCGGCGCGCGCCAGGTTGGACTGAATAAATCAACTTCCTTTGTAATGGAGGTTGCTAGGCCTACTCACCGGCCGCCCTCGCAACGTGTAGGTGTGCAATGGGTGATGGGCCCATACACCTGCGTGCATAGGATTTAGACCGGCGTGCTGACCTCTCTGTTGAGCCTAGGTAGGGCTGCAACATGTTGATCTTCCGAGGCCGGGCATGACCCAGGAAAGTGTGTCCGACCAGAGGGATCGAGCGTGTTAGGTAATGTGGTGCACACCTGCAAGGAAGTTTATCTATTCGAATAGCTGTGTCCCTCGATAAAAGGACGACCCTGAGTTGTACCTTGACCTTATGACAACTAGAACCGGATACTTAATAAAACACACCCAGACAAGTTCTAGAGACAACCCGGTGATCACTTTCTCACAAGGCGACGAGGGGAGGATCGCCGGGTAGGATTATGCGATGCGATGATACTTGGTGAACTTACCAGCTACTCTCTTTTACATGCTTCAAGATGGAGGCCGCCAGAAGCGTAGTCTTCGATAGGACTAGCTATCCCCCCTGTTATTCTGGCATTCTGCAGTTCAGTCCATTGATATTACCCCTTTATATAGATACCAATGCATATGTAGTATAGATCCTTGCTTGCGAGTACTTTGGATGAGTACTCGCGGTTGCTTTGCTACCTCTTTTCCCCCTTTCCTCTTCTTCTCGGATGTCGCAACCAGATGTTGGAGCCCAGGAGCTAGAAGCCATTGTCGACGATGACCCCTACCACACCGAGGGTGCCTACTACTACGTTCAGGCCGCCGACGACCAGGAGTAGTTTAGGAGGATCCCAGGCAGGAGGCATGCGCCTCTTACGATCTGTATCCTAGTTTGTGCTAGCCATCTTATGGCGTTTAACTTATGTCTATACTCAGATATTGTTGCTTCTATTGACTCGCTTATGTTCGAGCACTTGTATTCAAGACCTCGAGGCCCGTGGCTTGTAATATGATGCTTGCATGACTTATTTACTTTTAGAGTTGTGCCATGATATCTTCCCATGAGTCCCTGATCTTGATCGTACACGTTTGCATGCATGATTAGTGTATGACTGGATCGGGGCGTTACAAGTTGGTATCAGAGCCGACTGCCTGTAGGAATCCCCCTTCCACACTCCTTGTCCAAAGTCGAGTCTAGTCATTGCAAAACTTTTACTAACATGGCTATGTGTCTTACGGGCCCATGTCGCCATTGGGTGGTATTAGGATCTTTTATTCCTCGATCCTTACTCTAGGAATATGATTTCTCTTCTATTTAGGTTAAATGATTTTACTAGCTCTGACTCTAGGTTCTCATACCCACTTCCTGCCGGGGAGCCCCTTCATTCCAGATGATCGACTACTTCACTAGAAGATTCTGATGATACTCTTTGATGTTCTTCCCAGACTTGCCATCGCTGTTGCAATTCCCTTCCATCGATAAACCCCTATGGATAACCATGTACACTTGCCATTCAAACAACCATTCCTCGTTGATCTTGTTATTACAAGATACCTCAAAATTCTCTCTATTGTTCCGAGAATACTTTGTGCCTACTGCCTTATAGTTCTTTGCCACATGAATACCCCTACGGATAATTCCTCGCACTTATTGAGTATCTGCTCATTCCTAGTTGTTCATGTGTTTCACAATAGCCTTCGAAATACCATTCAATCTTCCGAAATCCTGAGCAGCCTATTGCTCTTGAAATTCTTGCCTTCCTACATTATGGTTACTTTCATATTTCTAGTAATCTCCGTTGTCATCCATTGTCACTATCATTTTGAGTTCGTTGATTTTATATGTTGCGAATGCACGCAATCCTCTGTCAGATCCTAGAATTAATCATTCTGGCTCAGACGCCTTATTGAACTTGAGCTGGTTCTCGACCAATCAATTTGCCATCGATTGTACCCTTAAGCCTACTCAACTTATCCATCCTTGATCAGGGAGTTTGATCCTGATTCCTTGATTTGAAAATCATAATTCCTTTGTTATTTAAACATTGAATTATTCAGATGTTCTATAAACAGATGCATTTGCATTCTTTCTTCCTCAGATTGGGTACCGATACTCACATTAACTCCGTTGTGGATCGCCATATTCATTGTTGGATTATTATCCGACAGTGTCCTTCATAATCACCTTGTGAGTTCTTTCTCCGATACATAATGCCTTGGTAAATTGAATCCTCTCCTTTAGTCAACCATGCTCTGCTTTCGAGCTACTGTTTATTACTCAGAAGGTTGTGTTATATGTTTCTAAGATGCTCCTATGGATTGAATGCCTTCCTTAATCTGTGTGAACCCGAAAGTTTTTCAAGGTTCATACTCCTCTGGTAATTCACCAGGTAGGTCTTTGCACTCAGATCATTTTTAATAGAGCAGTAATGGAAGGTTATGCATTGAACAAGTGGGAGTCGACCTTAGACCCTGTGTTCATGCCCATGGACATGATGTAGATCTTATCATGGCAACTTATCTTAAAATTAATTATCCCTTGGTATAAGTTCATCTTATATCCGGGGTTTGGTCCTTTGCGACTATGGTTCCGGCCATGATTGTTCTTCTTTGATTCTATTTCTTGGACAAGTTAAAGTAATTGCCTTCTGCTGATCATTACGCCAGCCCAACCACTATTTTGATCTACCTTCTAGTATTACCCCCGGTATCTCGAGGATATCAACCCATGGCACTACATCTTATGAATTTCTGATGAAGTAGTACCTTTCCCCGTCATTGTCACTCCACGGGTTCAGGATTATCGTCAATTGAGAACACTGATTAGTGAATCGAATCGACGCTGTGATTCAAGACTCCTAGTACTTTGTTGTTAAGAAGTTTCATACTCCATCACGCCATTCCTAGCCTTCGGCTAGATCATTATCGTGCCGATTTTAACTGTGCTACCTGGTCCTTATTCCCGGAGCACAACTTTCGACGATGAGCTAAGCTTACATCGATATCCTTGTTGTATCATTTTACCTCGAACAACAAACTTGATTCCGAGTTTGTGTCGTATCTGTAGTTCCAATAATCTTTGGCTGCATTAGTCCTTTTTGCTTGATGCAGTCACTGTTCGGTTGCTTCTTCGTGGAGCCACTCGACAAAATTGTCATGATCTTCTTTAACGACTGGACTCTTTCCAGGATATCAATTGAATTCATGATGAGAAAGACCATCCTTGGCCTCGGTGACTAGTGTTATCATTAACCACTCTACTGCCTTCCCTCCAACACAAACTTGTTCGTGTTTTGTGTTATACCTTGAGTTCCTTGCTATCCAGCAATTGTTCTCTTTACCTTGGAGTATTACCATCTTTTATGTTAAGAATGTCGTGAGAATTTCACCACCTCTTGAGAATTCTTGATACAAGAGATACTTATCATGATCACCTTTCTTTTCTTGGTCCTCGTGTTGTTTCTAACCGGAATATCGACAATTGGACTGTGATGTGTAATTTCAAAACTTCTAGCAACCCTATTGCTTTGAAGTTACTAGTTGACAGTTCATTCTTAAACTATTGGTTATTGAATCACCATCCTAACATTGATTGTCGAGGAAAATATACAGGGGCATATGTTTTCCCCTGACTCATGCACGGACGAGCCAAGATCAAACCAAGATATACAAGAAGCCAAGAGATACGAAGAACCAACAAGCAGGTCAGAGAGACCAAGACCAGGCCAGAAGAACAAGATGTCGTCAGGAAAGAGGCCTCCCTTGCCGGGCAGGAGAGCCTGGAAAGGGGCGAGGCCACCCCCAGAAGAAGATAACCAGGGCATCCTGGCAAGGCCTGCCGGAACATGCGGAGGCCAGATCGCCTCCCCAACCACTCCACCACGACTCACGTCGTCGATCAGTGCGCTGTCAAGCCATTCGCCACATGGCTGCCACTTTCTACCAAGAGGACCCACAGATGACACCCGTCCTATGACGTGTCAGTCAAGCAGGCGTGGAGCTGGCAAGGTAGCCCAGCAAGCCTTGTCGGGAAACCAACGATGTCACGTTAAGGGGCGCATTAAATGCGCACTATCAGCCTGCAGAGTTAGGTATGATAGCACTATTTTGTATCTTATCAGTGTCCAAAGACTAATTTGCCACTGTGTTGACCCATTAACCTATAAAAGGAGGCCCATGGCAACGGTTCAAGGGGTTGGAAAGTCAGATCACCCACGCCCGCATACGCGCGTAGCCGCTGCCACCCTGAGGCAACCCTTGCCGGGCAAGTGTTACTGCGCACCACCACTACATTTCCACCATCAATCCACCAAAGGAGGAGTATGGTTTTACGCCTCGCGGTGGCCCGAACCTGGGTAAAACCACCCGTGTGATCTCTGCCGTGCTGCCCCATGTTGGTCTGCTCTTTGTGCGATGCAACTCCCCCCTGTCGAACCAGCAAGGGGCCGTCCTGGTCCCATAGGTGGCCGTGGTTTCCCACAACATCTTTGGCGTGCCAGGTAGGGGGGTCGCTTGTGCGAACCTGAAGGCGTGAGCGGCGCGTCGTCCTCGTCGCCGTCCGCATCTCCGACGATGGCATCGACCGTGGCGCCCATGAATACATAGAAGCAAAGCTGGACCATCCCCGCACTACATTGTTGATCTTAGTGCCTCGCCGTAGCCGCGGCTGCAGCAAAATATCTATTGTAGGCAGGAGACCCGTTCCGGCGGCCCGCATGGTATATCCACCATTCGGGCGCCATTCGAAGGATGGGCATGAAACGTGCGAGTGCAAGCTCCCTCCTCCCTGTTCCCTCCCTTCGTGAGCAGTCGAATCGCTTTAGCCCCGGCGTCGTCGATACTGACGATTACCGCGCAATGCTCGTTTTAGTATTTCTCCTATATAGGGAAATTCTGAGCAAAGCTCTGGTATGAGTCCGTCGGTAGACACCCCAGCAAGTGTATTTCGGCGAGGCTGCCTGCATCGGCATGACCCATGCACCGGCAGCTGCTAGACTGACCCAAAAGGAGAAGAGAAAAAGGGAGGGGGACTGGAGAAGCTCGGCACTACGTCCCGATACCCGCCAGCCGTATGGAATGCATATTAGTCCCTGCCATGAACGAAGAAACCACCTGATTGACTCCTGCTCTGCCAGGTGTCGCGAACGCGCTTGGTGCGCGCGGCCCGGCATAGGAGAAAGAAGCTCCGAACGAAAGCTAAGTCTGTGTTATCATTTCTTGATTGATGCTTTAGAATCCTTTGTAGTCGTTTATCTCTTAACTTTAGTGAGCATTTGTTTTGTGAAAATCCTCATGTGATGGAACCTTGGCTAGCATCTTTGGTTGCTCCATCGCCCTGTCCGGAGCCATGTTCGCAGGACAAGAGGCTACACCGAGCACTACCTAGAAAAAACCTGCCGGGACACATCCACGCCAAGATGATTGATAAGAGCCGAACCCTTACGACAAGCGTGGCAATATCATAACGGCAGGCATCCAAAGCATACATAGGAGCCGACCATACGAACCCAAACGTACAGGGCTCAAAGGGATAAACACGCATTTAAGATATAGCTAGGAATATCGGTTTCGTACAAACATTAGAAACAGAATAACTAAACACAAAATGTACGCCATGTCTCATTACGGGGCAACGCAGAAGTAAAAGTGGCCCGATGCCTGACGTGGTGACCAAGTGGAGCCATTTAAACTTGGAGAACCCTGTCGGGCCGTGATGCAGCTTTCTCCTTGGCGGCTGCAATACCGGCACCCACTGACGGCTTATTTAATCTGTCATCAAGGTCGAGGTCTGGGTGGCGGTAGGCGATATTGTCAAGACCATGAAGAGGGTGTTGCGGGCCAGCTTCCGGGACTCGGTCGCGAAATGCTGGGCCCTCCCTACTTCGTGCACCCTCTGCTTCTCGATTAGCTCATTGAAGAAGACTCCCGACTTAGCACTTGGGACCTCGTGCTAGCTGAGCGAGAAAACTGGGCCATCCATGGCCATCTCGGCAGCCTGAGCACCAAGATGCTCAGCTATGTCGACCAGGCTCTTGATCTAGAGGTTGCTCAGATTGATCTGGTTCTTCAGCTTATCCTCAGCATCCTGCTGAAGACGCTTGGTGTTGTCCAAATCCTTGGACGACAACTGCTGGTGGGACTCAAGCGACTCTGCCGAACGCTCCAATGTGCCAATCCTCGCCTTCAGATCCGAGATGTCGCCGTTGGCTGCCTCGAGGCTCTGAGTCTTGGAAGACAGCTACGTTCGCACATCAGCCAAGAGGATCTCCGCCTTCCGTGCTTCCTCCTTGAGAGCTTCCAACTTCTTGGTGCTCTTGGCGATATCTTCCGCCAGCTTAGATACCTGCTGGTCAAGTGCAGTTTTGGCGGCAGACGTGGCAGCCAGGTCATTGGTAAGCTTCTCTAGCTGGGCGGCAGAGTTAGCGGCAATAGATCCCAGTGTCGCTTTATGCTTGTCCTCTAGATCCTTGGTGCGCTGGCAGACAAGAGCCTCCAATTCATCATGTTTGGCATGAAGGGTGGCTTCAAGATTCTCCTCCCGGAGAGAAATCTCTCACTCTCTGGCGTCCAGGGATGCGTTGCAGTCCACTAAGCGTGCCTCGTGAGCCATGACATCCTCTTGCATCACCTGGAGCGTCTCTTGCTCCCTTAGGAGCACCTTGTTTGTTGTGCCACTCCCGCAGCTCCAAGCCCTTATCCTGCAGCTTCTGGCTCATCTTGTCGACGGATTCGCACCGTTCCTTGAGCATGAACCACTTCTGGTTGTGCCGGGCCTGCATCTCCTTCATGCCCGCCGCCATGGATTCCATGAAGGACAAGTCCATAGTGATGGTGACTGAGTCATCGGCCTCCCCAGCTCCCTGGTAAAGTGGAGCCAGGATACGTTGGAGCTCCTCGTCAAGCTCGGTATCCGTCGTCAGGGACAAGCTGGGGGCACCAGCTCCGGGCGGCGACAGCACCATGGCCAGCGTGCTCGACGAGGAGGGCGGGATCTCAGTGACGGACCTGGTAGCGAGGAGTGGGCCCAGGGTCTAAAGAGGGATCTTCACCTCCGCAGCCACTCCCTCTGCCGGGGCGATCTCCGAAGAATGCTCCATCACTGCCAGGTAACCCTCCACGTCCCCGGCGGTGAGATCTCGTCCCTGCACGGCAGCAATGTCCATGGCCACCATCGCGGCAGCCTTGCTTATGTCAACCGCCACCTCCAATGGTTCTGGCTCTTCGGCTTGGTGTCCTGCGGGTGAGAAGAACAGAGGACAACAAGGAAGCAGAAGTTAAAAAAAGAGAAGAGAGAGAAAAAAGATGAAAGCTAAGAAGGAGCAAAATGAAGCACCTGGAGAAGTCTACCAGGTAGGAACCTCTGTTTCTCTGGCAACTGTTGTTGCCGGGCCTCGAGCTTCGCCCTCTACCGTGGCAATCCTGGCAGCCTCTGGTGCAGCTGCATCCATGAAGGGTTCCGTAGGGTTCCCTCCAGCTCGAACAACAAGAGAAGCATGCCCCTAGGGGAGCGTCTCGCCCTGCGTCGTCTCACCTCCTCCACCTGGAGGAACAGGAAGACCGTCTCCATCACCTCCGGCTGGTGGAACCAAGTCTCCGCTTCCAGGTCTAGGGCTAGACTGGGGCTCGGCATGAGGTCCTCTACATTGTTCCCACCAAGGTCGAGCTCTCTGTGCCGTTCAATGACCCAAGACACCGGAGCTTTCTCAGGGAGCGATGGACGAGGGTTTACGTCTCCTCCTCCACCTCCCTGCTGGCCACAACAAAAGCGAGAGGTCAGTCAGCAAAAATAATTGGATATACGCAAGTTATTTGCAAAAGAAATCATCCTTACTCTTTTGCAATAAGCATGGAGTCCAAGTTGAACTCCATGGGAGGTGAGGCCTCCCTTCTCCTCTTCGGGGGCAGAGGGGCAGAGCTCTCCGGCAGCTGCGGCACCTGGTGCGGAGCCGAGGGACCACACAATGATGAGTTCTGTGAAGAACTTGAACTCGAGCTGGAATCAGGGTTGTCCTCCACAACCGTCACTCGCCCGGTGGAAGAGGTCCTTGTCTTGGCATGACGGGGAGATTGGCGGCATGCCACCTCGGCCTTGGAGGATTTGGTGTTAGTCTTCTTCACCTTCTTGGTGGTTGGATCAGTAGCATCACACTTGCGGGTGCGCTACTAGAGGTCCGGATCGGGGGCTTGCGGCCCCGCTGCAAGCCACTACTCAGGCTCCGCCACCTCGCCGACCTCCCCTTCCTCCTGGATGTCCTTTGCTGCCGTGGCTAGGGCGTCTAGCCCGGCAAGGTTGTCCTCGGCAAGATCTTACCCGGGCTTCTGTGGCTTGCGCCTCGCTGCCGCCTTGGGAAGAACTCCCGTCCCCAGCCAACCCCTTACTCTTCCCAGCCTTCGCGGCCTTCGCCATCTCCGCAAGGCAGACCGCCTTGGCCTCCTCGACCGTCCTCAAAATATACGCCACCTCCAAAGAAGAGGTGGGCTTATACATCCTGGTCTCAATCATGGCGGCCCCCTCCTCTAGGGTATTCGACCACTCGAGCTCCTCATCCATGGTGGGTAGCTGCCAATCGCTTGCTACCCATCAGCATTATAGTCCGGCATCCATTTCAATATCTGATCTCGGGCAGAATTGATATTCAAGGGAATGACGGTTGCCGGGAGCTTGAACAACTCGAAGCGACCAAACAGTTGGTTGCACAACAAAGCGTGACCATAAACCGATAGGTTATTGGCCAACCCGGGAAACAATGTCATCCTATCTGCCGCATCACCATACAGCCACGCCGATCTGTCCCTTTCCTACAACGACGAGATGCGGCGTAGAAGGAATTCCACCCCACATACTCGATGGTTAGCCCGGCGGCCCTCAAACGGGTGATCCTGTTGATTGCCGGGCGCAGCCTGTCCTCAGTAACGCCTTTGGCGCTCCAATCCTTGTCGCGCTCAACACATTCCTTCCGGGCTTCATGGAAATCTGGGGCTTCCTTGTCCTGGATCCAACACCAATCACCTCTCCATTCATCACCTCTCGCGCTGGTACCCAGGGAGGTAATCCCAGATCTTGCTCGCCACGCGTGGCATCCAACTAATGAACCCGGAGCGATAGACTCTACTCTCCACTCGCAGGACAAAGTAATTCTGGAACAGATCCACATTGGGCTTGACTCCTACGAAATTCTTGCACAAATGCGCAAAGATGGCCATGGTCGCCATTGCATTTCGCGTGAAATCAAGGAGGTGGAATCCGAAAATATTCATGATTGCCTAAAAGAACTCAGAGAAAGGGGGACAAAGACCGTAGATGAAATAACCACAGAAGAATCGATAGGAATCCTGCGGAACCACCTTCCCCGTGACATAAACCACGGGCGCTTCATGCCCTTTCTCAAAGGGCCTCCCCCACAAATATCCATGCCTTGCTTGAAGGACTGGGCCGCTCAAATTTGACAGGGTGAAGACGACATTTTTGCTCCACCTCCTTCTTAGCTCCCCCCTCTCTTGCTCCCCTCGGCGGCGGACTCCTTCCCCGCGGCCATCTACTTCTTCTTGTCCGCGGGTTTCTCGCCCATTACGGCGGCGGCGATCAGGAAGGGATCGATAGGAAGCATGGAGGCGGAAGGGAGAGAGGAGGAACTGTTGTTTGGCTTGCGGAGGAAGAAAATGGGAAAGCAGAGCAGGAGACAGATGGATCGTGTCGTTTCGTTTTTCCTGCTCTTAAGGGGGGAAAGCAGAACGAAGGCATGACGCTTTAGAAAGTTACCGTTTTACCTTAACTGCTACAGTCCCACGACCCCACGACGCGTAGTAATTACACGAAGTGGACGTTGGATTGACAAGTCATCATGACAAACCAGCACGCACAACCATCTTCTGCCACGTGTCCGTGCATGTTTTGGGGCCTAAACCAACGTTCCCCGCGACACGTGTGGCCTAGGCCCGGGGGCTTATATCGGTGTTTTGGGAACGGGGGTCCCTAGAATTGCCTGCCTGCAGCCTACAGCATGGCTCAGCTAGTGGCCCAGTACGGCCCGTCTTCATCAACCCAAGCTCAAGACCCTTGCGAGGGGCCAAGCCTCGTGGGGCGGATGACGCAAGGCCTCCTCAGGGGCGGCCTCACCAGGCAGGCTCACGAGGAGGTGGAGAGATCAAGGCGAGGGGTACCTCGCGAGGTGCTCATGACGCAAGCCATGACGATCAAGACCAGGAGGGCGCCAGCCTGCGCAGTGTCCTCGTTTCCTCTTTGGTGCAAAGGGGGCAAGCGCACGCGCGGAGTACCGAGGCATCGTGCAAACGTTTCCATATCGGTGCAACAAGACCAAGACCAGCACGACGGCAGGACGGAGCTCACCGTGGAGCCCAAGACGACGTCATTACCAACACCTTTGGCAGTCGAAGACCACCTTTAGTCAGGATAGCTTGTATTAGTTGTCCCCTTTCAAAATGGCCGTTGTTGGCTCCTTTCCCGCTCAATATTTTGGAAGAGGACCAGGGACTCTATAAATAGGGCTAGCCACCACAGTAGAAGGGATCATATCATCTAGAGCCAAGAGATTTGATCCAAACCTAGCTCATCCACACCACCACAAGAAAACCTCTCCTCGCGAGGCTGTTCTTCCTCTGTACTGTTCATCATCAGCCCAAGAGGCAATCCACCACACCACACACTAGATTAGGGCATTACATGAACAACGGTGGCGCGAACCAGTATAAACCTCATGTCTCTTGTTTTGTTTCATCATTCTAGCTTAGAATCACGGCGAGGTTGTGGGCCTGTTTCTGTAGGGAGAAGATCTTCGTGAGCACCCTAGAGTTTGAACCTTAAGGGTTTTGCCGGAACCCGATATCCGACATTTGGCGCGCCAGGTAGGGGTACGCCAAAATCTTCTTTCTGCTGATCTGCGTTCCACCGCTTCATCGCATCCATGACCGGCGACCCGACGACCAACGCCGACCACTGGGCAGCATGGCCAGCCCATGCCGTGCCACCTGCCCAAGGCGACCTCAACCCCGCGCCTCAGGCAGCCCGTGCTCCGTAGAATGCTGCGGGGCGCGGGCGACGCGGTCAAGTGCTGCCTGCCCTCACTCCACAGCAGGTGAGATCGGCCGCAATGGCCTCAAACCACACCGCTGCCACGGCGCCGCACACCCGCAGGAACAAGCGAACATGAGGGCCGCGCTCACCGTGGCGCGGGAGCTACTGCGGTGCAGGTTGCAGGAGAGAGCCAAGACGTGCTGCTGGAGTGCGTTGTCGAGCTCCTAGATGCCACAGCTTCGGGGGCGCCTCCCTTCTGTGTCCAGCTTCCACCCTTGGCCCCAGGCGGATCACGCAGCGGGCCCATCCGTGCTCGTGCGCCCTCAGGCACGCCCCAAGGCTTCATCGACACTAGCTCAACCATCGGCGTTGGGCGTCAAGCTGCACCAGCACTACCCCCGGTGGGCGAGGGCATGCGCATCACCGCCTACGGCCTGGGCGAGCCGCAGCCCTATCACCCCCAAGACGGCGCGCTGGGCCAAGCCGCATGGAGCGTGGGGCACTACGATGAAGTCTTCGGGGTGGCGACCACGGAGGCTTACGTGCCCCACATGGTCGATTGGGAATACGCGCTGGAAGACGACCCTGGCTCGTTTCTCGGGTCAGGCTGGGAGGAAGAGATGCCAGAAGCCGAGCCTTTTCAAGAGCCTCAAGGAAGCCTCACCAACCGTGCTAGCAGCAGCAGCTATCGGGTACCGCTAATTTGTCAGGAGCAAGCTTATGCTAACCATGGGTCGCAGGAAGTTCAGGTCACTACAGCGGAAGGCTGGCCAAGCTCAGCAGCCTCCCTTCCACCAGGAGGAGCGCACTGGGGGCTATAGGAGAGCGGCCGGGAGCCAGGCCCCTCCCCACAGTGCGGAGCAAGATGTTTCCTGGAGGTAGGCCCTCTGCCGGGGAGGTGCTGCAAAGCTTGCCCCCGGCAGAGGACCCGTGGTTGCCGGGGGAACTGCTGGCGTCCCCTTTGCCCCATTGGCATCGTCCTTGGTCTCTGGCCGCCGTTAGTGGTGGTCGAGGGTGGCGCAAGGCGGGGCCCTTGTCTGGCGATATGAAGCAAGGTCGGTACCTCTGAAGAAGGCCCAGTGCCTGTGAAGCTCGCCGCCCGTGACACTCTCACGTAATAATGAGTTGGGGCTGTACACGCCCCGGAGTCTCCGGAGAGCCGCCCTCAGGCCACGGGGGCTCCCTCCCGTGCCCAGTGGTAGCACTTAGCTCCGCGCTGGTGAGAAGACGTCGAAGACTAGACTAGGTGCCGGACGCGGCCTTTTGCTTTTTGCCTCCCTTTCAGTGGTCGAGCTTCCTTGCTTCAGATTTAAGTTGAAATTGAATTTGCATTTGCGTATGCGGGGTGGGGGGTGCCTTGTCTCGTTCGTGTGATTTCTCGTGCTCTGGTTTTTGCCCTAGTTTGGAATTTGCACCAACTGCATCCCACTCGCGAGCCTCTCGCGGGCGGGGTTGGGCTAAGTGCACGCGCGCATGCCGTCCCGCGGCCGGCACTCGCTCTCGCGAGGCCCTCACCACATGGTCAGCAGGTCCCTCAGAGGACCCTTGGAGGTTCACGGCCTCGCAAGCCTATTCAAGGTTTGTCTGGGCTAAAGGTAAACCACAACAACTAACTCATCGCAGGACCCGTAATATCATGCAGGCGCACATTCAGTGTCGCTCCTAAAAGCATGTGGACAACAATCTTTTTACATGAGGGGCTACCCCTCCCAAAATGCTCTTACAATCTTCAGGGCCGCGCCCGAGCTTTTTGTGTGCATGATAAACAGCAGGGGAGCACCCGAGCTTTTTGTGTGCAGGATAAGAAGCAGGGGAACAACGGATCAGTCAGACATATCGCTCACCGCGCCTTCTTGGTCGCCTCCAGAGGCATCACTGGCGCCGCTGTCGTTGTCACTGGCATCGCCATCACCGTCATTGGCGCCGTCTTCACCGCCATTGACCACATCGCCTTCATCTGCGACAACTATCACCCTGTAATTGTCAGAAGCAAAGGCCCTAACAAGCGCATCCACATTGTCCTCTACCCACCGCGCCAGGTCGCCCCAGATGGCCTCGGGCACGGGGGCGATGACGGCGTCGAAGTCGAAGTGGGGATTTGCGTTCTGAAGGTGGCTGAAGACGCGGGAGAATGCACGCCCGAGTAGGTTGTGACTCCTCTCCTCGACAAGCTGGCGAGCTCTCTTGGAGTGGTTCTCTAGGTGCGTCACCACATCAGTGAAGAATTGGAGATGATTGGCATAGTTGGTCACGTGAGGATGCGGGGCGTCCGCCTTGCAGATATTGCCCAGGGCCATGTTGGCCCTATTCTTGAGCTGGTGGAGCATCGAACCATGCATGTGCTCCAACATCTGCTGTTAAAGAATTTCTTCTCTGTTCTGCCGCGCAACGGACTCGATGTCATCGACCCTCTATTGAAGAAGAGGCAGCTTGGCACGGGTGGAGGCCAGCTCAGTCTGCGCCGAGACCAGGGCGGCTGCGGCGGCCTCCGCGTGCTGCACCACTTCAGTCAGCTTGGACCTGAGAGCGGCAGTCCTGCCCGCAGCCTCGGCTTCAATCAGCTCCAGCCTCTGGTCATACTCGTGCACAAGACCTGTGCGAACTTCTGCCACGCGGCGGTCAACCTCTTCTTGGATCCGATCCTCTCGCCGCCAACATCGTCCTCCACCTGGGTAACCTGGCGCTCCCTCGTCTCCAACCGCTCAAGGTCCAGATTGCGCTCAGAGGCCTCCAGCGTCAGCGCTTCCTCACGCCTGCGGAGCTCCTCCTCTTCGATAGGTGTCCCCTTCAGCGACGCAGGGGCGACCTAGCAAAGCTCCACTTGCTGCAACAGGGAAGCGCTCCAGGCTTGGAGCTCCCACGCGCACTTCTCCGTGAGCTCGCAACGATGATCTGCTTCCCGAGCCTCCTCCAAAGCACGGGAGCAGGCCTTTCGCAAGGCCGCAAGGGATGCCTCGGCCTTCACATTGTCAAGCTCGCGCCGATAGCGCGCGAGGTTGACTGCAACCTTCAGCTTGCATCGCTCCTCAATCAGCCGCAGGCCCTCAGCTTCAAGACACACGTCCACATCCGCAAGCTCTTCACCAAGCTGGCCCATCACGTCCATCGCCTTCCGGAGGAACTCTCGGCGAACAACACTTTGCTCCCACACTCGCGTGAGCACGTCATCGATGTCATCCCCCACCACCGGCGCTGGCAGCGGGCCCAGAAGCGATTCGCCCTCTCTAGGCAGGGGGCTAGGGGCTGACGCCCCCATGATTATCGGACGGGCTCCGCAAGGGACCCTGACCGGCGCAAGTCCATCCCCAGAAGAAGAGCCAAGGATCGACGTCAACCACTTGCCGTCCAGGATCAGAGGACAAGCCCTGGGCAGGCTTGTCACGCCCCAGGCGAGGTCGCAAAGGAAAGGCGGCAAGGGCACAGGCTCAAGACACCCCGCGGGACGGCTTTCTTCTCCGGCTGAGCCCACGTCAGGGGCAGCACACAAGCTCGGGACGCTCAAGGCCAGCGATGAAGGCGAGGCCGGAGGAAGTTGCTTCTTGGGAGACTCCGCAGGCTTGGCAGGAGGGATCCTGAAAGGCCACAGTCAGGAAAGGGAGCAGAGATTGAGGAATTGCAACGACGAGGTACTTACTCATCTATGGCGAAGTACTTCCTGTGCTTTCAACCATCGGAAAGGGCGCCCACTGCATCTCGAAGACTACTTCCTCTTACGGAGGGCGGCGAAGTCCACGCGGAACCGACCCAGGCGCTCAACGTGAGGACCAACGCGTGGCGCAGATGAAGAAGCGCCCAGGCAGCCAACCTATGGGGCGCCAAGCTGGGAGGAGCGCTCAGGCACCACTTCCCGATGGCCTTGCCGAGGCCTCAGGGGCTCCGGCCTCGGGAGTGATATGTCTCCAACGTATCTATAATTTTTGATTGTTCCATGCTATTATATTACCTATTTTGGATGTTTATAGGCTTTACTTTACACATTTATATCATTTTTGGGACTAACCTACTAACCGGAGGCCCAGCCCGTATTGCTGTTTTTTTGCCTATTTCAGTGTGTCGAAGAAAAGGAATATCAAACGGAGTCCAAATGGAGTGAAACCTTCGGGAGCGATCTTTTTGGAACAAACATGATCCAGAGGACTTGGATTGGAAGTCAAGAAAAAACCGAGGCAGCCATGAGGGTGCCCGGCGCGCCCCCGAGGGCTGGGCGCGCCCCCCACCCTCATGGGCCCCTCGGGAGTCCAACGATCTACTTCTTCCTCCTATATATACCCATGTACCCCGGAAACATCAAAAGCGACCACGAAAACCTATTTCCACCGCCGCAACCTTCTGTATCCGCGAGATCCCATCTTGGAGCCTTCGCCGGTGCTCCGCCGGAGGGGGAATCAATCACGGAGGGCCTCTACATCATATCCAAGGCCTCTCTGATGAGTTGTGAGTAGTTTACCACACACCTTCGGGTCCATAGTTATTAGCTAGATGTCTTCTTCTCTCTCTTTGAATCTCAATACCTTGTTCTCCTTGATCTTCATGGAGATCTATTCGATGTAACTCTTTTTGCGGTGTGTTTGTCGAGATCCGATTAATTGTGGGTTTATGATCAAGTTTATCTATGAGAAATATTTGAATCTCCTCTGAATTCTTTTATGTGTGATTAAGTTATCTTCGCAAGTCTCTTCGAATTATCAGTTTGGTTTTGCCTACTAGATTGATCTTTCTTGCAATGGGAGAAGTGCTTAGCTTTGGGTTCAATCTTGCGGTGTCCTTTCCCAGTGACAGCAGGGGCAGCAAGGCATGTATTATATTGTTGCCATCGAGGATAAAAAGATGGGGTTTATATCATATTTCATGAGTTTATCCCTCTACATCATGTCATCATTCTTAATGCGTTACTCTGTTCTTTATGGACTTAATACTCTAGATGCATGCTGGATAGCGGTCGATGTGTGGAGTAATAGTAGTAGATGCAGGCAGGAGTCGGTCTACTTGTCACGGACGTGATGCCTATATACATGATCATGCCTAGATAATCTCATAATTATTCGCTTTTCTATCAATTGCTCGACAGTAATTTGTTCACCCATGGTAATACTTATCCTACGTTGAGAGAAGCCACTAGTGAAACCTATGGCCCCCGGGTCTATCTCTTATCATATAAGCTTTCAATCTACTTTTATTTGCATCTTTACTTTTCCAATCAGTATTATAAAATACCAAAAATATATTTATCTTATCATATTATCTCTATCAGATCTCACTTTCGCAAGTGGCCTTGAAGGGATTGACATCCCCTTTATTGCGTTGGTTGCGAGTTCTTGTTTGTTTGTGCAGGTGCGTGGGACTTTTGAGGAGCCTCCTACTGGATTGATACCTTTGTTCTCAAAAAATGAGGGAAATACTTACGCTACTATTGCTGCATCACCCTTTCCTCTTCAAGGAAAACCAACGCAAGCTCAAGACGTAGCAAGAAGGATTTCTGGCTGTTGCCGAGGAGGTCTTCTCTCAAGTCAAGACATACCAAGTACCCATCACAAACTCATCTCCCTCGCACTTACATTATTTGCCATTTGCCTCTCGTTTTCCTGTCCCCCACTTCACCCTTGCCGTTTTATTCGCCCTTTTTCCGTTCGTCTTTTCGTTTACCTTAATGTCTTACTTGGCTCGTTTGCTCGTTTGGTTGGAATAATTGTGTATTTATTACTAAACAAAGAAGCTAAGATCTATGGATCCTCGTCCGCTTTCTCATCTTTTTAAGAGATCCAATTATGATGAACCAATTGCTAGTGAATTTTGTGCACTAGATTATCTTTATGAAGTTTTGCTTGAAATTCGTGAATCTGAAAATCGTGATGAAGAACTTTATGAAGTGATTCACGATAGACCTTTGAATAAAAAGCATGATCGCAATGATTTTACTATAAATTCTCTTGATGTCAATTGTGCTAATAATATGCAAAACCCTAAGCTTGGGGATGCTAGTTTTGCTATGTCTACTACTTGTTGCAGTGATCATGATTGGGGTGATTCTTCTTTTGATCTTGAAAATTTATTTAACCCCCATGATGAATATGAGATTGATAATAGCGTTTGCAATAATATTGAAAGTGGGTTTGGAAGAGTGTCAGCTTTAGATCCCACATATTTGGAGTATCTTCAATCTAATGATATTTTTGATAAAAGTGGGTTTGGAGAGGTCATGACTTTAGTTAATGTTAATCCCACTATGTTGGAAGAGTGTCAACTTTGCATGCATGTGGATCGTGTTGAGAATATGTTATGTGATAGCTAATTTGTTGAATTTTCTTATGATCCTACATGTAATTATTATGAGAGAGGGGCACATGGTTGTAGAAATTTTCATGATAATTAATTACCTCTCGTTATGTTGAAATTGCTATTGTTTCTTTCCGCTTCCTTGCACATGCTAGTTTTTGCTTGCTATGATAATTTGTTTGCCTATAAGATGCCTATGCATAGGAAGTATGTTAGACTTAAGTGTGTTTGTCACATGTTTTATGATGCTCTCTTTATGCTTCAATTCTTGTCTTTCATGTGAGCATCATTGAAATTATCAATGCCTAGCTAAAGGGCTTTAAAGAAAAGCGCTTATTGGGAGACAACCCAATATTTTTCCTTTCTGTTATTCAATAAATTATTCATCTACCTTCTGTTTAGATGTGTTTTTATGTTTTAATTAGTGTTTGTTCCGAGTAGAACCTATAGGATAACCTATGGTGACCGTTAATTTGATTCTGCTGAAAAACAGAAACTTTGCACGCACGAAAATAATTTTGGTAATTCACACAAACGTGATTTTGCGTTGATTCTTTTTGCTGTAGGTCTATAGACAAATTTCCCAGGACTTCCTATTTTGGTAGGATTTTTATAGTTCCATAAGTATTCGAGAGTTACAGATTTCTACAGACTATTCTGTTTTTGACAGATTCTGCTTTTCATGTGTTGTTTGCTTATTTTGATGCATCTATGGCTAGTATGTAGGGGTATGAACCATAGAGAAGTTGGAATAAAGTAGGTTTAACACCAATATAAATAAAGAATGAGTTCATTACAATACCTTATGTGGTGGTTTTTCTTTCTTGCACTAACGGAGCTTATGAGATTTCCTGTTGAGTTTTGTGTTGTGAAGTTTTCAAGTTTTGGGTAAAGATTTGATGGATTATGGAAGAGCCTAAACTTGGGGATGACCATGGCACCCCAAGATATCCAAGAATAGCCAAAAGCCTAAGCTTGGGGATGCCCTGGAAGGCATCCCCTCTTTAGTCTTCGTTCATCGGTAACTTTACTTGGAGCTATATTTTTATTCGCCACATGATATGTGTTTTACTTGGAGCATCTTGTATGATATTAGTCTTTGCTTTTTAGTTTACCACAATCATCCTTGCTGTACACACCTTTTGGTAGAAACCCACTTGATTGGAATTTATTAGAATACTCTATGTGCTTCACTTATATCTTTTGAGCTAGATAATTTTTGCTCTATTGCTTCACTTATATCTTTTAGAGCACGGCGGTGGCTTGATTTTGTAAAAATTGTTAATCTCTCATGATTCACTTATATTATTTTGAGAGTCTCTTCGAACAACATGGTATTTGCTATGGTTATAAAATTGGTCCTAGAATGATGGGCATCCAAGTTGGGTATAATAAAAACTATCATAGAAAGTGAATTGGATGCTATGATAAATTTGATGCATGATAATTGTTTTTAGATATTAGGATGGTGATATTAGAGTCATGCTAGTTGGGTGATTATGAATTTAAAGAATACTTGTGTTGAAGTTTGTGATTCCCGTATCATGCACGTATGGTGAACCGCTTTGTGATGAAGTTGGATCACAATTTTATTTATTGATTGTCTTCCTTATGAGTGGCGGTCGGGAACGAGCGATGGTCTTTTCCTACCAATCTATCCCCCTAGGAGCATGCACGTAGTACTTTGTTCTTGAGGACTTGTATATTTTTGCAATAAGTATATGAGTACTTTATGACTAATGTTGAGTCCATGGATTATACGCACTCTCACCCTTCCACCATTGCTTGCCTCTCTTGTGCCGCGCAACTTTCGCCGGTACCATACACCCACCATATACCTTCCTCAAAACAGCCACCATACCTACCTATTATGGCGTTTCCATAGCCATTCTGAGATATATTGCCATGCAACTTTTCACCGTTCTGTTTGTTATGACACACATCATCATTGTCATATTGCTTTTTGCATGATCATGTAGTTGACATTGTATTTGTGGCAAGGCCACCTTCATAATTTTCATACATGTCACTCTTGATTCATTGCATATCCCGGTACACTGTCGGAGGCATTCATATAGAGTCATATCTTGTTTAAGTATTGAGTTGTAATCTTGAGTTGTAAGTATATAAAAGTGTGATGATCTTCATTATTAGAGCATTGTCCCAGTGAGGAAAGGATGATAGAGACTATGATTCCCCCACAAGTCGGGATGAGACTTCGGACTTTAGAAAAAAGGCCAAAGAGCCCACCAAAGAAAAAAAAGAAAAAAGAGAAAAAAAGGGCCAAAAGAAAAAAAGAAAAAAAGGTAAAAAAAAGAAAAAAAGAAGAAGAGAAGAAAATGAATAAAAAATGAAATGAGAGAAAAAGAGAGAAGGGACAATGCTACTATCCTTTTTACCACACTTGTGCTTCAAAGTAGCACCATGATCTTCATGATAGAGAGTCTCCTATATTGTCACTTTCATATACTAGTGGGAATTTTTCATTATAGAACTTGGCTTGTATATTCCAATAATGGGCTTCCTCAAAATGCCCTAGGTCTTCGTGAACAAGCGAGTTGGATGCACACCCACTTAATTTCTTTTGTTGAGCTTTCGTACATTTATAGCTCTAGTGCATCCGTTGCATGGCAATCCCTACTCGATCACATCTATTAATGGGAATCTCCATAGCCCCTTGATACGCCTAGTTGATGTGAGACTATATTCTCCTTTTTTGTCTTCTTCACAACCACCATCCTATTCCACATATAGTGCTATGTCCATGGCTGACGCTCATGTATTGCGTGAAAGTTGAAAAAGTTTGAGATTACTAAAGTATGAAACAATTGCTTGTCTTGTCATCGGGGTTGTGCATGATTAAATACTTTATGTGATGAAGATAGAGCAACAGCCAGACTATATGATTTTGTAGGGATAACTTTCTTTAGCCATGTTATTTTGAGAAGACATGATTGCTTTGATTAGTATGCTTGAAGTATTACTATTTCTTGTGTCAATATGAACTTTTATTTTGAATCATTTGGATCTGAACATGCATGCCACAATAAAGAAAATTACATTGAGAATTATGCTAGGTAGCATTCCACATCAAAAATTCTGTTTTTATCATTTACCTACTCGAGGACGAGCAGGAATTAAGCTTGGGGATGTTTGATACGTCTCCAACGTATCTATAATTTTTGATTGTTTCATGCTATTATATTACCCGTTTTGGATGTTTATGGGCTTTACTTTACACATTTATATCATTTTTGGGACTAACCTACTAACCAGAGGCCCAGCCCGTATTGTTGTTTTTTGCCTATTTCAGTGTTTCGAAGTAAAGGAATATTAAACGGAGTCCAAACGGAATGAAACCTTCGGGAGCGATCTTTTTGGAACAAACGTGATCCAGAGGACTTGGAGTGGAAGTCAAGAAACAACCAGGCAGCCACAAGGGTGCACAGCGCGCCCCCTAGGGCAGGCCGCGCCCCCACCCTCGTCGGCCCCTCGGGAGTCCACCGACCTACTTCTTCCTCCTATATATACCCATGTACCCCGGAAACATCATAAGCGACCACGAAAAACTATTTCCACCGCTGTAACCTTCTGTATCCGCGAGATCCCATCTTGGAGCCTTCGCTGGCGCTCCGCCGGAGGGGGAATCAATCACGGAGGGCCTCTACATCATCTCCATGGCCTCTCCGATGAGTTGTGAGTAGTTTGCCACAGACCTTCAGGTCCATAGTTATTAGCTAGATGGCTTCTTCTCTCTCTTTGAATCTCAATACCATGTTGTCCTCGATCTTCTTGGAGATCTATTCGATGTAACTCTTTTTGCGGTGTGTTGTCCAGATCCGATGAATTGTGGGTTTATGATCAAGTTTATCTATGAGAAATATTTGAATCTCCTTTGAATTCTTTTATGTGTGATTAAGTTATCTTGGCAAGTCTCTTTGAATTATCAGTTTGGTTTGGCCTACTAGATTGATCTTTCTTGGAATGGGAGAAGTGCTTAGCTTTGGGTTCAATCTTGCGGTGTCCTTTCCCAGTGACAGCAGGGGCAGCAAGGCACGTATTGTATTGTTGCCATCGAGGATAAAAAGATGGGGTTTATATCATATTGCATGAGTTTATCCCTCTACATCATGTCATCTTTCTTAATGCATTACTCTGTTCTTTATGGACTTAATACTCTAGATGCATGCTGGATAGCGGTCGATGTGTGGAGTAATAGTAGTAGATGCAGGTAGGAGTCGGTCTACTTGTCACGGACGTGATGCCTATATACATGATCATGCCTAGATAATCTCATAATTACTCGCTTTTCTATCAATTGCTCGACAGTAATTTGTTCACCCACCGTAATACTTATGCTACGTTGAGAGAAGCCACTAGTGAAACCTATGGCCCCCGGGTCTATCTCTTATCATATAAGCTTTCAATCTACTTTTATTTGCATCTTTTACTTTTCCAATCTATATTATGAAATACCAAAAATATATTCATGTTATCATATTATCTCTATCAGATCTCACTTTCGCAAGTGGCCTTGAAGGGATTGACAACCCCTTTATTGCATTGGTTGCGAGTTCTTGTTTGTTTGTGCAGGTGCGTGGGACTTTTGAGGAGCCTCCTACTGGATTGATACCTTGGTTCTCAAAAACTGAGGGAAATACTTACCCTACTATTGCTGCATCACCCTTTCCTTTCCTCTTCAAGGAAAACCAACGCAAGCTCAAGACGTAGCAGGGAGCCGCGGGTTGCATCCCCCCATCGACGGCCGCCTCAGGGCAGGCTTCACAAGCTCCTGAGGATGACGCTTCGGGAGCCCCATGCGGCGTCAGCGCCACAATACCCGAGCCTCCAGCCTCAAGCGATGCTTGCCTCCCTGCACCCGCTCCTGGGGCAAGATCGGTGTTGGCGGCGAGGAAGGGGGCCACGACGACAGGGTTCTCGCGAGGCCCCGCAAGACCTGCCGGACGCAACCCCCATTCGTCAAAGAGAGGCACCTGTCTCGCAAACTCAGCCCTGTTCAAGCAGAGATATAGGAGGCTACCCCCGTGCCATATGTCGCCCGGCGAGGGGTCGCCAGTCAAGACCTCAAGCACCTTCTTCAGCGTTTCGGGCGCCAGCTCCGTCTCCTGAAGCCTCATGCGGTCCTGATAACCTGTCAGAGCCCACATCGGTCGGGAATGGCGCTGAAGAGGAGCAATGCGGCACTGGAGGAACTCCTTCACCACCCGGGGCGCAGTTACGCCAAGCTCTCTCAACCTCCTCAGCCGGTGCCATACGAAGGAGAGCTGGGGGCTCACGAGTCTCTCATGGCCCCAGATGGGGTTGGGGACAGCAGGCAACGTCGGAGGCGAGAGCAGAGGGCTGAGCACTCCGACATCCATGTACAGCCACCGCATCCGGAACCCACTCGTGGAAGGCGGGAGGCCAAAATCAATCCCCGAGGCGGCCGTCTCTGCCACGGCCTGGAAGCTCACGCACCCCGAGCACTGCAAGGGGTCGGTCAGGCGCATGGAGAAGAAGTGGCGCAAGAGGGCAATGGAAGGAGCAATGCCCACAATGGTTTCGCAAACTAAGGTGAAGACAGCAAGAAGGGTAACAGATTGAGGATCAAGATGCATCATATGGATCTGATAGTGGGAAAGCACCACATTGAAGAAGGCGGAGAAAGGGGGAACCAGGCCAGCACACAGGGCGTGGACGAAGAATCGAACCTCCGTGACGATCCTGTCGATGGAGGCATGGGACGCTGGCCAAGCCATCGTATTTCCGCACTCGTCGAAGCTAGAGGCGAGCGTGGGGCACACCTTGCCCAAGGCCTCCGGATTAAGCACCAGCGATCGGCCAACGGCGGGCTCGATTGCCGGAGGTGAACTGGATGAAGACAGAGGCTTCTTCCCCTTCTCCTTGCTAGTTGGCGCCATGGCGATGGAGGGGGCAGAGCTCAAGTCAGATTGGAATCAGAAACAGAGGCTCGAGGAAGAAAGGGGAACAGGAAGCACGCCGACAGCGAAGAGGAAATAACTGTGTAAAGCTTCGTGGCCGCCTAGCCAGGCGGATATTGGGGGAGCGTGGGGAAGTGGAGACGCCCATGTCCAATCAGTCGCCACACGTCAACGAAGGTCGCAGGCTGTTGTGGCCCGCGGCGCTCCGCACTTGCCCTTTGGCTTCGCTGCTAAGCCAAGTCCGAGCACGCCTTGGGCCCGGGGGCTACTGTCGGCGTTCTGGGAACGGGGGTCCCCAGACCTGCCTGCCTACGGCCTACAGCGTGGCTTAGCCAGTGGCCCAGTACGGCCTATCTTCGCCAACCCAAGCTCAAGACCATCGCGAGGGGCCAAGCCTCGCGGGGCGGACGATGCAAGTCCTCCTCAGGGGCGGCCTCACCAGGCAGGCTCGTGAGGAGGCAAAGAGATCAAGGCAACGGGGACCTCGCAAGGTGCTCATGACGCAAGCCATGACGATCAAGACCAGGTGGGCGCCAGGCTCCGTAGTGTCCTCGTTTCCTCTTTGGTGCAAAGGGGGCAAGCGCAGGCGTAGAGTACCAAGGCATCAGGCAAAGGTTACCATATCAGTGGAACGAGACCAAGACCAGCAGGACGGTAGGATGGAGGTCACCGTGGAGCCCAAGATGGCGTCATTACCAGCACCTTTGGCAGTCGAAGACCACCTTTAGTTAGGATAGCTTGTACTAGCTGTCCCCTTTCAAAATGGTCGTTGTTGGCTCCCTTCCCGCTCAATATTTGGGAAGAGGACCAGGGCCTCTATAAATAGGGCTAGCCACCACAGTAGAAGGGATCATCTCATCTAGAGCCAAGAGATTTGATCCGATCCTAGCTCATACACACCACCAAAAGAACACCTCTCCTCGCGAGGTTGTTCTTCCTCTGTACTGTTCATCATCAGCCCAAGTGGCAATCCACCACACCACACACTGGATCAGGGTATTACACCACAACGGTGGCCCGAACCACTATAAACCTCGTGTCTCTTGTGTTGTTCATCGTTCTAGCTTAGAATCACGGCGAGGTTGTGGGCGTGTTTTGGTAGGGAGAAGATCTTCGTGCGCACCCTAGAGTTCGAACCTTAAGGGTTTTGCCGGAACCCGATATCCGACAGGTTATGTGGGGGAAAATATACATGGGCATATGTTTTCCCCTGACTCGTGCACAGACGAGCCAAGAGCAAACCAATATATACAAGAAGCCAAGAGATACGAAGAACCAACAAGCAGGTCAAAGAGACGAAGACCAGGCCAGAAGAACAAGGTGTCGTCAGGAAAGAGGCCTCCCTTGCCGAGCAGGCGAGCCCGACAAGGGGCGAGGCCACCTCCAGAAGAAGATGACCGAGCATCCCGGCAGGGCCTACTGGAACCTGTGGAGGCCAGATCGCCTCCCCGACCACTCCACCATGAGTCACGTCGTCGATCAGTGCAATGTCAAGCCGCGGAATGATTAAGTGGCAGCCATTCGCCACATGGTAGCCATCATATGGCGTGTCAGGCAAGCATGCGTGGAGCTGGCAAGATAGCCCGGCAAGCCTTGCTGGACAACCAATGATGTGACGTTAAGCGACACATTAAATGTGCACTGTCAGCCTGCAGAGTTAGGTATGACAGCACTATTTGCTATCATAATAGTGTCCAAAGACTAATTTGCCACTGTGGTGACCCCTTAACCTATAAATGGAGGCCCATGGCAACGGTTCGAGGGGTTGGAAAGTTAGATCACCCACACCCCCATACACGCGAAGCCGCTGCCGCCCTGAGGCAACCCTTGCCGGGCAAGTGTAATGCGCACCACCACTACATTTCCACCATCAATCCACCAGAGGAGGAGTAGGGTTTTTACGCCTCATGGCGGCCCGAACCTGTGTAAAACTGCCCGTGTGATCTCTGCCGCGCTGCCCCACGTTGGTTTGCTCTTTGTGCAACGCGACTCCCGCCTCCCCCGCCGAACTAGTAAGGGACCGTCCTGGTCCCATAGGTGGCCATGGTTTCCCATGACATTGATCATGCTACCTAGCCCATATTTTGGGTGCACCTTTCAACCAATGTTTATTTGTGTATGTTTTTCTCGAGCATACACCATTATATCATTTGATCTGACAAATGGTATCTCCTTGTTCACATAATTGTGGAAATCCTTCTTTTTGGAAATCTCGATGGCATGTAGCTGAGTCCATCAGCCACCTCCTCATCCTCTCCTTGGTTTAATGATGAACTCTTGTTTCAGAACACACTTCCATAGTTCATTTCCCAAGAATCTTACAATGTCTTCTCGTCAATTTGTGTTGCACCTTTTCTTCTCAGGCATCCTGACACCAATCAGATCTGAAACTCGGTCGGATATGATGGTTGGAACATTTTCCAAGGGTCATAGTATTGATCTTTATATAACCTAGTAAGGTGATGTCATGCCTAGAACACCTGGCCGGAGGACATATTAGTATAGTATCCTCTTTTGCGATGTTACCCATTCGTTCATGAGGAAATTGTAAGACTTATACCATAGTTGTTCCTGATGAATCCTTTGAGTATCCGAAGTCTGACCTTTGCTTGAAGAACATGCCAATGCTATCTCGAAGCATGTCTGTGGTACTCCGATTTTCAATAAGAACATTTGAAGCACAACGCTAAATTTTCTTTATCGATTATCCTAACACCGTTGTATGGGTATTGTCATGGAATTCCTCTCCCATCACCTAAATGTTTTTCTACTTTCTATCCTATCATCGATATCATGCTCTGTTTGTCCTTGGGAAGGATATACCCCGAAATTATGTGTTTAAACACATTTTCCCTCTCCATTGTTTTGTTTAATCTGATGATCACATTTTCCTTTCCATTGTTACGTTTAACTTTTCGTGTGATCTATATGATCTAAGTAGTAATATTATTCTCGCTTTTGTAAACACCCCGGTGTACAACTCTATCAGTGAGACCTTGTTACTATTGTTCATGACATTTCGGTAACCACCGACGGACGAGAACCTTGCCTATTGGTCCGCCTCGTTCTTACAAGCAGGAAAATGGTTCTCTTTGTCCCTTGCCCTTGGTACCATTGTGCTGCCAACATATCTGACAGGCCATCCTCTGGCATGCCTTACCATCATGACTGTGCAAGATGTCAGCCTCCCCTTTCCACTCTTAACCCACATGCTGGGCCCATAACCTACAGTTCCACAGGATCAAAACCTGACTTTCCTGTACCCCCTATTTCCAAAGTTATTCCTCATGCTTGGCTTTGTATGTAATTCACGGGCCACCTTCCTAGTGATCTATTCTGTAATCACACACAATATCTATCCCCGTTGCTTTGAACCCCTTTCATGCCCTGTTTCAGGCATCGAACGATTGTCTGCCCGCTTGAAACTTCGCCTTCTTACTTTGCTCTCAACATTTTCTTAAGTTTCAATTCGAGAGATACTTTCTGCCACCTTCCGCGAGTTATCTACCAGATAAACAACCTTGTAGAGTTCCGTTCTTCCGAAGCTACTCCTTATCCTTTTCGTAAGTACGATGAAATTACCGAAGAAAGGATGAAGTCTTCTTCATGATGACCTGAAACAGAAAATGAAGACATCAATGTAACGGATCGACCTCTTCGAGAAGAAAAACCCAGACTGAGAACACTCGCTAGAATTTCGTAACTCGGACCTTCCCCCATGACTCCACCTCTTAAATCTTGGGACGAAATTTCTTGTAGTGGAGGAGATTTGTAATAACCCTGTAGTTAAGCTACAGTAAGCACACACAAATGGTGCCATGTCATCATGATTACTATGCAAACTGCCACTTGTCCGGAATCAAAGTCAAAGTCAAATTTAAACAACAGGTGAAATTATAATTTCTTCGAACAGTAAAACTAAAATGTTCACAATATTATATAAATTCCGTTGATCATTTTCATTTTGATCCCAACATTATTTGACCCACCAATAAATTCCTAGGAGATTAATAAATGGCCCAACAGCAATTTGTTTTGCCTTTTCATTTTCCAAAAGTAGTTAAACACTTCCAAATGCTTTGAGATTTTTGTTACCAGCTCAGATTATTCAATGTATTTAATGTGTCAAGTGGCACATTTTTGGTGCTAAGACTAATTGAGAATAGTAGCTAAAATGCAAAACAAAAAAATAGTAAAGAGAAAGGGCAGGGCATACCGGTTCACCTGGGCCTCTACGGTACAGTAGAGGCCCAGCCCATCAGCACTCTTTTCTCCTACCTCTATTCACCATGGCACCGTGGGCAAACGCATCACGTCTGAACCGCAGATGAGCCACGCGGCTCTTATCCGGTGCTTCCTCGGCATCCTACAAGGACCCCCGCTACCCGGGATGAACCCTAGCATTCCTTCCCCTCTCAACTTCATTCTCCTCCGCGCGAGGCCGAGCCGCCGTTGCTGCGGCCCTTGCTACCGGCACGCCCATCAACCTTCCCTCCAACCAAGATTGCGCCTGGAACATCGCCTGCCTCCCCATCGTCGGCTGGGAGAGGCCACTCAAGCGGGGGCACCCTCAAGCTGCCGAATTGCCGATCTCGTCCGTCGGCCATCGCCGCATCTCCTCGTCGACCTACGTATCCTCGACCATCCCCGAGCCTCCTGAGCAGCCCTACGAGTCCATGGCGAGCTCCTCCTCCACCCCTTGGTAGCCTCCCATCGAATCTGTCACCGTAGACACCATACATCGCCGCGGCCGAACTCACCTGAGCTCGTGCTCGTGCCCATAGCCGTGCTCTCGCTCGTCCTGCTAGCCAGCTAGCGCGCGCCCGCGCATGCCTCGCTGCTGCCTTGGCTGCTCGTGCCCCCGCGCCGCATGCGCCCGCAGCTGTCTGACGCTAGCCACACCTACTGCTGTCGCGACCTCGCACTGCGCCCCGCCTTCGTTGGCCGGAGCTCGCCCCGCTCGCTGCTACCCGCAGCTGTGCGGCCGCCCTGCGCGCGTTGCGCCTCCCCTTGCTGGCCAGCACGCCCTACCGCTGCCGCCTGCATTTCGCCGCTGCATGTCGCTGCACACCCGCCGCCGTCCTGCTAGCCGTCTGCCCCGCGCCGCTGCCCTCCTGGACACGGGCACCCGTCTAGCTACCTCCGGCCGTCGCTCCCCGCCGCTGGTCCCCGCTCTTCCTGCCGGCCAGCCGCGGCCAGGCTTGGGGTCGTGCACACATGCACGCCTCGGTGAGGCCGGCCTGATCTTAGATCAGGGCCTTTATATAACCCCCTCCTAATTAGATTAGGTAATAATCTAATTATCCCATGAAGTAGTTTAGTTTATCTACTAACCTCCGTGTTAACTATTACTACTAGTTAAAAATAAAGGCAATAAAAAAGGGAAGAAGAAGAACAGCCCTAGTCTATGACATATGCCCCCCCCCCCCCATCAGGTTGACCAGTCAACATTGACTGGTTAACCGCTGATTGTACCTGCTGACTCAGCCCTTGCCTGCACCTGTCATCCTAATGGGCTAGGCAGCTGTGTGTATAGAAAGTAATTCGGGCTTTTTAAATTCATTGTAGAAAACATTAAAACTTTAAAACCTTAATATAAAATAAATCGTAACTCGGATGAAAATACTTTGTACATGAAAGTTGCTCAGAACGATGACACAAATTCGAATATGCAGTCTATTCATCCGCCGCACGTCCCTAGCATAGCGAACCTGCAACAATCCACCTCTGGTTCATCTGTCAAAAAACGTCAAACACCGGTAATACTTTCTCGGATCTCCCCCCTTTGCCGATATCACCTACTACCGCGCTAGGGCACACCTAGCACCGCTCATTGTCATGACATGCATCGTCATGCATATGTTTGCATTCTATTTATTGTTTCTTCCCCCTCTTGTCTCGTTAGACACCGAGACTGACGCTGCTGCTGCCCCGATCGACTATGGTGTTGACGACCCCTCCTTGCCAGAGCAACTAAGCAAGCCCCCCTTGATCAACCCGATATCGCCTATTTCTTCTCTCTACCGCTTGCATTAGAGTAGTGTAGAATGTTACTGCTTTCGATTAATCCTATTCTGTTGCATAGCCCACCTTTGCTACTACTGTTGTTACCTTTACCTGCAATCCTAAATGCTTAGTATAGGATGCTAGTTATCATCAGTGGCCTACATTCTTGTCCGCCTGCCATGCTATACTACTGGGGCATGATCAGTCGGGAGGTGATCACGGGTATATACTTACATACATATTATACATGATACAAGTGGTGACTAAAGTCGGGTCGACTCGTAGAGTACTCGCACGTGATTTGGATATGGGGGCTGAAAGGACAGGTGGTTCCATCCAGGTAGTGGTGGACCTAGGTTCCCGACGGCACCCCGAGTATTACTTTGAGGCGGAGCGACAGGGCAGGTTGTGATCACCTAGGAGACAGGTGGGCCTGGACCCTGGTCGGCGTCCGTGGTTACTTCAAAACAACCCGCTTAACGAGATCTTGGTACTTGATCTGAGTCTAGCCACTAGCCTATATGCACTAACCAACTATGAGGGAACAATTATGGGCACTCGACGTCATGGTATCAGCCGAAGCCTTCTTGACGTCAGCGACTCAGCGGTGGGTGCCGGGTTGGACCGTGTAACGCAACTTCCTTTGTACTGGAGGTTGCTAGGTCTTCTCACCGGCCGCCCTCGCAACGTGCAGGTGTGCAATGGGTGATGGGCCAAGACCCCTGCGCGCATAGGATTTAGACCAGTGTGCTGACCTCTCTGTTGAGCCTAGGTAGGGCTTGGATGTGTTGATCTTCCGATGCCGGGCATGACCAAGGAAAGTGTGTTTGGCCAAAGGGATCGAGCGTGTTGGGTACCTCTGCAGGGAAGTTTATTATTCGAATAGCCATGTCCCTTGGTAAAGGGATGACCCAGAGTTGTACCTCGACCTTATGACAACTAGAACGGGATACTTAATAAAACACACCCAGACAAGTTCTAGAGACAACCCGGTGATCACTTTCTCACAGAGCAACGAGAGGAGGATCGTGAAAGGATCGAGAAGAGGTGTCTAGAGGGGGGGGGATATTAGACCCTCAACAACCAAAGTTGGCAGTTTTTAAGTTTTTCAAGTTGAGGTAGTAGATTAACACAATTTCAAGCATACACAATAAAATTCAAGCAAGCATGCAAAGAGTATATGAGCAGCAGAAAATCTATTTTGTATGCTCGAGCAGCTCATGTTTCAACTAGGGCTGCCTATATCTTCCATGCTAGGTGGGTTATTCTCAAGAGGAGTGGACTCCGCTCCTCATTCACGAGAAAGGGCCGGTAACCGGGATGCCCAGTCCCATGATCCAAAAAGATCAAAGCAAATCAAAATAATTAAACAAAACTCCCGCAGGGCTGTTGTATGTTGGAGGCACTCGTTGTTTCGAGCAAGCCATGGATTGATGCTTGTTGGTGGTTGGGGGAGTATAAACCTTTACCATTCTATTTGGGAACTGCCTATTATGCATGTAGTATGGAAGATACAGCCATCTCATAGTTGTTGCGTTGACAGCGAAAGTATACCGCTCAAAATGTTACATAGTTGTTGGGTTATTCTCGTTGCATGCATTACTATTAGTTTATATTGGATATGACTTGACTGGATCTCTTTTACCATGAATTACAATGTTTAGTCAGTCCTTGATCTTTAAAGGTGCTCTGCATTTATGTTTTGCGGTCTCAGAAAGGGCTAGCGAGATACCATTTTGTTATATCATGTTATGATTATTTTGAGAAAGTGTTGTCATCCGAGTTTTATTATAATGGCTTGCTAGCTAATTATGTAATTGATATGAGTAATTGTGAGACCTACGTGTTATTGTGAGTATGGTTAGTTCGTAATATTTGCTGAAACTTGAATGCTGGCTTTTCATGTTACAACAACAAGAGCAAACAGAGTTTGTAAAAGTTTTTATTTATCACTTTCAGTTTATCAACTGAATTGCTTGAGGACAAGTAAAGGTTTAAGCTTGGGGAGTTGATACGTATCCAACGTATCTACTTTTCCAAACACTTTTGCCCTTGTTTTGGACTCTAACTTGCACGATTTGAATGAAACTAACCCGGACTGACGCTGTTTTCAGCAGAACTGCCATGATGTTGTTTTATGTGTAGAAAAGAAAAGTTCTCGGAATGTCCTGGAAATCCACGGAGGCACTTTTTGGAATTAATAAGAATTTTTGGCAAAAGAATTAATGCTAGGGGGCCCACAGCCTAGGGCGCGCCCCCCTATCTCGTGGGCCCCCTGGACCTCCTCCGACCTCAACTCCAACTCCATATATTCTGTCTCGGGGAGAAAAAAATCAAGGAGAAAGTTTCATCGTGTTTTACGACACGAAGCTGCCGCCAAGCCCTAATCTCTCTCGGGAGGGCTGATCTGGAGTCCGTTCGGGGCTCGGAGAGGGGGATTCGTCGCCGTCGTCATCATCAACCATCCTCCATTACCAATTTCATGATGCTCACCGCTGTGCGTAAGTAATTCCATCGTAGGCTTGCTGGACGGTGATGGGTTGGATGAGATTTACCATGTAATCAAGTTAGTTTTGTTAGGGTTTGATTCCTAGTATCCACTATGTTCAGAGATTGATGTTCCTATGACTTTGCTATGCTTAATGCTTGTCACTAGGGCCCGAGTGCCATGATTACAGATCTGAACCTATTATGTTTTCATGAATATATGTGTGTTCTTGATCCTATCTTGCAAGTCTATAGTCACCTATTATATGTTATGATCCGACAACCCCGAAGTGACAATAATCGGGACACTTCTCGGTGATGACCTTAGTTTGAGGAGTTCATGTATTCACTATGTGCTAATGCTTTGTTCCGGTTCTCTATTAAAAGGAGCCCTTAATATCCCTTAGTTTCCGCTAGGACCCCGCTGAACACGGGAGGGTAGGACAAAAGATGTCATACAAGTTCTTTTCCATAAGCACTTATGACTATTTACGGAATACATGCCTACATTACATTGATGAACTGGAGCTAGTTGTATATCACCCTATGTTATAACTATTGCATGAGGAATCGCATCCGGCATAACTATCCATCACTGATCCATTGCCTACGAGCTTTTCATATATTGTTCTTCGCTTATTTACTTCTTCGTTGCTACTGTTACAACTACAACAAAAACCCAAAAACATTTATCTTTACTTTTGCTACCGTTACCTTTATTATCATACCACTTTTGCTACTAAACACTTTGCTGCAGATACTAAGTTATCCAGGTGTGGTTGAATTGACAACTCAGCTGCTAATACTCAAGAATATTCTTTGACTCCCCTTGTGTCAAATCAATAAATTTGGGTTGAATACTCTATCCTCGAAAGCTGTTGCGATCCCCTATACCTGTGGGTTATCAGCAACCAACGAGGAAGAAGGCGACGCGGACGACAAGATGGTGGCTCCTCGCTCCGATCCAGTTCGCGCAGATGATGAAGACAACGGAGGCGCACCTCCTGGGCACCCTCTAGTGGCGTGGGGTGGCCTCAGTGCACGGCAACATCGAGACGGCGGAAACCACGGTCTCGAGCTCAGGCTCGATCTACGCGGGAAGAGAGAGGGAGGGACATGGGAGGTGCTAGGGTTAGGTTGGGGGTTGCAGGGGGCGGGGCTGGCCTTAAGCATGATGGGGAACCGCGGGGTGGCCGCCACGGCGGCATCGCCGGTCAGGGAGGTGTGGATGTCCGCCACGGCCTCCCCTGTTTCCTATAGCGTGGGGAAGGAGAGGAGATGAGGGGGCTTGGGCCGACCTGTTTGCTAGATGGGCCATAGTGCCCATTAGTTTAGGTCCAACTCGTCTTCTTCTTTCTATTATCTCCTTTTCTATTTATTAGCTCCTGTTTTTATTTAGGTTCTGCTATCAAATGAATTTTGTTGACCATGTAAATTGCACATAACTCAAGCACTATATTTTGGGGCGGCACAAAATGTTTGGGGCAATTGGAGTTAATATAAATTGTGATTGGATTTTAAAAGGGCTAAAAAGGTGTCGTTGGTCCTCTGTTTAAAATCCATGGTTATTTTTAAACATCTCCAAAAATATTTTTTTAATGAATGACAATTATGTAGTGAATATTTCCAACCTCAGGAACATTTTTTTAATTTATGGTTTTATAAAATTATAATTTGACTTGGCATTCAAACTTGGATTTGAGTTTGGTTTGAAGCAAAGTGAGGATTATCAAAATAATTATGGTGTCATAGTATCATTAGGCATGAGATTACTTAGCATGATTCTTCGGGTGTTACAAAACTCCTCCACTACAAGAAATCTGGTCCCAAGATTTAAGAGGTGGAGTAAGGAGGAAAGTTCTGGTTACGAAATTCTAACGGATCTTCTCACAGAAGTTGATCCCTTTCATTGATGTCTTCATTCCTCAGCTTCAGGTCATCACAACGAAGTTGTCATCCTTTCTTTTGGGTCTTCATCATACTTACAAAGGACAAGGGGTAACTTCGGAAGAACAGACCTTACAAGGTTGACCCAGGGAATGTGGTAGAAAGTACCACTCAAATTGAAACTCAAGAAAATATCGAGAGCAAAGTAAGAAGGCACAATAAGAAGTTTCAAGAAGATAGACATTCTTTCGATGCCTGAAACAAACTATGAAAGGAGTTCAGAGCAACAAAAAAATTGTGTTTGGTACCAAAGTAGATCATCTCTAGGAAGATGGCTCGTGATTTATATATGAAGCCAAGCATGAGAAATAACTTTGGAAACAAGGGTGTACAGGAGAGTCAGGTTTCGATCCCGTGGAACTGTGGGTTATGGGCCCACCATGTGGATCAAGAGTGGAAGAGCGGTGACATCTTGCATGGTTATGATAGCAAGGCATGTCAGAGGATAGCCTGCCAGTTATGTTGGCAACAACGTTGGTACCAAGAGCGGGGAACGAAGAGAACCATTTTCCTGCTCGTTGAAATGAGGCAAACCAATAGGCAAAGTTCTTGTCCATCGGTGGTTACCAAAATGTCATCAACAATAGAAACAGGGTCCTGCTGACAGAGTTGTACAATCGAGGTGTTGGTATATGCAGGGAATTGTCACTGCTCAGATAAGTTAGATTACAAGAAAGGTTAAACAAAACAATGGAAAGAAAAATTTGTTTAAACACAAATATCAGGAGTATATCCTTCCCAAGGACAAGTAGAGCATGATATCCATGACAGGATAGTAAGTGGATAACAATTTAGGTAAAGGGAGAGGAAAATTCATGACGTTACGTATACAACATTGTGTGGATAAGTGACCAAGAAACATTTAGCATTGCGATTCCAATGTTCTTAATGATGTTCGGAGTATCACAGTCATGCTTCGGGATAGCATTGACATGGTCATCAGGTAAAGGTCAGACTTTGGATACACAAAGGATCCATCAGAAACAACTTATAAAATAAGTCATACAGTTTTAGCAAGGAACGGATGAGGATGTGGCCGATGGGTTCAGCAGCAATCCATCGACATGTCAAAAAGGATGTATTTTCAAAATTATATGAACAAGTTTGTGTTGAGAGGGGAAAGCAAGAATGTTGTTGATGATAACACAAATCATCGAGGGGCCAGGATGGTATTTCTCAACATGAATTCGATTGATATCCTAGAAGAGTTCAGAATATTGATGATGATCACGACACATTTGTCGAGAGATTTCATGAAGATGTAATTGATCGGCGATGACATCAAGTCAAAGGAATGATGAAGCGAAAGGTTATTGGAACCACGGGTACAACACAAACTCGAAACCATGCTTGTTTTTCAACCTGAAATGATATGACGAGGAAGATCAACGTAAGCTTAGCTCATCATTGAAAATTGTGCTTTGGGAAGGACCCGGTAGCACAGTTAAAATTTAGCACGATAATGATATAGCCGATCAGGCTATGAATGACTTGAGGGATTATTAAACTCGTAAGCAAAGAAAATTACTTTATTGAATCAGAGTGTGGAATTGATTCACTTATCGGTGTTCTCGAGTGACTAATAACTCAAAACCCAGGGAATGTGAAATCGATGAGAAGCAATACTAGATGAAGACTCATAGGAAGCAACACAGTTCTTTGTTATTCTCGGGATACCGAAGGGTAATACTCGAAGGAAGATCAAAATAGAGGTTGCGGAGATGCATTGATCTGCAGAAGACAAGTGATTTAAATTGTTCGAGAAATGGAATCAAAGGGGAAGAATCATGGTCAGAACCACGGTTGCAAAGGACCAAGCATAGATACAAGATGAACTTATGACAAGGGGACTATTATTACTACAAAAAGCTTCCATGATAAGTTCCACATTGGGTCCATGGGCATGAACGCAAAGTTCAAGGTCGACTCCCACTTCTTCAATGCATAACCTTCCATTCACTTCTCGCTTTCAATGAAGTTGTAGTGTTGAAATTATATCTGGCAAAACACGAGAATAGTATGACTCGTGAAAACTCTTCTGGTTCACACATATGTAAGGAAAGCATAGATTCAACCCATCGAGGTATCTTTGGAACATATACCACAAACTTCAGGAGTAAATAACCCAAGCTCGAAAGCAGAGCATGGTTGAGAAAGCAGAGGATACAATTTACCAAAGGCATTATGTATCCGAGGAAAGGCTCACAAAGCTATTGAATATGAAGGACATTGTCGGATAATAATACAACAAAGGATTCAACGGTCCTTAATGGATCTGATGTGAGTATCAGTACTCAATAAGAAGAGGGAAAGAATGCAAAGGCATCAGATTATAGAAACAACTTAATAATTCGACGTTCAAGTTGAAAGGAACTAGGTGGACAATCAATTACAACATGATTAGCCGAGATCCAACTCATGTCTAGAATGACGTATGAGCAGGAAGGTCAAATTTCAGGATTCGACGGATGATTGCAAGCAATCGCAACATAATGAATCAATAGGCTCAGGGTGATAATGGCAAAGGATGTTAATGAATATTGTTGGACATATGGATTTAACCATAATGCATGCAGACCAGACTTTCGAGAGCACTAGGCTGCAAAGGATCTTTGGGAGATCGAATTGCATTCGAAGAATTTTGTGCGACATATGATCAACTGGGGATGAACGAATCCCCAATAAGTGTGAGGAATTATTCGTAGGGATATTCAGGCGGAAAAGAGCTGCAAGGCAGTCAAAAAAAGGATTCTCAAAAGTCGGAGAATACTTTCGGTTATATTGTAATAACAAGAACAATTAGGGATGGAAGTATGAACGGCAAGGGTACGAGGTTATCCATAAGGATTCAACGGTGTTAAGGGATTGCAAAAGAAATGAACACAAGTTCTCGGGAGTAGGTCTGAGAGTATTCTCGAAGTCTTCTCGTGAAGTCCGGAATGAAGGGGCTCTTCTGGGAAAGTCGTTACGAGAACTTAATGTAGTTAGTAAATTCATTTAACCCGAATAGAAGAGAGAACAGAGTCCCGGGGTATAGATGAGGAATAAAAGATCCTAATACCACCCAATGGCGATGTGGGCCCGTAAGCCACACCACATGTTAGTAAAAGTTTTTTTTCATTGACTAGACTCAACTTCGGCCAAGGAGTTGAAAAGGGGGATCCTACAGGCAGTCGGCTCTGATACAACTTGTGACACCCTCGATAGAATCGTACACTAATCATACACACAAATGTGTACGATCAAGATCAGGGACTCACGGGAAGATATCACAACACAACTCTAGACAGAAATTAAAATAATACAAGCTTTATATTACAAGCCAGGGGCCTCGAGGGCTCGAATACATCAGCTTGAATATAAACGAGTCAGCGGAAGCAACAATATCTGAGTACAGACATGATTTAAACAAGTTTGCCTTAAGAAGGCTAGCACAAAAGCAACACGATCGAAGAGGCAAAGCCTCCTGCCTGGGAGCCTCCTAACTACTCCTGGTCGTCAGCGGTCTCCATGTAGTAGTAGGCACCGGCGGTGGCATTTGGCTCCTGGGCTCCGACATCTGGTTGCATCAACCAGAAAGAAAAATAAAGGGGGAAAAAGGGGAGCAAAGCAATCGTGAGTACTCATTCAAAATACTCGCTAGCAAGGATCTATATTACATATGCAACATTATCAAAGGAAGGCTATATATGTGGACTGGGCTGCAGAAATGCCAGAATAGAGAGAAGGCCTAGTCATATCAAAGACTAGCATTTTCTGGAAACCACCATCTTGCAGCAAACAGGAGGGAGTAGCGTAGCATAAAGTAAAGTAGTAGTAGTGTTATCAACCTCAGCCAGAGATCCTTTCTCGACTCCCTGCGAGAAAGAAATCCCAGAGCCGTACTATCCATTTCTCATCTCAATCCAATTCTCATCACAAGTATCCAGTTCTAGTTGTATCAGTCGGGATACAACTCCGAGTGGCCGTTACCGTAGACAGGCTATCGATAGATGTTTTCTTCCCTGCAGGGGTGCACCAACTTACCCACCACGCTTGATTAACTCCGGCCGGACAAACTTTCTTGGGTCATGCCCGGCCTCAGCCAAACAATACGCCGCAACCCGACCTAGGATTAATAGAGAGGTCAGCACGCCGGACTAAACCTATGCCCCCAGGGGTCATGGGCCATCTCCCCGGGAACACCTGCACGTTGCGTACGCGGCCGGTGAGCAGACCTAGCTACCTCCTTCAAAAAGGCAGGTGCTTACCAGTCCAACCCGGCGCGCGCCGCTCAGTCGCTGACGTCTATTAAGCTTCGGCTGATGCATACAACACAGAACGCCCATACTATGCCCACGTGATGGTTAGTGCTATCAGGCCAGAGGCCCCTTGGATCAAATATCCAAATCATAGAGGATTAGGAACGCGCGGTAACAAGCAGAGACTCACGAAAGATGTGACCCCGTTGCCCCGTCTCGAGGACTTGCGGCAAGGGCTAGGAATGCCCGACCACGCCTCATAATTATCTCGTGGGCACCTTCTAGGTCAACCCGTCTCCACATCACTCGCGGGTACCCCTCAGGGTCGACCCGCCTTTCCAAGTAACAGTTGTAAAATCCAAGTATCCGTGTGTCCAAACATCAAGGGGAAAACCCGAGGAATGAACCTCGGTGAATTCCACTCGATGTAATCATCAAGGTGAACGTAAGAGGAACCACCCCGAGGTTCACACTTGAGGGGTTCCACAACAGAGTCGTATCGGAACTGGTTAAGGCGAAATCACCCTCGATGACCACGACCGAATAGCTACACTACAGGGTTAACATCAGAAGTGCTGTAGAGGTCTCACCCTCAGCACTCGATAGTAACCCAGTAGTGTCGAGGGACTAAGGGGAAAGTGATGTGCGGTGCCGAGGCCTGGTCTTCGATCTCATTAATCGGGTCTTCTGATAATCCAGCGGGGCAGTCGGGACAAAGTAGGGGTCTCTGATGAGTCTCTACCCACCCTATACTAAACAGTTTAGGATAAGCAGGTAAGGTAACAATAAGCAGGTTACAAAAGCAGGCTATGCATCAAAATAGGAGCAATCAATTTCAGTAGCAAAATCTAATGCAAGCATGAGAGAATGGTATGGACGATATCGGGATGATCAAAAGGGGGCTTGCCTGGAAGCTCCTCTGAAAAGGGAAGAAGGGTCGTCGTCGACATAGTCGATCGCAGGGGCAGCATCAGTCTCGGGGTCTATCAGAGAGAAGAGGGGGAAGAAACAATAAATATAAAGCAAACAAAGCACCATAAAGCATAACATGGAAATGTGTGGTGTTAGGGGTGAACTAACGCAGTGCTACACGTCACAGACGAAGTGGGATATTTACCCGACGTTTAGCTCGATCTCGGTATACTGAACTGAAGGGGAAGGTTTTATGTTCAGGTAGTTAGATGCATGTGACAGGTATGACAAGGGCATATTTGGATTCGTCTCATTTTTCTGATCAACTTTTATGTAGAAAACGTTTTCATCCGAGCTACGGTTTATTTTATATGAATTTACAAAGATTTAAACAATTTTTGAAATCTCTAGATTTATTATTAATTTCGTAATTAAAACTGTCAATTTACTTTTGTCACCTAGTGTGTTGCCGGCCACAGTCAATGACACATGGGGCCAGGTCAAAGTCAATAGTACAATCAGTTGTTGACTAGGTCAACCAGTGAATAATTCTGTGGGTCCTACGTGTCATTGGCTATGGTTAACTAGACTTTAATTAAATTAGATTAGCTAACCGTGGGGGGCACCGTCATTGGCTAGTAGTTAAACTAATTAGTAATTAGCCCCTAAGATAAAATGCACGGCCGGCCGACGGTGGTTGTGCATACACACGCACACCACACGGGCTTGGACATGGCCACGACCATGGCCACTTAGCAGCAACTAGCATCGGCTGGAACAACAACTAGCAGCAGCAGTAGGAAGAATCAGCAGCCGGCAATCAGCAACATCTAAGAGCAGTAGTCGCTAGCAGCCAGGAGCATCAGCGGCGGGCACCAGCAGTGAGCAGCAGCAAGCGGGAGCACCAGCAGCTTGCGGCAGTGACAACAAGCGGTAGCAAGGGGCGAGTGGCGGCTGCGAGCAGGTCACGCGGGACGCGGCGGCAACCAGTAGTACGCAGCAGCCGCAGGCGTCAGTTAAGTAGCAGAAGCAGGCAGCAACTCACGCACATACGTACGTACGCGTACGCGCGAGATCGGATGTGTTTGGGGACGGCAAAATACGACCCAATCGAGGCGGAGAAAAGGGGATCCGGAGGAGTTGCTCACCACGAGTCCATTAGCGCGCTCGGGGAGGGTCGGGGTGGACCGGAGAGGTGGTCCGACCGCGACAACATGCGGCAACCAACGAGGAAGAAGGCGGCGCGGACGACAAGATGGTGGCTCCTCGCTCCGATCCAGTTGGTGCAGATGACGAAGACAACGGAGGCGCACCTCCTGGGAACCCTCCAGTGGCGCGGGGTGGCCTCAGTGCACGACAACGCCGAGACGGCGGCAACCACGGTCTCGAGCTCGGGCTCGATCTACGCGGGAAGAAAGAGGGAGGGACAGGGGAGGCGCTAGGGTTAGGTTGGCGGTTGCAGGGGGCGGGGTGGCCTTAAGCATGATGGGGAACCGCGGGATGGCCGCCACGGCAGCATCGCCGTTCAGGGAGGCGTGGATGTCCGCCACGGCCTCCCCTGTTTCCTGTAGCGTGGGGAAGGAGAGGATATGAGGGGGCTTGGGCCGACCTCTTTGCTAGATGGGCCATAGTGCCCATTAGTTTAGGTCCACCTCTTCTTCTTCTTTTTATCATCTCCTTTTCTATTTATTCTCAAAAAAAAAAAAAAAAATCTCCTTTTCTATTTGTTAGCTCCTATTTTTATTTAGGTTCTACTATCAAATGAATTTTGTTGACCATGTAAATTGCACATAACTCAAGCACTATATTTTGGGGTGGCACAAAATGTTTGGGGACATTTGGAGTTAATATAAATTGTGATTGGATTTTAAAAGGGCTAAAAAGGTGTCGTTGGTCCTCTGTTTAAAATCCATGGTTATTTTTAAACATCTCCAAAAATATTTGTTTAATGAATGACAACTATGTAATGAATATTTCCAACCTCAGGAACATTTTTTAATTTATGGTTTTATAAAATTATAATTTGACTTGGCATTCAAACTTGGATTTTAGTTTGGTTTGAAGCAAAGTGAGGATTATCAAAATAATTATGGTGTCATAGTATCATTAGGCATGCGATTACTTAGCATGATTCTCCGGGTGTTACATTTCCCTTACAAACTTCTTGGTTCAACTCCACAATCTTGACGGAGGCTCCCAAGTGACACCTAACCAATTTAGGAGACATCACTCTCCACAAGGTAATAGATGGTGTGTTGATGATGAACTCCTTGCTCTTGTGCTTCAAATGATAGTCTCCCCAACACTCAACTCTCTCTCGCAGATTTGGCTATGGTGGAAAGATGATTTGAGTGGAAAGCAACTTGGGGAAGGTTAGAGATCAAGATTCTTGTGGTAGGATTGGAATATCTTGGTCTCAACACATGAGTAGGTGGTTCTCTCCCAGAAAATGAGTAGTGGAAGTGTAGGTATGTTCTGATGGCTCTCCTCACGAGTGAAGAATGGGTGGAGGGGTATATATAGCCTCCACACAAAATCTAACCGCTACACATAGATTCCCAAACTTGGTGAGACCGAATCATAATACTCGATCAGACTGATCCAGGTAAAAATATGAACGTTAGAGTTTTCGGTGGGACCGATGTGCAGGGGTTAGGGTAAAACCTCTACTCAGTTTGACCTATTACACAAACTCGGTGAGACCGATTTTGGTAATAAGCAAACAGAGGATTGGTCAAGCAAACTCGGTGGGACCGACTGAACAAACTCGGTTAGACCGAAAATGTTGTTGCAATAGACCACATAGAATTTGCAAGCCCATCTCGGTAAGACCGAGATCCCATTGGTGATACCGAAGTGACTAGGGTATGGCAGTTGCTGGAATAGATGAAACTCGGTGGCGCCGGATAGACAAAATCGGTGGGGCAGAGTTTGACATTTAGGTTTAGGACATATGTGGATGTGAGAAAGTGGCTGAGGGTTTTGGAACATATCACTAAGCACTTTGAGCAAGCAAGCCATTAAGCAACACCTCATCCCCTTTTAATAGTATTGGCTTTCCTATGGACTCAATGTGATCTTGGATCACTAAAATGGAAAATGTAGAGTCTTGAGCTTTTGCCAATATTTGTCCTTAGCATCTTGAAGGGGTTCCACATCCTCTTTTCCATGTCCATGCCACTCCAAGGTTGAACTTATCTGAAATACACCAGGTAGAAGTATTAGTCCAACAAGAGATATGTTGTCATGAACTACCAAAATCACCCAGGGAGCACTTGTGCTTTCAATCTCTTCCTTTTTGGTAATTGATGACAACATACATGAAAGCTTTAGATAAATATATAAGGAAGTAGCAAGTAAAGCTTTGGAAAGACATGCAACATGCATTGGCTCCCCCTACATGTATGCAATTATGTGATGATAGATCATAAGAGTATGAGAATGCATAAACATGTCAGAGCAAGCAATGAGTTACATGTGTCTTGGCTATATGCATCAGAGCAAATGATATAGATACTTGAAATATACCTTCAGGTTTATGAATCTCTCACGCAGAAAAATGTACCGCAACAAGAGATCTTCATGCACATGAGTGTGATGCATATACTTACCTTGTGGTCTTGAGCTAGCTTGAAGAAGATGTACCTGGGTAAACAAGGTTAGATAACACAAGAACATCTACTAGACAGAGCTAGAACTAAAGAACACAAGAATACCAAGACTGGGATGACATGTAGAGTATGAGTACTAGGTACTCTATTTTGTTATTGACATGTCCCCAAGAATAAAGATATGCAATGAATTCCAAATATTTTCTTCCCTCAGGTGTCTTTCTCCCCCTAAATCTGACATGGGATAATGGGAGAAGCTAGGGTAGTAGAAAATCAGAGCAAACAAGAAAATTGGAGCAAGATCAAGTCATAACATATACTATCATGTCTTTCCCCTCTTGAAGACATGATACAACTTTCCTCTTAAGGATAGGAGCATCAGGAGAAGCTTTTATGAGTGCATTCTCTCTTATATGATAAGTTTTGATGTGCTCTCTCTCCCCCTTTTACATCAATTTCCAAGAAGGGACTTCTAGAGCAAGAGTCAAGTAGGTTTGGTCCTAGAGTCACATTACAAAGCCACATGTAATATAGGATGCTGATAGAGGACAAGTTATAAAGAGTGGAGCTGGGAGAAATATGTAGAATGCAAGTGACACAAATTTTTTCTCTGGACTGAAATCGGTAGCATCGAGTTGATTCGGTTCAGCCGAAGAAATCAATCTGGTGAGACCGAGTTCAACCCAGAGAGTAATTTTTTCTCACCTCAGCTCACTATGAAAATAAGATCTCACAGGGATATGCAAGGAATTAACTAAACAATTTGCATGAATTGGATGTAGGGAAATGCAGAAAATAACAGAGAAAAGAAAAGACATCTAGATGAATTTTTTTTGCAAGGGGAACTAGCATGCATGAGACAAATGCAAGAGCACAAAGAAACAATAGAGAACTTCATCTAGAATTGGTCGACGGCAAAGTCACCTATGTTAGAGTATATTGACTTAGGATTCAAGCAAAGACACTTGATCATTTCAGCAATCCACTGGGCTTAAGTTTAATTTTGCAAAGTCCTCCATGATTCCTTTAAACATTGAGGAGCAGGAGGCCACCAGGTTAGCTGCTCTGCTAGGCTTTAAAATTGGTCAGCTTCCATTCACCTATCTGGGATTGCCACTTGGAACTACCAGGCCAAGGATTGTGGACTTTATGCCCTTAGTTGATACTTTGGAATGGAGATTGACTGCTAGTTCCTGCATGTTAAATCAAGGCTCCCGGCTGCAGCTGTTAACTTCTGTTTTGACATCTATGCCAATCTACTTCCTCTGCAGTCTGCAACTACCTCCTGGCATTATTAAGCAGCTAGACAGAATATTTAGGCAGTGCCTGTGGAGAGGAAGCAGTGATGCCCCAAAGCAATCCCTGGCTGCTTGGGAACTGGTTTGCAGACCAAAGGACAAAGGAGGACTTGGGGTGATCAACTTGCACATTCAAAACAAGGGCCTCCTTCTCAAGCATCTCCACATTTTTTTAATAAGGCTGATATCCCCTGGGTGACCCTGATCTGGAATAGATACTATGCTGATGGTCTCCCACATGCTACAACTCCAGTTGGTTCCTTTTGGTGGAGAGATATTCTCAAGCTTTCTGATGCATATACTGCCATTGCCTCAGTGCACATCAACATGGGAGACTCTGCCCTTTTTTCGACAGATGCTTGGCTCATCGGTGGCTCTTCCGGACCTTTGTGTTGGAGATTACCCAGGCTTTTTTCCTTTGTTAACAATGATAAAGTCTTTGTGCATGAATTCCTCACATCTCAGGATATCTACTCAATGTTTTTCTTGACATTGTCACACAAGGCTGCATTGGAGTTGCAAGTTCTGGAAGCTTGTATCCTGGATTTAAACAGAGACATCACCTTACCAGATGTTTGGATCTGGCCTGGAAAATCTGGTTGCTACACTGCCAAGAGTTTTTACACACTCATGCACTCCCATTTGCCCACAGTTTTACCATGCAACTGGTTGTGGGATAGCAGGTGCACCATGAAGATCAAAGTTTTTGGTTGGTTGTTATTCTTTGATAGGCTCAACACCAAGGACTTGTTGATACACAGGCATTGGAGATATCCTTTGGATGACAATCTCTGTGTTATTTGTAATGAATATGTCTATGAGGATAGGTTGCACTTGTTCTTCAACTGCAACTTCAGTCGCAGAGTGTGGAGTTATCTCTCCATTGACTGGACCAGGGGACCTGATATTCAGCAATGTATTCATCATGCAAGATCCAGGTTTAAGCATCCTTTCTTCTTTGAAGTTATGCTCACTGCCGCCTGGAATGTCCGGATCCTCAGGAATGGAAGAAATATCAGAGGAGAAAATGCAACCTTTGGTGCTTGGAAATGTAATTTTGTACATGATCTTTCCCTTCTAGCTCATAGGCTAAGGGTAGAAACCAGGGCCAAGCTGTCTGCTTGGATTAATTTCCTAACTTAACTTCAGGTAGTTAGGTAGGTAATGCTAGTCTTGTAATCTAATCCATGTAATTTCCTCTATTTGTACAATTGTTATTTTCAATAAATGTCTGTAGGGCATTGCCTCATAATAAATATTCAAAAAAAAAGACACTTGATCATAGGTCATACTCATCATTTAAGCTTAGTATGGGGTTGCCAATTTTTGTTTAAGCATTTTGATGTTTCCTCATCTTGTTGAGTTCCTTTGACCCATGTCTTGGGGTTAAGCTTCCCTAAGATGGAATGACATACCTTGGGTGGTGGTGATGAACTTGGTCATGTAGTTGAACTTATGTAGGGTGCTCAAGTTGATGTAGATCATCAAGAGATGGGAGCACCAATTGTAGTTTGAAGTTCATCTCCCTACATGTGTTAGTCTTGCAATCATGAAAGAGCACCTGTGTATCCAAAGTGATAATCATGAAATTTGATATCAATTGAAATTTGATATAGGAATTTGTCAAAGTATATATTGAATGGATCAGTGCTTCCTTGTCTTCATCCACCATTGTAGAGACTTGGAGATGTAGAGATTGCTTAAAATGTGATTGAGTTGCAACTTACCCAAGTACCTACAAGGGTTAGATAGCATGCAAGAGTACAAGAGTATCCAAGACATATGATCATCATCATAAGACAATGGTCAAGGAGTAGTCATAGTAAGGCTTATGCCTTGCATGCATCCACATGGAGTTTCTACTCCAAATTTGAAGCATCAATGATGTTTAATTCACCTCTCAACCTGCAAAACACTTTCTCATCAAGTGGTTTAGTGAATATATCTTCCAATTGCTTGTCGGTACGAACATGCTTAAGTTTGATATCTCCCTTAGGACATGATCTTGGATGAAATGATGACGAACTTCAATATGCTTAGTTCGAGAAGGTTGCACGGTATTATGAGCAATCTTAATAAGGCTCTCATTGTCGCAAAGCAATGGAACATGTTTCACATATATCCCATAATCTTTAAGAGTTTGGGTCATCCAAAGTAATTGAGCACAACATGAACCAGCGACAATGTATTCTCCTTCGGCGGTGGATAAGGATACCGAGTTTTGTTTCTTGGAGGACCAAGACACAAGAGATCTACCAAGAAATTGACAAGTACCTAAAGTGGACTTTCTATCAACCTTGTCACCAACATAGTCTGAGTCGGAGTAGCCAACAAGATCAAAAGAAGACCTCTTAGGATACCAAATGCCAAAATTTGGTGTATGTATTAAGTATCTCACTATCCTTTTCACAACCTTAAGATGACACTCTTTGGGGCCTGCTTGATATCGTGCACACATGCACACACTTAGCGTGATATCGGGATGGGAGGCACAAAGGTATAACAATGAACCAATCATAGAGCGGTAAACCTTTTGGTCAACCGGTTCGCATCCTTTGTTAAGTCAAGATGTCCAGTAGTAGGCATGGGGGTATTCATACCTTTGCATTCTTGCATGTTGAACTTCTTGAATAAGTCCTGGTATACATTATTTGAGAGATAAAGGTTCCCTCCTTAGTTTGCTTGATTTGCAAACCAAGAGAGAAATTGAGTTCACTCATCATAGACATCTCAAACTTCTCCGACATAAGCTTTCCAAACTTCTCACTAAAATGAGGGTTAGTTGATCCAAATATGATATCATCAACATAAATTTGGCACACAAATAATTCTCCATTAGCCTTTTAGTAAAGAGTGTAGAATCAATTTTACCAATTTCAAACCCTTTATTAAGAAGAAACTTAGTCAAGCATTTATACCAAGCTCTAGGAGCTTACTTAAGACCATAAAGAGATTTGTGAAGTTTGTAAACATGGTCGGGTTTATTAGGATTAACAAAGTCGGGAGGTTGTTTAACATAAAGTTCCTCCTCAATTTCACCATTGAGAAAAGCACTTTTGATGTCCATTTGATATAAGGTAATGTCATGGTGATTGGCATAGGCAATTAAGATGCGAATGAACTCAAGTCTAGCAACGGGGGCATAAGTCTCACCATAGTCCATACCTTCGACTTGATTGTAGCCTTGAGCAACGATACGAGCATTGTTGCGTACAACTTGTCCATCTTCATCTTGCTTGTTCCAAAACACCCATTTGGTTCCGATGACATTGTGCTTCTCATCGGGCTTCTCAACCACGTCCACACTTGGTTCCTCTCAAAGTTGTGTAGCTCTTCGTCCATGGCATTTATCCAATCCGGATCTTCCAATGCTTCTTCAACCTTCATAGGTTCAATGCTAGAAATGAATGAGTAATGTTCACAAAAGTTAGCCAAACGAGTTTTAGAGCAAGTAATTCTCCCAGTTTGTATGTCATCAAATATTTGTTCAACAGGATGATCTCTTGAGACTCTTACTCGAACTCGTGATAGCTTTTGTTTGGGTCGGGGTGGAACATCCTCTTCATTGTCTTGTTCTTCTTCTTGTCTTTCCTCGTTATTGCTGGTGTGGTTGTTCTCCCGTGGAGGTGGAGAAGGAGGTCGTCGAGGTTCATCTTGTTGTACATCCTCATTCTCGTTGTCTTGACGTGTCCCACTCGTGGATGCCTCCAAGTCAACTCGTGGTTCACCTTGGCGTAAGGTTGAGGCTTCCACTTGGATAGACGAGGTACTCTCCTTCACCTCCGTTGGGCGAATCTTGCCAATAGGCAAGTCTTGAATTGCTTCCGAAGGATCTTTGTCTCCTACATCAATTGGCAATTGCTCTACTTGAAAGCCATTAGATTCATCAAACTTCACATCTACCATCTCTTCAACCTTTCGGGTGAAATTGTTGTAGACACGGTAAGTGTGAGAGTTTGAGCCATAACCGAGTAGGAAACCTTCATGAGACTTAGAAGCAAATTTCGAACGACGATGCTTGTCAAGAATGTAACACTTTGATCCGAATACCCGAAAGTATCCAACTTGGGGTTTGTTACCGGTGAGGAGCTCGTATGACGTCTTACCAAGTAGCTTGTGAAGATATAAACAATTCGTTGCATGACAAGCTATCTCAACCGCTTCTGCCCAAAAGTGTTTTGGCGTCTTGTACTCATCAAGCATCGTTCTTGCCATTTTGATGAGCGTCCGGTTCTTCCTCTCAACAAGTCCATTATGTTGAGGTGTGTACATAGCCGAGAACTCATGTGAGATCCCTTCTTCATCAAGAAAGGTGTCCAAATTGGCGTTCTTGAACTCCATTCCATTGTCGCTGCGAACCTTCTTGATCTTCACTTCAAATTGATTTTGGGCCTTCCTAGCGAAGTTTTTGAAGATCTTTTGTACCTGCAATTTATCATCGAGAAAGAACACCCACGTAAATATTGAAAAATCATCAACGATGATCAGTCCAAACGAGTTACCACCAAGACTTTTGTAAGCGTTGGGATCGAAAAGATCCATGTGTAGTAGCTCGAGCGGTCTTCTCGTTGTCATGATGTTCTTCATGGGGTGGCTTCCTCCAACCTGTTTTCCTGCTTGGCAAGCGTTGCAAAGTCTATCCTTATCAAATATGACATCTTTAACACCAAGGATATGATCACCTTTAATAAGCATGTCAAGGTTTCGCATGCCCACATGACCTAACCGTCTATGCCACAACCAGCCTTTGGAAGAGTTAGCAATTAAGCAAGTTCTAGGTTGAGCCTTTTTAGTGAAATCAACAATGTATAGATCACCTCTACGTATGCCGGAAATACCATTTTATGATTATCTCTTCGAAACACTTGGCAATCTACTTCAGTAAATAGGACACTGAAACCAAAGTCAGCTAGTCTAGATACAAAAAGTAAATTATAGCCAAGAGATTCAACGAGCATAACATTTTGTATGGAGCTGTCATGTGAGATGGCCACCTTACCGAGCCAACCACCTTACCCTTTGAGTTATCACCGAAAGTGACATACTTTCGAGAGCCGTCGTTTTCAGCAAGCTCACGAAACATATCTTTATCTCCGGTCATGTGATCGGTACATCCACTATCAAGGACCCATTCCTTTCCACCTTCCATGTAGCCGTGAAGGTTAGGCATAAGACCAAAGTGTCTCATAGAATCTTCAAGATCAAAGTCATTATCATTATCCTCATCATAGTATCCATGTTCAACATCATCTTGCAAATGATCATTTCCTAGAGAGAGTGATTCATTAGATATATGATTTTGAAAATGTTCATCTCTATGAATTCTAATAGCTTCAGAAATAATATTGCTAACGACCACAATATCTCCTTTGGCACGCATAAGATTGGTAACCTCAAATAAACAATCTCCAAACATAGGATCATTGGGATTCAACTTATTCAAAGCAATAGACTTATGAAGAATCTCATCTAAGTTTTTCAAGGAATAGTCTGGAAATCACTCCTCAAGGAATCTCCATATAGTGTAAGCACAATCAAGAGTTGGCAAGTGACTAATCAAATTTCTAGGAAAGCCTCTAGTGATAAGATTGATAGTTGTAAGATTGCGAATCATGTCAAGAGACTCATCATGGGTAGGATGCAAGGGATCAACAAGGGGTTCAAAAGGAGTAGTAATGTACTTGTTCAAGTGATATTCATGAAAAATCCCAAGCATCTCATTTTTCCACTCACTAAAAAATTCTCCATCAATCATAGGCACTCTACGTCTAAGACTTCCCAACGTAGTCTCATCCATCTTCCTCCAATGGTGATTAAACCAAAGCAATGGAGACCAAAGCTCTGATACCAATTGAAAGGATTGAGAAGAGGTCTCTAGAGGGGGGGGGGTGATTAGACCCTCAACAACCTAACTTGGCAGTTTTTAAGTTTTTCAAGTTGAGGTGGTAGATTAACACAATTTTAATCATACACAATATAATTCAAGCAAGCATGCAAAGAGTATATGAGCAGCGGAAAGTAAAGCATGCAACTTGCGAGAAAGTAAAGGGATGGGATTGGAGTGTGCAAACGCAATTAGAGACACGGAGATTTTTGGCGCGGGTCCAATAGGTGGTGCTATCGTACATCCATGTTGATGGAGACTTCAACCCACGAAGGGTAACAGTTGCGCGAGTCCATGGAGGGCTCCACCCACGAATGGTCCACGAAGAAGCAATCTTTTCTATCCCACCATTGACATCGCCCACGAAGGACTTGTCTCACTAGGGTAGATCTTCACGAAGGAGGCGATCTCCTTGCCAATCTAGGATACACCTAACCAATCTAGGAGAAACCACTCTCCAAAAGGCAATAAATGGTGTGTTGATGCTGAACACCTTGCTCTTGTGCTTCAAATGATAGTCTCCTCAACACTCAACTCTCTCTCATAGATTTGGCTATGGTTGAAAGTTTATTTGAGTGGAAAGCAACTTGGGGAAGGCTAGAGATCAAGATTCTTGTGGTAGGATTGGAATATCATGGTCTCAACACATGAGTAGATGGTTCTCTCTCAGAAAATGAGTAGTGGAAGTGTAGGTATGTTCTGATGGCTCTCCTCATGAATGAAGAGTGGGTGGAGGGGTATATATAACCTCCACACAAAATCTAACTCTTACACACAGATTCCCAAACTCGGTGGGACCGAATCATAAATCTCGGTCAGACTGATCCAGGTAAAAATATGAATGTTAGAGTTTTCAGTGGGACAAACTTGGTCATCTTGGTGGGACCGATGTGCAGGGGTTAGGGTAAAACCTCAACTCGGTTAGACCGATTACACAAACTCGGTGAGACCGATTTTGGTAATAAGCAAACAAAGGATTGGTCTAGTAAACTGTAATGCCCCGGATTCGATGCGCCAGGTGCCTGCCAGTTATTTGCCGTCCTTTCCATGTCATTTGCTTGCGTGTTAAATTTTATCATGTCATCATGTGCATCTCATTTTGCACACGTGTTCGTCTCATGCATTCGAGCATTTTCCCCGTTGTCCGTTTTGCAATCCGACACTCCTATGTCCTCCGGCGTTCCCCTCTTGTCTCTTGTTGTGAGAGGGTGTAAACATTCTCGGAATGGACCGTGATTTTCCAAGCGGCCTTGGTACACCACCGGTAGACCGCCTGTCAAGTTTCGTGCCATTTGGAGTCCGCTTGATACTCCAACGGCTAACCGGGTAACCGTAAAAACCCCCTTTTCTCTTGCAGCCCAGCAACCCTCCAAATCAGCCCACTAACCCAGCAAACTCCCCTCCATGCTCTCGGTCATCCGATCACGATCGTGTGGGCGAGAACCGCTCCTGATTTGGACTCTCAGCTCCCAGAATCTATAAATAGCCCCCTCCCCCGAAATTCACGGATCAAATCCTCCCGAAACCCTAGCCCCGCTCCTCTCGTCCGCCGGACATGTCCATCCTGGACCGGACGAAGCCCGCGCTGCCACCCGCAGCCAGTCTCCAGCTGCCATGTAGCGCCCCGGCCTCCCGCTCTGCCGTCAGCCCGCCGGGGCCCGAGGCCGGCCCGCCCCGGGCCGCATCTGGGCCGCGCCCCGGGCACCTCGACCGCCTGCCCGAGCCGCCGTCCGCGACCCACCGGCGCGCGTGCCGCCTGTCGCCGGTCCGCGCCGCCGCCGTGCGCCCATCCCGGCGCCGCGTCGTCCTTCGTCGCCGCGCCGGAGCGCCTCCCCGGCCCCGATCCGCGCCGCCGCCCAGCCTCCTCTGCCCGGCCGCCTCCGCCGCCGAGCCGGCGCCGCAGGAGCCCCTCCGCCTCGCCTCCTCTTTGCCGTCTCCGGCCAAATCTGGCCACGGGAGGGCCGGATCCGGCGACCCCGAGCCCGGCCGCCGCCTCCCTCCACTCCGTCCATCTCCTTCCTCTCCGGCAGCTTCTCCGGCGATCTTCCCGGCCCTGCATCGACATCCGTGCAAAACCTACATCTGATCCGGACGCTCTAGGAGCTTGCTTAAGACCAATTTCAAACCTTTTATCAAGAAGAAGCTTAGTCAAGCATTTATACCAAGCTCTAGGAGCTTGCTTAAGACCATAAAGAGCTTTGTGAAGTTTGTAAACATGGTCGGGTTTATTAGGATTAACAAAGCCGGGAGGTTGTTTAACATAAACTTCCTCCTCAATTTCACCATTGAGAAAAGCACTTTTGATGTCCATTTGATATAAGGTAATGTCATGATGATTGGCATAGGCAATTAAGATGCGAATGAACTCAAGTCTAGTGACGGGGGCATAAGTCTCACCATAGTCCATACCTTCGACTTGATTGTAGCCTTGAGCAACGAGACGAGCATTGTTGCGTACAACTTGTCCATCTTCATCTTGCTTGTTCCAAAACACCCATTTGGTTCCGATGACATTGTGCTTCTCATCGGGCTTCTCAACCACGTCCACACTTGGTTCCTCTCAAAGTTGTGTAGCTCTTCGTCCATGGCATTTATCCAATCCGGATCTTCCAATGCTTCTTCAACCTTCATAGGTTCAATGCTAGAAATGAATGAGTAATGTTCACAAAAGTTAGCCAAATGAGTTTTAGAGCGAGTAATTCTCCCGGTTTGTATGTCATCAAATATATGTTCAATAGGATGATCTCTTGAGACTCTTACTCGAACTCGTGATAGCTTTTGTTTGGGTCGGGGTGGAACATCCTCTTCATTGTCTTGTTCTTCTTCTTGTCTTTCCTCGTTATTGCTGGTGTGGTTGTTCTCCCGTGGAGGTGGAGAAGGAGGTCGTCGAGGTTCATCTTGTTGTACATCCTCGTTCTCATCGTCTTGACGTGTCCCACTCGTGGATGCCTCCAAGTCAACTCGTGGTTCACCTTGGCGTAAGGTTGAGGCTTCCACTTGGACAGACGAGGTACTCTCCTTCACCTCCGTTGGGAGAATCTTGCCAATAGGCAAGTCTTGAATTGCTTCCGAAGGATCTTTGTCTCCTACATCAATTGGCAATTGCTCTACTTGAGAGCCATTAGATTCATCAAACTTCACATCTACCATCTCTTCAACCTTTCGGGTGAAATTGTTGTAGACACGGTAAGTGTGAGAGTTTGAGCCATAACCGAGTAGGAAACCTTCATTAGACTTAGAAGCAAATTTCGAACGACGATGCTTGTCAAGAATGTAACACTTTGATCCAAATACCCGAAAGTATCCAACTTGGGGTTTGTGACCGGTGAGGAGGTCGTATGACGTCTTGCCGAGTAGCTTGTGAAGATATAAACAATTCGTTGCATGACAAGCTATCTCAACCGCTTCTGCCCAAAAGTGTTTTGGCGTCTTGTACTCATCAAGCATCGTTCTCGCCATTTCGATGAGCGTCCGGTTCTTCCTCTCAACAAGTCCATTTTGTTGAGGTGTGTACATAGCCGAGAACTCATGTGAGATCCCTTCTTCGTCAAGAAAGGTGTCCACATTGGCGTTCTTGAACTCCATTCCATTGTCGCTGCGAACCTTCTTGATCTTCACTTCAAATTGATTTTGGGCCTTCCTAGCGAAGTTTTTGAAGATCTTTTGTACCTGCAATTTATCATCGAGAAAGAACACCCACGTAAATCTTGAAAAATCATCAACGATGATTAGTCCAAACGAGTTACCACCTAGACTTTTGTAAGCGTTGGGATCGAAAAGATCCATGTGAAGTAGCTCGAGCGGTCTTCTCGTTGTCATGATGTTCTTCACGGGGTGGCTTCCTCCAACATGTTTTCCTGCTTGGCAAGCATTGCAAAGTCTATCCTTATCAAATATGACATCTTTAACACCAAGGATATGATCACCTTTAATAAGCATGTCAAGGTTTCGCATGGCCACATGACCTAACCGTCTATGCCACAACCAGCCTTTGGAAGAGTTAGCAATTAAGCAAGTTCTAGGTTGAGCCTTTTTAGTGAAATCAACAATGTATAGATCACCTCTACGTATGCCGGAAATACCATTTTATGATTATCTCTTCGAAACACTTGGCAATCTACTTCAGTAAATAGGACACTGAAACCAAAGTCAGCTAGTCTAGATACAAAAAGTAAATTATAGCCAAGAGATTCAACAAGCATAATATTTTGTATGGAGCTGTCATGTGAGATGGCCACCTTACCGAGCCAACCACCTTACCCTTTGAGTTATCACCGAAAGTGACATACTTTTGAGAGCCGTCGTTTTCAGCAAGCTCACGAAACATATCTTTATCTCCAGTCATGTGATCGGTACATCCACTATCAAGGACCCATTCCTTTCCACCTTCCATGTAGCCGTGAAGGTTAGCCATAAGACCAAAGTGTCTCATAGACTCTTCAAGATCAAAGTCATTATCATTATCCTCATCATAGTATCCATGTTCAACATCATCTTGCAAATGATCATTTCCTAGAGAGAGTGATTCATTAGATATATGATTTTGAAAATGTTCATCTCTATGAATTCTAATAGCTTCAGAAATAATATTGCTAACGACCACAATATCTCCTTTGGCACGCATAAGATTGGTAACCTCAAATAGACAATCTCCAAACTTAGGATCATTGGGATTCAACTTATTCAAAGCAATAGACTTATGAAGAATCTCATCTAAGTTTTTCAAGGAATAGTATGGAAATCACTCCTCAAGGAATCTCCATATAGTGTATGCACAATCAAGAGTTGGCAAGTGACTAATCAAATTTCTAGGAAAGCCTCTAGTGATAAGATTGATAGTTCTAAGATTGCGAATCATGTCAAGAGACTCATCATGGGTAGGATGCAAGGGATCAACAAGGGGTTCAAAAGGAGTAGTAATGTACTTGTTCAAGTGATATTCATGAAAAATCGCAAGCATCTCATTTTTCCACTCACTAAAGAACTCTCCATCAATCATAGGCACTCTATGTCTAAGACTTCCCAACGTAGTCTCATCCATCTTCCTCCAATGGTGAATAAACCAAAGAAATGGAGACCAAAGCTCTGATACCAATTGAAAGGATCGAGAAGAGGTCTCTAGAGGGGGGGGGTGATTAGACCCTCAACAACCAAAGTTGGCAGTTTTTAAGTTTTTCAAGTTGAGGTGGTAGATTAACACAATTTCAAGCATACACAAAACAATTCAAGCAAGCATGCAAAGAGTATATGAGCAGCGGAAAGTAAAGCATGCAACTTGCGAGAAAGTAAAGGGATGGGATTGGAGTGTGCAAACGCAATTAGATACATGGAGGTTTTTGGCGCGCTTCCAATAGGTGGTGCTATCGTACATCCACGTTGATGGAGACTTCAACCCACGAAGGGTAACAGTTGCGCGAGTCCATGGAGGGCTCCACCCACGAATGGTCCATGAAGAAGCAACCTTGTCTATCCCACCATTACCATCGCCCACGAAGGACTTGTCTCACTAGGGTAGATCTTCATGAAGGAGGTGATCTCCTTGCCAATCTAGGATACACCTAACCAATCTAGGAGAAACCACTCTCCAAAAGGTAATAGATGGTGTGTTGATGATGAACACCTTGCTCTTGTGCTTCAAATGATAGTCTCCTCAACACTCAACTCTCTCTCATAGATTTGGCCATGGTTGAAAGTTGATTTGAGTGGAAAGCAACTTGGGGAAGGCTAGAGATCAAGAATCTTGTGGTAGGATTGGAATATCATGGTCTCAACACATGAGTAGGTGGTTCTCTCTCAGAAAATAAGTAGTGGATGTGTAGGTATGTTCTGATGGCTCTCCTCATGAATGAAGAGTGGGTGGAGGGGTATATATAACCTCCACACAAAATCTAACTCTTACACACAGATTCCCAAACTCGGTGGGACTGAATCATAAATCTCGGTCAGACTGATCCAGGTAAAAATATGAATGTTAGAGTTTTCAGTGGGACAAACTTGGTCATCTTGGTGGGACCGATGTGCAAGGGTTAGGGTAAAACCTCAACTCGGTTTGACCGATTACACAAACTCGGTGAGACCGATTTTGGTAATAAGCAAACAGAGGATTGGTCTAGTAAACTGTAACTGCCAGTTATTCGCCATCCTTGCCATGTCATTTGCTTGCGTGTTACATTTTATCATGTCATCATGTGCATGTCATTTTGCATACGTGTTCGTCTCATGCATCCGAGAATTTTCCCCGTTGTCCGTTTTGCAATCCGACACTCCTATGTCCTCCGGCGTTCCCCTCTTGTCTCTTGTTGTGAGCGGGTGTAAACATTCTCGGAATGGACCGTGATTTGCCAAAAGGCCTTGGTACACCACCGGTAGACCGCCTGTCAAGTTTCGTGCCATTTGGAGTCCGTTTGATACTCCAACGGTTAACCGGGTAACCGTAAAACCCCCTTTTCTCTTGTAGCCCAGCAACCCTCCAAATCAGCCCACTAACCCAGCAAACTCCCCTCCATGCTCTCGGTTGTCCGATCACGATCGTGTGGCCGAAAACCGCTCCTCATTTGGACTCTCCTAGCTCCCAGAATCTATAAATAGCCCCCTCCCCCGAAATTCACGGATCAAATCATCCCGAAACCCTAGCCCCGCTCCTCTCGTTCGCCGGACATGTCCGTCCCGGACCGGACGAAGCCCGCGTCGCCACCCGCAGCCAGTCTCCAGCTGCCACGTAGCGCCCCGACCTCCCGTGCCGCCGCCAGCCCGCTGGGGCCCGAGGCCGGCCCGCCCCGGGCCGCATCTGGGCCGCGCCCCGGGCGCCTCGCCCACCTGCCCGAGCCGCCGTCCGCGACCCGCCGGCGCGCGCGCCGCCCGTCGCCGGTCCGCGCCGCCGCCGTGTGCCCATCCCGCCACCGAGCCGTCCTTCGTCGCCGCACCGGAGCGCCTCCCCGGCCCCGATACACGCCGCCGCCCAGCCTCCTCCGCCCGGCCGCCTCCGCCGCCGTCGCCTCCGCCGCTGAGCCGGCGCTGCCGGAGCCCCTCCGCCTCGCCTCCTCTTCGCCATCTCCGGCCAGATCCGGCCACGGGAGGGCCGGATCCGGTGACCCCGAGCCGGCCGCCGCCTCCCTCCACTCCGGCCATCTCCTTCCTCTCCGGCAGCTTCTCCGGCGATCTTCTCCGGCCCTGCATCGACATCCGTGCAAAACCTAGATCTGAGTCGGAGGGTGAGATTTCGTCCAAGTCCCCGAATATTTGCATTTTGGTCCCCTGTTCATCGCATCATAACTTGCTGCATACAGCTCCGTTTCGTGCGTGTAATATATCAAGTTGTTCGTTGTGAGATGCTTTTCATTTCATTCCATCATGCCATGCTTTTTTGAGTCCATCTTGATGCCCAGATCATCGTTGCAAGAGTTCTATATGATGTTAACCTGCTGAAACTGTTATAACTTGCTATTTTTCTTTTTGGTTGCATTTTGTGTGTGCATCCTATGAGCATGAGCTCTACATGTGTTTGGTGCTACATCATGCCATCTTTACAGTGGTGCAATCCATGTATTTTTGCGAGTCTTATAGTGAGTGTATCAAGCTTGTTAAGTAGGGTACTTGCTGTTGCTGTTTTGCTAGACAGATTCTGCTATATCATGATGCTATGTAAACCTGCTTCTACAAGTCATTCTATGCATAATCTGGAGATGTTTACTAAAGATGTTTTGTTATACATGTCATGCTCTATCCATGCATGCCCCTGGTTGCATTTATAGCCTGATGTAACCTGTTGTAATGTTGCTCTCAACTTGCTAAATAATGTTGCTGTCAGCCTGATTAACTTTAAGTTCAGTTTTGCCATGTGTTTTGCTAGTGATCCATGCACCCTATGAACTTGCTCTTGCCATGTTTAGCTTCATAATCATGTCTTCTTACTGTTGGTTGCCTTTCCATGCCATTTATTGCTCTGTGGTGAGTGGTTCAAGCTCACCAACATGCTTAGTTATCGTTGTTCCTGCCAAGTCTGAATCTGTCATATCATTTGTCATGTTTACATGGGTGCCATCATATTTTCTGTGCCCTTTTGCCTCATGGTCAGTAAGGGACTTTTGTTATATGCAATTAGTAGATTCATTCCATGTCTTTGGTTGCCATGATAAGTTCTTGTAGCATGTTGTTTGATAGCTCTAAACATTGCAACCTGATGTTATTTCTGCTAAATCTGTAACTGTTATTATTTGCAATCTTGCCATGTCCTTTTGAGCATGTTCTAGTGATTTCTGGAGATAGCTCAATGTTCATGTTTTGTAATGCTTTACCTGTAAATCATGTACATGCCTTTTGTTTTCATATTATGGTACTGTAGCATGTTGTTTTGATGCTAGCAAGATGCCTAGTTGCTGTTTCGGACAGATTGTTGTTATAACTTGTATAGAGTGTATCTGTTGAACCGTTGCTCCGTTTTGAGTGTGCTCTATATGAAACTTGCTTGATTTTGCATGTAGTTTCATATTATCATGTTGCATCTTTGTTTTGAGGTGTTTGATTGATGTTTGTATGCATTTTGCATCAATGCCATGTTTAACTTGTTTTGCCCATATCTTCTAGGCCGTAGCTCCGAATTAAATGAACTTTATATGTAACTTGACTAGAATCTCGTGTAGATCATCTTGGTGCATCTTAACTTGCTGTTTAACAACTTGAACATAAGGTTTGTTCATATCTGGACCAATTTCAAAATTTGTATATGAGGACTTACCGAAATTGTTATATGTTTTTTCCGGCCTCATTTAAATTTGCTTTGATGTGTTGCTCTTGTTTGCATCATCTCTTGCCATGAGTAGCTTCATGTAGCTTTGTCATGCATCATGCTTGTTGTGCATCATGTCTTGTTCATGTGTGGTGTCTTTACTATGTTGTGTGCTTCTTCTCGATAGTTCCCGTTTCGTTGCGATCGTGAGGATTCGTTCGTCTACGCTTGGTTCGTTTTTGTGGCTTCATCTTCTTCATGGACTCATTCTTCTTCCTTGCGGGATTTCAGGCAAGATGACCGCTACCCTGGATCTCACTACTATCATTGCTATGCTAGTTGCTTCGTTCTATTGCTTTGCTGCGCTACCTATCATTTGCTCCTCAAGCCTCCCAATTTTGCCACGTCAGCCTCTAACCTTTGTCACCCTTCCTAGCAAACCGTTGCTTGGCTATGTTACCGCTTTGCTCAGCCCCTCTTATAGCGTTGTTAGTTGCAGGTGAAGTTGAAGATTGCCCCATGATGGACAGGATTATGTTGGGATATCACAATATCTCTTATTTAATTAATGCATCTATATATTTGGTAAGGGTGGAAGGCTCAGCCTTATGCCGGGTGTTTTGTTCCACTCTTGACGCCCTAGTTTCCGTCATACCGGTGTTATGTTCCCGTATTTTGCGTTCCTTATGCGGTCGGGTTCTTTATGGGACCCCCTTGACAGTTCGCTTTGAATAAAAATCCTCCAGCAAGGCCCGACCTTGGTTTTACCATTTGCCTCACCTAGCACTTTTTCCCTTGGGTTTCCGGAGCCCGAGGGTCATCTTTATTTTAGCCCCCCCCCAGGCCAGTGCTCCTTCGAGTGTTGGCCCGAAACGGGCAGACTGCGTGGCCACCTCGGGGCACCTCGAGGGTTGGTTTTACTCGTAGGCTGACCTATCCGGTGTGCCCTGAGAACGAGATATGTGCAGCTCCTATCGGGATTTGTCGGCACATCGGGCGGCTTTGATGGTCTTGTTTTACCATTGTCGAAATGTCTTGTAAACCGGGATTCCGAGACTGATCGGGTCTTCCTGGGAGAAGGTATATCCTTCGTTGATCGCGAGAGCTTACCATGGGATCGCGAGAGCTTATCATGGATCGCGAGGGTATAAACTTTCGAGAGCCGTGCCCGCGGTTATGTGGCATATGGGAATTTGCTAACGTCCGGTTGTAGATAACTTGACACCAGATTCGACTTAAAATGCATCAACCGTGTGTGTATCCGTGATGGTCTCTTTTCGGCGGAGTCCGGGAAGTGAACACGGTTTTGGGTTATGATTGATGTAAGTAGGAGTTCAGGATCACCTCTTGATCATTGCTAGGTTCACGACCGTTCCTTTGCTTCTCTTCTCGCTCTCATTTGCGTATGTTAGCCACCATATATGCTTAGTCGCTACTGCAACCTCACCACTTTACCTCTTCCTTTCCCTTTAAGCTCTGCTAGTCTTGATACCATGGTAATGGGATTGCTGAGTCCTCATGGCTCACAGTTTACTACAACAACAGTTGCAGGAACAGGTTATACGATGATCATGACGCGAGAGCGATGTTTGCTTACTTTGGAGTTCTTCTTCTGCTTCTTCTTCGATTAGGGGATAGGTTCCAGGTCGGCAGCCTGGGCTAGCAGGGTGGATGTCGTTTGAGTTTCTGTTTGTGTTTCATCCGTAGTCGGATGGTGCTCTTTTGTAAGATGATGTTGTATTCGTGTGGCATTGTATGCCTTTTGTATGTATCCCCATCTATTATGTAATGTTGATGTAATGATATCCACCTTGCAAAAGTGTATGAATATGCGGTTCTATCCTTGGTGGGACCTTCGAGTCTCTTTAGGACAGTATCGCGTATTGGGCGTGACAAGTTGGTATCAGAGCCTCGACCGACCCTAGGTGCCCCCTTGATTGATCGTGTAGTTTGGCCGTTGTTGAGTCTAGAAGAAAACTGTTTTCGGAGTCTAGTTATATCGGAGAGTACGAATTCTTTTTACTCCTCAGCCCCTTCGTCGCTCTAGTGAGGAATCTTGACGTAGGTGTTTTGAATTACTTCTCTTCCCCTTCAAATTTTCTTTAGGATCACGCACTGGGTTTTTCGATCGTTGTTCCTCAGCTCTTTTCATCCGGTGCATTTCTCGTCAAGTTGACTCGAGCCTCTTCATCTTTGCCAAGTTCAATCCTCAGTTGTTTTCTTTCCCACCCGCCCACCCCTTTTTCTTCTCGGAGTCGGAGTCCGTAATCGAGTATCCATCCTACTCGTGCGAAGTCTTTGCTTTCTTTCCTCAATGATTTCAACCGGGGTTTTCTCTTCAAGATATTCATCGGTTTCCCTTTTCCAAGTTGCCTTTGTTTTCCCGCCCTCCCACCCTTTCTTCTTCCCGGAGCCTGAGTCTCTTTCGACCATCAATTTCATTCGTACGGAGTCTCTTCAGTCTTCCCTCAATTATTTCAACCGGTGAATTCTCGTCTTGTTTGACATTCTTCATCTCTTTTTCTTTTCCGGTGGACTCAATTCTAATTTTTGGTAGTGATTATATTCTTTTCCTTGGATCAAGTGTTTTCCCTGCTATTCACCTCTCACCAGTTTATCCTTTCGGAGTGCTCAAGACATCTCAGGAGATTCGTTTGTGTTCGAATTAATTCGAGGTTGTCACCTCATTCAAATATTTCAATTGTTCCGGTGCATCATCTATCTGTTCAACATCCTTTTTTTACAATGGTGTTTTCTTTTAGTGGGCCCTAATCCACAGGTCTTTTCCCAGGATCTTACCTGACTCTTCTAACTCCTCCGGAGTTTTTCGCAATTCTTTTCATTTGTGATGTAAAAATGGATTCCATCAGTCACATGCCTTCTCCAAGATCATTTTCAAATTCTTTCATTGTTGGCTCAACCTCTTCGCTTGTCATTCTTCCGGAGTGTCTCAATAAATTTTGGTGGTGTTTCTCGTCGTCATTTGAAGACCGAAGAAGAGCTTTCCTCTAAATCTTGTCTGTTCTTGCAAAGTTTCGTGGTTCTAGCTTCATGTTTTCCTCTCAAATTATCTCATTTTTCAGATATTCTTTTCTTAACCATCCGGAGTATGTCAGAAGTTGTTTTTCCATTTCTTTTCACCAGAGGCCATTATTCCAGTTATCGTTCTCTATTTATCCTGGTGCTTCATTCAAATGTTTTTTAATCAGCTCGAGTTCTTCCCGTTCCCTTGTATCTAAATCCCCTCTAGCATATTGGTTCTTCTAATTCTTCCCGGTGTTTCATTCTCTTTCGTCAGTCATTTCCGAATTCTAACGGTGGTTCTTTCTGATTCTTTTTCCTTGATTATCATTTTAATCCATTCGTTCTTTCGAATCCTACCGGTGGTTCTTGAATACTTTCTCAAAGTTTGTGCTATATCCCCCCTTATTTTTTTCCAACGCGAATAAGTAGTATGCAAATCCATTGCTTCTCATCAATTTAATTGATGAAGGGTAAGTATACAATAAATCTTATTCTTATTTCATCCAAATGAGTAATCCCTTCTTTCGGAGTTTGTTCTTGATGAATAGATTCTAGTTCCAAGTGTTTTCATCTTTTCTTTTCTGGAGTTCAAATTTCGTCGGCCATTTCATCGGAACCTCCATCTAAATCACCGCATGGCTTAATCTTATTCTTTCATCCTTCATTTCTATCTCATCATCTTTTTGTCACCGGAGTTCTTCATGCTGGTTCTTCATGTTTTAGTTCATTTTTCAAGAGGTCATCAAGATTCTTGTTGGAGGAGCTCAATTATTATTCTTCTTGCTTCTCGAGGTGCAATTAATTCTCCGTATTATTTTGAAGTGGAGTTTTGCATTTCTTAATTCTTCTAAGCTATCCAATCATTTCCATTTGTGGCCAGTTATCACCTTATGATCTTGAGATGTTACCTATAAGTCCACAACAAGCTTATTCTTTTCGTAGTTTATTTTCTCAACAAATCCGTTTAAACCTTCCTTCTAAAGATGCTTTCAATTTCGTTCGTGGCACAAGTTGTCATTTTCTTCTCCGTTTTTTCATTCAACTCTTTCAATTCTTTCCAGAGGTTTTGTGTCATGTCTTCACCAAGTGCCATCCCATCTTGCGAAGCTCGTGTTCTATTCCTCCATGTTTCAGCCGGAGTGTTGCCTAAATCCTTTTCAGTCTTAGTCTTTTCTTATCTCGTTCTAACCGGAGTGGTTTCAGAGTCTATCTGATTCCGTGAGCTTTCGATTCTCGTCATTCTCGTTGTTCCTCTCTTCTTCTCGAGTGCTCTCATTCTTTGCTTATTCTCTTGAGTTCTTGTTTCAACTCATCCCTTTTCTTCCCTTCCGTCTCGGTCCTAAGATCTCGGCACGAGATCTCATGTTAGTGGAGGAGTGTTGTAACGCCCCGGATTCGATGCGCCAGGTGCCTGCCAGTTATTTGCCGTCCTTGCCATGTCATTTGCTTGCGTGTTACATTTTATCATGTCATCATGTGCATCTCATTTTGCATACGTGTTCGTCTCATGCATCCGAGCATTTCCCCGTTGTCCGTTTTGCAATCCGACACTCCTATGTCCTCCGGCGTTCCCCTCTTGTCTCTTGTTGTGAGCGGGTGTAAACATTCTCGGAATGGACCATGATTTGCCAATCGGCCTTGGTACACCACCGGTAGACCGCCTGTCAAGTTTCGTGCCATTTGGAGTCCGTTTGATACTCCAATGGTTAACCGGGTAACCATGAAACCTCCTTTTCTCTTGCAGCCCAGCAACCCTCCAAATCAGCCCACTAACCCAGCAAACTCCCCTCCATGCTCTCGGTTGTTTGATCACGATCGTGTGGGCGAAAACCGCTCCTCATTTGGATTCTCCTAGCTCCCAGAATCTATAAATAGCCCCTCCCCCGAAATTCACGGATCAAATCCTCCCGAAACCCTAGCCCCGCTCCTCTCGTCCGCCAGACATGTCCGTCCCGGACAAGACGAAGCCCGCGCCTCCGCCCGCAGCCAGTATCCAGCTGCCACGTGGCGCCCCGGCCTCCCGCGCCGCCGCCAGCCAGCCGGGGCCCGAGCTGCCGTCCGCGACCCACCGGCGCGCGTGCCGCCCGTCGCCGGTCCGCGCTGCCGCCGTGCGCCCATCCCGCCGCCGCGCCGTCCTTCGTCGCCGCGCCGGAGCGCCTCCCCGGCCCCGATCCGCGCCGCCGCCCAGCCTCCGCCGCCCGGCCGCCTCCGCCGCCGTCGCCTCCACCACCGAGCCGGCGCCGCCGGAGCCCCTCCGCCTCGCCTCCTCTTCGCCGTCTCCGGCCAGATCCGGCCACGGGAGGGCCGGATCCGGCGACCCCGAGCCCGGCCGCTGCCTCCCTTCACTCCGGCCATCTCCTTCCTCTCCGGCAGCTTCTCCGACGATCTTCTCCGGCCCTACATCAACATCCGTGCAAAACCTAGATCTGATCCGGAGGGTGAGATTTCGTCTAAATCCCCGAATATTTGCATTTTGGTCCCCTGTTCATCGCATCATAACTTGCTGCATACTGCTATGTTTCATCCGTGTAACATATCAAATTGTTCGTTGTGAGATGCTCTTCATTTCATTCCATTATGACATGCTTGTTTGAGTCCATCTTGATGCCCAAATCATCGTTACAAGAGTGCTATATGATGTTAACCTGCTGAAACTGTTATAACTTGCTGTTTTGTCTTTTTCGTTGCATCTTGTGTGTGCATCCTATGAGCATGAGCTCTACATGTGTTTTGTGCTACATCATGCCATCTTTACAGTGGTACAATCCATGTATTTTTGTGAGTCTTTTACTGAGTGCATCAAGCTTGTTAAGTAGGGTACTTGCTGTTGCTGTTCTGCTAGACAGATTCTGCTATATCATGATGCTATGTAAACCTGCTGCTACAAGTCATTCTATGCATAATCTGGAGATGTTTACTAAAGATGTTTTGTTGTACATGTCATGCTCTATCCATGCATGCCCCTAGTTGAATTTATAGCCTGATGTAACCTGTTGTAATCTTGCTCTCAACTTGCTAAATAATGTTGCTGTCAGCCTAATTAACTTTAAGTTCAGTTTTGCCATGTGTTTTGCTAGTGATCCATGCACCCTATGAACTTCTCTTGCCATGTTTAGCTTCATAATCATGTCTTCTTACTGTTGGTTGCCTTTCCATGACATGTATTGCTCTATGGTGAGTGGTTCAAGCTCACCAACATGCCTAGTTATCGTTGTTCCTGCCAAGTCTGAATCTGTCATATCATTTGTCATGTTTACATGGGTGCCATCATATTTTCTGTGCCCTTTTGCCTCATGGTCAGTAAGGGACTCTTGTTATATGCAATTAGTAGATTCATGACCTGCCTTTGTTTGCCATTATAAGTTCCTGTAGCATGTTGTTTGATAGCTCTAAACATTGCAACTGATGTTATTTCTGCTAAATCTGTAACTGTTATAATTTGCAATCTTGCCATGTCCTTTTGAGCATGTTCTAGTGATTTCTGGAGATAGCTCAATGTTCATGTTTTGTAATGCTTTACCTGTACATCATGTCCATACCTTTTGCTTTCATATTGTGGTACTGTAGAATGTTGTTTTGATGCTAGCAAGATGCCTAGTTGCTGTTTTGGACAGATTGTTGTTATAACTTGTATAGAGTGTATGTGTTGAACCGTCACTCCATTTTGAGTGTGCTCTATATGAAATTTGCTTGATTTTGCATGCAGTTTCATATTATCATGTTGCATCCTTGTTTTGAGGTGTTTGCTTGATGTTTGTATGCATTTTGCATCAATGCCATGTTTAACTTGTTTTGCCCATATCTTCTAGGCCGTAGCTCCGAATTAAATGAACTTTATATGTAACTTGACTAGAATCTCGTGTAGATCATGGTGCATCTTAACTTGCTGTTTAACAACTTGAACATATGGTTTGTTCATATCTGGACCAATTTCAAAATTTGTATATGAGGACTTACCGAAATTGTTATATGTTTTTTCCGGCCTCATTTAAATTTGCTTTGATGTGTTGCTCTTGTTTGCATCATCTCTTGCCATGAGTAGCTTCATGTAGCTTTGTCATGCATCATGCTTGTTGTGCATCATGTCTTGTTCATGTGTGGTGTGTTTACTATGTTGTGTGCTTCTTCTCGATAGTTCCCGTTTCGTTGCGAACGTGAGGATTCGTTCGTCTACGCTTGGTTCGTCTTCGTGGCTTCATCTTCTTCATGGAATCGTTCTTCTTCCTTGCGGGATTTCAGGCAAGATGACCGCTACCCTGGATCTCATAACTAACATTCCTATGCTAGTTGCTTCGTTCTATTGCTTTGTTGCGCTACCTATCATTTGCTCCTCAAGCCTCCCAATTTTGCCATGTCAGCCTCTAACCTTTGTCACCCTTCCTAGCAAACCGTTGCTTGGCTATGTTACTGCTTTTCTCAGCCCCTCTTATACCATTGTTAGTTGCAGGTGAAGTTGAAGATTGCCCCATGATGGACAAGATTATGTTGGGATATCACAATATCTCTTATTTAATTAATGCATCTATATATTTGGTAAAGGGTGGAAGGCTCGGCCTTATGCCTAGTGTTTTGTTCCACTCTTGCCGCCCTAGTTTCCGTCATACCGGTGTTATGTTCCCGGATTTTGCGTTCCTTACGCGGTCGGGTGATTTATGGGACCCCCTTGATAATTCGCTTTGAATAACACTCCTCCAGCAAGGCCCAACCTTGGTTTTACCATTTTCCTCACCTACCCTTTTTCCCTTGGGTTTCCGGAGCCCGAGGGTCATCTTTATTTTAGCCCCCCCGGGCCAGTGCTCCTTCGAGTATTGGTCCGAAATGGGCAGACTGCGGGGCCACCTCGGGGCAACTCGAGGGTTGGTTTTACTCGTAGGCTGACCTATCCGGTGTGCCCTGAGAACGAGATAGGTGCAGCTCCTATCGGGATTTGTCGGCACATCGGGCGGCTTTGCTGGTCTTGTTTTACCATTGTCGAAATGTCTTGTAAACCGGGATTCGGAGACTGATCGGGTCTTCCTGGGAGAAGGTATATCCTTCGTTGATCGCGAGAGCTTATCATGGGCTAAGTTGGGACACCCCTGCAGGGTATAAACTTTCGAGAGTCGTGCCCGCGGTTATGTGGCATATAGGAATTTGTTAACGTCCGGTTGTAGATAACTTCACACCAGATTCGACTTAAAATGCATCAACCGTGTGTGTAGCCGTGATGGTCTCTTTTCGGCGGAGTCCGGGAAGTGAACACGGTTTTGGGTTATGATTGACGTAAGTAGGAGTTCAGGATCACTTCTTGATCATTGCTAGCTTCACGACCGTTCCTTTGCTTCTCTTCCCGCTCTCATTTGCGTATGTTAGCCACCATATATGCTTAGTCGCTGCTGCAACCTCACCACTTTACCCCTTCCTTTCCCTTTAAGCTTTGCTAGTCTTGATACCCATGGTAATGGGATTGCTGAGTCCTCGTGGCACACAGTTTACTACAACAATAGTTGCAGGTACAGGTTATACGATGATCATGACGCGAGAGCGATGTTTGCTTACTTTGGAGTTCTTCTTCTGCTTCTTCTTCGATCAGGGGATAGGTTCCAGGTCGGCAGACTGGGCTAGCAGGGTAGATGTCGTTTGAGTTTCTATTTGTGTTTCATCCGTAGTCGGATGGTGCTCTTTTGTAAGATGTGTTGTATTCGTGTGGCATTGTATGCCTTTTGTATGTATCCCCATCTATCATGTAATGTTGATGTAATGATATCCACCTTGCAAAAGCGTATCAATATGCGGTTCTATCCTTGGTGGGACCTTCGAGTCTCTTTAGTATAGTATCGCATATTGGGCATGACATAAACTCAGTGGGACCGACTAAGCAAACTCGGTTAGACTGAAAATGTTGCAATAGATCACAGAGAATTTGCAAGCCCATCTCGGTGAGACTGAGATCCCATCGGGGAGACCGAAGTGACTAGGGTTTGGCAGTGGCTGGAATGATGATACTCGGTGGCGCTGGATAGACAAAATTGATGGGGCCAAGTTTGACATTTAGGTTTAGGACATATGTGGATGTGAGAAAGTGGCTGAGGGTTTTGGAGCATATCACTAAGCACTTTGAGCAAGCAAGCCATTAAGAAACACCTCATCCCCTTTTAATAGTATTGGCTTTCCTATGGACTCAATGTGATCTTGGATCACTAAAATGGAAAATGTAGAGTCTTGAGCTTTTGCCAATATTTGTCCTTAGCATATTGAAGGGGTTCCACATCCTCTTGTCCATGTCCATGCCACTCCAATGTTGAACTTATCTAAAGTACACTAGGTAGAAGTATTAGTCCAACAAGAGATATGTTGTCATTTATTACCAACATCACCCAGGAGCACTTGTGCTTTCAGATCGCCGGGTAGGATTATACTAAGCGATGATACTTGGTGAACTTACCATCTACTCTCTTCTACATGCTTCAAGATAGAGGCTGCCAGAAGTGTAGTCTTCGATATGACTAGCTATCCCCCTCTTATTCTTGCATTCTGCAGTTCAGTCCACCGATATTACCCCTTTATACGGATACCAATGCATATGTAGTGTAGATCCTTGCTTGCGAGTACTTTGGATGAGTACTCACGGTTGCTTTGCTCCCTCTTTTCCCCCTTTCCTCTTCTTCTAGGATGTCGCAACCAGATGTTGGAGCCCAGGATCCATACGCCACTATCAACGACGACCCCTACTACACCGAGGGTGCCTACTACTACGTTCAGGCCGCCGACGACCAGGAGTAGTTTAGGAGGATCCCAGGTAAGAGGCTTGCGCCTCTTTCGATCTCTATCCCAGTTTGTGCTACCCATCTTATGGCACCTTGTTTAACTTATGTCTGTACTCAGATATTGTTTCTTCCGCTGACTCGCTTATGTTTGAGCACTTGTATTCGAGCCCTCGAGGCCCCTAGCTTGTAATATGATGCTTGGATGACTTATTTACTTTTAGAGTTGTGTTGTGATATCTTCCCATGAGTCCATGATCTTGATTGTACACATTTGCATGCATGATTAGTGTACGATTGAATTGGGGGCATCACAATCATGGTGCTACTTTGAAGCACAAGTATGGAAAAAGGATAGTAACATTGCCCCTTCTGTCTTTTTCTCTCATTTTTTTGTTTGGCTTCTTTGGCCAATCTTTCATTTTCTTTTTTTATTTCCTCACATGGGACAATGCTCTAGTAATGATGATCATCACACTTCTATTTACTTACAACTCAAGAATTATAACCCGATACTTAGAACAAAATATGACTCTATATGAATGCCTCCGGCGGTGTACCGGGATGTGCAATGACTCAAGAGTGACATGTATGAAAGATTTATGAAAGGTGGCCTTGCCACAAATACGATGTCAACTACATGATCATGCAAAGCAATATGACAATGATGAAGTGTGTCATAATAAACAGAATGGTGGAAAGTTGCATGGCAATATATCTCGGAATGGCTATGGAAATGCCATAATAGGTAGGTATGTTGGCTGTTTTAAATAAGGTATATGGTGGGTGTATGGTACCGGCGAAAGTTGCGCGGTACTAGAGGGGATCGCAATGGTGGAAGGGTGAGAGTCCATATAATCCATGGACTCGACATTAGTCATAAAGAACTCACATACTTATTGCAAAAATCTATTAGTCATCGAAAAAAGTACTACACACATGCTCCTAGGGGGATAGATTGGTAGGAAAATACCATCGCTCGTCCCCGACCGCCACTCATAAGGAAGACAATTAATAAATACATCATGCTCCAACTTCGTTACATAAGATTCACCATACGTGCATGCTATGGGAATATCAAACCTCAACACAAGTATTTCTCCAATTCACCATTACTCACTAGCATGACTCTAATATCACCATATTTATATCTCAAAACAATCATAAGGAATCAAACTTCTCATAGTATTCAATGAACTTTATATGAAAGTTTTTATTATATCCCTCTTGGATGCCTATCATATTAGGACTAAATTTATAAACAAAGAAAATTACCATGCTGTTTAAAATGACGCTCAAACTAGTATAAGTTAAGCATTAGTGTTCAACAATTTCTATAAAATAAAACCACCGTCGTGCTCTAAAAAGATATAAGTGAAGCACTAGAGCAATATTGCCTAGCTCAAAAGATATACAGTACATAGATTATTCTAATAAATCACGATTCATGTGTGTCCCTCTCAAAAGGTGTGTCCAGCAAGGATGATTGTGGCAAACTAAAAATCAAAGACTCATATAATACAAGGAAAACACATATCATGTGGTGAATAAAAATATATGCCTTCCTAGGCATCCTCAAGCATAGGCTCTTGGTTTTTCTTGAATATTACCTTGGGGTGCCTTGGTCATCCGCAAGCTTGGTCTCTTGCCACTCCTTATTCCATAGTGCATCAAGTCCTTACCCAAAACTTGACTTCACAACACAAAACTCATAGAAAATCTCATAAGCTCCGTTTGTATAAGAAAATAAATCACCATTTTTGGTACTGTTGTGAACTCATTCTTTATTTATATTGGTGTACTATATACTGTATTCCAACTTTTCTATGGTTCATACCCCCGATACTACCCATAGATTCATCAAATTAAGCAAACAACACATAGAAAACAGAATCTGTCAAAAACAGAACAGTCTGTAGAAATCTGTAACTCTCGAATACTTCTGTAACTCCAAAAATTATGAAACATTAGGATAACATGGGAAACTTGTTACGAATCTTGTGCAAAAAGAATCAGATCAAAAGCACGCTTTTGTGAATTATGAAAATTATTTTCCTAGGAGCAAAAGTTTCTATTTTTAAGCAAAATCAAAACAACTATCACTGTAAGTCATCCCCAAGGTCTTACTTGGCACAAACACTAACTAAAACACAAAACCACATATAACCAGAGTCTAGATGAATTATTTAAAGCAAAACAGGAGCAAAAAGCAAAAACAAAAAATAAAATTGGGTTGCCTCCCAACAAGCGCTATTGTTTAACGCCCTTACCTTGGCATTGATAATTTCAATGATGCTCACATGAAAGACAAAAATTGAAGCGCGAAGAGAGCATCATAAAACACGTGACAAACACATCTAAGTCTAACATACTTCCTATGCATAGGCATATTATAAGCAAACAACTTATCAAGGCAAGCAAAACTAGCATATGCAAGGAAGAAGAAAGAGACGATAGCAATCTCAACATGAAGAGAGGTAATTTAGTAACATGAAAATTTCTACAACCATATTTTCCTCTCTCATAATAACTACATGTAGGATCATAAGCAAATTCAACAATATAGCTATCACATAACATATTCTCAACACGATCCACATGCATGTGAAGTCGACACTCTTTGAAAGTAGTGGGATTAACATTAACTAAAGTCATGACCTCTCCAAACCCACTTTTATCAAAAGTTTCTTAAGATTGTACATTCTCCAAATATGTGGGGTCTAAAGTTGACACTCTTCCAAACCCACTTTCAATATTATTGCAAACACTATTATCAATCTCTTATTCATCACGAGGCTTAAATAAATTTTCAAGATCATAAGAAGAATCACCCCAATCATGATCATTGCAACAGGTAGTGGACATAGCAAAATTAGCTTCCCCAAGCTTAGGGTTTTGCATATCATTAGCATAGTTCACATTAATAGAATTTATAATAACATCATTGCAATCATCCTTTCGATTCAAGAAATTATCAAGTATGGGTGCAATAGCAACAATCTCAATTTTAACAAAAGGGACTATAGCAAATTCATCTCCATAAGCATAATTAATATTGGCATCATGGCCATAAGAATAGCAAGCATCATGTTCATCAAGGGGTATTTCAATCAAATCAACGGAATCATAGTCATCTATAGATTCATGCATATCATTATTTTCTTCCAAAGCAACAGTCATTCTCTCAAAAAATTCTTTGACATGGGCATTATGAACATAGTTTTCATAGCAATATTTAAGTATGTCAAAATTTTCAGATTTGTAGCGAGTAATATCATACTTTTCAATCAAAGAAGCAACTTCATAAGCACCCTTGAAAGCAACAAATTCTTCAATTTTTTTGACTGGGAACTGTAGGGCAAAACCCCAACAGCATATCAAAAGCTTTATTAAAGACAGGTAACAGTTACAAGTTGAGGATTACAAGGGGTAATCGAGCTAAACTAAAGAAAAGAAACAAAAGGATACAAAAAGGGCCTCAAGGAGGCAGAAAAGAAACCCATCTCAGGACGTCATCCTTGTAGGCAGCTTTCACTCTGTATTGCATAAGGCCTATATCATGAATGAAAGCACATCTCCACTTATTAAACCTAGCTCTCTCATGCCTGAACACTTTTGCATTTCCGATGATCCAAATATTCTAACAGGCAATAAACACCACTTCAGTGAAGAAGGGTTTCCCAAAGCTTCTCTTAGCATGCAAGACAAAATCAGCCATGGAATCACCAGAAGACCAAATCAACTTGTAAATAATTCCAAACTCTGATACTAAAAATGCAGTTGAAAAACAAGTGGTCTCTGGTTTCCCTAGTCTGCAAAGGGCAAAGAACACAATTGACTCCATCATTGAAATGCCATTGCCTCCTCTCCACCATGTCCTTGGTGTTCAATCTGTCCATGATGAGCATCCAGGCAAACACCTTGATTTTCATGGTACAAGAGGACTTCCAAATCCAAGAGGTCAAAGAGTTAAAGGACTCATGTAACATCCCAAATTTTCATTTTGGAATGTTATACATTAGATCATCATTGCATATCATATTTTATTTCATTTTTGGTTTGATCATAGAAATTCTACGCAACTCCAGGACCCACGGAGAGAGTTGAGGATTTTGTTATTTTCATATTTGAGTTTTCTCAAATTTTGAAAATAGGATCATTTGATTTTAATTATTTTATCTTCAATTATTTCAATTATAAAAATACAAGAGAGGGAATAAAATGACTTTCCCAAAATAAATAAATATTGAGGATTTAATATTAAATCAAATAAGATTTTATTTCGGAGTTTTGTCGCTATTTTATTTGAATTAGGAAAATGCGCGTTTTTCAAAATTGCATTTAGGCCCCAAATAAATGTTCATCTTGTCCGGCTTATTTTTAGAGGACGGGGAAAATTTATTTCGGGATTTTTGGAGTCCGTTTAGTATTTCTTTTATTTGTTTTTCCGCACGATTTTTTTTAGAAAAAACGAACCGACCTACCGGGCCGTGTCCGACTAGGAATCCTGGCTCGGCCGGCCTTTATAAGCCGGGAGGCCGCCGCCCCAACCCACCCCAGCCGCCCGCGCCCCCAAACATTAACCCTAAGCCGCCGCCACCGCCCGTGCCGCCCGCTGCTGCCGCTACCGCACCGTCGCCTCGCCGCCGACCGTCGCCGCCGACCCGGCTGCCTCGCCGGAGCCCGACGCCACCGGAGGTAGCCGCCGCCGCCTCGGTTTTCGCGAGAAAACCGATCGTTTTTTTAAACCTAGATCCGTTTTTTATTAGATCCGGTTCGGTTTAATTTTTTTCAGTTTAGTCTATTTTGCGGATGTTCGTCCTTATGTTCGTTTTAACGAATGGTTTTCGTCGTTTAGCCGCAGACAGCGAAAGTTCGTTCGCTAGCCTGTTCGTCCGTTTTTCTTTTTCTCGGATTTTCCGCGATTATTTCTGATCGCGATTTCTGATCCGATTTTTGTTCTAGTATAAGTTTTCGCTCGTTTATCGAAATCAGGCGATTCAAGCGCCTAGAGTTTCATCTCGAACCCCCTTTTCTGTTTAACCAACTCAAACAAGTTTTCGCTACTGTAAAATTTGACTTAGGTCCAGATTAGTAAACGAAGCTTGTTTCTTTCGCCGTTTGACTTTTGTTGCTTCGTTTGATTTGATTCTTTTTGCAAACTGGAGTTCTTAAGTTGAACTTTCTGGTTAGATATCTTATTTGAGTTTTACCCGTGGATTAGATGACTGCTTACTGTATGCTTGTTTGTTTGCGATAGAGTAACCGGAGTGCGCCGCTTGCTACTTCGAGTCTCTAGGTTTCACGGATCATCAGCAAGGCAAGTAACACTTTTATCATACCTCTTTACTACCCAGTTTGCTTATATTGCTATGCTATGCTAGTAGACGTGGATTGGGTGAGTGTTTTCCATGACAGATTTGAGATTGTTTAATTAATGGTTTACTTAAGGTGGCAACTTAAATTCACATCTGGGTGGATTGAGCCACCTGGGGAACCCAGTGTTACCTGTATTTTTGGAAATCCCGGGGTACCATGTGATTCTCCTATGGACCGCCACCCAGGCTCAAAGGGATCATGAGATTATTCACGCTAGAAACTTCTGTGTGCAGCCGCAAGCTACTATGGGCTCTAGCGTAGTTGAGTATGTTGTGTGACCTCTTTCAGTGGTAGGCTACCAGACGTAGGGGATGTAGGTTTGTACTGTCTACCCAGAGTAAAGAGCTAATGCTTCTGAAAGACTGTGTCTCGATCATCCGTTTCTCAAACACCATGTAGTGTGAGAAATCAAATGGAGGAGATCAAGTCTTGCGGGGAAAGGTGCGCAAACCTCTGCAGAGTGTATAAACTAATCATGGTTAGCCATGTCCCCGGTTATGGACGTTTTGATTATCTAGTACTTGGATTATCATGTGAATCTCATCATGTTACTTAATTAAATTTTGTTGGGTTAATGATGATGCTTAATTGGGATTGAGTTGGAGGAACCTTCTCAATGTTTAACAACCACCATGATAGTTAAATAAAATTTATTCCTTTGTTGTAGGGAAAATTTGTCTTTATGCAAAACTGCAACCATAGAGCTTTCGACCAGCAGTATATGCATGGAGTGATAGCATTATTCTGTTCATTACTCTCTATGTGTTACATTGCCAGCATATTCCATGTGCTGACCCGTTTTCGGGCTGCAACGTTTATGTTGCAGACTTTTCAGACGATGAGTAAGGTGCCTTAGGTCATGATCATATATTCAGTGATGCCGTTGGAGTTGATGTACTCGCTTATCTTCCAATCCTTCCGCTGTTATCGTTATTAGATGGTCTTAAGCCATATTTATTGTAGTAAGTTCTCTTTTGAGACATTCGATGTAACAAGTGTGTGATTGCTACTCTGTTATAAATCCTTCGAGTACTGTGCGTGTTAGCATTATTGATCCAGGGATGACACTAATGCACAGAGATCAGACCGTTTGAGGTTTGGTCGCTACAAGATGGTATCAGAGCACACGCTGACTATAGGACACGGCCACTAAGCTAAAGCCCTATATCACTACTCTCTCTTTTCATTTCTAACTCCTCATCTTTTCTACTCTTTTAGGATGGCGAATGCAAGGAACAAGTTCACGCAACCGGATGAAGATACACCTTTTGTACGCCACTTGAAGGAAGTCACTAGATACCTGAACATCGGAGTACCAAGCTTCACCGGGACCTACATCGCCACTTTACCAGAAGAGGAGGATTCAAGTTCAAGTTCCAGGAAGGACGTTCATGCCCATTAGTGAGCCCACAGAGTTTTCCTTTGATGCACCAACCTGGAGTCTAGGAAAGAGCATGGTAGCCCACATTACAATGGGATGCATTGGAGAAGTTTACCACAAGGATCTCAAGGATACTATTTACCAGATTTGTGGGCGCCAAGATTAGCAATGGGAGATGATCAGCACCAGGAAGGATAGATCAATTGCAACTTTCATCCAGGAGTTAAACCAGCACATTCGTCACGAGGAGAACCAGATGTGCGCAGGCATGATAGATCTGAAGAAGGCTATGATCAAGATCACAGAGCGGGAGGAAGAACTTAAGTCTACACGCGATGGTTATGAGGAAGAAATGACGATACTTGTGGAGAAGAATGATGATCTGAAGAAGCTAAAAGTGATTATGGGATTCCCCGCGACTGGAGGAGAAGACGATGATTGCACTTGCCCGGAGAATTACATCATCATCGACGACACTGACTCGGACCCAGACGATAGTGATGATGACTTTGTTGATGAAGCTGGAGCAGATATCATGGAGTCTTCGACCGATCATCGACCACCATAATAGTAGTAGTATTCCCCCATGTATATAGTATAGTCCGAGCACTTTTGTAACGATAGTTAGACCGTTGTATGCACTTGTTTGATTTGATTGAAGTGATATTGTATGCATTTGTCTCATGAGCATATGCGTAGTGTTTTTCTCTCTAGACCTCACTCTATTCTATATTCTCATCTTTGCTAAACCCTCAGATGCCTCCAAGACGTGACAATGGATTTGCTTTCCCACCGGAGCTCACTCAGTTGATCCAGCAGCAGAATGCATTGATGCAGATGCTAGTCCAGAATCAGAATCAGGGGAACAACAACAACAACAACCCACCACCACCACCACCTGTTGATCACTTAGCCCGTTTCTTGAGGCTGAATCTCCCGGTGTTCTCTAGTAGCACCGAGCCGATAGTTGCAAATGATTGGCTCCGCAAGATGGGAAGGGAGTTGACCACTGCAGGATGCACAGATGCAGAGAAGGTGCATTTTGCCGCACATTACCTTGATGGACCCGCAGCATCATGGTGGGAGAATTTCACAGCCACTTATCCTATCGACACTGTCACATGGGATTAGTTTCAGCAGGCTTTCCGTACTGCCCATGTTTCAGTAGGAGCTATGGCCACGAAGAAGCGTGAGTTTCGCAACTTGCGCCAAGGAGGACGTACTGTTGGCCAGTATGTGGATGACTTTAGTAACCTAGCACGTTATGCCCCAGATGCTGTTGCTACGGATGCAGCTAAATAGGAGAAGTTTCTGGAAGGACTGAATGATGAGCCGAGCATGCAGTTGATGGTAGCAACCTTCAACAACTACCAGGAGTTGGTAGACCGAGCTCTCATGATTGAAGGGAAGCAGCAGCAGATTGACAGCCGCAAGAGGAAGTATGGACAAGGGAAGTACAATTCTGGAGCTCAGCAGAAGCCTCGTTTTACCCCGAACTCGGGAGGACCTTTTCAGCATACCCATGGAGGAGGGAGTTCGCACAACCATAGTGGCCCCAAGAATGGTAATGGGAATGGAGGAAGCAACGGGCAGAATCGTGCCAACCCATCAACACCAGCCAAGAGGGATCTAAGCCACATTACCTGCTACAAATGCCAGAAGACTGGACATTATGCCACTGAATGTCCTGAAGCAAAGAATGGAAATGGAAATGGAAGCTCTGGGAAGAAGCCTAACCCTTTCAACAAGGGACAGGTGAACCACGTTAGCGTGGAGGAGGTTGAAGCCCAACAAGATGCAGTAATAGGTAAGTTTTTGGTTAAGTCATGTACTGCAATCGTTCTTTTTGATACTGGCGCATCACATTCATACATATCAAGGGGATTTGTGGATAAGTATAAACTGCTAACCCGAGCCCTTAGGTCACCCATGTTAGTAACCTCGCCAGGAGCAGAATATATGGCTAGTCTATGGTGTGATCGGTTACCAATAAAGATTGGTAACTACGTGTTTCCCTCGGACCTAATAGTATTGGAGTCGCAAGGACTGGATCTGATATTAGGCATGGATTTGTTATCGAAGTATGGAGGGAACATTGAATGCGCCAGTAAGTCAATTTTGCTTACTACCCCAGAAGGAAGAAGGATCAAGTATGTATCCCGGCATGTGCCGAAGAGGACTCAAGTGAATTCCTTATCAGGAGTTGTACAGGAGGAAGTACCAGTGGTGAAGGATTTTCCTGATGTATTTCCAGAAGAATTGCCAGGCATGCCACCAGATAGAGACATTGAGTTTTTGCTTGAGATTTTGCCAGGCACAAGGCCGATATCTAAGAGTTCGTACCGAATGCCCGCAAAAGATTTGGAGGAAATTAAGAAGCAGATTAAAGAGTTACTGGATAAAGGCTATATTCTCCCAAGTTCGTCACCTTGGGGATCGCCAGTGCTTCTAGTGGAGAAGGAGGATGGATCACTAAGGATGGTTGTTGATTATCGAGGATTGAATGAAGTGACAATAAAAAACAAGTACCCGTTGCCGATGATCAATGACTTGTTCGACCAGTTGCAAGGAGCTAAGGTATTCTCCAAGATCGATCTGCTATCAGGATACCACTAATTGAAGATTCGAGAGCAGGATATACCTAAGAAGGCTTTTACCACCAGGTACGGGCTGTATGAGTATACCGTCATGTCATTTGGTCTGACTAACGCACCTGCCTATTTCATGAACATGATGAATAAGGTGTTTATGGACTTTCTGGATAAGTTCGTTGTGGTGTTCATTGATGATATTCTGGTCTACTCAAAGAATGAAGAGGAGCATAAGGAACATTTGCGTTTGGTACTCGGGAAGCTCAGAGAACATCAGTTATACGCCAAGTTCAGCAAATGTGAGTTTTGGTTGAAGGAAGTTGGATTCCTCGGACATGTTATATCCGGAGAAGGAATAGCAGTAGACCCCACCAAAGCTGTCACTGTGACAAATTGGGAAGCCCCAACGTCAGTTTTAGAGATCCGGAGTTTCCTTGGACTCGCAGGATACTACCAGAGGTTCATTGAGAATTTCTCAAAGATTGCAAAGCCCATGACGGAGTTGTTGAAGAAGGACACCAAGTTCAAATGGGCTGAGGAATGTGAGGCCCGTTTCCAGGAGTTGAAGAAACGTTTGGTTACATCACTAGTGTTGATTTTGCCAGATCAGTGCAAGGATTATGAAGTATAATGCGATGCTTCTCATCGAGGACTTGGATCAGTGCTTATGCAGGAGGGAAGAGTTGTTTCGTATACCTCACGACAGCTTAAGCCCCATGAGTTAAATTATGCTACACATGACTTGGAGTTAGCAGCCGTAGTGCATGCATTGAAGACATGGAGACATTTTCTCATCGGAAACCATTGTGAGGTGTACACGGATCACAAGAGTTTGAAGTACATCTTCACACAGAAGGAGTTGAATTTCAGGCAAAGGAGATGGTTGGAGCTCATTAAGGATTATGACATGAGATTGCATTATCACCCCGGAAAGGCTAACGTAGTAGCCGATGCGTTGAGCCGCAAGAGCCATGTCAACACACTCATGACCGGAGAGTTACCGAAGGAGTTAGCCGAGGATCTTCACGAGCTATGTTTGGAGATAGCTCCGAAAGGCTATGTAGCAGCATTGGAGATTCAGTCTACTTTGATGGATAAGATCAGAGAAGCTCAGAAGACAGACAAGGAGATTGCCAAGATAAAGGAGAAGATGAGCAAGGGAAAGGCTAAAGGATTTCGTGAGGATGAGCATGATACCTTATGGTTTGAGGACCGCGTTTATGTGCCTAATGATCCGGAGATCAGGAAGTTGATTCTGTAGGACGCCCATGATTCATCGTATTCGATTCACCCAGGAAATACTAAGATGTACCTGGATTTGAAGGACACTTTCTGGTGGACCGGAATGAAGAAGGATATTGCGGAGTATGTAGTAGTTTGTGATGTATGTCAGAGAGTGAAGGCAAAGCATCAGAAGCCAGCAGGGTTGCTACAGCAATTGCCAATACCCGAATGGAAGTGGGATAAGCTAGGCATGGATTTTATCATGTGATTGCCCAGGACTCGTTCAGGCTATGACTCAATATGGGTTGTAGTCGATCGTTTGACGAAGGTAGCTCATTTCATCCCAGTGAAGACCACTTATACAAGTGCTAAGTTGGCAAAGATATACATGACCAGGATAGTATGTATGCATGGAGTTCCGAGGAGCATTGTATCAGACAAAGGAACCCAATTTACCTCAAAGTTCTGGAATCAGTTACACGAAACTTTGGGTACCAGGCTAGATTTCAGTACAGCCTTTCATCCGCAGACAGATGGACATACCAAGAGAGTCAATTAGATTCTGGAGGACATGCTGAGAGCTTGTGCGCTAGATTATGGATCTAGTTGGGACGACAATTTGCCGTATGCGGAGTTCTCTTACAACAACAATTATCAATCCAATTTGAAGATGGCCCCTTTCGAAGCTCTGTACAGAAGGAGGTGCAGGACACCATTGTTGTGGGATGAAGTTGGAGACCGCCAGTTGTTTGGCCCAGATTTGATTAAGGAGTCTAAACAGAAGGTGAAGTTGATTCACGATAGGCTCAAGGTAGCCCAATCCAAGCAGAAGAGCAATGCAGATTCTAAGCGCAAGGAGACAATTTACGAAGTCAGAGACAGAGTTTATCTTCGTGTATCCCCACTTCGAGGAGTTAAGCGTTTTGGAGTTAAGGGGAAGCTACCGCCACGTTTGTAGGACCATACAAAGTTTTGGAGCATATGGGAGAAGTTGCTTACAAGTTGGAATTGCCCGAAGGATTGTTAGGAGTTCATGATGTGTTTCACGTTTCCCAGTTAAAGAAGTGCCATGCAGAGATGGCTGATATACCGCTGAGGGATACAGTGCCACTGGAAGCGATTCAGTTGGATAGTGATTTGACCTATGAGGAGAAACGAGTCAGCATTCTCGAGTATGCCAGCCGAGTCATGCGCAACAAGGTTATCAAGAAGTTCAGCGGAGCCACCATACCGAAAATGAAGCCACCTGGGAGCGAGAGGAAGATCTACTGAAGGACCACCCTCACCTATTTTCTAGCCAACCCGAATCTTGAGGGCGAGATTCATCTTAAGGGGGGTAGGTTTGTAACATCCCAAATTTTCAATTTGGAATGTTATACATTAGATCATCATTGCATATAATATTTTATTTCATTTTTGGTTTGATCCTAGAAATTCTACGCAACTCAAGGACCCACGGAGAGAGTTGGGGATTTCGTTATTTTCATATTTGAGTTTTCTCAAATTTTGAAAATAGGATCATTTGGTATTAATTATGTTATCTTCAATTATTTCAATTATAGAAATACAATAGAGGGAATAAAATGACTTTCCCAAAATAAAGAAATATTGAGGACTTAATATTAAAATCAAATAAGATTTTATTTTGGAGTTTTGTCGCTATTTTATTTGAATTTGGAAAAATGCGCGTTTTTCAAAATTGCATTTAGGCCCCAAATAAATGTTCATCTTGTCTGAATTATTTTTAGAGGATAGGGAAAATTTATTTAGGGATTTTTGGAGTCCGTTTAGTATTTCTTTTATTTGTTTTTCTACGCAAAATTATTTAGAAAAAAACGAACCGACCTACCGGGACTCCTGGCCCGGCCGACCTTTATTTTCCGGGAGGCCACCGCCCCAGCCCACCCCAGCCGCCCGCGCCCCTAAACCCTAGCCCTAAGTCGTCGCCGCCGTCCGCGCCGCCCACTGCTGCCGCTGCCGCGCCGCCCCTCCGCCACCGCCGGAGCCGCCCCGCCGCCGCCGCCGCCACCACCGCCCACCTCGCCGCCGACCGCCGCCGCCGACCCCGCCGAAGCCCGCCGCCGCCGGAGGTAGCCGCCGCTGCCTCGTTTTTCGCAAGAAAACCGATCGGTTTTTTTCGAAACCTAGATCCGTTTTTTTATTAGATCCGGTTCGGTTTATTTTTTCGGTTTAGTCTATTTTGCGGATGTTCGTCCGTACGTTTGTTTTAACGAACGGTATTCGTCGTTTAGCCGCAGACAGCGAATGTTCGTTCGTTAGCCTATTCGTCTGTTTTTCTTTTTCTCGGATTTTCCGCGATTATTTCTGATCACGATTTCTGATCCGATTTTCGTTCTAGTATAACTTTTCGCTCGTTTATCAGAATCAGGCGATTCAAGCGCCTAGATTTTCGTCTCGAAACCCTCTTTCCTTTTAACCTACTCAAACAAGTTTTTGCTACTGTAAAATTTGACTTAGGTCCAGATTAGTAAATGAAGCTTGTTTCTTTCACCGTTTGACTTTCGTTGCTTCATTTGATTGGTTTCCTTTTGCAAACCGGAGTTCTTAAGTTGAACTTTCTGGTTAGATCTCTTATTTGAGTTTTACCCGTGCATTAGATGAGTGCTTATTTTATGCTTTTTTGTTTGTGATAGAGTACTCGGAGTGCGCCGCTTGCTACTTCGAGTCTCTAGGTTTCACGAATCATCAGCAAGGCAAGTAACACTTTGATCATACCTCTTTACTACCCAGTTTTATTGCATTAGATCAATCCTCAAACAATTGCGTGATTAGGATCTGATTAATATGTGGATTTTGGGAAGTAGATGAGGTAGTACCTATTACCTGTTTTATTATCAAACCTTTGGGCGTTACTTCTACATTTGCTTATATTGCTATGCTATGCTAGTAGACGTGGATTGGGTGAGTGTTTTCCATGACAGATGTGAGATTGTTTAATTAATGGTTTACTTAAGGTGGCAACTTAAATTCACATCTAGGTGGATTGAGGCACCTGTGGAACCCAGTGTTGCCTGTATTTTTGGAAATCCCGGGGTACCGTGTGATTCTCCTATGGACCGCCACCCAGGCTCAAAGGGATCATGAGATTATTCATGCTAGAAACTTCCGTGTGCAGCCGCAAGCTACTACAGGCTCTAACATAGTTGAGTATGTTGTGTGACCTCTTTCAGTGGTAGGCTAGCAGATGTAGGGGATGTAGGTTGGTACTGTCTACACAGAGTAAAGAGTTAATGCTTCTGAAAGACTGTGTCTCGGTCATCCATTTCTCAAACACCATGTAGTGCGAGAAATCAAACGGAGGAGATTGAGTCTTGTGGGGAAAAGTGCGCAAACCTCTGCAGAGTGTATAAACTAATCATGGTTAGCCGTGTCCCCGGTTATGGACGTTTTGAGTATCTAGTACTTGGATTATCATGTGAATCTCATCATGTTACTTAATTAAATTTTGTTGGGTTAATGATGATGCTTAATTGGGATTGAGTTGGAGGAACCTTCTCAATGTTTAACAACCACCATGATAGTTAAATAAAATTTATTCCTTTGTTGTAGGAAAAAATTGGTTTTATGCAAAACTGTAACCATAGAGCTTTCCACCAGCCATATATGCATGTAGTGATAGCATTATTCTGTTCATTACTCTCTATGTGTTACATTGCCAGCATATTCCATGTGCTGACCCGTTTCGGGCTGCAACGTTTATGTTGCAGACTTTTCAGACGACGAGTAAGGTGCCTTAGGTCGTGATCTTATAGTCAGCGATACTATTGGAGTTGATGGAATCGCTTATCTTCCAAGCCTTACGCTGTTATCGTTATTAGATGGCCTTAAGCCATATTTATTGTAATAAGTTCTCTTTTGAGACATTCGATGTAATAAGTGTGTGATTGCTACTCTGTTGTAAATCCTTCGAGTACTGTGCGTGTCAGCATTACCGATCCAAGGATGACACTGATGCACAGAGATTAGACTGTATGAGGTCTGGTCGCTACAACTCAAATGCAAAAGCATGTGAGTAGAACATCTCTGGTTTGTACCCTTTTGAAGTGCCTTGCCAAAACCAAATATCCTTGGACCCAGGGTTTCTATGTTGGCTCTCCATCATAGTCTGCAGATGGACTAGGTCATCAAGAGCTTGGGCAGACAGAGGGAGATGGAAGTGCTGGAACAAGTCTTGGTAATCAAAAAACACTTTGACAGTGATCCAAGGGTCCTTGGCATAAGAGAATAGCCTGGGAAATCTGGTTTGAAGAGAAGAAGCTTCTTGGCCAAGCTGTCAGTTGTCAGACCACATAAGAGTAGTGTCACCCTCATTTATCTGAACCCAAGAGCAATCTCTAAAGCTCTACAAAACCTTGCAAATATCTTTCCACCAAAAGGAACCACAAACAGAGCTTCCATGGGGCACTGTATCTTGATAATAAGTATCCCAGATTAAGGAAACCCAAGGAAGTTGTTTGCATGCTTGAGGAGTATAGCCACATTTTGCACACCAAGGTTAAGAATGCCAAGGCCTCCCGTGTTTTTAGGTCTGCAAGTAAGTTCCCAAGCAGCAAGGGATGGAGCAGGCTCATCTCTATGTTTCCTCCAGAGGCATTGCCTCTAAATTCTTTCCAACTGCTTTAAGATTCCTACATGAACAGCCAAACTACAATGGAAAAAGATGGGCATTGACAACAGGGTAGAGTTTAAAAACTGCAGTCTTTCTCCCTGGTTTAAGAAGGAGGAGCTAGCAGTCATTCTTCTCTCCATGCAGTCCACCAAAGGCATGAAATCAACCATCTTTGGCCTTGTAGTTCCCACAGGCAGCCCCAGATAAGTAAAATGCATTTTCCCAATTTGACATCTAAAAGCAGCAGCTAAATCAATCATCTGAGCAGAGTCCACATTGATTGGTATAATAAAAGATTTGTGATAGTTCATATCAAGACCAGTGGACAAGTAAAAAACCCTAAGCATGTCGTTCAGGGCAACAAGTTGGTCCCTATTGGAAGGCAGAATGATGAGTGTATCAGTAGCATACTGAATGATAGGGTAATCCTGATCATGGCATGGAATAGGAAGATGAAGGATGCCTCTTCTGAAAATGTCATTAATGACAGTCTGGAGCAGGCCAGCAGCTAAGACAAATAGGAGAGGGGAGACAGGATCCCCCTATCTAACTCCCTTTTTGCAAATGAATTTCCTTCCTGGCACACCATTAAGAAAAACAGAGGTTGTGTCAGTGGATAAAAGCTGCTTCATCCAAAGGATCCACTTCTCATTAAAACCTTTATACCTCAAAATTTGGATGATAGCCTCATGATCCAGACAATCAAAAGCCTTCTCAAAATCAAGCTTAAGGATTACAATTGGCCTCTTGGATTGATGACACTGGTGCAAATATTCAAAAGTCCAGCCAATGCAATCTTGAATTGTTCTGCTCTTAATAAAACCACACTGGTTGTTATGCACAAACTTCATGATCACCTCTTGGAACCTATTAGCTGCCATCTTGGAGAGAAATTTCAGACCCATTCCAGTTAAAGAAATAGGTCTAAAGTCTCCCATCTCTTTAGGTGACAGTTTTTTGGGCACCAGAGTGATATATGAATCATTAATATTTTCCAGTTTAGCAGAACCATCAAAGAAAGCTTGAGCTAGCTCATATAAATCCTTGGAAATTAAGTGCCAACACCTCTTAAAAACAAAGCATTAAAGCCATCAGGGCCAGGTGCCTTATCCACAGGCATGTGCTTCACAACATTGTCCGTTTCCTCCTTCTCAAAAGGCCTAGTTAGAATATCTAGGCCCTCCGCAGGAGTGATGAGGAAGGAAAGGTCAAAACCCATCACAACACCCCTTGAAGCTTCCATTCTGTTTTTGAAGCAGTTCCAAATAATTCCTTCCATTTGAGAATGCTCAGTCACCACAGTCCTATCAGGCAATTTTAAACTGACAATGGAATTTTTTCTATGCCTCTCAGTAGCCATGGTAAGAAAAATTAGTGTTTTCACCCCCAACTTTAATGTACCTAATAGTACATCTTTTCTTCCAATAAAGCAATTGGAGGTGGAGAAACTTTTCCACATGGGCCTTAACCACTCTTCTAAAGTTTGACTCATGCCTGTAGAGTGGCCTAAATTCCTCAAGCTAATCCAAAAGCAGAATAACATAATTGCATTTACAGACCACAGTTTTACGTTTGGAAATGTTCTTCTGCCACCTTTTAAGGCACAGTCTCAAGGACTTGAATTTGTCAGCAATCCTAGCAGTGATGTGGCCCTTCCAGGTGTGTTTTTGCCAAGAGGTCTCAACACAATCCATAAAGCCATCCAACTCCAGCCAATAATTCTCAAATCTAAAGATGTTAGATTTGGGAATAGAAGTTTTAATGGTAACCACACAAGGAACATGGTCAGATGCAGTTTTTGCAAGAGGGAGCTCTTCAGTCATAGGGTAGTCAGATATCCAATCCATAGAAGTGAAGAACCAATCCAGCTGCTCAAGAAGAGGGTTATCTTGCATGTTTGACCAAGTATAAGATCTGCCCTTGATAGGTAACTCCAAGAGACCCAAGTGCCCAATTATCTCATTGAAGATGAACATGTGATTCAAATCACCACCAGGTAAATTTCTATTATCTAAGGATCTCAAAAAACTTAAAATCCCCTAACAGTAGCCAATTTTCCTCCACAGGAATATTCAAGTGATACAACCAATTAACAAAAGTATCCCTGGCTTCCCCCTGGCAAGGACCATAGACAACCAAAAGAGTCCATTTCTCATTGTTTTGCCTTGAGACAAACTCAATAACCACAGCAAATTGCTGAATTTCCAAGAGGGTCCCAGCAAAGACAGAAGAGTTCCAAACCACAAGTATTCTACCAGATGCACCCACACACTACAGAAAAAATAGGGGCTATATAGACTCTTTGCCGTCAACTGGCAGATGGTAAAGAGCTTTGCCAACAGCTAGCGGACGGCAAACATGCCACGTGTCAGCCACCTATGCAACCTGGGGCAGTAGGCTGGCTAATTAGTAGTTTTGCCGTCTGCAAGCGGACAGCAAAGAACGCTGCATCTTTGCCGTCCGCCAGCTGACGACAGAGCTGCCAAATAGGCCAGCCCCCCAGGCGCTGCCATGTGGCATGCTATGCCGTCACCTGGCAGATGGCAATATGCAATGGTCTTTCCCATCTGCTGGTTGATGGCAAAGCACGCTGTTAACCACTTAACGGACCTAAGGTGGCACATGTTGCACCCAAGCTCTTTGCCGTCGGCTGGCGGACGACAAAGACCTTTTCATCTTTGCCATCCAGTAGCAGACGGCAAAGAGGCCTTTGCCGTAGCCTGTTCAGTCGGACGTGTTGCCGTCCGTTGGCTGACAGCAATGGTCTTTGCCGTCCGCCATGTGTGCCTTTACCGTCAGCCGTGGTGGACAGCAAAGTTCCTGATTCCTATAGTGATAGAAGGTGAGAAAGCAAAACTGTCAAATCTCTTAGGACAGAAACTTTTGATTGCTCTAGAATCAAAAGAAGTGCATTTCATTTCTTGAAAGCAAGCAATGGCACAATGGCTTTCATCTGTTTTTTGCCTAACTACTCTTTGTCTATTCTCAGAATTTAAACCCCTTACATTGCAGCATAGAACATTCCAGTTTCTACATGCATTACTCATAAATAAAGATCATTAAAATTTCCGGAGACCCTATGACACACAACGCCATATGTCCAAAGATCACAGCCAAGTCCCAACAAATATTATTACTATGCAGTTTACCAGAACATAAAGAACACGAGCATGGAGCACATTTAGGGGCTTGCAAAACCCAGCACAACATGAGCACACTAATCATTAGTGGCATCATTTTCAGAATTAGTAGGATCCACCATAAGTGCATCCACAGAAATCAATGAAGCATCAATTTCTAGTTCCTTCTGAATTGCATGTGCTGGATCATCAGGCATCTCAGCAGAGAGAGGCTTGGCCTTGGGCTTCTTCTTATTGGGTTGCATGGCAAGCTCATGGAAAGTGGGACCGATCACGCTGGGCCAAGCTTCTGGTGCATCTTCGAAGAGAGGTTTCAACAAAGAGGGGTTGGCACCAAAGTCTTGTGTGACCTCCTTGCCTTAGAGCACACAGAAGGAGAGGGTATAGCAACAGGTGCATCCCCAGCAACATCATCAATGAACAGGGCACGCACAATAGGTCTGGCAGTGTCCTGCTCCTTCCATGTCAGCAGTGGGAGATCATCCTGCCTGAAGGCAAAGTCCCAGATCCTCTTTGAAAGAATAACATGTGACATGGGCTTGGGGAGCAGGGGCTTTGGAACTTCAAAAACAGTAGGGGCATTTAGAAGATTTTTAAATGAGCATCTCCAAATCATCTTAGGGGGCAGTGGCGGCCCAAAAAGAACAACAACAACAGGTAAGTCCACATCTTCAACCTCAATCACAGGAGGCTGATAAACCACTATTGCCCAATTGTTAGCATCCACCAAGGCTTGCTCAACCACCATAGGGTCATCTTGACCTCCAGATTGGAACTCATCAGTGATAATGACAGGAACATGGTTTACTTATTGATGGTCAGAACTGGGCTGAGCAGAGAGGTCAATCACCATGGACTCCTTATCCTGGACAACAGGTTGTTCCTCCCGCTCATTCCAATTACCCCAGTTTTTTTTGACTATACACAATAGGGTAAAACCCCACTGCATTTTTTTTATTTTTTTAAGGTAAGAAAGACAAAAAGGTTCCACAGTACATAAGGCTTGAGATAAGCCAAGGAAAAAAAACAGAAAGAAAACTAGCAACTAAGAACTAGGATTACAACACAAGATTATCCAGCCAATAACAGTAGGCTCCAGCATAACTCTTCTTAATTCTAAATCTAAGAAGATTGAGCTCCTCCAGGAAGATGGCTTTCCACCTTTGAATGCTAGGCTGAGTTTCTTGGAAAATCAGATTGTTCTTGGAGATACAGATAGCCCAAGAAGCAAGGATGATTATCTCCATGAAGAAAGGCACATGAAGTTTCTGTTTGAGATCAAGAAAAGCTTCCATGATTGAAACATTTGCCTGCCTTGAAGGGCAAACCAGGTCCCAGCATTGAGCTGCAAAAGGGAAAGTCCAGAAAAGGTGCTGAAGAGTTTCTTCCTATGGACAATTGTTGATAGCACAATTATAGTTGCCCAGCTGAAAAGATTTCCTTCTCAGAAGATTTCTAGTATTGAGCCTGTTATGAAGTAGTCTCCAAAAAAACACCTTGTGTTTTGGCTGACAAGAGCTGTTCCAGATCCAATTGAACTGCTGTGGCACAACTTTAACTCCCACCATTACTTTATATGCCTTAGCAACTGAGAATTGCTCATTTCCCCAAATGTAACTCCAGGTGTCAGTGTAATCTAAAGTATCAGAGGCCCTTAAAGCAATGCATATGTCCTCCATAGCCTCAAATTCCTCGAAAGCTTTCACAGTCAGTGGTAGATGGAATAGGTCCTCTAAGTATTCAGTTTGGAGAATAGTGTGAACAGTAGCATCCTTGTTTTTCACAAAAGAGAATAAATGAGGGAACATGTCTTGCAAGCAATTCATAAAATAAACGGTGGCATCTCTAGGAAGGGCACGCCAGTTTACATCTGCCACATCATTATGAGCAGGTTCAGGCAGAGGGGGTGGCACATCATTCCACCCCAGAGCAGGGTATGGAGGCAAAATAAACGGTGTCATCTCTAAGAAGGACACACCCGGAACTGGGTGAGGATTGCCATTAATGGGCATCCAATCTTCATCCGGGGCATTTTCTCAGCAAAAATAGCAACAAGGATATAAAAAGGTGTTGTACAAGACACCCTAGCCCCTCCCCAAGCAGAAAAATCCATAAAAACTACATCCCTAGGCACTAGTATATCCTCTGGAAAGGAGGTGAACACAAGAGTTCGAACCAGGTAAGGGTCCTCACTGTTCCAATGATGGAATTTCCCAAAAGTATTAACAGCTGCTCTGATATACTCAGTGCTGCGGAGGTCGAGCGGGATCCCCAAGAACATAAGAAAACCCTGATGGAAACCTTGAGCACCCCGGAAAGGTTCACCCTCATCATGCTTCATGAATCTAACAAAACGATCATTGCCGAGGGGTTGGGGTGGCAACTGCAGAAGCGAGTATCTGACAGCTGCATCTCGAAGCTCAAAGAGAGCAATAGACTGAATCCAAGGTTGAGCCGACCTCACAAAAACCCCATGGGCTTGAAGCCATTGGACCACTTCTTCTCTAGCAGCACCGATCTGATCAGGAGGGGGGATTGGCATTACCTCGGCAAGCTTGAAATCCTTGTGGCAGCGCACAATTGGGGTATGTGGCATCACAAAGGCCCATGGCACACGAGCATCACCTCCATCCACAATGTGATGGCCCGCCGGAACATACAACATGGGGTCGAGGTGGAAGTTGGCCATCGAAGCAGAGCACTATGGTCTCACCACAGATGGCGAGAACTCTGGCCGAGGAGGGGTTTCAGGCGGCACAGTCGAAGGTTTCTTGGGACCGGGGCTGATGGAATTGGTCGATGGAGTAAACGGGGAAGTGCAAGGGAGGTCCAAGTTTGGTAAAAGCTTTGTTAGAGAGATATTCTCGATAGGAGCTGAGCGATCCTTGGAAGTTGCAACATTATCGGGTTTTGGTTGCCAAACCAAACCTAGGATCCGAGCAAACTTATTGCTATCTTTTTTTACGTGGCCTACCTGCAGACAAGAATTACACCTAAGCTTGGACGTGCATGCAGCAGCATAATGGCCCTTCTCAAGCACCTTTGACACGTTAAAATTTCCTCGACCATATCCGAAACCATATTATCAAAATCTTCCCTAGCTTGCTGAGATGAAGGAATATCCGAAGGCCTAGTAGAAATCAACGACACGTCTTGGACCGTGGCACGTGCAATTGACGGCCCAACATAGGCTCACACGTCCACATGCAAAGAACCAAGATTCCCGCCCGAGATTGGCAGAGACCTAACCGCCGACGAAAGCAGATCCTAAACGGTACCAAAAGATACCGAAGGCCTCGTCTACGTCCACCGGAGTTCAGCCAGCGGTGAGGGATGAATGACCACCCTATCATGCACCGGAAGGGTATAACCCGCATCTTCGGCAGTTTGAATGCAATTTTGTGTAGCCGGATAGCGGTAACCATGACAAGCAGGGTAGTTTTGAATGAGAAGATCTTACCGAGGACTTAGATGGCTAATTGTGCATAGCCAGTAAACCAAGGGCAGCACGATGTTTAGAAGGACTAACAATGACCCATTCAGCATCACATTCCAATTTCCAAAGCTTGAACACGCAGCCCCAATTCGGGCCACCATTCCCCCAAAGATGAAGATAACATTTGAAATGATCAGAGAACGATCGAAGACTGAGAATGATCATTGCCACGGCCTTGCAAGACACTTGAAAGCCAAAAACCTTATCCTCAATCAAGAAAACCATGTACTCAATGGCCGATCCACCAATGGCCGCCTCAAGCACTACTGCCACAGGATCCTCATCCAAACGAAAGCCATGACGTCCAAAAGAGACAACCATGGTAAAGAAGCCCGTGTCATCCATGGGGTGCACCGAGAAACCCATAGATTGGAAAAGCTTATCCGCAAAAACCAAACCCTTTGAGAAGTCCGAGCCAAGGGTGGATCCATCAGTGGAACCCATGAAAGATGGGTATAAGGGTGTAGATCACAGAACGCTGGAGAGATCTATTGGAGAGAAACTAGAATTTTCTGGCTAGTGGAGGAGATCGCCGGAGGTGGTGGAGATTGCCGGGGTGGGGGTGCGACATGGTGGGGGCTAACCAAAGCTCGACTTGTCGCAAAAGGTTTTTGACAAGTTCAAGGTGTTTCTTCTTCAATTTGTTCGATATCATATTAACTGTAAACACCCTTTTCATAAGAGGATAAGTTTTCATTATCATTAAACTCACATAGGTAGGGAAGGTGTTTTTTTGGGTTCTTAGAGCAACAAGTAAAATCATAAAGTTCACAAAGATTCCAAGCATAACAAAGCAAACAATTTATTTGATTCCATAAGAGTCTCCCTTTTTCACACAAATGGTGACGCACAAAATGAGCATGCTCATCTAAAGATTTTCTCTCTACTAAACTAGTTGGGGTTTTAGCACGAGCACAAATGGATCAAAGATGATCCAAGTAGAAAACTTTAAGTGGATCCATACTAAAAGATTTTTAGCAAGAAAAGATGTAAGCAAATAGAAGGCACTGGGAAACACAAGCAAAGATAGCAAACGAGCAAGAATACATACGGAAGGAAGGTGAATAAAAAGGCAAATCTTTTTGGAAACTGTTTTAGAAGTAGTGGAGAGGAAAACAAGAGACAAATGGCGAGTAATGTAATCCAAGAGATGAGAGTTTTATGATGGGTACTTGGTATGTCTTGACTTGGCGTAGATCTCCCTGGCAACGGCGCCAAAAATTCTTCCTGCTACCTCTTGAGTTTGCGTTGGTTTTTCCCTTGAAGAGGAAATGGTGATGCAGCAAAGTAGATATAAGTATTTCCCTCAATTAGAGAACCAAGGTATCAATCTAGTAGGAGACAACGCACAAATCACCAATACCTGCACAAACAATCAAACAATTGCACCCAACGCGATAAAGGGGTTGGCAATCCCTTCACCGTCACTTGCAAAAGTGAGATCTAATAGAGATGGATGAAACTAAACAAAAGATAATATAAATATTTTTGGTATTTTTGGTTTATAGATCGGAAAGTAAGAGATTGCAAAATAGTACATCGGAAACTTATATGATGGAAAATAGAACTGGGGGCCATAGGTTTCACTAGTGGCTTCTTTCAAGATAGCAAATAATATGGTGGGTGAACAAATTACTGTCGAGCAATTGATAGGAAAGCGCAAAGTTATGGCAATATCTAAGGCAATGATTATGAAATATAGGTGTCACGTTGGAGTTAAGTAGACCAAAATGATCTTGCATCTACTACTAGTACTCCACACATCAACCGACTGCTGCCTGCATCTAGAGTATTAAGTTTATGAAGAACAGAGTAACGCATTAAGTAAGATTACATGATGTAGAGGAATAAGCTCAAGCAATATGATGTAAACCCCATCTTTTTATCCTCGATGGCCATAATACAATACGTGCCTTGCTGACCCTACTGTCACTAGGAAAGGACACCGCAAGATTGAACCCAAAGCTAAGCACTTCTCCCATTGAAAGAAAAACCAATCTAGTTGGCCAAACTAAATCGATAGTTTGAAGAGAATTACAAATATATCAAATCATGCATATATGAATTCAGAGAAGATTCAAATAATATTTCATAGATAAGCTGATCATAAATCCACAATTCATCGGATCTCGACAAACACACCGCAAAAGAAGATTACATCGGATATATCTCCAAGAACATAGAGGAGAACATGGTATTGAGAATCAAAGAGAGAGAACAAGCCATCTAGCTACTAGCTATGGACCCGTAGGTCTGAGGTAAACTACTCACGCTTCATCGGAAGGGCAATAGAGTTGATGTAGACGCCCACCATGATCGTATCCCCCTCCGATAGGATGCCAGAAAGGGCCCCTAGATGGGATCTCGCGGGTAAAGAAGGTTGCGACGGTGGAAAAGTGTTTTCGTGGATGCTTTTGGTGGTTTGGGGATATATGTAAATATATAGGACGAAGAAGTAGGTTGGTGGGGTTACGTGGGGCCACATGGCAGAGGGGCACGCCCTACCCCCTGGGCGCGACCTCCCCCCTTGTGGCCGCCTCATGGCTCTTCCGACTTGAACTTCAAGTCTCCGGGGTGTCTTCTGGGTCAAGAAAAATCATTACAAAGGTTTTATTCCATTTGGACTCCGTTTGGTATTCCTTCTCTGCAAGCTTAAAAACAAGGGGGAAACAGAAACTGGGCTCTAGGTTAATAGGTTAGTCCCAAAAATAATATCAAATAACATATTAATGCATATAAAACATCAAAACAGATAATATAATAGCATGGAACAATCAAAAATTATAGATAGATTCACTAGTGCAGGATGATGGTAACGCGACACTATGACCAGAGACCCTTCGAGAAACTGTGTGCGATGCAATAATTGCAAACGGTGGTGTCAGAGAACCGTAAAAAATGGCCAAAACGTTTGCGATGACGGATGCATCAAACACAGTTCAGATTTTAGTTGCGTGTGCGATGCAGGGCATATGGTTCAGTTCAATTAACTGTTTGCAATGAGGAGTAACAAACGAAACGGGCAGCTAGACGAAGGCGTGTGCGATACACAACATACGGTTCACTAAGATGAACTATTTGTGATTAGGCAACACAGAAGAAACGGTCAGCCAGAACTAGGTGTGTGCGATATACAGCATGTGGTTCACTCGGATGAACTGTTTATGTTGAGATAAGCAAACATAAACGGTTCAATATAACAAGATGTGTGTGATATGCGACAAACAGGTCTATAATCAGAAACATGTGCGAAGTCCAATAATAACACAGACGATTTCTTCTAATAAGACGTATGTGATATGCTCTATCTACACACCATGTATTGGACATTGGGGGACGGGTGGTCATCCGGATACGCCATAAGGATGCGAAGAGGCATCCTACATCAGCAAGGACTAGTTGTTCCACCAGCAGGTCATCTAGGAGAACTCTCAAGTTAAGTGTGCTCAGGCTAGAGCAGCCATGGGATGGGTGACTAGATGGGAAGTTGTGTTGATGTTAAATTAGCTGATAGGATGGGTCATTTCGGTCATCCAAATGACCGCCCCATTCCCTCAGCTAATTTGACCTTGAGGTCCTTGTTTTTTATTTTTATTTTATTTTTTAACATATGTTAAAGATGGTCTACCGCATTACTTTTTGACAATGTTTATACGTGGCATACAATTGATCCACCCGACCTGTTTGTGATGGAATAAGCCGTGTATGTTGTGAGCAAACGCTTCCTAGTGTACAACCGTTTGCGATTGATGAATTCATCACCAACGGGTTCCCTAGTGTGGTCCATGTTCATCTCATCATGTGTACGTGCCCTTTCATCCTTCTCTCGCACGTCTTGTCACCCCGCTGCCGCAGACGTTCGAGCGCAAGCTTGAGCAGCGCATGAGGCCGTTCTTTTGGCCAAACGGTGCTGAGCCCGTTCCTGCGCAACCGCGCAGGTTCCCACGCAAGCTTCCCGCCCGATTCGGTGAAATCCCCCAAAATCCCAATGCTTATCAGCCTACTATATAAACCCTCACGGCCGGCGAGTCCTACGTCACATTTTCCCCTCCCTCCCTGTAGCTTATCTCATCTGCTTCTCCCAAAATTGGCAATGGCACCGGACTGTCATCATCGCTCAGACACTCCACGGTCATCAGAGCACCGCTCCAGCTGGGAGGCTACACCGCGGCGGCGGCGCTGTCCCCGACATAGTATAATGCATGCAGCGTCCCAGTTGGGTGTGCGCGGGACACACACCACACGCTCGGCCGCTGGTGCCTGTGGGCAGCTGTTGCCGGCCGCCGTTGCCGCCACACATGCGTCGAAAGACAGGGCCATCACTCGCTTCACCGCCGTGACCATCACCCGCTCCGCCGCTGTGGCCATCACCCCACTTCTGGCCACCACGGCCATCACCCGCTCTGCCACCGCGGCCCAAAGGCGGGAGGTGGTAGTCGTGTCTAGCACCCCATCATCATCCGACGTGGCCGCTAGCCCACCGTCGACCGCTGGGATCATCACCCGCTCCGCCACTGCCGCCTGCAGGAGGGAGGCAGAGGTGGAGGCCCGCACGTGCGGTAGCGACCTTGCGTGCTACATTGAGTTCCTGCGGAAGGAGGAGGAGCACCTTGTCGAGCACGCAAAGAGCCTTACCGCCGCCATAGCCGCGAGACACGCAGACGCAGAGGTGAGCAGTCAGGAGATCTATGAGGAGAACCACCACTTAGAGAGGGGTCGTCTAGAGCGGCAGAGGGTGTTTGAGGTGAGCGTCGCTGAAGGTGCAATAGCGGCAGGCACCGTATTGCAGTTGTCCAGTTCGTCGGTAGCCTCCTCCTCCTCTTCCTCTTATTGAGCTCGCTCAACAGAGGAGAGGCTGCCGGAAGTAGTACAAAGCCCCTCCGTAGTAGTATTTAGGGGCTGTTTTGTTCAGTTCGTCTGACTATAGATGTGGTGAAACTGTACAACATACTTAAAATTAGCTAGTATATATAGTTGAACTAGCTATTTCAATACGTCGTTGGCAACAATTGGGGAAAAGTTTGGTTAGTTCTGCTGTAAAGTTGAACTGTTTTTATAAATTAAGCACAAGTGCTTAATCTATGAATGAAACCTATGCTTAATTACTGAATTTTAGTTGCAAAAATTAGATAGTGATAGTGATTTTTAGCTGCATATTTTGACAAATCTCAGTGTTACAAGGATCGACAAATGGCAATGTTACTAGATCAACAATTGTCAATCTTTCCAGTTTAGAAATGGCAATATACCCAATATGATAGATGCAAATCTTACCAAATCGTCTGTATGTGGTTGCACACGGGTCATCCGAAAAAACCATTTGCATTGAGGGGAGGTAGAAATCCTACTTGTCAAATTTTCTCTTGGCTTAGCACCGAAGTCTCGCTTTGCATACCTTATTCAATCTGAACTGTTTGCGTTGAAGAGATGCACAATTCCTGCGCAGCGAATTTTCCCTTGGCTTACTGCGGAAGACCATAGCTCTCACTTTTCATACAGGTGTTCCATCTAAAACGTTTGCGATGAAGAGTTGCACAAATCCTACTCGGCACATTTTCCCTGGGCTTATTGGGAAAGTTGTCAGTGTACATACGGGTTTTCTATCTAAAACGTTTGCAATGTTAGAGTGGTAGCTAGTTGTTTCAAAATGCCTTTGTTGACTATTATTCGAGTGCGCCTTCTATCAAAATGGACAGAAAATTACCACAGCATGTCGGGTGCCATTCCATGATAGCATGCCAAGTTTCATGAATTTCAAACGAGTTTTGGATATACTAGAATTTAAAAACAAAGTATCTCAACGTTTTGCCGGCAGTCAATAGTGCTGGTGTTTGAAATTCATTCCCATTTCTTGCATGGGACCTAAGCATGCACCCAAGGACACATATTTGATTTTTCAACCAATTTATATGCACTGGAGCTTGTGCATGTAGTTCAAATTTGAATTATGCACATAAAATGCCTAGAAAACCTAGTTAATATATAAAAATGTCCAAACAAAAACCGAAAAATTCCAAAATTTAACACGGCACTCCTGTTGTTCTATGTTGACACTAGAAATTTTTTGAAAGCAATAACAGGCAATGGGTATTGTTTCGTCCCCAAAGGTGGCACGTTCCCTACCAAAACCATAAAGCTTGTTGTGAGAAGCTCTGGTTTGTGAGAAGCTTATACCCAAACCTGCCCCAAATGGGACAAAAAATTTACCATGGCATGTTGGGTGCCATTCCATGATAGCATGCCAGGTTTCATGAATTTCAGACGAGTTTTGGATTTACTAGAATTTAAAAACAATGTATCTCAATGTTTGCGGCCGAGTGGCGGTGGCAGGGGTGTTTGATATTCATTCCCATTTCTTGCATGGGACCTAAGCATGCAACCAAGGACACATATTTTAATTTTTAACCAATTTATATGCATTAGAGCATGTTCATGTAGTTCAAATTTGAATTATGCACATAAATGCATTGAAAACTCAAGTAATGCATAAGAAATGTGCTAACGAACCCCAAAAATTCCAAAATTTAACACAAACTCATGTTAGTCTATTTTGACACTAGATAAAAAATTAAATAAAGAAGAGGCAATGGCTATCATTTCGTCTAGAAAGGTGAAATGTTCCCTACCGAAACCATCTGGCTTGTTGTGAGAAGCTCTGGTTTGTGAGAAGCTTATACTCAAACCTACCCCAAATGGGACAAAATTTTTACGGCGGCATGGTGATGCCGCTCCATGGTAGCATGCCATGTTTCATGAATTACAAATGAGTTTCGGATTTTACTAGAATTTAAAAATCAGGAATCTCAATGTTTGTGGACGAGTGACGGTGGTAGGGTGTTGATACGTCTCCAACATATCTATAATTTATGAAGCATTCATGCTATTTTATTATCTGTTTTGAATGATTACGGGATTTATTATACACTTTTATATTACTTTTGGGACTAACCTATTAACCGGAGGCCCAACCCATATTGCTGTTTTATTGCCTGTTTCAGTATTTCGAAGAAAAGGAATATCAAACGGAGTCCAAACGGAATGAAACCTTCGGGAGCATGAATTTTGGAAAGGATATGATCCGGGAGACTTGGAGTTCAAGCCAAGGAAGGTTCGAGGAAGCCAGGTGATAGGAGGGCACGCCCCTATCTCCTGGGCCCCTCGAGGCTCCCCCGACCGACTTCTTTCGCCTATATAAGTCCACGCACCCTAAAAACATCGAATACGAAGATAGATCAGGAGTTCCGCCGCCGCAAGCCTCTGTAGCCACCAAAAACCTCTCGGGAGCCCGTTCCGGCACCCTGCCGGAGGGGGAATCCCTCACCGGTGGCCATCTTCATCATCCCGACGCTCCCCATGACGAGGAGGGAGTAGTTCACCCTCGGGGCTGAGGGTATGTACCAGTAGCTATGTGTTTGATTTCTCTCTCTCTTTCTCTCTCTCTCGTGTTCTCTCTATGGCACGATCTTGATGTATCACGAGCTTTGCTATTATAGATGGATCTTATGATGTTTCTCCCCCCTCTACTCTCTTGTGATGAATTGAGTTTTCCCTTTGAAGTTATCTTGTCAGATTGAGTCTTTAAGGATTTGAGAACACTTGATGTATGTCTTGCCGTGCTTATCTGTGGTGACAATGGGATATCACGTGCCACTTGATGTATGTTTTGGTGATCAACTTGCGGGTTCCGCCCATGAACCTATGCATAGGGGTCGGCACATGTTCTCGTCTTGACTCTCCGGTAGAAACTTTGGGGAACTCTTTGAAGTACTTTGTGTTGGTTGAATAGATGAATCTGAGATTGTGTGATGCATATCCTATAATCATGCCCATGGATACTTGAGGTGACAATGGAGTATCTAGGTGACATTAGGTTTTTGGTTGATTTGTGTCTTAAGGTGTTATTCTAGTATGAAGTCTTGAATAGATTGATCCGAAAGAATAACTTTGAGGTGGTTTCGTACCCTACCATAATCTCTTTGTTTGTTCTCCGCTATTAGTGGGTTTGGAGTGACTCTTTGTTTCATGTTGAGGGATTGTTATATGATCTATTTATGTTATTATTGTTGAGAGAACTTGCACCAGTGAAAGTATGAACCCTAGGCCTTGTTTCCTACCATTGTAATACCGTTTGTGCTCACTTTTATCATTAGTTACCTTGCTGTTTTTATATTTTCAGATTACAAATACCTTTATCTACAATCCATATTGCACTTGTATCACCATCTCTTCGCCGAACTAGTGCACCTATACAATTTCCATTCTATTGGGTGTGTTGGGGACACAAGAGACTCTTTGTTATTTGGTTGCAGGGTTGTTTGAGAGAGACCATCTTCATCCTACGCCTCCCATGGACTGATAAACCTTAGGTCATCTACTTGAGGGAAATTTGCTACTGTCCTGCAAACCTGTGCACTTGCAGGCCCAACAACGTCTACAAGAAGAAGGTTGTGTAGTAGACATCAGGTGTTTGACATTCATTCCCATTTCTGGCATGGGACCTAAGCATGCAACCAAGGAGACATATTTGAATTTTCAACCAATTTATATGCATTAGAGCATGTGCATGTAGTTCGAATTTCAAGTATGCACATAAATGCATTGAAAGGTCAATTAATGCATAAAAATGTCCTAATGAACCCCGAAAAATTTCAAAATTTAACACAACACTCTTGTTGTTCTATATGTTGACACTAGAGCAAAAATTGAAATCAAGAAGAGGCAACGGATATCGTTTCATCCAGAAAGGTGTAACGTTCCCTAACGTAATCATGAGGCTTGTTGCGAGAAGCTCTGGTGTGAGAAGCTTATACCCCAACCTGCCCCAAATGGGACAATATGTTTACCACCTCATGCTGCTGCCGTTCCATGATAGCATGTCAAGTTTCATGAATTTCAGAATATTTTTCGATTTACTAGAATTTTAAAACCATGTATCTCAATGTTAACAACCGAGCGATGGTGGCAAAGGTGTTTGACCTTCATTCCCATTTCTTGCATGGGACCTAAGGTTGCAACCAAGAACACACATTTGATTTTTCAACCCGTTTATATGCACTGGAGCATGTGCATGTAGTTGAAATTCGAATTATGCACATGAATGCATAGAAAACTCAGTTAATGTATAAAAATGTCCGTGTGAACCCCGAAATATCCCAAAAAATTGCAAACACTCATGTTGTTATAGTTGACACGAGACATTTTTTGAAAGTAAGAAGATGCAACAAATATCGTTCCATCCTCCAAGGTGGCACGTTCCCTATCAAAACCATCATGCTTGTTGTGAGAGAAGCTCTGGTTTGCGAGAAGCTCATACCATAACCTGGCCCAAATGGGACAATATTTGTTTACCCCAGCATCTTGATGCCGTTCCACGATAGCATGCCAAGGTTCATGAATTTCAGACGAGTTTTGTATTTACTAGAATTACAAAAGCAAGCACCTTAACGTTTTCCGGAGAGCCAAGGTGCCGTGGTGTTTGAAATTCATCCCCATTTCTTGAAAGGTATGTAAGCATCAACCCATGGACACATATATCATTTTACAACCCATTTTGGTGCACCGGAGCATGTGCATGTGGTGTAATTTTGAATTGTGCACCTAAAATGCCTAGAAATCCAAGTTACCGTATAAAAATGTCCAAACAAACCCTGAATAATTCCAAAATTTTGACGACACACCTATAGTTGCATGTTCACTACAGACAGAAGTTCTAGCAATTCAAACACCATCCTTTGCAGCAGTGACCCCATTATGTAATTCAAATCAAGATGAAAAATCAAGTAGATCCCGCACAATTTATTATCACCAACCGTGTGAGATGCAGTACAAAATATCCTGGAGCCCCGTCGGTGTATAGTACGCCTATGGCTTATGCGAGATGGTTCGCCAGCTACAGTCCACAGCCGGTGAGTCAAGCACACTAGCTCGCTCCCCTAATATCATTTCACTATTCAATCGTAGCTGGTGAAAGATGGGGGCGTGGACTCATGTCCTGAGGGCAACTTCGGCGGCCCACTCCGGCGAGAGCGCGGCCGCAGCTGCCAGGCGCGTGCTAACAAGCTTCGTGAGGGCGACCAGAATCTGCGACCGGGCGGCCAAGGTAGCCCAAATGGCCACTATTGCTTCTCAGGCGTCAGCAGCAACATCTGCCTCGGCGATAGAAACTGGTGAGAGCGGCACAACAATTGTCTGTTCCGCAGCAGCGGCCTTAGCCTTGACGGAGGCCGCCCAGGACCATATCGAGGCCGCCCACACCCAGCTTGTGGCGGTCACCGCACAAATCAAAAGAAGCTTCTCCGACAACGGTCGGGAATCCACAGCCGAAGAGTTGGCAAGCACTGAGAGCGTTCGAGTATTCATCCGTTCCTACGCGGCATACCTTGCAACGATGGAGCCCGTCAAATCCCAGATGGCGGCCGCCCACGCCCAACTCGTGGCGGCCTCTTCCAAAGAGATGGCGGACACGGATGGCAAGATGCTTGCCGAGTATGGTGTGATGGATGCCATGGATCCCCTTCCCTATTCGACCGTCGGGCGCGAGCTGGACATGGAGGAGACGGCGGAGATCAACGAGCACCACCCGTAGTAGTACTATTTGTGTTGTTTAATTAAGAGCGCCGATCTTTAATTTGTTAGAGTAATGTTTAGGCCAGCTAGCTCTGTTTAATTACTGAACTTGCTCGATTAAGAAGTGTGGGTGTGCTGTAGTCTCTTTTGTGTACCCAAATTATGCGATGACGTGGATGAGCATTGTAACCAGGGAAATTGGAACCAAAATATTTGACATTCAAACTCATCGCACACGGTTTAAGCAATCTGAATCATTTGTGATGTTCACATATCGTACATAGTTCTGAATAAGGGACCGTGTCTGATGACACTTTGCGCGCCAGTTTTTTCACTGAAGCGATTCCAAATTTTCGGCTTCCGCGGAAATATTGTAACGCCCCGGATACAACTTTCCGCATTCGTAACTCCAACTCCTGCCTTTTCCGGAGATGCGATATGATATTTCTTCCGTGGTTGGGTTTTTGTCTTTTGTTTTGCATTTTGTTCATGTCATACATCTCATCTCATTGCATCGTTTGCATTGCATCTTATCATCATGCAACCCTTTTAAAACCCGGCTAAATAAATTGCATGGATCTTTGATCCATTTAAATCGAGGGATATTCACAATGGTGATTTCTCTTTATAACATATCCTCCCAATATTTAGGGAGCTACTATAAAATATTCCATTAGCTTGGAATTCACCATAACATACTTGCAAAATATTCCAATGCCTTTGTTATCTTAATTCTTGGTCTCCAACCTTGCCATATATTCTTTCATTATATTCCGGAGCTCCACCAAAAATCCGAACATTTTTGGACCTTCCTTTTGTCAAGTCCTAGTTCAAACCCATTTGAATTAAATTCAAATGAGTTTGAATTTACATCTTTCAATCATGCATCTTTTATTTTCCTGGATCGAGCTCATTTTTATGAGCCCGGAAAAATTAACCCCATGCTCAAATTATTTCTCCAACCCTTTCTTTATCTCCTTTTTCTTTCTTTGCTATTTACTGCTTTTGGTAAATAAAAGAGAAGTGGGGGATTAGAGAGAGGGAGATCCAGCGCAGCCTAACTCCTCTTGGCCTTTTTTCCCTCTTAACCGGGATGGCCCAAGGCCCAGCCGCCCCACCTATACCTAAACCCTAGCCCCTCGCTCAGCCTGATCCCCATTCTCTCGATCCCCTCCCTCCAGTGCCGCCACAGGGGAAGAGTCCCTCGTACCAGTGCCCGATTCCCATCGCCTCCTCCCGTCCCTTTGCCTCACCGCGCCCAAGCTCCTGGAGCCCGAGCTGTCCCCGAGAGCCTCCTCTTGCTGCTTCGTCCCCGCGCCATCCGGCGACCCCCGCCTCGAACCCGCGCCCTGCTTCTCCTCCCGTGCTGCGCCTCCACGCCGTCGTCCGCATCCCCAGCCTCCTCACCGGCGGCCTGCAGTTCCAGCAGACCCCGCACGCCCTCTCCTTCCCTTCGTGCCTCGTCCTCGGTGCCTCGTCCCCGAGCCCTACGCGCCTAACGCTGCCCCGTCTCATCGTGCCGGCCGCGCCACCAAGTCCCGCCGCCGTCGGCGACCACCAGGAGGGTCACCCCGCGCGTGACCCCGAGCCTCTCCACGCGCGCCCGCGCCCATCGCTTCACTTCCACAGGCGCGCAGCCGCCCCGTGGCCCCTACGTTTCCTCGCCCCGCTGCCGTACTGTCTTCTTCACTTCCTGCCATCGAGCGCAGCTCTGCCCTTGCTCTGTCCTCTGCTTCGCCTCTGCACCACCGCCCTTCAAGCTCGACGCTGCCCCAGCCATCTTCTCTTGCTGCCTTGAGCCCCTTCACGGCCAACTTCCACGAGATCTCCACCCCCTTGCTGCCCGATTGGTTTGTTTCCCCTCTTGTCGCTGCCAAGACCTGGCAACCAGGAACGCCCAAGGACGCCTTCATGGATTTCACCAAGTTCACCGGATGCCTAGTACGACTACAGGACCGGAACGCCAAGTACATGGATACGCCAAGTTCTGCTTCAAACGTGTACGACTACACCCGTTGATGCGACAACTACCCCGACAATGTGTACATCTACACCGAAAAGTACCTCGACGTCGTGTGAACCACTATCGTCGCCCCGAAGACGTTGGGTTCTTCAAGTACCTCTTCGAAAACGAACGTGTACCACTACTTCCACTACCGTCACGAGAACGACTACTTCCACTACGGCCCGTGTACCACTACTTCCTTCGACTAACGCGTTCCACTCCGAATGCACGCTTCGAAGGTATAACCGCCGAGACGACCTTCTGAGAACGAATGCATGTTGTATGAGATGCTCATGTTCAAACCGTGTCCAAGTTGATCCTTGCACGTTTCTCCTTGTTTGTCATGCCGCCGACCCGTGGGAACCCGGTATCCGGGATCGCCCCACCATCTTTGCATGTTCTGCACATCCACGCTTTCGTTCGCACCGACATCTTGATGAGTTGTCGGATCATCGGAATGTTGCCGTGGCACCATTTCTGTTTCGCCGCCGTGGCACCCTTTTTGTTCCGCCATGGTGACCAAATGCTTCATAACATGCTCATGCCAACATTTTTATAAAAATTGCATATAACTTGTATATGTCATCCGCATCATGATAACAACATTTAAAATGTTTAAACTTGTTGTCGCATTAAATTGCTAAATGCATATGGGGATTTACCGGATTTGTTGTTTTTATATCCGGCCCCATTTAAATTGTTTAGATGGTATAGTTTTTGTTATGCTTCACCACTTGCCATGTTAACCAATATTTAATATTGTTGGGTAGCCTAAACGAGATTATACTAAATATGTCAATGTCGTGTTTTGTCAATATGCAACTAGTTGCATATTGGGCTCCATTTAACTTGTAGTTTTGTTTGTGCATATTGCCATGCCATGCTATTTAAACCGGACATGCATCATATTTGTTTGCGCATCATGCCATGTTTATGTGATGGTTGTTTACTATGTTGTTTGTTTCTTTCCGGGTTGCTTCTCTCGTTAGCTTCGGTTTCGTTCCGGAGTTGTGAGGATCCGTTCATCTACGACCGTTTGTCTTCTTCTTGGACTTGTTCTTCTTCCTTGCGGGATCTCAGGCAAGATGACCGCTACCCTGGATATCACTACTATCATTGCTATGCTAGTTGCTTCGTTCTATCGCTTTGCTGCGTTACCTATCATTTGCTCTTCAAGCCTCACAAATTGCCATGAACCTCTAACCTTTGACACCCTTCCTAGCAAACCGTTGTTTGGCTATGTTACCGCTTTGCTCAGCCTCTCTTATAGTGTTGCTAGTTGCAGGTGAAGTTGAAGATTGCTCCATGGTGGACAGGGTTATGTTGGGATATCACAATATCTCTTATATTATTAATGCATCTATATATTTGGTAAAGGGTGGAAGGCTCGGCCTTATGCCTGGTGTTTTGTTCCACTCTTGCCGCCCTAGTTTCCGTCATACCGGTGTTATCTTCTCGGATTTTGTGTTCCTAACGTGGTCGGGTGATTTATGGGACCCCCCTGACAGTTCGCTTTGAATAAAACTCCTCCAGCAAGGCCCAACCTTGCTTTTACCATTTGCCTCACCTAGCCCTTTTTCCCTTGGGTTTCCGGAGCCCGAGGGTCATCTTTATTTTAGCCCCCCCGGGCCAGTGCTCCTTCGAGTGTTGGTCCGAACTGAGCTGCCTGCGGGGCCACCTCGGGGAAACTCGAAGTCTGGTTTTACTCGTAGCTAGTCTCATCCGATGTTGCCCTGAGAACGAGATATGTGCAGCTCCTACGGTGTACTAAAGTAGGGGTACCTTAGTATCCCGAACTTGTGCACGGGCAGTCGCAGCGACCCGCGGCAGGGCTTGCCGGGCGTCCGCCAAGATCCTCAACGGCTACTTTGATGCCATTCAAGAACAGAGTACTCAAGCTAAGGCCCCGGCAAGAGGAGCTTGCCGGGAAGGCCGACCAAGGCCCCAGCAAGAGGAGCTTGCCGGGAAGGCCAACCAAGGCCCCGGCAAGAGGAGCTTGCCGGGAAGGCCAACCAAGGCCCCGGCAAGAGAAGCTGGCCGGGAAGAAGACAAGACCCCGGCAAGAGGAGCTTGCTGGGAAGGCCACTCAAGGCATTCCAAGAAAACTTGCCGCGACGCACCGCGCGCCTCGGCAAGGCCCGGTGAGCGACAAGCTCCCGAACATGACAAGACAACGACCGCGGCAAGGAGCTTGCCGCGGGAAACCCCCACTTCGCGCCCGCGCTCCAGCACTCCTGCCAACGTGTCACTCTGGGGCCTTCCCAAGCGCACGTGGCAGGAGGCCGTGCAGCTAGGGGTGCGAGGTGGCAAGCAGGCGCTGGCGAGGGGCCATCGTGGCAATCGGTGGCACCCCCAACGGTCGTTTCATACACTGCTTGAGCGACCAGACTGGCATTAAATGCCCTTGTCCCCTGCCGTCAGAGTTAGGTAGGGGACACTGTTGGTAGCAGTTGTACCAACTCGCATTTTTACCTTTCTACCCCTCTTTCTACGCTGCCACATGTCGGTGACCCCTTTAGCCTATAAAAGGGAGGCCCATGCGCACGTAGAAAGGGTTCGGAATTTTGGTTCCGCAGCTTGGGGGTTCGACTGATTCAACGCCACACCCGCTCTCTCGAGCAAGAACAGAATACAAACACAAAGCAGCAGTAGGAGTTTTATCTCTCCGGAGAGCTCCGAAGCTGGGTAAAAATCTCCCCCATGCGCTCTCGCCTCGATCTTCTCTTCGTGCGCCCTCCGCCCCCTCGCCGGACTAAAAAAGGGGCCCTGCCCCATAGGTGCTCGCCCTCCCAGCGCGGCGACATCTCTGGTGCGCCAGCTTCGCCTCCGCCGGCGGTTCCTCCCCCCACGGCGGTCCACATAGGGGATGATCCTTGCGAGTTCTTTGTCAGGCTGCGCCGGGCGCCTCGTCGTCGCCTCCGACTTCCAACTCCGTTCGCCAGCGCGATGGAGTCGGACCCGCCCGAGACGCTGAGACTGCAGGTGAGGGGCTGTGGGATCAGCGGCACGCGAGTCCGCGTTGCATTCCCAGCCCCCAGCGTGATGTATCTCGATCGAGGGTGGAAGACATTCGCCCGTATCCACAGCCTGATGGAGGGGTGCACCCTCCATTTTAAGTTGATGGAGGGCGATCTCCTCTCCGTCAAGGTCTTCGGGTGCTTCGGCACTCGGGCGAAGTGCTGCGTGGACAGCTCCTCCGATAGCGAAGGCTCTCCCTCGAGCGAGAGTGATGAGGAGGGGAGCGCCAACGACGACGAGGGTAGCGTGCGGCGGGATGGCGGGTCCGACTAGGTGTCGGGCGCTGCTTTGCGCGGCACCGGCGACCAGCTCCTATCGGGATTTGTCGGCACATCGGGCGGCTTTGCTGGTCTTGTTTTACCATTGTCGAAATGTCTTGTAAACCGGGATTCCAAGTCTGATCGGGTCTTCCTGGGAGAAGGTCTATTCCTTCATTGATCGCGAGAGCTTGTCATGGGCTAAGTTGGGACACCCCTGCAGGGTATAAACTTTCGAGAGCCGTGCCCGTGGTTATGTGGCAGATGGAAATTTGTTAATGTCCGGTTGTAGACAACTTGACACCTGATCCGAATTAAAATGCATCAACCGCGTGTGTAGCCGTGATGGTCTCTTCTCGGCTGAGTCCGGGAAGTGAACATGGTTTCTGTGTTATGATTGACGTAAGTAGGAGTTCAGGATCACCTCTTGATCATTGCTAGCTTCACGACCGTTCCGCTTGTTCTCTTCTCGCTCTTATTTGCATATGTTAGCCACCATATATGCTTAGTCGCTGCTGCAACCTCACCACTTTACCCCTTCCTTTCCCATTAAGCTTTGCTAGTCTTGATACCCATGGTAATGGGATTGCTGAGTCCTCGTGGCTCACAGATACTTCCAAAACCAGTTTGCAGGTGCCTATGTTACCGAGCAGGTGACGCAACCAAGCTCAAGGAGGAGCTCGATGAAGATCTTGCCCTTTGTGTTGTTTCGTTCTAGTTGATCAGTAGTGGAGCCCAGTTGGGGTCGATCGGGGACCTTTGTCACATTTGGGGTTCTTCTTTTATTTTGGTTCCGTAGTTGGACCTTGATTGTACCTGGATGATGTAATGCTTTATTCATGTAATTGTGTGAAGTGTCGATTGTAAGCCAACTACGTATCTCTTTCCCTTATGTATTACATGGGTTGTGTGAAGATTACCTCACTTGCGACATTGCTTTCAATGCGGTTATGCCTCTAAGTCGTGCTTCGACATGTGGGAGATATAGCCGCATCGAGGGCGTTACAAATATCTACCCCCCGCCCCCTCCCTCTTACCAAAAGCCACATTCCCCCTGTTTCCGCCTTCCTTTCCAAGTTGAAACCTTCACTCCTTGCTTGCAGCGCCGCCCCCCTCGCCGGTGACCCTCCTTCACGCTGCTCGGCCTCGCCTATCCAGGCATGTAATCCACACCTAACCCCCATCCTCCTCCTCCTTCCACATCGCACATGCCCTGACCGCCGGCGTGAGCGCGACACCTTCCACCCAAATCACCGACCCCTTGACCAAATAAGCGCCGCCCTAAGCCAAGGTGCACACAGTATAGCCAGGATCTCAAGGAGCATTTGGCAGCGGAGAAGCAAATCACGGTCGCATGCCCGGATGAGGTCGCGATGGCTGCCATTCGTGCCGACCCACAGATCTTGAAGGAGCACCTTGCCATTTGCTAGCTACGCCAGTTAAGCATGCTCGGTTTACCCGTTGCGTGTGCCGCTCCTGCCTTTCTTTATCAAATTCTAGTGAATTGTGCTATCTAGTTTTACCATGCAATCTGTTGCTCTAGTGTATATGTTCTATATGTCATGCAATGTGGTGCTCACTTATTAACTGTTTGGTTAATTAGTTGTCATGTTCAGTTAACTGTTTGGTTCAATTATGTAAATGTGATGTTCAATTCTTCAGGGTACAATTTTGTATTGTCTTCCATGTGAGAAATAAATGGATTTTTTCTTTACAAAATACATGAGAAATAAATCCAATTGCTATATTTCCAAGTTGTCAAGCATGCTTGGTTTGGTTAACTGTTTGATCTTCTAGTATGTTATACATTGTGCAATTTGGTGCTCAGTTAACGTTTTTTTCATTTGTTATGGTGTTTAGTTAACTGTTTGGTTCCATTCTGCAATGCGATGTTCAACTATTGTGGGTGCATTATGTTATTGTATACCATGTGAGAAATAAATTGAATTTGGCTATACTAAATACATGAGAAACAAATACAATTGCTATATTTCCAAGTTGTTAAGCATGCTTGGTTTGGCTAACTGTCTGATCTTCTATTAGGAGTATGTTATATTGTGCAATGTGGTGCTCAGTTAATGTTTGGTTCATTTGCTGTGGTGTTTAGTTAACTGCTTCATTCAATTCTGCAATGCAATGTCCAATTATCGTGGGTATAATTTTTTATTATTGTGCATGTGAGGAATAATCGAATTTGGCTGCACTTAATACATGGGAAACATATACAATTGCTATATTTCGTAGTTCTTAATGATGCTTGGTTTGGATAAATGGGTTTTCCATGTGGCTTGAATTAATCTGATGAATCTGCAATGTGCTTATTTTTCATCAACATATTTTACTGATAGCATGCGAACCCTTACTTAACCTGATGACTAACTACCTTATATGTGTTGTAGGGAAACAATATAATGGGAAGCACTGAGGTTTACAATCGAGGTTAGCACGTGCATGGTCCGCTGTCTAATAGCACATTACCGTGCAATTGCAGGAACCATTCTAATACTTAGGTTTTTAACAATTTGGTCTTGCACATGTAGGTCCTGCTGTTAGAGGTTTTGACGCACTGTTCGACCCTTTTTGCATATGGGGAAATGAGTTGTCCATGAATATCAATCAAGTCAAGAAACTCAAAAGATTGTTAGGATAAAGAAATTGGCGACAAAAAACAAAAAGATCGTTGTCTGCACAATGAAGAAGACATCGGTTCACTACAAGATGATACTAACTATCATACCTTGTCTTTTTTATTCCTTTGCCCCATTTCCAATATAGAGAAGATATTTATGCACATCCTTGTTTTCAAGCCTTTCCAAAACAGTTCACTAATGATTACCTCTCAAACCACCTGTATGGAGAGGAGGCGAGGAAGGTATTCATGCAAAACCCAAGGTTCAATATTGAAGTGTTCTTGAAGAGGACGAAGGATGGATGGTCAATCATCCACAGGCACTGGCCTAAAGTTGCAAAGACCTTCAACATCAATGAAGGCTCAATATTTGCCTTTCTTCAGTAGTTTTCCAGATGAGATGCATCTGTCTATATACCATCTATGATGCTAATTTCGAAAGGTTCTAGATGTTGCATGTGAAACTTGGTGCTGGTGCAGTTGTGTAATGGGGTAGCTGAGTGCTGAAGCTATATCATGTTGTAGTTTGATGTATTTCAATTATGAAATCCTGCTTCAATATGGGAATGAAATATATTATGTGTTTAATATGAATGTCAATTAGATTAATAACTGGATTATTAATAATAGGGAAATTAGCCTGCTAATGGCGAATCATCCTGCTAATTGGTTTTTGCTATTGCAAACGGTTATTGAGAAAATACCATGGGCGATGACCTAAGGCAACGCACACTGTTTCTAGGTATAAACCGTGTTGGATCGTTGAACAATCACACACGGCATTCTCTTCAAAACTGTTTGCATTAGGCCACCTTGCGCAAATGTTTACCGCATAAAAACTATGTGTGATGGATAGCCTTTGCCACACAGTTTCTTCTACACACCGTGTGTGATGCATTCAATAACGCAAATGATATTTTTTTAATATTGTGTGCGATGGTAACGCCATCACAAACAATTTAATGGGGAAAATTGTGTGTGATGTACCTATGAACGGAAATGTTTACCTTGCAGCGACTATGTGGGATATATATACGAACGGAAACGTTTCGCGAGGACTGACTGTGTGGGATATACTTACGACCGGAAATGATTTCGCCTGTATAATTGTATTTTTTGAGCACTACTATACATATAACCGTATTTGGTCGCTCGCTGGTTGCACACGACCTCATTTTGCCGAGCGTGTGTGCTAGGAGGGCATATCCCCGACGGTTTCTGGGTCGTGTGGGAAGGACCCCCTAATTGCCCACACTCACTAGGCGACGGTTCCAAATGCCATCGCGGAAAGGGGTTTTAAACCGTTTGTATAGCACCGACGCATACTAGTGACTCGAGACGCATCAATAGGGAATCACAAACATTAACACCAACATTCTTTCTAGAACATAATTACTCATTAACATGACTCACATATCACTATCAACAGATCGCAAAACTATTACAAAGAATCAAGTTTATGTTGTCCAATGAACTTCATGAAAGTTTTTGTTATATCCCCCTTGGATATCTATCATTTTGGGACTAATTTCATATGTTGCTATTGATAGCTCAAACAAATCCAAGTGAAGAACATGAGCATAAAATTTTCTTCTCTCAAAATAATTTAAGTTAAGCAAGAGAGAATTCCTTAAAAACTTTAGTATCATACAAGACGCTCCAAGCAAAATTCATGATATGTGACGAATAAAAATATATCTCCAAGTAAAATACCGGCTGTCGTTAGAAGAAAGAGGGGATGCCACTCGGGCATCCCCGAGCTTAGTTTCTTGCTTCTCTTTTAGATAATAGCTTGGGATGCCATGGGGCATCCCCAAGCTTAATCTCTTCTTACCCTTATTCCTTCATCCATCGTGATCTCTCCCAAAACTTGAAAACTTCAATCACACAAAACTCAACAAAACCTTCGTGATATCTGTTAGTATAAAAAAGCAAATCACTACTCTAACTACTGTTGCAAACCATTTCATATTTTATTTTTGCATTATATCTACTATATTCCAACTTTACTATAGATTATACCCTCCAATACAAATCATAGATTCATCGAAATAAGCACATAACACAAAGAAAACATAATCTATCAAAAACAGAACAATCGGTAGTATTCAGGGAATTTCGTATACTTCTGTAACTCCAAAAAATGTGAAAAATTAGGACAATGCGGGTAATTTGTATATGAATGTTGTGTAAACAATTCAGAGCAAAAGCACATTTCTGTGACTTATGAAAATTATTTTACTGGGCCTAAAAGTTTCTTTTTTTCAACAAGATCAAATCAACTATCACCCAACTTGACCCCAAAGGCTTTGCTTGGCACAAACACTAACTAAAAAACACAATCACAACAGAGGCATAATTGTGCAAACACTCAAAAACAGAAAGAAAAGACAAAACAAATTTTATTCATTGGGTTTTCCTCCCAACAAGCGCTTTCATTTTACGTCCCTAGCTAGGCATAATGCAAAGATCTAAGTATTGTCGTCTTTGTTTGTAGATCCAGAAGATGCCCTCATGATTGATTCATAAGGTGGATTAATTCTTGTTCTAGGGAAGTGTTCCATACCCTTCCTTCGTGGGAATTGAAATTTCATATGGCCCTCTTTCATATCAATCACGACATCGATAGTACATAAAAACGGTCTACCAAGAATAATTGGACAAGACGGATTGCAATCAATATCAAGAACAATAAAATCTATGGGCACATAATTCCTATTTTCAAGAATAAGAACATCATTAATTCTTCCCATAGGCTTTTTAATAGTAGAATCCTCCAAGTGCAAATTTAGAGAACACTCTTCAATATCGGTAAGACCAAGCACATCACCTAAAGATTTCAGAATTGTGGAAACACTAGCACCCAAGTCACATAAAGCAAAACACTCATAATTTTTAATCATGACTTTGAGAGTAGGTTCCCATTCATCATGTAATTTTCTAGGAATTGAAATCTCTAATTCCAACTTTTCTTCCAAAGCTTTCATCATAGCATCAACAATATGTTTAGTGAAAGATTTATTTTGTTCATAAGCATGGGGTGAATTTATCATGGATTGCAACAAAGAAATACAATTAATCAAAGAGAAATTATCATAATTAAATTCTTTGCAATCCAAAACAGTGGGCACATCACTAGTTGAAGTTTCGACCTCTCCAAACCCATTTTTATCAATTTTCTTAACAAGCACTCTCCAAATTATCGGGACGCCTTCTATCTAAAGTTGAATCTTCTCCAGTCCCTTTATCATCAATTTTAATATTACTAAACAAGGAATCAATAGAAGAAACACCAATCATTTTAAGATCTTCATCATTTTTATGAAAGTAATTGCTAGAAAACGCTTTTTCTTAAAATTCTCTTTTAGCTCTAAGCATAGCGGTTCTTTTCTTACTTTCATCAATAGAAACAAATAAAGCTTTAATGCATTCATAAACCTTGGGCACAAAATTTTCATCTTGAGATTTTCTACATCATGAGAAATTCTATCAATGCTTCTAGACATATCATCAATCTTATTCAAATTTTCTTCTATTATAGCATTGAAAACCTTCTGAGTATTGATAAATTATTTAATATTATTCTCAAGATCAGAGGTGTTCCTATTATTATTATAAGAAGGATTCACCATAGGAATTACCATAATTATTAGAGGAATTACTGAAAAGTCCTAGGATTAAAATTACCTCTATAAGCATTGTCATTGAAATTGTCCGCGAGATAAATTCACATCTACGGCATCACTATTTTTCTCAATCAAAGTAGACAAAGGCACATCATTAAAATCAATAGGAGCACTTTTATGAGCAACCAATTTCAAAAGAGCATCAACTTTTTCACTCAAAGAAGAAATTTCTTCAACCGAATTAAGTTTTTTACTAGTAGGAGTTCTTTCAGTATGCCATTGTGAATCATTTGCCATGATATTATCAAGAAATTTGGTAGCTTCACCCAAAGTAATTTCCATAAAAGTACCACCCGCAGCGGAATCTAAAAGATTACAAGAACAAAATTCAACTCCGCATAATTTTTTTGTATGATCATCCAAAGATTTAACCCATGAGTTGGATAATTCCTTAGCATTAATTTCATCCATTCCCAAGATTGTGCACATCATTGTCCACATCTTCACAATATCATTGTCCACATCTTTACTCTTTTGCATATCGCATATTTCCATGAATGTGTTAAGATTGGACACGACATCCTCACTAGGAGCACTGGAAAATTGATCTTTCATAAGAAGATTCAACAAAGCGACATTAATATCACAAGACTCCATACTAGTGGCGGGAGGAGCAATCGGAGTGCTAATAAAATCATTGTTGTTGGTATTGGAGAAATCACACAACTTGGTGTTCTCTTGAGTCATCATGACTACACAACAAGATTATACTCAAAATCAGATCTCACGAGAAAACGGCAAACGAAAAAGAGGGCGAATAAAACGACAGATTTTCGTGAAGTGGGGGAGAGGAAAACGAGAGGCAAATGGCAGATAATGTAAATTGCAAGGAGATGACATCTGTGATTAGGAACTTTGTATATGTTGATGATATCTCACTACAAAAAAAGACACATTCGTGACATTTTGGGCCGAACAATTTTTTTCTGTCATACTTACGACACTTCTATGGCGGTAATTGTGACAAAACCCGGTATCATCATAGATGTGGTGGGCTCCTACTCCTATGACAAAAAAACATGATAGAAAATGGGCTTTTCATCCTGGGAGGGCCAGAGACGCAGCTGCATGACATTCTTTGGGCCGTCCATGATGGAAAAAACCATGGTAGAAGCGAGGGCGAGGAAAATATAGGGGAGTTTCCGGTTTACGGTGGGTGGTCGGGGGCCGAGCGATGCGCGTTTCTCTCATACCGTACGTGAATGCGTGCGAGGCGTTGGGCTCGAACTAAACCCGAGTGAGGCGTCGCCTAACTGAACCCGAGCGATTGCACTACAGGCTACGCATTACTGAGTCCGAGCGATCGAGCGATTCCTTCCTACTGTTGCTAACTGAAGCCGATCGATGCTGCCTCTGGATGAACAGTGAGCATTGCTGGGTGTTTGGATGAACAATGAGCGTTGCTGGGGAGTTTGGATGAATAGTTCCTGGTGGGGGTGGATGAACAGGACCCCGTGGTGTTGCCTCTGGATGAACAGGACCCCAATCGATCGAGCCGGTTGGGGCTAGATGAACATGACCCCGTGGAGGGCTGGATGAACAGGACGACCCCGTGGGGGGCTGGATGAATAGTAGACGGTGGAGGGCTGGATGAACAGTAGACGATGGAGGGCTGGATGAAAAGGAGCCCGTGGAGAGGTCTAGTTGAATAGTAGCCGGTGGCGTAGCGCACGGTGGAGGCAGGATGAACATGAGCCCGTGGATGAACAATTGCAGGTGGAGGCTAGAGGAGGTCGACGGTGGATGAACAGTAGCCCGTGGAGGCTGGAGGAGGTCGACGGTGGAGATGGACAGTATCCCGTGGAGTCCCGTTTTGCGGTATGCCACATCCCTCCCGATGAACAGGACCCCCGTTTCTACCGTAGCGCTCCAACACAAGTCCGTTTCCTCCGTTTTGCGGTACGCCACACCCCTCCCAATCAACAGGATCCCGTTTCGACCGTAGGAGGTCCAACACAAGTCCATTTCCTCCGTTTTGCGGTATGCCAGACCCCCCCGATGAACAAGATCCTGTTTTGAACGTGGCCGGTCAAACACAAGGCTGTTTCCTCCATTGTGCGGTACGCTAGGCCTCGTTTCCAGAGGCTGTTCCGTCCAAGCCCTCCCGATGAACACGACGACACATTCTGTTCCGACCCAGCCAGTTGGCTCCCCATGAATACGACGACGATGCTACTTCTCCTTTCCGACCCAGCCATGTACACGAGCCCTGTCCGTACGTATGCGCGAGTAGGCGTTCGAGACCCCGCCCGTATGTACGTATGTGGCGTATTTTCTTTCTTGCACACTGGCCGCTGTACGTATGTGTACATGCTACATGTGCGCCTCTACTACGACACGTGCGCACCTCTACATCGACCAGTATGTATGTACATGTTCGCGACCAGAATGACAGCGCTACGTACGCTTCGACCAGGTGGGTCCCGACTGTCAGGCACTTCCTTGAGTGCGAAGATGTAGCTGGTGGGTCCCAGCAGTCAGGGGGGCGAATAATTTTTTTTGCCTGGACGCACTTCCTTGCGTGCGAAGATATAGCTGGTGGGTACCAGCAGTCAGGGGGGAAACTTTTTTTCGTGAAATACGGTGGCCCGTTCGGTGGGTCCCCACTGTCAGGTGGAGGAACCATTATTTTCCGTGTAATAAGGAGGCACTGACTTGCGACTGCCGTGGAGCCAGCTGTCAGCCTCTCCACGTACAGTACTCTTCGCGCCGCGCCGCGCCAACCAAGTTGACCACGCTGCGCCGAAAGCACCAGGGCGGTGGACGACGGTGAGGCCTAGGAAGGGGACGACACGGAGCCGGGGAAGACGTGGCAGTGGATGCCCGCGCGGAGAGGAGTATGTGGGTTCACTGGTTTGGCTGCGGTGTGTGGCTTCCGTTGCTGCAGAATAACAAGGGGTGTGGGTGAGTAGAGGGATGGCCTGGCCAGCGGTGGGAGTAGTAAGGGGCGGTGAGGCCTCCGCGACATCACAGCCGACCACGGGAGGCAGGAGCACACGGCATGACCAGCGCTGCTTTGGGTGGCTGGAGCAAGAACACCAGAGGTTGAAGAAGCTCTACGGCCGTTGGATTGACATCGTACGGTCACTGCGGCTAGAATCGTTTATATTGACTAAGTTGACAAAGCCCTTGGCATGCATCAACTTAGTAGGCCCACAGGTCAGCCTCCGAAACGGTGCGCTCTAGATGTCAGGGGGAGGAATCATTTTTTGGTCGGCTGAAGCAAGAATATCCGATATTGAAGAAGAAGCACGACATCCATTGGATGGACATCCAACAGCCACATCTGCTAGAACCGTGTGTTGACAAAGCCTTGCATGCGCGTCAACTTAGAAGGCCCACAAGTGTGTGGCAGAGAACATATAGCCCATTTGCGATTTGTAAGAATGTACAACCCATTTTTTTAATTCTAATGGAATTTACTATAGCCCATTTACAGTTTGTTAAAAGTACAACCCAACTTCTAGCTAGGACAACGATTAATAATTTCAACCAACCGCTCAAAACAGAATTAAAAAAAAATTCCCACATTTTGATGGGATCCGAAATATTTTTATCCCAAATTTCAAGTCAGATTAAATATAATTTCAAAATAAAGTTGTATGACGTTAAAATCCAATGAAATATTGTGCGCGCAACAAGTAATGAAATTAAAATTTTGAAATTCCAAAAATAATATATGTTTTAAACTAATTACGCGTTTGGTGCATTTTTTATAGTTACTGCCCATTTATTATAATTACATCCCATTTATTATTTCTTAAAGTCCATATTCATGTTAAGCCTAATGCATACCTCCTTGGAAAGTTTGCAGCCTAGCGGGGCGGAGAATAACAAGTTGACCCGGATATTGTGTACAACTGTCGGCCAGTTGCATTGCTGATGTTGAAAAAAAGGCCTGTGTACTACTATACAACCTAACATGGCTACTTAGCCCACATTCAGCGACGCTAGAAAGGCCCAAACAAGGCTTCTGTACAACTTTTTGAAGTAACTGAGCTCAATTAATAACTTAAGAAAAAAGTTAGATTACAGTGGAACCTAATTAAAAGTTGTCACAAGCAAAGAAATAATTCAACGGGTCCCACTTGTGCGTGTGTGCGCATGCGCGTGCGCGCGCGCTGTGTGTGTGTGCGCGCGCGCGCGCGCGTGTGTGTGTGTGTGTGTGTGTGTGAGAGAGAGAGAGAGAGCCCCATCGGTCGATGCTCGTAAATACATCTTTCAGCCATATGCATTGCTGATGCTCAGTAAAAACTTATATAGTTGACACAATCATATAGAACATCATAGCACACTTAACTTGCATACAAAAATTTCATGCAGGCGGCACAATCTGGATAGAAGCAGTGGATCGCTACGGGTAGGTCTATGTTGAAACCAACGAACTTGTACATAACGGTTCATCATCTTTATCAATAATGGGGAAATATCTTGAATGTTGTGCAAAGAAAACAGACAGACAACACAATAAGTTCTGCTAGCACATTAAGTTGACATACAACCCTTTCTAAAAAAAGTTCAGGTACAAAATTATAACAGGTTAGGATCAATTGTACTGGCACATCAGTGCTTCACACCAATAGCTCAGATTTAAGTAGTATCTGACAAGATTCAGTTGTTATCTCAAATTAGAGCACATCCAGGCAGCCAGCCCAGCGTCTTCTCCCAAAGAAGCATTGGCCTCCACCGCGATATGGAGTAGGCCCTATGCCATCCATTGTTCCGAGCATCACGGGGAAAATCTGACATTGACTCCTGTAATGGACGTCATCGACGGACCCTGGCACCAGTGGCGGCGGCAGGACTTCGATTGATGGATTGACCGCTTCTTCGACATGCATGAACACTCGATACAGGTACATCCCTAACGTGGTCCGCAGCGGCCTTCGTGGCGACGAATAGAACAACCCCGGTTCCTACACCGGTATCTCAACATCAATCACCTTCGGTATGGTGGACGGCTTCTTCATCCATGCCATAACCGTCAGAGCCCAGATGTCTGGAGGAACAAACATACATACGAGCTCACCTCCAAGGTCATTGATAAGCTCATTCATGGACTCGCTGTTCCAAGCACGTCGAGGCATGCCGTGGAAGGTAAGCTTTATTAAAAACACAAGCTCAGAGGGCACCGAGCCACATCCTGGGTGCCACCGATCAAAGCTCACTAGCGCGCCATCACAGAACTAACGCCAGGAAGATTCGAACACACGACTGCAGTCGAAAGTTGTCTGGAACCTGATGAAGAAATCAGCCGGTGGTTGACAGAATTCAATGAGCAAGTCACTTATTTGGATGCCGTGTGCAATGCCAAGAGATTTGACAAGGTCGTCTAGCGAGATGGGAGGCCGGTCGCTGTTGATGGTTACCATTAGCACATTGCCGGCAAACTAGTCATTAAGCACCGCCACGCCACTGTTGAGCGACAACACACAATGACCGAAGGCAGGACGGACCTTAGGATCTCCGACTTGGAGATCCGCGTTGACCGGCGACATGATAGTGCGCTTGAGTACAGGGAGTACAGAAGGGGGATTTGGGGGAACTCGAGTAGGAATCGAGATTCCAGAGGTGGGGGAGGGGCCGGAGATTGGGGATGAAAAGGTAGCATGAATTTTGAACATGCGCCAATATGCTCTAGCCGCGCTAGCGCACGAAAACACCGGTGGCGCCCACATGTCGGCCAAAGAGTGCTTATTCTTTCTTTTTTGGAGAGCCTAGCCTCTTTTTTGAGGATCTTTTGAGAGCCCGGCTTGAGAGTCATAATTGACCTGTTTGGCATTGTGTTACTACTCAGCCCATATTCAATGATACCTCACTGGACCAAACAAGTGTACATCATAGAAAAGACACTGAGCTCAAATTATATAACGTGAAAAAAAGAGATATACTCTGAACATTGGAGAATGGTGATGCCCTCATTTAGCCCACCAGTAGTTGGAGACAATAAATAGTTCGAAACAACGATATATACAACATTCAAACACTGACTAGTGACTACTACTGACATAAACAACAAGACATGATAGTTCATAAGGAGTCTTGCTACACCACCAAAACGCATCCATCTGCAACGCTCAGACTCTCGTGATCCAGACGAGAATGACATTCTAAACAGAGGCAACTATTACATAGTAAGAGTGACATAGACGAGGATGACGAAATGACAAGGAATATGCATAACAAAAGAAAGAACTACCCATCCAGAACCAGCAGCAAAGACAACAGTCATTCGAAGAGATGATCCAACACCATCATAATTTGCAGCCCCGCTTCAGCGTCCAGTGATCTGGAGACACCAGTACTCCACCCTTTCGACGCAACAACCCAATTACCTATCAACCTGAAGGCTTGAACCACATCATTGCCTGTCGTAATTGAGACATCCAAGGATCAAAATTAATCCGGATGCCTTTGTCATTCTCACCTTCTTTTGGTTGTAGGCTGTATTGTTGATAATCAGGCGAGTTTGCTCCCGACTCCTAGGGCTCGCCATGTAGACACAGTTTTCCGTAGAAAATAGAGCCTCTCTACCATCAAGGTCCTTGCCAACGGTGATCTCGTGGTTAATCGGATAATTGAGTCCGAGAAATAGAGAGTGTGAACCAAGGCTATTTACCCGCCTCCAACTAAAAAATCCTGAAGGCACCAACAAGCTGGTATCCTGCTCATAGACGTAACAGCCACTGTCCGGATACTCACGTATTTCACGGTGCTTGTATACAGTGGGGTTTTTGCAATATAAATTCTCCGGCTCATGTGTTCGAATGATCATCAGTCTTTTGCCATCGTCTGATCTAGCGGGGAACCAGTTGTGCTTCCCTGTTTTTGGTAAAGGTGGTGTGATTACAAAGGACAGTAACTGTAGGGACACTGCATCATGTAAAAAAGGACAGGCATTGTTAATTTAAGATCAACATTGTTCAGAGTATGAGTAGGATAATGCAAGAAACATCATTGATATGTCCTTGTTGGAATTGGGAGGAAAATACAGGGAAATGTATACTGGGTTCGAAAATATAGAAGTGCCATGCATTGTTATACTCATGTTATCTCGCAATCGATTCTTCACAGGAAACTACCATGTCATGCATGTTATGTAATCATGTTCTGTCCTCACAAAAAAATTCTTCAAGGTAACTAATAGACCATGCATTGTTATATACTCATGTTCTGTGGGCAAATTTTTTGTGAGGATATTATTCTAGCCATTGATTGTTGAAGGGCGAATATAGGTATGTACACATGGTAAGCATTACAGGATTTCACTACTTCCCAATATAGAGTTCTCCATATGCATGTTTAGATGAAACCAACGGTGTGGTGCATGTTTCTACATCATGAAAATGAGGAAACTAACATGGCCATTGATACACACTCATATTTAGTAGTAGTATATAGATTACTGTAATATCCATATTTTCCTAACCGTTTGATTATTAAGGGGTACACATTGGCTATAATGACATGGTCACAATTGCATGAATTAACTGATTCCAAATATAGCTGATTTACGGCGTCTCTAATACATTGCCATAGTTCTACTCAAATTCTGCTCAAAGAGGGATATGCCAATCATCGCAAAAAGTTCAAACAGTGTCATGGTGTCATCATTAACATGAGATGGAAACAACTTACACGCGCAGTCCCAGCAATACGTGGTGCCATCTGCTTTGTTGATCGTGTAGATGATGCCATTGTGTTCAATAGCATCACAGAAGTGTGTATCAACTTTCACGATGATCCACTGCGAGCTGAGTTATCTCCAGCTAAAGAAGACACCGACGTAAAGATAGGCGAGTCCGCGGTCGAACAAGTCAATTAGCTTGAAGTCTGCATAATTCGCATGTCGTGTGGGCACTTGGCAGATTACAATCTTCTGCAAAACAAGGTCCGTCCAACTGACGTGGTAATCTATATGACTTGGACCATGATGGTAAAACTCTATTTAGTCCAACGGAGGAAGGATAATCTCATGGGAGGTCTGGAAGTTCACGACCACCAACTTTTTATAGTCTTCTCTGAAGGCAGCCATCCAGTGGGAGTTCATGCCAACCCAGTACATACCTGCCAAGAAGTTTCAGGCGACGGTGATCGGATTGAAGTTGAGGGAAATAATGTACGACGACCCACTACATACCCGCAAAGAAGTTTCGGCTAATGGAGATTGGATTGAAGTCGAGGGGCATCATGTACGCCTTCGTATCATGGTGAGCCAATCTCGCAAGACCAAATAGCAGCAAGCAGGGTGTCTTGAAAAGCTTAGGCCTCGCTTCGATGAAGGCCGTGTGCATGTCCCTCGAGCATGCAACCAGCCGCAGGGCGCTCAACATATCCATACACGAACAACAGAGGTCGAGGATGTCACTTGGGAGATTGCTCCAATCGCGGCTCATCTGGATGTTGCGCGGTTTGCGTTTGACCATGGTGGAGTTTGGAAGGTGGGGTTTTTTTGGGGGCTTGATTTGGGGGGAGAAGGCTGTCGGTGCTGGAGCGGCTAGCGAGGGAATAGTTGTACCGGGGGAGGCGAGCGAGGCGACGGTACACGGGGGCACAGTGAGATGGAGACGGAGACGGAGATGGAGATGGAGATGGAGTTGTGATATGGGAGGGGAGAAGGAGACGAGTCGAGGCATGCTAATGTGATGTACAGCTGCGGCGACAGACTGCACAGTGCATAGGGTGAGGCTGACTTTGGTACCCCGAACACGCCGCCTGGACTAGTGTGAGGCGTAGGGTGTTGTCACTTCACTGTGAGGACCGGATGAATAGTATTTTGACCATCAAGTGTACCACAGTTGTACTACTACTACTATTAGTAGGAACATGAGTACTCCAGTACTGTATAGCGGAAATAGGTCTCCTGTGCTAGCATACCTATTCACTTCATCCTCCAGGTATCATCCATATTGCAAGCAGAACCAAATTCTCGTGCATACGGGAGCGCGAAGATGGGCCTTTAATGAGGATAATCGTGTACTCCCTCCGTCTAGGTGAGCGCAACCTAGGTGGCTGTAGATTGGAAGAGAAAGAGCACCTGGACGAGCAAACTTCCAACCACGACACTGTTACAAATGGAAGAAAAATCAGCAATTAATACATAGTTATAAGGATGCCTTTTTAGCTCTCCAAGCAGGCCCCATCAACGCCCTGCCGTGATGCATGAAGTGGTCGTTCTGGTGCATCAAGGACGGCATGTAGATCATTACACACTTGAGAAGAGGAAAAATGGAAAGGTAGAACGCGGCAGCAGAGGAAGAGAACACTGGCTAAGGAGGCTGGGAGGGGATCGAGCAGGAAGTTAATGTTCCATGCCTAAAGGTTTTGGGAAAACCTGATTTTCATAAGGTGACTTACTGACCTAGACGGAGGGAGTATTCCTTAACCAGAGAATGTTGTGTCTCCCACGCACGCGCCAATATCCATCTGAACCAGCTACGACACATTTTTTTATCTGTTTCCATAGGTCCCACCTATCAGGAAGGATGGGAACATACACGAATAGGTACGACTCATCAGTCTACCCGCATAGCCTTGTCGTTTAGTCTACCTAGCCGTCTAATCAACTACCTGCACGCCACTTCTCCCATTTACTTCTCCATCGGGAACCGATTTTCCTCGGCTTCTTCACCTCCCCTTCATTTTCATTTGCATCCAAACCCCACTGCGTTCACATTGTTTTAACCTCTTTAAATAATCATCTACTACTTTAGTTAGACTAGCCATCTAATCCTAATTATCCAAACCATAGCCCTCCATTCTAGCGGTTCCAAATGGAGAAAGAGATCGAGATGCAGATTTTTAGCGTCCTACATGTCCTCGTCGAAGGCTCGTTGAGCATAGTTGCCACCGTCACCGTCCACCCAAGGGTTGTTCCGGAGTGGATCAACATTGTGTCTAACTCCCTTGAAAAGGTAGAGACAAGGGTCATCGGTCTCGACGCAGAGTACACGGAGCGTCCACTGGGAAGATCCAAGTCGTAGCTGTCCTTCAGCTATGCCTCGAAAGATGATGTTTTGGTGTACCACATCATACACACGCCCTCCATACCATGTGAGCTTCCCGATTTCTTGTCTCGGGAGGACATATACTTCTGTGGGGCAGCCATGAATGGGGACAAACAGAAGCTGGAGCCGTATACCCTTGATTTGAAAAAGCATCGCTGACCTACAAACCAGAATCAAAATTCCTGTAGAAGATTGTGAGAAACAGACACCATCCCTATTCGATGTAGCAAATTTTGTGCTCGGTACAAATCTTTAGAAGGGTGACGAGACGGTGGCATTAAGGTTGTCTAGATGGGAGAATTATCCATTGATGTACAAGCGGATAAAATATGCTGCCCTCGATGCCCGTGTGAGTTTCAAGATAGCTGCAAGGTTCGAAGAGCTTGTTGCGAAGCCATCTCCCACAGAAAATAATAATAATAAGAAGAAGAATAAGAAGAAGAAGAAGAAGAAGAAGAAAGGCTGCACCAGCAGGACGGCATTATGGATGGATGAACTATTTCCTCTCTTGTAAAAAAATTATTCCCTCTCGGTGTATATTGATATAGATGGACTATTTAGATGGTGCGCATGTCTTTGGAACAAGTAGTAGCATGGGTCTGTTTGACTATAAGGAACTATTTGTCCACCTAGCTTTCTCTACTACTCCTTCCAGTGATCGGTATGCAATGCATGTGTCCATAGACATGACAGCTTGTCCATGGAAGTTCAACTACGACTACCATCACATTTCATCCACTGCCACTCGCGATTCCCACGATGCTACTCCAACCCACGACATCACGTCCCCTGACGTGCGCCTCACCCCTCTTGGCCGCACCGCCCCTCTGCCTCTGTGTGCATGACATGTGGGCCGCCTAAAATGCGGCGAGCATCAAGTTTCTACCACAGCCACACGCGATTCCCACGACGCCGCTCGAAGCCATGACACCACACCTCCCCCGACCTACGGCTCACCCCTCTCGGCCCCACTGCCCCTCTGCCTCCGGGAGCATTACATGTGGACCAGTCACCTATCGGTTCCACATGTTATTGACTCAAAGGCAGGTGTAGTAAGGCGATGAAGCTCAGTCCCGAGGGCCCTCAGAGGGAAATGTAACTCCTGTGCTAGGCCCGGTGGTGCTACCGCTACACGAACTCGTGCCAAACTCGAGATTTGTTTCTTTACTATACATGCATGCAACAATTTAATGGACATTGTAATCTCAACATGTGATGGGGAGCTCTAAATTTGAATTTGGAACTTGTAAAATGAAAAGATTCAAAACAAATAAACCAGGAGAGAGGGAGTATATCGTGGGATGTGTCCCATACGAAATAAGTCCCCTGGATTGTCACCACGAAGATACGGTTAGAAAGGAGCACATCGTCTTCGTACTCTTACGACAACAAATCAGCCACAGACAACATGGTCCGCCTTTGACTGCCATGTGCAAGGTTCATGCTATCTTATTCAATCTCACCATTGTTCCATCGTACCAATTCTTGCGGTGGCCCATTGCATGGCTGATCCCAATGTTGGACAAAGGTTCTATGGGAACGGTGTCACCATTGTTAATGTTGTGCAAATTGATGTTGGTACCCTCCCATACATATGCAAGCCAATCTCCACTCGCACCGAGCCTAACCTTTGAAATAGTGGGCAGGGGGAGAATTAGGAAATGGACACGGAAGTAGTCTTTAGAATGCATTTACTGTGTGATCAAACTCATCTTACCTGCTCATCGGAGAAAATGCGAGTGCCCCTCAACGTCAGCATCAGAAGGTGTGTCAACTTGCAACTAAGGCCACACCGCTCTGGAGAGACCCCCAAGGAAACATCCTCGTGCATTCCATGGAACATCAAGATGCATTTGTATGAGTAGTTTATCTTGTGAGAGAAAAGGATGAACGAGGTAAGGCCTCTAGAGATAGAGATAAACACTACTACTAGCAATGTGCTGGCCCGTGCGTTGCAATGGATCCAAAGTAGTAGAATAATACTTGTTCACGTGCTTGAAATATAAACACTCTAGTTTTGATATACATGTGTCAGCATACATGAAAGCTTGTCCATGGAAGTTGAACCACGGCGATCATCACGTTTCTTGTTTCTATCACTGGCACACCCACATGCGATTCCCACACCGCCGTCGTCGGTGTCAAAACCGGCGGATCTCGGGTAGGGGGTCCCAAAATGTGCGTCTAAGGCTAATGGTAACAGGAGGCGGGGGACACAATGTTTACCCTAGTTCAGGCCCTCTCTATGGAGGTAATACCCTACTTCCTGCTTGATTGATCTTGATGATATGAGTATTACAAGAGTTGATCTACCACGAGATCGTAGAGGCTAAACCCTAGAAGCTAGCCTATGATTATGATTATTTATATCCTACGGACTAAACCCTCCGGTTTATATAGACACCGAAGGGCGCTAGGGTTACATTACACATAGTCGGTTACAGAGAAGGAAATCTACGTAGCCGAATTGCCAAGCTTGCCTTCCACGCAAGGGAGAATCCCACCTAGACACGGGACGAAGTCTTCAGTCTTGTATCTTCATAGTCCAATAGTCCGGCATAAGCATATAGTCCGGCTGTCCGAGGACCCCCTAATCCTGGACTACCTCAGTAGCCCCTGAACCAGGCTTCAATGATGATGAGTTCGGTGCGTAGATTGTCTTTGACATTGCAAGGCGGGTTCCTTCTCCAAATACTCCAAAGAAGATCTTGAACACAAGAATCGTGTCCGGCTCTGCAAAACAAATTCCACATACCACCATAGAGAGCACAATATTCCACGAATCTAATATGCTGACAACTTTTCCATAGCATGATATCACGCCGCGGCCCGGTTATTATTCAAACCGTTTTTCTCGACCTAGCAATAGACGTCTTGCGAGGCGGTTTTATTGGCACGTCTTGTGTAAACAGAGATCGTGTCCCCCTTTTCATGGGATTCTCATCAATATGGGCGTGGGTAACCTAACCGCTCCATTAGTATGACTACTTGGTTTAGGCAAGTTCCAAAACGGCCGCGCGGAGGACGCTTGAGATTCTTCCTCTATATAAAGAGGTTAAGACCTGTCCTTTTCTTTCCATGCCTGATCCTTCCCTTCTCCCACCTCGAGTTCCAACACCCAAGGTTTAGTCTAAGCGCTCCGGACCTTCAACCATGTCTGGATACAACCTTCGAGGCTGGTGGATGGCCTCTTCCGTCACAGAGGAGGATATCAAGAAGCTTAGGGGGGCTAGGTATCTGACCGCCGAAATCCTTCACAGGCTTCATGCTCAAGGGCAGTTTATCCCTACTCCCGAACCCAACGAGAGTGTTGTATTTATCTCCCACTTCCTTTGAGGGCTAGGCTTTGGTCTTCATCCCTTCGTTAGAGGGCTCATGTTCTATTACGGGCTATATTTTCACGATCTAGCTCCAGATTCCTTCCTCCACATCTCGACGTTCATCATTGTGTGTGAAGCCTTCCTCTGCATTACCCCACACTTCGGCTTATGGCTCAAGACCTTCAACGTGAAGCCGAAAATGATCAACGGGCGACACGCGAAGTGCGGAGGTGCTACGATAAGCAAAAGTGTCGATGCTTTATGGCCAAAGGGCTCTTTCCCGGATGTTTCTGACCTATGGCAACGGGAGTGGTTTTACGTCACCGTACCTCGAGGAAGGAAGTGGGTGGACGCCCGGCCTTCCGCTCTGTCCCTCCACCACAGCTTGCATCATGGGTCAACAAGGGGCTGGACTGGGATCGGTTAACGACGTGCCGATATTGCAAACCCGCATTCGGGATCTCCTCAAGAAGGATATTAGTCTTGTCAAAGTAATTCAAGTAATGCTAGTTCGTCGGGCCTTGCCGTGTTAGCGTTGATCTCTCCGTATGTGGGAGTTCAACCCGGAAGGGCCGCCTACTATTCAACACTTCTTCAGCAGGATGCCCGAATGAATGTATCAGTTATTCTTCGGACCACGAATAAAGTGTCCGGTCACACCACAGAGGATGCGCGCCTCGACTACAATCGTCCAGATACCCAGGTAAATAATTCCACGACCAAACATGCTATCATTATACTTCGTCACAACATTACTATGAAAAACCACCCTCGGCCAGGACTGGATAAGAAAGGCAAAGAGGATTAGGTGTTCGACCCCTCTTCCCGAAGATTCGCCGGATCCTGTAATAACCAGTATGCTAGCTCGCGCACCTTATCAAGTGCCATCACGGGAGGACAAGGAGAGGAAAGGGGAAGCCAAAGGTGGACTTCATGCTGGAGGTAAGTCACGCATCCCAACTGGGGAAGTCAATACCCCCGTGTCGGAGGATGAACGGGGAGGAGAATCTAGCGTCCCCTCTCCCCATGGGAAGAAGAGGACCGCCCCTGAGGACTTGGAAGTAGAGGTCTCCAAGCTAGGGAAGAAACCTTCATCAGGGGTTCCTACCCCGGAGGGCAACATTGCTGCACAATGCCCACAATGAGGCCATCCATTAACTTAGCCGTAAGTGAACAAAGGTAATTAATAAGCATACCCCATTCTTTTCCTGGGAACAATGACCGAGACATATGTTTTGCAGTTCGGCTCATAGCCTCCCTTCACAATGTTCGTCCTCGGGGGATCTTCTTCTGGAGATGATGGAGGGTGAAATGCCTCCTCATACTTTTCCACCTCATGAGGCGGTCGATCCTAAGGTGCCATCCCGGAGGATTTCTCCCGATCCGCAAAGGCTGGAAGGTAACTCTTCGGCCGCCCGAAGTCCGGGGTTTTCGGCTCCTAGAGAGACCTAAAGAAAAAGCCCCGAACTGTTCGATATACAACCAGACACATTGACGGGTCTTCTGCAGCAAGCGGCTATCTCAGAGGCACATCATACTTTAATGGGTACGGTGGTTGAGAAGATATCATCCGTGAAAAGCGGGTTGAATGAGTCTTTTACGAGCCTGCTAAGAGGCTTTGAGGTACGCTAAGTGACATTCTTTGATTGTACCATATGTGCAAGGTGCACTTTGTATAGGTAGTAGCCCCTGAGACTCTGGTTGCCATCCAGATGAGGTGAGCAGAGGATCATAGCCTTTGGTAATGATGGTGCCAATTTTTTGTGCAGGCGGCTACAGATCCGGCTGCTGACCGGACTGCTGAATTTGCCGAATTGAAGCGGCAACTTGACGTGGCAGATGCAGATATCACGTTTGTGAACAAGCGGCTTGACGAGGGACAGGATATGTATATTTGGGTGGCCAGCAAATATTAATAGAAGCATGATGCTAGGATTTATAATATGCTTTGACTGCATATGGTGCTGCCGCTGTGGAGACCCTTCGGGCACAGCTTGCCCGGGCCAAGGAGCAAGCTAGGAGAAGCGAGCACAATGGGCATGAGCCCATGACCAAATAGTCACCGGCCGGCTGCCGGCGACGAGCTCAGGCGGAGGCGCATTGGGGTGCTCGACGAGCTGGGTGCTACGTGGCATGGGAGGTTGAGCGTGTGCGTGCATCGGGTTCTTGGGAGCTCCAGGAATACGACGGCGACCTCAGGCGAGCGTGACAGTGGCTGTGGCCACGGCGGTGAGATGATCTATGGCGGCAAGCTCACAGCAATGGTGGTGACTAGCTACACACGAGCAGGCGATCTACCAGCAAGATAGGAGAGAGAGAGAGAGAGAGAGAGGGAGAGAGAGAGAGAAGCTCACCGAGCAGCACACGGAGGCCGGTGATTTGCTTAGTAGCAGCAGGAGTCGCTGGAGAGGAGGAAGATTGCCGGTGACCGATGAGGAATGGGGTGGCTCGATCTGCAGCCTGCGGAGCTTCTTGTCTTGCGCTTGTGGACAGGGATGAAGCAGACAACATTGGCAGAGACTGGTGGATCTTGGGTAGGGGGTCCCGAACTGTGCGTCTGAGGCTAATGGTAACAGGAGGCGGGGGACACAATGTTTACCCAGGTCGGGCCCTCTCTATGGAGGTAATACCCTACTTCTTTCTTGATTGATCTTGACGATATGAGTATTACAAGAGTTGATCTACCACCAGATCGCAGAGGCTAAACCCTAGAAGCTAGCCTATGATTCTGATTATTGTTATCCTATGGAGTATATAGACACCGGAGGGGGCTAGGGTTACATAGAGTCGGTTACAGAGAAGGAAATCTACATATCTGAATTTCCATGCTTGCCTTCCACGCAAAGGAGAGTCCCACCCGAACACGGGACGAAGTCTTCAGTCTTGTACCTTCATAGTCCAACAGTCCGGCATAAGCATATAGTCCGGCTGTTCGAGGACCCCCTAATCCTGGACTCCCTAAGTAGCCCCTGAACCAGGCTTCAATGACGATGAGTCCGGCGTGTAGATTGTCTTCGGCATTGCAAGGCGGGTTCCTGCTCCGAATACTCCAAAGAAGATCTTGAACACAAGAATCGTGTCCGGCTCCACAAAACAAATTCCACATACCACCGTAGAGAGCACAATATTCCACAAATCTAATCCGCTGACAACTTTTTCATAGCATGACATTACGCCGCGGCCCGGTCATTATTCGAACCGTTTTTCTCAACCTGCCACTGCACATCTTGCGAGGCGGTTTTATTGGCACGTCTTGTCAAAGCAAAGATCATGTCCCCTTATCACTGGATTGTCATCAATATGAGTGTGGCTAACCCAATCGCGCCATCAACACGGCGCTTGGGGAATAAGCGAGTTTCCAGGGCAAGTGGGAGGCGCATAGTTTCTACCGCCTTTATAAAGAGATAATGATTCTCCTTTTTCCCCCACGCCTTCTTCTTCCTCTGCTCATCCATTCTCGAGCTCCAACGCCCAAGCTTTCACCTTCTCCGCAAAGTCATCCCAAGTATGTCCGGAGCAGGAGGCAAGTGGATGGCCTCCTCCGTTACGGAGGAGGACATCACGAAGCTTCGGGGGCCTGGATACCTGTCAGCAAACATCGCGCATCAGCTTCCGGCCAAAGGGCAGATCATCCCTCCCCCAAAACCCCAGGAAATGGTAGTATTCATTCCTCACTTCGCCCGCGGACTGGGATTCCCCCTCCACCCATTTGTCCACGGACTTATGTTCTACTACGGGCTAGACTTCCATGATCTGGCCCCCAACTTTATCCTCAACATCTCGGCGTTTGTCGTCATGTGCGAGGCCTTCCTCTACATCACGCCCCACTTCGGCCTATGGTTGAAGACCTTCAACGTGAAGCCAAAGGTGGTGGGTGGCCAGCAAGCGGAGTGCGTGGGCGCCATGGTGGGCAAGATGCCCAATGTCACCTGGCCCAAAGGCTCCTTTGTGGAGACTGTGAAGGGGTGGCAATCGGGGTGGTTCTACATCACCGAGCCACGTGACACCAACTGGGCGGCGACCTCTGAATTTCGATCCGGCGTCCCCATGCGGCTCACCTCCTAGAAAGAGAAGGGCTTAGCCTGGGGCTCGGCGGTGGAGCTGACCGGACTTCAGACCTGCGTCCAAAATATGATAGGCAAGAAAATCAAGCTCGTTAACATGGTCCAGGTCATGCTCCTCTGCCAGATCCTTCCGTGTCAGAGATAGGCTTACAATCTGTGGGAGTTCGACCTGGCCGAACACCAGACGCTGCGAGAGCTCTTCAGCACGACGCACGAAGATGTATGGAAGGTGCTCTTCTAGGCCAACAAGGTCCCTCCACCTATAACCGAAGATCGCGCACTCAGCGCGAAACGCCAAGCCCATCCGGTGAGTTTTTATATTTTGCAAGATGTGCTTTTTACCAGCACATCTACGAGAGGAATCTAAGCCTCCATGCCGATTCAATCAGGACTGGGTAGCGATAGGGGAGCGGATTGACTGTCCGGCTCCGCTACCTGAAGATCCAGAATCGTCTCTTCTAACGAAGATGCTGTTTCCGGCGCCCTATGAGGTGCGGGAGAAGAAGGCCAAGAAGACGGCTGCGGGGACCAGGAAGGGTCTCCGGCGCAAGGATGCATCGGACGTGATGTCCGAAGACACCAAAATGCGCTCCTCCAACAAAGACGAGGAGGAGGAAGAAGAAATCTCTCTCCCCTCAACCGGGGGGAAAGAAGAGGAAGGCTGCCCCGCAGGGGGAGGCCGAGGTGTCGAAGAAGGGCAAGACCTTCCTTCTGGACCACTCCATCGCAGCCACCAACAGCGGCGAGGAGTGGGAGCCCGAGGACAAGACCCTGGCTAAGTCGTAAGTATCCGGACACGATAATACTTCCGATATGTTTGCTTTATGATTTCTTATTATGCCGAACGTGCACCTGCAGTCCGGCCAAATCCCACATCAAGGTATCTGCTTCGTCGGAGGGGTCTCTGGGCCCGTCGGCGATGAACAGCGATTCGCTTTCGACAGCCTCCTCCCCCAAGCCCGCGGACGACACCGAGCTGTTGTCTCGAAGGATACCGGGCCTAGGGAGACAGTTCCGGAGACACCCCCAGGCGAAATCCCAGTCGCCGGGCACATGGGGGGGAGACCCCCATGGACCTTGAAGGATACCGGGCCCAGGGGAGACAGTTCCGGAGACACCCCCAGGAGAAATCCTAGTCGCCGGGCACATGGGAGGGGGGGGGGGAGACCCCCATGGACTTCAATAATGGGGGCCGCAACCAGTTTGGCCCCCAGCCGAATACGGCTCCGAAACCCCAAGTGGTTCCGAACTCAGGCAGACAACCTCTTTCTAAGGGGGGTGAGCTGTTTGTACCGATAACTTCTGTCCATCCAGAGGCACCAGATAACTTGCTAGAAGCGCTTCGCGGCGCTTCCATTGATGAAGAACACCGTACCATTATGAGTACGGTGATTGAGAAGGTCCGGACCACCAAAAGCAGATTGACCAAAGCCTGCACCAGCATCCTAACAGGCTTTGAGGTAAGTAATAAAGTTTTGAGAGAGTATCACAATATAGACAGTAGCCCCCGATGCTCTGTTTGGTGTTCGAAAACAGAAGCTGAACAGAGGATCAATTAATGTTTGCAGGAGTCTAACAGAAGATGTCTTATGTGAATAAGCAAGTGTCGCTGCTGGCCGCTGTCGCTCGTACTATGGAGGTCTCTAGACTAAAGAAGAACCTCGAGCGAACCGAGGGAGAGCTTGGCCTCGTGAAGAGGCAACTCGAGGAAAGTCGAGGTACGCAATACCCCATCTATATATTGATAAAGGATAAATGGCTTCTACTAATAGAAGCGTCATGGAATTTATTAGGGGCCACGACCGTAGTGGCGGCCCTTAAGAAGGCGCTGACCGAGGCCGAAGACAAAGCGGCCAAGGAACACGCCGAGCGCGAGAAGCAGGAGGCCCAGTTTAATGAGGTCTAGCAAGGACTCCAGGATTTTTTCTAGAAATACGAGTCCTTGGAGCGTGACTCTAAGACTCAAGAGTTCGAGCTTGCTAAGGCCCTCCAGAGCGTGCAGGACGCCAAAGCCGAAGCCCAGAAGGCCCTCCAAGAGATTCATGTGGTCAAGAAGATTGCAGCGGGTAGGCATTCATTATGCAAAGCAAGCATGTGAAGGAGACTTTCCTTTTACTTACCCGAATTTGGAGCTCTCGAGGAGCGTTCGCAGATCTACCGTGCAACATATCTAAGGCCGAAGAGTTCTACCGAGCCAAAGAAGGGAGCTCGATGGAGAAGTTGTTCTGGTCTCAGTATCTTGGTACAGAACATCTGATGCCCTTGAGCGACCAACTGAAGCAACTGGTTGAACTGCACAAGGCGGCCGAACTGGCCATGAAGGACCTCATAGTCCGGCTGTGGCCTGCCGAGCCTATGCCCAGCAGCTACTTCGGTCTCGTGAAGCGGCTTGTGCGTGCCTGCCCACGGCTTGTAGTCATAAAGCGGCCAGTTTGCATTGAAGGTGTGCGCATGGCCTTCACCCGCGCAAAAGTGCACTTGGCGAAGATGGATGCCGAGAAGCTGATGACCGAAGGGCCACCAAAGGGCAAGGAGCACCGTCGGCCCGAAAATTACTATGACAGTGTCCTAAAGGGCTCCCGCCTTGTGGCGGAGCAATGTGCGAAGGATGTAATCTTTGAGTAAATGCACTCTTTTACTCCTGTAATATGAAACAAGTTCATTTGCGCAATATAACGCTTGTTGATTTAAAATTTTACCTCATGTGCAGCCTCTTACAAAATCTGAGTGTTGGCCAGTCATCGGCTTCTGCCCCCTTGTACATAGCACCGGGGTGTTCGAGATAAATCTAAACACTCCTTATCCAAATTTTTGGTCATTTAAGGAGGTGTTTAGCGCAACGAACAAGGCAATCGGACTATACAACTTTATCACCCTCACTTAGCCATAGAAGTTCTATAATTTTCAATTTTCGTGTAGTCCCTGGTATTCAGAAGGCCGAACTTGGGGCGCTATACATGCCTAAATCGGACAAAGACCGATTCCTCGCCTGAAGCGGAAAAAATCTTTAAGGATTTGAAACCTTTGAACAGCGACCAGCTCTCAGTGCATCATGAAAGTCAGTTTTCGGCTTTCTCTACTGAGGTGCTTGTCCGGAAGAACCATGACACAATCGCAGTAGTTCTCCATTTACTACCCTAGATGATATAGTGGAACGTAGGGTAGCAAGCACAGGAGCCGGGCAACCCAACTATTTACCCAAGACATGATTCGGAGCTGATGCATATAATGCTATAAGTTCGGGGTGCTGCACTGTCAAAAGTGTTTGGACTTTCTTGCCGTGTTATGGGGTACACTGAAGCCCCTGGCGAACTCAACGTACCAAAATGTAGGGGTGCGATTTATAATAAATAAACAGTTCAAAGGAAAAAAGGAAAAAAATGTAGTAATAAGCTGACGCTGCACATTATTTTCCATTGTCATTATACGTCAAGGCGTATGTATACAGGTTGTGCGATAAGCAAATAGGACTATTTGACATGCCCTAACCAAGAGCGAGCTGCGTGTGGGTATGTAAAACAGGTATAGCGATCGTTATCAGAGACCACCTGGGGATTCCTTTGTACGCCAAAGCTGCTTGCGTTCTTGGTGTTTCTGTCCCATGATGGGTTTGATAATCAGGTTATCGGAAAAGCCTCAAGAAGATAGGGACCTGAAAGAAAGAAAAAGGTGAAGGTATGCAGATTCTTGGGCGGTTGAGCCGCATTGTGGACCGCAGTCTAGATGTGCCTCCGTCTATGCCCATGATATTTTGAGTGCGTAGTTATGTACGCACGGCACAAATTTCACCGCTTGACTGGGATGATGACAGAGGCTGAATTGCTCGGCCAGCTCTGGATGGGCCAAACAATCCTGTTGTAGAGTACTCCGGGCTCGCTTGACGGTGCCCGGGGGATTTATTGCCGAGTTGAGGGTCTCCCTAAGGAGGCTTCTCTGTACTTCTGTTGCAAGGGCCAAAGTGTGCTCCACCGTACGGAGGGAGCGCTCTATATTTCCATTTACTGCTATAACACCGCGGGGTCCGGGCATCTTGAGCTTGAGGTAGGCATAGTGTGGCACCGCATTGAATCTAGCAAATGCGGTTCATCCTAGCAGTGCATGATAACCACTGCGGAAGGGGACAATATCAAAGATTAATTCCTCGCTTTGGAAGTTGTCCGGGGATCCGAAGACTACTTCCAGTGTGATTGAGCCCGTACAACAGGCCTCTACACCTGGTATGACACCTTTGAAGGTGGTTTTAGTGGGTTTGATCCTTGAGTGATTGATACCCATTTTGCGCACTTTATCCTGATAGAGCAGGTTTAGGCTGCTGCCACCGTCCATGAGGACTCATGTGAGGTGGAATCCGTCGACGATAGGGTCAAGGACCAGTGTGGCTGAGCCACCATGATGGATACTAGTCGGATGGTCCCTGCGATCAAAGGTGATCAGACAGGAAGTCCATGGGTTGAACTTTGGGGCGACTGGCTCCATCGCGTAGACGTCCCTTAGTGCACGGTTCCGCTCCCGCTTTGGAATGTGGGTGGCGTATATCATATTTACTGTTTTCACTTGGGGAGGAAATTTCTTCTGTCCCCCTGTGTTCGGCGGCCGGGTTTCCTCGTTGTCATCACTGTGCGGCCCCTTTTCCTTGTTTTCTGCATTCAACTTGCCGGCCTGTTTAAATACCCAACATTCTCTGTTGGTGTGGTTGGCTGGTTTATCGGGGGTGCCGTGGATTTGACATGAGCGATCGAGTATGTAGTCCAAACTGGACGGGGCCGGATTGTTTCTTTTAAATGGCTTTTTCCATTGACCGGACTTGGAGCCACTGAATCCGGCATTGACAGCCGTGTCTTCGGTGTTATCCCGATTATTGCGACGCTTGTGTCTGTTGCGCCGGGGCTTGCCGTTGCTATCTCTGGCGTCCGAAGTGCCAGGATTTCTTGATGTGCTATTGCTGTGAGCCAACCAACTGTCCTCGCCTGCACAAAAGCGGGTCATGAGCGTCGTAAGGGCTTCCGTGGATTTCAGCTTCTCTTGGCCAAGGTGTTGGGAAATCCATTCGTCACGGATGTTATGCTTAAAGGCTGCTAGGGCTTTGGCATCCGGACAGTCGACGATTTGGTTCGTTTTGGTTAAAAACTGAGTCCAGAATTTCCTGGCTGACTCTCCGGGCTATTGGGTTATATGACTTAAGTCATCAGCATCCAGTGGTTGCACATAAGTTCCCTAGAAGTTGTCGAGGAATGCATCTTCCAGGTTCTCCCAACTGCCAATGGAGTTTGCCGGCAGACTATTCACTCAATGCCGAGTTGGTCCCTTGAGCTTTAGTGGGAGGTACTTGATGGCATGTAGATCATCGTCGCGGGCCATGTGAATGTGGAGAAGGAAATCCTGAATCCATACCGTGGGATCTGTTGTCCCATCATATGGTTCGATGTTTACGGGTTTAAACCCTTCTGGGAACTCATGCTCCATTACTTTGTCAGTGAAGCATAGAGGGTGGGCGGCGCCTCTATGGAGGGCTACATCGCGATGCAGTTTTGATGACTCTGGTCTGCTGTGTTCAGCCTGGACGGATTTGTGTTTAGTGTATCCAGCATGGAGGTCATCGTCACGCTTTGGGGCGCGCCCCCGTGATCCGTAGATCGATCTTGATTATCCTGCTTTGTTTTCCAATTCGTCTCGCAGGACATGCGTGTAGCCCCGGGCCTTCATGTTTTTGTTTGAATGGTGACGGGGTGCGGGCTGGAGTTCGGGTTGATATGTCGCTTTTTCTCGGCCACGAGGTAGTCGGTCAGCCGCATCGTGCGCTGGTAGTAGTGCCTTGTCCTCGAATTGAGGCAACAACCTGCACCTCGGGTAGCTTTTGGTTGGGCATTCGAGTCCGTATTCCTCGACCACCAGGACCTCCATCCATCGATCAGTTAGCATATTTTGATCAGCTTGAAGCTGTTGCTATTTTTTCTTCAAGCTCTTTGCAGTGGCTATAAGTCGGCGCTTGAAGCGCTCCTTCTCAACGAGATCCTTAGGCACGATAAATTCATCATCGCCGAGGCTCACCTTGTCTTTGGAGAGAGGCATATAGTTGTCGTCCTTCGAGTCTTCGTCCATTGCCTGTTTATCAGGGCTAGCTTGCTTCTCCTCCCGTCCGGCTTGCTCGAAGCTTGGCGGGGTGGGATTGTCTTCATCTTCAGCATCATTCGGAGTGCTATTGTCTCTGGTGCCGGTATCGCTTTTTTTGCTATGGCGAGGTTTAGAGCGGCGCCGCTGACGTCGGTGCTTGGGTTGCTTCTCAAGAGGGTCATCCTCCGTCGCGTCCTTTTGATCCTCGCCATTGTTTTCTTTGGGTGTGTCCACCATATATATGTCGTATGACGAGGTGGCAGTCCAGTGCCCTGTGGGTGGTGGTTCCTGTCCTTCTCCGGCATCGTCGCCTATACCGTCGATGTCTTCGGAGTCAAAATCAAGCATGTCGGTTAAGTCATCGATAGTGGCTATTAAGTGGGTAACGAATTCCTTCGTCGTCCACTTCCTACTCAAGCCGGACACAGTTCGGCCAAGAGTCTCCTGATAGGGAGAGAGATTTTAGTGAGTTTAGCACGTCGCCCAAGGGCGAGTGCTGAAAGATGTCCACAGAGCTAAACTCCATTATCGGTGCCCAGTCAGATCCGATGGGCACAGATGTACGCGGTTCGGAGCCTATGGCTGGAGACAAGTCCGAGGGTCCGAAGACAGAGACCTCATTGGAAGTGGAATATGTGTTCGGCTCTATCGCCGTTGAGTGTCCGGCCTCCTTGGCGGGGTCCATCCTCCCTCCCTCGGATGGCATGATCTGTACTGGATCTAAAGCCAGGGCAGCTGCAGGAGTGATCTCCCGAACATCGTCTGGCGACAGATCTAGGTCATGCTCGTCGCGACTGTGGGGTGCACCTGTCATTGGCTCGAATCCATCGAAGATCAAGTCTCCGTGGATGTCGGAAGTGTAATTGAGGCTTCCAAACCGAACCTGATGGTCGGGGGCGTAGCTATCGATCTGCTCTAGATGGCCAAGCGAGTTGGCCCGTAGTGCGAAGCCGCCGAATATGAAGATCTGTCCGGGGAGGAAAACCTTGCCCTGGACCGCATCGTTGTGGATGATTGAAGGAGGCATCAAGCCTTATGGTGACAACACAGTGGAGCTCTCAATGAAAGCACTAATGTCGGTGTCAAAATTGGCGGATCTTGGTAGGGGGCCCGAATTGTGCATCTAAGGCTAATGGTAACAGGAGGCGGGGGACACAATTTTTACCCAGGTTCGGGCCCTCTCTATGGAGGTAATACCCTACTTCCTGCTTGATTGATCTTGATGATATGAGTATTACAAGAGTTGATCTACCACGAGATCGTAGAGGCTAAACCCTAGAAGCTAGCCTATGATACTGATTATTGTTGTCCTACGGACTAAACCCTCCGGTTTATATAGACACTTGAGGGGGCTAGGGTTACACAGAGTTGGTTATAGAGCAGGAAATCTACATATCCGAATTGCCAACCTTGCCTTCCATGCAAAGGAGATTCCCACCCGGACACGGGATGAAGTCTTCAGTCTTGTATCTTCATAGTCCAACAGTCCGGCATAAGCATATAGTCCGGCTGTCCGAGGACCCCCTAATCCTGGACTCCCTTAGTGGGTGTGGCTGCGCATTCTACAACGGTGAGGCCATGGTGGCGCTCGGTTGAGATGAGAAAAGGGGATCTAGTGGGGAGGGAGAGAGAGGAGGAGTGGATGTGGATGGATGGGAGGCCGAGGGGGAGTCCGAGGCGCCGGGCGGCGGTGGAGGCCTTATCCCCTCTTCGGGCATCGCCGACGAGTTGGTTGGACGGCGATGGGCACACGCGGTCCTGCTCGGTCGGAGGAACAGGAAGCGACAGGGGAGGGGGAGTGGGCAGTCCTAGCTGGGCCAGCTGGCTCGGGTGGGCCGAAGCCCAAGTGGGGCAGGGGGCTTCCCCCTTTTTTATTTTTTGAAAGTTTTATTTTTCTTTTAAAAACTTTTCAGTTTTCTTTTAATTACAAAAGGCAAAACAGTTTTATAAAATACAAATCTTAAACCTAAATTATTATTATAATTTAGACTAATGCCACAATTAGTTTGGTAGATAAATAAATTAGTTTAGCATTTCTATTAAGCAAAAAGCATTTAAATTATCGCTTAGGTCACTGTACTAAGTACTTTAGGCCACTTATACATTTCGCAAAAATGTTGGTTCACCACCAATATTAACAAAGGATTATTTGCCACATGATGAACATTTTAGTTTTCATGTTTGAGCAATTTAGAATTTCACTCATAATTTGAAATTGAATTCAACTACAATTTGAAAAGAGAGAGAACCAAGGATGATCAAACACTTTCTTAGCAAAATGATTAGCTTGATCTTAGGGATTACTCTAGCATCATTACACAGGGGTGTTACACAAGACCAATATGTGAAAAGCTCGTAGGCATTGGATCGGTGATTATGTTGGATAATATTCATCATATAACAGTCATAACCTAGGGCGACACAGAAGTAGTTCCAGTTCATAAATATAATGTAGGCATGTATTCCGTAAATAGTCATACATACTTATGGAAAACAAATTGCACGACATATTTTGTCCTATGCTCCCGTGGCAGCAGGGTCCATAAGGAAACTAACAGATATTAAGGCCTCCTTTTAATAGAGAACCGTAACAAACCATTAACACATAGTGAATTGATACGTCTCCAACGTATCTATAATTTTTGATTGTTCCATGTTGTTATATTATCATTCTTGGATGTTTTACAATCATTTTATAGCAACTTTATTTCATTTTTTGGGACTAACCTATTGACATAGTGCCCAGGGCCAGTTGTAGTTTTTTGTTTGTTTTTTACTTCGCAGATAATAAATACCAAACAGAGTCCAGACGTAGAGAAACTTTTTGGTCATTTTTTCTGGACCACAAGACACCTTTTGGGCCAAAGAATTACCAGAGGGGGGCTCCGAGGGGAGCACAACCCACCTGGCGTGCCTGGGCCCGCGCCTGGGCTTGGGGGCCCAGGCGCGCCCTCGTGGGTTGTGCCCACCTCGGCCACCTCCAGCACCGCCTCTTTGCTCTATAAACACCCCAATATTCTAGAACCCTAGGAGAGGCGACGAAAAATAATTCCAGCCACCGCAAGTTCCAGAAACCATAGATCCAATCTAGACACCATCGGAGGGGGTTCATCATCTTCATTGGTGCCTCTCTGATGATGCGTGAGTAGTTCATTGTTGACCTACGGGTCCGTAGTTAGTAGATAGATGGATCCCTCTCTCTCTCTTTTTATTCTCAACACAATGGTCTCTTGGAGATCTATTTGATGTAACTCTTTTTGCGGTTTGTTTGTTGGGATCCGATGAACTTTGAGTTTACGATTAGATCTATGTTTTTATCCATGAAAGCTATTTGCGTATTTTGATCTCTTATATGCATGATTACTTATAGCCTTGTATTTCTTCTTTGAATCTTTGGTTTAGTTAGGCCGACTAGATTGATTTTGCATGCCATGGGAAGAGGTGCTTTGTGATGGGTTTGATCTTACGGTGCTCGATCCTAGTAACAGAATGGAAATCGACACGTATGTATCGTTGCTATTAAGGATAACAACATGAGGTCTATTCCTATATGAGTAGATCTTGTCTACATCATGTCATCATTCTTATTGCATTACTCTATTTCTCCATGAACTTAATACACTAGATGCATGCTGGATAGAGGTCGATGTGGAGTAATAGTAATAGATGCAGGCAGGAGTCGGTCTACTAATATTGGATGTGATGCCTATATAATGATCATTGCCTGGATATCATCATAATTATTTGAAGTTATATCAATTGCCCAACAGTAATTTATTTACCCATTGGATGATGTTTTTCTCGAGAGAAGCCACTAGTGAAATCTACGCCCCCATGGTCTATTTTCTCATCATATACTTTTAGATCTATTTTGCTATTTGCCTTTTTATTTATTTGCAAATTTTATTTTTAGATCTATACTATCAAAAACCCAAAAATACCTCGCTGAATTGTATTTGCTTTTATTTGCATCTATCAATCTATTATAATTTTATCTCATCAACTTAACAATTTCTGGCACCGTTACCCGAAAGGGATTGACAACCCCTTTAACACGTGGGGTTGCAAGTATTTGTTCTTTGTGTGCAGGTACCGTTTACATAGTGTTGCATGGTTCTCCTACTGGTTTGATAACCTTGGTCTCATCACTAAGGGAAACACCTACCGTTGTTGTGATGCATCATCCCTTCCTCTTTGGGGAAATACCGATGTAGTTCAAGCAAACATCAAAAGAATTTCTGGCGCCGTTGCCGGGGAGACACTACAAAAAAAATACACTTTCGTGATGATACGTGTTTGTGACAGTAGGTCGTGTTTTTTGTCATTCATGTACATCCATGACGATTTGATGACAGAATCAAGATGGTCATACCTGTGCTGTCGTAGAAGTGTTCCATGACATTACCAAAATTATCATCATGGAAGTGTCCACTTCCATGACGATAAATCGCGCGTCACAGAAGTGCTTTCGTCAAGGGTGACGGACATGTGGCATCCATCGTAACGGAAGGCCGTTAAGCTATCGGGTCCGGTTTTGGATCCGATAACCCGTTAACAGCCCCGACCAATGGGGATTTTCCTCGTGTAAAATCATTATTGGCCGGAGGAAAAACGTGTCGGCTCACCGCTGGGACAGATATCATCCACTCATTGGACCCAAGGCGCCTATGATACGTCGACACGTGGCATGGCCCAACAAAGGCCCATTCTTGTGAAAAGGCCGGCCCATTTGACTTGGGCCCGTTACGGCCTAACAGTATTAGGCCCAGTAGCGTCATCTGGGCCGTCCAATATGATTCTAGCTTGTTGTAACTTCCGACCCATGTATGGCCCATGACGTCTTTCAGCCCATATGAGTCCCTTTGTAACTCTTGGCACATTAATGGCCCGTGGTGAAACCGGCCCGTAATGAACAGTGTATCGCTTTAAACCCATTATTGGCCCATTATTCCATTGGGTCATTTCTAGCCTGTTTTTTCTTCGGCCTTCTCAGGGCCCATTTATTCTTGGGCTCATTTCCAGCATTCGGTTACTTACAGCCCATTACTAGCCTTTTCTGCTTGTGGGCCAAATTCAGCCTGTGGATACAGTCGGCCCGTTTGTGACCCGTTAATCTGTTGGACCATTTTCACAGCATCATCAAATGCGGCCTATTAACGACCCATTATGCTCCGCCCATAAAACGTACGATTTCCACTCTAGCCCATTTACGGCCCATTATACGGCCCGTACAAGGCCCATAGATGAGACGGCCCGCAGAAGGCTGATACGTCTCCGTCGTATCTATAATTTTTGATTGTTCCATGCCAATATTCTTCAACTTTCATATACTTTTGCCAACTTTTTATATTATTTTTGGGATTAACATATTGATCCAGTGCCCAGTGCCAGTTCCTGTCTGTTGCATGTTTTTTTGTTTCGCAGAAACCCAATATCAAATGGAGTCCAAACGGGATAAAAACGGAATGAGATTTTTTTTGGAATATTTGTGATTTTTGGGAAGTAAAATCAACGCGAGACGGTGTCCGAGGGGGCCAGGAGATAGGGGGGCGCGCCCCAGGGAGGCATGCGCGCCCTAGACTCTCTTGGGCCCCCCTTAAGGCGGTTGATGCTCTTATTTTGCCGCAAGAAAGCAAATTTTATTAGAAAGATCTAGGCAAAAGATTCACCCCAATCGGAGTTACGGATCTCCGGATATAAAAGAAACGGTGAAGGGGTAGAATCTGAGAACGCAGAAATAGAGAGATAGATCCAATCTCGGAGGGGCTATCGCCCCTCCCAAGCCATGGGAGCCAAGGACCAGAGGGAAAACCCTTCTCCCATCTAGGGAGGAGGTCAATGAAGAAGATGAAGAAGGGGGGCCCTCTCCCCCTTTCTTCCGGTGGCGCCGGAACGCCGCTGGGGGCCATCATCATCACCGCGATCTTCACCAACACCTCCGCCATCATCACCAACATCTCCATCACCTTCCCCATCTATATTCAGCGGTCCACTCTCCCGCAACCCGCTGTACCTTCTACTTGAACAAGGTGCTTTATGCTTCATATTATTATCCAATGATGTGTTGCCATCCTATGATGTCTGAGTAGATTTCCATTGTTTCGGTGATTGATGAATTGCTATGATTGGTTTGAGTTGCATGTGTTATTATTGGTTCTGTCCTATGGTGCCCTCTGTGTCGCGCAAGCATGAGGGATTCCCGCTGTAGGGTGTTGCAATGCGTTCATGATTCGCTTATAGTGGGTTGCGTGAGTGACTGAAACACAAACCCGAGTAAGGGGATTATTGCGTATGGGATAAAGGGGACTTGATACTTTAATGCTATGGTTGTGTTTTACCTTAATGAATCTTTAGTAGTTGCGGATGCTTGCTAGAGTTCCAATCATAAGTGCATATGATCCAAGTAGAGAAAGTATGTTAGCTTATGCCTCTCCCTCAAATAGAATTGCAATAGTGATTACCGGTCTAGTAACATGGTCAATTGCTTGGGGACAATTTCACAACTCCTGCCACCACTTTTCCACACTCGCTATATTTACTTTATTGCATCTTTATCTAAACAGCCCCTAGTTTATATTTACATGATCTTTATTATCTTGCAAACCTATCCAACAACACCTACAAAGTACTTCTAGTTTCATACTTGTTCTAGGTAAAGTGAACGTCAAGCGTGCGTAAAGTCATATCAGTGGCCGATAGGACTTGAGAGAGTATTTGTTCTACCTTTAGCTCCTCGTTGGGTTCGACACTCTTACTTATCGAAAGAGGCTACAACTATCCCGTATACTTGCAGGTCATCAAAGGCCCATGGATCCTACGGGATGTAGAAGGCCCATTGATCCGACGGTCCATTGAAGGCCCATGGATCCGACGGCCCATAGAAGGACCATGGATCCGACGGCCCATAGAAGGCCCATGGATCTGAAAGCCCATAGAAGGCCATGGATCGTCCGCCCCGTAGATGGCCCATGGATCATACGGCCCATGGAGGGCCATGGTCAGTACAACATTTGGGCAAGTTGTCCCCCGTTTGAACGATATAGCATATTCAACAAAGAGACGAAGGCATAGAAACGTAGAATAATCCTACACTATACAATAAAGAAATTACAGCCGATTATACCCACTGGGCATTATAGTTTAGCACTGGTGATAATAAAGCATACACAAACAGCAAATTACATACATTGGGCAAATACATCTCATTCATCATGGACGCGCATAAACTTAACTCCATTTGAACTATATCTCTTCAGAAAATAGGATTGGCCGAATTCAGATAGCACAAATTTCAGTCTGCAAAATATCCAATTCCTTCATGGTTACCTCAGTGTCTTGTATCATTTTTTTGACTCCTGCATCTAATACCTGCATGTCCAGTCTCAAATTGTTGATTGTACGTTGAGAATCATGTACACGTTGTCTTGCCACCTCTACTTGATGCCCGAGAACATCAGCACATTCCAGTTCCAATCCATAATCATTCGGTAACGACCATGCCGCACTGCTCACAGATCTTTGTGTTGATGTCAGTTCATCTTGAAATGTTTCTGTAAGTACACATGACTAGGGCAACTATATAGTTACAAGAGTTAAGCGAGCAAGCCAGACAATTTTGTACTCGCTCTGTCCCAAAATAAGTGTCTCAAGGTTAGTACAACTTTGTACTAGAGCTAGTACAAAGTTAAGACACTTATTTTGGGACGGAGGGAGTACATGGCAGAACAAGACTAACAATAATGTTACACGTCATGAATCATAAGTAGGTGATATTTTAAAAATTATAAAAAAGGTAGTCTGTGCAGCCTGGATAAAGAAATATCTCTTATCTCACCAGAGGAGCATGATGTTGGGGCCCAATCCAAAACACAGACAAGTTACAAATTTAGACAACACATTGCATATAAGTAAGCAAGCAGTTGGCCATTTTGTAGCTCGATTAAGGCCTTAGGGAGCATAATGAACAGTAGAGGGTTTCATACAAACATACTACAGCAAGCAAAACTATGCAATCATTAGCCTAGTATAAACTAGATTGTGAGCCTCATGCAATAATAGTTGGTTAATAGACTTCAAATCTTCAGGCACACTTCAGCAGAGTAATTAAATCGTAAGGCCTTTAAGTATGTCAACTAATAGTTATACAAGTACCCAACATCAGGCATCATTCTTTGGGCATCTCATTAACTGAGGACACATAAAGCAATTGAAAAGAGCAAATTAACTATGCCTGAAACAAACAAGGAATTGAACTGTTGAGTTGGATACTGAGACTTACCTTAACAGGTTGAAGAGGCTCAGCGCAGATCCTACTTCTCTTGCAAGTCTCCTTCCTAACATCTTGTACATGGAAATCCTCAATCTTACCTTCATTGCACCCCCTCTGCAAGGTGACACAAACTAGTTACTCGTCTCCTTGGAAGATAAACATGCATCCTTTCCAGTCTGTGAACACAAAAGGATGAGATTATAACAAAACAACACCATTGAATGAAACATGCCGCATCTCTTGCACTCTCACACAATGAAAATGAGCATTTACTATGTCTGCACTATGTAAAAACTAGGCATACCTTCGAACTGGATCTCCAGGTACTCTTGGAGAGCCTACTTTAGTTTACAACCAAACCTTTATGTCATCTATGAGTTAGACAAGGCCCCACTATAGTAGCCCTTAGTGTTTAAATCATTGACAAGCTCTGTTAGAGTGTTAGGTCAAGAACAACAAGTAGTCAAAGCAAACAGTCCTAGTATGGCTAGTTGATGCAAACAAGCAATTAAACAGATGTGTGAGCAAATCTTACATATCAAGAAAAGAAGCAAAGAAGGAGGCTTAAAGACCATCACTTGACTGACCAGATTTAAGGGGGATTTAAAGATCATGTGCAACGTATGAACTAACATAAACATTGCATATTCTAGATTCTACAATGGAATGCACATGTATTAGGTTATGCCATGTACAATGATGCCTAAATGTACACTATAGCAGGCAGGAGTTATTCATCATTGCACTCACAATTGAATTGCGGGTTAAGGGCCAGTTCGATTCCGCCTTTTCAGGGCTTATTGTCAAAATAAGCCGTAAAAGATGTAAAGAAGTCATTTTTGAGTTATGGGCTTGAGCTTAACTAATTTCACTTTGGAGGGGAGTGTTTCGGGTAGAACCTCACTAAAAATTGAAGGGAAGGGGAATAGTGAAATGACTCTGTCCTCTGTCTATATTACGCTCAAAATGCAACTGCTGACGCCCGTGTCACACCTGACCCTCAAGTAAAAACAAACAAGCAAGTGTTCATTACCCTGCCCGCTTGCATCTCCTCTTCCCTTTCCCTCTACCTTGATCCCCTGCCTGAAGCACTAGGGTTTCTCCAGCGAGCCGTCGCCACTGGTTCCATCTGGCCTGGTTCACGATGATGGTGTGTCCAGCTAGGCTACATGGCCAGTGGGTAGGGGCAAATCTCCTTGGCTGCTCCTCCCTCTGGCGCCGCCCCTCATTCTCATGGTCTCCAGCAGCTACTCCACTGTGGTTCGTCCAACGCACTACTCCAGCGGGCGCTACGGCTGATGCCACACTGCGGTAGAAGGCACCTTATTCCCCTCCCCTCCTCCCAGGCCGTGGCCTTGAGGTGCCGTTGAAGGATGAGCTCATCCAACAAGGTGAGGATCTCCTCTGATTTTCTGCCAAATTTTCATTTTGATCCACTATATGATGAATTGCCTTGAGCTGCTTCTGTTGCGGCTATATGATGCATTGCTATGAGCTGCTCCTGCTGCTATATGATGAATTGCTATGAGCTGCTGCTGCTATATGATGAATTGCTATGAGCTGCTGCTGCTGCTATATGATGAATTGCTATGAGCTGCTGCTGCTATATGATGAGTTGCTATAAGCTGCTCCTGTTGATGCTATATGATGAATTGCTATGAGCTTCTCCTCCTGCTGCTATACGATGAATTGCTATGATCTACTCCTGCTGCTGCTATATGATGAATTGCTATGAGCTGCTCCTGCTGCTGCTATATGATGAATTGCTATGAGTTGCTGCTGCTATATGATGAATTGCACACTACTTCTTATGTATGATGAGTTGCTATGAGCTGCTGCTACTGCTACTATATGATGCTTTCAGGTGGTGCTGCTATATGATAATAACCAGCCACTTGGACCATTGAATTTCAATAAATAATTGTTCTTCATTTAATTGTGGGTCATGCGTTCTTCGTTTAAATTAGGCAATGGGATCTCTATGGAAAACATTGACCAAAGTAGATTGTGCCAAGTAGATGGTATCTTTGTATTTGCATTTTGAGCAAATAGTGATGGTCCGTTTTCCTATCATATTAATTACTGCACTTTCAATTTGTGATGTTTGTAAGTCAAATTAATTTTCATATGGGCAGCAAAATGAAAAATATAATGCAATCTAGACTTTTCACTGATCGTACCAAAGATAAGCTGAAAACGCAATGAAAAGAACTGGTTGGCTTATTACATGGAGCTTATACTCACAGGTGCTTATTTTCTTCGGATAACTCATAATAACTGTCCAAAAGAAACTTTGCCAATAGAACTGACATACAAATAACATGTCACAATGATTGCAATGGAGGAGTGACGTACCATAGCACACTGTATAGGCTCACCGCTGCCTCTCCTTTTTTTGTGATGTTCCATGAAATTGCCACATGCATCTTGTACTTTTTCATTGTGTAACCCTATCTGCAAGTTGACACGGCTAATTTCAGACATCTCTACATGATAATACATTGCATATCCCTTGCGCGTATTTAAACCACCAATTAATGATTGTGTCCGTAGCATAAACTAGCCATGACTCTGTGTGCTGGACTAGCAGGGACTCTAAGGGAGCCTAATATAGTGGAATATCTAGAAAGACTTATATTTTGGAACGGAGGTACGAGGTAGTATCATGTATGACATCTACCTATCTAATTTAGCAGCCAGTAGTAGAAATCATTGTCACCACAAATGGATTACTGGTCGAAAATCCTAGCAAAGCACGCTTGCAGGCATAGAACAATAAAAGAGAGAGAGACGCACTTACAAGATCATAGCAATGCCTCAGTCCAGGATCTTTGTTGGCCAAGCTGTTAGATCCAGAAGAAACCTCATCCTTATTGTTTTTGCCAGCTGCATAACAGGTAACGGCGACCTGTTAGTACATTTGAAGTACATCGGGCAGGTGATGCTCGACGGGTTTAAAGGTGACAAGTACCTAGGTTGTGGCGGGTCCTTGGTGAAGGAAATATGCCCTAGAGGCAATAATGAAGTTATTATTTATTTCCTCATATCATGATAAATGTTTATTATTCATGCTATAATTGTATTAACCGGAAACATGATACATGTGTGAATACATAGACAAACTTAATGTTAGTAGTATGCCTCTACTTGACTAGCTCATTAATCAAAGATGGTTATGTTTCCTAACCATAGACATGTGTTGTCATTTGATTAATGGGATCACATCATTAGGAGAATGATATGATTGACTTGACCCATTCCGTTAGCTTAGAACTTGATCGTTTAGTATGTTGCTATTGCTTTCTTCATGACTTATACAAGTTCCTACAACTATGAGATTATGCAACTCCCATTTACCGGAGGAACACTTTGTGTGCTACCAAACGTCACAACGTAACTGGGTGATTACAAAGGAGCTCTATAGGTGTCTCCAAAGGTACATGTTGAGTTGGCGTATTTCGTGATTAGGTTTTGTCACTCCGATTGTCGGAGAGGTATCTCTGGGCCCTCTCGGTAATGCACATCACTATAAGCCTTGCAAGCAATGTAGCTAATGAGTTAGTTACGGAATGATTCATTACGTAACGAGTAAAGAGACTTGCCGGTAACGAGATTGAACTAGGTATTGAGATACCGACGATCGAATCTCGGGCAAGTAACATACCGATGACAAAGGGAACAACGTATGTTGTTATGCGGTTTGACCGATAAAGATCTTCGTAGAATATGTAGGAGCCAATATGAGCATCCAGGTTCCGCTATTGGTTATTGATCGGAAACAGTTCTAGGTCATGTCTACATAGTTCTCGAACCCGTAGGGTCCGCGCGCTTAAAGTTTCGTTAACAGTTTTATTATGAGCTTATGAGTTTTGATGTACCGAAGGTTGTTCGGAGTCCCGGATATGATCACGGACATGACGAGGTGTCTTGAAATGGTCGAGACATAAGGATCGATATATTGTACGACTATATTTGGACACCGGAAAGGTTTCGGGTGAGAATGGGACAATACCGGAGCTCCGGGAGGTTATCGGACCCCCCCGGGAGGTATATGGGCCTTATTGGGCCTTAGTGGAAAGGAGGGAGAAGAAGAAAAGGAGCCCCCCCAAGCCCAATCCAAATTGGGAGGGGGTCAGCCCCCCCTTTCCTTCTTCCCGGTTGGGGTTGGACTCCCCCCCTAGGGCGCGCCACCCCCCTTCCTTCCCTCTCCCTCTCCTAATAGGAAAAGGGGGAGTCCTACTCCCGGTTGGGGTTGGACTCCCCCCTAGGGCGCGCCACCCCCTTTGGCCGGCCCCCTCCTCCACTCCTTTATATGCGAGGGAGGGGGGCACCCCATAGACACAACAATTGATCTCTTGATCTCTTAGCCGTGTGCGGTGCGCCCCTCCACCATAGTCCTCCTCGGTAATATTGTAGCGGTGCTTAGGCGAAGCCCTGCAATGGTAGAACATCAAGATCGTCACCACGCCGTCGTGCTGACGGAAATCTCCCTCGACACTCGGCTGGATCGGAGTACGAGGGACGTCATTGAGCTGAACGTGCACTAGAACTCGGAGGTGCCGTAGTTTTGGTGCTTGATCGGTCGGGCCGTGAAGATGTACAACTACATCAACCGCGTTGTTCTAACGCTTCTGCTTTGGTCTACGAGGGTATGCGGACAACACTCTCCCCTCTCGTTGCTATGCATCACCATGATCCTGCATGTGCGTAGGATTTTTTTTGAAATTACTACGTTCCCCAACAGTGGCATCCGAGCCTGGTTTTATGCGTAGATGTTATATGCACGAGTAGAACACAAGTGAGTTGTGGGCGATACAAGTCATACTGCTTACCAGCATGTCATACTTTGGTTCAGCAGTATTGTTGGATGAAGCGGCCCGGACCGACATTACGTGTACGCTTATGCGAGACTGGTTTAACCGCCGTGCTTTGCACACAGGTGACTAGTGGGTGTCTGTTTCTCCAACTTTAGTTGAACCGAGTGTGGCTATGCCCGGTCCTTGCGAAGGTGAAAACCGCACTAACTTGACGAACTGTCGTTGTGGTTTTGATGCGTAGGTAAGAACGGCTCTTTCTCAGCCCGTAGCAGCCACGTAAAATTTTGCGACAACAAAGTAGAGGACGTCTAACTTGTTTTTGCAGGGCATGTTGTGATGTGATATGGTCAAGACGTGATGCTATATTTTATTGTATGAGATGATCATATTTTGTAACCGAAGTTATCGACAACTAGCAGGAGCCATATGGTTGTCGCTTTATTGTATGAAATGCAAACGCCCTGTAATTGCTTTACTTTATCACTAAGCGGTAGAGATAGTCGTAGAAGCAATAGATGGCGTAACGACAGTGATGCTACGATGGAGATCAAGGTGTCTCGCCAGTGACGATGGTGATCATGACAGTGCTTCAGAGATGGAGATCACAAGCACAAGATGATGATGGCCATATCATGTCACTTATATTGATTGCATGTGATGTTTATCCTTTATGCATCTTATCTTGCTTTGATTGACGGTAGCATTTTAAGATGATCTCTCACTAAATTATCAAGAGGTGTTCTCCCAGAGTATGCACCATTGTGAAAGGTCTTCGTGCTGAGACACCACGTGATGATCAGGTGTGATAGGCTCTACGTTCAAATACAACGGGTGCAAAACAGTTGCACACGTGGAATACTCAGGTTAAACTTGACGAGCCTAGCATATACAGATATGGCCTCGGAACACGGAGACCGAAAGGTTGAACGTGAATCATATAATATATATGATCAACATAGTGATGTTCACCATTGAAACTACTCCATCTCACGTGATGATCGGACATGGTTTAGTTGATTTGGATCACGTGATCACTTAGATGACTAGAGAGATGTCTGTGTAAGTGGGAGTTCTTTAGTAATATGATTAATTGAACTTAAATTTATCATGAACTTAGTACCTGATAGTATTTTGCTTGTCGATGTTTGTTGTAGATAGATGGCTCGTGCTGTTATTTCGTTGAATTTTAATGCGTTCCTTGAGAAAGCTAAGTTGAAAGATGATGGTAGCAATTACACGGACTGGGTCCGTAACTTGAGGATTATCCTCATTGCTGCATAGAAGAATTACGTCCTGGAAGCACCGCTAGGTGCCAGGCCCGCTGCAGATGCAACTGACGACGTTAAGAACGTCTAGCAGAGCAAAGCTGATGACTACTCGATAGTTCAGTGCGCCATGCTTTACGGCTTGGAACCGGGTCTACAACGACATTTTGAACATCATGGAGCATATGAGATGTTCCAGGAGTTGAAGTTAATATTTCAAGAAAATGCTCGGATTGAGAGATATGAAGTCTCCAATAAGTTCTATAGTTGTAAGATGGAGGATAATAGTTTTGTCAGTGAACATATACTCAAAATGTCTAGGTATAATAATCACTTGATTCAACTGGGAGTTAATCTTCCTTATGATATTGTCATTGATAGAATTCTTCAATCACTGCCACCAAGCTACAAGAGCTTCGTGATGAACTATAATATGCAAGGGATGGACAAGACTATTCCTGAGCTCTTCGCAATGCTAAATGCTGCGGAGGTAGAAATCAGGAAGGAGCATCAAGTGTTGATGGTCAATAAGACCACCAGTTTCAAGAAAAAGGGTAAAGGGAAGAAGAAGGGGAACTTCAAAAAGAACAGCAAACAAGTTGCTGCTCAAGAGAAGAAACCCAAGTCTGGACCTAAGCCTGAAACTGAGTGCTTCTACTTCAAGCAGACTGGTCACTGGAAGCGGAACTGCCCCGAGTATTTGGCGGATAAGAAAGATGGCAAGGTGAACAAAGGTATATGTGATATACATGTTATTGATGTGTACCTTACTAATGCTCGCAGTAGCACCTGGGTATTGATACTAGTTCTATTGCTAATATTTGCAACTCAAAACAGGGACTACGGATTAAGCGAAGATTGGCTAAGGACGAGGTGACGATGCGCGTGGGAAATGGTTCCAAAGTCGATGTGATCGCGGTCGGCACGCTACCTCTACATCTACCTTCGGGATTAGTTTTAGACCTGAATAATTGTTATTTGGTGCCAGTGTTAAGCATGAACATTATATCTGGATCTTGTTTGATGCGAGATGGTTATTCATTTAAATCTGAGAATAATGGTTGTTCTATTTATATGAGTAATATCTTTTATGGTCATGCACCCTTGAAGAGTGGTCTATTTTTGTTAAATCTCGATAGTAGTGATACACATATTCATAATGTTGAAGCCAAAAGATGGAGAGTTGATAATGATAGTGCAACTTATTTGTGGCACTGCCGTTTGGGTCATATTGGTGTTAAGTGCATAAAGAAACTCCATACTGATGGACTTCTGGAATCACTTGATTATGAATCACTTGGTACTTGCGAATCATGCCTCATGGGCAAGATGACTAAAACGCTGTTCTCCGAAACTATGGAGAGAGCAACTAATTTGTTGGAAATCATACATACTGATGTATGTGGTCCAATGAATATTGAGGCTCGCAGCGGGTATCGTTATTTTCTCACCTTCACAGATGATTTGAGCAGATATGGGTATATCTACTTGATGAAACACAAGTCTGAAACTTTTGAAAAGTTCAAATAATTTCAGAGTGAAGTGGAAAATCATCGTAACAAGAAAATAAAGTTTCTACGGTCTGATCGTGGAGGAGAATATTTGAGTTACGAGTTTGGTTTACATTTGAAGGAATGCGGAATAGTTTCGCAACTCACGCCACTGGAACACCCCAACGAAATGGTGTGTCTGAACGTCGTAATTGTACTTTATTAGATATGGTGCGATCTATGATGTCTCTTACTGATTTACCGCTATCATTTTGGGGTTATGCTTTAGAGACGGCCGTATTCACGTTAAATAGGGCATCATCAAAATCCGTTGAGACGACGCCTTATGAACTGTGGTTTGGTAAGAAACCAAAGTTGTTGTTTCTAAAAGTTTGGGGCTGCGACGCTTATGTGAAGAAACTTCAACCAGATAAGCTCAAACCCAAATCGGAGAAATGTGTCTTCATAGGTTACCCAAAAGAGACTATTGGGTACACCTTCTATCACAGATCTGAGGGCAAGATTTTTGTTGCTAAATTCAGATCCTTTCTAGAGAAGGAGTTCCTCTCGAAAGAAGTGAGTGGGAGGAAAGTAGAACTTGATGAGGTAACTGTACCTGCTCCCTTATTGGAAAGTAGTTCATCACAAGAACCGGTTCCTGTGACAATTACACCAATCAGTGAGGAAGCTAATGATATTGATCATGAAACTTCAGATCAAGTTGCTACCGAACCTCGTAGGTCAGCCAGAGTAAGATCCACACCAGAGTCGTACGGTAATCCTATTCTGGAAGTCACGTTACTTGACCATGGCGAACCAATGAACTATGATGAAGCGATGATGAGCCCAGATTCCACAAAATGGCTTGAGGGCATGAAATCTGAGATGGGATCCATGTATGAGAACAAAGTATGGACTTTGGTTGACTTGCCCGATGATCGGCAAGCCATCGAGAATAAATGGATCTTCAAGAAGTAGACTGACGCTGATGGTAATATAACTATCTACAAAGCTCGACTTGTTGTGAAAGGTTTTCGACAAGTTCAAGGGGTTGACTATGATGACACTTTCTCACCCGTGCTTAAGTCTGTCCGAATCATGTTAGCAATTTCCGCATTTTATGATTATGAAATATGGCAAATGGATGTCAAAACTGCATTCCTTAATGGATTTCTGGAAGAAGAGTTGTATATGATGCAACCGAAAGGTTTTGTCGATCCAAAAGGTGCTAACAAAGTGTGCAAGCTCCAGCGATCCATTTATGGACTGGTGCAAGCCTCTTGGAGTTGGAATAAACGCTTTGATAGTGTGATCAAAGCATATGGTTTTATACAGACTTTTGGAGAAGCCTGTATTTACAAGAAAGTGGGTGGGAGCTCTGTAGCATTTCTGATATTATATGTAGATGACATATTGTTAATTGGAAATGATATAGAATTTCTGGATAGCATAAAGGGATACTTGAATAAAAGTTTTTCGATGAAAGACCTCGGTGAAGTTGCTTACATATTGGGCATCAAGATCTATAGAGATAGATCAAGACGCTTGATTGGACTTTCACAAAGAACATACCTTGATAAAGTTTTGAAAAAGTTCAAAATGGATCAGGCAAAGAAAGGATTCTTGCCTGTATTACAAGGTGTGAAGTTGAGTCAGACTCAATGCCCGACCATAGCAGAAGATAGAGAGAAAATGAAAGATGTTCCCTATGCTTCAGCCATAGGCTCTATCATGTATGGAATGTTGTGTACCAGACCTGACGTATGCTTAGGAATAAGCTTGGCAAGGAGGTACCAAAGTAATCCAGGAGTGGATCACTGGACAGCGGTCAAGAATATCCTGAAATACCTGAAAAGGACTAAGGATATGTTTCTCATTTGTGGAGGTGACAAAGAGCTAGTTGTAAATGGTTACGTCGATGCAAGCTTTGACACTGATCCGGACGATTCTAAGTCGCAAACTGGATACGTGTTTATATTGAACGGTGGAGCTGTCAGTTGGTGAAGTTCTAAACAAAGCGTCGTGATAGGATCTGTCGGATTTCGAGTTCCGGCAGACCCTCAAGGTTCGAACTCTGGGGTGCGCGCGGAGATCACACCTACTGCCTACCCATGTCTCGTCGCCTCACAAGGATCTAAACGACACGAAGAACAACACAGAGTACACAAGGTTTATACTGGTTCAGGCCACCAATATGGTGTAACACCCTACTCCAGTGTGTGGTGTGTGGATTGCCTCTGGGGCTGATGATGAATAGTACAAGGAAGAACAGCCTCGCGAGGGTCTGTTCTTGGCTGGTGCGATGAACTGCTAGGGGGAGTTCAGTCACTTCTCTCTCTATCTCTATCTTTCTATCCTCGTTCCTTCGATGCTCCTACCCTGTGGGGGCTAGTCCTATTTATAAGAGGAGGACCTGGGCATCTTCCCAAATATCAAGCGGGAAGGGCGCCAACAGTTGGCCATTTTGAAGGGGAACATCTAGTACACTTATCCTAACTAAAGTTGGTCCTCGCCTGCCAAAGACCGTGACGATGACGCTGGCTTGGGCTCCACGATGACCTCCATTATGCTGTCCTACTGGTCTTGGTCTTGTTGCACCGAAATGGTTGCCTTTGCTTGATACTCCTGCCTGCACTTGCCCCCTTTGCACCAAAGAGGAAACAAGGACTCTGCGCAGGCCAGCGCCCGCCTAGCGCCCGCCTGGCCTTGGTCATCATGGCTTGCGTCATGGACACCTCGTGAGGTACCCCGCCTTGATCTCTCCGCCTCCTCGCGAGCCAGCCTGACGAGGCTGTGCCCGAGGAAGCCTCCTGTCGTTCGCCCCGCGGGGATTGGCCCCTCGCGAAGGTCTTGAGCATGTGTTAATGAAGATGGTCCATACTGGGCCACTCCTTGAGCCACGCCGCAGGCTGCAGGCAGGCATGTCTGGGTACCCCCGTTCCCAGAACGCCGGCAGTAGCGCCCGGGCCCAAGGCGCGCTCGGACTTGGCTTAGCAGGGAAGCGAAGGGGCAAGTACGAAGCGCCGCGGGCCCCAATAGCCTACGGCCTTGGGTGCCGCGTGGCGGTCGATTGGACGTGGGTATCCCTGTTCCACCATGCTTCCTTATTTTGCGCCCAGCTAGGCGGACCCGCGGTTGCACACAGTTGCCCCTCTTCTTGCCGTGCGCGCACCTCCTGCTCTTCCTTGTCTCAATCTCCAGTCTCCGCTTCCATTCCAATCTCGAATCCTCCCCCTTCCTGTCGCCATGGCTCCGACGAAGAAGGGGTAAGGGCAAAAGCCTGTGCCCTCGCCCCGCCCGTCACCGTCGACGGCTCCTGCTGTCGACCAGTCGATCATACTCAACCGGGAAGGCTTGGACAAGGTCAGTTCTGCCCTCGGCACCATCTTCAACGAGTGCGGGAGGACGACGGTCTGGCCCGTGTCTCACTTCTCCATTGACAGAATAGCCACCGAGGTCCGGTACTTTGCCGATGCCCTGTGGGCGGGACTGGTTCCCCCCTTCTCTGATTTTTTCAACGCTGTGCTTTCCCATTACCAGATCCACATGATGCATTTGGGTCCCGAATCCATTACTCTTCTTGCCATTTTCGCTTTTGTCTGCAAGGCGATGATGGGCATTCCTCCTTCAGTTGACTTCCTGTGCCACTTCTTCTCTTTGTGCCTCAGCAACCCCACCCAATGCTCGGGGTGTGTGAGCTTCCTTGCCGCACCAGAAACAGCGGCTTCGGGAATCGATTTCAGCCTTCCTCCGCCTGCGACTGGGTTCCGTGAGCGGTGGCTGTACGTGGATGTCGGGGTGCCCAGCCCCCTACTTTGGGAGCCAACCTTGCCCGCTATCCTCAATTCGGGCTGGGGCCAGGAGACGCTCACGAGCCCCTAGCTCGTCTTCGTTTGGCATCGCTTCGCGAACTTGAGGGCGCTCGGTGTGACGGCACCCAAGGTGGTGAAGGAGTTCCTCCTATGCTGCATTGCCCCTCTTCAGCGCCATTGCCGCCAGATGTGGGCCTTCGGGGGGTGTGAAGACTGCATGAGGCTCCAGGAGGAAGATCCGACGCTTGAAGTGTTGAGGAAGGTTCTCATGATCCTTACTGGGGACCCTTCCCCTGGCAGCATCCGGCATGGGGGTGCCTTGTTGTACCTTTGCTCAAACAGGGGTGATTTTGTGAAGCAGATGCCCAGCTTCGACGAATGGGGGCTGCGCCCCGCAGGCCTCGTGGGACCTCGTGAGAACCCAGTTGTGGCGGTTGCCCTTCCGGTTGCCCGCGATGGTCCTTCCTCGAGTGGTGGAGCTGGGAGGCAAGGGCCATCGGGGGCTGAGGGGGCCACCTCCGGGATGATGACCCCATGCGGCACTTCTAAGGCGGTAACTCTTGAGGCCTGCCCTGTGGCGGCTGAAGGTGTTGAGCCGCGGCCCGCGGCTCCCATGGCAGAGGCCCCTGAGGCCCCGACCACCCTTCTTGGCGCGGCGTCTGGCGGCGTGCGCCAGGATGATGTCCCGGACGCTAGTCACTTTTGCGCTTCTTCCTCGTCGCAGGCTAACCCCTACGCCGAGGTCCTGGGCCGCTTCCGTGTGGACTTCGAGGCTCTCCGAAAGAGAAGGGAGGCCTTGGGTGATGATTACCGTTGCCGCCTATTGAAGTGCAAGAAGTAATTTGCCACCGATGAGTAAGCCTTTCCCTTTCTCAGTTCCATACTTTCCTGCTGCTTCAGTTGATCATTGCCCTACAGGGCCCTTCCTGCCGAGTTCACAGAGATGGCTGAGGAGCCATCCCTCCTAGCCTCGCCCTCTCCACCTTCCCCAAGCACCCCGAGCTCCAGCACTTCCCTTGTGGTGAGGCCGGTTGGAGAGGTGGGCCATCCTGTGATGCGTCCTAATTCTGCGTACCTCGCGGCCATCCTTCGCGAGCCCTCCCGGGGCATAGCCAGCCTGCCTTGGGCTCCTCGATTGGTTGTGGACGGCGACTGGCTGAGGTCGGCCTTGCGTTCTTCCTTGGAGGACAAACTGGCTCTGGGCCAGGCTTCTGGCGAGGCGTGTCCGGCCATTGCGATGGTGCCAGCCCCCAGCTCCCTGCCCAGGGGGGAGTGCTGGTCCGTGGTCCTCCACGTGCGCTTGGGACGGAGGATGACGTGGAAGACGTGCTTGAGCGCATCCGGGAGCGCCACGCCCTCCACCAAGGGTTCCTTCGGAGGGCGGCTGACGCAGTGAGCCAGCTTGGTGTAGAGCTTGCTGACGAGGACGCATGCCTTGAGGCTGAGGGCCCGCGCCTAGCCGAGGAGAGGCACAAGCTGAAGGTGGCCGTTGCCCTTGCGCGCCACCAGCGTGACCTCGACAATGAGAAGGCCGAGGTGTCGCTGGCAGCTTCTTGGGAGGCCTGCTTCCGGGCCGTCGAGGAGGCTCAGGAGGCCAACCAGCGGCGCAGGGCCGCAGAAGAGCGGGCGTGGGAGCTCCGGGCCTGGAGTAGCTCCCTGGAGCAACAGGCGGAGTTGTGTGAGGCGGCCCTTGCGTCGATGAAGGGGGGCTCGGCCAATCGGGCGGAGCTTCAGAAATGTGAGGAGGCACTGACGCTGGAGGCCACCGAGCGCACCCTGGACCTCGAGCGATTGGAGATGAGAGAGCGCCTGGTGGCGCAGGTGGAGGATGATGTTGCCGCGAGGGAAGCCCGAGCCTCAGAAGAGGTTGATCTCCGGGTGGCGGCGGCCCGCTCGAACCTCGAGCCCGAGTTTGAGGATAGGCTGGAGTTGATCAAGGTTGAAGCAGAGGGCAGGACCGCCGCCCTAAAGGCCAAGCTGGATGAGGTGACGCGACGTGCGGACGCTGGCAGGGCCGCCCTTGGCACGGCACAGGCGGAACTGGCTTCCTCCCGCGCTGAGGTGCTTCTTCTCCATCAAAGGGTGGACGCGGCTGAGGCCGTCGCGCGGCGGAACAAGGACGAGATACGCCAGCGGTAGACCCTGGAGCACATGCACAGCCCCATGCTCCGCAAGCTCCGGGAAAGAGACAACACGGCCTTGGGCATCATCTGCGAGGCAACCATTGGGGAGCCTCGTGTGGTTAACTATGCTGGTAACCTTCAGTTCTTCACCGATGTGGTGACGCAGCTGGAGACTCGTTCGGGCAGAGCCGACAGGTTGGTGGAGGAGAGGAGCCGTGCCCTACTTGGGCGTGCTTTTTCTCGTGTCTTCAGTCACCTTCAGAACATGGACCCCCGTTTTGACTTCGATGCCGCCATCGCACCGGTACCCCTGGCAATCCGGGGCAATCTGGCGCGTTGGGTGGAAGACAACGTGGACGCCCTTGTTAGGGCCTTCACCGCTGATGACGATGGTGTGGTCGTAGCTGATGATGAGGGCGGAGTGGTGAATGGTCCAGGTGCTGGTGAGGGTGGAGCGGTGAATGGCCCAGGTGCTGATGGCGGCGGCGTAGAAGGCGACGGTGAGGCCAGCGACACCAGTGGCGACTCCGGAGGTGCCCCCGAGGATGCATTGGGGGATTTATCCGATTGATCGCACGCTGTTCCTGCTTCTTACCCTGCGCAGAGAGAGTTCGGGCTTGGCCCTGAGGGTTGTAAGAGCATTTTGGGAGGGGGAGCCCCTCGTGTGGAAACTTGCAGTTAGCGTATTTGAAAACATGTTGTTGCCCGCACGCCCATACCGAGCGACTAGTTTTCTGATGAATCAACTGGCTTGTTTACCTTTGACCCGCGTGGGCCCTAAGCAAGCCTGCAGGGGCCGTGGTGCCCCGAGTGTCTCCTGGATGAGCCCATTGAACCTGTAATGAGAACCTCCTGAGAGGGTGTGCCGATGGCAGTCTGGGCAGCGTACATGCTGGGCCTGGCCCGACTCGCGAGGGGAGGTAGCTGAAGCTGGACAGACGCAAAGCGGTAACTAGAACGCAAGAGATTGCTCGAATGAGACTAAAACACCCCTTCCTCGAACACACGCAAGTTTCAAGCTCAAATCCAACTTAAATCCAAACAGGGAAAATCGACAACCAAGGGGAAAAAGCAAGAAAAGCAGAAAAAGCCACGTCCAGCACCTAGTCTAGTCTTCGACGTCTTTTCACCAGCGCGGAGCTAAGTGCTGCCACTGGGCGTGGGCGGGAGCCCCCGAGGCCCGAGGGCGGCTCTCCGGAGACTCCGGGGCATGTATAGCCCCACTCATTATTACGTGAGAGTGTCACGGGGCGGCGAGCTTCACTGGCACTGGGCCTTCTTCACAGGTACCGGCCTTGCTTCATATCGCCAGACGAGGGCCCCGCCTTGCGCCACACTCTATTGCCATCGACGACGGCCGGAGACCGAGGACGCCACCGATGGGATAGAGCGGTCGCCAGCGGTTCCCACGACGACCACGGGTCCCCTGCCCGGGGTAGGCCCTGGGGCACCTCCCCGGCAGAGGGCCTACCTCCTGAGGACGCCTTGCTCCAAGCGCCGCGTGGGTGAGGCCGGATCTCGGCCCCTCTCCTGCAGCCCCCGGTGCCCTCCTCCTGAGGGGTGGGGAGCTGCTGGATTGGGGCAGCCACCCGCTGCGACGACCTGTACCTCCTGTGATCCATGGTTAGTGTATGCCTGTTCCTGAGGGATTAGCGGTACCCGATAGTCGCTGCCTCCGGTGCGGTCGACGAGGCCTTCCCTGGGCTCCTGAAAGAGCTCAGCCTCGGGTATTTCTTCTCCCCAGCCTGGGCCGAGGAACTGGCCATGGTCTTCCTCCTGCCCGTGTCCTTGATCCACCATGTGGGGCACATACGCCTCCGGGGCCGCCGCCTCGAATGCCTCGCCGTTCTTCCCCATGTGCCACGCAGTTCTACTCATGGTGCCAACCTGGGAGTGGTAGCGTGGCGGCTCACCAGGACCGTGGGCTGTAGTGGATCCCCCTTCGCTGGTCGAAGGTGGAGGCAGCACCGTTGGTGGCCAGGCGCTGACGGCCAGGTTGGCGCTGGAGTGGTCCTGGAATCCGCTTGGAGCTGTGCGGGCGTGTGTGGGGCCTCTGTGCGGTCCGCCTTGGGCTTGAGGTGGCAGCTGGGTGCAGAAGTGGTGAGCCCCCAAGGCGGCAGAGCCCAGGAGCTCTGCCACCCGCTCCAGTAGCACGTCGCGGCCGCCCTCTAGTAGCTTGCATTGTAGCAGTTCTCGAGCTACTGTGAGCGCGGCCCTTGAGTTCGCCTGCTCCTGCCGTGAGTACAGCGCCATGGCCGCGGCGTAGCTCGAGGCCCTCGCTGCCGACCGCACCTGCCGCGGTGTGAGAGCTGGTGTCGTCTGACCGCGTCGCCCGCGGCCCGCAATGCCCTGCGGACCGAGGGCTGCCTAGGGCACGGGGTTGAGGTCGCCCTGGGCAAGCAGCTATGCGTGGGCGGTCCAGGCCGCCCAGGGATCAGGATTGCCAATTGGGTCGCCGGACATGACGATGATGATGCGACAGGCAGTGAAACACGAGGTGACGGAAGGCAGATTCCGGCGCACCCCTACCTGGCGCGCCAAATGTCGGATTTCGGGTTTCGGTAGACCATCAAGGTTCGAACTCTGGGGTTCGCGCGGAGATCCCACCTACTGCCTGCCCGTGTCTCGTCGCCTCACAAGGATCTAAACTACATGAAGAACAACACAGAGGATACAAGGTTTATACTGGTTCGGGCCACCATTGTGGTGTAACACCCTACTCCAGTGTGTGGTGTGTGGATTGCCTCTGGGGCTGATGATGAATAGTACAAGGAAGAACAGCCTCGCGAGGGTCTGTTCTTGGCTTGTGCGATGAAATGCTAGGGGGAGTTCAGTCACTTCTCTCTCTCTCTCTCTCTATTTTTCTATCCTCATTCCTTCGATGCTCCTACCCCGTGTCGGTGTACTAAAGTAGGGGTACCTTAGTATCCCGAACTTGTGCACGGGCAGTCGCAGCGTCCCGCGGCAAGGCTTGCCGGGTGTCCACCAAGACCCTCCGTAGCTCATATTGATGCCTTTCAAGAACAAAGTACTCAAACCAAGGCCCCAGCAAGAGAAGCTGGCCGGGAAGAACAAGGCCCCGGCAAGAGGAGCTTGCCGGGAAGGCCACTCAAGGCATTCCAAGAAAACTTGCCGCGACGCACCGCGCGCCCCGGCAAGGCCCGGCGAGTGACAAGCTCCCGAACACGACAAGACGACGACCGCGGCAAGGAGCTCGCCGCGGGAAACCACCACTTCGCGGCCGCGCTCCAGCACACCTGCCAACATGTCGCTCTGGGACCTTCCCAAGCACACGTGGCAGGAGGCCGTGCAGCTAGGGGTGCGAGGTGGCAAGCAGGCGCTGGCAAGAAGACCATCGTGGCGATTGGTGGCACCCCTAATGGTCGTTTCATACACTGTTTGGGCGACCGGACGGGCATTAAATGCCCTTGTCCCCCGCCGTCAGAGTTAGGTAGGGGCCACTGTTGATAGCAGTTGTACCAACCCGCGTTTTTACTCTTCTACCCCTCTTTCTACGCTGCCACCTGTCGGTGACCCCTTTAGCCTATAAAAAGGAGGCCCATGCGCACGTAGAAAGGGTTCGGGTTTTGGGTTCGGTTCAGGTTCGACTCATTCGAAACTAGAGGACACCCACACTCTCAAGCAAGAACAATAGAGAAACACAAAGCAGCCGTAGGAGTTTTATCTCTCCGGAGAGCTCCGAAGCTGGGTAAAAATCCCCCGCGCGCTCCGCCTCGATCTGCTCTTCGTGCGCCCTCCGCCCCCTTGCTGGACAAAGAAAAAGGGGCCCTACCCCATAGGTGCTTGTTCCCCGCGACCGACATCTTTGGCGCGCCAGGTAGGGGAGCGTCGAGTTTGTGCGAACCAGATCCGGCGCTTGCGCGCGCTACATCAACATCTTCATCGACATGCCACCGAAGAAGAAGGCTTCGGAGGTGGCCGCTCCGTCCACATCTATCCTACCGCCACCGGAGCAAACGGGCGGTGGGGTGGATGCCGGCGGAGGAGCGGGCGCCAGCGGAGGGACTCACATCGTCACTCGGTCCAAGGACAAGGCCCCGCAAGCTTCAACGTCTGTACATCCGCCGCACCCCTCCCAGGAGGTGCAGGATCGACAACGCCACGGTGCTCCTGGACCGTACTCGCGTTAGAACAAGGCCAAGCTGGTGGGTCGCGGGACGCTCAAGGCCAACATGCGCGTCGACATGCCGGCACGAGCGCGGGACGGTCGCCTGGACGAGATGTTGCTCCTTCTAACAATGTTAGAAGCCTAAGCATATCCCGCACCTCGCGTCACTCGCCACCGCCACCCAAGACTCCAGAGGAAGCGCTGGCCCGGGCCCAGCTGCTTCTAGATTACCCTCCAACGCCAGACAAGATCGACGACTGGAGGGCCACCATTCAGAGCCTTATCGGCTTCGCCAACGGCGACAAGCCCCGGCAACCAAGCACATCAAAGCCCCGGAGAGACGCCCAGGCGCAAGCCGACGCCGATAAGACCGCTGGGGGTGCCACCACCGTGCACCCCCCACCATGAAGGCCAAGATCGCCGACTCGCCGGGCCAATCTCGACACCGACTCCACCGCGTCGTCGGACCCGCGAGCTCGCCACGGTCAACGCCAAGTTCTCCAAGAACAACGACAAGAAGATGCTCGTACTCGCATCGAGCGCCGAAGGGAAGCGCGGCGTCAGTCAGACCAGCGCGCTGGGCCCACTGTTGATGTGCATGCGCCAGGGGAACCAGGCGACTTGCCATATGCGGTAGGTTGCCCTGCGTTCACCCGTGAGCTGCGGCAGGTCCAGTGGCCCAGTACCAAAAACTTCAAGCCAGATGTACCCGAGAAGTACGATGGCAGGATACATCCGTCGGAGTTCCTCAGCGTCTACACCATCATGGTGCAGGCTGCCGGGGGGCGCGACGAGAAGATCCTCGCCAACTACTTCCCGCTGGTGCTCAAGCCCAATGTCAGATCTTGGCTAATGCACTTGCCGGACAACTCCATCTCTTCGAGGGCGGACCTGTGTCATCAGTTTGTCGGCGCCTTCACAGGCGGCCACAAACCTCATGGCCAGGAGAGCGATCTTCATCTGCTCGCCCAGAAGGAAGGGGAACCCCTGTGCAAGTACATACAGAGATTCAGCCAGGTGCAGCGCAACATCCCAGATGTCCACCCTGCCGCGGTCATCAGCGCGTTCCATCAGAACGTGCGTAACCGCAGGATGAGGGAGGAGATGGCGATGTGCAAAATCAGAGACGTTAGCGAGCTATATGCTCTGGCCGACAAGTGTGCACGTGCTGAGGAGGGGAGGAAACTCCCCGGAGAGAACGCAGGAGCAGAAGGATCTGACAGCGAGGATGCCGCCCCGGCGAAGAAGAACCGGAGGCGGAACAACAGGAAGAGAAGATCTAAGGATGTGCTAGTTGTCGAGCAGTCCGGCAATGGAGGTGGCGCCGAGAAGGCCAAAGCTGGTGACTCCGGCAAGGCTGTGGTGGCCGCCGACAAGCAGGACGGCTCCGGCAAGCAGTACTGCAAGATCCACCGCACCAAGGGCCATGACCTCCAGGCCTGCAAGATGGTTGAGCAGCTTGTTGAGCTACAGAAAGCTGAATACGAGCGCCGTGACAAGGAGAAGGCCCGGGAAGGTGGCGGAGGATCCAGCAAGAAGCGTCCCGCCCGGGGAGGGCGTCGCGGCAAGGCCAAGGAGCGGCAAGGAGATAGGCCTCCCCGCGACCGCGACAAGGACGAAGACGAAGATGAAGATGATGAGATGGAGGAGGATGAGGCCGACGAGTAGGAGTTTCAGAAGGCGATGGAAGTTCTGTGCGTCAACGGCGGTGCTTCTCTGCACACCTCGCACCGCCAACTCAAACAGTGGATGCGGGAAGTGAACGCAGCAGAACCGTCCGTTGAGTCGCGCAAGCCCCTGAAGTGGTCCAGCACGCCCATCATCTTCGACATTGAAGATCACCCTGACCGCATAACTCCGGTCGGGTGCTTGCCGATGTTGGTTTCGCCAACAATCCGCAACCTCAAGGTCACGAAGATGCTGGATGACGGCGGGGCCGGCCTGAATCTGATCTCTTCCGTGGTACTTAAGAAGCTCCAGATCCCCGACAGCGAGCTCGAAGAAACCGGCACCTTTCAAGGGATCAACCCGGGAAGGAGCAAGCCGAAGGGGAAGATCACGCTGCCAGTAACGTTTGGCAGTGAGCTGAACTTCAGGACAGAGAGAGTCACATTCGACGTTGCTGATTTTCCATTGCCCTACAATGGGATACTTGGCCGTCCAGCGCTTGCTAAGTTCATGGCAGCCTCTCATCACGCCTACAACGTGCTCAAGATGCCCAGTCCGATAAGTGTCATTTCTGTCCATGGCGACAAGAAAGATGCACTTATCTGTACCGACAAAATCTACCGAGAAGCAGCAGCCGCAGCAGAACACAAACCACTTGCTGCTGAAACTCCCAGGGGGAAGAAGAAGACCAAGTCCGGCAAGAGTAGCTCTGATGCCCACTCCAGCAAGCGCACCTCTTCGGAGTGTTGCGCTACCGTCGAGGACGCACCATCGAGCTCCACCGGCAAGTGCAAGAAGGCGAAGAAAGCTTCACCACAGACCAAGAAAGTGGCCGCCAAGGAGGACGGCACTAGTGGTACCTTCACCATTAGTGCCACGCTTGACCCTAAATAGGAAAGCGCGCTCGTTGCTTTCCTGCGGGCGAATGTCGATGTATTTGCATGGCAACCATCTGACATCCCCGGTGTTCCCAGGAAAGTAATTGAGCACCACCTTGCCGTCTGCCCTCACGCGCAGCCCGTCAATCAGAGAGTCAGAAAACAAGAAGTAGAACGCCAAGAGTTCATTGCAGAGGAAATCAAGAAATTGGAAGCAGCAGGCTTGGTCCGAGGAGTACTCCATCCAATGTGGTTAGCCAATCCAGTAGTCGTGCGCAAAGCAAACGGGAAGTGGAGGCTTTGTATTGACTTCACTGATGTTAATAAAGCTTGTCCCAAGGATCCATTTCCCTTGCCGCGCATTGACCAGATTGTCGACTCCACGGCAGGATGTGATCTGCTTTCATTCCTTGATGCATACTCAGGATATCATCAGATCTTCATGGCGGAAGAGGATGAAGAGAAAACCGCATTCATTACTCCATGTGGTACGTACTGCTTTGTACGGATGCCTTTCGGACTAAAGAATGCTGGTTCAACATTTGCAAGAGTAGTCAGTCATGCTTTTGAGCCACAGCTGCACAGAAATGTAGAGGCTTACATGGATGACATAGTGGTCAAAAGCAAGGATAAAGAAACTTTGATCCAAGATCCGTATGAGACTTTTGCAAATCTGCGCAAGATCAATCTCAAGTTGAATCCCGAGAAGTGCGTGTTTGGAGTCCCTTCCGGCAAGCTTCTCGGATTCTTTGTGTCTCAGCGGGGGATCGAGGCCAATCCCGACAAGGTCGAAGCCATTGAACAGATCGAAGCACCGAAGCGCGTCAAGGATGTGCGAAGGCTTGCCGGCTGCGTTGCTGCTCTCAGTAGGTTCATCTCTAAGTCTGCCGAGCGCACCCTGCCATTCTTCAAAATTTTGAAGAAGGCAAGTCCAATGAAATGGACTCCGGAAGCGGAGGCCGCGCTGCAGGACTTGAAGAGATACCTATCCTCCACTCCAATACTTGTCGCACCTAAGCCACAAGAGAAGTTGCTGCTATATCTGGCGGCAACCAATCAAGTGGTTAGTGCTGCGTTAGTTGCGGAGAGGGAGGCAGATGATGAGCCAGCGACCGCGGCAAGCAAGTCCAGCGACAAGCAGGGGGATTCCCCGACAAGTTCTGGTTCTGACAAGGATGGATCTGCGCAGCCACAAGAAGAGAAACAGAGGAAGATGGTGCAGCCCAGTTTACTTTGTCAGTTCCCTTCTGCAGGGGGCTAGATCAAGGTACTCTGGTGTGCAGAAATTGCTTTTCGGCCTTCTCATGGCCTCGAGGAAGCTGCGCCATTACTTTCAAGCGCACGAAATCACAGTTGTCACTCGCTTTCCGTTGAAGAGGATACTGCAGAATCCAGAAGCAACAGGCAGGATTGTCGAGTGGGCGCTGGAATTGTCAAGCTTTGGCCTCAAGTTTGAAAGTACTTCAACTATCCAGAGCCGAGCATTGGAAGAATTCATAGCAGAATGGACGCCAACACCTGATGAAGAAACTCCGGAGAGGAGCATCTCCGTCAAGGAAGCAAGCAAAGAATGGATCATGTACTTTGACGGGGCCTTCTCGCTGCAAGGCGCCGGTGCGGGCGTGCTACTTGTCGCACCCACCGGAGAGCACCTCAAGTACGTGGTCCAGATGCACTTTCCCAAGGAGCAAGCAACAAACAATACTGCAGAGTATGAAGGCTTGCATGCCGGACTCAGGATCGCGGCAGACCTTGGGATCAGGAAGCTTATTGTCAGGGGTGACTCACAGCTTGTTGTCCGTCAAGTAAACAAAGATTATCAGAGTCCGTTGATGGAAGCCTACATCGATGAAGTGAGGAAGTTGGAAGAGCATTTTGACGGCCTGTAAATGGAACGTATTCCAAGAGCTCAAAATGACATTGCAGACGGCTTGTCAAAGTGCGCAGCACTCAAGTTACCTGTGGAACCAGGGATTTTTGTGCTCAAGCTGACTCAACCATCTGTAACACCATCAACTGGACAGTGCAAGAAGAGGAAGTTGATTACTGGCAACTACCTTCCGGCAGAGCTCCCCGAAGCCGCCGTCAAGAAGGTCCCCGGGATCAACACAAAGAATGCTGAGGGGCAGTCTGCTCCGACAAGCCCCAGGGTTTGTTTCATTGAAGCAGACGCTCCCGACAAGCTGTGTCCCGACACGCTTGCCGGGGAGCATCATGCTCCGGCTGAATCACAAATTCTGGCCGTGGAAGCATATGTTCCCGTAGCAGCGTTTGCGCCTTTAGTCCTTGTCGTCGAGCCACAGGCTCCGGCATGGGCACAACAGATTGTCCATTTTCTTCAAACAGGAGAACTCCCCGAAGAGCAGGAAGAAGCGGAGAGAGTAGCCCGGCAATCAAGTATGTACCAGTTTGTCGATGACATACTGTACAAAAGAAGATTCAACAGAGTGAAATTGAAGTGCATTTCCCGGGAAGATGGACAGGAGCTGTTGGCGGAGATACATGGAGGCATATGTGGTCACCACATTGGCGCAAGAGCACTTGCCGACAAAGCTTTCCGGCAAGGTTTCTTCTGGCCGACAGCCCTTCAGGATGCAACTGCACAAGTAACCAAGTGTGAAGCGTGCCAGTTCCACTCCAAGCAGATACATCAACCAGCTCAAGCTCTCCAAACAATCCCTTTATCCTGGCCATTTTCAGTCTGGGGGCTCGACATCCTCGGCCCCTTTCCCCGAGCTGTCGGGGGCTTTGAGTACTTGTACGTTGCAATCGACAAGTTCACAAAGTGGCCCGAAGTGGAAGCAGTGAGGAAGGTGACAGCACAGTCAGCAGTCAAGTTCTTCAGGTCAATTGTTTGCCGTTTCGGAATCCCTAACAGGATCATCACCGACAATGGCACACAATTCACGAGCCGCACCTTCATGCAGTACGTCCAAGGTCTTGGCACCAAGATCTGCTTCGCTTCTGTTGCTCACCCGAGAAGCATCGGTCAAGCGGAGAGGGCAAACGCTGAAGTGTTGTGCGGGCTCAAGACCAGAACTTTCGACAGGCTGCACAAGTGCGAAAGAAATTGGATCGAGGAGCTGCCGGTGGTTCTTTGGTCGATCAGAACGACACCAAATCGAGCCACTGGCCAGACACCTTTTGCTCTAGTATATGGAGCAGAAGCAGTTCTCCCCACAGAACTCGTATACAGATCACCTCGAGTGCTCGCTTATGATGAGCTTGAGCAAGAGCAGCTACGGCAAGATGACGCGCTGCTCCTCGAGGAAGATCGTCTTCAGGCTGCTGTACGAGCTGCTCGCTACCAGCAAGCTTTGCGCCGCAACCACAGCCGCAAAGTTAATGCCAGAAGCTTCGAGGAAGGTGACCTTGTCCTTCGGCACATTCAATCCGCCAAGAATTCCAACAAGTTGACGCTGAAGTGGGAAGGCCCTTATCGGGTGAAACGAGTCACTAGGCCTGGCGCTGTCCACCTTGAGACCGAAGATGGATTTCCGGTGAGCAACTCTGCCGGCGAGCTCCCTAAAAGCTCGTGGCTAAGTTGCGCCCTTAATTTGTTTCGAGTCCGCTCGACAATGAAAGTGTGCTGCAACTAGCCCCGACAAGATTTCTTGCCGGAACCGGCACCGCCACCGAGCTGCTGATGTTCCGCACTCAGCACTCGCGGCAAGCGTGCTCCGGCACCGCCAGCGAGTTGCTGATGTTCCGCACTCAGCACTCGCGGCAAGCGTGCCCGTGCCGGCGAGCTCCCTAGAAGCTCATGGCTAAGTTGCGCCCTTAATTTGTTTCGAGTCCGCTCGACAATGAAAGTGTGCTGCAACTAGCTCCGACAAGATTTCTTGCCGGAACCGGCACCGCCAGCGAGCTGCTGATGTTCCGCACTCAGCACTCGCGGCAAGCGTGCTCCGGCACCGCCAGCGAGCTGATGTTCCGCACTCAGCACTCGCGGCAAGCGTGCCCGTGCCGGGGAGTTCCCTAAAAGCTCGTGGCTAAGTTGCTCCCTTACTTTGTTTCTAGTCCGCTCGACAATGAAAGTGTGCTGCAACTAGCCCCGACAAGATTTCTTGCCGGAACCGGCACCGCCAGCGAGCTGCTGATGTTCCGCACTCAGCACTCACGGCAAGCGTGCTCCGGCACCGCCAGTGAGCTGCTGATGTTCCGCACTCAGCATTCGCGGCAAGCGTGCCCGTGCCGGGGAGTTCCCTAAAAGCGTAGGGTAAAAACATGCAAGGGATGGAATTGAGTAAAGGATATAACATAACAAGCATTCCCTCTTTCATTAAAAAAACATCCCCCTCGGGTACAATCCATGGAGGATGAAAAACATGAAAGAGAGGATTACAAGTTTTAGATGCGGCTAAGGCCCGAAGGCTTACAAATTAAAAAGATAAGATGCCCGTAATCCCTTTCCTGTCCCTCTCTTCAGGAGATAGGTCAAGGAGGCGAAAAGGGCAAAAGAGGCACCTAGGCGAGCTACAGGTGCCAGAAGACACCAAGAGAACAGCCCGGGGGCTGTCCAAAGGCTAGACGGTGATGGCGGCGCCGGAAGCGGGGCTCGAAGACGGGGCGGCGGGACGTCAGCATGCTGTCGAGGGCACCACGCCCTCGTACTCCGACCTGACGGCCTTGTCGCCAGCCCTCTTCCCCTTCCGCAGCCTCCCTACGCCAGCCGCCCAAGGAGACGACACCGGGGAGTTCAAGGAGCCGGCGACACGGATGATGGGGTCGCCGGTGCCACGCAAAGCGGTGCCCGACACCTAGTCAGACCTGCCATCCCGCCGCCCGCTACCCTCATCGTCGCTGTCGCTCCCTTCCTCATCACTCTCGCTCGAGGGAGAGCCTTCGCTATCGGAGGAGCTGTCTACACAGCACTTCGCCTGAGTGCCGAAGTACCTGAAGACCTTGACGGAGAGGAGATCTCCCTCCATCAACTTAAAATGGAGGGTGAACCCCTCCATCAGGCTGTGGATACGGGCGAATGTCTTCCACCCTCGATCAAGATACATCACACTGGGGCTGGGAATACAACACGGACTCGCGTGCCGCTGATCCCACAGCCCCTCATCTGCAGTCTCAGTGTCTCGGGCGGGTCCGGCTCCATCGCGCTTGCGAAAGGAGCTGGAAGCCGGGGCGACGTCGAGGCGCCCGGCGCAGCCTGACGAAGAACTCGCAAGGGCCGTCCCCTATGTGGACCGCCGTGGGGGGAGGAACCGTCGGCGGAGGCGAAGCTGGCGCGCCGCCCCGTCCGCCTCTTCCCCGAGCGCCTCGACCTCGTCCTCGACCTCGTCCGCGACCTCGCCCCCTCCCTCTTCCCCTTGTGACCGGCTCTGCCACCACGGGCGCGAGAGAGGGAGAGGTGCGCTGTCTGGCGGCGACCCTCACCACTACCGATGAAGGGCCAGGGTTCCCTTTCTCCATGGCGAGTGGGAGAAAGGGGAGCAGAAGCTGAAGAAAGGAGGAGATGAGAGAGTGTGGGCTTCTGTGCTCCCCTCCCGCTCTTTATAAAGGAGCGAGGTGGGGGGGCTCGGCCGCCCGCTCAGCGAATCAAGGCACGGGAAAAGCAGGGAGTCAGGGCCGACCCGCTGCCTCTACTCGCGACGGCCCAGATTCCCACTTCCACCGTCCGTGACCCCAAGCGCATGGGAGCCGCGTGGCGGGGATGCAGAGCCGAGGCGACGGGTGAGGCGGCCTCGCCCCACCCCGTGATCGTGGGAGTGGACGCCTCGAAAACCGCGCACTGGCCCCGTCCAGTAAATGCACCACGCCCCCACGCCTACCTCCGTTTAGGTAGGAGGGCGTGAACCGTCCCCTTCATCATGTCTTGACGCATGCTCACGGGGCTTAGCCCCGCACACGACGCCCACGTCACCCACGACACCGCGTTTGACGCGTGCTGTTCTGGGCGTGCGCGGTGGAAGCGGAAAGATATGCGGTGTGACCTAGGCCGCGCGTGCCCATGCACTGTTTTGGGCCTGGCCCAATAGCGCTCGGCACCGTGTATGGCCCAGGCCCGGGGGCTCCTGTTGGTGTACTAAAGTAGGGGTACCTTAGTATCCCGAACTTGTGCACGGGCAGTCGTCGCGTCCCGCGGCAAGGCTTGCCGGGCGTCCGCCAAGACCCTCCGTAGCTCATACTGATGCCTTTCAAGAACAAAGTACTCAAACCAACGCCCCGGCAAGAGAAGCTGGCCGGGAAGAACAAGGCCCCGGCAAGAGGAGCTTGCCGGGAAGGCCACTCAAGGCATTCCAAGAAAACTTGCCGCGACTCACCGTGCGCCCCGGCAAGGCCCGGTGAGCGACAAGCTCCCGAACACGACAAGACGACGACCGCGGCAAGGAGCTCGCCGCGGGAAACCACCACTTCGCGCCCGCGCTCCAGCACACCTGCCAACGTGTCGCTCTGGGACCTTCCCAAGCACACGTGGCAGGAGGCCGTGCAGCTAGGGGTGCGAGGTGGCAAGCAGGCGCTGGCAATAAGACCATTATGGCGATCGGTGGCGCCCCTAACTGTCATTTCATACACTGTTTGGGCGATCGGACGGGCATTAAATGCCCTTGTCCCCCGCCGTCAGAGTTAGGTAGGGGGCACTGTTGATAGCAGTTGTACCAACCCGCGTTTTTACTCTTCTACCCCTCTTTCTACGCTGCCACCTGTCGGTGACCCCTTTAGCCTATAAAAAGGAGGCCCATGCGCACGTAGAAGGGGTTCGGGTTTTGGGTTCGGTTCAGGTTCGACTCATTCGAAACTAGAGGACACCCACACTCTCAATCAAGAACAATAGAGAAACACAAAGCATCAGTAGGAGTTTTATCTCTCCGGAGAGCTCCGAAGCTGGGTAAAAATCCCCCGCGCGCTCCGCCTCGATCTGCTCTTCGTGCGCCCTCCGCCCCCTTGTCGGACAAAGAAAAAGGGGCCCTGCCCCATAGGTGCTCGTTCCCCGCGACCGACACCCTGTGGGTGGCTAGTCCTATTTGTAGGCGGAGGCCCTGGGCCTCTTCCCAAATATCGAGCGGGAAGGGCGCCAACAGTTGGCCATTTTGAAGGGGAACGTCTAGCACACTTATCCTGACTAAAGTTGGTCCTCGCCTGCCAAAGACCTTGACGATGATGCCGGCTTGGGCTCCACGATGACCTCCATTCGGCCGTCCTGCTGGTCTTGGTCTTGTTGCACCGAAATGGTTGCCTTTGCTTGATACTCCTGCCTGCGCTTGCCCCCTTTGCACCAAAGAGGAAACAAGGACTCTGCGTAGGCCGGCGGCTGCCTGGCGCCCGCCTGGCCTTGGTCGTCATGGCTTATGTCATGGGCACCTCGTGAGGTACCCTTCCTTGATCTCTCCGTCTGCTCGCGAGCCAGCCTGATGAGGCTGTGCCCGAGGAAGCCTCCTGTCGTCCGCCCCACGGGGCTTGGCCCCTCGCGAGGGTCTTGAGCATGTGTTGATGAAGATGGGCCGTACTAGGCCACTCCTTGAGCCACGCCACAGGCCGCAGGCAGGCAAGTCTGGGTACCCCCGTTCCCAGAACGCCGACAGGATCTACATGCGAAGCGGAATACAAAGCTGCTTCGGAAGTAGCAAATGAAGGAGTCTGGATGAAAGAGTTCATTTACAATCTAGGTGTCATACCTAGTGCATCAGGACCAATGAAGATCTTCTGTGACAATACTGGTGCAATTGCCTTGGCAAAGGAATCCAGATTTCACAAGAGGACCAAGCACATCAAGAGACGCTTCAATTCCATCCGGGACCAAGTCCATGTGGGAGACATAGAGATTTGCAAGATATATAAGGATCTGAATGTTGCCGACCCGTTGACTAAGCCTCTTCCACGAACAAAACATGATCAGCACCAAGACTCCATGGGTGTTAGAATCATTACTCTGTAATCTAGATTATTGACTCTAATGCAAGTGGGAGACTGAAGGAAATATGCCCTAGAGGCAATAATAAAGTTATTATTTATTTCCTCATATCATGATAAATGTTTATTAGTCATGCTATAATTGTATTAACCGGAAACATGATACGTGTGTGAATACATAGACAAACATAATGTCACTAGTATGCCTCTACTTGACTAGCTCATTAATCAAAGATGGTTATGTTTCCTAACCATAGACATGTGTTGTCATTTGATTAACAGGATCACATCATTAGGAGAATGATGTGATTGACTTGACCCATTCCGTTAGCTTAGCAGTCGATTGTTTAGTATGTTGCTATTGCTTTCTTCATGACTTATACAAGTTCCTACAACTATGAGATTATGCAACTCCCGTTTATCGGAGGAACACTTTGTGTGCTACCAAAAGTCACAATGTAACTGGGTCATTATAAAGGAGCTCTACAGGTCTATCCAAAGGTACATGTTGAGTAAGCGTATTTCGAGATTAGGTTTTGTCACTCCGATTGTCGGAGAGGTATCTCTGGGCCCTCTTGGAAATGCACATCACTATAAGCCTTGCAAGCAATGTAGCTAATGAGTTAGTTACGGAATGATGCATTACGTAATGAGTAAAGAGACTTGCCGGTAACGAGATTGAACTAGGTATTGAGATACCAACGATCGAATCTCGGGCAAGTAACATACCGATGAAAAAAGGGAACAACATATGTTGTTATGTGGTTTGACCGATAAAGATCTTCGTAGAATATGTAGGAGCCAATAAGAGCATCCAGGTTCCGCTATTGGCTATTGACCGGAAATAGTTCTAGGTCATGTCTACATAGTTCTCGAACCCGTAGGGTCCGCACGCATAAAGTTTCGTTGACAGTTTTATTATGAGTTTATGAGTTTTGATGTACCGAAGGTTGTTCGGAGTCCCAGATATGATCATGTACATGACGAGGAGTCTCTAAATGGTCGAGACATAAAGATCGATATATTCGATGACCATATTTGGACACCGGAAAGGTTCCGGGTGAGATTGGGACAATACCGGAGCTCTGGGAGGTTATCGGAACCCCCCGGGAGGTATATGGACCTTATTGGGCCTTAGTGGAAAGGAGGGAGAAGAAGCAAAGGAGGGGGCGCCCCCCCAAGCCCAATCCGAATTGGGAGGGGGACCGGCCCCCCTTTCCTTCTTCCCTCCCCCCTCTTCCTTCCCTCTCCATCTCCTAATAGGAAAAGGGGGAGTCCTACTCCCTGTTGGGGTTGGACTCCCCCCTAGGGCGCGCCACCCCCCTTGGCCGGCCCCCTCCTCCACTCCTTTATATGCGGGGGACGGCGGCACCCCATAGACACAACAATTGATCTCTTGATCTCTTAGCCGTGTGCGATGCCCCCCTCCACCATTGTCCTCCTCGATAATATTGTAGCGGTGCTTAGGCGAAGCCATGCGATGGTATAACATCAAGACCGTCACCATGCCGTCGTGCTGACGGAACTCTCCCTCGACACTCGGCTGGATCGAAGTACGAGGGACGTCATCAAGCTGAACGTGTGCTAGAACTCGGAGGTGCCGTAGTTTCGGTGCTTGATCGGTCGGGCCATGAAGACGTACGACTACATCAACCGCGTTGTTCTAACGCTATGAATCACCATGATCTTGCGTGTGCGTAGGATTTTTTTTGAAATTACTATGTACCCCAACACTTGGCATCTTGCCAGATAGTGGGAATCAGGTTAGAAACGTCAAGGGTGATGACGCTGCGCTGGCTGTCAGGGTCCGGTAAGGAGATCTAGAACCGTCGAGTAGGGTGTTTGTGGAGCGGATACGGTAGGGTGGACTATGGTGTGGGCAAAGCGGATCTGTGGCCGTGGACGAGGGCGTAGGTGAAGCTGCTCCGGTGGTTGGGTTAAGGATGGTGCTGACGATGCGGATCTGCGGCCATGGACGGGGCGTCAGAAGCTGCTCCGGTGGTTGGGTTAAGGATGGTGTCGATGATGCGGATCTGTGGCCGTGGACGGGGTGTCAGAAGCTGCTCCGGTAGGTTGGATGTGGGTGCGAGGAAGCAGATCTGAGACCGTGGACTTGGGAGTTGGCAAAGCGGCCCCGGTAGAGTTGAGAATGGTATAGGCGAAGCTACTCCGGTAGGGTTTACGATGGTGTCGGCAAAGCGGCTCCGGTAGGGTTGAGGAAGATGTCAGCGAAGAGGATCAGAGGCCATCAACGGGGGCGTTGGTGGGGCGGCTCAGGGGGGTGTGGATGAAGCGTCTCCGGTGAGGAGTACAAATGAGCCGTTGTAGATGCGCGGTGGTTGACAAGAGTACCGGCGAAGCAGATCCGGCACCGTGGATAAGGCCGACACTAAATGGGCTGTGGTAAAGTGGTGGATGAGCAGTCCACTTGTTTCTAGGGGAGGTGGGAGGGGTAGATGCGGCTGCAGAAGCAGATCCGGTGAGGTGGACGCCACTGGCAGTGAATGGGCTATGGTACGCTGGTGGATGAGCAGTCTAGGGTTTCGAGAGGAGAGGGGAGAAAGGCCGATGAAGTACGGACAACGTGATGTAAAATGCTCTGGTGCTGTGGAGTTAGTCATTTTTGCGGGAGGGGGAGAGGAAATGGGGGTGCCCTGTAGTGGGGTGAACCGGAAGTTACCAAAGCAGCCCCGACCTATTATGTAGATGAGGGCGGTATTGTAACTGTTGGTCTCCGTGCAGCAAGGACAAAAGGGGAATTTTGCATGCTAAAGACTAAGGTGGCAGAAATTTTAGAAGGAGGTGGGAGATTTTGCCGCCCGCGGAATCGTTCGTATCCAGTTTCAACTAATTTTTGGACCGTGCTAGCAGGAAGGTCATGCTAGACTGTGTACACGGGGCACACGTCAGCAGTTAATAACTGGTGTGAAGTCCACCCAAAAAGAAGACAATAACTCGGGATGAAGCGTCGATAACTTGGACGTTCACACGGGCATGGCCAATCGTACGGGTGTAGTGGCGCGTTCACAAAAAAGGGATCAAACGCTCAGCCTATATATTTATCGTGTAAAAAGATAATTTAGTGCCATTGGTTATTTACTTTAAACATAATGCATTGACGTGTTAGTGTAGAGGCGCGCAAAAAGAAATGGATATTGTAGTCCGCTACTTAAAAGTATTACCTCATATGATAACATAGCCTCCATTTCATAAATTGCATACCCGTTGAATTCATATATGAATATTACATATATTACTTCATAATAGAACCTTAAATCATCCAAGACTAATGAATTTGAATGCAAGAGTAACAATGGTGTATGTACATGATAGCTACACTGGTTGTTTGAAGAAACATCACTGTAACTTTGGCATGCACAACTGAAAAGGTTTATTTAAATAGAAAAATATGTGATATGTGAGTGTCCAATCTTTATAGCGTTCAATCGATATTGTACCTTTGGCCACGATACGAAGTAGATATTGATTTATGTTCAAGCGATGCACGTCCACGATTGCTACATAGTGATACGTGAATGAATTGTGCAATCTCTCTCACACGCATACATATCTCATTTCCCTGTGGGCATCGGAATCACACACACGCACTTCTTGTATTTCTCTCCCTCCGTCAAGATTAGAATTCGTCTTTGTACCCCATCCTACAAGTCTCTCACACAGAAACACACACGCTCTCTCTGTCTAACACGCCCACCCCTTTAATTCCGCCCGCCCACAGCCACTAATGTCTCAAAGTATAATAATGTCTCTCACACATATGCCTAAGTTTAACTCAAGTTCCGGAACCATATGAATACATACAATGGGATTCCAGCAGAGCAGCTTTTGTTTAGTCGCTATCTCTCTTTCTCTCTCTCTCTCTCTCTCTCTCACACACACACACACACACGCGCGCGCGCGCGCGCGTGCCCGCGCGCATTGTTTCTCGCTTCATTTTTTGGCACTTGCATGCACACCGTTTGTTTATCTTCATGAGGCTTTAAGTATGCCTCGCACAAATGCTATCTACCTATCCGTTAATATAGCTAGATATGTGTCACACAAACTCCATCTTCCTACTAGCAAGATGCCCATGCATTGCACGGAATCAAGATGCATTTGTATGAGTAGTTTATCTTGTTGGAGAAAAGGATGAACAAGGGAATGCCTTATTTGCAAATGCGAAGAGGGGTGTGGGTATCTTTTTGCAAAATTTCCATAGTTTCCTTCCTATCCATCGGATATAAATCGGATGGCCTATCTTGCAGGATGGCAGGAACACCATCATCACCAACTCTGTTTTTTATAAGAGTAGAGATATGTGAGTGTCACTGCCCCCCCCCCCACACACACACCCACACACACACTTCCCAACACCAAAGGAGTAGGGTGACACCTCGATCTTGATACTAATCTATCGACTGGCTTCTCCCTCAAACACACACACACACTACCCGACACCGAAGGAGTAGGGTGGCACCTCAATCTTGATAGTAATCTATCTACTCCTCTTTCAAACACACACACATACACACACACTCGCTAGTTGTTCCTCTGTCCCTATCGTGCACAAACTCGATACGTCTTTCTCTCCCTCCCCCTCCCCCCCCACCCCAACAATGACAGCAGAAGGGTGACAACTCGATCTGATCGTAATCTGTCAATTGGTTTCTCTCTCAAAAATTGTGTCTCTGTGCCTCGCTCAATAGCCCCCTTGATATGTAGACTTCTCGAGCTGTAGTGACGATGACGCTGAACCTAGTGTGACTTGTTTTTACCGGCCTCATGTGATAGTTTTCACCCTGTTTTCTGTTAATTAACAAGGCAACCTTTTCTTTGTTACTACTAGTGAATCTGAAATCATTCGGGGCAGACATAAAATATATCACTTCAACCCAATTATCGCAGTAACTATTTTAAAAGAAACTAGCTAGATGCCCATGCGTTGCACAGAACATCTAGATGCATTTGTATGAGTAGTTTATCTTGTGAGAGAAAAGGATGAACGAGGGAAGGCCTTATTTGTGAACGTGGAGAGGGGTGTGGGTATATTTTTGCAAAATTGCCACAGTTTCCTTCCTATCCGTTAGATATAAATCCGACGGCCTATATTGCAGGATGACACGCACACCATCATCACCAACTCTGTTTTCTACTCCCTCCGTTCCTAAATACCCCCTCCGTCCGAAAATACTTGTCATCAAAATGGATAAAAAGAGATGTATCTAAAACTAAAATACGTCTAGATACATTTCCTTTCATCCATTTTGATGACAAGTATTTCCGGACGGAGGGAGTATTTGGCTTTTTAGAGATTTCAACAAGTTACTGCATACGGAGCAAAATGAGTGAATCTACACTCTAAAGTATGTCTACATACACATCAGTATGTGGTAGTCCATTTGAAATTTGAAAAGGACAAATATTTAGGAACGGATGGAGTATAAGAGTAGACATGGAGATATATCTCCAGCACGGTCTACAACAAAAATGTGCTAGACTGGTTAGCGCCGGATGCTCGCAACGCGATGACATGAGTTTGAATTCTGTCTTTAACATTGGATTTGTTATATCATATATTACTTATTTAATATATACTTCTTTCGCTACTGTACTGACAATGGAACCCACAGAGTACTTAGAATACAATATTAAAGATGGACTTGTTTCTTTTTAACTTTCTGTACGAAGCTGTAGCCACCCTGCAAGTCACGTGTACACTGTACATGCAATTAACTTTTTATAGAGGGACAATCATACACGCATTAACTCAAATGGATTGGATGTCACTCTATTATTTCCAGCATAAGAGCATCTCCAATGGCAGCCAGCAAATTTCTCCCGCTTCCTTCCGCGGAGGACGACATGAAATGCTAGCGGCATACATTTTCACAACTCTAACCAACCAGATGAAATTCGTGCAAACACAGACTGATTTCATATAAGCATGAATGATTTCATATAAAAAAGCCGGATCTTCATATAAACATGATGGATTTCATTACATTTACATGAACTAAGCAGTGCCAATCCGGCTCTTTTGGTATAATTAGTACTCCCTCCGTCCGGAGATACTAGTACTAAAAATGGATGTATCTAGACTTATTTTAGTTATAGATACATACAATTTATCCATTCTTAGAACAAATATTTCCTGTCATCTGGAGAGGGAGTACATAATCTAAATGGCCGCTCGCGGATCCCTTTGTCTTCCTCATGTCCGTCAGACACTCGCGGGGTAGGTCCTCGGAAGAGACGAAGCAGCAAAGAAACCACCTGAATGAGCAGTGATTGCCTCGGCGGTGCCCTTCATGGGTCCCAAGTGGCGGCGGCCTCCCATGTACTGCTTCTCCTCGATGATGGCGGCGGACACAGAGAAGCTGGCCACCGACTCGTCGCTCTCCACGCACCCGTCTTCTGTCTCTACCTGCATGGCAGTGCCACAGGCACGGGAGGCGCGCCCGTAGACACGGGAGGCGTGGCCACCGCAGACACTGGTGGTGCGGTACGACGCGACAACGACGACGCCCGTACCGGCGTGCTCGCCGCCGTGCCGGTGTGGAGCTATTCGCCACTCATCATCGAGCTGAACTGGAGCGGCAAGGTGCTGAACCACACGCCTGCTTGGGGCGGCAACTGGCTCCGTCGGGCCAAGCAAGGTTGGTGAAGCATCGAGCGGTCTCGCCCGTATCCGGAGGGCTCGGCCGGCCACCCAGCCGGGTAAAATGCTAGAGAACGGCTCCTCGGAAGCCATCGGAAGAGTGGAGAAAATGGTGAAGGAGGAGATGGGGAAGCGGCGGAGGGGTGCGATTCTTGCCCGCTGTCTGTCTGGAAGGATATACCTTCCAGACACGCCACATAACCGCGGGCACGGCTCTCGAAAGTTTATACCCTACAGGGGTGTCCCATCTTAGCCCATGATAAGCTCTCGCGATCAACGAAGGATATACCTTCTCCCAGGAAGACCCGATCAGTCTCGGAATCCCGGTTTACAAGACATTTCGACAATGGTAAAACAAGACCAGCAAGACCGCCTGATGCGCCGACAATCCCGATAGGAGATGCACATATCTCATTCTCAGGGCAACACCGGATGAACACTACGTACAACTAAAACCAGTCCTCGAGTTTCCCCGAGGTGGCACTGCAAGTGGCTCTGGTTCGGACCAACACTTAGACAAGCAATGGCCCGGGGGGCGATAATAAAGATGACCCTTGGGTTAATTACTCCCAAGGGAAAGGTAGGCGGTGGTGAGGCAAATGGTAAAACCAAGGTTGGGCCTTGCTGGAGGAATTTTATTCAAAGCGAACTGTCAAGGGGGTCCCATAAATCACCCGACCGCGTAAGGAACGCAAAATCCGGGAACATAATACCGGTATGACGGAAACTAGGGCGGCAAGAGTGGAACAAAACACCAAGCATAAGGCCGAGCCTTCCACCCTTTACTAAGTATATAGATGCATTAATTAGATAAGAGATATTTTCATATCCCAACATAATCCTGTCCATCATGGAGCAATCTTCAACTTCACCTGCAACTAACAACGCTATAAGAGGGGCTGAGCAAAGCGGTAACATAGCCAAACAACGGTTTGCTAGGAAGGGTGTCAAAGGTTAGAGGTTCATGGCAATTGGGGAGGCTTGAAGAGCAAATGATAGGTAGCGCAACAAAGCGATAGAACGAAGCAACTAGCATAGCAATGATAGTAGTGAGATCCAAGGTGACGGTCATCTTGCCTGAAATCCCGCTAGGAAGAATAACGAGTCCATGAAGAAGACGAAGCCATGAAGACGAACCAAGTGTAGACGAACGCATCCTCACGATAGCAACGAAACAAGAACTATCGAGAAGAAGCACACAACAAGGTAAACACACCACACACAAACAAGACATGATGCACAACAAGCATGATGCATGACAAGGCTACATGGAGCTACTCATGGCAAGAGATGATGCATACAAGAGCAACACATCAAAGCAAGTTTAAATGAGGCCGGAAACAACATATACCAATTCCGGTAAGTCCTCATATGCAAATTTCGAAATTGGTCCAGATCTGAATAAACCTTATGTTCAAGTTGTTAAACAGCAAGTTAAAGAGCACCAAGAGGATCTACATGAAATTCTAGTCAAGTTACATATAAAGTTCATTTAATTCGGAGCTACGGCCTAGAAGATATGAGCAAAACAAGTTAAGCATGGCATTGATGCAAAATGCATACAAACATCAAGCAAACACCTCAAAAGAAGGATGCAACATGATAATATGAAACTTCATGCAAAATCAAGCAAGTTTCATATAGAGCACACTCAAAACGGAGCAACGGTTCAACACATACACTCTATACAAGTTTAAAGGACAAGCTATCGAAAACAGCAACTAGGCATATTGCAAGCATCAAAATAAAATGCTACAACATCTCAACATAAGAACAAAAGGCATGAGCATGAAGTACAGGTAAAGCATGACAAAACATGAACCCTGAGCTATCTCCAGAAAACACTAGAACATGCTCAAAAAGACATGGCAAGATTGCAAATAATAACAGTTTCAGGCTTAGCAGAAATAACACCAGGTTGCAATGTTTAGAGCTATCAAACAACATGTTACTAGAACTTATCATGGCAAACAAAAACATGGCATGAATCTACTAATCTCATATAGCAAAAGTCCCTTACTGACCATGAGCCAAAAGGGATCATAAAATATGATGGCACCCATGTAAACATGGCAAAAGATATGACAGATTCATACATGGCAGGAACAACAATAAGTAGGAATGTTGGTGAGCTTGAATCACTCATCACAGAGCAATACATGGCATGACAAGGCAACCAACAGTAATATTACATGTTTATGAAGCTAAGCATGGCAAGAGCAAGTTCATAGGGTGCATGGATCACTAGCAAAACACATGGCAAAACTGAACTTGATGTTAACAGGCTGACAGCAACATTATTTAGCAGTTTGAGAGCAAGATTACAACAAGTTACAGCAATCTATAAATGCAACCAGGGGCATGGATGGATAGAGCATGACATTTATAACAAAACATCCTTAGTGAACATCTCTAGAATCTGTCTAGCAAAACAGCAACAACAAGTACCCTACTTAACAAGCTTGATGCACTCACTACAAGACTCACAAAAATACATGGATAGCACCCCTGTGAAGATGGCATGATGTAGAAGAAAACACGTGTAGAGCTCATGATCATAAGATGCACACATCAAACATGGCAAAAATGACAAATGAGCAGGTTCTGTTAACAGTCAGCAGACAACATTATATAGCACTCTTGCGACATTGATTCAAGCAACAAGATGAACTCAAATGAACATGATGCAATAGAATGAAATGAAGTACTGGTCGAGGCGAACAATTTGACATATTACACACACAAAACGGAGCAGTATGCAGCAAGTTATGATGCGATGAACATGGCATGATAATATGCACATCTGGGGACTTGGTGAAAATATACCCTTGCGAAGAAACGGGACGAAGGCGTTCCGGGACGAGGGGATCCAGGACGGGGGTGCCGTGGTTGTTGGTGGTGGTGGATCTGATCCAGATCCAGACGGAGACGGGTCCGGCGGCGGCGGTTCGCCGGAGTTGGCCGAGGGGAGGTTCCGGCGAGGCCGGGACGAGGCGCTCCGGTGAGGGGGTGCCGGATCCGGCCGGGGCACAGTGCGGTCCCGCGGCGGAGGGCGGCGAAGGGAGTCGAGGCGGCGGAGGTCGAGCGCGGGGCCTACGGTGGCCAGCGCGGTCGACGAAGGCGGCGGCGGGCGGTCGCCGGCGGCGGGGCCAGGAGCCGAGGCGCGGGCGGCGGGACGCGGGCTCGCGCGGGCATGCGCGGGCCACGGCGGCGGCGGATCGGGCCCACGCAGGTCCGGGATGGGCTCCACGGGCCGCACGGTGGTGGGAGGAGAGAGGGGATGAGGTGGCGGCGTGCGGTTGGAGGAGAGCGGCTGCGGGGTGATGTGGCGGCCGGCGATTGGCTGGAGCGACGTGGCGCTAAGCGGTGGACGCGTCCGGCGCGGAGGCGGACATGTCCGGCGGCGGGGAGGAGTTTGGCTAGGGTTTGATCTGCGCGAAAAATCGGGGGGATGCACATATATATAGGTGGAGGGAGCTAGGAGACTCCAAATGAGGAGCGGTTTTCACCCACACGATCGTGATCGAACGACCGAGAGCAAGGAGGGGGTTTGGATGGTTTTTGGGCCACTTTGGAGGGGTGTTGGGCTGCAAGACAAAAGAGGCTTTTACGGTTACCCGATTAACCGTTGGAGTATCAAACGACCTCCAAATGGCACGAAACTTGACAGGCGGTGTACCGGTGCTATACCAAGGCCTCTTGGCAAACCTCGGGCCATTCTGATAAAGTTTAACACCCGCACATGAAAAGAGGCAAAAGGGGCGCCGGGGAACATAGGTGTGTCGGATTGCAAAACGGACAACGGGGAGAATGCTCGGATGCATGAGATGAACACGTATGCAAAATGAAATGCACATGATTACATGACAATATGCAACACGCAAGCAAATGACATGGCAACTACGGCAAATAACTGACAGACACCTGACGCATCGAATCCGGGGCGTTACAACTCTCCTCCACTAACAAGAGATCTCGTCCCGAGATCTTAGGACCGAGACGGAGGGGAAAAGGGATGAGGTGAAACAAGAACTCAGGAGAAGAAGCAAAGAATCGAGAGCACTCGAGAAGAAGAGAGGAACAACGAGAATGACGAGAATCGAAAGCTCACGGAATCAGATAGACTATGAAACCACTTCGGTTAGAACAAGATAGAAGTGGAATAAGAACCAAAGAATTTAGGCAGCACTCCGGCTGAACAAGGAAAGAATAGAACATGAATTTGAGAAGATGGAATGATACTTGATGAGAGGAACAACACAATGCCTCCAGGAAGACTTGAAAGAGTTGAAAGGAAAAAGAACGGAGAAGAAGACGACATCTTCTACCACGAATGAAATAGAAAGCAACCTTAGAAGGAAGGATTGAACAGAGTTGTTGAGAAACTCAACGACGAAAAGAATAAGCTTGTCGTGGACTTATGGATAACATCTCAAAAATCATAAGTTGATAACCGGCCACAAACGGAAATGATTGGATAGCTTAGAAGAACGAAGAAATGCAAAACTCCACTTCAAAAGAATACGGAGAATTAATTACACTTTGAGATGCGAGAAGAGAAGATACTTGAACTCCGCCGACAAGAATCTTGATGAATTCTTGAAGAAAGAATTAAATCGTGACGAGCCACCGTGAAGAACTCCGATAACAAAAGAATGACGAGATAAAATTGAAGGATGAAAGAATAAGATTAAAGCCTTGCGGTGATTTAGATGGAGGTTCCGACAAAATGGCCCAGTAAATTTGAACTCCGGAAAAGAAAAGATGAAACAACCTGGAACTAGAATTTATTCAACAAGAACAAACTCCGAAGGAAGGGATTACTCACTTGGACGAAATAAGAATAAGATTTATTGTATGCTTATCCTTCATCAAATTAAATTGATGACAATCAAAGGATTTTGCATACTACTTATTCTTCTTGAAAAAGAATTGAGAAGTGAGAAGGTCTTCATGAACCACTGGTAGGATTGAAAAGGACAAAAGGATTAAAATGATAATCAAGGAAAAAGAAATCTGAAGGAACCACCGTAAAAATTCGGAAATGACTGATGAAAGAGACTGAATCACCGGGAAGAATTAGAAGAACAAATATTCTAGAGGGGATTTAGATGCAAAGGAACAAAGAGATCATGAGCTAATTCAAGAACACTTGAATGAAGCACCAGAATAATTGGATAACGGTAGCTAAAATGTGAGGACGAAGAATTCTTCTGGAAAGATGGCCTCCGGTGAAAAGAAACGGGAAAACAACTCTGATATACTCCGGATGGATGAAAAGAATAACTGACAAATGGAATAATTTACGAGGATAACATGAAGCTAGAACCACAAATATTTGGGAGAGCGGGCAAGATTTAGAGGAAAAATTCTTCTTCGGTCTTCAAAGATGAGAATGACGACGAAAAACACCACCGAAATTACTAAGATACTCCGGGAGAATGAAAAACGAAGGGGTTGAGCCAACAATGAAATGATTTAGAAAGCAAACTTGGAGAAGACATTTGACTGATGGGATCCATTCTTACGTCATGCTTGCAAAGGATTTGAGAATAACTCCGGGAAAATAGAAGAGTCAGGTAAGATCCTGGGAAAAGACCTGTGGGTTAGGGCCCACTGAAGAGAAAAACACCGTTGGAAAGGGATGTTGAAAAGATAGATGATGCACCAGAACAATTGAAATATTTGAATGAGGTGGCAACCTCTAATTAATTGGAACACAGACGAATCTCTAGAGAAGTCTTGAACACTCCGGAAGGATAAACTGGTGAGAGGCGAACGAGCAAAGGGAACACTTGATCCAAGGAAAAGAATGTAATCACTACCGAAAAACTTGAATTGAATCCACCAGAAAAGAAAAGAGATGAAGAATGTCCACCGAGATGAGAATTCACCGGTTGAAATGATTAAGGGAAGACTGAAGAGGCTCCACCTGAATGAAATTGATGGTCGAAACAGACTCAGACTCCAGGAAGAAGAGGGTGGGAGGGCGGGAAAACAAAGGCAACTTGGAAGGGGGAACCGACGAATATCTTGAAGAGAAAAAACTGGTTGAAATCATTGAGGAAAGAAAGCAAAGACTTCACACGAGTAGGATGGATACCCGATTACGGACTCCGGCTCCGAGATGAAAAAATGGTGGGCGGGTGGGAAAAACAAAGACAACTTCGGACAGGGAAAAACAATGACGTCGGAGGAAGAACTGAGGATTGATCTCGCGAAAGACAAAGAGGTTCGAGTCAACTTGACGAGAGATGCACCGGATAAAAGAGGATGGACAAGTCATGAAACTAACCACGTGATCCTAAAGAAAAATTTGAAGGGGAAGAGGAGTAGTTCAAAACATCTATGTCAAGATTCCTCACCAGAGCGACGAAGGGGGCTGAGGAGTAAAAAGAATTCCTACTCTCCAATATAACTAGACTCCGAAAATTTTTTCTTCTAGACTCGACAACGGCCAAACTACACGATCAATCAAGGGGGCTCCTAGGGTCGGTCGAGGCTCTGATACCAACTTGTCATGCCCAATATGCGACCCTATCCAGAAGGAACTCGAAGGTCCCACCAAGGATAGACCCGCATATTGAAATGCTTTTGCAAGGTGGATATCATTACATCAACATTACATAATAGATGGGGATACATACAAGAGGCATACAATGCCACACGAATACAACATCATCTTACAAGAGATCAACATCCGACTACGGATGGAACACAAACAGAAACTCAAACGACATCCACCCTGCTAGCCCAGGCTGCCGACCTGGAACCTATCCCCAGATCGAAGAAGAAGCAGAAGAAGAACTCCAAAACAAGAAAACATCGCTCTCGCGTCATGATCATCGCATAACCTGTACCTGCAACTGTTGTTGTAGTAGTCTGTGAGCCACGAGGACTCAGCAATCCCATTACCATGGGTATCAAGACTAGCAAAGCTTAATGGGAAAGGAAGGGGTAAAGTGGTGAGGTTGCAGCAGCGACTAAGCATATATGGTGGCTAACATACGCAAATAAGAGCGAGAAGAGAACAAGCGGAACGGTCGTGAAGCTAGCAATGATCACGAGGTCATCTTGAACTCCTACTTACGTCAAACATAACCCAAAGCCGTTTTCACTTCCCGGATTCCGCCGAAAAGAGACCATCACGGCTACACACGCGGTTGATGCGTTTTACTTAAGTCAAGTGTCAAGTTATCTACAACCGGACATTAACAAATTCCCATCTGCCACATAACCGCGGGCACGGCTCTCGAAAGTTTTTACCCTGCAGGGGTGTCCCAACTTAGCCCATGATAAGCTCTCGCGATCAACGAAGGATATACCTTCTCCCAGGAAGACCCGATCAGTCTCAGAATCCCGGTTTACAAGACATTTCGACAATGGTAAAACAAGACCAGCAAGATCGCTCGATGCGCCGACAATCTCGATAGGAGCTGCACATACCTCGTTCTCAGGGCAACACTGGATGAACACTACGTACAAATAAAACCAGACCTCGAGTTTCCCCGAGGTGGCGCTGCAAGTGGCTTTGGTTCGGACCAACACTTAGACAAGCATTGGCCCAGGGGGCTATAATAAAGATGACCCTTGGGTTAATTAATCCCAGGGGAAAGGTAGGCGGTGGTGAGGCAAATGGTAAAACCAAGGTTGGGCCTTGCTGGAGGAGTTTTATTGAAAGCAAACTGTCAAGGGGGTCCCATAAATCACCCGACCGCGTAAGGAACACAAAATCCGGGAACATAATACTGGTATGACGGAAACTAGGGCGGCAAGAGTGGAACAAAACACCAGGCATAAGGCCGAGCCTTCCACCCTTTACCAAGTATATAGATGCACTAATTAGATAAGAGATATTGTGATATCCCAACATAATCCTATCCATCATGGAGCAATCTTCAACTTCACCTGCAACTAACAACGCTATAAGAGGGGCTGAGCAAAGCGGTAACATAGCCAAACAACGGTTTGCTAGGAAGGGTGTCAAAGGTTAGAGGTTCATGTCAATTTGGGAGGCTTGAAGAGCAAATGATAGGTAGCGCAGCAAAGCGATAGAACGAAGCAACTAGCATAGCAATGATAGTAGTGAGATCCAAGGTGATGGTCATCTTGCCTGAAATCCCGCAAGGAAGAAGAACGAGTCCATGAAGAAGACGAAGCCACGAAGACGAACCAAGCGTAGGCGAACGCATCCTCACGATCGCAACGAAACAGGAACTATCGAAAAGAAGCACACAACAAGGTAAACACACCACACATAAACAAGACATGATGCACAATAAGCATGATGCATGACAAGGCTACATGGAGCTATTCATGGCAAGCGATGATGCATACAAGAGCAACACATCAAAGCAAGTTTAAATGAGGCCGGAAACAACATATAACAATTCTGGTAAGTCCTCATATGCAAATTTCGAAATTGGTCCAGATATGAATAAACCTTATGTTCAAGTTGTTAAACAGCAAGTTAAAGAGTACCAAGAGGATCTACACGAAATTCTAGTCAAGTTACATATAAAGTTCATTTAATTCGGAGCTACGGCCTAGAAAATATGAACAAAACAAGTTAAGCATGGAATTGATGCAAAATGCATACAAACATCAAGCAAACACCTCAAAACAAGGATCCAACATGATAATATGAAACTTCATGCAAAATCAAGCAAGTTTCATATAGAGCACACTCAAAACGGAGCAACGGTTCAACACATACTCTATACAAGTTTAAAGGACAAGTTGTCCAAAACAGCAACTAGGCATATTGCAAGCATCAAAACAAAATGCTACAACATCTCAACATAAGAACAAAAGGCATGGGCATAAAGTACAGGTAAAGCATGACAAAACATGAACACTGAGCTATCTCCAGAAAACAATAGAACATGCTCAAAAGGACATGGCAAGATTGCAAATAATAACAGTTTCAGGCTTAGCAGAAATAACATCAGGTTGCAATGTTTAGAGCTATCAAACAACATGTTACAAGAACTTATCATGGCAAACAAAGGCATGGGAGGAATGTACTAATCTCATATAACAAAAGTCCCTTACTGACCATGAGCCAAAAGGGATCAGAAAATATGATGGCACCCATGTAAACATGGCAAAAGATATGACAGATTCATACATGGCAGGAACAACAATAAGAAGGCATGTTGGTGAGCTTGAATCACTCACCACAGAGCAATACATGGCATGACAAGGCAACCAACAGTAAGAATACATGTTTATGAAGCTAAGCATGGCAAGAGCAAGTTCATAGGGTGCATGGATCACTAGCAAAACACATGGCAAAACTGAACTTGATGTTAACAGGCTGACAGCAACATTATTTAGCAGTTTGAGAGCAAGATTACAACAAGTTACAGCAAGCTATAAATGCAACCAGGGGTATGGATGGATAGAGCATGACATGTATAACAAAACATCCTTAGTGAACATCTCCAGATTATGCATGTAATGACTAGTAGCAGGAGGTTTACATAGCATCACGATATAACAGAATCTGTCTAGCAAAACAGCAACAGCAAGTACCCTACTTAACAAGCTTGATGCACTCACTACAATACTCACACAAATACATGGATAGCGCCCCTGTGAAGATGGAATGATGTAGAACAAAACATGTGTAGATCTCATGCTCATAAGATGCACACATCAAACATGGCAAAAATGACAAATGAGCAAGTTCTGTTAACAGTCAGCAGACAACATTATATAGCACACTTGCGACGATTATTCAGGCAACAATATGAACTCAAATGAACATGATGCAATGGAATGAAATGAAGTACTCGTCGAGGCGAACAATTTGACATATTACACGCATGAAACGGAGCAGTACGCAGCAAGTTATGATGCGATGAACATGGCATAATAATATGCAGATCTGGGGACTTAGTGAAAATATACCCTCGCGAAGAAACGGGATGAAGGCGTTCCGGGACGAGGGGATCCAGGATGGGGGCGCCGTTTGGTTGGTGGTGGTGGTGGATCTGATCCAGATCCAGACGGAGACGGGTCCGGTGGCGGCGGCTCACCGGAGTTGGCCAAGGGAAGGTTCCAGTGAGGCCAGGACGAGGGGCTCCGGCGAGGGGGGCGCCGGATCCGGCCGGGGCGCGGCGCGGTCCCGCGGCGAAGGGCGGCGAAGGGAGTCGAGGCGGCAGAGGTCGGGCGCGGGGCCTACGGTGGCCGGCGCGGTCGACGAAGGCGGCGGCGGGCGGTCGCCGGCGGCAGGGCCAGGAGCCGAGGCCCGGGCGGTGGGACGCGGGCTCGTGCGGGCGTGTGCGGGCCATGGCGGCGGCGGATCGGGCCCGCGCAGGTCCGGGATGGGCTCCGCAGTCCGCGCGATGTTGGGAGGAGAGAGAGGGTGAGGTGGTGGCGTGCGGTTGGAGGAGAGTGGCGGCGGGGTGACGTGGCGGCCGGCGATTGGCTGGAGCGACGTGGCGGCGGGCGGTGGACGCGTCCGGCGCGGAAGCGGACATGTCCGGCGGCGGGGAGGAGTTTGGCTAGGGTTTGATCTGCGCGAAAAATCGGGGGGATGCACATATATATTGGTGGAGGGAGCTAGGAAACTCCAAATGAGGAGCGGTTTTCGCCCACACGATCGTGATCGAACGACCGAGAGTAAGGAGGGGGTTTGGATGGGTTTTGGGACACTTTGGAGGGGTGTTGGGCTGCAAGACAAAAGAGGCTTTTACGGTTACCCGGCTAACCGTTGGAGTATCAAACGACCTCCAAATGGCACGAAACTTGACAGGCGGTCTACCGGTGCTATACCAAGGCCGCTTGGCAAACCTCGGGCCATTCCGAGAAAGTTTAACACCCGCACACGAAAAGAGGCAAAAGGGGGCGCCGGGGAACATAGGAGTGTCGGATTGCAAAACGGACAACGGGGAGAATGCTCGGATGCATGAGACGAACACGTATGCAAAATGAAATGCACATGATGACATGACAATATGCAACACGCAAGCAAATGACATGGCAACTACGATGAATAACTGACAGACACCTGACACATCAAATCCGGGGCGTTACACTAGCCTCCTGTAAATAGAGGGCGGATGGTAGGAGCTTGGCTGGTGTTGCATTTAACTCCGGCCCACTCATGAACGGACGTGTGGCCAGAGTAGGATTCTCGGTTTGCATGCGGGTTTAACGGAGGCGAGGAGGCGTGTTCAGCCGGGTGTGCAGCGTGCGGTGCAGTATTATTTGATTTGACAGTAGTAATGAGCAGTCAAATCACAAAGGCCCTCGCCTCTTGTGAAACCGACCAAGCTAGACTGCCCCGCCCTCTAGCCTTTAAAAAAATGTATACTCCACTTTTGCATAGTAGTAGTATCGATGGATTGCGCCATGGAGCAAAACTTGAAATTAAAAAAAGGTGGTACATATAGAGAGCTCGTCGACAAATTTATGCATATAGTACTATTAAAAAAGCTAGTACGTGTTTAAATGGGGTGCTAAATTCTATTAAAGAAATACTAGTATGTACGTACTGAAGAGTTAAAGTAACGAGAAGAAACATAACATAGTTTTGCTGGGGGCTCAGCACAACACACCCCTCAAATTAAACTAAGCACACCTGAAATTAAACTATGTAACTAATCCAGTAGACACTACATTAGAACCACCATGAGTAACGACACTGCCACCTTACTCGGAGTCGTCGTCCACATCCTCGACTCCGTCCTTGTCCCTCTTCCTCCTGGCCGATACTTCTTTGCTTGAACCGCACACTTGGCTCTTGCTCTTCATCCAACCCTTGTAGATATTGAAACAAAGGTAGCTATCCATTGTAGCATAGTGGATGTGGTCTATATCTAGTACATTCCGCTGCCATGCATGACGATGAAACGTGTACGGAGGTTTATCCAGTTTACCATATGAAGGATGAACCAAGGCTCCTGCCAGGGTCAGCATTGAAGGCTGACCACTGGAGGGCAGCAGCCGATTCTTCTGGAGGTCAAAGGGGTTGCCTACTACGAGGCCTATCCGATCCATGACTCTTTGGTCGTTTGTAAAGTCTACAGTAACGAATTTGACTAGGTTGCTCTTGAGGAAGTTCTTAAAATCCTGGCATTCAACGTCAGCATGGCATATGTGGTAGACCAAGCATAAGTCATGCATGCAAACCTTGATCACGGAGGGCCTCTTCCTCTCTTACTCATTTAGATCCTTCTCTCATCCCAGGACTGTGGTGTACTCAACATCTAGCCCAGCGACGCACTCATCATTTGAGTTTTCTAACATGCGTCTAAAGAGAGCAAGACATCCTTTTACCGTCGCGGAAGAACGGGTGTAGATGACGTCAAACTCATCGCCGGTGATGGTTCTAACCTTGTACTCACCGCCGATCATGGAGATTTGGGATGCCATGGATTTGGGAGGAGGGTTAGGATTACTGGAACTGCCGTAATGTGAAAGGACGGGACGACTAGGAGCGAACCACCGTAATATTAAAGGACATGCGGGGATGAGTAGGAGCGAAATACCAGCGTGCGAATGGCAGGGTAGTGGCTTTCCATTCTCCCATGATACGTGCTTCCGAGAGCCCTTGGGTCTAAGATGGAACGGTTGCATGGCATGATTCTAGACCTATGGGTGAATATCCTATCCTGGAGGGTTATTCTGCAAATTTTCAGCAATTTAGCATGTGATCGTTCGATCTCACATCCAAGGGCTACCAGCAGCCCGTATCATGGTCGCGCCTACCATGACCATCGCGTCGCTCGCGCCGTCGCACCCTTGGAGATTTAACATGGTGAATTAGGCTATCTGATGTTGGCATGTCATACATAGTCATCACTTAGTCACTCATACTACAACTAGGTTAGCTATATGTGTATTTTTTTACTTCTCTCTATCTCTTTCTTCGTAGTATTTATTGCATTTGCCAAGGAGTGACCTCTTCCAATGAAATGGTGCTTAGATGAGGTGCTAAGGGCATTAAATGGCTTAGCAATCAAGTCCCCAATGCATAGGTGCTTAGTTTTTTGTTGTTAAGTTTGCTTCATTTAATTACCTATAGACTCAAAATTGTCTTTTCACCTAGGTACACGCGCTTAGCACCGTTTCTTCCTTGGATCACCAATGTAGTCTCTTTCTTCTTAATTAACTTGCCACATCAGACTTTATGCCTATGTGGGAAGCTTAGCACCTATAGGAGCAAGTAAGTACAATAGTGGGCTATAAGCCCGCTTTACATGGCATTTTTGCAAATGTGGAGGAAAGAGGCAAGGAAAAAGTGGATAAGTGGGCTCTCATGCAAGAGCCAGCCTCTACATGGTGGAGCATTGGGAGATGCACCTATATGGAGGTGGTCAGGAATCAGGAGACTCACACCGGTCATAGCGCCACAGTTAAAATGATAATGGCAAGTTAAATCATGGGGCCCCACCTGTCCAGCAGTAACTCGCTGTCAAATGCACATCCCTACCTTTGCAGCAGCCTACTCCCTCATCTTCTCATGTCTCTGTCGAACCGACTAGGCGGAACTGCCCCGCCTACCGCGCAGGAAAAGCCCCACCCTTGACTTTTAAATAGTACAGTATACTCCCTCCTTCTAGGTGAATAAGTCATCTTAGATTGTGCAATGTGACCAAGGTGGAGAGGAAAACGAGAGAACTTAATGTTTATTTGCTAATTAATATCATTGTGTGCAACGAACTGACCACTTCATGTCATGTTTGATAGTCTCAAGTCATTTAAAGCATACAAGCCCCACATCTCTTATTGGTTGATTCCTCTATTTATGTCAAAAAATAAGAAACAACGTGAGAGTTAATGCACTATGCCAATGTGTTTTGGGACTATTTGGTTTTCATAAGATGACTTACTCACCTAGACGGAGGGAGTATTCGATTTGACAGAAGGCAACGTAGTTCCCGATGCGGCTTTAACGCAGACGAGGGAGGGAGTAACGGTTCCCGAAATGTTGAACGGCCAATGCATCCTCCTTCAAGTAATGCATGAGGGAAGTAATGGGAGGAGGATCGGGAAAAGATGCTGCTGTCGGCGTTCTGGGAATGGGGGTCCCCAGACTTGCCTGCATGCGGCGTGGCTCAAGTGGTGGCCCAGTACGGCCCATCTCCATCAGCACAAGACTCAAGACCCTCGTGAGGGGCCAAGCCTCACGGGGCGGACGACACAAGACTTCCTCAGGAACGGCCTCGCCAGGCAGGCTCGAGGTCAAGGCAGGGTACCTCACGAGGTGCTCGTGATGCAAGCCATCACGATCGAGACCAGGCGGGCGACAGGCGGGAGCCGCCTTGTGAAGTGTCCTTGTTTCCTCTTTGGTGCAAAGGGGGCAAGCATAGGCGTGGGGTACCGAGGCATCAGGCAAAGGTTACCATTTCAGTACAACGAGACCAAGACCAGTAGAGCGGCAGGATGGAGGTCACCGTGGAGCCCAGGACGGCGTCATCACCAGTGCCCTTGGCAGCCGAAGACCAACTTTAGTTAGGATAACTTGTACTAGATGTTCCCCTTCAAAATGGCCATTGTTGGCGCCCTTCCCGCTCAATATTTGGGAAGTGGACGAGGGACTCTATAAATAGGAGTAGCCACCACACAGTAGTGGGTATCCGATAGAGTGCTCATCAGCATACTAGAGGCGATCGAACTCACCCAAGCAGTTCATCGCACCAGCTCAAGAACACATCTCGCGAGGCTGTTCTTCCTTTGCACTGTTCATCATCAGCCCCCGAGGCAATCCACCACACCACACACTGAACTAGGGTATTACACCACAACGGTGGCCCGAACCAGTATAAATCTCGTGTCCCTTGTGCTGTTCATCGCTCTAGCTTATTCTCACGAGGCGATCGGAAGTAGATCGGTAGGGGAAAGATCTTCATGCGCACCCCAGAGTTAGAACCTTAAGGGTCTGCCAGAACCCAACATCCGACATTTGGCGCGCCAGGTAGGGGTGCACCGGAATCTTTCTTCCGTCGTTTCGCGTCAATCTTCCGTCATGTGCATGGCTGACGCTCGCTGGGCTCGCGCCTAGCGTCGGGCTGCTCCCGCCGCCCGCGTCGCCCAGACGGCTCCCTTTGGTGGTTGTCCCCGTCGTTCCCCATCGCCTGCCGCCAACGCCGCCATCGGCCCGGCGGGGAACGAGCAGCAGGCCTCGTCGCTGCATCCTTCGGTGCGGCGGGAAGGCCGCACCGCCAACCCGTCGCTGACTCCAGCTGGTTCGTCGTCCCACTCCCGTCGCGCCCCCAAGGACACGCACGCCGTGTTGCTCCTGGTGCGTGAGCTCCTGCACTACCGTCCCGTCGACGACCTCTACGAGGAGTGACTTGCTCGGATCACCGAGCTCGTCAGCGCCGCAGGAGGCTCCCCTGCACCGTCCCTCTCGCTGCCTTGCCCTTCGTCCTGCACAGGAGGCGCAGATCAGGAGGTGCCGCCGCCACCTCCTCCCCAAGACGGCGCCCTGGCTCCAAGGCGCGCGGCCCCAGGACGAGATCCACCGCGTCCGGTGCCCGTGCGACAAGAAAGGAGCTGCCAGGAAATCCCTCGTCCCCAAGAAGGTGCACGCGTGCTCCCGGCACCGGTGCGCCACGGCCGCATCCCTGCTCCAACACGTCAAGAACTTGCGCTACTCCAGGCAGCGGCTTACGGGAACCCCAAGGAGCAAGCCCCGCATCAGCAGAGAGCTCCGGTGGCCATCGCAGGCTGCTCTTCACCACCGAGCTACGCAGTGTCGCCTGGCCAGGCAAGTTCAAGCCTGACCTGCCTCCTCGCTATGACGGCACTATCGACGTCGCGGAGTTACTACAGCTCTACGAGCTAGGGTATCGAACTGGTTTCCCATGGCACTCAAAGACGGCGCCCGCACCTGGCTCCTAAACCTGCCTCCCGCCACGATCTCCTCCTGGGATGAGATGCTCACTCGCTTCATCGCCAACTTCCAGGGCACTCGTGACCGTCCACCAGCCGTGGGTGACCTGCACTGCATCAAGCAGCAGCCCGGGGAGACCTTGCAGAAGTACATCCAGCGCTTCAACAACGCTCGCCTCAAGATTCCCGGGGTGACCGAGAAGGCCATCATCTCGGCGTTCTCTGATGGAGTCTGCGACGTCAAGATGAAGGAGGAACTGGCAATCCACGAAGATCTGTGTACGTCTCTGGAGGTGTTCAACCTCGCGACCAAGTGCGCAAGGTCTGAGGAGGGACGCCTCTCCCTTCTCGAGCTCCCAGCAGCAGACCCAGAAGAGAAGAAAGCCAAGGCCAAGGTTGTGAAGCGCAAGGGAGCAGCTGTGCTCGCAGCAAAGCCGGACACGCAGCACGACAGGGACCAGCCGGAGTCGTCCAAGGGAAGCCGGTACGGCGTTTGCCACGATCTCCATACCCACAACACCAACGAATGTCAAGAGCTCAAGGCCGTGCGAGAAGGCCGTGTCGGTCGACGCCACGAGCGCAACGATCGAGGCTACGGCCGAGGCGGAGCAAGAGGTGGAAGATGATGGGACGACTGTGGCCCATGCCAAGGGTGGCGTGACCGGCCTCGCGAGGACCGCTGGCAGGACCAGCCTCGCGAGGGGGCTTGGAGGGATCAGCCCCGTCAGGATCGCCCGCAAGGCAACGTAGGACTTCCTCCTCTGTCGCCACCACCAAGAAGGAATGAAGACCACCATTAGGACGAGGGGGATGGGGGCTTCCAGGAGCCGCGTGCAATCGCTTGCATATTGGGCGGCGCTCAGGCCCCAGCCTCTCAGCGCATCCTCAAGCAGTTTGCTCGCGAGGTGAATGCAGTTCTTCCCAAGCTTGAGGCCACGCGCCCTCTCAGGTGGTCCTCGTGCGCCATCACGTTTAGCTCAGCGCATCAGCTCAAGTGCGCGGCGACGGCCGGTGTTCTCCCGATGCTCTGCTCCCCAGTCATCAGCAATGTGCAAGTTACCAGGACCCTCATCGACAGCGGGGCGGGGCTCAACGTCCTGTCTGTTGAGACGTTCAACAATCTTCAAGTGCCATATGATCAGCTTCAACCAACCAAGCCCTTCTCAGGAGTCATAGATGGTTCCACTATCCCGATAGGGAAGGTCTGCCTCCCTGTCACTTTTGGACAGCGCAAGAACTACCGCACCGAGCTCATTGACTTCGACGTCTCCCACATTCACTTGCCATACAATGCCATCCTCGGGTATCCAGCCCTAGCTAAGTTCATGACAGTGACTCACCATGGTTACAACGTCCTCAAGATGCCAGGAAGTGGCGGGTCATCACGGTCCCCTGTGAAGAGAAGGATGTGGTGTGCTCCCTCTAGCACGCCTTCCAAGCCACGTCAATCGAGGACCCAGACAGCAAGAATGGAAACATTCCTGAAGCAGCTCCCAAGAAGAAGAAGACATCACCTGGTTCTGGGCCTCAGGAGGCAGGCTCCTCCGGAGGCGCCACATCCGGACATGCGCCCATCGAAGGGGCGCCACCCTCCATCGCATAGGAAGGCGCGCCCGGCGCCCTCCTCGGGCAAGGCTCGGGGCTCTCTCCTAGGGAGCCACTGACTTTGCCAAGATCACGAGGGAGGCGCTTGGGCCCCACTTGGAGGTGTGCTTCACGGCACGTTTCCCTCAGGAAGGCGTGAAGCAAGGAGGGCCCAACCCTCAGGAGTTCATCACCAAGGTCGCTCAGGGGTTGCAGGAATCGAGAGTCATGCGCAGCAGCCGCCGCCTGCCCAGCGTAGCTCCCCATCCAGGCGAGGATGGCGGGCTGCGCGTCTACATCGACTACCCAGGGCTCAATCGAGTCGCGTCTCAGGAGTGCTTCTGGCCTTCGCGCGTGGGGTGTTGCACGGGTCCACCGCACAGCTACGTTCGCATGCCCTTCGGCATGCCAAACGCGGTTGTAGCCCACCAGCGCCTGATGAGAAGCATTCTGGAAGCTCAGGTGGCCAAGCATCGCGCGCTCCTGGAGGGAATGGAGATGGACCTCGCCGAGCCGCCCGGACCTCCTGAGCCTCTTGAGGCTCGGAGCCCCGAGGGCTCGTGAGGATTGGCTTCTTCATCACGCACCGTCAGCTACTCCGACTCCTGCTCTACCATGGTATCAGGTGACTCATTTCAAGTTTCATTTCAGCTGGGAGCGCCCACAGGGCTGCATCATTCCCAGGTCGCGTGGGTCTATCCCTGCCGCATGTATCTGTTTTGCTTTCGTCTTCAGCTTACCTTGTTGGGGGCGCCCCTTGGGCTGCATCATTCCCAAGTCACTTGGGCCTGACCCAGTGGCATTTGCATTTCCCTACATCTATCTAAGTTGATTTGCTTCTTCATGCTTAACCTGCTTGAGATAATCGCCTGCTCGATTGACACCTACCTTTGGAGCTGCTCGCTCTGGCACGGCGCTTGCACATGGGTCCGTCCCTACAACACTGACAAATCTGAGTGGTCGAGCTCTGACCGCGGCAGCCCCGCACAGCGCTACCTCACCAGACCATCAGTGCCTCAATCACCCCCTCGGAGCAACCAATGGCTGGCTGGCAACCGTATTGGTGGACCTTGTTTTCCTCGTGTTGGTGTACAGGATCTGCCTAAGGAATGGTATGGGGGAGTCATGAGCTTCCTCCCACTCTCTCCCGTACGATCCGCTCGCACGTTCAAAGGGGGACGCCTGAGCATCACGACTCAGGAGCTCTTACTGGCTCTCCAGCCCTCACCCCCTGGCCTTGACCCATGGCATCGCGACCTGTCATACCAGCGGCGGCTGAGCTTGCTCGAGGGCCGGGACCTGAGGACGTAGAGCATGAAGGAAAGTGCGGGAAAGAGAGGAGAAGCTCACGAGGGCCTGGCCCAGCAACACCCCAGCTGCCGGTGCGTGGGCCAGGCACCTCGCTGAATAACGACTCGAAGTTCACGAGATAAGTCACGCCCCAGCAGAAGCTAAACCAACACAACGCCAAACCCTCGCCTAGTGCAGCTCTGTCACGACGACGTTGCCTTCCTTTCTTGCCCAGCGGAGGCTGCTTGAGTGCTAAATGGGACCTCCTGAGCATCGCGACTCAGGGGCTCTTACTGGACCTTGGGCCGATCACCTCCTGGCCTTGACCACGGCATCACGACCTGGCATACCAGCGACGACTGAAGCCTGCCTGGGGACCGGGACCTATCAGCATAGAGCACCAAGCCCTCGTGAGGATAGAAAGGGGAAGTGAGCCGGGACAGGGCAAGCATTTCGCCTCAATCCATAATAAGGATAATATTCACAAAAGACATGGCAGGCTCCTTACATACCCCCGCGGGGTGTTACTTCGATTCCTCGCAGGGAACAAAAGGTGCTAATCCTAAGGAGCATTAACTACGCGCACCTCCGCAGGAGACGCCATCATCAACAGTGGGCCGCCAGGCGCCGGCGCCAACCACATCTAGATCAGCTGCGTCGGCGGCCAGATGCAGCTACCCTGCTCCGAGCGCGATGCAAGCTCGGGGGCTCGTAGCTGTCGTTGCTCGTCTCCGGAGTCACATGAAGCTCGGGAGAGTCGCTGGACCCTCCGGCTCCTCCGCTGCTGCCTGAGGAGCTGCTGGGGAAGTGATTGGTAGGCCTGGCCATCGCCACGTCGATGCCCCGGCCGCTTTCCTTGGGGCAGCACTCCAGCCGGCATCCTTCCGCATCGAAGAACTTGAAGAACATCAAGGAGGCGCCATCGTATTCAAGATGAAGTATGAGGGCACCCCCTGTCCGACAGACCCGGGCGATCTCGCCCCAGCCCTGGGTCATGTAGACCTTGCCCGGTCGCAAGGGTGCTACAGTCAGCATGCTGCAGCCAGAGCTCTAGAGACCCGCTTGGCGGCATCTCGAAGGCGAAAGAGGGAGGAAGGCGGATCCAAGAGCGCGGAGGCATGGCGGCGTGGAGCACAAGCTCGCGAGAAGAGCTCTCGGCATGGACTCCGGGGGTGACGACGCGTACCGCCGTGACTCGCCGGCATTGCCTACGGCACCGACGGTCTCGCCCTGCGTCTTCTTCTCCAGGGCCCTCGATTCAGGCGTACCAGGGCCGTGACGTCTCCTGCCATGCGGACGCATCGCAGCGGCTGGGGACAGGCCGCTTCTTCGGCAGAAGCGGGTCGGGGCCCTCTCAGGGGGCCTTTCCCTTCTCTTCCGCTGAAAACCGGCGGATCGGCGCCATTGGCGTAAGATGGAGAAAGGGCAAGGAATAAGAAGGAGGAGAGAAGCAGGAAGAGATGAACTACGGGGGCTCTCGCCCGCCCGTACTTATAGTCCGGAGGAGGCCAACCGTCGGCCACCACGATCTCAGGTAATCATTACCCATTTCTGCATGCAGGGACTTGTCAAGTCGAGCAGTTGCCGAGGCAGCGTGGGGAAGCGGAGACGCACACGTCCAATCAACTGCCATGCAGCTCCCAAGGCCGCAGGCTGATGGGGCCCGTGGCGCTCCGCACTTGCCCCTTCGCTTGTCCGCTAAGCCAAGTCCGAGCGCGCCTTGGGCCCGGGGGCTACTGTCGGCGTTCTAGGAACGGGGGTCCCCAGACTTGCCTGCCTATGGCCTACGGCGTGGCTCAAGTGGTGGCCCAGTACGACCCATCTCCATCAGCACAAGACTCAAGACCCTCGCGAGGGGCCAAGCCTCGCGGGGCGGACGACACAAGACTTCCACAGGAACGGCCTCGCCAGGCAGGCTCGCGAGGAGGCGGAGAGATCAAGTCAGGGTACCTCGCGAGGTGCTCATGACGCAAGCCATGACAATCGAGACCAGGCGGGCGCCGGCTTGTGCGGTGTCCTTGTTTCCTCTTTGGTGCAAAGGGGGCAAGCACAGGCGTGGGGTACAGAGGCATCAGGCAAAGATTGTCATTTCTGTGCAACGAGACCAAGACCAGTAGAGTGGTAGGATGGAGGTCACCGTGGAGCCCAGGACGACGTCATCGCTAGTGCCTTTGGCAGCCGAAGACCAACTTTAGTCAGGATAACTTGTACTAGATGTTCCCCTTCAAAATGGTCGTTGTTGGCGCCCTTCCCGCTCAATATTTGGGAAGAGGACCAGGGCCTCTATAAATAGGACTAGCCACCACACAATAGAGGGCATCTGATAGAGTGCTCATCAGCATCCTAGAGGCGATCGAACTCACCCAAGCAGTTCATCGCACCAGCTCAAGAACACCTCTCTCGAGGCTGTTCTTCCCTTGTACTGTTCATCATCAGCCTCCGAGGCAATCCACCACACCGCACACTGGAGTAGGGTATTACACCACAACGGGGCCCGAACTAGTATAAATCTCGTGTCCCTTGTGTTGTTCATCACTATAGCTTATTCTCACGAGGCGATCGGACGTAGATCGGTAGGGGAAAGATCTTCGTGTGCACCCCAGAGTTCGAACCTTAAGGGTCTGCCGGAACCCAACATTCGACAGCTGAACGATGTAAATGCAAGGCAGTTTGCCCTCATATAAAGGCACCCCTCCATTCCAATGCATCTACCACATCATACGCACCGAAGCATTTGCCTAAGCACCTACACTAAGCGCAAAAGAGCTCACTCCAGACCCATGCTGGCGATGTGCGCGAGCGGCCAACGGCTATGCCAGATGGTCCACGATGCCGGCCTGCAGCATGGCACCGAGGATCGTCTCCAGATGGTGTTGGAGACCGGCTGGTGGATGGCCACCGTCGACGCCGACTACGACTCTCGGTTGGACCAGATGATCATTGCCACCAAAAACAAGTTCACCGTCCACAAGAAGCTCGCAGACGACATCGTCATACTCCTCCAGCCCGCGCGCCTCGGATCCTCATTGCCTGCCACCCTAATCGGCCTCCATGGCCGAAACCTCTTTCAAGCTCTGGTGGCCCTGCGACTGCCCGCCGACGCCATGAAGAATGTCCACCTGGAGGTCACGCTCGCCGCGAGGAGCCTCGCCCTGCAAGTGTTCGTCGACCTACACATCCACGTGTATGAGCAAATCATGTACATAGGTATCTAGAAGGCCAGTGAGGACGCTACGACGTTGGGCTTCCTCAACCGGCTGGAAGCCTTGGATGCCATCGCTGAGAAGCACCTCGACCATGCCACAAAAGCCGCCGCTCCTTAGCCGTCGGTCGGTGGCCCGGCGCACTAAGTTGAGGAGGAGGAGGTCGTACATTGAAGGATGCATCTTTCTTCTTGCCTTCTGTAAGCACCACTTCGATCGCATCATCGTGGCCTTAATTCTTATTGTGCTGTTGCATTCTCGTTCCAGTCAATACCGACATGTGCGATCCCTTTGCTTAATTATATGCATCACAGTAACTAGTACTCCATCCGTCAATTTATAAGTTGTGCTTACCTCTTCCATCAACTTCGTGCAACGCGCGGGCATCTTGCTAGAAACACTAGAACATGTCGGACCGCATGTGACCAAACCAACGATGCACCAACCTAGCTACTACGTACCCTGCTTATCTGGCGGAGATAGCCCCTCCCTAGCGTTTCCAATCATTATTTCTGTCTATCGATCGTGCCAAGGAGCAGAACAAAATGTTACAATTTATACATGTTTCTCTACTCCTACTCCTATAAAAGACTCAGTTGGTGATGATGGTGTGTCTGCCATCCATCATTTCTGACCATTAGATCTGCATCTAATGGCTGTGAGGTAAGTTGTGGCATTTTTGCAACAGTAGCCCACTTCTCTGCTCCAATTTGCAGAAAACCACTTATTATCTTGAAAGCAACCACATCCCTCCCTCACCTCATCAAAACAGCCTAAGAAATATATTTTGAGTGAAAAGTACTCCCTCCTTTCTGAAATATTTGTCTTTCTAGAGATTTCAGTAAGTGACTACATACGGAGTAAAATGAGTCAATCTACACTTCAAAATATGTCTATATAATCTGTATGTGATAGTCCATTTGAAATCTCTAAAAAGACAAATATTTAAAAACGGAGGGAGTAATATATTAGGAGTATATCAAAACAAGAGTGATTTCTTTCAAGTTTGTGAACAAGTACTACTATTCTACTACTTTGGATCCGTCGCAATGCACGGGCACATTGCTAGTAAAAGGAAAAGGACTGTCCCGTACGTGTCGCACCCCCACACGCCCGGGAGTTGGGATTACTCCACGGCCCGTCTGACACGACACATAGTTTAGGGAAGGCATGTTGCCTAGCATTTTCACTTTCATGTGGGACCGCCGTTGAGCAAACCGACTATTGGCAAACCGCACCCCGCCCGCCGCAGGGTTGGAAAACTAAAACAAGGGGAAGATCTAGCTGTAGCACAGAAGCCAAGAAATTTGGTGTCAGATGGGGCTCGTTGATAGAGTAGGAGCATTCCGTACTAGTACTACTCCTACTAGTACCAAGTTTGTACTATACAACTAGTACTACCACTATACAACTAGTAGGAACGTGCACGGCACAGCATCGTAAGAACAAAAAACGGGAAGATCTTGTTTTGGGTGATTTATCTTTTTTTAGTCAACATAGTATGAATAATATGATGTGGGGGGCACCCATGAGCTTATGTGGCTTGGTTGCATGGCTATGAAATGTTAGAGAAAAATAAATAGATAATTTGTTTAGAGTGCACTCCACTAAATAGATATACTTTGGATCCATTGCAACGGGCCGGCACATCTATATCTATACCCCCTATACCGTGTGTGAAAAACTTTGAAAGTTGGTCATTGGATGAAGCCAATCCGACGGTACAAAGATGGCAAATCTGAGCACTACTGGACGTTGGATATCATCTACATTCCACCAGATTCTATCACATGTAGAATCTAGAAGACTCCATGGTTGAACTTAATTCATGACCAACTGTGCCACAACTAAGCTTAGGCAAAGTTAGTTCTTCAAAATGAGAGCCACAAGTTCGCAAGCCTAAGGGAATCTTGCCACATTTTTTGTGTGTATGTCATGTGGGGCCTTAGTGTGGCTTGCCTAAGGTGTGGCTTGAACCAACACTCACCTAAGTTAGTCAAACATGCCTAACCTTATGTATGGCAATCTTTGGCAATCTTAGTGGTTGTTTGGTTCCTAGCCACACCTTGCAACACTTTGCCACACCTAAACTTAGGCAACTTTGACCAAGTTAGGTAGGTGATTGGTTCTAGCCACACCTAAGGCAATGATTTTTTTATGAGCAGTGAGCCCCACATGTCATAGACACAAAAAGTGTGGCAAGATTCCCTTAGGCAAGCCAAAGTGTGGCTAACAATTTGAGCAACTCAACTAAGGCAAGTGTGGAAAGTGTGGCAAAAATCATATGGCAATATATGGCAAAGATAGTCACAATTCAAACAGCCCCTTAGTCACAAACCAAACAGACCCTAACCTTAGGCAAGTTTGGCAACATTGTATGATAAAGTGTGGCATTGCTAGGCCTAAAACCAAACAACCCCTGTGTCTGCCACAAAAAAATGTGGCTAACAAAATGGCCACCACAAGTGTGGCAAGATTTGGCAAGAAGTTGAGTCTATGACATGTGGACCATGTAGCCATAAAAGTGTGGCAAGCCAAAGTGTAGCAATGAACCAAACACATGCCTAAGATATTGTGGCACGCCTAAGCTTAGGTGTGGCAACCTTAGGCTGCAAACCAAACATCTATATCTATACCCCTATATAGTGTGTGAATAACTTTGAAAGTTGGTCGTTGGATGAAGCCAATCCGACGGTACAAAGATGGCAAATCCGAGCACTACTGGCCGTTGGATATGATCTACATTCCACCAGATTTTGCCACATGTAGAATCTAGAAGACTCCACATGTAGAAGCATAATGCACAAACCACCAGAATCTCATGCGTGCAATGCACGTGTACTTTACTAGTAGTTGGTAGTAGTAAGAAACAAATTCCTGGAGCACCACAAGGCCTGCCGCAGGAGTTACATTTCCCTCTCGGGGCCCACGGGACCGAACTTCAGTGACTTAGTGCCTGACCTAACAGTCAATGACATGCGGACCTTAAATGCGGCTGGCCCACATGTCATTCTCATGGTGGTGGCGTGGTTCGTGACTCACTCGTTTGAGATGAACCAGCCGGTGGTGGCATGGCCATGGCGAGGGTGCCACAGCTAGGCGTCGGGGCATTACGAAGCATAGATGGCCACACCGGCGGGTACTACATGTTGTACAGAAGTACTCTAGCTAAGGATGGATGTCCGGGACGAAATGTGTCACATCCGCTGGATGAAAATTCGATGGTGTGGGAGTAGGGATTGGAGCACAGCAGCGAAGCAGGAAAATTGCGTCCAATCGGGTGTGGCTGTGGTAGAAAGTTGATGGTCGCCGCAGTTCAGCTGGCCCGCATGTCATGCACACAAAGGCAGAGGAGCGGTGGGGCCGAGAGGGAAGAGGTGCACGTCGAGGGGATGAGGATCCCATGACGAGAACAATCCTACCATTCTGTCACCAACATGTGGGACCCCCAAGCATGGGTCCCACCTGTTAGCGAAGTAAAGGCAGGGCAAGGCATTGATAGCCATGTCAGAGGATCCATGTCGTGTCGTGTGTTGGAGCGGCTGAGGGAGTCCAGGATTAGGGGGTCCTCGGACAGCCATACTATATGCTTATGCCGGACTATTAGACTATGAAGATACAAGACTGAAGACTTTGTCCCATGTCCGGGTGGGACTCTCCCTTGCGTGGAAGGCAAACTTGGCAATTCGGATATGTAGATTTCCTTCTCTGTAACTGACTCTATGTAACCCTAGCGCCCTCCGGTGTCTTTATAAACTAGAGGGTTTAGTCCGTAGGACAGAAACAATCATAATCATAGGCTAGCTTCTAGGGTTTAGCCTCTACAATCTCGTGGTAGATCAACTCTTGTAATACTCATATTATCTAGATCAATCAAGCAGGAAGTAGGGTATTACCTCCATAGAGAGGGACCGAACCTGGGTAAACATTGTGTCCCCGCCTCATGTTACCATTAGCCTTAGATGCACAGTTCGGCACCCCCTACCCGAGATCCGCCGGTTTTGACACCGACATTGGCGCTTTCATTGAGAGTTCCACTATGTCGTCACCATAAGGCTTGATGGCTCCTTCAATCATCCACAACAATGAGGTCCAGGGTGAGGTTTTCCTCCCCGGACAGATCTTCGTATTTGGCGGCTTCGCACAGCGGGCCAATTCGCTTGGCCATCTAGAGCAGATCGATAGCTATGCCCCTGGCCATCAGGTCAGGTTTGGAAGCCTGAACTACACTGACAATATCCGCGGAGACTTGATCTTCGACGGATTCGAGCCCATGACAGGTGCGCCCTATAGTCTCAATGAGCATGACTTAGATCTGCCGTCAGACGGTGTTCAAGAGATCACACCTGCGGCTGCCCTGGCTTTAGATCCAGTACAGATCGTGCCATCTGAGGATGGGAGGATGGACACCACCATGGAGGCCGCACACTCGACTGTGATAGAGCCGAACATAGATTCCACTTCCAATAAGGTCCGTGTCCTCGGACCCTCGGACTCGTCTCCGGCCACAGGCTCCGAACCGCGTACATCCATGCCCATCGGATCTGACTGGGCACCGTTCATGGAGTTTAGCTCCCCAGACATCTTTCAGCACTCGCCCTTGGGCGATGTGCTAAATTCACTAAAATCTCTCTCCCTGTCAGGAGACTCTTGGCCGAACTATGTCCGGCTTGAGTGGGAAGCGGGCGATGAAGGAATTCGTTACCAACCCACCACTCACTTAATAGCCACTGTCCACGACTCAACCGACATGCTTGATTACTAATCCCAAGACATCGATGGTATGGATGACGATGCCGGAGAAGAACAGGAACCACCGCCCATAGGGCGCGGGACAGCCACCTCATCATATGATATATACATGGTGGACACACCCAAAGAAAACAATGGCGAGGAACAGAAGGATGCAACGGAGGATAATCCGCTTGAGAAGCAACCAAAGCGTTGACGTCAGCGGCGCCGCTCTAAATCCCACCACAGCAAAAACGGCGATAACGGTATAAGAAAGAATAACACCCCGGAAGATGCCAGAGATAACAACGACCCCGTGGACCCAGCGATGGAGTAGGCCGAGCAAGGGAACGGTGAGCATAGTCCGGGGCCGCTGCTCGATCACAGCGATGCCGAAGACAAAACATATAAACATGTCTCCGGAGAGGAGAACAGTCCGGATGATGATGCACACATCATCCCAGAAAAGCATTTGGAACAAGAGCACCTCCACAGAAGGCTGATTGCCACCGCGAGGAGCTTAAAGAAGCAGAAGCAATGGCTTAAAAATGCACAGGATACGCTCAACCACAGATGGAACAAAGTGCCCGACACTGACGAAATATACGGCGGTGATTGCCACACAAAGAGCTACCTGAAACGCAAGATGCTGCCCGAATTCGACGACCAGGCTATCGCGCCCATTCCGCCGAAGAACAATACGGCCAATCTACCAGACCGACCACCCCGTGGCCGAGACAGAGCGGCTAATTACACCGCACACAAGTCAGCACACGATCTGTGTGAGCACCTGGACAAAAGAGCTGGTATGGCCAGGTCCATCTATGGATCTAGGAAGCGTGCTCCTACACAGGATCATGCCCACCAAACCGACTATACTGATCGACTACCAGCTCGGAATCAACACCGAACACTACAGCCGTCGGACGCACGCCATGACACATCCAAATAGAGGGGTGCCGCACACCCCCTGTGCTTCATCGATAGGTGCTGGATCAAGAATTTCCAGAGGGGTTTAAAAGTGTAATCATCGAGGCATATGACGGAATGACAGACGCCGCAGTCTGGATTGAGGACTTTATTCTTCACATTCATATGGCCCGCGGAGACGATCTCCACGCCATCAAATACCTGCCCCTCAAGTTAAAAGGACCGGCTCGTCACTGGTTGAAAAGCCTCCCTGAAAATTCAATTGGAAGCTGGGAGGAACTCGAGGATGTTTCCAAGGATAATTTTCAAGGGACCTATGGCTGACCTCCGGATGCAGACGATTTAAGTCACATAATCCAACAACTCGGAGAGTCAGCCCGTAAGCTTTGGAACAGATTTCTCACCAAGAAGAACCAAATCGTTGACTGACCGGATGCTGAAGCCCTAGCAGCTTTCAAACACAGTGTCCGGGACGAATGGCTTGCCAGACACCTCGGCCAGGAAAAGCCGAGGACAATGGCAGCTGTAACGACTCTTATGACCCGCTTTTGCGCGGGTGAGGACAGTTGGTTGGCCTGCAGCGGCACCAACGACCCAGGCACATCCAAAATCAGGGATAGCAATGGGAAGTCGCGACGCAATAAAAACAATCGTCGAAATAGTGAAGACAACCCAGAAAACACAGCGGTAAACGCCGGATTCAGGGGCTCTCGACCCGGTCAATGGAAAAAGCCATTTAAAGGCAGTAGAGATGGACCATCCAGCCTAAATAAAACTCTAGACAGATCCTGTCAGATTCATGGCACCCCAGAGAAACCTGCCAATCACACCAACAAAGAATGTTGGGTCTTCAAGCAGGTCGGCAAACTAAACGCCGAACACAAGGGGAGGGACCCGCCAAGTGATGACGAGGACGAACCTCGCCCGCTGAACACTTGCGGACAGAAAAAATTTCCACCAGAGGTCAAAACAGTGAACATGATTTACACCACCCACATACCAAATAGGAAGCACAAATGCGCACTCCGAGACGCATATGTTGTAGAACCAGTCGCCCCCAAATTCAACCCATGGTCGGCATGCCCGATCACTTTCGATCGCAGGGATCATCCGACTAGTATCCGACATGGAGGTTCAGCCGCCTTGGTGCTCGACCCAGTAATTGATGGATACCATCTCACCCGAGTCCTCATGGACGGCGGCAGTAGTCTTAATTTGATATATCAGGACACTGTCCGCAAGATGGGGATAGACCCATCAAGAATCAACCAAAGTAGTACTACCTTTAAAGGAGTAATACCAGGCGTAGAGGCCCACTGCACGGGCTCTTTGACATTAGAAGTGGTATTCAGCTCTCCCGACAACTTTCGAAGCGAAGAACTAATCTTTGGCATTGCTCCGTTCCAGAGTGGCTATCATGCACTACTCGGAAGAACGACCTTCACTAGTTTCAATGTAGTACCGCATTACGCTTATCTCAAACTTAAGATGCCCGGTTCACGAGGCGTCATCACTATCAGCGGAAACATAGAGCGGTCTCTTCACGCGGAAGACTATGTGGCGGCTCTAGCAGCCGAACCACCGAACGCCCTCTCCAACCCGAGTAACTGATCTGTCTTCAAGGCCATGGACACGGCTAGACACGTCCGGTGCACCACTAGTTGTAACAGCCCAGATAAACCTGAGCTTGATTAACGGCTATGCACCCATATGTGGTGCTGGGGGCTGCCCGCATGTAACGGGTCCATAGTTCGGCTTGATCCTATTCGCACTCAAGAAGTTGAATTTTCACGGTTCATTAAGTTTAACTGACTTTATGCACGGTCACACCAGAATATTTCACCTAGGTTTCTTTTTTGACAGGTGACCATTGTGCTACACCCTTCAGGGATACGGCACAACGGAGACAAATGCGCAGACATGCAGCAGGGCCCCGTCCAAAGGTTTCTTTTTAGATTAAGACCCTATGTAAACCTTTTTTATTGTCTCTTGTTGTTTCACACCCTCTTGGCACTTAAAATGACCAAGAGGAATACCGGCGCTACCAGTGAGCTCATGATTCACCATTCTAAAATAGACGCTACAGAGACAGTAGCAAGTGTGTTTTCGAGATCTATGCTCTCACCACAAGCGCTCTTTCGCCACGCCAGATTGATGCACGTGCCTTGAAATTCTGGGTTCATTATCGAGCGCGGTACTCAGCCCAGTATATGTTTTAAAGTCTGAATACCTTCTGGAGTGTTCGGCGTCGCAAGTTTCGCCTTATATGCATCAACTACGAATCATGTCTTCGGTCAATAGTTGGGTTTGCCCGGCTCCCGTGTATTGCTAGCTTACGTTCCACTCTATCGACTAAGGTGGCACCGGGAGAACTACTGCGATTGTGCCCTGGTTCATCCGGATGAGCACCTTAGTAGAGAAAGCCGAAAACTGACTGTCATTATAAAGCGAGAGACTGGTCAACCACTCGATGACTCTGCGGAATCTTGGCAATTCCTCCGCATTAAAGAAGGACCGGTTTCCCGGTCACGTATGGACACGCACCGTATTCGGATGAACACGAACAAACCAGGGGCTGTATAGTAGCCCCACCGTCAAACTCCTATGGCTAAGTGAAAGTGTTAAAGCTATATAGTCTGATTGCCTCGTTCGGCGTGCCACCATTCCTTAACGGACCAAGACGTTGGATCAAGTGTGGTTACGCGCTTGGCCGAATACCCCCGCATTATATGCGAGGGGGATGAAGCCGACGATTGCAAACTTTTAGGTTATATACATATATACATAAGCAGCCGCACAGGAGGCACTACAGTACTTTACGGGAAAAAGTATAAATATAGCCTTCATTACCAAAAGCATTGTTTTTACAATCAAGATACATGTCACTCGAACATGGTATTCTTTGAGCATGAGCCTCTATTAAATGGGCCTTCTAAGGCTTCTTTAAAATAGTGCTCGGGCGAGTCCTGGCCCCCGGGCGGACCCCTGGTTGCAATATCGGTGGCCTCCATCTTTGCCCAATATGTCTTAACATGGGCAAGGGCCATCCGCGCACCTTCTATGCACGCCGACCTCTTGAGAGCGTCGATTTGCGGCACAGCATGAATAAATCGTTGCACCAAGCCAAAATAACTATCCGGAGTTGGTTCCTTCAGCCACAGGTGATCCACGACGGCCTTTATGGCAATCCCGGATAACCTATGGAGCTCGGCCTATTCAGCCATTTGCTCGTTCAAAAGCAGCGGACGCCTCGGAGTACTGAACTGCGACCAGAACAATCTTTCCACCTCGTGATCTTCTCCATCTTTGAAATACTGCGCTGCATCAGCAACACTCTTTGCCAAATCTAAATAGGCGTCCGACAAACTCCATAATTGATCAAGAGGGGCATACTTCGGATCACCGAATTTTGTTCGCAATAAAAAGGGCTTTCCAGCCGTGATATTACCAGCTTGACGAAGCTCCTCCCGCCCCGCTCTGATCTCAGAGCGAGTTTCCTTTGCCACCAATAAGGCCTTCTCCTGGTTATCCGTTTTCGTTTGGTTTTCCCTTTCGAGAAGCTCATATCGGCTGGTGGCATTTTGTATCTCAAGAGCCATGTTGGCTATTTTATCCTCACTTTGGAGACGAGCAGCCTGCTCGGCTTTAATTTCTTCGGCTGCCTTGATGGCGGCCGCATTGCTTCTCCTGGCTTGCTCCTTGGCCCGGGCAAGCTCTGCTCGACGGGTCTCCACGGCTGCAGCACCATCTGTAGTCAAAGCATATTATAAATCCTAGCATCATGCTTCTTTTAATATTTACTGACCACCCAAATATACATACCCTGTGCCTTGTCAAGCCGCTTGTTCACAAGCGTGATATCAGCATCCGCCACATTAAGTTGCCGCTTCAGTTTGGCAAATTCAGCAGTCCGGTCAGCAGCCGGATCTGCAGCTGCCTGCACACAAAATTGGCACCATCATTACTAGAGGCTATGATCCTCTGCTCACCTCATCCGGCTGGCAACCAGAGTCTCAGGGGCTACTACCTATACGAAGTGCACCTTGCGCATACGGTACAATCAAAGAATGTCACTTTGCATACCTCAAAGCCTCTTAGCAGGCTTGTAAAAGCCTCGTTCAACCCGCTTTTCGCGGATGATATCTTCTCAACCACCGTACCCATTAAAGTATGATGTGCCTCTGAGATAGCCGCTTGCTGCAAAAGACCCGTCAATGTGTCTGGTTGTATAGACAGTTTGGGGTTTTTTCTTTTGGTCTCTCTAGGAGCCGAAAACCCTGGACTTCGGGCGGCCGAAGAGTTACCTTCCGGCCTTTGCGGATTGTGCAGCAATGTTGCTCTCCGGGGCAGGGCCCCCTGATGAAGGTTTCTTCCCTCGCTTGGAGACCTCTGTTTCCAAGTCCTCAGGGGCGGTCCTCTTCTTGCCATGGGGAGAGGGGACGCTAGATTCTCCTCCCCGTTCATCCTCCGACACGGGGGTATTAACTTCCCCGGTTGGGATGCGTGACTTACCTCCAGCATGAAGTCCACCTTTGGCTTCCCCTTTCCTCTCCTTGTCCTCCCGTGATGGCGCTTGATAAGGTGCGCGAGCCAGCATCCTGGTTAGTACATGATCCGGCAAATCTTCTGGAAGAGGGGCCGAACACCTGATCCTCTCCGCCTTCCTTATCCAGTCCTGTCTGACGGTGGTTTTTCAGAGTAATCTTGTGACAAATTATAATGACAGCATGTTCGGTCGCGGAATTACTTACCTGGGTATCTGGACGGTTGCAGTCGAGGCCCGCATCCTCTGTGGTGACCGGACACTTTATTCGTGGTCCGAAGAATAACTGATACATTCCTTTGGGCGTCCTGCCGAATAAGTGTTGAATAGTACGGGGCCCTTCCTGGTTGAACTCGCACATACGGAGAGATCGACGCTGACACGGCAAGGTCCGATGAACTAGCATTACTTGAATTACTTTGACAAGACTAATATCCTTCTTGAGGAGATCCCGAATGCGGGTTTGCAATATTGGCACGTCATTAACCGATCCCCAGCCCAGCCCCTTGTTGACCCATGATGCAAGCTATGGTGGAGGGACAGAGCGGAAGGCCGGAGCGTCCGCCCACTTCCTCCCTCGAGGTGTGGTGATGTAAAACCACTCCCATTGCCACAGGTCAGAAACTTCCGGGAAAGAGCCCTTTGGTCATAAAGCATCGACACCTTTGCTTATCGTAGCACCTCCGCACTCCGTGTGTCGCCCGTCGATCATCTTCGGCATCACATTGAAGGTCTTGAGCCATAAGACGAAGTGTGGGGTAATGCGGAGGAAGGCTTCACACACAATGATGTACGTCGGGATGTGGAGGAAGGAATCTGGAGCTAGATCGTGAAAATCTAGCCCGTAATAGAACATGAGCCCTCTAACGAAGGGATGAAGACCAAAGCCTAGCCCTCGAAGGAAGTGGGAGATGAATACAACACTCTCATTGGGTTCGAGAGTACGGATAACCTGCGCTTGAGCAGGAAGCCTGTGAAGGATTTCGGCGGTCAGATACCTAGCCCCCCTAAGCTTCTTGATATCCTCCTCTGTGATGGAAGAGGCCATCCACCGGCCTTGAAGGTTGGATCCAGACATGGTTGAAGGTCCAAAGCACTTAGACAAAACCTTGGGTGTTGGAACTCGAGGTGGGAGAAGGGAAGGATCAGGCATGGAAAGAAAAGGACAGGTCTTAACCTCTTTATATAGAGGAAGAATCTCAAGCGTCCTCCGCGCGACCATTTTGGAACTTGCCTAAACCAAGGAGTTGTACTAATGGAGCGGTTGGGTTACCCACGCCTGTATTGATGAGAATCCCGTGATAAGGGGGACATGATCTCTGCTTAGACAAGACGTGCCAATAAAACCACCTCGCAAGACGTCTATTGCCAGGTCGGGAAAAACGGTTTGAATAATAACCGGGCCGCAGCGTGATGTCACGCTATGGAAAAGTTGTCAGCAGATTAGATTCGTGGAATATTGTGCTCTCTACGGTGGTATGTGGAATTTGTTTTGCAGAGCCGGACACGATTCTTGTGTTCAAGATCTTCTTTGGAGTATTCAGAGAAGGAACCCTCCTTGCAATGCCGAAGACAATCTGCGCACCGAACTCATTGTCATTGAAGCCTGGTTCAGGGGCTATTGAGGGAGTCCAGGATTAGGGGGTCCTTGGATAGCCGGACTATATGCTTATGCCGAACTATTGGAGTATGAAGATACAAGACTGAAGACTTCGTCCCATGTCCGGGTGAGACTCTCCCTTGCGTGGAAGGCAAGCTTGGCAATTCGGATATGTAGATTTCCTTCTCTGTAACCGAGTCTGTGTAACCCTAGCCCCCTCCGGTGTCTATATAAACCTTAGGGTTTAGTCCGTAGGATAACAACAATTAGAATCATAGGCTAGCTTCTAGGGTTTAGCCTCTACGATCTCATGGTAGATCAACTCTTGTAATACTCATATCGTCAAGATCAATCAAGCAAGAAGTAGGGTATTACCTCCATAGAGAGGGCCCGACCTAGGTAAACATTGTGTCCCCCGCCTCCTGTTACCATTAGCATTAGACGCACAGTTCGGGACCCCCTTCCCGAGATCCACCGGTTTTGACACCGACAGCCACCACCTCGCCTCACCGCCTTGTCCCTCGTCTCCGCCAATGTCGTCTGCTTCATCCCTGTTCACGAGCGCAAGGGGAGCTCCGCGGGCCGCGGATCGAGCTGCCCCATTCCTCCTCGGTCACCGACAATCTTCCTCCTCTCCGACGACTCCTACTGCTACTAAGCCTATCACCGGCCTCCGTGTGCTGCTCGGTGAGCTTCTCTCTCTCTCTCTCTCTCTCTCGCTCTCGCTCTCTCTCTCTCTCTCTCTCTCTCTCTCTCTCTCCTATCTTACTGGTAGATCGCCTGCTCGCGCGTAGCTAGTCACCACCGTTGCTGTGAGCTCGCCGCCATAGATCATCTCACCGCCATGGCCATAGCCATTGTCACGCTCGCCTGAGGTCACCGTCGTATTCCTGGAGCTCCCAAGAACCCGACGCGCGCACACGCTCATCCTCCCATGCCTCGTAGCACCCAACTCGTCGAGCACCCCAACGCGCCTCCACCTGAGCTTGTCGGCGGCAGCCGTCCGGTGACCATTTGGTCACGGGCTCATGCCCGTTGTGCTCGCCGTACTTCGCAGCTCCTTCCTAGCCTCCTCATCTGTGTGTAGCACGTCGCAGCACCATCTCCACCGTCGCCTATAGCCGATTCGCCATTGACCTCGTCGCCGGTGACGTTTCTGGCCAGGTCCGGCGAAACCACCACCACCGCTCGACTCGCAGGCGACTGCCCGTTCGAATGGACCAAGCCGCATGCCCAACAGCGCCGTGTAGTGAAATCCTGACGAGACCCGAGTGCCTCTGCCGTGTTCTGGCATCGCTGGTAGTGAAAAGCTACCCGCCACCGACGTGGCTGGCCTGGGGCCACCACAGAGCCTCTGCCAGCGGCCCCATGGGCCTCGTTGACTGGTTTGACCAGTCAACGCGCTGACGTGGCAGTATGGTGCCACTTACACCCGAGCCCCACCGCTTAATTAGTCTAACTAAAACAATATAATAAATAAACTTAATTGGTTAATCTAGACACTGACATGTGGGGCCTATGAGCTAACCAGCTCTGTTAGTTTAAATTAGCTCACTTTAACCTCACCATGGTTGATAGGTGGGCCCCACCTATCAGTTTGACCAGTCAGCTGGTTAGCTGATTGCTGACGCAATACTGACATCATGCTTACGTATTAATTCTAATTGGTTAGTTTAAATAATTTTAGAATATTGATAGAACTTGCAAAATTCATAGAAAATAAACCGTAGCTTGAATTGAAAAACTTTACATATGAAAGTTGATCAGAAAAATGAGGCAAATCCGAAATATGCCCTCCTCATACCTGCCACACCCATCTAACATGATGAAAATGGAACTTTCCCCTCTGGTTCATCTGACCGATAATTGCCCGGAGCTGGTAAAGTAACTTCAGATGTTTTGCCGCTCCATCTGTAATGTGTAGCACCGCGTTAGGTCACCCATAACATCACTTAGTGCCATGTCTAGCTTTGTGATTGCTTTTGTTGCCGTGTATTTATTTGTTTCCTCCACCTCTTCTCTCTCGGCAGATCCTGGTACAGACGAAGCCCTGAGGACTGCTACACCAACGACCCCCTTTGCAGCAAAGCTTCCAGGCAAGCAAACCCCCCTTGTTCATTCTGATATCGCCCATTTCTTTCCCTCTCTTGCTTGCATTAGAACCGCTACTGCATTTGTATGACCCTGTTCTGATACATAGCCGTTTTTGTTACCTGCTTTCATACCTTACCTGCTTATTCTAAACTACTAGTATAGGTTGGTTAGATATGCATCAGTGACCCCCCATCTTGTACTAGTTGCCCCGCTTTATGTTTGATGACTCGATCAACGTGATCGACGTCCAGGCCCCGACACCGCACATCACCCCCCTGAGTTGTACGACTCTGCAGAGTTACCGTCAAGTGCCGAGGGCAATACCTTGTCAGAACTTCTGATGTTAACACTGTAGTGTAACTATTCGGTCGTGGTCATCGATGGTGATTCCTACTTCACCACTCCCGATAAAGACTATTTCGTGCAACCCCTCAAGTGTGGACCATTGAGGGTGATTCCTCCAAGTCCACCTTGACGGTTACTTCGAGTGGGAATCCATTGAGCGTGATTCCTCGGGTTTCCCCCTTGCTGTTTCGGACACATGGTTACTTTGACTTATCATAGAACCATGATGACATCGGGTCGGCCCCGAGGAGTACCCATGAGTGATGTGAGATCGGGTTCATCTGGAGGATACCCGAAAGTTTTCCAATCGGCACGGTCGGGCATTCTTAGCCCTTGTCGCAAGTCCGTGAGATGGGGCGACGGGACTACCAACACACTAATGGTTTGGATATTTGATCCGAGTAGGCCTCTGGACTTTATCGCACTAACCACCACGCAAGAATAAGTATGGGCACTCTGCGTCGTACGATTCTTTCGAAAGCTCACTGAGGTCAACGACTGAGCGGCGCGCGCCGGGTTGTACTAGAAAGCCTTCTTTTGTATAAGGGAGGCTAGGTCTGCTCACTGGCCGCGTTCGCAACGCACAGGATTGCAAAGGACGATTGGCCCATGACCCCTTCTCATTTAGGATGTAAACCGGTGTGCTGGCCTCTCTGTTGAGCCTAGGTAGGACTACGGCATGTTGATTGGCCGAGGCCGGTCTTGACCTGATGGTGTCTTCGGCCAGAGTTGATCGAGCTTGTTGGGTAAGTTTGTGCACCCCTGCAGGGAAGATTGATCTATTCAAATAGCCGGGTCCATAGTAACGAATGCTCGGAGTTGTATGCCGATCGATACAACTAGAACTGGATACTGAATGCTGAGGCATGTAATGGATATGTGGCTCCAAGATTGCTTTCCCACGGGGAGTCGAGGAAGGGTCTCTGGGAGTTATTTCTACAACATGTTTGTTAAATATAAATTGCTATTCTATACTCTTCTGATTGCTGCAAGATGCTTGGAGATGCTTGAATATGCTAGTCTTCGATAGGCTAGGCTTTCCCCTTCTCTTTTGGCATTCTGCAGCTCAGTCCATAGATACTACCTATTTCATTGATACCAATGCATATGTAGTGTAGATCCTTGCTTCCGAGTACTTTCGATGAGTACTCGCGCTAGCTTTGCTCCCCTTTTTCCACCTGTTTCCATTCTTCTCGGATGCTGCAACCTGATGGTGGAGCCAAGGATCCAGACGCCACCTTCGACAACGAGTGCAACTACACAGGGGGTGCCTACTACTACGTGGAGGCCACCAATGACCAGGAGTAGTTAGGAGGCTCCTAGGTAGGAGGCCTTGCCTTTTCGATCGATGTTGCTTTCGTGCTAGCCTTCTTAAGGACAACTTGTTTAACTCATGTCTGTACTTAGATAATATTGCTTCCACTGACTCATTTGTATTTGAGCTTATGTATTCGAGCCCTCGAGGCCCCTGGCTTGTAATATAAAGCTTGTATTATTTTAATTTATGCCTAGAGTTGTATTGTGATATCTTCCCGTGAGTCCCTGATCTTGATCGTACACATTTCCGTGTATGATTAGTGCACGATTGAATCGGGGGCGTTGATACATCCATTTTGCATCATGCTTTTATATGGATATTTATTGTATTATGGGCTGTTATTACACGTTATGTCACAATACTTATGGCTATTCTCTCTTATTTTACAAGGTTTATCATGAAGAGGGAGAATGCCGGCAGTTGGAATTCTGGGCTGGAAAAGGAGCAAATATTGGAAACCTATTCTGCACAGCTCCAAAAGTCCTGAAACTCCACGAAAGTCATTTTTGGAATTAATAAGAATTATTGAGCGAAAGAAGTACCAGAGGGGGCCCACCCCCTGGCCAGGAGGGTGGGGGCGCGCCCACCCCTACTAGGCGCGCCCCTGCCTCATGGGCCCCCTGGTGGCCCTCCGATGTCCATCTTCTGCCATATGAAGTCTCTTACCCTGGATAAAATCATAAGCAAGCTTACGGGACGAAACTCCGCCGCCACGAGGCAGAACCTTGGCGGAACCAATCTAGGGCTCCGGCGGAGCTGTTCTGCCGGGGAAACTTCCCTCTGGGAGGGGGTAATCATCACCAACGATCATCTCATCAGGAGGGGGTCAATCTCCATCAACATCTTCACCAGCACCATCTCCTCTCAAACCCTAGTTCATCTCTTGTATCCAATCTTTGTATCCAAACCACAAATTGGTACTTGTGGGTTGCTAGTAGTGTTGATTACTCCCTGTAGTTGATCCTAATTGGTTTATTTGGTGGAAGATCATATGTTCAGATCCTTAATGCATATTAATACTCCTCTAATTATGAACATGAATATGCTTTGTGAGTAGTTACATTTGTTCCTGAGGACATGGGTGAAGTCATGTGAATTTCGTATTCGTTCGATATTTTGATGAGATGTAGGTTGTTTCTCCTCGAGTGGTGTTATGTGAACGTCGACTACATGACACTTCACCATTATTTGGGCCTAGAGGAACGCATTGGTAAGTAATAAGTAGATGATGGGTTGCTAGAGTGACAGAAGCTTAAACCCTAGTTTAGGCGTTGCTTCGTAAGGGGCTGATTTGGATCCAGATGTCTCATGCTGTGGCTAGATTTACCTTAATACTTCCTTTGTAGTTGCGGATTCTTGCAATAGGGGTTAATCATAAGTGGGATGCTTGTCCAAGAAAGGGCAGCACCCAAGCACCGGTCCACCCACATATCAAATTATCTATGTAACGAACGCGAATCATATGAGTGTGATGAAAACTAGCTTGACGATAATTCCCATGTGTCCTCGGGAGTGCTTTTCTCATTATAAGAACTTGTCCAGGCTTGTCCTTTGCTACAAAAAGGATTGGGCCACCTTGCTGCACCTTATTTACTTTCATTGCTTGTTACCCGTTACAAATTATCTTATCACAAAACTATCTGTTACCTACAATTTCAGTGCTTGCAGAGAATACCTTACTGAAAAGCGCTTGTCATTTCCTTCTGCTCCTGGTTGGGTTCGACACTCTTACTTATCGAAAGGACTGCGATAGATCCCCTATACTTGTGGGTCATCAAGACTCTTTTCTGGCGCCATTGCCGGAGAGTGAAGCGCCTTTGGTGAGTGGAACTTGGTAAGGAAACATTTATATAGTGTGCTGAAATTTACTGTCACTTTTTTCTATGGAAACTAATCCTTTGAGGGGCTTGTTCGGGGCATATTTCCCCAACCAGTAGAGCAAAGAGTTGCTCCTCAACCTACTAAACCTACTGAAAATGTTTAGTTTGAGATTCCTCGGGTATGACAGAGAAACTGCTAGCTAATCCCTTTGAAGTTGATGGAACATTGCATCCCGATTTACACCTTATCTATGTGGATGAAGTTTGTGGATTATTTAAGCTTGCAGTATACCCGATGATGTTGTCAAGAGGAAGGTCTTCCCTTTATCTTTGAAGGGATGTGCATTGACATGGTATAGGCTATGTGATGATACGGGATCTTGGGACTATAAACGTTTTAAAATTGAATTAATTTTTGGCCTCGCGAAGGAGAAAGCATCGCTCAAGCTTGGGGGAGGCTTAAGTCAATGTTATATTCATGCCCAAATCATGAGCTCTCGAAAGAAATGATTATTCAAAACTTTTATGCTCGGCTTTCTCTCAATGATCGCACCATGCTCGATACTTCATGTGCTGGTTCTTATATGCTAAAGACTATTGAATTCAAGTGGGACTTATAGGAAAGAATTTAACACAACTCTGAAGATTGGGGTTCCGAAGATGGTAAGGAGTTAGGTATGACACCTAAGTTTGATTGTGTTAAGTCTTTTATGGATACCGATGCTTTTCGTGGATTTAGCACTAAATATGGACTTGACCCTAAGATAGTAGCTTCTTTTTGTGAATCTTTTGCTACTCACGTTGATCTCCCTAAGGAGAAGTGGTTTAAATATAATCCTCCATTGAAGTAAAAGTAGTTGCACATGTTACAGTTGAAGAAAAGATTATCACTTATAATGATCCTATTGTTCCTACTACTAATGTTGAGAAACCACCTTTCCCTGTTAGGATAAAGGATCATGATAAAGCTTCAACAGTGGTTTGTAAAAGTAATACTAGAACATATACACCTCCCGAGCAAATTAAAGTTGAACCTAGTATTGCTATGGTTAAAGATCTCTTGGCTGATAATATAGATGGGCATGTTATTTACTTCTATGAGGAAGCTGCCAATATTGCTAAACCCGATGCTAAGATACATAGATCTGTTGTAGGCATGCCTGTTATTTCTGTTAAAATAGGAGATCATTGTTATCATGGCTTATGTGATATGGGTGCTAGTGCTAGTGCAATACCTATTTCCTTATATGAGGAAATTATGCATGATATCGCACCCGCTGAGTTAGAAGATATTGATGTTACAATTAAGCTTGCCAATAGAGATACTATTTCACCATTTGGGATTGTTAGAGATGTTGAAGTTTTGTGTGGGAAAGTTAAATACCCTGCTGATTTTCTTGTCCTTGGTTCCCTGCAAAATAGTTTTTGTCCCATTATATTTGGTAGACCCTTCTTTAATACTGTTAATGCTAGGATTGATGCAAAAAGGATGTCGTTACAATAGGCTTGGGGGATATGAAACATGAGTTTAATTTTGCCAAATTTCGTAGACAACCCCATGATAAAGAATTGCCTAGTAAAGATGAAATTAGTCTTGCTTCTATTGCCATGCCTCCTACTGATCCTTTAGAACAATATTTGCTAGACCATGAAAATGATATGTTTATGAATGAAAGAAGGGAGATAGATGAAGTATTCATTCAATAGGGTCCTATTCTGAAACACAACTTACCTATTGAAATCCTAGGGGATCCTCCTCCACCCAAGGGTGATCACGTGTTTGAGCTTAAACCATTACCTGATACTCTTAAATATGCTTATCTTGATGAAAAGAAGATATATCCTGTTATTATTAGTGCTAACATTTCAGAGCAGGAAGAGGAAGGATTATTGAAAACTCTGAAGAAGCATAGTTCTGCTATTGGATATACTCTTGATGATCTTAAGGGCATTAGTCCCACTTTATGCCAACGCAAATTTAAATTGGATGAAGACGTCAAAACCAGTTAGAGATCATCAACGACGTTTAAATCCTAAGATGAAAGAAGTGGTAAGAAAGGAGATACTAAAGCTCCTTGAGGCAGGTATAATTTATCCCGTTGCTGATAGTGATTGGGTAAGTCATGTCCATTGCGTCCCTAAGAAGGGAGGTATTACTATTGTTCCTAATGATAAAGATGAATTGATTTCGCAAAGAATTATTATAGGTTATAGGATGGTAATTGATTTCCGTAAATTAAATAAAGCTACTAAGAAAGATCATTGCCCTTTACCTTTTAATGATCAAATGCTAGAAATACTATGAAAACATACACATTTCTGCTTTCTAGATGGTTATTCTAGTTTCTCTCAAATACCTGTGTCAGCGGACGATCAATCAAAAACTACTTTTACTTGCCCTTTCGGTACTTTTGCTTATAGACGTATGCCTTTTGGTTTATGTAATGCACCTGCTATCTTTCAAAGATGCATGATGGCTATATTCTCTGACTTTTGTGAAAAGATTTGTGAGGTATTCATGGATGATTTCTCCGTTTATGGATTCTCTTTTGATGATTGCTTGATCAACCTTGATAGAGTTTTGCAGAGATGTGAAGACACTAGTCTCGTCTTGAATTTGGAAAAGTGTCACTTTTATGGTTAATGAAGGCATTGTCTCAGGGCATAAAATTTCTGAAAGAGGTATTGAAGTTGATAAAGCTAAAGTTGATGCTATTGAAAAGATGCCAGTTTTTATAGGAGGTTCATTAAGGACTTCTCTAAAATCCCTAGGCCTCTGACTAATTTATTACAAACAGATATTCCTTTTGTCTTCGATGATGATTGTGTAGAAGCATTTGAAATACTTAAGAATGCTTTGATTACTGCACCTATTGTTCAGCCACCTGATTGGAATTTACCCTTTGAAATTATGTGTGATGCTAGCGATTATGCTGTAGGTGCTGTTTTAGGGAAAAGAGTTGATAAGAAATTAAATGTTATCTAGTATGCTAGTAAAACTCTTAACACTGCCCAGAGAAATTATGCTACTACTGAAAAAGAATTATTAGTAGTTGTATTTGCTTGTGATAAGTTTAGACCTTATATTGTTGATTCTAAAGTAACTATTCACACTAATCATGCTGCTATTAAATATCTTATGGAAAAGAAAGATGCTAAACCTAGACTTATTAGATGGGTCCTCTTGCTCCAACAATTTGATTTGCATATTATTGATAGAAAGGGAGCTGAGAACCCCGTTGCAGACAAGTTGTCTAGGTTAGAGAATGTTCTTTATGACCCACTACCTATTGATGATAGCTTTCCCAATGAACAATTAGCGGTCATTAATGCTTCTCGTACTGCTCCATGGTATGCTGATTATGCTAATTACATTGTTGTTGAATTCATACCACCTATTTTCACATACCAGCAAAAGAAAAGTTCTTTTATGATTTAAGACATTACTTCTGGGTTGACCCACACCTTTATAAATAAGGAGTAGATGGTGTTATCAGACGTTGTGTACCTGAGCATGAACAGGAACAGATCCTATGCAAGTGTCACTCTGAACCATATGGAGGACACCACGCTGGAGATAGAATTGCACATAAGGTATTGCAATCCGGTTTTTATTGGCCTACTCTCTTCAAAGATGCTCGTAAGTTTGTGTTGTCTTGTGATGAATGTCAAAGAATTGGTAATATTAGTAGACGTCAAGAAATGCCTATGAATTATTCTCTTGTTATAGAACCATTCGATGTTTAGGGCTTTGATTATATGGGACCTTTTCCTGCCTCTACTGGATATACACATATTTTAGTTGCTGTTGATTACGTTACTAAGTGGGTAGAAGCTATTCCAACTAGTAGTGCTGATAATAACACCTCTATTAAGATGCTTAAAGAAGTTATGTTTTCAAGGTTTGGAGTCCATACATATCTCATGACTGACGGTGGTTCACATTTTATTCATGGTGCTTTCCGTAAAATGCTTGCTAAGTATGATGTTAATGATAGAATTGCATCCCCATATCACCCACAGTCTAGCTATCAAGTAGAATTGAGCAATAGAGAGCTCAAATTAATTTTGCAAAATACTGTTAATAGATCTAGAAAGAATTGGTCCAAGAAACTTGATGATGCATTATAGGCCTATAGAAATGCATATAAAAATCTTGTGGGTATGTCTCCGTATAAGATGGTTTATGGAAAGGCATGTCACTTACCTCTCGAACTTGAACATAAGGCATATTGGGCTATTAAAGAGCTAAAGTATGATTTCAAACTTGCCGGTGAGAAGAGGTTATTTGACATTAGCTCACTTGATGAATGGAGAACCCAAGCATATGAGAATGCGAAGATGTTTAAAGAAAAAGTTAAAAGATGGCATGAAAAAAGGATACAAAAGCGTGAGTTTAACGTAGGTGATTATGTGTTGCTACTCAAATCTCGTTTAAGATTTTTTGCAGGAAAACTTCTCTCTAAATGGGAAGGCCCTTACGGTATCGAGGAAGTCTATCGTTCCGGTGCCATAAAAATCAACAACTTCGAAGGTACAAATCCAAAGGTGGTGAAAGGTCAAAGAATCAAAAATTATATCTCAGGTAATCCTATAAATGTTGAAACTAATATTACTGAAACCGTAACGCCGGAGGAATACATAAGAGACATCTTCCAGAACGTTCAAGACTCCAAAAAGGAATAGGTATGTGGTACGGTAAGTAAATTGACTCCAAAATAGTTCTAACAACAATTTTTCCCCGTTTTGGAATATTTAAGAAAATAGGAAAATAAGTAGTCCGGGAAGGATATGTGGACTCCACGAGGGTGGAGGGCGCGCCCACCCATATTGGGTGCGCCCCCTACCTCATGGGCACCTCGTGTGCCCTCCGGACTCTGTTTTCTTGCACGATACTTTTCTTGGTCGGTAAAAATTCATTATATAATCTCCCGAAGGTTTTGACTACCGTACACGCAAAAATCTTCTGTCTTTGTTTCGAGCTGTTTCTGCTGCAGATTAGAGCAATATGTCATCCCAGGATTCGGAGAGAGAAAGCTATGTGGCTGATTACCTTGCAGACCCTAAGGTCTACGGGGACTTGGATCATTGTGGCTGGACCACCATGGAAGAATAAGACTACGAGCCTAAGAGAAATGAGGAGACGAGCACAGACGAAGATGAAGTCCCGTTACCTCAACCTGGGGATATGCATGTGGAGTTTAAAAAGTCAAGTCTCCCTAATAGGGCAAAGAAACCCAAGATCGAGTTTATCCCTTTTCATCTCTTGCAGGAAAACAAATAGGAACTATGCAAAAGGATATTAATCCTTGAGCAGGAGATCGATGATCTACGGGAGAAAAATTCCATTCTCCAGCGTAAATTAGGAAATAAGCCTACATCATCAACAACTCCAACACCACCACTTCCGAAGAATGAGACATAATCACATAGGTATGGGCACTCCCCTTGCCAACTGCCAAGCTTGGGGGAGGTGCCCCGGTATCGTATCACCATCACACTCCTATCTTTACCATTTTTAGTTTGATCCTTTTCATAATATCTTGATCTAGTAGAATAAAGCTTTCGTATGAATTAGTTTTGAGTTTTGCTTTGTGATCCCTCTATGTAATCGAGTCCGTGAGCTATATATAATAAAGATTAGTGTTGAGTCAAGGGCTTTTCTATCTTGCTATGATCTTGAGTGCATAACAAGAATAAAAAGAAATAAAAGAGTTCATATTGATCTTATGGATAGTAATGACTTCACATATAAAGAGTACGAGGCTTAAAAGTTGTTGGGAGTTGACAATTATAGTTTTGGTCATCATTGCAATTAATAGGAAGTAATAAAGAAATGGAGGTTTTCACATATAAATATACTATCTTGGACATCTTTTATGATTGCGAGCACTCATTAAAGTATGACATGCTAAAGAGTTAATGTTGGAAAAGGAAGACAACGTAATGGGTTATGTTTTCTCACATCTTAGTTAAAGTATATTGTCATGGATCGTCCAACATGTTGAGCTTGCCTTTCCCCCTCATGCTAGCCAAATTCCTTGCACCAAGCAGAGATACTACTTGTGCTTCCAAATATCCTTAAACCTAGTTTTGCCATGAGAGTCCACCATACCTACCTATGGATTGAGTAAGATCCTTCAAGTAAGTTGTGATGTTGCAAGCAATAAAAATTGCTCTCTAAATATGTATGAATTATTAGTGCAGTGAAAATAAGCTTTATACGACCGTGTGATATGGAAGTAATAAAAGGGATGGACTGCATAATAAAGGTTCATATCACAAGTAGCAATATAAAGTGACGTTCTTTTGCATTAAGATTTTGTGCATCCAACCCTAAAAGCACATGACAACATCTGCTTCCCTCTGCGAAGGGCCTATCTTTTACATTATGCAAGAGTCAAGGTGATCCTCAGCTTTCCCTTTTTAATTTTATCCTTTGGCAAGCACCTTGTGTTGGAAAGATCTTGATATATATATATATATATATATATATATATATATATATATATATATATATATATATATATATATATATATATATATATATATCCAATTGGATGTAAGTTAGCATGAACTATTATTGTTGACATTACCCTTGAGGTAAGACGTTGGGAGGCAACACTATAAGCCCCTATCTTTCTCTATGTCTGATTAAAACTCCAGAACCATAAGTATTGCGTGAGTGCTAGCAATTGCAGAAGATTATATGATAGTTGAGTATGTGGACTTGCTGAAAAGCTCTATTCTTGACTCTTTCCGATGTTATGATAAATTGCAATTGCTTCAATGACTGAGATTATAGTTTGTTCGTTCTTGATGAAGTTTCTGAACCATACTTGATATTGTGAATAGATTGTTACTTGAGCATAAGAAATCATATGACAAAATATATATGTTGTTGTTATAAGAATGATCATGATGCCGTCATGTCCGTATTTTATTTTTATCGACACCTCTATCTCTAAACATGTGGACATATTTTTTGATATCGCCTTCCGCTTGAGGAGAAGCGAGGTCCAAGCTTGGCGGAGTTGATACGTCCATTTTGCATCATGCTTTTATATCGATATTTATTTTATTATGGGCTATTATTACACGTTATGTCACAATACTTATGGCTATTCTCTCTTATTTTACAAGGTTTATCATGAAGAGGGAGAATGCCGGCAGCTGGAATTCTGGGCTGGAAAAGGAGCAAATATTGGAAACCTATTTTGTACAGCTCCAAAAGTCCCGAAACTCCACGAATGTCATTTTTGTAATTAATAAGAATGATTGAGCGAAAGAAGTACCAGAGGGGCCCACACCCTGGCCACGAGGGTGGGGGGTACGCCCACCCCTACTGGGCGCGCCCCCTGCCTCGTGGGCCCCCTGATGGCCATCCGATTCCCATCTTCTCCTATATGAAGTCTCTTACCCTGGAAAAAAATCATAAGCAAGCTTACGGGACGAAACTCCGCCGCCACGAGGCGGAACCTTGGCAGAACCAATCTAGGGCTTCGGTGGAGCTATTTTGCCGGGGAAACTTCCTTCCGGGAGGGGGAAATCATCACCATCGTCATCACCAACGATCATCTCATCGGGAGGGGGTGAATCTCCATCAACATCTTCACTAGCACCATCTCCTCTCAAACCCTAGTTCATATCTTGTATCCAATCTTTGTATCCAAACCACAAATTGGTACCTATGGGTTGCTAGTAGTGTTGATTACTCCTTGTAGTTGATTATAATTGGTTTATTTGCTGGAAGATCATATGTTCAGATCCTTAATGCATATTAATACTCCTCTGATTATGAACATGAATATGCTTTGTGAGTAGTTACTTTTGTTCCTAAGGACATGGGTGAAGTCTTGCTATTAGTAGTCATGTGAATTTGGTATTCGTTCGATATTTTGATGAGATGTATGTTGTCTCTCCTCTAGTGGTGCTATGTGAATGTCTACTACATGACAGTTCACCATTATTTTGGCCTTGAGGAAGGCATTGGGAAGTAATAAGTAGATGATGGGTTGCTAGAATGACAGAAGCTTAAACCCTAGTTTATGCATTGCTTCATAAGGGGCTGATTTGGATCCATATGTCTCATGCTGTGGTTAGGTTTACCTTAATACTTCTTTTGTAGTTGCGGATGCTTGCAATTGAGGTTAATCATAAGTGGGATGCTTGTCCAAGAAAGGGCAGCACCCAAGCACCGGTCCACCCACATATCAAATTATCAAAGTAACGAACGCGAATCATATGAGCGTGATGAAAACTAGCTTGACGATAATTCCCATGTGTCCTTGGGAGCGCTTTCATTGCTTGTTACCCGTTACAAATTATCTTATCACAAAACTATATGTTACCTACAATCACAGTGCTTGCAGAGAATACCTTACTCAAAACCGCTTGTCATTTCCTTCTGCTCCTCGTTGGGTTCGACACTCTTAATTATCGAAAGGACTACGATAGATCCCCTACACTTGTGGGTCAACAGGCGTCACATCTTGCTAAGTTACTATTGCTATTGCTTCTGTTAGAACTGCTACAAATTTGTTACCGTTGTTACCGTTACCACTTCTATTGTAACTACTACTATCAAACTATCATATTAGTGTGCTACTATTCACTTTGCTGTAGATATTTAATCTCCAGGTGTGGTTGAATTGACAACTCAACTGCTAAGACTTACAAATATTCTTTGTCTCCCCTTGTGTCGAATCTATAAATTTGGATTGAATACTCTACCCTCGAAAACTATTGCGATCCCCTATACTTGTGGGTTATTAAGACCTTTTTCCGTCACCGTTGCCAGGGAGCATACCTATATTTGTTGAGTCACTTGGCATTATTATATATTTACCCTTATGATGAATCTGAAAGATACCAGAACCAAGATCGTTCCCTCTGAGATGATGGGAGGTATGGAATTGCCATCTAGCTCTGCACTTGATTCACCTTCTGTTTTGAATAGACTTGCAACACCACCACATGATATTAATCCCTATATGTTGCAAGTTATCGATGATGTTACTTCTACTATGAATGATACTTATGATGATTCTAGTACCTTGCTTGATAATACTGTGTCACTAGGTGAATTTCTTGATGAACGACTTGCTATAGTTAAAGATATTGAGAATGCCGAAATTGATGAAAATACTGAAACTGATGAAGTATTTGAAACTAAGAACTATGAAACACCTATTAGACCTAGCTCTCCTAGATTTAAAATGCCTAAGATACCCGAGGGTTATGTTATGGATGAAAAGGTAGATAGAGACTTTCTTGCTTGTAAGGATAGAGATGATCCAAAGAAACTACTAGTCAAGTTGAAAGAAAAATCTTTGAATGCTATAATGAAATGTGATCCTAAGTTTCCACTTCACCTATCTTTGTTACTAATAAGGACTATGAATTCTCTATCGACCTAGAGTTAATTACTTTGGTTGAATCTGATCCTTTCCATGGCTATGAAACTGAAGCTGTTGTGGCACATCTTACTAAATTAAATGATATAGCCACCCTATTTTCTTATGATAAGAAAATTTGCTATTACTATATCCTTGAGTTATTTATATTCTCATTAAAAGGTGATGCTAAGACTTGGTACAATACTCTTGCTCCTAGTTGTGTGTGTAGTCCCCAGGATATGATTTATTACTTATTTGAAAAATATTTTCCTGCTCATAAGAAATAAGATGCTTTATAGGAAATATTTATCTTTGTGCAAATTGAAGAAGATAGTCTCCCAAAATCTTGGGGGAGGCTTCTCCTGTTACTTAATGCTTTGCCTGATCATCATCTTAAGAAAAATGAAATACTTGATATCTTCTATAACAAACTAACCGATGCTTCTAGGGACTTCCTAGATAGTTGTGTTGGTTGTGTTTCAGGAAACGAACTGTTGCGCAAGCTAAGGAATTATTGTATAATATATTGAAGAATTATGATGATTGGACCCTTCCTGAACCACTTCCTAAACCCACTCCAAAGAAGAGGGGTTTTTTATCTCTCAGTCCTGAAGATATGCAAGAGGCAAAGAAGTGTATGAAGGAAAAAGGTATTAAAGCTGAGGATGTTAAAGAATTTACCACCTATTGAAGAAATACATGGTATTGACACACCACCATAGGTGGTAGAGGTAAATTCTCTATTAATGTTTGATGAAGGTGATATCCCTTACAGTAAACATGCTAGTCAAAGCTTGTATGAATTTGACAACTACATTAGAAAACAAGACCGCTTCAATGCAAATGTTATTGAACAACTAAAGCAAATTCTGATATGATTGCTCCCTTAAGTGACTTGCTATTTAGAATCACTAATGAAGTTAGAGGTGTAGGAACACATGCCTCTATGGTTCAAACCAAGTTAGAACAAGTTGCTAAATTTCAAAGAGAATTGCTTAGTGAAATGAACAATAATATGAATGATTATGTTGTTAGAGTAGCAACTAGAGGAGGTAAAATAAATCAGGAACCTCGTTATCCTAGAGGTCACCATCAGAATTGAACAAGACTCTCAAAGAATTAATGTTGATGCACCTAGTCCATCTAAAAAGAAAAAGAAAATGAAAAATGATAGGACTTTGCATACTTCTAGTGAACCCGAGATACAAAAACCTTCTGAAGATAACAATGATGTCTCTATCTCTGATGCTAAAACTCAATATGGTAATGAACATTCACCTAGAGACACTACTAGGGAAAATGGTAGTAGTAGTGCGGGATTTTTCCTTATCAGTAGCGCGGGCCCCGGCACTACTGCAAAGGCGCTATAGCTAAACTTTACCAGTAGCATGGGTTTACCCGCGCTACTGCTAACATACAGAGCAGTAGAGACCTTGCTGGATAGTGGGCCACTACTAATAGCAGTAACACCTCTTTCAGGAGCATGCTGCTGCTAAAAGCACGCTGCTAGTAGGTGGCCATCCGCGCTACTGCTAAATTTCCTGCATTTTTTTCTACAACATATTGGTGTTGTATTTGAATAGGTTTTATACTGTAGTCTCACCATATGATTTTATGATCATGATGAGTTATTATATATATATATATATAGACACACACACAAACATATATATATATATAATATCAGTGGCTGAAAGAGACATGGATTAGATCCAAGTGGAGGCAACATGGTGCAGATCCAAAGTACTACTCATCCAAAGTTGACTAGTTTAGTTTGGATTAGTAGTACTTTCAATCTGCACCATTTTGCCTCCACTTGAATCTAATCAACATTTATTTAACCTACTGATATATATGTATATAATAACTCATCATTCTCATAATGATATAACAACTCAGCATCATCATGATAACAATAACTCATCGTCATTATCATAATAAGAAGTCATACTCATCATCATCATCATAGTCATCTAACAACTTCTACTCACTATCATAATAACAGGTCATACTCATCATCATCATAGGTCTCTAACCAACCCTAGTTAATTGTTCTTAGCACATGATCATGAGTATTAGCTAGGACCTGCTACCATCTCTAAGGTAAAATAGCATTAAACAACATAGCCCCTGAATGGAGAATGAAGATTATCCTATGTCCAATTCGTGGGCTTCACACAATGTTGCTTCCAGGTAGCTCCCTACGATTATTCCTAACTTTTTTTCCATTCTTTGATTGTGAGGTCTTCATCTATTCGAGAAATCTTGTATGAACAGTGCTGACCCGTGGGCAAACTTGGTCGTAGCTAACAACATCAACGTGAACTTTTGTATGCATAATATGAGGCACACATTCCTTTGGGATTTTCTGTTGAAGAGCATAATAGTAATGTAGTTAACAATGCAGTTTAGCTTTAGAAGAATGTATGAAAAAGATGCACTGGTTTCATAATAGTAAAAAAATCTTACCATGCCATTTCCATGGATGTTGTTGTAGTTCAACACATGGACTAGTGGCACATATTGACCATAATGTGGAGGAATTTCATAATTCTTATTGGAAGTCTCAACATCAATGATAAAGGAGGCAAGATGATATTTCTCCTCCTAAGTTAGTTAAGTGCCATCAGTGTAGTAGGTTTTGTCTACAACATTCCGAACATTTTTTGAAGAATGGAAATAAGTTGTCAATGGAAATAAGCTGTCAACTATTTTCATAAAACAATATAAATTACTTAATAAATATATTTGAGAAACACACATAGAGGTAGAAGTGGAAGCGTATCAACATCGACCCACATGTTGATATTATGTTCGTCCACATTATCTTCGTTGATGTCATCTTCAGGATCACCCAGATCGAAGGTGACATGCATACCCTCCTGAAAACCATATGCCTTGCATAGCTTAACCATGACGGGTCCTGAGGTTAACTCCCTTTATCTCCATATTCTCATGATCTTCAAAATCCAGCTTCTCCAAGAAATAACATCTTGCACGGCAAGGGATGTAGTAGTTGAATTGTAGAAAATAGAAATTACACGTTGAAGAAGAAAATAGTCATGCTTAATTACGAAAAAGATATGTCGTTGTTGTGTACCGTATAAACATCGAAGGTCTCGTCGAGATTAATACTGAAGCGCCGACCGTCTTGCAGGTGAGGCCTGTCGCGCAGACCCCAGTCGTTGTGTATCGTCGTCAGACATTTCCTATGTTCATAATTCAAAGATTAAACTTCTAAAATTCAATAGATGTACTGCAAAAACTAAATTTGATCATTACTATTTATGTCGAGTTGACTATTGGTCTGTTGAGTCATTTCTTGAAAACTCTCAGCTCACGTGGTGTATATGAAGGGCACCCTTCTCTGATATATTCGCCCGTCAGTGATGGTCGCTCCTCCCTTCATCCCCGAGTGCATTACACCGAAATGTATAGAACACTTGAACGAAGGAGAAGCGACCCCCACGACAACTGCCGGGATTCTTCCTCTCTTATATGGCGGACACTCCCTCACAGTTATTTCGACCATTCGTGATGGTCGCTTCCCCTCCATCTCTCATGCATTACCAAGGTATATCACGAGCAGAAGGAAGAGGAAGCAACGCCCCGACAACTGTGAGGATTCTTCCTCTCTGATATTTCGACAATATATGGTTGACACTCAAGTAGCATCGATAGACTGAAAGTCAACCAGTGAGATTAATCAACACTCTGGCAAAAGATAGGCAACTTAGTGTAACAGATACACCATCTTAATTTACTCACTGGACGACTATCGAGGATGTTGGTGATCTTCTGGGTGTCGTCGAGCGGCATGTTAGTGATCTTCCCTACACACAAATAAAATTACTATATGAGCTATGGTTGATATGCTATGCAAATCTTTATTATTCTTCATCACGGCTTGACTTTTGGTATGTCGAGTCTTCCTTGAAAACTCTCATCTCACGTGGTGTATATGGTGGGCACTCCCTCTCTTATATATTTGACCGTCGGTGATGGTAGCTCCACCATTCATCCCCGAGTGCATTACACCAAAATGTCTGGCACATGGGAACGAAAGAGAAGCTACCCCCACGATAACAGTCGGGATTCTTCTTCCTCTCTCATATATGGTGGAAACTCGCTCACTGTTTTTCGACAGTCGGTGAATTGGTCGCTACCCCTCCTTCCCCTAGTGCATAACAAAGGTCTACCACAAGGAGAAGAAGGAGAAGCGACCCCCACGACAACAGTCGGCATTCTTTTTCTCTCATATATGGTGGACACTCTCCCTCACTGTTTTTTTTGACTGTCATGTATGGAGCCCCGACAGACTTAAAGTCTACCCAAAATGTTGTTTAATTCTCTTTCTAGCAAATCCAAGGCACTCGATATTTCCTACATTCTAACACAAGCCATGCTAAATTTCAGGGAAAAAATCCGGCATGACCTTAGCTAAAAAGGACATATCGACCACCTGAAATATGTCGTAACGGAAATTAATCAACACTCGTGCAAAACATAGGCCGCTCGGAGGTGTTCTCTACATTGATAATGAAACAGAAGTGCATATAACATGGATTAGCCTCACAGATACTTTCCCAAAAAAACTAGCTTCATCGCATTGTCACGGCTACTCATCTACCACTCTACTACATCTATGAAAACATCTACATCATCATCGACATCAATGGCATGGGGACTTGGCTGATTTCACCTCGAGGTCGGAGGGTGTCGATGACGGGGACGACGGCGGGGATGATGCAGGGGATCCTTGATTTCTGCAATAACAAAATATAAGCAAAAAAATCATTATCCTGATTTTAGGACTTAGTGAAAACCTATAGGATATCCACTAAACATTATTATTCTGATTCAAAACACTTACATTTAATAAAAAATTGTAAAACTAGTTTTTTTACTAAAAAGTTGTATTACCAAATATACCCTAGTTCCAACCCTAACAGCTATCCATCCGTCCATCTATTTATCCAAATCATTACTAAAAAACCTAGTTTAATCAATCTATCTACCCAAGCATTACAAAAAATGCTAATTTCATCCAGCCATTTATGCAATGCAGGAGGGAGGGAGGGAGGGATTGAGGTTGAGGGTCCGAGGGAGATGGTGGGAGGGAGGGAGGGAGGATGGACAGGGTTGGAGGGAGGGATGGATGGATGGAGGGAGGACGGTCAGAGGGAGGGAGGAGACATATCGGGGGGCAACGGCGGTGGGAGCAGGCGGCAAATGCGAGGGGCGACGACATCAGCGGTGGGCGGCAAATGCGGCAGGCAACTGCAGCAGCGGCGGGCGGCAATGCAGGGGCGGCCGTGGCCGGCAACGATGCAGATGGATGGAGAGTGGATAGGAAGAGTGATGGCCGTGCGGGGTGAAGATAAGTTAGAGTTACTAGTAGCGCGGGATAGGAAAAGGTGCTACTACTAAACTCTATAGGAGTAGCGCCATACCATCAACATGCATTAGTACTAATCGGGGCCCACCTGCTGGCTCGTGCACACATAGTAGTAGCGGTTGGCCAAGGATACCCGCTAGTACTACTCTCTTAGAAATAGAGAGTTATCTCAAACGGGACTACTACTATACCTAGCTTGTCGGCAATGGTGTGGCCATAATAGTCGTAGCGCATTTTCGTGGAGCTGCGCTACTGATATGTAGCTAGGAGTAGCGGCCTTCATAACAACACGCTACTATTAACTATCAGTAGCCCCCCATTATAACCAGCACTACTGATAAGCCTCCATGTATAATATTTTCCCTAGTAGTGTGATAATGAAAATGTAATGATGAAATGTTCATAAAGACACTCAACCAGACAATGCTAAAGAACGAGATAATGATGTTGAGATAGAACCTGCTGTTCAACTTGATAACTCACAACTTAAAAATGAACGTTATGAGAAGAGAGACTTTATTGCTAGAGAACATGGTAAAGAAAGAGATCCATGGGTTCAGAAACCCCTGCCCTTTCCACGTAAACTTCTAAGAAAAAAGGTGATGAAGAATTTGAACACTTTGCTGAAATGCTTAGGCTAGTCTTTTTGCGTACTTGCTTGACTGATATTTTAAAGATGGCCCCTTATGCTCAATACATGAAATACATTGTCACTAATAGAAGAAAAATACATGAAGCTAAAATCTCCACCATGCTTGCTAATTATTCTTTTAAGGATGGAGTACCTAAAAAACTAGGAGATGCAGGAATACCAACTATACCATGCTCCATTAAAAGAAACTATGTCAAAATTGCATTATTTGATTTGGGAGCTGGTGTTAATGTTATCCCTTTCTCTTTATATAAAAGACTTGATTTGAATAAACTCACACCCACTGAGATATCATTGCAAATGGATGACAAATTAACTGCCATGCCTATCGTTATTTGTGAGGATGTGGTTGTTGTTCTTGTTGTTGTAAATGTTACTATCTTAACAGATTTTATTATACTTGAGATGCCCGAGGATGACAACATGTCGGTTATCCTTGGTAGACCCTTTTTGAATATGCTGGGGTTGTTATTGATTGCTATAAAAGCAAAGTCACTTTTCATATCAATGGTATTGAGCATACAGTGCATTTTCCAAAGAAATAATTTCAAGTGAATGGTATTAATGTTATTGAAAAATCTCCAAAAATTTCTATTGGAAGTTTTCAACTCCCTTTACCTACTGCAAAAAGAAATTTGAAATACTTATTGTTGGGGTTATGCATATCCCCATTAAGGTAACTTAGTGTTGTACGAAAATTCAGGTGCATGCTATCGGAAGTAGTTGTTAATAAGACTTGATCAACCTTATTAATGGGTTATTTTTGAGAGGCACGTGGTTGATGAATTTAGTAAGAACAACCTTCTTTCCCTACTTCTAGTATTCTGGTTTTCTTAGTTAAACAAAATAAAATGACATGTTTATCCTGTTTCTGAATTTTCCATGCAACAAAAAATGGACAAAAATTAAAAGTGCTCAGAATGACCTGGAATTTTTACACGATTTTTTCTGAATATTTGAGAATTTTTGATACAAACAACATTGCAGGGGGTGCCCGTGGAGCCCACAAGGCACCAGGGCGTGCCAGCTACCCCAGGCACGCCCTGGTGGGTATTGGGCCCCACAAGCCCCCCTCACTTATCCATTTAGCTCACTTCACCACCTACCTCCGGAAAAAATTACTCTTGCTCTCTCTCTCTCTCTCTCGTGTTATTGCTCTCAAACCCGTGCATTTCAATCTTTTTGCTTGAAGCTCCATTTTCAAAACTGTTTTGGGGAATTGCTACTTGGTATGTGACTCCTCCATTGCTACAATTAGTTTTTGTTCTACTGGTTTATATTTTGAGTAATTAGCTACTCTTGGTGCTGCTGTAAATGAGCTTGCATGTTGAATTCTTTGAGTTCCAAGTAGTTTGAATGCTTGATATACCCTCTAGACATCCATATGAGTGGTTGCTATCCATCTTGTGATGTTTTATTGACAATAGTTTTGTGTCCCAAGTTTTTTTTAGAAATTGTTCGCAAATAAAAATGCACCTCTTTAGGATTTCTTCAAGGAGGAGGTCGTCGGGAGCATCATCGAACGAGAGCTCAATACAACAGTCCTATGTTGAGACTAGTGAAATCTCGATGCAGTATGCCGATACAAAATCACGCTCATGGCCAAGTCACGAGTTCATGATAGGAGCAGGGATAAAGGAAGAATTTGTCCGATATGTTCACAACACCGAGCTCGCTCCCTACATCCTAGATAAGTGCATGCAGCATCTCAGCCTCACACAGACGTCCACAATGAAATTTAAATACCATTCTCGTGATTCTAGAGTTTCATTTAGCCTTTATGATAGATCCTTTACTATCCCTCTAGAACAATTCTGTTTTTCCTGCAAAATTCCATATTAGGGTTCACTTGATGAACCACAAAAATCTGATTATGAGTCATTTTTAGCAAATCTCTGTTATGTTGACGATAGAGGAGTGATACAAGTGTCACACCCTGATTTTCATGGAACAACACTTAAGATGATAAATCATGATAAAGTGTGGTTTGACAAAAACTTTTGCATTATTTGACTTTTTATTTGAGTTGGTTTTCTCTCTGTGTTTTCAAGTGCTCTTAAAAGTCAACATAGCCTCACCTCCTATACTTCATCTCCTTGATCCAAAACCTTTTCCCAATGATCATGCCATGTGTATATAGCAATATAGTATTTTCTTATAAAAGTAATTTGGCAAAAAGTATTTTCTAAAATTAGTTTTCCAAAAACCCTTGAATTGAGATTTGCACTGCAAGTACTTAATTTGAGGTGTGAAAAATCTTTCCAAAAATATATTTGAATCCTATTAGATGTAGGACTCCCATAAACCACAAAAATATAATTTTAAAAGTTATTTCCTATTTTATTTAAAATCGTTTTCTTAAGGTCAGAAATGGTCTTTAATAGGAAAAAATTATTTTATTGCTTCAAAAATATTTGACAAAATTTAGGGAAACTCATAGGACATATGTTGTCCATATATAAGAGTTTCAACACATGGTCATGTTCAAAATATTGGTCAAATCCCTCAAAAACCCCTTTCTGGATATTTCAAGCTTTTAAAATATTTACAAAGGAAATATTCTCCAAAAATTCCAAGAAAATTCTATCATGTCACATATGACATGTTTGATGATCTTGACAAGTATCATGTCATGGAGAATAGTATAACCTCATGAAATCCCCTCAGAACCATTTCTGTCCATTTTGAAGTTTGAGCAACTTTACATTCCCAAACATGCCCAAATGTTCTCAAACCTTGTGAACATGCTCAAATGGCCTAATCATTCATCTAGACCAAATGGCACAAGTTGGAGAAAATGTTGTCTTGACCAAAGTGCCCCAAAACCCTTCCTGTCCAGAACCAAATTTGAACAACTTTGTACTACCAACTTTCTCTCCTTGACCCCAACTTTGGTGAGCATGTTCACATGACCAAATGAGGCCACTACAGGAAGTGGTGCATCAAGGAGAAGTGATTTGCTTAGCCATATCTAAACAAGTCTATTTCTGCTCATTTCTAGGGTTTACAAAGATTGCATTGGCAACTTTGCCAAAATAAGCTCCAAATTGGTGGAGGGCCCTAATTATATGTGTCATTTCACCCTGTGGAGTCTCATGGCATTTGGAGTTCATTTTCTTGCCAAAACCTTTATCAAACACCTTTTGCCATTTTACTAAAACCCCTATTTTGACCACTTCCACTCTTCTCCATGGCCTCAACTTTTTACCACAGCTCCTCCTAGTCCCCCTTTCACCTCCAGTAACAATGGAAAGACCACAGCTCACTTATTGGAGGGGTAAAATCCCTCTCTCCCTCTCTGGACAGCCCCTTTCTCTCTCTTCCTCACCTCCCTCCTCACTCCAGTGGCCCTCCATGGCATCCAATGCCCCTGCCCACTTGTTTACTCCTCCCTAGCACTGCCAGACACGAGTGGGCACGCCCCTTCCTCTTAAACAATGCCAGGGCGGCCATAGACGCGCTCTGGAGCGCGCTATAGTGCGCTCCCGCACTGTAGCCGCCCCCTGCCAAGCAGCTCCGGCCACCTCGGGCCTCCCCCGCGCGCCTGCCGATGCACCTCGGCGTCCGCAGCACGCTACGCGGTCGGCCCCCTCCTCTCTCCTCCTCCCCGCGCCTCCGCGCTAGCAAACAGAGGCCGCCTGAGCGTGCCAATGGTGCGGCTCACACGCGCGCGTCTCTGACCTCTCCGCACTCCCTCTCTCTATCCCTCCCGACGTAGTCGACGTCCAGGAACACCCCAGACACCACGCCCTCTTCCCCCGAACCCTGCAGCGACGAGCGTGAGCTCGCCGGCGCACGGGTCTATGGGACCTCGCCGTTCGCCTATTTAAAGGCCTCCCCAAGCCCTCCTCTCCTCACCAATCGCTCTCTGCACCACCAAACCCTCCCCCTGCACCCCCAGTTCCTCTCCAGAGCCGCCCGAGCTCGAGATCGAGCTCGAGCTCCGCCGCTTTGGCTCGCCGGAGTTCGCGAGGTACGGGCCCTCTCCGCTCCCACTCTCACTCGATCTGGAACCGCAGGAGCCCACTGACCATTTCCCCTCTGTCTCCCCTCTCTATCGCAGCCAGAATCGACCAGGGCAAGCTCCTCCCGAAGCTCTGCCGCCGGCTTCCTCGTCGCCGGCGAACCCCTGCATCCCGGCGACCAAATCCACCTCCACCTGAAGGGCGACTCCGCCCTGAGCACACCGGTGCCCTCGGATCACCTCGCCGTCGACCACAGCGATGCCGGTGAGCTCGCCTCCCTCTCTGGCCCGAGGTTGGAGACGACGGCCATGGGGCCCGTCAATCAGCCTCACATACTGACGGGTGGGGCCCACCCGTCAGGTTTAAAACGCACACGCGCGCGTACCGGTTCGCTGCGTCGGCTGAAGGCGTATTTTGCCTTTACGCCTTCGACGTGCCAGCCTCGCATGGGCTGAAACCCATCTGGGCCTACTGCACTGTGGCCTTTCTGGCCCAGTGGCACAATGCCATTTTCCCTTCTTTTTTTCTGTCACTTTTCCAAATATTCCACAGGATTAAGTATTCATCCAAATGAAATAATTCCAACTCCTATATTTTTCTAAAAATCCCACCTATTTAATGGTGTAATTTACATAAATATCCATCAAACTTTTCTGCACTGTTCAAATTTAAATTCAAATTTGAGCATTTAAATCCTCCTTTGGAAATCTATTTCCACTGTTCCTTAACTCTAAATCCAAAACTAGGAATTTTCCCCTTCTTAGATTTCTCCCTAGTATTTATCAAAAATAGGTTGACATTTTTCTGAGCACTTCGATTTTTCTGTTTTACTATTGCCTTATTTTCCCGTCATTTCTTTTGCGACGAATAGATCCCGTATTTGACGAAGTAGTTGGATAAGAAGAAGGAGAAGGACTTGAAGACTTTGAAGACCAAGGCAAGCAGCCCTTTGACCATGTCTATGAAACATTTTTATGCATGTCATATAGTACCTTATCATTGTTGCAACGGAATCATGATGGGGTGATAACCACTTCGATGGTTGCCACCATACTTCCTCGTTGATACTTGCATTGTGCATGACCCTACCTTCCTATGAGGGTTATGCCGGTGGGAGTAGATAGGATGCTAAGGTAGTGCTACGCAAAAAGGGATGGGTATATGCATGGCGAAGGAGGCAAAGTATTTTCAAAAGACTTTTCGAAAACCCCGTCGGGTGCCACTTATGCCCGAGGGAGATGATGAGATAGGTAACCACTTGACGACGAAGTGGTGTACCGAGGCAAGTGTGTGTGTTGTTTTCGAAAACGGATTAGATTTAAGATTTGTCGACTGTCCCAACCTTACATGCGCAACCACTCTACCCCTAATGGGAAAGGGCATTATTGATTACCTAGGTTGATACTAGATTGGAGCCCGCATTACTAGTGACGGGGGAGAGTTGGTGCTCTCTCTCGGGACGGGGTCGTGCCATGTAGGGCGGGCATGACTGTCTTTACAGGGAATCGGACACACCGTTGTGTCCCCTCTCGGATGTTACGATCTCGAGTGAGTCTCGTATGATGTACATCGTGAGGATACGGAACAACGAGTGGACTCCTTGTTAGTGTCGTCTAGGGAAAGGTAGTGATCGGGTGCTTACCCCGGGTACTTGAGGTACCGCGGGTCGTGGATGACACGGAAGTTCCCCGGATCTTGTGGGTATAGTGTGCAACCTCTGCAGAGTGTAAAACTATTCGAATAGCCGTGTCCACGGTCAAGGACAGTTGGGCGGTGCTGCTTAAACTACGTCCAGAGTTTTCAACCGTGTGTGTGTGTGTTGATAAAACTACTTGGGTCAAGTCAAAGGACTTGAAATAATTGAGTTGGGTTGGTGCCCACTCTATTTATGTTGATATCTGTAAACATGTCCTCATGGTTACTTGATGCATGTCTTACAAGTTGTTGAACATGTCATTGCACACAAAACTAGCTTTCCGCAAAAATTTACCTATTTCATGCATTGTTGTATCTTGAACCAAAACATGGGTTGCTTGCGAGTATATTCAAAGTACTCATTGGCTTGCCACTGGTTATTTAATTGACCAGGCATGGAAGAACCGGAGTTCGAAGAAGAGTTCTTTGGAGACGAACATGCGAACTAGGACGTTTCCCAGTCAGAATGCCTGTAGGGTTAAGGTAGATGGCATGGGTTCTACTTATCGACGAAGATTTCCGCTGCTTGTGTTTCATTTGATGTTCAGCCCTTAAGGCTTTATCAATGTAAGACTTGACCATAATGGTCATAATTTGTGTAAGACGGTATGTATGGATGTAAGACTCTTGTTAATCAGCTTCTGTGTGTTCAGTGAGCATTGATCTCTGGGATCACTGTACACGTGCATTCGGTGATCTCGACTCATGAGTCGGTGTCCCCACAGAGCTGGTATCAGATCCATCCTGACTGTAGGAAGCCTTAGTTAATATGGACGTTAGTTAGCTTGAGACCCTCTAAACTTCTCTTCTTTTCTAAAGCTTACCCAACCCAAAATATATTTCCCTTATTTGACCTCTCCCATTCAACCTTTGTAGATGGCCGTCGCCCCCTTGAGACTCCTTACGATAGGATTTCCATCCCTCCTAAGAGATTGCCTCCAACAATGCCACTATCCCTTGCTGCCCATATACACCCTACACGAACTGGAAAATGATGTGTTCGAGAAGGAGTTCTACGCCAAGGTTTTTGTGCCTGCCAAGACCTCACCCCAGGAGTGGTTCTTCGTTGGACCACCTATGCCAACAAGAGACCTAGCCATTCAGCAAGTGGCATACGAAGCACTCCTCCATCTTCGAAATCTCCTTCCGGAAATGAAAGAAGAACATGCCACCCGCTACCTACCTGGCAAGAGCGGATTTGGAGCTCCGACTCAAGTGATGATTTCTCCAGAAGACGAGGATCCAACCCTCGAGTACCAGATCCGTTTCGTCAATGCAGGAGACTACCTTCTACGCCACCTTACCGAAGCATTTCTCAAGGCTCGCCAAGATCTCCCTTCACTTCTACACCTCCACTGCCTCGAGAAGAAGAAGGTGGTCGAGCAAGAACAGCACATCACTGCCCTAGAAGCCCGCATTTTTAACCAGGAGCAGCAAATCAAGGAACTTCAGAAAGCTCGCAACCAAACCCCACGCAAAAGGCATAGGAATGGATTTCCATACCCACCTCATAGAGGATCACCGTCAGGCCCCCGACGACAATACCCAAGACTGAATAGCAACCCTTTTGCCTCCGTCACATGTCACGGGTGTGGTGAACTCGGGCATATTAATAGGATGTGTCCCAACAAGCAGCCGACTGTCGCATGTCCATTGGCACCCAGGAGAACCTAGAAGCTGAAGACCGAATGCCTTTCTCCCAAAGTGATGAAGCAAGCACGACTACTGAATCCGAGGACCCCTAGGGTAGGATGAGTCGTGTACCCCCTATGCGCAGTCGAGCCCATATGATGGTTCAAATGAAACCATGTTGAGTGTTGCTTGTTCTTATCTATTTGTGTTCTGATATAAGTTGCACTTTTGCCTTAAGCAGCATGTATGCAACTATATCACCTATCTTATCTTAATGAAATTGTGTGTGGTCTTTTGGCACTTGTTTGTTTGCACTTGCACTATAGAACCCCCTTTAGGCATCCCCCTCCTCTATGCTACTTTTCCCTCTCATCTCTCTCCTCAACTGAAGACAAGCAAGACAATATGCACCAAGGATTCCACCTCGGCGACCAACAAGCACTGAAGACTTTTTGCTACAACCTCCTCGACCGAGTGCAGCCCCTTAGAGTTATGGTTGCCCCTCAAGATTAGAAACCCATTCCTAGACCCTTCGATACTTCATAAGATACCCCAGCTCGAATCCTTAACCATGTGCTTAACCCACAGAATTGCAAGAGAACCTGTTAAGCCTCCGTAACCTTGCTTATCACTGGGTTCATTATGGAACTAGTGGACATAGTGAATGAGCACATTATCATCCTAAGATAGCACCAAAACTGGCGATGCCATAGGGAAGACTAATTTGAGGATATAGGAATAGAGGACAAATGACTTGATGAGTTTATATCAATGACTTGAGGAATTATATGAGACTATTTGATGGATTATGAGGCTTTGATGTTGGTAGATGAACTTGGTGGGATCATGAGTATAGATTAGCATAGCTTTCATTACCCCTGAGTAAATTGGAGTTAATAGGAAAATTATGATCGCAAGATGAAATTCTTGGAAGTATTTGGATTTGTCTTAGCCAGGGGATATTGATAGGTGATAGTTGATATTACGATAATGACTCGGGGGAAAGTGTGGAAACTCTCGCGGGACATAAGATTTGGATTAAATAGGTTACCATAGTGGAGTATGGATGCAGAGTAATTTTACATGGTTCGGAGTAAATTGGATTTAGACTGATGATCTTGATCATGATACCATGTTTCTCGGTGGACCATAAACTAGGAGATTGGATTAATTGTCAGAGTTTATTTAGGTATCTATATAAGCTTGACCTTGGAGTTTACTTGACCATGATAATGGGAATCGGTGGACTGACTATAGCAAAGATAGCCCTTTCAAGTATATGGGGATTATAGGAACATTAGGAGATCATATGGAACACCATAGACATTGGATTTGTGGAATTAATGGATCGTGTAGTGATTAATGGTAGTTAATGGGCTGCTGGAGTTGATTCATAGGAAGGAAACAGGATCTTGGAGTGGCATACGACGTGTTTCCTTAGATAGAGGTGCTTTATCTTAGACCTTGGAAGAATAGGCTGAGCACTTGGATTGTGATGTTTAATTCAAGCTTAGCAGCCTGTATGTTCTACCCATGGATTTTTAGGGGTAGACATACATATGAGTTTGGGGATTGTAGACATATATGATTTTGTTAGACCTCCTCTTCGGAGCCATGAGGATATGAATAACATGAGTGATGATTGGAGTTGACCTATACGAGATGATTCTTTTGGTAATATGAGGTGAAGACTAGGTAGAAGTATTGGCATCTCAGAAACTGTGCTCAAGGATGGGATGATAAACATTCACTCGCACACTAGAATCCTTGAAACCCTTAAGCCCCACCAAGCCACGATATGGTAGGAATCACAACCATGGGCTTTGGCTCTGGGACAAGGAAACCTTGGCCAATACGCAACTATGACCACCACCGATACCCCGACCTATACCCTATGCACCCCGTGGGCAAAGTCTTCACGGAGTACTCGGACAAGTTAGTTGCCATCTTTCCTTGATGACATACTTGCCTACCCGAAGACGGAAGAAGAACCGTTCAGCTAGTTAGGGAACATATGAAGATCGCCATGTCCAGGAGGAAGAACTACACCAACCACCATCGTCAAGGAGTAAACCTCCGCATCAAAGACCAGGCATATCTGCAAGCCACTTCTCTCAAGGGAACCAAGCATTTCCATGACAAGGAGACCCACACCAAAATTCATCGGCCCCCTTCGAGATCACTCCAAGATTTAACAACCCCCTCCGAGATCACTCCAAGACGAAGAGTAGGCGACTACCAGCTAGAGTTACCACCTGAGTTACCCATTGTGCACAACGTTTTCCATGCATCACAATTCGGGAGTGTTTCCAACTTCCCAACTTGCCCGATCTCTACGAGGGCATTGACCATCGAGCCAACGACCCCTAGCCCAATCTAACATACCGCGAGCTACCCATTAGCAACCTGGATCAAGAAGAGCGTCATACACGAAGCTACCCCAGAAAGTACTTCAAGCTCAATGGAGCACTACACGGAAGCAAAAGCAACATGAGGACTTGAAGACTACCCGAAATCCAAGTTTCCATATTCCTTTCCATGCCTAGTCTGGGAATCTCGGGAACGAGATTCTTGTAAGGGGGTAGGTGTGTCACACCCTGATTTTCATGGCACAACACTTAAGATGATAAATCATGATAAAGTGTGGTTTGACAAAAACTTTTGCATTATTTGACTTTTTATTTGAGTTGGTTTTCTCTCTGTGTTTTCAAGTGCTCTTAAAAGTCAACATAGCCTCACCTCCTATACTTCATCTCCTTGATCCAAAACCTTTTCCCAATGATCATGCCATGTGTATATAGAAATATAGTATTTTCTTATAAAAGTAATTTGGCCAAAAAGTATTTTCTAAAATTAGTTTTCCAAAAACCCTTGAATTGAGATTTGCACTGCAAGTGCTTAATTTGAGGTGTGAAAAATCTTTCCAAAAATATATTTGAATCCTATTAGATGTAGGACTCCCATAAACCACAAAAATATAATTTTAAAAGTTATTTTCCTATTTTATTTAAAATCTTTTTCTTAAGGTCAGAAATGGTCTTTAATAGGAAAAAATTATTTTATTGCTTCAAAAATATTTGACAAAATTTAGGGAAACTCATAGGACATATATTGTCCGTATATAAGAGTTTCAACACATGGTCATGTTCAAAATATTGGTAAAATCCCTCAAAAACCCCTTTCTGGATATTTCAAGCTTTTGAAATATTTACAAAGGAAATATTCTCCAAAAATTCCAAGAAAATTGTATCATGTCACATATGACATGTTTGATGATCTTGACAAGTATCATGTCATGGAGAATAGTATAACCCCATGAAATCCCCTCAGAACCACTTCTGTCCATTTTGAAGTTTGAGCAACTTTACATTGCCAAACATGCCCAAATGTTCTCAAACCTTGTGAACATGCTCCAATGGCCTAATCATTCATCTAGACCAAATGGCACAAGTTGGAGAAAATGTTGTCTTGACCAAAGTGCCCCAAAACCCTTCCTGTCCAGAACCAAATTTGAACAACTTTGTACTACCAACTTTCTCTCCTTGACCCCAACTTTGGTGAGCATGTTCACATGACCAAATGAGGCCACTACAGGAAGTGGTGCATCAAGGAGAAGTGATTTTCTCAGCCAGATCTACACAAGTCTATTTCTGCTCATTTCTAGGGTTTACAAAGATTGCATTGGCAACTTTGCCAAAATAAGCTCCAAATTGGTGGAGGGCCCTAATTATATGTGTCATTTCACCCTGTGGAGTCTCATGGCATTTGGAGTTCATTTTCTTGCCAAAACCTTTATCAAACACCTTCTGCCATTTTACTAAAACCCCTGTTTTGACCACTTCCACTCTTCTCCATGTCCTCAACTTTTTACCACAGCTCCTCCTAGTCCCCCTTTCACCTCCAATAATAATGGAAAGACCACAGCTCACTTATTGGAGGGGTAAAATCCCTCTCTCCCTCTCTGGACAGCCCCTTTCTCTCTCTTCCTCACCTCCCTCCTCACTCCAGTGGCCCTCCATGGCATCCAATGCCCCTGCCCACTTGTTTACTCCTCCCTAGCACTGCCAGACACGAGTGGGCACGCCCCTGCCTCTTAAACAATGCCAGGGCAGCCATAGACGCGCTCTGGAGCGCGCTACAGTGCGCTCCGGCACTGTAGCCGCCCCCTGCCAAGCAGCTCCGGCCACCTCGGGCCTCCCCCGCGCGCCTGCCGATGCACCTCGGCGTCCGCAGCACGCTACGCGGTCGGCCCCCTCCTCTCTCCTCCTCCCCGCGCCTCCGCGCTAGCAAACAGAGGCTGCCCGAGCGCACCAATGGTGCGGCTCACACGCGCGCGTCTCTGACCCCTCCCCACTCCCTCTCTCTATCCCTCCCGACGTAGTCGACATCCAGGAACACCCCAGACACCACACCCTCTTCCCCCGAGCCCTGCAGCGACGAGCGTGAGCTCGCCGGCGCACGGGTCTATGGGACCTCGCCGTTCGCCTATTTAAAGGCCTCCCCGAGCCCTCCTCTCCTCACCAATCGCTCTCTGCACCACCAAACCCTCCCCCTGCACCCCCAGTTCCTCTCCAGAGCTGCCCGAGCTCGAGATTGAGCTCGAGCTCCGCCGCTTCGGCTTGCCGGAGGTCGCGAGGTACGGGCCCTCTCCGCTCCCACTCTCGCTCGATCTGGAACCGCAGGAGCCCACTGACCATTTCCCCTCTGTCTCCCCTCTCTATCGCAGCCGGAATTGACCGGGGCAAGCTCCTCCCGAAGCTCTGCCGCCGGCTTCCTCGTCGCCGGTGAACCCCTGCATCCCGGCGACCAAATCCACCTCCACCCGAACGGCGACTCCGCCCTGAGCACACCGGTGCCCTCGGATCGCCCCGCCGTCGACCACAGCGACGCCGGTGAACTCGTCTCCCTCTCTGGCCCAAGGTTGAAGACGACGGCCGTGGGGCCCGTCAGTCAGCCTCACATACTGACGGGTGGGCCCCACCCGTCAAGTTTAAAACGCACGCGCGCGCGTACCGGTTTGATGCGTCGGCTGAAGGCGTATTTTGCCTTTACGCCTTCGACGTGGCAGCCTCGCGTGGGCTGAAACCCATCTGGGCCGGCTGCACTGTGGCCTTTCTGGCCCAGTGGCACAGTGCCATTTTCCCTTCTTTTTTTCTGTCACTTTTCCAAATATTCCACAGGATTAAATATTCATCCAAATGAAATAATTCCAACTCCTATATTTTTCTAAAAATCCCACCTATTTAATGGTGTAATTTTCATAAATATCCATCAAACTTTTCTGCATTGTTCAAATTTAAATTCAAATTTGAGCATTTAAATCCTCCTTTGGAAATCTATTTCCACTGTTCCTTAACTCCAAATCCGAAACTAGGAATTTTCCCCTTCTTAGATTTCTCCCTAGTATTTATCAAAAATAGGTTGACATTTTTCTGAGCACTTTGATTTTTCTGTTTTACTATTGCCTTATTTTCCCGTCATTTCTTTTGCGACGAATAGATCCCGTATTTGATGATGTAGTTGGATAAGAAGAAGGAGAAGTACTTGAAGACTTCGAAGACCAAGGCAAGCAGCCCTTTGACCATGTCTATGAAACCTTTTTATGCATGTCATATAGTACCTTATCATTGTTGCAACGGAATCATGATGGGGTGATAACCACTTCGATGGTTGCCACCATACTTCCTCGTTGATACTTGCATTGTGCATGACCCTACCTTCCTATGAGGGTTATGCCGGTGGGAGTAGATAGGATGATAAGGTAGTGCTACGCAAAAAGGGATGGGTATATGCATGGCGAAGGAGGCAAAGTATTTTCAAAAGACTTTTCGAAAACCCCGTCGGGTGCCACTTATGCCTGAGGGAGATGATGAGATGGGTAACCACTTGACGACGAATTGGTGTGCCGAGGCAAGTGTGTGTGTTGTTTTTGAAAACGGATTAGATTTAAGATTTGTCGACTGTCCCAACCTTACATGTGCAACCACTCTACCCTTATATGGGAAAGGGCATTATTGATTACCTAGGTTGATACTAGCTTGGAGCCCGCATTACTAGTGATGGGGGAGAGTTGGTGCTCTCTCTCGGGACGGGGTCGTGCCAGGTAGGGCGGCCATGACTGTCTTTGCAGGGCACCGGACACACCGTTGTGTCCCCTCTCGGATGTTACGATCTCGAGTGAGTCTCGTATGATGTACATCGTGAGGATATGGAACAATGAGTGGACTCCTTGTTAGTGTTGTCTAGGGAAAGGTAGTGATCGGGTGCTTACCCCGGGTACTTGAGGTACCGCGGGTCGTGGATGACACGGAAGTTCCCTGGATCTTGTGGGTACAGTGTGCAACCTCTGCAGAGTGTAAAACTATTCGAATAGTCGTGTCCATGGTCAACGATAGTTGGGCGGTGCTGCTTAAACTACGTCCAGAGTTTTCAACCGTGTGTGTGTGTGTTGATAAAACTACTTGGGTCAAGTCAAAGGACTTGACATAATTGAGTTGGGTTGGTGCCCACTCTATTTATGTTGATATCTGTAAACATGTCCTCATGGTTACTTGATGCATGTCTTACAAGTTGTTGAACATGTCATTGCACACAAAACTAGCTTTCCGCAAAAATTTACCTATATCATGCATTGTTGTATCTTGAACCAAAACATGGGTTGCTTGCGAGTACATTCAAAGTACTCATTGGCTTGCCACTGGTTATTTAATTGACCAGGCATGGAAGAACCGGAGTTCGAAGAAGAGTTCTTTGGAGACGAACATGCAAACTAGGATGTTTCCCAGTCAGAATGCCTGTAGGGTTAAGGCAGATGGCATGGGTTCTACTTATCGACGAAGATTTCCGCTGCTTGTGTTTCATTTGATGTTCAACCCTTAAGGCTTTATCAATGTAAGAATTGACCATAATGGTCATAATTTGTGTAAGACGATATGTATGGATGTAAGACTCTTGTTAATCAGCTTCTGTGTGTTCAGTGAGCATTGATCTCTAGGATCACTGTACACGTGCATTCGGTGATCTCGACTCATGAGTCGGGGTCCCCATAACAAGCTAGAATAAAAGGTTTGCATTTTCCATCAATTCATTACTTTGCACTCTTTAATGGCAAATGCATCATGCGCAAACAATATAGCAACACACTATGTGCTCCTGACTGGAGCCTCTTACACACTGCTTTGACATGAATAAAACATTATAATTTTGCAGCGATTGTTGCACAAAGGTTGCAACGCAATGCTGACAGTGGTCACTTTTATGGCGGGATTTATGCCACCCGTGTAGCTAGGGAGCTGGGTGTATCTCCTTGGCCCGATGATCCTATCTTACCTACACAGTACCTAGACTTTAATGCCATGAAGGGGCATAAGTTTATTAAGGCTACAACCACTAACTATAATTACAACTTTTTGTTTAATAAGAAACCCATTGTGCATGTTATTTTGCCTGCACTTGCTCTCGTTGATTATCACAGTAAAGGAAGATATTACATTCCTAAGAGCAAGGCCCGCGAGTACAATGCATCGGTCAAGGCTGCCCGACAGGTTGAGGAAGCCACACCAAGAGCCTCTGTGAGTTATCACTCTAATTATTATCCAGGCCGTGGGTGGTGATTACCAAGCTAGGCAAAAAGCCCAAGCATGGGGGAGTACGTATTTCCACCGACATTAAATTCATGTTCACATATTTCATTCCTGTTATCATTGTTAACACTTTTTCATTGTATTATCCATGCTAGATTTATTTTCTCACTGTCTTCTTGTGTGTTTGAAAAACTTTGAGAAAATCAAAAAAAATATTTCTCATTTCTTTTTCGATTTTTCTTTCTAAGTTTAATTTAGTTGTAGTATTAAAAGAAAACCCAAAAATATTTCCCATTTCTCCTTTTGCTTGTTGGGAGCTCTCCTACATAAATAGTTTTTCTCGTTCTTGTTTTTCTCTCTTTTGCTTCCTTTCAAGAAAAACAAAAAACTCCAAAAATATTTTAGTGTGTTTCTATGAAATTCTTTCCTTTTTAATGGGTCGTACCAAGGGGAAGACCACGATGAAAATGGTGAGTGGCTCTCGTACACATTATTGTTGACCAAACAAAGATCCCATATTATTTTGTCTTCTCCTCTGAATAAAATGCTGCAGATTCCATCTTAGTCCACAACACTCTTAGACTATTCTTATTCTCACATCATTTTTTCGTGCAAGTGAAAGGCAATAATGACAACATTTCATGAAATGACCGTAGCAGGGAAAAGTGGGTGTGAACTCAACTAGTTTTTCTTTTTGTAAATATATTTAACTCAGTATCGATGATTCAACATATTATGGTTAAACATGTTCTCAATGACAATTAGAGATTATAGTTGCTCATGCCATGCTTAAGTATCTAGGAATGAATAATGGTTTATCTTGGGTGTCAACATGCATTAAAATGATTGTGATGTAGTATGATGATATGGTATCCTCCTCTGAATGTTCCAACTGGCTTGACTTGGCACATGTTCACGCATGTAGTTGAATCAAAACCAACATAGCCTCTACGATATTTATGTTCATGGTGTTTATATCCTACTCATGCTAGTACTCAATATTGATCATTGACAATGCATGTTCATGATCGTTTTCGCTTTCTAGCTGGCCGCTTCTCAATCTATTTGCTAGACTTTGCTTGTACTAAGCCTGAATACTGCTTGTGCATCAAAATCCTTAAACCCAAGTTATTCCAAATGAGTCCACTATATCTACCTATATGCAGTATTACCCTGCCGTTCAAATAAAATTGCATGTGTATCCTCTAAAAATTAAAATGAACATCTGTTTTGTGTGCCTGGACCGCTCACGGAGCGATAGGGGGTGGTCAGTATCTTCCATGCTAAGAGGGTTATTCTCATGATCAGTGTTCATTCACTCATACTTGCACGAGAGGGTCTGGTAATAGGGATGCCCAATCCCGAAATCAAAAGCTACCACTACAAAAAAAGACACATTCGTGACATTTTGGGACGAACGAAAATTTTTTTTGTCATACTTATGACACTTCTATGTCGATAATTGTGACAAAACCCGGTATCATCATAGATTTGGTGGGCTCCTACTTCTATGACAAAAAATCATGACAGAAAATGGGCTTTTTGTCCTGGGCGGGCCGGAGACGCAGCTGCAAGACATTCTTTGGGCCGTCCATGACGGAAAAAACTATGGTAGAAGCGAGGGCGAGGAAAATTTCGCGGAGTTCCCGGTTACGGTGGGTAGTCGGGAGCCGAGCGATGCGCGTTTCACTCGTACATCTACGCGCGTGTGTGCGAGGCTTTGGCTCTAACTGTACCCGAGCGAGGCATTGGGATCTAACTGAACCCGAGCGATTGGACTGCAGGCTACGCGTTACTGAACCCAAGCAAGCGATCGATGGCTGTTAACTAAACCTGATCGAGCAATTCCTTCACTACTGCTGCTAACTGAAGCCGATCGATGCTGCCTCTAGATGAACAGTGAGCATTGCGGGGGGGGGGGGGGGAGGGGGGTTTGGATGAACAGTGAGCAATGGGGGTGGATGAACAGGACCCCGTGGCGTTGCCTCTGGATGAACATGACCCATATCGATCGAGCCGGTTGGGGCTGGATGAACAGGACACCGTGGAGGGCTGGATGAACAGGACGACCCGTGGAGGGCTGGATGAACAATAGACGGTGGAGGGGTGGATGAACAGGAGCCCGTGGAGCGGTCATTGAACATGAGCCTGTGGAGGGGTGGTTGACCAATAGCCGGTGGAGTAGCACGCGGTGGAGGCTGGATGAACAGGAGCCCGTGGAGGCTGGAGGAGGTCGACGGTGGATGAACAGTAGCCCATGGAGGCTGGAGGAGGCCGAGGGTGGAGATGAACAGTATCCCATGGAGTCCCGTTTTGCGGTACGCCACACCCCTCCCGATGAACGGGACCCCCGTTTCAACCGCAGCGCTCCAACACAAGTCCGTTTCATCCGTTTTGCGGTACGCCACACACCTCCCGATCAACAGGACCCCTGTTTCGACCATAGGAGGTTCGTTTCCTCCGTTTTGCGGTACGCCAAACCCCTCCCGATGAACAGGATCCCGTTTTGAACGTGGCCGGTCGAACACAAGGCCGTTTCCTCCATTCTATGGTACGCTAGGCCTCGTTTCCATCGCATGTTCCGTCCAAGCCGGTTGGCTCCCACGCGCTCCGTTGCCTCCCGATGAACATGACACATTCCGTTGCCTCCCGATGAACACGACGCATTCCGTTGCCTCCCCATGAACACGACGATGACGTAGTTTCTCCGTTCAGACCCAAACATGTACATGAGCCCTGGCCGTACGTATGCGAGAGTAGGCGTTTGAGACCCTGCCCGTATGTACTTACGTGGCCGTATTTTCTTTCTTGCACCCTGGCTGTTGTACGTACGTGTACATGCTACGTGCGCCTCTACTACGACACGTGCGCCTCTACTAAGACACGTGCGTGCCTCTACATGAAGCAGTATGTACATACATGTTTGCGACCAGAATGACAACGCTACGTACGCTTCGACCAGGTGGGTCCCGACTGTCAGGCACTTCCTTGCGTGAGAAGATGTAGCTGGTGGGTCCCAGCAGTCAAGGGGGCGAATCATTTCTTTTTGCCCGGACGCACTTCCTTGTGTGCGAAGATGTAGCTTATGGGTCCCAGCAGTCAGGGGGAAACGTTTTTTTTCACGAAATACGGTGGCTCGTCCGGTGGTTCCCCGCTATCAGGTGGAGGAATAATTATTTTGCACGTAATAAGGAGGCACTTCGTTGCTGCGGCCGTGGACCCAGCTGTCAGCCTCTCCATGTACAGTCCATGTCCGATGGAAGCCGTTCCTTGACCACGTTGACCACGCCGCGCCGAGAGCAAGGCCTAGGAAGGGGCGACGCGGAGCCGGGGAAGACGCGGCAGTGGATGCCCATGCGTAGAGGAGTATGACAGTTCACTGGTTCGCTGCGGTGTGAGGCTGCTGTCGCTGCAGAATAACAAGGGGTGTGGGTGAGTAGAGGGATGGCCTGGCCAGTGGTGGGAGTAGTAGGAGGCGGTGAGGCCTCCACTGCATCACAGCCGGCCATGGGACGCAGGAGCACGAGGCACGACCGGCGCTGGTTTGGGCGACTGGAGCAAGAAGACCAGAGGTTGAAGAAGCACTACGGCCGTTGGATGGACATTGTACGGTCACTGGAGCTAGAATCATGCATATTTGACTAAGTTGACAAAGCCCTCCGTCCCCGTCAACTTAGTAGGCCCACAAGTCAGCCTTCCATTATAGTCGGTCCCAACTTGCAGGGGGATGTAGAGCCGCGAAGATATAGCTGGTGGGTCCAAGATGTCAGCGGCGGTAACATTTTCTCGCGAAATACAGAGGCCCTTTCGGTGGGTCCCAGATGTCAGGTGGAGGAATCATTATTTTGCGCGTAATAAGGAGGCATTTCCTTGCGTGCGGCCGTGGACCCAGCTGTCAGCCTCTCCATGTACAGTCCACTTCAGATGCATTTCGGTCGTTGACCACATTGACCAGGCCACGCCGAGAGCACCAGGGTGGTGGACAATGGCAAGGCCTAGGAAGGGACCGACAGGGAGGCAGGGAAGACTTGGTAGTTGTTTCTCACGCGGAGGGGAGTACGACTGTACAAGGGTTTACTGGTTCGTCTGCCGTCGCCGGAGAATAACAGCAGGTGTGGGTGAGTAGAGGGATGGCTAGGCCAGTGATGGGGTACAGTGGGGCGGTGAGGCCTGCGCGGCAGCACAGCCGGCCACGGGGAGGAGGGAGCAGGCAGTCCCGCCGGCGCTTGTTTTTGCGGCTGGAGCTGGAAGAGCAGAGATTGAAGAAGCACGATGGCCGTTGGATGGAAATCGAACAGTCACTACTTGTGCGTCAACCTTTTTTTAGGAAAGCCTCAAATCTATGGAAAACAGCATACAACCCATCTGCCATTATTTCTAATAATTTACAGCCCATTTGCTAATTCTTAAGGTTTTTTTTGGAGCCCATATTCTTTTTGTTAGCATTACAGCCCATATTGTGGCCACGGTTAAAAAATTATACAATATTTTGCATATTTCGGTGCGGTCCGAACTATTTTTAATCCCGAAATTTCGAGTCACATTCAAAATGATTTTAAAAATAAATGTATATCAATAAAAAATCCAACAAATTGTCCATGCATAAAAATAAGTGCAATTTAAAATCTCGAAATGAAAAAAAGAAATTTGAAACTAATTGCCGGTTTGATGTGTTTTAAAAATGTATAGCCCATTTCTCATTACTGATAGGCCATTTTCTTGGCCAGCCGAATGAAGCTCTCCTCGTCTTGAAAGTTTTGCAACCCAACAGGCCTGACAAAAGCGATTTACTTGGGAAATCACAAAAAAACTGGGTTGTGGCCGTGGACCCAGCTGTCAGCCTCTCCATCTACAGTACTCTTCCGATGGGTCCACCCGAGGAGGGGAATATGTTGAGTTGGTTCTAGGGAAAAGTATTGGGAGAAAACTCAATTACATCAAAAAAGATAGTGGGAGAAAATTCAGAGACATGCTGGGTCCACCTGAGGAGGGGAATATGTTGGGAGGACGGAGATTCAAAGCACGTCAGCCGAGTGAATTAGTTTTTTTTAACGGACAAGTGAACTAGTTACATACATAAGCAAATAGCCACTAAAACAAGCAATCAGGTTAATGGGTTCTTAAAATAAATATTTCGGACAAAACAGATAATTACGACACATAGGCTAACGAATGAAACTCTCCGATGATAAAGGTGCTTATAAAAAGATAAAGTACAACATCTAGACCTTCGTGGCATGCTTGATCATGACGTTGCGGCTGTCCGTGTACTTGTCGGTTACGGAAAGCAGACACGCCCTCACGTCTAAGATCTGCCTGTACATGTCGTAGCATGCGTATGCGTCCTTGGCCGTGTAGGTTATGTAGGCTAGATTCAGAGATACCTCCCACGTGTTCAGGTCCTTGGTATCATTGTCTTCTTTCATGTTGGCGTATTAGGGGTCGATGATGGTCTCGGCGAGGTCAACCACGGAATCCTTCTCCTTTCCGTTGCTGATGATCTTGTATTGCTTCTGGATGTCGACAAGCTTGTTGCACTAGATGGCCGAATCATTGCGTTCTTCCTTCTCTCCACTGTAGCGAATGTGTAGTCGGCGCTGCCAATGAAACGGGCGAATGCTCCAGAACCTATGATGGCCCTACAGAAGTGGTAGATGAGAACCTCGTCCAGCACACATACCTGGGCGACGGCGATCCGCTGGTCCCTGTTAGGAGATGAATGGATGGGCACAAGGTCTAGTCCTGCAACCTTGTGCTTTCTCGTCCTGTAGGTACTGCTTGAACTCGGCGAGGCAGAGCTTCACCGAGTCCGGATCGTTGGTGTACATCACATTCAACTTGGTGCAGCCATAGGAATGAATGGCGAACTCAAAGGGGAACTCCTTGCTGAAGTCCATATCCAGCAGACTCACCCCTCAGATCGCCATTGGAGTCTCTTCAAGTGAGCGAGTGTGTAGGCGGCGGCAGTAGTTCGTTTTTCAGCTCTTGGGGAACTGGATTCAATAGTAAACTGAGTGTGTACATGCGACAACAGTTACTACCCCTCCATCGTCCACTGCATGCCCGATAGAAGATGCACCGTCGGCGCATTCAAATGCCTCCATTATGAAACCTACTCCGGCCCCACGTTGGTTCACGAGCGGGTTTGTGTTGGTACTATAATAATAGGAGTTAGTGGTCACTTTACTTAAATTTAATTAGCTTTAATAGAAATTTATGCTTAAAACAAGCAATGCACTGGCTCGTTCTATCAGTGCCACAAGATCAACATGCACAACAATTAGAATTATTATTCTCAGGACGCACAAGATCAACACAATTTTCGCATTTTCACAAAGACAATACTACCAAGTTTGAACTGTTTGTTATGGTTGTTGTCCTCTGCATCATCTTGCCATGTTTCCCAGCTTGCAAGATTCAGAACGAACAAATAAGATCCAATATAATAAGTACAACAAAGATGCCTACACATCTCATTGATTCCTAGCTTGCAAGATTCAGAACCAACAAATAAGATCCAAATAATAAGTACAACAAAGATGCCTACACATCTCATTGATTCCCAGCTTGCAAGATTCAAAACCAACAAATAAGATTCAAATAATAAGTACAACAAAGATGCCTACACATCTCATTGATTCCCAGCTTGCAAGATCCAGAACCAACCCATTAGAGCCTTTTGATAAAGTGAATATCGGGATTAAATCCATCTTGGCTAGCCATGACATACAATCGAAGAACTCAGCGAATGCTCTTAACTGTCACAACATCTGTAGTTGAGTATTCCTGTTTGCACAGCACAAACAAGAAGAGCATGATTTCACTTTAATAGGGGCCTCCTTGAACTCAACCTGCAGCTCCACTAGGATGAGGTCAACCTCCATCTCCATGATTCAATTCATGCGCCTTTTTCTGCAGTTCACCTGAAATGAAGCAATGATTGCATCATTCATCTAGCAAGAAGTACTTGCTCTCGTGAGCTGGCAGGTTCGTCTTTAGTAGTTGCACTAAAATTGAGGAACATTATGGTTGGCTTTCCGGCTCATGTAAGGTGCAACTATAATTTTCTTATCCTTTTGTGCAATTCCACTAAAATAAAGTGCCATTGTGGTGACAGTGACGGCTCATCTTGCAAAGGTTAATAGAATGTTGCACAAGATTACCAGCAGAACTTGATGGAGATTTTGGAAACTCCAATCAACATTTTGTGCAGTTCCACCAAAATTGAGAGATGTTGCCCACGTGACAATTTAGTTGAACTGCACAAGACACTCATTCCAAAAAAAGCGTTTTGTGCAGTTCACCAAAAGGTCACAATAGCAACAAGGTGAAATGGATATCCCTATCTGCACAAAGAGATAAAAAGTAAACAGTTGCTGGTTAATAAGAATATACGAAACATATACAACATGAAAAGAAGCATCTTAATTATGTTCTTGGCAATCACGCAAGGACGGTAAAAATTTCAAAATGTCAGCAATGAGATTCCTCAAATATGGGAATACTTTAATGGTGGCATTGCTTGTTTACCAGACACAGTAAATCAATAGTAGCTAAAGAGCTAGTTTAAGGGCATGGGAGCGTGGGGACACCAGGACACTCAGCAGCGTAAAGGAGCAACTTACTTATCATACTGGGGAAAACAGCAGGAGTGCCATTTGTAACACAGTTTAATTGCATCTTATCACTGGAGGCATTAGATTAACAATAACACTGGTTAGACATGTCCCTACGGTAACAGTGTGATCGCTTCATTTTACATGCGCCCTTACATTAACAACAGCAAAAGGTTGGTATAAGGACATGCGACAGTGGACGCATCGGCACAATCTACCTACAAGGGGGCATAAAGTGGTGATGCCAAGTTTGTTCATGCTATGTGAGGGCAGAAAACATAATCCTAGAGACCTTGTACTATGTGAGAGCAGCAAATCTAATCCTGGAGACCTTTTACTATGTGAGGGCAGCAAATCTAATCCTGGAGACCTTTTACTATGTGAGGGAAGCAAATCTAATCCTGACACCTTTTACTATTTGAGGGCAGCAATTCTAATCCTAGAGACCTTTTACTATGTGAGGGCAGCAAATCTAAACCTGGACATACTCTGTTGACTTGTCCACCAGCCGCCACTTTCTATCCTTATTTCAGCCAATAATAGATCTGTTCCTTATCCAGTTTGTACTGCGTTTTCCCATTATTTCCCTTTTCAACAAAGAGACCAGTTGGGTATCCGGTCTCTACTACTTTCACCATATTATTTCCTCTTTGAATCAAGTCCTAGATTCATCCTACAACTTTCCCCCTTTCTTCGTTGTTTGAACAAAGCCATAGATTCGAATGCATGAAGTAGCTTTATCTCTAATAATACTAAAATTTTAGGTGGCTTTGGAAGAGCTGATGGGAGTATAAAAAGGTGCACATGCAGACACGTGGGGAGCTGCGGCAGTAGAGCAAGGCCGCTTTCGAAGAACTTATTCCAGAGGGTCACCGGGATGTCGGCGATGGCAGGTCAGATCTGCGGACAATACGACAGGGAGGAAGAAGGGCCAGAGGACCTCCTGAGCCGGCACTGTGTCGGAGAGAACGGCACGGGCAGAGGATCGGGCCCCTCCGGCAGCTGTGGGTTTCCTCCCTCGGCGGCGATGACCGCGTGAAAGATGCACCTTTTAGTCCTCTACACACACCGGCCGAAGGGATCCGGCCGGATCTGTGACCAGCGGTGAGCAGAGAGAAAATGTCGCTACCGCTGTCTTGTTTATATCTAGAGAGGATGAGAGAATGAAAGAGAGCAACCCTAGTAAAGCAACCGCTCAGGCCCCTGCATACATATATAGTGGAGTGAATATATTTTTCTCTCCACAACAAGCGTTTCAATTTGTGTACGTGGCACTAAAGAAAAGAAACTCTATATTTAAGGTGACTATTGTACGACTCCTACTTACTACTAGTAGTACTAGTATTGTTCACTTGTGCTCTCCGCCCCTCCATTCATTGAACAACCCCACGGGTGAATAAACATACAGTAAGTACTGTATTTATATAGAACGAACAAGCTCGAACTATTTTTGCGTAGTTAAAAGTTGAGGGCGGGGCTTTTCCCTGGCAGTACGCGCGGCAGTTTTCGTGTAGGCGGTTTGACAGAGAGGTGAGGAGGGTGAGCGAGTGGCGGATTCTCAAACATACTGCTGGAAAGGTCGGGCTATGTGATTTGATGGCACGTTACTGCTGGAAAGACTAGTGGTATGACCACTCATTATAGTCATGAATTACTGGTGCTCCTACCGGGGTGATGCCCCCCTACCGTCCCGCGCTCTAATCTGGTGCATGACACGTCGACCCAGATGCTGGCTCTCCCACATGTAGGAGTAGTAAGAAGGAGCAAAAAATGATGCGGTATATACTAGTACTACTACTACTCATGTCGGAGGAGTGCGAACCATGGCAGCCCAGTGAACTAGCAGTGCGAACCACGGCAGCCCAGTGAACAGCAATGCGACCCACGGTAGCCCAGTGAACCAGCTGTAGAAAACAATGTGGTGATATGGCCATAAAAACATTGTGCTAAGGTCCACACTGTAGCATGTACAGTAACACTCCTCTTTGTTTGGATCCCCGTGTTAGAGCTAGTTTGGGTTGAAATAGCCTCAAATTATCGAAACAAGAGGGGTTAGTTTGAGATAGTTTGCTCTAACCCAGCTAAAAAAACTAGCCCGGTGGAGAGGTTCTAATTGGGTTAGTTATCCTCAGGCCCACTAAAAGAGAACTAAAAAAATCTCCCCTGCCCGCACCAGATTGCTCCCCCCCTCTCGCACGACTCCTCTCTGTTCCCCATAGGGCCACCCGCCCAAGCGCCGCTCGTCCTCTCTCTCCTCCGGCCGCCCTCTCCTTTCGGCCTCTGCCGCCCTACTCCGGCCGCCCTCTCCCTCCAGCCTTCGAAGGTCGCCCTGCTCCCCATTCACCGGTCATTTTTCTCCCTCTGTCGTGCGTGGTAACGGCGCATCTACCAGGGAGTTCGCGAGAGGGGTGAGTTTTTTCATTCCTTCTCTGTCTCACAGCCATATCATAGATCTTGCTCGCTCTAGCGCTAATCCTAATTTGGAAAAGTAGATCCTGATCAAAGTTGGTATAGATTTGTGGTGCACGCATGGAATTGTTTGATGCTGCTTGAGGAGGTAACAAACCTTTCTAGAGGCCCGAAGATTCAGTTCACCATTCTAGGTATTTCAATTCCATACTTGCATTATTTCTAGAGGCCCAAAGATTTAGTTCACCTTTCCAGGTATTTTAGTTTCAGGCTTGCATTATTTCTAGAGGCCCAAAGATTCATTTCACCTTTCTAGGTATTTTAGTTACAGGCTTGCATTATTTCTAGAGGCCCAAAGATTAAGTTCCCAGTCGGCGGCAAGCGGCCCTACTACCCATGCCGGAATCGACCTCAACTCGCAAGGGCCGGCGTCGGAGGGGTTCCCGGGGGTTGGGCTCTACAGAGCCTTCCTCCAGAGCAACGATGGCGAGCTCCTCCCTCGCTGCGTGAGGGGCTCCGGGCTCCCTCCCTATCGTGAATGACTTCCGTGATGAGTTAGCTCATGCTTTGTTTCATGGAGTGTATTTTTTGTGAAGCTTGATTGACGACTTGTATGTTTAAGTGGGATATATCATTTGTGTGGACAAAGTAAAAATTATCATGTTTGGCATGCTTGATTTGTAAAGATGGTTCGTTTATGTCAATTCTGAGCGGGAGGAGGCCACATAAGAGCCGGCCACACCAAATCCGGCTAGAAATTGGGTCCAAAGTAGTCAAATGATTGATAAAGAGCATTTATTGTCAATCTAACCCTGCCATCCATACACCTCTTTGGTTTAGGGTTAGTTCAGGGTTAGAATCTAACTCTAACCTCTAACTGAGTTAGAGTTCTCCTCGTCTCGGTTCATCGCCATCATACTTTCCTCATTCCTGTGTTTTCAATATCCTGCGAATCAAAGAGGCCTTTTTTTGCGGGAAAAATCAAAGAGGCCCTTAGACTGGTTTAGGTTCGGTCATTTTTTATAAATGTGTTATGTACAAAATTTAATGAATGTGCTCCGGTTTCTACGAAAATAATCCGGTTTCATGTAGTAATTCATTTATTCATTTATTCTTCAGCGGGGGGTTTGCATGTAATTCATGAAGTTTGAAATGTAAAGTACTCCGGCATATGTGAGGGAGTCCTTGATTAGGGGGTATCCGGACAGCCGGACTATATACTTCATCCGGACTATTAGAGCGTGAAGATACTAGACTCAAGACTCCGTCCCATGTCCGGATGGGACACTTCTTTGCGTGGAAGACAAGCTTGGCAATTCGGATATTATATTTCCTTCCTTGTAACTGACTCCATGTAAACTCTAGCCCCCTCCGGTGTCTATATAAACCGAGGGTTCGGTCCCTAGAGGGACGATCACAATCATAATCATCATAGGGTTTAGCCTCTACGATTTCGTGGTAGATCTACTCTTGTACTACTCACATCATCAATATCAATCAAGCAGGAAGTAGGGTTTTACCTCCGTCGAGAGGGCCCGAACCTGGGTAAACATTGTGCCCCTTGCCTCCTGTTACCATCAGCCTAAGACGCACAGATCGGGACCCCCTACCCGAGATCCGCCGGTTTTGACACCGACATTGGTGCTTTCATTGAGAGTTCCTCTGTGTCGTTGCTGCAAGGCTCGATGGCTCCTTCAATTGTCAACAACACGGTCCAGGGTGTGACTTTTCTCCCCGGACAGATCTTCGTGTTCGGTGGCTTTGCGCTGCGGGCCAATTTGCTTGGCCAACTGGAGCAGATCGACAGCTACGCCCCTGGCCACCAGGTCAGGTTCGGAATACACGACGGATATCCGCGGAGACTTGATCTTCAACGGATTCGGGCCTGTGCTAGGAGCGCCGGACAGTCACGATGAGCACGGCTTAGACCTGCTGTCGGACAATGCTCGGGATATCACCCCCGCAGTAGCCCCGGACCTAAATCCGGAGCAGATTGCATTTCCCAAGGACGGGTGCATGGACCCCGTCCCATAGACCACACACTCATCGGTGTTAGAGCCGAACACGGGCCTCGCCCCTAAAGAAGCCTGTGACACCAGACTCGTATCCGGCTATAGGTCCCAGTCCGTGCGCTCCTGAGCCCGCCGAACCTGGATGGGCCCCTGTAATGGAGTTCACCGCTCCGGATATCTTCTAGCGCTCGCCCTTTGCCGACGTGCTGAACTCATTAAGATCTCTCTCTTTGTCAAGAGACTCTTGGCCGAACTATGTCCGCCTCGAGTGGGAAGCAGGTGACGAACTAATTCGTTGCCCACCCACCACCCACTTCATTGCCACTGTCGACGATGTATCAGACGTGCTTGACTTCGACTCTGAAGACATCGACGGTATGGACGACGATGCAGGAGAAGACTCAGAATCACTGGGGCGCTGGACTACCACCTTGTCATACGATATATACATGGTGGATACGCCCAAGGAGGAGGACAGCGACAATCCAGAAGATAAAACCCCCGGGCAAAAAACAAAACTACGGCGCAGACGCTGCTCCAAGTCCAGCAACAGTAAAAATAGTGACAAGAGCGCTAGACGATCGACACCCCAGTCAACCCCGAAGGCAACAACGACCATATGGACCCAGCGATGGAGAAGGATGAGCCAGGTCAAGCTGAACACAGTTCGGAGCAGACGCCCGATCACAATGATCCCGAGGGATGAGTTCATCAAACCGCCCCAGGACAAGAACATAGTTCGGATGACGATGCATTCATCATCCTAGAAACACGCGTGGAACGAGATAACCTCCATAGAAGGCTTATGGCCGCCGCGAGAAGTCTAACGAAGCAGAAGCAACAGCTAAAGGTCGCACAAGAAACGCTCAATCGCAGATGGAATAAAGTGCTAAACACTGAAGAAAGGTACGGCGACGATCGCCATACAAAGAGCTATCCAAAACGCAAGCTGCTGCCAAAATTCGATGACAAGGCCGTTCCACCAAAGAACAACACGACCAGGAGGCCGGACGAACCACTTCATAACCGCAACAGAGCAGCTACCGACGCCGCGCACGATTTACGTGAGCATCGGGATAAGATCCATCTACGGGTCAACAGGACACACCCCGGCGCGGGACTATGGTCACCAAAACTATCATACCGATCGAATACCAGTTCGGAATCAAGACCGGACACAACAACAGCCGACGGCATGCCACAGCACATCCAGATATAGAGGGGATGCTCACCCCCTGTGCTTCACCAAAGAAGTACTGGACCACGAATTTCCACAGGGTTTCAAACCTCTGAACCTAGAGGCATACGACGGAACGACAGACTTAGGGGTCTGAATCGAGGATTTAATCCTGCACATACACATGGCTCGCGGGGACGACCCGCCATCAAATACCTTCCACTCAATTTGAAGGAGCCAGCTCGACACTGGTTGAAAGGCATCCCCGAAAACTAAATTGGAAGCTGGGAGGAACTCGAGGACACTTTCAGGGCCAATTTTCAAGGCACTTATGTCCGGCCTCCGGATGCGGACGATTTAAGTCACATAATCCAACAGCCCGGAGAGTCCGCCCGCAAGCTTTGGAACAGATTCCTCACTAAGAAGAATCAAATTGTCAATTGTCCGGATGCCGAGGCCTTAGCGGTGTTCAAACATAGCATCCGAGACGAGTGGCTCGCCAGACACCTCGGCCAAGAAAAGCCAAGGACAATGGCAGCCTTAACAAGCCTTATGACCCGCTTTCGCGCGTGTGAAGATAGCTGGTTGGCCCGTAAAGGCACCAGTGACCCAAGCACATCCAAAATAAGGGATGGCAATGGGAAGCCATGGCGCAATGAAAACAAACGTCAAAACAAGGAAGAGAGCCCGGACAACACAACGGTCAACGTCAGATTCAGGGGCTCTCGACCCGGTCATCAAAAGAAGTCAGTCAAAGGCAACAAAGAAGGACCGTCCGGTCTGAACAGAGTCCTGGACAGACTGTGCCAAATTCATGCCACCCCCGACAAACCTGTGAACCACACTCACAGAGAATGCTGGGTCTTCAAGCAGGCCAGCAAATTAAATGCCGAACACAAGGGAAGGGAAACACCAAGTGAAGACGAGGATGAGCCTCGCCAGCCGAACACTGGGGGATAGAAAAAATTCCCACCAGAGGTAGAAACAGTAAACATGATCCACGTGACTCACACATCCACAAGAAGGCACGAATGCGCGCTCAGAGATGCATATGCTATAGAGCCCGTCGTACCCACACCTAACCACTAGTTGGCTTGTCCGATCACTTTTGATCACATGGACTACCTGACTAGTATTCGGCGCGAAGGATCAGATGCCTTGGTGCTCGACCCAATAATCGACGGATACCATCTTACTCGCGTCCTCATGAACGGCAGCAGTAGTCTCAATTTAATATACCAGGACACTGTCCGCAGGATGGGGATAGACCCATCCAGAATTAGCCAAAGCAACACCGACTTTCAAGGGGTGATACCAGGCGCCGAAGCTTGCGGCAGGGGCTCCGTGGTACTGGAGGTAACATTCGGCTCCCCAGGCAACTCCAGAAGCAAGGAAATACTCTTCACCATCGCACCCTTTCATAGCGGCTATCATGCATTGCTTGGAAGAACGGCCTTCGCCCGCTTCAACACAGTACCACATTATGCCTACCTTACACTCAAGATGCCCGGTCCACGTGGCGTCATCACCGTTAACGGAAACATAGAGCGCTCTTCACGCGCGGAGGAATACGCAACGGCTCCAGCGGCCGAACTCTAATTGGCCTCCAAAAATAGAAAGCATGACTGGTCGTTAAGACCACGGACACGGTTAGACGAGTCCGGCAGCCCGGATAAAACTGAGCCAGGGCTCCGTATATGTAATCCCATAGAGGACACCAGGGGCTATAAACATTTATTAAAAGCCCCACTGTTGGCTTGACCTTATTTACAGGCCAATGCCTTACACTTCGACTATCTATCGCACACTCACGTTATTCTCTTCTACATGAGTTTTTCTCTTTACAGACACCATTCGTGCGATACCCTTCCAGGACACAGCACAACGGAGACAAAGGCGCAGACTGCAACAGGGCCCCGCTCAAAGGTTTCTCTTTAGATTAAGCCCCTGTGTAAACCTTTTCTATTGCCTCTTGTTGTCTACACATCCCATGGGTACTATACCAACAGAGGGTACTGCCGTTATTGGCATTTCGCCACGACAGACTAATGCACGTACCTGGAAATACAGGGTTTATAATGAAAGGGCATTCTTCAGCCCATTTCCTATTATAAAGTCCGAATACCTTCGGGAGTGTTCGGCGTCACGAGTTTGGCCTTATATGCATCAGCTCCGAATCATGTATTTGGTCAAATGTTGGGTTTGCCCGGCTCCTGGGTTTGCCGCCTTATGTTCCGTTCTTATCGGCTAAGGCGGCCAAAGGAGAACTACTGCGATTGTGCCCTGGTTATTCCGGATGAGCACCTCAGTAGAGAAAGCCAAAAACTGACTGTCATGATACAACGAGAGACTGTTCAACCACTCGAAGACTTACCGGAATCTTTAGGATTCCTCCGCATTAATGAAGGGCAGTTTCCCGGTCATGTACATACGCGCCCGTATACGGATGCACGCAAAAGTACTTGGGGCTACATAGTAGCCCCACCATCAAACTCCTATGGCTAAGTGAAAGTGTTACAGCTATATAGTTCGGTTGCCTAGTTCGACGTGTGATCACCACCTTAATGGACCAAGACGTTGGATCAAGTGTGACTATGCATATTTTTCGCGAACACCCCCGCATTTTATGCGTGGGGGCTGAAGCCAACGACTGCTAACTTTCAGATTATATGTATACATAAAAATGGCCGCACAGGAGGCACAATAATACTTTGGGGCACAAAGTATAAATATAGCCTCATAATCAAAATAACATTGTTTTTACAATGACACGATTTGTCACTCGAACATGACATTCTTCGAGCACAGAGCCTCTATCAAACGAGCACCTTCTGTTACCTGCTCTAAGTAGTGCTTGGCCGGATCCTGGCGTCCCGCCGGATTCTGGGTTGCAACGATGGTGGCCTCCATATCTGTCCAATATGCTTTAATGCGGGCAAGAGCCATTCGTGCACCCTCTATGCATGCCGAACTTCTCATGGCGTCGATCTGAGATACGACACCAAGGAATTGCTGCACCAAACAAAAATTACTGTCTGACTTAGGAGCCTTCGGCCAAAGATGTTCTATTACAGACCGCATTGCAAGCCCGGGTAGCCTATGAAGCTTAGCCACAGCAGCCATTTTCTCACTCAACGGAAATGGGCGTGCGGGAGCATTAAATTGAGACCATAACAGCTTCTCCACTTCTTTATCACCTTGATCCTCGAAAAACTCTGCCACATCAGCTGTACCCTTCGCCAAGTCCGCATACGCGCCTGTAGGACTCCAGCGTCGATCCAGGGGAGCATACTTCGGATCCAAAAACTTCATCCACAATAAGTAGGGGCGCCCAGCCACGATTTTCCCGGCCTGTCGAAGCTCCTCCCGCACATCAATGATTTCGGACCGCATCTCCTTGGCTGCATTAAGTGCCTTGTTCAGGTCAGCCGAATTAACCTGATTCTCCTTTTTAAGGAGCTCATACCGGTCGGCAGCATTTTTCAACTCCACAGCCATTTCGGCTATCTTGTACTTGCTTCGGCGATGAGCAGCCTGTTCGGCTCTCAACTCTTCGGCCGCCTTTAGGGCAGCCGCATTGCTAGCCCGAGCTTGTTCCTTGGCCTGGGCGAGTTCCGCCCTCAGGGCTTCCACGGCAGCAGCACCGTCTGCAGTTCAAGCATATCGCATTAATATTATGCCCCTCTCAAATTTTCCTATCAAATATATTTAGGAAAGCAGAGGACATACCTTGTGACTCGTTCAGCCGCTCATTCACCAGCGTGATATCGGCGTCAATAGCTCCAATCTGCCTCCTTAGTTCGGCAACTTCAATGGACTGGTCGGCTACCGGATCCTTAGATACCTGCGCATATATACAGCGCATTCATTACTTACACAATACGATCCTCCATTTGCCGCCTAGCGCGGGCAACCAGAGTCTTAGGGGCTACTATCCATATGGAGCACACCTAGCGCGTGCCTCACAGCCAAAAAATTAGGTATTTTTCATTACATACCCCAAAGCCTCTAAGCAGGCTCTAAAATGCTTCATTGAAACCACTTGTGGCGGATGAAATCTTCTTGAGCACCGTGCTCATTAATGAGCGGTGCTCCTCCGAGAGTGCAGCTCGCTCTAGAAGGCCTGTCGGTATGTCCGGCTGGACACCGAACTGTGCCGGACCCTTCTCATCGCCCCCCGTGGGAGCCGAACGTTCCGCACTCAAGGCGGCTGGAGGATTAGCTTCTGGCTTCGGCAGATCCGGACTCCTCCGTGACGACACCTTGGTGTCACCCGCCTCATGAGGCGGGGAGGATGGTGGGGTCTCACTCTCCATCATCTCCGGAGGGAGATCCCCTGTCGGTGTTCTAAAGTAGGGGTACCTTAGTATCCCGAACTTGTGCACTGGCAGTCGCAGCGACCCGCGGCAGGGCTTGCCGGGCGTCCGCCAAGATCCTCAGCGGCTAGTTTGATGCCATTCAAGAACAGAGTACTCAAGCTAAGGCCCCGGCAAGAGGAGCTTGCCGGGGAGGCCAACCAAGGCCCCGGCAAGAGGAGCTTGCCTGGAAGGCCAACCAAGGCCCCGGCAAGAGGAGCTTGCTGGGAAGAAGACAAGACCCCAGCAAGAGGAGCTTGCCGGGAAGGCCACTCGAGGCATTCCAAGAAAACTTGCCGCGACGCCCCGCGCGCCCCGGCAAGGCCCGGCGAGCGGCAAGCTTGCTGGTGCGACAAGATAAGGGCCGCGGCAAAGCGCTTGCCGCGGCAAGGCTGCCACTCTGCGCCCGCGCTCCAGCGCATCCAACGACATGTCGCCACAAGATCGCTCCTGGTGCACGTGGCGGGTAGCTGTACAGCATGGTGGTGCGAGGTGGCAAGCGAAGCAGACAAGGAGGCCATCGTGGCGATCGGTGGCGCCCCTAACGGTCGTTTCCTTGCACTGTTGGGGCGACCGGACGGGCATTAAATGCCCTTGTCCCCTACCATCAGAGTTAGGTAGGGGACACTGTTGGTAGCAGTTGTACCAACCCACGTTTTTACCTTTCTACCCCTCTTTCTACACTGCCACCTGTCGGTGACCCCTTTAGCCTATAAAAAGGAGGCCCATGCGCACGTAGAAGAGGTTCGGAGAATTTGAGTTCGGCTCACTCGAGACTAGGAGAGGAGCGACTCATTCGAAACCTGAGGGCACCCACGCTCTCAAGCAAGAACAGAATACACACACAAAGCAGCAGCAGGAGTTTTATCTCTCCGGAGAGCTCCGAATCTGGGTAAAAATCCCCCGCGCGCTCTCGCCTTGATCTGCTCTTTGTGCGCCCTTCGCCCCCCTTGCCGGACTAAAAAAGGGGCCCTGCCCCATAGGTGCTCGCTCCCCATCGCGGCGACATCCCCCGAAGATGAACTCTGTTGATAAGAGCTGCTAGCCAGACTACAAAAAAATGAATCCTGGTTATTATTCTCAGAGAATTGCAGTACCTTCGAATTAACGATTAACTCACAACTCGGTTGAGGGCTGGCCCGTCGGCGGGCATGACGTGGTAAGGGCGCCCTTCGGGGCAGGGCCCCCTGGTGATGTTTTCTTCCCTTGCTTGGGCACCTCCGTCTCCAAGTCTTCGGAGGTGGCCCTCTTCTTTCCGCGCGGGGAGGAGGCTTTAGACTCCCCAACCCGACTATCCTCCTTGGGGAATTAGCAATTCCCCCGGTTTGGATGCGCAGTATGTGAAGTTCGGCTTCTTTGTTCTTCCCTTCGTCTTTCCCTGAGGGCATTTTGCTGAGCACCCGGCCGAGCATCTTGGCTATGGTTGGACTAGGCGAGCCTTTGGGAAGTGGCGCCGGACACCTGATTCTCTCCGCCTTGCTGAGCCATTCCTGTCCACGGAGGATTTTCAGAATAATGGATATGACAAATATAAACGAAGTGTCCGGTTTCAGGGTTACTTACTTGGGTATCTAGGCGATTGCAGCTTAGGCCCGCACCCTCGGTGGTGCCGGACACCTTACTTGTGGTCCGAAGAATAATTTACACATCCCTTCGAGCATCAGGCCGAAGAAGTGCAGAATAGTCCGTGGACCCTCCGGATTAAACTCCCACATCCGGAAAGGCCAGCGTTTGCACGGCAACATCCGTTGGATTAGCATTACCTGAATTATGCTGACAAGGTTAATGTCCCTCTCAAGAAGCTCCCAGATACGGCTCTGCGGTATTGGTACATCACTAGCGGGCCCCCAATTCCGTCCTATGTCGGTCCATGACGCCAGTTGTGACAGAGGGCCCGAGCAGAAATCGGGGGCGGCCACCCACTTTGTGCCTCTGGGAGCCGTGACGTAAAACCACCTTCGCTGCCATACATCGGATACCTCTGGGAAAGAGCCCTCTAGCCATGGGGCATCAGCGTTCCTGCTTATTATGCCACCTCCGCACTCCGCATGTCGCCCCTCGATCATCTTCGGCTTCACATTGAAGGTCTTGAGCCATAAGTCGAAGTGTGGAGTGACGTGGAGAAAAGCCTCGCACACAATGATGAACGATGAGATATGGAGGATAGCGTCCAGAGCTAGATCATGAAAATCTAACCCGTAATAGGACATGAGCCCCCTCAGAAAGGGATCAAGGGTGAGGCCCAAGCAGCGGAGGAAGTGAGGAAAAAATACGACGCTCCCATTAGGCTCAGGATTAGGGATGACCTGCCCTGGAGCAAGAAGCCTGTGCTAGATATGGGCAGTCAGATATCCGACCTCCCTAAGCCTTGCAATGTCCTCCTCTTTGATCGAGGAGGCCACCCACCGGCCTTGAAGGTTGGATCCGGACATATTGGAGGATCTGGGTTGTTTGAGCTTGGGTCTCGGGTGTTAGAACTCGAGATGCGAAAAGGCGCAAGGGTGGTGGAAAAGAGGTATAGGCCTCGGCCCCTTTATAAAGGGGGTGAATATCAAGAGTGCTCAGCATGACCACTTGAGACTTATCTGAAAACACGGAGTCATACCAACAGTCGTCGTGGGGTGGCGCACGCTCGTATTGATGGAAGAACCCGTAAGAAGGGGAACACGATCTCTTCTTTGGCAGGGCGTGCCAATAAAACCGCCTCGCAACGTGTGTTGAGGTGGGCCAAGAAAAACCGGTTCATGTTGGGCCGGGCCACTATGCAAGGGCACGACGCACAAAGATTACTACCAATTTATGCTATGCCCTCTACAGTGATATGTGAAGATCATCTTGCAGATCTGGACAAGGTTCAAGTGTTCGATAATCTCCTTGGATTATTCGGAGATGGAACCCGCCTTGCAATGCTGAAGACAAAACTGCGTGCCAGACTCATCGTCATTTAAGCCTGGTTCAGGGGCTACTGAGGGAGTCCTGGATTAGGGGGTATCCGGACAGCCGGACTATATACTTCATCCGGACTATTGGAGCATGAAGATACAAGACTCAAGACTCCGTCCCGTGTCCGGATGGGACTCTCCTTTGCGTGGAAGACAAGCTTGGCGATCCGGATATTATATTTCCTTCCTTGTAACTGACTCCATGTAAACCCTAGCCCCCTCTGGTGTCTATATAAACCGTAGGGTTCGGTCCTTAGAGGGATGATCACAATCATAATCATCATAGGCTAGCTTCTAGGGTTTAGCCTCTACGATCTCGTGGTAGATCTACTCTTGTACTACTCATATCATCAATATCAATCAAGCAGGAAGTAGGGTTTTACCTCCATAGAGATGGCCCGAACCTGGGTAAACATTGTGTTCCTTGCCTCCTGTTACCATCGGCCTAAGACGCACAGATCGGGACCCCCTACCCGAGATCCGCTGGTTTTGACACCGACAATATGCTCCGAGTAATGCATGCACTACGACCCAGATGCTCTGTGTCCCACATGTCGGTGAATGGGAGCACGTGGAAATAGCCTAGGAGTACATATTGGAGGATAAATGCGTGAAAAAATATGTACTATGAAGCGTAGCTGCGGTTCGAAAAGGAGACCTAAAGTGATGATAGCTATAGGTTGCACGCACCCAACTAGTGGCACTAGACATGCGACTAATTTTTCCCTAAAAAAAAGAGGCACGAGTGCTCAGTACTCCTATTCTATCAACACGAGTCCCATCTGACAACAACGTCCGTGCTACAACTAGCTCTCCTCCCTTGTTTCTCTCTTCTAATTCTAAACTCGGCCGACGCCCGGTGGGCGGGGTGGGTTTGCTCAACTGCGGCCCCACCTCATAATGAAAATGTTACGACTGGAATAAAAATACCATATACTCCCTCCATTCCTAAATATATGCGTTTTTAGATACTATTTCAAATGAAATACAACATACAGATGTATGTAGACAATGTTTAGAGTGTAGATTCACTCATTTTGCTCCGTATGTAGTAGTCACTTGCTGGAATCTTTAGAAAAACTTATATTTGGGAATGGAGGGAGTACTATACTAATAAAACATTAAGGCCACGAGGCGATGTAGTGCCGGTTAGAGGAGGCAAGAAGAAGAGATGCATCCATCAACAACGTCCACCTCCTTGACTCAGGGCGCAGGCCCACCGAACGTCAGCTAAGTAGCAGCGGCTTTCGTGGCCAGGTCGACGTCCTTCTGAACAATGGCGTCCAAAGATTCCAGCCGTTGGAAGAAGGCCAACGTCTTTCTGTCCTTGCTTTCCTTGTAGTGGCCTATGTAGACAATTTCCTCGTAGATGTGGATGTGCAGGTCGACAGTTTCTTGCATGGCAAGGCGCTGCGCGGCGAGCACGGCCTCGAGGTGCACATTCTTTGTTGCGACCTTCGGCACCTGCAGGGCCACCAGGGCTTGAAAGAGTTCATCACCATGGAGGCCGATGAGGGTGGCAGGCAATGAGGAGCCTGGGCGCGTGGGCTGGAGCAGTACGGCAAGGTCGTCCACGCGCTTCTTGACGGTGGTGAACTTGCAGATGGAGTTGACCATCATGTCGTCCATGCGAGAGGTGAAGTCGGTGTCGGTGACGGCTATGATGCCGACGGTCGCCAGCACCGTCTGGAAACGCTGTGCGGTGCGGGGCCGCAGGCCGGCGCCTTGGATGATTTGGCACATCCGACTTCCGCTCGCGGCCATTGCCTCCATAGGTGCTTGTGGCTTCCGGTCACTTGGTCTTGGATTGGAGTGAGCAGTGTTGCGCAGAGACTTGGGAGTATAGGGATTGGACTGGTGGGGCGCCTTTATTATATGAGAGTCCAAACTCTGTTGCATTCACATCGTGCTGGCTCTATTCTGCTTCTCCAATTAATTCCCTCTGCAATGTAATTGAGGATGCATCATTGACCGTTCAACGTCTCGGGAACCGCTACCCTCTCCCTCCTTGGCATTCAAGCACCAATGGAGGCGAGTGCCACTCGCGTCTATCGTGTGTCAGGAGTCAGCAGACATTCCCGTCGACGACGAGGTGCCTATGGTGACTTCATAAACTTCAAGATGATAGTGTCGTGCGTGTGTGTATATGAGCGCTTGCGTCTGTACTGTGTAAGAAAAACGTAAATGTGTGTCAAAAAGAGACTAGTTAGTATACTCAATATTTTCCACCTCGGAGAGGAAAACGACAGATCTACGTATTTATTTATGGTGCAGATTCACTCAGTTTGCTCCATATGTACTCCGTCTCGGTGTAGTCTAGTCACTTGTTGAAATCTCTAGAAGGGAAAATACTCCTTTCTGGTTACAGGGCTATACTAGCAAGTAGTTGTACGTACTAGTAGTACAATAATGGGCTCACATAGCAATTTTGTCTCATGCAAGAGCCTGGCTATATGCGTGCTCCAATGTTCACAACTGCCACGTTCGGGTAGCGCTTGGCTCTTCGCCTCTTCGAGAAGACGAACAATGATGTTACTACTACTGCTTCTACAGTGTCGAATCCACTTCTGCATATCCATCCACCATGAGTAGGAGGGATAGCTTGTTGTAGAAGTACTAAGCAAAAGCCTGTCCTCATTTGCGAGCAACCGTGCGCATGGGCGAGGGAGAAGGCATGTAGTAGTAAAATCAAGCTTCTCTCGTTGTACGAGTTGACGCGACACATCATAGCACTGGCCCCACATGCTTGCCTCTAAACTTGGCTGAAAGACCCATAGTGCACGATATATTTGCTGCAACCTCTAACATTTACTCACCACAAATTAAAATATATATTCCTGTCTTGACCAGACGAGCGTGCAAACTACAATCACGAGGGTGACAGGTAGGGCCAGAAGACTATTTTAATTTTTGAAAAAAACTTCGAGACGGCCACATAGCATGGAGCCAACCCCAACAATTTTAAGCTTACAGGCATGTTACACGCTATCCTAGACTACTCTACACATGAAACTGCCACACGAGCGTCTGGGCTGCGCTTGGCTCTTCGCCACTTCGAGAAGTCGAACAATGATGGAGTACTACTGCACTAGAGGAGTACTATAGTACGCTTCTGGCCATCTGACACCGATTGAACTGCTGCATGTCCACCGCGTGCGGGAGGGAGAGCGTGTAGCGAAAGCTTCTCCTAGTCTTGCTAGCCACCACGCTCATGGGCGAGGGAGGGACGCTCCTGCCTTTGCATGTATGATAGGTGGGCCCGATAGGTGGGTGGCCAACCTGTCATACAACCAAAGGCAGGTGCAGTTAAGTCCGCGAGGGAGAGGATAATAAAATTCTCGTTGATGTACGAGTTCACGCGACACATCAAAGCACTACACTTGATATATTTCAATAATTTGCGTTTACCGATGCATTAATTACAACACATGCTTGCATGCCGTGACTCTTCTTTTGATACTTGCATGTGTTGATTTCATGCACCTTGAAGTAGTATAAAATATGTGATGGTAAAGCTTTGTAATGCCCCGGCCCAAGCGAGAGATGGTTGTGCATGAGGAGGGCGAGATCCTGTAGACCGAACAGGACCCGACGATGGAGCTCTGTAAGGTCTCGATGGACGTCACGGTGCTCCACTGCCCCTTGTGCCTCCGCCCCTTGATGCCTCCAATGTATGAGGTTCGAATACACCTCGACCATTCGGCTGATTGAGCAAGGTGCAGGTTTCTTGATTGATATGTTGTTCGATTGATTTCTGTAGTGCAAGGGAGGGCACCTGGCCTGCGCGGACTGCCGCGTCGAGCGCCCTCGGAACCAGCGGTAGTGCCAGAAGTGTGAGCGCGATGGTGGCTTCAACGTGCAGAACACGGCAGTGGACACCGTCCTTTCGTCGGTGAGGGTGGAGTGCCCGCACGAAGGCTGTGGGCTCTACATCACTTACCACAAGCTCGTCGATCACCAGAGCGTGTGTCTACTCGCGCCTTGCAAATGCCCCGTGCCCTTCTGCGGCTACGAAGGAACGCCGCCGGCGCTCTACCACCACATCAGCACCGCGCATCCCATGCCCGTTCACAGGATCCAGTACGGCAAGGTGCTCCAGCTGCAAGTGCCACTGTCAGAGCCACGGCTCTTGCTGTTCGTGGAGGACGACGGCCACGCGTTTTTTTTGGTCGGCGGCATGCTCGATATCGGCGCGCCTATCACCGTGTCACTCATCTGCATCAGAGCGGGGGCGTCCCCACTGCCGCACTACGAGGCCAAGTTGTGGGCGAACGGCCCGCCGGGGGAGCACAAAGGCACGACCGACGCCGTCAAGGTGGAAATGGAGGTGACAAGCAGCAAGGATCCCGGCGACGTCGACGTGCAGGAGCTGACCTTGTTCACAGTTCCGCCCAAGCTGCTGGCCGGGGCTAAGCTGGTGTCCCTCCACATTCAGATTGACAAGCTCACGTTCTAAATGTTTCTACAATGCCTTCTGCTTATCTTAGTAATATGCTAATATAGGGATTACCTTGGTCTACTTTAGCTTAAGAAATGCTGGGTTTTGGTGGCCATGCAGCAATTACTTCGACATCAGATCAGTAATTTCCAATAGTCGAACAGATATTTTGTGTGTGTTGGATATAAAGTTCCTTTGGGTAAGAAGTACTACTTGTCATCAAAATGGATAAAAGGAGATGTATGTAGACGTATTTTAGTTCTAGATACGTCCCTTTTTATCCATTTTGATGACAAGCACTCCCTCCATTCCACAATACATGCCTTCCATTTGTCAAAATATAGATGTATGTAGACATGTTTTAGTATATAGGTACATCCGTGATAGAGCCAATTGGATGGTTGAGAACACTACATTTCGTAGCTACAGATGCATGTGTGACTCCCAGATGTAGAGGCCGGGGGTCATCATCCTTCTTTTCGAGAAAAAATAGACGCGTGTGTGAGAGGACGAGTGCGTGCCTGCACCTCTTCTCTTCCTGTATAACATACTAAACTCAGAGTACAAGTTTTTGTGGGTGGCACGATGGTGCGTGCGAGAAGTCCCGAGAGATAGGTTTAATGCGTCTGAAAAAAACACTAGCCTATAGCTCACCATGCGGCTATTCCTGTCGAACGCCCCATTAACCGTAAGATATGTATACGATGGTGCCAATTATTGCACGTACACAGCAGTAGAAAAACAACTACGTGCCCAAGTAACACCATCCGGGAATAGTGCCGCACTTCGAAACTAGAACCGTCAATAAATTTTGAGCTTGCATCTCTTCACATTCCAAATTACTCCATGCTATATTGAATTGCAAACCTGTTCACACTGATCACAACCTAAACGGTTTCCCACTTAGGAGTGTATTAGTACCAAGCTATATTGAATTGCAAACCTGTTCACACCTATCACAACCAAAACGGTTTCCCACTTAGGAGCGTATTAGTACTCGATTATAAATACTAGTATGACAAGATGACTGCACATTCCTCCTCATCTCCCCAGCCACAAAAACAAACAAGTCATTCAGCATCCTTCCCTTGCATCTGCCATGGCTAGCGTGAGTTCTGGGTCGAGAGATTGCCACCAGGGAGAGGCGAGCATGGAAGCGGAAGCATGAGAGATGTCCCGCCTTGCTGCGAAAGCCGCCGACATGTCCCGCCGCGCCGCTAAAGTAGCATGGAAGTCCCGCCGCGCCATCGATGCAGCAGACTAGTCCGGCCGCACTGTGGAAGTAGTAGAGATGTCCCGCTGCGCCACGGCGGCCTGGGAAAATTTCTCGCCGGCAGGCGACGACCGTTATAGGCGCATGCATGCGATTGTCCATAGGCAGATGGATTAGATCTCCGGCTGGGCGAGGTTGTAGGACGACATGAAAGACTCGTTTGAATAGGCTACCGGCGTCATCTGGCAACTAAGGGAGGGCAATGAGAGGCTCCGGGCCGAGCGCGACCTGTTGAGGGCGAAGATCGTCCGAAGTGCAGACCAGTGCCTTGTTGAAGCGGATTGGCGTCATCGTCAAGAAACTTATGGACGAGAATGACATGCTCTGCAACGAGCGCCAAAGGCTGGTGGAGGAATCCGCGGATGTTCTCAAGTAGCGTCTTGAGGACACGAAAGAGCTCATTGCCGCTCGCCGCAGAGACTAGTTCCCGTGGCTTGCAGCAACGCATCAAGAAAGTAGAGGTCAGCGAGCCAGATCCTTGTCTTCCTTCTTCTTTTGCCCTTGTGTATTTCAAGCGTAGCCACATGTGGCTTTTTTAATTATCTTTCTAATTATGTAAGAAAATTAATCGTCCTTATATATTCATCAGTCTTGCTATAAGTCGGAGTAGATGCTATATAGGTCCGTCGGATCTTACATCAAGATCTGTGCTTTCAGATTTTCTTTTTTCTCTCTTAAATCTCAGTCGAGTGAGACATAGCCACGCCATTAAACAGAGGCCAGGTTACTATTAATGGAGACCTTGGGAGAGAGGGGGACGACAGATGGAGGTCAAAGGGCTCTCCTCCCGATAAGCACACGCAGGGGTCTGATCTCATGCCTCTTGTACTCAAATAGATACCATGCACGGCGCCTCCTAGCTAATAAAAAATGGGGACGCGTGGCGGCACGTAAATGGTAGTAAATAGAACGCCCATGGTTTCAATAATACTTGTGTTTCCGATTGTAACGTGACAACACTTGTTCCAAAATGACTTTGTTGATTGTTAATGTGTGTGCCTTCGCAAATCGGACTGCAAAATTACCACAACATGTTGGTGCCATGTCATGGCACCAAGCCAAGTTTCATTATTTTCATGCATGTTTTGGATTTACAGGAATTAAAAATTTAGTTTCTCAGTGTTTCCAGCCCAGCCACGACGCCCAGAATTTTGAATTTCATTCCCATTTCTTGCATGGAACCTAGAAATTTACCCGAGGACACACATGTGATTTTTCAACCAACCTTGGTGCACTAGAACATGTGCTTGTATTTCAAATTTGAATTATGCACACAAAGGTGACACGTTCCCTCCCAGAACCACGAGCCTTCTTGAGAGAAGCTCTGATTTGCAAGAAGCTTATACCAAATTTTGTTCCTATTCGGCCAATTTTTTTTACCACGGCATGGTACTACCATGACATGACACCATGCCAAGTTTCATGATTTTAAAACCAAGTTTCTCAATGTTGTTGACCGAGCCACGATTCCCAGATGTTTGAATTTTGTTCTCATTTTTTGCATGGGACCTAGAAATTCATCCGAGGACAGAAATGTGATTTTACAACCAACTTTGGTTCCCGGGAGCATGTGCTTGTAGTTCAAATTTGAATTATGCACATAAAATGAACAAAAACTCAATTAATGTGTAAATAAGGCCAAACGAAGACGGAATAATTCCAAAATTTAACAGGGCACTCATGTAGTTCTATGTTGCCTTTGTAAATAAACTCAAGGGGGACATAGTATATCGTTTCACACTCAAAGGTGGCATGTTCCCTCTCAGAACCACGAGCCTTCTTCAGAGAAGCTTCGATTTGCAAGAAGCTTATAACAAAATATGTTCCTATTCGGCCAATTTTTTTACCACAACATGGTAGTACCATGACATGACACCCATGGAAAGTTTCATGATTTTCAGACGTGTTTTGGATTTACAAGAATTTTAAAACCAAGTTTCTCAATGTTCTCGGCCGAGCCATGATGCCCATATGTTTGAATTTTATTCTCATTTCTTGCATGGGACCTAGAAATTCACCCGAGGACACAAATATGATTTTTCAACCAACTTTGGTGCACGAGAGCATGTGCTTGTAGTTCAAATTTGACTTATGCACATTAAATGACCAGTAACTCAATTAATGTATAAAAAAGGACAAACGAACCCAGAATAATTCCAAAATTTAACAGGGCACTCATGTAGTTCTATGTTGCCTTTGTTAAGGAACTCAAGGGGCAGGGCAGCGTATATCGTTTCAACCTCAAAGGTGGCAAGTTCCCTCTTAGAACCACGAGATTCCCAATCGGCCCAATTTTTTTACCACAACATGTTAGTGCCATGACATGACACCATGCCAAGTTTCATGATTTCCAGGCGAGTTTTGGATTTACATGAATTTAAAATCTAAGTTTCTCGATGTTCTCGGCCGAGTCACGACACCCAGATGTTTCAATTTCATTCTCATTTCTTCCATGGGACCTAGAAATTCAACCAAGGACACAGATGTGATTTTTCAACCAACTTTCGTGCACCGGAGCATGTGCATGCAGTTCATATTTAGATTATGCACATTAAAAGTACAGAAACTCAATTAATGTATAAAAAGGCTAAACGAACCCGAAATAATTCCAAAATTTAACAGGGCACTCATATAGTTCTATGTTGCCTCTGTAAAGAAAATCAGGGGGGAGGCAGCGTATATCGTTTGGCACACAAAGGTGACACGTTCCCTCTCGGAACCATGAGGCTTGTTGAGAGAATCTCCGGTTTTGCAAGAAGCTTATACCAAAACTTGTCCCAATTCAGCCAAAAATTATACACATGAAAACAGGGTTTAGATTATCCCGAACATCTCGCTACCTAGACCAATAATGTACTATGATTTGAATTCAACATAAAATGGATACAAATATTTGAATTGGAGAGCGTATGGTACATGTAGTTCGTAGTAAAATATGATTACTTCTATATGCATGTTTTTTGTTTTCAAGATAATATTTAAATTATTGTATAACTTGACAACAATCGTATTCAAATAAGGAAAATTGATTCAAATTTAGTCCATATGGTAGACGACAATATATATGTTCACATGGTGGAGTAAAATGTTCGTATATGATGGAAGATCAAAATGTACGACTACATCAATCATAAACCGCAAGGTCACCTAATGATATATTCGAATTCAACATAACGTGGATTCAAAAATTGAAATTCAAGATCCTGGCATTTGTAATCATATAAAAAGGGACATTACTCTTTCCTTTGGTGGGAATTGATTTGTTTTTTGTTGTTGTTGAGGGAAGTGCAAATCGATTTTGTACTGTGAGGGTAATCTTGTTCTCCCATTATTTTTACATTTTTCTTGTAGTTTTTTCAATGGCATTTATAGCAATATAGTAAAAGGGGACATGACTCCCTTATGTCTTGTATGAATTTTTTTTACACGTTAAGTTTGTTGTGCCGATCAAGGAATCCGCACCTTGTTATCCCGAAATTTTCAAGCTTGAGTATCTTTTGTCTCACCTTCTTTGAAACTCCCGCCTATTCAACCCGCGCCGCGCCTTGTATTCCCAAAATTTTGATGTGCGAGAGAACTCCGTCCTCATCGGAAATCGGTCCCGCAGCCCAGACATGCGAAATCCCCCTTCTACCCCTCAGCCGGAAATGAAGCTCCACGTCGCGGTGTCAAAAACGGTGGGCGTACGTTGGTACCTTACCCTACATTTTGGACAAGCACGTCCCTAACCTTGGCTCCCCCTCCCCCTTAGCCCTCCCATTCATACACCGAGGCCGCCAAAACACGCGAAACCCCACGCTCCTCCGTCGGCCTCCCGACCGCCGCCCAGCTGGAGACTCTTCCCCGACTACGTTGTCCACCGCAACAGCTCGCCGTCCCTCATTCACCGCACCGGATGAGGATCCATTGTCGATCTCGTCGCCCCGCAGGATCAACCGCCTCGTCCTCCACCTCCAAGGAGCTTCCCCGATGTTCGCCTCGTCTATCGCGCCACCTCAATCCCCACAACGTCGTCTTGACCTACCCCACCGGAACCGCAACACCCTCACCAATTTCTCTGATGAAGCCGAGGCCAACTCGGCACCACCAAGGAGGTTCTGCACTCACCGCTGCATTTTATCTTTTATTCGATCTAACGGGGCTGCCTGTGCTCGATATCGAGCAGACATGGAGGGTCTCCATCGACGACGCCGTCACCGGCCACATCATCCACGGCGTCTCTCCCCCATGTTGTTGCTTCCTCTGCGGCGACTTCCACAACGGCACTAGCTACAGCTGCTCCGTCTCTCGCTCACGCTGTGGCTCTGTTCTTGCTATCGGTTGCGCTGCTGCACTGCTCTTGCTTTCGTTCGTGCTGCTCCTCTGCTCTTGCTCTTGCATGCCCTGCTTCTGCTACTGCACGACCTCCAATAGCTATAGGAGTTGCTGCTTTAGCACTCGCTCGTAGTGCTACTACACGACTTGCTCTCTACTAGTACGTTCCCTGCTCGAGCGTCTGATGATTTAGATCACTGCTTCTTTGCTACTAGTGCTCAAACGCCCTAAACATCTATTGCAATGCTCTGCTACTAGTTCAATCAATTTCGACAGTAAAATTCAGTTTTGACTGTAAAGTTCATTTTCTTCAGTTAAGTTCAGAGTGAACTGTACTTACAGCATCTGTCGGAGCGGCCATGGCACGACTGATGCATTTTACATCTAGCACTTTTTGGTGATGTATTTTACATCATCTATTGCAAATGATATGAGGGTCCCACTTCATATTAACGTTGTTTGTCTTGTCCTGCTCCAGCCTCGTCGTCGTACACCTCACCGGAGTTGCTCCAACGATGGAACCGTCCATCATAGCGGAGCAGTACCCTCGGCTCCGTTTCCAGAGGCCTTGGATCTTCTTCCCCACCTCCGACAGTCACACCAGCATCATCACCATCCTCCACATCCAACCCAATGATGCTGAGGTCCACAAGGCTATGCCAAAGAGGTTGTACACTCGTCGCATCACTTTGTTACTCTGCATTCATGTCGATCCCTCAGGGATCCTTTGCTATGGAACTACTATTCGTGCAAATGTGTTAGAAGGAGTGGTGCAAAGCAAAACTGGAGGATTTTTTCCTTGGGTGTCTCTTTCTAAGAAAAAACGTAGGAATTTTATTCACTTGGACGTCCTATTCAAATTAATATGCATGAAGAACAGAATAATTGCATTACTGGCATAATAAGATTCTTATTTTTTCATTTTCACGTGGTTTGACTTTAATTTGACCACGTTTCTTCATTCCTGTGTTCTTCCAATTCATGTGAACCAAACACCCAGGTTGACTGAAATCCTATGTTTCCAAATGCTCTGTTTTGCATGTGCATTCCAATCCTATTCCTGTGTTTTTCTTGTCCCTGCGTTTATAGAATTCTCCAATTCTAAGGAGCCCTTACATATTTACTTCATTTTTAGATAGGCGTCAAAGAAAACTCTATGTGTTATGTCTTGCTCCTGATGTGCCATCATCCACCCCTCCTGAGGTGCACCATCGACAGAAGCGCTCACTGCAGCAGAGATACCCCCTGCAGACTTTCTTTTGCCGCCTCAGATCATCTTCCCTGTTGCCGGCAGCCACGCCAACTGCATTACCATCATCGACAGAGCAGATGAACCTGAGGACTACACAGTTCCGGAAGAGCGGTCGCAGTCTTTCGTGTTTGCTTATGTTATACATCGGTTATTATTACTTGCTACTTTATCGTTCAAACTTGAGTTTTGAAATGCCCATGGGTCACATATCGAGCCAGCAACGAATAGTATCTGTCTACTATCTGGTTCATCTGGGGTCTTCTATGTGGTTCATGTTGGGTGGGCAACAAACAATAATGATCCATTGTCTATCTTTTTAAACTGAGTTATAATCTACCTGCTATCATTAGTTTTGGATCCATCCACTCGTTTGCTACAATCAGACTTGATTTTTGCATGCACCCCTTAGGCCTTACAAAATCTAATTTTTTTTATTATGCATGTTAGATATTGCACACAATCGTACTGAACCTGTAGAGAAAAAGAGAAGACCATTGCGTGGGAATATAATGTCATGCAGATGCCGCTCCATGGTGGGCGAAGAGGCCCCCTGTCGGTGTCAAAACCGGCGGATCTCGGGTACGGGGTCCCGAACTGTGCGTCTAGGCGGATGGTAACAGGAGACAAGGGACACGATGTTTTTACCCAGGTTCGGGTCCTCTCGATGGAGGTAAAACCCTACTCCTGCTTGATTGATATTGATGATATGGGTAGCACAAGAGTGGATCTACCATGATATCAAGGAGGCTAAAACCTAGAAGCTATCCTATAGTATGATTGTTGTAATGGTTGTGTGTCCTACGGACTAAAACCCTCCGGTTTATATAGACACCGGAGAGGGCTAGGGTTACACAGAGTCGGTTACAATGGTAGGAGATCTACATATCCGTATCGCCAAGCTTGCCTTCCACGCCAAGGAAAGTCCCATCCGGACACGGGGCAAAGTCTTCAATCTTGTATCTTCATAGTCTTGGAGTCCGACTGACGATAAAAGTCTGGCTGTCCGGACACCCCCTAGTCCAGGACCCCCTCAGTAGCCCCTGAACCAGGCTTCAATGACGATGAGTCCGACGCGCATATTTTCGGCATTGCAAGGCGGGTTCCTCCTGCGAATAATTCATGGAAGATTGTGAACACCAGGATAGTGTCCGGCTCTGCAAAATAAATTCCACATTCCACCGTAGAGAGAATAATATGTAAACAAGTTCAATCCGCTGACGTATTTTGTGGCATGACATCACGCCACCACCAAGCCTTTACTTAAATTGTTTTTTATTATACCACCTCAGCGCGTTTAGCGAAGCGGTTTCCTTGGCACGTCTTGTCGAAGCAAAGATCGTGTTCCCCTTATTCCGGGATTCCCATCAATACAGATGTGGGTAACCCAACCGTGCCCGTCGCCACGCCCCCTCTATCGGAGGCGAGTCCCGAACGGTCACGGGGACGGCTCTTGGTATTCTCCCTCTTTATAATGGGACCAAGGCTCGTTTCTTTTCTTCAATCCTCCATCGAATCTTCTCCTTTCCCCGAGTTCCAACACCCAGAGCCCCAGATTCGAGCGCTTCGGACCTTCGACAATGTCCGGCTCCGACCTACAGGGCCGGTGGATGCCCTCCTCCGTCACGGAAGAAGACGTGCTAAGGCTGCGAGAGGCCAAGTACCTATCTTACGAGATTTCGCATAGGTTGCCCGCCAAGGGGCAAGTCATTCCCACCCCCGAGCCTGGCGAGTATGTCGTGTTCATATCCCACCTCCGTCGGGGTTTAGGCTTCCCGATGGATCCTTTTGTGAGAGGGCTCATGTTTTACTATGGGTTGGAATTCCACGACTTGGCTCCGGAGTCCATCCTCCATATCTCTTCATTCATTGTCGTCTGCGAGGCCTTCCTCCGTGTTACCCCTCACTTCGGCTTGTGGCTTAAGACCTTCGATGTGGAGCCGAAGATGCTCGAGGGCCGTCAAGCAGAGTGCGGCGGGGTGGTTGTGAGCCGAAGGGCCGACGCTCCATGGCCCGAGGGCTCTTTCCGGGAGGAGCTCGGCTTGTGGCAGCAGGAGTGGTTCTACATAACCGCTCCCAGGGGTAGCAGGCAGAAGCCGCCGCCCATCTTCTGCTCGGGCCCTCCACAGCGGCTGATGTCATGGGTCAGCCAAGGGCTCAACTAGGGGCCGTCAAAGGACGTGCCCCTATTGCAGGGCCGGATTTGAGACCTCCAAGCGAGGGAGATCGATCTAGTCGTGGTGATGCAGGTCATGATGATTAGGCATCTCCTGCCCTGCAAACGCCGCCCTCTCCGGCTGTGGGAGTTTAATCCGGAGGGACCACGGATTCTCCAACACTTCATGGGTACGACACCCGCGGAGATGTACAAATTGTTCTTCGGATCACGAGAGGCGTGTCCGAAATTGACCGAGGACGCCGGCCTAAGCTGCAATCGCCCGGATACACAAGTAAGTAGCTCCGTGTCCGGACATACCGTTTGTTTGCCTTTCTATGATTCGCCTTTTGACCAATTGCCCTCTAAACAGGAGTGGATAGCGCAAGCAAAACTGATACGGTGTCCGGCCCCCCTCCCAGAGACCGCCCCGGATGCCGTGCTGGTCCGGATGCTGGAGGTTGCGCCTTCAGAGGAAGGTGAAGGGGAGAACAGAGGAACTACCGCCTCAACCAAGGAGGCTTGCGAGGAAGGGGGGATCGAGAATCCCTCCTTCCAAGGGGAGAAGAGGACCGCTTCCGAAAACCTGGAGGCCAAAGCCCCGAAGCGGGGGAAGAAATCTTCACCAGAGGGTCCTCCGTCCGGAGAGGCTCCGGCCGCAGTGTCTCCCCTAAAGAATCGGCCCTCCAGCGAGCCGTAAGTAGAAAAAAGGGAGTTTTGTAATAAGGGACATCCCTATTTGTGCTTCTGAGGATAACTTAGGTTTTTGCCTTGTAGTTCGGATCTCCGTCCTTGTCAGATGAGCTCGTCTTCGGGGGAACTCCGTCCGAAGATGATGGAGAGCGAAACGCCTCCTTCTGCCGCACCATCAGATAGGGAGGATGAGCCTGAAGTGTCATCACGGAGGGTATCCCCGAGTCCGGAAGGGCCGAATAGTTCAGCACCAACTGGTGTGCGGCCGGGGGAGCTGAAGGATCTGCTTGAGAGGGCGTCCATCTCAGAAGGTCATCGTACACTGATGAGTATGGTGATTGAAAGAATTTCATCCGCCAAAGGTGGGTTGCGTGATGCCGTCAGGAGTTTGCGGGCGGGGTTTGAGGTACGTAAAAATGACATACCCTTTGACAGTTTTACACATAAAGTGTGCCCTGTATAGATAGTATCCCCTGAGACTCGGTAGGGTGTCGAGAACGACAGCGTGATCCCAGGTATTGATTTTCGCCTTTCCTATGAAGGTGGCGGATAGTTCGGTGGCTAGCCGGACTGATGGAGTTGCCGAACTAAAGCGGCAACTCGATGTTGCGGATGCGGACATGGCGCTAGTCAACAGGCGACTTGAGGAGTCGCAAGGTAGGTTTCTTCTCCGTGGTCACCTAGTAAGGGAGCCGAAGCCCACCCCTTACAATATGTGTGCTTGACGTAGATGGTGCCGCTGCTGTGGAGAACCTTCGGGAAGAACTTGCTCAAGCCAGGGAGCAAGCCAGAAGGAGTGATGCGGCTGCCTCGAGGGCGGCCGAAGAGCTAGAAGCCGAAAGGGCTGCACACTGCCGAAGCAGGGAGGAGCTGGCCGAAATGGCCGTGAAGTTAAAAGATGCTACCAACCGCAATGAGGTTCTTGAAAAGGAGCGCCTAGCGGAGCGAGAAGACCTGGGGAAGGCCACGCCGAAGCCAAGGATGCCCATTCTACAATGCGGGCTATAAAGGAGGAGCTGCGCCAGGCCGGAGACATTGTGGCTGGCAAGCCCTTTCTGCTGCGCCGAAGGTTTACGGATCCAAAGTATGCTCAGCTTGGCCAGCTGTGGGGTCCGGAGGATCCTTATATGGACCTAGCGGCCAGTGCGGCGGATGCCGTTGTGCACTTCCGAAGTCAGAAGGATCACAAGACAGAAGAGCTGTTTTGGTCTCAATTCCATAGTCCGGAGCGTTCACTTCCGCTGACCGATCGGTTGGCCGAGTGGGCTGAGCTGAATAGATTGTCCGGACTTGCCATGAAGGATATCGTGACTCATGTCTGGCCGGATAGGCCCAAGCCGAAGAGTTATTTTGGCTTATTGCAGCAATTTCTTGGGGCGGTGCCGCATATCAAGGCGATGAAGCGGTCGGCCTGCATAGAGGGTGCACGGATGGCCCTCTCCCGTGTGAAGACACATTGGAGAGAGATGGATTCCACCGCTGTTGCGACCCAGGGTTCGGACGAGAGCGGGTTACCCGCCGAGCACTATTTTGGGGAAGTTCTGCGTGGTGCTCGTGTAATGGAGTCGCAGTGCTCAAAGAATGTCATGTTCAAATGAACGTTTTGGTTTCTAAAATGATGTTTATGATATAAGCGCTTTTTGGTACTTGTGCATTCAAGTATTGAAATATCTCCTGTGCGGCCGTTTATGTATACGTGTGTATAACCTGAAAGATGGCAGTCGTCGGCTTCAGCCCCCACGCACAAGGTGCGGGGGTGTTCGCAGAAATAGCGCATTTTCACACTTAATCCGACATCTCGGTCCTATGAAGGAGGTGGTAGCGTAGCAAACGAGGCAACCGGACTATAATGCTTTATCACTTTCACTTGGCCATAGGAGTTCGAAGGTGGGGCTACGATATAGCCCCTAGGGGCACCGTGCTCTCCGAATTTGGGGCGCGTATGTGCCTGACCGGGAAACGGTCCTTCATCAAAGCGGAGGAATTCTAAACATTCCGGTAGTCGATCGAGTGGTTGACCAGTCTCTCGCTGTATCATGACAGTCAGTTTTCGGCCTTCTCTACTGAGGTGCTCGAACGGCCAAACCGGGGCACAATCGCAGTAGTTCTCCTGGTGCCGCGTTAGCTGATGATACGGAACATAAGGCAGCAAAACATAGGAGCCGGGCAAACCCAACATTTGACCAAAGACATGATTCGGAGCTGATGCATATAAGGCCTGACTCGAGACACCGAACACTCCCTAAGGTATTCGGTCTTTATGATAGCGGACAGAACAATGCCCTAAGACCCTAGTGTCCAAGTACACGCGAGGTCCTCTGACGCGGCCGATGCCAAAACGTCAGTCTCCTCTCTGGTTATAATGAGAAACTAGGGGATATATAGCAACAAGAGACAGTAAAAAAGGTTTACGCAGGGTCTTAATCTGAAAAGAATCCTTGCAACGGGTCCCTACTGCACGTCTGCGCCTGTGTCTTCGTTGTGCTGTATCCTGCACGGGTGTAACATGCTGTTCATCTGTAAAAGAGAGGAACTTAGTTTGAAAAGTAATCATGCAAGAAATGAATTAAAAATCGAAATATGAATGAATGAATAAAGCTGAGCTTATATTAGCTCATACGCACAGCCCCTTGTAAAGGGGTGTGCGGCTAGGGAGCCCCTAGCTTATCTTATGCCAGACTCGTCTAGCCGTGTCTGGGGTCTAGAACGACCTTGTAATGAGATGATGCCGCATGGACCGGGCATTTTAAGTGTAAGAGATGCATAATGTGGTATTGCATTAAAGCGGACAAAAGCTTCACGTCCCAATAGTGCTTGATGGCTACTTTTGAATGGGGCAACATGAAAGATTAGCTTTTCGCGTCGGAAGTTGTCGGGTGACCCGAACACAACTTCTAGTAGTAAGGAGCCCATGCACTTGGTGTAAGGGCCTGGCATCACTCCTTTGAAGGAAGTGCGGCTATATCGAATTTTAGTAAGGTCTATCCCCAACTTGCGGATTGTGTCCGGATATAGCAGGTTTAAATCGCTGCCGCCGTCCATCAGAACTTGTGTAAATTGTAGTCCGTCGATTATAGGATCCAATATCAGAGCAGTCCATCCTGCGTTTTGAATGCTTCTGGAATAGTCCAGGTGGTCGAAAGTAATTGGTTTTGACATCCAACCTCGCGGTTCCGCTGGGGTGGACCGTGCGATACCTACTTTAGCGGGTGTCGCACTTTTGTTCCATATTATCACATGAAGTGAGTTTACTGTTTTGACTTCATGTGGGAAAGTCTTTTGTTTTCCGGCACTCTGCTGGTGGGGTTTGTTGTCATCCTCGCTTGGCGCGTCGAGCCCCTTGTGTTTGGCGTTGAGTCGGCCGGACTGTTTGAAGACCCAACAATCTCGGTGGGTGTGGTTTGCAGGCCTTCCGGAGATGCTGTGGATTTGACATATCCGATCCAAAATTTTGTTTAAGTTGGATAGCTCTTCACTGCTGTCCTTAAGAGGCAGTGTTTTGTTGTTCGGCCCCGAGCTTTTGAATCCGGCGTTGATCGCCGTGTTCTTTGGGCTTTTTTCTTTGTTTCGGCGCTGGTCCTTTCTGCGCCGTGATTTTCCGTTTCCATCTCTGATCTCGGATGTACTCGGGTCGCTGGAGCTGCATCTCGCTAGCTAGCTGTCTTCCCCTGCGCAAAAGCGGGTCATGAGGCTTGTCAGCGTGGCCATTGTTCTCGGCTTCTCTTGGCCGAGGTGTCTGGCGAGCCATTCGTCTCGGACATTGTGTTTAAAAGCTGCTAGGGCTTCGGCGTACGGACAGTCGACTATTTGGTTCTTTTTGGTAAGAAACTTGTTCTAGAATTTGCGCGCTGACTCTCCGGGCTGTTGAGTTATGTGACTTAAATCGTCTGCATCCGGAGGTCAGACATAAGTCCCTTGAAAATTTGCTCTAAACGCGTCCTCGAGCTCTTCCCAACTTCCAACAGTATTTTCTTGGAGGCTTTTGAGCCAATGCCGAGCTGGCCCTTTGAGCTTGAGGGGTAGATATTTTATGGCGTGGAGATCATCTCCTCTAGCCATGTGTATGTGCAGTATATAATCCTCGATCTAGACTCCGGGGTCTGTTGTTCCGTCGTATGCCTCTATGTTTACGGGCTTAAATCCTGCTGGGAATTCATGATCCAGCACCTCATCGGTGAAACATAGTGGGGGTGCGGCGCCCCTGTATTTAGGCGTGCCGTTATCTTCGAACATGCGGCATGTTGTGTTGCTTCCTGGGGCCCTCTTTTTTGGACCATAAATAGACCTGACCGGGCCATCTGTTTTATGAGGATCATGTGTCGTCTTGTGTGCGGCGCCGCTTGTCGCTTTTGGCCTGTCATCTGGTCGTCTATCCGGCCAGGCGGCCTCTTTGCTTTTTGACTGTAGGGGCTCTATGGCCTCCTCGTCGAATTCTGGCAGCAGCTTGCGCTTCGGGTAGCTCTTTGGTTGGTGGCTATTGCCATATTTGTCCACGGTCTTGAGTACTTTGCTCCACCTCATTCTGAGTATGTCTTCCGCTGTTTTGAGCTTCCGTTTTTCCTTCTTCAGACTTCTTGCAGTGGCGAGAAGTCTTTTGTGAAGGTTCTTGTGCTCCGGTGGTGTGTCCGGCGTGAGATCATCTGGACTGTTGTTTTCGCCGGGCATAGATTGATTATCTGATTCATCCTGTTTGGAAGGTTGCTTGCTTGCATGTTCGTCGCCCACTGGTTTGCCCTGCTCTATTGCTGGGTCCTTAGGAGTGTTTTTGTCATCGAGGCGGGACTTAGGGCGGCGCCTACGTCGCCGTTTTGGTTGTTTTTCTGCGGGATTGTCTGTTGCCGCGTCCCGTTGTTCCTCGTTATCGCTTCCTTTTGGGGTGTCCACCATATATACATCATGAGTTGGGGTGTCCTTCCAGTGCTTGGTAGGCTCTGGTTCTTGGTAGTCTCCGGCATCGTCGTCCATACCGTCGATGTCTTCGGAGTTCTAGTCAAGCATGTCGGTTAGATCGTCGACAGTGGCTACAAAGTGGGTGTTGGGTGGGCTTTGAATTTCTTCATCGTCCGCATCCCAACCATCCTGACCACAGTCCGGCCAGGGTTCTCCTGATAACGAGAGATTCTTTAGAGAATTTAGGATGTCGCCAAAGGGTGAGTGCTGAAAGATGTCCGTGGCGGTGAACTCCATGATCGGTGCCCAATCGGATTCGATTGGCAGGGGCGCAGGAGGTTCGGAGTCCAGCAAGGAGTCCGGCGCCTCGGAGTCACGAGCTTTGTAAGGGACAAGGTTAGTATTCGGCTCCATCGCCATAGAAGTTGCAGCTCCCGAGGCAGTGTCCAGCCACCTGTCCTCGATCTCCGCGGTCTGCTCCGAACTATGGGTTAGAGCGGACTCGTGTGCGGCCTCCAGGGCACTGTCCGGCGGCAGAGCTAAATCATGCCCATCGTGACAGCGCGGCACGCTCGGCTGTGGCTCGAATTCGTCGAAGATCAAGTCTCCGCGGATGTCGGCCGCGAAGTTTAGGCTTCCAAACCTGACCTGATGGCCAGGGGCGTAGCTTTCGATCTGCTCCAGATGGCCAAGTGAATTGGCCCACAGTGCAAAGCCGCCGAACACGAAGATCTGTCCGGGGAGAAAAGTCTCACCCTAGACGGCGTTGTTGTTGATTGAAGAAGCCATCAAGCCTATCGGTGACGACACAGAGGAACTCTCAATGAAAGCACCAATGTCGCTTTCAAAACCGGCGGATCTCGGGTAGGGGGTCCCGAACTGTGCGTCTAGGCGGATGGTAACAGGAGACAAGGGACATGATGTTTTTACCCAGGTTCGGGCCCTCTCGATGGAGGTAAAACCCTACTCCTACTTGATTGATATTGATGATATGGGTAGTACAAGAGTGGATCTACCACGAGATCAAGGAGGCTAAACCCTAGAAGCTAGCCTATGGTATGATTGTTGTAATGGTTGTGTGTCCTACGGACTAAAACCCTCCAGTTTATATAGACACCGGAGAGGGCTAGGGTTACATAGAGTCGGTTACAATGGTAGGAGATCTACATATCCGTATCGCCAAGCTTGCCTTCCATGCCAAGGAAAGTCCCATCCGGACACGGGGCGAAGTCTTCAATCTTGTATCTTCATAGTCTTGGAGTCCGACTGACGATGATAGTCCGGCTGTCCGGACACCCCCTAGTCCAGGACTCCCTCACCCCCCTCCTGCATTCCAGATTGTATTCCAGAGGAAGATAAATGTTCAGATGGGGATTCAGAAGGAGCAGACTACGCCTGTTTACCACCTGAGGTGTTTGCTCTAACCTGGCATGCTGATGTTGGTCATATCATGCATATGACGCCTTGCATTGCTTACATTATACATCTTATACGTCATCAGCTTAGTTTGTATTTGCTTTGTGTGAATGCCACCTGTTTGGTTTCTATATCATACTTCCACCATTCCTAAATATTTGTCTTTTTAGAGATTTCAACAAGTGACTACATACGGAACAAAATGAGTGAATCTACACTCTAAAATATGTCTATATACATCTGTATGTGGTAGTCCATGTGAAATCTCTAAAAAGATAAATATTTAGGAACGGAGGGAGTATATGGGAATTATGCAATGACATCTTCTTCAGCCAGGCATCATATACGTGAATCATGCAATGCCATCCTGTTTAGCTAGTCATCGTATATGTGAATTGTATCATGTCATATTTTTTCCATAATGTATTCCATATGTCAACAATGTTTATACATTAATCTACTCTTCCTGTGCATCATCCATTTGAGTCGGTCATGGGAAAATCTGGAGTGAAAACAAGGTCTTCTGAGCAGTCAGTGCTACCTATTGGTTACAGATAGCTCCTCAGAGGAGGATTCAGAGACAGATGATTAGTCATATCCCCTCCCCCCCCCCCCGAGGTGCATGTTCTAACTTGGCTGGGTTATATTGCTCATATCATGCATATGGTGTCTTGATATGTAAGAGTGTCGAACCCAACGAGGAGCCGAAGGAAATGACAAGCGGTTTTCAGTAAGGTATTCTCTACAAGCACTGAAATTGTAGGTAACAGATAGTTTTGTGATAAGATAATTTGTAACGGGTAACAAGGAATGAAAGTAAATAAGAGTGCAGAAAGGTGGCCCAATCCTTTTTGTAACAAAGGACAAGCCTGGACAATTTCTTATAATGAGAAAAGCGCTCCCGAGGATACATGGAATTATCGTCAAGCTAGTTTTCATCACGCTCATATGATTCGCGTTCGGTACTTTGATAATTTGATATGTGGGTGGACCGGTGCCTGGGTACTTCCCTTTCTTGGACAAGCATCCCACTTATGATTAACCCCTATTGCAAGCATCCGCAACTACAAAAGAAGTATTAAGGTAAACCTAACCATAGCATGAAACTAATGGATCCAAATCATTCCCTTACGAAGCAACGCATAAACTGGGGTTTAAGCTTTTGTCACTCTAGAAACCCATCATCTACTTATTACATCCCAAAGCCCTCCTTTAGGTCCAAATAATGGTGAAGTGTCATGTAGTCGACATTCACATAACAACACTAGAGGAGAGATGAAAGCACATTTGCTCCTCGGGTGGTTTTGGTAATTAATGACAACATACTTTGTGGTTGGACTAATGCTTTTATCAAGTATGTTTCAGGAAATTCAATCACATTGGCATGGCAAAAGGACTAAAGAGGTGGACCCCTCAAAATGCTAAGGCAAGCATTGGCAAAAGCTCAAGACTCCATTTTTGGTTTAGTGATCCTAGATCACATTGAGTCCATAGGAAAAGCCAATACTATTAAAAGGGGATGAGGTTATGATGATGATCTGGTTGCTCAAGTGCTTAGTGATACATCTCCTAAACTATCAGCAACTTTCACTGCCATATACACTCATAACTAGTCTCGGTCCCACCGATATTCCAAACTCAGTCACACCAAGATGAACCACCTCAGCCATAAGCCAAACCCTAGAAAACTCGGATTTTCCGATTCTGAACTCGGTCTCACCGAAACATGAGTTGCCAAGCTTCTGTAACCTTCTGTCATCAAATCGGTGTCACCGAGATGATGAAGTCGGTCCCATCGAAACTGGCATGCTCTTGTCATTGCACGAATCGGACTAACCGAGATTGTATTTTCGGTCCCACCGAAAATCCCAACGTTCACATTATTTGAACTATCGGTCTCACCGAGTTGTCCACTTCGGTCCCACCGAGATTGCTCAAATGTGTGTAACGGTTGGATTTTGTGTGGAGGCTATTTATACCCCTCCACCCCCTCTTCATTCGTGGAGAGAGCCATCAGAAAGAACTACCACTCCTACCTTACATTTCTGAGAAGAGAACTACCTACCCTTGTGTTGAGATCAAGTTGCTCCACTCCCACCATATGAAGCTTGATCTCTAGCCTTCCCAAGTTGCTTTCCACTCAATCCTTTCTTCCACCACAGCCAAATCAGTGAGAAGAGTTGAGTGTTGGGGAGATTATCATTTGAAGCACAAGAGCAAGGAGTTCATCATCATCTACAACATCTATTACCTTTTGGAGGGTGGTGCCTCCTAGATTGGTTAGGTGTCGCTTGGGAGCCTCCGTCATCGAGATGTGGAGTTGAACCAAGAATTTTGTAAGGGCAAGGAGATCGCCTACTTCGTGAAGATCTACCCCGAGTAAGGCTAGCCCTCTGTGGGCGTAGGCCATGATGGAATAGACAAGGTTGCTTCTTCGTGGACCCTTCGTGGGTGGAGCCCTCCGTGGACTCTCGCAGCCGTTACCCTCCGTGGGTTGAAGTCTCCATCAACGTGGAAGTACGATAGCACCACCTATCGGAACCACGAGAAAAATCACCGCATCTCCAAATTGCGTTTGATCTTCTCCACTTCCCTTTACTACTTGTGCAATTTACTTTCCGCTGCCCATACTCTAGAATTGCATGTGTAGTGTGCTACTTGACTTGTATGTTATGCAAAATCTGCCAAAATCTGTCCTTGATAAAAGACAGAATTTTTATCTTGTCGAGTAGTCTAATCACCCCCCCTCTAGACACTCTCACCTTCTTCGATCCCTCAATTGGTATCAGAGCCTTGGTCTCCATTGCTTTGGTTTACACACCATTGGAGGAAGATGGACGTGTCTACGTTTGGGAGTGTTAGCCATAGAGTGCCTATTCTTAATGGAATGTCCTATAACTCGTGGAGGATTGAAATGCTTATTATCTTTAATACATACAATTTGCGCAAATATGTTGAGACCCCCTATGTGCCTCCATTTGACCCCTTGCACCCTACCATGGATGAAGAGCTTGATTTGCTTCGTAACCTTAGGACTGTAAATCTTATCATTAGAGGGTTAGCCGATAACTTGCTTAAGCTCGTTACAAACTTTGAGTGCGCCTATGCTATGTGGAAGTTCTTGGAAGAACTTTATCCGGACTACTCTTTGAGAGGTCTTGATAAAATTCTATACAAGACTATTGAATTTGATATAATGCGCCCCAATGATCCCAACTTTGATAAATGCTTCTTTGAGCTTCGTGATCTTATGAAAAAGAAGGGTGATCCCGGTCTTATCAATGTTCTAATTAGAAATGCTCTTGTATTGCATTCCGATGATTATTGTCACATTGACAAAACTAATGCAAGTAGTTATCAAATTGACCTAGGTGTTGATGATGAACAATCTATGGGTCAATATGATGATGAGCATGAGCATGATGATGATTACTCCGATTCGGACACCGAGCTAGACAAGATCATGAAGAGTCTCAATCTTATGGCAAATCTGAGAGACTACATATCCGGCGGAAAAGAGTGGATTCTTGATAGTGGATGCACCGACCACATGAACGGAGACAAAGACATGTTTCGAGAGCTTGCAAAGAACGATGGTCCACGCAAGTATGTGACTTTTGGAGACAACTCCAAGGGTAAGGTACTTGGCCTTGGTAAGGTGGCCATATCTCATGATAGCTCTATTCAAAATGTCATGCTTGTAGAATCTCTTGGATACAATTTACTTTCCGTGTCTAGATTAGCTGACTTTGGATTCAACGTGCTATTCACCGAAGTAGATTGCCAAGTCTTTCGTCGTGACAATCATAACATGGCGTTTACCGGTATCCGTAGAGGTGATCTATATATTATTGATTTCACTAAGAAAGCCCAACCTAGAGCTTGCTTCATTGCTAAATCCGCTAAAGGTTGGTTATGGCATAGAAGGCTTGGACATGTTGGTATGCGTAATCTAGACAAGCTGATCAAAGGTGATCATATTCTTGGCGTTAAAGATGTTTTTTTTTGACAAAGATAGACTTTGTAGTGCTTGTCAAGCAGGAAAACAAGTAGGTGGAAGTCATCCCGTGAAGAACATCATGACCACAAGGAGACCGCTTGAGCTTCTTCATATGGATCTCTTCGGTCCCGATGCTTACAAAAGCCTTGATGGTAACTCCTTTGGTCTAGTTATAGTTGATGATTATTCCAGATTTACGTGGGTATTTTTCCTTGATGACAAATCGCAGGTTCAGAGAATCTTCAAAACCTTTGCCAGAAAGGCCCAAAATCAATTTGAGGTGAAGATCAAGAAAGTTCGGAGTGACAATGGAACGGAGTTCAAGAACGCCAATGTAGACTCTTTTCTCGATGAGGAAGGGATTCTACATGAGTTCTCGGCTACATGCACTCCTCAACAAAGTGGAGTTGTTGAGAGGAAGAACCGAACGCTCATAGAGATGGCGAGAACGATGCTTGATGAATACAAGACACCGAAGCATTTTTGGGGTGAAGCGGTCGAGACAGCTTGTCATGCTATCAACAGGCTTTATCTTCATAAGCTCCTCGGCAAGACATCATACGAGCTCCTCACCGGTAACAAACCCCAAGTGGGATACTTTTGTGTCTTTGGTTCGAAATGCTATATCCTTGATAAGCATCGTCGGTCTAAATTTGCTCCTAAAACTCATGAAGGCTTTTTTCTTGGTTATGGATCAAACTCCCACACCTACCGTGTCTACAATAATTTCACCCGAAAGGTTGAAGAGACGGTAGACGTGAAGTTTGATGAATCTAATGGCTCACAAGTAGAGCAAATGCCTATTGATGTAGGAGACAAGGACCCATCGGAAGCTATCCAAGATTTATCTATTGGAAAGATCCGTCCCATGGAAGTGAAGGAGAGTACCTCATCTACATATGTGGAGCCCCCTACCTCACAGCGAAATGAACCTCAAGGCATCATGGAGGCTTCCACAAGTGGAACTCACCAAGATGAGGAAGTGCAACAAGAAGATCCACCACAACCTCCTTCTCCACCGCCTCAAGACAACACCAACAACAATGAAGAAGAAGAAGAGGAAGATGAAGATGATGAGGAAGCTCAGCCACAACCTCAACAAAAGCTATCCCGAGTCCGAGCAAGAGTCAAGAAAAATCATCCCGTGGAACAAATGATGAACGACATCAACTCCGGGAGAATTACTCGCTCTAAAACTCGCTTAGCTAACTTTTGTGAGCATTACTCATTTATCTCTAGTATTGAACCTATGAAGGTAGAAGAAGCACTTGAAGACCCGGATTGGGTGAACGCTATGCACGAAGAATTACACAACTTCGAGAGGAACAAGGTATGGACTTTGGTAGAGAAGCCCAAGGATGATCAAAACGTCATTGGAACCAAATGGGTGTTTCGGAACAAGCAAGATGAAGATGGACAAGTCATCCGCAACAAGGCTCGTCTCGTAGCTCAAGGTTACACACAAGTCGAAGGTATGGACTATGGTGAGACCTATGCCCCCGTTGCTAGACTTGAGTCTATTCGCATTCTTCTCGCTTATGCCAATCACCATGATATTACTCTCTATCAAATGGATATCAAAAGTGCTTTCCTAAATGGTGAAATTGAGGAGGAAGTATTTGTGAAACAACCTCCCGGATTTGTGAATCCCAAAAAGCCTAATCATGTTTACAAGTTGCACAAAGCTCTTTATGGTCTTAAAGAAGCTCCTAGAGCTTGGTACAAATGCTTGACTAGCTTTCTTCTTGAAAAGGCTTTGAGATTGGAAAGATAGACTCAACGCTGTTCACGAAAAGGGTTGATGGTGAACTATTTGTGTGCCAAATATATGTTGATGATATTATCTTTGGTTCAACTAATCCTCATTTTAGCGAGAAGTTTGGAAAGCTCATGTCGGAGAAGTATGAGATGTCCATGATGAGTGAACTCAAATTCTTCCTTGGGCTGCAAATCAAGCAATCTAAGGAGGGTACCTTTGTCTCACAAACAAAGTACACCAAGGATCTCTTCAAGAAGTTCAACATGCAAGAAAGCAAAGGTATGAGAACCCCCATGCCTACAAGTGGACATAATGACTTGACAAAAGATGGAGAACCCGTTGATCAAAAGGTTTACCGATCTATGATTGGTTCTCTACTATATCTTTGTGCTTCTCGTCCTGACATAATGTTGAGTGTATGCATGTGTGCTCGATATCAAGCAGCCCCTAAAGAATGTCATCTTAAAGCTGTTAAAAGGATTGTGAGATATTTGATACACACACCAAACTTTGGCATTTGGTATCCTAAGAGGGCCTCTTTCGACCTTGTTGGCTATTCCGACTCGGACTATGCCGGTGACAGGGTTGATAGAAAGTCAACTTCGGGTACGTGTCAATTCCTTGGTCGATCCCTTGTATCTTGGTCCTCCAAGAAACAAAATTCGGTATCATTATCCACTGCCGAAGCGGAATATATTGCTGCTGGTTCGTGTTGTGCTCAATTGCTATGGATGACACAAACGCTTAAGGATTATGGGATACATGTGAGACATGTTCCCTTGCTTTGTGACAATGAGAGTGCGATTAAAATTGGACACAATCCCGTGCAACACTCTCGAACGAAACATATTGAAGTTCGTCACCATTTCATTCGTGATCACATTGCCAAGGGTGACATCAATCTTAAGCATGTTCGTACTAACAAACAACTCGCTGATATCTTTACAAAACCTCTTGATGAGAAGGTGTTTTGTCGCTTAAGGAGTGAGTTGAACATCATTGATGCCTCAAACTTGGAGTGAGAACTCCATTGATGCATGCAAGGCATGAGCCTACTTGACTAATCCTTGATATTTCTCTTATGATGGTAATCATATGTCTTGGACACATTTGCCTCCTTGTATTGCATCTAACTCCTTGCAGGTACTTGGATGATCTACATTCCACAAGACTACCACACACTCAAATCATGAGTAATCTTGTCATTGACCAAGTATCTAGCCCTTTGGGATGTTGAGTTCAAGGAACAAAATTCCACATATCCTTTTTGACATCTTATACATCTAGTATTTCACTCTTGTCATCTTGGATATCCTTGAGTATTTCCTTGCTTGCCTAACCCATGTAGGAAGATGAACTACACAAGTGGAAATGGCGCTCCAACTTCACATTCAATGAGCACCTACATCAAGTTTACCTACATGAACAAAGCAACAACAAGCCCAAGGTATGTTCTTCACATCTTTAAGGAGCTTTGCTCAAAGTCATGAGTACACGCAGCTTCATAAGATGTGATCACATCAAATGCTTAATCGAAAAATGGCAACCCCATTTTGAGCTTAAACGATGAGTATAACCCATGATCAAATGTTCTCATTTGACTCCTAAGTCAATATACTCAAACATAGGTGACCTTGTCGCCGACCCTTTACTAGATGAAGTACATATGTTTTGGAGTCTTTCTATTTTCTCTTGTGTTCTCTCATTGAGTTTATCTAGGAATCTTTTTCATTTCTATTTTTTCTGTCTTTGTGAATATCCTTCTGGCTCTGATCAATTCCTCAAAAATCATTCACAAATTCATTGCAAATCCTTTGAAACATTCCTCGCAAATTGAGCTGAATTATTTCTGTATTTCCTTGGAATTAAACTCGGCGTCACCGATTTAAATATTTCGGTCTAACCGAAAAGGATCTACCCTAAGTCCCTGACTTTCGGACCCACCGATCCATCTTAATTCGGTGTCACCGATTTATTTCTTTCAGGATATCATCTTCTGCAGCTCCACTCAATGATTCTCTATGCATGTTCCTTTTTGCCCTATTGTGATTCTTAAGGATCCCACTTCTTTCTTTCCATCTTCCCTAACCTTCCTAGTTTGCTGTCCTTTTCGGCACTTGATGTCAAAGGGGGAGAAGACTTAGGGGGAGAAGAGAAGATTTAGGGGGAGAAGAAGAGCAATCTTACCTTAAGGGGGAGAGAATCACATCAAAGCTTTGCCGTGTTTTTCCTTATAAGAGAATTTCTTGCCGTGTTTCACATTGGACATTACAATTGGCGTCATTCTCATTTGGCATCATTCTTTTTATTTTGCTCTTTCCATCAAACCCCTTGATCGTAGAGAACTCAAAGGGAGAGGAATCTTCACAATTGATATCTTATGGAAAGCAAAATCTCTCAGAGTTCATTGAAAATCTTTTAGTTTCGGAGACATGTTTGCTGATTCAAGCTTGTGCTCAATATGAGACACTCTTTATACATGTCATCCCTGGCTTGGTACTCTTGATGTTCTTGCAGTTGGTTGAAGAAATACTCTTGTGTTATCTAACCTTGTTTTCCCAAGTTTATCTCTTCAGGTACAATGCCAAGGAACCTCAAGGTAAGTATATGCACTTTGCAGAATGTGCATGATGGTGACTTGCTTGTGAATACTTGTTTGCAAGGAATCACCATGCACATATGCATTATCACTCACTTCTTTTCATCTGCTCTGATGCATGTAGCCAAGCTGCATGTAGCACATCTTGCTTTTCTCTCTTGTGTGCTTGTGGTAGTCCAAAACCGTAATTTATGAAAATTTTGCACACTTGTAGGGGGAGCCTGTGTACTACATGTTTGTCAAAGCTTTCGTGATAATTTTGTCTTTCTTTCAATAAGCTTTGATGTCTTGTTTAGTGTGTTGCCATCAATTACCAAAAAGGGGGAGATTGAAAGCACATTTGCTCCTCGGGTGGTTTTGGTAATTAATGACAACATACTTTGTGGTTGGACTAATGCTTTTATCAAGTATGTTTCAGGAAATTCAATCACATTGGCATGGCAAAAGGACTAAAGAGGTGGACCCCTCAAAATGCTAAGGCAAGCATTGGCAAAAGCTCAAGACTCCATTTTTGGTTTAGTGATCCTAGATCACATTGAGTCCATAGGAAAAGCCAATACTATTAAAAGGGGATGAGGTTATGATGATGATCTGGTTGCTCAAGTGCTTAGTGATACATCTCCTAAACTATCAGCAACTTTCACTGCCATATACACTCATAACTAGTCTCGGTCCCACCGATATTCCAAACTCAGTCACACCGAGATGAACCACCTCAGCCATAAGCCAAACCCTAGAAAACTCGGATTTTCCGATTCTGAACTCGGTCTCACCGAAACATGAGTTGCCAAGCTTCTGTAACCTTCTGTCATCAAATCGGTGTCACCGAGATGATGAAGTCGGTCCCACCGAAACTGGCATGCTCTTGTCATTGCACGAATCGGACTAACTGAGATTGTATTTTCGGTCCCACCGAAAATCCCAACGTTCACATTATTTGAACTATCGGTCTCACCGAGTTGTCCACTTTGGTCCCACCGAGATTGCTCAAATGTGTGTAACGGTTGGATTTTGTGTGGAGGCTATTTATACCCCTCCACCCCCTCTTCATTCGTGGAGAGAGCCATCAGAAAGAACTACCACTCCTACCTTACATTTCTGAGAAGAGAACTACCTACCATTGTGTTGAGATCAAGTTGCTCCACTCCCACCATATGAAGCTTGATCTCTAGCCTTCCCAAGTTGCTTTCCACTCAATCCTTTCTTCCACCACAGCCAAATCAGTGAGAAGAGTTGAGTGTTGGGGAGATTATCATTTGAAGCACAAGAGCAAGGAGTTCATCATCATCTACAACATCTATTACCTTTTGGAGGGTGGTGCCTCCTAGATTGGTTAGGTGTCGCTTGGGAGCCTCCGTCATCGAGATGTGGAGTTGAACCAAGAAGTTTGTAAGGGCAAGGAGATCGCCTACTTCGTGAAGATCTACCCCGAGTAAGGCTAGCCCTCCGTGGGCGTAGGCCATGATGGAATAGACAAGGTTGCTTCTTCGTGGACCCTTCGTGGGTGGAGCCCTCCGTGGACTCTCGCAGCCGTTACCCTCCGTGGGTTGAAGTCTCCATCAACGTGGAAGTACGATAGCACCACCTATCGGAACCACGAGAAAAATCACCGCGTCTCCAAATTGCGTTTGATCTTCTCCACTTCCCTTTACTACTTGTGCAATTTACTTTCCGCTGCCCATACTCTAGAATTGCATGTGTAGTGTGCTACTTGACTTGTATGTTATGCAAAATCTACCAAAATCTGTCCTTGATAAAAGACAGAATTTTTATCTTGTCGAGTAGTCTAATCACCCCCCCTCTAGACACTCTCACCTTCTTCGATCCCTCAAGAGACAACATACATCTCATCAAAATATCGAACGAATACCAAATTCACATGACTACTAATAGCAAGTCTTCACCCATGTCCTCAGGAACAAACGTAACTACTCACAAAGCATATTCATGTTCATGATCAGATGAGTATTAATATGCATTAAGGATCTGAACTTATGATTTTCCACCAAGTAAACCAATTAGCATCAACTACAAGGAGTAATCAACAATACTAGCAACCCACCGGTACGAATTTGTGGTTTTGATACAAGATTGGATACAAGAGATGAACTAGGGTTTTGAGAGGAGATGGTGCTAGTGAAGATGTTGATGGAGATTGACCCCCTCTTGATGAGAGGATCGTTGGTGATGACGATGGTGATGATTTCCCCCTCCCGGAGGGAAGTTTCCCCGGAAGAACAGCTCTGCCAGAGCCCTAGATTGGTTCCGCCGAGGTTCCGCCTCGTGGCGGCGGAGTTTCGTCCCGTAAGCTTGCTTATGATTTTTTTCCAGGGTAAAAGCCTTCATATAGCAGAAGATGGGCACCGGAGGGCCAACAGGTGGCCCAGGAGATAGGGGGGGCGCGCCCAGTAGTGGTGGGGGCGCGCCCAGTAGTGGTGGGGGCACCCCCACCCTCCTGGCCAGGGTGTGGGCCCCCTCTGGTATTTTCTTCGCTCAATAATTCTTATTAATTCCAAAAGTGACTTCCATGGAGTTTCAGGATTTTTGGAGCTGTGCAGAATAGGTTTCCAATATTTGCTCCTTTTCCAGCCAGAATTCTAGCTGCCGGCATTCTCCCTCTTCTTGATAAACCTTGTAAAATAAGAGAGAATAGCCATAAGTATCATGACATAACGTGTAATAACAGCCCATAATGCAATAAATATTGATATAAAAGCATGATGCAAAATGGACGTATCAACTCCCCCAAGCTTAGACCTCGCTTGTGCTCAAGCGGAAGCCGGAATTGAAAAATTTGTCCACATGTTTAGAGATAGAGGTGTCGATAAAAATAAAATACGAACATGAGGTGTATGCTCTAGGTTGCAATGTTTATATTTCTCATATGATGCATATGGTGTCTTGCATTTCTTAGTTTAGACATCATATGCACAATATTGAATTCCATCTGCTTAGTTTAGCGATCATACATCGATTGCCAGCTGCTTAGTATATGAATCAATTATGTCAATTATATCATGCCATCGTGTATACTTAGACAACATGTGTGTGAATTATTTCATCCCAACATTTTAGAAAGACATCATATAGTTTTGTCATGTCATCCTGTTTAGGTACTCATCATATGTTGAATTATGCCATTATATCCTGTTAAGTTATCCATCATATATCTGAAATTGTGTCATGCTATCCTGTTTAGTTAGGCATCATATATGTGAAATTGTGTCATGCTGTCCTATTTGGTTAGACAACATATATGTGAATTACCACATCTGTCTATCATACAATGTTTGTACGTTCAATTTCTTTTCTTGTTTATCAGCCATTTGAATTGGAGGGGGTGATGGCAGTATCTAAGGGAGAAAAAACCCATTCTTCACGAAAGACATTGCTACCCATCGATGCAGATAGAACCATGGTTGTACTGGCCCACAAACAAGCCCCACCACACATAATCGAGACTCTTCCAGATTGCACACTTACATCGTTGGGCAGAGAACTAGCTACAACCCATCTAACCGCAACCCCAGCGGATAGTAACCCACTTCTAGTTGACAAAGAACCATGTCCACCACAGAGTACCCCCACACGAGCAGTTTGTAAAGCTACTGTAGTGCCCAAAGCACCAAGACCACCACAGCTAACCCAAAGTCCACGTTCAAAGCAGAAGAGCAATTGTTCTCAGGTCAGATTCCGTAGCTATGGTCCATACTCCTTTGTTGTTGTATCACTGTATTTACTCATACCAACTACTTTCGTTGAAGGATCCAATTGAAACTCCAATGGTGCAACAAGTATTTTAAACCTATTTCTTTAACTGGATTGTTGTTCTAACTTTTTGCTCTATGTTGATTTCAGTTTAAGTTATATAAACAATTATGTTCTCATGTGATGCACATTACAAGTGTTGCCAATGTTGTGTAGTTTCTCACACTTATATTCTGTCTATGCTGCTATGTCTTAAAAATATATGAGTTGAACTGTGTCTCTATCTTGATTAGGCAACATAAACTAGAATGACATGGATAATACAGTGACCATAGTACATAGATATATGTTTGTTTCATGCTGTTATCCTGTCCACCTTACTACTGAACCGGTTTACCAAAATGAGTTTTGTATACTACAAGCTAAACCTGTGATGTGTCTGCTTGTTTCTTTTGTAGTAGGCAAACAAAATATTGGAGAAGAGCACCCCACTATGCAATGGTAGAGAAAGTAATGCAGATAAGGTTCAAGATAGTGAGAGAACCCTGTTGGTATCCAAGAAAGGTGATAAAAACGATCTTGTAGACAGTGAGAAAACCCCACAGTCCTGTGTTGATGTAGTGTTCGGGTTACTGGCCAGTACCACAGGCATAAGCTCTACGAACTCGCTGCCTGAATCAGTTCAGCTTCTTCTGTCTCAGCTACAAGATGAAAGGCATCAGTTAGCTATGCTGCGGCAAGAAGCCAAAGGACTGAGGAAGTCCCTGCAGAATTCAGATGCGTACTTTCTTTTGCAACAGCAAGTGCTGGAGGATTTAAGTGCCAAACAAGAGAAAGTTAATAAGCTTGCTAAGCATCTTGCCAGCATTATGGGTACCCAGGATATTGTTTCTTGAGCTCTTCTGAAGTGGTTTCAGTTCTGGACTTGTTTTGCTATGGCGTTTATATGCTGCTTTGTTCCCTATATTTGCACTGGTGGCGAATTTTGATGCCCAGTGGATGTAATATGTGTAATAGCCGTGATAGCCTAGCATTAGTTGCTTGCTTATTTATTTCCTTATCTTGTTTATTTTTTTGCTTGTAGTCAGTGCAGTTCTTTTTCTATGGTTTGCTAGTGGCTGGAATAACCTATTTTTTAAAACTAGGGCACAATAACCATGTGCTAATATTTACTGTAGTGACATTGGGCCTCCTACAGGCTGTAGAAACAGTGGGCCGTAGAAACAGTGGGCCTTCTATGGCCGTAGAAACAATGGGCCTTCTATGGGTCATAGAAACAATGGGCCTTCTACGGGCCATATGATCATTGGCCAAACATGGGCCAATAACAGACCGCATTATGGCCGTAAACGGGCTAGAGTTGGAATCATCCGTTCATGGGACGACCATAACGGGCCATCGTTAATAGGCCGTATTTGATGACGCTATGAAAACGGCCCAACGAATTAACGGAACACAAATGGGCCGACTGTAACCACGGGCTGAATTTGGCCCACAAGCAGGAAATGACAGTAACGGGCCGTAAGTAAACGAATGCTGGAAATGAGCCCAAGAATTAATGGGCTCTGAGAAGGCCGAAAGATAACATGGGCTGGAAACGGCCCAATGGAATAAGGGGCCGTTAATGGGTATAAAGTGATACGCTGTTCATTACGGGCCAGTGTCACCATGGGCCGTTAATGGGTGTAAAGCGATACATTGTTCATTACGGACCAGTTTCACCATGGGCCGTTAAATGGGCCAAGAGTTACAAAGGGCCTTATTTGGGCTCAAAAGACGTCATGGGCCATACATGGGCCAGAAGTGAAAATAGGCTGGAATCATATTGGATGGCCCAGATGACGCTACTGGGCCTAATTCTAATAGGGCGTACTGGGCCTTGGGTTAGCGGGCTGTAAATGGGCTATGCAACAGGCCGTTAACAGGCGTTCCATGGGCCGGCCCACCACCTTTTTACCAATTCAAACGAGCCGGCCTTTTCATAGGAATAGGCCTCTGTTGGGCCATGCCACGTGTCAACGTATCATAGGCGCCTTCTGTCCAATGAGTGGATGACATCTGTCCCAACGATGAGCTGACACGTGTTTCCTCCAGTCAATGATGATTTTACATGTGGAAAATCCCCATTGGTCGGGGCTGTTAACAGGTTATCGGATCCAAAACCCGACCTGATAGCTTAACGGCGTTCCGTTACGGTGGATGGCACGTGTCGGTCACCCTTGACGAAAGCACTTCTGTGACGCGCGATTTATCGTCATGGAAGTGGACACTTCCGTGATGATAATTTTGATAATGTCATGGAACACGTCTACGACAACACAGGTATGACTATCTTGATTTTGTCACAAAATCATCATGGATGTACATGCATGACAAAAAACGCGACCTACTGTGACAAACACGTATCGTCATGGAAGTGTATTTTTTGTAGTGTACAAATAATTAGACAAAACTCCCCCGGACTGTTGTTGGTATGGAAGTCACCAGAGGGTTCGGCTAGCCATGGCCTGTGTTTGATGGTGGAGGGAGGGGCGTTAAACTGTACTTTTACCGCTTGGGAACAGCCGCTAATGTGTTTAGCATGGAAGATATTAAAAACTCTTGGTCGTAACATTGACAAGAAGGGTATGCCTCCCAAACTTATATTTATCTCTGACTTAAGCTTCGAGCTCTGGCACCGCTGCAAATCCCTGCTTCCCTCTATGAAGGTCCTATTCATTTACTTTACTTTTATTTTACTTTTATGTTGAGTCATCACTTTCTCAAACAGGCGCCAATCCTGAGAGCACCATTTTCATCCTCATGCATTGTGTATAGTTAATGTTGAATGCTTCATGACTGGATCTCTCCTACCATGAATCACAATGTTCAGTCACTGCTTGAACTTTGGGGGGTGCTCTGCATTTATGTTTTGCGGTCTCAGAAAGGGCTAGCGAGATACCACCGTTGTCATATTATATCATGATTGTTTTGACAAAGTGTTGGCATTTGAGATATTATTATTGCTTGCTACTTGATTATGCCATTGATATGAGTTAGTATAATTTCTAAGAGTTATTGCTTGCATGGTTAGTTATGATCTTTGCTGAAAACCTGGTTGCTATTCAAGCATATACATGTAAACAAGAACAAAACAGTCTGTAAAAGTTTTTCTTTATCACTTTCAGTTTGTCAACTGAATTTCTTGAGGACAAGGAAGCTTGGGGGAGTTGATACGTCTCCATCGTATCTACTTTTCCTAATGCTTTTGCTCTTTGTTTTGGACTCTAATTTGCATGATTTAAATGAAACTAACCTAGACTGGCGCAGCTTTCAGCAGAACTACCATGGTGTTGTGTTTGTGCAGAAATAAAAGTTCTCAGAATCGGAAGAAACTTTTGGAGAATTATTTTGGAATAAATAAAAAATACTGGAACCAAGACCCATTGAAGGGGGCAGCTTCCCACAAGGCACCAGGGTGCGCCACCCCCTCTGGTGCGCCCTGGTGGGCAGTGGGGCCCACGAGGCTCCGCTGACCCTAAATCTGACGCTATACAATCCTATTTTTGGAGAAAAAAGTAGGAGAGGAAGTTTCATCGCATTTTACGGTACGGAGCCGCTGCTACCTCTTGTTCTTCATCGGGAGGCCAGATCTGTAGCCCGTTTGGGGCTCTTGAGAGGGGGATCTTCGGTCTTCGTCATCACCAACCATCCTCCATCACCAATTTCATGATGCTCTCCGCTGGGAGTGAGTAATTCCTTTGTAGGCTCGCTGGTCGGTGAGGAGTTGTATGAGATTCATCACGTAATCGAGTAGGTTTTGTTAGGGCTTGATCCCAAGTATCCACTATGTTCTGAGATTGATGTTGCTATGACTTTTCTATGCTTAATGCTTGTCACTAGGGCTCGAGTGCCATGATTTAAGATCTGAACCATTTAAGTTTTCACCATTATATCTGCGCTCGTGATCCGATCTTGCAAGTTATATACACCTATTATCTATTATAATCCGTAAACCACAAGGTGAGAACAATTGGGATACTTTCCGGTGATGACTGTAGTTTGAGGAGTTCATGTATTCACTATGTAGTAATGCTTGGTTCTGCATCTCTATTAAAAGGAGGCCTTAAAATCCCTTAGTTTCCTTATGGACCCCGCTGCCAATGAAGGGTATGACAAAAGATGGCATGCAATATATTTTCCATAAGCATGTATGACCATTTACGGAATACATGCCTACATTATATTTATGAACTGGTGCTAGTTCTGTGTCGCCCTAGGTTATGATTGTTATATGATGAATATTATCCAATGTAATCACCGATCCAATACCTACGAGCTTTGCCCATATTGTTCTTGTTAAGTTACTATTGTTGTTGCTACTGTTACAACTGCTACAAATCTGTTACTATTGTTACTGTTACCACTCCTATTTTACTACTACTATCAAACTATCATATTACCATGGTACTAATCACTTTGCTACATATATTTGTTCTCCAGTTGTGGTTGAAATGGCAACTCAACTACTTATACTTATATATATTCTTTGGCTCCCCTTGTGTTGAATCTATAAATTAGTGTTGAATACTTTACCCTCAAAAATTGTTGCGATCCCCTATACTTGTGGGTTATCACCGTCCTATCTCTGATGGGCCGGACAGTTGTGTCGTGGGAAACAAGCACCAATGGGGCAGGGCCCCTTGTCGGTCCGGCAGGGTGTGGAGGGCACACGAAGAGCGGATCGAAGCAGAACACGCGAGGGATTTTTACCCAGCTTCGGAGCTCTCCGGAGAGATAATACTCCTACTGCTGCTTTGTGGTTGTATTATGCTCTTGCTCGAGAGCGTGAGAGTGGTGTAGTTTCGAATGAGTCGAACCCCCCATACGTTGCGCATGGGCCTCCTTTTATAAGCACAAGGGGTCACCGACAGGTGGCAACGCAAGCAAGGGTACAAATGTAAAAAGGGTGGTTGGTACAACTGCTATCTACAGTACACCCTACCTAACTCTGACGGCAGGGGACCAGAGCATTTAATGCCCGTCCGCATCGCCTAAACAGTGCAGAAAAGCGACCGTTAGGGGCGCCACCGCTTGCCACGATGGCCTTCTCGTCATCTCCACTTGCCACCTCGCACCACTTGGCTGCACAGGTTCCCGCCACGTGTGCCTGGAACGGTCCTGCGGCGACACGTCGACGGATGCACTGGAGCGTGGGCGCAAGGTGGTGGCTTTGACGCGGCAAGCGCCTTGCCGCGGTCGCTATCTTGTCGCACCCGAAAGCTTGCCGCTCGTCGGGTCTTGCCGGGACGCGCGGCGCGTCGCGGCAAGTTCTTTGAAGTGCCTTGGTTGGCCTTCCCGGCAAGCTCCTCTTGGCGGGGCCTTGTCCTTCCCGGCAAGCTCCTCTTGCCGAAGTCTTGTCTTCTCAGTTAAAACACTTTGTTCTTGAATGGCATCAATAGGAACTACGGAGGATCTTGGCGGACACCCGGCAAGCCTTGCCGTGGGACGCTGCGACTGCCCGTGCACAAGTTCGGGATACTAAGGTACCCCTACTTTAGTACACTGACAAGTTGGGTTGTTCTGCGACTACTAGAAGGCTGAGCTATAAGGCGACTCCATATCCGGACAGGAAACCTTCGAAGCCTTGGTGTGTCCTCCAAGTCAAGATAGGAGAATCGACATGTTTATCTCTTTATTGTAACTGGCCACGTGTAACCCTAGTACCCCTAGTTTCTATATAAACTAGATGGTTTAGTCCGTAGAGGCTAGAAGAATAAAATTCATCCTAGTCACCTAGGGTTTAGTTCATCTGCTCTCGTGGTAGATCGACTCTGTAACCATCATATACACTTCAACATAATCAAGCAGGACATAGGGATTTACCTCTTCGGGAGGGCCCAAACCTGGGAAAACATCGTCTCCTTCATCCCCTATTCCGCATTGATTAAAGATCCACAGGCTGGACCCCCTACCCAAGATCCGCCAGTTTTGACACTGACAGCGGGTGTTACTACTTGGTATAGATTTGTGCTAGATACTATTAAAGGAGGGAATTTCTTGAGTAGTCACACTATGGATGCTTTCAATGTTATGGGAAATTTAGTGGGATCACCACCTATTATTATTAACGAAACAACATTGACTTTCGAACATGTTAGGCAATGGCTAGAGGGTTTTGAAAATAAAATGCCTACCATAGAGTATATTAAAAATTTGGATAAAAAGATTCATAATCATATTACTCAACTTGGTTCAAAGGTAGGAACCACTCTTAAGATTCTAAAAGAAAAGGAACCAATAATTAATGAGAGGATGGAGCAAAGCCCCACTAGGATTGAAAAGATGGACGAAACTATTAATACATTAGGTTCCGCTTTTTCTTCCGCTAAAACTATTGAAAAGACTCCTCCTAGTAAGAATTGCCAGTTTATGTATGCTCCTAAGAACAAGGGTGCCACATCTAGCAATGGAAGTGCGGATCTTAAAATGATTAGTGTACTCCCCAACTTCATTGATTTAATAAAGGAACCTATCTATGAGCATAAGTTTCTCAACTCTATACCTAGGAGTGTGATTGTTGAAAATATGTATGCTAAAACTCCTAGGGAAGCATGGATGTGTGATTAAGGAATTGGATACGAAGGATGACAACACTTGAAACTATGCATTACACCTAGCTAGGGACGTAAAAAATAGTGCTTGTTGGGAGGCAACCCAATAATTATCTTTATTTTTCTTATTAGTTTCTATTTTTCTACTGTGCACACAATTGTGCTACTGTTATGGTTGTGATTTTGTGTTTAAATTAGTGTTTGTTCCAAGTAAAGCCTTTGGGATAATTTGGATAATAGTTGCTTTGATTCTATGAGAAAATAGAAAGTTTTGCACCCAGTAGCAGAATTTTTTAGGTTCGCTGGAATGTGATAAAATTCTGTAGTTTTTGCACGTTATTCACATATGAATTTCCCACATTTTCTTAATTTTCCATAATTTTTGCAGTTACAAAAGTATTGCGCTTAGTCAGATCATTACAGACTGTTTTGTTTTTGACAGATTCTATTTTTGTTGCATGGATTGTATCGGTGGGTATAAGTCATGGTGAAGTTACAATATAGTACATATTATGCAATAATAAAATATGAATGGGTTTACAACAGTGCATATAGTGATGATTTGCTTGTTATACTAAGGATCTCACGAGTTTTCTATTGAGTTTTGTGCGCTGATGTTTTTATGTTTTGAGTGAGATCGCGATGGATGAAGGAATAAGGAGTGGCAAGAGCCTAAGCTTTGGGAAGCCCGAGGCACCCCATGGTAATATTCAAGGAGACCCAAGCGTCTAAACTTGGGTATGCCCCGGATGGCATCCCCTCTTTCTTCTACCGACCACCGATAAATTATTTGGAGCTATATTTTTATTCAACACATGATATGAGCTTTGGTTGGAGCGTCGTGTATTATATGAGTCTTTGCTTTGTTTCCTTTTTAGTTTGCCACAATAATTATTTTTGGACACATCTTTTTGAGAGGGATACATATTATTCGTGATTTTTTAGAATACTCTTTGTGCTTCACTTATATCTTTTGAGCTAGGAAGTTGCTCTAGTACTTTCACTTATATATTTTAGAGCACGGCGATGGTTATATTTTAAGGAAATAGTTGCACTCTCATGCTTTTCTTATATCATTTTGAGAGTTGATAATAGTAATGGCAATATGCACAAGTTATGAATTTGGTCCTAATATGCTAGTTATTCAATAGGAATATAATAAAAACTTTCATGTAGATCACTCAATATAATAAGTTTGATTCCTTGCAATAGTTTTGCTATATAATGATGGTAATATGTGGGAGGTACTAGTGAATGTTTGTGGTTTAGTGAGAGTATTGGTGTTAAGGTTTGTGATTCCCGAAGCATGCACGTGTGGTCTCTCGTTATCCTAAGAAGTTGGAGCACGATTTATTATTGACTGTCTTCCTTTGTGTGAAGGTCGGGGCGCACGATGGTTAACTCCTACCAATCACCCCCTAGGAGCATGCGTAGTAGTACTTTTCTACGAGGGCTAATAAACGTTTGCAATAGGTATGACTAATGTGAGTCTATGGATTACACACACTCTCACCTTTACGCCATTTACTAGCCTCTTCGATACCGTGCATTTCCCTTTCTCACCTTCGATGTGATCATTGCACATTCTGGTACACCTCCAGATGCATTCATATAGAGTCTTATTTTGTTTTAGTATCGAGTTGTAATTTTGAGTTGTAAGTAAATAGAAGTGTGATGATCATCATAATTCATAGTTAGAGCATTGTCCCAAGTGAGGAAATAACATTAAAAAAGAGGGAAAAAAGAGCCCATGATAAAAAGAGGCCAAAAAGATCCCAACAAAAAAAAAAAAAAAAAAAAAATAAATGTGAGAAAAAGAGAGAAGGGGCAATGTTACTATCCTTTTCCACACTTATGCTTCAAAGTAGCGCAATGTTTTTCATATAGAGAGTATGTTATGCTTTCACTTTCATATAACTAGTGGAAATTTTCATTATAGAACTTGGCTTGTCTATTCCAATGATGGGCTTCCTCAAATACCCGAGGTCGTCATGAACAACCAAGTTGGATGCACAGCCACTTAGTTTCCTTTTTGAGCTTTCAAAAAATTATAGCTCTTAGTGCATCCATTGCATTGAAGGCCCTACTCCTTGCATTGACATCAAATCATGGGCATCTCTATAGCCCCTTGATTAGCCTTGTCGATGTGAGACTTTCTCCTTTTTTGGTCTTCCCCATATTAATCTCTTCCATCGTATTCTGTTCCGAAAAACTTGAAGCGCGTTAAAAAACTTATCTCTAGCACACATAAACCTCCTTATACCTTCCTCAAAACAGCCACCATACCTATCTATTATGGAATTTCCACAGCCATCCTGAGATATATTGCCATGCAACTTCCACCATTCACTTATTATGACACACATCGTCATTATCATATTCCTTTGCATGATCATATAGAGGGCATAGTATTTGTGGCTCATCCACCGTTCATCATTTTTATACATGTTATGCTAGATCATTGCACATCCTGGTACACTGCCAGAGGGATTCATATAGAGGCAAATTTTCTAGTATCGAGTTGTAATTTTGAGTTGTAAGTAAATAGAAGTGTGATGATCATCATTATTCATTATTAGAGCATTCCCAAGTTAGGAAATAAAAAAAGAGGCCAAAAAGAGCCCAACAAAAAAATGAAAATGAGAGAAAATAAGAGAAGGGGCAATGTTACTATCTTTTTCCACACTTGTGCTTCAAAGTGGCACCATGTTTTTCATATAGAGAGTCTCCTATGTAGACACTTTCATGTAACTAGTGGGAATTCTTCATTGTAGAACTTGGCTTGTATATTCCAATGATGGGATTCCTCAAATGCCCGAGGTCTTCATGAGCAAGCAAGTTGGATGCACACCCACTTAGTTTTCTTTTTTAGCTTTCATACACTTATAGCTCTTAGTGCATCCATTGCACGACAATCCCTACTCATTGCACTGACATCAATTGATGGGCATCTCCATAGCTCGTTCATTATCCTCATCAATGTGAGACTTTCCCTTTTTGTCTTCTCCATATCATCTCTACCACCATAATCTATACCACCCATAGTGCTATATCCATGGCTTGCGCTCATTTATTGCGTGAGAGTTGAAACTGCTGAAGCGTATTAGAAAGTATGAACCAATTTCTTGGTTGACACTGGGGTAGTGCCTGATTTATAATTGGTGCTAAGAAGATGGAGCGTGAAAATACTATATGATTTTGTAAGGATAGCATTCTTTAGCATTGATATTTTGAAATGCATGATGGTTTGTTAGTATGCCTCGGTATTAATGTTTTTGTCAGTGTTCTGGGATCCAGGGTACCCAGACTTGCCTGCCTGCAGCCCACAACGTGGTTCCATCGACGGCCTGGCATGGCCCATCTTCGCCCACGACAAGACAAGACCCTCGCGAGGGGCCAAGCCTTGCGAGGCGGACGACATCAAGACCTCCTGTTGGAGAGGCCTCCTCAGGTAGCCTCCTGACGGAGTAGAGATTTCTATGCAAGACCTAGCCTCACAAGGCTGAAATGACATGAGCCATGACAAACAAGGCCAGGCGCGCTGTAAGTGCATCTAGTGCCACCCCTAGTTGGTTTTGGAGTATTGACGACAAAGTTGGTTGAGGGACTAATGCATTTGTGAGAATTGCAGGATAACGCAGGTAGTGTCCCTCATTGATTCGGTTTACCTACCGGAGATGACCCCTAAAAATGTATGAAGACATTGAAGACAATGGTGGTATGAGAAGATATTCATATTGAAGACTATGACATGAGAAGACATCATGTGAAGACTTTGGAGCGCGAAGACTATGTGGTTTCGTTGTTTCCTTTTCTTCTTTGTTGAGTCATAGGAACCACCGTACTGTTAAGTGGGGTCCAAGTGAACTAAGTCAGAGTGACTGATGTGATGCTCAATCCAAATCCTATGTCTTCAAGCGAAGACAATGAGAGCAAATCTTATCTAGAGCTGGATGAGTCAGCTTTGCTTGTAGCCCAAGTAAAGTTGCCGCGTGTGTTTGAAATCTGACTGTTGGAACACGTGTTAGTTCCTTAGTGACCCAGGGTCATTTTGGACAAATCAGGTCGGGTTGCCTAGTGGCTATAAATAGCCCACCCCCTACACTATAAATTGGTGGCTGCTCAGAGTTTGTGCATGGCTTTTGTCGTTTGAGAGCAACCCACCTCGAAGCAATTGAGAGAGAAAGATCCTTGCGAGGACAAAGCCCAAACACCCAGAGCCAAAGAGTGTTAGGCATCACTGAAGTCTTTTTGTCTGTGTGACCTGAAGACTTATTACACTTGAGGACTGTGAATCCTCCAGCCGGTTAGGCGTCGCGTTCTGAGCATCCAAGAGTCATTGTGGATTGCCGGTGAATGAAGTCTGTGAAGGTTTGGAAGTCTCCCTTGAAGACTTACCAGTGTGATTGGGCGAGGACTGGGTGTCCTTAGCTCAAGGGGAATAAGGTGAAGACACGGTCTTCTGAGTTAAATCTCAGCCTCCCTAACCAGACGTACAGTTGTCACATCAACTGGAACTGGTCCAACAAATCATGTGTCTTCAACAAGCAACTGGTTCTATCCCTTCCAACCTTACTTAAGTTTGTCTTCGTGAAGTCAATGCCTATCTGTCTATCTGTTTGACTTCATTGCTTGGCTACTATTGTTGATTGGCTTCATACTATCTTCCATCTTGATCCTTACTATCTAACTGCTATTAGTCCTGCACTTTCACATCATTACATACTTGACTATGGCTTGTTTAGGGTAGTTTATCTTCCGCTGCATATCAATTAGGTTATTTCTGTTGTTTGTCTTCGAAACTTCCATGTTTTGAAGACTTCCATAAAAATTGCCTATTCACTCCCCCTCTAGTCGATACTAGCACTTTCAATTGGTATCAGAGCAAGGTACTCCCTTGTTTTGTGTGATTCGGTTTAACCACCTGGAGTTTCAGCTATGCCGACTGCAGGGATAATCAAGGTCTCCGCTGCTTGCCCCGTGTTCGATGGAACTGAATATCCCTACTGGAAGAATAAGATGCGCATGCATCTTAAAGCCATTGATGTCGACCTCTGGTATGTCGTCAAGAATGGCGTTCCCAAAACTGGTGAAGGTGTCACCCCCACTGATGTTAAGAAGTTCATTCAACTGGACTCTACTGCAAAAACATCATCTGTGGTCATCTAACCAAAGGACAGTATGGCCGTGTGAGTGCTCTGGAAACATCGAAGCTAGTCTGGGACTGGCTATCCAAGGTCAACGAAGGCGTTTCAACTCAGATAGATCAAAGAATCAGTGTTCTTCGCAACCTCTTCAAGAGAAACGACAACGAAAATGTCCAACTCACATTTGATCGCCTCACTGATATCACAAATGAACTTCAAGCTCTTGGCGCAACTGAGATTACCAAGCATGAAATCGTCAAGACACTGCTGAGATCACTTGATAGCTCCTTTGACACCCTTGCCCTCATGATACAAGAACGTCCTAACTTCAAGACACTCGATCCGTCTGATATACTTGAGAGGCTCAACACACATGAGTTCCAGCTATCTGAGAAAAGAGATATCTATGGCCCAAACTATGGCCGAACTCGTGCTTTGAAGGCGAAAGTTGTTTCCTCATCTGAAGAAGAATCTGACTGCAGTTCTGAAGATCCTGAAGACATTGGAAGGGAACTGGCTATGCTTGTGAAGAAGTTCTAGAAATTCACAAAGAAGAAAGGCTTCCGAAAGTCTTCATGAATGATGAAGATTCCACACATGATCACAAGAAGAGAACCTGCCACAAGTGCAACAAACCTGGTGACTACATATTTGAGTGTCCACAGTGGGACAATGAGAAGAAGAAGAAGAAAAGCAAGGAATATGATTCCGATGACAAGAAGAAGAAGAAATCCTCAAAGTCTTCTAAGTCTTCTTCCAAGTCTTCATCATACAAGGAGAGCTCATCTGGCAAGGCTCGTGCCTTTGTTGGCAAGGAAATGGATTCAAAGGAGGAGTCTGCTTCGGAGGAGGCGGAGGTGGAGTCTGGAGAGGAGTCTGACCCTGGCGTTGCAAGTCTGGCTCTAGCCATAGCCTATGTTGCCAAGTCTATTTTCAACACTGAAGACAATGACGTCCACACCAACGCTGAAGCTAATGACGAAGACGATCCTACTCCCACCTACTGCTTCATGGCACGTGGTGCCAAGGTAAAATCACGCGATTCTTACTTTCAAACTTCAAGTGAAGATGACTCTGATTGTGAATCCAAACCTAGCTACAAAACACTTGCTAAAATTGCAACTGAACAACAAAAGGCTATGGAACATACTCAAAAACTGTTAGACAAAAGCGATGACCTGTTGGACGCTGAAATGACACGTTCACAGTCCTTAGTTGATGACATAAAAAATCTTCATGCTAAGTACCAAGAACTTGAAGGTCGTCATGAATCGCTCTCAACTACTTATGAAAGGCTCTCCTATGATTATCTTCAAAGGAAACAAGAGCTTGAGAAATTGAGAGCGGCTCATGAAGATCTTCAAAAGGTGAATGAGTCACTTCGAGCTCAACAGATCAGTTCCGCTCAGGATGGATTTGAACCACCATGTCTAAAATGCATTGAGCGTGATAACGCTACATCTGTTGCTGAATGTTCCACTACTGCCAATGTTTCATTGTCTTCACCTACTAATGTGGTTACTAACCCCTCTGCGGAGGATACCACTGCTGTTGCTGATGAAAATGCTACGTTGAAGACATTGCTTGAAACAGGGATGTACAAAAGTTTGAAGGGACATCAGACTCTTTGTGATGTCCTCAAAAAGTAGATTCTGAACCAAAACCCTAGGAAAGAGGGTGTTGGTTTCGAAAGGAAATTGAATGTTGATGGCTCGTACTGGAAGCTTGAGCAGTACCCCAAAACCACATGGGTTGCTGCAAAGGAACCTTCAGTAGATCCATCCACTTTATCTGGCTTTACCTATGCTAATCTTATTGTCATTGATGAATCCTTTGATGCAAACTATAAGCTGTTCAAAAATCAGAATGGTGAAGTGTTTGCCACATACATTAGTACTAACTGCAGGAATGGACCACCTATGAAGAAGATCTGGGTACCTAAGCGGTACATGTAGAATCTTCCTGTGAATGTCGTCATGACACCACCAAGGAAGAAGACAAACCCCAGACCAATAGCTTCATGTGGCCCAAAGGCTTCATACAGATACAGGACTCACATGAGTCACCCTAACACCAATGTTTTGCAGGGAAATCATGCTCAGACTTATGAATATGAGCGTGTATCTTCGAACCGCTATGTTCATAGGACTAAGAACTTTTCTGCTTATTCATATGAGTATCATTCATCTCCTGCAAGGCTATTTGCTAGGGCTTCAAAGCCAAAATTCTCATATGCTGCACTTAGACTCATTGCTTCTATGCCCCCACTGAAGATGTGGGTGGCAAAGAAGAACTAACTCTCTTTTGCAGAAAACGGTCTCCAGACAGCAATCAATGGCGTCCGATACTATTGCTGGGGACCTAAAAACTCATTTAGGACGCACGATTAAAATGTCATTCTATATTCTTCGCACCTAAATCTCTTCTCAGTCATATGATGTCCTAACCTTGATATAAGCTGTGACTGTCCCTATATGTATCAAATGCATATGCTTCACAACACTCGTGTGAAGCCTATCCTCCTAACTGCTCTGTAGGGTACATCACCAAAAGCTTCAGAATGGATCATGGACAGTGGATGCACAAATCATATGACTGGTGATTGAAGTCTTCTCATGGACTCAACCTTATGTCCATCCGACAAGAGTCACATTACATTTGCTGACACTGGTAAAAGCAAGGTATTGGGTCTAGGTAGAGTTGCAATCTCAAAGGATCAACACATGGATAAAGTGATGCTTGTTGAATCCCTTGGTTTCAACTTAATGTCTGTCTCAATGCTTTGTGACTTGAACATGATTGTGATATTTGGAAAATATCGTTGCCTTGTACTAATGGAATCTGACAAATCTCTAGTCTTTGAAGGGTATCGAAAAGATGATCTATACATGGTAGATTTCTCAGCAGGTCCACAGCTTGCCGTATGTCTTCTCAAAAAAGCTTCAGAATGCTGGCTCTGGCATCAAAGGACGGGACATGCTGGCATGAGGAACTTACACTCACTCGTCAAGAAGAAGCATATCATTGGCATCGAGGATGTCAAGTTCAAGAAGGATCATCTGTGTGGTGCCTGTGAAGCTGGAAAGATGACAAGGGCAAAGCACCCCTCGAAGACGATCATGACAACATCTCAACCCTTCAAGCTGTTACACATGGACTTATTTGGACCTACGCACTACTCCACCCTCACAACAACTGCCTGTCTCTATGGCTTCGTCATTGTTGATGACTACTCAAGATACACATGGGTTCATATTATTCTTTACAAGACTGAAGTGCAAGATGTCTTCAGGCGCTTCGTAAATTGAGCAATGAACAATTATGGCGTGAAGATCAAGCACATCAGAAGTGAAAATGGCACTGAATTCAAGAACACTGGGCTTGATCTGTATCTGGATACAATGGGAATCACTCATGAGTTCTCTGCTCCGTACACACCACAGCAAAACGGCATTGTTGAGTGCAAGAACAGAACCCTCATTGTGATGGCTCCAACAATGCTAGATGAGTACAAGACACCAAGAAAGTTCTGGCCTGAAGGTATTGATACAGGATGTCACATCATCAACCGTGTGTACATTCATAAGCTTCTAAACAAAACATCATATGAGCTACTTACTGGCAAGAAGCCGAACGTCAGTTACTTCAGAGTATTTGGAGCGAGATGCTGGATAAAGGATCCCCATCACAAGTCAAAATTTGCACCTAAGGCTCACGAAGGCTTCATGCTTGGCTATGGAAAGGATTCACACTCCTACAGAATCTTCAACCTTTATCTCTACAAGATCGTTGAAACCGTGGATGTGAAATTTGATGAAACCAATGGTTCACAAAGAGAGGTTCTGCCAAGCATACTTGATGAAGCTCCTTCAAACGAGTCTATCAAGCTGATGGGAATTGGTGAAATCATGCCCTCGGAAGCACTGCCTGAAGAGGAACTTATCATCTCTGCACCAAATCAACCTGAAGACAATGCTCAGACCGAAGATAATCCTCTCAATGATGAGCCAGAGCAAAACCTTTGTCCTGTTCATCCTCGTGTTGCAAATGAAGTTCAAATAGAGAAGATAATTGACAACATCAATGCACCTGGTCTGCTCAGTCGATCAAGGGCAACACAGCTAGCAAACTTCTGTGGGCACTTTTCATTTGTGTCAATATCAGAACCCAAGAAAGTTGCTGAAGCTTTTATGGAACCTGAATGGATTCAAGCCATGCAAGAAGAACTTCAACAGTTCAAACTGAATAATGTCTGGGAACTTGTCAAGCGACCTGATCCTCACAAGCATAACATTATTGGAACAAAATGGATATATCGAAACAAGCAAGATGAGCATGGTCAAGTCGTCATAAACAAAGCACGTCTTGTGGCTCAAGGATACACTCAAGTTGAAGGAATTGACTTCGATGAAACTTTTGCTCCTGTTGCTAGGCTTGAAGCTATTCGTATACTACTAGCCTACGCTAATCATCACAATATCTTGCTATATCAAATGGATGTAAAGAGTGCATTTCTCAATGGCAAGATTGAAGAAGAAGTATATGTCGCACAACCACCTGGCTTTGAAGATCCAAAAACATCCTGATATGGTGTACAAGCTAAACAAAGCACTGTATGGCCTCAAACAAGCTCCTCGTGCCTGGTATGATACAATCAAAGACTTCCTAAAGAGCAAAGGCTTCAAACCTGGATCCCTCGATCCCACACTCTTCACGAAGACATATGATGGTGAACTGTTTGTGTGCCAAATATATGTGGATGACATAATCTTCGGCTGCACCAACCAGAAGTACAGTGATGAGTTTGGGTACATGATGCAACAGCAATATCAAATGTCCATGATGGGTGAACTGAAGTTCTTCCTTGGTCTTCAAATTCGTCAGCAAAGGAATGGCATCTTCATATCTCAAGAGAAATACCTCAAAGACTGTCTGAAGAAGTTTGGAATGGAAGACTGCAAAAACTACACGACGCCAATGCCAGCCAAACACCATCTTGGTCCCGACGACAATGGTAAAGAGTTCGATCAAAAGGTATACCGCTCCATGATTGGTTCTTTGCTTTGTTTATGTGCCTAGGCCAGATATTATGCTTAGTGTTTGCATGTGTGCTCGATTCCAAGCGGCACCAAAGGAATCACATCACTTAGCTGTGAAGCGAATTCTTCGATATTTGGCTTACACCCCAACACTCGGATTATGGTATCCCAAGGGATCAAAATTCGATTTGGTTGGATTCTCGGATGCTGATTATGCTGGTGACAAGGTGGATCGCAAGTCAACTTCAGGCACATGTCATTTTCTTGGACGATCACTTGTCTGTTGGTCTTCGAAGAAGCAAAACTGTGTATCACTCTCAACTACTGAATCTGAATACATTGCTGCTGGATCTTGTTGTGCTCAGCTTCTATGGATGAAGCAAACTCTCAAGGATTATGGCATCAATCTGAAACAAGTACCTCTCTTCTGCGACAAGAAAGTGCCATCAAAATAGCCAACAATCCAGTCCAACACTCGAAGACAAAGCACATTGAAATTCGTCATCACTTTCTCAGAGATCATGTTATGAAGAAAGATATCGATCTCATTCACGTCAACGCTGAAGAGCAACTGGCAGATATCTTCACAAAGCCCCTGGATGAGAAAAGGTTTTGCAAGTTACGGTGTGAGCTAAATATCTTGGAATCCTCTAATGTCCTGTGATCAGGCACACATCCTAACACTTATGCATGTTGATGACTTAGATGTGCAACACACAAAGTAATGTATATCTTCAATCAATGAAGATTTACACTCTGAGTGTGAATATATTAACATGGAATTTGACTTTGGAGCGCCACAATAATTGTGCGCCGTGTCTGGGTCTAATACTTCCTATACGTGGGTAACGCCACCACCAAATTTCTTTGTTTGAAGTGTTTTACTCAAGGCGTTATATTGCAATGACTTCGCATTTGGTTTGTCTTCAGTTTCAATTTGTCTTCATGAGTTTCTGCACTATGATGATTTGATTGCTTTCTGATATATATATATATATATATATATATATATATATATATATATATATATATATATATATATATATACACACACACACTAGTGTTCTGTCCTCTACAGCATTCACTTATAGCTATGTCTTCAAGATTGGATTTTTTGAACTAAGTGAATGTGATCGGACCCTAACCTCTCTACTCTTCCTATCTCAAAATCTATCTGTCCAAATCATATGCATTCTATTGAAACTGTCAAATGTCTTCTCTGCGTCCTAGTCAGCAGAAGGCAAAGAGACAAACATTAAATCTGTTTTAAATGACTTATCTTTATTGTTGAAATCCGGAGAAGACGGAACAACTCTCCGACATGCCTGGCGGGCGTGGGAACGTGGGACAACCCTGAGCATGTTGCATGCGTGCCACGTGCCCCTCAGATGTGAACCGCCAGGGGCACTAGCGTAATTGCGCTGTGTCTCTCACCTACTTATAAATACTTGTCCCCTGCGGTAAAGAAATCCTTCTTCCTCCTCTCCACCTCCGTCAAAACCCTAGCGCCACCGCTAGCTCGCGACGACGTCGGCGATGAAGTGCTTAGCTACCGCGACTTCTCCGACGCCGTCCTCACGCCGGCCGCGGACATCGTCCTCTCCGCCGTCGCCGTAGGTGTCCTCCATCGCCAAGTTAGGGCACGGTGGGCTGAACTGCTCGGTCTCCTATTCTTCCATCTAGCAGTTCTTCGTGCGGCAATTATAACTCTATTTTTACCACCTTTTTGATCTTCAAGATTCATCCTGTTTACTGAAAGTAGTTTCTATCTATTCAAGCTAGATCTATTCCGTCTGCATCTCATACTGCTTAGTCGATTCACTTAGATTTCTTGTCTAGTTTGATTCCTCACTTGTACTTATTTATGGATTGGTACAAATCTGGAACCAACTCACCTATATAAATGAATGTCTTTGCATCATGAGGTCAATGTCTTCAAACTAATTTATCTTCAAAATCTTCTGAGAATGCATATGACCTCTTCCCCTTCCCTCGCATCTCTAATGCTGTCACAGGTACATGTCCGTGGGAGAATCCCTTGGTTCTCATAGTCAGCATTCGTTTACAGAATACTTACAGCATCACATAAATTCTCCTGAAGCCAGTTCCTGCTTGACCAACAAGCGTAAATCTCTGAAGCCTTTGAACGTGTTGAAGCCTTTCAGCTTGAAGTTCATGGCTGTAGAAAAATCAGCAAGGAAGGGTGGCAGACAGCGTAGAGAAGGAACATCCAAAGATCTGCCTGATGACTTAGCAGAACTATACAAGACAGATCCTGAAGAGAATTATCATCAGAGGAAGACGCGAATCCAACGGATTCGTCGCTATTGGGCTGAGGAGTGGTTCAAGTACAAGTTTGTGACGAAGGAATATGTAGAGAAGAATGCCATCAGGAGACCTTGGGGTGATATCCTCTATCGAGGCCTTCAACCCAAGAGCCTAGCTGAAGCCATTGACCAAGGCTTCTATCCTTGCATGGTCCGTGGGCCACAGCCTGCAAACGCAGATCCCACCTCACTACTATGGTGTCGTGACGACTCTCTCTTCACGCGCAACTACCAGTTTGCTCTGGCTTCGGCCAAGAAGAACAAGAAGTCCTTGGGTTTGGACTTCAACACAGGTCACTCTGCTCCCCGCGCTGACGGCTCCCGTGACGCTAATCCTAATGAGATTGGGCCCTTCTCCAACCTTGACGGCCTCATCACCTACATCATGGTTCAAGGTGCCAGAGTAGATCATTCTGACAATGCTGATGACTCCGATGAAGCCCCTGCTCCTCCTCCAAAGCCGCAGAAGCAAAAGAAGTCAAAGGCTTCAACCTCAGCTGCACCTCCAACGACTTCTCGTGTGAAGCCACTGGCCACTTCACCTCCAAAGACTTCTCGTGTGAAGCCACTGGCCACTGCACCTCCTGAGGCCAGTGTGCAGTCTGAAGATCAATCTCGTGTCTCCAAGAGAACGGAGAAGAAGAAGAAACTTGTCAAACCATCTGATCAAAGAGCCTTGACTGCTGCCGCCATTCTGCGTGAAGAACCCATTGATCTATCAAGTGATGAAGATCTTGCTGATGATGCTCTTGAGCAGCTGATAAAGAGCAAGGAAGAAGCTGAAATCTTCAGCAACTTGCCTCTCTTTGATGTGGCCATCATTCACAATTTCATTGATGAGTGGTTCGACACCCCCAACGTCAGCTTTGAAGATTTTCAGCTCCCCATCGGCCTCAGTGTCTCCTTCAATGGAGCCATTGCTTCTGAACTAGCTCTGGCTCAGCGCATCGTTGAGCTCAAAAACAAGATTGATTATGAGAAGGCTCAGTTCAAGAAGCATGTGGCCAAGCTAAGTGTTCAAGACGTCCGCAACTTCAAAGTCATGCTCCATGAGCTTAAAGAAGCTTTTCTGAAGAAACGCCAAGAAGCTCAGGGCTCTCGAGAATGCATGAAGCTTTTGGCTGATAAGTGTGTGCTTGCCTACAATGAGGCTGAGAAGCGCAAGTCACTTGGCCGTCCTGGCATTGACCCCAGGATGGCTGCAAAGAAGAAGAAGAAGCACCCTGCTGATTAGCCTGAACCTTCAAGCCAAGAAGCCCCTCGCATTATCTTCCCAAGAAGCATGACTGGATCGAAGCCAAAGGTCACCACAACCGCTTCAGAACAAAAGAAGACGAGGTCTGCGGAGGCTGAAGCCAGAAAGAGAAAGAACACTGAAGCCTCTGATGCCGCTCCCCTCAAGAAGAAGCGCAAGACCAAGAAAACTAGGTCTGGTTCCACAGAGCCCTTAGTTGTTGAACCCATTTCTGTGGTTCGCCCAGCATCGGAACATCAAGAACGAATAATGGTAGTCCATGAGCCTGCTCCCACAGAGGCTCATGAAGCTGAAGATATTCCAGCAGCTGAACCCACTGCTGCTGAAGACATTGGTCATGATGACAATGTAGCTGATGATGAAGTTCTTCCTCAGATCGAACATGAAGTGGTATCATCGCCTGTTCATACGAACAGCAAACTCATTAGCATTGGTCGTCCCTTGACGCCAATTGCTCAGGATGCATCGTGGGCTGATCACCCACAACAACAAGACTCCCCTAGTACTCCCCAACAACACCAACAAGCTACACCCCCCGTGCAAGAAGAGGATGAAGACTTTCAGGCCCAGCCAACTCCATCTCCTAAGGTGAAGCCAGCACTTCGCAGGCTTCGCAGAGGACAAAGGCCTCAAGTCCCTCTGTCAAGCATTCCAGAAGGAGAAGTGTAATGTTCACCTGTTGCACGCCAAGTATTTTCTGAACCAGCTCCAACAGTTAACGTCTCCGAGTCTGAAGCACATGCTGCTGAAGACATTCCGGCTGCATCAGCCGAGGAAGATGAAGAAGAAGTATGTGTACCTACTCCCCCAGCGATTGAAGAAGAAGCAATTCCAGATGAGAACGTGCCTGTGCCCGACCCTCCTGTTCGTCAAGAGGAGGTTGACAATGTTGAGGCTGCCACCACCGACGCCAATGAAGCCAGTGACGTAGTCATGGTTGACGCTAATGTGGAACCTACGCCAACTAGTGTGCCTGAAGCAAATGTGGCCACTGAACCTGAAACCACTGATGCTGCACCTGAAACCAATGAGGTTGCTGCACCTGAAGCCAATGAGGATGCTTCACCTGATGCTAATATGACAACTGCTCCTGAAGCACCTGTTGTGCAGCCTGACTCCTCTGATGTTGCCCCTGCTCCTGTTCCGCCACCAAGGCCTCACACCATGAGCAAGCATACAATTATGGTCAGCTTTTCACTGTCCGATGGACCATTTTGGTACCTCCGCCTACTGCCTCAGGACCTCAATTTGACTATCATATTGAGCATAGGCCTCAAGTCCAGAAGCCAAAGCCCAGGTTGCCAAGGTTTCCAGGTACTACCAAATCACCAGGGTCTTTCAATGCTAATGGCTTCAAAAGCCACAATACCTTCTTTGACAGCGCCAAGAACCCCTACTCCAAGCCAAGGATATCATCAGATCGGTTCTGGAGCTATCAGCAGAGAAGCTATTACTCCTGCGTACTATATGATCAAGGGCGCATTTTCCCTCACATGCGCCTTGACATTGAAGCCATTGCTGGACTGTCGTGCTTAGAAGAAGTACTTGATTGCTTTTGTGATGCTGGTCTGCTCCACTTTGTGATAGACAAAGAACATTGGAATGAAGAGCTATTGCTTGAATTCTATGCCACTCTGCACATTCGCGGCTACTACAGGGACATCAAGACATGGGTTCTCGAGTGGTTGACTGGAAATGTTCATCATGAAGCCAAAGCTATGGATATCATTGAGCTTACAGGGCTAGCCACTCCTGGAGAACTATATGAACCTGACTGTCAGCTACACCGCAATGCTGTGGAAAGCATCTTTCATAAGCCAGAACCCAATATGAGCCAGATGTTGAGCATGATGAAGCCTTTGCCATCTGATGCTGAGTATCCCACACATTTCTTTGTTGAAGACCTTGAGTATCTGCATCGCACCATATATCATATCATCAGGCGAACTCTATGGCCAGTCAAAGGACACTCATCAGCGTCCAAGATTGAAGGAGCTATGAAGACTTTGGTCTTCTATATTCTCAATGGCATCAACTTCAACACTCAGGAATTCTTCATCAGGCAACTTGCTGCTTCCGGCTCTGACCTGTTTGGTCTAAAGTTTTATGCTCCATGGGTCATGCGCATCATCAAGCGACACTCATTTGTCAATTATCATCCCTCTGCTCGCAATCATATAATCTTTCTGCCAGAGGTTGATATGTCAGTTGATGCTGTATACTCTGACCCTGCCAAGACGCCTCTTTGTCTTCAGAATGTTGAGCACCAAAGCTTCACTTAGCCTATTGAAGGTATTCAAGCAGCAACACGAATCTATCCACTGGCTGGTAACACTCGTCTACCTCATCGTGCACCCACTAAAGCTACTGAAAGCACCATTGCGCAAAGGCCTCGGAAGCGTTCTCGCGTTCTCAACGACCGAGAACTTCTTGTGGCTCTTCATCAGAAACAGGATAAGCATCATTTCTGGCTCAAGAGACAGATGCAAAGCCCCTTGGTGGATGTCAATCGCATTCGCAATCTTGCCACCAAGAATGCCTTTGTTGCTTATGAAACTTGCCGGCGATCATGGAAGAGTTTGATCCTGCTCAGTGTTGAAGCTGATCTTCAAGACGATGGCTTCAATGAAAGATTCCAGTTTGACTCCACTCCTCCACGGACTGTTGTCTTACGTCGCACCCCATCTCTTGAAGACTCTAATATTCTTCTTCCGTGGCAACAGTTAATGCCAGAGTGATCGATGATGAAGATGACGCTACTTCCCCACCTCCTGCTAATGCGCGCATCGACACTGCACCAAGTTCATCTGCACCGCCAACTAACAACAACAACCCTGCTGCTTCACCTATTCATGATGACGAGTAGATGCTCTATGTCTTCAAACCTTTTTGGTACTTACTGACAAAAGGGGGAGAAGCGTATGAGTTGATAGTCTTCATACGGGTTTATATGGGCGGTTGCATTATATTTTGCTCCGTGCTTACAACTCTTGCGTTTTGAAACATTTGGTTCTTTGAGTTGTAACACCTAAACTTGATGGTCGTCTGCTACTTCTGCTACTTATTTGCTCTACTGTGATGCGATGATAAATTCCGCATGTGCTGTGGGGACCCCGACTCATGAGTCGAGATCACCGAATGCACGTGTACAGTGATCCTAGAGATCAATGCTCACTGAACACACAGAAGCTGAATAACAAGAGTCTTACATCCATACATACCATCTTACACAAATTATGACCATTATGGTCAAGTCTTACATTGATAAAGCCTTAAGGGCTGAACATCAAATGAAACACAAGCAGCGGAAATCTTCGTCGATAAGTAGAACCCATGCCATCTGCCTTAACCCTACAGGCATTCTGACTGGGAAACGTCCTAGTTCGCATGTTCGTCTCCAAAGAACTCTTCTTCGAACTCCGGTTCTTCCATGCCTGGTCAATTAAATAACTAGTGGCAAGCCAATGAGTACTTTGAATGTACTCGCAAGCAACCCATGTTTTGGTTCAAGATACAACAGTGCATGATATAGGTAAATTTTTGCAGAAAGCTAGTTTGAGTGCAATGACATGTTCAACAACTTGTAAGACATGCATCAAGAGAATTCAAGTAACCATGAGGACAGGTTACAGATATCAACATAAATAGAGTGGGCACCAACCCATCTCAATCACGTCAAGTCCCTTGACTTGACCCAAGTCATTTTATCAACACACACGCACACACACGGTTTGTAAACATGTGGACGTAGCCCAAGAGCGGTTACCCAACTGTCCTTGACCGTGGACACAGCTATTCGAATAGTTTTACACTCTGCAGAGGCCGCACACTTTACCCACAAGATCCGGGGAACTTCCGTGTCATCCACGACCCGCGATACCTCAAAGTACCCGGGGTAAGCACCTGATCACTACCTTTCCCTAGACGACACTAACATGGAGTCCACTCGTTGTTCCGTATCCTCACGATGTACATCATACGAGACTCGCTCGAGATCGTAACATCCGAGATGGGACACAACGGTGTATCCAGTGCCCTGTGAAAACAGTCATGGCCGCCCTACCTGGCACGACCCCGTCCCGAGAGAGCGCACCAACAACTCTCCCGTCACTAGTAATGCAGGCTCCAATCTAGTATCAGCCTAGGTAATCAATAATGCCCTTTCCCATATAAGGGTAGAGTGGTTGCGCATGTAAGGTTGGAATAACGGTCGCAACTTCGACCAATCCGTTTTGAAAACAACACACACATTTGCCTCGGTACACCACTTCGTCATCAAGTGGTTACCCATCTCATCATCTCCCTCGGGCATAAGTGGCACCCGACGGGGTTTTCGAAAAGTCCTTTGAAAATACTTTGTCTCCATCACCATGCATATTCCCGTCCCTTTTTGCATAGCAGTACTTTAGCATCCTATCTACTCCCACCGACACAACCCTCATAAGAAGGTAGGGTCATGCACAATGCAAGTATCAACAAGGAAGTAACGAAGGCAACCCACCAAGGTGGTTACCCTCTCAACATGGTTCCGAAACAACTCTAATAGAGTGCTATATGATGTGCATAGAAAGGTTTCATAGACATGGTCAAAGGGTTGCTTGCCTGTTTTAACAAAGTCTTCGAGGTCTGCAAATATCTCTGGTCCAACTCCGAGCATTTCGTCTACTTCGTCCACTATCGCCGAAAGCAACCATAATAAGCAACACAACAAGGCAGGAAATAAAAGTGCTCTAAAAATATGAGTTGGACTTTTCTGGGATACCTCTGGTCATATGAGGGATGACCAAAGTGGTTTCATTAGGATTTGATCAATGGATATGTCTGAACATTTTGATATGGTGGAATCAAGGGGTTTATGGATTTGCAAGAAGTGTACAGAAATATATTTTTGGAAAATGAGCAAAGGCACCCATTTAACAAAGGATGATTTTAGAAGCATCTAGGAATTGGTTTCACTGGATTTGGAGTTGAGATGATTTTCCTATGAATTTGCAAAGTTGTCAAATATGAAGAAATGGCTCAATATTTTGTGGGGTATAGAAAGTATTAATAAAAATGTTCATAAACTAACTTATGAACTTAGATGCATCTAGGAATTTGAATCAAAAATGGGCTCTCTGTGATTTTCTGAAGTTCATCACAGAAATAGGAAAAATAGGGTTTGGTAAATATTTGTGAAGGAACGCTCTCTGGAAAAATGTGCATGTTGCATCATCAGGTAGATCATGATTTATAGAGTCACTAGAAATTTGAATCATCAAATTTGGAGTCCATTTGAATTGTTTATAAATTTTTGAAGTCTACAAAAAAAGAAAAAGGAGAGGGATTTACCTAAATGGGCCAAATCTGGGCGGCAGCAGAGTGCACCGGGCGAGGGATAGCGGCGGTGCTACTGGGCCGGCCCAGCGGCTCGGCCACGTGCGCGGAGTGGTGGTGACGTAGAAGGCGTACTCGAGGAAATACGCCTTCCTCGAGCGAAGGCGTCAGCGAGCAGAGGCCGTGTTCACTTAACTCATGGGCCCGCCCCACTGTGCCGCTGACGAGTGGGGCCCACCTGTCGGGTTCATCCCCAACCTCCCGCTCGAACAGAGCAGAGGCAAGGGGCGGCGTCAGCGGCGATTTGCCGGCGCCACAGGGCATCTCCGGCGATGCTCTGCCCACCGGCGGACTCAGCGGGACAAGGCGCACCTGTCCATGTGCTGCACGCACGCGCCGATGCTCGGAGTTGAGCAGGGCTTCGAGTCCAGCGGATGGCGGCGGGGGGCTTGGTGGTGGCGCCCGCTTTGGCTGCGGAGGAGGGGTCCTAGGGTGTTGGGGAGGTTAGTGGAGGCTTGGGGGTGCCACGGACCGGTTCAGAGGAGGAAGGGAGGCCGGGGCGGCTCGAATTTTGAGCGCGGGTCCGAGGCGGCAATGGCGGCAGAGGAGGAGGGAGAAGGCACGGGAGGAGGAGTGGGTTGGTCCGGGGGTGCAGGGGAGGGAGAGTGAGTAGTTGGAGAGAATAGGAGGCTCGGGGGTGGCCTTATACTGGCACGGCTGGGAGGTGCCGTAGGCGGGGCGCACGGCCACGGCCCGTGGCGTTTCCATAGGCCAAAAGGGTGCTCTGGCGCGCTCCTGGGGTGTTCGTGGGCGTGGCCTAGGCCGATAGGAGAGGAGAGAGGGAGCAGGGCGAGCTCCAGGAGGTCCCGCACGAGTGCGGCGACTGGTGGACGCGAGCGGCGCTCGGGCACGCGTGACAGAGGTCGCCGGAGAGAGAAGGAGGAGGGGGACAGGGGTTTAGCGTGACGCAGACGTCGATGCACATTGTCGGGCGCGCTGGGGAGGCCCGAGGTGGCCGGGAGTGCTTGGTCGTGGGCGGCTACAGTGCCAGAGCGCACTGTAGCGCGCTCCAGAGCATGTCTTTGGCCGGCATGGCCATTGTTTTGGCAATGTGGGCGCGGCCACTATTGTCTGGTAGTGCTAGGGGGTAGTAAAGAAGTGTGGAGAGGCATTGGATGCCCTGGAGAGCCAGTAGGAGAGGAGAGATGTTGAGGGAGAGAGAGAAAATGGCTGTCCAGAGAGAGGAAGTGGGGTTTTACCCCCCCATTAATTGATCTGAACACTTGTCATTGTTACTGAAGGTATAAGGGGGCTAGGATTAGCTGTGGTACAAAGTTGAGCCCATGGAGATTAGTGGAAGGGGTCAAAATGGTGTTTTTGGAAAAATGGCAGAAGGTGTTTGATGTAGGTTTGGGCAAGCAAATGAACTCCATTTGCTATAATACTCAACAGGATGGAATGACACTTAGAAATATGGTGTGACACCAAATTTGAGCTCATTTGGGAAAAGTTGCCAATGTGACTTTGGTAAACCCTAGAAATTAGCAGAAATGGCTTTACCAAGATTTAGTCATGCAAATCAATTCTCCTTGATGCACCACTTGGTCTAGTATCATCATTTGAGGTTCTGAACATTTCCACAAAAGTTGAGATCAAAAGGAGAAAGTTGCCAATGTAGAGTTGTTCAAATTTGGTTCTGGACAGGAAGGGTTTTGGGGCACTTTGATCAAGATAAAATTATCTCCAACTTGTGCCATTTGGTCTAGATGCATTAATACACCATTTGAGAATGTGCACCAAGTTTGAGAGCATTTGGACATGTTTGACAGTGCAAAGCTGTTCAAACTTGAAAAAGGACAGAAGTGGTTTTGAGAGGGTTTGATGGGGTTATACTGTTCTCCATGACATGATACTTGTCAAGATCATCAAAAATGTCATATGTGAGATTCTAGAATTTCCTTGGAATTTTTGGAGAATATTACCTTTGTAAATATTTCAAAAGCTTGAAATATCCAGAAAGGGTTTTTGAGGGGTTTGACCAATAGTTTGAACATGACCATGTGTTGAAACTCTTATATATGGAAAATATATGTCCACTGAGTTTCCCTAATTTTTGCCAAATATTTTTGAAACAATAAAATAATTTTTCCCTATTAAAGACCATTTCTGGCCTTAAGAAAAAGCTTTTAAATAAAATAGGAAAATAACTTTTAAAATTATATTTTTGTGGTTTCTGGGTATCCTATATCTAATAGGAGTCAAATATATTTTTGGAAAGATTTTTACTACCCTTAATTAAGTACTTGCAGTGCAAACCTCAATTCAGGGGTTTTTGGAAAACTAATTTTAGAAAATACTTTTTGGCCAAATTAATTTTACAAGAAATTATTTTTATGTCCTATACACATGGCATGATCATTGGGAAAGGTTTTTGGAGCAAGGAGATGAAGTATAGGAGTTGGAGGATTTGTTTGATTTTTAGAGCACTTGCAACCAGCAAACAAAAATCCAATCAAGCAATGTCCAAAACACTCAAAAGTTTTTGTCAAACCACATTTTATCATGATTTATCATCTTAAGTGTTGTGCCATGAAAATCAGGGTGTGACATGTGCGATGATAACTTCCGCACTTAGATCATTCTGCACACGTCCATTTTTCATTATGCATGTCATTCTGCTTGCTATATCATTTCATGCATGATGAATTATCTTCATAAGTTGAAGTGGATCTCCACAAGTACAACCTGCCATGTGCATTTGCATTCCAAAAGCAAATTACTTATATGCACATCTTCAGGGGGAGCCCTTGCAACTTATGAAGACAATTCCCTATCCTTACAATTTCACATACTTTATCCCCGTTGAAAACTTCAACCAGTTTGTCATCAATCACAAAAAAGGGGGAGATTGTAAGTGCATCTAGTGCCACCCCTAGTTCGTTTTGGAGTATTGACTACAAAGTTGGTTGAGGGACTAATGCGTTTGTGAGAATTGCAGGATAACGCAGGTAGTGTCCCTCATTGATTCGGTTTACCTACCGGAGATGACCCCTAAAAATGTATGTAGACATTGAAGACAATGGTGGTATGAGAAGATATTCATATTGAAGACTATGACATGAGAAGACATCGTTTGAAGACTTTGGAGCGCGAAGACTATGTGGTTTCGTTGTTTCCTTTTCTTCTTTGTTGAGTCATAGGAACCACCGTACTGTTAAGTGGGGTCCAAGTGAACTAAGTCAGAGTGAGTGATGTGATGCTCAACCCAAATCCTATGTCTTCGAGCGAAGACAATGAGAGCAAATCTTATCCAGAGCTGGATGAGTCAGCTTTGCTTGTAGCCCAAGTAAAGTTGTCGCGTGTGTTTGAAATCTGACCGTTGGAACACGTGTCAGTTCCTTAGTGACCCGGGGTCATTTTGGACAAATCAGGTCGGGTTGCCTAGTGGCTATAAATAGCCCACCCCCTACACCATAAATTGGTGGCTGCTCAGAGTTTGTGCACGCCTTTTGTCGTTTGAGAGCAACCCACCTCGAAGCAATTGAGAGAGAAAGTTCCTTGCAAGTACAAAGCCCAAACACCCAGAGCCAAAGAGTGTTAGGCATCACTGAAGTCTTTCTGTCTATGTGACCTGAAGACTTATTACACTTGAGGACTATGAATCCTCTAGCCGGTTAGGCGTCGCATTCTGAGCATCCAAGAGTCATTCTGGATTGCCGGTGAACGAAGTCTGTGAAGGTTTGGAAGTCTCCCTTGAAGACTTACCAGAGTGATTGGGGGAGGACTGGGTGTCCTTAGCTCAAGGGGAATAAGGTGAAGACACGGTCTTCTGAGTTAAATCTCAGCCTCCCTAACCAGACGTACAGTTGTCAAAGCAACTGGAACTGGTCCAACAAATCATGTGTCTTCAACAAGCAACTGGTTCTATCCCTTCCAACCTTACTTAAGTTTGTCTTCGTGAAGTCAATGCCTATCTGTGTATCTGTTTGACTTCATTGCTTGGCTACTATTGTTGATTGGCTTCATACTATCTTCCATCGTGATCCTTACTATCTAACTGCTATTAGTCCTGTACTTTCACATCATTACATACTTGACTATGGCTTGTTTAGCGTAGTTTATCTTCCGCTGCATATCAATTAGGTTATTTCTGTTGTTTGTCTTCGAAACTTCCAAGTTTTGAAGACTTTCATAAAAATCGCCTATTCACCCCCCCCCTCTAGTCGATACTAGCACTTTCACGTGCACCAAGGGGCGTAGAGCAGCACGTTTCCTCTTTGGTGCAAAGGAGGGAAGCGTAGGTATGGAGTCCCAAGGAATCTGCCAAAGGTTGCCATTTGCTTGCAACAAGACCAGGACCGCCAGAATGGTAGGATGGATGTCATTGCTAAGCCCACCACGATGTCACGATCAGAAGCTTTGCAGGCGAAGACCACCTTTCGTCAGGATCAGATGTACTTCTTGTCCCCTTTCAAATTTGGTCGTTGTGGGATCCCTTCCCTCGTAAGTTTTGGAGGAAGACGACCAAGGCCACTATAAATATAGCATAGCCACCACCGTAGAAAGCATAGGGTGATCAGCTCATCGAATCCCCAAGAGCTCATCACAAGAACACGCCTCCTGAGGATGTTCTTCCACATGTACTAGTTCATCCTTAGCCCCCCGCGAGACTAATCGACCACAAAGCAGGAGTTGGGTATTACACCGCAAGGTAGCCCAAACCTGGGTAACCTACCATGTCTTTCTCCTTCTTGTTCATCGTGCTAGGTCGTGAGAGCAGTGGATCGATCGGCTTGAGAGGTTGAGTTCTTCGCACACGCCCCTGAGTTCAAACCTTTCTAGGGTCTGCCGAGCCCGGAATCCGACATTTGGCGCTAGGCAGGAAGCATGGCGAAGCCTCTCTTCCGGTAGTTGCTTCGCCACCGATCCTCTGTTCTCATGGCGGACGCTCATCAAGTTCGTGCCGAGTGCCGGGTAGCCCTCGCGACGCGCGTCGCTCAGACGGCACCCGCAGGCAATGGTGCTCCTCGCTGCTTCCCGTTGCCCATGGTCAACGCTGCAACCGGCCGTGCAGTCGATGAGCAGCAGGATTCGTCGCTGCCACCCTCCGTGCGACGCGATGGCCGCACCGCCACTCTATCACTGACCACGGCCGCTACTTTGTCCTCCCACGCCCGTCACGGGCCGGCGACCGCACAGTAGGCGATGCTCATGGCATGTGAGCTTCTGTGCTACAGTCCTGCCGATGACCTCTATGTGGATTGCTTGGACTGCATCGCCGAGCTCGTCAGTGTTGCTGGAGAGGCTCCTGCGCTGTCCCGTTTGGTGCCTCCGCCACAGCCCCAGGTGGGTGACGTAGCTCACGACGTGCCTCCTCCTCCTCAACGGCAAGATGTCGACCTAGAGCCAAGGCACGATGCCCCCCAGCACAACCAGCCGAGCAGGGCGCCCGCTCGCGATGAAGAAAGCTAGTGGGTCGTGCAGTGGCCTCAGGGCGAGGCGCTTGCACTCCCATCTCCTCCTGCACCCCAGTGTCAAGACCATGTGTAGCCCAAGGTGGTTGCGCGCGGGTGTCAGACCTGGCTCTCCCTTCGTGGTGAGCCCCCGTGGCCATGGCGGGATGCCGGGCGTTCACTCCAGAGGTTCCACATGTCGTCTGGCCTGGCAAGTTCAAGCCGGATCTGCCTCCACACTACGACGACACCTCCGACCTGGCCGAGCTCCTTCATCTCGACGAGCTAAGCATCAAGGCAGCGAGTGGTGACGAGAAGGTCATGGAGAACTGGTTCCCCATGGCCCTCAAGGATGGCGCTCGCTCGTGGCTCCTGAACCTCCCGGTGGGGTCAATCTCCTCCTGGGACGAGTTGCGAGAGCGCTTCTTCGCAAACTTCCAAGGCACCAACGATTGGGCTCCTGTGGCTGCGACCCGCGACACATCAAGCAACAACCAGGAGAGACCTTGCACAAATACATCTAGCGCTTCACCAACGTTTGCCTCAAGATCCCCAAGGTGCCGGACGAGGCCATTATCTCAGCGTTCACTGATGGCATCCGGGACGTCAAGATGAAGGAGGAGCTCGCCATACACGAGGACCTATGCTCGGCTTTGGAGATGTTCAATATGGCAACCAGACGCGCGAGGGCAGAAGAAGGCCGTCTCTAGCTCCTCGACCTCCCTGAAGTCGATCCTGAAGACAAGAAGGCGAAGTTGAAGGATGTGAAGCGCTAGGGCCCGGTGGTGCTCGCGGACGATCCTGACATGAAGCGCGGCTGTGATCACCCCGAGTCCTCCAAAGGCAACCACTCGTTCTGCATCTTCCACAACATGCACAACCACAACACCAACGACTGCCAAGAGCTCAGGGCTATCTGGGACGGGCGCCTTTGCCGTCACCCTAAGCGCAACGACCATGGCTACTACTGTGGAGGAGGTCGCGGCTGAGGCCGCTGGGACGATCGTGGCCCCTGTCTGGGCTGGCGTGACTAGCCTCTTGAAGACCGCTGGCATGAACAGCCTTGCCACGGTCCATGGCTGGATCAGCCTCATGAGGAACGTCCTCAGGGCAATGCTGACCTCCCTCCGTTGCCACCGCCACCAAGAAGGAACGATGACCACCACCAGGATGATGGTGCTGGGGGCTTCCAAGAGCCTCATGCTATCTCCTGCATCCTGGGAGGTGCTCAGGCCCCTGCCTCCCATCGCATCTTCAAGAAGTTCGCTCGTGAGGTTAACGCGGCCCTCCCCAAGCTCGAGGCGTCACATCCGCTCAGGTGGTCCAAGAATGCCATCACTTTCGACTCTTCGGACCAGCTCAAGTGCGTGGCCACTTCAGGCGCGCTCCCCATGCTCTGCTCACCTACCATCAAAAACGTTCTCATCACCAAGACATTCTTAGATGGCGGCGCTGGGCTCAATGTCCTCTTCGTCGAGACACTTGACAGACTCCAGGTGCCACATGACCAGCTTCAGACCACCAAGCCATTCTCAGGGGTGACCGACGGCTACATGCACCCCATCGGGCAGATTCGTCTCCCCGTCACCTTCAGCAAGCAGGACAACTACTGCACGGAGCTCATCGACTTTGACATCGCTCAAATTCGCCTGCCGTACAATGCCATCCTCGGGTACCCAGCCCTCACCAAGTTCATGGCGGCAACGCACCACGACTACAATGTCCTCAAGATGCCAGGAAGCAGCGGCATCATCACGGTCGCCTGTGATGAGAAGGACACGGTGTGCTCCCTCGAGCGTGCCTGCCAGGCTGCTGCAGTCGAGAACTCGCATGGTGAGGGCACCACCCTTCCCCCTGAGGTTGTCCCCAAGAATAAGAAGCAACTCCTCTTCATGGGCACTCAGGAGGCCAGTGTTCCCGAGATCGTGACTCAGGCCCCGCGCCCTCTGCTGGGGCACCTTTCCCTCTCACATAGGAAGGCGCGCCCGGTGCCCCCCTTAGGTTGGGCTCGGGGCTCTTCTCTAGAAGGCCTCTGACCTGGCCAGCGTCACGAGGGAGGCGTTCGGGCACTATGTGGAGGCGTGCTTCAACGCGCGCTTCCAGGAGCAAGGCACAGGGCGCGAGGCACCAAGCATGCAGGAGTTCATCACCAGGGCAATCGAGGATCTTCAGGAGGCATGGGCAATGCGAGGCGAGCGACGACCTGCGTCACTCAATGCAGTTGCTGCCCAGGACGCAGGCAGCAAGCAGCGCATATGCATCAACATCACGGGCCTCAACAAAGATGCTTCTCAGGAGCTCTTCTGGCCATCTAGCGTCAGCCGGTGTGGAGGCCACCCCCACAGCTACGTCTGCATGCCATTAGGCCTTCCGGGCGTGGCTGCCTTGCTCGAGCGATGCATCTGTGGTGTTCTAGCGTCTCGTGAAGCCAGGTGCTAGGCAGTCCTGATAGAGGAGGAGCCAGATCCTCTAGAGCCCCAGAGGCTCAGGAACCTGCTAGCTCATGAGGAGCAACATCTGCGGCGCACATCTCCAGCTACTTCAACACTTCTAGTCCAGTGTTGCCAGGTGACTTTTTAGTTCATTCAATTGAGGGTACCCCTTGGGCTGCATTATCCTCAAGCTGTATGGGTCCGCCCCGCAGAATGTATCTTTTTGTGCATCTATCAGAACTGATTTCACCCTTTTACAAGCTGCTTTATGCTATTACCGGCATCATGTCCATTGCCCTGTGATACGTCTCCAACGTATCTACTTTTCCAAATACTTTTGCCCTTGTTTTGGACTCTAACTTGCATGATTTGAATGAAACTAACCCAGACTGACGCTGTTTTCAACAGAACTGCCATGGTGTTATTTTTGTGCAGAAACAAAAGTTCTCGAAATGACCTGAAAATCCATGGAGATTACTTTTGGAAAATATAAAAATACTGGCGAAAGAATCAAGGCCAGGGGGCCCACACCCTGTCCACGAGGGTGGGGGGAGCGCCCCCTCCCCCTGGGTGCGCCCCCTGCCTCATGGGCCCCCTGATGGCCACCGACCTCAGCTGCAACTATATATATTTGCTTTCGTGGAGAAAAAAATTAGAGAGAAAGTTTCATCCCGTTTCATGATATGGAGCCTCCGCCAAGCCCTAATCTCTCTCGGGAGGGCTGATCTGGACTCCATTCGGGGCTCCGGAGAGGGGGATTCGTTGCCGTCGTCATCATAAACCATCCTCCATCACCTATTTCTTGATGCTCACCGCCGTGTGTGAGTAATTCCATCGTAGGCTTGCTGGACGGTGATGGGTTGGGTGAGATTTACCATGTAATCAAGTTAGTTTTGTTAGGGTTTGATCCCTAGTATCCACTATGTTCTGAGATTGATTTTGCTATGACTTTGCTATGCTTAATGCTTGTCACTAGGGCCCGAGTGCCATGATTTCAGATCTGAACCTATTATGTTTTCATGAATATATGTGAGTTCTTGAACCTATCTTGCAACTCTATAGTCACCTATTAGGTGTTATGATCCGACAACCCCGAAGCGACAATAATCGGGATACTTCTTGGTGATGACCGTAGTTTGAGGAGTTCATGTATTCACTATGTGTTAATGCTTTGGTTCGGTACTCTATTAAAAGGAGGCCTTAATATCCCTTAGTTTCCCTTAGGACCCCGCTGCCACGGGAGGGTAGGACAAAAGATGTCATGCAAGTTCTTTTCCATAAGCACGTATGACTATATTCGGAATACATGCCAACATTACATTAATGAACTAGAGCTAGTTCTGTGTCACCCTATGTTATAAGGATTACATGAGGAATCACATCCAACATAATTATCCATCACTGATCCAATGCCTACGAGCTTTTCACATATTGTGCTTTGGTTATTTACTTTACCGTTGCTACTGTTACAATCACTTCAAAACTGCTACTGTTACTTTTGCCACTATTACCATTACTATCATACTACTTTGCTACTAAATACTTTGCTGCAGATACTAAGTTATCCAGGTGTGGTTGAATTGACAACTCAACTGCTAATACTTGAGAATATTCTTTGGCTCCCCTTGTGTCGAATCAATAAATTTGGCTTGAATACTCTACCCTCGAAAACTATTGCAATCCCCTATACTTGTGGGTTATCAAGACTATTTTCTAGCGCCGTTGCCTGGGAGCATAGCTCTATTCTTTGAGTCACTTGGGATTTATATCTGCTGATCACTATGAAGAACTTGAAAGACGAAAGAACTAAGATTTTTCCCTCAACTACGAGTGGAGGTAAGGAACTGCCATCTAGCTCTGCACTAGATTCTTCTTCTATTTTGAGTAAGCTTGCGACACCTAAACCTGCTACTGCGATGAATTCTGATATGTCGCATGTTATTGATTATGCCACTTCTACTATGCATGATGCTTATGATGAAACTACTTCTATGCTTGATACTACCTTGCCATTAGGTGAATTTCTAGATGAACAACTTGCTAGGGTTAGAGAGAATGATATTATTGAAGATAGTGACGCTGAAGGTTCTCCCCCTAAATATGAATTGCTTGTTGTTCCTAAGGGTTATGTTATGGATGAAGAAGCTGCTAGAGCTACTCTTGCTTGTAATGATAGATCTGATCTTAAGAAGTTATTAGCTAAATGGAAGCAGGAATCTCTGAATGCTAGAATGAAATATGAACCTGCTTTTGCTAGTTCACCTATTTTTGTTACTGATAAGGATTATGAATTCTCTGTTGATCCTGAGATAATTACTTTGGTTGAATCTGATCCTTTTTATGGCTATGAATCTGAAACTGTTGTGGCACATCTTACTAAGTTAAATGATATAGCCACCCTGTTCACTAATGATGAGAAGTCTCGCTATTATTATATCCTTAAGATATTTCCGTTCTCATTAAGGGGTGATGCTAAAACTTGGTTTAATTCTCTTGATCCTGGTTGTGTGCATAGTCCCCAACATATGATTTATTACTTCCCTGCTAAATATTTCCCTGCTCATAAGAAACAAGCTGCCTTGAGGAAAAAATATAATTTTGTGCAAATCGAAGAAGAGAATCTCCCACAAGCTTGGGGGAGGCTTCTCCAATTGCTTAATGCTTTGCCTGATCATCCTCTTAAGAAAAATGAAATACTTGATATCTTTTATAGTGGACTAACCGATGCTTCCAAGGACCACTTGGATAGTTGTGCTGGTTGTGTTTTCAGGAAAAGAACAGTCGACCAAGCTGAATTGTTATTAAATAATATGTTGACTAATGAAAATAACTGGACTCTTCCGGAGCCAATTCCTGAGCCAATTGAGCCAACTCCTGAGCCTATTCCTAAACCAACTCCAAAGAAAAGGGGAGTTCTATTTCTCACTCCTGAAGATATGCAAGAGGCAAAGAAATCAATGAAAGAAAAAGGTATTAAAGCTGAAGATGTTAAGAATTTACCTCCTATTGAAGAAACACATGGTCTTAATATACCGCCTATTGAAGAAACACATTGTCTTGATAACCCAACACAGGTAGTAAAGGTAAATTCTCTCTATAGATATGATAAGGTTGAAATCCCATCTACTAAATTTCCTAGCCAATGTTTAGATGAATTTGATGACTTTATGGCTAGACAAGAAAGTTTTAATGCTTATGTTGGTAGAGAATTAAAAAGTAATGCTTACATGATTGGACGCTTGGGTGATTATATGGCTAGAGTTAAAGGTGAACTTAAACTCATTAGCAAATATGCTTCTATGGTTACCACTCAAGCGGAGCAAGTACTTAAAGCTCAAAGTGATTTGCTCGATGAATTAAATAATAAACATTATTTTGCTATTAGAGTGGCTACTAGAACTGGTAGAATGACTCAGGAACCTTTGTATCCTGAATGCCACCCTAATAGAATCGAGCAGAATTCTCAGAGAAATAATTTAGATGCACCTAGTCCTTCTAAAAAGAAGAAAAATAAAAATGATAGGACTTTGCATGTTTCTAGTGAACCTTTTATAGACACACCTAAGAATCCCAATGATATTTCTATTTCTGATGCTGAAACACAATCTGGTGATGAACATGAACCTTGTGATAATGTTAATAATTATGTTCATGTTGATGCTCAACCTAGTAATAATAATGATGTAGAGATTGAACCTGCTATTGATCTTGATAACCCACAATCAAAGAATCAACGTTATGATAAGAGACTTTGTTTCTAGGAAGCACGGTAAAGAAAGAGAACCATGGGTTCAGAAACCCATGCCTTTTCCTCCCAAACCATCCAAGAAAAAGGATGATGAGGATTTTGAGCGCTTTGCTGAAATGATTAGACCTATCTTCTTACGTATGCTCTTAACTGATATGCTTCAAGTAAATCCTTATGCTAAATAGATGAAGGATATCATTACAAATAAAAGAAAGATACTAGAAGCTAAAATTTCCACCATGCTTGCTAATTACACTTTTAAGGGTGGAATACCAAAGAAACTCGGAGATCCAGGAGTACCAACTATACCATGCTCCATTAAAAGAAACTATGTTAAAACTGCTTTATGTGATCTTGGAGCCGGTGTTAGTGTTATGCCTCTCTCTTTATATCGTAGACTTGAATTGAATAAGTTGACACCTACTGAAATATCTTTGCAAATGGCTGATAAATCAACTGCTATACCTGTCGGTATTTGTGAGGATGTGCCTGTTATGGTTGCAAATGTCAGTATCTTAATGGACTTTGTTATTCTTGATATTCCCGAGGACGATAGTATGTCGATTATCCTTGGTACACCCTTTTTGAATACTACAGGGGCTATTATCGATCGCAACAAAGGCAATGTCACTTTTCATGTTAATGGTAATGAGCATACGGCACACTTTCCGAGGAAACAACCTCAAGTTCATTGCATCAATTCTATTGGAAAAATTCCAACTATCATTATTGGAGGTTTTGAGTTTCCTCTTCCTAATGTCAAGAAAAAATATGATATTCTTATTATTGGGGATGTTCATATCCCCGTTGAGGTAACCTAGTGTTATTCGAAATTTCTCCAGTTCCATGTTATTCGGAATGAGTTTGTTAACAAGACTTGATCAACGTTGTTAGTGATTCCTTTTGATGATCATGAGATGGATGAAACTAGAAGGCACAACCTTCTGTACCCTCTTTTTACTTTCTGTTATTTAGAATAAATAAGGCAAAAATAGTATTATCCGTCTGTTTTCTGAATTATCCATGCAATAAAAAATATCCCAAAAATAAAAATTCTCCAAATGCCCTGCAAATTTAGTATGATGTTTTATGGAATATTTGAGAATTTTAGGCACTAAGAACACTGAAGGGGAGCAAGCACCTGGCCACGAGGGTCCAGGGCGCGCCCACCCTTACTGGGCACGCCCCCATGCCTCGTGGGCCCATGGTGGCCGCCTCCACTTATTCCTGCACCCACACACTACATCTTCCTCCCAAAAAAATCCCCATCCAGCTCAAGGATGAGTTCTAACTCCTTTTGCTGCGATTTTCGATCTCCTTGGTCAAAGCCCCATTCGCAAAACTGCTTTGGGAGATTGTTCCTTGGTATGTGACTCCTCCAATGGTCCAATTAGCTTTTATTCTAGTTCTTTATTCATTGCAAATTTTGGCTGCCTAGGTGACCATGTTCTTGAGCCTGCATGTTAAGTTTATGAGGTCCCAAGTAATTCTAATGCATGATATAGGCTCTAGGCACTTGTGGGAGTAGTTGCTACAAATTTTATTAAGTTTGATTCACTTTTATTTTGATTTACTAAAAATTTCAGAAATTTTTAGAAAATGATGAGAAGTCTATTGAGGGGCTCTTCTAGCCAAGGCTCCAAGGATAAACAAGCTAAGGAGAAAGAAAAGGCCAAGTATAATCTTCCTCGCGTAGCGGAAGTAAGGCTGTGTGAATGGCCTTGTGATAATTTCTTGAGAGCAGCCGGGATTTATGAAGACTTTTATTCTTTGGCTGATAATGCGGGCCTCACCAACTTCCTCCATGACCGGATCGAACAGTATATCTTACTCACCAATACTTTCATGCAAAACTTTTACTATTATCCTAAGAATTCACCTCCTTCAGTATCTTTTCATTTATATGATGAGGCTATGGAAATGTCATTACGTAATTTTTGCGCGGTTTGTAGAATACCCTTCGAGGGCAGCTTAGATGAACCACATCGTAAAGATGTGGAGGATTTATTGATACTATTACTTTAGGGGAATCGAGGAAGGTTTACGATGCAAGAATAACAAGCATACATTTCACTATTTTACGATACTTTGCCATATTTGTTAGTCGATGCTTAATTGGTCGCGGAAACTGTGGAAACCTCAGTGTTCCTGATATTATTATTCTGTTCCATGGCTTATTTTGTGATAACTCTTTTAGAATGGGTGCCGTTAGTGCTAAACGATTAAGCCTGAACCGTACCAAGGGCCCCATCTTTGGAGATATCTATGCTGCACGCCTTGCTAAATATTTCGAGATACCTATTAGGCATTATGAGAAAGAGGAGACACTTTTGCCTCTTACCTTTTTATATTACACGAGCATGGTAGCGCATGATGAGAAGATGCTTTTGTATAAACTGAGATTTAATAAGAAACGCAATGAGATTATTAACCTTCCTACAACTTCTTTGTTTGATTTAACTGCAGGCCACTACCTCGTCTTGCCGACGGCTGTGTACGCACATCGAGGCTAGACATCCGCTCCAGAGCATGAGTGGGAACCATCACTGGACCCTTATCGTCCATCATCTTATAAGTGGGATCCGAAGGAGATCACCAGCCAATGGTACCCTGATGACACTCCTCAGTACACTGGGGAGAGTAGCCGTTATCCATGGCAATAGACCAACTTAGGCCAAAAGCCTAAGCTTGGGGGAGTACGTATTTCTCACCGACATTACATTCACGTTCAGACACTTATTCTAGATGTCAGTGTTCATACTTTTTCATTGTATTATCCATGCTAGTTTAATTTCTTTTCCAGCTTTGTTTTTGTGTGTTTGATAAACCTTAAGAAAAACCAAAAAAATTAGTTAGTTTAATTTCCATGCTTGTAGTAGTAATTAAAATGAAAACCCAAAAAGATTTCTCGTTCTTATTTTACTTGTTGGGAGCTTTTCCCGTGTAAATAGTTTTATTTTCTTTTCTTTCCATTGGGGGTCGAGAGGAGAAGACCATAATGAAAATGTTTAGTGGCTCTCATATGCATGATTGTTGATTTAACCAAGAGCCCATATTACCTTGTCTTCTCCCTTGAATTGAATGCTTGCAAATTCCAGCTTAGTCCAATGCACGTGCACTATTATTATTATACACACCGTTCGGTCGTGCAAGTGAAAGGCAATAATGACGATATATGATGGACTGATTGACATCAGAGAAGCTGGTATGAACTCGACCTCTTTTGTTTTTGTAAATATGATGGAGTTCATCGTTCCTGATTCAGCCTATTATAAATAAGCATGTTTCCAATGACAATTAGAGATTATAGTTGCTTATGCCATGCTTAATTATCTAGAAGCTTATAATGGTTTACCTTGCGTGCCAATATGCTATTAAAATGGTTGTGATGTGGTATGATAGGGTGGTATCCTCCTTTGAATGATTCGAGTGACTTGACTTGGCACATGTTCATGCATGTAGTTAAAACAAATCAACATAGACTTCACGATATTTATGTTCATGGTGGATTATATCCTACACATGCTTGCGCTCAGTGTTGGTTAATTTTAATGCATGTTCATTACTGTTGTCACTCTCTCAGTTGGTCGCTTCCCAGTCTTTTGCTAGCCTTAACCTGTACTAAGCGGGATTACTGCTTGTGCATCCAAACTCCATAAGCCCCAAAGTTATTCCATATGAGTCCACCATACCTTCCTATATGCGGTATTTACCTGCCATTCCAAGTAAATTTGTATGTGCCAAACTCCAAATCTTCAAATGAAATTCTGTTTTGTATGCTCGAAGAGCTCATGTATCAACTAGGGCTCTCTATATCTTCCATTCTAGGTGGGTTATTCTCAAGAGGAGTGGACTCCACTCCTCATTCGCGAGAAAATTGCTGGTAACCGGGATGCCTAGTCACATGATCAAAAAGAGCAAAACAAATCAAAATAATTAAACAAAACTCCCACAGGGCTGTTGCTAGTTGGAGGCACTCGTTGTTTCGAGCAAGCCATGGATTGATGCTTGTTTGTGGTGGGGGAGTATAAACTTTACCATTCTGTTTGGGAACCGCCTATAATGTATGTAGCATGGAAGATATCGAGATCTCATAGTTGTTGCATTGACAGTGAAAGTATACCGCTCAAAATGTTATTCATCTCTATTTTTAAAATCGAGCTCTGGCACCTCTACAAATCCCTGCTTCCCTCTGTGAAGGGCCTATCTATTTACTTTTATGTTGAGTCATCACCCTCTTATTAAAAAGCACCCGTTTGAGAGCACCTTTGTCATTTGCATGCATTACCATTAGTCTATATTGGGTATGACTTGACTGGATCTCTTTTACCATGAATTACAATGTTTAGTCAGTCCTTGATCTTTAAAGGTGCTTTGCATTTATGTTTTGCGGTATCAGAAAGGGCTAGCGAGATACCATCTTGTTATATCATATTATGATTGTTTTGTGAAAGTGTTGTCATCAAAGTTTTATTATTATTGCTCGCTAGTTGATTATGCCATTGATATGAGTAAACATGAGGCCTAAGTGTTATTGTGAATATGGTTAGTTCATAATCTTCACTGAAAACTTGAATGCTTGCTTAGATATTTACAACAACAAGAGCAAACAGAGTTTGTAAAAGTTTTTCTTTATCACTTTCAGTTTATCAACTGAATTGCTTGAGGACAAGCAAAGGTTTAAACTTGGGTGAGTTGATATGTCTCCAACGTATCTACTTTTCCAAACACTTTTGACCTTGTTTTGGACTCTAACCTGCATGATTTGAATGAAACTAACCCGGACTGACGTTATTTTCAGCAGAACTACCATGGTGTTATCTTTGTGCAGAAACAAAAGTTCTCGGAATGACCTGAAAATCCACGAAGATTACTTTTGGAAAATATAAAAAATACTGGCGAAAGAATCAAGGCCAGGGGGCCCACACCCTGTCCACGAGGGTGGAGGGGTACGCCCCCTCCCCCTGGGCGTGCCCCCTGCCTCGTGGGCCCCCTGGATGGACACCGACCTCAACTCCAAATCTATATATTTGCTTTCGCAGAGAAAAAAATCAGAGAGAAAATTTCATCACGTTTTACGATACAGAGCCGCCACCAAGCCCTAATCTCTTTCGGGAGGGCTGATCTAGAGTCCGTTCGGGGCTCCAGAGAGGGGGATTCGTCGCCGTTGTCATCATCAACCATCCTCCATCACCAATTTCGTGATGCTCACCGCCGTGCATGAGTAATTCCATCATAGGCTTGCTGGACGGTGATGGGTTGGATGAGATTTACCATGTAATCAAGTTAGTTTTGTTAGGGTTTGATCCCTAGTATCCACTATGTTCTGAGATTGATGTTGCTATGACTTTGCTATGCTTAATGCTTGTCACTAGGGCCTGAGTGCCATGATTTCAGATCCGAACCTATTATGTTTTCATGAATATATGTGAGTTCTTGATCCTATCTTGCAAGTCTATAGTCACCTATAATGTGTTATGATCCGACAACCCCGAAGTGACAATAATCGGGATATTTCTCGGTGATGACCGTAGTTTGAGGACTTCATGTATTCACTATGTGTTAATGCTTTGGTCTGGTACTCTATTAAATGGAGGCCTTAATATCCCTTAGTTTCCATTAGGACCCCGCTGCCACGGGAGGGTTGGACAAAAGATGTCGTGCAAATTATTTTCCATAAGCACGTATGACTATATTCGGAATACATGCCTACATAACATTGATGAACTTGAGCTAGTTCTGTGTCACCCTATGTTATAAATATTACATGAGGAATCGCTACCGACATAATTATCCATCACTGTTCCAATGCCTACGAGCTTTTCGCATATTGTGCTTTGCTTGTTTACTTTACTGTTACTACTGTTACAATCACTACAAAACTGCTACTATTACTTTTGCCACTGTTACCATTACTATCATACTACTTTGCTGCAGATACTAAGTTATCCAAGTGTGGTTGAATTGACAACTCAACTGCTAATACTTGAGAATATTCTTTGGCTCCCCTTGTGTCGAATCAATAAATTTGGGTTGAATACTCTACCCTCAAAAACTGTTGCGATCCCCTATACTTGTGGGTTATCACCCTATTATTTGCGAGTCCGCCCCGCACGGCCCCCGTGCGCTGGTAAGCCGCCTTGAGTTCGTCCCACAATGGGGGCTGTTGGCACATCGCCCGTGCATGGGTCCGTCCCTACGACGCTGAAAAACCCTGAGAGACCGAGCGCTGGCTGACGTCCAGCTCCGCACACGTCACCTCACGAGGTTCTCAGTGCATTCACATTCTCGCGGAAGGATCGCCCTATTGAATGCCATGCTTCGTCCCTCCCGCTAACCTGCTGGAACCTCCTGACCTGGTGTTGTGGGTCGCGATCACTCCAAGGCGCCTATGCGATGCCAGCCATCCCATTCCTCCGCCCAATTTGCTTGTGCGTTAAAGGGGGAGACTTTGAGCATCATGCCTCAGGGTTCCCTACTGGCCCCCGAGCTCTCACCCCCAGGCATAGCGACCTGGCATACCAGCGGTGGTTGAGCCTTGCTCGGGAGCTGGGACCCGTGGACGTAGAACACCTGCTGAGGGGAGGGGCAGGGGTCGATGCGAGTCTCTCATAGGGAATGCCGCGGCTGTGGAAAGGCGGCCAGACATCATGCGAATGCTGCCCCCGGGGCATGAAGATAAACATGGATCGCCAAGATATGTCTCTAAACATGCACAAAGTGTCAATCTCGCGATCAATGTCATGACCCGCGTGACCTCGCTAGGGCAAGGATGCTTCCCTTTCAGTCCTTTGGGAGCTGCTTGGGCGTCAAAGGGGACCACCTGATCATCGCGCCTCAGGGGCTCTCACTTGACCACCGGCTTCCCACCTCCTGGCCTTCACCACGACATTGCAACCTAGCATAACAGCGACGGCTGAAGGTTGCCTGGGGACTCGGTCCTGCTGATGTAGAGCACTATGCTACCGCTAGAATGAAAGGGGGGACCGTGCCATAGTGGGAGACGCAAGTGTAGCACTGATTGGAGAGTAACAGCTACTAAGCAAAAGCATCACAATTTTTACATGCCCCCAAGGGGTTCGTCATGGCATAATGCAGGGATGAAACAAAAGAAGATGTCCTAAGGAGAGAGCAACCTCAATGGCTTCACCGGCGATGTCGGGCTGACGCCGTTCCTGAGGCGTGAGCGCGGCAACTCGGCAGTTCATAGCTGATGTCGTCACTCGAGTCGTGCTCAGAAGAAGCACTATTGCTGTCCGAAGAGGCACTGCCAGATTTCGGGTTCTGCAAACCCTTGAGAGGTTCGAACTCTGGGATGCGTGCAGAGATCTCAACCTACCCATCCTGCCAACTCACGAACCTCACAGCCAATCGCGTCGAGCTTGAAGGGGAAGAGAGACACGGCAATTTATCCTGGTTTGGGGCACCTTGCAGTGTAATACCCTACTCCAGCCTTGTGGTGGATTGCCTTGAGGGGCTATGGATGAACTAGTACACTGGTTGAACGGCCTCAGGAGGTGAGGTGTTCTTGAGCTGAAGTGAGTTGGTGAGATGGTAAGGGTGGAATGGATTCCATGGACCCCCGCCCCCTCTATGGTGGTGGCTAGGTCCTATTTATAGTGGCCTTGGTCTTCTTCTCAAATGTAGGTGGGAAGGGATCCCACAACGGCCAAATTTGAAGGGAGACAACAAGTACGTCCTATCCTTACTAAAGTGGTCTTCTCCTACAAAAGCCTATAGTCGTGACACGGTGGTGGGCTTGGCGATGACCTCCTTCGTGTCGTCCTAGCGATCTTGGTCTTGTTCCACCAGAATGGAAACCTTTGGTGGATTACTCGGGACTTTGCACTTGTTGCTTTCCTCCCTTGCACCAAAGAGGAAACTGGTACTCTGCGCCCATTGGCGCCCGCCTTGCCTTGGTTTTCATGGCTCACGTTAGCCGAACGTCGCGAGGTGCACCTTGCAAAGAAATCTCTGCTCCTCGGGAGCCAGCCTAGGGAGGCCGATCCCCTTGGAGGTCTTCGAGTCATCCAACTCATGAGGCTTGGACCCTCGCAAGGGTCTTAAGCATTTGATGTTGAAGCAGGGCGGTACCAGGCCACTGATGGAGCCATGCTGTGGGCTGCAGGCAGGCAAGTCTGGGTACCTGTCGGTGTTCTGGATATGGGGGTACCCAGACTTGCTTGCATGTGGCCGAGGGCGTGGCTCCATTGACGGCGTAGTACGGCCCAGCTTCAGCATCAACAGCTCAAGACCCTCGCGAGGGGCCAAGCCTCACGAGGCGTGTGACGCCAAGACCTCCAATGGGATCGGCCTCCCCAGGTTGGCTCCAAAGTAGCGGATATTTCTATGCAAGGTGCACCTCGCGAGGCTGAGCTGACGTGAGCCATGACGACCAAGGCCAGGAGGGCACTAGGCGGACGCCAGCTGGTGTAGTGTAACAGTTTCCCCTTCAGTGCAAAGGAGGCAACAGCAGGCGTGGAGTCCCGAGGAATCAACCAAAGGTTTCCATTTTGGTGAAACAAGACCAAGACCGCCAGGACGGCAGGACGGAGGTCATCGCCGAGCCCACCGCAGTGTCACGACCTGAGGCTTTTGCAGGCGAAGACCACTGTAGTCAGGATAAGGCGTACTTGTTTTCTCCCTTCAAATTTGGCCATTTTGGGATCCCTTCCCGCGTACATTTGGGAAGAGGGCCAAGGCAACTATAAATAGGACCTAGCCACCACCATAGAGGGGGATGGGAATCTATTCCACCCTCACCACCTCACCAGCTCTCCCGAGCTCAAGAACATGCCTCCTGAGGCTGTTCACCACTGTACTAGTTCTTCCTCAGCCCCTCGAGGCAAATCTACCACAAAGCAGGAGTAGGGTTTTACACGGCAAGGTGGCCCGAACCTGGGTAAACTGCCGTGTCTCTCTTTCCCTTCGAGCTTGTCGCACTAGGCTGTGAATTTTGCGAGTTGGCAGGCCGGGTATGTTGAGATCTCCGCACGCACCCTAGACATCGAACCTCTCAAGGGTTTGCGGAATCCGAAATCCGACATTTGGCATGCTAGGTAGGGGTGCGTCGGAGATCCGCTGCTTCGTCCGCCACATCCCACCGCCGGCTCCGATGGCAAGTGCTCCTCCGCCGACTGGGCCATCGTGCACCTTTGGGGGAGCCATGGGCCTCCACTCTTTCACCCCCGCCTTGCGACAGGTGGAGTGGCCACCCAAGTTTAGGCTGGAGATGCCTTCCCGCTACGACGGTGCGCCGGATCCGGCTGGCTTCCTCCAGGTGTACGAGGAGGCAGTTTGGGTGGACGGTGGAGACGACTAGGTGATGGCCAACTGGCTCCCCATGGCCCTTGTGGGAGTGCCACGTGCCTAGGTGCTCAGCTTGCCGGAATCTTCTGTAGCCTCCTGGGAGGAGCTTCACGGCCTCTTCATCATTCACTTACGGCACCGGCGCCTCTGGCCATTGTAGCTCTCCTGGGTGGCTCACAGGCACCACCCTCCGACTGCCACATTAAGCAGTTCTACTGCAAGGTAAGCACCACCCCAAGTGCAGTCGGGGGCTCCCCCGGTGTCACACCCTGCATTTTGTAAAATATCATTTGCATTATTAAAGCATAAAAATTAGGACCAACAAAAACTTTTGCATTATTTGGCTTTTTATTTTGGAGTTGGTTTTCTCTCTGTGATTTTCAAGTGCTCTTTAAAGTCAACTACTCCAGCTTATATACTTCATCTCCTTGCCCCAAACTTCTGCCCAATGATCATGCCATGTGTATAGAGCAATATAGTATTTTCTTACAAAATAATTTGGCCAAAAAAAAGTATTTTCTAAAATTAGTTTTCCAAAAACCCCTGAATTGAGGATTACACTGCATGTGCTTGATTTGGGGTGTGAAAAATCTTTCAAAAGGTATATTTGAATCCTATTGGATGTAGGACTCCCATAAACCACAAAAATATAATTTTAAAAGTTATTTTCCAATTTATTTAAAAGCTTTTTCTTAAGGCCAGAAATGGTCTTTAATAGGGAAAAATTATTTTATTGTTTTAAAAATATTTGACAAAAATCAGGGAAACTCAGTGGGCATATATTTCCCATATATAAGAGTTTCAACACATGGTCATGATTGGAAAAAACCTCCCAAAACCATTTCTGCCCATTTCAAGTATTTGAAATATTTGTACAGGAAATATTTTCATACAAATCCAAGGAAAATCCATCAAGTCACAAATGCATATTTTGATCACCTTGCAAAGCCTCATGTCAATTAAAGTCATTTTGGTTCACCAAAATGCCCCAAAACCCTCTCTGACCAGAATTAAATTTGAACAAGTTTGTACTACCAACTTTCTCTCCTTGACCCCAACTTTTGTGAGCATGTTCACATGACCAAATGAGGCCACTACACCAAGTGGGGCATCAAGGAGAAGTGATTTGCTCAACTAGATCTACACAAGTTCATTTCTGCTAATTTCTAGGGTTTGCCAAAGTTTCATTAGCAAACTCTTCCAAATGAGTTCATCTTCCTTTTTCCCTGTCATTTTGTCATGACAAACATCCCTGCCAGGTGCCACAAGAATTAAATTAGTTCAAGTATCCCAAAGCCATATCAAACACCTTGTGCATGTTAACTAAAAACCATGTTTGGGGCTCTTCCACTAATCTCCATGAGCTCCACTTTTTACCACAACCCCTCCTAGTCCCCTTTCACCCCCAGTAACAATGGCAAACCGACAGCTCAATTAATGGATGGGTAAAACCCCACTTCCTCTCTCTGGACAGCCCATTTCTCCCCCTTCTTCTACCTCTCTCTTCTCCTACTGGCCACCCAGGGCATCCAACGCCATCTCCTACTTCTTTTCCCTCCTAGAGCTACCAGACACCTTTGGCCATGACCACATGCATAGAAAATGGCCATGCCGGCCATTTGGGCGCTCTGGAGCATGCTACAGTGCGCTCCCGCACTGTAGCCGCCCCCTTCCAACAGCCTCCGGCCACCTCGGGCCTCCCCAGCGCACCCGACGATGCGCCTCGACGTATGTGACACGCCACGCCTCTGTCCCCCTCCCCTCTCCCCCTCTCTTGCCCCTGCTCGCACGCGCGCTGGCCGCCCGAGAGCTCCAATGGGCAGCCTCACACGCGCGGCTTCTCTGACCCCTCCCCGCTCTCTCCCTTAGCTCCACTCGGCGTAGTCCACGCCCAGAAACACCCCAGACACGGCGCCAGCTCCTCCCGAGCCCTGTTGCAACGAGCAGGAGCTCGCCGGCGCACGGGTCCACGCCACCCTGCCGTTCGCCTATTTAAGGGCCTCCCCGAGCCCTCCTCTCCTCACCACTCGCTATCCCACTCCCCAAAACATCCCCCTGCGCCCCAGTTCCTCTCCAGAGCCGCCCGAGCTCGAGATCGAGCTCCGCCGCTTCGGCTCGCCGGAGTTCGCGAGGTACGGGGCTCCCCCGCTCCTCCTTTGCCCCGATCTGAAAACGCCTCCTCCCACTAATCATTTCCCCTCTCTCCCCCACCTCGTTTGCAGCCAGAGTCGACTGGAACGACCACCACCCGACGCTCCTCTGCCATGCCTCCTCGTCGCCGGCGAACCAGGCTACCCCGGCGACCGCAACCACCTCCACCCAAACGGCGACACGACGCTGAGCCCAGCCGTGCCCTCGCCCTACCTCGCCGTGCCCTGCATCGCCGCCGGTGAGCTCGCCAGCCGTCTGGACTTGGGGTTAGGGATGACAGGCGGGCCCCGCCTGTCAGCCTCTCCCCTCCATCGCTCCTCTCTCTCTCGCTGACGCATGGGCCCCGCCTGTCAGGTTTAAACCTGGCGCGCGCGAGTGCACTAGTGCGCTGGGCCGCCTCTCTGGCTGGGCCTGCAGCGCTGCGGCTATTCTGGCCCAGCAGGCACAGAGCCTTTTTCCTTTTTCTTTTTCTGTCACCTTTCCAAAAATTCCACAGGATGAAATATTTGTCCAAATAAATTAATTCCAACTCCTAAATTCCTAAAGTATTGCAACCTATTTAATGGTGCAACTTTCATTCAAATCCAACAACCTTTTCTTCACTGTAAATATTTAAATGTGATTTTAAGCATTTAAATATACCTTTGTAAATCCACTTATCCTATTCTGCTACTCCAAATCCAAAACTAGTAATTTTCCCCTTCTTAGTTTTCACCCTATCATTTAACAAAAATGAGTTGAAATTTTTCTAAGCACTTTGGTTTTTCTATTTTATTATTGCCTTATTTTTCTCGTTATTATTTTGCGACGATAGATTGCGTTGCTGACGAAGGAGTTGGACCAGAAGACTTTGAAGACCCAGAAGACTTTTTGAGCCAGGCAAGCAGCCCTTTGACCATGTCTATGAAACCCTTTTTATGCATGTCATATAGCACCATATTGTTGTTGCAACGGAATCATGATGAGGTAGTAACCACTTTGATGGTTTGTCACCGTACTTCCTCTTTGATACATGCATTGTGCATGACTCTACCTTCTTATGAGGGTTATGCTGGTGGGAGTTGATAGGATGCTAAAGTAGATACTATGCAAAAAGGGACGGGTATATGCATGATGAAGGAGGCAAAGTATTTTCAAAAGACTTTTTCGAAAACCCCATCGGGTGCCACTTATGCCGGAGGGAGATGATGAGATGGGTAACCACGTGATGACGAAGTGGTGTACCGAGGCAAGTGTGTGTTGTTTTCAAAAACGGATTAGATTTAATGTTTGTCGACTGTCCCAACCTTACATGTGCAACCACTCTACCCTTGTATGGGAAAGGGCATTATTGGTTACCTAGGTCGATACTAGCTTGGAGCCTGCATTACTAGTGACGGGGGAGAGTTGGTGCTCTCTCTCGGGATGGGGTCGTGCCAGGTAGGGCGGCCAAGAACATTTTCATGGGGCACCGGACACACCGTTGGTACCCCGTGCCAGTATGTGATGAATATTGGAGCGATGCTCCACAATTTTAAGATGTGAAATGTTGGGCACGGGGGTTACTACGAATCGAGTGGACTCTATGTTAGTGTCGTCTAGGGGAAGATAGTGATCGGGTGCTTACCCTGGGTACTTGAGGTATCGCGGGTCGTGGATGACACGGAAGTTCCCCGGATCTTGTGGGTAAAGTGTGCAACCTCTATGGAGTGTAAAACTATTCGAATACCCGTGTCCACGGTCAAGGAAAGTTGGGCGGTGCTGCTTAAACTATGTCCAGAGTTTTACAACCGTGTGTGTGAGTTGATAAAACTACTTGGGTCAAGTCAAAGGACTTGACATGATTGAGTTGGGTTGGTGCCCACTCTATTTATGTTGATATCTGTAACCTGTCCTCATAGTTACTTGAATTCTCCAGATGCATGTCTTACAAATTGTTGAACATGTCATTGCACTCAAGACTAGCTTTCTGCAAAAATTTACCTATATCATGTATTTTTACATCTTGGACCAAAACATGGGTTGCTTGCGAGTACATTCAAAGTACTCATTGGCTTGCCACTAGTTATTTAATTGTCCAGGCATGGAAGAACCGGAGTTCGAAGAAGAGTTCTTTGGAGACGAACATGCGAACTAGGATGTTTCCCAGTCAGAATGCCTATAGGGTTAAGGCAGATGGCATGGGTTCTACTTATCGACGAAGATTTCCGCTGCTTGTGTTTCATTTGATGTTCAGCCCTTAAGGCTTTATCAATGTAAGACTTGACCATAATGGTCATAATTCGTGTAAGACGGTATGTATGGATGTAAGACTCTTGTTATTCAGCTTCTGTGTGTTCAGTAAGCATTGATCTCTGGGATCACTGTACACGTACATTTGGTGATCTCGATTTATGAGTCGGGTTCTCCACACCCGGGCTGGGCAGCGCCCGAGGCCGACCTCACCTTTGGCCCAGAAGATCACCCAGCTACCACGGCGGGAGCAGACACGCTCCCGATGCTCTGCACCCCCAACATCTGCAACATGGCGGTCACCAAGTGTCGGATTACAGGTTCCGAAAACCCTTGAGAGGTTCAAACTCTGGGTGCATGCGGAAATCTCAACCTACCCAGCTTGCCTACTCGCGATCCTCCTAAGCCTTGCGCGTCGAGCTCGAAGGGACAAAGTGACACGGCAGTTTATCCTGGTTCGAGCAACCTTGCAGTGTAATACCCTACTCCAGCATTTTGGTGGATTCCTCGAAGGGATGAGGATGAACTAGTACAATGATTGAACTGGCCTCAGGAGGAGATGTGTTCTTGAGCTCAAGATAGCTGGTGAGGTGCTCGGATGAGAATTGATCCTGCTCTCTATGGTGGTGGCTAAGTACTATTTATAGTGGCCTTGGTCCTCTTCCCAAATGTTGGCGGGAAGGGATTCCACAACGGCCTGATTTGAAAGGGGACAAGTAGTACAACTTATCCTAACAAAAGTGGTCTTCGCCTGCGAAAAGCCCCCAGTCATGACGCTGCGGTAGGCTCGGTGATGACCTATGTCCTGCGGTCCTGGCGGTCATGGTCTTGTTGCACCAGAACGGAAACCTTTCGCTGATTCCTCGGGACTCCGCACCTATGGCTTGCCTCCCTTGCACCGAAGAGGAAACTGGCACTCTGCGCCTGCCTGCCGCCTGCCTGGCCTTGGACGTCACAGCTCATGTCAGCTGAGCCTCGTGAGGTATGCCTTGCATAGAACTCTCCTCCCCTCGTGAGCCAACCTGAAGAGGCCAATCCCCTCGGGGATCTTGGCGTTGTTTGCATCGCGAGGCTCGGTCCCTCGCGAGGGTATTGAGCTATTGATGTCAAAGCTGGGCCATACCAGGCCGTCGATGGAGCCACGTGGTGGGCCGCAGGTAGGCAAGTCTGGATACCCCCATATCCAGAACGCCGACAGTAGCTCCTGGGCCCAAGGCGCGCTCAGACTTGGCTTCTAGGCAAAGCCAAAGGGCATATGCAGAGTGCCGCAGGCCCTAACCGCCTGCGGCCTTGATGACGCATGGCGATTGATGGGACGTGGGAGTCTCCACTTCCCCATGCCGCCTTGATATTCGCCAGACCTAGTGATCGCTCATTGCTAGAACAGCTCGCTCTTCGCAGATCGTCGCGCTCGGCCTTTGTTTCTTCCTTTCCCAATCTTTTTGCCCCATGCGTAGATCCGGTGTTGGTGCCTCGCCCCTTCTTTGGCTTCCGTCATGGCCCCTCAGCTGAGGTGGAAGAAGGGGAAGCCGTGCGCCCTGGCCGGGCCTCCGCCGGCCTTGGAGCCAGCTCTTGAACAGTCGATGGTGATCAACCAGGAGGGGCTGGACAAGGTCCGTCATGCCCTTGCAGCCGATTCCAATGAGTGCAAGGCAACAACCATCCTTCCTGCATCTTGGCGTGTGAGTGAGATGAGTGCCACTGAGATCCCCATCTATCTCCACGCTCTCCTTGTGGGTCTGGTTCCCCCCTTCTCTCCTTTCTTTAACGCTGTAATCTCGCATTACTAGATCCAGCTGCTACATGTGGACCCCCATTCTGTTATCCTTCTCGCTGTCTTCACCTTACTTTGCGAGGCCATGGTCGGCATTACCCCTTCCGTGGCCCTGTTTCGCCATTTCTTCTTGCTCCAGTTGGTCGATGCTCGTCAATGCTCAGGATGCGCGACCTTCGAAGCCGTGGACGCAACCGCCGGCCTGGGGATCGACTTCGAGCTTTCGCCTGCTACCAAGGTGTTCCGGAAGCAGTGGCTACTCATGGATGTCGGCACGTATATCCCCCTGCTCTTGACTCCTGGGGCGCTGGACTTTCCTAGCTCCGGTTGGGGCCATGCGAAGCTCTCCGACCGGCGCCTTACTTTCGTCTGGAAGAGGTTGGCGAGGTTGCAAGAGCTTGAGGTGACGGAACCGACGGTGGTGTAGGAATTCGTCAGGCAGCGCCTCACTCCCCTTCAGCGTCATTCTCACCCAATGTGGGACCTTGCCGTCGTTGAGGATTCCATGAGGCTGCAGAGGCCGTTACTGACTGCTGGAACCTTGAGCATGGTGCTTAAACTCCTGACGGGCGAATCCGAGCCCGCCGACCTTCCTGGAGGTGGCTGCCTCCTCTATCAGTGCTCAAACAAGACGGCCTTCATGGGGCAAATGCCCCTATTCGATGAGTGGGGTTGCTCCCGGAGGGCCTTGAGGGGCCTCGCGAGAACCCTGTCTTCGTGGCTCCACTGCTACTCGACCCTGCCGCGTGCGCTCCAAGTGTGGAAGCTGGGGGGCGCTCGCCGCCAACAGCTGTTGAAGGTTGCTCCGGAGGCCCTGCGCCGATTGAGGCCTGGGAGATCAAGGCTACCGAGGCCTAGAAGGAGGCCGCTGCAGGGTCATCGCAACCCCATGCTCCGGAGGCAGAGCTTCCTGAAGCTCGGGGTGATGGCTTCGAGGTCGCAGCCGATGGCGTGGCGCTCACCGACGGTTCCAGAGGCGTTGGCCAGAAGACCCTGCCCCGGACGCCCGCCGAACACCTCGCCGAACGCTCCTCCTCCCGAGGGTTGCCCGCAGGGGTCCAGTCGGCCCCGCCTGAGACTTGAGTCGCTACTGAAGAGGAAGAGATCTCCGTGCCGCAGTGATGGCACTCGTCGAGCCCTAAAGCTAAGGAGATATGCGGCTGCCGATGAGTAAGTACCTTTGCTCTTGATTCCTTGCGTGCCGCGTTCTCTCCTGACCAGGGCCTTGCAGGGCTCTCGTGAAGACGAAACCTCAGGAGGTGAGCACCTCCAAGGATTCCAGCTTGACGCCGGCACACAGCCCCCGGCGCCCTAGTCCTGCGCAGGGCATGGGGCCGACTCCGGCTGCCGCGATGTCGCAAGGGGGCCCCGGGCTCGAGCTTCCTGCTCCCTCTCTCCACGGCTCAGCCTATGAGATGGGGGACGCCCCGGCGATCCTTCCTATGTTCATTGCCGGCAGGCGGGCGTCCTTGGCGGCCTTCGTCTTCAGGTTGTGGGGCTGCACCGACCAGCCCCGGGCCGGCGGCAGGTGAGACGCCCAGTGCCTCCTTGGCAGCCTCTGGGGCCGCAGAAGGCCTCGGTGATGCGATGGCTCTTGCAGGTGAGCGCAGTGCCGTTCACATGAGGAGATGCGTGTGATGATCCAGCTTGGCGGGGAGCTTGCTAATGTCGACACCAGGCTTGAGGCGGAAGGCCGCCACCTGATGCATGAGTGGCAGCAGTTGAAGGTTGCCATCAACCTCAGGAGACTTCAGCGCGACGAGGCCGATGCGCTTGTGGCAGCCTTGCTTGCGGCTTCTCACGAGTCTTGCACCCGCGCAATGGTGGAGGCCAAGGCCGCCAACCGCTGTCGCGAGGCGGCCGAGGAGCGGGAGCAGGAGCTTGTGTCTTCGAATGCTGTCCTTGAGCGAGAAGTTGAGGAGCGTCGCGCCCTCCTGGCCTCCTCACCAGACAAGGCGGCCCTTGTAGAGGCGGAGCTCCTGAGGCACCACGATGACTCTACGTTGGAGACCATGGTGCATAACATGGTGTTGGAGAGGCTGGAGGTGAGGGAGCGCCAGGCTGCCGTAGCTGAGGATGCCGTCGCCACCCGAGAAGCCCAGATCCAACTGGAGGTGGAGGAGAGGATGGCGAAGGCGCATGCTGACTTAGCTGAGGGGCACTGCCTGGATCTGGAGCTGCTCAAGGCCGAACTTGAAGGAAGGACCTCCGCCCTGATGGTGAAGCTACAATCTGCATAAGAGTGTGAGAGCGCCGCCCAAGAAGCCCTGACTTCTTCCGAATCTGCCATGAATTCCGCATGTGCCGAGACATCCTCTCTCCAGAAGCAAGTCAAGGACACCGCCTCCCTCCTGAAGAAGGCTTCGAGTGAAAAGAGCCGCCGCCTAACATCGGAACGCGAGCACGGCTCCATGCTCCAAGGTTTGCGCGTCAGAGCTAACCATGCCTTGGGTTCTATCTATGATGATAGCGCTGCTCACCCAGACGAGAGTGACTACGCAAGCCATCTTAACTTCTTCACTGATGTTGTGACCCGCCTAGAGGATCAGGCTGCAAGGGCTCCCCAGCTTGTTGAGGAGAGGAGTCGGGGCCTCCTCGGGCATGCGCTCTCGCGCATCTTCAGCAATCTCCTGAACCGTGATTCCCACTTTGATTTCAACACCGTGCTAGCCCCCGTGCCTGCAGCCACCCAAGACAAGCTCGCCAAGTGGGTGGATGACCATGTGGACGCCTTGGTGAAGGAGCTGGCTCCTGAGGACGACACGGCCGTGCTCATGCCCGGAGCGTATGGTATCGGCAGTGGCGACGAGGAGGATGGCTGCCGGGGCTACCACAGCACGAGCAGCGTGGACGGAGGCGACGAAGAGGGCGCGCTCGGCTAGACCTGCACTTCTTATTGCTTTATCCTGTATGACAAAACTTGGAAGTTCCCTTGTGAGAGCCTTTTGAAAAAGGGGGCTGTCGGTGTCAAAACCGGCGGATCTCGGGTAGGGGGTCCCGAACTGTGCGTCTAGGCGGATGGTAACAGGAGACGAGGGACACGATGTTTTACCCAGGTTCGGGCCCTCTTGATGGAGGTAAAACCCTACGTCCTGCTTGATTAATATTGATGACATGGGTAGTACAAGAGTGGATCTACCACGAGATCAAGGAGGCTAAACCCTAGAAGCTAGCCTATGGTATGATTGTTGTAATGGAGGTTATGTCCTATGGACTAAAGCCCTCCAGTTTATATAGACACCGGAGATGGCTAGGGTTACACAGATTCGGTTACAATGGTAGGAGATCTACATATCCGTATCGCCAAGCTTGCCTTCCACGCCAAGGAAAGTCCCATCCGGACATGGGACGGAGTCTTCAATCTTGTATCTTCGTAGGCCTGGAGTCCGGAGGACGATGATAGTCCGGCTGTCCGGACACCCCCTAGTCCAGGACTCCGTCAGTAGCCCCTGAAGCTGGCTTCAATGACGATGAGTCCGGCGCGCATAATGTTCGGCATTGCAAGGCGGGTTCCTCCTCCGAATAATCCAAAGAAGATTGTGAACACCAGGATAGTGTCCGGCTCTGTAAAATAAATTCCACATTCCACCATAGAGAGAATAAAATGTACACAAGTTCAATCTGCTGACGTATTTTGCGGCATGACGTCACACCACTACCAAGCCTTTACTTGAATCGTTTTTTATTATACCTCCTCAGCGCGTTTAGCGAAGCGGTTTCCTTGGCACGTCTTGTCGAAGCAGAGCTCGTGTTCCCCTTATTCCGGGATTCTCATCAATACAGACGTGGGTAACCCAACCGCGCCCGTCGCCACGCATCCTCTATCGAAGGCGAATCCCGAACGGTCACGGAGACGGCTCTTGGTATTCCCCCTCTTTATAATAGGACCAAGGCTCGTTTCTTTTCTTCAATCTTCCATCGAATCCTCTCCTTGCTCGAAGTTCCAACACCCAGAGCCCTAGATTCGAGTGCTTCGGACCTTCAACAATGTCCAGCTCCGACCTTCAGGGCCGGTGGATGCCCTCCTCCGTCACGGAGGAGGACGTGCTAAAGCTGCGTGAGGCCAAGTACCCGTCTTACGAGATTTCGCACAGGTTGCCCGCCCAAGGGCAGGCCATACCCACTCCCGAGCCCGGTGAGAGCGTCGTCTTTGTATCCCACCTCCGTCGGGGTTTAGGCTTCTCGACGGATCCCTTCGTGAGAGGGCTCATGTTCTACTACGGGCTGGATTTTCATGACTTGGCTCCGGAGTCCATCCTCCATATTTCCGCATTTATTATCGTCTGTGAAGCCTTCCTCCGCGTCACCCCCCACTTTGGCATGTGGCTGAAGACCTTCAATGTGGAGCCGAAGATGATTGGGGGGCGTCAAGCAGAGTGCGGCGGGGCGGCCATAAGCAGGAGGGCCGATGCCCCGTGGCCCGAGGGCTCCTTCCAAGAGGAGCTTGGCTTGTGGCAGCAGGAGTGGTTCTATATCACCGCTCCAAAGGGCAGCAGGCAGAAGCTGCCGCCTCCATTCCGCTCGGGACCTCCACGACGGTTGATGTCGTGGGTCAACCAAGGGCTTAGTTGGGGTCCGTCAAAAGACGTGCCCCTATTGTAGGGCCGGATTTGAGACCTCCAAGCGAGGGAGATCGATCTGGTCGTGGTGATGCAGGTTATGCTCATTAGGCGTCTCCTGCCCTGCAAACGCCGTCCTCTCCGGTTATGGGAGTTCAATCCGGAGGGACCACGGATTCTCCAACACTTCATGGGTACGACACCCGTGGAGATGTACAAGTTGTTCTTTCGGACCGCAGGTGGCGTGTCCGGAATTGAGCGAGGATGCAGGCCTAAGCTGCAATCGCCCGGATACTCAGGTAAGTAGCTCAGTGTCTGGACGTACCGTTTGTTTGCTTTTCTATAATTCGCCTTTTAACCCGTTATCCTTCACCAGGAGTGGATAGCGCAAGCAAATCTGATAAGGTGTCCGGCTCCCCTCCCAGAGACCGCACCGGAGCCCGTGCTGGTCAGAATGTTGGAGGTCGCTCCTTTAGAAGAAGGCGAAGGGGAAAATAGAGGAGCTATCACCTCGCCCAAGGGGGCACTTGAAGAAGGGGGGATCGAGAATCCCTCCCTTTAGGGGGAGAAGAGGACCGCCTCCGAAGACCCGGAGGCCAAAGCCTCTAAGTGGGGGAAGAAATCTTCACCAGAGGGTCCTGCGTCCGGGGAGACCCCGGCCGTACAATCTTCTCTAAAGAATCAGCCCTCCAGCGAGCCGTGAGTAGGAAAAGGGGAGTTCATCAATAAGAAAACATCCCTATTTGTGCTTCTGAGGATAACTGAAATTTTTACCTTGTAGTTCGGATCTGCGACCTTCTCAGATGAGCTCGTCTTCGGGGGATCTTCGTCCGGAGATGATGGAGAGCGAGACGCCTCCGTCTGCTGTGCCGTCGGATAGGGCGGACGATCCTGAAGTGTCGTCACGGAGGGTATCCCCGAGCCCGGCAGAGCCGAAGAGTTCGGCGCCGACTAGTGTTCGGCCGGGGGAGCTGAAGGATCTGCTTGAGAGGGCGTCCATCTCAGAAGATCACCGTGCATTGATGAGCATGGTGATTGTAAGGATTTCATCCGCCGAAAGTGGATTGCATAATGCCGTTAGGAGTTTGCTGGCGGGGTTTGAGGTACGAAAAAACAACGCACCTTTTTGACAGTTTTGCACATGAAAGTGCGCCCTATATAGATAGTAGCCCCTGAGACTCGATAGGTTGTCGAAAGCGACAGCGTGCCGAGGATCAAAATCGCAGGTATTGAGTGTCGCCTTTCCTATGCAGGTGGCAGATAGTCCGGGGGCTAGCCGGACTGATGGAGTTGCCGAATTAATGCGGCAACTCGATGTAGCGGATGCAGACATCACGCTAGTCAACAAGCGACTTGACGAGTCGCAACGTAAGTTGTCTCTCTGCAGTCACCTGTTTAAGAGAGTCAAAGCCCACCTCTTACAATATCTATGCTTGACGCAGATGGTGCTGCTGCTGTGGAGAGCCTTCGGGCAGAACTTGCTCAAGCCAAGGAGCAAGCCAGAAGGAGTGATGCGGCTGCCTCGAGGGCGGCCGAAGAGTAAGAAGCCGAAAGGGCTGCACACTGCCGAAGCAGGGAAGAGATGGCCGAATTGGCCATTAAATTGAAGGATGCTACCGACCGCAATGAGGCTCTTGAAAAGGAGCGTCTATCGGAGCAAGAAGACCTGGGGAAGGACACCGCCAAGGCCAAGGATGCTCGTTCTGCAATGCGGGCTATGAAGGAGGAGCTGCGTCAAGCCGGAGACATTGTGGCTGGGAAGCCTTTTCTGCTGCGCCGCCGGTTTACGGATCCAAATTATGCCCAGCTTGGCCAGCTGTGGGGTCCGGAGGATCCATATATGGACTTAGCGGCAAGTGCAGCGGATGCCGTTGTGCACTTCCGGAGTCAGAAGGATCACAAGACGGAAGAGCTGTTTTGGTCTCAATTCCATAGTCCGGATCGTTCACTTCCGCTGACCGATCGGTTGGCCGAATGGGCTGAGCTGAACAGGTTGTCCGGACTTGCCATGACGGATATCGTGACTCATGTCTGGCCGGAGAGGCCCAAGGCGACGAGCTATTTTGGCTTATTGCAGCAATTTCTTGGGGCGGTGCCGCATCTCAAGGAGATGAAGTGGTCGGCCTGCATAGAGGGTGCGCGGATGGCCCTTGCCCGTGTGAAGACACATTGGATAGAGATGGATGCCACCGCTGTTGCAACCCAGGGTTCGGACGAAAGCCGGTTACCCGCCGAGCACTATTTTGGGGAAGTTATGCATGGTGCTCGTGTAATAGAGTCGTAGTGCTCGAAAAATGTCACGTTCAAAAGAACGTTTTTATTTTGTAAAACAATGGTTATGATGTAATTGCTTTTTATACTTGTGCATTCCAAGTATTGAAATATCTCCTATGCGGCCGTTTATGTATACGTGTGTATAACCTGAAAGATGGAAGTCTTTGGCTTCAGCCCCCACACACAAGTTGCGGGGGTGTTCGCAAAAATAGTGCATTGTCACACTTAATCTGACGTCTCGGTCCTGTTGAGGAGGTGGTAGCGTAGCAAACGAGGCAACCGGACTATGATGCTTTATCACTTTCACTTAGCCATTGGAGTTCGAGGGTGGGGCTACGATATAGCCCCTGGGGGCACCGCGCTCTTCCGAATTCGGGGCGCGTGTGTGCCTGACCGGGAAACGGTCCTTCGTCAAAGCAGAGGAATTCTAAACATTCCGGTGGTCGATCGAGTGGTTGACCCGTCTCTCGCTGTATCATGACAGTCAGTTTTCCGCTTTCTCTACTGAGGTGCTCGCCCAGCCGAACTGGGGCACAATCACAGTAGTTCTCCTGGTGCCGCGTTAGCTGATGATACGGAACATAAGGCAGCAAAACACAGGAGCCGGGCAAACCCAATATTTGACCAAAGACATGATTCGGAGCTGATGCATATAAGGCCTAACTCGAGACGCCAAACACTCCCTAAGGTGTTTGGTCTTTATAATGATGGGCAAAACAATGCCCTAAGCCCCTAGTGTCCAGGTACGGGCAAGGTCTTCTGACGCGGCCGATGCCAAAACGTCAGGCTCCACTCTGGTTATAATGAGAAACCAGGGGATTATAACAACAAGAGATAGTAAAAAAAGGTTTACGCAGGGTCTTAATCTGAAAAGAATCCTTGCGACGGGTCCCTACTAGACGTCTGCGCCTGTGTCTCCGTTGTGCCGTTATCCTGGACGGGTGTGCACGTTGTTCATCTGTAAAAAGAGAGGAACTTAGTTTGAAAAGAAATCGTGCGAAAAAAGGTATATGAAAAATAGTAATAAATAAGTAAAGCGGAGTCTATATAAGCTCGTTGTTGCTTATACGCACAGCCCCTTGTGAAGGGGTGTGCGGCTAGGGAGCCCCTAGCTTATTTATGCCGGACTCGTCTAGCCGTGTCCGGGGTCTTTAAATGACCCTCGCAATGAAATGATGCCACGTGGACCGGGCATTTTAAGTGTAAGAGACGCGTAAGGTGGTATGGCATTGAAGCGGACAAAAGCTTCACGTCCCAGTAGTGCTTGATAGCTACTTTTGAACGGGGCGACATGAAAGATTAGTTTTTCGCGTAGGAAGTTGTTCGGTGACCCGAACACAACTTCTAGTAATAAGGAGCCTGCGCACTTGGCGTAAGGGCCTGGTGTCACTCATTTAAAGGAAGTGCGGCTATGTCGAATTTTAGTACGGTCTATCCCCAACTTGCGGATTGTGTTTGGATATAGCAGGTTTAGATCGCTGCCTCCGTCCATCAGGACTTGTGTAAATTGTAGTCCGTCGATTATAGGATCCAATATCAGAGCAGTCCATCCTGCATTCCAGACACTTCTGGAATAATCTAGGTGGTCAAAAGTTATTGGTTTTGACATCCAATCTCGAGGTTCCGCTGGGGTGGACCGTGCGGGACCTGTCTTAGCGGGTGCTGCATTTTTCCGTATTATCACATGAAGTGATTTTACTATTTTGACTTCTTGTGGGAAAGTCTTTTGTTTTCCGGTGCTCTGCTGGTGGGGTTTATCATCATCCTCGCTTGATGCGTCGAGCCCCTTGTATTCGGCGTTTAATCGGCCGGACTGTTTGAAAACCCAACAATCTCGGTGGGTGTGGTTTGCAGGCCTTCCGGGGGTACTGGGGATTTGACATATCCGACCCAAAATTTTGTTTAAGTTGAATAGCTCATCACTGTTATCCTTAAGAGGCAGTGTTTTGTTGTTTGGCCGCGAGCTTTTGAATCCGGCGTTGACCGCCCTGTTCTTTGGGATTTTCTCTTTATTCCGACGCTGATCTTTTCTGCGCCGTGATTTTGCGTTTCCATCTCTGATCTCGGATGTACTTGGGTCATTGGTGTTGCATCTTGCCAGCCAGCTATCTTCCCCCGCGCAAAAGCGGGTCATGAGGCTTGTTAGCGCAGACATTGTCCTTGGCTTCTCTTGGACGAGGTGCCTGGCGAGCCATTCGTCTCGGACGTTGTGTTTAAAAGCTGCTAAGGCTTCGGCGTCCGGACAGTCGACTATTTGGTTCTTTTTAGTAAGGAACCTGTTCCAGAATTTGCGCACTGACTCTCCGGGCTGTTGAGTTATATGACTTAGATTATCTGCATCCGGAGGGCGGACATAAGTCCCTTGAAAATTATCTCTAAACGCGTCCTCAAGCTCTTCCCGACTTCCAACAGTGTTTTCTGGGAGGCTTTTGATCCAATGACGGGCTGGCCCTTTGAGCTTGAGGGGTAAATATTTTATGGCGTGGAGATCGTCTCCTCTAGCCATGTGTATGTGTAGTATATAATCCTCTATCCAGACTCCAGGGTCTGTTGTTCCGTCGTAAGCCTCTATGTTTATGGGTTTAAACCTTGCTGGGAATTCATGATCCAACACCTCATTGGTGAAACATAGTGGGTGTGCGGCGCCCCTGTATTTGGGTGTACCGCTGTCATCGGACACTTGGCATGTTGTGTTGCTTCCTGGGGCCCTCTTCTTTGGCCCGTAAATGGACCTGTCTGGGCCATCTGTTTTCCCAGGGTCATGAGTCGGCTTGTGTGCGGCGCCGCTTTTAGATTTTGGCCTATCATCTGGCCGTCTATCCGACCAGGCGGCCTCTTTGTTTTTTGACTGTGGGGGCTCTATGGCCTCCTCGTCAAATTCTGGCAGCATCTTGCGCTTCGGGTAGCTCTTTGATTGATGGTCATTGCCGTATTTGTCTGCGGTTTTGAGCACTTTCCTCCACCTCATTCTAAGTATGTCTTCCGCTGTTTTGAGCTTCCGTTTTTCCTTCTTCAAACTTATTGCAGTGGCGACGAGTCTTTTCCGAAGGCTTTTATTCTCCGGCGGTGTGTCCGGCGTGAGGTTGTCTGGACTATTGGTTTCGCCGGGCATGGATTGATTATCCGATTCGTCCTGTTCGGACGGTTGCTTGGCTGCATGTTCGTCGTCCACTGGTTTGCCCTGCTCTATTGCTGGGTCATGAGGAGCGCTGTTGTTGTCGAGGCGGAACTAAGGGCGGCGTCTGCGTCGCCGTTTTGGTTGTTTGTTAGCGGGATTATCCTTTGCCGCGCCCCGTTGGTCCTCGTTATCGCTTCCTTTTGGGGTATCCACCATGTATACGTCATGTGTTGGGGTGGTCTTCCAGTGCCCTGTAGGCGCTGGTTCTTGATCGTCTCCGGCATCGTCGTCCATACCGTCGATGTCTTCGGAGTCATAGTCTAGCATGTCTGTTAGATTGTCGACAGTGGCTACAAAGTGGGTGGTGGGTGGGCTTTGAATTTCTTCGTCGTCCGTATCCCAACCGTCCTGGCCATAGTCCGGCCAGGTCTCTCCGGATAGCGAGAGATGTTTTAGCGAATTTAGGATGCCGCCAAAGGGCGAGTGTTGGAAGATGTCCGCGGTGGTGAACTCCATGACCGGCGCCCAATCAGATTCGATTGGCAGGGGCGCGGGAGGTTTGGAGTCCGGCAGGGAGTCCGGCACCTCGGAGTCACGAGCTTTGCAAGGGACAAGGTTAGTGTTCGGCTCCATCGCCGTGGAAGTTGCAGCCCCTGAGGCGGTGTCCAGCCAACGGTCCTCGATCTGGGCAATCGTCTCCGGACTAAGGGCCGGAGCGGATTCTTGTGCGGCCACCAAGGCACTGTCCGGCAGCAGAGCTAGATCATGCCCATCGTGACAGTGCGGCATGCTCAGCTGTGGCTCGAGCCCGTCGAAGATCAAGTCCCCGCGGATGTCGGCCGTGAAGTTTAGGCTTCCGAACCTGACCTGACGGCCAGGGGCGTAGCTTTCGATCTGCTCCAGATGGCCAAGTGAATTAGCGCACAGTGTGAAGCCACCGAATACGAAGATCTGTCCGGGGAGAAAAGTCTCACCCTGGACAGCGTTGTTGTTGATTGAAGAAGCCATCGAGCCTATCGGTGACGACACAGAGGAACTCTCAATGAAAGCACCAATGTCGGTGTCAAAACCGGCGGATCTCGGGTAGGAGGTCCCGAACTGTGCGTCTAGGCGGATGGTAACAGGAGACGAGGGACACGATGTTTTACCCAGGTTCGGGCCCTCTTGATGGAGGTAAAACCCTACGTCCTGCTTGATTAATATTGATGATATGGGTAGTACAAGAGTGGATCTACCACTAGATCAAGGAGGCTAAACCCTAGAAGCTAGCCTATGGTATGATTGTTGTAATGGAGGTTATGTCCTATGGACTAAATCCCTCCGGTTTATAGACACCGGAGAGGGCTAGGGTTACACAGAGTCGGTTACAATGGTAGGAGATCTACATATCCGTATTGCCAAGCTTGCCTTCCACGCCAAGGAAAGTCCCATCCGGACACGGGATGGAGTCTTCAATCTTGTATCTTCGTAGTCTTGGAGTCCGGCGGATTATGATAGTCCGGCTGTCCGGACACCCCCTAGTCCAGGACTCCCTCAGGGGCCCCTTGTGATTGTGATGTACATAATTATGAGATTCCTTGAAATGATGTCGTGGGGCGACTGTCGGTGTCAAAACCGGCGGATCTCGGGTAGGGGGTCCCGAACTATGCGTCTAGGCGGATGGTAACAGGAGACGAGGGACACGATGTTTTTACCCAGGTTCGGGCCCTCTCGATGGAGGTAAAACCCTACGTCCTGCTTGATTAATATTGATGATATGGGTGGTACAAGAGTAGATCTACCACGAGATCAAGGAGGCTAAACCCTAGAAGCTAGCCTATGGTATGATTGTTGTAATGTATGTTGTCCTACGGACTAAAGCCCTCCGGTTTATATATACACCGGAGAGGGCTAGGGTTACACAGAGTCGGTTACAATGGTAGGAGATCTACATATCCGTATTGCCAAGCTTGCCTTCCACGCCAAGGAAAGTACCATCCGGACACGAGCCGGAGTCTTCAATCTTGTATCTTCGTAGTCTTGGAGTCCGGCGGATAATGATAGTCCGGCTGTCCGGACACCCCCTAGTCCAGGACTCCCTCAGTAGCCCCTGAACCAGTCTTCAATGACGGTAAGTCCGGCGTGCATAATGTTCGGCATTGCAAGGCGGGTTCCTCTCTTGAATAATCCAGAGTAGATCATGAACACCAGGATAGTGTCTGGCTCTGCAAAATAAATTCCACATTCCACCGTAGAGAGAATAAAATGTACACTTAGTTCAATCTGCTGACGTATTATGCGGCGTGACATCACACCGCCACCAGGCCTTTGTTTGAATTACTATACCACCTCAGCACGTTTAGCGAAGCGGTTTCCTTGGTACGTCTTGTCGAAGCAGAGATCGTGTTCCCCTTATTCCGGGATTCTCATCAATACGTGCGTGGGTAACCCAGCCGCGCCATTGATGGTGGCACTTGGGAGATAAGCGAGTTTTACCAGGCTGGTGGGGGACGCACAGTTTTGTCCGCCTATATATAAGGGATAAGGATTCACCTTCTCACCTATGCCTTCTTCCTCCTTTGCTTATCCATCCCCGCGAACTCAAGCTCCAACGCCTGAGCTCGCGCATCTCGCCTCGACCTTCTCCGAATATGTCTGGAGCGGGAGGTAAATGGTTAGCCTCCACCGTCAAGGAGGAGGACATCACCAAGCTGCGCAGCGCCGGATACCTTTTCGGCGATATCGCGCATCGGCTGCCCGACGAGGGGCAGCTCATCCCTACCCCCGGGCCTCATGAGAGGGTCGTCTTCCTCCCCCACTTCCTCCGCGGACTGGTCTTTCCGCTCCATCCATTTGTCCGGGGGCTCATGTTTTACTACGGCCTGGATTTCCACGATCTGGCGCCGAACTTTATCCTCAACATCTCGGCGTTTATCGTCGTGTGCGAGGCCTTCCTCTGCATCCGGCCCCACTTCGGCCTGTGGCTCAAGACCTTCAACGTCAAGCCGAAGGTTGTAAAGGGTCCGCAAGCGGAATGCGGAGGCGCCATGTTGGGCAAATTGCCCAACGTCCCTTGGCTGGAAGGGACCTTCATGGACTCCATCAAGGGGTGGCAATCGGGGTGGTTTTACATTACCGAGCCGCGCAAATCCACATGGGCGGCGGCCCCCGAGTTCAGATCTGGCATCCCCACGCAGCTCACCTCCTGGAAAGAGAAGGGCTTGCAGTGGGGGAATCCGGTGGAGGTGACGGGACTCCGAGCATGTATCAAGAAGATGGTGAGCAAAAGGCTCAGGCTCGTCGACGTGGTCCAAGTCATGCTCATCCGGCGGATCCTCCCATGCCAAGAACGGGCATTTAATTTGTGGGAGTTCAATCCGGAACAGCACCAGGTGCTAAGCGGGCTCTTCGATACAACATACGAAGGTGCCTGGAGGGTGCTGTTCAAGGGCGCCGAAGCCCCCGCGTCCGCGACCGAAGACCGCGGATTCAGCTCGCAGTATCCAACTGATGAGGTAAGTGATTCAACCCCATTACGGGACACTTGTGATAATTAGATTGACTCTAGTGAGGTTTCCTTCTGCCTCTTCCTTTGACAGGAATGGATGGAGAAGGCCAAGCTGCTCATCAGCCCGGCTCCCATGCCAGAAGACCCAGTGGACGCCCGCTTAACAGGGCTGCTGGTTCCGGCACCGCACGTGGTGCCAGAGAAGAAGGCCAAGAAGGTGGCCGTGGGGACTCGAAAGAGTTCCCGCAATAAGGCGTCTGACAACGACGAGGACTCCTCCCCCGAAGACGAGGAGGAGGAGTACTCTCTCCCGGAGGAGGGAGAGAAGAAAAGGAAGGCTTCCCCCATCGGGGAGGCCGAAGGGTCCAAGAGGGGGAGAACTATCCCCCCGGACAATTTCGCCAACATCAGCGTTGGTGAGGATGAGTGGCCTCCAAGGGCCGGGCGTCCGGCAAGATCGTAAGTATCCGGATCCTTGATGTGTAATTTCTTTTATGTCCCATAGTATCCTTCTAACGTCGCATTCTTCCCGTAGTCCGGCCAATGATGATCTCCCCGACTCATCGAGCGGGTCATTGGGCTCGTCGGATGTGAATTCCATCCCGTCTGCCTCCACCCCACGCGCCGACGAGGACATCGAGGTGGGATCCCAGAGAGGGACCCATCCGGAGGAGGCTCCGGAGGCGCCGTCAGGCAGCCTCGCGGACTTCGTGCCGGACTCTACATCGGAACCCGCAGTGGTTCCAGAGTCCGGCAAGCAGCCCCTTCGAAAGAAAGGCAGGACCGTGACGCCGGCGGCCTCCGTCCAACCGGAGGCGCCGGATAACCTGCTGGAGGTGCTTAAAGGCGCTTCCATCGAGGAAGAACACCGCACTATCATGAGTGCGGTGATTGAGAAGGTTCAGCTCGCTAAGAGCGGGCTGACCGAAGCCTGCAGCAGCCTTTTAACAGGCTTTGAGGTAAGAAGTTAAAATTATGTAATGTAATACCGCATAGACAGTAGCCCCTGATGCTTAGTTCGGTGTTTGGAAAGAAAAGCCGGACTAAGGATCTTTAACAAGATATACGCAGGGTTGCCTAAAATATGTCAATATGGGTTTGCAGGCTGCGCTGCTGACCTCTGCCGCACTAACGACGGAGGTTGACGTGCTGAAAAAGGATCTCGAGCGGTCCGAGCAAGAGCTCGGCCATGCAAAGAAGCAGCTCGAGGAAAAAGAAGGTGAGTAACACCTCTTTGAATAAGTACCTTACAGAAAAGGATTTTGGTTGCAAATAAAATTAACAAGGATAATATGTGTATTGCAGGGGCCACTAACGAGGTGGCAACCCTGAAGGATGTTGTGTCCGCGGCCGAACACAGTGCGGCCGTGGAACGGGCTGAGCGAGAAAAGCAAGAGGCACGAGTGGCGCAAGTTCGGCAAGAGCTCCAGGCTCTGATGGAAAAACATGAGAGTCTGGAGCGTGACTCCAAGACCCGAGAGTCCGAGCTTGCCTCGGCTCTCGAAAGTGCCAAGTCCGCCAAGGCCGAGGCCCGTAAGGCCCTTCAGGAGGTTGAGGACATAAAGAAGATAGCGGCGGGTAAGGCATTTTTCATGCAAAGCAGGCATGTTAATGTGAACTACCTCACACATACCCGCATTCGGAGCTCTCCAGGGGCGTTTGCAGATCTGCCGCGTAGTGCGTCTGATGCCGCCGCATTCTATCGTGGTGAGGAGGGGAGCTCGACGGAGAAGGTCTTCTGGTCTCAGTATACTGAGGCCGGCCATCCGGTGCCCCCAAGCGACCAGCTGAAGCAGCTGGTCGAACTCCACAAAGTAGCTGCGGAGGCCATGAAGGGCCTCATAGTCTGGCTGTGGCCTGGACAGGCCATGCCTGGTAGCTACTTTGGCCTCGTGCGGCGGCTGGTGGATGCATACCCCAGGCTGGATGTAGTCAAGCGCTCCGCCTATATCGAAGGCGCTCGTCGGGCTCTTGCCCGCATAAAGGTGCAATGGGGCAAATTGGATGCAGAGAAGCTTCTCACGGACCCACCGCCACCGGGCAAGGAGTATCGCATGCCGGAGAAGTATTATAAAATTGTCCTGAAGGGAGCCTGCAATATTGCAGATGAGTGCTCCCGAAATGTAATCTTTGAGTGAACTCGCTGTTTATTTATCCTATGCGCTGAAAACTTCGTTCATATGCGCCATGAGCAATGCTTGTTTAATTTAAAATATTACCTTCTGTGCGGCCGTTTGTAAAATCTGAGAGATGGCAAGTCGTTGGCTTCAGCCCCCAAGCCACAAGTGCTGGGGTGTTCGGGATAAACTTGAGCACTCTTGTTCCCATTTTTGGGTCCATCTAGGGAGGCGCTCAACACGACGAACAAGGCAACCGGACTTATAATGCTTGAACACTCTCACTTAGCCATAGAATTATATAATTTTAAATTTCGGCGAAGCCCTGGTATTCGGAAGACCGAATCCGGGGCGCTATCCACGCCTTCATCGGACATTATCTGGAACTTCGCTCGAAGCGGCGTGAGTCTTTAAGGACCCGAAAAAACCTCTCGAACAGCGACCAGTCTCTCGCCTTATCATGCCAGTCAGTTTTAGCTTTCTCCCCTGAGGCGTTAACCCGGCTCAACCGGGGCGCAATCGCAGTGGTTCTCCCAGTGCCACCTTAGCCGACAGAACGGAACGTAAGGCACCAAAACGTGGGAGCCGGGCAAGCCCAACTATTGACCCACGACATGATTCGGAGCCGATTCTTATAATGCTATAAGTTCGGGGTGCCGCACTTGTGAAAGTGTTCGGACTTTATCACACCATAGAGTGGGGAACGTAAGCCCCCAGTGTATTATGCCGTACCAAAATATACGGGTGCCAGATGTCATATTATGAGCATATATATATATATAAAATGTGATGCAATTGCGATCATAAAGGTGCTGCATTATTAATGAAAGAAAAGTCTGCTAGTAGAGCGGACTGATACAAATAGTGCGGTAAACAAGGGATTTGGACTAAATAAACATGTCCCCCTCCAGGGATGAGCTGCGGATTTGGTGTATATAATCGAATTTAATGCTCGTAGTTGAGACCACCTGAGTGTTCGACGCGGCCTTCTTTAGTCCCTGACTGTTGCATCATGAATTCGGCAGGTTCACCGCCGGATAGGGCTTCTGGTTAACAGAGTCCTGTGTACAAAAAAGAAGAAAAATAATATAAAAAAAGAGGGGCACATTTGTGAGCCCCCGGTGTGGTCGAACCGCACTCTGGGTTCGTTGTGATCGTGCCCCCTCCCTTGTGCCCATGGTATCTCCAAAGCGTAATGATGTACGCGGAGTGTTATTCTTGCGATCATACGCGGACGAGGGTTGGGGCCGCATTGCTACGCGTGCTCTGATCACGCCAGGTGGTCTTGGTTGGCATTGCTCCGGGTGCGCTTTGTTGTATCCGGCCGTTTAACGGCCGGACTCGAGAATTGCCTTAGAAGGCTGCTCTGTACTTCTGCCGCGAGAGCCGCTGTATGTTCCTCCGTTCGGAGGGAGCGTTCCATATTCCCATTGACCGTGATGACTCCACGAGGGCCTGGCATCTTGAGTTTTAGGTATGCATAGTGCGGCACCGCGTTGAATTTGGCAAGCGCGGTTCGCCCGAGCAAAGCGTGATAGCCGCTGCGAAACGGGACTATGTCGAAGATTAACTCTTCGCTCCAGAAATTATCCGGGGATCCGAAGACCACTTCTAGTGTGACTGAGCCTGTGCAGTTGGCTTCCACTCCTGGTATGACACCTTTAAAGGTTGTCTTTGTAGGTTTAATCCTTGATGGGTCTATGCCCATTTTGCGCACTGTATCCTGATAAAGCAGGTTCAGGCTACTGCCGCCGTCCATCAGGACTCTCGTGAGGTGGAACCCATCGACGATTGGGTCTAAGACCAATGCGGCGAATCCGCCATGGCGTATGCTGGTCGGATGGTCTCTTCGATCGAAAGTGATCGGACAAGAGGACCATGGGTTGAACTTTGGGGCGACTGGCTCCATTGCATAGACGTCCCTGAGTGCGCGTTTCCTCTCCCTCTTGGGTATGTGGGTCGCGTATATCATATTCACCGTCCGTACTTGTGGGGGAAAACCCTTCTGTCCTCTGTTGTTCGGCGGCCGGGTCTCTTCCTCGTCGTCGCTATTTAGCCCCTTATCATTGTTTTCGGCAATTAACTCGCCGGCCTGCTTGAACACCCAGCAATCTCTATTGGTGTTGTTAGCTGGCTTTTCAGAGGTGCCTTGTATCTGGCATAAGCGGTCGAGTATTCGGTCCAGATTGGACGGACCCAGAGTGGTTCTTTTAAATGGCTTCTTCCGTTGACCGGGTTTAGAGCCTCGGAATCCGGCATTGACTGCCGTATCCTCCTTATCGTCGCCGTTAATTCGGTGCTTGTTTTTGTTTCGACGTGACCTGCCATTGTTGTCCTTAGTATCCGGACTGCCAGAATTTTTACGAAGATTGTTGCTGCGGGCTAGCCAGCTGTCCTCTCCCGCACAAAAGCGTGTCATTAACGATGTGAGGGCTACCATGGATTTTGGCTTTTCCTGCCCCAGGTGCCGGGCTAGCCATTCGTCCCGGATGTTATGTTTGAAGGCTGCAAGGGCCTCTGCGTCCGGACAATCGACGATTTGATTTTTCTTTGTCAAGAACCGTGTCCAGAATTGTCTGGCCGATTCGTCTGGCTGCTGAATGATGTGGCTTAGGTCATCGGCGTCTGGTGGTCGCACATATGTGCCTTGGAAGTTATCAAGGAATGCGGCCTCCAGGTCTTCCCAACACCCAATTGACTCTGCGGGCAAGCTGTTAAGCCAATGCCGAGCTGGTCCTTTAAGCTTGAGTGGGAGGTACTTTATGGCGTGGAGATCGTCGCCGCGGGCCATATGGATGTGGAGAAGATAGTCTTCGATCCACACCGCGGGGTCTGTTGTGCCATCATAAGATTCGATGTTTACGGGTTTAAACCCTTCAGGGATCTGATGATCCATTACTTCGTCAGTGAAGCATAATGGGTGTTCGGCGCCCCTGTATTGAGCGATATCACGACGCAGCTCGAGAGAGCGCTGTCTGCTGTGTTCGGCCCGGCCGGGGTTATTGTATCCGGCACGACGGTATTCGTCGTGGGTCGTAGGGCGCCCACGTGATCCATAGATGGATCTGGATTGCCTTGCTTTGTCCTCCAATATGTCTCGTAAGTCCGGCGCGTTCCCTCTTGGCTTCGTACTTTTGGAGCGATGCCGGGGTATGATCTTGGCTGGGGGCCTGGATGCCTCTCTGTCACGACCACGGGGTGGTCGGTCAGCCATATCGTGCGCTGGTGATGGAGGTACGTATGCTCCTCCTCTAATCGGGGGAGCAACTTGCGTTTTGGGTAACTTTTGGAGGGACGTTCGAGTTTATACTCTTCGGCCGCGAGGACCTCGGTCCATCGATCAGCCAGCAGGTCCTGATCAGCGTGAAGCTGCTGCTACTTTTTCTTTAGGCTGTTTGCTGTGGCGATAAGCCTGCGCTTGAAGCGCTCTTGTTCGACGGGGTCCTCGGGTACGACGAATTCGTCATCGTTCAGGCTTGCTTCGTCTTCGAGGGAGGCATATAATTATGATCCTCAACCTCTTCGTCTGCCGCCCCCTCATAAGGGCTTGCTTCTGCATCCTCCTGCGCTGAGTCTTGCTGGAGGGGATTGTCTTCGGCACTCTCTGGAGTATTATTATCTCCTTTGCCGGAATCTCCATTCTTGCTGTGGCGAGATTTAGAGCGGCGCCGCTGACGCCGGCGCTTGGGCTGTTTCTTTAAGGGATCTACCTCCGCTGTTTCTTCGCCGTCCCCATCTTTTGGGGTATCCACCATGTATACGTCGTATGACGAGGTGGCCTTCCAGTGCCCTGTGGGCGCTGGTTCCTGTTCGTCTCCGGCATCGTCGTCCATAGCGTCGATGTCTTCGGAGTTGTAGTCTAGCCTGTCGGTTAGATCGTCGACAGTGGCTACAAAGTGGGTGGTGGGTGGGCTCTGAATTTCTTCGCCGTCCGTATCCCAACCATCCTGGCCATAATCCGGCCAGGACTCTCCTGATAACAAGAGATGCTTTAGTGAATTCAAGATATCGCCGAAAGGCGAGCATTGGAAGATGTCCACGGTGGTGAATTCCATAACCGGCGCCCAATCCGGACCGATTGGTGGGGGCGCGGGAGGTTCGGAGTCCGGCGAGGAGTCCGGCGCCTCGGAATCACGAGTTTCGCAGGGGGCAAGATTAGTGTTCGGCTCCATCGCCGTGGATGTTGGAGCCCCCAGGGCAGCGTCTATCCACCGGCCCTCGATCTGGGCGATTGGCTCCGGGCCAATGGCCGGAGCGGATCCGTGTGCGGTCACCAAGGTACTGTTCGGCGGCAGAGCTAGATCATGCCCATCGTCACAGTGCGGCGCGCTCGGCTGTGGCTCGAGTCCGTCGAGGATCAAGTCTCCGCGGACATCGGCCATGAAGTTTAAGCTTCCAAATCTGATCTGACGGCCAGGGGCGTAGCTTTCGATCTGCTCCAGATGGCCAAGTGAATTGGCCCGCAGTGCGAAGCCGCCGAATACGAAGATCTGTCCGGGGAGAAAAGTCTCACCCTGGACAGCGTCGTTGGTTGAAGATGCCATCAAGCCTATCGGTGACGACACAGAGGAACTCTCAATGAAAGCACCAATGTCGGTGTCAAAACCGGCGGATCTCGGGTAGGGGGTCCCGAACTGTGCGTCTAGGCGGATGGTAACAGGAGACGAGGGACACGATGTTTTTACCCAGGTTCGGGCCCTCTCGATGGAGGTAAAACCCTACATCCTGCTTGATTAATATTGATGATATGGGTAGTACAAGAGTAGATCTACCACGAGATCAAGGAGGCTAAACCCTAGAAGCTAGCCTATGGTATGATTGTTGTAATGTATGTTGTCCTACGGACTAAAGCCCTCCGGTTTATATAGACATCGGAGAGGGCTAGGGTTACACAGAGTCGGTTACAATGGTAGGAGATCTACATATCCGTATTGCCAAGCTTGCCTTCCACGCCAAGGAAAGTACCATCCGGACACAAGCCGGAGTCTTCAATCTTGTATCTTCGTAGTCTTGGAGTCCGGCGGATAATGATAGTCCGGCTGTCCGGACACCCCCTAGTCCAGGACTCCCTCAGCAACCCCTCAGGTTCGCAGCCTTAGGCGGGATGGTGGTTGTGACTTATCTTTTGGCTCCGCGAGTCTCGAGCGGGCCTTGACGCTGTAGAAACATTTGTCCTCCCGAGGCATGCCTGCTGCAGGCTTGTGAGGGCCTGGCTCTCGCGAGGGGCCTGTTGATCTGCCCTAGAGTGCTTCGCAAGGAACTAACTGCCAGATCGTGGCAAGGTGGGCGCGCGTGGCAGCCGCACCCTTGAGCCCCCGGGGCGAAGCGGTCAATCCCTGCACGCACACCGTACCCAGCCCCCACTCGCGAGGCTCTTGAGGGCAGGGTGACAGTCACGAGCTCTAGAAAAACGCAAGAACATAAGGCAAGGGAGAAACGCAAGACGAGAAAACTCCCCCATTTTTATAAACGCACAAGAACGAAACTGCTCAAAAAGCCGACAAATAAGTACATAAAGGAGGCAAAAGCAAATGGCTGCGTCTGATGCCTAGCTAGTCTTCAATTCTTCTCACCAGCGCGGAGCTAAGTGCTTCCACTAGCTGGGCATAGTCATCGGGGACAGTGTCGATGGCCAGCACAAAGCATGGTGCTTCCACTAGGACGTGGGTGGGAGCCCTCGTGAGGTCCCACGGCGGCGCTCAGGAAACTCCGTGGTGTGTACGGCCCCACTCATTATTACGTGAGAGTATCATGAGCGGAGACCTTCACAGGTCGGAGCCTTGCTTCATGTCGCCCGACGAGGTCCCTGCCCTGCGCCGCCCCCGACCACCGTTGGGGAGACCAGAAACTGGGACAATACCAAGCGGCAAGTGGGACATTGGCGGCGTCCTCGGCGATTGTAGGCCCCCCGCCGGGGGGAAGGGCTCACCGGTGCCTTCCCCGGCAGGGAACCAATCTCCAGGCAGGGCCCTGCTCCATGCAGTGCGAGGAAGGCCCTACCGCTGGGCTTCCCCCATGCTGCTCCCAATGCCCTTTGCGCTCGTGTAGGGGATCTGCCGTCCTGAGAATCGTGATCCATGATCAACGTAAGCGTGCCCCTGTGGCGTTAGCTGTACCCAGAGGTTGTCGCTGTTGGAGATGTTGGCGGGGCTTGGCGGCGGGTCGATAGAGATCTCGGCTTCGTGTATATCCAGCGCCCAGCCTGGCGTGGGGGATCGGCTGGGGCCCTCTCCCTGCGCGCGCCTCAGGTCCATCGCGATGGGGACGTAGGCTTCCGGGTTGGCTGCGCCAGAACCGCTGCCTGGCTGCCTCACATTCCCACTTTCTACGGTCGTCCTCTCGTCCTGTCGACCAGGGGCCGGCGCTCCAGCGCGGCCCCTGGTGATGTGGCTCGAAGCAGCCCCACGCTGGGGCGGCATGTTCGGAGGGGTGCAGGCTGCTCCGTGAGGCTGGCCGGCACCGAGAGGCTCTTCAGGGGCCCTGGGAGGGGGTGCGTGGTTGTGTCAGGGACTGGCGCGTACCCCTACCACCGCCCGCGACGTATGCAGGGTGCAGAATGGTGCTGCTCCCCTGCATGTCGCATCGAGTAGCTTGGCGACCCGTTCCAGCAGGGCGTCGCGGCCGCTTTCCAGTAGCCTACACCTCAAGAGCTCTCGAGCCACGATGACCGCAGCCCGCATGTTTGCCTGTTCCCTGCACGTGTGCGGTGCGGTCGCTGCGGCGTAGTTTGCAGATCGCGTGGCGGTGCGGTGCCAAAGGAGAAGGTTGCGCCATGCGCCAACTACGGCCAACCTCCCTAGGAGGAGTGCGAGCCGCGAGTAGAGCAGAGTGGAGGTCCTCCTCGTCGGCGGGCGCTGTCGAGGAGGCCCGGACAACCCAGTGCTCGACGTGCACCCTCGGGGCATCGGCCATGGTGTCGTTGGCACGGCGGAGGACCGGTCAATGGGAGGATATCCGATGCACCCCCTACCTGGCGCGCCAAATGTCGGATTACGGGTTCCGCATTCCCTTCAGAGGTTCAAACTCTAGGGTGCGTGCAGAAATGTCAAGCTGCCTAGCCTGTCTACTCGCGATCCTCCTAAGCCTAGCGCGTCAAGCTCGCAGAGACAAGGAGACATGACAGTTTATCCTGGTTTGGGCCACCTTGCGGTGTAATACCCTACTCCATTGTTTTGGTGGATTGCCTTGAAGGGCTGAGGATGAACTAGTACAGTGGACGAACTGGCCTCAGGAGGATGCTCTTGAGCTCAAGAGAGCTACTGAGGTGGTCGGATGAGAATTGATCCGGCTCTCTATGGTGGTGGCTAAGTCCTATTTATAGTGGCCTTGGTCCTCTTCCCAAATGTTGGCGGGAATGGATCCCACAACGGCCGGATTTGAAAGGGGACAAGTAGTACAGCTTATCCCAACAAAAGTGCTCTTCTCCTGCGAAAAGCCCCTGGTCGTGACGCTGTGGTGGGCTCAGTGATGACCTCCGTCCTGCTGTCCTGGCGGTCTTGGTCTTGTTGCACCAGAATGGAAACCTTTGGCTGATTCCTCGGGACTCGCACCTGTGGCTTGCCTCCCTCTCACCAAAGAGGAAACTGGCACTCTGCGCCTGTTGGCGCCTGCCTGGCCTTGGTCGTCACGGCTCACGTCAGCTAAGCCTCATGAGGTACACCTTGCATAGAACTCTCCGCCCCTCGGGAGCCAGCCTGAAGAGGTCGATCCCCTCGGGGGTCTTGGCGTTGTTCGCCTCACGAGGCTTGGCCCCTCGCAAAGGTCTTGAGCTGTTTTTGTCAAAGCTGGGCCATACCAGGCCATCGATGGAGCAACGTGGTGGGCCGCAGGTAGGCAAGTCTAGATGCTGCCATATCCAGAATGCCGACACCAAGACCCTCCTCGACGGCGGAACCAGCCTCAATGTGCTCTCCGTGGAGGCATTCGGCTTGCTCCATACAACGCCCCACCGAGCCTTTCTCCGGGATCGGCGACGACTCCACCAGCCCCCCGTGGAAAATCCACCTTCCTATCACTTTCGGGACCCATGACAACTACCGCACCAAGCTCATCAACTTCGACATCACCTGGATCGACCTACCATACAACGCCATCCTTGGGTAACCATCCCTGGCCAAGTTCATGGTGGCAACTCATCCACCCTACAACTTCATGAAGATGCCAGGTAGCAGCGGTGTCCTCACGGTGGCGGGGGACACCAAGGACGCACTGCAGGCCCTCAAGCTCGCATTCAGGACTGCGACGCCCGCGCAGTCGTGCGAGAAGGGGGGGCCTGAGGCTCCAGGGGTAGCACGAGCCAAGAAGAAGCAGTTTTTTCCCAAGACAGAGCCGAGATGAAGCAAGTGCTAGTTGATGAGGATGGATCTTTCGGTGCTACCTTCACCATAGGGGCTGGCCTCCCCTCAGACTAAGAGAAAGCGTTGGTCAGCTTCTTGCGCGCCAACACGCATGTGTTTGCATGGGAACCCAAGGACCTGGTCGGGATCCCAAGGGGAATAATAGAGCAACATCTGAGGGTGTGCCCAAATGTGCTCCCAGTGAAACAGAAGGCTCGACAACAGTCCACCGAGAAGCAGGTGTTCATCGTCCAAGAAACCCGCAAGGTGCAGGATGCTGGTGTCATCTGGGAGGTGCGGTACCTGGAGTGGCTGGCAAACCCAGTCATCGTCCCTAAGAAAGGGGGGAAGGAGCGCATGTGCCTCGACTTCACCAACCGCAACAAGGCTTGCCATCAGGATCCCTTCCCGCTTCCGTGCGTCGACAAGATCGTCGACTCCACCGCTGAGTGCGACCTTTGTGCTTTTTGGACGCCTTCTCGGGCTACCACCAGATCAAGATGGTTGTGCAAGATGTAGAGAAGACGGCATTCCTGACTCCCTACAGGGTGTACTGCTACACCTGCATGCCTTTCGGGCTGCGAAATGCTAGGGCTACCTTCTAGTGGTTGATGCCAATTGCCTTGGGCCAGCCGCTCAGGAGGAACACTAAGGCTTATGTTGATGACATAGTGTTGAAGTCTCGGGAGGCGAAGACCCTGATCAAAGATCTGAAGGATAGGTTTGCCAGCCTATGCAAGGTGGACCTGCGGCTCAATCCCAAGAAGTGTGTGTTCGGGGTCCCCTCTGGCAAGCTGTTGGGTTTCCTAGTGTCGCACGGAGGAATCGAGGCCAACCTGGAGAAAGTGAAGGCCATAGAAGATATGAGCCCGCCACAGATGCTCAAGGAGATGCATAAGCTAGTAGGCTGCGTGACCTCGCTTGGGCGCTCCATCTCCAAGCTGGGGGAACGCGCCCTCCCGTTCTTCAAACTTATGAAGAGGAAGGGGCCGTTTGAGTGGACCCCTAAAGCTGATGCAGCCTTCCAAGACCTCAAGAGATACCTAACCAGCCCGCCGGTGATGGTGGCGCCGCGCCCTCTCAAGCCCTTGGTGCTTTACTTGGCCGCCACCCCTCACTCCGCTAGTGCTGCTCTGGTGGCGCTGAGGGAAGAGCGCCGAATCAAGGACCCTCAGCAGGGCGCCTTGTCACCAAGCAAGGCGCGGCAGCCTCGGGATGGCGCTCCTAAGGATTCTGCTGGCCTGACAGCTAGTCTCCCTCCTGAGGCTCAAGCCGACCCTTTGGCCGGAGGGGCTCCTGAGGTTGAGGCTCGCGAGGCCGCAGCCGACGCGGCAGGTGATGAGACCCCGGAAGGTCAACATCCTCAAGAGACACTAGACCTCACCAACACCTCCTCCCTCGTCGAGCATGCGGTCTACTTCGTCAGCACGGTGCTACAGGAAGCACGATTATGCTACCCCATGCCCCAAAAGCCTTTGCTCGCACTCCTCGTCACCTCCCAAAAGCCATGCCACTTCTTACAGGGCCACCCCATCAAGGTCGTTTTAGCCAACCCACTGGAGAGGGTGCTCCGGCCCTAACGCCGCCGGGTGAGTTGCAGAATGGAACATCAAGCTTCAGGCGTTCCATCTCGAGTTCAGCACCACCAGGGTCATCAAGGGCGCGACGATCGTCCCTGTCCGTGGCAGAGTGGACTCGCGTCCCTGTCCGTGGAATATGCGAGGATCGCTCCCTCTTGCCTGTAGACGAGGCGCCGGACGGGCGGATCATGTACTTCGACGGTGTGTTCGCACGGCAGGGCACGGGGCTGGAGCCGTCCTCATCTCGCCCGGAAAGGACAAACTCTTCTATGTTGTACAACTCTGTTTCCAGCAGGTAGAAAAGGTCTCCAACAACATCGCAGAGTATGAAGGCCTACTCGCGAGTCTCAGAGCCGCAGTGGCGCTGGGGGTGAAGCGTCTCACTATCAGGGGCGATTCCCAGCTCCTCGTCAACTTCTCCAACAAAGAGTACATACCCATGGAATAGCACATGGAAGCATACCTGGAAGAGGTATGAAAAATGCCACTAGGTACGAACAGGAGGCGGACGACATCACCAAGATGGTGTCCCGGCGACTGCCTCAGGAGCCGAGAGTGTTTGAGGAACGACTCTTCAAGCCATCAGCGGCTCCCCCACGGTGGCACCAGCACCACCTCAGGAGGACCTACCCCGAGCACCAGCAATAGGTGCCCCAGCCTATGGCCCATCCTCATGGGCCCGCCTACTCCTCACACTCAAGCCTCAGGAGGGGAGCTAGACCGAGGAGTTCAAGACGTACCTGCTTCAGGGGACCTTGCTGGAGAAGGTGGAGGATGCCGAGCGCGTGGCTCGCCAGGCCACCGCGTACTGCATCTGGGACAGTGAGCTTTACCGCAAAAGTCCCAATGACGTTTCTTTGTGATGCATATTCAGGGAGCAGGTTCTCGAGCTGCTAGCAGACATACATGGAGGGGACTGCGGACACCACTCTTCATCGCGGACCCCCGTGGGCAAGGTGTTCCGAAGTGGGTTCTACTGGCCCATAGCACTCAACGAGGCCACGGAACTAGTGCGCTCCTGCGAATCCTGTCAGTTCCACGCCAAGCAGATCCACCAGCCTGTGCAAGGCCTCCAGACTATCCCGCTTCTGTGGTCGTTCATGGTCTGGGGGCTGGACATCTTGGGGCCATTTCCCCAAGCGCCTGGGGGCTACCGCTACCTCTACGTAGCCATCGACAAATTCACCAACTAGGCGGAAGTAGAAGCCGTCCGCACCATCCCAGCTGGATCAGCTATCAACTTCTTCAAGGGCCTCGTGAGCTGGATCGGTGTTCCTAACCGCATCATCACCGACAACGTGCCGTTCACTAGCAACCTTTTCAAAACATACTGTGCTAATCATGGAACGCAGATATGCTACGCATCAGTGGCACACCCCAGGAGCAACGGCCAGGCTGAGTGCGCCAATGCAGAGGTCTTGAGAGGCCTCAAGGCAAGGACCTTCAAGAAGAAGCTCGAGGCCTATGGCAGGGGCTGGCTCGACGAGCTCTAGTCCGTGTTGTGGTCCATCCACACCACTGCGACAAAGCCGACGGGCGAGACACCGTTCTTCCTCGTCTACAAAGCTGAAGCGGTTCTCCCACACGAGGTCAGGCACCACTCCACGCGGGTCCTAGCGTTCGATGAGGCACATCAGAACGCCACGTGGTGATGGATCTTGTGCTGGGGGAGGAATGCCGTCGTCAAGCCTCGCTCCGAGTGACAAGGTACCAGCAGCCGCTGTGGCGGTACCGCTACCGCAGCGTCTGCTCCAGGACGCTCGAGGTGGGCGATCTCATCCTGAGGTGGGTGCTCTCTAGGGAGGGTCTGCACAAGCTCTCTCCCATGTGGGAGGGCCTATTTAGGATTGTACATGTCTTCAGGCCTAGCATCGCGCGCCTGGAGACATAGGACGGGATCCGTATCCAGAACGCCTGGAACAGCCAGCACCTCCGAAAGTTCTACCCATGAAGCAAGATGCCGGCCTGTGAAGGTCTCCGCTCGTGACACTCTCACGTAATAATGAGTGGGGCTGTACATGCCCTGGAGTCTCCTAAATGTCGCCCTAGGGCCTCACGGGGGCTCCCTCCCACGTCCTAGTGGCATCACTTAACTCCATGCTGGTGAGAAGACTGGATTAGGTGCTGCGGCTGTTCATTTGCTTGCTTTCCGAAGTTGTTTCGAAGTCTTTTAATGGAATTCAGAGTTTTTGCATTTTGGTGAGCCAAGTTGGATTTTCTCTCCTCTCATTTCGCTCGTTCTTAGCCTAGGCCAAGAAAGAGCGGCAGTTGCCCATCGCTCTTCCTCACGCGCCTCGTGCGTGGGGGCTAGGTAGGTGTGTGCGCACGAGCCCGACCTTGCACAAGCACACCTCGCCGAATCACATTGCCCCAGTGCTTCGACTTTATCCTCACGAGGAGCCCTCGATCAAGCTCATGGGAACCAGCGCCCCCTTATGTCCGTGCCCCTCGGGCAGCGCGACGCGGTGCATTAAGCCACAACTAAACCTATGGCAGGGGGCTCGCGCAAAATAGGAATGAGGTGCCCGTTAAGATTTCTTTTCCTCTAAATAGCTCTGTGTTAGGTCCACGGTGTCTCCCGAGGTCTCCAGCACCTCCCGAGATTGGTGGCCTCCAAGTCATCAGGAAGGGGGGCTCCGCTAGGCGTCAAGAGTCGCACCCCTGTGAAGTGAGAAGCTACCGCAAGCATGACAAGCTAAGTTACCCCACCCTTGCCGACCCAGAATACAAACGTCATGACCCGACATTAAGACAATAAGCATAGCATAAAGGGTATGACTGCCATAGTTCATTAATCACCCCAGCGGGGCACCCTACCTTTTTTTCAAATTGCAGAAGGAAGGAAAGGTTAAACAAAAGCGGCCTTCAAGGCTGTGGTAGGTCTGGAGTCCATGTTTGGCGGCCCCGAGCTTAGGTCGGGCTGTCCTCCTGCTTCACTCGGACGTGGCGGCGACATGATCCACCGCATCCCTCGATTTGAGATTGGCGGCGCGGAGGTTGATCGTAGCCGCCGCTGCTCAAGCTCTTGCTCGAGGAAGAGTTGCCGCTGCGGGAGGAGGCGTGGACGTCCTCAAGGCCAAGCTCACCCCCGCCACCGGCGCGGCCGACGTCAAGGCCAAGCTCATCATTACTGCAATCTTCCGGGCAGCACCCCGCGCGGTGGCCGTCTTCGGTGAACACCCTCACGAAGAGGGTTGCCAGGCCATTGTACTTGAAGTGGAGGGTGCACCTCCCACTCAGTCCTCGTGTGCAGGCAAACACCTGCCAGCCGCGGGTCTAGACCATGCTGCCGGCGGCGGAGACCTTGATCCCCACCCACGAGGCCCTGTTGGAGCAGCCTTCGGCCTGCAGCCAGAGGCTGTCGAGCCCCGAGGTCGCTAGCTCGCCGGTGAGGAAGCATGGAAGCCTGAACGAGGTGCCAGCGGGCCTCTCCGACAACACCACAAGCTCCATGAGCACATCCATCAAGGAGAAGCATGGCCAAGGGAGACGTCGGCCCCCCTACATGCGCGTCCGCGCCCCCTGGGGGCCACCGCCGGGGTCGTGGCATGCTCACGGGGACGGTCGCGGCCCGTCTTTGTGGTGGAGAATCTGGTCCCTCCTTAGGAGCCCTCTCCTTCTCAGCCGCCGAGAACCTCCTCGTTGGCACCATGGATGCTGCGGCAAGATGGAGAAGGAGAAGAGACTAGCGGCAAAGATGAAGAAGTGAAAGTGCAACTACTCCTGGGTGGTTTTGGTAATGATTAACAACATATAGCTCATTGAGCTAATGCCATTAGAAGATAAATATTTCAGGAAAGTTCAATGATTGGCATGGCATGGCTAAGGAATGTGGACACCTCAAAATGCTAAGGACAAAAGATTGGCTCAAGCTTCAAAGTCTAAGACTCTACATTTTCTATTTTAGTGATCCAATATCACATTGAGTCTATAGGAAAGCCAATACTATTAAACGGGGATGAGGTGTTGCTTAATGGCTTGCTTGCTCAAAATGCTTAGTGATATGCTCCAAAAGAGCTCAACCACTTTCTCATATCCACATATGTCCCAAACCAAAAGTCAAACTCGGCCCCACTGATTTGATCCATCCGGCGCCACCGAGTTCATTTGACATAGCCACTGCCAGAAACCTTAGTCTTTTCAGTCTCACTGATAGGGATCTCAGCCTCACCGAGCTGGGGTTGCAAAATCTCTGTTTCCCTTCGTAACGTTTCGGTCTAACCGAGATGAGCGATCGATCCCACCGAGTATGCAATGCAAACTCGCTGTTTCCTTTTCGTAACGCTTTGGTCCCACCGAGACGAGCGAATAGGTCCCATCGAGTTTGCCTGACCAACTCTCTGTCAGCTTATTACCAAAGTCGGTCCGACCGAATTTGAGTAATCGGTCCAACTGAGATTACGTTATGCCCTAACCCTAATGATATCGGTCCCACCGAGATGACATGTCGGTCCCATCGAAATTGCCTGACCGTCACATATGCCCTGAATCAGTCCGACCAAGTTTTTTGATTCATTCCCACCGAGTTTGGTATAATGTGTGTGACTGTTAGATTTTGTGTAGAGGCTATATATACCCCTCCACCCTCTCCTCATTCGCGGGGGAAGCCATCAGATTGTGCCTACACTTCCACTACTCATTTTCTGAGAGAGAGCCACCTAATCATGTGTTGAGACCAAGATATTCCATCCAACCATATGAATCTTGATCTCTAGCCTTCCCCAAGTTGCTTTCGACTCAAATCATCTTTCCACCAAGTCTAATCCTATGAGAGTGAGTTGAGTGTTGGGGAGACTATCATTTGAAGCACAAGAGCAAGGAGTTCATCATCAACACACCATCTATTACCTTTTAGAGAGTGGTGTCTCCTAGATTGGTTAGGTGTCACTTGGGAGCCTCCGACAAGATTATGGAGTGAACCAAGGAGTTTGTAAGGGCAAGGAGATCGCCTACTTCGTGAAGATCTACCCTAGTGAGGCAAGTCCTTCATGGGCGATGGCCATGGTGGGATAGACAAGGTTGCTTCTTCGTGGACCCTTCATGGGTGGAGCCCTTCGTGGACTCGCGTAGCTGTTACCCTTCGTGGGTTGAAGTCTCCATCAACGTGGATGGACGATAGCACCACCTACCAGAACCACGACAAAAACATATGTGTCTCCTATTGCGTTTTCACTCTCCAAACCCTTCCCTTTACATTCTTGCAAGTTGCATGCTTTACTTTTTGCTACTCATATACTCTTTGCATGCTTGCTTGAACTGTGTTTTGATTGCTTGACTTGTGCTAAGTTGTTAAAATCTGCCAATAACTAAAATTGGGAAAAGGTTAAGTTTTTATTTGGTCAATTAGTCTAATCACCCCCCCTCTAGACATACTTTCGACCCTACAATTGGTATCAGAGCTTTCGTCTCCATTTGCCTTGATTTTCATAGCTTTTGGTGATCATAGCCTTGGTTTCACAACCTAGGAGAGTATGGCGTCTAGCGAGGGAAATTACAACCGTAGAGGTCCTTACTTTGATGGTACTAATTTTGCTAGTTGGAAGCATAAGATGAAAATGCATATTCTTGGACACAACCCCACCATTTGGGCTATTATGTGTATTGGCTTGCAAGGTTAATTCTTCGATGGGAGAGAATCGAACCGTGAAGCTACCGCAGAAGAGTTGAAGATGCTGCAATACAATGCTCAAGCTTGTGATATCCTCTTCAACGGATTGTGCCCCGAAGAATTCAACAAAATCAGCCGCCTTGAGAATGCAAAGGAAATTTGGGATACCTTGATTGACATGCACGAAGGTACCGACTCCGTCAAGGAATCCAAATTGGATGTGCTTCAAAGTCAACTTGACAAGTTCAAAATAAAGGTTGGTGAAGGTGTCGCTGAAATGTAGTTAGACTTGCTCTCATCACAAATGAGATTGCCGGCTTGGTAAGTGAAGAGATGGCCGACAAATTCATCATCAAGAAGATCCTAAGAGCCTTGGATCGAAAATATGATACCGTGTGCACATTGATCCAAATGATGCCCAATTACAAAGATCTCAAGCCAACGGATGTCATTGGAAGAATTGTTGCTCATGAGATGTCACTCAAGGATAAGGAAGAGCTTCACAACAAGTCAAGTGGTGCTTACAAAGCCTCATGTGATGCTCCTACATCATCAAGTGAGAAACAAACCTTCAATGAGGAATTGAGCTTAATGGTGAAAAACTTCAACAAGTTCTACAAGAGTAGAAGCAAAGAAGAAATTCAAAGTCAAGGTCCTACAATGACAAAAGATATTCGAGTCGTGAACATGATTTCTACAATTGTGGAAGACCTAGGCACTATTCCAATGAGTGTACGGCTCCTTACAAAAGGAGAGAAGATTCACCCAAAAGGAGAAGTAGAAGATAAGAATCACCACCAAGAGAGAGGAGTAGAGATGATCATTATGAACGAAGAACATCCCGAAGTAGCAAGGATTCAGAAAGGAGGACAAGTCATCAAAGAGCTACACAAACCGAAGACATCAAGCTCATGTTGGTGAATGGGTATCTGGCTCCGACTCCGACAATCAGTCCGAGAGAAGCTATCACTCTGACTCCAAATATACTCAAGATGAAGGTGTTGTCGGTCTAGCACTTGTGTCAACCAACTCCTACGACATATTTGACTCACCAAATGAAGGAATTGGAAGATGCTTCATGGCTAAAGGCCCAAAGGTATCACATTCCGAGTATGTTGATTTCAATAGTGATGAAGATGACTTGTTAGGTGATGATGATTTACTTGTTGACAACTCTAGTGATGAATACTATGATGAAACGTCAATTAATCATGCTAATCAAGATAAAACAAATGACAATGATTATGAGAAGATTGAGAACCTAACTAAAGTACTAAACACTCTTCAGTTAGCTCATGAAACTATATTGGAAGATCATCGAGAACTTTTAAAGACTCATGAGAAGTTACGCTTTGAAAAGCTCAACCTTGAGCAAGAGCATGAGTTTTTAAAGGCAATCAATGGTGATCTTCGCAAGAAAAGTTCCTCTTACATTGCCAAGCATTTACTCTTATCTACTTACATGCCACAAGTCAAGTCTAGTAACAAGAGCAAGAAAGATTCTTCTTCTAGTAGTAACAATAATCATGCTAAATCCAATGTTGTTGCTTCTAGTAGTTCTCTTGATTCCACTAATGATTCTCTTAGCCAAGTTACACTTCAGCTAGAAAATAGCTTATTGAAGGGAATTATAGAGAAGGGTGTCTACAAGAGCCTTGCCGGGAGTAAGCAATTTGAGGAAATTGTACGCAAGCAAGGAAGGCATCGGAAGAATCCAGGCATTGGTTTTGAACGAAAGTTCAATGCCAATGGAGTTGAGTGGGAAGAAGATCAATACACCAAGACGAAGTTTGTTCCCCAACAAGAGAAGTATGGTCCTACTTCTTTCAAAGGGACACAAGCTCAAGATGATCTTCCACCATAAGACCACAAGCAAAAAGGCAAGGACAATCTTCAAGAGGAGATTGATGCATTTGAAGAAGCTCCCAAGGCCTTGGTCAAGTGGGTTCCCAAGACTACATCAAATTCTACTTCATCAAGTTCCACTACTACCCCAAGGATTCCCATCAAGATGATGTGGATCCCAAAGAAGAAGAACTAGAGAGTTCTTGAGGGTGACTCCGCCAATATTCTTCACTCATATCATTTTGGCAAGGACAAGTGCAATCAACTTCCACATCTTGCACTAGTTCAAGGAGTCACAAACCCTCTTGTGGGTAAGACAAGCGAGAAGGTAACCTACTGCTTTCATGGACATCATCTTGTGTGTGCATCACTCTATTTCTATGGATATCCTTGTTTGTTCCTTGTGGTACTAACTTGTGTAGGTATTGAAAGTGCAACTCACTCCAATGGATAGCTCCAAAAGATCCACATCAACATTGAGCATCCACATCTTCAACATCTACATGAAGTCATCATCGACAAAACCCAAGGTTAGTTTATCCCTCTTTGGGGGCATCTCACATCTAGGGGGAGCTTTACTCTAAGAATTGAGCTAAAGCAACTCCAATGGTGTGAACAAAACAATGCTTTATGTAAAAGTGGTAACCCCACTTTTGCTTAAACGATGAGTATGACCTATGATCAATTGTTCTCATTTGACTCCTAAGTCAATGTACTCATATATAGATTACCTAATCATCGCCAATTGTTTGATAGATGCTAGAATTGGTTGTGCATGCTTTGCCACATATTTCATTTGCTTTTTATTGTGTGAGCATGTTGGTTGCATAATTTACTCATTCGAGGACATCCACTTGTCGTTTTGATTGTTTTGATCTTTCTCTTTTGCCAAGTGGACGGACAAGAATATCTAAGAACCTTCTCTAGCTATCTATGCTTTTCTCGTCTCAAACTCTATTCACGCTACATCACAAAGTTTGATCAAGTCAGATTTGAACCACTCTGTGTGAGGAGCACTTGGAGTCCCCGATTCGTCATAGACTTAAACTTCCAAAACCTCTTTGTGCATTTCGGTCTGACCAAGAAATCCATTTCGGTCAAACCGAGTTCACTAAGTTTATCTAGGTTTTCATCTCAGTGCAACCGATTTGAACACTTCGGTCACACCGAGTTGCAGCAACCGCTTGTGATTTTGCAATCTCGGTGCCACCGAGTTGTTCCACTCGGTCACACCGACAGAGTCGGGATATAAATACCCACGGGTGAGACTTTGGAAATTTCTTCAAATCTTCTCAGCCCGTGCGTGTCCTACTCTGCCCCCTTGGGTCTCCAGATCATCTACTCGCCACCAACGACCTCCCACCGTTGGACTCTGCTGCCGTCGACGGATTCTGCTCCGCCAACGTCATCGTAGCGAACACCCGCCACTCTAGGGTATGTGTTCGACCCCATGTGCTATCTTTTTCACTCCGATTCCTAGCACGAGGACAATGTTGCACTTCTTGCCACGAATGAGATTAATCTATCCAGTTAAATCTTCCCTAGGTCTAGATTGATTCAAAAAAAATTAGGGTTAGCTCTGGGCAGAACTCATCTCGGACCGACCGAGTCGTAGAAATTGGTCTCATCGATTTGGCATAGGCCATTGCACTTGCGCTTTTTGGTCTAACCGAAACATGCACATTGGTGTGACTGAGTTCAATATTCTGTGAAACCCTAGCAATCTCGGTGCCACCGAACTATGTCCGGGCCCAACCGAGTTCACTAGTTTAGGTTCAAAGTGTTGCTTCGGTATCACCGAGTTTGTCAATTTGGTAGCTCCGAGATCAATTATGTAGAGAACTAAAACTAATCTTTTTGACTCAATTTGTTTTGCAATACGTCTGTACTTTGTGATGATCATCTACTCTACCTCATCAACAACCTATTCATAGGGTCTGCTGACAGTTTGCCTGCAAGATGTCTGACCAGAGTGACAGCCAGAATAGGTCTGAGCATCAAGGACAGTTGAGTGAGGGCACTAGTCCCTCCAGCAGCTATGATGAGGGCAGTAGGAGCACACCTAGTAACTTGCCCAAGGCAGCTACTAGAACAAGGAAGAAGAGAACTTCTGATTCAGAGGATGAAGACTACACTGCAGCTGATGATGAGGCCATTTCTAGGAGGAAAGTTGTGAAGAAAGAATTTGGCACTGCTGCATCAACAAAGCCAGGCATGAACAAGAAGGCACCTGCCAGGAGAGTGCCTACATCCAAGCCAAGGAAGGTTGCCACAGGTGAAACTATGAAGTTCGCCATTGAATTTGAAGAAGAGGCAGCTGGTGAGGACAATAAGAAGAAGAGGGCAAGAACCAAAACTGCCGAAGTGCTTGGGAAGTCCACAATGTTAAGATCAGATGATGAAGGGGAAGAGGATGCTGCTCCAGCACCTAAGGCATAGAATCTCATGGGAGATGCCATTAAGTCAGGGGCTGCTACTATGCCCAAAACTGCTCCCAAAGATGCTGTTACTGTTCCCAAGACTGCACCCAAGAGGAGTGCCAGGAACATACCTGCTGAGGAGAAGAACAAGGCCCCAGTGCCTGAAGCTGCAGAAGAGGAAGCTGAATCCCAAATGCTAAGGAAGCTAAAGCCAAAGATCCTTGACCATAATGATGCACATCCTATTGCACGAGACATGAGGATCAGGAAGGATGTAGGACTGAGACAGTGGAGAAAGGCCGACACCTATGCTGTTAGGAGGAGAACCGCTGTGGACTATAGGTTTCACACAAAGGAACAACAAGATTTCTATGAGACAATCCTGCTTGACAAGAAGCCCATAGTGTCTGACATGAGATGGGTGGACAAGACCTACATAAGAGAGAATGAAGAGCACTTCCTGGTTGACAAGTTTGTTGGCCATAAGCTTACCAAGTGGAATGATGAGCTGGTCATGCAATTCTATCCAACTACTCATTTCTATCCAGATGGAAAAATAGTGTGGATGTCAGAGGGTACAAGTTACCAATCTACAGTTGATGAGTGGGCTAGATTGATCAATGCCCTAGAAGCCCATGAGGATGACTTGGATGTCTATGCCAAGAAGAAGAAGGATCACAACTCTATGGCCAGCATGTACAAGGAGATACCTGATGCAGATCTAGAGAATCACAAGCTTGGCTCTGTGAAGCACTTGCTATCAGGACTGCCAACAATCAGCACTTGTTGTCAGAACTGTAGATCTAGGACTTGCTGTCAGGACTTGCTGTCAGCACTTGCTATCAGGAGGCACACTTTGTTGCCAAAGTCAGGTGATCACAGAATGATCGGAGGGCAATCCATCAACTTGCTGCATATATTTGATGTCCCTCAAAAGTTAAAAGTGATGACTCTGATTGTGGAAACAATCAAGAGGACAACTGCAAATCAGAAGAGATCTTGTGGGTATGCTCCACAAATTCAGGTGCTCATAAACTCCAAGATGGGCACAAGCATATATTTGTTGGACAAGGAGCATCTACCCCTCAAGCCAGACTTTGAGGACAACATTGTTGTCATGAATGAAGAAGATCCATCATCTGTGCAAGCACATGAGAAGAGATAGAAGGCAAGGGCAGAGAAAGCTGCAAAGATGCCAATAGCTGAAGAGGCATCTCAAGTATTCTTGAAGAGAAAGCAAGATCATCTTGAATATCTGATTGCCTCCAACTTGAGGATTGAGAAGGGCTTGGCCACCCTGACTCAAAACCAGGAGAGCTTGGAGAGGATCATTGGGCAGAAATTCTATGATCTTGATGTCAAGGTAGCTAAGATCTAATCAGTAGTTTTTTGAACCTTGATCTAGTCAGTAGTTGAGCAACTTCAGGTGGAAGGGCAGGAGAAGAAGGGCAAGTCTACTACAAATGCTTTCAGTAGAGTGCCGAGGAGTCAGAGGTCTACTGCAGTGCCTGTGCCAGACACAAGAGCTACCACATCTGCACCAGCAGCCACAGCTTCAGTGCCACTAGCTCCAGCAGCCACGCCACCAGCTCCAACCACATCTACAGACGCTTTCGTCCTTGGAGTCATCTCTACACCACATCACGAAGACCAAGCCTGAGAGACGCATAGCACTATGCATATTTTGAACTTTTTGGTACTTGTTGCCTAAGGGGGAGAAATATGTATATATCATAGTCTTCGATAGAGTGAGTGTTGTTTTGTCTCTCTTTGCATTTTATTTGCTTGAACTTTATTGTGTGTTTGTTTGATCATATGCTACTTTAATGTTTGCTTGAATGATATATCCTTCATATCTATTTATGACCATTCACTTTGCTTGGTGATGAGTGCATGTGTTTAACTATTATCATTTTGAGGGCTCCACCAAGATGTATGTGACATGGAAGAGTGACCCATGGTCCTAACACATTGTGCATTTGCCGTTCAAAGCAAATTTTAAATAATGCACAAATTTAGGGGGAGCTCTTGTTTGTCACATACTTCTCAAAGCGACAATGCATTTCAATCTTATTATGATTTGTCTAAGTTTTGATATATATGTTGTCATCAATTACCAAAAATGGGGAGATTGAAAGTGCAACTATCCCTGGGTGGTTTTGGTAATGATTAAAAACATATAGCTCATTGAATTAATGCCATTACAAGATAAATATTTCAGGAAAGTTCAATGATTGGCATGGCATGGATAAGGAATGTGGACCCCTCAAAATGCTAAGGACAAAAGATTGGCTCAAGCTTCAATGTCTAAGACTCTACAGTTTCTCTTTTAGTGATCCAAGATCGCATTGAGTCTATAGGAAAACCAATACTATTAAAAGGGGATGAGGTGTTGCTTAATGGCTTTCTTGCTCAAAATGCTGAGTGATATGCTCGAAAAGCCCTCAACCACTTTCTCCTATCCACATATGTCCCAAACCAAAAGTCTAACTCGGTCCCACCGATTTGATCTATCCGGCGCCACCGAGTTCATTTGACATAGCCACTGCCAGAAACCCTAGTCTTTTTGGTGTCACCAATAGGGATCTCGGTCTCACCAAGATGGGGTTGCAAACTCTCTGTTTTCCTTCGTAACGTTTCGGTCAAACCGAGTTGAGCGATCGGTCCCACCGAGTCTGCAATGCAAACTCTCTATTTCCTTTTCGTAACGCTTCGGTCCCACCGAAACGAGCGATCGGCCCACCGAGTTTGCCTGACCAACTCTTTGTTAGCTTATTACCAAAGTCGGTCCAACTGAGTTTTAGTAATCGGTCCAACCGAGATTATGTTATGCCCTAACCCTAATGATATCGGTCCCGCCGATATGACATGTCGGTCCCACCGAAATTTCCTAACAGTCACATATGCACTGAATCGGTCTGACAGAGTTTTCTGATTCAGTCCCATGGAGTTTGGTATAATGTGTGTAATTGTTAGATTTTGTGAGGAGGCTATATATACCCCTCCACCCTCTCCTCATTCGTGGGGCAAGCCATCAGATCGTGCCTACACTTCCACTACTCATTTTCTGAGAGAGAGCCACCTACTCATGTGTTGAGACCAAGATATTCCATTCCAACCATATGAATCTTGATCTCTAGCCTTCCCAAGTTGCTTTCCACTCAAATCATCTTTCCACCAAATCCAATCCTATGAGAGTGAGTTGAGTGTTGGGGAGACTATCACTTGAAGCACAAGATCAAGGAGTTCATCATCAACACACCATCTATTACCTTTTGGAAAGTGGTGTCTCCTAGATTGGTTAGGTGTCAGTTTGGAGCCTCCGACAAGATTGTGGAGTGAACCAAGGAGTTTGTAATGGCAAGGAGATCGCCTACTTCGTGAAGTTTTACCCTAGTGAGGAAAGTCCTTCATGGACGATGGCCATGGTGGGATAGATTAGGCTGCTTCTACGTGGACCCTTCGTGGGTGGAGCCCTCCGTGGACTCGCGCAGCCGTTACCCGTTGTGGGTTGAAGTCTAGATCAACGTGGATGTACGATAGCACCACCTTTCGGAACCACGACAAAAACATCCGTGTTTCCTATTGCGTTTGCACTCTCCAAACCCTTCCCTTTACATTCCTGCAAGTTGCATGCTTTACTTTCCCCTGCTCATATACACTTTGCATGCTTGATTGAATTGTGTTAAGATTTGCTTGACTTGTGATAAGTTGTTAAAATCTGCCAAGAACTAAAATTGGGAAAAGGTTAAGTTTTTATTTGGTCAAGTAGTCTAATCACCCCCCCCCCTCTAGACATACTTCCGATCCTACAAGAAGGAGATGAGCGAGGGGGGCTCTGCCCCTCCCCTCATTAATAGCAAGAGGGAGGCCAACCGCCGGCCTCCACGACCTCGCGTAATGATGATATTTTGCATGCAGCATCGACTCGTCATGTCGGACGGATTTCATGGCTGCATGGGGAAGTGGAGGCGCCCACGTCCCATCAATCGCCACGTGTCATCCAAGGCTGCAGGAAGTTAGGGCCCGCGGCACTCCACGCATACCCTTTGGCTTCGCCTAGAAGCCAAGTCCGAGCGGGCCTTGGGCCCGGGGGCTACTGTCAGTGTTCTGGATAGGGGGGGGGGTACCTAGACTTACCTGCCTGCGGCCCACGACATGGCTCCATCAACGACCTGGTATGGCCCAGCTTCAGCACCAATAGCTCAAGACCCTCGCGAGCGCCAAGCCTCACGAGGCGGGCAACGCAAAGACCTACAAGGGGATCAGCCTCCCCAAGATGTCTCCCGAGGAGCGGAGATTTCTATGTAAGGTGCACCATGCGAGGCTCAGCTGACGTGAGCCATGACGACCAAGGCCAGGCGGGCACTAGCGGGTGCAGTGTACCAGTTTCCCCTTCGATGCAATGGAGGCAAGCAGCAGGTGCGGAGTCCCGAGGAATCAACCAAAGGGTTCCATTCTGGTGCAACAAGACCAAGATCGCCAGGACGGCAGGACGGAGGTCATCGCCGAGCCCACTGCAGCATCACGACCGGAGTCTTCTGCAGCAGAAGACCACTTTAGTCAGGATAGGGCGTACTTGCTGTCTCCCTTCAAATTTGTCTGCTATGGGATCCCTTCCCGCCTACATTTGGGAAGAGGACCAAGACCACTATAAATAGGACCTAGCCACCACCATAAAGGGGGGTGGGAATCCATTCTACCCTCACCACCTCACCAGCTCACCCGAGCTCAGGAACACGCCTCCTAAGGCTTTTCACCACTATAATTGTTCTTCCTCAACCCCTCGAGGCAAATCCACCACAAAGTACGAGTAGGATTTTACACCGTAAGGTGGCCCGAACCTGGGTAAACTGTCATGTCTTTCTTTCCCTTCGAGCTCGTCGCGCTATGCTGTGAAGTTTGCGGGTAGGTTGAGATCTCCCCACGCACCATAGTGTTTGAGCCTCTCAAGGGTTTGCGAAACCTGAAATCTAACAGTACCCCTGTATCCAGAACGGTGACAGTAGCCCCTGGGCCCAAGGCACTCTCGAACATGGTTTCTAGGTGAATCCAAAGGGTAAGTGTGGTGCGGCCTTGGGACTGCGCGTGGCGATTGATGGGACGTGGGCGTCTCCACTTCCCCTTGCTGCCTTGAAATCCGTCCGACTTGACGAGTCGATGCTACATGCAGAAAGACATCAGTGCGCTAGATCGTGGAGGCCGATGGTTGGCCTTCCTCTGGCTATAAATGAGGGGAGGGTAGAGCCCCCCTCGCCCATATCTTCCTTCATCTTCTCACTGCTCGTCCCTTCTTGGTCTCCACCTTTCCGTAGCAATCATGGCACCGATCAGGAGGTTCTTCGCGGCTCAAAAGGGAAAGGCCCCTCGGGAGGGGCCTAAACCACTTCCATCGAAGAAACAGTTCTGCTGCCCCTCGGACGCCGGTGCGAGGCAGGAGGTGACCAGGCCTTGGCAACCATGGCCTCCGCCCGCCTTCCCCCTTCCCATGTACGCCCGTGCGTAGAATGACAAGGAGCGCCGCTGACTAATCCCAGGTGGCAGCGGGCGAGCCAAAGCCATGCTGCCAGCGGGGCCATGGACTCACGCCAAGGGTAGCTCGCGTGAGTTTGTGGTGTGGGCGCGAAGCCGTCAGGCTCATGGATCCAGCTCCTGAGGTTCTTCGCCAATGAGAAACCGCCGGGGGGGGGGGGCACTTGAGTTGTGGCTGCAACAGGCCGGGTGCTGCAGCCTGGCCACCAGGGCTGAGGTCGAGGTGGTTCCTCCTGGTGATGTATTCATGACCCGTGGGTGGGGCGTGCCCGCGCCTGCCATGCGGGAGGGGCCCTCACCATCCACTTCGAGTACGATGGCGCCTCCACTCTGTTCTTCAAGGTCTTCGACGAGGAGGGCCGGCGGCTGGAGTGCTACCCTGGGTGAAGCAGTTCGTGGGACACGGTCGTGGGTGCTGGGCCTGCCTCCGGCCCTGTCGATGACTCCTCCAACATCAGTGATGACTCCTGGGAATCCAGCGATTCTCCTAAGCCCAGCGAGTCTCCAGAGTCCAGCGATGACAGCTACGTGCCGCCAAGCTCCCGCCGTGCCCGGAGCGCGGCAGCGGCGGCCGCTCGGCTTCGCCTGCGATGCACGCCGGCCTGGTTCCTTGAAGCCTTCTTTATTTCCCTGCATGGAATTATGACCAGCCCTTTCGGCGTTCTGGGAACGGGGGTCCCCAGACTTGCCTGCCTGCGGCCTGCGGCGCGGCTCAAGCAGAGGCCCAGTACGGCCCGTCTTCATCAACCCAAGCTCAAGACCCTCGCGAGGGGCCAAGCCTCGTGGGGCGGACGACGCAAGGCTTCCTCAGGGGTGGACTCACCAGGCAGGCTCGCGAGGAGGCGGCGACGTCAAGGCAGGAGTACCTCGCGAGGTGCTCATGACGCAAGCCACGACAATCAAGACCAGGCGGGCGCCAGCCAGCGCAGTGTCCTCGTTGCCTCTTTGGTGCAAAGGGGGCAAGCGCAGGCGTGGAGTACCGAGGCATCAAGCAAAGGTTACCATATTGGTGCAACGAGACCAAGACCAGTAGAGCGGCAGGACGGAGGTCACCGTGGAGCCCAAGACGACGTCATCGCCAGTGCCTTTGGCAGTCAAAGACCAACTTTAGTCAAGATAACTTGTGCTAGATGTTCCCGTTCAACATGGCCGTTGTTGGCAACCTTCCCGCTCAATATTTAGGAAGAGGACCAGGGCCTCTATAAATAGAGATAGCCACCACAGTAAGAGGGACATCTCATCCAGAGCCGGTCGAATCCATCCCAACTAGAACACCGCACCAGCTCAAGAACACCCCTCGCGAGGCTGTTCTTCCCCTGTACTGTTCATGATCAGATCCAGAGGCAATCCACCACACCACACACTAGAGTAGGGTATTACACCACAACGGTGGACCAAACTAGTATAAACCTTGTGTCCCTTGTGTTGTTCATCGTGTAGCTTAGATTCACGGCAAGGCGTTGGGACGTGGATCGATAGGAAGTAGATCTTCGCGCACACCGCAGAGTTCGAACCTTAAGGGTTTTACCGAAACCCGATATCTGACATTTGGCGTGCTAGGTAGGGGTGCACTAGAATCTTTCTTCCACTGTTCCGTGTTCGATTGTTCGTCGCATCCATGGTTGACGCTCGCCGAGCCCGGGCCGAGCGTCGTGCTACCTCGCCGCCCGCGTCGCCCAGACGGCTCCTGTCGGTGGGCCTCCCTGTCGTTCTCCGTCGCCTGCCACCAATGCTGCTAGCGGCCCGGCGGGGAACAAGCAGCAGGCGTCGTCGCTGCATCCCTCGGTGTGGTGGGAAGGCCGCACTGCCACTCTATCACTAACTCCAGCCGGTTCGTCGTCTCACGCTCGTCGCGCTCCCACGAACACGCATGCCGCATTGCTCCTGGCACGTGAGCTCCTGCACTACCGCCCCATTGACGAACTCTACGAGGAGTGGCTCGCTCGCATCACCGAGCTCGTCAGTGCCGCAGGGGGCTCTCCTGTGTCGTCCCTCTCGCAGCCTCGGCCTCCGTCCTGCATGCGCGATGCAGCTCAGAAGGTGCCTCCGCTACCTCCTCCCCAAGAAGGCGCCATGGCTCCAAGGCGCGCGGCCCCAGGATGAGACCCACCGTGTCCAGCACCCGCGTGACAAGAAAGGAGCTGCCAAGAGATACCACGGCCTCAAGAAGGCGCTCGCGTGCTCCCCGCTCCAACATGTCAAGACCGCATCCCTGCGCCAGCATGTCAAGACCCCGCGCTGCCCCTGGCAGCGGTGCAAGGGAACCTCCAAGAGCAAGCCCTGCGTCTGCAAAGGGCTCCGGTGGCCACTACAGGCTGTCGCGCCTTCACCACCGAGCTACGCAGTGTCGCCTGGCCGGGCAAGTTCAAGCTGAATCTGCCTCCTCGCTACGATGGCACCGCCGACTCCGCGGAGTCCCTGCAGCTCTGCGAGCTAGGCATCGAGGCGGCCAACAGAGACAAAAAGGTAATGGCGAACTGGTTTCTAATGGTGCTCAAGGACTGTGCCCGCACCTGGCTCTTGAACCTGCCTCCCGGCTCGATCTCCTCTTGGGACGAGATGCTCACCCACTTCATCGCCAACTTCCAGGGCACTCACGACCGTCCTCCAGCCGTGGGTGACCTGCACCGCATCAAGCAGCAACATAGAGAGACCTTGCAGAAGTACATCCAGCACTTCAACAACGCTCGCTTCAAGATTCCCAAGGTGACCGAGGAGGCCATCATCTCAGCGTTCTGTGACTGCATCTGCGACGTCAAGATGAAGGAGGAGCTCGCCATCCACGAGGACCTGTGCACATCTCTGGAGCTGTTCAACCTGGCGACCAAGTGCGCAAGGGCTGAGGAGGGGCGCCTCTCCCTTCTCGACCTTCCAGTTGCTGACCCAGAAGAGAAGAAAGACAAGGAGAAGGACGTGAAGCGCAAAGGAGCAGTTGTGCCCGCAGGAGAACCAGACACGAAGCGCGGCAGGGACCAGCCGGAGTCGTCCAAGGGTAGCCCATTCTGCGCCTACAACAACCTCTACACCCACAACACCAACGAATGCCAGGAACTCAGAGCCGTTCAAGAAGGACGCATCGGTCGACGCCCCGACTGCAACGACCGGGGCTACGGCCGAGGAGGAGGAAGAGGTGGACGACGATGGGACGACCGAGGCCCTCGCCCTAGCAAGGATCGCTGGTAGGACCAGTCTCGCGAGGGGGCTTGGAGGGATCAGCCTCATGAGGATTGCCCGGAGGGCAACGCAGGCCTTCCCCCTCTGCCACCACCGCCAAGGAGGAATGATGACCATCACCAAGACGAGGGGGATGGGGGCTTCCTGGAGCCACGTGCTATCTTCAAGCAGTTTGCTCGCGAGGTGAACGAAGTCCTCCCCAAGTTCGAGGCCACGCGCCCTCGCAGGTGGTCCACATGTGACATCATGTTCAGCTCAGCGGATCAGCTCAAGTGTGCGGCTATAGCCGGCGTCCTCCCAATGCTTTGTTCCCTAGTCATCAGCAATGTGCAAGTTACCAAGACCCTCATCGATGGTGGCGCAGGACTCAACGTTCTGTCTGTCGAGACGTTCAACAATCTCCAAGTGCCTTATGATCAACTTGATCCAGCCAAGCCTTTCTCAGGAGTCACTGACGGCTCCACCACTCCGATAGGGCAGGTTTGCCTCCCTGTCACCTTCGGACAGCACAAGAACTACCGTACCGAGCTCATCGACTTTGACGTTGCCCACATTCTCCTGCCATACAATGCCATCCTCGGGTATCCAGCCCTGGCCAAGTTCATGGCGGTGACTCACCATGGTTACAATGTCCTCAAGATGCCGGGAAGCGGCGGAATCATCACAGTCCCCTGCGAAGAGAAGGATGCGGTATGCTCTATCGAGCGTGCCTTCCAAGCTGCATCAGTTGAGGACCCAGACATCAGGAGTGAGAACACTCCAGAGGCAGTCCCTAAGAAGAAGAAGACATCGCCCAGCTCAAGGCCTCAGGAGGTAGGCATCTCCGAAGGCGCCGCTTCTGGATCTGCGCCCGTGCTAGGGGCGCCTCCCTCCGTCGCATAGGAAGGCGCGTCGGCGCCCTCCTTGGGCAAGGCTCGAGAGCTCTCTCCTGGAGGGCCTCAGACTTTGCCAAGATCACAAGGCATGGGGAAAGGAAGGCCCAACCCTTAGGATTTCATCACCAAGGTCACTCAGGAGCTTCAAGAATCACGATTCATGCGCGGCGATCGCAGCCTACCTGTTGTGGCTCCCCATCCAGCCGAGGATGGCGGGCTGCGCATCTGCATCGATTACCCAGGGCTCAACCTAGTTGTATCTCTGGAGCACCTCTGGCCTTCGCGCGTGGGATGCTGTGAGGGTCCGCCGCACAGCTACGTTCGCATGCCTTTCGGCCTGCCGAACGCGGCTGCTGCTCACCAGCGCCTTATGCGGAGTATTCTGGTGGCTCAGGAGGCCAGGCACCACGCGGTCTTGGCGGAGATGGAGATGGTCCTCGAGGAGCCGCCCGGACCTGCAGAGCCTCCAAAGGCTCAGGGCTCTGGTGGCTAGTGGGGATCGGCAACTTCATCGCGCATCATCAGCTACTTTAGCACCCGCTCTACAATGGTATCAGGTGACATCTTTCGAGTTTCATTTCAGCTGGGAGCGCCCTCAGGGCTGCATTATTCCCAGGTCGCGTGGGTCTGTCCCTGCGGCATGTATCCGTTTTGCTCATGTCTTTAGTTTACCTTGCTGGGGGCGCCCCTTGGGCTGCATCATCCCCAAGCCGCTCGGGCCTGACCCAGTGGCATGTATCCTTTCTGCATCTATCTAAGTTGGTTTATTTTCATGCTTAACCTGCCTGTGATAATCGCCTGCCCGATTGACACATACCTTTGGAGCCGATCGCGCTGGCACGACGCTTGTGCATGGGTCCGTCCCTGCAATGTCGACAAATTTGAGTGGTCGAGCTCTGGTCCGCGGCAGCCACGCAAGCGTCATCTCACCAGGCCCTCAGTGCCCTCACCACTCTCTCGGAGCAACCAATGGCCGGCCGGCAATCGTAATGGCAACCCTTGCTTCTTTCGTGTTGGTTTACAGGGACTACCTGAGGAATAATGTGGGGGGCGTCGCAAGCTCTCTCTCTCCCTTAGCCGTACGGTGCACCCGCGCATTAAAAGGGGGGCTCCTGAGCATCGTGACTCAGGAGCTCTTACTGGCTCTCCAGCCCTCACCCCTGGCCTTGTCCACGACATCGTGACCTAGCATACCAGCGGTAGCTGAGCTCGCTCGAGGGCTGGGACCTGAGGACGTAGAGCACGAAGGAGTGTGTGGAGAAGGAAGGAGAAGCTCACGAAGGCTTAACCCAGCTACATCCCAGCTGCCGACGCGCAAGTCCGGCACCCCGGGAAGGAATGGCTCCCTGCTTACGAGATAAGTCTTGCCCCCGGAATAGTTAATCGATGCAACACCAAACCCCCATTCAGTCTGGCTCTATGACAGCGACGGTGCCTTCCTTTCTCTCCTTTCAGTGGCTGCTTGAGCGCTAAAGGGGACCTCCTAAGCATCGCGCCTCAAGGGCTCTTACTGGACCTCGGTCCGCTCACCTCCTGGCCTTGACCACGGCATCGCGACCTGGCATACTAGCGACGGCTGAAGCCTGCCTGGGGACCGAGACCTGTCAGCGTAAGGCACCAACTTGTCGCGAGGCTAGAAAGCAGGAACCAAGCCAAGACAGGACATGTATTTGCACCACTTCATAATAAGGATAATATCAACAAAAGACATTGTAGACGCTTTACATGCCCCCACAGGGTATCTCCTCAATTCTTCACAGGGAACAAAAGACGCGAATCCTAGTGAGCCCTAGCTACATGCGCCTCTGTGGCCGACGCCATCATCAACAGTGGACCACGGGGGCCAGCGCCAACCCCATCTAGATCAGCCGCGGCAACGGCCAGATGCAGTCGCCTTGCTCCGGGCACGGCGTGATCTCGGGGGCACGTAGCGGTCGTCGCTCGTCTCTGAAGTCACGAAGAGCTCGGGAGAGTCACCGGACCCCCAAGCATCGCCACTTCTGCTGGAGGAGCTGCTAGGGAAGCGGGTGGTAGGCCTATCTCTCGCCACATCGATGTCCTGTCTGCCTCCCCTGGGGCAGCACTCCAGACAGTGGCCTTGTCCATTGAAGACCTTGAAGAGCATCAAGGAGGGGCCATCGTATTCGAAACGAATAACGAGGGCACCTCCTGTTCGGCAGACCCGGGACCGGTCGCTTCTTCGGCGGGAGCGGGTCGGGCCCCTCTCAGGGGACCTTTCCTTTCTCCTCGGCAGAGAACCGGCGGATTGCTGCCATTGGCGGCAAGATGGAGGAGGATCAAGGAAGAAGAAGCGATCAAAGCGAGAAGAGATGGACTACGGGGGCTCGCGCCTCTCCATTCTTATAGTCCAGAGGAGGCCAACCGTCGGCCACCACGATCACAGGTAATCATGACACTTTTTGCGTGCAGCAGGGACTCATCAAATCGGGCAGTTGTCGAGGCAGCGTGGGGAAGCGGAGTCGCCCACGTCCAATCAACCTCCACGTGGCGACCAAGGCCGCAGGCTATTGGGGCCCGCGGCGCTCCGCACTTGCCCTTTCGCTTCGCTGCTAATCCAAGTCCGAGCGCGCCTTGGGCCAGGGGGCTACTATCAGTGTTCTGGGAACGGGGGTCCCTAGACTTGCCTGCCTGCGGCCTGCGGCGTGGCTCAAGCAGAGGCCCAGTACGGCCCGTCTTCATCAACACAATCTCAAGACCCTCGCGAGGGGCCAAGCCTTGCGGGGCGGGCAACGCAATGCTTCCTGAGGGGCGGCCTCACCAGGAAGGCTCGCGAGAAGGCGGAGAGATCAAGGCAGGAGTACCTCGCGAGGTGCTCATGACGCAAGCCATGACGATCAAGACCAGGAGGGCGCTAGCCAGCGCAGTGTCCTCATTTCCTCTTTGGTGCAAAGGGGGCAAGTGCAGGCGCGGAGTACCGAGGCATCAAGCAAAGGTTACCATATCGGTGCAACGAGACCAAGACCAGCAGAGCGGTAGGACGGAGGTCACCATGGATCCCAAGATGGCGTCATCGCCAGTGCCTTTGGCAGTCGAAGACCAACTTTAGTGAGGATAACTTGTACTAGATGTTCCCCTTCAAAATGGCCGTTGTTGGCTCCCTTCCCACTCAATATTTGGGAAGAGGACCAGGGCCTCTATAACAAGAGATAGCCACCACAATAGGAGGGATATCTCATCCAGAGCCGGTCGAATCCATCCCAGGTAGAACACCGCACCAGCTCAAGAACACCCCTCGCGAGGCTGTTCTTCCCCTATACTGTTCATCATCAGCTCCAGAGGCAATCCACCACACCACACACTAGAGTAGGGTATTACACCACAACGGTGGACCGAACTAGTATAAACCTTGTGTCCCTTGTGTTGTTCATCGTGTACCTTAGATTCACGGCGAGGTGTTGGGACGTGGATTGGTAGGAAGTAGATCTTCGCATGCACCCTAGAGTTCAAACCTCAAGGGTTTTGCCAGAACCCGATATCCGACAATCTCCGTGGGGTATGTAAGAATCATGACATTTTAATTCCAGTGTTATCCTTCTTGTTGCTGTGCTGGGAACGTGTGTCCACTCCGGCATGGTTCTCCCTTTCCACCCCCTAGATAGTGTAGCACTCTATGCAGACGGGGCCCAGTCCCCAGGCAGGCTTCAGCCATTGCTGGTATGCCAGGCCGCGATGTCGTGGTCAAAGCCAGGAGGTGAGCGGCCCGAGGTTCGGTGGGAGCTCCTGAGGCGCTATTTTCACAAGGTCCCCCTTTGCGTGCAAGCAGCTGCCCAAGAAACAGGAAGGAAGGCAACACTGCCCGAACAAGACTGTGAAAGTAGTGCAATGGGGTCGCGAGATTCATGCCGAAATGTGAACGACTCATCTTTTAGTTAACTCGTAGGGATTCCCCTGGGCGATGCCCATTCGTGGCTTCGTGGTACCGCCGCTAGGTAGGGCTTGTGACGCTCACTTCTTCCCCTACTCATCTAGGTGCTCTACGTCCTCGGGTCCCAACCCTCGAGCAGGCTCAGCCGCCGCTGGTATGCCAGGTCGCGATGCCGTGGTCAAGGCCAGGGGATGAGGGCTGGAGAGCCAATAGGAGCTCCTGAGGCGCGATGCTCAGGTGCCCCCCTTTTAATGTGCAAGCGACTCGCGCGATTGGGTGGTGACCGCCGGGGCCCGTCCGTAGCTAGGTCTCAGGTGTACCTGCATGTTAGCCTGTGGAAGAGAATATGACCCCCTACGGTGCTTGTTGTCTACCCTTGAACCTTTCGCGGGTAGACGAAGGCACTGAGGACCCAGTGAGGTGGCGTATGCGAGGCGGGTCGCGAGCCAGAGCTCGGTCCTTGGATTTATCAGTGTTGCTGAGATGGAACCGAGCACATGCGCCATGTCAGTGTGAGTATCCCCCATTGCGGAGTGAGCAAAGGACGAGTCAGCAATTTAGGGAGACCGTGAGGCGGGTAGGACCCGAAGCAAGCAGGTGACAATGATAAATCAACTCATGGGAAATGGTTAGTCAACTCTAACGAATGCAAGAAGGGTACATGTCGCAAGGATGGATCCACGCGACTTGGGGATAGTGCAGCCCACGGGGTGCCCCCAAACTGAACGAACTAAAAGATGTCACCTGGCACCGTTGCTGAAGAAATGTTGGGGTAGTAGGAGGCATGTGCTGCTGAAGCCGCTCCTCATGAGCCACCATGGCCCTGAACATCGGGAGGCTCTAGGGACCTGGAGGGCTCGTGAGGATCCATCTCCATCTCCGCCAGGATCGCCTGGTGCCTAGCCTCCCGAGCCACTAGGACGTCCCGCATGCGGTGCTGAGATGCAATAGCTGCGCTCAGCAAGCCGAACCGCATGCAAATGTACCTGTGAGGGGGACCCTTGCATCGGCCGAAATGAGACGGCCAAAAGATCTCCTGAGATGCAGCCCTATTGAGCCCTATGATGTCAATGCAGACACGGAACTCCTCTCCCTCACCAGGGCAAGGAGCCGCGCCTGGTGGCGGGCTGCAATCGCCCTGCAGAGCCCTCGCCTCCTGAATCTCCTTGACTTCCTTGCTGATGAATTCCTGAGTGCTTGGTGCCTCGCGCCCTGTGCTCTCTTCTCGGAAGCGTGCATGAAGCATGCCTCCACATGGTGCCCGAGTGCCTTCCTCGTGATGTTGGCTAGGTCAAAGGCCCTCCAGAGGAGAGCCCTCGAGCCCAACCTCAGAGGGACGCCGGGCGCGCCTTCCTATGCGATGGGTGAAGGCGCGCCACCCAGAGATGCGAGGCTCAACGCATAACCGTCAGGCGCTGCCTCCTCCTGAGATCCCTGGCCTAGCAGCTGCTTCTTTGTCTTTGGGGTAATGTCAGGAGGGAGGACATCACCCTCGTTTTCAGGGTTCTCGACCACTGCAGCTTGGTAGGCACGCTCAAGAGCACACCGCGTCCTTTTCCTCGCAAGCGACTGTGATGATGCCACCACTCCCTGGCATTTTGAGGATGTTGTAGCCATGGTGCGTTGCCACCATGAACTTGGCCAGGGCTGGGTACCCGAGGATGGTGTTTTACGGCAGGCAAATGTCAGGGATGCCGAAGTTGATGAGCTTGGTGTGTAGTCGTCATGCTTGCCTAAGGTGACAGGGAGGTGGACTTGCCCGATCGGGTGCCTCGAGCAGTCGGTCACTCCTGAGAAGGTCTTGGTAGGCTGGAGCTAGTGGTATGACACTTCGAGCCTATTGAACATCTGGATAGAGAGAACATTGAGGCCTTCTCCGCCATCGATGAGTGTCATGGTGACGAGTATGTTGCTGATGATGGGTGAGCAGAGCATTGGGAGCATGCCAGCTGTGGCCGTGCACTTAAGCTGGTCGGAGGAGTTGAAGGTGATTGCGTACTTGTACCAGCTGAGCGGGCACGTCGCCTCGAGCATGGGGAGTGCTGCGTTCACCTCACGCATGAACTGCTTGAAGACGTGATGAGAGGCCGGGGCCTGGGAGCCGCCCAAGATGCAGGCGATGGCACGAGGCTCTTGGAAGCCCCCAGCCCCCTCGTCCCGGTGGTGGTCTTCATTCCTTCTTGGCGGTAGAGGTAGCGGAAGAAGACCAGCGTTGCCCTGAGGCCGATCCTCGCGAGGCTTGTCCCTCCACGTGCCCTCGCGAGGCTGGCCTTGCCAGCGGTCCTCGCGAGGATATTTTCCCCACTCCTGACGATGGTCGCGGCCGCCCCAGCGTCCTCCACCTTGGCCACCTCCATGGCCATAGCCTTCATCATTGCACTCGGGGCGACAACCGAGGTGCCCGTCGCCGAGGGCCCTGAGCCATTGGCAGTCGTTGGTGTTGAGTCTATGCACGTTGTGGAAGACGCAGAATGGTCGGCTACCCTTGGATGACTCTGGGTGATCGACACCGCGCTTCATCTCTGGTTCGGCTGAGTACGGCCGGTCCCTTGCGATTCATGACCTTGTCCTTGGCCTTCTTGTCTTCTCGGTCTGCATCGAGGAGCTTGAGGAGGGAGAGGCATCCCTCCTTAGCCCTCCCATATTTGTTCGCCATGTTGAACATCTCCAGAGCTGTGCAGAGGTCTTCATGTATGGTGAGGTCCTCCTTCATCTTGACATCATGGACACCATCAGTGACCACTGAAATGATGGCCTCGTCCGACACCTTGGGGATCTTGAGGCGAACTTTGTTGAAGCACAGGATGTACTTCTGCAGGGTTTCTCCTGGCTGCTTCCTGATGCATCAGAGGTCACCCGCGCCTGGCGGTCAGTCGCGCGTGCCCTGGAAGTTGGCGATGAAGCGGTCGTGCATCTCCTCCGACGAGGAGACCGACCCCACAAAGAAGTTCAGGAGCCAACAAGGTGCGCCGTCCTCGAGGGCCATGTGGAACTAGTTCGCCATGATCTTCTCGTTGCTGTTGGCCGCCTCGATGCTCAGTTCATAGAGCTGCAGGAACTCGGCGGGGTCGGTGTGGCACCCCGGCTCAGAGAAACTGGAACGCCTCGTATTCCAGCCCAGAGATCGAGGAGACGTCTTCTAGAATACGACACTGCTTAGCATAGAACAAATCAGCTCTTTATTACAATCTATATTGGGTACAAGGGGATTCCGATATAACATGGATTTACATTGGCAAGGCGACACTACGCCTGCCACGGTTGCTCTATGCAAGCAGCAGAACAACATGAAGCAGCGGAATAACTTCTAGCAGCGGAACAACAACGACGGTTGTGAACTCCACTCCGTAGTGACTCTGATTGGAACACTTATCCTAGCTCGCAAACAAGGGATCCACGGCAAATAAGAAATCAAATCCGACATGACCTGCAAACTGGCATGACACACCAGGTCAGTACATTGAATGTACTTCCAACGCTCAGAATAACCAAAACCATTCAAGAAAAACAATAGCATGGCAATTACAGGTTAACAAGGATTAACATGACATTAACAGAAGAACATGGCATGAACAACATGATACCGCTAGCACAATATGAACATGTCATGAACATATAAACTTGATGATACTAACATGCAACATGATGACACTATTAAGCACAAACTTACTCTACTCGGGGTTAACACGTAACCATCACATGCATCACTTACCATCATCAGACATCACACTATCATCTTAGGATCCAATCAAGCTTGGTATAAACAATACTGTAGTAATCAATCATGACCACAAGGAGCTTGACCTTTACCGGTGATTCTCGCATAACACCACAAATATCCAACAACTCGGTATCCTCGATAGCACAGTGATCCTCTCATGATCACATAAATATCAACCAACTTCTTTCATCATCGAACCGGGGTTGTTATTTAGCACATCATTATTATTACTGTTGACCCATAGTGTGACCGGCTACGAACTAGGCCCATATCCACGGGTGCAACTATCGATAGATTTGACACACACTCTGCAGAGGTTCGCACACTGTACCCACATCACGAAACCCATGGCCTCTTGGTCCCATTCAGGTGGACCAACGGCATTCTGACAAAATAGATCTACTGCCATGACACTCTCCCGGCCACTCCGACCAACACCCCCTTAGGGTTCAGTCCTAGGTGGCCCATGCGTACCAAAGGTCTTACGGCCACCGTCGTGGCAAAACAAAACGGTCCCAAACGGGGACAAAAGCGTGCAAACCACTTGGGCACACAAGGCTTTTGCCATCCTACCCGGTCAAGGTAGCGCCCATGCATAACCTTCCCTCATTGGAGGCACTGGCGTGAGGCATGACAATAGACTACTAGGGCCCTCCCCATACCCAAGGCAAATGTGGTTGTACTGGCCATCTCAATATGGTGGCACCATGACCCAGCCAACAGTTGTTCTAGTTCAATTAAGTCCGGTTAAACTTGAATGCAATAAGCTGAGTCCTATGAAAATAACATGATGCAACAATAATGCATGATACCAACATAAATATGGATGCAACATAAGCCTTCAGCACAATAAGAGTGAATCATTTATCTAGATGAGCATGGCATACTAATGATCATCACGAGCATAACACAACTCATGGCATAACTACTAGGATCAACAACAAATATCATTAAAGAACATAACGACAACAGTACATGCAAGAACTTATCCAACTGGATGCAAAGGAATATGCATAGAAACAACACTCGGAACAGACGATAGTCATGCACCAAAGACAACCACCAACATCAACATGTACTACTACCAAGCATGAAAGTAATACTAGCAAGAACACAAGTTAACCAGATGCATCGAAACATAGCACGAAGGTGACCATGAAACCATAAGCAGTACCGAAACAACGATAATAGTTGCAGGTAAACAAATAGGCAGTTATTAAATGTTCAAGTCGAAAACCATGGCTACTGCATGACCATCATGCAAATGGGTGTTGTGGCTTGCCTGGGGTGAAGAATACTATGGGGAAATGTGCGGTGAAGCCGCGGAAAGAATCGCCGGAAAGGGTTCTCTCTCGGAGGGGCAGATTAGGGGCAAGGGCAAAATTGTCATTTCCAGTATGTCAAACCATGTTGAAAATGATGGGAATAGAACGGGCTCGATGAGACGAAGACGTGGGCATTGGATTCCCCTCAATCGGAGTCTCGAGCAAAAAGTTATAGCCATGTGAAGTTCAGGGACCAATCTCTAAATATAATCTTTATAAACAGACCACTAGTGGCTAAAACAGAAAGCGTACTAAGAAGAAACACACCTTCGCTTTGTGGAAACGCATTTCTGGTTGAAACAGAGGTAAAATATGCTTACTCCACGGGAAATCATACTTTCAAAAGTGTGCTTCAACTTATCCACGTGGACAATGGCGGCGCCGGGTGCTGCAGTCGCTGACAAGTGGGGCCCGCCTTCTTCTTCCTTCCCATCCCGACGGCGAGCAAAGGCAGGGGCAAGGCCATGTACTCTGGCGAAGACTGCCAGAACTACAGGGCACCTCCGGCAAGGCTCCGCCCATGGATGAGCTCGCCTCGGAGAGCCGCATCCAGCGGGACAGCTCACGATCGCCGGGACGGGCCGAGGCGACTGCAGCTTGGGCTCCGGCGGGAGAGGTCTTTGGGCAAGAGTGGGCTTGGGGCTCTAGTTGCTCCAGCAGCAAGGAGAGGGGCTGGAAGGGTTTGCCAGAGTTGAGGGAGTCTAGAGGTGGTGGCTAGAGGGGAAGAGAAGCTCTGGTCCACCAAAATTTAGGCGCACCCAAATGGGGGCCATGGCGGCGATGGGAGGGAATGAGAGCTACAGGAGCTCGGTGGAGTGGTCAGGGAGGGAGCTGGGAGAGAGGAGAGGCTGCTAGATGCTTGGGAGGAGCTCGGGGTGATCTTATATAGGCGGGGCAAGGCGGTAGGGCTCGGTTGCCGCCACGGCGACGTGTCGCCGGCGCTCTGGCACGAGCATGGTCATTGGAGGGCGCAGGAAGGCGACGTGGGAGGACGCGGATGAGGTGCAGAGGTCACAGAGACGAGGCAGATCTCGGGGACAAGAGGATGAAGAGGACAGACGAGGAAGACGACTGTCAGTGTCAAAACCGGTGGATCTCGGTAGGGGGTCCCGAACTGTGCATCTGAGGTCGATGGTAATAGGAGGCGGGGGACACGATGTTTACCCAGGTCCGGGCCCTCTCTATGGAGGTAATACCCTACTTCCTGCTTGATTGATCTTGATGAATATGAATATTACAAGAGTTGATCTACCACGAGATCGTGATGGTTAAAACCCTAGAAGTCTAGCCTGCATGATTATGATTGCCTCTATGGACTAAGCCCTCCGGTTTATATAGACACCAGAGGGGACTAGTGTTATACAAAGTTGGTTACAGAGAAAGGAATCTTCATATCCAGTCGCCGAGCTTGCCTTCCACGCCAAGGAGAGTCCCATCCGAACATGGGAAAGAGTCTTTGGTCTTGTACCTTCACAGCCCATCAGTCCGGCCCACGTCAACAGGCCGGATGACCGAGGACCCCTTAATCCAGGACTCCCTCAATAGCCCCTGAACAAGTCTTTCAATGACGATGAGTTCGGCGTGCAGATTGTCTTCGGCATTGCAAGGCGGGTTCCTCCTCCGATCTCTTCAAAGTACCTGCCTTAAAGAGCAGTATTCGGCTCCCCATTAAATGTCATACCCATCGGTTCCACACCTTCATGACTTCGCTTCCATGTGTGGAGCGAATACGAGAGGTCGGGGTATATTTTGCACATATCACCCTGAACATGTAAGAAAGGCGTCTATTTGAAGAGATTGGGACTTCCATATCGATTCCACACCAAGCGAGGAATCCTCAGAGCTTGCTAGCAGAAACCATTCCATCATGGCTAACGCTCCCAGCTGTTCCTCCCGTCCCCACGGCCCCGGGAAAGGCGATTGGGAGAAATGTTCCTTATCCCATAGTCAACTAGTGAAGCTGCAGACACAGGGATTTCTTCCCCTCAGGGATCTAGTCCATGTTCGAGCAGGATTGGCTTCCTTCAACGACGGGGCTCTGGTGAAGAATTTCCCCAATCCATCCAGGGGGGAACGAGTGTGCTTCATTCCCTACTTGTTGAGAGGCGTTGGATTTCCAATCCACCCGTTCCTTCGAGGGAATCTAGAGTGTTATGGCCTCCAACTGGACAATTTCACTCCTGCCTCCATCCTGCACGTCGCAGGTTACGTTGCTCTTTGTGAGCTATTCTTGGGTTGTGAGGCCAATTTTGAATTATGGAGGAAACTATTCTGCCTCGTCACTCGTAGCCAAGAGGGATCAATATTTGAACTGGGCGGAGTCGAGGTATGGTGCATCGCTGGGACCGGATACCTATCTGACACGCCGAAGAAGGCATCTGAAGAGTGGCTTTCTGAATGGTTCTATATTTAGGACGTCGCCCTTCCTCACCCAATCTGAATGGGTCTTCCCGAAGTTTCAAGCGTTCCGTTGAAGAAACGCCACAGCTGGTGCCCTCGGAGCCTCGGGGAGGAAGATAGCACGAAAGTCCGTCAACTGATGAGCAAGATAAAGATGCTCGCCCAGTCTGGATTATGAATAGTCGAGGTAATGGCGATCGCCATAGTATGAGGGGTTCAGCGACTCCAATACAGAAGGCTTCCCATGTGGCACTATAATGGGGAAGATGACGCCTCCCGCTGCTGTCGGAAGGGTCCGGACACCCCCGCCGCTTTGGCCAAAATACTGACCGAACTATACAAAGGGGAGAAAGAGGAATTCATTCGTATTAAGCGTCAAGATGGATTTTCCATGTACAATCCTCCTAGCTGGATGAGTTCCAATCCCGCTACTCTACTCAATCTATTCCCTAAGCCACTTTCCATGGACATTAATCCGTCCATTTGTAAAAGGAATGGCGGAAGATCACCAAGGGGCTCCAAAGCCCGCACCACAGCCAGAGGACCACAACCGGGACCTTGACCCCGGATTCAAAGAGGATCCAGATATATCCGTGGAGCTCGAGGATGGGGTGTTCTACCAGGCGAGCTACGACAACACGGAAGTGGCCATCACCGCCGACTATCCCGGTCTTCACCCTGCCTCACACGTAAGTAATCAGGAGACATCTCCTCCAAAAGAACTTCCTCATTCTGCCTCACCCACCGCACTATCTCGTGCACCAAAGGGGAGGCGCTCGGCGTGCCACGCTGCACCTGAGGCGACTCACAAGAGAGCGGCGCCTACGCCGGGCAGGCCTTCGAAGAGGAAGGTAAATGAAAACATGGCCCAGCCTTCATAAAAGAGGTATGGCTTTTTAAATACGCTCCTTGGCTGTCACATCGAAGTGTGACACTGTCTGTTGTGTCTTATCAGGAAAAGTATTCGCCGGACTATGTCCGGGGATCCTGCCCGTCATGCCTCTACTTGCCAGATTCCGGGCCCTGTCTCAAGGACCGAGGCTGACACGGGAGTGACACCGGATTGCCCTTCTGCAGAGGATTCAGATGATGTGTCCGTCACAAATTCTGAAGTGGAAAGCGCCATGAATCATCAGCGCCAATGGGCCGCTCTTCGCGACCCCGGTTTTTCAGAAGAGGCATTCAACGCCTTCAGCTCGTCTGATGCATACATCCGAGCTGCTCGAGATCGTCTTAGCAGAGCCACTGACCAATATTTGAAAGATATGCGGGTAAGTACACATTTGTACAAATTTGATAATTATATACCAGTAGCCCCTGAGACTTGAAATAGTTGATACAACTGATTTAAGGATCATTGTATAACCAGCTGCTCACAGAGAAGAACAACCTGTGTATAACAAGAGGAGGAAGGTGCAAAGGTCACGGAGACGAGGTAGAGCTCAGGGAAAAGAGGAGGAAGAGGATAGAGGAGGAAGACGACGGCCGGCAACAGTTTGCCCGTGGGCGCGCGATGACGAGCGCCAGCGAGGAGGCTTCTGGAGGGGGGGATGGCTCCAGGAGGACGGTGACGAAGCGGGAAACACGCTAGACATGGGCAGGCGATGAGGGGACGAGTACACAGACGGGGAAGAGGAGACAGAGGCGCCAGAGCGCGCAAATGACATGCCAATACGGTCGTCACTGCGTGCACTGGGGCATACCGTGCACGGTGGTCGGCCAATTCATGTATGTGGGACAAGGGAAGCAGAGGAGAAAGCCAAGGGGGAAGAAACCAAGCACAGAGCTCACTCGTGTGGCCACAGTTAGCAAGAATACAAAGCAAAAACAAGGTGTTTGGAGTTTGCTGTGGCTCATACGTGTGGAGATTAAGGCTGATCTTTGAGTCGGTTAGATCACGCACTAAGGTGACTATGATGGCAGGGTTTCAGCTCAAGGAGAGGGGTTTTGCTAGTAGTTGCTGTGTAAGTGCATATTTGGTCCAGAAAAGGAAATTGGATGGTACACTCACATAGAGAAGCAACTTGAGCTCAAGTTGGGCAAGGCAGAGTTATTTGATCATACGAAGATGCTAAAAAAGGTTTCATACCATTTGGATAAACCAAAATGGTACTTGCTTCACAAGCATCACCACTGACCAGAAACTTGCAAAAATTCCAGAGGGAAAATGGATAGATTAAATATGCCCAAATTGGGTGGAGATAGGTTATATGGATAATAGAAGGCCTAGGAAAAATTGCAGCCATAATGGAGCAAGATAAAATATACTTCCTTCACAAACTGAAAATTTGGACAGAAACAAAGATTTGAAGTTGTGCTCACATAGAGGCATGACATGAGCTCAACTTTTGTGGAGGGCTATGATATGATGATATGGAAAGCCATGCAAAATTGCAACTCATTTGGATATGCCTAGCTTGTACCTCCTTCACAAAGTTTCTTTCTGGACAGAAACTTTGGAAAATCATAATTAAATGACTACTAGGCAAATGAGGTTGCATTTTGCCATGTGGCAATGATATGGACAGACAAAGATGTCCAAGGAGTTTGAGGTTAATAGGGCAAAGGAAAATAGCACTTAGGGAAGAATAGGGAATGAATTATTTGAGCATGATGATAAACAAGGAAAATGAAATATTTTGCCATATTTGATGAACATATGACCCAAACAATTTATGAGAATTATTTGGGAATTTTAGGAGTGCGGGAAATAAAGGTTGCTTCACAACCTAGGGCAAAAAGGATAATTCCTTTAATATAAAAGGAATATTCCTAATAAAAAGAAGATTGGGATTCGGGCTAGGATGGAAATGACAGGCTCTTGGGAAAGATTTGGGGATGACAAGCCACTCTGGAAGGAAAGAAGAAGTCACCATCTTCAGTTTCCAGACAACAAAGCCATGGAAAAAGAAAACTCAAGCAAAAACCTCAGAAAATCAACAGAAAAAGAAGGGCTAAAAATTAGGCTGTTATAGTCGGCGTTGCCGTCGTAGCGTGGGGGCAGGTCAGGCTTGAACTTGCTCGCCCAGATGACGCTGAACAACTCCGGGGTAAATGCACGGTACCCTGTTGTGGCCACGGGGGCCTGTCGGGGTGGTGGAGCCTGGTCTTGGTGCTCGTACTCCACCACCATAGGAGGCGCACGGTCTTGACTTGGAGGTGCTGGAAGCGCGCATGCATCTTCTTGGGGCGCCGCACCACTTGACAGCTTGCTTCTTCACATGCGGGCGCCTAACGCTGCCGGTCATGCCGTGGCGCTGCCCGCTTCGGCTCGACGATGGCGCCCTATACTGGAGGTGGAGGACGCGCCCCACGAGCCACGTTGCCCACAATAGGTGGCTGCTGAGGTAGTGAGCGGGCCGGCGCAGCAGATTCTCTGGCGGCGCTGACGAGGTCGGCGATGCGTTCGAGCCACTCCTCGTAGAAGTCCTCGGCTAGGGGGTAGCGTACTAGCTCCTGCGCGATGAGAAGTGCGGCCTATGCGTTCGTCAGGCTACGACGTGTGTGGGAGAACGAAGAGGCCGGAGTCACTGATGGAATGGCGGTGCGCCTGTCGCGGCGCATGGAGGGGTGCAGCGATGAAGCTCGCTGCTCGTGGCCAGCAGGGCCGTGGCAGCATTGGCCGTTGGTGATGTGGGATGGTGGGGACAACTGTCGCCTGCCAGTGCCGTCTGAGCGACGCGGGCTACGAGTGCGGCCTGGCGCTCAGCGCGAGCCCGATGCGCATCAGCCATGGAAGTGTCGGAGAAGCGGTGGATCGATCGGCAGAAGAGAAGATCCAATGCACCCCTACCCGGCATGCAAAATGTTGGCTGTCAGGTTCCGCAAACCCTTGAGAGGTTCGAACTCTGGGGTGCGTTCGGAGATCTCAACCTACCCAGCGTGCCAACTCGCGAACCTTACAGCCAATTGCGTGGAGCTCAAAGGGAAACAGAGACACGACAGTTTATCCTGGTTCGGGCCACCTTGCAGTGTAATACTCTACTCCAGCCTTGTGTTGGATTACCTCCAGGGGCTATGGATGAACTAGTACATTTGTTGAACGGCCTCAGGAGGTGAGGTGTTCTTGAGCTTAAGTGAGCTCGTGAGATGGTGAGGGTGGAATTTATTCCGTGGCTCCCCCCTCTATGGTGGTGGCTAGGTCCTATTTATAGGGGCCTCCTCTTCCCAAATGTAGGCGGGAAGAGATCCCACAACGGCCAAATGTGAAGGGAGACAACAATTACGTCCTATCCTTACTAAAGTGGTCTTCGCCTGCAAAAGCTTCTGGTCATGACGCTGTGGTGGGGTCGGCGATGACCTCCATCCTGCCGTCCTGGTCTTGTTGCACTAGAATGGAAACCTTTGGTTGATTCCTCGGGACTCCACGCCTGTTGCTTGCCTCCCTTGCACCAAAGAGGAAATTGGTACTCTGTGCCTGCTGGCGTCCGCCTGGCCTTGGTTGTCATGGCTCACGTCAGCTCAACCTCGTGAGGTGCACCTTGCATAGAAATCTCCGCTCCTTGGGAGCCAGCCCGGGGAGGTCGATCCCCTTGGAGGTCTTGGAGTCGTCCGCCTCTCGAGGCTTGGCCCCTCGCGAGAGTCTTGAGTTGTTGATGCTGAAGCTGGGGCGTACCAGGCCGCTGATGGAGCCACGCCGTGGGGCGCATGCAGGCATGTCTGGGAACCCCCATATCTAAAACGCCGGCAGGCGCTACCACTATCGGAGGAGTCGCTGGCAAGGCCAAGGGCAAGTTCCCGCCGGTGGCCCTATCGCCGTAGCGACCTCCCTGAAGGCAGCACCCCGGGCGATGGCCTTCCTCATTGAAGACTTTGAAGAAGAGCATCAACGCCCCGTCGTACACAAAGTGGATGGCGTGGCCCCCCTCCAGGAAGCACGTGCGAGCAATCGCGCCCCACCCTCGAGTCATGAAGGCGTCATCGGCATCCACGACCTCGACCTCTGCTTCTGCAACGTGACCGCAGCATGCATCATGCTGCAACCACAGCTCGATGGGCCCCTCGGTGGTAGCTCCCACACAAAGGGCCTCGGGAGGCGAATCCACGTGTGTGGCAGCATCACCACCCACACCATGCACTCTCGGGCCGAGCCTTCGGCGTGGGACCACAAAGGAGGCAACCTCATGGCCGATGCTTTCCCTCCTCCACAGCTCCGCTCCTCGCGGAGCTGGTCATCGTGCACAGGGCCCTGCGTGTGGGTGTACAAGGGAATCAGAAGGTTCACGGGGCCTGTTCATGCAAAGGCCGCATAATCACGGCCTCGTCAGCACTGCCCCGTGAGTGACCCGACCTTTTCTTTGGCGGGATCAGCTCGGGTTCCACCTTGAGGGCCTTCCCCTTCTCCGCGGTGGAGAATCTCTGGATCGGCGCCATGGACGTGCTGGCAAGACGGTGAAGCATGGAGAAGGAGGAGCGAGAAGCAAGAAGACGAAGATGGGCAGGGGGCTCTACCCGCTCCGCCCATTTATAGCCGAGTGAAGGTAAATCGTCGGCCTCCCACGATCTCAAGTAATGATGATTTTCTCTGCATGCAGCAGGTAGTTATCAAGTCGAGCGGTTGTCGAGGGAGCATGGGGAAGCGGAGGTGCCCATGTCCCATCAAGCGCCACATGTCAGCTTGGTCCTCAGGCGATTGGGCCCCGTGGTGTTCCGCTCTTTACCTTTGGCTTCGCCTCGAAGCCAAGTGCTAGCGCGCCTTGGGCCCGGGGGCTTCTGCCGACGTTCTGGGAACCAGGGTACCCAGACTTGCCTACCTATGTCCCACAACATGGCTCCATCGACGGACTAGTAGGGCCCATCTTCGGCCACGGCAAGACAAAACCCTCGCGAGGCACCAAGCCTCGTGAGGCAGACAACGTCAAGACCTCCTGCTAGAGTGGCCTCCTCAGGTAGCCTCCTGACAAAGTGGAGATTTCTATGCAAGACCCGGCGTCACGAGGTTGAAATGACATCAGCCATGACGACCAAGGCTAGGCGCGCACCAGTAGGCGCAGAGCAGCAGGTTTCCTCTTTGGTGCAAAGGAGGCAAGCACAGGTATGTAGTCCCCAGAAATCAGCCAAAGGTTGCCTTTTGCGTGCAACAAGACCAAGACTGCTAGAACAGCAAGATGGATGTCATCGCCGAGCCCACCACGACGTCATTATCAGAAGCTTTGCAGGCGAAGACTACCTTTCATCAGGATCAGATGTACTTCTTGTCCCCTCTCAATTTTGGCCACTTTGGGATCCCTTCCCGCCTATGTTTTGGAGGAAGAGGACCAAGGCCACTATAAATATAGCCTAGCCACAACCGTAGAAACCATAGGGTGATCAGCTCATTGAATCCCCAAGAGCTCGTCACAAGAACATACCTCTTGAGGTTGTTCTTCCACTTGTACTAGTTCATCCTTAGCCCCCGCGAGGCTAATCCACCACAAAGCGTGAGTAGGGTATTACACCACAAGGTGGCCCGAACCTGGGTAAATTCCCGTCTCTTTCTAATTCTTGGGTCTGCGAATCGATCGGTTTGAGAAGTTGAGTTCTCCGCACACACCCATGAGTTCGAACCTTTCTTGGGTCTGCGGAGCCTGGAATCCGACAGTTTTTATGTCAAAATATAGACTATTTCTTTGAATCATTCAGATCTAAAGATTGACGCCATAAAAGAAAGATTACATGATGAACATGTTATGGAGGATTCCACATAAAAAATTATGTTTTTATCATTTACCCACTCGATGACGAGCATGAATTAAGCTTGAGGATGCTTGATACGTCTCTAATGTATCAATAATATTTTATTGTTCCATGCTATTATAGTATCAATATTGGATGTTTTATATGAAATTACATGCAATATTAATCATATTTTGGGACTAACCTATTAACTTAGTTCCTAGTGTCAGTTGCTGTTTTTTGCCTGCTTTTGGTTTTCTAGGAAATCAGTACCAAATGAAGTCCGAATGCCACGAAATTTTTTGACAATTTTTTTCTGGACATAAGACACCCTAGAAGCTTTGGGAAGAGGCCAGAAGGTGATGGAGTGGGCCACAAGGCACTAGCGCACGTCCAGGGGGCAGGCGCGCCCTAGTACCTTGTGGGCCCCTCGCTCCTCCGTTTGACCTTATTCCAACTCTATAAATTCTCTAAAATGAGGAAACCAACAAAGAGCCACCAAAAATAATTTTCCGTCCGCAGCAAGTCTCTGTTCTTGCGAGATCCCATCTGTAGGCTATTTTCAATATTCTTCCAGAGGGGGAATCGATCACAGAGGTCCTCCACATCAACCTTGCTGCCCTTCTGATGATGTGCGAGTAGTTTACCATAGACCTAGGGGTCAGTAGCTAGTGGCTAGATTGCTTCTTCTCTCCCTTCGATCTTCAATACAATATTTTGCCAGATGTTCCTGGAGATCCATTCGATGGAATCTTCTTTTGTGGTGTGTTTGTTGGGATCCAATGAATTGTGGGTTTATGATCAGATTATCTATTATTTGAGTCTTCTCTGAACTCTTTTATGCATGATTATAGCTTTGTATTTCCCTCCGATATATCCGTTTGGTTTGGCCAAGTAGATTGATTTATCTTCCAATGGGTGAGGTGCTTTGTAATGGGTTCAATTTTGCGATGCTCTATATCCTAGTGACGGAAAGGAACCAGACACGTATTTGTATTGTTGCCATTAAGGGGAAATGATGGGGTTTATTCATACTGATTGGATTTACTTTGTCTACATCAATTCATCTCGGTTAACACGTTACTCTGTTCTTTATGAATTTAATACTCTAGATGCACATTGGATAGTGGTCCATGTGTGGAGGAATAGAAGTAGATGCAGGCAGGAGTCGGTCTACTTGTCTCAGACGTAATGCCTATATACATGATCATTGCCTTGGATATCATCATAACTAGGCGTTTTTCTACTAATTGCCCAACATTAATTTGTTCACCCAACATATGCTTTTTTGTTCGAGAGAGAAGCCTCTAGTGAAAACTATGGCCCCCGGGTCCATTTTTATCATATATTAAAATCGTAAAATATGTTGCTATAATTTATTTACCTTTATTTTATTTTGTGCCTTTTTATCTATCTATCACTACGAGATTTGATCCTTGCAATTAACCGCCAAGGGATTGATCCCTTGATTGTCTTGGTTGGAAGTATTTGTTATTTTGTGTGTAGCTGTTGTTCATGAGGCCTTGCGTGGTTCTCCTGCTCGATTGATAAACTTGGTTCTTAACTGAGGGGAATACTTATCTCTACTGTACTATATCATCCTCTCCTCTTCGAGGAAATCCTAACGCAACTCACCAGTAGCAATAGGATGGCAGAGTGAGTGCACTGGAAACGTCAAAGCTCATCTGGGATAGGCTTTATAAGGTCAATGAAGGAGTTTCCACTCAACGTGACTCTTGAGTTGATGTGATTTACAATCTCTTCAACCGCTTCAAGAGGCCCGACAATGAAAATGTTCCGCAAACCTTTGAGCACCACATTGATATCTCCAACGAGCTTCAAGCTCTCGGCGCTGCTGACATCACTGATCACGAGGTGGGGAAGAAATTGCTGAGGTCTCTTGACAGTTCCTTTGACACCTTCCCCCTGATGATTCAAGAGCGTCCTGATTACAAGTCAGTTGATCCGGCTGATATTCTTGAGAGGCTCAATACTCGTGAATTTCGGCAAGCTGGGAAGAGAGATGTGTATGGTCCTAGCTATGAACGACCCCACGCTCTGAAGGCAGAAGCTAAAGCCGGGGCAATTTCTTCATCTAAAGAAGAAGACTCTGAATTTAGTACTGATGGTGTTGAGGAAATTGCACTACAAAAAAAAGACACGTCCATGACATTTTGGGCCGAACAATTTTTTTTGTCATTCTTATGACACTTCTATGACGATAATTGTGACCAAACCCGGTATCATCATAGATGTGGTGGGCTCCTACTTCTATGACAAAAAATCATGACAGAAAATGGGCTTTTCGTCTTGGGCGGGCCGGAGACGCAGCTGCATGACATTCTTTGGGTCGTCCATGGCAGAAAAAACCGTGGTAGAAGAGAGGGCGAGGGAAATATCGGGGAGTTCCCGGTTATGGTGGGCCAGGGCCGAGCGATGGACAGAGGGATTACGCGTTTCTCTCATACACGTACGCGCGTGGGTGCGAGGCATTGGGCTCTAACTGAACCCGAGCGAGGCGTTCGCCTACTGAACCCGAGTGAGGCGTTCGCCTACTGAACCCGAGCGATCGATTGATCCTTCCCTGTTAACTGAATCGGATCGAGCGATTCATTCGCTACTGCTACTAACTGAAGCCGATCGACCAGCAGCCTCTTGATGAACAGTGAGCATTGTTGGGGGTTGGATGAATAGTTCCTGGTGGGGGTTGGATGAACAAGACCCCATGGGGATAGAGGCTGTTGCCGCTGGATGAACAAGACCCCGATCGAGCCGGTTGGGGGTGGGTGAATAGGACCCCGTGGAGGGCTGGTTGAACAGTAGCTGGTGGAGGGCTGGATGAACAGTAGCCCATGGAGGGGTGGTTGAACAATAGCTCGTGGAGGCTGGATGAACAGGAGCCCGTGGATGAACAGTAGCTGGTGGAGGCAGGAGGGAGACGCCGTGGATGAACAGTCGCAGGTGGAGGCTGGAGGTGGTCGATGGTGGATGAACAGTAGCCCGTGGAGGCTGGAGCGAGGCAGTCGACGGTGGATGAACAGTAGACCGTGGATTCCCGTTTTGCGGTACACCACACCCCTCCAGATAAACAGGACCCCCATTTCGACCGTAGGAGGTCGAAGAGAAGTCTGTTTCCTCCGTTTTGCGGTATGCCACACCCCTCCCGATCAAGAGCACCCCATTTTGACCTTAGGAGCTCGAACGCAAGTCCGTTTCCTCTGTTTTGCGGTATGCCAGACCCCTCTCGGTGAATAGGATCCTGTTTTGACCGTAGGCAATCAAACAGAAGGCCGTTTCCTCCGTTCTCCGGTACGCCAGGCCTCGTTTCAGTTGTTCTGTCCAAGCAGGTTGGCTCCTGATGAACACGACGCATTCTATTGCCTCCATATGAACACGACGACGCAGTTTCTCCGTTCTGACCCAGTCGGTTGGTTGCCGATGAACAGGACGTTGTCACTGCTCTCCACTACCTCTCCATGTACACGAGCCCTGGCCGTACGTATGCGCGAGTAGGCATTCGAGACCCCGCCCGTATGTATCGTACGTGGCCGTATTTACTTTCTTGCACCATGGTTGTACGTACGTGTACACGATATTGACGGGACTGCATGACATGCTACGTCCGCGCCTCTACTACGACACATGCCCTTCCTTACTCGGCCACAGTTCATTGCCGTGGCCTGCAAACAGACCAATCGATCAGTATGTACGTACATGTTCACGACCAGAATGAAAATGCTACGAATGCTTCGACCAGGTGGGTCCCAACTGTCAGGGAGGATGGCACTTCCTTGCATGCGAAGTTATTGTTGGTGGGTCCCAGTTGTCAGGGGGAATCATTTTTTCGCTCGTAATATGGCTGCACTTCCTTGCGTGCGAAGATGTAGCTGGTGGGTCCCACCAGTCAGGGGAGAAACATTTTTTTCACGAAATATGGTGGCTCGTCCGATGGGTCCCCGCTGTCAGCTGGAGGAATAATTATTTATGCGTAATATGGTTGCACTTCCTTGCTGCGGCCATGGAGTACAATACTCTTCCTGTCAGCCTCTCCACGTACAGTACTCTTCTGATGGAAGTCATTTCTTGACCACATTGACCACGTCACGTCAAGAGCACCAAGGCGGTGGACAATGGTGAGGCATAGGAAGGGGACGACGCGGAGCCGGGAAGACGCTGCAGTGGATGCCCACGTGGAGAGGAATACGAGGCTTGACTGGTTTTGCTGTGGTGTGTGGCTGCCATCGCCGCAGAATAACTGGGGTTGTGGGTGAGTAGAGGGATGGCCTGGCCAGAGGTTGGAGTGGGGTGGTGCGGTGAGGACTGCACGATAGCAGAGCCGGCCATGGGAAGCAGGAGTAGGCGGCACGACCGGCGCTCGTTTGGGCGGCATGAGCAAGAGGACAAGAGGTTGAAGAAGCACTACGGCTGTTGGATGGACATCGTATAGTCACTTGAGCTAAAATCGTTCATATTGACTAAGTTGACAAAGCCCTCCGTCCGCGTCAAGTTAGTAGGCCCACAAGTCAGCCTTCCGCCATGGTGGGTGCTACGTCTTGAGCTTGCGTTGGTTTTCCTTCAAGAGGAAAGGGTGATGCAGCAATAGTAGCGTAAGTATTTTCCTCAGTTTTTGAGAACCAAGGTATCAATCGAGTAGGAGGCTCCTCAGAAGTCCCACGCACCTACACAAACAAACAAGAACCTCGCAACCAACGCAATAAAGGGGTTGTGAATCCCTTCACGACAACTTGTGAAAGTGAGATCTGATAGAGATAATTTGATAAGATAAATATTTTTGGTATTTTTATGATATAGATTGGAAAAGTAAAGATGCAAATAAAAGTAGAATCAAAGCTTATATGATAAAAGATAGACCCGGGGGCCATAGGTTTCACCAGTGGCTTCTCTCAAGATAGCATAAGTATTACGGTGGGTGAACAAATTACTATCGAGCAATTGATAGAAAAGCGAATAATTATGAGATTATCTAGGCATGATCATGTATATAGGCATCACGTCCATGACAAGTAAACCGAAATGATTCTGCATCTACTACTATTACTCCACAAATCAACCACTATGCAGCATGCATTTAGAGTATTAAGTTCATAAATAACAGAGTACCGCATTAAGACATGATGTAGAGGGATAGACTCATGAAATATGATGTAAACCCCATCTTTTTATCCTCGATGGCAACAATACAATACGTGCCTTGCTGCCCCTGTTGTCACTGGGAAAGGACACCGCAAGCTTGAACCCAAAGCTAAGCACTTCTCCCATTGCAATAAAGATCAATCTAGTAGGCCAAACCAAACTGATAATTCGAAGAGACTTGCAAAGATACCTTAATCAGACATAAAAGAATTCAGAGGAGATTCAAATATTTCTCATAGATAAACTTTATCATAAACCCACAATTCATCGGACCTCGACAAACACACAGCAAGAAGAGTTACATCGAATAGATCTCCAAGAAGATCGAGGAGAACTTTGCATTGAGATTCAAAGAGAGAGAAGAAGCCATCTAGCTAATAACTATGGACCCGAAGGTCTGTGGTAAACTACTCACAACTCATCGGAAGGGCCTTGGAGATGATGTAGAGGCCCTCCATGGTCGATTCTCCCTCCGGCGGAGCATCGGCGAAGTCTCCAAGATGGGATCTCGCGGATACAGAAGGTTACGGCGGTGGAAATAGTTTTTCGTGGTGCCCCTCGATGGTTTCAGGGTACGTGGGTATATATAGGAGTAAGAAGTAGGTCGGTGGACGCTCGAGGGGCCCACAAGGGTGGGGGCGCCCCCACCTATAGGGGGTGCGCCGGTCACCCTCGTGGCCGCCTCCTCTTTGTTGCTTGACGTCCACTCCAAGTCCCTTGGATCACGTTTGTTCCAAAAAGATCGCCCCCGAAAGTTTCATTCCATTTGGACTCCGTTTGACATTCCTTTTCCTTGAAACACTGAAATAGGCAAAAAAAACAGCAATTCGGGCTGGGCCTCCGGTTAGTAGGTTAGTCCCAAAAATGATATAAAAGTGTAAAGTAAAGCCCATAAACATCCAAAACGGGTAATATAATAGCATGTACAATAAAAATTTATAGATACGTTGGAGATGTATCAAGCATCCCCAAGCTTAATTCCTGCTCCTTCTCGAGTAGGTAAATGATAAAAACAGAATTTTTGATGTGGAATGCTACCTAGCATAATTCTCAATGTAATTTTCTTTATTGTGGCATGAATGTTCATATCCAAATGATTCAGAATAAAAGTTCATATTGACATAAGAAATAGTAACACTTCAAGCATACTAATTAAAGCAATCATGTCTTCTCAAAATAACATGGCATTAGAAGGTTTATCCCTACAAAATCATATAGTTAGGCTAAGCTTCATTTTCGTCACAGAAAAATGCTCTCATCTTGCACACCCGCGATGACAAGCCAAGCAATTGTTTCATACTTTAGTAATCTCAAACTTTTTCAACTTTCATGCATTACATGAGCGTGAGCCATGGATATAGCACTATGGGTGGAATAGAATATGATGATGGAGGTTGTGTGGAGAAGACAAAAAAAGGAGAAATTCTCACATTGACGAGGATAATCAATGGCCTATGGAGATGCCCATCAATCGATGTCAACATGAGGAGTAGGGATTGCCATGCAACGGATGCACTAGAGCTATAAATGTATGAAAGCTCAAGAAAAAAACTAAGTGGGTGTGTATCCAACTTGCTTGCTCACGAAGACCTAGGGCATTTGAGGAAGCCCATCGTAGGAATATACAAGCCAAGTTCTATAATGAAAAATTCCCACTAGTATATGAAAGTGACAACATAAAAGACTTTCTATGTGAAGAACATGGTTCTAGTTTGAAGCACAAGTGTGTAAAAGGATAGTAACATTGCCCCCGTTTTATTTTCTTTTATTTTTTACTTTTTCTTTTTTTTCTTTGGGACTTTCTTTTTTTCTTTTGGCCTTTCTTTTTTTCTTTGGACTTTCCCTTTTTTTTAACCTTTCCTTTTTTATTTGGGGACAATGCTCTAATAATGATGGTCATCACACTTCTATTTATTTACAACTCATGAATTACAACTCAAAACTAGAACAAGACATGACTCTATATGAATGCCTCCGGCGGTGGACCGGGATGGTCAATGAATCAAGAATGACATGTATGAAAATTTATGCATGGTGGCTTTGCCGCAGATACGATGTCAACTACACGATCATGCAAGGCAATATGACAATGACAATGTGTGTCATGATGATGAACGGAACGGCGGAAAGTTGCGTGGCAATATATCTCGGAATGGCTATGGAAATGCCATCATAGGTAGGTACGGTGGCTGTTTTGAGGAAGATATAAGGTGGCTTATGTGTGATAGAGCATATCGTATCGCGGGGTTTGGATGCACCAGCGAAGTTTGCACCAACTCTCAAGGTGAGAAAGGGCAATGCACGTTCTGAAGAGGCTAGCAATGATGGAAGAGTGAGAGTGCGTATAATCCATGGACTCAACATTAGTCATAAACAACTCATATACTTATTGCAAAAATCTACAAGTCGTTAAAAACCAAGCACTAGGCGCATGCTCCTAGGGGGATAGATTGGTAGGAAAAGACCATTGCTCATCCCCGACCGCCACTCATAAGGATGACAATCTAAGAATACCTCATGTTTAAAATTTGTTACACAACTTTTACCATACGTGCATGCTACGGACTTGCCAACTTCAACACAAGCATTCTTTAAATTCACAATTACCCAACTAGCATGACTCTAATATCACCACCTCCATATATCAAAACAATTATCAAGTATCAAATTGATCATAGCATCCAATTCACTTCCTATGATAGTTTTTATTATACCCAACTTGGATGCCCATCATTCTAGGACCAATTTTATAACCATAGGAAATACCATGCTGTTCTAAGAGACTCGCAAAATAATATAAGTGAAGCATGAGAGATTAACAATTTCTACAAAATCAAGCCACCGCCGTGCTTTAGAAGATTTAAGTGATGCACTAGAGCAAAACTATCTAGCTCAAAAGATATAAGTGAAGCACATAGAGTATTCTAATAAATTCCAATCAAGTGGGTTTCTCCCAAAAGGTGTGTATAGCAAGGATGATTTTGGTAAACTAAAAAGCAAAGACTAATATCATACAAGACGCTCCAAGAAAAACACATATCATGTGGCGAATAAAAATATAGCTCCAAGTAAAGTTACCGATAGACGAAGACAAAAGAGGGATTGCCTTTCGGGGCATCCCCAAGCTTAGGCTTTTGGTTATCCTTAAATATCTTGTGGTGCCATGGGCATCCCCAAGCTTAGGCTCTTGCCACTCCTTATTCCATAGTCCATCAAATCTTTGCCCAAAACTTGAAAACTTCACAACACAAAACTCAACAGGAAATCTCATAAGCTCCGTTAGTGCAAGAAAGAAAAACCACCACATAAGGTACTGTAATGAAATCATTCATAATTTATATTGGTGTTAAACCTGCTGTATTCCAACTTATCTATTGTTCATACCACTTAATACTAGCCATAGATGCATCAAAATAAGCAAACAACACACGAAAAATAGAATCTGTCAAAAACAGAATAGTCTTTAGCAATCTGTAACTCTCGAATACTTCTGGAACTCTAAAAATCCTATAAAAATAGGAACTCCTGGGAAATTTGTCTATTGATCTACAGAAAAAATACTCAACGCAAAATCATGTTTCTGTGAATTACTAAAATTATTTTTGTGTGCGCAAAGTTTCTGTTTTTCAGCAGAATCAAATTAACTATCACCGTAGGTTATCCTATAGGTTCTACTTGGCACAAACACTAATTAAAATAGGAAAACACATCTAAACAGAAGCTAGATGAAATATTACTAAACAGAAGAAAAAACAAAAAACAAAACTAAAATTGGGTTGCCTCCCAACTAGCGCTATCGTTTAACGCCCCTAGCTAGGCATAAAAGCGAGGATAGATCTAAGTAGTGTCATCTTCGGCACTCAATTCATAACTAGCTCGCATGATAGATTCATAAGGTAATTTAACTTTGTTTCTTGGAAAGTGCTCCATGCCTTTCCTTAATGAAAATTGGAATCTAATATTCCCTTCCTTCATATCAATAATCGCACCAATCGTTCTAAGGAAAGGTCTACCAAGAATAATAGGACAAGAAAGATTGCAATCTATGTCAAGAATGATAAAATCTACGGGCACATAGTTCCTATTTGCAACAATAAGAACATCATTGATTCTTCCCATAGGCTTCTTAACGGTGGAATCCGCAAGGTGCAAATTTAAAGAGCAATCATCAAAATCATGGAAACCTAGAATATCATATAAAGTTTTCGTAATCGTGGAAACACTAGCACCCAAATCACACAAAGCATAGCACTCATGATCTTTCATTTTAATCTTTATAGTAGGTTCCCACTCATCATAAAGTTTTCTAGGTATAAAACTTCCAAATTTAAGTTTTTCCTCATAAGATTGCATCAAGGCATCAACAATATGTTTGGTAAAAGCTTTATTTTTACTATAAGCATGAGGAGAATTCAACACGTGTTGCAACAAGGAAATACAATCTACTAAAGAACTATTATCGTCATCAAATTCCTTCAAATCCAAGATAGTGGGTTCGATGCTATTTAAAGTCTTGACCTCTCCAATCCCACTTTTACCAAATTTAGCATCAAGATCTAAAAACTCCGAATCATTGGGACGCCTTTTAACTGAAGTTGACTCATCTCCAGTCCCATCATTATTAACATTCATATTGCAAACCAAAGATTTAATAGGGGACACATCAATAAATTTAAGATCTTCATCATTATTTTCATGGAAACTAGAAGAACACGCTTTTACAAAGCAATCTTTCTTAGCACGCAATCTAGCAGTTCTTTCTTTGCATTCATCAATGGAAATTCTCATAGCTTTGAGAGACTCATTGATATCATTCTTAGGAGGAGTAGATCTAAGTTTCAAAGAATCAACATCAAGCGAAAGTCTATCAACGTTCCTAGCCAAATCATCAACTTTAAGCAATTTTTCTTCAAGCAAAGCATGAAAATTCTTTTGAGAGATCATAAATTCTTTAACACTATTCTCAAAATCAGGGAGCATCTTATTAAAATTACCATAAGAATTATTGTAGGAATTTCCATAATTATTAGAGGAATTACTAGGGAACAGTCTAGGATTAAAGCTTCCTCTATAAGCATTGTTACCAAAATTATTCCTACCAACAAAATTCACATCCATAGATTAATTATTATTCTCAATCAAAGTAGACAAAGGCATGTCATTGGGATCAATAGGAGCACTCTTAGTAGCAAACAATTTCATAAGTTCATCCATCTTTCCACTCAAAGCATTAGTTTCTTCTATAGCATGCACTTTCTTACTAGTAGATCTTTCGGTGTGCCATTGAGAATAATTAGCCATAATGTTATCAAGGAGTTTAGTAGCTTCTCCTAAGGTGATTTCCATAAAAGTGCCTCCTGCGGCCGAATCTAAAAGATTCCTAGAAGCAAAATTCAATCTGGCATAAAACTTTTGTATGATCATCCATAAATTCAAACCATGTGTAGGGCAATTGTGAATCATCAATTTCATTCTTTCCCAAGATTGGGCAACATGCTCATGATCATGTTGTTTAAAATTCATAATATTGTTCCTAAGAGAGATGATCTTATAGGGAGGCAAATACTTAGAGATAAAAGCATCTTTGCACTTGTTCCATGAACCAATACTATTCTTAGGCAAAGACGAAAACCAAACTTTAGCACGATGTCTAACTGAAAACGGAAATAACTTCAATTTAACAATATCATTATCCATATCTTTCTTCTTTTGCATCTCACACAAATCAACAAAGTTGTTTAGATCTTCACTAGGAAGGCCGGAGAATTGATCTTTCATAACAAGATTCAGCAAAGCAGCACTGATTTCACAAGACTCAACATCATTAAGAGGAGCAATCGGAGTACTAAGGAAATCAATATTATTGGTATTGGAAAAATCACACAACTTGGTATTATCTTGCGCCATAGCGACAAGCAATCCAACACACAAGCAAACAAAGAGGCAAGCAAAAAAGATAGGAGATTGGGAAAGAGAGGGCGAATAAAACGGCAAGGGTGAAGTGGGGGAGAGGAAACGAGAGGAAATGGCAAATAATATAATGCGAGGGAGATGAGTTTGTGATGGGTACTTGGTATGTCTTGACTTGAGCGAAGACCTCCCCGGCAACGGCGCCAGAAATCCTTCTTGCTACGTCTTGAGCTTGCGTTGGTCTTCGTTGAAGAGGAAAGGGTGATCCAGCAATAGTAGCGTAAGTATTTCCCTCAGTTTTTGAGAACCAACGTATTAATCCAGTAGGAGGCTCCTAAGAAGTCCCACGCACCTACACAAACAAACAAGAACCTTGCAACCAATGCAATAAAGGGGTTGTCAATCCCTTCACGACCACTTGCGAAAGTGAGATCTGATAGAGATAATATGATAAGATAAATATTTTTGGTATTTTTATGATATAGATTGGAAGAGTAAAGATGCAAATAAAAGTAGATTCAAAGCTTATATGATAAAAGATAGACCCGGGGGCCATAGGTTTCGCTAGTGGCTTCTCTCAAGATAGCATAAGTATTACGGTGGGTGAACAAATTACTGTCGAGCAATTGATTGAAAAGCGAATAATTATGAGATTATCTAGGCATGATCATGTATATAGGCATCACGTCCGTGACAAGTAGACCGAAACGATTCTGCATCTACTACTATTACTCCACACATCGACCACTATCCAGCATGCATCTAGAGTATTAAGTTCATAAAGAACAGAGTAACACATTAAGATATGATGTAGAGGGATAAACTCATGCAGTATGATGTAAACCCCATCTTTTTATCCTCGATGGCAACAATAAAATATGTGCCTTGCTGCCCCTGTTGTCACTGGGAAAGGACACCACAAGATTGAACCCAAAGCTAAGAACTTCTACCATTGCAAGAAAGATCAATATAGTAGGCTAAACCAAACTGATAATTCAAAGAGACTTGCAAAGATAACTTAATCACGCATAAATGAATTCAGAGGAGATTCAAATATTTCTCATAGATAAACTTGATCATAAACCCACAGTTCATCGGATCTCGACAAACACACCGCAAAAAGAGTTACATCGAATAGATCTCCAAGAAGATCGAGGAGAGCTTTGTATTGAGATTCAAAGGAGAGAGAAGAAGCCATCTAGCTAATAACTATGGACCTGAAGGTCTGTGGTAAACTCCTCACAACTCATCGGAAGGGCCTTGGAGATGACGTAGAGGCCCTCCGTGGTCGATTCCCCCTCCGGCGGAGCACTGGCAAAGGCTCCAAGATGGGATCTCGCGGATACAGAAGGTTACGGCGGTGGAAATAGTTTTTTGTGGTGCCCCTCCATGGTTTCAGTGTACGTGGGTATATATAGGAGGAAGAAGTAGGTCGGTGGATGCTCGAGGGGCCCACGAGGGTTGGGGGCGCGCCGGGCACCCTCGTGGCCGCCTCCTCTGTTGCTTGATGTCCACCCCAAGTCCCCTGGATCATGTTTGTTCAAAAAGATCGCCCCCAAAGGTTTCATTCCGTTTGGACTCCGTTTGATATTCCTTTTCTTTGAAACACTGAAATAGGCAGCAAAACAGCAATTCGGGCTGGGCCTTCGGTTAGTAGGTTAGTCCCAAAAATGATATAAAAGTATAAAGTAAAGCCCATAAACATCCAAAATGGGTAATATAATAGCATGGAACAATAAAAAATTATAGATACGTTGGAGACGTATTAGTGGGTCCCAGCTAGCAGGGGAGAATTCATTTTTCTATGTGTTGACCATGCTGCGCCGAGCGCATCCAAGGTGGTGGACGACGGCGAGGCCCCAGACAGCAACAAGCCAGAGATGGGAAGACGCGGGTGTGGAGTCATAGACAGAGAGGTGTACGAGGGTTAACTGGTTATTGTGCGGCGTGGCTCTGGCAGTCGGTGGAGAAGAACAGCAGGTGTGGAGGGGTAAAGGGATGGCCTGGCTGGCGGTGGGATAGCGCTTCATAGCAAAGCCTGCTAAGAAGACCTGCTAGCAGTAGGAGGCGGGAGCAGGTGGTCCCGGCCGCGCTGGAGGAAGAAGACGAGAGATTGAAGATGGATGTCGGTTGGTGGATGTAAATCCAACGACTATCGATGTCAGAATCATTTTTTGACTAAGTTGACAATGACTTGCGTTGGCTTTGACCTATTGGCCCACATTTCAGCCTCCAAAAATGTGGCACATATTCAACCTATTTTTCAGAATTTAGAGTCCATTTGATCTTTTTTTAGAATTACCATCCATTTGCTGGGCTGGGTGAACAAATAATGTAGCGTCCATGTGGCCCTTTTTTTTAAAACTGCAGCCCATTTTCACTTTCTGTAAATACACAAATTTGCTGGGCTGGCTGAACAAATAATGTAGCGTCCATGCGGACCATTTATTTTTTCGTAAAAAATTACAGCCCATTTGCAATTTCTCGAAATCCACAATTTTGTTGGGCTGGTTCTAATTATAATGTTGGGTTGGGCACAACAATATTATCAAAAAGTAAAAAGGGGCTGAGCACTTTGTATTAAATATATTTAAATAATAAGTGCTTTATTATTAAATTGGTCCTTGAATGTTACCAAGATTTTATATACAATCACCAGGATTTTCGTTGCCTTATTGTAAAAAAATCGAGGGTTTTATTGTTGAAAAATTATTTTTGTTAGTTAATAAGACGTGGAATATTGTTTTCTTATATATGTAAGTATCTGTTAAATGTATGATGACAATAACAATAGTATATAATAACATATAAAAGAATATAATTATATATATATAATATAGAAGCGAAACATAAGTTGGACATGGTGTTCCTATTCTTATATAGAAAAATAGAACAGACCTCTGCGTTTTCTTCAAAAAAATACATAAGTTGGGTTGCGGATGTGTTCGTGCAACAGAACCAGGGCCTGTAGACCTCACTGTGCACATGCACAAGATCAAGATTGGAGCACAAGAGCAAGAGACCAAGAGGTCCGAAGAACCAACTAGTAGAACAGAAGGAACCAAAACTAAGACAGAGGAACCAGATATCGTCAAGGAAAAAACATCCCTTCCCGAGAGGGCGAGCCCGGCAAGGGGAGAGGCCACCCCCAGAAGAAGAAGACCCAGGTGTCCCGGCACGGAGACCAGGTCATCACACTGACTACTCCACCGTGACCCACGTCGTCGATCATTGCGGTGTCAAGATGCAGGATGATTAAGTGGCAGCCATTCGCCACATGGCGTCCACTTCCTAGCAAGTAAACCCATAGATGACACCCGTCCAGTGACGTGTCAAGCAAGCAGGCATGGAGCTGGTGAATTTGCCTGGCAGGCCTTGCGGGGCAACCGATGACGTGACACTAAACGGTGCATTAAATGCACATGGTCAGCCTACAGAGTTAGGTATGATAGCACTGTTGCTATCATATCTGTGTCTAATGACTAATTTGCCACTATGGTAAACCCTTGGTCAATAAAAGGAGGCCCATGGCAACGATTCAAGGGGTTAGAAGTTTAGACCACTCAACCCCATACGTGCATAGTCGCCACTTCACCGAAGGAACCCTTGCCGTGCAAGTGTACCATGCACCACCACCACCACCACCTTTTCACAATCAAACCACCAAAGCAGGAGTAGGGGTTTACGCCTTGCGGCGGCCCGAACCTGGGTAAAACTATTGTGCGATCCCTGCGTGCTGCCTTGCGTTGGTCTGCTCTTTGTGCAACGCGACTCCCCCTGCCGAACCAGCATGGGGCCGCCCTGGTCCCATAGGTGGCCGCGGTTTCCCACGATATCTTTGGCTCGCCAGGTAGGGGGATCGCTTGCGCGAACCTAAATATGTAAGCAGCGTGTCATCTTCATCGCCATCTGCATCATTGACAGCGCCATCAACCATGGCGCCCAAGAAGAAATTAGCTCCTTCAGCTCATCCATCCACCTCGAAGGCTCCACTACCTGCAGCGTCCAACGCTCCGGGGGGCGCAGAGAGGCATGACGAAGCGAACACTTCAGGGAGTGTGGTCGGCGCATGGGGCACCACTACCATCCCCCTCGCGGCCGATCCGGGAGCAGAAGATGCCGGAGGACAGCGACATCAACAACACCCCGACGGCCACGCTCCGCCAATTGACGGTCGTAGCCACAATGGTGGCGCTCGGTCTGGGGTGAGCCACCGCCATATAGTTGTCCTCGCCGCGGGGATGGCTGCTGCGCGTGCGCTCTCCCCAGGGCAGGCCGACCAAAGTGGGGCGCCCAATGGAGCTGATGGCCCTCGGGCGCCTCTGCCTCACCACCCTGCTGCCCGGGTGGTTCCACCACAACAGCAGGGGTGCAGTACAGCTGCCGCTGGATCCACCAGGAGCCGAGCGACGGCGCGGTCGACTTCCTCGTCATCTATGCCAAGCACAGCTTCGGAGGCCTTGTCGCAGGCTCACCTACTGCTGAGGTTTCCACCAGCAGCTGAGCAGATGGACGAATGGTGTGCCATCCTCCAAACTCTGCTCGGTTTTGCCAAAGCCGAGGGCTCACGACGAGCTGCTCCGCGACGACCTCCCCAAGCCACGGCAACAACCCATGCCGCTGACCGCACGGGAGAGGCCGTCCCCACAGTGCACTCCACACCACGGCGGTCGGCGCGAGCGCGACTAAATCAAGACCCCGATGACGCGTCAATGGCCTCTTCTGACCCTCAAGTGCGTCCAGGCCAACGGCAAACCCCGAAAGATAGGTGGAGAGGAGACGTGTGTGTCGTTGAGCAATGCCACGGCAACCTCCTCCAAGCCGACGGGCGCGGCGTCCCTGACATCGACGAGACCACTCTTGGTGTTGACGGGCTCATGCCTTTCAAGGTTGGCTGACCTACCTTCACCCATGAGCTGTTGCAGGTCTGTTGGCCGTCCATTCGCACATTCAAGCCGGAGAGACCTGAGAAGTACAACGGAAGGCTAAACCCGACAGAGTTCCTGAGCATCTACACTACCGCAATTCAGGTTGCTGGGGGAGGAGACGAGAAGGTGTTCGCCAACTACTTCCCGTTGGCACTCAAATCCAACCTTAGGTCTTGGCTGATGCACCTGCTGTAGAACTCCATTTCATCGTGGGCAGACCTGTGACATGAGTTCATCGTATCTTTCACCGGTGGCCATGTGGAGCCAGGCCGCCCCGGTGATTTGCAGCTTCTCCAATAGAAGGAAGGAGAAACCCTCCAGAAGTATTTGCAGAGGTTCAGTAAAGTTCATAGTAATATTCCAAATATCCATCCACCAGCCGTGATAGCTGCCTTCCAGTCCAATGTGCGCAATCGCCAAATTCGTGCCAACATGAACATGCGGTTGCCCAAGACCGTGAAGGAGCTACACACCCTAGCGGATAAGTGTGCACAGATGGAGGTGGGGAGGAAATTTCCTGGAGAAGAAGATTGCATTGATGTTGATTCAGAGGATGATGATGAATCCACCAGTCAGAAGAAGGCTAAGAAGCGCAGTAAGAAGCGAAGGGATAAGGCAGTCTTGACTGTTGAAGGGTCTGGCACACCTAGCAATGGCAAGATCGCCAAGACTGAGGCCCCCACAAGGAGGTCGCTGCGTGCGCCGATTGCCGGGAAGATGCAGCTACCGAGAAAGCCAGGAAGGGCGATGGGACATACTACAAAATCCACCGGACGAAGGGCCACAACCTTCAGGAGTGCTATCAGGTCGAGCAGTCGGTCAAGAGATAGAGAGCAGAATATGAGAAACCTGATAAGGAAAAAGGTCAGAATGTTGCTGGCGGTAAGTGCTGAGGAGATGAAGCAAATCGCCCCAGCAAGCCCTTTCGGAACAAAGGAAAACCCACCAGGGGCCAGGAGAAAGAAGTCTGTAATGATGAGAGTGTTAAGGGGGATGAAGGAGAAACCAGTTAGTAGGAGTTTCAGAAGGCCACGGATGCCAGTGCGTTGACAGGGGTGCATCTTTGCACACATCCCATCGCCAACTCAAGTGGTGGGCGATAGAAGTCAATGCCATGGAACCAGCACCGGAGGCCTAGAAGCCGCTAAAATGGTCCCATACACCCTTCATCTTCGACGAAGAGGACCATCCTAGCCGCACCACTGAGGTAGGATGCCTACATTTCTTGGTTTATGTAACGCCCCGGATTAGATGCGCCAGGTGTCTTCCAGTTATTCGCCGTAGTTGCCATGTCATTTGCTTGCGTGTTGCATTTTGCCATGTCATCATCTGCATTTCATCTGCATGTTTTTCAAAACTTGCATCCGTTCGGGTCCTCCCGGTTCTCTCCGTTGTCCTTTTGGAGACCAGACCACACTCGCACGCGCCCGCGGCACCTCTGAAATATTATTTTTATTAGTGGCATAAAAATGTTCTCGGAATGGGATGAAACTTGGAGTGCGGTCTTATTATAGTGTAGATAGGGCGCCTATCAAGTTTTGTCGCATTCGGAGCTCATTTGATAGCCCAACCATTATTCATACACCCGCAATATAGCCGGTGTATTCATTGGGTGTTTTCGATCTCCGAAAACCCGTGCCGGGCTGCTATCTCTTCTCTCCTTAAAGCCTAGCCCATCTACACAGCCCGTCAACCCCTCACATAAGCCCCCTCCGCTCTGGACCGTCCGATGGCGATCGTACGGTTCGAAAATGGATGAAATCCCCCTAACCTAGCCTAACTGCTATAAATGGACGCCCTAGCCATCCAGTTTTGGACACCCTAGCCGCTTCCCTCGTTTTCAGTGCCCCTCCACAGTGCCGCTGCCACCAGTCGCCTCCTCCTCCACCTTCCCAGCCACGCGGCCCGCAAAGCCCATCGGCGGCCTGCCTGGGCCCGAGCCGACCGCCGTCGTGGCCCGAGCGCCCCGCGTCCCCTTGCCATCTCCCGCGCCGTAGCGCATCGCCGCCGCCCGCTCGCGTGGCGCCTCCCGGCCGGCCAGATCTCGCTGGAGCCGAGCCCCCGCGCTGCCGGAGTTCGCCAAGCCCCCATCTAGGCAGTGCCCCGCTCTCTCCTCTCCAGGCGCCGCCTCCCCTGAAGCTCGCGCCACCGCCGCGCCATGGAACCCTCCTCGTCGCCGGTGGCCTCGCCATCGCTGGGAATGGATCCCCGACGAGCCCCTCGTCTCGGATCCGGCCTCCCCATGCTGGATCTGGCCTCCTCCACACCCAGCACCGAGACCCGCCGCCCTCCGGTCGCCGTCGTCCACTTGCCGCCGCCAGTCGGTCGGGAGGAGCCCGATCCCGTTGGCGTTGACCGCGCGTGGGCCGCCGCCCCTCAGGACCCAGGGTCGCCCTCGCATCAGGCCCAGATCCCCGCCGGCCCGATCCACCACTGTCTTGGGCCAAGCCCATGGTGAGCCCCGCTGCTAAACCCCGCCCGTGCGTGATTTAGTTATCCCGCGCGCATTCCTTTTTTTCAGAAAAACTGCCAAGTCCCGGAGTTCTATCATTATGTACCCATATTCATCATGCCATAACTTGTTGCATACTGCTCCGTTTCATCCGCACGATATATCAAAATGTTCACTGTGAGATGCTCTTCATTTTGTTCCATTGTAACATGCTTGTTTCAGTCCATATTGGTGCCAAAAAATCATCGTTGAAATAGTGCTATATGATGTTAACCTGCTGAAACTGTTATAACTTGCTCTTTTATCTTTTTCATTGCATTTTGTGTGTGTATCGTATGAGCTTGATGTCTACATATGTTTTGAGCTATATCATGCCGTCTTCACTGTGGTGCAATTCAAGTATTTTTTGTGCCTTGTGGTGAGTGCATCGAGCTCGTGAAGTAGGGTACTTGCTGTTACTGTTTTGCTAGTCTGAATCTGCTATATCATGATGCTATGTAAACCTGCTGCTACAAGTCATTCTATGCATAATCTGGAGATCTTCACTAAGGATGTTTTGTTATAAATGTCGTGATCTATCCACACATACCACTGGTTGCATTTATAGCCTGCTGTAGCTTGTTGTAATGTTGCTAAATAATGTTGCTGTCAGCCTGTTGACATTAAGTTCAGTTTTGCGATGAGCTTTGCTAGTGATCCATGCACCCTATGAACTTGTTCTTGCCATGCTTAGCTTCTCAAACATGTCGTCTTACTGTTGGTTGCCTTGTCATGCCATTTATTGCTCTGTGGTGAGTGGTTCAAGCTCACCAACATGCCTACTTATTGTTGTTCCTGCCATGTATGAATCTGTCATATCATTTGCCATGTTTGCATGGACACGACCATCTTTTCTGTTGATCTTTGGAATTAGTTCAGTAAGGGAGTTTTGTTCTTTGTCTTTAGTATTAGCATGCCATGCCTTTGTTTTCCATGATAAGTTCCTGTAGCATGTTGTTTGATACCTATAAACATTGCAACCTGATGTTATTTCTGTTAAGTCTGAAACTGTTATTATTTGCAATCTTGCCATGACCTTTTGAGCATGTTCTAATGTTTTCTGCAGATAGCTCAGTGTTGATATTTTGTCATGATTTACCTGTACTTCATGACCATGCCTTTTGTTATTATGTTGAGGTGCTGTAGCATATTATTTTGATGCTTGCTAGATGCCTAGTTGCTGTTTTGGGCAAATTGTTGTTGTAACTTGTATAGTGTATGTGTTGAACCGTTGCTCTGTTTTGAGTGTGCTCTATATGAACTTGCTTGATTTTGCTTGTAGTATCATATTGACATGTTGCATCCACATTTTGAGAGTGTTTGCTTGATGTTTGAATGCATTTTGCACCAATGCCATGCTTAACTTGTTTTGCTCATATCTTCTAGGCCGTAGCTCCGAATTAAATGAACTTTATATGTAACTTGACTAGAATCTCGTGTAGATCATCTTGGTGCATCTTAAATTGCTGTTTAACAACTTGAACATAAGGTTTATTCAGTTATGGACCAATTTCTAAATTTGAATATGAGGACTTACCGGAATTGTTATATGTTGTTTCCGGCCTCATTTAAACTTGCTTTGATGTGTTGCTCTTGTATGCATCATCTCTTGCCATGAGTAGCTTCATGTAGCCTTGTCATGCATCATACTTGGTTGAGCATCATGTTAGGTATATGTGTGGTGTGTTTACCATGTTGCGTGCTTCTTCTTGATAGTTCCCGTTTCGTTGCGATCACGAGGATTCGTTCGCCTACGCTTGGTTCGTCTTCATGGCTTCATCTTCGCCATGGACTCATTCTTCTTCCTAGCGGGATTTCAGGCAAGATGACCGCTACCTTGGATCTCACTACTATCATTGCTATGCTAGTTGCTTCGTTCTATCGCTTTGCTGCGCTTCCTATCATTTTCTCTTGAAGCCTCCCAAATTGCCATGTCAGCCTCTAACCTTTTCACCCTTCCTAGCAAACCATTGCTTGGCTATGTTACCGCTTTGCTCAGCCCCTCTTATAGCATTGTTAGTTGAAGGTGAAGTTGAAGATTGCTCCATGGTGGACAGGATTATGTTGGGATATCACAATAGCACTTATATTATTAATACATCTATATATTTGGTAAAGGGTGGAAGGCTCGGCCTTATGCCTAGTGGTTTGTTCCACTCTTGCCGCCCTAGTTTCCGTCATATCGGTATTATGTTCCCGGATTTTGCGTCCCTAACGCGGTTGGGTGATTTATGGGACCCCCTTGATAGTTCGCCTTGAATAAAACTCCTCCAGCAAGGCCCAACATTGGTTTTAGCATTTTCCTACCACCTATACCTTTTCCTTGGGAGTAATTAACCCAAGGGTCATCCTTATTTTAGCCCCCCGGGCCAGTGCTTCTCTAAGTGCTGGTCCAAACTAGAGCCCTTTGCAGCGACCCTCAGGGAAACTTGCGGTCTGGTTTTAGTTGTACGGATTACTCATCTGGTGTTGCCCTGAGAACAAGATATGTGCAGCTCCTATCGGGATTGTCGGCGCATCAGGCGGCTTTGCTGGTTTTTTTACCATTGTCGAAATGTCTTGTAAACCGGGATTCCGAGACTGATCGGGTCTTCCTGGGAGAAGGAATATCCTTTGTTGATCGCGAGAGCTTATCATGGGCTAAGTTGGGACACCCCTGCAGGGTTTAAACTTTCGAGAGCCGTGCCGCGGTTATGTGGCAGATGGGAATTTGTTAATATCCGGTTGTAGATAACTTGACACCAGATCCGAATTAAAATGCATCAACCGTGTGTGTAGCCGTGATGGTCTCTTTTCGGCGGAGTCCGGGAAGTGAACACGGTTTTGGGTTATGTTTGCCGTAAGTAGGAGTTCAGGATCACCTCTTGATCATTGCTAGCTTCACAACTGTTCCGTTTGCTCTCTTCTCGCTATCATTTACGTATGTTAGCCACCATATATGCTTATTCGCTGCTGCAACCTCACCACTTTACCCCTTCCTTTCCCATTAAGCTTTGCTAGTCTTGATACCCATGGTAATGGTATTGCTGAGTCCTCGTGGCTCATAGATTACTACAACAACAGTTGCAGGTACAGGTTATGTGATGATCATGACGTGAGAGCGATGTTTGCTTGTTTTGGAGTTCTTCTTCTGCTTCTTCTTCGATCAGGGGATAGGTTCCAGGTCGGCAGCCTGGGCTAGCAGGGTGGATGTCGTTTGAGTTTCTGTTTGTGTTTCATCCGTAGTCGGGTGGTGCTCTTATGTAAGATGATGTTGTATTCGTGTGGCATTTTATGTCTTTTGTATGTATCCCCATCTATTATGTAATGTTGATGTAATGATATCCACCTTGCAAAAGCGTAGCAATATGCGGTTCTATCCTTGGTGGGACCTTCGAGTCTCTTTAGGATAGTATCACATATTGGGCGTGACAAGTTGGTATCAGAGCCTCGACCGACCTTAGGAGCCCCCTTGTTTAATCATGTAGTTTGGCCGTTGTTGAGTCTAGAAGAAAACTGTTTTCGGAGTCTAGTTATATCGGAGAGTAGGAATTCTTTTTACTCCTCAGCCCCTTCGTCGCTCTGGTGAGGAATCTTGACGTAGGTGTTTTGAATTACTTCTCTTCTCCAAATTTTCTTTATGATCACGCAGTTGGTTTTTCGGTTGTTGGTTCTCATCCCTTTTCATCCGAAGCATTTCTCGTCAAGTTGACTCGAGCCTCTTCTTCTCTGCCAAGTTCAATCATCAGTTGTTTTCTTTTTCCCACCTGCCCACCCCTTTTCATCTTGGAGTCGGAGTCCGTAATCGAGTATCCTTCCTACTCGTGCGATGCATTTGCATTCTTTCAATCGGTGTTTTCTCTTCAAGATATTCGTCGGTTCCCCTTCCAAGTTGCCTTTGTTTTCCCGCCCTCCCACCCTCTTCTTCCCGGAGCCTGAGTCTCTTTCGATCATCAATTTCATTCGTACGGAGTCTCTTCAGTCTTCCCTTAATTGTTTCAACCGGTGAATTCTCATTTTGTTCGACATTCTTCATCTCTTCTCTTCTCCGGTGGATTCAATTCTAATTTTCGGTAGTGATTATATTCTTTTCCTCGGCTCAAGTGTTTTCCTTGCTCGTTCACCTCTCACCAGTTTATCCTTCCGGAGTGCTCAAGACATCTCAAGAGATTCGTCTGTGTTTGAATTAATTCAAGGTTTTCACCTCATTCAAATATTTCAATTGTTCCGGTGCTTCATCTTTCTGTTCAACAACCCTTTCCAACGTTGTTTTTCTTTTAGTGGGCCCTAACCCACAGGTCTTTTCCTAGGATCTTACCTGACTATTTTGTTTTCGTGGAGCTATTCTCAAATTCTTTTTCAAGTTTGACGTAAGTATGAATTTCATCAGTCAGATGCCTTTCCAAGATAGCATCCAAATTCTTTCAAGTTCGGGTCAAACTTTCTCTTTTCATTCTCCTGGAGTTTTTTTTAACAATTTTGATGGTGTTTCTCGTCATCATTCCCAACATTTGAAGACCGAAGAAGAGTTTTTCCTCTAAATCTTGTCAGTTCTCTCGAAGTTTCGTGGTTCTAGCTTCATGTTATCCTCTCAAATTATTCCGTTTGTCAGAGACTCTTTTCTTACCCATCCGGAGTATGTCAGGAGTTGTTTTCCCGTTTCTTTTCACCGGAGGTCATCATTCCAGAAGAATTCTTTGTCCTCACATTTCAGCTACCATTATCCAATTCTTCCGGTGCTTCGTTCAAGTATTCTTTAATCAGTTTGCGATTCCTTCGTTATCTTGTCTCTTAATTCCCTCAAGTATCTTTGTGCTTTTCTAATTCTTCCCGGTGATTCATTCTCTTTCATCAGTCATTTTCGAATTATTACGATGGTTCGTTCAAGATTCTTTTTCCTTGATTATCATTTTAATCCATTCGTTCTTTCGAATCCTGCCGGTGGTTCATGAAGACCTTCCTAAAGGTGGCGCTATGTCAGTTCTCAATCCTTTTCAAGAAGAATAAGTAGTATGCAAAATGCATTGCTTGTCATCAATTTAATATGATGAAGGATAAGCATAACATAATTCTTATTCTCATTTCATCATGGTCAAGTTGATTAATTCTTTTCTTCGGAGATTGTTCATGTTGAATAATTCTCAGTTCCAAGTGTTTTCATCTTTTCTTTTCCGGAGTTCAAATTTCCTCGGCCATCTCGTCGGAACCTCCATCTAAATCGACGCAAGGCTTTAGTCTTATTCTTTTCATCCTTCATTCCTATCTCATCATGTTTTCTCACTGGAGTTCTTCATGGTGGTTCTTCATGTTTTAATTCATTCTTCTAGTGTTCATCAAGATTCTTGTTCAAGGAGTTCTAGTATCTTCCTTCTTGCATCTCAAAGTGCAAATAATTCTACATATTCTTTTGAAGTGGAGTTTTGCATTTCTTCGTTCTTCTAAGCTATCCAATCATTTCCATTTGTGGCCGGTTATCACCTTATGATCTTGAGATGTTACCTACAAGACCACAACAAGCTTATCCTTTTCGTTGTTGATTTTCTCAATAACTCCGTTTAAACCTTCCTTCCAAAGATGTTTTCAATTTCATTCATGGCACAAGTTGTCATTTTCTTCTCCGTTCTTTTCATTCAACTCTTTCAATTCTTTTCAGAGGTTTTGTGTCATGTCTTCATCAAGTAACATTCCTTCCTCTCAAGCTCGTGTTCTATTCCTTCCATCTTCAGCCGGAGTGCTGCCTAAATCCTTTCAGTCTTTTTCGTTTCTTATCTCGTTCTAACCGGAGTGGTTTCATAGTCTATCTGATTCCGTGAGCTTTCGATTCTTGTCATTCTCGTCCTTCTTCTCTTCTTCTCGAGTGCCCTTGATTCTTTGCTTCTTCTCTTGAGATCTTGTTTCACCTCATCCCTTTTCCCTTCCGTCTCGGTCCTAAGATCTCGGGACGAGATCTCTTGTTAGTGGAGGAGAGTTGTAACGCCCCGGATTCGATGCGCCAGGTGTCTTCCAGTTATTCGCCGTAGTTACCATGTCATTTGCTTGCGTGTTGCATTTTGCCATGTCATCATCTGCATTTCATCTGCATGTTTTTCAAAACTTGCATCCGTTCGGGTCCTCCCGGTTCTCTCTGTTGTCCGTTCAGAGTCCAGACCACACTCGCACGCGCCCGCGGCACCTCTGAAATATTATTTTTATTAGTGGCCTAATAATGTTCTCGGAATGGGATCAAACTTGGCGTGCGGTCTTATTATAGTGTAGACAGAGCGCCTGTCAAGTTTCGTCGCATTCGGAGCTCATTTGATAGCCCAACCGTTATTCATACACCCGCAATATAGCCTGTGTATTCATCGGGTGTTTTCGATCTCCGAAAACCCATGCCGGGCTGCTATCTCTTCTCTCCTTAAAGCCTAGCCCATCTACGCAGCCCTCCAACCCCTCACATAAGCCCCCTCCGCTCTGGACCATCCGATGGCGATCGTACGGTTCGAAAACGGATGAAATCCCCCTAACCTAGCCTAACTCCTATAAATGGATGCCATAGCCGTCCAGTTTTGGACACCCTAGATGCTTCCCTCGTTTTCCGTGCCCCTCCACAGTGCCACCGCCACCTGTTGCCTCCTCCTCCACCTTCCCAGCCGCGCGGGCCCGCGAAGCCCATCGGCGGCCCGCCCTGGCCCGAGCCGACCGTCGCCGCCGCCCGAGCGCCCCGCGTCCCCGCGCCATCTCCTGCGCCGTAGTGCATCGCCGCCGCCCGCTCGCCTGGCGCCTCCCCGCCGACCAGAGCTCGCTGGAGCCAAGCCCCCGCGCTGCCGGAGTTTGCCAAGCCCCCGTCCAGGCAGTGCCCCGCTCTCTCCTCTCTAGGCGCCGCCTCCCCTGAAGCTCGCGTCGCCGCCGCCCCATGGAACCCTCCTCGTCGCCGGTGGCCTTGCCGTCGCCGGGAATGGATCCCCGGCGAGCCCCTCGTCCCGGATCTGGCCTCCCCTTGCTGGATCTGGCGTCCTCCACGCCCCATCGCCGAGACCCGCCGCCCTCCGGTCGCCGTCGTCCACTTGCCGCCGCCAGTCTGTCGGGAGGAGCCAGATCCCGTCGTTGTTGACCGCGCGTCGGCTGCCGCATCTCAGGACCAGCGTCGCCCCCGCGTCTGGCCCAGATCCCCGCCAGCCCAATCCACCACCGTCTTGGGCCAAGCCCATGGTTATCCCCGCTGCTAAACCCCGTCCGTGTGTGATTTAGTTATCCCGCGCGCATTCCTTTTTTTCAGAAAAACTGCCATCCCGAAATTCTATCATTATGTACCCATATTCATCATGCCATAACTTGTTGCATATTGCTCCGTTTCATGCGCATGATAAATCAAAATGTTCACTGTGAGATGCTCTTCAGTTCATTGCATTGTACCATGCTTGTTTGAGTCCATCTTGATCCCCAAATCATCGTTGCAAGAGTGCTATATGATGTTAACCTGCTGAAACTGTTATAACTTGTTGTTTTATCTTTTTCATTGCATTTTGTGTGTGCATCCTCTGAGCTTGATGTCTACATGTTTTTTGAGCTATGTTATGCCACCTTAACTGTGGTGCAATTCATGTATTTTTTGAGTCTTGTAGCGAGTGCATCAAGCTTGTGAATTAGAGTACTTGCTGTTACTATTTTGCTAGTCTGAATCTGCTATATCATGATGCTATGTAAACTTGCTGCTACAAGTCATTCTATGCATAATCTGGAGATCTTCACTAAGGATGTTTTGTTATAAATGTCATGATCTTTCCACACATACCCCTGGTTGCATTTATAGCTTGTTGTAGCTTGTTGTAATCTTGCTCTCAAGTTGCTAAATAATGTTGCTGTCAGCCTGTTGACATTAAGTTCAGTATTGCCATGAGCTTTGCTAGTGATCCATGCACCCTATGAACTTGTTCTTGCCATTCTTAGCTTCTCAAACATGTCTTCTTACTGTTGGTTGCCTTCTCATGCCATGTATTGCTCTGTGGTGAGTGGTTCAAGCTCACCAACATGCCTACTTGTTGTTGTTCCTTCCATGTATGAATCTGTCATATCATTTGCCATGTTTGCATGGACACTACCATATTTTCTGTTGATCATTGGAATTAGTTCAGTAAGAGAGTTTTGTTCTTTGTCTTTAGTATTAGCATGCCATGCCTTTGTTTTCCCTGATAAGTTCCTGTAGCATGTTTTTTTATAGCTCTAAACGTTGCAACCTGATGTTATTGCTGTTAAGTCTGAAACTGTTATTATTTGCAATCTTGCCATGACATTTTGAGCATGTTCTAGTGTTTTCTGGAGATAGCTTAGTGTTCATGTTTTGTCAAGATTCACCTTTACTTCATGCCCATGCCTTTTGTTATTATGTTGAGGTGCTGTAGCATATTATTTTGATGCTTGCTAGATGCCTAGTTGCTGTTTTGGGCAGATTGTTGTTGTAACTTGTATAGAGTATGTGTTGAACCGTTGCTCCGTTTTGAGTGTGCTCTATATGAAACTTGCTTGATTTTGCATGTAGTATCATATTGACATGTTGCATCCACGTTTTGAGAGTGTTTGCTTGATGTTTGAATGCATTTTGCACCAATGCCATGCTTAACTTGTTTTGCTCATATCTTCTCGGCCGTAGCTCCGAATTAAATGAACTTTATATGTAACTTGACTAGAATCTCATGTAGATCATCTTGGTTCATCTTAACTTGCTGTTTAACAACTTGAACATAAGGTTTATTCAGTTCTGGCCCAATTTCTAAATTTGCATATGAGGACTTACCGGAATTGTGATATGTTGTTTCCGGCCTCATTTAAACTTGCTTTGATGTGTTGCTCTTGTATGCATCATCTCTTGCCATGAGTAGCTTCATGTAGCCTTGTCATGCATCATACTTGGTTGAGAATCATGTCAGGTATATGTGTGGTGTGTTTACCATGTTGTGTGCTTCTTCTCGATAGTTCCCGTTTCGTTGGGATCGTGAGGATTCGTTCGCCTACACTTGGTTCGTCTTCGTGGCTTCATCTTCTTCGTGGACTCGTTCTTCTTCCTAGAGGGATTTCAGGCAAGATGACCGCTACCTTGGATCTCACTACTATCATTTCCATGCTAGTTGCTTCGTTCTATCGCTTTGCTGTGCTTCCTATCATTTGCTCTTCAAGCCTCCCAAATTGCCATGTCAGCCTCTAACCTTTTCACCCTTCCTAGCAAACCATTGCTTGGCTATGTTACCACTTTGCTCAGCCCCTCTTATAGCGTTGTTAGTTGCAGGTGAAGTTGAAGATTGCTCCATGGTGGACAGGATTATGTTGGGATATCACAATATCTCTTATATTATTAATGCATCTATATATTTGGTAAAGGGTGAAAGGCTCGGCCTTATGCCTGGTGTTTTGTTCCACTCTTGCCGCCCTAGTTTCCGTCATATCGGTATTATGTTCCTGGATTTTGCGACCCTAACACGGTTGGGTGATTTATGGGACCCCCTTGACAGTTCGCCTTGAATAAAACTCCTCCAGCAAGGCCCAAAATTGGTTTTACCATTTGCCTACCACCTATACCTTTTCCTTGGGAGTAATTAACCCAAGGGTCATCTTTATTTTAGACCCTCGGGCCAGTGCTTCTCTAAGTGCTGGTCCGAACTAGAGCCCTTTGCAGTGCCCCCTCAGGGAAACTTGAGGTCTGGTTTTAGTTGTACGGATTGCTCATCCGGTGTTGCCCTGAGAACGAGATATGTGCAGCTCCTATCGGGATTGTCGGCGCATCGGGCGGCTTTGCTGGTTTTGTTTTACCATTGTCGAAATGTCTTATAAACCGGGATTCCGACACTGATCGGGTCTTCCTGGGAGAAGGAATATCCTTCGTTGATCGCGAGAGCTTATCATGGGCTAAGTTGGGACACTCCTGCAGGGTTTAAACTTTCGAGAGCCATGCCCGCGGTTATGTGGCAGATGGGAATTTGTTAATATCCGGTTGTAGATAACTTGACACCAGATCCGAATTAAAACGCATCAACCGTGTGTGTAGCCGTGATGGTCTCTTTTCGGCGGAGTCCGGGAAGTGAACACGGTTTTGGGTTATGTTTGCCATAAGTAGGAGTTCAGGATCACCTCTTGATCATTGCTATCTTCAAGACCGTTCCGTTTGCTCTCTTCTCGCTCTCATTTGCATATGTTAGCCACCATATATGCTTAGTCCCTGCTGCAACCTCACCACTTTACCCCTTCCTTTCGCATTAAGCTTTGCTAGTCTTGATACCCATGGTAATGGGATTGCTGAGTCCTCGTGTCTCATAGATTACTACAACAACAGTTGCAGGTACAAGTTATGCAATGATCATGACGCGAGAGCGATGTTTTCTTGTTTTGGAGTTCTTCTTCTGCTTCTTCTTCAATCAGGGGATAGGTTCCAGGTCGGTAGCCTGGGCTAGCAGGGTGGATGTCGTTTGAGTTTCTGTTTGTGTTTCATCCGTAGTCGGATGGTGCTCTTATGTAAGATGATGTTGTATCGTGTGGCATTGTATGTCTTTTGTATGTATCCCAATCTATTATGTAATGTTGATGTAATGATATCCACCTTGCAAAAGCGTATCAATATGCGGTTCTATCCTTGGTGGGACCTTCGAGTCTCTTTAGGATAGTACCGCATATTGGGCGTGACAGTTTCTCCAACAATTCGCAACCTCAAGGTCACAAAGATGTTGGTGGATGGTGGGGCCGGACTGAATCTGATTTCCACGACAGTTCTTAACAGGCTTTAGATAGCAGACGAAGAGCTAGATGTTACAGGCACGGTTCAAGGAGTTAACCCTGGCAGGAGTCATCCTAAAGGGAAGATTACGTGCCAGTAACATTTGGGGGAGAACTCAACAACCGGACCGAGAAAATTGTGTTTGACATAGTAGATCTTCCCCTACAGTACAATGGTGTCTTTGGGCGCCCGGCCTTGGCTAAATTCATGGCGGCATCCCACTATGCCTACAATACCTTGAAGATGCCTGGGCCACTAGGAGTCCTCATCATCCCGTCAAATGAGAAAGATGCCATCATTTGTGTGGACAAGATGTACAGGGACGCAGTCGTGGCAGAGGCAGTGATGGTAGCGGTTCCTGCCAAGGAGAGCAAAGGAAAGAAGTAGGATTGTAGGACCTCTGGCAATGTGTCCAGGAAGCGTGCCCCCTTTGAGTGCATGACACCCGTTGACGACATGCCAGAGTGTTCCAAGAGCAAGATATCCAAGGTTGCTGCTCCGCAAGTGAAAAAGGTCCCGACAGGGCTGGTTGGCATTGATAGTACTTTCACCATCAGCGCCACCCTTGATGACAAATAGGAAAGCATGCTCTTTGCCTTCCTGCGGGCGAATATCGATGTGTTTGTTTGGCAACCATCTGATATCCCTGGTGTTCCTAGGGAGGTAATCGAGCACGACCTTGTTGTCTTCCCACCTGCCAGACCTGTTAAACAGAAAGTCCGGAAGCAGGCCTTGGAGAGGCAGCAGTTTATTGCGAAAGAGATCAAGAAGCTTGAAGCAGCTTGATTGGTCAGAGGAGTGCTACATCCCACTTTGCTAGCAAACCTAGTGGTAGTCCGGAAGGCGAACGAGAAGCAAAGGCTGTGCGTTGACTTCACAGACCTCAACAAGGCTTGCCCAAAGGACCTGTTCCCCTTGCCGCATATTGATCAAATAGTGGATTCCACCATAGGTTGTGATTTGCCCTCATTTCTGGATGCCTATTATGGGTACCACCAGATCTTCATGTCAAAGGAGGATGAGGAGGAGACATCATTCATCACTCCATGCAGTACATATTGCTGTGTCCGCATGCCATTTGGATTAAAGAGTGCTGGGTCCACCTTTGCAAGGGCAGCCCAGATTGGTTTTGAACCTCAGCTGCACAGAAATATTGAGGCATATATGGATGACATCATGGTCAAAACCAAGGACAGAGAAACTCTCATTCAGGATTTGGAGGAGACGTTTGCAAATCTGCACAAGATCAACCTGAAGCTATACCCAGATAAATGTGTGTTCGGCGTCCCCTCCGCCAAGTTGCTTGGATACTTTGTGTCCCACAGGTGGATCGACACCAATCCTGACAAGATCAAGGCCATCGAGCAGATCCAAGCACCAAGCACAGTCAAAGATGTGAGGTGCCTGATGGGATGTGTTGCCGCGCTTAGCAGATTCATCTCCAAGTCTGCCGAGCGGGCCCTACCGTTCTTCAAGATTTTGTAGAAGGAAGGTCCCATGAAGTGGACCCCTGTAGCGGATGCACCTTTGCAAGAGCTAAAGACGTACCTGTCCTATGTGCCTACCTGGGTTGCGCCTAAGCCTCGGGAGCCGTTGTTGCTTTACTTGGCGGCAACAAAGCAAGTGGTTAGTGCAGCCTTTGTGGCACAGCGAGAAGTGGATGGGAAAGAGAATGAGCAGAGGCCGGCAGGGCTAGATGAGGATCAGAATAGCAGTGAGCGCAAAAACAATGACAACCCCAAGGGCATGGTGAGGAAGAAAGTGGTGCAACGCCCAATGTACTTTGTCAGCTACTTATTACATGGGGCTAGGTCGAGGTACTCTGCCATGCAAAAGTTGATCTTTGGCCTCATCATGGCCTCAAGGAAACTACACCACTACTTCCAAGCCCATGAGATCACGGTTGTCATTCATTTCCCGTTGCAGCGGATACTCGGGAACCCAGAGGCTACCGGTAGAATAGTGGAGTGGTCCTTGGAGCTATGCAGCTTTGGTTTGAAGTTTGAGAGCACATCAACTGTCCAGAGCAGGGAATTGGCAGAGTTTATTGCAGAATGAACGCCGACCCCTGATGAGGAACTAACGGAGACAGTTGTCCCCAGCAAGAAATCACCCCAAGAATGGATTATATATTTTGATGGTGCCTTTTCCCTGTAAGGTGCAGGGGATGGCGTGCTTCTTCTTGCCCCCTCAAGGGAGCACTTGAAGTACGTCGTCCAGATGCATTTTGCACAAGAAGAAGCTACCAACAATACATCAGAGTATGAAGGGCTCCTTGCTGGGCTCATAATTGTAGCTGAATTGGAAATTAAGAAGCTGATCATTCAAGAAGACTCACAGTTGGTGGTGAGGCAAGTTAACAAGGATTATCAAAGTCCATTAATGGACGCATACATCAAGGAAGTGAGAAGATTGGAGGAGCACTTTGACGGGTTACAAACAGAGCACGTACCCCGTGCAGAAAACATCATAGCTGATCATCTGTCAAAGTGTGTAGCGCAGAAGCTTCCTATGGAACCAGGTAATTTTGTTCTCCGTCTTACTCATCCCTTCGTATCCCCAGAAACAATGGCCCGGAAGAGGAGAAAGTTGGACACTGGAAAGCCTCTCCCAGTAGAGCTGCCGGAAACAACTCCTCACAGCCTGCCGGACCACCCCCTCGTACCGGGTCCATGGACCCTGCGCACGAGGACAGTGCTCCCACAGTAGAGGAGGTGCCGCTAGTCCTCGTTGTCGAGCCACCAACTCCAACTTGGGCAAGGCACATTGTCTGCTTCCTCCAAATTAGAGAGCTTCCCGGCGATCAAGATGAGGCTGAAAAAGTAGCACGGAGGGCCTGTATGTATCAGTTTGTCGATGACACTCTGTACAGAAGGAGGCCAACAGTGTGAAATTGAAGTGTGTCTTCCAGGAAGAGGGAAAGGAACTGCTGGATGAGATACAAAAAGGAATGTGCGGCTCCCACATTGGATCAAGGGCATTAGTTGGGAAAGCATTCCGGCAAGGATTCTATTGGCCCACAGCCCTCCAAGACGCGGTTGATCTAGTCACAAAGTGTGAAGCGTGCCAGTTCCATTCCAAGAAAACCCACCCGCCTGCCCAAGCGCTTCAGACAATCCCTCTATGATGGCCATTTTCGGTCTGGGAGATCGATATCCTCGGCCCCTTCCCTTGAGCAATCAGGGGCTTTGAATTCTTGTTCGTCGCCATTGACAAGTTTACGAAGTGGCCGGAGTGACTGCCGTGACAAAGGTGACTACTCAGTCAGCTATGAAGTTCTTGAAAGATCTGGTGTGTCGTTTTGGAGTTTCGGCAATGATCATCACCGACAACAGGACCTAGTTCACGATCCCTGCCTTCATGCAATATATTCATGCCCTCGGATGCAAGATCTCATTCGCTTTTGTGGCACACCCCCGGAGCTATGGAAAGGTTGAGAAGGAGAATGTTGAAGTGCTACGCGGACTCAAGATGATAACCTTTGATATGCTGCAGAAGCACGATAGGAGGTGGATCGAGGAGCTTCCGGTAGTTCTCTGGTCCCTCAGAATGACACCAAACCGAGCTACTTGACAGACTCCCTTCTCCCTGGTCTATAGGGCAGAAGTAGTTATCCAACAGAACTCATTTACGGGTCGCCTCGAGTACTTGCTTACGATGAAATTGTGCAACATCAGCACCGACGTGACGACGCTATGCTACTCGAGGAGAACCGTCTCTGGGCTGCTACGCGTGATGCACGCTCTCAGCAAGCCCTGCGTCGCTATCATAGCCACAGGGTTCATGCCCGGAGTTTTGACGAAGGTGACCTTGTCCTTAGGCACGTTCAATCTGCCAAGGGTACACACAAGCTGTCACCGAGGTGGGAAGGCCCTTACCGGGTAATACGAGTCACGAGACCTAGCGCAGTCCGTTTGGAGACCGTGGATGGCACTCTGTTGGAAAACTCATGGAATATTGAGCATCTTCGCAAGTTTTTGTATCCATAAGGCGCGAGGCTGCCGGGCCCTGCCCGACAGCCACCCATTTGTATCGGCCTCGCCTCAGTTGCATGTAACCCCTTGTACAAAGCCATGGCGATGACCCCATGCAAGAGAAAATAAAGAGGCACTATAGAGGGACCCGAACCCAGATTGCATGCATGCATGATCATTTCAAATTACTGCATAAGCATTTCATGAGCATCGGCATATGCATATAGATAGGATTGCATCTTGCATTCATTCTCATCTATATGAAGTTACGGGTTCTCACTATGGACTCGACTTCGATGAAGGAGTGAGAAGATTGCCCGGCACTGCGATCCCGGCAATCCAAAACAGATAAGTACAACCTCTTGTCCGTTCGTGTTCTGTAAGCTATAACTTGTGCATTAGAAAGCCTCGCCGCTCCTTATAGACTTAGGTCCTCCCATCCCTGGCCTGAACGTGCTTTAGTCAGAATGGTTGTAGTTGCCTTTGATAAAGGGAAATTGGCGGGGGGCTGGCCCTTTTGTCTATAACCCGACAGATAAGGTTCTCCGACAGACAAAAAGGGAGGCCGGCAGGATAGCCTGTCAGGGCAAACTTGTTTAGTTACACTAAAGAGGCATCTTACCTCTGCATGGGCGTATACATTCGCGAGTTCTCGGCAAGGTTCATCTTTTTCATTGACATGCCAATACAAGTACAAGCATTATAGAACACAAACATGGACATGAGAGATTACATTATTTGAATTAAAATTTGGCAAATGCCTACAACTTTAGGATTGAAAAAATTGCCCCTTGATGCCTTTGCCCTTGTCCATCTCTTACAAGACGAGGTCGAAAAGGTAGGAAGCGGGCACGGCTGGAGTCCGGCACCTCCCAGGATCAAGACAACATCATTGCACAGTGCAGAAGGAGGACCCGGAGTATGAGCGCAGATTGTCATGCTGCCGGAGGTATGGGTGGAAGGGCACAGAGTCACCGGAAAACATGACTCATCGAAACGGTCACCCTCGTTCTTGACGCATCGTGGGTTGCCGCCATCGCCCACATCACTACCACGCGAAGACCCCAAGTCGTCAGCCACACCGAGCACCATGCGCTCTGGCTCCCCGCACAGAGGGCATGGTCTTCCCCAATGGCCCTGACATCGGCAATCATCGCACGTCCCGAACACGTGTACGAAGACGAGAAGCCCTCCTAAGCAGACAGAGGGTGACGCCTGGAGAAGCCAGACCATCCTTCACCAACAGCAGGCCTCTCCCAAGGCTCCTCCTCTGCATCGTGCAGGGACGAAGAACAAGGAGCGACCGGCTATCATGCCCCGCACCCGCCGTAGGCCTTAGCATTGTGTCGTTCCATCCCCTCCCACTGAAATCAAGGCTACAGGCGGTGCGACGACAAGCGCGCCGGAGTCAGCGGCTTTGGCTTTACCGCCGCACCGCCCGAACATCCTCTTGACTACAAAGGATTCGAGCTAGAGCCTGGAGGCCAGTCCTAGGCTCCCCTTCCCAGCATATTCGAGATAAAGCAAAACAGAAGAAGAGGAGGATGCAGTTCGATGCCTCCGTCCTCCCCCGCTCTTCCTTTTATAGGATGACGGGGGACTGGGGGCTAGATCCATGGCGTGTGACCACCGCCCTCCTCCACCAGTTCAAGGAATCCGGGCCCTCGCCGTCATACTTTCCGACGCGTCGCGCCTCCGTTACCTACCCCGGACGGTGCATGCGGCGTACGTGGCTAAGGAAAAGGGCGTGGTGGGAAGAGTGAATTGGCAGTTTCTACCCCGTGCGCTAAAATCATTCACGGGCCATTTCTAGTGCGGTCCCACCACCATTGGCTTTGCTTGACGTGCGGGAAAACCGGAACTGACCGAGAATCAAGACTAATGAAGAAGCAAAGAATATCTCCAAAGACCAGCCTCTTTGACAATGTTGCATGCGCACTTGTTAGGCCCTACCACGATGATGCTAGGCAGCGCGTTTGGGGCAGGCCCGGGGGCTTCTTGCCACCTATGTGACCAGGGAGGCCCCTTGCTGGTTCGGCAGGGGGGAGTCATGTTGCACAAAGAGTAGAGCAAAGCAAGGCAGCACAGCAGGGATCGCAGAGGCAGTTTTACCCAGGTTCGGCCCGCCGCGAGGCGTAAAAGCATAATCCTGCTGTGATGGACTGATTGGGAAAAGGTGGTGGTGGTGCGTGGTACACTTGCCCGGCAAGGGTTGCTTCGGGGCTGTGGCGACTACGCGCATACGAGGGTGAGTGGTCTAAACTTCTAACCCCTTGAATCGTTTCCATGGGCCTACTTCTATAGATCAAGGGGTTACCACAGTTGCAAATTAGTCATTAGACACTGATATGATAGCAACAGTGCTATCGTTCCTAACTCTGCAGGCTGACAGTGTGCATTTAATGCACCGCATAGTGTCATGTCGTCGGTTACCCGGCAAGGTCTGCCGGGCTAATTCACCAGCTCCACGCTTGCTTGCTTGACACGTCACTGGACGGGTGTCATCTGTGGGTTTACTTGGTAGGAAGTGGACGCCATGTGGTGAATGGCTGCCACTTAATCATCCTCCATCTTGACACCGCACTGATCGATGACGTGGGTCATGGTGGAGTAGTCGGTGGGATGATCTGGTCTCTGTGAGTCCCTGCTGGCCCTGCCGGGATGGCTGGATCTTCTTCTTCTGGGGGTGGCCTTGCCCCTTGCCAGGCTCACTTGCCACCAAGGGAGGCTTTTTCCTTGACGATATCCGGTTCCTCTGTCTTAGTCTTGGTTCCTTCTGTTCTGCTAGTTGGTTCTTCGAGCCTCTTGGTCTCTTGCTCTTGTGCTCCAATCTTGATCTTATGCATGTGCACAGTCAGGTCAATAGGCCCTGGGTCTGTTGTATTGTGAGGATGTTTTAGGAAAAAAACCTAGGATGGGAGGTCCATAAGCCGGTCGATACATGACGAACCTCAAGAAAATACAAACCGACATGTCATGGGCTCCGCATCTTAAAAAAGAAAGTTTAGACAGGGCAGCCCACAACCTAGCTGATACTTGCTGGACCACTGATAATAAATGATACCTTCTAGCTCCCTGGCTTCGTTGTAAATTTATCTCCTTTAGTAACAACTTTGGAGCACTTCAAAATTTTTTAACTATGTTGACAAACCTGTGGGCCCCAACGTTAGTATAGCACTAGGAGTAAGTATTTATTCAATGAGGCACTTTCTTGCGTACGACCATAGACCTGGTGGGTCCCGACTATCCGCCTCTCCACGTAAAGTACTCTCCAGATTCCCCTTGTTTGTTTAGCATGTTCAATACGGCAGACAGTGGCGCCGCAGCGAGCGCACAAAGGCAGAGGAGGGGAACGAATCACCGGATCCGGGGAAGGCATGCTACAGTAATGGTAGATGGTGTGCCTTATCTCTACCGATACAACTAAACTAGCCCAGTGGCCAAGTGACACTACATCATCGCTGTTCCACCCAGGTTTGATTCCACCGGATGCACTGAAAATATCTCAAATTGTTTTGCCTCTGCCATTCTTGACATGTGGGTCCCCATTGTCATCTACGCACATGACATCCAACAATTGCCAAAACTTCATCCCTTGTTTTCTCTATTTTTCGCACACTCAACATTATGTGGGCATTATGAAAATAGCATATCTTTTAGACTGTGCATCATATGAAGATGTTCTATGCATGAATGTTGATCAACATGATGTTAACTGGCTGGTAGTTCCATTTCCGACCATGAATAAAACTTCCAACATGATGTTATCACTATTTGAAAAGGGCGTGCTAATATAAATGCTTTGCCTCTGAAACTTTCTGTTTCTTATATGAAACTGAAACTTGCAGTTTCTTCTATGGAATCACATTGTCTGCACTTTTATATGAAACTACATTTTTTAAGTGCTACAAATAGATATCTAGAATTCATAAAATACTTCATATGCTCAATACAGCAAATCTAAAATTCAGAAGACATTCATATCTGAAAGTACTCTCAAAATACACAACACAAAACATAATTGACAACGTGCAAATACTGACAACCCTAAGCTCCTCCTGACAATTCACAACCTGCCCGACTATTTTTTGCCTCTGCCATTCTTGACATGTGGGTGCCATTTGTCATCTACGCACACCACGTTCAACACTTGCCAACACTTCGTCCCTAGTTTTCTCTATTTTGCGCACACTCAACATTGTGTGGGCATTTTGAAAATAGCATATCTTCTTGACTGTGCATCATATGAAGATGTGCTATGCATGAATGTTGATCAACATGATGTTAACTGGCTCATAGTTCCATTTTAGACCATGAATAAAACTTCCAACATGATGTTATCCCTGTTTGAAAAGGGCGTGTTAATATAAATTCTCTACCTCTGAAACTTGTAGTTTCTTATAGGAAACTGAAACTTGCAGTTCTTCTCTGAGAATCACATTGTCTGCACTTTCATATGAAACTACATTTCTTTAAGTGCTAAAAATAGATCTCTAGAATTCATAAAATACTTCATATGCTCAATACTACAAATCTGAAATTCAAAAGACATTCATATCTGAAAGTACTCTCAAATCCGAAAGACATAACATAACCTGCAAATACTGACAACCCTAAGCTCCTCCTTAGACTATTTGGGGGGGAGTCCCCTCCTATTCCTCGGCGGCAGACAGCTACCCCATGGGACTAGGTAAACAGCAAGTGATAGGATGGTGGGGAAGTGTCGTCGCGCCAACTGTTTTTCTCCTCTTGTAGTTGGGTTTGGTCGACAAACACTCCACCGGCTCGCTCTGCCACAACACACTCACAAATGGCATTTTGTAGATGCTTGATCCTTCAATCTCAGGTGGATGCTCCATCTTCGATCGATACTCCCACAACCGTAGCCTCACGATCAGATCTGGTGAATCTGTTTGCTCCATGGCCCAGAGGAGCAGCTCTATGAACTCCCGCGCGACTCCCTGCCAGTGTATCGCCTCCTTTTCGCTTATTTCCAAATATTTGGCCATCGCTTTTGCCGTCGTCGCTAATTTCTCCAGGTTGTCAAACCAAGACTGTATCTCCAACATCCTAGCTAGCTTCACAGGGTTGCCGCCTGCAAGCCACACGTATCGGTTGTACTCCTCCATCGATCTACTTCTCCGAAGCACCTTCACTTGCTGGCAGTGGTTTTTGAATGGAAGAGGAGAGGAGCAGAGTTGGTTTTGGACTAGAACGGGTGAGGAGCGGCGGTGGTTTTTAAATGGAAGAGGAGATGGGCGGCGCTAGTTTTGGATTCGAATAGGAGAGGAGTGGTCGTGGTTTTGAAATGGAAGAGGAGAGGAGTGACGCCGGATTAGGATTGGAACAGGAGAGCAGCAGCGGTGGTTTAAGTGGAGAGGAGCGGCGTTGGTCTTGGAAGTATTTTTTTTGTTTTGCATATTTTGGGTCAAAGTTTTACCACGTACTGTATTCGAAGCAAAATGTGAATGCATGTCAACAAAAATTGTATTGTTTGGTTTGTATCTGAGTGTACTTCCAAATTATATTATTTTTGCAACGTATAACATGGATACAAAATTATATTATCAAAGAGCGGTGTGCCAGACCGACCGACCGTCTAGGGTGCGACGCGAACGCGATGGGCGTGTTGTATACAAGTGTACCAACGTTTTCTTGAGGCTTTGCTCCAGGGATACAAAATTATATTTCAAAGTCGAGGGCGAGGCATTTCCCGCACGGTAGGCGGGGCAGTTCCGCCTAGTCGGTTTGACAGAGGCGAGAAGATGAGGGAGTAGGCTGCTGCAAAAGTAGGGTTGTGTGCTTTGACGGCGAGTTACTGCTAGACAGGTGGGGCCCTGTGATTTGACTTGTCATTATCATTTTAACTTCGGAGCTACGACCGGCGTGAGTCTCCCGATTCGTGACCACCTCCATGGTATACAAGTGCCAGGTACTATATACTCCTTTTGGCAAACGCAATGAATACTACTCCCTCTCTCTTAGTTTACAAGGCGTGCATGTACCCCTAGGTCGTCAATTTGACCAACCTAATAGAAGTCATATACAATATTACAAAAACATACCATTATAAACTTTAGACGTTCTATTTTCAAACGTATAATTTTTGTGTTATATAGTTTATATTACGGTGATAAAATTGACAACCTAGGTATACACGCAAGACTTATGAACTGAAATGGAGGGAGTATGTAGAAAGAGATAGAGAGAAGTAAAAAAAATTACTCTTATAGCCAACCTTACAGCTAACATTGTTGTATGAGTGACTAAGTGATGACTATGTATGACATGCCAACATCAAATAGCCTAACGCACCTGGACATAGGAAGTAGTTTTATGCATGCGAAGTTGGCAAAAATGCTCATTTATAGCCGTCTGAAATCTCCAAGGGTGCGATCGCATGAGCGAGGCGACGGTCGTGGTAGGTGTGACCACGATACCGGCTGCTGACCGCCCTTGGATCTGAGATCGAACGGTCGCATGCTAAGTTGCTGTAAATTTGCAGAATAACCCTCCAGGATAGGATATTCACCCATAGGTCTAGAATCACGCCATGCAACTGTTCAATCACAGATCTAAGGGGTCTCAGAAGCCTGTATCATGGGAGCATGGAGAGCCCTACCATTTGCATGCCCCACTCAGCATTTTTACAATCGGAAAACCGCTAGCAGTTAGCTCCTACTCGTCCCCGGCCATCCTTTAACGTTACGGCAGTTCGCTCCTAGTCATCCCGTCCTATCACGTTACAGTTGTTCCACTAATTCTAACCCTCCTCCCAAATCCATGGCCTCCCAAATCACCATGATTGGTGGTGAGTACAAGGTTAGAACCATCACCAGCGATGAGTTTGACATCATCTACACCCGTTCTTCCGTGACCGCAAAAGGATGCCTTGCTCGCTTTAGACGCATGTTCGAAAACTCAAAGGCAAAGTGGGTCGCTGGGCTAGATCCTGAGTACATCATAGTCCTAGAAAAAGAGAATAATATAAAGGAGGAAGAGAAGAAGAAGCCCGCCGTGATCCAGGTTTGCGTGCATAACTTGTGCTTGGTCTACCACATATGCCATGCCGACGTTGAGTGCGAGGAATTTAAGAACTTCCTCGGTGGCGGCATAGTCAAATTCGTTACTGTAGACTTTATGAACGAGAAAGAAGTCCTGGGTCGGATATGCCTCGTTGTAGGTGAGCCCTTGGACATCTAGAGGAATGTTCTGGTCTCCAGCCAGAAGCCTTCAATGCTGACCTTGGCAGGAGCCATGGTTCATCCTTCATACAGTAAACTGAAGAAACCACCGCCCAAGTTTCATCATCATGCATGGCAGTGGAATGTACTAGATATAGACCACATCCACTATGTTGTGATGGATGCCTACCTTTGTTTCAATATCTACAAGGGTTGGATGAAGAGCAATAGCCAAGTGCGCGTTTCTAGCAAAGAAGTAATGGCCAAGAGGAAGAGAGACAAGGACGAAGTCGAGCACGTGGACGAGGAGTCCGAGTAAGGTGGTAGTGTTGTTGCTCATGGTGGTTGTAATGCAGTGTCTATCAGATTAGTTTCTTAGTTAAATTTTAGGGTGCTTTGTTTTATTTGAGGGGTGTGTTGTGTTGAGCGCCCAGCAGAACTATGTTATGTTCATTCTCATTACTTTAACTCTTCAGTTTGTACAAAATGGTATTTCTTATAGTTTATCTTGTAGTTGGTAGTACTTCCACTCATTTCTTCACATTATATACATACAATATATATGGCCAACATCATATAGCCAACAGTTTAGTTGTCAAAGAATTTCAGGGTGCTTAGTTTCATTTGAGGGGTGTGTTGTGCTGGACACCATTATTGTGACTCAAATCTCTTTTCCCATGTTATAATGACATAAATACATATGGGCCAACATGCCAGCTCTCACTCTATCTCACTATAGTACAATAAATTGTGGGCCTACTTGATCCCAACATCGTTCTTCTTTTCCTATAAAGTTATTCGCTTGGTTACTCCTGAAAAGCGGGGCCACACTTATCATTGTGAGATAGAGATAATAGACATGTGGGTCTAGGCTTATTTTTGTCATATAACGTGGTCAACGGATTTGACGTGAAAATAGCAATGTCTAATGGCATTATTGAGCAAACATCTAACAGAATGATGGCATTTTTGAGATATCTAATTGCATTTTTTGAGCAAGCATCTCACAGATTGATGGCATTTTTGTGTAGTTTTAGCTTCTAATGTCAAAAATTAGTAGTGAGACACAACTAGTGGCATAAATAACAAAAACCCAAGAATTAAATAGATATGCTAATTTCTATAATAGAATTTAGCACCCTGATAACCAACACGTGTAGGGGATCAACTATAGCCTCTTTCGATAAGTAAGAGTGTCGAACCCAACGAGGAGCTAAAGGTAGAACAAATATTCCCTCAAGTTCTATCGACCACTGATACAACTCTACGCATGCTTGACGTTCGCTTTACCTAGAACAAGTATGAAACTAGAAGGACTTTGTAGGTGTTGTTGGATAGGTTTGCAAGATAATAAAGAGCATGTAAATATAAACTAGGGGCTGATTAGATAAAGAAGCAATAAAGTAAATATAGCGAGTGTGGAAAAGTGGTGGTAGGAGTTATGAAATTGTCCCTAAGCAATTGACTACTTTACTAGACCGATAGCAAGTTTTATGTGGATCATATGCACTTATGATTGGAACTCTAGCAAGTATCCACAACTACTAAAGATCATTAAGGTAAAACCCAACCATAGCATTAACGCATCAAGTCACCTTTATCCTATACGCCACAACCCCCTTACTCGGGTTTATGCTTCTATCACTCAAGCAACCCACTATAAGAGAATCATGAACATATTGCAACACCCTACATCGGGAATCCCTCACACTTGCGTGACACGGAGGGCACAATAGGATAGCAACATAACCACAAGAAGATTAAACCCATCATAGCAATTCACCAATCACTGGTAGAACAATGAAAATCTACTCAGACATCATAGGATGGCAACACATCATTGGATAATAATATGAAGCATAAAGCACCATGTTCAAGTAGAGGGTACAGCGGGTTGCGCGAGAGTGGACCTCTGAATATAGATGGGGGAAGGTGATGGAGATGTTGGTGAAGATGGCGGCGGTGTTTGTGTAGATCGTGGTAATGATGAGGGCCCCCGGCGGCGTTCCAGCGCCACTGGAAGCAAGGGGGGAGAGCCCCCCATTCTTCTTCTTCCTTGACCTTCTCCCTAGATGGGAGAAGGGTTTCCCCTCTAGTCCTTGGCTCCCATGGCATGGGAGGGGCGAGAGCCCCTCCGAGATTGGATATGTCTCTCTGTCTCTCTCTGTTTCTGCGTTCTGGGATTCTACCCTTTCACCGATTCTTCTATGTCTGGATATCCGTAACTCCGATTAGATTGAAACCTTTGCCCTGGTTTTTCTCCAAAAATTAGCTTTCTTGCGGCAAAAAAAGAGCATCATCCGCCTTACGGGGTTCCCACGAGGTTGAGGGGCACGCCCCCTTCCTTGTGGCCCCCTCGGGCACTGTCTCGCGTTGATTTTTCTTTCCAACAAATCATAAATATTCCAAAAATAATCTCCGTCTGTTTTTATCCCGTTTGGACTCTGTTTGATATTGGGTTTCTGTGAAACATAAAACATGCAACAAACAGGAACTGGCACTGGGCACTGGATCAATATGTTAGTCCCAAAAAATAGTATGAAAAGTTGCCAAAAGTATAAGAAAGTTGAATAATATTGGCATGGAACAATCAAAAATTATAGATACGATGGAGACGTATCAGCATCCCCAAGCTTAATTCCTGCTCGTCCTAGAGTAGGTAAATGATAAAAAGATAATTTTTGATGTGGAATGCTACCTAGAATAATCTTGATCATATGTCTAATCATGGCATGAATATTAAGACACGAGTGATTCAAAGCAATAGTCTATCATTTGACATAAAAACGATAATACTTTGAGCGTACTAATAAAGCAATCATGTCCTTTCAAAACAACATGGACAAAGAAAGTTATCCCTACAAAATCATATAATCTGGCACACAAAATATTCAAATCTTGCACAACCCTGGTTTTAGCCAAGCAATTTTTTCATACTTTAGTATTCTCAAAGTTTTTCAACTCTCACGCAATAAATGAGCGTGAGCCATGTATATAGCACTATGGGTGGAATAGAATATGATGGTGGAGGTTATGTGGAGAAGACAAAAAGGGAGAAGATCTCACATCGACGCGGCTAATCAATGGGCTATGGAGATGCCCATCAACTAATGTCAATGTGAGGAGTAGGGATTGCCATGCAACAGATGCACTAAGAGCTATAAGTGTATGAAAGCTCAAACTGGAAACTAAGTGGGTGTGCATCCAACTTGCTTGCTCATGAAGACCTCGGGCGTTTGAGGAAGACCATCATCAGAATATACAAGCCAAGTTCTATAATGAAAATTCCCACTAGTATATGAAAGTGATAACATAGGAGACTCTCTATATGAAGAACATCGTGCTACTCTGAAGCACAAGTGTGGTAAAAGGATAGTAACATTGCCCCTTATTTTTATTTTTTTTTCTTTTTTTGGGTAGGCTTCTTTGGCCCCCTTTTTTATTTAGGCTTCTTTGGCCTCTCTTTTTTTCCTTCTTTTATTTTTTTCATGGGGCAATGCTCTATAATGATGATCGTCACACTTTTATTTACTTACAACTCAATATTACAACTCGATACTAGAACAAAGATATGACTCTATATGAATGCCTCCGGCGGTGTACTGGGATGTGCAAGGATCTAGCATAGCAAAGATATCGAAAAACAGACAAGCCGTGAAAACATCATGCTAGCTATCTTACGATCATGCAAGGCAATATGACAATGAATGCTCAAGTCATGTATATGATTATGATGGAAGTTGCATGGCAATATATCTCAGAATGGCTATGGAAATGCCATGATAGGTAGGTATGGTGGCCGTTTTGAGGAAGATATAAGGAGGCTTATGTGTGATAGAGCGTACCATATCACGGGGTTTGGATGTACCGGCGAAGTTTGCACCGACTCTCCAGGTGAGAAAGGGTAGTGCACGGTACCGAAGAGGCTAGCAATGATGGAAGGGTGAGAGTGCGTATAATCCATGGACTCAACATTAGTCATAAAGAACTCACATACTTATTGCAAAAACCTATTTGTCATGAAAACAAAGTACTACGTGCATGCCTCTAGGGGGCAGGTTGGTAGGAGTTAACCATCGCGCGCCCCCGACCTCCACACAAAGGATGACAATCAAAAAATTATCTCATGCTCCAACTTCATTACATAACGGTTCACCATACATGCATGCTATGAGAATCACAAACCTCAACACACATATTTCTACTAATCCACAGTCACCCACTAGCATGACTCTAATATCACCACCTTTACATTGCAAAACTATTGCAAGGAATCAAACATATCAGATTCGGCGATCTACAAGTTTATGTAGGATTTTATGACTAACCATGTGAATGACCAATTCCTGTCATCTCTCTAAATAGATATAAGTGAAGCAAGAGAGTTTAACTCTTTCTACAAAAGATATGCCTACGCTCTAACAAATATAAGTGAAGCAAAAGAGCATTCTACAAATGGCGGTTTTCTATGTGAAGAGAAATATGTAATCCAAACTTCAAATGATATAAGTGAAGCACGTGAAGCATTCTATAATCCATACTCAAAAGATTTAAGTGAAGTGCAATGAGCATTCTATAAATAAACCAAGGACTATCTCATACCAGCATGGTGCATAAAAGAAAAGTGAAAAATAAATGCAAAAGACGCTCCAAGATTTGCACATATCGCATGAACAAAACGAATCCGAAAACATACCGATACTTGTTGAAGAAAGAGGGGATGCCTTCTGGGGCATCCCCAAGCTTAAACGCTTGAGTCTCCTTGAATGTTTACTTGGGGTGCCTTGGGTATCCCCAAGCTTGAGCTCTTGCGTCTCCTCCTTTTCCTCATATTGAGACCTTCTCGACCAAACACTTCATCCACACAAAACTTCAATAGAAAACTCGGTAAGATCCGTTAGTATAATAAAACAAATCACTACTCTAAGTACTGTTGCAAACCAATTAATATTTTTTTCACATTGTGTCTACTGTAATATAGCTTTTCCATGGCTTAATCTACTGATAGGAATTGATAGTTTCATCAAAACAGGTAAACTATGCATCAAAAACAGAATCTGCCAAAAACAGAACAGACTGTAGCAATCTGAACATTCACCATACTTCTGTTCCCCAATAATTCTACCTAAATTCGGAAAAATAAACAATTTGTACAGAAAGACAGTGCAAAAAGTTACGGAACCGTTTGACGTTTCAGTAAAAAATGTAAAATCGCGCACTACAGCCAAAGTTTCTGTATTGCACCGTACAAACCATCAAGCATTGTAAGTTCCCCTCTTTATTTTTTGTTTTTAAACTATATAAAAGCACTCAACAGAAATAAATGACTCTGTAAGACTTCTGGGTTGTCTCCCTGGCAGCGCTTTCTTTAAAGCCATTAAGCTAGGCATTTAGTAATGAATCCATCCGGATCCCAAGGTATATCAAAGCCAATTTTAATTAACAATTATTTGTAATTTGGTAGTGAGCACAAAGTAACATATATCATGCAACAATGAAGTCTAACTCTCTTCCTATGCATCGGCATGTCATAAACGAACAATTCTTGCACACCAAGTAAAGGACAATGCATAGTATAAGCAGTTTCTTCCAATTTTATCATATTGGAAACATAGAGAGGTGGAGATATAGTTCCTCTCTCGTAACTATTGCAAATAGGAGAAGCAAGCACATGCATATTATATCTATCAAAATCATCATGTGCAATGGTAAAATGCAACCCATCAATATAATCCTTAATAAGCACAAACTTCTCCGATATAGTGTAGTTTGGAGAATTCAAAAAGATAATAGGCCGCTGTGCTGCGGGCCGCAGCGAGAGGGTAGCCCACAGGATCCTGGGATCTAAGGGATTATCCATGGCGGGATCCTCCAAAGCGGGATCTGGTGGGCGAGGCGGGGAGGCGGGCATAGGCGCCGGGAGATCCCTACGAAGCTAATATAAAGATAGTACTACTCCACTCCGTCCATATTTAAATACTCCCTCTGTTTCTTTTTAGTCCACATGTAAGATTTTCTCAAAGTCGAACTTTGTAAAGTTTGACTAATTTTATAGAAAAAAATATTAATATCTCGAATCCTAAAATTATATGTTATGAAAATTAGTTTCATCATGCATCTAATACTATTAGTTTCATAGTGTGTATGTTGATATCTTTTCCTTCAAAGCTAGTCAAATTATAGAAAGGTTGACTTTGACCAAATCTTATATGCAAACTAAAAAGAAATGGAGGGGGTAGTACAAAGGCCATTAACAGTAACCCAGGCAAAAATTGATCATCCTCCTTGCGTCCTGGTTTATTGGCCCCCTTTTTATTTTGTGCCAATTTTTGACCAAAAAAATCAACTAACAAAATTAAAGCACTACAACCAAAGTTTCTGTTTTTGCACTGCATGTCGGTGTACTAAAGTAGGGGTACCTTAGTATCCCGAACTTGTGCACGGGCAGTCGCAGCGCCCCATGGCAAGGCTTGCCGGGTGCCCGCCAAGGTCCTCCGTGTTTCCTTTGGAGCCATTCAAGAACAAAGTGTCCAAGCCAAGAAGACAAGGCCCCGGCAAGAGGAGCTTGCCAGGAAGGACAAAGCCCCGGCAAGAGGAGCTTGCCGGGAAAGCCAACCAAAGCATTTCGAGGAGCTTGTCGTGACGTGCCGCGCGTCACGGCAAGACCCGACGAGCGACAAGCTTCCGGGCGCGGCAAGACAACGACCGCGGCAAAGCGCTTGCCGTGGTGAAGCCACCACTCTGTGCCTACGCTCCAGCGCATCCGTCGACGTGTCGCCACAGGAACATTCCAGGCGCACGTGGCGAGAGGCTGTGTAGCCAAGCGGTGCGAGGTGGCGAGCGAAGATGACGAGATGGCCATCGTGGCAAGTGGTGGCGCCCCTAACGGTCGCTTTTCTGCACTGTTTGGGCGACGCAGACGGGCATTAAATGCTCTTGTCCCCTGCCGTCAGAGTTAGGTAGGATCCACTGTAGAAGCAGTTGTACCAACCACTCTTTTTACATTTGTACCCTTGCCTGCGTTGCCACCTGTCGGTGACCCCTTTAGCGTATAAAAGGAGGCCCATGCGCAACGTAGAGGGGGTTCGACTCATTCGAAACCAGAACACTCCCACGCTCTTGAGCAAAAACATAATACAACCACAAAGCAGCAGTAGGAGTATTATCTCTCCGGAGAGCTCCGAAGCTGGGTAAAATCGCTCGTGTGTTCCGCCTCGATCCGCTCTTCGTGCGATCTCCGCTCCCTGCCGGACCGAAAGGGGCACTGCCCCATAGGTGTTCGTTTCCCACGACATCTTTGGCGCGCCAGGTAGGGGGCGTCGAGGTTGTGTGAACCCGATCCGGCATTCACGCGAGCCATATCTTCATCATCTTCATCGACATGCCACCGAAGAAGAAGGCTTCGGAGGTGGCTGCTCCATCCGCGTCAATCCCACCGCCACCAGAGCAAACGGGTGGTGGGTTAGACGCCGGCGGACGAACAGGCACCGACGAGGAAGCTCAAGTTGCCGCCAGGTCCAAGGACAAGGCCGCGCAAAACTCGGCGTCCGTACACGCACCGCGCCCATCTCAGGAGGCGCGAGACCGACAGCGTCATAGTACTCGCAGTACCATATGCTCGTTGGACCAAGGTCGAGCTGGTGGATCTCGGGATGCTCAAGACCAGCATGCACGCCAGCCTGCTGGCACGAGCAAGACACGGTCGCCTGGACGGGATCCGGCTCCTTCTAACATAGTTAGAAGTCCGAGCATATCCCGCTCCTCGCACCGTTCACCACGACCACCAAAGACTCCAGAAGAAGCGTTGGCCCGAGCCCAACTTCTCCTGGATTATCCTCCAACGACAGACAAGATTGACGATTGGAGGGCCATGATTCAAAGCCTCATAGGCTTCGCCAACGGCGACACTCCGCGGCAGCCGAACGCGTCGCAGCCGCGGCAAGATTGCCGGACGCGAGCCGATGGCGACAAGACCGGTGGAGGTGCAACCACCGTGCACTCCCCGCCCCGAAGGCCAAGATAGCCGACTCGCTGGGTCAACCTCGACACCGACTCCACGGCGTCATCAGATCCACGAGCTCGCCGCGATCAGCGCTAAGTTCTTCAAGAACGACAGCAAGAAGACGCTCGCACTCGCATCGAGCGTCGAAGAGAAGCGCGGCGTCAATCAGACCAGCGCGCTGGGCCCACTGTCGACATGCATACACCAGGGGAACCAGGCGACTTGCCGTACACGGTAGGTTGCCCTGCGTTCACCCGTGAGCTGCGGCAAGTCCAGTGGCCCAGTACAAAGAACTTCAAACCAGATGTACCAGAGAAGTACGACGGCAGGTTGCATCCGTCGGAGTTCCTCAGCATCTACACCATCGCGGTGCAGGCTGACGGGGGGGCGCGACGACAAGATCCTTGTCAACTAATTCCCGCTGTTACTCAAACCCAATGTCAGATCCTGGCTCATGCACTTGCCGGACAACTCCATATCCTCATGGGCAGATCTGTGCCATCAGTTTGTCGGCGCCTTCACAGGCGGCCACAAGCCTCATGGCCAAGAGAGCGACCTTCATCTGCTCGCCCAGAAGGAAGGAGAACCCCTGTGCAAGTATATTCAGAGATTCAACCAAGTGAAGCGCAACATCCCAGATGTCCACCCCGCCGCGGTCATCAGCGCGTTCCATCAGAACGTGCGTAACCGCAGGATGCGGGAGGAGATGGCGATGTGCAAGATAAGAGACGTCAGTGAGCTCTACGCCCTGGCCGACAAGTGTGCACGTGCTGAGGAAGGGAGGAAACTCCCCGGAGAGAACACAGGAGCAGGGGGGTCTGACAGTGAGGATGCCGCCCCGGCAAGGAAAAACCGGCGGCGGAATAACAGAAAAAGGAAGGGCAAAGATGTGCTAGCTGTTGAGCAGTCCGGCAATGGAGGTGGCGCCGACAAAGCCAAAGCAGGTAGCTCCGGCGAGGCTGTGGCAGCCGCCGACAAGCAGGACGGCTCCGGCAAGCAGTTTTGCAAGATCCACCGCACCAAGGGTCACGATCTCCAGAGCTGCAAGAAGGTCGAGCAGCTTGTTGAGCAGCAGAAAGCTGAGTACGAGCGACGCGACAAGGAGAAGGCCCAGAAAGGTACTGGTGGATCCGGCAAGAAGCGTCCCGGCCGGGGAGGACGTCACGGCAAGGCCAAGCAGTGGCAAGGAGACTGGCCTCCCCGTGGCCGCGACAAGGATGAAGATGAAGACGATGATGAAGACATGGATGATGATGAGGCCGACGAGCAGGAGTTTCAGAAAGCCACAGAGGTACTGTGCGTTGACGGTGGTGCTTCTCTGCATACTTCGCACTGCCAGCTCAAACAGTGGGTGCGAGAAGTTAATGCAGCAGAACCACCCGTTGAGTCACGCAAGCCTCTAAGATGGTCCAGCACGCCTATCGTCTTTGACATTGAGGACCACCCTGATCGCATAACTGCGGTCGGGTGCTTGCCGATGTTGGTTTCACCAAGTATCCGCAATCTCAAAGTCATCAAGATGCTAGTTGACGGCGGGGCCGGCCTAAATCTGATCTCCTCCGCGGTACTCCAGAAGCTCCAGATCCCCGACAGCGAGCTCGAAGAGACCGGCACTTTCCAAGGAATCAACCCGGGAAGGAGCAAGCCGAAGGGGAAGATCACGTTGCCAGTGACATTTGGCAGCGAGCTGAACTTCAGGACAGAGAAAGTCACTTTTGACGTTGCTGATTTCCCATTGCCCTACAATGGGATACTCGGCCGTCCAGCGCTCGCCAAGTTCATGGCAGCCTCTCATTATGCATACAATATGCTCAAGATGCCAGGTCCGATAAGTGTCATCTCTGTCCCTGGCGACAAGAAAGATGCCCTTATCTATACTGACAAGATCTACCAGGAAGCAGCAGCCGTAGCAGAACGCTAGACACTTGCCGCTGAAGCTCCCGGGGGGAAGAAGAAGACCAAGTCCGGCAAGAGCTCTGATGCCCACCCCGGCAAGCGCACCTCTTCGGAGTGCTGCGCTACCGTCGAGGACGCACCACCGAGCTCCACCGGAAAATGTAAGAAGACAAAGACAGCTTCACCAGAGACCAAGAAAGTGGCCGCCAAAGAGGACGGCACTGGTGGTACCTTCACCATCAGTGCCACGCTTGAACCTAAATAGAAAAGCGCGCTCGTTGCTTTCTTGCGGGAGAATGTTGACGTATTTGCATGGCAACCGTCCGACATCTCCGGTGTTCCCAGGAAAGTAATTGAGCACCACCTTGCCGTCTGTCCTCACGCACGGCCCGTCAAGCCGAAAGTCAGAAAACAAGCAGTGGAGCGCCAAGAATTCATTGCAGAAGAGATCAAGAAGTTGGAAGCAGCAGGCCTTGTCAGAGGAGTGCTCCATCCTACGTGGCTGGCCAATCCTGTAGTCGTGCGCAAGGCAAACGGGAAATGGAGGCTTTGTATTGACTTTACTGATGTTAATAAAGCATGTCCCAAAGACCCATTTCCCTTGCCGCGCATTGACCAGATTGTTGACTCCACGGCCGGATGTGACCTGCTTTCATTTCTTGACGCATATTCAGGATATCATCAGATCTTCATGGCAGAAGAGGATGAGGAGAAAACCGCATTCATCACTCCATGTGGCACATACTGTTTTGTACGGATGCCTTTCGGACTAAAGAATGCTGGATCAACATTTGCAAGGGTAGTTCACGAAGCTTTTGAGCCACAGTTGCACAGAAATGTAGAAGCTTATATGGATGACATAGTGGTCAAGAGCAAAGACAAAGCAACCCTGGTTCAGGATTTGGACGATACTTTTGCAAATCTGCGCAAGATCAATCTTAAGCTCAACCCCGAGAAGTGTGTGTTTGGAGTCCCCTCCGGCAAGCTTCTCGGGTTCTTTGTGTCTCAACGGGGAATTGAAGCCAACCCCGACAAGATTAAGGCCATTGAGCAGATCGAAGCACCGAAGCGCGTCAAGGATGTACGAAGGCTTGCCGGCTGTGTGGCTGCTCTCGGCAGGTTTATCTCTAAGTCTGTTGAGCGCGCCCTGCCATTTTTCAAAATTTTGAAAAAGGCAGGTCCAATGAAATGGACTCCTGAAGTGGAGGCTGCGCTACAGGACTTGAAGAGATACCTGTCCTCCACTCCAGTACTTGTCGCACCTAAGCCACAAGAAAAGTTGCTGCTGTACTTAGCAGCAACCAATCAAGTGGTTAGTGCTGCGTTAGTAGCAGAGAGGGAGGTACATGATGAGCCAGCAACCCCGGCAAACGCGTCCAGCAACAAGCAGGGGGCTTCCTTGACAAGCTCTGGTCCCGACAAGGATGGATCTGTGCAGCCACAAGAAGAGAAGCAGAAGAAGATGGTGCAGCGCCCAGTTTACTTTGTCAGTTCCCTTCTACAGGGGGCTAGGTCAAGATACTCTGGTGTGCAAAAATTGCTTTTCGGCCTTCTCATGGCCTCGAGAAAGCTGCGCCATTACTTCCAAGCACATGAGATCACAGTTGTCACTCGCTTTCCGTTGAAGAGGATATTGCAGAATCCAGAAGCAACAGGCAGGATTGTCGAGTGGGCACTGGAACTGTCTACCTTTGGCCTCAAGTTTGAGAGTACTTCAACTATCCAGAGCCGAGCATTGGCAGAATTCATAGCAGAGTGGACACCAACACCTGATGATGAAATTCCGAAAACGAGCATCCCCGTCAAGGAAGCAAGCAAAGAGTGGATCATGTACTTTGATGGTGCCTTCTCGCTGCAAGGTGCCGGTGCGGGCGTGTTACTTGTCGCACCCACCGGAGAGCACCTCAAGTACGTGGTCCAGATGCACTATCCCAAGGAGCAAGCGACAAACAATACTGCAGAGTATGAAGGCTTGCTTGCCGGTCTCAAGATTGCGGAAGACCTTGGGATCAAGAAGCTTATTGTTAGGGGTGACTCACAACTTGTCGTCTGCCAAGTAAACAAAGATTATCAGAGTCCGTTGATGGAAGCTTACATTGATGAAGTGAGAAAGTTGGAAGAGCACTTTGACGGCCTACAGATGGAACATGTTCCGAGAGCTCAGAACGACATTGCAGATGGCCTGTCAAAGTGCGCCGCACTTAATTTACCTGTGGAACCAGGGATCTTTGTGCTCAAGCTGACTCAACCATCTGTAACACCATCAACCGACAAGTTTTGCTCCGGCAAGATTGTCGGGGAACATCAAGCTCCGGCAGACCCGCAGGTTCTCGCCGTAGAAGCGGATGTTCCCGCAGCAGCATATGTGCCTTTGGTCCATGTTGTTGAGCCGCAAGCTCCAGCATGGGCGCAGCAGATTGTCCATTTCCTTCAGACAGGAGAATTCCCCGAAGAGCAAGAAGAAGCGGAGATAGTAGCCCGGCAATCAAGTATGTACCAGTTTGTCGACGACATACTGTATAGAAGAAGATTCAATGGTGTGAAATTGAAGTGCATTCCCCGGGAAGATGGACAGAAGCTGTTGGCGGAGATACATGGAGGCATATGTGGTCATCACATTAGCGCAAGAGCACTTGCCGGCAAAGCATTCTGGCAAGGTTTCTTTTGGCCAACAGCCCTCCAGGATGCAACTGCACAAGTAACCAAGTGTGAAGCGTGCCAGCTCCATTCCAAGAAAATACACCAGCCAGCTCAAGCTCTCCAAACGATCCCTTTGTCCTGGCCATTTTCGGTCTGGGGGCTCGACATCCTCGGCCCCTTTCCCCGAGCTATCGGGGGCTTTGAGTACTTGTACATTGCAATCGACAAGTTCACAAAGTGGCCGGAAGCGGAAGCAGTGAGGAAGGTGACATCACAGTCAGCAGTCAAGTTCTTCAGGTCGATTGTTTGCCGTTTCGGAGTCCCTAACAGGATCATCACTGACAACGGCACGCAATTCACGAGCCGCACCTTCATGCAGTACGTCCAAGATCTTGGCGCCAAGGTCTGCTTCGCTTCTGTTGCTCACCCGAGAAGCAACGGTCAAGCGGAGAGGGCAAATGCTGAAGTGTTGCGCGGGCTCAACACCAGGACTTTCGACAGGCTGCACAAGTGCAGAAAGAATTGGATTGAGGAGCTGCTGGTGGTTCTTTGGTCTTCCAGGACGACGCCAAATCGAGCCACTAGCCAGACACCCTTCGCTCTAGTCTATGGAGCAGAGGCAGTTCTCCCCACGGAACTCATATACAGATCGCCTCGAGTACTCGCTTATGATGAGTTTGAGCAAGAGCAGCTGCGACAACATGACGCGCTGCTCCTTGAGGAGGATCGTCTTCAGGCTGCTGTTCGAGCTGCTCGATACCAGCAAGCTTTGCGCCGCTACCACAGCCGCAAAGTTAATGCCAGAAGTCTCGAGGAAGGCGACCTTGTTCTTCGGCGCGTTCAGTCCGCCAAGAATTCCAACAAGTTGACGCCGAAGTGGGAAGGCCCTTATCGGGTGAAATGAGTCACTAGGCCCGGCGCTGTCCGCCTTAAGACCGAAGATGGTTTTCCGGTGAGCAACTCCTGGAACATTGAGCATCTTCGTAAGTTTTACCCATAAGGCGCGGTTGCCAGAACCTGTTCCAGCAACCACCTTTTGTATAAGCCTTGCCGCTGTTGCATGTAATCCTTTGTACAAAGCCGGGCGCAGATCCCGTGCATAAATAAAGCTCATGTGCTCCGCACATCTTGTCAAATTTCATGCTTTTTTATTTTTTGCATGTATTATCTGACACTTTGTGCTGCACTTGCCCCCGGTAAGCAATAACGAGCCTTTAGGCTCCATGTCTTTATTTTCTCTTCTTTCTTTTTCTCAAGAAAAGGGAAGGTTCCCTCGCCCACAAGTTCACCGGGGGGGAAGGAGAAGATAATGGTGTGGACCAGGCGTCGTTCAAGAAAGTATCGCCTTGCCGGGACGCAAACGACAGAAAAGCTAAGTTGCCAAAGTTTGAGCACAATCAGTTTTAAAAAAAATTTAAGTTATCTTCCTTGAACGACCGTGCTTTGTATGGAAAACCTGTGCGCGGAGGAACCAACTCGTAGCTAGTTGCGCCCTTACTTTGTTTTGAGTCCGCTCAACAACTTAAGTGTGCTGCGACTAGCCGCGACAAGGTTTCTTGCCGGAAGCGACACCGACAGCAGGCTGCTGATGTTCCACACTCAGCGCTCGCGGCAAGGGTGCCTACGCCGGCAAGTTCCCTGAAAGCGTAGGGTAAAAACATACAAAGGAAGGAATCAAGTAAAGGAAATAACATAGCAAATATTGCCCAAGATAAAGTTATATTACAAAGATAACTTGTCGCAGCACTGACTGAATTGTTCTCATAACATGAATAGCAGCAGCAAGGAAAGGAGAAAACATGCGGCCTAATCTACGCGACCGCCATCAACCCTCCTGACTTCATTCACCTTGTCCATAATGGGTGCGACAAGGGCCATGAGCTCTTCAAGATCAGCACCCGCCGGCAGCTTCTTGAGGACGTTGGTGAGGTTGAGGCCGGGGTTGCGGAAGGCCACTTTCACCAACACCTTCTCCAGAACTCTGGCGCAGATCGTGCGCGACTCGTCGTCCAGCTGCTTTGGGATCCTTTCCCGGAGTTGCTGGAGGGCCGTCGCCACGCCCTTGAAGAACAAAGTGAGCTTGGCGCTGGGCTGGAGGTTCTCGTCGGAGGAATACCCGAAACCCTCCATTTCCAGTTGCGCCAATTCCTCGTCGATGACTGTGGCGATGTTGACGAGGCCCTCCGTCCAGAGCTCCAAGTATCCCTGAAGGAGTTCTGGGTTTCGGCGGCCCTCGTCAGCAGCGCCTCATTGGCCTTGATCTCCTCCTTCAAGGCCTCCTCCCGCTTCTTGGCGCCGTCCAGCGTCTCAGTCAGCGTAGCCAGCTTCAGCTAGAGATCGGCATTGGAGTCCTTGGCGGCGCTCAGCTCCTTGCCCCTCTCGAGGAGGCGTCCCTGTAGCTCACCATGGGCAAGGGCGTCCTTCTCGCGCTCGCGCTGGAGCGCGGCAAGCTCTTCATTCCTCGCCTTAAGATCGGCCTCTAGCTGCGCCACCTTCACCTCCAGCTCCTTCTTGGCGGCCTCGACAGCTTCGGCAGCATCCTTTGCCTCCTTGAGAGCCCCGCCAAGTGCTTGCTCACGCGCAGCCAGCTCCTCCTCATAGCTGTCCAGATTGACCTTCCGCTGCGTCAGCTCGCCTTTCCGCACGGACATCTCCTCGGCGGCAAGCTGCTGCTGCTCTTCGGCTTTAGCCTTCTCGAGGAGGAAGGCCTTCCGCGCCTCGACAAGCTGCGCGCGCTCCTCCGCAATGGACCGGATTGCTTCTTGATTACATTCCCGGAGCTCCTCCGCGTGCCTCTCGATATCCACTCCCGCCTGCGCGACAAGCGCTTCCCGGGATTCTACCTTGGCTTGTCGGGCGCGGTAGAGTGACAGCAGCCTCCGCAGCAGCTGTTCCTCCTCAGGCTCGCCACTGCTGGTGCTTGGCGCGTCGACAAGCGTCAACCCAGCGGAGGTGAGCACTTCTCCATCAAAACCTTCTCCTTCGACCGGCGCCCTGGAGCTTGACGCCCAGGGAAGCTTGATGAAGACCCCATCGCCGGCCTTCAAGTAGGCGCCGGGCTGGGGCTCTTCGGAGCCTGGCGCAGCGTCAGCAGCGGAGGGATCGACGGTCGGCGTAGCGCCTTGCGCTCCTGTGGCCCCAGGGTCGTCAGTGCGATCGCCGGATCCCTCGCCAGCTCCTGCGCCAGCAGCCTTGGCGGCCTCTTCGCCGGCAGGATCATCAGCGCCGGCCTCCTCCTCGGTGGCGGCGGCATCATCAGTGTTGCCGCGCGCGTTCTCCTCGCCGGTGGCTTCAGTCTCCATTGGCTCCGTGGAAAGTGGATCTGAAGACAGGAGGAGGGAGAAAAAGTCAAGCAAATATCCAAAAAGAAGATCAGAAGAAGAAGAACCCAAGGGAAGTTTTCTGACAAGAAGGATTACCTGTGCTGGGCTCTGTAGTCATGGGCTCCACCACCGGGGGATCGCTGGTCCCATCCCTTGCCGGAGAACTGCCCCTTGCCGGGGACCTCTCCCTTGCCGGAGAGTGCTCCCTTGCCAGGGAATCATCCCTTGGCGGCGTAGTCGAAGCAGATAGCACCTCAGGGGCGGCTTCCGGTTGCTCCTGGTGGGCCTGTTCTGCTCCTACACAAGCAAACCAACAGTCAGATGTCAGTAAAGGAAAGACCACCCATGCGCGCTCGACAACAGGAAGTGAACAAATACTTACGCTGAGGGCTGCACTGGGGGCTGCTTCGGGGAGTAGTTGCCGGATCCGACAAGGTGGTCTCGGACGCACCCTCTGTCGTCACAGCAGGATCGTCCTCGATGACAACCACGGGGACCTTGGCTCTCTTTGCCGCTCTCTGGGCCAGAGTCCTGAAAAGGAACAAGGTTCAGAAAAAAGCAGATCAGATACAAGACAGGAAACAGCAAGAATTGAAGAAATATAAGTACAACAAAGAAAATCTTACTCTTTTTCCTCCTTGTCGGAGCTGAGCGCGGAGAGGTCGAAGTCCGATCCTCCTTCGGCGCGACGAGGCGGAGGAGTAGGCTCCCTTGGCCGCTTGGCGGGAGCTGCGGCAGGATCAGAAGCAGCGGCCCGAGAGGACCCCCCTCCAGTTGCCACAGCGGCGTGAGATGCTCCCGCGGCAACGGTGCTTGTCGCGGTGGAGCATGTCCCGCGGCGCGGCGGCTGTTGACCCGTCTGCCGCCCTGCTATGTCTCTGGTCCTACGGAGGCGTCTTCTTGTTGGAGCTAGGGGCTGCACTGGGAGCTCCGCTTGCGGCGAGTTGCTTGAAGACGGCTAGCTGCCTGCACGCTCGGCGGGCTCGTTCGATTCGGCTTCGGGCCCTCCCTCACCGACGATCTCCCTGACAAGCTCGTCTCGATCGGCAAGGCTTGCCGCCTCGGCTGCCTCTGCCTCCTCCACAGTAAACCCAAACTCTCCCGCGGCGGCGGCCGCCGCCGCCTCTTCTGCCCTGGTGGTGATGCGCCGCATCTCGTCTTTGGTGGTGTCGCGGGTGAGGGTCCTCTGCTCGTCGGCGCGCACCGCCACCTCCACCAAACTATCGAAGAACTGCTGCACGACGTCGTCGGCGGGCTCCTGCCAAGTTGGAATAATTCCATGCGAGTCGCACTCCGGCATCATTGTGCGGATGCGATCGAGCGAAGAGTTGTTGCACAATGGGACGACGCCCTGCGGCAGCCTGAACCACTCGGGATGATTGGGGTCATGCATGAACAGCTCCTTGAGCATCGCGTCCAACTCCAAGACAGTGAAATTAAAGTTGAGGCCGGGGCGCAGCCTCATGATGTCCGCCGGACCCCCGAACAGCCAGGTGGGCCTCCCCCTCTCTTGCAGAGGGGCGATGCGGCAGCAAAGAAAGTCCGCGCCAACAGCGCCTACAGTAAGCCCGGCAAGCCTGAGTCGCAAGATCCAGGTGGTGGCGATCTTCAGCCTAGCATCGTCCGCCGCCAGGGTGCTCCAATCATTTCCGCGCACAGCTGGGGTTTGGCGCAGGGCAGTGAATGGCTGCGGGTTCTCCTCAACGATCCAGCAACATTCTACTCTCCACTCATCCCATTTGCTGCGGAGCTCCCCCTCCAGATACGTCTCCTTCTTGCCGGTTCTCGAGATCCAGGCGATCCCGCCAGCTAAGGGCTCTCCTCTCTCGACCCGGGGCATGAAGTAGTGGCGGAAGAGGGCTACGTTTGGATGGATTCTGACAAAGTTCTCGCAGAGATGTGCGAAAACCGCCATGGTCAGGACAACATTGGGGGTGAAGTCAAGGAGATGGAACCCGTAGATGTTCATGATGTCACAGAAGAACTCGGAGAAGGGCGGGCAGAGCCCGCAGTAGAAGAACAGCGCGAAGAAGGGGTATCCCTTTGGAGCCCGTTTCGAAGCAGAAGCGGCGGCGGAGAGTACCTGGGTGCGCGGATGCGCTCGCGTCTCCGTCGACCAGAAGAGGTAGAACCACTCCCTCAGCTCCTTCGCGGAGAGCTCGGGGGGGGGGGGGAGTTGCCCGCTCCTTTCGCAGCGCCTCAAGCCGCAGCGCCTCGGCCGACTTCGCACCCTTCCCGGTCTTCGGAGCCATGGAGGAGGCGGTGGGGGAGATCAAGGGCGTTGGCGGCGATGGCAACGATGGGGGGCGGAGCGCTGTTCTCTTTCGGCCTTGGAAGCGGAGGAGAGCGGCAGAGATTTCTGAGATTGGAACCGCAAAGTGGCGAAGGTGGGGGAACTGCCCCTGTTTCCCCTGCTTATAAAGAGGAGGAGGCGAACGTTACGATTTCTCCGAATAAAAGATCACCCACGATCTCTCCCACGATGCCGCATTCGACGCGTGCCATTACGGGAGGGCGTGGTGGATACGGAGTCAGATACGGCGTGGACCAGGGCCGCGCGTGCCCTGTTTTGGGCCTGGCCCAACAGCGCTCGGCACCGTGTGTGGCCCAGGCCCGGGGTCTCCTGTCGGTGTACTAAAGTAGGGGTACCTTAGTATCCCGAACTTGTGCACGGGCAGTCGCAACGCCCCACGGCAAGGCTTGCAGGGTGCCCGCCAAGGTCCTCCGTGTTTCCTTTGGAGCCATTCAAGAACAAAGTGTCCAAGCCAAGAAGACAAGGCCATGGCAAGAGGAGCTTGCCGGGAAGGACAAAGCCCCAACAAGAGGAGCTTGCTGGGAAATCCAACCAAAGCATTTCGAGGAACTTGTCGTGACGCGCCGCGCGTCACGCAAGACCCGACGAGCGACAAGCTTCCGGGCGCGGCAAGACAACGACCGCGGCAAAGCGCTTGCCGCGGCGAAGCCACCACTCTGTGCCTACGCTCCAGCGCATCCGTCGACATGTCGCCACAGGACCATTCCAGGCGCACGTGGCGAGAGGCTGTGTAGCCAAGCGGTGCGAGGTGGCGAGCGAAGATGACGAGATGGCCATCGTGGCAAGTGGTGGCGCCCCTAACGGTCGCTTTTCTGCACTGTTTGGGCGAAGTGGACGGGCATTAAATGCTCTTGTCCCCTGCCGTCAGAGTTAGGTAGGATCCACTGTAGAAGCAGTTGTACCAACCACTCTTTTTACATTTGTACCCTTGCCTGCGTTGCCACCTGTCGGTGACCCCTTTAGCGTATAAAAGGAGGCCCATGCGCAACGTAGAGTGGGTTTGACTCATTCGAAACCAGAACACTCCCACGCTCTCGAGCAAAAACATAATACAACCAAAAAGCAGCAGTAGGAGTATTATCTCTCTGGAGAGCTCCGAAGCTGGGTAAAATCGCTCGTGTGTTCCGCCTCGATCCGCTCTTCGTGCGATCTCCGCTCCCTGCCGGACCGAAAGGGGCACTGCCCCATAGGTGTTCGTTTCCCACGACACTGCACAAACCAAACAAGCAATCTAATCATCCTAAAGGAAAATCTTGGCACATTATTTTTATAGTACAAAGGATTTCGACACGGGGATAATTATTTTTTTTCAAAAGCTTATGTAATCAAGGTTCACAAAGTTTCCATGGGCATGAACAAACTTCAAGACTAGCTCCCACTTTAACAATGCTCGTCTTTCTCACTTTCGCTATTATTTTTGAAAACTTTTAGGTTCCCCTCTATATTTTTTGGTTTTGTAAACTTTTTAAAAGCACACAACAGAAAAAATGCCTCTCTAAAACTTCCGGGTTGTCTCCCTGGCAGAGCTTTCTTTAAAGCCATTAAGCTAGGCATATAGTGCTCAAGTAATGGATCCACCCGGATCCCAAGGTATATCAAAGACAATTTTAAGTAACATTGATTGGTGATTTAGAAGTGAGCACAATGTAACATATATCATGCACAAACTCTCTTCCTATGCGTCAGCATGTCATAAAAGAGCAATTCAGGCACACGAAGTAAAGGCCAACGCATAGTATAAGTAGTTTATTGGAATTTTATCATACTGGAAACATAGAGCGATGGAGATGTAGTTCCTCTCTCATAATAATTGCAAGTAGGAGCAGCAAGCACATGCATATTATATTAATCAAAATCATGATGTGCAAGTAGAACGCAACACATAAATATACTCCTTAATAATCGCAAACTTCTCCGATATAGTGTAGTTGGGATAATTCAAAAAGATAATAGGACTATCATGCGTGGGTACAATAGCAATAGTTTCATTCTTAGCATAAGGAACTATAGCAAGTTCATCTACATAAGCATAATTCATAATGGCATCATGGGCACAAGCATAGCAAGCATCAAGTTCATCAAAAAGGGATATTTCAAATAAATCCAAGGGATCGTAGCAATCATCATAGCAATCATCCTTCGGTAAGCACGAAGGGAAATTAAACAATGTATGAGTTGAAGAGTTACTCTCATTAGAAGGGCACGGGTAGCTAATCTTCTCTTCCTCCTTTTGTTCTTCGCTCTCCTCATCATGTCTTTCATCTAATGAGCTCACAATATCATCTATTTATTCTTACATAGATTCCTGCAAAATATTAGTCTCTTCTTGGCCAACGGAAACTTTCTCAATAAAATGCATCAATATCGGAATTATATTCATAATTATCATATCAATATTTAAGTTAAGCATAATTTTCAGGTCTGTAAACATCATTATCATAATTTTCACACTTTTCAAACAAAGATTCAATTTCATAAGCACCATTAAAAGCAACAAATTCTTCTATTTGTTCCACATCACAGTAATCATATATACCATTAGCATAAGAAAAATTTACATGAAAAGTTAAGGTTTGGAGCCTTCATCCTAGCACTACTGGCCGTTGGATATCATGTACAATGCACCATATTTTGCCACATGTACAATCTAGAAGACTCCATGGTTGAACTTAAGAATAATGCACAAACCTCAAAACACAAGCACTTCTCCTTTGTTCTAGAATCTTCCGTATCATCATTGGCCAAAAAATTTCTACATGAATTGCCATTATTTGTTTTTAATTTATGCTTTACAACGCACAATTCCACGAATCTTTGAAATATATTAGCTTTTCTATAAAAACTAGTTGATTTTGAATGAGATGAACTATAAGAATTAAACGAACATCTACATCATGCATATATGACTCAAAGCTTACATGCTATAATGTGGTATTTATTTATAATTTAGTTGCCAAATCTCAAGCGTGCAATGCACGTGTACCTTACTAGTCTAAATGGTGCTTTTGTGTGTGTTGTGCGTGTTAAACACATTGTACGCAATATCGTACATGGTTTAGATTCTGAACATCTCGCTAGAGCATACATGTACTATGATTTGAATTCAACATAAAATGGATACATATATTTGAATTTGAGATCGTACGTAAATGTAGTTCGTATTTATATACCAATTTACTACTCTATATTCATGTCATGTGTTGTGAAGATAATATTTAGATGGTTGTATAACTAACCCGAGTACAATCCCATTCAAACAGGGAAAATGTACTCAAATTTAATCCATATGCTAGACAACACGAATTGGTTTTTACTGTTGAGTGAAGTGCAAATTGTCTTGGTACTGTACATGTTATGTTTCTTGTCCCATTTTTTTATTTTTTTGTTTTAGTATTTGAATGCATTTCTGGTAATATAGTAAAACGGGACATGGCTCTCTCTGGTGATGAGGTGCGAATTGTCTTTTTTGTACACGTTAAGCTTATTCTCCCGAAATTTCAAGCCGCGCCTTGTTATGCCGAAATTTCAAGCTAGCATCTCTGTCTATCGTGCTGCAAAACTACCGCCTCTTCAACCCGCGTCTTGTTACCCTCGAAATAATTAAGATATATTTTTGTCTTGTTGTGCTCCGAAAACTCCCTCCATCTCAACTCGTGCCTTGTTGTCCCAAAATTACAACGCGCGCGAAAACTCCCACCTCTTGCGAAATCCCGACACGCGAAATGCCCGTGATACGCCTGAACCGAAAGAACCGCCTAGCTCAAATCGGTGGGGGTACTTTCATAACTTACCCCACATTTTGGACAAGCGCGTCCCTAAGCCATGGTTGCCCCCTCCCATCCCATCCGCCGACCCATTCATACACCAAGGCTGTGAAAACCCGCGAAGCCCGACACCCTCCTCTGTCCGCCACCCAACCAGAGCCTCTTCCACGGCGATGTCGTCCATGGCAACACCTCGACGTCCCTCATCCATTGATTCAGATGAGGATCTTTCGTCGATGTCGTCCTCCCGTCGGTTCAGTCACCCCATCCTCCACCTCCAAGGAGTTGCCCCGATGTTCACCTCGTCTTCCGCGCCACCTCCATCCCACACCGCCGTATTCACCTACACCATCAGAAGAGCATCATCATCACCGATTCCTCGGATGAAGCTGAGGCCTAATCGGTGCCACCAAAGAGGTTCTACACTAATCACCACATTTTCTTCTTGATTCTATCTCACCGTGTTGCCGGTGCTCGGTCCCGAGTCGACATGGCGTGGATCCATCCACGTCAGCGTCGCCGACCACTTCCTCCGTAGCGTTGCTCCCTCGGCGGTGACGTCCACATTAGTAGGAGCTCCTGCTGCTTTGGCTCTCGCGCATGCTACTGCTCTGCTCTTGCTCTCGGTCTCCTGCCTGGTCTGCTCTTGCTCATGCTGCTACTCTCGCTCTTGCTCTTGCTTGCGCTGCTGCTCTACTCTTGCGCGCACTGCTTCTGCATGAGCAGCAGATCTTGCTCTCCCTCGAGCCCTATAGCTGCTACCTATGATGCTGCTACACGACCAGTTGCCCCGGCTCTAGCATGCGCTGCTGCTCCGGGTGCTGCTGCTGCTACTACTTTTCTTCTACTAGTGTGTTCAATTTCGACAGTAAAATTCAGTTTCGACAAAAAAATTCAGTTTCGACTGTTAAATTCAGTTTCGACAGTTAAGTTCAGAGATGAGAGGCTAATGTATTTTACATCTAGAACTTTGTGGTTATGTATTTTACGTCATCTATTGGAGATGCTATTAGAATTGCACCCAGGTTAACGTTGTCTCTCTTTTCATGCTTCAGCCTCGCCGTCGTACAACTCGTCTAGCTGCTCCAATGATGAAACCCTCCATCACAGCAGAGCACTACCCCGGGCTCCATCTCCAGACGCTTAAGATCTTCTTCCCCTCCTCCGACAGCCAAATCCGCTCGAGCATCCTCACCGACCAACCCAATCATGCTGAGATCGACATGGCTTTGCCAAAGAGGTTGTACACTTGTTGCATCGCTTTTTTACTCTACATGTTATATATATTGTCCACTGAGCACATGTAGTAACGTGAAATACAATTAGTTTCTCCTACTATATGACAAGCAGTGAGGTACTAGGCAACTTAGCTAACTGTGATAGACTCTCTTGAACACCATCATTATTTATCTCTATGCGTTTGAGTTGTGTATTTGGAGATGGGCCTGGGATTTGAGCTAGCAGGGCAGTGGCCTTGGTCCAAATTAGTAGAGGTAGCACAAAAGCATTTTTTGAGTGTAGGCTATTCCCTCCTCAAGCCTGCCTACTAGAATCGCCACAGCTTGAAAGGAAAAGTGAAGTAAAAACATATGAATTGGAAAGTTTCATATGGTACTACTATTCATGCATTTGGTTCAAAGGAATGGAGCAAAGGAAAACTATAGGATTTATTCCTTTAGTGTATCGTTGAGAGAAAAACTGTAGGGATTTTAATATCCACTTGTCCTCCTTTTCAAATTCCTATTAATGAAGTACAAGACTAAGAGATAGTAGCATAATAGCATTATAACCATACATTTTCTTGTGGTTTGACTTATTCTCACCATGCTTCTTTGGATCCTATAATCTTCAAATTCTTGTGAACCAAACACCCAGATGGAAGAAATCATGTGTTTTTAAATTCTCTATTTTGCGCATGAATTCCTATCCTATTCCCGTGTATTTCCTATACCTGCATTGTTAGAATCCTCAAATTCAAACAAACCCTTGACAATTACTTCTGTTATAGATATGTTTTGAAGAAAACCTTGTGTGGTTTTTCCCGCTTCTACTACACTGTGTTCCACCCCAGCTCAGCTGCTCCAACAACGGAAGGGTTCACCACAGCAGGGATCCTCTCTCCAGACTGTCTTTCGCCGCCTCAGATCTTCTTCCCCGCCGCCGGCAGCCACGACAACCGCATTACCATCATCAACCGAGTAGATGACCTCGAGGACTACACAGTTCCGCAAGAGAGATCACACTCTTTCGTGTCTGCGTTATGCATCGCTTAATAGTGCATAATACTTTATCGTCCTTTTCACCGATTAGACTCTGAGTCAGCTCCAAACTAATGCTCAAACTTGAGTTTTTAAATGGTTGTGGGGTACATATCGGGGCCGCAATCAATAGTATCTATCTACTATCAGGTTAATCTCTGGTGTCTATTACGAGTTTCATGTTGGGTGGGAAACAAACAGTAAAGAAGCCATTATCTGTATTTTTCAACTGAAGCCATTATCTGCCTACTATCGTTGGTTTTCGGTCTATCCACAGGTCGCTACCATCACTCTGGATTTCTGCATGCACTCCTTACATAATCTCACTATGTTTTATTCCTATGCATGTCAGATATTGTACACAATGGAACTGAACATGTAGTAGAACAAAGGAGACGAGCCGTGTGTGGCAATGAAATTTCATGTAGATGTTGCTCGATGGTGGGTGCAAAGGCAGCCCCCCTCTACCCACTTCGGATTGTAATCAAGAGGAAGATAAATGTCTTGAGGGGGATTCAGAAAGAGAAGACCACTCCTATTTACCCCCATGAGGTCTTTGCTCTAACTTGGGATGCTGATGTTGGTAATATCATGCATATGGTGCCTTGCATTGCTTAATTTATACATCAAATATGTCATCTGCTTAGTTTGGACATGCTTTGTGTGAATGCCATATGTTTAGTTTCTTTATCATATATGTGAATCATGCAATGCCATCTTGTTTAGCCAGACATCATATATGTGAATTTTGCAATACCACCCTGGTTAGCCAGTCATCTTATATGTGAACTATATCATGCCATCATTCTTTTATTACATATTAAATTTGTCAACAATTTTAGTACATTCAATTACTCTTCATGTGCATCAGCCATTCGACATGGTCATCAAAAAAATTGGAGTGGAAACAAGGTCTTCAGAGCAGACAAAGCGCATGTCTTGCTGGTTACGTATATCTCCTCATAAGAGGATTTAGAGGCGTATGGCCAGTTCTATCCCCCCCCCCCAAGGTGCATGCTCTAACTTGGCAGGGTTATATTGCTCATATCATGCATACAGTGTCTTGCATTGGCATGTCATTTGCTTAGTTTAGACATGCTTTGTGTGAATGCCACCTCTTTAGTGTCTAGTTACCATGTATGTGAATTTTGCAATGCAATCTTGTTGCAAGACATTATAAATGTGAACTATGCAATGCTATCTTGTTGCAAGGCATTATATATGTGAATTATGCAAAGCCATGCTGTTTAGCCAAGCGTCATATATGTGAATTATATCATGCCGTCCTTTTTTTGTATTACTCATTGCATTTGTCGACAACGTTTGTATACTCAACTGCACTTCCTGTGCATGAGCCATTTGAATCGGTGATGGAAGTATCTAGAGTGAAAAAAAGTCTTCAGACTAGACAATCCTACCTGCTGAAGTAGATATCTTGCTGGTTATAGATATCTCCTCATAGGAGAATTCGGAGGCAGATGACCAGACCTATTATCCCCCTAAGGTGTATGGTCAAACTTGGCAGGGTTATATTAATCATATCATACATATGTTGTCTTGCAATGCTTAGTTTTTACATCATATACACAATATTGAATGCCATATCCTTAGTTGACACATCATATATGCGATTGCACTCTGCTCACTTGCTTAGTATATAAATCATATATTTTAATTATATAATGCCATGATGTTTACATAGACGTCATGTATCTGGATTATAGCATGCCAACACCATTTTCTAAAGACATAATATAGTTATATCATCTCATCATGTTTATATAGACATAATATTTTGAATTATGTCATTCTATCCGTGAAGTTTCTCATGCCATCATTTTTCCATCGATGGCATGTTTGCGAATTATGGCATGCCAATCACTTTAATAGACACATCGTATAGTTATATCGTGTCATCCTGTTTACATAGTCATCATATTTTGAACTATGTCATTCTATCCTGTTAATTAGCCATCATACATGTGAAATTGTGTCATGCATCCTGTTTAATTAGCCATCATATATGTGAAATTATGTCATGCTATTCTGTTTGGTTAGAAAACATAAATGTGAATTAGTTCATGCCCTGTTTTCTTACCTACCATCCATTGCACGTGTCAGTCTTACAATGTCTGTACATTCAATTAATTTTCTTGTTTATCAGCCATTTGAATTGGAGGGGGTGATGGCAGTATCTGTGGGAGTTAAAACACGGTCTTCAGAAAAGATCGTGCTACCTGTCGATGCAGATAGAACCATGATTGTACTTGCCCAAGAACCAGCCCCACCACACACAACCCAGACTCATGCAGATTGTACCCCTACCAAGTTGGACAGAGAACCAACTACACCCCTTCTAGCCACAACCCTAGCATATAGTAACCTAGTTCTAGTTGACGCAGCACTGTCTCCACCACATAGCACCCAAAGACGAGGAGTTAGTAAGGCAACTGCGATGCCCAAAGCACGAGGACCACCACTCAGAACCCCAAGTCAACGCTTAAAGCAGAAGAAGAATTGTTCTTAGGTCAGGTTCCGTAGCTGTGGTTCATACTCCTTTGCTCTTGCATCACTGTATTTACTTATACCAACTAATTTCAAATTTGAAGGATGCAATTGTAACTCCAATGGTGCAACAGGTATGTTTTAAACCTGTTTCTTTAATGTGTTTGCTGTTGTAACTTGCTCTATGTTGATTTCAGTTTCAATTGAATAAATAGTTATGTTCTCATGCCATGCACATTACAAGTGTTGTTATTGCTGTGTAGTTTCTCACACTTATACTCTGTCTATGCTGCTTTGTCTTAAATACATATGATTTGAACTGTCTCTATCTTGATTTGGCAACATAAACTCGAATGATATAGACTATACAGTGACCATACTACATAGATATATATTTGTTTCCTGCTGTTATCCTGTCCACCTTACTACTCAACTGGTTTACCAAAATCAGTTTCACATACAACATGGTAAACCTGTGATGTGTATGATTGTTTCTCTTTTAGAATGCGGATAAAATATTAGAGAAGAGTACCCCGTTATGCAATGGTAAAGGAAGTAATGTAGATAAGGTTCAATCTAGTGAGACATGCCTATTGGTCTCCAAGAAAGCTAATAAAAACTATATTGAAGACACGGAGACCACCCCAAAGTCCTGTCTTGATGTAGTGTTAGAGTTATTGGCCACTACTGCTAGCACCAGCTCTTCGAACTTGCTGCCTAAATCAGTTTGGCTTCTTGAGTCTCAACGTCAAGTTGAAAGACATTGATCAGATGTTCTGCGGCAGGAAGTCGAAGTACTGAGGAAGTCCTTGCAGAATTCAGATGCATACTTTCTGGTGGAACAACAAGCATTGGAGGATTTAAGCGCCAAACAAGACAAATTTAATAAGCTTGCTAAGCATCTTGCCAACATTATACGTACCCAAGATATTGTTTCTTGAGCTCTTCTGAAGTGGTTTCAGTTATGGACTTGTTTTCTTGTTGCATTTGTTTGCATTGGTCGCTAACTTTGACAACCAGTGTATGTGATATGCTGCTTTGTTCCCTATATTTGCACTAGTGGCGAACATTGATGCCTGGTGGATGTAAAATGTGCAATAGCAAGCGTAAGTTGCCTGCTTACTTATTTCCATGTTGTCTTGTTTATGTGTTTGCTTGTAGTCAGTGCAATTCTTTTTCCACGGTTTGCTAGTGGTCGCAATAACCTATTTTTTTAAAACTAGCCCACAATAACCATGGGCTACATATTTACTATAGTGACCATGGCCCCCTACGGGCCGTAGAAACAAGGGGCCTTCTACGGGCCGAAGAAACAACGGGCCTTCTACGAGGCGTAGCATCAATGTGCCTTCTACGCGCCGTATGATCGATTGGCCAAAGATGGGCCAATAACGGACCGCATTATGGGCCGTAAATCGGCTAGAGCTGGAATCATCCGTTCATGGGCTGACCATAACGAGTCGTCGTTAATCGGCCGTATTTGATGTGCTATGAAAACGGCCCAATGGATTAACGTGCCACAAATGGGCCGACTGTAACCACGGGCTGAATTTGTCACACAAGCAGAAAAGGCCAGTAACGGGCTGTAAATAACCGAATGCTGGAAATGAGCCCAAGAATAAATGGGCCCCATTAAGGCTGAAAGATAACATGGGCCGGAAAATAGCCCAATGGAATAATGGCTCGTTAATGGGTATAAAGCAATACACTATTCATTACGGGCCAGTTTCACCACAGGCCGTTAATGGTCCAAGAGTTACAAAGGGCCTCATATGGGCCAAAAGACATAATGGGCCATACATGGGCCAGGAGTTACAATGGGCTGGAAACATATTGGACGCCCCAGATGATGCTACTAGGCCTAATTCGGATAAGCCTTAACGGGTCGTGACTTCGCGGACTGTAAAATGGGCTATATGTGAACATGTCGTTAACAAGCTTTCCGTGGGCCAGCTCGCTACCTTTTGACCAAGTCAAAGGGGCTGTCCTTTACACCAGAATGGGCCTCTGTTGGGCCGTGCCACATGTCGATGTATCATAGGCGCCTTCGGTCCAATGAGTTTATGATACCTATCCCAACGGCGAGCCGACACATGGTTCCTCCGGACAATGAAAAATTTACAAGTGGAAAATCCCCATTGGTCGTGGCTGTTAGCGGGTTATCGGATCCAAAACCGGACTCGATAGCTTAACGGCGATCTGTTACAGTGGATGCCACGTGTAGGTCACCCTTGACAAAAGCACTTCCATGACGCACGATTTATCGTCATGGAAGTGGACACTTCCGTGATAATTTTGGTAATGTCATGGAACACTTGTACGACAGCACATGTATGACCATCATGATTTGTCATAAAATCGTCGTGGATGTACATGCATGACAGAAAATGTGACCTACTATGACAAACACGTCTCATCATGGAAGTGTATTTTTTTGTAGTGTTGGCAGAGAGTCGGATATGCTTGTGAGAAAGTTCTAGAAGTTTTCCAAGAGAAATCGCTTTGGAAAGTCTTCAAAGTAGACTCGAAGAACACTTGTGCCGTATCGTGCTATACGAACGGGTTTTAACCCCTTTTCATGATGGCATTTGGAACCGCCGCCTAGTGAGTGACTTTGATAGGGGGGTCCTTCCCACACGACCCAGAAACTGTCGGGGATAGGCGAGCGGCTACTGACGATCGCCATAGAATAAATGTATGAGAAGCTGCCCCTGTCCCACACGTTACATCTGGATGTTATGTTTTTTATCAGAGATACATCCCAAATGATTATGCTGCTATAGTCATGTGAAAAAGGTGTACATCAACGTTTAATCTACCAATATGTTTATGATAGGTACATTATCGCACACGGTTCAAGAATGTAAAATGTCTGCGGTGCCTCTACTAATGCCAACGTTTCCATTTTCATAACTATGTGCAAGTGGTATTCCTATCACACATGCATACTGGTTTTAAACATTTGTTGTATTACAATGAATCACACACGCATATGAGACGAAACCATGTGTGCATCCATCGGGGCTCGCGAATGTTTCATGTCAAAGAACCGTCTGTTCTCTATTTTTCATCGCACATGTTATTTTCTTTTTAACCGTGTGCAAATTATTTTATTCACTCCTGTATAATATTATGTTTCCCTGTAATTTATTATTCAAATTGGAAATTTTGAAATATGAAACATGCAATTCAAATTCTGAGCACAATGGTTCAACAACGAATCCATAAAAAAATTGTCAGTTCAATATGTTCAGTAATTACAAGATTAGACAACAATTACTATGATGAACCACAATATTGAGAGCCGGTAAAGGTGAAGGGACAAGTTTAAATCATTTTGACTGTCGATGGTGTTGAAGAAGCGGAATGCCCATAATGTGCCTTCCTGCATGCCATAGGCGCGAACAACTTTCGTCCAACCCCTTTTGATGATCGCCTGCCCATCCTTCAGCGCCTTCAGGAAGACTTCTAGAGCATTACCATGATAGCATGAATTATATACTTTAAACTTAGCTGCCTCCACTCCGGTCATGTAGTTTGCAAGGTAATCATCAATAAATAGCTTTGGAAACCACTAAAAAGGGATAAATATCAGATACTAAGGTATAATAGAGTAACTTGTTGTGGGCACAAGGAAAAGGCAACACATTACATACCATCCTAAAGTTCACTTGTCTTGGACAAAGTGTAAATAACGAGCTTAATTCCGATCACCTTTTTCTTGCGCCTAACAATCTATCTTAGTTTCCTCACTTGACACTTGTTCATGAATATCTCAATGCCTAATACGCAAAAGGGATCAACGCGTGGATCACTACCTCTCATATATGTACCTACAAGAAACTAGTAAATGTTAGAAGCTAAACTGAGATTGCACAAATGATGTAAAGTACAACTAACTACATTCCTAAATACAAGTATTTTTAGAGATTTCAATATGAACTACATATGAATGTATATAGAATTATAGATATAGTTTAGATTAGAATCTAGACTCACTCATTTTTCTCCTTATGTAGTATATATCGGAATCTCTAAAAAATACTTATATTTAGGAACATATGGTGTATAAGACATGGGATGCAGCTAACCTCGACGGCAAACAACAACATCGCCCACTCTATGCCTATGTAAGTACATGGTTAACATCCACCAAAAATCGGGTTAACATCCAAATAATAGGCCTTATGTAGTCACCAGTTCAATGTTAACTACAACAGGGTTAACATCCACCAAAAATAGCAAATGGTAATAAAACGACAACATCTGTAGTGATATCTTCATTGCGAAAGAGTAGCACGGTAACAAAGGGACGAGTTAAAAAATGGATACAACTGTTAATTGCAACAAGGATAACAACATCGTAAGTCATGTTTTGTAAGTTTGTAGCCAATGAAATACAACTGTTTAAAAATGGATACAACTATTAATTGCAACAGGCTTAATAGCCATTGAAACCGGTAGTGATAAAAATGCAATTGGCAGAGTTTAACATCACAAGGCAGGTGCTGCCAGAGCAGAGAATGGCCCAGTTGTCTATAGAAGGGTAGGGAAAGTAGCTAAAACATGTTAGGCATGTTTACTACAACATGCTTAATACATCAAACAGAGCCATTAATTGCAACTGGTATTAGTAAGATTGAACTGGTGATTACATACTTGGTAAGTCTTGAGAGGTAGTTGCTGGGGCACTTCATCTTGCCCAGAGCCCGCCCAAAGTCAGCGGCGGTGGAGGCGAGCTATTTCTCCAGGTCAACGCCTGGATCAGTGCCACTGACATGTGTATCTACAAGCAACCAGTAAATGGTAGAAGTTAAACTGCAATTGCACAAATGATGTGAAATACTGTAAGACATGGGATGCAGCTAACCTTGATGGCACACAACAGCATCGGCGGTTATGACCCTACGTAAGTACATGGACAGGAATGTTAAGTACAACAGGGTTAGCATCCACCATAAATAACAAATGGGCAGCATCTCTAGTGATATCCTGAGTCATGTACTGTAAGTTTGTTACTAGTATGGGTGAAATTGAGCTAGACAGTTAATACTTGAACATGACACAGTGTGCAGTACTGAAATAAACAAGGAACGAACAAGCTTAATACATAAAACGTACAAAACATAGCCATTGCAAGTTTTATTGGCAAGATTTATCTGGTCAGATCATACCTGTTAAGTCCTGGGGGTAGTCGCTGGGGCACTTCATCTGGGCTGGAGCCTACACCATGTCAGTGGCGGCGGAGGCGAGGTGTTCGTCCGAGTCAGCACGCACGGCGGCCATCATGCCATGGACCGCCATTAGCTCCTCGACCTCCACGTGATATGTGGTTGGGCTTGCACGACAATTCTTTGGGGTAGGGGTGGTGGGGATTTGGAGGCATGAGGATGTTTCGCAGGCGCCATTTAAGCTATCAGACCAGGGCCATGATAGAGATGGGTGGGTTACCTGACTGGATCCAAGAAGAACGTAGATGTGGTTGACGTTGTGGTTGCGGCGGCGGCGGTTTGAGCTTCTGGTAGAGGGAGGTGGAGATAATGAGAATTTGATGGGTGGGGATGTGGTTGGACGAATCAATTTTGAAATCGCGAGCCTAATGAAAATTTCGCTACAAAACTTGAAACTTGGGCGGGGGAAACACACAACACCTACGAATCACGTAAAATACTCATATGCGAGAAAAGAGAAAAATTGGCAAATCCCGCCTCCAAAAAAATGTACACGTGTAGTCGATTTTTTTGGTCAATGGTACGCCTAGTTTATTAGGAAACATCTCACAGGTAACTGACTTATGGGTCATTAACGCAAAAAACGCACACAGGTACGCTGTCGGATTTCGAGTTCCGGCAGACCCTTGAGGTTCGAACACTGGGGTGCGCGCAGAGATTTCGCCCTCTACCTACCTGCTCCTCGCCACCTCGCTAGGATCTAAACTACGAAAGGAACAACTCAAGAGACACAGGGTTTATACTGGTTCAGGCCACCATTGTGGTGTAATACCCTACTCCAGTGTGTGGTGTGGTGGATTGCCTCTTGGGCTGATGATGAACAATACAAGGAAGAACAGCCTCGCGAGGGTCTGTTCTTGGCTGGTGCGATGAACTGCTAGGAGGAGTTCAGTCGCTCTCTCTACTGGTTTCTTGGTGAGGATTCTCGATTCTAGATCCTAGATGCCAGATGCCAGATCCTAGCTCCTAGATGCCTCTACCCTGGGGGTGGCTAGTTCTATTTATAGGCAAAGGCCCTGGGCCTCTTCCCAAATATTGAGCGGGAAGGGCGCCAACAATTGGCCATTTTGAAGGGGAACATCTGGTACACTTATCCTGACTAAAGTTGGTCCTCGCCTGTCAAAGGCTCTGGTGGTGACGCCTGCCTGGGCTCCACAATGACTTCCTTCCTGGCGTTGGGCTGGTCTTGGTCTTGTTGCACCGAAGTGGATGCCTTTGCTTGATACTCTCGCCTGTGCTTGCTCCCTTTGCACCAAAGAGGAAAGGAGGACACTGCGCGGGCTGGCACCCGACTGGCGCCCTTGATCGTCATGTCTTGTGTCATATGGCACCTCGCGAGGTACCCCACCTTGATCTCTCTGCCTCCTCATGAGCCAGCCTGATGAGGCCGTGCCTGAGGAAGCTCCTTGTCGTCTGCCCCGCGAGGCTTGGCCCCTCGCGAGGGTCTTGAGCTTGTGTTGATGAACATGGGCCGTGCTGGGCCCCCCTTTGAGCCACGCCGCAGGCCGCAGGCAGGCAAGTCTGGGGACCCCCGTTCCCAGAACGCCGACAGTAGCCCCGGGGCCTAAGGCGCGCCCAGACTTGACCGAGCGGAGAGGCGAAAGGGCAAGCGCGAAGCGCCGCGGGCCCTAACAGCCTGTGGCCTTGGGCGCCGCATGGCGGTTGATTGGACGTGGGCGTCTCCACTTCTCCACGACGCCTCGGCAACTGCACGAATTGACAAGTCCCTACATGCAAAGCGGGTCATGATTACCTGCGATCGTGGAGGTCGGCAGTTGGCCTCCTCTGGCTTTAAGTATGGCACGGCGTGTGCCCTTCCAGTCTATCTCTTCTTGCTTCTCCTTCTTCCCGGTCCTTGCTCCGTCTTGCTGCAATGGCTCCGATCCGCCGGTTCTCTGCGGCAGAGAAGGGAAAGGCTCCCCGAGAGGATCCTGACCCGCTCCCGCCGAAGAAACGGCTAGCCCTCCGCCATCAGGGTGAGGACGCCCATCAGGAAGTGTTGAGGCCCTGGTGCGAGCGGCCACCACCAGGGTTCCCTCTTCCCTTGTAAGCCCACATTGAGGGCTTTGAAGGAGTCGATGCCGAACGCCACGGGCGGCGCCGCCGCTGGCGCCGGCGGGTCACGAAGGTGTGCGTCTTTCCCCCTGGAGTCCACGCCGAGGGCTCCTCCCGAGAGTTCCTGCTCCACACCGCCATGCCTCCTCAATCTTGGATTCGCCTTCCTCCTTTCTTCGCCTTTGTCATCCCGCAGGGGGAACTCCTGGGGCTCTGGCTGCAGCACACCGGCTGCAACACCCTCGCGACCGGGGCAGAGGTCGCGGTCGTTGCCCCGGGCGAGGTCTTCATGACTCGAGGCTTGGGAGAGATCGCCCGGGTCTGCAGGACAAGGGGCGCCCTCGCGATCCACCTGGAGTACGATGGTGCGTCGGTGATGTTCTTCAAGGTCTTCGATGCGGAGGGTCGCCGGCTGGAGTGCTGCCCCGGGAGAGGTGGTCGGGGCCCCGCTACGGCGAGGCCGAGGCCAGCTAACCGCTCCCTTGGCAGCTCCTCGGGCAATGGAGGCGCCGGAGGATCCAGCGACTCCGCCGAGCTCTTCGCGACTCCGGAGACGATTGACGGCAGCTACGAGCCCCCGAGCCTGCGCCGCTCCCGGAGCAGGGTGGGCTCGTCAGGGCGTCGCTGCCTCTGATCTGGATGGGGTTGGTGCCGGTGCCTGGCGGCCCACTGTTGATGATCGCTTCTGCGGCGATGGTTCCTGTAGTTAGGACTCCTTAGGATACGCGTCTTTTGTTCCTGCAAGAAGCCAAGAATATACCCCGTGGGGGATTGTAAGGTGTCTGTAACTCCGTTTGTCAATATGATCCTCATCGTGAAGCAGTGAAAGATGCTTATTCCATCTTTGCTTAGTTTCTTCCTTTCGGACCTCACGAGGGCTTGGCGCTCTGCGCTGACAGGTCCTGGTCCCAAGGCGGCTTCAGCCGTCGCTGGTATGCCAGGTCGCGATGCCGTGGTCAAGGCCAGGAGGTGAGCGGCCCGGGGTCCAGTAAGAGCCCCTGAGTCGCGATGCTCAGGAGGTCCCCTTTAGCGCTCAAGCAGCCATCGTTCGATGAGAAAGGAATGTGACGCTGCTAACACGGGATTGCATTAGGTGCGGTGACTGTGCTGCGATAGCTAGTGCTTCCGGAGAGTGACTTATCTCGAGGGTTAGGAAACGCTCCCTGGTGCGGCGCTAGGTCCGTGCCTTGGCCGGCGAGGGGTTGCTTGGCGAGGTCCTCACGTGCCTCTCCCTTCTCGCCTTCGCTCCCCTTTCTGCTCTATGTCCTCGGGTCCCGGCCCTTGAGCGAGTCTCAGCCGTCACTGGTATGCCAGGTCGCGATGCCATGGTCAAGGCTAGAGGGTGAGGGCTGGAGAGCCAGTAGGAGCCCTGAGCCGCGATGCTCAGGTACCCCCCCTTTAACGTGCAAGCAGTTTGCACGGACGAGACTGAAGAAGACACCGTGAAGGCCTCGCCTGACGCTGCTCCTTGAAGAGATCATGCAGGCCTACCACAAAAAGAGCAAAAGTCCGCTATGACAAGTGGCGGTCAACCGTTAGTTGCTTTGGAGAGGCGACGAGGCACGAAAAGCCTGGCGAGGTGTATTGGGGCACCCGTGAGCCAGCGCGAGACTCACGGGGCCCTACCCCAAGGCGGGTTGCACCTGGCACTGTGCCTTATCTTGTGATGTGTTCCTGCAAATTTGGTTAGATGCCGAAGCTCTACGTCCTCGGGCCCCGGCCCTCGAGCTGGTCTCAGCCGTCGCTGGTATGCCAGTTCGTGATGCCGTGGACAAGGCCAGAGGGTGAGGGCTGGAGAGCCGGTAGGAGCCCTGAGTCGCGATGCTCAGGTACCCCCCCCTTTAACGCGCAAGCTTGGTTAGATGTCGAAACTCTACATCCTCGGGTCCAAGCCCTTGAGCTGGTCTCAGCCATCGCTGGTATGCCAGGTCGCGATGCCATGGACAAGGCCAGAGGGTGAGGGCTGGACAGCCGGTAGGAGCCCTGAGTCATGATGCTCAGGTACCCCCCCCCCCCTTTAACGCGCAAGCTGCCGACATCCAGGAAGAAAAGGTGCCACTGACAGGCACCAAATAACAAGCATGATGGGTCAAAAGCATGGCCCTAAGTTAAACACAAGAGGGGTACACGCCGCTGGGTCTGACCCGAGCGACTTGGGGATAATGCAGCCCGAGGGCCCCCCCAACAAAGTAAGCTAAGAACACGAGCAAAAGGGATACACGCCGCAAGGACGGACCCACGCGGCATGGGAATGATGCAGCCCTGAGGGCGCTCCCAGCTGGAAATGAAGCTTGAAAGATGTCACCTGATGATGATGAGGACAAAGGGGTGTTGGTGTAGCAGACTTGGTGGACTGTGGGAGCCGATCCTCACGAGCCCCCAGGCCCTGGGGCCTCAGAAGGCTCCAGAGGCACTGGTGGCTCCTCGCGGGCCATCTCCATCTCCGCCAGGGCTGCGGAACGCCTGACCTCTTGAGCCTCCAGGATGCCCCTCATGAGGCACTAGTACATGGCAACCGCGTTCCGCAAGTCATAAGGCATGCGAACGTAGCTGTGGGGTGGACCTTCGCAGCGCCCCACTTGCAGGGCCAGAGGTGCTCCTGAGAGGTGGCTCAGTTGAGCACTGGTATGTCGATGCAGACGCGCAGCCCACCATCCTCGCCTTGATGGGGGGCCACAGCGGGTAAGCGGCGGCTGCCTCTCATGACTCTTGACTCCTGTAGCTCCTGAATGGCCTTGCTGACGAACTCCTGAGGGTTTGGCCCTCCTTGCCTTGCTCCTTCTTGAGGGAAACGTGCTTCGAAACACGCCTCCAAGTGGTGCCCAAGCACCTCCCTTGTGGCCCTAGCGAGGTCAGCGGCCCTCCAGGGGAGAGCCCCCAAGCCCTGCCTAAGGAGGGCGTCGGGCGGGCCCTGAGGTGACTGCCTCCTGAGGGGTCGGGCCGGACGATGTCTTCTTCTTCTTGGGGGCGGTCTCGGGAAGCCTCCTGCTTCCGCGATCTGGGTCTTCCAGCGATGCGGCCTGGAAGGCTCGTTCCAGGGAGCACACCGCGTCTTTCTCTTCGCAGGGCACTGTGATAACTCCGCCACTTCCTGGCATCTTGAGGACGTTGTAGCCGTGGTGGGTTACGGCCATGAACTTGGCCAGCGCTGGGTACCCAAGGATGGCGTTGTACAGCAGGAGAATGTGGGCGACGTCGAAGTCGATGAGCTCGGTGCGGTAGTTGTCGCGCGCCCCGAAGGTGACAGGGAGGCGGATCTGCCCAATCAGGACCGTGAAGCCGTCGGTGACTCCGGAGAAAGGCTTGGTTGGCTGAAGCTGATTGTACGACACTTGGAGATTGTTGAATGTTTCCACGGACAGGACGTTGAGCTCTGCCCCGCCATCGATGAGGGTCCTGGTGACTAGCACGTTGCTGATGATTGGGGAACAAAGCATTGGGAGGACTCCGGCTGTGGCCGCGCACTTGAGCTGATCCGCTGAGCTTAACGTGATGGTGCACGCCGACCACCTGAGAGGGCGCGTGTCCTCGAGCTTGGCGAGGACTGCATTTACTTTGCCGGCGAACTTCTTGAAGATGCGTTGAGAGGCTGGGGCTTGAGCTCCGCCCAGGATGCAGGTGATCGGACGTGGCTCCTGGAAGCCCCCAGCCCCCTCGTCCTGATGACGGTCCTCATTTCTCCTTGGCTGCGGCGGCAGTGGAGGGGCCTGTGTTGCCTTGCGGGGTATCCTCACGAGGCTGATCCCTCCAGTCTCCCTCACGAGGCTGGTCCTGCCAGCGATCTTCGCGAGGTTGGTCGCGCCACCCTTGGCGAGGGCCGCGGTCTTCCCAACGTCCTGCGTTCCTTCCTCCTCCTCCGCCGTAGCCCTGGTCGCTGCAGTCGGGACGTCGGCCGATCCTTTCTTCACGCACGGCTCAGAGTTCTTGGCATTCATTGGTGCTGTGGGTGTGGAGGTCGTGGTACACGCAGTACCGGCTGCCCTTGGAAGATTCGGGCCAATCTCTGCCCCGCTTGGTGTCTGGCTCTGCCGCGACCATGGCAGCCCCCTTGCACTTCACATCCTTGGCCTTGGGTTTCTTCTCTTCTGGGTCTGCGGCAGGCAGCTCGAAGAGGGAGAGACGCCCTTCCTCAGCCCTGGCGCGCTTGGTCGCCATGTTGAACAGCTCCAAGGAAGTGCATAGGTCTTCATGCATCGCCAGCTCCTCCTTCATCTTAACGTCGCGCACGCCGTTGGAGAAGGCCGAGATGATGGCCTCCTCGGTCACCTTGGGAATCTTGAGGCGTGCGCTGTTGAAGCGCTGGATGTACTTCTGCAGGGTTTCCCCTGGTTTCTGCTTGATGCGGCGCATGTCGCTCACGGCGGGTGGCCGGTCGCGAGTACCCTGGAAGTTGGCAATGAAGCGGGTGCGCATCTCATCCCAGGAGGAGATCGTGCCTGGAGCCAGGTTCAGGAGCTAGGTGCGGGCCCCGTCCTTGAGCGCCATGGGAAACCAGTTCGCCATGACCTTCTCGTCTCCGTTGGCAGCTTCGATGCCCATCTCGTAGAGCTGGAGGAACTCTGCAGGGTCAGCTGTACCGTCGTAGCGAGGAGGCAGGTCTGACTTGAACTTGCCGGGCCACGTGACGCTGCGCAGCTCGGTGGTGAAGGCGCGGCAGCCCGCTGTGGCCACGGGAGGCCTTGGGTGACGAAGACCTTGGTCTTGCGAGTCCCCATGCGCTGCGGCTGGAAGCAGCGCGGGGTCTTGACGTGTTGGAGCAAGAAGCACTCGGGTAGCTTCTCGCGGGCGAGGGACTTCTTGGCAGCTCTGCTCTTGCCGCGCTGGCGCCTGACGGAGCAGGTTCCGCCCAGGGGCTGCGCGCCTTGGGGCCATGGCGCCTTCTTGAGGGGGAGGCGGCTGATGCGCCCTCGGAGCTTCGTCGCCTGCACAGGGCGGGGTGCGGTGCAGCGGGACGGACGGCGCAGGAGAGCCCCCTGCGGCACGGACGAGCTCGGCGACGCGGTCGAGCCATTATTCATAGATGTCGCCGACAGGACGGTAGCGTAGGAGCTCGTTTGCCGCGATGAGCGCAGCCCTAGCCTCCATGGGTGCGCAGAACGCGCGAGACGAAGAACCGGCTGGGGTGAGCGAGGGTGTAGCAGTGCGGCCGTCTTGCCTCACGGAGGGATGCTGGGACGATGCTTGCTGCTCGTTCCCCGCCGGGCCGGTGGCGGCGTTGACGGTAGGTGACGGGGAAAGACGAGGGCGCCCGCCGATGGGATCTGTCTGGGTGACGCGGGAAGCGAGAGCGGCTCGGCGCTTGGCGCGAGCCCGACGAGCGTCAGACATGGATGCGATGGTCGGAGAAGAACAGGGAGACGGAAGACGAATTCCGGCACACCCCTACCTGGCGCGCCAAATGTCGGATTTCGGGTTCCGGCAGACCCTTGAGGTTCGAACACTGGGGTGCGTGCAGAGATTTCGCCCTCTACCTAACCGCTCCTCGCCGCCTCAATAGGATCTAAACTATGAAAGTAACAACTCAAGAGACACAGGGTTTATACTGGTTCAGGCCACCATTGTGGTGTAATACCCTACTCCAGTGTGTGGTGTGGTGGATTGCCTCTTGGGCTGATGATGAACAATACAAGGAAGAACAGCCTCGCGAGGGTTTGTTCTTGGCTGGTGCGATGAACTATTAGGAGGAGTTCAGTCGCTCTCTCTACTGGTTTCTTGGTGAGGATTCTCGATTCTAGATCCTAGATGACAGATGCCAGATCCTAGCTCCTAGATGCCTCTACCCTGGGGGTGGCCAGTCCTATTTATAGGCAAAGGCCCTGGGCCTCTTCCCAAATATTGAGCGGGAAGGGTGCCAACAATTGGCCATTTTGAAGGGGAACATCTGGTACACTTATCCTGACTAAAGTTGGTCCTCGCCTGCCAAAGGCTCTGGTGGTGACGCCTGCCTGGGGTCCACAATGACTTCCTTCCTGCCGTTGGGCTAGTCTTGGTCTTGTTGCACTGAAGTGGATGCCTTTGCTTGATGCTCTCGCCTGCACTTGCTCCCTTTGCACCAAAGAGGAAAGGAGGACACTGCGCGGGCTGGCGCCCGACTGGCGCCCTTGGTCGTCATGGCTTGCGTCATGTGACACCTCGCGAGGTACCCCGCCTTGATCTCTCCGCCTCCTCGTGAGCCATCCTGATGAGGCCGTGCCTGAGGAAGCTCCTTGTCGTCTGCCCTGCGAGGCTTGGCCCCTCGCGAGGGTCTTGAGCTTGTGTTGACGAAGATGGGCCGTGCTGGGCCCCCCTTTGAGCCACGCCGCAGGCCGCAGGCAGGCAAGTCTGGGGACCCCCGTTCCGAGAACGCCGACATACGCCATAGAAACCATGGGTTTTGTGATCTTCTAATAATTCTTATATCTATTAGCATCTCCAACCGCACCTAATTTCAAAAACCTCTTTCATTGTATCACGATTATTCAATGTACATGAACGGGGCAAGGTGACACCAAGTGAGCAATCACTGGCCTACGAAATGCAATCAAGTGTCAACCTGCCTCGCTCGCTTAGCCAGATTTGATCCTATGCAACAAGAGAGAAGCTTGTTGCCATCCGCCAGCGTGACAATTTAAGCTGGTGTGTGGCCAACTCGCGCGTCGAGGTGGGACTAAAAACCAGCTACGGCCAGCTCTAGTCTCCTCCGGTGGCTCCGAGCGGATGTTTCGGTAGTATTTGGGGCCAGGGTGCAGCTACAAAACTTCAGCGAACACATGCTAATCAACGCTCAAAGCCCTCAACGGATGCGCTTAACGACATTGTACGTTAATAATAGATAGTACAAACTTAAGGTACTACTGGTAATTTGCTCTAACACTACGAGCGATACACGCACTAACTAGTTCTCACATGTTGCCATCGGGGCATGCTAGCCAGACGCCGGCGTTGTCCTTCCTGGCCTTGTAGGCGGCAGCCCACCATGCTTCGATCTCCGCCAAGCTCTCCTCAGCATGGTGTGCGGCCTCTTATTTCTTGTGGCGGCAGGACTCTCGTTTCTTGACAGCTTTTTGCCTTTTCCGCGCCTTCTGTGCGGCTTTGGCCGCCTCTAGATCCACTGCCCATTTGGGCATGGCAGCCTGAAAGTCTACCCATGTAACTATGTGGCCTCCGGTGGCTATGAACTCGGCGTGTTGAGATGCCACCACTTCCTTACCATGTGTGTGGTTGGGGGCGGTGAGGAATGCGGCACAGAGGGATGCCATCACTTCCTTACAAGTTACTGTGTGTCGCGCTTCCATGAATGATGATTGGAGAGAGCTTTAGGATGGAAGGGCTGGGCAGTCGTATAGTGCGGCGGCTTTTAAGAGCTCAACAACAAACGACATAAGAAAATTGGCTTCCCTTACAATTTTGCTCGTTCAATATCGCACACGGTTCATCTTCGTCGCTTTCAGAAACAGTGTGCGCTGAGCCTATTGTGTGTTGCATTATGATTAGCCAGAACCCCAACCACGGGGATCGCACGTGTGCACCGTAGGATGCTCCACGATCAAACGGCAATCCACGTCCCTCACATCACACCCGTGCAGCTGCAGTTGTAGCTAAATGCCTAGAAAATGCAGATAATCCCCTAAATATGGTAAATGAGCCCAGAAACCTTCTCAAATTTTTACGAGGGCATGGTGAGGCCGTACCATGGCACCATGCCAGTCGTCATGTTTATCAAGCATTTATTTCATTTTTCTATAGTTGAAAACCCAATAAACAAACATTTGTCGTCATGTTTGAACTTTAATTATGTGCATTAGTGCCTAGAAAATGCACATAATCCCCTAAATATGGTAAATGAACCGAAAAAAGTGCCAAATTTAAACACGATGATTTGCAGGGTGTATGTTCATCGTAGAAAAAAACTCATGGACAAAGGACAAAGTGAATTTGGATCCCCCTTCAATCTTAGTGATTTCCCCCTCGAAACCATGAAACTTCCTTGGTGATGGTTCGATTTATGGAAGGCGTGCATGACGACATAAGAAAAACATTCTCCAATTTTTACCAGGGCATGGGGAGGCCATACCATGGCACCATGCCTGGCGTCATGTTTTCCAAGCATGTATTTCATTTTTGTATAGATGTTAACCCAGTAAACGACGCGTTTATGCTTGACTATTGCCACACATTTCCTTGAAATATCTACACATTCCTTGTAAAAGGCATGAGAATGTACTAAATAGCACAAGCATGGTTTTCCAGACCGTTCTTGTGCACCTTTTCATGCACCGATTGTTCGAATTTGAATTATGTGCATTAAAGCCTAGAAAATGCAAATAATCCCCAAAATATGGTAAATGAGCCCGGGAAAATGTCAAATTTGAACGCGTTGCATTTGAGGTGGTATGTTGATCGTTGGAAAAAAACTGAATGACAAACTAGGATGGAAATTTGGATTCCCCTTCAATCTTGGTGATTTCCCTCTCAAAAGCATGGAACTTTCTCAGTGATAGTTAGATTTATGAAGGGCGTTCATGATGACATAAATCAAACCTTCCCAGCTTTTTACAAGGGTACGGCGAGGCCATACCATGGCACCATGCCAGGTGTCATGTTTTTCAAGCACGTATTTTATTTTTCTATAGTTGATAACCGAGTAAATGACGCGTTTGTGGTTGAGTATTGCCACACATTCCCTTGAAATCTCAGCCCATTCCTTGTAAAAGGCTTTGGAATTTACTAAATACCACGAGTATGGTTTTTCCAGACCGTTCTTGTGCACCTTTTCATGCACCGATTGTTCGAATTCGAATTATGTGGATTAATGCCTACAAAATGCACATAATCCCCGAATATGGTAAATGAGCCCGGAAAAATGCCAAATTTGAACATGTTGCTTTCGAGGGGGTATGTTGATTGTAGAAAAAACTGAATGACAAGCTAGGAAGGAAATTTAGGTTCCCAGCCCCTTCAATCTTGCTGATTTCCCCCTAGAAACCATGAAATTTCCTTGGTGATGGTTCGATTTATGAATGGCGTGCATCGCGACATAAGGCAAACATTCTCAAATTTTTACCAGGGCATGGTGAGGCCATACCATGGCAGCATTAAACGACGCGTTTCTGGTTGACTATTGCAACACATTTCCTTGAAATATCTGCCTATTCCTTCTAAAAGGCATGAGAATTTACTAAATAGCACGATCATGGTTTTCCAGACTGTTCTCGTACACCTTTTCATGCATCAATTGTTTGAATTTGAATTATGTGCATTAATGCCTAGAAAATGCACATAATCCCCTAAATATTGTAAATGAACCTAGAAAAGTGCCAAATTTGAACACGTTGATTTGCAGGGCATACGTTCATCGTAGAAAAAAACTCATGGACAAAGGACAATGGAAATTTGGATTCCCCTTCAATCTCGGTGATTTACTTTCACACATAATTCATCTCTGTTGTGTGTATGAACCGTGTGTGTTCACCCACACATGCAAAAGGAAAAAAGAAAACCCTCGCCCACTTCGTCCCCACCCACTCGCCGTGGACTCCTTCACAACTCTGCACCTCATCAACTTCTATCACGGTGGACACCCTAAGCTCGACGGCTGTTGTCGGCGGGCAGAGGTCGCGCTCCAAATGTCACGGGATTTCGCCCCTACCGCTTTCCGCCGCCTATCTGCACCGACATTCTAGACTCTGGTCGATTATGGTTTTCTGTGGGATTGGGCCTGGGATTTTTCTCATGGAGAAGGTAATCAACTTAGCAAAATATTCACTCATCTCTTATCGCAGTCCGTCCGTCATTGTTAATCAACCGGTGGAAATCACCGTGGATCCATTTTTGTTCTAGCTGATTTGTGGGTGTTCATTCATGTTTCCACAATGCGAGCACAAATCGGGCAAGTGTGGTCACGACCAGTCAGAAACGATGTCCTATCTCACCATTCTGGATGACTTCAAGGAGCGCTCGGTATGTTCCATCTCAACATACCACGGGAGGCTTGGCCTAAATTTGTGAACATATAGCGTTTGTTGCTACATTTGGATAAAACGTATGATGCCACGTGCAGCCTAGATGTAGAAGCCGACCCCCCCTATATTAGGCAAATATATGATGTATTGTTCATTCAGTTACTCTCATATTTGGATCAAATCTTTGTTACATTATCTATTTATTATTATATATTTTCTTACTTTGCTTTCATCTATATATTGATCTGTTCCATCAGTTACTCCCATATTTGCATCTTGCTCTATTATTTCAATATATCTAACTTACTATCTTAATTTTCATTTCAAGCAGTACATCCCTTGCTTTGCAAGAATAGGAGTAGAATGAAATCTTGGGCTTTACTTTGTTGATGACTCCATGGATGTGATATTGACAATACAACATGGATTTACTATGATGGTTAGCGTAAAACTTGATAAAGATGGCCAATCCTATTTTGATGCGTACCTTTGCAAAAAAATGTCTAAGTGTTATGAGATGAAAGCTGGCAATAAAATTCTAGTGCGTGCACAACAGCCTGGTCTAATTAACTTGGATGTTTACTTCCCCAACGTCATCAGCCGATCAGAGTCTGATAGAGGTTAGTGTCCTTTCTACTTTCTCCATGTTGGCATATTACTTAGCAAAATCGGGGTATTTGTTCTGACTAATTGATCACTATTTAAGCAACCAATTGTGATTTCATTTTCTGACTCCATTCCTAGGCCGTAAAAAATTCTATTAACCAATTTATGCGCACTATATATTTTTCTGCCATGTTCTGAATAAGTAATACCTTTCCACCTTTTAAGTAGGATATGTTGGATGCATAGTGAACGATTTGTATGTTACTAAGCGTACCAAATTTCACTACAAAGACTTAAAGCATGTCATAAATTTTTTTGATAATCCGACAGAGATAGCACAACGTATCAACACTAGATTTTGGATGGGATTAATTATACCTATGGTGCACACATTGAACAAGACCAATTGTTTGCACAAAACGCTAGTAACAAGTCTTATTTTAGTGTTGATGCTCATAAACTATATATATCTTCAACGATATGTTACAATTGGTTTTTATTCTACATTTCAACAAAAATTGCCCGCTATAGCAGTTCCTGGATCGATTTCCCAGTGTGGTCGAATTACACTTGTGCCTGCTAATAACGCCAAAGTGATTGCAAGGTACTGCATCTCGTAGAAATGGAACCATTCAAATTAACAAGTTCTCGCTTGTTGTGGTAGTGCATCCATATTGGAAAATTGGAGACACTGTTCTACGCATGCTCTACCAAGGCTCAGGAGGTCTCTACCTTTTCATTATCGAGATGCCAAGTCACCGTGATCAAGCCGCTTCCAGTGGATAGTTGTGGTTGGTGGCCCTCAGCCTCTTAAAATGTGCTAGCTGTTACTAGGTTAAGTATGTAGATATGGACCATATGGTTGTTGGCCCTCAGCCTCTTAAAATGTGATAGTTGTTACTATGTTAAGTATGTAGATATGGACCATATGGTTGTCAAAACCGTGTTATGAGGATCATCCTTTTGTCGAATAGTGTAAGCATTATATATATGTTACTCCAATGCTGTTAGCCAAGTTTTTAAATTTTCATGGAAAGTATTAGTATCATACACAGTTCATTGAGTTTAAGCGTGCGCCCGATGTCCAGAAGGCACTTGCATATTAACTGTCATATTGCAAATTCACACACGTGTTAACATAAGGAAACGTATGTGTAACGTACTAATCATCGCATACGACACTACTAGGAAAAGGGCTAAAGATGGGATGGACACTAATGGCGCACCAGGTAAGTAGTGCGCCACTACTATATACTAATGGCGCACCAGTTGGTGATGCGCCATTAGTGTGGAAGACACTAATGGCGCACCAGACAAAAGGTGCACCACTAGTGATAATTTTTTTTTCATTTTTACATACATACTAATGGCGCATCCGACCGAAGTGCGCCATTACTTGTTCTAACTAGTAATGGCGCACCAGCCACAGAGTGCGCCAGTACTGTATTTTTTATTCTTCTTTTTTGCAAAACTACTAATGGCGCACCGTGTCACAGTGCGCCATTACTAGTTTAAACTAGTAATGGCGCACCTACAGCAGGTGCGCCATTAGTATATATATATATATATATATATATATATATATATATATATATATATATTTTACTTTTTTGCAAAACTACTAATGGCGCACCACTTGCAGGTGCGCCATTAGTAACCTGGGATCCCAACAAGATATTTTGGACAGCCACACCTACCCACTCACTTTCCCCACTTCATTCCCTCCACCTTCTCCAAGATTTCGGCTGCCTCCTCCTCCTCACCTCATTTGCACCATAGATTCATCAAAATTAAGTGGTGAAATTACCTTTTTTTTGATAGGTAAGTAATGGGAAAGCTATCTTCATGATGTAGATCTACTTTTTTTCTTCCTAGCTCGCTCCAACAATGTGCACATGCACTTTTTGTGGCCTAGCTAGATCTATGTATGTTTTTGGTGTTGCATGTGTTTGTGGTGTTGCATATATGTTTGTGTTTGCAGGTACCGGTATTTGAAATGCGATAGTTGCCAATATTTTGCCGGAATGTTGATACATTTCCGTTTCAGCGAGAATTTTGGTACTATGCATTCTTTTTGGTCCTATTTTTAGGGAAGGTCATGCCAAATTTTTTCTTTGTTCTAAGATATCGTTTTGCTCTACCCCGCAGGCGACCATGGTCCGCACGATGACCGAAGGCATCATGAATAGGTTTTTGAGCTCCGTGAAGGCTGAGATGCTTCAAAAGAACGAGACGAAGATAAGATGTCCGTGTCGAAGATGCAAGCTGAACAGCCTTATTGCGGACCCGGATTCCAGGTAGGTGCGGGACCACCTGCTCTTGCGTGGTTTCATGGATGGCTATCGGTGGCAAGGTGATGAAGATTACTATGAAGTCGTCCATGGGGGTCGGGCAAGAAATGAGGAAGGGCAACAAGACAACCACCGCGGCGAGGGCGGGCGAGAAGACGAAGAATCTCAAGGACATGATCACAATGGTGATGCTGTACACAGTCACATGTAGAAGATGTCGTACATGATGATGAGGAAGATCAAGACGAAGGGCATGACCATGAAGATGAAGATGCCGGAGCAGACGACGATGGAGGCTGGGTGCAGGACCCTCATATTCAAGAGCTGCTTCTCAATCAGACGGATAATGCAAGAGCTCCCGCCCGAGAGAAAGCCAAGCTGGATCAACTGGAGATAGACGCGGTTACTCCATTGTATGAAGGATGCAGGCCCGAGTATACCCGCCTGAAAGTAACGCTCATGGCTCTGGAGATGAAGGTAAAACACAAAATAACCGACGCATGCTTCAACGAGAACATGTCATTCCGGCATGAACGTCTTCCCAAGGGGAACAAGTGCCCGACCAGTTTTGAGGAGGCAAAGAAAATCGTGTGTCCTCTGGATTTACCGCACGTGAAATACCATGTGTGCATGAACAATTGCATCATTTATCAAGACAAGCACGCGGAGACTACCATATGTCCGGTGTGTGGCGTCACTCGATACAAGAAGAGGAAGAAAGCTCCTCGAAAATCGGTGTGGTACTTTCCGATCACTCCTCATCTGCAGCGGTATTTCGCGAACCCTAAGGTAGCAAAGCTCCTGCGTTGGCACGCAGATAGGGAGGAGAAGAAGCGGGAAGATGAGGGAAATGATCCGGAGATAAATAAAAAAGAAAAGATGCTGAGTCACCCTAAGGATGCGAGCCAGTGGCAAGCGTTGAACTTCAAATACCCAGAATTTGGGAAGGATCCAAGGAACATCGTGCTGGGCGCGAGCACCGATGGAGTCAATCCGTTTGGCAGTCAGAGAAGCACACATAGCACCTGGCCTGTGTTTGTGTGGATGTACAACCTTCCCCCCTGGTTGTGCACGAAGAGGAAGTACATTCACATGAGTATGCTAATTGAAGGGCCGAAACAACCAGGGAACGACATCAATCTGTATCTGGGGCTGCTGAAAGAGGAGCTAGACACGCTGTGGAAAACGCCAGCCAATACGTGGGATGCTACAGAGAAAGAATATTTCCCTATGAGAGCCGCACTGCTCACGACGGTGCACAACTATCTCGGTTACGGATATCTCGCAGGGCAGGTAGTCCACTGATTTTCTGGATGCGTAAGGTGCATGGATGAGACAATGTATCGCCAGCTAGATAGAGATCCCGGGTCTTCGAAAACCGTGTTCATGGGACATCGAAGGTGGCTTCGCGACGATGACCCGTGGAGGAAACGCAAGGATCTATTTGATGGTGAAACCGAGCCCCGAAAACGCCCGTTCGTCATTTTTCTTTTTCTCGGATTTAATCCGCGATTTTTTTGATCGCGATTCCTGATCCGATTTTCGTTTTAGTATAACTTTTCGCTCGTTTATCGGAATCAGGCGATTCAAGCGCCTGGAGTTTCGTCTCGAAAACCTCTTTCCGAATAATCAACTTAAACAAGTTTTTGCTTCTGTAAAATTTGACTTAGATCCAGATTAGCAAAACGAAGCTGTTTTCTTTCGCCGTTTGACTTTCGTTGCTTTGTTTGATTTGTTTCTTTTTGCAAACCGGAGTTCTTAAGTTGAACATTCTGGTTAGATCCTTTACTCGATATTTACTTATGCATTAGATGAGTACTTATTGTATGCTTATTGTTTGTCTGCGATAGAATACCCGGAGTGCGCCGCCTGTTACTTCGAGTCTCTAGGTCTCGCGGATCATCAGCAAGGCAAGTAACACTTGATCATACCTTTCTACTACCCAGTTTTATGCATTAGATCAATCCTCAAACATTGCTTGATTAGGATCTAATTAAATTGTGGGATGGGAAGTAGATGAGGTAGTACCTATCACCTGTTTTATTATCAAACCTTTGGGAGTTACTTCTACGTTTGCTTATTATGCCATGCTATGCTAGTAGACGTGGATTGGGTGAGTGAATTTCCATGACAGATGTGAGATTGTTAATCAATGGTTTATTTAAGGTGGCAACTTAAACACACATCTGGGTGGATTGAGGCACCTGGTTTCTATCAGGGCTTGCCTGTATTTCTTCGGACCGCCACCCAGGCTCAAAGGGATCATGGGATTATTCAAACTAGAAACTTCTGTGTGCAGCCACATGCTATTATGGGCTCTAGCGTAGTTTACTAAGTTGTGCGAACTCTTACGGGGTGGACTAGCAGATGTAGGGGATGTAGGTTGGTACAGTCTACCCTTATGTAAGCTGCAAGTGCTTCTGAAAGACTATGTCTCGGTTATCCATTTCTCAAACACCATGTAGTGCGAGAAACCAAGCGGAGGCGATCGAGTCATGTGGGAAAAAGTGCGCAAACCTCTGCAGAGTGTATAAACTAATCATGGTTAGCCGTGTCCCCGGTTATGGACATCTTGAGTATCTAGTACCTGGATATCATGTGAATCTCATCATGTTACTTCTAAATCTAATATTGTTCAGTTTAATGAGTACTTTTTAATTGGGATTGAGAATGCTGTCAACCATTATCAATGTTTAACAACCACCATGATAGTTAAATAAATTTATTCCTTTGCAGTAGGGAAAAATTGGCTTTATGCAAAACTGTAACCATAGAGCTTTACCACCAGCCAAATATGCATGTAGTTTAGTCTATTTCCATTGTTACTCTCTATGTGTTACATTGCCAGCATATTCCATGTGCTGACCCGTTTTCGGGCTGCAACGTTTCATGTTGCAGACTTTTCAGACGACGAGTAAGATGCTATTAGGTCGTGGTTCTATACTCAGTGATGCCATTGGAGTTGATGGACTCACTTATCTTCCCAGCCTTCCGCTGTTATCGTTTTTAGATGGCCTTAAGCCATATTTATTTCAATAAGTTCTCTTTTGAGACACTCGATGTAATAAGTGTGTGATTGCTACTCTATTATAAATCCTCCATGTACTGTATGGTGTCAGCATTACTGATCCAGGGATGACACTAGGCACAGAGATCGGACTGTTTGAGGTCTGGTCGCTACAAAGGTGGTATCAGAGCACACACTGACTGTAGGACACGACCACTAAGCTTAAGCCCTAGATCACTACTCTTTCTTCTCATTTCTGACTCCTCATCTTTTCTATTCTTTAGGATGGCGGATGCAAGGATCAAGTTCGCGCAACCAGATGAGAATTCACCTTTTGGATATCACTTGAAGGAAGCCACTAGATACCTGAACATAGGAGTACCAAGCTTCACTGGGACTTTCAACGCCACTTTACCCGAAGAGGAGCGCTGGAGGATTCAAGTCTACATTCCAGGAAGGACATTTGCACCAGTCACGGAACCAATAGAGTTTACCTTTGATGCACCAACATGGAGTCTAGGAAAGAGCATGGCAGCTCACATCGCCATGGGACGAATTGGAGAAGTTTACTACAACAATCTCAAGAATACTATCTACCAGATTTGTGGGCGCCGAGATGAGCACTGGGAGATGATCACCACCATGAGGGACAGATCAATCGCAGCTTATATTCAGGAGTTAAACCAACACATCCGACGCCAGGAGAACCAGATGTGCGCAGATACGGAGGAGCTACAGAAGGCCATGAACAGGATCAAGGAGCTAGAAGCAGAACTCAAGGCTACACGTAAAGACTACATGGAAGAAATCGTCGCTCTAGTAAGACAGAACGGTGACCTTAAGGAGAAGATTGGAGTATTCATGGGAGGTTCAGCACCCAGAGGAGAAGAGGATGAACCTACTTGTCCAGATAATTATATCATCATCGACGACACCGACTCGGATCCCGACGACAGCGATGATGACTATGTTGATGAAGCTGGAGCAGATATCATGGAATCTGCATCGGAGTAGTTTTTCTAGTTGACCACCATAACAGTAGTAGAATTTTCCACCATTTAATTAGTTTTAGTCCAAGCACTTTTGTAACGATAGTTAGACCATTGTATGCCCTTGTTTGAATTGATTGGAATGATATTGTGTGTTTTTGTCTCATGTGCATATGGGTAGTGTTATCTCACTAGACCTCATTCTATTCTTAACTCTCCCCTTTAAACCCTCAGATGCCTCCGAGACACGACCCCGAGTTTGTTTTCCCGCCAGAGATCACTCAGTTGATTTAGCAGCAGAATACCTTGATTCAAACATTGGTACAGAACCAAGGCAACAACAACAACAACAACCCACCACCACCACCTGTTGACCATTTGGCACGTTTCTTAATGTTGAATCCGCCGGTGTTTTCCAGTAGCACCGAGCCGATAGTAGCAGATGATTGGCTCCGTAAGATAGGGAGGGAGTTGACCACTGTAGGATGCACAGATGGAGAAAAGGTGAAGTTTGCCGCACATCAGCTTGACGGACCAGCAGCAGCATGGTGGGAAAATTTTATCGCCACTTACCCTGTAGACACTATCACATGGAATCAGTTTGAGCAAGCTTTTCGTACTGCCCATGTTTCAGCAGGAGCTATGGCCATGAAGAAGCGTGAGTTTCGCAACTTACACCAAGGAGGACGGACAGTTGGCCAGTATGTGGATGATTTTAGTAAGCTAGCACGTTATGCCCCGGATGACGTTGCTACGGATGCAGCTAAACAGGAGAAGTTTCTAGAAGGACTGAATGATGAGCTGAGCATGCAGTTGATGGTAGCCACTTTCAATAACTACCAGGAGTTAGTAGATCGTGCTCTTATGATTGAGGGGAAGCAGCAGCAGATTGACAATCGTAAGAGGAAGTATGCACAGGGGAAGTACAATTCTGGAGCTCAGCAGAAACGACGCTTTACCCCAAAGTCAGGAGGACATTTTTAGCATACTCATGGAGGAGGCAGCTCGCACAATCATAACAGCGCAAAGAATGGAAATGGGAATGGAGGAAGCAATGGACAAAGCCGCACCAACCCGTCAACACCATCCAAGGAAGACCTGAGCCATATCACTTGTTATAAGTGCCGTAAGACTGGGCATTATGCAAATGATTGCCCTGAAGCCCAGAATGGAAATGGCAATGGAAGCTCAGGAAAGAAGCCGAACCCTTTGAACAGGGAGCAAGTGAACCACGTTACCGTGGAGGAGGTTGAAGCTCAGCCAGACGTAGTAATAGGTAAGTTTTTGGTTAAGACATTTACTGCAGTTGTTCTTTTCGATACTGGTGCATCACATTCATACATATCAAGGGGATTTGTGGATAAGTATAAACTACCGACCCAAGCACTTAGGTCACCCATGCTAGTAACCTCACCCGGAGTAGAGTATACGGCTAGTATATGGTGTGATCGACTGCCATTGAGGATTGGACACTATGTATTTCCCTCGGACCTAATAGTTTTGGAATCGCAAGGTTTGGATGTGATATTAGGCATGGATTGGTTATCGAAGTATGGAGGGAATATTGATTGCGTCAGTAAGTCGATTTTGCTTTCCACCCCTGAAGGAAGAAGAATTAAGTATGTATCACGGCATGAGCCGAGAAGAGCACATGTAAATTCCTTATCAGGAGTTGTGCAAGAGGAAGTACCAGTGGTAAGGGATTTCCCCGATGTATTTCCAGAAGAGTTGCCAGGCATTCCACCGGATAGAGACATTGAGTTCTTAATTGAACTACTGCCAGACACTGGGCCTATATCCAAGAGACCGTACAGGATGCCAGCCCAAGATTTGGAGGAAATTAAGAAGCAGATTAAGGAGTTACTGGACAAAGGTTTTATTCGCCCAAGTTATTCGCCTTGGGGATCGCCAGTACTTCTAGTGGAGAAGGATAGATCTTTAAGAATGGTTGTTGATTATCGCGGATTGAATGAAGTAACAATCAAGAACAAGTACCCACTACCAATGATCAATGATGTCAGGACCCCGACTCAATGCCACATCAATCTAGCATGTAACACCTCATATCACTTTGCGGCCTCACGCACGGTATTCCCACAGGTGTCGCCTTACCTTTCCCCGGGACCGTTTGCGCCTTTTGGCACACGTATATGATAGTGTCACTAGCATCCATATGATAAGGAGCCCGGGCTGACATGGCTAGTCGTAAACCTAAAGTGGCACAAACTTACAGGGACAGGCATCCATGACCCAGCATCGAACGTGTCGGTCATCAGCGAGTGAATCCAGGCTGTAGCACTGGGCTAGCAGGACTCTGGTGAACCGGGCTGTAGCGGGCTAACAGGACTCCGGTATTCATCGCATGACATTTCCCCGAAGGGACAGACACAGGAACGAAGAAGGACACATGCCGGCCAGCCTAAGTGTTCCGGAGCAGTAGCAAGCTACCATGGCTCAGTGGAAACACTAGGAGACATTTCCCGGTAAGAGAGGCTACTTAGGATAAACAACTAGATAGTCAGATCCCACACATACCAAGCATTTCAATAACATACACACAATATGCTCGATATGTGCAAATACAACATGGCATCACAACATGACTCTACAACTCAAGTATTATTCAATAGGCTCCGAGGAGCGAGATATTACAAACATTGGTCTCATGACCCAACACTCAGAGCATACAAGTCAAGCACAAGCGGAAGCTTAACATGTCTGAGTACAGACAACTATAAATGAAAAAGGCTGAAAAGCCTGACTATCTACCTGATCCTGCCGAGGGCACAAGATCGTAGCTAAGGTAACAAGCTAAACGTCGAAGTCCATGCGGAACTACTAGTGAGACAGAAGTCTCTCTGCAAAAACATAAAATAGGCAAACATGAGTACAAATGTACCCTGCAAGACTTACATCAGAACTAACTACATATGCATCATTATCAATAAAGGGGGTGGTGGAGTTTGACTGCAGCAAGCCAGGTTTGACTCGGTGGCTATCCTGAACTACGACTGCAAGTAACTCTTTTGAGGTGGCGCACACGAGTCCACATATTCACCATATCAATACACCACTATGGATCCGCTCCCGTCTCCCTACGAGAACGCCATCCATAGCACTCACGCTTATCTTGTGTATTTTAGAGTATCCACTTTCACTTGTCTATGAACTATGCAAGGGGTCCAAGTTTCCATATCTGAGGAATCCGGCTATTCGAATAGATAATGATAACCCTGCAGGGGTGTACTTCTTCACACACGCTATCGCCACTTATCGCCCTGTACACGTCATCTACCTCGGCAACCTTCAACCGGAAGCTAAGCGAGGGAGTCGGCCACGACCTGACTAACCACACAAGTCTCTCGTCCAGGTTTATCGCCTATTCGGGTTCCATCCGCAAGGAGATCCGGCCGGGGTGTCGCTCATGGCCCCAAACGATGTGAGCAGGGTTCCCGAGCCCACCATCCGGGTGCCACTTGGTACACCGTGCCACTGTGCCTAGTCTGTCCCAAGCCCACCTGTACCGGGTGCCACTTGGTAGACTACTAACACTACCTACAAACACCAGAAACTAGTTGCAACTCCTAGACAGAGATCAAGTTGATTAATAAGTCGAGAGGGGCACTTAAGCATTCCAATGCGTGGTAGTAACTGTTCATGGATCACAAACACAGAACTCAGTTCCTAAGGACGGCTCTAATGAGACAACCCACCATGTACTCCTACATGGACTCTCACCGCTACCTTTACCAAATCGTGTTCACACACTTAGCTCTCAACAGTAGGACATGTTCACCACATTCCAATTCATCCCCGATGAATCAGACCTGACACAACTCTAAGCAATAGCAGGCATGACAAACAAGCATGAATGAGTAGGCACATCAGGGCTCAAACAACTCCTACTCATACTAGTGGGTTTCATCTATTTACTGTGGCAATGACAGGTCATGCAGATGATAAAGGGGTTCAACTACCGCAGCAAGTAATATTTATATCGTTGTTGTCCTAATGCAGTAAAATAGAGCAGGAGCGAGAGAGTGGGATTGTATCGGAATGAACAAGGGGGTTTTGCTTGCCTGGCACTTTCGAAGATAATATAGCTCTTCATTAGTGTCATCGATCACGTCGTCGGTATGTCGTCTACTGAGAGGGGACAAACACCGGCAAACAAGGAAGAACAAAATCAATGCAATGCACAATATGATGCATGATCATGACATGGCAATATGCTGTGATTTGAGCTAATGCAACTAGCAGCAAGTTAAATGGAGTTGGTTTGAACCCTAGGATCAAATTCAAACTCCACATGTGATTATTTAAATGCCATTCATATGATTTGTCCTAAACAGCAGCTATAAGTTGTTCTAACATGCATGAAAATGATACAGATGGATAGATTGGATTTTTCTGATCATTTTTGATATATAATTTATTTCACTTGGAGTTACGGTTGACTTTCTATGATTTTTAGAAATTTAGGATATTTTCTGATAATAATAAATCATTTAAGATTTATTTAAATTCCAGAAAGGAATTAATGCGTCAGCATGACCTCACAGTGATGTCAGCAGGTCAACGGCTTGGTCCAGGTCAAACCTGACATGTGGGGACCACACGTCAGTGACACATTTAACTAACCTAAGTCTAATTAGAGCCTGGGCCCGCATGTCAATGTCCTATCTACTTAACTAAGTTAGTTAACACTAACATAACCTGGTACTAATTAAACAGGGGGCCTGGGCCCACACGTCAGTCCGGCGAGGTCAAAGGGTAAAACCCCCTGGTCGGCGGGGTCAACTCGCCGGCGTTTAGCCGCCGGCAAGGCTAAACGCGGCGGTGCAGGTGCGGGTTTCACGTACAGGGCACCGTTCGGGGCGCCGTTGGGCAATATGGATGTCGGTGTACTAAAGTAGGGGTACCTTAGTATCCCGAACTTGTGCACGGGCAGTCGCAGCGTCCCGCGGCAAGGCTTGCCGGGCGTCCGCCAAGATCCTCCACGACTACTTTGATGCCATTCAAGATCGAAGTACTCAAACTCAGGCCCCGGCAAGAGGAGCTTGCCGGGAAGGCCAACCAAGGCCCCGGCAAGAGAAGCTGGCTGGGAAGAATACAAGGCCCTGGCAAGAGGAGCTTGCCGGGAAGGACAAAGGCCCCGGCAAGAGGAGCTTGCTGGGAAGGCCAGCTAAGGCACTTCAAGAAACTTGCCGCAACGCCCCGCGTGTCCCGGCAAGGCCCGGCGAGCGGCAAGCTTGCTGGTGCGACAAGATAAGGGCCGCGGCAAGGCGCTCGCCACGGCAAGGCTGCCACCCTGCGCCCACGCTCCAGCGCATCCGACGACGTGTCGCCACAAGATCGCTCCTGGTGCACGTGGCGGGTAGCTGTGCTGCATGGCGGTGCGAGGTGGCAAGCGAAGCTGACAAGGAGGCCATTGTGGCGATCGGTGGCGCCTCTAACGGTCGTTTCCTTGCACTATTGGGGCGACCGGACGGGCATTAAATGCCCTTGTCCCCTGCTGTTAGAGTTAGGTAGGGGACACTGTTGGTAGTAGTTGTACCAACCCGCGTTTTTACCTTTCTACCCCTCTTTCTACGCTGCCACCTGTCGGTGACCCCTTTAGCCTATAAAAAGGAGGCCCATGCGCACGTAGAGGGGGTTCGGAATTTTGGTTCCACAGCTTGGGGGTTCGGCTGATTCGACGCCGCGCCCGCTCTCTCGAGCGAGAATAGAATACAAGACACAAAGCAGCAGTAGGAGTTTTATCTCTCCAGAGAGCTCCGAAGCTGGGTAAAAATATCCCGCGCGCTCCCTCGCCTCGATCTGCTCTGTGTGCGCCCTCTGCTCCCTTGCCGGACTAAAAGGGGCCCCCTGCCCCATAGGTGCTCGTGCTCCTCATTCCCCACGACATCTCTGGCGCGCCAGGTAGGGGGGCGTCGAGGTCGTGCGTATCTGATCCGGCATCTGCACGCGCTACATCAACATCGTCGTCGACATGCCACCAAAGAAGAAGACTTCGGAAGTGGCCGCTCCGTCTGCGACTTCCCTACCGCCACCGGAGCAAACGGGCGGTGGGGCAGACGCCGGCGGAGGAGTGGGCGCCAGCGGAGGGACGCGCGTCGTCACTCGGTCCAAGGACAAGGCCCCGCAAGGTTCAGCTTCTGCATATCCACCGCACCCCTCCTAGGAGGTGCAGGATCAACAACGCCACGATGCTCCTAGCACCGTACTCGCGTTGGAACAAGGCCGAGCTGGTGGGTCGCGGGACGCTCAAGGCCGACATGCACGACAACACGCTGGCGCGAGCGCAGTGCGGTCGCCTAGGCGAGATGTTACTCCTTCTAACACTGTTAGAAGTTTGAGCATGTCTCGCGCCTCGCGTCGCTCGCCACCGCCACCCAAGACTCCAGAGGAAGCGCTGGCCCGAGCCCAGCTGCTTCTAAGATTACCCTCCAGCGCCGGACAAGATCGACGACTGGAGGGCCGCCATTTATAGCCTCATTAGGTTCGCCAACGGCGACAAGCCCCGGCGACCAAGCACATCGAAGCCCCGGCAAGACGCCCAGGCGCAAGCCGATGCCGACAAGACCGCTGGGGGTGCCACCACTGCGCACTCCCCGCCCCGAAGGCCAAGATCGCCGACTCGCCGAGCCAACCTCGACACCGACTCCACCGCGTCGTTAGACCCGTGAGCTCGCCGTGATCAACGCCAAGTTCTCCAAGAACGACGACACGAAGACGCTCGCACTCGCATCGAGCATCGAAGAGAAGCGCGACGTCAATCTGACCGGCGCGTTGGGCCCACTGTCGACATGCATGCGCCAGGGGAACCAGGCGACTTGCCGTACGCGGCAGGTTGCCCTGCGTTCACCCGTGAGCTGCGGCAGGTCCAGTGGCCCAGTACCAAGAACTTCAAGCCAGACGTGCCCGAGAAGTACGATGGCAGGATACATTCGTCAGAGTTCCTCAACGTCTACACCATCGCGGTGCAGGCTGCCGGAGGGCGCGACGAGAAGATCCTCGCCAACTACTTCCCGCTGGTACTCAAGCCCAACCTCAGATCTTGGCTCATGCACTTGACGGACAACTCCATCTCTTCGTGGGCGGACCTGTGCCATCAGTTTCTTGGCGCTTTCACAGGCGGCCACAAACCCCATGGCCAGGAGAGTGATCTTCACCTGCTCGCCCAGAAGGAAGGAGAACCCCTGCGCAAGTATATACAGAGATTCAGTCAGGTGCAGCGCGACATCCCAGACGTCCACCCTGCCGCGGTTATCAGCGCGTTCCATCAGAACGTGCGTAACCGCAGAATGAGGGAGGAGATGGCAATGTGTAAAATCAGGGGCGTCAGCGAGCTATATGCCCTGGCCGACAAGTGTGCACGGGCTGAAGAGGGGAGGAGACTCCCCGGAGAGAATGCAGGAGCAGAAGGATCTGACAGTGAGGACGCCCCTCCGGCAAAGAGGAACCGGAGGCGGAATAACAGAAAGAGAAAGGCTAAGGATGTGCTAGTTGTTGAGCAATCCGGCAGCGGAGGCGGTTCCGAGAAGGCTAGAGCTGGTAGCACCAGCGAGGTTGTGGTGGCCGCCGACAAGCCGGATGGCTCCGGCAAGCAGTATTGCAAGATCCACCGCACCAAGGGCCATGACCTCCAAGCCTGCAAGAAAGTTGAGCAGATGGAGGAGCTACAGAAAGCTGAATATGAGCGCCGCGACAAGGAGAAGGCCCGAGAAGGTGGCGGAGGATCCGGCAAGAAGTATCCCACCCGGGGAGGGCGCCGCGGCAAGGCCAAGCCACGGCAAGAAGACAGGCCTCCCCGGGGCCGCGACAAAGACGAAGACGAAGATGAGGATGATGAGATGGAGGAAGATGAGACTGACGAGCAGGAGTTCCAGAAGGCGACAGAGGTGTTGTGCGTCGACGGCGGCGCTTCTCTGCACACCTCGCACCGCCAACTCAAACAGTGGGTGCGGGAAGTAAACGCAACAGAACCATCCGTTGAGTCGCGCAAGCCCCTAAAATGGTCCAGCACGCCCATCATCTTCGACATTGAAGATCACCCTGATCGCATTACTACGGTCGGGTGCTTGTCGATGTTGGTTTCCCCAACAATCCGCAACCTCAGGGTCACGAAGATGCTGGTTGACGGCGGGGCCGGCCTGAATCTGGTCTCCTCCACAGTGCTCAAGAGGCTCCAGATCTCCGACAGCGAGCTCGAAGAGACTGGTACCTTTCAAGGAATAAACCCGGGAAGGAGCAAGCCGAAGGGGAAGATCACGCTGCCAGTGACATTTGGCAGCGAGCTGAATTTCTGGACAGAGAGAGTCACATTTGACGTTGTTGATTTCCCATTGCCCTACAATGGGATACTTGGCCGTCCAGCGCTCGCTAAGTTCATGGCAGCCTCTCACTATGCCTATAATGTGCTCAAGATGCCTGGTCCAATAAGTGTCATTTCTGTCCAAGGCGACAAGAAGGATGCACTCATTTGTACCGACAAGATCTACCGGGAAGCAGCAGCCGCAGCAGAATGCAAACCACTTGCCGCTGAAGCTCCCGGGGGGAAGAAGAAGACCAAGTCCGGCAAGAGTAGCTCTGATGCCTACTCCGGCAAGCGCACCTCTTCGGAGTGCTGCGCTACCGTCGAGGACGCACCATCGAGCTCCACCGGCAAGTGCAAGAAGGCAAAGACAGCTTCACCAGAAACCAAGAAAGTGGCTGCCAAGGAGGACGGCACTGGTGGCACCTTCACCATCAGTGCCAGGCTTGATCCTAAATAGGAAAGCGCGCTCGTTGCTTTCCTGCGGGCGAATGTCGATGTGTTCGCATGGCAACCATCTGACATCCCCGGTGTTCCCAGGAAAGTAATTGAGCACCACCTTGCCGTCTGTCCTCACGCGCGGCCCGTCAAGCAGAGAGTTAGGAAGCAAGCAGTAGAGCGTCAAGAATTCATTGCAGAAGAGATCATGAAGTTGGAAGCAGCAGGCCTGGTCCGAGGAGTGCTCCATCCGACGTGGTTAGCCAATCCAGTAGTCGTGCGCAAAGCAAACGGGAAGTGGAGGCTTTGTATTGACTTCACTGATGTTAATAAAGCTTGTCCCAAGGATCCATTTCCCTTGCCGCGCATTGACCAGATTGTCGACTCCACGGCAGAATGTGATCTGCTTTCATTCCTTGATGCATATTCAGGATATCATCAGATCTTCATGGCAGAAGAGGATGAAGAGAAAACAGCGTTCATTACTCCATGTGGCATGTACTGCTTTGTACGAATGCCCTTCGGACTAAAGAATGCTGGTTCAACATTTGCAAGAGTAGTCATTCATGCTTTTGAGCCACAGCTGCACAAAAATGTAGAAGCTTACATGGATGACATAGTGGTCAAGAGCAAGGACAAAGAGACTTTGATCCAAGATTTGGACGAGACTTTTGCAAATCTGCGCAGGATCAACCTCAAGTTGAAGCCCGAGAAGTGTGTGTTTGGAGTTCCCTCCGGCAAGCTTCTCGGATTCTTTGTGTCCCAGAGGGGGATTGAAGCTAATCCCGACAAGATCAAGGCCATTGAGCAAATCGAAGCACCAAAGCGCGTCAAGGATGTGCGAAGGCTTGCCGGCTGTGTTGCTGCTCTCAGTAGGTTCATCTCTAAGTCTGCTGAGCGCGCCCTGCCATTTTTCAAAATTTTCAAAAAGGCAGGTCCAATGAGATGGACTCCGGAAGCGGAGGCTGCGCTGCAGGACCTGAAGAGATACCTATCCTCTACTCCAACACTTGTCGCACCAAAACCACAAGAAAAGTTGCTGCTATATCTGGCGGCAACCAATCAAGTAGTTAGTGCTGCGTTAGTAGCGGAGAGGGAGGCAGATGGTGAGCTAGCGTCCGCGGCAAGCAAGTCCAGCGACAAGCAGGGGGCTTCCTCGACAAGCTCTGACCCGACAAGCCCCGATCCGGCAAGTTCTGGTTCCGGCAAGAATGGATCCGCGCAGCCACAAGAGGAGAAACAGAAAAAGATGGTGCAGCGCCCAGTTTACTTTGTCAGTTCCCTTCTGCAGGGGGCTAGATCAAGGTACTCTGGCGTGCAGAAATTGCTCTTCGGCCTCCTAATGGCCTCGAGGAAGCTGCACCATTACTTCCAAGCACATGAGATCACAATGGTCACTCGCTTTCCGTTGAAGAGGATATTGCAGAATCCAGAGGCAACGGGCAGGATTGTCGAGTGGGCACTGGAATTGTCAAGATTTGGCCTCAAGTTTGAGAGTACCTCAACTATCCAGAGCCGAGCATTAGCAGAATTCATAGCAGAATGGACACCAACACCTGATGAAGAAACTCCAGAGAGGAGCATCCCCGTCAAGGAAGCCAACAAGGAATGGATCATGTACTTCGATGGTGCCTTCTCGCTGCAAGGCGCCGGTGCGGGCGTACTACTTGTCGCACCCACCAGAGAGCACCTCAAGTACGTGGTTCAAATGCACTTTCCCAAGGAGCAAGCCACGAACAATACTACAGAGTATGAAGGCTTGCTTGCCGGACTCAGGATCGCGGCAGAACTTGGGATCAAGAAGCTTATTGTCAGGGGTGATTCACAGCTTGTCGTCCGCCAAGTTAACAAAGATTATCAGAGTCCGTTGATGGAAGCCTACATCGATGAAGTGAGGAAGCTAGAAGAGCATTTTGACGGCCTGCAAATGGAGCATGTTCCGAGAGCTCAGAATGACATTGCAGATGGTCTGTCAAAGTGTGCCGCACTCAAGTTGCCTGTGGAACCAGGGATTTTTGTGCTCAAGCTGACTCAACCATCTGTGTCACCATCAACTGGACAGAGCGGAAAGAGAAAGTTGGTTGCCGACGACTACTTTCCGGCAGAGCTCCCCGGAGCCGCCGCCAAGGTCCCTAGGATCAACACAAGGAGTGCTGAGGAGCAGTCTGCTCCGACAAGCCCCAGGGCTTGTTTCGTTGAAGCAGACGCTCCCGACAAGCTGTGTCCCGACACGCTTGCCGGGGAGCATCACGCTGCGGCAGGATCCCAGATTCTTGCCGTAGAAGCGGATGTTCCCGCAGCAGCATTCGCGCCTTTAGTCCTTGTCGTCGAGCCACAAGCTCCGGCATGGGCACAGCAGATCGTCCATTTCCTTCAGACAGGAGAACTTCCCGAGGAACAGGAAGAAGCAGAAAAAGTAGCCCAGCAATCAAGTATGTACCAGTTTTTTCGATGACATACTGTACAGAAAAAGATTCAACGGAGTGAAATTGAAGTGCATTTCCTGGGAAGATGGACAGGAGCTGTTGGCGGAGATACATGGAGGCATATGTGGTCACCACATTGGCGCAAGAGCACTTGCCGGCAAAGCCTTCCGGCAAGGTTTCTTCTGGCCGACAGCCCTCCAGGATGCAACTGCACAAGTAACCAAGTGTGAAGCGTGCCAGTTCCACTCCAAACAGATTCATCAGCCAGCCCAAGCTCTCCGAACAATCCCCTAGTCCTGGCCATTTTCGGGCTGGGGGCTCGACATTCTCGACCCCTTTCCCCTCGTATATAGATCACCTCGAGTGCTCCCTTACGATGAGCTAGAGCGAGAGCAGCCGCAGAAAAGATGACGCGCTGCTCCTCGAGGAAGATCGTCTTCAGGCTGCAGTACGAGCTGCTCGCTACCAGCAAGCTTTGCGCCGCTACCATAGCCGCAAAGCTAACGCCAGAAGTTTCGAGGAGGAGAGGATAGAGGTGTGGGCCGGGTGTCGTTCAAAAGAGCATGGCCTGCCGGAACACAGGCGACAGAAAAGATAAGTTGCCAAAGTTTGAGCATGATCAAGTTTTAAATTTTTAAGTTATATTCCTTGAATGTCCGTGCCTTGTATGGAAAACCTGTGCGCGGAGGAATTGACTCGTGGCCTAGTTGCGCCCTTGATTTGTTTCAAGTCCGCTCAACAATACAAGCGAGCTGCAACTAGCCCCGACAAGGTTTCTTGCCGGATGCAACACCGCCAGCGGGCTGCTGATGTTCCGCACTCAGCAAGTGTGCTTGCGACGGCAAGTTTCCCTCAAAGCGTAGGGTGAAAACATACAAGGCATGTAACAGAGTAAAGGATATAACATAGCAAGCGTCGCCCAGGGCAAAGTTATATTCCTTGAACGACCATGCCTTGTGTGTAAAACCTATGCGCGGAGGAACCGGCTCGTGGCTAAGTTGCGCCCTTGATTTGTTTCGAGTCCGCTCAACAATACAAGCGCGCTGCAACTAGCCCCGACAAGGTTTCTTGCCAGATGCAGCACCGCTAGCGGGCTGCTGATGTCCCGCACTCAGCAAGTGTGCTTGCGCCGGCAAGTTTCCCTCAAAGCATAGGGTGAAAACACACAAGGGGCGGAATCAAGTAAAGGAAGTAACATAGCAGATAGTGCCCAGAATAGAGTTATATTGCAGAAGTAACTTGTCGCGACACTGGCTAAGATGTTCTCATAACTAAAATGACAGCGACCAGGAAGAAGAAGAAGGACGAGCCGGCACCTAGACCCCGGCAAGCCAGTGTTGCCGGGGGCCACGAATATCAAGTTTCATCTGCGGCAAGCCAAGGTTGCCGGAGGCTACGATAGCAGATAAGTTTTTCGTCCCTCGTCATGCATCCTCTTATGGACTGGGAAACGCAAAGCCGCGTCCTTGAACGTTCATACCTTGTATGGAAAAAACCTGTGCGCGGAGGAACCTCCTCGCAGCTAGTTGCGCCCTTACTTCGTTTCGAGTCGGCTCAACAACCTAAGTGAGCCGCTAAGCGCCCTTACTTTGCTTCGAGTCCGCTCAACAACTTAAGCAAGCCGCTATGCGCCCTTACGTTGCTTTCGAACCCGCTCAACAACTTAAGTGCGCTGCAACTAGTTGCGGCAAGGTTTCTTGCCGGAACCGGCACCGCCAGCATGCTGCTGATGTTCCGCACTCAGCGCTCGCGGAAAGCGTGCTCCGGCACCGCCGGCAAGCTGCTGATGTTCCGCACTCAGCACTCGCGGCAAGCGTGCCCGTGCCGGCAAGTTCCCTCAAAGTGTAGGGTAAAAACATACAAGGCATAGAATCAAGTAAAGGATATGACATAGCAAGCTTCCCCTTTCCATTAAAAAAAATCCCACTCGGGTACAGTCCATAGAGGATGAAAAACATGAACGAGAGGATTACAAGTTTTAAATGCAGCTAAGGCCCGAAGGCTTACAAATTAAAAAGATAAGATGCCCGTAATCCTTTTTCTGTCCCTCTCTTCAGGAGGTAGGTCAAGGAGGCGAGAAGGGCAAAAGGGGCGCCTAGGCGAACTACGGGTGCTAGAAGACACCAAGAGAACAACCCCGGGGCCGTCCGAAGGCTGGATGGTGATGGCGGCGCCGGAAGCAGGGCTCGAAGACGGGGCAGCAGGATGTCAGCACGCTGTCGAGGGCACTATGCCCTCGTACTCCGACTTGACGGCCTTGCCGCCAACCCTCTTCCTCTTTTGCAGCCTCCCTACGCCAGCCGCCCAAGGAGACGACCCCGGGGAGTTCAAGGTGCCGGCGACGCGGATGATGGGGTCGCCGGTGACGCGCAGAGCGGCGCCCAACACCTAGTCGGACCCGCCACTCCGCCGCCCGCTACCCTCGTCGTTGCTGTCGCTCTCCTCCTCGTCACTCTCGCTCGAGGGGGAGTCTTCGCTATCGGAGGAGCTGTCCACGCAGCACCTCGCCCGGATGCCGGAGTCCCCGAAGACCTTGACGGAGAGGAGGTCGCCTCCATTAACTTAAAATGGAGGGTAAACCCCGCCGTCAGGCTGTGGATGCGGGCGAACATCTTCCATCCACGATCAAGATACATCACGCTTGGGGCTGGGGATACAACGTGGACTCGCGTGCTGCTGATCCCACAGCCCCTCATGTGCAATCTCAACGTCTCGGGCGGTTCCGGCTCCATCGCGCTTGCAAACGGAGCTGGAAGACGGAGGCGACGACGAGGCGCCCGGCGTAGCTTGACGAAGAACTCGCAAGGGTCGTCCCCCGTATGGACCGCCGCGAGGAGAGGAGCCGCCGGCGGAGGCGGAGATACTGCGCCGCCCTGACCGCCTCTTCCCCGAGCGCCTCGGCCTCGTCCTCGACCTCGACCGCGACCTTGCCCCCTCCCTCTTCCCCTTGTGGCTGGCTCTACCACCACGGGCGTGGAATAGGGAGGGATGCGCTGCCTGGCGGCGACCCTCGCCGCCACCGATGAAGGACCAGGGTTCCCTTTCTCCATGGCGAATGGGAGAAAGGGGAACAGAAGATTGGAGAAAGGAGAAGATGAGAGAGTGCGGGTTTCGGCGCCCCCCTCCCGCTCTTCTTAAAGAAGCGAGGTGGGGGCTTGACTGCCCCGCTCAGCGAATCAGGGCACGGGAGGAGCAGGGAATCGGGGCCGACCCGCTGCCTCCGCCCGTGACGGCTCATTTTTCCACTTCCACCGCCCACGACCCCGAGTGCATGGGATCCGCGTGGCGGGGATGCAGAACCAAGGCGACAGATGAGGTGACCTCGCCCCTCCCCATGGTCACGGGTGGGGGGAGGACGCCTCGAAAATCGTGCATGCCACCCACGTCTCCCACGACACCGCGATTGACGCGTGCCGTTGCGAGGGGGGGCGTGGTGGGCACAGAGTCAGATTTAGTGTGGACCCAGGCCGCGCGTGCCCGTGCACTGTTTTGGCCCTGGCCCAACAGCGCTCGGCACCGTGTATGGCCTAGGCCCGGGGGCTCCTGTCGGTGTACTAAAGTAGGGGTACCTTAGTATCCCGAACTTGTGCACGGGCAGTCGCAGCGTCCCGCGGCAAGGCTTGCCGGGCGTCCGCCAAGATCCTCCACGACTACTTTGATGCCATTCAAGATCGAAGTACTCAAACTCAGGCCCCGGCAAGAGGAGCTTGCCGGGAAGGACAACCAAGGCCCCGGCAAGAGAAGCTGGCCGGGAAGAATACGAGGCCCCGGCAAGAGGAGCTTGCCGGGAAGGCCAGCTAAGGCACTTCAAGAAACTTGCCGCAACGCCCCGCGCGTCCCGGCAAGGCCCGGCGAGCGGCAAGCTTGCTGGTGCGACAAGACAAGGGCCGCGGCAAGGCACTTGCCGCGGCAAGGCTGCCACCCTGCGCCCACGCTCCAGCGCATCCAACGACGTGTCGCCACAAGATCGGTCCTGGTGCACGTGGCGGGTAGCTGTGCTGCATGGCGGTGCGAGGTGGCAAGCGAAGCTGACAAGGAGGCCATCGTGGCAATCGGTGGCGCCTCTAATGGTCGTTTCCTTGCACTATTGGGGCGACCGGACGGGCATTAAATGCCCTTGTCCCCTGCTGTTAGAGTTAGGTAGGGGACACTGTTGGTAGTAGTTGTACCAACCCGCGTTTTTACCTTTCTACCCCTCTTTCTACGCTGCCACCTGTCGGTGACCCCTTTAGCCTATTAAAAGGAGGCCCATGCGCACGTAGAGGGGGTTCGGAATTTTGGTTCCACAGCTTGGGGGTTCGGCTGATTCGACGCCGCGCCCGCTCTCTCGAGCGAGAACAGAATACAAGACATAAAGCAGCAGTAGGAGTTTTATCTCTCCGGAGAGCTCCGAAGCTGGGTAAAAATCCCCCGCGCGCTCCCTTGCCTTGATCTGCTCTACGTGCGCCCTCCGCTCCCTTGCCGGACTAAAAGGGGCCGCCTACCACATAGGTGCTCGTGCTCCTCATTCCCCACGACAATGGATAGCTGGGAGTGGGCCGCGGTGGGTGGTGCAGGTAGTTGGGCTCGGGGTCGCTGGAAAAGGCGCCGACGACGTGTTTGGCGGCGGCCGGAGCTCGGGTTTGCACGGGCGCGGCGAGGCGGAGCACAAGGAGCTCAACCAAGGGCATGGACGGCGTCGTTGGGTCACCAGGAGCAGGTCTGTGCCACTGGGGCGAGCAAGCGAAGCTCGGGAGCGCGTGGCTCAACGTCCATGGCGGCGGCGGCTTCGGTCGTCGGTGAACTAGGAGCCACGGTGTGGAAACGGGACAACAGAGAGGGGGGTTCGAGGGAGAGGCTTACGGCGGTTGCAACGGTGCGGACGGCGAGCTCGGGGAAGGCCGGAGCTGAGCAGGGCGGCGAGGTCGATCTCCGGCGGCCGAGGAGGGGAAAAGCCTCGGTGGCGGCGTTGCAGCGTGTCCGGGGCCTCGTGGGTCGTCGAGGAGGTCGGGGACATCGAGACGGATCTCGCAGGCACGGCGAGGGGTCGAGGGGGAGGCAGTGGCCGCGGCTATGGCGAACGGCGGCGGCGGTGGCTCTCGGGTGCGTGCGAGAGGAGAGCCAGGGAGGGAGAGAAGCTCGGTGGACAGAGTGGAGGGATTCCAGGGGGGTCGGGGAGATGACGTGGAGGTCGTCCAGGCGTCCAGGGGCGCGGGCGGCAAGCAGGAGGTGGCGCACGGCGGTGCGCGCGCGTCGGGCACGCGCCCGTCCTCCTGGCAAAGGAGGAAGACGACAGGAGGGTGGCGGTTGGTGGGCTGGGCCAACCACTTGGGCCGCCAGGTGGGCTGGCCAGGTGGTCCGCGCAGGTGAGGCCAGGTAACAGACATAGGAACGAAGAAGGACACATGCCGGCCAGCCTAAGTGTTCCGGAGCAGTAGCAAGCTACCATGGCTCAGTGGAAACACTAGGAGACATTTCCCGGTAAGAGAGGCTACTTAGGATAAACAACTAGATAGTCAGATCCCACACATACCAAGCATTTCAATAACATACACACAATATGCTCGATATGTGCAAATACAACATGGCATCACAACATGACTCTACAACTCAAGTATTATTCAATAGGCTCCGAGGAGCGAGATATTACAAACATGGGTCTCATGACCCAACACTCAGAGCATACAAGTCAAGCACAAGCGGAAGCTTAACATGTCTGAGTACACACAACTATAAATGAAAAAGGCTGAAAAGCCTGACTATCTACCAGATCTTGCCGAGGGCACAAGATCATAGCTGAGGTAACAAGCTAAACGTCGAAGTCCATGCGGAACTACTAGTGAGACTGAAGTCTCTCTGCAAAAACATAAAATAGGCAAACGTGAGTACAAATGTACCCAGCAAGACTTACATCAGAACTAACTACATATGCATCATTATCAACAAAGGGGGTGGTGGAGTTTGACTGCAGCAAGCCAGCTTTGACTCGGTGGCTATCCTGAACTACGACTGCAAGTAACTGTTTTGAGGTGGCGCACACGAGTCCACATATTCACCATATCAATACACCACTATGGATCCGCTCCCGTCTCCCTACGAGAACGCCATCCATAGCACTCATGCTTATCTTGCGTATTTTAGAGTATCCACTTTCACTTGTCTATGAACTATGCAAGGGGTCCAAGTTTCCATATCCGAGGAATCCGGCTATTCGAATAGATAATGATAACCCTGCAGGGGTGTACTTCTTCACACACGCTCTCGCCACTTATCGCCCTGTACACGTCATGTACCTCGGCAACCTTCAAGCGGAAGCCGGGCGAGGGAGTCGGCCACGACCTGACTAACCACACAAGTCTCTCGTCCAGGTTTATCGCCTATTCGGGTTCCATCCGCAAGGAGATCCGGCCGGGGTGAGCAGGGTTCCCAAGCCCACCATCCGGGTGCCACTTGGTACACCGTGCCACTGTGCCTAGTCTGTCCCAAGCCCACCTGTACCGGGTGCCACTTGGTAGACTACTAACACTACCTACAAACACCAGAAACTAGTTGCAACTCCTGGACAGATATCAAGTTGATTAATAAGTCGAAAGGGGCACTTAAGCATTCCAATGCGTGGTAGTAACTGTTCATGGATCACAAACACAGAACTCAGTTCCTGAGGATGGCTACAATGAGACAACCCACCATGTAATCCTACATGGCCTCTCACCGCTACCTTTACCAAATCGTGTTCACACACTTAGCTCTCAACAGTAGGACATGTTCACCACATTCCAATTCATCCCGATGAATCAGACCTGACACAACTCTAAGCAATAGCAGGCATGACAAACAAGCATGAATGAGTAGGCACATCAGGGCTCAAACAACTCCTACTCATACTAGTGGGTTTCATCTATTTACTGTGGCAATGACAGGTCATGCAGAGGATAAAGGGGTTCAACTACCGCATCAAGTAACAGTTGTATCGTTGTTGTCCTAATGCAGTAAAATAGAGCAGGAGCGAGAGAGTGGGATTGTATCGTAATGAACAAGGGGGTTTTGCTTGCCTGGCACTTCCGAAGATAATATAGCTCTTCATCAGTGTCATCGATCACGTCGTCGGTACGTCGTCTACTGAGAGGGGACAAACACCGGCAAACAAGGAAGAACAAAATCAATGCAATGCACAATATGATGCATGATCATGACATGGCAATATGCTGTGATTTGAGCTAATGCAACTAGCAGCAAGTTAAATGGAGTTGGTTTGAACCCTAGGATCAAATTCAAACTCCACATGTGATTATTTAAATGCCATTCATATGATTTGTCCTAAACAGCAGCTATAAGTTGTTCTAACATGCATGAAAATGGTACAGATGGATAGATTGGATTTTTCTGATCATTTTTCATATATAATTTATTTCATTTGGAGTTACGGTTGAATTTCTATGATTTTTAGAAATTTAGGATATTTTCTGATAATAATAAATCATTTAAGATTTATTTAAATTCCAGAAAGGAATTAATGCATCGGCATGACCTCACAGTGATGTCAGCAGGTTAACGGCTCGGTCCAGGTCAAACCTGACGTGTGGGGATCACACGTCAGTGACACAGTTAACTAACCTAAGTTTAATTAGAGCCTGGGCCCGCATGTCAATGTCCTATCTACTTAACTAAGTTAGTTAACACTAACTTAACCTGGTACTAATTAAACAGGGGGCCTGGGCCCACACGTCAGTCCGGCGAGGTCAAAGGGTCAAACCCCCTGGTCGGCGGGGTCAACTCGCCGGTGTTTAGCCGCCGGCGAGGCTAAACGCGGCGGTGCAGTTGCGGGTTTCACGTATAGGGCACCGTTCGGGGCGCCGTTGGGCTCTATGGATAGCTGGGAGTGGGCCGCAGCGGGTGGTGCAGGTAGTTGGGCTCGGGGTCGCCGAAAAAGGCGCCGGCGACGTGTTTGGCGGCGGCCGGAGCTCGGGTTTGCACGGGCGCGGCGAGGCGGAGCACAAGGAGCTCAACCAAGGGCATGGACGGCGTCGTTGGGTCACCAGGAGCAGGTCTGTGCACTGGGGCGAGCAAGCGAAGCTCGGGAGCGCGTGGCTCAACGTCCATGGCGGCGGCTTTGGTCGTCGGTGAACTAGGAGCCATAGTGTGAAAACAGGACAACAGAGAGGGGGGGTTTGAGGGAGAGGCTTACGGCGGTTGCAACGGTGTGGACGGCGAGCTCGAGGAAGGCCGGAGCTGAGCGGGGCGGCGAGGTCGATCTCCGGCGGCCGAGGAGGGGAAAAGCCTCGGTGGAGGCGTCGCAGCGTGTCTGGGTCCTCGTGGATCGTCGAGGAGGTCGGGGACGTCGAGACGGATCTCGCAGGCACGGCGAGGGGTCGAGGGGGAGGCAGTGGCCGCGGCTATGGCGAACGGTGGCGGTGGTGGCTCTCGGGTGCGTGCGAGAGGAGAGCCAGGGAGGGAGAGAAGCTCGATGGAGAGAGTGGAGGGATTCCAGGGGGGTCGGGGCGACGACGTGGAGGTCATCCAGGCGTCCAGGGGTGCGGGTGGCAAGCAGGAGGTGGCGCACGGCGGTGCGCGCGCGTCGGGCACGCGCCCGTCCTCCTGGCAAAGGAGGAAGACGATAGGAGGGTGGCGGTTGGTGGGCTGGGCCAGCCACTTGGGCCGCCAGGTGGGCTGGCCAGGTGGTCCGCGCAGGTGAGGCCAGGTAACAGGATTTTCATTTGTTTCTGTTTTAATTTTATTTCTGTAGGTTTGTTGCATTTCTAAAAATACCTAGGCAACTCTAAAAATCACCAAACTGCACATGGCCACTACCTGGAATATATCCAGCATGGGACATTTTAGTTTGGGGTTATTTGAGCATTTGAAATATTTTATATAATTTAAATGCCCAAACTCAAATAACTAAAGATTTATTCCAGTGACCTTAGAGTGACCTAGGAATCTGTGCATCACTTTTGACAGTGGTTTAAGACCAAGCCAGAGGTGATGAACATTTTAGAAGGGCATTTCAGGTTCATTGAGAATACTTTTATTTGAACCTGGTTGATTTGATCTGGTGCTAGGGTTTGAGCAATCCCCATTTCAAATTTAATAGAAATTTAAACATGATGCAACACAAGACTAGCTAACCCAGAGCAGGCCAGAACCAGGGATGTGACAAATGATCTATTTGATCGGTTGCAAGGAGCTAAGGTGTTTTCCAAGATCGATTTGCGATCAGGGTACCATCAGTTGAAGATTCGGGAGCTAGATATACCGAAGACGGCTTTTACCACCAGGTATAGGCTATATGAGTACACCGTTATGTCATTTGGTCTGACTAACGCCCCAGCCTATTTTATGAACATGATGAACAAAGTGTTTATGGAGTTTTTGGATAAGTTCGTCGTGGTGTTCATTGATGATATTTTGGTTTATTCGAAGAATGAAGAGGAACATAAGGAACACTTGCGTTTGGTACTCGAGAAGCTCAGAGAACATCAGCTATACGCAAAGTTCAACAAGTGTGAGTTTTGGTTGAAGGAAGTTGGATTTCTCGGACATGTTATATCCGGAGAAGGTATCGCAGTATACCCCACTAAAATTGTCACTGTGACTAACTGGGAAGCACCAACAACTGTTGGAGAGATCAGAAGTTTCCTTGGACTCGCAGGATACTACCGGAGGTTCATTGAAAATTTCTCGAAGATTGCGAAGCCTATGACAGAGTTGTTGAAGAAGGATACCAAGTTCATTTGGACTGAGGAGTGTGAGGCTAGTTTCCAAGAGTTGAAGAAACGTTTGGTTACCTCACCAGTATTAATTCTGCCAGATCAGACCAAGGATTATCAAGTGTATTGCGATGCTTCATGTCGAGGACTTGGAGCAGTGCTTATGCAGGAGGGAAGAGTTGTTTCGTATGCTTCACGACAACTTAAGCCTCATGAGTTGAACTATGCTACTCATGATTTGGAGTTAGCAGCCGTAGTGCATGCACTGAAAACGTGGAGACATTTTCTCATTGGAAATCATTGTGAGGTGTACACGGATCACAAGAGTTTGAAGTACATCTTCACGCAGAAGGAGTTAAATCTCAGGCAGACGAGATGTTTGGAGCTTATTAAGGATTATCATATGAGATTGCATTATCACCCCGGGAAGGCTAACGTTGTAGCAGACGCGTTGAGCCGTAAGAGCCACGTCAATACACTAATGATGGGAGGAATACCCAAGGAGTTAGCCGAGGATCTTCATGATCTATGTTTGGCAATATTTTCGAAAGGCTATGTAGCAGGATTAGAGATTCAGTCAACTTTGATGGATAAAATCAGAGAAGCTCAAAAGGCAGATAAGGAAGTTGCTTCCATTAAGGAACGGATGAGCAAAGGAGAGGCTAAAGGATTTCGTGAGGATGAGCACGATACCTTATGGTTTGAGGACCGTGTTTATGTGCCCAATGACCCGGAGATCAGGAAGTTGATTATGCAAGAGGCACATGATTCACCATATTGTCGGTGTACTAGAGTAGGGGTACCCTAGTATCCCGAACTTGTGCACGGGCAGTTGCAGCACCCCGCGGCAAGGCTTGCCTGGTGACCGCCAAGGTCCTCCGTGGTTCCTTTGGAGCCATTAAAGAACAAAGTGTTTAAGCCAAGGAGACAAGGCCCCGGCAAGAGGAGCTCGCCGGGAAGGCCAATCAAGGTATCTCAAGGAACTTGTCGCGACGCGCCTCGCGTCCCGGCAAGGCCCGGCAAGCGACAAGCTTCCGGACGCGACAAGACAACGACCGCGGCAAGGCACTTGCCGCGGCAAGCTACCACTCTGTACTCGCGCTCCAGCACATCCACCAACGTGTCGCCCTGAGGCCTTTCCAGGTGCGCGTGGCAAGAGGCTGTGCAGCCAGCAGTGCGAAGGTGGCAATCGACGCTGACAAGATTACCATCGTGGCAAGTGGTGGCGTCCCTGGCGGTCCCTTTTCTGCACTGTTTGAGCAACACAGACGAGCATTTAATGCCTTTGTCCCCTGCCGTCAGGGTTAGGTAGGATACACTATACAAGTAGTTGTACCAACCGCAATTCCTTTCCAGTTTACCCTTGTCTACGTTGCCACCTGTCGGTGACCCCTTTAGCATATAAAAGGAGGCCCATGCGCAACGTAGAGGGGGGTTCGAAGGGTTTGAGGCCAGAAAACATTCACGCTCGGTCTCGTTGGTAGCTAGAGTGTACTGTAGCATTCAGCGCTCCCGAGCAAGAACACAATACCATCAGACATGCAGCAGTAGGAGTATTATCTCTCCGGAGAGCTCCGAAGCTAGGTAAATCGCTCGTGTGCTTCGCCTCGATCTGCTCTTCACGCGATCTCCGCCCCCCGCCGAACCGAAAGGGGCCCGGTCCGCCGGCCCCATAGGTTTCCATTCCCACGACATCTATGGAGCGCCAGGTAGGGGGCGTCGAGGTTGTGTGAACCTGATCCGGCATTCACGCGAGCTAGATCTTCATCATCTTCATTGACATGCCACCGAAGAAGAAGGCTTCGGAGGTGGCTGCTCCGTCCACGTCGATCCCACCGCCGCCGGAGCAAACGGGTGGTGGGGTAGACACCGGCGGAAGAACGGGCGTCGACGAGGGAGCTCACGGTGCTGCCAGGTCCAAGGACAAGGCTGCACAGACCTCGGCATCCGTACATGCACCGCGCCCATCTCAGGAGGTGCGGGACCAATAGCGTCATGGTACTCGCAGTACCATACGTTCGTTGGACCGAGATCGAGCTGGTGGATCTCGGGAAGCTCAAGACCAGCATGCGCACCAACGTGCTGGCACGAGCAAGACACGGTCGCCTGGACGGGATGCTGCTCCTTCTAACATAGTTAGAAGTCCGAGCATATCCCGCTCCTCGCACCGTTCGCCACTGCCACCCTCCACTCCAGCAGAAGCTCTGGCACGAGCTCAACTGCTCCTGGATTACCCTCCAACGGCGGACAAGATCGATGAATGGAGGGCCACCATTCAGAGTCTCATCGGCTTCGCCAACGGCGACACTCCATGGCAGCCGAATGCACCGCAGCCACGGCAAGACTGCCAGGCACAGGCCGATGGCGACAAAATCGGTGGGGGTGCAACCACCATGCACTCTCCACCCCGAAGGTCAAGATCGCCGACTCGCCGGATCAACCTCGACAACGACTCCACCGTGTCATCGGATCCACGAGCTCGTCACGATCAGCGCCAAGTTCTTCACGAACGGCAGCAAGAAGACGCTCGTACTCGCATCGAGCGTCGAAGAGAAGCGCGGCGTCAATCGGACCAGCGCGCTGGGCCCACTGTCGACATGCATGCGCCAGGGGAACCAGGCGACTTGCCGTACGCTGTAGGTTGCCCTGCGTTCACTCGTGAGCTGCGGCAAGTCTAGTGGCCCAGCACGAAGAATTTCAAGCCCGACATACCAGAGAAGTACGACAGCAAGTCGCATCCGTCGGAGTTCCTCAGCATCTACACCATTGCGGTGCAGGCTGCCGGGGGACGAGATGACAAGATCCTTGCCAACTACTTCCCACTGGTGCTCAAGCCCAATGTCAGGTCCTGGGTCATGCACTTGCCGGACAACTCCATATCCTCCTGGGCAGATTTATGCCATCAGTTTGTCGGCGCCTTTACAGGCGGCCACAAGCCTCATGGCCAAGAGAGCAACCTTCATCTGCTCTCCCAGAAGGAAGGAGAGTCCCTGCGCAAGTTCTTCCAGAGATTTAGCCGTGTACAGCATAACATCCCAGATGTCCACCCTGCCGCGGTCATCAGCGCGTTCCGTCAGAACATGCGAAACCGCAGGATGCGGGAGGAGATGGCGATGTGCAAGATCAAGGACGTCAGTGAGCTATATGCCCTGGCCGACAAGTGTGCACGTGCTGAGGAAGGGAGGAGACTCCCTGGAGAGAACACAGGAGCAGGAGGATCTGATAGTGAGGATGCTGCCCCGACAAGGAAAAACCGGTGGCGGAACAACAGGAAGAAGAAAGGCAAAGATGTGCTAGTCGTTGAGCAGTCCGGCAATGAAGGTGGCGCCAAGAACACTGTGGCGGCCGCCGACAAGCAGGACGGCACCGACAAGCAGTACTGCAAGATCCACCACACCAAGGGCCATGATCTCTAGAGCTGCAAGAAGGTCGCCGCTGAGGAAGCAACGACATGGGAGAGAGACGCCGTGGATGATGTGGCCGGCGACGGCGTCGTCAATGGAGACCCGCCATGTCTGCTCGGTATCAAGCACCGACATCCACGTGAGATCGAATAAAAGATAAAATGCAGCAGTGAGTGCAGAACCTACTTGGTGGCGCCGAGTTGGCCTTGGCTTCATCGGAGGAATTTGTGAGGGTGCTGCGGTTCCGTTGTGGCAAATCAAGTCGGCGCTGTGGGGATTGAGGTGGCGCGATAGACGAGGCGAACGTCGGGGAAGCTCCTTGGAGGTGGAGGACAGGGCGACTGATCCAGCGGGACGACGAGATCGACAACGGATCCTCATCCGATGTGCTGGATGAGGGACGGCGAGCTGTTGCATTGGACGACGTAGTCGGGGAAGAGTCTCCGGCTGGGTGGCGGTCGGGAGGCCGATGGAGGAGCGTGGGGTTTCGGGGGTATTGGTGGCCTCGGTTTACGAATGGGGGGGTGAAGGGGAAGGGGGAGCCAAGCTTAGGGACGCTCTTGTCCGAAATGTAGGGTAAGTTACTAGCGAACCCCCATCGATTTTGACACCACGACGTGGAGCTTCATTTCTGGCTGAGGGGTAGAAGGGGCATTTCGCGTGTCTAGGCTGCGGGACCAATTTCGGATGAGGAGGGAGTTCTCGCGCGCGTCGAACTTTTGGGATAACAAGGCACGGCGCGGATTGAAGAGGCGGGAGTTTCAAAACAGGTGAGACAAAATATACTCGAGCTTGAAAATTAAGGATAACAAGGTGCGGATTCCTTGTTCGGCAGAACAAACTTAACATGTAAAAAAACAATTCATACAAGACAAAATAGAGTCATGTCCCCTTTTACTATATCGGTATAGATGCCATTGAAAAAACTACAATAAAAATGTAAACAAAATCGGGAGAATAAGATTACCCTGCACAGTACATAATCGATTCGCACATCCCTCAACAACAACAAAAAAGAAATCAATTCCCACCAAAAGAAAGAGTAATGTCCCTTTTTATATGATTACAAATGCTAGGATCTCGAATTTCAATTTTTGAATCCACATTATGTTGAATTCGAGTATATAGTTAGGTGACCTTGCGGTTTATAATTTATGTAGTCATACATTTTGATCTTCCATTATATATGAACATTTTACTCCAACATGTGAACATATATATTGTCGTCTACCATATGGACTAAATTTGAATCAATGAGTGTCCTGTTAAATTTTGGAATTATTTTGGGTTGGTTTGGCCTTTTTATACATTAATTGAGTTTCTGGACTTTTAATGTGCATAATCTAAATATGAACTGCATGCACATGCTCTGGTGCACCAAAGTTGGTTAAAAAATCACATGTGTGTCCTTGGTTGAATTTCTAGGTCCCATGGAAGATATGAGAATGAAATTCAAACATCTGGGCGTCGTGACACGACCGAGAACATCAAGAAACTTAGATTTTAAATTCATGTAAATCCAAAACTCGCATGGAAATCATGAAACTTGGCATGGTGTCATGTCATGGCACTAACATGTTGTGGTAAACAATTGGGCCGATTTGGAAGCTCGTGGTTCCAAGAGGGAATGTGCCACCTTTGAGTGTGAAACGATATACGTTGCCCCCCTGGTGAGTTTCTAACAAAGGCAACATAGAACTACATGGGTGCCAAATTTTGGAATTATTCCGGGTTCGTTTGTTGTTTTTTATACATTATTGAGTTTCTGGTCATTTAATGTGCATAAGTCAAATTTGAACTACAAGCACATGCTCTCGTGCACCAAAGTTGGTTGAAAAATCACATTTGTGTCCTCGGGTGAATATCTAGGTCCCATGCAAGAAATGAGAATAAAATTCAAACATCTGGGCATCGTGGCTCGGCCGAGAACATTGAGAAACTTTGTTTTAAAATTCTTGTAAATCCAAAACACGTCTGAAAACATGAAACTTGGCATGGGTGTCATGTCATGGTACTACCATGTTCTGGTAAAAAAATTGGCCGAATAGGAACAGATTTTGGTATAAGCTTCTTGCAAACCGAAGCTTCTCTCAAGAAGGCTCGTGGTTCTGAGAGGGAACGTGCCAACTTTGAGTGCGAAACGATATACGCTGTCCCCCTTCAGTTTATTTACAAAGGCAACATAGAACTACATGAGTGCCCTGTAAATTTTGGAATTATTCCGGCTTCGTTTGGCCTTATTTAAACATTAATTGAGTTTTTGGTCATTTAATGTGCATAATTCAAATTTGAACTACAATCACATGCTCCCGTGCACCAAAGTTGGTTGAAAAATCACAATTGTGTCCTCGGGTGAATTTCTATGTCGTGGAAAACGAGCACCTATGGGGCAGGGCCCCTTTCGGTCCGGCAAGGGAGCGGAGAGCGCACAAAGAGCGGATCGAGGCGAAGCACGCGAGGGATTTTTACCCAGCTTCGGAGCTCTCCGGAGAGATAATACTCCTACTGCTGCTTTGTGATTGTATTCTGTTCTTGCTTGAGAGCGTGAGAGTGGTATAGTCTCGAATGAGTCGAACCCCCTCTACGTTGCGCATGGGCCTCCTTTTATAGGCTAAAGGGGTCACCGACAGGTGGCAACGCAGGCAAGGGTACAAATGTAAAAAGGGTGGTTGGTACAACTGCCATCTACAGTGCACCCTACCTAACTCTGATGGTAGGGGACAAGGGCATTTAATGCCCGTCTGCGTCGCCTAAACAGTGCAGAAAAGCGATCGTTAGGGGTGCCATCTCTTGCCACGATGGCCTTCTCGTCATCTCCTCTTGCCACCTCGCACCGCTTGGCTGCACAGCTTCCCGCCACGTGCGCCTGGAACGATCCTGTGGCGACACGTCGACGGATGCGCTGGAGCATGGGCACGGAGCGGTGGCTTCGCCGCGGCAAGCGCCTTGCCGCGGTCGTTGTCTTGTCGCACCCGAAAGCTTGTCGCTCGTCGGGTCTTGCCGGGACGCGCGGCGCGTCGCGGCAAGTTCTTTGCAGTGCCTTGGTTGGTCCTCTCGGCAAGCTCCTCTTGCCGGGGCCTTGTCCTTCCCAGCAAGCTCCTCTTGCCGGAGTCTTGTCTTCCTAATTAAAACACTTTGTTCTTGAATGGCATCAATTGGAACTACGGAGGATCTTGGCGGATGCCCGGCAAGCCTTGCCGCAGGACGCTGCGACTGCCCGTGCACAAGTTCGGGATACTAAGGTACCCCTACTTTAGTACACCGACAGGAGCCCCCGGGCCTGGGCCACACACGGTGCCGAGCGCTGTTGCGCCAGGCCCAAAACAGGGCACGGGCACACGCGGCCTGGGTTCACACCAAATCTAGCTCCGTATCCACCACGCCCTCCCGTAACAGCACGCGTCAAATGCGGCGTCATGGGTGAGATCGTGGGGGATTCTTTAATCGAAAAAGGCGTAACGTTCGCCTCCTCCTCTTTATAAGCAGGGGAAACAGGGGCCGTTCCCCCACCTTCGCCACTTGCAGTTGCTTCCTCAGGAATTTCGGCCGCTCCCCTCCGCTTCTCAAAGCCAAAAGAGAGCAGCGCTCCGCCACCCGTCGCCGCCGTCGCCGCCAACGCCCCCGCTCTCCCCCACCGCCTCCGCCATGGCTCCGAAGACCGGGAAGGGTGCGAAGTCGGCCGAGGCGCTGCGGCTTGAGGCGCTGCACAAGGAGTGAGCACTTCCCCCCCCCCCCCCGAGCTCACCGCTAAGGAGCTGCGGGAGTGGTTCTATCTCTTCTGGTCGACGGAGATGCGGGCGCATCCGCGCATGCAGGTAATCTCCGCCGAAGCTTCTACCTCGAAACGGTGTCCAAAAGGATACTACTTCTTTCCCTTGTTCTTCTATTGCGGGCTCTGCCCGCCCTTTTCTGATTTCTTCTGCGATATCATGAATACCTACGGGTTTCATCTCCTTGACTTCACCCCCAACGCCATTCTGACCATGGCGGTTTTCGCACACCTCTACGAGAACTTCATCAGAATCCACCCAAATGTTGCCCTTTTTCGCCACTACTTCATGCCCCGGGCCGAGAAAGGAGAGCCCTTAGCTGGCGGGATCGCCTGGATCTCGAGGGTCGGCATGAAGGAGGTGTATCTGGAGGGGGAGCTCCGTAGCAAATGGGAGGAGTGGAGAGCGGAGTGGTGTTGGATTGTTGATGAGAACCCGCATCCATTCACCAACTTGCGCCAAGCCCGAGTAGTGTGCGGCAGTGACTGGAGCGCCCTGGCGGCGGACGATGCTAGATTGAAGATCGCCACCACCCGGATCTTGCGGCTCAGGCTTGCCGGGCTCACTGTGGGGGCTGTTGGCACGGACTTCCTTCGTCGCCGTATCGCCCCTCTACAGGAGAGGGGGAGACCCGCCTGGTTGTTTGGGGGTCCGGCGGATATCATGAGGCTGCGCCCAGGCCTCAATTTTAACTTTACTGTCATGGAGTTGGATGGGACGCTGAAGGAGCTGTTCAAGCACGACCCCAACCATCCCGAGTCGTTCAGGCTGCCGCAGGGCATCGTCCCGTTGTGCAATAACTCCCAGCTCGACCGCATCCGTGCAATGATGCTGGAATGCGACTCGCATGGGATTATCCCAACTTGGCAGGAGCCCGCCGATGACGTCGTGCAGCAATTCTTCGACAATTTGGTGGAGGTGGCGGTCCGCGCCGACGAGCAGAGGCTTCTCACCCACGACACCACTGACGATGAGATGCGGCGCATCGCCACCAAGGCGGAGGAGGCGGCGGCGGCCACCGCCGCGGGCGAGTTTGGTTTTACTTTGGAGGAGGCAGAGGCAGCCGAGACGGCAAGCCTTGCCGACCGAGAGGATCTTGGCAGGGAGGTCGTTGGCGAGGGAGAGCCCGAAGCCGAAGCGAGCGAGCCTGCCGGGAGCGCAAGTGGCCAACCGTCTTCAAGCAACTTGCCGCAGACGGAGCCCTCATTGCAGCCCCCAGCTCAACCAAGAAGGCGCCTCCGCAGGACCGGGGACACAGCAGGGCGGCAGACGGGCCAACAGCCGCCGCGCCATGGGACACGCCCCACCGCGCCAAGCACCGTTGCCACGGGAGCATCTCACGCCGCTCCGGCAACTGGGGCGAGGTTTTCTCGGGCCGCCGCTTCCGATCCTGCCGCAGCTTCCGCCAAGCGTCCAAGGGAGCCTACTCCTCCGCCTCGTCGTGCTGAAAGGGTGCCGGACTTTTATCTCTCCGCGCTCAGCTCCGACGAGGAGGAAGAAGAGGAGGACGAGTAAGTCTTTTGTTTTTGTTGTACTTATGGTTCTTCAATTCTTGCTATTTCTTGTCTTGTTTCTGATCTGCCTTCTTCTGAACCTTGTTCCTTTTCAGGACTCTGGCCCAGAGAGCGGCGAAGAGGGCCAAGGTCCCCGTGGTTGTCATCGAGGATGATCCTGTTGTGGCAACAGAGGACGCATCCGAGACCACCTTGTCGGACCCGGCAATCTCTCCCCGACGCAGCCCCCGGCGCAGCCCCCAGCGTAAGTTCGCAATTTCACTTCCCGCTGTCAGGCGCACATGGGCATTCTTTCCTTGCTGATATCTTGTTTATTGGTTCGCTTGTGTAGGAGCAGAACAGGCTCACCAGGAACAACCAGAAGCTGCCCCTGAAGTGCTATCTGCTTCGACTATGCCGCCAAGAGGTGATTCTCCAGCAAGGGAGCGCTCTCCGGCAAGGGAGAGGTCCCCGGCAAGGGAGGAGTCTCCGGTAAGGGGCATCACCAGCGACCCTCCGGTGGTGGAGCCCATGACCGTGGATCCCAGTACTGGTAATTTCCCTTGCTTGAAACTTCCCTTGGGTTCTTCTTCTTCTGGTCTTCTTTTTTTTTCTTTTCCTGTCTTCAGATCCTCCCTCCTCGGAGCCGATGGAGACTGAGGCCACCGACGAGGAGAACGTGCGCGGCAATGTTGACGAAGCCGCTGCCACCGAGGAAGGGGCCGGCGCTGATGATCCTGCCGACGAAGAGGCCGCCAAGGCTGCTGGCGCTGGAGCTGGCGAGGGATCCGGCGATCATACTAACGACCCTGGGGCCGCAGGAGCGTAGGACGCTACACCGACCACCGATCCCTCCGCCGCTGACACAGCGCCAAGCTCCGAAGAGCCCCAGCACGGCGCCTACTTGAAGGCCGGCGAAGGTGTCTTCATCAAGCTCCCCTGGGAATCAAGCTCCAGGGCGCCGGTCGAGGGAGAGACTTTTGACGGAGAAGTGCTCGCCTCCGCTGGGCTGACAGTGGTGGTCGTGCCAAGCAGCAGCAGCGGCAAGTCTGAGGAGGAGCAGCTGCTCCGGAAGTTAGTGTCACTCTACCGCGCCCGCCAAGCGAAACTGGAGTCCCGGGAAGCGCTTGTCGCGCAGGCTGGAGTGGACATAGAGAAGCACGCGGAGGAGCTCCAGAGCCGCAACCAAGAAGCTCTCCGGGCCATTGCAGAGGAGCGGGCGCAGCTTGTCGAAGCGCGGAAGGCTTTCATCCTCGAGAAAGCAAAAGCCGAAGAGCAACAGCGGCTTGCCGCCGAGGAGTTATCCGTGCGGGAAGGAGAGCTGACGCAGAAGAAGGTCAACTTGGACAGCTATGAGGAGGAGCTCGCTGCATGTGAGGAGACACTTGGCGGAGCCCTTAAGGAAGCGAAAGACGCTGCTGCAGCTACCGAGGCCGCCAAGAAGGAGCTGGAGGTGAGGGTGATAGAGCTGGAAGCCACCCTCAAGTCAAAGAATGAAGAGCTTGCCATGCTCCAGCGCAAGCGCGAGAAGGACGCCCTTGCCCATGGTGAGCTGCAGGGTCGTCTCTCTGAGAAGGGCACGGAGCTGAGCGCCGCCAAGGACGCCAATGCCGATCTCGAGCTGAAGCTGGCCACGCTGACGGAGACGCTGGACGGCGCCAAGAAGCGGGAGGAGGACTTGAAGCAGGAGAGCAAGGCCAATGAGGCGCTGCTGACGAGGGCCGCCGAAACCCAGAACACCTTCAGGGCTACCGTGGAGCTATGGACGGAAGGCCTCGTCAACATCGCCGCAGTCATCGACGAGGAGCTGGCGCAGCTGGATTTGGAGGGTTTTGGGTACTCTTCTGATGAGAACCTCCAGCCCAGCGCCAAGCTCACACTGTCCTTCAAGGGCGTGGTGACGGCTCTCCAGCAACTCCGGGAAAGGATCCCAAGGCAGCTAGCTGACGAGTCGCGCGCAATCTGCGCCAGAGTCTTGGAGAAGGTGTTGGTGAAGGTGCTCTTCCGCAATCCGGGCCTCAACCTCACCAACGTCCTCAAGAAGCTGCCGGCGGGTGCCGATCTTGAAGAGCTCAGGGCCCTTGTCGCACCCATTGTGGACAAGGTGAATGAAGTCAGGAGGGTCGACGGTGATCGCGTAGACTAGGCCGCCTTTTTCCTCCTTTTTCTTGCCGCTGCCATTTATGTTATGAAAACAATTTAGTCGGTGCCACGACAAGTTACCTTTGTAATATAACTTTATCTTGGGCAGTATTTGCTATGCTATCTCTTTTACTTGATTCCTTCTTTTGTATGTTTTTACCCTACGCTTTTAGGGAACTTGCCGGCGCAGGCACCCTTGCCGCGAGCGCTGAGTGTGGAATATCAGCAGCCTGCTGGCGGTGCTGCTTCCGGCAAGAAACCTTGCCGCAACTAGTCGCAGCACACTTAGTTTGTTGAGCGGACTCGAAACAAAGTAAGGGCGCAACTAGCCACGGGTTGGTTCCTCCGCGCACAGGTTTTCCATACAAAGCACGGTCGTTCAAGGAAGATAGCTTAAGAAATTTTAAAACTGATTGTGCTCAAACTTTGGCAACTTAGCTTTTCTGTCGTTTTCGTCCCGGCAAGGCAATGCTTTCTTGAACGACGCCTGGTCCACACCATTATCTCCTCCTCCCCCCCCCCCCCCCCGGTGAACTTGTGGGCGAGGGAACCTTCCTTTTGAAAAAAAGAAAGAAGAGAAAATAACGATATGGAGCCTTAAGGCTCGTTATTGCTTACCGGGGGTAAGTGCTGCACAAAGTGTCAGATAATACATGCAAAAAAGAAAAAGGCATGAAATTTGACAAGATGTGCGAAGCACGTGAGCTTTATTTATGCACGGGATCTACGCCTGGCTTTCTACAAAGGGTGACATGCAACAGCGGCAAGGCTTGTACAAAAGGTGGTTGCTGGAACAGGTTCCGGCAACCGTGCCTTATGGGTAAAACTTACGAAGATGCTCAATGTTCCAGGAGTTGCTCACCGGAAAGCTATCTTCGGTCTCAAGGCCGACAGCGCCAGGCCTAGTGACTCGCTTCACCCAATAAGGGCCTTCCCACTTCGGCGTCAACTTGTTGGAATTCTTGGTGGATTGAACACGCCGAAGAACAAGGTCGCCTTCCTCGAGACTTCTGGCATTGACTTTGCGGCTATGGTAGCGGCGCAAAGCTTGCTGATATCGAGCAGCTCGTACAATAGCCTGAAGATGATCTTCCTCAAGGAGCAGCGCGTCATCTTGTCGCAGCTGCTCTTGCTCAAGCTCATCATAAGCGAGCACTCGAGGCGATCCGTATACGAGTTCCGTGGGGAGAACTGCTTCTGCTCCATAGACTAGAGCAAAAGGTGTCTGGCCAGTGGCTCGATTTGGCGTCGTCCTGATCGACCAAAGAACCACTGGCAGCTCCTCGATCCAATTCCTTCCGCACTTGTGGAGCCTTTCGAAAGTCCTGGTCTTGAGCCCGCGTAGCACTTCAGCGTTTGCCCTCTCCGCTTGACCGTTGCTTCTCGGATGAGCAACAGAAGCGAAGCAGACCTTGGCGCCAAGATCTTGGACGTACTGCATGAAGGTGCGGCTCGTGAATTGTGTGCCATTGTCGGTGATGATCCTGTTAGGGACTCCGAAACGGCAAACAATTAACCTGAAGAACTTGACTGCTGACTGTGTTGTCACCTTCCTCACTGCTTCCACTTCTGGCCACTTTGTGAACTTGTCGATTGCCACGTACAAGTACTCAAAGCCCCCGATAGCTCGGGGAAAGGGGCCGAGGATGTCGAGCCCCCAGACCGAAAATGGCTAGGATAAAGGGATCGTCTGGAGAGCTTGAGCTGGTTGATGTATCTGCTTGGAGTGGAACTGGCACGCTTCACACCTGGTTACTTGTGCAGTTGCATCCTGGAGGGCTGTTGGCCAGAAGAAACCTTGCCGGAAAGCTTTGCCGGCAAGTGCTCTTGCGCCAATGTGATGACCACATATGCCTCCATGTATCTCCGCCAACAGCTTCTGTCCATCTTCCCGGGGAATGCACTTCAATTTCACTCTGTTGAATCTTCTTCTGTACAGTATGTCATCGACAAACTGGTACATACTTGATTGCCGGGCTACTCTCTCCGCTTGTTCTTGTTCTTCGGGAAGATCTCCTGTTTGAAGGAAATGGACAATCTGCTGTGCCCATGTTGGAGCTTGCGGCTCAACAACAAGGACTAAAGGCACAAATGCTGCTGCGGGAACATCTGCTTCTACAGCAAGAATGTGCGGTTCAGCCGGAGCTTGGTGTTCCCCGGCAAGCTTTCCGGAGCAAAACTTGTCGGGAGCGTATGCTTCAACGGAACAAACCTTAGGGCTTGTCGGAGCAGACTGCTCCTCAGCACTCTTGGTGTTGATCTTGGGGACCTTCTTGGCGGCGGCTTCAGGGAGCTCAGCCGGGAAGTAGTCACCGGAAACCAACTTCCTTTTCTTGCTCTGAGCACAAAAATCCCTGGTTCCACAGGTAACTTGACTGCGGCGCATATTGACAGGCCATCTGCAATGTCGTTTTGGGCTCTTGGAACATGCTCCATCTGCAGGCCGTCAAAATGCTCTTCCAACTTTCTTACTTCATCAATGTAAGCTTCCATCAATGGACTCTGATAATCTTTGTTCACTTGGCGGACGACAAGCTGCGAGTCACCCCTGACAATAAGCTTCTTGATCCCAAGGTCTGCCGCGATTCTAAGTCCGGCAAGCAAGCCTTCATACTCTACAGTATTGTTCATCGCTTGCTCCTTGGGAAAGTGCATCTGGACAACGTACTTGAGGTGCTCTCCGGTGGGTGCGACAAGCAACACGCCCGCGCCGGCGCCTTGCAGCGAGAAGGCACCATCGAAGTACATGATCCATTCTTTGCTTGCTTCCTTGACGGGGATGCTCGTCTCTGGAGTTTCTTCATCAGGTGTTGGCGTCCATTCTGCTATAAACTCTGCCAATGCTCGGCTCTGGATAGTTGAAGTACTCTCAAACTTGAGGCCAAAGCTTGACAATTACAGTGCCCACTCGACAATCCTGCCTGTTGCTTCTGGATTCTGCAATATCCTCTTCAACGGAAAGCGAGTGACAATTGTAATCTCATGTGCTTGAAAGTAATGGAGCAGCTTTCTTGAGGCCATGAGAAGGCCGAAAAGCAACTTCTGCACACCAGAGTACCTTGATCTAGCCCCCTGCAGAAGGGAACTGACAAAGTAAACTGGGCGCTGCACCATTTTCTTTTGCTTCTCTTCTTGTGGCTTCACAGATTCATCCTTGCCGGGACCAGAGCTTGTCGGGGAAGCCTCCTGCTTGTCGCTAGGTGTACTTGCCGTGGCCGCTGGCTCATCATCCGCCTCCCTTTCCGCTACTAACGCAACACTAACCACTTGATTGGTTGCCGCTAGATATAGCAGCAACTTCTCTTGTGGTTTAGGTGCGACAAGTATTGGAGTGGAGGACAGGTATCTCTTCAAGTCCTGCAGCGCAGCCTCCGCTTCTGGAATCCATTTCATTGGACCTGCCTTTTTCAAAATTTTGAAAAATGGCAGGGCGCGCTCAGCAGACTTAGAGATGAACCTGCTGAGAGCAGCCACGCAGCCGGCAAGCCTTCGTACATCCTTGATGTGCTTCGGTGCTTCGATCTGCTCAATGGCCTTGATCTTGTCGGGATTAGCCTCAATCAACCGCTGAGACACAAAGAACCCGAGAAGCTTGCCGGAAGGGACTCCAAACACGCACTTCTCGGGGTTGAGTTTGAGATTGATCTTGCGCAGATTTGCAAAGGTCTCGTCCAAATCTTGAATCAGAGTTGCTCTGTCTTTGCTCTTGACCACTATGTCATCCATGTAAGCCTCTACATTTCTGTTCAACTGTGGCTCCAAATCTTCGTGAACTACCCTTGCAAATGTTGAACCAGCATTCTTTAGTCCGAAAGGCATCCGCACAAAGCAGTACGTGCCACACGGAGTAATGAATGCAGTTTTCTCCTCATCCTCTTCTGCCATGAAGATCTGATGATATCCTGAATATGCATCAAGAAATGAAAGCATATCACAGCCTGCCGTGGAGTCGACAATCTGGTCAATGCGCGACAAGGGAAATGGATCTTTGGGACAAGCTTTATTAACATCAGTGAAGTCAATACAAAGCCTCCATTTCCCGTTCGCTTTGCGCACGACTACAGGATTGGCCAACCACGTAGGATGGAGCACTCCTCTGACCAGGCCTGCTGCTTCCAACTTCTTGATCTCTTCAGCAATGAATTCTTGGCGCTCCACTGCTTGCTTCATAACTTTCTGCTTGACGGGCCGCGCGTGAGGACAGATGGCAAGGTGGTGCTCAATTACTTTCCTGGGAACACCGGGGATGTCAGATGGTTGCCATGCAAACACATCGACATTCGCCCACAGGAAAGAAACGAGCGCGCTTTCCTATTTAGGGTCAAGCGTGGCACTGATGGTAAAGGTACCACCAGTGCCGTCCTCCTTGGCAGCCACTTTCTTGGTCTCTGGCGGCGCTGCCTTTGTTTCTTAAACTTGCTGGTGGAGCTCGATGGTGCGTCCTCGACGGTAGCGCAGCACTCCGAAGAGGTGCGCTTGCCGGAGTGGGCATCAGAGCTCTTGCCGGACTTGGTCTTCTTCTTCCCCCCGGGAGCTTCAGCGGCAAGTGGTTTGCGTTCGGCTACGGCTGCTGCTTCCCGGTAGATCTTATCGGTACAGATATGGGCATCCTTCTTGTCACCAGGGACAGAGATGACACTTATCGGACCAGGCATCTTGAGTATGTTGTATGCATAATGGGATGCTGCCATGAACTTGGCGAGCGCTGGATGATCGAGTATCCCATTGTAAGGCAATGGGAAATCAGCAACGTCAATAGTAACTTTCTCTGTCCTGAAGTTCAGCTCGCTGCCAAATGTCACTGGCAATGTGATCTTCCCCTTCGGCTTGCTCCTTCCCGGATTGATTCCTTGGAAAGTACCAGTCTCTTCGACCTCGCTGTCGGGGATCTGGAGCTTCTTGAGCACCGCTGAGGAGATCAGGTTCAAGCCGGCCCCGCCTTCAACCAGCATCTTTGTGACCTTGAGGTTGCGGATGGTTGGTGAAACCAACATCGGCAAGCACCCGACCGCAGTTATGCGATCAGGGTGATCCTCAACGTCAAAGATGATGGGCGTGTTGGACCACTTCAGAGGCTTGCGTGACTCAACTGGTGGTTCTGCTGCATTCACTTCCCGCACCCATTGTTTGAGATGGCGGTGTGAAGTATGCAGAGAAGCACCACCGTCAACGCACAGAACCTCTGTTGCTTTCTGAAACTCTTGCTCGTTGGCCTCATCATCCTCCATGTCTTCGTCATCGTCTTCATCTTCATCCTTGTCGCGGCCGCGGGGAGGCCTGTCCCCTTGCCGCTGCTTGGCCTTGCCACGGCGCCCTCCCAGGCCGGGACGCTTCTTGCCGGATCCTCCACCACCTTCTTGGGCCTTCTCCTTGTCGCGTCGCTCATACTCAGCTTTTTGTAGCTCGACAAGCTGTTCAACCTTTTTGCAACTTTGGAGATCATGGCCCTTGGTACAGTGGATCTTGCAGTACTGCTTGTCGGAGCTGCCCTGCTTGTCGGCGGCCGCCACAAGTTCTTCTTCCTTGGCACCACCTCCGTTGCCGGCCTGCTCGACAGCTACCACATCTTTACCTTTCCTTCTTCTGTTGTTTCGCTGCCGGTTTTTCTTTGCCGGGGTAGCATCCTCACTGTCAGACCCCCCTGCTCCTGTGTTCTCTCCGGCGAGTTTCCTCCCTTCCTCAACACGTGCACATCTGTCGGCCAGGGCATAGAGCTCACTGACGTCTCTTATCTTGCACATCGCCATCTCCTCACGCATCCTGCGGTTAAGCACGTTCTGATGGAACGCGCTGATAACCGCGGCGGGGTGGACATATGGGATGTTGTGCCGCACTTGGCTGAATCTTTGTATGTACTTGCGCAGAGGCTCTCCTTCCTTCGGGGCGAGCAGATGCAGATCGCTCTCCTGGCCATGAGGCTTGTGATCGCCTGTGAAGGCGCCGACAAACTGATGGCACAGATCCGCCCATGAGGAGATGGAGTTGTCCGACAAGTGCATGAGCCAGGATCTGACGTTAGGTTTGAGCACCAGCGGAAAGTAGTTGGCAAGGATCTTCTCGTCGCGCCCCCCGGCAGCTTGCACCGCAATGGTGTAGATGCTGAGGAACTCCGACGGATGCAACCTGCCATCATACTTCTCCGGTACATCTGGTTTGAAGTTCTTTGTGCTGGGCCACTGGACTTGCCGCAGCTCACGGGTAAACGCAGGACAACCTACCGCGTACGGCAAGTCGCCTGGTTCCCCTGGCGCTTGCATGTCAACAGCGGGCCCAGCGCGCTGGTCTGATTGACGCTGCGCTTCTCTCCGACGCTCGATGCGGGTGCAAGCGTCTTCGTGCTGTCGTTCTTGAAGAACTTGGCGCTGATCGCGACGAGCTCGTGGATCTGATGACGCCGTGGAGTTGGTGTCGTGGTTGATCCGGCGAGCCGGCGATCTTGGCCTTCGGGGCGAGGAGTGCACAGTGGTTGCACCCCCACCAGTCTTGTCGCCATCGGCTCGCGCCTGGACATCTTGCCGTGGCTTCGATGCGCTCGGTTGCCGGGGAGTGTCGCCGTTGGCGAAGCCAATGAGGCTCTGGATGGTAGCCCTCCAATCGTCGATCTTGTCCGGTGCTGGAGGATAGTCTAGAAGCAGTTGAGCCTGGGCCAACGCTTCTTCTGGAGTATTCGGCGGTGGCGGTGAGCAGCGCGAGGAACGGGACATGCTCGGACTTCCAACTGGGTTGGAAGGAGCAGTACCCCGTCCAGGCGACCGTACTTCACTCGTGCCAGCATGCTGGCGTGCATGCTGGTCTTGAACGCCCCGAGATCCACCAGCTTGGCCTTGCTCTAATGCGAGTACGGTGCCACGAGCACCAAGGCGCTGTCGATCCCGCGTCTCCTGAGATGGGCGCGGTGCGTGTACGGACGCTGATGTTTGCGGGGCCTTGTCCTTGGATATGGTAACGACGTGAGTCCCCTCATCGGCGCCCGCTCCTCCGCCGGCGTCTACCCCACCACCCGTCTGCTCCGGTGGCGGTGGGATCGACGCGGCTGGAGCAGCCACCTCCGAAGCCTTCTTCTTCGGTGGCATGTCGATGAAGATGATGATGAACTGGCTCGTGTGAACGCCGGATCGGGTTCACACAACCTCGACGCCCCCCTACCTGGCGTGCCAAAGATGTCATGGAAAACGAGCACATATGGGGCAGGGCCCCTTTCGGTCCAGCAAGGGAGCGGAGAGCGCACGAAGAGCGGATCGAGGCGAAGCACGCGAGGGATTTTTACCCAGCTTCGGAGCTCTCCGGAGAGATAATACTCCTACTGCTGCTTTGTGATTGTATTCTGTTCTTGGTTGAGAGCGTGAGAGTGGTATAGTCTCGAATGAGTCGAACCCCCTCTACGTTGCGCATGGGCCTCGTTTTATAGGCTAAAGGGGTCACCGACAGGTGGCAACGCAGGCGAGGGTACAAATGTAAAAAGGGTGGTTGGTACAACTACCATCTACAGTGCACCCTACCTAACTCTGACGGCAGGGGGCAAGGGCATTTAATGGCCGTCTGCGTCGCCTAAACAGTGCAGAAAAGCGACCGTTAAGGGCGCCATCGCTTGCCACGATGGCCTTCTCGTCATCTCCTCTTGCCACCTCGCACCGCTTGGCTGCACAGCTTCCCGCCACGTGCGCCTGGAATGATCCTGCGGCGACACGTCGATGGATGCGCTGGAGCATGGGCGCGGAGCGGTGGCTTCGCCGCGGCAAGCGCCTTGCCGCGGTTGTTGTCTTGTCGCACCCGAAAGCTTGTCGCTCATCGGGTCTTGTCGGGACGCGCGGCGCGTCGCGGCAAGTTCTTTGCAGTGCCTTGGTTGGTCCTCCCGGCAAGCTCCTCTTGCCGGGGCCTTGTCCTTCCCCGCAAGCTCCTCTTGTCGGAGTCTTGTCTTCCTAATTAAAACACTTTGTTCTTGAATGGCATCAATAGGAACTACGGAGGATCTTGGCGGATGCCCGGCAAGCCTTGCCGCGGGACGCTGCGACTGCCCGTGCACAAGTTCGGGATACTAAGGTACCCCTACTTTAGTACACCGACATTCTAGGTCCCATGCGAAAAATGAGAATAAAATTCAAACATCTGGGCATTGTGGCTCGGTCAAGAACATTGATAAACTTGGTTTTAAAATCATGAAACTTGGCATGGTGTCATGTCATGGTAGTACCATGTCGTGGTAAAAAAATTGGCCGAATAGGAACAAATTCTGGTATAAGCTTCTTGCAAATTGGAGCTTCTCTCAAGAAGGCTCGTGGTTCTGGGAGGGAACGTGTCACCTTTGTGTGCATAATTCAAATTTGAAATACAAGCACATGTTTCAGTGCACCAAAGTTGGTTGAAAAATCACATGTGTGTCCTCGGGTAAATTTCTAGGTTCCATGCAAGAAATGGGAATGAAATTCAAAATTCTGGGCGTCGTGGCTGGGCTGGAAACATTGAGAAACTTAGTTTTTTAATTCCTATAAATCCAAAATACGCATGAAAATAATGAAACTTGGCTTGGTGCCATGACATGGCACCAACATGCTGTGGTAATTTTGCAGTATGATTTGTGAAGGCGCACACATTAACAATCAACAAAGTCATTTTGGAACAAGTGCTGTCACATTACAATCGGAAACACAAATATTATTGAAACTGTGGGCATTCAATTTACTGTACCATTTACGTGCCGCCACGCCCCATTTTTTATTAGCTAGGAGGCGCCGTGCAAGGTAGCTTTTGAGTAGGAGAGGCGTGCGATCAGACCCCTGCGCGTGCTTAATGGGAGGAGAGCCCTTTGACCTCCATCTGCCGTCCACCTCTCTCCCATGGTCTCCATTAACGGCACCTGAGCCTCTGTTTAATGGCGTGGCTATGTCTCACTCGACTGAGATTTAAGAGAGAAAAAAGAAAATCTGAAAGCACGGATCTTGATGTAAGATCTGACGGACCTATATAGCATCTACTGCGATTTATAGCAAGACTGATGAATATATAAGGACTATTAATTTTCTTACATAATTAGAAAGATAATTCAAAAAGCCACATGCGGCTACGCACTAAATACACAAGGGTGAAAGAGGAAGGAAGACAAGGATTTGGCTCGCTGATCTCTACTTTCTTGATGCGTTGCCGCATGCCGCGGGAACTAGTCTCCGCAGTGAGCAGCGATGAGCTCTTTCGTGTCCTCAAGGCGCAGCTTGAGAAAATCCACGGATTCCTCCACGGGCATTTGGCGCTCGTTGCGGAGCATGTCATTCTCGTCCATAAGTTTCTTGACGATGATGCCGGTCCTCTTCAACAAGGCACTGGTCTCCTCCTGCTGGTCTGCACTTAGGAAGATCTTCGCCCTCAGCAGGTCACGCTCGGCCCGGAGCCTCTCATTGCCCTCCCTTAGTTGCTGGATAACGCTGGTAGCCTGTTCAAACGAGGCTTTCATGTCGTCATGCAACCTCTCCCAGCTGGAGATCTGATCCATCTAGCTATGGACGATTGCATGCATGCGCCTATAACAGTCGTCGCCTGCCCGCGAGAAATTTTCCCCGGCCGCCGCGGCACGGCAGGACATCTTTGCTGCATTCGCGGCGCGGTGGGACATCTCTGCTGCTTCCGCAGCGCAGCCGGACCAGTCCGCTGCATCGACGGTGCAGCGGGACCTCCGTGCTGCTTCAGCGGCGCGGTGGGACCTCTGTGCTGCTACTTCCGCGCGGCGGGACATGTCGACTGCTTTCGCAGCAAGGCGGGACATCTCTCGTGCTTCCGCTTCCATGCTCAGCTCTCCCTGGTGGCAATCTCTTGACCCAGAACTCACGCTGGCTATGGCAGATGCAAGGGAAGGATGCCGAATGACTTGTTTGTTTTTGTGGATGAGGAGTTGAGGAGGAATGTGCAGTCATCTTGGCATACTAGTATTTATAACCGAGTACTAATACGCTCCAAAGTGGGAAACCGTTTATGTTGTGATCGGTGTGAACAGGTTTGCAATTCAATATAGCGTGGTACTAATACGCTCCTAAGTGGGAAACCGTTTAGGTTGTGATCGGTGTGAACAGTTTTGCAATTCAATATAGCATGGAGTAATTTGGAATGTGATAAGACGCAAGCTCAAAATTTATTAACGGTTCTAGTTTCGAAGTGCGGCACTATTCCCGGATGAAGTAGTTCTTTTTCTACTGCTATGTACGTGCAATAACTGGCACCGTCGTATACATACTATCTTACGGTTAATGGGGCGTTCGACAGGAATAGCCGCGTGGCGAGCTCTAGGGTAGTCTTTTGTTCAGATGCATTAAACCTATCTCTCGAGACTTCTCGCATGCACCATCGTGCCACCCACAAAAACTTGTACTCTGAGTTTAGTACGTTATACAGGGAGAGAAGAGGTGCACGCACGCACTCGTCCTCTCACACACGCATCTGTTTTTCTCGAAAAGGAGGATGATGACCCTCGGCCTCTGCATCTGGGAGTCACACACGCATCTGTAGCTACGAATTGTAGTGTTGTCAACCATCCGATTGGCTCTATCATGGATGTACCTATATACTAAAACATGTCTAGATACATCTATATTGTGACAAATGGAAGGCATGTATTGTGGATAAAAAGGGACGTATCTAGAACTAAAATACGTCTACATACATCTCCTTTTATCAATTTTGATGACAAGTAGTACTACTTACCCAAAGAAACTTTATATCCAACAGACACAAAATATCCATTCGGCTGTTGGAAATTACTGATATGATGTCGAAGTAATTGTTGCATCGTCACTAAAAGCCACCATTTCTTAAGCTAAAGTAGACTGGGGTAATCCCTATATTAGCATATTACTAAGATAAACATAAGGCACTGTAGAAACATTTAGGACGTGAGGTTGTCAATCTGAATGTGGAGGGACACCAGCTTAGCCCCGGCCAGCAGCTTGGGCGGAACTATGAAGAAGGTCAGCTCCTGCACGCCGACGTCACCGCGATCCTTGCTGCTTGCCACATCCACTTCCACCTTGACGGCGTCGGTCATGCCTTTGGGCTCCCTTGGTGGGCCGTTCACCCACAGCTTGGCCACGTAGTGCGACAGTGGGGACGCCCCCGCTCTGATGCAGACGACCAACACGGCGATAGGAGCGCCGATGTCGAGCACGCCGCCGACCAAGAAAAATGTGCGGTCGTCCTCCTCCGCGAATAGCATGAGTTGTGGCTCCGATAGTGGCACTTGCAGCTAGAGCACCTTGCCGTACTGGATCCTGTGCTCGGGCATGGGATGCGCGGTGCTGATGTGGTGGTAGAGCACCGGCGGCGGGCCTTCGTAGCTGCAAACGGGCATGGGGCATTTGCATGGCGCGAGCAGACACACGCTCTGGTGATCGGCGAGCTTGTGGTAAGTGACGTAGAGCCCACAGCCTTCGTGCGGGCACTCTACCCTCACCGACGAAAGGACGGAGTACACGGCCGTGTTCGGCACGTAGAAGCCACAGCCACGCTCGCACTTCTGGCACTGCCGCTGGTTCCCGGGGCGCTCGACGCGGCAGTCCGCGCAGGCCAGGTGCCCTCCTTTGCACTGCAGAAATCAATCGAACAGCACATCAATCAAGAAACCTGCACCTTTCTCAATCAGCCGAATGGATGAGGTGTATTCGAACCTCATACACTAGAGGCATCAAGGGACGGAGGCATAAGGGCCAGTGGAGCACGGTGAGATCCATATAGACCTTAGAGAGCTCCATCGTCAGGTCCTGTTCGGTCTGCATGATCTCACCCTCCTCGTGCACAACCATCTCTCGACTTCGGCCGGGGCATTACAAAGCTTTACCGTAACATATTTTATACTACTTCAAGGTGCATTAGATCAACACATGCAAGTATCAAAAGGAGAGTCACGGCATGCATGCATGTGTTGTAATTAATGCATCGGTAAATGCAAATTATTGAAATATATCGAGTGCAGTGCTTTGATGTGTCGCGTCAACTCATACATCAACGAGAAGTTTGATCATCCTCCACCACGTGGACTTAACTGCACCTGCCTTTGGCTGTAGGATAGGATGGCCACCCACCTGTCGGGCCCACCTGTCATACACGCAAAGGCTGGAGCGTCCCTCCCTCGCCCATGAGTGTGGTGGCTGGCAAGACCAGGAGAAGCTTTCACTACACGCTCTCCCTCCCGCACGCGGTGGACATGCAGTAGTTCAATCGGTGTTAGATGGCCAGAAGCGTACTGTAGTACTCCTCCAGTGCAGTAGTACTCCATCATTGTTCGACTTCCCAAAGAGGCGAAGAGCCAAGCGCAGCCCGGACGCCCGTGTGGCAGTTTCACGTGTAGAGTAGTCTAGGATAGCGTGTATCATGCCTGTAAGCTTAAAATCGTTGGGGTCGGCTCCATGCTATGTGGCTGTCTCGAAGTTTTTAAAAAAAATTAAAATAGTCTTCTGGCCCTACCTGTCACCCTGGTGATTGTAGTTTGCACGCTCATCTGGTCAAGATAGGAATATATATTTTAATTTGTTTTTTTTCGAAAAGGGGGGACTCCCCGGCCTCTGCATTAGAACGATGCATACGGCCACATATATTTTAATTTGTGGTGGGTAAATGTTAGAGGTTGCAGCAAATATATTGTACACCGCGGCTCTTTCAGCCAAGTTTAGAGGCAAGCATGTGGGGCCAGTGCTATGGTGTGTCGTGTCAACTCGTACAACGAGGAGAAGCTTGATTTTACTACTACACGCCTTCTCCCTCGCCCATGAGCGCGGTTGCTCGCAAACGAGGACAGGCTTTTGCTTAGTAGTACTTCTACAACAAGCTATCCGTCCTGCTCGTGGTGGACGGACATGCAGCAGTGGATTCGACACTGTAGAAGCAGTAGTAGTAACATCATTGTTTGTTTTCTCGAAGAGGCGAAGAGCCAAGCGCAAACCGAACATGGCAGTTGCGAACATTGGAGCACACATATAGCCAGGCTCTTGCATGAGAGAAAATTCCTATGTGAGCCCAGTATTGTACTAGTACATACAACTACTTGCTAGTATAGCCCTGTAAACTAGAAAGGAGTATTTGCCCTTCTAGAGATTTCAACAAGTGACTAGACTACACCGAGATGGAGTACATATGGAGCAAAATGAGTGAATCTGCACTGTAAATAAAAACGTACTTAGTTTTATCATTTTCCTCTCCGAGGTGCACAATATTGAATATACTGATAGTCTCTTTTTGACACGCATTTACGTTTTTTTGACACACTACAGGCGCAAGCGCTCATATACACGCGCATACACTCACCCCGATGAACGCACACACGCACGGCACTATCATCTTGAAATTTACGAAGTCACCATAGGCACCTCGTCGTCGACGCGTCCATAGGTGCTTGAATTCCAAGGAGGGAGAGGGTAGCGGTTCCTGAGATGTTGAACGGTCAATGATGCATCCTCAATTTCATGCAGAGGGAATTAATTGGAGAAGCAAAATAGAGCCAGCACGATGTGAATGCAACAGAGTTTGGACTCTCATATAATAAAGGCGCCCCACCACTCCAATCCATCTACTCCCAAGTCTCTGCGCAACACTGCTCACTCCAACCCAAGACCAAGTCACCAGAAGCCACAAGCACCTATGGAGGCGATGGACGCAAGTGGCAGTCGGCTGTGCCAAATCATCCAAGGCACCGGCCTGCGGCCCCGCACTGTGCAGCGTTTCCAGACGGTGCTAGTGATCGCCGGCCTCGTAGCCCTTGCCGACGCCAGCTTCGCCTCTCGCATGGATGACACTATGGTGAACTCCATCCACAAGTTCACCGCCGTCAAGAAGCGCGCGGACGACCTTGCCATACTGCCCCAGCCCGCGCGCCCAGGATCCTCATTGCCTGCCACCCTCATCGGCCTCCATGGTGACGAACTCTTTCAAGCCCTGGTGACCCTGCAGGTGCCGGAGGTTGCGACAAAGAATGTGCACCTCGAGGTCGCGCTCGCCTTGCAGCGCCTCGCCATGCAAGAAACCGTCGACCTGCACATCCATGTCTACGAGGAAATCATCTACATAGGCCACAACAAGGCAAGCGAGGACAGAAACACGTTAGCCTTCTTCCAACGACTAGAATCTTTGGACGCCATTGTTCAGAAGCACGTCGACCTGGCCACGAAAGCCACTGCTACTTAGGCAAAGTTCGGTGGGCCGGCGCCCTGAGTCGAGGAGGTGGACGTCATTGATTGATGCATCTCTTCTTCTTGCCTCCTGTAACTAGCACTGCATCGCCTCGTGGACTTAATGTTTTATTAGTATAGTACTCCCTCCGTTCCCAAATATAAGTCTTTCTAAAGATTCCAGCAAGTGACTACTACATACGGAGCAAAATGAGTGAATCTACACTCTAAACTATGTCTACACACATCTGTATGCTGTATTCCATTTGAAATAGTATCTAGAAAGGCTTATATTTAGGAACGGAGGGAGTATATGGCATTTTTATTCCAGTCGTAACGTTTTCACTGTGAGGTGGGACCGCAGTTGAGCAAACCCACCCCGCCCACCGGGCATCGGCCGACTTTAGAATTAGAAGAGAGAAATGAGGGAGGAGAGCTAGCTGTAGCAAGGACGCTGTTGTTAGATGCGACTCGTGTTTATAGAATAGGAGTACTGAGCACTCGTGCCTCTTTTTTTTGAGGGAAAAATTAGTCGTATGTCAAGTACAACTAGTTGGGTGCATGCGACCTATAGCTGTCATCACTTTAGGTCTCCTTTTCGAACCGCAGCTACGCTTCGCAGTTCATATTTTTTCAAGCATTTATCCTCCTATTTGTACTCCTAGGCTATTTCCAAGTGCTCCCATTCGCCGACATGTGAGACATAGAGCATCTGGGTCATAGTGCATGTTGAAATACATTGTTGCTTTGAGAAGTATGCGATAAGCAAGAGCTCCCCCTAAATTTGTGCATTATTTAAGATTTTCTTTTGAATGCAAATGCACAATCGATTAGTATCATGGGTTACTCTTCCATGTCACATACATCTTGGTGGAGCGCTCAAAATGATAGCAACTAAAAGAATGCACTCATCACCAAGCAAAGTGAATGATCATATAAGGATATAAGAGATAATATCATCCAAGCAAACATTAAAGTAGCATATGAACAAACACATGATCATACAAGTATCTCACACAAGGACATAAGGTATCACACAAGCACACAATAAAGTTCAATCTAACAAATAGCAAGAGAGACAAAAAGGCAACACTCTCTCTCGAAGCCTATGATCTATACATATTTCTCCCCCTTTGGCAACAAGTTACCAAAAAGTTCAAATATGCATAGTGATATGCATCTCTCAGGCTTGGTCTCCGTGAGGTGGTGTAGAGATGACTCAAGGACGAAAGCATCTGTCGATGTAGCTGGAGCTGGTGGAGTGGCTGCTGGAGGTGGCACGAAGCTGTCGCTGCTGGTGTTGATGTGGTAGCTCTAGTATCTGGTACTGGTACTGCAGCTGACCTCTGACCTCTTGGCACTCGCTGAAAAGCATCTGTAGTTGCCTTCCCTTTCTTCTCCTCTGCTTCCTCCTAGAGCTGCTCAACTGTTGTCTGCATCTCAATTACGTTCAGATCAAGATCATAGAATTTTTGTTCAATGATCCTCTCCAAACTCTCCTGATTCTAGGTCAGGGTGGCCAAGCCCTTCTCAATCCTCAAAGTTGATTGGATCATATATCCAAGCTAATCTTGTTTTCTCTTCAAGAACACTTGAGATGCCTCTTCAACACTTGGCATCTTTGCAGCTTTTTCTGCCTTTGCCTTTGCCTTAGCTCTCTTCTCATCCATTACAACTATGTTGTCTTCAAATTCTCGGTAGAGAGGTAAGTGCTCCTTGTCCAACAAGTAAGTGCTTGTGCCCATATTTGAGTTGATGAGCACCTGAATGTGTGGAGCATACCCACAAGATCTTTTCTGGTCAGCAGCTGTCCTCTTGATTGTCTCTATAATCAGACTCATGACCTTGAATTTTTGAGGCACATCCAAAATGTGCAGCAAGTTGATTGAATGTGCTCTTATCATCTTATGATCTCCAGATTTGGGCAACAGTGCCTTAAGATGGTGTTGATAGTTGGCAAACCAGACAAGAAATATTTCACCGTGCCCAACTTATGAGTTTCCAGGGCTTCATCAGGAATTTCCTTATACACACTTGCCATGGAGTTGTGGTCTTTCTTCTTCTTGGCATACACATCCAAATCATCCTAATGGTCTTCTGGGGCATTGATCAACTTTGCCCATTCTTCAACAGTTGACTGGTACCTTGTACCTTCAGACATCCACACTATCCTCCCATCTAGATAGAAATGAGTAGTGGAGTAGAATTGCATGATTAGCTAATCATTCCATTTGGTGAGCTTCTGTCCAATGAACTTGTCAACTCCACAATATTTGAAGCTGTCATATACACTTGGAAAGTGATCTTCATTCTCTTTGATATACTCCCAATCCACCCATCTCTTATCACAGACAACTAGCTTCTTGTCAAGCAGAATGGTCTCATAGAAATCTTGATGTTCTTTGGTGTGGAACCTATAGTCCACAGCAGTTCTCCTTCTAACAGCATATGGATCAGACTGTCTCGAAAGTCTCAGTCCTGCATCCTTTCTGATGTTAATGTCCTCTGCCACGGGGTGAGTGTCATTGTGGTCTAGAATCTTTGGTTTAAGCTTTCTGAGCACTTGGGCTTCAACATCTTCTTCATCTATCTCAGGCACTGGGCCTTGTTCTTCTCCTCAGCAGGAATGTATCTGGTGCTTCTCTTGGGTGCGGACTTGGTGGCTTAAGAAGCAACTTTCGGAGCAGGTTTGGGGTTACATGTAGCAGCCCCTGACTTGATTGCATCTCCCATAAGCTTTTGTGACTTTGGTGCTGGTGCAGCATCCTCTTCCTCTTCCTCTTTTTCTGAATCTCTTACCATAATTGACTTTCCATGAACTTTTGCAAATGTGGTTGTTGTCCTATTCTACTTCTTGCCATCTCCAACTGCCTCACCATCATCTAATTCTATTGCGAATTTCATGGTTTTTCCTATTGGAACTTTCCTTGGCTTTGACATTGGCACTCTCTTTGCTGGTGCCTTCTTATGCAACCCTGGCTTAGTTGCAGCAGCGGTGCCATACTCTTTATTCAATACTTTCTTCGATGAGGTGGCCTCATCCTCAACAGCCACATAGTCCTCATCCTCAGAGTCTGAGGTTCTCTTCTTTCTTGTCCTGGTGGCTGCGTTTGGCAAGTTACTTGGAGTGCTCCTGCTGCCCTCATCATAGCTTCTTGAGGGACTAGTGCCCTCACTCATTTTCTCTTAATCTTCAGATTTATTCTGGCTATCACTCTAGTCAGACATCTTGGTAGGAAAACAAATAGCAAGCACTGTGAATAGTTATAGATGAGATAGAGGAGATTAGCATCATAAAGTACAGAGATTTTTGGAAATCAAATGAGTCAAAAACTTAGTTTTAGTTCTCTACTGAAAATGATTTCGGAGCTACCGAATTGATAAACTCGGTGATACCGAAGCAACATTTGGAACCTAAACTAGTGAACTCGGTCAGACCGAGTCATAGTTCGGAGGCACCGAGATTGCTAGGGTTTCACAGAGAGATGAACTCGGTCACACCGATTTGCAGTTTTCGGTCAGACCGAAAAGCGCATGTGCAATGGCCTAAGCCAAATCGGTGAGACCGATTTCTACAACTCGGTCGGTCTGAGATGAGTTCAGCGGAGACCTAACCCCAAATTTTTGAATCAAACTTAACCTAAAGGAAGTTTTGTCTGGATAGATTGATTTCATACGTGGCAATGATCTTGGCATTGACCTTGTGCTAAGAACCAGAGGTAAAAAGAGAGCACAAGGGGTCGAACTCATAGCCTAGTTCGGCAGGAGTTTGCTACGGCGACAACGGTGGAGCAGATTCCCGTTGATGGCGACAGGAACCAGCGGCGGGAGGTCACTGGCGGCGAGGAGATGATCCAGAGACCCGAGGAGGCATAGCAGGCTACACGCGTGCCGAGGGCTTTTGAAGAAAATTTCAAAATCTCACCCGTGGATATATATATCCGGACCTTGTTGGTGTGACCGAGTGGAACAACTCGGTGGCACCGAGATGCAGAATCGCAAGCGGTTACTGCAACTCAGTGTGACCGAAATGTTCAAATCGGTTGCACCGAGATGAAAACCTAGATCAACTTAGTGAACTCGGTTTGACCGAAATGAATGACTCTATCATATAAAATGCACAAAGAGGTTTTGGAAGTTTAAGTCTATGACGAATTGGGGACTCTGAGTGCTCCTCACACAGAGTGTTTCGAATCTGACTTGATCAAACTTTGTGAAGTAGCATGAATAGAGTTTGCGACGAGAAAAGCGTAGATAGCTAGAGTAGGTTCTTAGGCATTCTTGTCCATCCACTTGGCAAAAGAGCCAAACAATCAAGGCATCAAGTGGATGTCCTCGAATGAGTAAAATATGCAACCAACATGCTCACACAATAAAATGGCAAATGAAATATGTAGCAAAGAATGCAAAAACACTCTAGCATCTATCAAGCAATTTGCGATGACTAGGTCATCTATATATGAGTATATTGACTTAGGAGTCAAATGAGAACATTTGATCATAGGTCATACTCATCGTTTAAGCACAAGTGGGGTTACCACTTTTACATAAAGCATTGTTGTCTTCACACCGTTAGAGTTGCTTTAGCTCAATTCTTAGAGTAAAGGTCCCCCTAGATGTGATATCCCCCCTAAGAGGGATTGAGGGAGTCCTGGACTAGGAGGTGTCCGGACAGCGGGACTATCATCGTCCGCTGGACTCCAAGACTACGAAGATACAAGATTGAAGACTCCGTCCCGTGTCCGGATGGGACTTTCCTTGGCGTGGAAGGCAAGCTTGGCGATACGGATATGTAGATCTCCTACCATTGTAACCGACTCTGTGTAACCCTAGCCCTCTCCGGTGCCTATATAAACCGGAGGGCTTTAGTCCGTAGGACACAACATCCATTACAACAATCATACCATAGGCTAGCTTCTAGGGTTTAGCCTCCTTGATCTCATGGTAGATCCACTCTTGTAATACACATCATCAATATTAATCAAGCAGGATGTAGGGTTTTACCTCCATCAAGAGGGCCCGAACCTGGGTAAATACATTGTGTCCCTCGTCTCCTGTTACCATCCGCCTAGACGCACAGTTCGGGACCCCCTACCCGAGATTCGCCGGTTTTGACACCGACATTGGTGCTTTCATTGAGAGTTCCTCTATGCCGTCGCCAATAGGAAGGATGCCTCCTCCCGTGTTCAAGGACGGTATTTTCGCCAAAGGGGCCTTGGCCGCCGGCCAAACTATCCGGCTAGGTGGTTTTCTTATGACCGCCTGTCCGGCCGCCGCTTCGACAATGACCTCTCAAGTCGTCAAAAGCAATCTTCGCGTCAGCTCGGAATTGGCCGAGCGGCTTGATCCAATAGAGATCTCGTCCGTAAACAAGCTCTTGGATCGCATCGCCGCCCTGGGAGTCGCTACAGACTACAATCAGATTGGGCTTAAAACCGATCTGAGAGAGATTAACTCTCCGCAGGTCACCCACCACGTTGCAGTGGTAGAGGAACAATGCGGCGACGCTTCCCCTGTATTGAAAACTAGTCATGTCCGGGCTGCCGCACCCTCCATGCCGGATTCCCGCGGAGGGACGGACTTCGATCAAGCACTGAACTTAAAGTCAGGCATCGTACCAGACTCGTTGGACAACGTCCAACAATCCAAGCTTCCAAATTTGGGAACTTCTCGGCCCTTGAGCCTTGAGATGGGTAGGGTTCCGGACTTAATTCCACCCGCCCGCCCAGACATATGCGATCTATCTCTAATCCGGCAAGAGCCCGCTGAAACAGTACATCATTACTGGGCCAGATTCCTCCTGGTTATGGACAGGATAAAGGACTGCCGAGAGGAAAACACAATCTCAATCTTTTGCAATAACTGCACGGACGAGGGACTCCTGAACACCGTCAGCCGTCATGAAATTACACGCTTCGCCGACCTGGCGTCCATAGTACGAAAGTACTGTGCGATGGAGAGCTTCCGGAAAACCGAAAATAAGTTTTGGGACAATCCGGCCCCAACCCTAGTCCCCAACAAAAGGGTGCATTACACTCAGGCCCCAGATACAAAAATCAAAAAGCAAAAACCCCATAGAGGGCACGGAACCGTACTGGAGGTATGGCTTAGCGGACCCTGTGAAATTCACAGTACAGAGGGCGCCGTCCCAACACATAGCCTTTGAGCATGTTGGATATTATGGCAGGTTGCCAAAAGTGGCGAGGAGCTTCTAGCCCCGGAAAACCACTCCAACAATACCGGTACGGTATCAACAGTCTTCGAGACCTTCGCATCAAATAATATGCTTCATTTTCGTCACACAAAGATGTTCCCAACTTCTATACCCCCGATGACAAGCCAAGCAATTGTCTCATACTTAAATAATCTCAAACTTTTTCAACCTTCACGCAATACATGAGCGTGAGCCATGGATATAGCACTATGGGTGGAATAGAATATGATGATGGGGATTGTTTGGAGAAGACAAAAAAAGGAGAAAGTCTCACATTGATGAGGCTAATCAACGGGCTATGGATATGCCCATCAATTGATGTGAGCATGAGGAGTAGGGATTGCCATGCAACGGATGCACTAGAGCTATGAATGCTCAACAAAATAAAACTAGTCGGTGTGCATCCAACTCGCTTGCTCATTAAGACCTAGGGCATTTGAGGAAGCCCATCGTAGGAATTTACAAGCCAAGTTCTATAATGAAAAATTTCCACTAGTATAAAAAGACAACTTATGAGACTCACTACATGAAGAACAAGGTGCTACTTTGAAGCACAATATATGAGACTCACTATATGAAGAACAAGGTGCTACTTTGAAGAACAAGTGTGGAAAAAGAGATAGTACCATTGCCCTTTTTATTTATTTTCTTTATTTTCTTTTTTTGGGCCTTTCCTTTTTTTGGCCTTTCTCTTTTTTTTGTTTGGGCAATGCTCTAATAATGATGATCATCACACTTCTATTGATTACAACATAAGGACTACAACTCGAAACTTAGAACAAGATATGACTCTATATGAATGCCTCCGGCGGTGTACCGGGATGGTGCAATGAATCAAGAGTGACATGTATGAAAAATAATACATGGTGGCTTAGCCACAAATACGATGTCAACTACATGATCATGCAATGGCAATATGACAAAAGTAATGTATGTCATGATGATGATGATGGAAGTTGCATGGCAATATATCTCGGAATGGCTATGGAAATGCCATAATAGGTAGGTATGGTGGCTGTTTTGAGGAAGATATAAGGAGGTCTATGTGTGATAGAGCGTATCGTATCACGGGGTTTGGATGCATCGGCGAAGTTTGCACCAACTCTCAAGGTGAGAAAGGGCAATGCACGGTACCGAAGAGGCTAGCAAAGGCGGAAAGGTCAGAGTGCGTATAATCCATGGACTCAACATTAGTCAAAAGAACTCATATACATATTGCAAAAAATTTAGAAGCCATCAAAAATCAAGTACTACGCGCATGCTCCTAGGGGGATAGATTGGTAGGAAAAGACCATTGCTCGTCCCCGACCGCCACTCATAAGGATGCACAAGCCAGGTACACTTCATGTTTCAAATTTGCTACACAACTTTAACCATACGTGCATGCTACGGGACATGCAAACTTCAACACAAACATTTCTCAAATTCGTAATCACCCAACTAGCACGACTTTGATATTATCATCTCCATATCTCAAAACAATTATCAAGCATCAAACTTATCTTAGTATTCAATTCACTCAAAAGAAAGTTTCACATATCTTGAACACTAAGTATATTAACATTAAGCAAATTACCATGCTATTAACGACTCTCAAAATAATCTAAGTGAAGCATGAGAGTTCAAATATTTCTCCAAAATAAAACTACCACCATGCTCTAAAAGATATAAGTGAAGCACTTAGAGCAACAACAAACTACTCCGAAAGATATAAGTGAAGATCAATGAGTAGCTAAATAATTATGCAACTATGCGAAGACTCTCTCTCATTTAATAATTTCAGATCTTGATACTTTATTCATACAGCAAGCAAAGCTAAAGAAAACTACATTGCAAGGATAGCACAACTCATGTGAAGAAGCAAAAAACATAGGCTCAACTGATACTAACCGATAGTTGTTGAAGAAGAAAGGTGGGATGCCTACCGGGGCATCACCAAGCTTTGATGCTTGAGATTTCTTGAAATATTATCTTGGGGTGCCTTGGGCATCCCCAAGCTTGAACTTTTGCGTCTCCTTAATTCCTCTCATATCATGGTTTCTCTTTTTATCAAAAGCTTCATTCACAACAAACTCAACAAGAACTCGTGAGATAGGTTAGTATAAACCAATTCAAAACCTTATCATTTTCTACTGTAACAAATCATTAACATTCTTATTCAACATTGAATACTAAATGTCTCTGCATATTTAATACTCCTATCCTCAAATAGAATCATTACACAAACAAACATATGCAAACAATGCAAACATAACAGCAATCTGTCAAAACAGTACAGTCTGTAAAGAATGCAGGAGTATCAATACTTCCCTAACTCCAAAAATTATGAACTAAAATTACCACTGTGATAAATTTATCAGAGCTCAATATGCAACAAGATTCAACATTATACCATTCTCTTACTTTTCTAGGGAATTTTTGCAACAGCGGTAAACTTTCTGGTTTCAAACAGCAACATGTATACTAGCAAAATAAGCATGGCAAAGGCTATCCTTGACCATTTTATTGAAACTAAAGATGCAAAAAATTATTCTAAATCACAGCGAGCGAATACTAACAAAATAAAATGACACTCGAAGCAAAACACATATCATGTGGTAAATAAAAATATAGCTCCAAGTAAGGTTACCAATGAATGAAGATGAAAGAGGGGATGCCTTCCGGCGCATCCCCAAGCTTCGACTCTTGGTTGTCCTTGAATATTACCTTGGGGTGCCTTGGTCATCCCCAAGCATAGGCTCTTTCCACTCCTTGTTCCATAGTCCATCGAATCTTTACCCAAAACATGAAAACTCCACAACACAAAACTCAACAGAAAACTCATTCTAAATTCATATTGGTGTAATATCTACTGTACTTCAACTTATATATTGTTCATACACTCCGATACTACTCATAGATTCATCAAAATAAGCAAACAACACATAGAAAACAGAACCTGTCAAAAACAGAACAGTGTGTACTAATCTGTATCAAACGTATTCCTCTGGAAATCCACATATTCTACCAAATTAGGAAGACCTAAGCAATTTGTGTACCAATCCAGAGCAAAAAGAATCAGATCAGAAGAAAGTTTCTGTGAATTAACAGAACTAATTTACTAGGTGCAAAAGTTTCTGATTTTCAGCAGGATCAACACAACTATCACCGTAAGCTATCCTAAAGGTCTTACTTGGCACTTTATTGAAACACAAGCTATAAAACATGATTATTAAAGTAGCATAATCATGTGGACACAAAAAAACAGTAAAGATTAATATTGGGTTGCCTCCCAACAAGCGCTTTTCTTTAATGCCTTTTAGCTAGGCATGATGATGACAATGATGCTCACATAAAAGATAAGAATTGAAACATAACGGGAGCATCATGAAGCATATGACTAGCACATTTTTAAGTCTAACCCACTTCCTATGCATAGGGATTTTGTGAGCAAACAACTTATGGGAACAATAATCAACAAGCATAGGAAGGTAAAACAAGCATAGCTTCAAGATTTTCAACACATAGAGAGGAAACTTCGTATTATTGCAATTCATACAAGCATATGTTCCCCCCTCATAATAATTTTCAGTAGAATCATGAATGAATTCAACAATATAACCAGCACCTAAAGCATTCTTTTCATGATCTACTAGCATAGAAAATTACTACTCTCCACATAAGCAAAATTCTTCTCATGAATAGTAGTGGGAGCAAACTCAACAAAGTAACTATCATGTGATTGAAAATTAAGATCGGGATGACAAGTTTCATGGTTATAATTATTCTTTAAAGCATACGTGTCATCACAATAATCATCATAGATAGGAGGCATGCTTTCATCATAGTAAATTTGCTCATCAAAGCTTGGGGGACAAAAAATATCATCTTCATCAAACATAGCTTCCCCAAGCTTGTAGCTTTGCATATCATTAGCATCATGGATATTCAAGGAATTCATACTAACAACATTGCAATCATGCTCATCATTCACATATTTCATGCCAAGCATTCTATGTAATTCTTCTTCTAGTACTTGAGCACAATTTTCCTTCCCACCATTTTCACGAAAGACATTAAAAAGATGAAGCATATGAGGCATCCTTAATTCCATTTTTTGTAGTTTTCTTTTATAAACTAACTAGTGCTAAAACAAGAAACAAAAAGATTCGATTGCAAGATCTAAAGATATACCTTCAAGCACACATCTCCCCGGCAACGGCGCCAGAAAAGAGCTTAGTTGACGGGGTGTGAGTGAGTGCCCTTTTACCTAGCCTCCCCGGCAACGGCGCCAGAAATGAGCTTGATGTCTACCACACAACCTTCTTCTTGTAGACGTTGTTGGGCCTGCAAGTGCACAGGTTTGTAGGACAGTAGAAAATTTCCCTCAAGTGGATGACCAAAGGATTATCAATCCGTAGGAGGCGTAGGATGAAGATGGTCTCTCTCAAGCAACCCTGCAACCAAATAACAGAAAGTCTCTTGTGTCCCCAACACACGCAATACAATGGTAAATTGTATAGGTGCACTAGTTCGGCGAAGAGATGGTGATACAAGTGCAATATGGATGGTAGATATAGGTTTTTGTAATCTGAAATAGTAAAAACAACAAGGTAACTAATGATAAAAGTGAGCGTAAACGGTATTGCAATGATCGGAAACAAGGACTAGGGTTCATACTTTCACTAGTGCAAGTTCTCTCAACAATAATAACATAGATAGATAATATAACAAGCCCTCAACATGCAACAAAGAGTCACTCCGAAGCCACTAATAGCGGAGAACAAACGTAGAGATTATGGTAGGGTACGAAACCACCTCAAAGTTATTCTTTCGGATCAATCTATAAAAGAGTCTGTACGAGAATAACACCTTAAGATACAAATCAACCAAAACCCTAATGTCACCTAGATACTCCATTGTCACCTCAAGTATCCGTGGGCATGATTATATGATATGCATTACACAATCTCAGATTCATCCAACCAACATAAAAGTACTTCAAAGAGTGCCCCAAAGTTTCTATCGGAGAGTCAAGAACATGTGCCAACCCCTATGCATAGGTTCCCAAATGTCACGAAACCCGAAAGTTGATCACCAAAACATACATCAAGTGGCACATGATATCCCATTGTCACCATAGATAATCACGGCAAGACATACATCAAGTGTTCTCATAAAAGACTCAATCCGATAAGATAACTTCAAAGGGGAAACTCAATTCATCACAAGAGAGTAGAGGGGGAAAAACATCATAAGATCCAACTACAATAGCAAAGCTCGGGATACATCAAGATTGTGCCATAGAGGAACACGAGAGAGAACACTAGAGAGAGATCAAACACATAGCTACTGGTACATACCCTCAGCCCGAGGGTGAACTACTCCCTCCTCGTCATGGATAGCGCTGGGATGATGAAGATGGCCACCGGTGTTGGGATCCCCCTCCGGCAGGGCGCCGGAACGGGCTCCCGAGTGGCTACAGAGGCTTGCGGCGGCGGACCTCCCGATCTATCTTCTGTTCTGGAAGTTTTAGGGTACAAGAGTATATATGGGTGCAGGGGGTACGTTGGTGGAGCTACGGGGGCCCCATGAGGTAGGGGGGCGCGCCCCGGGGGGGGGGGGGGGGTGGGCGCCCCCCACCATCGTGGCCAGCCCGTATCTCCCCTGACGTACACTCCAAGTTTCCTAGGTTGCTTTCCTTCCAAAAATAACTTCTCGAGTTGATTTCGTTCCGTTTTGACTCCATCTGATATTCCTTTTCCTCGAAACGCTGAAATAGGCATAAAACAGCAAATCTGGGCTGGCCTCCGGTTAATAGGTTAGAACCAAAAATAATATAAAAGTAGAAAATAAAGCCCAATATTGCCCAAAACAGTAGATAAAGTAGCATGGAGCAATCAAAAATTATAGATACGTTGGAGACGTATCAACTGGCAAAGAAACTCATCAAATTCCCTTACGTTCTCCTGAGACACATTTACTGGACGATGACTGGGAACGCCTTGTTCTTTACTGGTCCCGAACCAAGAATGTGGTAAGGTCTATGAGCTCTTTTTATTTAAGTACTATAAGCTTCCATCTTACTGTATCTGTTCATGTAGAACAAGTGCTTATACTTGAAGAACAACTGTTCTCATTTAAGATTCCATTGCTATCGTGCATACTGATTTGCTCGTGTATCACTGTATTTACTCGTACAAACTTATTTTTAAATTGAACGATCCAATGGAAACTCCAATGGCACAACAGGTATGTTTACGCATGTTTCTTTAACATGTTTCCTCTTATAAGTAGCTCTGTTGATTTCAATTTTAGTTGTGTATACAGTTGACTTCTCAAATCATGCACATTACTAGCATCATAACAGGGCCAATAGTGTTGTGGTACATGTAAACTCGTGGTACCCATCTGAAATCTTGGTGTGCCGTGTAGTTTCCCACACTTTGTATTCTTTTAGTGCTTGATACGTCTTGAGCTTGCGTTGGTTTTCCTTGAAGAGGAAAGGGTGATGCAACAATAGTATCATAAGTATTTCCCTTAGTTTTTGAGAACCAAGGTATTAATCCATTAGGAGGCTCCTCAAAAGTCCCACGCACCTACACAAACAAACAGGAACTCTCAACCAACGCAACAAAGGGGTTGTCAATCCCTTCACGACCACTTGCGAAAGTGAGACCTGATAGAGATAATATGATAAGATAAATATATTTTTAGTATTTTATAATATAGATTGGAAAAGTAAAGATGCAAATAAAAATAGATTGCAAGCTTATATGATAAAAGATAGACCCGGGGGCCATAGATTTCACTAGTGGCTTCTCTCAAGATAGCATAAGTATTACAGTGGGTGAACAAATTACTGTCGAGCAATTGATAGAAAAGCGAATAATTATGAGATTATCTAGGCATGATCATGTATATAGGCATCACGTCCGCGACAAGTAGACCGACTCCTGCCTGCAACTACTACTATTACTCCACACATCGACCGCTATCCAGCATGCATCTAGAGTATTGAGTTCATAAAGAACAGAGTAACGCATTAAGAAAGATTACATGATGTAGAGGGATTAACTCATGCAATATGATATGAACCCCATCTTTTTATCCTCGATGGCAACAATACAATACATGCCTTGCAGCCCCTACTGTCACTGGGAAAGGACACCGTAAGATTGAACCCAAAGCTAAGCACTTCTCCCATTGCAAGAAATATCAATCTAGTAGGACAAACCAAACTGATAATTCGAAGATACTTGCAAACGTAACTTAATCACACATAAAAGAATTCAGAGAGAATTCAAATATTTCTCATAGATAAACTTGATCATAAACCCACAATTCATCAGATCTCGAGAAACACATAGCAAAAAGAGTTACGGCGAATAGATCTCCAAGAAGATCAAGGAGAACATGGTATTGAGATTCAAAGAGAGAGAAGAAGCCATCTAGCTAATAACTATGGACCCGAAGGTCTGTGGTAAACTACTCACAACTCATCGGAGAGGCCTTGGAGATGATGTACATGCCATCCGTGGTCGATTCCTCCTCCGGCGGAGCGTCGGCGAAGGCTCCAAGATGGGATCTCGCGGATACAGAAGGTTACGGCGGTGGAAATGGTTTTTCGTGGTCGCTTCTGATGTTTTCGGGGTACATGGGTATATATCGGAGGAAGAAGTAGGTCGGTGGACTCCCAAGGGGCCCACGAGACAAGGGGGGCGCCCTCCACCCTCGTGGCCGCCTCGGTTCTTTATTGACTTCCACTCCAAGTTCTCTGGATCACGTTCGTTCCAAAAATCACGCTCCCGAAGGTTTCATTCCGTTTGGACTCCGTTTGATATTCCTTTTCTTCGAAACACTGACATAGGCAAAAAACAGCAATACGGGCTGGGCCTCCGGTTAGTAGGTTAGTCCCAAAAATGATATAAAACTGAAAGTAAAGCCCATAAACATCCAAAAAGGGTAATATAATACAATGGAACAATCAAAAATTATAGATACATTGGAGACGTATCAGTGCTGCTTTCTCTTGAACTGATATTATTTGAACCGTGTCTCTATTTTGATTTGGCAAGACAACGCATTGACCATAGGACATAGATATATGTTTGTTTGATGCTTTTATAATGTACTACTTGGCAATAGAAGACTTAGTAGTTTAATGTTGTCCACCTTACTAATGAACTGGTTCACCGAAATGAGTTTCATATACTAGTACATGCTAAACCTGTTATGTGTCTGCTTGTTTCTTCTTTTAGAATGCTGACAGAATATTGGGGAAGAGTGCCTTACTAAGCAATGATAAAGGAAGTAATGTAGATATGGTTCAGGATCGTGAGACATCCTTGTTGGTCTCCAACAAATCTGATAAAACAACTAAGGAAAACTATCTCAAAGATAGTGAGGCAACCCCAAAGTCCTGTATTGGTTTACAATTCGAGTTACTGGCCACTACCGCTTGCACAAGCTATTCAAACTCACTGTCTGAGTTCGTTCGATTTCTTGAGTCTCAACTACAAGATGAAAGACATCGATCAGCCATGCTCCGACAAGAAGTGGAAGGACTAGGGAAGTCCCTGGAGCATTCAGATGGATACTTCCTGGTGCAACAACAAGCATTGGAGGATTTTAGCGCCAAATAGGACAAATCTAATAGGCATGCTAAGCTTATTGCCAGCACGGTGGATACCCAGGATGACGTTTCTTGAGCTCTTCTGAAGTTGTTTCAGTTATGGACTTGTTTTGCTGCCTCGTTTATTTGCACTGGTGGCCAATTTTGACGACCAGTGTATGTAATATGCTGCTTTGTTCCCTATATTTGAAGTGGTGGCGAACTTTGATGCCTAGTGGATGTAATATGTGTAATAGCTGTTAGTTGCTTGCTTATTTATTTCCTTATTTTCTTGTTTAGTTGTTTGCTTGTAGCCACTGCAGTTCTTTTTTTGCATTTTTCTAGTGGCCAAAGTAACCTATTTTTGGTAACTAGGCCACAATAATAATGGCAAAACACGGATTGTTGTAACCATGGGCCTCCTGCGGGCTATAGGATCCATGGGCCTTCTATGGGCTGTAGGATTCATGGGCCTTCTATGGGCCTTAGGATCCATGGCTTTCTACGGGCAGTATGATCCATGCGCCTTCTATGGGCCATAGGATTCATTGGTCTTCTATGGGCCGTAGGATCCATGGGCCTTCTACGGGGCGTATAATCATTTCACAAAAAACATGGGTGTACTATTCGTGGACCATAACGGGCCATTAATAGGCCGCATTTGATAACTCTATGAAAACAACCCAACGGGTTAACATGCCACAAATGGGCCAAATGTAACCACGGGCTGAATTTGGCGCACAAACGGAACATCCAATAAGGGACTGTAACTAACCGAATTCTAGAAATGAGCCTAAGAATAAATGGGCCCTTAGAAGGACGAAAGTTAGCATGGGCTGGAAATGGCCGACGGAATAATGGGCCGTTAATGGGTATAAAGCGATACACTATTCATTATGGGCCAGTTTCATCTCGGGCCTTTAGTGGGCCGAGAGTTACAGAGGGCTTCATATGGCCCGAAAGACATCATGGGCCATACATGGGCCGGAAGTTACAACGGGCTGGAATCAAATTGGACGGCCCAGATGAAGGTACTGGGCTTAATTTTGATAGGCCGCAACGGGCCGGTAGTTAGCGGGTCGTAAATGGGCTATATACAAACATGCTGTCAACAGGCTTTCCATGGGCCGGCCCGTTACCTTTTGACCAAGTCAAATGGGTCGGCCTTTTCACCGAAATGGGCCTCTGTTGGGCCGTGCCATGTGTCGATGTATCATAGGCGCCTCCTGTCCAATGAGTGGATGACATCTATCCCAACGGTGAGCCAACACGTGTTTCCTTTGGCCAATGAGAATTTTACATGTGGAAAATCCCCATTGGTGTGGGCTGTTAACGGGTTATTAAATCCAAAACCGGACCCGATAGCTTAACGGCGTCCCGTTACAGTGGATGCCACGTGTTGGGCACCCTTGACGAAAGCACTTCTGTGACGCGCGATTTATCGTCATGGAAGTGTACACTTCTGTGATGATAATTTTGATAATGTCATGGAACGCTTCTACAACAACACAGGTATGACTATCTTGATTCTGTCATAAAATTGTCATGGATATACATGCATGACAAAAAATGCGACCTACTATGACAAACACGTGTCATCATGGAAGTGTATTTTTTTGTAGTGATTTGTCGGGAAGATGGGAAGAAGCTGCTAGCAGAGATACGCAAGCACGTGTGTGGCTCGCACAATCAAGAGCCCTGGTTGGAAAAGCTTTTTGACAGGATTTACTAGCCAACAACCCTCCAGGATGCAACTGAACTAGTCACCAGATGTGAAGCCTGCCAGTTCCACTCCAAGAACATCCATCAACCAGCTCAATCTCTCCATGCGATCACTTTATCCTGGCTTGGGGGCTCGACATCTTGGTCCCCTTCCCCTATGACATCGGGGGCTTTAAATTCTTGTACGTTGCAATCAACAAGTTTACGAAGTGGCCGGAAGTGGAGCCAGTGAGGAAGGTAACCACATAGTCAGCTATCAAGTTGTTGAAAGGATTGGTGTCCCGTTTTGGAGTACCCACCAGAGTAATCACTAGTAATGGCACCCAATTCACAAGCCGCGCCTTCATGCAATACATCCAAAACCTCGGAAGCAAGGTCTCATTTGCCTCTGTTGCTCATCCCCGGAATGATGGACATGATGATATGATGAATGATGAAGTGCTGCATGGACTCAACACAAGAACTTTTGATAAGTTGCAGAAGGGAGGCAGACGCCGGATCAATGAGCTACCGGTGGTTCTTTGGTCCCTCCGTACGACACCGAATTGAGCCACCGACCAGACTCCCTTCTCCTTAGGATAGCCATGCATATGAGTTTGGGTATGGTTGAAATGTATGATTTTGTTAGACCCCCTCTCGGGAGCCATGAGGATATGAATAACATGAGTGATTATTGGAGTTGACGTATATGAGATGATTCTTTTGGTAATATGATGTGAAGACTAGGTAGAACTATTGGCATCTCAGAAACTGTGCTTAAGGATAAGATGATAAACGTTCACCTGCACACTAGATTCCTTAAAACTCTTAAGCCCCACCAAACCACAACCTGGTCGGATCATGACCACAGGCTTTGGCTCTAGGACGAGAATACTTTTGCCAAAGCTCAATCGAGGCCACCACCAATACCCCAGCCTACTTTGCGTACCCCATAGACTTCATGGAATACTTGGACAAGTTAGCTGTCATCTTTATTTGGCGACATACTTGTCTACCCGAAAACAGAAGAAGAGTCGTTCAGCTGGTTAGAAGACATTTTCAAACCGCCATGTCTAGAAGGAAGAACTACACCAACCACCATCGTCAGGAAGTAAACATCCGCGTCGAAGATCAGGTGTATCTGGAAGCCACTTCTCTCAAAGGAACCAAGCATTTCCATGTCAAAGGGAAGCTCACACCAAGATTTCACAACCCCCTCCGAGGTCACTACAAGACGAAGGATAGATCACTACCAGCTAGAGTTACGACCTGAGTCACCCACTGTGCACAACATTTTATTTACACACAACACCACTTTGAAAATGTTTCCGACTTTCTAGCTAGTCCGGTCTCTACAAGAACATCGATCACCGAGCCATCGACCTCCCGCCAAATATGACCTATGCGAGAGACCCCAATAGCATCTGGATCAAGATGGATGTCATATACGCAGCCACGCCATCAAGAAGCAGTATGAAGACGTGAACACTACCCCGAATCCAAGTTTCCATACTCCTTTCCACGCCTAGTTTGGGAATCTCGGGGACGAGATTCTTGTAAGCGGGGTAGGTCTGTCACACCCTGATTTTCATGGCACAACACTTAAGATGATAAATCTTGATAGAATGTGTTTTGAAAAAAAACTTTTGTATTATTTGACTTTTTATTTGAGTTGGTTTTCTCTCTGTGTTTTTAAGTGCTCTTTAAAGTCGACACAACTCCACCAAATATACTTCATCTCCTTGCCCCAAACTTTTGCCCCAATGATCATGTCATGTGTATAGTACAATATAGAATTTTCTTACAAAAATAATTTGGCCAAAAATTATTTTCTAAACTTAGTTTTCCAAAAACCCCTAAATTGAAGTCTGTACTGCAAGTACTTGATTTGGGGTATAGAAAATTTTTCAAAGAGCATATTTGAATCCTATTAGATATAGGACTCCCAAAACCACAGAAATATAATTTTAAAAGTTATTTTCCTATTTTATTTAAAGGCTTTTTCTTTATGCCAGAAATGGTCTTTAATAGGTTAAAATTATTTGAATGATTTAAAAATATTTTTGAAAATTTAGGGAAACTCAGTGGACATATATTGTCCATATATAAGAGTTTCAACACATGGTCATGTTCAAAATGTTGGTCAAACCCCTCAAAAACCCTTTCTGGATATTTTAAGCTTTTGAAATATTTACAAAGGAAATATTCCCTAAAAATTCCAAGAAAATTCTAGCATGTCACATATGACATATTGGATGATCTTGCCAAGCTTCATGCCTTGGAGAACAACATAACATAAACAAATCTCCTCAAAACCATCCCTGACCATTTTGAAGTTTGAGCAACTCTACATTGCCAAACATGTCCAAATGTTCTCAAACTTGGTGAACATGCTCCAATGGTCTAATTATGTATCTAGACCAAATGGCACAAGTTGGAGAAAATGATATCTTGATCAAAGTGCCTCAAAACCCTCTTTGTCCGGAATCAAATTGGAACATCTTTATATTGTTAACTTTCTTATTTTGCTCTCACCTTTGTGGGCATGCTATAAACCCCAAATGATGACACTGCACCAAGTGGTGCATCTAGGAGAATAGTTTTGCATGTCTAGATCTTGGAAAACTAAATTATGTTGATTTCTAGGGTTTACAAAAGTTGCATTGGCAACTTTGCCCAAATGGACTCAACCTTGGTGGAACCTATTATTATCTCATGCAATTTGACCCTGTCAAGCCTCATGACAAGAGGAGTTCATCTTCTTGCTCAAACCAACAACAAACACCTTCTGCCATTTTACTAAAACCCCTATTTTGACCACTTCCACTCTTCTCCATGGCCTCAACTTTTTACCACAGCCCCTCCTAGACCTCTTCTACCTCCAGTAGCAAGGGCTGCATCTCAGATCAATAATTGAGGGGTGAAACCACCTCTTTTACCTCTCTGGACAGCCCTTGCACCCCTCTTTCTCACCTCCCTCCTCACTCCAGTGGACACCCAAGGCTTCCAAGGCTTTCCCCTCATTCTTTACTCCTCCCTAGAGCTACCAGACATGCTTGGCCGCGCCCACTTTGCCAAAAAACTGGCATGACGACCATTTGCACGCTCTGGAGCGCTCTACAGTGTGCTCCCGCACTATAGACGTCCCCTGCCAACCACCTCCGGCCACCTCGGGCCTCCCCAGCGCGCCCGACAATGCGCCTCGGCGTCTGCGACACGCCAAGCCTCTGTCCCCCTCTTCCTTCTCCCTCCTATGGCCTCCCTAACGCGCGCCATGGCCGCCCGAGAGCTGCAATGAGCACGCTCACACGCGCGGCGCCTCTGGCCCCTCCTGCTCCCTCTCAACCTTCCCCTGGTCGTGGACCACCTCCACAAACGCCCCGGACATGATCATTTGAGCCCCCGTGACCCACAGCGACGACAACAGCCTCGCCGGAGCACTAGTCCACGGTGAACCACGGGCGGGCTATTTATAGGCCTCCCCATACCATTCTCTCCTCACCCCTCGCTCTCTGCACCACCCAATCCACCCCCTACTCCCCAGTTCGTCTCCAAGAGCACCCGAGCTTGAGATCGGGCTCGAGCTCCGCCGCTTCGGCTCACCGGAGTTTGCGAGGTACAGGCCTTCCCCGCTCCACCTCTGCCCTGATCTGAAACCGCCTCCTCCCACTAATCATTTCCCCTCTCTCCCCCGCCTCATTTGCATCCGGAGTTGACCGGAACGACCACCACCCGACGCTCCTCCGCCGTGCCTCCTCGTCGCCGGCGAACCAGGCAACTCCGGTGACATCCACCACCACCACCCGAACGGCGACTCCACGTCAAGTCCAACCGTGCCGTCAACTCGACCCGCCGTGCCCTACATCGCCGCCGGTGAGCACACCGGCCCTCTGGTCGCTAGGTCCGAGATGACAGGCGGGCCCCGCCTGTCATCCTCACCTCTTTCTCGCCCTCTCTCTCTCCCATTGGCAACTGGGCCCCGCCCGTCAGGTTTAAAAACCTGGCGCGCGCGCCGCTCGGCTCGCCTGGGCCAAATCGCCTCTGGGCCTACTACACTGTGGCCTTTCTGGCCCAGTGACACAGCGCCAGTTTTCTTTTTCTTTTTCTGTTATATTTCAAATAATTCCACAGATTTAAATATTTATCCAAATTAAATATTTCCAACTCCTAAACTCTTCTAAAAATCTCACCTATTTAATGGTGTAACTTTCATAAATATCCATCAAACTTTTCTGTACTGTTCAAATTTAAATTCAAATTTGAGCATTTAAATCCTTCTTTGAAAATCCATTTCCACTATTCATTAACTCCAAATCCAAAACTAGGAATTTTTCCCTTCTTAGATTTCCCCCTAGTATTTATCAAAAATGAGTTGACATTTTTTTGAGCACTTTGGTTTTTCTGTTTTGTAATTGCCTTATTTTTCTCGTTATTATTTTGCGACGATAGATTCCATTGTTGACGAAGGAGTTGGACCAGAAGACTTTGAAGACCCAGAAGACCTTGCTGATCCAGGCAAGCAGCCCTTTGACCATGTTTGAGAAACCCTTTTTACGCATGTCATATAGCACTTTTATTACTTGCATTGGAGTCACGATGATGTGGTGACCACTTTAGGTGGTTTGCCTCCGTTACTGTTACTTCCTCATTGATACTTGCATTGTGCATGACCCTACCTTCTTATGAGGGTTATGCCGGTGGGAGTAGTTAGGATGCTAAAGTAGTTGCTACGCAAAAAGGGGACGAGAATATGCACGGTGATGGAGACAAAGTATTTTCAAAAGACTTTTCGAAAACCCCGTCGGGTGCCACTTATGCCCGAGGGAGATGATGAGTTGGGTAACCACTTGGTGACGAAGTGGTGTACCGAGGCAAGTGTGTGTGTTTTTTTCAAAATCGGATTGGTTTAAGTTGCGACGGTTATTCCAACCTTACATGCGCAACCAATCTACCCTTATATGGGAAAGGGCATTATTGATTACCTAGGCCGATACTAGCTTGGAGCCCGCATTACTAGTGACGGGGGAGAGTTGGTGCTCTCTCTCGGGACGGGGTCGTGCCAGGTAGGGTGGCCATGACTGTTTTCACAGGGCACCGGATACACCGTTGTGTCCCCTCTCGGATGTTACGATCTCGAGTGAGTCTCGTATGATGTACATCGTGAGGATATGGAACAACGAGTGGACTCCTTGTTAGTGTCGTCTAGGGAAAGATAGTGATCGGGTGCTTACCCCGGGTACTTGAGGTATCGCGGGTCGTGGATGACACAGAAGTTCCTCGGATCTTGTGGGTAAAGTGTGCAACCTCTGCAGAGTGTAAAACTATTCGAATAGCCGTGTCCATGGTCAAGGACAGTTGGGTAACCACTCTTGGGCTACGTCCACTTGTTTATAAACAAGTGTGTGTGTTTGGATAAATGGGAAAAACTACTTGGGTCAAGTCAAAGGACTTGACATGATCGAGTTGGGTTGATGCCCACTCCCTTTATGTTGGTATCTGTAACCAGTCCCTGTGGTTACTTGAATTCATATGATACATGATTTACCAATTGTTGAACATGTCATAGCACAATAAAATTAGCTTTCTACAAAAATTTACCTATGTCATGCGTTGTTGTATCTTGAACCAAAACATGGGTTGCTTGCGAGTACATTCAAAGTACTCATTGGCTTGCCACTGGTTATTTAATTGGCCAGGTATGGAAGAACAGGAGTTCAAAGAAGGGTTCTTTGGAGACGAACATGCGAACTAGGACGTTTCCCAGTCAGAATGCATGTAGGGTTAAGGCAGATGGCATGGGTTCTACTTATCGATGAAGATTTCTGCTGCTTAAGTTCATTTGGTATTCAGCCCATGTGGCTTTATCTATGTAAGACTTGACCATAATGGTCATAATTTGTGTAGGACGGTATGTATGGATGTAAGACTCTTGTTATTCAGCTTCTGTGTGTTCAGTGAGCATTGATCTCTGGGATCACTGTACACGTGCATCCGGTGATCATGACTTATGAGTCGGGGTCCCCACATGACGCGTCAAGAACGGGGCGACCATTCTGACGAGTCGTGTTTGCCGGTTACTCCGTGTCTTCCATCTGGTCCTCCTGCAGTGTCACCATCCGCATTCGCCCCCCCCAGTTTCTTCCTCCTTGCCGAGAAGTGGCGCCATCCTAATCCTGTGGAGGCGCCAAACCACAGCTGGGTTCGCCACCAGCTCCTTTGACCCTTCCCTGAAGGAGATAGATAGGGGCAAAGGCATTACGCGGCACTTATATTTTTTCAATCTTAAATCTATAGGCACTTGTAATTTTCTCGAGTCCATGTTTGTGTTCTGTAATGCTAGTACTTGTATCAACAAGTTAGTGAAAAAGATAAACCTTGCCGGGAACCCGTGCATGTATATGTCCATGTAGAGGCCAGATTCCCCTTTAGTGTAAATAAACGAGTTTTCCCGAGTGGCGGAGAGTTCTATGCAAGGTGCACCTCACGAGGCTCAGCTGACGTGAGCCATGATGACCAAGGCCAGGTGGGCGCCAGACGGGCTCTAGTGGGAGCAGAGCGCCAATTTCCTCTTTGGTGCAAAGGAGACAAGCGGCAGGCGCGGAGTCCAGAGGAATCAGCCAAAGGTTTCCATTCTGGTGCAACAAGACCAAGACCACCAGGACGACAGGATGGATGTCATCACCGAGCCCACCGCAGCGTCACGACCAGAGGCTTTTCCCAGACGAAGACCACTTTAGTTAGGATAGGATGTACTACTTGTCCCCCTTCAAATCTGGCCTTTGTGGGATCCCTTCCCGCCAACATTTGGGAAGAGAACCAAGGCCACTATAAATAGGACCTAGCCATTCCACCTCACCAGCTCTCTCGAGCTCCAGAACACCTCAGCTCCTGAGGCCACTTCATCCACTATACTAGTTCATCCTCAACCCTTAGAGGCAATCAACCAAAACGCCGAAGTAGGGTATTACACTGCAAGGTGGCCCGAACCAGGATAAACTGCTGCGTCTCTCTATCCCTTTGAGATTGATGCGCTAGGCTTAGGAAGATCATGAGTACGCAGGCTGGGTAGGTGGAGATCTCCGAACGGACCCTAGAGTCCGAACCTATCAAGGTTTTGCGGAAGGCGCACCAGGTAGGGGTGCATCGGATCCTCTCTTCTATCGATCGATCCACCGCTACCCCGATACTGCCATGGCTGACGCACGTCATGCTTGTGCTGAGCGCCGGGCCGAGCTTGCTGCCCGCCTCGCCCAGACAGCTCCGTCGGGGGACCGCTATCCTTGTCATCCTCCGTCACTAGAAGACAACACCGCCACGCGCCCTGATGGCCACGAGCAGCAAGCTTCATTGCTGCACCCCTTGGCGCGCCTTGATGGGCGCGCCGCCACTCCATCGCTGACCCCGGCCGCTTCAACCTCCCACGCGCGTTGCCGAATGAGGAACGTGCAAGCGGCTCTACTGATGGCGCGGGCACTCCTTCTCTACCGCCCCGTCAATGACTTCTACAAGGAGTGGCTCGAGCGCATCGCCGAGCTCGTCAGCGCTGCTGGAGACTCCGCTGCACCGGCCCGCTCACTGCCCTAGTAGCCACCTGCTGTGGGCGACGTGGCTTCAGGGGCACCTCCACCACCTCCAGCCCTGGGCGCCATCATCGAGAGGCGGGTGGCACCACGGCGCGACCCGCCACGCCAGGCGCCTGCGTGTGAAGAGGCGAGCTGCCAAGTGGTGCAGCGGCCCCAAGAAAATGCTCGTGTGCTTCCAGCTCCCCCACGACAAGACCGTGTGCCGCTAGTGGTGGTGGAGGCGCGCGGGCACCAAGACCAAGCTCCACCTCCGCGACGGGCTCCCGTGATCACAGCAGGGTGCTGCACGTTCACCCCGGAGCTTCGCAATATCATCTGGTCGGGCAAGTTCAAGCCTGACCTACCCCCATGCTGCGACGGCACTGCCGATCCCGCTAAGTTCCTGAAGCTCTAAGAGCTGAGCATCGAGGTGGCCAGCAGTGGAGAACTGGTTTGCCATGGCCCTCAAGGATGGCGCGTGCTCCTGTCTCCTGAATCTCCCCGTGGGATCTGTATCCTCTTGGTACGAGATGCGTGGCCGCTTCATCGCCAACTTCCAGGGTACTCGCTACCGCTCGCCGGCCGCGAGTAACCTACGTCGCATCAAGCCGCAGCTAGGAGAGACCCTGCAGAAGTACATCCAACGCTTCAACAATGTTCGCCTCAAGATCCCCAAGGTGTCGGACGAGGCCATCATCTCAGCATTCACTGGCGGCGTCCATGATGTCAAGATGAAGGAGGAGCTCGCTATCCACGAGGTTCTCTGCACAGCCCTAGAGATGTTCAACATGGCAAACAAGTGTACGAGGGCTGAGGTGGGATGCCTCTCCTGTCAGATTTAGGGATCCGCAAACCCTTGAGAGGTTCGAACTGTTGGGTGCATGCGAAGATCTCAACCTGCCCAGCCTGCCTACTCGTGACCCCCCTAAGCCTAGCGCGTCTATATCAAAGAGACACAAAGACACAACAATTTATACTGGTTCGGTCCACCATTGTGCTCTAATACCCTAATCCAGTGTGGTGTGGTGGATTGCCTCGGAGGGCTGAGGATGAACTAGTACAGAGGATGAACAAGTCTCAGGAGGTGAGGTGTTCTTGAGATGGTTTGGTGTATGCTAACTCTACTTGTTCTGATCAAGTCCCCCCTTCTATGGTGGTGGCTAGTCCTATTTATAGTGGCCTTGGTCCTGTTCCCAAACATGAGCGGGAAGGGATCCCACAACGGCCGGATTTGGAAGAGGGGACAAGTAGTCCAGTCTATCCTGACAAAAGTAGTTGTCTCCTGCGAAAAGCCTCTGGTTGTGACGCTGCGGTGGGCTCATCGATGACCTCCGTCCTGCCGTCCAGGCGGTTTTGGTCTTGTTGCACCGGAATGGAAACCTTTTGCTGATTCCTCGGGACTCCGCGCCTGTGGCGTGCCTCCTTTGCACCAAAGAGGAAACCTGCGCTCTGCGCCCGCCTGGCCTTGGTCGTCATGGCTCACGTCAGCTGATCCTCGTGAGGTAACTTGCATAGAACTCTCAGCCCCTCTAGAGCCCTCCTAAGGAGGCCGATTCCTTCGGGGGTCTTGGCTTTGCCTCCCTCGCAAGGCTTGGCCCCTCACAAAGGTCTTGCAGTGTTGGTGTTGAAGCTGCACCATACCAGGCCGCCGATGGAGCCACGTGGTGGGCCGCAGGCAGCCAGGGCTAGATACCCCCGAATCAAGGATGCCGACATTTCCCTCCTCGATCTCCATGATGTTAACCCAGAAGACAAGAAGGCCAAGGCCAAGAACGTGAAGCGTAAGGGGCCAGCTGTGCTTGTAGAGGAGCATAAGATGAAGCATGGCTGTGACCACCCCGAGTTATCCAGGAGCAACCGACCATTCTATGTCTTCCACAATGTTCACAACCACAACACCAACGACTACCAGGAGCTCAGGGCCCTTCGCGATGGGCGCCTCAGTTGATGCCCTGAGCGCAACGATCAAGGCTACGTTCAGGGAGGTGGCCGAGGTGGAGGACACTGGGATGGCCGCGACCATCGCTAGGAGTGGCGCGACCAGCCTCGGGAGTACCGCTGGCATGGCTAGCCTCGCGAGAGTGCTTGGAGGGACTAGCCTCGCGAGGATCACCCTCAGGGAAAGGCCGATGTTCCTCCACTGCCTCCACCACCAAGACGGAACGAGGATCATCAATAGGACGAGGGGGCTGGGGGCTTCCAGGAGCCTCGAGCCATCGCTTGCATCCTGGGAGGCTCTGAGGCGCCATCCTCTCACCGCGTCTTCAAGTAGTTCGCGCACGAGATGAACGCAATGCTCCCCAAGCCCGAGGCAACTCGCCCGCTCAGGTGGTCCAAATACGCCATCACCTTCAACTCCTCCAATCAGCTCAAGTGCGTGGCCACTGGTGGCGCGCTCCCAATGCCCTGCTCGCCTGTCATCAGCAACCTGGTCGTCACCAAGACACTCATTGATGGTGGATCGGGGCTCAGTGTTCTCTCTGTCTAGACATTCAAAAGACTCCAAGTGCCGTATCACCAGCTTCATCCTACCAAGCCGTTCTCAGGAGTGACCAACGATTCCATGCATCCGATAGGGCAGATCCGCCTCCTTGTCGCCTTCGGCGAATGCGACAACTACCACATCGAGCTTATTGAGATCGACATCATTGGCATTCTCCTTCCATACAATGCCATCCTCGGGAACCTAGCACTGGCCAAGTTCATGTCGGCAAAGCACCACGGCTACAACGTCCTCAAGATGCCATGGAGCGGCGGCATCATCACAGTCACCTGCAAGGAAAAGGACGTAGTGTGCTCCCTTGAGCGTGCCTACCAGGCTGCAACAGTTGAGAACCTAAAGACGAGGGCGGTGTCCTCCCTCCCGAGGTCACCCCCAAGACAAAGAAGCTTCAGCTGGGTCAAGGGTCTCACGAGAAGGAATCACCCAACAACACCATGCTGAGCCTCGCGTCCCTAGATGGGGCGCCTTCACCTATCGCATAGGAAGGCACGCCCGGTGCCCCTCTCAGGCTGGGCTTAGGGGCTCTCCTCTTGGGGGCCTCAGACCTAGCCAGCATCACAAGGGAGGCACCCGGGCACCATGTGCAGGCATGCTTCAGTGCACGCTTCACAGGAGAAGGCGCAAGGCGCCAGGTGCTCAGGAGTTCATCAGCAAGGCAGTCGAGGAGATTCAAGAGGCAAGGGTTCTGTAGGGTGATTGCCGCCCACCGTGGGGCGCGGCTCATTGCCTTGGAGAGTGTAAGGAGTTCCGCGTATGCATCGACATCCCAGGGCTCAACAAGGCCGCATCTCGGCAGCTCTTCTGGCTGTCCCGTGTCGGCCGATGCGAGGGTCCACCTCACAGCTAAATTCCCATGCCCTTTAGCCCGCCGAGCGCGGCTGTGACGTTCCAGCACTACATGTAGGACATCCTGGCAGCTCGAGAGGCTAGGCACCAGGCGATCCTGGCGGAGATGGAGATGCATCTTTAGGAGCCCCCTAGGCCCCCGGAGCCTCCTGAGGCTCAGGGCCAAGGCGACTCGTGAGGGACAACCTCGGCAGTGAGCATCTCCTACTACCCCGACATCTCTTCAGCAAAGGTGCCAGGTGACATCGTTTTGGTTTGTTCTGTTGGGGGAGCGCCCCTCGAGCTGCATTTTCACCGAGTCCCATGGGTCCGTCCCTGCGGCATATATCCTTTTGCATTTATTAGAATTGCTAAACCGTCTCTCATGAGCTTATCTATGATAATCGCCTGCTCACTTCAAATCTTAACCGCGTCGAGGTCACCCTACATTCATTGGCTCGTCCTTTGCCCATCTTGCAACTGGGGCTGCTCATGTTGGCATGACATTTGTGCTTGAGTCCATCCCTTCAATGCTGACAAGGACCGAGCTCTGGCTCACGGCCCGCCTCGTGCACGCCACCTCACCAGGTCCTTGGTGCCTTCGTCTTCCTGTGAAGGGTCTAAGGACCGGTAGTCTGCACCATAGGGAATCACAATCTCTCCTAGCAGCTAACACGCAGGTTAATCTGAGGCCGATCTATGGGTGGGCCCCGGTGGTCACAGCCTTACCCCGTGAGTCTCTTGCACGTTAAAGGGGGTGTCCTGAGCATCGTGCCTCAGGAGTTCCTACTAGCTCTCCAGCCTTCACCCCCTGGACTTGACCACGACATCGCAACCTGGCATACCAGAAACGGGTGAGCCTGCTCAAGGGTCTGGACCCGAGGACATAGAGCACCTAGGCAAGCGAGGAAAGAGGGTGATTGTCGCTGGCCAAACCTAGCGAAACCATCACAGATGCATGAACGGGCACCACCCGGGGAAATCACAATGAGTCTGCTAAAAGATAAGTCGCACGCGCCCTGATATAAGTCTTGCAACCCGCTCACACAAATCCCGCAGTCCCACTCCAGCAGCTTCGCTCCCCTTTCTGTTTCTTCGACACTTTCTTGCACGCAAGGGGGACCTCGTGAGCATCGTGCCTTATGAGCTCTCACCGGACCTCGGGCCACTCGCCTCCTAGCCTTGACCACGGCATCGCGACCTGGCATACTAGCGATGGCTGAAACCTGCCTGGGGACTGGGTCCTGCCAGCGTAGAGCTCTACACTACCCAAGGGGAAGAAAGGGGGGGGGGAATCATGCCAGATTGGGATATGCGATTTCAACATAAAGCCAAAAGAGCGACGCCGAAGTTAAAACATTTCAATCCTTACATGCCCCGCGGGGCTAGTCCTAATTCTGCGTAGGGAAGCAAAATGAGAAAGGATTCGGCTAGGCCAGCGCGCATCACCTACGACGCCAAGTGGCACCCGCTGCTGTCGTGGGAAACGAACACCTATGGGGAAGGGCCCCTTTTCGGTCCGGCAGGGAACGAAGGGCGCACGAAGAGCGGATCGAGGCGAAAAGTGACTGTTAGGAGCACCACCGCTTGCCACGATGGCCTTCTCATCATCTCCACTTGCCAACTCGCACCGCTTGGCTGCACAGCTTCCCGCCACGTGCACCTGGAATGGTCTCAGGGTGACACGTCAACGGGTGAGCTGGAGCGTGGGCGCAGAGTGGTGGCTTTGCCGCGGCAAGCGCCTTGCCGCGGTCATTATCTTGTCGCACCCGAAAGCTTGTCGCTCGTCGTGTCTTGCCGGGACGCGCGGCGCGTCGCGGCAAGTTCTTTGAAGTGCCTTGGTTGGCCTTCCCGGCAAGCTCCTCTTGCCGGGGCCTTATCCTTCCCAGCAAGATCCTCTTGTCGGAGTCTTGTCTTCTCAGTTAATACACTTTGTTCTTGAATGGCATCAATAGGAACTACGGAGGATCTTGGCGGACACCCGGCAAGCCTTGCCGCGGGACGCTGCAACTGCCCGTGCACAATTTTGGGATACTAAGGTACCCCTACTTTAGTACACCGACAGGAGCCCCCGGGCCTAGGACACACATGGTGCCGAGCGCTGTTGGGCCAGGCCTATAACAGGGCACGGGCACACGCGGCCTGGGTCCACACCAAATCTAACTCTGTATCCACCGCGCCCTCCCGTAACGGCATGCGTCAAACGCGGCGTCGTGAGAGATCGTGGGTGATTCTTTAATCGAAAAAGGCGTAACGTTCGCCTCCTCCTCTTTATAAGAAGGGGAAACAGGGGCCGTTCCCCCAACTTCGCCACTTGCAGTTGCTTCCTCAGAAATCTCCGCCGCTCCCCTCCGCTTCTCAAAGCCGAAAGAGAGCAGCGCTCCGCCGCCCGTCGCCGCCGTCGCCGCCAATGCCCCCGCTCTCCCCCACCGCCTCCGCTATGGCTCCGAACACCGGGAAGGGTGCGAAGTCGACCGAGGCGCTGCGGCTTGAGGCGCTGCGCAAGGAGCGAGCACTTTCCCCCCCCCCCCCCGATCTCACCGCGAAGGAGCTGCGGGAGTGGTTCTATCTCTTCTGGTCGACGGAGATGCGGGCGCATCCGCGCATGCAGGTACTCTCCGCCGAAGCTTCTACCTCAAAACGGTGTCCAAAATGATACTACTTCTTTCCCTTGTTCTTCTATTGCGGGCTCTGCCCGCCCTTTTCCGATTTCTTCTGCGATATCATGAATACCTACGGGTTTCATCTCCTTGACTTCACCCCCAACGCCGTTCTGACCATGGCGGTTTTCGCACACCTCTGCGAGAACTTCGTCGGAATCCACCCAAACGTTGCCCTTTTTCGCCACTACTTCATGCCCCGGGCCGAGAAAGGAGAGCCCTTAGCTGGCGGGATCGCCTGGATCTCGAGGGTCGGCATGAAGGAGGTGTATCTGGAGGGGGAGCTCCGTAGCAAATGGGAGGAGTGGAGAGCGGAGTGGTGTTGGATTGTTGATGAGAACCCGCATCCATTCACCAACTTGCGCCAAGCCCGAGTAGTGCGCGGCAGTGACTGGAGCGCCCTGGCGGCGGACGATGCTAGATTGAAGATCGCCACCACCCGGATCTTGCGGCTCAAGCTTGCTGGGCTCACTGTGGGGGCTGTTGGCACGGACTTCCTTCGCCGCCGTATCACCCCTCTGCAGGAGAGGGGGAGACCCGCCTGGTTGTTTGGGGGTCCGGCGGATATCATGAGGCTGTGCCCAGGCCTCAATTTTAACTTTACTGTCATGGAGTTGGATGGGACGCTGAAGGAGCTGTTCAAGCACGACCCCAACCATCCCGAGTGGTTCATGCTGCCGCAGGGCGTCGTCCCGTTGTGCAATAACTCCCAGCTCGACCGCATCCGTGCAATGATGCCGGAATGCGACTCGCATGGGATTATCCCAACTTGGCAGGAGCCCGCCGACAACGTCGTGCAGCAATTCTTCAACAATTTGGTGGAGGTGGCGGTCCGCGCCGACGAGCAGAGGCTTCTCACCCGCGAAACCACTGACGATGAGATGCGGCGCATCGCCACCAGGGCGGAGGAGGCGGCGGCGGCCGCCGCCGCGGGCGAGTTTGGTTTTACTTTGGAGGAGGCAGAGGCAGCCGAGACGGCAAGCCTTGCCGACCGAGAGGATCTTGGCAGGTAGGTCGTTGGCGAGGGAGAGCCCGAAGCCGAAGCGAGCGAGCCCGCCGGGGGCGCAAGTGGCCAGCCGTCTTCAAGCAACTTGCCGCAGGCGGAGCCCTCAGTGAAGCCCCCAGCTCAACCAAGAAGGCGCCTCCGCAGGACCGGAGACACGGCAGGCCGGCAGACGGGCCAACAACCGCCGCACCGCGGGACATGCTCCACCGTGCCAAGCACCGTTGCCACAGGAGCATCTCACGCCGCACCAGCAACTGGAGCGGGGTCTTCTCGGGCCGCCGCTTCCGATCCTGCCGCCGCTCCCGCCAAGCGTCCAAGGGAGCCTACCCCTCCGCCTCGTCGCGCTGAAAGGGTACCAGACTTTGATCTCTCCGTGCTCAGCTACGACGAGCAGGAAGAAGAGGAGGACGAGTAAGTCTTTTTCTTTTTGTTGTACTTATGGTTCTTCAATTCTTGCTGTTTCTTGTCTTGTATCTGATTTGCTTTCATCTGAACCTTGTTCCTTTCTAGGACTCTGGCCCAGAGAGCGGCGAAGAGAGCCAAGGTCCCCGTGGTTGTCATCGAGGATGATCCTGCTGTGACAACAGAGGATGCATCCGAGACCACCTTGTCGGACCCAGCAATCTCTCCCCGAAGCAGCCCCCAGCGCAAGTACATAACTTTACTTCCCGCTGTCATGCGCGCATGGGTGTTCTTTCCTTGATGATATCTTGATTGTTGGTTAGCTTGTGTAGGAGCAGAACAGGCCCATCAGGAACAACTAGAAGCCGCTCCTGAGGTGCTATCTGCTTCAACTACGCCGCCAAGGGACGATTCCCCGGTGAGGGAGCGCTCTCCGGCAAGGGGGAGGTCCCCGGCAAGGGGCAGTTCTCCGGCAAGGGACGGGACCGGTGATCCCCCGGTGGTGGAGCCCATGATTACAGAGCCCAGCACAGGTAATCCTTCTTGTCAGAAAACTTCCCTTGGCTCTTCTTCTTCTGATCTTCTTTTTTGGATATTTGCTTGACTTTTTCTACCTCTTCCTGTCTTCAGATCCTCCCTCCTCGGAGCCGATGGAGACCGATGCCACCGGCGAGGAGAACGTGCGCGGCAATACTGACGATGCCGCTGCTACTGAAGAAGAGGCCGGCGCTGATGATCCCGCCGACGAAGAGGCCGCCAGGGATGCTGGCGCAGGAGCTGGCGAGGGGTCCGGCGATCGTACTGATGACCCGGGGGCCGCAGGAGCACAAGGCGCTACGCCGACCGCCGATCCCTCTGCCGCTGACGCAGCGCCAGGCTCCAAAGAGCCCCAGCCCGGCGCCTACTTGAAGGATGGCGACAGTGTCTTCATCAAGCTCCCCTGGGCGTCAAGCTCAAGGGCGTCGGTCGAGGGAGAGGCTTTTGACGGAGAAGTGCTCACCTCCGCTGGGCTGACAGTGGTTGACGCGCCAAGCAGCAGTAGCGGCGAGTCCGAGGAGGAGCAGCTGCTCCGGAAGTTGGTGTCGCTCTACCGTGCCCGACAAGCCAAACTGGTGTCCCAGGAAGCGCTTGTCGCGCAGGCGGGAGTGGACATAGAGAAGCATGCGGAGAAGCTCCAGAGCCGCAACCAAGAGGCCCTCCGGTCCATTGCAGAGGAGAGGGCGCAGCTTGCCGAGGCGCGGAAGGCCTTTGTCCTCGAGAAGGCCGAAGCTGAAGAGCAGCAACGGCTCGCCGCCGAGGAGATGTCCGTGCGAGAAGGTGAGCTGACGCAGAAGAAGGTTAACTTGGATAGCCATGAGGAGGAGCTTGCCGCGCGCGAGGAGACACTTAGCAGAGCCCTCAAGGAAGCGAAGGATGCTGCTGCAGCTGCCGAGGCTGCCAAGAAGGAGCTGGAGGTGAGGGTGACGGAGCTAGAAGCCACCCTCAAGGCAAAGAATGAAGAGCTTGCCGCGCTCCTTCGCGAGCGCGAGAAGGATGCCCTTGCCCATGGTGAGCTGCAGGGTCGTTTCTCTGAGAGGGGCAGGGAGCTGAACGCCGCCAAGGATGCCAATGCCGATCTCGAGCTGAAGCTGGCTACGCTTACTGAGACGCTGGACGGCGCCAAGAAACGGGAGGAGGACTTGAAGCAGGAGCTCAAGGCCAATGAGGCGCTGCTGACGAGGGCCGCTGAGAACTAGAACACCTTCAGGGATACCGTGGAGCTCTGGATGGAGGGCCTCGTCAACATCACTGTAGTTATTGACGAGGAGCTGATGCAGCTGGAACTGGAGGGCTTCGGGTACTCCTCCGACGAAAACCTCCAGCCCAGCGCCAAGCTCACTCTGTTCTTCAAGGGCGTGGCGATGGCCCTCCAGCAACTCCGGGAAAGGATCCCAAGGCAGCTGGCTGACGAGTCACGCGCAATCTGCGCCAGAGTCCTGGAGAAGGTGTTGGTGAAGGTGCTCTTCCGCAATCCGGGCCTCAACCTCACCAACGTCCTCAAGAAGCTGCCGGCGGGTGCTGATCTTGAAGAGCTCGGGGCCCTTGTCGCACCCATTGTGGACAAGGTGAAAGAAGTTAGGAGGGTCGACGGTGATCGCGTAGACTAGGCCGCCTTTTTCCTCCTTTTCTTGCCACTGCTGATCATGTTGCGAGAACCATTCATTAGAGCTGCGACAAGTTCTTTTTGTAATATAACTTTATCTTGGGCAGTATTTGCTATGTTATTTCCTTTACTTGATTCCTTCCTTTGTATGTTTTTACCCTACGCTTTTAGGGAACTTGCCGGCGCAGGCACCCTTGCCGCGAGCGCTGAGTGCGGAACATCAGCAGCCTGCTGGCGGTGCTGCTTCCGGCAAGAAACCTTGTCGCAACTAGTCGCAGCACACTTAAGTTGTCGAGCGGACTCGAAACAAAGTAAGGGCGCAACTAGCCACGAGTTGGTTCCTCCGCGCACAGGTTTTCCATACAAAGCACGGTCGTTCAAGGAAGATAACATAAGAAATTTTAAAACTGATTGTGCTCAAACTTTGGCAACTTAGCTTTTCTGTCGTCTGCATCCCGGCAAGGCTATACTTCTTTGAACAACGCCTGGTCCACACCATTATCTTCTCCTCCCCCCCCCCCGGTGAACTTGTGGGCGAAGGAACCTTCTTTTTGAGAAAAAGAAAGAATGGAAAATAAAGATATGGAGCCTTAAGGCTCGTTATTGCTTACCGGGGGAAAGTGCTGCACAAAGTGTCAGATAATATATGCAAAAAAGAAAAAGGCATGAAACTTGACAAGATGTGGGAAGCACATGAGCTTTATTTATGCACGGGATCTTCGCCCGGCTTTGTACAAAGGGTTACATGCAACAGCGGCAAAGCTTGTACAAAAGGTGGTTGCCGGAACAGGTTCTGGCAACCGCGCCTTATGGGTAAAACTTACGAAGATGCTCAATGTTCCAGGAGTTGCTCACCAGAAAGCCATCTTCGGTCTCAAGGCGGACAGCGCCAGGCCTAGTAACTCGTTTCACCCGATAAGGGCCTTCCCACTTCGGCGTCAATTTGTTGGAATTCTTGGCGGATTGAACGCGCCGAAGAACAAGGTCGCCTTCCTCGAGACTTCTGGCATTGACTTTGCGGCGATGGTAGCGGCGCAAAGCTTGCTGATATCGAGCAGCTCGTACAACAGCCTGAAGACGATCTTCCTCAAGGAGCAGCGCATCATCTTGTCGCAGCTGCTCTTGCTCAAGCTCATCATAAGCGAGCACTCGAGGCGATCCGTATACGAGTTCCGTGGGGAGAACTGCCTCTGCTCCATAGACTAGAGCAAAAGGTGTCTGGCCACTGGCTCGATTTGGCGTCGTCCTGATCGACCAAAGAACCACTGGTAGCTCCTCGATCCAATTCCTTCCGCACTTGTGCAGCCTGTCGAAAGTTCTGGTCTTGAGCCCGCGCAGCACTTCAGCATTTGCCCTTTCCGCTTGACCGTTGCTTCTCGGGTGAGCAACAGAAGCGAAACAGACCTTGGCGCCAAGATCTTGGACGTACTGCATGAAGGTGCGGCTTGTAAATTGTGTACCGTTGTCGGTGATGATCCTGTTAGGGACTCCGAAACGGCAAACAATCGACCTGAAGAACTTGACTGCTGACTGTGCTGTCACTTTCCTCACTGCTTCCACTTCCGGCGACTTTGTGAACTTGTCGATTGCCACGTACAAGTACTCAAGGCCACCGACAGCTCGGGGAAAGGGGCCGAGGATGTCGAGCCCCCAGACCGAAAATGGCCAGGATAAAGGGATCGTCTGGAGAGCTTGAGCTGGTTGATGTATCTGCTTGGAGTGGAACTGGCATGCTTCACACTTGGTTACTTGTGCAGTTGCATCCTGGAGGGCTGTTGGCCAAAAGAAACCTTGCCGAAAAGCTTTGCCGGCAAGTGCTCTTGCGCCAATGTGATGACCACATATGCCTCCATGTATCTCCGCCAACAGCTTCTGTCCATCTTCCCGGGGAATGCACTTCAATTTCACTCCGTTGAATCTCCTTCTGTACAGTATGTCGTCGACAAACTGGTACATACTTGATTGTCGGGCTACTCTCTCCGCTTCTTCTTGTTCTTCGGGAAGTTCTCCTGTCTGAAGGAAATGGACAATCTGCTGTGCCCATGCTGGAGCTTGCGGCTCAACAACAAGCACTAAAGGCACAAATGCTGCTGCGGGAACATCTGCTTCTACGGCAAAACTTGTTGGGAGCGTTTGCTTCAATGGAACAAACCTTAGAGCTTGTCGGAGCAAACTGCTCCTCAGCACTCTTGGTGTTGATCTTGGGGACCTTCTTGGCGGCGGCTTCGGGGAGCTCAGCCGGAAAGTAATCACCGGAAACCAACTTTATCTTTTTGCTCTGTCCAGTTGATGGTATCACAGATGGTTGAGTCAGCCTGAGCACAAAGATCCCTGGTTCCACAGGTAACTTTAATGCAGCGCATTTTGACAGGCCATCGGCAACATCGTTCTGGGCTCTTGGAACATGTTCCATCTGTAGGCCGTCAAAATGCTCTTCCAACTTTCTCACTTCATCAATGTAAGCTTCCATCAACGGACTCTGATAATCTTTGTTCACTTGGCGGACGACAAGCTGCGAGTCACCCCTGACAGTAAGCTTCTTGATCCCAAGGTCTGCCGCGATCCTAAGTCCGGCAAGCAAACCTTCATACTCTGCAGTATTGTTTGTTGCTTGCTCCTTGGGAAAGTGCATCTGGACGACGTACTTGAGGTGCTCTCCGGTGGGTGCGACAAGTAACACGCCCGCACCGGCGCCTTGCAGCGAGAAGGCACCATCAAAGTACATGGTCCATTCTTTGCTTGCTTCCTTGACGGGGATGCTCATCTCTGGAGTTTCTTCATCAGGTGTTGGTGTCCATTCTGCTATGAATTCCGCCAATGCTCGACTCTGGATAGTTGAAGTACTCTCAAACTTGAGGCCAAAGCTTGACAATTCCAGTGCCCACTCGACAATCCTGCCTGTTGCCTCTGGATTCTGCAGTATCCTCTTCAACGGAAAGCGAGTGACAACTGTAATTTCATGTGCTTGAAAGTAATGGCGCAACTTTCTCGAGGCCATGAGAAGGCCGAAAAGCAACTTCTGCACACCAGAGTATCTTGATCTAGCCCCCTGCAGAAGGGAACTGACAAAGTAAACTGGGCGTTGCACCATTTTCTTCTGCTTCTCTTCTTGTGGCTGCGCAGAACCATCCTTGTCGGGACCAGAGCTTGTCGGGGAAGCCCCCTGCTTGTCGCTGGATGCACTTGCCGTGGCCGCTGACTCATCATCCGCCTCTCTTTCCGCTACTAACGCAGCACTAACCACTTGATTGGTTGCTGCTAGATATAGTAGCAACTTCTCTTGTGGTTTAGGTGCGACAAGTATTGGAGTGGAGGACAGATATCTCTTCAAGTCCTGCAGCGCAGCCTCCGCTTCTGGAGTCCATTTCACTGGACCTGCCTTTTTCAATATTTTGAAAAATGGCAGGGCGCGCTCAGCAGACTTAGAGATGAACCTGCTGAGAGCAGCTACGCAGCCGGCAAGCCATCGCACATCCTTGACGCGATTCGGTGCTTCGATCTGCTCAATGGCCTTGATCTTGTCGGGATTAGCTTCAATCCCCCGCTGAGACACAAAGAACCCGAGAAGCTTGCCGAAAGGGACTCCAAACACACACTTCTCGGGGTTGAGCTTGAGATTGATCTTGCGCAGATTTGCAAAGGTCTTGTCCAAATCTTTAATCAGAGTTGCTCTGTCTTTGCTCTTGACCACTATGTCATCCATGTAAGCCTCTACATTTCTGTGCAACTGTGGCTCAAAAGCTTCGTGAACTACCCTTGCAAATGTTGAACCAGCATTCTTTAGTCCGAAAGGCATCCATACAAAGCAGTCTGTGCGACATGGAGTAATGAATGCGGTTTTCTCCTCATCCTCTTCTGCCATGAAGATCTGATGATATCCTGAATATGCATCAAGAAATGAAAGCAAATCACATCCTGCCGTGGAGTCGACGATCTGGTCAATGCGTGGAAAGGGAAATGGATCCTTGGGACAAGCTTTATTAACATCAGTGAAGTCTATACAAAGCCTCCATTTTCCGTTCGCCTTGCACACGACTACAGGATTGGCCAGCCACGTTGGATGGAGCACTCCTCTAACCAGGCCTGCTGCTTCCAACTTCTTGATCTCTTCTGCAATAAATTCTTGGCGCTCCACTGCTTGTTTTCTGACTTTCTGCTTGACAGGCCGCACGTGAGGACAGACGGAAAGGTGGTGCTCAATTACTTTCCTGGGAACACCGGGGATGTCAGATGGTTGCCATGCAAACACATCAACATTCGCCCGCAGGAAAGCAACGAGCGCGCTTTCCTATTTAGGATCAAGCGTGGCCTGATGGTGAAGGTACCACCAGTGCCGTCCTCCTTGGCGGCTACTTTTTTGGTCTCTGGCGGAGCTGCCTTCGCCTTCTTACACTTGCTGGTGGAGCTCGATGGTGCGTCGTCGATGGTAGCGCAGCACTCCGAAGAGGTGCGCTTGCCGGAGTGGGCATCAGAGCTCTTGCCGGACTGGGTCTTCTTCTTCCCCCCGGGAGCTTCAGCGGCAAGTGGTTTGCGTTCGGCTGCGGCTGCTGCTTCCCGGTAGATCTTATTGGTACAGATAAGGGCATCCTTCTTATCACCAGGGACAGAGATGACACTTATCAGACCAGGCATCTTGAGCACGTTGTATGCGTAATGAGATGCTGCCATGAACTTGGCGAGCCCTGGACGGCCAAGTATCCCATTGTAAGGCAATGGGAAATCAACAACGTCAAAAGTAACTTTCTCTGTTCTGAAGTTCAGCTGGCTGCCAAATGTCACTGGCAATGTGATCTTCCCCTTCGGCTTGCTCCTTCCCGGATTGATTCCTTGGAAAGTACCAGTCTCTTCGAGCTTGCTGTCGGGGATCTGGAGCTTCTTGAGTACCGCTGAGGAGATCAGGTTCAAGCCGTCCCCGCCGTCAACTAGCATCTTTGTGACTTTGAGGTTGCGGATAGTTGGTGAAACCAACATCGGCAAGCACCCGACCGCAGTAATGCGATCAGGGTGGTCCTCAATGTCAAAGATGATGGTTCTGCTACATTAACTTCTCGCACCCACTGTTTGAGCTGGCGGTGCGAGTTATGCAGAGAAGCACCACCGTCAATGCACAAAACCTCTATTGCTTTTTGAAACTCCTGCTCGTCGGCCTCGTCATCATCCATGTCCTCATCTTCATCCTCATCTTCATCCTTGTCGCGGCCGCGGGGAGGCCTGTCCCCTTGCCACTGCTTGGCCTTGCCGTGGCGTCCTCCCCGGCCGGGACGCTTCTTGCCGGACCTGCCAGTACCTTCCTGGGCTTTTTCCTTATTGCATGGCTCATACTCAGCCTTTTGCAGCTCAACGAGCTGCTCGACCTTCTTGCAACTTTGGAGATCATGGCCCTTGGTACGGTGAATCTTGCAGTACTGCTTGTCGGAGCTGCCCTGCTTGTCGGCGGCCGCCACGGGTTCTGCTTCCTTGGCGCCACCTCCATTGCCGGACTGCTCGACAGCTGCCACATCTTTGCCTTTCCTTCTTCTGTTGTTTCGCCGTCGGTTTTTCTTTGCCGGGGCGGCATCCTCACTGTCAGACCCTCCCGCTCCTGTGTTCTCTCCGGGGAGTTTCCTCCCCTCTTCAGCACGTGCACACTTGTCGGCCAGGGCGTAGAGCTAACTGACGTCTCTTATCTTGCACATCGCCATCTCCTCCCGCATCCTGCGGTTACGCACGTTCTAATGCAATGCGCTGATGACCGCGGTGGGGTGGACATCTGGGATGTTGCGCTGCACTTGGCTGAATCTTTGTATGTACTTGCGCAGAGGCTCTCCTTCCTTCTGGGCGAGCAAATGTAGATCGCTCTCCTGGCCATGAGGCTTGTGGCCGCCTGTGAAGGCGCCGACAAACTGATGGCACAGATCCGCCCATGAGGAAATGGAGTTGTCTGGCAAGTGCATGAGCCAGGATCTGACATTGGGCTTGAGCACTAGTGGGAAGTAGTTGGCGAGGATCTTCTCGTCGCGCCCCCCGGCAGCTTGCACCGCAATGGTGTAGATGCTGAGGAACTCCGACGGATGCAACCTGCCATCATACTTCTCCGGTACATCTGGCTTGCAGTTCTTTGTGCTGGCCCACTGGACTTGCCGCAGCTCATGAGTAAACGCAGGGCAACCTACTGCGTATGGCAAGTCGCTTGGTTCCCCTCGCGCATGCATGTCAACAGCGGGCCCAGCGCATTGGTCTGATTGACGCTGTGCTTCTCTCCGACGCTCGATGCGGGTGCGAGCGTCTTCGTGTTGTCGATCTTGAAGAACTTGGCGTTGATCGCGACGAGCTCGTGGATCTGATGACGCTGTGGAGTCGGTGTCGTGGTTGATCTGGCGAGTCGGCGATCTTGGCCTTCGGGGCGGGGAGTGCACGGTGGTTGCACCTCCACCGGTCTTGTTGCCATCGGCTCGCGTCTGGGCGTCTTGCCGCAGCTTCGATATGCTCGGTTGCCGGGGAGTGTCGCCGTTGGCGAAGCCGATGAGGCTCTGTATGGTGGCCCTCCAATCGTCGATCTTGTCCGCCGTTGGAGGGTAGTCCAGGAGCAGTTGAGCTCGAGCCAACGCTTCTTCTGGAGTCTTCGGTGGCAGCGGTGAACGGTGCGAGGAGCGGGATATGCTCAGACTTCCAACTGGGTTGGAAGGAGCAGTACCTCGTCCAGGCGACCGTACTTCGCTCATGCCGGCATGTTGGCGTGCATGCTGGTCTTGAACGGCCCGAGATCCACCAGCTTGGCCTTGTTCTAATGCGAGTACAGTGCCGCGAGCACCATGATGCTGTCGATCCCGCGCCTCCTGAGATGGGCGCGGTGCGTGTACGGACGCCAAAGTTTGCGAGGCCTTGTCCTTGGATCTGGTAACGACGTGAGCCCCCTCGTTGGCGCCCGCTCCTCCGCCAGCGTCTACCCCACCGCCCGTTTGCTCCGGTGGCGGTGGGATCGACGCGGCCGGAGCAGCCACCTCTGAAGCCTTCTTCTTTGGTGGCATGTCGATGAAGATGATGATGAACTGGCTCGCGTGAACGCAGGATCGGGTTCACACAACCTCGACGCCCCATACCTGGCGCGCCAAAGATGTCGTGGGAAACGAACACCTATGGGGCAAGGCCCCTTTTCGGTCCGGCAGGGAGCGGAGGGCGCACGAAGAGCGGATCGAGGCGAAGCACGCGAGGGATTTTTACCCAGCTTCGGAGCTCTCCAGAGAGATAATACTCCTACTGCTGCTTTGTGGTTGTATTATGTTTTTGCTTGAGAGCGTGAGAGTGTTGTAGTTTCAAATGAGTCGAACCCCCTCTACGTTGCGCATGGGCCTCCTTTTATAGGCACAAGGGGTCACCGACAGGTGGCAACGCAGGCAAGGGCACAAATGTAAAAAGGGTGGTTGGTACAACTGCTATCTATAGTGCACCCTACCTAACTCTAACGGCAGGGGACAAGAGCATTTAATGCCCGTCCACGTCACCTAAATAGTGCAGAAAAGCGACCGTTAGGAGCGCCACCGCTTGCCACAATGGCCTTCTCGTCATCTCCACATGCCACCTCGCACCGCTTGGCTGCACAGCTTCCCGCCACGTGCGCCTGGAATGGTCTTAGGGCGACACGTCGACGGGTGTGCTGGAGCGTGGGTGCAGAGTGGTGGCTTCGCCGCGGCAAGCGCCTTGCCGCGGTCGTTGTCTTGTCGCACCCGAAAGCTTGTCGCTCGTCGGGTCTTGTCGGGACGTGCGGCGCGTCGCGGCAAGTTCTTTGAAGTGCCTTGGTTGGCCTTCCCGGCAAGCTCCTCTTGCCGGGGCCTTATCCTTCCCGGCAAGCTCCTCTTGCCGGAGTCTTGTCTTCTCAGTTAAAACACTTTGTTCTTGAATGGCATCAATAGGAACTACGGAGGATCTTGGCGGACACCCGGCAAGCCTTGCCGCGGGACGCTGCAACTGCCCGTGCACAAGTTCGGGATACTAAGGTACCCCTACTTTAGTACACCGACAGCTGCCGTGCTCCAACCTCAGCGGGAGCTCGGCGGCACGTAGTTGTCGTCGCTGGATTCCGGAGATTCACTGGGCTCAGGAGAACCGCCGGATTCCAAGAGTCGCCGATGCTGCTGGAGGGGGTGCTGACGGGGACGAAAGCAGATCTAGCAACCTCGCCCGCGCCCTGCGGGCTGCTTGCTCCGGGGCAGCAATCCAGCCGCCGACCCTCCTCATCAAAGACCTTGAAGAACAGGGTGGAGGCGACGTCGTATTCGAAGTGGATCGCGAGGGCCCCCACTGCTCGGCAGGCTCGGCCGACCTCGCCCCATCCGCGGGTCATGAAGACATCCCCAGGGGACACCACCTCGACCTCAGCTCCGGTGGCCAGGCTAAAGCACCCGGCGTGCTGCAGCCACAACTCAAGTGGCCCCCTTGGTGGCAGATCCTCGGCGAAGAACCTCGGGAGCCGGATCCGCGAGTCGGGCGGCATCGCTACCCACACTGCAAACTCGCGCGAGCTACCCTTGGCGTGGGTCCGCGGCTCGGTAGGAGCAAGACGGAGAAGGAGAAGAAACAAACAGCGAGAAGATGACGGAAGAAATGAGCAAGGGGGGCTCTACTCCTCCCCCTCATTTATAGCTGGAGGAAGGCCAACCGCCGGCCTCCACGACCTGGCGCAATGATGACCTTCTGCATGCAGCATCGACTCGTCAAGTCAAACAATTGTCGAGGCGGCGTGGGGATGTGGAGACGCCCACGGCCCATCAATCGCCACATGTCGTTCAAGGTCGCAAGCGGTTAGTGCCCGCGGCGCTCTGCACTTGCCCTTTAGCTTCACCAAGAAGCCAATCCGAGCGCACCTTGGGCCCGGGGGCTACTGTCGTCGTTCTGGATACGAGGGTACCCAGACTTGCCAGCGTGCGACTGCATGGCTCAATCGCCGGCCTGGTACGACCCAGTTTCAGAATCAATAGCTCCAGACCCTCGCAAGGGGCCAAGCCTCGCAAGGCAGACGACGCCGAGACCCCCGAGGGATCGGCCTCCTCAGGCTAGCTCCGGAGGGGCAGAGACTTCTATGCAAGGTGCACCACAAGAGGCTCAGCTGACGTGAACCATGACGACCAAGGCCAGGCGGGCGACAGCGGGAGTAGAGCGCCAGTTTCCTCTTTGGTGCAAAGGAGTCAAGCGGTAGGCGCGAGTCCCTAGGAATCAGCCAAATATTTCTATTCTGGAGCAACAAGACCAAGACCGCCATGACGGTAGGATGGAGGTCACCACCGAGCCCACCGTAGTGTCACGACCGGAGGCTCTTCGCAGGCAAAGAACACTTTAGTCAGCATAGGATGTACTACTTGTCCCCCTTCAAATCTGGCTGTTGTGGGATCCCTTCCCTCCAACATTTGGGAAGAGGACCAAGGCCACTATAAATAGGACTTAGCCACCACCAAGGAATTGAGACGAACATAGCAGAGCCATTCCATCTCACCAGCTCTCTCGAGCTCCAGAACACCTCACCTCCTGAGGCCAGATCATCCACTGTACTAGTTCATCCTCAGCCCTTCGAGGCAATCCAGCAAAAAGCTAGAGTATGGTATTACACTGCAAGGTGGCCCGAACTAGGATAAACTGCTACGTCTCTCTGTCTCTTTGAGCTCGACGCGCTAGGCTTAGGAAGATTGCGAGTAGGCAGGTAGGGTAGGTAGAGATCTGTGCACACTCCCTAGAGTTCGAACCTATCAAAGGTTTGTGGAACCCAAAATCTGACAACATCTGGTAGGTTACAGACAAAGGGACCAGCCCCCTGCCAACTTCCTTTTACCAAAGGCCACTGTGACCATTCTGACCGAAGCAACGTTTGAGTCAGGGATGTCAGCACCTAAGTTTAAAAAGAGTGGCGAGGTTTTCTAGTGCATAATTTATAGCTTACAGAACATGAATCGACAAGAGGTAGAACTTATCCGTTTGTCTTCGTAGGGATCGCATTGTCGGGCAATCTTCTCAACTCCATGTCGAAGCCAAGTTCAGGGCGAGAACCTGCAGCTTCATGCAGATGAGAATGAATGCAGGATGCGATCCTATCTATATGCATATGCAAATGCTGATGAAATGCTTATGCAGTGATCTCGGAAAGCTCATGCTTGCATGCAGTCTAGGTCAGGGTCCCCCATAGCGCTTCTTCATTCTCTCTAGCATGGGGTCATCGGCCCAGATTTGTACAAGGGGTCACATGCAGCTGACGCAAGGCCTGTACAAATAGGTGGCTGTCGGGTATGGCCCGACAACCACGCCTTACGGGTAGAACTTGCGGAGAAGCTCAATGTTCGATGAGGTTTGCAACTGAGTGCCATCTCCGGTCTCCAGACGGACTGCGCCAGGTCCGGTGACTTGTACTACTCGTTAAGGGCCTTGCCACTTCGGTGGCAACTTTTTTGTACCCTTGGCGGACTGAACACACCTAAGGACAAGGTCACCTTCCTCAAAACACCGGGCATGAACCCTGCGACTATGATAACTACGCTGGGCTTACTGATAGCGTGCAGCATGCATAGTATCCCGCAGATGGTTCTCCTCGAGTAGCACAGCATCTCACGTCGGTGCTGATCTTGGACTACTTCATCATAGGCAAGCAATTGAGGCAACCCATAAATGAGTTCCGTGGGGATAACTGCTTCTGCCCTGTAGACCAGGGAGAAGGGAGCCTGCCCGGTAGCTCGGCTAGGTGTCGTTCTGATGGACCAGAGAACTACTGGCAGCTCCTCGATCCACCGCCTGTCGTGTTCTATAGCATATCAAAGGTTCTGGTCTTGAGTCCACACAGCACTTCATTGTTCACCCTCCCAGCTTTTCCATTGTTCTGTGGCGAATGAGATCTTGCATCCGAGGGCATGAACATATTGCATGAAGCCGCGGCTCGTGAACTGGGTGCCGTTGTTGGTGATGATCCTTGCCGGTACTCCAAAATGACACACTAGATCTTTCAAGAACATTATAGCTGATTGAGCAGTCACCTTTCTCATGCCAGTCACTTCCGGACACTCTTTAAACTTGTCGATAGCAACGAGCAAGAATTCAAAGCCCCCGATTACTCGGGGGAAGGGGCCGAGGATATCGATCCTCTAGATCGGAAATGGCCATGATGGAGGGATTGTCTGAAGATCTTGGGCAGGCAGGTGGGTTTTCTTGGAATCGAACAGGCAGGCTTCACACTTGGTGACTAGCTCGACCGCATTTTGAGAGCTATGGGCCAATAGAATCCTTGCCGGAATGCTTTCCCAACTAACACCCTTGATCCAATGTGGGTGCCGCACATGCCTTTGTGTATCTCAGCCAGCAGTTCCTTTCCTCCTTCCCTGCAAACGCACTTCAATTTCACACCGATGGGCCTCCTTCTGTACAGAGTATCATCAACAAACTGATACATACCGGCGCTCCGGGCTACTTTTTCTGCTTTGTCTTGGTCACCAGGATGCTCTCCGGTTTGGAAGAAGCGGACAAATTGCCTTGCCCAGGTTCGAGTCTGGGGCAACTGGAGGGGGTGGTCCGGCAGGCTGCGAGGAGTTGTTTCTGGCAGGGTCTCTGCCTGGAGCACACGACTCTATCGGGACAGGCTTACCGGTGTCCAACTTTCTCCTTTTCCGGGCCATTGTTGCTGGGGATACGGAGGGCTGAGTAAGATGGAGAACAAAAGTTCCTGGTTCCACAAGAAGCTTTTGCACATCACACTTTGATAGATGATCAGCTATGTTGTTTCCCGCACGGGGTACGTGCTCTGTTTGCAATCCGTCAAAGTGCTCCTCCAATATTCTCACTTCTTTGATGTATGCCTCCATCAATGGAGTTTGGTAATCTTTGTTGACTTGTCTCATGACCAGCTGTGAAAATCCTCGAATGATCAGCTTATTAATTCCCAATTTAGCTGCAGTCCTGAGCCAGGCAAGGAGCCCTTCATACTCTACGATATTGTTGGTTGCTTCTTCCTGGGCAAAATGCATTTGGACGACGTATTTCAAGTGCTCCCTAGAGGGGGCGACAAGAAGCACGCCAGCCCCTACACCTTTTAGGGAAAAAGCACCATCAAAATATACAATCCATTCTTGAGGCAATTCCTTTCTGGGGATAACTGTCTCTCTCACTTCCTCATCAGGGTTGGCATCCATTCTGCAATAAACTCTACCAACCAAACTTCAAACCAAAGCTGGATAGCTCCAAAGCCCACTCCACTATCTGCCGGTAGCCTTAGGGTTTTGAAGTATCCATTGCAACGGGAAACGAGTAACAACCATGATCTCATGGGCTTGGAAGTAGTGGCGCAGTTTCCTTGAGACCATGCTGAGACCAAAAATCAACTTTTGCACGCCAGAGTCCCTTGATCTAGCCCACTGTAACAAGGAGCTGGCGAAGTGTACTGGGTGCTGCACCACTTTCTTCCTCGCCACGTCCTTGGGGTTGCCCTTGCTACCGTGCTCGCTGCTATTCCTGATCCTTGTCTGACTCTGCCGGTCTCTTCTCACTCTCAACCTCATCCACTTATCGCTGTGCTACCAAGGCTGCATTGACCACTTCGTTTGGGAGCAACCAAGGTAGGAACAGAGGACAGGTAGGCCTTCACCTCTTGCAAGCTGCATCTGCTTTCGGTGTCCACTTCATAGGACCTGCGTTCTTCAAAATTTTGAAGAACGGCAGGGCATGCTTGGTAGACTTAGAAATGAATCTACCCGGTGCGGCAACGCATCCCGTCAGGCACCTCACATCTTTAACTATCCTTGGAGCTTGAATCTGCACAATGTCCTTGATCTTGTTGGGATTCTCTTCGATCCCCCCTGTGCGACACAAACAACCCAAGAAGCTCGCCAACACCAAATACACTCTTCTCTAGATGGAGCTTCAAGTTGATCTTGCGCAAATTAGTAAATGTCTCCTCCAAATGTTGCATAAGGGTGGACCTATCCTTGGTTTTGACCACAATATCATCCATATAAGCTTCTATGTTTCTATGCAGCTGTGCCTCAAAACTGATCTGGACTACCCTTGTAAATGTGGACCCGACACTCTTTAATCAAAATGCCATGTGGACAAAGCAGTACGTACCACATGGAGTGATGAACGACGTCTTCTCCTCGTCTTCTTTGGACATGAAGATTTGGTGATATCTAGAATATGCATCCAGAAATGAGAGCAAATCACAGCCTAAAGTTGAATCCACTATCTGATCAATACGGGGCAAGGGAAACGGGTCCTTCAGGCAAGCCTTGTTGAGATATGTGAAATCAATGCAAAACCTCCACTTCCTTTTTGCCTTCCGGACTACCACTAGATTTGCTAACCACGTGGGATGCAGTATTCCTCTGAGCAAACCAGCTGCTTCTAGTTTATTGATCTCTTATGCAATGAACGGCTGCCTCTCCAAGGCATGTTTATGGACTTTCAGCTTGACAGGTTGGGCATGTGGGCAGACAACAAGGTGGTGCTCGATTGCCTCCCTGGGAATACTAGGGATATCAGATGGTTTCCAGGAAAATACGTCGATATTCGCCCACAGGAAGGCAACGAGTGCGCTTTCTTTTTTTTCATCGAGGGTGGCGCTGATAGTGAATGTACCATCAACGCCAGCCGGCCCTACAGGGACCTTTTTAACTTTGGGTGCAGCAACCTTGGATCTCTTGCTGTTGGAACACTTTGGCACGTCCTCAACGGGTGTCGTGCACTCGGTGGAGGCACGCTTCCCGGACTCTTTGCCCAAGGTCCTACAATCCCTCTTCTTTCCTTTACTTTCCTTGGCAGGAACTGCTACTGCCACTGCCTCTACCGCGACCGCGTCCCGGTAAATCTTGTCCACACAGATAATTGCATCTTGCTCATCTGATGGGATGGTTATAACTCCTAGTGGCCCAGGCATGTTCAGTGTGTTGTAGGCATAGTGGGATCCCGCCATGAATTTAGCCAGAGCCGGGCGTCCAAGAATCCCATTGTACGGCAGGGGAAGATCGACCACGTCAAACACAATCTTCTCAGTCCGATATTTCAGTTCTCCCCCAAACATTAGTGGCAACATGATCTTTCCCTTAGGATGAATCCTGCCGGTAATAACTCCATGAAACGTGCCGGTAAGCTCTAGCTCTTCATCTGCTATCTGAAGCTTGCTGATAACTACTGGGGAAATCAGATTCAGTTTGGCCCCACCATCCAATAACATCATCATGACTTTGAGGTTGCGAATTGTGGGAGAAACCAACAAAGGCAGGCACCCTACAACTGTGGTATGGCCAGGATGATCTTCCTCATCAAAGATGATGGGCATACAAGACCACTTGAGCGGCTTCCGGGCGTCAGGCGCTGGTTCCATGGTATTGACTTCTCGCGCCCACCGCTTGAGCTGGCGGTGAGAGGTGTGCAGGGATGCATCCTTGTCAACGCACAGGCGTCAGTGGCCTTCTAAAACTCTTACTCACTGGTTTCCTCTTCATCCCCTTCATCACTCTCATCATCACAAGCTTCCTTCTCTCGACCCCTGGTAGGCTTTCCTTGGTTCCGAAATGGTTTGCCGGGGCGATTTACTTCACCACTTCGGCCCTTACAGCCAGCAACATTCTGACCCTTCTACTTATCATGCTTCTCATACTCTACTCTTTGTCTCTTGACAAGCTGCTCAACCTGATAACACTCTTGATGGTCATGGCACTTAGTCCGATGAATATTGCAATTTGGCCCATCACCTTTCCCGGCCTCCCCGGCAGCAGCGGCTTCCCGGTAGTCAGCGCACACGGCAGCTTCCTTGCCGGGGACCTCAGCTTTGGTCGTCTTGCCAGTACTAGGCGTTCTTGATACTTCAACGGTCATCACTGGATGATAGATCTGTCGGTACGCATCCATGGATGATGAAGGGGAACCATGTGTTTGGTAAGCAAACCTAACTAGATCGGTCGATCAATTGTTGTTTGTCAGAGGAAGGGAGAGACATAACTAATGAGGTAGATCGATCGACGCGTGGGTAAAAACGAGTTATAAGTACCTAGCTAGCTTTATGTATAGCGGGAGATCGGTCCGTGTACGTCCATTTGTTAGAGGCAAATAAGGCCCAGCGAGACGAATAGACAGAGAGAATGGAGCTAGGAGGTGGTGCGAGAGGCCCAGCTACTAGCTAGATAGGGGGAGGAGTGTGCGGTTGTGAGATCGATGAAAAGAGGGCTGAGAGTTTACACGTGTGTGGGGCCGTATGAGAGACACGAGGCAAGGAAACATAAAGGAGGAGATTGAAGGTGTGTGTGTATGTTGTAGGCAGGCATTGCTGGAGAGGTTTATCAATCGGTGTGTGTCGGAAAGGAGTTGTGGAGACTCTAGGAGAACGACCTAAAGAAAAAAATGAATGTGGCTCGTGGATAGAATGCCGAGGGAGGTGGAGGGCGAGGAGGGCGTGTGCATGCACGAGAGAAAGTTAGTGGTAGCTACAAAGGTTAGAGGATTGTGTGGGTGTAAGAGACTAACAAAGATCATAATTTGAATGAAAGTGGATTCATATATTTGAATAGGAGATCATAGTGTTTTAAACATATGCATGCATGAATATAGCGGTGATACGCGTGATGTGCACATGTTATACCATAATGTGATAATGCATGGAATTTGCAACTCACAGCTAAATGTCGAACAATCTAAACCATACTATGCATCAAACAATCTCAAATTTTATTTGAATTGGTGATAATGTGTGGCGTTTGCAGCTTACAACTAAATATCGAGCAATCTAAACAATACTATATATCAAACATTCTCACATTTTATTTGAATTTGTGGTAATGTGTGGTGTTTGCAACTCACATCTAAATACTTGTAGGCGTAGGGGGCGGGGCACCATACATAATGTGATAATCACATTATACATATGACACATGGTTTATATAGTGAAGATCTAGATAGAGCTAGAAATGTAATGTGTTTTGAAATCAACATAAAGTTGATTCAAAAGATCGAGTTCGATTTCATATAGTACACATAGTCCATATGTAACTCGAGACTAATCATGTGGTGTGCTGTGAAGATAATACACAAACGATGCTTTAACATGACAATAATGATGATTGTAGATCTTGCTAAAACAGAGAAGCGAATTCAAATACTTTGACTTCACAACAATCATTACTATAGATCTTATTCAAATAGAGAAACAAATTCAAATGTAGTTCATATTGAAGCGGTAGTATATACGTTTGGAATGCACTAAAACGTTCATTTGAGTAGTAGGTTGCATGCATTATACACGTAGCGAAATATTTTAACTAAACATAACATGAATTCAAAGTTTTGAATAACATTTGTAGTGCGAATTGATTTGGTACAGTACACGTTAGGATTGTCCGAAAAATTCAACCCGCGCCTTGTTAGCCCGAAATATTAAAGATATATCTTTGTCTCGTTGTGCTCCGACAACTCCCTCCAAGTCAACCCGCGCCTTGCTGTTCCAAAATTACAACGTGTCGGCACTCTGGGAACGGGGGTCCCCAGACTTGCCTCCCTGCGGCCTGCAGCGTGGCTCAGCCCGTGGCCCAGTACGGCCCGTCTTCATCAACCCAAGCTCAAGACCCTTGCGTGGGGCCAAGCCTCGCGGGGCGGATGACGCAAGGCCTCCCCAGGGGCGGCCTCACCAGGAAGGCTCGCAAGGAGGCGCAGAGATCAAGGCAAAGGGTGCCTCGCAAGGTGCTCATGACGCAAGCCATGATGATCAAGACCAGGCGGTCGCCAGCTTGCGCAGTGTCCTCGTTTCCTCTTTGGTGCAAACGGGGCAAGCGCAGGCGCGGAGTACCGAGGAATCAGGCAAAGGTTTCCATATCGGTGCAAGTCCAGCAGGACGGCAAGATGGAGGTCACCATGGAGCCCAAGACGGCGTCTTCACCAGTGCCTTTGGCAGTCGAAGACCACCTTTAGTCAGGATAGCTTGTACTAGCAGGACGGCAGGATGGAGGCCACTGTGGAGCCCAAGACGGCGTCTTCACCAGTGCTTTTGGCAGTCGAAGACCACCTTTAGTCAGGATAGCTTGTACTAGCTGTCCCCTTTCAAAATGGCCGTTGTTGGCTCCCTTCCCGCTCAATATTTGGGAAGAGGACCAGTGACTCTATAAATAGGGCTAGCCGCCATAGTGGGAAGGCATCATCTCATCTGGAGCCAAAAGATCTGATCCGAACCTAGCTCATCCACACCACCATAAGAAGACCTCTCCTCGCGAGGTTGTTCTTCCTCTCTACTGTTCATCATCAGCCCAAGAGGCAATCCACCACACCACACACTGGATTAGGGTATTACACCACAACAGTGGCCCGAACCAGTATAAACCTCGTGTCTCTTGTGTTGTTCATCACTCTAGCTTAGAATCACGACGAGGTTGTGGGCGTGTTTCGGTAGATATAAGATCTTCGTGCGCACCCCAGAGTTCAAACCTTAAGGGTTTTGCCGGAACCCGATATCCAACACAACATGCGTGCAAACTCCCATCTCCTGTGAAATCCTGACACGTGGAATGCCCGTGGTACGCCTGAACCGAAAGAACCTCCTCAAATCGGTGGGGGCACTTTTGTAACTTACCCCACATTTCTAACAAGCGCGTCCCTAAGCCATGGTTCCCCACTCCCATCCCATCCGCCCACCCATTCGTACACCGAGGCAGCGAAAACCCGCGATGAAGCCCCACACCCTCCTCCATCCGCCACCCAACCGGAGCCTCTTCCCCAACGACGTCGTCCACAACAACACCTCAACGTCCCTCCTCCACCGTAGCAGATGAGGATCCGTCGTCGATCTCGTCGTCCCGCCGGTTCAGCCACCCCGTCCTCCACCTCCAAGGAGCTGCCCCGACATTCCACTCGTCTTTCGCGCCACCTCCATTCCCACACCGTCGTATTCACCTGCACCACCGAAAGAGCATCATCATCACCGTTTCCTCGGATGAAGCTGCAGCCTAATCGGCACCACCAAAGAGGTTGTACACTAATTGCCGCATTTTATTCTTGATTGGATCTCATGGTGCTGCCGGCGCTCGGTCCCGAGCCGACACGGCGCGGCTACATCCACGGCGGCATCGCCTGCCACTTCCTCCACGGCGTCGCTCCCTTGGCGGCGATGTCCACATCAGTAGGAGCTACTGCTGCTTTAGCTCTCGCTTGCGCTGCTGCTCTGCTCTTGCTCTCGGTCCCCTGCCTGGTCTGCTCTTGCTATTTCCCTTGCTTGCGCTGCTGCTCTCGCTCTTGGTCTTGCTTGCGATGGTGCTCCAATTTATCTACACTTCAATCGACTGAATCGACTTTTGGGTAAGTCGATTTTCAAGGGGTGGGTGGGGGGCTCGCCGGGGTGAAGGATGAACTAGCCACAGCGGAGAGGGGGCTCGCCGGAGAGGTACCCCACTATCTATCTTAGGGTTCAAGGTGGGGGCGGTGGTCGCCGGCGGTGGTGGAGCGGTGGCGTGGGGATCGCCGGAGAAAAACCTCATCACAGGGGGGTGGGGCTAGAGGGATGGACGGGGCGGTGGCGGACCGGCGGTGGGGAGTGTTTTCGGGGCGGGCAGGGCAGTACACCACCAGCCGCGGGTGGCGGGGGGCTGCTGTTTGGCCGGTGGTGGCTGGCGGCTCAGGGGGGTGGAGGTTGAAGATGAACTGCAGGACGTTGATTTCGTATCCAACGGATGGAAAGTCGATTGACCAGAGATGAAAAAGTCAGTCGACTGATGTGTAGCCTCACCTTGCTAGTGTGTTCAGTTTCGACAGTAAAATTCAGTTTCGACAGCAAAATTTAGTTTCCATAGTTAAGTTCAGTTTCGACAGTTAAATTCAATTTCGACAGTTAAGTTTAGAGATGAGCGGCTGATGTATTTTACATTTAGCACTTTGTGGTTATGTATTTTACGTCATCTATTGGAGATGCTATTAGAATTCTACTCAGGTTAACGTTGTCTCTCTTGTCCTGCTTCAGCCTCAGCGTCGTATAACTCACCGGAGCTGCTCCAACGACGAAACCCTCCATCATAGCGGAGCAGTACCTCGGGCTCCATCTCCAGACGCCTAAGATCTTCTTACCCTCCTCCTACAGCCAAGTTAGCCGGAGCATCCTCACTGGCCAACCCAATCACACTGAGATCGAGATGGCTTCGCCAAAGAGGTTTTGCACTTGTTGCATCTCTTTTTTACTCTACATGTTATATATATTGTCCATTGAGCACACGTAGTAGTGGGAAATATGATTATTTTATCCTAATATATGACAAGTAGTGAGATACCAGGCAACTTAGCTATCCGTGATGGACTCTCTTGAACGCCATCATTATTTATCTCTACGCGTTTAAGCTGTGCATTTGTCGATGGCCCTGGGAGTTCAGCTAGTAGGGCAGTGGCCTGGGTCCAAAGTAATAGAAGTAGCACAAATTTTTTTTAGTGTAGGCTTTTCCTTGCTCAAGCCTGCCTACTAAAATCGCCAGTGCTTGAAAGGAAAAGTGAATGAAAAACATAGGAATTGGAAAGTTTCCTATGGTACTACTATTCATGAATTTGGTTCAAAGGAATGAAGCAAAGGAAAACTGTAGGATTTGTTCCTTTTGTGTCTCCTTGAAAGAAAAAACGTAGGAATTTTAATTTTCACTTGTCCTCCTTTTCAAATTCCTATTCATGAAGCACAAGACTAAGAGATAGTAGAATAATAGCATTATAACCGTACATTTTCTTGTGGTTTGACTTAATCTCACCATGCTTCTTTGCATCCTGTGATCTTCCAATTGTTGTAAATCAAACACCCAGATTGCCAGAAATCCTGTGTTTTTAAATTCTCTGTTTTGCACGTGCATTCCTATCCTATTCCTGTCTATTGCCTATCCCTGCATTGTTGGAATCCTCCAATTCAAACGATCCCTTACAGAATTACTTCTCTTACAAACAGTTGTCAAAGAAAACCTTGTGTGGTTTGTCCCGCTCCTGCTGCGCCATCATCCACCCTAGCTCAGCTGCTCCAACGACAGAAGGGTCCAGCATAGCAGGGATCTGGCCTCCAGACTATCTTTCGCCGCCTCAGATCTTCTTCCCCGCCGCCGACAGCCATGAAAACTGCATTACCATCATCAACCGAGCAGATGACCTCAAGGACTACATGGGTCCGCAATAGAGGTCGCACTCTTTCGTGTCTACTTACGTTATGCATCGCTTAATATTACTTGCTACTTTATCGTCCTGTTCACCGATTAGACTCTAGGTCAGCTCCAAACTAATGGTCAAACTTGAGTTTTTAAATGGTTGTGGGGTACATATCGGGGCCGCAATCAATAGTATGTATCTATTATCTGGTTAATCTCTGGGAAACAATTAGTAAAGAAGCCATTATTTGTATTTTTTAACTGAAGCCATTATCGGCCTGCTATTATTGGTTTTAGGTCTATCCACAGGTTGCTACCATCACTCTGGATTTCTGCATGTACTCCTTACATAATCTCACTATGTTTTATTCCTATGCATGACAGTTATTGTAAACAATGGAACTGAACATGTAGAGTAAAAGAGATGAGCCTTGCATGGCAATAAAATTTCATGCAGACGTCGCTCCATGGTAGGCGCAAAGGCAGCCCCCCTCCACACATTTCGGATTGTAATCAAGAGGAATATATCTGCTCTGAGGGGGATTCAGAAGGAGAAGACATTTCCTATTTACCCCCTGAGGTCTTCGCTCTAACTTGGCATGCTGATGTTGTTTATATCATGCATATGGTGTCGTGGATTGCTTACTTTATACATCAAATATGTCATCTGCTTAGTTTAGACATCTTTTTGTGAATGCCATCTGTTTAGTTTATTCATCGTTTATGTGAATTATGCAAAGCCATCTTGTTTAGCCAGGCATCATAAATGTGAATTTTGCAATGCCATCCTGCTTAGCCAGTCATCTTATATCTAAATTATATCAGGCTATCCTTTTTTCCGTTACATATTACATTTGTCAACAATGTTAGTACATTCAACTACTCTTCGTGTGCATCAGCCATTTGACACGGTGATGGCAAATTATGTAGTGAAAACAAGGTCTTTAGAGCAGACTATGCTATGTGACGAAGTGCATATCTCGCTGGTTACGGATAGCTCCTCATAGGAGTATTCAGAGACATATGACTAGTCCTATATCTCGCTGGTTACGGACGCGACAAGACAACGACCGCGGCAAGGCGCTTGCCGCGGCAAGCCACCACTCTATACCCACGCTCCAGCGCATCCGTCAACATGTCGCCATGGGACCTCTCCAGGCGACAGTGGCAAGAGGCTGTGCAGCCAGCGGTGCAAGGTGGCAAGCGGCGCTGACAAGATTGCCATCGTGGCAAGCGGTGGCGCCCCTGACGGTCCCTTTTCTGCACTGTTTGGGCGACACAGACGGGCATTTAATGCCCTTGTCCCCTGCCGTCAGGGTTAGGTAGGATACACTGTTCAGGTAGTTGTACCAACCACAACTCCTTTTCCTTTTTTGCCCTCGCCTACGTTGCCACCTGTCAGTGACCCCTTGAGCATATAATAGGAGTCCCATGCGCAACGTAGAGGGAGGTTCGAAGGATTCGAAGCCAGAAAACACTCATGCTCGGTACTGTAGCATTCAGCGCTCTCGAGCAAGAACACAATACAAACCACAAAGCAGCAGTAGGAGTATTATCTCTCCGGAGAGCTCCGAAGCTGGGTAAAATCGCTCGTGCGCTTCGCCTCGATCCGCTCTTCGTGCGATCTCCGCCCCCCGCCGGACCGAAAGGGGCTCCGGCCCCATAGGTGTTCGTTCCCACGACATCTTTGGCGCACCAGGTAGGGGGCGTCGAGGTTGTGTGAACCCGATCCGGCGTTCACGCGGGCTAGATCTTCATCATCTTCATCGACATGCCACCGAAGAAGAAGGCTTCGGAGGTGGCTGCTCTGTCCACGTCGATCCCACCGCCACCGGAGCAAACGGGTGGTGGGGTAGACGCCGGCGGAGGAACGGGCGTCGACGAGGGAGCTCACGCTGCTGCCAGGTCCAAGGACAAGGCTGCGCAAACCTCGACGTCCGTACATGCACCGTGCCATCTCAGGAGGCGCGGGACCGACAGCGTCATGGTACTCGCGATACCATATGTTCGTGGGACCGAGATCGAGCTGGTGGATCTCGGGATGCTCAAGACCAGCATGCGCGCCAGCATGCTGGCACGAGCAAGACACGGTCGCCTGGATGGGATCCTGCTCCTTCTAACATAGTTAGAAGTCCGAGCATATCCCGCTCCTCGCACCGTTTGCCACCGCCACCCAAAACTTCGGAAGAAGCTTTGGCACGAGCTCAACTGCTCCTGGATTACCCTCCAACGGCGGACAAGATCGACGAATGCAGGGCCACCATTCAGAGTCTCATCGGCTTCGCCAACGGCGACACTCCACGGTAGCCGAATGCATCGCAGCCGTGGCAAGATCGCCAGGCGCGAGCCGATGGTGACAAGACCGGTGGGGGTGCAACCACCGTGCACTCTCCGCCCCGAAGGCCAAGATCGCCGACTCGCCGGGTCAACCTCGACACCGACTCCACCGCGTCGTCAGATCCACGAGCTCGTCGCGATCAGCGCCAAGTTCTTCACGAACAACAGCAAGAAGACGCTCGTACTCGCATCGAGCGTCGAAGGGAAGCGCGGCGTCAATTGGACCAGCGTGTTGGGCCCGCTGTCGACATGCATGCGCTAGGGGAACCAGGCGACTTGACGTACGCGGTAGGTTGCCCTGCGTTCACTCGTGAGCTGCGGCAAGTCCAGTGGCCCAGCACAAAGAATTTCAAGCCAGACGTACCAGAGAAGTACGACGGTAGGTTGCATCCATCGGAGTTCCTTAGCATCTACACCATCGTGGTGCAAGCTGCCGGGGGGCGCGACGACAAGATCCTTGCCAACTACTTCCCGCTGGTGCTCAAGCCCAATGTCAGATCCTGGCTCATGCACTTGCCGGACAACTCCATATCCTCATGGGCGGATCTGTGCCATCAGTTTGTCGGCGCCTTTACAGGCGGCCACAAGCCTCATGGCCAAGAGAGCGACCTTCATCTGCTCGCCCAGAAGGAAGGAGAGCCCCTGCGCAAGTATATTCAAAGATTCAGCCAAGTACAGCGCAACATCCCAGATGTCCACCCTGCCGCGGTCATCAGCGCGTTCCATCAGAACATGCGTAACCGCAGGATGCGGGAGGAGATGGTGATGTGCAAGATCAGAGACGTCAGTGAGCTATATGCCCTGGCCGACAAGTGTGCACGTGCTGAGGAAGGGAGGAAACTCCCCGGAGAGAATACAGGAGCAGGAGGATCTGACAGCGAGGATGCCGCCCCAGCAAGGAAAAACCGGCGGCGGAACAACAGGAAGAAGAAAGGAAAAGATGTGCTAGTCGTTGAGCAGTCCGGCAACGGAGGTGGCGCCAAGGAAGCCGAAGCTGTGGCGGCCGCCGACAAGCAGGACGGCTCCGGCAAGCAGTACTGCAAGATCCACCGCACCAAGGGCCATGATCTCCAGAGCTGCAAGAAGGTCGAGCAGCTTGTCGAGCAGCAAAAAGCTGAGTACGAGCGACGCGACAAGGAGAAGGCCCAAGAAGGTACTGGAGGATCCGGCAAGAAACGTCCCGGCTAGGAAGGACGCCGTGGCAAGGCCAAGCAGCGGCAAGGAGACAGGCCTCCCCGCGGCCGCGACAAGGATGAAGATGACGACAAAGATGAAGATATGGATGATGACGAGGCCGATGAGCAGGAGTTCCAGAAAGCCACAGAGGTCCTGTGCGTTGACGGTGGTGCTTCTCTGCATACCTCACACCGCCAGCTCAAATAGTGGGTGCGGGAACTCAATGCGGCAGAACCACCCGTCGAGTCACGCAAGCCTCTGAAATGGTCCAGCACGCCTATTGTCTTTGATATTGAGGACCACCCTGATCGCATAACTGCGGTCGAGTGCTTGCCGATGTTGGTCTCACCAACTATCCGCAACCTCAAGGTCACTAAGATGCTAGTTGATGGCGGGGCCGGCTTGAACCTGATCTCCTCTGCGGTACTCCAGAAACTCCAGATCCCTGACAGCGAGCTCGAAGAGACTGACACATTCCAAGGAATTAATCCGGGAAGGAGCAAGCCAAAGGGGAAGATCACGTTGCCAGTGACATTTGGCAGCGAGGTGAACTTCAGGACTGAGAGGGTCACTTTTGACGTTGCTGATTTTCCATTGCCATACAATGGGATACTCGGCTGTCCAGTGCTCGCCAAATTCATGGCAGCCTCTCATTATGCATACAATATGCTAAAGATGCCCGGTCCGATAAGTGTCATCTCTGTCCCTGGCGACAAGAAGGATGCTCTTATCTGCACCGACAAGATCTACCGGGAAGCAGCAGCCGCAGCGGATCGCAAGTCACTTGCCGCTGAAGCTCCCGAGGGGAAGAAGAAGACCAAGTCCGGCAAGAGTTCTGATGCCCACTCCGGCAAGCGCACCTCTTCGGAGTGCTGCGCTACCATCGAGGACGCACCATCGAGCTCCACCGGCAAGTGTAAGAAGACAAAGGCAGCTCCGCCAGAAACCAAGAAGGTGTCCGCCAAGGAGGACGGCACTGGTGGTACCTTCACCATCAGTGCCACTCTCGACCCTAAATAGGAAAGCGCGCTCATTGCTTTCCTGCGGGCGAATGTCGACGGGTTTGCATGGCAGCCGTCTGACATCCCCGTGTTCCTAGGAAAGTAATCAAGCACCACCTTGTCGTTTGTCGTCATGCGCGGCCCATCAAGCAGAAGGTCAGGAAGCAAGAAGTGGAACGCCAAGAATTCATCATAGAAGAAATCAAGAAGTTGGAAGCAGTAGGCCTTGTCAAAGGAGTGCTCCATCCTACGTGGTTGGCCAATCCTGTAGTCGTGCGCAAGGCAAATGGGAAATGGAGGCGTTGTATCGACTTTACTGATGTTAATAAAGCTTGTCCCAAAGACCCATTTCCCTTGCCGCGCATTGACCAGATTGTTGACTCCATGGCCGGATGTGACTTGCTTTCATTTCTTGACCATACTCAGGATACCATCAGATCTTCATGGCAAAAGAGGATGAGGAGAAAACCGCATTCATCACTCCATGTGGCACATACTATTTCATACGGATGCCTTTCGGTTTGAAGAATGCTGGTTCAACATTTGCAAGAGTAGTCCATGACGCTTTTGAGCCACAGTTGCACAGAAATGTGGAAGCCTACATGGATGACATAGTGGTCAAGAGCAAGGACAAAGCAACTCTGATTCAAGATTTAGATGAAACCTTTGCAAATCTGCGCAAGATCAACCTCAAGCTTAACCCCGAGAAGTGTGTGTTTGGAGTCCCCTCCGGCAAGCTTATCGGGTTCTTTGTGTCTCAGCGGGGAATTGAAGCCAATCCCGACAAGATCAAGGCCATTGAGCAGATTGAAGCACTGAAGCGTGTCAAGGATGTACGAAGGCTTGCCAGCTGCGTGGCTGCTCTCAACAGGTTTATCTCTAAGTCTGCTGAGCGTGCCCTGCCATTTTTCAAAATATTGAAAAAGGCAGGTCCAATGAAGTGGACTCCGGAAGCACATGAGGAGGTGCAGAAGAAAATGGTGCAGCGCCCAGTTTACTTTGTCAGCTCCCTTCTGCAGGGGGCTAGGTCAAGGTACTCTGGTGTGCAGAAATTGCTTTTCGGCCTTCTCATGGCCTCGAGAAAGCTGCGCCATTACTTCCAAGCACATGAGATCACAGTTGTCACTCTCTTTCCGCTGAAGAGGATACTGCAGAATCCAGAAGCAACAGGCAGGATTGTCGAGTGGGCACTGGAACTGTCAAGCTTTGGCCTCAAGTTTGAGAGCACTTCAACTATCCAGAGCCGGGCATTGGCAGAATTCATAGCAGATTGGACGCCAACACCAGATGAAGAAATTCCAGAGACGAGCATCCCCGTCAAGGAAGCGAGCAAAGAGTGGCTGATGTACTTAGATGGTGCCTTCTCGCTGCAAGGCGCCGGTGCGGGCGTGCTACTTGTCGCACCCACCGGAGAGCACCTCAAGTACGTAGTCCAGATGCACTTTCCCAAGGAGCAAGCAACAAACAATACTACAGAGTATGAAGGTTTGCTTGCCGGTCTCAGGATCGCAGCAGACCTTGGGATCAAGAAGCTTATTGTCAGGGGTGACTCGCAGCTTGTCATCCGCCAAGTGAACAAGAGTTATCAGAGTCCGTTGATGGAAGCTTACGTCGACGAAGTGAGAAAGTTAGAAGAGCACTTTGACGGCCTACAGATGGAACATGTTCCGAGAGCCCAGAACGACATCGCTGATGGCCTGTCGAAGTGCGCTGCACTTAAGTTACCTGTGGAACCAAGGATTTTCGTGCTCAAACTGACTCAGCTGTCCGTAACAACATCAACTGGACAGACCAAGAAGAGGAAGTTGATTTCTGGTGACTATTTTCCGGCAGAGCTCCCCGAAGCCGCCGCCAAGAAGGTCCCTAAGATCAACACCAAGGGTGCTGAGGAGCAGTCTGCTCCGGCAAGCCCTAGGATTTGTTCCGTTGAAGCAGACGCTCCCGACAAGTTTTGCTCCGGCAAGCTTGCCGGGGAACATCAAGCTCCGGCTGATCCGCAGGTTCTCGTTGTAGAAGCGGATGTTCCCGCAGCAGCATATGTGCCTTTAGTCCTTGTTGTCGAGCCACAGGCTCCAGCATGGGCACAACAAATTGTCCGTTTCCTTCAGACAGGAGAACTTCCCGAAGAGCAAGAAGAAGCGGAAAGAGTAGCCCGGCAGTCAAGTATGTACCAGTTTGTTGACAACACACTGTACAGAAGAAGGCTCAACGGTGTGAAATTGAAGTGTATTCACCAGGAAGATGGACAAAAGCTGTTGGCGGAGATACATGGAGGCGTATGTGGTCACCACATTGGCGCAAGAGCACTTGCCGGCTAAGCGTTCCGGCAAGGTTTCTTTTGGCCGACAGCCCTCCAGGATGCAACTGCACAAGTAACCAAGTGTGAAGCGTGCCAGTTCCATTCCAAGCAGATACACCAGCCAGCTCAAGCTCTCCAGACGATCCCTTTATCCTGGCCATTTTCGGTCTGGGGGCTCGACATCCTCGGCCCCTTTCCCCGAGCTGTCGGGGGCTTTGAGTACTTGTACGTTGCGATCGACAAGTTCACAAAGTGGCCGGAAGTGGAAGTAGTGAGGAAGGTGACAGCACAGTCAGCAGTTAAGTTCTTCAGGTCGATTGTTTGCCGTTTCGGAATCCCTAACAGGATCATCACCGACAACGGCACGCAGTTCACGAGCCGCACCTTCATGCAGTACGTCCAAGATCTTGGCGCCAAGGTCTGCTTCGCTTCTGTTGCTCATCCGAGAAGCAACGGTCAAGTGGAGAGGGCAAATGCTGAAGTGCTGCGTGGGCTCAAGACCAGGACTTTCGACAGGCTGCGCAAGTGCGGAAAGAACTAGATTGAGGAGCTACCGGTGGTTCTTTGGTCGATCAGGACGACGCCAAATCGAGCCACTGGCCAGACACCTTTCGCTCTAGTATATGGAGCAGAGGCAGTTCTCCCCACGGAACACGTACACGGGTCGCCTTGAGTGCTCGCTTATGATGAGTTTGAGCAAGAGCAGCTGCGACAAGATGATGCGCTGCTCCTTGAGGAAGACCGTCTTCAGGCTGCTGTACGAGCTGCTCGATACCAGCAAGCTTTGCGCCGCTACCATAGCCGCAAAGTTAATGCCAGAAGCCTCGAGGAAGGCGACCTTGTTCTTCGGCGCGTTCAGTCCGCCAAGAATTCCAACAAGTTGACGCCGAAGTGGGAAGGCCCTTACTGGGTGAAACGAGTCACTAGGCCTGGCGCTGTCCGCCTTGAGACTGGAGATGGCACTCCGGTGAGCAACTCCTGGAACATTGAGCATCTTCGTAAGTTTTACCCGTAAGGCGCGGTTGCCGGAACCCGTTCCGGCAACCACCTTTTGTACAAGTCTTGCCGCTGTTGCATGTAATCCTTTGTACAAAGCCGGGCGCAGACGCCGTGCATAAATAAAGTTCATGTGCTCCGCACATCTTGTCAATTTCATGCTTTCTATTTTTTGCATGTGTTATCTGACATTTTGTGCAGCACCTACCCCCGGTAAGAAATAACGAGCCGTAAGGCTCCATATCTTTATTTTCTCTTCTTTCTCTTTCTCAAAGAAAGGAAGTTTCCCCCGCCCACAAGTTTGCCGGGGGGGAGGAGGGGGGAAGGAGAAGATAATGGTGTGGACCAGGCGTCGTTCAAGAAAGTTTCACCTTACCGGGAAGCAAATGACAGAAAAGCTAAGTTGCCAAAGTTTGAGCAATCAGTTTTAAAATTTTTTAAGTTATCTTCCTCAAACAACCGTGCTTTGTATGGAAAACCTGTGCACAGAGGAACCAACTCGTAGCTAGTTGCGCCCTTACTTTGTTTCGAGTCGGCTCAACAACTTAAGTGTGCTGCGACTAGTTGCGACAAGGTTTCTTGTCGGTAGCGGCACCGCCAGTAGGCTGCTGACGTTCCGCACTCAGCGCTCGCGGCAAAGGTGCCCGCGCCGACAAGTTCCCTAAAAGCGTAGGGCAAAAACATACAAAGGAAGGAATCAAGTAAAGGAAATAACATAGCAATCGATACCCAAAATAAAAGTTATATTACAAGATAACTTGTCGCAGCTCTAATAGATTGTTCTTGTAACATGACTAGCAGCGGCAAGAAAAGGAGAAAACAGGCGGCCTAATCTACGCGATCGCCGTCAACTCTCTTGACTTCATTCACCTTGTCCACAATGGGTTCGACAAGGGCCTTGAGCTCTTCCAGATCAGCATCCGGAGGCAGCTTCTTGAGGACATTGGTGAGGTTGAGGCCTGGGTTGCGGAAGGCCACCTTCACCAACACCTTTTGAAGAACACTCGCGCAGATTGTGCGCGACTCGTCGGCCAGCTGCTTTGGGATCCTTTCCCGGAGTTGCTGGAGGGCCGTCGCCATGCCCTTGAAGAACAAAGTGAGCTTGGCGCTGGGCTGGAGGTTTTCATCGTAGGAATACCCAAAATCCGCCATCCCCAGCTGCGCCAGCTCCTCGTCGATGACTGCGGCGATATTTACAAGACCCTCTGTCCAGAGTTCCACCGTCTCCCTAAAAGTGTTCTAGGTTTCGGCGGCCCTCGTCAGCAGCGCTTCGTTGGCCTTGATCTCCTCCTTCAAGGCCACCTCCTGCTCCTTGGCGCCATCCAGCGTCTCGGTCAAAGTAGCCAGCTTCAACTCAAGATCAGCGTTGGAGTCCTTGGCGGCGCTCAGCTCCTTGCCCTTCTCGACGAGACGACCCTGCAGCTCGCCATGAGCGTGGGCGTCCTTCTCGCGCTCACGCTGGAGCGCGGCAAGCTCTTCATCTCTCGCCTTGAGATCGGCCTCTAGCTGCGCCACCTTCGCCTCCAACTCCTTCTTGGCGGCCTCGGCAGCTACGGCAGCATCCTTCGCTTCCTTGAGAGCCCCGCCAAATGTTTCCTCATGCGCGGCAAGCTCCTCCTCGTGGCTGTCCAGATTGACCTTCCGCTGCACCAACTCACCTTCCCGCGCGAACAGCTCCTCGGCGGCAAGCCGCTATTGCTCTTCAGCTTCAGCCTTCTCGAGAAGGAAGGCTTTCCGCGCCTCGACGAGCTGCGCCCGCTCCTCTGCAACAGACCGGAGGGCTTCCTGGTTGCGACTCCGGAGCTGCTCCGCATGCTTCTCAATATCCACTCCCGCCTGCGCGACAAGCGCTTCCCGGGATTCCACCTTGGCTTGTCGGGCGCGGTAGAGTGACAACAGCCTCCGCAGCAGCTGTTCCTCCTCAGGCTCGCCGCTGCTGCTGCTTGGCGCGTCAACTAGCGTCAGCCCAGCAGAGGCGAGCACTTCTCCGTCAAAGACTTCTCCTTCGACCGGCGCCCTGGAGCTTGACGCCCAGGGGAGCTTGATGAAAATGCCATCGCCGGCCTTCAAATAGGCGCCGGGCTGGGGCTCTTCGGAGCCTGGCGCTGCGGCAGCGGTGGAGGGATCGGCGGTTTCCGTAGCACCTTGCGCTCCTGCGGCCTCAGGGTCGTCAGTGCGATCGCCAGATCCCTCGCCAGCTCCCGCGGCGGCAGCTTTGGCGGCCTCTTCACCAGTGGGCTCATCAGCGCCAGCTCCTTCTTTGGTGGCAGCGGCATCGTCGGTGTTGCCGCGCACGTTCTCCTCGCCGGTGGCCTCGGTATCCATCGACTCCGTGGAAGGTGGATCTGAAGGCCGGAAGAGGGAGAAAAGTCAAGCAAATATCCAAAAAGAAAACCAGAAGAAGAACCCAAGGGAAGTTTTCAAGCAAGAGGATTACCTGTGCTGGGCTCTGCAGTCATGGGCTCCACCACCGGGGGGTGCTGGAACCGTCCCTTGCCGGAGAACTGTCCCTTGCCGGAGAGCTGTCCCTTGCCGGAGACTTCTCCCTTGCCGGAGAACGCTCCCTTGCCGGGGAATCCTCCCTTGGCGGCGTAGTTGAAGCAGATAGAATCTCGGGGGCGGCTTCCGGTTTCTCCTGGTGATGCTGTTCTGCTCCTACATAAACCAATAGACAGATATCAGCAAATAAAGAGCACCCATGCGCGCCCAACAACGGGAAGTAAACAGATACTTACGCTGGGGGCTGCACTGGGGGCTGCTTTGGGGAATGATTGCCGGGTCTGGCAAGGTGGTCTCGAGCGCACCCCCTGCTGTCACGGTGGGCTCGTCCTCGATGACAATCACCGGAGCCTTGGCTCTCTTCGCCGCTCTCTGGGCCAGGGTCCTGAAAAGGAATAAGTTTAGAGTAACGCAAATCAGATGCAAGACAAAAACAGCAAGAATTGAAGAACTACAAATACAACAAAGAATCTTACTCTTCTTCTTCCTCGTCGGAGCTGAGTGCGGAGAGGTCGAAGTCCGGCCCTCTTTCGGCGCGACGAGACGGAGGAGTAGGCTGCCTTGACCGCTTGGCAGGGGCAGTGGCAGGATCAGAAGCGGCGGTCCAGGAGGACCCCACTCCAGCTGCCGCAGCTGCGTGAGACGTTCCCGTGGCAACAGTTCTTGTCACGGCGGAGCGTGTCGCGCGGCGCGGCGGCTGTTGACCCGTCTGCCGCCCTGCTACATCCCCGGCCCTGCGGAGACGCCTTCTTGGTGGAGCTGGGGGCTGCGCTGGGGGCTCTTCTTGCGGCAACCTGCTTGGAGATGGAGGGCCGCTCGCACCCTCGGCGGGCTCGCTCGACTCGGCTGCAGGCTCGGCAGGCTCTCCCTCGCCGGCAATCTCTCCGGCAAGCTCATCCCGATCGGCAAGGCTTGCCGCCTCAGCTGCCTCTGCCTCCTCCACGGTGAATCCAAACTCGCCCGTGGTAGCGGCTGCCGCCGCCTCTTCCGCCCTAGTGGTGATGCACCGCATCTCCGCATCAGTGGTGTCGCGGGTGAGGCTCTTCTGTTTGTCGGAGCAGATCGCCACCTCCACCAAGCCATCGAAGAACTGCTGCATGACGTCGTCTGTGGGCTCTTGCCAAGTTGGAACAATTCCATGCAAATCGCACTGCGGCATCATTGCACGGATGCGGTCGAGCGAGGAATTGTTGCATAGCGGGATGATGCCCTGCGGCAGCCTGAACCATTCGGGATGCTGAGGGTCGTGCTTGAACAGCTCCTTGAGCATCGCGTCCAGCTCCAGGACAGTGAAGTTGAAGTTGAGGCCCGGGCGCAGCCTCATGATGTCCGCCGGGCCCCCGAACTCCCAGGCGGGTCTCCTCCTCTCTTGCAGGGGGGCGATGCGGCGGCGAAGAAAATCTGCGCCAACGGCGCCTACAGTAAGCCCGGCAAGCCTGAGGCGCAGGATCCGGGTGACGGCAATCTTCAGCCTATCGTCTTCCGGCGCCAAGTTTCTCCAATCGTTGCCGCGCACTACTGGGGCTTGGCGCTGCGTAGTGAGTGGCTGCGGGTTCTCCTCGACGATCCAACACCATTCTGCTCTCCATTCCTCCCATTTCCTGCGGAGCTCCCCCTCTAGATAAGCTTCCTTCTTGCCGGCTCTCGAGATCCAGGCGATTCCGCCGGATAGAGGCTCTCCTCTCTCAACTCGGGGCATAAAGAAGTGGCGAAAACGGGCTACGTTTGGGTGGACTCCGACAAAGTTTTCGCAGAGATGCGCAAAAACTGCAATGGTCAGAACAGCATTTGGGGTGAAATCAAGGAGGTGGAGCCCGTAGGTGTTCATGATATCGCAGAAGAATTCAGAGAAGGGCGGGCAGAGCCCGCAGTAGAAGAACAGCGCGAAGAAAGGGTATCCATTCGGAGCCTGTTCCGAAGCGGCGGCAGAGAGTACCTTCGTGCACGGATGCACTCGCGTCTCCGTCGACCAGAAGAGGTATCCCCCAGCTCCTTCGCGGCGAGCTCGGGGGGGAAAGTTGCCCGCTCCTTTCGCAGCGCCTCGAGCCGCAGCGCCTCGGCCGACTTCACGACCTTCCCGCCTTTCGGAGCCATGGCAGAGGTGGTGGAGATCGACAGCGTTGGTGGCGCCGGTGGCGATGGGGAGCGGAGCGCCACTCTCTTTCGGCTTTGGAACAAGGGGGGAGCGGCGGAGAATTTCTGAGATTGGGACAGCAACAAGCGAGATGGGGGAACTACCCCTGTTTCCCCTGCTTATAAAGAGGGAGGGGGCGGACGTTCTGTTTTTCCGAATAAAGAACCACCCACGATCTCTCCCACGACGCTGCATTCAATGCGTGCCGTTAGGGGAGGGCGCGGTGGATACGGAGTAAGATACAGCGTGGCCCCAGGCAGCGCGTGCCCGTGCCCTGTTTTGGGCCTGGCCCAACAGCGCTCGGCACCGTGTGTGGCCCAGGCCCGGGGCTCCTGTCAGTGTACTAGAGTAGGGGTACCCTAGTGTCCCGAACTTGTGCACGAGCAGTCGCAGCACCCCGCGGCAAGGCTTGCCGGGTGACCGCCAAGGTCCTCCGTGGTTCCTTTGGAGCCATTCAAGAATAAAGTATTTAAGTCAGGGAGACAAGGCCCCGGCAAGAGGAGCTTGCCGGGAAGGCCAACCAAGGCATCTCAAGGAACTTGCCGCGACGCGCCGCGCGTCCCGGCAAGGGCCGGTGAGCGACAAGCTTCCGGACGCGACAAGGCAACGACCGCGGAAGGCGCTTGCCGCGGCAAACCACCACTCTGTACCCACGCTCCAGTGCATCCGTCAACGTGTCACCATGGGACCTCTCCAGGCGCGCGTGGCAAGAGGCTGTGCAGCCAGCGGTGCGAGGTGGCAAGCGGCGCTGACAAGATTGCCATCGTGGCAAGCGGTGGCGCCCCTGACGGTCCCTTTTCTGCACTGTTTGGGTGACACAGATGGGCATTTAATGCCCTTGTCCCCTGCCGTCAGGGTTAGGTAGGATACACTGTTCAGGTAGTTGTACCAACCACAACTCCTTTTCCATTTTTGCCCTCGCCTACATTGCCACATGTCGGTAACCCCTTGAGCATATAAAAGGAGGCCCATGCGCAACGTAGAGGGAGGTTCGAAGGATTCGAAGCCAGAAAACACTCACGCTCGGTACTGTAGCATTCAGCGCTCTCGAGCAAGAACACAATACAAACCACAAAGCAGTAGTAGGAGTATTATCTCTCCGGAGAGCTCCGAAGCTGGGTAAAATCGCTCGTGCGCTTCGCCTCGATCCGCTCTTCGTGCGATCTCCGGCCCCCGCCGGACTAAAAGGGGCTCCGGCCCCATAGGTGTTCGTTCCCACGACACCTGGACCGGCCTGTTGACCTGTTGACGTCACAATGACATAGTGCTGACGCCATAAATCATTTTCCGGATTTATTCTTTTTAGGAAATTCCAGAAAATAGTATAAACTTCTAAAAATCATAGAAATTCAACCGTAGCTCCAAATGAAATAAGTTATATATGAAAAATGATCGGAAAAATCTAATCTATCCATCTGCACTGGTTTCATGCATGACAAAGCAACTTAAACCTGCTGTTTATATCGAAACATGATAATGCACTATTTAAATTCATAATTTGAGTATGGGATTGAACCTTTGGTTCAAAATGACCCAAATCCATCTGGTTGTAGTTGCACTAGGCCAACACACTCATATTGCCATGTCATGAGCATGCATCATATTGTGCATTGCATGGATTGTGTTTCTTTCTTAGTTGCCGGTAATTGCCCCCTCTCGATAGACGCGTTTCGACGATGTGATCAACGACACCAATGAAGAACTATGCTATATTCAGAAGTGCCAGGCAAGCAAATCCCCCTTGTTCATTCCGATACAATCCTACTCTCTCGCTCCTACTCTCTTCTACTGCATTAGGACAACAACGATACAACTGTTACTTGCAGCGGTAGTTGAACCCCTTTCCTCTGCATGACCTGTCATTGCCACAGTAAATAGATGAAACCCACTAGCATGAGTAGGAGTTGTTTGAGCCCTATTGTGCCTACTCATTCATGCTTGTTGTCACGCCTGCTATTGCTTAGAGTTGAGTCAAGTCTGATTCATCGGGAATGAATCGGAGGTGTGTAAACATGTCCTACTGTTGAGAGCTAAGTGTGTGAACATGGTTTGGTAAAGGTAGCGGTGAGAGGCCATGTAGGAGTACATGGTGGGTTGTCTCATTGCAGCCGTCCTCAGGAACTGAGTTCTGTGTTTGTGATCCATGAACAGCTACTACCACACATTGGGTTCCGGTAACTCGGCGCCTCTCGACTTATTAATCAACATGATCTCTGTCCAGGAGTTGCAACTAGTTTCTGGTGTTTGTAGGTAGTGTTTGTAGTCTACCAAGTGGCACCCAGTACAGGTGGGCTTGGGACAGACTAGGCACAGTGGCCCGGTGTACCAAGTGGCCCCCGGATGGTGGGCTTGGGAACCCTGCACACATCGTTTGGGGGCGTGAGCGACACCCCGGCCGGATCTCCTTGCGGATGGAACACGAATAGGCGATAAACCTGGACAAGCGACTTGTGTGGTTAGTCAGGTCGTGGCCGACTCCCTCGCCAGGCTTCCGCTTGAAGATTGCCGAGATACACGAGGTGTACATGGCAGTAAGTGGCGAGAGCGTGTGTGAAGAAGTACACCCCTGCAGGGTTAATATGATCTATTCGAATAGCCGTGTCCGCGGTAAAGGACTTCTGGGTTGCCTGTACAGTTCATAGACAAGTGAAAGTGGATACTCTAAAATACGCAAGATAAGCGTGAGTGCTATGGATGGAATTCTCGTAGGAAGACGGGAGCGGATCCATAGTGGTGTATTGATATGGTGAATATTTAGACTCGTGTGCGCCACCACAAAGAGTTACTTGCAGTCGTAGTTTAGGATAGCCACTGAGTCAAAGCTGGCTTGCTGCAGTTAAACCCCACCATCCCCTTTGTCGATAATGATGCATATGTAGTTAGTTCTGATGTAAGTCTTGGTGGGTACATTTGTACTCACGTTTGCCTGTTTTATGTTTTTGCAGAGAGACTTCAGTCTCACTAGTAGTTCCGCATGGACTTTGACGTTTAGCTTGTTACCTCAGCTACGATCTTGTGCCCTCGGCAGGATCTGGTAGTTAGTCAGGCTTCTCAGCCTTTTTCATTTGTAGTTGTCTGTACTCAGACATGTTAAGCTTCCGCATGAGCTTTGACTTGTATGCTCTGAATGTTGGGTCGTGAGACCCATGTTTGTAATATCTCACTCCTCGGAGCCTGTTGAACAAAATACTTGAGTTGTAGAGTCATGTTGTGATGCCATGTTGTATTTGCACATATCGAGCATATTGTGTGTATGTTATTGAAATGCTTGGTATGTGTGGGATCTGACTATCTAGTTGTTTATCCTTAGTAGCCTCGCTTACCGGGAAATGTCTCCTAGTGCTTCCACTGAGCCATGGTAGCTTGCTACTGCTCCGGAACACTTAGGCTGGCCGGCATGTGTCCGTCTTCGTTCCTGTGTCTGTCCCTTCGGGGAACTGTCACGCGATGAATACCAGAGTCCTGTTAGCCCGCTACAGCCCGGTTCACCGGAGTCCTGCTAGCCCAGTGCTATAGCCTGGATTCACTCGCTGATGACCGACACGTTCGATGCTGGGTCATGGATGCCTGTCCCTGTAAGTTTGTGCCACTTTGGGTTTACGATTAGACATGTTAGCCCGGGCTCCTTATCGTATGGATGCTAGCGACACTATCATATACGTGTGCCAAAAGGCGCAAACAGTCCCGGGCAAAGGTAAGGCGACACCCGTGGGATACCGTGCGTGAGGCCGCAAAGTGATATGAGGTGTTACATGCTAGATCGATGTGGCATTGAGTCGGGGTCCTGACAGTTTGTATATTCAACTACTCTTACTATGCATCAACCATTTGAAGCGGTGATAGAAGTATCTGGAGTGAAAACATCGTATTTAGAGCAGACAATGCTACCTGCTAAAGCAGACATCTTGCTAGTTACAGAGAGCTCCTCAGAGGAGGATTTATAGATTGATGACCAGTCCTATTTCCCCCTGAGGTCTGTGCGCAAACTTGGCAGGGTTATATTACCCATGTCATGCATGTTGTCTTGCATTGCTTAGTTTTTACATCATATATGGATTGCCATCTACTTACTTGCTTACTATATAAATCATATATTTGAATTATATCATGCCATCATGTTTACATAGTGCATAGACATCATCTATCTAAATTATGGCACGGAAAACCATTTAATAAACACATCATATAGTTATATCATCTCATCCTGTTTAGTGTTTACAGTCATCATATTTTGAGTTATGGCATTCTATCCATGAATGTATGTGAATTATGGCATGCCAACCTATTTAATAAACACATTATATAGTTATATCATGTCATCCTTTTTACATAGTCATCATATTTTGAACTATGTCTTTCCATCTTTTTAGTTAGCCATCATAATGTGAAATTGTGTCATGCTATCCTGTTTAGTTAGCCATCATATATGTGAAATTGTGTCATGCTATCCTGTTTGGTTAGACAACATAAATGTGAATTATTTCATGCCCTCTTTTATTACCCACTATAAATTGCACCTTTATATCATACAATGTCTATACTTTCAATTACTCTTCTTGTCTATCAGCCATTTGAATTGGAGAGGGTGATGGCAATATCTAAGGGATTAAGAACACGGTCTTCAAAAAAGATAGCGCTACCAGTTGATGCAGATAGAACCATGGTTGTACTTTCCCAAGGACCAGATCCACCACTTATAACCCAGACTCTCGCAGATTGTACCCCAACCCAGTTGGACAGAGAAATAGCTACACCCCTTCTAACCCCAACCCCGGAAGATAGTAACCCAGTTCCAGTTGACACAGCATCGTCTCCACCACGGAGCACCCAAACACGAGCAGTTAGTAAGGGAAATGCAGTGCCCAAAGCACGAGGACCACTACAACGAATCCCAACTCAACACTTAAAGGAGAAGAAGATTTGTTCTCAGGTCAGGTTCTGTAGCTATGGTTCATACTCCTTTGCTCTTGCATTACTGTATTTACTCATACCAACTATTTTAAAACTTGAAGGATGGAATTGAAACTCCAATGGCGCAAAAGGTATGTTTTAAACCTGTTTCTTTAACTGGTTTGCTGTTGTAACCTGCTCTATGTTGATTTTAGTTTCAATTGAATAAACAGTTATGTTCTCATGTCATGCACATTACAAGTGTTGTTATTGCTCTATAGTTTCCCACACTTATATTTTGTCTATTTTGCTTTGTCTTGAACAAATATTATTTGAACTGTGTCTCTATCTTGATTTGGCAACAAAAACTAGAATGATATAGACCATAAAGTGACCATGGTAAATAGATATATGTTTGTTTCATGTTGTTATCCTTTCCACTTTACTACTGGACTCATTTACCAAAATGAGTTTCATATACAACATGGTAAACCTGTGATGTGTCTGCTTGTTTCTCTTTTAGAATGCGACAAAATAATGGAGAATAGTACCGCGTTATGCAATGGTAAAGGAAGTAATGCAGATAAGGTTCAAGATAGTGAGACATCCCTGTTGGTCTCCAAGAACGTTGATAAAAACTATCTTGACGAAAGTGAGAGAAGCCAAAAGTCCTGTCTTGATGTAGTGTTCGAGTTACTGGCCAGTACTGCTGGTACAAGCGCTTCGAACTCGCTGCCTGAATCAGTTCATCTTCTTGAGTCGCAACTTCTAGTTGAAAGACATCGATCAGATGTGCTGTGACAGGAAGCTGAAGGACTGAGGAAGTCCCTGCAGAATTTAGATGCATACTTCCCGGTGCACCAGCAAGCGCTGGAGGATTTAAGCGCCAAACAAGAGAAAGTTAATAAGCTTGCTAAGCATCTTGCCAGCATTATGCGTACCCAGGATATTGTTTCTTGAGATCTTCTGAAGTGGTTTCAGTTCTGCATTTGTTTTGTTGCGGCGTTTATTTGCGCTGGTCGCCAACTTAGACAACCAGTGTATATGATATGCTGCTTTGTTCCCTATATTTGCACTGGTGGCGAACTTTGATGCATAGTGGATGTAATATGTGTAATAGATGTGATAGCCTAGCGTTAGTTGCTTGCTTATTTATTTCCTTGTTGTCTTGTTTATTTGTTTGCTTGTAGTCAGTGCATTTCTTTTTCCGCGGTTTGCTAGTGGCCGCAATAACCTATTTTTTAAAACTAGGCCACCATAACCATGGGCTAAATATTTACTGTAGTGACACTGGGCCACCTACCGGCCGTAGAAACAATGGGCCTTCTACGGGACGTAGAAACAATGGGCCTTCTATGGGTCGTATCATCAATGGGCCTTATATGGGTCGTATGATAGATTGGCCAAACATGGGCCAATATCAGACCGCATTATGGCCGTAAACGGGCTAGAGTTAGAATCGTCCATTCATGGGCCGACCATAACGGGCCATTGTTAATAAGTCGTATTTGATGACGCTATGAGAACGGCCCAATGTATTAACAAGCCGACTGTAACAACGGGCTGAATTTGGCCCACAAGCGGAAAATGACAGTAACGGGCCGTAAGTAACCGAATGCTGGAAATGAGCCCAAGAATAAATGGGCCCTGAGAAGGCCGAAAGATAACATGGGCTGGAAACGGCCCAATGGAATAATGGGTCATTAATGGGTATAAAGTGATACACTGTTTATTACGGTCCAGTTTCACCACGGGCCGTTAATGGGGCAAGAATTACAAAGGGCCTCATATGGGCCGAAAGACGTCATGGGCCATACATGGGTCCGAAGTTAAAACGGGCTGGAATCATATTGGACGGCCCATATGACGCTACTGGGCCTAATTCAGATAGGTCGTAATAGGCTCTGGGTAAGCGAGTTGTAAATGGGCTATATGAGAACATGCCGTTAACAGGCTTTCAGTTGGCCAGCCCGCCACCTTTTGACCAAGTCAAACGGGCCGGCTTTTTCATAGGAATGGGCCTCTGTTGGGCCGTGCCACGTGTCGAGGTATCATAGGCGCCTTATGTCCAATGAGTGGATGACATATGTCCCAACGATGAGCCGACACATGTTTCCTCCAGCCAATGATGATTTTACACGTGGAAAATCCCACATTAGTCGGGGCTGTTAACAGGTTATCGGATCCAAAACAGGACCCAATAGCTTAACAATGTTCCGTTACGGTGGAAGCCACGTGTCGGTCACCCTTGACGAAAGCACTTCTCTGACGCGCAATTTATCGTCATGGAAGTGGACACTTCCGTGATGATAATTTTGGTAATGTCATGGAACACTTCTACGACAACACAGGTATGACTATCTTGATTCTGTCATAAAATTGTCATGGATGTACATGCATGACAAAAAACACAACCTACTATGACAAACACGTATTATCACGAAAGTGTAAGCCATGTCCCAGGACGGGGCTGTACACGCTCCCAAGTCTCCCCTCAAAGGGAGCTCCCACCCACGCACCAGTGGAAGCTGCATGCTCTGCGTTGGTAGATGACATGGTCGAGAAGAGGATATGCCCATTCAAGAGTGCAAGCGTCATGCTCCGCACTGATGATAAACAACTGGGAGCACCCTAGCGGCTGCGCTAACCTCAGGAGAGCCCCTAGGGCTCGTCATCCGGCCCCAATGCACCGACTTTCCCTCGGGAGAGCCGCGGGAGGTGGCTGGGCATGGGGTCTGCATCTAGGTCACGCTTCGTTCATGCCACCCTACTAGGTCTTCGGCACCAGCTATTCTCGCAACCCCTCCCAGGCAAAAGCTGGTGAGGAAAGGTATGAGGATTCCGGATTAACCCAGACGGTGCTTGCACTTCCTTCACGGGGCCGTTCATACGTCAAGAGGGACCCCTGAGCATCGTGACTCAGGGGCCTCACTGGTCACATAGCCCCTCACCCCTTGGTCTCATCCTGGTGATCCGGACGACCCAACGATGGTTGAGGTATGCGCGGGGCCGGGCCCTGCCGACGCAGAACACTATAGGTAAAGGGAAGGAAATCGAGGGCGGAAAGGAAATCGCAGAATCCTATCAAATTATTACAAAACATAATGTTTCACGAATTCAAAGCAAAAGTGCTTATGCCTCCCAGAGGCACGGTAAACGTTGGAGGATAAAGCTGGGAAGCACCGCCTTCAGCCTTGCTTACTGCCATCCGCCGCCTTGGGGAGTGCGTCCTTGACGGTGCCGATGTCGCCTTCGTGGCCGGCCGATGTCGCCGCGGCCTCAGGGTCGACGTAGTGGAACTTCACCACCAAGGCCTCCGCCTGTTCCTTCATGGCTTCAGCAGCATCACCCAGGGACTCGGGTGCCACCAGCTCCAGCAGCGTGCGAAGGTCCAGGTTGGGGTACAGGTGATGGAGGTGGCTGAAGACATGCGTCGTGGCCGCACTTAAGAGCGCGTGGAACTATCCTTCCACCAGGGAGCCCACCACGGCGGCAATGCTCTCGAGCTCGTCAATAAGCTTGGTCAGAAGACCGGGAAGTCCACCATCCGGGGTCACCAGCGGCTCATCGTACCCCTCCCCGTAAAGAGAGCCAAGCGCCGCACGGGACTTCCGCTCGAAGGAAGCGAAGGCGTCGCGCCCGGCCTTCTCGATTGCGGCAAGGGTTTTCTCCCTGGCCTCCAGCTAGGCCGTCTCCTTGGATACTTGGCTGGCGTGGGACGCCCGGGGTGCTTCCACTTCCTCCTTCAGCTGCCCCAGGTGGCTTCGTTCCATGTCCTACTCTTGGCTTGCTTCCTCCAGCTCGTTGTCGCGGTCGGCGAGCGCGACCTCTCAGACCTCGAGCTCCTCCTCCCATGCCTGGAGCCCACGCGCATGAGAGGTCTGCCCCTCCCAAAGCATCTTCAGCTCGGCCTCCACCTCGCTGCGTCGACTTCTGGCGGGCACGGCATCGGCCAGTGCAGCTTCACAAGCTCCTGCGGCTTCCGCTGCCTGCTTCTTGCCATCCGCAACAGCAGCCTCGGCCGGGCCCCCAGCGCCCTGATGAACGAGTCGGCCTGGAGCCACCCCGAGATCAGCTCCAGGCTTCCCGTCGCCGCACGCCCATCAACACCTTGAAGATCAGCCCATAGTTGGACTTGCGCGGAGTAGGCCTCCTCCAAAGCACCGGGCCTGGCAGAGGAGCGATGCCCCGCCGGCGTGAGAACCCGAGGAGGAGGTGGCGCTGGCGCCTGGACTGGCGCTGTCGTGACAATAGCAGAGGCAGGGGGCTCCGGGGCCTTCGCACCCTCCGTGGCGTGTCAGGAACCGGCGCCCTCAGAGTCTGCTGCGCCGCGGGAGCAACATCCTCCTTCTTCACCCCGGGGGCCAGCCTGGCCGTCAGGAGAAAGACATCGTGAGCATCATGTCGCGATGGAAAGGAAAGGATGAGTTAAGGTACTTACTCGGCGTCAGTGATGTTTGCCCACTTTCTGCTCGGGATGGCGGCGCCCGTCGGTGTCAAAATCGGCGGATCTTGGGTAGGGGGTCCCGAATTGTGCGTCTAAGGCTAATGGTAACAGGAGGCAGGGGACACGATGTTTTACCCAGGTTCGAGCCCTCTCGATGGAGGTAATACCCTACTTCCTGCTTGATTGATCTTGATGATATGAGTATTACAAGAGTAGATATACCATGAGATCGTAGAGGCTAAACCCTAGAAGCTAGCCTATGATTTTGATTGTCCTTGTCATACGGACTAAACCCTCCAGTTTATATTGACACCGGAGGGGGCTAGAGTTACACAGAGTCGGTTACAAAGAAGGAGATCTAACATCCGGATCGCCAAGCTTGTCTTCCACGCAAAGAAGAGACCCATCCGGACATGCGATGAAGTCTTGAGTCTTGTATCTTCACGGCCCAACAATCCGGCCAAAGTATATAGTCCGGCTGTCCGGCTACCCCCTTATCAAGGACTTCCTCAGTAGCCCCTGAACCAGGCTACAGTGACGATGAGTCTGGCGCGCGGATTGTCTTCAGCATTGCAAGGAGGGTTCCATCTCCGAATACTCCAAAGTAGATTAAGGATCGTGTCCGGCTCATGGTCAAGTCATTATTCGAACCGTTTTCCCACAACCAGCCACCACACATATTGCGAGGCGGTTTCTTCGGCACGTCTTGTCGAAGCAGAGATCATGTCCCCTTATCACAGGATCCTCATCAATACGGGTATGGGTAACTCAACCGTGGCGTTTGGAAAATAAGCGATTTCCTCAGGCAAGTGGGGAGGCGCATAGTCTTCACCACCTCTATAAAGGGATAAGGATCTCCCATTTTTACCCACGCCTTCTTCCTCCTTTACTCATCCATTCTCGCACCCTTGAGCTCCAGCGCCCTAGTTCTCGCCTTCTCCGCACAGCCAAACATGTCCAGAGCGGGAGGCAAGTGGGTGGCCTCCACCGTCAAGGAGGAGCACATCACGAAGCTCCGGGCGGCCGGATACTTGGCCGTAGATATCGCGCACCGGCTCCCGGATGCAGGGCAGATTATCCCGACTCCAGGTCTCCACGAGAGGGTTGTCTTCCTCGCCCACTTCGTCCGCGGACTGGGATTCCCCCTCCACCCATTTGTCTGCGGGCTCATGTTCTATTACGGGCTGGATTTTCATGATCTGGCCCCTAACTTCATCCTCAACGTCTCGTCGTTTATCGTCATGTGTGAGGCCTTTCTCCACATCAGGCCCCACTTTGGCCCGTGGCTAAAGATCTTCAACGTAAAGCCAAAGGTAGTGGTCGGCCAGCAGGCGGAGTGCGGTGGCGCCATGGTGGGCAATATGCCCAACATCACTTGGCTTGAAGGCTCCTTTGTGGAGATCGTGAAGGGGTGGCAATCTGGGTGGTTCTATATCACCAAGTCGCGCGATGCCAACTGAGTGGCGGCCCCTGGATTCCGATCTGGCATCCCTGTGTGGCTCACTTCCTAGAAGAGGAAGGGCCTGGCCTAAGGCGCATCCGCGGAGCTGACCGGACTCCAGAACTGCGTCAAAAAATATGATAACCAAGAACATCAAGCTGGTCAATGTGGTCCAGGTCATGCTATTTCGCCGGATTCTTCCGTGCCAGAGAAGGGCATTCAACCTGTCGGAGTTCGACGTGGCCCAACACCAGACACTGCAAGAGCTCTTTGACACGACGCACAAAGACGCCTGGAAGGTGTTGTTCAAGGCCAGCGAAGTTCCTTCCCCCACCTCCGAGGATCGCAGACTTAGTGCCAGGCGCCAGGCCAATGCGGTAAGCATTCTACATCTCGCAAGATGTGCCTTTCCTCAGTATATTTGTGGGAGAAACTCATGCCACTGTGCTGATTTTGACAGGAATATGTGGCGACGGCAGAGCCGATCGACTATCCGGCTCCATTGCCTGAGGACCCAGCAGACGAACTCCTGACGGAGATGCTAGCTCCGGCACCCTATGAGGTGCCAGAGAAGAAGGCCAAGAAAAAGGCCACGCGGACCAGAAGAAGTTCCCGGCGCAACATGGTGCCAGACTAATCGTCCGAAGACACCGAGGCGCACTCCTCCAACGACAACGAGGAGGAGAAAAACCCTCTCCCCGAAAATGAGGGGGAGAAGAAGAGGAAGGCCGCCCTTTCAGGGAGGCCGAAGGGTCCAAGAAGGGATGGACCCTTCCTCCGGACCAATCCACCACGGCCGCCTATAGGGAGGAGGAGTGGCTACCCAGGGACAAGCCCCTGGCGAGATCATAAGTATCCGCACTCTGTAATACTTTTAGCACGACTTAGCTTCATAGTTTGTTATAACACCGAACACGCATATGCAGTCCGGCCAGGTCCCATCCCGAGGTTTCCTCTTCGGATGGGTCTCTGAGCGATTCTGCAATGAATTCGCTCCTGACGGCCACCTCCCCTCCGCCTGCGGATGACACGGAGGTGCGGTCCCAAAGGGTACCAGAGCAGGGGGAGGCGGCTCTAGAGACGTCCCAAGGTGAAATCCCAGATGCGGGGCACATGGGGAGTAAGATCCCCATGGATTGTGCTGACGAGAGCCACATCAAGTTGGGCTCCCAGCCGGACACTGCACCGGAACCTCCAAAGGTTCCGGATTCGGGTGCACAGCCCCTTGCTAGGGAGGGCGAGCCGGCCGTGCCGACGACCTCTGTTGCGCCCGAGGCGTCGGATAGTTTGCTGGAAGTGCTTCGCGGCGCTTCCATGGGTGAAGAGCACCGTACTCTTATGAGTGCGGTGATTCAAAAGGTTCGGTCCGCCAAAAGCGGATTGACTGAAGCCTGCACCAGCCTCCTGACAGGCTTTGAGGTAAGTAATCAAAAGTGTGAGAAATTATCACCCAATAGACAGTAGCCCCTGATACTCTGTTTGATGTTCGGAAATAAAAGCCAAATGGAGGGTCAACTTTAAACTGCAGGAATCTAACTGTATATGTCTATGTGAATAAGCAGGCGATGCAGCTTGCCTCTGTTGCCCAGACAGCAGAGGTCGCCGGACCCGAACGGGACCTGAAGCAGGATGAAGAGGAGCTCGGCCTCACGAAGAGGCCGCTCGAAGAGAACAAAGCTAAGTGATACCCCGTTCATGTGTCATATAGAGGGGGGGAAATTGATGATGCTAACAAAAAGCGTCATGATTTTTAATAGGGACCGCGACTGAAGTGGCGGCTCTGAAGAAAGTGCTATCCGAGGCCTATGGCAAGGCTGCCACGAAGCGTATTGAGCGATAAAAGCAAGATGCTAGGATGGGCGAGGTATAGCAAGAGCTCCAGGAGTTCGGCAAGAAGTTCGAGTCCTTGGAGCGTGACTTCAAGATGAAAGAGTCTGAGCTTGTGAAGGCCCTCCAGAGTGTGAAAGACGCTAGGGCCAAAGCCTAAAAGGCCCAGCAGGAAATCCAGGCGGCCAAGAAGATAGCAGCGGGTAAGGCATTCATTATGCAAAGAAAGCATGTGGAGGAGACATTTCTTTTACTTACCCGAATTCGGAGCTCTCCAGGGGCATTCGCAGATCTGCCACATATCATATCGGATGCCACGGAGTTCTACCGTGCCGAAGAGGGAAGATCGATGGAGAAGCTGTTCTGGTCCGAGTATGCTGGAGCCGAACACCCAATGCCTCTGAGTGACCAACTGAAGCAGTTGGTTGAGCTCCACAGGGCGGCCGAAGTGGCCATGAAGGACTTCATAGTCCGGATGTGGCCTGGTGAGCCCCTGCCTGACAGCTACTTCGGCCATATAATGCAGATGGTGAATGCCTATCCGTGGCTCGAAGTTATCAAGCAACCTGTTTGTATTGAGGGTGCCCGCCGGGCCTTTGCCCATGCGAAGATGCATTGGGCCAAGCTGGATGCAGAGAAGCTGGTGAAGGATGGACCACCGGAGGGCAAGGCGCATTGCTACCCCAAGAAATATTATGATGGCTTTATGAAAGGCGCTCGCGTCGTGGCCGATGAATGTACCAAGGACGTGATCTTTTAGTGAATGTACTCATGTTGTCTTTGTAATATGAAAACTAGTTCGTTTGCGCTATATGGCGCTTTCTTGATTTAAAATATTACCTTCTGTGCGGTTGTTTATAAATTTATGAAAGTAGGCCAGTCGTCGGCTTCTGCCCCAACGTAACTAGTACTGGGGTGTTCATGGAAAACCCAAACACTCTTTATCCAAATTTTTGGTCCTTGAAGGAGGTGTTCGGTGCAACGAACAAGGAAATCGGACTATGCGGCTTTATAACTCTCACTTAGCCGTAGAAGTCTACAATTTTAAATTTTGGCGAAGCCCCTAGAATTCGGAAAACTGAATTGGGGCGCTATACACGCCTAAATCGGACAAGGCCGATTCCTCGCCTGAAGCGGAGAAAATCTTTATGGATTTAAGACCTCTCGAACAGCGACCAGCTCTCGCCGCATCATGATAGTCAGTTTTCGTCGTCGCCTGCTTCCCACTCGAGCCGGACACAGTTCGGCCAAGAATCTCCTGACAAAGAGAGAGACTTTAATGAATTCAGCATGTCACCAAAAGGCGAGTGCTGGAAGATATCCGCAGCGGTGAACTCCATTACCGGAGCCCAACCTGATTCGGCGGGCTCGGGGGCGCGCGGTCTGGAACGTACTGCCGGATACAGCTCCGGGGGTCTAGTGACACAGACTTCCTTGGGGATGGAGTCCGTGTTCGGCTCTACAGCCAATGAGTATACGGCCCCCGGGGCGGGGTCCATCCACACGTCCTCGGATGACTCGATCTTCCCCGGATTTAGGTCCGGAGCTCTTGCAGGTGCGACATCCCGAGTATTGTCCGACACCAGGTCTAAGCCATGCTCGTCGTGACTGTTCAGCGCTCCTGGCGTAGGCCCGGATCCGTCGAAGATCAAGTCTCCGTGGATATTGGCCGTGTAGTTCAAGTTTCCAAACCTGACCTAAGGGCTAGGGGCGTAGCTGTCGATCTACTCCAGATGGCCAAGCGAATTGGCCCGCAGTCGAAGCAGCCAAACACGAAAATCTGTCCGGGGAGAAAAGATCACCCTGGACCGCGTTGTTGTTGATGATTGAAGGAGCCATCGAGCCTTGCAGAGATGACATAGAGGAACTCTCGGTGAAAGAACCAATGTCGGTGTCAAAACCGGTGGATCTCGGGTAGGGGGACCAAAACTGTGCGTCTAATGCTAATGGTAACAGGAGGCAGGGGACATGATGTTTAACCCAAGTTTGGGCCCTCTAGATGGAGGTAATACCCTACTTCCTGCTTGATTGATCTTGATGATATGAGTATTACAAGAGTAGATCTACCACGAGATCGTAGAGGCTAAACCCTAGAAGCTAGCCTATGATTCTGATTGTCCTTGTCATACGGACTAAACCCTCCAGTTTATATAGACACCAGAGGGGGCTAGGGTTATACAGAGTCGGTTACAAAGAAGGAGATCTAACATCCGGATCGCCAAGCTTGTCTTCCATGCAAAGAAGAGTCCCATCCGGACACGGGACGAAGTCTTGAGTCTTGTATCTTCACGGCCCAACAATATGGCCAATGTATATAGTCCGGCTGTACGGATACCCCCTTATCCAGAACTCCCTCAGCGCCCCCGGGCTTCGTCAGCAAGGTCCTCGACACAGCCGGAGGCCCAGCCGGGCGCACAACGGGTGGTTCCGGAGCAGCAGCAAGAGGCGACAAAGTGAGGGTGCTGCCCTAAGGCTGTGCCGGCACCTTCCCCCCCTTCGGTGTCCCGCGGATCAACCTCCACAGCGGGGTCCCCCCGGACCTCGTGACGACCCCGGTAGGGAGCGGGGATCCCCTCACCAAGCCTTCCCCGGCGTCGTCATCATTAGGAAAATCTTGAGGAGCTCGCTCTGACGCGGAGGAGAGGTCTCCCCCATCCCTTCTAGGTTCTCCTCTGAGTCCTCCTCCTCCTCTTTGCCCTCTACGGAGTCCTCGCCGAAGGACACCGGCACCTGGGAGTTTGGTGGCCCGGACGGCACGAGCCCCCACTCATTGAAGACCGACATGGTGGCGCTAGCTCCGCCCCATCATCGTGGTGATATAGCAGACGGTGGGCTGCTGGGAGGCTGCATGGATCCTTCCTGAGCAAGATCTGCACGGCCTTGCCCAGCTCCTCGCTCGTCAGTTCCCCTCGGCGCAGCCAAAGGCCATCTTCTGCGCCCCGGAGGTCCCACATGGGACGTGAATGAGCTTGGAGATGGGCCACGCGCTGCGTTAGGAACTCCCCGACAATCATGGCCCCCGTTAGCGCCTCATAACCCATGTCCGCCTGCATCTTCTTCAAGGCCAGTGCCGCCAGGGGGTCGGTGAGCTTCTCATGAGGCCATTAATCCAGCTTCACCGATGGCCCGGTCGGCAGCTCCAGCCGAGCGTGGTGGCTCCGAGCGTCCAGATAGATCCACCTGCACTCAAAGTCATTGACCTTCTTCCCGGCCTTCATGAGCGTGTTGCCGTCATGAACCGCAATGAAGGAGATGCATTCGAAGCACAGGTTTGAACTGTGCGTCCAGAGGGAGAAGAATTGGCAGAACAGCGCAACGGAGGGCTTCACCCCCATGAAGGCCTCGCAGTAGAAGGCGAAGATCGACAAGAGGAGGACAGAGTTGGGCTGGAGGTGAAGCGCATGGATCTGGTAGTGGTCGAGGATGGCGATGAAGAACTTGGAGAAAGGCGGGACGACCCCGCAAAGATACTGTGGAGGAAGAAGGAAATGTACTTGTGAACGTCCCCGGGTCGGCAGAGCCGACCTAAAGCTTGTTCTCTCTCCCCTCATTGTCGTTGCTCGCCATCGATAGCAGCATGGTGGCAAGATGCCCCACCTCGGTGATGGAGGATTGGCTGAGGGTTGGCATGGCCGCAGGGGCGGAGTGTGTGGCCGCGCCAGCAAGCTTTGCTCTCTTGGCCGTCATTGGCGAAGAGCTCAGAGGTAAAGGCCTGGTGGATCTGGAGGCGCTTTGGGTGAGAAGGGGACGAGATCTGAAGCAAGACCAAGGGAAGCTAATGAAGGCTTGGCTGCAAGGATTGGCCTTTTTGTCAGCCCGCGGCAGTTGCCAAGACAGCGTGGGGAAGCGGAGACGCCCATGTCCCATCAGGAGCCATGCGTCGACTCGGTCCGCAGGCGATTGGGGCCCATGGTGCTCCGCACTTGCCCTTTGGCTTTGCCTTGAAGACAAGTATGAGCGTCCCTTGGGCTCGGGGCTCCTGTCGGTGTTCTAGGAACCAGGGTAGCCAGAATTTCTTGCCTGCGGCACATGACATGGCTCCATCAACGTGCTGGTATGACCCATCTCAGCCGTGACAAGACAAGACCCTCGTGAGGCGGACGCCGTCAAGACCTCCTAAAGGAGCGGCCTTCCCAGGCGGCCTCCTGAGGAGCGGAGATTTCAATGCAAGCACTCACCTCATGAGGCTGAGGTGACGCCAGCCATGACAATCAAGGACACACACGCGCCAGCGGACACACAGCGACATGTTTCCTCTTTACTGCTAAGGAGGCAAGCGCAGGCGCAGAGTCCCAAGGAATCAACCAAAGGTTACTGTTTGCGTGCAACAAGACCAGGACCGCAAGAACGGCAGGATGGAGGTCATCATTGAGCCCACCACGATGTCACGATCAGAAGGTTTGCAGGCGAAGACCACCTTTCGTCAGGATAAGATGTACTACTCGTCCCCTTTCAAAGTTGGCCACTGTGGGATCCCCCCCCGCCTAAGTTTTGGGGCAAGAGGACCGAGGCCACTATAAATATAGCCTATAAACCACCGAAGAAGGGACCGGACCCCCGGAGACTGATTCCCTAGAGCTCATAAGAAGAACAAGCCCCTTGAGGCTGTTCTTCATCTTGTACGAATTCATCCTCAGCCCCGCGAGGCTAATCCACCACAAAGGAGGAGTAGGGTTTTACCCCGCAAGGTGGCCTGAACCTGGGTAAAATATCGTGTCCATTTCCTTCCTGTTCATCAAGCTAGGCTGTGAGAGCAGCGAGTAGATCAGCTAGAGAGGTTGAGTTCTTCGCACAAGCCCTAGAGTTCGAACCTTTCTTGGGTCTGGGGAGCCCGAAATCCGACAATCGATCAGTAACTTGTAAACAGTGAGCGAAGAGAAATAAGGAACTGCTAGTAACTTGTAAACACTGAGCACATGGAAATAAGGATCATGTTGTGCGCAGTAGTAAGAGCCGATCCGTTCGAAATGTTCACACAAGACTCACATGCTGATCCGAATTTTTTATGTGGAATGCTACCTAACATATTAATCATATATTATTTTCTTTGTATCATTGACATTTGGACTTGAATGATTCAAACCAATAGCCTATAATTTGACGTGAAGACATCAATACTCAAGCATATCAACAGGCAACTATGTCTTTCAAAATATCAATGCTAAAGAAAGTTATCTCTAGCCCATTATGCTCAGTCATTGATCCATTCATGAAACATAATGTGAGAACCCGAAATTAACTTCCAGACCCTCCTGTGAATATAAGTCAACCCCAGGATCATTGTTGACAACACAGCAAAATGGTATCATTGCACAATGTGTAAATGTATTACATGTCTAATAAATATTGCCACAAGGCAAACATAGGTAAATGTCTAATGACATTTATTACATAGAGAAAACAACGGAAAGTAAAATACACAGCAACTCCATCTCAACCACAGGCAGTCGACGTAGTCCACGTGACCTCAGTCCCACGGATCACCATAGTTGTCGTAGTCATCACCTTCATCTCCATGGAACTTGGTTGTTCAACAAAATTATTGCTGTGAGTACATCACATACTCAACATGCCTCCCTCGGGGAAGGTTCTAATAGCTACATGTGTCTTAAAAGGAAGGTTGTATGGCTCATTTGCATAAAAGCTAATTTTGTTTGAAAATATAGCAGTTGGATAAAAGAAGTTTTATATTAAAACATGTTTTATCTCCAGAATAACTTTCATCAAAGTGAGGATCCTCGATCAACTCACGTCCTTCATAGGTTCCTAGAATAGGTGTAAAGAGGGAATAAGCAAGATAGGTCATGTATGTCATGAAAGATTCATGTGTTGTCCTTCATCGTGGACACGACTATTCGAATAGTTTTACACTCCGCAGAGGTTGTACACTTTACCCACACAACACATAATGTTGGCTTGAACAATGTTGGTATTTCCCGAAAGAGGAATGGATGATGCACCACAGCAACGGTAGGTATTTCCCTCAGTGATGAGACGAAGGTTATTGAACCAGTAGAAGAACCAAGAAACACTACGTAAACAATACCTGCACATAAAGAACAAATACTTGCAACCCAACGTGTTAAAGGGTTGTCAATCCCTTTCGGGTAACGGTGCCAGAAATTGTCAAGTTGACGGGATAAAATTGTTGTAGATTGATAGATGCAAATAAAAGAAAATAAAGTTTAGTGAGGTATTTTTGGGTTTTTGATAATATAGATCTGAAAATAAAAGCGAATAAAAACAAATCTTGAAGTAAAATATGTTAAACAAGAGACCCAGGGACCTTAGATTTCACTATCGGCCTCTCTCAAGAAAAATAGCATACGGTGGGTAAACAAATTACTGTTGGGCAATTGATAGAAATTCAAATAATTATGAAGATATCTAGGCAATGATCATTATATAGGCATCACGTCCAAGATTAGTAGACCGACACCTGCCTGCATCTACTACTATTACTCCACACATCAACCGATATCCAGCATGCATCTAGTGTATTAAGTTGATGGAAAAATGGAGTAATGCAATAAGAACGATGACATGATGTAGACAAGATCTGTTTATGTAGGAATTACACCCCATCTTCTTATCCTTAATGGCAACGATACATACCTATCATTTCCCCTTCTGTCACTAGGATCAAGCACCCTAAGATCGAACCCATCACAAAGCACCTCTTCCCATGGCAAGAAAAATCGATCTAGTTGGCCTAACTAAATGAAAAATTCAAAGAAGAAATGTGAGGCTATAAGTAATCATTCATATAAAAGATCAAAAGAGTCAAATAACTTTCATGGATAAAATAATAGATCTGATCATAAACTCAAATTTCATCGGATCCCAACAAACACACCGCAAAAAGAGTTACATCATATAGATCTCCAACAGACCATTGTATTGATAATAAAAAGAGAGAGAGGAAGCCATCTAGCTACTAACTACAGACCCGTAGGTCTACAATGAACTACTCACGCATCATCGGAGAGGCAACAATGGGGATGGTGAACCCCTCCATGACGGTGTCTAGATTGGATCTGTGGTTTTTGGAACTTGCGGCGGCTGGAATTGATTTTCGTCAACTGCCCTAGGGTTTCTGTAATATTGGGGTATTTATAGAGCAAAGAGGCCGTGCGGGAGGCAGCTGAGGTGGGCACAACCGACTAGGGTGCGCCTGGGCCCCCAGGCACGCCCAGGTGGGTTGTGATCCCCTCGGAGCCCCCTCTAGTACTTCTTTGGCCCAACAGGTGTCCTTTCGTCCAGAAAAAATCACCAAAAACTTTCCTTGCTTTTGGACTCCGTTTGGTATTGATTTCCTGCGAAGTAAAAATAAAGCAAAAAAAAGCAATTGGCACTAGGCACTATGTCAATAGGTTAGTCCCAAAAAATGATATAAAGTTGCTACCAAATGATTGTAGAACATCCAAGAATGATAATATAACAGCATGGAACAATAAAAAATTATAGATACATTGGTGACGTATCAGCAGTCCCGAGATTAATTCCTGCGCGCTCGAGTTGGTAAACAATAAAAATAGAATTTTTTGTGTGGAATGCTGCCTAACATGTTCATCACATAATATTCCCTTTGTACTATGAAATTTGGACTTTTATAAGATTCAAAGAAATAGTCTAGTTTTGACATGAAGATTTCAATAATCAAGCATAACAACAAGCAACTATGTATTTTAAAAATATCAATGCTAAAGCAAGTTATCCCTAGGCCATTATGCTCAATCATTGATCCATTCATGAAACACACTTGCATATTAGCTACACCCAATGCTCAAGTACGATCATAGCGCCCCTTAGTTGGTGCTTTATAAGAGAAGATGGAGACACAAATAAACATAAAATTACATAAAGTAAATAGAAAGGCACTTCGCAGAGGGAAGTAGGGATTTGTAGCGGTGCCGGAGCTCAAAGCGAAAAAGATAGAGATAAAACATTTTGAGTGACATGCCTTTCCTGTCAACGAAAACGATCGAGTAGTTCCCAATACTTTCCATGCAAGATATATCATAGGCGGTTACCAAACAGAAAATAAAGTTTAGTCCCTTTTCCACCATACTTTCACATTCCACGGCTAACCGAATCCACGGGTGCCGTCCATACCAACACTTTCCAAGTAGTTTATTATTTAACAACATAAAGTAAAATCATTTTTCATTTCAGGATTGGGCATCCCTAATAACTTTGTCATACTCTCATGTAATGAAAAGTGAATAAACACTCTTCTTGAGAATAACACATCTAGCATGGCAAAATATTAGACACCCCCTACCATTTTATGAGCGGTATGAGCACACAAAAAGGAAATTTATTTTGAAACTAGAGATGGCACATACAAATTTGATTAGAATGGCACGGAAATACAACATAGGTAGGTATAGTGGACTCATATGGCAGAACTTGGTTTAAGGATTTTGGATGTACAAGTTGTGATCATACTTAGTGCAAGTAAAGGCTAGGAAATGATTGGGAAGCATCCAACCAAGAAACAGAAAATATAATAAGCGAGCATTAAGAATAACTAACACCGAATAACGCACCACAAGTAGGATGTAATTTCATTGTATAACTATTGACTTTCATGATTTCATAGGGAATCACAAACCTTAACACCAATATTCTTACTAAAACATAGTTACTCATCAACATGACTCACATATCACTATCAACATATCACAAAACTATTACAAAGAATCATGTTTATTTTTTCCAATGATCTTCACGAATGTTTTGATTATATCTCTCTTGAGTATCTATCACTTTGGGAATAATTTCATATGTTGCTATTGATATCTCAAATAAATCTAACTGAAGAACATGAGCATAGAAAGTTTCTTCTCTCAAAATAATTTAAGTGAAGCAAGAGAAAATTTCTAAAAAAAATACCAACTCTCAAATAAATCTAAGTGAAGCATGAGAGCATTTCTTCAAAAATACTAAAGCACACCATACTCAAAAATATATAAGTGAAGCACTAGAACAATTCCATAGCTCAAAAAGATTTAAGTGAAGCATAGAGAGCAATTCTAACAAGTCATAGCATAATTTTGGCTCCTCAAATAGGTGTGTCCAGCAAGGATAGATGACACAAAATAAAAATAAAAACAAGCAAAGACTCATATCATACAAGACGCTCCAGGCAAAACTCATGATATGTGATGAATAAAAATATAGTTCCAAGTAAAATACTGATGGTCGTTAGAAGAAAGAGGGGATGCCACTCAGGTATCCCCAAGCTTAGTTGCTTGCTTCTCTTTTAGATAATAGCTTGGGATTCCATGGGGCATCCCCAAGCTTAGGCTCTTCTTACTCCTTATTCCTTCATCCATCGTGATCTCACCCAAAACATGAAAATTTCAATCACAGCAAACTCAACAAAACCTTTGTGTGATCCTTTAGTATAATAAAGAAAATCACTACTCTAATTACTGTTGCAAAAAAATTCATATTTTATTCTTGCATTATATCTAATGTATTCCAACTTTACTATAGCTTATACCGTCCAATACAAACCATAGATTCATCAAAATAAGCAAACAATGCAAAGAAAACAGAATCTGTCAAAAACAGAATAGTATGTAGTAATATGAATACTTCGTATACTTCTGTAACTCCAAACATTCTGAAAATTAGGACAACATGGGAAATTCGTATATCAATCTTGTGCAAGAAATTCAGAGCGAAATCGCGTTTTTTGTGATTTATAAAAATTATTTTACTGGGCGCAAAAGTTTTTGTTTTTCAACAAGATCAAAAGTATCACCCAACATGATCTCAAAGAATTTGCTTGGTATAAACACTAATTAAAACATAAACAACTCATATAATCAGAGGAATAATTGTGCAAACACTCAAGAAGAAAAAATAGACAAAACTAAATTTTATTCATTGGGTTGCCTCCCAACAAGCCCTATTGTTTTATGCCCCTAGCTAGGCTTGAGATTTCATTGATGCTCACACGAAAGATAAGGATTGAAGCACAAAGAGAGCATCATAAAACATGTGACAAACACACTTAAGTCTAACATAATTCCTATGCATAGGAATTTTATAGGAAAAAAAATTAGCAAGACAGCCAAGATCTAGCATATGCAAGGAAGGAGAAAGAAATAGTAGCAATCCCAACATGAAGAGAGGTAACTTAGTGACATGAAGATTTCCATAACCATATTTCCCTCTCTCATAATAATTACATGTAGGATCATAATCAAATTCAATAATATAAATATCACATAAAATACTCTCTTCATGATCCACATGCATGCATAGTTGAAACTCTTCCAATATAGTGGGATTAACATCAAATAAGGTCATGACCTCTCCAAGCCCACATTTATCAAAAAATACATAAAATTGATCATTCTCCAAAGTAGTGGGATCATTATCACCTAGAGTCGACACTCTGCCAAACCCACTTTCAATATTATCACAAACATATTCATCATGCGGCTTAAATAAATTTTCAAGATCATAAGAAGAATCACCCCAATCATGATCATTGCAATAAGTAGTGGACATATCAAAATTAGCATCCCCAAGCTTGGGGTTTTGCATATTATTAGCACAATTGACATTAATACAATTTATAATAACATCATTATGCTTTTTATTCAAGGAGCTATCATGAATCACATTATAAATTTCTTCTTCCAACACTTGATCACAATTTGTAGATTAACAAATTTCAAGCAAAGCTTCATAGAGATAATCAAGTGCACCCAAAGCACTAGCAACTGGTTCAACATAATTAGATCTCTTAAAAATATTAGCTAGTGGATGAGGATCCATATCCATAGATTTTTATCAAGCGAAGATGCAAGTAAATAGAAGACACATATGGTCACACAAGCAAACAAGAGATCTGACAAGAAAAAAGGCGAATGAAAAATAAGGCGAATAAAATGACATATTTGTGAAGTGGGGGAGATGAAAACGAGAGGCAAATTACAAATAATGTAAATTGCAAGGAGATGATATTTGTGATTAGGGACCTAATAGGTGTTGATGATGTCTCCCCGGCAACCGCGCCAGAAATTCCTTTTGATGTTAGCTTGAACTACGTTTAGTATTTCCCCAAAGAGGAAGGGATGATGAAGCACAACAATTGTAGGTATTTCCCTCAGTGATGAGACGAAGGTTATTGAACCAGTAGGAGAACCAAGCAACACTACAAAAATGGTACCTGCACACAAAAAACAAATACTTGCAACCCGACGTGTTAAAGGGGCTGTCAATCGCTTTCAGGTAACGGTGCCAGAAATTGTCAAGTTGACAGGATAAAATTGTAGTAGATTGATAGATGCAAATAAAAGCAAATAAAGTTTTGCGAGGTATTTTTGGGTTTTTGATAATATAGATCTGAAAATAAAAGAGAATAAAAATAGATCTTGAAGGCAAATATGATATAGAAGAGACACGGGGCCAGTAGATTTCACTAGTGGCTTCTCTCAAGAAAAATAGCTTATGGTGGTAAACAAATTACTGTTGGGCAATTGATAGAACTTCAAATAATTATGACGATATCCAGACAATGATCATTATATAGGCATCACGTCCAAGATTAGTAGACCGACTCCTGCCTGCATCTACTACTATTACTCCACACATCGACCGCTATCCAGCATGCATCTAGTGTATTAAGTTCATGGAAAAATGGAGTAATGGTATAAGAATGATGACACGATGTAGAGAAGATCTATTCATGTAGGAATTAGACCCCATCTTGTTATCCTTAATGGCAATGATACATACGTGTCGTTTCCCCTTCTATCACTGGGATCAAGCACCGTAAGATCGAACCCATCACAAAGCACCTCTTCCCATGGCAGGAAAAATTGATCTAGTCGGCCTAACTAAGTCAAAGATTCTAAAAAGAAATACGGGGCTATATGTAATCATGCATATAAGAGATCAAAATACTCAAATAACTTTCATGGATAAAAACATAGATATGATCATAAACTCAAAGTTCATCGGATCCCAACAAACACACCGCAAAAAGAGTTACATCTAATAGATCTCCGAGAAACCATTGTATTGACACTCAAAAGAGAGAGAGAGAGGAAGCCGTCTAGCTACTAACTACGGACCTATAGGTCTACAATGAACTACTCACGCATCATTAGAGAGGCAACAATCAGGATGATGAACACCTCTATGATGGTGTCTAGATTGGATCTGTGGTTTCTGGAACTTGCGGTGGCTGGAATTTATTTTCATCGACTCCCCTAGGGTTTTTGGAATATTGGGGTATTCATAGAGCAAAGAGGCGGCACGGGAGGCGGCTGAGGTGGGCACAACCCACCGGGGGCGCCCAGGTGGATAGTGCTCCCCTCAAAGCCCCCCTCTGGTACTTCTTTGCCCCAACAGGTGTCTTCTGGTCTAAAAAAGGTCACGAAAAAGTTTCGCTGCGTTTGGACTCCGTTTGGTATTGATTTCCTGTGAAGTAAAAAACAAGCAAAAAACAACAACTAGCACTGGGCAGGTTAGTACCAAAAATGATATAAAGTAGCTATAAAATGATTGGAATACATCCGAGAATGATAATATAATAGCATGGAACAAACAAAAATTATAGATACATTGGAGACGTATCAACACAATACTGACTTGTAGCCACTAGCCGTTGCCAGCGTAGTACACCATTTGGTATACCGGCAGGGAGATTGGGACAAGTTATAGATCCCCCAAAGATGTGACATGCCCATCGGGTCTGGCGCACGTAACTGAGAGTATGTCCTCAGACCCCCCCCCCCCCCCCCCATCTGTTCCGAGGATACTCCCCGCAGGACAACTATCCCTAAGGCTAAATAGCTTACCTAACCAAGCCAGTGCCCATATAGCATGGGGTTGTACTACTATAACAATCTTCAAATCCAAGACTTATTAGGACTCATGTGGCACAAATGACTGATTTCCGCCTTCAACTTATGAAGGGCAGTCAATCACTCCTTCAATCCTTGATTCAGCTGTCGCCCGCGCCAGTATTCAGATGGTAAGTTTCACCCAAAGTAGAAGAGGATAGAGGAGATCAACAAGGGCTAACTGGCCTAGCTCAGCGGTAGTTTCAACTGTCAATGACTCGAAGGTCATTCAAGAACGAATCTATACGGTGATAAGCATGGCTAAGCATTCAAGTCTACCGGAATACTATATACTTCTACTCAGATGTCAAGTAAATAGGTGGCAAGCGAATCAAGGTAATGTGTCAATCGACACGCTAGCTATAAGATAAAAATAGCATGCATATAATAACCATAAAACAAAATGCAACTTTGTAAAACATATGATAAGTATGATCAAGAAGGAGGCATGCCTTTGTTTTTCAATCCTTTTGTAACTTGGTTTTGTCCATGTCCAACATCGTCACTCCATACTCATTGCAATGATACAAAAATACAAACAATAAATACCAAAGCAATAGTAAATCCAAATAACATCCAAACAAATTAAGATTGGATGGCTAACGAGATATCGGTCAAGACGGAGATTCCAAAATGAGGTAGCATGATAGGGAGGTAAGAGAGGTGATTCAATGAAGTGATAGGGTTAGGTTGACACAGCTAGTGAAGGCTTGTCGATCAAGACTAACATTCCGATCTGAACTATGCTACTAATCACTAGTAGTACCCACTTCACAACTCGACTAACTATAGAGGGACTACTATATAACAAACACCATGACATCAACACACATGGAAAGGAACCATTCTATGCATTTTAACTGTGCAATTACAACATGGCATGATCAAGGTAAAAGTTAACCACAAATTAATATTTAGATAGAATCTAAATATTTATAATGGTCAATAGCATCCAAACATATACATCAACAATAGTTCAAAATCAAGTATTCTATATGACAACAAAACAAACAGTATAAACCATACCAGCTAAGCACTGAAAAACATCATTCAACAACATGACTTAAATTGATATAGGTTTGGTCCTAAAGTAATACTAAGCTATATAGAACCAAGATCATGAACGAAAGCAAATGTCAACTCATATAAATATAATAAAACAACATATGGAATGAATGAATAACAACTCTCCTCAACATGTCATTGTACTACATACTAATGTAACCTCATCCTACCACAAGCAAAAACATGGCACGTTTAAGAGTAACAATTAACCACAAATAAATATTTAGATGCTCCTAAATATTTATAATGGTAAACAACAATAGGAATCAAGCATCAACCATAATATCTATTAGCCAACATTTCTGTAACAAGAGCCAACCCAATAGTACAGTCAAAGCTATTAAACAATTAAATAATGAGACACACATCATACAAGGCATATGAGTAGAACATCACTAAGAGGTCTTATCTAATAACACAAGCATCACACTTACTAGTTGTCATGATAAGATACTAAACTAGGATATGGTCTTACTACTAAACAACAACTACTACTCAGGTAACCACTAGCAATAAGATTACCACTTCATGCCCACATAATAGATCAAACTAAGCACGCTAAGCATATGATGAAGATACAACTCAACTAACATGAAAGGTAAACTATACTATGCATGTGATGAACTGTGGCGACATGTCCAACACGCATAATTATGAAAAAAAGGCAATCAGATTTTAAAGAGCGCAAGGAACTAAGTACTCAACCGTTGCACATGGAACATAATAAGACATGAACGATACCTTGCATGAATGATCGCTAGACATACAACAATGCAACAACTAGATATACTAGATATGGCGCTAAGTATGGAGATGATCGTCACAGAAGTTGCCAAACTATGCTACCAATAGAATACCACTCATAACTATCACATAACTTAGTTGATATAAACTAACATGATGATCAAGCAGGGCACTAGCACACAACCCTACATACTCACTACAATAAAAAGACACATCCGTGACATTTTGGGCCCAACGGATTTTTTTCTATCATGCTTAAGACACTTCTATGACGATAATTGTGACAAAACCCGGTATCATCATAGATGTGGTGGGCTCCTACTTCTATGACAAAAAATAATGACAGAAAATGAGATTTTCATCCTGGGCGGGCCGGAGACGCAGCTGCATGATATTCTTTGGGCCGTCCATGACGGAAAAACCTGTGGTAGAAGCGAGGGCGAGGAAAATATCGGGGAGTTCCCGGTTATGGTGGGTGTTCGGGGCCGAGCGATGCACGGAGGGATTGCACATTTCTCTCGTACACATACACGCGTGGGTGTGAGGCGTTGGTCTCTAACTGAACCCGAGTGAGGCGTTCGCCTACTGAACTCGAGAGATTGCACTAGCTACACGTTACTGAACCCAAGTGATCGATCAATCCCTGGCTTTTAACAGAACCCGATCGAGCAATTCCTTCTCTACTGCTGCTAAGTGAAGCCGATCGAACCTGCTTCCTCTTAATGAATAGTGAGCATTGTTTGGGGTTGGATGAACAGTTCCTGGTGTGGGTTGGATGAACAGGACTGCGTGGTAGTAGAGGCCGTTGCCGCTGGATGAACAAGACCCCGATCGAGCTGGTTGGGGGTGGACGAACAGGACCCCATGGAGGGCTGGTTGAACAGTAGCCGGTGGAGGGTTGGATGAACAGTAGTCCGTAGAGAGGTGGTTGATAGTAGCCGGTGGAGGCTGCATGAACAGGAGCCTGTGGATGAACAGTAGATGGTGGAGGCAGGAGGGAGACGCCGTGGATGAACAGTCGTAGGTGGAGGCTGGAGGAGGTTGACGGTGGATGAACAACAGCCCATGTAGTCCCGTTTTGCAGTACGCCACACCCCTCCCGATGAACAGGACCCCCATTTCAACCGTAGGAGGTCGAAGAGAAGTTTGTTTCCTCTGTTTTGTGGTACGCCACACCCCACCCGGTCAACAGGACCCCGTTTCGACCGTAGGAGGTCGAAGAGAAGTCCGTTTCCTCTGTTTTGCGGTACACCACACCCTTCCCGGTGAACAAGATCCTATTTTGACCGTAGGCGGACGAACATAAGGCCGTTTCCTATGTTCTACGGTACGCCAGGCCTCGTTTAGGCTGTTCCATCCAGGCCGGTTGGCTCCCGCTGAACACGACGCATTCCGTTGCCTTGCGATGAACATGACGATGCAGTTTGTCTATTTCGACCCAGCCGGTTGGCTGCCGATGAATCGGATGCCGTCATTGCTCTCTGCTGCCTCTCCATGTACACGATCCCTAGGCATACGTATGCGCGAGTAGGCGTTCGAGACCCCTCCCGTATATACGTACATGGCCATATTTACTTTCTTGCACCTTGGCTGTACGTATGTGTACACGATATTGAGGGGACTGCGTGACATGCTACATCTGCACCTCTACTAGGACACTTGCCCTTCCTTACTCCGCCATAGTTCATTGCTGCAGCCTGCAGACAGACCGATCGACCAGTATGTACATACACGTTTGCGACTAGAAGGACAATGCTACGTAAGCTTCGACCAGGTGGGTCCTGACTGTCAAGGAGGATAAGAAGGCACTTCCTTGCGTGCAAAGTTATTGCTGGTGGGTCCCAACTGTCAGAGGGAGAATCAATTTTTTTGCCCGTAATATGGCTGCACTTCCTTGCGTGCAAAGATGTAGCTGGTGGATCCCAGCTACCAAGGGGAAACATTTTTTCACGAAATACAATGGCCCATCTGGTGGGTCCTCGCTGTCAGGTGGAGGAATAACTATTTTATGCGTAATAAGGTTGCACTTTCTTGCTGCGGTCGTGGACCCAGCTATCAGCCTCTCCACGTACAGTACTCTTCCGATGGAAGTTGTTCCTTGACCACCACTGGTACGCGTCGGTGCTAGACAAACCGTTTTTAACACCTTTCCACGACGTCATTTGGAACTGTCGCCAAGTGAGAGTGGATGATAGGGCGGTCCTTCCCACATGACCCAGAAACAGTCGGGGATAGGCCCTCCTAGCACACAAGCTGGGGTAAAATGAGCTCGTGTGCGATTGGGTGAGGCATCGAAACCTAATCGTTTCCGCTCGGATGTACATCCCACACGGTGAATCCCAGAAAAAACATTATCATTCGTATGTATATCACACACAGTCAATACAAGGAGTAAGTTTCCGTTCTTATGTACATCCCACACAGTCAATCCATGGAAAATGTTTCCGTTCTTATGTTCTTCCCGCACAGTCAATCTAGAGAAAACGTTTCCATTCGTATGTACATCCCACACAGCCAATCCAGGGAAAACATTTTCGTTCATATGTACATCCCACACAGTGTTATGTATAGGCTCGTGTGTGATAGGTGTACCTATCACACATGCTCTGCCTTGGTTAACCGTTTGCTTTTATCAACTACATCACACACGATTTGATGAAGGAAACTCTGTGGCATTGGGCTATCCATCACAAGCACTTTTACTTCTAGAACCGTTTGCAAAGTTCCATGACCCATTTAGCAGGTTTATTAGTTTACAATTAATAATTCCAGTATTACGCAACTTCACATTTCATATCGAACAGTTGTTTGCCAATTTCATATCAGGCACATAGATATATTTTAACATCATAGTACGATAGCTACCTGAAAACAGCACAATACATCATATAGCTAGTTCAACTTAATAAGAACAATATTAGAAACAATATATTCATCTCCCTAATCGAGATCATCCAGGCTCGTCTTATCCACCTCTGCTTTCAGTTCTGTAAGAACCTATTTTGCACTGGCTAACTGGGAAAGTGCCTCCTCCTTCGCCAACACCATCTTAGCAAAGTCTGACTTAAAACATCTGAGCTCATTCTCCACCTTCCTCTTTTTATCCCACATCTTCAAATATTCTTCAGTGTTGACAACACTTTCTCTAAGCCTACCTCTGTTCTCTTCCTCAGACATGCTCCAGAGCTTTGCTAGGCACATCTTCAAAGACTGTGGCCACTCTTGATCAACCCACTCCAAGTAAGAACACTTCGTTCGTCCTGTAATATTTAAAACTAGATCAATAATAATTGTAGGGAAAATGGGCTTATAGCAACATAGAAAATCGGCAATACTTATTTTGAAAAACTAAACAAACAGGTTAATTATGACATATCTTCTCAAAAAGATCAATGTGCAAATGAATTAATTACTACTGAGACAACAACCAAATTCTGAAACATCAGAAACTATAATTAACTACAACAACGCTACAAGTTCTTACTCATGTACTATAAATAACAAATTGAATATTTTAATAGGAAGGTAAATATAACTACAATAGCATAGAGACAATGTTTGGATGATAGCAAATCGTACTAACAGGTGTGTACATGCACAAATTTAGTAACATAGAACTAATAGCACTAAGGCCATCCACTATGTATGCCAAAACCGGTGTAAAGACAACTGTTGCTACATCTCGCACCGGTGCCCTGCACCGGCGAGACGATGCAGTGGAAAAAAATCATGGACCCGAACTCCGGAGCACCTAGTTGCTCCGATGCCTAGTTAATTCGTGCCATAAAGATTTAGTATTTTACTACTTGGCTGCTCGGATGTGCGGATAAGTTGGCTGCACAAACTGCTGAAGCGGTGCTAAATAATTATCTAATGGCACCGCCGATGAGATGGCAACATTTTTATATACTAGGTACAAACTATGACAGTGTCTTAGGATGCGTCTTGTTGAAGGTGTGGTATGAATCGGTTGGGACCATGACAGTGTTTGAATCACATCTAACAAATGCTTTGTAACAACGAAAGAGGGCCTAACCTTCTCTGTACATGCCAAAAACTTCCTCCCACTGTCCATTGATTCAAACGCAACTAGCTTTACGCATGGAGATTGATGGTGATAACGAGCATACATATCTTCATCCACCCCGCTCTATTCATTGCAACTGATGGTCCTAGGTAACTGCAAGAGGAAGAAATGACTCAAATCGACCGCCGGGTAAAAATCCTTCATTCCAAGTCATAGTGTCATGCCCAATATGTGATCCTATCCGAGAGGAAATCGAAGGTCCCACCAAGGATAGAGCCGCATATTGAAACGCTTTCGCAAGGTGGATATCATTACATCGTAGCATTACATAACACATGGGGATACATGCAAAAGGCATACAATGCCACATGAATACAACAACATCATACCTAGGAGGAACATCCGACTACGGATGAAACACAAACAGAAACTCAAACGACATCCACCCTGCCAGCCCAGGCTGCCATCCAGGAACCTAACCCCTGAACAAACAAGAATCAGAAGAAGAACCCCAGGACAAGCATATATTGCTCTCACGTCATGATCATCGTATAACCTGTATCTGCAACTATTGTTGTAGTAATCTGTGAGCCACGAGGACTCAGCAATCCCATTGCCATGGGTATCAAGACTAGCAAAGCTTAATGGGAAAGGAATGGATAAGTGGTGAGATTGCAGCAAGCGACTAAGCATTGTATGGTGGCTAACTTACGAGTACAAGAGTAAGATGAGAAGCTACGCAGACGGTCGCAAACTATTAATGATCAAGAAGTGATCCTGTACTACTTATGTTCAAACATAACCACACTTTGTTCTCTTATCGAACTCACTCGAAAAGAGACCATCACGGTTACACACACGATTGGTGTATTTTCATTTCAATCTAGCGTCAAGTTCTCTACAACCGGACATTAAAAATTCCCATCTGCCACATAACCGAGGGCACAGCTGTCGAAAATTTAAACCCTGCAAGGGCGTCCCAACTTAGCCCATTACAAGCTCACGATCCGCGGAGACAATCCTCAATCGTCGGACATCCGATCGGACTCGGGATCCCGGTGCACAAGACATTTCGAGAATGGTAAAACAACACCAGCAAGACCGCCCGATGTGCTGACAAATCCTAGTGCACAAGACGTCGGGTTGGCTGAGACCCTGGTTGCCCAAGGGCACCGAACATCGCCCTGTATGGACCAACACTCGAAGGAGCACTGGCCTGGGGGGTTGAGAATCCAAGGGGTCCAGAGAAAATTCCCTATGCAAGTTTTTGTTGTTATTAGGCAAATGGTAAAAGCAATGTTGGGCCTTGCTGGAAGAGTTTTATTCAAAGCGAACTGTCAAGAGGGGCCCATAAACCCTCATCGTGTTAGGGAGCAAAATGAATGAACATAACACCGGTATGACGGAAACTAGGGCGGTAAGAGTGGATCAAAACACCAGGCATAAGGCCGAGCCTTCCACCCTTTACCAAGTATTTAGATGCATTAATTAAATATAAGAGATATTGCGATATCCCATGATATCCATGTCCCAACATGGAACAACTTGCAACTGCACCTGCAACTAGCAATGCTATAAGAGGGGCTGAGCAAAGCGCTAACATAGCCAAACAGCAGCTGCTAGGATGGTGGAAAAGGTTAGAAGCTTTTCATGGCAATTTGGAAGGCTTGATGAACAAGTGGTAGGAAACGCGACATAGCGGTAGCATCGAGACAACTAGCATAGCAATGATAGTAGTGAGATCCAGTGTAACAGTCATCTTGCCTAAACTCCCGCTAGGAAGAAGATCCAGTCCATGAAGAAGATGAAGCCACATAGACGAACCAAGTGTAGTCGAACGAATCCTCACGATCGCAATGAAATAAGAATTATCGAGAAGGAGCACAACCGGAAAGAAGCAAACAACATGGTAAACACACAGCACATAAACATGACATGATGCTCAACCAAGTATGATGAATGAAAAGGCTACATCAGGCAAGCGATGATGCATACAAGAACAACACACCAAGGCAAGTTTAAATGAGGCCGGAAACAACATATAATAATTCCCGTAAGTCCTCATATGCAATTTTTTAAATAAGTCCAGATCTGAATAAAACATTATGTTCAAGTTCTTAAAAAGCAAGTTAAGATACACCAAGATGATCTTCATGGTTTTCTAGTCAAGTTACATATCAAGTTCATTTAATTCGGAGCTACGACCTAGAAGATATGAGCAACACAAGTTAAACATGGCATTGATGCAAAATGCATACAAACATCAAGCAAACACCTCAAAACAAGGATGCAACAAGATAATATTAAACTACATGCAATTCTAAGCAAATTTCATATAAAGCATGCTCAAAACAGAGCAACTGTGCAACACATACACACCAAACAAGATATAACAAGAATCTGCCCAAAACAGCAACTACGCACTTTGCAATCATCAAAACCACATGCTACCTGACATATATGAACACAAACTTGATATGCGCTCAAAGCACAGACAACATGCTTCAAATAACATCAAGTTTCAGGTTCATAGGCATCAGTATTAATCCAATGAGATCAACGCAAAAAGCAACTTACTAACATAGATTAAGTCGGTGAAAAACATGGCATACATGTGAGCAGGAATAACATGCTGACATATTAGAGGCAAGAAACAAACATGCTACAATGCAAGATCATGGCAAACAAAAGCATGGCATCAAAGTACAGGTTATACTTGGAAAAACATGATTAGTAAGCATCTCCCTGTAACCTCTAGATCCATGGCATTCACCAAGACAAGTTTGCAAGTTATAACAGATTGTCAGACTTGGCGAAAAACAGTTTGACAGAAAACAGATTCATGAAGCATACTTTGAGACTACAAAAGTGTATGCTACAGGTAGATTTTAGGAGCATCAAAGAGGATGGAAAGCTTGCTCTAAAGACCCTTAACAAATCATCATTACTGAGCAAGATCATTGGAGCAATAGATTTGACGATAGCTTCAAGTGAACATGGCAAGAGGAGATAACAGACTGACAAAAACATTATTTAGCAATTTGAGAGCATGTTAATGACAAGCAAGGGCTTGGATGGATAGATTATAACATGTTAAACAAAGAATCCTTACTGAGCATCTCTAGATTATGCACGAATATGATGGTAGCATCAAGAAAACATAGCAACGTGATATTACAGATTCAGACTTGGTAGAACATAAACAACAAGTAGCCCACTTCACAAGCTTGATGCACTCACCACAGGTCTTATCAAAATTAATGGATTGAACCACTGTAAAGATGGCATGACTATGCTCCAAACACATGTTGACATGATGCTCAAAAGAATATCACACAAAAAGATAATAAAAAGACAAAAGAGCAATTTATAATAGTTTTCTGCATTTAATATCAGCAAGCACTTTTTCGACAGGGATTAACCTGTCAACATGCAACCGAACATCAATGCAAAGCACACCAGCTTGTAGAGCACTCTGATATGAACATTTGCATATCAAGATCATCACCATAGGATCAGCAGGGACAAAGTTATAGCACTCACAAGATGAATACGTGATGTTAACAGACAACAGATTTCAATAGTTTATATCACACAACAGTTTTTCAATGATTATTAAGGCATCAAGATTAAAAGAAACATGAATGCAAGTTACACTAGCATGTACAGCATCAAGAGATTAACATTTTTACATATCATGCATGCAAAACGGAGCTACACGCACAACATTACGAGTCTCACAAGAATGCAATATGATGCTGTTTTTTCTGAGGAATTGGCCAAAATTTGCAGTGAGAAAAAAAATAGTGGGAGACGGATAGCTATCCGGCGCACCGAGCAAGAGAAAGGGTTGGACAGGGGCTCACCTAGTGGGCCAAGGCCCAGGTTGTGGTGGACCGGGCTGGACGGCATGGCTGCGGGCTGTGCCAGGCGTGGCCCAGCGAGCGGACGAACAAGGCGCTCGTCATCGTCTCCTCGTGCTAGAGGCGCACAAGCAGGAGGTAGCGGTGTAGCCTCGGGACTCCGGCGAGCAGAGGCTGGGGACGCGGCGGAGGGAGGAGCGGGGGAAAATGGGCGGATCGAGGGTCGGGCTCCTCAGATCCGTTGGCGGCGCGACAAACGGAGCCTGGATCTGATGGCGTCCATGGCTCCAGCGAGCTCTGGCAGTTGCGAAGGTGACCTCAAGGGGTGGTGCAAATCTGTGAAGGGAGAGAGACCGCGCGCGAAAGAGAGGGAGAGCAAGAAGAAGAGGTCGAGCGCCCCGACCTGGGTGGTCGCTGGTGGCGGCGATGACGAGGCGGGGCAGCGTCGCTGCTCCCGATCCGCTCTGGAGCGAGACTGGAGGTAGCGGGTGCTAGGGCAGAAGTTCTGCGGGGACTGAGGGAGTCCTGGATTAAGGGGTCCTCGGACAGCCGGAATATATGCATATGCCGGAATGTTGGTCTATGAAGGTACAAGATAGAAGACTTCGTCCCGTGCCCGGATGAGATTCTCCTTTGCGTGGAAGGCAAGATTGGAGATTCAGATATGAAGATTCATTCCTCTGTAACCGACTCTGTGTAACCCTAGCCCCTTTCGGTGTCTATATAAACTGGAGGGTTTAGTCTGTAGGAGAACAACAATCACAATCATAGGCTAGCTTCTATGGTTTTAGCCTCTATGATCTCGTGGTAGATCAACTCTTGTAATACTCATATCATCAAGATCAATCAAGCAGGAAGTAGGGTATTACCTCCATTGAGAGGGCCCGAACCTAGGTAAACATTGTGTCCCCCGCCTCCTGTTACCATTAGCCTTAGACACACAGTTCGGGACCCCCTACCCGAGATCCACCGGTTTTGACACCGACATTGGTGCTTTCATTGAGAGTTCCACTATGTCGTCACTGTAGGGCTTGATGGCTCCTTCAATCATCTACAACAACAGTCCAGGGTGAAGTTTTTTCTCCCCGAACAGATTTTGGTATTCCGCAGCTTTGCACTGCGGGCCAACTCACTTGGCCACCTGGAGAAGATTGACAGCTATGCTCCTGGCCATCAGGTCAGGTTCGGAAGCTTGAACTACACCGCCGACATCCACGGAGACTTGATCTTCGACGGATTCGAGCCCATGACAGCCGCGCCCTGCCGCTACGATGAACATGACCTAAATCTGTCATCAGACTTGTTCGGGGGATTGCGACTGTAACCGCACTGGCCCTAGATCCAAAGCAGAGCGCGCCATCCGAGGATGGGAGGCTCAACCTCACCACGGAAGCCGCGGACTCAGCGGCGCTAGAGCCGAACACAGATGTGACCTCCAACGAGGCCTGTGTCATTTGAACCTCGGACTCGTCTCCAGCCACAGGCTCCGAACGGCGTGTATCCGCACCCATTGAATCTGACTGGGCACCAATCTTAGAGTTCAGCTCCGCGGACATCTTCCAACACTCACACCTAGGCGATGTGTTAAACTCATTAAAGTCTCTCTCCTTGTCAGGAGATTCTTGGCCCAACTATGTCCGGCTTGAGTCGGAAGCAGACGATGAAGAACTTCATTACCCACCCACCACCCACTTGATAGCCACTGTCGATGATTTGACCAACATGCTTGATTTCGACTCCGAAGACATCGATGGTATGGACGACGATGCCGGAGAATAACGAGAACTACCGCCCATAGGGCGCTGGACATCCACCTCCTCATACGACATATACATGGTGGATACACCCAAAGAAGACAATGGCGATGAGAAGAAGGACCCAGTTGAGGATAAAACTCCTCGAAGCAGCCAAAGCACCAACGTCAGCGGCGCCGCTCGAAACCACGCCATGGTAAAAATAGCGATGCCGAGACAAGAGGGGAATAACACCCCGGACGACGCCGAAGATAATGAAGAAACCGCAGACCCAGCAATGGAGCAGGACGAGAAAGGTGATGGCAAACACAGTCTGGGGCCCATGTCCGATCACAGCGATGCTGAAGACTCCAATTATCAACCTGTCTCCGAAGAGGAGAACAGTTTGGATGACGATGGATGCATTCATCGCCCCGAAAAAACAATTGGAAGAAGAGCAACTCCGCGAGAGACTTATCGCCACCGCGAGGAGCTTGAAGAAGCAGAAGCGATGGCTTAAAACCGCACAGGATACGCTCAATAATAAATGGAACGAAGTGCTCGACACTGAGGAAAAATACAAAGGTACTCGCCAAACAAAGAGCTACCCCGAACGCAAACTGCTACCCGAATTCGACGACGATGCTATTGCACCCATACCACTGATTAACAATACGGCTGATCAACCAGGCCAACCACCTCATGGTCGAGACAGAGCGGCTAACAACACCGCACACAAAATCGTAGCCCCTCTCCATAAAGGAAAGGAGGTCGCAACCCAAAAGCAGAAACACGATTTACGTGAAGACCTGGACAAAAAGGCTGGCAGAACCAGGTCCATTTATGGATCCAGGGAACGCGTTCCCGCACAGGATCAGGACCATCAAACCAAATATGAAGGTAACTTACTAGTTCGGAACCGACACCAAACACTGCAACCGTCGGGCGCACGCTGTGACACAGCCAAATACAGGGGTGCTGCACATCCCTTGTGCTCCACCGATGAGGTGCTGGATCATGAATTTCTAGAAGGGTTTAAACCCGTGAATATCGAGGCATACGATGGAACGACAGACCCTGCGGTCTGGATAGAAGACTTTATTCTTCACATCCACATGGCTCGTGGAGACGATCTCTATGCCATCAAATACCTACCCCTCAAGCTAAAAGGACCAGTTCGGCACTAGCTGAAAAGCCTCCCCGAATATTCCATTAGAAGCTAGGAAGAACTTGAGGACATTTTCAGGGCCAATTTCCAAGGGACCTATGTCCGACCTCCGGATGCAGACGATCTAAGTCACATAACCCAACAACCAGGAGAGTCAGCTCGTAAGCTTTGGAACCGATTTCTCACTAAGAAGAACCAAATCGTCGACTGTCCGGACGCCGAAGCCTTAGCAGCTTTCAAACATAGTGTCCGGGACGAATGGCTAGCCAGACACCTAGGCCAGGAATAGCCAAGGACACTGGCAGCCTTAACTACACTCATGACCCGCTTTTGCGCGGGAGAGGATAGCTGGTTGGCCTGTAGCAGCACCAGCAATCCTGGCACATCCGAAGTCGGGGATGGCAATGGAAAGCCATGACACAATAAAAACAAACGTCGAAACAACGCAGAAAGCACGGACAATATGGCGGTAAATGCCGGATTCACAGGCTCCGGACCCGGTTAACGGAAAAAGTCACTTAAAGGCAGCAGAGATGGTCCATCTAGCCTAGATAAAATTCTAGAAAGGTCCTGCCAGATTCATGGCACCCCCGACAAACTAGCCAATCATACCAATAGAGAATGTTGGGTCTTCAAGCAGGCTGGCAAGCTCAACGCCGAACACAAAGGGAAGGGACCACAAAGTGAAGAAGAGGACAAATCTCGCTAGCCGAATATGGGGGGACAGAAGAAATTCCCACCGGAGGTCAAAACAGTGAACATGATTTATGTCACTCATATCCCAAAGAGGAAGCACAAACGCGCACTCTGAGACGTGTATGCTATAGAGCCTGTCGCCCCCAAATTCAACCCATGGTCGTCCTGTCCGATCACCTTCGATAGGAGGGATCATCCGACTAGTATCCGTCACGGGGGCTCAGCTGCCTTAGTGCTCGACCCAATAATTGACGGATACCACCTCACCCGAGTCCTTATGGACGGCGGCAGTAGTCTCAGTTTGATATATCAGGACACTGTCTGCAAGATGTGGATAGACCCGTCAAGAATCAAGCAAAGCAGCACTACTTTTAAAAGAGTAAAACCAGGCGTAGAGGCCTATTGCATGGGCACCCTAACATTGGACGTCATCTTCGTCTCTCCTAATAACTTTCAAAGCGAAGATCTAATCTTCGACATTGCACCGTTTCAAAGTTGCTATCATGAACTACTCGGACGAACGACCTTTGCCCGTTTCAATGCAGTCCCACACTATGCTTATATCAAACTCAAGATGCCTGGACCGCGTGGCATTATCACGGTGAGTGGAAATATAGAACATTCTCCTCATACAGAAGAACACGCGGCGTCTCTAGTAGCCGAAGCACGAAGCGGCCTTTCCAAGCCGAACAGCTCATCAGTCCTCAGGTCCGCGGACACAGCCAAACGTGTTTGGTGCACACCTATGTGCAAAATCTCAGATAAACCTGAGATTGTTTAGCAACCCTGCCCCCACAGATCGCCCCATACGAAGACTATACATGTTTTCTCGTATACATAAATATACACTCAAAATTCGTTGGGTAGCGTTTGGGGCACCCGGCACGTAAGAAGTCTATAGTTCGGCTTGACCCTATTCGGACTCAAGAAGCTACAGTTCATGGTTCATCAAAACCAACAAACTATACCCACGGCCGTACCAGATTCTTTCACCTAGTTCTTTCTTTTTTTACAGATAGGCCATCATGATATACCCTTCAAGGCCACTGCATAACGAAGATAAAGGCGCAGACATGCAGTAGGACTCCGTTTCAAGGTTTCTGTTTAGATTAAGACCCTGTGTAAACCTTTTTCCTTATTATTATCTTTTGTTGTTTCATACCCTCCTGGTATATAAAACGCCCAGGAAAGATATCGGCAGTACTTGTGAACTTACGATTCGCCATACTAAAATGGATGTTATAGAAGTATCCAGCAATGTGCTTTGAGAACTATATTCTCACCACAGGCGCTCTCTCCTCACGCTGGATCGTAGCATGTGACTTGAATTCAGGATTCATTACTAGGGGCTGTACCCAGCCTAGTATATATTGAAAAGTCCTAATACCTTCGGGAGTGTTCGGCATCGCGAGTTTTGGCCTTATATGCATCAGCTCCGAATCATGTCTTGGGTCAATAGTTGGGTTTGCCCGGCTCCTGTTCTTTCTACCTTACGTTCCGTTCTATCAGGTAAGGCGACCAAGGGAGAACTACTGCGATTGTGCCTTGTTCATCTGGAAGAGCACCTCAGTAGAGAAAGCCAAAAAATGACGGTCATGATAAGGCGAGAGCTAGTCAACCGCTCGATGACTCAGCGGAATTTTTTTGATTCCTCAGCATTAACAAAGGACCGGTTTCCTGGTCACGTATGTAAACGCACCATATTCGGATAAACGCGGACATACCAGGGGTTATATGTCCGATATCGGGTTCCGGCAAAACCCTTAAGGTTCGAAATCTGGGGTACGCACGAAGATCTTCTCCCTACCGAAACACGCCCACAACCTCGCCGTGATTCTAAGCTAGCACGATGAACAACACAAGAGACACGAGGTTTATACTGGTTTGGGCCACTGTTGTGGTGTAATACCCTAATCCAGTGTGTGGTGTGGTGGATTGCCTCTTGGGCTGTGGATGAACAGTACAGAGGATGAATTGCCTCGTGAGGAGAGGTGTTCTTGTGGTGGTGCGGTGCTCTACTTGGGAAGGATTCGATCCCCTCCTATTGTGATGGCTAGCCCTATTTGTAGAGGCCCTGGTCCTCGTCCCAAATATTGAGCGGGAAGGGAGCCAACAACGGCCATTTTGAAAGGGGACAACTAGTACAAGCTATCCTGATTAAAGGTGGTCTTCGACTGACAAAGGCGCTGGTGGTGACGCCGTCCTGGGCTCCATGGTGACCTCCGTCCTACCGCTCTGCTAGTCTTGGTCTCGTTTCACCGATATGGAAACCTTTGCCCGATGCCTCGGTACTCCGTGCCTGTGCTTGCCCCCTTTGCCAAAAAGAGGAAATGAGGACACTGCATAGGCTGGCGCCCGCCTGGCATCCGCCAGGTCTTGATCGTCATGGCTTGCTTCACGAGCATCTCGCGAGGTACCCCTTGCCTTGATCTCTCTGTCTCCTCACGAGCCTGCCTATTGAGGCCTCCCCTGAGGAGGCCTTGTGTCGTCCGCCCCGCGAGGCTCGGCCCCTCGCGATGGTCTTGAGCTTGGGGTGATCAAGATGGGCCATACTGGGCCACCGTTGAGCCATGCTACAGGCCGCGGGTGGCAAGTCTAGGGAACCCCGTTCCCATTATGTCGACAGTAGCCCCCGGGCCCACGGCATGCTCGGACTTGGCTTAGCAGCGAAGCCAAAGGGCAAGTGCGGAGCGCCGCGGGCCCCAACAACATGTGACCTTGGTCGACGCGTGGTGACTGATTGGAGGTGGGCGTATCCGCTTCCCCATGCTCCCCCAATATCCGCCTGGCTAGGCGGCCACGAAGCTTTACACTGTTATTTCCTCTACGCTGCCCACGTGCTTCCTATTCCCCTTTCTTCCTTGAGCCTCTGTTTCCGCTTCCAATCTGACTTGAGCTCTACCCCCTCCATCGCCATGGCACGAACTAGCAAGGAGAAGGGGAAGAAGCCTCTCACTTCATCCAGTTCGCCTCCGGCAATCGAGCCGGCCGTCGGTCGGTCGCTGTTGCTTAATCTGGAGGCCTTGGGCAAGGTCTGCGCCATGCTCACCTCCAGCCTCAACGAGAGCGGAAAGACGATGGCTTAGCCTGCGTCCCATGCCTCCGTCGATAGGATCGTCACGGAGGTTCGATTCTGCGTTGACGCCCTGTGGGCTGGCCTGGTTCTCCCTTTCTCTGCTTTCTTCAATGCGGTGCTTTCCCACTGTCAGATCCATATGATGCATCTTGATCCTCAACCCGTTACCCTTCTTGCTGTCTTCGCCTTTGTTTGTGAAGCCATGGTGGGCATTGCTCCTTCCATTGCCCTCTTACGCCACTTCTTCTCCTTGCGCCTGACCGACCCATTGCAGTGCTCGGGGTGCGTGAGCTTCTAGGCTGTGGCAGAGACGGCCGCCTCGGGGATCGATTTTGGCCTCCCGCCTTCCAAGAGTGGGTTCCGGACGCGGTGGCTGTATGTGGATGTCGGAGTGCCCAGCCCCCTGCTCTCGCCTCCGACGTTGCCTGTTGTCCCCAATCCGGGCTGGGGCCACGAGAGGCTCGTGAGCCCCCGGCTCTCCTTTGTCTGGCGCCGACTGAGGAGGTTGAAAGAGCTCGGCGTGACTGCGCCCTGGGTGGTGAAGGAATTCCTCCAGTGTCGCCTTGCTCCTCTTCAGCGCCACTCCCAGCCAATGTGGGCCCTGACGGGCGACCTGGACCGCATGAGGCTTTAGGAGACGGAACTGGCGCCCAAGACACTGAAGAAGGTGCTTGAGGTCTTCGCTGGCGACCCTTCGCTGGGCAATATTCGTCACAGGGGTAGCCTCCTGTATCTCTGCTCGGGCGGGGCTGAGTTCGCGAGATAGATGCCTCTCTTCGACGAATGGGGTTGCGCCCGGCTGGCCTTGCGGGGCCTCGCGAGAATCCTATCGCCATGGCTCCCTTCCCCGTCGCCAACACCGATCTTGCCCTAGGAGCGGGTGCAGGGAGGCAAGCATCGCTTGTGGCTAGAGGCCCTGGTATCATGGCGCTAACGCCGCACGGGGCCCCCGAAGCGTCATCCTCTGGAGGTTGTGAAGCCCGCACTGAGGCGGTCGTCGATGGGGGGACAAAACACGTAGCTCCCAAGGTCGGAGCCGCCGAGGCCTCGGCAGGCCATCAGGAAGTGGTGCCTGATCGCTCCTCCTAGCTTGGCGCCCCTGAGGTTGGCTGCCTGGGCTCTTCTTCATCTGCACCACACGCTGGTCCGCACATTGAGCGCCTGGGTCGGTTCCGCGTGGACTTCACCGCCCTCCGTAATAGGAAGGAGTGTTCGAGTTGCAGTGGGCGCCCCTTCTGACAGTTGAAGCACAAGAACTACTTCGCCATAGATGACTAAGTACCTCGTTTTTGCAATTCCTCAACCACTGCTCCCTTTCCTGACTGTGGCCTTTCAGGATCCCTCCTGCCAAGCCTGTGGAGTGTCCCAAGAAGCAATTTCCTCCGGCCTCTCCTTCATCATTGGCCTTGAGCATCCTGAGCTTGTGTGCTACCCCTGACGTGGGCTCAGTCGAAGAAGCAAGCCAGCCCGCAGGGTGCCTTGAGCTCGTGCCCTTGTCGCCTTTCCTCCGCGACCTTGCCTGGGGCATGACCATCCTGCCAAGGGCTCCTCCTCTGATCGTGGAGGGAGAGTGGTTGGCGTCGGTCCTTGGCTCTTCTTATGGGTATGTACTTGCACCGGTCAGGGTCCCTTGCGGAGCTCGTCCGGTAATCGTGGGGGCGCCAGCCCCCAGCCCCCTGCCGAGAGGGGGCGAATCATTTCTGGGCCCGCCGCCAGTGCAGGAAGCGGAGGACCACATTGGTGACGTGCTCAGGAGAGCGCGGGAGTGAAGCACCGTTCGCCGAGAGTTCCTCCAGTAGGCGATGGACGCAATGGGCCAGCTTCGTGGAGAGCTTGCGTATGTGGACGCGTGTCTTGAAGCTGAGGGCCTGCGGCTGATTGAGGAGAGATGCAAGTTGCAGGTTGTAGTCAACCTCACTCGCTATCAGCGTGAGCTTGACATCGCGAAGGCCTAGGCATCCCTTGCGGCCTCGAGAAAGGCCTACTCCCGTGCTCTGCAGGAGGCTCGAGAGGCAGATCATCGCCACGAGCTCGCAGAGAAGCACGCCTGGGAGTTCCAAGCCTGGAGAGCTTCCCTGGAGTAGCAAGCGGAGCTTCGCTAGGCCGCACTTGCATCGCTGAAGGGGACACTTGTCGAAGAGGAGGATCTCCAGAGGCGTGAGGAAGCGCTGACGCTGGAGGCCGCCGAGCGCATCCTTGACCTTGAGCGGTTGGAGGAGGGAGCGCCAGGTTACCCAGGCGGAGGACGATGTTGGCGCCTGGGAGTCTCGGATCCAAGAAGAGGTCGACCGCCGCGTGGCGGAAATTCACGCAGATGTTTTGCGCGATTATGACCAGAGGCTAGAGCTGATTGAAACCGAGGCTGCGGGCAGGACTGCCACTCTCAGGTCCAAGCTGACTGAAGCGATGCAACGCGCGGAAGCCCCCGCAGCCGCCCTGGTCTTGGCACAAACTGTGCTGGCCTCCACCCGTGCCGAGCTGCTTCTTCTTCAACAGTGGGTCGATGATGCCGAGTCCGTTGCATGGCAGAACAGAGAAGAAATTCTTTAACAGCAGACGCTGGAGCATATGCATGGTCCCATGCTCCAGCAGCTCAAGAACAGGGCCAACACGGCCATGGGCAATATCTGTGACGCGGACGCCCCGCATCCTCATGTGAGCAACTATGCCAGCCATATCCAATTCTTCAGTGATGTGGTGACGCACCTGGAGAACCGCTCTGAGAGCGCTCGCCGGCTTCTCGAGGAGAGGAGCCACAACCTGCTCGGGAGTGCATTCTCCCGCGTGTTCAGCCATCTTCAGAACGCATATCCCCACTTCGACTTCGACGCCGTCATCGCCCCAGTGACTGAGGCCATCCGGGGCGACCTGGCACGGTGGGTGGAGGACAACGTGGATGCGCTTGTTAGGGCCTTTGCTTCTGACAACGACGGGGTGATAGTTGTAGCGGATGAAGGCGATGTGGTGAATGCCGGTGAAGATGGCGCCAATGATGGCGACGGTGGTGCCAGTGACAGCGATAGCGGCACCAGTGATGCCTCTGGAGGCGACCAAGAGGGTGCGGTGAGCGATATGTCTGACTAATCCTGTGTCCCCCTGCTGTTTATCCTGCACACAAAAATCTCGGGCGCGGCCCTGAAGGTTGTAAGAGCATTTTGGGAGGGGAATCCCCTCATGTAAAAAGATTGTTGTCCACATGCTTTTGGGAGTGACACTGAATGTGCACCTGCATGATATTACCGGCCCTGTGATGACTTAGTTGTTGTGGTTTACCTTTAGCCCAAACAAGCCTTGAGTAGGCTTGCGAGGCCGTGAACCTCTGAGGGTCCTCTGAGGGACCTGCTGACCATGTGGTGAGGGCCTTGCGAGAGTGAGTGCCGGCTGCGGGACGGCAAGCGCGCGTGCGCTTAGCCAAGCCCCGCCCGCGAGAGGCTCGCGAGGGGGAGGTAGCTAGTGCGAATTCCAAACTATGCCAGAAACTAGAACACGAGAGAACACACGAACAAGACAAGACACCCCCCCCCCCGCATACGCAAACGAAAATTCAATTTTGAATTAAATCCGAAGCAAGGAAGCTTGACCACTGAAAGGGAGGCAAAAAGCAAAAGGCCGCGTCCGGCACCTAGTCTAGTCTTCGACGTCTTCTCACCAGCGCGGAGCTAATTGCTGCCACTAGGCATGGGAGGGAGCCCCCGAGGTCCGAGGGCGGCTCTCCGGAGACTCCGGGGCATGTAGAGCCCAACTCAATATTACGTAAGAGTGTCACGGGAGGCAAGCTTCACTGGCACTGGGCCTTCTTCACAGGTACCGTCCTTGCTTCATATCGCCAGACGAGGGCCCCGCCCTGTGCCACCGTTGACCACCATTGACGGTTGCCGAAGACCAAGGACGACGCTAATGGGGTAAAGGGGACGCCATCGGTTCCCCCGGCGACCACGGGTCCTCTACCTGGGGCAGGCTTTGCAGCACGTCCCCGACAGAGGGCCTACCTCCGAGAAACACCTTGCTCCGTGCGCCGTAGGGAGGGGCCTCTCCTGCAGCCCCTAGTGCGCACCTCCTGGCAGAAGGGAGGCCGCTGAGCTTGGGCAGCCTTCCACTGCAGTGACCTGAACTTCCTGCGCCCCATGGTTAGCATAAGCTATCTCCTGAGGAATTAGCGGAACCCGATAGCTACTGCTGCCAGCACGGTTGGTGAGGCCTCCTTGAGGCTCCTGAAAAGGCTCAGCTTCCGGCATCTCGTCCTCCAAGCCTGACCAGAGAAATGAGCCAGGGTCGTCTTCCAACGCGTATTCCCGATCCACCATGCGGGGCATGTAAGCTTCCAAGGTCGCCGTCCCAAAGAATTCGGCGTACTGACCCACGCTCCATGCGGCTTGGCCCAACGCGCCATCTTGGGGGTGGTAGGGCAGCGGCCCACCCGGGCCAGAGGCGGCGATGTGCATGCCCTTGCTCACCAGGGGTGGTGCTGGTGCAGCTAGACGCCCAGCGCCGATGGTTGAGCTGGTGTCGATGAAGCCTTGGGGCGCGCCTGAGGGTGCATGGACATAGATGGGCCCGCAGCGTGATCTGCCTGGGGCCTGGGGTGGAAGCTGGACGCAGAAGGGAGGCACCCCCGAAGCTGCGGCATCTAGGACCTCGGCAACGCGCTCCAGCAGCACGTCTTGGCCGCTCTCCTGCAACTTGCACCGCAGGAGCTCCCGCGCAACAGTGAGCACGGCCCTCATGTTCACTTGTCCCCCCAGGATTGTGGCGCCGTGGCTGCGACGTGGTTTGAGGCCCTTGCGGCTGATCGCACCTGCCGCGGAGTGAGGGCAGGCAGCCCTTGACCGTGTCGCCCGCTCCCCGCAGCGTTCTGCGGAGCGCGGGCTGCCTGAGGCGCCGGTTGAGGTCTCCTTTGGCAGGCGGCATGGCATGGGCTGGCCAGACCGCCCATCGGTCGGCGTTGGTTGTCGGGTCGTCGGACATGGATGCGACGAAGCAGTGGAACGCAGATCGGCGGAAAGAAGATTTCGGCGCACCCCTACCTCGCACGCCAAATGTCGGATATCGGGTTCCGCCAAAACCCTTAAGGTTCGAACTATGGGGTGCGCATGAAGATCTTCTCCCTACCGAAACACGCCCACAACCTCGCCATGATTCTAAGCTAGCAGGATGAACAACACAAGAGACACGAGGTTTATACTAGATCGGGCCACCGTTGTGGTGTAATACCCTAATCCAGTGTGTGGTGTGGTGGATTGCCTCTTGGGCTGATGATGAACAGTACAGAGGAAGAACAGCCCCGCGAGGAGAGGAGTTCTTGTGGTGGTGCGGTGCTCTACTTGGGAAGGATCCGATCCCCTCCTATTGTGGTGGCTAGCCCTATTTATAGAGGACATGGCCGTCGCCCCTACCCTCTTAAATTCCCATCTCTCCGGCCTTCCCCGCCTCCACCGAGCTCCTTGCTAGCCTCCCCCATCGCCGGAGACCACCCCTGCTCCGTTTCCCCACCACCACAGCCACCGGAGCCCCTCCATTCCCATGGAGCCACCGCCCTCTGCCTCAGCCGTCACGGCCAACTCCGACAGTCCCCGAGGCCAGCGCGTCCATCCTCGGCAGCGCCCTATCCCCCCGTGGCCTCCTGTCGCCGGCGTAGGCGAGGCCGCAGCCGCCGCTGCAATCTGTTCTTCGTGTCGAGAGAAGGAAGAGGAGGAGCGAGAGAGAGAGAGAGATGTCAACCGCGGGCCCCACCCGTCAGAAAGACAAAAGCCCCGGCCCCGCCATTGCCCACGTGGACAAGTGGAAGCGCACTTTGAAAGTATGATTTCCTGTGGAGTAAGCGTATTTCCCTTATTCTTCAGCCGGAAGTACGGTTTCGCTTATTGAAAGCGTATGTCATCGCTGTTTCAATCAAAAATACATTTCCCCGAAGCGAAGGCGTATTTCTTTATAATGCACTTTCTGCTTTTCCAGCCAGGGGCCTGTTTGTAGACATATTTTTACAAATTGGTCACAGAACTTCGTCGGGCTATAACTTTTTGTTCGAGACTCCGAATGAGGTGAATCCAACACCAACATCTTCATCTCGTCGAGCCCTTTCTGTTACCTTCATTTTCTCTATGGTTTGACGTAATGGAAATGACCATTTTACCCTTGCCCCTAATCAGCCCCCTCCGAGAGAGAACCCTTTCCGGCGATTCTTTCCGATGCTTCGCCGCACATCTCCCCAGAGTATTCTTCATCCCCAGGCAAGCCACAACACTCATTTGCATGATGGTCATGCAGTGGCCATTGTTTTCAACTTGAACATTTAATAATTGTCTATTTGTTTACCTGCCACTGTTATCGTTGTTTCGGTACTGCTTATAGTGCCATGTTCACCTTCGTGCTATGTTTTGATGCATCTGGTTATTTCTTGCTCGTATTTCTTTCGTATGTCATGCATGGTAGTACTACATGTTGATGTTGGTGATGGCCCTCGGTACATGACTATCGTCTGTTTCAAGTGCCGTTGCTATGACTGTCCCTTTGCATCCCGTTGGTTAAATGCTTGCATGTAGTGTTGTCGTTATGTTCTTGCATGTTATTCGATGATGATGCTAGTAGTTATGCGATGAATAGTGTTATGCTCGTCAGTATGCCATGCTCATCTAGATAAATGCTTCACTGTTGTTATGCATAAGATTTATGTTGCATCCATGTTTATGTTGATATCATGCTCATGCATCATAGTTGCATCTTGTTACATTCATATGAATCAGCTTATTGCATTCAAGTTTAACCAGACTTAAATGAACTTTAACAATTGTTGGCTGAGTCATGGTGCCACTGAATCGAGCTTACCAGTGCAGCCACACTTGCCTTATGGGGGGGGGGTTCTAACTGGGTTTATTGTCATGCCTCTCGCTAGTGCCTCCAACAATGGAAGGTCATGCGCGGGCGCTGCCTTGGCCGGTTAGAACGGCATAAGCCCTGTGAGCCCGAGTTTGGTTATGTGCACATGTCCCCATTTGGGACCGTTTGTTTTGCCACGACAGTGGCTGAAGATTCCTTTGGTAGGCATGGGGCCACCCATGACTTAGCCCTGAGAAGGAGTTGGTCGAAGTGGCTGGGAGAGTATCATGGCAGTACATCGGTTTTGTCGGAATGCCATTGGTCCACCCGAATGGGAGCGACAGGCCATGCACTACAAAAAAGAGACATCCATGACATTTTGGGCCGAACGAAATTCTTTTCTGTCATACTTATGGCACTTCTATGACGATAATTATGACAAAACCCGGTATCATCATAGATGTGGTGGGCTCCTACTTCTATGACAAAAAATCATGACAGAAAATGGGATTTTCATCCTGGGCGGGCTAGAGACGCAGCTGCATGACATTCTTTGGGGCGTCCATGACCGAAAAAACCGTGGTATAAGCGAGGGTGAGGAAAATTTTGGGGAGTTCTCGGTTACAGTGGGTGGTAGGGGGCCGAGCGATGCGCGTTTCTCTTGTACACGTACATGCATGTGTGCGAGGCGTTGGCTCTAACTGAACCCAAGCGAGGCGTTGGGCTCTAACTAAACCCGAGCGATTGCACTGTAGGCTACGCGTTATTGAACCCGAGCAATCGATCGATGGCTGTTAACTGAACCCGATCGAGCGATTCCTTCGCTACTGCTGCTAACTGAAGCCGATCGATGCTACCTCTGGATGAACGGTGAGGGGGGGGCAGGACCCCGTGGCGTTTCCTCTGGATGAACAGGATGACCCCGTGGAGGGCTGAATGAACAGGAGCCCGTGGAGGCTAGAGGAGGTCAACAGTAGCCCACGGAGGCTGGAGGAGGTCGACGGTGGAGATGAACAGTATCTCGTGGAGTCCCGTTTTGCGATATGCCACACCCCTCCCGATGAACAGGACCCCCGTTTCGACCGTAGCGCTCCAACACAAGTCCGTTTTGTCCATTTTGCCGTACGCCACATCCCTCCCGATCAACAGGACCCCGTTTTCAACCGTAGGAGGTCCGTTTCCTTCGTTTTGCGGTACGCCAGACGCCTCTCGATGAACAGGATCCCGTTTCGAACGTGGCCGGTCGAACACAAGGCTGTTTCCTCCGTTCTGCAGTACGCCAGGCCTCGTTTCCATCGTTTGTTCCATCCAAGCCCTCCCGATGAACACGACGACGCATTCCATTCCAGCCTAGCCGGTTGGCTCCCCATTTTTTCGTGGATCCCAGCAGTCAGGGGGAAACATTTTTTCGTGAAATACGTTGACCCGTCTGGTGGGTCCCTGCTCTCAGATGGAGCAATCATTATTTTCCGCATAATAAGGAGGCATTTCATTGCTGCGGCTGTGGACCCAGCTGTCAGCCTCTCCACGTATAGTCCATGTCCGATGGAAGTCGTTCCTTGACCATGTTGACCACGCCACGCCGAGAGCACCAGGGTGGTGGACGACGGTGAGGCTAGGAAGGGGACCACGTGGAGCCGGGGAAGACGCGGTAGTGGATGCCCACGCGTAGAGGAGTATGAGGGTTCACTCGTTCGGCTGTGGTGTGAGGCTGTCGCCGCCGCAGAATAATAGGGGGTGTTGGTGAGTAGAGGGATGGCCTGGCCAGCAGTGGGAGTAGTAGGGGCGGTGAGGCCTTCGCGGCATTACAGCTGGCCATGGGAGGCAGGAGCATGCGGCATGACCGGCGCTGCTTTAGGCGGATGGAGCAAGAAGACCAGAGGTTGAAGACGCACTATGGCCGTTGGATGAACATCGTACGGTCAGTGGAGCTAGAATCGTTCATATATTGACTAAAGTTGCCGAAGGCCTCTGTCCCAGTCAACTTAGTAGGCCCACAACTCATCCTCCCACCAAGGTGGATCCCAGCTAGCAGGGGGTATTCATTTTTTTCTGTGTAATAAGGAGGCACTTCCGGTGGGTCCGAGCTGACAGCGGGGGAACGTTTTTTTCACAAAATACGGTGGCCCGTCCGGTGTGTCCCTGCAGTCAGGGGGAAACGTTTTTTTCGTGAAATACTGGTGGCCCGTCCGGTGGGTCCCTGCTGTGAGGTGGAGGAATAATTATTTTCCCGCGTAATAAGGAGGCACTTCCTTGCGGCTGCCGTGGACCCAGCTGTCAGCCTCTCCACGTACAGTACTCTTCCGATGGAAGTCGGTCATTGACCACATTGACCACGCCATGCCGAGAGAACCACGGCGGTGGACGATGCCGAGACCTAGGTAGGGGACGACGCGGAGCCGGGGAAGACGCGGCAGTGAAAGCCCGTGCGGAGAGGAGTACGAGGGTTCACCAATTCGGCTGCGGTGTGAGGCTGTCGTCGCCGCAGAATAACAGTGGGTGTGGGTTAGTAGAGGGATGCTCTGGCCAGTGGTGGGAGTAGTAGGGGGCGCTGAGGCCTGCGCGGCAGCACAGCCGGCCACGGGAGGCGGGAGCAGGCGGTCCCGCCGGCGCTGCTTTGGCGGCTGGAGCAAGAAGATCAGAGATTGAAGAAACACGACGGCCGTTGGATTGGCATCCAACGGTTATGTCTGCTAGAATCGTTTGTTGACGTATATAATAACTAAAAAAATCTTGCATACGCGTCAACTAAACAGGCCCACAAGTCAGACCAGTCCCTCTTTTTTTAATAATTTATATATAGCTCATGGCAACTTCTTACGCAATTTATTGCAGTCGTTTTTTTGGTTGGCCAGGGCCAATTTCGCATATTTCTGTGGGTTCCAAACTATTTTTAATACCGAAATATCGAGCCAGATTTGAAGTACTTCGAAGATATATTTAATTAGGTTAATGCCCAGTGAAATAGGAATCTGAAAATGTGAAAATTTTTAGAAATTATTAAGTAATTGCTAATTTGTCATCTGTTTTTATATTTACAACCCATTTCATATTACTTTCAAGATTTGCAAGCGTCTTGAAAGAGTTGCAGCCCATCAGGGCATAGAAAAATAAGTAGGCCTGGATTGGGTATTCTTCAGAAAAAATAAACTGGGCTCATTTTCACAAAGAAAAAGTAGCTGGGTTGGTCACATGGTGAACATAACATATAAACCTGGGCTAGACGGGCCACAGCCAAGTTCAAACCCTACTCCGTTTCAACAATAACAAAAAAAACACTGCTCGAGAAGCTACGTCCCAGGTGTCAACCGATCTTGTGCTGTTCTCTTGTCTATTGACTATATACGCTCACAATGTCGTGGGTCCCAGATGTTAGAAAAACACTAGGAGGAAGCATTTTATTTTTCCATACGCTGACATGGTGGGCCCCTACTGTCATCCTCTCCACGTACTTCTGCCGAATCCTGTTGTTTGTTGACCATGTTGACAACATGAGAGGGCGGCGCCACGGCGAGCGGACCAAAGCGCGTGGAGTACGTCAGCGTTAACGATTTAGGAGATGGTAGGGCGGCGATGCGTGCGCTGAGGCGCAGCCAGCCGTGGGAGGCGGAAGCAGGCGGCCCCACGGGCGCTGGTTTGGTTTTGGCGACTGGAGGAAGACAGGACTGAAGAAACACGACAGACTGTAAAAGCAGCAGGAGTACTTAACAACCTTAACTGAAACCAGCAGGGGCACTTAACAACCAAAGCTGAAAGCACTATGAGTACTTATACAGGTTCAACCGTACAAAGCACGCCTCGAGCAGTGCTACTTTGCCTACAGTTAACCAAGGGTGAGGCCGCCAAGCCCCAAGACAAGGCCTAGGCGCCACCCCCCGCATCCACAACCTTCTGATAGCGGCTTCATCTCGCAATGTGGTCAATAAACAGGATATTCGCTTTAGAGCCATGGAAAAGCATGAACATAATCTTCTGACCTATTCTCCAAGATGGATGGGCCTTCATTATTTGAGACCACCAATGAATAAGTATCTTTTCATCTCCAAGGGGAATTGAGTAGGTCGACATAAACATCATGTTGTGACCAAGTGCAAGTCTGACCCGACCATGGTCAGGCATCTATATAGGAACAATAGAACTGGGCAGTTTCTATTTCAAGAAGATCACAGCTGTAAAACTATGTATAGGCAATAGTTTATGAACAACATATATAACAGAAAACAGCTCATACCCATAAGTTTCTCGACACAGTTGGACCTGTTCAACGAGTGCAGCAGTTGCACACATATCCCACGTGGCCTTCCACCATTGAAACGCCCCACAAGGACCTTGTCGGTGTACTAGAGTAGGGGTACCCTAGTATCCCGAACTTGTGCACGGGCAGTCGCAGCACCCCGTGGCAAGGCTTGCCGGGTGACCGCCAAGGTCCTCCGTGGTTCCTTTGGAGCCATTCAAGAACAAAGTATTCAAGCCAAGGAGACAAGGCCCCGGCAAGTGGAGCTTGCCGGGAAGGCCAACCAAGGCATCTCAAGGAACTTGCCGCGACGCGCTACGCGTCCCGGCGAGGCCCGGTGAGCGACAAGCTTCCGGACGCGACAAGACAACGACCGCGGCAAGGCCCTTGCCGCGGCAAGCTACCACTCTGTACCCATGCTCCGGCACATCCACCAATGTGTCACCCTGGGACCTTTCCAGGTGCGCGTGGTAGGAGGCTGTGCAGCCAGCGGTGTGCGGTGGCAAGCGCCGCTGACAAGATTGCCATCGTGGCAAGCGGTGGCGTCCCTGACGGTCCCTTTTTGCACTATTTGGGCGACGCAGACGGGCATTTAATGCCTTTGTCCCCTGCCGTCAGGGTTAGGTATGATACACTGTACAGGTAGTTGTACCAACCGCAACACCTTTCCATTTTTACCCTTGTCTATGTTGCCACCTGTCGGTGACCCCTTGAGCATTTAAAAGGAGGCCCATGCGCAACATAGAAGGTGGTGGTTCGAAGGCAGAAAAACACTCACGCTCGGTCTCGTTAGCAGCTAGTGTGTACTGTAGCACTCAGCGCTCCCGAGCAAGAACTCAATACACTCAGACATGCAGCAGTAGGAGTATTATCTCTCTGGAGATCTCAGAAGCTGGGTAAACTGCTCGCGTGCTTCGCCTCGATCTGCTCTTCGCGCGATCTCCGCCCCCCACCGAACCGAAAGGGGCTCGGTCCGCCGGTCCCATAGGTGTTCGTGGATCAGTTCCCCCGACATCTTTGGCGCACCAGGTAGGTGGCGTCGAGGCCGTGTGAACCTGATCCGGCGTTCACATGAGTTAGATCTTCATCTTCTTCATCGACATGCCACCGAAGAAGAAGGCTCCGGAGGCAGCTGTTCCGTCCGCGTCGATCCCACCACCACCGGAGCAAACGGGTGGTGGGTTAGACGCCGACGGAAGAACGGGCGTCGACGAGGGAGCTCACGGTGCTGCCAGGTCCAAGGACAAGGCTGCGCAGACTTCGGCGTCCGTACATGCACCGGGCCCATCTCAGGAGGCGCGGGACCGACAGCATCATGGTACTTACGGTACCATACGTTCGTTGGATCATGATCGAGCCGGTGGATCTCTGGGTGCTCAAGACCAGCATGCACGCCAACATGCTGGCACGAGCGAGACACGGTCGCCTGGACGGGATACTACTCCTTCTAAAATAGTTAGAAGTCCGAGCATATCCCGCTGCTCGCACCGTTCGCCACTGCCGCCCACCACTTCAGCAGAAGCTTTGGCGCGAGCTCAACTACTCCTGGATTACCCTCCAACGGTAGACAAGATCGACGAATGGAGGGCCACCATTCAGAGTCTCATCGGCTTCGCCAACGGTGACATGCCACGGCAGCCGAGTACATCGCAGCCGCGGCAAGATTGCCAGGCAACCACCGTGCACTCTCCACCCCAAAGGCCAAGATCGCCGACTCGCCGGATCTACCTCGACAACGACTCCACCGCATCATTAGATCCACGAGCTCGTCGCGATCAGCGCCATGTTCTTCACGAACGACAGCAAGAAGACGCTCGTACTCGCATCGAGCACCGAAGAGAAGCGCGGCGTCAATCGTGAGGTTGCCATGCGTTCACTCGTACGCGCCAGGGGAACCAGGCGACTTGCCGTACGCGGTAGGTTGCCCTGCGTTCACTCGTGAGCTGCGGCAAGTCCAGTGGCCTAGCACGAAGAATTTCAAGCCAGACGTACCAGAGAAGTATGACGGCAAGTCGCATCCGTCGGAGTTCCTCAGCATCTACACCATCGCGGTGCAAGCTGCCGGGGGGCGGGACGACAAGATCCTTGCCAACTACTTCCCGCTGGTGCTCAAGCCCAATTTCAGGTCCTCGCTCATGCACTTTCCGGATAACTCCATATCCTCCTGGGCAGACCTATACCATCAATTTGTTGGCGCCTTTACAGGCGGCCACAAACCTCATGGCCCAGAGAGCGACCTTCATCTGCTCGCCCAGAAGGAAGGAGAGCCCCTGCGCAAGTACATTCAGAGATTCAGCCATGTACAGCACAACATCCCAGATGTCCACCTGCCACGGTCATCAGCGCGTTCCATCAGAACGTGCGAAACCGCAGGATGTGGGAGGAGATGGCGATGTGCAAGATCAAAGACGTCAGTGAGCTATATGCCCTGGCCAACAAGTGTGCACGTGCTGAGGAAGGGAGGAAACTCCCCGGCGAGAATACAGGAGCAGCAGGATCTGACAGCGAGGATGCCGCCCCGGCAAAGAAAAACCGGCGGCGGACCAACAGGAAGAAGAAAGGCAAAGATGTGCTAGTCGTTGAGCAGTCCGGCAACGGAGGTGGCGCCAAGAAAGCCAAAGCTGGTAGCTCCGGCAAAGAGATTGCCGCATGCACCAACTGCCGGGCTGTGGCGGTCGCCGACAAGCAGGACGGCACCAACAAGCAGTACTGCAAGATCCACCGCACCAAGGGCCATGACCTCCAGAGCTGCAAGAAGGTCGAGCAGCTTGTCGAGCAACAAAAGGCTGAATACGAGCGACGCGACAAGGAGAAGGCCCAAGAAGGTGCTAGAGGATCCAGCAAGAAACGCCCCGGCTGAGGAGGACGCCGCGGCAAGGCCAAGCAGCAGCAAGGAGACAGACCTCCCCGCGGCCACGACAAGGATGAAGATGACGACGACGATGAAGATATGGATGATGATGAGACCGGTGAGCAGGAGTTCCAGAAAGCCACAGAGGTCCTGTGCATTGATAGCGGTGCTTCTCTACATACTTCACACCGCCAGCTCAAGCAGTGGGTGCGGGAAGTCAATGCGGCAGAACCACCCGTCGAGTCACGCAAGCCTCTGAAATGGTCCAGCACGCCTATCATCTTTGATATTGAGGACCACCCTGATCGCATAACTGCGGTCGGGTGCTTGCCGATGTTGGTTTCACCAACTATCCGCAACCTCAAGGTCACTAAGATGCTAGTTGACAGCGGGGCCGGCTTGAACCTGATCTCCTCCGTGGTACTCCAGAAACTCCAGATCCCTGATAGCGAGCTCGAAGAGACCGGCACATTCCAAGGAATCAATGCGGGAAGGAGCAAGCCGAAGGGAAAGATCACGTTGCCGGTGACATTTGGCAGCGAGTAGAACTTCAGGACTGAGAGGGTCACTTTTGACGTTGCTGACTTTCCATTGCCTTACAATGGGATACTCGGCCGTCCGGCACTCGCCAAATTCATGGCAGCCTCTCACTATGCATACAACATGCTGAAGATGCCAGGCCCGATAAGTGTCATCTTTGTCCCTGGCGACAAGAAGGATGCTCTTATCTGCGCCGACAAGATCTACCGGGAAGCGACAGCCGCAACAGATTGCAAGTCACTTGTCGTTGAAGCTCCCGGGGGGAAGAAGAAGACCAAGTCTGGCAAGAGTTCTGATGCCCACTCCGGCAAGCGCACCTCTTTGGAGTGTTGCGCTACCGTCGAGGACGCACCATCGAGCTCCACCGGCAAGCGTAAGAAGACAATGGAGGCTCCGCCAGAGACCAAGAAGGTGTCCGCCAAGGAGGACGGCACTGGTGGTACCTTCACCATCAGTGCCACTCTCGACCCTAAATAGGAAAGCGCGCTCGTTGCTTTCCTGCGGGCGAACATCGACGTGTTTGCGTGGCAACCGTCTAACATCCCCGGTGTTCCCAGGAAAGTAATCGAGCACCATCTTGCCGTCTGTCCTCATGCGCGGCCCGTCAGGCAGAAAGTCAGGAAACAAGTAGTGGAGCGCCAAGAATTCATCGCAGAAGAAATCAAGAAATTGGAAGCAGCAGGCCTTGTCAGAGGAGTGCTCCATCCTACGTGGTTGGCCAATCCTGTAGTCGTGCGCAAGGCAAACGGGAAATGGAGGCTTTGTATCGACTTCACCGATATCAATAAAGCTTGTCCCAAAGACCCATTTCCCTTGCCGCGCATTGACCAGATTGTTGACTCCATAGCCGGATGTGACTTGCTTTCATTTCTTGACGCATATTCAGGATACCATCAGATCTTCATGGCAGAAGAGGATGAGGAGAAGACCGCATTCATCACTCCATGTGGCACATACTGTTTCATACGGATGCCTTTCGGTATAAAGAATGCTGGTTCAACATTTGCAAGAGTAGTCCATGACGCTTTTGAGCCACAAATGCACAGAAATGTGGAAGCCTACATGGATGACATAGTGGTCAAGAGCAAGGACAAGGCAACTCTGATTGAGGATTTAGACGAAACCTTTGCAAATCTGCGCAAGATCAACCTCAAACTTAACCCCGATAAGTGTGTGTTTGGAATCCCCTCCGGCAAGCTTCTTGGGTTCTTCGTGTCTCAGCGGGGAATTGAAGCCAATCCCAACAAGATCAAGGCCATTGAGCAGATTGAAGCACCAAAGCGCGTCAAGGATGTGCGAAGACTTGCCGGTTGCCTGGCTGCTCTCAGCAGGTTTATCTCTAGGTTTGCTGAGTGCGCCCTGCCGTTTTTCAAAATAGAGAAAAAGGCAGGTCCAATGAAATGGACTCCGGAAGCGGAAGCTGCGCTGCAGGACTTAAAGAGATACCTGTCCTCCACTCCAACACTTGTCACACCTAAACCACAAGAGAAGTTGCTGCTGTATATAGCGGCAACCAATCAAGTGGTTAGTGCTGCGTTAGTAGCAGAGAGGGAGGCGGATGATGAGCCAGCAACCACGGCAGATGCATCCAGCGACAAGCAGGGGACTTCACCGACAAGCTCTGGTCCCGACAAAGATGGATCTGCGCAGGCGCGTAAGGAGATACAGAAGAGAATGGTGCAGCGCCCAGTTTACTTTGTCAATTCCCTTCTACAGGGGGCTAGGTCAAGGTATTCTGGTGTGCAGAAATTGCGTTTCGGCCTTCTCATGGCCTCGAGAAAGCTGCGCCATTACTTCCAAGCACATGAGATCACAGTTGTCACTCGTTTTCCGCTGAAGAGGATAATACAGAATCCAGAAGCAACAGGCATGATTGTCGAGTGGGCACTGGAACTGTCAAGCTTTGGCCTCAAGTTTGAGAGCACTTCAACTATCCAAAGCAGAGCATTGGTAGAATTCATAGCAGACTGGACGCCAACACCAGATGAAGAAATTCCATAAATGAGCAAACCTCAAGACGATCAATAAAGTGTAGGAACTGGTGGATGTCGACCAAGTCAACTTCAGTGCCATCAGAATGAAAAATGAGCAGCCTGATTAACTCTTAAAAACCTACACGTGCCACCAATTATAAGAAAATATTAGTTAGAAGTAGCATCTTTGTGAGAGATTCGTTGCTACTTCTAAAGTTAAATTGTTATTAGTTAGACAGAATAGGTGGATTAAGAAGTAATCGAGGCAACAAGCAAGAACCAGATACAAAACTAACATGGATGAACAATTGGAACAACGTCGGGGTGGAAGATCCCAGTGAAGATGAGACCAGGTTATGCTATTTCCATCAACATTCGTGCGTCAACTTTCACTCTGTAACACTTGAGAAATTTTATCCAAGTTCGGCCATAAAAAAAGCAGCGATCTTCTTTGTTCATGAACCCAACTCAGAACTTATATCCATGGCTTGTCTTCACTATGACCATTAAACTAGTGTATTCAATTATGGCAAGGCCGAGCATCTTGAGTACATGTGTTCTGGCAGAGCAAATAATACACTGCAGGAAAAATAATATGAGAACACAATGTATTCCTTATCCAAATCTAGAAATACCTTCCTCCTTCACGTCAGTGTTGATCATCGTACTAGTAGTACCTTTTATCCAAATATAGCAATCCAAATTTCCAAATTAGTCGACAGCATGTTCAACAAAACCCCACCCTCCCGGAGAGAAAAGAGGATTCTAGGAACATATTGTGCACGTTTCAAATCCCTGTGTTAGGATGAGAAGGAACAAGTGTGCCGTCTCGCCGAGGGCGCAGAAACCTGTAGGGTACTCACACTTTGGGCACTGCAAATGAAACACACTAGATTCAGTAGGAAGAAAAATGCATCAACGGTGGCGGCTACCATCCTAGGATTACCTGTGACCAAGGGACTTGGATTTATCGGGGATGGATGAAGAATTCGTACCTGGTTCTCCATGAGAAAACCCTATGCAATCGCCGAGAGGGGGTTTTCTCTGAACAAGCAGACGAGGGAGAAGGGGATTCTGGCCCAGTGAAATGTTGTCGCTTCGTCCATCCAGCTTACTGCTAAAGCTGGAAAGGGGGGATGTGATTTGATGGCTCATTGGGCATTACCGCAGTGCTACGACCGGGGTGTGTCTACCATGAAGTCCTGCACTCTAATTTGTGCATATGGCACGTGGACCCCGTTGCCGGTTGCCCCACATATCAGCGAAAGGAAGTAGAAAGACAGGAGTAACTAGTTACACATAAATATATTTTTTGACAGAGAGATACTCCCTCTATAAAGAAATATACAAATCTTGTATATCACAGACATGCTCAGCTTGCCGAGAAAAATACTCTCTCTGCAAGCACAGGCATTATGGGGTTCAGCTTTTTTTATGGGGGTTCAGCTGAGAATATAATACTCAAACAGGCTCACGGTTCTAGACTTTGGGCCGCAGGGCCACCTTGCATATTTGGGGGCCCATGTGTTCTACCTCAGTGCTTTTCATATTGCAAGCGATCGGTACGGCGTTGGTTTTAGATGTAGTCACAAGGAGAATACACAAAATTGAATAAAGCACGGCAGCTGTTGGAATGAAATCGAACGACAGTTCCTAACCAGCAATCAGAGTTGTAATTCTATCAACGATATACCATGTGATAAATAATATTGTCGTACTACTTATACACACAGGACACTTGTTTCACCATGCCAGATTATAACATCAAAATCTCTCGAAGGATAGATCGGTTCGGCAGTTGCGCGCTGCTACTGAAGAATTTCAAAGTTGATTTGGACAAGCTCTCCTTGCCGAGAAAGTTCAATTTTGACATCATCCCCTACCGCAAGATATGATTTATATTTGAACCTTGACCATCCTTTAGCATTAATCATCATGCGACCATCCTTTGTACTTACAGTATATTGAGCAGGTTCATTCAGACGAAGGTTGTGCATGGTGAGAGAAACTTGGCCGCGGTCGCTCGGATTGTTGAACGACTCCCTCGTTGCTCTAGGAATTCTCTGTTTGCAAACAAGAAGACATACCCAAACAGTTAGATCAACATAGTGAATCATGTGAAATAACATGGAAAGAAAAAAGAACGAAGCACCTGGGCGGCCAATGCTTACCAAGAAGGTGGACATGTCGGTTTTTGTAAGGAATTTGGTATATGAAGTGCGAACTGCAGCCTAGTCTGTTGCCGGTGCAACTGCACGGGCCGGAGCAGATGCAAGTGCAAGTGTTGGTGCAGGTGTCGAAGCCGCTGCTGCTGCCGAAGATGGTGCTCCTTGTAGAGCTGGTGCCGGTGTCGGAGCAGGTGCCATTGTCGATGTCCGATCCTCCGGTAGATCAGACTGATCCACTGACGTGGTCGGTGCCAAATCCTCAGCTAGATCAGACTAAGCTGCTGCCGCTGTTAGTGCTAGAGCAACTGCTGGTGGTCGATCCGTTGCTGAAGGTGGTACCGATGTGTGGGAGAGCGGCGATCGTGTCTGGTCTGCTATGATTAGCTTTCTAACTTGACTAGGATCCGTGACCATGATCCAGTTTTTTCTTCATTTCTTTTAAACGCGAGAACGACTAATTGTGGCGTTTTTGTTAAACCAAACTGCAGTTCATCATAGGGATTCCACTTGTACTCAGACAACAGACTGATCCAATTTTTTCCAGTAATATAAGTGATGGACAGTGCCTTCCTTACTGACACGACATAAGAAGTAAAACCTGCAAAAATAGCCATCGTAGAGCAAACCAAACGGTTTATTCTGTGATGAATGTCACATGGAAAAACCTGCATCGTAAAATTGTAGGAAAAGAAAGAAAACACTATGTTGATGTGACACGAGTGAATCCTTACTAGGAAATCACTATGTTGAAGTACTAAACAGAAGGTTGACCGTCCAACTACGGGTGGCATGCAGGGGCCCCGCCTACTCCCACAAGAAGGATAGTCCAAAGGTCATGACAAATTGTATGGACCGAACATCCATAGGAATGGAAATCCTGGTGGGTGCGATAAACCCTGCAATGCATACAGATATAGAAGTGTAACCATAAATGATAAACCGTCCTCACAAAAATATGATCTGGATACTACAAAATATACAGACTGAATTGAGTGGACAGACATTAACATAGACTGTTTCAGGACTGACCACACACCAAAAGCGGCAGTACTAATAAACAATACAGGGTTCACAAACACAAATCATGTACTGAACAATAGTACTTACTATAGACAAGCAAAGTTGCACTAACTAAACTCTGTAGACTATTTCTTGCCACTGACCAACGGGACGAACCCCGCATAACTGACTAGGCCATGGACTTTGTGAGAGATGTCTACATGCACCATCACCATCTTGTCAACCTTGGAGAACCTAACAGAGTGGTCTTTCCACTCATAAACATGATGATGAAGACAAGCCGCATCAGATTTGTTGGGAAGCTTTACAAGAACCACACCCTTCGTAATCAAAGGCACAGCCAGGAAATTGTTGTGGTCAAGTACAGCCTCGAGAACACGCCTGACAACAAAGCTACAGGAAAACACTAGTTTAGGACACGTGGCGACAAGGACACAACTGTTGGATAGTTCAGCAGTAGAACTCATCATCAGGTCTTGCAGTTCACACGACATGACTTTGAGAACTTCATCTCCACCGCGGACCTGGTTCTAATTCAAACAGAAACCATATTTTATTACTACCTCCATTCAGAAATATAAGATTATTTTCGATATTATACTCCATATCTGACTACATATACACATAGAAATGAGTGAACAAAGACACTAGAACATGTCTTCAAAGGCATGAGAGTAGAGGGATTACTTGCAATATCCATAACACAAGTTACTGAGGCAAATATACCCTCTTCAAAGGTAGCATTGATGTTCATAAAATACACCCTCCATCCCAAAATTCTTGTCTTAGATTTGTCTAGATAAGGATGTATCAAGTCACATTTTAGTATTAGATACATCCATATCTAGACAAATCTAAGACAAGAAATTTGGGATAGAGGGAGTAGTTGAAAGTAATCTGTAAGAAAACAATGTCAACCTCTCGCATGTTTTGGTCAAAAGAGGAATTTAGAACCGTCATTCGGCACACTAAAATCACATGCAAGATCACCCAGAAAGTTGTACTACCAGTACTAGTACTGCGTGTTAGATGAAAAAACACGATCAAGATCAAGAAAAAGATCGTCAACAAGAGACATTACCTGGACTTGCTTAATGAGGGATCCCGGAGAGGGGGCTTGGACAGGGCAATGGCTTTGAGCTTGTCTACGGTAGTCTCAGCGGGGTGCTTGCGCTTCTTCGTACCATGAGCCTCGACGGTTTTGGCCAGAGCCATACACATCACATCGGCAGGTGCTCCAGCATCCATCCAAGAGAGGAAGCTGAGAGAGAAGAGTGAAAGGAGGAATAAGATGAGGGAGAAGCGAAGCGAGTAGGGGTTTTCTTCAAGAGAGGAAGCTAAGCGAGAAGAGTGAAATGATGGTTGCTTTGTCCGTTCAACTTACTGCTGGAAAGGAGGGGGTTTTGTGATTTGACGGCTCATTGGGCATTACTACGGCGCTTCGATCGGGGTAGTCTACCATCACTCTACTAAGGAGTAATTTAGTGCATGGCTGGTGGACCCAGGTGTTAGCTGTCCCACACGTCGACGAAAGTGAGTAATTTAGTGCATGGCTGGAGGAGGATCCGCACGGTAGAGCGTGTCAACTGTTTTTCTGAAGAAAAAATGATTACAGCAAGCGTTTCCACACTTATGACGGAGGAGTGCGAAACACGGCATCCACTTGAAACATACACAGTGCTCCTACTACTAGGCATGTGCAGTGGTTCATACGTCAGTACTACACAATCTTGTTGCTAGTGTAGTAAGACATGACGATAACAAATGATGTTGTCGCATGTCAACTACTCCTATATGTAACATAGTACCGCTTTTTTGACTGTCCGGTCGAGAATGAACGGTGAGATCAATGTTAACAGAAGTAGGTCTACAGCGCACGAAGAGTACGGTGCTACAGTACTCCACGAAACATGAACCATATGAAGCACGAATAGTGTTAGGCAGGGTGTATGAAGGGTGCACGGGATGGGAGCAAATGTTCCCTTCTCGACCCACTTTTGGGTGTTTGGCAGAGTGCACGAAGGGTGCATGAGTCCACACTAGTAGGTTAACAAAAATACACGAAGAGGAAACAACTATATTGAGATGAGAATGCAACCAAACACACCCACACGCTTTGTGCTACAGTGACTGATCTGCACCTTATGAGTTTGATCCAACGGTCATGTTGCACCAAGACATGGACATGCCCATGCAGTGGGCGCCTAAACACCACTGAAGTCCCTTTGCTTCTCGAGGCGCACGATGTTGGTGATGCAGGGTGCAACCGCCCGCAGAGCCCGCTCCTGGTCAATGGGAGCCAGCTCGTCAAACACGGCGTCCAATGGCACGAATGGATTCCGGTGACGGAGCCTTGAAAGGATTCGCCCGGCAACGGCGTGGTAGCCCACAACCCCTCCTTGTCCAGCTCAGCCCCCACCATCATACGGAGACGGCTAAGCTCCTTGGAGATATAGGTGAAGAAGGAGACCAAGTCAGGAAGCCACAGCTCGTTGAAGTCGACCGGGTGGTCGAACGGGTTTAGCTTGACGGCCGGCATCGTCGCGCTGGCACGACCGTAGGCATCGCGCAACCGCAACACGTGCGTGGCAACTTGGTTCACCAAGTGGCTGAGGCGATCCTGGACATCGTCATGATCGGCCAGCTTGCGCCCCAGCCGGCTCCCCTGACGTCCTATCGTATTTCTTGCTTTCTGCAGCAATGCAGCCGACGCCTCGAGCATCTTTGTGGTGGACGCCTGCCGCTTTGGAAGCTCTGTGAACTCCCGCAAATAACGGAGGAGCATGGCACTCCTCTCCTCCTTGAGCTCACGGAGCTCCATGTCCTTGGCCCTGAGCTCCGCATCCTTGGCATGGAGCTCCTGTGTCAGGCGCCTCACCTCCGACTCCGTGATCTGTTGCGCCGCCATGGCACGAGATAGAAGCAATGGGGAGAGGAAGCAAAGGGGGCGAAACGGCTGAAAGGCAATGCAATCTACGGGAAGGCGGAGGGAGCCGGCCGAGGAGCGGGGAATCTTTTGGTTTTCACCATGGTAAAACACCAGTCAACGACTTCTCACATTAGGGAGCAGTGGGTTTTACAGGCGGAGTCATCGTGACTAATTGCTGCAGCGCCTGCTCCCGTCAATCAAAAAATTAAAAATCATGCTGCGCCTGCTCCTGTCAATTAAAAAATTAAAAATCTTGCCACACCCAAACACCAGAGCAACGCTGCATGGATATTTAAATTTACCTGTCGGCAAGTAGATAAAAAAGGGGTAAAAAAACAAATGTGGCGGCATCCTAGCTAATCGGTCGAACTAGCCCAACTAGCTAGGAACCGTGCTTCACTGATGTACTCAGCGAGAAAGGTGGCCTTTCGTGATTTGATGACTCATTTACTTACTTCGGCGCTACGACCGAGGAGGACCCAGAAAACGCGTGGTAGGGCGTCCCACGTCAGGAAGAATATATGCGTGCACCACCCAGGAGGATCCCCAAACCGTGCGGTAGGGTGTGCCACGTCTCGGCACGGAGGAAAAATGTGCGTGTAAAAATATATTGTATCATACTTAGTACCTATGGTTCGACCTCGGGACCCAGCCAGTCGGTCGGAAACACCCCACTAGCCACACAACTTAATCATGCAAACATGGCACAGAGGATAGATGTGGTTAGCTCCGTCTCGACCAGCCACAACGTCTCCTGTTCTAGGCGGTTCTTCTTTTTTCCAAGCTTTTTTTAGTTGTAATAACACCACGGTAAGCTAGCACCGCTCTTCGTGTGTGCCCGTGAAAAGGTTAGACGTTGGAGAGAAGAGAGATTGAGATCGTAAACCTGGGACCCACCAGTAAGTGAGACAACGGTCACGGACGTGTTGACGAGGCACTCCCTCTACTCTACTCGATGTAAGTACTGTACAAAATCAAGTTATGGGACAAAGCCAACAACCGTTGTTGTTTCAGGCTATCGACTTACGCTTTGTAGGCTAGGTTGCCAGCTTGAATCTCGTCTTTCAGATTTGTTCGTTTTAGGTCCAAATTTGATTAATGACAAGTGGGACCCCCGTGTGTTGTTCCAATATTTAAGTGTAGGATGGTTTTTTTGAACAAACACTTTGCGCGGTTAGACAAGTAACGGCACGAGTTACATGTATTTTGCAAGTGTACGAACAAAAATGACAGCGGCATAGAATATCACATCCACCCCGCAGCTTAGATACTATGGTGATACGAGATTTTACACCGTTGGAAGTGGGATCCAATGGCTTGGGAGTAGTCTTTGTAATTATGCGCAATTTCCAAACTCTCCAATGGTTTTTTTGCCAATAAAAAATTCAGGCCTCGTTTGTGCCGTTGCATCTTCGATCCAATGGCTCCACGTTGCTCATATTAGGTGCTCCCCGTAGCTTAATTACCCGCTACGGTGATATGAGCATCTAGATCATATGATCAGTGATCAGATGGCACATGCGTAGTACTTATACTTTCTGCGCATTTCCCAAACTCTATCAGCCGTATATTGCAAAAACATTCAAACCTCCTACCATGGGCCATTAGATCTCAGTGAACTCGTATCACCATAGAATCTACGGTGCGGGAGCACCTCATATTCTCCCGTGCGAGAAAACATAAGGTGCTATCGTAGCTTGGATGCTATGGTGATACGAGCTTGGAGGTCGTTTGATCTGAGATCGAAGGGCTTCTGAGCAGCCTTTGTGCTTGTAAGTAGTGGCCTAACTCTTTTGGGGCTTTTCTGCAAAAAACCATTCGAACCACCGAGGAGGTGTTGGGTCACAAATCCAATGGCTCCGAAGAGCTTGTATCACCAAAGCATCAAAGGTGTGGTAGCACATGATATTCTTACATACAGGAGAATATGATGTCCTCCTTCATCTTAGATGCTACGATGATACGAGCTTCGAGGTCGTTGGATATGGGATCCAAGGGCATCTTAGTAGTTTTTGTACAAATTGTGTGCAATTCTCTAACTCATCAAGGTTTCCTGTAAAAATATTAAGACACATCATGTGAGCTGCTATATCTCAGATCTACAAGCTCCAAGCAACTCGTATCGGCATATAGCATCTAAGGTATGGGGGCACATGATATTATCCCGGGGAGGAGGGGTGGGGGTGCACAACCAATCGGTGGTTGGGAGGGTGGGGAAAATATAATCTAAACAACCCTAAACTAAGCTCCACAATTTTATCTAAGGTTGAGGGGTTGACCCCCGACAATCATTGCTCCGACTAAACACAACATTTGCATGTACATTTTAAATATTGAACTAAGGACCATGCATGTCTTATATTTTACTCCCTTCGTTCCTAAATATTAGTCTTTTTAGAGGTTTCAAATGGACTGGCACATACGGATGTATATAGACATATTTTAGAGTCTAGATTCACTCATTTTGCTTCGTGTGTAGTCACTTGTTGAACTCTCTAAAAGACTAATATTTAGGAATAGAAGGAGTATTTTTGAATTCGGGTCATACATGCATGGGTTGGAAAATTAGATGCACTATACTTATTGGATTGTTGTTGTGTTCGTGCGTGTGTGTGTCTCTCTGTGTGTGTGTGTGGTCATATGCTTGATACGTACAAAGTTTTCTCACCTCCATATTGTACATCTTTTAAATTTGAATTTGCATTGTAAAACTTACTAGGGCTACCATGAAATGTGAAATCCACGTTGAGATCACTATATCACAAACTCACTCTAATTCAACAACTCGTCATAAATCAATTACCACGTTGAGATTAGTATTTTCAAGGAAAATACGGGTATTGTAATACACATAGATTCGTTTGGCAATTTAAAAGGTTCCTTTTGTATTCTCGAATGGTAGGACCCAACGGCGTACCAGCTAGACCTTGGCTCGTGTTGATCCAAAAAAAATAAAAAAATAAAAAAATGGGATTGTGTCCTTCGGTGGCGTGCGTGGTAACATTAGGCAACCCCAACCAGTCGAGCCTCATCGTTTCAAGTCGAAATATCTGGCGGCCAGAATTCCAGCTGTAGGAAATTCCCGTCATGTCCCTGGTCCATAATGACTACCGATGAACAATGGAGGGATGCTTTAGTAGTAGACAACCTTACCTACCGTGCCGAGCACGGTTCAATTCCCTCGGTCGCCGCTCATCAAGGTCACTCGTCAACTGCATTGCCTACTACTACTACTACACCAGGATGAGCACAGAATTCAGCCCGTTTGTTCGTGCCTAGTACTTGAGTTAATATATCAGGCAAAGGACTGGTACGGAGGGATTATCCTTTTATTCTACATATATAACTTGTCTGAAGTCTAACTAAGCAAAATGTTTGACCAAATCCTTTCCTAAGAAATACAACATGATAGATGTACGACTTGAAAATTTATTGCATGATGCAGGTTATGATATTGTTTCGAATCCTGGATCTTGAATTTCAGAAAATCCAAAAGTGAGCATAAATTCTTGAAACCGAGCATGGTCACGTGATATGACACAAATATTACTTCGTAAGTTTTTTCTTCAATTTGAGACAAGCTGCTTATGAAGAGTTGCACAAATGAAGAGCCAAGGTATTTTGGAACAAAGACCTGTCACGTTAAGGCGAACGCTTTCACTATTGAAACCGTGGGCGTTTACGTGCCGCCACGAGTCCCCGCTTCTCATCGGCAGGTGTTGTCCGAGCAAGCGTGTGAGTCGACGGGAGGCGTGCGAGCAGACCACTGCGCCGGCTGACAGGGAGGCCTGTGAGCAGACCGCTGTGCAGGCTCACCGGGAGGCGAGCCCTTTGACCAGGATCCGCCGCCCACCTTTGTCCAAACTGCTCCCACTTATAATGTCACCGGCTTCGCAGTTTAAAATCAACCCCGCACTACCCGGTATCGCTACAATCTTCTCTCTTTCTCTCCGATTCTCCTGTCTTCTACCTCCAACTAGCCTGACCTAAACATACCCCATGCCACATCACGGTGGTCTGCCCTTAGTGTTCCAGTTTCCTGAGGAAGACACCCAGCCGGAGTCTCAAGAACATAAGGCTCTTTGGGACGAGCTTGAAGTGGCCTTGCAGAAAGACGCCGCGCCTGTCCCCGCTCCCGTTCCGGCTCCCGTCGCACCGACTGCGCCAGTGCCCATCCCCGTGGCATTGATGGGCTGGGAGCAGCAAATTGTCGCCGAGCTTAATCCCACGGGGTTCCACGATGTCCCCACCGACTTTCACGCACTCGTGCACCTTCCAGCGCATGCGCCTGCGCGTGCACTGACGCACACGCCCGTGCCAGTGCCCGTGCACCTGCCAGCGCATGCGCCTGCGCATGCACTGATGTGCGCGCCCGTGTCGGTGCCCGTGCACACGAATTTCTCTGCTATGCCGTTGACAGTGCCTATCCCCGCGTGGGTGCCAGTGCCCCCCAGTGGCATGGATGGCCGTCGTCGACCGCTTCCTTGCACCAACGCTAGTCGCCTCCTCCCGCTAGTTGACTCGCTCCGAAGTCTAGAACATTTTGGCCTTCCTTGAAGCTAGGCCAACGTCCAGGAGTACGCCAACAACGGCGCAAGACGCTGCCGTCGCCTTCGGTCAGTGGCCTGAGAACACACAGAGCACGGAAGAGGTGCTGCTTCCCACCGCAAGACGCCCCCGCCGCAGCCGCGTAATCTAAATTTGCCATGAAAAACATTCGGATTGCCATGCTTAAAATCCGAACGTTTATCATTTCTGTCTATTTTATATCAAACGTCGTATAATTTAAAGTCGGAGTCAGACTGAACGAAGTCTATGTTTAGATCGATTGAATGTTCTGCTAGAGCCGTATCAAATTAAATATAAAACGCCATCAAGCAACATGTATTCCTTGTCATCCAACGACCTAGACTGCTTCAATGTCGAGCGCTCAACACGTTTAGCATGTAGTTAATTTCATGCGAAAAATAGTGCTAATCACATAATAACACGCAAATAATATCCTAGTACTTAATATCCGCATGCACTTAATATACTTCCAAATTAACGTGCATTGCACGTACACACAGACTAGTGCTGCTAGTACGTGAAGCTGGTGCCATGACTTGTGAATGCATCCACATATGGTCAACGGCAACATCGCTCGCGAGTTCTTCGTGTTTGCCCGTGCGTCTAAACGGAGAAGGGGAGGAGAGAGAGAGAGCACACATGGAACCCACCAGTAAGTGAAGGCGAATAGTAGTAAAAATAATATTACATGTTATCCATTAAATAGGCTATGGTAATATAAAAACATTATGTGAACAAAGGGGGGTACAACAAACATTGTTGTTTTACGTATGTTGCCTATTGACGTGCGGCTTGAAGGCCCGGTCGCATGTTCGATCCTCGTCCTTTATTTTTTAATTTGTATATGGGTCCAAATTTGTTTCATGACATGTGGGCCCCTAGGTGTGTAGTTTGTAGCACTTTAATTTGTGGGTTGAAATTTGTTCCATTCCAAGTGGACTATCGGTGTGTAGTTTTGTAGCTTATTTATAATAATTAAAGAGAACAACATAGTTTTTTGCAATAATACCATGGTGCAACGTTGAAGGCGAGAAAGGATGTGCGAGAGAGAGATGACCGAGCCAGAGGGAAATCAACTACGGGAGTTGCCGGGGTTGCAACGGTGTTTGGAGTAGTTGTGGGCTGAATGCTACGAAAATATAATCTAAACCGACCGGAATGAATGCCTACACAAATTAATCCAAGGTTGGAGTGCCCCTCGCAATGTAAATAGCTCCGGCTTTGAGAGGGATGGAGAGGTAGTAGCTTCAATGTGTGGAGGATACGGTGTGAGAAAGCAAGGTCAATCGAGAGACATATAGATAGAGAGACAAAGTGAGTGTGGTCCGACATTCATTGAACAGATATATATATATATGCTCTGGAGAGATATTGTCCAACTGAGCTTTTGGCAAGGGTGAGGGCTGTAAGATAGAGCCTGAGAGATGATCCAGTCACAGACGTGTAGACATATTTTGTGCGTGGGAGGAAGCAAGGTTAATCGATCACATAGGGTCGCATGTGATCGAAAGAGTGAGACGGGTTGGAGAGAGTGACCTAGATAGACAATGTGCGTGAGAGAGTATTAAATGTGAATAGGTTCAATTGGGCTCAAACATGGTGATATATCGTTTTTGTCCGAGAAAGAGCAAGGTCAATCGAGACATACACACACACACACACACACACACACACAGAGAGAGAGAGAGAGAGAGAGAGAGAGAGATTGAGTGAGCGTGGCCCGCCATGAGGTCGAAAGAGTGGCGGCGGCTTGGATGGACTGACCTAGATGGACAATCTGCGTGAGAGAGTATAGAGTGTGTACATCGAGGCCCGAACATGGAGATATATCATTTGTGTGTGAAAGAAAACGAGGTTAAACGAGACTTAGATAAAGAGAGCGAGATTGAGCGAGTGTGGCCTGTTGTGCGTTAGAAAGAGTGAGACAGTCTCGAGGGAGTGACCTAGATATACAATGTGCGTGCATGCGCACGAGAGGTTGGGGGGCTAGATAGGCAATGCATGTATTTAGCGCAAGAGGGTGAGAGGGAGAGGGGGGAGAGAGAGAGCTTGGCGTGGGGTGCAATGGCGGGTGTGTGAGGTAAATACATTTGGTAACACAGTGGAAAAGGGGTTGTGTAGTTGAGAGACTTAGAGATCAAAACATGAAGAGAAAGAATGAACTTGTGTTGGAAACCGATAGCTTCCTAAGGTGGTTAGGAGAAGAAGATTGACCGATATAGGAAGTATGTAGCGTGTGTGCGGGGGGGGGGGGGGGCTAAAAACAACATTTGAATGTACATAGTACGAGACTTAATATCGATGTTTCAATTCGGTGTACATTGTAAGATTTGAACCAAGGACCATGCATACGGGTAATTATTTTGAATTCCTGCCATACTAAGTTTCGAAAAGTTGACATTTACTCAATTTGTTGTGCATTTTTGTAGGTCATATGTTTGAATCCATCCAAAAGTTTTCTCACTACCATGGTGTCCATCATATACATATGAATTTGTATTAAAAAAGTAGCATGGATACAGTGAAATGCGAAATCCACGTTAGAATTGGAGATCGCTATGTGACACACACTCTAATTAAAATAACTAATTATGTGACACACACTCTAATCCACGTTAGCGTGGATACCGTTTCAATTTTTTTAAAATAACTCCTCATTAATTAATTTATAGTACTCCCTCTATTCACTTTTATAAGACCATGAAGACATTTCAGACAATGTGCAAAACAGTTCATCTTAAGTTGTCTGAAACAACTTACAAAACTGAACGGACGGAGTATCTCGTTTCAAATAACTAATTATTCCAAGGAAAACACAGGCATGGTAATACATACCTCGTTTGCAACTGAAAGAAGATTCGTTTGCATTCTCAAATGTAGGCGCACCAAGCAGACCAGGGTCGTGTCGGGGTGGACGCTGCTTAAGTGCCTTAAAGGCACCTGCCTTTGGGTCACTGACATGTGGGCCAGCCACCTGTTGGGCCCACATGTCATGGACACAAAGGCAGGTGCCTTAAGGCACCGAAGCATAGTCCTGTCGGGGTGGTTGCGTGTGTCGGACGGACGCATAGCACCCAGCCACCCACCACCTCCCTCCCTCCCCCACTCCCCACCCCCCAGCCCCCAAAAAAAGGACGATGACAAAATATGTTCGCGCTTTCACGTTTCGGATTGAAATATCTGGCGGCCCCAATTCCAGCCCTGCAAAATCTCTCTTCTCCACCATCCCCTTCCGCGCCCAGATTGCTCAAATCCCTAATTCGCCGCCAACCCAAGCAAAGTTCGAATCGCCCCTCGTCTCATCTCTTTCCCCACCTCTGTGCTGGACGACGACGACGAATACGACGGTCACGCTTCACCACCGCACCGGAGCTACCTCATATACGCCCTCGTCCACCGCACCGGGTGGTCCACCGACAAAGTCGGCCGCCGCAGTCGACGTGCCTCACAGACACCGAGTTCCACTGCATCAGGTGCGCTTCACCGACGCCGTCTCCCAGCTCACCGGGGCTACTTCACCAAGCACATCGTCGCACCTCCGCCCCCCGAGGCCGTTGGGGCCTCACCAACGGCTCGTCCACCGCATCGTAGCGCTCCGCTACCACTCATGATCTGCATCCGTGCGCGGCCAGCCAACGCCAGCGCATCACCCTCAATGGCTCTGAAGTGACCCGCACTCTAGCTAGGCGAGCATGCCCAAACGCCGGCCCGAACTAGGTATACACACATCACTTCCTTGTGCACTGTTCCGACGATGTTTGGATATCCTATCACTTCTCTCTTAACTTACACGCCTATGCAACTCTGACTTTAACCCTTATTTCTTCTGGAGATATCATTTGAAACAAGCAAATCCATTTTTTAGCGAAGCATGACGGCGCTACGGGATCTGGTACACATCCTGCACACCTTGTAAGTATCTATCCTCGGGTACAACATCAAGGTCCATTCCTCTTATTTGATCAACCATTCGCCGTGTCAAAAATACAGAGGGGGATGCAAGGAGCACAAGGCCTGCACATCCATGCAAGTGGTAACATGGACTTGTACATGGAACATCCCAAGCGCAGGCAGAGCTGCAGTGAGCATGTACAACGAGCTAGCGTAAGTCCCCGCATTTCATTTAATTCGTACTGGCATTCGTGTACGATTTGTGTGCAGTGGCGGATCCACGAATTCATGTTACCAGGGTTGAACATTTAACTTAAAAAATACAAAGGCACTTTCACTCCGGAAATCAACATAACTTGAGAAATGTGAAGCTACATGCACTTTGAAAACCAGCTAATGATCCAAAGTAGTTCAGATTATAAACACTAAATGATGCAAGCACCAAAAAATACAAAATGCAACATGGTGTACAAGGACTACAAACATGGTCTGTACCTACTTGAACTATTCGTTCTCTGGCTGAAAATATCAAAGTGTAATTGCACCTATAACCAGTGTGCAAACTGCATGTCAATATATCTATCCTGCACAAGTATGCCAATAGTTTCAAACAACAGATTAGAAAAGTATTTATGCTATGTTGTCATGATACGGGGACTTTCTGGTAGATGGCCTCGACGTTTCCTCAAGCTATGGAAATGCACTATAATTTTCTTGTCATCAATGCCTGCAAATCTTTGTCTCTCTTAACATAGCAGATCATCATTAGACACTAAATCCTTAAATGAGCTTGCAAAATACTTGCATTAGATCCCTCATTAGACACTATGTTCATCACCAGGAGCATGTAAAATGTTTGCATCAAATCCTTCATTAGTAGTCTGTTCATTAGACACTTCAGGCTCAAGAACAACATGAGCTTGTATGTTTGCCTCAGAAACTTGATTACATACATCAGATTCAGTCAGTTCAGTATTGATTGGGGGAGTTATAAAATAAGTATAAATTGGTTTCATTTTCTCATAGATTCCCTACATACAAGCAGTTTTACAACATCGTCAGGTTTAACTATTGGCCAGAAATTGAAGAGTTGAATTAGATATAATCAGGGATGTGATGTACCTGCTCATTGCGCATGCTACTCTTGCATGCTGCGACTGTCCGTTTCGCAAGCTCGATGCCATGCCCGTGCTGTCGCTGCTACCTCCCACGCAGGCTACACCCAGGGTTGGATCTTCATCTCTTGCCCTTCCGTTCGCTTGAAGCCCGGCGACCGTCCTCCAACGAGGGCGCGAGGAAGTGCTGTGTCGGTCTATCCAGCGGTGGCTAGGTTAGGAGCGAACCAGACTAGAGGCTGGAGCGAATGAATTGGGATTTTTCCTGCTGTCGATCGATATGAGAGGCGCCCGTTGGGGCCGCGAGCCTGCTATAGGGCCTGCCTTGCACATATGTTATTGGCCCATCCAAATTGAAACATTTTTCTTAATTTTTTACATTGCCTGCTTCTGCGTTGGGACGGACAAAACTAGCCTGGGCCAACCTGGACGACTCAAACTATGTGCACACTTTCCAGCCACCTGAGGAGGCCGCCCATACCAGCTCCTATGGTGGCGTCGCCCCTTTTTGCGTGTATGATTGGGTAGTCAAAAATATTCCATTGGCGCTTTTTATTTACCCACAGAATGGTTGAATTGCTTGTTTCTCTGAACTGAGTTCGCCAATAATGTGAAGGATGCCAGTCTTTTCATCCTATTATAGATTGCTTAGATCTCGATATGCCAAAAGTAATCGCATGAAATATACAGTAAAAGCCAGTGTGATGTGTGTGGCTACAACTAGTCTAACTGGACGTCCTCATATAATATATCAAGGATGCACCATCTTAGCAGATTAACCATTCGACTTACCAATGCAGTGTGGGAAGAAAGAAGTATTGGGACTGCGTATCCAAGCAATTGATGCCATGGACTCCTTCGTACAATCTTGTAAGCGAAAAAGAAGTTGTAGTGTGCCTGTACAAAGAACTAGCGTAAGTTCAGTTACCCGCTTCTCGGAATTTTAGTTAGCCACTTATTCTAAAAAATTTCAATTACGTTGTTTGGCTTAATTTAGTTTGCTACTGATTACATAATGCCGCAGCCTGTTAATCCTATTGTAGACTGCGCCTATCTATGTGTTTGATACTTACTGTTAAGAATTACATGTTTGCCTTAACTTAAATAACTACTTGTTTGTTTAACTGCTTTGCTGCTGCAACAGCGGGTTACAGTGATGTTAATAACTAGTTTTCAGCGTCCAATTGAAACTCTTTAATTCCTTGTTTGTTTAACTGGTTTGCTGTTATAACTCCCAGTTGAGATGTTTTGCTAACTTCAACTTTTCTGAATCCAATCAGAACTTTAATGGCAAAATAGGTTAGCCCATGATCAAAGAGCAAGGTCCCCACAGACGTTGCATCATCCCATAGTAGTGGCACCGGCCCAATCGTGCATTATGAATTGCCAACTGCTGATGCTCTAGAGGCTAAACTAGTGGTAGAAAGAGATTCTCCTTCTACACTTAGAGATGAAGTTGACATGTTGAGGAAGCAAACAACAAAATCACAAGCAGTACTCAAGACAACAATTAAATATTTGGTGGATTTGAAAATGAAGCAAGCTAAGACTGAGCACATTGTTAAGGTCCTGAAGAAAAAAAGGAAATTAAATTCCCACTTGGTAAATAATAGGTGAAATGTTCTTTCCATCGCTGAATAACCTTTGTGTTGCTTGTTCATGTAATAATTGTTTTTTGTTTTTTGGTTTGTAATTTTATTTGAGCACAAGTTTGTATTAATTGATAAGACTCGGAGACATTTCATTTGGATTGCTGTGGCAGATCTACAAATATGCCAATAGGGCTGAATGTGCATTCAGCAGTGATAGAAGTATAGATGGACCATAAGTGGCACTCATTGGAAAGGGCCAAGATGCTGGCTAGAAAAAGGATGTTGTTGTAGCAAAAAAAAGTAAAGCGGTCTGGCTTATGTATGTTAGTTGATATTATTGATCCATATACTCTATAAGTGTTTATATGTTTGTTAGTTCTATACATTCTTGGTTGATTGACTCGGTATTTGAATCTTGATACATCGCTTGTGTACATATCTAAATGGGAGTACACATTATGCTGCGTGTGACATTTGAGTTGGACATGAAGTGTTCCAAATATTCGAATTCACCTTAAACTGGATTCAGCTTCTGAATTTGAGTATCAGCATATGTAGACCATATGCATATATGACAGTGGAATATATCGTTGTCGTACTTTTGAAGATATATAAAAACACATAGGATCATTTATAAAGATTCATATAGGAATACAAAATGGATTCGAATTTAGTTGCCAGGGTAAACATGGATGCTTATTGTCCCAAAATTCAAAAGAAGCGGCAAAATATCCACTCCTACGTTGGCTGCACGAAGCCACGTGTTTGGGAGATGGAAATTACTGTCTACCCATTACACGGACAATCCATCGGCCTGATTTCCACTACTCTAAATAGGGGTAGGTTAGTAACTTCAATTAGACGTGACACGACCGCCTCCGAGCCCATTCCTACATGGTGGGCGTCAAACATGGGCCGCAAAACACATTTGATTCAAGCTCGTCCAAAAGACCTCTGTTTCTCCCTCCATTCCCCATTCATACACGGTGGGCGGCAAAACAAACTCGACTCAGATGAAATCGATGTAGGCAAATATTTTCAATAGGGGCAGGTTTGTTACTTCACTCAGACGTGACACAAACCGCCCTACCTGTCAGCCCCGTTCATACACCGTGGGCGCCAACCATGGGCGCAAACCACCCTCACCTCGCCCGAAATCGCTCTGGGCAAATATTGGCGAGATGCGAGATTACCGTCCTATCCCCAACCGATGATACATCCAAATTTTAAACGGGGTCTATGTTCGTAACTTTCCCATATTTCAGACAGGCGCGTCCCAAAAACATGGTTCCCCGTACCTCTCTCTCCATTTTCCCATTCATACACCATCCGCGCTAGAACACCCCATCCCCGCACCAGCCTCCGTCCGCCACCCCATCCATCGCCGCCGTCCTCCACCACATCCATCGCCACCATCCTGCACCATGCCGGAGCGCCTACCAAGACCGCGTCATCCACTACTAGATATGGACGTTTCTCATCCACGGCGATGGACAAATAGCCTTGCATCGCGTCCTCTCGCTTCATCAGCGCCATCGTCCTCTTTGTCGGGGCCCCTCACAAGACCTTCTCTTCCACCGCAACGGGACTTATCCCCCGATGCACCCGTCTACCGTCATAGATCTGCTTCAATGCCACCGACAGCCATCGCACCCCCGGTGCCTACACGGCGCCACAAGAGAGGTGGTACTTCATATCTCCTCAACCTTTTTATCTCGACCAGAAAATAGATCTTAACTTGGTTACTCTACTTTCTTTTCACATCTTAGAATTTAGTTCTTAGTTTGAAGCAAACAATGGATGCTAAATATCATTTCTCCGGTTTGCGGCTTCAAATCTGCCATGGCACAGCCATAATACGATTTAATTGATCATGCTTAGGGTTTAACTGATCATGTTGGTTCCATGGTGGTTTCTTTAATAGAAATCGGAGGGGAAACACTCTTTTGCTAAAAAAATATGCTTAGAGTTTCCCCCTTTTATGATCACTATACGAACAGAATACCTGCTTCGTGTCATAATAACACTGCTCAACCCATCAAGCTAAACAAGCTTAGTTGTTCAAATATGAATATGATATTATTAAAATAGAGTTGTTTAATTGGTCAGCTAAATGTTCCTAAATTAGTTTCGAAAATGCATGTTCGCCGCTCGGGTGTGTATCTCTACAGGGTGCCCATGGTGGGCCGGCCCACCCAGCGATTTTGGGTCGTCCCAGGCCCCGATTCCCCTCTGTTCTGCTGCGCGCTTCCGATCTCTACTCGCCCCTAGCCGCTTGCCTCACCGCCGACTTGCCGTGCCCGGACGACATGACTCTAGGAGGAGACGCTGGACTAACAGTAGGCCAGGAGCCACTCGCCCAACAGTGTCACCGCTGCCCCGGCGCGCCGCCGTGCCAACCTTCCCAGTCCATTCAGGGCTCAGGCATGCAGCACCCACCAAGCCAACCCGATTTATCTTGAGATACGTCCTCAACACTCAGCAGCCACTCCTCATCACCCATTTTATAATTGATTCGTTACTCATTAGGCAGGACTGTCATTAGGGTTTGTTGTGTGCTCAGTGCTACCTACACTTAATGGTTCAGATGTATTTTGTTAATTTGTAGTACCTATAAAGTTCATAGGGTTTTCAAAATTTGGCCCTCAGAACAGACACTAGTCATTTTGGATTGTTGGTCGTAGTGACATTGACACAGATTACTACTGCAAGCCAGGTTTGTTGACAATTTTACTTGTCTTTCTTACTCATTCGATACAATATCCAATTATTCATGTTAATTAGTTGCAAACAATAAGTGCTAGACAAACTTCTTCATTTAGATTTTGGACGGTCTCTTACTGCAGTTATAATTCTGCATACTTGTCCTAGTAAGCTCACAAGTAAATGATTGATTTACTACATATATGCTTGCCTTGTCATATTTGTTGTCAATATTCTTTTAGGGTAGACCACCCTGTTTCTAAATACTGGAACCGTAGACATGAGTGAATAGTATTTCTCTATGTGATCTCTTCCATCATGTGTGGGCAATGAACACTGCATTGTATAGAAAGAAAGTTTCATTTCCAGATTTTACATAGGTTTTGATGTTTTACATGGAATACAATCTGCCTACTTGCTTTGTGTCGCACTACCAACACTCCACCCTTGAAGCTAAACATTATGCCACTCATAATTGCTTAGTTTATTTGTTCAAATACGAATTTCATATGATTCTAATGTTCCAACTTCAGTTTTGAAATGTGTGTCTACCTGTTATAGAGACATAAGGGGTTTGTATTTCTGTGTGTGGTCTGGTCAGCACGGTTGGGGGGGTGAACCTTGCATATGCAGGGGTTTATAGGGAGACACTCTTCGAGTTGAATCCGGAATGCATTCCATAGATAATCTAACTACTTTTTATGTTTTCACGAATCTCAGATTCTGAAAAGCATCATAATGATTATGAGCTTGTGCGCATGAAAAGAATAAAGCAGAACAAATGCCATGGATGTCAAACTTGGCATTAAGGGACTGAAATCAAGTCTGGATGCAATGCAATGCAAACGCTCTCCACCTACAGATTCATGCTCAGAATATGATCCTAACAGTGATTCTGAGCTAGAGGGAGACATAAGTCAATGTAGCTCCCTAGTGGAGGAGTCAGAGGAAGATGCCCTATCTTATTCGCCCATCAAGGTACTTTCTCTAACTTTCCAAGGTTACATTGCTCGCACATATCTTGCAACTGATTCTTTGCATTGCTTCTACTTTGTTGAACTGCCATTAGCTTAGTTTACACATCGTGTATGTGAATACGCCCTGCCTATCCATTTTCAGTACATATTCCATATGTCATCATACCATAATTATCCATTCAAATGTTGTTCTTGTGTATCAGAAGTTCAAAAGGAAGAGGGCGATTGCTGATCGTGGAGGAGCACAAGCAAAGTATTTGGAAAAGGTAGTGGCACCTGATAAATCAAATAGCCCATTAGGTGTAGTTGCAATATCACCTGACCCACAAAACACCCCAACTCTAGCAGACTCTAGCCCTACTACACTGGTCATTTCTGATGCCCCAACTCAGTAGACCCCAACTGCAGCAAACAGTATGACTATGCCAGTTGACATAGCACCAGCTGTACGACACAAAACCCCCATTCCAGCAAAGAGTACACCCAATCCAGTTGCCAAATCCCTTTTCGAACCAGAGAGAGCCCCAATTGCAGCAAATAGGACCCTTGTTGCATTTCTTCCAGTTTAGAAGACGAAGCTTATGTTGTTGCCAGGAACTTTGTGCGCATCTTTCCTTCATGGAAAGATTATACCGCAGACACAGAACAATTTCCAGTCTTCCTCCGCAAATTATGCGTAAGTAATGTACTAATGTTATTCATTGTCATTACTGCATATGTTTCTACTGACAGAAGACACAAGATTTCAATCTTTTAAATAGGCGAGCAGCAAACTGGATTCTGATGACGGGCAAGGGTTGGTGATGTCTACTACACAACCTTCTTCTTGTAGACGTTGTTGGGCCTGCAAGTGCACAGGTTTGTAGGACAGTAGCAAATTTCCCTCAAGTGGATGACCTAAGGTTTATCAATCCGTGGGAGGCGTAGGATGAAGATGGTCTCTCTCAAGAAACCCTGCAACCAAATAACAAAGAGTCTCTTGTGTCTCCAACACACCCAATACAATGGTAAATTGTATAGGTTCACTAGTTCGGTGAATAGATGGTGATACAAGTGCAAATAGATTGTAGATATGGGTATTTGTAATCTGAAATAATAAAGACAGCAAGGTAACTAGCGACAAAAGTTAGCGTAAACGGTATTGCAATGGTAGGAAACAAGGCCTAGGGTTCATACTTTCACTAGTGCAAGTTCTCTCAACAATAATAACATAGATAGATCATATAACAATCCCTCAACATGCAACAAAGAGTCACTCCAAAGCCACTAATAGCGGAGAACAAACGTAGAGATTATGGTAGGGTACGAAACCACCTCAAAGTTATTCTTTCGGATCAATCTACAAAAGAGTTCATACTAGAATAACACCTTACGACACAAATCAACCAAAACCCTAATGTCACCTAGATACTCCATTATCACTTCAAGTATCCGTGGGCATGATTATAAGATATGCATCACACAATCTCAGATTCATCCAACCAACACAAAGTACTTCAAAGAGTGCCCCAAAGTTACTACCGGAGAGTCAAGAACGTGTGCCAACCCCTATGCATAAGTTCATGGGCGGAACCTGCAAGTTGGTCACCAAAACATACATCAAGAGGCTCGTGAAATCCCATTGTCACCATAGATAAACACGGCAAGACATACATCAAGTGTTCTCATAAAAGACTCAATCCGTTAAGATAACTTCAAAAGGGGAAACTCAATTCATCACAAGAGAGTAGAGGGGGAGAAACATCATAAGATCCAACTACAATAGCAAAGCTCGGGATAAATCAATATCGTGCCATAGATGGAACATGAGAGAGAGCACGAGACAGAGAGATCAAACACATAGCTACTAGTACATACCCTCAGCCCCGAGGGTGAACTACTCCCTCCTCGTCATGGACAGCGCCGGGATGATGAAGATGGCCACTGGTGATGGATTCCCCCTCCGGCAGGTTCCTGGAACGTGCTCCCGAGAAGTTTTTGGTGGCTACAGAGGCTTGCGGCGGCGGAATTCCCGATCTATCTTGATTTTCGATGGTTTTAGGGTACGTAGGCATATATAGGCTAAAGAAGTCGGTCGGGAGGTGCTCGAGGGGCCCACGAGACAGGGGCCACCACCCTGTAAGGGGGGCGCGGCCTCCTATCTTGTGGCCTCCTCGAGGATCTTCTGACGTGGACTCCAAGTCTCCAGGATCATATTCTTCCAAAAAATCACGATGCCGAAGGTTTCATTCAGTTTGGACTCCGTTTGATATTCCTTTTCCTCGAAATACTGAAACAGGCAATAAAACAGCAATATGGGCTGGGCCTCCAGTTAGTATGTTAGTCCCAAAAATGATATAAATGTGTATAATAAAGCCCATAAACATACAAAAGGGGTGATATAATAGCATGGAACAATAAAAAATTATAGATACGTTGGAGACGTATCAAGCATCCCCAAGCTTAATTCCTGCTCGTCCTCGAGTAGGTAAATGATAAAAACAGAATTTTTGATGTGGAATGCTACCTAGCATAATTCTCAATGTAATTTTATTTATTGTGGCATGAATGTTCAGATCCAAATGATACAAAATAAAAGTTCATATTAACATGAAAATGGTGATACTTCAAGCATACTAATCAAAGTAATCATGTCTTCTCAAAATAACATGGCCAAAGAAAGTTATCCCTACAAAATCATATAGTCTGGCTGTTGCTCTATCTTCATCACACAAAGTATTTAATCATGCACAACCCCGATGACAAGCCAAGCAATTGTTTCATACTTTAATAATCTCAAACTCTTTCAACTTTCACGTAATACATGAGCGTGAGCCATGGACATAGCAATATATGTGGAATAGAATGGTGGTTGTGGAGAAGACAAAAAGGAGAAGATAGTCTCAGATCAACTAGGCGTATCAACGGGCTTTGGAGATGCCCATCAATAGATATCAATGTGAGTGAGTAGGGATTGCCATGCAATGGATGCACTAGAACTATAAATAAATGAAAGCTCAACAAAAGAAACTAAGTGGGGTGCATCCAACTTGCTTGCTCACGAAGACCTATGGCACTTTTGAGGAAGCCCATCATTGGAATATACAAGCCAAGTTCTATAATGAAAAATTCCCACTAGTACATGAAAGTGCCAACATATGAGACTCTCTATCATGAAGATCATGGTGCTATTTTGAAGCACAAGTGTGGAAAAAGAGATAGTAGCATTGTCCCTTCTCTCTTTTTCTCTCATTATTTTTTCTTTCTTTTTTTTCTTTTTTTCTTTTTTTCTTTTTCTTTGGCCATCTTTTTTTTTCTTTTTGGCCTTTCTCTTTTTTTCTTTCTTTTTTTTCTTTTTTGTAAAGTCCGAAGTCTCATCCCGACTTGTGGGGGAATCATAGTCTTCATCATCCTTTCCTCACTAGGACAATGCTCTAATAATGAAGATCATCACACTTTTATGGATTTACAACTCAAAGTTAGAACAAGATATGACTCTATATGAATGCCTCCGGCGGTGTACTGGGATATGCAATGAATCAAGAGCGACATGTATGTATGAAGGTGGCCTTGCCACAAATACAATGTCAACTACATGATCATGCAAAGAGCAATATGACAAAAGTAATGCATGTCATATGAACGGAACGGTGGAAAGTTGCATGGCAATATATCACGGAATGGCTATGGAAATGCCATAATAGGTAGGTATGGTGGCTGTTTTAAGGAAGGTATATGGTGGGTGTATGGTATCGGCGAAAGTTGCGCGGCACAAGAGAGGCTAGCAATGGTGGAAGGGTGAGGTGCGTATAATCTATGGACTTAACATTAATCAAAAGAACTCATGTACTTGTTGCAAAACTCTAGAAGTCATCAAAAACCAAAGCACTACGCATGCTCCTAGGGGGATAAATTGGTAGGAAAATACCATCGCTCGTCCCCGACCGCAACTCAGAAGGAAGACACTCAATAAATAAAATTGTGCTCCAACTTCATCACAAAGCGGTTCAACATACGTGCATGCTACGGGAATCACAAACCTCAACACAAGTACATTTCATAATCACCTCAACTAGCATGACTTTAATATCACTACCTCCATATCTCAAAACAATTATCAAGCATCAAATTGATCATAGCATCCAATTCTATTTCTATGAAGTTTTTATTATACCCAACTTGGATGCTCATCATTCTAGGACCAACTTTGTAACCATAGAAAATACCATGCTGTTATAAAAGACTCTCAAAATAATATAAGTGAAGCATGAGAGACTAGCAATTTCTACAAAATATTACCACAGCCGTGCTCTAAAAGATATAAGTGATGCACTAGAGCAAATGACAAACTACTCCGAAAGATATAAGTGAAGATCAATGAGTAGTCGAATAATTGTGCAACTATGTGAAGACTCTCTAACATTAAAGAATTTCAGATCTTGGTATCTTATTCAAACAGCAAGCAAAACAAAATAAAATGACATTGCAAGGATAGCACAACTCATGTGAAGAAGCAAAAACTTAGGCTCAACCGATACTAACCGATAGTTGTTGAAGAAGAAAGGTGGGATGCCTACCGGGGCATCACCAAGCTTAGATGCTTGAGACTTCTTGGAATATTATCTTGGGGTGCCTTGTGCATCCCCAAGCTTGAACTTTTGTGTCTCCCTAATTCCTCTCATATCATGGTTTATCTTTTTATCAAAAGCTTCATCCACAGCAAACTCAACAAGAACTCGTGAGATAGGTTAGTATAAACCAATGCAAAACCTTATCATTTTCTACTGTAACAAATCACTAAAATTATTATTCAACATTGCATACTAAATGCCTCTGCATATCTAACACTCCTATCCTCAAATCGAATCATTAAACAAGCAAACATATGCAAACATAACAGCAATCTGCCAAAACAGTACAGTCTGTAAAGAATGCAAGAGTATCCATACTTCCCTAACTCCAAAAGTTATGAAATAAAATTCCCACTGTATTAAATTTATCATATCTCATTATGCAAAAAGTTTCAACATTATATCAAGCTCTGACTTTTCTAGGGAATTTTTGCAACAGCGGTAAACTTTCTGTTTTCAAACAGCAACATGTATACTAGCAAAATAAGCATGGTAAAGGCTATCCTTGACTTTTTTATTGAAACCAAAGATGCAAAACACTATTATAACTAACATCAAGCAAATACTAAAAAAATAAAATGATGCTCCAAGCAAAACACATATCATGTGGGGAATAAGAATATAGCTCCAAGTAAAGTTACCGATGAACGAAGACGAAAGAGGGGATGCCTTCCGGGGCATCCCCAAGCTTAGGCTCTAAGTTGTCCTTTAATATTACCTTGGGGTGCCTTGGGCATCCCCAAGCTTAGGCTCTTGCCACTCCTTATTCCATAGTCCATCGAATCTTTACCCAAAACTTGAAAACTCCACAACACAAAACTCAACAGAAAACTCGTAAGCTCCGTTAGTATAACAAAATAAAACCACCACTTAGGTACTGTAATGAACTCATTATAAATTCATATTGGTGTAATATCTACTGTACTTCAACTTATCTATGGTTCATATCACTTAATACTAGCCATAGATTCATCTAAATAAGCGAACAACACATAGAAAACAGAATCTGTCAAAAAAAGAACAGTCTGTAGTAATTTGTATCAAACGTATGCTTCTGGAACTCCAATAATCCTACCAAATTAGGAAGACCTAAGCAATTTCTGTATCAATCAAGAGAAAAAATAATCTGTTCAGAAACACGTTGCTGTGAATTAACAGAACTAATTTACTTGGCGCAAAAGTTTCTCATTCTCAGCAGGATCAACACAACTATCACCATAAGTTATCCTAAAGGTCTTACTTGGCACTTTATTGAAACAAAAGCTATAAAACATGACTAATACAGTAGCATTATCATGTGGACACACAAACAGTAAGGATAAATATTGGGTTGTCTCCCAACAAGCGTTTTTCTTTAATGCCTTTCTTGCTATGCATGATGATGACAATGATGCTCACTTAAAAGATAAGAATTGAAACATAACGTGAGCATCATGAAGCATATGACTAGCACATTTAAGTCTAACCCTCTTCCTATGCATAGGGATTTTGTGAGCAAACAACTTATGGGAACAATAATCAACAAGCATAGGAAGGTAAAACAAGCATAGCTTCAAGATTTTCAACACATAGAGAGGAAACTTGACATTATTGCAATTCCTACAAGCATATATTCCTCCCTCATAATAATTTTCAGTAGCATCATGAATGAATTCAACAATATAACCAGCACCTAAAGCATTCTTTTCATGATCTGCAAGCATATAAATTTTATTACTCCCCACATAAGCAAAATTCTTCTCATTCAGAATAGTGGGAGTATCATAAGAGACTCGAATACTATAAATTGTTTCCATATTAAAAGAGTAATGTTCAGAAAAAGGGTAATCATAATCATGACAAGATTTATAAATATAATCATCACTACTTTTTATAGCATAAGTTTCATCACAATAATCAACATAAGAAGCAACTTCGTTCTCATCATAATCGATTGAAACCTCTCCCAAGATAGTGGAATAACTAAATAAAGTTGACACTCTTCCAAATCCCCTTTTGTATTCATCGCAATAAAATTCAACATCCTCCAAAATAGTGGGATCACTACTTCCTAAAGTTGACACTCTTCCAAACCCACTTTCATCAATATAATCATCATAGGTAGGAAGCATGCTATCGTCATAACAACTTTGCATATCAAAACTTGGGACACTAAAAATATCATCTTCATTAAACATAGCATCCCCAAGCTTGGGACAAACATTAATTCCAGCAAATATATTCTCAAATATTTCATCCTCATCAAACATAGCTTGCCCAAGCTTGGGCCCTTTCATATCATAAGCATAATCACTTTCATCATTTAAAATATTGATAGCACCAATAGTATACCTTTCTATCTTTGTTGCTCATTCCTTTCTTTTTCTTCTTCATATTATACATGGGTTCAACCTTGCTCTTTGAGCTCCTTATTGATGAGATTGGTTGAATAGAAAGCTCCTCTTCGTTACCTGATTCATCATGAGAAATAATAGGAGGATATTGGGAAGTCTCTTCCCTTTCATTAGTATTCTCATCATCTTCTATTTGCTTTCTTTTCTTTATGTAATTGGCAATATAAAGATTTTCAATGCAATTCTCCACACAAAACATATAAATATCCTCTAGATCAAAATCAAGAAATCTATCAAGATGAAATATTGGAATACCCTCAGTTATACGTTTCATTTCTTCATACCCCAAAAGAAGACTAAGCTCTTTATGATGCCCAAGGGTAATCAAGCTATCACAATTTTTGGACACGATTCGATCATAGAACAATTTGCATTGGAGATTTAAATGACCATGTTCATTGCAAAGTTCACAAGGAGCGCGAAAAATATTGAATCTTCTAGCACACTCATCAAGACTTTCTTGCAAACCTTTAGTTTTGAAGTACTTATGGCTCTTGCAATATCTATTTTCTCTATTTGGTGTGTCCATGCAAATCCAATCTACTCCACAAAAATCAACATGCTTATAGGAGACATTTTCATCATAACTAGTGCAATCATCATTAGTACTATGGATATTCAAAGAGTTCATACTAACAACATTGCAATCATGCTCATCATTCAAAGATTTAGTACCAAGTATTTAATGCATTCTTCTTCTAGCACTTGAGCACCATTTTCCTTTCCATAATACTCACGAAAGATATTAAAAAGACGAAGCATATGAGACAAACATAACTCCATTTTTTTGTAGTTTCCTTTTATAAACTAAACTAGTGATAAAACAAGAAACAAAAAGATTCGATTGCAAGATCTAAAGATATACCTTCAAGCACTCACCTCCCTGGCAACGGAGCCAGAAAAGAGCTTGATGTCTACTACACAACCTTCTTCTTGTAGACGTTGTTGGGCCTGCAAGTGCACAAGTTTGTAGGACAGTAGCAAATTTCCCTCAAGTGGATGACCTAAGGTTTATCAATTCGTGGGAGGCGTAGGATGAAGATGGTCTCTCTCAAGCAACCCTGCAACCAAATAACAAAGAGTCTCTTGTGTCCCCAACACACCCAATACAATGGTAAATTGTATAGGTGCACTAGTTCGGCGAAGAGATGGTGATACAAGTGCAAAGTAGATAGTAGATATGGGTATTTGTAATCTGAAATAATAAAAACAGCAAGGTAACTAACGATAAAAGTGAGCGTAAATGGTATTGCAATGGTAGGAAACAAGGTCTAGGGTTCATACTTTCACTAGTGCAAGTTCTCTCAACAATAATAACATAGATAGATCATATAACAATCCCTCAACATGCAACAAAGAGTCACTCCAAAGCCACTAATAGCGGAGAACAAACGTAGAGATTATGGTAGGGTACGAAACCACCTCAAAGTTATTCTTTCGGATCAATCTATAAAAGAGTTCGTACTAGAATAACACCTTACGACACAAATCAACCAAAACCCTAATGTCACCTAGATACTCCATTGTCACTTCAAGTATCCATGGGCATGATTATACGATATGCATCACACAATCGCAGATTCATCCAACCAACACAAAGTACTTCAAAGATTGCCCCAAAGTTACTACCGGAGAGTCAAGAACGTGTGCCAACCCCTATGCAAAAGTTCATGGGCGGAACCCGCAAGTTGGTCACCAAAACATACATCAAGAGGCATGTGAAATCCCATTGTCACCACAGATAAACACGGCAAGACATACATCAGGTGTTCTCATAAAAGACTCAATCCGATAAGATAACTTCAAAAAGGGGAAACTCAATTCATCACAAGAGAGTAGAGGGGGAGAAACATCATAAGATCCAACTACAATAGCAAAGCTCGGGATACATCAAGATCGTGCCATAGAGGGAACACGAGAGAGAACACAAGATAAAGAGATCTAACACATAGCTACTGGTACATATCCTCAACCCCGAGGGTGAACTACTCCCTCCTCGTCATGGAGAGCACCGGGATGATGAAGATGGCCACCGGTGATTGATCCCCCTCCGGCAGGGTGCCGGAACGGGCTCCCGAGAGGTTTTTGGTGGCTACAGAGGCTTGCGGCGGTGGAACACCCTATCTATCTTGATTTTCGATGGTTTTAGGGTATGTAGGCATATATAGGCTAAAGAAGTCAGTTGGGAGGTGCTCGAGGGGCCCACGAGATAGGGGGCCATCACCCTGTAAGGGGGGCGCGGCCTCCTATCTCGTGGCCTCCTCGAGGATCTTCTGACATGGACTCCAAGTCTACAGGATCACATTCTTCCAGAAAATCACGATGCCGAAGGTTTCATTCCATTTGGACTCCGTTTGATATTCCTTTTCCTCGAAATACTGAAACAAGCAATAAAACAGCAATATGGGCTGGGCCTCCGGTTAGTAGGTTAGTCCCAAAAATGATATAAATGTGTATAATAAAGCCCATAAACATCCAAAAGGGGTAATATAATAGCATGGAACAATTAAAAATTATAGATACGTTGGAGACGTATCAGTTGGTTGCGCTTTTCAAGCACTCGTTGATGAAGTATCATTCCTACCTGAGGCAAGCGCACTTCGATGGCAAGCCTCTGAACGAAATTTCTGCAAAGTCTCCAGTGCTACATTTATCCGACGGTGACTGGAATAATCTTGTTACACATTGGTCTCGGCTGTAGCGTAAGGTACAGTCTATGATATCACATCACAATTTGAACTACAATTTTACATTTGCCTTAATGTCTCACTTGTACGAAAACTGTTAGCAGAAGAACATTCGTTCTCAAGGGATTACAGAATCTTGCAACTATACTGCACACTGCATTGCTCTTGTGAGTACCTCTTGCCCTGTATGACCATACTTACTTTCATAGTTGTTTGATTATGTAGCATCAATGCACATGTTAGCCTCGTAATCGTCCATTTGGTGGACATTATAAGATCCGTATGGACTCTTACATAAATTTAGAATCAACCCAATGCTTTTGAAGAGGTTTAGCTCTGCAGTCCTCTTGTAAGGACTGAACGTGGTCTATCACTGTACTTACATTAACAGCTACTCCCTCCGTCCCATAATATAACAATGTTTTGTACAGTACACCAGTGTTCAAAACACTCTTGTATTATGGGAAGAGGGATTGGTTCATTTTGTAGCATTCTGCATCTTGTCTCCCTCGCCCACCATTTACTAAAAAGATCAGATCTATATTTAATCTTACCAACAAGTAGAATACACAGACAATGCCAGTGCAGAAGTGTAGCCCATTGCTCTTGTCAGTACAGTTTGTCCTGTAACGCTTGTACTTCCAGGGATTGGTAGTTGATTATGTAGCATCAATCTGCATCTTATCTTCTTTATCATCTATCCCTTCCAGTATTATCATATCTATAATTACTCTCTACAAAATGTAGAGTACAGGTAATGCTTATGAAGAAGATTCTATGCTGAAATTCTTGAGTTGTCCTTCCCTTGACATGGAGGAGTCCATTATAAAGTCGGTGTTAACTGTTAATGTAAGTCAGTCCTTCTAAAGCCTTTATCCTCAACTGCTATTTAATTTGCTCATACTCCCTATCGTTTGCTGCTGTTTAGTTTGCTGTTTCTACCAAAATGCATGTTCGCAAGAACCGTAAGTTCTAAGTTTTACTTGTAAACCCAAATTCCTTATTCATACCATACACATTACTTAATACTCCCTATATGTATGCTTGTTTTTGTGGATCTATAATCCAGTATGTGGTGAAGCAGCCCACGTTTGCACCTTGTCATCTCCTGTTTTATCTTTCTGATGCGGCTGATGATATGAACAACATGCCATGCACATTATCCAAAATAGATACAATGATTTTCTTTGCCCTTCATCTATGCTTGTTATGTTGACATGGTAATCCAGTAGTGTGGTGAAGTTCGCCGCATTATGAATAATGCCAAATTATGCTATTGATATTTTGAACTTACTCTTTATTTTCTAATTTGAAATTGGATGGAATTGACAGCAGAGTTATCATCTTTGTTTATACACGTGTAAAACCTGTCATCTCTATGCTTTATTTCAGGGTGATATGCCTGATGGCATGCACAGGTCTACTGAAGGCTGTGAGACAAACCCAACATATATTCCAGCAATGAAGGCAAAACATCTTGAAGATAGCGAGAAAACCCCAAAGTCTTGCCTTGATGCAGTGTTCAAGTTACTTGAGACTAATAGTCAGACAAGCTCACAGATTTCTTTTTCTGAATCAGTTCGACTTCTTTAGTCCCAAGTTCTAGCAGGAAGGCATTCTGCAACTCAACTTCGACTTGAAGTCCTATCTCTAAGAAAGATTGCGGAGAACCTCATTGCTAAATAGCTATACCTGGAAGCTATGACCGACATGCTAGGCCAGTCTCACAGCCTTGCTCAGCATCTTGCGCAGCAGTTCCCCCGCAAGGCTAACCTTTCCTGAACTGTCTTCGAAGTGGTCTCGGTTCAGTATTTTTTGTTACGCTGCAATGGTGCCCAGTTTTTGTAATCTGCTTCTTCGTTGCGCTTTATGATCACTGGTGGCGAACTTCGATGCCCAGTGGATGTAATATACCTTAAATACTTTATTGTATAGTGTAGGTTTACTCTTAGTTACTATGCCATAATTTCTTTATTGTATAGAGTAGGTTTGTTCTTAATTCCTACTAGTTACTGCCATCTTTCGCTATCTAAAAAATCAGATGTAGTCGACCGGGTCGAAACATTCGACTCTAACGGGCCTGGTTTTTAGTGGGCCATAATTGGGCCAGCCTGCGTCTTTCTTGGGCCCGAATTATTGGGGCATTCACACATTGCGGTAGGCCCAAACTTACACCGGCCTATATTTTTGTTGGGCCTTTTATCGACCCAGCGCTTAGTTTGGCCCAGGTAGTGTTGGGCCATTAACAGGCTGAATATTGTACTCGCCTGTTACGGCTGAGATGAAACCACGGGCCTTTAGCAGGCCAAAATGCATGTTGGGCCTCAATTTTCACTAGTCGTTAACGGGCCTTCAGCAGGACGAAATGTAGAACGGGCCTTTTTGGGCCCAGTTAGCTCACGGGCCGTTACTAGGCCGAAACATATCTCGGGCCTTATTTGGCCCACTGATATTATGGGCCTTTAAGAGTCCGGAAGCTTGCGACAGGCCTTTAACAGGCCCAATGTCACGTTGGGCTTAACTGTTGCCACCTTTAGCACGGGCCGTTAGTGGGCCCGATGTCCCGTCAGACCATATATGGCCCATGGGCAGCACGGGCCATTCCCATGCCGGAAGTCATACCGGGCTGAAATGGGCCCATGTATACATCAGGCCTCAAACAGGCCAAAAGTCACTGGGCTGTAGTTGGGGCAAAATATACGGCGAACAATTAATGGGCCAGATCTGGCTACGGGCCGCAAATGGGCCCAAATATTGGGTGACCAATTAACGGGCCAGATTTGGCTGCAGGCCGTAAATGGGCCAAATATTGGGCGAACAATTAACGGGCCAGATCTGGCTTCGGGCCGTAAATGGGACTTTATTAAGCAGGCTGTTATTGGGCTGGCCCACTAGTACCTAATTAAGTACTACGGGCCTTTGGCTGGGCCGACCTTTCTAACCTATATGGGCCTCTGTTGGCCCAACCACGTGTTGACATATCATAGGCATGTCTCCTCCAATGGACGGGCGACATCTAGCCCAGTGACGAGCTGATAGGTGTTCCCTTCGGCCAATCAGAATTTTACATGTGGAAATTTCCCATTGGTCCTGGCTGTTAACGGGTTATCGGATCCAAAATCCAACCCGATAGCTTAACGGTGTTCTGTTACGGTGGATGCCACGTGTCAGTCACCCTTGACGAAAGCCCTTCTGTGACGCGCGATTTATCGTCATGGAAGTGGACACTTCCGTGATGATAATTTTGGTAATGTCATGGAACACTTCTACGATAGCACATGTATGACTATCTGATTCTATCATAAAATCGCCATTGATGTACATGCATGACAAAAAACGCGACCTACTGTGACAAACATGTATCATCACGGAAGTGTATTTTTTTGTAGTGATGGGTTCTATGCACTTATGATTGGAACTATTAGCAAGCATCCGCAACTACTAACACTCATTAAGGTAAAACCCAATCATAGCATTAAGATATATTGCCCCCCTTCAATCCCGTATGCATCAATTTCTATGCTAGGTTGAAGCTTCTATCACTCTTGCCCTCCAATACAAGTCCTATCAACATACAACTAACCCTATGGTGTGATCCACGCGCGTGCTCATATGACGGGCACCAAAGGACATCAACATAATGATACGTCCATTTTGCGTCATTCTTCTATATCGATATTTATTGCATTATGGGCTGTTATTACACATTATGTCACAATACTTATGGCTAATCTCTCTTATTATACAAGGTTTATTATGAAGAGGGAGAATGCCGGCAGCTAGGATTCTGGCTGGAAAAGTAGCAAAATTGGAAACCTATTGTGCATAGCTCCAAAAGTCCTGAAACTCCACGAAAGTAATTTTTGGAATTAATAATAATTATTGAGAAAAGAAAGTACCAGAGGGGGCCCACACCCTGGCCACGAGGGTGGGGGGCTCGCCCCCCTATTGGGCGCGCCCCTGTCTCGTGGGCCCCCTGGTGGCCCTCTGGTGCCCATCTTCTGCTATATGAAGGCTTTTACCCTGAAAAAAAATCACAAGCAAGCTTACGGGACGAAACTCTGCCGCCACGAGGCGGAACCATGGCGGAACCAATATAGGGCTCCGGCGGAGTTGTTCTGCCGGGGAAACTTCCCTCCGGGAGGGGGAAATCATCACCATCGTCATCACCAACAATCCTCTCATCGGGAGGGGGTCAATCTCCATCAACATCTTCACCAACACCATCTCCTCTCAAAACCCTAGTTCATCTCTTGTATCCAATCTTTTATCAAAACCACAAATTGGTACCTGTGGGTTGCTAGTAGTGTTGATTACTCCTTGTAGTTGATGCTAATTGGTTTACTTGGTGGAAGATCATATTTTCAGATCCTTAATGCATATTAATACTCGTCTGATCGTGAACATGAATATGCTTTGTTAGTAGTTACGTTTGTTCCTGAGGACATGGGTGAAGTCTTGCTATTAGTAGTCATGTGAATTTGGTATTCGTGCGATATTTTGATGAGATGTATGTTGTCTCTCCTCTAGTGGTGTTATGTGAACGTCGACTACATGACACTTCACCATTATTTGGGCCTAGAGGAAGGCATTGGGAAGTAATAAGTAGATGATGGGTTGCTAGAGTGACAGAAGCTTAAACCCTAGTTTATGCGTTGCTTCGTAAGGGGCTGATTTGAATCCACTAGTTTCATGCTATGGTTAGGTTTACCTTAATACTTCTTTTGTAGTTGTGGATGCTTGCAGTAGGGGTTAATCATAAGTGGGATGCTTGTACAAGAAAGGGAAGGACCCAAGCACTGGTCCACCCACATATCAAATTATCAAAGTACCGAACGCGAATCATATGAGCGTGATGAAAACTAGCTTGACGATAATTCCCATGTGTCCTCAGGAGCGCTTTCTTCATTGTAAGAAATTGTCCAGGCTTGTCCTTTGCTACAAAAAGGATTGGGCTACCTTGCTCCACCTTATTTTCTTTCATCGCTTGTTACCCGTTACCAATTATCTTATCACAAAACTATCTGTTACCTACAATTTCAGTGCTTGCAGAGAATACCTTACTGAAAACCGCATGTCATTTCCTTCTGATCCTCATTGGGTTCGACACTCTTACTTATCGAAAGGACTACTGTCGGTGTCAAAACCGGCGGATTTCGGGTAGGGGGTCCCGAACTGTGCGTCTAGGCGGATGGTAACAGGAGACAAGGGACACGATTTTTTTACCCAGGTTCGGGCCCTCTCGATGGAGGTAAAACCCTACTCCTTCTTGATTGATATTGATGATACGAGTAGTACAAGAGTGGATCTACCACGAGATCAAGGAAGCTAAACCCTAGAAGCTAGCCTATGGTATGATTGTTGTTGTGATCGTTGTTGTCCTACGGACTAAAACCCTCCGGTTTATATAGACACTGGAGAGGGCTAGGGTTACACAGGGTCGGTTTCAATGGTAGGAGATCTACATATCCGTATTGCCAAGCTTGCCTTCCACGCCAAGGAAAGTCCCACCCGGACACGGGACGAAGTCTTCAATCTTGTATCTTCATAGTCTTGGAGTCCGGCCGATGATGATAGTTCAGCCATCCAGACACCCCCTAGTCCAAGACTCCCTCAGTAGCCCCCGAACCAGGCTTCAATGACGACGAGTCCGGCGCGTATATTGTCTTCGGCGTTGCAAGGCGGGTTCTCCTCCAAATTCCATGTGCTTGCGGAATAGTGTCCGGCTTCCTTAATAATGTTGCGCTCCTTGGCTTCCATGCCCAATAATGGCCCTCTTCCACGTGTCGTATGAATGCGAAAGGCCAGGGTATTTTTACCTTTTACCCCCTAGCTGCGCGAATAATCTACCTATAAGAGAGGCAAGAATCCGGATCCAAACCACACCATCCTCCTTCTGCGAGTACTCATCGGAACGCTTCTGACAATGATCCATTCCATCATGGACCGTCGACGCGGCTCCTCCTCTCACGCTCCCAGCCCTCAGCCAGGAGATTGGGGGAGATGTTCAGTCCCGCATAGCGAGCTGGTGACGCTCCAAGCGGAGGGATACCTTCCTCCGGCCTTTATGGTCCCGGTTCGAGCCGGGATGGCCACCTACAAAGGTGGAAAGCAGGCGGAGACCACCCCCAGTCCCTCCAAAGGAGAGCGGGTGTGCTTCATCCCTTATCTAATAAGGGGGCTCGGATTCCCATACATCCGTTTCTTCGGGGGCTTCTGGAGTTCTACGGACTCCAGCTTCATCACCTCACGCCCGCCTCCATTCTGCACATTGCGGGTTTCGTAGCTCTTTGTGAGCTGTTCTTGGGCATCGAGCCCCAGTTCGCGCTATGGAAGAGATTGTTTTACCTCGTACCCCGTTCTCACGAGGGGTCGATATATCAAGTGGCTGGAGCCGAAATATGGCACATCGCCGGGACCGGATATCTATCTGGAACCCCAAAGAAGGCGTCCGAAGACTGGCCTTCGGAATGGTTTTATGTGGAAGATGCTCCACTGCCGGACCCAGTTCGGGTCGGCCTCCCAGAGTTCAGCAACGCTCCTCTGAAGAAACGCCTTAGTTGGCGCCCGCGGAGCCCTCAACTGGAGGATGACAAGAGCGTCCATTATCTGATGGGTCGGATAAGGTTGCTGGCTCATTCCGGATTGACCATGATTGGAGTCATGGCCACGTGCATTATGCGAGGGGTGCAGCCGCTCCAATATAGGGGCCACCCCATGTGGGATTTCAAAGGGGAGAATGATGCCACGCGTCATGGCCGCAAGGGGTCAGGATCGGCCGCAGATCTAGTGAAGATCTTGTCCGGCTTGTACAAGGGGGAGAAGGAGGACTTCCTCCAAACGAGCCCATTGAATGGGTTCTCCATGAATAACCCTCGGAGCTGGGTAAGCGGATGTTTTACTCATTCGATCCGTGCTTTCAAAGTCACGTGCCTTACTTTATGATTTTGACGCAGGAACTGCGCCGGGATGTGGAGGGCATACACAGTCCGGCTCCACAACCCGAGGATCCGGGAAGATCTCTTGATCCGGCCTCCGAAGAGGATCCGGACATAAAGGTGGAGCTGATTGACGGGGTGTTCCACCAGCTTAACATGGACAATGCTCTAGTCGCCATTACGGCTGACTACCCCGGTTTATCTCCGGCTTCCCAGGTAACTATGACCGGAGCCCTGACACCATTACTTCATCCGTGCTTATTTCTGACCACCACATATCAACGGTGTCTCGCAAGTGGCGCCTTCAAGGCGGGAAGCTGATCCCGCGGCGGCTGACCAACCAGGGTCAGTTTGGCCCAGCAGGAGGAAGAGGGGTGCGGTGCGAATTGAAATGTCGCTGCAACGGTATGGCACGCCACCGTTTTTAAAGAAAAGACCCCTGTGAGGTATATTTGATGCTCATAACTTTTTTAGAAGAAAGAGCGCTCGCCGGACTGTACCCGGAGAGGTTGCCAACCAAGCCTCCGCCAGCCAGGCTCCAACACCTGGTCCAGAGGGGGAGGCGAGCGCAAGGAGCGAGCCGGATACTCCTCCAACGGAGGATGCCGACAGGCTGTCCGCCACCAGGTTTGAGGTGGAGAGCGCCATGAATCACAGGCGCCGCCGGACAGTTCTTCGTGACACGTGTTTCTCCCCGGAGGCGTTGAATGCCTTTAACGCGGGAGACGCGCACCTCCGTGCCACTCAAGATGGTTTAACCAGAGCCACGGAGCAGTATGTGAAAGACATACGGGTAAGGGATTTTAATAGTTGTATATGCCAGTAGCCCCCGAGACTTAAAGAAGTTAAAATAACTGATTTAAGGATCATTTGATATGCAGGATCTTACAGAGAAGAATACCCAATTGTCCCAGGAGCTACAAGAGTGCAAGGCCCAACTTGAGGCCGCACTAGCCGCCGCAGGAGGTGACACAGAGACCCCCTCCGGTAACACATTATTTCAAAAAGATAAGCAGTGTGCGGAGTGCGTATAAGTCTGACAATAATATTGCAGATGTTGCCGGACTAGATCTGGACAAGCAAAAGCTACTGCGCCAGCTGAAGGCTGGCGGGAGGGTGCTTATGAAGGTGCAGCAGGAGAGGAACAAACTCCAAGATGCCCACACCCAGCTTGGAGAAGAGCTAAAGGGTGTTCGAGCCCAGCTGTCTGGCTCCGTGAAGGAGAATCAGCGGCTTCGTCGCGGCATCTACATTAAGTGCTTGAGCAAACTCTTTTGAAAAGAAGAGTTCGGCAAGGAAGTCGATTGACAGAAATGTGTATGTAGGTGTGCTCACAGGTCGCCCTGCGGAGGAAATGACTGGTTCAACGGGTGACCAACTTCCCGAGCTACTGCAACTGCACGAACGTGTTCGGCAGGCGATGAGTGGCGTCGCCCAGGCCTTATGGCCGTCCGTCTCTCTACCTGAGGGTCTTGGAGGGCTTGCGGAGAAGATTCAGGGAGCACGGCAGCGCTTCCGTCTATGGAAGATATCGGCCTGTCGTCAAGGCGCCAGGGAGGCCTGGGCCATGGTGAAGACGCGGTACAAGAAGGAAGGTCCGAACCACATGGCCAAGGTCGGACCTGTGGGGCCCGATGGGCAGGAGATCCCTGTGAGCTTAGTGTACGGCCAAGTAGAATTGGCCGCTAAGTATTCCCAATGGGACTGTAAATCAGACAGCCTGTTAGATGGGATTGAAGAGGAGTACAATCAGTCAATGTGATGATGTATTTTTTTGTTAAAATGACATGTATAATGCCTTCTAGCCGGATTGTAGATCGTTTGTCTTTGTGGACCTTTTCGCTTCAACCTCGGGACCATAGAGTCCGGAGTGTGTCCGAATACCCTCACGTTTATGAAAAACAGGGGCATGCATCGAGACCAGGCGTAGGGGTCATTAGTGCTTTATCAGACAAGTGCCCAACTAGTTATGTTATATTACATCGTTAGTAAGAAACATCTTCCAGGGAGAATAGTTCCGTTAGGGGTTCCTTTCCCTGGGAGGCATGCCCTAAAGTGCATGTCCGGGCTGCGAAAAGAGCAGAAAAGCATCTGAGGGCAGATAAATGAACAAATAAGAAATCATCTTTCATGTCACCAACCGAATATTCCCTTAAGAACGCTAGCTTTCGGCTTCACCCAGTCTGAGGTACACATCCGGCTGACCCGGCAGTAACAATCGCAGAGGTGCTCCCTTTACCTCCTAGCCGAACAATCGGGAATGTAGGGGTAAGCACAGGAGCCAGGCAACCCATCTTGGCCAAAACTTAAGTCATATCGATGCATATAATGGTGAGTAAATGGTACATGTGGAAGTTTGACACATGTGTTGGGCATGAAGCCCGTACAAATAAGCTTCTGTTAAAGAAGCCCCCAGGTATAATGAGTGAGAGTGGCACGTCAAGTGTGTGCGAACAATGCGCAGATCAGCCCTCAAAGGCTTTATGAAAAGGTGGGGAGAAAAGAGAGAAACAAAAGATAACTGAAGTATAAAATGTGGACGGAGGAAGGAGACGAACTCTGAGTCCGGCGCTAGGCGTAGAATCTTCGGACGCGGGCTGCATTCCATGGGTTCGGCTCGAGTCGGTTGTCCGATGCGTTTCGCAGACGGTATGCTCCGCCGGTCAGGACTTGGTCGATGATGAAGGGACCTTTCCATTTGGGCTTGAGTTTGTCCTTTTTCTTGTCCGACAGGCGTAGAACTAGTTCGCCAACATTGTAAGTTTTAGCCCGTACTTCTCTGCTTTGATATCTTCGAGCCTGCTGCAGATAGAATGCGGAACGAGCCTTTGCCACGTCGCGCTCCTCCTCCAATGCGTCCAAGCTGTCCTGCCGATCCAACTTGGCTTCTCTTTCTTCGTACATGCACACTCGAGGTGAGTCATGAATTATGTCGCAAGGCAAAACTACCTCTACACCGTATACCATAAAGAATGGTGTGAATCCAGTAGTACGGTTTGGCGTGGTCCGCAGCCCCGAGAGTACAGAGTCGAGCTCCTCTACCTAGTGCGTATTAGATTCCGTAAGGGACCGCACTAATCTGGGTTTGATGCCGCTCATGATTAGAACATTTGCTCGTTCAACTTGACCGTTGGTTTGAGAGTGATAGACTGAAGCGTAGTCGAGCTTAATGCCCATATTTTTGCACCAGAGTTTAACCTCGTCGGCCGTGAAGTTCGTGCCGTTATCGGTGATGATGCTATGGGGGACGCCATAACGGTGTACTACCCCCGATATGAAGTCTATCACTAGCCTGGATTCGGCCGTTTTAACTGGCTTGGCCTCTATCCATTTGGTGAATTTGTCCACCATTACCAATAGGTATTTTTTCTTATGGGTTCCCCCTTTAAGGGGTCCAACCATGTCAAGCCCCCAGACCGCGAACGTCCAGGTGATGGGTATAGTTTTGAGGGCGGTGGGCGGCATGTGGCTTTGATTAGCAAAAAACTAGCACCCGATGCATCACTGGACTAAGTCCTGAGCATCTACCCTGGCCGTCGGCCAATAAAATCCTGTACGAAAGGCCTTGCCTAAAAGGGCCCGGGCTGCGGCGTGGTGCCTGCCGAGTCCGGCGTGAATTTCAGCCAGCAGATTTCGCCCTTCCTCTTCGGAGATGCACCTTTGAAGGACTCCGGTTGTGCTTTTCTTATAAAGCTCTCCCTCATGGACCTTGTAGGCTTTAGATCGCCGAACTATGCAGCGGGCCTCATTTTGGTCTTCGAGAAGTTCCTGCCTAATTAAGTAGGCTAGTAATGGTTCCGTCCACGGGGCAATTACTGCCATTATTTCGTGGGCTAAAGGTGTTATTTCATTGGCTGAGCCATCGACTGTGTTAGAATGTTCCGTGTTGGGTGGTACGGTTGGTTCCGGGTTGTTATTTCCGGACACCTCTTCCCATAATACGGATGGCTTAAAGAGCCCCTCCAAGAAGATATTTGGAGGGACGGCGTCGCGTTTTGCGCCGATGCGTGCCAACACGTCGGCTCCTGGTTATTATCCCGGGCTACATGGTGGAATTCGAGTCCTTCGAACCGAGCTGGCATTTTTAAGACGGCATTATGATAGGCTGCCATTTTCGGATCCTTGGCATCAAAGTCTCCATTTACTTGTCATATTGCGAGGTTTGAATCCCCGCGGACCTCGAGGCATTGAATGCCCATGGAGAATGCCATCCAGAGACCATGCAGAAGGGCCTCATATTCGGCTGCGTTGTTGGAGTCTGTGTACATTATTTGAAGTACGTATTGGACTGTGTCTCCGGTTGGGGACGTCAAAACGATGCCAGCCCACAAGCCAGCCAACATTTTAGAGCCGTCGAATTGCATGGTCCAATTGGAGCATGCGCTGTACTCTATAGGGAGTTCCGCTTCGGTCCATTCAGCAATGAAGTCAGCCAAGACTTGCGACTTTATAGCTCGCCGTGGTTTGTAGGTTATGTTGAATGGTAAGAGCTCGATGGCCCATTTGGCAATCCTGCCCGTCGTGTCGCGGTTGTTTATGATGTCGTTGACAGGTACTTCGGAGGCAATTGTTATTGAACACTCTTGAAAGTAGTGTCGCAGCTTCCGGGATGCCATGAACACCGCGTACGCTATATTTTGATATTGTGGATACCGGGACTTGCATGGGGTTAAGACGGTGGATACGTAGTACACTGGTTTTTGAAGAGGGAATTTGTGTCCTTCTGTTTCTCGTTCGACGACGAGTACCGCGCTAACAACTTGATGTGTTGCTGCGATATATAATAACATCAGTTCGCCCAGGTTAGGCGCGGCCAGGACCGGATTTGTTGCCAATATGGCCTTTATTTCTTTGAGTCCGGCCGTGGCAGCACCCGTCCACTCGAAGTGTTCGGTGCGCCTCAGGAGGCGATAGAGGGGCAATGCCTTTTCTCCCAAACGGGAGATGAAGCGGCTTAAAGCCGCCACGCATCTAGTTAATTTTTGTATTTGTTTGAGGTCTTTTGGGATATCCAACTGTGACAGAGCTCGGATCTTGGCTGGGTTTGCTTCAATTCCTCTACCGGATACAATGAAGCCCAGGAGCTTTCCGGCTAGTACGCCGAAAACGCAGTTTTCCGGGTTGAGCTTAATGTCATATGCTCGGAGGTTGTCGAATGTGAGCCTCAAGTCGTCTACTAGAGTTTCGACGTGTTTGATCTTGACGACCACATCGTCTATGCATGCCTCCACTGTTTTGCCAATGTGGGTAGCCAGACATGTTTGAATCATGTGCTGATATGTTGCGCCGGCATTTTTGAGTCCAAAGGGCATTGTGCTGAAGCAGAATGGTCCGTATGGAGTAATGAATGCCGTTGCGGCTTGGTCTGCCACCGCCATCTTGATTTGATGGTAGCCAGCGTATGCGTCGAGGAAACACAATGAATCGTGTCCTGCGGTAGCATCGATGATTTGATCGATGCGGGGGAAGGGGGAAAGGATCCTTTGGGCAAGCCTTGTTAAGGTCTTTAAAATCGACACACATGCGCCAGGATTTGTCCTTTTTTGGTACCATTACCAGGTTCGCTAGCCAGTCCGGATGTTTAATGTCTCTGATGAATCCGGCTTCCAATAGCTTGGCTAGCTCCTCTCCCATTGCCTGTCTTTTGGGTTCGGAAAATCGCTGAAGAGCCTGTTTGACTGGCTTGAATCCTTTTAGGATGTTTAGGCTGTGTTCTGCCAATCTTCGTGGGATTCCTGGCATATCTGAAGGGTGCCAGGCAAAGATGTCCCAATTCTCCCGAAGGAAATCTCGTAGTGCGGCGTCTACATCAGAGTTTAACTGTGCCCCAATGGAGGCCGTCTTTGTGGGGTCCGTTGGATGGACCTGGAATTTGACTATTTCGTCCGCTGGTTTGAAAGAGGTGGACTTGGATCTCTTATCGAGTATCACGTCATCCCTGTTCACCGTAGAGCGCAGCGCAGTGAGTTCCTCTGCTACTAGGGCTTCGGATAGTGCCTCTAGGGCTAGTGCGGCTGTCTTGTTTCCGGCGCGGAGTGCTATGTCCGGATCACTGGCTAGAGTGATGGTTCCATTAGGCCCGGGCATTTTAAGCTTCATGTACCCGTAATGGGGTATGGCTTGGAAAATTGTAAATGCCTCTCGTCCTAATAAAGCGTGATATTCGCTGCTCAACGGAGCCACTTGGAACGTGACCTCTTCGGACCTGTAATTGTCCGGCGAGCCGAACACCACATCAAGTGTGATTTTTCTTGTCTAGCGTGCTTCCTGACTAGGGATTATTCCTCTAAAGGTTGTGCTGCTTCGCTCAATGCGGCTCCAGTCGATTTCCATTTTTCGAAGGGTTTCCTTGTAGATGAGGTTTAATCCGCTGCCGCCATCCATGAGTACCTTGGTAAGACGAAAGCCGTCCACTATTGGTCTGAGGACCAATGCGGCTGGTGCTCGGGCTGTTCGGAATTTAGGTTCGTCGCTGGCGTTGAAGGTGATAGCCGTGTCGCTCCATGGATTTGTTGTTGCTACTTGGTAGACTTCGGCGAGGCTGCGGATTGTTTGTTTCCGCATATTATTTGATGCGAAAGTCTCGAAGACTGTTAATACCATATTGGTACTATTGGGGTGGTTCTTTGGGGCTAGAAGCTCTTCACCACTTTTGGCCACCTGCCGCAGTATCCAACATGCTCGAAGGCTATGTGTTGGAGTGGCACCCTCTGTACTATGAATTTTACAGGGTCCGCTGAGCCATCCCTCCAGTACGGTTCCGTGCCCTTTATGGGGTTTTTGCTTTTTGGTTTTTGTCCCGGGTGCCTGAGCATGATGCACCCTTTTGTTTCGGACTAGGGCTGTGTTCGGAGCCGGATTGTCCCAAAACTTAGTTTCGGTTTTCCGGACACTCTCCATCGCACAGTACTTTCGTACAATGGACACCAGGTCGGCAAAGCGTGTAATTTCGCGACAACTTACGGCGTTCAAGATTCCCTTGTCCATGCAATTGTTGCAGAAATTTGAAATTGCATTTTCCTCACAGAAGTCCTTTATCCTGTCCATAACCATGAGGAATCTGGCCCGGTAATGATGTACTATTTCAGCGGGCTCTTTCCGGATTTGAGATAGATCGCATATGTTTGGGTGGGTGGGTGGGATTGAGTCCGGAACCCTGCCCAACATGAGGCTCAAGGGCCGAAAAGTTTCCGAATTTGGAAGCTTGGATTGCTGGACGTTGTCCAACGAGTCTGGTCCGCTGCCTGACTTTAGGTTCAGTAGTTGATCGACGTCCGTCCCTCCGTGGGAATCCGGCATGAAGGGATCAGGAGTCCGGACATAACTGGTTTTTAATACAGAAGAAGAGTCGCCGTGGTGTTCCTCTACCACCACAACGTGGTGGGTAACCTGGGGGGAGTTAATCTCTCTCAGATCGGTTTTAAGCCCAATCTGATCGTAGTTTGTGGAGACCGCCAGGGTGGCGATGCGATCCAAGAGCTCGTTTACAGAAGAGAGCTCAATCAGATCTAGCTGCTCGGTGAATTCTGAGCTGACGCGAAGATCGCTTTTGATGACCCGAGAGGTCATCGTCGAAGCGGCGACTGAACAGGCGGTCATAAGAAAACCACCTAGCCGGATAGTTTGGCCGGAGGCCAAAGCTCCTTTGGCAATGGTACCGTCTTTAAAGACAGGAAGAGGCATCCTTCCTGATTGTGACGACACAGAGGAACTCTCAATGAAAGCACCAATGTCGGTGTCAAAACCGGCGGATCTTGGGTAGGGGGTCCCGAACTGTGCGTCTAGGCGGATGGTAACAGGAGACAAGGGACATGATGTTTTTATCCAGGTTCGGGCCCTCTCAAAGGAGGTAAAACCCTACTCCTGCTTGATTGATATTGATGATATGGGTAGTACAAGAGTGGATCTACCACGAGATCAAGGAGGCTAAACCCTAGAAGCTAGCCTATGGTATGATTGTTGTTGTGATCATTGTTGTCCTACGGACTAAAACCCTCCGGTTTATATAGACACCGGAGAGGGCTAGGGTTACACAGACTCGGTTACAATGGTAGGAGATCTACATATCTGTATTGCCAAGCTTGCCTTCCATGCCAAGGAAAGTCCCATCCGGACACGGGACGAAGTCTTCAATCTTGTATCTTCATAGTCTTGGAGTCCGGCCGATGATGATAGTTCGGCCATCCGGACACCCCCTAGTCCAGGACTCCCTCAACTACGATAGATCCCCTATACTTGTGGGTCATCAAGACTCTTTTCTGGCGCCGTTGGAGGGGAGTGAACCGCCTTTGGTGAGTGCAACTTGGTAAGGAAACATTTATATAGTGTGCTGAAATTTTCTGTCACATGTTACTATGGAAACTAATCCTTTGAGGGGCTTGTTCGGGGCATCTTAGCCCCGACCAGTAGAGCAAAGAGTTGCTCCTCAACCTACTGAACCTACTGAAATTTTTTACTTTGAGATTACTTCGGGTATCATAGAGAAACTGCTAGCTAATCCTTTTGCAGGAGATGGAACATTGCATCCTGATTTACACCTTATCTTTGTGGATGAAGTTTGTGGATTATTTAAGCTTGCAGGTACACCTGATGATGTTGTCAAGAGGAAGGTCTTCCCTTTATGTTTGAAGGGAGATGCATTGACATGGTATAGGCTATGTGATGATACGGGATCTTGGAACTATAAACGATTGAAGTTGGAATTTCACCAGAAGTTCTATCCTATGCATCTTGTTCATCGTGATCGTAATTACATATATAATTCCTGGCCTCGCGAAGGAGAACGCATTGCTCAAGCTTGGGGGAGGCTTAATTCAATGTTATATTCATGCCCCAATCATAAGCTCTCAAGAGAAATGATTATTCAAAATTTTTATGCTCGGCTTTCTCTCAATGATCGCACCATGGTTGATACTTCCTTTGCTGGTTCTTATATGTTGAAGACTACTGAATTCAAGTGGGACTTATTGGAAAGAATTAAACGCAACTCTGAAGATTGGGGTTCCGATGATGGTAAGGAGTCAGGTCTGACACCTAAGTTTGATTGTGTTAAATCTTTTATGGATACCGATGCTTTTCGTGGATTTAGCGCTAAATATGGACTTGACTCTGAGATAGTAGTCGCTTTCTATGAATCTTTTGCTACTCACGTTGATCTCCCTAAGGAGATGTGGTTTAAATATAATCCTCCCATTGAAGTAAAAGTAGTTGCACCTGTTATAGTTGAAGAAAAGATTATCACTTATGATGATCCTATTGTTCCTACTACTTATGTTGAGAAACCACCTTTTCCTGTTAGAATAAAGGATCATGCTGAAGCTTCAACTGTGGTTCGTAAGAGTAATACTAGAACATATACACCTCCTGAGCAAATTAATGTTGAACCCAGTATTGGTATGGTTAAAGATCTCTGGGATGATAATATAGATGGGCATGTTATTTACTTCTGTGGTGAAACTGCTAATATTGCTAGACCCGATACTAAGATACATAGACCTGTTGTAGGCATGCCTATTATTTCTGTTAAAATAGGAGATCATTGTTATCATGGGTGCTAGTGCTAGTGCAATACCTTGTTCCTTATATGAAGAAATTATGCATGATATTGCACCCGCTGAGTTAGAAGATATTGATGTTACAATTAAGCTTGCCAATAGGGATACTATTAAGCCATTTGGGATTGTTAGAGATGTAGAAGTCTTGTGTGGGAAAGTTAAATAACCTGCCGATTTTCTTGTTCTTGGTTCCCCACAAAATGACTTTTGTCCCATTATATTTGGCAGACCCTTCCTGCATACTGTTAATGCTAGGATTGATTGCAAAAAGGATGTTGTTACAATTGGCTTAGGGGATATGTCTCATGAGTTTAATCTTGCTTCTATTTCTATGCCTCCTATTGATCTGTTAGAACAATATTTGCTAGACCATGTCTGATTACCCATGTCTGATTACCCTTGTTCTTGGTTCTCCCGCTTCAAGGCCGCCCTTTTCTGATTTGTCGGATGAGCGGGCATCGCGACCCGAGCAGGATGTGCACAAAGGAGATGCCGACTGCCGAGGTGGCGAGGATGGTGAAGGAGATCTCTGACCTCAAGGTGTTGAAGGGACCCTGGCGGTTCGGGAAGCGACCGTACTCCCGAGACAACCCTCCGCCTGCCGTAAGTCTCTCAATTTCTTCTTTTGGATTTGGCTTTAGTATTGTTCCTCGTGTGAAAAAATTCCTTCTCCGGAGTGCAGATCTATATGTCAGCGGCGACGGCCACCCTCATGGGGCCGGTTGGTGACTACCAGCCGGACCGGGAGGTGAGCGACGAGGACGACCCCGACTTGGGGACGGCCGCCTTGGAGGACGATGCAGTAGGCGGCGGCGACGGAGCAGGCGGCTCCGAAGATGGCGGCGGCATGGAGACCTGGCGCGATGATGATGACGACGAAGATGAGCCGTGCCCCTCTCGGAGCACCACTAACACCGGAGCAGGCCCCTCTGCCGGGCCGTCCGTTCGAGGAGGCAAGCGCAAGTGGAAGCAGGGCGCCGACCTGTTCGGCAGCGCGCCGAAGAAGCCCAAGAACCCGACCGCGGCGACCAGGTGGAAGGAGGCCGTGGCGAAGGTGGCCAAGTACCAGAGGCAACCGAAGGAGCCGATCAGGTTGTCTGCGTAAGTATTTCTCTTACATTTCTTCCTTCTTGCCGATCTGGCATATAAACTTCTTTTTCTTGCCCTCCTATCTTAGGGCCCTGCTCACCCTCGAGAAGTCGGACGCCGCCTCAGTCATCAGGTCGGCGGAGACCTCCACCACCATCCGGTGAATCGATCCGGCCGCCGACCTCCGGGAGGCGCAGGAGCAAAATGAGCGGGAGGTGCGCAAGGAGTAGGAAGCCGCCCGCCTGGAGAAAGCGGAGGCTGACTAGGCAGCAGCGTCCGTGGCGAGGAAGCTGTCGCAGGCGGAGGCTTACGCCGCGGAGAAGGAGCGGCTTGCAGAGGCCGCGCGCCGCCAGGAGCCACTGCTCGTGACTCCCCTGAACACCGCGCCACCTCCGCCAGACTTTTTGGCGACGACTGGGGGTGCCGGCGATGAGCACCTGGTCATGGAGAGGGAGCACTAAAAAAATACACTTCCGTGATGATACGTGTTTGTCACAGTAGGTCGCGGTTTTTGTCATGCATGTACATCCATGACAAATTTATGACAGAATCAAGATAGTCATACCTGTGCTGTCGTAGAAGTGTTCCATGACATTACCAAAATTATCATCACGGAAGTGTCCACTTCCATGACGATAAATTGTGCGTCACAGAAGTGCTTTCGTCAACGGTGACCGACACATGGCACCCACCATAACGGAACGCCGTTAAGCTATCGGGTCGGGTTTTGGATCCGATAACCCATTAACAGCCCCGACCAATGGGGATTTTCCACGTGTAAAATCATCATTGGATGGAGGAAACACGTGTTGGCTCGCCGTTGGGACAGATGGCATCCACTCATTGGACAGAAGGCGCCTATGATACATCGACACGTGGCACGGCCCGATAGAGGCCCATTCCCGTGAAAAGGCCGGCCCGTTTGACTTGGTCAAAAGGTGGCGGGACGGCCCATGGAAATCCTGTTAACGGCCTATTCTCATATAGCCCATTTACAGCCCGCTTACCCAAGGCCCGTTACGCCCTGTTAACGGCCTATTCTCATATAGCGTCATCTGGGCCATCCAATATGATTCCAGCCTGTTTTCACTTCTGGCCCATGTATGGCCCATGACGTCTTTCGGCCCATATGAGGCCCTATGTAAATCTTGGCCTATTAACGGCCCGTGGTGAAACTGGCCCGCAATGAACAGTGTATCACTTTACACCCATTAACGGCCCATGGTGAAACTAGCCCGTAATGAATAGTATATCACTTTATACCCATTAAGGGCCTGTTATTCAGTTGGGCCGTTTCCAGCAAATGTTATCTTTCGGCCTTCTTAGAGCCCATTTAATCTTGGGCTCATTTCCAGCATTCGTTTACTTACGGCCCGTTACTATCATTTTCTGCTTGTGGGCCAAATTCAGCCCGTGGTTACATCGGCCCATTTGTGGTCCGTTAATACGTTGGGCCGTTTTCATAGCGTCATCAAATACGGCCTATTAACGATGGCCCGTTATGGTCATACTGCACGTATAAGGCCCATAGATGATACGGCCCGTAGAAGCCCATTGTTTCTACGGCCCGTAGAAGGCCTACTATTTCTATGGCCCGTAGAAGGCCCACTGTTTCTACGGCCCGTAGGAGGCCTAGTGTCACTACTGTAAATATTAGCCCATGGTTATTGTGCCCTAGTTTGAAAAAGAACAGCACTGCCTACAAGCAAGCAAATAAACAAGACAACAAGCAAATAAATAAGCAAGCAACTTATGCTAGGCTGTCACGGCTGTTACACATATTTCATCCACTGGGCATCAAAGGTCGCCACCAGTGCAAATATAGGGAACAAAGCAGCATATCATATACACTGGTTGTCAAAGTTGGCGACCAGCGCAAATAAACGCCACAGCAAAACAAATCCAGAACTGAAACCACTTCAGACGATCTCAAGAAACAATATCCTGGGTACCCATAATGCTGGCAAGATTCTTAGCAAGCTTATTAACTTTCTCTTGTTTGGCGCTTAAATCCTCCAGCGCTTGCTATTGCACCAGAAAATATGCATCTGAATTCTGCAGGGAGTTCCTCGGTCCTTCAGCTTCCTGTCGCAGCACATCTGATCGATGTATTTCAACTTGAAGTTGAGACTCAAGAAGATGAACTGATTCAGGCAGCGAGTTCAAAGAGCTTGTGCCAGCAGTAGTGGCCCGTAACTCGAACACTACATCAAGACAAGACTTTTGGGTTCCCTCACTATCGTCAAGATAGTTTTTATCAACTTTCTTGGTGACCAACAGGGATGTCTCACTATCTTGACACTTATCTGCATTACTTCCTTTACCATTGGATAACGCGGTACTGTTCTCCAATATTTTGTCCGCATTCTAAAAGAGAAACAAGCAGACACATCACATGTTTACCGTGTTGTATATGAAACTCATTTTGGTAAATGAGTTCAGTAGTAAAGTGGACAGGATAACAGCATGAAACAAACATATATCTATGTGCCATGGTCACTTTATGGTCTATATCATTCTAATTTTTGTTGCCAAATCAAGATAGAGACGCAGTTCAAAAAATATTTGTTCAAGACAAAGTAGAATAGACAGAATATAAGTGTGGGTAACTATAGAGTAATAACAACACTTGTAATGTGCATGACATGAGAACATAACTGTTTATTCAATTGAAACTGAAATCAACATAGAGCAGGTTGCAACAGCAAACCAGTTAAAGAAACAGGTTTAAAACATACCTGTTGCGCCATTGGAGTTTCAATTCCATCCTTCAAATTTGAAAATAGTTGGTTTGAGTAAATACAGTAATGCAAGAGCAAAGGAGTATGAACCATAACTACAGAACCTGACCCGAGAACAAATCTTCTTCTCCTTTAAGCGTTGAGTTGGGATTCGGAGTGGTGGTCCTCGTGCTTTGGGCACTGCAGTTCCCTTACTTACCGCTCGTGTTTGGGTGCTCTGTGGTGGAGACGGTGCTGTGTCAACTGGAACTGGGTTACTATCTGCCGGGGCTGGGGTTACAAGGGGTGTAGCTGGTTCTCTGTCCAACTGGGTAGGGGTACAATCTGCGAGAGTCTGGGTTATGTGTGGTGGATCTGGTCCTTGGGCAAGTACAAGAAAGTAACACTATCTGCATCAACTAGTAGCACTATCTTTTCTGAAGACCGTGTTGTTACTCCCTTAGATACTGCCATCACGCTCTCCAATTCAAATGGCTGATAAACAAGAAAGTAACTGAAAGTATAGACATTGTATGATAGACAGGTGCAATGGATAGTGAGGAATAAAAGAGGGCATGAAATAATTCATATTTATGTTGTCTAACCAAACAGGATAGCATGACACATTTTTCACATATATGATGGCTAACTAAATAGGATAGCATGACACAATTTCACATTATGATGGCTAACTAAAAAAGATGGAAAGACATAGTTCAAAATATGAGACTATGTAAACAGGATGACATGACATAACTATATAATGTGTTTATTAAATAGGTTGGCATGCCATAATTCACATACATTCATGGATAGAATGCCATAATTCTAAATATTATGACTGTAAACACTAAACAGGATGAGATGATATAACTATATGATGTCTTTATTAAATGGGTTGCCATGCTATAATTTAGATAGATGATGTGTATGTACTATGTAAACATGATGGCATGATATAATTCAAATATATGATTTATATAGTAAGCAAGTAAGCCGATGGCAATCTATATATGATGTAAAAACAAAGCAATGCAAGACAACATGCATGACATGGGTAATATAACCCTGCCAAGTTTGAGCATAGACCTCAGGGGGGAAATAGGACTGGTATTCAGTCTCTGAATCCTCCTATGGGGAGCTCTCTGTAGCCAGCAAGATGTCTGCTTCAGCAGGTAGCATTGTCTGCTCTGAGTACGTTGTTTTCACTCCAGATAACTCCATCACCGCTTCAAATGGCTGATGCACAGGAAGAGTAGTTGAATATACAAACATTGTCGACAAATGGAACACGTAATACAAAAAAATGATAGCATGATATAATTCACATACATGATGATTGGCTAAACAGCATGGCATTGCATAATTCACATATATAATGCCTTTGCAACAAGATAGCATTGTATAATTCACATATATAATGTCTTGCAACAAGATGGCAATGCACATTTCACATATATGGTAATTAGACACTGAACAGGTGGCATTCACACAAAGCATGTCTAAACTAATCAAATGGCATAACAATGCGAGACACCATACGCACGATATGAGCAACATAACCCTGCCAAGTTAGAGCATACACCTCGGGGGGGAATAGGACTGGTCGTCTGTCTCTGAATCCTCCTCTGCAGAGCTATCCGTCACCAGCGAGATATGCGCTTCGTCAGATAGCATAGTCTGCTCAAAAGACCTTGTTTTCACTCCAGAATTTGCCATCACCGTGTCAAATGGCTGATGCACACGAAGAGCAGTTGAATGTACTCACATTGCTGACAAATGTAATATGTAAAGGAAAAAAAGGATGGCCTGATATAATTTACATATAAGAAGACTGGCTAAGCATGATGGCATTGCAAAATTCACATATATGATGCCTGGCTAAACAAGGTGGCGTTGCATAATTCACATAAATGATGAATAAACTAAACAGATGGCATTCGCACAAAGGATGTCTAAACTAAGCAGATGACATATTTGATGTATAAAGTAAGCAATGCAAGACACCATATGCATGATATAACAAACATCAGCATGCCAAGTTAGAGCGAAGACCTCAGGGGGTAAATAGGAGTTATCTTCTCCTTCTAAATCCCCCTGAGAACAGATATCTTCCTCTCGATTACAATCTGAAATGCGTGGTGGGGGCTGCATTTGCGCCTACCATGGAGCGACGTCTGCATGAAATTATATTGCCACGCAAGGCTCGTCTCTTTTTCTCTACATGTTCAGTTCCATTGTTTACAATAACTGTCATGCATAGGAATAAAACATAGTGAGATTATGTAAGGAGTGCATGCAGAAATCCAGAGTGATGGTAGCAACCTGTGGATAGACCCAAAACCAATAATAGCAGGCAGATAATGGCTTCAGTTAATAAATACAGATAATGGCTTCTTTACTGTTTGTTTCCCACCCAACATGAAACTCATAGTAGACACCGGAGATTAACCAGATAGTGGATAGATACTATTGATAGCGTCCCCGATATGTACCCCACAACCATTTAATAACTCAAGTTTGACCATTAGTTTGGAGCTGACTCAGAGTCTAATCGGTGAACAGGACGATAAAGTAGCATGTAATATTAAGCGATGCATAACGTAAGCAGACACGAAAGAGTGCGACCTCTCTTGCGGACCCGTGTAGTCCTCGAGGTCATCTGCTCGGTTGATGATGGTAATGCAGTTTTCATGGCTGCTAGCGGCGGGGAAGAAGATCTGAGGCGGTGAAAGACAGTCTGGAGGCCGGATCCCTGCTGTGCTGGACCCTTCTGTCGTTGGAGCAGCTGAGCTAGGGTGGACGACGGCGCAGCAGGAGCGGGACAAACCACGCAAGGTTTTCTTTGACAACTATCTGTAAGAGAAGTATCGTTTGAATTGGAGGATACCAACAATGCATTGATAGGAAATAGACAGGAATATGATAGGAATGCACGTGCAAAACAGAGAATTTAAAAACACAAGATTTCTGCCAATCTGGATGTTTGATTCACAACAATTGGAAGATCACAGGATGCAAAGAAGCATGGTGAGATTAAGTCAAACCACAAGAAAATGTACGGTTATAATGATATTATGCTACTATCTCTTAGTCTTGTGCTTCATGAATAGGAATTTGAAAAGGAAGATGAGTGAAAATTAAAATTCCTACATTTTTTCTTTTAAGGAGACACTAAAGGAACAAATCCGTGTGCTCAGTGGACAATATATATAACATGTAGAGTAAAAAAGAGATGCAACAAGTGTACAACCTCTTTGGCGAAGCCATGTCGATCTCAGCGTGATTGTGTTGGCCGGTGAGGATGCTCTGGCTGACTTTGCTGTCGAAGGAGGGGAAGAAGATCTTAGGTGTCTGGAGATGGAGCCCGAGGTACTGCTCCGCTGTGATGGAGGGTTTCGTCGTTGGAGTAGCTCCGGTGAGTTGTACGATGCCGAGGCTGAAGCAGGACAAGAGAGACAACAAACAACGTTAAACTGAGTGGAATTCGAATAGCATCTCCAATACATGACGTAAAATACATAACCAAAAAGTGCTAGATGTAAAATACATCAGCCGCTCATCTCTCAACTTAACTGTCGAAACTGAACTTAACTGTCGAAACTGAACTTAACTGTCGAAACTGAACCTAACTGTCGAAACTGAATTTTGCCGTCGAAACTGAATTTTGCTGTCGAAACTGAACGCACTAGCAAGGTGAGGCTACACACCGGTTGACTGCCTTTTTCATCTCTGGTAAGTCGATTTTGTAGCCGTTGGATACAAAATCAAGGGCCTGCGGTTCACCTTCAACCTCCACCCCCTTGAGCCGCCAGCCACCACCGGCCAAACAGCAGCCCCCCGCCGCCCGAGGCCGGCGGTGCGTCGCCCCGCCCGCCCCGAAAACACTCCCCACCGCCGGTCGGCCGCCGCCCCGGCCATCCCTCTAGGCGCCCCCCGTGCCGAGCTTTTTCTCCGGTGATCCCCACGCCACCGCCCCGCCAACGCCCCGCCACCACCGGCGACCACCGCCCCCATCCTGAACCCTAAGATAGATAGTGGGGTACCTCTCCGGCGAGCTCCCCTCCCCGCTGCGGCTGGTTATTCCTTCACCCCGGCGATCCCATCCCTTGAAAATCGACTGAACCAAAAGTCGATTCAGTCGACTAAAGTGTAGCCAAATCGGAGCAGCATCTCAATCAAGAGCAAGAGCAAGTGCAGCAGCGCGAGCAAGAGCAATAGCAAGAGCAGACCAGGCAAGGGACCGAGAGCAAGAGCAGAGCAGCAGCGCGAGCGAGAGCTAAAGCAGCAGCAGCTCCTACTGATGTGGGCATCGCCGCCGAGGGAGCGACACTATGGAGGAAGTGGCCAGCGACGCCGTCGTGGATGGAGCCGCGCCGTGTCGGCTCGGGACCGAGTGCCGCCAGCACCCTGAGATCGAATCAAGAAGAAAATGCGGCGATTAGTGTACAACCTCTTTGGTGGCGCCGATTAGGCCACAGCTTCATCCGAGGAAATGGTGATGATGATGCTCTTCCGGTGGTGCAGGTGAAGACGGTGGTGTGGGAATGGATGTGGCGCGAAAGACGAGGGGAACATCGGGGTAGCTCCTTGGAGGTGGAGAACCGGCGGGACGATGAGATCGACGATGGATCCTCATCCGTATGGTGGATGAGGGACGTCAAGGTGTTGATGTGGACGACATCGTCGGGGAAGAGGCTCTGGCTGGGTGGCGGACGGAGCAGGGTGTGGGGTTTCGTCGCGGGTTTTTGCGGCCTCGGTGTACGAATGGGTGGGCGGATGGGATGGCAGTGGGGAACCATGGCTTAGAGACGCGCTTGTCCAAAATGTGGGGTAAGTTACAAAAGTACCCCCCACCGATTTGAGGCGGTTCTTTCGGTTTAGGGGTACCACGGGCATTTCGCGTGTTAGGATTTCACAGGAGGTGGGAGTTTTCGCACGCGTTGTAATTTCGGAATAGCAAGGCGCGGGTTGAGATGCAGGGAGTTGTCGGAGCACAACAAGAGAAAGATATATCTTAAATATTTCGGGCTAACAAGGCGCGGGTTGAAATTTCCGGACAAGCCTAACATGTACTGTACCAAATCAATGCGCACTACAAATGTCATTAAAAACTCTGAATTCATGTTATGTTGAATTAAAATATTTCGCTACGTGTATAATGCATGCAACCTACTACTCAAATGAACGTTTTAGTGCATTCCAAATGTATATACTACCGCTTCAATATGAACTAAATTTCAATAAGATCTACAGTAATGATTGTTGTGAAGTCAAAGCATTTGAATTTGTTTCTCTGCTTTATTAAGATCTACAATCATCATTATAGTCAAGTTAAACCATCGTTTGTGTATTATCTTCACATCACACCACATGATTAGTCTCGAGTTACATATGAACTATGTGTACTATATGAACTCGAACTAGATTTTTTGAATCCACTTTATTTTGATTTCAAATCACATTACATTTCTTGCTCTAGCTAGATCTTCATAATTTAAACCATGTCCCATATGTATAATGTGTTTATCACATTAAGTATTTAGATGTGAGTTGCAAACACCACACATTACCACAAATTCAAATAAAATGTGAGAATGTTCGATATATAGTATTGTTTAGATTGCTCGATATTTAGTTTTAAGCTGCAAACGCCACACATTATCACAAATTCAAATAAAATGTGAGATTGTTTGATGTATAGTATGGTGTAGATTGTTCGGCATTTAGCTGTGAGTTGCAAACGCCATGCATTAACACATTATGGTGTAACATGTGCATAGCACGTGTATCACCGCTATATTCATGCATGCAATGTTTAAAACACTATGATCTCCTATTCAAATATATGAATCCGCTTTCATATCAAATTATGATCTTTGTTAGTCTCTTACACCCACACAATCCTCTAACCTTTGTAGCTACCACTAACTTTCTCTCGTGCATGCACACGCCCTCCTCACCCTCCCCCTCCCTCGGTAATCTTTCCACTGGGCACATTCATTTTTTTCTTTAGGTCGTTCTCCCGGAGTCTCCACAACTCCTTTCCGACAGACACCGATCGGTAAACCTCTCCAGCGATGCCTGCCTACAGCATACACACACAGCTTCAATCTCCTCCTTTATGTGTCCTTGCCTCGTGTCTCTCATATGGTTAGACACACATCTAAACTCTCGCCCCTCTTTTCATCGATCTCACAACCGCACACTCCTCCCCCTATCTACCTAGTAGTTGAGCCTCTTGCACCACCTCTTAGCTCCATTCTCTCTGTCTATCCATCTTGCTGGGCCTTATTTGCCTCTAACAAATGGACGTACACCGACCGATCTCTCGCTATACATATAGCCAGCTAGGTCCTTATAACTCGTTTTTACCGACACATCGATCGATCTACCTCATTAGTTGTGTCTCTCCCTTCCTCCGACAAACAACAATTGATCTACCGATCTAGTTAGGTTTGCTTACCAAACACATGGTTCCCCTTCATCATCCATGGATGTGTCCTAACAGATCTATCACACACAGGCACACACAGAAACACATCCCCACTCTTATTGATAACATTGTAGTTCCACCCACAGTTTGTCTAGTAGGCCTCTCCCAACATGTCCGAGAAGCAACTCCATCACCCATCCAGCACTCTACCCCTCTCTTTCCCTCTCCCTCCCTCTCTCTCTCCTCTCTCTCTCTCTATCCCATCATATTTCCCGTCCTTCAGTTATGTATGGATGTCGACCGATCTCCCTCAAGACATAGCTGGGTCTCTCCTTCTCAACATATATACGAGTCGTTCTACCTCTATAGTTAGGCCTCTGCCTACCCCTCCCCCCACCCCCTCCCCCCCCCCACACACTGATACATCAAGCGCTCTAGTCATGTCTCCCTGCCACACACAAACTTGACATGTGCCCTCTAACGTTCCGGTAGGCCAGTCGCCCTATATCTTTGACTTGCACACACACACACACACACACAATTTTGATGGCTCTCTTCATCGATCTCGCACCCACCCACTTGATCCTCTCTTCGACTCTATTGATAGCTACGACCCCTCCCTCTCTTCTCGTGGATTGCCCGACCCTCTATGTATGATATGGATAGGCCTCCATTTCACACACATTGCATGCAAAATTTTGTTTGAGATGTCATCGACACATACTCCCACAAATAATTCACGAAATCAAACCCCCACCCCACCCCACCCCCCACCACAAAACAAAAAACACTCACGAATGCGGTTTGTATCTCTCACACACACCCACGTAGGTGGGGGACGTGCACGAAGAGAAGAGGTGCATGCACGGCGCACGTACTCCCGTCTCTTTCCCAACCACACCCGTGCGGGTACACGGTGGAGCTCATTTCTGTACGAAAAAGGCAGCCCATGTGGTAATTTGGCACGTGTACTGGTTGTCCACTTGGTGGAGGGAGGATCGTCTACCACGGGTGAACAAACAAATTGCAACTTGACGCGTTATGTTAAATTAAAAAAAGAGGCAAACCATGTGGGGCCTACCTTAGAGGCAAGGCTCTAAAAACTAGAGTACTTTTGATTTGTCCCGTCAACTCGCAGAACGAGGAGAAGCTTGCTTAGTCTGCCGTTTCCCCCGCCCACGGGCGCGGTGGCTTGCAGGATGAGGTGAAGCTTGCTCCTCCCTAGCCCATACGCGCGCTGGCTCGCAGGACGAGGAGAAAAATTTACTACTCCCTCCGTTTACTTCTCGTCCCTACTACCATGGTTATAAAGATTATATCATATTGTTTGGAATATATATGTCCTTTAATAGATTTCAATATGAACTACAAGTACATACTCCAAATACTGATGTATATATAAGTAATTTAGAGTGTACATTCACTCATTTTGCTCCGTATGTAGTAGCACTCTCCCTCGCCCCTTGACCCTCGCCCACGTGGTGGACGTGCAACAATTCATTCGGTCTCGTATTGCCAGAACGATATATACTACACTAACATTATTGCTCGACTTCCCAAAGAGGCGAAGAGCCAATCGCAAGGTTAATATTTTGGAGATGCCAAGCGCAAGGTTATAGGAGAACGAGTAGTAGGAGCCGTGTCATTTATAATAATTATTTTTTTCTTCAGTGGCACGTACGCAATATGAAAGGTTCATATGGAGAGAAAAGGAAACCGCTCCACTATATACATAGTCTGGACGGGCCAGCCTACACGGTTGCTTGCTGGGGTTGCTCTCGTCACACTCTCTCGCACAAAACGATTGTGGCCACATCTCTAACATCCCAGCGGATCACGTCCGCTTGGGGAAGGGGTGGATGCTTGGTGTATATGCGGTGGCCATCACCGACGGTGAAAACCCACTGTCGGCACGTCCCGATCAGGGGTCCCCGATGTTGTCTCTCACAAAGCTGGTGAGGTTACCTTCGACCCTTGCTCACTGCAGCAACGTGGGAAGTTGCCACTTCACGCTGCCCTCCTCAAGGTTGAGCTACGTCCCTTAGGTACAACTCCCTTTACAGCCGGCTTGCACCACTGCTCTAGCTGCCCACATCACTCCCTGTGGATATTTCTCTACTTCTTTGCCCTGCACTTACCTGATACCTCTACTGGCTTCTACGTACTGTATTTGTGATGAGTTTATGTCTCATCAACTAGTCCTAATAATCTTATTCTAATCACGCTTCTTCAATTTCTTTGCCACAGGGATGCTCATCTCGATTTTGGTGAAACTGCACAAAATTATTTGATGGTCAAAAGGTTGAAAACTTCATTTATTAGGAAGCTCGAACGTTGCCAGCAAATTGAAGCCTGGTCAGGGTTCACGATTCAAGGGCTAGGGACTGCATGGATCTTTTTTTCTTTAGCTGCCTCTGTTCCAAAATAAGTGTCAACTTTAGTAGTAGTACAACTTTGTACAAAAGTTTGCACAAAGTTGAGACACTTATTTTGGAACGGAGGGAGTACATATTTGCTATGATCTGTCAATCATTGAGATGCAATAGCATGCATGCTAGTCTCCTTTGTATTTGATGTAATGTTGCAACGGGCAACCTTGGACGCAAGATACATGTAACAGGAGCTGGAAGCTTCATAGCATTGTACAAATTTATCTCGCTGATTAATTACAATACGTACTGGTACTATACTAGTACTTCCTCCATTCCTAAATATAAGTCTTTGTAGAGATTTCACCATTAACCACATGCGGATGTATATAGATGCATTTTAAGTGTAGATTCATTCATTGTGTTCCGTATGTAGTTCACCTAGTGGAATCTCTACAAAGACTTATCTACTAGTAATAGCTAGCCCCCACTACAAGGAATTCTCTATCCTCTCATTGAGCCACATCATCAAAATTGACGTAGCCGTTAGATGAAGTAAATCAGTCATAATAGCCGTCTGATCTAGACGTAGAGAGGCTCCACACTAAGCCACATGCAAGCATGCAGAAATACCGTGGCACATGCATGTGAGTGGGTTTTAAATAACATCAACATGTCTGCATGCAAGCATGCACCAGTAGCATGCATGTAAGTGAGCTTTTAAGTCCCATTGACATGTCAAAAAGAAAAATATAATCCCATTATGCGGTAGGAGTTGGCTGATCTTTTTTCCTTATGTGGGATGATCTAAATGATGATGGGAGTTTATTTAGTTTGGACACCACATTTGTCATGCGGTTATAGATTTTTCTTTTTAGTTCTATGAAATCGATAATTTTGCGCAGAGAGATATACCGCTGTTCCGCGGCAACGCGCGGGGACTCATCTAGTAATATTTAGGAACGGAGGGAGTACTATGTAAAGAGTTAGGTGTCGCACGGTGATAGTGTGAGGTGGGCCATGTAATCACTGAGCCTGCATGTTTTCATTGCTCTTGCACTCCTCCGCTATAAGAATGGAGAAAATTGCAATCTACTACCTCCTTTCGCCGAAAGCGTGGGACATCCACCAATGAGCCGTCAAATCACATAGACCTGGCAGTAAGTTGGATGAACGAAGCAACCATCACTCTTGCGCCAGTGAGAGGTCGCGTCCGCTCTGCCCGGGCATGAAGACGGCACCGATTTCGGGCGGGAAGCGCGCGCGGGCGATGGAGGGGCTTTGGGTGGGCCAGGCTGGTCAGGAGCGGGCGTGACAGCTGTCCGCATATCCCTACCGGACACGCCCGGAAACGAGAGGATGCACCGACTCTCGCGGCTAAAATCGTACACTACACACCATATCTCTGTAGGAGTAGGTCGATCTGTCGCACTCTCTAACACACACATGCTGTTGAACACACACACGCACACGCACGCACCTTGGTCCCATTGCACCTTCTAACGTGACTTATTACACCTAGATGGAGGGAGTAGTAAGTATACAGGATACGGTGACACACTGACTTAAGTCGAATACAAGTGCCCAAAATTTGTGTGCATGTTATAATAAGGATTCACTTAAAATAGTACGTGAGCCAACAGAGGGATCAATTGGACATTGTTCCCGAGCAGTAGAGATGTGTGAGGTAGTAAGATACACCGCTGGCGCTTTTAATTTTTCTTATTAATTTGTTTGTTTCACCCTCTGACTGGTGGGTCCCAACGTACTACGTGGAGAGAGGTAAGGTGACTAAGGCTGCATTATTTCTGCACCACTTTGGATAGTCTTACCACCAAAGCCACATGACACGATTATGATTGAAATCCTAATGGCTCCCACACACACACAAAAAAAAACATGGCATGCCTGTCACACGAATGCAGGAATGTATAAAAGGTTATTTTCCTCTCGTTGAACATAACGGGAGGGTTGTGTAGCTGGTTAGCCTGTTCGCTCATCAAACTTGAGGTCTCGGGTTCGATAACTACACTTGAGCATAATTTTTGCCAGGAGGATTCTTTGACTGGTCAAAATGTTTTCTAGGGTTTGCATGCTTCACACTCTCTCTCTGCAGTATATGTATACACGCTGGAGTCTCAGTGCTTGTAGTTGCCCTCTTCACACTCTCTCACCCTCTCCCGCTGGAGCCTCAGCGCTTGTAGTTGCTCTGTTCAGTCTTCACACTCTCTTGCCCTCTCCAGATCTAAACAAGACTTCATTGGCCTCTCTCTCCCCTCACTGCTGCTCAAAGAGCCGGCAGGATCCGTCCGCCGAGAAGGGAAGGATGCTTAACATTATCGCCGTCAGCGAGGGAGGGAATCCACTACCGGCGCTGCTGTTCACTTTCCACCCAGCGGCGGCGCGGGAGGGCCTCCGACCCCTTCTTCTTCGCCGTCGTCCCGTCACCCACCGAACCACACCCCAAGAAACTTAAGGTATATTTTACTTACTCCACATGCATTGCTCTAGCTGCATGTATACCATGAATCTAGGACGTGGTTCAAAGAGGAAAGGAGTGGGGGAAAGTAGTGGGTAAAGTTGTATATAGCATGAATCTAGGACGTGGTTCAAAGAGGAAATGATGGGGGAAAGTTGTATAGCAATAATCTCGGACGTGGTTCAAAGAGGAAAGGAATGGGGGAAAGTAGTGGGGAAAGTTGTATCGCATAAATCTAGGACGTGGTTCAAAGAGGAAAGGAAGGGGCGAAAGTACTAGTTCAAAAAGGAAAGGAAGGGACAAGGCTGTAGAGTTTGAGCAAGACTAGATTTGCTGCGCTCACATAGGGAAAGGTGTCTAAAGATAACAAAACTGGGACAAACACAAATATGCTCCTTGGTTTGTTTTTCTTTGTTGCAACAGACTATGCATGACCACAATACATCGGTAGATGCACATGGTGCTGGTGCGTCCACTGTCCCATGCAACTCAGCTGTTGTTAATCTATGGCCTTGTTTGGTTGAAAACTCCCTAGTCCCTACCTGCTTGGTTACAGGGACTAAACATGGACTAGAGGTTATTAAATGACATGATAAAAGACCATGTTACCCCTAGTAATGAACTAATAGAAACAAGGTGCGATGCGTGGCAGGGGCAACTGTTGGAAAAAGTGCCAAAAAGACTCCCTCGGGGTCTTCTTTCTTTAGTCCCAAAGGCCCACTTTTAGTCCCGAAAAGTCCCTCCTGTTTGGTTTAGATGTGACCAAAATGTCCCTGTAAACAAACACCCTCTAATAATGCCGCTGGAAAATTGATGCAATGCCAAAGTTAAAAGCAAATTACATGTTTAACGAATTTTATTGTTAATATAATCTCTATGTTAATATTAATCAATGCCACCCTTTGGGAAATGCTACTCTCTTGCTTTCTTTCCCATTTAGCTAAGGTAGATGCTTCTTTTTGTTGGCTTCTGTGTCATCCACCATTATTGACCACTAATTGTTTCCTTTGCACCTCTGTGTAAACAGGCTTATCTACTTCACCTCGTTGCCATTGTGACATTTTGTTGCACTGCACAAAACACTTTTTTTAAGAGTGTTTTGTGCAGTTCAACCAAAATGTCACACCGACAACGTTGCTTGATTGCTTGATCTTAGTGGAACTGCACAAGAGGAGATCTTACTTCCTATCCGTTAAGGTGAATTTGGTTCAGATCTTCTTCTTGTGAGTTGTTTGAATTCCGCATCATGAGAGGTCAGTACTAGCCTTCTTTCACATGATTCTGTAGTGTGCTTCCATATGTTGTGCTACTTGTATGATAATGTTGCTTGATTTTGGTGAACTGCACAAATGGAGACAAGACTTCCAATATGTATGTGCACCGTAATATCCCATTGAGGTAAGATAAGGATATTTCACAACTGCTGGCCTGTATTTTTCCACTTTCAACAGAAAATTAAGTTTAGTACTATACTTGTGCTCCCTAATTGACATGCCAAATCTTACATTGAAGGCGAAGCTTGTCTGTTATTGAACCAAGTGATGACGGGAAAGAACAAGCGGAAGAAAAACAAAAATCAACTCCCCGTGCTGTAATGAAGCACTGGAACTGTGATGACACAAGTAATGATATAGTTTTGCATCTTAATTTATTGCTATGGCTGGAACGCGCAATTGTTTTGCCACTGATTTGATGCCATACGTAATTATCTCTACTTGTGCAAACAGGGATATTCTTTGAAGATACCATATATTTTAGTGGAACTGCACAAGAAGTTGTTGGAAACATTGAACTAATCGAGGAGTATATAGTAACCATGGCCACCCCCGTAGATAGCAACAGATGGTTCCCGAGAAGTGCTTCATCTGTATGCTCTACACAATCAGCCTCCTGCAAAGGTTGGTACTCGCCCACTGATTTCATCCATATGATTGAGCTTTGTCATCTCTATTGGTGTTGTGCTACTGTTTATACACTGTCATGAAAAAGTGGTATTGTCCTTGGGAAATGCTTCATCTGTGCTGTTTTAAATATTTCCTTTCCTTTTTTTCAAGCAAATATGGATGCTAGCATTTAGTAGTCCTCTTTTCTTTGCACAACAGGATCATCTTCCTCTGAAGAATAATATGGAGTATGTGAAGTGACTAGTTCCGATTATGCCAGTATGAAGAAGCACTGTCTATCTTCTCATCAGAAGGAGCAGTTGAAGGATGGTTACATTACTTCCCATAAGACCAAACTAACTTCAGCTAAGAAGGACTGACAAATCTCCATTTTTTGCTGTGATGCGCGAGTACAATGTTGTTCTAGGATTCTTTCTGGTGAGTTACATTTTTCTAAAAGTGTGCTCTACATGGACCATGTATGTGCCTGTTGAAACTGTCAATTCATAGTACAGTTTGCTTTATACTAATCACTTTTTTGTATTTGTGCAAACAGGGGTGCTCAGCTTGATTTCAACAGGCACTGCACAAAATGTTCATGAATACATCGAATCATTCATTTCCACCACAAGAAAGGAGGTGCCCATAAGTTCAAGGCGTTGCAACATATAAGGGCGAAATCATACAAACTACGCGCGAATTTGGTTGATTTTTGTGGAACTGCACAAAAAGAACAGGTGGTTTATTTAGCAAGAGGTGCCATGTCAATGTCCGAAATGATGGCAAACCCTGCCCATTCCACAATCGTAGGCACTTGATATTTAAGAATGGACAACCTTGTCAAATTTTGCTCATTGATTTTAGCAAGATATGTGTTTGATATTTTTGAATGGGACGCCCTTTGCTGTCAGCAGCGTCAATCAATTTTTTCTTTATTCTTTAGTTGTGAAGTAAATATTGCCTCTGACATGTGAGTCGCTGAGATGCATAATCATCGATTGTTTTGAATGTTATCTATGAATTGTCAGGCATGTGTGTGTGATTGCAATGTACAGAAACGCTAAAAAGCTACTCAAACTCTTTGTACTCCTTCTGTTCCTTTTTACATTGCACATCCATCTATCCTCCTGAGGAGAAGTTTGTTTTGTTTCAAACTCCGATTCGGCATACTTTTTTGTATAAGATTGGTCAAAGTAGAGATACTTTGATTGCAGCAAAACTTGTATGCAGACTAGAAAGGACCGGAGGGAGTACATGTGAAACTGCTGCAAACGTGGTGATCACCCTGGGAATAATGCTAATACGTATTGTTTTGCATGTTCATCCAATGCCAGTGATACAAGAATTCGAAGTAAAAAGTGGTGTTTGTGGACGCATGCATCTCCCTGATGCAGAGGCCGGGGGTCATCCTCCTTTTCTAAAAAAAACTAAAAAGGGGTGCGCTGGAGGTATAATTAATTAACCGAAGCTACCCACTTGTGTCCCGCTGAGACGAACAGAAGCTTCAGTGACTTAACCGCAGGTGTAGTTGTGAAACTGACAGGTGCACCAGCAGTTAAGTAGAAGCAGCGTTCTTCTCCAGCGCAGCTCTCCGACTCCACGTCGCCGCCAAGAAGCTAACCGGCCGTCAATGGTCAACCCGCCTAGCTTGGCTTCAACTGGAGGGTAGCAGCGGTGGCCTTACTTGGACCCGAGCGGCGGCGACCTACCGTGTTCTACTCTTCCTCGTTTTCTATGTAGCGCGGCCTCGTTGGCAGCAGGGCGGGGCCTCGGCAGAGCCGGCGATGTCCTTCGTCTCATTGCCGGCAGGCGGCGCCTCAGCGGAGCGGTGGAAATCCTCCCCCACGTTGCCGGCAGGGTGGGGCTTCGGCTGAGCCGGCGATGTCCTCCGCCTCGTTGTTGGCGGGGCAGGGCCTTGGTGGAGCCGGCGGTGTCCTCTGCCTCGTTGTTGGCACCGCGGGGCCTCGACGGAGCAGGGCGTCATTGATGCCAGCGGAGCGGGGACTCGTCGAAGCCGGCATTGTCCTCTGCCTCGTCCTCGGTCTCGCCAAACAACGCCTCGCCCGCTTCATCGCCCTCTTTGCTAGCCTCTTTGTAGGCGGCCACAGCCTCCGCCACCCGCATGCGGTACCGCCAGCGCTCGACGCGGCCCTTGAGGGCGGAGCGGTACAAGTCGAGAAGCGCCTCCTGCTCCGCCCGCTCCGCGGTGATCTGCTCCTCCGCCTGCAGGTGATCCTGGAGGAGATGGTGGTTGTAGGCGGCGTCAGCCTGCGCCTCCCGGAAATGCTCCTCACGCATCTGCCTCACCCTGTGCATATATTGGGCACGGGCCTTGCCGATGGTCATGGTGCAATGCACTGGCGAGGATGGCGCGGAGGAGGGGGTTGGCGCCGGATCATCGACTACCATGTTATCCATTGGGACGTCGTCGTCCTCCGGCTGCCTGCCGCCCAGCCGGTCGACAGTAATGGCTGCCATCACCTTGTGGACCATCGTCTGCCCGTCCCGAAGAGTGCTGGAGCGCGAGGAAGCCATGGTGGACAGTAGTGGTGTGGACAGGAGAAAGCGAACGGATGCGGATGACTGCGGCTATGGCCGGCGTAGAAGTTTATATAGCAATGGTGGGCGGGCGGAGGGACGGACGTGTGGCGCCGGAGTAGCCACCTCGGCAACCGCGTATCATTAATGTGTGCGGCAGAGGGACGGATGGACGACACTTGTGTCGTTTGAAGGCGGAGTAATCGCCTGCACCGGGAAGCGGGGCGGCCGGCGCTGACTGTTTCGGGCAGAAAGCGCGCGCGGGCGAGGAGATGCTTTACTTGGATAGGATGACAATGGAGACCCACCAGGTCCATAGCCTCACGTACGCAAGTGTCTCCTTATTATATATATGTGTGTGTGTATATATATATGTATATATATGTATGTATATATATAAAACTATAATTTATTTTGCTTCCTTCTAGTTTCCTGACATCACGGTCCCACACCATTGTCAACCTATGTACTCCTTCCTTTCCGGTTTATAAGGCTCAATTTCGTTGTTTTCCATCACATGTTCAGATTCCAAGGTGCATTAAATCATTGCATGCAAGTATTAAGAGAAAACTGACCAATGCATGTACTTTAGGCATGCATGCATTGCAATTAATGCATTGATAAACATAATTTTTTGAGGATAACAAGAGCATTAATTAGGTGCTTTTGCAAAACTACAAAAAGTATTCCACCACTCGCCATCTACCTTGATTGGTGAGATTTTTGAATTGAGCATTATAAACCGGAAAGGAGGGAGTAGTCAATAAACGAGAGAATTGCACAAGAAGCGGAAGACAGCTGGGACCAAGCAGCTCGAGCACTGTAGAGTTTTTCGATGTTTACCCCAGATATTAATTTTTCTCCTCTGAACAACAACAAAAACATCGCTGCAGGTATTAACTGGGCGGGCTGTGGCCCGTCTAGACCAGGCCAGATATCCAGCCCAGATATTAATCTTTTTCAAGCTGAAAATGGCTAGCCCAGCTATTCTTTTTTTAGGAATACCCAGGCAAGGTCAAGTTGTTATTCTCCGCCCCGCTGGGCTACAAATCTTTCCTAGGAGGGATGCATTAGGCTTAACAAGAAAATGGGCTTTAAGAAATAATAAATGGGCTTTAAGAAATAATAAAAATTGGGTAGTAACTATAAAAAAATGCATGAAACAGTGATTACTTTATAAAATATTATTTTTGGAATATTGAAAGTTTTAATTTCATTAATTGTTGCGAGCGCAATGTTTCGTTGGATTTTTACTTAATATAAATTTATATTGAAATTGTATTTAATCTGACTAGAAATTTCGGGATAAAAATATTCGGATCCCATCAAAGTGTGGGAAATTTTATTGAATTCTGTTTTGAACGGTTGGTTGAAATGTGCTGTACTTTTAACAAGCTGTAAATGGGTTGTAGTAAATTCCATTAGAATTCAAAAATGGGCTACACATTCTTACAAATCTCAAATGGGCTATAAGTTCTCTGCCACACACTTCTGGCCTTACTAAGTTGACGCGTCCCCTAAAAAAACAGAGTTGACGCGTATGCAAGGCTTTGTCAACTTATAGTCAACACACGGTTCTAGCAGCAGTGGCCGTTGGATGTCCATCCAACGAATGCCGTGCTTCTTCTTCAATCTTGGATATTCTAGCTTCACCCGCCCAAAAAATGATTCCTCCCCCTAACATCTGGGGCGCACCATTTCGGAAGCTGACCTATGGGCCTACTAAGTTGACGTACCAAGGGCTTTGTCAACTTAGTCAATATAAAAGATTCTAGCTGCAGTGACCGTACGATGTCCATCCAACGGCCGTCGTGCTTCTTCAACCTCTGGTCTTGTTGCTCCAGCCGCCCAAAGCAGCGCCAGTCGTGCCGCCTGCTCCTGCCTCCCGTGGCCGGCTATGCTGCCGCGGAAGCCTAACCGCCCACTACTACTCCCACCGCTGGCCAGGCCATCCCTCCACTCACCCACACCCCCTGTTATTCTGCGGCGACGGCAGCGCAGCCGAACCAGTGAACCCTCGTACTCTTCTCCGTGTGTGCATCCATTGCCGCGTCTTCCCAAGCTCCGCGTCGTGCCCTTCCTAGGCCTCGCCGTTGTCCACCGCCGTGGTGCTCTCGGCGCGGCGTGGTCAACATGGTCAAGGAACAACTTCCATCGGACGTGGACTGTACATGGAGAGGCTGATAGCTGGGTCCACGGCAGCCGCAAGGAAGTGCCTCCTTATTACGCACAAAATAATTATTCCTCCACATAACAGCGGGGACCCACCGGATGGGCCACCGTATTTCGCAAAAAAAATGATTCGCCTCCTGACTGCTGGGACCCACGAGCTAGATCTTCGCACGGAAGGAAGTGCGTCCGAAAAAAAATGATTCGCCCCCGACTGCTAGGACCCACCAGCTACACCTTCACACGCAAGGAAGTGTGTCCAGGCAAAAGAAAACGATTCGCCCCCCTGACTGCTCGGACCCAGCAGCTACACCTTCGCACGCAAGGAAGTGCATCCGGGAAAAACCGATTCACCCCCCTGACTGCTGGGACCCAGCAGCTACACCTTCGCACGCAAGTAAGTGTGCCGGGGAAAAAAAAGAAACAATTCGCCCCCTGACTGCTGGGACCCACCAGCTACATCTTCGCAGTCAAGGAAGTGCCTGACAGTCGGGACCCACCTGGTCGAAGCGTACGTAGTGTTTTCATCCTAGTCGCGAACATGTACCTACATACTGGTCGACGTAGAGGCGCACATGTGTCATAGTAGAGGCGCGCACGTGTCGTAGTAGAGGCGCGCACGTAGCATGTACACGTACGTACAGCGGCCAGGGTGCAAGAAAAAAAATACGGCCATGTATGTGTACATACGGGCGGGGTCTCGAACGCCTAGTCGCGCATACGTACGGCGAGGACTCGTGTTCTTGGGGAGGCAACGGAATGCGTTGTGTTCACGGGGAGGCAACGGAATGCGCCGTGTTCCTGGGGAGGCAACGGAATGCATGTGTTCATCGGGAGGCAATGGAATGCGTTGTGTTCATCGGGAGGCAATGGAATGCGTGGGAGTCAACCGACTTGGACGGAACAGGCAATGGAAACGAGGCTTGGCGTATCGCAGAACAGAGGAAACGGCCTTGTGTTTGACCGGCCACGTTCGGAACGGGGTCCTGTTGATCGGGAGGGGTGTGGCGTACCGCAAAACGGAGGAAACGGACTTCCTACGGTAGAAACGGGGGTCCAGTTGATTGGGAGGGGTGTGCCGTACCGCAAAACGGACGAAACGGACTTGTGTTGGAGCGCTATGGTCAAAACGGGGGGGAGGGGTGCGGTGTACCGCAAAACGAGACTCCACGGGATACTGTTCATCTCCACCGTTGACCTCCTCCAGCCTCCACGGGCTCCTGTTCATCCAGCCTCCACCGCACGCTACTCCACTAGCTACTATTCAACCACCCCTCCACCGTCTACTGTTCATCCGGCCCTCCACCGTCTACTATTCATCTAGCCCTCCACACCACGGGGTCCTGTTCAACCACCCCTCCACGGCCACCCCTCCACTGTCTACTGTTCATCCAGCCCTCCACACCACGGGTTCCTGTTCATCCAGAGGCAACGCCACCGCTCACTGTTCATCCAACCCCCCCCCCCCCCCCGCAACACTCACTGTTCATCCAATCGATCGGCTTCAGTTAGCAGCAGTAGCGAAAGAATCGCTTCATCGGGTTCAGTTAACAGCCATCGACCGATCCCTCAGGTTCAGTAACGCGGAGCCTGCAGTGCAATCGCTCGGGTTCAGTTAGAGCCCAATGCCTCGCTCGGGTTCAGTTAGAGCCAACGCCTCACACACACGTGCGTACGTACGATAGAAACGCGCATCGCTCGGCCCCCGACCTCCCACCGTAACCGGCAACTCCCCAAAATTTTCCTACCCCTCGCTTCTACCACGGTTTTTTCCGTCATGGAAGGCCCAAAGAATGTCTTGCCGCTGCGTCTCCGGCCCGCCCAGGATGAAAAGCCCATTTTCTGTCATGATTTTTTGTCATAGAAGTAGGATCCCACCACATCTATGATTATACCAGGTTTTGTCACAATTATCGTAATAGAAGTGTCATATGTATGACAGAATTTTTTTCGTTCGGCCCAAAATGTCATGGATGTGTCTTTTTTTTTGTAGTGGAGGGCGGCGACGTGGCCATGCCGGACGTCATCGTGCCCCCGCCACCGCTGACAGGCGCAGTGCAAGACAGGCAGCCGCCCGCCCCGCCGGTGCCACCAGCCGGGAACGAGGTGGTGACGGACCATACTCCTGAGGTCCGCACACCCATGCACCGCCGTCTTCTGAAGGCAGCCTCGACACCGAGGCCGCTGGAGGCCGGTGTCGCGAGTTCGTTGGTCCCCGACACCGAGGCGACCAGTGCCGCGCCCGCCGGCTGGGTACGCGAAGGCGGGACAGGAGCTTTGAACCAGGCGGCCCTCGACGTCCAGGCCAAGCTCCGGGCTGAAGCTGAAGCCCTCAAGCGATGCAACGAGGTGTTCCTGGATTCACGGGCAGCCATCCGAGTAAGTTTCTTACTTCTCTTTTATTTTTGATCTTCTTGTTTCCTTCATGGGGGCGCGCCAGCGCACCCACTGGGTGTAGTCCCCAAGTTTCGGGCCGGCTGCTGAGCAGGCGGTCCGGAACTTTAACTTGCAAGCATCGAATGCTAACTTCTTCTGTCATCCTTATCGCAGGATAACCACAATCTTCATGCGGCCACCTTCAACTCCGGAGTCCGGAAGCTGGAGAAGCAGACCGCCAACTTGTCCGAGAGCCGGAGTAAGTTTTGACTTCCTTTCTTCGCGGCGGCGCGTTGGCGCACCCGCGGGATGTAGTCCCCGAGATTCGGGTCGGCTGCTAAGCAGTCGGGCCGGATCTTTCCAGTGACTTTATTTTTGTTGATAGCTTCTTTCTCTGCGGGGGCGCGATAGCCCACCCCGCGGGTTGTAGTGCCTGAGATTCGGGCCAACTGCTGAGCAGTCGGGCCGGATCTCCCCGGCAACTGTGTACCTTCTTTGTTGATTAATTGATGTTCTTTCCCTTTTGCAGAGGCCAACGCCGCCTTGCAGCAGCAGCTGGGTGAAGCTAACACTACACTGCGCGGCAAGGAGGCGGAGTGCAGCAAGCTGGCCGAGGAGCGTGACCGACTGGTCACTCAGCACGCGGAGCAGTCGGAGGCCCTCAAGACGGTTCGGAGGGAGGCGAAGACGAAGGAGACCAGCCTCCTTGCTGAATTTGAGATCGAGCCCTCCGCCTGGGCCGACAAGGAGGCACAGCTGACTACCTACTTCAGCAGCATTGAGGACCTGGTCGATGGTAAGCCTCTTCTTCTTTTCTTTCTTGCTTTGAGTCGCCGGCCCTTGTTTAGGCCGACTGCTAGCTTCTGACCTTTGGCTTTTCTCGCACCTCGTTCAAATAGACTTCTTCCCAGGGCACTCCGTCGCCGCGAACCAGATCATCGAGGCGCAACGCCAGGAGCGGAGAGCAGAAGGCGTGCAGATTGCCGCCGACGCCCGCCGGACCCTCAACGAGGAGCTCCTTAGCATCCAGGCCCACCTTCGGCCGACCCATCAGATGTTGCGCCGCCTTCAGCGCATCGGGGCCCAGGCGATCTCTGCTCTCTGGCCAGGCGTGCAGGCTCCACGCACTCCCCATCGGACTGCCGGCTGCCTGGAGGTGGCGGCCGGCCGCCTAGAGTCCTGGAAGGGTTCTATGACCCGGGCTGGGGCGCGCCGAGCCCTGGAGTTCGTCAAGGCGTGGTACCCTGGGCTGGATCTAGCCCAGCTGACCATGTTTCGACTGGAGGCGCAGGAGGAGCTAATGGTGGTGGAGGCCGACCTTGTCAGCAGGGCAGCGGCGATCGCCGACTACACTAACACCAGCGTCTTCATCCCGGAAGTGGTTGAAGAGGGTGCCGAAGTGCCGCTGGAGTGGCTCGGGCTAAACCCAGAAGAAAGCAAGGACTCGGCTGAGGAAAGCGAGGAGGACGCGCCGGAGGTCGGAGTGGATGGCCAGCCTCAGCCTGACCAGGCCTCGAGCAACGACCCGTGCTCCAATGCGCCGACTGCTGCTGGAGGCGGCAAGGTGGAGACCGACCAGCCGCCCGTTCCATCGACGGACACCACCGACTCTATCATCCAGCCGTCCACTGCCCCAACTGGTGCCACCGACCCTGCCATCCAGCCGGATCCCTCTGGTGCACCAATCGGCACCGCCGACTCCACCATCCAGCCGGATCCTTCTGCTGCACCAACCGACACCGCTGACTCCACTGTCCAGCCGGATCCTTCTGCTGCCCCTTAGGGTGTTATCTTTTTCTTTTTCTGCTCAATAGTCTGGACAAACTTTGATTAAATTTGCAAAATTCCACCCGCGGGGTGTATATCAAACTCTGTTGAATGTTGGCCAGTGGGCCTTTATCTATGTAAATATTTTTGTCGCAATTCATGCTTTGCTTTTTTGGCTTCTGACTTTTCTTGCTTTCCGCTCCTTGCTTTTTTCCTTTGCCGCCCTCCCTTGGCTATTCTCTTGCCATCCTGAACAGCTGCTCTGCGGACTGTGGCTGGGTCGAGTACTTAGCTTTTTGTGGGAGTGCAAGTACTTAGCCATTTGGAGTGTCGGCAAGGCAAGCAGAAGCCAGCGGAAAAGGCGGGATGCCGGCCTCAGCTATATGCGTACTTTCCATAGCCATTTTTCATGTGGGAATTGTCTTGCAACCCCTGTCAGCCGTACGGTCACTCTGCGAGCTGCGGCTTCTGACAGGGGAAGTTTCTGGTGCCGACTCACTACTTGTCCGGCTGCAGGAGGCCGCATATAACAGAAGGCGGCGAGCCTCCGGGCCGACTGGTCGAACCTGGTGCCAGGCGGAACAATAAAACAACAGACACTCATAGGTATAACACTTATCATATAGATAAACGAGGGTAGTCCCCGAGTTCTTCTCGAGGGACCCGGAGTCTTCGTACTTAATACAAAAGATAGCGTGATACATACTGCTTTCAACTGTAAAACCTCCAGAGGAGGTTTGCGTTCCATGGCCTCTCCGTCTCTTTGCCTGAGTCGTCTCTTTTGCGTGCTCTGGGCTTCTGAGCGTCAATCAGGTAGTAGGAACCATTGCCCAGCACTTTGCTGATGATAAAAGGGCTTCCCAAGGTGCTGAGAGCTTGTGTTGGCCGGCTGTTCACTGGTCAGCTAAAGCACAAGGTCTCCCTCTTGGAAGGATCTTGGTTTCACCTTACGGTTGTAGTATCGGCGCAGACTCTGCAGGTAGATGGCGGACCAGCTGAGTGCCAACAGCCGGCCATCTTCCAGCAATCCGACGCCGTCTTCTCGTGCCTCCTTGGCGCCCCCCTCGGTGTACATGGTGACTCATGGGGAGTCGAACTCTATGTCCGTCGATATGATGGCTTCATCTCCGTAGACAAGGAAGAAGGGTGTGAAGCTGGTTGACTTGTTCGGAGTTGTGCGCAGGCCCCGAAGGATGGCCGACAACTCATCGAGCCAGGAGCCGGCTGAACGCTCTAGAGGCTCGACCAGTCGGGGCTTGATGCTGGACAGAAGGAGGCTGTTTGCTCGCTCTACTTGGCCGTTTGACTGCGGATGGGCAATGGACCCTAAGTCCAGTCGGATGCCCTGCGTCGCACAAAAACAAGCCAAGGATCCTTTGGCGAAGTTTGTGCGGTTGTCGGTGATGATGCTATGTGGTATGCCGTACCGAGTGGTGATGTCGGCGATGAAAGTCACGGCAGTCGGCCCGTTCAGCTTCTTGATTGGCTATCTATCCACTTGGTGAACTTGTCCACAACGACAAGCAGATGATTCATGCCGCCTTGAGCCGTCTTGAATGGCCCCACAATGTCCAACCCCCAAACAGCAAAGGGCCAGGCAATGGGGATGGTCTTGAGTGCAGAAGCCGGTAAGTGTGGCTTGGAGCGGAACTTCTGACACCCTTTACATTTCTGGACCAACTCTTTCGCGTCTTCTAGAGCAGTTGGCCAGAAGAAACCATGGCGGAAAGCTTTGGCAACAAGCGATCTTGAAGCCGCATGGTGACCACATTCGCCTTGGTGGATATCTTTGGGGATTTCTTAACCTTGGTCTGGCTCCACGCAGCGCTGGTACTCACCAGTGACATTGCACCGTACCAGTTCTTTGTTGACTATGGTGTATGCTACTTCCCGCTGTTGCACTTGTCGGGCTAGAATCTCAACACTCGGTAGCTCTTTGTTCACCAAAAAGTTGGGGATGGGTTGAGCCCATGAAGGTGCTCCTATTTCTTCAACTGCCACGACTGCAACTTGTACAAGAGCGGTTGGCCGGGAGGCGGCAGGTTGGAGTTGGATGCCGCCTACTAAGTTGAAGAAGTCCCCGGGCCGACTACTTCAGTCCTCGGGCCGGGTTCTGAAGTCCTCGGGCCAGGTGCCACGGCTGCAGTTCTCGGGCCGCCTGCTGAAGTTCCCGCTCCAGCTTCCTGGGCCCTCAAGTCAGATCCAAATGCTTCAGGAGGGGCCGGCATGAAGATGGAGTCGGACTATGGTGATGGCTTGACAGACGGCTTAAGGAGGCGTTGTAGGGCGACGCCGGCTGGTATCGCTTGCCAGGTGGAGCTGATCCGTGCCAAGGCATCTGCTTGCTTGTTCTCATTTTTTGGCACGTGGAGGAACTCGCACCTGTCAAAATATCCACTGAGTTGCTGTACGAGGAAGCGGTAGCTTGCCATGTTTGCATCCTTGGCATCCTAGTCGCCTGAAGACTGCTGGACCACCAACTCGGAGTCACCATAGCATAGGATCCGGCGAATGCCGAGTTCCTTGGCAAGCCGGAGTCCATGTCTGAGTGCCTCGTACTCAGCTACGTTGTTGGACGCAGCAAAGTGGATTTGCAGTACATATGTGAGCTTGTCGCCTTTGGGAGAGGTGAGGACGATGCCGGCTCCCAGACCGGTTCGCATTTTTGAACAATCAAAATGCATCCGCCAATAGGTAGAGTCTGGCGCTGGCGGCAAGTACTGGGTCTCGGCCCAGTCGACGAGGAAGTCGGCCAGTGCTTGTGACTTGATGGCGGTGCGAGGCTGGTAGTAGATGGTGTAAGGGGCTAGATCAATGGCCCATTCGGCCACTCGGCCTAACGCATCTCGGCTTCCAATGATCGCAGCAAGCGGAGCAGTGCAGATAACAATAATTGGGTGCTCTTGGAAATAGGGCTTCAGCTTCTTGGCAGCAAAGTGCACGCGATAACACATATTCTGATAGTGGGGGTAGTTTTGCTTGGAGGCGGATAGCACCTCACTCAGGTAATATAGCAGCCTCTGGACCGGCAATGCTCTGCCCTCCTCCTTGCATTCCACCACTACGACTGTGCTGACGACCCGACTGGTGGAGGCGATGTAGAGGAGCATGGGCTCTTTATCAGTCGGAGCCACCAGGATAGGCGGGGTGGTCAACATCTTTTTGAGCTAGAGAAAACCTTCGTCTGCCTTGTCGTTCCACTCAAAAAAGTGGTCCACTTCATGAGTTGGTGCAGGGGAAGGACCTTCTCGCCCAACCGACTGATGAAACGACTGATTGCTGCCAGGCAGCAAGTGAATTTCTACACATCCAGCAGTCGGGTGGGCACCTCCATCTTCTCAATGGCCTTGATCTTCACAGGGTTGCACTCTATGCCGTGCTCCAAGACCAGGAAGCCAAGAAGCTGGCTGGTTGGTACTCCGAAGACACACTTCTCCGGGTTGATCTTGATCTGGAATCGGCGCAGGTTCTCAAAAGTCTCCTTGAGGTCTTCCAGCAGCGTGCCATGCTTCGCCATATTCACCACCACATCATCCACATAAACATGGGTGTTTCTGCCGAGTTGCTTGAGGAGACACTTCTGCATGCAACGCTGAAACGTGGTGCCGGCATTTCGCAAGCCAAATGTCATGGTCAGGTAGCATAAGGCTCCAAATGGCGTGATGAAGGCGGTCTTCTGCCGGGTTCAACTTGATCTGATGGCACCCTGAGTACGCATCCAGAAAACTCAGCAGCTCGCATCCGGCTATTGAGTCTATCACTTGGTCGATTCTTGGCAAGGCAAAGGGATCTTTCGGGCAAGCTTTGTTGAGGCTGGTATAATCAATGCACATGCGCCACCGCTTATTCTTCTTCAGCATAAGAACTGGGTTGGCCAACCATTCTGGAAAGAATACTTCCATGATGAAGCCGGCTGCTAGAAGCCGGGCTATCTCTTCTCCGACAACTCTTCTCTTCTCTTCCGACAGGTGGCGCAAGGGCTGCCTGACCGGCTTGGCATGAGGTCGGACATGTAAATTGTGCTCGGCGAAATCCGTCAGAACACCTGGCATGTCTTTGGGAGACCATGCAAAGATGTCCCGATTCTCACGGAGGAAATCGACGAGCTCGCTTTCCTATTTGTTGTCAAGGTTTGCACCTATCACAGGGTGCCTCTCCGGGTGCTCCAGGTCCTAGGGTATCTTCTTTGTTTCCTTCGCCTACTTGAACGAGCCCTCAACTTCCGACTCCTTGGGGATGGGTAACATTTCCGGCTTCTTGCCTGCCATCGCCACAACCCGGTCAAGGAGCCGCTTCTCAGCTGCAATCACAAGGGACTCGGCCAGCCGGCTGCTATCCGCGATGCAGGCGGACGACTTCTTGTAGTCTTCGACTACGGTGAGGATCCCCTTGGTACTCGGCATCTTCATCTTGAGGTAAGCATAGTGGGGGACCGCCATGAACTTGTCCAGGGCAGGCCGACCAAGCAGCGCATGGTAGGGTCTCTCAAGGTCCACCACTTCAAACCAAACTGGCTCATGGCGGAAATGATTCTTGTCTCCGAAGAGAACATCAATTTGGGTCTTGCCGATTGGTGAGTAGGAAAGGCCAGGGACTATGCCATGGAATACAGTCCGACTGGGATGGAGCTGCTTCCGCTTGATTCCCAACTTCTCCATTGTGTAACGGTACAGGATATTGATGCTGCTGTCCCCGTCTATCAGGACTCTGGAAAAACGAGCTGCCTGCCTCTCTGTTGCAAATGTAGCATCTAGGACCAGGGCATAGGGGCCAGGGGAGGGCATCACCTCCGGGTGGTCGGCCCTGCTCCAACGGATGGTCTTCTCAGACAAATGCATGAATTCTGGAGTATCTGATGCCACCGCTTGTACTTCTTGCTGTTGCAGCCATCTGCTGCGCCTATCATCGGCTGCACTAGTGAACACAACGTAGGCTCCGTGCTCCTCAGGATACTCATCTTGTATGGCACCGACTGGCCGAGTCACCAGCTGTTGGGGTGGAGGAGGCCGCGGGCCGGCAGGCGGAGGAGGAAGGAGTCCATCTGCCTTGGCGATTCTGGTGAGCCAATGGCACTTCCGAGTGGTTTGATTGGATGGCTTCGTGCCACTCTGGAACTTGTAGGGTGCATCAAGGCTCTGCTCGTAAGAGAAGGCAGGCAACCAATTGGCTTGCCGCCCTTCTGACACTTGGGCGCTGGCTGTCCTTCCGGCTGCTGTTCTTCGACTGTCGCCACCTGCCGGCTCGTGGAAGCCGGCTACGTGACCTTGCGCTTGTTGTCGCTTGGTTGCTGTCACCGACTGGTGTCACCGGCCAGAGTCTGAGGAGCCTGAGGAGCCACCTTGCCAGATGCATCAACTAGGATCTCCGCCTTCATGGAAGAGTCGGCCGTGGCGTGCTTGTCGGCAATGATTAGTAGTTCGTCAAGAGTTGCAGGCTTGTCGCAGAGAATTCGGTGCTTGAGGCGGGCGCCTCCTCGGCACCCGGCGGTGAAGTATTCGATTGCCTGCACCTCGTGCATGCCTTCACAGGAGTTGCGCAGCTCGGCCCAGCACGTGAGATACTCGCGAGTCGATTCGCTGGCCCTTGGATGCACAAGGAGAGTTCCCGAGGCTTGGTAGGCCGCTTGTATGTGCTGGTGAAGTTGCAGATGAAGGCTTCAGTGGAATCAACCAAGCTGTTGATGCGGCGGGGCTTCAAGATGTGAACCCACGTCCGGGTTGTGCCTTGAGGCATGAGTGGGACATACTTCACATCAATGCGCTTGTTGCCGTTCGCTATGCTGACGGCCGTACTTGGGCATATCTCTTGGGAGTGTGAACCCTCTGGGGAAAGGCTAATCTCGGATTTGGGGGCCGAACCAGGGCGGGCCCAACAGATTTTCTTCTTCTAACGCCAGGGATCGGTTGAGGTGGTCGATCCGATGGCGGGCGTCGTTCTCTCCGACTCCCTCTCGGCAACCAAGGCGGTCGAAGAGTGTTGGGTGCGTGACAGGTGGCGGAGTGGGATGCCTCTCTCCATGAGGCGGAGGGGGAGGCGGGTCGCCTCGGCGCTCCACTGCTCGAGGGCGGCCGTCGGCGTCACGCTCGATGGAGAGGTGAGTCCGACTGTGGCTGGCAGCCGGCTCATTGCCTCTTCTTCCGCGGGCGCCACCAGTCGGCGTCCATGATGTCGCGCCATGGTCCTGGCGAAGGGGCGGTTCGTCGTTCTACAGGACGGGCTCTTCGGCGCGGTATTCGGCTTTGTGCTGCGTGGTGGCCGCGTCTAGGATCTGCTGGACTCGCTCCGTCATGTGGCGACGCTCGTTGCCCTCATACTTGTCCAGCTCATCCGTCACCGCCTAGGCAGCCCGAATGTTCTCCGCAGGCGTGGCGTAGACGGGGGGTTCCGTCCCGAACATGCTGGCGACTATCGCGCCACGCTGCCGGGTCGAGCCGATGTGGCTAGGACCCTCAGGAGTCGGCGTGCCACCAACGGCCCGGTCCATCTCGCGCCGGTAGGCGTCCGAGAGACATCGCACGTTGGCCAGTCGGCCAACGCTATCGAGGAGCTGGACGTGGCGTGCTTCCACCGTCTCAGCGTCTGCGTCTTCTGGGATGGGCGCTGACATGTCTCGCAGCACCGCATCGAGTGGGTCTCGAACGCCTCCGTCCGAGTGCTCTCCATTGTTGATGACAAGCACCTCCGTGACGGTGCTCCCACCGCTGTGCTCGCGAGGAGGCGGCTCGTCATAGACCACCACATTGGTGGGGAATGCGTCAAGCGATGCCGTGTCGGAGTCGACGATCATCGGGTCGGTGGAGCCAACAGACTCCAGGTCCACAGCAGGCTCGCTTGTGACGTGAAGCTAATCGAGGAGGCTGACGAGGCAGCTCTTGGGGTAGCCGGTGCCTGCATCAGAGGCCGGCTCTTGGAGAGGCGGATCTCGCCAACAAGGTCGGCGAGGCAGCTCACCGCTTAGGCGATCTCCGTGCCATGCAGCGCATCGATGCTGTCGCCGTCGGGCATGCTGGGCTGGCTTCGCTCGCCAGGAAGGAACAAGGTTCCGGTCCAGAGCAGGTCTCCGGAAGACGGTGCACCTCGCCCCACGGTGGGCGCCAAATGTCGGGGGTTGGGTGCGATATATGCCAACAGATGGCTTATCATGGTGGGAGCGAGTAGAACGTCGCCGGTGCCTGGAAGCGGGATAAGATGTAGACAAGAACGCTGGTGCACTTTACCCAGGTTCGGGGCTGTCCTAGGAGATAACACCCCTAGTCCTGCTGTGCGGGCTCTCCGCATGATCACTAAGGCACAAGTGATACAATGGTGCTCCTTGAGCTGTGTTCTAGAGGTAGAAGGAGGCAAGGCTAGCTCTCTTCTTCCTCTAGGGAGTGGCTAGTTCTAATGGGGTGGGAACCCTTTGCATGGGTGCCCTGTGGGGGAATATAGGCCTAACCCCCAGGGGTACAATGGTAATCTCACCGGGTGCTGGGCCTGGTTGTCAGTGTCTCTGGTCGCTAGCTTCTTCGCCGGCCGCTGGGGCCCGCTGCCTGGTGGGCCCCGCCGACTGGTCTGGTACGGAGCCGACAGGCCGCTCCCTCCACTGGCGGGTCTGGTCGGTGGCTTATCTCTATAGCCGTGCTGCTAATGACGCAGGCTTGGTCAGTAGAGTGTGGCTACAATCCCGCTGCCTGGTGGGAGATCACTGTAGCCACACCATGTCTTATTTGGTTGATGGTGCACGGGTCCCAAGGGAGGAACTGTCCGCCTACTAGAGGCCGGTCTCCCTCAGGTCCGGCTTGTCTGGCTTCTGTCGTCTTCCGGGCTCTCACTGCCTGGTAGGTCCCGCCGCCTGCAGGCCGTACCGACAGGTCGTCGTGGGGAACAGGACTCCGCATGTCAGTAGTGATGTCGAGGGGGGAGTGGTAACAGTGCCGCGCCGTGCGGAGGTCTCCGCCTGTACGAGGCAATGTAGCCATGCCCAGCCGGGATTCGGGGATGAGGGACTACACTGTAGCCTCACCCTGTCTTGTCCTCTTGATGAGGGGCACGGACTTTGAGGGTGCTGGGTGGCCGCCTGCCAGACGCTGGCCTCTCTGGAGGCCGTCTGCTAGGAGCCGGCCGATCTTGGTGCCGTCTGCTGATGCTTGGCCGTCTTCGGGCGGCCGGCTGTTAAGCCAGCCAGCCACCGGAAGGCGGCGCTTCATTACGAGGTTTCGTGGGGCGAAGCCGGCCCAAAGTCTTGACAGGTTCAGGGGCTCGGGTGAGGCTACCCATGGCCCATTACTCTGACAATGTGTGATGCTAGTGATTATGCTGTAGGTGCTGTTCTAGGGCAAAGAGTTGATAAGGAATTAAATGTTATCCAGTATGCTAGTAAAACTCTTAATACTGCCCAGAGAAATTATGCTACTACTGAAAAAGAATTCTTAGCAGTTGTATTTGCATGTGATAAGTTCAGACCTTATATTGTTGATTTTAAAGTTACTATTCACACTGTTCATGCTGCTATTAAATATCTTATGGAAAAGAAAGATGCTAAACCTAGACTTATTAGATGGGTTCTCTTGCTCCAAGAATTTGATTTGCATATTATTGATAGAATTGGAGCTGAGAACCCCCTTGCAGACAACTTGTCTAGGTTAGAGAATGTTCTTGATGACCCACTACCTATTGATGATGGCTTTCCTAATGAACAATTAGTGGCCATTAATGCTTCTCATACTGCTCCACGGTATCACTACTAGGGAAAAGCCTAGCAGCAGCGCGGGTTTTGGGCCTATCAGTAGCGCGGGCAGGAGCGCTACTGATAAGGCGCTACAGCTAATGCTTAGCAATAGCGCGTCTTGACCGACGCTACTGCTAAATTGACTTAGTAGCAGCGCTTCTTCAGAACATCGCTACTGGTAGTTAGTAGTAGCGCTTCTCCTTACCCGCGCTACTACTATTATTTAGTATTTTATTTCTTTTCTTTTTCATGCTGTATTCATACACCTTTACACAAGTTTTCATACAACAGGAATTTAGAGATTGTTTTTACATCATAATGAGTTATTACATCATGGGGTGAAAGAACCGTGGACTAGTTTCAAGTGGATGTCCATCCACTTGAAACTAATCTGCGGTTCTTTCACCCAATGATATAATAATATCATCATCATCATCATCATATCATTAACAACTTAGCATCATAATACTTCATTGTCATATAACACCTCCTCAATATCATCCTTTTCATCATTGACATCACATAAAACCTCCTCAAGATCGTCATTATCAACTCTAACACATTACCACATAATAAACATATTGTACCTCATAGGACCTATTACATTCGATTAAGACCTACTACATTTTCTAAGGTAAAATAACAAAAAACAAGATAGCCCATGACTCTCCATTATGGAGAATGGAGATTAGCCTGTCTCCTATTCTTGCCTTTCGCTGAATTTTACTTCCAAGAACCTCCTTGTGAATGTCCATACATTTCTTCCATTCTCTGATGATCATGTGTTCACGGGTTTTAGAAATCCGATATGCACAGGTGAGCTCCGTAGATTTACCTAGCAGTATGTTCAGAACTGAGAGGCGACAATGCAGAGACATCAGATGAGGCACACAATCCATCGGGAGTTTCTGTTGAAAAACATAATAATAACTTCGTAGTTAGCAATGATGTACTAGTTTTAGAAGTATGCAAAAAATGCACGGATGTCGTAATAGTAAAAAATCTTGCCAGGGTATCTCTAGAGAAGTTATCATTGTTCAACACATGCACTAGTGGCACGTATTGACCATAATTTGGAGGAGTTTGATAATAGTCATTGTAATTCTCAAGAAGAGTACAAAATGCGATCAGATGATTTTTCTCCTTATACGTTAATTGGGTGCCTTCGGTGTAGAGGGTTTTATCTACCATCTTCCGCACAGTCTTTGAAGAATCAAAATAAGCTGTCAATGGAAATAAGCTATCAACTATTTTGAAATAAACAATATAAATTAGTTAATAACTATGTTTGAGAAACTCACATAGCGGTACAATCGGAAGCGTATCAACAAGGACCCAAATGTCCATATTGTCTTCCTCGCTGTCAGGATCACCAAGATCCATGGTGACAATCATACCCTCATAAAAACCATACATTTTGCAAAGTGCTTCCCAATTTTGGCAACTAAATGGGTTACGCTCTGAGCATTGCACAGATTTACTTCATAATCCATGTCATGATGGGTCCTTAGGTGTATTTTCTTTGTTTCGAAATTTTCATGGTCTTCAAAACACATCCTCTCCAAGACATAGCGTCTTGCATGGCATGGGATAAGCTAGTCGAATTGTAAAATATGAAAATTAGACGTTGAAATAGTTGAAGTCATGCTTAATGGAGAAAAAAACACTTGTCGTTGTTGCGTACCGTTTCACAATCGAAAGTCTCCTCGAGCTTAATGCTGAAGCGCCGATCTTCGTCCAGCCGAACGAACCTGTCGCACATACCTCGATCGTCGTGGCACCAGCTACACTCCCCCGGGAGACCGTCGTCGTCCGAGTACGACATTTCCTACAATCATAATTCAAAGATTAAACTTGTACATATTCTAGCACAAGTCATGCCAGAATTCACGACAAAATCCGGCATGACCTTTGCTAAAAAAGGACATATCGAGCGCCTGAAATTTGCCGGAACGGAAATTAATCAACACTCCAGCAAAACATAGGCCACTCGGAGATGAAACTGAACATGAACGGCCACTTGGGCAACCACATATCCTATTTGAGCAACAACACAAGATATACAAGGATATCTGGCTGGTCTCACCTCGATGTCGGAGGGGGTACGTCGGTGACTGGGATGACGGCGGGGATGTCGGAGGGGGTCGGTGACGGGGACGACGGAGGTCACCTGAAACCATATAAGTTATCACTAACAACAAACATGACATGTTCAACTAGTTTTATTAATTCAACTAGTTCTTACTAAATATAAACTTACTATAAATAGAAAAAAAACTAGTTCTTTCTAAAAATAAAGTAGTTCAACTAGTTATATTAATTATCTTACTAAAAATAGATTAGTTCTGTTAATTCAACTAGTTCAACTAGTTTATTAATTTACTTACTAAACTAGTGCAACTACAACTAAAGTAGTTCAACTACCACTACTACTACTAAAAATCTAGTACTAACTAAGCAACATCTAGTACTAGCTAACCCTAAATTAACATCTACTACTACTAAATCTAGTATGAACTAGTGGCAGGGGGTGGGGGGCGACGGAGAGGTAGCTAGGGGCGGCGAGGTCGAGGGCGGTGGGAGGAGTGCTGCCGGCGGAGGAGGGAGGAGGGGCGGCCGTAGGCGGAGGGAGGAGGGCGGCGGCGGAGGAGGGAGGGGCGGCCGCAGGCGGAGGGAGGATGTGCGAGGAGGATGGAGGAAGGACGGAAGGAGGGGAGTACCTCGGCGGCGGACGGACGAAGGCGGCGGCGGCGGCGATGCACGACGACGGTTGACGCGGGCGAGAGTGAGAGTGTGAGTGAGAGGGCCGGCCATGCGCGTGGGGATAAGGTAGGGATAGTTGTTGCGCGTTTGCCAAAACGCGCTACAACTAACCTAAATAGCAGTAGCGCTCTATAGTAAAGTGCGCTACTGCTATAGCTAGCCGGGGCCAAGGACATGTCAACTATAGCAGTAGCGCTGTATGCGGTGCATGCGCTACTGCTATTTCCAAGTCAGCCGCGCGTTTCGGAGACACGCGCTGCTGCTAAGTAGAAGTAGCGTGGTATTTTGAAGAGCGCTGCTGGTAAGATTCTGTGTATAGGCTTTTCCCTAGTAGTGTATGCTGATTATGCTAATTACATTGTTGCGAAATTTATACCACCTAGTTTCACATACCAGCAAAAGAAAAAGTTCTTTTATGATTTAAGACATTACTTCTGGGATGACCCACACCTTTATAAAGGAGTAGATGGTGTTATTAGACGTTGTGTACCTGAGCATGAACAGGAATAGATCCTACGCAAGTGTCACTCCGAACCATATGTAGGACACCACGCTGGAGACAGAACTGCGCATAAGGTATTGCAATCCGGTTTTTATTGGCCTACCCTCTTCAAAGATGCACGTAAGTTTGTCTTGTCTTGTGATGAATGTCAAAGAATTGGTAATATTAGTAGATGTCAAGAAATGCCTATGAATTATTCTCTTGTCATTGAACCATTTGATGTTTGGGGCTTTGATTATATGGGACCTTTTCCTGCCTCTAATGGATACACACATATTTTAGTTGTTGTTGATTACTTTACTATGTGGGTAGAAGCTATTCCAACTAGTAGTGTTGATCATAACACTTCTATTAAGATGCTTAAAGAAGTTATTTTTCCGAGGTTTGGAGTCCCTAGATATCGCATGACCGATGGTGGTTCACATTTTATTCATGGTGCTTTTCGTAAAATGCTTGCTAAGTATGATGTTAATAATAGAATTGCATCTCCTTTTTACCCACAGTCTAGTGGTTAAGTAGAATTGAGTAATAGAAAACTCAAATTAATTTTGCAAAAGACTGTCAATAGATCTAGAAAGAATTGGTCCAAGAAACTCGATGATGCGTTATGGGCCTATAGCACTGCATGTAAAAATCCTATGGGTATGTCTACGTATAAGATGGTTTATGGAAAAGCATGCCACTTGCCTCTCGAACTTGAACATAAATCACATTGGGCTAATAAAGAGCTCAACTATGACTTCGAACTTGCCGGTGAGAAGAGGTTATTTGATATTAGCTCACTTGATGAATGGAGAACCCAAGCATACAAGAATGCCAAGCTGTTTAAAGAAAAACTTAAAAGATGGCATGACAAAAGGATACAAAAGCATGAGTTTAACGTAGGTGATTATGTGTTGCTATTCAACGCTCATTTAAGATTTTATGCAGGAAAACTTCTCTCTAAATGGGAAGGTCCTTACGTTATCGAGGTGGTCTATCGTTCCGGTGCCATAAAAATCAACAACTTCGAAGGCACAAGTCCGAGGGTGGTGAACGGTCAAAGAATCAAATATTATATCACAGGTAATCCTATAAATGTTGAAACTAATATTATTGAAACTGTAACCCCGGAGGAATACATAAGGGGCACTTTCCAGAAAGTTTCAGACTCCAAAAAGGAATAGGTATGTGGTGCGGTAAGTAAACCGACTCCAAAACAGTTCTAATGGCAATTTTTCTCCGTTTTGGAATATTTAATAATTTTGGAAAGCAAGAAGTAATCCGGGAAGGACACGAGGCCTCCACGGGGGTGAAGGGCGCGCCAACCCTTACTGGGCGCGCCCCCCTGTCTCGTGGGCACCTTGTGTGCCTCCCGGACTCCGTTTTCTTGCACGTTACTTCTTTTGGTCAGTAAAAATTCATTATATAATCTCCCGAAGGTTTTGACCATCGTATCATGCAAATATCTCCTGTTTTCGTTTCGACCTGTTTTTCTGACAGATCTAGAGCACCATGACGTCTCCAAGCGCTTCCAAGGACATGTTTTTTGAGAGGGTTATCAACCCCTATGTTGCGGAGGTGCTGCAACACCCTCAAACCATTGAGATGCATGAGGGGGTGTTGCACATCCGTGATGTGGAGGGACCAAGGCGTACTGGAAGCATGGAGACAAAGCTCGAAGCTATGGAGCAACAAGTATTCAAGTGCCAAGGGATGGTGGAGCGTGGACTCAATGCCAACCAGATGATGATCGCGGAATTCACCAACAACCACAAGCTAGACGCCAAGAACATTGGGGATACCACCTTCAAGCTTCATGAGAAAATCGAGCACCTCCAAGCCTAGATCTATGACCTGCAAAACCAAAATTGTGTGTATGAATATAGATTCAAGAGGATGAGTTTGGCTGTAGATTTGAGGATCCCGGAGACTCGATCATCCTTCTATGATGGTGAGCCTATGCATTGGAAGATGGACGACAAGCCTACATCATCAACAACTCCTTCTTCACCACCTCAAGAGGATGGGTATGGGCACTCCCCTTGGCAACTACCAAGCTTGGGGGAGGTGCCCCGGTATCGTATCACCATCACACTCCTATCTTTACTGTTTTACTTAGTTCGATACTTTTAGTAATATCTTGATCTAGTAGATTGAACTTTTGGTATGAATTAGTTTTGAGTTTTTCTTTGTCATCCTTCCATGTAATCGAGTCCGTGAGCTATATAATAAAGATTAGTGTTGAGTCAAGGGCTTTGCTATCTTTATATGATCTTGAGAAAATAGAAAGAATAAAAAGGAATAAAAGAGTTCATATTGATCTTATGGGTAGTAATGACTTCACATATAAAGAGTATGAGGCATCAAAGTTGTTGAGAGTTGACAAACATAGTTTTGGTCATCGTTGCAATTAACAGGAAGTAATAAAGAAAGAGAGGTTCTCACATATAAATATACTATCTTGGACATCTTTTATGATTGTGAGCACACATTAAGTATGACATGCTAAAGAGTTGATGTTGGACAAGGAAGACAATGTAATGGGTTATGTTTTCTCACATCTTAGTTCAAATATATTGTCATGGATCATTCAAACATGTTGAGCTTGCCTTTCCCCCTCATGCTAGCCAAATTCCTTGCACCAAGTAGAGATACTACTTGTGCTTCCAATTATCCTTAAACCCAGTTTTTTCCATGAGAGTCCACCATACCTACCTATGGATTGAGTAAGATCCTTCAAGTAAGTTGTCATGTTGCAAGCAATAAAAATTGCTCTCTAAATATGTATGACTTATTAGTGCGAAGAAAATAAGCTTTATACGATCGTGTGATATGGAAGTAATAAAAGTGACGAATTGCATAATAAAGGTTCATATCACCAGTGGCAATATAAAGTGACATTCTTTTGCATTAAGATTTTGTGCATCCAACCCTAAAGGCACATGACAACCTCTGCTTCCCTCTGCGAAGGGCCTATCTTTTACTTTATGTCCTTTACTTTATGCAAGAGTCAATGTGATCCTCACCTTTCCCTTTTTCATTTTATCCTTTGGCAAGCACCTCGTGTTGGAAAGATCCGGATACATATATCCAATTGGATGTAAGTTAGCATGAATTATTATTATTGACATCACCCAAAGGTCAATACGTTGGGAGGCGAAATTATAAGCCCCTATCTTTCTCAGTGTCCGATTAGAACTCCATAACCATAAGTATTGCGTGAGTGTTAGCAATTGTAGAATACTATATGATAGTTGAGTATGTGGACTTGCTGAAAAGCTCTATTCTTGACTCTTTCTGATGTTATGATAAATTGCAATTGCTTCAATGACAGAGATTATAGTTTGTTAGTTCTCAATGAAGTTTATGATCCATACTTGACATTGTGAATAGATTGTTACTTGAGCATAAGAAATCATATGACAAAATCTATATATGTTGCTGTTATAAGAATGATCATGATGCCCTCATGTCCGTATTTTATTTTTATCGACACCTCTATCTCTAAACATGTGGACATATTTTTCGATATCGGCTTCCGCTTGAGGACAAGAGAGGTCTAAGCTTGGGGGTGTTGATACGTCCATTTTGCATCATGATTTTATATCGAAATTTATTGCATTATGGGTTGTTATTACATGTTATGTCACAATACTAATGGCTATTCTCTCTTATTTTACAAGGTTTATTATGAAGAGGGAGAAAGCTGGCAGCTGGGATTCTGGCTGGAAAATGAGCAAATATTGGAAACCTATTCTGCACAGCTCCGAAAGTCCTGAAACTCCACGAAAGTCATTTTTGGAATTAATAAGAATTATTGAGCAAAGAAAGTACCAGAGAGGGGCCACACCTGGCCACGAGGGTGGGGGGCGCCCCCCCTACTGGGCGCGCCCCCTGTATCGTGGCCCCCCTGGGCCCTCCGGTGCCCATGTTATGCTATATGAAGGCTTTTACCCTGGAAAAAATCATAAGCAAGCTTACGGGACGAAACTCCGCCGCCACGAGGCAGAACCTTGGCGGAACCAATCTAGGGCTCCGGCAGAGCTGTTCTGCTGGGGAAATCATCACCATCATCATCACAAACGATCCTCTCATTGGGAGGGGGTCCATCTCCATCAACATCTTCAGCAGAACCATCTCCTCTCAAAACCTAGCTCATTTCTTGTATCCAATCTTGTATCAAAACCACAAATTGGTACCTGTGGGTTCCTAGTCGTGTTGGTTACTCCTTGTAGTTGATGCTAATTGGTTTACCTTGTGGAAGATCATATGTTCAGATCCTTAATGCATATTAATACTCCTCTGATCATGAACATGAATATTCTTTGTGAGTAGTAACGTTTGTTCCTGAGGACATGTGTGAAGTGTTGCTATTAGTAATCATGTGAATTTGGTATTCGTTCGATATTTTGATGAGATGTATGTTGTCTCTCCTCTAGTGGTGTTATGTGAACATCGACTACATGACACTGAACCATTATTTGGGCCTAGATGAAGGCATTGGGAAGTAATAAGTAGATGATGGGTTGCTAGACTGACAGAAACTTAAACCCTAGTTTATGCGTTGCTTCGTAAGGGGCTGATTTGGATACACTAGTTTCATCCTATGGTTAGGTTTACCTTAATACTTCTTTTATAGCAGAGGATGCTTGCAATAGGGGTTAGTCATAAGTGGGATGCTTGTCCCAGAAAGGGCAGTACGCAAGCACTGGTCCACCCACATATCAAATTATCGAAGTACCGAACACAAATCATATGAGCGTGATGAAAACTAGCTTGACGATAATTCCCATGTGTCCTCGGGAGCGCTTTTCTCATTATAAGAAATTGTCCAGGCTTGTCCTTTGCTACAAAAAGGATTGGGCCACCTTGCTGCACCTTATTTACTTTCATTGCTTGTTACCCGTTACCAATTATGTTATCACAAAACTATCTGTTACCTACATTTTCAGTGCTTGCAGAGAATACCTTACTAAAAACTGCTCGTCATTTCCTTCTGCTCCTCGCTGGGTTCGACACTCTTACTTAGTGAAAGGACTACGATAGATTCCCTATACTTATGGGTCATCACATAACCACAAGCAGATTAAACCAATCATAGCAATTCACCAATTACTGAAAGGACAACAAAAATCTACTCAGACATCATAGGATGGCAACACATCATTGGATAATAATATGAAGCATAAAGCACCATGTACAAGTAGAGGGTACATCGGGTTGCGGGAGAGTGGACCGCTATAGATTCATTGGGGAAGCTGATGAAGATGTTGGTGAAGATGACAGAGGTGTCGGTGTAGATTGCGGTGATGAAGATGGGCCCGGCGACGTTCCGGCGCTACTGGAAGCGAGGGGGAGAGAGCCCCCCTCCTTCTCCTTCTTCCTTCACCTTCTCCCTAGGTGGGAGAAGGGTTCTCCCTCTGGTCCATGGTCTCCATGGCATGGGAGGGGCAAGAGAGCCTCCGAGATTGGTTCTGTCTCTCTGTCTCTCTCTGTTTCTGCGCTCCTGATTCTGCCCTTTCACCGTTTCTTATATTCGCGAAGATCCGTAACTCCGATTGGATTGAAACTGTGAACATGATTTTTTTCGGGATATTAGCTTTCTTGTGGCGAAAGAAGGGTAACAACCGCCTTACGAGGTGTCCACGAGGGTCAGGGGTGCGCCCTCTGCCTCGTGGGACCCTCGAGCATCGTCTCGCGTTGATTCCACTTCTCAAAATTCAGAAATATTCCAAAAAAATTCTCCGTCCGTTTTTATCCCGTTTGGACTCCTTTTGATATGGATTTTGTGCGAAACAAAAAAAACATGCAATAAATAGGAACTGGGACTGGGCAATGGATCAATATGTTAGTCCCCAAAATAGTATAAAAAGTTGCCAAAAGTATATGAAAGTTGTATAATATTCGCATGGAACAATGAAAAATTATAGATACGACGGAGACATATCATCATCCCCAATCTTAATTCCCGCTCATCCTCGAGTAGGTAGATGATAAAAAGGTAATTTTTGATGTGGAATTCTACCTAGCATAATCTTGATCATGTAATCTAATCATGGCATGAATATTAAGACACAAGTGATTCAAAGCAATAGTCTATCATTTGACATAAAGACATCAATACTCAGGCATCCCAACAAACAGTCATGTCTTTCAAAATATCAATGCTAAAAACGCTATCCCTACAAAATCATATAATCTTGTCATGCTTTGTCTGCTTAACACAAAGTATTTATCATGTACAACCCCGATGGCAAGCCGAGCAATTGGTTCATACTTTTCACGCGCTTCAGCTTTTTCAACCCTCACACAATATATGAGCGCAAGCCATGGATATAGCACTGTAGGTGGAATAGAGTATGATGGTGGGGGTTGTGTGGAGAAGACAAAAAGGGAGAAAGTCTCACATTGACGCGGCTATTCAATGGGCTATGGAGATGCCCATCAATTGATGTCAATGCGAGGAGTTGGGATTGCCATGCAACGGATGCAATGGAGTTATAAGTGTATGAAAGCTCAAACTGAAACTAAGTGGGTGTGCATCCAACTTGCTTGCTCATGAATACCTCGGCCATTTGAGGAAGCCCATCATCGGAATATACAAGCCAAGTTCTATAATGAAAATTCCCACTAGTATATGAAAGTGAAAGCATAGGAGACTCTCTCTATGAAGAACATGTTGCTATTTTGAAGCACAAGTGTGGAAAAGGATAGTAACATTGCCCCTTCTCTCTTTTTCTCTCATTTTTTAATTTTTTGGTGGGCTTCTTTGGCCTCTTTTTTTTTTAAGGTCCAGAGCCTCATCCCGACTTGTGGGGGAATCATAGTCTCCATCATCCTTTCCTCACTGGGGCAATGCTCTAATAATGATGATCATCACACTTTTATTTACTTACAACTCAATATTACAACTCGATACTAGAACAAAAACATGACTCTATATGAATGCCTCTGGCAGTGTACCAGGATGTGCAATGATCTAGCATATCAAAGATATCAAAACGAACAAGCCATGAAAACATCATGCTAGCTATCTTACGATCATGCAAAGCAATATGACAATGAATGCTCAAGTCATGTATATAATGATGATGGAAGTTGCATGGTAATATATCTCAGAACGGCTATGGAAATGCCATGATAGGTAGGTACGGTGGCTGTTTTGAGGAAGATATAAGGACGCTTATGTGTGATAGAGCGTATCGTATCACGGGGTTTGGATGCACTGGCGAAGTTTGCACCAACTCTCGAGGTGAGAAAGGGCAATGCAAGGTACCGTGGAGGCTAGCAATTCGCGAAAAGGTAAGAGTGCTTATAATCCATGGACTCACATTAGTCATAAAGAACTCATATACTTATTGCAAAAGTTTATTAGCCCTCGAATCAAAGTACTACTACGCATGCTCCTAGGGGGGAGGTTGGTAGGACTTAACGATCACACGCCCCCGACCATCACACAAAGGAGGACAATCAATAATAAATCATGCTCCCACTTCTTAGCATAACGAGAGACTATACGTGCATGCTTTGGGAATCACAAACATTAACACCAATATTCTTACTAAACACAACCATTTACTAGTACCTCCCACATATTATCATCTCTATATCGCAAAACTATTGCAAGGAATCAAACATATCATATTCAGTGATCTACAAGTTTTATGTAGGATTTTATGACTAACCATGTGAATGACCAATTCCTGTCAACTCTCTAAACAGATATAAGTGAAGCAAGAGAGTTTAATTCTTTCTAGAAAAGATATGCCCACGCTCTAACAAATACAAGTGAAGCAAAAGAGCATTCTACAAATGGCAGTTTTCTATGTGATCGGAATTATATATACGACTTTTGGCCTGGTGAAGGAGAAAGTATCGCTCAAGCTTGGGGGAGGCTTAAGTCAATGTTATATTCATGCCCCAATCATGAGCTCTCGAGAGAAATTATTATTCAAAACTTTTATGCTCGGCTTTCTCATAATGATCCCTCCATGCTTGATACTTCTTGTACTGGTTCTTTTATGATGAAGACTATTGAATTCAAATGGGATTTATTGGAAAGAATTAAAAGTAACTACGAAGATTGGGAACTCGATGAAGGTAAGGAGTCAGGTATAACCCCGAAGTTTGATTGTGTTAAATCCTTTATGGATACCGATGCTTTTTCGTGAATTTAGCACTAAATATTGACTTGACTCTGAGATAGTAGCTTCATTCTATGAATCATTTGCTACTCATGTTGATCTCCCTAAGGAGAAGTGCTTTAAATATCGTCCTCCCACTGAAGTAAACATAGTATAACCTATTAAAGTTGAAGAGAAAACTATTACTTATAATGTTGATCCCATTGTTCCTACCGCTTACATTGAGAAACCACCCTTTCCTGTTAGAATAAAGGATCATGCTAAAGCTTCAACTGTGGTTCGTAAGAGTACTGCTAGAATACCTACACCTCCTGAGCAAATTAAAGTTGAACCTAGTATTGCTATGGTTAAAGATCTCTTGATCAATAATATTGATGGGCATGTTATTTATTTCTGTGATGAAGCTGCTAGAATTGCTAGACCCGATACTAAAAATAAACATAGACCTGTTGTTGGCATGCCTTTTGTTTCTGTTAAAATAGGAGATCATTGTTATCATGGATTATGTGATATGTGTGCTAGTGTGAGTGCAATACCTTGTTCCCTATACAAAGAAATTATGCATGATATTGCACCTGCTGAGAGAGAAGTTGTTGATGTTACCATTAAGCTTGCCAATAGAGACAATATTTCACCAATAGGGATTGTTAGAGATGTTGATGTCTTGTGTGGGAAAATTAAATACCCTACTGATTTTCTTGTTCTTGGTTCCCCGCAAGATGACTTTTGTCCCATTATATTTGGTAGACCCTTCTTGAATACTGTTAATGCTAAGATATACTGCGAAAAGGATATTGTTACTATTGGTTTAGGGGATATGTCTCATGATTTTAATTTTGCTAAATTTCATATACAACCCCATGATAAAGAATTGCCTAGTAATTATTGGTCTTCCTTCTATTGTCATGCCTCCTAATGATTCTTTAGAACAATATTTGCTAGACCATGAAAATGATATGTTTATAAATGAAAGAATGGAAATAGATGAAGTACTCTTTAAGCAAGGACCTATTTTTAAACACAACCTGCCTGTTGAAATCCCGATGGATCCTACTCCACCTAAAGGTGATCCTGTGTTTGAGCTTAAACAATTACCTGATACTCTTAAATATGCTTATCTTGATGAAAAGAAGATATATCCTGTTATTATTAGTGCTAACCTTTGAGAGCATGAAGAAGAGAAATTATTGAAAACTCTGAAGAAGCACTGTGCTGCTATTGGACATACTCTTGATGACATTAAGGGCATTAGTCCCACTCTATGCCAGCACAAAATAAAATAGGAGAAAGTTGCTAAACCAGTTATTGATCATCAACAACAGTTAAATCCTAATATGAAAGAAGTGGTAAGAAATGAAATACTAAAGCTTCTGGAGGAAGGTTTAATTTATCCTATTGCTGATAGTCAGTGGGCAAGTCTCGTCCATTGTTTCCCTAAGAAGGGAGGTATTACTGTTGTTCCTGACGGTAAGGATGAAGAGATCCCACAAAGAATTGTTACAGGCTATAGAATGGTAATTGATTTCCGTAAATTAAATAAAGCTACTAGAAAAGATCATTACCCTCTACCTTCTATTGATCAAATGCTAGAAAGACTATCCAAACATACACATTTTTGCTTTCTAGATGGTTATTCTAGTTTCTCTCAAATACCTATGTCAAAAGAGGATCAAAAAAAGACCACTTTTACTTGTCCTTTTGGTACCTTTGCTTATAAACGTAAGCCTTTTGGTTTATGTAATGCATCTGCTACCTTTCAAACATGTATGACTGCTATATTCTCTGACTTTTGTGAAAATATTGTTGAGGTTTTCATGGATGATTTCTCCATTTACGGAACTTCTTTTGATGATTGCTTAAGAAACCTTGATCGAGTTTTGCAGAGATGTGAAGAAACTATTCTTGTCTTGAATTGGGAGAACTATAACTTTATGGTTAATGAAGGTATTGTCGTGGGGCATACAATTTCTAAAAGAGGAATTAGGTTTATAAAGCTAAAGTTGATGCTATTGAAAAGATGTCGTGTCCTAAAGATATCAAAGGTATAAGTAGTTTCATCGGTCATGTTGGTTTCTATAGGAGGTTTATTAGAGACTTATCTAAAACTTCTAGGCCTCTCACTAATCTCTTGCAAAAAGATGTTCCTTTTGTTTTTGATGATGATTGTGTAGAAGCATTTGAAATACTTAAGAAAGCCTTGATTTCTGCACCTATTGTTCAACAACTTGATTGGAATGTACCCTTTGAGATTATGTGTGATGCTAGCAATTATGTTGTTGGTGCTGTTCTAGGACAAAGAGTTGATAAGAAATTAAATGTTATCCAATATTCTAGTAAAAATCTAGATAGTGCCCAGAGAAATTATGCTACTGCAAGAAAAGGATTTTTAGCAGTTGTATTTGCTTGTAATAAGTTCAGACCATACATTGTTGACTCCAATGTAACTGTTTGCACTGATCATGCTGCTATTAAATATCTTGTGGAAAAGAAAGATGCTAAACCTAGATATTAGATGGGTTCTCTTGCTAGAAGAATTTGACTTCCACATTATTGAAATAAAGGGAGCTTAGAACCCCGTTGCAGACAACTTGTCTAGGTTTGAGAATGTTCTTGATGACCCACTACCTATTGATGATAGCTTCCCTGATGAACAATTAGCTATCATAAATGCTTCTCATACTGCTCCATGGTATGATGATTATGATAATTACATTGTTGCTAAACTTATACCACCTAGTTTCATATACCAACAAAAGAAAATGATTTTCTATGATTTAAGACATTAATTTTTGGGATGGCCCACACATTTATGGAGTAGATGGTTTTATTAGACGTTGTGTACCTGAGCATGAACAGGAATAGATCTATGCAAGTGTCACTCCGAGGCTTACGAAGGACATCACGCTGGAGATAGAACTGCACATAAGGTATTGCAATCCTGTTTTTATTGGCCTACTCTTTTCAAAGATGCCCGTAAATTTGTGCTGTCTTGTGATGAATGTCAAAGAATTGGTAATATTAGTAGACTTCAGGAAATGCCTATGAATTGTTCACTTGTTATTGAACCATTTGATGTTTGGGGCTTTGATTATATGGGACCTTTTCCTTCCTCCAATGGGTATACACATATCTTAGTTGCTATTGATTACATTCTAAGTAGGTAGAAGCTATTCCAACTAGTAGTGTTGTTCATAACACTTCTATTACGAAGCTTAAAGAAGTTATATTTCCGAGGTTTGGAGTCGCTGGATAGTTGATGACTGATGGTGGTTCACAATTTATTCATGGTGCTTTTCATAAAATGTTGGCTAAGTATGATGTTAATCATAGAATTGCATCTCCATATCATCCCCAGTCTAGTGGTCAAGTAGAACTAAGTAATAGATAGATTAAATTGATTTTGCAAAAGACTGTTAATAGATCTAGAAAGAATTGGTCCAAGAAACTTGATGATGCATTATGGCCTTATAGAACTGCTTATAAAAATCCTATGGTTATGTCTCCATATAAAATGGTTTATGGAAAGGCATGTCACTTGCCTCTCGAACTTGAAGATAGGGCATATTTGGCTATTAAAGATCTCAATTATGATTCAAACTTGCCGGTGAGAAGAGGCTATTTGACATTAGCTTGCTTGATGAATGGAGAACCCAAGCCTATGAGAATGCCAACTTGTTTAAAGAAAAAGTTAAAAGATGGCATGACAAAAGGATACAAAAGCGTGTGTTTAATGTAGGTGATTATGTTTTGCTATGCAACTCTCATTTAAGATTTTTTGCAAGAAAACTTCTCTCTAAATGGGAAGGTCCTTACATTATCGAGGAGGTATATCGTTCCGATGCCATCAAAATCAAGAACCACTGGTACGCATCGGCGCTATACACACGGTTTTAAACCCCTTTCCGCAAAGGCATTTGGAACCGTCGCCAAGTAAGTGTGGGCGATAGGTGGGTCCTTCCCACATGACCCAGGAACTGTCGGGGATATGGAGCCATGATCCAGAGGCCTTGCAAAACATAATCATGTGCGATGCAGCACACGCTAAATTCTTTCGCACGTGTAGGATCGGTGATTACATGTTTCTAATGATGCAGTGAAACCAAACGGTGTGTTGTAATGAAGCGTTTGGGAAACAGTATGTAAGGCACATGGGCCAACATATGAACTGAGTGCGATATGTGCCCTATCACACACGAGTTTTTTGCAGAACCCGTCTGCCATGCAAGACTCCATCTCACACGTTCTCCCAACATTTACCGTTTGCGATAATGTTCTATAACTACAAAAAAAAGACACATCCGTGATATTTTGGGCCGAAAGAATTTTTTTTCTGTCACACATATGACACATCTATGTCGATAATTGTGAAAAAACCCGGTATCATCATAGATGTGGTGGGCTCCTACTTCTATGTCAAAAAATCATGACAGAAAATGGGCTTTTCGTCCTGGGCGGGACGGAGACGCAGCTGCATGACATTCTTTGGGCCGTGCATGACGGAAAAAACCGTGGTAGAAGCGAGGGGGAGGAAAATTTCGAGGAGTTGCCAGTTACGGTGGGAGGTCGGGGGCCGAGCGATGCGCGTTTCTCTCATACTTACGCGCGTGTGTGCGAGGTGTTGGCTCTAACTGAACCCGAGCGAGGTGTTGGGCTCTAACTGAACCCGAGCGATTGCACTATAGGCTACGTGTTACTGAACCCGAGCGATCGATCGATGGCTATTAACTGAACCCGATGGAGCGATTCCTTTGCTACTGCTGCTAACTGAAGCCGATCGATTGGATGAATAGTGAGCGTTGCGGGGGGGGGGGGGTTTGGATGAACAATGAGCTGTGGCGTTGCCTCTGGATGAACAGGAACCCGTGGTGTGGAGGGTTGGATGAACAGTAGACGGTGGAGGGGTGGCCGTGGAGGGGTGGTTGAACAGGACCCCGTGGTGTGGAGGGCTGGATGACGAGTAGACGGTGGAGGGGTGCCCGTGGAGGGGTGGTTGAACAGTAGCCGGTGGAGTAGCGCGCGGTGGAGGCTGGATGAACAGGATCCCATGGAGGCTGGTGGAGGTCGCCGGTAGCCCGTGGAGGCTCGAGGAGGTTGACGGTGGAGATGAACAGTATCCCGTGGAGTCCCGTTTTGCGATACGCCACGCCCCTCCCCCCCCCGTTTCGACCGTAGCGCTCCAACACAAGTCCGTTTCGTCCGTTTTGCGGTATGCCACACCCCTCCCGATCAACAAGACCCCCGTTTTGACTGTAGGAGGTCCGTTTACTCCGTTTTGCAGTACGCCACACCCCTCCCGATCAACAGGACCCCCTTTTCGATCGTAGGAGGTCTGTTTCCTCCATTGTGCGGTACGCCAAACCCCTCCCAATGAACAGGATTCTATTTCGAACGTGGCCGGTCAAACACAATGCCGTTTCCTCCGTTGTGTGGTACACCAGGCCTCGTTTCCATCGCCTGTTCCGTCCAAGCCCTCCCGATGAACATGACCACGCATTCCATTCTGACCCAGCCGGTTGGCTCCCACGCGTTCTGTTGCCTCCCTATGAACACGACGCATTCCGTTGCCTCCCCATGAACATGACGCATTCCGTTGCCTCCCCATGAACACCACAACGATGTTGTTTCTCCGTTCTGACCCAGCCATGTACGTATGCGCGAGTAGGCGTTCGAGACCCTGCCCGTATGTACGTACGTGGCCATATTTTCTTTCTTGCACCCTCGCCGCTATACGTACGTGTACATGCTACGTGTGTGCCTCTACTACGACATGTGCTTGCCTCTACATCCACCAGTATATATATACGTACACGTTCGCGACCAGAGTGATAACGCTACGTACGCTTCGACCAGGTGGGTCCCGACTGTCACGCACTTCCTTGCCTGCGAAGATGTAGCTGGTGGGTCCCAGCAGTCAGGGGGGCGAATCGTTTTGTTTTTTTGCCCGGACGCACTTCCTTGTGTGCGAAGATGTAGCTGGTGGGTCCCAGCAGTCAGGGGGGAAACATTTTTTTCGCGAAATATGGTGGCCCATCCGGTGGGTCCCCGCTGTCAGGTGGAGGAATAATTATTTTGCGAGTAATAAGGAGGTACTTCCTTGCTGCGGCCGTGGACCCAGCTGTCAGCCTCTCCACGTACAGTCCACGTCTGATGGAAGCCGTTCCATGACCATGTTGACCACGCCGCACCAAGAGCACCAGGGCGGTGGACGACGGCGAGGCCTAGGAAGGGGACGACGTAGAGCCGGGGAAGACGCTGCAGTGAATGCCCATGCGTAGAGGAGTACGAGGGTTCACTGGTTCGCTGCAGTGTGAGGCTGCCGTCGCCACAGAATAACAGGGGGTGTGGGTGAGTAGAGGGATGGCCTGGCTAGTGGTGGGAGTAGTAGGGGGTAGTGAGGCCTCCGCCGCATCGCAGCCGGCCACGGGAGGCAGGAGCACGAGGCACGTCCGGCGCTGGTTTGGGCGGCTGGAGCAAGAAGACCAGAGGTTGAAGAAGGACTACGGCCGTTGGATGGACATCATATGGTAACTACAGCTAGAATCGTGCATATTGACTAAGTTGACAAAGCCCTCCGTCCCCGTCAACTTAGTAGGCCCACAAGTCAGCCTTCCACTATACTGGGTCCCAGCTAACAGGGGGAGTATTCAATTTTTTTGTGCATAATAAGAAGGCACTTCCTTGCGTGCGAAGATATAGCTGATGGGTCCGAGCTGTCAGCGGCGGTAACGTTTTTGTCGCGAAATACAAAGGCCCTTTCGGTGGGTCCCTGATGTCAGCTGGAGGAATCATTATTTTGCGCGTAATAAGGAGGCATTTCCTTGCGTGCGGTAGTGGACCCAGCTGTCGGCCTCTCCACGTACAGTCCACTTCAGATGCATGTCGGTCGTTGACCACGTTGACCAGGCCACGCCGAGAGCACCAGGGCGGTGGACGACGACAAGGCCTAGGAAGGGAACGACATAGATGCAGGGAAGACTCGGCAGTTGTTTCACACACAGAGGGGAGTACGACTGTACGAGGGTTTACTGGTTCGTCTGTCATCGCTGGAGAATAATAGCAGGTGTGAGTGAGTAGAGGGATGGCTAGGCTAGCGATGGGACTATGGTGGGGCGGTGAGGCCTGCACGGTAGCACAGCCGGCCACGGGAAGGAGGGAGCAGGTAGTCCCGCCGACGCTTAGAGCGGCTGGAGCAGGAAGAGCAGAGATTGAAGAAGCACGACGGCCGTTGGATGGACATCCAACAGTCACTGCTTGTGCGTCAACCTTTTTTTAGGAAAGCCTCAAATCTGTGGAAAACAGCATACGGCCCATCTGCCATTATTTCTAATAATTTACAGCCCATTTGCTAGTTCTTAAGGTTTTTTTGGAGCCCTTATTCTTTTTGTTAGCATTACAGCCCATATTGTGGCCACGGTTAAAAAATTATACGAAATTTTGCATATTTTGGTGCGGTCCAAACTATTTTTTATCCCGAAATTTTGACTCACATTTAAACTGATTTTAAAAATAAATGTATATCAATATAAAATCCAACAAATTCTCCATGCATAAAAATTAATGTAATTTGAAATCTTGAAATGAAAAAAAACATATTTGACACTAATTGCCGGTTTGATGTGTTTTAAAAATGTACAACCCATTTCTCATTACTGATGGGCCATTTTCTCGTCCAGCCGAATGAAAGCTCTCCTCGTCTTGAAAGATTCACAGCCCAACAGGCCTGACAAAGCGACATACTTGGCAAATCACAAAAAACTGGGCTATGGCCATGGACCCAGCTGTCACCCTCTCCACGTACAGTACTCTTCCGATGGAATGTCGTTGACCACATTGACCACGCCACGCCGAGAGCACCAAGGTGGAGGACGACGGCGAGGCCTAGGAAGGGGACGACGCGGAGCCGGGAAGACGCGGCAGTGGATGCCCACGCGTAGAGGAGTACGAGGGTTCACTGGTTCGGCTGCAGTGTGAGGCTGCCGTCACCGCAGGGCCTGGCTTGCGGTGGGAGTAGTAGGGGCGATGAGGCCTCAACGGTAGCACAGCCGGCCACTGGAGGCAGGAGCAGGTGGTCTCCCCGGCGCTGGTTTGGGCGGCTAGTGCAAGAAGAGAAGCGATTGAAGAAGCAGCAGGACCGTTTGATTCAAATCCAACCGTTACTACTACTAGAATCGTTTGTTGACTAAGTTGACAAGCCCTATGTACGCGTCAACATAGTAGGCCCACAGGTCAGCCTCCCAACCGGTGGGCCCCAGATGTTAGTGGGAGGAATCATTTTTTTTGCGTAATAAGGAGGCAGTTGATTGCGTGCGGCCAGGCCAACGGAGGGAGTAGGGTGGGACGCGGAAGCCTGCGCGGCATCACAGCGGGCCACAAGAGGAGGGAGCAAGCAGTCCCGCTGGCGCTAGTTTAGGTGGCTGGAGCAGGAATATCAGAGATTGAAGAAGCACGTCGGCCGTTGGATGGACATCCAACAGTTCGTGCTGCTAGAATCATGTGTTCACTGACAAAGCCTTGCATAAACAAGTCAGCCTCGAAATATGTGGCGTGTACAACCCATTTGCTAATATTTTTATAATTTTTACTCATTTTCTAATTCATATGAAATTTATTGCAGCTCGTTTTCCATTTTTAGAATTGCCGGCATTTTCTGGTCAGTAACAGGGTCAAAAAATTAACTAAATATGTGGTAAATTTTGAAAATTCGCAATTTTTTGCTGGGGAACGAAACATTCTTAATCCAAAAATTAATAGCCATACTAAAGCAAATTTAAAAATAAATTAGTACTATGTCATGTTAAATCCAATGAAATACGTATAAGATATCGGTGAAGAACAAAATTCAAAAAAAAACTAATATCCCATTTGCTATAAATTCTTTCGAATTTTCAACCCCTTTTGATATTACTTTTAACAGACATTGACCATACTCTTTGGCCAGGACAGAATGCATCCCTCCTCGTCTTGAAAGATTTGCAGCCCAGTAATTCGGAGAAAACAAATAGGCCTAGCTTGGGTATTCTTCAAAAAAAAATACTGGGCTACCTATTTTCCCAAAGAACTGGTGCATGAGCATTTAGCTTTATTTATTTATTTACTTATTTATGTTTAGGGGACCATGAGCATGTACGTGGGCCGGATTCAAGTGAGAGCCTCCCTTCCAGTTAATTACGGGCTTCTCTATTGGGCCTTCATCAGTGGGTTGCATGTTATCAACAAGTGGAAAATGTGTTCCGTACGAAAAATAGTATCAGCTACATACGGTACGGGGCACTAAAGGAACAAACTATGCAACGACTTCTAAAACAACACATTTATTCAACCAACAGACGAAATAAACTACTGATTGTACATTGAAAACAGCAGCAGCAGCAACCAGGGCTGGGGGTGCAACAGAAGCAGTAAGCAGGCCAGAAGAGTGAAGACGCAGCTCTCTCTTCCAAACCAAACATCGGCCATCATTACAAAAGGGCTACCAAAAAAGTCCAAGTGTATGCATCAAACTAAATAATGATCCTACTACACCAAGTTTACGCATCTAACTAACTGGCTCAGTTACACGTTACTATTTATTAAGCTGTGGAGATTGGCTGACGGCTTGAACCAAATGGGTGCCTGATGGGGGAAACTCCGGCCAGCAGGTCGAAGTCTGATACTTGTGACCCTTTCTCCTACTTTGGGCTGCAGAGCGTGGCGGCACATATCAGGGTATGGTGCATGCAGAGACGCATGGTACGCTGTGTATACACAGTTTTGCCTGATGAACGAAACCGCGTTGCCATCATGATCCTTGCCGTCGGTTATCTCCTGGTTAATCGGGTAATTCAGTCCGACAAACAGAGAGCATGTACCAAGGCTACTTACCAGCCTCCAGCCAAAAATTCCTGAAGGCCTAGAGAAGCTGGGATCCTGCTCAAAGACCTTGAAGTGACTGTGATTGTATTCCGCAAAACAACACGTCCGGTACATGCGAACGATCATCAATCTTTCGCCGTCGTCTGATCGACCCAGGAACCACCTGCAACTTCCATGCCACTTTTCTTGGAAAGGTTCTAGGATTAGGAAGGGTAGGGAAACCAGGCGGCCTACAACATCATATCAAGTTGGAGTCAAATAAAAAAGGGCTCTTGATTTAGTCAATCTTAAGAGCAGCATGTTATGAGCATGAATATTTTTTTAGTAAATGTTGACAGTAATATAAGCAAGCCATCATGATATCATAGGAAAGTAACATACTGCTGTAACAACACTTTGTAGCGATGACTGGAGTAGGCTAGCAATACGTCCAGCCATAGAAGGAGTCGACGGCGTAAATGAAGCCCTTGTGTTCAATGGCATCAGAGAACCATGGAGGATGTATGATCCTGTGATGGACGTGCAGATTTATCCACTTACCGCAGTGACCTGTCAGATAGGCGAGACCGTGGTTAGAGAACGCAATTAGCCTGAAATCTTTATAATTCGCAGATCTTGTGGGCACTTGGCAGATTACAACCTTGAGCAAATGAAACTTGGTATCATGTTGGCTACTGTATGATTCCGAGTATTCTGGGCCGCGGTGCCAAAGCAGTGCAGTGTTAATCGAAGGAAGGGGGATCAATCGCCGGGTGTAGACCTCCACGAGCATCCAGCTACCGCGACCGTCGACGAGCACCTTCCAAGACGTGTTCATGCCGACCCAGTACATATCGTTAATGTAGCTGAGGCTGACGGGGATCGGATCGCAGTGAAGGGGGTTGATGCTCGCCACCCTACGATCGTTATGCTGCGTGACACGCCGTTTCTGAAGATCAGGCGGCATCAGCAAGCAAGGAGCTGGCTTAAAAAGCTCCGGCCTGAGGGCTTTGAGTAAACGGTGCAGCCCCGACGAGCACGCGGCAAGCGGCATGGTACTGAGATTGTCCACACGTGAAACACTGAGTTTGATTACCTCTGTGGGGAGCGAATTGCAGCCACTCTTTCGGTGGACGCTGCTCGGTTCTGCCATTGTTAGTGCTTTGGTTTCGGATAAGGGGGGAGGCGCCTTAGCGGGGATGGAAGCTTGGACGAGATTATGTGCGGACAAAGATGGAGAAGCGAATATGTGCTGCGGGAAGTGGACAGGTGATGATGACTACAGCATGCCGCTTGACTTACGAGACACATACCAGCAGTGTAGGGTCATATCGATGCCAGACAACTTGCTTGAGTGATCACAGTACTGGTACTCCCTACAGTACCTACTACAGTACTATGCCCTTGCTTGCTAGAGTAGAGTAGTAGAGTAGGACTCTGCTCTACTACTAGCACCGGAGGAGTAGTATATTCTAATCTAAAATAGTTACAAACATCAATGGCCGAGCGTGGAACAACTACGAACCATGCTCAAAGACCGTGTCGACGTGGTGTTTGGACTTATATGCAAAAAAAATAGCAAGGTGCCCATGCATTGCACGACACACCATCATGACCAACTCGGTTTTTTCTCTACTCCTACTCCTATAAAAGACTCAGTTGGTGATGATGGAGGCGAGGAGGCGTGTTCAGCCAGGCGTGCAGCGGACGGTACAACACTATTCGATTTGTTACAAAAGAAAAGGTAGTAGAGATAGAGACATAGGGAGGAGCACGAGGTTGTGGGAGATAAGGATGAACGAGGCAAGGCCTTATCTGTAAATGTGGAGAGAGGTGCGGGTATCTTTTGTAAAATTGTCATAGTTGGCTTTCTATCCCTCAGATATAGATCGGACGGTCTATATTACAAGATGGCAGGCATACTATCATCACCAACTCGGTTTTCTATAAGATTAGATATATATAGATATAGATAGATAGAGACTAGGGAGTACTAGTAAGGACACCATCTACTGCTTCGTGTGCTACTCATGCGCTCCATTCGGCGGCTGCAACATCCCCTACAGCCACTCCCTCATGCGCTCCATTCGGCGGGCGCTGTTGAAATTTGGGGAGCACACTCTCACGACTGTTGGTAGCCACGAGTTCACCGACGACGACTTCTTCCCCGACCTCGGGAACCTCTTCCTCAATGACATGGGCGACAACCTCAACGCCAACGGTGCTGCTCCCATTGCACCGTATGTGTTTCTGTCCTTCCTGTTCGAAATCGTGGTAGAATTCATGTTTCTACTCTGTATCCTACTACTATGCTAGTCCACATGATTAGTTTCATCTCTATTATAGCCGCGATGATTTATTTTGTGCTTATTCGGATTAAATCTCGTAGTAACTTGCTCACATATTCAACTGGCGCAACGTCCCCTACAGCCACTCCCGTTTCATGGACGGCCTGGTCGATGCCTCCAAGGAGCCCTTCGTCCACTGCTATGAGTGCCCGATGTCGTTTTGTGGCTCGCCGGTGGACATGGTGCATCACCTCACGGATGCGTGCAGCGGTCACCGCTGGCCCATGGTGGAGAACATCTAGTATGACACATGCTACCGGTTCACCATGCCAGAGTCGCTGGAGGATCACCGCCGCCTGCTAGTCTCGGAGGAGGATGGCAGCGTCGTCCTCTTGACCGTGGGCACCGGCGAGGCCCGCGAAGGCCGCCACCCCGTCTCTGTAATGTGCGTCAGGGGCGTCGCCGCTGACACTGACACTAACACGAGGCAGATGTATGGGTGTGTGGTCAATGTTACTACCCCTCCGGGTCGCGTGGGCGGCCAAACCGACCTCATCGGACAGACTTGGACTCTGAGGAGCGGGGACTATCCCGCCAATGTGGACTTGGAAAACCCATGGCATCTGTTCCATCCTTTACCCGCCTACTCGGTGCATGGGGACTCCAAGGAGGTTCACCCGGACATATGCATTGTCAAGTGCACTTGGAAAACATTTAGTGTGTGTGTGGGCGCTTATGGCCCGTGTCTTTGCCGCTTTTGATTCTGTAAGCTTGTAGTTAAACTTGAGTGGCTTTCGCCGCAGTCCTTCCTTTGAACTACTCCTCTCAGTGAGCTAATGTAAGACACTTTGGGTTTCATTTGATAATGGAACTCGGGAGGAGCCTCCCTGTTCTTCTAAAGAAAATACGCATTATCAAGTTAAGTGTTGATCATTAGTCTTTGCTCAATGTAATCCGCTGTCTAAGCATGTGGAGACTTCCATGCAGGATCTTGCTCTATTGGAGTATCGCGCATGAATAAAAGTGTATCCATTTGTGGTTTAGTCTAGAATCTTCCATGTATGAATTTTTACTACAGTACTGGTGAAAGACTTACAATGAACCATTTCTTACATCTCCTCTGCCCCCTTGCAAGTCATCCTGATTTAATCCCTCCGTCTAGGTGTATAAGGGCATGGTTAATATTACTTAATAGTATAGCCAACTGTTGACTATAAGAAAGTGCCATGTCATCTGTAGCCAACATGTATAACAATCGATACTCAAAAACTAATTCTTAAAGATCATTTCTTGCAAAGCACAATAAGTGTTATTTCTTCACAAGTTTTGGATGCAGGTTGAACAGTTGAACGCTTTTGTTTGCAAAAGATACCTTTTTATCTATTTCACCCGGATGTTTGTGAGCTCTAGAGATGAGATAATATCCAAAAAACCTATCAATACTTGTTACACGTGAGATGACCCCAACATCCTTTGTCAAAATAAACAACTCCCTGATCAATGCATTTCACTCTTCGGTGCAACGCACGGGCACCTTACTACTATAGATTAGTACGACCAAAAATTGAACTAACATTATATATAGTACGATAAATACTGATGCATGTCACCTAAAATTATATCATTCAAAACTATGTTCAAATATGAATCCAACGATATAGTTTTGGTTGACATGCACTAACATTTTCTCAGTTAAATCTTTAGTCAAATTCAATGGGGGACTAATAAACCACGACCGATGTAGTACAAGTGTAGAGGGCGGCTCTGCACGGGAGTCTCACCTCTCACTCGTGGCGCGGTAGTAAAGCCGCCATATCACAAAACCCAACCACTCCTAGTAATAAGTTGCCTGGTAAAATAAACGGACAAGCAACCATCACATCCCTCCGTCTTTTTTGCATTTCATCTCTCTGCATTTACTTTCTCCGGTTCATCTCCCACACTCGATTCCTAGCTACTACTCCTAGGGCCAGTTCTTTTGGCGGCTTCCCCAGCTTTTCCCACAAGACTAGTCACAGTGGAGAGTAAGAATAAGGTGCCTCACTCATTAATTTGGGCTTCTAAACTACTACTCCATCCTGGTTTATTCCTCACCATTGTAATTTGTGCTAAATTTTGACCAAAGATTTAACTGATAAAATGTTACTCAAAACACTTAGGCGCGGTGCATCTAGGTGTGTAAGTCATCTTACAAAAACCAAATAATCCCAAAACACTTAGGAGCAGTGCATTAACTTCTACCTCGTTTCTTGTTTCTTGACATATCAACCAATAAGAGATAAAGAGTGTGCATGCTTTTAATGACTTGAGATATCAAACACGACATGCAGTGGTTAGTTCATTGCATGCAATACTATTAATTAGCAAATAAACATTAATGTTTCTCGTTTTCTCCTCCTCCTTGGTCACGGTGCACAGCCTAAGATGACTTACTCACCTAGACGGATGGAGTAGTGCATGTGACATGCACTAACATTTCATTAGTTAAATTTATTATCAAAATTTGACACAGAATACAATCGGGACCAATAAACTAGGACGGAGGTAGTAGTTATGGGATTACTAATCTAGAAGCCTAAAAGAACTAGCCCCTGGTACTCCTACTAGTAGTAGTACTCGCGTTGGAATCGTTTCAGAAGCTTGACTAGTGCTGTTTTTCTACTTTTACAAAAACCGCATCGTAATGTTAAAACGTGCATTTGCACGTACATAAGTAATAGTAGTACTCCCTCCGTCTAGGTGTACAAATCTTCCCTCCTTGGTCACCGTGCACAACCAAAGATGACTTATTGACCTGGACGGAGGGAGTAGAAAAGTCTGCAAGCATATATCGAGAGAGACGTGTAGTCCGATAGTATATAGTAAAGTTTGTGCTATATGCACGTACTTGCAAAATGTGTAATAATACACAATGTTTCCAAACTTTCCCTTTTACATACTTAATTAAGGATGCTAAAAATTCCTGAACGTTCGGGATTTATCATTTGCGTCCCAAAACTAATGAGATCGCCTTACGGAACAAAAATTATACTCCTCCTAAAAGCCACGGTGCTCGCAAGAGCGCTTGCGGCGCGCCCCGAGTTCCCTGGTGTGCGGCCGTTTCCCAGCGCGCCGACACAACGCCTCATCCTCAGCCTCGCAACTCGCGAGGTGCTGATTGGCGGCTTGCCGGTGGGCGAGCGCGATCTCACCGGTGTGGTGATCCGGCGCCAACGGGTACTCCTCCTGGCTGGAAGCGTGCATCCGGTCCACGTACCACCAAGCGTAGATGAGGCGCTTGGGCCCGACTGCACTCAAGGCGTCAGCACGGCCGTCCTCTGCCACCCTCACGGCCCTCGCACGAGCCTTCTGCCAAAGAACCTATTGCTTGATTCTCTCGGACACGACATAGATCTCCCAGAAAGCTTGTTGCGCGCTGCAATTCTCTTCCTTAGCCTTCTTCTCCGCCTCTATTTTGGCGCACTCTGCTGGAGGCAAAGCCTCCCACAAGGCGACATCCATTTCTTGCCAAAGCTCCTCAAGGCTGGGGGGCTCGGCGGGCGGCGCGGCGTTCTCCTCATAGCGGGGAGCCAATGCGTCCTCCGACGCGCGTGCTGGCGAGATTGGGAATGCTGAGCGTCCATCTCGACACGTCGCGGCAAGGAGCGGAACGCCGACGCGTCCTTCTCGACTAGTGGCGGCGAGGAATGGAACAACGACGCGTCGCGTCGCGCGGGGAGCGGAACACTGACGTGTCCTCCTCGACTAGTGGCGGCGAGGAACGGAACGGCGACGCATTGTGTAGCGGTGAGGAGCAAAACGCCGACGCGTCCTCCTGGACTAGTGGCAGCGAGGAATGGAACGGCGACGTGTGACCGTCCGCGCGGTGCAGCGAGGGGCTCCTAGGGCTTGGGAGGGGCCATGGTGGTCGACGTGAGAGGGAGGGGGAGGAGATAGCGATGAACGTGAACGTGAGGGGGGGGGAGATAGCGATGTCGTGGGAGGCACAGTATTTATAGCGAGCAATGGCACACCTACGTAAGATATGGACTGAGGTGCACTGACTTAACTACAGGTCCAGTTGCGTCACTGACATGTGGGCCAGTAAACTGCTGGGCCCGTATGTCAGTGACCCAATGCACCTGAAGTTAAGTAAAAGCTACATGGGCATATTTGTTGGAGTAAATTACGGGGGAGCGAAGGGGTGGAAATATTGCTGGTCACAATGGATTTGACGAGCGTGGGGGGGGGGGAGGGTCATGCATGCAGAATTTTTTCACACGGGGTGGAGTGGTGGTACCGCCGGAGGGAGAAGGAGAGTTTGGCAGGCATATTGTTTCCACACATGGAGAGGAAAAGATTTGGAGACGAACGGGCTTCCTGCAGGTATGGGGAACGATGCATAATAAGTCATCTTGCATGCCGGGCTAGGTATAGTCTCAATTCATTAAAAACATACACGCCCCACACATGTTCATATTTCAAGGTGCACTAAATTATTGCATGCGATGATTAAAGCTGGCCATAATGGTGGTATCTTAGCTGGTATCATGCACACGAGAATAGCAAACATGCTGATGTGGCAAAGAATTAAAGAAGAGAGGGGGTTAGAGTAACTAGTGTTCATGCATGCCTTGGTAAACACAATTTTTTGTGAAGAACGATAGCATTAGTTGAGTACTTTTGCGCACTTGAAAAACTATTCCACCACCTCTACTATCTTGCTAAGAGTAGGTGAAAATTTTGAGTCGAGTCCTTTAAACTAGAAGGGAGGTAGTGGTACTCTAATAGCTAGGTTTGTAAGTCATCATACGAAAACCAAGTAATCCCAAAACACGTAGGCGCGGTGCATTAACTTCTACCTCGTTTCTTGTTTCTTGACATATCAACCAATAAGAGATGAGTGTGTGCATGCTTTTAATGACCTGAGACTATCAAACATGACATGCAGTGGTTAGTTCATTGCATGCAATACTATTTAATTAGCAAATAAACATTAATGTCTCTCGATTCCCCTCCTCCTTGGTCACGGTGCACATCCTAAGGTGACTTACTCACCTAGACGGAGGGAGTATCAACATTCACAATGTCAAATCAATATTTTTACACTCATTATAAAACGTAGTTCTTATACTCATTATAATCAGTATTGTAGATATTGATATTTTTAGTATAAATTTGGTCGTGGGATTTCATTGATGCCTGTCAAAGCGTGGAGGAAGCGGAGCTTAGGGCTTGCATTGCCAGTCTCTACATAGGTATTTTACTTCATAATCCTGTAATTTTAGAGACTGATTGCGCTTTTGTGGTAGCGTGACAGGTCTGCTATGCGTGACCAGAAGATGAAAGCGCTGAGCATCGCGAAGTTGATCAACAATCTTCAATTGGCATAGATTAGCCGTTCGGCCAATAAGGTGGCACACTTAATCGCTAAGTATAGCTTTGACAATAGATTAGATGGTATTCTTGTAAATAACGTACCGCCCTGTGTGGTGAATATTGTATCGAATGAGTGTACTGATGTGGCTGGTTAATTAATATAAGGTGGTGTTAAAAAAAGTATATATTTGGTCAAACACTTTGCAAACGGTTGACGGGAGTAAAAAGGACCAGAGGGAGTATCATGCATGCGGAGTAGGCAAAAAAATTGCTCATTTATAGCCGGTCAAAGTCTCAAAGGGCGCGACCGCGCGAGGGAGGCAAAGGTCGTGGGAGGCACGACGGTTGATGGAATTAAGTGAAGTTACATCCACGCGCCGGCATGGCGTGCGAACAGGCAGAAGCTATACCGTCAGGCCTATGATATGGGTCTAGTATACATGACATCTAGTGTGTCCCGCATAGTTCTCGAGAACTCTTTGGGGGCTTCCAGCCATTTATCCATCGGGAAAGCCAGCAACCCCACGCCGTTCGCATGCCCTACTCGTCCTCGTCTTCTACCTCACAACAGTTCGCTCCCAGTCGTCCCGTCCTTTCACATTAGTTCGCTCCCAGTTTTAGCAGGGTACAACAGTTCAACTTCTCCTAACCCTCCTCCAAAATCCATGGCCTCCCAAATCTCCATGGTCGCTGCTGAGTACCAGGTTGGAGCCATCATCGGTGGTCAGTTCAGTGTCATCTACACACGTGGATCCGTGATGATGAAAGCATGGCTTTCTCGCTTCCTACGCATGTTCAACAGTTCAACGGATGAGTGGGTCGCTGGGCTAGATGTTGAGGACACCACAGTCCTGGGATGAGAGAAGGATCTAAAGGACGAAGAGAGGAAAAAGCCCGCAGTGATCTAGGTTTGCGTACATAACGTTCGCTTGGTCTACCACATATGCCATGCCGACATTGAGTGCCAGGATTTTAAGAACTTCCTCAAGGACAAAAGAGTGAAATTTGTTACTGTAGGCTTTAAGAACGACAAAGATGTCCTGCATCGGATAGGTCTCGTTGTAGGGAAGCCCTTCAATTTCTAGAAGGCAAGCCTGGTGTCTTCCTCTCAACCTTCAATGCTGGCCCTAGAAGCAGCCATGATTGATCCTTCGTACGCTAAACTGAAGAAACCTCATCACGAGTTTCATCATGCATGGGAGTCGAAGACATTAGATAAAGATCACATCCTATACGCAGCAATGGATGCCTACCTTTGTGTAAATATCTACATGGGTTGGATGAAGAAGCAGAGCCCAGTGTCCGGTTCAAGCAAAGAAGCATCGGCGAAGAGGAAGAGGAAGAGGGACGAGGACGTAGTCGAGGACGTGGACTCAAACTCCGAGTAGGTGGCAGTGCCGTCGCTCATGCTGGTTCTACTGCAGTGTCAAGCCGACTAGTTGCTTAGTTTATTTTCAAGTGTGTGTTGTGCTGAGGCCCCTGCAGAACTATGTTTATGTACTTTCTCGTTATTTGAACTCTTTAGTACGTAGAGTAGTACTAGTACTATGTCTTACTACTGTTCTTCTTGCAGTTCGTACTACTGCTCGTATCTTCGTGTTCCTACTATACTTAATACGTTCGTACTAATAGTATAATTTGGGTCAGTCGATTTGTGAAAGAAGTTCGGCAGAGCGAAGGAAGAAGACGGCAGAAGAGGTGGAAGAAGCTCTTCTAGCCATCCATGTTGCATCAACCGGCTCACATGAGTCGACTGACCCAAATTGCTCCTTCAGATTGCAGGCTCCACGTCGCATTCAAGGTCTCGAAGGTAGATTCCGTACGTGACCGGCTTCCGCCGCGACAGCCACCATGCGCGCCTCCTCCGCGCGGGCGGAGACGACAATGACACGCTAGTTCCTCCTCGCCGGCGTGCTGGAGCACGCGCTCGTCCTCCTCTTTGTACGTTGCGTGCATAGACGCGGATCCACCAGCTGCTCGCGTGCTTGGCAGCGCGGCGGCATGGCGAGGAGGGACTGCAGAGGACATGAACGGGCAAGCCTTCGGCTTCATGGCACAGGGATGGCGACAACACGGCGGTGATGGGCGAGAAATTGTTGGCCAGAGCAGGTGGGCGCCGGCATGCGCAACAGCGACGGCGGCATATTGATGAGTGCGCGTATGGGAGCTTACTTTAGTTTTAGATAAGGTTGGTCAAACTTAAAAGAAAACCGTACTAGTACACATAAACATTAGACTTAGGCAGCGCTTTTTTTTAAGTTAGTACCACAGCCACGATACGCAATCATGTGCAAGCGCGTGAACCCCGACCGCGCGGTCGATCAAACGGTGCGTCACCGTGTCTAGTTCGAAGGACATCCACCGAACCTTTTTGTGTGTATGAAAACAATCCTCGAATATTACTCAAGTTTTTTTCCTGGGAAAGTTCTTAACGCTGTAATATTTCCATATATTTGAATTTAGCTCCAGTTTGTGTTTAATTGGATTTGGACATTTTAGGTGTGCCCTAGTTTTTTTAATACTTATTTTGTGTGTGTGACTCGGAGAGAACGTGTGTATGTGTCCATATGTGTTTTGTGGCGGAAGGGCAATGTGGAGACGGTGTGCGTGTGATACAGACATAGAGAGGTGTGAATGTGCAAATCATCATGCATGAGTGAGACATAGACAGATGCTGATACATTGTGTATACATGAGAGAACAGTCTTCTAGTTTACTTGTGTGTGTATGTGTGTGTGTGTGAGAGAGAGAGAGAGAGAGAGAGAGACTGAGCGAGAGAGAGACAGAGAGAGAGAGAGACAGAGAGAGAGAGGAGCATCCGTAACACAACAACCATCTGTCTTGATTCGTCCATCGCTCGCACGATCGCATGCAACACATGCATAAACGCGCACATTTTGACACCCTCACTCGGCCCCTGCCCAACTCAAGGCCCGCACAATCTCTTCGTGAATACCCATTTCTCTCCTTAGGTTTGTTTTTTGCTTAATATCTGACACACACACACACGTGCGCGCGCACGCACACACACACACACGCACACTCCCCCGAGCACACAATTCATCCCCATCCAAGGTTATACGGCGACCACTCTCGCTTGTGCTTCTTTGTACCCCAACATGAACAACACCTCAATCTTCAAAGAGGGCATCGAGCAGATCGAAGACGGCGACCACACCACGCTAGAGAATGAGGGGTCATTTGGAAGCAGGGTGATGTGACGACGGCTGACTGACTCCTCTCCCCACCCTCTCTCTCTCTTGCGCAAAATTACCAATCCCTCTCTCCCCCGCACAAAATTGTCAATCCCTCAACCCATGAGATCCTTCCCCTCTCATCCATTTTTTTCCATCTCTCTCATCAAACATGTTGTCTCTTCTCCTTCCACGTATACAGAATCCGGTTGCACACGCATCTCACGTATATTACATGTCTGTCTCCATCTTTCTCACAAACCTAACTTCTTCCTCTCTCTCTCTCTCTCATTAGGTTTGTCTCCTACTCTCTCATCCACATACATACAATCTTTCCCGCCCTATCTTCTCCACCTTCAAAAGCTCTCTCTGCACGTTTCATTCACACAATGGGATATGTCAAAATGTTGCTTCTATAATGGATGATGTAGAGTTTTGGTTGTTTTTGTTGCATCCTACAAAGTAATAACTATGAAATGCATTTAGATTCTCATTTCACTGGGATTATGTGAGTTTGAGCATGTTGTGAAGTACTATAGACCTTGTATACATCTTGGGATTCGATAATGATTGTAACTATTGAATTGTATAGACCATTACATTCAAAGTCAACAGCCTATATTTATTTCACTTTTTCAACAAATGATTAGTTCACTACAAACTAAGAAAACAAATGTGTACTCCCTCCGTTTTTATTTAAGTCCGCGTATTAGCATTGGTCAAAGTCAAGTTTTGTAATCTCTAAGAAAGCTTATAGAAAATTATTAACATATACAATAACAAATAAATACCATTATATAAATTTGGTCAAACTTTAGGAAGTTTGACTTCGGTCAAACCTAATATGCATAGTTTACTACTACTACTCGCTAGTTGCTTACCCGAATCACTCAACACGTCACACAGGGAGTCCAGTGTCACAAAATTTTGAGGTCGGCGGGAAAATCTCCCGCGACCCTGATTCGGGTAGTGGGAAGTTACCATCATTGCCTACAGAACAGGCCTACGGACGATGCCTGGTAGGGGGCTGTTTTTGTAACTTCAGGTTCACCCTACCCAGCCAACCCACCCCGGCACCTAGAGTAGTACACCTTAATACTCCCCATTTTCTATCCCCACCGCAAAATAGACTTCTCCACGGCAGCGCAGCCTTAGTGCTCCTCCCTTCTACATCGGCGCACTCGTCTACCGCAGCGCATCTGCCTCATCGACGACCTCATACGCCGCACTGGAGCCGATCCACCGTCGTTGTCGTAGACGGAGCCTCTTCCCCGACATCGTCTTCCATGGTCTCGGATCTGCTTCTCGGAAGCCGACACCAAGCGCAGAAGTACCACCATCGTGGACAATGAACTGACTCCCGTTGCTGACCATGACTCACAGAGGCCGCCGCGACCATCGTTCTCCTCCTCGATTGGTAATGTGTGTATTGAATCACTTAGAAGTACATGTGCAGTTCCAAATTTGTTCATACCTACCCTTCAATTTTGCTGGGTGCTATTGTTCCCGTAAAAGTAATTGGTTATAGCCTCCATTGTCCAACAGAATATCAGCTTGTAATTGTGCATCGCTCCTGTATCGCGCTGTGCTTGGGTAGGTTTTTCATCTGCAACCTGTAGTGTGGCAAATGATGGAAAGGTTTTTAGAACTAGCAAGATGCCCATGCGTTGCAAGCATCAAGATGCATTTGTATGAGTAGTTTATCTCGTGGGAGAAAAGGATGAACGAGGGAAGGCCTTATTTGCAAATCCGTAGAGGGGTATGGGTATCTTTCTGCAAAATTCCCATTTGTTTCCTTCCTATCTGTCATATATAAATCGGACGACCTATATTGCAAGAAAAAAGTATAGACAAAAAAAGTAGACAGTAAAGGAAGTAGAGATAAATATTAAATATTAAATATAAAATAAATATAACCGTAGAGAAGAGAGTAGAGATAGCAGAGACGTCGGGAAAGGATCGCACACACGCGGGAAAAAGCGGCTGGGCGTGCGCTAGTTTTGGCACGTGGCGTCCGGCGCGCTTTATAAAATCCAACGCCCTCCCACCGCTCTGTGCCTTGCCACCGCTCTGTGCCTCGCCACCGCTCTCTCCCCGCTCTTTTTTCGCCTTGCCGCTGCCGCGCCACCATGCCGCCGCGTCGCCGGGAAACTTGGGGATACCACGGCGTCCGCGCGCGCCCCTCTGGCGGCTTCTCCGTCGAGATCCGGTTCCACGGGATGTGCCTCGGCCTCGGCAATTTTGACACTGCCAACAAGGCCGCCCGCGTGTACGACGCGGCGGCGTGCCGCCTCCGGTGGCCTCATAGAACATTGAACTTCCCCAACGTGCCGACGCGGGAGCGGGCGCAGGAGCTCGCGCCTCTACCGCAGCTTAGCACTGACGAGGATCGTCGCGACAAGCGGAGGCGGGAGCACCATCTCGGCATCACCGAGATGGACGAGGAAGCCATGGCGCTGTGGCACCAACACTTCCCGCAGGACATCATCAACGAGCGCGAGTTCTATGTGCAAAGGAGGGAAGAGAGGGATAAGAGGAGGGCGGAGCGAGCCGCCTATCGCGAGGACAAGCGTAGGCGAAAAGCGGACGCTCAATTCAACATGAGGCTAGGAGCAGCATCGCCCTGGGAATCCGACGATGATCGATATCTTCACACCTACAGTCAAACGTCGGAGGAGGACATCACCGAGGAGGAGTCGGACGACGAGGAGTAGTTGAATTATCTTTTTTTTATCTATCTATGTTGAGAACTGTCCTCTACTCTCTAGTATCTACTTCTTGATCTCAGCACTGTAAACGCTTTTTTAAAGCGCCGCGCGTTGCAATTCTATTGGAGATGCTCTAACATGGCAGACGAGTGCTTTAATGTTGCCCACAAGATGTGCGAGTATTACTAGTAGAATTTTTTTGCCATGTTGAGATTTTAAAACCACGAGGGTGAACATGCAGAGGAGCAATGAAGACCAAATACGGGATATTCGGGACATCTTCAAGGAGCATGGTTAGTTAAAGAGGAGCTGCACCGAACCTGTAAAACGATCTTGGGTAAGTACCACCTGAGGGAGTCCTGGACTAGGTGGTGTCCGGATAGCCGGACTATCATCATCGGCCGGACTCTAAGACTATGAAGATACAAGATTGAAGACTTCGTCCCGTGTCCGGATGGGACTTTCCTTGGCGTGGAAGGCAAGCTTGGCGATACGGATATGTAGATCTCCTACCATTGTAACCGACTCTTTGTAACCCTAGCCCTCTCCGGTGTCTATATAAACCGGAGGGTTTTAGTCCGTAGGACACACAACCATTACAACAATAATACCATAGGCTAGCTTCTAGGGTTTAGCCTCCTTGATCTCGTGGTAGATCCACTCTTGTACTACCCATATCATCAATATCAATCAAGCAGGAGTAGGGTTTTACCTCCATCGAGAGGGCCCGAACCTGGGTAAAAACATCGTGTCCCTTGTCTCCTGTTACCATCCGCCTAGACGCACAGTTCGGGACCCCCTACCCGAGATCCGCCGGTTTTGACACCGACATTGGTGCTTTCATTGAGAGTTCCTCTGTGCCGTCACCGATAGGAAGGATGCCTCTTCCCGTCTTTAAAGACGGTATCTTCTCCAAAGGAGCCCTGGCAGCCAGCCAAACTATCCGGCTGGGTGGTTTCCTCATGACCGCCTGTTCGGCCACCACTTCAGCAATGACCTCTCGAGTCATCGAAAGCAATCTTCACGTCAACTCAGAATTCGCCGAGCAGCTGGATCCAATAGAGCTCTCGTCTGTAAACGAGCTCTTGGACCGCATCACCGCCCTGGGAGTCGCTACTGACTACAATCAGATTGGGCTTAAAACCGATCTGAGAGAGATTAACTCTCCCAGGTTACCCACCACGTTGCGGTGGTAGAGGAACAACGCGGTGACTCTCCTCCTATATTGGAAACTAGTCATGTCCGGACTGCCGAACCCTCTATGCCGGATTCCCGTGGAGGGACGGACTTCGATCGAGCACTGAACCTAAAGTCAGGCATCGGACCGGACTCGTTGGATAATGTCCAGCAATCCAAGCTTCCAAATTTGGAAACTTTTCGGCCCTTGAGCCTCGAGATGGGTAGGGTTCCGGACTTAATTCCACCCACCCACCCACACATATGCGATCTATCTCAAATCCGGCAAGAGCCCGCTAAAACAGTACATCACTACTGGGCCAAATTCCTCCTGGTTATGGACAGGATAAAGGACTGCCGTGAGGAAAACGTAATTTCAATTTTCTGCAATAATTGCACGGACAAGGGGATCTTGAACGCCGTCAGTCGTCGCGAAATTACACGCTTTGCCGACCTGGCGTCCATAGTACGAAACTACTGTGCGATGGAGAGTTTCCGGAAAACCGAAACTAAGTTTTGGGACAACCCGGCCCCGAATACAATCCTAGTCCGAAACAAAAGGGTGCATCACATTCAGGCACCAGGTACAAAAACCAAAAAGCAAAAACCCCATAAAGGGCACGGAACCGTACTTGAGGGTTGGCTCAACGGACCCTGTAAAATTCATAGTACAGAAGGCGCCACTCCAACACATAGCCTTCGAGCATGGTGGATACTGCGGCAGGTGGCCAAAAGTGGCGAAGAGCTTCTAGCCCCGGAGAGCCACTCCAACAATACCAGTACGGTGTCAACAGTCTTCGAGACTTTTGCATCAAACAATATGCGAAAACGAACAATCCACAGCCTCGCCGAAGTCTACCAAGTAGCAACAACAAATCCATGGAGCGACACGGCCATCACCTTTAACACCAGCGACGAACCTAAATTCCGAACAGCCCGAGCACCAGCCGCATTGGTCCTCAATCCAATAGTGGACGGCTTTCGTCTTACCAAGGTACTCATGGATGGCGGCAGCGGACTAAACCTCATCTACGAGGAAACTGTTCAAAAAATGGAAATAGACTGGAGCCGCATTGAGCGAAGCAGCACAACCTTTAGAGGAATAATCCCTAGCCAGGAAGCGCGCTGCACAGGAAAAATCACACTTGATGTGGTGTTCGTCTCGCCGGACAATTACAGGTCCGAAGAGGTCACGTTCCAAGTTGCCCTGTTCAGCAGCGGATATCACGCTATATTAGGATGAGAGGCATTCACCCCATTACGGGTACATGAAGCTTAAGATGCCTGGGCCCGGCGGAATAATCACTCTCATTAGTGATCCAGACATAGCACTCCGCGCCGAAAACAAGACAGCCGCATTAGCCATGGAGGCACTATCCGAAGCCCTAGCAGCGGAGGAACTCACTACGCTGCGCTCTACGGTGAATAGGGACGATGTGATACTCGATAAAAGATCCAAGTCCACCTCCTTTAAACCAGTGGATGAAATAGTCAAATTCCTGGTCCATCCAACGGACCCAACAAAGATGACCTTCATCGGGGCACAGTTGAACCCTGATGTACATGCCGCACTGCGAGAATTCCTTCGGGAAAATTGGGACATCTTTGCCTGGCACACTTCAGATATGCCGGGAATCCCACGCAGACTAGCAGAACACAACCTAAACATCCTAAAAGGATTCAAGCCAGTCAAACAGGCTCTTCGGTGATTTTCCGAACCTAAGAGACAGGCAATGGGAGAAGAGCTAGCCAAACTACTGGAAGCCGGATTCATCAGAGACATCAAACATCCGGACTGGCTAGCAAACCTGGTAATGGTACCAAAGAAGGTCAAATCCTGGCGCCTATGCGTCGATTTCAAATACCACAACAAGGCCTGCACAAAGGATCCCTTCCCCCTTCCCCGCATCGACCAAATAATCGATGCTACTGTAGGGCACGATTCATTGTGCTTCCTCGACGCATACTCCGGCTACCATCAAATCAAGATGGCGGAGGCGGACCAAGCTGCAACGACATTCATCACTCCATATGGACCATTCTGCTTCAACACGATGCCCTTCGGACTCAAAAACGCCGGCGCAACATATCAGCGCATGATTCAAACATGACTGGCTACCCAGATCGGCGAAACAGTAGAGGCATACGTAGACGACGTAGTCGTCAAAACCAGACACGTCGAAACTCTAGTAGACGACTTGAGGCTCACATTCGACAACCTCCGAGCATATGACATTAAGCTGAATCCGGAAAAATGCGTTTTCGGCCTACCAGCCGGAAAGCTCTTGGGCTTGATTGTATCCAGTAGAGGAATTGAAGCAAACCCAGCCAAGATCCGAGCTCTGTCACAGCTGGATATTCCAAAAGATCTCAAACAAATACAAAAATTGACTAGATGCGTGGCGGCTCTAAGCCGCTTTATCTCCCGTTTGGGAGAAAAGGCATTGCCCCTCTATCGCCTCCTCAGGCGCACCGAACACTTCGAGTGGACGGATGCTGCCACCGCCGGACTCGAAAAAATAAAGGCCATATTGGCAACATATCCGGTCCTGGCTGCGCCTAACCTGGGCGAACCAATGTTGTTATACATCGCGGCAACACATCAAGTTGTAAGCGCGGTACTCGTCGTCGAACGAGAAATAGAAGGGCATAAATTCCCTCTTCAAAAACTAGTGTACTAGGTGTCCACTTTCTTAACTCCCTGCATGTCCCGTTACCCGCACTATCAAAAGATATCTTACGCGGTGTTCATGGCATCCCGGAAGCTCCCACACTACTTTCAAGAGTGTTCGATAAATAGTGGCCTCCGAAGTGTAACGCCCCGGATTTGATGCGCCAGGTGTCTGTCAGTTATTCGCCGTCATTGCCATGTCTTTTGCTTGCGTGTTGCACTCTGCCATGTCATCATATGCATTTCATATCATGTCATCATGTGCATTGCATTCGCATACGTGTTTGTCTCATGCATCCGAGCCTTTTCCCCGTTGTCCGTTTTGCAATCCGGCACTCCTATGTCATCCGGCGGTCCCTGTTGACCTCTTCTCTTGTGCGGGTGGTAAACTTTCTCGGAATGGCCCGAGGTTTGCCAAGTGGCCTTGGTATAGCACCGGTAGACCGCCTGTCAAGTTTCGTGCCATTTGGAGGTCGTTTGGTACTCCAACGGTTAACCGGGTAACCGTAAAGGCCTCTTTTGTTTGCAGCCCAACACCCCTTCCAAACTGGCCAAAAACCCAGCAAACTCCCCTCCATGCTCTCGGACGTTCGATCACGATCGCGTGGCCGAAAACCGCTCCTCATTTGGACTCTCCTAGCTCCCTCTACCTATAAATAAGTCTCCCCCTCCAAAATCCCAGATCATTTCCACCCTAACCCTAGCCCCGCTCCTCTCCGCGCCGCCGGACACGTCCGTACGGAGCCGGACATGTCCGCCTCCGCGCCCCCGGCGAATCGGGTCTCGCCACGTGGCTCGCCCGGCCGCCCCGCGCCGCCGGCCCGCCGGGCCTGCCTCCGGCCCCCGCGGCCCGTCCGCGCCCCGCCGCCGCGGCCCCGCGCCGGCGCCGCCGCCGCCTCGCCGCCGCCGCCCTCCGCCGCCTCCGCCGCGGTCCGCGTCGGCGCCCGCCGCCGTCCGGCACCGGCCACCCGGCGCCGCCCCCGCGCCCCCTGCCGTCACCGTCCTCCTCCTCGCCGCGCCCCCGCACCGCCGCATCGGCCGGTCTCCCGCGCCTCGCGGCCGGAGCCGCCGCCGCCGCGCCGGACCCCGCGGCCGGCCCCGTCGTCCTTCGCCACCGGACGCCGCCGCGCCCGGCCCCGCGTCGTCATCGCCGGAGCTTGGCCGAATCCAGCGAGATCTGGCCGGATCCGCCCCGTTCTGCCCCGGAGCTCCCTTCCCCGGCCACTTCGAGTTCTCCGGCGAGCTCTCCGGTGAGATCCGCCGCCCGTTGAATTTCCCCCCCGAGGTCCAAATTCGTCTAAGTCCTGTCAATTTTGCATAATCATGCCATGTTTGACCTGCTGTATCTCTGCATCCGTAGCTCCGTTTCGTGCGTGTAATATGTCGAATTGTTCGCCTCGACGAGTACTTCGTTTAATTCCATTGCATATTTTTCATTTGAGCTCATCTTGATGCCCGAAATGCTGTTGGAAGAGTGCATGTTGATGTTAATCTGCTGAAACTGTTATAACTTGCTCATTTGTCATTTTTGCCATGATTGATATGTGCATCCTATGAGGTTGATGTCTACATGTATGTTGATCTATGCCATGCCATCTTTCCAGTGGTGCCAACCATGTATTTTTGTGAGTTGTGTGCTGAGTGTATCAAGCTTGCTAAGTAGGGTAGTTGCTGTTGCTGTTTTCCTGACAGATTCTGTTATATTTTGTTGCTTTGTTAACATGCTTCTACTAGTCATTTCGTGCATAATTTGGAGATGTCCTATAAACATGTTTTGATCTACATGTCTTGCTCTATCCATTCATACCCTTGGTTGAAATTATAGCTTGCTGTAGATTGTTCATATCTTGCTCCGAAGTTGCTTGATAATGTTGCGGTCAGCCTGTTAACAATAAGTTCCATGTTTCCATGATTGTTTGCTAGTGATCCATGCACCCTATGAACTCGTTATTGCCATGCTTAGCTTCATAAACATGCCTTCTTACTGTTGGTTGCCTTGCCATGCCATGTATTGCTCTGTGGTGAGTGGTTCAAGCTCACCAACATGCCTACTTATTGTTGTTCCTGCCATGTATGAATCTGTAATATGACTTGCCATGTGTACATGGGTGCCATCATATTTTCCGTGCCCTTTTGGCTCATGGTCAGTAAGGGACATTTGATCTATGCTATTAGTAGATTCATTCCATGCCTTTGTTTGCCATGATATGTTCCTGTAACATGTTGTTTGCTTGCTCTAAACATTGCAACCTAATGTTATTTCTGCTAAAGTCTGAAACTGTTATTATTTGCCATCTTACCATGTCTTTTTGAGCATGTTCTAGTTGTTTCTGGAGATAACTTAGTGTTCATGTTTTGTTATGCTTTACCTGTACTTCATGCCCATGACTTTTGTTATTATGTTGGGTTGCTGTAGTATGTTGTTTTGATGCTTGTAAGATGCCTAGTTGCTGTTATGGACAGATTGTTGTTATGACTTGTATAGAGTGTATGTGTTGAACTGTTGCTCCGTTTTGAGTGTGCTATATATGAAACTTGCTTGATTTTGCATGTAGCTTCATATTATCATGTTGCATCCTTCTTTTGGTGTGTTTGCTTGATGTTTGGGTGCATTTTGCATCAATGCCATGTTTAACTTGTTTTGCTCATATCTTCTAGGCCGTAGCTCCGAATCTAATGAACTTTATATGTAACTTGACTAGAATTTCGTGTAGATCATCTTGGTGCATCTTAACTTGCTGTTTAAACAACTTGAACATAAGGTTTATTCAGATCTGGACCAATTTCGAAATTTGCATATGAGGACTTACCGGAGTTGTTATATGTTGTTCCCGGCCTCATTTAAACTTGCCTTGATGTGTTGTTCTTGTTTGCATCACCTCTTGCCATGAGTAGCTTCATGTAGCTTGGTCATGCGTCATGCTTGTTGTGCATCATGCCTTGTTCATGTGTGGTGTGTTTACCATGTTGTGTGCTTCTTCTTGTTAGTTCCTGTTTCGTTGCGATCGTGAGGATTCGTTTGTCTACGGTTGGTTCGGCTTCATCCGTTCGTCTTCTTCATGGACTCGTCTTTCTTCCTTGCGGGATTTAAGGCAAGATGACCGCTACCCTAGATCTCACTACTATCATTGCTATGCTAGTTGCTTCGTTCTATCGCTATGCTGCATTACCTATCATTTGCTCTTCAAGCCTCCCCAAAATTGCCATGAACCTCTAACCTTTGACACCCTTCCTAGCAAACCATTGATTGGCTATGTTACCGCTTTGCTCAGCCCTCTTATAGCGTTGCTAGTTGCAGGTGAAGTTGAAGATTTCTCCGTGGTGGACAGGATTTTGGTTGGAATATCACAATATCTCTTATATTATTAATGCATCTATATACTTGGTAAAGGGTGGAAGGCTCGGCCTTATGCCTGGTGTTTTGTTCCACTCTTGCCGCCCTAGTTTCCGAGAGCTTGTCATGGGCTAAGTTGGGACACCCCTACAGGGTTTAAACTTTCGAGAGCCGTGCCCGCGGTTATGTGGCAGATGGGAATTTGTTAATGTCTGGTTGTAGATAACTTGACACCAGATCCGAATTAAAACACATCAACCGAGTGTGTAGCCGTGATGGTCTCTTCTCGGCGGAGTCCGGGAAGTGAACACGGTTTCAGTGTTATGTTTGGCGTAAGTAGGTGTTCAGGATCACCTCTTGATCATTGCTAGCTTCACGACCATTTCTTTGCTTCTCTTTTCGCTCTCATTTGCGTATGTTAGCCACCATACTATGCTTAGCCGCTGCTGCAACCTCACCACTTTACCCCTTCCTTTCCCATTAAGCTTTGCTAGTCTTGATACCCATGGTAATGGGATTGCTGAGTCATCGTGGCTCACAGATTACTACAACAACAGTTGCAGGTACAGGTTATGCGATGATCATGATGCGAGAGCGATGTTTGCTTGCGTTGAGTTCTTCTTCTGCTTCTTCGATCAGGGGATAGGTTCCAGGTCGGCAGCCTGGGTTAGCAGGGTGGATATTATTTGAGTTTTTGTTTATGATTCATCCGTAGTCGGATGTTGTTCTTGTATGTTGTATTGTTGTATTCATGTGACATTGTATGTATTGGATGTATCCCCACTATTATGTAATGTTGATGTAATGATATCCACCTTGCAAAAGCGTCTTCAAGATGCGCTTCTATCCTTGGTGGGACCTTCGAGTTCCTTTAGGATAGGGTCGCATCTTGGGCGTGACACGAAGTGCCCCTCAACGACATCATAAACAACCGCGACGCGACGGGCAGGATTGCAAAATGGGCCATTGAGCTCTTACCATTTGATATGACTTACAAACCTCGGCGAGCTATAAAGTCACAAGTCCTAGCTGACTTTGTCGCTGAATGGACTGAAGCCGAACTCCCTAAAGAGTACGGCGCATACTCCAACTGGATTATGCATTTCGACGGCTCCAAAATGTTGGCCGGCTTGGGGGCTGGCGTCGTATTGACGTCCCCAACCGGGGATACAGTCCAATACGTACTTCAGATAATGTACACGGACTCCAACAATGCAGCCGAATACGAGGCCCTCCCACATGGCCTTCGGATGGCAACCTCCATGGGCATTCAACGCCTAGAGGTGCGCGGGGATTCAAACCTTGCAATATCCCAAGTAAATGGAGACTTTAACACCAAGGATCCGAAAATGGAAGCCTATCGCAACGCTGTCCTAAAAATGTCAGCTCGGTTCGAGGGACTCAAATTCCACCACGTAGCCCGGGATAATAACCAAGCAGCCGACGTATTGGCACGCATCGGCGTGAAACGCGACGCCGTCCCTCCAAACATCTTCCTGGAACGGCTTTTCAAGCCATCCGTACTATGGGAAGAGGAGTCCGGAAATAACAACCTGGAAGCAACCGCACCACCCAACTCAGAACAGTCTGACATAATCGGGGGTTCAGCCGATGAAATAATGCCTTCATCCCACGAAATAATGGCAGTAATTGCCCCGTGGACAGAACCATTCCTAGCCTACTTGATTAGGCAGGAACTTCCCGAAGACCAAAACGAGGCTCGCTGCATAGTTCGGCGGTGTAAAGCCTACAAGGTCCATGAGGGGGAACTTTACAAGAAAAACACAAACGGAGTCTTTCAATGGTGTATCTCCGAAGAGGAAGGGCGAAACCTTCTGGCTAAAATTCATGCCGGACTTGGTGGACACCACGCCGCAGCCCGGGCCCTTGTAGGAAAGGCATTCCGTACAGGATTTTATTGGCCGACGGCCCGGGCAGATGCTCAGGACTTAGTCCAAAGATGCGTCGATTGTCAGCTCTTTGCTAATCAGAGCCATATGCCACCTACCGCCCTCAAAACTATACCCATTACCTGGCCGTTCGCGGCCTGGGGGCTTGACATGGTTGGACCCCTTAAAGGGGGAACCCACAAGCAAAGGTACCTATTGGTCATGGTGGACAAATTCACCAAATGGATAGTAGTATAGTATGTTCCTTGTACTAAAGATGAGCAGGGACATTTGCAATGTAGATATCTATACGGTCGGTTGTGATGGACACTTTGAGCCTCTTTGATTCGTAGGATCTTGTAAACATAGGAATAGGATTTGTAGTGGCCTGCCCACTTGAATCCTATAAGAATAGCAGGAAATGCGCGGAGTCGTGTCGCCTTTGAGAGTTACACTGATATTAACAGTACCGCACCTTCACTTGAAGAGAGCTGGTATCCAAAGCCTTTCTAGCCGTACCGGCAATACTAGCACATGTATTCTAGCAAGTTCTACTTTACTGACTTTACTCTGATGCTTAAGGTTTTCCTGTGATATCTACACTATGATCTGTGTAGCTGCTTTGTGTCGCACTAGCAGCAGTCCACTCTTGAAGCTAAACACTGCAATGACTTACAAAATTGGTACCAAGGCATTGAGTGCCATTCTGGATGCAATGAAACTCATACGCTCCCCACCTGTTGACTCTTGTGCAGAATATGATCCTAATGAATATTCTAACCTCGAGCACTCAAAGGCAGATGGCTTGTCCTGTTCACCCATCAAGGTGCATGTTCTAATTTGGCAATGTTTTATTGATTGCGGGTATCTTGCATATGTTTTCTTGCATTTCTTCTACTTTGTTGCATCGCCATCTGCTTAGTTTACTCATCATATATGTCGAGATGCCATGCCCATCCATTATCAATACATATTCCATGTGTCATCATACCATGTTTTTCCACTCAAATGCTGTTCGTGTGCATCAGACGTCAAAAAGGAAGAGGGTGATTGCCGAACCTGAAGGAGCACCAGCAACGTCCTTGAAAAACATGGTTGTGTCGGAGAAATCAGACAACGCTCCACTTATATTGGTTGTACAACCAGTGACACAAAACGTAGGACCGACTCCAACAGACTGTACCCATACTTCACTGGCCACACCACTAGCCCCACCACACAGGACCTGCACTCCAGCAAAAGGTATACCGATTTCATTTGCCATAGCACCAGCTGTACCACAGAAAAATCCCACTCCAGCAAAAAGTACAGCAAGTCCATCGGCCGAAGACCTATCCGAACTGCAGAGACGACCAATTCCTGCAGATTGGAACCCCATTCCATTTATTCCCAGTTTAAAAGACAATGCTTTCAATGTTGTTAGGGACTACGTGCATATATTCCCATCATGGGAAGATTATTGTGAAGACAAATACCATTTTCACATCTTCCTGTCCAACTTACGTGTAAGTGCTCTTATTCATGGTTATTATTTTCCTATTTTCTGATGATTGAACACATCAATGATTTACATTACATTGTTGTAACTAGACGAGGGTCAATCTGGATAGTCATGACGAGCAAAGCTTGCTTGTGCTTTTCAAGGAAGCATTGCAGCAGTATCGGTGTTACCTGAGGAAATCACACTTTGGTGGCAAGTCTATAAACGAATTTCCGGTGAAGTCTCCTGTGCTAAATTTAGAAGACATTTAATGGAAAAACCTTGTTATGCACTGGTCTCGTTCCCAGGATGAGGTACTGTCTATGGAATCACATGACAATTTGAACTTCTACTTTTCCGCATGTGCCTTACGGATCTTTTTTGCAGGAAATATGCTCGAAGAAGAATTCCGGTTTGAAAATAATGACAGGATATCGCAAATATGCTACCCGCTGCTTTTCTCTTGTTCGTACCTGTTGTCCTGTATCACTGTACTTGCATACATACCTGTTTCATTATGTGACAGCAGTATGCATGATAGCTTGCTTATCAATTGTTCGCTCCAAATTATCAGATCTGTATGAATGGTTACATTAGTGTAGAATATATCCAATGCCAATGTTTTTTAGCTCTGCATTGTTCTTGTATGTACATGTTGTCCTTTATCAGTGTACTTATAATGACAGGTAGTTGTTCATGTACCATCACTCTGCAGCTTATTTTCCTTTGCCCTCCATTTTCTACACATCAGATCTATATTTACTCTTACCATAAGGTTGGTACTGAAGAAGTTTAGCTGTGCATTGCTCTTGGCTGTACCTTTTGCCTGTATTGCTGCACTTACATTTATAGCTACTTGGTTATGTAGCATCACTCCTCATCTTATCTTAAATATTCTCCATTTTTTTGTATATTATCACATCTATATTTACTCTTAACAAAATGTAGAATAAAGGCAATGCTTATGAAGAAGATTCTGTGGTAAACTTCTTGAATTGCCCCCCCCCCCCCATCAGCATGGACAAGGCCTTTATAGAGCCTGTTTCACCAATAATGTAAGTTTGTCCATCTCAAGCCTTCAAACTTTTTTGTATATATTTGGTTAGGCATGACTGCAACAACTGTTTATTTTTGGTGTTTGCATCAAATTGCATGTTTAAAGTTTATTATGTAGTTCATAAACAAAAGTTTGTCCTTTCTCAATTTAAGTTTTCAGTTGTACAACCAAGTTCCTTATTCATACCATGTAAATTAAACTATATAGAGCAAGTGATCTTCTTTTGCACTGCATGTATGCTTCTGTTCTTCATCCGTAATCTAGTGGTGTGGTGAACCTACCCACTACAGCACAATGTCATATTCTGCAATGTCTTCACTATGAACAATGTCATGTCATTCTACTACTCCCTCCGTCCGAAAATACTTGGCATTGAAATGGATGTATCTAGATGTATTTTAGTTGCCAATCTGAAATGGGATAAATTGATAGCACACTAACCATTGATACTTATGAGTTCTTGATCTGTAATCTAGTGGTGTCGTGAAGCTGCCAACTCCAACACAATGTCATTTCCTGCCATGTCTTGACCTAAACAATACCATATTGTGTTAATGCAATTTTAAACTGTGTCACTTTATTCGTCAGTAAGAAATGTGATGAATGGTCAGCACTGATACTTTTATGTGCAAAACCTATCATCTGTCTGCTTGTTTATCTTTCAGAGTGAGGAAGATTTAAGTGTTGAACAAGAGCAGTCTCATCATCTTGCTCAGCTGCTTGCGCTGCAGCTCCCCAGCAGGGCTAACCTTTCTTGAACTCTATTGAAGTGCTGTTGGTTTTGTATATTATTTTATCGGCGTGTTTATTTGCACTGGTGGCGATCTTTGATGCCCAGTGTATGTAATCTGCTGTCTGCTTGTGCTTTATTATCATAGTGGCGAACTTTGATGCCCAGTGGATGTAATATGCTGTAATTTCTTTATTGTATAGTCTAGGTTTTTTCTTATTCACAATGCTGTAGTTATTTTACTGTATATATATATCCTGTCTTCGCAGTAAACCGGCCAAACCGTAAAATTACATTACATAATCGGGCCGTCATGCAATCACGATGTAGGTTGGGCCTGAAACGTGCCGAACAGCTAACGGGCCGGCAGCAGCCCGAAATGAACCCCGGCCCATGATTGTGCGAATAAAATCACGGGATTTTAACAGGCCAAAATTGTCTCGGTCATTGTTTGGCTCAATCAGATATCGGCTGCGAGCAGGCCGGATGCAAACCGGGCCGTAGTTAGGCCCAACTATATGACAGGCATTTAACAGGCCGAAATTAATATAGGGCCGAATTGTTAAACGGGCCCTTAAGAGGCCAAAACTAATATCAGGTTGAATTACTTAGTGGGCCTTTAGCAAGTGGGCCCAAAAGCATAGTGCCAAGTTGACGGGCCGAGTCTGATATGGGCCATAATTGAGCCCATAGCCTCTTATAGGGTCGGACCTGATCTGGGCCGTAATTTGGCCTAGAATAGGGTATGCTTTTAACGGGCCGGATCTCATATGGGCCACTATTAGGCCCGGAACGTGGCAGGCCATTAATGGACTGGATCAAATATGGGCCGGCATTTGGCCCAAAACATGGCAGCTAGTTAATGGGCCGACCTACTAGGGTCCTCAAATTCTTGTGGGCCTAAAGCTGGGTCGGCCCATTAATGTCGGCGAAATCTCGTGGGCCTTTAGCCGGGCCGGCCCATTATGATCCGCAAGAATCTTGTGGGCCTTTACCTGGGCCGGCCCATTATGGCACACAAAAATCATGTGGGTGTTTACCTGGGCGCCCAATATGGCCCGCAAAATCTTGTGGGCCTTTAGCTGAGCCAGCCCATTATGGTCCGCAAAATCTCGTGGGCCTTTAGCTGGGCCGGCCCATTATGGTCCGCAAAATCTTGTGGGCCTTTGTTGGGCCGGCCCATTTAAACTTGATGGGCCAGTCCACGTGTCAACATATCATAGGCGCGTCTCGCCCATTGGATGAGTGACACCTGTGCCAGCGCGGACCTGACACGTGTCTCCTCCAGCCAATGATGATTTTACACGTGGAAAATCCCCATTGGTCGGGGCTGTTAACGGGTTATCGGATCCAATCCCGACCCGATAGCTTAACGGCGTTCCGTTACGGTGGATGCCTCGTGTTGGTCACCCTTGACGAAAGCACTTCTGTGACGCGCGATTTATCGTCATGGAAGTGGAAACTTCCGTAATGATAATTTTGGTAATGTCATGGAACACTTCTACGACAGCACATGTATGACTATCTTGATTCTGTCATAAATTTGTCATGGATGTACATGCATGACAAAAAACGCGACCTACTATGACAAACACGTATCACTGAAGTGTTTTTTTGTAGTGTATCACAAACGGTTCAGGAGCTCCTTCACACACCTACAAGTGCTGCAGACGTTTGTGATTTGTTGTGTATCACCGACGGTTGCGGCTAGAGTGACGTGTGCTTTTCATTTGGGATCCCACGCGTTTCCTGAAAAATTATGACTGGGATTGTATTTTACATTAGGCACAGTTTACTCCGAGTTCTTGTGTGTGATAACTTCATATCACAAACGGTTCCGGAGAGCCTACACACACGTAGTAGCGCTGCAAATCGTTTGTGATCTGCAGTATATCACCGACGGTTCCTCTATGATTGATGTATGCTTTCCGATGTTTATCGCACACACTCATTTAGTTGAACCTGTGCGGAGCAATTGCCAGGTTAAAAAAGTATACCATTTTGAATCGGCATGCAAAAAGCAAATTCGCCACATTATTCAATTGAAAAAATAAACAAATATATCCCATTTTGAATCAGCACACATAAAGAAAATTGGCCACAATATTCAATTGAACAAATAAACAAGAATATCCCATTTTGAATCAGCACACAAAAAGCAAATTTGCCACAATATTCAATTGAACAAATAGTGTCCACAAGAAGAGCATTCATCAGATTTCGCAACAACTGCAATTGAACATATGGTAGATAAATTCCAATATTTGTGCACACATATATGCATTACCTAATAAGTTATAGTGTATGAAATACGAAGACCTCATCGGATGAAAAACAATGGATCTATCCATATATGTTTAGCGGCTAACTCTTACTCAATGTTTCAGGAGAAGGCATGCTGAAATCTTCATTATCACCAGTGGGATTGATGTTGTGATTCAGGAAGAAGTCGCTGATAGATTTTCGAACCATCAGCAATTCACCAGCTGGGAGCGTCTGAGGGGTCCTCGGTTCTAAGATGAGCTGCAGTATTTTTAAGATCAGAATGTGCCATATGTGTGCAGTAGAAGATATTAATTAAGATAGACTTACTGGTACTAATTCACAAGCATCATCACAACTATCAGCTGATTTGCAGATGGAGATCATGTGTCTTCAAACATAATATCCACAAAGGTTGGTCCTGCTTCTTGCAGAGGACACTAACTTTTTTTTGTACAAAATTAATCATGTAGTTGTCCTGTTATGAACAACCTAACCAGTGTTAGATGTATTATTTTTCTTTGGACAAAACAGAAAGATGTTTATTTAGAAGCTTAAACATTTGAATAGCTTAAGAAAAGGTATTTGCAGACTATTGGATAATTTTCCGAAAATAACGGATTACAGTGTGTTACCGGAGAAACGATCTCATGTTGCAGAGGTAGTTCCCTCTTGAACAGATTCCCTGGTTTAGTAATCCACAATGCGAGCACACTGCAACATCAATTATTGAACCAGATATGAATGCAAATTAATTTCAACATCATAAAAATCAATACCTATCCATGAATTGCTGAAGATGCGTCAGATCCTAGCACTACTGGAAACTAGGAATTTGCCATCAGCCAGCTCTTTGCCATCTGCCAGCTGATGGCAAAGAACATCTTTGCCATCTGCTTATAAAAAACAGATGGCAAAGAACTGACAGATGGCAAAGAACATGGTTGCCATCAGCCAATTCTTTGCCATCTGCTAGTGGATGGCAAATAATCTTTGCCATCTGCCAGGAGATGGCAAAGAGGTGGGTAGGGTCCACTGCTGTAACAGCCTGTCAACCCACCTCTTTGCCATCTGGCAGATGGCAAAGAAGTGGGTGGGCTCAATGGATAACGGTGCTGTAACGGCCCAGTAGCCCCACCTCTTTGCCATCTGCCAGCGGATGGCAAAGGCCCATATCTTTGCCATCAGCCAGCGGCTGGCAGATGGCAAAGAGGTCCCTCCGCTCTAGCAAGCCATCTCCCAGTCCGGCCCCTCCCCTCTCTCTCTCTCTTTCAGCCCGGCCCCACCCCTCTCTCTCTCTCCCCACCTCACCCACCCACCACTTGTGTAAAAAAACAGTATGCCCCAAACCGCACGCGCGCGCCCAGCCGGACGACCCCAGCGCGCCGCCGCCTGCCACCGCCCAGCACCGCCGCCGGCCCGCCCCTCCCCGCCACCGCAGCCCTCCCCCACCCCTCCCCCGCCCCTCCCCGCCACCGCAGCTCGCCCCTGCGCCCGTCCCTCCATCGCTGCCCGTCCCAGCAAGCCGCCCGTCCCTCCACCGAGCCGGCCCTCCCCCGCCCCTCCTCGGCCACCGCGGCCCTCCCGGCCACCGCGGCGTGCCCCGCGGCCCGCCCCTCCACCAAGCCAGGCCATGGCGCCGCCCCCTTCCGGCGGCCCTCCCCGCCACGGCGCCATCGAGATTCAGGTTTTTTTTTTGCGCTGAAGATTCACGTATAGATGCGCCCTTGCTTCAAACTTTGTCTCTAACAGTGAACTAGTACGCGGGTACGTGCACAGCACGTGCAAAGTTTAATTCATAAATACAAATCTCGCATGTTGATTTTTTTTAGAGAAAAACACACAATATGTCCTTGATAAGTCTAACAAGTCAACAATTATGTTTTCTTTGTATGTAAAGCTATCATGACACCTATCCAAATTTCACTAATCACTACACTGGGTGGCTCCCATGCAACGTAATGAGATTATGTTGCATACCGTAAAAATAGAAGACCGCATAGTCACAATTTTTCTTGGAAGAAAAACATTTTCATGGTCGCAAAACTTGGGATCACGCAAATGTTGTCGATCTTAGCTATTAATACAGTGTTACATTTTAATCATAAGATGACTTAACTATTGTACTATCATTTGTGTTGTATTCTCTAAAGAAACGTTGTTATATTACGCATGGACGGGATACAAAGTTAGGAGGGGAAAACTTAGGCTTAGTTTGGCAGCAAAGTTTCTAGAGAACCATGGTACATACTGTCATATCGAGCAGTTCCTAGACGTTCCAATAATAACAAACGGGGCCTAAGGCTTAGTTTGGCAACAAAGTTTCTAGAGAACCATGGTAATTGAAAGCCACTATATTCAGATGTGTACACAATGAATACTACAGTTTCTTTAAACCATGGTTTTTCTCAGTTTTACCAAAACTACCTAGGTGTTTGGCTGGTGTTTCGCCGGGGTGGTTTTTTTTGGACATACAAGTGTCCTCTATTTATTTGTCCGGAAATGTGAATGATACCGAATTGGAAAACAATCAAGTACTAAATAGACACTCCCTATTTATTTGTGAATTATGAGTTAGGTCATATATTTTCCAATTTTGTTATGAAAAACATCATATATTTTTGCGTTGATCGGGTGGATTTAAATGTGCAGTTGTTTCATCGCTGTGAGGGTCTGATGTTCAACGACCTCCCCGTGCGTTCGACGAGCTCCGCCCCTGCGTTCGTGGGTGAGCACAAATGACATCTCCTCCTCTCCCCCTTCATTTGCTCTGTTCCGGTCTTCATGCCGATGAAACTTGCTAGCTATAGGTGTATTCAATCATCAGTATGCGTGACCACTATGCGTCTCCCGTTCGAAAGGGTTACATCTATGAATATGCATTCATTTGCATATTTATAACCATAATTCTTTCGAATTGTCCAACGTTATCCATGGACAGCCCGAGTATGTGCAGATTGGGTTCGTTTTCCCATATGCTCTGCTCCGGATCCGATGCAGAATTTCGTCAGTGCCTCTCTGTTGTTCTCCGGGTACACATCCTCTCTGCTTATTGCCGAGACGTGTATCAGGAGAACAGCGGGGAGGTGCTGCCGAAATTTTGTGTCGGATCCAGAGCAGAGCATGGGAAAACGAACCCAATCTACACATACTCGGGTGGGATTAGGACCTATCTTTACCTATTAGCGTCTAGGTTGCATGGACGTAATAAAACTGAGAAACTCTATTAACAGATGAATATGGTTTGCTGAGTTATGTATGTATTTCTTGTGTGTCCAGTAGCTAGGCAAGATAAGTGATCGTGCGTGGATGTACACCGGTCACCCTAGTCAGAAAGACATGACCCCTGAATGGATGACAAAAACCAAGGGGTTTATCAGAGCCGCATTTGCAAATGGACAGAAAACAACCTGGTGCCCCTGTGTCGAGTGCGACAACGATTGTAAGATGACAGAGTTTGAAATGATCAAACACCTGCAGAAGTGGGGTTTTACGCCCGGTTATACGATGTGGACATTTCATGGTGAGTCTGCCCAACGTTCCAGAGCTGAGGAGGGCCGTCGTCGCACCGACGAGCATGGTACCGGGATGGAAGACATGGTGCAAGACTTTGATGATGCTCGGGATTCGGACGATGAGATGGAGGAATCTGCAAAGGCCTTCAATGATATGTTGGAGTCTTCGAAGCATCCTCTCCATGAGCACACCGAGCTTTGTCAGCTGGATGCCATCGCACAAGTAATGGCTCTGAAGGCCCAATTCAACTTGGGCAGAGAATGCTATGACGCGATAGTGACAATATTTGGACGCTTTCTACCCAAAGGCCATATAATGCCTGCAAACCTGTACCAGTCGGACAAAATCCTCCGTGTACTTAAGATGCCCTATGAGAAGATAGATGCCTGTGAGAATGGATGTGCCTTATTTAGGCTCCAGTATGCGGACTTGAACTATTGTCCCATTTGCTAGTCTTCCAGGTATGTTGAGGTAGACAACGGTATGGGTGAGAAGAGTCAGACCAAAATCCCCATTAACGTTCTTCGGTATATGCCAATCTTACCAAGACTTCAACGTATATTCATGGTCGAAGAGACGGCCAGACAGATGACATGGCACAAATTGGGCAAAAGAACCGAACGGGATGCAGATGGGAATCTGATGATGGTACACACATCGGATGGTGCTGCATGGAAACACTTTGATGCATTGCATGATGAAAAAGCGGCAGATCCAAGGAATCCTCGAGTAGCCGTCAGCACGGATGGGTTCAATGTGTTTGGTATGATGGCATCCCAATACAGTTGTTGGCCTGTATTTGTCATTCCACTCAATCTCCCCCCCGGACAGATTATGCAAAGAAAGAACATTTTCCTGACGTTGATAATTCCGGGGCCCAACTATCCGGGGAAGAATATGAATGTGTACATGCAGCCGCTTAAGGATGAACTGCAAGAAGCTTGGGATAATGGGATCAAGACATACGACGCCGCTACAAAAAAAAACTTCCTAATGCGTGTGTGGTACATGTACTCAATGCATGACTTGCCGGCGTATGCGCTATTCGTTGGCTGGTGTGTGCATGGAAGGTTCCCGTGCCCCACATGCAAGGCAGCTCTTGAGTTTTATCGGCTGCAGGCGGGTGGCAAGTTTTCTTGCTTCGACATGCATAGACAGTTCCTGGATCCTCACCATAAGTTCAGAAAAGACAAGAAGAACTTCATCAAAGGTAGAGATGTCAAAAACTCTGCACCACCTGCATTGACAGGCCAACAGACCCTGGATCAGTTAAACGCTCTCGAGCCGTATCCAAAGTGTCCAGGGTATTTCAAGGGGTATAATACGGAACACGCCTAGACCCACAAGATATGCTTGTGGGATCTGCCGTACTTCAAAGACCTCCTTTGCCCACACAACATCGACGTGATGCACACTGAATAGAATGTCGGCGAGGCCGTCTTTGGTACATTGTTCGGCATAGAGGGGAAAACGAAGGATAATCCTAAGGCCAGAGTCGATCAGGAGGCTCTATGTGATAGACCACTACAAAACATGAAACAACCAAAAGGAAAGAAGAACTGGGCGAAGCCAAAGGCATGGTTCAATCTTGTAAGGCCGGTTATGAGGGAAATACTCCTGTGGGTGAAAAAGGAGTTGATGTTCCCCGATGGGTATGCATCGAATCTAAAGAGGGGAGCGAGCCTTGAAAAATTGAAAATATTTGGTCTCAAGAGTCATGATTGGCACATATGGCTTGAGCGGGTAATGCCAGTGATGTTGCGTGGCTTTATCCCTAAGGATAAATGGCTAGTACTGGCAGAGCTGAGCTATTTCTTCCGTGTTCTATGTGCGAAAGAATTATCGCCTGGCTTGCTAGAAGAAATGGAAGAGTTGGCGCCGGAGTTGATCTACAAGTTGGAGAAGATCTTTCCACCTGGCTTCTTTAATCCAATGCAGCATTTGATTTTGCATCTCCCAACCGAGGCACGATCGGGGGGGGCCCCGTGCAGAATCGTTGGTGCTACGCAACTGAGAGGATGCAGAAGACGCTTCGAGCAAGATGTAAAAATAAATGTCGAATTGAAGCATCGATGGCCGAGGCATTCATTACTGAGGAGGCGGCAAACTTTGTGACAGCACACTACAAAGCCAAAAATCGTCATTTGCATAATCCGAAGCCTCGGTACAATGTTGGCGACCCTAAAAAGTGTGGATCCAACCTCAGCCTATTCAAAGGGAAGCTCGCACCAGCCGGTGCTTATACTCCTTATTGTTGGATAACGATGAGTGGCGGACCATTACGTTGTATATCTTGAACAATCTAACAGAAGTGCGGCCGTACATCGAGTAAGTTCTCGGTACATTATTTCGCAACCTCTACTTCATTTGAACTGCTCTTATTCCTGGATATTTGATACAGTCGATATGTCGCCAAATTCTCGTATGGAGCGGTTATCCAAAAGGATTCCATCAAAGAGTATGAGCTTCTGGCAATGCATGGAGGCGGCTATCCTGGTTTCATCTCTTGGTTCAAACAAACGGTAATTTCCATTAGACCATTTCATTTCTTCTTCTAATTTCTGGCTAATGCAACAATCCTTTCGTATTAAACTTGTAGGCTAGTTCAGAGTCTATGGATGCCGAATTGAGACAAGTCACTAATGGTTTTGACTATAAGGTCCATTCATTTGACAAATACGACATCAACGGGTATCGCTTTCGTACCTATGGCAAAGAGCTATCTATGGCCGACCAAAAGTCTACAAATTGTTGTGTCTCTGCTATTGGCGAAGGAGATACCGAGTATTATGGAAGAGTTGAAGCAATTTATGAACTTCTATTCTATGGTGCAAACCCACCGAACATCGTAGTCTTCAAATGTCATTGGTTCCAGCCGAAAGAGACTAGAAGGACTCATGAACATCTAGGGCTAGTCGAAATCAAACAAAGCACCCATTTGGATGTTCCCGATGTCTATATTACGGCTCAACAGGCAACCCAAGTTTTCTATCTACCGTGGGCCTGCCAAAGTGATCCAAATCTCGAAGGTTGGGATGTCGTTTATGAAGTGTCGCCACGTGTTAGACCACCTCCCCCCAATGAAGAGGATTATGAACCTCACGTTAATTCAGACACATATGAAGGAGAATTGTTCCAAGAAACACGTCTTTCCAAAAAACGTTTCAAGAACCGCTCACCTCATAACATTCAAGTAGACAGCGGCAGTGAATCCGAGCCTGAGCAGGAACAAGAAGAGCCTGAACAAGAAGAGGTTACTGCTGCGGATGACCTGTCAATGCTTGACCGATTACATGCAGGAGGCCTTCCAGATGTTGATGAATTTATTGATGATGATGATGAGCACGTCATTACTGATAGTGATGAGGATGATGCATTTATTGACCCCGAAGCATATATAGACGATGATGATGCATTTATTAATGATGACGATGAAGATTAATATTATAGTTCATGTCAGGTATTCCATTATTATTATATACATATATATCATTAATTAGTTCAAGTTTTAACCTAGCTAGCTCTAAAATGAGCTATACTTAGCATTTATTCCTCCAAAATGAATTTGAATGCTTAGCTAGCTCAAAAATGACATAACAACCTTAATTAGCTCAAAAATGACTTTAACCTAGGATAGCTCTAAAATGAGCTATACTTAGCATTTATTACTCTAAAATGAATTTATATACATATTATTATTCATGTCAGGTATTCATTTTTTTATGTTGTACTAATTTCATTTACTCTTTGTCATTCCAGGTGTTGACAGATGGTGGGCGCGGGTCGAGAGCGCTCCGGTGCTCCTACCTCGGCGCGTGGTGGGAGGGGTAGTTCCATTCCCCCCCCCCATAGCCTCCGGAGAGCGCTAGATCTCGGTTTGCAGAGTCCAGCGACGGTCGCTTCTTCTTCGGCCGGGAGAGGTCGGGGGGGTAAGAAGGAGAAGGCTGCTAGAGGTGGACGTGGCGTCGGGAGAGGTAGGAAGGCTGCTACGCCTTCCTCGCCGCCACCCCCAGCTGAGTCACCCGACCACAGGGCTGCTCCGTCTGAGATCGAGCCATCTGAGGTGGACCCGTCTCGGACTCCACTCCACGAGCCTCCGGCCGACGAGCCTATGGCAGACGTGCCTACGACCGACGAGCCTCGGGCCGACGACGAGCCTCGGGCCGCCGAGCCTCGGGCTGCCGAGTGTTCGCCCCACGAGACTCCGGAGCTCAGACGGGGTCACGCTGAGTCGGAGCCGAGCCCATGGGAGGACTGGACGGAGTCTAGTGCCCGTAGTTGTGTTCAGGGTGGAGACTATAGTCCTGATAGCTATAGCGAGGGTGAGTGGGTTGAGGGGCGCAAAGTCTACCAGCGTGGTCGTACAAAGCTCCCGCCCACCCCGGCGACCCCCGACCAGAGGTGGTTGATTGCGCCTAACGGGGAGAAGTAAGTGCATTTACTCTTTTTTTAACCTTTTGCTTGACGTTTCTTTGAATATCTAATGTGTTGGCCTTGTCATACTGCAGTTCTTGGACACACGAAGATGGTGTCCGTAGGTTCCAGAGCTAGGAATGACCTGGGAGCACTACATGGCTGCCCCGGCCCCGCCAGAGCATAGGGTCGGTGATGTCGAGTGCGGCACGGTGGCCGACATTGTGATCGCCACATTTTGGGTAATTTCTCCTTTGCCATTTACGTTGTGTTTTCTTCTTTGATTGCATACCTTCTACATGTGTTTTCTTGTTTGATTGTAGACCTTCTAATCCATGTTTTCTTGTTTGATTGCAGACCTTCTACAGGTGTGCTGAGGGACAAGAGGAGGCCGCGGCTCGGGTTATCGACGCCGAGTGCAGGCGCCTACTTGGAAACTTTCGGCACGAGGCTCGGATGCAGGCTGTTCGAGACTACTTCGCACAGACTGGTATTAGGAGGAGAAAAGAGAAGTGCCGGGACAAGTATCTGAGTAAGGAGAAGTACATGAAGGTAATTACCTATTCTTAAGGCCTTGTACTTAGTTTCCTTGATTTGATTCGTAGGCGTAGCGCTCAAATTTCTCTTGCTTAACTTAGGTACCTCCAAGATGGTGTGCGGACAAGATGGACTGCTGGGAGGTGTTGGTGGATGAGTGGTGCTCTCCCCAATGGCGTGTCGCCCACAACAAAGCAAAGGAGAAGCGTTTCAAAATGAAAGGTGTGCCACACCATCTAGGCAGCGTCGACCTACATGGGTACGGGAAAAACTGGGTATGTGTGGTTTGCTTCATGATTCATGCAAATTCATCCTTTGTGCTAGCTTGAGTCCTTAACTAATACTCTGTTCCTCTCTTTTAGTCAAGACACAACAAGGCTCCAGTGCCAGAGCTGTTCGACCTCTATGGCACCGTACAAGAAGGCCAAGTTATTCTCTGAGTCTGACCTCGAAAATGCAAAGAACTTCAGCAACGAGTCCTCCCACCACAAGATGGTGCAGTACGTTAAGCAGGGGAAGGCGAGGAAAGGGCCGGACTTTAACCCGAGCCGGCCTCTTGATCCAGAGCTGGTGATGATATCTGGTGGCGGGAGGTCCCATGGATCGTTAGCCATTGGTAATGGACTGATACGTTGTAGTAGCACTCTCCCGCAGATCAAGAAGCGCCAGACCAGCTCTGATCCTGAGATACCGCCTCATTTACGACCAGTGGAAATCAAATTCCAGGTTTGTTATACGGACTCAGTAGCCTTTCCTCCATTACATTGTGTTTGCGGCCGTCGATGATTACAATGCTAACGAGTGGTGTTGCAGGCTGCTATTGAGGCAGAGAGAGTGAAGACCCAGGCTGCTTTTGAGGAGAGGGACCGACAGTTGGCGGAGAGGGACCGGCAGGCGGCGGAGAGGGACAGGGAGAATGAGGAGATGACGGCTAGGCTGTTGGAGGAGGAGAGGAACCGGAATGACTCGGCTAACCGGGCCATGTACGAGCTCTTCGTGGTAAGTTTCTTCTGCATATTAGCTAAATCATGCACGCAATGTTCCTTTCATTAGTAACTAATATGACTGTCTCGTCAAAACCAAATGTGCAGTCCATGTGCGAGAAGAACGGCCAGACCCCTCCGCCGATGCCAGTCATTGCTCCGGCGGGCACGGTGAGTTTCATTTGAACGATCATTAGTTATTAGTCTTCACATTTGAGTTGCATCATGCTAACGATACATTGAAAATAATCTTTGGTGCAGCGTAACTCCCGACAAGCATCGACCGATCCTTCTCCGTCTGCCACTGGCGCGACCGGTCGTACACCTACACCTACACCTACACCTACACCTCTGTGATGACGGTAAGTTTCCCAATTGTTTTGCTTAATAGAGTTTTGTTGTGATGCCATGTTGTATCTACACATATCGTGCATAATGTGTGTATGTTTGAAATGCATTGTATGTGTGGGATTCGACACCTAGTCGTGTGCCTTTGGTAGCCTTCCATACAGGGAAATGCCTCCTAGTGCTTCCACTGAGCCATGGTAGTTCGCTACTACTCCGGAACACATGGATTGACCGACATGTGTCCTTCTTTGCTCCTATGTCTGTCCCTACGGGGAAATGTCACGCGGTGTATCACCGAAGTCCTTGTAGCTTGCTACGACTTGGTTGCACTCGCTGATGACCGACACGTGCATTGCTGGGTCATGTATGCCTGTCCCTGTACGTTTGTGCCACCTTGGTTCTATGACTAGTCATGTCGGCCCGGGTTCTCTGCCATATGGATACTAGTGACATAATCATATACTTAGCATTTTTTCCTCCAAAATGACTCAATATGCTTAGCTAGCTCAAAAATGACATAATAAGCTTAATTAGCTCCAAAATGACATATTTAACCTAGGATAGCTCTACAATGACCTATACTTAGCATTTTTCCTCCAAAATGACTTAATATGCTTAGCTATCTTAAAAATGACCTATTAGACCTACGATAGCTCTAAAATGACCTATACTTAGCATCTTTTCCTCCAAAATGACTTAATATGCTTAGCTAGCTCTAAAATGATATAGTATGCTTAAGAAATGACATATTTTAGGTCCTAAATGACTTCATATGCTTAGCTAGCTCCAAAATGACATAATAACCTTACTTAGCTTCAAAATGACCTATTCAACCTAGGCTAGCTCTAAAATGACCTGTACTTAGCATTTTTTCCTCCAAAATGACTTAATATGCTTAGCTAGATCAAAAATTACATAATAAGCTTAACTCGCTCCAAAATGACCTATTTAACCTAGGATAGCTCTAAAATGACCTATACTTAGCATGTTTTCCTCCAAAATGACTTAATATGCTTAGCTAGCTTCAAAGTGACCTATACTTAGAATCTTTTCCTCCAAAATTAGTTAATATGCTTAACTAGCTCTAAAATGACATGATATGCTTAAGAAATGACATAGTTTAGCTCCTAAATGACTTCACATGCTTAGCTAGCTCCAAAATAACATAATAAGCTTAATTAGCTCCAAAATGACATATTTAACCTAGGATATATAGCTCTAAAATGACCTATACTTAGCATTTTTCCTCCAAAATGACTTAATATGCTTAGCTATCTTAAAAATGACCTATTTGACCTACGATAGCTCTAAAATGACCTATACTTAGCATCTTTTCCTCCAAAATGACTTAATATGCTTAGCTAGCTCTAAAATGATATAGTATGCTTAAGAAATGACATATTTTAGGTCCTAAATGACTTCATATGCTTAGCTAGCTCCAAAATGACATAATAACCTTACTTAGCTTCGAAATGACCTATTCAACCTAGGCTAGCTCTAAAATGACCTGTACTTAGCATTTTTTCCTCCAAAATGACTTAATATGCTTAGCTAGCTCAAAAATTACATAATAAGCTTAATTCACTCCAAAATGACCTATTTAACCTTGGATAGCTCTAAAATGATCTATACTTAGCATTTTTTCCTCCAAAATGACTTAATATGCTTAGCTAGCTTCAAAATGACCTATACTTAGAATCTTTTCCTCCAAAATTAGTTAATATGCTTAACTAGCTCTAAAATGACATGATATGCTTAAGAAATGACATAGTTTAGCTCCTAAATGACTTCACATGCTTAGCTAGCTCCAAAACAACATAATAAGCTTAATTAGCTCCAAAATGACATATTTAACCTAGGATAGCTCTAAAATGACCTATACTTAGCATTTTTCCTCCAAAATGACTTAATATGCTTAGCTATCTTAAAAATGACCTATTTAACCTACATAGCTATAAAATGACCTATACTTAGCATCTTTTCCTCCAAAATGACTTAATATGCTTAGCTAGCTCTAAAATGATATAGTATGCTTAAGAAATGACATATTTTAGGTCCTAAATGACTTCATATGCTTACCTAGCTCCAAAATGATATAATAACCTTAGTTAGCTTCAAAATGACCTATTCAACCTAGGCTAGCTCTAAAATGACCTGTACTTAGCATTTTTTCCTCTAAAATGACTTAATATGCTTAGCTAGCTCAAAAATTACATAATAAGCTTAATTCGCTCCAAAATGACCTATTTAACCTAGGATAGCTCTAAAATGACCTATATTTAGCATTTTTTCCTCCAAAATGACTTAATATGCTTAGCTAGCTTCAAAATGACCTATACTCAGAATCTTTTCCTCCAAAATTAGTTAATATGCTTAACTAGCTCTAAAATGACATGATATGCTTAAGAAATGACATAGTTTAGCTCCTAAATGACTTCACATGCTTAGCTAGCTCCAAAATAACATAATAAGCTTAATTAGCTCCAAAATGACATATTTAACCTAGGATAGCTCTAAAATGACCTATACTTAGCATTTTTCCTCCAAAATGACTTAATATGCTTAGCTATCTTAAAAATGACCTATTTAACCTACGATAGCTCTAAAATGACCTATACTTAGCATCTTTTCCTCCAAAATGACTTAATATGCTTAGCTAGCTCTAAAATGATATAGTATGCTTAAGAAATGACATATTTTAGGTCCTAAATGACTTCATATGCTTAGCTAGCACCAAAATGACATAATAACCTTACTTAGCTTCAAAATGACCTATTCAACCTAGGCTAGCTCTAAAATGACCTGTACTTATCATTTTTTCCTCTAAAATGACTTAATATGCTTAGCTAGCTCAAAAATTACATAATAAGCTTAATTCGCTCCAAAATGACCTATTTAACCTAGGATAGCTCTAAAATGACCTATACTTAGCATTTTTTCTTCCAAAATGACTTAATATGCTTAGTTAGCTTCAAAATGACCTATACGTAGAATCTTTTCCTTGAAAATTAGTTAATATGCTTAACTAGCTCTAAAATGACATGATATGCTTAAGAAATGACATAGTTTAGCTCCTAAATGACTTCACATGCTTAGCTAGCTTCAAAATAACATAATAAGCTTAATTTAGTATGTTTTACACCAAAATGTCTTAGTATGTTTTACACCAAAATAACATAATAAGCTTACTTAGCTCTAGAATGACCTTAGCATGTTTTACACCAAAATGACTTAGTATGCTTAGCTAGCTCAAAAATGACATAATAACCATACTTAGCTCCAAAATGACCTATTTTACAGATATAAATTGCATCATAATAATCTTCACATTTTAGTTGCATCATAATAATCTTCTTCTTCTAGTCTTCTTCTTCTAACTTTCTTCTTTCCTATTTTACAGATTTGCTTAATTGATCACGGAAGCTTGGGTTGATGGAGTGCTTGTATTTAGTTTTTGTTTTGACCTTGTGAAACTTGCTACCTATGGATGAAACTGTGTAATATTGATGAAACTATGTATATGTACGGATGAAATTTGCTACTATTGGTAACATGTGTTGGATACATATGTGTTCATGACTATTGGTAATATGTGTTGAATATGCTATATTGGTCATATAAATATATTTGTGTTTGATTTCTGTGAAAATGAATTGATATAAGAAAAAACAGAATTAAATGGGGCAATATAGTCACTTTGCCATCGACTGGCAGATGGCAAAGAGCTTTGCCATCAGTTGGCAGATGGCAAAGAGATCACGTGTCATCTACCTGTTCCATTTGGGCTAGCCTATTTGGGCTCTTTGCCATCTACTGGCAGATGGCAAAGAGCCTACAGCCTTTGCCATCCGCTGGCAGATGGCAAAGAGCATGCAGCCTTTGCCATCAGCTGGCAGATGGCAAAGAGCCTGCAGCCTTTGCCATCTGCTGGCAGATGGCAAAGTATGCCGTTAGCCTTCTAACTGGGCTAACCCCGTTAAGAGGCTTTGCCATCTTCCAACAGATGGCAAAGCCACAGGCTCTTTGCCATCAGCCAGCAGATGGCAAAGCCACAGACTCTTTGCCATCAGCCAACAGATGGCAAAGCCACAGGCTCTTTGCCATCAGCCAGCAGACGGCAAAGAAGCCTTTACCGGCAGGGTTTCGGATGACTGCTTTGCCATCTGCTGGCAGATGGCAAAGCCTTTGCCATCCGCCGACCATGCCTTTGCCATCTGCCATGGTAGATGGCAAACTGCCAGATTCCAGTAGTGTAGTAAATTGTGTAGTAAATTCTTAGGTAGTTCTCTCTGAGAGAATCGATGTAGTAAATTGTGTTCTTGTTTGGAACAATGAATACCAATATCCAGTGACCGCTACATATTAAGAAAGCTATGAACATACGAATTATGTCGAAATCTGAAAGACAATCATTGTATTTGTGGTTGTTTACTTGACTGACCTTTCATGATATGGCTAAATGATTTTGCATGGGACGTGTTATCGAAGATACGGACGTCCATGTTAATAGCCCAGTCCCATTAGTACTTACTATGTAATGTTGTTCCATTTGCTAATATAGGATCTATGAAATAAAAACTCTCCCTTTTTCTTCTCTGCGTGTTCAATCCCCTGAGAGGAATAAAATGCAGTTAGCTGTTTATCATTTAGAGCCTTACATGGAGAAGTGGATCAGAGTTTGTTAAGTACTTACAAAATCAGGCATCTAACAAGAGTGGCATCGAGCTCGTTGAATTTGAAGAAGGGATTTAATTCCTTGAAACTCACATTGAATGAACCAGCATCGTGTCGGAAATGATCTCTGTTGAACTGGACTAGCAAACCATGATAACCTGGTGACATTTGATCCATACAATATTCATGTAACTTGCGGCAACTGGAGCTGCACTAATCAAAGTATTTGCCAACAAGAAATTGCTGGCCATGGACGTAATTGTGTACTTCAAGTACGTCTGCTTTACTTTTAGCAAGCACCAATTCTAGTTCTTCATCATCCATGTCATCAGAAATAATATTACTCCCCAATTCGAACAACCTGCTGTTAATTTGGTTCCGGGCGATGAGTGATGTAAGCAACAGGAAATCGTTCTCTTTCCTCTTCACTCTCTCACTGCGCTTCTTCGTGGGTGTAGACTTTTTGGCCACTTCCTTCTTGGTACTTGAAGCATTTCTGGTAGAACGTCTGGTTGGTTGCAAGGTAGACTGCTGAGCAGACGGTGAATCTTCGATGGACTGCTTAGCAAAATGTTTATCTTTGCCGGACCGCCGAGCTGGCGATGCTGCTATGACGGACTGCTGGGCTGCAGGAGCAGAGGCATCGGACTATTGACCATGCGTTGAAGCTAAGTCTGGTTTCTGTGCAGGTGGCTCCAACTTGTCAGTGTGCTGAGGAGGCTGTGCTAATGCATTAGTTTGCTAAGCAGGAAGTGCTGACGCATTGGTATGTTGATCACGTGACTGTGGACTAGTGGACTGATGAGCAGTCGGTTCTGGACCTACAGACTTCTTAGCAGGCGGTTCCGAAGCATCAGACTGCTTAGCAGTTTGTTCCACCAGGTTGGTCTGCTGAGCATGTGCTGCAGCTGGGTGTCACCATGCTGCTTTAGAGGACGCATCTGAACCGGTGGTGCTTCTTCAGCAATCGTAGGCCTTGCCACTGGCTGCTTTGGCGCGGAGGACGACATGGCCTGTACGCCACAAAGTCATGTCGGCTGAGCACAGGTTGATGCATCAGCCGTCAGATTACGAGTATTAGGTTCTTTGGGGGGAGCACACAAGAGCTGCCGTGGCAAGCAGAGCATCACCTGTTGAGGGGCGACATTGGTTGCTCTTGGCGGGGCTTCAGGGATCTCATCGATGAACTCTATTTCCTTTTGTGGCCACTAGATGTGATATAACAGTGTTTCTCCCAAGGTCCTTTGCTCATCTAAGTTTCCTAGGACATTCTTGAGGGTAAATTCATTGAATCCAGGCTTTACTTCAGTCATGTAGCACTTCACAAAGCCCGGCTTCAATGGCACATTATCCAACAAGAGGCCCTCTTCCAAGAAGGGTGGGCAAACCCAGGTTGTTGCACATTTTAACGTACCTTCGTAATGTGTAATCATGCCCTTCAGTCTGTCTTTCATTCCAGATAGATCAGATATAGCATCATCACGAGCACCTGCAGTCTCAGTGTCGATGGGGTCAGCTGATGCACAGCTACTCTTGTGTTGTGTTGTCGCGCAATAAGAAACATCCTTCATGCCCCCTCCCCTCCCATTTGATGGCTATCTATCAGTGTTAGAGTATTCCCAATCATCATTGACTGCTCAAGATCCTTTCGAACAGCCGGATACATTTCCTTCCTCAACCGTTCATACAATTCATTCTTCTTCATTTCACTCTTCGCTTTTTTCATGCTCAGCCTCTCTTCTTTGCTGAGTGTGAAAGCCCTATTGTGCAGGCCATTAATACCTATACCCCTTGCACGGCCAGGGGGCTCTTTTGTTTTTAGAGCAATGGACAAAATGTCACATAGCCCTGAGTTCCTGTAGAACCTTCCAGGCATCTTGGAAGCTCTACAATCACTTGATACAATTTTTCATCATGTGAGTTTTTGAAGTCATATGTTCCGTCATCACACCTCATTGCATGTGCCAGGAAGTAGTCTCTGACGCGTTCACCCCTGATTTTACTAAAGGACGGTTCACCACCTGCCGCTACTGCTTCTTTGTCCTCCTGGTCACATATCGGTTTCATGCCGTAGTATCCTCCTACACCCATATGGTGGGGGTGTGTGTTCTTCTTCTGGAGTTCCGATTTCTTGAAACTCTTCTCAGCAGACTCTTTAGTTGCCCTGACCCTTTTGAATTCTGCCCAGTCTACCTTTGTAATTTGGGGGTATGCAGGGATTGGGTCCTTGCCTTCACTCAAGTACTTCTTTCACAACACATGGTTCCAGTTTCTCCAAGCATCCCTCGCCTTCTTCAGTGCAGCGTGTTCCACCTGCATTCTCCACTGCTCTAGAACGTTGAAGTGATCCATGATCTCCCAGACTATCCATCGCCGTGTTTCTGTGTCAGCCTTCCGAAACCCCGGCAGATTTATGTTGAGCCTTGCCCAGCCAAGAAATCCACACACACTCCTGAACCTCGTGCGTGCTTTATCTGGTTTAGTTGTAGCCCAAGACTTTAAATCGATCTCAGTTACTTCATATACACCTTTAGGCCAGTGTGTGGGCTTCCTTGGAGCGTACCTCTGTGTCCTAACTAGAAGGGTAATTGATGCAGCTCTATCCCGTTCAAGATTACTTGATCTGTCACCATCTTCTGAAGACCTAGGGTTGTCGGAATCACTTGAAGATACATCGCCTGAAGCATGAATGTTGTCACTGCTATTCAGCATCTACAGAGAACACATGTGAAACTCAGGAAAGGAGGATAAGCATAATACTAACAACTTGGTATCAAGCTTTCTAAACATGCCATGCGATAATTTAGAAAATGTATGGCTAATTTGTTAGGTTTGTGTGACTCGGGCGCCTGCGATCTGTAAATCGGTAGTAACTTACTAGAACAAATACAGCTTATATGTACTAGTTAGGAAGGTAGATAATTAACATATATACGCTCACTATTATTTTATAGTCAATTTGGGAACATACAGAATGAAATAGGAAGAGGGATTGCGAGGAAATATGCCTCACCATGATGGAGAGCAGTAACTAACAGTCTTCTTAATGCAAACCCGGCCGGACCATATGAGAGGCGAGGATTACAACATTGATATGTTCGAGGGTGGCTGGCAAGCAAACGAAGATGACGAGACACTGGCAGCCGCATGTTGGGAGCGGCAATGGAGGTAGGCTTGACGTCGAAGAGCGGGGACACGGCCGGGGTGAGCACACCGATGCTGGAGAGGGTTCTATTATGGATCTGGGGTAGGGGGAGCTGGCGATAGAGATTGGGTGGACTAGTTGAGTGAAACGCGGGCGGGCCGTGGGGGGTGTCGGGGGACTAGGTGAAAAGGGTGGAAAATATCCCCGGTCGCCACGCGGAAAGGCCTATGCAAACGGTTTCCCCTAAGCGCTCGTGTGCACAAAGATATAATTTTCATTTGAAATTAAGACGTACTAATTTTGAAGTGAAGACTTGAGTTCATTCTTTCGCCTCTAAATTTTTCCCACGTTAAGCAATCACCATTATACCACGGGTTTGATTTGCTGGCGCATTTCAGGTCTCGTGCGCTGTATGTAAGACATTTTTTGGCATTTATTGTGCATTTTGGCATATAAATCAATTCCTAGGCGGACTGCATTTCCTGTCGAAAGGGGTGAGGATTGTCGTTCGATCTGGGAGCATCCAACGGTGTAGATGTATGATCAGTGGGGTTAGGGTTCTGGCCAATCAGAACACACGACTATGATCGCGCACACAGCAAAGGGGGGCATCGGCCACGGTTTGGTAGGCACACGGCTTGCATGAGTGAACCGTGTGCTATTTGAAAACGTTTACATTAACTAACAGTGTACCCGGGTGGTGAAGGAGTCATCATCGGAGGAGGAACAACATAAAAAATCACAACCGGAACTGCATCTGCTGTCGTAATGGATGAGGTTCGCCGTTCGATCAGGGAGCATCCAACGGTGTAGACATACGATCCGTAGGGTTTGGATTCTTGCCAATCAGTACGCACGACTCAGATCATGCGCGTGGCGGTGGGCATCGACCACAGTTCAGTGGACACACGGCTTTCGTGAGTGAACCGTGTGCTATTTGAAAACATTTACATTATCTAACAACATTTTTTTGTTTGAATAAAAACATGAGTTCATCGTTTCGCCTCCAAATTTTTTTCCACGGTAAGAAATCATGATTGTACCTTATGTTTCAATTTTTGGGTACATTTTACCAGGCGGCAAGCCTCCCTAGCAATCTCAAACTTTGAATATACAAAAAGAAAAGAGATCTCGTTTAATTTCTCTCTCTCTCTCTCTCTATATATATATATATATATATATAGTCGCAAATACATGTGCGTTTTAACACAAGATCATTTGGGTCTTGCTTTGCGAGTTTTCATTCATTGTGTGAGAAACGGGAAAAACATCAAATCGTTCGGCCGTAGCGCGCGACCAGAGGCATAGGCCTTGTTGGTATTTTAATTTCAGGAAATGCATATAGAGTCCCGAAAATAACAAAAATCATTGTGCCACTGTGGCATGACCTCACGATCGCATGCAAAAAATTTGGTAAAGTTTGGCACAAGTTTTGGTGCTCGCACATTCCATACTGGAGCATCTCACAAGAAGGATCATAGTTTGCAAAAAGTAGACGCAACACTTCGACTACAAATCGTCATTTACACTACATCATTCTGCCTCGAAAACAATCATGGTAAACAATTGCGGATATACCCTTGGTTTGATTTTTCGGCACATTTAGGTCGTCTGCTATGTTTAAGTCATTCTTTGCACTTACCTTGCATTTTAGCTCATATAAAGTCAAAAAACGAAGATACTATATAGTATCATAGAGCTAGTATATATATACCATAGATGACCGTATTTATGGCCATGTGCATGACACAAAGTAGTATATAATTTATATTATATATGTTATAGTATCTATGTTACTGCTTTTTTGCCACACATCATCATATTTGCTATTCTCAAGTGCATGATACCGACTATGATACCCCCACTATGGCCACCCTAAGGTTGCTCGTAATGGGAGTATTAAGCGGTATCATATGCATGCCAACTAGACTTTTTGGATGATGTGGCACATTTAAATGAGGAAAGAGAGGGTGTGGGCCGGGTATCATATGATGATATACTGTATCACATATTAAATGTTGTACTACTTTCTGTCATGCATGTCAATTAATAAGGCAACCGAAGATACTAAGGCTAGCCACAATGGGTAGAAACATAGAGTAGTAACATGGGGAATGTTACTACTCTATGTTACTACCACTATAGTGGGCAGTAACATATGTGTGGTAACATGCAACACTTCATTTATTAAGCTATAGACTCATCTTGCCTTGATATGTGTGATGTTACTGATACTATTACTAACTAGCTATGTTACCACATGCCTCTCTTTCTTCATTTATTGCTTGCCACATCATATTTTATCTAGACGTGTGATGTCACCACCCATGTTACTCCCACTGTGGGTAGTCTAACTTATGATACTATGCGTGAATTATAGAGGTAGCTAGCTAGTATCGATCATATACTAGTATCATGCATGACACATAGTAGCATATAATTTATTATGACACGGTTTCATGATATGATACTTAACCCGCTCTTTCTTCATTTAATTCTATGACGGCCCATCAAAATTGCCTAGTTGGCATGGTACTAGCTATGATATCCCATTACGACCAGCCTAGCAAAGAAGGTGTACAGATCATTTGTGCATCGCTTTGCGAGTTTTCATCTGTTTGTTCGAGAAGCAGGGAGAAGTTTCAAACATTTTGGCCGCGAGGTGCGGCCACTGGCGTAGGCGTAGTTGGTATTTTAATTACAGGAAATTCAGATGGAGTCTGGACATCATCAAAATCGATGTGTGCCTGTGGTGTGCTACAACGACCCCGTGGAAAAAAATGATAAAGTTTGGCACATGTTTTGACGATTGCTCCTTCCAAACCGGAGCATCTCACATGAAGGATCATGGTTTCCCAAAGGAGACTTGTCAATTCAAACTCCTATGGCCGGTGACTTCATTGTTTGGCCTCATAAATATTTCCACGGAACACAATCACCATTATACCACGGGTTTTATTTTCTGGCGCATTTCAGGTATCGTTAGCTATATTTAAGACATTTTTTTGAGTTTAACGTGCATTTTGAGCATAAAAATAAAATTACAACCATAACTGCATGTGCTTTCGAAAGGGATGACGGTCGTCGTTCGATCTGGGAGCATCCAACGGTGCAGACGTACGATCCGTGGCGTTTCGATTCTGGCCAATCAGGACGCACGACTCAGATCGTCGGCGGGGTTTTCTCGGCACACGGCTTTCATCAACAAACCGTCTGCTATTCGCAAACCAGATTGCATACATATTTTTCTTCACACATACTGTAGTGAGATCAATTGAGTGTGCTACCTCTATGATATAATAATAATAATAACAACAGAAAACAACTCATATTCATTGCCTGAGCTGACAGCATATAAATGTTAACATATTAAAGGTTCTTACATCAACAGAAAACCGGGCATAACTAACAAATTCAGTACACGCGATAGTTCAAAATTGAACGAATTAAGTTGCAGGGTAGGCATATAGACTAGTGCTACGGCTTAATTCCCATGTACATGGGGGAACTGGGATCGTTAAGTTGACCCCGAATGAACTTGGGTTTTCTGATGATTTTATGCTTCTCTGTTACAGGCTTGCATGATCCCATGGCTGGCAACTCAACAAATTCATCGTACTCGACCTCATCGGCAACATCGTCGACACCCAGTACCCTCCTCTTCCCATGCATCACTACATGGCAGTTGTTATGCAAAGGGTCTTCTGCAAATAAAATCTATGTAGCATCGCTGGCAAGAATGAACGCGTCCACGTGATATGCCATCGTTGTCCTGTTAACACATGTCTTCCTGTAATAATCAACCTTTACTTGACAAAGAGGGATCCATGAGCACCTGAATAATGTCGCCTTAACTTTCACACAATCAAGCTCCCAAATCTCTTGATGGTTCCATAGTATACCCTTTCATTAGCTTCATGTACAGTCATGCATTCTAATAGAGCTGTTCTGATATGAGGTCTTCTCATCACATTCATCAATGTAGAACATGTATCCATTTATGTCATATACTTGGTACGCCAACACTGAAGGTGATGGCTTTTCTGCCAACCACGTAGCAATGTCATCGATGGATCCTTGTGCCAAACGCTCCTTCAGCCATTTGGCATAGTTCTTAGTGTGCTCCTTCATATCCACATCTGATGAAGGCACCATTGGTAAGAAGCTTTGGCGTATCTCGGCCAAGTGTTCTTCGGCGTAAGCGGTGGGAACTTGGCTGTTAAGCAGTACCGTCAAATGGGCTTTCTCTGGCAATTCTTCGGGTGCAGCCATTTGCATGCCAGCAAGGACCGGCTTACCTTACAACCTTCACTTGTGGCGAGAGAGGGGCCAATCTATAGGTCGTTGTTTCATGTATTCGATGCAAAACTCAACCACCTCCTCTGCGGTATAACCTTGTAGGATACTTGCCTCTGGATGGTTTCGGTTTTGACAAAAGCGCTTCAGTATTCCCATAAACCGCTCAAAGGGATACATTTTGCAAAGAAACACAGGACCACAATACTTTATCTCGTCGACAAGGTGCACAGTGATATGGACCATGATACCAAAGAATGACGGTGGGAAAAACATCTCTAGGTTGCACAATATTCTTGCAATATCATCTTGCATATGATCCAGCTCTTCAGGATCTACAACTTTTTGCCATAGTTGGTTGAAGAAATCACAGAGCTCAATGAGTGTGTTCCTTATATCTTTGTCCAACAGATTCCTGATGGCCACCGGGAGGATTTGTGTCAACATTACGTGGCAATCATGTGACTTTATGTGTCCCAAATTCATTTCACCTGAGCTCACATCCATGAGACTTCTGATGTTTGCAGAGTAGGAAGAGGGTGTCTTAACTGACAACAAATAGATGAAGAACTGTGTTGCTTCTTTTGTACTAAAATTGTAACTCTGGCGAGCTTTGATGAATTTGTCATCATCTTCTACTTCACTCTTTCCTTTTGATTGATCAGCAAGCATATCGAGCCATGAACCCTCACCGTCCTTTCGTTTACCTTTAATCTTGAGCAGAGTACCAAGGATGCTTTCACATACGTTCTTCTCTACGTGCATGACATCGATGCAGTGACGTACACGTAGAATATCCCAGTAAGGTAATCTCCAAAACACTGATTTCTTCTTAAACACTTGACCCTTGGGTGTTTTTTCCACCGTCGAAGCGTGATTCTTGCCAAGCACAACATTAATTTGTTTAGCCATGTTGTGGACCACCTCCCCATCATAGGGTCTTGGGCCCTCTTCTACCTCTATCGTACCATCAAATTCACCTTTCATATTTCGGTATGGGTGATTTTTCTGTAAGAACCTACAATGACGCAAATACATGGTTTTGCACGAGTTGGGAAGTCTTCTGCTAGCTGTCCTACCCGTGCATGTGACACATCCTACATCTCCCTTTGTTTTCTGCCCCTAGGTGTTTCCTAATGCCGACATATCTTGAATGGTGTGCACCAGCATCGCATCTAGATAAAAAATCTCCTTTTTGTAAGCATCATAACATTTTACAGCAGGTGCATATATCCACACTGTCACTAATTCTTCTACTAGTAGCTGAAAGTAAATGTCGATGTCATTTCCAGGTTGCTTCGGGCCTTGGATAATCATTGACATCATAATGTATTTTTTCTTCATACACAACCAAGGAGCTAGGTTATATATGCACAGAAGCACCACCATGTGCTGTGATTGGTGCTCACATCGCCAAAAGGATTCATCCCATCAGTACACTCCCCGAGCCTTATACTTCTACGATCCTTGGCAATGTCTTCGAACTTATTGTCGATTAATTCCCACTAAGCTCCATCTTTCGGGTGCCTCATATACTTATCCGCAATTAGCTAATCATGATTATCGGTGTCAAAACCGGCGGATCTTGGGTAGGGGGTCCCGAACTGTGCGTCTAGGCGGATGGTAACAGGAAACGAGGGACACAATGTTTTACCCAGGTTCGGGCCCTCTCGATGGAGGTAAAACCCTACGTCCTGCTTGATTAATATTGATGATATGGGTAGTACAAGAGTAGATCTACCACGAGATCAAGGAGGCTAAACCCTAGAAGCTAGCCTATGGTATGATTGTTGTAATATATCTTATCCTACGGACTAAAGCCCTCCGGTTTATATAGACACCGGAGAGGGCTAGGGTTACACAGAGTCGGTTACAATGGTAGGAGATCTACATATCCGTATCGCCAAGCTTGCCTTCCACGCCAAGGAAAGTACCATCCAGACACGAGCCGGAGTATTCAATCTTGTATCTTCGTAGTCTTGGAGACCGGCGGATATCGATAGTCCGGCTATCCGGACACCCCCTAGTCCAGGACTCCCTCAGTAGCCCCTGAACCAGTCTTCAATGACGATAATTCCGGCGTGCACAATGTTCGGCATTGCAAGGCGGGTTCCTCCCTTGAATAATCCAGAGAAGATCATGAACACCAGGATAGTGTCCGGCTCTGCAAAATAAATTCCACATTCCACTGTAGAGAGAATAAAATGCACACTTAGCTCAATCTGCTAACGTATTATGCGGCGTGACATCACACCGCCACCAGGCCTTTGTTTGAATTACTACACCTCAGCACGTTTAGCGAAGCGGTTTCCTTGGTACTTCTTGTCGAAGCAGAGATCATGTTCCCCTTATTCCGGGATTCTCATCAATACGTGCGTGGGTAACCCAGCCGCTCCCGTCGCCACGCCTCCTCTATCGAAGGGGAATCCCAAACGGTCACGGAGACGACCCTTGGTATTTCTTCCCCTTTATAAGAGGACCAAGGCTCACCATTGTTCTTCAATCTCGCATCGAATCTCTTCCCCGCTCCCAGTTCCAACACCCAGAGCCTCAGATTCGAGCGCTTCGGATCCTCAATCATGTCCGGCTCCAACCTCCAGGGCCGGTGGATACCCTCCTCCGTCACGGAGGAGGACATATTGAAGTTGCGTGAGGCCAAGTACCTGGCCTACGAGGTTTTGCACAGGTTACCTGCTCAAGGGCAGGCTGTGCCAGCCCCCGAGCCCGGTGAATACGTCGTTTTCGTATCCCACCTCCGTCGGGGTTTAGGCTTCTCGACGGATCCCTTCGTGAGGGGGATCCTGTTCTACTATGGGCTGGACTTTCACGACTTGGCTCCGGAGTCCATCCTCCATATCTCCGCATTCATTATCGTCTGCGAAGCCTTCCTCCGCGTCATTCCCCACTTCGTCCTATGGCTGAAGTCCTTCAAGGTGGAGCCGAAGATGATCGGGGGGCGTCAAGCGGAGTGCGGCGGGGCGACCATAAGCAAAAAGGTCGATGCCCCGTGGCCCGAGGGTTCCTTCCAAGAGGAACTTGGACCGTGGCAGCAGGAGTGGTACTATATCACCGCTCCAAGGGGCAGCAGGCAAAAGCCGCCGCCCTTATTCCGCCCGGGACCTCCACGCCAACTGATGTCGTGGGTCAACCAAGGGCTCAATTGGGGGCCGTCCAAAGACGTGCCTTCACTGCAGGGCCGGATTCGAGATCTCCAAGCGAGGGAGATCGACCTGATCAAGGTGATGCAGGTTATGCTAATCAGGCATCTTTTGCCCTGCAAACGCCGTCCTCTCCGTCTATGGGAGTTCAACCCGGAGGGACCTCGGATTCTCCAACACTTCATGGGTGCGACACCCGTGGAGATGTACAAGTTGTTCTTCGGACCGCAGGTGGCGTGTCCGGATTTAGCCGAGGATGCAGGCCTAAGCCGTGCTCGCCCGGATACTCAGGTAAGTAGCTCAGAGTCTGGACATTCTGTTTATGTGCCTTTCTAGAGTTCGCCTCCTGACCCTTTGTTCTTTACAGGAATGGGTGGCGCGATCAAGGCTGATAAGGTGTCCGGCCCCCCTCCCAGAGACCGCACTGGAGCCCGTGCTGGTCAGAATGTTGGAGGTTGCGCCCACAGAAGGGGGCGACGGGGAAAATAGAAGAGCTAATATTTCGCCCAAAGGGGCGACTGAAGAGGGGGGAACCAAGAACCCCTCCCTTTAGGGGGAGAAGAGGACCGCCTCCGAAGATCTGGAGGCCAAAGCCCCTAAGCGTGGGAAGAGTTCTTCCCCAGGGGGTCCGGCGCCCGGAAGGAATCCGGACGCACAATCATCATCAAAGGATCGTCCCTCCAGCGAGCCTTTGGTATGAAAGAGGGAGTTAATTAGTAAGGAAATACCTTCATTTGTGCTTCTGTAGATAATCGAAATATTTATATTGCAGTTCAGATCTGCAGCCTTCTCAGATGAATTCATCTTCGGGGGACCTTCTTCCGGAGATGATGGAGAGCGATACGCCTCCGTCCGCAGCGCCGCCAGATGAGGCAGGCGAACCCGAAGTGTCATCACGGAGGGTATCCCCTAGTCCGGAGGGGCCAGAGAGTTCGGCACCTACTAGTGTCCGGCCGGGAGAACTGAAGAATCTGCTTCAGAGGGCGTCCATTTCAGAAGATCACCGTGCGTTAATGCGTATGGTGATTGGAAGGATTTCGTCCGCTAAGAGCGAATTGCGTAATGCCGCCATGAGTTTACTGGCGGGATTTGAGGTATGCGAGAATGACGCACCCCTTTGTCTTTTAACAGTTTTGCATATAAAAAATGCGCCCTGTATAGATAGTAGCCCCTGAGACTCGGTAGGTTGTCGGAAACGACAGTGTACCGAGGATCGAAATCTAAAGGAATGAATTCCGTCATTCCTATGCAGGTGGCGGATAGTCCGGGGGCTAGCCGGACTAGTGAGTTTGCCGAGTTAAATCGGCAATTTGACTTGGCAGATGCGGACATCACACTTGTCAACAGGCGACTTGACGAGTCGCAAGGTAAAAGAGTTCTCCGCGGTCGCTTTATTAAGGGGGGTCGAAGCCCTCCTCTGATAAATTATATGCTGTTTGTACAGACGGTGCTGCTGCTGTGGACGGCCTTCGGGCCGAACTTGCTCGAGCTAAGGAGCAAGCCCGAAGGAGTGAAGCGGCTGCCTCGAGGGCGGCTAAGGAGTTGAAAGCCGAAAAGGCTGCGCACTGCCTAAGCAGGGCCGAGGTGGCCGAATTGGCCATGAAAGTAAAGGATGCTGCCGACCGCAATGAGGCTCTTGAAAAGGAGCACTTATCAAAGCGGGAAGACCTGAAGAAGGCCACCGCCGAAGCCAAGGATGCCCGCTCTGCAACGCGGGCTATGAACGAGGAACTGTGCCAGGCCGGAGAGATCGTGGCTGGCAAGCCTTTTCTGCTGCGTTGCCGGTTTATGGATGGAAAGTATGCTCAATTTGAGCGGCTGTGGAGTCCGGAGGATCCATATATGGACTTAGCTGCAAGTGCGGCCGATGCCATTAAGCACTTGCCGAGCCAGAAGGATCACGAGACGGAAGAGCTATATTGGTCTCAATTCCACAGTCCGGATCGCCCACTTCCATTGACAGACCGGTTGGCCGAATGGGCTGAGCTAAATAGATTGTCCGGACTTGCCATGACTGACATCGTGGCCCATGTCTGGCCAGAGAGGTCCAAGGCGACGAGCTACTTTGGCTTACTACAGCAATTCCTTGGAGCGGTGCCGCATATAAAGGAGATGAAGCGGTCGGCCTGCATAGAGGGCGCGCGGATGGCTCTTGCCCGTGTGAAGGCGCATTGTCCAGAGATGGACGCCACCGCTGTTACTGCCCAGGGTTCGGATGAAAACCGGCTCCCTGCCGAGCACTATTTCGGGGAAGTTATGCGTGGCGCTCGTGTAATAGAGTCACAGTGCTCGAAGAATCTAACGTTCAAATGAACGCATTAGCTTGTAAATCGACGATTATGTTATAACTGCTTTTTATACTTGTGCGTCCAAGTAGTAAAACTTCTCCTGTGCGGCTGCTTACGTATACTTGTGTATAACTTGAAAGATGGCAGTCTTCGGCTTCAGCCCCCATGCACAAGGTGCTGGGGTGTTCGCAAAAATAGCGCGTTTTCACACTTAATCCAACGTCTCGGTCCTGTTATAAGGAGGTGGTAGCGTAGCGAAGGAGGCAATCCAGACTATAATGCTTTATCACTTTCACTTAGCCAGTGGAGCTCGAGGGTGGGGCTACGATATAGCCCCTGGTGGCATCGCCCTTCTCCGAAGTCGGAGCGCATGTGCCTGACCGGGAAACGGCCCTTCGTCAAAGCGGGGAATTCTAAACATTCCGATAGTCAATCGAGTGGCTGACCAGTCTCTCGCTGTATCATGACAGTCAGTTTTCGGCTTTCTCTACTGAGGTGCTCGCCCAGCCGAACTGGGGCACAATCGCAGTAGTTCTCCTGGTACCGCATTAGCCGATGATACGGAATGTAAGGCAGCAAAACACAGGAGCCGGGCAAACCCAACATTTGACCAAAGACATGATTCGGAGCTGATGCATATATTGCCTAACTCGAGACGCCGAACACTCCCTAAGGTGTTCGGTCTTTATAATAATGGGCAGAACGATGCCCTAAGCCCCTAGTGTCCAGGTACGGGCATGGTCTTCTGACGCGGCCGATGCCAAAACGTCAGGCTCCGCTTTGGCTATAGGAAGAAGCCAAGGGAGAATAACAACAAGAGACAGTAAAAAAAGGTTTACGCAGGGTCTTAATCTGAAAAGAATCCTCACGACGGGTCCCTACTGCATGTCTGCGCCTGTGTCTCCGTTGCGCCATTATCCTGGACGGGTATGCACGTTGTTCATCTATAACAAGAGAGGAACGTTTAGTTTTAAAAACAGTATGTGCGAAAAATATTAGAAATATAAATAATTAAAGCGGGGTTTGTATGAACCTGCGGTTATTTGTGCGCGCAGCCCCCTTTGAAGGGGTATGTGGCTAGGGAGCCCCTAGCCCACTGACGCCGGATTCGTCTATCCAAGTCCGGGGTCTTTAAGTGACCCTCGCACTGAAATTATGCCACGCGGTCCGGGCATCTTGACTGTAAGAGACGCATAATGCGGTATGGCGTTGAACCGGACAAAAGCCTTTCGTCCCAAGAGTGCTTGATATTCACTTTCGAATGGGATGATGTGAAAAATTAATTTTTCGCATCGAGAATTGTTCGGCGATCCGAACAGGACTTCTAGTAAAATGGAGCCTATGCACTTGGCGTAATGGCCTGGCGTCACTCCTTTGAAGGAAGTGCGGCTGTGTCGAATTTTGGTAGGGTCTATCCCCATCCTACGGATTGTGTTTGAATATAGCAGGTTTAAGTCACTGCCTCCGTCCATTAGGACGTTAGTAAATTGCAATCCGTCTATTATGGGATTCAATATCTGGGGAGTCCGTCCCGCATTTCGAACGCTTCTGGAATAGTCTAGGTGGTCGAAAGTGATTGGTTTTGATATCCAATCTCTACGGTCTGATGGGTTGGACCGCGCCAAGCTCTTTTTAGAAAGTGCCGCACTATTTCTCCGTATTATCACATGAAGTGAGTTTACTGCTTTGACCCCTTGTGGGAAAGTCTTTTGTTTTCCGGTGCTCTGCTGGTGGGGTTTATCTTCTTTGCTTGACGCGTCGAGCCCCTTGTGTTCGGCATTTAGTCGGCCGGACTGTTTAAAAACCCAACAATCCCTGTGGGTGTGATTTGCAGGCCTTCCGGGGGTACTGTGGATTTGCCATATCCGACCGAAAATTTTGTTTAAGTTGGACAATTCGTCACTGTCATCCTTAAGAGGCTGTGTTTTATTATTGGGCCGCGAGCTTTTGAATCCGGCGTTGACTGCCGTGCTCTTTGGAATTTTCTCTTTATTCTGGTGCTGCTCTTTTCTGCGCCGTGATTTTCCATTTCCATCTCTTATCTCTGATGTACTTGGGTCGCTGGTGCTGCATCGTGCTAACCAGCTATCCTCGCCCGCACAGAAGCGGGTCATGAGGCTTGTTAGTGCGGAGATTGTCCTCGGTTTCTCTTGACCGAGGTGCCTGGCGAGCCATTCGTCTCGGACATTTGTGCTTGAAAGCTGCTAAGGCTTCGGCGTCCGACAGTCGACTATTTGGTTCTTTTTTGTAAGGAACCTGTGCCAGAATTTCCGCGCTGACTCTCCGGGCAGTTGAGTTATATGACTTAGATCATCTGCATCCGGAGGACGGACATAAGTCCCTTGAAAATTTGCTCTAAACGCGTCCTCGAGCTCTTCCCAACTTCCAACAATATTTTCTGGGAGGCTTTTAAGGCAATGACGGGCTGGCCCTTTGAGCTTGAGGGGTAGGTATTTTATGGCGTGGAGATCATCTCCTCTGGCCATATTTATATGTAGTATATAATCTTCTATCCAGACTCCAGGGTCTGTTGTTCCATCATAGGCCTCTATGTTTATGGGTTTAAATCCTACTGGAAATTCATGGTCCAGCACCTCGTCAGTGAAACATAGTGGGTGTGTGGCGCCCCTGTATTTGTGTGTGCCGCTATCATCGGACACTTGACGTGTTGCCTTGCTTCCTGGGGCCTTCTTCTTTGGCCCGTAGATGGATCTGGCTGGGCCATCTATCCTTCCAAGTTCGTTGGTTGGTTTATGTGTGGCGCCGCTGTCAGAATTTGGCCTATCATCTGGCCATCTATCCAGCCAGGCAGCCCCTTTATTTTTGGACGGTGGGGGCTCTATGGCCTCCTCGTCGAATTCTGGTAGCAGCTTGCGCTTCGGGTAGCTCTTTGATTGGTGGCCATTGCCGTACTTATCTGTGGTTTTGAGCACTTTGCTCCATCTCATTCTGAGTGTGTCTTCCGCTGTTTTGAGCCTCCGTTTTTCCTTCTTCAGGCTTTTTGCAGCACTGATGAGTCTTTTCCGAAGGTTCTCGCTCTCCGGCGGTGTGTCCGGCGTGAGGTCGTCCGGACTGTTGTTTTCACCTGGCCTGGACTGATTATCTGACTCGTCGTGATCGGACGGTTGCTTATCTGCGTGTTCGTCGTCCGTTTGTGAGCCCTACCGTATTGCGGGCTCTTTGGGAGAGTTGTTGTCGAGGCGGGACTTAGGACGGCGCCTGCGCCGCCGTTTTGGTCGTTTATCGGCGTGGTCATCTTCTGCCGCGGCCCGTTGATCCTCGTTGTCGCTCTCCTTTGGGGTGTCTACCATATATATGTCATGTGACTAGGTAGTGCTCCCGTGCCTTATAGGCTCTGTTTCTTGTTCGTCTCCAGCATTGTCGTCTATTCCGTCAATGTCTTCGGAGTCAAGGTCTAGCATGTCGGTTAGATCGTCGACAGTGGCTACAAAGTGGGTGATGGGTGGGCTCTGAATTTCTTTGTCGTCCGTATCCCAACCATGCTGGCCATAATCCGGCCAGGACTCTCCTGATAACGAGAGATGCTTTAGTGAATTCAAGATATCGCTGAAAGGCGAGCATTGGAAGATGTCCGCGGCAGTGATCCATAACCGGCGCCCAATTCGGATCGATTGGTAGGGGCGCGGGAGGTTCGGAGTCCGGCGAGGAGTCCGGCGCCTTGGAATCATGAGTTTCGCAGGGGACAAGATCAGTGTTCGGCTCCATCGCCGTGGATGTTGGAGCCCCCAGGGCGGCGTCTATCCACGGGCCCTTGATCTGGGCGATCGGCTCCGGGCCAATGGCCGGAGCGGACCCGTGTGCGGCCATCAAGGCACTGTTCGGCGGCAGAGCTAGATCATGCCCATCGTCACAGTGCGGCACGCTCGGCTGTGGCTCGAGTCCGTCGAAGATCAAGTCTTCGCGGACGTCGGCCGTGAAGTTTAAGCTTCCAAATCTGACCTGACGGCCAGGGGCGTAGCTTTCGATCTGCTCCAGATGGCCAAGTGAATTGGCCCGCAGGGCGAAGCCGCCGAATACGAAGATCTGTTCGGGGAGAAAAGTATCACCCTGGACAGCGTTGTTGGTTGAAGATGCCATCAAGCCTATCGGTGACGACACAGAGGAACTCTCAATGAAAGCACCAATGTCGGTGTCAAAACTGGCGGATCTCGGGTAGGGGGTCCCGAACTGTGCGTCTAGGCGGATGGTAACAGGAAACGAGGGACACAATGTTTTACTCAGGTTCCGGCCCTCTCGATGGAGGTAAAACCCTACGTCCTGCTTGATTAATATTGATGATATGGGTAGTACAAGAGTAGATCTACCACGAGATCAAGGAGGCTAAACCCTAGAAGCTAGCCTATGGTATGATTGTTGTAATGTATCTTGTCCTACGGACTAAAGCCCTCCGGTTTATATAGACACCGGAGAGGGCTAGGGTTACACAGAGTTGGTTACAATGGTAGGAGATCTACATATCCGTATCGCCAAGCTTGCCTTCCACGCCAAGGAAAGTACCATCCGGACACGAGCCGGAGTCTTCAATCTTGTGTCTTCGTAGTCTTGGAGTCCGGCGGATATCGATAGTCCGGCTGTCCGGACACCCCCTAGTCCAGGACTCCCTCAATGATGCCACCGCAACTTCTTTGACTCTCTAGAGTTTGCAAACAATCCCCTCAACTTTGGAATTAAAGGCAAGTACCAAACAACCTTGAATGGGATTCCTGTCTTGATCTCGTCGTCCAATTTGTACTTGTCCTTTGCTCTCCTGTGCTTGTATCATGCATGCTTGCATTTGGGACATGCACGCAAATCTTTGTACCCACCACAGTAAAATATACAATCATTCACACAAGCGCGTATCTTTTGTACTTCAACTTCCAATGGGCAAACAATTTTCTTTGCTTCATCCGTGCTTCTGGGGAGCACATTGTCTTCCAGAAGAATTTATTTGAAAAGACCTAACATCTCTGTGAAGCGCTTGTTTGATAGAATGTTTGCTGCTTTAAATCTGAGAAGTGCCAGGGTGGCACTCAACCTGGAATATTTCTTTTTGCAGCCTGGATACAATTCTTTCTTGGAGTCTGCATCAATGGTTGGCAGATCCTTGTACCCAATCATATCCTTTTCCGGGCCCTCAAAATTTGCAATCATAGCAGAAAAATCTAGCATATCAAGATCATCGATGTCTTGGTTTTCCATTGGGTGTTTCGGCTTTCCGGTGTTCCATTAGTTGCTTGACGCCTCTGCCCTGATGTTAGATTCAACATCCATGTCACACTGATCGGGTTTGCCATCTCGCAGCCCTTGGTTTCTTCATCAATGACCTCCTCTTCAGTGTGTCTGGTCCAACGTGTATATCGATCCATGAATCCCCGAGAGACTAAGTGCCATTGGACATGTAGAACTACACGTGACTCTATATTGGCATAATCAGCACATGGACACAGGATGTAATATGCATCACCAATTCTCCTCTTTGTACTTTTAGCCAAATTCATGAACTCTGTCACGCCACTGATAAAATCTGCGGTTTTCCAATCCTTCATCCATTCAGATCGTTCCATCTGCACCACACGAATGGTATTTAAGAACAAAACAGCAACATTAATACACGGATTAACTGCTGCCCAATGATGCGTGGATAAGTCACAACGCTTTATTTTCATAATTACTAAGGGTGCTCCATATTGTTATCTAGATGTGCAATGACAAAAATTAATGGCCAGTCAACTTACACGCAGAGTTCTAGTACAACACTACCCTTAGGAATTGGATACCTTAATCAAGACACTAACGAAAAGAATACCTTAATTAAGTAGCAGCGCAGCGACCTCCACCCAGCAGACAGAGAAGCGCGATGCGGCGGCATGCCGAGATAGCAGGGTCAAGGAGCAAAGCTTAGTGCGGCTACTGCCTAAAGTTCGACCTCCATTATCCCGCCATCTACCGCAATGGATGTGCTCGAATCATACCGTGCTGACCTCGACGGTTGAGCTCCTCCTATCTCCCGCAGCAGACCGAGGATTGACCTCCTATGATGCTGCCACCACCCACCGACCGAGGATTGACCTCTTCTCCGATAGCCCTTGACTAGGCCGCCGACACCATCTCTAGATGCGTACTTGCTATTTTTTTATGGATATCCGCAGAGCGGCTGTTTACACGGTATCACAGTAACTCAATTATATGTACAAGGCAGTACATCACATACGGTTATGTAACGGCAACCGTGTCTGACCTACTTTTTCTTCTCACACGGTTTGGTGCGCAAATCATGTGTGACATTGTAATACCTGACACAAACGACACGTATAAACAGTGTGCCGTATAGTCCAACATATAGTGCCATAAGAAGTTCCCAACCGTTAGCTTATCCCCATAGTTTCCCCATTTCCCCCAAATCCCTACATAGCCTCCAAATTCCCTCGCATGGAGCTGACCTTGGGGCATGCGGGCGAGTCATGATAATGGTTTCGGTGCACCTACTCCTGCTCGTATCGCCACCACGAGGGCTGTCGCCGTTGAGCACTTGCCAAAGGTCATCAGAAGGCAGGTGTACTACGGATCCGAATCGTCCTGTCAGGTTCCAATCTATCACACCCTGATTTTCATGGCACAACACTTAAGATGATAAATCATGATAAAATGTGGTTTGACAAAAACTTTTGAGTGTTTTGGACCTTGCCTTGATTGGTTTTTGTCTGTTGTTTGCAAGTGCTCTAAAAATCAAATAAATCCTCCAACTCCTATACTTCATCTCCTTGCTCCGAACTCTTGAACCAATGATCATATCATGTGTATAGGACATAAAAATAATTTCTTACAAAAATAATTTGGCCAAATAGTATTTTTAAAAGTTAGTTTTCCAAAACCCCCTAAATTGAGGTTTGCACTGCAAGTACTTAACTAAGGGTAGCAAAAATCTTCCCAAAAATATATTTGACTCCTATTAGATATAGGATACCCAGAAAACACAAAAATATAATTTTTAAAGTTATTTTCCTATTTTATTTAAAAGCTTTTTCTTAAGGCTAGAAATGGTCTTTAATATGGAAAAATTTATTTTATTGCTTCAAAAATATTTGATAAAATTTAGGGAAACTCATAGGACATATATTGTCCATATATAAGAGTTTCAACACATGGTCATGTTCAAAATATTGGTCAAATCCCTCAAAAACCCATTCTAGATATTTAAAGCTTTTGAAATATTTACAAAGGAAATATCCTCCAAAAATTCCAAGAAAATTCTATCATGTCACATATGATATGTTTGATGATCTTGACAAGTACCATGTCATGGAGAATAGCATAACCCCATGAAATCCCCTCAAAACCATTTCTGTCCATTTTGAAGTTTGAGCAACTTTACATTGCCAAACATGTCCAAATGCTCTCAAACCTTGTGAACATGCTCAAATGGTCTAATAACTCATCTAGACCAAATGGCACAAGTTGGAGAACAAGTTAACTTGATCAAAGTGCCCAAAGACCCTTCCTGTTGTCGGTGTACTAAAGAAGGGGTACCTTAGTATCCCGAACTTGTGCACGGGCAGTCGCAACACCCCGCGGCAAGGCTTGCCGGGTGCCCGCCAAGATCCTCCGTAGTTCCTATTGGAGCCATTCAAGAACAAAGTGTTTTAACTGAGAAGACAAGGCCCCGGCAAGAGGAGCTTGCCGGGAAGGCCAACCAAGGCATTTCAAGGAACTCGCCGCGACACGCCGCGTGTCCCGGCAAGACCCGGCGAGCGACAAGCTTCCGGGCGCGACAAGACAACGACCGCGGCAAGGCGCTTGCCGCGGCGAAGCCACCACTCTGTGCCCACGCTCCAGCGCATCCGTCGACGTGTCGCCACAGGACCGTTCCAAGCGCACGTGGCGAGAAGCTGTGCAGCCAAGCGGTGCGAGGTGGCGAACGGAGATGACGAGATGGCCATCATGGCAAGCGGTGGTGCCCCTAACGGTCGCTTTTCTGCACTGTTTGGGTGACGCGGACGGGCATTTAATGCCTTTGTTCCCTGCCGTCAGAGTTAGGTAGGATCCACTGTAGAAGAAGTTGTACAAACCACACCTTTTACACTTTTACCCCTGCATGCGTTGCCACCTGTCGGTGACCCCTTGAGCCTATAAAAGGAGGCCCATGCGCAATGTAGAAGGGGTTCGACTCATTCGAAACCAGAACACTCTCACGCTCTAGATCAAGAACATAATACAATCACAAAGCAGCAGTAGGAGTATTATCTCTCCGGAGAGCTCCGAAGCTGGGTAAAATCGCTCGCGTGCCTCGCCTCGATCCGCTCTTCGTGCGGCCTCCGCTCCCTACCGGACCGAAAGGGGCCCTGTCCCATAGGTGTTCGTTTCCCACGACATCTTTGGCGCGCCAGGTAGGGGGCGTCGAGGTTGTGTGAACCCGATCCGGCGTCCACGCGAGCCAGATCCTCATCATCTTCATCCACATGCCACCGAAGAAGAAGGCTTCGGAGGTGGCTGCTCCGTCCGCATCGATCCTACCGCCACCGGAGCAAACGGGTGGTGGGGTAGACACTGGCGGACGAACGGGCGCCAACGAAGACGCTCAAGCTGCCGCCAGGTCCAAGGACAAGGCCGCGCAAACTTCGGCCTCCGTACACGCACCGCGCCCATCTCAGGAGGCGCGAGACCGACAGCGTCATGGTACTCACAGTACCATACGCTCGTTGGACCAAGGTCGAGCTGGCGGATCTCGAGATGCTCAAGACCAGCATGCATGCCAACCTGCTGGCACGAGCAAAACACGGTCGCCTGGACGGGATCCTGCTCCTTCTAACATAGTTAGAAGTCTGAGCATATCCCGCTCCTCGCACCGTTCACCACCGCCACCAAAGACTCCAGAAGAAGCGTTGGCCCGAGCCCAACTGCTCCTGGATTACCCTCCGACGGCGGACAAGATTGACGGTTGGAGGGCCAACATTCAGAGCCTCATCGGCTTCGCCAACGGCGACACTCCCCGGCAACCGAGCACATCAAAGCCGCGGCAAGACGTCTAGGCGTGAGCCGATGGCGACAAGACCGGTGGGGGTGCAACCACCATGCACTCCCCGCCCCGAAGGCCGAGATCGCCGACTCACCGGGTCAACCTCGACACCGACTCCACGGCGTCATCAGATCCACGGGCTCGTCGCGATCATCGCCAAGTTCTTGAAGAACGACAACAAGAAGACGCTCGTACTCGCATCGAGCGTCGAAGATAAGCGCGGCGTCAGTCAGACCAGCGCGCTGGGCCCGCTGTCGACATGCATGCGCCAGGGGAACTGTCACGACCGGTTTTCCGAGGAATAAATTTCCAGAAAAGACCGTCGTGCTCATCAGCCCCAGGATTACTGTTAGCTGATGAGGCTCCAACTTGATACAGAAATTCCAAGCAAATACAAAATATGTAGTACAAGACCGTTCTGGCCTGTGAGTACAACCAAAGGTTTCTAGTGGTTGATGGCGGAAGCGGGTTGTGAAACATCAGTGTCTATGGGACTCCATTTCCCACAGGAACAGCTGACCAGGTTAACTCCTATCTTCGCGAGGCTGCTATCTCCATTGCTTAGGTTCCGGGGCTGTCATCGCGTCGCTCCTCTCCGTGCAAGAAAATCTGGCCAAGACAATAGCCAGGGACAAGCCAGTGAGTACTTTGAATGTACTCGCAAACATTATGAACACGGGTATAATATAACAACGATGTGCTGAAAATATTTTATGCTCATGACGTCAGTCACAAAAGATAAATAAAACTCTGATGCGTGCAAGCAAGTTATTTATAAAAATGCAATAACATGGTAGTATTAAAATTTATGAAATAAATAACAAGCAATGCCACAGTCGGGCGTCTTAGCGACACCACATAAAGGGCTTTAAAAGAAATGCCACAGTCGGGCGTCTGAGCGACACCACATGAAGGGCTTTAAAAGAAATGCCACAGTCGGGCGTCTGAGCGACACCACATAAAGGGCTTTAAAAGAAATGCCACAGTCGGGCGTCTGAGTGACACCACATAAAGGGCTTTAAAACAAATGCCACAGTCGGGCGTCTGAGCGACACCACATAAAGTGCTTTAAAAGAAATGCCACAGTCGGGCGTCTGAGCGACACCACATAAAGGGCTTTAAAATAAATGCCACAGTCGGGCGTCTGAGCGACACCACATAAAGGGCTTTAAAATAAATGCCACAGTCGGGCGTCTGAGCGACACAAAATAAAGGGCTTTAAAATAAATGCCATAGTCGGGCGTCTGAGCGACACCACATAAAGGGCTTTAAAAGAAATGCCACAGTCGGGCGTCTGGGCGACACCACATAAAGGGCTTTAAACGAATTGCCACAGTCGGGCGTCTGGGCGACACCACATAAAGGGCTTTAAAAGAAATGCCACAGTCGGGCGTCTGGGCGACACCACATAGAGGGGTTTAAAATAAACAATCATAGTGAATATCCCGGAGGTAGAACCGTCCCAGAGATACTCGATAATAACAGTAATATCACGGGTTAGTCAACAATAATAATAATCATAATTATGACAAGTCACAAGTACTAGTTCTAGTTCTGGTTAACAGTTTCACCTCCGAAGACCGACACTTGACCCATCCCAGACTGTAATCCTTAACCATGGACACGGCTATTCGAATAGGTTTAATCTCTGCAGAGGGTGTACTCTTTACCCACGAGTAACGGATTCCTTTAGTCCATCAAGACTAATTTCGTCTACGGCCTTTTAGTTGAAAACACACCTAACTTGCACACACCAGCTTAACTCATTGGTGTCTGGAATCACCCACGACACTTGTTAAGCAAAACTCTAAGTGGGGAGGCTACAACCTCGCGTAGCATGGGATCAAATTTATAGCGCGCGCTCTAAGGGGTGGCCTCCCCTCTCGGTCCCAACCGGAAACACCCATGCCCCCGGACCAGGTGGCCTGCCTACTAGCTACAACCGGTATCTTCCACCATGGCTTCTCTGTACGGTGTGTGCTAGAAAGAGGTTGACAACTTACTGAATCATACTCTACTTGCTGTAGAGACGAGTGGTAGTACGAAACAAGTATGGGGGTTACTGGCACAAGACTCGATCTACGGTCAACTCAGGAGGTTTAAGTATTCCCTGCATGATTAGTATAAGAATATGTTTCATCCAAAGAGTCACCGCTCATATCACCTTACCATGCCATACCAGACATAACCGTCCCGACGGAGACCGGCGACAAACTCATGCCTACCCAAGGGAGAGGTTTTCCTGGGTTCCTGCCGGTATGAATGCAAGGCACATGAGGGTGATCATCATCACAAGTGTGTTCATTTCCAACAGCATGGAAATCACTAATATGCACTCATGCATATGATCATACCACATGAAATAACAAGCCCTTCGAAATGCAGTGGTGTTATAAATGTATCAACGATCACACCAAAAATATTATGCCGGGATTCAGAATGCTTGCCTTCAATATGTGGAAAGGCAGGGTGCACTCCAAAACTTGAAACATTTCTCCTCTCTTCAAAAATCCTATTTTAGCAATATAAAAGAATTAACACACAAAATAAAAACAGCACCAAAAGTTGTTCTGAAAATTTTTCAAATAAATCTTAAAATAAACTAGGTGAAATTTGAGAGAGGTAGGAAAAAGAATCATTTCATTTGGAGTTATAATTAAAAGGTTATAGCCAGTCAAAGTTCTGGTCAAATCTGTTTTTAAATTAAAATATAAAAAGAAAACGCTCCAGATGGAAATACGCTTCCGGTGCAGGGAAAACGTACTGGGGAGTTTACGCTTCCACTTAACACGCGTGGCGGCGGAGTGGGTCACTGACAGTGGGTCCATGGGGCCCACTAGTCAGGTTTGACTAGTCTTTCTCCCTCTCCTTTCTCTGTCCCGAGTGGAGGCGGAGCTCCGGCGATCGTCGCCGGCGACTGGCGGCTCCTTGCGGGGCCCCGAGGGCGGGGATGGATCTGCCACTCCTAGGCGGTCCTTCCGGTGGTCGCAGGGTAGCTGGAGGTGGAGGGAGCTGCCGGCGGCGAGCTCCGCGGCGGAGGAAGGCTTCGGTGGCGAAGTGACTTTGTGGCGGCGATGGCTCCCGATCAAAATCAAGTAGGGGAAAAGGCTCACGGGAGGATGTGGAAGCTCTTGGTGAAGAGAACGGAGAGGGGGAAGTCCTGGTAGCTCCGGAGTGAACGAGGCAGTGGCGGCGGCAGGAGTTGCCGGAGATGAAGAAGACGGCGTTTCCCTGACGATTGCGGGCTGTGGGGGGGTGCCATGGGGGTAGGATGAGGTCGCCTGCGTGCTCGAATGGTTTCGGGGGGGTCCATTTATAGCGCGACGAGGTCGGTTCCGCGGCGGTGGGGATAAGCTCTCCGGCGAACCGACTCTCTGTAGCTAGGGCGACGTGGCAGCGACGAACGATAGCGGACGCGCTGGCGGATGAGCTTGCGCTGTTCCAGGGGACACGTGGCGAGCGGGAGAGGCTTGGGCGGCGCTGCCCGTGGTAGAGTCGCACTGCCGACGCCAGCGTGCCGCCAAAAGTGCTCTGGTGGTGGCGCTGTAGGGTGCCAGGACGGGCTGTCGTGTTGTGGCGAGGCGGGGAGTGCGTGGCGAGGTTCTACAGTGTGGGCCAAGACAGGGGCGCGACGCGGCGGCTCGTGTGCGCGGCTGCAATTTGCGCGCTCTGGGCGCGCCCAGCGCATGCACACCAGATGCTCGGCGAAATGCCATGGCACTCCAGAGCACTTGGTTGGAGCTGGGAGTTAGCAGGTCTAGGTTTGGGCTTGCAAGGGGATCAGTGGACAAGCTAGAGGGGTCAGAGGATCAGGTTCACACTGCTAACTAAGATCCATGCCAAATCTGACCATGCACTCCAGGTGTTTGACAAAATGCCACAGGCACTTAGGCTTTTCTTGGAGTGGCCAAATCTTCCAGATTGAAGTCTCTTTGGATGCAAGAGGGAGTGGTGAGGTTAGTTGGAGAAAATCACAAACTTGTTAGTGCAAGTTTTACAAAACTTCAATCCTGGACAGGAAATAAATGACATTATTTCATGAACCAAAATTAATCCAATGGGTGCATGCTCCTGGATTTAGGGGTTTGGTAGGGCTGTCTACAAGTAGGAGAAAACACAAGATCTTTGGATCAAAATTAAATAGGGTTGCAGTAGAAATCACAAGGCTGGACCAGAATGAAAAAGAGGTTGATTCACTCAAAATTTTCAAAGAACAGCACTAGGTTTTTGCATAATGTTGAATCGTATGCTACTACCAATATCCCATAATTTTGGTGGAGGCTAGAAAGAATTATTTAAATGGGTTGTAGTGCAAATTGCACTCTGGACCAGAGAAGAAAAAATTGATGCAGAGCTCAAATTATTACATAAATAAAAGATATTTTTGTATAAAAGTGATTTAAAAACATCACATGACATCTCCAATTTTTGGTTAGAATTTTAGGTGAATTTATCCAATGGTTGTAGTTCAAATATGGCCATATAACCTTGAAAAACCATTTTCAAGAAAGTAAAGATCAAGCAACTTAATTATTTAATTAGTTATATTAAAGAAGGGAAAGTTTCTCTTGACAGATTAAATAAGTCCAATGACATATTTGGAAAGTTTTCTCTTTGGGAAAAACTCATCATAACAGGGAAGGAAATGATTTAAAAATCAAAATGGAGCTCAGAAATTCAAAGTTTTAATTCCTGGCAAAAATTTTAATTCATTAAAACAAGGACAAATTTTTGGGGTGTCACAACACTACCCTCCTTAAGAAAAATCTCGTCCTCGAGATTTGTTAAAAGCTGTTTTAAGAAAAACTATACGCAATAAAAATGTGGCTACAGTGAGAGGGCAATAAGTGGTAAAAAATCACAGTGAAAACTGGTGCTGCGTGGAAAAGTCTACGGTTCGGGACAAAAACGTGAGATTTCTACGATGGATATAAATTTAGAATAACTTCTAAATTTAAATATACAATGGTCGTACCCGAGAGCACAGTGCTCCCTCTGGCTGACAGGTGGACCCGGGGTCCACTGTCAGTCTCTTCTTCTCCCTCTGGTTCTCTCTTCTTCCTCTCTCCCGCGCGCTTTCTCCACCGGCGACGCCTAGCGCGTAGGGCATCTAGGCCGTACTGCGGTAGTGCGTGATGTGCTTGCTGCCGGTGCAGTGTGTACTCACCTCGCGGTCCAGTGTGCTGTCGGCACTGCTCGCGGATTCGCCTCTGAACACCGGCGATCGGGCGACGAGCGGTGCTGGTGGACCTCGCCCACCGTACACCGAGCTCGAGCTATAAAACGGCCGGGGTACCTCTCTCTTCTTCCTCACACCTGGCCTCACTTCTCCTCCTCCTTCTTTCTCCATTACTGCTTACAGAAGCTCGGGTGAGGCTCTAATGGCGGAGGCGATGCCGGACTGGTTTGCGATCCTGATATGCGGAGGGCTGGCGACACTGCTGGGGCTCTCTGTGCTCCTGTGCGTGATGATCCTCGGCGATCGTCGCGACGCTGCTGCTCGGGTGTTGCCTCTCTGCGGTGGTGGTGATCACGAGGAGTAGGTGAGGTGTGCCGGGTGCTAACCGTTGTTAGGGGGTGATTAGCTGGATGCAACACTGTTGCAAAGTTTCGCAAACAGTGTATGTGTCTGAAAGATTATGGTTGTGAGTCTGCTGCCGTGGTGCTGTGTGAAATTAAATAATCGACGTCGTGAGAACGGGAAGATGTAGCAACTCAGGGAAAAGAAATCTCACTCCAGGATTTTGCGAGGGAAAAACAGTTAATTTAAAGGAGCATAAATCACAACAAAACTACACCCATTAGTAGAAGCCAAATAATTGACTCGTCGTACAAACTCAGGGTATCGCACATAAGTCACACACATAAATAAATGCTGAAATAACAAATACAGTAGTGACGTCTAAAATGAAAACGGTAACTGGGTGTGGTCCTGATAAAATGTCTCTGGTAAAGAGATACACTCCTCTTCTATCGGAGGAAGTGGATTGACCAGTCGATGTATGCGTCTCTCCGGGTCGGGCCTTAATGGTCTGCCGATGGCAATCTGAGGATTCAAATCAGTGAGACTCTGGAGATAATCCATCACTCGCTCGTTCAAATGCTCTTGAGCGATGATGTACTGGATAAGGTTGGCTAGTACTGGGTCTTTCTCAATACGCCCACCGGGAAAAGACGTCACTCCTCCGGGTGTTGCACGACTCGGAAAATAATAATATCCTCGTTCGCGGGCATAGGGTACTGCGGATCGAAGGCGAGCAATCGCTTCTTTTGCAGCATCTTCTATGGCCAGGTGTGGGGTTGGCATAGATTTTCCCACGAAGGAAACTTCTGTTGGGTCTTGATTGGGGTCTACAGGAGGAATGTGTACTGCTGCCCAATATTCCGAGGTGGAAGGGGTGATCCTTGATTTGAACAGCTCGTACTGGGGTGGCTGGGTAGAACCCATGGTACTGCGGGTAAAGTCCCGCAATATTTTGAAAAAACTACCCGGGGTTGCATCTGGGGTTCTCAGATGAATGCTGGGGCTTGGCATGACAAGAAATGGTTGTGAGGGTGGTGCACGAGGTGAGGGTTGCTGGGTAAGGTCACAAGGTGGCCTTCTTATATAGCATCTGGGCTGGTTTATTTACCATGGTGAAAGATAATAAATATGCCAGCTTAGCTCCAAAGGTCAGGTAAGTGTCAGAGATACACATATCTCATAAAGAGACGTGTTACTGTGGTTGTCGTCGGGTTGGTTTTGGTAGTTGTGCCAGGAAAAATATGCAACTATGCGCTGACCAAAAAAAATGCAAGACTATAAAAAAATATAGAGGCACAACGACAGGCTGTGTTTATATACAAGGTCGCATGATTACAAAGCGAGGATACACTGAAACTCGGTGCTACTTGCACGGCTTAATCTACCTCGTTTATGTCTAAACGGGCGTGCCTGGTGGATGTCGAGGCTTCTCCACGTGTCTCACTGTCGGGATTAGTTGGAGATGGCGGAGGAACTGCAGGGTCGGGGTAGCGATGATGACCATTTCGGGGATTGTTAGCCACAATCCCGTTGGAGTGTGTTCCCAAAAGGCGACGAAGCACTTCTGGGGTCATCAAAGCATCTCGGTTGGTGGCTGGAGCTGATCTCAGGGTCTCGATCGGTTGTCCGAACAGCACGACTGGGTTGTCAGCGTCCGGCTCGTCTTCTCTTCTTGCTGGGGCTCGACGAACCAGCTCTCCTCGAGCTGCGATCAGATCAATGCTGATTTGGTCGAACAGTGCCTCTAGTGCACTTACATAGCGCACTAGGTGCAACAATGCGGGGTCTGCCTCGTGATCTCTGTTGGCAACTTGGGGTGGTCTACCATACCCTTCACGTCTGGGGTAGTAGTGGAACGAGCGACAGTTAACTCTGGGCGACAAGTGCCTGAGATGAACTATAGCCTCTCGAGCGGCTAGTTGGATGGCTTGAAGCTCAAAGGAAGTTGTTCTTCCGGTGAACCTGTAGGGGCGCTCGGTTGCTAGACCCCTACCGTAGATGTGTACAGTGGCCCAGAATTGACGGTCTTCACCGCTCATGGGTCCTTGGTACACAACATATTCAGGTGGCTCTTCTAACGCATAGGCACGACGGGTGAGGTTTGCGAGGATGGTCACAAAACCTCCAAGGTTGGTTGCTGTGGTTTCATTGTGCACGACAGGTCCAGGCATTGTGGCTGGGTTCGAGGCTGTGCTGTGCTGGGCTAGCGTGCCCCTTTTTATAGGGAAAAGGGGACGGAGTCTTCCTTTGCACGCTTGCGAGAGAGGACTATTTAGGATTCGATCACTGGCGCATGAGCGACAGGTTAGGTTGATAGGTTGGGCACCGACTGCCAAAAGGTGTTGGGTCACTGTGTGGCTATCTTGCACGGGAAGCTTGGCTGGGGTTTGGTTATGGTTTGGTGGGTTGGTTTGCCTAATTTTATAGACCCGGTTAAGATAGGATTAGCCAATGGTTAGCCTGGCTCTGATACCAAGTCCGTCACGACCGGTTTTCCGGGGAATAAATTTCCAGAAAAGACCATCGTGCTCATCAGCCCCAGGATTACTGTTAGCTGATGAGGCTCCAACTTGATACAGAAATTCCAAGCAAATACAAAATATGTAGTACAAGACCGTTCTGGCCTATGAGTACAACAAAAGGTTTCTAGTGGTTGATGGTGGAAGCGGGTTGTGAAACATCAGTGTCTATGGGACTCCATTTCCCACAGGAACAGCTGACCAGGTTAACTCCTATCTTCGCGAGGCTGCTATCTCCATTGATTAGGTTCCGGGGCTGTCATCGCGTCGCTCCTCTCCGTGCAAGAAAATCTGGCCAAGACAATAGCCAGGGACAAGCCAGTGAGTACTTTGAATGTACTCGCAAACATTATGAACACGGGTATAATATAACAACGATGTGCTGAAAATATTTTATGCTCATGACGTCAGTCACAAAAGATAAATAAAACTCTGATGCGTGCAAGCAAGTTATTTATAAAAATGCAATAACATGGTAGTATTAAAATTTATGAAATAAATAACAAGCAATGCCACAGTCGGGCGGTTTAGCGACACCACATAAAGGGCTTTAAAAGAAATGCCACAGTCGGGCGTCTGAGCGACACCACATGAAGGGCTTTAAAAGAAATGTCACAGTCGGGCGTCTGAGCGACACCACATAAAGGGCTTTAAAAGAAATGCCACAGTCGGGTGTCTGAGCGACACCACATAAAGGGCTTTAAAATAAATGCCATAGTCGGGCATCTGAGCGACACCACATAAAGGGCTTTAAAAGAAATGCCACAGTCGGGCGTCTGAGCGACACCACATAAAGGGCTTTAAAATAAATGCCACAGTCGGGTGTCTGAGCGACACCACATAAAGGGCTTTAAAATAAATGCCACAGTCGGGCGTCTGAGCGACACCACATAAAGGGCTTTAAAATAAATGCCACAGTCGGGCGTCTGAGCGACACCACATAAAGGGCTTTAAAAGAAATGCCACAGTCGGGCGTCTGGGCGACACCACATAAAGGGCTTTAAAAGAATTGCCACAGTCAGGCGTCTGGGCGACACCACATAAAGGGCTTTAAAAGAAATGCCACAGTCGGGCGTCTGGGCGACACCACATAGAGTGCTTTAAAATAAACAATCATAGTGAATATCCCGGAGGTAGAACCGTCCCAGAGATACTCGATAATAACAGTAATATCACGGGTTAGTCAACAATAATAATAATCATAATTATCACAAGTCACAAGTAGTAGTTCCAGTTCTGGTTAACAGTTTCACCTCCGAAGACCGACACTAAGACCGACACTTGACCCATCCCAGACTGTAATCCTTAACCATGGACACGGCTATTCGAATAGGTTTAATCTCTGCAGAGGGTGTACTCTTTACCCACGAGTAACGGATTCCTTTAGTCCATCAAGACTAATTCCGTCTACGGCCTTTTAGTTGAAAACACACCTAAGTTGCACACACCAGCTTAACTCATCGGTGTCTGGAGTCACCCACGACACTTGTTAAGCAAAACTCTAAGTGGGGAGACTACAACCTCGCGTAGCATGGGATCAAATTTATATCGCGCGCTGTAAGGGGTGGCCTCCCCTCTCGGTCCCAACCGGAAACACCCATGCCCCCGGACCAGGTGGCCTGCCTACCAGCTACAACCGGTATCTTCCACCATGGCCTCTCTGTACGGTGTGTGCTAGAAAGAGGTTGACAACTTACTGAACCGTACTCTACTTGCTGTAGAGACGAGTGGTAGCACGAAACAAGTATGGGGGTTACTGGCACAAGACTCGATCTACGGTCGACTCAAGAGGTTTAAGTATTCCCTGCATGATTAGTATAAGAATATATTTCATCCAACAGAGTCACCGCTCATATCACCTTACCATGCCATACCAGACATAACCGTCCCGACGGAGACCGGCGACAAACTCATGCCTACCCAAGGCAAAGGTTTTCCCGGGTTCCTGCCGGTATGCATGCAAGGCACATGAGGGTGATCATCATCACAAGTGTGTTCATTTCCAACAGCATGGAAATCACTAATATGCACTCATGCATATGATCATGGCACATGAAATAACAAGCCCTTCGAAATGCGGTGGTGTTATAAATGTATCAACGATCACACCAAAAATATTATGCAGGGATTTGGAATGCTTGCCTTCAATGTGTGGAAAGGCAGGGTGCACTCCAAAACTTGAAACATTTCTCCTCTCTTCAAAAATCCTATTTTAGCAATATAAAAGAATTAACACACAAAATAAAAACAACACCAAAAGTTGTTCTGAAATTTTTTCAAATAAATCTTAAAATAAACTATGTGAAATTTGAGAGAGGTAGGAAAAAGAATCATTTCATTTGGAGTTATAATTAAAAGGTTATAGCCAGTCAAAGTTCTGGTCAAATCTGTTTTTAAATTAAAATAGAAAAAGAAAACGCTTCAGATGGAAATACGCTTCCGGTGCAGGGAAAACGTACTGGGGAGTTTACGCTTCCACTTAACACGCGTGGCGGCGGAGTGGGTCACTGACAGTGGGTCCACGGGGCCCACTAGTCAGGTTTGACTAGTCTTTCTCCCTCTCCTTTCTCTGTCCCGAGCGGAGGCGGAGCTCCGGCGATCGTCGCCGGCGACTGGCGGCTCCTCGCGGGGCCCCGAGGGCGGGGATGGATCCGCCACTCCTAGGCTGTCCTTCCGGTGGTCGCAGGGTAGCTGGAGGTGGAGGGAGCTGCCGGCGGCGAGCTCCGCGGCGGAGGAAGGCTTTGGTGGCGAAGTGACTTTGTGGCGGCGATGGCTCCCGATCAAAATCAAGTAGGGGAAAAGGCTCACGGGAGGATGTGGAAGCTCTTGGTGAAGAGAACGGAGAGGGGGAAGTCCTGGTAGCGCCGGAGTGAACAAGGCAGTGGCGGCGGCAGGAGTTGCCGGAGATGAAGAAGACGGCGTTTCCCTGACGATTGCCGGCTGTGGGGGGGTGCCATGGGGGTAGCATGAGGTCGCCTGCGTGCTCGAATGGTTTCGGGGGGGTCCATTTATAGCGCGACGAGGTCGGTTCCGCGGCGGTGGGGATAAGCTCTCCGGCGAATCGCCTCTCTGTAGCTAGGGCGACGTGGCGGCGACGAACGCTAGCGGACACGCTGGCGGATGAGCTCGCGCTGTTCCAGGGGCCAGGTGGCGAGCGGGAGAGGCTTGGGCGGCGCTGCCCGTTGCAGAGGCGCACTGCCGATGCCGGCGTGCCGCGAAAAGTGCTCTGGCGGTGGCGCTGTAGGGTGCCAGGACGGGCTGTCGTGTTGTGGCGAGGCGGGGAGTGCGTGGCGAGGTTCTGCAGTGTGGGCCAAGACAGGGGCGCGACGCAGCGGCTCGTGTGCGCGGCTGCAATTTGTGCGCTCTGGGCGCGCCCAGCGCACGCACACCAGATGCTCGGCGAAATGCCATGGCACTCCAGAGCGCTTGGTTGGAGCTGGGAGTTAGCAGGTCTAGGTTTGGGCTTGCAAGGGGATCAGTGGACAAGCTAGAGGGGTCAGAGGATCAGGTTCACACTGCTAACTAAGATCCATGCCAAATCTGACCATGCACTCCAGGTGTTTGACAAAATGCCACAGGCACTTAGGCTTCTCTTGGAGTGGCCAAATCTTCCAGATTGAAGTCTCTTTGGATGCAAGAGGAAATAAATGACATTATTTCATGAACCAAAATTAATCCAATGGGTGCATGCTCCTGGATTTAGGGGTTTGGTAGGGCTGTCTACAAGTAGGAGAAAACACAAGATCTTTGGATCAAAATTAAAAAGGGTTGCAGTAGAAATCACAAGGCTGGACCAGAATGAAAAAGAGGTTGATTCACTCAAAATTTTCAAAGAACAGCACTAGGTTTTTGCATAATGTTGAATCATATGCTACTACCAATATCCCATAATTTTGGTGGAGGCTAGAAAGAATTATTTAAATGGGTTGTAGTGCAAATTGCACTCTGGACCAGAGAAGAAAAAATTGATGCAGAGCTCAAATTATTACATAAATAAAAGATATTTTTGTATAGAAGTGATCTAAAAACATCACATGACATCTCCAATTTTTGGTTAGAATTTTAGGTGAATTTATCCAATGGTTGTAGTTCAAATATGGCCATATAACCTTGAAAAACCATTTTCAAGAAAGTAAAGATCAAGCAACTTAATTATTTAATTAGTTATATTAAATAAGGGAAAGTTTCTCTTGACAGATTAAATAAGTCCAATGACATATTTGGAAAGTTTTCTCTTTGGGAAAAACTCATCATAACAGGGAAGGAAATGATTTAAAAATCAAAATGGAGCTCAGAAATTCAAAGTTTTAATTCCTGGCAAAAATTTTAATTCATTAAAACAAGGCCAAATTTTTGGGGTGTCATAGGAACCAGGTGACTTGCCGCACGTGGTAGGTTGCCCTGCGTTCACTCGTGAGCTGCGGCAAGTCCAGTGGCCCAGCACAAAGAACTTCAAGCCAGATGTACCCGAGAAGTATGATGGCAGGTTGCATCCGTCGGAGTTCCTCAGCATCTACACCATCGCGGTGCAGGCTGCTGGGGGACGCGACGACAAGATCCTTGCCAACTACTTCCCGCTGGTACTCAAGCCCAATGTCAGATCCTGGCTCATGCACTTGCCGGACAACTCCATCTCCTCATGGGCGGATCTGTGTCATCAGTTTGTCGGCGCCTTCACAGGCGGCCACAAGCCCCATGGCCAGGAAAGCGATCTTCATCTGCTCGCCCAGAAGGAAGGAGAGCCCCTGCGCAAGTATATTCAGAGATTCAGCCAAGTGCAGCGCAACATCCCAGATGTCCACCCCGCCGTGGTCATCAGCGCGTTCCATCAGAACGTGCGTAACCATAGGATGCGGGAGGAGATGGCGATGTGTAAGATAAGAGACGTCAGTGAGCTCTACGCCCTGGCCGACAAGTGTGCACGTGCTGAAGAAGGGAGGAAACACCCCGGAGAGAACACAGGAGCAGGAGGATCCGACAGTGAGGATGCCGCCCCAGCAAAGAAAAACCGGCGGCGGAACAACAGGAGAAGGAAAGGCAAAGATGTGGTAGCTGTCGAGCAGTCCGGCAACGGAGGTGGCGCCAAGGAAGCAGAACCTGTGGCGGCCGCCGACAAGCAGGGTGGCTCCGACAAGCAATACTGCAAGATTCACCGAACCAAGGGCCATGATCTCCAGAGTTGCAAGAAAGTCGAGCAGCTTGTCGAGCAGCAGAAAGCTGAGTACGAGCGACGCGACAAGGAGAAGGCCCAGGAAGGTACTGGTGGTTCCGGCAAGAAGCGCCCCGGCCGGGGAGGGCGCCGCGGCAAGGCCAAGCAGCGGCAAGGAGACAGGACTCCCCGCGGCCGCGACAAGGATGAAGATGAAGACGAAGATGAGGATATGGATGATGACGAGGCCGACGAGCAGGAGTTTCACAAAGCAACAGAGGTTCTGTGCGTTGACGGTGGTGCTTCTCTGCATACTTCGCACCGCCAGCTCAAACAGTGGGTGCGGGAAGTTAATGCAGCAGAACCACCAGTTGAGTCACGCAAGCCTCTGAAGTGGTCCAGCACGCCTATCATCCTTGACATTGAGGACCACCCTGATCGCATAACTGCGGTCGGGTGCTTGCCGATGTTGGTTTCACCAACTATCCACAACCTCAAGGTCACAAAGATGCTGGTTGACGGCGGGGCCGGCTTGAACCTGATCTCCTCAGCGGTACTCAAGAAACTTCAGATCCCCGACAGCGAGCTCGAAGAGACCGGTACATTCCAAGGAATCAATCCGGGAAGGAGCAAGCCGAAGGGTAAGATCACGTTGCCAGTGACATTTGGCAGCGAGCTGAACTTCAGGACAGAGAAAGTCACTTTTGACGTTGCTGATTTCCCATTGCCCTACAATGGGATACTCGGCCGTCCAGTGCTTGCCAAGTTCATGGCAGCCTCTCACTATGCCTACAACATGCTCAAGATGCCAGGTCCGATAAGTGACATCTCTGTCCCTGGCGACAAGAAAGATGCCCTCATCTGCACCGACAAGATCTACCGGGAAGCAGCAGCCGCAGCAGATCGCAAGACACTTGCCGCTGAAGCTCCCGGGGGGAAGAAGAAGACCAAGTCCAAGTCCGGCAAGAGCTCTGATGCCCACTCCGACAAGCGCACCTCTTCGGAGTGCTGCGCTACCGTCGAGGACGCACCATCGAGCTCCACCGGCAAGTGTAAGAAGGCGAAGACAGCTCCGCCAGAAACCAAGAAGGTGTCTGCCAAGGAGGACGGCACTGGTGGTATCTTCACCATCAGTGCCACGCTTGACCCTAAATAGGAAAGCACGCTCGTTGCTTTCCTGCGGGCGAATGTCGACGTGTTTGCATGGCAACCGTCTGACATCCCCGGTGTTCCCAGGAAAGTAGTTGAGCACCACCTTGCCGTCTGTCCTCACGCGCGGCCCATCAAGCAGAAAGTCAGAAAACAAGCGGTGGAGCGCCAAGAATTCATTGCAGAAGAGATCAAGAAGTTGGAAGCAGCAGGCCTTGTCAGAGGAGTGCTCCATCCTACGTGGCTGGCCAATCCTGTAGTCGTGCGCAAGGCGAACGGAAAATGGAGGCTTTGTATTGACTTCACTGATGTTAATAAAGCTTGTCCCAAAGATCCATTTCCCTTGCCGCGCATTGACCAGATTGTCGACTCCACGGCAGGATGTGATTTGCTTTCATTTCTTGATGCATATTCAGGATATTATCAGATCTTCATGGCAGAAGAGGATGAGGAGAAAACCACATTCATTACTCCATGTGGTACATACTGCTTTGTACGGATGCCTTTCGGACTAAAGAATGTTGGTTCAACATTTGGAAGGGTAGTTCACGAAGCTTTTGAGCCACAGTTGCACAGAAATGTAGAAGCCTACATGGATGACATAGTGGTCAAGAGCAAAGACAGAGCAACTCTGATCCAAGATTTGGACGAGACCTTTGCAAATCTGCGTAAGATCAATCTCAAGCTCAACCCCGAGAAGTGCGTGCTTGGAGTCCCCTCCGGCAAGCTTCTCGGGTTCTTTGTGTCTCAGCGGGGGATTGAGGCCAATCCAGACAAGATCAAGGCCATTGAGCAGATTGAAGCACCGAAGCGCGTCAAGGATGTGCGAAGGCTTGCCGGCTGCGTGGCTGCTCTCAGCAGGTTTATCTCTAAGTTTGCTGAGCACGCGCTGCCATTTTTCAAAATATTGAAAAAGGCAGGTCCAATGAAATGGACTCCGAAGGCAGAGGCTGCGCTGCAGGACTTGAAGAGATACCTGTCCTCCACTCCAATACTTGTCGCACCTAAGCCGCAAGAGAAGTTGCTGCTATATCTGGCGGCAACCAATCAAGTGGTTAGTGCTGCGTTAGTAGCGGAAAGGGAGGCAGATGATGAGCCAGCGGCCACGGCAAGCGCGTCCAGCGACAAGCAGGGGGCTTCCCTGACAAGCTCTGGTCCCGACAAGGATGGATCTGTGCAGCCACAAGAAGAGAAGCAGAAGAAGATGGTGTAGCGCCCAGTTTACTTTGTCAGTTCCCTTCTGCAGGGGGCTAGATCAAGGTACTCTGGTGTACAGAAATTGCTTTTCGGCCTTCTCATGGCCTCGAGAAAGCTGCGCCATTACTTTCAAGCACATGAGATCACAGTTGTCACTCGCTTTCCGTTGAAGAGGATATTGCAGAACCCAGAAGCAACAGGCAGGATTGTCGAGTGGGCACTGGAATTGTCAAGCTTTGGCCTCGAGTTTGAGAGTACTTCAACTATCCAGAGCCGAGCATTGGAAGAATTCATAGCAGAATGGATGCCAACGCCTGATGAAGAAACTCCAGAGACGAGCATCCCCGTCAAGGAAGCAAGCAAAGAATGGATCATGTACTTTGATGGTGCCTTCTCGCTGCAAGGCGCCGGTGCGAGCGTGTTACTTGTCGCACCCACCGGAGAGCACCTAAAGTACGTGGTCCAGAAGCACTTTCCCAAGGAGCAAGCGACAAACAATACTTCAGAGTATGAAGGTTTGCTTGCCGGACTCAAGATTGCGACAGACCTTGGAATCAAGAAGCTTATTGTTAGGGGTGACTCGCAGCCTGTCGTCCGCCAAGTAAACAAAGATTATCAGAGTCCGTTGATGGAAGCTTACATTGATGAAGTGAGAAAGTTGGAAGAACATTTTGACGGCCTGCAGATGGAACATATTCCGAGAGATCAGAACGACGTTGCCGATGGCCTGTCAAAATGCGCTGCATTAAAGTTACCTGTGGAACCAGGGATCTTTGTGCTCAAGCTGACTCAACCATCTGTAACACCATCATCTGGACAGAGCAAGAAGAGGAAGTTGGTTTCTGGTGATTATTTTCTGGCAGAGCTTCCCGAAGCCGCCGCCAAGATGGTCCCCAGGATCAACACCAAGGTTGCTGAGGAGCAGTCTGCTCCGACAAGCCCTAGGGTTTGTTCCGTTGAAGCAGACGCTCCCGACAAGTTTTGCTCCGGCAAGCTTGCCGGGGAACATCAAGCTCCGGCTGAGCCGCAGGTTCTTGCCGTAGAAGCAGATGTTCCCGCAGCAGCATTTGTGCCTTTAGTCCTTGTTGTTGAGCCGCAAGCTCCAACATGGGCACAACAGATTGTCCGTTTCCTTCAGACAGGAGAACTTCCCAAAGAGCAAGAAGAAGCGGAGAGAGTAGCCCGGCAGTCAAGTATGTACCAGTTTGTCGATGACATACTGTACAGAAGAAGATTCAACGGAGTGAAATTGAAGTGCATTCCCCGGGAGGATGGACAGGAGCTGTTGGCGGAGATACATGGAGGCATATGTGGTCATCACATTGGCGCAAGAGCACTTGCCGGCAAAGCATTCCGGCAAGGTTTCTTTTGGCCCCTTTCCCCGAGCTATCGGGGGCTTTGAGTACTTGTACGTTGCGATCGACAAGTTCACAAAGTGGCCGGAAGTAGAAGCAGTGAGGAAGGTGACAGCACAGTCAGCAGTCAGGTTCTTCAGGTCGATTGTTTGCCGTTTCGGAGTCCCTAACTGGATCATCACCGACAATGGCACGCAATTTACGAGCCGCACCTTCATGCAGTACGCCCAGGATCTTGGCGCCAAGGTCTGCTTCGCTTCTGTTGCTCACCCGAGAAGCAACGGTCAAGCGGAGAGGGCAAACGCTGAAGTGCTGCGCGGGCTCAAGACCAGGAATTTCGACAGGCTGCACAAGTGCGGAAAGAATTGGATTGAGGAGCTGCCGGTGGTTCTTTGGTCGATCAGGACGACGCCAAATCGAGCCACTGGCCAGACACCTTTCGCTCTAGTCTATGGAGCAGAGGCAGTTCTCCCCACGGAACTCGTATACGGATCGCCTCGAGTGCTCGCTTATGATGAGTTTGAGCAAGAGCAGCTGCGACAAGATGACGCGCTGCTCCTTGAGGAAGATCGTCTTCAGGCTGCTGTACGAGCTGCTCGATACCAGCAAGCTTTGCACCGCTACCATAGCCGCCAAGTCAATGCCAGAAGTCTCGAGGAAGGCGACATTGTTCTTCGGCGTGTTCAGTCCGCCAAGAATTCCAACAAGTTGACGCCAAAGTGGGAAGGCCCTTATCGGGTGAAGCGAGTCACTAGGCCTGGCGCTGTCCGCCTTGAGACCGAAGATGGCTTTCTGGTGAGCAACTCCTGGAACATTGAGCATCTTCGTAAGTTTTACCCATAAGGCCCGGTTGCCGGAACCTGTTCCGACAACCACCTTTTGTACAAGCCTTGCCGCTTTTGCATGTAACCCTTTGTACAAAGCTGGGCGCAGATCCCGTGCATAAATAAAGCTCATGTGCTCCTCACATCTTGTCAAATTTCATGCTTTTTTATTTTTTGCATGTATTATCTGACACTTTTGTGCAGCGCTTGCCCCCAGTAAGCAATAACGAGCCTTAAGGCTCCATATCTTTATTTTCTCTTCTTTCTTTTTCTCAAGAAAAGGGAAGGTTCCTTCGCTCACAAGTTCACCGGGGGGAGAATGAGAAGATAATGGTGTGGACCAGGCATCGTTCAAGAAAGTATCGCCTTGCCGGGACGCAAACGACAGAAAAGCTAAGTTGCCAAAGTTTGAGCACAATCAGTTTTAAAATTTTTTAAGTTATCTTCCTTGAACGGTCGTGCTTTGTATGGAAAACCTGTGCGCGGAGGAACCAACTCGTAGCTAGTTGCGCCCTTACTTTGTTTCGAGTCCGCTCAACAACTTAAGTGTGCTGCGACTAGTCGCGACAAGGTTTCTTGCCGGAAGCGACATCGCCAGCAGGCTGCTGATGTTCCGCACTCGGCGCTCGCGGCGAGGGTGCCTGCGCCGGCAAGTTCCCTGAAAGCGTAGGGTAAAAACATACAAAGGAAGGAATCAAGTAAAGGAAATAACATAGAAAATACTGCCCAAGATAAAGTTATATTACAAAGGTAACTTGTCGCAGCACCGACTGAATTATTCTCGTAACATAAATGGCAGCGGCAAGGAAAGGAGAAAACACGCGGCCTAATCTACGCGACTGCCATCAACCCGCCTGACTTCATTCACCTTGTCCACAATGGGTTCGACAAGGGCCTTGAGCTCTTCAAGATCAGCACCCGCCGACAGCTTCTTGAGGACGTTGGTGAGGTTGAGGCCTGGGTTGCGGAAGACCACCTTCACCAACACCTTCTCCAGAACTCTGGCGCAGATCGTGCGCGACTCGTCGGCCAGCTGCTTTGGGATCCTTTCCCGGAGTTGCTGGAGGGCTGTCGCCACGCCCTTGAAGAACAGAGTGAGCTTGGCGCTGGGCTGGAGGTTCTCGTCGGAAGAGTACCCGAAACCCTCCATTTCCAACTGCGTCAGCTCCTCGTCAATGACCGCGGCGATGTTCACGAGGCCCTCCGTCCAGAGCTCCATAGTATCCCTGAAAGTGTTCTGGGTTTCGGCGGCCCTCGTCAGCAGCGCCTCATTGGCCTTGATCTCCTCCTTCAAGTCCTCCTCCCGGTTCTTGGCGCCGTCCAGCGTCTTAGTCAGCGTCGCGAGCTTCAGCTCGAGATCGGCATTGGAGTTCTTGGCGGCTCTCAGCTCTTTGCCCCTCTCGAGGAGGCGACCCTACAGCTCGCCGTGGGCGAGGGCATCCTTCTCGCGCTCACGTTGGAGCGTGGCAAGCTCTTCATTCTTCGCCTTGAGAGTGGTTTCTAGCTGCGTCACCTTCACTTCTAGCTCCTTCTTGGCGGCCTCAGCAGTTGCGGCAGCATCCTTTGCCTCCTTGAGAGCCCCGCCAAGTGCTTGCTCGCGCGCAGCCAGCTCCTCCTCATAGCAGTCCAGATTGACTTTCCGTTGTGTCAACTCGCCTTCTCGCGTGGACTTCTCCTCGGTGGCAAGCCGCTGTTGCTCTTCAGCTTCAGCCTTCTCGAGAAGGAAGGCTTTCCGCGCCTCGACGAGCTGTGCCCACTCCTCTGCAATTGACCGGAGAGCTTCCTGATTGCGTTCCCGGAGCTCCTCTGCACGCTTCTCAATATCTGCTCCCGCCTGCGCGACAAGCGCTTCCTGGGATTCCACTTTGGCTTGTCGGGCACGGTAGAGCGACACCAGCTTCCGGAGCAGCTGCTCCTCCTCAGACTCGCCGCTGCTGCTGCTTGGCGCGTCAACCACTGTCAGCCCAGCGGAGGCGAGCACTTCTCCGTCAAAGGCTTCTCCCTCGACCGGCACCCTAGAGCTTGACGCCCAGGGGAGCTTGATGAAGACACCGTCGCCGGCCTTTAAGTAGGCGCCGGGCTGGGGCTCCTCGGAGCCTGGTGCTACGTCAGCGGTGGAGGGATCGGCGGTCGGCGTAGCGCCTTGCGCTCCTGCGGCCCCAGGGTCATCAGTGCGATCGCCGGACCCCTCGCCAGCTCCTGCGCCAGCAGCCTTGGCGGCCTCTTCGCCGGCAGGATCATCATCAGTGTTGCCGCACGCGTTCTCCTCGCCGGTGGCTTCAGTCTCCATTGGCTCCGGGGAAGGTGGGTCTGAAGACAGGAAGAGGGAGAAAAAGTCAAGCTAATATCCAAAAAGAAGGTCAGAAGAAGAAGAACCCAAGGGAAGTTTTCTGACAAGAAGGATTACCTGTGCTGGGCTCTGTAGTCATGGGCTCCACCACCGGGGGATCACTGGTCCCGTCCCTTGTCGGAGAACTGCCCCTTGCCAGGGACCTCTCCCTTGCCGGAGAGCGCTCCCTTGCTGGGGAGTCATCCCTTGGCGGCGTAGTCGAAGCAGATAGCACCTCAGGGGCGGCTTCTGGCTGTTCCTGGTGGGCCTGTTCTGCTCCTACACAAGCAAACCAACAATCAAGATATCAGCAAGGAAAGAACACCCATGCGTGCCTGACAGCGGGAAGTAAAATTATATACTTACGCTGGGGGCTGCGCTGGGGGCTGCTTCAGGGAGTAGTTGCCGGGTCCTACAAGGTGGTCTCGGCCGCGCCCTCTATTGTAACAGCAGGATCGTCCTCGATGACAACCACGGGGACCTTGGCTCTCTTCGCCACCCTCTGGGCCAGAGTCCTGAGAAGGAACAAGGTTCAGAACAAAGCAGATCAGATACAAGACAAGAAACAGAAAGAATTGAAGAAATACAAACACAACAGAGAAACTAACTCCTCTTCTTCCTCCTCGTCGGAGCTAAGCGCGGAGAGGTCGAAGTCCGGTACTCTTTCGGCGCGACGAGGCAGAGGAGTAGGCTCCCTTGGCCGCTTGGCGGGAGCTGCGGCAGGATCAGAAGCGGCGGCCCGAGAGGACCCCGCTCCAGTTGCCGGCGCGGCGTGAGATGCTCCCGCGGCAACGGTGCTTGTCGCGGTGGAGCGTGTCCCGCGGCGCGGCGGCTGTTGGCCCGGCTGCCGCCCTGCTATGTCTCCAGTCCTGCGGAGGCGCCTTCTGGGTGGAGCTGGGGGCTGCACTGGGAGCTCCGCTTGAGGCAAGTTGCTTGAAGACGGCTAGCCGCTTTCACCCTCGGCGGGCTCGCTCGATTCGGCTTCGGGCCCTCCCTCGCCGACGACCTCCCCGACAAGCTCGTCTCGATCGGCAAGGCTTGCCGCCTCGGCTGCCTCTGCCTCTTCCACAGTAAACCCAAATTCGCCCGCGGCGGCGGCCGCCGCCGCCTCTTCCGCCCTGGTGGCAATGCACCGCATCTCATCGTCGGTGGTATCGCGGGTGAGGATCCTCTGCTCGTCGGCGCGGACCGCCACATCCACCAAGCTATCGAAGAACTGCTGCACTACATCGTCGGCGGGCTCCTGCCAAGTTGGAATAACTCCATGCGAGTCGCACTCCGGCATCATTGCGCGGATGCGATCGAGCGAGGAGTTGTTGCACAACGGGACGACGCCCTGCGGCAGCCTAAACCACTCGGGATGATTGGGGTCGTGCTTAAACAGCTCCTTGAGCGTCCGGTCCAACTCCAAGACAGTAAAATTGAAGTTGAGGCCCGAGCGCAACCTCATGATATCCGCTGGACCCCCGAATAGCCAGGCGGGTCTACCCCTCTCCTGCAGAGGGGCGATGCGGCGGTGAAGAAAGTCCGCTCCAACAGCGCCTACAGTTAGCCCGGCAAGCCTGAGTCGCAAGATCCGGGTGGTGGAGATCTTCAGTCTGGCATCGACCGCCGCTAGGGTGCTCCAATCATTGCCGCGCACTGCTGGAGTTTGGCGCAGGGCAGTGAACGGCTATGGGTTCTCATAAACAATCCAACACCATTCCGCTCTCCACTCCTCCCATTTGCTGCAGAGCTCCCCCTCCAGATAGACCTCCTTCATGCCGGCTCTCGAGATCCAGGCGATCCCACGGGCTAAGGGCTCTCCTCTCTCGACTCGGGGCATGAAGTAGTGGCAGAAAAGGGCTACGTTTGGGTGGATTCCGACAAAGTTCTCGCAGAGATGTGCGAAAACCGCCATGGTCAGAACGGTGTTGGGGGTGAAATCAAGGAGGTGGAACCCGTAGGTGTTCATGATATCACAAAAGAAATCGGAGAAGGGCGGGTAGAGCCCGCAATAGAAGAACAGTGCGAAGAAGGGGTATCCTTTTGGAGCCCGTTCCGAAGTGGAAGCGGCGGCGGAAAGTACCTGCGTGCGCGGATGCGCTCGCGTCTCCGTCGACCAGAAGAGATAGAACCACTCCCTCAGCTCCTTCGCGGAGAGCTCGGGGGGGGGGGGGAAGTGACCGCTCCTTTCGTAGCACCTCAAGCCGCAGTGCCTCGGCCGACTTCGTACCCTTCCTGGTCTTCGGAGCCGTGGCGGAGGCGGTGGGGGAGATCGAGGGCGTTGGTGGTGGCGGCGACTTCGGGGGCGGAGCGCTGCTCTCTTTCGGCTTTGGGAAGCGGAGGGGAGCGGCGGAGATTTCTGAGGTTGGAACCGCAAGTGGCGAAGGTGGGGGAACTGCCCCTGTTTCCCCTGCTTATAAAGAGGAGGAGGCGAACGTTACATTTTTTCCGAATAAAGAATCACCCACGATCTCTCCCACGACGCCGCGTTCGACGCGTGCCGTTACGGGAGGGCACGGTGGATACGGAGTTAGATATGGTGTCGACCTAGGCCGCGTGTGCCCGTGCCCTGTTTTGGGCCTAGCCCAACAGCGCTTGGCACCATGTGTGGCCCAAGCCCGGGGGCTCCTGTCGGTGTACTAAAGAAGGGGTACCTTAGTATCCCGAACTTGTGCACGGGCAGTCGCAGCACCCCGCGGCAAGGCTTGCCGGGTGCCCGCCAAGATCCTCCGTAGTTCCTATTGGAGCCATTCAAGAACAAAGTGTTTTAACTGAGAAGACAAGGCCCTGGCAAGAGGAGCTTGCCGGGAAGGACAAGGCCCCGGCAAGAGGAGCTTGCCAGGAAGGCCAACCAAGGCATTTCAAGGAACTTGCCGCGACGTACCGCGCGTCCCGGCAAGACCCGGCGAGCGACAAGCTTCCAGGCTCAACAAGACAACGACCGCGGCAAGGCGCTTGCCGCGGCGAAGCCACCACTCTGTGCCCACGCTCCAGCGCATCCGTCGACGTGTCGCCACAGGACCGTTCCAGGCGCACGTGGCGAGAAGCTGTGGAGCCAAGCGGTGCGAGGTGGCGAACGGAGATGACGAGATGGCCATCGTGGCAAGCGGTGGCGCCCCTAACGGTCGCTTTTCTACACTGTTTGGGCGACGCGGACAGGCATTTAATGCCTTTGTCCCCTGCCGTCAGAGTTAGGTAGGATCCACTGTAGAAGCAGTTGTACCAACCACACCTTTTACACTTTTACCCCTGCATGTGTTGCCACCTGTCGGTGACCCCTTGAGCCTATAAAAGGAGGCCCATGCGCAACGTAGAAGGGGTTCGACTCATTCGAAACCAGAACACTCTCACGCTCTAGAGCAAGAACATAATACAATCACAAAGCAGCAGTAGGAGTATTATCTCTCCGGAGAGCTCCGAAGCTGGGTAAAATCGCTCGCGTGCCTCGCCTCGATCCGCTCTTTGTGCGGCCTCCGCTCCCTACCGGACCGAAAGGGGCCCTGCCCCATAGGTGTTCGTTTCCCACGACACCTGTCCAGAACCAAATTTGAACAACTCTACATTGGCAACTTTCTCCTTTTGATCTCAACTTTTTTGGGCATGTTCAGAACCTCAAATGATAACACTACACCAAGTGGTGCATCAAGGAGAACTGATTTGCATGACTAAATCTTGGTAAAGCCATTTCTGCTAATTTCTAGGGTTTACCAAAGTTGCATTGTCAACTTCCTCCAAATGAGCTCCAACTTGGTGATCAACCCCATTTCTTTATGACACTTGATCCTGTTAATATTCACATCATTTGGAATCCATTTGCTTGCCCAAACCACCATCAAACACCTTGTGGCAGAAATTTAAAATGCATGTTTTGGCCATTTCCACTAATCTCCATGAGCAAAGATTTCTCCCACAGCATCATCTGGTCCTCCTCTAATCCCTGCATCTTTCCCTGTCCGAGGAGCCAGGATTATGGTGGTGAAAGCTCTTTTCCCTCTATGGACAGCACCATTTCTCTCTCTCTCAACCTCCCTCCTCACTCCAGTGGATCCCCAGAGCATCCAATGCCATTGTTACATTGTTTACTCCCCCCTGCAGCCACTAGACACAAGTGGGCACGTGAGGACGCGCAGAAAAGCCGCAGATGCCGGCCATTTGCGCCCTCTGGAGCACGTCAGCGTGCTCCCGACCGTTGACGCCGCGTCCCCCGACCACCTCGAGCCTCACCCTCGCGCCAGTCGAGGTGCCTCGACGTCCGCAACACGCCACCGAGCTGGCCCTTTCCTCTCTCTTCCTCCTGCTGCCTCCTCTCGCATGCGCACCGGCCGCCCAAGGGCTCCAATGGGCAGCCTCACACGCGCGATGCCTCTGACCCGTCCCCGCTCCCTCTCTCTCTTCCTGGCGCCCTACTCCACGCCCACGAGCGCCGCGGACAACCCTGAGCCTCCTCCCGTGGCCACCACAGCCATTTCCGCCGGTGCCCGTAGGCCACGTCCATGGTGAGCCGTGGGTCAGCTACTTAAGGCCACCCCGAGCCCCCTCTCTACTCCTTTGGCCCTCTCTCCCTCTCGTGCATCCCCTGGACCAACCCACTCCCCTCCTCGCGCCCTCCAACCACCCCCATGGCCGGAGCCATGCCGTCAGCCTCCACCAAAATTCGCCTCCGCCACCACTCTCCCTCCCATCTGGGCTGCACCAGAGCATATCCAGAACCACCGCGGGCCCTCCCGCGCTTCTCCCTCTCCTCCCCGTGGTCGTGCCATCGAGTTCCATCGTCACTGTCTGCCTCGTCCGCCGCGGCCGATGCCTTGCTCAACCCGGTGCCCCTGGGCGACCGTGCCAACCACGGTTGGACGCGGCCGAGCCCCCTGAGCACGCCGGTGGTCAGCTCGCCGGAAACGGTGGCCTGTGGCTCCGGCAAGCCGACGTCAACACCGCCCCCTGCCCCTGCTCTGTTCGAGTGGGAGGTTGGGGATGAACCCGACCGATGGGCCCCGCATGTCGGCGACCCTGAGAGCCGGGCCCGCAGGTTAAGTGGATACGGCTTCTTTGGGAGACGTCTCCCCGAGGCCAAGGTGTATTCCGCGCGGGCGCCTTCGACGTCACCGCTGTCGCCCCGCGTGGCCGAGCCGCTGTGCCGGCCCAGTGCGCTGCCCCGCTATGTCTCGCCCAGTGCACGCTGCCGCCGCCCAGATCCAGCCCATTTGGGTAAAAACCTTTTCCTTTTTATTTTATGTATAGTTTGTAAAATCCATAAACAATCCAAATTAACTCCAAATTGGGTGGTTCAAATTTCTAGTAGTTCCTAAAATCATTCCCTATCACATGGTGCTATTTGCACATTTTTCCAAAAGCATTTCCTTCACAAATATTTATCACATCCTATTTTTCCTATTTCTGTGATGAACTTTAGAAAATCACAGAGAGCGCATTTTTGATCCAAATTCCATGATTCAAAATCCTATATGTCTATAAGTTCAAAACTTAGTTTTTGAACATTTTTACTAATACTTTCTGTACCACCTCAAATAATGGTCTATTTCTTCATTTATAGCCAACTTTGCAAATTCATAGAGAAATCATTTGAACTCCAAATCCAGTAAAACCAATTCCTAGATGCTTCTAAAATCATCATTTGTTAAATGGGTGCCTTTGCTCATTTTTCCAAAATATATTTCTGTACACTTCTTACAAATCCATAAACCCCTTGATTCCATCATATTGAAATGTTCAGAGATGTCCATTGATCAAATCCTAATGAAACCACTTTGGTCATCCCTCATATGACCAGAGGTATCCTAGAAAAGTCCAACTCTTATTTTTAGAGCACTTTTATTTCCTGCCTTGTTGTGTTGCTTATTATGGTTGCTTTCGACGATAGTTGACGAAGTAGACGAAATGCTCGGAGTTGGACCAGAGATATTTGAAGACCTCGAAGACTTTGTTAAAGCAGGCAATCAGCCCTTTGACCATGTCTATGAAACCTTTTTTACGCATGTCATATAGCACCATATTGTTGTTGCAACGGAATCATGATGAGGCGGTATCCACTTTGATGGTTTGCCACCGTACTTCCTCATTGATACTTGCATTGTGCATGAACCTACGTTCTTATGAGGGTTATGACGGTGGGAGTAGATAGGATGCCAAAGTAGTGCTACGCAAAAGGGGACGGGAATATGCATGGTGAAGGAGACTAAGTATTTTCAAAAGACTTTTCGAAAACCCCATCGGGTGCCACTTATGCCCGGGGGAGATGATGAGTTGGGTAGCCACTTGATGACGAAGTGGTTTACCGAGGCAAGTGTGTGTTGTTTTCAAAACGGATTGGTTGAAGTTGCGACCGTTATTCCAACCTTACATGCGCAACCACTCTACCCTTATATGGGAAAGGGCATTATTGATTACCTAGACTGATACTAGCTTGGAGCCCGCATTACTAGTGACGGGAGAGTTGTTGGTGCGCTCTCTCGGGATGGGGTCGTGCCAGGTAGGGCGGCCATGACTGTTTTCACAGGGCACCGGACACACCGTTGGTACCCCGTGCTTATGGTATGTGATGAATATGGGAGCAAGGCTCCACAACTTTATGATGTGAAATGTTAGGCACGGGGGTTACTACCAATCGAGTGGACTCCATGTTATTGTCGTCTAGGGAAAGGTAGTGATCGGGTGCTTACCCCGGGTACTTGAGGTATCACGGGTCGTGGATGACACGGAAGTTCCCCGGATCTTGTGGGTACAGTGTGCAACCTCTGCAGAGTGTAAAACTATTCGAATAGCCGTGTGCACGGTCAAGGACAGTTGGGTAACCGCTCTTGGGCTACGTCCACTTGTTTACAAACCATGTGTGTGTGTTGACAAAATGACTTGGGTCAAGTCAAGGGACTTGACATGATTGAGTTGGGTTGGTGCCCACTTTATTTATGCTGATATCTGTAACCTGTCCTCATGGTTACTTGAATTCTCTTGATGCATGTCTTACAAGTTGTTGAACATGTCATTGCACTCAAAACTAGCTTTCTGCAAAAAAAAATACCTATATCATGCATTGTTTTATCTTGAACCAAAACATGGGTTGCTTGCGAGTACATTCAAAGTACACATTGGCTTGCCACTGGTTATTTTATTGGCCAGGCATGAAAGAACAGGATATGATGAGGAATACTTCGGTGAAGAACATGTGAGCTAGGACGCTTCCCAGTCAGAATGCCTGTAGGGTTAAGGCAGATGGCATGGGTCCAAGTTATCGACGAAGATTTCCGCTGCAATGTTATACTCAAGACTTGGCCATAATGGTCCTACTTGTGTAAACCGGTATGTATGGATGTAAGACTCTTGTTATTCAGCTTCTGTGTGTTCAGTGAGCATTGATCTCTGGGATCTCGACTTATGAGTCGGGGTCCCCACAGAGCTGGTATCAGAGCCATCCTGACTGTAGGAAGCTTTAGTTAGCATGGTCGTTAGTTAGGGTAAAACTATTTCCAAAACTACTACTAGTTTTCAAAACTATCTGTACTTCTCTTCCCTTCTCAGTTTTTCGAAAACTAAGTTATACTTTCCTTATTTATCTCTTCCCCTTCAAAACCTTTGGTCGCTAGAACCCTTATGCCCCTGACCACTGGATTCCTTGTAATCCTCGTGGATAATCTAGAAGGAATATGCCTTGCCAGAAATTCACCCACATCTCCTGAACACAAGATTGGCGACATCACAACAAGACGATACCAACAGAAGATACATCCTCGAGGAATGAGGACCTGAAGACCCAGGAGATGGTGACACCGTTGACACTGCCCCAAGATGATGCAACCTTAGCCTACGATGATCAAGGCATAGAATATGCAAGATCATGATATACATCGCTAATAGAGTAACCCTGTCACTACTGTTGTTGTATTGGCAACCACCGATGGATGAGAACATAGCCATTTGGTCCGCCTCACCATAGTGAGCAGGAAAACGGTTCTCCTCATCCCCCTCTCTTGGTGTCGATGTTGCCATCAACGTAACCGACATGACGGACCTCTATTACGCCTTGATAATGTCATTGCATAAAGGATTACCTACCTGGTACCATCGACGGCTTAGAAGACAAAAAGGAATCGTCGTGATTAAGAAGGCAATAGAAGACCAAGTCAATGCTAGTTACGAGGAGCCACCTTCACCCCATCACTTCAATAGGCGAGAAGTTGTTGAAGAATCTTCAGGCTCAACCTGGATTGTTTCATCGAACAACTACAAGAGACGTAGCAACACCTGAGGAAAACTCAGAAGACTGCATGAGGCACAAGGTACGACTATCGAGTCCGAGAACCCCTAGGGTAGGATGAGTCGTGTACCCCCTATGCGCAGTCGAGTCCGTATGATAGTTCGAATAGAATCATGATTTTCTGTTGCTTGTTTTTATTTGTTTGTGTTTTGATATAGGTCGCACTTTTGCCCTAAGCGACAAGTATGCGACTATATCACCTTCCTCACCTTGTTTCTTTTGTTTGGCGCTCTTTGCACCCATTTGTTTGCACTAGCGCTATAGAACCCCCTTTAGTCATTCCCCTCCTCTATGCTACCTCTTCCTCTCATCCCTCTCCTCAACTAAAGGCTAGCAAGACAAGATACACCAAGGATTCTACTTTGGCAACCAACAAGCACTAAAGACTTTTGCTACAGCCTCCTCGACCAAGAGCAGCCCAGTAGAGTTATGTTTACCTCTCAAGACTAGAAACCCATTCCTAGACCCTTCGAGACTTCACGAGATACCCCAGCTCGAAACCTTAACCCTGAGCTTAACCTACGGAATCACAAGAGAACAAGTTAAGCTACAGTAAGCCTTGCTTATCACTGGGTTCATTATGGAACTAATGGGCATAGTGAACGAGCACATTGTCATCCTAAGATAGCACCAAAACTGACGATGCCATAGGGAGGACCAATCTGAGGATATATGAATAGAGGACAAATGACTTGGTGAGTTTATACCAATGACTATGAGGATTTATCTAAGACTCTTTGGTGGATTATAAGGCTACCATGTTGGTAGATGAACTTGGTGGGATCATGAGTATAGATTATCAGAGCTTTCATTACCCTTGAGTAAATTGGATTTAGTAGGATAATTGTGTTCTCAAGCTGGAATTATTGGAAGTATTTGGATTTAACTTAGCCATGGGATATTGATAGGAGACAGTTGATTTTACGTAAATGACTTGGGGGAACATGTAGGAATTCTCGTTGGACAAGAGATTTGGATTTAAGTAGGTGATTCTAGTTGAATATAGATGTTGAGTATGTCTACATGGTTCGGAGTAAATTGGATTTAGACTGATGATCTCGATCATGATACCATTTTTCTCGGTGGACGCTAAACTAGGAGATTGGATTAATTGTCAGAGTTGATTTAGGGATCTATATAAGCCTGAGGTTGGAAGTTACTTGACCCCGAAGATGGGAATTGGTGGACTGACTATAGTCAATATAGCTCTTTCAAGTACTTGGGGTTTAGATCGTATGGAACACCATGGACATTGGATATGTAGAATTAATGGATTAGGTAGTTAGTGATGGAAGTTAATGGACTGTTGGGGTTGATTCATAGGAAGGAAACAAGATCTTGGAGTGGCATACGCCGTGTTTCCTTAGGATAGAGGTGCTTTATCTTAGACCTTGGAAGAACAGGCTGAGCACTGGGATTGTCACGTTCAAGCTTAGCAGCTTATATGTTCTACCCATGGATTTTTAGGGGTAGACATACATATGAGTTTGGGGATTGTAGACATATATGATTTTGTTAGACCTCCTCTCGAGAGCCATGAGGATATGAATAACATGATTGATGATTGGAGTTGACCTATACGGGATGATTATTTTGGTAATATGAGGTGAAGACTAGATAGAAGTATTGGCATCTCAGAAACTGTGCTCAAGGATGGGATGATAAACATTCACTCGCACACTAGAATCCTTGAAACCCTTACGCCCTACCAAGCCACAACATGGTCGAATCCTGACCTTGGGCTTTGGCTCTAGATCGATAAGACGTTGGCCAATACTCAACCGTGACCATCACCAATGCCTCAGCCCACTTTACGTACCCCATAGACTTCATGGAGTCCTTAAAAAAGATAGTTGTCATCATCATTTGGTGATCTACCTGTCCACCCGAAGGCAGAAGAAGATCCGTTTAGCTAGTCAAGGAACATTTGAAGACCGCCATGCCAACGAGGAAGAACTACACCTACCACCATCATCAAGAAGTAAACATCCGCGTCGAAGACCAGGTGTATCTACAGGCCACTTCTCTCTAAGGAACCAAGCATTTCCCTGACAAGGAGACCCACACCAAGATTCATCGGCCCCCTTCGAGATCACTCCAAGATGTAACAACCCCCTCCGAGATCACTTCAAGACGAAGAGTACATGGCTACTATCTAGAGTTACCACCTGAGTTACCCATTGTGCACAACGCTTTCCATGCATCACCACCCCGGAAGTGTTTCCAACTTCCTAACTTGCCCGATCTCTACGAGGGCATTGACCACCGAGCCATCGACCCCTAGCCCAATCTACCCTACCGTGAGTTACCCATTAGCAACCTGGATCAAGAAGAGCGTCATACATGAAGCCACACCATCAAATACTTCAAGCTCAATGGAGCACTACACGGAAGCAGAAGCAACATGAGGACTTGATGACTACCCTAGATCCAAGTTTTCATATTCCTTTCCACGCCTAGTTTGGGAATCTCGGGGACGAGATTCTTGTAAGGGGGGTAGGTCTGTCACACCCTGATTTTCATGGCACAACACTTAAGATGATAAATCATGATAAAATGTGGTTTGACAAAAACTTTTGAGTGTTTTGGACCTTGCCTTGATTGGTTTTTGTCTGTTGTTTGCAAGTGCTCTAAAAATCAAATAAATCCTCCAACTCCTATACTTCATCTCCTTGCTCTGAACTCTTGAACAAATGATCATGTCATGTGTATAGGACATAAAAATAATTTCTTACAAAAATAATTTGGCCAAATAGTATTTTTAAAAGTTAGTTTTCCAAAACCCCCTGAATTGAGGTTTGCACTGCAAGTACTTAATTAAGGGAAGCAAAAATCTTTCCAAAAATATATTTGACTCCTATTAGATATAGGATACCCAGAAAACACAAAAATATAATTTTTAAAGTTATTTTCCTATTTTATTTAAAAGCTTTTTCTTAAGGCCAGAAATGGTCTTTAATATGGAAAAAATTATTTTATTGCTTCAAAAATATTTGACAAAATTTAGGGAAACTCATAGGACATATATTGTCCATATATAAGAGTTTCAACACATGGTCATGTTCAAAGTATTGGTCAAATCCCTCAAAAACCCATTCTGGATATTTCAAGCTTTTGAAATATTTACAAAGGAAATATCCTCCAAAAATTCCAAGAAAATTCTATCATGTCACATATGACATGTTTGATGATCTTGACAAGTACCATGTCATGGAGAATAGCATAACCCCATGAAATCCCCTCAAAACCATTTCTGTCCATTTTGAAGTTTGAGCAACTTTACATTGCCAAACATGTCCAAATGCTCTCAAACCTTGTGAACATGCTCAAATGGTCTAATAACTCATCTTGACCAAATGGCACAAGTTGGAGAACAAGTTAACTTGATCAAAGTGCCCCAAAACCCTTCCTGTCCAGAACCAAATTTGAACAACTCTACATTGACAACTTTCTCCTTTTGATCTCAACTTCTGTGGGCATGTTCAGAACCTCAAATGATGACACTACACCAAGTGGTGCATCAAGGAGAATTGATTTGCATGACTAAATCTTGGTAAAGCCATTTCTGCTAATTTCTAGGGTTTACCAAAGTTGCATTGTCAACTTCCTCCAAATGAGCTCCAACTAGGTGATCAACCCCATTTCTTTATGACACTTGATCCTGTTAATATTCACATCATTTGGAATTCATTTGCTTGCCCAAACCACCATCAAGGGCTCCAATGGGCAGCCTCACACGCGCGATGCATCTGACCCGTCCCCGCTCCCTCTCTCTCTTCCTGGCGCCCTACTCCATGCCCACGAGGGCCGCGGACAACCCTGAGCCTCCTCCCGTGGCCACCACGGCCATTTCCGTGGGTGCCCGTAGGCCACGTCCACGGTGAGCCGCGGGTCAGCTACTTAAGGCCACCCCGAGCCCCCTCTCTACTCCTTTGGCCCTCTCTCCCTCCCGTGCATCCCCTGGACCAACCCACTCCCCTCCTCGCGCCTTCCAACCACCCCCATGGCCGGAGCCATGCCATCAGCCTCCGCCAAAATTTGCCTCCACCACCACTCTCCCTCCCATCTGGGCTGCACCAGAGCATCTTCAGAACCACCGCGGGCCCTCCCGCGCTTCTCCCTCTCCTCCCCGTGGTCGTGCCGTCGAGTTCCATCGTCACCGTCTGCCTCGTCCGCCGCGGCCGACGCCCTGCTCAACACGGTGCCCCTGGGCGACCGTGCCACCCACGGTTGGACGCGGCCGAGCCCCCTGAGCACACCGGTGGTCAGCTCGCCGGAAACGGTGGCCTGTGGCACCGGCAAGCCGCCGTCGACGCCGCCCCCTGCCCCTGCTCTGTTCGAGCGAGAGGTTGGGGATGAACCCGACCGATGGGCCCCGCGTGTCGGCGACCCTAAGAGCCGGGCCCGCAGGTTAAGTGGATACGACTTCTTTGGGAGCCGTCTCCCCGAGGCCAATGCGTATTCCGCGCGGGCGCCTTCGACGTTACCGCTGTCGCCCCGCGTGGCCGAGCCGATGGGCCGGCCCAGTGCGCTGCCCCGCTATGTCTCGCCCAGTGCACGCTGCCGCCGCCCAGATCCTGCCCATTTGGGTAAAAACCTTTTCCTTTTTATTTTCTGTACAGTTTGTAAAATCCATAAGCAATCCAAATTAACTCCAAATTGGGTGGTTCAAATTTCTAGTAGTTCCTAAAATCATTCCCTATCACATGGTGCTATTTGCACATTTTTCCAAAAGTATTTCCTTCACAAATATTTATCACATCCTATTTTTCCTATTTCTGTGATAAACTTTAGAAAATCACAGAGAGCGCATTTTTGATCCAAATTCCATGATTCAAAATCCTATATGTCTATAAGTTCAAAACTTAGTTTTTGAACATTTTTACTAATACTTTCTGTACCACCTCAAATAATGGTCTATTTCTTCATTTATAGCCAACTTTGCAAATTCAAAGAGAAATCATTTGAACTCCAAATCCAGTGAAACTAATTCCTAGATGCTTCTAAAATCATCATTTGTTTAATGGGTGCCTTTGCTCATTTTTCCAAAATATATTTCTGTACACTTCTTACAAATCCATAAACCCCTTAATTCCATCATATTGAAATGTTCAGAGATGTCCACCGATCAAATCCTAATGAAACCACTTTGGTCATCCCTCATATGACCAGAGGTATCCTAGAAAAGTCCAACTCATATTTTTAGAGCACTTTTATTTCCTTCCTTGTTGTGTTGCTTATTATGCTTGCTTTCGACGATAGTTGACGAAGTAGACGAAATGCTCGGAGTTGGACCAGAGATATTTGAAGACCTCGAAGACTTTGTTAAAATAGGCAAGCAGCCCTTTGACCATGTCTATGAAACCTTTTTTATGCATGTCATATAGCACCATATTGTTGTTGCAATGAAATGATGATGAGGCGGTATCCACTTTGATGGTTTGCATTGTGCATGACCCTACGTTCTTATGAGGGTTATGACGGTGGGAGTAGATAGGATTCCAAAGTAGTGCTACGCAAAAGGGGACGGGAATATGCATGGTGAAGGAGACTAAGTATTTTCAAAAGACTTTTCGAAAACCCCATCGGGTGCCACTCATGCCCGGGGGAGATGATGAGTTCGGTAGCCACTTGATGATGAAGTGGTTTACCGAGGCAAGTGTGTGTTGTTTTCAAAACGGATTGGTTGATGTTGCGACCGTTATTCCAACCTTACATGCGCAACCACTCTACCCTTATATGGGAAAGGGCTACTAGCTTGGAGCCCGCATTACTAGTGAGAGGGAGAGTTGTTGGTGCTCTCTCTCGGGACGGGGTCGTGCCAGGTAGGGCGGCCATGACTGTTTTCACAGGGCACCGGACACACCGTTGGTACCCCGTGCTTGTGGTATGTGATGAATATGGGAGCGAGGCTCCACAACTTTATGATGTGAAATGTTAGGCACGGGGGTTACTACCAATCGAGTGGACTCCATGTTAGTGTCGTCTAGGGAAAGGTAGTGATCGGGTGCTTACCCCGGGTACTTGAGGTATCGCGGGTCGTGGATGACACGGAAGTTCCCCGGATCTTGTGGGTACAGTGTGCAACGTCTGCAGAGTGTAAAACTATTCTAATAGCCGTGTCCACGGTCAAGGACAGTTGGGTAACCGCTCTTGGGCTACGTCCACTTGTTTACAAACCGTGTGTGTGTGTTGATAAAATGACTTGGGTCAAGTCAAGGGACTTGACATGATTATGTTGGGTTGGTGCCCACTCTATTTATGTTGATATCCGTAACCTGTCCTCATGGTTACTTGAATTCTCTTGATGCATGTCTTACAAGTTGTTGAACATGTCATTGCACTCAAAACTAGATTTCTGCAAAAAAAAATTACCTATATCATGCATTGTTGTATCTTGAACCAAAACATGGGTTGCTTGTGAGTACATTCAAAGTACTCATTGGCTTGCCACTGGTTATTTTATTGGACAGGCATGAAAGAACAGGATATGATGAGGAATACTTCGGTGACGAACATGTGAGCTAGGACGCTTCCCAGTGAGAATGCCTGTAGGGTTAAGGCAGATGGCATGGGTCCAAGTTATCGACGAAGATTTCCGCTGCAATGTTATACTCAAGACTTGGCCATAATGGTCCTACTTGTGTAAAACGGTATGTATGGATGTAAGACTCTTGTTATTCAGCTTCTGTGTGTTCAGTGAGCATTGATCTCTGGGATCACCGTACACGTGCATTCGGTGATCTCGACTTATGAGTCGGGGTCCCCACACAATCTATCCCGATCTTTTTTAGCATGTCCAAAGTAGCTCCTTGCTGAATCCGTCCTGAATTAACCCCACCCCCCTAGGAAAGCAATCTACTGCCGGATCCGGAGCATGACTCCGGACTCCCGCAATACGAGTTCAGCTCTGAGTTTTGCGCCACCGAGAAGTACCAAAAGCTGAGATTTGTGCAGGGGCACACTCCCACTCAACGTGTATGCACGGAGGGATTCTACATTGGTAGGCGGTTTCTCGGTTGCCCCTTAGAGGTTAGTGCTAAGTTCATCATTTTACTTGAGTTAATGCCCCCGCTCATCCTGAATACGATTTAACATTGCCAGGGATATGAGGCTTGTGCCTTTGTTAACTGGCTTGATGAAGAATGGCATGGCAGGGCTTGGCGTGTTATCACCAAGCTCACAGAAGATAACGTTAAGATGAAGAAGAAACTGGCTGATCTTGAATGTACAATCAGTATGCTGAAGCAAGAAAGAATCAATCACAGGCAACAGATGAAAGCAAGTGACAAGAAGGAACTAGCATGTGTAGTTGTGGTTGTCGCATTAGCCATGTTCTATGCGCTGTTTGCCATGATGATTAGGGGTTTTGTTTGACAGTATTGCCAAAACATATCTAGATGTGCTCTAAGTGATGCACATCTAGGTCCTATGCCATTGATGTTACGCGAATATCCATGCAGATATTTTTCTTTGTCTTTTTTCTTTTCCTTTCGAGTTTGATTATTACTGGCTTTATTAGTAAGAAGAGCTCAATGTATTGCTTGCCAACTATCCGACTCTGTTCGTACCGTTACCAGTGGATAATCCCAAAACTTGTTCCTTGTTTTTGTCCTGAAAAGGAAACCAGCCAAATAGCCAATAGGAGTCCTGCGCAACCCCATGAATTTGGATCGACTGGGTAGAAATAATTGCGGTCAGATAATACGTCAACCCCCGCTTCAATTGGTTGTTCCTCTTCTCTGCATACCCCGCTTAAGGGTCCACCATCTTCATCGTCCCCGGCAGGCCGCGCTACACACTGGCACACACTCTGCAGCCATGTCGAGCGACAGCGAGGACGACAGTTTGGCCAGCAGTCTGGCGCCCGATGATAGGTCAACAACAGAATCATCCCGCTCGTCTTCCATGAGTCCAGCGTCGACCCTAGACCTTGATTATATCCGGTTAATGGAAGGGACGCCACCTCCGAAGTTGTCAGGCGACAACCGGATGGACGAGGAGCCGTCGGAGGACGAAGAAGAGGACGAAGATGATGAGGAGGAGGAATGCTCGAACGAGGAGGAGGACAACAAAGACAGCAACGACAATGACGACGGCAGCGGTGATGAAAAGCCAACAGTAACCGGCAAGAAGTGTCCTCGCCAAGACGATGTGGCGGGGCCATCCAACAACAGCAACAATAAGAAGGACTAAAGTAAGCAAACCGTATATACCTCTTTTTATCCTGTCAATCTCATCACAGACGGTTAGTAATATGTATTCGACAGAGATCTTCTACATTATCGCCCACAGGTTGGTTTGTTGAACTGTATGCCCTCACGAACACATAATTCACAAAAAAAGAACGTATGGGCTGTCTATAATGATCGCACACAATTCTGATTACTGACCTATTTGCCGGATATCATACACATCTTGTTATGCTGAATCGTTTGTGTTTGCCTCAACCATCGAACGTTTCATCGGAGCAAATTGTATGCCATATATCGCACACACATTGATATGGATGTCCATTTCGGTTGTTCTTCCCCATCGCAAACAGTTCGGCTGGATCAACCGTATGCCTAGCATCACACACGCAAGTAAAATCTGAACCGTGTTTGATAGATCCGTCATCGCAAACATTTTTGCACATTTTTTGATGGTTCTTTTACATCACCATTTGCGATTATTGCATCGCACAAAGTTTGGTCGAAGGGTATCTGATCGTAGTGTCGCGTTAGCAGCATCCTGCAGTAGTGAATATTGAAGGCACAAATATGAAGGTGGTAAACATTCGAAGAATCAAACATTATATCTAAGGGACACTTTTCATAACATTTCAGACTCCAAAAAGGAATAGGTATGAGGTACGGTAAGTAAACCAACTCCAAAACAGTTCTAATAGCAGTTTTCTTGGTTTTGGAAGATTTAAAAAATTAGGAAAATTATAAGTAGTCCGAAAGGGACACAAGGCATCGGCGAGGGTGGAGGGCGCACCCTACCCCCTGGGCGCACCCCCTGCCTCGTGGACACCTCGTGTGCCCTCTAGACTCCGTTTTCCTACAATTTACTTCTTTGGGTCGGTAAAAATTCATTATATAACCTCCCAAAGGTTTGACCACCGTGTTGGGGAACGTTGCAGAAAATTAAAATTTTTCCTACGGCTTCACCAAGATCCATCTATGAGTTCATCTAAGCAACGAGTCATGGGAGAGAGCTTGCATCTACATACCACTTGTAGATCGCGTGCGGAAGCTTGCAAGGTGATGATGGAGTCGTACTCGAACGTGATTCAGATCACCGATGCCAAGTGCTGAACGGACAGCACCTCCGTGTTCAACACACGTACGGGACGAGCGACGTCTCCTCCTTCTTGATCCAGCAAGGGGGAAGGAGAGGTTGAGGAAGACAGCTCCACCGGCAGCACGACGGCGTGGTGATGGTGGAGAAGCAGTACTCCGACAGGGCTTCGCCGAGCACACAACGAAGGAGGAGAGGTGTTGGGGAGGGAGAAGGAGGCAACCAAAGGCCAAGGACTCAAGGTATGAAGTCCCTCCTCTCCCCCACTATATATAGGAGGGCCAAGGGGGGGGTGGCCGGCCCTAGGAGATCCAATCTCCTAGGGGGGCGGCGGCCAAGGGGGGTTTCCCTCCCCCCCAAGGCACCTAGGAGGTGCCTTCCCCTCCTAGGACTCTTGCCCCCTTGAACCCTAGGCGCATGGGCCTATGTGGGGCTGGTGCCCTTGGCCCATGCAGGCCAAGGCGCACCCCCTACAGCCCATGTGGCCCCCCGGGGCAGGTGGCCCCACCCGGTGGGCCCCCGGGACCCCTCCGGTGGTCCCGGTACAATACCGATAACCCCGAAACTTGTCCCGATGCCCGAAACAGGACTTCCCATATATAAATCTTTACCTCCGGACCATTCCGGAACTCCTCGTGACGTCCGGGATCTCATCCGGGACTCCGAACATCATTCGGTAGTCACATACTTGACTTCCTACTAACCCTAGCGTCACCGAACCTTAAGTGTGTAGACCCTACGGGTTCGGGAGACACGCAGACATGACCGAGACGACTCTCGGGCAATAACCAACAGCGGGGTCTGGATATCCATGTTGGCTCCCACATGCTCCTCGATGATTTCATCGGTTGAACCACGATGTCGAGGATTCTATCAAACCCTGTATACAATTCCCTTTGTCAATCGGTACGTTACTTGCCCGAGACTCGATCGTCGGTATCCCAATACCTTGTTCAGTCTCGTTACCCGGCAAGTCACTTTACTCGTACCGTAATGCATGATCCCGTGGCCAACACCTTGGTCACATTGAGCTCATTATGATGATGCATTACCGAGTGGGCCCAGAGATACCTCTCCGTTATACGGAGTGACAAATCCCAGTCTCGATCCGTGTCAACCCAACAGATACTTTCGGAGATACCTGTAATGCACCTTTATAGTCACCCAGTTACGTTGTGACGTTTGATACACCCAAGGCACTCCTACGGTAACCGGGAGTTACACGATCTCATGGTCGAAGGAATAGATACTTGACATTGGCAAAGCTTCTAGCAAACGAACTATACGATCTTTTATGCTATGCTTATGATTGGGTCTAGTCCATCACATCATTCTCCTAATGATGTGATCCCGTTATCAACGACATCCTATGTCCATAGTCAGGAAACCATGACTATTTATTGATCATAACGAGCTAGTCAACTAGAGGCTCACTAGGGACTCATTGGGTCTAAGTGTTCACACGTGTATTACGATTTCCGGATAATACAGTTATAGCATGAACAAAAGACAATTATCATGAACATTGAAATATAATAATCCTTTTATTATTGCCTCTAGGGCATATTTCCAACAGTCTCCCACTTGCACTAGAGTCACCAATCTAGTTACATTGTGATGAATCGAACACCCATAGAGTTCTGGTGTTGATCATGTTTTGCACGCGAGAGAGGTTTAGTCAACGGATCTGCGACATTCAGATCCGTGTGCACTTTGCAAATCTCTATGTCTCCATCTTGAACATTTTCACGGATGGAGTTGAAACGACGCTTGATGTGCCTGGTCTTCTTGTGAAACCTGGGCTCCTTGGCAAGGGCAATAGCTCCAGTGTTGTCACAGAAGAGTTTGATCGGCCCCGACGCATTGGGTATGACTCCTAGGTCGGTGATGAACTCCTTCATCCAAATCGCTTCATGCGCTGCCTCCGAGGCTGCCATGTACTCCGCTTCACATGTAGATCCCGCCACGACGCTCTGCTTGCAGCTGCACCAGCTTACTGCTCCACCATTCAACATATACACGTATCCGGTTTGTGACTTAGAGTCATCCAGATCTGAGTCGAAGCTAGCGTCGACGTAACCCTTTACGACGAGCTCTTCATCTCCTCCATAAACGAGAAACATGTCCTTTGTCCTTTTCAGGTACTTCAGGATATTCTTGACCGCTGTCCAGTGTTCCTTGCCGGGGTTACTTTGGTATCTTGCAACCAAACTTACGGCAAGGTTTACATCGGGTCTGGTACACAGCATGGCATACATAATAGATCCTATGGCTGAAGCATAGGGGATGACACTCATCTCTTCTTTATCTTTTGCCGTGGTCGGTGACTGAGCCAAGCTCAATCTCACACCTTGTAACATAGGCAAGAACCCCTTCTTGGACTGATCCATTTTGAACCTCTTCAAAATCTTATCAAGGTATGTGCTTTGTGAAAGACCTATGAGGCGTCTCGATCTATCTCTATAGATCTTGATGCCTAATATATAAGCAGCTTCTCCAAGGTCCTTCATTGAAAAACACTTGTTCAAGTAGGCCTTAATGCTGTCCAGGAGTTTCGTATCATTTCCCATCAAGAGTATGTCATCTACATATAATAGGAGAAATGCTACAGAGCTCCCACTCACTTTCTTGTAAACGCAGGCTTCTCCATAAGTCTGCGTAAACCCAAACGCTTTGGTCATCTCATCAAAGCGAATGTTCCAACTCCGAGATGCTTGCACCAGTCCATAAATGGATCGCTGGAGCTTGCATACTTTGTTAGCGTTCTGAGGAACGACAAAACCTTCCGGCTGCATCATATACAGCTCTTCCTTAAGATGTCCATTAAGGAATGCCGTTTTGACGTCCATCTGCCATATCTCATAATCATAGTATGCGGCAATTGCTAACATGATTCGGACGGACTTAAGCTTCGCCACGGGAGAGAATGTCTCGTCGTAGTCAATCCCTTGAACTTGTCGATAACCCTTAGCGACAAGTCGAGCTTTATAGATGGTAACATTACCATCCGCGTCCGTCTTCTTCTTAAAAATCCATTTATTTTCTATCGCTCGCCGATCATCGGGCAAGTCTGTCAAAGTCCATACTTTGTTTTCATACATGGATCCTATCTCGGATTTCATGGCCTCAAGCCATTTGTTGGAATCCGGGCCCGCCATTGCTTCTTCATAGTTCGAAGGTTCATTGTTGTCCAGCAACATGATTTCCATGACAGGGTTGCCGTACCACTCTGGTGCAGAACGTGTCCTTGTGGACCTTCGAAATTCAGTAGCAACTAGATCTGAAGTACCTTGATCATCATCAACATTTTCCTCTTCAGTTGGTGTGGGCATTACAGGAATGGTTTCCTGCGCTGCACCACTTTCCCGTTCGAGAGGTAGTACTTCATCGAGTTCTACTTTCCTCCCACTTACTTCTTTCGAGAGAAACTCTTTCTCCAGAAAGCATCCGTTCTTGGCAACAAAGATCTTGCCTTCGGATCTTAAGTAGAAGGTATACCCGACAGTTTCCTTAGGGTATCCTATGAATACGCATTTTTCCGACTTGGGTTCGAGCTTTTCAGGTTGAAGTTTCTTGACATAAGCATCGCATCCCCAAACTTTTAGAAACGACAGCTTAGGTTTCTTCCCAAACCATAATTCATACGGTGTCGTCTCAACGGATTTAGACGGTGCCCTATTTAAAGTGAATGTAGCTGTCTCTAGAGCGTATCCCCAAAATGATAGCGGTAAATCGGTAAGAGACATCATAGACCGCACCATATCCAATAGAGTGCGATTACGACGTTCGGACACACCGTTTCGCTGAGGTGTTCCAGGCGGCGTGAGTTGTGAAACGATTCCACATTTTCTTAAGTGTGTACCAAATTCGTGACTTAAGTATTCGCCCCCACGATCTGATCGTAGGAACTTTATCTTACGGTCATGTTGATTCTCTACCTCACTCTGAAATTCCTTGAACTTTTCAAAGGTCTCAGACTTGTGTTTCATTAAGTAGACATACCCATATCTACTCAAGTCGTCAGTGAGAGTGAGAACATAACGATATCCTCCGCGAGCCTCAACGCTCATTGGACCGCACACATCGGTATGTATGATTTCCAACAAGTTGGTTGCTCGCTCCATTGTTCCGGAGAACGGAGTCTTGGTCATTTTGCCTAAGAGGCAAGGTTCGCATGTGTCAAATGATTCATAATCAAGAGACTCTAAAAGTCCATCAGCATGGAGCTTCTTCATGCGCTTGACACCAATGTGACCAAGGCGGCAGTGCCACAAGTATGTGGGACTATCGTTATCAACTTTACATCTTTTGGCATCCACACTATGAACATGTGTAATATTACGCTCGAGATTCATCAAGAATAAACCATTGACCATCGGAGCATGACCATAAAACATATCTCTCATATAAATCGAACAACCATTATTCTCAGACTTAAATGAGTAGCCATCTCGTATTAAACGAGATCCAGATACAATGTTCATGCTCAAACTTGGCACTAAACAACAATTATTGAGGTTTAAAACTAATCCCGTAGGTAAATGTAGAGGCAGCGTGCCGACGGCGATCACATCGACCCTGGAGCCATTCCCGACGCGCATCGTCACCTCGTCCTTCGCCAGTCTCCGTTTATTCCGCAGCTCCTGCTGTGAGTTACATATGTGAGCAACGGCACCGGTATCAAATACCCAGGAGTTACTTCGAGTACTGGTAAGGTACACATCAATTACATGTATATCAAATATACCTTTGGTGTTGCCGGCCTTCTTATCCGCTAAGTATTTGGGGCAGTTCCGCTTCCAGTGCCCCTTCCCCTTGCAATAAAAGCACTCAGTCTCAGGCTTGGGTCCATTCTTTGACTTCTTCCCGGCAACAGGCTTACCGGGCGCGGCAACATCTTTGCCGTCCTTCTTGAAGTTCTTCTTACCCTTGCCCTTCTTGAACTTAGTGGTCTTATTGACCATCAACACTTGATGTTCTTTCTTGATTTCAGCCTCTGCTGACTTCAGCATCGAGAACACTTCAGGAATGGTCTTTACCATCCCCTGCATGTTGTAGTTCATCACAAAGCTCTTGTAGCTTGGTGGGAGCGACTGGAGGATTCTGTCAATGACCGCCTCATCTGGGAGGTTAATGTTCAACTGGGTCATACGTGCGTGCAACCCAGACATCTTCAGGATGTGTTCACTGACAGAACTGTTCTCCTCCATCTTACAACTGTAGAACTTGTCGGAGACATCATATCTCTCGACCCGGGCATGAGCTTGGAAAACTAGTTTCAGCTCTTCGAACATCTCATATGCTCCGTGATGCTCAAAACGCTTTTGGAGCCCCGGTTCTAAGCTGTAAAGCATGCCGCACTGAACGAGGGAGTAATCATCAGCACGAGTTTGCCAAGCGTTCATAACGTCTTGGTTCTCTGGGACGGGAGCGGCACCTAGCGGTCCTTCTAGGACATATTGCTTCCTGGCAGCTATGAGGATGATCCTCAGGTTTCGGACCCAGTCCGTATAGTTGCTGCCATCATCTTTCAGCTTGGTTTTCTCTAGGAACGCGTTGAAGTTCATGTTGACATGAGCGTTGGCCATTGATCTACAATACATATTTGCAAAGGTTTTAGACTAAGTTCATGATAATAAAGTTCTTAATCAAAATTATGAACTCCCACTTAGATTAGACATCCCTCTAGTCATCTAAGTGTTACACGATCCGAGTCGACTAGCCCGTGTCCGATCATCACGTGAGACGGACTAGTCATCGTCGGTGAACATCTTTATGTTGATCGTATCTTCCATACGACTCGTGTTCGACCTTTCGGTCTCCGTGTTCCGAGGCCATGTCTGCACATGCTAGGCTCGTCAAGTTAACCCTAAGTGTTTTCGCTGTGTAAAACTGTCTTACACCCGTTGTATGTGAACGTAAGGATCCATCACACCCGATCATCACGTGGTGCTTAGAAACGACGAACTGTAGCAACGGTGCACAGTTAGGGGAGAACACTTCTTGAAATTTTGTAAGGGATCATCTTATTTACTACCGTCGTCCTAAGTAAACAAGATGCATAAACATAATAAACATCACATGCAATTATATGGTTGTGACATGATATGGCCAATATCATCAAGCTCCATTGATCTCCATCTTCGGGGCTCCATGATCATCTTGTCACCGGCTTGACACCATGATCTCCATCATCATGATCTCCATCATCGTGTCTTCATGAAGTTGTCACGCCAACGACTACTTCTACTTCTATGACTAACGCGTTTAGTAATGAAGTAAAGTAGTTTACATGGCGTTCTTCAATGACACGCAGGTCATACAAAAAAATAAAGACAACTCCTATGGCTCCTGCCGGTTGTCATACTCATCGACATGCAAGTCGTGAATCCTATTACAAGAACATGATCTCATACATCACAATTCAACATTCATCACAACTTCTGGCCATATCACATCACATGATCAATCGCTGCAAAAACAAGTTAGACGTTCTCTAGTTGTTGTTGCATCTTTTACGTGGCTGCGATTGGGTTCTAGCAAGAACGTTTTCTTACCTACGAATCACCACAACGTGATTTTGTCAACTTCTATTTACCCTTCATAAGGGCCTTGTTCATCGATTCCGCTCCAACTAAAGTGGGAGAGACAGACACCCGCCAGCCACCTTATGCAACTAGTGCATGTCAGTCGGTGGAACCGGTCTCACGTAAGCGTACGTGTAAGGTTGGTCCGGGCCGCTTCATCCCACAATACCGTTGAGCAAGAAAAGACTAGTAGAGGCAAGTAAGATGACAAGATCAACGCCCACAACAAATTGTGTTCTACTCGTGCATTAGAGAACTACGCATAGACCTAGCTCATGATGCCACTGTTGGGGAACGTTGCAGAAAATTAAAATTTTTCCTACGGCTTCACCAAGATCCATCTATGAGTTCATCTAAGCAACGAGTCATGGGAGAGAGCTTGCATCTACATACCACTTGTAGATCGCGTGCGGAAGCTTGCAAGGTGATGATGGAGTCGTACTCGAACGTGATTCAGATCACCGATGCCAAGTGCTGAACGGACAGCACCTCCGTGTTCAACACACGTACGGGACGAGCGACGTCTCCTCCTTCTTGATCCAGCAAGGGGGAAGGAGAGGTTGAGGAAGACAGCTCCACCGGCAGCACGACGGCGTGGTGATGGTGGAGAAGCAGTACTCCGACAGGGCTTCGCCGAGCACACAACGAAGGAGGAGAGGTGTTGGGGAGGGAGAAGGAGGCAACCAAAGGCCAAGGACTCAAGGTATGAAGTCCCTCCTCTCCCCCACTATATATAGGAGGGCCAAGGGGGGGGTGGCCGGCCCTAGGAGATCCAATCTCCTAGGGGGGCGGCGGCCAAGGGGGGTTTCCCTCCCCCCCAAGGCACCTAGGAGGTGCCTTCCCCTCCTAGGACTCTTGCCCCCTTGAACCCTAGGCGCATGGGCCTATGTGGGGCTGGTGCCCTTGGCCCATGCAGGCCAAGGCGCACCCCCTACAGCCCATGTGGCCCCCCGGGGCAGGTGGCCCCACCCGGTGGGCCCCCGGGACCCCTCCGGTGGTCCCGGTACAATACCGATAACCCCGAAACTTGTCCCGATGCCCGAAACAGGACTTCCCATATATAAATCTTTACCTCCGGACCATTCCGGAACTCCTCGTGACGTCCGGGATCTCATCCGGGACTCCGAACATCATTCGGTAGTCACATACTTGACTTCCTACTAACCCTAGCGTCACCGAACCTTAAGTGTGTAGACCCTACGGGTTCGGGAGACACGCAGACATGACCGAGACGACTCTCGGGCAATAACCAACAGCGGGGTCTGGATATCCATGTTGGCTCCCACATGCTCCTCGATGATTTCATCGGTTGAACCACGATGTCGAGGATTCTATCAAACCCTGTATACAATTCCCTTTGTCAATCGGTACGTTACTTGCCCGAGACTCGATCGTCGGTATCCCAATACCTTGTTCAGTCTCGTTACCCGGCAAGTCACTTTACTCGTACCGTAATGCATGATCCCGTGGCCAACACCTTGGTCACATTGAGCTCATTATGATGATGCATTACCGAGTGGGCCCAGAGATACCTCTCCGTTATACGGAGTGACAAATCCCAGTCTCGATCCGTGTCAACCCAACAGATACTTTCGGAGATACCTGTAATGCACCTTTATAGTCACCCAGTTACGTTGTGACGTTTGATACACCCAAGGCACTCCTACGGTAACCGGGAGTTACACGATCTCATGGTCGAAGGAATAGATACTTGACATTGGCAAAGCTTCTAGCAAACGAACTATACGATCTTTTATGCTATGCTTATGATTGGGTCTAGTCCATCACATCATTCTCCTAATGATGTGATCCCGTTATCAACGACATCCTATGTCCATAGTCAGGAAACCATGACTATCTATTGATCATAACGAGCTAGTCAACTAGAGGCTCACTAGGGACTCATTGGGTCTAAGTGTTCACACGTGTATTACGATTTCCGGATAATACAGTTATAGCATGAACAAAAGACAATTATCATGAACATTGAAATATAATAATCCTTTTATTATTGCCTCTAGGGCATATTTCCAACACACCGTACCATGGCAAAATCCCCTGTTTTTGTTTTGAGTTGTTTTCTACCAGAGTTTCCAAGGCCAGGCACCATGTCGTCCTCCTCCTCCAACAACTCGGATGATGATGCTTGGTTGATGCAGATGGAATTTAGAAGGGAGGATGCCAAGGGAGCCACGATGGAGGAGGATGAAGGATATTCGCTTGAGGACCACCCTCCATCTTCGGAGAGGGAAACTCTAGCTGGCATCTCCACTATTCGCAATCCCCGTCAAGCAATAGGGACCACAAGCAACCATGAAGATCTAGAGGTTCGAGAAGGGCTCCCCCAAGGAGGCCCTTATACAGGTTACATCGGAACAACTTTCATGATTGGTTCATAATTACGGAGTGGAGAACACCCCTTGTACACATATACCCTCCAACTGGGACATATCCCGTCCAAGTGAAAGCAATGCAGAGAAGAGCTCTTGGAGGCCTGAAAATAAGCATCTTATGGAGGAAATTCAGAAGAATGCAAATAAGCTCCAATGTGTGCTCCAAGAACTTCAAATTCTGAAGGGTGCATTAATAAAGCTAACGGCATCATCAACAACCTCATCATCACCACCTCCAAAGAAAGAGACATAAACACATGGGTATGGGCAATCCCCTTAGCAACTGCCAAGCTTGGGAGAGGTGCCCCGCTATCGTATCACCATCACACTTCTATCTTTATCGTTTTTCGTAGTTCGATCCTTTTTGTAATATGTTGATCTAGTAGAATAAAGTTTTAGTATTGTCACACTCGGTGTTTTGTAAAATGTCACTTGCATTAATAAAGCATGAAATTTTGGACCAACAAAAACTTTTCCATCTTTTGGCTTTTATTATGGAGTTGGTTTTCTCTCTGTGGTTTTTCAAGTGCTCTTTAAGGTCAATATAACTTCACCTTCTATACACCATCTCCTTGCTCCAAACTTCTGCCCACTGATCACGCCATGTATATAGTACAATATAGAATTTTCTTACAAAAATAATTTGGCCAAAAAGAATTTTCTAAATTTAGTTTTCCAAAAACCCCTAAATTGAGGTTTGCACTACAATTACTTAATTTAGGGCATGAAAAATCTTTCAAAGAGTATGTTTGACTCCTATAATGTTCGACTCCTATAAGGTATAGGACTCCCATAAACCACAAAAAGAATTTTAAAAGTTATTTTGCTATTTTATTTAAAGGCTTTTTCTTTAGGCCAGAAATGGTCTTTATTAGGTTAAAATTATTTTTAATGATTTAAAAATATTTTTGAAAATCTAGGGAAACTCAGTGGACATATATTGTCCATATATAAGGGTTTCAACACATGGTCATGTTCAAAATATAGGTCAAACCCCCCAAAAACCCTTTGTGGATATTTCAAGCTTTTGAAATATTTACGAAGGAAATTTTTTCTAAAAATTCCAAGAAAATTCTAGTAAGTCAAACATGTATAATTTGATGATATTGAATGATTTCATACCAATCCAAATTGTTCTGGTTCACAAAAATGCCCCAAAACCATCTCTGTCCAGAATAAAATTTGAACAACTCTACATTGTCAACTTTCTCCTTTTGCTCTCAAACCTTGTGGGCATGCTCTAAACCCTAAATGATGACACTACACCAAGTGGTGCATCAAGGAGAATAGTTTTTCATGACTAGATCTTAGAAAACTCATTTCCGTTGATTTCTAGCGTTTACAAAAGTTGCATTGGCAACTTTGCCCAAATAAAGTCAATCTTGGTGGAACCTCCTATTTTCTCATGCCATTTGACCCTGTCAAGCCTTATGACCAGGGGAGTTCATCTTCTTGCCCAAATCATCAACAAACACCTTCTGCCATTTTTCTAAAAACACCAATTTGACCACTTCCACTAATCTCCATGAGTTTTAATTTTTACCACAACCCCTCCTAGTCCCCCTCTAGCATCTGTATGCTTTTCTGCCCGAGGAAGCAATGATGAAGGGGGGAGAACCCCATTTTTCTTCTCTGTACAATGGATTCCTCCCTCTCTCTCAGCCTCCTTCTCTCGCCTCAACTGTCCAGAGCAAACAAGGCTCTCCCCAGCTTTTGCTCATGCCCCCTTCAGCTGCCAGACACAAGTGGACGCGGGAAAACCACGGATGCGGGCCAAAGTTGAACTCTGGCGCGCCTGGCAGGGCACCCGACCGTTGATGCCACGTCCCCCGACCACCTCGAGCCTCCCCGCGCGCCAGTCGATGCCCCTCGATATCCGCTCCATGCCAGCACACGCCCGCTTGCTCCCGTGCCCTCCTCTCTCTCCTGCAGCTCGCGCCAAAGCGCCTCCCCGCTCGAACAATGCTGGCCGCCCGCAGCTCGTCCCACTCCTCCTCTCTCCCCCTGGCACCCTAGAACACTCCCACGAACACCCCCGAGTCCTCCATTCCCTCTCTAACAGCCACCCAAACCGACTCCGCGGTCGCCCGTACACTGCACCCACGGTGGACCTCGGCCAACCTAGATAAGGCGATCCGGAGCCTCTCCATCGCTTCCTGTCGCTCTCCCGCACTCCCAATCTACCTCTCGCTCCACCCATTCAACTCCAGGGAAACCCGAGCTCGAGATCGAGCTCGAGCTCCGCCGCCTCGGGTCGTCGGCGTCCACGCGGTACATGCCTCCTCCGCCCCCGTTCTCTCTCGATCTGAAACCGCGCGGCGTCACTGACCCTTTCCCCTCTCTTCCCTGCTCTTTTTGCAGCCAGAAACAGCCGGAACCACCAACACCAGAAGCACCTCCGCCGCGTGACCTCGTCACTGGCGAACCAGGCTGCTCAGGCGACCACATCCACCACCCGCCGAACGACGACGTCCCTGTGAGTCCAACAGTGCCACCCGCTCGACCTGTCGTGCCCTGTAGTGTCACCGGTGAGCTCGCCGATCCCTCTGCCGCGAGGTTAGAGATGATAGGTAGAGCCCACCTCTCATCCTCTACTCTCCCTCGCCCCGCTCTCTCTCTCTCTGACGCTGGGCCCCGCCCGTCAGGTCTAAAATCCTGCGCGCGCGCCGCCCTGGCACACATGGGCCTCTTCCCCCCTGGAACTGCTACACTGCAGCTGTTCTGGCCTAGCAGGCACGGTGCCCTTTCTCTTTTCTTTCTGTCTCTTTTCCAAAAATTCAACAGGATTAAATACTAATCCAAATGCAATAATTCCAGTTCCTAAATTCTTGTAAAAATTCCGCCTATTCAATGGTGTAACTTTCATACATGCCGAAACAACTTTTCTGTACTGTTCAAATTTAAATTCAAATTTGAACAATCGAATCCTTGTTTGAAAACCCAATGCTCTGTCCCTGTAGCTCCAAATCCAAAACTAAAAATTTTCCCCTTCTAAGTTTTTCTCCTAGTATTTTACAAAAATAAGTTGACAATTTTCTGAGCACTTTGACTTTTCTGTTTTTATTATTGTCTTATTTTTCCATTGTTTTCTTGCGATGATTAGATCCCGTATTTGACGAAGTTGCTAAAAAATAAGAAGGAGAAGGATTTGAAGACCTTGAAGACCAAGCCAATCAAGGCAAGCAACCCTTTGAACATGACACCCCTCTTGTTCATCGGTACCCTTTTTCTAATTGCATGATGACGAAATATGAAGTGGTAAACTTGTTGTGAACCACCACATGATGCGTACCCCTACTCATGACTTTACCTTGTTCATGAATGCAATGTCAAAAGACTAGTTGATGCATAATGATGCATGTGTACCATGAACTCTTCGTGGTTACATTCTTTCGAAAACCCCATCGCGTGCCCCTAATGCCCTTGGGAGATGTTGAACTAAGGTCACCACTTGAGGAAGAAGTGGTGTACCGAAGAGACATTTTGGTGTGTGTGTGTGTAAAATTATGAATTAGATTTATGTGCGATTGCCGTCCCAACCTTACATAAGCAACCTATCTACCCTTATATGGGAAAGGGCATTATTGATTACCTAGTTCGTGCTAACATGGATGCCCGCATTACTAGTGACGGGAGTGATTTTTTGTCACTCTCGGGACGGGGTCGTGCTAGGTAGGGCGGCCATGACTGTTTTTACACGGCACCGGACACACCGTTGGTAGCCCGTGCTTGTGATATGTGATGAATATGGGAGCGCGGCTCCACAAGAAGAATTTGTTTTGTGACAATGTTGGGCACGGGGGCTACTACCAATGGAGTGGGTTCCTTGTTAGTCACGGCTAGGGAAAGGTAGCGATCGGGTGCTTCCCCCGAGTACTTGAGGTACTGTGGGATCGTGGATGACACGAAAGCTTCCTGGATCTTGTGGGTAAAGTGCGCAACCTCTGCAGAGTGTCAAACTATTCGAATAGCCGTGTCCACGGTCATGGATAGTTGGGAGGTGCTACTTAAACTATGTCCAGAATTTTACAATCTCGGTGCATGTGTTGGTGGAAGAGAACTATTTGTGTCAAGGTGGTGGCTTGACATGTTAAATGATAAGGCATTGATTCAAACTCTACTTATGTTGATTTCTATAACCTATTCTCAAGGTTACCCATGTTCGTTGATGCATACGTCACAAGTAGACATGACATCTCAACTAGCTTGAAGCTAGGTTGTTTGTTTGTTGTAAAATTGCATTGTTGCCTTGATCCAAAACATTGGTTGCTTGCGAGTACATTCAAAGTACTCATTGGCTTGCCACTGGTTATTTAATTGGCTAGGCATGGAGGAACAGGAGTTCGAGGAAGAGTTCATTGGTGACGAACATGCAAACTAGGATGCTTCCCAGTTGGAATGCCTGTAGGGTTAAGGCAGATGCCATGGGTTCTACTTATCGACGAAGATTTCCGCTGCTTATGTTTCATTTGATGTTCAGCCCTTAAGGCTAATCAATGTTAGACTTGACCATAATTGTCATAATTTGTGTAAGACGGTATGTATGGATGTAAGACTCTTGTTATTCAGCTTTTGTGTGTTCAGTGAGCATTGATCTCTGGGATCACTGTACACGTGCATTCGATGATCACAACTTATGAGTCGGGGTCCCCACTGACTGTAGGAAGCCTTAGTTAGCATGGACGTTAGATAGAACGGACTCCCTACCAACACTACATATACATCATCTTTTTCTAAGAATATCCCAAGCATGGGTCATAACTCCTCTATTGACCCTTCCCCTTCCACTTTTGTAGATGGCCGTCGTACCCGAAGACTTCCTGACCACCGGATTTCCCGTGCTTCTCGAGGACAGCCTCAAGAGGTGCCAGTTCACTCGGTCCCCCACCTTCTCCTATCACGAGCACTGGATCAACAACACCAAGAAGGAGTATCACGTGGAGGTAGTAGTGAGGGCGAACGAATCCCAGACGAGCTGGTTGTTTGAGGGACCCCAGATGGCGACCTTGCTCCTCGCTGTTGGGACTGCTGCCCTCAAGGCGTTGAGTCGCCTCTGGGATCTTCTAGCAGAGATGGCAAGTGAGCCAGCCACCCGTTACCTGCTTTATCGGAAGGAGGGTGATGACGAGAGCAGCGCACCATCCCTGCCCATGGACGAAGGACTTCCCCTCTGTTTCCAGTCCCACTTTAGCTTGTGTGCTGACAGCCTGGCACAGCATCTAGCCTCGGAGTCGATGGAGCTCCGGAAGGAATTGCACGGGACCAAGGAACACATCCGCCTAGCTCAGACAAAGGCGGACAGGATCAAGAAGGATGGTGCACCCCTTGGATAGCCCGTGGTTGCCTATCGAGGCGGGCGACCCCCATAGGTTACTCATGCCAAGGGATCATCTCAGCCATGCCGTATGACGGCGAAGGACTATCGCAACCTCTTCATGGTGCCACCGATGAAGCAGTGCCGTGTTCAGCTCCTCCACTCCCCCACTCCCTCAAGTGAAGAAGAAACTGAGACAGATGAAGATGAGGACGAAGACCCGGAGGAGCCAGAATACACGACCAAGCATTCCACCACTTAGACACCGTTCAACACTAGGATAGGTCAGTCCGTAACCCTTAAGGTAGGATAGGTCATGTACCCCTTATGCGAAGTCGAGTCCATGTAATGGTTCAAATGAAACCATGTTGTGCTGTTTTTGCTTTCGACTTGTTTTGATGGAAGTCATACTTTCCCTTTCGGAAACTTGTAAACGACTACATCACCCATTTGGTTTTAATGCTTGAGTTTGGCCCTTTCGGCCTTTGCTTAACTTACGACTGTGTCACACCCACCCCCCTACCGGGCACCCCATCTACCTTGTTTTCCCTCATTTTATACCAATCATGAGATCTTGACCGCTCCAACAGGATGCTTGTTGTAACCCGTATTGGTACCTCTACCCGGCAGCAAGAAGCCGGAGAATCCACCCAAGGAGGAGCCAGCCAGGACCAAACCCAAGGAAAAACTCCACCACCGCCTCCACCTCTGAACATGGACATGGCTCAGCTTCTCCAAGCCTTCCGGGAGGAACGCCAAGCCAACACTGCAGCCCTCCAGATGATTGCTCAAGCTGTCTCCAACAACCGCCAGCCAGCAGGGAACGGCAATAGACGTTCCATGTTGGCTGAGTTCAAGAAGCATGCACCACCCACCTTCATCGAGACTGCTGAACCCCTCGATGCACACGACAGGGTCCGCACCATTGAGGATCTGTTGGAACTAGTCGGCTGCACTGAAGACCATGAGAGGTTGCCTTATGCTGCCCGCTGTGTCGGGGGAACCGCTAGAGCTTGGTGGGATGGATTCAAGGTCATGCATGTTGGGAAAAACATCCCTTGGAATGACTTCAGGGCAGAATTCCGCAAGGCCCATATTCCTTCCGGGATCATGGCCATCAAGAAGCGTGAGTTCCGGGCCCTGAAGCAAGGGAGTAGCAGTGCCAAGGAGTTTAGGCAGAAGTTCAGTGTTCTGTCAAGGTATGCTCCTGAAGATGTCAGCACTGATGCTGCCAAAAGAGAGCGCTTCATGGAAGGCCTTAACCAGACTCTGCAGTACTCGCTTGTTGTGTGCGACTGCCCAACCTTTCCTGATCTGGTGAACAAGGCACTCATGCTTGAAGACAAGCGACGTGCTTTGGATGATACCTGTAAGCGCAAGATGATCAGCAATAGTTGCTCCAGCAACTAGAAGCCTCGCCCATGGCAGCCAGCCCCGGTCAAGCCAACCTATCAGCAGCCAAGAGCCCCTGCACCCGGCACCAACTATCAGCCGCAGCAGTATGCCAACCCCATGCCAGCTTACAGCAACTCCAACAACAATTTTGGCAAGAGCAACAACTCCAATCAAGTCACTTGCTTTGGATGTGGTCAGCCAGGACACTACGCCAAGTATTTCCCCAACAGGAAGCCCGATGCCCTGCGCCCCAATGCGCAGAACCCAGGACAAGGCCGCGGAATGCCACCAAGGAACCAAGCTCCCTGCAACCCTCCCAACAATGGCAAGGGTCGGGTGAATAATGTCACTACAGAAGAAACCCAGGAAGATCCGGCCGTCGTGCTGGGTACGTTCCTTGTCAACTCAGCACCCGCAACTGTCTTATTTGATTTTGGAGCCACACATTCATTTGTCACCCAAGAGTTTGCATTAAAAAGTGGCATGACCCCACACCCCTGAATAACCCCATGGTGGTACAGACCCCTGGAGCTGAGATAAGAGCCAAGATAGGCTGTAAGGGAGTCGGCATAGTCATTAATGGGGTAGATTTCCTAGCAGACCTTATCATCTTAAGATTGTCAGGCTTGGATGTGATCTTAGGAATGCATTGGCTCATCAAGCACCAAGGCTTGTTAGATTGTGCCAACCAAACAGTCACTATGACCAATGACCAAGGAGTTGAAGTTAAGTTTGCTACCAACTCCTCTCCTACCCAAGTCACCCAAGTCAACTGTTTGACTGAAGTTGTGTTGGAGTAGGTACCGGTACTATGCAAATACCCCGATGTCTTTCCTGATGAGCTACTGGGAATGCCTCCTGACCGAGACATTGAGTTCATCATCGAGCTCATGCCTAGAACAGGACCCATCTATAAGAAGCCTTATGGAATGGGATCGGAAGAGTTAACAGAGTTGAAGAAGCAACTGGAAGACCAGTTGAGGAAGGGATTTATCCGCCCTAGTGCCTCCCCTTGGGGATCACCTATTCTATTTGTGGCAAAGAAGGACGGTACCATCCGCTTGTGCATTGACTATCGCTCCCTCAATGAAGTTACACTCAAGAACAAGTATCCACTTCCCAAGATTGAAGATCTGTTTGATCAAATCAATGGGGCCAAGGTGTTCTCCAAGATCAACCTCAGATCTGGATACTACTAGCTAAAAATCGGAACCCAAGATATTCCAAAAAGGCATTTGTAACCAGATATGGCTTGTATGAGTCCACAGTCATGTCCTTTGGATTGACCAATGCCCCAGATTACTTCATCTATCTCATGAATAAGGTCTTCATGGAATATTTGGACAAGTTTGTTGTCGTCTTCATTGATGACATTCTTGTCTTCTCAAAGACGGGAGATGAGCACGAGCAACACTTGAGGATGGTCCTAGACAAGCTTCGAGAGCACCAATTGTACGCCAAGTTCAGCAAGCGTGAATGTTGGCTGCATGAAGTTGGATTCTTGGGTCATAAATTAACTGCCGAAGGGTTGTTAGTGGATCCCACCAAGATTCAAGCCGTGACCGAGTGGCAAACCCCGAGCAATGTAAAGGAAGTCAGGAACTTCCTCGTACTCGTCAGATATTACTGCAAGTTTGTTGAGGGATTCTAAAGCATTGCTCGACCCATGACCAAGCTCTTAAAGAAGGACAATAAGTTTGAATGGACACCGAAGTGCGAAGAAAGCTTCCAGGAGCTAAAGAAGAAATTGACCACTACCCTAGTTCTGGCCACACCAGATATACACAAGGAGTTTGTGATATATTGTGATGCATCAAGAACTGGACTGGGAAGTGTTCTGATGCAAGAGGGCAGAGTCGTAGCTTACCTTTCAATGCAACTATGGCCACATGAAGAGAGCTATGATACTCATGATCTTCAGTTAGCGGCAGTGGTTCATGCCCTGAAGACATGGTGACATTACCTCCTAGGGAAGCGGTGTGAGATATACATGGATCAAAAAGTCTGAAGAATATTTTCACTCAGAAGGAATTGAACATGGGGCAGAGAAGGTGGCTAGAGTTGATCAAGGATTATGATCTCAGTGTTCAATACCACCCTGGGAAGGCTAATGTGGTAGCAGATGCCTTAAGCATAAAGGCTTGTTCCTTGAATGCTATGATTAAGGGAAGTCTACCCGCCTTGTATGAAGAACTTGAAAGCTTTGGGTTGGAACTGGTCGTACCAGGATTCTTGGCCAACCTCGAAGTCAAGCCTACCTTGATGGATGATGTTAAGGAAGCTTAGAAGGGACATGAAAGTATAGAAGGCATCAAGAGGAAGATCAAGGCAGGCAAGGCCCCAGGATTCTCAAAAGATGAGCAAGGAATTGTGTGGTTTGGGGATCGCATTTGCGTACCCAACAAAACTGAGCTCAAGAATCTGATCTTGCAAGAAGCTCATGACACCCTGTATTCCATCCATCATGGAGGAACCAAGATGTATCAAGACCTGAAGGAATGATTTTGGTGGCACGGGATGAAAAGGGAGGTTGCCACCTATGTTGCAAAGTGTGGTGTGTGACAAAGGGTCAAGGCTGAACATCAGCGACCTCCCGGATTGCTCCAACCACTCAAAGTTCCCAAGTGTAAATGGATAAAGTCGGAATGGATTTCATCACTGGATTACCCAGGTCAAATAAGGGTCATGACTCCATCTGGGTTATAGTCGACCATTTGACCAAGGTAGCCCATTTCATTCCTGTCAAGATTACCTATGATGGCAACCAGCTGGCAACTCTTTACATCAACAGAATAGAGATCGTGAGTCTTCATGGTGTTCCTAAGGAGATTGTGTCAGATCGAGGGACCCAGTTTACCTCAAGGTTCTGGAAGAAGTTCCAAGAGGCCAGGAACCAAGTTGTCTTTCAGCACTGCTTTCCACCCCAGACCGGAGGACAGACAGAATGAGCAAACCAGATACTCGAAGACATGCTTCGTGCATGTGTGCTAGCATATGGAGCTAAGTGGGAAGACTTCCTTCCTTTTGCCGAGTTCTCCTACAATAGCAGTTATCAGTGAAGCCTCCAGATGGCACCATTTGAGGTGCTATATGGACGGAAGTGCCGCACTCCCCTCAATTGGTCCGAGATTGGTCAAGGACTAGTCTTTGGGCCCGATATCCTCCGTGAAGTAAAACAGCAAGTTCAGCTAGTCAAGGAGCGACTGAAGACCGCCAAGTCAAGAGAGAAGAGCTATGTTGACACTCGTCACCGACAAGTAGACTTCCACGTTGGAGACCATGTATACCTGCAAGTAACTCCTCTTAAGGGAACAAAGCATTTCCAAGTTAAGGGAATGCTCGCACCAAGATTTATTGGCCCCTTCAAGATCACCTCATGGCGTGGAGAAGTTGCATACCAGTTGGAACTACCACCTGAATTATCCAATGTGCACAATGTATTCCACGTGTCGCAACTCAGGTTGAAGTGTCTCCAAGTTCCACACAAGCCCAATCTCTACAAGGATGTTGATCACCAAGCCATTGACCTTCAGCCTGATTTGACCTACTGTGAGAGGCCCATCAAGGACGAGGTAGAACGACACACTCGAAGCCGCACCATCAAGTACTTCAAGGTCCAGTGGAGCAACCACACCGAAGCAGAAGCAACCTGGGAACATGAACACTACCTTAGATCCAACTGGCCGGACCTCTTTAAAAGCCTAGTTTAGGAATCTCGGGGACGAGATTCTTGTAAGGGGGGTAGGTCTGTCACACCCAGAGTTTTGTAACATGTCACTTGCATTAATAAAGCATGAAAATTTCGACCAACAAAAACTTTTGCATCTTTTGGCTTTTATTTTGGAGTTGGTTTTCTCTCTGTTGTTTTTCAAGTGCTCTTTAAGGTCAACATAACTTCACCTTCTATACACCATCTCCTTGCCCCAAACTTCTGCACACTGATCATGCCATGTGTATAGTACAATATAGAATTTTCTTACAAAAATTATTTGGCCAAAAAGCATTTTCTAAATTTAGTTTTCCAAAAACCCCTAAATTGAGGTTTGCACTACAAGTATTTGATTTAGCGCATGAAAAATCTTTCGAAGAGTATTTTTGACTCCTATTAGGTATAGGACTCCCAAAAACCACAAAAATATAATTTTAAAAGTTATTATGCTATTTTATTTAAAGGCGTTTTCTTTACGCCAGAAATGGTCTTTATTAGTATAAATTATTTTTAACGATTTAAAAATATTTGTGAAAATCTAGGGAAACTCAGTGGACATATATTGTCCATATATAAGGGTTTCAACACATGGTCATGTTCAAAATATTGGTCAACCCCCCCCCCCCAAAAAAACCCTTTCTGGATATTGCAAGCTTTTGAAATATTTACAAAGGAGATATTCTCTAAAATTCCAAGAAAATTCTAGCAAGTCACACATGCATAATGTGATGATGTTGCAATGTTTCATACCAATCCAAATTGTTCTGGTTTAGAAAAATTCCCCAAAACCCTCTCTGTACAGAATCAAATTTGAACAACCCTACATTGTCAACTTTCTCCTTTTGCTCTCAAACCTTGTGGGCATGCTCTAAACCCTAAATGATGACACTACACCAAGTGGTGCATCAAGGAGAATAGTTTTCCATGACTAGATCTTGGAAAACTCATTTCTATTGATTTCTAGGGTTTACAAAAGTTGCATTGGCAACTTTGCCCAAATAAACTCAATCTTGGTGGAACCTCCTATTTTCTCAAGCCATTTGACCCTATCAAGCCTTATGACCAGGGGAATTCATATTCTTGCCCAAATCATCAACAAACACCTTCTGCCATTTTTCTAAAAACACCAATTTCACCACTTCCACTAATCTCTATGAGTTTTACTTTTTACCACAACCCCTCCTAGTCCCCCTCTAGCACCTGTATGCTTTTCTGCACGAGGAAGCAATGATGAAGGGGGGGGGGGGGAGAACCCCATTTTTCTTCTCTGGACAGTGGATTCCTCCCTCTCTCTCAGCCTCCTTCTCTCGCCTCAGCTTTCCAGAGCATCCAAGGCTCTCCCCAGCTTTTGCCCACGCCCCCTTATTCTGCCAGACACAAGTGGACGCGCGTGGACGCGGGAAAACCATGGATGCCGGCCAAAGTCGTGCTCTAGAGCGCCTAGTAGGGCACCTGACCATTGATGCCGTGTCCCCTAACCACCTTGAGCCTCCCCCGTGCGCCAGACGATGCCCCTCGATGTCCGCTCCACTCCAGCATGCCGCCCATTTGCTCCTGCGCCCTCCTCTCTCTCTCTTGCAGCTCATGCTAGAGCGCCGCCCCACTCGGCCAATGCTCGCGCCGCTCCTGTGGCCCACCCGCAGCTCGTCCCGCTCCTCCTCTCTCCCCCTGGCACCCTAGAACACTCCCACAAACACCCCCGAGCCCTCCATTCCCTCTCTAACAGCCACCCAAACCGACTCCGCGGTCGCCCGTAGGCCGCGCCCACGGTGGACCTCGGCGAGCTTATATAAGGCGACCCCGAGCCTCTCCATCACTTCCTGTCGCTCTCCCGCACTCCCAATCTACCTCCCGCACCACCCATTCGACTCCAGAGAAGCCCGAGCTCAAGATCGAGCTCGAGCTCCGCCGTCTCGGGTCGTTGGCGTCCACACAGTACATGTCTCCTCCTCCCCCGTTCTCTCCAGATCTGAAACCGCGCAGCGTCACTGACCCTTTCCTCTCTCTTCCCCGCTCTTTTTGCAGCCGGAAATGGCCGGAACCAGCAACGCCCGAAGCACCTCCGCCGCGTGACCTCGTCGCTGGCGAACCAGGCTACTCCGGCAACCACATCCACCACCCCCCGAACGGTGACGTCCCCCTGAGTCCAACGGTGCCACCCGCTCGACCTGCCGTGCCCTATAGCATCGCCGGTGAGCTCACCGACCCCTCTGCCGCGAGGTTAGAGATGACAGGTGGAGCCCACCTGTCATCCTGTCCTCTCCCTTGCCCCGCTCTCTCTCTCTCTGACGCTGGGCCCCGCCCGTCAGGTTTAAAATCCTGCGCGCGCGCCGCCCCGGCTCGACTGGGCCTCTTCCCCTCTGGCCCTGCTGCACTGCATCTATTCTGGCCAAGGAGGCACAGTGCCCTTTTCTCTTTTTCTTTCTCTATCTATTTTCCAAAGATTCCACAGGATTAAATATTAATCCAAATGGAATAATTCTAGTTCCTATATTCTTGTAAAAATCCCACCTATTTAATGGTGTAACTTTCATACATGCCCAAACTACTTTTCTGTACTGTTCAAATTTAAATTCAAATTTGAACGATCAAATCCTTGTTTGAAAACCCAATGCTCTGTCCCTGTAGCTCCAAATCCAAAACTAAAAATTTTCCCCTTCTAAGTTTTTCTCCTAGTATTTTACAAAAATAAATTGACATTTTTCTGAGCACTTTGACTTTTCTATTTTTATTATTGTCTTATTTTTCCATTGTTTTCTTGCGACGATTAGATCCCGTATTTGAAGAAGTTGCTCAAGAAGAAGAAGGAGAAGGATTTGAAGACCTTGAAGACCAAGCCAATCAAGGCAAGCACCCTTTTTCTGATTGTATGATGACGAAATATGACGGTGGTAAACTTGTTGTCAACCACCACATGATGCATACCCCTACTCATGACTTTACCTTATTCATGAATGCAATGTCAAAGACTAGTTGATGCATAATGATGCATGTGTACCATGAACGTTTCGTGGTTACATTCTTTGGAATACCCCATCGGGTGCCCCTAATGCCCTTGGGAGATGTTGAACTAAGGTCATCACTTGAGGAAGAAGTGGTGTACCAAAGAGAGATTTTGGTGTGTGCGTGTGTAAAATGATGGATTAGATTTATGTGTGATTACCATCCCAACCTTACATGTGCAACCACTCTACTCTTATATGGAAAAGGGTATTATTGATTACCTAGTTCGTGCTAACATGGATGCTCGCATTACTAGTGACAGGAGTGATTTGTGGTCACTCTTGGGATGGGGTCATGCCAGGTAGGGCGGCCATGACTGTTTTTACAGGGCACCAGACACACCATTGGTACCCCGTGCTTATGATATGTGATGAATATGGAGCGTTGCTCCACAAAAAGAATTTGTTTTGTGACAATTTTGGGCACGGGGGCTACTACCAATCGAGTGGGTTACTTGTTAGTCAAGGCTAGGTGAAAGGTAGTGATCGGGTGCTTCCCCCGAGTACTTGAGGTACTGCGGGATCGTGGATGACATGAAAGCTTCCTGGATCTTGTGGATAAAGTGCGCAACCTCTGCAGAGTGTCAAACTATTCGAATAGCCATGTCCACCGTCTTGGACAGTTTGGGAGGTTCTACTTAAACTATGTCTAGAAATTTTACAATCTTGGTGCATGTGTGGGTGGAAGAGAACTATTTGTGTCAAGGTGGTGGCTTGACATGTTCAATGATATGACATTGATTCAAACCCTATTTATGTTGATATATGTAACCTGTTCTCAAGGTAACCCATGTTCATTGATGCATACCTCACAAGTAGACATGACATTTCAACTAGCTTGAAGCTAGTTTGTTTTTTTGTTGTACAATTGCATTTTTGCCTTGATCCAAAACATGAGTTGCTTGCGAGTACATTCAAAGTACTCATTGGCTTTCCACTGGTTATTTCATTGGCCAGGCATGGAGGAACAGGAGTTCGAGGAAGAGTTCATTGGTGATGAACATGCGAACTAGGACGCTTTCCAGTCGGAATGCATTTAGGGTTAAGGCAAATGGCATGGGTTCTACTTATCGATGAAGATTTCCACTGGTTATGTTTCCCTGGAAAAAAATCATAAGGAGACTTTCAGGACGAAGCGCCGCCATCTCGAGGTGGAACCTGGGCAGGACCAATCTAGGGCTCCGATGGGGTTGTTCTGCCAGGGAAACATCCCTCCAGGAGGGGGAAATCACCGCCATCGTCATCGCCATCGATCCTCTCACCGAGAGGGGGTAAATATCCATCAACATCTTCACCAGCACCACTCCTCTCTAACCCTAGTTCTTCACTTGTATCCGATCTTTGTCTCAAAACCACAGATTAGTACCTGTGGGTTGCTTGTAGTGTTGATTACTCCTTGTAGTTGATGCTAGTTGGTTTATTCGGTGGAAGATCATATGTTCAGATCCTTAATTCTATTCAATACCCCTCTAATTATGAACATGAATATTATTTGTGAGTAGTTCGTTTGTTCGTGAGGACATGGGAGAAGTCTTGTTATAAGTAATCGTGTGAATTTGGTAGTCGTTTGATATTTTGATGAGATGTATGTTGTCTCTCCTCTAGTGGTATTATGTGAACGTTGGCTACATGATACTTCACCATTGTTTGGGCCTAGGGGAAGGAATTGGGAAGTAATAAGTAGATGATGGGTCGCTAGAGTGACAAAAGCTTAAACCCTAGTCTATGCGTTGCTTCTTAAGGGGCTGATTTGGATCTATATGTTTCATGCTATGGTTAGGTTTACGTTAATTCTTTTCTCATAGTTGCGGATGCTTGTGAGAGGGGTTAATCATAAGTGGGATGCTTCTCCAAGGAAGGGCAGTACCCAAGCACCGGTCCACCCACATTTAAAATTGTCAAAGTAACCAACATGAATCCTATGAGCATGATGAAAACTAGCTTGACGATAATTCCCATGTGTCCTCAGGAGCGCTTTACTTTATACAAGAGTTTGTCCAGGCTCATCCTTTTCTACAAAACGGATTGGGGCACCTTGCTGCACCTTGTTTACTTTTGTTACTTGTTACCCGTTATGAATTATCTTATCACAAAACTATTTGTTATCGATAATTTTGGTGCTTGCAGAGAATACCTTACTGAAAACCACTTGTCATTTTCTTCTGCTCCTCGTTGGGTTCGACACTCTTACTTATCGAAAGGACTAAGATAGACCCCTATACTAGTGGGTCATCACGGCTCTCCCCCAGTGCGAGGGCCCTTCAGCGGCGGTGTCCATACCAGCCGGATCTGCTACTGCTACTCCGGCTCTCGCTCGCTCGCTCGCGCTGCTGCTGCTGCTCTGGCCCTCGCTTGCTCGCGATGTTGCTCTACTCTCCCCCTTGCTCGTGCTGTTGCTTTGCTCTTGCTCTCGCTCACGCTACTGGTGCTGGTACATGGGCTGCTATAGCTACAGGAGTTGCTCCTCTAGCTCTAGTTCGCGTTGCTCCTCCAAGCACTGCTGCTCCGGCTACTATCTGCTATTGTGTTCCCCGTCGACCGCCTGCTGATTTAGACCACTGTTTCTCTACTACTAGTGCTCGAGAAGCCTAAACTACATGTGAAGTGCCTCTCTACAACCAGTGCGTTCATTTCGGCAGTAACATTCAGATCCACAGTAAATTTCAGTTTCGACAGTTAAGTCCAGAATGAATAGTTTTTACCTCATCTGTTGTAGTTAGGTGTTTTTTGTGATGTAAATTTAACATCTATCACTTTTTCGTAATGTATTTTACATCATCTATTGGAGATGCTAATAGAATCCTACTTGAGATTAATGATGTGTGTCTTGTATTGCTTCAGCCTCGACGTCTTATGGCTCACCGCAGCTGCTCCAACGACGGAACCATCGACCACAACAAAGCAGTGGTCTGGACGCCGTCTATAGATTACACGGATCTTCCTCCGCACCTCAGAGAGCCACCTCTACCTCAACTTCTTTGGCGAACAACACAATGATGCCGATGTCGACATGGCTACAGCAAAGAGGTTGTGTACTTGTCGCATCACTTATTACTCTACATTCATGTCCATCCATTAGTGCTATTTTGGTTAAATGGAAAAAACATAGCAATAGGAAATTTTCCTATGGCACTATACTATTCAATTATTCATGCATTTTGTTGAAAGGAATGGAGCAAAACATCCACCTAGACCTATAACAATGAATAGTATATCTGCCTATGTTGTTCATCTTGGGTGGGAAAGAAATAGTAAAGCAATCATCATGTGTCTTTTTATTAAATTAAAGCTATCATCAGCCTACTATCATTATTTTTGGATCCATCCACTGGTTGTTACCATCACCCTAGATTTCTGCATGCTCTCCTTACATAATCTCACTATATTTTACACTATCATGCTGAACATGTACAGAAAAAGAGAATAGTTTTGCGAGGTAATACAATTTCATGCGGACATCACTCCATGTTGGGTTCAATGGAAACCCCCCTCCCCCCCTCCGCAGATTGTAATCCAGAGGAAGATATCTGTTCTAAGGAGGATTCAGATGCAACTGACCACTCCTATTTACCCTCAAGGTGTTTGCTCTAACTTGGCATGATGATGTTAGTCATATCATGCATATGTTGCCTTGTAGTGCGTACTTTCGACATAATATATGTCATCTTCTTAGTTTAGACATGTTCTGTAATGCCACCTATTTAGTTTCTATATCATATATGGGAATTATGCTGTCTCATCTCTTTTAGCCAACCATAATATATGTGAAATATTAAATTGCCATCCTGTTTAACCAGGCATCATATATTTGATTGATATCTTGCCCATCCTTTTATTCATTACATTTCCATTTGTTGACAATGTTTGTACATTAAACTACTCTTCCTGTGAATCAACCATTTGAGTGGGTGATGGAAAAATCCAGAGTGAAAAGAAGGTCTTTAGAGCAGACAGTGCTATCTATCGAAGCAGATCTGTTGTTGGGTCCTAATAGCTCCTCAGAGATGGGTTCAGAGACAGATGACCAGTCCTATTCCCCCACCGAGGTGTATGCTCTAACTTGGCATAGTTATACTCCTCATATCATGCATATGATGTCTTGCATTGCATAGTTTAGACATCATATACACAATATTCAACACCATGTGCTTAGTTCAGACATCATATATGTGAATGCCCTCTACTTAGAATATAAATCACATATGTGAATTAAATCATGTGATCCTGACTACTTAGATAACATGTATGTGAATTATGTCATACGAACCTGTTTACTAAAGACATCATATGATTTTCGCATGCCATCCTATTTAGTTAGTCATCATATCTTTTAATTATGTCATGCTATGCTATCCAGTTTAGATAGACATCATTTATGTGAAATTATGTCATGCTATCCTTTTTATTAAACAATATACATGTCAACTATTTCATGCCCTCTTTTTTCCACACTATCTATTGCATCTGTCTCTAATAAAATGTCTGTACATTCAACTATGATTCCTGTTTATTGGCCATTTGAATTAGAGCGGGTGATGGCAGTATCTAGCAGAGTAAAAACATGGTCTTCAAATAAAATAGTGCTACCTCTTGGTGGAGATTGCACCCTGGTTGTGCATGCACGAGAACCAGCCCTACTACACTACACATAACCCAGACTCTCGTAGATTGTACCCCTACTACGATGGACAGAGAACCAGCTTCACCCAATCTAACCCCAACCACAAAAGATAGTAACCCAGTTCCTGTTGACACAACACCATCTCCACCATAGTGCTCCCAAACAAGAGCAGTTAGTAAGGCAGCTCCAGTGCCCAAAGCACCAATACTACCACGGCAAACCCCAACTTCACCAGTTAGTACACCTATTCCCGTGGAGGAAGCACAACCATCCATTTGTAGTTTAGCATCTATCATATTTGATGTTGTTAAATCCTATGTGCGTATCTTCCCATCATGGAAATATTACACTGAAGATGAAGGAAAGTGCCAGTTGCAGGTGTTTGACCAGGAGTTATGTGTAAGTAATGTTATTCATGGCAATTACTTTGCTTTGTCCCATACATTCTACCTCCACGATGGTTATATAATACATCAAATTTCCCATTTTTCTCTATAGAGAAGGACCGATTTGGAAACTCAGGATGAGGTAATCTGTGCTAATACCACTGCTATCTTCAATAATGCTTGATGGCAGTATTGGAATTACCTGAACGAAAGGTACTTCAGTGGTAAAGAAACTCATAAAATTCCCCTATGTTCTCCTAAGACACATTTATTGGCCGATGATTGGGAATGCCTTGTTTTGTACTGGTCCCGAACCAAGAATGTGGTAAAGTCTATGAGCTCATTTTTTATTTTTTTTAAGTACTATATGCCTACATCTTACTGTACTCTGTTCATGTAGAACAAGTGCTTAAACATGAAGAACAATTGTTCTCATTTAAGATTCCATTGCTATCCTGCATACTGCTTTGCTCTTGTATCACTGTATTTACTCATATAAACTTATTTTTAAATTGAAGGATCCAATAAAAACTCCAATGGCACAACAGGTATGTTTACGCATGTTTCTTTAACAGGTTTGCTCTTATAAATAGCTTTCTTAATTTTAATTTTAATTGTGTATACAGTTGACTTCTCATATCATGCACATTACTAACATCGCAACAGAGCCAATAGTGTTGTTGTACATGTAGACCTGTGGTACCCATCTGAATCTTGTTGTGCCGTGTAGTTTCCCACGCTTTATATTCTTTCAGTGTTGCTTTGTCTTGAACTGATATGATTTTAACCGTGTCACTATTTTGATTTGGCAAGACAATGCAGTGACCATAGGACATAGATATATGTTTGCTTGATGATTTTATTATGTACTACTTGGCATTAGAAGACTTGGTAGTTTAATGCTGTCCACCTTACTAATGAACTGGTTCACCAAAATGAGTTTCATATACTAGTACATGCTAAACCTGTTATGTGTCTGCTTGTTTCTCCTTTTAGAATGCTGACAGAATATTGGGGAAGAGTGCCTTATTAAGCAAAGGTAAAGGAAGTAATGCATATAAGGTTCAGGATAGTGAGACATCCTTGTTGGTCTCCAACAAAGCTGATAAAGCAGCTAAGGAAAACTATCTTGAAGACAGTGAGACAATCCCAAAGTCTTGTCTTGGTTTAGTGTTCGAGTTACTAGCCACTACTGCTTGCACAAGCAATTCAAACTCACTGTTTGAATCAGTTCGTTTTCTTGACTCTCAACTACTAGCTGAAAGACATCGATCAGCTATGCTATGACAAGAAGTCGAAGGACTGAGGAAGTCACTGGAGCATTCAGATGCATAATTTCTGGTGCAACCGCAAGCGTTGGACGATTTTAGCGCTAAACATGGCAAAGCTAATAAGCTTGCTAAGCTTATTGCCAGCATGGTGGATACCCCAGATAACATTTCTTGAGCTCTTCTAAAGTTGTTTCAGTTATGGAATTGTTTGGCTGCCGTGTTTATTTGCACTGCTGGCCAATTTAGATGGCTAGTGTACGTGATATGCTGCTTTGTTCCCTATATTTGCACTAGTGGTGAACTTTGATGCCCAGTGGATGTAATATGTGTAATAGCCGTAATTGCCTAGCATTAGTTGCTTGCTTACTTATTTCCTTATTTTCTTGTTTAGTTGTTTTCTTGTAGTCACTGCAGTTCTTTTTCCGCATTTTTCTAGTGGCCACAATAACCTATTTTTATAACTAGGCCACAATAACCATGGAAACACATGGACAGTTGTAACCATGGTCCTGCTACCTTTTATAGTGACCATGGCCCTCCATGGGCTGTATGATCCATGGGCCTTCTACGGGCCGTGGGATCCATGGGCCTTCTACGGGCCGTAGCACCAATGTGCTTTCTACGGGCCATAGGATCCATGGGCCTTCTACGGGCCGTAGGATCCATGGGCCTTCTATGGGTCGTCTAATCTATGGGCCTTCTACGGGCCGTATAATCGTTTCACCAAACATGGGTCGTAATATTCGTGGACCAATAATGGTCTGCAAAATGGGACAGAAACGGGCTACAGTGCAAATCATATGTTTTATTCCCCGAACATAATGGGCCGTTAATATGACGTATTTGATGACACTATGAAAACAGCCCAACGGGTTAACATGCCACAAATAGGCCAACTATAACCACGGGCTGAATTTGGCACACAAGCGGAACATGCCAGTAACGGGCTGTAAGTAATCGAATTCTGGAAATGAGCCCAAGAATAAATGGGCCCTTAGAAGGCTGAAAGTTAACACGGGCTGGAAACGGTCGATGGAATAATGGGTCTTTAATGGGTATAAAGCAACACACTCTTCATAACGGGCCAGTTTCATCTCGGGCCCTTAATGGGCCTAGAGTTACAAAGGGCCTCCTATGGGCCGAAAGACGTCATGGGCCATACATGGGCTGGAAGTTACACCGGGCTAGAATCATATTGGATGGCCCAGATGATGCTACTGGGCCAAATTCGGGTAGGCCGTGAAGGGCCATGAGTTAGCGTGCTGTAAATGGGCTATATGCGAACATGCCGTTAACAGGCTTTCCATGGGCCGGCCCGCTACCTTTTGACCAAGTCAAACGGGCTGGCCTTTTCACTTGAATGAGCCTCTATTGGGTCATGCCACATGTCAACATATCATATGCGCCTTCGGTCCAATGAATGGATGCCATCTGTCCCAATGGTGAGCCGACATGTGGTTCCGCTGGCCATTGAGAATTTTACACGTGGAAAATCCCCATTGGTCCGGGCTGTTAACGGGATTTTGGATCCAAACTGGAACCCGATAGCTTAACGATGACCTGTTATGGTGGATGCCACATGTCGGTCACCCTTAACGAAAGCACTTCTACGACACGCGATTCATCATCATGGAAGTGGACACTTCCGTGATGATAATTTTGGTAATGTCATGGAACACTTCTACGACATCACAGGTATGACTATCTTGATTCTGTCATAAAATCTTCATGGATGTACATGCATGACAGAAAACGTGACGTACTATGACAAACAAGTATTGTTAGGGAAATATACACGGGTACATGTTTTCCCCTGACTCATCCATGGGCCAACTAAGAATAGGACAGAGTGAGCAAGAGACCAAGAGACTCGAAGAACCAGCTAACAAATCAGAAGGAACCAAGATTGAGGCAAAAGGACCAGATGTTATCAAGAGAGAGGCCTCCTTTGTCGGGCAAGCAAGTCCGTCAAGGGGCGAGGCCACCCCCATAAGAAGAGGACCCATGTGCCCCGGTAGGGCCTGCCGGGGGTCACGGAGGCCAGATCACCCCACCGACTGCTCCACCATGACCCACGTCATGGATCGGTGCAGTGTCAAGATGCAGGATGATTAAGTGGCAGCCATTCACCACATGGCGGCCACTTCCTACCAGGTGAACCCACAAACAACACCCGTCCAGTGACGTGTCAAGCGAGAAGGCGTGGAGCTGGCGAATTAGCCTGGAAAGCCATGTCGGGCGACCAACAACGTGACACTAAGTGGCACATTAAATGCATGATGTCAGCCTGCAGAGTTAGGTATGATAGCACTGTTTGCTATCATATCAGTGTCTAATGACTAGTTTGCCATTGTGGTAACCCCTTGATCTATAAAAGGAGGCCCATGGCAACGATTCAGGGGGTGAGGAGTTTAGATCATTCACAGCCCCGTACGCGCGTAGTCGCCACTACCCCAAAGCAACCCCTGCCGGGCAAGTGTACTACACACCACCACCACCCTTTTCCATCAATCCACCAAAGCCGGAGTAGGATTTTATGCCTCGTGGCGGCCCGAACCTGGGTAAAACTGCTTGTGTGATCCTTGTCGCGTTGCCTCGCATTGGTCTGCTCTTTGTGCAACGCAACTCCCCCCTGCCATACTATCAAGGGGGCGTCCTGGTCCCATAGGTTGCCGTGGTTTCTCGCGACATCTTTGGCGCGCCAGGTAGGGGAGGACCTCGCGCGAACCTGAAGACGTGAGTAGCGCGTCATCTTCACCTCCATCTGCGTCGTCGACGACGCCACCGGCCGTGGAGCCTGTGGGGGCGCGGAAGCAGAGCGGGCCCGTCCCTGCACCACCTTGCTAGCCTCCACGCCTCGCCGTGGCCACGATCACGACGATAATCCCCGCTAGATGCAAGAGACCCATCTCAGCGGCCCATATGATGCATCCACCTTTTATGCGCCGCTCCAAGAAAGAAGGCAAAGCCTGCGGACGAAAGCTTCCTCCTTCCCATCTCTTCCCTTCGCCAGCAGTCGAATTGCTTCAGCCCCGGCAACATCGGCGTCGATGACTACCGCGCCATGCTCGGTCCAGTATTCGCCCTGCTTCCTGAGCGAGGTGCTGGTACGAGTCTGTCGGTTGATGCCCCAGCAAGCCCATTTCTGCAAGGATGTCTGCGTCGGCACGATCCGCGCACTGGCGGCCGCTGGACTGACCAACAAAGAGAAGAGGAAGAGCGAGGGGGACCATAGAAGCTCGGCATTATACTTTGATGCCCACCAACCGCACTTGCCGTGTAACATCCCAAAATTCTAAATTTTGGAATGTTATATTAATTAAGTAATAGTGATTTGTTGTGTGAAATTGAGTGAATAAAAGGACTTTCTCAAACTTTCACCTTGCACTTATGATCCCCATGAATTCATATTCATTTCAACACAAACCCCTATAGTGAAGATGATATGCCTTCTTCCATTTAAATAAATTAAAGGGATTTGAAAATGATTTGAATTCCATTTGAAATAGTTTCAAACTAGGTAATTCATGCCACCCAAAGAATTTCATTATGGAAGATAACATGACTTCTTCAAAATTGAAATAGAGTGGGAAGTAGGAGGCCACATTCAAAATGGCATTTGAGCCACTTTTGGAAATACTCCATATGGGTTTCAAAATCTTTTCCAAATATATTTTCAAACCTAAATAAAGAGAGAAGGTAATAGGACTCCTTCAATTACTGGAAATAAAAATGGGAAATGAATGTTGGAACCAATTCCAAATGGTTTGAAAAATATTTGAATCCAATTAGAATAACCATTTTGGATTTTATTGAATTTTTCTTTATTTGATTTTTTTAAAAAAATTCTCCTAAAAAAATAAATGGAAAATAGGGTAAAATTGTTCCCTACAGTAGAAAAGTGGATAAAACTAAATTTGAAATCATTTTGGTATTTTAAAAATGATTTTTATTGGGTTTTATTGCACCAGTAGCACTATTTAGTTTATTTGAATTTTTGTAGATTTTAGTTGACTATAAGAAATAGTTCATATTGTAGGAATTGTTTTTCTGAAAATTTTGATATATAATATGCCTATTTACAATTTTATTTTTTATTCAGTTATCCTTTTTTGTTTCTATTAAAAAAAATTGTGCATGCTATCGCCCACAGGCGATGCATAATAGCATCTCACGCCCCATAATTTTTTTCCTAAATGGGCCAGGCCCAGCCGACCTTTTTTCTTTCGAGATATTTTATTCTTCTTCCTTTGGCGAAAAAAATTTGCAGAGCATACGCGTGCAGCCAGCCGATTGCCTTTAGGCCCGTGCGAGGCGCTTAGCTTTTCTCCTCTGTTTCATTTATTTTCGTCTTCTTTTAGTTCCACATTGCCTAGCATTTCACCGCTAAACCTCTTTTCCACCTATAAATATAGACCCAATGTACCCCAAAAGGCATCCACTGGGGGTTAAATCAATATTTTGATTTGACTAACTTCACAAAAGAAAAATATATTTCTTCTCTCCGGCAGGACTTCTCGAAGTTGTCTCCTCTCTCCGAAGTTGTCTTTTCTCTATCTTATAAAGGTATCTTTATTCGTATTTTTTTATACTTCCATAGCTTATTATTTTTAGATTAGTGTATGCTACAATAATTAGATTCATAAATTAGTCCCTGTATTTACGTTTTAAGACTAGAATTCTTTTAGCCATAGATCTTTTTCTTCCGTAAAACAGCTTGATCCTGATTTTTCAAATAGCCATAACTTTTTACTCGTTCGTCCAAATTAGACGAAACCAACGCCAATATTTTCATCCTCATTCCACCTATCTAATGAATCTATGAAATAATTTATTTGCAACATTCAAATTTCGAAATTTGTTTAGACTCATAATCAAATTTCTTTCGATCATATCTTTTTATCCATACCCCTGTTTCCGATGAACCCAACTGCATCAGATTCGTATTTAAGTACTCTTTCCGTTCGCACAATTAGTGTCATCTTTCCAACATAAAATTTTGACATTAGCCAGTTACTCCACTAGTCCACCAAAGAGTTGTTACAAAACATTCCAAGGAGATTCAACGCTATGTTGAATTACTTGATCTGTTATTTTCAATCTAGTAATTCTTTTTCCTACATTTTCATATTGACTTCCTACATCTAGTAGCATCATTAGTTTCAACTTTTGATCTTTTCAAATTTGAACGATTCAATTTGAATTCGAAGCTTCACTTGATCATACCTTGTAAACTGTTGCACTTTTTCAATAGGTTCCTTTTTCAAATTGAATCCCTAGACATAATCTAACATCTTGAGCCATCACCACACTTTTCAACGAAATTAGGATCTGATCTGGCAAAATAATTTGATTTGGTTCTTTTGGAGTTTTTGCTATCTTCCGTTGCATTTTTTGGGGTCTATGAGTGATTGCTTATGTGTGCAAATAATTGCTTGCTTATGATAGATTGATCGGAGTGTGATGAGTAGAACTATCAGAATTATGATTGCGAAGAAACTTCATCAACAGTACAAGGCAAGTTCACACATTGATCATATTTTCAATACCCAAATTTTACTATGCATTGCATTCACCCTCAAAGATTGCATGAGTAGGATTGGGAATTGTGCATTGCTATGTAGTTCATGAGGTAGGAACCTATGACCTTTGATATAGCCCGGGAATTTTCATTGTGTCATATGTTGCTTAGCCATGCTCGTAGATGGGGATTGGCATGTGAGATTCATGCAAGTTATGAGAGAAATAATAACTAAGGGAAAACTAAGGTGGCAACTTTAATACACATATGGGTGGAATGGTTGGGGTACCCCGGAGAAACTAGTGGCTTGCCCGGGGCACCTAGAGAAACCAGTGCTTGCCGAAGGGAATCCCGGAGTACCCGTGTGATCACCCTACGGAATGCCACCCACGCTCAAAGGGATCATATGTATTTCATGCCTGGAAACTTCCATGTGCAGCCACAAGCCATTATCGGCTCTGGCATAGTTGAGTAATTTGTGTGATCTCTTGAAGAGGTGGACTAGCAGATGTAGGGGAAAGTATGTGTACCGGTCTACCCAGTAAAGAGTTAATGCTTCAGAAAGACTATGTGTCGATCATCCGATTCTCAAACATCAGGCAGTGCAAGGACTTCAATGGAGGTGATCGAGTGTTGTGGGGAAAAGTGCGCAAAACTCTGCAAAGTGTACAAAGTAATCATGGTTAGCCATGTCCCTGGTTGTGGACAACTTTGAGTATCTAGAAGTGGATTATTGGTTGATCTCATCAATCTATTTAATTAATGAATTTGGGTTATTATTTATACTTGGTAATCTTGAGATTTGAGTTGGAGGAACCTTCTCAATATTGGCATAAACTTGGTAGTAAAAATAAAATTTATTCCCTTATTGTAGGGGAAAAATAGCTTTATGCAAAATTAAACTTAGAGCCTCAACCAACCAAATATGCATGTAGTGATAGATATTGTTCATCATTATTCTACGGTGTGAAATTGCCAGTACATTCAATGTACTGACCTACATGGCTGCAACGTCTCATATTGCAGGAATCTTACGATGAGTAAGTGATACGTTAGGGTTATGATGTCTACAGTCAACTTTGTCATTGGTGTTGTTGGGACTCTGATAATCCCCAAGTGCAGGGAATCATCATAGAAATTCCCAAAGGTGGAAGTGATAAGTATGGAGTGTTGAACCCACAAGGAGCTAAAGTTAAGATCAATATTCTCTCAAGTCCTATCTGCCACTGATACGACTCTACTTACACCGAATGTTTGCTTCCAACTAGAAACGAGAAATAAAACTACGTTGCAGGTGTGAAGAGGATAACTTTGCATGGTATCGGAGAGCTAAAATATAAAATTAGGTGTTGTTATCATAAAGTTAGAATATTATAAATAGCGAGTGTGGAATAATGATGGGTCGGTGTGCAGAATTGTCCTAGGCAATTGTTAACAAGACCGGTAGTTATTATTGCAATTTCATATGAGGGAGAGGCATAAGCTAACATACTTTCTCTTCTTGGATCATATGCACTTATGATTGTAACTCTAGCAAGCATCCACAACTACTAAAGATCATTAAGGTAAAACCCAACCACAGCATTAAACAATCAAGTCCCCTTTATACCATACGCAACAACCCCCTTACTCGGGTTTATGCTTCTGTCACTCAAGCAAACCACTATAAGTGAATCATAAACGTATTGTAACACCCTGCAGCGGGAATTCCTCACGCTTGCCACTACAAGAAATATGTCAACTTGCGACCATCTCTATTGGTCACTGAAAGGTCATTGTTTTTCATTTGCGACCTTTTTGTGACCAAAAACATAAGGTCAAAAGTTGGCGTTCGTAAACTGGAATTAACGACCTTCTTCGGTATAAGGTCGTAGACGTTTACGACCAAAACAAAAGGTCGTTGAACCCATGACCTTTTGTTTTGGTGGCTGGCTGTCTGCCTAGGCCACGTCGGATCCGACGTGGCAATCTGAAGTGGCAAAATTGCAACCAATTGAAAAGGTCGTTACTTAGAATCAGCCCGGTCCATTTCGGTGCTTTAGATGGGCCGAGCCCATTAATTCAGCCTTTTTAATATATATATTTTCTGTTAATTTTAACTAGCTACATGGGCCTGGCCCAGCAATTCTACCTTTTTAATTTCTTTGCCTATCCCTTTTGACATATTTTTTTTGGTTTTATATATTTCTGGGCCATTTCTTTGCTGGGCCTCTCATGTTTTCCCCTCAGAAATAATTGTTCAATATATCTTGGGCTAGGCCGAAATAATTGATCCAATCCAACTTCTTTTATTATGCCATTGACATTACAACACATCACACTACAAGTTATCTTGGGCCTAGCCCAGTTCTGATACATTTTCAAACCAACATGGTGTATTATAGGAGCCCAAAATATCTTTACATGCATTCATTCTAGCTGTACATATCTTTATTTCCAAGGAACCAGTAAGCACCAAACAAAACTATTCTATAGCAAACAAAAGAGAAAAGATGACAAGACATCATAGAAGTTCCTATTGTCCTCCTCCTTCAACATTTGAAAACCTTCACCTGGCAGTAGATCAATAGTGAGTAAGAAACAATACATCAGCAAAAAAATGTTCAGATGAGTGAAAAAATAATAGTCATTACACATGGTATTCATGTACAGATAGTAAGTCATGGATCCATTACACATAGTTTTTGTGTTGTGGACTATCTTCATGCAATTGCTACTTGGTAAGGCATTACAATGCTCCAGGAAGTGTACCACACTACAGTCAGCAGTCTACAATATGCACAGCTAGGAATTGTAAGTCACATTGCATATCCACACCAGAAACTAAGTCAAACATGCATGCTAATAATCCACTGTCCTGTAGTTGTGTCAAACCCACCAGCATCAGTATTCAGTAGTACTCAGCCAATGACAGTAGAAAAATGTACTACCTCATCACCCATTTCGCGCAGGTGCTTGATGAAGTTCTAGAACTGGTTCTTGTACCCAGAGATGTAGCTGCAAACATGAATGGAAGACGCATGAAAAATAGTTCACATATACTAGGAAATTAACAGAATATTTTATTTGACTAGTGCCGTCAAGTTACACCAATTCACGACAAGGAGAAGAAAGGAGCATCACACGACATATTTATGTAAGACGGTTGATTATTCAGAGAAGTTAAACTAAGTGCAGGTCACCCAAAACTGAATTTCTTGCAATCCAAACAACACAAACAGCAGGGAGATGGTTGCATACATACAAATCCATGTGGTAGCAGCAAAATTGACCAATCTGGACTGCATCTTGTCTATTTGGTACTAACTAAATGAAAAAGTTGGACTTGTTCATACAAATCCCTCTTGAATTCCTTGACACAACTAGGATTTGCATCAAATATTCCTTAATTTAGGATGCTACCAGCCATGGTGGGTCGTCGTGGCCGTGCTTGATCTCAGGCAGGACCTCTTGGTCACACTAGGGGCAAAGGAGCAGGCCTCGCATGCCCCTCCTCCTCGAGCAGAGCAGGGCCGACGGCTAGGTATGCCCCTCATCCTCATCCTCCTTTAGCAGGGAAGCATCTGTTACAATTTGTGTTAAAATCTCGTAGGAGTTCAAAGGCTGGAAACAATTGTCTAGTTAGATTGTCAAAAAAGATCAAGTAATACCAAAAAGAACAGAATCCTGGTCTTAGCAAGCATAGTACGCTTGAGCAAACATGCAAGCCAGCAAACAAAAAAGATACGTACTAGACTTGGGTGTACGAGATCAGTTACTGGAAAAGTTACACCAGGTCAGATTATCGAAGAAAGGTTCAACCAGCACCATATTCTTCTATCCAGGACCAAGTGATGTGGCGCAAGAAGACATATCTGTACAAATACTTGACTAACACTATGATGTTTTATCTGCGCAAGAAGAAATACATATCCAGCAATCCTAATTAATAGTGTCAAACTGTAGCTATAAATAGCACATCAGCAGCAGCATAATATCAGAGATGTGATGCCACCGTTTACTAGTGCTAATGAAAATTGCTACACCAATTTTGACTAGCAGGTAAAGGTTCCAGCAATAGTTTGGAAATCTATAAACAGAAGACTGAGGCAATGGTTGCTTGGTACTTTTCCTATTTGAACATCAACCTTTCGCACTTTAGTACAGCCCATAATGAACATGAACATCAGAATAGTTCAGAAGGTGGCAAGTGTTGGCCGTACCTGCGGTGAGCATGAGTATGTTGACGTCCATGATGCGCCGCCGGAGCGCGGCGACGCTCCTGAGCACGATCGGCGGCATGCCAACGGGCGCCCTCGCCACGGCAAACCACTTGAGCGGCCTCCAGAAGTGCTCGAAGAGCGAGACCACCAGAAGCACCCCGCAGACGAGCACGTAGGGGCTTGGCCATTTGTTGGACACCTTGCTCTGGCCGGCGCCGCTGTATGCCCTCACCGACGCCTCCAGCCTCGCCCCGTTCAGCTATCTGACTGTTCAAAAAATGATACACTTCAGAACTTGCAGTTTCAGAGAATATAGTGAATCAATAATGGCTACGTAAGTATAGTAATTGTGAAATTCATAATTCCATACTATAAGAATAATCAGGAATAAAATTGTGAACGAGGAGATTTGGCAAAAAAAATCTAAACTAAAAATCAGTATAAAAACCAAGGCCAGGACTACACGGCAGACTCCACTCTCGCGGGGAAAAGCAATGATGCTACGCAAGAAATTCTTGAACTTAATCCGTACTACATGCACAAAGTAACTGGAGAGACATTGTTTGCACAATCCCATCCGATCTTCTGAACCATACAAGAGGAGACTGAATGCCACTGAAAGAACATCAGTGACTTGAAAAGCAATACAGCGGACGGAGTTAACATATGCTATTTGTTCTGGTCAATACAGCGGACTCTATAAAGAACTATTTTGACCATGGAAGTTAACATGCAATACAGCGGACGGAGTTAACATGCAATACAGCGGACGGACTTGAAAAGCAATACAGTGGACTCTGTAAAGAAATATTTCTTTGCAGAGGGAAGGAATACTTGATTGTAGTTCCGGTCAACTATGGATTTGACTCCACAAGACAAATGGTGGTTATGGTTCAACTATGGATCATTGCATCAGTAGCTTGTAGTTACATGTTCACGATGCAATGCGTGCATCTTGTCGGCTAGCTAGTGGAGTGACATGTTTGTAATGGCAGTTTGGTACTATTGGCTGTAGAAATATGGGAAGAACACATTCAGGGTTGGAGGTCAGACACTTGCACGCCCATCTCCAAGGTTGGCTGCTAGTGCTCCATTGATTAATATATGAAATTTGAAAGGGGCTAATCTGACCATCAACCTAAACATTCTTAACTACTCCGTAAATAGAGTAGCACGAAATCTGGACCTGACCATGGCCGGAACACACACACACACCTCTGACCATGACCTTCCTTCCATGGCGATGGCCTCCTCCTTGACTTATTCCATGGTGATGGTGATGGCCTGCAAAAATCAACTGTGCAAATCCAATGAACAAATCCATAAGAAGAAGAAGAAGAAGAAGAAGAAGAAGAAGACAATGAGGGGAAGGAGGGGGTGAGGGAGTCCTGGATTAGGGGGTATCCGGACAGCCGGACTGTGTACAACGTCTGGACTATTGAATCGTGAAGATACAAGACTCAAGACTTCGGCCTGTATCCGAATGGGACTCTCCTTGGCATGGAAGGCAAGCTTGGCGATCCATATATTGTCTTTCCTTCCCTGTAACCAACTCCATGTAAACCCTAGCCCTCTCCGGTGTCTATATAAACCGGAGAGGTTGGTCCTTAGAAGGCCGATCACAATAACAATCATACCATCATAGGCTAGCTCTTAGGGTTTAGGCTCTACGATCTCCTGGTAGATCTACTCTTGTACTACCCATATCTTCAATATTAATCAAGCAGGAAGTAGGGTTTTACCTCCATCGAGAGGGCCCAAACCTGGGTAAACATCTATGTCCCTTGCTTCCTGTTACCATCAGCCTTGACAAACAGATTGGGACCCCCTACCCGAGATCTGCCGGTTTTGACACCGACGTTGGTGCTATCATTGAGAGTTCCTCTGTGTCATCGCAACAGGGCTTGATGGCGCCTCCAATCGTCAACAACACGGTCCAGGGCGAGACTTTTCTCCCCGGATATATCTTCGTCTTCGGCGGCTTCGCACCGCGGGCTAATTCGTAGATCGACAGCTATGCCCCGGCCACCAGGTCAGGTTCGGAAACTTGAACTACACGGATGATATTCGCGGAGACATGATCTTCGACCGATTCGGGCCTGCACCAGGAGCACCGAACAGTCGCGATCAGTACGGCTTAGACTCGCTGTCAGATGATGCTTGGGATATCACCCTGGCACAAGCCTCGGATCAAAATCCGGGGCAGGTTGCGGTGCCTAAGGATGGAGGGCTGGACCCTACACCGCAGGTTGTACCCTGATCGGTGATGGAGCCGAACACAGGCCTCATTTCTGAGGAAGCCTGTGACTCCGGACCCCCGGATTCGTATCCGGATGTAGGTTCCAGTCCGCGCGTTCCCGAGCCCGTCGAGCCAGGTTGGGCTCCGGTAATGGAGTTCACCGCAGCGGACATCTTTCAGCTCTCGCCCATTGGCGACATGCTGAACTCATTAAAGTCTCTCTCTTTGTCAGGAGGCTTTGGGCCGAACTATGTCCGCCTTGTGTGGGAAGCAGACAACGACGGAATTCGTTGCCCACCCACAACCCACTTCATTGCCACGGTCGATGATTTAACCGACGTGCTTGACTTTGACTCCGAAGACATTGACGGTATGGACGACGATGCAGGAGAATTACAGGAGCCACCGCTCATAGGGCGGTGGACGGCCACCTCCTCATACGATATATATATATGGTGGACACTCCGAAGGAAACCAATGGCGACGAGGCAACGGAGGATAACCCCTCAGGAAGAAAAGCGAAGCATGGGCATTGTTGGCGCCGCTGCAAGCCCCGCCATAGCAATACCGGCCCCTGAGACGAAAGCAGTCCGGATGGCACCGAAGAGGAATATAACCCTAACCAGCCCACCTTAGAGCAGGCCGAACAGGAAGACGAGCAAGTCAGCCCAGAAGAACAGGCAACGGACGGATACCCGGAGGAGGACAACTACATGCCCCCCTCTGAAGACGAGATTAGCCTCGGCGACGACGAGTTCAGCATGCCTGAGGATCCCGTGGAGCAGGAGCGCTTCAAGCGTCGGCTTATAGACACTGCGAAAAGCCTGAAGAAGAAGCAGCAGCATCTCCAAGCTGATCAAGACCTGCTCACAGACACATGGGCTGAAGTCCTGGCAGCCGAGGAATACGGACTCGAGCGCCAAACGGCTGACCGGCCACCCCATGGCCGGGATAAAACGGGATATCAGCCCGAATACAAGCCCGCACCCCCACACCGATACACTATGGCCCAGGGCAATAGGCAAGACCTGCAAGATATTCTGGAAAACAAAGCAGGACAGCCAAGATCGATCTACGGATCGTGGGGGCGCGCCCTAGTGCGCGACGATAGCCGTCACGCCGGATACATTATCAACAAGTCCGGCCGGGCCGAACACGGCGTAGCCACATAGCCCAGCACGGAGGCGCTGCACACCCCCTCTGCTTCACTGATGAAGTGATTGATCATGAATTCCTAAAGGGTTCAAACCCGTAAACATCGAATCATACGATGGCACAACAGACCCCGCAGTATGTGTCACGACCGGTTTTCCGGGGAATAAATTTCCAGAAAATACCGCCGTGCTCATCAGCCCCAGGATTACTGTTAGCTGATGAGGCTCCAACTTGAGACGGAAATTCCAAGCAAAATACAAAATAAGTGGTACAAGACCATTCTGGCCTGTGAGTACAACAAATGATTTCTAGTGGTTGATGGCGGAAGCGGTTTATGGATCATCAGTGTCTATGGGACTCCATTTCCCACAGGAACAGCTGACCAGGTTAACTCCTATCTCCGCGAGGCTGCTATCTCCGTTGCTTAGGTTCCGGGGCTGTCATCGCGTCGCTCCTCTCCGTGCAAAAAATCTGGCCAAGACAATAGCCAGGGACAAGCCAGTGAGTACTTTGAATGTACTCGCAAACATTATGAACACAGGTATAATATAACAATGATGTGCTGAAAATATTTTATGCTCATGACGTCAGTCACAAAAGATAAATAAAACTCTGATGCATGCAAGCAAGTTCTTTATAAAATTGCAATAACATAGTAGTATTAAAATTTATGAAATAAATAACAAGCAATTCCACAGTCGGGCGTCTTAGCGACACCACATAAAGGGATTTAAAAGAAATGCCACAGTGGGGCGTCTGAGCGACACCACATAAAGGGTTTTAAAAGAAATACCACAGTCGGGCGTCTGAGCAACACCACGTAAGGGCTTTAAAAGAAATGCCACAGTCGGGCGTCTGAGCGACACCACATAAAGGGCTTTAAAAGAAATGCCACAGTCGTGCGTCTGAGCGACACCACATAAAGGGCTTTAAAAGAAATGCCACAGTCGGGCGTCTGAGAGACACAACATAAAGGGCTTTAAAAGAAATGCCACAGTCGGGCGTCTGAGCGACACCACATAAAGGGCTTTAAAAGAAATGCCACAGTCGGGCGTCTGAGCGACACCACATAAAGGGCTTTAAAATAAACAATCATAGTGAATATCCCGGAGGTAGAACCATCCCAGAGATACTCGATGATAACAATAATATCACGGGTTAGTCAACAATAATAATAATCATAATTATCACAAGTCACCAGTAGTATTCCAGTTCTGGTTTAACAGTTTCACCTCCGAAGAACGACACTAAGACCAACACTTGACCCATCCCAGACTGTAATCCTTAACCATGGACACGGCTATTCGAATAGGTTTAATCTCCGCAGCGGGTGTACTCTTTGTCGGTGTACTAAAGTAGGGGTACCTTAGTATCCCGAACTTGTGCACGGGCAGTCGCAGTGACCCGCGGCAGGGCTTGCCGGGCATCCGCCAAGATCCTCCACGGCTACTTTGATGTCGTTCAAGATCGAAGTACTCAAACTAAGGCCCCGGCAAGAGGAGCTTGCCGGGAAGGCCAACCAAGGCCCCGGCAAGAGAAGCTGGCCGGGAAGAATACAAGGCCCCGGCAAGAAGAGCTTGCCGGGAAGGACAAAGGCCCCGGTAAGAGGAGCTTGCCGGGAAGGCCAGCCAAGGCACTTCAAGAAACTTGCCGCAACGCCCCGCGCGTCCCGGCAAGGCCCGGCGAGCGGCAAGCTTGCTGGTGCGACAAGACGAGGGCCGCGGCAAGGCGCTTGCCGCGGCAAGGCTGCCACCCTGCGCCCACGCTCCAGCGCATCCGACGACGTGTCGCCACAAGATCGCTCCTGGTGCACGTGGCGGGTAGCTGTGCAGCATGGCGGTGCGAGGTGGCAAGCGAAGCTGACAAGGAGGCCATCCTGGCGATCGGTGGCGCCTCTAACGGTCGTTTCCTTGCACTGTTGGGGCGACCGGACGGGCATTAAATGCCCTTGTCCCCTGCTGTCAGAGTTAGGTAGGGTACACTGTTGGTAGTAGATGTACCAACCCGCATTTTTACCTTTCTACCCCTCTTTCTACGTTGCCACCTGTCGGTGACCCCTTTGGCCTATAAAAAGGAGGCCCGTGCGCACGTAGAAGGGGTTCGGAGGTTCGGAATTTTGGTTCCACAGCTCGGGGTTCGGCTGATTCGACGCCACGCCCGCTCTCTCGAGCAGGAACAAATACAACACACAAAGCAGCAGTAGGAGTTTTATCTCTCCGGAGAGCTCCGAAGCTGGGTCAAAATCCTCCCCTGCGCGCGCTCTCGCCTCGATCCGCTCTGCGTGCGCCCTCCGCTCCCTTGCCGGACAAACAAAGGGGCCCTCCTGCCCCATAGGTGCTCGTGGCCCTCATTCCCCACGACATCTCTGGCGCGCCAGGTAGGGGGGCTTCGAGGTCGTGCGTATCTAATCCGGCATCTGCGCGCACTACATCAACATCTTTGTCGACATGCCACCAAAGAAAAAGACCTCCGAAGTGGCCGCTCCGTCTGCGACTTCCCTACCGCCACCGGAGCAAACGGGCGGTGGGGCTGACGCCGGCGGAGGAGCGGGCGCCGGCGGGGGGACGCGCGTCGTCACCCGGTCCAAGGACAAGGCCCCGCAAGGTTCAGCTTCTGCATATGCACCGCACCCCTCCCAGGAGGTGCAGGATCAACAACGCCACGGTGCTCCTAGCACCGTACTCACTTTGGAACAAGGCCGAGCTGGTGGGTCGCGGGACGCTCAAGGCCAACATACACGTCAACACGCTGGCACGAGCACAGTGCGGTCACCTGGGCGAGATGTTACTCCTTCTAACACTGTTAGAAGTTTGAGCATGTCTCGCACCTCGCGTCGCTCGCCACCGCCACCCAAGACTCCAGAGGAAGCGCTGGCCCGAGCCCAGCTGCTTCTAGATTACCCTCCACCGCCGGACAAGATCGACGACTGGAGGGCCGCCATTTATAGCCTCATTGGCTTCGCCAACGGCGACAAGCCCCGGCGACCGAGCACATCGAAGCCCCGGCAAGACGCCCAGGCGCAAGCCGATGCCGACAAGACCGCTGGGGGTGCCACCGCTGCGCACTCCCCGCCCCGAAGGCCAAGATCGCCGACTCGCCGGGCCAACCTCAACACCGACTCCACCGCGTCGTCGGACCCGCGAGCTCGCCGCGATCAACGCCAAGTTCTCCAAGAACGACGACACGAAGACGCTCGCACTCGCATCGAGCGTCGAAGAGAAGCGCGACGTCAATCTGACCGGCGCACTGGGCCCACTGTCGACATGCATGCGCCAGGGGAACCAGGCGACTTGCCGTACGCGGCAGGCTGCCCTGCGTTCACCCGTGAGCTGCGGCAGGTCCAGTGGCCCAGTACCAAGAACTTCAAGCCAGACGTGCCCGAGAAGTAAGATGGCAGGATACATCCGTCGGAGTTCCTCAGCGTCTACACCATCGCGGTGCAGGTTGCCGGAGGGCGCGACGAGAAGATCCTCGCCAACTACTTCCCGCTGGTACTCAAGCCCAACGTCAGATCTTGGCTCATGCACTTGCCGGACAACTCCATCTCTTCGTGGGTGGACCTGTGCCATCAGTTTGTTGACGCTTTCACAGGCGGCCACAAACCCCATGTCCAGGAGAGTGATCTTCACCTGCTCGCCCAGAAGGAGGGAGAACCCCTGCGCAAGTATATACAGAGATTCAGTCAGGTGCAGCGAAACATCCCAGACGTCCACCCCGCCGCGGTTATCAGCGCGTTCCATCAGAACGTGCGTAACCGCAGGATGAGGGAGGAGATGGCGATGTGCAAAATCAGGGATGTCAGCGAGCTATATGCCCTGGCCGACAAGTGTGCCCGGGCTGAAGAGGGGAGGAGACTCCCCGGAGAGAATGTAGGAGCAGAAAGATCTGACAGTGAGGACGCCCCTCCGGCAAAGAGGAACCGGAGGCGGAATAACAGAAAGAGAAAGGCTAAGGATGTGCTAGTTGTTGAGCAATCCGATAGCGGAGGCGGTTCCGAGAAGGCTAGAGCTGGTAGCACCGGCGAGGCTGTGGTTGCCGCCGACAAGCAAGATGGCTCCGGCAAGCAGTATTGCAAGATCCACCGCACCAAGGGCCATGACCTCCAAGCCTGCAAGAAAGTTGAGCAGATGGTGGAGCTACAGAAAGCTGAATACGAGCGCCGCGACAAGGAGAAGGCCCGGGAAGGTGGCGGAGGATCCGGCAAGAAGTATCCCGCCCAGGGAGGGCGCCGCGGCAAGGCAAAGCCGCGGCATGGAGACAGGCCTCCCCGCGGCCGTGACAAAGACGAAGACGAAGTTGAGGATGATGAGATGGAGGAAGATGAGACTGACGAGCAGGAGTTCCAGAAGGCGACAGAGGTGTTGTGCGTCGACGGCGGTGCTTCTCTGCACACCTCGCACCGCTAACTCAAATAGTGGGTGCGGGAAGTAAACGCAGCAGAACCATCCGTTGAATCACGCAAGCCCCTGAAGTGGTCCAGCATGCCCATCATCTTCGACATTGAGGATCACCCTGATCGCATTACTGCGGTCGGGTGCTTGCCGATGTTGCTTTCGCCAACAATCCGCAACCTCAGGGTCACGAACATGCTGGTTGACGGCGGGGCCGGCCTGAATCTGATCTCCTCCACAGTGCTCAAGAAGTTCCAGATCCCCGGCAGCGAGCTCGAAGAGACTGGTACCTTTCAAGGAATAAACCCGGGAAGGAGCAAGCCGAAGGGGAAGATCACACTGCCAGTGACATTTGGCAGCGAGCTGAATTTCAGGACAGAGAGAGTCACATTTGACGTTGCTGACTTCCCATTGCCCTACAATGGGATACTTGGCCGTCCAGCGCTCGCTAAGTTCATGGCAGCCTCTCACTATGCTTATAATGTGCTCAAGATGCCTGGTCCGATAAGTGTCATTTCTGTCCAAGGCGACAAGAAAGATGCACTCATCTGTACCGACAAGAACTACCGGGAAGCAGCAGCCGCAGCAGAACGCAAACCACTTGCCGCTGAAGCTCCCGGGGGGAAGAAGAAGACCAAGTCCGGCAAGAGTAGCTCTGATGCCCACTCCGGCAAGCGCACCTCTTCGGAGTGCTGCGCTACCGTCGAGGACGCACCATCGAGCTCCACCGGCAAGTGCAAGAGGGCAAAGACAGCTTCACCAGAGACCAAGAAAGTGGCCGCCAAGGAGGACGGCACTGGTGGCACCTTCACCATTAGTGCCACGCTTGATCCTAAATAGGAAAGTGCACTCGTTGCTTTCCTGTGGGCGAATGTCGATGTGTTTGCATGGCAACCATCTGACATCCCCGGTGTTCCCAGGAAAGTAATTGAGCACCACCTTGCCGTCTGTCCTCACGCACGGCCCGTCAAGCAGAGAGTTAGGAAGCAAGCAGTAGAGCGTCAAGAATTCATTGGAGAAGAGATCAAGAAGTTGGAAGCAGCAGGCCTGGTCCGAGGAGTGCTCCATCCGACGTGGTTAGCCAATCCAGTAGTCGTGCGCAAAGCAAACGGGAAGTGGAGGCTTTGTATTGACTTCACTGATGTTAATAAAGCTTGCCCCAAGGATCCATTTCCCTTGCCGCGCATTGACCAGATTGTCGACTCCACGGCAGGATGTGATCTGCTTTCATTCCTTGATGCATATTCAGGATATCATCAGATCTTCATGGCAGAAGAGGATGAGGAGAAAACAGCGTTCATTACTCCATGTGGCACGTACTGCTTTGTACAGATGCCCTTCGGACTAAAGAATGCTGGTTCAACATTTGCAAGAGTAGTCAGTCATGCTTTTGAACCACAGCTGCACAGAAATGTAGAAGCTTACATGGATGACATAGTGGTCAAGAGCAAGGACAAAGAGACTTTGATCCAAGATTTGGACGAGACTTTTGCAAATCTGCGCAGGATCAACCTCAAGTTGAATCCCGAGAAGTGTGTGTTTGGAGTTCCCTCCGGCAAGCTTCTCGGATTCTTTGTGTCCCAGAGGGGGATTGAAGCTAATCCCGACAAGATCAAGGCCATTGAGCAAATCGAAGCACCAAAGCGCGTCAAGGATGTGCGAAGGCTTGCCGGCTATGTTGCTGCTCTCAGTAGGTTCATCTCTAAGTCTCCTGAGCGCGCCCTGCCATTTTTCAAAATTTTGAAAAAGGCAGGTCCAATGAGATGGACTCCGGAAGCGGAGGCTGCGCTGCAGGACCTGAAGAGATACCTATCCTCTACTCCAACACTTGTCGCACCTAAACCACAAGAGAAGTTGCTGCTATATCCGGCGGCAACCAATCAAGTGGTTAGTGCTGCGTTAGTAGCGGAGAGGGAGGCAGATGGTGAGCCAGCGTCCGCGGCAAGCAAGTCCAGCGACAAGCAGGGGGCTTCCCCGACAAGCTCTGACCCGACAAGCCCCGATCTGGCAAGTTCTGGTTCCGGCAAGAAAGGATCCGCGCAGCCACGAGAAGAGAAACAGAAAAAGATGGTGCAGCGCCCAGTTTACTTTGTCAGTTCCCTTCTGCAGGGGGCTAGATCAAGGTACTCTGGCGTGCAGAAATTGCTCTTCGGCCTCCTAATGGCCTCGAGGAAGCTGCGCCATTACTTCCAAGCACATGATATCACAGTGGTCACTCGCTTTCTGTTGAAGAGGATATTGTAAAATCCGGAAGCAACAGGCAGGATTGTCGAGTGGGGACTGGAATTGTCAAGCTTTGGCCTCAAGTTCGAGAGTACCTCAACTATCCAGAGCCGAGCATTGGCAGAATTCATAGCAGAATGGACGCCAACACCTGATGAAGAAACTCCGGAGAGGAGCATCCCCGTCAAGGAAGCTAGCAAGGAATGGATCATGTACTTTGATGGCGCCTTCTCGCTGCAAGGCGCCGGTGCAGGCGTACTACTTGTCGCACCCACCGGAGAGCACCTCAAGTACATGGTTCAAATGCACTTTCCCAAGGAGCAAGCCACAAACAATACTGCAGAGTATGAAGGCTTGCTTGCCGGACTCAGGATCGCGGCAGAACTTGGGATCAAGAAGCTTATTGTCAGGGGTGATTCACAGCTTGTCGTCCGTCAAGTTAACAAAGATTATCAGAGTCCGTTGATGGAAGCATACATCGATGAAGTGAGAAAGCTAGAGGAGCATTTTAACGGCCTGCAAATGGAACACGTTCCAAGAGCTTAGAACGACATTGCAGATGGTCTGTCAAAGTGTGCCGCACTCAAGTTGCCTGTGGAACCAGGGATTTTTGTGCTCAAGCTGACTCAGCCATCTATGACACCAGCAACTGGACAGAGCAAGAAGAGAAAGTTGGTTGCCGGCGTCCACTTTCCGGCAGAGCTCCCCGGAGCCGCCGCCAAGAAAGTCCCCAGGATCAACGCAAAGAGTGCTGAGGAGCAGTCTACTCCGACAAGCCCCAGGGCTTGTTTCGTTGAAGCAGACACTCCCGACAAGCTGTGTCCCGACACGCTTGCCGGGGGGCATCACGCTCCGGCAAGATCCCAGATTCTTGCCGTAGAAGCGGATGTTCCCGCAGTAGCATTCGCGCCTTTAGTCCTTGTCGTCGAGCCACAATCTCCAGCATGGGCACAGCAGATCGTCCACTTCCTTCAGACAGGAGAACTTCCCGAGGAACAGGAAGAAGCGGAAAAAGTAGCCCGGCAATCAAGTATGTACCAGTTTGTCGATGACATACTGTACAGAAAAAGATTCAACGGAGTGAAATTGAAGTGCATTTCCCGGGAAGATGGACAGGAGTTGTTGGCAGAGATACATGGAGGCATATGTGGTCACCACATTGGCGCAAGAGCACTTGCCGGCAAAGCCTTCCGGCAAGGTTTCTTCTGGCCGACAGCCCTCCAGGATGCAACTGCACAAGTAACCAAGTGTGAAGCGTGCCAGTTCCACTCCAAACAGATTCATCAGCCAGCTCAAGCTCTCCAGACAATCCCTTTATCCTGGCCATTTTCGGGCTGAGGGCTTGACATCCTCGACCCCTTTCCCCTCGTATACGGATCGCCTCGAGTGCTCCCTTACGGTGAGCCAGAGCGAGAGCAGCCTCTTCGGCCTCCTAATGGCCTCGAGGAAGCTGCGCCATTACTTCCAAGCACATGAGATCACAGTGGTCACTCGCTTTCCGTTGAAGAGGATATTGCAAAATCCGGAAGCAACAGGCAGGATTGTCGAGTGGGCACTGGAATTGTCAAGCTTTGGCCTCAAGTTCGAGAGTACCTCAACTATCCAGAGCCGAGCATTGGCAGAATTCATAGCAGAATGGACGCCAACACCTGATGAAGAAACTCCAGAGAGGAGCATCCCCGTCAAGGAAGCTAGCAAGGAATGGATCATGTACTTTGATGGTGCCTTCTCGCTGCAAGGCGCCGGTGCAGGCGTACAACTTGTCGCACCCACCGGAGAGCACCTCAAGTACGTGGTTCAAATGCACTTTCCCAAGGAGCAAGCCACAAACAATACTGCAGAGTATGAAGGCTTGCTTGCCGGACTCAGGATCGCGGCAGAACTTGGGATCAAGAAGCTTATTGTCAGGGGTGATTCACAGCTTGTCGTCCGTCAAGTTAACAAAGATTATCAGAGTCCGTTGATGGAAGCATACATCGATGAAGTGAGAAAGCTAGAGGAGCATTTTGACAGCCTGCAAATGGAACATGTTCCAAGAGCTCAGAACGACATTGCAGATGGTTTGTCAAAGTGTGCCGCACTCAAGTTGCCTGTGGAACCAGGGATTTTTGTGCTCAAGCTGACTCAGCCATCTGTGACACCAGCACCTGGACAGAGCAAGAAGAGAAAGTTGGTTGCCGGCGACTACTTTCCGGCAGAGCTCCCCGGAGCCGCCGCCAAGAAAGTCCCCAGGATCAACGCAAAGAGTGCTGAGGAGCAGTCTGCTCCGACAAGCCCAAGGGCTTGTTTCGTTGAAGCAGACACTCCCGACAAGCTGTGTCCCGACACGCTTGCCGGGGGGCATCACGCTCCGGCAAGATCCCAGATTCTTACCGTAGAAGCGGATGTTCCCGCAGCAGCATTCGCGCCTTTAGTGCTTGTCGTCGAGCCACAAGCTCCGGCATGGGCACAGCAGATCGTCCACTTCCTTCAGACAGGAGAACTTCCCGAGGAACAAGAAGAAGCGGAAAAAGTAGCCCGGCAATCAAGTATGTACCAGTTTGTCGATGACATACTGTACAGAAAAAGATTCAATGGAGTGAAATTGAAGTGCATTTCCCGGGAAGATGGACAGGAGCTGTTGGCAGAGATACATGGAGGCATATGTGGTCACCACATTGGCGCAAGAGCACTTGCCGGCAAAGCCTTCCGGCAAGGTTTCTTCTGGCCGACAGCCCTCCAGGATGCAACTGCACAAGTAACCAAGTGTGAAGCGTGCCAGTTCCACTCCAAACAGATTCATCAGCCAGCTCAAGCTCTCCAGACAATCCCTTTATCCTGGCCATTTTCGGGCTGGGGGCTCGACATCCTCGACCCCTTTCCCCTCGTATACGGATCGCCTCGAGTGCTCCCTTACGGTGAGCCAGAGCGAGAGCAGCCGCCGAAAAGATGACGCGCTGCTCCTCGGGGAAGATCGTCTTCAGGCTGCGGTACGAGCTGCTCGCTACCGGCAAGCTTTGCGCCGCTACCATAGCCGCAAAGCTAACGCCAGAAGCTTCGAGGAGGAGAGGATAGAGGTGTGGGCCGGGTGTCGTTCAAAGGAGCATGGCCTCGCCGGAACACAGGCGACAGAAAAGCTAAGTTGCCAAAGTTTGAGCACGATCATTTTCTTAAAATTTTAAGCTATCCTCCTTGAACGATTCTGCTTTGTATGGAAAACCTGTGCGCGGAGGAACCTCCTCGTAGCTAGTTGCGCCCTTACTTCATTTCGAGTCGGCTCAACAACTTAAGTGAGCTGCTAAGCGCCCTTACTTTGCTTCGAGTCCGCTCAGCAACTTAAGTGAGCCGCTAAGTGCCCTTACGTTGTTTTCGAGCCCTCTCAACAACTTAAGTGCGCTGCAACTAGTTGCGGCAAGGTTTCTTGCCGGAACCGGCACCGCCAGCAGGCTGCTGATGTCCCGCACTCAGCGCCCGCGGCAAGTGTGCTCCGGCACCGCCAGCAAGCTGCTGATGTCCTGCACTCAGCACTCGCGGCAAGTGTGCCCGTGCCGGCAAGTTCCCTAAAAGCGTAGGGTAAGAACATACAAAGAAAGGACCAAGTAAAGGAGATAGCATAGCAAACATTGCCCAGAATAGAGTTATATTGCAAAAGTAACTTGTCGCGGCACTGGCTAAGACGTTCTCATAACTAAAATGACAGCAACCAGGAAGAAGAAGGAGAGCGCGCCGGCACCTGAACCCCGGCAAGCCAGTGTTGCCGGGGGCCGCAAATACCAAGATTCATCCGCGGCAAGCCAGGGTTGCCGGGGGCTGCGATATCAGATAAGTTTTTCATCCCTCATCATGCATCCTCTTATGGACTGGGGAACGCGAAGCCGCGTCCTTGAACGACCGTGCCTTGTATAAAAAAAAACCTGTGCGCGGAGGAACCTCCTCGCAGCTAGTTGCGCCCTTACTTCGTTTCGAGTCGGCTCAACAACTTAAGTGAGCTGCTAAGCGCCCTTACTTTGCTTCGAGTCTGCTCAGCAACTTAAGTGAGCCGCTAAGCGCCCTTACGTTGTTTACGAGCCCGCTCAACAACTTAAGTGCGCTGCAACTAGTTGCGGCAAGGTTTCTAGCCGAAACCGGCACCGCCAGCAGGCTGTTGATGTCCCGCACTCAGCGCCCGCGGCAAGCGTGCTCCGGCACCGCCGGCAAGCTGCTGATGTTCCGCACTCAGCACTCGCGGCAAGCGTGCCCGTGCCGGCAAGTTCCCTCAAAGCGTAGGGTAAAAACATACAAGGCATAGAATCAAGTAAAGGATGTGACATAGCGAGCTTCCCCTTTCCATTAAAAAAACATCCCACTCGGGTACAGTCCATAGAGGATGAAAAACATGAAAGAGAGGATTACAAGTTTTAAATGCAGCTAAGGCCCGAAGGCTTACAAATTAAAAAGATAAGATGCCTGTAATCCTTTTTCTGTCCCTCTCTTTAGGAGGTAGGTCAAGGAGGCGAGAAGGGCAAAAGGGGCGCCTAGGCGAACTACGGGTGCCAGAAGACACCAAGAGAACATCCCCGGGGCCGTCAGAAGGCTGGATGGTGACGGCGGCGCCGGAAGCAGGGCTCGAAGACGGGGCGGCAGGACGTCAGCACGCTGTCGAGGGCACTATGCCCTCGTACTCTGACTTGACGGCCTTGCCGCCAGCCCTCTTGCTCTTCCGCAGCCTCCCTACGCCAGCCGCCCAAGGAGACGACCCCGGGGAGTTCAAGGTGCCGGCGACGCGGATGATGGGGTCGCCGGTGACGCGCGGAGCAGCGCCCGACACCTAGTCGGACCCGCCACTCCGCCGCCCGTTACCCTCGTCATCGCTGTCGCTCTCCTCCTCGTCACTCTCGCTCGAGGGGGAGTCTTCGCTATCGGAGGAGCTGTCCACGCAGCACCTCGCCCGGATGCCGGAGTCCCCGAAGACCTTGACGGAGAGGATGTCGCCCTCCATTAACTTAAAATGGAGAGTAAACCCCGCTGTCAGGCTGTGGATGCGGGCGAACGTCTTCCATCCATGATCAAGATACATCACGCTAGGGGCTGGGGATACAACGTGGACTCGCATGCCGCTGATCCCACAGCCCCTCATGTGCAATCTCAGCGTCTCGGGCGGTTCCGGCTCCATCGCGCTCGCAAACGGAGCTAGAGGCCGGAGGCGACGACGAGGCGCCCGGCGCAGCTTGACGAAGAACTCGCAAGGGTCGTCCCCCGTATGGACCGCCGCGAGGGGAGGAGCCGCCGGCGGAGGCGGAGATACTGCGCCGCCCCGACCGCCTCTTCCCCGAACGCCTCGGCCTCGCCCTCGACCTCGACCGCGACCTCGCCCCCTCCCTCTTCCCCTTGTGGCTGGCTCTACCACCACGGGCGTGGAATAGGGAGGGATGCGCTGCCTGGCGGCGACCCTCGCCGCCACCGATGAAGGACCAGGGTTCCCTTTCTCCATGGCGAATGGGAGAAAGGGGAACAGAAGATTGGAGAAAGGAGAAGATGAGAGAGTGCGGGCTTCGGCGCCCCCTCCCCCTCTTCTTAAAGGAGTGAGGTGGGGGCTCGACCGCCCTGCTCAGCGAATCAGGGCACGGGAGGAGCAGGGAATCGGAGCTGACCCGCTGCCTCCGCCCGTGACGGCTCAGTTTTCCACTTCCACCGCCCACGACCCCGAGTGCATGGGATCCGCGTGGCGGGGATGCAGAACCAAGGCAACATATGAGGTGACCTCGCCCCTCCCCGCGGTCACGGGTGGGGGATGGACGCCTCGAAAATCGCGCACGACACCCACGTCTCCCACGACGCCGCGATTGACGCGTGCCGTTACAAGGGAGCGCGGCGGGCGCAGAGTCAGATTTAGTGTGGACCTAGGCCGCGCGTGCCCGTGCACTGTTTTGGGCCTGGCCCAACAGCGCTCGGCACTGTGTATGGCCCAGGCCCGGGGGCTCCTGTCGGTGTACTAAAGTAGGGGTACCTTAGTATCCTGAACTTGTGAACGGGCAGTCGCAGCGACCCGCGGCAGGGCTTGCCGGGCATCCGCCAAGATCCTCCACGGCTACTTTGATGGCGTTCAAGATCGAAGTACTCAAACTAAGGCCCCGGCAAGAGGAGCTTGCCGGGAAGGCCAACCAAGGCCCCGGCAAGAGAAGCTGGCCGGGAAGAATACAAGGCCCCGGCAAGAGGAGCTTGCCGGGAAGGACAAAGGCCCCGGTAAGAGGAGCTTGCCGGGAAGGCCAGCCAAGGCACTTCAAGAAACTTGGCACAAAGGCCCGCGCGTCCCAGCAAGGCCCGGCGAGCGGCAAGCTAGCTGGTGCGACAAGACGAGGGCCGCAGCAAGGCGCTTGCCGCGGCAAGGCTGCCACCCTGCGCCCACGCTCCAGCGCATCCGACGACGTGTCGCCACAAGATCGCTCCTGGTGCACGTGGCGGGTAGCTGTGCAGCATGGCGGTGCGAGGTGGCAAGCGAAGCTGACAAGGAGGCCATCGTGGCGATCGGTGGCGCCTCTAACGGTCGTTTCCTTGCACTGTTGGGGCGACCGGATGGGCATTAAATGCCCTTGTCCCCTGCTGTCAGAGTTAGGTAGGGGACACTGTTGGTAGTAGTTGTACCAACCCGCATTTTTACCTTTCTACCCCTCTTTCTATGTTGCCACCTGTCGGTGACCCCTTTGGCCTATAAAAAGGAGGCCCGTGCGCACGTAGAAGGGGTTCGGAGGTTTGGAATTTTGGTTCCACAGCTCGGGGTTCGGCTGATTTGACGCCACGCCCGCTCTCTCGAGCAAGAACAAATACAACACACAGAGCAGCAGTAGGAGTTTTATCTCTCCGGAGAGCTCCGAAGCTGGGTAAAAATCCTCCCCCGCGCGCTCTCTCGCCTCGATCTGCTCTGCGTGCGCCCTCCGCTCCCTTGCCGGACAAACAAGGGGCCCTCCTGCCCCATAGGTGCTGGTGGCCCTCATTCCCCATGACACTCTTTACCCACGAGTAACGGATTTCTTTAGTCCATCGGGACTAATTCCGTCTACGGTCTTTTTGTTGAAAACACACCTAACTTGCACACACCAGCTTAACTCACACGTGTCTGGAATCACCCACGACACCTGTCAAGCAAACTCTAAGTGGGGAGGCTACAACCTCGCGTAGCATGGGATCAAATTTATATCGCTTGCTCTAAGGGGTGGCCTCCCCTCTTGGTCCCAACCGGAAACACCCATGCCCCCGGACCAGGTGGCCTGCCTACCAGCTACAACCGGTATCTTCCACCCTGGGCTCTCTGTACGGTGTGTGCTAGAAAGAGGTTAACAACTTACTGAACCGTACTCTACTCGCTGTAGAGACGAGTGGTAGTACGAAGCAAGTATGGGGGTTACTGGAACAAGACTCGATCTACGGTCGACTCAGGAGGTTTAAGTATTCCCTGCATGATTAGCATAACGAATATATCTCGACCAACAGAGTCACCGCTCATATCACCTTACCATGCCATACCAGACATAACCGTCCCGACGGAGACCGGCGACAAACTCATGCTTACCCAAGGCAGAGGTTTCCCCGGGTTCCTGCCGGTATGCATGCAAGGCACATGAGGGTGATTATCATCACAAGTGTGTTCATTTCCAACAGCATGGAAATCAATAACATGCACCCATGCATATGATCATATCACATGAAATAACAAGTTTCTCCAAAGTGAGGTGATGTTATAAACGTGTCACCGAACACACAAAAATATTATGCCGGGGTTCAGAATGCTTGCCTTAAATGTGTGGAAAGGCAGGGTGCACTCCAAAACTTTTTGAAAGCTTTCTCCTTCTCCAAAAATCCTATTTTTGGAAACATTTAAATTAACACATAGTTTGAAAAGAGCACAAAAAAGTTGCTTGGAAAATTTTGTAATAAATATGAAAATAAACTAGACAATATTTGGGGAATGTAGGAAAAAGAATCAATTCATTTGGAGTTATATTTAAAAAGTTATAGTCAGTCAAAGTTCTAGTCAAATCTGATTTTTAAAATAAAACAGAAAAGAAAACGTTTCAGTCTCGAATACGCTTCCGGTGCAGGGAAAACATACTAGGGAATTATACGTCTTCACTTAAACACGTGGACAGGCGTGGGGTCACTGACAGTGGGCCCAACTGGCCCACTGGTCAGGTTTGACCAGTCACCGCGCCCCTTCTCCCTCCTCTGTCCGAGCGGGGGCGGAGCTTCGGCGATCGTCGCCGGCGACTGGCGGCTCCTCGCGGGGCCCCGAGGGCGGGCATGGATCCGCCACTCCAGGGCGGTCCTCCCGGTGGTCGCCAGGCCGGTGGGGACGGAGGGAGTTGCCGGTGGCGAGCTTCGCGGCGGAGGAGGCTTCGGTGACAGAGTGATTTTTGGGCTGCGGTGGTCTCCTACCAAAATTGATCAAGGGGTTGCACTCGCGAGAGGAAGGGGGAGTTCTTGGTGAAGAGAATGGAGAGGGGGAAGCCCTGGTGGCGCCGGAATGGACGGGACAGTGGCGGCGGCAGGAGTTGCCGGAGATGAAGAAGACGACCTCCTCAGGTCGATTGGCTGCCATGGGGAAACTAGGGAGGTGGACTGAGGTTGCATGCGTGCTCGGATGAGTTCGGGGTCCCTCTTTATAGCGCGACGAGGTCGGTTCCGCGACGGTGGGGATAAGATCGCCGGCGAACCGACGTTCTGTAGCTGCAGGGGAACGTGGCGGCGACGAGAGCTAGGCGACACCATTGTGGATGAGCTTGCGAAGCTCAAGGGGGCAGGTGGCGAGCCGGGGTGGCTTGGGCGGCGCCGACCACGGCAGAGGTGCGCTGCAGTCGCCGGTGTGCCGCCAAAAGCTCTGTCGGCGGTGCTGTAGGCTGCCAGGGTGGCTTGGCATGTTGCTGCGAGCGGATGAGGTCGGGGGGTGCGGCTCTGCAGGCGAGCAAGGGCCGGGGCGTGACGCGGCGACCCGAGCGCACGCACGTGCAAAACGCGCGCTCTGGGCGCGCCCAGAGCATGCACTGAAGGTGTTCGACATAATGCCGTGGCATGCTACAGGTCACAGGTGAGGGTGGCAAGCAACAGATCTGGGTTGATGATAGAGTGAAGCTCAGAGGACAAGGTGGTTTGGTCAGGAGACCAAGTTCACAATGTAAACTTGAAATCATGCCAAATCTGGCCATGCACATAGGGTGTTTGACAGAATGCCAAAGGCATCTAGGCTTTTCTTGGAGTGGCTAAATCTTCCAGATTGAAGTCTCTTTGGATGCACAAGAGGGTGGTGAGGTTAGTTGGTGAAAAGCATAAACTTGCTAGTGCAAGTTTTGCAGAACTTCACTTCTTGGCAGGGAGTTAATGGTATTATTTCATGAACCAAAAATATGCCAATGGTTGCATGCTCCTGGACTTAGGAGTTTAACATGGAGGACTACAATTAGGAGAAAGAACCAAGGGCTAAAGAGCAAGAAACAATATGGTTGCTGTACAAACCATCATGTTGGACCAGAATGAAGATGAGGTTGTTTCACTCAAAATTTTCAAAGAACATCCCTGGATTTTTGCATACAATGGAATTATATGCTCCTACTTACATCCCATAATTTTGATGGAGGCTAGAAAGAAATATTTAAAAGGGTTGTAGTGAAAAATTGCCCATTGGACCAGAGAAGGAAAACAGGTGTAGCACTCAAAATATGCAATGAAATAAATATATTAATGCACAAAAGTGATTTAGAGGCATCACAGAACATCTCCAAATTTTGGTTGGATTTTTAGTTAAATTTGTCAAATGGTTGTAGTTCAAAAAGAGCTTCAAAACTTAAAACAAGTCATTTTAATGAATATAGCACAGGGTGAAATAATTTAATAAATAAATCTACTGATTGAGAGATGTTTTTAAATGAGAGGGAAAATAAGTCCAATATGTTTTGGAAGGATTCCACTTGGGAAAAATTTCTTAATATTTAAGGAAAAGTTTTGAAATAAACAGAAATATACTTGCATGCAAAAAATTTAAACTCTTGGCAAAAATTTTATATCAAAAACTTGGTTAAATTTTTGGGGTGTTACAGTATGGATCGAAGATTTCCTTCTCCAAATTCACATGGCCCGCGGAGATGATCTACACGCCATCAAGTATCTTCCCCTTAAGCTCAAACGACCAACCCGGCATTGGCTAAACAGCCTGCCAGCAAATTCCATTGGCAGTTGGGAAAACCTGGAAGACGCATTTCTCGACAACTTCTAGGGCACATATGTGCAACCACCAGACGCTGATGACCTAAGCCACATTACTCAATAGCCCGGAGAGTCAGCCAGGAAATTCTGGACTCGGTTCCTAACTAAAAATAACCAAATAGTCGACTGTCTGGACGCTGAAGCCCTGGCAGCTTTTAAGCATAATATCCGTGAAGAGTGGCTTGCTTAACACCTCGGCCAGGAAAAACCCAAGTCCATGGTATCTCTCACAACCCTAATGACCCGCTTTTGTGCGGGTGAGGACAGCTGGTTGGCTCGCAGCGGCACCACGCCACATTCTGGCACCTCGGACGGCTGCGATACTAACGGCAAGCCACGGCGTAACAGACATAAGAAACAGAACAACGGTGACAGAACTGAAGACACGGCAGTCAACGCCCGATTCAGCAGATCTAAGTCCGCTTAGCGGAAAAAGTCATTCAAAAGAAATAATCAAGGACCGTCCAGCCTGGACCGCATACTAGAGTGCTCGTGACAAATTCATGGCACCCCGGGCAAGCCAGCCAACCACACCAATAGAGACTGTTGGGTGTTCAAACAGGCCGGCAAAATAAACGCCGAAAACAAGGACAAGGGGCTACATAGCGACGATAACGAAGAGCCCCGGCGTCCGAACACGGGGGACAAAAGAAGTTTCCCCTCAGGTGAAAACGGTCAACATGATCTACGCCACTCACATCCCCAAGCGGGAACGGAAGAGAGCACTACGGGACGTCTATGCGATGGAGCCAGTCGCCCCCAAATTCAACCCATGGTCAGCTTGTCCGATCACCTTTGATCGTAGGGATCATCCTACTAGCAGCCGTCACGGCGGCTCAGCCACATTGGTCTTAGACCCAATCATTGACGGATTCCACCTCATGCGAATCCTTATGGACGGCGGCAGCTGCCTGAACCTACTTTATCAGGACACAGTGCGCAATATGGACATTGACCCTTCAAGGATCAATCCCACCACTACCAGCTTTAAAGGTGTAATTCCTGGAGTAGAGGCCCGCTATACGGGATCTATAACATTGGAAGTGGTCTTCGGATCCCCGGACAACTTCCGAAGCGAAGAGTTAATCTTTGATATCGTCCCTTTCCGTAGTGGTTACCACACACTGCTCGGACGAACCGCATTCGCTAGATTCAACGTGGTTCCACATTATGCATACCTCAAGCTGGAGATGCCAGGTCCGCACGGGGTCATAACAGTCAACGGAAACATGGACCGCTCTCTCGGTATAGAAGAGCATACTGCAGCCCTCATGGGAGAAGTACAATGCGGCCTCCTCCGGCAAACCACCAATCCAGCGATGACAACCTCAAGCACCGTCAAGCGAGTCCGGAGCACCCTGCAACAGGATCATTAGGAATGCCAAGAGCGTGATTAGCAGTCCGGCCTCCGCTCAAGCCCCATCAAAGCAGCATTCGTGCCACGCGTACACAATTACGCACTCAAGATACCATGGCATATGCGGAGGAGCAACAATGACTCCGTCAATAGTGCGGGTAACCGCCAAATACCTTCGCAATCTCTCCCATTTACCTTTCAGGACTTCGCTTTAGTGCAGCATCCTCAGAAGAGCCGGATCGCCGGACTTACATGGGAGAGACAACCAAGGAGGCAATAGGCGTTGCGCACAGAAGGAAATACCCAGGTGGAATCTATTTACGATCATTATACCTGCTTTATCTATCTGTACACGGCCTGCCCCTCAATAGGACATGTCAAATAGTCCTACTTATCTCTACTTAATGCATCCATTGTAAACATACTCTTAAACGTATTATTCATCAATGGGAGATCATATGTAGCGTCAGCTTACTATTCTTATTTGAGCATTTTTTCTCATAAATGTTTCTTTGATATTGCATCCGTACACCTTGGTACGGTGAGTTTGCCAGGGGCTTCTTATGGCGCCCCATCGAACGGCAAGATAAGTCCGAACACTTTCAACAATGCGGCACCCCAAACTTATAGCACTATATGCATCAGCTCCGAATCATGTCTTGGGTCTACAGTTGGGTTAGCCCGGCTCCCTTGTTTTGGTACCTTACATTCCATTATATCAGCTAAGGTAGCGCAGGGAGAACTACTGCGATTGTGTCTCAGTTCTTCCGAACGAGCACCTCAGTAGAGAAAGCCGAAACTGACCGGCATGATGTGGCGAGAGCTGGTCGCTGTTCGAGAGGTCCTAAAATCCTTAAAGATTTTCCGCTTTAGGCGATAAATTGGCTTCGTCCGATCTAGGGGTGTATAGCGCCCCAATTCGGCCTTCCGGATTTTAGGGGCTTCGCCGAAATTTAAAATTGTAGACTTCTATGGCTAAGTGAAAGTTATAAAGCCGCATAGTCCGATTGCCTTGTTCGCTACACCGGACACCTCCTTAAGGGACCAAACATTTGGTTCAAGAGTGTCCAGGTTTTCCACGAACACCCCAGTACTAGTTACGTGGGGGCGAAAGCCGACGACTGGCCTACTTTCAGAATTTTATAAACAGCCACACAGAAGGTAATATTTTAAATAACAAAAGCACTAAATAGCACAAGTAACTTCATCTTTAAATTACAAACATGACGGAAGTGAATTCATTCAAAAATGGTGTCCTTGGTACATTCATCGGCCACGAGACGAGCACCCTTCATAACGCCATCATAGTACATCCAGGGATGGCGATGCGCCTTGCCCTCCGGCAGCCCGTCCTTGACCAGCTTCTCCGCATCCAGCTTGCCCCAATGCACCTTGACGCGGGCAAAGGCCCGGCGGGCACCCTCAATGCACACGGATCACTTGATCACTTCAAGCCGCGGACAGGCATCCACCATCCGCTTGATGAGGCCAAAGTAGCTAGTGGGCAGGAGCTCACCAGGCCACATCCGGACTATGAAACCTTTCATAGCCAATTCGGCCGCCCTGTGGAGTTCAAACAACTGCTTCAGTTGGTCACTCAGAGGCATTGGGTGTTCGGCCCCAGCATACTGGGACCAGAACAACTTCTCCGTTGAGCTACCCTCCTGGGCACGGTAGAACTCTGCAACGTCTGATACGCTGCATGGCAGATCTACGAATGCCCCTGGAGAGCTCCAAATTCGAGTAAGTAAAAGAAACGCCTCCTCCACATGTTTGCTTTGCATAAAGAACTTCTTACCCGCTGCTATCTTCTGGGCCTCCTAAATTCTCTGTTGTGCCTTCTCGGTTGTGGCCTTGGCGTCTTTTATACTCACAAGGGCCTTCGCAAGCTCGGCCTCTTTCATCTTTAGATCATGCTCCACGGACTCGTACTTCTTACCGATGTCCCGGAGCTCTTGCTGTACCTCGACCACTCTAGCACTTTGCTTTTCGCGGTCCTTGCATTCCAAGGCCGCCTTGTCTTCGGCCTCGGACAGCGCTTTCTTCAGGGACTCCACTTCAACGGTGGCCCCTATCACACAGTCACGACACTTTGGTGTTAGACTAACCAATTCTGTCTATCCTTAAATACATAAGAGTGGGGAATCCCTTACCCTTGTTCTCTTCGAGCTGCCTCTTAGTGAGGTCGAGCTCTCCCTGCGCCTGCTCCAGGTCACGCTTTAGTTCTGCAACCTCGGCTGTGCGGGCGGCAGCGGCAAGCAGCACAACCTGCTTATTTACACAAATATTTATTATTGAACTCTTATGGATCATAATTGACCCTATGTTTTGCTTTTCCTTCCGAACACCAAACAGTGTATCAGGGGCTACTACCTATCGGGTGGTAATCTCATACATTTTTTACTTACCTCAAAGCCGGTCAGCAGGCTGGTGCAGGCTTCGGTTAGTCCGCTCTTGGCAGACGAAACCTTCTGAATCACTGCACTCATAAGAGTGCAGTGCTCTTCATCCATGGAAGCGCCGCGAAGCGCTTCCAGCAGACAATCCGGCGCCTCGGGCGCAACGTAAGTCCTCGACATAGACGGCTCGCCCTACCTAATGAGGGGCCGCCCGCCTGAGTTCGGAACCATTGAAGGTTCCAGAACTGTGTTCGGCTGAGAGCCCGGCTTGCCATGGCTCTCATCGACACGATCCACGGGGATCTTGAACCCCGCGTGTCCAAAATCTGGAATCCCCCCTTGGGGCATCTCCAGAGTCACCTCCCCCCGCTCTGGGAGCCTTCGGGACAACACCTCCATGTCATCCGTGGGTTGAGGAGTAGTGGCCGTCGGAAGCGAATTTATCTCTGAATCGCTCAGGGATCCGGAGGAAGATACCACGGGATGGGCCCTGGCCGGACTGCATATATGTTCGGCATTATAAATACAAAAACTATGAAGTGAAATCATGATAGAGTGCGGACACTTACGATCGCACTGGAGACTTTCCCCTGGGCAGCCACCCCTCCTCGCTATGAGCGGCCATGGCGGAGTAGTCCGGAAGGGACACCTTCCCCCTCTTGGATGCCCCAGCCTCCCCCTCTGGGGTGGTTTTTCTCTTTTTCTCCTCCCCCGTGCGGGGAGGTAGAGTTTCTTCTTGCTTCCCCCTGCCTCCGCTAGAGGAATCTGTCTCGTCGTCATCAAACGACAGGGGTATGATGGCCTTACGCCGAGGGCCTTTTCCGGCCCCCTGGTCCGCCTCCCCGGCCCCTCATCCTTTCTGGATGGGGCATCTTCTTCTTCTTCTTCCTCCTCCCCTTCGTGGGAGGAGTGTGCCTCGTCGTCTTCGGACGAGGCCTCTGGCACAACCTTACGACGGAGACCCTTTCGGGTCCCCGGGGCCTTCTTTTCGGCCTTCTTCTCCGGCACCTTGTAAGGTGTCGGGACTAGCATCTCCGTCAGGAGAGCATCAGCTGGGCCTTCTAGCAGTGGAGCCGGACAGTAATCTTGCTCTGCTGTCTCCACATAATCCTGAACAAATATGCATAACTGCTTGAGGCTCTCCCATGAATATATTGGGAAGAACCGAATGTGGTGGGGTCTGAGAACTCACGTGACTAGGAGGCCGCGCGGCGTGAAGCCCGCGGTCCTCGGATGTGGTAGGAGGTACTTCGGAGGCCTTAAACAACACCTTACATGCGCCTTTGTGCGTCATGTCGTAGAGCTTCCGGAGCGTCTGGTGTTTGGCCGGGACGAACTCCCACAGATTGAATGCCCGCCTTTGGCAGGGCAGAATCCGGCGAACGAGCATGACCTGGATCACATTGACAAGCTTGATGTTCTTGTCCTTCATGCTTTTGATGCAGGTTTGGAGTCCAGTCAGCTCCGTGGATTCACCCTAGGACAGGCCCTTCTTTTCCCAGGAGGTGAGCCACATGGGGGCTCCGGATCGGAACTCGGGGGCCACTGCCCAGTTGGCACCGCGCGGCTCGGTGATGTAGAACAACCCCGATTGCCACCCTTTTACGGTCTCCGCAAAGGAACCGTCCAGCCAGGTGACATTAGGCATCTTGCCCACCATGGCTCCTCCGCACTCCGCTTGTTGGCCACTTACAACCTTCGGCTTCACGCAGAAGGTTTGCCGCCATAGGCCGAAGTGAGGCCGGATGCGGAGGAAGGCCTCGCATACGACGATGAACGCCGAGATGTTGAGGACGAAATTCGGGGCTAGATCATGGAAATCTATCCTGTAGTAGAACATAAGCCCGCGGACGAAGGGATGAAGTGGAAATCCCAGTCCACGGACGAAGTGGGCAACGAACACGACCCTCTCGTGGGGTCCTGGGGTCGGAATGACCTGCCTCGCGTCCGGGAGCCGGTGCGCTATGTCTACAGCCAAGTATCCGGCCGCCCGAAGATTTGTGACATGTTTCTCCTTGATGGTGGAAGCCACCCACTTGCCTCCTGCTCCGGACATGTTTGGCTGTGCGGAGAAGACTTGGGCTTGGTTCCTGGAGCTCGAGGGGGCAAGAGTGGGCAAGGGAGAAAGGGGGCGTGGGTAAAAATGAGGAAATCTTATCCCTTTATAGAGGCGACAAAAGCGGTGCGCCTCCCCACTTGCCCGTTGGGAATCGCTTGCTTCCCTAGCGCCACGATTGATGGTGTGGTGGGATTACCCACACCCGTATTGATGAGAATCCCGTGATAAGGGGACACGATCTCTGCTTTGACAAGACGTGTCAAAGAAACCGCCTCATAATATGCTATGTAGCTGGTTGTGGGAAAACGGTTCGAATAATGATCCGACCGTAATAAGATGTCATGTCATCTGAAAAAGTTGTCAGCAGATTGCATTCGTGAAATATCGTTCTCTCTACAGCAGTGTGTAGAGATCATCTTGCAGATCCGGACACGGTCTACGTGTTCGTTAACTACTTTGGAGTATTCGGAGAAGGAACCCGCCTTGCAATGTCGAAGACAATACTGCACGCCGGACTCATCGTCATTGAAGCCTGGTTCAGGGGCTACTGAGAGAGTCTTGGATTAGGGGTATCCGGATAGCCGGGCTGTGTACAGAATCCGGACGATTGAAGCGTGAAGGTACAAGACTCAAGACTTCGGCCCGTGTCCGGTTGGGACTCTCCTTGGCGTGGAAGGCAAGATTGGCAATCCGGATATTGTGTTTCCTTCCCTGTAACGGACTCCATGTAAACCCTAGCCCTCTCCGGTGTCTATATAAACCGGAGAGGTTGGTCCCTAGAAGGCCGATCACAATTACAATCATACCATCATTGGCTAGCTCTTAGGGTTTAGCCTCTACGATCTGATCTACTCTTGTACTACCCATATCTTCAATATTAATCAAGCAGGAAGTAGGGTTTTACCTCCATCCAGAGGCCCCGAACCTGGGTAAACATCTGTGTGCCTTGCTTCCTGTTACCATCAGCCTTGACACATAGATCGGGACCCCCTACACGAGATCCGCCGGTTTTGACACCGATAGGGGGGCATACATACATTTGGCTTCACCGGAGTCGAGGGCCACCACATCAGCAAGCTCAGGTCCCTGCTGAGGAATAGAGAAGAGCTCCATGGGGATGGGGATGGGTGGGTGTGGGGCCAGGGTTTCACCCCGGCCATCCATCCATCTGTCCGTCCATGCGTCAGTTGGGGTCGGGCCTCCATGGTCGGCCGACCTCCCTCGAGGAATAGGTGGACGATGGCGCGCCGGTTCCGGTTCCCCATCCATCCATCCAAGCGGTCGAGGAGGACGTTGCTGAAGTGGTGGTCGACCTTGGGAGCGGCCATGGTGAGGGGGGAGTGTGGGTGGTGGAGACGAGGTCGGCGTTGGGTGGAGGTGGCGGCGTTGGGTGGGGGCGGTGGCGGTGGAGCTTTCCACGGGTGGTAGACGGAGGGAGACGGAGGCGGGGCAGTCGGGTGCCTGGATCTGGATCGAGGAGAGGGAGGCCGCGCGCTGGATCTTGTCGGAGGGGAGGGAGGGAGGGAGGAGCAGAGCACGGCGATCTGGATCGAGGAGAGCGAGGAGAGGGGCGGGTGGCAGCGAGGGCTGGAGTGGGAGAGGTTGGCGGGGAGGGGATCAAGAGGAGCTCGGCAGATCTGCAAGGGGGAAGGAGGAGAAGAGAGCGAGGGAAAGAAAGGAGGCGGGGGGTGGATGCAAAATGACCACAGGGCAGAGGTAGGTTTTCGGGGATGGTGTGGAAGGGCTGAGGACTACCGTTAGTTCCATGATCATCCGACGGTGTTCGATGCATGATCCGCGTGAGATGTCCACGGACCAATCAGAATACAGTACGACATTATGACCATCTAAATTGGTCAAAAAGTCCATTTTCTATTTTTAGAGTGCCCAAATTGAGTTTTCTTTAAATGACCTACCATATATTTGTTGCAGAATGGGACCAGATAATTTTTATAATATATTAGGCCATATTTATTGTACAATTGACAAGATCGTTGGTTGTCAAAAGATTCAATCCACCACAGGTGAAAAAGACAAATCTTCGTCGATCCAGCAGGAAGCGAGTAAAATTTGAATTGCAGGTGTCTCATAGTTTGCTCTTTCTTTTTTCCAAAAATCATTTCTAGGTACAAAATTATCTATTTAATCTGAGAAACACAAAAAAATTCCAAGATTCAACCACCAGCTAGGAACGGTCATTCCCGCCGTTTTGACCGCATTTTAAAACGGACATAAAAAATTAAAAAAAATAGAAAACCTTCACATTGTGTCATTATATGTGCCCAAGTTACCAGGAAGAATAATAAACTTTTAATACGACAATTCTTTTAAAAAAGTGTACTCAGAAACGAGCTATCATGTTTGGAGATCATGGCATTCAAGCCAAATGATCAATCTTATAGCCACATTCATGACATAGTTTGTTAAAATGATCTCATATCATGCAAAAGGGTGCATATCGGAATGGAAATCAATGTTGCCTAAGGAAGTTTTCATTTTCTTTTAATGAAAAATTCATTTTCCATTTTTTCAGTGCCCAAAATGAGTTTTTTTTGTGAAGGGCCTACTATATATTTGTTGCAAAATTATACCAAATCATTTTTATAAGATACTAGCCCATATTCAATGCACAATTGACCAGATGGTTGGGTGTCAAAAGATTTGATCCACCTCAGGTGAAAAAGAGAAATCTTCGGCGATTCAGTAGGAAGCGGGTCAAATTTGAACTACAGCTACCTCATAGTTTGCTCTTTATTTTTTCCAAAAATCATTTCTAGGTACAAAAGTGTCTATTTAATCAAAGAAACACCAAAAAAATCCAAGATTCAACCACTACCTAGGAACGGTCATTCCCGCCGTTTTGACCGCATTTTGAAAGGGGCATAAAAATTCAAAAAAATCCAAAAATTGGAAACCTTTTCATTGTGTCAATATATGTGACCAAGTTACCAGGAAAAATAATAAACTTGTACTACGACAATTCTTTTAAAAAAGTGTTCTCGGAAATAAGCTATCATGTGTGAAGATTCATGGCTTTCAAGCCAAATGATCAATCTTATGGCCACATTCATGGCATAGTTTGTTAAAATGATCTCATATTGTGCACAAGGGTGCATATTGGAATGCCAAACAATGTTGCCTAAGGGAGTTTTCATTTTCTTTGGACAAAAAATCAATTTTCCATTTTTCGAGTGCCTAAAATGAGTTTTTTTTTGTGAAGGACCTACCCTATATTTGTTCCAAATTTGGACCAAATCAATTTTGTAAAATACTAGGCCATATTCAATGAACAATTGACAAAATGGTTGGGTTTCAAAAGTTTTGATCCACCTATGGCGAAAAAGTCAATTTTTCGCCGATTCAGCTGGAAGCGGGTCCAATTTCAACCATAGCTACCTTATAGTTTGCTCTTTATTTTTTCAAAAAATCATTTATAGTTACATAAGTATCTATTTAATAAAAGAAACACAAAAAAATTCCAAGATTCAACCACTAGGTAGGAACGGTCATGCCCGCCGTTTTGACCGCATTTTGAAACGGGCATAAACAATTCAAAAAAATGAAAAAATTGGAAAACCTTCGTATTGTGTCATTATATGTGACCAAGTTACCAGCAAATATTACAAACTTGTAATACGATGATTATTTTAAAAAAGTGTTCTCAGAAACGAGTTATCAGGTGTGAAGATGCATGGCTTTCAACCCAAATGCTTAATCTTAAGGCCACATTCATGGCATAGTTTTTTCAAATGATCTCATATTGTGCACAAGGGTGCATATTAGAATGGCAAACAATGTTACCTAAGGAAGTTTTTATTTTCTTTGGACGGAAATTTCATTTTCCATTTGTCGACTGCCCAAAATGAGTTTTTTGTGAAGGACATAGCATATATTTGTTTCAAAATTGTACCAAATCAATTTTCTAAAATACTAGGACATATATAATGCACAGTTGACCAAATGGTTGGGTGTAAAAAGTTTTGATCCACCTCTTGTGAAAAAGACAAATTTCTGCCGATTCAGTTGGAAGCGGGTCAAATTTGAACTGCAGCTGCTTTATTGTTTGCTATTTTTTTCCAAAAATCATTTCTAGTTACATAAGTACCTATTTAATCAGAAATACATGGTTTGGTGGCGATACGTCGAGGTTTGGACAGTGGCCGAGGGCCCCAACTCTAGAGCGCGTAAACTCGCAAGCTCGCCACGTGGTCACCGCATGATTGTAGCATTGCCATGCGTTCTGGGCGGCCTAGACATGTCTAGTGGGTTGGGCAGCCAAGTGTTTGATTAGAGGTACGGGAAATGCACATGGCTAATGGGCATTTGTTTTGGCTGAGGATGATTAGTTACTAAGAAGACTGTCTTCACAAATTTTCAGCTCAAAAGGAGGAGCCTAGGTGGTACTTACTTTGCAAAGTACCACACTAGACATAAATATGAATGTTGAAGCTCGGCCCAAAATAATGAATGGATTGAGCTGAAGTTTGGTGGAGGATGGTTATTTAGGCATAGGAAAGCATTGTATAAAATGGATACCATTTGGACATGCCAAAGTGGTACTTCCTTCACAATGCTCTTCTCTGGACAGAAACTTTAGAAAATCAGTGACAGAAATTGGCTAAATGAAATGAGCTCAAATTTGGTGTACGTAAGTTAAATAGGCATATAAAATATGTGGCAAAAATTCAACTCATTAGGATATGCATAGCTAGTACTTCTTTCACAAAGGTTCTAGGTGGACAGAAACTTTGGAAATTTGCCGAGGAAGATTTACTGGGCAAATGGAACTGAATTTTGTCATGAGGCAATGATTTGGATAGGAAAGAGTGCCCAAAAATTTCGAGGGCAACCAAGAATATATAAATAGCACTTCCTTCACAATGCTCTTCCCTGGACAGAAACTTCAGAAAATTAGTGAAAGAAATTGGCTAAATGAATTGAGCTCGAATTTTGGTGTAGGTAAGTTACATCGGCATAAAGAATATGTGGCAAATATTCAACTCATTAGGATATGCATAGCTAGTACTTCTTTCACAAAGGTTCTAGGTGGACAAAAACTTTGGAAATTTGCCGGGAAAGATTTATTGGGCAAATGGAGATGAATTTTGTCACGAGGCAATGATTTGGATAGGAAATAGTGCCCAAAAATTTTGAGGGAAATAAAGAATATATAAATAGCACTTCCTTCACAAAGTGTTGTTCTGAATAGAATAGGAAAATGAATATTGTTGAGTTATTTTAGAACTAGGCAAGGAAGGTTTTTTTTTACATATTTGACGAAGATGTGACCCAAAGAATTTATGAGATTTTTTTGGGAATTTTGGGAATAACAGAAATATAGGTTTCTTCACAACCTAGGGCAAAAATTGACACATGGACATGACACATAGGCAAAACTGATGAGGTGGCGCCTAGTCATAGCAACCCACCAAAATTTACAAGGTTATGACCATCTATATTGGTCGTGATCAGCTAGAAATAAGGCAGCGAACCACTGCTGTCTGCTTTATGACCATTTCGTGTAAGGAAATTACGACCTTTCTGACCAAAATGGTCATTATAGTTTAGGGTTTGGAGCCCCCCGAACAGCTTTTGACCAATTGGTCTGAAATAGTCATAGATCTATGACCAATTATTCTAGGGTCACTGACAGAAGGTCAATAGTTGACATATTTCTTGTAGTGTGCGCGACACAGAGGGCACAATAGGACATCACCAAAATAAAACATACAACTCATACCAATCTAGATCATTAATCAACCCAAAGACAAAGGATATCTACTCAAAAGATCATAAGATGGCAACACATCATTGGATCATAATATGTGGCATAAAGTACCAGCTTCAAGTAGGGATTACAGAGGGGTGCGGGAGAGTGGACCGCGTAAAAGAGATGAGGATGGTGATGTTGATGAAGACGATCACCGCGGCAATGATTCCCCTCCCGATGGCACTCCAGTGCCACCGAGAGAGAGGAGGAGAAGTTCTCCCCTTTGTGATTCCTCCTCCATGGCCTCGCCCCTGGATGGGGCGAGGGTCCCCCTCTGGTCCTTGGCCTTCTTGGCAATGATGGCCCCTCCGAGATCCCTCCCCATGGCCTCTAGTGATGATGGCCCTCTCTGGTAGGGTGCCAGAGATGGCCTAGATTGATTTCTCGTGGCTACAGAGGCTTGCGGCGTCGGAACTTCTGATCTAGGTTATTTTCTGGAGGTCTGGGTATTTACAGAAGAGGTTGGCGTCGAGGACAAGTCAAGGGGCCCCACAGGGAGTCCACGAGGCACAGGGGCACGCCCCCACCCTTGTGGAGCCCACGGGACTCACCTTCGGTAGATTTTTGTTCTAGTATTTTTTATGTTTTCCCAAAAACATCTCCGTTGATTTTCAGTGCATTCCGAGAACTTTTATTTCTGCACAAAAACAACACCACGGTAGTTTTACTGAAACCAGCGTCAGTCCGGGTTAGTTCTAATCAAATCATACCAAAATCATATAAAACTATTGTAAACATAGCATGAATACTTCATAAATTATAGATACTCTGGAGATGTATCAGCATCCCCAAGCTTAATTCCTGCTCGTCCTCGAGTACGTAAATGATAAAAGAAATAATTTATGAATTGTGAATGCTAGCAAGCGCTTAAGTTTGATCAATGATAGTTTCAATCACTTTTTCTAGCATCATTAAATTGTGGATGCTAACAAGCTATTCACAAGTTAAAGTATAGATCATAAACTTTCTTGAAAACTAACAAACCATGCTCTTAGTCATCAAACAATTCCAATTCATCTTATTTTTGGGAAGGGTCTATGTAAGACTCAACTATCATTTAATCGTTCATAATTGCTAACATGTGATATTTATGGTTTCAAAGTTTCAATCGAACATAGAGAAAGATAGGGGCTTATAGTTTCCCCTCCCAACATTTTACTACAACGGTAATGTCAACAATAATAATTTATGAAAACATACATCCAAGTGGATATATATATCCGTATCGCTCCAACACGAAGTGCTTGCCAAAGGAAAAAGTGTAAAAAGGAAAGGTGATGTTCACCATGACTCTTGTGTAAGGGTAGAAGATAAAAGTAAAAGATAGGCCCTTCGCAGAGGGAAGCATAGGTTGTCATGCGCTTTTATGGTTGGATGCACGAACTCTTATTGCAAAAGAACATCACTTTATATTGCCGCTTGTGATAAAAACCTTTTTTAGGCAGTATGTCGCTTTTATTTCTTCCCTATCACAAGTTCGCATAAAGTTTATTTTCTTCGCACTAATAGATCATACATCTTTAAGAAGCAATTTTTATTGCATGCACGATGAAAACTTACTTGAAGGATCTTACTCAATCCATAGGTAGGTATGGTGGACTATCATGGCAAAACTGGTTTAAGGGATGTTTGGAAGCACAAGTAGCATCTCTACTTGATGCAAAGAATTTGGCTAGCATGAGAGGGAAAGGCAAGCTAAACATGTTTGATGATCCAACACAATATAATGTTTAGGGTATAGGAAAACATAACCCATTAAGTTGTCTTCCTTGTCCAACATCAACCTTTTAGCATGTCAACATCAACATTTTAATGAGTGCTCACAATTACAAAATATGTTCAAGATAGTATATTTATATGTGAAATCTCTCTTCCTTTAATATTCTTTCATGAATTGTTCAAGTGACAAATGCTGCGTTTGCTGACTTTCAATAAGTTTACTACCTATACATATTATGTGTGAAGTCATTACTCCCAATGTTATAAGCATATGAAACATACATAAATTTAGATTTATGATATTCAATTCATTCAACCATTTACTCATAGGATATACGTGAAGCATGTGAGTAAATTGCAAACTACTCCAAAAAGATATAAGTTAAGAACACTGAGTAGTCAATTAATTAACTAGCCATGGGGGGATTCTTTTTCATTCAAGATTTCAGATCCAATGATTTTATTCAAACAGCAAGTAAAATGAAAATACGCTCCAAGCAAAACACATATCATGTGACGAATAAAAATATAGCTCCGGGTAAGGTATACCGGTGGTTTTGAAGACGAAAGAGGGGATGCCTTCCGGCGCATCCCCAAGCTTAGGCGTTTGAGTCTTCCTTGAATATTACCTTGGGGTGCCTTGGGCATCCCCAAGCTTATAGTCTTTCCACTCCTTATTCTCCTCATATCGATATCTCACTCAAAACTTGAAAACTTCAATCACACAAAACTTAACGCAACTTTGTGAGATGGGTTACTATGATAAAGAGTAAGTCATTCACTTTGGTACTACCAAAGACAAGATTCATAATTGTTCTCACACAATTCCTACTGTACCATATCATTTTCTAAAATTTATATTGAGCAATATAAGCCATAGAAACTAGAAAACAAGCAAACTATGCATTAAAAATAGAATCTGCATGAAACGGAACAGTCTATAATGATCTGAATAACAACCATACTTCTGCTAATCCAAAACTTCTGAAATAAATTGGTGGACGTGACGAATTTGTCTATTAATCTTATGCAAAAATAATCAACTCAAAATCACTCTTCTTTAAAATATGAGAGCTAATCTCGTGAGCGCAAAGTTTCTGTTTTTAACAGCAAGATCACATTAACTTTCACCCCAAGTCTTCCCAAAGGTCTTACTTGGTACTTTATTGAAACAAAATCTATAAAACATGATTGCTACAGAAGCTTAATCATGTGGACACACAAAAACAGTAAAGGTAAATATTGGCTTGTCTCCAAACAAGCGCTTTTCTTTAATGCCTTTTAGCTAGGCATGATGATTTCAATGATGCTCACATAAAAGATAAGAATTGAAACATAAAGAGAGCATCATGAAGAATATGACAAGAAAATTTAAACCTAACCCACTTCCTATGCCTAGGGATTTTGTGAGCACACAATTTAAGGGAACAAGAATCAACTAGCATAGGGAGGCAAAACTAGTATAACTTCGAAACTTTCAGCACATAGAGAGGAAACTTGATATTATTGCAACTACTACAAGCATATATACCTCCATCTTAACAATTTTCAGTAGCATCATGAATGAGTTTAACAATACAACCATCACATAAAGCATTCTTTTCATGATCTACAAGCATAGAAATTTTACTACTCTCCACATAAGCAAAAATTCTTCTCATTCGGAATAATGGGAGCAAACTCAACAAAATAACCGTCATGTGAGGCATAATCCAATTGAAAATTAAAATCATGATGACAAGTTTCATGGTTAACATTATTCTTTATAGCATACATGTCATCACATTAATCTTCATAGATAGCAACTTTGTTCTCATTATCAATTGGAACCTCTTCCAAAATAGTGGAATCATTACTAACTAAAGTTGACACTTTTCCAAATCCACTTTCATAAATATCACACTAAGATTCAACACCCTACAAGATAGTGGGAACACTAATTCCTAAAGTTGACGCTCTTCCAAACCCACTTTAGATGATAGTATTATTCATACTCCAAATGATATAAGTGAAGATCATGGAGCGTTCTAAAATTAATATAGACTAACCAATATCCAAGCTCAAAATATATAAGTGAAGCATACGAAGCATTCTATAAATCAATGAAGGTCTATCTCATACTAGCTTGGTTCCTAAATAAAAAAATAAAAACACAAAGGACACAAATCATGTGAGCAAAACAAAAATCGACGTATACCGATAACTTTGTTGTTACGTCCGCTATATGGATTGAAGTAATAGTTTTTTTTACTTTTTTTACATGTGATTGCACACTGTTATAAATCCTCGAGTACTGTTTGTGTCAGCATACCAATCCAGGGATGACACTTAAGCACAGAGACTTGATCCATTTGGGTCGGTTCGCTCCAAGATGGTATTAGAGCACATGTTGACTGTAGGACGTGACCCCTAGAAACTGGCAAGCCCATAGGAAAGAATTTCTCTAAAACTTTATTTTTCAAAAGAGATCCCTTAACTCTCATATTTTCTAAGCTTTACCAAGTACTTTCCTCTCATATCAAATAGTTAGACTATACCCCTTTCCTCTTTTTTACCACATGAAGATTCAACTGATGAGCCCAATCCGAGAAGGACAAGATTCAGACAACTAAGACCACTCCAGAATAAAGAGGTTTTCACCATGCATTAGAAATGTTGAAGCTACAAAGTGGATACTCCGAAGATTTCAGGAGTTTGACGACTTTGAAGATTTATTGACCTTTAGAAGACCAAACCCCTGTTATATACTTATGTTAGATGCGATGATTGTGAGCTGTCATTTGTTTGATGTTTTTCTAACGGCCACAAAATAAAACCCCTCTATTCAAAACTATTGTTTGTATGGTGTCTATCCCTCTCTATCTCGCTTATCTCGTCCTTACTGAAAACCCTTGGACCCAATGGATGATGAATGGAGATGAACTCACATTTTCGGGATCGATGAGTCAACCAGAGACGGGCCAATGGATTCAGAACATGGAAGATCACATGAAGAATAACACTATAGCCAGGAAGTATATGGGCCAACATGTTCTTCAGTACCTTGAAATAAATGCCGCTACTTGGTTGAGTTTGTATCAAACTATCAATGGATGGCAAGGAGCAACCACATGGGAAGAATTTAAGTTGATCCTCCTAAGGTCTCGTCTTGTGTCCCAGAAATTGAAGTCTTATGGAAATGATATGATGGAACCTTGTGCATGCAAGCTTTGTGGAGAAATAGGACACAACCATAAAAACACAAGGATGAATGCCCTCACTATGAAGAAAGTCACCCAGCTGAAGAATGCCCAACTAGGTAGATTCCTTGTTTCTTGTGTGAAGGGACTACCCACTACCCTGCTCAGTGTCACATTTACCCTATGGTACAATGAACTATCCAACAAAAGAAAGAAGCAATGAAAGGAGCCATCTGGGAAATTTTAGAAAAACTCACGATGAAGAAAGATTTTTTTAAATATTTACTGTGAGGCAAAAGCCCCACTGCCCTTTATTTAATCAAAAGAGTATTGTACAAACTAGAAAACTAGATACAAAAGCTATGTACAAAGACCAATCAATGTCTAACTAAACCTACCTGTTTTACAACAGAGAATCAATCCAAGCGAACAATTTGGGTTTGATATTGTCCTTCACCCTATAAGCTAATAGAGAGATATCATGGATGAATTTACATTTCCATCCACTGAAAGTGGCTCTCTCTTCTCTGAATGTTCTGCCATTTCTGAGAACCCAAATATTCCATGCAGCCGTTAGCATAACTTCAAAGAAAAAAGGAAGTCTGAAGCTGGACAGAGCATGAGTGATACACCCTTCAATATCAGAGCCACCAGACCAATCAATGCCCAAATAGATCCAGACCCTGGTGCTAAACTTGCAATTGAAGAACAAATGGAGTCTATCCTCATACACATATTCATTGAAGATGAGACAAAGATTATCCTCCATACTTGATCTCCAATGCCTTCTAACCAACATATCCTTTGTATTAAGTCTGTCAAAGAATAACAACCATCCAAAGATCTTGATCTTCATAGTGCACCTTCTCTGCCACAACCATTTGCAAGGCTGTACTGTGGGCAAATGGGAGTGCATTATGGTATAGAAGCTTTTGGTAGAATAACTCCCAGACTTCCCAGGCCAAGTCCAAACATCAAGGATGGTGGGGTCCCTGTTTAACTGCATGATCCATCCTTCCAGCACATGTAGTGTCAGGCCCGGGTTTTCGGGATATTACTTTCCAAAAAATGGTCCTTGTACTCACCAGCCTCAGGATTGCTGTTAGCTGACGAGGCACCAACTTGATACAAAAATTCCAAGCAAAATACAAAATATGTAGTACAAGACCATTCTGGCCTATGAGTAAAACAAATGGTTTCTAGTGGTTGATGGCGGAAGCGGTTTGTGGATCATCAGCATCTATGGGACTCCATTTCCCATAGGAACAGCTGACCAGGTTAACTCCTATCTTCGCGAGGCTGCTATCAACATTGCTTAGGTTCCGGGACTGTCATCACGTCGCTCCTCTCCATGCAAGAAATCTGGCCAAGACAATAGCCAGGGACAAGGCAGTGAGTACTTTGAATGTATTCGCAAACATTATGAACATGGGTATAATATAACAAACAATAATCATGCTCTAAAATATTCTATGATCACAATGTCAGTCATAAAAATCCCAGATGCATGCAAGCAGGTTATTTGTATACAACATGAATATGCAATAACAAAGTAATAATAAAATGCACCAACCAGGTGTCTGAAGCGACGCCTCGAAAGGATAATAAATGGCGAGCGTGCCTCAGTTGGGCGTCTCAGCGACACCACATAAGGGGCTTATAAAGTAAATAAATAACAAGCAGGCCACAGTTGGGCGTCTCAGCGACACCACATAAAGGGCTTATAAGGTAAATAAATAACAAGAAGGCCACAGTCGGGCGTCTCAGCGACACCACATAAAGGGCTTATAAGGTAAATAAATAACAAGCAGGCCACAGCCGGGCGTCTCAGCGACACGACAGAAAGGGCTTATAAGAAAACAATCACAGTGAATATCCAGGAGGTAGAACCATCCCAGGGATACTCAATAATTCAAATAACATAAAGGGTTAGTCCACAATGACTAAGGAATATTTTTGCATAAAAGTGATTTAGGGACATCATATGTCATCCCCAAATTTTGGTTGGATATTTAAAAAAATTCATCAAAGGGTTGTAGTGCAAAAGAGGCCCAGAAACTTATAAAAATCATTTTTATAGAAATAAGGCTTAGGGAAAAATAAATCTACTGATAAAAGAAATGTTTTTCTTGAGAGGGTAAACAATTCCAATAATATAATTGGGAAGTTTTCACTTGGGGTAAAAACTCCATAAAAATAAAGAAACGAATGGTTCTGAAATCAAAAGAAAATCCAGAAAATAAAAGTTTAAGTTTCCTGGCAAAAATTTAATTAATAAAAAAGGGTTAAAATTTCGGGGTGTCACAACACTACCACCCGTAAGAAAAATCTCGTCCTCGAGATTTGTTAAGAGTTGTTTTGAAAATATTACTGTTATTAGCTGAAACCAAACAGTTTGCTCATAGCACAAACTTGGTGTCGTCGGGGGTTGGTTTTTGGCAGCTACGCCCGAGATTAAAAATGCAATCGCACATCAACATACTCATGCATGGATACTATTTAAAATAGGGCACGCAAGCAACAACATTTAATTACGATGATACATGATCAAACGGTTACAAGGCAAGGACATACTAAGACTCGGTACTGCTCGAGTGACTCAGTCTACCTCGTTAATATCTAAGTGGGCTTGCCTTGTGGACGTCGAGTCATCTCCACGGTTTTCACCATCGGGATTAGCTGGAGGGGGTTGAGGTACTGCAGGGTCGGGGTAGCGATGATGACCATCTCAGGGATTGTTGGCCACAATCCCGCTGGAGCGTGATCCCAAAAGGTGACGAAGCACTTCTGGGGTCATCAAGGTGTTTTGGTCGATGACTGGGGCTGACCTCAAGGACTCGATCAGTTGTTCGAATAGCACGACCGGGTTGTCGGTGTTGGGCTCATCTTCTCCTCTTGCCAGGGCTCGGCAGATCAGTTCTCCATGAGCTGTGATCAGATCAAGAGTGATTTGATTGAACAGATCCTCTAGTGCACTTACATAGCGCACTAGATGCAACAAAGCAGGATCCGTCTCGTGATCTCCATTGGCAACCTGGGGTGGCCTACCATACCCATCACGGCTGGGGTAGTAGTAGAACAAGCGACAGCTAACTCTGGGCGACAAGTGCCGAAGTTGAACTACAGCCTCTCGAGCAGCTAGTTGGATGGCTTGTGGCTCAAAGGAAGTTGTCCTTCCGGTGAACCTGTAGGGCGTTCTGGAGATAGAACCTACCATAGATGTGCACGGTGGCCCAGAATTGACGGCTTTCACTGCTCATGGGTCCTTGGTACACCACATATTCTGGGGGCTCTTCTAATGCAAAGGCACGGCGGGTGAGGTTCGTGAGCACGGTCACAAAACCTCCAAGGTTTGTTGCTGTGGTCTCATTTTGCACGACGGGGCCAGGCATTATAGCTCAGTTTGGGGAAAGAGTTTGTGTTGTGCTGTGTTGAGGCTAGCGTGCCCTTTTTATAGAAAAAGGGGATGGAGTCTTCCTTCGCACGCTTGCGAATGGGACAATTTAGGGGTCGGTCACTGGCGCGTGATCGACAGGCTAGGCTGATAGGTTGGGCATCAACTGCCAAAGGTGTCGGGGTCACTTTGTGGCTATCTTATGCGAGAAGCTTGGCCAGGGTTAGGTTATGGTCTGGTGGGTTGGCTAACCTAGGTTTATTGACCTGGCTAAGATAGGATTAGCCAATGGTCAGCCTGGCTCCGATACCAAGTTTGTCAGGACCGGGTTTTCGGGATATTACTTTCCAAAAAATGGCCCGTGTGATCACCGGCCCCAGGATTGCTGTTAGCTGATGAGGCACCAACTTGATACAGAAATTCCAAGCAAAATACAAAATATGTAGTACAAGAGCATTCTGGCCTATGAGTACAACAAATGGTTTCTAGTGTTTGATAGCGGAAGCGGTTTGTGGATCATCAGCGTCTATGGGACTCCATTTCCCACAGGAACAGATGACCAGGTTAACTCCTATCTTCGCGAGGCTGCTATCACCATTGCTTAGGTTCCGGGACTGTCATCACGTCACTCCTCTCCATGCAAGAAATCTGGCCAAGACAATAGTCAGCGACAAGCCAGTGAGTACTTTGAATGTACTCGCAAACATTATGAACATGGGTATAATATAGCAAACGATAATCATGCTCTAAAATATTCTATGATCACAACGTCAGTCATAAAAATCCCTGATGCATGCAAGAAGGTTATTTGTATACAACATGAATATGCAATAACAGAGTAATAATAAAATGCCCGATCGGGTGTCTGAAGCGACGCCTCGAAAGGATAGTAAATGACGAGCATGCCTCAGTCGGGCGTCTGAGCGACACCACATAAGGGGCTTATAAAGTAAATAAATAACAAGCAGGCCACAGTCGGGCGTCTCAGCAACACCACATAAAGGGCTTATAAGGTAAATAAATAACAAGCAGGCCACAGTCGAGCGTCTCAGCGACACCACATAAAGGGCTTATAAGGTAAATAAATAACAAGCAGGCCACAGTCGGGCGTCTCAGCGACACCACATAAAGGGCTTATAAGAAAACAATCACTGTGAATATCCAGGAGGTAGAACCGTCCCAGGGATACTCAATAATTCAAATAACATAAAGGGTTAGTCCATAATAATAATCATCATAATCAACACAAGTCACAAGTCATGATCCATGTTCTGGTTTAGCAGTTTCTCCTCCGAAGACCGACACTAAGTCTGAAACTTGACCCATCCCAGACTGCAGTCCTTAACCATGGACACGCCTATTCGAATAGATTTAATCTCTGCAGAGGGTGTACTCTTTACCCACGAGTAACGGATTCCTTTAGTCCATCGGGACTAATTCCATCTACGGTCTTTTAATTGAAAACGCACCTGACCGCACACACCAGCCTAAATTACTGGTGTCAGGAATCACCCACGACACCTGTTAAGCAAAACTCTAAGTGGGGAGGCTACAACCTCGATTAGGATGGGATCACAAAATTTATACCGTGCGCAAACAAGGGGAGCTACCCCCTTTGGCTACAACCAAAAACACCCATGCCCCCGGACTAGGTGGCATGCCTACCAGAGGCCTCCGGTATATTCCACCATGGCCTCTCTGTAGGGCATGTTCTAGGAAAGGGGTTGACAACTTACTGAACCGTACCCTACCTGTGGCAGGAACAAGTGGTAGTACGAAACAAGTATGGGGGTTACCAGAACAAGACTCGATCTATGGTCGAGTCAGGAGGTTTAAGTATTTCCTGCATGGTTAGCATAACAAATATGTTTCAATCAATAGACAAAGTCACCACTCGTCATGCCTCGCTTTAACGTACCGGACACACCGTCTCAACGAAGACCGGAGACAAGCTCGTGTCTACCCAAGACAGAGGCTCTCCCAACTTCCTCCCGGTAGGCATGAAAGGCATATGATAGTGACTACTATCCCAAACATATCAAACTCCAATAGCATGAAATTATCAATATGCACTCATGAGTTTGAACATATCATCACATAAAAATAACGGATACTCCATGTCGAGGTGGTATTGTAACCATGTTGGATAATACACACGATATTATACCAGGGTTGAGAATGCTTGCCTTCAAGAGTATGCAAGTCGGGTGTGCCTTTGGAAAGTTGACTTCTTCTTCAAAAACCTATTTTTGAAATTATTCAAATTAACCCATAGTTTCAAAACAGTGCAAAATGGTTGTCTGAATTTTTTTTCAAATAAATCTAAAAATAAACTAGACAATATTTGAGAGAGGTAGGAAAAAGAATCAACTCATTTGGAGTTTTATTTTAAAGATATAGCCAGTCAAAGTTTAGTCAACTTTCTGTTTTTAAAATAAAACTGAAAAAAGAAAAACATTTCGGAAAGAGTACACGTTGAAGACGTACTTTGCTTTTACGCCTTCACGTAAACCACGTGGGCCGGTGCGGGGTCACTAACAGTGGGTCCAGGGGGGCCACTGGTCAGGTTTGACCGGTCTCCCCCGCCTTCCTTCTCCTTTGGCCGAACGGAGGCGGAGCTCCGGCGATCTTTGCCGACGAACGACGGCTCCTCGAGGGCATCCGAGGGCACCGATGGATCCGCCAGCTCAGGGCGGACCTCCCCGTGGTTGCTGGGTCGGTGGGGGTGGAGGGAGTCGCTGGCGGCGAGCTCTGCGGCGGAGGAGGCTTCGGGTGGGTTTGGGGTTGTGTTCTACGGTGGTTCCCGATAACAATTGAGAGGCTGGGCAGCTCCGCACGGTCGAGGGGAGTAGAGTGATGGCATTGGACGGGTAGGGGGGCCCTGGTTGCGATGAATAGGGCTGAGACGTGGCGCCGGCCGAGCTGGCCGGAGATGGGGGAGAAGGCTCTCCCCCAACGATTACTGGCCGTGGGGGCTTCGAGGGGATGGTCCGAGGCTGCCTGAGTGGCTGGACGAGCTTGGGGGCCCCTACTTATAGTGCGGCTAGGTTGGTTCGCGGCGGCCGTGGATAGGATCGTCGGTGACCGCCGTTCTGTAATGGACAGGGCGACATGGCGGCGACGGGCGCTAGCTGACGAGCTAGTGGATGAGCTCGGGCTGTTCCACGAGCGAGCTGGCGCGTTGGCGTGGCCCGCGCGGTACCGACCAGGGCAGAGGTTGTCGGGGCGGCGGTGGCGGCTTGCGGTGGCGGCGCTAGGGCGCCAGGAGGGGGCCAGGCGGCACTGAGGCGAGGGAGGAGTCGGGTGCGTTGACTGGGAGAGGGGAGGGGCCAGAACGGGCGCGGGGGAGCGGCAGTGGGACGCGGCGACTCGTGCGCACACCCGTGCAAAACGCGTGCTCTGGCCGCGGCCAGAGCGTGCACGCCAGGCGCTCGGCGAAATGCCAGCCTGGGTTAGAGAGTGTGGGTGAGGCTGGCAATTAGCAGGGCTAGGTTATAGGCATCTAGGAGTTTAGTGGACAAGGTTGCTAGGTCAGTGGGTCAAGCTCACAGTGCAAACTACAAGTTCCTGCCCAAACTAGCCATGCTCACAGGGTGTTTGACAAAATGCCATGGGCATCTAGGTAACTCTTGGGGTGGCCAAAATCTCCAGATCCTAGTCTCTTTAGATGAAGGTGAGGATGGCAAGGTCATTTGGGCAAAACCATAAACTTGCTAGTGCAAGTTTTGCAAATCTTCAGTTTTGGATAGAAAGAAAAAGGCATGATTGCATGCACTTAAAATCCTCCAATGGGTCCACTCTCCTGGACTTAAGGGTTTTGCAGGGTGGTCTATAAGCAGGAAAAAGAATCATGGGTAAAGGAGCAAGTTAACATATGGTTGCAGTACAAATCATCAAGTTGGACCAGAATGAAAATGAGGTTGATTCACTCAAAATTTTCAAAGGACATAACTGGGTTTTTGCATGAAGATGAATAATATACTCCTACTGACCTCCCCTAATTTTGGTGGAAGTTTTAAAGAAGTATTTAAATAGGTTGCAGTGCAAAAGTGAAATTTGGCCAGATTTAAAAACTTGTGGTAAAACTCAAAATCTCCAAATGACTAAGGAATATTTTTGCATAAAAGTGATTTAGGGAAATCATATGTCATCCCCAAATTTTGGTGGGATTTTTAAAAAAATTCATCAAAGGGTTGTAGTGCAAAAGAGGACCCGAAACTTATAAAAATCATTTTTAAAGAAATAAGGCTCAGGGAAAAATAATTATGCAAATAAATCTACTGATAAAAGAAATGTTTTTCTTGAGAGGGTAAACAAGTTCAATAATATAATTGGGAAGTTTTCACTTGGGGTAAAAACTCCATAAAAATAAAGAAAAGAATGGTTCTGAAATCAAAAGAAAATCCAGAAAATAAAAGTTTAAGTTTCCTCGCAAAAATTTAATTAATAAAACAAGGTTAAAATTTCGGGGTGTCACATGTAGCTCATCAGCAGCCTCATGGGAAAGGGGTAGATAAAACATGGAGAAAAGATCATGAGTCTGGAGGAATTCCTGAACTGAAATCATATCATTGTTGACAAAGGAGAATAACCGAGGAAGTCTCCAGCACAGAGGCCTAGTAGAAATCGCCCATGTTGACATGTACTGAGGCAATGGCATTATAAGCCTCATGCAGTTTAAGCACATCTCTCCACTAGAATGATCCGGTTTGTGCAGTGGCGTGTGGTACACCATGATCATAGTAGCTGTTCCAAATCAAGGCAACCCAAGGAATGTCAACCTTGTTAAAAATTTGTGGAGGTGCTTGATGAGGACACCTTTGTTCTGGATGTTGAGATTAATGACCCCTAGACCACCTTTGTCTTTTGGTTTGCAAACAAGGTCCCATGCAGCCAAAGATTGCTTCGGGGCATCATTGTTACCCCTCCAGAGGCACTGTCTAAAGATTCTATCCAACTGCTTAATGATCCCAGGTGGGATGTTAAAGGCTACACAGGAAGTAAATAGGCATAGAAGTCAGAACAGATGTAAGCAGTTGCAGCCTAGAGCCCTGATTTAGCATTGAAGAGCTAGCCGTTAATCTCCTCTCAAGACTATCAACCAGGGGCATGAGGTCAATGATCTTGGGCCTAGTAGTTCCCAAGGGCAATCCAAGGTAAGTTAAAGGTAGATATCCAATTTTATAGCCAAGAATGGCAGCCAGCCTGACAACTTCACCTTCCTCTATGTTCAAAGGAATCATAGAAGATTTTGAAATGTTGACCTTTAAACCAGTGGATTGTTCGAAAGTATGCAGCATGTTTTTAAGGGCAACTAGCTCTTCATCGTTAGCAGCAAGGAAGATAATAGTATCATCTGCATATTGGATGATGGGAAAATCTGCATCATGAGTTGGAATCGGCAGGGATAAAGCTCCATGAACCAACATTTGGTTAACCATAGACTGCAGAAGATCAGCTGCAATGACAAACAGCAATTGGGAAAGTGGATCACCCTGTCTGACTCCACATTTGCATTTGAATTGCTTTCCAGGAATGCCATTTAATAGGACAGAGGAAGAACCTGTGGAAAGAATTTTCTTAACCCAACTCAACCATTTATCATCAAACCCTTTGTGCCTTAACATCGGAAGAATAACCTCATGCTCAACAATATCCAAAGCCTTGGCAAAATCCAGTTTGAGAATAATGATTGGTCTCTTGCATTGCTTACACTGGTGGATGTACTCAAAGGACCATGCCAGACAGTCCTGAATTGATTTACCTTTGAGGAAACCATACTGGTTCTTGTGAATACACTTAAGAATCACCTTCTGCAACCTGCTGGCCAACAACTTAGTTAAGAACTTTAAACAAGTGTTGTTGAGGGATATATGCCTGAAATCGTCTGGCCCTACAGGAGAGGTGATCTTAGGGATGAGAGTGATGAGAGAACCATTGATATTTTCAAGACAGCTTTCCTTCATAAAAATCCTTTATAAGCCTAAAAAAATCATTGTCAATTATGGGCCAGCAGCACTTAACAAACATCCCATTGAACCCATCAGGACCAGCGGCTCGATCAACACGCAACTCCTTCGGAACCAGGTTTATTTCCTCATCCGAAAAAGGCAAAGATAGCTCTTCCAGACCGGCGATTGGCTGAATCAACTGGTGTAGGTCGAAGCCCATAGATATCCCTTGGGCCTGGCCCATTCTGGATTTAAATGAGGACCAAAGAACTCCCGCCATCTGAGCATGACCAGACACTGGATCAGCCATGCCATTTGTTTTCAAACTGGAGATTGAGTTCTTCCTCATATGCTTAGAAGCCATTGCATGTAAGAATTTGGAATTTTCCTCACCAACCTTAATATACCTTATAGTGCATCTCTTCTTCCAATAGATACAATGAATCTTTAGCAAGTGCTCATAATGAAACTTAACAATTCTCCGAAAATTGAACTCTGGCTTAGTCAAAGGCCTGGCTTCTTCCAGCTGGTCAAAATGAAGGATCACCTTGGAACAATCCACTGTGAGTTTCTTGATGTAAGATATTTCCTGCTCCATAATTTCAAATCAGATCTTAGCCTCTTGAACTTTCTAGTGAGGACAGCAGAAGCAGAAAGATCAGAAAAAAAACAGGTGAATTCCAAGACTTCCTTACACAGTCCATAAAACCTGGCATATCAACCCAGAAATTCTCAAACCTAAAAACCTTGGCAGCAGGAATGGTGGTGTCAATGGACACCACACAAGGCACATGATCTGAGCCAGTTTTGGCAAGGGGGTGAACCATAGTGTTTGGGTAATGAGAAACCCAATCAGATGTGGTAAAAAACCAATCAAGCTGCTCCAACAGAGGGTTTTGTTGCATATTCGACCAGGTGAAACTTCTACCTTTCAAAGGCAGCTCCAAAAGACCAAGGTGATCAATAATTTCATTAAAGAGAAAAATATCATTAATGTCACCACCTGGAAGATTTCTATTTTCCAAGGATTTGATGAAATTAAAGTCCCCAAGCAGTGGCCAATTTTCACCAGGAGGGATGTTCAGGTGATATAACCAACTAACGAAATCATCCCTAGGCAGGCCTTCGCATGGACCATACACGGAGACAAGTGTCCATTGTTCAGACTTATGGAGAGATTTGAATGAGACCACAACCCCGAAATGCCGAACATCAACGAGCTGACCATCAAAAACCGACAAATTCCAAATTACGAGGATCCCACCAGAGGCCCCAATGGATGGTGAGAAAGCGAATTGATCAAACCTCCTAGGGCAGAAGAATCTAATCATCCGAATGTCAAAGTTCTCGCATTTAGTTTCTTGTAGACAAATTATGAAACATCTACTCTCCTCAATCTTTGCCCTGATATCACACTGCCGGGCCTCAGAATTCAATCCACGCACATTCCAACAGAGCACATGCCAGTTACAAAAATGAGAACTATCCATAGTAAACTAGTGCGGGGTAATAAAAGCAAGTCCAACTGCATAACAACATGGACATAAGTGCAGACAGAGCGGATACAAAAGTGCCAGGGCCATAACAATGCATAGATTCAGACAAACTGAAGAAACTAAAAATAAAAGGACATGAGAACAAAAGTGCCCAAATCTCCACCAATCTTTGTGGGTCTTCAATCATCATTTGGAACATCATTATCTTCAGAAGAGCGTGGAGGAGCCATAAGCTTGTCCAACGATAGCTCGGATGCGTCGATGCCCAACGCCTCTCCAATGGCCTGCATTGCTGGGATGGGCGTGGGAGGCAGGAGAGGGATCTGCTGGCTTGATTCATCATCTAGCTTGAGCTTCTTGGCCCTAGGGCGACGCAGAGGAGCAGATTTCAATGGAATAGTAGAAACTGGCTTTATGGCAGTCCTTTTAGCACAGCTGGGAGTCAACCTTCTAGTCAAGAAATCCAGGTCCGGTTCAACAAGAGTAGTAGTGTGCTTGGATCGCCTAGTCTGTCGTGCCTCTTGCCCAAAGGTGTGGGAGTGACTGAAGAAAAAATGAAATCCTCCTGAGAAGCAAGCGGCAAAGGAGAGTGTGGCAATGCAGTGCTAATTGGTTCCTCTGCAGGCAACTTCTCAATTACGACCGAAGAAGAAGAAGCAAAACCCAGACCATTAGTGGGACTGGCCAGGAGCGAGAACATCTGAAGCAGATCATCAGACCCAAACTTAATTGAACGCAGCGGCACAGAAAACCCAGACAGGCAAACAAGTATGTCCTTAATGGCAAAATCAGGCGGCATAGGTTTGAAAGATCTCTCCTAGATCATATAAGGAGGCAGAACCGGTCCAAAAACAACCCTGACAATTCCCAAATGAACTGGGTCCATCTGAAATACAGGGGTTCAAGATCATTTTCAGAATCCAAAGATGGGTTCAAGATCATAGAGTTCTGATCCTGTGCAGGCTGAATCTCCTCATCTGGCTGCTGAGGAGGATGGAATTGTTCATCCGAGGGGCCCCATTGAACATCTTGAGCATCTTGATTCACATTGTGAGCCCACCCAGCAGCAGCATTGTTAACCCATCCACCAGCCACATTGTTGCCCTGATTGTGTCCAAGAGGCACACCATTCCATCATAGGGCAGGGTAGGGGGGAATGGCCCAGAACGGCTGAGGTGGATTGACACTAGGCATTGGATGAGGGTTACCATCAAGTGGCATTGGATCCTCGTCTGCCGGGATCATAGCACCAGCAAATTCTCCTGACAGAATGTAACAACCAGCTGACCATGAAACCACTGTATCTCCCCAATTTGCAAACTCCCTGAATGTGACAGAGCGAGGAACGAGAGCATTATCTGGGAACGAGGCGCGGACCAAAGATCTAACCTTGCGCCAATCATTGTTGTTCCAATAATGAAACTTTCCAAAAGTACCAACTACATCCGCAATGCATTCGGTGTTCCGATAATCCAACGGGATGCCAATGAACATCAACCATCCTGTCCTTTGCCCATGAATAGGCCGTAATCCCTCTCCCTGACTGTGTGGGATGAAGTGTGCAAAAAACTCGTTACCCTCGTCATCAACTCCTAGCGAGAACGGAGGGTGGTAGCACCCCAAACCTTCGGGACAATCGATGGATTTTGAGGAGACCCTCAAACACAACCTATTTCTTGCTAGCCTGTCCGAATCTCGAGGGCGAGATTCATTTTAAGGGTGGTAGGTTTGTAGCATTCAAAAATTCTAATTTTTCGAATGTTATATTAATTAAGTAATAATGATTGCTTGTGTGATTTGTTGTGTGAAATTGAGTGAAATTTGAAACTTTTTGAAAGTTGAATCAGAGGGAATAAAAGGACTTTCCCAAACTTTCACCTTGCATTTATGATCTCAATGAATTCATATTCATTTCATCACAAAACCCTAGAGTAAAGATGATATGACTTCTTCCATTTAAATAAATGAAAAGGGATTTGAAAATGATTTGAATTCCATTTGAAATAGTTTCAAACCAGGTACTTCATGCCACTCAAGGATTTTCATGTGGGAAGATAACATGACTTCTTCAAAATTGAAATAGAGTGGGAATAAGGAGGCCACATTCAAAATGGCATTTGAGCCACTTTTTGAAATACTCCATATGGGTTTCAAATTTTTTTCCAAATATATTTTCAAAAATAAATAAAGAGAGAAGGTAATTAGGCTCCTTCAATCATTGGAAATAAAAATGGGAAATGAATGTTGGAACCAATTCAAAATGGTTTGAAAAATATTTGAATCCAATTGGAATAACCATTTTCGAATTTATTGAATATTTCTTTATTGATTTTTTAAAAAAAATTCTCCTAAAAATAAATAAATGGTAAATAGGATAAAATGAATCCCTACAGTAGAAAAGTGGATAAAACTAAATTTGAAATCATTTCGGTATTTTTAAAATGATTTTTATTGGGTTTTATTGCACTAGTACCACTGTTTAGTTTATTTGAATTCTTGTATATTTTAGTTGACTCTAAGAAATAGTTCATGTTGTCGGAATTGTTTTTCTGAAAATTTTGATATATAATATGCCTATGTACAATTTTATTTTTTATTCAGTTTTCCTTTTGATTAAAGAAAATTGCACATGCTATCGCCCACATGCGCTGCATAATAGCATCTGACACCCCATCATTTTTCCCTAAATGGGCCAGGCCCAGCTGACCTTTTCCTTTCCAGATATTTTTCTTCTTCCATTGGCAAAAAAACTGCAGCGCGTACGCGCGCGGCCGGTCGATGGCTGCTACGTCTTGAGCTTGAGTTGGTTTTCCTTTAAGAGGAATTGGTGATGCAGCAATAGTAGCGTAAGCATTTCCCTTAGTGTTTGAGAACCAAGGTATCAATTCTGTAGGAGGCTCCTCAAGAGTCCCACGCACCTACACAAACAAACAAGAACTCGCAACCAACGCAATAAAGGGGTTGTTAATTCCTTCACGACCACTTGCGAAAGTGAGATCTGATAGAGATAATATGATAAGATAAATATAGTTTTGGTATTTTATAATATAGATAGGAAAATTAAAGTTGCAAATAAAAGTAGATTGAAAGCTTATATGATAAGAGATAGACCCGGGGGCCATAGGTCTCACTAGTGGCTTCTCTCAAGATAGCATAAGTATTACGGTGGGTGAACAAATTACTGTCGAGCAATTGATAGAAAAGAGAATAATCATGAGATTATCTAGGCATGATCATGTATATAGGCATCACGTCTGTGACAAGTAGGCCGACTCCTGCCTGCATCTACTACTATTACTGCACACATCAACCGCTATCCAGCATACATTTAGACTATTAAGTTCATAAAGAACAGAGTAACGCATTAAGAAAGAGGACATGATGTAGAGGGATAAACTCATGCAATATGATATAAACCCCATCTTTTTATCCTCGATGGCAACAATACAATACGTGCCTTGACACCCCTGCTGTCACCGGGAAAAGGACACCACAAGATTGAACCCAAAGCTAAGCACTTCTCCCGTTGCAAGAAAGATCAATCTAGTAGGCCAAACCAAACTGATAATTCTAAGAGACTTGCAAAGATAACTTAATCACACATAAAAGAATTCAGAGGAGATTCAAATATTTCTCGTAGATAAACTTGATAATAAACCCACAATTCATCGGATGTCAACAAACACACCGCAAAAAGAGTTACATTGAATAGATCTCCAAGAAGATTGACGAGAACATGGTATTGAGATTCAAAGAGAGAGAAGAAGCCATCTAGCTAATAACTATGGACCCAAAGGTCTGTGGTAAACTACTCACAACTCATCAGAGAGGCCTTGGAGATGATGTAGAGGCCCTCCATGGCCGATTCCCCCTCCGACGGAGCACCGACAAAGGCTCCAAGATGGGATCTCGCGGATACAGAAAGTTACGGCGGTGGAAATAGTTTTTTGTGGTCGCTTCTGATGTTTTCGGGGTACATGGGTATATATAGGAGGAAGAAGTAGGTCGGTGGACTCCCGAGGGGCCCATGAGACGGGGGGCGCACCCAGTAGGTGGGGGGGTGCCCTCCACCCTCGTGGCCGCCTTGTTTATTTCTTGACTTCCACTCCAAGTCCTCTGGATCACGTTCGTTCGAAAAATCACGCTCCCGAACGTTTCATTCCGTTTGGACTATGTTTGATATTCCTTTTCTTCGAAACACTAAAATAGGCAAAAAAACAGCAATACGGGCTGGGCCTCCAGTTAATAGGTTAGTCCCAAAAATTATATAAAAGTGTAAAGTAAAGCCCATAAACATCCAAAAAGGGTAATATAATAGCTTGGAACAATCAAAAATTATAGATACGTTGGAGACGTATCAAGCATCCCCAAGCTCAATTCCTGCTCGTCCTCCAGTAGGTAAATGATAAAAACAGAATTTTTGATGTGGAATGCTACCTAGCATAATTCTCAATGTAATTTTCTTTATTGTGGCATGAATGTTCAGATCCAAATGATTCAAAATAAAAGTTCATATTGACATAAGAAATATTAATACTTCAAGCATACTAATCAAAGGAATCATGTCTTCTCAAAATAACATGGCTAAAGAAAGTTCATCCCTACAAAATCATATAGTTAGGTCATGCTTCATTTTTGTCACACCAAAATGCTTCCATCTTGTACACCCCCAATGACAAGCCAAGCAATTGTTTCCTACTTAAATAATCTCAAACTTTTTCAACTTTCACGCAATACATGAGCCTGAGCCATGGATATAGCACTATGGGTGGAATAGAATATGATGATGGGGATTGTGTGGAGAAGACAAAAAAGGAGAAAGTCTCACATTCACAAGGATAATCAATGGGCTATGGAGATGCCCATCAATTGATGTCAACATGCGGTGTATGGATTGCCATGCAACGGATGCACTAGAGCTATAAATGTATGAAAGCTCAACAAAAGAAACTAGTGGGTGTGCATCCAACTTGCTTGCTCATAAAGACCTAGGGCATTTTGAGGAACCCATCATAGGAATATACAAGCCAATTTCTATAATGAAAAATTCCCACTAGTATATGAAAGTGACAACATATGAGACTCGCTATATGAAGAACATGGTGCTACTTTGAAGCACAAGTTCGAGACCCCTTTTTTATTATCATTTTTTGGCCTTTGTTTTTTTATTTTGCCTTTTTTATTTGGCCTTTCCTTTTTTTATTAGGCGACAATGCTCTAATAATGATGATCATCACACTTCTACTCCCTCCGTTCCAAAATAGATGACTCAACTTTGAACTAACTTTAGTACAAAGTTGAGTCATCTATTTTGGAACGGAGGGACTATTTATTTACAACTCATGAATTACAACCCAAAACTAGAACAAGATATGACTCTATATGAATGCCTCCGGTGGTGTACCGGGATGGGAAATGAATCAAGAGTGACATGTATGAAAAATTATGCATGGTGGCTTTGCCACAAATACGATGTCAACTACATGATCATGCAAGGCAATATGACAATGATGATGCGTGTCATGATGATGAACATAACGGTGGAAAGTTGCATGGTAGTATATCTCAGAATGGCTATGGAAATGCCATAATAGGTAGGTATGGTGGCTGTTTTGAGGAAGATATAAGGAGGTTTATGTGTGATAGAGCGTATCATATCACGGGGTTTGGATGCACCAGTGAAGTCTGCACCAACTCTCAAGGTGAGAAAGGGCAATGCACGGTGCCGAAGAGGCTAGCAATGATGGAAGGGTGAGAGTGCGTATAATCGATGGACTCAACATTAGTCAAAAAAGAACTCATATACTTATTGTAAAAATCTAGAAGTCATCAAAAACCAAGCACTACGCGCATGCACCTAGGGGGATAGATTGGTAGGAAAAGACCATCGCTCATCCCCGACCGCCACTCATAAGGATGCACAATCTAAGAACACCTCATGTTTCAAATTTGTTACACAACTTTCCCCATACGTGCATGCTACGGTACTTGCTAACTTCAACAGAAGCATTCTTTAAATTCATAATCACCCAACTAGCATGACTCTAATATCACTACCTCCATATCTCAAAACAATTACCAAGTATCAAATTGATCATAGCATCCAATTCACATCTTATGATAGTTTTTATTATACCTAACTTGGATGCTCATCACTGTAGGACCAAACTTATAACCATAGCAAATACCATGCTGTTCTAAGAGACTCTCAAAAATGATATAAGTGAATCATGAGAGACTAACAATTTCTACAAAATTAAGCCACCGACGTGCTCTAAAAGATATAAGTGAAGCACTAGAGCAAAAACTATCTACCTCAAAAGATATAAGTGAAGCACATAGAGTATTCTAATAAATTTCAATCAAGTGGTTTTCTCCCAAAAGGTGTGTACAGCAAGGATGATTGTGGTAAACTAAAAAGCAAATACTAATAGCATACAAGATGCTCCATGCAAAACACATATCATGTGGCGAATAGAAATATAGCTCCAAGTAAAGTTACCAATGAACGAAGACGAAAGAGGGGATGCCTTCCCGGGGCATCCCCAATCTTAGGCTTTTGGCTATTCTCGAATGTCTTGGGGTGCCATGGGCATCCCCAAGCTTAGTCTCTTGCCACTCCTTATTCCATAGTCCATCAAATCTTTACCCAAAACTTGAAAACTTCACAACACAAAACTCAACAGGAAATCTCATAAGCTCCGTTAGTGAAAGAAAGAAAACTCACCACATAAGGTACAATAATTAACTCATTCTTTATTTATATTTCTGTTAAACCTACTGTATTTCAACTTTTCTATGGTTCATACCACTTAATACTAGCCATAGATGCATCAAAATAAGCAAACAACACACAAAAACAGAATCTGTCAAAAACAGAACAGTCTGTAGCAATCTGTAACTCTCGTATACTTCTGGAACTCTAAAAATCCTACCAAAATATAAAGTCCTTGAAAATTTGTCTATTGATCTACAACAAAAAGAATCAACGCAAAAGCATATTTCCGTGAATTAATAAAATTATTTTCATGCACGAAAAGTTTTTGTTTTTCAGCAGAATCAAATTAACTATCACCATAGGTTATCCTATAGGTTCTACTTGGCACAAACACTAATTAAAACATAAAAACACATCTAAACATAAGGTAGATGCAAAATTTATTACTAAATAGAAGCAAAAACAAAAAAGCACAAATAAAATTGGGTTGCCGCCCAACTAGCGCTATCGTTTAACGCCCCTAGTTAGGCATAAAAGCGAGGATAGATCTAAGTAGTGCCATCTTTGCCACTCAATTCATAAGTAGCTAGCATGATAGATTCATAAGGTAATTTGAATTTATTTCTTGGAAAGTGCTCCATGCCGTTCCTTAATAGAAATTGGAATCTAATATTCCCTTCCATCATATCAATAATCGCACCAATCGTTCTAAGGAAAGGTCTACCAAGAATAATAGGGCATGAAAGCTTGCAATCTATATCAAGAACGATAAAATATACGGGCACCAAATTCCTATTTGCAACAATGAGAACATCATTGATCCTTCCCATTGGCTTTTTAATGGTGGAGTCTGCAAGGTGCAAATTTAAAGAGCAATCATCAAGATCATGGAAACCTAGAATATCACATAATGTTTTCGGAATCGTGGAAACACTAGCACCCAAATCACACAAAGCATAACACTCATGATCTTTAATTTTATTCTTTATAGTAGGTTCCCACTCATCGTTAAGTTTTCTAGGTATAGAAACTTCCAAATTAAGTTTTTCATCATAAGATTGCATCAAGGCATTACCAATATGATTGGTAAAAGCTTTATTTTGACTATAAGCATGAGGAGAATTCACAACGGATTGCAACAAGGAAATACAATATTCTAAAGAACAATTATCATAATTAAATTCCTTGAAATCCAAGATAGTGGGTTCAATGCTATTTAAACTCTTGACCTCTCCAATCCCACTTTTACCAAATTTAGCATCAAGATCCAAAAACTCCGAATCATTGGGACGCCTTTCAACTAAAGTTGACTCATCTCTAGTCCCATGAGTATTAAGATTCATATTGCAAAACAAATATCTAATAGGGGACACATCAATAACGTTAAGATCTTCATCATTATTTTCATGGAAACTAGAAGAACACGCCTTTACAAAGCAATCTTTCTTAGCATGCAATCTAGCGGTTCTTTCTTTGCACTCATCAATGGAAATTCTCATAGCTCTAAGAGACTCATTGATATCATGCTTAGGAGGAGTAGATCTAAGTTTCAAAGAATCAACATCAAGTGAAAGTATATCAACGTTCCTAGCCAAATCATCAACTTTAAGCAATTTTTCTTCAAGCATGGCATTAAAATTCTTTTGAGAGATCATAAATTCTTTCACACTATTATAAAAGTAAGATGGCACCTTATTACAATTACCATAAGAATTATTGTAGGATTTTCTATAATTATTAGAGGAATTACTAGGGAGCGGTCTAGGACTAAAGTTTCCTCTATAAGCATTGTTACCAAAATTATTCCTACCAACAAAATTCACATCCATAGATTCATTATTATTCTCAATGAAAGTAGACAAAGGCATATCATTGGGATCAATATAAGCACTCTTAGTAGCACACAATTTCATAAGTTCATCCATCTTTCCACTCAAAACATTAATTTCTTCTATAGCATGCACTTTTTTACTAGTAGATCTTTCGGTGTGCCATTGAGAATAATTGGCCATAACGTTATCAAGGAGTTTAGTAGATTCTCCTATGGTGATTTCCATAAACGTGCCTCCCGCGGACGAATCTAAAAGATTTCAAGAAGCAAAATTCAATCCGGCATAAAAATTTTGTATGATCATCCATAAGTTCAGAACATGAGTAGGGCAATTGCGAATCATCAATTTCATTCTTTCCCAACATTGGGCAACATGCTCATGATCAAGTTGTTTAAAATTCATAATATCGTTCCTAAGAGAGATGATCTTAGCAGGAGGAAAATACTTAGAGATAAAAGCACCTTTCCACTTATTCCACGAATCAATACTATTCTTAGGCAAAGACGAAAAACAAACTTTAGCACGATCTCTATGTGAAAACGAAAATAACTTCAATTTAACAATATCATTATCCGTATCTTTCTTCTTTTGCATCTCACACAAATCAACAAAGTTGTTTAGATGGGTAGTGGCATCTTCACTAGGAAGGCCGGAATTGATCTTTCATAACAAGATTCAGCAAAGAAGCATTGATTTCACAAGACTCAACATCATTAAGAGGAGCAATCGGAGTACTAAGGAAATCATTATTATTGGTATTGGAAAAGTCACACAATTTTGTATTATCTTGTGCCATCGCAACAAGTAATCCAACACACAAGCAAACAAAAAGGCAAGCGAAAGAGAGAGCAGATTGGGAAAGAGAGGGCGAATAAAACGGCAAGGGTGATGTGGGGGAGAGGAAAACGAGAGGCAAATGGCAAATAATGTAAATGTGAGGGAGATGAGTTTGTGATGGGTACTTGGTATGTCTTGACTTGAGCGAAGACCTCCCCGGCAACGGCGCCAGAAATCCTTCTTGCTACATCTTGAGCTTGCGTTGATTTTCCTTGAAGAGGAAAGGGTGATGCAGCAATAGTAGCGTAAGTATTTCCCTCAGTTTTTGAGAACCAAGGTATCAATCCAGTAGGAGGCTCCTCAATAGTCCCACGCACCTACACAAACAAACAAGAACTCGCAATCAACGGAATAAAGTGGTTGTCAATCCCCTCATGGCCACTTGCGAAAGTGAGATCTGATAGAGATAATATGATAAGATAAATATATTTTTGGTATTTTATAATTTATATTGGAAAAGTAAAGATGCAAATAAAAGTAGATTGAAAGCTTATAAGATAAGAGATAGACCCGGGGGCCATATGTTTCACTAGTGGCTTCTCTCAAGATAGCATAAGTATTATGGTGGGTGAACAAATTACTGTCGAGCAATTGATAGAAAGGCGAATAATTGTGAGATTATCTAGGCATGATCATGTATATAGGCATCACGTCCGTGACAAGTAGACCGACTCCTGCCAGCATCTACTACTATTACTCTACACATTGACCGCTATCCAGCATGCATCTAGAGTATTAAGTTCATAAAGAGCAGAGTAACGCATTAAGAAAGATGACATGATGTAGAGGGATAAACTCATGCAATATGATATAAACCCCATATTTTTATCCTCGATGGCAACAATACAATACGTGCCTTGCTGCCCCTGCTCTCACTGGGAAAGGACACCACAAGATTGAACCCAAAGCTAAGCACTTCTCCCATTGCAAGAAAGATCAATCTAGTAGGTCAAACCAAACTGATAATTCGAAGAGACTTGTAAAGATAACTTAATCACAGAGGAGATTCAAATGTTTCTCATAGATAAATTTGATCATAAACCCACAATTCATCGGATCTCGATAAACACACCGCAACAAGAGTTACACCGAATAAATCTCCAAGAAGATCGAGGAGAACACGGTATTGAGATTCAAAGAGAGAGAAGAAGCCATCTAGCTAATAACTATGGACCCGAAGGTCTGTGGTAAACTACTCACAACTCATCGGAGAGGTCTTGGAGATGATGTAGAGGCCCTCCATGGTCGATCCCCCCTCCGGCGAAGCACCGGTGAAGGCTCCAAGATGGGATCTCACGGATACAGAAGGTTACGGCGGTGGAAATAGTTTTTCGTGGTCGCTTCTGATGTTTTCGGGGTACATGGGTATATTAGGAGGAAGAAGTAGGTCGGTGGACTCCTGAGGGGCCCACGAGACAGGGGGCGCGCGCAGTAGGGGGGGCCTCCACCCTCGTGGCCGCCTCGTCTATTTCTTGACTTCCACTCCAAGTCCTCTGGATCACGTTCGTTCCAAAAATCACTCTCCCGAAGGTTTCATTCTTTTTGGACTCCGTTTGATATTTCTTTTCCTCGAAGCACTGAAAGGCAAAAAAACAGCAATACGGGCTGGGCCTCCAGTTAATAGGTTACTCCCAAAAATCATATGTAAGTATAAAGTAAAGCCCATAAACATCCAAAAAGGGTAATATAATAGCATGGAACAATCAAAAATAATAGATATGTTGGAGACGTATGAATGTCCTTTAGGCTCGTAAGAGGCGTTTAGCTTTTCTCCTCTGTTTCATTTATTTTTGTCTTCTTTTAGTCCCACATTGCCTAGGCTCTGACCCTTAAGCCTCTTTTCCACCTATAAATATAGACTCAATGTACCCCCAAAAAGCATCCATTACTGGTTAAATCAACAATTTGGTTTGACTAGCTTCACAAAAAAAAATTCTTCTCTCCGGCGGGACTTCTGGAAGTTGTCTCCTCTCTCTGAAGTCGTCTTTTCTCTATCTTATAAAGGTATCTTTATTCGTAATTTGTTTATACTTCCATAGTTTATTATTTTTAGACTAGTGTATGGTAGAATAATTAGATTCATGAATTAGTCCCTATAATTACGTTTTAAGACTAGAATTCTTTTAGCCATAGCTCTTTTTTCCTTTCCTAAAACAGTTTGACCCTGATTTTTCAAATAGCCATAACTTTTTTACTTGTTCATCCAAATTAGAAGAAAACTATGCCAATATTTTTGTCTTGATTCCACCTATATAGTGAATCTATCAAATAATTTTTTTTTGCAACTTTCAAGTTTCGAAATTTGTTCAGATTCATACTCAAATTTCTTTAGATCATATCTTTTTATCCGTACCTCCATTTCCGATGAACCCAATTGCACCGGGTTCGTATTGAAGTAATCTTTTCGTTCACACAATTAGTGCCATCTTTCCAACATATAATTTTGATCTTAGCCAGTTACTCTACTAGTCCACCAAAGAGTTGTTACATAACATTCTAAGCAGATTCAACGCTATGTTGAATTACTTGATCCGTTATTTTCAATCTAGTAATTTTTTTCCTACATTCTCATATTGACTTCTACATCCAGTAGCATCACTAGTTTCAACTTTTGATCTTTTAAAATTTGAACGATACAAATTTGAACTCGAAGCTTCACTTGATCATATCTTGTAAACTGTAGTGCTTTTTCAGTTGATTCCTTTATCAAATTGAATCCCTAGGCATAATCTAACATCTTGAGCCATCACCACACTTTTCACCGAAATTAGGTCTGATCTTGCAAAATAAATTGATTTGGTTCATTTGGAGTTTTTGCAATCTTCCTTTGCATTTTTTTGGATCATTAAGTGATTGCTTATGTATGCAAATAATTGCTTGCTTACGATAGATTGATCAAAGTGTGATGAGTAGAACTATCAGAATTATGAGTGTGAAGAATCTTCATCGACAGTACAAGGCAAGTTCACACTTTGATCATATTTTTCAATACCCAGTTTCACCCTCAAAGATTGCATGAGTAGGATTGAGAATTGGGCATTGCTATGTAGTGCATGAGGTAGGAACCTATGACCTTTTGAAACACCCCGGCAATATTCGTTGTGTCATATGTTGCTTAGCCATGCTCGTAGAAGGGGATTGGTATGTGATTCATGCAAGTTATGAGAGAAATAATAACTAAGGGAAAACTAAGGTGGCAACTTTAATAAAAATCTGGGTGGAATGGTTGGGGCACCTTGGAGAAACTAGTGGCTTGCCCGAGGAGCTGGAGAAACCAGTGCTTGCCCAACGGAATCCCGGAGTACCCGTGTGATCACCCTACGGAATGCCACCCAGGCTCAAAGGGATCATAAGATATTTCATGCCTACAAAATTCCGTGTGCAGCCACACACCATTATGGGGTATGGCATAGTTGAGTACGTTGTGTGATCTCTTGAAGAGGTGGATTAGCCGGTGTAGGGGAAAGTAGGTGTACCGGTCTACCAAGAGTACACAGTTAATGCTTCAGAAAGACAATGTCTCGATCATCCGATTCTCAAACATCGGGCAGTTTGAGGAATTCAATGGAGGAGATTGAGTCTTGTGGGGAAAAGTGTGCAAACCTCTGCAGAGTGTACAAACTAATCATGGTCAGCCGTGTCCCCGGTTATGGACAACTTTGAGTATCTAGAAGTGGATTATTGGTTGATCTCATCACTCTATTTAATTAATGAATTTGGGTTATTATTTATACTTGGTAATCTTGGGATTTGAGTCGGAGTAACCTTCTCAATATTGGCATAAACTTGGTAGTAAAAATAAAATTTATTCCCTTGTTGTAGGGAAAAATTAACTTTATGCAAAATTAAACTTAGAGCCTCCACCAGCCAAATATGCATGTAGTGACAGATATTGTTCATCATTATTCTACGGTGTGAAATTGCCAATACATTCAATGTACTGACCTACATGGCTGCAACTTCTCATGTTGCAGGAATCTTATGATGAGTAAGTGATATGTTAGGGTTACGATGTCTACATCAACTTTGCCATTGGTGTTGTTGGGTCTCCACAACTTTGTTGTTACTTCTGCTATATGGATTGAAGTAATAGTATTTCCGTTACTTTTTTACATGTGATTGCACTCTATTATAAATCCTCGCGTACTGTGTATGCCAGCATACAAATCCAGGGATGACATTTAAGCATAGAGACTTGATCCATTCGGGTTGGGTAGCTACATGCCGGGAGTGAAGGAACCACTTGATTGGGTTCTGCTTTGCCGGGCATCGCGAACACATATGACACGAGCGGCCCGACAGAAGGAAAGGAAGCCCGAAACATAGGCTAAGTTCATATTATCTTATCTAAATTGGCGCTTTAGAATTCTTTGCAGTAGTTTATCCCTTAAAACCTTAGCCAGCGTTCCTATCGGGGAAATACTCATGTGATGGAACCTTGGTCAGCTTCTTTGGTTGCTCCATCGTCCTGCACAGAGCCTTACTCTCAGGATGAGAGGCTGCACCGAGAACTACCTAGGAAAAACCTGCCGGGACTCATCCACGCCAAGATAACTGTTAAGGGTTGGACCCTTACGACAATTGCGACAATATGATACCGGCAGGCATGTAAAATATGCATGGAAACAGATCATACGAACACAAGCTTACGGGGAATAAAGGGATAAACGCGCAAATAAGATTTAACCCAAAGTACCATTTTCACACAAATGTCAGAGATAGGGTGACTAAACACAAAATATGCGACATGTTTTCATTACAGGGCAACGAAGGCCCGATACTTGGCTTGGCAATCGGGCGGAGAGGTTCAGACCAGGAGGACCCCGTTGGCCCGCGATGCAGCCTTCTCCTTGGCGGCTTCGACATCGGTGCCTGCTAGGGGATTCTTGAATCCATCGTCAAGGTTGAGATCAGGTTGGCGGCAGGCCAAGTTGCTCAGAGCCATGAAGAGGGCGTTCCGAGCTAGCTTTCGGGATTCAGTCGTGAAGCGCTGGGCCCTCCCCGCTTCGTGCGCTCCTAGCTTCTCGATCAACTTGTTGAAGAAGACCCCCAATTTGGCACTTGGGACCTCGTACTGGTTGAGCATGTAAACCAGACCGTCCATGCCCATTTCCACAGCAGCCAGGCGTTACGCTATGTCAACCAGGCTCTTGACCCAGAGGGTGCTCAGGTGAACTTGGTTCTTCAGGTTGTCTTCTGCCTCTTATCGTAGAAGTTAGCCGTCGTCCAAATCCCTAGTCAGCAACTGTTGGCGGGACTAAAAAGACTCTGCCAAGCTCTCCAATGTGCCAATCCTCGCCTTCAGGTCTGCAATCTTGCGGTTAGCAACTTTGAGGTTCTGCGTTTTGGAGGAAAGCTACGACCGCACATCAGTTAAGAGGGTCTCCGCCTTCCGCGCCTCCTCCTTAAGGGCATCCAACTCCATGGCGCTCTTGGCGAGATCCTCCGTTCTCTCGGACACTTGCCGGTCAAGATCAGTTCTAGCAGCAGACACGGCACACAATTCATCAGCAAGCTTCTTCAGTCGAGGAGCAGAATCAGCGGTAACAACATTCAAAGCCACCTCCTGCTTGTCCTCCAAATCCTTGGTACGCTGGAAGTGGAGATCCTCCAATTCATCATCCCTGGCGCGGAGAGTGGCCGCGAGCTTCTCTACCCGGAGGGAAATCTCTTGCTCTCTAGCAGCCAGGGAAGCCTTGTGGTTCGCCAGGCGCGCCTCACAGGCTATGACATCCTCTCGCGTCACCTGGAGCATCTCTTGCTGCCTCAAAAGCACCTTGAAGTGCTTGTCATGCCACTCGTGCAGCTTCGAGCCCTTGTCCTTCTGCTTCTTGCCCATCTTGTCGACGGATTCATGACGCTCCTTGAGCTCCACCCACTTTTGGTTGTGTCGGGCCTGCATCTCCCTGACGCCTGCCGCCATGTATTCCATGAAGGACAAGTCCATGGCAACAGCGATCGAGTCATCGGCCTCCCGAGCGTCTTGGTAAAGTGGAGCCAGGATCCACTGAAGCTCTTCAGCAAGTTCGGTGTCCGCCACCAAAGGCGGGCTGGGGCTTCAACTCTGGGTGGAGGCAGCACCATGGCCAGCGCGCTGGAGGAAGACATCGGGATCTCAATGATAGGCCCGGTGGCTGAGAGTGGGCCCATGGTTTGGAGAGGAATCTTCACATCGAGGACCACTCCCTCTGCCGGGACGATCTCAGAAGGGCTGTCCATCACTGCCAGGGACCCTTGCATGTCTGCGTCAACCAGATCCTGCCCCTCCGCAGAAGCGATGCCTGCAGCCTCCTCTGCGGCAGCCTTGCCTATGCCGACCGCCACCTCCAATGGCTCCAACTCTGCAACTTGGAAGTCTGCAGAAAAAGGGGGGACAAGAGGCAACAAGGAAGGCGAAGTTAAAAAGAAGAGAGAAAGAGAGAGAAGAAAGAAAAATGAAGTAGCAAAGAAAGAGCACGTATGGCACCTGGGGAAGTCTGCCAGGCAGGAATTTCAGTCTCCCCGACAACAGTTGTTGCCAGGCCCCGAGCTACATCCTTTGCCGTGGCAATCCCGGCGGCATCTACCACAGCCTCGTCCACCAAGGGTTCCATGGGGCTGTGTCCGACACGAGTGATGGGGGAAGTGTGCCCACTACCTTAGTAGGTGAACACCTTGCTCGGGTTTAGTTAGAGCCCAATGCCTCGCACCCACGCATGTACGTGTACGAGAGAAACGTGTAATCCCTCTGTGCATCGCTCAGCCCGACCACCCACCGTAACCGGGAACTCCCTGATATTTTCCTCGCCCTTGCTTCTACCATGGTTTTCTACGGCATGGACGGCCCAAAGAGTGTCATGCAGCTGCGTCTCCGGCCCGCCCTGGAAGAAAAGCCCTTTTTTGTCATGATTTTTTGTCACAAAAGTAGGAGCCCACCACATCTATGATGATACCGGGGTTTGTCACAATTATCCTCATAGAAGTGTCATAAGCATGACAGAAAAAAATTTGTTCAGACTAAAATGTCACGGATGTGTCTTCTTTCTGTAGTGGGTCCTGGCACGGAAAGCGGAGCTTGCCGCCTTGGCAGGCGGGACACCTATGGGCGAAGCGCTTCGCACGCTCGAGGCCACGCTAACACTAGAGGTGCTGGAACAGAGCCTGGAGCACGAGCGTCTGGAGGAGATGGAGCACCAGGTGGCCACAGCTAAGGATGCTCTCGCCTCTCAGGAGACGATGATCTGAGAGGAGGCGGACGAGAGTGTAGCGGGGGTCCACAGGGACCTTTCTACAGAATATTGCCGGAAGATGGAGCTTCAGGAGGCTCGCTTCTACACGCGACTCGATGAGCTAAAAGGCGAGGCCGATGGCCTCAAGGAGAAGTTAGCCGCGGCGGAGCTACGTGAGAAAACCGCGGCGGACGCTCGCAACGATGCTCAGGCCGAGTTGTCCTTCCTTTTCAAGCAGGTGGAAGGTGATCAATCTATCGTAAGCAAGCGATTTTTTCCGTGTCACATGAAGGACTGGTTTTTACCTAGTCAGGTGTCTATAGCACCCAAGTTCGGATCACTGAACAATACTAGGGGTTGCGCCTACAATCTTATTGTCAAACTCCTATGGCTATGTGGGAGTGATAAAGCCACATAGTTTGATTGCCTACTTCACCGCACTAGCACCTCCTTCAAGGACCATGTCGTGGGGTTAAGTGTGTTTTTGTGCTGTTCCGAACACCCCCATAGTATCTATGTGAGAGGCTGAAGCCGACGACTGGCCAACTCACAGATTCCATAAAGGACACAACGGAGGATAAATAATTTCAGATGAAACAAGACTAAAATTATACAAATGCCTTGTTTTCATTATACATTTTCTGGGCAGCACAGATACATTCATTCAAAAATGATGTCCTTCGAACACAGGCCCTCCATAATGCGGGATTATTCAAGGACGTCATTGGAATATTTCTCCGGCGTACGATGCTCTTTGCCTGCAGGCGGTCCCTTGGTTGCAAGACTGGTGGCATTCATCTTTGCCCACTGCACCTTGACACGTGCGAAGGCCATCCGGGCACCTTTGATACAGACTGGCCGCTTTATAGCATCAAGCCGTGGGCAGGCATCAACTAGCCGCTTCACAAGCCCAAAGTAGCTACTAGGTATGGGTTCGGCTGGCCAAAGATGGACTATAACATCCTTCATGGCCAGTTAAGCCACCCTATGTAGCTTGGTCAGCTGTTTCAACTGATCACTGAAGGGCACAGGATGCTCTGGCGTAAGGTACTGTGACCAAAACAGCTTCTCTGTTGAGCTCCCCTCTTTGGCTCGGAAGAAATCTACAGCATCTGCAATACTTCGGGGTAGATCCACGAACGAAACTGGAGAACTCCAAATGTGTGTCAGTAAGGTGTACTTCCTCTTTACGAATTTTCTCTGCATATTAAAGGTCTTACCCGCCGCGGTCTTCTTGGATTTTGGGATCTCCTCATAGGCGCCTTGGGCTTCAACCCGGGCCTCCTTCGCACTTTGGAGCGTCGAGCAAGTTCGGAGTCTCGATCCAACAACTTGCGCTCCAAAGACTCACATTTGCTAATAGCATCCGTGAGCTCTTGCTGGACTTCATCAATCCTTGCTTCATGTTTCCGGCGAGTGGCTCGCTCCACGCCTCCTTCTTGGCCTCGGGCAGAGCACTCTTGAGGGCCTCGACCTCGAACATGTCACCTATGAGCATAATCATAAAGCTCATTTAGATAAAAAAATCGAACTCATATCATTTCAGATATGCTTCGGTATTGCATACCTTGTTTTGCCTCCAACTTCTGCTTTAGTTCGGAGACTTCGGCAGCATGCGAGGTGATACGTCTCCAACATATCTATCATTTTTTTATTGTTCCATGCTATTATATTACCCATTTTGGATGTTTATGGGCTTTACTTTACACTTTTATATCATTATTGGGACTAACCTACGAACCAGAGGCCCAACCCGAATTGCTATTTTTTTGCCTATTTCAGTGTTTTGAAGAAAAGGAATATCAAATGGAGTCCAAACGGAATGAGACCTTCAGGAGTGATCTTTTTGGAACAAATGTGATCCAGGGGACTTGGAGTGGACGTCAAGCAACAGAGGAGGCGGCCACAAGGGTGCCCAGCGTGCCCCCTACAAGTGGGCATGCCCCCACCCTCATGGGCCGCTCAAGCATCCGCCGACCTACTTCTTCCCCCTATATGTACCCATGTACCCCAAAACCATCGAGGAGCACCACGAAAAACTATTTCCACTGTCGTAACCTTCTGTATCCGCGAGATCCCATCTTGGAGCCTTCACCGGCGCTCCACCGGAGGGGGAATCGACCATGGAGGGCCTCTACATCATCTCCATGGCCCTTCCGATGAGTTGTGAGTAGTTTACCACAGACCTTCGGGTCCATAGGTATTAGCTAGATGGCTTCTTCTCTCTTTGATTCTCAATACAAAGTTCTCCTTGATCTTCTTGGAGATCTATTTGATGTAACTCCTTTTGCAATGTGTTTGTCGAGATTTGATGAATTGTGGGTTTATGATCAAGTTTATCTATGAGAAATATTTGAATCACTTCTGAATTCTTTCATGTGTGATTAAGTTATCTTTGCAAGTCTCTTCGAATTATCAGTTTGGTTTGGCCTACTAGATTGATCTTTCTTGCAATGGGAGAAGTGCTTAGCTTTGGGTTCAATCTTGTGGTGTCCTTTCCTAGTGATAGCAGGGGCAGGAAGGCACGTATTGTATTGTTGACATCGAGGATAGAAAGATGGGGTTTATATCATATTGCATGAGTTTATCCCTCTACATCATGTCATCTTTCTTAATGCGTTACTTTGTTCTTTATGAACTTAATACTCTAGATGCATGCGGGATAGCGGTCGATGTGTGGATTAATAGTAGTAGATGCAGGCAGGAGTCGGTCTACTTGTCACGGACGTGATGGCTATATACATGATCATGCCTAGATAGTCTCATATATTCGCTTTTCTATAAATTTCTCGACAGTAATTTGTTCACCCACCGTAATACTTATGCTATCTTGAGAGAAGCCACTAGTGAAACCTATTGCTCCCGGGTCTATATTTTATCATATAAGCTTTCAATCTACATTTATTATCATCTTTTACTTTTCCAATCTATATCATAAAAATACCAAAAATATTTATCTTATCATATTATCTCTATCAGATCTCACTTTTGCAAGTGGCCGTGAAGGGATTGAGAACCCCTTTATTGTCTTGTTGCGAGTTCTTATTTGGTTGTGTAGGCGCGTGGGACTTTTGAGGAGCCTCGTACTGGATTGATACCTTGGTTCTCAAAAAATGAGGGAAATACTTATGCTACTATTGCTGCATTACCCTTTCCTCTTCAAGGAAAACCAATGCAAGCTCAAGACTGTCAGGACCCCGACTCAATGCCACATTGATCTAGCATGTAACACCTCATATCACTTTGCGGCCTCACGCACGGTATTCCCACGGGTGTCGCCTTACCTTTGCCCGGGACCATTTGCGCCTTTTGGCACACGTATATGATAGTGTCACTAGCATCCATATGATAAGGAGCCCGGGCTGACATGGCTAGTCATAAACCCAAAGTGGCACAGACTTACAGGGACAGGCATCCATGACCCAGCATAGAACGTGTCGGTCATCAGCGAGTGAATCCAGGCTGTAGCACTGGGCTAGCAGGACTCCGGTGAACCGGGTTGTAGCGGGCTAACAGGACTCCGGTATTCATCGCGTGACATTTCCCCGAAGGGACAGACACAGGAACGAGGAAGGACACATGCCGGCCAGCCTAAGTGTTCCGGAGCAGTAGCAAGCTACCATGGCTCAGTGGAAGCACTAGGAGACATTTCCCGGTAAGAAAGGCTACTAAGGATAAACAACTAGATAGTCAGATCCCACACATACCAAGCATTTCGAACATACACACAATATGCTCGATATGTGTAAATACAACATGGCATCACAACATAACTCTATGACTCAAGTATTTTATTCAATAGGCTCCGAGGAGCGAGATATTACAAACATGGGTCTCACGACCCAACATTCAGAGCCTACAAGTCAAGCACAAGCGGAAGCTTAACATGTCTGAGTACAGACATCTACAAATGAAAAAGGCTGAGAAGCCTGACTATCTACCAGATCCTGCCGAGGGCACAAGATCGTAGCTGAGGTAACAAGCGAAACGTCGAAGTCCACATGGAACTACTAGCAAGACTGAAGTCTTTCTGCAAAAACATAAAATAGGCAAACGTGAGTACAAATGTACCCAGCAAGACTTACATCAGAACTAACTACATATGCATCATTATCAACAAAGGGGGGTGGTGGGGTTTAACTGCAGCAAGCCAGCTTTGAATCGGTGGCTATCCCAAACTACGACTGCAAGTAACTCTTTGGAGGTGGCGCACACGAGTCCACATATTCACCATATCAATACACCACTATGGATCCGCTCCCGTCTCCCTATGAGAACGCCATCCATAGCACTCACACTTATCTTGCGTATTTTAGAGTATCCACTTTCACTTGTCTATGAACTGCTATAGGCAACCTAGAAGTCCTTTACCGCGGACACGGCTATTCGAATAGATGATGTTAACCCTGCAGGGGTGTACTTCTTCATACATGTTTCCACCACTTAGTGTCTGCACACGACATGTGCTCGGAAGACTTCAAGCGAAAGCCGACGTGGGTGTAGACCACGACCTACCTAAACACTCAAGTCTCTAGTCCAGGTTTATCGCCTATTCAGGTTCCATCCGCAGGGAGTCCAGCCGAGGTTTCCACATACGGCCCCGAACGATGTGAACAGGGTTCCGAGACACCTAACGGGTGCCCGGTGTACCCGGCCACGTACCTACCGCATCACAGCCCACCCCACGGTCAGCGCTGTCCATGGCCTCCAGTAGGCTACAAACACCAGAAACTACTTGCAACTCCTGGACAGAGGACTAGGGTGAATAAGAAGTCGAGCGGGGTCATATTTCAGGGCCCAATGTATGGTAGTAGCTGAATCATGGATCACAAACACAGAACTCAGTTCCTGAGGATGGCTTCAATGAGACAACCCACCATGTACTCCTACATGGCCTCTCACTGATACCTTTACCAAATCGTGTTCACACACTTAGCTCACACACAGTAGGACATGTTCACACACCTCTGATTCATCCCGGATGAATCAGACCTGACACAACTCTAAGCAATAGCAGGCATGAAAAACAAGCATGAATGAGTAGGCACATCAGGGCTCAAACAACTCCTACTCATGCTAGTGGGTTTCATCTATTTACTGTGGCAATGATAGGTTATGCAGAGGATAAAGGGGTTCAGCTACCGCAGCAAGTAACAGATGAATCGTTGTTGTCCTAATGCAGTAAAAGAGAGCAGGAGCAAGAGAGTAGGATTGTATCGGGATGAACAAGGGGGTTTTGCTTGCCTGGCACTTCTGAAGATAGTATAGCTCTTCATTGGTGTCATTGATCACATCGTCGGAACCACGTCTATCGAGAGGGGACAAACACCGGCAAACAAGGAAGAAACACAATCAATGCAATGCACAATATGATGCATGATCATGACATGGCAATATGCTGTGATTTTAGCTAATGCACCTAGCTATGATTTAAATGAAGTTGGTTTGAATACATGATTCAAATTCCAACTCCATATATGATTATTTAAATGCCCTTTATTTTTTTTTTCCAAAACAGAGGACAAACATTGTTCAAACATGCATGAAAATGGTACAGATGGATTCCTTGAATTTTTCTGATAATTTTTCATATATAATTTGTTTGATTTGGAGTCACGGTTGAATTACTATGATTTTTAGAAGTTTAGATCATTTTCTAAAATTTATAAATCATTTCTGATTTATTTTAGTTCCAGAAAATGTTTACTGCGTCAGCATTAGGTCATGCTCACCTCAGCAGGTCAACAGGCGTCGACCAGGTCAAGCCTGACGCTGGGACCCACTAGTCAGTAACTAGGCTAATTAACAGGGAGTCTTAGTGCTAATTTAATCCTAACTAAAAGTGTTAGTGGGTCATGGGCCCACATGTCAGTGGCTTAGTTAATTAACTAAATTAATTAGTGTTAACTAATCAAATGCCTAAATAAACAGTGCCTTGCCCACACGTCAGTGACTGGACTAATTAATCTAAGTTAGTTAGTACTAACCTAAAACTAATTAGAGATTAACAGGGCGGGCCCGCGGGTCAGTGACCCTGGGAGGTCAAACAAGGTCAACCCCAGGTCAGCGGGGTCAAACCTACCGGCGACTTGACGCCAGCGAGGCCAGCCGTGGCGGCGAGCCTCGGGTTTGCGTCTCCAGCGACCAAACGGCCGGCGAAGGGCATCTACGTGACGCGGACGCACGTCCGCATCGAGTGGTGGTGGCGGTTAGGCCTGGGGTGGCCGGAGTTGTCGCCGGCGATGACCCTGGCGGTTGCCGGAGCTTGGGTAAGCTCGGGGTCGAGGCTGCGGCGGACAAGTCAGCGCGTGTGAGGCATCTACGGGCCCTACGCGACACGGCGAGGTCAGTGGACAGGACGACGGGGCCGTTGCATTGCCGGAGCCATGTCGGCGGCGAGCTCGGGCGATGGCGCGTGCGGGTGTGCTTGGTGCGGCGACTACGGCGAGTGGCAGAGAGAACGAAGAGGTGAAGGATGGTCAGTGGCTCACGGCAGATGCGGGGGTGGCTTCGGCGTGCTCGGGGAAGCACCGGAGCGAGCGCGTCGACGAGGGGGATCTCCGGCGGCCGGCGACGAAGATGATGGGGATGGCGTCGATGTAGGGCCTCCTGCGAGGCGCGGCTCGGTGGGGAGGAAGAGGGGGTCGAGGCGAAGCTCGTGGGCACGTCGGAGATGCGAGGGGGAGGCGGTGGCTGCGGCAGCAGCAAGAGGTGGCGATGAGCTCCGCTCGAGAAGAGAGGGAGAGAGAGCAGAGGAGGGGGAAGAGGTCGGGAGAGAGTGAGAGAGTTCCAGGGGGGGTGCGTGTCGGCGTCCAGGGCGTCTAGAAGCTCAGCAGCAAGCAGGAGGTGGCGGAGCGTGTGCTCGCGCGCGGCAGCCACGCGCGCGCTGTCCTCCTGGCGAGAGGTCGGTGATGACTGGCAGAGGCCAGTGGGCTGGGCCTCTGCTGGGCCGTGGTGGGGCACTACGTAAGTGGCCGAGGTAGGCTCTCTCTCTCTGGTTTTCCTATTTTTAGTTTCAGTTTTCTATTTTCTAAATTTGTTTCTAGATTTAGTAAAAATACTAAACCTCATCTAAAAATCCTGAAATAAATTGTGAGGACCTGTTGAATTATTTCCAACAACCCACATTTAGTTCCAGAATTATTTGAGCATTTATAATTGTTATAGCAATTAAATGCCCAAATTCAAATACATAACGATTTAAAACATGAGTCCAGAAATGGCCTAGAAATATGAGCATCATTTTTGCCAGAGGTTTTCACCTTTAACAAAAATCATGAACTTTTCCAAGAGCATTTTGGATTCATTGAAAAATATTTTACTTGAACCTATTTGAGTTTCATTTGGTGCTAGGGTTTGGCCAATCCCCATTTCAATTTTCAAATAAATTTAAACATGAGGCATGGATGCTTATGCAACTATCTGCAAACAAATTCTAGGGATGTCACAAAGACGTAGCAAGAAGGATTTCTGGCGCTGTTCCCGGGGAGGTCTTCGCTCAAGTCAAGACATAGCAAGTACCCATCACAAACTCATCTCCCTCCCATTACATTATTTTCCATTTGCCTCTCATTTTCCTCTCCCCCACTTCTAGCTTGTCGTTTTATTCGCCCTTCTTCTGTTTGGTCTTTTGTTTGCTTGTGTCTCCATGTGCCTTCTATGTGCTTGCATCTTTGCTTGCTAAAAATCTATCGGTATGGATCCACTTAAAGTGTTCGACTTGGATAATCTTTGATCCTTATGTGCTTGTGCTGAAACCCCAACTAGCCTAGTTGATGGGAAATATTTAGATGATCATGCTCATTTTGTGCATCACCGTTTGTCTGAAAAAGGGAGACTCTTATGGGATCAAATAAACAGATTGTTGTGTTATGCTTGGAATCTTTGTGAAATTTATGATTTTACTTGTTGCTCTAAGAACCCTAAAAAACACCTTCCCTACCTATGTGATATTGATGAAAATGAAATCTTATCTTTTGCAAAGGGTTTTTATAGTTACTATGATATCGAACAAATTGAAGAATTTGTTGCTTTTAAGGGTGCTTATGAACTTGCTTCTTTGATTGAAAAGTATGATATTACTCCCTACGAATCTGAAAATTTTGACATACTTAAATATTGCTATGAAAATTATGCTCATAATGTCTATGTCAAAGAATTTATTGAGAGAATGACCGTTGCTTTGGAAGAAAATAATGATATGCATGAATCTATAGATAATGATGATTCCGATGATTTGATTGAAATATCCCTTGATGAACATGATGCTTGCTATTCTTGTGGCCATGATGTTAATATTTATGAAGATGAATTTGCTATAGTTCCCTGTGTTCAACATAAGATCATTGCTATTGCACCCATACTTGGTAGTTCCTTCGATAAAAAGCATGATTGCAGTGATTTTACTACAAATTCTCTTGATTTCAATTGTGCTAATAATATGCAAAATCCTAAGCTTGGGGATGCTAGTTTTGCTATATCTACTACTTGTTGCAATGATCATGATTGGGGTGATTCTTCCTATGATCTTGAAATTCTATTTAAGCCCCATGATGAATATGAGATTGATAATAGTGTTTGCAATAATATTGAAAGTTTTTTTGGAAGAGTGTATACTTTAGATCCCACATATTTGGAGTATGTTCCATCTTATGATATTTTTGATAAAAGTGGGTTTGGAGAGGTCATGTCTTTAGTTAATGTTAATCCCACTATCTTGGAAGAGTGTCAACTTTGCATGCATGTGGATCGTGTTGAGAATATGTTTTGCGATAGCTAAATTGTTGAATTTTCTTATGATCCTACATGTAATTATTATGAGAGAGTAAAATATGGTTGTATAAATTTTCATGTTACTAAATTACCTCTCGTCATGTTGAGATTGCTATCGTCTCTTTCTTCTTCCTTGCATATGCTAGTTTTTGCTTGTCTTGCAAATTTGTTTGCTTATAATATGCCTATGCATAGGAAGTATGTTGGACTTATATGTGTTTGTCACGTGTTTCATGATGCTCTCTTTGCGCTTCAATTCTTGGCTTTCATGTCAACATCATTAAAATTATCAATGCCAAGCTAAAAGGCTTTAAAGAAAAGCGCTTGTTGGGAGACAACCCAATATTTTTACTTTCTGTTATTCAATAAATATTTCGTCTAACTTCTGTTTAGATGTGTTTTCATGTTTTAATTAGTGTTTGTGCCAAGTAGAACCTATAGGATAACCAATGGTGATAGTTAATTTGATTCTGCTGAAAAACAGAAACTTTGCGCACACGAAAACAATTCTATTAATTCACAGAAACGTGATTTTGAATTGATTCTTTTTGCTGTAGATCAATAGAGAAATTGCCAAGGACTTCCTATTTGTTTTAGGATTTTTCGAGTTCCATAAGTATTCGAGAGTTACAGATTACTACAGACTGTTCTATTTTTTGACAGATTCTGTTTCTCGTGTGTTGTTTGCTTATTTTGATGCATCTATGGCTAGTATTAAGTGATATGAACCATAGAGAATTTGGAATACAGTAGGCTTAACACCAATATAAATAAAGAATGAGTTCATTACAGTACCTTATGTGGTGGATTTTCTTTCTTGCACTAATGGAGCTTATGAGATTTCCTGTTGAGTTTTGTGTTGTGAAGTTTTCATGTTTTGGGTAAAGATTTGATGGACTATGGAATAAGGAGTGGCCAGAGCCTAAGCTTGGGGATGCCCATGGCACCCCAAGATATTCAAGGATAACCAAAACCCTAAGCTTGGGGATGCCCTGGAAGGCATCCCCTCTTTCGTGTTTGTCTATCGGTAACTTTACTTGGAGCTATATTTTTATTCGCCACATGATATGTGTTTTGCTTGGAGCGTCTTGTATGATATCAGTATTTGCTTTTTAGTTTACCACAATCATCCTTTCTGTACACACCATTTGGGAAGAAACCCACTTGATCGGAATTTATTAGAATAATCTAAGTGCTTCACTTATATCTTTTGAGCTAGATAGTTTTGCTGTAGTGCTTCACTTATATCTTTTAGAGCACGGCGGTGGCTTGATTTTGTAGGAAATGTTGATCTCTCATGCTTCACTTATATTATTTTGATAGTCTTTTAGAACAGCATGGTATTAGCTATGGTTATAAAATTGGTCCTAGAATGATGGGCATCCAAGTTGGGTATAATAAAAACTATCATAGGAAGTGAATTGGATGCTATGGTCAATTTGATACTTGATAATTGTTTTGAGATATGGAGGTAGTGATATTAGAGTCATGCTAGTTGGGTGATTATGAATTTAAAGAATGCTTTTGTTGAAGTTGGCAAGTCTCGTAGCATGCACGTATGGTAAAAGTTGTGCAACCAATTTGAAACATGAGGTGTTCTTAGATTTTGCATCCTTATGAGTGGCGGTCGGGGATGAGCGATGGTTTTTTCCTACCAATCTATCCCCCTAGGAGCATGCGCGTAGTGCTTGGTTTTTGATGACTTGTAGATTTTTTCAATAAGTATATGAGTTCTTTATGACTAATGTTGAGTCCATGGCTTATACGCACTCGCACCCTTCCATCTTTGCTAGCCTCTTCGGTACCCTGCATTGCGCTTTCTCACCTTGAGAGTTGGTGCAAACTTCGCCGGTGCATCCAAACCCCATGATACGATATACTCCATCACACATAAAGGTCCTTATATCTTCCTCAAAACAGCCACCATGCATAATTTTTCACACATGTCACTCTTGATTCATTGCCCATCCCGGTACACCGCCGGAGGCATTCATATAGAGTCATATCTTCTTCTAGTTTTGAGTTGTAATTCATGAGTTTTAAATAAGTAGAAGTGTGATGATGTTCATTATTAGAGCATTGTCCACCCAAAAAAAGAGGCCGGAAAAAGAGGAAAGGCCAAAGAAAAAAAGAAAAAGAAGAAAGGCCAAAGAAAAAAAAGGCCCAAAAAAGAAAAATAAAGAAAAATGAAATAAAATAAAAAGGGGCAATGTTACTATCCCTTTCCACACTTGTGCTTCAAAGTAGCACCATGTTCTTCATATAGAGAGTCTCATATGTTGTCACTTTCATATACTAGTGGGAATTTTTCATTATAGAACTTGGCTTGTATATTCCTACGATGGGCTTCGTCAAAATGCCCTAGGTCTTTGTGAGCTAGCAAGTTGGATGCACACCCACTTAGTTTCTTTTGTTGAGCTTTCATACATTTACAGCTCTAGTGCATCCGTTGCATGGCAATCCCTACTCCTCATGTTGACATCAATTGATGGGCATCTCCATAGCCCGTGATTATCCTCGTCAATATGAGACTTTCTCGTTTTTTTGTCTTCTCCACACAACCTCCATCATCATATTCTGTTCCACCCATAGTGCTATATCCATGGCTCACGCTCATGTATTGCGTTAAAGTTGAATTTTTTTTGAGATTATTTAAGTACGAAACAATTGCTTGGCTTGTCATCGGGGGTGTGCAAGATGGGAGCATTTTTGTGTGACAAAAATGAAGCATGGCCTAATTATATGATTTTGTAGGGATGAACTTTCTTTAGCCATGTTATTTTGAGAAGACATGATTGCTTTGATGTATTACTATTTCTTATGTCAATATGAACTTTTATTTTGAATCATTTGGATCTGAACATTCATGCCATAATAAAGAAAATTACATAGAGAATTATGCTAGGTAGCATTCCACATCAAAAATTCTGATTTTTTATCATTTACCTACTCGAGGATGAGCAGGAAATAAGCTTGGGGATGCTTGATACATCTCCAACGTATCTATATTTTTTATTGTTCCATGCTATTATTTTACCCATTTTGGATGTTTATGGGCTTTACTTTACACATTATATCATTTTTGGGACTAACGTACTAACCGGAGGCCCAGCCCGAATTGCTGTTTTTTTGCCTATTTCAGTGTTTCGAAGAAAAGGAATATCAAACGGAGTCCAAACGGAATGAAACCTTCGGGAGCGATCTTTTTGGAACAAACGTGATGCAGGGGACTTGGAGTGGACGTCAAGCAACAGAGGAGGTGGCCACGAGGGTGCCCGGCATGCCCCCTATAGGTGGGCGCGCCCCCCACCCTCGTGGGCCCCTCGAGCATCCACCGACCTACTTCTTCCTCCTATATATACACATGTACCCCAAAACCATCGAGGAGCACCATGAAAACTATTTCCACCACTGTAACCTTCTATATCCGCGAGATCCCATCTTGGAGCCTTCGTCGGCGCTCCGCCAGAGGGGGAATCGACCATGGAGGGCCTCTACATCATCTCCAAGGCCCTTCCGATGAGTTGTGAGTAGTTTACCACAGACCTTCGAGTCCATAGTTATTATCTAGATGGCTTCTTCTCTCTCTTTCATTCTCAATACAAAGTTCTCATTGATCTTTTAGGAGAACTATTTGATGTAACTCTTTTTGCGGTGTGTTTGTCGAGATCCGATGAATTGTGGGTTTATGACCAAGTTTATCTATGAGAAATATATGAATCTCTTCTGAATTCCTTTATGTGTGATTATGTTATATTTGCAAGTCTCTTCGAATTATCAGTTTGGTTTGACCTACTAGATTAATCTTTCTTGCAATGGGAGAAGTGCTTAGCTTTGGGTTCAATCTTGCGGTGTCCTTTCCCAGTGACAGCAGGGGAAGCAAGGCACGTATTGTATTGTTGCCATCAAGGATAAAAAGATGGGGTTTATCTCATATTGCATGAGTTTATCCCTCTACATCATGTCATCTTTCTTAATGCGTTACTCTGTTCTTTACGAACTTAATACTCTATATGCATGCTGGATAGCGGTCGATGTGTGGAGTAATAGTAGTAGACGCAGGAAGGAGTAGGTCTACTTGTCACGGACATGATGCCTATATACATGATCATGCCTATATAATCTCATAATTATTCTCTTTTCTATCCATTGCTCGACAGTAATTTGTTCACCCATTGTAATACTTATGCTACCTTGAGAGAAGCCACTAGTGAAACCTATGCCCCCCGGGTCTATCTTTTATCATATAAGCTTTCAATCTACTTTTATTTGCATTTTACCTTTTCCAATCTATATCATAAAAATGCCAAAAATATTTATCTTATCATATTATCTCTATCAGATCTCACTTTCGCAAGTGGCCGTGAAGGGATTGACAATCCCTTTATTGCGTTGGTTGCGAGTTCTTGTTTGTTTGTGTAGGTGCGTGGGACTTTTGAGGAGCCTCCTACTGGATTGATACCTTGGTTCTCAAAAACTGAGGGAAATACTTACGCTACTATTGCTGCATCACCCTTTCCTCTTCAAGGAAAACCAACGCAAGCTCAAGACGTAGCACGAGGCTGCTGCTAGCTTTGCAGCCTATTCATCCAAGGAGACATATATGTTAGCTCATGTGAAGTATTATTTGATCCTTTGTTCGGCCTTTCTTCACGAATGCTGAAGAGAGTCTCAGGGGCTACTATCTATACACAGGCATTCCTCTTACAAATAGCCAAAAATTATATTATGTCACATACCTCAAAGCCTATTAAAAGGCTGGTATAAGCTTCGTTCAATCCGCTCATAGCAGACCGAACCTTTTCATCCACCATACCCATAAGGGAGCGGTGTTCCTCGACAATGCAAGCACTCTGAAGCGCTTCCACCAGAGTGTTCGGCTCCACCCGATTGATAGAGAACGCAGGTGGAGATGGTGCGCCCCCTTCTCTCGATGGAGGCTGCTGGCCCAATTCCGGAGCCGTATGGGTCTCCGGAATAATATTGGGTTGGGGGCTGTATTGAGCATGGCCCCTGTTGCCAGTCTCTATGGGGGTCGATTTCCCCCTCTCTTCGGCGACAGAGGTATTACCCTCTGTCGCTACCTTCACGGCCTCCAGCACCTGCCTGTGACTTGGAGAGGTTCTTCGGGACAACACTTCGGTGTTGTCTGTTGCGGTGGGTGGAGAGACCTGCGGAGGCGAATCGCTCTCCATCGTGTTTGGCCCTAGCGAGTTCCCAGATGATGATGATCGCCGGTGAAGATCATGAGCCGGGCAGCAATACGCAATTCAGTATGTTAAAATTACAAGGCATAAATTTGGATATATGTAAGGTGTCTTGGGATAATTACGATCCGGCCAAGGGCTTCGGCCTGGTGTGAGGAGGAGGTCTTGGTATCTTCAGACATGACGTCTGAAGTGACCCTACGATGGAGGCCGCCTCTGGCCTCCTTGCCTTTCTTTGTGGCCTTCTTCTCCGGCCCCTGATACTGCGACGGAACCATCATCTTCATCAACAAAGGGATGGATGGCTCCTCAGGCAGTGGAGCTGGACATCATATTTGCTCTGCCTTCTTTGTCTAGCCCTGTGGGAGTAATGAAAAGTTCAATATATTCCTAGGATTTGCAAATTAAAATCTTTATAAAACTTACGGGAGTAGACGGACGAGCGCAGTCGAGGCCGCAGTCTTCGGTTGTTTACGGCCACGACTTTTGAGCCTTGAAGAGCAGCTTCCATATGTCTTCGTGCGTCGTGCCAAAGAATCGCTGCAGGGTCCGAGGACTGGCCCAGTCGAGTTCCCACATATGTTGAGTCCGTTGTTGACAAGGGAGAATTTGGCAAAAAAGCATCACTTGGATCACGCTGGCAAGGCTGGTGTTCTTGTTTATCATGCCCTTGACGCAGCTCTCCAGTGTTGTTACCTTGTCAGGCGACTCCTAGTCTAGGCTCTTATTGAGCCAGGATGTAAGCAGCATCGGGGGCCTGGACTTGAACTTAGGAGCGGCGGTGAGTTTGCTCACCATGGTGCCGTCGCACTCCGCGTGTTGGCCTTCGACCACCTTCGGCTTCACATTGAAGACCTTGAGCCATAGGCCGAAGTGGGGAGGGACGCGGAGGAATGCCTCGCACACGATGATAAACACCGAAAGGTTGAGGAAGGAATTTGGGGCTAGATCATGAAAATCTAACCCATAGTAAATCATAAGACCACAGACGAAAGGATGGAGGGGAAACCCTTGTCCGCGAAGGAAATGGGGGATGAACACTACCTTCTCATTAGGCTTCAGAGTGGGAATGATCTTCTTTTTGGCAAGGAGCCGGTGGATTATATCTGTGGCCTGGTACCTAGCTTCCCGGAGCTCCTTGATGTTCTCGTTTGTAACAGAGGAAGCCATCCACTTGCATTGCGCTCCAGATCCGGACATGGCTGGGGTGTTTGGTGGCAACGGAAAAGATTGGGACTTGGCGCTGGAGCTCTAATGGCAGATGGGCAGAGGAGGAAGAAGGTGTGTGGTAAAAAGACAGATCCTTATCTTCTTATAGAGGCAATGGATGTCAAGCGCCCTTTCACAAGACTTAAATCTCGCCTATTCCCAAGGGGACATGTGAATGGCACGGTTGGATTACCCAAACCCCTATTGATGTGAATCCCGTGATAAGGGGACGCGATCTCTGCTTTGACAAGACGTGCCTATAGTCATGCCCCGAAACACGAAGAGAAGGCTGTGAAACGGTTCGGCATAATAACAAGGCCAGGACATAATGCCTCGCTGGAAAAATCGCCTATGGACGTGACTTACTTCATTTCGAATATTTTTGCCCTTACAGCTTAAAGCTGTAACTATTTAACAGAGCCAGATACAACTATTTTGTGTACAGGACTGCATTGGAGTATTTGGAGAAGGAACCTGCCTTGCAATGCCTAACAAAATCTATGCGCCGAATACATCGCCATTGAAGCCCAGTTTAGGGGCTACTGAGGGAGTCCTGGACTATGGGGTCCTCGGGGAGCTGGCCTATGTGACATGGGCCGGATTGATGGGTCGTGAAGATACAAGATAGAAGGTCTTCTTCCGTGTCCAGATGGGACTCTCCTTTGCATGGACGGCAAGCTTGGCATCTGAATGTGCAGTTTCCTTCCTCTATAAACCGACTTTGTATAACCCTAGTCCCTTCCGGAGCTTATATAAACCGGAGGGTCTAGTCCTTAGAGGCATCACAATCATACAGGCTAGGCATCTAGGGTTTAGCCATTACGATCTCGAGGTAGATCAACTCTTGTAACCCCTATACTCATCAAAGTCAATCAAGCGGCAAGTAGGGTATTACCTCCATTAAGAGGGCCCGGACCTGGGTAAACATCGTGTCCCCTTCCTCCTATTACCTTCGATCCTTAGGCGCACAGTTCAGGACCCCCTACCCAAGATCTGCAGATTTTGACACCGACACCTGGTTGCCGAATCACGCGTCAGTGAGTCTGAGGTGCGGGCAGCCCTGGGTGGGGTCTGCGACGTAGTGATCACCAGTGGGCAGCATGATGCGCCTTCTCGCCGCCCATGGGCTGCCCGGTCGTCTTGCAGTGTAGGCTGCGGACCCCTCCCGAGCCTTTGGATCTCTGGGGTCTCGGGGTTGAGCGGTTGTGGCCAAAGAGGCCTTGGGCCCTCATGAGGTGTTCTAACCTCATGGGCCCCTCAAGTTCTTGGGCACCCCTCAGACCCTGTCCGTGCTTGGGGCATGCCATGCGCCTGGCGTTTCTTGGAACGCCTAGCCCGGCTGCCGTTTCCCTAGTGGACCACGGAAGCATAGGTTGCCTGCATCCAAAAGGTAGCACAAACGCTCTAAAAATACTTGTTGCCATGGGGAAAGGGTGTTTAACGGCGCGGTTGGGGCCCCGGAGGCCACCCCTGCCGGTGAGTCATAATGGACACGAGGTGGTCTATCGCAGCGCATCCCCCGGGGGGCCTTCTACCCTGCCCGAAGCTTGTGGGAGCTCTTCTTTGGCTGGGAGGGAGTTCCTGCTGAACTCGTTTCCGTCACTTTGCTCACCAGATCCTCCTGAGAGGGGCGAGGAAATGCTGCAAGGGCATGCTTGGGCCTGTCATGAGGGTCGCGGCACAGGCGGGGGGCCACAAGGGCCCCGTACCTTGGCATGGGACGTGAAGCAAGATGGCACGGTTGCCGCTGGCATGGCTATAGCATAGTAATTCGCGTGCCGCGAGGAACGCAGCCTACATGCCCGTGAGACCTCACGTAGCATGGAGGGACGGCGCCGCGGCGAGGCCCGCGGAGGGCGCTATAGCACACCCGCTGCATCACGTCGGGGGTGTTGGCGACAAGTCATGCCATTGGTGACGACGTGATAACGAAGGAGGGGCATGGCGAGAGGTGCTGCGGCCGTACGACCCATCCAATCGGAGCGCGTGGCCCAACGCTTGGCTTGGGCTTGTCCGGTCTTTATCATGGGTGTGGAAAGGCGAGGATGGAGCGTGGTGAGGCAGTCCTTTATTAAGGGGTCCTCGGACAGCCGGACTATATGCGTATGCCGGACTGTTGGGTTATGAAGGTACAAGATAGAAGACTTCGTCCCGTGCCCGGATGGTACTCTCCTCTGCATCGAAGGCAAGCTTGGCAATTCAGATATGAAGATTTCTTTCTCTGTAACCGAATCTGTGTAACCCTAGCCCAATCCGGTGTCTATACAAACTGTAGGGTTTAGTCCGTAGGGGGAGAACAATCATAGTCATAGGCCAGCTTCTAGGGTTTAGCCTCTACGATCTCATGGTAGATCAACTCTTGTAATACTCATATCATCAAGATTAATCAAGCAGGAAGTAGGGTATTACCTCCATCGAGAGGGCCTGAACCTGGGTAAACATTGTGTCCCCCGCCTCCTGGTACCATTAGCCTTAGACACACAGTTCGGGACCCCATACCCGAGATCCGCCTGTTCTGTCACCTACATTGGTGCTTTCATTGAGAGTTCCACTGTGTCGTCACCGTAGGGCTTGATGGCTCCTTCAATCATCTACAACAACACAGTCCAGGGTGAAGTTTTTTCTCCCCGGATAGATCTTCGTATTTGGCGTCTTTGCACTGCGGGCCAACTCGCTTGGCCATCAGGAGCAGGTTGATAGCTACGCCCCTGGCATCAAGTCAGGTTTGGAATCTTGAACCACACCACCAACATCCACGGAGACTTGACCTTCGACGGATTCGAGCCTATGACAGCCGCGCCCTGCCGCCACGATGAACATGACCTAAATCTGTTATCAGACTATGTGCAGGGGATTGCGCCTGTAACCGCACTGGCCCTAGATCCAGAGCAGAGCATGCCATCCGAGGACGGGAGGCTCAACCCCGCCTCGGAAGTCGCGGACTTAGCGGCGCTAGAGCCGAACACAAATCTGACCTCCAATGAGGCCTGTGTCATCGCAACCTCGGACTCGTCTCCGGCCACAGGCTCCGAACCACGTGTATCCGCACCAATTGAATCTGACCGGGCGCTGGTCTTAGAGTTCAGCTCCATGGACATCTTCCAACACTCATCCCTAGGCGATGTGTTAAACTCATTAAAGTCTCTCTCCTTTTCAGGAGATTCTTGGCCGAACTATGTCCGGCTTGAGTGGGAAGCGGACGACGAGGAACTTCATTACCCACCCTCCACCCACTTGATAGCCACTGTCGATGATTTGACCGACATGCTTGATTTCGACTCCAAAGACATCGACGGTATGGACGACGATGCCGGAGAAGAACAAGAACCACCGCCCATAGGGCGCTGGACAGCCACCTCCTCATACGACATATACATGGTGGATACACCCAAAGAAGACAATGGCGATGACAAGAAGGACCAAGTTGAGGATAAAACTCCTGGAAAGCAGCCAAAGTGCCGATGTCAGCGGCACCACTCGAAACCACGCCATGGTAAAAATAGTGATACCAGCACAAGAGGGAATAACACCCCGGACGACACCGAAGATAATGAAGAAACCGCGGACCCAGCAATGGAGTAGGACGAGCAAGGTGATGGCAAACTCAGTTTGGGGCCCGTGTCCGATCACAGCGATGCCGAAGACTCCAATTATCAACCTGTCTCCGAAGAGGAGAACAATCTGGATGACGATGCATTCATCGTCCCAGAATTTTTTTTGGAACAAGAGCACCTCTGCCAGATACTTATCGCCACCGCGAGGAGCTTGAAGAAGCAGAAGCAATGGCTTAAAACCGCACAGGATACGCTCAATAACAAATGGAACGAAGTGCTCGATACTGAGGAAAAATACTGAGGTAGTCGCCAAACAAAGAGCTACCCCAAATGCAAACTGCTGCCCAAATTCGATGACGATGCTATTGCACCCATACCACCGAATAACAATACGGCTGATAAACTAGGCCAACCACCTCATGGTCGAGACAGAGCGGCTAACAATGCTGCACACAAAACCGCACCCCCTCTCCATAAAGGAAAGGAGGTCGTAACCCAGAACCAGAAACACGATTTACGTGAAGACCTGGACAAAAAGGCTGGCAGAACCAGGTCCATTAATGGATCCAGGGAACGCATTCCCGCACAGGATCAGGACCATCAAACCAAATATGAAGGTAACTTACCAGTTCGGAACCAACACCGAACGCTGCAACCATCGGGCCCGTGCCGTGACACAACCAAATACAGGGGTGCTGCACATCCCTTGTGCTTCAGTGATGAGGTGCTGGATCATGAATTTCCAGAAGGGTTTAAACCTGTGAATATCGAGGCATATGACGGAACGATAGACCCTTCAGTCTTGATAGAAGACTTTATTCTTCACATCCACATGGCTCGCGGAGATGATCTCCATGCCATCAAATACCTACCCCTCAAGCTAAAAGGACCAGCTAGGCACTTGCTGAAAAGCCTCCCCGAAAATTCCATTGGAAGATGGGAAGAACTTGAGGACGCTTTCAGGGCCAATTTCCAAGGGACCTATGTCTGACCTCCGGATGCAGACGATCTAAGTCACATAACCCAACAACCCGGAGAGTTGGCCATGAGCTTTGGAACCGATTTCTCACTAAGAAGAACCAAATCATCGACTGTCCGGACACCGAAGCCTTAGCAGCTTTCAAACATAGTGTCCGGGATGAATGGCTAGCCAGACACCTAGGCCAGGAAAAGCCAAGGACAATGGCAGCCTTAACTACACTCATGACCCACTTTTGCGCGGGAGAGGACAGATGGTTGGCCCATAGCAGCACTAGCGATCCTGGCACATCCAAAGTCAGGGATGGCAATGGAAAGCCACGACACAATAAGAAAAACGTCGAAACAACGTAGAAAGCCCGGACAATATGGCGGTAAACGCCGGATTCATGGGCTCCAGACCTGGTCAACGGAAAAAGTCACCTAAAGGCAGCAGAGATGGTCCATCTAGCCTAGACAAAATTCTAGAAAGGTCTTGCCAGATTCATGGCAGCCCCGACAAACCAGCCAATCGTACCAACAGATAATGTTGGGTCTTCAAGCAGGCCGGCAAGCTCAACACTGAACACAAAGGGAAGGGACCGCAAAGCAAAGACGTGGACGAATCTCGCCAGCCGAATATGGGGGGACAGAAGAAATTCCCACCGGAGGTCAAAACAGTGAACATGATTTATGTCACTCACATTCCAAAGATGGAGCGCAAACGCGCACTCCGAGATGTGTATGCTATAGAGCATGTCGCCCCCAAATTCAACCCATGGTCGGCATGTGCGATCACCTTCGATCGCAGGGATCATCCGACTAGTATCCATCATGGGGGCTCGGCTGCCTTAGTGCTCGACCCAATAATTGATGGATACCACCTCACCCGAGTCCTTATGGACAGCGGCAGTAGTCTCAATCTGATATATCAGGACACTGTCCGCAAGATGGGGATAGACCCATCAAGAATCAAGCAAAGCAGCACTACCTTTAAAGGAGTAATACCAGACGTAGAGGCCCACTGCATGGGCACCCTAACATTGCACGTCGTCTTCGGCTCTCCCTATAACTGTCGAAGCAAAGAGCTAATCTTCGACATTGCTCCATTCCGAAGTGGCTATCACGCACTACTCAGACGAACGACCTTTGCCCGTTTCAATGCAGTCCTGCACTACGCTTATCTCAAACTCAAGATGCCTGGACCGCGGGGCATTATCACGGTCAGCGAAAATATAGAACGTTCTCTTCGTACAGAAGAATACGCGGCGGCTCTAGTAGCCAAAGCACGAAGCGGCCTTTCCAAGCCGAATAGCTCATCGGTCCTCAAGACTGGGAACACAGCCAAACGTTTTCGGCGCACACCTATGTGCAAAATCTCAGATAAACCCGAGCTTGTTTATAGCCCTGTCCCCACAGATCGCCCCATACGAAGACCGTAAATGTTTTCCCGTATACATAAATATACACTCAAGATGTTGGGTCAAGTGTGATCAAGTGCTTTTCTGGACACCCCCGTGTTATACACGAGGGGGCTGAAGTCGACGACTACAAACTTTCAGGTTATGTACATATATATATATATATAAACGACCGCACAGGAGGCACTAAAATACGTTACGGGCAAAATTATAAACATAGCCTTCATTATCATAAGCATTGTTTAGGATACATGTCACTCAAACATAATATTCTTCAAGAACTGACCCTCTATAAAGTGGGCACCCTCTAAGAGTTCTTCAAAATATTGATCTGGTGTGTCCTGACCCCCGGGTGGACCCCCTGTTGCAATATTGGTGGCCTTCATCTTCACCCAATACGTCTTCACACGGGCAAGGGCCATCTGTGCACCTTTTATGCACGTTGACCGCTTGACAGCGTCGATATGCAACACCGCACAAACAAGTTGCTGCACTAAACCAAAATAACTATTCGCAGTTGGTCCCCCAGGCCACAGCCGATCCACGACAGCCTTCATGGCAAGTCCAGATATCCTATGGTTCTTGGCCCATTTGGCCATCTGCTCATTCAACAGCAGCGGACGCCTTGGCATGCTAAACTGCGACCAGAAAAGCCGTTCCACTTCATGGCCTTCTTGGGCCTGGAAAAACTGCGTCGCATCAGAAGCACTCTTCGACAAGTCCAAATATGCGTCAGGAGAACTGCACATTCTATCAAGCAGGGCATACGTTGGATCACCGAACATAGTTCGTAATAAAAAGGGCTTCCCAGCCGCGATCTCCCCGGCTTGCCGGATCTCCTCCCGTGCCGTTCTGGCCTCTGACCGGGTTTCCTGCCGCTTGTAAGGACTTCTCAAGGTTAGCCGTTTTTTCTTTGGTCTCTTTCTAGAGAAGTGCATATTGGCTAGCGGCATCCCTTAGCTCAAGCGCCATGTTCGATATTTTCTCCTCACTCAGGATATTAGCAGCCTGTTCGGCTTTTAATTCACCAACTGCCTTCTCGGCAGGCGTGTTGCTTATCCTGGCTTGCTCCTTGGCCCGGGCAAGCTCAGCCCAAAGGGTCTCCACGGCGGCAGCACCATCTGCAGTCAAGCATACTATAAATTCCAGCATCATGCTCCTATTTATACTCACCGACCGCCCAAAATACATACCTTGCGCCTCGTCAAGCCACTTGTTCACGAGCGTCATGTCATCATCCGCTACATCAAGTTGCCCGTCGGTCCGGCAAATTGGGAATCCTGGGTAGTATACGGGGCTACAGCCGCCCGTGTAAAAATTAGCAAAATTATTACTTGAGCATATTTATCTTTTGATCCTCTGATCGTCCCCATTCGGAGGGCAACCAGAGTCTCAGGGGCTACTATCTATACACAGTGCACATTGCGTTTATGGTACAAAAAAAGAGAGGCTACATTACGTACCTCAAAGCCTCTTAGCAGGCTCGTAAAGGCTTCATTCAATTTGCTTTTTGCGGACGAAATTCCCTCAATCATCATACCCGATGGACTAACATAACATGAATTACATTGATGAGGTCGATGTCCTTCTTAATGAGGTCACGAATGCGGCTTTGCAGTATCTGAACTTCATCTAGCGATCCCCAATCTAGCCCCTTGTTGATATATGATGCAAGCTGTGGTGGATGGCCGGATCGGAAGGTGGGTGAAACTGCCAACTTGGTACCACGGGGCTTTGTGAACTAAAACCACTCCCGTTGCCATAGGCCAGAAGTTGTGGTGAACGAACCCTTTGGCCAGACGATGTCGGTCGATTTGCTTTTCAAAGCACCTCCGCACTCTGTGTGTCTCCCGTCTATTATCTTCGGCCTTACATCAAAGGTCTTGAGCCATAAGACGAAGTGTGGAGAGATACGGAGGAAAGCCTCAATACAATAATGAATGATGAGATGTGAAGGAGGGAGTCCAGAGCTAGATCATGGAAATCTAGTCTGTAGTAAAACATGAGCTGTCGAACGAAGGGATGAAGGGAGAAACCTAGCCCCTGGAGGAAGTGAGGGATAAATACGACCCTCTCGTTAGGCCTAGGAGTAGGGATAACCTGCCCTTGTGCAAGAAGCCTGTGAAAGATTTCTGTGGTCAAATACCTCGCCTCCCTAAGCTTCGTGATATCCTCCTCGGTGACAGAGGAAGCCGTCCATCGGCCTTGAAAGCTGGATCCGGACATGGCCTGAGGTTCGAAGTGACTAGTTAAGCCTTGAGTGTTGGAACTCGAGGTTGGAGGAGGAGGGGAGTAGTGTAGAGGGGAAAGGCGGGTCTCTGCCTCCTTACAAAGATGACGAATATCAAACGTCCCCTACGTGGCCTTAAAACATGCCTATTCCCAAGGAATCATACCAATGGGACGGTTGGTTTACCCACGCCCGTGTTGATGAGAATCCTGTAATAAGGTGACACGATCTCCTCTTTGACAAGATGTGCCAATGAAACCGCCTCGCGAAGCGTGGAGCAGCGGGTGGGAAAAACGGTTCGAAATAATGGCAGGACGATGACGTAATGTCGTGTTACAAAAGCTGTAAGCGGATTGAACTCATGAAAACATTATGCTCTCCATGGTGGTATATGGAATTTGTTTTGCACAGCCGGACACGATTCATATGTTCAAGATCTACTTTGGAGTATTCGGAGAAGGAACCCGCCTTGCAATGCTGAAGATAATCTGCGCGCCGGACTCATTGTCATTGAAGCCTGGTTCAAGGGCTACTGAGGGAGTCCTGGATTAAGGGGTCCTCGGACAGCCGGACTATATGTGTATGCCGAAATGCTGGGCTACGAAGGTACAAGATAGAAGACTTCGTCCCCTGCCCGGATGGGACTCTCCTTTGCGTGGAAGGCAAGCTTGGCGATTCGGATATGAATTTTCCTTTCTCTGTAACCGATTCTGTGTAACCCTAGCCCCCTCCAGTGTCTATATAAACTGGAGGGTTTAGTCCGTGGGGGGGGGGGACAAACATAATCATAGGCTAGCTTCTAGGGTTTAGCCTCTACGATCTCGTGGTGGATCAGCTCTTGTAATACTCATATCATCAAGATCAATCAAGCAGGAAGTAGGGTATTACCTCCATCGAGAGGGCCCGAACCTGGGTAAACATTGTGTCCCCCGCCTCTTGTTAACATTAGCCATAGACACACAGTTCGGGACCCCCTACCCGAGATCCTCCAGTTTTGATACCGACACGTGGCTGGTAAAGAGGCAGGGCTTCGACACGCCCCTATCTAGCACGCCAAATGTCGGATTCAGGTCTCCGCAGACCAAGAAGGTTTGAACTCTGGGGCGTGTGCAAAGATCTCAACCAATCAAGCTTGGAGCATGTCACCCCACATCTTAGCCTGTCCGGATTTGCGTGAGCAAGGAAGAAGATGAACACGGCAGTTTACCCAGGTTCGGGCCACCTTGCATCGTAAAACCCAACTCCTGCTTTGTGGTGGATTGGCCTTATGAGGGGCTGAGGATGAACTAATACAGTGGATGAAAAGGCTTGCGGGGGCTATGTTGGTGAGGTTGGAAAGGATCTGATCCCTCTATATAGCGGTGGCTAACCTATATTTTTAGTGGCCTTGGTCCTCTCCCCAAAACATAGGAGGGAAGGGATCCCACAACGACCAATTTGAAAGGGGACAAGTAGTACATCTAATCCTGATGAAAGGTGGTCTTTGCCTGCAAAGCTTCTGGTCGTGACGTAGTGGTGGGCTCGGTGATGACCTTCGTCTTGCCGAGTTGATGCTCATGGTCTTTTAGCACCGGAATGGAATCCTTTGGGAGATTCCATGGGAACCCGCGCCTGTTGTTGCCTCCTTAGCACCAAAGAGGAAACTGCCTCCTCTGCGCCTACTGGCGCCCGCCTGGCCTTAGTCATCATGGCTCACGTCACCATTGCCTCATGAGGTGGGGTACCTGCATAGAAATCTCCGCTCCTTGGGAGGCCACATGGGGAGGCCACTTCCTCAGGAGGTCTTGGTGTCGTCCAGCTCGCGAGGCCTAGGCCCTCGCGAGGGTCTTGTCTTGGTGGTCTTGGAGATGGGTCGTACTAGGCCATCGAAGGTGCCACACTGTTGCGGGAAACCACGACCACCTATGGGATCAGGACTGCCCCTTGCTGGTTCGGCAGGGGGAGTCGCGTTGCACATGCAGTTTTACCTAGGTTCGGGCCGCCGCGAGGCGTAAAACCTTACTCCTTCTTTGGTTGATTGATTGGGAAAAGGTGGCGGTGGTGCATAGTACACTTGCCCAGCAGGGGTGCTTCGGGCCAGCGGCGACTACGCGCGTACGGGGGTGTGAGTGGTCTAAGCTTTCAACCCCTCAAATCATTGCCATGGGCTTCCTTTTATAGATCAAGGGACTACCACAGTGGCAAATTGGTCATTAGACACTGATATGACAATAAGCAGTGCTATCATACCTAACTCTACAGGCTGACAGCGTGCATTTATTGGGCCGCTTAGTGTCATGTCATTGGTTGCCCGGCAAGGCTTGCCGGGCTAATCTGCCAGCTCCATGCCTTCTTGCTTGACACGTTGCTGGATGGGTGTCATTTGTGGGTTCACTTGGTAGGAAGTGGCCGCCATGTGGCAAATGGCTGCCACTTAATCATTCTGTGTCTTGACACCGCACTGATCCACGACGTCGGTCGCGGTGGAGCAGTTGGTGGGGTGATCTTGTCTCCGCGAGTCCTGGCAGACCCTGCCGGGACGCTTTGGGTCTCTTCTTCTGGGGTGGCCTTGCCCCTTGCCATGCTCGCCTACCTGGCAAGGGAGGCCTCTTCCTTGACGATATCTGGCTCTTCTACCTCAGTCTTGGTTCCTTCTGATCTGTTAACTGGTTCTTCGAGTCTCTTGGTCTCTGGTTCTGGTGCTCCAATCTTGATCTTGTGCCTGTGCAAAGTCAGGTCAACAAGCCCTGGGTTTGTTGCACTGACAGAAGCCCCGAGGCCTACCCCAAACGTGCTGCCGAGCGTCGCCGGGGTAGGGCCTAACAAGTGCACAGGTAGCGCTGTTGAATAAGCTGGTCCCTTGAGATCCTCTTTGTTTCTTCATTAGTCTTGACTCCGAGCCAGTTTCTGGTTTTCCCATGCATCGAGCAAGGCCAATGGTGGTGGGACCGCTCCAGTAATGGCTCGTGAATGACTTCAACGCACGGGATAGAAACGGCCAATTTACTCTTCCCACCGCACCCTTATCTTTAGCCACGTATACCGCAGGCATCGTGCAGGGTAGGTAGTGGAGGCGCGTGGCGTGGGAGAGCATGATGACGAGGGCCTGGCTCCTTTGAACTAGTTGAGGAGGGCAATGGTCACTCGCCGTGGATCTAGCCCCACTCGTCTGCCTATAAAAGGGAGAGCGGGGGTGGAATAGAGGCATCCAGCAGCATCCACTTCTTCTTCTTTCTTGCTCCATCTTGAATATGCTGGGAAGGGGAGCCTGGGGCTGGCCTCTAGGCATTAGCTTTGAGCTGAAAATGCTAAGTGCAGGTGCTAGATCTTGGGTAGTGAGCTTGGTCCAAGTCCAAGGGGAGGGGCTAGGGATCATTGGAATCCCAATATAGCCCCTCTCCTTGGAGCTGGAGTTGATGTCGATGAGGGGCGCACCTTCCTGCCTGCTAAAGAGGGGAGTGGTGCGCCTCTTGCCCCTTGGCCACCTTGGTTGTTCGCCATCTCTCTGGTGGGGGCGCCGGGTTTTAGCCTCGACCCTTCTTTGGATTGATGTTGACGAAGGCGAAGTCGCGAGAGAAGGAGAACACAGGAGGGAGGCCGTCCAGTAGGAGCATGCCTGCATCGACGCACTTGCCCCGTACTGGCGACCTGCTGCCCGTCTGTTTGGCTTCTCCCCCCATTGCCGGCGCCGTCATCACTGTTTCTTGTCGTCGCCGGGAAAGGACTCATCCCCCCATCGGCGTCTTCCTCTGCTACAGCCTGTGCTGGAGCCCTCCTTTCGGTCCTAGGGAAGGTGACCAGGGGGCCGTCGAGGTGCTCTACCATGCTCTCAATTGGCGCCTCTTCCTTGTCCTCTTTGCATTTACCTACTGTTCCTGGGAGGAGAGGAACAAGAAAGGAGATTACGGGGAACTTATCTTTTTTCAATCTTAAACCTGTAGGCACTTGCCAAAATTTAATTCAAATAATATAATCTCTCAAGTCCATGTTTGTGTTCTGTAATGCTTGTACTGGTATCAGCACATTAATGAAAAAGATAAACCTTGCCGAGAACCTGTATATGTATATGTCCATGCAGAGGTGAGATGCCTCTCTAGTGTAAATAAATGAGTTTGCCCCAGCAAGCTATCTTGTCAGTCCTTTTTTTGTCTGCCGGAGAACTTTATCTGCCGGGTTACAGACCGAAGGACCAGCCCCCACCTACTTGTACAACTACCCTGACTCTTCCCAAATATTGAGCGGGAAGGGTGCCAACAATGGCCGTTTCAAAGGGGAACATCTAGTACAAATAAATGAGTTTGTCCAATTAGTTTTTGTTCTAGTGCTTTATTCATTGCAAATTTGTGCTGCATAGGTGACCATGTTCCTGAGCTTGAATGTTAAATTTTTGAGGTCCCAAGCAATTCCAATGCATGATATAGGCTCTAGGCACTTGTAGGAGTAGTTGCTCTCAATCTTGTTTATTTTTGTTCACTTTTATTTTGAAGTTACTAAAATTTCAGAAATTTTCAGAAAATGTTAAGGAGGCTCTTTAATGGCTCTTCTAGCCAAAGCTCTAAGGAAAAACAAGACAAAGAGAAGGAAAAACCCAAGTATAATCTTCCTCGCTTAGCGGAAGTACGGTCGTGTGATGGCCGTGTGAGGATTTCTTGAAAGAAGCCGGAATTCATGAAGACTTTTATACTCTAATCTAGACTGCAGGCCTCACCGGTTTCATCAACGACCGAATTGATCAGTATCTCTTACTTACCAATACTTACGTACAAAACTTTTATTATTATCCTAAGAAGTCACCGCCTGCAGTATCATTTCATTTATATGATGAATTCAAAGAAACGTCTTTATGTCAGGACCCCGATTCCATGCCACACCGATCTAGCATGTAACACCTCATATCACTTTGCGGCCTCATGCACGGTATTCCCACGGGTGTCGCCTTACCATGCCTGGGACCGTTTGCGCCTTTTGGCACACGTATATGATAGTGTTGCTAGCATCCATATGACAAGGAACCCAGGCTAACATGGCTAGTCGTGAACCCAAAGTGGCACTAACTAACAGGGACAGGCATACATGACCCAGCAACGAACGTGTCGGTCATCAGCGAGTGAATCCGGGCTGTAGCAACTGGGCTAGAAGGACTCCGGTAAACATGGATGTAGCAGGCTAACAGGACTCCGGTAGACACCGTGTGACATTTTGTAACGCCCTCGATGCGGCTATATCTCCCACGTGTCGAAGCACGACTTAGAGGCATAACCGCATTGAAAGCAATGTCGCAAGTGCGGTAATCTTCACACAACCCATGTAATACATAAGGGAAAGAGATACAGAGTTGGCTTACAGTCGCCACTTCACATAAATACATAATTAAACATCCACCATTCAGTTTACACTCAAGGTCCGACTACGGAACTAAAATAAAAGAAGACTACCCCAAATGCAACACAGATCCCCGATCGTCCCAACTGGACTCCGCTACTGATCGTCTGGAAATGAAACATAGTAACGACCAAGGGCCTCATCAAATTCCCACTTCAGCTCAGTTGCGCCATCTGCGCTGGTATCATCGGTACCTGCATCTGTTTTGGTAGAATCTGTGAGTCACGGGGACTCAGCAATCTCACACCTGCGAGATCAAGACTATTTAAACTTAAGGGAAGGCTGGAGTAATGAGGTGGAGCTGCAGCAAGCGACTAGCATATATGGTGGCTACGATCGCAAAAGAGAGCGAGAAGAGAAGCAAGGCACGGTCGTGAAGCTAGTAGCGATCAAGAAGTGATCCTAGAGCAACTTGCGTCAAACATAACTCCAACACCGTGTTCACTTCCCGGACTCCGCCGAGAAGGGACCATCATGGTTACACACACGATTGATGTATTTTAATTAAGGTCAACTTCAGGTTTTCTACAACCAGACATTAACAAATTCCCATCTGCCTCATAACCGCGGGCACGGCTTTTGAAAGATAATACCCTGCAGGGGTGTCCCAACTTAGCCCATCACAAGCTCTCACGGTCAACGAATAAACCTTCTCTCGGGAAGACCCGATCAGTATCGGAATCCCGGTTCGCATGACATTTCGACAATGGTAAAACTAGACCAGCAAAGCCGCCCGATGTGCCGACAAATCCCGATAGGAGCTGCACATATCTCGTTCTCAGGGCAACATCGGATGAGACATCCTACGGGTAAAACTAGACCTCGAGTTTCCCCAAGGGGGCCCCGCAGTCTACTCAGTTCGGACCAACACTCGAAGGAGCACTGGCCCGGGGGGGGGGGGGGGCGGGGCTAAAATAAAGATGACCCTCAGGCTCGCGAAAACCCAAGGGAAAAAGGCTTAGGTGGCAAATGGTAAAACCAAGGTTGGGCCTTGCTGGAGGAGTTTTATTCAAAGCGAACTGTCACGGGGGTCCCATAAATCACCCAACCGCGTAAGGAACGCAAAATCAAGGAACATAACACCGGTATGACGGAAACTAGGGTGGCAAGAGTGGAACAAGACACCAGGCATAAGGCCGAGCCTTCCACCCTTTACCAAGTATATAGATGCATTAATTAAAACAATAGATATTGTGATATCCCAAAATATTCGTGTTCCAACAAGGAACAAACTTCATCTTCACCTGCAACTAGCAACGCTAAAAGAGGGGCTGAGCAAAGCGGTAACATAGCCAATCAACGGTTTGCTAGGAAAGGATGGTTAGAGGTTGACATGGCAATATGGGTGGCATGATATAGCAAGTGGTAGGTATCGCAGCATAGGCATAGCAAAAGAGCGAGCATCTAGCAAGCAAAGATAGAAGTGATATCAAAGGTATGGTCATCTTGCCTGCAAGGTTCTCAGAGTTGTCGAAGGCTTGATCCTCGTAGGCATTCTCAACAGGTTCCTCGTTCACGTACTCGTCTCCCGGCTCTACCCAAAGCAAGAACACAAGCAACGGAACCACAATCAAACATGGAACAATGCACAAGCAACATGAGGCAATACATGACATGCTATGCGAGATGTGATATGCAATGCATATGTGTGCTCCGGAAGGAAAATGATGAACCGGGCATCAACTTGGCAAACCAAGTATGCCGCTGGAAAGATGGGATGATTTCGGTTGGAATCGATATAAAGATCACCGGAACCGGAAGCACGGTTTTCAAATGACAAGCAAAACAAGAATGACGCGAATCTGCGTTTAACAACATGATGCTACTTAGCATGCAACAAGAAACTATGCTACAGCACCCCAACATGCAAACAAAGCATATGACAGTGATCTACAGGAGATGCTTAACAAAAGAGGAACACTGAGCTACGGCTAAATCACATCATAACAGGTTCAAACAAGCATGGTGAAAGTGCAAAAAATATCAGGTTCACAGACTTGGTGAAAATACTAGTGTGCCAGAAATTAACATCAGGAAGGCATGTTTAGAGCAAACAAACAACAAGCTACAGGAACTTATAATAGCAAAACAAGGCATGACATGATTCTACTCAAAGCATAGATCAAAAGTCCCTTACTGGCCATAAGCCAAAAAGGACCATAAGAAATGATGGCACCCATGTAAACATAGCAAGTTTTATTAACAGTTCCAGACTTAGTGAAATTACAGGGCATGGCAAAAACAGATTCAACATGACATCTTTACAAGCTTGATTAACTCACTAACAGGCATATCATGGCATGGAACAAGTACTAGCATGAAGTAGGCATGAAAATGAAGCTATCCTTATGCAAAACAACCTCATAGCATGCTTGAAATAAACCACACTAAAATGACAAGACAACAACATGATGTAAAATGACTTGTCCATGAACTTGCTCAAATGCAGAAACTAATGCCACCACTGGATTGGTGGGATTTTTCTACCCCAAAAACATATATAATATGTTAGGGTTGATGTAGAAAAATATTCACAAGTGCATTAAGTTAAAACCTTCCTAAAATGGAAATTGACAGAAATGGCACTTTCCATAATTGGAAAGGTCCAGAAAAGGACTTGCCCGAAATGGAAAGGTACTACATGCCAGAAATGGTATATTTGCAGGAACAGAAATAAAACACTTAATAAAAATAAAAATAAACAAATAAAATAAATAAAAAAACAGACAGGCTAAGAGAGTATGACAGGTGGGGCCACCCTGTCATACGCACAGTGCAAGAAATGGATTAAAAAGGGGGGGTTAATATGCATCTGCGGGGGATCGAACCCGGGTCTCCTCGGTGTGGCTCTGCTACTGCAACCACTGGGCTAGGCGAGCGCTGCTGATAGGGGAAGGGCTTCGGCCCCTTTTAGAAAGGCGCCAGGTCGTGCAACTGCGTTGCAAACGGAGAGGACGACGGCGCCGGCGAGGGCAACGGCGGCAACCAGTGGGCACAGGGCCTCCAGCGGCCGTGCGGAAAGGGAAGAAGGACGCTCGCATCTACGAAGGAAAAGCAGGGGTGCTCGAGCTCGAGCAGTTGCTCGACTCGAGGCCATGGCGTCCACGGCGAGCGGCAGAGAGACTCGCCGGAGCTACGGGAGGCTTGCGGAGTGCGCGTGAAGGCGTAAGCGAGTGTGCGAGCGCGCTACGGGAGCACGGAGAGGGTGAACCAGAGCGGGGACACGCAAATCACGCTACGGCTGCACCACACTGCACCAACAAATTCAGAAACGCCGGAGCACTATGAGCGCGGGAAAGACACAGATCGGACGCGCGCTACGGTTGCCTAAACGCCAGGGAAAGGATAGGAGAGGGAGGTGTGTTACCCAGCTCACCCAAGGACACGGAGTAGTCGATGGAGACGAGCTGCTGGTGACGTGGTGGAGCTCTGAATCGTGGCGCGTTTTCTGACCGAGAGGTAGGAGGAAGCAGAGGACGTCGATGAACTCGTCGTCCGGGCACCGTAGTCGACGTCATGGAAGGAGACGACGGCGAGGAAGAAGATGGACACGAACTGCAGGGTTTGGAGTGGCTGAAGAGCACGCCGGCGACGAGGCGCGCTCCCAGGTGCGCTCGGGACGGGGCGGAAGCGGCAGATCTGGTGGCTAAACTCACCTGGATACGGCAACGACGGACGAGGGAAAACTTAGGCGACGCGAGGGACCCAGAAGCTGGGGATTATAAGGGCTAGGGCGAGCGGTGCGAGCTCACGCGCGCTCGTGCTCGCGGTCCCCATGGAGACAGCGAGAGGAGAGGGAAAAGGTGGGTGCGGGAAACAGGGGAGGCGCTGACGAGCGGGGCCGACCTATCCACATGTCGACGGTCTAGCGGAGGTGCTCGCTTGTGTGGGTGAGAAAAGACAAGGGCGCGAGCGGGCTGGCTGGCGCTCTGGCTGGGCTTGCTGGCTACGCTGGGCGCTAGCTGGGCCGGCCTGGGAGGCCGAGGCCCAGGGGGGTTGCTGCGCTGGCTGCTGCTGCTCCTGCTTTGTCTCTATTTAAATAAACAGAAATAGAAACAGAAAATCTCAGGAAAAAGGGAGAGGAGATAGAGCATAAAGAAAATACTCTCCAACTCCTGGAATTATCCACTATTTTAAAAAATTGCATTGGGCATTTTTAGAGGTAGAAAAATAAGACAAGTTTGAAATATTTTCAAACTTGTGTCATTTTTGAACCTGACCAAAACAACTTCAAATAAGGATAACTTTGGTAGAGAGGTTTAGGGCAAGGAGCAAGATTTACAGGGAGAAGATGAACATTAATAGAGAAAGAAAAATAGCACTTGACAAGAGAAGGAAGGAGGAGGAGTGATGGTGCCAGGGTTGAAAGGGGGGGGACAAGGTCATGCCCATGATGCTCATGGAAACAACATGAAGGACAACATGCAACATGAGATGGCATGAGATGAAGATGCACTATATGATGAGGATGAATGCAAAATGACAAGAGGCACAAATGCAAAATGGCTAAAAAGGAAAATGACAAAGAAAAGAATAAAACCACACATAACCAAAACAAGATGAGGCCAAACATGAAAAACCCCACAAGAAATGGATGAAGGTCAAGTTGATATATTGCCAAAAATGGACATGTTACATCTGGGGTGTTACAACTCTCCTCCACTACAAGAGGATCTCGTCCCAAGATCTAGGACTGAAAGAACTCCGAATATTCGGAACGGAGGTGATCCTCACGCTCCCAGGTGGCTTCTCGGTCGGAATGGTGTGACCACTTCACTTTCAGGAATTTGATTGACTTGTTGCGAGTCTTGCGCTCAGTTTCTTCAAGAATAGCAACGTGGTGCTCAAGATAAGAGAGATCTTCTTGGAGGTCAATTTCTTCAAAGTTGGGACACCCCTGCAGGGTATTATCTTTCGAAAGCCGTGCCCGCGGTTATGAGGCAGATAGGAATTTGTTAATGTCCGGTTGTAGAAAACCCGAAGTTGACCTTAATTAAAATACATCAACCGCGTGTGTAACCGTGATGGTCCCTTCTCGGCGGAGTCCGGGAAGTGAACACGGTGTTGGAGTTATGTTTGACGCAGGTTGCTCTAGGATCACTTCTTGATCGCTACTAGCTTCACGACCGTGCCTTGCTTCTCTTCTCGCTCTCTTTTGCGATCGTAGCCACCATATATGCTAGTCGCTTGCTGCAGCTCCACCTCATTACTCCAGCCTTCCCTTAAGTTTAAATAGTCTTGATCTCGCGGGTGTGAGATTGCTGAGTCCCCGTGACTCACAGATTCTACCAAAACAGATGCAGGTACCGATGATACCAGCGCAGATGGCGCAACTGAGCTGAAGTGGGAATTTGATGAGGCCCTTGGTCGTTACTATGTTTCATTTCCAGACGATCAGTAGCGGAGTCCAGTTGGGACGATCGGGGATCTGTGTTGCATTTGGGGTAGTCTTCTTTTATTTTGGTTCCGTAGTCGGACCTTGCGGGTAAACTGAATGGTGGATGTTTAATTATGTATTTGTGTGAAGTGGCGACTGTAAGCCAACTATGTATCTCTTTCCCTTATGTATTACATGGGTTGTGTGAAGATTACCTCACTTGCGACATTGCTTTCAATGCGGTTATGCCTCTAAGTCGTGCTTCGACACGTGGGAGATATAGCAGCATCGAGTGCGTTACAAGTTGGCATCAGAGCCGACCCTCGCGGTTACACAGATGGTTGCGGACAGGTGCGCGGTCATGTTGTTCATGACGTTTGTGACCCATCGTGGCACACGGCATGGCACATGTACCGGACTGGATGCACAGACGGTCGTGCCAAGAGGGAACATTCCTGTGGCCCGACGAGGACGTCGGTTCCTCTGAGTGGGGGTGTATGTAATAGCCTGGCTTATTAGGGATGATAGACTACTCATATCAATAAGGAATTCCTTTTCCGGGATCCCATTCGGACAGAACTCCAAAGTTAAGCGTGCTCAGCTTGGAGTAGTTTCAGGATGGGTGACCGACTGGGAAGTTGCTCCCGGGTGCGCACGAGTGAGGACAAAGTGCGCAGAAAAGACTAGTATTGATCTGTGGGGCCAGTCTAGATCCCGCCAGGAGTAACTACCACCGGCGGGTGTGTCCGGGGCGTTACACATTTCCCCGAAGGGACAGACACAGGAACGAAGAAGGAGACATGCCGGCCAGCCTAATTGTCACTACTAGGAAAAGGCCTACTAATGGCGCACCTAATTTGGCCATTAATGGCGCATTAGTGGTGCGCCATTAGTGCCACGCCATTAGTATATTTTACTAATGGCGCACCACTGGTGCGCCATTAGTATCTGGTATACTAATGGCGCACCTCTGATGCGCCATTTGTGTATACATAAGTGCGCCATTAGTATGCCTCCCAGGGGCCATGTATAACCAGGTGCTCTGTCATACTAATGGCGCACAGCAACAAGATGCGCCATTAGTAACCTCGGCATACTAATGGCGCACTGTTTGATGATGCGCCATTAGTATACTTTGTCATACTAATGGCGCACTGTGATGTGATGCGCCATTAGTATGAATATTAGGTTTTTTTATTTTTTATTTTCTGTTTTTTGCACAGGTTACAAAATGTATAATTGGACAAAATATAGACAGCACACATCAACAACAGATTCATCGAATACAATAGAAGATTAGTCTTTGAATACAATTCATCATATTAGTCTACGAATACATTTCATCATATTAGTCTCCGAATTGAAAAGACCGAACAAAGATAGAACATTATATTACAAGTCTCAAGACCGCGAGTAGCGAGTTTGTCTTCACATTACAAGTCGATATCGATCATCTAAACTACCATCACATAGAAGAGAGTTGCGGTCATCACGATGAGCATCATCACGATGAAACTCGTCTTCATCCGGTTCCTCCAACGCTCGCTCCCCTATCCCGCTAGATAGCGGGCGTATCTAGATTCGGCCTCGGCCCTAGTGGTGTACCCTTTGTAACTATTACCGCTGAATCGGTGAACCTGTCTCCGACACTCCTCCCAGTCGTCGTAGACTCCGGGAACCTTACCCTTGTACACGACATACGTCGGCATCGCTATGCACTAGCCAAATGAAACGTTAGTACCAATTCACAGACAATACATAAGCAATATATAAGTATGCAACAGAACGATCGGAAGAGAAAAGCAAGACATTAATAGCATCGATTACATCTAAGTTGAACGACTCTCGAAACCAATGAGACATACTACAAGTTCATTAAAGTTTAATTACAACATGAGCCAATCGATGTTTCAGAACTAGACACAACATCACTGCTTTCGACTCGACTCAAGGGACCGGAGCGTGGATGAAGCCGCCGTCTATCGTGGGAGTCATGAAATAAGGGTCGTTGTCAGCCTGCATTTGTAGCATTGTGTCGATGTGACTGTTGGACGGTTGATTGTTGAGGTAGAACTGCCCCGAGGTACGAAGGACATCTTGATGGATGATTTCCGCAAACTCCGACTGGATGCGAAAGAATTCTTGTCGGAGGTCCGCGTCCTGGATTGCCGACACGCTCTTTGCCCAATCTTTGAGTTTACTCGGTAGCAGAAGTTGATGATGGTCCCGTACGATAGCCCGCATGTGATGGATGGCGTAGTAGGCACCCTTCTGACTGCCAGGCGGCTGCTTGACGCAGCAGAACGTCGTATTGTTGGAGAACACGTGCTTGCCGTTCTTACGAATAGGCTTGGTGAAGGTGCCTCCAGATTTGGCATAGCCGGGGAGAACATCATCAAGAACCTTCTTGACATTTGTGTAGTCTACGTTCGATTAACGGTCCGGGTCGAAATACGTGGCCATGGAATATTTGGGGCTTAGGAGGATGAGCGTGCAATGTGTATCACTGTAGAAAACACGGAATGTTAAAAGAAAAACGATCAAAATCTAAGAATTCATATGTTACGGGCCAGTTGAGGGGAGGACTTACTCGGGAAAGTAAGGCACGAGGAAGTTATCCTTATCTTGGTTTGCCATAATGAAGCCTTTGAGGTAAGAACTCGCGACTTGCCGGTCCCCAGCGCTGCCCAAGATCTTGGCACGCATGTAGAAGGGGTCGACTATCACGATGTCCGGGGTCTTGTCGCGAATGATCCACATCTCCATACACAGCGAAAATAGCCGAACGAAGGCCTGGTGCAGCGGATGAAGGTTCAACATAGCGTGGATGTCATCAAACCGCAGGACGATCATACGCCCGATGGAGTTATCCACAAAGCCCTTGCCCTCTGGCACCTTGGCCGCGAAAACCGGGTATGCCACATCCTTCTCTCTGAGACGCCGCTTCTCCAAAGAAAGAACACTGTCATGCAGACTCCGCATAGCACCGGTTGCAGCATTAAGCATATTTGTCGGTAGCATCGCCATACCCGCCACATGCACGCTCCTTGTGATATCCTTAGGTGAAGGTGGCCCGTCCTGAGCACGGATCGTACTCGGTGCCGGCTGGCTCGCACACTTCTTAGTCTTTCTTTTGCGTGCCTTCTTCTTCTCCTGTAATGGGACCGAGTTCTGCTCACAGACCGCCTTCTTGAGTGTGTTGGGGCTGATAATATTTCGCACCTCGCCTATTTGAGGCTCGGTGAAGTCGGCAGCTGGAGGCGTCTCCTAAGAGCTGAACGCCAGACGACGCCTGTTGCAACTTGTCTTCTCCACGGTACCAGCTAGATCGCACACGTCTTTTGTTGGGTTGGGTTCTTGAGAAGGAGGCCCCATGAAGTCGCCATCGTACCCATGATCGGCAAAGTACTGATCGACGTTGCCAAATGTATCGTCGTCGTCGTCGTTCTGATCCTATGCCATATGCATGTTTGGATCCAGTGGCATAGGGATGTCCGGCACTGTTGCGGCGGTCTTGCCATGGGGCCGACTTGGCGCCGGCACGACTGGCGGTGTTGTCTTTGGGGTGGTGTCCCCCGCCCCCAAACAAATCTGGCTCTTCGGCCAAAGCAGGGGCCAGCTCAGGCAGGCGCTGAGGGTCATCACGTCATCATCGTCGGCCCCGACGGGTTGAATCGGAGGTAACAACTCGTCGCAGCCTGGCAGCACCCGAACCAGTTGAACCCTAAACAAGTTGGGTGGCATCTGGGTAACGTGGAACAAGGGGTTGCCCGGTTGAACGATTTTGCCCTTGGCGACATCGACCAACTCGTTGTTCACGAAGTGGAGGAGAGTGCACGGAACATGGGCGGCGCCCTGCGAAAACATGTAGGGCGTCAGGGATGCCCAGTCAAAGGCAAGGAGAAGAAGTCCTCGGCCGAGAGAGGCTTAATTAGTTACCGTGATGATGGCGTCGAGCTCGGCTAATGTCGAGGCACAGCCAATGGCGGGCGTGCAGTTGACGGAGGGGCCGCTTGCTGCAGATGTGCCGGCCGGCGTACACCCGGGTGCATTAAGCTACCGTGCCGGCGTCGGAGACACCAATGCCGCCTCCGCCGGAGGCACCAATGGCCCCGCCATCGCATTATGCGAGTTGCTGGCCGTGAAGCTAGGAATCAGGGGCGGCCCCTGTTGGCCGGTGTTAATCGAGACGGTGCTCCAGAGAATGCACACGAGCTGAAGTGAGTACCCCTTGACTATTCGTTCGGGCGCCGTTGGATTCCCGTTGGAGTCCACTTCAGTAACTTCCTCCTTGAGGGTGAGGAGCACGATCGAGGGTCGGTCCTTTCATTGCCTCTTCGGTTGGCTGCCATCTGTGCGTGCGCCGCCATCATCAGTGGTGGCATCCTCGGCGGCGCCATCAGTGGTGGCATCAGTGGGGTCATCCTCGGCGGTACCATCAGTGGTCTCAGGATCGGTGGGGAAGGAGGCGTCCTCATACAACTGAGGTTGGTCCTCCACCTCCTGGGACAGCTCCCAGAATGCCTTGCCGCCCAAACCCCCGGCCTCATCGTTGTTGGCCATGTTTCTCTCTAAATAGGAACAAAGTTTGGTCAAAAAGTTGGTTATTGTTTAGGGTTTGTCCACACCGAGGCATCCTAAAAGCTAAGATTTTATCATTGAGGGTTTTTCGACGCCGAGGCACCCTAAAAGCCTAAGCTTTCATCATTAGTCACAAGTACCCCATATGTCCTATTTTTAGCAAAGTCATGCTAAAATTCACGGAAAATTTCAGCATGACCTTTGCTGAAAATAGGACATATGGAGTACCCGAATTTGCTGGAACGGAAGTTAATCGACATTCCAGCAAACTCAAGGGCCTCTCGGGTGGACAAGGCAAAAAAGGCCTCCATCACAACAAAGCAAATCATTGCATGGGCATACAGATGCTGAAGTAAGAAAACCAGAAGTAGCATTAAACCATTTCAACAGTACTATGGTGATTTGAGATCATCTATTTATGTTCGCAAAGAGTAGTTTATGATCTAAGACTAAAAGGAAATGCACCAGCAGTACTAAATTGTCGGTCAGTCTCCAAAACTGATCCCAGCAGTTTAAACAGTCCCTAGCAAGAACACAAATGTGGAAGCAAGTCAACACAAAGCTATCTTTTCTTGTTTATCAGAAATGCACCCTAATTAGGCATTCACAAAATTAAGAGAAAAGTCTAGCTTGCAAACCACAAAATTAAGAGCAAATTAAGAGTAAATTTTTTTCAATTTTCATTGATGTTTCAAATTAGATCGGTGCACAGATTAATTCTAACAAAACAAGAACTTAAAATGTTGTTTCTAGTAGGTTTCAAGCATAGGAAATAATTACAGAGCAATCAGCAAGTCCACCCATCAAGCCATTGTGAAAGCATGCAAATCCATTTCATGGAAGGTGAAAAGCCAAGATTAGATCCTAAGAAAACCAAAACTTAAAACTGCTACTGCTGGCAGGCTTTCCCCACAGGCAATAAATGTAGAGCAATTGCAAGTTAGCAAGTCCAGCCATCATGCTACTAGCTATTAAGCAGACAAAAATGAACAGATGACCTAGAAACAATTCGATGAACTTAATTTCGTACTCTCCCTATTTTCTGTAGGCTAAATAAGTTAGCCCAAGACAACAATATTCTCAAGCAAAACAAATTGTGGAAAAAACTATAACTTTCTGCTGTGAAATCCCCCCAAAGGACATTTATTGCATCGTTATACAACAGTGTATGAGAGACTCATATTTTACTATCTAACCTGCATATCAATCACGATGCCAACTTTTTCCATTGTGCGCAAATATGATTCTGCAGTTTCCACCTTAACAGTTGTCAATCTGTCATGCACAAAAGAGTGAAATTCCTCTACAGAAAAATTAGATAGCACTTCTTTTATCAACAAAATACTGTATTCCACCATTTTTAGGACTATAGAAGTTTTGTCAAGAACATTAACTGATAAGATTTTACTGCAATATGCACTTAACTTGGTGCTAGTGATTTGCCTGGATATGTGTCATTTTTTCTTAGATGGGATTGCACTCAGGCCCTAGTGACCAGCATTAAGCATAGCAAATCATAGCAACATCAATCTCAGAACATAGTGGATACTAGGGATCAAACCGTAACAAAACTAACTTGATTACATGGTAAATCTCATCAAACCCATCACCGTCCAGCAAGCCTACGATGGAATTACTCACGCACGACGGTGAGCATCATGAAATAGGTGATGGAGGATGGTTGATGATGATGACGGCGACGAATCCCCCTCTCTGGAGCCCCGAACGGACTCCAGATCAGCCCTCCCGAGAGAGATTAGGGCTTGGCGGCGGCTCCGTATCGTAAAACGCAATGAAACTTTCTCTCTGATTTTTTTCTCCGCAAAACGGAATATATGGAGTTGGAGTTGAGGTCGGTGGAGCATCAGGGGGCCCACAAGACAGGGGGCGCGCCCAGGGGGAGGGGGCGCGCCCCCCACCCTCGGGATAGGGTGTGGGCCCCTGGCCTTGATTCTTTTGCCAGTATTTTTTATATTTTCCAAAAGTTATCTCCGTGGATTTTCAGGTCATTCCAGGAACTTTTGTTTTTCTGCACAATAAACAACACCATGGCAGTTCTGCTGAAAATAACGTCAGCCGGGTTAGTTTCATTCAAATCATGCAAGTTAGAGTCCAAATCAAGGGCAAAAGTGTTTGGAATAGTAGATACGTTGGAGACGTATCAATGGGGCATAAAATTCCCCACTCTCAGCCCTAGTCCAAGCGGGGTATAGTTTGGAGGTAAGGCCTCAGTGACGGTGAGAGATAGCATCAAACCCAATGCTTCATAAGATAGAAAGTGGGACTGGAAAGTGCGGATCTGCTGAGCTGAGTTCGGCATGGGACGCTTGATTGGACCAGCTGAGTGCGGACCACGGCAGTTCGGGATGGCTGGCCAGAGGCAAGTCTAAGATTGCATCTGGGTCTTCGGTCGGGAGTTCCATGATGGGAAGAAGTCCGGCGGGGCTCAAGCTCCCGTCTTCGGATGATGAGGCTTGCCTCGGATCTAAGGTCAAGGTGGGTGTTGGTGTTGACAACTGGACGGGACCTAACAGGGAACCCGAAGAGTCTTCTTGGCGGGGACATGGAGTGGCGGCAGAGGCCGCGAACCATCGAACATCAGGTCTCCTCGGATGTCAGCAACATAGCTTAGGTTTCTAAACCTGGTCTGGTGGTCGGGAGCATAACTATCAACCTGCTCGAGGCGGCCGATCGAGTTCGTGCGAAGCACAAAGCCACCTAACACAAAGACCTGTCCCAGAAGAAAGATCTCCTTGGACGCAAAATCGTTGTTGATGAACAGGTGAGCCATCGATCCTTCTATCGACGATACAGCGGAGCTCTCAATGAAAGCACCAATGTCGGTGTCAAAACCGGTAGATCTCCGGTAGGGGGGCCCAAGCTGCATGTCTGAGGACCAATGGTAACTATGGATAAAGGACACGGTGTTTACCCAGGTTCGGTACCTCTTAATGGAGGTAAAAACCTACTCCTGCTTGATTATATTCGAGGGTATAGGGTTTACAAGACTTGATCTACCTTGAGATCGATTCGGCTAACCCTAAATTAGCTAGCCTAGCAATGTTGTTATCCTACCTCTGATCTACCCTTCGGTTTATATAAACATCGGAGGGACTTAGGATTGTACAAAGTCGGTTTTACAGAAAGGAGTAAGATATCCGGACACCTATACTTGCCATCCACGCATATGGGAGTCCCCACCGGACACAAGAGATAATCTTCTATCTTGTATCTTGACGGCCCTTCAGTCCGGCCCACATTAATAGATCGGACGCCCGAGGACCCCCTAGTCCAGGACTCCCACCAATGCCCATAGATTAGACGGCCTGTACAAGGCCCATGGATCCTACGGCCCGTAGAAGGCCCATGGATCCTACAGGGCCTTTAGGACCGCCATGGTCACTACAGTAGGTAGCAGGACCATGGAACAATCCGTGTGTTGCATGGTTATTGTGGCCTAGTTATAAAAATAGGTTACTTTTTCCACTAGAAAAAATAGGAAAAAGAACTGCAGTGACTACAAGCAAACAACTAAATAAGACAATAAGGAAATAAATAGAAAAGCAACTAGTGCTAGGCTATGGCTATTACACATATTACACCCACTGGGCATCAAAGACCGCCACCAGTGCAAATATAGGGAACAAAGCAGCATATTACATACACTTGCTGTCTAAATTGGCCACCAGTGCAAATAAACGCGACAGAAAAACAAGTTCATAACTAAAACAACTTTGGAAGAGCTCAAGAAATGTTATCCTGGAATTCCACCATGCTGGCAATAAGCTTAGCAAGCTTATTAGCTTTGTCCTATTTGGCACTAAAATCCTCCAAGGCTTGCTGTTGCACTAGAAAGTATGCATCTGAATGCTCCAGGGACTTCCACAGTCCTTCGGCTTCTTGTCGCAGCATAGATGATCGATGTCTTTCAGCTTGTAGTTGAGACTCAAGAAACCGAACTGATTCGGACAATGAGTTTGAATAGCTTCTGCCAACGGTAGTGGCTAGTAACTCGAACACTACACCAAGACAGGACTTTGGGGTTGTCTCACTGTCTTCAAGATAGTTTTCCTTAGCTGTTTTATCAGCTCTGTTGGAGACTAACAAGGATGTCTCACTATCCTGAACCTTATTTGCATTACTTCCTTTACATTGCTTAATAAGGCACTCTTCCCCAATGTTTTGTCAGCATTCTAAAAGAAGAAACAAGCAGACACATAACAGGTTTAGCATGTACTAGTATATGGTACTCATTTCAGTGAACCAGTTCATTAGTAAGGTATATATAGTACCAAGTCTTCTATTGCCACGTAGTACATAATAAAAGCATCAAATAAACATATATCTATGTCATATGGTCACTGCATTGTCTTGCCAAATCAAACTAGAAACACGGTTCAAATCTTATCAGTTCAAGACAAAAGCAGCACTGAAAGAATACAAAGCGTGGGAAACTACACGACACAACAAGATTTCAGATGGGTACCACGGGTCTACATGTACAACAACACTATTGGCTCTGTTGTGATGCTAGTAATGTGCATGATATGAGAAGTCAATTGTATACACAATTGAAATCAACGGAGCTATTTATTAGAGCACACCTATTAAAGAAACATGTGTAAACATACCTGTTGTGCAATTGGAGTTTTGATTGGATCCTTCAATTTAATAATATGTTCGAATGAGTAAATATAGTGATACAAGAGAAAATCAGTATGCACAATAGAAATGGAATCTTAAATGAGAACAATTGTTCTTCAGGTTTAAGCACTTGTTCTACATGAATAGAGTACAGTAAGACGCAGGCATATAGTACTTAAAAATAAAAAAAGAGCTCATAGACCTTACCACTTCTTGGTTTGGGACCAGTATAGAACAAGGTGTTCCCAGTCATCGTCCAGTAAATGTGTCTCAGGAGAACGTAAGGGAATTTGATGAGTTTCTTTGGCAGATAAGTACGTTTTCTTCTGGTAATTTTGATACCGCCACCAAGCATTCTTGAAGATAACAGAGGTATTAGCACATGTTACCTCATCGAGAGTTCCCAAACCGGTCCTTCTCTATAGATAAAAATGGGAACTTTTGTTGTATTATAACCATCATGTAGGTAGAATGTATGGGACAAAGCAAAGTAATCGCCATGAATGACATTACTTACACATAACTCCTGAACAAACACCTACAACCGGCATTTTACTACATCTTCAGTATAATATTTCCATGATGGGAAGATACACAGATAGGTTTTAACTACATCAAATGTGATAGATGCTAAACTACGAATGGCTGGTTGTGCTTCCTCCGCGGGAATAGGTGTACTAACTGGTGGAGTTGGGGTTCACCGTGGTAGTACTGGAGCTTTGGGCACTAGAGCTACCTTACTAACTGCTCTTGCTTGGTAGCTCTATGGTGGAGATGGTGCTATGTCAACAGGAACTGGGTTACTATCTGCTAGGGTTGGGGTTAGATTGGATGAAGCTGGTTCTTTGTCCATCGCAGTAGGGGTACAATCTGCGAGAGTCTGGGTTATGTGTGGTAGGGATGGTTCTCGTGCATGTACAACCGGGGTGCTATCTCCACCAAGAGGTAGCACTGGTTTATTTGAAGACCGTGTTTTTACTCCACTAGATACTTCCATCACCCGCTCCAATTCAAATGGCTGATAATCAGGAAATATAGTTGACTGTACAGATATTGTGTGAGAGACAGATGCAGTAGAGTGTGTGGAGAAAACAAGGCATGAAATAGTTAACATGTCTATTGTTTAACTAAAAGGATAGCATGGCATAATTTCACATATATGATGTTTATCTAAACTGGATACCATAGCATGACATAATTCAAAGTTAATGATGACTAACTAAATAGGATGGCATGAGATAATTATATGATGTCTTTAGTAAACAGGTTCACATAACATAATTCACATACATGTTATCTAAGTAATCAAGATCACATGATCTAATTCACATATGTGATTTATATGCTAAGCAGGGGGCATTTGCATATATGACGTCTGAACTAAGAACATGGTGTTGAAAATTGTGTATATGATGTCTAAACTATGCAATGCAAGACACCATATGCATGATATGAGTAGTGTAACTGTGCCATGTTAGAGCATACACTTTGGTGGGGGAATAGGACTGGTCGTCTGTCTCTCAATCCATCTATGAGGAGCTAACGGGACCCAACAATAGACCTGCTTTGACAGGTAGCAATGTCTGCTCTGAAGACCTTGTTTTCACTCCAGATTTTTCCATCACCCACTCAAATGGCTGATTCACAGGAAGAGTAGTTTAATGTAAAAACATTGTCGACAAATCAAAATGTAATGAAGAAAAGGATGGGCTAGATATCATTCAAATATATGATGTCTGGATAAACAGGATGGCATTGCATATTTCACATATATTATGACTGGCTAAAAGAGATGAGACTGCATAATTCCCATATATGGTATAGAAACTAAACAGGTGGCATTACAGAACATGTCTAAAGTAAGCAGAAGACATATATGATGTCAAAATTAGGCACTGCAAGGCAAAATATGCATGATATGACCAACATCATCATGCCAAGTTAGAGCAGACACCTTGGGGGGGGGGTAAATAGGAGCGGTCAGCTGCATCTGAATCCGCCTCAGAACAGATATCTTCCTCTGAATTAAAATCTGGAGAGGGGGAGGGTTTTCCATTGAACCCACCATGGAGCGATGTCTACATGACATTGTATTGCCGTGCAAAACTCTTCTCTTTTTCTCTACATGTTCAGCATGACTGTGTACAATATCTGACATGCATACAAAAAAATATAGTGAGATTATGTAAGGAGAGCGTGCAGAAATCTAGAGTGATGCTAACAACCAGTGGATGGATCCAAAAGTAATGATTGCAGGCTGATGATAGCTTTAATTTAATAAAAATGCAGATGATGATTGCTTTACTATTTCTTTCCACCCAAGATGAACAACATAGGCACACCCTAGGTGAACCAGGTAATAGAGAGAGATACTATTCATTGCTGTATATGTGCCCCGCAAGTAATTTTAAAACCAAAGTTTGAACATTAATTTGGACCTGACTGGGAGTGTAAGAGGTGAACGGGATGATAAAGTAGCAGGTAATATTAAGCAATGCATAATATAAGCAGAAACAAAAGAGTGTGACCTGTCTTGTGGACCCGTGTACTCCTCGGGTGAAGAAAATATGCCCTAGAGGCAATAATAAAGTTGTTATTTTATATTTCCTTATTCATGATAAAGGTTTATTATTCATGCTAGAATTGTATTGATCGCAAACCTTAATACATGTGTGAATACATAAACAAACATAGTGTCCCTAGTGAGCCTCTACTAGACTAGCTCATTCATCAAAGATGGTTAAGATTTCCGAACCATGGACATGAGTTTTCATTTGATAACAGGAACACATCATTAGGAGAATGATGTGATGGAAAAGACCAATCCGTTAGCTTAGCATAATGATCGTTCAGTTTTATTGCTATTGCTTTCTTCATGTCAAATATATATTCTTTCAACTATGAGATTATGCAACTCCCGAATACCTGATCAATTCCTTGTATGCTATCAGACATCACAACGTAACTGGGTGATTATAAAGCTGCTCTACAGGTATCTACGAATGTGTCTATTGAGTTGGTATAGATCGAGATTAGGATTTGTCACTCAGAGTGTCGGAGAGGTATCTCTGGGCCCTCTCGGTAATACACATCATATGGTTGCAAGAAAATGACTAAGGAGTTAGTCACGAGATGACGTATTATGGAATGAGTAAAGAGACTTGCCGGTAACGAGATTGAACTAGGTATGAAGATACCGATGATCGAATCTCGGGCAAGTAACATACCGATGGACAAAGGGAGTTACGTATATTGTCATAACGGTTCGACCGATAAAGATCTTCGTAGAATATTGAGGAGCCAATATGAGCATCCAGGTTTCGCTATTGGTTATTGACTGGTGAGGTGTCTCGTTCATGTCTACATTGTTCTCGAACCCGTAGGGTCAGCATGCTTAACGTTCGATGACGATATAGTATTATATGAGTTATGTGATTTGGTGACCGAATGTTGTTTGAAGTCCCGGATGAGATCTCGGACATCACGAGGAGTCTGGAAATGGTTGAGAGGTAAAGATTGATATATATGACGATGGTATTCGGACATCGGAAGTGTTTCAAAGGGTACCAGGTACATATCAGGTCACCGGAAGGGGTTCCGGGCACCCCCGGCAAAAGATATGGGCCATATGGGCCAAGAGGGGAAACACACCAGCCACATGGGGCTGGTGTTCCCCCCATATGAGCCGGCCAAGAAGGAGAAGGAAACGGGAAGGAGGAAAGGAAAGAAAGGGAATAGGATTCCCACTTCCTTCCCCCTCCACCCTCTTTCCTTCCCCCTCCAATATATATGGCAGGGGCGCGCGCGGCTTGGGAGGAGCCCAAGTATGATTCGTTCCTACTTGGGCTGCCTCCTAGCCTCTCCCCTCCCCCTCCCACTTATATATATGTGGGGGGCGCCCCTAGCAGACACCAGACAATTGTCTAGACGTGTGCGGCACCCCACCCTCCACCGTTTACACCCCCGGTCATATTTTTGGAGTGCTTACACGAAGCCCCTGCGAGGATCACTTCACCATCACCATCACCATGTCATTGTGCTGATGAAACTCATCTACTACCTCAATGTCTTGCTGGATCAAGAAGGCGAGGGACGTCACCGAGCTGAACGTGTGCAGAACTCGGAGGTGCTGTACGTTCGGTACTCGGTCAATGGATCACGAAGGAAGTTCGACTACAGCAACCGCGGTGTGAAACGCTTCCGCTTACGGTCTACGAGGGTATGTAGACACACTCTCCCCCTTGTTGCTATGCATCTCCATGGATAGATCATTACATGTGCGTACAATTTTTTTTTGTTTTCCATGCAATGATTCCCAACAGTGGCATCATGAGCCAGGTTATGCGTAGATGATATGCACGAGTATAACACAATGAGTTGTGGGTGTTGATAGTCATACTGCTTACCACCAACATCTTATTTTTTATTCGGCCGTATTGTGGGATGAAGCAGCCCAAACCACCCTTACATGTCCACGTACATGAGGCTACTTCCACCGACAGACATGCAACTAATTTTGCATAAAGCTGGCTGGCGGGTGTCTGTTTCTCCTACTTTAGTTGAATTGAATTTGACCGCGGCCGGTCCTTGAAGAAGGTTAAAACAACAAAATTGACAAAACACCGTTGTGGTTTTATGCGTAGGTAAGAACAGTTCTTGCTAGAAGCCCATAGCATCCACGTAAAACTTGCAACAACAAAGTAGAGGACGTCTAACTTGTTTTTGCAGGGCATGTTGTGATATGATATGGTCAAGACATGATGTGATATACGTTATTGTATGAGATGATCATGTTTTGTAAAAGTTATCGGCAATTGGCAAGAGCCTTATGGTTGTCTCTTTATTGTATGAAATGCAAACGCCTTGTAATTGCTTTACTTTATCACTATGCGATAGAGATAGTTGTAGAAGCAATAGTTAGCGAGACGACCATGACGCAACAATGGAGATCAAGGTGTCGAGCTAGTGACAATGGAGATCATGACAATGCTTTGGAGATGGAGATCAAAATCACAAGATGATGATGGCCATATGATGTCACATATTTTGATTGCATGTGATGTTTATATTTTTATGCATCTTATTTTGCTTAGTATGGTGGTAGCATGATAAGATGATTCCTTCACTAAGTTTCAAGGTATAAGTGTTCTCCCTGAGTATGCATCGTTGCGACAGTTCGTCGTGTTGAGACACCACGTGATGATCGGGTGTAATAGACTATGCGCTCACATGCAACGGGTGCAAGACAGTTTTGCACATGTGGAATACTCGGGTTAAACTTGACGAGCCTAGCATGTACAGACATGGCATAAGAACACTGGAGACCGAAAGGTCGAACGTGAATCATATAGTAGATATGATCAACATAGAGATGTCCACCATTGATGGCTACCACATCTCACGTGATGATCGGACTTGGGTTAGTCGATTTGGATCACGTATCACTTAGATAACTTGAGGGGTGTCTATTTAAGCGGGAGTTCTTAAGTAATTTGACTAACTGAACTTAAATTTGTCATGAACTTAGTCCTGATATATTTGCAAATTATGTTCTAGATCAATAGCTATCATTGTGGCTCCCCCTATTTTTGTTATGTTCCTAGAAAAAAATAAGTTGAAAGATTATAGTAGCAATGATGCGGACTGGGTTCGTGATCTGAGGATTATCCTCGTTGCTGCACAGAAGAATTATGTCCTTGATGCACCGCTAGGTGACAGACCTATTGCAGGAGCAAATGCAAATGTTATGAACGTTTGACAAGATCGGTATGATGACTACTTGATAGTTTAGTGCGCCATGCTTTACAGCTTAGAACCGGGACTGCAAAAACGTTTTGAATGCCACAGAGCATATGAGATGTTCCAAGAGCTGAAATTGGTATTTTAGTCTTATGCCCATGTCGAGAGGTATGAGACCTCTGAAAATTACTTTTCCTACAAGATGGAGGCGAATAGCTCTACCAGTGAGCATGTTCTTAGAATGTCTGGGTACAACAATCGCTTGAATCAAGTGGGAGTTAATATTCTAGATAAGATAGTGATTGACATGAGTTCTCTAGTCACTACCAACTAGCTACTAGAACTTCATGATGAACTACAATGTGCAAGGGATGACGAAAACAATTCCCAAGCTCTTCGCGATGTTGAAATCGACGAAGGTAGAAATCAAGAAACAACATCAAGTGTTGATGGTTAACAAAACCACTAGTTTCACGAAAAAGGACAAGGGACAGAGAGGGAACTTCAAGAAGAATAGCAAACATGTTGTCGCTCCCATGAAGAAGCCCAAAGCTAGACCCGAGCCTGAAACTGAGTGTTTCTATTGCACAAGAAATGGTCACTGGAAGCAGAAATACCCCGAATACTTGGCGGATAAGAAGGATGGCAAATTGAACAAAGGTATGTTTGATATACATGTTATTGATGTGTACTTTACTAGTGTTCATAGTAGCCCCTGGGTATTTGATACTCGTTCAATTACTAAGATTAGTAACTCGAAACAGGAGTTGCAAAAAGAACAGAAACTAGTTAAGGGAGAGGTGACGATGTGTGTTGGAAGTGATTCCAAGGTTGATAAGATCACCATCGCACACTCCCTCAACCTTTAGGATTATTGTTGGACCTAAATAACTGTTATTTGGTGTTTGTGTTGAGCATGAATATGATTGGATCGTGTTTATTGCGATACAATTATTCATTTAAGTTAGAGAATAATTGTTGTTCTATTTACATGAATAAAACCTTCAATGCTCTTACACCCAATGTAAATGGTTTATTGAATCTTGATCGTAGTGATACACATATACATAATATTGATGGCAAAAAATGCAAAGTTGATAATGATAGTGCAACATATTTGTGGCCCTGCCGTTTAGGTCATATTGGTGTAAAGCGCATAAAGAAACTCCATCCGGATGGACTTTTGGAATCACTTGATAATGAATCATTTGATACTGGCGAAACATGCCTCATAGGCAAGATAACTAAAACTCCGTTCTCCGGAACAATGGAGCGAGCTAATGACTTACTGGAAATAGTACATACTGATGTATGCAGTCCGATTAGTGTTGAAGCATGCGGCGGGTATCATTATTTTTTCACCTTCACAGATGATTTGAGTAGGTATATGGGTATATCTACTTAATAAAACACAAGTCTGGAACATTTGAAAATTTCAAAGAATTTCAGAGTGAAGTGGAAAATCATCGTAACAAGAAAATAAAGTTTCTACAATCTGATGGCGGAAGCGAATATTTGAGATATGAGTTTGGCCTTCATTTAAAACAATGTGGAATAGTTTCACAACTCATGCCAGCTCAAACACCATAGCGTAATGGTGTGTCTGAACGTCGTAACCGTGTTTTATTAGATATGGTGTGATCTATGATGTCTCTTACCGCTTTACCACTATCATTTTGGGGTTATGCATTAGAGACAGCTGCATTCATGTTAAATAGGGCACTGTATAAATCCTTTGAGATAACACCGTATGAACTCCCTTTTGGCAAGAAACCTAAGCTATTGTTTCTTAAAGTTTGGGGTTGCGTCAGTTATGTTAAAAGGCCTTAGCCTGATAAGCTCGAACCCAAATCGAAGAAGTGCGTCTTCATAGGATAACCTAATGAAACAATTGGGCAGACCTTCTACCACAGATCCAAGGAAATATCTTTGTTGCCAAAAATGTAACCTTTCTAGAGAAGGAGTTTCTCTCGAAAGAAATGAGTGGGAGGAAAGTAGAACTTGATGAGGTAAATGTACCTTCTCTCAATTTGGAAAGTAGCACATCAGAGAAATCTGCTCCCACTACTGCAGGATGCTACTAACGCGACACTATGATCAGAGACCCTTCGAGAAACTGTGTGCGATGCAATAATCACAAACGGTGGTGCAAGACAACCGTCAAAACTGTTCAAAAAGTTTGCGATGACGGATGCATTAAACACGGTTCAGATTTTAGTTGCGTGTGCAATGCACGGTATATGGTATAGTTCATTGAACTGTTTGAGATGAGGAGGAGCAAAAGAAACGGGCAGCCAGATGAAGGCGTGCACGATACACAACATATGGTTCACTCAGATTAACTGTTTGTGATGAGGTGGAACAACAGAAACGGACAGATAGATAAAGGTGTGTGCGATTGAGGGCATACGCTTCAGAAGGATTAACTGTTTGCGATTAGGCAATAGAACAAGAATGGTCAACTAGATCAAAGGTGTGTGCAATTGATGCATACACTTCACACAGATGAACTGTTTGCGATTAGCCACAACAAACAGAAATAGTTAGACAGATCAACGTGTGTGTGTGCACTAGATGGGCACACATTCTAATTAAAATAAGTGTGTGTGATGGTAATAACGAGCGTGCATGGTTCTTGGAACAAGATGTGTGCTGACATTGCCTATTGCGGTGCATCAATTGCCACGTACGCGGCCGAGAAAGAGTGCCCACATTACGCCGTCCGGGAATAGTGCCGCACTTAGAAATTATAGAACCATCAATAAATTTTGAGCCTGCGTCCCGTCACCTTCCAAATTGCAAACCTGTTCATACCGATCAAAACCTAAACGGTTTCCCAGTTGGGAGTGTATTAGTACTCAGTTATAAATATTGTACTATGCCTAGATGACTGCACATTCCTTCCTCAACTCATCCACAAAAGCAAACAGGTCATTCAGCATCGTTCTCTTGCGTCTGCCATGGCCAGATTGAGTTCTCCGTCGAGAGATTACCACCACGGAGAGGCGAGCATGAAAGCGGAAGCACAAGAGATGTCCCGCTTAGCCGCGAAAGCAGCCGACATGTCCCACCGCGCCACCGAAGAAGCACGGAGGACCCGCCGCGCCGTCGATGCAGCAGACTGGTTCAATCGTACCGCAAAAGCAGCAGACATGTCTTGCCGCGCTGCGAATGCATCAGAGATGTCCTCCCGCGCTGCGACGGCATGGGAAAATCTCTCGCGGGCAGGCAAGGACTCTTACAGGCGCATGCATGCGATCATCCATAGCCAGATGGATCAGATCTCCGGCTGGATGTAGCTGTAGGACAAGTTGCATGCCTCGTTTGAACAACTCCGGGGCGACCGCGACCTGCTGAGGGCGAAGATCGCCGGAAAGGCAGAGCAGGAGAAGGAGACCGCTACCTTGTTGAAGAGGATAGGCATCATCGTCAAGAAACTTATGCACGAGAATGCCATGCTCCGCATCGAGATCAAAAGGTTGTTAAGAACATGAAACTGATGAATGAGATCATCACCGCTCGCGGCGAGAACTACTCTCCACGACCTGCAGCGCATCAAGAAAGTAGAGATCAGTGAGCCAGATTGTTGTATGCGCCTTCCTTCTTCTTTTGCTCTTGTGTATTTCGAGCGTAGTCGCATGTGGATTTTTTGTTATCTTCCTAGATATGTAAGACTATTATTATCCACTATCATCATCCTTATATGCATCATGCTTGCTATAAGTCGCAGTTGATGCTATATAGGTCCATCGGATCTTACATCAAGATCCGTGCAAAACTTTCTGTTTAGATTTTCACTTTTCTCTCTTAAATCTCAGTCTAGTGAGACATACCCACGCCGTGAAACACGGGCTCGGGAACCATTAATGGAGACGTTGGGAGGTAGGTGCACGCCGTGAAACAAGGGTCTGATCGCACGCCTCCCGTACTCAAATAGCTACCCCGCATAGCACCCCCTAGCCAATAAAAAAAGGGACGCATGGCGGCACGTAATTGGTAAGCAGAATGCCCACGGTTTCAATAATAGTTGTGTTTCCGATTTGTAACGTGACAACACTTGTTCCAAATGACTTTGTTGATTTTTAATGTGTGCGCCTTCGCAAATCGAACAGAAAAATTACCACAACATGTTGGTGCCATGTCATTACACCTTGCCAAGTTTCTTGATTTTCAGGCATGTTTTCGATTTACAGGAAATAAAAAAATGAAGTTTCTCAATCTTTCTAGTCAAGCCACGACTCCCAGATGTTTGAATTTCATTCTCATTTCTTGCATGGGACATAGAAATTCACCCAAGGACACACATGTGATTTTTCAACCAACTACGATGCACTGGAGCATGTGCTTGTAGTTCAAATTTGAATTATGCACATTAAATGTACCGACAAGACCTCAAACAGTCTGATCTCTATGCATCAGTGTCATCCCTGGATCGGTAATGCTGACACGCACAGTACTTGAAGGATTTATAACAGAGTAGCAATCACACACTTATTACATCGAATGTCTCAAAAGAGAACTTATTACAATAAATCTGGCTTAAGGCCATCAAAATACGATAACAGCAAAAGGCTTAGAAGATAAAGTGAGTCCATCAACTCCAACGGCATCACTGAGTGAAAGATCACGACCTAAGGCACCTTACTCGTCGTTTGAAAAGTATGCAACATGAACGTTGCAGCCCGAAACGGGCCAGCACATGGAATATGCTGGCGATGTAACAAAAGAGAATAATGAACAGAATAATGCTATCACTACATGCATATATGGCTGGTGGAAAGCTCTATGGTTACAGTTTTGCATAAGGCCAATTTTTTCCTACAACAAAGGAATAGGTTTTATTTAACTATCATGGTGGTTGTTAAACATTGAGAAGGTACACCCAACTAAATCCCAATTAAGCATCGTCATTAAACCCAATCAAATTATATTAAGTGTGATGAGATCCACATGATAATCCAAGAACTAGATACTCAAAACGTCCATAACTGGGGACACGACTAACCATGATTAGTTTGTACGCTCTGCAGAGGTTTGCGCACTTTTCCCCAAAAGACTCAAATACATCCATGGTCAGAGAAACAAGACATAGTCTTTTTGAAACAATAACTCTTTACTCCGGGTGGACAGTTACACCTACTCTCCCCTACATCTGCTAGCCCACCTGTAGGACCTTGAGAAGAGGTGTCTAGAGGGGGAGGTGATTAGACACTAAGTACCAAAGTTGCAGTTTTCAAGATTCTTTAAGTTTAAGTGGAGATTAGGCACAAGTTTAACATTCACAATACATATCAAGCAAGCATGCAAAGAGTATATGAGCAGCGGAAAGTAAAGCATGCAACTTGCAAGAAAGTAAAGGGAAGGGTTTGGAGGATTCAAACGCAATTTGAGACACGGAGGTTTTTGGCGTGGTTCCGATAGGTGGTGCTATCGTACATCCACGTTGATGGAGACTTCAACCCACGAAGGGTAACGACTGTGCGAGTCCACGGAGGACTCCACCCACGAAGGGTCCATGAAGAAGCAACCTTGTCTATCCCACCATGGCCGTCGCCCACGAAGGACTTGCCTCACTAGCGGTAGATCTTCACGAAGTAGGCGATCTCCTTGCCCTTACAAACTCCTTAGTTCAACTCCACAATCTTGTCGGAGGCTACCAAGTGACACCTAGCCAATCTAGGAGACACCACTCTCCAAGAAGTAACAAATAGTGCATTGATGATGAACTCCTTGCTCTTGTGCTTCAAATGATAGTCTCCCCAACACTCAACTCTCTCTCATTGGTTTTGGATCTGGTGGAAAGAAGATTTGAGTGGAAAGCAACTTGGGGAAGGCTAGAGATCAAGATTCATATGGTAGGAATGGAATATCTTGGCCTCAACACATGAGTAGGTAGTTCTTTCTCAGAAAATGTATGCTGGAAGTATAGGTTTAGTCTGATGGCTCTCTCCACGAATGAAGAGGAGGTGGAGGGGTATATATAGCCTCCACACAAAATCTAATAGTTACACACAATTTACCAAACTCGGTGGGACCGAATCGTTAATCTCGGTCGGACGGATTTAGCAAATAATGTGACTGTTAGGGTTTTTGGTGGGACCGAAATGCAACTCGGTGAGACCGATTCAGTTAGGGTTAGGGCATAACGTAATCTCGGTAATACCGATTACACAAACTCGGTGAGACCGATTTGGTAAAAAGCTTTCCAGTGAGTTGGTCAGGCAAACTCGGTGGGACCGATTACTCAAACTCGGTGGGACCGATTTTGGTAATAAGTCATCCAGAGAGTTTGCATTGTAATCTCGGTAGTACCAATTTCTCAAACTCGGTGAGACCGATTTGATAATGGACATACACAGAGAGATTACAATCCCATCTCGGTGAAACCGAGATCCCTATCGGTAAGACCGATTTGCTTAGGGTTTGTGGCAGTGGCTATGACTTTTGGAATCGGTGGTGCCGGATAGGAAGAATCGGCGTGAACGATTTTGGATTTACGTTTAGGTCATTTGTGGAAGTGGGAAAGTAGCTGAGGGTTTTGGAGCATATCACTAAGCACATGAAGCAAGAGGCTCATTAAGCAACACCTCATCCCTCCTTGATAGTATTGGCTTTTCCTATAGTCTTGATCTTGAAGCTTGAGCCAATCCTTTGTCCTTAGCATCTTGAAGGAGTTCCCACATCCTTTAGTCCATGCCACTCCATTGTTGAACTTATCTGAAATATACTAGATAAAAGTGTTAGTCCACCAAGAGATATGTTGACATTAATTACCAAAACCACCTAGGGAGCACTTGTGCTTTCAATCTCCCCCTTTTTGGTAATTGATGGCAACACACATCAAAGCTTTAGATAAAGATATAAGGAATAGCAATTAAAGCTTTGGAAAGACATGTAACAAACATAGGCTCCCCCTACATGTATGCAATCATGTGAATATGGAATGTAGAAGCATGTGAGAGCATAAACACGATAGAGCAGGCAATGTGTTACATGTATCTTGGCCATATGCATCAGAGCAAAGAATGTTGAACAGAATACCTTACATACTCATGAGTCCTGCTTGCAAAAAATATGTACATCAGCAAGAATTCCTCATACACATGATTGTGATGCATATACTTACCTTGTAGTCTTGAGTTGTCTTAGGATGAAACGAACCTGTGTAAACAAGGTTAGATAACACAAATACATCTACTAGCCAGAGCAAACAGAACAAAGCAATGATAAAAATGTGATGCTTGTAGAGGACAAGATTCATTGAGTGGAGCTGGATCATAAAAAATACAGAATATGTGGCAAACTGTTTTTCCTGTTATGAAATCGGTGGCACCGAGTGGTAAGCTTCAGTCGTACCGAAAGGATTCGGTTGGGCCTAAAATAACAAATCGGTGAAACCGAGTTCATCACAGAGAAAACACTTGTCACCTCAGCTCACTGGCCTAGTAAGATCTCACAAAGATTTGCAAGGAATTTACTGAAAGATGTGCAATGAATTGGAATGCAGAAAATGCAGAACAAACAGAAAGAAAGAAATCTAGATGAAGTTTTTTTGAAAGGGCAAACAAATATGCATGAGACAAATGCAGAAACACAGAAAAGAACACAAGAGAACTTCATCTAGAGATGGTCGGCAACAAAGTCACCTATGTTAGAGTATATTGACTTAGGAGTCAAGTGAGATCACTTGATCATAGGTCATACTTATCGTTTAAGATCAAAATGGGGTTGCCATTTTTTGTCTAAGCATCTTGATGTATTCACATCTTGTCGAGTTGCTTTAGCTCATGACTTGGAATAAAGCTTCTCTAAGATGGAATAACATACCTTGGTTGGTGGTGTTGTCCATGTAGTTGAACTTGTGTGGGTTGCTCAAGGTTGATGTAGCTCATCAAGAATTTGGAGCACCACTTGGAATTTTAGTCCATCTACCTACATGGGTTAGTTCTTGCAAGGAAGAGCACTTGTGTATCCACCATAGTATCTACCTACATACTTGAAGCAAAATGACAATCGTGAAGCTCAACATAGAATTTGTCAAAGGATATGTTTGAGTGGTTTCGTGCTTCCTTGTCTTCAACCACCATAGTATAAAGACTTGGTGATGTAGAGATCGCTCAAGATATGAGTAGATTACAATCTCATGGAATTTGATTCCACCATGTACCTACATGGGATAGATAACATGCAAGGTACAAATATATCCAAGACATAAGATATTCATCATAAGAGAAATATCAAGGATTAGTCATAAGCTCATGTGTTGCATGTATCCAATGGAGTTTCTACTCCAAGTTTGAAGCATCAATGATGTTCAATTCTCCTCTTAACCTGCAAAACACTTTCTCATCAAGAGCTTTAGTGAATATATCCGCCAATTGCTTTTCGGTGCGAACATGCTTAAGATCAATGTCACCTTTAGCAACATGATCTCTAATGAAATGATGACGAACTTCAATATGCTTAGTTCGAGAGTGTTGCACAGGATTATGACAAATTTTAATAGCACTTTCATTGTCACAAAGCAATGGAACATGTCTCACATATATCCCATAGTCTTTAAGAGTTTGGGTCATCCAAAGTAATTGAGCACAACATGAACCAGCGGCAATATATTCAGCTTCGGAAGTGGATAAGGATACCGAGTTTTGTTTCTTGGAGGACCAAGACACAAGAGATCTACCAAGAAATTTACAAGTACCCGAAGTGGACTTTCTATCAACCTTGTCTCCGGCATAGTCCGAGTCGGAATAGCCAACAAGATCGAAAGAGGCCCTCTTAGGATACCAAATGCCAAAGTTTGGTGTATGGATTAAGTATCTCACTATCCTTTTCACGGCCTTAAGATGACATTCCTTAGGAGCAGCTTGATATCTTGCACACATGCACACACTTAGCATGATATCGAGACGTCAAGCACATAGATATAACAATGAACCGATCATAGAGCGATAAACCTTTTGATCAACCGGTTCACCGTCTTTGGTCAAGTCATTATGTCCACTAGTAGGCATGGGTGTAGACATACCTTTGCATTCTTGCATATTGAACTTCTTGAATAAGTCCTTGGTGTACTTTGTTTGAGAAACAAAGTTACCTTCCTTAGTTTGCCTGATTTGCAACCCAAGAAAGAATTTAAGTTCACTCATGATAGACATCTCAAACTTCTCCGACATTAGCTTCCCAAACTTTTCACTAACATGAGGGTTAGTTGAACCAAATATAATATCATCAACATAAGTTTGGCATACAAATAGTTCTCCATTAACCCTTTTAGTAAAAAGAGTAGAATCAATTTTCCCAATTTCCAAGCCTTTTTCAATAAGGAACTTGGTCAAGCATTTATACCAAGCTCTAGGAGCTTGTTTAAGACCATAAAGAGCTTTGTGAAGTTTGTAAACATGATTTGGTTTCTTAGGATTGACAAAGCCGGGAGGTTGCTTAACATAAACTTCCTCTGCTATTTCACCATTTAGAAAAGCACTTTTAATGTCCATTTGGTACAAGGTGATATCATGATGATTAGCATAGGCAAGTAAGATGTGAATGGACTCAAGTCTAGCAATGGGGGCGTAAGTCTCACCATAGTCCATACCTTCGACTTGTGTGTAGCCTTGGGCGACGAGACGTGCTTTGTTGCGAACTACTTGTCCATCTTCATCTTGCTTGTTGCGAAACACCCATTTGGTGCCGATGACGTTGTGGTTGTTGTCGGGCATCTCAACCAATGTCCAAACTTGATTCCTCTCAAAGTTATGTAGCTCTTCATGCATAGCATTTATCCAATCCGGATCTTCCAATGCTTCTTCAAGTTTCATAGGTTCAATGCTAGAGATGAAAGAATAGTTTTCACAAAAGTTAGCTAAACGAGTTTTAGAGCGAGTAATTCTCCCGGTTTGAATGTCATTGTAGATTTGCTCGACGGGATGATCTTTAGCAATTCTTGGTCGAACTCGTGAAAGCTTTTGCTTGTGTCTTCGTTGAACATCTTCTTCATCTTGTTCTTCTTCTTCTTGGCCTTCTTCATGGTTGGCATTGTCGTTCTCTTGTCGTGGTGGAGAAGTAGGTTGTTGACATTCATCTTGATGAACTTCCTCGTTTTCTTCATCTTGGTGTGTCCCGCTTGTGGATGCTTCCGTATCAACTCTTGGTTCACCTTGTTGTGAAGTGGGAGCTTCCACTTGGACGGACAAGGTACTCTCCTTCACCTCCGTTGGACGAACCTTGCCAATAGCCAAGTCTTGAATTGCTTCCGAAGGATCTTTGTCACCTACATCAATTGGCAATTGCTCTACTTGCGAGCCGTTAGATTCATCAAACTTCACATCTACCGTCTCTTCAACCTTTCGGGTGAAATTGTTGTAGACGCGGTAAGTGTGAGAGTTTGAGCCATAACCCAGTAGGAAACCTTCATGAGACTTAGGAGCAAATTTAGAGCGACGATGCTTATCAAGAATGTAGCACTTTGAGCCGAATACTCGAAAGTATCCAACTTCGGGTTTTTTACCGGTGAGGAGCTCGTATGCCGTCTTGCCGAGTAGCTTGTGAAGATACAAGCGATTTGTTGCATGACAAGCTGTCTCAACCGCTTCCGCCCAAAAGTGCTTCGGCGTCTTGTACTCATCAAGCATCATTCTTGCCATTTCGATGAGCGTCCGGTTCTTCCTCTCAACGACTCCGTTTTGTTGAGGTGTGTACGTAGACGAGAACTCGTGTGAAATCCCTTCTTCGTCAAGAAAGGTGTCCACATTTGCGTTCTTGAACTCCGTTCCGTTGTCGCTGCGAACCTTCTTGATCTTCACATCAAATTGATTTTGGGCCTTCCTAGCGAAGTTTTTGAAGATCTTTTGGACCTGTGATTTATCATCGAGAAAGAACACCCACGTAAATCTTGAAAAATCATCAACTATAACTAGACCAAAAGAATTTCCACCGAGACTCTTGTAAGAGTTGGGACCAAAGAGATCCATGTGAAGTAGCTCGAGTGGCCTCCTTGTGGTCATGATGTTCTTCACGGGATGCCTTCCTCTGACCTGTTTACCTGCCTGACAAGCGCTGCAAAGTCTATCCTTATCAAATATGACATCATTAACTCCAAGGATATGATTTCCTTTAATAAGCTTGTCAAGGTTTCGCATACCAAGATGACCTAATCGTCTATGCCACAACCAACCTTTTGAGGATTTAGCAATGAAGCAAGTTTTAGGTTGAGCCTTTTTAGTGAAATCAACAATGTATAGATCACCTCTACGCACACCGGTAAAGACCATTTTATGATTATCTCGAGGAAACACTTGGCAATCTACTTCAGTAAATAGGACATTGAAACCGAAATCAGCAAGTCTAGATACTGAAGTAAGTTGTAACCAAGAGATTCGACGAGCATGCCATTTTGTATGGAGCTATCATATGATATGGCCACCTTACCGAGGCCAACCACCTTACCCTTTGAGTTGTCACTGAAAGTGACATACTTTCGAGGACTATCATTATCAGCAAGCTCACGGAACATGTCTTTATCTCCGGTCATGTGATCGGTACATCCACTATCAAGAACCCATTCCTTTCCTCCTGACATATATCCCCGAAGATTTGCCATAAGACCAAAATGTCTCATTGCATCATCAAGATCGAAGTCACTATCATCATCCTCATCACAGTATCCATGCTCAACATCGTCATGTGGTGGATCAAGTCCTAGAGAGGGTGATTCATTAGAGTGAGTTTGACAATAATCTTGCTTATGAATTTTTATAGCTTCGAAAATAATATCACTAATGACACCAACATTTCCTTTGGCACGCATAAGGTTTGTAAGCTCAAATAGACGATCAGCAAACATAGGATCACTAGTATTCATCTTACTCAAAGCAATAGACTTATGGAGAATTTCATCAAGATTTTTCAAGGAATAATCTTGAAATCGTTCCTCAAGAAATTTCCATATGGTGTAGGCACACTTGAAGGTAGGCAAACATCCAAGCAAGTTTCTAGGCAATCCTCCAATGATAAGTTCGGCAGTTCTAAGATTCCTAATCATGTCAATTGACTCATCATGGGTAGGATGCATAGGATCAACATAAGGTGCACAAGGACTAGCAATGTACTTGTTAAAATGATATTGATTGAAAATAACAAGCATCTCATTTTTCCACTCATGAAAATATCAGGTTCATCATGGGTAGGATGCATAGGATCAACTCCCCAAAATTTTCCTCGCCCTTGCTTCTACCACGATATTTTCCATCATGGATGGCCCAAAGAATGTCATGTAGGTGCGTCCTCGGGCTGTCCAGGATGAAAAGCCCATTTTCTGTCATGATTTTTTTCATAAAGTAGGAGCCCACCACATCTATGATAATACCAGGTTTTGTCACAATTATCTTCATAGAAGTGTCATAAGCATGATCGAAAAAGTTCGGCCCAAAATGTCGCGAATGTGTCATTTTTATAGTGTATGCAACAACATGTGACTGAGGGAAATGGACATGTGAACCGTATCTAAGATATATCCATCCAAAGCAAATATTAAAAAAAATCAATACATGAGGTAATTAATGTTCAATAAACAAAGCAAAGCCTAGAATGATCCTATGGAACTATAACCATTGAGAACATCCAACAAAATTATATGCAAGAAAAGAAAGGACTACACAACACAATGTGCAAAACTTATTTTAAATGACTCTAGTTGATAAATAAATAAATCTAACAACTCACATGTCACACCAAAAATTATGATAGACATATCACGAACATATGGAAATATCATATTACAAAAATATAATAGAACTAGAAAGCCCCTTATATTCTACCGCAAAAATGACTATGAAAATATATATTGTACCGCTTGCAAGATCAAACTATAATTCTAACTCACAACATGGTTACTACATCAACAAGAAACATTTCATATGTTGACCACAAAATCATTCGATGGACAGGAAATAAAAAGACAAGTCGATGCCATCAAGTCCAATTCGGTTTTGGACACACGTGGCCAACGACATAGATAAGTTCAATCATGATGTCTATGGGATACACTAGGACATGACAAGTACATGTGCGAAAGGAATTTGATAGTAGCTCACCAAGTTTGACGGAACGGTGCGATGAACTGGACGAACAGTGTAGACAAACATGTGAAATTCTTCCCTTGTGATCAACGGGATGTTCCTTCTTCCCTGAATGGAATCATGGTGTGGAGGGGAACCTTCTGGCACAAGGTCATGGATGGAGATGGTCCAAGTCACCGGGATCGAGACCTTGCGTCCATGGAGCTTTAAAAGATCAATGAGAGTTCTTGGGCAGAGGAGGAAGAAATAGGGCATGAGAACTCATGGGAATGGAAGAGGAGACCTTGGAGCACGTCTCGATATCATCAAAACTAAAAATGATTGGTATTTCTTGGACTTGGAGGAGGGTGCATAGTGGTTGTACCTACACTTCTCTTCTCTGTAAAGTGAGCGCATGTACGCGTGGTGGAGGAACAAGATGAAGTGATGGGGGTGGAAGAGGAGGTGGAGGTGTATGATAGGCCTCTCAGTTTTAGAAACCAATGGGTTTATGGAATTAAGAAGGGCAGCAAATTCCTCATGTCGTTTCCATTTCCTCTGTACATGTGAAAGTGCATCTAATCCTGGGGTGCTTTTGGTAATTCATAACAACATATAGCTCATTGAACTAATATCCATTCAAGTTAAATATTTCAGCATGTCCAATGATTGGCATGGCATCGACTAGAGATGTGGACCCCTCAAAATGCTAAGGACACATGTTAGCAAAATTACAAGATTCTTCATTTATAGTTTAGTGATCCAAGATCACATAGGGTCAATAGTAAAGCTAATACTATTAAAAGGGGATGAGGTGTTGCTTAATGGTCTACTTGCTCAAAGTGCTTAGTGATATTGCTCCAAAACCCTCAACCACTTTCCCATTTCCAAATATGTCCAGAATTCAAAATCAAAGACGACCTCACCAAAATGATCTATCCGGTGCCACCGAGTTATCTTGACCTAGGCATGCCCCTAGACAGTTTGGTCATAGTGATACGGATCTCGTTCTCAAATAGATGGCCATGCAAACTCTCTGTTGCATGTTGCAATTATTTTCATCTTAGAAAAATGTGCAACCGGTCACACAAAGTTTGCCCTATTGCTTCACTTCAGTCTCACTGAGTAGATGCAATCGGTCCCACCGAGTTGATGGTTTCCCTAAGCCCTAGCACTTTGGTCCCGCCGAGTTGTTCCAGTAGGTCCCACCGTAATTCCTAACATTCACATTTTAAACTAAGCCGGTCCCACCGAGTTCTTCTATTCGGTCTGACAGAGTTGTGTCAAATGTGTGGAACGGTTGGATATTGTGTGGAGGCTATATATACCCTTCCACCCCCTTATCCATATGTGAGAGAGCCATCAGAACGTGCCTACACTTCCAGCCTACATTTTCTAAGAGAGAACCACCTACTCATGTGTTCAGATCAAGACATTCCAATCCAACCACAAGAATCTTGATTTCTAGCCTTCCCCAAGTTGTTTTCCACTTAAATATTCTTTCCACCATATCCAAATATGTGAGAGAGAATTGTGTGTTGGGGAGACTATCATTCGAAGCACAAGAGCAAGGAGTTCATCATCAACACAACATCTATTACCTTTTGGAAAGTGGTGTCTCCTAGAATTGTTAGGTGTCGCCTACTTCGTAAGGCCAAGGAGGTCGCCTACTTCGTGAAGATCTACCTGAGTGAGGCAAGTCCTTTGTGGGCGATGGCCATGGTGGGATAGACAAGGTTGCTTCTTCATGGACCCTTCGTGGGTGGACCCTCTATGGACTCGTGCACCCGTTACACTTCGTGGGTTGAAGTCTCCATCAACGTGGATGTACGATAGCACCAATACCGGAACCACGCCAAAAATCTCTGTGTCATCATTGCATTTGCACTCTCCAAACCCTTCCATTTACCTTCATATGCATTGTTTTACTTTCCGCTGCTACACTCTTAGAATTGCATGTTTAGGTTGATTGCTTGACTTGTGCTAAGTTGCTAAAATCTGCCCACAACTAAAATTGGGAAAAAGTTACATTTTTATTTGGTCAAGTAGTCTACTTACCCCCCTCTAGACCTACTTTCGATCCCACAAGTGGTATGAGAGCATTGGTCTCCATTTTCCTTGATTCCCATAGCTTTAGTGATCATAGCCTTGGTCTCACAACCTAGGAGAGCATGGCATCTAGCGAGGGAAATTATCACCGTAGAGGTCCTTACTTTAATGATACTAATTTTGCTAGTTGGAAGCATAAGATAAAATGCATATTCTTGGTCATAACCCCACCATTTGGGCTATTGTGCGCATTGGCTGGCAAGGTCATTTCTTCGAGGATGGAAAAGAACCGGATCGTGAAGCATTCGCGGAAGAAATAAAGATGTTGTAATACAATGCTCAAGCTTGCGATATTCTCTTCAACGGATTCTGCCCCAAAGAATTCAACAAAATCAGCAACCTTGAGAACGCAAAGCAAATTTGGGATGCTTCGGTTGATATGCACGAAGGTACCGAGTCCATCAAGGAATCCAAATTGGAAGTGCTTCAAAGTCAACTTGACAGGTTCAAAATGAAGGATGGTGAAGGAGTCGCTGAGATGTACTATAGGCTTGCTCTCATCACAAATGGGATTGCTGGCTTAGGAAGCGAAGAGATGACTGATAAATTCATCATAAATAAGATCCTCAAAGCCTTGGATGGAAAGTATGATACAATATCCATGTTGATCAAAATGATGCCCAACTATAAAAATCTCAAGCCCACGGAAGTCATTGGTAGAATTGTTGCTCATGAGATGTCACTCAAGGATAAGGAAGAGCTCCACAACAAGTCTAGTGGTGCTTACAAAGCTTCAAGTGATGCTCCTACAACATCAAGTGAGAAACAAGTCCTCAGTGAATAATTGAGCTTAATGGTGAAGAACTTCAACAAATTCTACAAGAATAAAAGCAAAGAAAGAAGCTCCAAGTCAAGGTCCTACAATGACAAAATATCTTCTAGTCGTGATCAAAATTGCTACAATTGTGGAAGACCCAGACACTACACCAATGAGTGTACGGCTCGCTACAAGAGAAGATATGATTCACCTAAGAGGAGAAGTAAAACAGATGAATCACCACCAAGGGAGAGAAGGTGTAGAGATGATCATTATAGACGAAGAACCTCTGGTAGAAGCAAGGATTCGGAAAGGAAGGACAAGTCATCAAAGAGCTACACAAGATGAAGACATCAAGCTCACGTTGGTGAATGGGTATCCGGTTCCTACTCCGACAACTAATTTGAGAGAAGCTATCACTCCGACTCCGAAAATACAAAAGATGAAGGTGTTGCCGGTCTTGCACTTGTGTCATCCAACTCCTACGACATATTTGACTCACCTAATGAAGGAATTGGAAGATACTTCATGGCTAAAGGCCCTAAGGTATCACACCTCGAGTATGTTGATTTCAATAGTGATGAAGATGATTTGCTAGGTGATGATGATTTACTTGTTGACAACACTAGTGATGAAAACTTTGACGAACTTGCTATTAATCATCCTAATCAAGATGAAACGAATGACAATGATAAGAAGGAGATTGAGCATCTAACTAAAGAACTAAACATTCTTAAGTTAGCTCATGAAACTTCTCTAGAGGATCATCGAGAGCTCCTAAGGACTCGTGAGAGAAGCTAAATTTAGAGCAAGAGCATGAGTTCCTAAAAGCAATCAATGATGATCTTCGAAAGAAGAGTTCTTCTTACATTGTAAAGCATTTACTCTTGTCTACTCATAACAAGTAAAATCTAGCAATAAGAACAAGAACGATTCTTCCTCTAGTAGTAACAATAGCCATGTTAAATCCAATGTTGTTACTTCTAGTAGTTCTCTTGATTCCACTAATGATTCTCTTAGCCAAGTCACACTTGAGCAAGAGGCTTAACTTCCAAAAACACATAATGATTTTTGGTCAGACCAACCCTCCGAATTTGGTCTCACCAAGATCAGTAAGTTGATCTGGGTTTTCACCTTGGTGCAACAAATTAGAACTATTCAGTCACACCGAGTTGCAGCAACTACTAGCAGTTTTGCATCTTGGTGCCACCGAGTCGTTCCAATTGGCGCCACTGACAGTGCCAGGGTATTTATACCTCGCGTACCCGTACGGTTGAAAATTACTTCAAACCGCACGAGCTCGCGCCCCAGCACTGCCACCTCCTTGGTCTATGGATCGTCGCCGTTGTCGCTAGTGACCCTCCGCCTTTGGTTTCCACCACCGTCAATGGAATCCTCACCACCGTTGCCACAGTATCAAATCCGTCCCCAAGTTAGGGTATGGATTTGAAACTTTGTGCTTTCCATTGCTCTGATTCTAGCACAAAGAATAATGCCTTTATTCTTCCCACGTATGAGATTAATCTATCCACCAAACAAGGTCCTTAGAATAGATTTGATGCAAAAACTTGGGGTTATGTTTCCGCCAAACCCATTTCGGAGCGACCGATCTAAGGATCTCGGTCACATTGATTGGCCCTGGCCATTGCACAAGTACAACTCGATCTGACCGAAGTGTACCGATCAGTAAGACCGAAATCACTTTCTCTGTGAAACCCAAGCATCTCGGAGTCATTGAACTGCATTTCAGCTTGACTAAAATTGTATGTTTAGACTCTGTTCGTGCGTTGGTGTCACTGAGTTTGTCAAATTGGTAGCTCAGAAATGCTTTCTGCCAAAAACTGAAGTTAAGTTTTTGTCTCAACTTTTGCACAAACAATCTATACTTTCTGATGCTCATCCACTCTATCTACACCCAACTATTCACAGGGTCAGCTGCAGCTATGTCAGAGGCCAGTGACAGTTAGAACATGTCTGAATAGAAGCTCAACCTCAGTGAGGGCACTAGTCCCTCTGGTAGCTATGATGAGGGGAGTAGCAGCACTCCCCGCAATTTGCCTAAGGCAGCTACTAGGCAAAGGAAGAAAAAGACATCTGAATCTGAGGATGAAGATTTTGTGATTGAGGAGGAAGTGACCTCCAAGAACAAAGTACTCAAGGAGTATGCTGCTGCTGCCACAAAGCCAGGCATTCCCAAGAAGGCTCCTGCAAAGAGGAATCCTATGTACAAACCCAGAAATGTTCCAACTCAAGAAACAATGAAGTTCACTTTGGAACAGTCTGATAATGCGGCTGCAGGAGATGGTAAAAAGAAGAAGAGGGCAAGAACTAGTACTGCTAAGGTGCTTGGAAAACCTTCCATGATGGAAGATGAAGAAGAAGAGGAGGAGGAGGAGCTAGTTGTACCTCCTGCCAAGACACGGAACCTGATGGGGGATGCCATCAGGACTGGGATTGCTCCTTCTAAGCCCAAGTCCGCCCCCAAGCCTTCAGCTCAAGCTCAAGCCCCCAAGCAACTACACCAAAGAGATCAACAAGGAACATCTCCGCTGCTGAAAATAACAAGGCTCTAGTGCCTAAAGTTCAGGAAGAGAAAGAGCCACTAGTGCTCAACAAACCAAGCCCTAGATCTCGCAATGATGATTATCCTGTGGTAGAGAATATGACGTTAAGAAAGGATGCAGGTTTGAGACTATGGAGGAAGACTGATCCTTATGCCACTAGGAGGAGAACTGCTATGGATTATCGCTTCCACACCAAGGAACAACAAGATTTCTATGAGACTGTCCTATTGGACAAGAAGCCCATAGTTTGCGATATGAAATGGGTTGACTGGAAGTACATTGACTCAAATGAAGACTACTTTCCCCATGTGCATGAGAGCTTCAGATTGAATGGTGTTGACAAGTTTATTGGTCAGAAGCTGGCAAATGGAATGATGAGATGATAATGCAATTCTATTCCACTGCTCACTTCTACCTAGATGGAAAGATTGTTTAGATGACAGAAGGCACCAAATATCAATCAACAATCTCAGAATTGGATAGGGTTATCAATGCCCCTGAAGAAGCTGAAGAGGATCTTGATGTGTACAATAAGCCAAGAAAGTATCACAACTCCATGGCGAATATGTACAAGACCATTCCAGATGATGCATTGGACACACACAAGTTTGGCTCTACATATTACCTGCTTGCTGGTTTGACCACCATAAACACCATCTTGTGGCACACTATATTTCCCAAGTCAAGAGATCATAGTATGATTCATGGTCACCCGATCAACTTGCTTCACTTGTTTGATGTTCCACATAAATTCAAAGTCATGAGCTTGATTGTAGAGATTGTAAAGAGAACAGCAACAGACCAGAAGAGATCTTGTGGATATGCCCCTCACATTCAGACTTTCATCAACTACAAGATGGGAACTAGGACATATCTACTGGACAGAGAGCACCTTCCCCTTAGGCCAGACTTTGAGGACAACGAGGTTGTTATGGATGCTTCACATCCTACTTGTGCAGATGCCTAGGAGAAGATAGAGAAAGCAAAGGCTGCAAAAGAAGTAAAGGAAGCAAGTGCCCCAGATGCTTCAGTTGCAAATCTCAAGACCAAGCAAGATCAACTCAGTTATCTCCTTGAGGCCACTATGAGAATTGAGAAGAGCTTGACCACCTTGACTCAAAATCAGGAGAGTCTTGAGAGGATCATTGAGACTAAGTTCCATGACCTAGATGTGAAAGTCACTGAGATACAGACCATTATGGAGAAGCTTCAAGAGGATGCTGAGGGAAGGGATGATAGACTCATGACAGACACATGCCAGAGAGTGCCAAGGGCAAAAAGGTCATCAGATGTGCCCGTTGCATACACTCCAGGACTAGCACTTCAGCACCTGCAGCCACTACCACAGTTGTACCTCAAGTGTCAACTCCTCCAGCTCCACAGACTTCTGCCGAGGCATTTGCAGATGCCATCCTCTCCATGCCATCTACGCACACCAGAGCAACAAGCCAGAAGACCCCTTTAGGAGCTCCCGGAGATCGTGCCTAGAGTGCCATATAACACTATACATTTTGGAACTTTTTGGTAACTTGTTGCCAAAGGGGGAGAAAGTGTATAGATCATAGGCTTCGAGAGAGTGTGTGTCTCGTTTTTTGTTCGTTGGTTACATTTGCTACTCTTGCTACATTGGTTGTTTGGTTGTTTGAGTTCTATGCTACAATTTGTGCATTGCTTGTGAGATACTTATGTGATCATGTGTTTGATCATATTATGCCTTAATGTGTGCTTGCATGATTATATCCATGAATATTTGTGTATTATCAATCACTTGTATCATTCGTGATGAGTGCATGTTATTAAACTCTTATCATTTTGAGCGCTCCACCAAGATGTATGGACATGGAAGAGTGACCCATGATCCTAATCGATTGTGCATTTGCATTCAAAAGCAAATTTTAAATAATGCACAAATTTAGGGGGAGCTCTTACTTTTCACATACTTCTGAAAGCGACGATGCATTTCTTTCATATTATCATTTGTCGAAGCTTTGTGCTATATGTTCTCATCAATTACCAAAAAAAATTACCAAAAAGGGGGAGATTGAAAGTGCAACTATTCCCCGGGTGGTTTTGGTAATTCATAACAACATATAGCTCATTGAACTAATATCCATTCAAGTTAAATATTTCAGAAAGTTCAATGATTGGCATTGGATGGACTAGAGACGTGGACCCCTCAAAATGCTAAGGACACATGTTGGCAAAAGCTCAAGACTCTTCATTTATATTTTTAGTGATCCAAGATCACATTGAGTTAATAGGAAAGCCAATGCTATTAAAAGGGGATGACGTGTTGCTTAATGGTCTACTTGCTCAAAGTGCTTACTGATATTGCTCCAAAACCCTCAACCACTTTCTCATTTCCAAAAATGTCCAAAGCTGAAAGTCATACTCGGCCCCACCAAAATGATATATCCAGCGCCACTGAGTTCTCTTGACCTAGCCACTGCCAGAAACACTAGACAATTCGGTCACACCAATACGGATCTCGGTCTCACTAAGATGGCCTTGCAAACTCTCTGTTGCCTGTTGTAATTATTTTGGTCTCACCGAACTGTGCAATCGGTCACACCGAGTTTGTTTCACATCTTCTATGTTTCCCTTTTGCTTCACTTAGGTCTCACCGAGTTGATGCAATCGGTCCCACTGAGTTGATGGTTTCCCTAAGCCCTAGCACATCGGTCCCACTGAGTTGTTCCTGTCGGTCCCACCGAGATTCCTAACGTTCATATTTTGAATTAAATTGGTCCCACTGAGTTCTTCTATTTGGTCTGACAGAGTTGGGTCAAATGTGTGTAACGGTTGGATTTTATGTGGAGGCTATGTATACCCCTCCACCCCCTTCTCCATATGTGATTTTGTGATTGAGGAGGAAGTGACCTCCACGAAAAAGGTGCTCAAGAAAGAGTATGTTGTTGCTGCTGCCAGCAAACCTGGACTGAAGTAGAAAGCTCCACCTTGCAGAGCTCCAATGTCCAAAGTCAGAGCCTCAACCCAGGAAACCATGAAGTTTACATTGGAACAATCTCATGATGGGCTGCAAAGGGAAAGAAGAAGGGAGCTAGATCCACTACTACAAAGGTGCTTGCAAGACCTTCCATGAGGGAAGATGATGATGAGGTGGAGGACGAGGAGGAAGAGCCTGCTGCACCTCCTGCCAAGATACAGAAGCTGATGGCGGATGCTATCATGACTACTGTTGCTCCTTCAAAGCCCAAGTCTTCTCCCAAGCCTGCTGCACCCAAGCCCACAGCTCCAGCTCAGGCACCCAGGACAACAACTCCAAAGATATCAACAAGGAATATCTCAGCTGCAGAGAAGCACAAGGCCCCAGTGCCTGAAGTGCAGGAAGATGATGAGCCAATAGTGCTCAGAAAGTTAAAGCCCAAGATCCTAGATCGTAATGATAATCATCCCGTGTAAGAGAATATGAAGCTAAGAAAGGATGCAGGTATAAGCAATGGAGAAAGACTGATCCTTATTCCACAAGAAGAAGGAATGATGTGGGCTATCAATTTCACACCATAGAACAACATGACTTCTATGAGACTGTCTTGTTGGACTAGAAGCCCATAGTTTGTGATATGAAATGGGTTGATCAGGAATATATCGATGAAAATGAAGATTATTTTCCCCATGTGCATGAGAGCTTCAGGATGAATGGTGTTGGAAAATTTGTTGGTCGGAAATTGACAAAGTGGAACGATGAGATGGTTATACTGTTCTACTCCACAGCCCACTTCTACCCTGATGGAAACATAGTATGGATGAATGAGGGCACCAGATACCAGTCTACGAACTCTAAATTGGCCAAGCCGATCAATGCCCCCAAGGAAGATGAAGATGATCTTGATGTGTACAACAAGCCTAGGAAAGATCACAACTCCATGGCTAACATGTACAAGCCCATACCTGACAAAGCCTTGGAGACACACAAGCTTGGATCTATTTATTATCTGCTTTCTAGTTTGACCATGATGAACACTATCTTGAGGCACACTATTTTGCCCAAGTCTGGAGATCACAGGATGATATGTGGTCACTCCATCAACTTGCTCCGTTTGTTTGATGTCCCACAGAAATTTGAAGTCATGAGCTTGATTGTTGACACAGTCAAGAGGACAGCAGCCGACCAGAAGAGGTCTTGTGGATATGCCCCACACATCCAGACAATGATAAATTCCAAGGTGGGAACTGGGACATATCTGCTTGACAAAGAGCATCTACCCCAAAGGCTAGACTTTGAGGACAATGAGGTTGTCATGGATGCTTCACATCCTACTTGTGCTGAAGCCCAGGAGAATATTGAGAGAGCTAAGGCTACAAAAGTAGCAAACGCAGCAAGTGCCCCAGATGCTTCTACAGTGATTCTCAAGTCTAAGCTAGATACTAAGATGCATGACCTCAATGTGAAGGTCACAGATATTTAGTCCATTGTGGAGAAGCTTCAAGAGGATGCTGAGGATAGGGATTATAGACCCAGAACAGAAACATTTCAGTGTGTGTCAAAGGCAAAAAGATCATCAGCAGTGCCAGTTGCCAGAGACTCCATGACTACCACTTCAGCACTACAGCCACTGCCACAATTCCACCTCTAGTGTCAACTCATCCAGCTCCACAGACTTCCGTAGATGCATTTGCTGCTGGACTCCTCTCCATGCTGTCTACGAATACCGGACGGACAAGCCAGAAGACCCCTTCAGGAGCTCTCAGAGATCGTGCCTAGAGTGTCATGTAGCACTATACGTTTTTGAACTTTTTGGTAACTTGTTACCAAAGGGGGAGAGAGTGTATAGATCATAGGCTTCACGAGAGTGCCTTTTCCCTTTTGTTGGTTTCTTTTGCCTTGCTACTCTTGCTAATTTGATCATTTGGTTGTTGCTTCTTATGCTACAATTTGTGTTATGCTCGTGTGATCCTTATGTGATCATGTGTTTGATCATACTATGCCTTAATGTGTGCTTGCATGATTATATCATTGAATGTTTGTGTATGATCAATCATTTGTATCCATGGTGATGAGTGCATGTCATTTAATTCTTATCATTTTGAGCGCTCTACAAAGATGTATGTGACATGGAAGACAGGCCCATCATCCTAATCGATTGTGCATTTGCATTCAAACGCAAATTTTAAGTAATGCACAAATTTAGTGGGAGTTCTTGCTTATCACATACTACTCAGAGCGATGATGTATTTCATTCATATTATCATTTGTCGAAGTTTTCATCTATATGTTGTCATCAATTACCAAAAAGGGGGAGATTGAAAGTGCAACTAATCCCTGGGTGGTTTTGGTAATTCATAACAACATATAGCTCATTGAACTAACACTACTAGGAAAAGGGCTATAGCTAATATGCACATTAATGGCACACCACATATGTGGTGTGCCACTGCTATATAGTAGTGGCGCACCATATGTAGGTACGCCATTAGTGTCCATCACACTAATGGCGCACCACACCCACAGTGTGCCACTACTAACAAATTCTTTTTTTTATTTTTCCAAAACTAGTAATGGCGCACCAGGAACTAGTGCGCCATTACTAGTTTTAACTAGTAATGGAGCACCACACACTCTATGCGCCACTACTAACATTTTTTTTACTTTTTTTTCAAAACTAGTAATGGCGCACCAGTGTACAGTGCGCCATTACGAGTTCAAACTAGTAATGGCGCACCACAACCATGGTGCGCCACTACTAACATTTTTTTATTTTATTTGCAAAACTAGTAATGGCGCACCACGCAACAGGTGCGCCATTAGTAACCAGGGTTACTAATGGCGCATTGTTAGGTGGTGCGCCATTGGTAACCTGAGAGCAGCTAGATATTTTGGACAGCCACGTACCACACTCACTTTCCCCACTTCATTCTCTCCACCTCCTCCAAGCTTGTCTCGGGTGCCACCTCCTCCTCACCTCATTTGCACCATAGATTCACCCAAATTAAGTGGTTAAATTTCCCTTTTTTGTTAGGCAAGTAAGGGGAAAGCTTTCTTTATGTTGTAGATCTACTTTTTTTCTCCCTCCAACAATGTGCATACGCACTTCTTATGGCCTAGATCTACGTATGTTTATGGTGTTGCATATGTTTGTGGTGTTGCATATGTTTGTGTTTGCGGGTACCAGTATTTGAAATGTGATAGTTGCCAATATTTTGCCGGAATGTTGATTCGTTTCCGTTTCGGCGAGAATTTGGCACTATGCATTCTTTTTGGTCCTATTTTTAGGCAAAGTCATGCCAAAAAAAAATTGGTTCTAAAATATCGTTTTGATCTACCCCGCAGGCGACCATGGTCCACATGATGACCGAAGGCATCGTGAATAGGTTTTTGAGCTCCGCGAAGGCCGAGATGCTTCAAAAGAACAAGACGGAGATAAGATGTCCATGTCGAAGATGTATGCTGAAGAGCCTTATGGACCCGGATTCCGTACAGGTGCGGGACCACCTGCTCTTGCATGGTTTCATGGATGGCTATTGGTGGCAAGGTGATGAAGATGATTATGAAATCGTCCATGGGGGCCAGGTAAGAAATGAGGAAGGGCAGCAGGACAACCACGGCGAGCGCGGGTGAGAAGACGAAGAATCTCCAGGACATGATCGCGAAGTAGATGCAGTACACAGTCATCATGTAGAAGATGCCGGACATGATGATGAGGAAGATGCCGGAGTAGACGAAGGGCATGATCATGAAGATGAACATGTCGGAGCAGACGACGATGGACCATCGAAGGGCTGGGTGCAGGACCCTCATATTCAAGAGCTGCTTCTCAAGAAGACGAATAACGCAAGAGCTACTGCCCGAGAGAAAGCCAAGCTAGATCAACTGGAGGTAGATGCGGTTACTCCATTGTATGAAGGATGCAAGCCCGAGGATACCTGCCTGAAAGTAACGCTCATGGATCTGGAGATGAAGGTAAAACACAAAATGGCTGACGCATGCTTCGACGAGAACATGTCATTCTGGCACGGACGTCTTCCCAAGGGGTACAAGTGCCCGACCAGTTTCGAGGAGGCGAAGAAAATCATGTGTCCTCTGGATTTACCGCACGTGAAATACCATGTGTGCATGAATGATTGCATCATTTTTCGGGACGAACACGCGGAGTCTACCATATGTCCGGTGTGCGACATCACTCGATACAAGAAGAGGAAGAAAGCTCCACGAAAAGTGGTGTGGTACTTTCCAACCACTCCTCGTCTGCAGCGGTATTTCGCGGACCCTAAGGTAGAAAAGCTCCTGCGTTAGCACGCGGATAGGGAGGAGAAGAAGCAAGAAGATGACGGAAATGATCCGAAGATAAATAAAAAAGACAAGATGCTGAGTCACCCTAAGGATGCGAGCCAGTGGCAAGCGTTGAACTTCGAACACCCAGAATTTGGGGACGATCCAAGGAACATCATGCTGGGTGCGAGCACCGATGGAGTCAATCCGTTTGGTAGCCAGAGAAGCACACATAGCACCTGGCCTGTGTTTGTGTGGATGTACAACCTTCCCCCCTGGTTGTGCATGAAGAGGAAGTACATTCACATGAGTATGCTAATTGAAGGGCCGAAACAACCAGGGAACAACATCAATCTGTATCTGGGGCTGCTGAAAGAGGAGCTAGACACAATGCGGGAAACGCCAGCCAATACGTGGGACGCTGCAGAGAAAGAATATTTCCCTATGAGAGCCGCACTGCTCACAACGGTGCACGACTATCTCGGTTACGGATATGTCGCGGGGCAGGTGGTCCATGGATTTTCTGGATGCGTCAGGTGCATGGATGACATGACGTATCGCCAGCTAGATAGAGATCCCGGGTCTTCGAAATCCGTGGTCATGGGACATCGAAGGTGGCTTCGCGACAATGACTCATGGAGAAAACGCAAGGATCTGTTCGATGGTGAAACCGAACCCCAAAGACGCCCGCGTACGAGGAGCGGCAAAGAAATAGACGAGTTGTTGAAAAATTGGAAAGAGTGCCCGGAGCCGGGAAAGAAGCAAAAGGCGCCAGAGCCGCTGCTAAAGGTATGGAAAACGATGTCTGTTTTCTGGGACTTGCCATACTGGAAGATCCTTCATGTGCCTCACAGCTTTGATGTCATGCATATCACAAAGAACGTGTGCGAGAGTCTGCTTGGTACCCTGCTCAACATGCCAGAGAAGACCAAAGATGGGCCGAAAGCAAGGGTTGACTTGAAATCAATGGGCATCAGGGAGGAGCTTCACGCTAATAATTATGATGATGATGATGAGGCGAAGGACACAGAAAGTCGTCGCAAAGGCAAAAAGGCGAAGAAGATCGGACATGACTTCCCTCCCGCGTGCTTCACTCTAAGTCAGGAGGAGATCGAGCAGTTTTTCACCTGCCTCATAGGAGTAAAACTTCCTTACGGTACGCGGGGAAGATAAGCCGATACCTAGGCTCAGCGAAGCAGAAGTTCAGGGGGATGAAGTCTCACGACTGTCACGTGCAGATGACACAGATACTTCCAGTTGCAATCCGTGGGATCATGGACGTGCATGTCCGTGAAACGCTTTTTGGCCTATGCAACTTTTTTGATGTCATCTTTCGGAAGTAGGTTGGCGTGAGGCAACTCAGAAGGCTACAGGAAGAGATTGTGGTGATACTATGCGAGCTAGAGATGTACTTCCCTCCCGCATTCTTTGACGTTATGGTGCATCTGCTGGTCCATATCATGGAGGATATCATCCAACACGGGCCGACGTTCCTGCACAGCATGATGCTGTTCGAAAGGATGAATGGTGTCATCAAGGCATACGTTCGCAACATGTCACGTCCAGAGGGAAGTATAGACAAGGGCTTTCTGTCCGACGAGTGCATCTCCTACTGCACGAATTATCTAGGCATCAAGAACCTCGTTGGTCTGCCCATCAACAGGTGCCTCGGCAGGCTCGCTAGATGGGGTCACCGCAAGGGTCGCCGCGAAATGCATGTCGACTTCGAGGGTCGACTCGCCGACTTTGAAAGAGCAAACCTAGTTGCACTACAACACATAGACATGGTCGATCCTTGGGTGGTAGAGCACAAAACCTTTATTGAGAAGACGTACAATGACTGAGGATAACAGAGGATGGACAGAGATATAATCAAAGACCACAACTCATGTTTCACGCATTGGTTCATGGAGAAGCTTCTGTCATACCCTTTACATGAGGATTCTTCTGCAGAAGAATAACTCATATTCGCCTTGTCACAGGGCGCTGAGCACAACCTGATGACGTATGAGGCGTACGATATCAATGGATACACATTCTATAACGAGGGAAAGGACATGAAGAGCGATGGTTATCAGAACTCCGGGGTAACGATGGAATCCTACACCGGTAATGACAAGGACAGATACTACGGAAGGATCGAGGAGATCTGGGAGCTGAGCTACGCTGGAGAGAAGGTCACGATGTTCCGTGTCAGATGGGCCAAGAGCGTCCTAAAAGAAGACCTGTATTTCACCACCATGGTTATACCCGAAGCCAAATCCAAGACCGCGGGCGCAAATGTCACCGCGAGAAATGAGCCATGCGTACTGGCTTCCCAAGTGGACCAATGCTTCTTCATTACCGACCCATCAAAGCCCAGTCGTGTTATCGTGAGGAGAGGCAAAAGGAAGATCATCGGAATGGATGGAGTCACCAATGAGCAAGACTTCGACAAGTACGATGAGCCAAAGATGGAACATGATGATGACGATGAAGTGCCATACACCACAACAAGAAGCAGGACCACCCTACCTAAAGGACTTCCATTCAAGAGAAGAACTCCATTTGCGAAAAACAAGGGCAAGAAGATTGTGAAAAGATAGCTAGCTAAGATCGATTGTATTTAAATTGTAGTCTTCATTTCTCGATTGTATTTCGACATATTGAAATGATATTTCTTCGGTTCTAGTCCTCATGAATACTTATTTATGTTTATTCTGGTATTTATGTTTATTCGGGTATACCAATTTTTATTTGATGAAATTTTTTGAACTCATAAATATTTTTAAATTTCATGGGCACGTTTTGAATTCATGATTATTTTTTCAAGTTTGATGATATTTTTTCATATTCATAAATGTTTTACCAATTCACAAATGAATGCAATTAAAAATACAAAAAAACAAATTTGATGGTATTTGATGATATTTTCAAATAACAAATTTGATGATTTTTTTCATATTCATAAATATTTTCAAATAATAAATTTGATGATATTTTTTCATATTCATAAATGTTTTAAAACTTGATCGTCACTTTCTAAAAAATTATTAGATGCAACTAAAAATAAAATAAAAAAGTTAGTAATGGCGCACCAGGAGAAGGTGCGCCATTGCTATCAAGGTACTTATGGCGCACCCGTAGGAGGTGTGCCATCAGTATACCAATTTTTATGATATTTTTTCAAATAACAAATTTGATGATATTTTCATATAACAAATTTGATGATATTTTTTCATATTCATAAATATTTTCAAATAACAAATTTGATGATATTTTTTCACATTCATAAATGTTTTCAAATTTCATCATCATTTTCTAAAAAATTATTAGATGCAACTAAAAATAATAATAATAAAAAGTTAGTAATGGCGCACCAGGGAAAGGTGCACCATTGCTATCACTGTGTTTATGGCGCACCCCTAGATGGTGCGCCATTTTTTTTGACTGGGAAGATGGTGCGCCATTGCTAACCTTCCCCCCTCTATGTAGGTGTGTTCTTTCCATCTCGCTGTCCCTCCCTCGCCCCCCACGCCCGCTCCACCGCCGCCGACGACCCCGCGCACCCGACGACCCCCGCGCCCGCTCCGCCGCCAGAGTCGCTGCCAGAGCACTAGGAGGAGGAGGCCTGCATGCACCAGGAGGAGGAGGCCCACATCCACCAGGAGAGGAGGCCCGCATCTATCACCGTCTCTGCCCTCTGATGTCTCCGCTCCGGCCACCACCTCATCGTGGTCAGGTATTCTTCCTCCTCTCCTCCTCTCCTCCCTCCCTCTCAGTTCTACCACAGTATCGGCCACTCCCCTGTTTTCGAAGTTGATTTCATGCGATCGGATCCAGCAGCCTCTGGCCGCCCCATGCTGCCGTCCCCCGTCGCGTCCGCGCCGGTGAGCCGCCACCTACGCCTCTGGTGGTGCTGCCATGGCCAGGCCGGCGTCGTCGCGGCCACCTTCGCCGCCATGCTGCTTGCCGTGGCCCTCCTCCTCTCGCTCTCCTACTTCGCCTCCCTGCCCCATGCGCCTTCCTCCTCCTCCACCCTCGTAGGCCTCACCCTCCTCCGCCGCGCCGAGCAGAAGGGCGCGCGTGAGTCCCCTCCTCTCAGCTCCTCTCCCCCCTTCCATTTCCATTGGCTCTAGTACACTTCGCTTACTGCAACACTGCTTGCTACTACCGTCTTAGTCAGCTAGTCTGCTGGTGCTTGTCGTGCTTGACTGAATTTTTTCAGGGTTTGAGTGTGATTTTTGAAATTTCATGCTTGTGCTGATGCAGTGTGCTTGGACGGGAGCGCACCGGGGTACCATCTCCAGAGATAGTACCACTTGGAGGTATGCAGATTATCATTACTAAAAATTTTATACAGAACCATGAGATTTCTTCGAAGCATGGCGTTGATCAGTGCTCAGCTTAGCTTGGACAATGACTTGTTTGGATTGGTAGTCCCTGAAGAGGTTGTTTCATGTCTCAACAGTGATAGGAGTGTTCAGATTAGGACAGTGTTGAAAACAAATAGGCACTATTTGGATATCTTGAAAACACATCGTTGGGTACATACATCATTAGTGTATAGTGATGTGACTTCCATGTGGATAACGACATCACAAGGTTATTCATCTATAATGAAACATAATGTTATGGCTGGTAGCCAGAGGGACTATCACTTGCTAATTTGATGCACTCAACTGTCAGTTAATAGATTCCATAGTAGTTTATGGTGCTAGTGGTTGTTTGTTTGTTGCCACTCCTTGCTGCTAGTTCCTCAAGGAGTTCTGCTCAAAATTAGCTCAACAAGTTTTGCTAAAATCACTTTTGTTACAGCTTTATTATTTCAGCAAAACTGATAGATTTAGTTCATTGATATGCTTCATCTGATCTTCTTTGGCAAGAGGCCGAGAGGTGGTAGCAGATAGATTTAGTTCATTGGTACAGATAAATTTTGTTATACTCTTCAGGAAGCTTGCTTGAGCTGTTTATATACTTGCTTGCTTTCTAGCAAAAACAATAGCTTTGTTTTTATTCAAAAATTATTGGAATTTATATCATATATATTGTTGGCATGTATTTCATATGTTCTGTAGCATTAAGGCTACATAGCATGCCATTTTTGGTTTTGTCTCCGACCATCGTGTCGTGATGATATTGTGGGGTGTTGTGGGGTTGCAGCTGGGCGGGGGTTGGATAATGATTTTGCATGTACCCTGAGAGGCCCTTGAGTTTGTCGGAATGTTGATTAACTTCCGTTCCAGCAAATTCAGGTACTCCATATGTCCTATTTTCAGCAAAGGTCATGCTGAAATTTTTCGTGAATTTTAGCATGACTTTGCTAAAAATAGGACATATGGGGTACTTGCGACTAATGCATGGGCCGGGTTATCTTAGTACTTAATTAAGTAGGATCAACTGTTTTTTTTGTTCATCACTCGATAAACTACATGTATGTGTATTTAGCATGACTTTTTTAGGCAACACAGTGGTGATCTTCCAACTACATTTTTTCAAAGAACATGCAAATGAATGAAATTGGCTCACCGTGCCAAGGGAAATTAGGCTCAATGTAGGACAGATGCAGTTGATTTGCTGTTTTTATGGAATAAATAATAGATGTTTAACTGAAACCATTTACTGTAGGACTTGCAAGCAGGTGTGCTTGCAAGCAGTAGCCCTTCTCTCTTCTTCTAATTTCTCTCATCTCAAGCATTTAAAAACTTTACTTAATTAAAACTACTCCACACAAAATTAGATGAAAATTTTCAAACAAAAATGATCATATATATATGGAGTAAAGTTTTAGTATAGTTCCAAGCACAGTAAAGTTTCAGTAGTGTTATGGAGTACTGAATTTTGCAATTTTGGTTCCCTGTAATTTTGCAATATTGCTTGAAGTCAGTATTCCTTTAATCTGTGAAAATTGGAGTAGCATTATTGCTTGCTCTATAATGCATTTTTGCTAGGGACCTAATACTCCATAGTGGTGCATTTTTACTACAACCTAAACTGCAGTAAACTAGAGTAGGACCTGATACATTTAAGCCATTTGCTAGCACTTCATGTCTAAGACAATTCCTAACAGTTTCTGTAGATTTCCAAAATTCAGTTTTGTACCGCACACCGAAGCCCCAGGAAAGAAAACTGCAATCTGAAACAGATGATCAATTTTTAGCCCTTGGATTAATTTAGTATTTTTTCACACACTCAGACACCAATGCTTGCCATGTGTGTGAGAGAGATAGTGAGAGGAGAAAAGAAGAATGGTGTTAGGAAGGGACTTGGACCTTAGCAACAACACACTAACAGGTTCCATCCCAAAACACCTAGGCAATATCACAAACATCTCTCAATTGTTCCTTGGCAATAACCAACTTTTTGGCGACATTCCTCGAGAATTAGGTTATTTGGTCAACTTAGAGATCTTGTTCCTTGACAATAACCAACTTTTTGACCAAACTTTTTCCTATTTAGAGCGAACATGGCCCACAACGATGAGGTCAGTGGTTCGGGCAAGCAATTCTGGGAGCTGTCCCAGGAGATGGAGGAAGAACCTCACCTCTATGAGGACGTCGTGGATGACACCGATCCGACAACACAACCCCTAGTGGCATCGGGGATGACACCACTGATGGTGCCGCCGAGGATGCCACCACTGATGATGGCAGCGCACGCACAGATGGCAGCCAAGTGAAGAGGCAATGGAAGTGTCCTCTAGTGGGCATCCAACGGCGCCCAAATAATTAGTAAGTGGGTACTCGGGACAAATCAGGTGCATTCTCCGGAGCACCGTCTCGATCTACACCGAGAACCTAAGGCATCATGACCGAGGGAATTTGCGCAACCTCCTCTTCACGAAGCTGCACGAACGATACAAGTTCCCCGGTGACATTGCAAACACACGCCTCTCAGGGAATAAAGTGAATAATGCCGCCCTCACGAAGATGAGCACGGCCCTGGCTATTTGGAGAGTCGTGGTGAGGAGAAGGACTCTAAGAGGTGATAGTTATGAGAAGATGAAGGAGACAAATACTTCGATCAGCGAGGATGACTACAAGGAGTTCAAGATCAAGTGCGAGAGCAACGCAACCGCGGAATCAAGTCAGTGGGTGAAAGATATGTGGGACTTGAACTTAGAGGTCCACAAACTCGGTTCCGGCGGTTACAGAGTGGCGGAAACTATATGGGACAATGAGGACGCGGAGCGTGCTGAGCAAGGCCTACCGCCCCTCTTCGATAAATACCGTGACAAGCAGACCAGGAACTATGTCAGGGCGCGATACAAGGTGGACCCGGTAACAAAGGAGCTTACCACGGATCCGAAGACCAATGCGCTTGAGCTTGTTATGGTAAGGAATATTCCCCCACGTAATTAGCTCCATATGGTTGCATTCTAATTAATGAAGCCAAAATTTCTAAATGGTTCATGTTCCTTTCGCAGGACACTGAAAGCAGTAGCGCGGGGTCGTCTCAGAGCTCCCCTTGGGACAGCACTTTAAATAGGGCGTTGAGCGTAATGAAAAACAAGGATAAGTTCAGTAAGCCGTCGTCAGCTGGTCGTGTGGCCGGCAAAGGCTTGTCCACGAAATGGTCAGAATACTATAACGCTGGTGGGCGAAAGGAGAGAAAGACCATCTCGGAAAGCCAGGAGCGTGAGGTTCAAGAACTCAAGGCACAGGTGGCACGGATTCCGGAGATGGTCCAAGAGCAAGTGCGAGACCAACAGGGAGCGATGATCACCGCCATTATGCCTACCATGATTTATGGGCTGCAGGAGTGGACTACAGGCGGCCAACAGGGGCCGCCCCCGATTCCCAGCTTCAGGGCCAACAACTCGCACAATGTGCCGGCGGCGCCATTTGTGTCTCCGGCGGAGGCGGCATTGGTGTCTCTGGCGCCTCTGTGGGCATTGGAGCTTAATGCACCCGGGTGTGGGAAGAATACGCCGGCCGACACCTCGGCAGCAAGCGGCTCCTCTTTCACTTGCACGCCCGCCGTTGGCGGTGCCTTGACATTAGCCGAGCTCGACGCCATCACGATAACTAAGCCTCTCTGCCGATGACTTCATCTCCTTGCCTTTGACTAGGCATCCCTGACGCCCTACATGTTTTCGTAGGGCACCGCCGATGTTCAATGCACTCTCCTGCACTTCGTGGGAGGCGAGTTGATCGATGCCGCCAAGGGCAGAATCGTTCAACCGGGCAACCCCGTGTTCCACGGTAATCCGATGCCACCCACCGTGTATAGGGTTCAACTGGTTCGGGTGCTACCGGGCTACGACGACTTGTTACCTCCATTTCGACCCGCTGGGGCCGACGAAGATGATGTGATGACCCTCAGCGCCTGATTAAGCTAGCCCCTGCTTTGGCCGAAGAGCCAGATTCGTTTGGGGCGGGGGACACCACCCCACAGACAACACCGCCAGTCATGCAAGACCGCCGCAACGCTATCGGACATGCCGGACATGCATATGGCATAGGATCCGGACGACGAAGACGATGGTACATTTACCAACGTCAATAAGTACTTCAACGAACATGGGTACGGTGACGAATTCTTAGGGCCTCCTTCTCAAGAACCCAACCTTGCTGACCGCGATCTAGCTGGTACAGCGGAGAAACCCAATTGCAACAGGCGTCGTCTGGCATTCAGTTCTCAGGAGACGCCTCGAGCTGCCGCCTTCACTGAGCCTCAGATAGCCGAGGTGCAAAATATTATCATCCCCAACACACTCAAGAAGGCGGTCTCTGAGCATAACTCGATCCCATTACAGCAGAAGAAGAAGGGACGGAAAACAAAGAATAACAAGGGTGCGAGCCAGCCGGCACTGAGTACGACCCGTGCTCAGGACGGGCCACCTTGACCTAAGGATATCTCGAGGAGGGTGCATGTGGCGGGTAGGCCGATGCTACCGACTAATCTGCTCAATGCTGCAATCGATGCTATGCAGAGTCTGCATGACAGTGTTCTCTCTTTGGAGAAGTGGCGTCTCTCCGACAATGATGTGGCATACCCGGTTTTTGTGGACATGGTGCCAGAGGGCAAGGGCTTTGTCGATAGCACCATCGGGGGTATGATCGTCCTGCGATTTGATGACATCTTTGCTATGTTTGACCTTCATCCGCTGCACTACACCTTCATTCGGCTATTTTTGCTGAGTATGGAGATGCGGATCATTAGAGACAAGACCCCGGACATCGTGATAGTCGACCCCTTCTACATGCGTGCCAAGATCTTGGGCAGCGCTGGGGATTGACAAGTCGCGAATTCGTACCTCGAAGGCATCATTCCGGCAAACCCAGATAACTTCCTTGTGCCTTACTTTCCCGAGTAAGTCATCCCCTCACCGCCCTGTAACATACGATTTCTTAGATTTCGATCGTTCATTTTTTTCTAACATTCCGTGTTTTGTGCAGTGACACACATTGCACACTCATCCTCTTAAGCCTGAAATATTCCATAGCCACGTATTTCAACTCGGACCATTAGTCAAAGAAAGACTACACAAATATCAAGAAAGTTCTTGATGAAGCTTTCCGCGGCTATGCCAGATCTGGAGGCACCTTTAGCAGGCCAATTCATAGGTACGGCAAGCACATGTTTACCCACAATACAATGTTCCCCTGCGTCAAGCAGCCGCTTGGCAGTCAGAAGGATGCCTACTATGCCCTCCATCACATGCGGGCGATTGTACGGGACCATAATCACCTTCTGCTACCAAATAATCTCAAAGATTGGGTCGCACGCTTGTCGGCAATCCAGGACGCGGACATCAGACAAGAGTTCTTTCGCATCCAGTCAGAATTTGCGGAAATCATCCATCAACATGTCCTTCGTATCTCGGGGCAGTTCTACCTCAGATGTCAACTGTCCAACAGTGAGATAGAAACAACGCTACAAATGCAGGCTGACAATGACCGCGATTTCATGACCATCAGGATATACGGCGACTTCATCCATGCTCCGGTCCTTGAGTCGAGTCGAAAGTAGTGATGCTATGTAGTTCTGAAATATCGATTAGCGCATGTTTTAATTAAACTTTAATGAACTTGTATGTCTCTTTAGTTTGGACAGTCGTTCAACTTATATGTAATCGATGCTATTTATTAGAAGGACCATGAATCGTGCTATTAATGTGTTGCTTTTCTCTTCCGATCCTTTTGTTGTATACTTATATATTGCTTATGTATTGTCTGTGAATTGCTACTAACGTTTTGTTTGTCTAGTGCATAGAGATGTCGTCGTATGTCGTGTACAAGGGTAAGGTTCCCGGAGTCTACGACGACTGGGAGGAGTGTCGGAGACAGGTTCACCGTTTTAGTGGTAACAGTTACAAAGGGTACACCACTAGGGTGGGGGCGGAAGCTAGATACGCACGCTATCTAGCGGGAGAGAGGAGGGAGCGTTGGAGGAACCGGATGAAGACCAGTTTCATCACGATGATGCTCATCGTGATGACCGCAACTCTCTTCTATGTGATGGTAGTTTAGATGCTCGATATCGACTTTTAATGTGAAGACAAACTCGCTACTTGCGTTCTCGAGACTTGTAAAGTTCTAACTTTGTTCGATATTTTGTATTCGGAGAGTAATATAATGAATTGTATTCGTAGACTAATCTTCTATTGTATTCGATAAATCTGCTGTTTATATGTTGTGCTGTCTATATTGTGTGCAGTAATGTATTTTGTAACCTGTGCAAATATCAGAAAATAAAAAAATTCCTAATATTCATAGTAGTGGCGCACCATATTGCACTTTAGTGGCGCACTGGAATAAACACACCAGTGGCGCATTGTATGAAAGTGCACCATTAGTAACCCAGAGCACAAGGTAAATATGGCCCCCTGGGAGGCATATTAATGGCGCATTTGTGGACATAGTAATGGCGCACTGTCTAGTGCGCCACTGTTATCTGGGATACTAGTGGCGCACCAGAGGTGCGCCATTACTATTTGTTAGTAGTGGCATGTTAATAGTGGCGCACCTGTAATGCGCCATTAACAGCAAAAACAGGTGCGCCACTAACAACCCTTTTTCTAGTAGAGTAATATCCATTCAAATTTAATATTTCACAAAGTCAATGAACAGTATGGCATGGACAAGAAATGTGGACCCCTCAAAATGTTAAGGACACATATTGGCAAAATCTCAAGACTCTTCATTTATATTTTTAATGATCCAAGATCACATTGAGTCCTTAGGGAGGCTAATACTATTAAAAGGGGATGAGGTGTTGCTTAATGGTCTACTAGCTGAAAATGCTTAGTGACATTTCTCCAAAGCCCTCAACCACTTTCTCATTCCAAATATGTCCAAAACTCAAAGTCAAACTCAGCCCCACCGATACTTTCTATCCAGCGCCACCGAGTTCATTTGACATAGCCACTGCCAGAAACCCTAACACGTCGGTCACACTGATACGGATCTCGGTTTCACTGAGATGGAATTGCAAACTCTCTGTGACTTGTTGCATTATTTTGGTCTCACCGAATGATGCGAATCGGTCCCATCGAGTTTGCTTAACATTCTATGTAGCCTTATTGCTTTAGTTCGGTGTAACTGATTTGATGCAATCGGTGCCACCGAGTTGATGTTTTCCCTAAACCCTAGCACATCGGTCCCACCAGTTGTTTCTGTCGGGCCCACCGAGATTCCTAACGTTCACATTTGTAACTAAATTGGTCTAACCGAGTTCTTCTATTCAGTTTGACCAAGTTGGGTCAAATGTGTGTAATAGTTGGATGTTGTGTGGAGGCTATATATACCCCTCCACCCCCTTCTCCATATGTGAGAGAGCCATCAGAATGTGCCTACACTTCCAGCTTACATTTTCTGAGAGAGAACCACATACTCATGTGTTGAGATCAAGATATTCCAATCCTACCACAAGAATCTTGATTTCTAGCCATCCCCAAGCTGATTTCCACCCAAATTATCTTTCCACTATATCCAAATTTGTGAAAGAGAGTTGTGTGTTGGGGATACTATCATTTCAAGCACAAGAGAAAGGAGTTCATCGTCAACACACCATCTATTACATTTTGGAGGGTGGTGTCTTCTAGATTGGTTAGGTGTCGCTTGGGAGCCTCCGACAATATTGTGGTGTTAAACCAAGAATTTTGTAAGGGCAAGGAGATCACCTACTTCATGAAGATCTACCCAAGTGAGGCAAGTCCTTCGTGGGCGATGGCCATGGTGGGTTAGACAAGGTTGCTTCTTCGTGGACCCTTCATGGGTTCTTGTGCAACCGTTACCCTTTTTGGGTTGAAGTCTCCATCAACGTGAACGTATGATAGCACCACCTATTGGAACCACACCAAAAATCTCCATGCCATCATTGCGTTTGCACTCTCCAAACCCTTCTGAGGGAGTCCTGGACTAGGGGGTGTCTGGATAGCCGGACTATCATCATCGGCCGGACTCCAAGACTTTGAAGATACAAGATTGAAGACTTTGTCCCATGTCCGGATGGGACTTTCCTTGGCGTGGAAGGCAAGCTTGGCAATATGGATAAGTAGATCTCCTACCATTGTAACCGACTCTGTGTAACCCTAGCCCTCTCCGGTGTCTATATAAACCGGAGGGTTTTAGTCCGTAGGACAAACAACCATTACAACAATCATACCATAGGCTAGCTTCTAGGGTTTAGCCTCCTTGATCTCGTGGTAGATCCACTCTTGTACTACCCATATCATCCATATCAATCAAGTAGGAGTAGGGTTTTACCTCCATCGAGAGGGCCCGAACCTGGGTAAAAACATCGTGTCCCTTGTCTCCTGTTACCATCCGCCTAGACGCACAGTTCGGGACCCCCTACCCGAGATCCCCGGTTTTGACACCGACATTGGTGCTTTCATTGAGAGTTCCTCTGTGTCGTCCCAGATAGGCTTGATGGCTCCTTCAATCATCAACAACAACGCAGTCCAGGGTGAGACTCTTCTCCCCGGACAGATCTTCGTGTTCGGCGGCTTTGCACTGCGGGCCAATTCGCTTGGCCATATGGAGCAGATCGAAAGCTACGCCCCTGGCCATCAGGTGAGATTTGGACGCCTAAACTTCACAGCTGACATCCGCTGAGACTTGATATTCGACGGATTCGAGCCACAGCCGAGCACGCCGCACTGTCACGATGGGCATGATTTAGCTCTGCTGCCGGACACTGCCCTGGAGGCCGCACATGAGTCTGCTCCGACCCTTAGTTTGGAGCCGACCGCGCAGATCGAGGACGGGTGGCTGGACACTGCCTCGGGGGCTGCAACTTGTGCGGCGACAGAGCCGAATACTGACCTTGTCCCTTGTAAAGCTCGTCACTCCGAGGTGCCGGACTCCTCGCCGGACTCCGAACCTCCTGCGCCCTTACCAATCGAATCCGATTGGGCGCCGACTGCGGTCAGGATGGCTGGGATGCGGACGACAAAGAAATTCAAAGCCCACCCACCACCCACTTTGTAGCCACTGTCGACGACCTAACCCACATGCTAGATTTCGAATCCAAGGACATCGACGGGATGGACGATGATGCCGGAGACGACCAAGAACCAGTGCCTACCGGGCACTGAAAAACCACCTCAACTCATGATATATATATGGTGGACACCCCAAAAGAGAGCGACAACGAGGAACAACGGGACACGGCGAAGGATAACTCCCCCGTAAAACAACCCAAACGGCGACGCAAGCGCCGCCCCAAGTCCCGCCTTGACAACAACAGCGCCCATAATGACCCAGCCGTAGAGCAGGGCAAACCAGTGGACGACGAACATGCAACCAAGCAACCATCCGAACAGGATGAGTCGGACAATCAACCCATCCTCGGCGAAAACAACAGTCCAGATGATCTCACGCCGGACACACCACCGGAGCATAAGAACCTTCAAAAAAAGCTTGTCGCCACTGCAAGAAGTTTGAATAAGGAGAAACCGAAGCTCAAAACAGCGGAAGACATACTCAGAATGAGTTGGAGCAAAGTACTCAAGACCGCAGACAAATATGGCAATAGCCACCAAACAAAGAGCTACCCGAAGCGCAAGCTGCTACCCGAATTCGACGAGGAGGCCGAAGAGCCCCCACAATCAAAAAGCAAAGAGGCCGCCTGGCCGGATAGACGACCAGACGACAGGCCAAGAATGGCAAGCGGCGCCGTACACAAGCCGGCACACGATCCTCGCAAAATAGATGGCCCGGTCAGGTCCATTTATGGGCCAAAGAAGAGGGCCCCAGGAAGCAACACAAAACGCCAAGTGTTCGAAGATAACGGCACACCTAAATACAGGGGGGGCGCACACCCACTATGTTTCACCGATGAGGTGCTAGATCATGAATTTCCGGCGGGATTCAAGCCCGTAAACATAGAGGCATACGAAAGAACAACAGACCCCGGAGTCTGGATCGAGGATTACATCCTGCACATACATATGGCTAGAGGAGACGATCTCCACGCCATAAAATATCTACCCCTCAAGCTCAAAGGGCCAGCTCGGCATTGGCTCAAAAGCCTCCTAGAAAATACCATTGGAAGTTGGGAGAGCTCGAGGACGCGTTTAGAACAAATTTTCAGGGGACTTATGTCCGCCCTCCGGATGTAGACGATTTATGTCACATAACCCAATAGCCCGGAGAGTCAGCGCGCAAATTCTGGAACAGGTTCCTCACCAAAAAGAACCAAGTAGTCGACTGTCCGGACGCTGAAGCCTTAGCAGCTTTTAAACATAACGTCCGAGACGAATGGCTCGCCAGACACCTCGGCCAGGAAAAGCCAAGAACAATGGCCGCGCTAACAAGCCTCATGACCCGCTTTTGCGCGGGGGAAGATAGCTGGCTAGCAAGATGCAGCACCAGTGACCCAAGTATATCCGAGACCAGAGATGGAAACGGAAAATCACGGCGCAGAAAGGATCAGCGACAAAAATAAGAAAAGGGCCCATAGAACATGGCGGTCAACGCCGGATTCAAAAGCTCGCGGCCGAACAACAAAACACTGCCTCTTAAGGACAACAGTGACGATCTATCCAACCTAAACAAAATTTTGGATCGGATATGTCAAATGCACAGTACCCTCGGGAAGCCTGCAAACCACACCCACAGAGATTGTTGGGTCTTCAAACAGTCTGGCCGACTCAACGCCGAACACAAGGGGCTCGACAGCCAAGTGAGGACGACGACGAACCCCACCAGCAGGGCGCCGGAAAACAAAAGACTTTCCCACAAGAAGTCAAAACAGTAAACTCACTTCATGTGATAATACGGAACAATAGTGTGGCACCCGCTAAAGTACGTGTCGCACGGTCCACCCCAGCGGAACCCCGAGATTGGATGTCAAAACCAATTACTTTCGGCCACCTGGACTATTCCAGAAGTATTCGAAACGCAGGATGGACTGCTCTGATATTGGATCCTATAATTGACGGACTACAATTTACACAAGTCCTAATGGATGGCGGCAGCGATTGAAACCTGCTATATCCGGACACAATCCGCAAGTTGGGGATAGACCCTACTAAAATTCGCCATAGCCGCACTTCCTTGAAAGGAGTGACGCCAGGCCCTTACGCCAAGTGCACGGGCTCTTTACTACTAGAAGTTGTGTTCGGATCACCCGACAACTTCCGTCGCGAAAAGCTAATCTTTCATGTCGCCCCATTCAAAAGTAGCCATCAAGCACTATTGGGACGTGAAGCTTTTGCCCGCTTTAACGCAATACTGCACTACGCGACTCTTACACTTAAAATGTCCGGTCCACGCGGCATCATCTCATTAAGAGGTCGTTCAAGATCTCGGACACGTCTAGGCGAGTCTGGCATAAATAAACTAGGGGCTCCCTAGCCGCACACCCCTTCACAAGGGGTTGTGCGTATGAGCAATAAAGAGCCAATAAAAGCTCAACTTTATTCATTCATTCATACTTTGTTTTTCAATACATTTTTTGCACGATTTCTTTTCAAACAACGTTCGTCTCTTTTACAGATGAACAACATGTACACCCGTTGTCGGTGTGAAAACTGGCGGATCTCGGGTAGGGGGTCCCGAACTATGCGTCTAGGCGGATGGTAACAGGAGACGAGGGACACAATGTTTTCACCCAGGTTCGGGCCCTCTCGATGGAGGTAAAACCCTACTCCTGCTTGGTTGATATTGATGATATGGGTAGTACAAGAGTGGATCTACCACGAGATCAAGGAGGCTAAACCCTAGAAGCTAGCCTATGGTATGATTGTTGTAATGGTTGTCTGTCCTACGGACTAAAACCCTCCGGTTTATATAGACACCGGAGAGGGCTAGGGTTATACAGAGTCGGTTACAATGGTAGGAGATCTACATATCCGTATCTCCAAGCTTGCCTTCCACGCCAAGGAAAGTCCCATCCGGACACGGGACGAAGTCTTCAATCTTGTATCTTCATAGTCTTGGAGTCCGGCCGATGATGATAGTCCGGCTATCCGGACACCCCCTAGTCCAGGACTCCCTGAGAAGCCCCCGAATTAGGCTTCAATGACGGCGAGTCCAATGCATATATTGCCTTCGGCGTTGCAAGGCGGGTTCTCCTTCAAGTTCCATGTACCTACCGAACAGTGTTCGGCTCCCTTACCAATGTGGCGCTTCTTGGCTTTCACGTCCAATAATGGCCCTCTTCCACGCGTCACACGAATGCGAAAAGCCAGGGTATCTTTTATGTTTTACCCCCTAGCTGCGCAAACAATCTGCCTATAAGAGAGGCAAGAATCCAGATCCAAATCATACCATCTTCCTTCCGCGTGTGCTCATCGGAGCGCTTCTGACCAAAAACACATTCCATCATGGACCGTCGATGCGGCTCCTCCTCTCGCGATCCCAGCCCTCTGCCAGGAGATTGGAGGAGATGTTCTGTCCCGCACAACGAGCTAGTGACGCTCCAAGCGGAGGGATATCTTCCTCCGGCCTTTATGGTTCCGGTTCGAGCCGGGCTGGCCACCTACAAAGGTGGGAAGCAAGCGGAGGCCACCCCAAGTCCCAACAAAGGGGAGCGGGTATGCTTCGTCCCCTATCTGATAAGGGGGCTCGGATTTCCTGTACATCCGTTCCTCCGTGGGCTTCTGGAGTTCTACGGACTCCAGCTCCATCACCTCACGCCCGCCTTGATTCTGCATATCGCGGGCTTCGTAGCTCTTTGCGAGCTATTTCGGGGCATCGAGCCCCATTTTGCACTGTGGAAGAGGTTGTTCTGCCTCGTACCCCGCTCTCACGAGGGGTCTATATATCAAGTGGGCGGTGCCGAAATATGGCGCATCGCCGGGACCGGATATCCATCTGGAACCCCTAAGAAGGCGTCCGAAGACTGGCCTTCAGAATGGTTTTATGTAGAAGACGCTCCGCTGCCGGACCCTGTCCGGATCGGCCTCCCGGAGTTTAGCAATGCTCCTCTGAAGAAACGCCTGAGTTGGCGTCCGCGGAGCCCCTAGCTAGAGGAAGACAAGAGCGTCCATTATTTGATGGGCCGGATAAGGTTACTGGCCCATTCCGGATTGACCATGATTGGAGTCATGGCCATGTGCATTATGCGGGGGGTGCAGCCGCTGCAATACAAGGGCCACCCCATGTGGGATTTCAATGGGGAGAATGATGCCACTCGTCATGGCCACAAAGGGCCGGGTTCGGCCGAAGATCTGGTGAAGATTCTATCCGGCCTGTACAAGGGGGAGAAGGAGGACTTTCTCCAGACGAGCCCACTGAACGGGTTCTCTATGAATAACCCTCGGCGCTGGGTAAGTGGACACTTTGTGTATCCGACCCATGCTTTCAAAGTTAAGTACCTTACTTTACGATTTCGACGCAGGAGCTGCGTCGGGATGTGGAGGGCATAAATAGTCTGGCTCCACAACCCGAGGATCCGGAAAGATCCCTTGATCCGGCCTCCGAAGAGGATCCGGACATAAAGGTGGAGCTAATCGACGGGGTGTTCCATCAACTCAGCATGGGCAATGCTCTAGCCACCATTACGGCTGACTACCCCAGCCTATCTCCGGCTCCCCAGGTGATTGTGACCGAAGTCCTGACACCATTATTTCATCCTTGCTCATGTCTGACCACCGTATACAATGGTGTCTCGCAGGGGGTGCCTTCAAGGCAGGAGGCCGAGGCCACGGTAGCTGGCTAACAAGGGTCAGTCCGGCCCAGCAGGCGGAAGAGGAGTGCGGCGCGGATTGAGACATCGCCGCAATGGTATAGCTCGCGGTTGTTATTTAGGACAAAGTTCCTAGGAAGTGTTTGAATGCTCATGACTTTTGCAGGAGAAAGAGTGCCCGCCGGAATGTGGGCGTAGGAGTTGCCAACCTAGCTTCTGCCAGCCAAGCTCCAACACCTGGTCTGGAGGGGGAGCCGAGCGCAAGGCGCGAGCCGGATACTCCTCCAATGGAGGATGCCGACAGACTGTCCGCCACCAAGTCTGAGGTGGAGAGTGCCATGAACCATAGGCGCCGCCGAACAGTTTTTCGTGATGCGTGCTTCTCCCGCGAGGCGTTGAATGCCTTTAACGCGGGGGACGCGCACCTCCGTGCTGCTCAAGATGGTTTGACCAGAGCCATGGAGCAGTATGTAAAGGACATACAGGTAAGAGATTTTAATAGTTGTATATGCCAGTAGCCCCCGAGACTTAAAGTAGTTGGAAGAACTGATTTAAGGATCATTTGATATGCAGGATCTTTCAGAGAAGAATACCCGATTGTCCCAGGAGCTAGAAGAGTGCAAGGCCCAACTTGAGGCCGCACTAGCTGCCGCAGGAGGAAGCACAGAGACCCCTCCTGGTAACACATTATTTCAAAAAGATAATCGGTGTGCGGCGTGCGTGTAAGTCTGACAATGACATTGCAGGTGTTGCCGGACTGGATCCGGACAAGCAAGAACGATTGTGCCAGCTGAAGGCCGGCGAGAGGGTGCTGACGAGGGTGCAGCAGGAAAGGAACAAACTCTAGGATGCCCATGCCCAGCTTGGAGAAGAGCTGAAAGGTGTTCGGGCTGAGCTGTCTGGCTCCGTGAAGGAGAATCAGCGGCTTCATCGCCGCATCTATAGTAAGTGCTTGAGCGAACTCCTTTGAAAAGAAGAGTTCAGCGAGGAAGTCAATTGACAAAAATATGTCTGTAGGTGTGCTCACAGGTCGTCCTATGGAGGAGATGCCCGTATCAACGGGTGATCAACTTCTCGAGCTGGTGCAACTGCTCGAACGAGTTCGGCAGGCGATGAGCGGCGTCATCCGGGCCTTATGGCCATCCCTCTCCCTACCCGAGGGCCTTGGGGAGCTTGCGGAGAAGCTTCAGGGAGCGCGGCAGCGCTTCCGTTTATGGAAGATTTCGGCCTGCCGCCAAGGTGCCAGGGAGGCCTGGGCCATGGTGAAGACGCGGTACAAGAAGGCGGATCCCAACCACATGGCCGAGGTCGGACCTGTGGGGCCCGATGGGAAGGAGATCCCTGTGAGGTTAGTGTACGTCCAAGTAGAGTTGGCCGCTAAATATTCCCAACGGGACTATAAATTAGACAGCCTGTTAGACGGGATTGAGGAGGAATACAGTCAGTCGATTTGACAATGTATTTTTAAATGACATGTAGAATGCCTTCTAGCCGAATTGTAGATCGTTTTTCTTTGCCGACCTTTTCGCTTCAACCTCGGGACCCTAGAGTCCGGAGTGTGTCCGAATACCATCTCGGTTAAGAAACAACCGGGGCATGCATGTAGACCAGGTGTAGGGGTCATTAGTGCTTTATCAGACAAGTGCCCAACTAGTTATGTTATATTACATGGTTAGTAAGAAACATCTTCCAGGGAGAATAGTTCCGTTAAGGGTTCCTTTCCCTGGGAGGCATGCCCTAAAGTGCATGTACGGACTGCGAAAAGAGCAGGAAAACATCTGGGGGCAGATAAATAAATAGGTAAAAAATCATCTTTCAAGTCACCGACCAAATATTCCCTTAAGAACGCTAGCTTTTGGCTTCACCCAGTCTGAGGTACACATCCGGCTGAACCGGCAGTAACAATCGCAGAGGTGCTCCCTTTACCTCCTAGCCGAACAATCGGGAACATAGGGGTAAGCACAGGAGCCAGGCAACCCAGCTTGGCCAAAACTTAAGTCATATCGATGCATATAATGGTGAATAAAAGGTCCATGTGGAAGTTTGACACATGTGCTGGGCATGAAGCCCTTATAAGTAAGCTTCTGGTAAAGCAGCCCCCAGGTATAATGAGTGCGGATAGCAAATCAAGTGTGTGCGAACAATGCACAATTAGGACTTTAAGGGCTTTTATGGAAAGGGTGAAAGAAAAAAGAGAAACAAAAGACAGCTGAAGTGTAAAAATTTGGACGGGGGAAGGAGACAAACTCTTAGTCCGGCGCTAGGCGTAGAATCTTCGGAGGCGAGCTGCGTTCCATGGGTTCGGCTCAAGTCGGTTGTCCGGCGCATTTCGCAGACGGTACGCTCTGCCGGTCAGGACTTGATCGATAATGAAGGGGCCCTCCCATTTGGGCTTGAGCTTGTCCTTTTTCTTGTCCGGCAGGCGTAGAACTAGTTCGCCAACATTGTAAGTCTTAGCCCGCACTTCTCTGCTTTGATATCTTGGAGCCTGCTGCTGATAGAATGCGGAACGAGCCTTGGCGACGTCGCGTTCTTCCTCCAATTCGTCCAAGCTGTCCTGCCGATCCAACTCGGCTTCTCTTTCTTCGTACGTGCGCACTCGAGGTGGGTCATGAATGATGTCGCAGGGCAAAACTGCCTCTGTGCCGTATACCATAAAAATGGTGTGAATCCGGTAGTACAGTTGGGCGTTGTCCGCAACCCCCAGAGTGTGGAGTCGAGCTCCTCTACCCAGTGCGTGTCAGATTCCGTAAGGGACCACACTAGTCTGGGTTTGATGCCGCTCATTATTAGACCATTTGCTCGTTCCACTTGACCGTTGGTTTGAGGATGATAGACTGAAGCGTAATCGAGCTTAGTGCCCATATTTTTGCACCATAATTTAACCTCGTCGGCCGTGAAGTTCGTGCCATTATCGGTAATGATGCTATGGGGGACGCCATAATGGTATACTACCCCGGATATGAAGTCTATCACTGGTCCGGACTCTGCCGTTTTAACTGGCTTGTCCTCTATCCATTTGGTGAATTTGTCCACCATGACCAATAGATACCTTTGCTTGTGGGTTCCCCCTTTAAGGGGTCCAACCATGTCAAGCCCCCAGACCGCGAACGGCCAGGTAATGGGTATAGTTTTGAGGGCGGTGGGTCGCATATGGCTCTGATTAGCAAAAAGCTGACAACCGATGCATCGTTGGACTAAGTCCTGAGCATCTGCCCGGGCCGTCGGCCAATAAAATCATGTATGGAATGCTTTGCCTACAAGGGCCCGAGCTGCGGCGTGGTGTCCACCTAGTCCGGCATGAATTTCAGCCAGAAGGTTTCGCCCTTCCTCTTCGGAGATACACCGTTGAAGGACTCTGGTTGTGCTTTTCTTATAGAGTTCTCCCTTGTGGACCTTGTAGGCTTTAGATCGCCGGACTATGCAGCGGGCCTCATTTTGGTCTTCTGGAAGTTCCTACCTAAGTAAGTAGGCTAGGAATGGCTCTGTCCACGGGGCAATTATTGCCATTATTTCGTGGGCTGAAGGTGTTATTTCATCGGCTGAATCGCCGATTATGTGAGATTGTTCTGTGTTGGGTGGTGTGGCTGCCTCCGGGTTGTTATTTCCGGACTCTTCTTCCCATAGTACGGATGGCTTAAAGAGCCGTTCCAGGAAGATGTTTGGAGGGACAGCGTCGTGTTTCGCGCCGATGCGTGCCAATACGTCGGCTGCTTGGTTATTATCTCGGGCTACGTGGTGGAATTCGAGTCCTTCGAACCGAGCGAACATTTTTAGGACAACGTTATGATAGGCTGCCATTTTCGTATCCTTGGCGTCAAAGTCCCCATTTACTTGGGATATTGCAAGGTTTGAAACCCCGTGCACCTCTAGGCGTTGAATGCCCATGGAGATTGCCATCCGGAGGCCATGTAGGAGGGCCTCGTATTCGGCTGCATTGTTGGAGTCTGTGTACATTATCTGAAGTACGTATTGGACTGTGTCCCCGGTTGGGGACGTCAATACGACGCCAGCCCCCAAGCCGGCCAACATTTTGGAGCCGTCGAAATGCATGATCCAATTGGAGTATGCGCCGTAGTCTTTAGGGAGTTCGGCTTCAGTCCATTCGGCGACAAAGTCAGCCAAGACTTGCGATTTTATAGCTCGCCAAGGTTTATAAGTTAGATCAAATGGTAAGAGCTCAATGGCCCATTTTGCAATCCTGCCTGTCGCGCCGCGGTTGTTTATAATGTCGTTGAGGGGCACTTCAGAGGCCACTGTTATCGAACACTCTTGAAAGTAGTGTTGGAGCTTCCGGGATGCCATGAACATCGCATACGCTATCTTTTGATAGTGCGGGTAACGGGACTTGCAGGGAGTTAAGACAGTGGATACGTAGTACACTGGTTTTTGAAGAGGGAATTTGTGCCCTTCTTTTCTCGTTCGACGATGAGTACCGTGCTTACAACTTGATGTGTTGCAGCGATGTATAACAACATTGGTTCGCCCAGGTTAGGCGCGGCCAGGACCGGATTTGTTGCCAATATGGCTTTTATTTCTTCGAGTCCGGCAGTGGCAGCATCCGTCCACTCGAAGTGTTCGGTGCGCCTGAGGAGGCGATAGAGGGGCAATGCCTTTTCTCCCAAACGGGAGATAAAGCGGCTTAGAGCCGCCACGCATCCAGTCAATTTTTGTATTTGTTTGAGGTCTTTTGGAATATCCAGCTGTGACAGAGCTCGGATCTTGGCTGGGTTTGCTTCAATTCCTCTACCGGATACAATGAAGCCCAGGAGCTTTCCGGCTGGTACGCCGAAAACGCATTTGTCCAGATTCAGCTTAATGTCATATGCTCGTAGGTTGTCGAATGTGAGCCTCAAATCGTCTACCAGAGTCTCGACGTGTTTGGTTTTGACGACTACGTCGTCTATGTATGCCTCTACTGTTTTGCCGATCTGGGTAGCCAGACATGTCTAAATCATGCGCTGATATGTTGCGCCGGCGTTTTTGAGTCCAAAGGGCATCGTGTTGAAGCAGAATGGTCCATATGGAGTAATGAATGCTGTTGCGGCTTGGTCTGCTTCCGCCATCTTGATTTGGTGGTAGCCGGAGTATGCGTCAAGGAAGCACAATGAATCGTGCCCTGCAGTAGCATCGATTATTTGGTCGATGCGGGGGAGGGGAAGGGATCCTTCGGGCAGGCCTTGTTGAGGTCTTTAAAATCGATACATAGGCGCCAGGATTTATCCTTCTTTGGTACCATTACCAGGTTTGCTAACCAGTCCGGATGTTTGATGTCTCTGATGAATCCGGCTTCCAGTAGTTTGGCTAGCTCTTCTCCCATTGCCTGTCTTTTGGGTTCGGAAAATCGCCGAAGAGCCTATTTTACTGGCTTGAATCCTTTTAGGATGTTTAGGCTGTGTTCTGCCAATCTGCGTGGGATTCCTGGCATATCTGAAGGGTGCTAGGCAAATATGTCCCAATTTTCCCGAAGGAATTCTCGCAGTGCGGCATCTACATCAGGGTTCAACTGTTCCCCGATGGAGGCCGTCTTGGTTGGGTCCGTTGGATGGACCTGGAATTTGACTATTTTGTCCGCTAGTTTAAAAGAGGTGGACTTGGATCTCTTATCGAGTATCACATCGTCCCTATTCACCGTGGAGCGCAACATAGTGAGTTCTTCTGCCGCTAGGGCTTCAGATAGTGCCTCCAGGGCTAATGTGGCTGTCTTGTTTTCGGTGCGGAGTGCTATGTCCGGATCGCTGGCGAGAGTGATTATTCTGCCGGGCCCAGGCATCTTAAGCTTCATGTACCCGTAACGGGGTATGGCTTGAAAAATTGTGAATGCCTCTCGTCCTAATATAGCGTGATATCCGCTGCTGAACGGGGCCACTTGGAACGTGACCTCTTCGGACCTGTAATTGTCCGGCGAGCCGAACACCACATCAAGTGTGATTTTCCCCTTGCAGCGTGCTTCCTGGCTGGGGATTATTCCTCTAAAGGTTGTGCTGCTTCGCTCAATGCGGCTCCAGTCTATTTCCATTTTTTGAAGAGTTTCCTCGTAGATGAGATTTAGTCCGCTGCCGCCATCCATGAGTACCTTGGTAAGACGAAAGCCGTCCACTATTGGACTAAGAACCAATGCGGCTGGTGCTCGGGCTGTTCGGAATTTAGGTTCGTCGTTGGCGTTGAAGGTGATGGCCGTGTCGCTCCATGTATTTGTTGTTGCTACTTGGTAAACTTCGACGAGGCTGCAGATTGTTCGTTTTTGCATATTATTTAATGCGAAACTCTCGAAGACTGTTGACACCATACTGGTACTGTTGGAGTGGTTTTCCGGGGCTAGAAGCTCCTCGCCACTTTTGGCCACTTGCCGCAATATCCAACATGCTCGAAGGCTATGTGTTGGGGTGGCGCCTTCTGTACTGTGAATTTTACAGGGTCCGCTGAGCCTTCCCTTCAGTACGGTTCCTTGCCCTTTATGCGGTTTTTGCTTTTTGGTTTTTGTACATGGTGCCTGAGTGTGCTGCACATTTTTGTTACGGACTAGGGTTGTATTCGGGGCCAGATTGTCCCAAAACTTAGTTTCGGTTTTCCAGAAACTTTCCATCGCACAGTACTTTCGTACTATGGACGCCAGGTCGGCGAAGCGTGTAATTTCACGGCGACTGACGGCGTTCAAGATTCCATCGTCCGTGCAATTATTGCAGAAAATTGAAATTGCGTTTTCTTCTCGGCAGTCCTTTATCCTGTCCATAACTAGGAGGAATCTGGCCCAGTAATGATGTACTGTTTCAGCGGGCTCTTGCCGTATTTGAGATAGATCGAATATGTCTGGGTGGGTGGGTGGAATTAAGTCCGGAATCCTACCCATCTCGAGCCTCAAGGACCGAGAAGTTCCTGAATTTGGAAGCTTGGAACATTGGACGTTGTCCAATGAGTCTGGTCCGATGCCTGGCTTTAGGTTTAGTGCTTGATCGAAGTCCGTCCCCCCGCGGGAATCTGGCATGGAGGGTTCGGAAGCCCGGACATGACCAGTTTTTAATATAGGAGAAGAGTCGCCGCGTCGTTCCTCTACCACCGCAACATGGTGGGTAACCTGGGGAGAGTTAATCTCTCTCAGATCGGTTTTAAGCCCAATCTGATTGTAGTCTATAGCGACTCCCAGGGCAGTGATGCGGTCCAAGAGTTCGTTTACGGACGAGAGCTCTATTGGATCCAGCCGCTCGGCGAATTCCGAGTTGACGTGAAGATTGCTTTTGATGACCCGAGAGGTCATCGTCGAGCGATGGCCGAACAGGCGGTCATGAGAAAACCACCCAGCCGGATAGTTTGGCCGGCGGCCAAGGCTCCTTTGGCGAGGGTACCGTCTTTGAAGATGGGAAGAGGCATCCTTCCTATTGGTGACGGCACAGAGGAACTCTCAATGAAAGCACCAGTGTCGGTGTGAAAACCGGCGGATCTCGGGTAGGGGGTCCCGAACTGTGCGTCTAGGCGGATGGTAACAGGAGACGAGGGACACGATGTTTTTACCCAGGTTCGGACCCTCTCGATGGAGGTAAAACCCTACTCCTGCTTGATTGATATTGATGATATGGGTAGTACAAGAGTGGATCTACCACGAGATCAAGGAGGCTAAACCCTAGAAGCTAGCCTATGGTATGATTGTTGTAATGGTTGTCTGTCCTACTGACTAAAACCCTCCGGTTTATTAGACACCGGAGAGGGCTAGGGTTATACAGAGTTGGTTACAATGGTAGGAGATCTACATATCCGTATCGCCAAGCTTGCCTTCCACGCCAAGGAAAGCCCCATCCGGACACGGGACGAAGTCTTCAATCTTGTATCTTCATTGTCTTGGAGTCCGGCCGATGATGATAGTCCGGCTATCCGGACACCCCCTAGTCCAGGACTCCCTCACTCGTCCAGGATACGGCACAACAGAGACACAGGCGCAGACGTGCAGCAGGGACCCGTGGCAAGGATTCTTTTCAGATTAAGACCCTGCGTAAACCTTTCTTACTGTCTCTTGTTGATTCACATCCACCGGTTTTTCACCATAACCGATGACGAGGCTGGCGTTTTGGCATCGGCCGCGTCAGAAATTTTCGCTTGTACCTGGACACTAGTGGTTCAGGGGATTGTTCTGCCCGTTATCATAAAGACCGAATACCTTAGGGAGTGTTCGGCGTCTCGAGTTAGGCCTTATATGTATCAGCTCTGAATCATGTCTTTGGTCAAATGTTGGGTTTGCCCGGCTCCTGTGTTTTGCTGCCTTACGTTCCGTATCATCGGCTAACGCGGCACCAGGAGAACTACTGCGATTGTGCCCCGGTTCGGCCAGGCGAGCACCTCAGTAGAGAAAGCCGAAAACTGACTGTCATGATACAGCGAGAGACTGGTCAACCACTCGATCGACTACCGGAATGTTTAGAATTCCTCCGCTTTGACGAAGGACCGTTTCCCGGTCAGGCACATATGCGCCCCGAATTCAGAGAGCGCGGTGCCCCTAGGGGCTGTATCGTAGCCCCACCTTCGAACTCCTATGGCTAAGTGAAAGTGATAAAGCATCATAGTCCGGTTGCCTCGTTTGCTATGCTACCACCTCCTTCACAGGACCAAGACGTTGGATTAAGTGTGAAAATGCACTATTTTGCAAACACCCCCGCACCATGTGCGTGGGGGCTGAAGCCGAAGACTGCCATCTTTCAGGTTATACACAAGTATACATTAACGGCCGCACAGAAGATATTTCAATACTTGAATGCACAAGTATAAAAAGCACTTATATTACGAATATCGTTTTACACATCATAGAGATCATTTGAACATGATATTTTTTGAGCACTGCGACTCTATAACATGAGCACCCCGCAGAACTTCCCCAAAATATTGCTCAGCGGGTAATCGGCTCTCGTCCGGACCCCGGGTTGCAACAGCGGTGGCATCCATCTCCGTCCAATGTGTCTTCACACGGGCGAGCGCCATCCGTGCACCCTCTTTGCATACCGACCGCTTCACTGCGTTGATATGCGGCACCACCCCAAGGAATTGCTGTAGTAAGCCGAAATAACTCTTCGGCTTGGGCTTATCCGGCCACAGATGAGTCACTACATCCGTCATCGCCAATCCGGACAATCTATTCAGCTCAGCCCACTCAGCCAACCGATCGGTCAATGGAAGTGAACGCTCCGGACTGTGGAATTGAGAACAAAAAAGCTCTTCCGTCTCGTGATCCTTTTGACTTCGGAAGTGCACAACAACATCCGCCGCACTCGCCGCTAAATCCATATAAGGATCCTCCGGACCCCACAGCTGGCCAAGCTGAGCATACTTCAGATCTGTGAACCTCCTGCACAACAGAAAGGGCTTGCCAGCTGCAATATCTCCGGCCTGGCGCAGCTCCTCCTTTATAGCCCTCATTGCAGAACGGGCATCCTTGGCTTCGGCGGTGGCCTTCTTTAGGTCTTCTTGCTCCGCTCGGCATTCTTTTTCAAGAACCTCATAGCGGTCAGTAACATCTTTCAGCTTCACGGCCATTTCGGCCGTCTCCTCCCTACTTCGGAAGTGAGCAGCCCTTTCGGCTTCTAGCTCTTCGGCCGCCTGCGAGGCAGCCGCATCACTCCTTCTGGCCTGCTCCTTGGCTCGAGCAAGTTCTGCCTGAAGGTCCTCCACAGTAGCGGCACCATCTGCATTAAGCAAACATGTTGTAAGGAGTGGGCTTCAGCTCCCTTACTAGGTGACCACGGAGAAACAACCTACCTTGTGACTCGTCAAGTCGCTTATTGACCAGCACGATGTCCGCATCCGCAACGTCGAGTTGCCGCTTTAGTTCAGCAACTCCATCAGTCCGGCTAGCCACCGGGCTATCCGCCACCTGCATAGGGAAGGCGAAAATTAATACCTGAGATTATGATCCTCGGCACGCTGTCGCTTTCGACAACATACCGAGTCTCAGGGGCTACTATCTATACAGGGCGCACTTTGTGTGTAAAACTGTCAAAAGGTATGTCATTTTTACGTACCTCAAACCCCTCCAGCAAACTTCTGACGGCATCATGCAACCCGCCCTCGGCGGATGAAATTCTTTCAATCACCGTACTCATCAATGTACGGTGATCTTCTAAGATAGACGCCCTCTCAAGCAGACCCTTTAGCTCCCCCGGCCGTACACCAGTTGGTGCTGAACTCTCCGGCCCTGCCGGACTCGGGGACACCCTCCGTGACGACACCTCAGGGTCGTCCACCCCACCTGACGGTGCAGCAGATGGAGGCGTCTCGCTCTCCATCATCTCCGGACGAAGGTTCCCCGAACACGAGCTCAGCTGAGAAGGACGGAGATCCGAACTACAAGGTAAAAACTTCGGTTATCCTCAGAAGCAAAATAGGGATGTCCAATATTACAAAACTCCCCTTTTTCTACTTACGGCTCGCTGGAGGGCTGATTCCTTAGGGGATATAGTGCGGCCGGGGCCTCCCCAGGCGCAGGACCCTCTGGTGAAGATCTCTTCCCGCGCTTCGAGGCCTTGGCCTCCGGGTTTTTGGAAGCGGTCCTCTTCTCCCCTTGGAAGGAGGGATTCTCGATCCCCCCTTTCTCAAAAGCCTCCTTGGTAGAGGTGGTAGTTTCTCTGTTTTCCCCTTCGCCTTCCTCTGAAGGCACAACCTCCAGCATCCTGACCAACATGGGATCCGGCGCGGTCTCCGGGAGGGGGGCCGGACACCGTATCAGTTTCGCTTGCGCTATCCACTCCTATTCAAAGGACGATTGGTTAAAAGGCAAATTGAGAAGACGCAAACAAACGGTGTGTCCGGACACAGGGTTACTTACCTGAGCATCCGGGCGATTGCAGCTTAGGCCGGCATCCTCGGTCAATTCCGGACACACTTCTAGTGATCCGAAGAACAATTTATACATCTCCATGGGTGTCGTACCCATGAAGTGTTGGAGAGCTCGTGGCCCCTCTGGATTGAATTCCCACAGGCGGAGGGGGCGACGTTTGTAGGGCAGAAGACGCCGAATCATGACATCAGCCGTTGTGGAGGGCTCGAACGAAAGAAGGGCGGCGGCTTCTGCCTGCTGCCCCTAGGAGCGGTAATATAGAACCACTCCTGTTGCCACAAGCCGAGCTCCTCCTGGAAAGAGCCCTCGGGCCATGGAGCATCGGCCCTCTTGCTTACAACTGCCCCGCTGCACTCTGCTCCATGATGAAGGTTTTGAGCCACAAACCGAAGTGAGGGGTAGTGCGGAGGAAGGCTTCGCAGAATACAATGAATAATGAGATGCGGAGGATGGACTCCGGAGCCAAGTCATGGAATTCCAGCCCATAGTAAAACATGAGCCCTCTCACAAAACGATCCATGGGAAGCCTAAACCCTGACGGAGGTGGGACACAAACACAACACTCTCGCCGGGCTCGGGAGTAGGAATGACTTGCCCTTTGGCGGGCAACCTATGCGAAATCTCGTAGGTCAGGTACTTGGCTTCTCTCAACTTTAGCACATCCTCTTCCGTGATGGAGGAGGGCATCCACCGGCCCTGTAGGTCGAAGCCGGACATTGTTGAAGGTCCGAGGCGCTCGAATCTGGGGCTCTGGGTGTTGGAACTCGGGGCAAGGGGCAGATTCGATTGAGGATTGAATAAAAGAAAAAAGCCTTGGTCCCATTATAAAGAGGGAGAATACCAAGAGCCGTCCCCGTGACCGTTTAGGACTCACCTTTGATAGAGGAGGCGTGGCAACGGGCGCGGTTGGGTTACCCACGTCCGTATTGATGGGAATCTCAGAATAAGGGGAACACGATCTCTGCTTCGACAAGACGTGCCAAGGAAACCGCTTCGCTAAATGCGCTGAGGTGGTATAATAAAACGATTCAAGTAAGGGCTTGGTAGTGGTGTGATGTCACGCCACAAAATACGTCAGCAGATTGAGCTTGTGTACATATTATTCTCTCTACGGTGGTATGTGGAATTTATTTTGCAGAGCCGGACACTATCCTGGTGTTTACAATCTTCTATGAATTATTCAGAGGAGGAACCTGGCTTGCAATGCCGAACAATATGCGCGTCGTACTCATCGTCATTGAAGCCTGGTTCAGGGGCTACTGAGGGAGTCCTGGACTAGGGGGTGTCCGGATAGCCGGACTATCATCATCGGCCGGACTCCAAGACTATGAAGATACAAGATTGAAGACTTCGTCCCGTGTCCGGATGGGACTTTCCTTGGCGTGGAAGGCAAGCTTGGCAATACGGATATGTAGATGTCCTACCATTGTAACCGACTCTGTGTAACCCTAGCCCTCTCCGGTGTCTATATAAACCGGAGGGTTTTAGTCCGTAGGACGAACAACCATTACAACAATCATACCATAGGCTAGCTTCTAGGGTTTAGCCTCCTTGATCTCGTGGTAGATCCACTCTTGTACTACCCATATCATCAATATCAATCAAGCAGGATTAGGGTTTTACCTCCATCCAGAGGGCCCGAACCTGGGTAAAAACATCGTGTCCCTAGTCTCCTGTTACCATCCGCCTAGACGCAAAGTTCGGGACCCCCTACCCGAGATCCGCCGGTTTTGACACCGACACCTTCCCTTTACCTTCATATGCAATGTTTTACTTTCCGATGCTACACTCTTAGAATTGCATTTGTAGGTTGATTGCTTGACTTGTTCAAATTGCTAAAATCTTCCCACATTTAAAATTGGGAGAAGGTTAGATTTTTATTTGGTCAAGTACTCTAATCGCCCCGCCTTCTAGACGTACTTTCGATCCTACACCCCTCCACCCCATTCTCCATTTGTGAGAGATCCATCGGAACGTGCCTACACTTCCACCATACATTTTCTGAGAGAGAACCACCTACTCATGTGTTGAGATCAAGATATTCCAATCCTACCACAAGAATCTTGATCAAGATATTCCAACCTACTCATGTGTTGAGATCAAGATATTCTAACCTACTCATGTGTTGAGATCAAGATATTCGAATCCTTTCCCAAGTTGCTTTCGACTGGAATCATCTTTCCACCATAGCAAAATCTGAGAGAGAGAGTTGAGTGTTGGGGATACTATTATTTGAAGCACAAGATCAAGGAGTTCATCATCAACAAACCATCTATTACATATTGGAGAGTGGTGTCTCCTAGATTAGTTAGGTGGCACTTGGGAGCCTCCGTCAAGATGTCGAGTTGAACCAAGGAGTTTGTAAGGGCAAGGAGATCGCCTACTTCATGAAGATCTATCAAAGTGAGGCAAGTACTTCGTGGGTGATGGCCACGGTGGGATAGACAAGGTTTCTTCTTCATGGACCCTTCGTGGGTTGAGCCATCCTTGGACTCGCACAACTATTACCATTCGTGGGTTGATGTATCCATCAACGTGGACGTAAGATAGCACCACCTATCAGAACCACGCCAAAAATCTCCGCGTCCCCATTGTGTTAGCCTTCTCCAAACCCTTCCATTTATCTTCATATGCACGGTTTTACTTTCTGCTGCTATACTCTTAGAATTGCATGTGTAGGTTGATTGCTTGACTTATGCTAATTGCTAAAATTAGCCCACTACTAAAATTGGGAAAAGGATAAATTTTTATTTGGTCAAGTAGTCTAATCACCCCACCTCTAGACATACTTTTGATCCTACAAGTAGTATCAGAGCTTTGGTCTCCATTTGCCTTGATTTCCATAGCTTTGGTGATCATAGCCTTGTTCTCACATCCTAGGAGAGTATGGCGTCTAGCGAGGGAAATTATCACCGTAGATGTCCTTACTTTGGTGGTACATATTTTGCTAGTTGGAAGCATAAGATGAAAATGCATATTCTTGGTCAAAACCCAACCATTTGGGTTGTTGTGCGTATTCGCTTGCAAGGTGATTTCTTCGAGGATGGAAAACAACTAGATAATGAAGCAACAACAGAAGAAATGAAGATGTTGCAACACAATGCTCAAGCTTGCGATATTCTCTCCAATAGATTGTGCCCAGAAGAATTCAACAAAATTGGCCGCCTTGAGAATGCAATGGAATTTGGGATACTTTGGTTGATATGCACGAAGGTATCGAGTCCGTCAAGAATTCCAAGTTGGATGTGCTTAAAAGTCAACTTGACAAGTTCGAGATGAAAGATGGTGAAGGAGTCACTGAAATGTATTCTAGGATTTCTCTCATCACAAATGAGATTGTCGTCTTAGGAAGTGAAGAGATGACCGACAAATTCATCGTCAAGAAGATCCTAAGAGCCTTGGATGGAAAATATGAAACAGTGTGTACTTTGATCCAAATGATGCCGAATTACAAAGATCTCAAGCTCACGGAAGTCATTGGTAGAATTGTTGCCCACGAGATGTCACTCAAGGATAAGGACGAGCTCCACAACAAGTCAAGTGCTGATTACAAAGCTTCAAGTGATGCTCCTACAACATTAAGTGAGAAACAACTCCCTAATGAAGAATTGAGCTTAATGGTGAAGAACTTCAACAAGTTCTATAAGAATAGAAGCAAAGAGAGAAGCTCCAAGTCAAGGTCCTACATGTCGGGACCCCGATTCTAGGTCACACCGATCTAGCATGTAACACCCATATCACTTTGCGGCCTCATGCATGGTATTCCCACGGGTGCCACCTTACCTGGCCCGGGACCATTTGCGCCTTTTGGCTCACGTATATGATTGTGTCGCTAGCATCCATACACTACAAAAAAAAGACACAAACGTGACATTTTGGGCTGAAAGAATTTTTTGCTATCATACATATGACACTTCTGTGACGATCATTGTGACAAAACCGAGTATCATCATAGATGTGGTGGGCTCGTACTTCTATGACAAAAAATCATGACAGAAAATGGGCTTGTCGTCCTGCCGGGCCGGAGACACAGCTGCATGACATTCTTTGGGCCATCCATGATGGAAAAAACCATGGTAGAAGCGAGGGGGAGGAAAATTTCGGGGAGTTGCCGATTACGGCGGGAGGTCGGGGGCTGAGCGATGCGCGTTTCTCTCGTACACATGTGCGCGTGTGTGCGAAGCGTTGGCTCGAACTGAACCCGAGCAAGGCGTTGTGCTCTAACTGAACCCGAGCGATTGCACTGCAGGCCACGCGTTACTGAATCCGAGCGATTGATCGATGGCTGTTAACTGAACCCGATCGAGCGATTCCTTCGCTACTGCTGCTAACTGAAGCCGATCGATTGGATGAACGGTGAGCGTTGCGGGGGGGGGGGGGGGGGGGGTGGATGAATAGTGAGGAGTGGCGTTGCCTCTGGATGAATAGGACCCCGTGGTGTGGAGGGCTGGATGAACAGTAGAGCGTGGAGGGGTGGCCATGGAGGGGTTGTTGAACAGGACCCCGTGGTGTGGACGGCTGGATGAACAGTAGACGGTGGAGGGGTGGTTGAACAGTAGCCGGTGGAGTAGCGCGCGGTGGAGGCTGGATGAACAGGAGCCCGTGGAGGCTGGAGGAGGTCGACGGTGGAGATGAACAGTATCCCGTGGAGGCCCGTTTTGCGCTACGCCACACCCCTCCCGATGAACAGGACCCCCGTTTTGACCGTAGCGCTCCAACACAAGTCTGTTTCGTCCATTTTGCGGTACGCCAAACCCCTCCCGATCCACAGGACCCCTGTTTCGACCATAGGAGGTCCGTTTCGTCCATTTTGCGGTACGCCACACCCCTCCCGATCAATAGGACCACTGTCTCGACCGTAGGAGGTCCGTTTCGTCCGTTTTGCGGTACGCCACACCCCTCCCGATCAACAAGACCCCCGTTTCAAATGTAGGAGGTCCGTTTCCTCTGTACTGCGGTACGACAGGCCTCGTTTCCATCGCCTGTTCCGTGCAAGCCCTCCCAATGAACACGACAACGCATTCCGTTCTGACCCAGCCGGTTGGCTCCCACGCATTCCGTTGCATCCCGATGAACACGACACATTCCGTTGCCTCCCCATGAAGATGATGCATTCTGTTGCCTTCCCACGAAGACGACGCATTCCGTTGCCTCCCCATGAACACGACGATGACGCTGTTTCTCCATTCCGACCCAGCCATGTACGTATGCGTGAGTAGGCGTTTGAGACCCTGCCCGTATGTAAGTACGTGGCCGTATTTTCTTTCTTGCACCCTGGCCGTTGTACGTACGTGTACATGCTACATGTGCGCCTCTACTACGACACGTGCGTGCCTCTACATTGCCTAGTATGTACGTACACGTTCGCGACCAGAATGACAATGCTACGTATGCTTCGACCAGGTGGGTCCCGACTGTCAGGCACTTCCTTGCTGTGACACCCCAAAATTTTGACCTTGTTTTATTAATTAAAATTTGGCCAGGAAATTTTGCCAGGTGGGTCCCTTTTGATTTTTGAACCTTTTTCTCCCTTGCTATTGTGGAGTTTTCCCCATAGAGAAAACTTTTCAAATATGTTATTGGACTTGTTTAACCTCTCAAGAAAAACTTTTCTTTTATTAGTAGAACTAATTACATAATTAATTTGCTTGATCTTTATTTTCTTGAAAAATGGTTTTTCAAGGTTATATGGCCATATTTGAACTATAACCATTTGATAAATTCACTTAAAATTCCAACCAACATTTGGAGATGTCAAGTGATGTTTTTAAATCACTTTTATGCAAAAAGATATTTCTTTCATTGAATACTTTGAGCTCTATCCCAAGTTTTCAAATCTGGTCCAGAGGACAGTTTGCACTACAACCTATTTATTTATTTCTTTAGAACTTCTACCAAAATTTTGGGATGTCAGTAAGAGCATATTATTCAGTTTTATGGAAAAACCCAACTATGTCCTTTGAAAAATTTGAGTGAATCAACCTCTTTTCCACTCTGGTTCAACTTCATGATTTGTACAGCAACTATATTTTAAGTTGCTCCTTTATCCATGATTCTTTTACCTACTTGTAGTCCTCCATACTAAACCCCTATGTCCAGGAGCATGCACCCATTGGATCATTTTTGGTTCATGAAGTGATGCCATTTGTCTCCTGTCCAGAATTGAGTTTTTGCAAAACTTGCACTAACAAGTTTCTGTATTTTGCCAACTAACCTCACCACCCTTTTATTCACCTAATGTGACCACCATCTGGAATTTTTGACCACTCCAAGACCTGCCTAGATGCCTCTGGCATTTTGTCAAACACCCTGTGGGCATGGACAGATTTGGCATGATTGTAAGTTTGTGTTGTGAACTTTCCCATCTGTCCAAACCAAGTTGTCTAGTAGCCTTCTATATGTCTCTAACCTAGGCCTGTGGATTTGCTTTAGCTTTCTAGCAACTTGGGTCGCCCTGGCATTTCGTCGAACGAGTGCCATGCACGTCCAGAGCGCGCGTTTTGCACGTGCTCGCGCCCGAGCTAACTCACCCTCCCTGGATAAGTTTCCCCGAGCTCATCCAAATCCTCTCCCTCTTGCAATGTCACGCTAGAAGCCCCGACCGCCTCCTCGCCCCCTGCAGCGTAGCCAGCAAGCTGCTTGGCGGCACGCCCACGGCCGCATCCGCCACCGCCATGAGCAGCAAGGCCCAAACCACCACAGCGCGCCAGCTCGCCTCCTTCGATAGTGGAGTGATCGTCATTAGCGCCTGGAGCTAGCCAGCCACCGCCACGTCGCTCTGCAGCACAGTAAGACGGTCGCCGGCAACCTTATCCCCGGCCGCCTCTCACCATCCTCCTAGTACCCCGTAGCCGTCAATTTTAGGGGGAAGAGGCCGTCTTCACCGACTCCGGACAGTTCGGCCACCGCCGCCTCCCGGCTCCGTTCGGCACAACCAGAGCCACCCCGGCCCACCCAACGCCACCAAGCGACTCCACTACTTCTTGCGGTGCCACCCAGAACCCCATCTGCGACGTAGAGCCACCCTAGCCACAAACTCACTTTGCTCCCGAAGCCACCGGCAGCCGCGAAGCTCGCCACCGGCGATTTCCTCCACCTCCGACGACCCTACGACCACCAGGAGGACCTCTGCTGATCCGCGGATCCATCCCCGCCCTCAGCTCCCCGTGAGGAACCGCCGTTCGCCGGCGACGAACACCGGAGCCGCGCCTCTGCTCGGGCAGAGGAAGAGGAGAGGGAGGAGACTAGTCAAACATGACTAGTGGGCCCCCTGGACCCACTGTCAGTGTCCCCTGCGCGGTCCACGCTGGATAAGTGGAGGCGTAAACCCTCAAGTACGCCTCCTCTGCCCGAAAGCGTAATCTCGTTTCAAACGTTTTCTTTTTCTGTTTTTATTAAAAATAGATTTTGACCAAATCTTTGACTGGCTATATCTTTTTAATTAAAACTCCAAATGAATTGATTCTTTTTCCTACATCTCTCAAATTCTGTCTAGTTTATTTTAAGATTTATTTAAAAAAATTTAAAACAACTTTTTGTGCTGTTTTGAAATTGTGTGTTAATCCCAATATTTTCAAAATAGGATTTTGGAGAGAGGCAGAAAGCTTTCAAAAGTTTTGGAGAGCACCCCCACCTCTCCACACCTTGAAGGCAAGCATTTTGAACCCCGGCATAATATTTTTGGTGTGTTCATTGACACATTTATAACACCACCTCATTTCGAAGGACTTGTTATTTCATGTGATATGATCATTTGCAAGGATGCATATTAGTGATTTCCATGCTGTTGGAAATGAGTATACTTGTGATGGTAATCATCCTCATGTATCTTGCATGCATGCCGGAAAGGAATCCGGGAAAGCCTCTGCCTTGGGTAGGCGTGAGCTTGTCGCCGGTCTCCGTCGGGACGGGTATGTCCAGTATGGCATAGTAAGATATAATGAGTGTTGATTGTATTGGTTGAAATATATTTGTTATACATGTCATGCAGGAAACTATAAACCTCCTGAGTCGACCGTAGATCGAGTCTTGTTCCAGTAACCCCCACACTTGTTTCGTGCTACCACTTGTCCCTGCCATAGGTAGGGTACGGTTCAGTAATTTGTCAACCCCTTTCTAGCACACACCGTACAGAGGGGCCGGGATGAGGGTACCATGGCCATGGCTTAAAGCCATTCATCCGGTCAGGGGGCATGGGTGTTTCGGTTGTAGCCGAGGGGGTAGCTTCCCCAGTTTTGCACGCGGTATAAATTTTGTGATCCCATGGTAACCGAGGTTGTAGCCTCCCCACTTAGAGTTTTGATTAATGGGTGTTGTGGGTGATTCCAGACACCGGTAAGTTAAGCTGGTGTGTGCAAGTAAGGTGTGTTTCCATTTAAAAGACCGTAGACGGAATTAGTCTTGATATACTAAAGGAATCCGTTACTCGTGGGTAAAGAGTACACCCTCTGCAGAGATTAAACCTATTCGAATAGTCGTGTCCATGGTTAAGGACTACAGTCTGGGTTGGGTCAAGTGTCGGTCATAGTGTCGGTCTTTGGAGGACATACTACTAAACCAGAACATGGATCATGACTAATGACTTGTGATAATTATTATGTTATTTTTATTATGGACTAACCCATTATATTATTTGAATTATTGAGTATCCCTGGGATGGTTCTACCTCCTGGATATTCAATGTGATTATTTCTTTTATAAGCCCTTTATGTGGTGTCGCTGAGACGCCCGACTGTGGCATTTCTTTTATAAGCCCTTTATGTGGTGTTGCTAAGACGCCCGACTGTGGCATTTTGTTTATAAGCCCTTTATGTGGTGTCGCTGAGACGCCCGACTATGGCATTTCTTTTATAAGCCCTTTATGTGGTGTCGCTGAGATGCCCGACTGTGGCATTTCTTTTATAAGCCCTTTATGTGGTGTCACTGAGCCGCCCGACTGTGGCATTGCTTTTTGTAAGCCCTTTATGTGGTGTCGCTGAGACGCCCGACTGTGGCAACTCTTCTATAAGCCCTTTATGTGGTGTCGCTGAGACTCCCGACTGTGGCATTTATTTTAAAGCCCTTTATGTGGTGTCTCTACGACGCCCGATTGTGGTATGATTGTTATTTATTTAGATACTACTATGTTATTGCATATTCATAAATAACATGCTTGCATGCATCAGAGTTTCTACTATCGTTTGTGACTGACGTCATGAGCATAAACATATTTTCAGCACATCATTGTTATATTATACCTATGTTTATAATGTTTGCAAGTACATTCAAAGTACTCACTGGCTTGTCCCTGGCTATTGTCTTGGCCAGATTTTTCTTGCGCGGAGAGGAGCGACCGTGCCGACAGTCCCGGAACCTAAGCAACAGTGATAGCAGCCTCGTGAAGATAGGAGTTAACCTGGTCAGCTGTTCTTGTGGGAAATGGAGTCCCCTAGACGCCGATGATTTCAGACCGCTTCCGCCATCAACCACTAGAACCATTTGTTGTACTCACAGGCCATAATGGTCTTGTACTACATATGTTGTATTTGCTTGGAGTTTCTGTATCAAGATGGTGCCTCGTCAGCTAACAGTTATCCTGGGGCTGGTGAGCACAACGGCCATTTTCTGGAAATCAATACCCGGAAAACCGGTCGTGACACTTGCGTGCAAAGATGTAGCTGGTGGGTCCTAGCAGTCAGGGGGGCGAATTGTTTTTTTTTGCCCAGACGCACTTCCTTGCGTGTGAAGATGTAGCTGGTGGGTCCCAGCAGTCAGGGGGGCGAATCGTTTTTTTTGCCCGGACGCACTTCCTTGCATGCGAAGGTGTAGATGGTGGGTCCCAGCAGTCAGGGGGGAAATGCTTTTTTCACAAAATACGGTGGCCCGTCCGGTGGGTCCCCGCTGTTAGGTGGAGGAATAATTATTTTGCGCGTAATAAGGAGGCACTTCCTTGCTGCGGCCGCGGACCCAGCTGTCAGCGTCTCCACACATAGTACTCTTCCGATGGAAGTCGGTCGTTGACCACATTGACCATGCCGCGCCGAGAGCACCACGACGGTGGACGACTGCGAGGCCTAGGAAGGGGACGACACGAAGGCAGGGAAGACTCGGCAGTTGTTTACCATGCGGAGGGGAGTACAACTGTACGAGGGTTTACTGGTTCGTATGCCATCGCCGGAGAATAACAGCAGGTGTGGGTGAGTAGAGGGATGGCTAGGCCAGCGATGGGAGTACGGTGGGGCGGTGAGGCCTGCGCGGCAGCATAGCCGGCCGCGAGAAGGAGGGAGCAGGCAGTCCTGCCGGCGCTTGTTTGAGCGGCTGGAGCATGAAGAGCAGAGATTGAAGAAGCACGATAGCCGTTGGATGGACATCCAACAGTCACTGCTCTCGTGTGTTGACTAACTTGACAGGGCGTTGCGTGTGCGTCAACCATTTTTTTATGAAAGCATATGCATCAACCTGTAGTAGGTGCCCAAGTCAGCCTCAAATCTGTGGAAAACATCATACATCCCATCTGCCATTATTTCTAATAATGTACAACCCATTTTCTAATACTTAAGAATTTTTTTGGAGCCCATCTTCTTTTTGTTAGCATTACACCCATATTGTGGCCACGGTTAAAAAGTATACGAAATTTTGCATATTTCGGTGCGGTTAACGTTTTGTAATCCATAAATATCGATTCATATTCAAACTATTTTGAAAAATAATTTATATAAATATAAAATGCAAATAATTGTCCACGCAAAATCAATGGAATTTAAGATCTTGTAATGAAAAAAATTGAAATTAATTACCGGTTTGATTTGTTTTAAAAATGTACAGCCCATTTCTGGGCAAACCGAATGAAACTCTCCTCGTCTTGAAAGATTTGCTACCCAGCAGGGCAGATAAAGCAAGTAGGCCTTGTTTGGGTATTTCTTTAAAAAAAAGTAGAACTGGGCTACCCATTTTCAGTAAGAAAAAAAAACACAGCTAGGCTCATGATGTGGTAAACATAAATAAAACCCTGGCTAGACGGGCCACAGCCCCCACACAGCCCCGTTGTTACCCTCGCTAAAACAAGTATGAATAACAACTGCTTGTTCCACAAAAAATAAACAGCACGACTTGCTGGGTCCCTGGTGTCAGCCGCTCGTAGTGTAATTCTCTCATTTATGGACTACGTTGACAATGGCGTGAGTTCCAGATGTCCAACCATTAGGAGGAACCATATTTTTGGGCTTGTACTATAAAGGCACTTGCTCGCGTACTGCCATGACGCTGGTGGGCCCTACTATCATCCGCTCCACGTACAGTCATCTCCTTGTTCCTCTTGGTTTTTGACGACGTTGACAACACAAGAGGGCGGCGCATCGCGCACGGCGAGCAAACCAAGGCCGCAAGGCGGAGGACGACGGCGAGGCCTCGGATGGAACGAACAGGAGCCATTGAAGAAGCGCCGGTCCAGTCGCAGGCGGAGGGGAGTACGAGGGTTGACTGGTTCGGGCGCGGGTGCGTGTTGGGGCTGACGTCGCCGGAGAATCACAGGACATGTGGGGGAATAGAGGGAGGGACTGGCCAACGTTGGAGGGTACGTACGGTAGGGCGGTGGAGGCACAGCCAGCCATGGGAGGCGGGAGCAGGCGGAGCCGACGGGGTGGTTTGGTTTGGGCGGCTGGAGGAAGAGGAAGACAAGAGATAGAAGATACACGACAGATGTTGGATGTCAATCCAACGGCTGGTAGGCAGAATCATTTGTTGACTGGCTAGTAAGTCGACACCACCTTGGATAGGCTATTTCCTCGCGGGTCCCAAATGTCAGAATCCAAATCTATCACGGTCATGCAGCCTTTCCTATGAAAATTTACAGCCCATTTGATGTGCTAGTTAGAAATAAGTTTGTGGGTGCTGGTGGGGGCTAATCACTTGGCTTCTGTAATGCATAGTGAGCTCAGGCAACCGGCAAGAGTGATGTTATTTCCCTTGGTTGGGATTTGTTACAATATTTCACTCTAAATTAAACGAATGGCAAGCCATTTGCCTTGTTTCAAAGAAAATATGATAGTCACAGCCGAGTTGAAAAGGGCAGGAACATCTAACTCCAGCTTACAAATTGTACAAAAGCACAAGGGTTAATTGTTCATCAGGTTTACAAAAAAACCCAGATTGAAAAGGGCAACAACGTCTAACTCCAGCATTGTTTTGGGCAGTCAGAGTCAAATGGATCGGTCAGGTCCATAGAAAGAACATCCTGGGTCGTAAAATTTACTAGATTATGACCACAATATGTTGTAAATAGAACCCTGACAAGTTCAGAAGCTCTTTTGCCCACCTGAAACTCCTTTTTTTTTGCTCTTCGACATACCCATCCGTTAAAACCATGCTGCTGATAAACTTAAGCCTGATGGACAATAGTAACCTCGCATTCAGCAGGAAGAATGTGACAAATCTTGTGTTTGCACGGTTGGCCACATATCGTTCTAGTGTTATTGTGTTTAATCGAATCTCATGAGAAGTGAGAAAATGCCGATGCTTACGAATCCACCGATTGGTTATAACTTTCTTACCCCGTCCTGTTGCCTAAATAGACATGAAGATTGAAAAGAGTTAAGGTCTAAAAGAAGAGTGTCGAAAGACCAACAACTGAACGGTTAATTCTAGTACACTCTATGCGGGATTCCAATGTGCGTGAAATTATCACCTTTATATAAAACTTCTCCAGACATGGAAAGCATTGCAGCAAGCCAATAATCTTGTTCAGATCAAAACTATTCATTTGGATATATAAGATCTTAACAGAATCCAGCAACATTGATAGGCCATCCATGGAGAAACTCTTCATTGAGGATAGAACATAATATTAGTACAAAATGTGTACTCCAAGATGATATATAAATTATGCACGGAAATTTAAAATGCAGCTTATGGTTACAAGTGTAGATGATAATATAAAGTACCTGAAGAACTGTGGAGCCAAACACCATATTGAAATGAGTATAGAGATCATGTATTCCACCCAAGGTCTCCAGTTTAGGCGTAGAGAGGACGGTTATTTGCAACGGTGAATAATTAGAATCAAGGATCAACCTTTGAAGGGAAGGGGCATCTTGGATGATGAGCTGCCTTCCGTCAAAAGAAATTGCAATTCTTACAAGGTTAGGTGACTTTATTTGGAGACAACCGATTCTAACTGTGAAAACAAGCACCAAGCACTCCAGAGCAGGGCAACTGGAGTGGATGATGCTGTGCAATGAGGCATCCGATATACGAACCCGCACAAGTGAATGTTTCTTGAGAAATGGGAGTCGAAGGCTTAGTACCAGATTGTCTGGTAGGTAGCACAACACAAAGGTGGCGGTGTGGAGAGAGGAGGAAAACCACGAGATGGACATCGGTGCTGAGGGCACAAGTTCATGGCGTTCGGTATGTGTTATGTGATTTCCAGGGGAATAGTAGAACTCAAGCAGCTGTAGTTCTGTGAATTCAGGGGATTTCAGCCAGGCGTCCACCATGCAGGGCATGGTATGCTTGCTCATGTAGCATGATGGGATGCAGATGCTTTGAACGGAGCCCTAGTGTGAGGAGATGATGGCTCTGGGGATTTCAAAATAAATGAAGAGAGATAGCTGACGATAGTCGAGATTAAGGGGCACGATGCGCCATAATGGGCGCCACCGAATTGAGAGGACTTGGGTGCGGCAGCAATCCTTGGTGGGGAGAAGCGAGATGATCTCCCTAAGGACAACGTCCGGAAGATTGCTGATGCGGTCCACCCGAGATTCTACGGGTTCCTGGGATCCGGTGGGGGCGGGGTCGCCGCTTCTCCCCGCGCTGCCGGGTGCGGGATCTACAACAGGCGTCGCCGCTGGCGGGAACCTCATCTTCTTGGCGCTGGGGTCAGCCGACTCCATTTTCCTCGAGGATGTTGTGTCGCGCTCACGGATTTGAGCAGTGTAACAAATGACGAGCCTAGTTGTAGTGCGAGCGAAGAAGAAGGGGAGCTGGGGGTTTTCTGTAGGAGTGTGGAAGAAGGGGAGCTGGGTTTTCTGTAGGAGTGAGGTGAGGAATTTGGGGGTACGAGTGGAGCGAGCTGACGTGAGGTGGGTGGGAGCGAGGAGGAAGAAGAGCACCCAGGTTTTTTGGGGGGGTGGTGTGCTGGGTGTGGGTAGCGCCTCTCATTTAGTAAATATATGGGCTTTTGAATTGATTCTATTTACTACTGTGGATGGGCTGTTTTGTCTTGGGCCCAGAGAAACAATTACTACTAGTATAGTGGACACTCTACAGCTACCCAGAAAAACAATTACTACTAGTACTGTGGAGACACTCTACCGCTTCTGGCTCCTCCTAGGTCATTGAAACGTCTCCCTCTACTGAATACCGTTATACTTTTGTTCACCGACATGCGGGCCATGCAGCACGCGGGCCCAAATGCCATCCACCAAATGAGAAGGCAGTATGCATGCGGAGAGTCACCCCGGTCGTTGCACGGCAGTAATGAGCCGTCGTATCACAAAACCCCACCTGCCCGCAGTCTAAGCTTGACGGACGAAGCAACCATCATTTCACTCTTCGCTGAATCCCCTTCTCCCTCACCGTCTTCAAGAAAGGCAACACTTGCATCTGCCACTGTTCTTCTCTCCGAACGAAGGGAAGGTAAGCGGATCCGTGATGTTGGTATATTTTTGTTCGGAGAAAAAAAACGAACTTTTGCAAAGCAGTAACCGATCCTTACTCTCTTTTTTGTTTCATTGTCATTGCGATTGTGTTTTTCTTTCAGTGATCTCCTAGTATTCATCAGTTTCATGATGGACCAAGGAGAACCAGGCAAAGATCTGCCGATATTGGAGCAGACGCGGGAGGCTGATCCCCATGAGACAGAGAGCTTTAAGAAGATGGAGGCAACCACCGAGCCAACCCCAAATACACTCACGGCCACTACTGAGATGGTCAACGCCCCGTTTGAGGTTACAGCCCCGGTGGCACTGCAGCAGCAGTTTCCCCCCTTCGAGGATGTGTCCCCCCCCGCTGAGCTGCCCAAGGTGATTTCCTTCTTTGCCGATCTCGATTGTGGTTTTTCATCTAAGCATGTGGTGATTTTTTTAGAAAAGGAAGTATGTGGTGATTAATAATGCAAAATTTTATTAGCTTTAATGCCATGCTATACATAGTGGTTTAAATAACTTGTGTTTCTTATACTGAAAAGTAATTTAGAATTTGTTTCTGTTTCAATTAGAGCGCTGATGCAGACAAGGATTGTGTGGTTGTACATGTCACTCGTTGTGAGGCGGACGAACTGAATATACGCAGTGGGAAAACATAGTACTTAGGCTGTTGGATCCTGGAAGCCATTTGCGGTTATACTAATGAAGAGTTGCATTCCAACCTCACTGTTGTCAGGCGTGTTGTCTAGGGTGTACTGAAGCACAAGAAGTTCAAAGCTACTCCTTCGTTTGTGAGGCATACTGTTCTTGTCAAGCTTACGCAGGAAGATGACATGGCATGCCTCCACAAACATGTTTATTAGTGGAAAGTCCACAAGGTTGTCTTCATGAAGGTTCACAGGATTGAGCTGCCATTGGACGTCCTTGATGATGTTCATGGCAAGGTCCATCTTGTGTCCAACCCAAATTAGATCAAGGCATGAAATAGTTGCCCCATCTAGTATTTAATAGTAGTTTGGATTGTGTCTAATTATCCGAACCTTGCCTGTTATCGACCCCTCTAGGGCTAGTACTCTGTTTGAATCCGTCTATGGGAACTGCTACTACTTTTGTGTGCCCGTGAATCATGTGAGAACCATCGTAATTGTTGCCGAAACAGATGCGTCCTCACTAGTTTTTTGATGAATATGGCATGGTAAGACATAAGTTGTCATAGTTTATCATACGAGCAGTGTGTGTTTTGATGAAATAGAGCATTCGTTCGAGAACCATGCGCCGATGTATACATATGTACTTGTAAACACTGTTGGTGCTACCCCACTTGCAAGCAGTTGTGTCAAACACGGCACATTGGCTCAGCTCACTTCAACACTAGGCTATCGACCAGCTAACAATCAACAATCTGCTGTCTGGCAACTATGTATCTTGTTACAGTGGTTCACGCAGTTAATTAAGGCCACAATGTAATAAATTCCAAACGTTCACACTCTAGTCCAGCGCTCATGTGGAACACTCACATTAAACTCGTCTTCATAAAAAACTTGAAAAGCATAAGTTAAGCAGTTTTATACATCTCACTGATTCATAGAACATAACAAACATATACTACTTCACGGCAAAAGACAAAGTTGTGAGAAGGTTTATAAATCAGGAAAAAACAAGCAAGGCTTCTCTGAGCAAAGGGCCTCCCAGCAGGCTTAAATTTCCTGGAGTTCACTCTGGTTTTTTCTTGTTACCACCATCCAGGGTTAGGTTCTCTCATTCCATAATAACCAATTATAATTGTGGTCTCAGCCGGAATGCTGAACTGAACCATGCAGTGTACTGTCCAGGTGAAATTCTTGTGCATTCCACTAAATTTAAGCACCGCAATTTGCAGAAATAAGCAGACCACAATGCCTCTTGTCCACGCACCTGTCCAAAAAACCGCCATGCAGCCGTGCCAGCTAGTCCTCGGTCCATGGATGAACTGGTAGAAAGTGCATTCTGGACTAGGATGCAGTTGTTTTCGCTCGTCCCTGCACTGCAATCAGGAAGTAAAACGTATGAATCAGCTTCTTTTAGATTGCGCTAGTCATTCTACCTTAGTTACTACCAATATAGGGATACCTTGAATACGGGAGGTTAGACGACGGCAACGAGGGATATCCATCTCATTTTGCGCAGTTGTACTAAAACAGAGGTGTGTGCTTTTGATTGCGCGGATAGAAACGCTACGGAGACAGACATCCCGAAACAATATGGAGACAGACATCCCTGTTTGCGCAAACACGAAATACGGTTATTTAAGTAGTGACAGATATTACTACTTTCCCCTGTTTCCTCTTAGAACCAAGTCCTAGATTCATGCTACAGCTTTCCCACTTTCTTCCCTGTTTGAACAAACGCTTTGAGTCGACTGTATGAACTAGCTTTACTTCTAATAATAGTAGAAGTCTAGGTGGCTTTGGAACAACAGACGGAAGTAGAAAAGGATCCACATGAAGGGGGAAGAGCTGGGGCAGTAGAGCAAGGCAGGTTTTGAAGGAATATATACCTGAGGGTCGTCGGCATGTGGCAAAGACGGCGTCGGGAGGCCGTATCTTGGCCACAATACCGCACGGAGGAAGAAGGGGTCAGAGGCCCTCCCGAGCCGGCGCTCTCTCAGAGAGAACGGCACGGCCACCGATCAGTACGCGCGAGCAGCTGTTGGTCTCCTCCCTCACCGCCGACGACAGCATGAACGATGCACCTACACCCCTGCCCCGGTCGAGGTTGTCCGCCCGGATTTGTGACCAGCCGTGAGCTGAGAGAGAGAGTGTGGCCACCTATGTCTTGCTTAGATCTGGAGAGCATGAGAGAGTGAACGAGAGGAACCCTAGTAAAGCAAGCGCTAAGGCTCCTGCTTTTATATATAGTGGAGTGATTTTGTTGTACCAGCTTCAAAAAATGTGCTCCTACGTGTACCCGCGAGTTGGTGTGAGAGAACTAGTGCGTGCGTGCACCGCTTCTCTTCATGAGAGTACAATATACTATGCCCAAAGAACGTTCGCCGCAAGAGTAATAGTATAAGTGTGTGACGTGTGAGCTAAAAGAAAATGTGTGCGATGTCTTTTATTTTTTAGAAGTTCTGAGGGTAGGGTGTGAAGAGCACATATGTGCGTGACGTCTACCTGCAGATAGACGGTGGGTGCGACGTGCGACTCTGCGAGAGCACTCGGGAGAGTCGTGACTCGTGAGGGTGCGTGTGCGTGAGAGAGAGGGGGGCACGTATCAATGCAATGCATGTGTCTGTAAATCATTATCCGACAAACGTTCGCCACAAGCCTTTTCCTGATGAACGCCGTAAGAACCGTTAGATCGGCATCCGACAGTGTCAGTTTTGCCATGTCATTTAACAGAACAGCCACTCCTCCTACACACAAATCTTCCACGTGAGTGTTAGCAACAGCCATATGCTCCCTCCGTTCCGAAATGCAGTGCATATAGCTTTATTGAAAATTCAAACCTCGCAAACTTTTACCTAGTTTTCGTGTACCAAATTGCACATGTAGAATACCTTGTATATATCATTTCATTCATCTTCGAGGGGTAACTTTAAAGATGGGTGAGGAGTCTACAAAGAAATACCATCATATAACCCGCAAAAATTTCAACCAACCTTTAGTGTCGAGGAATATCATAGGAACTCTATATGATATGATTTTTATAGGATTTTTTCCTTTAGAGCCAATTGGTTCATAGGAATAGATTCATATACTCCACATTTCAAAGGAAATAAACATGATATCATTTCTATAGCTTTAGAGCCACTTGGTTCATATGAATGGATTCCTATACTCCCTTAATTTCAAAGGAAAATAAACATTAGCGTATATTCAATAGAAAAGTTCCTATGATATGAACCAAATTACATCTCTTTTCTAATCCCTCCTCATAGGAATTGAGATACATGTCATCTCTAGATTCAATACAAAAGTTACTATGATGTGAACCAAATGACATCTCTTTTCCAATCCCTACTCATAGGAATTGAGATGCTCCAAGTCATCTCTTTCCCTACAACTTTCATGTATACATCTTCTATTCCTAAATATATAGTGCAACCCACTAGTAGCTTTTTTCCAAAACATGCAACTATGGCACAAGAACTATATAGTGTGCCAATAACTTTGAAAGATGGTCGCTGGATGAAGCTAACCCGACAGTGTAGAGATGGGCAAATCCGAGCACTACCGGCCGTTGGATATCATCAACAGTCCACCAGATCTGCCACATGTACAATTTAGAAGACTCCATGGTTGAACTTTGGCATAATGCACAAACCTCAAAACACAAGCACTTCTCCTTTGTTCTAGAATCTTTTGTATCATAATTGATTATTTTTTCTAAATGAATTGTCATTACTTGTTTTTTTACTTTATGATTTACAATGCACAACCCCATGAATCTTAACATTTTTATAAAACTAATTCATTTTGAATGAGATGAACTATAAGAACTAAACGAACATCAACATAATGCATATATGACTCAAAGCTTTACATGCTATAGTGTGTATTTATTCATAATTTGGTTTCGAAATCTCATGCGTTCAATACATGTGTACCTTACTAGTTTTGAGTAGAGTAGCAAATTTCACGCGGCCCCGGGTATATGAAAATGCGGGGCCCATGCATCATTGCCTTTCGGTCGAACCTACGTCCACAATTGTTTGTATGTACTAGATCTCCACTAGACCCCGAACCCAAAATGCTGCCTCGTTCCCGTAAAACCAAGCGGCCCACACATATTTAAGGCGTCGAATCGAATCCGTTTACTACGACGTGGCCCCGCACGCCGTAGTACTCCTACAAACCCTACCACCGCACTCATCATCGGTTTTCTTCAAGAGGACGAGGGAGAAGCCGATTTGTAGTGGAGGCGCTTTCAAAAAAAAGGATCTCTAGTGGAGACCCCTACCCTAGGGTGCCCTAGGTAGCTGCCGCACGCATCATTGTTTTCTCTTTTCTTTATGCTCTTGCGCCCTAGAGTGAAATGATGGTTGCTTCGTCCGTCCAGCTTAATGCGGGAAAGGTGGGGCTTTGTGATTTGACCCCTCATTGCTCATTTTCTACTACTGCGGCGCTACGACCGGGGTGCCTCCAATTCCAACCGCTGGTTGCATCGCACGTGGAACAAGACGGTGGATGAGCCACATGTCTGCCAAAGGGGTCCTGCTAAGAGTGTCGCCATTTCGTGTGCGGACTGACCCTGCTTGAGTTGCTACGCCAACACGTCAGGAGCAGCCTACCACTTGGTTTTGCTCCTTGGTGAATCCCGACTATGTTGATCTAAAAAGATACGTGCTGAACTACCCTCTCCATCTCGGTTTTTTATTTGTAGGCATCTCGGTTTATTGGGCCTGCACGTAGTTCTAGGTCATCCATTTGACTAACTAAATATGAGTTACTATGTCACAAAAAAGTATATCATTGGATTCTTATTGGTTGTTATGTGAAGAAACAAGAAACGGGGTAGAAGTTAATGCACCAGGCCTTAGTATTTTGGAATTATTTGGTTTTCGTAAGATGACCTACTCACCTAGACAGAGGGAGTAGTTGTATTTAAAATTCGAGGGCGGGGCTTTTCCTCCGCGGTAGGCGGGGCAGTTCTGCCTAGTCAGTTCGACAGAGACGCGAGAAGACGAGGGAGTAGGCTGGTGCAAATGTAGGGCTGTGTGATTTGACAGCGAGTTACTGCTGGACAGGTGGGGCCCCATGATTTGAATTGCCATTATCATTTTAACAGCAGCGCTACGACCGGCGTGAGTCTCCCGATTCCTGACCACCTCCATACAGGTGCCTCTCCCAATGCTCCACCATGTAGTAGAGGCTGGCTCTTGCATGAGGCTGGTCATAGTGGGGAGTAACTTAGACTAGTGTGATATGCATGACACTAGTCTAAGTTACTACCTTCATAATGCAAAGTAGCATGATAGTAGTGTCATAGATGGCTTCATTTATTTGCTTGTAGACTCATCTTGTCTTGGGAAGCGCTATGTTACAGTAACATATTATGTTACCACCTCACATTAAATACTTGCCACATAAGCAAAAATTTGTTGGAGTGCGCTATGTTACTAGCTAAGTTACTCCCACTATGACTAGCCTGAGAGCCCACTTCTCCACTCTTTCCGGCCTCTCTTTCCTCCACATATGCAAAAATGCCATGTAAAGCGCACTATTATACTTACTTGCTCCTACAGGTGCTTATGCTTGCCACATAGGCATAAAGACTGATGTGGCAAGTTAATCAAGAAGAGAGAGACTAGTTTGGTGACCCAAGGAAGAAACGGTGCTAAGCGCGTGTACCTAGGTGAAAAGACAATTTTGAATCTATAGCTAATTAAATGAAGCAAACTTAGCAACACCATTTCATAGGAAGAGGTCACTCCTTGGCAAATGCAATAAATACTAGTACTCCTTGTGTCCCATAATATAAGAACGTTTTCGGCACTACACTAGTGTCAAAAACGTTCTTATATTATGAGACGGAGGGAGTACGAAGAAATAGATAGAGAGGAGTAAAAAAATACACTTATAGCCAACCTTGTTATAGTATGAGTGACTAAGTTATGACTATGGATGACATGCCAACATCAGATAGCCTAAAGCACCGTGTTAAATCTCCAAGGGCACGACCGTGCGAGCGAGGCGACGTTCGTGGTAGGCGCGGTCATGATACGGGCTGCTGGCAGCCCTTGGATCTGAGATCAAACGGTCGCATGCTAAGTTGCTGAAAATTTGTAGAATAACCCTCCAGGATAGGATATTCACCCATAGGTCTAGAATCACACCATGCAACCGTTCGATCTCAGATCCAAGGGCTCTCGGAAGCCCGTATTATGGGAGAATGGAAAGCCACTACCCTGCCGTTCACACGCTGGCAGTTCGCTCCTACTCGTCCCCGCACGTCCTTTAATACTACGGCTGTTTGCTCCTAGTCGTCCCGTCCATTCACATTATGGCAATTCCACTAATCCTAAACCTCCTCCCAAATCCATGGCGTCCCAAATCTCCCTGATCGGCGGTGAGTACAAGGTTAGAACCATCACTGGCGATGAGTTTGATGTCATCTACACCCGTTCATCCGCGACGGTGAAAGGATGCCTTTCTCGCTTCAGACGCATGTTCGAAAACTCAAATGATGAGTGGGTCGCTGGGCTAGATGTTGAGTACACCACAGTCCTGGGACGAGAGAAGGATCTAAAGTACGAAGAGAGGAAGAAGCCCGCCGTGATCCACGTTTGCGTACATAAAGTTTGTTTGTTCTACCACATATGCCATGCCGACGTTGAGTGCTAGGATTTTAAGAACGTCCTCAAGGAAAAAACAGTGAAATTCGTTACTGTAGACTTTAAGAACGACAAAGAAGTCCTGGGTCGGATAGGCCTCGTTGTAGGCAACCCCTTTGACCTCTAGAAGAATAGGCTGGTGCCCTCTCGTCAGCCTTCAATGCTGACCCTCGCAGGAGCCAAGGTTCATCCTTCGTACCGTAAACTGGAGAAACCTCATTACACGTTTCATCGTCATGCATGGCAGCGGAATGTACTAGATATAGACCACATCCACTATGCTGCAATGGATGACTACCTTTGTTTCAATATCTACAAGGGTTGGATGAAGAGCAACAGCCAAGTTGGCGGTTCAAGTAAAGAAGTATCGGCCAAGAGGAAGAGGGACAAGGACGAAGTCCAGGACGTGGACGAGGACTCCAAGTAAGGTGGCAGTCTTGTTGCTCATGGTGGTTCTAAACTTCTAATGCAGTGTCTACCGGATTAGTTGCATAGTTTAATTTCAGGTGTGCTTAGTTTAATTTGAGGGGTGTGTTGTGTTGAGCCCCCAACAGAACTATGTTACGATTCTTCTCGTTACTTTAACTCTTTAGTATGTACATACTACTAGTATTTCTTAAATATAATTTAGCACCCCAATTAAGCACGTACTAGCTTTTTTAGTAGTACTATATGCACAATTTGGCGACGAGCGCTCTCTATATGTACCATCTTTTTTTTAAAATTCAATTTTTGCTCCATGGCGCAATCCATCGATATTACTACTGTACAAAAGTATACATTTTTAAAAGGCTAGAGTACTGTTCATCACATACATAGCCAGTTAAATTCTCAACCTAGAACGATGTGCATGCCATGAAGTAAACCAATACAGAGGAAGTATAGTAAAAATGAGGTAATTTTACCGAGCGATCGGCGGGGGAGCATGGCCTGTCATGCGGTCCCACGTGTCATGATGTACCAAGGCGATGCGCGTGTCCCTCTTGAGGCAGAAGCAATACTAGTACGTGGTTTGAGATGATGGTGAACCGAAGTGTGAAATAATGGTTGCTTCGTCCGTCTGGGAAGGTGCAGCATTGTGATTTGATGTCTCATTGCTCATTACTACTACTGGGCCGGTACTAGTGGGGTGTGTCCCCCCTGCTGTTCTGCACTGTTATTTGGTGCTTGACATGTCCCACATGTCGACGAAAGGAAGTATATAATTCGTGAAAGGGAGCATCGACGGAGGAGTATACTACAGAATTCATGAAAGGAGTGAATTAGTTTTGGAAAAATCTGTTTTTACGGAGTATGTACCCACTAGGGTTTATAGGGCTCATATAGAAAACATTCGTTTTTCCGTTTGATAAGTCTCAATTCTACTATACTAGTAGTAGTACCATTACATGTTGGATTTCGAGGTGCGTTAGATCACCCGACGCAAGCAGTGTCAAGAGGAAACTAACCAATGCATGTACAAGTTCATGGAAATTTAGTGGTCATTCATGCATTCATTCATTCTAATTAATGCCTCGGTAAACATAACTTCTTGAGAAAAACGAGCGTACTATACTTGTGCAAACTACGAAATTAATTCGACCACTCACCGTCTACCTTGGTTGGAGAGATTTTGAAATTGAGCCATAAACTGGAAAGGAGGGAGTAGTAACTTTTGTCTCGATTACTATTTGTGGCCTTGTATGGATGCAAAATGTATTTTTTTATAGTGGCCTTGTATAAGTAAATGGAGGGAGTACTAACCAAAGTACGTAGTAGGGACGAGGAGTAAACGGAGGGAGTAGTAAAATTTTCTCCTCGTGCTGTGACCCACCGTGCGCGTGGGCGAGGGAGCGGGCGTAAAGGCGTACAATAGTAGTAAGCTTCACCTCATCCTGCAAGCCATCGTGCCCGTGGGCGGGGGAGACGGCGTACTAAGCAAGCTTCTCCTCGTTCTGTGAGTTGACGGGACACATCAAAAGTACTCCAGTGTATAGAGCCTTGCCTCTAAGGTAGGCCCCGCATGGTTTGCCTCTTCTTTTAATTTAACATAACGCGTCAAGTTGCAATTTGTTTGTTCACCCGTGGTAGACGATCCTCCCTCCACAAAGTGGACAACCAGTACACGTGCCAAATTACCACGTGGGCTGCCTTTTTCGTACAGAAATGAGCTCCACCGTGTACCGGTGCGGGTGTGGTTGGGAAAGAGACGAGAGTACGTGCGCCGTGCGTGCACCTCTTCTCTTTGTGCACGTCCCCCACCTATGTGGGTGTGTGTGAGAGATATACAAACCTAGACATAATGCGCAGTCCATCCCCATGCCTCCGCCAAGTCCAACCACCAGTCACCACCACGCCCCACTCCTCCTCACCTTATCTCTCATATTTCTCCCTCCATTTTTATATACAAGGGGCCACTATCAAAATTACAATTTGTAGATATACAAGGCCACGAACACTAATCGATGCAATATTAATGGTGTTTGCCTCGTGGTACTATCAAGGGAGGACATTAATTATCCCTTGCATGCATGCAGGAGTTTGTAAAAAATGCATCTTGAAGTTCCATGCAATGCACGGGCATCTTACTAGTCCATGAAAACAACACATGGCAAAATTCCACCGCGAACGAGGGATTTGAATCTATTGGGAGGGGTTGTTTGGATCTTGCCCGGGGTACGACCCTCTTGTCCACTGGTGCCTTTGCCACAGATGAATGAGGAATGGCTCGGGTGCTCATGCTGTCATGCATCCTCCAGTGCGCACGGTGGAGACGAGCTCGCACGAGCTGTGTTTTTTGTCCCACAACGCCGCCCGAGCCGCTCGCAGACCGACCGGCAACCCGAAATTATGCCGTCCAACCGTAGCCGCACACATTATGACAGCAACTCAACCAAGCGGACGAAATTCACGCAAACACGTAGAAAAACTGATATTTCATATAAACAACGACAAAAATCATATAAATTACCGGATTTTCACACAAACATGATGGATTTCATTACATTCAAATGAACTACGTGGTGATAGTTCTGGACAACACAGGTATATAATACCTGGCCTTAACGGTTGCCCGCCGATCGATTTGTGTTCCTCATGTCCGCCAGCATGATCACCGGAATGCCGGGAGCCCCGGAGGTATATGCTTCAGCGCAAAGGACGGCTCGCTTCTCCACTACCCAACTAATATCATTGGCTGGTGCCGAGGATGATGGTAGTCGGCACCGGTTCGAGTTCATCACCGGCCACTACTTTGCCATGGCCGGCACCGGCTCGAGTTCATCCTAACATTCCCCTCTTCCGTGGAGCCCATGCGGGGTCAACGAAGGTCCTCACAACAAAAGGATCCGGCAAGACACCTGTTGTGTACGTCAGCGTCGCCTCCGCGGTGGCCTTCATGGGACCCAAGCAGCGGCGGCCTCCCGTGTTCTACTTCTCCTCGATGATGGCGGCAGACGCGGAGGCGCTAGCCACCGACTCGTCGCTCTCCGCGCACCCGGCTGCTGTCGCTGCTTGCATGGCGTGGCCACCGGCATGGGAGTCTCGGCCACAGAAACAGGAGACGCGGTACGAGGCGGCGGCGTGGACGGCAGCAACGACGGTCGTGCGCTGCTCCTCATCAAGCTGGCCTGGAGCAGCGAGTTGCTAAACTGTGCGCCGGCTTGGGGCGGCAACTGGCTCCGTCGGGCGAGGGGAGGGAGGTGGATCAGTGAGCTGCATAGCTCGTATCCGGCGGGCTACCCAGCCGGCTTGGATGCGGAATAACTACTCTTCGTAAGCCATTGTAAGAGTGGACAAAATGGTGGAGGAGATAGGGGAGCGGCGGTGGTGTGCGATTCTTGGCCGGCGTTTGGCCTCGTTTAAATAGGAGATTAAGTAGACGGCGGACGGGAGGAACTCGGCCGGCATTGCGTTTAACGCCGGCCCGGTCATTAACGGATGTGTGTCCAGAGTGGGTTTCTTGGCTTCCACACGAGCGGGTTTCTGGGAGGCGTTTGAATGCGGCACGGAGGCGTGTTCAGTCGGCCGTGCCGCGAGAGGCGCCCTCGACTCTGACTGTAACGCCCCGGATTCGTTGCGCCAGGTGTCCGCCAATTATTCGCCGTCGTTGCCATGTCATTTGCTTGCGTGTTGCATTTTATCATGTCGTCATGTGCATTTCATTTTGCATACATGTTCGCCTCATGCATCCGAGCATTTTCCCCGTTGTCCGTTTCGCGATCCGGCACTCCTATGTCCCCCGGCGTCCCTTTTTGTCTCTCGTTGTGAGCAGGTATTAAACATTCTCGGAATGGCCCGAGGTTTGCCAAGCGGCCTTGGTACAGCACCGGTAGACCGCCTGTCAAGTTTCGTGCCATTTGGAGGTCGTTTGATACTCCAACGGTTAACCGGGTAACCGTAAAAGCCCCCTTCTCTTTGCAGCCCAACACCCCTCCAAACTGGCCCAAAACCCATCTAACTCCCCTCCATGCTCTCGGTCGTTCGATCATGATCGCGTGGCCGGAAACCGCACCTCATTTGGACTCTCCTAGCTCCCTCTACCTATATAAACACCCCCTCCCCCGAATTTTCGGATCAATTTCACCCCTAACCCAAGCCTTCTTCTTCCTCCGCGCGCCGGACGCGTCCGTGCCACGCCGGACACGTCCGCCGCCGCCTCCCTCAGCCACCAGCATCGCGCCACGTCGCCTCCCGGGCCTCCCCGCCGCCGGGGCCCGCCGAGCCCGTAGCGGGCCCGCGCAGGCCCGTCCCTCCGCGCCGCCAGCCCGTGTCAGCCCCAATCCGTCGCAGCCCCCGCCGCCTCTACCCGCCGGCGACCCCGCCGCCCGGCGCGCCTCGCCGCCGGCGCTGGCCTGGGCCGCCGTCGCGCCCTCCGGCCCCGTCGCCCGCGCGCCTCTTGCCGGTGTCCAGGGCCCGCGCGCCGCCGGCCGGGCCGCTCCCCAAGCGCCCCCGCCTCTAGACCCCGCGCCCCTGCGCCGGCGTCACTCCGCCGCGCCGCCCAAGCGCCGCCCGCCGGCCGCCGCAGCTCCTCCGCGTCGTCCCGCCGCCGTCCGCCGGCCCCTCGCCGGGAGGCCTCCTCCCCGAGCCCCGGCGAGCCCCCCCCCCCCCCGCCTCGGATCCGGCGATCCCCTCCACTCTGGCGAGAGTGCGGCCCCACCTCGGGACCCGTGCCACTCAGATCCGGATCTGGATACAGGTTGACCCCGAAATTCCACTAAGTCCCCGAAATATCTACATTATCATGCCATGTTCATCATGCTTTATCTCTACATCCGTAGCTCCGTTTCGTGCGTATAATATGTCAAATTGTTCATCTCAACGAGTACATCATTTAATTCCAATTCATCATTTTTATTTGAGCTCATCTTGATGCCCGAAATGCTGTTGGAAGAGTGCATGTCGATGTTAATCTGCTGAAACTGTTATAACTTGCTCATTTATCATTTTTGCCATGATTGATGTGTGCATCCTATGGGGTTGATGTCTACATGTATGTTGATCTATGCCATTCCATCTTTCCAGTGGTGCCAACCATGTATTTTTGTGAGTTGTGTGCTGAGTGTATCAAGCTTGCTAAGTAGGGTAGTTGCTGTTGCTATTTTCCTGGATATTTTGTTGCTATGTTAACATGTTGCTACTAATCATTCTATGCATAATCTGGAGATGTCCTATAAACATGTTTTGATCTACATGTCATGCTCTATCCATTCATGCCCTTGGTTACAATTATAGCCTGCTGGAACATGTTGTTATCTTGCTCCAAAGTTGCTTGATAATGTTGCTGTCAGCCTGTTAACATTAAGTTCACTAGTTCCCATGTGTTTTCCTAGTGATTCATGCACTCTATGAACTTTCTCTTGCCATGCTTAACTTCACAAACATGCCTTATTACTGTTGGTTGCCTTGCCATGCCATGTATTGCTCTGTGATGAGTGGTTCAAGCTCACGAACATGCCTACTTATTGTTGTTCCTGCAATGTTTGAATCTGTAATATAACTTGCCATGTTTACATGGGTGCCATTATATTTTCTGTGCCTTTTTGGCTCATGGCCAGTAAGGGACTTTTGATCTATGCTATTAGTAGATTCATGCCATGCCTTTGTTTGCCATGATATGTTCCTGTAACATGTTGTTTGATAGCTCTAAACATTGCAACCTGATGTTATTTCTGCTAAAGTCTGAAACTGTTATAATTTGCAATCTTCCCATGTCTTTTTGAGCATGTTCTAGTCTTTTCTGGAGATAGCTCAGTATTCATGTTTTGTTATGCTTTACATGTACTTCATGATCATGACTTTTGTTATTATGTTGGGGTGCTATAGCTTATTGTTTTGATGCTTGTAATATGGCTAGTTGCTGTTATGGATAGATTGTTGCTATGACTTGTATAGAGTGTATGTGTTGCACCGTTGTTCTGTTTTGAGTGTGTTCTATATGAAACTTGCTTGATCTTGCATGTAGTTCCATATTATCATGTTGCATCCTTGTTTTGGTGTGTTTGCTTGATGTTTGTATGCGTTTTGCATCAATGCCATGTTTAACTTGTTTTGCTCATATCTTCTAGGCCGTAGCTCCGAATCTAATGAACTTTATATGTAACTTGACTAGAATCTCGTGTAGATCATCTTGGTGCATCTTAACTTGCTGTTTAACAACTTGAACATAATGTTTGTTCAGTTCTGGACCAATTTTGAAATATGCATATGAGGACTTACCGGAATTGTTATATGTTGTTTCCGGCCTCATTTAAACTTGCTTTGATGTGCTGTTCTTGTTTGCATCATCTCTTGCCATGAGTAGCCTCATCTAGAATTGTCATGCATCATGCTTGTTGTGCATCGTGTCTTGTTCATGTGTGGCGTGTTTACCATGTTGTGTGCTTCTTCTCGATAGTTCCCATTTCATTGCGATCGTGAGGATTCGTTCGTCTTCGCTTGGTTCGTCTTCGTGGCTTCATCTTCTTCATGGACTCGTTCTTCTTCCTTGCGGGATTTCAGGCAAGATGACCGCTACTCTGGATCTCACTACTATCATTGCTATGCTAGTTGTTTCGTTCTATCGCTATGCTGCGCCACCTGTCACCTGTTTATCAAGCCATCCCAAATTTCCATGAACCTCTAACCTTTGACACCATTCCTAGCAAGCTGTTGTTTGGCTATGTTCCCGCTTTGCTCAGCCCCTCTTATAGCGTTGCTAGCTGCAGGTGAAGTTGAAGATTGCTCCATGGTGGACAGGGTTTATGTTGGGATATCACAATATCTCTTATATTATTAATGCATCTATATATTTGGTAAAGGGTGGAAAGCTCGGCCTTATGCCTGGTGTTTTGTTCCACTCTTGCTGCCCTAGTTTCCATCATACCGGTGTTATGTTCCCGGATTTTGCGTTCCTGACGCGGTCGGGTGATTTATGGGACCCCCCCTGACAGTTCGCTTTGAATAAAACTCCTCCAGCAAGGCCCAACATTGGTTTTACCATTTGCCTCACCACCACCTATATTTCCCTTGGGAGTAATTAACCCAAGGGTCATCTTTATTCAGCCCCCCCCCGGGCCAATGCTTGTCTAAGTGTTGGTCCAAACTAGAGCCACTTGCAGCGCCACCTTGGGGAAACTTGAGGTCTGGTTCTAGTTGTACGTACTGCTCATCCGGTCGTGGCCTGAGACGAGATACGCGCGGCTACTATCAGGATGTCGGCACGCCGGGAGGTCTTGCTAGTCTTGTTTTACCATTGTCGAAATGTCTTGTAAACCGGGATTCCGAGTCTGATCAGGTCTTCCTGGGAGAAGGTCTATTCCTTCGTTGATCGCGAGAGCTTGTCATGGGCTAAGCTGGGACACCCCTGCAGGGTTTAAACTTTCGAGAGCCGTGCCCGCGATTATGTGGCAGATGGGAATTTGTTAATGTCCGGTTGTAGATAACTTGACACTTGATCGGAATTAAAATGCATCAACCGCGTGTGTAGCCGTGATGGTCTCTTCTCGGCGGAGTCCGGGAAGTGAACACGGTTTCCGGGTTATGATTGATGTAAGTAGGTGTTCAGGATCACCTCTTGATCATTGCTAGCTTCACGACCGTTCCTTTGTTTCCCTTCTCGCTCTCATTTGCGTATGTTAGCCACCATATTTGCTTAGTCGCTGCTGCAACCTCACCACTTTACCTCTTCCTTTCCCATTAAGCTTTGCTAGTCTTGATACCCATGGTAATGGGATTGCTGAGTCCTCGTGGCTCACAGATTACTACAACAACAGTTGCAGGTACAGGTTTTGCTATGATCATGACGCGAGAGCGATGCTTGCTTGCTTTGAGTTCTTCTTCTGCTTCTTCGATCAGGGGATAGGTTCCAGGTCGGCAGCCTGGGCTAGCAGGGTGGATATTGTTTGAGTTTCTGTTTATGATTCATCCGTAGACGGATGTTGTTCTTTTATGTTGTATTGTTGTATTCTTGTGACTTTGTATGTATTGGATGTATCCCTACTATTATGTAATGTTGATGTAATGATATCCACCTTGCAAAAGCGTTCCAATATGCGGGACTATCCTTGGTGGGACCTTCGAGTTCCTTTTGGATAGGGTCGCATATTGGGTGTGACACTGACCTAGGAAACCGCTGTCGGATTTAGGGTTCCGGCAGACCCTTGAGGTTCGAACAATGGGGTGTGCGCGGAGATTTCGCCCTCTATCTCCCTTCTCCTCGCTGACTCGCTGAGATCTAAACTACTAAAGGAACAACACAAGAGACACAAAGTTTATACTAGTTCAGGCCACCATTGTGGTGTAATACCCTACTCTAGTGTGTGGTGTGGTGGATTGCCTCTTGGGCTGATGATGAACAATACAAGGAAGAACAGCCTCGCGAGGGTCAGTTCTTGGTTGGTGCGATGAACTGCTAGGGGGAGTTCAGTCGCTCTCTCTACTAGTTTCTTGGTGAGGATCTAGATTCTATCTCCGGTCCAGATCCAGCTGCCTCTACCCTAGGGGTGGCTAGTCCTATTTATAGGCAAAGGCCCTGGGCCTCTTCCTAAATATTGAGCGAGAAGGGCGCCAACAATTGGCCATTTTGAAGGGGAACATCTGGTACACTTATCCTGACTAAAGTTGGTCCTTGCCTGTCAAAGGCTCTGGTGGTGACGCCTGCTTGGGCTCCACAATGACTTCCTTCCTGCCGTTGGGCTGGTCTTGGTCTTGTTGCACCGAAATGGACACCTTTGCTTGATGCTCTCACCTGCGCCTGCTCCCTTTGCACCAAAGAGGAAAGGAGGACACTGCGCGGGCTGGCGCCCGACTGGCGCCCTCGGTCGTCATGGCTTGCGTCATGGGCACCTCGCGAGGTACCCCGCCTTGAACTCTCCGCCTCCTCGTGAGCCAGCCTGATGAGGCCGTGCCTGAGGAAGCTCCTTGTCATCCGCCCCGTGAGGCTTGGCCCCTCGCGAGGGTCTTGAGCTTGTGTTGATGAAGATGGGCCGTGCTGGGCCCCCTTTGAGCCACGCCGCGGGCCGCAGGCAGGCAAGTCTGGGGACCCCCGTTCCCAGAACGCCGACAGTTGCCCCCGAGCCCATGGCGCGCCCGGACTTGGCCGACCAGAGAGGCGAAAGGGCAAGTGCGAAGCGCCGTGGGCTCTAACAGCCTACGGCCTTGGGCGCCGTGTGGCGGTTGATTGGACGTGGACGGCACTGTTCCCCCATGCCTCCTTATTTTGTGCCTTGCTAGGCGGACTCGTAGTCGCACACAGCCGCTCCCCCTTTCGTTGCCAGAGCGTCCCCCGCCCTTCTTCCTCTCAAACTCCAGCTTCCTCTCCCAATCCAATCTCGAACCTTTCCCCCCCTTTCTGCCGCCATGGCTCCGCCGAAGAAGGGAAGAGGGAAGAAGCCTTTGCCGCCGCCTCGCTCACCGTCGTTGGCGGCCCCCGCCGTCGATCGGTCGATCATAATCAACCGAGAGGGCTTGAGCAAGGTCAGCTCGGCTTTGGCTACCATCTTCAACGAATGCGGGAGGACGACGGCCTGGCCTGCGTCCCGCTTCTCCATCGACTGGATAGTCACTGAGGTCCGGTATTTCGTCGACGCCCTGTGGGCGGGACTGGTTCCCCCCTTTTCTGATTGCTTCAACGCCGTGTTCTCCAACAATCAGATCCACATTATGCATCTGGGTCCTGAATCCATTACCCTTCTTGCGGTCTTCGCCTTTGTTTGCGAAGCAATGATGGGCATCCTTCCTTTGGTTGCCTTGCTGCGCCACTTCTCTCTGCACCTTGTCGATCCCACCCAATGCTCTGGGTGCGTGAGCTTCATTGTTGAACCTGAGACGGCAGCTTCAGGGATGTACTTCAGTCTTCCTCCGCCCGCACCTGGGTTTCGTGAGCGGTGGCTGTATGTGGACGTAGGGGTGCCCAGCCCCCTGCTGTCGGAGCCATCTTCGCCTGCTATCCCCAACTCAGGCTGGGGCCGGGAGACGCTCACGAGTTCCTGGCTCATCTTCGTCCGGCGTAGCTTCGCATTCTTGAGGACGCTCGGCGTGACGGAGCCCAAGGTGGTGAAGGAGTTCCTCCTACGCCGTGTTGCCCCTCTCCAACGCCATTCTCACCGGATGTGGGCCTTCAGCGGGCGTGTGGATCATATGAGGCTCCAGGAAGAGGACCTGACGCCTGAAGCGCTAAGGAAGGTGCTCTTGGTATTGACTGGGGACCCCATCCCCGGCAGCATCCGGCATGGGGGGCCTTGCTGTACCTTTGCCCGAACAGAGGCGACTTTGTGAATCAGATGCCTATCTTTGACGAGTGGGGGCTGCGCCCTGCTGGCCTCCAGGGGCCTCGCGAGAACCCAGTGGTGGTGGCCGCGCTTGCAGTCGGCCAAGGAGGCTCTTCCTCAAGTGGCGGAGCAGGGAGGCATGAGCCGCCGGAGGCCGAGGGGGCCCCCGCCGAGGTGACAACGCCGGGCGGCGCTCATGAGGGAGCAGCCCCTGAGGCTCGTGCTGCTGTGGCCAAGGGCGGCGAGCAGCCGCCCGCAGCACCCGCAGCCGAGGCCCCTGAGGCCCCAGCTGCTCTTCTTGGTGAGGCGACCGGCAGCGCGCATCAGGCAGACACCCCAGATGTGGGTCTCCTTGAAGCTTCTTCCTCGCTGCAGGTTAACCCCTGCGCTTGACTCCTGGGTCGCTTCCGCGTCGACTTTGAGGCCCTCCGGAAGAGAAGGGAGGCCCTGGGTGACGATTACCCTTGTCGCCTGCTGAAGCGTAGGAAGCACTTCTCCACCGATGAGTAAGCCTTCTCCCTTCCCAGCTCCTGATCCTTCCGTTGCTTTTCCTGATCCTTTGCTCCGCAGGGCCCTTCCCACCGAGCTCACGAAGATGACTGAGGAGCCATCCCCCTTGTCTCCGCCCTCTCCACGGTCTTCGAGCACTCCGAGCAGCGGAGCCCTTGTGGTGAGGCCAGTTGGAGAGATGAACCCTCCTGAGGCGCATCGCGACCCCGCGTGCCTCGCGACCTTCTTTCGCGAGCCTTCTCGTGGCATAGCCAGCCTACCGTGGACTTCCCGTCTGGTCGTGGACCATGATTGGCTGGGGTACTCCCTGCGCTCTTCATTTTGTGGTGTACTGGCTCCAGGCCGGGCTTCTGGCGAGGCGTGCCCGGTCGCCTCGAGGGCGCCAGCCCCCTGCCCGGAGGGGGAGTGTTGATTCATGCCCCCAGGTGCTTGCTTGGGGATGATGATGGTGCGGAAGACGTACTTGAGCGCGCCCGGGAGCGTCGCGCTCTCCGCCAAGGGTTTATCTGGAGGGCGGCTGACGCGGTGAGCCTGCTTGGTGAAGAGCTCGCTGATGAGGACGCGCGCCTTGAGGCTGAGGGACTGCGCCTGGTTGCAGAGAGGCGCGAGCTGGAGGCGGCTGTCGTCCTCGCGTGCTATCAGCGCGATCTTGGCGATGAGGAGGCCAAGGCGTCACTAGCGGCCTCCCGGGAGGTCCGTTCCCGGGCCGTCGAGGAGGCCCGGGAAGCTGACCGGTGGCGAGAGGCGACGGAGGAGCGGGCACGGGAACTCCTGGCCTGGTGCCACTCACTGGAGGAGCAGGTGGAGCTGCGCGAGGCGGCCCTCGCGTCGATGAAGGTGGCTTCAGGTGACCCAGTGGAGCTCCAGAAGCGCGAGGAAGCGCTGACGCTGGAAGCCGCTGAACGCGCACGCGAGTATGAATGCCTGGAGACGAGGGAGTGCTTGGTGACGCAGGCTGAGGATGATGCCGCTACACGGGAAGCCCGCATCCTGGAGGAGGTTGGACGTCGGGTGGCAACGGCGCGCTTGAACCTCGAGCACGAGTTCAAGGAGAGGCTGGGGTTGATCCGGACCAAGGCTGAAGGTAGGACCGCTGTCTTGAGGGTCAAGCTAGAGGAAGCAACGCGGCGGGTCGATTCTTTGCGGGCCGCACTGGAGGTGCCGCAGGGGGAGTCAACTACCTCCCATGCCGAGGTGCTTCTCCTTCGCCAATGGGTGGACGAGGCTGAGGCCATCGCGTGCCAGAATGCGGACGAGATACGCCAGTGGAGGCTCCTGGAACATGAGCACGGCCCCATGCTCGCCACGCTTCGGGAGAGAGCCAACACGGCCTTGGGTAACATCTGCGAGGCGGCTGTCGGCGAGCCACACGCAGTTAACTATGCCGGCAACCTTCAGTTCTTCACCGACGTGGTGACGCAGCTGGAGGCGCGGTCGGTCAGGGCCAACAGGTTGGTGGAGGAGAGGAGTCGTGCCTTGCTCGGGCGCGCCTTTTCCCGCGTCTTCAGCCATCTCCGGAACATGGATCCCCACTTCGACTTCGACGCTGCAATCGCCCCAGTCCCCCAGGCCGTCCGGGACGACCTGGCGTACTGGGTGGAAGACAACGTGGACGCTCTCGTCAGGGCCTTCGCTTAAGACAATGACAACGCGGTCGTGGCTGCCGACGAGGGCGGCGTGGTGAACGGTCCTGACGCCGCTGGTGACGACGCAGAGGGTGATGGCGAGGCCAGTGACGCCAGCGACAGTTCGGGCGGTGCTCCTGAGGATGCATTGGGGGATTTATCTGACTGACCGCGTATCATTCCCGTTTCCTTACCCTGCATGAATAGAACTCAGGTTTTGACCTGATGGTTTCAAGAGCATTTTGGGAGGGGGTGCCCCTCATGTAAAACTCATGTTCAGCGTACTAGTGGATGCTAAATCACCCATATGCCCGCGCCAAGTAGTTGGCTAGGCGACGAGCCGGTTGGTTAGTGTACCTTTGTCCCGTGCGGGCCCTGAGATAGCTTGCGGGAGGCTGTGGTGTCTGGAGTGTCTCCTGATCGAATTCGTAGGATCTGTAGTGAAAAACCTCCTGAGAGGATGCGACGGCGGCAGTCTGGGCTGCACGCAATCTAGGCTGGGCCCGGCTCACGAGGGGAGGCAGCTGAGGCGAAGTAGTAACCGAAACGCGAGAGATTGCTCGAACGAGACTAAGCACCCCTTCCCCAAACACACGCAAATCTCAAATTCGAGTCCAACTTAAATCCAGCGGGGGAAAGCAACAACCAAGGTAAAAGCAATGAAAATGTAAAAAAGGCCACGTCCAGAAACCTAGTCTAGTCTTGGACGTCTTCTCACCAGCGCGGAGCTAAGTGCTGCCACTGGGCGTGGGAGGAAGCCCCAGGGCCTGAGGCCATCACCCCTGAGACTCCAGGGCGTGTACAGCCCCACTCATTATTATGTGAGAGTGTCATGGGGCGGCGAGCTTCACAGGCACTGGGCCTTCTTCACAGGTACCAGCCTTGCTTCATATCGCCAGACGAGGGCCCTGCCTTGCGCCACACTCTAGTGCCATCAATGACGACTAGAAACCAGGACGCCGCCGATGGGGTAGAGCGGTCGCCTGCGGTTCCCCCAACGACCACGGGTCCTCCGCTAGGGGCAGGCCCTAAGGCACCTCCCCAGCGGAGGGCCTACCTTCTGAGAACGCCTTGCTCCGAACGCCGCGGTGGTGATGCCGGATCCCGGCCCCTCTCCTGGAGCCCCCGACGCCCTCCTCCTGAGGGGTAGGAGACCACGGGAGCGGGGCAGTTGCTTGCTGTGGTGACCTGCACCTCCTGTGATCCATGATTAGTGTATGTCTGCTCCTGAGGAATTAGCGGTACCCGATAATCGTTGCTTCTAGCGTGGTCGGTGGGACCGTCCCGGGGCTCCTGGAAGAGCTCAGCTTCTGGCGCCTCGTCCCCCCAGCTCGGGCTGAGGAGCGAGCCTTGTTCGCCCTCGTGCGGGTGCCCTTGGTCCATCGTGTGGGGCATGTATTCTTCTAGGGCCGTCATCCCGAAGGCCGCGCCATAGTTCTCCGCATGCCTTGCAGCTCTGCTTGATGTGCAAACCTGGGGGTGCTAGCGCGGCGGCTCACTAGGGCCGTGGGTCGCGACGAGTCCTTCTTCGCTGGCCAGAGGCGGAGTCAGCGCTGCCGCTGGCCCGGTGCTGACAGCTTCGCTAGTGTTGGACTAGCCTTGGAGCCCGCGGGCGCGCGTGGAGCCCCCGCGCTGGCCGCCCTGGACCTGAGACGGGAGCTAGGTGCAGAAGGGGTGAGCCCCTGAGGCGGAAAAGCCCAGGAGCTCTGCCACCCGCTCCAGTAGCACGTCGCAGCCGCCTTCCATTAGCCTGCACTGCAGCAGCTCTCGGGCCATCGTGAGCGCGGCCCTTGAGTTCGCCTGCTCCCGGAGGGTGTACGGCGTCATGGCCGCGGCGTGGTTGGAGGCCCTTGCTGCTGACCGTGCCTGCTGCGGCGTGAGAGCTGTCGGAGCCTGTCCGCGTCGCCCACGGCCCGCTGCGCCCTGCGGACCGCGAGCTGCCTGGGGCACGGGGTTGCCCGGGGCGAGCGGCTCTGCACGGGCGGGCCAAGCCGCCCAGGGATCAGGGTTGCCCGCCTGGTCGCCGGACATGGTGGTGACGATGCGGCGGGACGCGAAGTGGCAGAAGGTGGATCCCGGCACACCCCTACCTGGCGCGCCAAATGTCGGATTTAGGGTTCCGGCAGACCCTTGATGTTCAAACACTGGGGTGCGCACGGAGATTTCGCCCTCTATCTACCTGCTCCTCGCCGATTCGATGAGATCTAAACTACTAAAGGAACAACACAAGAGACACAGAGTTTATACTGGTTCAGGCCACCATTGTGTTGTAATACCCTACTCCAGTGTGTAGTGTGGTGGATTGCCTCTTGGGCTGATGATGAACAATACAAGGAAGAACAGCCTCGCGAGGGTCTGTTCTTGGCTGGTGCGATGAACTGCTAGTTGGAGTTGAGTCGCTCTCTCTACTGGTTTCTTGGTGAGGATCTAGATTCTATCTCCGGTCCAGATCCAGCTGCTTCTACCCTGGGGGTGGCTAGTCCTATTTATAGGCAAAGGCCCTGGGCCTCTTCCCAAATATTGAGTGGGAAGGGCGCCAACAATTGGCCGTTTTGAAGGGGAACATCTGGTACACTTATCCTGACTAAAGTTGGTCCTCGCCTGTCAAAGGCTCTGGTGGTGACGCCTGCTTGGGCTCCACAATGACTTCCTTCCTGCCGTTGGACTGTTCTTAGTCTTGCTGCACCAAAATGGACGCCTTTGCTTGATGCTCTCGCCTTCGCCTGCTCCCTTTAAACCAAAGAGGAAAGGAGGACACTGCGCGGGCTGGCGCCCTCGGTCGTCATGGCTTGCGTCATGGGCACCTCGCGAGGTACCCCGCCTTGAACTCTCCGCCTCCTCGTGAGCCAGCCTGATGAGGTCGCGCCTGAGGAAGCTCCTTGTCGTCCGCCGCGCGAGGCTTGGCCCCTCGCGAGGGTCTTGAGCTTGTGTTGATGAAGATGGGTCATGCTGGGCCCCCTTTGAGCCAGGCCGCGGGCCGCAGGCAGGCATGTCTGGGGACCCCCATTCCCAGAACGACGACAACCGCGCCGTTCTTCCACTGACGTGTGGGCTCTTTGGGTGCATGGCCTGCATGTCAGTGACCCAACGCAGGTAGCGCACAACAGAGGAACCTTTGGTGGGCCAGGGCAGTCAGAAGTGGGCATTTCATAAACCGATGATTGTTCATTGAGTGTGACGTCATCTTTTCATGTAGTTAAGCCTACTACTATGTTGATAGCCCGTTTGATATGTTGTGATTCATAAAGACCACTGCAAACATCAATGTTCTGCTTATCACAGATAAGATTGATTAATACCCGTAACAATCCATGTCCTTAACAAAGGGTGCATGCACGTATAGGTTGAGCGTGTGTCTTGTGTTGTGTGCTGTGTGCATGCAGGCGTGCGAGCGTTGCGTGCGTGCAAGGGTGCGTTTCAGTGTTGCATGCATGGGTGCGTACGTGCGTGTGTTCGTGAGTGCATGTGTATGTGTCAGTGTTGCACGCCGGCATGCGTGCGTGTGTACGTTATGTGTTCGTGTCAGTGGTGCACGCCTACATGCGTGCATGTCTTGCATGCGTGCATGTGTACGTGCGGGGTGAGGCTGCACGCCAGTCGACTGAATTTTTCATCTCTGGTCATTAAATTTTCTTGCCGTTGGATACGAAATCAAGGGCCTCCAGTTTATCATCAAACTCCACCCCCCTGAGCCGCCAGCCACTGCCGGCCGAACCGCCAGCCCCCACCGCCCACGGCCGGCCCGCCCTACCCGAAACCACTCCCCACCGCCGGTCCGCCGCCGCACCGGCCATCCCTCTGCCCCCCCCCCCCCCCCGCGTGCGTCGAGCTTTTTCTCCGGGGATCCCCACCCCACCGCCCAATGAACGCCCCCCAACCACCAGTGACTGCCAACCAAAGGTCTCACGACTTCGAATACCCACCGACCACTAGTTTATTACCATTTATGTCCTTCATATACGCGCTGACGGGTGGGCCCTACAGTAATGTGCGTTGCTGAATGTGGACCATTTGACTAGTCAATTGATCATGTTATCAACAAATTACGGAGCTGTATGGTGAGCCAGTGACCGTATGATCACTCTAAAATGTACTCCTATTTTATTAACATAGTACAGACTCAAACTACCATTTCTTTCTTTCATATACGGGCTGACAGGTGGGCCCCATGGTTACGCGCCCCGATGGTGCAACACTAGTTGCGCCGCGTGGAACGTTTGACTGGTCAATTGATTGTGTCATCAACAAAATACAGAGTTGTAAGGGTGAGCCAGTGACCATATAATCATGACATGTATTTTTTTAACACGGTACAGACCCAAGGGCTCATATATATGCGCAAGCACTCACCGCTATAAGCACACACACGAACCCTACCCCTATGAGCACCTTCGAGATAGTGCGCCAGCATATATGATCTTGAGATTTACAAAGTCACCATAGGTGCCTCGTAGTCGAGTGGAACGTCTCCTCCCACTGAACGTACATCACCAGAAAATACTGAAATTAACACAAGATAAATGCAAGCACCGGGACTTTAACCTTGTTGGGCTCGAGAAACCACTGTCCTCTAACCATCCAACCACATGTTGGTTAGCACGACAAAATGTATGTGGTGACCATGATGAGCTTATTCTGAAGTCCAGTGACCATATCGTGCTTTCGCTTCAAATACAATGACCGTAAGTGTTGTCGACAAAATACGGAGCACGCATCAAATGCAAAGTCCGTCAGTGTCATCAACAAAATATGGAGACGTATCGTGAGCTAGATACCGTTGTACTATTGTATATGCTTATTTTCTTAGTGGCCGATTGCGTGTGTGGTTTGGTGGGCACATCATTTCTAGTTGTGGTGGGTCAACATGAAGACTCATGGGTCGGTTCCATCCCGCGCCACATATAGGTTGTACCGAGACGTGTTATACGAAGACCCATGTGGAGGACTCGGCGTACAACACAAAGCTACCAGAGTCGCGGAGGACTCTATCCCCACTGGTGATAAGCCGACTATATATGATTTGTAACCCTAGGCCCTTAGTATGTTATACAATCTTTGGGCTAGTTCGTCGATAGTATACACACACGCACAATGCCTGGTATTCATGTGTACTTTGTACACACCTCTATCACTAATGTACAGTACCAGGAGTAGGCTCTTTCTTCAACTGCAAGGGTCCGATCTGAACTAGGGTAAAACTTTGCCTCGTATTACCATCCAGCCTAACAGCCAGGGATATCCTACCGAATGATATGATGAAATCATATCTGCCAACTACTAAGAGAGAGTTGTGTCAGGGGGGGCAATGTGTGCGAGAGAGGCCTAAAGATAATGTGCGTGCGGGAGACACGTAGGCACATATATGTGCATATAGAAGGCTAGTAGAGACCTTGCATGTGTATATATGCATGTGAGAGAAATAGTGTTTTCCAACTGAGATTAGTGAAAAGAGTGGTACAAAGTAGTCAGAGAGAGGGAGAGAGAGAGAGAGAGAGAGAGAGAGAGAGAGAGAAACAGAGAGAGCATGTGCGTGAGACACCCCGACACCCTGAGAGAGATTGTGAGCATGTGTGAAAGAGAAATGCCGATGCATATAAAGCGTGTGCACCTATGCGTTAGATAGAGAGATATATAACACGTTTGTGAGAACGGGGCGAGGTATAGTGCATCTACGTGTAAAAGGCGGTTCTACGCATTAAATTAAAATATTGCGTATGGACGAAAATCGGTCTATCAGACACCTATACTCTATTGAATTCTAGCATGTGCATGTGTTTATTTCATATTATCGATCCATAGAATGAGAGTGGATTGAAATACAGGCAATGGATGCTTTTGCAATTCATATATAAACATTAATTAGTGCACTCCATGTTGTTAGTGTGAAGCACTTTATACATTTGTCACTTGCATGGATACATTCCAAATTGCTAGCTACGAAATAAAATACATGTCGAATTAAACATAAAGGGGTTTCGAAGATTCGAATTCATAGGAAGTGCATTCATCTATTTGAACCCGAGATAATGGCATTTGTAAATCAGATGTAAAAGGGGGCATCAATCTTTGTTGTGAGTTTGAACATGCTATATATATTCATACGCATATCTAACTTTTTTTTTGCAACTAAGGAGATTATATCTAGAACCATGCATGAACTGAGGTAAGTTGCATATTTCTTAATATATACTCGTGTACAATGTATATTCAAATGTACCCCCTCCATTCCAAAATAATCATAGATTTAGGATTTTCAAGAGTAAAGATTTGTGAAGTTTGACAAATCTTGAAAGTTCAATTCAAGAGAACCGAAAACGTTAATGCTTCTGCTCCCAAATATTGAACGAAGCGCCAAATAGGCCTCTAGTCACCCGAAACTGCGGAGAATAATGTTTTGGTGGTAGGAAATTACTGTCCTGACTCTGGCCCATGTAGCCTATCGTCCCGATGTCCAAAGGTCCAAACCAGGGTAGGTTTGTAACTTCACCAAGATGTCGGTCTCAACCGCCTCCGAGAAGCATTCATATGCCATGGGCGCCTAAACACCCATGCGCTCGGCCGAAATCTATCCCACCCACATTTGGGACACCTGACATGACTATCCTACCCCCAACCCGCAATATGTCCGAAATTTTAGATGGGGGCAAAGTTTGTAGCTTTCCCCAAATTTCAAACAAGCGCGTCTCAAACCGAAACATTGTTCCCTCATAGTTCCCCGCCTCCCTCCGTTTCCCCAGTCACAATCCGTGAGCTCGAAAACGCCCTCTCCACTAGCCGTGAAACACCAGCCTCCTCCATCACGCCGGAGCCTGTACCCCGACGTCATCGTCCAATGCAACTGCAAACGCAACGCCCTCAAGGACTTAGCAGCTGAAGCCGAGGCAGAGCTGCCTCCATGACGCCGACGCCGACGTGCGCCGTACCAGAACCACTCCGACCATGCCATCCTGCGCCTCACTGCTGCGGCTCCACTATTGCAACCGTCCACCGCACCGGAGCTGTTCCCTCTACGCCGTTGTTTGCCGCCTCGGATCTGCTTCCCCGCCGCCGACAGACGGCCACCGCACCACACTCAACAACTTGGCCATGGGTTTGTCCAAGGCTGCACCGTCCTCCACAACTTCTGGTTTCCGGCGAACAACAAGAAGATCGTCGGAGAAACAGAAGGAGGACACAACACTGCCAGCAGAAAGTGGTACTCCTCTTCCCTTATTCGTGCAAATCTTACGTCTCCGCTCACACCGTATTCATCCCACGAAAGAAACTAGTTGAGCGCTTCTTACTGCATCTTCTTCGTGATACTAAATGCACAAGGTTTCCTCCCTCGCCTGGATTTCAATCCAGGGTCAGTCGAACCACAATTAAAAGAAGGAGCACCCGCTTAGGCTCGCGGAGCACCTAGTCCGCCTGTTCCTCGGGGAAGCGGCACATCGGTGTCTATCATAGGGGTGTGGGGCGCAGGAGCTGCTTGCGCCTGATCTAGAGGTCCGCGGAGCTTGAATGGATGGCCAGGGGGGCGGTGCCAAGCACGGCGGTGCGGTGAGGTCGAGGGGAGGGCGCAAGCAGGGGAGGAATACTGGGCCGGTGGTCGTTGGCGTTTCGAGGAAGATCGTCAACACTGACTGTCTAGAGGTAGATTTAGGCGATCTGCCCGTTCTTTGTACGTCAGATGGTGCAGAAAAAATGGACTGACCTATTTGTTGTTAGTCGCCTGTTATTTTCATAGAATCCTATAGTAATTTAGTGTGCCATGCATGTTGTAGAGCTATCATATGTCTCCCGTCATTTATTTCTCACAAACCTACTATCTGCTACCTTTACATTGTACTAATTGTTCACACACTTCACCCATACTCACACTATTGTTTTTTTATGCATGGGTATTTCAAACTCTGACGCAGTGTTGATGAATGCAGAAAAAGAAGACAGAAGTCGCTCCAGTGTAATTCGAAGATAAGCACTAAGCGTTTCAGCGCTCTAATGGGTGCAGTGTCAGTAGTTGGAGACAGTAAACGTAGCTCTGCGGTTGATGATCTCAGTTGCCACACACAACCATCCCAGGTGCTTGCTTTAACTTTGCACTGTCAACTGTTGTTGCATGTTGCATATGGTGTCTAGCTTGTATTGCATCCAATTTGGTTAAATTGCATCAACTTACTTTACACATTATACCTCTGATAATGACATGCCTTCCTATTTTTGATACATACTACATATGTCTATTAACCATGTTCATACATCAAACTAATGCTCTTTTGTATCCCTCGTCAATCACTTATGATGAGACAGTCACCCGAGTGGGTTACTGTGAGACGCCATACTCGTTTAGAGAGTGCAGTGTCATCCTCACCACATGATTCTCAAGAAACAACAAGGCTAAATGAAGATAGTCAACGTAGCTCTCTAGTTGATCATCGCAATTCCCCCACACCATCATCGCAGGTGCTTGCTCTTACTTGGCAGTGTGATATGTGGTTGCATGTTACATATGGTGTCTACCTTGTAATGCTTCTAATTAGGGTAAATTGCATCTGCTTAGTTAACACATTATCTTGTGAATATGACATGCCTTCCTGTTTTTGGTACATACTATGTCTTTCTATTAACCATGTTCTTACATCAAACTACTTTTCTTGTGTATCCCTCATCAATGCTCCTAATTTGTTAAATTGCACCTCCTTAGCTTACACATTATACATGTGAATATGACAAGCCTTCCTGTTTTTGGTACATACTACATCTGCCTATCACACCATGTTCTTACATCAAACTACTGTTCTTGTGTACACTACAGGAAATAGAAGATTTGCCGTATGTACTTTCTTTGCCGTCAGCAATTCATCGGGGAAGATGGCAAAGAAAGGGTTTGCCGTCATCAACAGACGGCAAAGAAAAAGTAACAGCAAAATATATTTTGCCGTCTGCAAAAAAAAATACAGACGGCAAAGAGCTTGTTTTGCCGTCTGCAAACAAAAATACAGATGGAAAAAATCTTTGCCGTCTGCTTTTTTTATTACAGACGGCAAAGTGCACAATTTGCCATCTGTAATTAAAAAGGAAGACGGCAAAGATATTTACCGTCTGTATTAATAAACGCAGACGGCAACACAAACAAACACAACTCGTGGATCGATCTCCTGGATCGATGAAGTGTCACGATCCACACCCCACGATCTAGGATCTCTCTAGCATGCTCGACTCCCCACGTTCTCTCTCCACTACCCATGTGATGCAACCGGCCCCACCTTATCTCTGGCGTAGACGTAGACACCACCCCCACCCGTGATTCCTCTTGCCAGGCACCAACACTCCACCACCAACCACCGCTGCCTCGCAGGACCCGGCCGCCGCTGGCCTCCGCGCGGCTCAGCGCACCGCCGGCCACCGCCTGGAATCCCTACTCCACCGGCCGCCGCCCGGGCGCATGCCTCCGCGCACCTTCGGTGGCCTCCATCCTGCTCCGCACGCCACCGGCGTCCACCTCCCGCAGCCATCCAAGCCTCCTGCCTCCGCTCGTCTGCCCCCGACGCGCGACTCCGGCGGCCTCCGACCGGCCGCCTGCCTCCGCGCGCCTCCGGCCCCGCCACTGTCGTGCTCGGCACTGACTGCCCCGTCCGGCATCGCCCCTCCCTCGCCGCCCCGAGCATCCGCAGGCGGCCCCCCATGGCGCTGCTGGCCCCGGCCCTCCCCCGAAGCCCGAGCAACAGCACACGGCCGGCAATGGCGCCGCCGGCCCCGGCCCTCCCCCTTCGCGCTGTGCAGCCTCACGTGGCGGGCCCTGCTCCCCGTCGCCGCCGGCCTCGACCCCTTCCCCCCTTTGCCCCGGCCATCGTCGCCCCGAGCAGCTGCACGCCGCCGTCCCCATCCCACTGCACCGCAACCTTTTCCATCTCCCTCCAAGAATGCAATTTCCCCGACCACCGCACTTAATTTGTGGCTGTTAGTAATTGTTATTAATTGCTAGGTGCGTGTACCTGCAAAAATTTGATGCTCACTGCCTATTCGTGTAGTTGTATTGATGTTTCATGGGCTCCATTTTTTGTTTCTAATTTTTGTACATTGTGCCACGAATTTATGTGTGAAAAGTGGGTCAGTTGTGCAAAACTATGGCTGTGATGGGTTTGCTAGCGCTGGTGCTTTAGTTTTTTTAATCATGAGACTAAAAAATAGAATACAATCTTTGCCGTCTACTGTTCTGTCCTGATGACGGCAAAGTACATGTTTGACTGACGGCAAAGACCGCGTGCTTTGCCGTCTGGTATTTCCGCCGCAGACGGAAAATTTGTGGTTGGCTGACGGCAAAGACTTTGCCGTCTGCCCGATAAGAAGCTGACGGCAAAGTACTCTTTGCCGACTTTGCCTTTGCCGTCACAGTTTGCCATCAGCCAGGTGACGGCAAAGTCTTTGCCATCTGTATTTCATCTTTGTCGTCTGTACTTGCCTGGCGGCAAACTGTCTGATTCCTGTAGTGGTATCCTGCGTCTATCGCTTATGATGAGACAGTCACGCGCGTGGGTTAATATGAGATGCAATACTCTTATAAAGAATGCAATTTCATCCTCTCCACATGATTCTCAAGAAACAGCAAGCCTAAATGAAGATATTGAATGTTGCTCTGTACCTAAAGAATGCACTTCCCCTACACCACCATCACAGGTGCTTGCTCCAACTTCGCAGTGTAATATGTGGTTACATGTTGCATACGGTGTCTAGCTTGTAATTATTCTAATTAGTGTAAATTGCATCTGCTTAGTTTACACACTATACATGTGAATATGACATGCCTTCCTATTTTTGGTACACACTACATCTATGTGTTAACCTTGTTCATACATGAAACTACCTCTCTTCTGTATCCTGCATCAATCACTTACGATAAGTCGCCTTTATTCGTTGCATATTGCATAGTATTTCTAGCATGTTGCCATGTATTGCTTCTAATTTGGTCAAATACATTTTTTAGGGCACCCTTTTAATTTGGCAGAGTGATATTGGTTTCATCTTTCATATGGTTTCTAGCTTGCATCGATTCTAACAAGTTCAAGCACCTTGTGCTTAGTTTACACTTTAAACATCATACATGTAAATATGTCACGCCGTCCTGTTTTTCATACATATTCCATCCTCCTATCATGCGGCTGCCTTACATGCAAGTATTGTTCGTCAGTATCATGCATCAATGAGTTCTAAAGAGCAAATTTTATACCTTTTGCTTGTGGGTTTGACTTGACAAGGAAAAATCAAGAAAGAGGAAGGAAAAAAGTAAGGAAGGCGATGATGGTGGTCCTCTGCAGCAACGTAAACGGAGCATCTGTACCGATTCTCCTTGTACTGATAGTGCATTACAAGGTCCAAGTCTCCGCTCCCCTACTCCACCATCCAAGGTGCTTGCTCTAACTTGGCAGTGTGATATCATGTTGCATGTTGCACATGGTGTCCAGCTCGTAATGCTCCTAATTAGTGTAAACTGCATCTGCTTAGCTTACACATGATACATGTGAATATGACAAGCTTTCCTGTTTTTGGTACATACTATATCTGTCTATCACACCATGTTCTTACATGAAACTACTCTTGTTGTGTATCCTGCATCAGTCACTTATGATGGGACACCTTTAAGTTGGCAGTGTGATATTGGTTTGCGTCTTGAATATGATTTCTAGCATGTATTGCCTCTAGTTTGATGAACGCCACCTATGACGAGACAGTTTTAACTTGGCAGAGTGATATTGATTGCACCTTCCATATGGTGTCTTGCAGTGTTTCTAATTTGTTGAAGTGCCTTCTGCTTAGTTACCACATCATAGGTGTGAATATGTCAAGCCGTCCATTTTTTCGTACATATTCCATCCTTGTATCATGACTTTGCCTTTCATCAGAGTAGTGTTCGTTAGTATCATGCATGAACGAGTTCTAAAGAGCGAATGATATTCCTTTTTCTTGTCGGTATGACCTCACAATGCAAAATCAATAAAGCTGAAGGAAATTGGCAAGGCATTGGATGATGGTGGTCCTTCCGAGCAACTGAAACGGAGGTTCTCTACAGATTCTACTCTGCCATCCTCCCAACAAGATTCGCAAGACTACGCAAGGCTAGACAGTCAACGTAGTTGTGTAGATGATGAGCACATCTCCCCTACTCCACCATCACAGGCGCTTGCTCTAACTTGGCACTATTATATGTGGTTGCATGTTGTGTATGATGTCTAGCTTGTATTGCTTCTAACTTTGTTGAATTGCATCTGCTTACATTACACATAATGCCTATGAATATGACATGTGCTCCTGTTTCTACATCAGACTACTATTCTTGCATATCCTGCATCAGTCACTTATGATAAGGCACCTTTAAGTCGCCACTGTGATATTGGTTGTGTCTTGCATATGATTTCTAGCATGTACTGCTTCTAATTTGTTGAAACGCCATACAATTTGAACTTGGTAGAGTGATATTGGTTGCATCTTTCATATGGTGTCTAGCTTGCAGTGCTTCTAATTTGTTGAAATGCGTTCTGCTTAGTTACCACATCATAGGTGTGAATATGTCACACCATCCTGTTTTTCATACATATTCCATTCTTGCATCATGTGTTTGCCTTTCATCCGAGTAGTGTTTGTCAGTATCGTGCATGAATGAGTTCTGAAGAGCAAATTTTATTCCTTTTTCTTATCGGTTTGACGTCACAATGCAAAATCATTACAGCTGAAGGAAATTAGTCCGGCAGTGGATGATGGTGGTCCTTCGGAGCAACTCAAACAGGGGGTGTCTACAGATTCTACTCCGCCATCCTCCCAAAAAGATTCGCAAAACAACACAAGGTTGGACAGTCAACGTAGCTGTGTAGATGATGAGCACATCTCCCCTACTCCACCATCACAGGTGTTTGCTCTAACTTGACACTATTATATATGGTTGCATGTTGCGTATGATGTCTAGCTTGTATTGCTTCTAACTTGAATTGCATCTGCTGACTTTACACATAATGCCTGTGAATATGACACATGTTCCTGTTTCTAGAACATACGTGTACATGATGAGCACATATCCCCTACTCCACCATCATAGGTGCTTGCTCTTACTTGGAACTGTTATACGTGGTTGCATTTTCCGTATGATGTCTAGTTTGTATTGCTTCATACTATGTAGAATTGCATCTGCGTAGCTTACAACTTATACCTGCAATGATCACTTACCCATAAGACACATTTAACTTGGGACTGCGATGTAGGTAGCATCTTGCATTGTCTTCTAGCTTGTACTGCTTCTAATTTCTTGAAATGGCACTTACGACGAGACAGTTTTTAACTGATAGAGTGATATTGTTTTCATGTTCATATGGTGCCTAGCTTTCATTTCTTCTAATTTTGTTGAAATGCCTTCTGCTTACTGTTTTTTCATACATATTCCATACTCCTATCATACGTGTGAATATGAAACGCTATCTTTTTTTTGTATATATTCCATCCTCCTATCCTGCGCTTGCCTTACATCAAAGTAGTGTTCGTCTGTATCATGCATCAACTAGTTATGCATAGCTAATTTTATTCATCTTCTAGAAGGAAAAGAGTAAGTTAGGGGATGTTGGTGGTACTCCGCACCGACGCAAACAGAGACTCTCTAGATTTGCCACTGCTACTGCTAATGAAGTTGAAGTCCCAAGTCTACATGATGAGTTCATCTCCCGTACTCCACCATCACAGGTGCTTGCTCTAAGTTGACAGTGTGATAATTGGTTTCATCTTTCACATGTTGTCTAGCCTATATTTCTTCTATTTTGATTAAATTGCACCTGCTGAGTTTATACATTATACATGTGCATATGACATGGCTTTCTGTGTCTATAATACACTGCATCTATCCATCATACAATGTTCTTACATCAAAGAACTTCTGTTGTGTATCCCGCATCAGTAACTCATGATTGGACACTTTTAACATGGTAGTTTGATAGTGGTTGCATCTTGCATTGATTTCTACGTTGTACTGCTTCTAATTTTTCGAATTGCCAATTATGACAAGACACTTTCAACTTGGCAGAATAATATTGGTTGCATCTTTCATATGGTGTCTAGCTTGCGTTAGTTCTATCTTCTTGAAAATCCTTCTGCTTAGTTTGCACATCGTAGCTGTGAATATGTCATGCCGTCCTGTTTTTCTTACATATTCCATCGTCATACGGTTGTCTTACATCAAAGTATTGCTTGTCTGTATCATGCATCAATGAGTTCTGAAGAGTGATTTTATTCTTTTGTGTTGTGGGTACAGCTTGACATGGCAAAGTCAAAAAAGAGCAAGGAAAATAATATAGTAGGGAGTGCTGTTACTCGTCGGGTGAAATGGAAAAGGTTCTGCCATCGAGATTCCGCTAGTACTTATAGTGCAGTAGAAGGTCCAAGTCCACCGACTAAATCTACAAACATAGTATCACCTGCTCCACCAGCTGCAGCATCCGCTTCAACTGTACCAGCATCTCAACTAGTTACTCGTTCGTTTGCTCCGGAACTGGCTAGTTCCCAAGATGCCTTCACACCTAACACTACTTCCGAAGCACTGCTGACACAACAGGACTTGGCAAGATCAGATGAACCTCATGAGCATCAACACCAAGACGGTACCTGACCGAGTCAAGTTGCAGTTGCATGCTCCTTTATATGTACTCTCACAGTTTGATGTACACTAACACTTTCCATATTCGTTGTTGAACTAGCACCACGGCACAAGCGGAAACAGACATCAGGGATAATGCTTGACCAATTAACAAAATCTAAAGGAGGAAGAATGGATATCCATTTTGAGGAAGGTTTAAGAAGGCCACATGATGCTACAGAGTCACCCAAGTTAGTATCAGAGATAGCCGTTGCCGTTAGGTGTCATGCACGTATCCACCAAACATGGATCCAGTACAGGAATGAGAATGACAATACCCAGTTTAACACCTTCCTTGACCATTTATCCGTAAGTAATGTTATTCGTTGCAATTAGTAATATAGTCTTGCTCTACCCCATACTTTCTAGCTTCCTCCTAATAAGACTCACATTCTTTTTTCAACAGATGAGGTTCAAGTTGGATCCGAAAGATGATGCAACTAAACAAGCATGCACTCACATTTTTTAGTCTGCTCTGCGACAGTATCGGTACCACCTTAGAAAATCTCACATTGAAGGCAAGGCTAACAATGAAATCACCCAAACATCTCCAGCGGAATATATTATAGATGAAGACTAGACAGCCCTCATTAAACACTGGTCTGATCCAAAGTATCAGGTAGGCTATATGTATTTGATCAGACCACATATTGAACTTGTATTTATGTATGTGCCTTACAAGTGTATCTTCTTCTAGGCTAACTGTTTGAAGAACAAAAACAACCGTTCTAAAGTGAAATTTCAACAGACAACAAGATCTCATAGCTATATTGCACACTTCGAGACTCTTGTAAATAGCTGCTACTTCCTTCCTTTTTTGTGCCATATTATCGTATCTATATTGACTTGTCCAAATACAGAGGAAAGCCCGTGCGGACCAAAAAGAACCTGAACCGAATGCCGTGCAAATCTACAAGGATTGCCACACCAGCAAGATGAAGGGCATGAGCACACCAGTTCAAGCCGCTGTTGTAAGTCCTTTCTCCTCCTGCCTTGAACTGATTGGTATTGTGATGTGTTCATTTAACTATTTGGTTTGCAGCCAATGTCAGTTACTCTGTTCACTTTTATACACAGTTGTCTTAACGTATCATTTCACCTTACATGGTTTAAAAGAGATGAAGGATATTCTTTTGGTCTTGATCTGTAATCTAGTTGTTATGTTCACGTGCGCACACAATGATAAAATAGCCTGCTTGTTTTATATCTGTTTGCCCATGATATGAATGATGTCATACTATGTTCATCCTACTTTAAACCATGTCTCTTTATCCTTAGATGTCAATGAATGTGAGGAAATATACAATACAACAGGCATGCTACATGGACATATGTTCTGAAAGTGATTTTATTATGTAGTTGGCACTACAATACATGCTAATGTATTACAGTAGTTCACCAAAATAAATTATGTATAAACGTTTAACCTACTTTGTTTGTCTTTATCTCATTAGTAACTTATCTGGTACACTAATCTACAAGTTCAAACTTTCAGGAAGCTATGGAACAAATGATTGAACAGCCACAACCACCTGAAGGTGACGAGGCTACTACAGGCACAATGTCACCTCTTGCTGCAGTGCGTGAGTATCTCTCCACTAACAGTGCAAAAAGCACCTTCCTGCGTAATTCTGGGTTGGTTGTCAAGGTAACCTCGTCCAAATCGCCTACTGAACAAAATCTTCCTCCTAGACAGAGTGATATATCTGTGCTCCAGACAAAAGTCCAATCCCTAATGGACGTTGTTTCGGAAACAAGAATAGTGGTTGAGAAATGTCGTCAAGATATGAATGGTTTTGAAACCAGACTATCAGACATTCGCTTCGTTATTCAAGAGCAATGGCGGAAAAAAGGTGGAGATCGTCCTGCTCCATCAGATTTTACAACCTGAAACATTAGCATTCAGGTCAAATGATCTGTGCTTCTATACATCTGATGGTGGTTTTATCTGGAAGGACTGTAAACTTTATGCCAATAGGCCTTTTATTGTATGGTTGCAATTTATTTTGTTGTGATACAACATTTATGATGCTGCCACAGGCTGCAGTAATTACGACGCTCTTTTTGTATAGTGTAGGTTTATCTTAGTAATGTATTCGGCCGAAAGCTTCGTAGGAGCCCAACATGCCAACATTTGTCGGGCCCATTCCAATTGGGCTAAAAACGATTACGGGCCGAAATTTGCATGTAGCCCACTAAAAATATCTGGGCATAAATCAGCATAAGTTTCATATTTTTCTGGTAGGCCTGTGCCCATAGTGGGCCTTTAACAGGCCCAAACATAATTTGGGCCCTCAGCAAAAATAGGCCGTTTACAGGTGTAAATGTCTTGAGCCCGTAAAAAACATGGGCCTTTAATAGACCCAAAGTGAGATTGGGCCCTAATTGTGCCAAATAACCCACTGGACTTAGCAGGCTGAAATGGTGGCCCATTTACAATGCGGATATTTGATAGGCCGAAATTCGGACGGGCCGTAAATGCGCCGACCTAATACACGGGCCTTTAATAGGCCAGAACTTTGGTCGGGCTAGATTATCGTCATTTTTATATGGGCCGTTAATGGGCCCGATATGACGTTGGGCCACATATGGCCCATGGTTTACGTCCGGCGTTAACACGCCGAATATGACAACAAGCCGAAAGTGGCCCAAATCTATAGTGGGCCTCTAACAGGACGAATGTCAGACATGGCCGAATATTACCCAAATCCTTCATGGTCGTTTATGGGCTGAAAGTTTTGATGGCCTGTAAATGGGCCCAAATGAAGCCGGACCTTTAACAGGCCGGAAATAAACCGGGCCGTAATTTGGCCCAATTACTTAGAGGACTGTTAACGGGCCAGAAGTGACCATGGGCCACATTGATGACAAGTTTAGGACAGGCCGTTGATGGGTCGATTTGACAGAGAATGTTGGGCCTTTTGCTAGGCCGGCCCATTATGGTCTGCAAAATCTTGTGGGCCTTTAGCTAGGTCGGCCCATTATGGTCCGCAAAATCTTGCGGGCCTTTAGCTAGGCCAGCCCATTATGTTCTGCAAAATTATGTGGGCCTTTAGCTGGGCCGGCCCATTATGGTCCGCTAAATTTTGTGGGCCTTTAGCTGGGCCGACCCATTATGGTCCGCTAAATCTTATGGGCCTTCGGTTGGGCCGACCCATTTAAACTTTGTGGGCCACTTTTGGGCTGGTCCATGTGTCAACATATCATAAGCCCATCTCGATCACTGGATGAGTGACAGTTGTGCCAATGCGGAGCTGACGCGTGGATCCATCAGCCAATGAGAATTTTACACGTGGAAAATCGGCATTGGTCGTGGCTGTTAACGGGTTATCGTATCCAAAATTCGACCCGATAGCTTAACGGCGTTCCGTTATGGTGGATGCCACGTTTCGGTTACCCTTGGCGAAAGCACTTCTGTGATGCGCAATTTATCGTCATGGAAGTGGACACTTCTATGATGATAATTTTGGTAATGTCATCGAACACTTCTACGACAGCATAGGTATGGCTATCTTGATTCTGTCATAAAATCGTCATGGATGTGCATGCATGAAAGACAACGAAACCTACTGTGACAAACACGTATCATCACGGAAGTGTATTTTTTTGTAGTGATATGACAGAGAACCTGGGCCGACATGACTAGTCGTAAACCCAAGGTGGCACAAACTTACAGAAATAGGCATACATGACGCAGCAACGAACGTGTCAATCATCAACGTATGAACCCAAGTCGTAGCAAGCTACAAGGACTTAAAGGATCAACACGTGACATTTCCCCGAAGGGACAGACACTGGAACAAAGAAGGACACTTGCCGGCCAGCCTAAGTGTTCCGGAGCAGTAGCAAGCTACCATGGCTCAGTGAAACCCTTAGGAGACATTTTCCCATAAGAGAGGCTACAACGTATAAACAACTAGGTTGTCGGATCCCACACATAGCAATACACATTACACGTACGCATAACATGCAAGTACGTGTTGTACAACATGGCATCACAACATAACTCAACAACTCATATAGATAAAGACAAAGAGGAGTCATCATAGCATTTATTACAAACAGGTGTCACATGACCCAACATTGAGAGCATACAAGCAACAAGCGGAAGCATTACATGTCTGAGTACATACATCTAGAAATGAAAAAGGCCGAAGAGCCTGAAAATCTACAACATCCGATCAAGATCATAGCTGAGGTACAAGCTACTTGTCAAAGTCCACGTAAACTAGTAAGACTGATGTCTTTGCTGCAAAAACTTACATCAGATCCTATCATACATGCATTGGTATGAAGAAGGTAATATGGGGTTTAGTTGCAGCAAGCCAGCTTTGGCTCAGTGGCTATCATGTTCTATAACTACGAGTAACTTCTCTGAGGTGAGGCAGTGCACACGAGTCCACTAATCACCACATGATTCACTACTATGGATTCATCCCCATCTCCCTACGAGAAAGCCATCCATAGCACTCACACCTGTCTTGAGCATTTTAGAGTATCCACTTCAAGTTGTCTATGTACCACGTAAGCATCCAAGAAGTCCATAACCGCGGACCCGGCTATTCGAATAGATCATGATAACCCTGTAGGGGTGTACTTCTTCAGACACGCCCTCGCCACTTACCGCCGTGTACATGTCATGTATCTCGGCAACCATCAAGTGGAAGCCTGGCGAGGGTCTCGACCACGACCTGACTAACCACACAAGACTCTAGTCCAGGTTTATCGCCTATTCGGGTTCTATCCGCAAGGGAGTCCAGCCGAGGTTTCCATAACGGCCCCAAACGATGTGTGCAGGGTTCCCGAGCCCATCATCCGGTTGCCACTCGGTACACCAGGCAACGTGTGCCTATTTTGTGCCAAGCCCACACTGCCGGGTACCACTTGGTAGAAAAATAACACTACCTACAAACACCAGAAATGTGACGCCTAGATAATCAAGCTACAGTAACCTCTGCTAATGATGCCACGTCACTTCGATTACTGTCGCTAATCCCACGTTAGTTCGAAACCGATTAAAATTCAAATTCAAAATTTGGCAAACAACAAAAGTTTTCAAAAATTAAAACAAAAATGTTCGAGGTGTGCAAATAAATACTTAGGAGTTATGGTGTGGGACCCATGCTTTTATAAAGGACCCAAATACTTAAAACGAATTGAAACAGAAAAGAAAATAAATAAAGAAAGGAAAATACAAAAACAGGAAACACAAAAAAAAACACACAAGGAACCCCCCCCCTCGCTGGGCCTTGGCCCAGCTAGGCCATCAGGCCAGCCCACCCGCGCCGAACCCCCGGGCTACTAACCGCCCCACCACCAAACCCTAGCGCCGCAACCGCCCACTCGCGCCCCCGCAACCCCTCTCGCTCATCGCTCCTCCCCCCCACAAACGGATCTGGATCGGGGGGCAACAGCCGCTCCCGACCCCATCGCCGCGATGCCGCATCGCCTCGCCCTCGTCCATCGCCGCCCGGACTCCCTCGCCGGCCTGCCTCCCCGTCGAACCGTCGTCCTCGTCCTCCTCCTCGAGCCCGCATACGCACATCTGCAGGGCCCGGTGAGCCGCCGTCCCTCCTTTTCCTCCTTGCCTGAAGACGTTCGCTGCGCGCGTGACATGCCCGCCTGCTCGACGCAGTGCCCGCCCGATCTTGCTCGCCGTGCCACGCCCGCTAGCCCCGCCGCGAGCATGCCCCACTCCTCGCGACCATCACCGCGCCACCGTCACCCGCACCTCGCGTCCACGGCCACATGCACGCGCTCGTTCATGCGCCGCCCCGCGCCACTCCTACTCCGTCGCGGCCACCCTCCGCCGTGCGCTGCCCGGCTCCCTCCGTTGCGCCTGCGACCCTCCTCCTTGCCGCGCTCCCACGCCCGCCGGCGTGCACCACAGCCTGCTGCTGTAGCTGCTGCTCGCGTGTTGCTGCTCCACGGCGCGCGCTCGCTTGCTCCCTTGCCTGCTGATTGCTGCGGCGCCGCCGCTGCCTTTCCCCACTGCAGCTGCTGGCCTCGTCGCCGGCCACCGCGAGTCCCCTGCCCCTCGCCGTGTGCTGCTCCCCGCGGCACCCGCACGCCCGAAGCGCCTGCAGCGTCCAAACGGACCGGGCGCTTGCGCTCTACACCCACACCCGTTCGCCCGATCCGTTAGGCCCCTATGGGCCTATGACAAAGGAGTCCCACCCCGCAGAACGTTTCCAAAAAAAAGGATTTTAAAAAAATAGTAATAATAATAATAATATATAAGTAATAAATAAAAATAAACTTAACTAATTAATTAATTAACTAAATTAATTAAGTTAATTAATCCTAGTTAATTAATCTAATTAATCTGTTAGTTTAATTAAACAGTAGTTGGTTTAGCCTAACCCTAATTAAGTCTAAACACTGTATGACAGGTGGGTCCCACTTGACCCACTGGTCAACCTGGCCAGTCAACTCTGTTGACTGCTGACGTCAGCATGACATCATGCTGATGTCATTAACCCATTTTCGAATTAATTTAAATCTTTAATTAAATTCTAGAAATTAATAAAATCTTTAGAAAATCATATCTTTTAATCCATAACTCGGATTAAAATATTTTCAACATGAAAGTTGCTCAGAACGACGAGACAAATCCGGATACGCAGCCCGTTCGTCCGCCACACATGCCTAACCGATCGAACTCGCAACTTTCCCCCTCCGGATCACCTGTCCGAAAACGCGAAACACCGGGGATACTTTCCCGGATGTTTCCCCCCTTCACCGGTATCACCTACTACCGCGTTAGGGCACACCGAACACCGTGTATTGTCTTGTTACGCTTTGTGATGCTTTGATTGCTCTATTATTTATTGTGTTCCCTCTCCGCTACTTCTTTCCGGTAGACCCCGAGACTGCCGGCGACCCCCAGTTCGACTACGGCGTTGACGACCCCTCTCTCTTGCCAGAGCAACCAGGCAAGCCCCCCCCCCCTTGATCACCAGATATCGCCTATTCTCCTCTATACTGCTTGCATTAGAGTAGTGTAGCATGTTACTGCTTTCCGTTGATCCTATTCTGATGCATAGCCTGACATTGTTGCTACATCTGTTGATACCTTACCTGCAATCCTAAATGCTTAGTATAGGATGCTAGTTTATCATCATTGGCCCTACATTCTTGTGAGTCTGCCTTGCTATACTATCGGGCCATGATCACTTGGGAGGTGATCACGGGTATATACTATACATACATACATACTATACAGATGGTGACTAAAGTCGGGTCAGCTCGAGGAGTACCTGTAAGTGATTCTGATGAGGGGGCTGAAAGGACAGGTGGCTCCATCCCGGTAGAGGTGGGCCTGGGTTCCCGACGGCCCCCGACTGTTACTTTGTGGCGGAGCGACAGGGCAGGTTGAGACCACCTAGGAGACAGGTGGGCCTGGCCCTGTTCGGCGTTCGCGGATACTTAACACGCTTAACGAGATCTAGGTATTTGATCTGACTCTGGCCATTTGGTCTATACGCACTAACCATCTACGTGGGAGTAGTTATGGGTATCCCGACGTTGTGGTATCAGCCGAAGCCTTCTTGACGTCAGCGACGGAGCGGCGCGCGCCAGGTTGGACTGCGTTAATGCAACTTCCTTTGTAATGGAGGTTGCTAGGTCTGCCCACCAGCCGCGTACGCAACGTGCAGGTGTGCAATGGGCGATGGGCCCAGACCCCTGCGCGCATAGGATTTAGACTGACGTGTGACCTCTCTGTTGTGCCTAGGTGGGGCTGCGACGCGTTGATCTTTCAAGGTCGGGCATGACCCAGGAAAGTGTGTCCGGCCAAATGGGATCGAGCGTGTTGGGTTATGTGGTGCACCCCTACAGGGAAGTTAATCTATTCGAATAGCCGTGTCCCTCGGTAAAAGGACGACCCAGAGTTGTACCTTGACCTTATGATAACTAGAACCGGATACTTAATAAAACACACCCAGACAAGTTCCACAGACAACCCGGTGATCGCTTTTCCACAGGGCAATGAGGAGAGGATCACCGGGTAGGATTATGCTATGCGATGCTACTGGAGATGCTACTTGGAGATGCTACTTGGAGGACTTCAATCTAATCTCTTCTACATGCTGCAGGACGGAGGCTGCCAGAGGCGTAGTCTTCGATAGGACTAGCTATCCCCCTCTTATTCTGGCATTCTGTAGTTCAGTCCACTGATATGGCCTCCTTACACATATACCCATGCATATGTAATTTAGTTCCTTGCTTGCGAGTACTTTGGATGAGTACTCACGGTTGCTTTCTCCCCCCTTTTCCCCCTTTCTTTTCTTTCTGGTTGTCGCAACCAGATGCTGGAGCCCAGGAGCCAGACGCCACGGTCAACGTCGACTACTACACTGGAGGTGCCTACTACTACGTGCAGGCCGCTGACGACGACCAGGAGTAGTTAGGAGGATCCTAGGCAGGAGGCCTGCGCCTCTTTCGATCTGTATCCCAGTTTGTGCTAGCCTTCTTAAGGCAAACTTGTTTAACTTATGTCTGTACTCAGATATTGTTGCTTCCGCTGACTCGTCTATGATCGAGCACTTGTATTCGAGCCCTCGAGGCCACTGGCTTGTATTGTGATGCTTGTATGACTTATTTATGTTTTAGAGTTGTGTTGTGATATCTTTCCGTGAGTCCCTGATCTTGATCGTACACATTTGTGTGCATGATTAGTGTACGATTGAATCGGGGGCGTCACAAGTTGGTATCAGAGCTGACTGCCTGTAGGAATCCCCCTTCCAACTCCTTGGCCGAAGTCAAGTCTAGACTTTACAAAACTTTTACTAACATGGCTGTGCGGCCCATGGGCCCACGTCACCATTGGGTGGTAGTAGGATCTTTTACTCCTTGATCTATACTCTGGGACTCTAACCTCTCCCCTATTCGGGTTAAATGATTTTGCTAAAAGGACTAACTTTAGGCTCTTGAAAGACTTTCTCCCGGAGAGCGCCTCACTCCAGTTGATCGCTTGCTGCGCCAGAAGATTCTGAAGATACTCTCTGATGTTTTCCCGAGACCCTTGTGCCCTTCGCCCTTGCAATCCCTTCCATCGATAAATCCTTATGGATAAATACTTACACCTGTCCTTCTTACTTTGATTCCCAGCTGCTCTTGTTATTACAAGATGCATCGGATTATTCTTCGACTTTTAATAATCTCTTCAGTCACTGCCTTACAGATCTTGCCACCTGAATACCCCTACGGATAAATTCCTTGCATTTATCGAGTATTCGCTCATTCCCAGTTGTTCAGGTTTTTCACAAAAGTCTTTGAAATACTACCCGATCTTCCGGTAGTCCTTCTGCAAATACTTGTCTGCTAGCAGTTTGGACAATTCCATTTAACTAACAATAACCATTAAAATCTTGTGATTAACATTCTGTTCGTGTTGATTCAACATGTGTGTAAATGCACACAATCATCAGTTATTCCCTGGAAATTTCCTTCCGACTCAGACATCATTTTAAACGTGAGCTGGTTCTCAAGCAATCCAATTGTCGTCGATTGTACCCTAAGCCTATTCAACTTATCCATCCTTAATCAGAGTTTTTTCCTCTGAGCCCTTGATTTGGAGATCATAAAATTTCTTTGCATTAAGCTTTGAATTAGTCAGTTGTTTCTATAACCCGATGCCAGGGCATTCCTTCTTCCTTTGATGGAGTACGGATACTCACATCAGCCCCGTTGTGGACCGCCATACCCATTGCTAGGTTATTATCCGACATTGTCCTTCACAACCAAAATTCTTGTGAGTTCTTTACCTGATAAATAATGCCCTTGGTAAATTGTATCATCTGCTTGGCCAACCATGCTCTGCTTCCGAGCTGGTGATATTTACTATTGAAGCTTGTGGTATATGTTTCCACGATACCCTAACGGGTTGAACCTATGCCTTCCTTTATATGTGTGAACTCAGAAGTTTTCACGAGTCATACTCATCTGGTATTTCACCAGGTAAAACTTTCAACACTAATGCCTTTATCAAAGCGAAAAGTGAATGGAAGGTTGTACATTGAAGAAGTGGGAGTCGACCTTGAACCTTGCATTCATGCCCAGGGACACGATGTATAACTTATCATTGAAGCTGCTCGTAAAAATAATTACCCCCTTATTATAAGTTCATCTTGTATCCGTGGTTCGATCTTTTATGATCATGGATTCCGACCATGTTCTCCTTTAAATACCATTTCTCGTGCAAGTTTAAGCACCTGTCTTCTGCATAGCAATACCCCAGCCCAACCTCTACTTTGATCTGTCGTCGAGTATTACCCCCTGGTAACCCGAGAATATCAAAGAACTGTGTTACTTCCTGCGAGTCTTCATCTAGTATTGCTTCTCACCGATCTAGGATCCCCCCAGGTTCTGAGTTATTAGTCACTTGAGAACACTGATAAGTGAATCACTTCCGCACTCCGATTCAACAACTCTAAGTAATTCTTGTTGCTTACGAGTTTAATAATCCTTCTAGTCATTCCTAGCCTTATCGGTTATATCATCATCGTGCAAACTTTTAACTGTGCTACCTGGTCCTTCTTCCCGGAGCACCACTTTCGATGATGAGCTAAGCTTATGTCGATCTTCCTTGTCTTATCGTTTCACCTCAAATGGCAAGCTTGATTCCTAGTGGGTGTTGTATCCGTAGTTCTAATAATCTTTTGATGCATCAGTCCTTCTGCTTGAGCAGTCGCTGTTCGATTGCTTCTTGGTGGGGCCTCTCGACAAAATTGTCGTGATCATCATCAACATTTTGGGCTCTTCCAGAATATCAATCAAATTCATGATGAGAATTACCATCCTTGCCCCTCGATGATTGTGTTATCATCGACAACATTCTTGCCTTCCCACAACACAAACTTGTTCATGTTATAATTGCAACTTGTTATCCAGCTTGTATGATGTTCCACCTTGAAGTATTAATGTCCTTTATGACAAGGATGTTGTGAGGATTGCTCTACCTCTTAAAAATTCTTGGTATATTGAGGCTTCTCACTATCACCATTTTTTCTTGGTCCTCGTGTTGATTCCAACCGGTGTACCAACAAGTGAATGGTGCTGTTTGGATTCTGCCCTTCTAGCAACCCTATTACCTTGAAGTTAATGGTCAGCCGTTCATTCTTAGACTATTGATTATTGAATCACCATTCTGACATTGGTCGTGCAACCCTACCCATATTTCGGGCACACCTTTCAACCAATGTTTAATTGTGTATGTTTTCCTCGAGCATACATCATTATATCTTTTGTTTTGACAAATGTTATATCCTTGTTCACATACTTGTGGAAATACATCTTTTTGGAAACCTCGATGAATTGTCGCTGAGTTCATCAGCTACCACCTTATCCCTTCATTGGTTTAATGGTGAGCTCCTATTTCGGAACTTGCTGCCATAGTTCATTTCCCGAGAATCTTACAATGACATCTCGTCAATCTGTGTTGCACCTTTCTTCTCAGGCATCCTAAGTCTGAGTTATCCTAACACCAATCAAATCTGAATCTCGGTCAGATATGGTGGTTGGAACATATTTCCAGGAGTTATAACATCTTTATATGACCCGGTAAGGTGATGTCATGCCTAGCACACCTGGCCGGAGGACTTATGGTTATAGTTCATCCTTTTTAGCAAGGTTATCCATTCTTCCATGAGGAAAGTGTATGACTTATTCTACAAGTTGTTCCTGATGGATCCTTTTTGTTTCCAAAGTCTGATTTTCACCTGTTGACCATGTCAATGCTATCTCGAAGCATGTCTATGGTACTCCGTTCTTCAACTAGAACATTTGAAGCCCAATGCTAATTGTTTCTTGCTGAACTATCCAAACACCGTTGTATGGACAATGTCATGAAAAATTCTCTCCCCTCACCTAGAGGCTTTTCTACTTAATATCATGTCATGGTTATCATGATCTGCTTGTCCTTGGGAAGGATATACCCCCTGAAATATCTGATAATCCTATTTTTCCTTTCCATTACTTGGTTTACCCTTTCTGGTGATCATTATGGTCTAAGCAGTATTAATTCCCTGCTTATGTAGACCCCTCGTGTACAATTCTGTCAGTAAGACCCTGTTACTATTGTTGACGACATTTCGGTAGCCACCGATGGACGAGGACCTTGCCTACTGGCCCGCCTCGTTCAACGAGCAGGAAAATGGTTCTCTTTCTCCCTCGCCCTTGGTATCGATGTTGTTGCCGACATAACTGACATGCTAACCCGTGACATGCCTTACTATCGTGACCGTGCAAGATGTCGGCCTCCTTCATACTTTCAACCACATGGTGGGCCCATAACCCATAGTTCCACAGGATCGAAACCTGACTCCCATGTACACCCCCTGTCCCCAAGGTTGTTCCTCGCGCGTGACCTCGTATGTAACTCACGAGCCACCTTCAGGTCTGATATCGGACACAATACTTATTCCTGTTGTTTTGACCCTTTCACGCCCTATAACAGGCATCGAACGATTGCCTGCCCGCTCGAAACTACCCAGGTTACCTCCTTACTTTGCTCTCGATAATTTCTTAAGATTCGATTCGGGAGTTACTTTCCGCCACCTTCCTCGATGTTGTCGACCCGATAGTCAACCTTGCCGACGTCCATTCTCCCAGAATGCCCACCCTTTATTATTTCGTAAGTACGATGGAGTTCCTAAAGAAAGGGCGCCGACTTCATCATGATGACCTGAAGCAGAGAAATGAAGACAACAATGTATTGGACCGGCCTCTTCGAGAAGAGCAAGCCAGGATGAAAAGATCCGTTAGAATGTCGTAACCTATTCTTCCCCCTTACTTCCCCTCTTAAATCTCGGGACGAGATTTCTTGTAGTAGAGGAGAATTGTGACGCCCGGATAATCAAGCTATAGTAACCTCTGCTAATGATGCCACGTCACTTTGATTACTGTCGCTAATCCCGCGTTAGTTCGAAACCGATTAAAATTCAAATTCAAAATTTGGCAAACAACAAAAGTTTTCAAAAATTAAAACAAAAATGTTCGAGGTGTGCAAATAAATACTTAGGAGTTATGGTGTGGGACCCATGCTTTTATAAAGGACCCAAATACTTAAAACGAATTGAAACAGAAAAGAAAATAAATAAAGAAAGGAAAATACAAAAACAGGAAACACAAAAAAACACAGAAGGAACCCCCCCCCCCCTCGTTGGGCCTTGGCCCAGCTAGGCCATCAGGCCAGCCCACCCGCGCCGAACCCCCGGGCTACTAACCGCCCCACCACCAAACCCTAGCGCCGCAACCTCCCACTCGCGCCCTGCAACCCCTCTCGCTCATCGCTCCTCCCCCCCACAAACAGATCTGGATCGGGGGGCAACAGCCGCTCAAGACCCCATCGCCGCGACGCCGCATCGCCTCGCCCTCGTCCATCACCGCCTGGACTCCCTCGCCGGCCTGCCTCCCCGTCGAACCGTCGTCCTCGTCCTCCTCCCCGAGCCCGCGTACGCACATCTGCAGGGCCCGGTTAGCGGCCGTCCCTCCTTTTCCTCCTTGCCTGAAGACGTTCGCTGCGCGCGTGACATGCCCGCCTGCTCGACACAGTGCCTGCCCGATCTTGCTCGCCGTGCCACGCCCGCTAGCCCCGCCGCGAGCATGCCCCACTCCTCGCGACCATCACCGCGCCACCGTCACCCGCACCTCGCGTCCACGGCCACATGCACGCGCTCGCTCATGCGCCGCCCCGCGCCACTCCTACTCCGTCGCGGCCACCCTCCGCCGTGCGCTGCCTGGCTCCCTCTGTTGCGCCCGCGACCCTTCTCCTTGCCGCGCTCCCGCGCCTACCGGCGCGCACCACAGCCTGCTGCTGTAGCTGCTGCTCGCGTGTTGCTGCTCCGCGGCGCGCGCTCGCTTGCTCCCTTGCCTGCTGATTGCTGCTGCGCCGTCGCTGCCTTTCTCCACTGCCGCTGCTGGCCTCGTCGCCGGCCACCGCGAGTCCCCTGCCCCTCGCCGTATGCTGCTCCCCGCGGCACCAGCACGCCCGAAGCGCCTGCAGCGTCCAAACGGACCGGGCGCTTGCGCTCTACACCCGCACCCGTTCGCCCGATCAGTTAGGCCCCTATGGGCCTATGACAAAGGGGTCCCACCCCGCAGAACGTTAGGGCACACGGAACACCGCGTATTGTCTTGTTACGCTTTGTGATGCTTTGATTGCTCTGTTATTTATTATGTTCCCTCTCTGTTACTTCTTTCCGGTAGACCCCGAGACTGCCGGCGACCCCCAGTTCGACTACGGCGTTGACGACCCCTCTCTCTTGCCAGAGCAACCAGGCAAGCCCCCCCCTTGATCACCAGATATCGCCTATTCTCCTCTATACTGCTTGCATTAGAGTAGTGTAGCATGTTACTGCTTTCCGTTGATCCTATTCTGATGCATAGCCTGACATTGTTGCTACATTTGTTGATACCTTACCTGCAATCCTAAATGCTTAGTATAGGATGCTAGTTTATCATCATTGGCCCTACATTCTTGTGTGTCTGCCTTGCTATACTATCGGGCCGTGATCACTTGGGAGGTGATCACGGGTATATACTATACATACATACATACTATACAGATGGTGACTAAAGTCGGGTCAGCTCGAGGAGTACCCGCAAGTGATTCTGATGAGGGGGCTGAAAGGACAGGTGGCTCCATCCCAGTAGAGGTGGACCTGGGTTCCCGACGGCCCCTGACTGTTACTTTGTGGCGGAGCGACAGGGCAGGTTGAGACCACCTAGGAGACAGGTGGGCCTGGCCCTGTTCGGCGTTCGCGGATACTTAACACGCTTAACGAGATCTAGGTATTTGATCTGAGTCTGGCCATTTGGTCTATATGCACTAACCATCTATGCGGGAGTAGTTATGGGTATCCCGACGTCGTGGTATCAGCCGAAGCCTTCTTGACGTCAGCGACGGAGCGGCGCGCGCCGGGTTGGACTGCGTTAACGCAACTTCCTTTGTAATGGAGGTTGCTAGGTCTGCTCACCGGCCGCGTACGCAACGTGCAGGTGTGCAATGGGCCCAGACCCCTGCGCGCATAGGATTTAGACTGACGTGTTGACCTCTCTATTGTGCCTAGGTGGGGCTACGACGTGTTGATCTTCCGAGGCCGGGCATGACCAAGGAAAGTGTGTCCGGCCAAATGGCATCGAGCGTGTTGGGTTATGTGGTGCACCCCTGCAGGGAAATTAATCTATTCGAATAGCCGTGTCCCTCGGTAAAAGGACGACCCGGAGTTGTACCTTGACCTTATGATAACTAGAACCGGATACTTAATAAAACACACCCAGACAAGTTCCACAGACAACCCGGTGATCGCTTTTCCACAGGGCAACAAGGAGAGGATCGCCGGGTAGGATTATGCTATGCGATGCTACTGGAGATGCTACTTGAAGATGCTACTTGGAGATGCTACTTGGAGGACTTCAATCTACTCTCTTCTACATGCTGCAAGACGGAGGCTGCCAGAGGCGTAGTCTTCGATAGGACTAGCTATCCCCCTCTTATTCTGGCATTCTGCAGTTTAGTCCACTGATATGGCCTCCTTACACATATACCCATGCATATGTAATGTAGTTCCTTGCTTGCGAGTACTTTGGATGAGTACTCACGGTTGCTTTCTCCCCCCTTTCCCCCCTTTCTTTTCTTTCCGGTTGTCGCAACCAGATGCTGGAGCCCAGGAGCCAGACGCCATGGTCGACGACGACTACTACACTGGAGGTGCCTACTACTACGTGCAGGCCGCTGACGATGACCAGGAGTAGTTAGGAGGATCCCAGGCAGGAGGCCTGCGCCTCTTTCGATCTGTATCCCAGTTTGTGCTAGCCTTCTTAAGGCAAACTTGTTTAACTTATGTCTGTACTCAGATATTGTTGCTTCCGCTGACTCGTCTATGATCGAGCACTTGTATTCGAGCCCTCGAGGCCCCTAGCGTGTATTATGATGCTTGTATGACTTATTTATGTTTTAGAGTTGTGTTGTGATATCTTTCCGTGAGTCCCTGATCTTGATCGTACACATTTGCGTGCATGATTAGTGTACGATTGAATCGGGGGCGTCACAAGAAACTAGTTGCGACTCCTGGAAAGAGATCAAGTCGGTTAATAAGCCGAGAGGGGTCGAGTTACTGGAACCCAATGTTTGGTAGTAACTAGTCATTGGACAACATACACAGAACTCGGTGCTTATGGACTGTTCCAGTGAGACAACCCACCATGTACTCCTACATGGCCTCTCACCGTTAGCTTTTACCAAATCGTGTCCACACACATAACCCTCAGCATCAGAACATAGCACCGCACTCCAATTCATTCCCAATGAATCAGACCTGACACACTCTAAGAAATAGAAGGCATGACATGGTATGAACACAGCAATGGCTTCAATCAACTCCTACACATGCTTGTGGGTTTCAACTAATTATTGTGGCAATGACAGGTCATGCAGAGGAATGGGTTCAACTACCGCAGCACAAAGTAGCAGTTGAATCGTTGATGTCCTAATGCAATAACAAAGAGCAGGAGCGAGACAGTAGGATTGTATCGGAATGAACAGGGGGGGTTTGCTTGCCTACTAGATCAACAGGGGCACTGCTCCTCAGACAGGTACTCTGGAACGGTCTTCGGAGCAGGACCTATCGAGAAGGAATGGTGTCGACAATCAAAACACAAGCATATGCAACAATATGATGCTTGATCATGGCATGTATATGTGATGTTGTTTGAGCTACTGCAGCTAGCATTCATTTGGTTGAAGTCCATTTGAACCAAAGGTTCGAATGCAACTCCAAAATAAGTCTTTATAAATGCCATTGATATGTTTTCACTTATACAATAGGTATAAGTTGGTTTGTCATGCATGAAACTAGTACAGATGGATAGATTGAATTTTTCTGATGATTTTCCATATATAATTTATTTCAATCTGAGCTACGCTTAAATTTCTATGAATTTTGAAGTTTATAACAACTTCTGGATTTTCATGATTTATTTTAAAACCAGAAAAGAATTTCTTGCGTCAGCAGTGCGTCATGCTTGCGTAAGCAAGTCAACAACACTGACTGGGTCAAACCTGACGTGTGGGTCCCATGTGTCAGTGACTGTGGCTAATCCTAATTTAAATTAAACCAAAACTTGCTTAGTTAACAGGGCTGACCCCACACGTCAGTGACCCAGGGTGGTCAAACCCTAGTAAGACGGGGTCAAACACAGTTAACCGGGGCTAACCCCACTGGCGCCTCAACGACGGCGAGGCCATACGCGGCGGCGGGCTAGGGGATTGCATCTCCAGCGACCAATTGGGTGGCGGAGACCATCTGCGAGGCGTTGGTGCTCGCGCGCATCTGGTGCCCTCCATTTCACCGGAGACGGCCTAGATCGACAGTGGCGACCACTTTGGTGGTGGCCGGAGTTCGACGGGGAGGGGAGAGGGGGCTACGGTGCATGGCAGGGGCCAGAGTTGGTCGGGTTCGTCTCCTAGAGACGTACTGACTATGGTGGCGTGCTCGGTTTGCGGGTTCCCATAGGTGTGGCTACGGTGGCGACATGGGTGGCGGAGCCAAGCTCCAGGACGTGATGGCCAACGGGGTTAGGGGGAAGCTCGAGTGATGCGGCTAGGGGGAGAAGGAAGAGGAGCTCATGGGGAGTGCAGGGGTGGCCTCGGCGTGCTCGCGGAGGGGCTGAGGATGACGGGAGGTCACCGGTGATCTCGGGGCAGAGGCGGCAAAGATGGTGGTGCAGAGGGCGATGCAGGGCGTACGGCGTCGTGTGAGTTGACGGAGAGGCGCGGGAGATGGAGGTGGAGCCCGTGGAAATCACGGGGAGACGAGGGGAGCATGGTGGCCACGGCCTTACGGTGGCGCGGCTGCGGCTGCGTCGGCCATGGCGGGGAGAGGCGAGGGAGAGGAGCAGGGAGGGAGGGAGGATGCCGGCCCGATCCAAACGGCAGCGGGGGAGGTCGAAGCGGTGTCGACATGGCCTGGGGAGGCAGGCAGGTAGGTGGCATGGCAGCACGGCCATGCGCGTGCGCCGGCCACACGCCTAGCCGATTGGCGCCAGGAGGACGACGGCCCTGGTGGCCTGGCCCAGCTGGACGGCACAGTGCTGGGCTAGCACAGGAGCTGGGCCGGTTGGTGGGTGCTAGGTTAGTCCTTCTCTCTCTCTCTTTTATTTTTCTTTTCTATTTCTGACATTTGTTTCTGCTTTTTAAATAATACTATACTAATTTATTTTCTTATGCCAATTTTTTGTAGGAGCTAGTGGTATTATTCCAGAGCTCCTCAACAACTAACATAATTATTGGACAATATTATATATATATAACAATATATATCCAATGCAAATAATTGCTGCATTAATTCCAAATGCCCAAAATAAATGTCTATCAGCTCCTAAAAATATTGGTTTGAATTTTACCTCTGACCAATATTTTCAGAGAGTAACATGAACATTTTCTTGGACCTTTTTGGAGAAATTTTTATCTGGGTCATTTCTAGAAATTATTTTTGAGGGTTTCACAAATTCTCATTGCATATTTAAATGGAATTGAAACTTGATGCACACATGACTAGCTAGCCTAGAGCATACCAGAACTAGGGATGTGACAACTCGCCTCCACTTGAGAGAATCTCGTCCCAGGATTCAGGGGTCGACGGAAAGAAAGTGGGGTACTCCAGTCAAAGACGATCTTCTCGCTCCCAAGTAGCTTCTCTCTCGGAATGATGAGACCACTAAACCTTGAGAAACTTGATTTTCTGACGTCGGGTGACATGCTCTGCTTGATCAAGGATGCGTACTAGATACTCTAGATATGTGAGGTTATCTTGGAGATCAAGCATTTCATGGTCCACTCCGCGGATAGTATCCGAGAAGCACCGCCTGAGTTGAGAGACGTGGAAGACATCATGAACTCGAGAAAGATGTGGGGGTAGTTCCAACTGGTAGGCAACCTCTCCTCGTTCAGCGAGAATGCGAAAAGGACCAATGTAAAAAGGATCCAACTTGCCCTTGATACCGAAATGATGGGTACCCATCAATGGGGTAACCTGAAGGTAAGCTTTGTCGCCAACTTCATAAGTCATATCCCTATGCCGTCGATCATACTGACTCTTCTGACGAGACTGGGCTGTTTTCAAGTTCTCACGAAAGATGCGAACTTGCTCTTCTGCCTCCTAGATCATGTCCGGTCCAAAGAATTGTCTTTCACCAGTTTCTAACCAGTTCAAAGGTGTTTGACATCTTCGTCCATAGAGAATCTCAAAAGGAGCTTTCTTGAGGCTAGATTGATAACTACTGTTATAAGCAAACTCGGCGAAAGGAAGACACTTCTCCCAATCCATACCGAATGAGATACCGCAAGCTCTAAGCATGTCTTCGAGAATTTGGTTGACCCTTTCCACCTGACCACAAGACTGAGGGTGGAAAGCGGTACTGAAGGAAAGATGGGTTCCCATGGAAGTTTGGAAACTATCCATGAAATGAGAAGTGAAAATACTACCATGGTCTGCATTGATCTCTAGTGGAACACCATGAAGTGACACTATCCGAGAAATATACAAGTCAGCGAGCTGACTAGCAGTGATACCATCTCGAACAGGTAGGAAATGAGCCACTTTGGAGAGACGATCAATGACTGCGAAGATAGCATTAGTCCCTCTCTTGGTCCTGGGAAAGCTGGTGATGAAGTCCGTACCAACTTTATCCCATTTCCACTCAGGAATAGCTAAAGGCTGAAGGGTGCCAGCAGGTCTCTGATGCTCTGCCTTAACGCGACGACAAACGTCACAGTTAGCAATAAACTGAGCGATTTCTCTCTTCATCCTAGTCCACCAGAACGTCTGGCGTAGGTTCTGATACATCTTAGTACTACCGGGATGAATCGTAAGAGGAGATTCATGCGCCTCCTTAAGAATCAGTTGCCGAAGATGCTGCTTCTTGGGGACCACCAAGCGGTTCCCAAAGAAAACAACACCTCGATCACCTATAGAGAAATTCCTAGGAATACCCTTGGCAATGTTTCTCTTAATCCGGGTAATCCCCGTATCATGCTTCTGGGCTTCTATGATATGATCCACAAGAGTAGGTTTTGCCATAAAGGTAGAAAGGAATCCGTGAGGAGCAATGTGAAGGTTAAGCTTACAGAATTCCTCATGGAGAAGTGGTTGGCCCTGCTGCTACATGAGATTGTTGCAATAGGATTTACGGCTTAGCGCATCAGCAATGACATTGGCTTTGCCTGGGATGTAAGTAATCCCTAGATCATAATCTGAGATCACATCCAACCAACGTCTTTGCCTAAGGTTCAGATCTGGTTGGGTGAAGATATACTTGAGACTGGTGATCGGTATAGATCTCGCAACGTTTACCAAGAAGGTAGTGTCGCCAGGTCTTGAGTGCATATACTATGTCTACAATCTCTAGATCATGTGTATGATAATTCTCCTCATGTGGATGCAACTGTCGAGATGTATAGGCAATCACATGACGATCTTGCATAAGAATGCAACCTAGTCCCTGTCGCGAGGTATCACAATAGATAACAAAGTCCTTCGTGAAATCCGGTGGCACAAGTATGGGAGCAGAAGTCAGGCGTCTTTTTAGTTCCTAAAAACTGCACTCACACTATGGGGACCACTCAAAATTTTATCTTTCTTGAGACACTCCATGAGAGGTTTGGCCACTTTGGAGAAGTTTTCAACAAAGCGGTGACAATAACTGGCTAGACCAAGGAAACTCCTAACTTGTTTAACGGTTTAAGGTGGAGTCCAATCAAGAACGGCCTTAACTCTCTCGGGATTGATAGCAATGCCCTTACCAGAGATCACGTGGCCTAGATAGGTCACTTCTGGCAACCAAAATTCACACTTGGAGAACTTGGCAAAAAGGCGGTGCTCTCTGAGTTTTTCTAACACAAGTCTAAGATGTTTGGCATGCTCTTCCTTGTCCTTCAAGTAAATACGAATATCATCGAGGTAAACAACGATGAATTTATCTAAGTACTCCATGAAGATCGAGTTAATCAAGCGGGAGAATGTAGCTGGAGCGTTGGTTAGACCGAAGGACATGACAGTGTACTCATACTGACCATAACGAGTGACAAAGGCCGTCTTGGGGTTGTCCCCATTTCTGATCTTGATTTGGTGGTAGCCTAACCTCAAATCCATCTTGGAGAAGATCGAGGATCCAGCGAGCTGATCATACAGGTCGTTGATCCTGGGAAGCGGATATTTGTTCTTTGTGGTGACAAAATTAATGGGGCGATAATCTACAACCATTCGGTCCGTACCATCCTTCTTCTTGACAAAGAGGACGGGGCAAAACCAAGGAGAAGAATTAGGACGGATGAAACCCTTTTGCAAGGACTCATCAGGTTGTTTCTTAAGCCCGGCTAGTTCTAAGGGTGCAATCTTGTATGGTCTCCTAGAGATTGGAGCGGTTCTTGGGATAAGATCTATAAGAAACTCCACATCTCTGTCAGGTGGAACACCTGGCAGTTCCTCTGGAAAGACATCCGGAAAGTCACAAACTACCGGGATATCTTCAAGGTCTGGGAGAGGGCTGGCATTAAGAGAATAGAGTTGACGCACTGCAACTCTAGTGGAGACAGTGGCTATCTTGCCAGATGGGTGTGTAAGTTGACCAGATCTGGTGTAAAAATCAATCTTGGCATGATGAGCTATCATCTAGTCCATACCCAAGATGATGTTAATATCTGTTGACTTGAGGGCTACAAGTGATGCAAGGAATACAAGTCTGTCAACAAGGATTTCATTACCGTAGCTTATTTTGGTGGTTTGCCATCTAGACCCTGGGGTTTGGATTTCAAGTGGAGTTGGCATATCACAAAATGACATGTTGTGCAAACGAGCATAGCCTTTAGAAATGAAGGAGTGAGATGCTCCAGTATCGAATAGAACCGATGCTGGATGACAATTGACAAGGAGTGTACAAAGAACGACATTCGGGTCATCATGAGCGTTTTTAGCTGAGACGTGATGCACACGTCCATGTTCAGTGCGAGCTGGCTTGGCATTAAAAATCTTCCTTGATGGCTTAACACAGTCAACAGAGTTCTCGGGCTGGTGTGGAGCATAACTGGCCTGGGAGCAGCCACATGCATAGTATCTTGGCTTCCTGCATGTGAAGCAAGTCCCTGAGGTTGTACGTGGACCCGCATTGACAAGCGGTCTACCAGTAGGCCTGGGTGGAGCATCCGACTGAGCTGGGTGAGGTGCCATGTAGGATGGCCTTGGTGAATAACTCGACGGAAGAGCGGAGTTCGAAACCCAAATCCGGCGCTTCTGAGAACCAAAACAGGTGGAAGATCCTAAATCACGGGTGTGCTTACGAGAATCCTCGTAAGTGAGCTGAGTTATCTCTGCATTAATGGTCTTGTTCACAAGAGCTTGAAATGTATCACAATGATGCAGGTGGAGATCACGACGCAGCTTGGGGTTGAGACCCTTCCGGAACCTAGCCTGCTTCTTAGCATCCGTGGACACCTCTTCTGTGGCATAGCGGGCGAGGTGCTCAAACTCCCTACTGTATGCATCAACAGCCATCTTACTCTGGGTGAACCTACAGAACTCTTCTCTCTTGCAATCGATGAGGGCCTGAGGAATGTGATGCTCGCGAAACGCTTGAGTGAAATCCCTCCAAGTAGGAATCTGGCCAGCTGGATGCATAGCCTCATAGTTTTGCCACCAAAGACTAGCAGGACCTTCCAGGTGGTATGTGGCATAGGCGACCTTGTCATCTTCAGCTACGTTTGCGGATAACAGCTTATGAGTGATGCTACGGAGCCAGTCATCTGCATCGAGTGACTCGATGGAATGATGAAAGGTAGGTGGGTGCAAGCCGATGAAGTCATGGATGGTCGCAGACTTTTTGGACTGATGTGCGGTGTTCTCCTCGATACGTGCCAACAAGCGGTTAGACTCATGCTTGATCCTTTCCATCTCTAACATTAACTTTGCCAACGAAGACTGGTCGGGAGGATCCTCATCCCTAGCATCTCCGTGGTTTGGGCTACGAGCAACAGAACTTCGCTTAACTGACGACATCCTGAGAAACGAAACCAAGGACGTAATCAACATCAAGTGTAGGCTATAGGATGTAGGATAAGGAAATTAGTATCCTTCGAACTCCTAGGGCAATTCCGGCAATATAACGACAGTAAAATGCTCAGAATGAGACATCCTGCTAAAATGGGATAGTAACATACTCAACAGCACCCCTCAAGGTTCTGAGATAATACTAAATAGACTACACTGGAAGTACGAGAAAACTGGGGTATGACTCTGATCAACCAATCCTATGGGACTACGGAGTAGTAACACATGATCCTGATAGACGGAAGAGGACGCCTAGTTCCTTAACACCGTAGGAAAGATAGGATGACTCAGATCAGAAGGCCATTGTAACGCCCCGGATTCGATGCGCCAGGTGTCTGCCAGTCATTCGCCGTTGTTGCCATGTCATTTGCTTGCGTGTTGCACTTTGCCATGTCATCATATGCATTCCATATCATGTCATCATTTGCATTGCATTGCATACGTGCTCGTCTCATGCATCCGAGCATTTTCCCCGTTGTCTGTTTTGCAATCCGGCGCTCCTATGTCCTCCGGCGTTCCCCTTTTGTCTCCTTTCGTGTGCGGGTGTTAAACGTTCTCGGAATGGCCCGAGGTTTGCCAAGCGGCCTTGGTATAGCACTGGTAGACCGCCTGTCAAGTTTCGTGCTATTTGGAGGTCGTTTGGTACTCCAATGGTTAACCGCGTAACTGCAAAGCCTCTTTTGTTGCAGCCCAACACCCCTTCCAAAGTGGTCCAAAACCCACCAAACTCCTCTCCATGCTCTCGGTCGTTCGATCACGATGCGTGGCCGAAAACAGCTCCTCATTTGGACTCTCCTAGCTCCCTCTACCTATATATATGTCTTCCTCCCCAAATTCCCGCAGTCCAAACCCTAAAAATCATCCCCGTCGCCCGCCGGACGTGTCCGGACCGCGCCCGGACATGTCCGCCCGTCACCCCGTCCAATCAGGAGCCGCCACGTCGCCCCGCCGCCGCTCTCCTCCAACCCCCACGCGCCACCTCACCCCGCCGGCGCCTTCTCTCTCCTCCAGCCCCGCCGCCGGCCCGCGCGGCCAGGATCGGGCCCGCGGCGCCCATCCGCCGCCACCGCCCGCCGCGGGAGCCCGCGCCCGTCGCCGGCGAGCTCCCCGCGCCGGCCGCCGCCCCCTCGTCGTCGCTGGTCCCGCACCCCGAGCGCCGCCCTCCGGCCGCCGTGCCCCGCCGGTGCCTCCTCGCCGCCTCCGCTGGTCGCCGCCAGCGCCCGCGAGGCCCGCTCTCCCTCACCGCCGCTCCGGTCGGAGTTCGCCGGAGCGCGAGCCCGGCCGCCCCGCGCCTCCTCCGTCGGAGACCCTCCGTCCTGCCGCCTCCTCCCGTGCGAGATCCGGCCGGCCCCGAGCTCCTCCGTCCTTCCTTGCCTCTCTCCGGTCTCCTTCCTCCTCTCCGGCCAAGTCTGGCGAAGCTCCGGCCAGATCCACCGGCCGCCTCATTTTCCGCGCCACTGTTGACTTCTCCCGGAGGTGAGAAAACTGCTAAGTCCCCGAAGTTTCGACATAATCATGCCATGTTTGACCTGCTGCATCTCTGCATCCGTAGCTCCGTTTCGTGCGTGTAATATGTCAAATTGTTCGTCTCGAAGATTACTTCATTTCATACCATGGCATCATCTTCATTTGAGCTCATCTTGATGCCCGAAATGCTGTTGGAAGAGTGCATGTTGATGTTAATCTGCTGAAACTATTATAACTTGCTCATTTGTCATTTTTGCCATGATTGATGTGTGCATCCTATGAGGTTGATGTCTACATGTATGTTGATCTATGCCATGCCATCTTTCCAGGGGTGCCATCCATGTATTTTTGTGATTTGTGTGCTGAGTGCATCGAGCTTGTTAAGTAGGGTAGTTGCTGTTGCTGTTTTCCTGACAGATTCTGTTATATTTTGTTGCTATGTAAACATGCTTCTACTAATCATCCTATGCATAATCTGGAGATGTCCTATAAACATGTTTTGATCTACATGTCATGCTCTATCCATTCATGCCATTGGTTGCAATTATAGCCTGCTGGAACATGTTCATATCTTGCTCCAAAGTTGCTTGAAAATGTTGCTATCAACCTGTTAACTTTAAGTTCAATGTTTCCATGATTGTTTCCTAGTGATCCATGCACCCTATGACCTTGCTCTTGCCATGCTTAGCTTCACAAACATGCCTTCTTGCTGTTGGTTGCCTTGCCATGCCCTGTAGTGCTCTGTGGTGAGTGGTTCAAGCTCACCAACATGCCTACTTATTGTTGTTCCTGCCATGTATGAATCTGTAATATAACTTGCTATGTTTACATGGGTGCCATCATATCTTATGATCGTTTTTGGCTCATGGTCAGTAAGGGTCTTTTGATCTATGCAATTAGTAGATTCATGCCATGCCTTTGTTTGCCATGATAAGTTCCTGTAACATGTTGTTTGATAGCTCTAAACATTGCAACCTGATGTTATTTCTGCAAAGTCTGAAACTGTTATTATTTGCAATCTTACCATGTCTTTTTGAGCATGTTCTAGTGATTTCTGGAGATAGCTCCGTGTTCATGTTTTGTTATGCTTGCCTTTTGTTATTATGTTGGGGTGCTGTAGCATATTGTTTTGATGCTTGTAAGATGCCTAGTTGCTGTTATGGACAGATTGTTGCTATGAATTGTATAGTGTGTGGGTGTTGAACCGTTGCTCCGTTTTGAGTGTGCTCTATACGAAACTTGCTTGATTTTGCATGTAGTGCCATATTATCATGTTGCATCCTTGTTTTGGTGTGTTTGCTTGATGTTTGTATGCATTTTGCATCAATGCCATGTTTAACTTGTTTTGCTCATATCTTCTAGACCGTAGCTCCGAATCTAATGAACTTTATATGTAACTTGACTAGAATTTTGTGTAGATCATCTTGGTGCATCTTAACTTGCTATTTAACAACTTCAACATAATGTTTATTCAGATCTGGACCAATTTCGAAATTTGCATATGAGGACTTACCGGAATTGTTATATGTTGTTTCCGGCCTCATTTAAACTTGCCTTGATGTGTTTTTCTTGTTTGCATCATCTCTTGTCGTGAGTAGCTTCATGTAGCCTTGTAATGCATCATGCTTGTTGTGCATCATCTCTTGTTCATGTGTGGTGTGTTTACTATGTTGTGTGTTTCTTCTCGATAGTTCCTATTTCGTTGCGATCGTGAGGATTCGTTCGCATACGTGTGGTTCGTCTTCGTGGCTTCATCTTCTTCATGGACTCGTTCCTCTTCCTTGCGGGATTTCAGGCAAGATGACCGCTACCCTGGATCTCACTACTATCATTGCTATGCTAGTTGCTTCGTTCTATCGCTATGCTGCGCTACCTTTTACCTGTTTATCAAGCCATCCCATATTGCCATGAACCTCTAACCTTTGACACCTTTCCCATGCAAACCATTGCTTGGCTATGTTACCTCTTTGCTCAGCCCCTCTTATAGCGTTGCTAGTTGCAGGTGAAGTTGAAGATTTCTCCATGGTGGACAGGATTTGGGTTGGGATATCACAATATCTCTTATATTATTAATGCATCTATATATTTGGTAAAGGCTGGAAGGCTCGGCCTTATGCCTGGTGTTTTGTTCCACTCTTGCCACCCTAGTTTCCGTCATACCGGTGTTATGTTCCCGGATTTTGCGTTCCTAACGCGGTCGGGTGATTTATGGGACCACCTGATAGTTCGCTTTAAATAAAACTTGTCCAGCAAGGCCCAACCTTGGTTTTACCGTTTGCCTCACCACCACCTATCCCCTTCCCTTGGGTCAGCCAACCCAAGGGTCATCTTTATTTTAGCCCCCCCGGGCCAGTGCTTGTCTAAGTGTTGGTCCGAACCGAGCCACCTGCGGGGCCACCTCGGGGAAACTCGAAGTCTGGTTTTACTCGTAGCCTGTCTCATCCGGTGTTGCCCTGAGAACGAGATATGTGCAGCTCCTATCGGGATTGTCGGCGCATCAGGCGGTCTTGCTGGTCTTGTTTTACCATTGTCGAAATGTCTTGTAAACCGGGATTTCGAGACTGATCGGGTCTTCCTGGGAGAAGGTCTATTCCTTCGTTGATTGCGAGAGCTTGTCATGGGCTAAGTTGGGACACCCCTGCAGGGTTTAAACTTTCGAGAGCCGTGCCCGCGGTTATGTGGCAGATGGGAATTTGTTAATGTCCGGTTGTAGATAACTTGACACCAGATCCGAATTAAAACGCATCAACCGCGTGTGTAGCCGTGATGGTCTCTTCTCGGCGGAGTCCGGGAAGTGAACACGGTTTCTGTGTTATGTTTGACGTAAGTAGGAGTTCAGGATCACCTCTTGATCATTGCTAGCTTCACGACCGTTCCTTTATCTCTCTTCTCGCTCTCATTTGCGTATGTTAGCCACCATATCATGCTTAGTCGCTGCTGCAACCTCACCACTTTATCCCTTCCTTTCCCATTAAGCTTTGCTAGTCTTGATACCCATGGTAATGGGATTGCTGAGTCCTCGTGGCTCACAGATTACTACAACAATAGTTGTAGGTACAGGTTATGCGATGATCCTGACGTGAGAGCGATGTTTGCTTGTTTTGGAGTTCTGCTTCTGCTTCTTCTTCGATCAGGGGATAGGTTCCAGGTCGGCAGCCTGGGCTAGCAGGGTGGATATTGTTTGAGTTTCTGTTTATGGTTCATCTGTAGTCGGATGTTGTTCTTGTATGTTGTATTCATGTGACATTGTATGTATTGGATGTATCCCCATCTATTATATAATGTTGATGTAATGATATCCACCTTGCAAAAGCGTTTCAATATGCGGTTCTATCCTTGGTGGGACCTTCGAGTCTCTTTAGGATAGTATCGCATATTGGGCATGACAAGTTGGTATCAGAGCCTCGACCGACCCTAGGAGCCCCCTTGATTGATCGTGTAGTTTGGCCGTTGTTGAGTCTAGAAGAAAACTGTTTTCGGTGTCTAGTTATATCGGAGAGTAGGAATTCTTTTTACTCCTCTGCCCTTCGTCGCTCTGGTGAGGAATCTTGACGTAGGTGTTTTGAACTACTCCTCTTACCCTTCAAAATTTTCCTTAGGTTCACGTAGTTGGTTTTCCGATCGTTGGTTCTCAGCTCTTTTCATCCGGTGCTTTTCTCGTCAAGTTGACTCGAGCCTCTTCATCTTTGAGTTCAATCCTCAGTTGTTTTCTTTTCCCACCCGCCCTCCCTTCTTCTCCTCGGAACCGGAGTCCATAATCGCGTATCCATCCTACTTGTGTGAAGTCTTTGTTTTCTATCCTCATTGTTTTCAACCGGTGTTTTCTCTTCAAGATACTCGTCGATTTCCCCTTCCAGTTGCCTGTGTTTTTCCCGCCCTCCCACCCTTTCTCTTCCCGGAGCCTGAGTCTGTTTTGAGCATCAATTTTTCATTCGTACGGAGTCTCTTCAGTCTTCCCTCAATTATTCAACTGGTGAATTCTCGTCTCGTTCGTCCTTCTTCATCTCTTTTCTTCTCTGTTGGACTTAATTCAAGTTTTCGGAGTTGATCATATTCTTTTTCCTCGGCTCAAGTGTTTTCCCTGCTCATTCGCCTCTCGCCAGTTTATCATTCCGGAGTTCGAAAGAAATCTCAAGAGATTCGTCTGTGTTTGAATTAATTCGAGGTGGTCACCTCATTCAAATATTTCAATTGTTCCGGTGCATCATCTATCTGTTCAACATCCTTCCAACGGTGTTTTTTTTCTCTTCAGTGGGCCCTAACCCACAGGTCTTTTCCCAGGATCTTACCTGACTCTTCTAATTCCCCCAGAGTCATTCATAATTCTTTTCAAAGTGTGACGTAAGAATGGATTCCATCAGTCACATGCCTTTTCCAAGATGGATTTCAAATCATTTCATCGTCGGATCAACCTCTTTGCTTTTTTCATTCTCCCGGAGTATCTCAGTAATTTTGGTGGTGTTTCTCGTCATCATTTGAAGACCAAAGAAGAAGATTTCTCTTAAATATTTTCCGTTCTCCCGGAGATTCGCGGTGCTAGCTCGATGTTATCCTATCAAATTGTTTCAAGTCTTGCAAATTCTTTTCAACCATCCAGAGTATTTCAGGAGTTGATTTCTGTTTCTTTTCACCGGAGGCCATCATTCCAGTTTTCTTTCTCTAATTATCCCGACGCTTCGATCAAATGTTCTTTAATCAGCTCAAGTTCTTCCTGTTCTTTTGCATCTAAATTCCCTCAAGCATATTTGTTCTGCTAATTCTTCCCGATGATTCAGTCTCTGTCATCAGTCATTTTGTATTCTTACGATGGTTCGTTCAAGATTCTTTTCCTTGTTTGTCATTTAATTCATTCATTCTTTCAATCCTACCGGTGATGCATGAAGACCTTCTCAAGCTTGAGATATGTCACTTCTCAATCCTTTTTCAAGAAGAATAAGTAGTATGCAAAATCCATTGCTTGTCATCTATTTAATTTGATGAAGGATAAGCATACAATAAATCTTATTCTTATTTCATCCAAATGATTATCCCTTTCTTCAGAGTTTGTTCTTGATGAATAAATTCTGGTTTCAAGTGTTCCATCTATTCTTTTCTGGAGTTCAAATTATTTCCTCGGCCATGTCGTCGGAACCTCCATCTAAATCTTCGCAAGCTCTAATCTTATTCTTTTCCTTCATTTCTATCTCATCATCCTTTTGTCACTGGAGTTCTTCATGGTGGTTCTTCATGATTTAATTCATTCTTCAAGAGTTCATCAAGTATCATTCCATCCTCGCTAGCTCGTGTTCTATCCTTTCCATGTTCAGCCGGAGTGCTGCCTAAATCCTTTCAGTCTTATCCGTTTCTTTTTTCATTCTAACCACTCCGGTTAGAACGAGTTGTTTCATAGTCTATCCGATTCCACGAGCTTTCGATTCTCGCCATTCTCGTTGTTCCTCTCTTCTTCTCGAGTGCTATTGATTCTTTGCTTCTTCTCTTGAGTTCTTGTTTCACCTCATCCCTTTTCCCTTCCGTCTTGGTCCTAAGATCTCGGGACAAGATCTCTTGTTAGTGGAGGAGTGTTGTAACGCCCCGGATTCGATGCGCCAGGTGTCTGCCAGTCATTCGCTGTTGTTGCCATGTCATTTGCTTGCGTGTTGCACTTTGCCATGTCATCATATGCATTCCATATCATGTCATCATGTGCATTGCATTGCATACGAGCTCGTCTCATGCATCCAAGCATTTTCCCCGTTGTCCGTTTTGCAATCCGGCGCTCCTATGTCCTCCGGCGTTCCCCTTTTGTCTCCTTTCGTGTGCGGGTGTTAAACATTCTCGGAATGGCCCAAGGTTTGCCAAGCGGCCTTGGTATAGCACCGGTAGACCGCCTGTCAAGTTTCGTGCCATTTGGAGGTCGTTTGGTACTCCAACGGTTAACCGGTAACCACAAAGCCTCTTTTGTTGCAGCCCAACACCCCTTCCAAAGTGGCCCAAAACCCACCAAACTCCTCTCCATGCTCTCGGTCGTTCGATCACGATCGCGTGGCCGAAAACCGCTCCTCATTTGGACTCTCCTAGCTCCCTCTACCTATATATATGTCTTCCTCCCCGAATTCCCGCAGTCCAAACCCTAAAAATCATCCCCGTCGCCCGCCGGACGTGTCCGGACCGCGCCCGGACATGTCCGCCCATCACCCCGTCCAATCAGGAGCCGCCACGTCGCCCCGCCGCCGCTCTCCTCCAACCCCCGCGCGCCACCTCACCCCGCCGGTGCCCTCTCTCTCCTCCAGCCCCGCCGCCGGCCCGCGCGGCCCGGCTCGGGCCCGCGGGGCCCATCCGCCGCTGCCGCCCGCCGCGGGAGCCCACGCCCATCGCCGGCGAGCTCCCCGCGCTGGCCGCCGCTCCCTCGCCGTCGCTGGTCCCGCACCCCGAGCGCCGCCCTCCGGCCGCCGTGCCCCGCCGGTGCCTCCTCGCCGCCTCCGCTGGTCGCCGCCAGCGCCCACGAGGCCCGCTCGCCCTACTGCCGCTCCGGTCGGAGTTCGCCGGAGCGCGAGCCCGGCCTCCCCGCGCCTCCTCCGCCGGAGACCCTCCGTCCTGCCGCCTCCTCCCGTGCGAGATCCGGCCGGCCCCGAGCTCCTCCGTCCTTCCTCGCCTCTCTCCGGTCTCCTTCCTCCTCTCCGGCCAAGTCCGACGAAGCTCCGGCAAGATCCACCGGCCGCCTCGTTTTCCGTGCCACTGTTGACTTCTCCCGGAGGTGAGAAAACTGCTAAGTCCCCGAAGTTTGGACATAATCATGCCATGTTTGACCTGCTGCATCTCTTCATCCGTAGCTCCGTTTCGTTCGTGTAATATGTAAAATTGTTTGTCTCGACGATTACTTCATTTCATTCCATTGCATCATCTTCATTTGAGCTCATCTTGATGCCCGAAATGCTATTGGAAAAGTGCATGTTGATGTTAATCTGCTGAAACTGTTATAACTTGCTCATTTGTCATTTTTGCCATGATTGATGTGTGCATCCTATGAGGTTGATGTCTACATGTATGTTAATCTATGCCATGCCATCTTTCCAGGGGTGCCATCCATGTATTTTTGTGATTTGTGTGCTGAGTGCATCGAGCTTGTTAAGTAGGGTAGTTGCTGTTGCTGTTTTCCTGACAGATTCTGTTATATTTTGTTGCTATGTAAACATGCTTCTACTAATCATCCTATGCATAATCTGGAGATGTCCTATAAACATGTTTTGATCTACATGTCATGCTCTATCCATTCATGCCATTGGTTGCAATTATAGCCTGATGGAACATGTTCATATCTTGCTCCAAAGTTGCTTGAAAATGTTGCTGTCAACCTGTTAACTTTAAGTTCAATGTTTTCATGATTGTTTCCTAGTGATCCATGCACCCTATGACCTCGCTCTTGCCATGCTTAGCTTCACAAACATGCCTTCTTGCTTTTGGTTGCCTTGCCATGCCCTGTAGTGCTCTGTGGTGAGTGGTTCAAGCTCACCAAAATGCCTACTTATTGTTGTTCCTGCCATGTATGAATCTGTAATATAACTTGCTATGTTTACATGGGTGCCATCATATCTTATGATCCTTTTTGGCTCATGGTCAGTAAGGGTCTTTTGATCTATGAAATTAGTAGATTCATGCCATGCCTTTGTTTGCCATGATAAGTTCCTGCAACATGTTGTTTGATAGCTCTAAACATTGCAACCTGATGTTATTTCTGCAATGTCTGAAACTGTTATTATTTGCAATCTTACCATGTCTTTTTGAGCATGTTCTAGTGATTTCTGGAGATAGCTCAGTGTTCATGTTTTGTTATGCTTTACCTGTACTTCATGCCCATGCCTTTTGTTATTATGTTGGGGTGCTGTAGCATATTGTTTTGATGCTTGTAAGATGCCTAGTTGCTGTTATGGACAGATTGTTGCTATGAATTGTATAGTGTGTGGGTGTTGAACCGTTGCTCCGTTTTGAGTGTGCTCTATATGAAACTTGCTTGATTTTGCATGTAGTGCCATATTATCATGTTTCATCCTAGTTTTGGTGTGTTTGCTTGATGTTTGTATGCATTTTGCATCAATGCCATGTTTAACTTGTTTTGCTCATATCTTCTAGACCGTAGCTCTGAATCTAATGAACTTTATATGTAACTTGACTAGAATTTTGTGTAGATCATCTTGGTGCATCTTAACTTGCTATTTAACAACTTCAACATAATGTTTATTCAGATCTCGACCAATTTCGAAATTTGCATATGAGGACTTACCGGAATTGTTATATGTTGTTTCCGGCCTCATTTAAACTTACCTTGATGTGTTGTTCTTGTTTGCATCATCTCTTGCCATGAGTAGCATCATGTAGCCTTGTCATGCATCATGATTGTTGTGCATCATGTCTTGTTCATGTGTGGTGTGTTTACTATGTTGTGTGTTTCTTCTCGATAGTTCCTGTTTCGTTGCGATCGTGAGGATTCGTTCGTCTACGTGTGGTTCGTCTTCGTGGCTTCATCTTCTTCATGGACTCGTTACTCTTCCTTGCGGGATTTCAGGCAAGATGACCGCTACCCTGGATCTCACTACTATCATTGCTATGCTAGTTGCTTCATTCTATCGCTATGTTGCGCTACCTTTTACCTGTTTATCAAGCCATCCCATATTGCCATTAACCTCTAACCTTTGACACCTTTCCCATGCAAACCATTGCTTGGCTATGTTACCGCTTTGCTCAGCCCCTCTTATAGCGTTGCTAGTTGCAGGTGAAGTTGAAGATTTCTCCATGGTGGACAGGATTTTGGTTGGGATATCACAATATCTCTTATATTATTAATGCATCTATATATTTGGTAAAGGGTGGAAGGCTCGGCCTTATGCCTGGTGTTTTGTTCCACTCTTGCCGCCCTAGTTTCCGTCATACCGGTGTTATGTTCCCAGATTTTGCGTTCCTAACGCGGTCGGGTGATTTATGGGACCCCCCTGACAGTTTGCTTTGAATAAAACTTGTCCAACAAGGCCCAACCTTGGTTTTACCATTTGCCTCACCACAACCTATCCCCTTCCCTTGGGTCGGCCAACCCAAGGGTCATCTTTATTTTAGCCCCCCCGGGCCAGTGCTTGTCTAAGTGTTGGTCCGAACCGAGCCGCCTGCGGGGCCACCTCGGGGAAACTCGAAGTCTGGGTTTACTCGTAGCCTGTCTCATCCGGTGTTGCCCTGAGAACGAGATATGTGCAGCTCCTATCGGGATTGTCGGCGCATCGGGCGGTCTTGCTGGTCTTGTTTTACCATTGTCGAAATGTCTTGTAAACCGGGATTCCGAGACTGATCGGGTCTTCCTGGGAGAAGGTCTATTCCTTCGTTGATCGCGAGAGCTTGTCATGGGCTAAGTTGGGACACCCCTGCAGGGTTTAAACTTTCGAGAGCCGTGCCCGCGGTTATGTGGCAGATGGGAATTTGTTAATGTCCGGTTGTAGATAACTTGACACCAGATCCGAATTAAAACGCATCAACCGCGTGTGTAGCCGTGATAGTCTCTTCTCGGCGGAGTCCGGGAAGTGAACACGGTTTCTGTGTTATGTTTGACGTAAGTAGGAGTTCAGGATCACCTCTTGATCATTGCTAGCTTCACGACCGTTACTTTGTCTCTCTTCTCGCTCTCATTTGCGTATGTTAGCCACCATATCATGCTTAGTCGCTGCTGCAACCTCACCACTTTACCCCTTCCTTTCCCATTAAGCTTTGCTAGTCTTGATACCCATGGTAATGGGATTGCTGAGTCCTCGTGGCTCACAGATTACTACAACAACAGTTGCAGGTATAGGTTATGCGATGATCCTGACGTGAGAGCGATGTTTGCTTGTTTTGGAGTTCTGCTTCTGCTTCTTCTTCGAGCAGGGGATAGGTTCCAGGTCGGCAGCCTGGGCTAGCAGGGTGGATATTGTTTGAGTTTCTTTTTATGGTTCATCCGTAGTCAGATGTTGTTCTTGTATGTTATATTCGTGTGACATTGTATGTATTGGATGTATCCCCATCTATTATGTAATGTTGATGTAATGATATCCACCTTGCGAAAGCGTTTCAATATGCGGTTCTATCCTTGGTGGGACCTTCGAGTCTCTTTAGGATAGTATCGCATATTGGGCGTGACAGCCATGAGGTAAAGGAGTGAAAAGAGCCTTACATTCCCATCCACAGTCAATTACCTTATATAACTATGGAATTTCTAGACTCAACTTTGACCAGTTTGGCTTGGTAATCCTACAGGTAGTCAGGCTCTGATACCAAAGCTGTCGGGACCCCGATTATAGGTCACAATGATCTAGCATGTAACAAACCATATCACTTTGCGGCCTCACGCACGGTATTCCCACGGGTGCCACCTTACCTGGCCCGGGACTGTTTGCACCTTTTGGCTCACGTATATGATGGTGTCGCTAGCATCCATAAAACAGAGAACCCGAGCCGACATGACTAGTCGTAAACCCAAGGTGGCAAAAACTTACGGAAATAGGCATACATGACCCTGCAATGAATGTGTCGATCGTCAACGAATGAATCCAAGTCGTAGCAAGCTACAAGGATTTAAAGGAACAACGCTTGACTTTTCCCCGGAGGGACAGACACAGGAACGAAGAAGGACACATGCCGGCCAGCCTAAGTGTTCCGGAGCAGTAGCAAGCTACCATGGCTCAGTGGAAGCACTCGGAGACATCTTCCCATAAGAGAGGCTACCAAGAATAAACAACTAGGTTGTCGGAGCCCACACATAGCAATACACATTACACGTATTGAAAGCACAAGTGCTCCCTAGGTGGTTTTGGTAATTAATGTCAACATATCTCTTGTTGGACTAACACTTTTATCTAGTATGTTTCAGATAAGTTCAACAATGGAGTGGCATGGACTAAAGGATGTGGGAACTCCTTCAAGATGCTAAGGACAAAGGATTGGCTCAAGCTTCAAGCTCAAGACTCTTCATTTTATATTTTAGTGATCCAAGATCACATTGAGTCTATAGGAAAAGCCAATACTATCAAGAAGGGATGAGGTGTTGCTTAATGAGTTTCTTGCTCTACAGTGCTTAGTGATATGCTCCAAGACCCTCAACTACTTTCCCACTTCCACACATATGACATAAACCTAATGTCAAACTCGGCCACACCGATTCTTTCTATCCGGCCACACCGAGTTCAGATGTCTTAGCCAGTGCCACAAACCCTAGGAAAATCGGTCTCACCGATAGGGATCTCGGTTTCACCGAGATGGGATTGTAATCTCCCTATGTATGTCCATTACCAAAATTGGTCTCACCGAGTTTGAGCAATCGGTACTACCGAGATTACAATGCAAACTCTCTGGTTAACTTAGTACCAGAATTGGTCCCACCGAGTTTGAGTAATCGGTCCCACCGAGTTTGCCTGACCAACTCTCTGGTTAGCTAATTACCAAAATTGGTCTCACCGAGTTTGTGTAATCGGTCTCACCGAGATTACGTTATGCCCTAAACCTAATCATATCGGTCCTACCGAGTTGCATGTCGGTCCCACCGAAAATCCTAACGGTCACTAGATTTACTAAATCGGTCCGACCGAGTTTGTTGATTCGGTCCCACCGAGTTTGGTAAATTGTGTGTAACGGTTAGATTTTGTGTGGAGGCTATACATACCCCTCCACCTCCTCTTCATTCGTGGAGAGAGCCATCAGAACAAACCTACACTTCCAACTTACCATTTCTGAGAGAGAACTACCTACTTGTGACGCCCGGATAATCTTGCTAAAATAATCCCACGCTAATCAAGCCACGTCATCCGATTACTAATGCTAAACGTCCGTTAGTTCAAACCGCGTCAAATTAAAATTTAAAATTAATGTCGACAATAAAAGTTTTCGAAAGTAGAAACAAAATTGTTCGGTGGGTGCCAAATATAACAAGGGTAGTTATGGTACAGCAATCACATTTTTAGAAAATGTCTAAATAATTTAAATTGATTTAAAACAGAAAAGAAAATAAATAAAAACAAAACAGAAAAAACTAAAACCTAAAACTAACAGAAAAAAGAAGAAGGAGAAACCCCCCTCTGGGCCGTGGCCCAACTGGGCCAACCCCCAGGCCCAGCCGGCCCACCCCTCCCCTCCATAACCCCCCACCAGGGGAGAAACCCTAGCCGGTCCACCCACTCCCTCCCGCACCACTCGCTCTTGTCCCCCCCCACTCCCCCGATCCAGATGGGGATCGGGGCGACCACGCCCCCGTGCCCCCGACGCTCCACGCCGGACCTCCTCGCCCCCCCTCTCCCTCGCGCGACGCCGCCGGAAGCCGCGGCGACGCCACGCGTCGATCACGCCGCCGACCGGATCGCCTCCCCGTCATCGCCCCCGCGTGCCCGACGCCGGCCCGCCGCCCGTCGACGGCCACCTCGCCGGACTGCCTCCTCGATGCCGACGTATCCGACCTCCTCCTCGTTGCCGGAACACCCCGCCGTCGCTGCTCGTCGCCAGGAGCTCCTCCGCCTCGTCGCGCAAACCCCGACTCCTCCTCGAGCCCTCTATGCTCAACTACAGGGCTCGGTGAGCCTCGCCCTCCCCTCCTCCTTTTTCCCCGCAGGAAACCGCGCCCGCCGTCCTCCATGTAGCCATGCTCGCCACGCCCGTGCGCTCACTCTCTCTCGCGCGCGCGCATGCCGCCGCCGCTGCCACCGTGCGTGCCCAGCGCCCCTCGGGCTTGCGCCCGTTAGCCATGCGCCCACGCCCCGCTCGCCTGACCCGCAAGGCCCCTATGCCACAGACAAGTGGGCCTAGCCCCTAGAACGTTTTATTTAAAAAAAAGAAAATAAAAATAAATATATAATTAATTAATTAATTAATAATTAAAATAGTTAATGAATTAATTAAGTTAATTAATCCTGTTTAATTAATCTAATTAAGTAGATAGTTTAATTAAATCCTAATTAGACTAATCAGTCAATGACGAATGGGACCCACATGTCAGTTGACCAGTCAACGCCTTTGTTGACTGATGACGTCATGTTGATGTCATGCTGACGTCAGCGTGCACTGTTCTAGATAATGTTGAATTTAAATAACTAAATAAATCCTAAAAATGAATTAAATCTTTTAAAATTAATATGAAATAAACCGTAGCTCGGATGGAAAAACTTTCTACGTGAAAGTTGCTCAGAACGAAGAGACGAATCCGGATATGCAGCCCGTTCATCCGCCACACACCCCTAGCATAGAAAACACGCAACTTTCCCCCTCTGGCTCCTCTGCCCGAAAACGCGAAACACCGGGAATACTTTCTCGGATGTTTCCCTCCCTTCGTCGGTATCACCTCCTACCGCGTTAGGGCATACCTAGCACCGCGTATTGCCTCGTTATGTTTTGTGATGCTTTGTTTGCTTCGTATTTACTGTTTCTTCCCCCTCTTCTTCCCCGGTAGACCCCGAGACTGATGCTGCTGTTGGTATCCCGATCGACTATGGTGTTGACGACCCCTCCTTCTTGTCTGAGCAACCAGGCAAGCCCCCCCCCCCCCCCCTTGATCACCATATATCGCCTATTCTCCTCTATACTTGTTGCATTAGAGTAGTGTAGCATGTTACTGCTTTCCGTTGATCCTATTCTGATGCATAGCCTGACATTGTTGCTACATCTGTTGATACCTTACTTGCAATCCTAAATTCTCAGTATAGGATGCTAGTTTATCATCATTGGCCCTACATTCTTGTCAGTCTGCCTTGCTATACTATCGGGCCGTGATCACTTGGGAGGTGATCACGGGTATATACTATACATACATACATACTATACAGATGGTGACTAAAGTCAGGTCAGCTCGAGGAGTACCCGCAAGTGATTCTGATGAGGGGGCTGAAAGGATAGGTGGCTCCATCCCAGTAGAGGTGGGCCTGGGTTCCCGACGGCCCCCGACTGTTACTTTGTGGCGGAGCGACAGGGTAGGTTGAGACCACCTAGGAGACAGGTGGGCCTGGCCCTGTTCGGCGTTCGTGGATACTTAACACACTTAACGAGATCTGGGTATTTGATCTGAGTCTGGCCATTTGGTCTATACGCACTAACCATCTACGCGGGAGTAGTTATGGGTATCCCGACGTCGTGGTATCAGCCGAAGCCTTCTTGACATCAGCGACGGAGCGGCGCGCGCCGGATTGGACTGCGTTAACGCAACTTCCTTTGTAATGGAGGTTGCTAGGTCTGTTTCCGGCCGCCCTCGCAACGTGCAGGTGTGCAATGGGCGATGGGCCTAGACCCCTGCGCGCATAGGATTTAGACCGGCGGGCTGACCTCTCTGTTGTGCCTAGGTGGGGCTGCGACGTGTTGATCTTCCGAGGCCGGGCATGACCTAGGAAAGTGTGTCCGGCCAAATGGGATCGAGCGTGTTGGGTTATGTGGTGCACCCCTGCAGGGAAGTTAATCTATTCGAATAGCCGTGTCCCTCGGTAAAAGGACGACCCGGAGTTGTACCTTGACCTTATGACAACTAGAACCGGATACTTAATAAAACACACCCTTCCAAGTTCCACAGACAACCCGGTGATCGCTTTTCCACAGGGCGACGAGGGGAGGATCGCCGGGTAGGATTATTGTATGCGATGCTACTGGAGATGCTACTTGGAGATGCTACTTGGCGATGCTACTTGGAGGACTTCAATCTACTCCCTTCTACATGCTGCAAGACGGAGGGTGCCAGAAGCGTAGTCTTTGACAGGATTAGCTATCCCCCTCTTATTCTGGCCTTCTGCAGTTCAGTCCACTGATATGGCCCTTCACACATATACCCATGCATATGTAGTGTAGCTCCTTGCTTGCGAGTACTTTGGATGAGTACTCACGGTTGCTTTCTCCCCCCTTTTCCCCCTTTCCTTTCTTTCTGGTTGTCGCAACCAGATGCTGGAGCCCGGGAGCCGGACGCCATCGTCGACGACGACTACTACACTGGAGGTGCCTACTACTACGTGCAGGCTGCTGACGACGACCAGGAGTAGTTTAGGAGGATCCCAGGCAGGAGGCCTGCGCCTCTTTCGATCTGTATCCCAGTTTGTGCTAGCCTTCTTAAGGCAAACTTGTTTAACTTATGTCTGTACTCAGATATTGTTGCTTCCGCTGACTCGTCTATGATCGAGCACTTGTATTCGAGCCCTCGAGGCCCCTGGCTTGTATTATGATGCTTGTATGACTTATTTATGTTTTAGAGTTGTGTTGTGATATCTTCCCGTGAGTCCCTGATCTTGATCGTACACATTTGCGTGCATGATTAGTGTACGATTGAATCGGGGGCGTCACAAGTTGGTATCAGAGCCGACTGCCTGTAGGAATCCCCCTTTCCAACTCCTTGGCTGAAGTTGAGTCTAGTCGATGAAAATTGTTTTACTAGCTTGGCTGTGCGGCCCATGGGCCCACGTCGCCAATTGGGTGGTATTAGGATCTTTTATTCCTCGACCTATACTCTGGGAATCTGATCTCTCTTCTATTCGGGTTAAGTGATTTTGAAAAAAAAACTAACTTTAGGATCTCGTTATCACTTTCACCCGGAGAGCCCCTTATTATTGATGATCGTCTGCTGCACCAGAAGACCCTGAAGATACTCTCCGCTGTTAACCCGAGAACTTGTGATCATCGCATTTGCAATTCCCCTTCCACCATAAACCCTTATGGATAACTACATGCAGTTGCTATTCTTACATTCATCCCCAGTTGGTCTTGTTATTACAAGGTACCCTGAAAAACTCGTCGTTGCTTCGATAATCCTTTGAGCTTACTGCCTTGCTGTTCTTTGTCACCTGAATGCCCCTACGGTTAATTCTCGCACTTATCGAGTACCGGCTCATCCCCCAGTTGTTCATGTGTTAAACAAAAGTCTTCGAAATACCATTCGATCTTCCGAAAATCCTCAGCAACCTATTGCTTTGGAAATTCTTGTTTGCTTTCATTATGATTAATCCCATAAGTATAGTAATCATATTGGCATCCTTTGTCACCATCATTTTTAAGTCCATTGAGTCAATACGTTGTGAATGTTCACAATCATCAGTCGAGTCCTAGGATTATCTTTCCGGCTCAGACGTCATTTTGAACATGAGCTGCTTCTCGACCAAACTATCTATTGTCGATTGTGCCTCTGGTATATTCAATTGATCCATCGTTGATCAGAGTGTCTGCTTCTAATCCCTTGTTTTGGAAATCATAATTCCTTTGCATTTAAGGTTTGAATTATTCAGATGATTCCATAACCTGTTGCATTTGCATTTCTTCCTCTTCTGGTAGAGTATCGATACTCACATCAGATCCTTTGTGGAGCATCAAGTCCTTTGTTGGATTGTTATCCGACAGAGTCCTTCACATTTGATCACTTTGTGAGTTCTTCCCCTGATACATAATGCCTTTGTTAAGTTGTATCCTCTGCTTGGCCAACCATGCTCTGCTTTCGGGCTTGTGTTATTTACTCTTGAAACTTGTGGTATATGTTTCTAGGAAGCCCCTATGGGTTGAACATATGCCTTCTCTAAACCGTGTGAACCCAAAAGTTTTCACGAGCCATACTCTTCTGGTGTTTCGCCAGATAAAATTTCAACATTGCAACTTCATCGAACGCGAGAAGTGAATGAAAGGTTATGCATTGCAGAAGTGGGAGTCGACCTTGAAATTTGTGTTCATGCCCATGGACACGATGTAGATCCTATCATGGAAGCTTCTTGTAACTATTTCCTTGATATAATATCCTTTGGTATCGGTGAATTGATCCTTTGCAATCGTGGTTCCGACCATGTTCTCCTTTAAATACCATTTCCTTTGCAAGTTTAAGCACTTGTCTTCTATAGAGCAATACCCCAGTACAACCTCTACCTTGATCTGTCATCGAGTATTACCCCCTGGTATCTCGAGATTATCATGGAAGTGCATAACTTCTTATGAGTTCTTCATCAAGTGCTACATTCCCACTGATTCCAACTTTTCACGGGTTCTAAGTTATTAGTCACTCGAGAACACCGATAAGTGAATCGATTCCGCACTCCGATACGATAACTCTAAGTAATTTTTGTTGCTTATGAGTTTAATAATCCTTGAAGTCATTCCTAGCCTGATCGGCTATATCATTATCGTGCAACTGTTTAATTGTGCTATCTGGTCTTTCTTTCTGAAGCACAATTTTCGATGTTGAGCTAAGCTTACGTCGACTTTCCTCATCATATCATTTCGCCTTGAACCACAAACTTGATTTCGAGTTTGTGTCGTACCCTTGGTTCCCATAACCTTTCGCTGCATCATCATTTCACTTGATGTCATCGCTGACCGATTACATCTTCACGAAACCTCTAGACAAATGTTTCGTGGTCGTCATCAACATCCTGAGCTCTTCCAAGATATATATCGAATTCTTGATAAGAAATACCATCCTCGCCCCTCAATGGTTTGTGTTATCGCCGACCACTTTATTGCCTTCCGATCAACACAAACTTATTCATGTTTTGTGTTATACCTTGGGATCCTTACTATCCAGCAATTGTTCTCCATTACCTTGGAGTATTACCATCCTTTATGTAAAGAATGTCGTGAGAATTTCACCACCTCTTAAGAATTCGTAGTATGGTGATACTTCTCACCCTCACCATTCTTGTTACCCGTGTTGTTTCTAACCGGAATACCGACAATTGAACTATGATGTGTGAATTCAAAACTTCTAGCAACCCTATTGCTGTGGAGTGAATGGTCGAGTTTCATTCTAATTCTTTTGTTCGTCAAGTCACCATTCTAACATTGATCGTGCAACCCAGCCCATATTTCGGGTGCACCTTTCAACCAATGTTTAATTGTGTATGTCTTTCCTCGAGCCTACAACATTATATCATTTGAATTGACAAGTGTCATCTTCTTGATCACATTATTGTGTAAAGCCATCCGTTTGGAATTCTCGATGAATTGTCGCTGAGCCCATCAGCCACCTTCTCATCCCCTCCTTGGTTTAAGGATGAACTATTGCTTCAAGGACCCGCTCCCATAGTTCATTTCCTGAGAATCTTGAAATGTCATTTCGTCTATTTGTGTTGCACCTTTTCTTCTCGGACATCCTGAGTCTGAGGTACCATGTCCCCAACCGGATCTGAATCTCGGTCAGATATGATGGTTGGGACAACTTTCCAAGAGTTATGATGTTGGTCCCTTGATGACCCGGTAACATGATGTCATGCCTAGCACCCCCGCCCCTGCTAGAGGACCTATCATTATAATTTCTTTTGCAAGGATAACCATTCTTCCCGGAGGAAATTGTAAGACCTATTTTATAAGTTGCCCCTGATGGATCATTTGTGTTTCCAAAGAGTGGCCCTTGATTGAAATACCATGCATTGCTATCTCGGAGCATGTTCGTGGTACTCCGCTTTTCAACAAGGACATTTGAAGCCCAATGCTAAATGTTTCCTGCTCAATTATCCAAGCACCGCTGTATGGATAATGTCATGAAAATTTCTCTCCCCTCACCTAGAGGCTTTTCTACCTTATATCCTGTCAAGGATATCATTCTCTACTTGTCCTTGGTAAGGATATACCCTTGAAATATGTGTTTAGACACATTTTCCTTTCCATTGTTCTGTTTAAACCTGATAATCACTTTTCCTTTCCATTGGTTTGTTTGACCTCTCTTGTGATCTATATAATCTAAGCAGTAATGATTCACTGCTTATGTAAACACCTCGGTGCGCAATTCCATCAGCAAAACCCTGTTACTATTGTTGATGACATTTTCGAAATACACCGATGAACGGGAACCTTGCCTATTGGTCCGCCTCGTTCAACGAGCGGGAAAATGGTTCTCTTCGTCCCTCGCCCTTGGTATCGATGTTGTTGCCGACATAACTAACAGGCTACCCTCTGGCATGCCTTGCTATTGTGACCGTGCAAGATGTCAGCCCCCCCTTCCTACCTTCAACCACATGGTGGGCCCATAACCCATAGTTCCACAGGATCGAAGCCTGACTCTCCTGTACACCCCCTGTTCCCAGAGTTATTCCTCGTGCGTGGACTCGTATGTAATTCACGGACCACCGTCTCAAGTGATCTATTTTGGTATCAGACACAATACTTATTCTCGTTGCCCTGGACCCTTTCACCTTCTGATTAGGCATCGAACGCTTGTCTATCCATTTGAAACTTCTCATGGTACCTCCTTACTTTGCTCTCGATATTTTCTAAAGATTCAATTCGAGAGTAACTTCCGCCACCTTCCTCGATGTTATCGACCAGATAGTCAACCTTGTAGAGGTCTGTCATTTTGAAGTTACCCCTTATCCTTTCCGTAAGTACGATGAAGATCCCCAAGGGAGGACGGCAACTTCATCATGATGACCCGAAGCAGAGAACTGAAGACGTCAATGAAAGGGATCAACCTCTTCGAGAAGAGCAACCAAAGACGAGAAGATTCGTTAGGATTACGTAACCAGACCTTTCCCCCTAGTCCCCCTCTTAAATCTCGGGACAAGATTTCTTGTAGTGGAGGAGAATTGTGACGCCCGGATAATCTTGCTAAAATAATCCCACGATAATCAAGCCACGTCATCCCGATTACTGATGCTAAACGTCCGTTAGTTCAAACCGCGTCAAATTAAAATTTAAAATTAATGTCGACAATAAAAGTTTTCGAAAGTAGAAACAAAATTGTTCGGTGGGTGCCAAATATTACAAGGGTAGTTATGGTACAGCAATCACATTTTTAGAAAATGTGTAAATAATTTAAACTGATTTAAAACAGAAAAGAAAATAAATAAAAACAAAACAGAAAAAACTAAAACCTAAAACTAACAGAAAAAAGAAGAAGGAGAAACCCCCCTCTGGGCCGTGGCCCAACTGGGCCAACCCCCAGGCCCAGCCGGCCCACCCCTCCCCTCCATAACCCCCCACCAGGGGAGGAACCCTAGCCGGTCCACCCACTCCCTCCCGCACCACTTGCTCTCGTCCCCCCCACTCCCCCGATCCAGATGGGGATCGGGGCAACCACGCCCCCGTGCCCCCGACGCTCCACGCCGAACATCCTCGCCCCCCCCTCTCCCTCGCGCGACGCCGCCGGAAGCCGCGGCCACGCCACGTGTCGACCGCGCCGCCGACTGGATCGCCTCCCCGTCATCGCCCCCGCGCGCCCGACGCCGGCCCGCCGCCCGTCGACGGCCACCTCGCCGGACTGCCTCCTCGACGCCGACGTCTCCGACCTCCTCCTCGTCACCGGAACACCCCGCCGTCGCTGCTCGTCGCCAGGAGCTCCTCCGCCTCGTCGCGCCAACCCCGACTCCTCCTTGAGCCCGCTATGCTCAACTACAGGGCTCGGTGAGCCTCGCCCTCCCCTCCTCCTTTTTCCCCCGCAGGTCACCGCGCCCGCCGTCCTCCATGTAGCCATGCTCGCCACGCCCGTGCGCTCACTCTCTCGCGCGCGCGCCCGCGCATGCCGCCGCCGCCGCCACCGTGCGTGCCCAGCGCCCCTCGGGCTTGCGCCCGTTCGGGCTATGCCCGTTAGCCACGCGCCCACGCCCCGCTCGCCTGACCCGCAAGGCCCTTGTACCACAGACAAGTGGGCCTAGCCCCTAGAACGTTTTATTTAAAAAAACGAAATAAAAATAAATATATAATTAATTAATTAATTAATAATTAAAATAGATAATGAATTAATTAAGTTAATTAATCCTGTTTAATTAATCTAATTAAGTAGATAGTTTAATTAAATCCTAATTAGACTAATCAGTCAATGAGAATGGGACCCACATGCCAGTTGACCAGTCAACGCCTTTGTTGACTGCTGACGTCATGCTGATGTCATGCTGATGTCAGCGTGCACTGTTCTGGATAATGTTGAATTTAAATAATTAAATAAATCCTAAAAATGAATTAAATCTTTTAATATTAATATAAAATAAAACGTAGCTCGGATGGAAAAACTTTGTACATGAAAGTTGCTCAGAACGAAGAGACGAATCCGGATATGCAGCCCGTTCGTCCGCCACACACCCCTAGCATAGCAAACAAGCAACTTTCCCCCTCTGGCTCCTCTGCCCGAAAACGCGAAACACCGGGAATACTTTCTCGGATGTTTCCCCCCCTTCGTCGGTATCACCTCCTACCGCGTTAGGGCATACCTAGCACCGCGTATTGCCTCGTTATGTTTTGTGATGCTTTGTTTGCTCCGTATTTACTGTTTCTTCCCCCTCTTCTTCCCCGGTAGACCCCGAGACTGATGCTGCTGCTGGTACCCCGATCGACTACGGTGTTGACGACCCCTCCTTCTTGTCTGAGCAACCAGGCAAGCCCCCCCCCCCTTGATCACCAGATATCGCCTATTCTCCTCTATACTGCTTGCATTAGAGTAGTGTAGCATGTTACTGCTTTCCGTTGATCCTATTCTGATGCATAGCCTGACATTGTTGCTACATCTGTTGATACCTTACCTGCAATCCTAAATGCTCAGTATAGGATGCTAGTTTATCATCATTGGCCCTACATTCTTGTCAGTCTGCCTTGCTATACTATCGGGCCGTGATCACTTGGGAGGTGATCACGGGTATATACTATACATACATACATACATACTATACAGATGGTGACTAAAGTCGGGTCAGCTCGAGGAGTACCAGCAAGTGATTCTGATGAGGGGGCTGAAAGGACAGGTGGCTCCATCCTGGTAGAGGTGGGCCTGGGTTCCCGATGGCCCCCGACTGTTACTTTGTGGCGGAGCGACAGGGCAGGTTGAGACCACCTAGGAGACAGGTGGGCCTGGCCCTGTTCGGCGTTCGCGGATACTTAACATGCTTAACAAGATCTGGGTATTTGATCTGAGTCTGGCCATTTGGTCTATACGCACTAACCATCTACGCGGGAGTAGTTATGGGTATCCCGGCGTCGTGGTATCAGCCGAAGCCTTCTTGACGTCAGCGACGGAGCGGCGCGTGCCGGATTGGACTGCGTTAACGCAACTTCCTTTGAAATGGAGGTTGCTAGGTCTGTTTCCGACCGCCCTCGCAACGTGCAGGTGTGCAATGGGCGATGGGCCCAGACCCCTGCGTGCATTGGATTTAGACCGGCGGGCTGACCTCTCTGTTGTGCCTAGGTGGGGCTGCGACATGTTGATCTTCCGAGGCCGGGCATGACCTAGGAAAGTGTGTCCGGCCAAATGGGATCGAGCGTGTTGGGTTATGTGGTGCACCCCTGCAGGGAAGTTAATCTATTCGAATAGCCGTGTCCCTTGGTAAAAGGATGACCCTGAGTTGTAACTTGACCTTATGACAACTAGAACCGGATACTTAATAAAACACACCCTTCCAAGTTCCATAGACAACCTGGTGATCGCTTTTCCACAGGGCGACGAGGGGAGGATTGCCGGGTAGGATTATGCTATGCGATGCTATTGGAGATGCTACTTGGAGATGCTACTTGGCGATGCTACTTGGAGGACTTCAATCTACTCTCTTCTACATGCTGCAAGACGGAGGCTGCCAGAAGCGTAGTCTTTGACAGGATCAGCTATCCCCCTCTTATTCTGGCCTTCTGCAGTTCAGTCCACTGATATGGCCTTTACACATATACCCATGCATATGTAGTGTAGATCCTTGCTTGCGAGTACTTTGGATGAGTACTCACGGTTGCTTTCTCCCCCCTTTTCCCCCTTTCCTTTCTTTCTGGTTGTCGCAACCAGATGCTGGAGCCCGGGAGCCGGACGCCATCGTCGACGACGACTACTACACTGGAGGTGCCTACTACTACGTGCAGGCTGCTGACGACGACCAGGAGTAGTTTAGGAGGATCCCAGGCAGGAGGCCTGCGCCTCTTTCGATCTGTATCCCAGTTTGTGCTAGCCTTCTTAAGGCAAACTTGTTTAACTTATGTCTGTACTCAGATATTGTTGCTTCCGCTGACTCGTCTATGATCGAGCACTTGTATTCGAGCCGTCGAGGCCCCTGGCTTGTATTATGATGCTTGTGTGACTTATTTATGTTTTAGAGTTGTGTTGTGATATCTTCCCGTGAGTCCCTGATCTTGATCGTACACATTTGCGTGCATGATTAGTGTACGATTGAATCGGGGGCGTCCATCCCTACCATATGAATCTTGATCTCTAGCCTTCCCCAAGTTGCTTTCCACTCAAATCTTCTTTCCACCAGATCCAAATCCTATGAGAGAGAGAGAGTTGAGTGTTGGGGAGACTATCATTTGAAGCACAAGAGCAAGGATTTCATCACCAACATACCATTTGTTACTTCTTGGAGAGTGGTGTCTCCTAGATTGGCTAGGTGTCACTTGGGAGCCACCGACAAGATTGTGGAGTTGAACCAAGGCGTTTGTAAGGGCAAGGAGATCGCCTACTTCGTGAAGATCTACCGCTAGTAAGGCAAGTCCTTTGTGGGCGATGGCCATGGTGGGATAGACAAGGTTTCTTCTTCGTGGACCCTTCGTGGGTGGAGCCCTCCGTGGACTCGCGCAACCGTTACCCTTCGTGGGTTGAAGTCTCCATCAACGTGGATGTACGATAGCATCACCTATCGGAACCACGACAAAAACATCCGTGTCTCCAATTGCGCTTGAATCCTCCAAAACCCTTCCCTTTACATTCTTGCAAGTTGCATGCTTTAATTTCCGCTGCTCATATACTCTTTGAATGCTTGCTTGTTATGTATTGTGAATGTTAAACTTGTGCCTAAACTCCACTTAAACTCAAAGAAGTTAAAAACTTCAACTTTGATTCTTAGTGTCTAATCACCCCCACTCTACAAACCTCTTCTCAAGGTCCTACCAGTGGTATCAGAGCATTGGTCTCCATTGCCTTGGTTTAATCACCATTGGAGGAAGATGGATGAGTCTACTTTGGGGAGTCTTAGACATAGAGTGCCTATACTTGATGGAGAGTATTTTCATGAGTGGAAAAATGAGATGCTTGTAATTCTCAATCAATATCATTTGAACAAGTACATTTCTAGCCCTTGTGCACCTCATGTTGATCCTATGCATCCTACTCTTGATGAGTCAATTGACATGATTAGGAATCTTAGAACTGTTAATCTTAGCACTAGAGGCTTGCCTAGAAACTTAATTAGAAACTTGCCTACTCTTGAGTGTGCCTACACTATATGGAAATTTCTTGAGGAACGCTTTCCAAATTATTCCTTGAAAAATCTAGATGAAATTCTCCATAAGTCTATTGCTTTGAGTAAGATGAATACTAGTGATCCTATGTTTGGTGATCGTCTATTTGAACTTACAAACCTTATGCGTGCCAAAGGAGATGTTGGAATTATTGGTGATATTATTTCCGAAGCTATAAGAATTCATAAGCAAGATCATTGTCAAACTCACTCTAACGAATTACCCTCTCTAGGACTTGATCCACCACATGACGATGTTGAACATGGATACTATGATGAGGATGATGATAGTGACTTCGATCTTGACGATGCAATGAGACATTTTGGTCTTATGGAAAATCTTCGGGGATATATGTCAGGAGGAAAGGAATGGGTTCTTGATAGTGGATGTACCGATCACATGCCCGGAGAGAAAGACATGTTTCGTGAGCTTGCTGAAAATGATGGTCCTCAAAAGTATGTCACTTTTAGTGACAACTCAAATGGTAAGGTGGTTGGCCTCGGTAAGATAGCCATATCACATGATAGCTCCATACAAAATGTCATGCTCATTGAATCTATTGGCTACAACTTACTTTCAGTATCTAGACTTGCTGATTGCGGTTTCAATGTCCTATTTACTGAAGTAGATTGCCAAGTGTTTCACAGAGATACACTACTGGAAACAAGGAATTTGCCATCAGTCAGCTCTTTTCTGTCTGCCAGCGGATGGCAAAGAACGTCTTTGCCATCTGCTTACAAAAAACAGACGGCAAAGAACTGACAGATGGCAAAGAACCTGGTTGCCATCAGCCAGTTCTTTGCTATCCGCCAGCCGATGGCAAAGAATCTTTGCCATTCGCTGGCACATGGCAAAGAGGTGGGTAGGGTCCAGTGCTGTAACGGCCTATCAACCCACCTCTTTGCCATCTGCCAACAGATGGCAAAGAATCTTTTCCGTCTGCTGGCAGATGGCAAAGAAGTGGGTGGGGCCCAATGGATGACGGTGCTCTGATGGCCCAGTAGCCCCGCCTCTTTGCCATCTGCCAGCCGCTGGCTGATGGCAAATATATGGGCCTTTGCCATCCACTGGCTGATGGCAAAGAAGTCCGACTATCTCCTCCCCTCTCTTCTTCTAAAAAACATCTCCTCCCCTCTCTCCCAGCCCGGCCCCACCCCCCTCTCTCTCTCTCTCTCCCAGCCCGGCCCCACCCCTCTCTCTCTCCCCACCTCACCCACCCACCACCATTGTCTCAAAAAAAACTCACCCACCACCGCACCCGTGCGCCCCAGCCCCTTGTTCCGGACGACGCCCACCACCGCCGCCGGCCCGCCCCTCCCCGCCACCGCAGCCCTCCCCGCCACCGCAGCCCTCCCCGCCACCGCAGCCCGCCCCTGCGCCCGTCCCTCCACCATTCCAGGCTGCAGCGCCGCCCCCTCCCCCAACCCTCGAGGCTCTTTCCCCTTCCCCCAGCCCTAGCCGCCGCACGTACTAGCCATGGCGGCCTGCACCTTCAGCGCCGGCAGCCGCCGCTCGTCCATGTTGTGAAGCCATCCCCGCCCTGCTCGGCTTCGTCCGCCGCCGCCGCGGACCGTCTCCTCCATCCCCGACCACACATCCCCGCCTTCGTCTGCCACCATCACCGACCGGCTCCTCTGTCCCCGACAAGTCATCCCCGTCCTGCTCGCCGTCTTCCGCCGAAGAACCCGGTAGCCATGTCGATTCTCTGCCTCCCCGACCACCTCTTCCAATTTTGCGAAGGTGATGCCCTCTTTGCTGCCCAACCACCTCTCCCTGTACATGTTCATGCTCTGCTGCTTATATGTTCAGAAAGCTGAGAACCATTTTGACTTATGTGATCTGAAGACCCCCCAACCTGCAGAAAATGTTTGAAGACCCCTGATTAAACATGCCTAGAGCTATGTGATCTACACCATTTTAGAAAATGGGAAATATGATATAAGTGATGACTGCTGAGACAATCCACCAGGAGCATTAATTTGCTCAGAGACTAGAGAGTGTGCAACAGCAAGTTCCTGATTGATTCAAAAATTAGCATGAAAGAAAAAAAAAGTAACAAACACACACAGACAGACAGAGTATAATCTACGAGTAAAATAATCACCGTGAGAATTCAGAAGAAACGTTCAGTGAATTCATCTCCCTTCATCAGGCCAATATGTTGCAACTGCATAACACAACGACTATAGGCCGCGTCACTAGCATTTGGATGATCACATATTTGGCACCACTCAAAAAATTGGTGTGCAACCTGTGAATCAACCAATATAATGCATCAAAATCCTAGCATATACAATTCATTCTGATGTGTAAAAATGGACCTTCAAAATAATATGTTACACTATCTGAATCACAAATAGATACCAACCTAGACACGAGCTGGATAAACCCTATCTGATTTTATTTTCTCCACTTGAGATTTGCGCAGGAGGTTGCATTGCCCGGAGGAAAGGCAGAGGAGGGTGATGCTGATGATGCAGCAACATCATTAAGGGAGGCAAAGGAGGAGATTGGGCTTGATCCAGCCTTGGTCACTGTCGTTTCCTCGCTTGAGCACTTCTTGCCCAAGGTAAGATGTCTATGAGTTCTCGCTTATACCCCTACTAGAAAAAATCACATTGTACAGCGGACAGACTATTTAAGTGCACACTAAAAGGCATGTTAGTTGTTTTTCTTCTTAGACTTCCAAAAAACACATGCATGCAGCCTAGATTTAGGATATGCTTATAGATGTTTTGAGGATTATGTAGCAGGCTTTTCTTTACAGTCCACTTTTGCCGCATAGAATTTATCTTTGTCCCTTTGACACCACGACACCCCCGACACCCGACACCTCTTCGACCTCCTGTTGACAGAAAAGGTGCTCTTCGGCCTTCGAGAGGCCGACGGGGTCATATATTTGTGAATTATGAGTTAGGTCATATATTTTCCAATTTTGTTATGAAAAACATCTTATATATTTGCGTTGATCGGGTGGATTTAAATGTGCAATTGTTTCATCGCTGTGAGGGTCTGGTGTTCAACGAGCTCCCTGTGTGTTCGATGAGCTCCGCCCCTGCGTTCGTGGGTGAGCACAAATGACATCTCCTCCTCTCCCCCTTCATTTGCTCTGTTCCGGTCTTCGTGCCGATGAAACTTGCTAGCTATAGGTGTATTCAATCATCAGTATGTGTGACCACTATGCGTCTCCCGTTCGAAAGGGTTACATCTATAAATATGCATTCATTTGCATATTTATAACCGTAATTCTTTCGAATTGTCCAACGTTATCCATGGACAGCCCGAGTATGTGTAGATTGGGTTCGTTTTCCCATATGCACTGCTTCGGATCCGATGCAGAATTTCGTCAGTGCCTCTCTGTTGTTCTCCGAGTACACATCCTCTCTGCTTATTGCCGAGACGTGTATCAGGAGACCAGCGGGGAGGTGCTACCGAAATTTTGTGTCGGATCCAGAGCAGAGCATGGGAAAATGAACCCAATCTACACATACTCTGGTGGGATTAGGACCTATCTTTACCTATTAGCGTCTAGGTTGCATGGACGTAATAAAACTGAGAAACTCTATTAACTGATGGATATGGTTTTCTGAGTTATGTATGTATTTCTTGTGTGTCCAGTAGCTAGGCAAGATGAGTGATCGTGCGTGGATGTCCACCGGTCACCCTAGTCAGAAAGACATGAGCCCTGAATAGATGACAAAAACCAAGGGGTTTATCAGAGCCGCATTTGCAAATGGACTGAAAACAACCTGGTGCCCCTGTGTCGAGTGCGACAACTATCATAAGATGTCAGAGTTTGAAATGATCAAACACCTGCAGAAGTGGGGTTTTACACCCGGTTATACGATGTGGACATTTCATGGTGAGTCTGCCCAACGTTCCAGAGCTGAGGAGGGCCGTCGTCGCACCGACGAGCATGGTACCTGGATGGAAGACATGGTGCAAGACTTTGATGATGCTCGGGATTCGGACGATGAGATGGAGGAATCTGCAAAGGCCTTCAATGATATGTTGGAGTCTTCGAAGCGTCCTCTCCATGAGCACACCGAGCTTTGTCAGCTGGATGCCATCACACGAGTAATGGCTCTAAAGCCTCAATTCAACTTGGGCAGAGAATGCTATGACGCGATAGTGACACTATTTGGACGCTTTCTACCCAAAGGCCATATAATGCCTGCAACCTGTACCAGTCGGACAAAATCCTCTGTGTACTTAAGATGCCCTATGAGAAGATAGATGCCGGTGAGAATGGATGTGCCTTATTTAGGCTCCAGTATGCGGACTTGAACTATTGTCCCATTTGCAAGTCTTCCAGGTATGTTGAGGTAGACAACGGTATGGGTGAGAAGAGTCAGACCAAAATCCCCATTAACGTTCTTCGGTATATGCCAATCATACCAAGACTTCAACGTCTATTCATGGTCGTAGAGATGGTGAGACAGATGACATGGCACAAATTGGGCAAAAGAACCGAACGGGATGCAGATGGGAATCTGATGATGGTACACACATCGGATGGTGCTGCATGGAAATACTTCGATGCATTGCATGATGAAAAAGCGGCAGATCCAAGGAATCCTTGAGTAGCCATCAGCACGGATGGGTTCAATGTGTTTGGTATGATGGCAGCCCAATACAGTTGTTGGCCTGTATTTGTCATTCCACTCAATCTCCCCCCCAGATAGATTATGCAAAGAAAGAACATTTTCCTGACGTTGATAATTCCGGGGCCCAACTATCCGGGGAAGAATATGAATGTGTACATATAGTCGCTCAAGGATGAACAACAAGAAGCTTAAGATAATGGGATCAAGACATACGACGCTGCTACAAAAAAAACTTCCTAATGCGTGTGTGGTACATATACTCGATGCATGACTTGCCGGCGTATGCGCTATTCGTTGGCTGGTGTGTGCATGTACTCCAAAATTACTAAATATTCTTAACTAGCTCTAAAATGACATAATATGCTTAAGAAATGACATAGATTAGCTCCTAAATGACTTCACATGCTTAGCTAGCTTCAAAATGACATAATAACTTTACTTAGCTCCAAAATGACCTATTTAACCTAGGCTAGCTCTAAAATGACCTATACTTAGCATTTTTCCTCCTAAATGACTCAATATACTTAGCTAGCTCAAAAATTACATAATAAGCATAATTAGCTCCAAAATGACCTATTTAACCTAGGATAGCTCTAAAATGACCTATAATTAGCATTTTCTTCCTCCAAAATGACTTAATATGCTTAGCTAGCTTTAAAATGACCTATTTAACCTAGGATAGCTCTAAAATGACCTATACTTAGCATCTTTTCCTCCAAAATGACTTAATATGTTTAGCTAGCTCTAAAATGATATAATATGCTTAAGAAATGACATATTTTAGGTCCTAAATGACTTCATATACTTAGCTAGCTCCAAAATGACATAATTACCTTACTTAGCTCCAAAATGACCTATTTAACCTGGGATAGCTCTAAAATGACCTATACTTAGCATTTTTTCCTCCAAAATGACTTAATATACTTAGCTAGCTCAAAAATAATGTAATAAGCTTAATTAGCTCCAAAAAGACCTATTTAACCTAGGATAGCTCTAAAATGACCTATACTTAGCATTTTTTCCTCCAAAATGACTTAATATGCTTAGCTAGCTTAAAACTGACCTATTTAACCTATGATAGCTCTAAAATGACCTATACTTACCTTCTTTTCCTCTAAGATCACTTAATATGCTTAGCTAACTCTAAAATGACATAATCTGCTTAAGAAATGACATATTTTAGCTCCTAAATGACTTCACATGCATAGGTAGCTCCAAAATGACATAATAACCTTACTTATCTCTAGAATGACCTATTTAACCTAGGCTAGCTCTAAAATGACCTATACTTACCATTTTTTCCTCCTAAATGACTCAATATGCTTAGCTAGCTCAAAAATTACATAATGAGCTTAATTAGCTCCAAAATGACATATTTAACCTAGGATAGCTCTAAAATGACCTATACTTAGCATTTTTTCCTCCAAAATGACTTAATATGCTTAGCTAGCTTAAAAATGACCTATTTAACCTAGGATAGCTCTAAAATGACGTATACATAGCATCTTTTCCTCGAAAATGACTTCATATGCTTAACTAGCTCTAAAATGACATAATATGCTTAAGAAAAGACATATTTTAGCTCCTAAATGACTTATATGCTTAGCTAGCTCCAAAATGACATAATAACCTTACTTAGCTCCAAAATGACCTATTTAACCTGGGATAGCTCTAAAATAACCTATACTTAGCATTTTTTCCTCCAAAATGACTCAATATGCTTAGCTAGCTCAAAAATTACATAATAAGCTTAATTAGCTCCAAAATGACCTATTTAACCTAGGATAGCTCTAAAATGACCTATACTTAGCAATTTTTCCTCCAAAATGACTTAATCTGCTTAGCTAGCTTAAAAATGACCTATTTAACTTACGATAGCTCTAAAATGACCTATACTTAGCATCTTTTCCTCCAAATTGACTTAATATGCTTAGCTAACTCTAAAATGACATAATATGCTTAAGAAATGACATATTTTAGCTCCTAAATGACTTCACATGCTTAGCTAGCTCCAAAATGACATAATAACCTTAGTTAGCTCTAGAATGACCTTAGCATGTTTTACACCAAAATGACTTAGTATGCTTAGCTAGCTCAAAAATGACATAATAACCATACTTAGCTCCAAAATGACCTATTTTACAGATATAAGTTGCATCATAATAATCTTCACATTTTAGTTGCATCATAATAATCTTCTTCTTCTAGTCTTCTTCTTCTAACTTCCTTCTTTCCCATTTTACAGATTTGCTTAAGATCACGGAAGCTTGGGTTGATGGAGTGCTTGTATTTAGTTTTTGTTTTGACCATGTGAAAGTTGCTACCTATGGATGAAACTGTGTAATATTGATGAAACTATGTATATGTACGGATGAAACTTGCTAGTATTGGTAACATGTGTTGGATACATATGTGTTCATGACTATTGGTAATATGTGTTGAATATGCTATATTGGTCATATAAATATATTTGTGTTTGATTTTTGTGAAAATGAATTGATATAAGAAAAAACAAAATTAAATGGGGCAATATAGTCACTTTGCCATCTGCTGGCAGATGGCAAAGAGCTTTGCCATCAGCTACATGTAAAATTTGGGCTGGCCTATTTGGGCTCTTTGCCATCTGACAGCAGATGGCAAACCTATTTGCCATCTACTGGCAAATGACAAAGCATGCAGCCTTTGCCATCTGCTGGCAGACGGCAAACAGCCTACGGCCTTTGCCATCTGCTGGAAGACGGCAAAGAGCCTGCAGCCTTTGCCATCTGCTGGCAGACGGCAAAGAGCCAGCAGCCTTTGCCATCTGCTGGCAGATGGCAAAGTATGTCGTTAGCCTTCTAACGGGGCTAACCCCGTTAAGAGGCTTTGCCATCTGCCAGCAGATGGCAAAGCCACAGGCTCTTTGCCATCAGCTAGCAGATGGCAAAGAAGCCTTTAACGGCAGGGTTTCAGACAAACTGTTTGCCATCTGCTGGCAGATGGCAAGCCTTTGCCATCCACCAACCATGCCTTTGCCATCTGTCATGGTAGATGGCAAAGTGCCAGATTCCAGTAGTGATAATCATAAAATGGTATTTACCGGTGTGCGCAGAGGTGATCTATACATTGTTGATTTCACTAAAAAGGCTCAACCTAAAACTTGCTTCATTGCTAAATCCTCAAAATGTTGGTTATGGCATAGACGACTAGGTCACGTTGGCATGAGAAACCTTGACAAGCTTATTAAAGGGAATCATATCCTTGGTGTTAACGATGTCATATTTGATAAGGATAGACTTTGCAGTGCTTGTCAAGCAGGTAAACAGGTTGGAGGAAGGCATCCCGTGAAAAACATCATAACCACAAGGAGGCCACTTGAGCTACTTCACATGGGTCTTTTTGGTCCCAACGCTTACAAGAGTCTCGGTGGAAATTCTTTTGGTCTAGTTATAGTTGATGATTTTTCAATATTTACGTGGGTGTTCTTTCTCGATGATAAATCGCAGGTCCAAAAGATCTTCAAAAACTTCGCTAGGAAGGCCCAAAATCAATTTGAAGTAAACATCAAGAAGGTTTGCAGCGACAACGGAACAGAGTTCAATAACGCAAAGGTGGACACCTTTCTTGACGAAGAAGGGATTTCACACGAGTTCTCGGCTACGTACACACCTCAACAAAATGGAGATGTTGAGAGGAAGAACCGGATGCTCATCTAAATGGCGAGAACGATACTTGATGAGTACAAGACGCCGAAGCACTTTTGGGCAGAAGCGGTTGAGATAGCTTGTCATGCAACAAATCGCTTGTATCTTCACAAGTTGCTCGGCAAGACGGCATACGAGCTCCTTACCGGTAACAAACCCCAAGTTGGATACTTTCGAGTATTCGGCTCAAAGTGCTACATTCTTGATAAGCATCGTCATTCTAAATTTGCTCCTAAGTCTCATGAAGGTTTCCTACTAGGTTATGGCTCAAACTCTCACACTTACCGTGTCTACAACAATTTCACCCGAAAGGTTGAAGAGATGGTAGATGTGAAGTTTGATGAATCTAACGGCTCACAAGTAGAACAATTGCCAATTGATGTAGGAGACAAAGATCCTTCGGAAGCAATCCAAGACTTGTCTATTGGCAAGGTCCGTCCAATGGAGGTGAAGGAGAGTACCTCGTCTGTCCAAGTGAAAGCTTCTACTTCACGACAAGGTGAACCAAGAGTTGATACGGAAGCATCCACAAGTGGGACACACCAAGATGAAGAAAATGAGGAAGTGCATCAAGATGAACATCAACAACCTCCTTCTCCACCACGACAAGAGAACGGCAACGCCAACAATGAAGAAGGCCAAGAAGAAGAACAAGATGAAGAAGAAGTTCAACCAAGAACCAAGCAAAAGCTTTCACGAGTTCGAGCAAGAATTGCTAAATACCATCCCGTCGAGCAAATCTATAATGATATTCAAACCGGGAGAATCACTCGCTCTAAAACTCGTTTAACTAACTTTTGTGAAAACTATTCTTTCATCTCTAGCATTGAACCTATGAAGGTCGAAGAAGCATTGGAAGATCCGGATTGGATAAATGCTATGCATGAAGAGCTACACAACTTTGAGAGGAATCAAGTTTGGACATTGGTTGTGAAGCCCGACAACAACCACAACATCATCGGTACCAAATGGGTGTTTTGCAACAAGCAAGATGAAGATGGACAATAGTTCACAACGAAGCACGTCTCGTCGCCCAAGGCTACACACAAGTCGTTGCTAGACTTACGTTTTGAAGGACTATGGTGAGACTTACGCTCCCGTTGCTAGAGTTGAGTCCATTCGCATCTTACTTGCCTATGCTAATCAGCATGATATCACCTTGTACCAAATGGACATTAAAAGTGCTTTTCTGAATGGTGAAATAGAGGAGGAAGTTTATGTTAAACCACCTCCCGGCTTTGTCAATCCTAAGAAACCAAATCATGTTTACAAACTTCACAAAGCCCTTTATGGTCTTAAACAAGCTCCTAGAGCGTGGCATAAATGCTTGACCAAGTTCGTCATTGAAAAAGGCTTTGAAATTGGGAAAATTGATTCCACACTTTTTACTAAAATGGTTAATGGAGAACTATTTGTGTGCCAAATCTATGTTGATGATATTATATTTGGTTCAACGAACCCTCATTTTAGTGAAAAGTTTGGGAAGCTAATGTTGGAGAAATTTGAGATGTCTATGATGAGTGAACTCAAATTCTTTCTTGGTTTGCAAATCAAGCAAACTAAGGAAGGTACCTTTGTCTCTCAAACGAAGTACACCAAGGACCTATTCAAGAAGTTCAATATGCAAGAATGCAAAGGTATGACTACACCCATGCCTACTAGTGAACATCTTGACTTGACCAAAGATGGTGAACTGGTTGATCAGAAGGTTTATTGCTCTATGATTGGTTCATTGTTATATCTATGTGCTTCATGTCCCGATATCATGCTAAGTGTGTTCATGTGTGCACGATATCAAGCTGCTCCTAAAGAATGCCATCTTAAGGCCGTGAAAAGGATAATTAGATACTTAATCCATACACCAAATTTTGGCATTTGGCATCCTATGAGGGCCTCTTTCGATCTTGTTGGCTACTCTGACTCGGACTATGCCGGGGACAAGGTTGATAGAAAGTCCACTTCGGGAACTTGTCAATTTCTTGGTAGATCTCTTGTGTCTTGGTCCTCCAAGAAACAAAACTCGGTATCCTTATCCACCGCCGAAGCGGAATACATTGCCGCTGGTTCATGTTGTGCTCAATTACTTTGGATGACCCAAAATCTAAAAGATTATGGGATATATGTGAAACATGTTCCATTGCTTTGTGACAATGAAAGTGCTATCAAAATTGGTCATAATCCCGTACAACATTCTCGAACTAAGCATATTGAAGTTCGCCATCATTTCATTCGAGATCATGTTGCTAAGGGTGACATTAATCTTAAGCATGTTCGCACCGAAAAGCAATTAGCGGATATGTTCACTAAACCTCTTGATGAGAAAGTATTTTGCAGGTTAAGAGGAGAATTGAACATCAGTGATGCTTCAAACTTGGAGTAGAAACTCCATTGGATACATGCAAGACATGAGCTTATGATTAATCCTTGATATTTCTCTTATGATGAAAATCTTATGTCTTGGATATATTTGCATCTTGCATGTTATATAAGCCATGTAGGTACTTGGTTGAATCAAATTCCATGAGATTGTAATCTACTCACATCTTGAGCAATCTGTACATCACCAAGTTTCTACACTATGGTGGTTGAAGACAAGGAAGCACAGAACCATTCAAACATATCCTTTGACAAATTCTATGTTGAGCTTCATTATTGTCATTTTTGGATACACAAGTGCTCTCCTTGCAAGAACTAACCCATGTAGGTAGATGGACTCAAATTCCAAGTGGTGCTCCCAACTCTTGATGAGCTACATCAACCTTGAGCAACCCACACAAGTTCAACTACATGGTCAACACCACCAACCAAGGTATGTCATTCCATCTTAGAGGAGCTTTACTCCAAGTCATGAGCTAAAGCAACTTGACAAGATGTGAATACATCAAGATGCTTAAACAAAAAATGGCAACCCCATTTTGAGCTTAAACGATGAGTATGACCTATGATCAAGTGATCTCACTTGACTCCTAAGTCAATATACTCTAACATAGGTGACTTTGTCGCCGACCATCTCTAGATGAAGTTCTCTTGTGTTCTTTTCTGTGTTTTTGCATTTGTCTCATGCATATTTGTTTCCCCTTTCAAAAAAAAACTTCATCTAGATTTCTTTTTGTTTGCTCTGCATTTTCTGCATCCAATTCATTGCATATCATTCAGCCAATTCCTTGCAAATTTTTGTGAGATCTTACTAGTCTAGTGAGCTGAGGTGACAAGTGTTTTCTCTGCGATGAACTCGGTTTCACCGATTTGTTGTTTTCGGTCCAACCGAATCCCTTCGGTACAACTGAAGCATACCACTCAGTGCTACCGATTTCACAATAGGAAAAATAGTTTGCCACTTATTCTGTGTTTCTTTTGATCCAACTCCACTCAATGAATCTTGTCCTCTACAAGCATCACATATATATATATATATATATATATATATATATATATATATATATATGCTTTGTGCTGTGACTCAAGGATCAAACCTGAGTGAATCCCGGACTAGGGGGTGTCCGGATAGCCGAACTATCATCTTCGGTCGGACTCCTGGACTATGAAGATACAAGATTGAAGACTTCGTCCCGTGACCGGATGGGACTTTCCTTGGCGTGGAAGGCAAGCTTGGCAATTCGGATATGTAGATTTCCTTCTTTGTAACCGACTCTATGTAACCCTAGCCCCCTCCGATGTCTATCTAAACCAGAGGGCTTAGTCCGTAGGAGAACAACAATCATAATCATACGCTAGCTTCTAGGGTTTAGACTCTATGATCTCGTGGTAGATCAACTCTTGTAATACTCATATCATCAAGATTGAAGACTTCGTCCCGTGATCGGATGGGACTTTACTTGGCGTGGAAGGCAAGCTTGGCGGTACGGATATGTAGATCTCCTACCATTGTAACCGACTCTGTGTAACCCTAACCCTCTTCGGTGCCTATATAAACCGGAGGGTTTTAGTCTGTAGGACGAACAACAATCATACCATAGGCTAGCTTCTAGGGTTTAGCTTCTCTGATATCGTGGTAGATCTACTCTTGTACTACCCATATCATCAATATCAATCAAGCAGGAGTAGGGTTTTACCTCCATCGAGAGGGCCCGAACCTGGGTGAAAACATCGTGTCCCTTGTCTCCTATTACCATCTGCCTAGACGCACAGTTCGGGACCCCCTACCCGAGATCCGCCGGTTTTGACACCGACATTGGTGCTTTCATTGAGAGTTCCTCTGTGCCGTCGCTGTCAGGAAGGTATGCCTCATCTCGTCTTTAAAGACGGCACTGTTGCAAAAGGAGCTTTGGCTATCGGCCAAACTCTCCGGCTAGGCGGTTTCCTTGTGACCGCCTGTCTGGCCGCCACGCCGACGATGACTTCTCGGGTCATCAAAAGCAATCTTCACGTTAGCTCGGAACTCGCCGATCAGTTGGATCCGATGGAGGTCTCTTCCTTAAACGAGCTCTTGGTTCGCATCGCCGCCCTGGGAGTCGCTACAGACTACGATCAGATTGGGCCTAAACCTGATCTGAGAGAGATTAAGTCTCCCCAGGTTACCCACCACGTTGCTGTGGTAGAGGAACAATGCGGCAACCCTTCTTCTATCTTAAGGACTAGCTATGTCCGGATTCCCGATCCCTCCATGCTGGATTCCTGCGGAGGGGAGGATGTTACTCAAGCACTAAACCTAGAGTCAGGCAGTAGGCTAGATTCATTGGATAACATCCAAGAACCCAAGCTTCCATGTTCGGAAACTACTTGGCCCCTGAGTTTTAAAGTGGATGGGGTTCCGAATTTAATTCCACCCACCAACCCAAACATAAGCGATCTATCCCAAATCCGGCAAGAGCCCGCCGAAACAGTACACCATTACTGGGCCAGATTCCTCCTGGTTATGAACAGGGTAAAGGACTGCCGCGAGGAGGAGGCAATTTCATTCTTCTGCAATAATTGCACGGACAAGGGAATCCTCAACGCCGTAAGTCATCGTGAAACTACATGCTTCACTGACTTAGCGTCCATAGTACGAAAGTACTATGCGATGGAAAGCGCCTGGAAAACCGAAATCAATTTTTGGGACAATCCGGCCCTGAATACAACCCCAGTCCAAAATAAAAGGGTGCATTATAGCCAAGCACCTGGATTAAACACCAAAAAGCAAAAACCCTCTATAGGGCATGGAACCGCACTGGAAGGATGGCTCAATGGACCATGCAAAATTTATAGTACAGAGGGTGCCACTCCAACTCACAGCCTTAGAGCATGTCGGATACTCCAGAATACCAGTCCAAGGATACCAGTGTAGTATTAACAGTCTTCGAGACTTTCGCATCAAATCATATGCGAAAACGAACACTCCGCAGCCTTGCGAAGTGTGCCAAGTAGCAACAATAAACCCATGGAGTGACACGGCTATTACCTTTAATGCCAGTGACGAACCTAAATTCCGAACAGCCCGAGCACCAGCCGCATTGGTCCTCAGTCCAATAGTGGACGGCTTTCGCCTTACGAAGGTACTCATGGACGGTGGCAGCGGACTGATCCTCATTTACGAGGAAACCCTCCGAAAAATGGAAATAGACTGGAGCCACATTGAGTGAAGCAGTACAACCTTTAGAGGAATAATCCCCAGTCGGGGAGCATGCTGTACAGGAAAAAACACACTAGATGTGGTGTTCGGCACGCCGGATAATTACAGGTCCGAGGAGGTCACGTTCCAAGTGGCCCCATTCAACAGTGGATATCACGCTCTATTAGGGCGAGAGGCATTCACAATTTTTCAAGCTATACCCCATTACGGGTACATGAAGCTCAAAATGCCCGGGCCCAATGGAATCATCACTCTTGCTAGTGACCCGGACATAGCACTCCGCGCCAAAAACAAGACAGCCGCACTGGCCTTGGAGGCACTATCCGAAGCCCTAGCGGCCAAGGAACTCACTACGCTGCGCTCCACGGTGAATAGGGACGATGTGATACTCGATAAGAGATCCAAGTCCACCTCCTTTAAACCAGCGGACGAAATAGTCAAATTCCAAGTCCATCCAAAACAGTCTCCATTGGGGCACAATTAAACCCTAATGTAGACGCCGCAGTACGAGAATTCCTACGCGAAAATTGGGACATCTTTGCCTGGCACCCTTCGGACATGCCAGGAATCCCACGCCGGCTGGCCGAGCACAGCCTAAACATCATAAAAGGATTCAAGCCAGTTAAACAGGCTCTTCGGCGTTTCTCCGAGCCCAAGAGACAGGCCATGGGCGAAGAACTAGCCAAATTATTGGAGGCCAGATTCATCAGAGATATAAAACATCCAGACTGGCTAGCAAACCTGGTGATGGTACCAAAGAAGGACAAATCCTGGCGCCTATGCGTCGATTTCAAAGACCTCAACAAGGCTTGCCCAAAGGATCCCTTCCCCCTTCCCCCTACCATGCAGGACATGATTCATTGTGTTTCCTCGATGCATACTCCGGCTACCACCAAATCAAGATGGCAGAGCCTGACCAAGCCGCAACAGCATTCATCACCCCATACGGCCAATTCTACTTCAACACAATGCCCTTTGGGCTCAAAAATGCCGGCGCAACATATCAGCGCATGATTCAGACATCTCTGGCAAACCAGATCGGCAAAACAATGGAGGCATACGTAGACGATGTGGTCGTCATAACCAAGCACGTCGAAACTCTAGTAGACGACTTGAGGCTCACGTTCGATAATCTCCGAACATATGACATTAAGCTTAACCCGGAAAAATGTGTTTTCGGCGTTCCAGCCAGAAAGCTCTTGGGCTTCATTGTAACCGGTAGAGGAATTGAAGCAAACCCAGCCAAGATCCAAGCTCTGTCACAATTGGACATCCTAAAGGACCTCAAACAAATACAAAAATTGACGGGATGTGTGGCGGCTTTAAGCCGCTTTATCTCCCGTTTAGGAGAAAATGCATTACCCCTTTATCACCTCCTCCGACGCACCAAACACTTCGAGTGGACGGATGCCGCCACGGCCGGACTCGAAGAAATAAAAGCTATACTGGCAACAAACCCGGTCCTGGCCGCACCCAACATAGGCGAACCAATGCTATTATATATCGCGGCAACTCATCAAGTGGTGAGCGCGGTGCTCGTTGTCGAACGAGAAACGGACGGACACAAGTTCCCCCTTCAAAAACCTGTTTACTACGTGTCCACTATCCTGACTCCATGCAAGTCACGGTACCCGCATTATCAGAAGATAGTGTATGCGGTGTTCATGGCATCCGGGAAGCTGCGACACTACTTTCAAGAGTGTTCGATGACAGTAGCCTCCGAAGTACCTCTTAATGACATTATAAACAACCGCGACGCGACAGGCCGGATTGCCAGATGGGCCATTGAGCTCCTCCCGTTCGACATAACCAATAAGCCACGGCGAGCTATTAAGTCGCAAGTTTTGGCCTACTTCATCGCCAAATGGACTGAAGCCAAACTCCCTAAAGAGTACGATGCATATTCCAACTTGATCATGCACTTCGACGGCTCCAAAATGTTGGCTGGTCTGGGGGCTGGTGTTGTCTTGATGTCCCCAACCGGTGACACGGTTCAATTCGTACTCTAGATAATGTATACGGACTCCAACAACGCAGCCAAATACGTGGCCCTTCTACATGGCCTCTGGATGGCAGTCTCCATGGGAATTCAACGCCTAGAGGTGCGCGGGGATTCGGACCTCGCGATATCCCAAATAAATGGAGACTTCGATGCCAAGGATCCAAAAATGGCAGCTTATCACAACGCCGTCCTAAAAATGTCAGATCAGTTTGAGGGGCTCGAATTTCACCATATAGCCCAGGATAACAACGAGGCAGCAGACCTATTGGCACACATTGGCGCAAAGCGCGATGCCGTCCCCCCTAACATCTTCCTAGAGAGGTTGTTCAAGCCATTCATACTATGGGAGGGGGAATCCGGAAATAATAATCCGGACCCAACTGCACTGCCCGACTCCGAACATTCTGACACAATCGGCGGTTCTGCCAACAAAGTAACATCCTCAGCCCACGTAATAATGGCAGTCATTGGCCCGTGGATGGAACCATTCCTAGCCTACCTAACCAGGCAGGAACTTCCCGAGGACCAAAACGAGGCCCGCTGCATAGTGCGGCGATCTAAAGCCTATAAGGTCCATGAGGGAGAGCTTTACAAGAAGAGCACAACTGGAGTCCTTCAAAGGTGCATCTCCGAAGAGGAAGGGCGGAACCTTATGGATGAAATTCATGCCGGACTCGGCGGGCACCACGCCGCAGCCCGGGCCCTTGTAGGCAAGGCCTTCCGTACATGATTTTATTGGCCAACGGCCCGGGCAGATGCTTAGGACTTAGTCCAACGATGCGTCGGTTGCCAGCTCTTTGCTATGAAAGCCACATGCCACCCACCGCCCTCAAAACTATACCCGTAACCTGGCCCTTCACAGTCCGGGGGCTTGACATGCTTGGACCCCTTAAAGGAGGAACCCACAAGCAAAGATACCTACTGGTCATGGTGGATAAGTTCACCAAATGGATAGAGGCCAAGCCTGTCAAGACGGGCGAATCCGGACCAGTGATAGACTTCATATCAGGGGTCTTACACCGTTACGGCGTCCTCCATAGCATCATCACTAACAACGGCACGAACTTTATGGCCGACAAGGTTAAACTCTGGTGCAAAAACATGGGAATCAAACTCGACTATGCTTCAGTCTATCACCCTCAAACTAATGGTCAAGTCGAGCGAGCAAATGGTCTAATCATGAGCGGCATCAAACCCCGATTAGTGCGTCCCTTAAGGAATCTAACACGCACTGGGTAGAGGAGCTCGACTCCGTACTCTGGGGGGCTGCGGACCACTCCAAATCGCACGACCGGATTTACACCATTCTTTATGGTATACGGCGTAGAGGCAGTTCTGCCGTGTGACATAATTCATGACTCACCTCGCGTGTGCATGTATGAAGAAAGAGAAGCCGAGCACGATCGTCAGGACAGTTTGGACGCATTGGAGTAGGAGCATGACGTGGCAAAAGCCCGTTCCGCATTCTATCAACAGCAAGCTCGAAGATATCAAAGCAGAGAAGTACGGGCCAAAACTTACAACATTGGTGAGTTAGTTCTACGCTTGCCGAAAAAGAAAAAGGACAAACTCAAGCCCAAATGGGAAGGTCCCTTTATCATTGACCAAATCCTAACCGGTGGAGCGTACCGTCTGCGAGATGCATCGGATAACCGACTCGAGCCGAACCCATGGAACGCAGTCCGTCTCCGAAGATTCTACGCCTAGCGCTGGATTCTGAGTTCGTCTCCTTCCTCTGTCTATATTTTACATATTAGCTGTCTTTTGTTTCTCTCCTTCTTCCCCCTTTCCTATTACAGCCTTTGAAAGCTTGTTCGTGCATTGTTTGCACGCACTTGATGCACTATCCATGCTCATTATACCTGGGGATTCTTTAACAGAAGCTTATTTATACGGGCTTCATGCCCATCACATGCGTCACACTTCCGCATGTACCTTTTATTCACCATTATATGCATCGATATGACTTAAGTTTTGGCCAAGCTGGGTTGCCTGGCTCTTGTGCTTACCCCCTACGTTCCCGATTGTTCGGCTAGGCGGTAAAGGGAGCACTTCTGCGATTGTTACTGGCTGGTCAGCCGGATGTGTACCTCAGACTGGGTGAAGCCGAAAGCTAGCGTTCTTAAGGGAATATTCGGTCGGTGAACTAAAAGACGATTTCTTACCTATTTATTCATATGCCCCCAGATGTTTTTCTGCTTTTTTCGCAGTGTGGACATGCACTTTAGGGCATTCCTCCCTGGGAAAGGAACCCCTAACGGAACTATTCTCCCTGGAAGATGTTTCTTACTAACCATGTAATATAACATAACTAGTTGGGCACTTGTCTGATACAACACTAATGACCCCTATGCCTGGTCTCCACGCATGCCCCGGTTCTTAAATAACCGCGAGGGTATTCGGACACACTCCGGACTATTGGGTCCCGAGGTTGAAGCAAAAAGGTCCGCTATGAAAAACGATCTACAATCCGGCTAGAAGGAATTTTACATGTCATCTTAAATTACATAGTCAACTTGACTGGGCATATTCCTCTTCAATGCCATCCAGCAGGCTGTCTAGTTTACAATCCTGTTGGGAATACTTTGTGGCCTATTCTACTTGGCCGTACACTAAGCTCACTGGGATCTCCTCCCCATCAGGCCCCGCAGGTCCGACCTCGGCCATGTGGTTTGGGTCAGCCTTCGTGTACCGCGTCTTCACCATGGCCCAGGCCTCCCTGGCGCCTTGATGCTAGGCTGATATCTTCCATAAGCGGAAGCGCTGCCATGCTCCCTGAAGCCTCTCTGCAAGCTCTCCGAAGCCTTCGAGCAGGGAGACAGATGGCCACAAGGCCTGGGCGACGCCTTTCATCACCTACCGAACTCGTTCGTGCAGTTACAAGAGCTCGGGAAGCTGGTCACCCGTAGAACTGGGCATCTCCTCTGCAGAATGGCCTGTGGGCATACCTACAGACATAACTCTGTTAGATGACTTCCTCGCCGAACTCTTTTTCAAAGTTTGTTCAAGCACTTACTAAAAATGTCGCGTTGAAGTTGCTGATTCTCCTTAACGGAGTCAGATATCTGGGCACGAACATCCTTTAGTTCCTCACCCTGCTGGGTGTTGGCATCTTGGAGATTATTTTTCTCCAGCCTCACCCTTGTAAGCACACTCTCACCGGCCTTTAACTGGCGCATGAGCTGTTGCTTGTCCGGATCTATCCCGGCGCCATCTGCAATATTATTGTCAGACTTATACACACGCCGCACTTCACAAATTACTTGTCTTTTGAAGCATATATTACCAGAGGGGGCCTCTTTGGCTTCCCCCGCTGCGGCTAGTGCGGCCTCAAGTTGGGCTTTGCACTCCTCCAGCTCCTAGGACAGTTGGGTATTCTTTTTGGTAAGACCCTGCACAACAAATGATCCTTAAATCAGTTATTCTAACTATTTCAAGTCTCGGGGGCTACTGGCATATATAACTGTCAAATCTTCTCACCCGTATGTCTTTTACATACTGCTCCGTGGCTCTGGCTAGACCATTTTGAGCGGCCCGGAGGTGCGCATCTCCCGAATTAAAGGCGTCCAATGCCTCTAGGGAGAAACACGTGTCACGAAGAGATGTCCGGAGGCGCCTGTGATTCATGGCACTCTCCACCTCAGAATTGGTGGCAGATAACCTGTCGGCATCCTCTGTTGGAGGAACATCCGACGCACGCCCCATGTTCGCCTCCGCTTCTGGACCTGGCTTTGGAGCCTGGCGAGTGGAGGACCGATTGGCAACCTCTCCGGATACAGTCCGGCGAGCACTCTTCTTCCTGAAAAGGCACGAGCGTTAGTATGCCTCCCGGGAATAAAGCCGGGAAGTAAGGTGACGCGCCATACCGTTGCACCGGAGCTTCAATCCGGACCACACTTCTTTTTAGCCTACTGGGCCGTGCTGCCCCTTGTTGGCCAGCCGCCGCAGGCTCGGCCTTCCGCTTCAAGGGTGCCCCCTGCGAAACACCATCAGTATATGGTGATCGAAAACACACATGGAGGGGGCATTTTCAAAGTATCGGGACTTTGGTCTTAGTTACCTGCGAGGCGGGAAGTATTCCGGGGTAATCGGCCGTAATGGTAACCAAGGCATTATCGATGCTCAGTTGATGGAAAACCCCGTGGATCAGCTCCGCTGATATGTCTGGATCCTCTTGGGAGGTCGGATCGAGGAACCGTTTCGGATCCTCGGGTTGTGGAGGCGGGCTGTTTATATCCTTTACGGCCCGACGCAGTTCCTGCGCCAAAATCATAAGATGAGATACTTGACTATGGGAGTACGGACCGGATACGCAAAAATGAATGTCCGCTTACCCAGCTTGGAGAATTGTTCATAGAGAATCCGCCCTGCGGATTGATGTGGAGGAACTCCTCCTCTTATCCCTTGTACAATGTGGACAAGATCTTCGTAAGATCGGCGACCGATCCCGGACCCTTACGGCCGTAGCAGGTGGCATCATCCTCCCCGTTGAAATCCCACTTGGGGTGGCCTCTATACTGGAGCGGCTGCACCCCCCGCATAATGCATATGGCCATGACTCCCATCATGGTCAGTCCGGAATGAGCTAACAACCTTATCCGGCTCATTAGGTAAATGACGTCCCTGTCGTTCTCCCTCTGAGGGCTCCGTGGACGCCAGCTTAGGCGTTTCTTCAAAGGAGCGTTATTAAACTCGGGGAGGCCGACCCGAATAGGGTCCGACAGGGGGACATATTCTATATAAAACCATGCTGAAGGCTAGTCTTCGGACGCCTTCTTCAAGGTTTCGGACAGATATCCGGTCCCGGCGATGCGCCATAGTTCAGCTCCACCCACTTGATATATCAACCCCTCTTGAGAACGGGGCACAAGATAGAACAGCTTCTTCCACAGCGCAAAATTAGGCTCGATGCCCAAAAATAGCTCGCAAAGGGCCACGAAGCCCGCGATATGCAGAATGGAGGCAGGCGTAAGGTTGTGTAACTGGAGGCCATTGAACTCCAGGAGCCCCCAGAGAAACGGATGAATTGGAAATCCGAGCCCTCTTATCAAATAAGAGACAAGGCATACCCGCTCTCCTTTGGAGGGGCTGGGGACGTTCTCCGCTTGCTTTCCTCCCTTATAGGTGGCAAGTCCAGCTCGAACCATGACCATGAAGGCTGGTGGAAGAAATCCCTTGGTTTGGAGCGCCACTAGCTCACTGTGCGGGACGGAGCATCTCTCCCAATCTCCAGGCTGAGGGCTGGGAGGGCAAGAGGAGGAGCCGCATCGACTGTCCATGATGGAATGGGTTTCTGTCAGATGCGCTCTGATGAATGCTCGCGAAGGCAGGGTGGTGTGATTCGGATCTAGATCCTCGTCTGTTTTATAGACAGCTCATTTGCGCGGCTAGGGGGGTAAATGTAAAAATACCCAGACTTTTCACATTCGTTCAACACGTGGAAGACGGTCATTATTGGGCATGGAAGCCGAGGAGCGCAGTATTCGCAGGATGCCAGACACTATTCAATAGGTACACAGGATTTGGAGAAGAACCCGCCTTGCATTATCGAAGACAATCTATGCGCCGGACTCATCACCATTGAAGCCTCGTTTGGGGGCTACTGAGGGAGTCCCGGACTAGGGGGTGTCCGGATAGCCGAACTATCATCTTCGGCCAGACTCCTGGACTATGAAGATACAAGATTGAAGACTTCGTCCCGTGTCCGAATGGGACTTTCCTTGGCGTGGAAGGCAAGCTTGGCGGTACGGATATGTAGATCTCCTACCATTGTAACCGACTCTGTGTAACCCTAACCCTCTTCGGTGCCTATATAAACCGGAGGGTTTTAGTCCGTTGGACAAACAACAATCATACCATAGGCTAGCTTCTAGGGTTTAGCCTCTCTGATCTCGTGGTAGATCTACTCTTGTACTACCCATATCATCAATATCAATCAAGCAGGAGTAGGGTTTTACCTCCATCGAGAGGGCCCAAACCTGGGTAAAAACATCATGTCCCTTGTCTCCTGTTACCATCCGCCTAGACACACAGTTCGGGACCCCCTACCCGAGATCCGCCGGTTTTGACACCGACAAAACCCTTCTTGGAAATTGATGTCAAAGGGGGAGAGAGATCACATCAAAGCTTATCACTTAGAGAGATCACATCAGAGAGATAGTATCACCTCCTCAGGGGGAGAAAGAGATCTCCAGGGGGAGAGAATACTCAAGTAGAAAGTATTTCTCAAGGATCCCAGTTGCTTGGTGTTCGAGAGGAGAGATGCCACAAGTCTTCTTGAGGGGAGAGACATGTTCATATGTGCTTATTTGCATTAGCTTGCATTAGCTCTATCATTTATATCTTTCAGCTCTGATTTTCTATTCCCTATCTTCTCCCAGTATCCCATGCTAGATTCAGGGGGAGCAAGACATCTAAGGGAGTGAAATCATTTAAATTCATTGCATATCTTTACTCTTGGGGACATGTCTAATCGAATGTGGTACTTAGTACTCACTCTCTACATGTCATCCCAGTCTTGGTATTCTTGTGGTTTCTTCTGTTTGCTCTAGCGAGTAGATGTACCTGTGTTATCTAACCTTGTTTATGTAGGTTCATTCCATCCTAAGCCAACTCAAGACTACAAGGTAAGTATATGCATCACAATCATGTGTATGAGGAATTCTTGCTGATGTACATACTGTTTGCAAGAAGGACTCATGATCATGATGGTATTTTCTTTAATATTCTTTGCTCTGATGCATATGGCCAAGATACATGTAACACATTGCCTACTCTATCATGGTTATGCTCTCACATGACTCTATATTCCATATTCACTTGATTGCATACATGTAGGGGGAGATTGTTACATGTCCTTCCAAACCTTTACTTGCTATTCTTTATATCTTTATCTAAAGCTTTGATGTATGTTGTCATCAATTACCAAAAAGAGGGAGATTGAAAGCACAAGTGCTCCCTAGGTGGTTTTGGTAATTAATGTCAACATATCTCTTGTTGGACTAACACTTTTATCTAGTATGTTTCAGATAAGTTCAACAATGGAGTGGCATGGACTAAAGGATGTGGGAACTCCTTCAAGATGCTAAGGACAAAGGATTGGCTGAAGCTTCAAGCTCAAGACTCTTCATTCTATATTTTAGTGATCCAAGATCACATTGAGTCTATAGGAAAAGCCAATACTATCAAGAAGGGATGACGTGTTGCTTAATGAGTTTCTTGCTCCACAGTGCTTAATGATATGCTCCAAGACCCTCAACTACTTCCCCACTTCCACACATATGACCTAAACCTAAAGTCAAACTAGGCCACACCGATTCTTTCTATCCGGCGCCACCGAGTTCAGATGTCTTAGCCACTGCCACAAACCCTAGGCAAATCGGTCTCAGCGATAGGGATCTCGGTTTCACCGAGATGAGATTTTAATCTCTCTGTGTATGTCCATTACCAAAATTGGTCTCACCGAGTTTGAGAAATCGGTACTACCGAGATTACAATGCAAACTCTCTGGTTAACTTATTACCAAAATCGGTCCCACCGAGTTTGAGTAATCGGTTGCACCGAGTTTGCCTGACCAACTCTCTAGTTAGCTAATTACCAAAATCAGTCTCACCGACTTTGTGTAATCGGTCTCACCGATATTACGTTATGCCCTAACCCTAATCATATCTATCCTTCCGAGTTGCATGTCGGTCCCACCGAAAATCCTAACGGTCACTAGATTTACTAAATCGGTCTGGCCGAGTTTGGTAAATTGTGTGTAACGGTTAGATTTTGTTTGGAGGCTATATATATACCCCTCCACCTCCTCTCATTTGTGGAGAGAGCCATCAGAACAAACCTGGACTTCCAACTTACCATTTCTGAGAGAGAACTACCTACTCATTTGTTGAGGCCAAGATATTCCATTCCTACCATATGAATCTTGATCTCTAGCCTTCCCCAAGTTGCTTTCCACTCAAATCTTCTTTCCACCAGATCCAAATTCTATGAGAGAGAGTTGAGTGTTGGGAAGACTATCATTTGAAGCACAAGAGCAAGGAGTTCATCACGAACACACCATTTGTTACTTCTTGGAGAGTGGTGTCTCCTAGATTGTTTAGGTGTCACTTGGGAGCCTCCGACAACATTGTGGAGTTGAACCAAGGAGTTCGTAAGGGCAAGGAGATCGCCTACTTTGTGAAGATCAACCGCTAGTGAGGCAAGTCCTTCGTCGGCGACGGCCATGGTGGGATAGACAAGGTTGCTTCTTCATGGACCCTTCATGGGTGGAGCCCTCCGTGGACTCGCGCAACCGTTACCCTTCGTGGGTTGAAGTCTCCATGAACGTGGATGTACGATAGCACCACCTATCGGAACCACGACAAAGACATCCGTGTCTCCAATTGCATTTGAATCCTCCAAAACCCTTCCCTTTACATTCTTGCAAGTTGCATGCTTTACTTTCTGCTGCTCATATACTCTTTGCATGCTTGCTTGTTATGTATTGTGAATGTTAAACTTGTGCCTAAACTCCACTTAAACTTAAAGAAGTTAAAAACTGCAACTTTGATACTTAGTATCTAATCACCCCCCCTCTAGACACCTCTTCTCAAGGTCCAACATGTATGCATAACATGCAAGTAGGTGTTGTACAACATGGCATCACAACATAACTCAACAACTCATATAGATAAAGACCTTGAGGAGTCGTCATAGCATTTATTACAAACAGGGGTCACATGACCCAACGTTGAGAGCATACAAACAACAAGTGAAGGCATTACATGCCTGAGTATAGACATCTACAAATGAAAAAGGCTAAAGAGCCTGACTATATACAACATTCGATCAATATTGTAGCTGAGGTACAAGCTACTTGTCGAAGTCCACGTAAACTAGTAAGACCGAAGTCTCCACTGCAAAAACATAAATAAAGCAACGTGAGTACAAAGTTACTCAGCAAGACTTACATTAGATCATATCATACATGCTTTGGTATCAAGAAGGTAATGTGGGGTTTAGTTGCAGCAAGCCAGCTTTGACTCAGTGTCTATCCTGTTCTATGACTACGAGTAACTTCTTTGAGGTGAGGCAGTGCACGCGAGTCCACTAATCACCACACAATACACTACTATGGATTCATCCCCGTCTCCCTGCGAGAAGGCCATCGATAGCACTCACACCTGTCTTGAGCATTTTAGAGTATCCACTTCAAGTTGTCTATGTACCACGTAAGCATCCAAGAAGTCCATAACCGCGGACCCGGCTATTCGAATAGATCATGATAACCCTGCAGGGGTGTACTTCTTCACACATGCTCTCGCCACTTACCGCCATGTACACATCATGTATCTCGGCAACCTTCAAGTGGAAGCCTGGCGAGGGTGTCGGCTACGACCTAACTAACCACACAAGACTCTAGTCCAGGTTTATCGCCTAATCGAGTTCTATCCGTAAGGGAGTCGGTCCGAGGTTTCCATCATGGCCCCAAACGCTGTGTGCAGGCTTCCTGAGCCCACCATCCGAGTGCTACTCGATACACCAGGCCACGTGTGCCTAGTTTGTCCCTAGCCCACCCTGCCGGGTACCACTTGGTAGAAAAATAACACTACCTACAAACACCAGAAACTAGTTGCGACTCCTGGACAGAGATCAAGTCGGTTAATAAGCCGAGAGGGGTCGAGTTACCGGAACCCAATGTGTGGTAGTAACTAATCATTGGACAACATAGACAGAACTCAGTGCTTAAGGACTGTTCAGTGAGACAACCCACCATGTACTCCTACATGGCCTCTCACCGCTACCTTTTACCAAATAATGTTCACACACTTAACCCATAGCATCAGAACATAGCACTGCACTCCAATTCATTCCCAATGAATTAGACTTGACATACTCTAAGCAATAGCAGGCATGGCATGGTAGGAACACAGCAATGGCTTCAATCATCTCCTACACATGCTAGTGGGTTCAACAAATTACTCTGGCAATGACAGGTCATGCAGAGGAATGGGTTTAACTACAGTAGCACAAAGTAGCAGCTGAATTTTTGTTGTCCTAATGCAATAACAAAGAGCAGGAGCGAGAGAGTAGGATTTTATCAGAATGAACAAGGGGGTTTGCTTGCCTGGTATATCAAAAGGGGGCACTGCTCCTCAGACAGGTACTCTGGAACGGTCTCCGGAGCATGACCTATCGAGAAGTAACGGTGTCGACAATCAAAACACAAGAATATGCAACAATATGATGCATGATCATGGCATGTAGATGTGATGTTGTTTGAGCTAATGCAGCTAGCATTCATTTGGTTGAAGTCCATTTGAACCAAAGGTTCAAATGCAACTCCAAAATAAGTCTTTATAAATGCCATTGATATGTTTTCACTTGTACAGCAGGCATAAGTTGGTTTGTCATGCATGAAACTATTACAGATGGATAGATTAAATTGTTTTGATAATTTTCCATATATAATTTATTTCAATTTGAGCTACGATTGAATTTCTATGAATTCTAGAAGTTTATTGCAATTTCTGGATTTTCCTGATTTATTTTGAAACCAGAAAAGAATTTATTGCGTCAGCACTGCGTCATGCTTGCGTGAGCAAGTCACCAACGCTTACTGGGTCAAACCTGACGTGTGGGTCCCATGTGTCAGTGACTGTGGCTAATCCTAATTTAAATTAAACCTAAACTGGTTTAGTTAACAGGGCTGGCCCCATGAGTCGGTGACCCAGGGTGGTCAAACCCAGGTCAAACAGGGTCAAACCTAGTCAACCGGGGCTAACCCCACCGGCGACTCAACGCCGGCAAGGCCAGACACGGCGGTGGGCTGCGGGATTGCATCTTTGGCGACCAAATGGGCGGCGGAGACCATCTGCGAGGAGCTGGTGCGACCACTTGGGCTGGCCAGAGTTGGGCTGGTCGCACCATCCAGGAAGACGGCAGCCGGAGTTAGGCGGGTTGGGAGAAGGGGCTATGGTGCACAGCAGGGGCCAGGGTTGGTCGCGTTCGTCTCCTGGAGACGTACTTACCATGGTAGCGTGCTCGGTTGCGGGTTCCCGTAGGTGTGGCTGCGGTGGCGACATGGCCGGCGGAGCCAAGCTCCCGGCCGTGATGGCCAACGTGGTTAGGGGGCAGCTCAAGTGACGAGGCTAGGGGAGAAGGAAGAGGAGCTCATGGGGCGTGCAGGGGTGGCCTCGGCATGCTCGGGGAGGGGTTGAGGGCAACGGGAGGTCACCGGCGATCTCGGGGCAGAGGCGGCAAAGATCGCGGTGCAGAGGGCGATGTAGGGCATCCTGCATCGTGCGAGTTGACGGAGAGGCGTGAGAGATCGAGGCGGAGCCCGTGGATAGCACGGGGAGACAAGGGGAGCATGGAGGCTGCGGCTTTACGGCGACGCGGCTGCGGCGGCGTTAGCCATGGTGGGGAGAAGCGAGGGAGAGGAGAAGGGGGAGAGTGGGGACGTCGGCCCGATCTAGATGGTAGCGGGGGAAGTCAAAGCGGCGTCGACGTGGCCTGGGGAGGCAGGCAGGTAGGTGGCGTGGCGGCACGGCCGTGCGTGTGCGCCGGCCACACGCCTGGCCGACTGGCGCCAGGAAGACGACGGTGCTGGTGGGCTGGCCCAGCTGGGCCTCACAGTGCTGGGCCAGCACAGGAGCTGGGCCAGTTGGTGGGCGCCAGGTTAGTCCTTCTCTCTCTCTCTCTCTCTCTCTCTCTCTCTTTTATTTTCCTTTTCTATTTCTGACATTTGTTTCTGCTTTTTAAATAATACTATACTAATTTATTTTCTTATGGCAATTTTTTGTACGAGCTAGTGGTATTATTCCAGAGCTCCTCAAAAACTAACATAATTATTGGACAATATTATATATATACATATAACAATATATATCCAATGCAAATAATTAATGAATTAATTCCAAATGCCCAAAATAAATATCTATGAGCTCCTCAAAATATTGGTTTGAGTTTTACTTCTGACCAATATTTTCAGAGAGTAACATGAACATTTTCTTGGACCTTTTTGGAGCAATTTTTATCTGGGTCATTTCCAGAACTAATTTCTGAGGGTTTCACAAATACTCGTTCCAAATTTAAATGGAATTGAAACATGATGCACACATGACTAGCTAGCCTTGAGCATACCAGAACTAGGGATGTGACAGTACAATGACAAAAGGTCTTCTAGTCGTGATCGCAATTGCTACAATTGCAGAAGACCCGGACACTACTTGAATGAGTGTACGACTCCCTATAAGAAAATAGAAGACTCACCAAAAAGGAGGAGCAGGAGAGATGAATCACTTCCAAAAGAGAGAAGGAGTAGAGATGATCGTTATGAATGAAGACCCTCTCGTAGAAGCAAGGATTCATAAGGAAGGACAAGTCATCAAAGAGCTACAAAATACGAATACATCAAGCTCACGTTGGTGAATGGGTATTCGGTTCTGACTCTGACAAACTCTAAGAGAAGCTATCACTCCGACTCCGACTATACTCAAGAAGAAGGTGTTGCCGGTCTTGCACTTATGTCATCCAACTCCTATGACATATTTGACTCACCAAATGAAGGAATTGGAAGATGCTTCATGGCTCAAGGCCCTAAGGTATCACATCCCAAGTATGTTGATTTAAATAATGATGAAAATGATATGCTAGGTGATGATGATTTACTTATTGACAATATAGTGATGAAAAAACTATGATGAACTTGCTAGTGATCATGCTAATCAAGATGAAACCAATGACAATAATAAGAAGTAGATTGAGCGTCTAACTAAAGAACAAAACACTCTCAAGTTAGCTCATGAAACAACTCTAGTGGTTCATAGAGAGTTCTTAAGGACTCATGAGAAGCTACGCTTTGAGAAGCTAAATACAGAGCAAGAGCATGAGTTTCTAAAACCTATCAATGATGATCTTCGAAAGAAGAGTTCTTCTTATCTTTCCAAACGTCTCCTCTTGTATACTTACATGCCATAAGTAAAATCTAGCAACAAGATCAAGAAACATTCTTCCTGTAGTAGTAACAATAACCATATTAAATCCAATATTGTTGCTTCTAGTAGTTGTCTTGATTCCACTAATGATTCTCTTAGCCAAGCTACACATGAGCAAGAAAATAGCTTATTGAAGGGAAATATATAGAAATGTGTTTACAAAAGCCTTGCCGGGAGCAAGCAATTTGAGGAAATTGTACGCAAGCAAGGAAGGAATCGGAAGAATCAAGGTGTTGATTTGAACAATGCTCAATGCCAATGGAGTTGAGTGGGAAGAAGATCAATACCCCAAGATGAAGTTTGTTCCTCAACAAGAGAAGTATGACCCCACTTCTCTCGAGGGAACAGAAACTCAAGATGATCTTCCACCACAAGACCACAAGATAAAAGGCAAGGAGAAGCTTCAAGAAGATATTGTCTTATTTGAAGAAGCTCCTAAGGCCATGGTCAAGTGGGTTCCCAAGACTACGTCAACCTCAACATCATCAAGTTTAACTACAACTCCAAGGATTCCCTTCAAGTTGATGTGGATCCCACAGAATAAGAAATAGAGTGTTCTTGAGAGTGACTCCACCAACATATTTCACTCATATTCATTTTGGCATGGACTTGCGCAATCAACTTTCGTATCTTGCACTAGTTCATGGTGTCACAAACCCTGTTGGTAAGACAAGGGGACAAGGTAACCTAATGCTTTCATGGACATCATCATATGTGCAATTCATTCTATGGATAAGGATATCCTTTTACGTTCCTTGTGGCACTAACTCATGTAGGTATTGAAAGTGCAGCACTCCAATGGGTTGCTAAAAATGATCTACATCAACTTTGAGCATCCACATCTTCACTATACATGAATTCATCACCGACAAAACCCAAGGTTAATTCATTCCTCTTAGGGGGGATATCACATATAGGGGGAGCTTTGCTCTAAAATTGAGATAAAGAAACTCTAATTTTGTGAACACATTTAAGCTTTATATAAAAGTGGTAACCCCACCTATGCTTAAACGATGAGTATGACCTACAATCAAATCTTCTCATTTGACTCCTCGGTTAATATACTCATATATAGATGACCTAGTCATCGCCAATTGCTTGATAGATGCTAGAACTGTTTGTGCATGCTTTGAGACATATTTCATTTGCTATCGTATCACGTGGCACATATTGCATGTCGGTCAATATACTCATATATCGTGTGAGCATGTTTCATTCAAGGACATCCATTTGTTGTTTTGATTGTCTTGGTTTTTATTGGCCAAATGGATGGACAAGAATGCCAAAGAACCTTCTCTAGCTATCTATGATTTCCTCGTTTCAAACTATATTCATGATGTATCACAAAAATTGAACAAGTCTTTTTCGGACCCTCTGGGTGAGGAGCAATCGGAGCCACCGATCCGCAAGGGATGCTCTCCAAAACCTTCTTGTGCTTTTCGGCCAGACCAACTCAGTCAAACTCGGTCCCACCAAAATCACTAGAATAATCTAGGTTTTCATCTCGGTGATACTGATTAGAATGACTTAGTCCCCGAGTTGCAATAACTACACATAGTTTTGCATCTCACCTCCAGAGAAACATTCCATTGGGTGCCACCGATAGCACATGGGTATATATACTGTGGACCCGAACGGTTGAAAATCACTTCAAACCACTCGAGCCCGCGCCCCATTGCTGCCACCCCCTTGGTCTCTGGATCTTCGCCATCTCTGCTTGTATGCCTCCGCCGCAGGTCTCCATCGCTGTCAACGGGAATCTCCACCACCATTGTCGTTGTAGAGAATCATCACCAACTTAGGGTACGGTTTGATATCTTTGTGCTATCCATTTCCCATTCTATGCACAAGGATAATGCCTAGATTCTTGCCACGAATGAGATCATTCTATCAACAGAAAAACTCCTTTTGATTAGATCCAATGAAAAATTTCAGGGTTAGGTTTCTACCGAGATCATCTCAGACAGACCGAAATGAACCTTTCGGTCCCACCGATTGGCCATGGCCAATGCACTAAGTACAACTCAGTGCCACCGAAGTGTACTGATCGGTGAGACCGAAAGCAAAACCTCAGTGAAACCCTAGCATCTCGGAGTCACCGAACCGCAACTCGGTCTGACCGATCTTGTGTGTTTAGACTCTGTTAATGCTTTGGTGTCGCCGAGATTTTCATATTGGTAGCTCCGAAATGCTTTCTGTAGAAAACTAAAACTAAAGTTTTGACTCAATTTTTTTGAAAAACTAGTTGCTTTTTGTGGTGCTCATCCACTCTGCCCATACTTACCTATTCAGAGGGCTTGTCTGCAAGATGTCTGATGCAAGTGACAACCAGAACAAGTCAGACGAAGAGGTTAATCTCAGTGAGGGCACAAGCCCTAGTGGAAGCTATGATGATGGGAGCAGAAGCACTCTAAGAAATCTGCCCAAAGCTGCGACAAAAGAAATGAAGAAGAGAACCTCAGAAAGTGAGGATGAGTATTTTGTGGTTGAAGAAGAGGTCACTTCAATAAAGAAGAAAGTTCTTGAGAAAGAGTATGGCACTTCAGCTGCTACCAAGCCAGGTCACCAGAAAAAGGCCTCTGCAAAGAGAGTTCCAATGTCTAAGGCCAGAAAGTCTATAGTTCCACAAGATACCATGGAATTCACTCTTGAGCAAACTCAAAAAGAAGATGTTGCTGCTGGAAAGAAAAAGAGGAAAGAGAGAGTGAAGAAGACCATTGCCAGAGTGATTGGTAGACCATCTATCATGATGGATGATGAAGAGGAGGAAGAGGAACCTGTTGCACCCCCTGCCAAGTCTCAAAACTCATGGCAGATGCCATGAAGTCAGGTGCTGCACCCTCCAAGCCCAAGCCCGAAGCTCTAGTTCCTGCAGCTAAGGCTAATGCTCCTAAGATGTCAACAAGAAACATCCTAGCTTCTGAAAAGAACAAGGCCCGAGTGCTAGAGGTTCAAGAGAATGAAGAGCCACAAGTGCTCAGGAAGTTGAAGTCAAAGATTCCAAATCATGATGATGGACATCCAGTGGCTGAAAACATGAAGCTTGGGAACGAGAGTGGATTGAGAGAATGGAGGAAAGTGGATCCTTCTGCAAGGAGAAGAACCGCTTGTGAGTATCGTTTCCACATGCGTGAACAACAAGATTTTTATGAGACACAACTGCTTAACAAGAAGCCCATCATGAGCAACATGAAGAGGGTGGATTGGAAGTACATAGATGCAAATCAACATTACTTCCCCCATGTTCATGAGAGTTTCAGGCTTACAAGTCTTGATGTTTGTTTTGGAAAAAGATTAGAAAATGGAATGCGAAGATGGTGATGAAGTTTTACTCCACATCACACTTTAATCCAGATGGCAGAATTGTGGGGATGACTGAGGGCACAAGATACCAGTCATCTATCTCTAGGTGGGCCACTCACATCAATGCCCCAAAGGAAGATGAAAATGATATTGATGTCTATGGGAAGCCCAGGACGGATCACAACACTATGGCACACATGTACAAGACCATTCCTCATGAGGTATTGGATACAGACAAGTTTGGCTCGATATACTATTTGCTTGCTGGTTTGGCCATCATAAACTATATCTTGAGGCATACCTTGTTGCACAAATCTGGATATGAGAGGATGATTCGTGGCCACTCTATCAACCTGCTCCACTTGTTTGATATTCCATAGAAATTCAAAGTCATGAGCCTGATTGTTGAGACAATCAAAAGGACTGACGCTGATTAGATAAGGTCAAGTGGATATGCACCACACATCCAGATGCTTATCAACTCCAAGGTTGGTACAAGCACATATCTACTTGATAGAGAGCACCTTCCTCTTTAGCCAGAGTTTGAAGATAATGAAGTGGTGATGGATGCTTTGCATCCAACTTCTGTTAAGGCTTAAGAGAAGGCAGATGCAACAAAAGTAACAAATGCACCCAAGGCATCAATAGTCAATCTCAAATCAAACAAAGACCAATTGACATATCTGCTAGTAGCAACACTGAGGATTGATCGAAGTCTGGCCAACTTAGCCAACAACCAGGAGAGCCTAGAGCGGATAGTTGAAGACAAAATGTACAATCTTAATGTCAAGGTCACTGAGATATAATCTATTGTGGAGAAGCTAAGAGATGATGCTAAAGATGACAATGAGGACACTGCCACTGACAGATTTCAGATAGTGCTAGGGGCACCCAGGTCTTCAGCTATGCCAGTAGCAGACACCAGGACAACACACTCTGCACATGCTGCCACTGCCACAGTGCCAGCCCCAGTGTCAACACCACCAGCTCAACAGACATCAGCCGAGGCATTTGTAGAAGCAGTTCTCTCAACGCCATCGACACACACCGGAGCAAAAAGCCAGAAGACCCCTTTAGGAATTCCCGGAGATCATGCCTAGAGTGTCGTATGGCACTATAATTTTTCAAACTTATTGGTAACTTGTTGCCAAAGGGGGAGAAAATGTATAGATCATAGGCTTCGAGAGAGTGTGTGTCTTGTTCTTTTGCTCATTGGTTTTTATTTCTAGTTGCTACTTCATCCGTTTGATTTGTGCTACTTATTGTTTTATGCTCGTGAGATACTCTGTGTGGTTGTGTGATTGATCATACTATGCTTAATGTGTGATCTATGCCTATCTCTATGATTATTTGTGTATGATCATTCACATATGCATTTGGTTATGCGTGCATGTTATTTCACTCTTATCATTTTGTGCGCTCCACCAAGATGTATGTGACATGGAAGAGTGACCCATGATCCTAGCCGATTGTGCATTTGCATTCAAATGCAAATTTTAAATAATGTACAAATTGAGGGGGAGCTCTTGCTTATCACATACTTCTCAAATGACGATGTATTTCATTCATTTTATCATTTGTCGAGGCATTGATCTATATGTTGTCATCAGTTACCATAAAAGGGGAGATTGAAAGTGCAACTAATCCGCGGCTGGTTTTGGAAATTCATAACAAGATAGAGCTCATTGAACTAATATCCATTCAAGATAAATATTTCAGGAAGTTCAATGAATGGCATGGCATGGACTAGAGATGTGAACCCTCAAAATGCTAAGGACAAATATTGGCAAAAGCTCAAGACTCTTCGTCTTTAGTTTAGTGATCCAAGATTGCATTGAGTCCATAGGAAATCTAATACTATTAAAGGGGATGAGGTGTTGCTTAATGGCTTGCTTTTTCAAATGCTTAGTGATATTGCTCCAAAACCCTCAGCCAATTTCTCCATCCAAATATGACATAGCCACAGCCAGAAAACCTAACAGTTCAGTCTCACTGATACGGATCTCGGTCTCACCAAGATGGCCTTGCCAACAATTTGTGACTTGTTGCATTTATTTCGGTCTCACCGAGTTATGCAATCGGTCTCACCGAGTTGGATTGATAGATTCACTGTTGCCTTATTGCTTCACTTTGGCCTCTCCAAGTTGATGCAATTGGCACCACCGAGAAGGTATTTTCCCTAAGCCCTAACACATCAGTCCCATCGAGTTGTTCCTGTCGGTCCCACCGAGATTCCAAACGTTCACATTTTTGAACAGATCAGTGCCATCGAGTTTAACCATTTGATCCCACCGACACGATTCAAATGTGTGTAACAGTTAGATTTTGTGTGGAGGCTATATATACCCCTCCACCCCCTTCTCCATTTGTGATAGATCCATTAGAACGTGCCTAGACTTCCACCATACATTTTCTGAGAGAAAGCCACCTACTCATGTGTTGAGATCAAGATATTCCAATCCTACTGTCGTTGTCAAAATTGCCGAATCTCGGGTAGGGGGTCCCGAACTGTGCATCTAAGGCTAATGGTAACAGAAGGCAGGGGACACAATGTTTACCCAGGTTCGGGCCCTCTCTATGGAGGTAATACCCTACTTCCTACTTGATTGATCTTGATGAATATGAGTATTACAAGAGTTGATCTACCAGGAGATCGTAATGGCTAAACCCTAGAAGTCTAAACCCTCCGGTTTATATAGACGCCGGGGGGGGGGGGGGGGACTACGATTGTACAAAGTCGGTTACAGAGAAAGGAATCTACATATCCGAATCGCCAAGCTTGTCTTCCACGCAAAGGAGAGTCTCATCCGGACACGGGACGAAGTCCTCTATCTTGTATCTTCATAGCCCAACAGTCCAGCCAAAGTATATAGTCCGGCTGTCCGAGGACCCCTTAGTCCAGGACTCCCTGAGTAGCCCCTGATCCAGGCTTCAATGACGATGAGTCGGGCGCGTGGATTGTCTTCGGCATTGCAAGGCGGGTTCCTTGTCCGAATACTCCAACATAGTCTTCTGAACATAGAAAACATGTCTGGCTCTACAAAACAAGTACCACACACAGCCGTAGAGAGTATAATATTTCACGAGTCCAATCCACTCACAACATTTTGTTGCGTGATATCACACCACTGCCCGGCCATTATTCTAACCGTTTTTTAGCCTGCCACTCGATATTTCGAGGTGCGGCTTCACTAGCACGTCTTGTCAAAGTAGAGATCGTGTCCACTTATCACGGGATTCTCATCAGTACGGGCATGGGTAACCCAACCGTGCCATCTGCATGGCGCTTGGGGAATAGGTGGATTTTAAGGTGAGGGGGGAGGCGCATGACCTTTAGTGCCTTTATAAAGGGATAAGGATTCATCCTCGTTCACCCACGCCTTCTCCTTCCTCTGATCATCCATTCTCAAGCTGCAGCGCCCAAGCTCTCGCCTTCTCCTCCCAAAAGAAGCACTCCAACCATGTCCGGATCTGGAGTTGGAGGCAAGTGGATGGCCTCCTTCGTCAAGAAGAAGGACATCAAAGAGCTCCAGGAGGCCGGGTACCTGGCCAAGAACATCGTTCATCAATTTCCTGCCAAGGGACAGATCGTCCCCACCCCAGAGCCCCATGAGAGAGTTGTGTTCCTCATGCACTTCGTCCGCGGGCTTGGGTTCCCACTCCACCCGTTTGTTCGTGGACTAATGTTTTATTATGGGCTAGACTTCCATGATTTGGCCCCCAACTCTATCCTCAACATCTCGGCATTTATTGTCGTGTGCGAGGCCTTTCTCCGGATCCCACCTCACTTCGGCCTATGATTGAAGACCTTCAATGTGAAGCCAAAGGTGGTGAGCAGGCAACAAGCAGAGTGCAGAGGTGCCATGGTGGGCAAAATATCACCGAGCCACACGGCACCAACTCGGCGGCGGCCCCCGAATTCCGATCCGGAGTCCCGATGCGGCTCACCTCCTGGCAAGAGAAGGGCCTAACCTAGGGTTCTCCGGACGAGCTGACAACACTCCAGACGCGCGTCCAGAATATGATAATCAGGAACGTCAAGCTCGTCAACATGATCCAAGTTATGCTCGTCTGCCGGATTCTTCCGTGCCAACGCCTTACTTGCTATCTGTGGGAGTACGACCCGGCCAACCCTACTAGAGCTCTTTGGCACGATGCACGAAGATATCTGGAAGGTGCGTTTCAAGGCCAACGAGGTGCCGCCAGCGACGGACAAGGATCGTGGGCACGACCTAACTCACCCTGCAAATCCGGTAAGTACTTTAATGCTTTTAGGGTGTGCCCTTTACTGGCATATTTGAGTTAATCATCTATGTTTTCCAATCAATTATTTTAGGACTGGACGGAGATAGCGGAGCGGATTGACTGTCCGGCTCTGCTGCCCGAAGACAAAGAAACCCCACTTCTGACGAAGATGTTGTTTCTGGTGCCTTATGAGGTGCCGGAGAAGAAGGCCCAGAAGAAGGCCAAGGGGACCAGAGGTGGTCTCCGCCGCAAGGGTACTTCGGACGGGACATCCAAAGACGCCAAGGCTCACTCCTCCGTCGCCGAAGACGATGAGGAGGTGGAAGAGGAACAAATCCATTCCCCTCTTAGGGGAAAAAAAGAAGAGGATGACCTCCACACATCCGGATGTCGAGGTGTCCAAGAAAGGGAAAGATTCCTTTCTGGACAACTCCACAGCAGCCACCAACAGCAGCTGGGAGTGGAAGCCCAGGGAGAAGCCCCTGGCTGAGTTGTAAGTGTATGGACACATATTCGTATTCGGCTTCTTTACTTTATTGTTTTAATGTGCTTCAATCATGCATTTGCAGTCCGGCTCAGTCCAGCCTCGAGCGGTCCTTATTAGAGGATTCGCTGGACCCAGCGGTGATGGACAGCGGGACCCTTCCGTCGGCCACCTCTCCCCGGGACCTGGATGGCTCCGAAGCATCGTCCCGAAGGATTCCCGTTCTAGGAGAGAATTCGATGGTCGATCGGGAGGCGCCAGAGGGCGAAGCCTCGTCCGCCGGACACACGGGGGAGCAGACCCGCATGGACATTGATGATGGGGGTCGTATTCAATTCGGCGCTCATCCGAATATATTTCCAGAGACCTCTATGGTTCCGGAATCAGGCGAGCAGCCCCCTTCAAAGGGAAAGGGCGCGCCTATCCCACCGGTGACTTTTGTCCAACTAGAGGCACCGGACATGTTTCTGAAAGCGCTGAAAGGCGCTTCCATTATTGAAGAACACCATATCCAGATGGGTACGGTGATTGGAACGATCCAGTCCGCCAAAAGCGGACTGACTGAAGCCTGCACTAGCCTTCTAACAGGCTTTGAGGTAAATAATATAAAAAGAATGTCATAGTGTAGACTGTAGCCCCTAATACTCTGTCCGGCGTTTGGAAAGAAAAGCCGAATAGAGGATCAACAAACTTTTGCAAGAGTCTAACATAATATGTCTATGTGAACAAGCACGCGTCACTGCTGGCTGCTGCCACTCATACGGTGGAGGTCTCCACACTGAAGGAGAATCTGGAGCGGGCTGAGGAAGAGCTCGGCCTCATGAAGAAGCGGATGGAAGAAAGCAAAGGTATGTAGTAACCTGCGTGTATATTTAGGAAGGATGAATGGTTCATACTGACTAAATTGTCATGAACTTTATTAGGGGCCACGACCGAGGTGGTGGCCCTCAAGAAGGCATTAGCCGAGGGCCAGGACAAAGCGGCCAAGGAACACGCTGCACGCAAGAAGCAGGAGGCCCGGGTCAGCGAGGTCCAGCAAGAGCTCCAGGACGCCGTCAAGAAGTACGAGTCCTTGGAGCGTGATTCTAAGACTCAGGAGTCCGAACTTGCCAGGGCCTGCCAGAGGTGCAAGATGCCCGAGCCGAAGCCCAGAGCACCCTCTAGGAAATCTAGGCGGCCAAGAAGATCTCGGAGGGTAAGGCTTTTATTATGCAAAGCAAATATGTGAAGGAAACGTTCCTTTTACTTACCCAAAATTGGAGCTCTCCAGGAGCGTTTGCGGATCTGCCATGTAGCATATCAGATGCTGTAGAATTCTATCAAGCGGAAGAAGGGAGCTCTATGGAGAAGTTGTTCTGGTCTTAGTACGTTGGGCCAGAACATCCAGTGCCCTTTAGCGACCAGCTGAAACAGCTGGTCGAGCAGCACAAGGCGGCGAAACTAGCCATGAAGGACCTAATAGTCCGGCTATGGCCTGCCGAGCCCATGCCCAACAGCTACTTCTGACTCGCGAAGCGGCTTGTGAGTCCTTGCCCACGGCTTGAAGTTATAAAGTGGTCGGTCTACATTTAAGGTGCGCGGATGGCCTTTGCCCGCGCCAAGGTGCACTGGGCGAAGATGGACGCCAAGAAGCTGATGACCGACGGGCCACCTGAGGGCAAGGAGCATCGCCGACCCGAGATGTATTTTGACAGTGTCCTGGAGGGATCCCGCCTTGTGGCAGAGAAATTTGCCAAGGATATCATATTCCCATGAAAACATTCATGTCGTCCTGTCCTGTAATATGAAACAATATCTTTATGTAATATAATGCTTGTTTGTTTTCAAATTTTACCTCCTGCGCGGCCATTTATGAAACCTGAGAGTTACCCAGTCGTCGGCTTCGGCCCCCACGTAGATTGTACGGGGGTGTTCGGGATCAACATAAACAATCTTCACTCCAAATTTTGGTCCTTAAAGGAGGTGTTTAACGCAACGAACAAGGCAATCGGACTATACGGCTTTATCACCCTCACTTAGCCACAGGATTTTGACAATGAAAATTTTGGCGAAGCCCCTCATATTCGGAAGACCGAAGTTGGGGCACTATACGCGCCTAATCAGAAAAAAACCGATTCCTCGCATAAAGCGGAAAAAATCTTTAAGGATTTGAAAACCTCACGAACAGCTGACCAGCTCTTGCCGCATCATGACAGTCAGTTTTCGGCTTTCTCTATTGAGGTGCTCGTCCAGAAGAACCGGTACACAATCGCAGTAGTTCTGCCTTTACTACCCTAGCCGTTATAGCACAACGTAAGGTAGTAAGCACAGGAGCCGGGCAACCCAATTATTGAACAAAGACATGATTCGGAGCTGATGCATATAATGCTATAAGTTCGGGGTGCCGAATTGTACTATAGAAGTGTTCGGACTTTATTGCCGTATTGCGGGGTGTGATGGAGCCCCTAGAGAAGTAATACATACCAGAGTGTATGGGCACAATAAGTAGTAAATACAAAGACAAGGAGAGAATCAACTAATAAGCTGACGCTGCAAATATTGAGCTGCAAACTATTTTCCATTGTAATTTGATTAATACGTCAAGGCGTATGTGTACAAATAGTGTGAGAAGAAAATAAGGCTATTTAACATGCCACGACCAAGAGTGAGCTACGTGCTAGTATTTAAAACAGGTATAACAATCATTAGCAGAGACCACCTGGGTATTCCCTTGTATGTCAAATCCCCTTGCCTTCTTGGTGTATCCGAGGTCCGATGATCAGGTTATCCGAAAAGCCTCGAGAAGAGGAAAACCTTAAATAAATAAATAAAGTTCAAGGTATGCAGATCCAGGCGCGGTCGAGCCGCATTATGGACCACGGTCTAGTTGTGCCTCCATCCATGCCCATGGTATTTTGAGTGCGTAGTTATGTATGAGCGGCACAAATTTCGCCGCTTGATTGGGACTGGGACGGAGGCTGAATTGCTAGTTGAGCTCTGAACGAGCTGGACGGTCCTATTGCAGAGTAGTTTAGACTCGCTTGACGGTGTCTGGGGGCTTTACTGCCGAATTGAGGTTCTGCTTAAGAAGGCTACTCTGTACTTCTGCTGCAAGGGCTACAGTGTGCTCCTCAGTATGGAGGGAGCGCTCCGGATTTCTGGTGACCGTTATAACACCGCGTGGTCCAGGCATCTTGAGCTTGAGGTAGGCATAGTGCGGCACCGCATTGAATCGAGCGAATGCGCTTCGTCCGAGCATTGCATGATAGCCACTGTGGAAGGGGACGATATCGAAGATTAACTTTTCGCTTCGGAAATTGTCTGGGGATCCGAAGACCACTTCTAGCGTGATTGAGCCCGTACATCGGGCCTCTACGCCTGGTATGACACCTTTAAAGGTGGTTTTTGTGGGCTTGATCCTTGAGGGATCGATACCTATTTTGCACACAGTATCCTGATAGAGCAGGTTAAGGCTGCTGCCACCATCCATGAGGACTCGCGTGAGATGGAATCCATTAGTAATTGGGTCAAGGACCAGTGCGGCTGAACCGCCATGACGGATACTAGTCGGGTGGTCCCTGCGATCGAAGGTGATCAAACAGGAGGACCATGGGTTCAACTTTGGGGTGACTGGCCCCACCGCGTAGACGTCCCTGAGTGCACGCTTGCGCTCCTTCTTGTAGATGTGGGTGGCATATATCATGTTCACCGTTTTAACTTGGGGAGGAAATTTCTTCTGTCCCCCTATGTTCGGTGGTCGGGGTTCCTCGTCAACGTCATCGCTTTGCGACCCTTTCTCCTTATTCTTGGCATTTAACTTGCCGACCTGTTTGAAAACCCAGCATTCCCTATTGGTATGATTCGCTGGTTTATCAGGAGTGCCATGGATTTGGCATGGTTGATCGAGTATGCGGTGCAGACTGGACGGGCCTAGATTGTTTCTTTGAAATGGCTTCTTCCGCTGACTGGACTTAGAGCCACTGAATCTAGCATTGACCTCCGTGTCTTCGGTGCTATCACCGTTGTTTCGACGCTTATGCCTATTGTGTCGGGGCTTGCCGTTGCTGTTTTTGGCTTCAGAAGTGCCAGCTTTGCTTGAATTGTTATCGCTACGGGCTAGTCAGCTGTTTTCGCCCGCACAAAAGCGGGTCATGAGTGCCGTAAGGGCTGACATGGACTTCGGTTTTTCTTGGCCGAGGTGTCTGGCCAGCCATTCCTTGCAGATGCTGTGCTTAAAGGCCGCTAGGGCTTTGGCATCCGAACAGTCAACGATCTGGTTTTTTTTGTTAGGAACCGAGTCCAGAATTTTCTGGCTGACTCTCCGGGCTGTTGGATTATGTGACTTAGGTCATCGGCGTCCAGAGATTGGACATATGTGCCTTGTAAGTTGTCGAGGGAGGCATCCTCCAATTCCTCCCAGTTGCCGATAGAGTTTTTGGGCAGACTGTTTAACCAGTATCTAGCTGGTCCCTTGAGTTTGAGCGGGAGGTATTTGATGGCGTGAAGATCATCACCGCGGGCCATATGAATGTGGAGAAGAAAATCCTCGATCCACACCGCGGGGTTTGTTGTGCCATCATATGATTCGATGTTTACGGGTTTAAACCCCTCTGGGAAATCATGTCCCATTACTTCATCAGTGAAGCAAAGGGGGTGTGCGGCGCCTCTGTGTTGAGCCAAGTCGTGACGTAGCTCGGATGGAGGTCGTCTGCAGTTTTCAGCCCGGACGTGGTTATGTTTGTCACGTTCAGCGGATGGCCATCGTCGCGTGTCGAGGCACGCCCCCATGATCCATAGATCGATCTTGTCTGAACTGCTCTCCTTTCAAAGTCCTGCCGCAGGTCATGTGTATATTCCCGAGCTGTTGTATTTCTGTTGGTTCGGCGAGGCAGTGCGGGCTGGTGTTTGGCTCGAGGTGCCGCTTTATCTTGGCCACGTGGTGGTCGGTCAGCCGCATTGTACCTTGGTAGGACGGGCTCCAGTGCCTCGTCATCGAACTATGGTAACAGTTTGTGCTTCGAGTAGCTTTTGGTTGGGCACTCGAGGCTGTATTCCTCGGCTGCCAGGACATCTGTCCATCTTTCATTGAGCAGATCTTGATCAGCTTGAAGCTGCTGCTGCTTCTTTTTCAAGCTTCTTGAAGTGGCAATTAGCGGACGCTAAAAGCGTTCCTGTTCGTCGGGCTCTTCAAGCACGATGAAATCTTCATCACCGAGGCTAACCTCGTCTTCGGAGAGCGGAAGGTGATACGTCTCCAACGTATCTATAATTTTTGATTGTTCCATGCTATTATATTACCCCTTTTGGATGTTTATGGGCTTTATTTTACACATTTATATCATTTTCGGGACTAACCTACTAACCGAAGGCCCAGCCCATATTGCTGTTTTTTTGCCTATTTTAGTATTTCGAAGAAAAGGAATATCAAACGGAGTCCAAACGGAATGAAACATTTGGGAGCGTGATTTTTGGAACAAACTTGATCCAGAGGACTTGGAGTGCAAGTGAAGAAGCAGGCGAGGCTCCCACGAGATAGGAGGGCGCCCCCCCTATAGGACGTGCCCCCCTGTCTCGTGGGCCCCTCGGGCAGCCACCGACATACTTCTTCCTCCTATATATACCTACGTCCCCCGAAAACATCTAGGGGGCAGACGAAACACAATTTCCACCACTATAACCTTCTGTATCCGCGAGATCTCATCTTGGAGCCTTCGCAGGCACTCTGCCGGAGGGGGAATCGACCATGGAGAGCTTCTACATCAACACCCTTGCCCCTCCGATGAGTTGTGAGTAGTTTACCATAGACCTATGGGTCCATATTTATTAGCTAGATGGCTTCTTCTCTATTTTTGGATCTCAATACAATGTTCTCCCCCTCTCTTGTGGAGATCTATTCGATGTAAACAATTTTTTCGGTGTGTTTGTCGAGATCCGATGAATTGCGGGTTTATGATCACGTTTATCTATGAATAATATTTGAATCTTCCCTGAATTCTTTTATGTATGATTGAGTTATCTTTGCAAGTCTCTTTGAATTATCAGTTTGGTTTGGCCTACTAGATTGATCTTTCTTGCGATGGGAGAAGTGCTTAGCTTTGGGTTCAATCTTGCGGTGTCCTTACTCAGTGACGGAAAGGTTTGCAAGGCATGTATTGTACTATTTCCATCGAGGATAACAAGATGGGGTTTATATCATATTGCTTGAGTTTATCCCTCTACATCATGTCATCTTGCTTAATGCGTTACTCTGTTCTTATGAACTTAATACTCTAGATGTAGGCAGGAGTCGGTCGATGTGTGGAGTAATAGTAGTAGATGCAGGCAGGAGTCGGTCTACTTGTTATGGACGTGATGCCTATATACATGATCATGCCTAGATAATCTCATAACTATGAGCTTTTCTGTCAATTGCTCGACAGTAATTTGTTCACCCACCGTAATACTTATGCTATCTTGAGAGAAGCCACTAGTGAAACCTATGCCCCCCGGGTCTATCTCTTATCATATTTGCTTTCCATCTACTTTTATTTGCATCTTTACTTTTTGCATCTATATTATAAAATACCAAAAATATATCCATCTTATCTTACTGTTTTATTAGATCTCACTTTCACAAGTGGCCGTAAAGGGATTGAAAACCCCTTTATTGTGTTGGTTGCGAGTTCTCAGTTTGTTTGTGTAGGTGCGTGGGACTTTTGAGGAGCCTCCTACTGGATTGATACATTGGTTCTCAAAAACTGAGGGAAATACTTACGCTACTATTGTTGCATCACCCTCTCCTCTTGGAGGAAAACCAACGCAAGCTCAAGACGTAGCAAGAAGGATTTCTGGCGCCGTTGCCGGGGAGGCTTCCACCAAGTCAAGTCAAGATTCGACCTCCCGCCAACGTGCGATTTCTGGCGCCGTTGCCCAGGAGGTCTTCGCTCAAGTCAAAACATACCAAGTACCCATCACAAACCCATCTCCCTCGCATTTACATTATTTGCCATTTGCCTCTTGTTTTCCTCTCCCCCACTTCACCCTTGCCGTTTTATTCGCCCTCTCTTTCCCAATCTCTTCCTCTCTTTTCGCTTTCCTTTTTCTGTTTGCTTGTGTGTTGGATTACTTGTTGCCATGGCTCAAGATAATACCAAATTGTGTGATTTCTTGAAGACCAATAATAATGATTTCCTTAGTACTCCGATTTCTCCTCTTAATGATGTTGAGTCTTGTGAAATCAATATTGCTTTGCTAAATCTTGTTATGAAAGATCAATTCACCGGCCTTCCTAGTGAAGATATCGCTACTCATCTAAACAACTTTGTTGATTTGTGTGATATGCAAAGGAAGAAAGATACGGATAACAGTATTGTCAAATTGAAGTTATTTCCTTTTTCACTTAGAGATCGTGCTAAAGTTTGGTTTCGTCTTTGCCTAAAAATAATATTGATACTTGGAACAAGTGCAAAGATGCTTTTATCTCTAAGTATTTTCCTCTCGCTAAGATTATCACTCTTAGGAACGATATTATGAATTTTAAACAACTTGATCATGAGCATGTTGCCCAATCATGGGAAAGAATGAAATTGATGCTTCACAATTGCCCTACTCATGGTTTGAATTTATGGATGATCATACAAAAAATTTATGCCGATTTGAACTTTGCTTCTAGAAACCTTTTAGATTCGGCCGCGGGAGGCACGTTTATGGAAATCACGTTAGGAGATACTACAAAACTTCTTGATAATATTATGGCTAATTATTCTCAATGGCACACCGAAAGATCTTCTAGTAAAAAGTGCATGCTATATAAGAAATCAATGTTTTGAGTGGAAAGATGGATGAACTTATGAAGATGTTTGCTACTAAAAATACTCCTCTTTATCCCAATGATATGCCTTTGTCTTCTTTGATTGAGAATAATAATGAATCTATGGATGTGAATTTTGTTGGTAGGAATAGTTTTGGAAACAATGCTTATAGAGGAAACTTTAATGCTAGACCATTCCCTAGTAATTCCTCTAATAATTATGGAAATTCCTACAATAATTCTTATGGTAATTTTGATAAGATGCCCTCTGATTTTAAGAATAGTGTAAAAGAATTTATGATTTCTCAAAAGAATTTTAATGCTTTGCTTGAAGAAAAATTGCTCGAAGTTGATGATTTGGCTAGGAACGTTGATAGACTTTCTCTTGATGTTGATTCTCTTAAACTTAGATCTTCTTCTCCTAAGCATGATATCAATGAGTCTCTCAAAGTAATGAGAATTTCCATTGATGAGTGTAAGGAAAGAACCGCTAGATTTCGTGCTAAAAAAGAAAGCTTTATAAAAGCGTGTTCTTCTAGTTTCAATGAAAATAATGATGAGGATCTTAAAGTTATTGATGCGTCTCCTATTATATCTATGTTTTGCAATATTAATTTTGATGATTATGGGACTGATGATGAATCAACTTTGCCTAGAAGGCGTCCCAAAATTTCGGAGTATTTAGATCTTGATGCTAAATTTGGTAAAAGTGAGATTGGAGAATCCTCAACTTCTAATAACATTGAACCCACTATCTCGGATTTCAAGGAATTTGATTATGATAATTGCTCTTTAAAAGGTTGTATTTCCTTGTTGCAATCCGTTGTTAATTCTCCTCACGCTTATAGTCAAAATAAATCTTTTACCAAACATGTTGTTGGTGCCTTGATGCAATTTTATGATGAAAAACTTAATTTGGAAGTTTATATACCTAGAAAACTTAATGATGAGTGGGAACCTACTATAAAGATTAGAATTAAAGACTATGAGTGTTTTGCTTTGTGTGATTTGGGTGCTATTGTTTCCACGATTCCGAAAACTTTATGTGATATTCTAGGTTTCCATGATCTTTATGATTGCTCTTTAAATTTGCAACTTGTGGATTCCACCATTAAAAATCCTATGGGAAGAATTAATGATGTTCTCATTGTTGCAAATAGAAATTTGGTGCCCGTAGATTTTATCGTTCTTGATATAGATTGCAATCTTTCTTGCCCTATTATTCTTGGTAGACCTTTCCTTAGAACGATTGGTATGATTATTGATATGAAGGAAGGGAATATTAGATTACAATTTCCATTAAAGATAGGCATGGAGCAATTTCCAAGAAAGAAAGTAAAATTACCTTATGAATCTATCATGCGTGCTACTTATGAATTTAGTGCCAAAGATGGCACTCGTTAGATCTATCTTCGCTTTTATGCCTAGCTAGGGGCGTTAAATGATAGCGCTAGTTGGGAGGCAACCCAATTTTTCTTTATGTTTTTTGTTTTTGCTCCTGTTTAGTATAAATATTGCATCTACCTTCTGTTTAGATGTGTTTTTTTCTTTTAATTAGTGTTTTTGCCAAGTAGAACCTATAGGATAACCTACGATGTTAGTTGATTTGATTCTGCTGAAAAACAGAAATTTTGCGCGCATTAATTTAATTTTGTTAAATCACAGAAACGTGCTTTTGCATTGATTATTTTTGCTTCTGTTCAATAAACAAATTGTCCAGTACTTCCTATTTTTGTAGGATTTTTAGAGTTCCAGTAGTTTGCGTTAGTTACAGATTGCTACAGACTATTCTGTTTTTGACAGATTCTGTTTTTCGTGTGTTGTTTGCTTATTTTGATGCATCTATGGCCAATAAAATAGTTTATAAACCATAGAGAAGTTGGAATACAGTAGGTTTAACACCAAAATAAATAAATAATGAGTTCATTGCAGTACCTTATGTGGTGGTTTTGTTTTCTTTCACTAACGGAGCTTATAAGATTTCCTGTTGAGTTTTGTGTTGTGAAGTTTTCAGGTTTTCGGTAAAACTTTTATGGACTATGGAATAAAGGATGGCAAGAGCCTAAGCTTGGCGATGCCCATGGCACCCCAAGATATTCAAGGATAGCCAAAAGCCTAATCTTGGGGATGCCCCGGGAAGGCATCCCCTCTTTCGTCTTCGTTCATTGGTAACTTTACTTGGAGCTATATTTTTATTCGCCACATGATATGTGTTTTGCTTGGAGCGTCGTGTATTATATTAGTCTTTGCTTTTTAAGTCTAACACAATCATATTGTTGTACACACCTTTTCGGAGAAGCCTATTTGATTAGGATTTGCTAGAATACTCTATGTGATTCACTTATATCTTTTGAGCTTGATAGTTTTTGCTCTAGTGCTTCACTTATATTTTTTAGAGCACGGTGGTGTCTTAATTTTGAAGAAATTATTAGACTCTCATGCTTCACTTATATTATTTTGAGAGCCTTTTAGAACAGCATGGTATTTGCTATGGTCATAAAGTTGGTCCTAGAATGATGAACATCCAAGTTGGGTATAATAAAAACTATCATGGAAAGTGAATTGGATGCTATGATCAATTTGATGCTTGATAATTGTTTTGAGAAATGGAGGTAGAGATATTAAAGTTATGCTAGTTGGGTGATTATGAATTTAAAGAATTCTTGTGTTGAAGTTTGTGATTCCCGTAACATGCACGTATAGTGAACCGCTTTGTGATGAAATTGGAGCACAATTTTATTTATTGAGTGTCTTCCTTATGAGTGGTGGTCGGGGACGAGCGATGGTCTTTTCCTACCAATCTATCCCCCTAGGAGCATGCGTGTAGTGCTTTGGTTTTTGATGACTTCTAAATTTTTGCAATAAGTGCATGAGTTCTTTTGACTAATTAATGTTGAGTCCATGGATTATACGCACCCTTTCACCCTTCCACCATTGCTAGCCTCTCTTGTACCGTGCAACTTTCGTCGGTACCATACACCCACCATATATCTTCCTCAAAACCGCCATCATACCTACCTATTATGGCATTTCCATAGCCATTCCGAGATATATTTCCATGCAACTTTCCACCGTCCCGTTCATATGACACGCATTACTTTTGGCATATTTCTCTTTGCATGATCATGTAGTTGACATCGTATTTGTGGCTAGGCCACCTTCATAATTTTCATACATGTCGCTCTTGATTCATTGCATATCCCGGTACACCGCTGGAGGCATTCATATAGAGTCATACCTTGTTCTAGCTTTGAGTTGTAATTCTTGAGTTGTAAATCCATAAAAGTATGATGATCTTCATTATTAGAGCATTGTCCTAGTGAGGAAAGGATGATGAAGACTACGATTCCCCCACAAGTCGGGATGAGACTTCGGACTTTACAAAAAGAAAAGAAAAAGACAAAAGAAAGAGAAAGGCCAAAAAGAAGAAAAAAAGAAGGCCAAAGAAAAAAAGAAAAAAAAGAGAAAAAGAAAATAAAATGAGAGAAAAAGAGAGAAGGGACAATGCTACTATCTCTTTTTCCACACTTGCGCTTCAAAATAGCACCATGATCTTCATGATATAGAGTCTCATATGTTGTCACTTTCATATACTAGTGGGAATTTTTCAGTATAGAACTTGCCTTGTATATTCCATAGATGGGCTTCCTCAAAAATGCCCTAGGTCTTCGTGAGCAAGCAAGTTGGATGCACACCTACTTAGTTTCTTTTGTTGAGCTTTCATTTATTTATAGATGTAGTGCATCCGTTGCATGGCAATCCCTACTCACTCACATTGATATCTATTAATGGTCATCTCCATTGCCCGTTGATACGCCTAGTTGATGTGAGACTATCTTCTCCTTTTTGTCTTCTCCACAACCACCATTCTATTCCACATATAGTGCTATGTCCATGGCTCACGCTCATGTATTGCGTGAAAGTTGAAAGAGTTTGAGATTATTATAGTATGAAATAATTGCTTGGCTTATGATCGGGGTTGTGCATGATTAAATACTTCGTGTGACGAAGATAGAGCAACAGCCAGACTATATGATTTTGTAGGGATAACTTTCTTTAGCCATGTTATTTTGAGAAGACATGATCACTTTGATTAGTATGCTTGAAGTATTACTATTTCTTATGTCAATATGAACTTTTATTTTGTATCTTTTGGATCTGAACATTCATGCCACAATAATGAAAATTACATTGAGAATTATGCTAGGTAGCATTCCACATCAAAAATTTCTTTTTTATCATTTACCTACTCGAGGACGAGCAGGAATTAAGCTTGGGGATGCTTGATACGTCTCCAACTTATCTATAATTTTTGATTGTTCCATGCTATTATATTACCCCTTTTGGATGTTTATGGGCTTTATTTTACACATTTATATCATTTTTGGGACTAACCTACTAACCGGAGGCCCAGCCCATATTGCTGTTTTTTTTGCCTATTTTAGTATTTTGAAGAAAAGGAATATCAAACGGGGTCGAAACGGAATGAAACCTTCGGGAGCGTGATTTTTGGAACAAACATGATCCAGAGGACTTGGAGTGCAAGTCTATAAGCAGCCGAGGCTCCCACGAGATAGGAGGGAGCCCTCCCCTATAGGGGGCGCCCCCTATCTCGTGGGCCCCTCGGGCGGCCACCGACGTACTTCTTCCTCCTATATATACCTACGTACCCTGAAAACATCCAGGGGGCTGACAAAACACAATTTCCACCACCGTAACCTTCTATATCCGTGCGATCTCATCTTGGAGCCTTCGCCGGCACTCTGCCGGAGGGGGAATCGACCATGGAGGGCTTCTACATCAACACCCTTGCCCCTCCGATGAGTTGTGAGTAGTTTACCGCAGACCTACGGGTCCATAGTTATTAGCTAGATGCCTTCTTCTCTCTTTTTGGATCTCAATACAATGTTCTCCCCCTCTCTTGTGCAGATCTATTCGATGTAAACTCTCTTTGCGGTGTGTTTGTCGAGATTCGATGAGTTATGGGTTTATGATCAAGTTTATCTATGAATAATATTTGAATCTACTCTGAATTCTTTTATGTATGATTGAGTTATCTTTGCAAGTCTCTTCAAATTATCAATTTGGTTTGGCCTACTAGATTGATATTTCTTGCCATGGGAGAAGTGCTTAGCTTTGTCTTCAATCTTGCGGTGTCCTTACCCAGTGACAGAAAGGGTTGCAAGGCACATATTGTATTGTTGCCATCGAGGATAACAAGATGGGGTTTATATCATATTGCTTGAGTTTATCCATCTACATCATGTCATCTTGCTTAATGCATTACTCTGTTCTTATGAACTTAATACTCTAGATGCAGGAAGGAGTCGGTCGATGTGTGGAGTAATAGTAGTAGATGCAGGTAGGAGTCGGTTTACTTGTTGTGGACGTGATGCCTATATACATGATCATGCCTAGATAATCTCATAACTATGTGCTTTTCTATCAATTGCTCGACAGTAATTTGTTCACCCACCATAATACTTATGCTATCTTGAGAGAAGCCACTAGTGAAACCTATGGCCCCCGGGTCTATCTCTTATCATATTTGCTTTCAATCTACTTTTATTTGCATCTTTAGTTTTTGCATCTATATTAAAAAATACCAAAAATATATCTATCTTATCTTACTATCTTTATTAGATCTCACTTTCGCAAGTAGCCGTAAAGGGATTGACAACCCCTTTATTGCGTTGGTTGCGAGTTCTCAGTTTGTTTGCGTAGGTGCATGGGACTTTTGAGGAGCCTCCTACTGGATTGATACCTTGGTTCTCAAAAACTGAGGGAAATACTATGCTACTATTGCTGCATCACCCTCTGCTCTTCGAGGAAACCCAACGCAAGATCAAGACGTAGCAGAAGGTAGTTGCTATCCTCCGAGTCTTCGTTCATGGCCTGTTTGCCACGGCTGACTCGCCCATCATCCCGTTCCTCCTGTTCGGATGTCAGCTCAACGGGGTCTTCATTGTTTTCTGCACCGTCCGGGGTGTTGTCCTATTCTATGATGGTATTGTTGTTTTTACTACAGCGTGGCTTAGAGTGAAGCCGCTGACGTCGGCGCTACGGCTGTATCTCAGGAGGTTTATCCTCGACTGGGTTTTCATCGTCGCCGTTATTTTCTTTGGGTGCATCCAACATGTATATGTCATACGAGGAGGTGGCTGTCCAACACCCTGTACGCAGTGGTTCCTGATCCTCTCCGGCATCGTCGTCCATATCGTCGATGTCTTTGGAGTCGTAGTCGAGCATGTCGGTTAAGTCGTCGACAGTGGCTATAAACTGGGTGGGTGGGGAATGAATTTCTTCATCATACATTTCCCATTCGAGCCGGACATAGTTCGACCAAGAGTCCCCTGACCATGAGAGGAATCTTAATGAGCTTAACACGTCGCCAAAAGGCGAGTGCTGGAAAATATCCACAGAGCTAAACTCCAAGACCGGCGCCCAATTAGGTTCGATGGACGCGGGTGGACGCAGTCCGGAACCCATGGCCAGAGACGAGTCCGAGGTTCCGGTGACACAAGCCCAGCTCGATGTTGGGCCTGCGTGTGGCTCGAGCGCCGCTGAGTCTGCGGCCCTCGCGGCAGGGTTGAGCTTCCCATCTTCGGACGACACGGTCCACTCCAGCTCTACGGCCAGGCGGTCACAGGCGCTATCTCCTGTGTGTGGCCAGTTGACAGATCTAGGTCATGTTCATCATGGTGGCCGAGGACAGCCGTCATGGGCTCGAATCTGTCGAAGATCAAGTCTCCGCGGATATCGGCCGCAAAATTCAGGCTTCCAAATCTGACCTGATGGCCAGGGGCATAGCTATCGATCTGCTCTAGATGGCCAAGCTAGTTGGCCCGCAGTGCAATGTTGCCGAATACGAAGACCTTTCCTGGGAGGAAGATCTCTCCCTGGACTACGTTGTTGTAGATGATTGATGGAGCCATCAAGCTTTCTAATGACGACGCGGCGGAACTCTCGATGAAACCACCAATGTCGGTGTCAAATCCGGCGGATCTCGGGTAGGGGGTACCGAACTGTGCGTCTAAGGCTAATGGTAATAGGAGGCGGGGAACACAATGTTTACCCAGGTTCGGGCCCTCTCTATGGAGGTAATACCCTACTTCCTGCTTGATTGATCTTGATGAATATGAGTATTACAAGAGTTGATCTACCATGAGATCGTAATGGCTAAACCCTAGAAGACTAAACCCTTCGATTTATATACACACCGTGGGGGGGACTAGGATTGTACAAAGTCGGTTACAGAGAAAGGAATCTACATATCCAAATCGCCAAGCTTGTATTTCCACGCAAAGGAGAGTCTCATCCGGACACGGGACGAAGTCCTCTATCATGTATCTTCAAAGTCCAACAGTCCATCCAAATTATATAGTCCGGCTGTCCGAGGACCTCTTAGTCCAGGACTCCCTCACTTACCACAAGAATCTTGATTTCTAGTCTTCCCCAAGTTGCTTTCCACTCATATCTTCTTTCCGCCATAGCCAAATCTTAGAGAGAGAGTTGAGTGTTGGCGAGACTATCATTTGAAGCACAAGAGCAAGGATTTCATCATCAACAAACCATCTATTACCTTTTGGAGAGTTGTGTCTCCTAGATTGGGTAGGTGTCGCTTGGGAGCCTCCGTCAAGATGTGGAGTTGAACCAAGAAGTTTGTAAGGGCAAGCAGATCGCCTACTTTGTGAAGATCTACCCAGGTGAGGCAAGTCCTTCATTGGCGATGGACATGGTGGGATAGACAAGCTTGCTTCATCTTGGACCGTTCGTGGGTGGAGCCCTCCGTGGACTCGCGCAGCCGTTACCCTTCGTGGGTTGAAGTCTCATCAACGTGGACGTACGATAGCACCACCTATCAGAACCATGCCAAAAATCTCCGTGTCTCCATTGTGTTTGCCTTCTCCAAACCCTTCCATTTACCTTCATATGCAATGTTTTACATCCGGCTGCTATACTCTTAGAATTGCATGTGTAGGTTGATTGCCTGACTTGTGCTAATTACTAAAATCTGCCCACGACTAAATTGGGAAAAGGATAGATTTTTGTTTGGTCAAGTAGTTTAATCACCCCCCTCTAGACATACTTTCGATACTACACTATTACCTGCCACACTCTCATGCAATGACAAGTGAATAAACACTCAACATGAGAATAAAATACCTAGCATGGAAAATATTAGCCACCCCCTGCTGCTTCATGAGCGGTACGGGCACACAAACAGGAAATTCATTTTGAAAAAATTAGAGTTGGCACATACAAATTTACTTGGAACGACATGGAAATACCACATATAAGTAGGTATGGTGGACTCGTTTAGCACAACTTTGGCTTTAAGGAGTTGGATACACATGCAGTATTCCCGCTTAGTACAAGTGAAGGCTAGCAAATAGATTGAGAAGCAACCAACCAGAAAACGAAAACGCTCATAAACACGCATTGAACATAATTAACACTGAATAATGCACCGCAAGTAGGATGTAATTTCATTGCTTAAGTATTGACTTTATGTGCAAGCATAGTGAATCACAAACCTTAACACCGATATTCTTACTAAAGCATACTTAATCATCAACATGACTCACATATCACTATCTCCATATCGCAAAACTATGGTAAGGAATCAAGTTTATAATATCCAATGATCTTTATGAAAGTTTTTATTATATCCCACTTGGATATCTATCACTTTGGGACCAAATTCATATCTCATGCAAATTACAATTACTATTCTTAACTCCCAAAAAAGATCTAAGTGAAGCATGAGAGCATAAGTATTTCTTCAACAAAATCAACTATCAAAATAATATAGGTGAAGCGTGACAACATATTTCTTTGAAATTTCCAACTCTCAAAATAATATAAGTTAATCATGAGAGCATATTTCTTGAAAATATAACCACCACCATGGTCAGAAAAATATAAGTGAAGTACTAGAGCAACTTCCTAGCAAAATATAAGTGAAGTACTAGAGCAACTGCCTAGCTGAAAGATTTAAGTGAAGCACATAGACTATTCTAGCAATTCATGATATGTGTGTAGCTCTCTCAAACAAGTGTGTTCAACAAGAATGATTGTGACAAACTAAAAAGCAAACAAAGCAAAGACTTGTTTAACACCAGGCGCTCCAAGCAAAACTCAAGATATGTGACAATTAAAAATATAGCTCCAAGTAAAATTATCGATGGTCATTAGAAGTAAGAGGGGATGCCCTCCAGGGCATCCCCGAGCTTAGTTGCTTGGGAGTCCTTGAATATTACCTTGGGGTGCCTCATGCATCCCCAAGCTTAGGCTCTTGCCACTCCTTATTCCTTCATCCATCATGAGATCCGTTAGTATAGGCAAATCACCACTTCAAGTACTATTGTAAACACATTCATATTTTATTATTTCATTGTACCTACTTTATTATAACTTTAACGTGGCTTATACCCCCCAATACAATCCATAGATTCGTCAAAATAAGCACACAATGCAATGGAAACAGAATCTTTCAAAAACAGAATAGTCTGTAGTAATATGAACTTTGACCATACTTCTATAACTCCAAAAATTCTGAAAAATTACGACAAAGTGGGCAATTTGTATATCAACCATATGTCAAAAATTCAGAATTTTAACGCACTCTACAAAATTTTAACAATTCTGCGACTGGACGCAAAAGTTTCGGTTAATGCACAGAAATTAATCAACTATCACCCAAATCATCCCAAAGGATTTACCTGGCACAAACACTAATTAAAATACTTAAAAAATAATAGTAGTAGCATAATTGTGTAAACTTATAAAATTATAAAATAATAAAATTGGGTTGTCTCCCAACAAGCGCTTTTCTGTAAAGCCTCTTAGCTAGGCATTGATAATTTTAATGATGCTCGCATGACAGACAAGAATTGACGCACAAAGAGAGCATCATATAGCGTGTGAAAATCACATTTAAGTATAACAAATTTCCTATGCATGGGCGTTTTATACGCAAAGAAATTATCAAAACAAGCAAAAACTAGCATATGCAAGGAAGAAGAATAAAACACTGACAATCTCAACATTAAGAGAGGTAATTTAGTAACATGAAAATTTCTACAACCATATTTCCCTCTCTCATAATAATTACATGTAGGATCATATTCAATTTCCACAATATTTTAATCACATAACATATTCTCTACATGATCCACATGCATGCAGTGTTGACACTCTTCTAAAATAGTGGGATTATCAACAAATAAAGTCATGACCTCTCCAAGCCCACTTTTATCAAAATTTTCAAAAGATTTATCATTCTCCAAAGTAGTGGGATCATTATTACCTATAGTTGGAACTCTTCCAAACCCACTTTCAGTATTATTGCACACACTATTATTGATATCATATTCATCATGACACTTGAATAATATTTCAGGATCATAAGAAGAATCACCCCAATCATGATCATTGTAATAAGTAGTGGACATAACAAATTAGCATCCGCAAGCTTGGGGTATTGCATATTATTAGCACATTTAACATTAATAGAAATTATAATAACATCGTTGCAGTCATGCTTTTCATTCAAGGAGCTATCGTGAATCACTTTATAAATTTCTTGTTTTAACACTTCATCACAATTTTCAGATTCACAAATCTCAAGGAAAGCTTCATAAAAATAATCTAGTGAAATAAATTCCCTAGCAATTGGTTAATCATAACTTGATATTTTAAAAATATTAGCAAGTGGATGAGGATCCGTAAAGGTTTTATTTTCTAATTTTCAGTAAACACACAATTATGGCAAACAAACAAGCAAAGCAACAAAGTAAAACATTTTTGTGTTTTCTCTATAAAACATTTTAGAAGTAGGGGGAGATGGAAACAAGAGGCAAATGGAACGTAAATCAAAGGAGATGAAACTTTATGCATATGTACTTGATAGATGTTGATGATGTCTCCTCGGCAACGGCGCCAAAAATTCTTCCTGCTACTTTTGAGGTGCCTTGGGATTTCCCCAAAGAGGAGGGGATGATGCAGTACAGTAGAGATAAGTATTTCCCTCAGTTATGAAACCAAGGTTATCAATGCAGTAGGAGAACCAAGTGATAACCCACAAGTATAGGGGATCGCAATAGTTTTCGAGGGTAGAGTATTACACTAAAATTTATTGATTCGACACAAGGGGAGCCAAAGAGTATTCTAAAGTATTAGTAGCTAAGTTGTCAATTCAACCACACCTGAAAGACTTAATATCTACAGCAATGTATTTAGTAGCAAAATATTATGCAAGTAACGGTAACGGTGGCAAAAGTAATAGTAGCAGTTCTGTAGCAATCGTAACACTGGCAACGGAAATGTAACTTAGCAAAGATCAATATGAAACGAGCTCGTAGGCAATGGATCAATGATGGATAATTACGTCGGATGTAATTCGTCATGCAATAGCTATAACATAGGGTGACACATAACAAGCTCCAGTTCATCAATGTAATGTAGACATGTATTCCGAATATAGTCATACGTGCTTATGGAAAAGAACTTGCATGAAATCTTTTATCCTACCCTCCCGTGGCAGCGGGGTCCTAATGGAAACTAAGGGATATTAAGGCCTCGTTTTTATATAGTACCGGACCAAAGCATTATTACTTAGTGAATACATGAACTCCTCAAACTACGGTCATCACCGGGAAGTGTCCCAACTATTGTCACTCCGGGGTTTGCCGGATCATAACACTTAGTAGGTGACTATAACTTGCAAGATAGGATCAAGATCTCACATATATTCATGAAAACATAATAGTTTTAGATCTGAAATCAGGGCACTCAGGCCCTAGTGACAAGCATTAAGCATGGCAAAGTCATAGCAACATCAATCTTTGAACACAATGGATACTAGGGATGAAACCCTAACAAAACTAACTCGATTACATGATAAATCTCATCCAATCCATCACCGTCCAACATGCCTACGATGGGATTACTCATGCGCGGCGGTGAGCATCATGAAATTGGTGATAGAGGATGGTTGATGATGACGATGTCGGCGGATTCCCCTCTCCGGAGACCCGAACGGACTCCAGATCAGCCCTCCCGAGGAAGAACAGGGCTTGGCGGCAGGTCCATATCGTAAAACGCTATGAATCCTTCTCTCTGATTTTTTTCTCCTAGAATTTGAATATATGGAGTTGGAGTTGAGGTCGATGGAGGTCCAGGGGGCCCACGAGGAAGGGGGCACGCCCTAGGGGGACGCGCCCCCCACCCTCGTGGCTAGGGTGTGGTCCCCCTTCTGTTGTTTCTTTCGCCAATATTTTTTATTAATTCCAAAACGTGTCTCCGTGAAGTTTCAGGTCATTCCAAGAACTTTTATTTTTGCACAAAAATAACACCATGGCAATTCTGCAACAACGTCAGCCCGGGTTAGTTCGATTCAAATAATCCAAATTAGAGTCCAAAACAAGGGCAAAAGTGTTTGGAGAAGTAGATACGTTGGAGATGTATCAAATCCCCCAAGCTTAAACCTTTGCTTGTCCTCAAGCAATTCAGGTGACAAACTGAAAGTTATAAAGAAAAATTGTTACAAACTCTATTTGATCTTATTCTCAAACTTAGTAAAGCCAACATTCAAGTTTTTCAGAAAAGATTGTGAACAAACCATATTCTCAATAACATTTAGGTCTCATGTTTACTCATATCAATGGCATAATAAATTAGCGAGCAATAATGATAAATCTCGGATGACAACACTTTCTCAAAACAATCATGATATGATATAACAAGATGGTATCTCGCTAGCCCTTTCTGAGATCGCAAAACATAAATACAGAGCACCCCTGAAGATCAAGAACTGACTAGACATTTTGATTCATGGCAAAAGAGATCCAGTCATAGTCATGCCCAATGTAAATTAATAACAATGCATACAAATGACAACGGTGCTCTCCAACTGGTGCTTTTTTATAATAGAATGATGAGTCAACATAAAACTAAATAGATAGGCCCATAGCAGAGGGAAGAAGGGATTTGCAGAGGTGCCAGAGCTTGAGTTTTGAAACAGAGATAAATAATATTTTGAGCGACATACTTTCATTGTCAACATAACAAACAAGAGATCTCGATATCTTCCATGCTACATACATTATAGGCGGTTCCCAAACAGAATGGTAAAGTTTATACTTCCCCACCACCAACGAGCACATTCCATGGCAGGTCGGAAACAACGGGTACTGTCCAACTAACAACAATCCTGGGGGAGTTTTGTTTGCAATAATTTGATTTGATTTGAGCATGTGACAAGGCATCCCGGTTACCGGCCATTTTCTCGTGAATGATAAGCGGAATCCACTCATCGTGAGAATAACCCACCTAGCATGGAAGATATAGACAACCCTAGTTGATACATGAGCTATTCGAGCATACAAAACATAATTTCATTTGAAGGTTTAGAGTTTGGCACATGCAAATGTACTTGGAACGGCAGGTAAATACCGCATATAGATAGGTATGGTGGACTCATATGGAACAACTTTGGGGTTTATGGAAATGGATGCACAAGCAGTATTCCCGCTTAGTACAAGTGATGGCTAGAAAGAGACTGGGAAGTGACCAACTAGAGAGCGACAACAATCATGACCATGCATTAAGATTAACCAACAATGAGTGCAAACATGAGTAGGATATAAATCACCATGAACAAAAATATCGTGGAGGCTATGTTCATTTTGCTTCAACTACATGCGTGAACATGTGCCAAGTCGAGCCACTCAAATCATTCAAAGGAGGATAGCACCCTATCATACCACATCACAACCATTTTAATAGCATGTTGGCACGCAAGGTAAACCATTATAAACTCCTAGCTAATTAAGCATGGCATGAGTAACTATAATCTCTAATTTTCATTGCAAAAATGTTTGATTCATAATGGGCTGAATCAGGAACGATGAACTAATATATTTACAAAAACAAGATAGGTCGAGTTCATACCATCTTTTCCTCATCTCAATCATTTTATCATATATAGTCATTATTGCCTTTCACTTGCACGACCGAATGGTGTGAATAATAATAGTAGTGCACGTGCATTGGACTAAGCTGGAATCTACAAAAATTTAATTCAAAGGAGAAGACAAAGTAATATGGGCTCTTTGTTAGATCAACAATAATGCATAAGAGAGCCGCTCATCATTTTCATCGTGGTCTTCTCCTCTCGACCCCCAAAGAAAAGAAAAGAATTTCAAAGAAAAAGAAAAACTATTTACACGGGAAAACTCCCAACAAGCAAAAGAAGAACGAGAAATCTTTTTGTGTTTTCCTTTAATACTACTACTACAAGCATGGAAAGTAAAGTAGCTAAAGGCTATAACTATTTTTTTTTGGTTTTTCTCGAAGTTTTCAAATACACAAGAAGAAAGCAAGAAAAGAAAATAAACTAGCATGGATAATACAATGAAAAAGTATGAACACCGACAACAAGAATGAGTGTGTGAACATGAATGTAATGTCGGTAAAAAATACATACTCCCACAAGCTTAGGATTTTGGCCTAAGTTGGTCTATGCCCATGGATCAAAGTGGTCCTCTACGGTGTACTGAGGAGGGTCCTTGGGGTGCCACTAGTTAGCGAGCTCCTACAGAATCCCACTGATAAATAAACTCCTGATATGGATCAGGCGATGGCTCTGGCTCAGGCTCTGGAGAACGTGTCCGCTCCCATTATGCATAAGTGTCATCGGGCATGCTGAGGTATGTGCCTGAATGTATGTTAAACAAAGATGTTGTAGGCAAGGTAATAGTCTGACAAGTGGTTTTACTGAATACCAGGTTATAAATAAGTCCCTTCTCCTTGTCATTAACAATAAAATGATGTGCTACCATACTTTTATAGTCTAAGAAAATAGTGGGCAGCACATTTTCCTCTTTCTCATAATGCCTAATAGGTATCTCAAAGTATTTAGGAAGACGTGAAGCAAAGATACCTCCAAAAATGGGGCCCTTTGTACGGTTGAGACTCAACCGTTTTGCAACCATAGCACCTAAACAGAAAGTTCTATCACGAAGTAAAGCATGGCACAAAATAGCAAGGTCAGGAGCACTGAGACCCCACTGTTCCCGCGACCAATTAAACATCTACTAGCAAATATTGCATAGTAACGTAGAACAGGAAAATGTATACTCGTAATTCTTGCATCTAACACTTTTCTCATTTCGCCTACAGCAATTTTATCAATAAATTCATCCACATCAGTAGGATGTGGTTCCTCGACGCTGCCCTCAAAGGGCAACATGCAAACCACATAAAAATCATTGAGTGACATCTCCTTAAACTCATCATATAAGTAAAAATCTACCGAAGGTGGTGATCTCCTACCATGGAAATGGAAGTTTTGCACGAAAATATTAGTGAGTAGGAGATACTGTTCACATTGGTCGTGGATGAAGTCGGTGATGTCTGCATTCTCAGCCAAGTAATAGAAATCCTCATAAATTCCGGCTGCCCTCAAGAATGCATCACATGGTCATTCACATGGTCGGACATCCCCGGTGCGAGGGAGGTTGTACTTGGGCTTTTTATTCTCTTCATTCTGCTTTTCCTTCGAGCTTTGGCTCGAGGAGCCTCTCAACAATCTCTACAACATTTTCTTCCTCTCAAATTTTCTAAAAATTTTAGTGACTCAAAACAAAACTGAACCAAACTCAACAAGATTGATAGCAACTACTCCCACAAGTGCCTAGAGACTATATCAAGCATTAAAACTAGTTTGGACCATAGAAATTTGACATGCAAGCTTAAGAATAGGGTCACCTCAGCAACAAAAATTTGCAATAAATAAAGCACTAGAAGAAAAACTAATTGGACCATTGGAGGAGTCACATACGGAAGAACAATCCCCCAAAGCAGTTTTGTGAATGGAGCTTTGAGCAAGGAGATCGAAAATGGCAACAAAACGACCAAGAACACGGGTTTGAGCTACGTGATGATTTTTTCTGGAGGAAGAAGAAGTGTGTGGGTACTGGAACAAGTGCAGGGGGTCACGTGGGGCCCACGAGGTAGGAGCGCGCGCCCAGTGGTGTAGGGCGCACCCTCCACCCTCGTGACCAAATGGTGGGTCCCCCTGGTGTGTTCTAAGTGCCAGAAATTCTCAAATATTCTTCAAAAAAATAATTCTCAATTTTCAGGGCATTTAGAGAAATTTTATTTTCGGGGTATTTTTTATTGCATGGATAATTCAGAAAACAGGCATAAAATAGTGTTTTTGCTTGATTTATTCTAAATAACACAAAGTAAAAGGTGGGTACAAAGAGTTGTGCCTTCTAACTTCATCCATCTCATGCTTATCAAAAGGAATCCACTAACAAAGTTGATCAAGTCTTGTTAACAAACTTCTTCTGAATAACATGAAACCGGAGAATTTTCGAATAACACTAGGTTGCCTCAATGGGGATATACATGTCCCCAACAATAAGAATATCATATTTCTTTTTGAGAGTAGGAAGAGGGAATTCAAAACCTCCAATAGTAATAGTTGAAATGTTTACATTAGAATTGATACTATGAACTTGAGGTTGTTTCTTCGGAAAGTGTACCATATGCTCATTACCGCTAACATGAAATGTGACATTGCCTTTGTTGCAATCAATAACAACTCCTGCAGTATTCAGAGAAGGTCTACTAAGGATGATCGACATACTGTCGTCCTCGGGAATATCAAGAATAAAAAGTATGTTATCATAGTAACGTTTGCAACCACAAGAGGCACATCCTCACAAATACCGATGGGTATAGCAGTTGATTTATCGGCCATTTGCAAATAGATTCAGTAGCTGTCAACTTATTCAAATCAAGTCTACAATACAAAGAGAAAGGCATAACACTAACACCGGCTCCAAGATCACATAAAGCGGTTTTAACATAGTTTCTTTTAATGGAGCATGTTATAGTTGGTACTCCTGGATCTCCAAGTTTCTTTGGTATTCCAACCTTAAATGTATAACTAGCAAGCATGGTTGAAATTTCAGCTTCCATTATCTTTCTTTTACTTGTAACAATATCTTTCATGTACTTAGCATAGGGATTCATTTTAAGAATATCAGTCAAATAGATATGCAAAAATATAGGTCTAATCATTTCAGCTATTCTTGCAGTATTCAAAAAGGGTCTACCAAGGATAATCGACATACTATCATCCTCGGGAATATCAAGAATAACAAAGTACGTTAAGATAGTGACATTTGCAACCACAACAGGCACATCCTCACAAATACCGACAGGTATAGCAGTTGATTTATCAGCCATTTGCAAAGATATTTCAGTAGGTGTCAACTTCTTCAATTCAAGCCTACAATATAAAGAGAGAGGCATAACACTAACACCGGCTCCAAGATCACATAAAGCAGTTTTAACATAGTTTCTTTTAATGGAGCATGGTCTAGTTGGTATTCCTGGATCTCCATGTTTCTTTGGTATTCCACCCTTAAAAGTATAATTAGCAAGCATGGTGGAAATTTCAGCTTTCGGTATCTTTCTTTTATTTGTAATGATATCCTTCATGTATTTAGCATAAGGATTTACTTTAAGCATATCAGTTAAGCGCATACGTAAGAAGATAGGTCTAATCATTTCAGCAAAGCGCTCAAAATCCTCATCATCCTTTTTCTTGGATGGCTTAGGGAGGAAAAGGCATGGGTTTCTGTACCCATGGTTCTCTTTCTTTACCGTGCTTCCTAGCAACAAAGTCTCTCTTATCATAACGTTGATTCTTTGATTGTGGGTTATCAAGATCAACAACAGGTTCAATCTCTACATCATTATTATTACTCGGTTGAGCATCAACATGAACATCATTATTAACATTATCACTAGGTTCATGTTCATCACCAGATTGTGTTTCAGCATCCGAAATAGAAATATCATTGGGATTCTCAGGTGTGTCAATAACAGGTTCACTATAAGCATGCAAAGTCCTATCCTTATTCTTTTTCTTTTTCTTAGAAGGACTAGGTTCATCAATATTAATTTTCTGAGAATCTTGCTCAACTCTCTTAGGGTGGCCCTCAGGATACAAAGGTTGCTGAACCATTTTACCACCTCTAGTCATAACTCCGACATCATTAGCATTGTTCTTATTATTCAACTCATTGAGAAAATCATCTTGTGCCTTAAGTACTTATTCTACTTGAGTTGTAACCATGGAAGCATGTTTGCTAATAAGCTTAAGATCACCTTTAACTCTAGACATATAATCAGTCAAGTGTTCAACAGTATAAGCATTACATTTAAATTGTCTACCAACATAAGCATTGAAGTTTTCTTGTTTAGCAATAAAGTTATCAAACTCATCCAAGCATTGACTAGCAAACTTACTAGATGAGATTTCACCCTTATCAAATATATAGAGAGAATTTACCTTTACTACCTGTGTCGGGTTATCAAGACCATGTATCTCTTCGATAGGTGGTAAATTCTTAACATATTCAGCTTTAATACCTTTTCCTTTCATAGATTTCTTTGCCTCTTGCATATCTTTAGGACTGAGAAATAGAATACCCCTTTTCTTTGGAGTTGGTTTAGGAGTTGGTTCAGGAAGTGTCCAATCATTATCATTATTCAGTATATTATTCAATAGCAATTCAGCTTGCTCAACAATTCTTTCCTTGAAAACATAACCAGCACAACTATCAAGGTGGTCTCTAGAAGCATTGGTTAGTCCATTATAAAAGATATCAAGTATTTCATTTTTCTTGAGAGGATGATCGGGCAAAGCATTAAGTAATCGGAGAAGTCTCCCCCAAGCTAGTGGGAGACTCTCTTATTCAATTTGCACAAAATTAAATATTTCCCTTAAGGAAGCTTGTTTCTTATGAGGGATAATTATATTTATGCCCCTAGTTGTGTCCCACTCGTCTGTTTTACCCCTAATTCCCAAAAGTCACCGGTTCTGTCCAAGTCACTTTGCTCCTCTTATGCTTTTGCCCTTTGACCGTTTGACCGTTAGTTTGAAAACTTCATAACTAATTCATACTAAATTAGAAAAATGCAAATAAGATACCAAAATGTTTAGAAAAACATCACCTATATGTCAGTGTCATTTGCATTCATGAAAAAAGTGTTGGAAAGTGCACATCCGAGTTTTAGCTCTTTTGATACCACCATGAATAGTAAACTCTAAAAAAATTCAAAAAAATTCAAAAAAATATGGTGGCCAAGAACGACAATTGTTATAATTGCTTGCCAAGTTTCATTAGGGAACGACATTCGTGGAAGTGGTGGCAAAAAAATAATATATTTTGCAGAGAAGTAATAAATAGGGACAATTGCATTTTTACCCCTAGTTGGTTCCTACCCACGGGTTTTGCCCTTACTTTTCGAGCTTGCTCAGTTTTGCCCTTACTTTTTCCGTCAAGATCCCTCGAATGCCCTTTGACCGTTTGACCAAAACTTTCAAAATTCATAACTAATTCATATGAACTCAGAAAAATGCAAATAAGATATCAAAATGTTCAGACAAACATTACGTTTATGGGCATATCATTTGCATTCAGGACAAAAGCATTGTTTAAACTACACGAGGTAATTAATGTTATTAACATTATTAAAAATAAATAGGTATAAACAATATTTTTTTTCGTGAATAAAAATTATATGCAAATGTAGGAGATGTTTTCTGAACATCCTGATACCTTATTTGCCTGGGGACTATGCACACAACCAGGAGCGAGATAGTTAAACCATATCTTAGCATCACCCTTTAGTGAGAAAGGAAATGATTTAAGAATACAATAATAGCAAAAAATTTCCGCATGAGTAAATAGGGTGGCTATATCATTCAATTCAGTAAGATGTGCCCCAACAGTTTGAGATTCATAGCCATAGAAAGGATCAGATTCGACCAAAGTAATTAACTCAGGATCAACAATCAATTCATAATCCTTATCAGTAATACAGATAGGTGAAGTAGCAAAAGCAGGGTCATATTTCATTCTAGCATTCAAGGAATTTTCTTTCAACTTAGCTAACAGTTTCTTAAGATCGTATCTATCATTGCAAGCAAGAAAGTCTCTAGCAGTTTCTTCATCCATAACATAAGCATCAGGTACAATAGGCAATTCATATCTAGGGGGAGAATCTTCATCATCACTTTCATTAATATCATCTGTTTCAGTAATTCATTCTTTTTACCCTAGCAAGTTGTTCATCAAGAAATTCACCTAGCTGCACATTATTATCAAGCAGAGAAGTAGTATCATCATAAGCATCATGCATAGCAGAAGTGTGACAGCCTGATTTTGGCCCATTCTTTTTTTCTTTTGTTTTCCGAGGTTTTTGCCTGAGTTTTCTTTTTCCGTGGTTTTGTTGTCTGGAAACTGAAGAAGATGCCCTCTTCTTTGTTTCCAGAGTGGCTTGTCATTCCCAAATCCTTCCCTAGACCCTGTCATTTCCATCCTAGCCCAAATCCCAATATTCTTTTTATTGGGAATATTCCTTTTCTATTAAAGGAATAACTCAAATTGCCCTAGGTTGTGAAGCAACCTATATTTCCATCACTCCAAAAATTCCCAAATAATTCTCATAAATTTTTTGGGTCATATATTGATCAAATATGTCAAAACTTTTCATTTCCATGTTCAAAAATAATTCCCCAATATTCCTTTTCTATTCTGCCCTGAATGGCACTTTGTGAAGGAAGTGTCATTTATATTTTTCCTAGTGGCTCCCAACATTTTTGGGCATGTTTATATGTCCAAATAATTTCCTCATGCACAAGTTCAAATTTATTTGCCTAGCCAATCTTCGTCGGTGAATTTCCAAAGTTATCGTCAGACAGAAGGCTTTGTGAAGGAAGTACTAGCTAGGAGTATCCAAATGAGATGAACTTTTGCACCCTCCTTAATGTGCTCATATTAACCCCTTCCACCCATTTGCAACCCCATCCAATTATCTATGTGAGCACAGGAGCAAATCTTTGATTCTGGCAATATTTTTAGGTTGTGAAGCAAGTGCATTTTATATTGCTTCAGAAATCATGATAAATTACCAGATCATTCTCATACCCATAAAACATCTCTCCAAACAATCTGTCATCATTTCAACGAACCATTTGACCACCAATATTATTCCAAGTTTCTGGACAAAAATGATGTTTGTGAAGCAAGTGCAATTTTGGTATGTCCCTTTGGCCTGATCTTTTTACATCATCCTTATATGTCCATATCATGAGGATTTGCCAAGTTGCATCCCATTCCATAACTCCATGTGAGTGCACCATCATGATCTAGTTTCTGGACCATTTTGGTCAGTTGGGAAGCAACTGCAGTAAATATTGGTCCATTTCTTCCCAAACTCTCCAGGACTGTAGTCCTTCCTAGCCTAAACACCCCAGACATAACACTTGACACATAGCAGCTCCCTGCTGATCACATTGGACTTACCACTAGACAACATTTGCCAGCTGTTTGCCTCCCTCACATGCCAGCACTTGTGGTGACCACCACTTTGGCATGCAATGGCCACGTCTAGATTGGTTTCTTGCTCGGGCCCCTCCCCCTCTCGTCGTCTTCGCGCGCGTGAGCATGTCCAGTAGCTTCCCCGCATCGTTGCTGTTCCCCTGGACTCATCTCCCCCTCCCGAAGCCTCCTCGTCGGTGCTCGTCGCCGCTCGCCCACGGGAGCACTATGGCCGACCGAGCTTTAATGGCGCTCTGATTCTTCCTCTACCCCTCCCCTCGACCTCCTCTGCCCGTGAGCTCTGTAGCTCTTCCGCATCCCTGTCGTCACGTTTCTCGTGCCCTCCCGTGCTCGCTGGCCTCGCCAGAGCGTCGGCCAGATGCGCACGGCGGCACCCGAGGCCGTGCCCTCGCCCCGCCTATAAATGGCCTTCCCCCGAGTCGTTTGAGCTCACCACCAGCCTCTCCACACTCCTCTACCCCGCCCAAACCTCTTCCCTAAGCACCGGAGACCCTCTACTCGTCCTCCGTCCGCCACGGCCGCCGCCCCCTCCGGCCTAAATCCGAGCGAGTCGAGCTCTCTCCCTCCGTTCTAGCACCACCAGAGGCCTCCCTCCTCCACCTCAAGCCTCCCCCACCCCTCCTTGGGCCGCTGGAGCCGCTGTGGCCACATGCCCAAGTACGGCCGAAGCCCTTTCTGCTGTGACCATGGCCCTGCCCTCCCTAGCACTCTTCGGCAGAAGGGGATGGTCCATGCAGGAGTTCCTCGTCCTCGCGGTCGCTCCGGTGGTCTGAGCTCCACCGGAGGTTGCCGGAGTCGACCGGGCGAGCACCAGCGCCGGCGACCCCTCCCTCTGTTCTACGCTCATGTCGGGGAAGAAGGAGGAGCGGGAGAGAGAGAGAGATGTTAGCCGCGGGCCCCGCTGGTCAGCTACAGCCGTTGACCCCGCCCTGCCCACGTGGAAAATTGTCAGGCCCCACCCCGTGAGACCCGCACGCGTCCGGCCCCGCCACTGTTCAAATGGATAAGGTGAAAGCGTATTTTCCCTGATTACGCTTTCACTTTTTCTGTCCAGGCCCATGTTTGAAAGTATTTTTCCTTCAGATAGGTCCTTGGTAGAAAACACTCCATAACTTTTTATACGTAACTCCAAATGAGGTGAAACAAACGCTCACTTCTTCATTTCGTCGAGCCCATTCTGTTGGTCGTGATGCTTTCACTATGTTTTGACACTTTGAAGACCATTATACCCTTGCCCTTAATCAGCCCCCTCCGAGAGAGAACGATTTTCGGCGATGCGTTTCGCGAGTTTCTCGCACTTTCTCCCGGTGATTTCTTCCACACCAGGCAAGCCACAATACCCACTTGCATGATAGTCATGCAGTAGCCATGGTTTTCAACTTGAATCTTTATTAAATGTTTGCTTGATGAAAAGATGGTTATCGTTGTTCCGGTGATGTTGAGATTTGCATGTTCACTTTTGTGCTATGTTGTCTTGTACTCTGTTATCATGTTCTACTTGCTAGTATTTCCGATCATATGTTTATACTTGCTAGTAGTACATGCTGATGTTGGTGATGTTCATGCTAGTCAGTATGCCATGCTCAGTGGATATGATTTATTGTTGATATGGTTGATAGTTATGTGATACCCTCATGATTATGTTGACATCATGTTCATTCATTTTATCATGGCTCAGCATATTTGCATTCAAGTTAACCGGATTAAATTGAACTTGAACCACTGTTGGCTGAGTCAGGGTGCCGCTGAAACGATGCTGACCAATGCAACCACACTTACCGGTATGGGACTGTCCTAACTGGGTCTATTGTCGTGCCCCTCGTCGGTTCCTCCAACGAGGGAAGGTCATGGGCGCACGCTACCCTGATCAGGTAGGCGGACATAAGCCTTGTGTGCCCGTTGTTGTTGTTATGTGCACATGTCCCCGTTTGGGATGGTTTATTGTTTTGGGGCACGACGGTGGTCGTTGAGGTGTCTTGAGGTAGACACGGGGCCACCCATGACTTAGCCCAGTGGGGAGTGAGTCAGAGTGGCCGGGAGAGTGTCATGGCAGTAGGACGGTTTTGTCAGAATGCCATTGGTCCACCCGAATGGGAGTGCGAGGCCATGGGTTTGGTAGTGTGGGTACAGTGTACTAACCTCTGCAGAGTGTATTTCAAATCAATCGATAGCCGCGCCCGCGGATAAGGGCCCAGTTCGAAAGTAGGGTACACCATGAGTCAACAGTAATAAGAATAATGTGCTTAATAACAATGAGATAAGTTGGTTGTGATCGCCGTAAGGATCACGGGCCATTTATTGGTCGGGTTGTGATTGCCATAAGGATCACGGGCCATTTATTGGTCAGGTTGTGATCGCCGTAAGGATCATGGGCCATTTATTGGTCGGGTTGTGATCGTTGTAAGGATCACGGGCCATTTATTGGTCGGGTTGTGATCGCTGTAAGGATCACGTGCCATTTATTGGTCGGGTTGTGATCGCCGCAAGGATCACGGTTTGAGGCCAAGTGTTGGTCGTGGTTGTGATCGCCGGGAAGATCACCGTGGTATCGAGGATACCGAGTTGATGTATATTCGTGATGTTGTGCGAGAATCATGGGTAGAGATCAAGCTCCTTGCGATTATTTACTGATCACTATGGTATTGTTCATACCAAGCTTGATTTGATCCTGGGATGATCGTGTGATGTCCGAGGTTGGTAAGTGATGCATGTGTTGGTTACGAGGTAACCCAAGCAGCTTAAGTGGTGCATATAGTGCCATCATGTTGCCTGCTAGGATTGTTGGATTAATATGTTCATGTTGTGTTAGCTGTATCATGTTCATGTTGTTCATTCTATATTGTTCTGATAATATCATGATAATTCATGTTTAACCTATAATTGCCATGTTGTTGTCTGTCTTGAATGCTTCTGGTTGTTGTGAGCTTGCAAGTACATTATATGTACTGACCTGGTGTGTCATGCCTGTTTGCAGGTCATTCCGGATTTGATTGCTTGTTTGTCGTGGAGTCCTTGTTTGCGAGCTAGGATAAGCGTTCCAGCCATAGTCCCTGCGATGTGGAGTTCACCACCATCGTCGTTGCTCCGCTGCTAGAGTTCTTCCGTGGCATCGTGTTGTTCTGCTGCTTGCATAGAGCAACAGTGGCAGGCGTAGTGTCGTCGTGCTGATGTAACCATTGTACCCAAATAGATTGTAATAAAGAGCTAGTTTGTTCTATGCTAAGCAGTGCCGTATTCCAGAAGACTTCATCTTGATCTCTAGGCTGGAATATGAGGCGTTCCGGTTTTCTCTGAGCCGGGGTACCACAGGTCTGGCTGCAAGACGCCCTAGATCGCACGAACATTAGAAAGCGGTAGTATAGACCCCAGTTTGTTTGTTGCACTTGATTGCTGCATTTGTTTGCAGCATAGCATGCATATAGATTATTATTTAGTCGCTAACGGTTAATCTTGTGAGTGTAGGTGGTATCGGTTCCGATCCACTACCTACGCCCTCCTTCTTATCATGCCTGCTCTTCGGTGTGATGCGACCACATCATCATCCATGCCCTCCATCTTGTTCTTTTGGCAACCCTTGCTGATCTTTGTTATCAGAAAACGGCAATGCCATTAGACCCAGTCTTCCACTGTTATATTGCCTTGTCAATTCATTCTTTGGATGGATACGATTCCCTTCGTACACTTGATGATGAGGTAGTCGTGACTTTTGTGTCTTGCTACTTGATCGTTAAGTTTGTCCTCACCTTTGTATCCATCCAGATCCAGCCACTATTCAACCAGTTCTTGGTGTGGCTTCGGTTGAGCCAACGCCTTCCACACATGGGTATAATTTTCGTGCACGCCACCACAGCATATTAGACCACAATACCGGAGTTTCCGTGAGATTTGTGTGCTTAGGTGTGCATGCATATTATTGTGTGAATAGCAGTAATATGTGATGATTGCTTGATTAATGATCTTAGTAGTATGCTTGTGTGCTCTTGTTTTAGTCGTTTCTTTTGTTCATTTCTTTGGGCCTTCAGTGTTACAATGTTTTCCCCTATTAAAGTTGCTTGTCAGCCGACACCGGACCCGAAGAGTCAGCATGAAATGCATATATTTGGAAACTCAGCTAAATAGAACGGAATTATCAGCTGACTGCAGTGAAATTGGGAATATCTTGTCTGGATGCAAAAGAAATCCTGGATGGACCGTCAGCATCAACTTTGAATTAGCGTCCACTCATCACAACAATGATTAAATCAGTAGGAAGATAAATTGTGTGCAAGGCTGACAGAATATTATCAAAGGTATGGATCAGATACAAGTTTAATTTTTCGTTGAGGATGATTTTGGAACTCGATGTACCTGGAAGCAAGCAAAAATATGGCATATACTCAGAAAGGAGGATAGTCTAGTAAAACCATGTTTCGTACAAGAAATCAACATCAGAAATATTAAGATGGATATGGAAGTCGGTCCGCATATCGCAATAAGAAGTTTCTGGTGTAAGCAACCCAATCTTCCCTCGCAAGAAACCAGCAAAGCTTCCAAGGCAAGATTCATCTATCTTTCTCAGTACGATACATGGATGATTTCCCATGCAACGTACCCTATCTTCTTCAGTAAGCATCCACAAAAGCTTCCAGCATAAGGTACTAAGTCTTTCCCCAGCAATGTCTTTAAGGGGGTAAGCTTCTGAAGCATGATACCTAGTCTTCTTCAGCAAGTTGTCCGATGAAAGTTTCGAGCACAAGCCAACAAATATTCCTCAGTAAGACATTGGTACAAGGTAGTACACTGTGAATTGACAACATATGGAAGTGGATCCCAATAATCAGATCCGCAACCTTTTGGTCAGAATCAAGAATCAGCCAGAATACACGTCTGTCTCATAATCAGATCCACATATATATGCAATGAGCATAACATCAAGATCCTACAAGTCACTCGGATGAGGATCTCATAACCAGGTGAGGATGATTAAGAGAAGAAAGCCAGTATACACCGCAGTGTGACAAAGGATTATGAGGATTGACGACATCAATGAGCTCCATACAAGTACTTGTGACCTAGAAAATGATCCTGATGAGCCCTTGTCCCCTTTTTTTCTCCAATGACGGCAACACGCCTGTGATCTGAGCTATTTCTAGATATCCGGGGTGGATGCCGATTTTTGTTCCTCTCTTCAACGACTATCACGAGTCTGAGCTGCATTTCGGCCGTCTCGTACAGTTGTTGAGTTTCTTTTTGTTACAGTAGCCCTATAGCTGCTTTTTGGCTATTTTAGGGAGCTGCCACCTTCTTTTTATCAACCCGGTCTCATGCTCTGAGCTGCTTTTCGGCCGTCCCGAGCCGTGGTTGAGTTATTTCAGTAATGTCCCAGATCTGAGTTGTAAAGACCGTTCTGGTGGCTACTGATTTATTTGCCGATTTCTTGCAAGGGTTTCGGATGATCATTTCCCAATGATCAGAACTTGAGAGGTGTCGAACCTGCTATTTAATGTGTTACCCTATCAGAAAAACGAGGATAAGGTATGATTGCTGAAAAATTGCACCGACAATACCTATGGTCATACGAAGAAGCAATATGGCCCAGCTCTTTCAGCCAAAGATCCAGACCAAGAAAACAATACTGAAGGAGCAAGACCAGTGAGGCAAGTATGAAAATTGTACACGACCCCCATGGTACAGATACCCCGGACAGTCTAAGTCAGTATTGATCCACATGGATATGCCTAAAGCACGAGTAATCGGCATGAGGAATAACAGTCTAGAAGCCTGAGTCCTCACTTTATGAATCATGATGGATAGCCTGTCGTGAACAAAATTTTTCCGTCAGAACCACCGTCAGCCAAGTCTGCAGATACTACCATACATGCCAAATCCTCTATGCTGGCCGCGACAGGAGACAATCAAATATTTGGTACGGATCCGATACTCACGACAATGGAACCAGTTAAGATGATTCAGAAACTTCTGCGATGAGTCAGAATCTATTAGGAAACGGTATGTTTTAACTCACTGTTTGTAACCCAAAGGACCTGCATTTAGTGGAGAAACCCAATGCAATGAGTCAGAGCTTGAGTTTTCATCAGAAAAATCTGATCAGCATTACATGAAAGGTTGTCAGTGCCGGGTGGCACACCTAGCGGAAATCACTTTTGGATTTGTGAGACGGACATATATTTCAGTCGTGATAATCAAATCACACTCAGCTAATCAGCAGATCTAAAAAGAAATTGGACCCTATATTGTTGTGGAACGTAGTAATTTCAAAAAAATTCCTACGCACACGCAATATCATGGTGATGGCATAGCAATGAGAGGGGAGAGTGTTGTCCACGTATCCTCGTAGACCGTAAGCGGAAGCGTTAGCACAACGCGGTTGATGTAGTCGTACGTCTTCACGATCCGATCGATACAAGCACCGAACGTACGGCACCTCCGAGTTCAGCACACGTTCAGCTCGATGACGATCCCCGGGCTCCGATCCAGCAAAGCTTCGAGGGTGAGTTCCGTCAGCACGACGGCGTGGTGACGATGATGATGTTCTACCGGCGCAGGGCTTCACCTAAACTCCGCGACGATATGACCGAGGTGGAATATGGTGGAGGGGGGCACCGCACACGGCTAAGGAACGATCCGTAGATCAACTTGTGTGTCTATGGAGTGCCCCCCTGCCCCCGTATATAAAGGAGCCAGGGCGGAGGAGGCTGCCGGCCAAGGAGGGCGCGCCAAGGGGGGAGTCCTACTCCCACCGGGAGTAGGACTCCCTTCTTTCCTAGTTGGAGTAGGAGAAGGGGGGAAGGAGGAGGAAGAGGGGAAGGAAAGGGGGGCGCCGCCCCCCTCTCCTTGTCCTATTCGGACTTGGGAGGGGAGGGGGCGCAGCCCACCTCTTGCCTGCTCTCCTATTCTCCCTTATGGCCCATGTAGGCCCAATAACCCCCGGGAGTGTTCCGGTAACCTCCCGGTACTCCGGTAAAATGCCGATTTCACCCGGAACACTTCCGATGTCCAAACATAGGCTTCCAATATATCAATCTTTATGTCTCGAACATTTCGAGACTCCTCGTCATGTCCGTGATCACATCCGGGACTCCGAACAAACTTCAGTACATCAAAACTTATAAACTCATAATAAAACTGTCATTGTAACGTTAAGCGTGCGGACCCTACGGGTTCGAGAACTATGTAGACATGACCTAGAATTATTCTCGGTCAATAACCAATAGCGGAACCTGGATGCCCATATTGGTTCCTACATATTCTACGAAGATCTTTATCGGTCAAACCGCATAACTACATACGTTGTTCCCTTTGTCATCGGTATGTTACTTGCCAGAGATTCGATCGTCGGTATCCAATAACTAGTTCAATCTCATTACCGGCAAGTCTCTTTACTCGTTACGTAATGCATCATCTCGTAACCAACTCATTGGTTACATTGCTTGCAAGGCTTATAGTGATGTGCATTACCGAGAGGGCCCAGAGATACCTCTCAGACAATCGGAGTGACAAATCCTAATCTCGAAATACGCCAACCAAACATCTACCTTTGGATACACCTGTAGTACTCCTTTATAATCACCCAGTTACGTTGTGACGTTTGGTAGCACCCAAAGTGTTCCTCCGGTAAACGGGAGTTGCATAATCTCATAGTTTCAGGAACATGTATAAGTCATGAAGAAAGCAATAGCAATATACTAAACGATCAAGTGCTAGGCTAACAGAATGGGTCATGTCAATCATATCATTCTCCTAATGATGTGATCCCATTAATCAAATGACAACACATGTGTATGGTTATGAAACATAAGCATCTTTGACTAATGAGCTAGTCAAGTAGAGGCATACTAGTGACTATATGTTTGTCCATGTATTCACACATGTATCATGTTTCCGGTTAATACAATTCTAGCATAAATAATAAACATTTATCATGATATGAGGAAATAAATAATAACTTTATTATTGCCTCTAGGGCATATTTCCTTAATATATAAGCATGAACAAGCAAGGTAAGATCTGTCAGAAGGAGGATACAGTGAAGCAAACCACGCCAGGGCCAGTCAGATAAATTTTTTTAATGGGAACAATAATAAAGGAAAAAGGATAACCGAGTTGGAAACGGTTTCCTTAAGTCAGAATATTCATACTAGTTCCCTGAGCAACCAATCTCGAGGACGAGATTTCTTTAAGGGGGTAAGGTTTGTGATAACCTGATTTTGGCCTATTCTTTTTTTCTTTTATTTTCCGAGGTTTTTGCCTGAGTTTTCTTTTTCCGTGGCTTTGTGGTCTGGAAACTGAAGAAGATGCCCTCTTCTTTGTTTCCAGAGTGGCTTGTCATTCCCAAATCCTTCCCTAGATCCTGTCATTTCCATCCTAGCCCAAATCCCAATATTATTTTTTATTGGGAATATTCCTTTTTTATTAAAGGAATAACTCAAATTGCCCTAGGTTGTGAAGCAACCTATATTTGCATCACTCCAAAAATTCCCAAATAATTCTAATAAACTGTTTGGGTCATATATTGATCAAATATGGCAAAAAAATTCATTTCCATGTTCAAAAATAATTCCCCAATATTCCTTTTCTATTCTACCCTGAATGGCACTTTGTGAAGGAAGGGTCATTTATATTTTTCCTAGTGGCTCCCAACCTTTTTGGGCATGTTTATATGTACAAATAATTGCCTCATGCACAAGTTCAAATTTATTTTCCTAGCCAATCTTCCTCAGTGAATTTTCAAAGTTTCTGTCAGACAGAAGGCTTTGTGAAGGAAGTACTAGCTAGGTGTATCCAAATGAGATGAAATTTTGCACCCTCCTTAATGTGCTCATATTAACCCCTTCCACCCTATTGCAGACCCATCCAATTATCTATGTGAGCACAGGAGCAAATCTTTGATTCTGGCAATATTCTCAGGTTGTGAAGCAAGTGCATTTTATATTGCTTCAAAAATCCTGATAAATTACCAGATCATTCTTATACCCATAAAACATCTCTCCACCCAATTTTGGATCATTTCAATGAACCATTTGACCACCAATATTATTCCAAGTTTTTGGACAGAAATGATGAATGTGAAGCAAGTGCTATTTTGGTTTGTCCATTTGGCCCGATCTTTTTACAGCATCTTTATATGTCCATATCATGAGGATTTGCCAAGTTGCATCCCATTCCATAACTCCATGAGAGTGCACCATAATGATCTAGTTTCTGGACCATTTTGGTCAGTTGTGAAGCAATTGTACTAAATATTGGTCCATTTCTTCCCAAACTCTCCGGGACTGTAGTCCTTCCTAGCCTAAACACCCCAGACATAACACTTGACACATAGCAGCTCCCTATTGATCACATAGAGCTGATAAAGTTTACTTCAGTAAACTTCAGAGCTCACCAACCTTTTAACCGTAGCAGTTTTGACCAAACTATCACCACAGTTGAAACCACCTTTCGAAGAACTTACCACTAGACAACATTTGCCAGCTGTTTGCCTCCATCACATGCCAGCGCTTGTGGTGGCCACCGCTCTGGCATGCAATGGCCGCATCTAGATTGGTTTCTTGGTCGGGCCCCTCCACCTCTCGTCGTCTCTGCCCGCGTGAGCATGTCTAGTGGCTTCCCAGCGTCGTCGCCGTTCCCCTGGACTCATCTCCCCCTCCCGAAGCCTCCTTGTCGGCGCTCGTCGCTGCTCGCCCACGGGAGCACTGTGGCCCACCGAGCTTTAATGGCGCTCGGCTTCTTCCTCTGCCCCTTCCCTCGACCTCCTCTGTACATGAGCTCTGTGGCTCATCCGCAGCCCCGTCGTCGCGTTCCCCGTGCCCTCCCATGCTCGATGGCCTCGCCAGAGCATCGGCCGGATGCGCATGGCGGCACCCGAGGCCGTGCCCTCGCACCGCCTATAAATGACCTTCCCCCGAGCCGTTTGAGCTCACCACCAGCCTCTCCACACTCCTCTACCCCGCCCAAACCTCTTCCCCGAGCACCGGAGCCCCTCTGCTCGTCCTCCGTCCGCCACGACCGCCGCCCCCTCCGGCCTAAATCCACCAAAGGCCTCCCTGCTCCACCTCAAGCCTCCCCACCCCTCCTTGGGCCGCTGCAGCCGCCGTGGACGAATGCCCAAGTCTGGCCGAAGCCCTTTCTGATGCGACCATGGCCCTACCCTCCCTAGCACTCTCCGGCAGAAGGGGATGGTCCAAGCAGGAGCTCCGCATCCTCGCGGTCGCTCCGGTGGTCCGACCTCCACCGGAGGTGGCCGGAGTCGACCGGGCGAGCACCGGCGCCGGCGACCTCTCCCTCTGTTCTGCACCCGCGTCGGGGAAGAAGAAGGAGGAGCGGGAGAGAGAGAGAGATGTCAGCCGTGGGCCCTGCTGGTCAGCCACAGCCGTTGACCCCGCCCTGCCCACGTGGAAAAGTGCCGGGCCCCACCCCGTGGGACCCGCACACGTCCGGCCCCGCCACCATTCAAATGGATAAGGTGAAAGCGTATTTTCCCTGATTACGCTTTCACTTTTTCTGTCCAGGCCCCTGTTTGAAAGTATTTTTCTTGCAGATAGGTCCTTGGTAGAAAACAATCCATAACTTTTTATACGTAACTCCAAATGAGGTGAAACCAACGCTCACTTCTTCGTTTCGTCGAGCCCATTCTATTGGTCGTGATGCTTTCACTATGTTTTGACACTGTGAAAATGACCATTATACCCTTGCCCTTAATCAGCCCCCTCCGAGAGAGAACAATTTTCGGCGATGCGTTTCGCGAGTTTCTCGCACTTTCTCCTGGTGATTTCTTCCACACCAGGCAAGCCACGATACCCACTTGCATGATAGTCATGCAGTAGACATGGTTTTCAACTGAATATTTATTAAATGTTTGCTTGTTGAAAAGATGGTTATCGTTGTTCCGGTGATGTTGAGATTTGCATGTTCACTTTTGTGCTATGTTGTCTTGTACTCTGTTATCATGTTCTACTTGCTAGTATTTCCGATCATATGTTTATACTTGCTAGTAGTACATGCTGATGTTGGTGATGTTCATGCTAGTCAGTATGCCATGCTTAGTGGATATGATTTATTATTGTTATGGTTGATAGTTATATGATACCCTCATGATTATGTTGACATCATGTTCATGCATTTTATCATGGCTCAGCATATTTGCATTCAAGTTAACCGGATTAAATTGAACTTGAACCACTGTTGGCTGAGTCAGGGTGCCGCTGAAACGATGCTGACCAATGCAACCACACTTACCGGTATGGGACGGTCCTAATTGGGTCTATTGTTGTGCCCCTCGTCGGTGCCTCCAACGAGGGAAGGTCATGGGCGCACGCTACCCTGATCAGGTAGGCGGACATAAGCCTTGTGTGCTCGTTGTTGTTGTTATGTGCACATGTCCCTGTTTGGGATGGTTTATTGTTTTGGGCCACAACGGTGGTCGTTCAGGTGTCTTGAGGTAGACACGGGGCCACCCATGACTTAGCCCAGTGGGGAGTGAGTCGGAGTGGCCGGGAGAGTGTCATGGCAGTAGGAAGGTTTTGTCGGAACGCTGTTGGCCCACCCGAATGGGAGTGCGAGGCCATGGGTTCCGTAGTGTGGGTATAGTGTACTAACCTTTGCAGAGTGTATATTAAATCTATCGATCACCGCGCCCGTGGATAAGGGCCCAGTTCGAAAGTAGGGTACACCATGAGTCAACAGTAATAAGAATAATGTGCTTAATAACAATGAGATAAGTTGGTTGTGATCGCCATAAGGATCACGGGACATTTATTAGTCGGGTTGTGATCGTCGTAAGGATCACGGGCCATTTATTGGTTTGGTTGTGACCGCCGTAAGGATCACAGGCCATTTTATTGGTCGGGTTGCGATCGCCATAAGGATCACGGGCCATTTATTGGTTGGGTTGTGATCGCCGTAAGGATCATGGGCCATTTATTGGTCGGGTTGTGATCACCGTAAGGATCACTGGCCATTTATTGGTCGGGTTGTGATCGCCGTAAGGATCACGGTTTGAGGCCAAGTGTTGGTCGTGGTTGTGATCGCCGGAAAGATCACCGTGGTATCGAGGATACTGAGTTGATGTATATTTGAGATGTTGTGCGAGAATCATGGGTAAAGATCAAGCTCCTTGTGGTCATTTACTAATCACTACAGTATTGTTCATACCAAGCTTGATTTGATCCTGAGATGATTGTGTGATGTCCGAGGTTGGTAAGTGATGCATGTGTTGGTTACGAGGTAACCCGAGCAGGATAAGTGGTGCATATAGTTGCATGCTAGTATTGTTGGATTAATATGTTCATATTGTGTTAGCTATATCATTTACATGTTGTTCATGCTATATTGTTCTGATAATATCATGATAATTCATGTTTAACCTATAATTGCCATGCTGTTGTTTGTCTTGAATGCTTGTAAGTACATTCAATGTACTGATCTGGCGTGTCATGCCAGTTTGCAGGTCATTCCGGATTTGATTGCTTGTTTGCCGTGGAGTCCTTGTTTACGAGCTAGGATAAGCGTTCCAGCCAGAGTCCCTACGGAGAGTTCACCACCGCCGTTGTTGTTCTACTGCTAGAGTTCTTCCACTGCATCGTGTTGTTCTGCTGCTTGCATAGAGCAAGAGTGGCAGGCGTAATGTCGTCGTGCCAATGTAACAATTGTACCCAAATAGATTGTAATAAAGAGCTGGTCTGTTCTATGCTAAGCAGTGCCATATTCCAGAAGACTTCATGTCGATCTCTGGGCTGGAATACGGGGCATTCCAGTTTTCTCTGAGCCGGGGTGACACAAGAAGTGGCATCATCAATAACATGCGACATATCAGACTCAATAGCAGGTGTAGGTGTCGCAAGTTTACTCAAAACAGAAGGTGAATCAGGTGCAGAGCTAGACGGCAGTTACTTACCTCCCCTCATAGTTGAGGAAAAAATCTTGGTTCTTTGATCTTTCAAATTCCCCATAGTGATCAACAGATATAAATCCCAAGTAACTCAGAGAATAGAGCTATGCTCCCTAGCAACGACGGCAGAAAAAGGTCTTGATAACCCACAAGTATAGGGGATCGCAACCGTTTTCGATGGTAGAGTATTCAACCCAAATTTATTAATTTGACACAAGGGAGCCAAAAAGTATTCTAAAGTATTAGCAGATGAGTTGTCAATTCAACCACACCTGAAAGACTTAATATCTGCACCAAAGTATTTAGTAGCAAAGTAGTATGGAAGTAACGGTAACGGTGGCAAAAGTAACAGTAGCAGTTTTGTAGCAATCGTAATAGTGGCATCGGAAAAGTAACTTAGCAAAGATCAATGTGAAACGAGCTCGTAGGCAATGGATAAATGATGGATAATTACGTCAGATGTAATTCATCATGCAACAGTTATAACATAGGGTGACACATAACTAGCTCCAGTTCATCAATGTAATGTAGGCATGTATTCCGAATATAGTCATACATGCTTATGGGGAAAAAACTTGCATGACATCTTTTGTCCTACCCTCCCGTGGCAGCGGGGTCCTAATGGAAACTAAGGGATATTAAGGCCTCCTTTTAATAGAGTACCAGACCAAAGAATTAGCACTTAGTGAATACATGAACTCCTCAAACTACGGTCATCACCAGGAAGTGTCCCGACTATTGTCACTCCGGGGTTTGCCGGTTCATAACACGTAGTAGGTGACTATAACTTGCAAGAAAGATCAAGAACTGACATATAGTCATGAAAACATAATAGGTTCAGATCTGTTATCATGGCACTCGGGCCCTAGTGAAAAGCATTAAGCATGGCAAAGTCATAGCAACATCAATCTTAGAACATAATGGATATTAGGGATCAAACCCTAACAAATCTAACTCGATTACATGGTAAAAATCATCCAACCCATCACTGTCCAGCAAGCCTACGATTGGATTACTCACGCACAGCGGTGAGCATCCTGGAATTGGTGATGGAGGATGGTTGACGATGACGATGGTGACGAATTCCCCTCTCCGGAGCCCCGAACGGACTATAGATCAGCCCTCCCGAGGAAGAATAGGGCTTGGTGGGGCTCCGTATTGTAAAACGTAATGAATCCTTCACTTTGATTTTTTTTCTCCCCGAATGAGATTATATGGAGTTGGAGTTGAGGTCGGTGGAGGTCCAGGGGGCCCACGAGGCAGGGGCGCACCCTGGGGGCACTCCCCCACCCTTGTGGCTAGTGTGTGGGCCCCCTTCTGTTGATTCTTTCGCCAATATTTTTTATTAATTCCAAAACGTGTCTCCATGAAGTTTGAGGTCATTCCGAGAACTTTTGTTTCTGCACAAAAATAACACCATGGCAAATCTGCTGAAAACAACATCAGTCCGGGTTAGTTCCATTCAAATCATGAAAATTAGAGTCCAAAACAAGGGCAAAAGTGTTTGGAAAATTAGATACGTTGGAGACGTATCACCAAGCAACACCATGTATATAGGACCTATACATAAACAACAGATACTTGCAACCCAATGCGTAGGGGAGTTTTCAATCTCTCAATAGTTATGCGCAATATTAAAAGATATAGCTTTTGATAAATAGATCTGACAAAAATACAAAATAAAATAAATAAAATAAAATTGCAACAAGATATTATTGGTTTTAATATATGATAGAAAATAGACCTGCGAGTCATAGTTTTCACTAGAGGATTCTCTTGAGAATATAGCATACAGTGGTTAATCAAATTACTGCTAGGCAATTGACAGAAAAGCAAATAACATGATGATATCCAAGGCAATGATCATGTATATAGGCATCACATCCAAGATTAGTTGACCGAAATGATTCTGCATCTACTACTATTACTCCACACATCGACCTCTATCCAGCCTGCATCTAGTGTATTAAGTTCATGAAAGAAAGGAGTAATGCCTTCAGCAAGATGACATGATGTAGACAAGATAAACTCGCATATGAATAAACCCCATCTTGTTACCATTAATAGCGATGATACATGTGTGTCAGGTCTATTTCTGTCACTGAGATTGAGCACCGCAAGATCGAACCCATCACAAAGCACCTCTTTCGATGGCAAGAGAAATGAATCTAGTTGGCCAAACCAAACCAATAAATTGGAGAAGAAAGACGAGGCTATAATAATCATGCAATAAAGAGTTCAGATAAAACTCAAATAATACTCATGGATAGATCTTATCATAAACTCATAATTAATTGGATCCCAACAAACACACTGCAAAAACTCATTACATCAAATAGATCTCCAAGAACACTAAGGAGAACATTGTATTAAAGATCAAAAAGAGAAAAGAAGCCATCTAGCTACTAACTATGTGTTAGTATCGGGGATCTAGGGACCCAAAGAATGGTTCAATCTCTAGGGCGTACATGAAGAATTCCACAAAGCTACGACTTGCTGCTCACCGCCTCATGACGATGCTCCGATGTGCTCGGGACAAAGGAAGGAAAGGTGGAAGACAAAGATTTATCCAGGTTCGGGCCACCTTGCAGTGTAAGCCCCTACTCCTTCTTTGTGGTGAATTGCGTCGTGAAGGAGGATGAATATGCGAGTACAACTGGCCTCAGGAGGCTCCAGGAGCGGCTCCGGGCTTAAGGGGTGGATGAACTTGATCCCTATGGACTCAACATTTCTCTATGGTGGACACTAACTATATTTATACCGGCCTTGGTCCTATTCCCCCCAAAACACTAGGCGGGAAGGGATATGCCAACGACCAATGCGAAGGGGGACAAGAGTACACCTATCCTGACTAAAGGTTGTCTTGGCCTGCAAAGCTTCTGTCCATGATGCGTAGGTGGGCTTGACAATGACCTCCATCGTAGAGTGCCCGCATCCTTGTCTTCTAGCACCGAAATGGCAACCTTTGGGGATTGCTTTGGGAACCGACGAGCTACCTTGTTCCCTTTGTGCCAAAGAGGAAAGCATCCTTGCCTGCGCCCATTGGCACCCTTCTTGCTCCGCTCATCGTGGCTCGCGTCACCCACGTGCATCGTGAGGCGGGGTGGTGAGCCTTTAGATGTCCGCTCACGAGGGGCCTCAGGAGACGGCTTCGGGAGGCCACCCCTAATAAGCCCTCGGGAGACCTTGATGTCACCCAACTCATGAGGGTCTTGCTTGTTTGGGTCGTGTTGGGCGTTCTGATGATGCCATGCTATGGGCCGCAGGTAGATGGGCCTGGGTACCGCAAGTCCCATGGGCCAACAGTAGCGCCGGGGCACGTGGTGCGTGCGACTCCGCTTGTGGTGGAGGATAAGAGAGGGGGCTAAGTGATGTGGGCCCCAACCGCCTATGGGCCAGGCTTGACGCGTGGAGCACGACAGGGTAGGGGACGCCCCCACTTCTCAACGATTCCTCGGCAAATGCCGAGGCTGACAGAAAGCCTGGTGGGCACTGTGGGCCATCATTACTTCCTTCTCCTGCTTTTTCCGTCTCGTTGTGCCCCCTTTTCCCTTGCGTAAGGCTTCTCCAGGTCCAAATGAAGCAGAGCTTTCCCCTTCCTCGTCAGCGTCAGCCAGTCGTGAATGCCGCCCACCGGGAAGAAAAAGCTAGTTCCTCTGGCCACAAGTGCCTCCTCTGTCGGGCCGGCGCTCCTGACCTCCTCCATCGCCGAGGAGAAGGGCCTTGAGCTGGTCCTTCCGCTGATAGCCAACGTCCAGAACAAAGGGGGCAGATGTCTACTACACAACTTGTTCTTGTAGACTCGTTTTGGGCCTCCAAGCGTAGAGTTTTGTAGGATAGTAGCAAATTTCCCTCAAGTGGATGACCTAACGTTTATCAATCGGTGTGAGGCGTAGGATAAAGATGGTCTCTCTAGTCCGGTGAAGACATGGTGATACAAGTGTAGTAATGATAGTATATATTTATTTTTGTAATTGTAACAATAAAAAACAGCAAGGTAGAAAGTAACAAAAGTGAGCACGAACGGTATTGCAATGCTTAAAAATGACACCTAGGGTCTGTACTTTCAACAGTGCAATCTCTCAACAATGCTAATATAATTGGATCGTATAACCATCCCTCAACGTGCGATGAAGAATCTCTCTAAAGTTTTTATCTAGCGGAGAACATAAGAAGAAATTGTTTATAGGGTACGAAACCACCTTGAAGTTATTATTTCCGTTCGATCTATTCAAGAGTTCATACTAAAATAACGCAAAGTTATTCTTTCCATTTGATCTATCCAGTAGTTTGTACTAAAGTACACTATATGATACGCATCAACCAACTCTAATGTCACCTAGATACTCCAATATCACCACAAGTATCCATGAGTTAATTATACGATACACATCAAACAATTTCAGATTCATAATACTCGATCCAACACAAAGAACCTCCAAGACTGCCCCAAGCTTTCTACCGGAGAAACAAGGACAAAAACGTGCATCAACCCCTAGGCATAGATCACCCCAATGTCACCATCGGAATCCGCGAGTTGAGTGCCAAAACACATATCAAGTGAATCAATATAACACCCCAGTGTCACCAGGGTTTTCATATGCAAGACATATATGTCGGATATCGGGTTCCGGAAAAACCCTTAAGGTTCGAACTCTGTGGTGCGCACGAAGATCTTCTCCCTACCGATCCGCGCTCCAAAACCTCGCCACGAATCTAAGCTACACAATGAACAACACAAGGGACACAAGGTTTATACTGGTTTGGGCCACCGTTTTGGTGTAATACCCTAATCCAGTGTGTGGTGTGGTGGATTGCCTCTGGGCTGGGGATGAACAGTACAGAGGAAGAACAACCTCGCGAGGGGTGTTCTTGAGCTGGTGCGGTGCTCTCCTTCCGAAGGATTCGATCGCCTCTACTGTGGTGGCTATCTCTATTTATAGAGGCCCTTGTCCTCTTCCCAAATATGGAGCGGGAAGGGAGCCAACAACAGCCATTTTGAAGGGGGACAACTAGTACAAGCTATCCTGACTAAAGTTGGTCTTCGACTGCCAAAGGTACTAGCGGTGACGCCGTCTTGGGTTCCATGGTGATCTCCGTTCTGCGTCTTGCTGGTCTTGGTCTCGTTGCACCGATATGGAAACCTTTGCTTGATGCCTTGGTACTCCGTGCCTGCACTTGCCCCCTTTGCACCAAAGAGGAAACGAGGACACTGCGCTGGCTGGTGCCCTCCTGGTCTCGATTGTCATGGCTTGCCTCACGAGCACCTCGCGAGGTACTCCTTGCCTTGATCTCTTTGCCTCCTCGCGAGCCTGCCTGGCGAGGCCGCCCCTGAGGAAGCCTTGTGTCATCCGCCCCGCGAGGCTTGGCCCCTCGTGAGGGTCTTTAACTTGGGTTGATGAATAAGGGCCGTACTGGGCCACTGCTTGAGCCACGCCGTAGGCCGCAGGCAGGCAAGTCTGGGGACCCCCGTTCCCAGAATGCCGATAGTAGCCCCCGGGCCGAAGGCGCGCTCGGACTTGGCTTAGTAGTGAAGCCAAAGTGCAAGTGTGGAGCGCCGCGGGCCGCAACAGCCCGCGGCCTTGGTCGCTGCGTGGCGGTTGATTGGACGTGGGCGTCTCCGCTTCCACATGTTGCCTCGGCAACTACTCGACTGACAAAAGGCTGGCCTAGTTTAGGCTTACCTTCATTGCTCTCATTCGCCTTGCTCCAGATCCCCTTCCTTGCTTTTGCTCTCTTGCTTCCGAAATCTCTAGATCCGCCTCATTCTTTCTCTTCCAGCGAGCAATGGCGCCCCGCAAGGCCGTGGCCGAGGTTCCACCGGCTTGGTACTCGCCGGCTCTGGATCCCCCCAACATGATGGGGAGGAATCTCGCCTCTACGCGCCTGATGAGGCGGCACAAGGCAGCGAGATGGGGGAGACTTTACTCCCAGCCGGCTCCGCCCAGCCAGAGTCCAAGGGGAGGACCTTTTAACCCTTCTTCATGAGCATCGGCATCGCCGGCCTGGTGCCTCCCTTCTCCAAGTTATTCTATGTCGTCCTCCGCCATTACAGGTTACAAGCCCTTCATCTCCATCCCAACTCCGTTCTCCTTCTGTCGATTTTCTCCTACTACTGTGAGGCGCATGTTGGGGTGATGCCTTCCGTGGGCTTGCTGCGCCACTTCTTCTCCCTCCGAATCACCGGCAGCCATACTTTGGCGTGCGCTGGCTTTGTCGCGTACTCCAAGGCCAACGCGATCTCGAAGACCGGGAAGAGGGTCGATGGCTTCCGGAGCAAGTGGGTCATGCTGGATGCTGGATGCATCCACTCTCGGTTGGTGTTGCCCATGGAGCAGCCCCAGGCTGATGGGGCATGGTCTCGTGCGAAGCTTGACGACCGACGGGCGAAGTTGGTGCTGGAGAAGATGAACGCCGACCTGAGGCCGGGCAACATGAAGGTGGCTAAGCTGACCGGGGCCACACTCCTGAGGGAGTTCCTGGCGCAGCTGGTGGCTCCACTTCAGGTGCACTCGCGCCCGTTGTGGAGGCTTGGAGGTGCGGACGACGATCTCCGCCTAAACTTGGAAGCCCTGGCTGATGAGTATCTGGCCGCAGCTCTCCACTTCCTGGTTGGAGAAGATGTGGAAGGTCTGGAGGGCTCTCCTGTCCCCTTGTTCCACCGCGACAAGTGGCAACAGGTGGTGGATGCCATGCCCACCTTTGATGGGAGCGGTCTGGTGCCGGAGGTGCTTTCTGAGGGCCAGGAGGCGGCGTCGCTGGTGGAATTGTGTGATGATTCCCGCGGAGGAGGGAAGGAAGAGGAAGAAGAAGAGGAGCGCGACTCGGAGGCGACCGTTGAGGGGACGGGGGAGACTTCCCCTTGGCGCAGAGCCAACATCCTCCGCACCCTACCGGATGATGATGAGGCCGACACCGGGAGAGGGGGAGAGGACCCGCCCGTGATCTCGAAGAAGGACAGGTAAGGGCTGATCTCCCGAGGGGCTACCCCAGCCCAGGCACTGCTCGAAGCTAGCTCCAGCCCATTTGGTGCGCCCTCTTCTGCCTCTGGACCTCTCAAGGCTGCACCCCGGACCAAGAGGCTCACGGGCTTTAAGCATGGTAGGAGACCGCCAGAACACGCCGCGATTGACCAGTTAGTACGCGAACTCCGCTTTGCTCTTGTGTTTGCTGTCAGGGCTTCACATCCTCCATCATCTGGTTAAGTTGCCGCCTGCGACAAAGAAGCTGAAGAGGGACACGGTGTCTCCACTAGGGCAGGCTCATCCGTTGTGGCCGCACCTTCGTCTGTGGGAAGGGGAGGCAGTGGAGCTCGCGCCTACCCTGCCCGGTCGTCCTCGCGAGGCCAGGAGGAGCGCCCCGGTGGGGTGCCAGCCCCCGTGGCCCCGTTGACTCTGGAGGTGCCTGTAATGCCACGGATCCGATGCGCCAGGTGTATTCCAGCTATTCTTCATTGTTGACATGTCATTTGCTTGCGTGTTGCATTTTTCCATGTCATCATCTACATTTCATCTGCATGTTTTTCAAAACATGCATCCGTTCGTGTTCTGCCGGTTCCCTCCGTTGTCCGTTCTGAGCCCAACCACACTCGCACGCGCCCGTCGCACCTCTCAGACCTTGTTTCGTGAGCAGGGGAAAAATGTTCTCAGAATGGGAAGAAAGTTGGCGTGCAGTGCTGTTTTAGAGTAGACCGCCTTTCAATTATCGTTGCATTCGGAGTCCGTTTGACGCCCCAACGGTTAACCACGTAGCCCGAAACCCCTCCCTCTTTGCAGCCCAGCCCCTCTTCACCATAGCCCATGAGCCCATCCAAACCCCCTCCATGCTCTCGGTTGTTCGATCGTGATCATGTGGGCGAAAACCGCTCCTCATTTGGACTCTCCTAGCTCCCTCTACCTATAAAAAGGCCTCCTCCCCCGAAAATTCCAGATCAAACCCTACCCCTAACCCTAGCTCTGCTTCCCTCACGCCACTGGACATGTCCGTCCGCGCCGGACAAGACCCGCCGCCGCCTCCAGCCACTGGGCGAGCGCCACGTCACCTCCCCGCAGTTTCAGCCGCCGCGGCCCGCGGGGCCCATTGCGGGCCCGCGTGGGCCCAGATCCCCGCCGCCGCCTGGCCCGGGCCTGGTTCGGCCGCGCGCCGCCCGACACCTTCCCTGCGCCGCCCCGCGCCTCCGCCGGCGTCTAGCGTCGCCGTCTTCCACCGGCTCCGCCTCGTCGTCGTCCGGCGCTAACCCGCCACCGCGCCCCCGCGCCGGCGCCCCTCACCTTCTTGCCCCGCCGCCTTGCGCCTCCCGAGCGCCGCTGGTCGCCGTCCGTCCCCTGCTGCCCCTCTCCAACCCCGCCGGCCTGCCTTCCCCGTCGTCTTCTCTGGCGAGCCGCCGCCTACCTCGAAGTCCGTGCCGTCGAAACCCTAGATCTAGATCTGGGAGGTATTTTTTTGCCTGTCCTCGAAATCCTTTTGGATGGGCTTAGTTCTCCAATTCATGCATATAATATATCAAAATGTGCAGCATGAGATTCTCTTCATTTCATCCATTGTGCCATGATTGTTTGAGTCAATCTTGATTCCCTAATCATCGTTGCAAGAGTGCTATATGATGTTAACTACTGTATGTTATCAGAACTTGGTGATTTGTCATTTTCATTGCATTTTGTGTGTGCATCCTATAAGCTTGATGTCTACATGAGTTTTGAGCTACATCAAGCCATATTTACATTGATGCAATCCATGTATTTTTGTGAGTCTTGTAGTGGGTGTATCAAGCTTGTTAAGTAGGGTACTTGTTGTTGCTATTTTGCTAGGCTGAATCTGCTATATCATGATGCTATGTAAACCTGCTGCTACAAGCCATTCTGTGCATGATCTTAAGATGTTCACTAAGGATGTTTTGTTACACAAGTCATGGTATATCCATTTATGTCCTTGGTTGCATTTATAGCCTGATTTAGCTTGTTGTAATCTTGCTCTCAAATTACTAAATAATGTTGCTGTCAGCGTGTTAACATTAAGTTCAGTTTTGCCATGTGCTTTTCTAGTCATCCATGCACCGTATGACCATTCTATTGCAATGTCTAGCTTCATAATCATGTCTTATTACTTCTGGTTACCTTATCGTGCCGTGTATTGCTCTGTGGTGAGTTGTACAAGCTCACCAACATGCCTACTTATCGTTGTTCCTGCCATGTTCTGTATTTCTGAATCTGTCATATCATTTGCCATGTTTGCATGGATGCTACCATCTTTTCTGTTGATATTTGGAATTAGTTCAGTAAGGGAGTTTTGTTCTTTGTCTTTAGTATTAGCATGCCATCCTCTATTTTGCCACGTTAAGTTCCTGTAACATATTTTTTGATAGCTCTAAACATATGCAACCTGATGTTATTTCTGCCATGTCCAGTGATTTCTGCTGTCTGTGAAACTGTTATTATTTGCAATCTTGCCATGACCTTTTGAGCATGTTCTAGTGATTTCTGGAGATAGCTCAGTGTTCATGTTTTGTCATGCTTTACCTGTACATCACGTCCAAGCCTTTTGTTCTTATGTTGAGGTACTGTAGAATATTGTTTTGATGCTTGCTAGATGCCTAGTTGCTGTTTTGGACAGCTTGTCCTTTAAACTTGTTTAATGTGTATGTGTTGAACCGTTGCTCCGTTTTGAGTGTGCTCTATATGCAACTTGCTTAGAATTGCATGTAGTTTCATCTTATCATGTTGCGTCCATGTTTTGAGAGTGTTTGCTTGATGTTTGAATGCCTTTTGCATCAATGCCATGTTTAACTTGTTTTGCTCATATCTTCTAGGCCGTAGCTCCGAACTAAATGAACTTTATATGTAACTTGACTAGAATTTCATGTAGATCATCTTGGTGCATATTAACTTTCTGTTTAACAACTTCAACTTAATGTTTATTCAGATCTGGACCAACTTCTAAATTTGCATATGAGGGCTTACCGAATTTGTTATATGTTGTTTCTGGCCTCATTTAAACTTGTTTGGCTATGTTGTTCTTGTATGCATCATCTCTTGCCATGAGTAGCTTCATGTAGCCTTTGTCATTAATCATGTTTGGTTGTGCATCATGTCTTGTCTATGTGTTGTGTGTTTACCTTGTTGTTTGCTTCTTTCTGGTTGTGTTCCTTCTCGTTAGTTCCTGTTTCGTTGCGATCGTGAGGATTCGTCGATTACACTTGGTTCGTCTTCGTGGCTTCATCTTCTTCATGGACTCTTCCTTTCGGGATTTCATGCAAGATAACCGTCACCTTGGATCTCATTACTATCATTGCTATGCTAGATGCTTCGTTCTATCGCTATGATGCACTTCCTATCACTTGTTCTTCAAGCCTCCCCAAATTGCCATGTCACCCTCTAACCTTTTCACCCTTCCTAGCAAATCGTTGCTTGGCTATGTTACCGCTTTTGCTCACCCCCTCTTATAGCATTGTTAGTTGCAGGTGAAGTTGAAGATTGCTCCATGGTGAACAGGATTATGTTGGGATATCACAATATATCTTATTTAATTAATGCATCTATATACTTGGTAGAGGGTGGAAGGCTCGGCCTTATGCCTGGTGTTTTGTTCCACTCTTGCCGCCCTAGTTTCCGTCATACCGGTGTTATGTTCCTTGATTTTGCGTTCCTTACGCGGTTGGGTGATTTATGGGACCCCCTTGACAGTTCGCTTTGAATAAAACTCCTGCAGCAAGGCCCAACCTTGGTTTCACCATTTTCCTACCTAAGAATTTTTCCCTTGGGTTTCCGGAGCCTCAGGGTCATCTTTATTTACCCCCCCCCCGGGCCAGTGCTCCTTTGAGTGTTGGTCTGAACCGAGCAACCTGCGGGGCCAACTCGGGGAAACTTGAGGGCTGGTTTTAATCGTAGCTTGACTTATCCGGTGTGCCCTGAGAACAAGGTATGTGCGACTCCTATCGGGATTTGTCGGCTCATCGAGCGGCTTTCCTGGTCTTGTTTTACCATTGTCAAAATGTCTTGTAAACGAGGATTCCGAGACTGATCGGATCTTCCTGGGAGAAGGAATATCCTTCGTTGAGCATGAGAGCTTGTGATGGGCTAAGATGGGACACCCCTGCAGGGTATAAACTTTCGAGAGCCGTGCCCGCGGTTATGTGGCAGTTGGGAATTTGTTAATATCCGGTTGTAGATAGCTTGACACCAGTTTCGAATTAAAACGCATCAACCGTGTGTGTATTCGTGATGGTCTCTTTTCGGCGGAGTCCGAGAAGTGAACACGGTTTTGAGTTATGTTTGATGTAAGTAGGAGTTCAGGATCACTTCTTGATCATTGCTAGCTTCAAGACCATTCCGTTTGCTTCTCTTCTCGCTCTTATTTGCGTATGTTAGCCACCATATCCTGCTTAGTCGCTGCTGCAACCTCACCACTTTACCCCTTCCTTTCCCATTAAGTTTTGCTAGTCTTGATACCCATGGTAATGGGATTGCTGAGTCCTCGTGGCTCACAGATTACTACAACAACAGTTGCTGGTACAGGTTATGCGATGATCATGATGCGAGAGTGATGTTTGCTTGTTTTGGAGTTCTTCTTCTGCTTCTTCTTCGATCAGGGGATAGGTTCCAGGTCGGCAGCCTAGGCTAGCAGGGTGGATGTCGTTTGAGTTTCTGTTTGTGTTTCATCCGTAGTTGGATGGTGCTCTTATGTAAGATGATGTTGTATTCGTGTGGCATTGTATGTATTTTGTATGTATCCCCATCTATTATTCAATGTTGATGTAATGATATCCGCCTTGCAAAAGCGTATCAATATGTGGTTCTATCGCATATTGGGCGTGACAGTGTCGGCGCATGATGTGGTCGCCGAGGTTGCCAAGACTCAGGAGCTCCCCGTCTTCCAAGTCGTGATCACACTGCCGTCTTCTCCTCCTGCTCCACCAGTTCCTGACTCCTCTGCCTCCTCCGCCGTCCTGGATCGTGCCGCTGCTGAGCTAAGCCGGCTGCGAGAAGACTTCCAGGGTGCCAACCCCCACCTGGTGGTTGGGCGCCTGGAGCTGATCTCTGGCTGGGTTCATTCTGACACCTTCGTCCGAGCGGCGCTGAGCCAGGCTGCACAGCTTCTGAGGAGGAAAAGCAAACCGCCACCCAGGCCGCTGCCGCCTGTGACGCAGCGTTGAAGGATGCCTCGATCGCCCAGGACCGCTGCAAGGCCCTGGAGGACGAGCTGCGGGGCTTGCGTGATGAGCTCGCCAAAGAGGATCGCAACCGCCAGGCAAAGGTGGAAGAGATGAAGGCTCGGGAGGCCGCCATCGGGGACCGCGACACTGAGCTGTCCACTGATCACAGCTGACTGAAGACACTTGAGCAGAAGCTGAAGGCGGAGAGGGCCGAGCTAGACGCCAAGGAGAAGGTCCTTGCCGAGGATCGTGTGGCCTTCACGGATCTCGAGGAGAGATCTCGCAAGGCGCTGAAGACGCTCTACGATGGTGGCCTGGAGAAGCCGCTGGCCGGGGCCAAGGACAGCCCCGCCAAGCTGCTTCCCTTCTTGGTTGAAGTGCTTGAGGAAGTTGTGACCGGCATCGGCACCATGGCCGAGGTTGAAGCTCGCGTCCTTTCCTCTGCGGCGCTGACGCGGGTCCTCAGCCACGTCTACCTGTGCGACCCTGGCGCCAACCTCGACAAGCTGCTGGAGCCTATGGACGTCGAGCGCTCCGCCGCTGCTGCTGAAGCCGTGAAGGTCTGAGCGGAAACCCTGCTGGAGAAGTTCTGCGCCTTTGCCACTGCGCCCAAGGTAGGTACTGCTGGATCCGCAGCCTCGGGAGGTGGAGCTGATAGGCGCAACTCCACCACGGAGGCGGGGCTCCTGGCGAATGACCGCGCCGCCCAAGGGTGATCTTCTCGCGGCTTTTTTCCTGTTTCAACTCCTGCAACATGCACCATGCCTCGTGGAGGCGTTTAAACTTGTGTTTTGTATCGTGAGGACAATTTATGGTTTGTAATATTTGCTTATGAATTTGTGAGATTTTGCGTTTTCCTTCCTATTTGCTTTGCGTTCTACGTCGGCAGGGCCCGGCCCCGCGCAGACCTCAGCCACTGTTAGCCCCGACCGAATCACCAGGACGGGACCAAGGAGTGAGGGGCTACGTGACAACTGAGGCTCCTGAGATGCAATTCTCAGGAGTCCCCCTTGACGCGCAAACAACAAATAGGGAGGGGGTGTAGGAGTAGATCTGTTGTTCTACATCGGCAGGGCCGAGCCCCGCGCATACCTCAACCGCCGTTAGCCTTGCGGAACTAAGGAGTGAGGGGCTACGTGGTTAGGCTCCTGAGTCGTGATGCTCAGGAATCCCCCTTGATGCTCAAACAGTCTTCATACCTTGGTTCCGCTCGGGGAGGGGCGCGCGACGACCAGGTCCAAGGGATCTCGCTGGGTGGCGTGTGCTCGGGCGTGACCCGGGTGCAGCCCCCGTGTCTAGCCCCCTCCCGTGGCCCTCCCAAGGGGAGGCATTGCGATGAGGCCAAACACTGAGCTCTGGGCTCCCTGAGGTTGATACAGCCGTGGGCTGCCATCAGTTGTTTATCACCAGCGCGGAGCATAGCGCTTCCATATGTGTACGGGCATAGCCGCTCCTCGGCAGTGTTGTCAGCCAGCGCGGAGCATGGTGCTTCCACTGGTACGTGGGAGGGGGGCCCCCTCTGGGAGGAGCCCCCGGGCCGTGTACAGCCCCGCCCTGACACGTGGCTAGCACGGTAGGGCTAGATGAGGTGTATCTGGGCACTCGTGAGCCTGCGCGGGACTCATGAGGCCCTAACTCAAGGCGGGTTGTGCCTGATCTTGAGCCTGGGCGGCTGAGTGTTCTTGCGAGGTGGTTAGATACAAATGCTCTACGTCCTCAGGTCCCGGCCCTCGAGCGAGCTCAGCCGGCGCTGGTATGCCAGGTCGCGATGCCGTGGATAAGGCCAGGGGTTGAGGGCTAGAGAGCCAGTAAGAGCTCCTGAGCCGCGATGCTCAGGCGCCCCCTTTTTAACACGCAAGCGATTTGCATGAGGGATAAAAAGGCCCGTGGTAGGCGGGAGATGATAATCATAGGCAGGTTAAACATGGAAGGCAAATCAGCTTAGATAGATGCAGGAAGGATACATGCCACTGGGTCAGGCCCGAGCAGCTTGGGGATGTTGCAGCCCGAGGGGCGCCCCCAGCAATGTAACCTAAAAACAAAAGCAAAAGGGATACATGCCGCAGGGACAGACCCACGCGACCTAGGAAAAATGCAGCCCTGAGGGCGCTCCCAGCTGAAACAAAGTCGAAAGATGTCACATGATACCATTGTAGAGCGGGTGTTGGAGTAGCTGACGATGCGAGGTGAAGAGGCCGATCCTCACGAGCCACCAGAGCCCTGAGCCTCGGGAGGCTCGGGGGGTCCGGGCGGTTCCTCGAGGACCATCTCCATCTCCGCCAGGATCGCGTGGCGTCTGGCATCCTGGCAGCCAGAATGCTCCGCAGACGATGCTGGTGAGCGGCAGCCGCGTTCGGCGGACCGAAAGGCATGCCAACATAGCTGTGCGGTGGACCCTCACAGCATCCCATGCGCGAAGGCCTGAAGCGCTCTTGAGACGCGACTCGGCTGAGCCCTGGGTAGTCGATGCAGACGAGCAGCCCGCCATCCTCGCCTTGATGGGGAGCTATGCCAGGTAGGCAGCGATCTCCACGTATGACTCTCGACTCTTGAAGCTCCTGAGTGGCCTTGGTGATGAACTCCTCAGGGTTGGGCCCTCCTTGCCCCATGCCTTCCTGAGGGAAACGTGCCGCGAAGCACGCCTCCAAGTGGTGCCCGAGCGCCTCCCTCGTGATCTTGGCAAAGTCTGAGGCACTCCAGAAGAGAGCTCCCGAGCCTTGCCCGAGGAGGGCGCTAGGCGCGTCCTCCTATGCGACGGAGGGAGGCGCCCCTTGCACGGCACGTCCTCCAGAGATGCCAACCTCCTGAGGACTTGAGCTGGGTGATGTCTTCTTCTTCTTCTTGGGAACTGCCTCAGGAGGGTTCTCACTCTTGCTGTTTGTGTCCTCGACCGATGCAGCTTGGAAGGCACGCTCGAGAGAGCACACCGCATCCTTCTCTTCACAGGGGACTATGATGATTCCACCGCTTCCCGGCATCTTGAGGACATTGTTACCATGGTGAGTTACCGCCATGAACTTGGCTAGGGCTGGATACCCGAGGATGGCATTGCATGGCAGGCGAATGTGGGCAACGTTGAAGTCCATGAGCTCGGTACGGTAGTTCTTGCGCTGTCCGAAGGTGACAGGGAGGCGAACCTGCCTTATCGGAGTGGTGGAGCCATTGGTGACCCCTGAGAAAGGCTTGGTTGGCTGAAGTTGATCATAAGGCACTTGGAGGTTATTGAACCTTTTGACGGACAGAACATTGAGTCCAGCGCCGCCATCGATGAGGGTCCTGGTAACTTGCACGTTGCTGAAGACTGGGGAGCAAAGCATTGGGAGGATGCCTGCTGTAGCCGCACACTTGAGATGATCCGCTGAGCTGAACGTGATGGCGCACGTGGACCACCTGAGAGCACGTGTGGCCTCGAGCTTGGGGAGGACTGCATTCACCTCGCGAGCAAATTGATTGAAGATGTGCTGCGAGGCTGGGGCCTGGGCTCCGCCCAAGATGCAAGCGATAGCACGTGGCTCCTGAAAGCCCCCAGCCCCTCATCCTAGTGGTGGTCATCATTCGTTCTTGGTGGTGGTGGTAGAGGAGGAAGGCCTGCGTTGCCCTACGGGCGATCCTCGCAAGGCTGATCCCTCCAAGCCCCCTCGCGAGGCTGGTCATTCCAGCGATCCTCGCGAGGGCAGTCACGCCACTCCTGGCGAGGGACTCGATCGTCCCATCATCCTCCACCTCTTACTCCTCCTCGACCGTAGCCCCGGTCGTTGCGCTCGGGGCATCAGCCGATGCGTCCTCTCGAATGGCTTTGAGCTCCTAGCACTCGTTGATGTTGTAGGTGTAGAGGTTGTGGTAGGCACAGAATCGGTTGCCCTTGGACGACTCCGCCTGGTCCCTGCCATGCTTCGTGTATGGTTCTGCCGCGAGCACGGCTGCTCCTTTGCGCTTCATGTCCTTGGCCTTGGCTTTCTTCTCTTCTGGGTCAACAGCTGGAAGCTCGAGGAGGGAGAGGCGCCCCTCCGCAGCTCTTGCGCACTTGGTCGCCAGGTTGAACTGCTCCCGGGATGTGCAGAGATCCTCTTGGATGGCAAGCTTCTCCTTCATCTTGACGTCGCGGACACCGTCAGAGAAATCTGAGATGATGACTTCCTCAGTCACCTTGGGAATCTTGAGGCGAGCGCTGTTGAAATGCTGGATGTACTTCTGCAGGGTCTCTCCAGGCTGCTGCTAGATGTGGTGCAGGTCACCCATCATCGGAGGACGGTTGCGAGTGCCCTGGAAGTTGGCGACGAAACGGCTGCGCATCTCATCGAGCCGGGAGGCAGGTTCAGGAGCCAGGTGCGGGCACCATCCTTGAGCACCATTGAAAACCAGTTCGCCATGACCTTTTCGTCTTCGTTGGCCGCCTCGATGCCGAGCTCGTAGAGCTGCAGGAACTCCGCGGGGTTGGAAGTGCCGTCATAGCGAGGAGGCAGATCCGCCTTGAACTTGCCCAGCCAGGTGACGCTGCATAGCTCGGTGGTGAAGGTGCGACAGCCTGCCTGGCCACCAGAGCCCTTTGTAGTCGCGGGGCCTGCTCTTGGAGTTTCCCATGCGCCACCGCCAGGGGCAACACGGGGTCTTGGCGTGACGGAGCAGGGATGCGGTCTTGGCGTGCTGGAGCAGGGAGCACGCGAGCGCCATCTTGGGGCCAAGAGAGTTCTTGGCAGCTCCTTTCTTGTCGCGCGGGCGCTGAACACGGTGGGTCTCGTCCAGGGGCCGCACGCCTTGGGGCCAGGGCGCCTACTTGGGGAGGAGGTGGCGGAGGCGCCTCCTGAGCTGCTTCACCCCTGCAGGATGAAGGGCGAGTCAGCGATTGGGACGGTGTAGGAGAGCCCACTGCGGTGCTGTCAAGCTCGATGATGCGACCGAGCCACTCCTCGTAGAGGTCGTCGACGGGGCGGTAGTGCAGGAGCTCACGTGCCAGGAGCAACGCGGCCTGCGCGTCCGTGGGAGCGTGACGAGCGTGAGACAACGAACCAGCTGGAGTTAGAGACGGGGTGGCGGTGCAGCCTTCCCACCGCACTGAGGGAAGCAGCGATGATGCTTGCTGCTTGTTTCCCGCCGGGCCGGTGGCGGCGTTGGAGGCAGGCGACAAAGAACGACGAGGAGGCCGACCGACGGGAGCCGTCTGGGAGACGCGGGCGTCGAGAGCAGCCCGACGCTCGGCGTGAGCTCGACGAGCATCCACCATGGATGCGACGAAGGAATGGAATGCAGAACCGCGGAAAGAAGATTCCAGCGCACCCCTGCCGGGCGCGCCAAATGTCGGATATCGGGTTCCGGCAAAACCCTTAAGGTTCAAACTCTGGGGTGCGCACGAAGATCTTCTCCCTACCGATCCGCGCTCCAAAACCTCGCGGCAAATCTAAGCTACACGATGAACAACACAAGGGACACAAGGTTTATACTGGTTCGGGCCACCGTTGTGGTGTAATACCCTAATTTAGTATGTGGTGTGGTGGATTGTCTTTGGGGCTGATGATGAACAGTACAGAGGAAGAACAGCCTCGCGAGGGGTGTTCTTGAGCTGGTGCGGTGTTCTCCTTCCAAAGGACTCGATCCCCTCTACTGTGGTGGCTATCTCTATTTATGGAGGCCCTGGTCCTCTTCCCAAATATTGAGCGGGAAGGGAGCCAACAACGGCAATTTTGAAGGGGGACAGCTAGTACAAGCTATCCTAACTAAAGTTGGTCTTCAACTGCCAAAGATACTCGCGATGACGCCGTCTTGGGCTCCACGGTGATCTCCGTCCTCCCGTCTTGCTAGTCTTGGTCTTGTTGCACCGATAGGGAAACCTTTGCTTGATACCTCGGTACTCCGTGCCTGCGCTTGCCCCCTTTGCACCAAAGAGGAAATGAGGACACTACGCTGGCTGGCGCCCGCCTGGTCTCGATCGTCATGGCTTGCATCACGAGCACCTCGCGAGGTACTCCTTGCCTAGATCTCTTCGCCTCCTCGCGAGCCTACCTGGCGAGGCCTCCCCTGAGGAAGCCTCGCATCACCCGCCCCGCGAGGCTTGGCCCCTCGCGAGGGTTTTGAACTTGGGTTGATGAAGACGGTCCGTACTGGGCCACTGCTTGAGCCACGCCGCAGGCCGCAGGCAAGCAAGTCTGGGGACCCCCGTAGAGAGGGAGAAACACCATATCATCCAACTATATTACCAAAGCCCGCGATACATCAAGATTGTGCCATCTCAAGAACACGAGAGAGAGAGAGAGAGATTGAACACATAGCTACTGGTACAAACCCTTAGCTCCGAGGGTGGACTACTCCCTCCTCAACATGGTGGCCGTCGAGATGATGAAGATGGGCACCGGCATGATTTCCCCCTCCGTCGAAGTGCCAGAATGGGGTCTAGATTGGTTTTCCATGGCTACAGAGGCTTGCGGCGGCAGAACTTCTAATCTAGGGCTATCTTCGAGTGTATTGGAATATTTGAGAATTTATAGGGTGAAGAGTCAATGCAGGAGGCCACCGAGGTGGGCACAACCCACCAGGGCACGTGTGGGCCCACAGGCACGCCCAGGTGGGTTGTGCCCCCATCGAGGCACCCCTCTGGTACTTCTTTGGCCCACTAGATGTCTTCTGGTCCAAAAAAAATCTCCAAAAAGTTTCGCTGTGTTTGGACTCCATTTGATATTAATTTTCGGCAAAGTAAAAAACAAGCAAAAATTAGCAACTGGCACTTGGCACTATGTCAATAGGTTAGTCCCAAAAATTGATATAAATTGCTATAAAATGATTGTAAAACATTCAAGAATGATAACATAATGGCATGGAACAATCAAAAATTATAGATATGTTGGAGACGTATTAGCATTCCCAAGCTTAATTCTTGCTCGCCCTCGAGTAGGTAAATGATAAAAACAGAATTTTTTATGTGGAATGCTTCCTAACATGTTGGTCACATATTCTTTTCTTTTCTAGCATGGACATATGGACTTTTATATGGTTCAAAGAAATACTCTATTTTTGACATGAAGATTTCAATACTCAAGCATATCAACAAGCAACCATGTCTTTCAAAATATCAACACTAAAGAAAGTTATCTATAGCCCATCATGCTCAATCATTGATCCATTCATGAAACACGCTCGCATATTAGCTACATCCAATGCTCAAGTATGATCATAGTGCTCCCTAGTTGGTGCTTTAAAAGAGAAGATGGAGACTCAAAATAAAAAATAAAAATGCATAAAGTAAATAGATAGGCTCTTCGTAGAGGGAAGTAGGGATTTGTAGAGGTGCCAGCGCTCAAAGAAAAAAATTTGAGAGATATAATTTTTGAGAGGTATACTTTTCCCGTCATCAAAAACGACCGAGTAATTCCCAACACTTTCCATGCTAGATATATCATAGGCGGTTCCCAAATAGAAAATAAAGTTTATTCCTTTTTCCACTATTATTTCAGATTCCACGGCTAGCCGTATCCACGGGTGCCATCCATACCAACACTTTCCAAGGAATTTATTATTTGACAACATAAAGTAAATTTCTTTTTCATTTCAGAACTGGGCATCCCTAATACCTTTGCCACACTCTCGTGCAATGACAAGTGAATAAACACTCATCTTGAAAATAACACATCTAGCATGGAAAATATTATTGGCCACCCCCTGCCGCTTCATGTGTGGTACGAGCACAAAAAAAGGAATTTTATTTTGAAATTTCAAGGTGGCACATACAAATTTGCTTAGAACAGCACGGAAATACCACATGTAATTAGGTATGGTGGACTCATATGGCAAAACTTGGTCTAAGGATTTTGGATGCACGAGTAGTATTTCTACTTAGTAGAAATACAGGCTAGCAAATAGATTGAGAAGCATCCAACCAAGAAACAAAAATTCACATACACGAGCATTAAGGATAACTAACACCAAATAATGCACCATAAGTAAGATGTAATTTAATTTCATAACTATTGACTCTCATGCTTGCATAGGGAATCACAAACCTTAACACCAATATTCTTACTAAAGCATAATTACTCACTAAGATGACTCACATATCACTTTCATCATATTGCAAAACTATTACAAAGAATATTTAGTTTGTCCAATGATCTTCATGAAAATTTTATTATATCCCTCTTTAATATCTATCACTTTGGGGCTAATTTCATAAGTTGCAATTGCATTTGACAAGATCAAGCAAATTTAAGTGAAGAACATGAGCATAATTTTTTTTCTCAAAATAATATAAGTGAAGCATGAGAGAATTTTTTCAAAATTTACTAACTCTCAAATAAATCTAGGTGAAACATGAGAGTTTTTCTTCAAAAAATATTAAAGCACACCATGCTCAAAAAGATATAAGTGAAGCACTAGAGCAAATGACAAACTACTCCAAAAAGATATATGTGAAGATCAAGCGAGTAGCGAGTAGTTAAGTAAATGGGTAGCTAATTGAGGACTCTTTTTATTTAAATATTTCAGATCTAAATATTTTACTAAAAAAGCAAGCAAAACAAAATAAAATGACATTCCAAGAATAGCACACATCATGTGAAGAAGCAAAAACTTAGGCTCAACCGACACTAATCGATAATTGTTGATGAAGAAAAGTGGGATGCCTACCAGGGCATCCCCAAGCTTAGATGCTTGAGACTTCTTGGAATATTATCTAGGGATGCCTTGGTAATCCCCAAGCTTGAGCTTTTGTGTCTCCTTAATACCTTTTATATCACGGTTTCCCTAAATTTTAAAAACTTCATCCACACAAAACTCGACAAGAACTCGTGAGATAAGTTAGTATAAATCAATGCAAAAACCTTATCTTTGTCTACTGTAGCAAATCACTAAAATTATTATTTAACATTGCATACTAAATGATTCTGCATATTTAATAGTTATATCCTCAAATAGAATGATTCAATAAGCAAACATATGAAACATTGCAAACGTAACAGCAACCTGTCTAAATAGTAAAGTCTATAAAGAATGCAAGAATATTCATACTTATGTAACTCCAAAATTTCTGAAAATTTACCACAGTGCAGAAATTTTATCATAGAATATTGTGCAGAAAATTTCAGAATTTCATCACATTCTAATTTTTCTCGGGAATTTTTGCAACGGCGATAAACTTTCTGTTTTGAAATAGCAACTCATATACATGCAAAATAAACATGTGGAAAGCTGTCCTTGACACTTTTATTGAAATAAAAGGTGCAAAACATTATTCTAAATAAAAGCAAGCAAATACAAACAAAAAAAATGATGCTCCAACCAAAACACTATCATGTGAAGAATGAAAATATATCTCAAAGTAAGTTTACCGGTAATGTTGGAGACGAAAGAGGGGATGCCTTCCGGGGCATCCCCAAGATTAGTTGCTTGGATCTTCCTTGAATATTACCTTGGGGTGCCTTGGACATCCCCAAGCTTAGGTTCTTGTCACTCCTTATTCTCCTCATATCGATATCTCACCCAAAACATGAAAACTTCAACCACACAAAACTTAACAGAACTTCGTGATATAGGCTAGTATGATAAAGACAAATCATTAAGTTTGGTACTATATAAGACAAGATTTATATTTGTTCTCACACAATTCCTATTGTACCATATCATTTCCACAATTTATACTGAGCAATATAGGCCATAGAAACTAGAAAACAAGCAAACTATTCATTGGAAACAGAATCTGTCAAAAACAGAACAATGTGTAATGATCTAGACAACTACCATACTTCTACTACTCCAAAAATTCTGAAACATTAGGAAAACATAGAAAATTTGTATATCAATCATCTGTAATAAATTCAGAATTTTCTCACGTTCCAGTGAATTTAAACAATTCTATTACTGGAAGTAAAAGTTTACGTTTTTGCATAGAATCAACTCAACTATCATCCACACTATACCAAAGGCCTTACTTGGTAGTTTATTGAAACAAAAGCTATAAAACATGAACATTATAGTAGCTTAATCATACGAACACACAAAAATAGTAGGTAAAAGTGTTGGGTTGTCTACCAACAGTAGCTAAGCATGATGATTTCAATGATGCTCACATAAAAGATAAGAATTGAAACATAAGGGAAGCATCATGAAGCATATGACTAGCACATTTAAGTCTAACCCACTTCCTATGAATAGGGATTTTGTGAGCAAACAATTTATGGGAACAAGAATCAACTACCATAGGAAGGCAAAACAAGCAAAACTTCAAGATTGTCAACACATATATTATTAAGATATGTAAAAACATAAGTTCCTCTCTTATAATACTTTTCAGTAGCATCATGAATGAATTAAACAATATGACTATCACATAAAGCATTCTTTTCATGGTCCACAAGCATAGAAAATTTATCACTCCCCACATAAGCAAATTTATTCTCAACAATAGTTGTGGGAGCAAACTCAAGAAAATAACTATCATGTGAATAAAAATTACAATCATGATGACAAGTTTCATGGTTATCATTAATCAATATAGCATACATGTCATCACGATAATCATCATAGAGACTAACTGTTTATCATAGACACCTCTTCCAAAATAGTGGATTCATCACTAAATAAAGTCACGACCTCTCCAAATCAAGTTTTATCGTTATAATAAGATTCAACACCCTCCAAAATAGTGGGATCATTAGTACCTAGAGTTGACATTCTTCCAGACCCACTTTTATAAATATAATCATCATAAATAGGAGGCATTCTATCATCATAATAATTTTTCTCATCAAAACCTGGGGGACATCTTCAAGGAGGAGCTGAAACTACTCAAGTACAGAATGAAACAAAAATTTGGCAAGCAGTTCTCTGCTTGGTTAGATTCTGTGTTGTAATTTAGCCTCTTTTAGGTTCTTTCTTAGTTTTTTTTCTTCAGTTTCTTTTCTATTGGGCTTAGCTCAAGCCACCCTTTAAACCTTGTTACTTAATTTCTTTTTATATTAATAAAAATTGCAGTGGGGTTGTACCCTACTGTTCATAGTCAAAAAAAACTTAGGGGACTAAAAATATCATATTCATCAAATATAGCATATCCAAGCTTATGGCTTTGCATATCATTAGCCTCAGATATTCAAAGAGTTCATACCAACAACATTGCAACCATGCTCATCATTCAAAGATTTTTTGTCAAACATTTTATAGAATTCTTCCTCTATCAATTACACAATTTTCCTTTCCATTATTTTCATGAAAGACATTATAAAGATGAATAATATGATGCAACCTCAATTCCATTGTTTTGTAGTTTTCTTTTACAAACCAAACTAATGATAAAGCAAGAAACTAAAAGATTCAATTGCAAGATCTAAAGATATACCTTCAAGCACTCACCTCCTTAGGAATGGCGCCAGAAAAGAGCTTGATGTCTACTACACAACTTGCTCTTGTAGACTCGTGTTGGGCCTCCAAGTGCAGAGTTTTGTTGGCCAGTAGAAAATTTCCCTTAAGTTGATGACCTAAGGTTTATAAATCTGTGGGAGGCATAGCATGAAGATGGTCTCTCTCAAACAACCCTACAACCAAATAATAAGAAGTCTCTTGTGTGCCCAACACACCAAATACAATGGTAAATTGGATAGGTGCACTAGTTCGACGAAGAGATGGTAATACAAGTGTAGTAATGATAGTAGATATTGATTTTTGTAATTGGAACAATAAAAAACACCAAGGTAGCAAGTAGCAAAAGTGAGCACAAATGGTATTGCAATGCTTGGAAATGAGGCCTAGGGCCCGTACTTTCTCTAGTGCTATCTCTCAACAATGCTAATCTAATTGGATCATATGACCCTCCCTCAACGTGCGATGAAGAATCACTCCGAAGTTCTTATATAGCGGAGAATATAAAAATAAATTGTTTGTAGGTTACAAAACCACCTTAAAGTTATTCTTTCTATTTGATCTATTCAAGAGTTCGTAGCCCTGAGGGTGGACTACTCCCTTCTCATCATGGTGGTCGCCGGGATGATGAAGATGGCCACTGGTGATGATTTTTCCATCTGGCGGAGTGCCGCAACAGGGTCTAGATTGGTTTTTTGTGGCTATAGAGGCTTGCGGCAGCAGAACTTCTGATCTAGGGTTATCTTCGGGGGTTTTGGAATATTTGAGAATTGATAGGGCATAGAGGCGGTGCGGGAGGCCAGGTGGGTTTTGCCCCCCTCGGGGCACCCATCGTGCACCGCCTCTTTGCCCTATAAGTTCTGAAATATTCCAAAAACCCCGAAGATAACCCTAGATCAGAAGTTCTGCCGCCGCAAGCCTCTGTAGCCACAAAAAACAAATCCATACCCTGTTCCGGCAGTCCGCGGGAGGGGGAAATCTTCACCGGTGGCCATCTTCATCAACCCGGCGGCCACCATGATGAGAAGGAAGTATTCCACCCTCGGGGCTACGAACTCTTGAATAGATTGCACAAAAAGAATAACTTTAAGCTGGTTTCATAACCTAGAAACAATTTCTCCCCATGTTCTACTCTAGGTAGGAATATTGGAGTGATTCTTCTTCGCACATTGAGGGATGGTTATATGATCCAATTATATTATCATTGTTGAGATATGGCACTAGGGAAAGTACGGACCCTAGGCCTCATTTTTGAGCATTGCAATAGCATTTGTGCTCACTTTTGTTACTTGCTACCTTTCTACTTTTTATTGTTCCAATTACAAAAATCAATATCTACTATTATTACTGCACTTATATCACCATCTCTTCACCGAACTAGTGCACCTATACAATTTACCATTGTATTTGGTGTGTTGGGGACAGAAGAGACTTTTTATTATTTGGTTGGAGGGTTGTTTGAGGGAGACCATCTTCATACTATGCCTCCCACGGATTGATAAACCTTAGGCCATCCACTTGAGGGAAATTTGCTATGGGCCTGCAAAACTCTGCGCTTAGAGGCCCAAGACAAGTCTTTAAGAATAAAGTTGTGTAGTAGACATCAAGCTCTTTTCTGCCGCCGTTGCCGGGAAGGTGAGTTCTTGAATGTATATCTTTAGATCTTGCAATTAAATCTTCTAGTTATTGTTTTATCACTAGTTTTGTTTATAAAAAGAAAAATACAAAAACATGTAATTGAGGTTGCATCATATTATTCATCTCTATAATGTCTTTCCTGAAAATGATGGAAAGGAAAATTGTGCTCAATTGATAGTAGAAGAATTCTATAAAATGTTTGACAAAATATCTTTTAATGATGACCATGATCGCAATGTTGTTGGTATGAACTCTTATGAATATCAATGATGCTAATGATATGCAAAGCCATAAGCTTGGGGATGCTATGTTTAATTAAGATGATATTTTTAGCCCCCCAAGTTTTGATGTGGATATTTATTATGATGACAGTGTACCTCCTATTTATGATGATTATATTGATGAAAGTGGATTTGGAAGAGTGTCAACTCTAGGTACTAATGATCCCACTATTTTGGAGGGTGTTGAATCTTATTATAATAATAGAAGTGGATTTGGAGAGGTCATGACTTCGTTTAATGATGAATCCACTATTTTGGAAGAGGTTTCAATTGACTATGATAAAAAAGTTGCTATCTATGATGATTATGGTGATGACATATATGCTATCTTGAATAATGATAACCATGAAACTTGTCATCATGATTTTAATTTCCAATCACATGATAGTTTTGTTGAGTTTGCTCCCACTACTATTCATGAGAATAAATATGCTTGTCTGGAGAGTAATAAATTTGCTGTGCTGATGTATCATGAAAAGATTGCTTTATGTGATAGCTATATTGTTGAATTCATTCATGATGATACTCAAAATTATTATGAGAGAGGAATATATGCTTTTAGATATTGCAATAATATCAAGTTTCCTCTCTATGTGATGGAAGTATTGAAGTTGCACTTGTTTTGCCTTCCTATGCTAGTTGATTCTTGATCGCATAAGTTGTTTTCTCACAAAATCTCTATGCATAGGAAGTGGGTTAGGATTAAATGTGTTTGTCAAGTGATTCATGATGCTCTCTTTATGTTTGAGTTCTAATATTTTATGCAAGCATCATTGTAACCATTATGCCTAGCTAAAAAATGCATTAAAGAAAAGGCTTGTTGGGAGAAAACCCAACACTATTACCTATTTTTTGTGTGTTCACATGATTAATCTACAGTAGTAATCATGTTTTATAGAATTTGTTGCAATAATGTACCAAGTAAAGCCTTTGGGATAGTGTGGATGATAGTTGACTTGATTCTGTGCCAAAACATGAACTTTTGCTGCCAGAAATGTTTAAATTCACTGGCGCATCGAAAAATTCAGAATTTTTTTACATATTATTTATATACAAATTGCCTACGTTATCCTAATTTTTAGAATTTTTTGAGTAGCAAAAGTATGCTAGTTGTCCAGATCATTACAAACTGTTCTAGTTTTGACAGATTCTATTTTCAATGCATAGTTTGCTTATTTTCTAGTTTCTATGGCATGTATTGCTCAATATAAATTGTGGAAATGACAAGGTATAGTAGGCATTGTGGGAGAAAAATTGTGAATCTTGACTTTGATAGTACCCAAGTGAATGATTTGTTTTATCATAATAACCCATCTCGCGAAGTTCCGTTATGTTTTGTGTGATTGATGTTTTCAATTTTTGGGTGAGATATCGATATGAGGACAATAAGGAGTGGAAAGACCCTAATATTAGGGATTCCCAAGGCACCCAAGGTAATATTCAAGGAAGATCCAAGCAACTAAGCTTGGGGATGCCCCGGAAGGCATCCCCTCTTTCGTCTCCAACAATATCGGCAACCTCACTTAGAGCTATATTTTCATTCATCACATGATATGTGTTTTGCTTGGAGCATCATTTTATTTTATTTTATTTTCTTGGTACTATTTAGAATAATGTATTGCATATTTCATTTCAATAAAAAAGTCAAGTATAGCCTTTGCCATCATCGCAGGAAACCACGGCCACCTATGGGACCAGGACGACCCCTCGCTGGTTCGGTAGGGGGGACACACGTTGCACAAAGAGCAGACTAACGCAAGGCAGTGCGACAGGCATCAAACAAGAAGTTTTCCCCATGTTCGGGCTGCCACAAGGCATAGAACCCTACACCTGCTTTGGTGGATTAATTGGGAAAACGGGGTGGTGGTGCATAGTCCACTTGCCTGGCAGGGGCGCTTCGGGGCAGCGGCGACTACGTGCGTATGGGGGTGTGAGTGGTCTAAGCTTCCAACCCTCGAATCGTTGCCATGGGCGTCCTTTGATAGATCAAGGGGCTACCACGGTGGCAAATTAGTCATTGGACACTGATATGCTAGCAAACAGTGCTATCATACCTAACTCTGCAGGCTGACAACATGCATTTAATGTGTCTCTTAGTGTCATGTCATTGGTTACCCGGCAAGGCTTGCCAGGCTAATCTGCCAGCTCCACACCTGCTTGCTTGACACGTCACTAGACGGGTGTCATTTGTGGGTTCACTTGCTAGGAAGTGGCTGCCATGTGGCGAATGGCTGCCACTTAATCATTCTGTGTCTTGACACCGCACTAATCCATGATGTGGGTCGTGGCGGTGCAGTTGGTGGGGTGATCTGGTCCCCGCGAGCCTCGCCCCTTACCGGGCTCGCCTGCCTGGCAAGGGAGGCCTCTTCCTTGATGATATTTGGCTCTTCTGCCTCAGTCTTGGTTCCTTCTAATCTGTTAACTAGTTCTTCGAGTCTCTTGGTCTCTTGCTCTGGTGCTTCAATCTTGATCTTGTGCTTGTGCATAGTAAGGTCAATAGGCCCTAGGTCTGTTGCACTGACAGAAGCCCCCGGGCCTGCCCCGAACGCACTGTCGAGCGTCGTCGGGTTAGGGCCTAACAAGTGCACATGTAGCGATGTTGAAGAAGCTGCTCCCTTAAGATCCTCTCTATTTCTTCATTAGTCTTGACTCCGGGCCAGTTTCCTGTTTTCCCGTGCGTAGAGCAAGGCCAATGGTGGTGGGTCCGCTCCAGTAATGGACCGTGATTGACTTTGACTCACGGGATAGAAACTTCCAATTCACTCTTCCTACAGCGCCCTTATCTTTAGCCACGTATGTCACATGCATCGCGCAGGGTAGGTAGCGGAGACGCGTGGCGTGGGAGAGCATAATGGCGAGGGCCCGGCTCCTTTGAACTGGTGGAGGAGGGCAATGATCACTCGCCGTGGATCCAGCCCCTAGCCCCCCTCGTCTGCCTATAAAAGGGAGAGAGAGGGTGGAACGGAGGCATCCAATAGCATCCACTTCTTTTGGCTTGCTCCATCTTGAATATGCTGGGAAGGGGAGCATGGGGCTGGCCTCCAGGCTTTAGCTTTGAGTTGAAAATTCTGAGTGCACGTGCTAGAGCATGGGGAGTGAGCTTGGTCCAAGTCCAAGGGGAGGGGCTAGGGATCATTGGAAATCCCAGTACAGCCCCTCTCCTCAGAGCTAGAGTTGATGTCGACGAGGGGCACAACTTCCTGCCCGCCACGGAGGGAAGCGTTGCGCTTCTTGCCCCTTGGCCGCCTTTGTCGTTCGCCGTGTCTTCGGAGGGGGCTCTGGACGGGGGTCTTGGCGCTTCCCTGGCGATGTGTTGACGAAGATGAAGCCAGGGAAGACGGCGAAGGTGGGTGGCAGGTTATCACGATGGAGCATGACTACATTGACGTGTTCGTCTCATCCGGACATCCTCCCACCTCGTCTTCTCGTTCCTCCCTTCCTTCCCTGCACCGTCATCACCGGCCTCCTGGTTTGCTGGGGAGGGGGTTGTTCTCTTGGTGCCTTCGCCTCCTCCAGCAGTCTTCCAGTGGAGCTTTGGTGGATGACTCCACTTTCGCTTGAGCTGGAGCTTCTAGAGTTCTCCGGCGGTGGCGACCAAGGGCGCCACCGGGCCGTCTCCCTCCTTCGCTGCTTCGCCACTCCCGATCCTGTCAGGCCTCGTGCACGATAGGCCTCTACAAGATCAAGGTGGAATCTGTCTTGGGTGCTGCTCCCGGCCTCTTTCTTCTTTCCGTATATCTTGGGGGGAGAAGGAACAGGCAGAGGAGTTTATAGGGCCCTTATCTTTTTTCAATCTTAAATCTGTAGGCACTTGCCAAACTTTAATTCGAATAATGTAATCTCTCAAGTCCATGTTTGTGTTCTATAATGCTTGTACTTGTATCAGCATATTAATGAAAAAGATGAACCTTGCCGAGAACCCGTGCATGTATACGTCCTTGCAGAGCTGAGATGCCTCTTTAGTGTAAATAAACGAGTTTGCCCCGGCAGGCTATCTTGCCTGTCCTCCTTTTATCTGTTGGAGAACCTTATCTACCGGGTTACAAATAGAAGGACCACCCCCACCAACTTCCCTTTACCAAAGGCAACTACAACCACCCTGACTAAAGCACCGTGTAGGCTTGGAATGGGAGCACCTAAGTCTAAAAGGAGTGGTGAGGTTTTCTAAATCCACAAGTTATATCTTATAGAACATGAATGTATAGGAGGTAGATCTTATCTGTTTAGCTTCTTGGATCACAGTGCTGGGCAATCTTCTCATTCCTTTGTCGAAGCCAAGTCCATGGTGAGAACCTGTAACTTCATGCAGATGAGAATGAATGCAGGATGCAATCCTATCTATATGCATATGCAGATGCTCATGAAATGCTTATGAAGTAATCTGAAAAACTCATGCATGCAATCTAGGTTGGGGCCCCTCTAAAGCGCTTCTTTATTCTTGCATGGGGTCATCACCCTGGATTTGTACAAGGGGTTACATGCAAATAAGGCAAGGCATGTAGAAATGGGTGGCTGCCAGGCCCTATCTCGCTCCTTACGGGTAGAACTTGCGGAGATGCTCAATATTCCATGAGTTTTGCAACAAAGTGCCATCTCTGGTCTCCAGACGGACTACGCCTGGTCTGGTGACTCGTACTACCCGGTAAGGGCCTTCCCACTTAGGAGACAACTTGTGTGTACCCTTGGCGGACTAAACACGCCTTAGGACAAGGTCACCTTCCACAAAACTTCCGGTGTGAACCCTGCAGTTATGATAGTAACGCAGGGCCTACTGATAGCGTGCAGCACGCGTAGCAGCCCGGAGACGGTTCTCCTCGAGTAGCACAGCGGTGTCACGCCAGTGCTGATTTTGCATGATCTTGTCGTAAGCAAGTACTCGAGGTGACCCTTAAATGAGTTCCGTGGGGATAACTGCTTCTGCCCCGTAGACCAGGGAGAAGGGAGTCTGCACGATAGCTCATATTCGTGTCATTTTGAGGGACCAGAGAACTACCGCCAGCTCCTCGATCCACCGCCTCTCGTGCTTCTGGAGCGTATCAAAGGTTCCTGTCTTGAGTCCGTGTAGCACTTCAGCATTCGCCCTCTCAGCTTGTCCCTTGCTCTAGGGGTGTGCCATAGAGGCGAATGATATCTTGCATCCAAGGGCATGAACATATTGCATGAAGGTGCGGCTCATGAACTGGGTGCCGTTTTGTGTGATGATCCTTGCCGGAACTCCAAAACGACACACCAGATCTTTCAAGAACTTGATAGCTGACTGAGGAGTCACCTTTCTCACGGCACTCATTTCTAGCCACTTTGTAAACTTGTCGATGGGAACTAACAAGAATTCAAAGCCCCTGATTGCTCGGGCGAAGGGCCTGAGGATATCGAGCCCCCACACCAAAAATGGCCCTGATAGAGGGATTCTCTGAAGCGCTTGGGAAAGCAGGTGGGTTTTCTTGGAATGGAACTGCAGGATCCACACTTAGTGACTAGCTCGACCGCATCTTGGAGGGTTGTGGGCCAATAAAATCGTTGCCAGAATGCTTTCCCAAATAATTCCCTTGATCCAATGTGGGAGCCGCACATTCATTTGTGTATCTCAGCCAGCAGTTCCATTCCTTCTTCCCGGTAGACACACTTCAATTTCACACCATTTGGCCTCCTTCTATACAGAGTGTCATCGACAAACTGATAAATACTGGCCCTCCGGGCTACTCTTTCAGCTTCGTCTTGATCGCTGGGAAGCTATCCAGTTTGGAGGAAGCGAACAATTTGCCTTGCCCAAGTTGGAGCGTGTGGCTTGGCAACTAGGACTAGCGGCACCTCCTCTACTGCGGGAGCACTGGCCTCGTGTGCGGGGTCCGTGGACCTGGTAAGAGGGAGCGGTCTGGTAGGCTGTGAGGAGTTGTTTCTGGTAGGGTCTCTGCCGGGAGCGGACGACTCTACCGGGAGAGCTTTTCGGTGTCCAACTTTCTCCTCTTCTGGGCCATTGTTGCTAGGGATACGGAGGGCTGAGTAAGACAGAAAACAAAAGTCCCTGGTTCTAGAGGAAGCTTCTACGCAGCACATTTTGACAGATGATCAGCTATGCTGTTTTCCGCAAGGGGTACGTGCTCTGTTTGCAATCCGTCAAAGTGCTCCTCCAATCTTCTCATTTCCTCGACGTATGCCTCCATTAATGGACTTTGATAGTCCTTGTTAACTTTCCTCATGAGCAACTGTGAGTCTCATCGAATGATCAACTTCTTAATTCCGAATTCTGCTGCAATCCTGAGTCCGACAAGGAGCCCCTCATATTCGGTTGTATTGTTGGTGGCTTCTTCCTATGCAAAATGCATCTGGACGGCGTACTTCAAGTGCTCCTTGGTGGGGGCAACGAGAAGCATGCCAGCCCCTACTCTGGACAGTTGATGTGCTCTCAAACCTTAAGCCAAAGGTAGATAACTCCAAAGCCCACTCCACTATTCTGCCGGTAGCCTCTGGGTTTAGGAGTATCTGTTGCAACGGGAAACGAGTAATGATCGTGATCTCATGGGCTTGAAAGTAGTGGTGCAGTTTCCTTGAGGCCATGATGAGGCCAAAGATCAACTTTCGCACGCCAGAGTACCTCAATCTAGCCCCCTGTAACAAGGAGATGACGAAGTACACCGGGCACTGCACCACTTTCTTCCTTGTCGCATCCTTGGGGTTGTCATCGTTGCCGTGCTCGCTGCTACCCTGATCCTTTTCTGGCCCAGTTGGCCTCTGCTCACTCTCTTTCTCATCCACTTCTCACTGTGCTACTAAGGCTGCACTGACCACTTGATTTTTTGCTTCCAAGTAGAACAATAAGGACTACTGAGGCTTGGGTGCAACCAGGGTAGGCACAGAGGACATGTAGGTCTTCAGCTCTTGCAAAGCTGCATCTGCTTCAAGGGTCCATTTCATAGGACCTGCCTTCTTCAAAATCTTGAAGAACGGTAGGGCACGCTTGGCAGACTTGGAGATGAATCTGCTAAGCATGGCAATGCATCCCGTCAGGCACCTTACATCTTTGACTGTTCTTGGCACTTGAATCTGCTCGATGGCCTTGATCTTGTCGGGATTGGCTTCGATCCCCCTTTGGTCATGAAGTATCCAAGTAGCTTGCCGTAGGGGACGCCAAACACACATTTCTCTGGCTTTAGCTTCAAGTTGATCTCGCACAGATTTGCAAATATCTCCTCCAAATCCTGGATGAGAGTTGCCCTGTCTTTGGTTTTGACCACAGTGTCATCAATATAAGCATTAATATTTCTGTGCAGCTGAGGTTCAAAACCAATCTGGACTGCCCTTGCAAAGGTGGACCCAACACTCTTTAATGCGAACGGCATGCGGACAACGCAATATGTACCACATGGAGTGATGAATGATGTCTTCTCGTACTGCTTCGACATGAAGATTTGGTGGTACCCAGAATAGGCATCCAGAAGTGAGAGCAAATCACAACCGGAGGTGGAATCCACTATCTGATCAATATGTGGCAAGGGGAACGGGTCCTTTGGGCAAGCCTTGCTGAGGTCTGTGAAGTCAATGCACACCCTCCATGTCCCGTTTGCCTTCCGGACTACTTTGACCAAACCAGCTACTTCAAGCTTCTTGATCTCTCCTGCAATGAACTGATACCAATCCCAGGCCTACTTCTGGACTTTCTGCTTAACAGGTCTGGCATGTGGGCAGACAGCAACGTGGTGCTCGATTACCTCCCAGGGAACACCAGGGATATCAGATGGTTGCCAGGAAAACACATCGATATTCGCCTGCAGGAAGGCAACGATTGCACTTTCCTATTAGTCATCAAGGGTGGCGCTGATGGTGAAAGTACCATCAACGTCAGCCAGCCCTATCGGGACCTTTTTCACTTGCAGAGCAACAACCATGGATCTCTTGCTGTTGGAACACTCTGGCAAGACGTCAACGGGTGTCGTGCACTCGGAGGGGGCACGCTTCCTAGACTCTTTGCCAGAGGCCCTACAATCATGTTTCTTCCCTTTGCTCTCCTTGGCGGGAACCGCTGCCATCACAGCCTCTGCCGCAATCGTGTCCCTGTACATCTTGTCCACACAAATGATGGCATCTTTCTCATCTGACGGGATGGTGAGGACTCCCAGCAGCACAGGCATCTTCAGGGTATCGTAGGCATAGTGGGTTGCTGCAATGAATTTAGCCAAGGATGGGCGTCCAAGGATCCCATTGTATGGCAGGGGGAGGTCAACTACGTCAAACACAATCTTCTCAGTCCGGTAGTTAAGTTCTCCCCCTAATGTTACTGGCAACGTAATCTTCCCTTTAGGATGTCTCCTGCCGGGGTTGACTGCTTGAAATGTGCCTGTAACCTCTAACTCTTCTTCTGCTATCTGAAGCCTATTGATAACTGTCGGGGAAATTAGATTCACTCCGGCCCCACCATCTACCAACATCTTTGTGAACATGAGGTTGCGAATGGTTGGAGAAACCAACAAAGGCAGGCATCCTACCGCAGTGGTGCGGCTAGGATGGTCCTCTTTGTCGAAGATGAGGGGTGTACTGGACCATTTGAGCGGCTTCCGGGCCTCCGGCGCTGGCTCCACGACATTGACTTCCCGAGCCCATCGCTTGAGTTTTCCACGGGAGATGTGCAAAGATGCACCTCCGTCAACGCACAGGGCTTCCGTGGCCTTCTAAAACACCTGCTCACTGGTTTGCTCTTCGTCCCCCTTGTCACTCTCATCACCACAGACTTCTTTCTCCTGGACCCCGGTGACTTTTCCTTTGTTCCGAAAGGGCTTGCCGGGGCGATTTGCTCCATCACCCCGGCCCTTACCGGCAGTGACATTCTGACCCTTTTCCATACCTCGCTTATCATATTCTTCTCTCTGTCTCTTAACCAGCTGCTCGACCTGATAGCACTCCTGAAGGTCATGGCCTTGGTCCGGTGGATCTTGCAGTACGGCCCATCACCCTTCCCGGGCTTCTCGGCAGCTGCAGCTTTCCGGCAATCAGCGCTTTGCTGGCGCACGCGATCTTGCCGGTACTAGGGGTTCCAGACCCTTCAACAGTCAACACTGCTTATCCCTTCGCTTCTTACTGTGCTTCTTAGGCTTCTTCTGACTGGTGGATTCATCATCACCCTCTGAATCGACATCAATGCAATCCTCTTCTCCAGGCAATTTCCTCCCTTCCTCCATCAGGGCACACTTATCCGCTAGGGCGTACAGCTCCTTCACAGTCTTGGGCAACCGCACGTTCATCTTGGCACGAATTTGGCGGTTTTGCACATTGGACTGGAAGGCGCTATCACGGCTGCCAGATGGATATTTGGAATATTACTATGAACTTTACTGAACCTCTATAAATACTTACGGAGGGTTTCTCCTTCCTTCTGCTGGATAAGCTACAGATCGCCTGGGTAGCCCTGCTCCGGGTGTCCACCGGTGAAAGTGTCGATGAACTCGTGCCACGGATCTGCCCACGACGAAATGGAGTTCTCCGATAGATGCATTAGTCAGTACCTCACGTTGGATTTGAGTGCCAATGGGAAGTTGTTGGCGAACACCTTCTCATCTCTTCCCCCGGCAGCCTAAACAACGATGGTATAGATGCTCAGGAACTCTGTCGGGTTCAGCATCCCATCGTACTTCTTAGGTATCTGTGGCTTGAACGTGTGCACGGATGGCCAACAGACTTGCCGCAACTCATGGGTGTAGGGCAGCCAACCTTGAAGGGTAAGAGCCCGTTAGTACCAAGAGTGGGCTCGTCGACGTTGGGGCCGCCGCGACCGTCGGCTCAGAGGAGGTTCTCGTGACCTTGCTCGACGACGCACACGTCTCCTCTCCGCCCATCTTCCGGGATTTTCCATTGGCCTGGACGTGCTTGAGGATCAGAGGAGGCCATTGAGGCGTCATCGGGGTCTTGATTTGGTCAAGCCCGCGCCCGCCGTCGTGGCGGGGATTGCACCGTGGGGACAGCCTCCCCCGTGCGGGCAGCGGCATGGGCTGTTGCCGTGGCTTGGAATGGTCGCGGCGGGGAAGTTAGTCGTGAGCCTTCTGCTTCGGCGAAACCGAGCAAACTTTGGATGGTGGCACGCCACTCGTCCTTCTGCTCAGCCACTGGTGGAAACCTCAACAGCAGCTGAGCCTGCGCCATGGCCGTCGAGGCTGTGCTTGGCATAGATGATGACGTTGTCGATCGCGTTGTTGCTCGGCTCCTGGTAGAGCCAGCGGCAGCTGCACTGCACCCCCGCTGCTATGGTGCAACCCTGGGAAGCAAGGTGGCGAGGGAGGTGCTTGAGGGCCATCAGCCTCGTTGGGCGCACCAGTTCGGTCGGCCCGCCCTGGGGAGAGCGCACTCGCAGCAGTCGTGCCCGCGGCGAGGATGGCGGCAGGGCGGTGGCTCGCCCTGGACCGAGCGCCATCGCTATGGCTCCGCCCATCAATGGCTGGATTGTGGCCGTCAGGGTGTTGCTGATGTCTCTCTCCTCCGGCATCTTCGGCTCCCGCATCGGTCGCGAGGGGGATAGTGGCGGTGCCGCTTGCTGCGGCAACACCCCCCACAGCGTTCGTTCCCTTGTGCGTCTCTGCGCCCCCCCGCAGCGCCAGAAGCGACGAGTAACGAAGCCTTCGAGGTGGACGGATGAGCTGAAGGAGCTGATTTTTTCTTGGGAGCCATGGTCGATAGCAACGTCGACAATGCATATGGCAATGAAAATGATGCGCTGCTTACGTCTTCAGGTTTGCGCAAGCGATCCCCATACCTGGCGCGCCAAAGATGTCACGGGAAACCACGGCCACCTATGGGACCAGGACGACCCCTTGCTGATTCGGCAGGGGGAAATCTCGTTGCGCAAAGAGCAGACCAAAGCACGGCAGCACGACAGGGATCACACAGACAGTTTTACCTAGGTGGATTGATTGAGAAAAGGTGGTGGTGGTGCATAGTACAATTGCCTTGTAGGGGTGCTTCGGGGCAGCGGTGACTACGTGCGTACGGGGGTGTGAGTGGTCTAAGCTTCCAACCCCTCGAATCATTGACATGGGTCTCCTTTTATAGATCAAGGGGCCACCACAGTGGCAATTTGGTCATTAGACATTGATATGATAGAAAATAGTGCTTTCATACCTAACTCTACAGGCGGACATCATGCATTTAATGTGCCACTTAGTGTCATGTCAATGGTTGCCCCGCAAGGCTTGCCGGGCTAATCTGCCAGCTCCACGCCTGCTTGCTTGACATGCCACTGGACGGGTGTCATTTTTTGGTTCACTTGGTAGGAAGTGGCCGCCATGTGGCGAATGGCTGCCACTTAATCATTCTGTGTCTTGACACCGCACTGAGCCACAACATGGGTCATGGTGGAGCAGTCGGTGGGGTGATCTGGTCTCCACGAGTCCCGACAGGCCCTGCCAGGATGGCTTGGTCTCCTTCTTCTGGCGTTGGCCTCTCCGCTTGTCGGGCTCGCCTACCTGGCAAGGGAGGCCTCTTCCTTGATGATATCTGGCTCTTCTGCCATAGTCTTGGTTTCTTCTGATCTATTAACTGGTTCTTCGAGACTCTTGTTCTCTTGCTCTGGTGCTTCAGTCATGATCTTGTGCCTGTGCACAGTCAGGTCAGCAGGCCCTGGGTGTGTTGCACCGACAACAATGCTTATTTTGCAAGTCTACACATTAATGTTTGAAAACAGAAAGTTTTCTATCTTTGTCTGAATTCTTCTGGAAAGTCAGAACGTGATAAAATCTTAAAAAAATACACTATATGCTATGATAAATTTTCTACACTACGATATTTTTTCAAAAAAATTGGAGTTAGAGAAGTATGAGTCTTCTTGCATTCTTTACAGACTGTCATGTTTAGACAGACTGCTGTTATGTTTGAATATGTTTGCATGTTTAATGATTCTATATGAGGGTAGGAGTATTAAATATGCAGAGGCATTTAGTATGCGACATTAAATGATAATTTTAGTGATTTGCTACAGTAGGGACTGATAAGGTTTTTGCAATGATTTATAGTAACTCATCTCACGAGTTCTTGTTGAATTTTGTGTGGATGAAGTTTTTAAGATTTAGGGAAACCATGATATAAAAGGAATTAAGGAGACACAAAAGCTCAAGCTTTGGGATGCCCAGGTCATCCCAAATTAATATTTCAAGAAGTCTCAAGCATCTAAGCTTGGGGATGTCGCGGTAGGCATCCCACCTTTCTTCATCAACAATTACTGGTTAGTATCGGTTGAGCCTGAGTTTTTTCTTCTTCACATGAGTTGTGCTATTCTTGGAATGCCATTTTTTTGTTTTTTCTTGCTATTTCAATAAAATACTTAGATCTGTAAGTTTCAAATAAGAGAGAGTCCTCAATTAGCTACCCCTTTGCTTAACTACTCGCTTGATGTTCACTTATATCTTTTTGGAGTAGTTTGTCATTTACTGTTGTGCACTTATATCCTCTGAGTAAATTGTTGAATGAGTTGAATATAATGAGTTTGAAATTATATGTTCGTATCAAGCCTAGTAGTAGCTTCACATTGTGTTTAGAATGTGAAATATTGTGAAGCTTGACAATCACAATATTACTCATACAAGCAATTCATGAATGATTAGTAAAAGGAAGAGAAATTTCACATACAAATATATTATCTTAGAAGTCATCTATGATTGTGAATACCCATTAATTATTTTCGAACTTGAGCAAATTAGTTGAAGTTGGACAAGGAAGACCACATAATGAGTTATCTTTGGGTATATTTGCATAGAAGTTATATTGTTATGGATCCTCCAACATGTGGTGTTTGCTTAGGATTTTTGCCAGCCAAAGATTTGTACTGAGTAGAGATACTACTTGTGCATCCAGAAACCCTTAAACCCAGTTTCTTGCCATGAGTGTCGACCATACCTACCTATGTATTGAATAATATCCTTCAAGTAAGTTTTCATCAGTGCATAAAGCAATACAAATTGCTCCTAAATATGTTTGATCTTTTATTGTAAGGGAAAATTGAGCATTACACGAACTTGTGATGGCAAAGTAAGAAAAGCAACATACTGCAGAATAAAGGTTGCTATCAGAAGGGGAAATATAACATGATGTTCCTTTGCATTAAGAGTTTGGGCATCCAAAAATAAAAAGCGCATGAAAACCTCTGCTTTCCTTTGTGAAGGGACTATCTTTTACTTTTCAGTATTTACTTATATGTAAAGAGTCAATACTATGAATTCTCATTGCAACCTCAACTATTCTCTAGTTGGCAAGCATTATGTGGTGGGGAAAGATCTAGGCACATATGGTCAGACAAATATATTTGATAATGATTTATTATTATTGACAATTATCTCTATGTTAAATGAGTTGGGAGGCGAAACATTAAGCCCCTATCTTTCTCTGTCTTCGATGGATGCCTTTTGTTCTAAGAATATGCTTTGAGTGCTAGAAATCATGGAAGACTATATAATGATTGAGTATGGGGAGCTCTTACTTAGACTCAGTTGAATAAGTTGAATTGCAATTGTTTGGTGACTAAGAATATAAGTCGTTGAGTTTCAAGAGAATTCATTGTCTGAACCTGAACATGTGAATTGGTTGCTACTTTAACGTGAGAAGTTTTATGAGAAAGAATTGTTATTATGATGCTAGGAAAAGTGATCGAAATTATCATTGATCAAACTTATGCGTTATGCTAGCATTCACAGTTAATAAATTATTTCTTTTATCATTTACCTACTCGACGACGAGTAGGAATTAACTTGGGGATGCTGATACGTCTCCAACATATCTATAATTTATCAAGTAGTCATGCCATGTTTACGAAAATTTTATATGGTTTTGGTATGATTTGCATGGAACTAACCCGTACTGATGTTGTTTTCGGCGAAACTACCGTGGTGTTGTTTTTTTGTGTAGAAATAAAAGTTCTCCAAATGCAATGAAAGTTTTTGACGTTTATTTGGAACAAAAGGGGCACTAGAAGCTTTGTGGGAGGACCAGAAGGTGAAGGAGGTGACCACAAGACACATGGGCGCGCCATGAGGCCCAGGCGTACCCAGGTGGGTTGTGCCCATCTCGAGGCCCATCTTCGCGTGATTCCAACACTGAAAAATCCTATAAATAGAGAAGCCATCAGAAATAACCCTAGATCATAAGTTCCGCTGCCGCAAGCCTCTTTAGCCACGAAAAACCAATCTAGACCCCGTTCGGGCACCCCCCCGGAGAAGGAAATCATCACAAGAGGCCATCTTCATCATCCCTATGGCCACAATGATGAGGAGGGAGTAGTCCACCCTCGGGGCTGAGGGTTTGTACTAGTACCTATGTGTTTAATCTCTATATCTCATGTTCTTAAAATGGCATGATCTTGATGTATGGCGGGCTTTGTTAATATAGTTGTATCATATGGTGTTTTCACCTTTCTATCTTGTTGTGAATTGAGTTTTCCCTTTGAGATACCATTTTATCGTATTAAGTATTTTTATGGATTTGAGAACACTTGTTGTATGTCTTGCTATGAATACCCGTGGTGACAATGGGATATCATATCGATTCACTTGATATGTGTTTTGGCACTCAACTCGCGGATTCCCGAGGTGACATTGGGGTAAGCTATGCATCGGGTTGATGCATGTTCTCGTCTTTGTTTCTCCGGTAGAAATTTTGGGGTACTCTTCAAGGTTCTTTGTGTTGGATTGAGTATTATGAATCTTAAATCGCAAACTTTAGTGATTTTTGCATCTTTAGTGATTTTTGCTGACCTGGAGAGCAAAAGTCGATTGGAAGTTATTAACAAAGAAGTAAACATGGTTGCTCCAGCAACGACGAGATATTTGAAGTGGTCAAAAACCCCTATTACATTCGACCAGTCGAACCACCCAGCACACGTTGCTACCCCTGGGTGGCAAACGTTGGTGGTCGACCCAGTCGTTGGTGGCACTTGACTGACCAAGGTTTTGATGGACGGTGGCAGTGGTTTGAATATATTGTATGCTGAGGCCCTCCAAGGGATGGGAATTCTGATGTTCAAGCTCAATGAGAGCGACATGAGATTCCATGGTGTCATCCCAGGAAAGAAAGCCGACTCACTCGGTCAGATCACTCTTGATGTGGTTTTCGGTTATTCAAAGAATTACCTCAAGGAAAAGTTTACGTTTGAGGTGGTAGATTTTGACAGTGCCTATCATGACATTCTAGGCAGACCTGCTTATGCTTGTTTCATGGCTCGACCATGTTACGTGTACCTCAAGTTGAAGATGCCTGGCCTCAATGGCGTGATCGCAGTCACTGGAAATCGGCAGAGAGCAGAAGATTGTCTCCAAAAGGGCTCAAAGATTACCGATGAATAGATGGCAGCAGTAGAAATGCAACAATTCCAGAAGAATGCAGATCCGAGTGATTTATTGCGTGCCAAGAGACTTGCTTCAGAGTATGCATTTCAGTCGTCTGGTGAAACAAAGCTAGTTCACATTCACCCGACCGATCCTAATGCTCTCCGACTCATATCTCAACAACACTCGACGGCAAATAGGAAGAAGCGCTCATCTAGTTCCTCCGTGAGAACTGGGACATCTTCGCATGGAAACCATCTGACATGCTGGGTGTACCCAGCGGACTGGCTGAGCACCGTTTGCAAGTCGACCCGAAAGCAAAACCCGTTAAAGAGCATCTCCGTCGGTCCACCATGATGAAGAGGAAGGCAATTGGTGAGGAGGTGGCTCGGCTTCTGGCTGCTGAGTTCATCCACGAGATATACCACTCCGAGTGGCTCGCCAATGTTGTTATGGTCCCCAAGAAAGATAAGTCACTTCGAATGTGTATTGATTTCAAGCATTTCAATCGGGCCTTCCCAAGAGATCATTTTCCTCTACCCTGCATCGACCAGATAGTTGACTCAACTGCGGGGTGTGAGCAATTGTCCTTTTTGGATGCTTATTCCAGGTACCATCAGATCTGACTGTACGGACCCGACGAAATAAAAACAGCTTTCATCACCCCATTTGGGTGTTTTTGCTATGTTACTATGCCCTTTGGACTCAAGAATGTTGGTGCCACGTTCATGCGCATGATTCAGAAGTGCCTGCTCACTCAAATAAGTCGGAATGTGGAAGCATACATGGATGACATAGTGATCAAGTCTCGCATTCCGACCTACTGACTGACCTTGCTGAAACCTTTGCCAACTTAAGAAGATATGACATCAAGCTCAATCCGTCAAAGTGCACATTTGGAGTGCCAGGTGGAAAGTTACTCGGTTTCCTCGTTTCCGAACAAGGAATCGACGCAAACCCAGAGAAAGTTGGCACAATCCTTCGAATGAAACGACCTGTGCGTGTGCATGATGCTCAGAAGCTTACTAGTTTTTTGTCTGCATTGAGTCAATTCATCTCACGCCTTGGTGAAAGGGCATTTCCTCTTTACCGACTGATGAAGAAGTCTGACAAGTTTGAGTGGAATGATGAAGCTGAAGCGGTGTTTGAAGTGCTCAAACCCTGCTTTCCATCCAGGCGGTGCTTGCCGCTCGAATAAGCAAGGAGCCGTTACTGCTTTACATTGCAGCCACTAGACAAGTTGTCAGCACAGTGCTAACGATCGAGCGGGAAGAACAAGGCAAAGCCTACAAAGTTCAGCACCATGTGTATTACATTTCTGAAGTCTTGACTCCGTCTAAGCAAAGATATCCTCATTATCAGAAGCTTTTTTATGGAATTTACTTGACCACGAAAAAGTTGCACACTACTTCTCTGACCACTCGGTTTCAGTCGTTAGCAACACTCCATTGTCAGAAATTCTGAATAATAGGGATGTAGCTGGTCGAGTGGAAAAATGGGCGATTGAACTCCTTCCATTGGATATCAAGTTTGAGGCAAAGAAAGCCATCAAGTCCCAAGCAATAGCAGATTTCTTCGCAGAGTGGATTGAACAACAGCAACGGACTCAGATTCACTCAGAACATTGGACTATGTTCTTTGATGGATCCAAGATGTTGAATGGCTCAGGTGCAGGAGTGTTTTTGGTGTCCCCAAGAGGAGACAAGCTTAGCTATGTCCTCTAGATACACTTTGATTCCTCAAATAATGAAGCTGAGTATGAGGCACTATTGTATGGGTTACGTATGGCCCTTTCACTCGGCGTCCGACGCTTGATGGTCTACGGCGACTCAGACTTAGTGGTTAATCAAGTAATGAATGAATGGGACATCAGGAGTCTAGCAATGACCGGTTATTGCCTTGCAGTAGGAAAGCTAGAGAAGAAATTTGAGGGGTTAGAGCTCCATCACATACCCCGAATCAAGAATCAAGCTGCTGATGATCTGGCGAAGATAGGTTCCACTCGGAATCCTATCGCCAGTAGTGTGTTGTTGGAGCATCTCCACACTCCATTAGTACAAGAAGATCCCTTCAAGGAAGAGCCCCCGCAACCGATAAGTTCAACCAATCCTACTAAGATTGAAGTCCCAGCTGTAATCGACTTGGTCATGGAAGTTTTAGTGATCATGCCCAACTGGACAGTGTCGTATATTGCGTACCTGCTCAGGCAAGAACTCCTACAAGATGAAGATGAGGCCTGCCAGATCATCTGCCGATCCAAAGCTTTCATCGTGATAAGAGGGCAGATTTACAGGGTAAGTGTCACAGGAGTGGCTCAGCATTGCATCTCCCTAGAAGAAGGTCGAATGATTCTATATGAGATCCACTCGGGGACCTATGGTCACCATGCGTCCTCTCGGACCATCATGGCCAAAGCATACCGAGCGGGATTCTATTGGTCGCATGCAAATGAGATGGCTAAAGATATAGTCGACAAGTGTGCAGGTCGCCAGTTCTACTCCAATGTCATAGCCCTAGCATTGTTTGTAACTAGTTGCATTAAAGCATCCATGCATCATGTTTGAATTCAAAGGAAATTTGAAATGGGGATGTTCAAACCCTAGCATCAAAAGGAATTCAAATAGGTTCAACTAAAATCTTTTTCAATGATTTCAAAATGCCCTTTAAAAATGTTCATCATTTCTGGATCAAGGTGGAAGCATCTACGAAAAATGGTTGACCTTTTTACAGCACATATTTAGACTTTGAATTAATTCAACCATATTTGAGTTGCAGCTATTTAAATGCTATATATATATATATATATATTAGATGCTCCAGAAATGTTGGAAATTGTTAAGGGTCACTGGAATAACTCAGAAAGCACCCAGAATTATTTCCAGGATTTTATGAATGGTTTACTATTTATTTTAAACCAGAACAGAAAAACAGAATTAGAAAAGGAAACAGAAAGGGGAAAACCCTTACCCGGGCCACATACTGGCCTTGCACTGTGCCGGCCTAGCTGACTGGCCTAGTGCCAGTCGTCTCCCTCCTCCTGCCAGTCGGACGAGGTGCGTGCCCGGTGCGCGCGTGTGTTCGGCGCGACACGCAGCAGTCTACCTAGCCTCCCCTAGCTAGCGCGATGCCACATCTCACCTCCCTGCTGCCGTCCGGATCCGTCCGACCCCCTCACTCTTCCCCTTGCCTCTTCCTCCCTCTCTCCCGCAATGACCGACGCAGCCACAACAGCCCCGCCTCAGTGACATAGCCACTGTGCTCATCGCGCTCACCTAACCTTCACAGGGGCTCCACCCTGACCCCCTCCTCCTCTTCATCGGCTCACACGACCGAAAGAGCCCGGCGGGCCGTCCTCGACCTCATCTTCTTCCTCGGCCATAGAAGATCGCCGCCGGGATTCCGACGCCGTCAAGCCTTCCCCAACCTTTCTGATGACGCCCTCGAGGTCGCTGTGAGCTCCGCTGCCTTCCCCCTTCTCCCTGGGCTCGTTTCCGTCCCCCAGCCGCGCTAACCATCGGACCCAAGCCGTCTTGCCGCTGTGGCTCCTCACTGCCGAGGCCAAAGCCACCTCAGCTCGCGCGTGCGTGCGTCACCGCATTTGCTGTAGCCCCAAGAGCCGAACGCACTCACCCACTCAAACCAACGTGCCCGTAGCGCCTATCCCGAGCTTGCCTGAGCTTCGGCTGCTGCATCTGAGTTCGCCGGCGATGTTCGGGGCCACCGCAGCCTGTCCCGCTCACTCCGTTGGATGCGTGAGAGCCTGGGCTATGCTTAGAGCCTCTTTGCCGCGTGTTTGGTCGCCCGTGGCCATTTTCCGGGTCGCGGTGCCGTGTTCGGCCCTGCCAGTGGCCTTAACTCCGGCTAACCACCGGTTAGCACTAACCTAATGACCCCATGGGTCACTGACATGTGGGCCCTAGCCCCAGCTAACTTCGGTTAAGTTGATATTTAAACTTAACTAACCCACTGACTCGCTGACGTGTGGGACCCACGCCTCAGGTTTGACCGCGGTCAGCTATGTTGACCTAATGACCTCATCTTGATGTCATGCTGACGCTGTAACTATTTTTTGAAATTACAATAAATTAGAAAAGGTTTAGAAAATTCCAGAAAATGCCCAAAACTTCAAAAATTCATAGAAAAAAAATCTATAACTCCAAATGAAATAATTTATATATGAAAAATTATCAGAAAAATCCAAAGAATCTGTTTATGGCGTTTACATGCATGTTAGAGCAACTCATATCCTCTGTTTAGGACAATTCAATTAACTGGGATTCAAGAAAGCACATATGGAGTTTGAATTTGAACCTAGTGTTCAAACCAACTCCATTTTACATGTTGCTAGTTGCATTAGCTCAATCAACGGCATATTGCCATGTCACATTCATGCATCATATTTTTAGATGGCCTTGATTGTGTTTCTTCTTTGTTTGTCGGTGTTTGTTCCCTCTCGATAGACATGTTCCGACGATGTGATCGATGACACCAATGAAGAACTATACTTTCTTCAGATGTGCCAGGCAAGCAAAACCCCTTATTCATTCTGATACAATCCCACTCTCTCATTCTTGCTCTCTATTACTGCATTAGGACAACAACAATACATCTGTTACTTGCTGCGTTAGTTAAACCCCCTTTTCCTCTGCATTACCTGGCATTTCCACAGTAAATAAATGAAACCCACTAGTATGAGTAGGAGTTGTTTGAGCCTTTATGTGCCTACTCATTCATGGTTGTTGTCATGCCTGCTACTGCTTAGAGTTGAGTCGGGTCTGATTCATCGGGGATGAATTGGAAAGTTGTGAACATGTCCTACTTTGTGTGAGCTAAGTGTGTGAACACAATTTGGTAAAGGTAGCGGTGAGAGGCCATGTAGGAGTACATGGTGGGTTGTCTCATTGAAACAATCCTCAGGATCTGAGTTCTGTGTCTGTGATCGAACATAGTTACTACCACACATTGGGCTCCGGGCACTCCAAGCTCTCTCGACTTATTAATCAACTTGATCTCTATCGAGGAGTTGAAACTAGTTTCTAGTGTTTGTAGGTAGTGCTAGTTGTCTACCAAGTGGCACCCGGTACAGGTGGGCTTGGGACAGACTAGGTGCAGTGGCACGGCGTACCAAGTGGCACACGGATGGTGGGCTTGGGAACCCTTCTCATATCATTTGGGGCCGTGAGCGTCACCCTGGACGGATCTCCTTGCGTATGGAACCCGAATAGGCGATAAACCTAGACTAGGTAATTGTGTGGTTAGTCAGGTCGTGGCCGACACCCTCGCCAGGCTTCTGCTTGAAGGTTGCCAAGATAGATGACGTGTACATGGCAGTAAGTGGCGAGAGCGTGTGTGAAGAAGTACACCCTTGCATGGTTAACATGATCTATTCGAATAGCCGCCTCCGCGGTAAAGGACTACTGGGTTGCTTATACAGTTCATACATAATTGAAAGTGGATACTCTAAAATGCACAAGATAAGCGTGAGTGCTATGGATGGCGTTCTCGTAGGGAGACGGGAGTGGATCCTTAGTGGTGTATTGATATGGTGAATATGTGGACTCGTGTGCGCCACCTCAATAGAGTTACTTGAAGTCGTAGTTCAGGATAGCCACTGAGTCAAAGCTGGCTTGCTGTAGTTAAACTCCATCACCCTCTTTGTTGATATTGATGCATATGTAGATAGTTCAGATGTAAGTCTTGCAGGGTACATTTGTACTCACGTTTGCTTAATTTATGTTTTTTACAGAGAGACTTCAGTTTTACTAGTAGTTCTGCGTGGACTTCGATGTTTAGCTTGTTACCTCAGCTACAATCTTGTACCCTTAGGAGGGTCTTGTAAATAGTCAGGATTCATAGCCTTTTTCATTTGTAGTTGTCCGTACTCGGACATGTTATGCTTTTGTTGCCTGTATGCTCTGAATGATGGGTCATGTGACCCCTGTTTGTAATACTTGGCTCCTCGGAGCCTAATGAATAAATACTTTGAGTCGTAGAGTTTTGTTGTGATGCCATGTTGTATTTCCACATATCGAGCATATTGTGTGTATGTTATTGAAATGCTTGGTATGTGTGGGATCCAACAATCTAGTTGTTTATTCTTGGTAGCCTCTCTTACCGGGAAATGTATCCTAGTGCTTCCACTGAGCCATGGTAGCTTGCTGCTGCTTCGGAACACTTAGGCTGGCTGGCATGTGTCCTTCTTCGTTCCTGTGTCTGTCCCTTCGGGGAAATGTCACACGTTGTTCCTCTAAGTCCTTGTAGCTTGCTACGACTTGGGTTCATACGTTGCTGATCGACACGTTCATTGTAGGGTCATGTATGCCTGTCCCTGTAAGTTAGCACCACCTTGGGTTTACGTATAGTCATGTCAACTCGGATTCTTTGTCATATGGATGCTAGCGACACTATCATATACGTGAGCCAAAAGGCGCAAACAGTCCCGGGCCAGGTAAGGTTGCACCCGTGGGAATATCGTACATGAGGATGCAAAGTTATATAATGTGTTACATGCTAGATCGGTGTGACTTAGGATCGGGGTCCTGACAGCTTTGTTATCAAAGCTTGACTGCCTGTAGGATTATCAAGCTAATTTGGTTGAAGTTGAGTCTAGAAATTCTTTAGTTATATAAGGGAATTGATTGTGGATGGGAACATAAGGCTCTTTTTACTCCTTATACCTTATGCCCTTCTGATCTGAGTCATCCTATCTTCCTACGGGGTTAAGGAACTAGACTTTCTCTTCTTTCTATCAGGATCACGTGTTACTAATCCGTAGACTTATAAGATTGATGGATTCAAGTTTCAATTCAGTTTCTACTATCTCTGTGTGTTCATAGTTGACCCCGGAACCTTGATATTGTGATGTTGAGTGGTTATGCCACCATTTTGCAGGATGTCTCAAATCTTTTTGAGCTTTTACAGCCGTTATGTTGTCTGTGTCATCCCAGGATTCTAAATAGTCTGATGCATTTGCAAATTCCTTCCTCCTGTTTTCGATGTCCCTTTGGGCTAGTTTGATCACAGTAATCAATGAGTGGAGGTACTCTATTGCCATGACATATATGTTGGAGTTATTATTATGACCCTAGGTGTCTTAGAGTGCCACCTAGTAATCTAGCCATGTTTTGTGTTCCCAGTGTGATGATTATGGCCATTATCCTCGAAAGCATCCCGTGATGCCATTTAGTTAGTAGGCAGTCTATTCTGGGTTCCTGAACCCGAGACTCACCCTACTTACTTCATGTTGATAGTGTTTGCTCATTCCTTTAGGTTATTAGTAACCTTTGTGATAGTCCTCGAGGTTCGTGTTATATCCTTCTTCCAAGTACCATGAATTTCTTATGGCAGAAGTTCCTTGCTGAACCAAAAGATCACAACCAGAGTGCTCTTGACAATTTCTCAATTCGATGTTGTTACTCTGCTAGTTCTACCTTTCTCTATGGGTTTTCCGGGAGAAATGTTGAGCTTTCCTTGATATACTAATATATGCACCCACAACTCAGAAAATGATATGTTCCTTTGAGTTGTCCCTCTTTAGTTGTCTTCTGACCTTCGTCTATCGATTGATAGTCAAGAGTATGAGCGCATTCGTGTATATTGATGCCTTTTACTCTTGTGGTTTGTAAAGCCATTCTATTCTGGAATGACTAGGAGAAACAAACTCTAGTATCTTATCCATTTCCAGGATTGGGTCAAAGCAGTTGTATTCTACAGATCAAAATGCCATTCCCATTTTTGTTCTGTCCTACCATGGAGTGTTGCCCTCTTTATGTCAGGATTTTCATGAGAATTGCACAACCTCTTATGAATTCTTGACGCAGTGATATTTCTTGCCATCATTGTTCATCCCTCGGGTTTCCGCGTTATTGTAACCGGGATGCCGACAGGTGATCTATGATGTGTGAAATCAATACTCCTAGCAACCTTGTTGCTTGGTAGTTAAAGGACAATAATTTCATTCTTAGCGTGTTGGTTATTGAATCCTCATTCTAAGACTAATTGTGCTACCTAGTCCTTATTTCCGGTGCACTATTCGATCAATGAGTTAGGATTGTGTCAATCCCTTGCTATTTTGATCATATCGTCTTGCCCTAAAAAGCAAGATTGTTTTCGAGCTTAGTAACATATCGGTGATTCATAATTTTCTGAACATCTTCTCGAAAGTATCACCAGGTCGTCACCCGACCGCTATGCTGAATTCGTGAGCAAGTTAGTTTTCTTGTAAAGCACCATTTCTCCAAGAAACTATGTTGGACACCCTGAGCTAGTTGGTTAAGCTAAACAACAACTTGGAGAGTTGGAAGATAAAAGCTTGTCTGACTCAGTTCATTCCAAGGGATATCCTTGTGTGTGTGTTGAAGAAAGATGATATCTTCATTGATTGATCCTCGTGTAAATTGTTGGATCTATTGTCTTACCAAAATCTTTGATTTGCATATGGGCTATCATCAAATCAAGTCAGAACCAACGATATTCGTAATGTTGTCTTACTCGTGGTAGTTTCCTCGGCATACACCATTATATCCTTTGGGTCTGACCAATGCTATCACCTTGTTCACATAATTGTGGAATTACACTTATATGGAAACCTAGATGACTTGTTGTTGATCCCATCAGCAACATATTTACCTTCCCCGTGATTCTTGTTGAACATCCATCTAGTGTTGGAAACTTTGTGAGCAATGCTTTCGTGTTTCGTTCATGAAGCATATGTTTAGAAGAAAGAAGTGATTTTCTCCAATACGTGTGCATTTGATGCAAGTTCCCGCCATGAATTGGAGAAAATTAGTTTTTCCTCTTCTGGAATCATCCCAAGTCATTCATGCACGTGCGAAGAATTCTATGGTCTGATAGACTGGTCATCTGCATTCTCTATGTCTTCCTAGCACACTAAGCCACTGATTGACTTGTTCAAGGAAGAGAAGTCTATGCTTGGGATCTAATCCATGGAATTGCGTAAAGACTTCAATATCCTCGATGAGGGTTCCCTACCTGAACTCGGTAGTGTTTCATTATAAGACTACTATGCGGTCATGCTTGTGTGAGACAGCATGCTCACATGTGTGTAGCAGAACCATCTCATGTTTTGGAGCTTGCTACTATAGTTTATTCCTGAGAATCTCGCAATGCCATATCATTGATTTGTGTTGCAAACTTTCATTTTTCTTTCTAGACTTGATGAGTGTGGGATATTCTGACACCAACTAGATCTGAATCTCAGGCAGATATGATGGTTGGAACGTTTTCCAAGAACTATAATATTGGTCTCCCTGTAACCTGGTAAAGTGGATGTCGTGGCCAACACACTAGCCAGAAGACCTATTATTGTTGTATCTTGATTGAGGAAGTTGGCTACCTTCCCATAGGGATCTCGCAGGATTTACTTCCGTAGTTATTCCTTATGGATTCTTGAGTTCCCGAAGTTTGACCTTTTACTTGATGTTCTAGATATCAAACCATACCTATGAATGGATTACGCTAGCACATCAAGGAGAACATTAGAAGCGGAGTGCTAAATGTCTCTTGGCCGATCATCCAGATTTTGTTTCCTTGGCCTCGCTAAGGTGAAATCTGGGAAGGTGTTATCTTCCTTTGCATCTGCATTGTCCATCACTATTCATCGTGGTGGTATGTTGTGTTTCCAGGATCTTTTACACGGATATTGTTAAAATCTTCATGAATATGGAAATGTTCAAGTTCTTGAGACCACGCGCAAGCACTATATTTTATCATTGGCATTAATTGGGAATTGCTCCGAGTTTTCTTTGGTTATGCTATAACCATTCCAACAGTGGAATCACTCTCTAGTCTTAAGCTTCTCTCCAGTTACTAGAATCATTCCCAACATTTGCATTTTGTTCCCAGCTTGCACCGTCTTTGTGCCATCCTACCACAGGTTCCATCCATTTCCGATGATAAGAAAAATCATCCATTGTGTTGTCTTCAACAAGGTTGTCCACATCACCCATCCTAGTCTGAATATGTCATTCTTTCAGACTCCTTCAATTGATCGATTCTGATTTTCCCTAGGCTGGTATAGAGAGTTTCAGTGATCTTAATATCAAAAGTAATTCTTTTTGCCACTTAAGGGATTATTTCTGCAAGTTACCTTCCCTAAGGTGCCGTTATGGAATCATGGCAGAGAACTCCTCGTTATCTTGAAACTATGCATCTTCTTATTCAAGCGTGGTGTTGTTGCCTACCTAGTGACCCGTCATCATCTGTTTCACTCCATTCCTCGGGATATATGTTTTGTGTCTCAACTCGAGAGATATTGTTACGTCTCATTCCATGAGCTGATCGTCAGCTGTTCGATCTTCGAGAAGATCGATCCTTCTAGAGTTTTCCCTTTCCTCTTGTTGTCATGTTGGTTGGAGTTCTCAGAGCAAGACATCGGGACAAAGATGGTGACCGAATCAACGTTCTTATGAAGTGCAACCCGGATTGTGAAGTTTGTGGTAGCTTTGTGTTCCCTCTATCTTCTTACCTCACATCTTGAATCTCGGGACGAGACTCTTGTTTAGTGGGGGTGAGTTGTCACAGCCCTAGCATTTCTTGCAACTAGTTGCATTAAAGCATCCATGCATCATGTTTGAATTCAAAGGGAAATTGAAATGGGGATGTTCAAACCCTAGCATCAAAAGGAATTAAAATAGGTTCAACTAAAATCTTTTTCAATGATTTCAAAATGCCCTCTAAAAATGTCCATCATTTCTGGATCAAGGTGGAAGCATCTACCAAAAATGGTTGACATTTTTGTAGGACAGATTTGGACATTGAATTAATTCCACCATATTTGAATTGGAGCTATTTAAATGCTATATATATTTTAGATGCTCCAAAAATGTTGGAAATTGTTAAGGGTCACTGGAATAACTCAGAAAGCACCCATAATTATTTCCAGGATTTTATGAATGGTTTACTATTTATTTTCAACCAGAACAGAAAAAAAGAAATTAGAAAAGGAAACAGAAAGGGGAAAACCCTTACCCGGGCCACTTACTGACACTACTAGGAAAAGGCCTACTAATGGCGCACCAGTTTTGCCTACTAATGGCGCACTACTGGTGTGCCCTTAGTATCACGCCACTAGTATTTTTTACTAATGGCGCACCACTGGTGCGCCATTAGTATCTGGTATACTAATGGCGCACCACGCAGTGTGCCATTAGTATGTAACACCATGCGCCATTAGCATGCCTCCCAGGGGGCCATACGTAACCATGTGCTTGGTCATACTAATGGCGCACTCTGTAGTGATGCGCCATTAGTATCCTTTGGCATACTAATGGCGCACCTTGAGGTGATGCGCCGTTAATATGAATATTAGGTTTTATTTTTTTTACTTTTCTGATTTTTGCACAGGTTACAAAATATATTATGGGACAGAATATAGACAGCAGCACACAGCAACAGCAGATTCATCGAATACAATAGAAGATTAGTCTCTGAATACAATTCATCATATTAGTCTCCGAATTCAAAAGACCGAATAAAGATAAAACATTACAAGTCTCAAGACCGCGAGTATCGAGTTTGTCTTCACATTACAAGTCGATATCGATCATCTAAACTACCATCACATAGAAGAGAGCTACGGTCATCACGATGAGCATCATCGCGATCAAACTGGTCTTCATCCGGTTCCTCCAACAATCCCTCCTCTCTCCCGCTAGATAGCAGGCGTATCTAGATTCGGCCTCTGCCCTAGTGGTGTACCCTTTGTAACCGTTACCACTGAAACGGTGAACCTGTCTCCGACACTCCTCCCAGTCGTCGTAGACTCCGGGAACCTTACCCTTGTACACAACATACGATGGCATCTCTATGCACAAGCCGAACAACAGACAATACATATGCAATATGTAAGTATGCAACAAAAGGATCGGAAGAGAAAAGCAAGAAATTAATAGCACGATTCATGGTCCTACTAATAAATAGCATCGATTACATCTAAGTTGAATGACTGTCCAAACCAAAGAGACATACGAATTCATTAAAGTTTAATTACAACATGAGCCAATCAATGTTTCAGAACTACACATCACTACTTTCGACTCGACTCATAGGATAGGAGCGTGGATGAAGCTGCCGTCTGTCGTGATGGTCATGAAATCACGGTCATTGTCAGCCTGCATTTGTAGCGTTTCGTCTATCTCACTGTTGGACGGTTGATATCTGAGGAAGAACTGCCCCGAGGTATGAAGGACATCTTGATGGATGATGTCCGCAAAATCCGACTGGATGCAAAAGAATTGTTGTCTGATGTCCGCGTCCTGGATTGCCGATAGGCTCGCGGCCCAATCTTTGAGATTATCTGGTAGCAGAAGGTGATGATGGTCCCTTACGATTGCCCGCATGTGATGGAGGGCGTAGTAGGCATCCTTTTGACTGCCAGGCGGCTTCTTGACACAGCAGAAGTTCGTATTGTGGGAGAACATGTGCTTGTCGTACTTACGAACTGCCCTGGTGAAGGTGCCTCCAGATTTGGCGTAGCCGGGGAGAACATCATTATGAACTTTCTTGATATCTGTGTAGTCTATCTTGGAGTTACGGTTTGGGTCGAAATACGTGGCCATGTAATATTTCGGGCTTAAGAGGATGAGTGTGCGATGTGTGTCACTGCACAGAACACGGAATGTTAGAAAAGAACGATCGAAATCTAAGAAATCATATGTTACGAGGCGGTTAAGGGATGACTTACTCGGGAAAGTAAGCCACAAGGAAGTTATCCTTATCTGGGTTTGCCAGAATGACGCCTTCGAGGTGTGAACTTGCGACTTGGCGGTCCCCAGCGCTGCTCAAGAGCTTGGCATGCATGTAGAAGAGGTCGACTATCACGATGTCTGGGGTCTTGTCTCTAATGATCCGCATCTCCATACTCAGCGAAAACAGCCGAACGAAGGTGTAGTGTAGCGGATGAAGGTTAAACATAGCTGTCGGTGTCAAAACTGGCGGATCTCGGGTAGGGGGTCCCGAACTGTGCGCCTAGTCGGATGGTAACAGGAGACAAGGGACACGATGTTTTTACTCAGGTTTGGGCCCTCTCGATGGAGGTAAAACCCTACTCATGCTTGATTAATATTGATGATATGGGTAGTACAAGAGTGGATCTACCACGAGATCAAGGAGGCTAAACCCTAGAAGCTAGCCTATGGTATGATTGTTGTAAATGGTTGTTTGTCCTACGGACTAAAACCCTGACGTGTCCGGCGGCGGAGGAGGAGCGGGCTAGGGTTTATATAGACACCAGAGAGGGCTAGGGTTACACAGAGTTGGTTACAATGGTAGGAGATCTACATATCCGTATTGCCAAGCTTTCCTTCCACGCCAAGGAAAGTCCCATCCGGACACGGGACGAAGTCTCCAATCTTGTATCTTCATAGTCTTGGAGTCCGGCCGATGATGATAGTCCGGCTATCCGGACACCCCCTAGTCCAGGACTCCCTCAATAGCCCCTGAACCAGGCTTCAATGACGATGAGTCCGGCGCGCATATTGTCTTTGGCATTGCAAGGCGGGTTCCTCCTCCGAATAATTCATAGAAGATTGTGAACACCAGGATAGTGTCCGGCTCTGTAAAATAAATTCCACATACCACCGTAGAGAGAATAATATGTACACAAGTTCAATCTGCTGACGTATTTTGTGGCGTGACGTCACACCACTACCAAGCCTTTACTTGAATCGTTTTATTATACCACCTTAGCGCGTTTAGCGAAGCGGTTTCCTTGGCACGTGTTGTCGAAGCAGAGATCGTGTTCCCCTTATTCCGGGATTCCCATCAAGACGGACGTGGGTAACCCAACCGTGCCCGTTGCCATGCCTCCTCCATCGAAGGTGAGTTCCAAACGGTCACGGGGACGGCTCTTGGTATTCTCCCTCTTTATAATGAGACCAAGTGTAACGCCCTCGATGCGGCTATATCTCCCACGTGTCAAAGCACGACTTAGAGGCATAACCGCATTGAAAGCAATGTCACAAGTGAGGCAATCTTCACAAAACCCATGTAATACATAAGGGAAAGAGATACATAGTTGGCTTACAGTCGCCACTTCACACAATACATAAATAAACATCCATCATCCAGAATACACTCAAGGTCCGACTACGGAAGCATAATAAAAGAAGACTACCCCAAATGCTACACAGATCTCCGATCGTCCCAACTGGGCTCCACTACTGATCGTCTGGAAATGAAACATAGTAACGACCAAGGGCCTCATCAAATTCCCACTTCAGCTCAGTTGCGCCACCTGCGCTGGTATCCTCGGCACCTGCATCTGTTTTGGTAGAATCTGTGAGTCACGGGGACTCAGCAATCTCACACCCGCGAGATCAAGACTATTTAAGCTTATGGGAAGGGTGGTGTAATGAGGTGGAGCTGCAGCAAGCGACTAGCATATATGGTGGCTAACATACGTAAGAGAGAGCGAGAAGAGAAGCAAGGCATGGTCGTGAAGCTAGTAGCGATCAAGAAGTGATCCTGAAACTACTTACGTCAAACATAACTCCAACACCGTGTTCACTTCCCGGACTCCGCCGAGAAGAGACCATCACGGCTACACACGCGGTTGATGTATTTTAATTAAGGTCAACTTTGGGTTTTCTACAACCGGACATTAACAAATTCCCATCTGCCTCATAACCGCGGGCACGGCTTTCGAAAGATAATACCCTGCAGGGGTCTCCCAACTTAGCCCATCATAAGCTCTCACGGTCAACGAAGGATAAACCTTCTCCCGAGAAGACCCGATCAGTCTCGGAATCCCGGTTCGCATGACATTTCGACAATCGTAAAACTAGACCAGCAAAGCCGCCCGATGTGCCGCCAAATCCCGATAGGAGCTGCACATATCTCGTTCTCAGGGAACAACGGATAGGTCAGCCTACGAGTAAAACCAACCCTCGAGTTGCCCCGTGGTGGCCCCGCAGTCTGCCCAGTTCGGACCAACACTCAAAGGAGCACTGGCCCGGGGGGGGGGGGGGGGGGCTAAAATAAAGATGACCCTCGAGCTCGCGAAAACCCAAGGGAAAGAGGGGTATAGGTGACAAATGGTAAAACCAAGGTTTGGCCTTGCTGGAGGAATTTTATTCACAGCGAACTGTCATGGGGGTCCCATAAATCACCCAACCGCGTAAGGAACGCAAAATCAAGGAACATAACACCGGTATGATGGAAACTAGGGTGGCAAGAGTGGAACAAAACACCAGGCATAAGGCCGAGCCTTCCACCCTTTACCAAGTATATAAGGTGCATTAATTAAACAGGACATATTGTGATATCCCAAAATATCCATTTTCCAACAAGGAACAAACTTCATCTTCACCTGCAACTAGCAACGCTATAAGAGGGGCTGAGCAAAGCGGTCACATAGCCAATCAACGGTTCGCTAGGAAAGGATGGTTAGAGGTTGACATGGCCATATGGGTGGCATGATATAGCAAGTGGTAGGTAACGTAGCATAGGCATAGCAAAAGAAGGAGCATCTAGCAAGCAAAGATAGAACTGATTTCGAGGGTATGGTCATCTTGCCTGCAAGGTTCTTAGAGTTATCGAAGGCTTGATCCTCGTAAGCGTTCTCAACAGGTTCCTCGTTCACGTACTCGTCTCCCGGCTCTATCCAAAGCAAGAACACAAGCAAAGGAACCACAATAAATCACGGTGCGATGCACAAGCAACATGATGCAATACTTGACATGATATGCGAGATGTGGTATGCAATGCATATGCGTGCTCCGAAAGGGAAATGATGAACCAGGCATCAACTTGGCGAACCAAGTATGCCGCTGGAAAGATGAGATGAGTTCGGTTGAAATCGATATAAAGATCACCGGAATCGGATGCACGGTTTGCAAATGAGAAGCAAAACAAGAATGACGTAAATCTGTGCTTAACAGCACAATGCTACTTAGCATGCAACAAGAAACTATGCTACAGCACCCCAACATAAAAACAAAGCATAAGGAAGTGATCTACAGAAGATGCTTAACAAAATAGGAACACTGAGCTACGGCTAAATCACACCATAACAGGTTCAAACAAGTATGGGAAAAGTGCAAAAGATATCAGGTTCACAGACTTAGTGAAAACACTAATATGCCAGAAATTAACATCAGGAAGGCATGTTTAGAACAAGCAAACAACAAGCTACAGGAACTTATAATAGCAAAACAAGACATGGCAGGAATCTACTCAAATCATAGATAAAAAGACCCTTACTGACCATAAGCCAAAAAGGACCATAGGATATGATGGCACCCATGTAAACATAGCAAGTTTCATTATAGATCTCAGCCTTAGCAGAAAAAACTGGACATGGCAAAAACAGATAACAAGTAGGCATGTTCGTGAGCTCGATGCACTCACTACAGAGCATTTCATGATAAACTAAGCATACATCCATCAAGAAGACATGGCATAGAAGCTATACATGGCAAGAACAACATCATAGCATACAAGGATCAACTACAACAACCTTGTAAAAATTGAATATCATATAAACAATCTGCCAGGAAACATTTTGTAGCAAAAGTAGAGCACGAAAATGACATGCTAGACTACTCCATAATTGCCAACAAAGGCATGGATGGATAGAGCACATCCATATGTTAAAAACGCCCTTACTGATCATGCTCAAAATGGGCATAGATCTCTCTGTAACAACATGAACACATGGCATAAAAATAACAGCAGGACATGACATGGTGAAAATACCAAGTCCCTGAAATCAGCAACATTATGATCCCTAGTTTGCATGCTTGTGCTAGTCACCACAGAGATCACAAAAATACATGGCATACACCCCTGTAAAGCTGGCATGGCATAGATCAAAACATATGTAGGGCTCAAGTTCATAAGATGCACACATCAATCATGGTTAAAATGACAAAAGTGCATGTTCTGTTAAGAAACAGAAACTAACATCACATAGCCCTCTTCCAATAGCATTTCGGGCAACAAGATGAGCTCAAATGAAAATGGTGCAATGAGATGAAATGATGTACTTATTGAGACGAACAATTTGGTATGCTACACGCCCAAAACGGAGCCACGGGTGCGAAGATGTGATGCGATGAAGATGCAACAATTTTATGACAGGAAAATGACTTAGACGATTTCGGGGAGAAGAAAGTCAACCGCTGTGGAGATCTGATCCGGGGCGCGCGGTTCGAGGATCGCTGGCCGGAGATGGAGCTCTTTGGAGCTTCGGCGAGGGAGGAGAGGCCGGGGCAGCGGCCGGAGTAGGACGGGACGGCGGCTGGCCGCGGGCGAGATCCGGCGCGGCGGAGGAGCTCGGCGGCGTGCGGTTCGAGCGGCGGGGCGACGGGCACGCGGGGCCGGGCGGCGATGGAGTCCGGCGATGGCGGCGGTGTGGCGGTGGAGATGCGGCGGCGGAGGGCGGCGACGGCGGAGGACTCGGGCGCGGGAGGCAAAGGCGCGGGCCGCGGGGGCCGGGGACGGGCCCCGCGGGCCTGGCGCGGCCGGCGGCGATGTGGGGCGCGGCCCGCCACGTGGCGGCGCCTGATTCGCCGGGGGCGCGGAGGTGGACGTGTCCGGCTCGCCCGGACGTGTCCGGCGGCGGAGGAGGAGCGGGCTAGGGTTTGGGGATCCAGAAATTCGGGGGAGTGCACATATTTATAGGTAGGGGGAGCTAGGAGGCTCCAAATGGAGTGAGGTTTTCGCCCATCCGATCGTGATCCGACGACGGAGAGCATGGAAGTGACTTAGATGGGTTATTGGGCTGTTTTGGAGGGGTGTTGGGCTGCCACCCAAAAGTGGCCTTTGCGGTTACCCGGTTAACCGTTGGAGTATCAAACGAACTCCAAATGACCCGAAACTTGACAGGTGGTCTACCGGTGCTATACCAGGGCCACTTGGAAAGGCTCGGTCCATTCCGAGAACGTTCAACACCCGCAAAGGAAAAAATACAAGAGGGGTGCGCCGGTGCAGGTGGGAGTGTCGGAATGCAAAACGGACAACGGGGAAAATGCTCGGATGCAAGAGGCGAGCACGTATGCAAATGAGATGCACATGATGACATGATATGAGATGCATGACATGAACAAAAAGCAAAACGGAAACAAAACCCAACCACGGAGGGAATATCATAGCACATAGCCGAAAATGGCAAGAGTTGGAGTTACAAATATGGAAAGTTACATCCGGGGTGTTACACCAAGGCTCGCTTCTTTTCTTCAATCCTCAATCGAATCTGCCCCTCGCCCCGAGTTCCAACACCCAGAGTCCCAGATTCGAGCGCCTCGGACCTTAAACAATGTCCGACTCCGACCTACAGGGCCGGTGGATGCCCTCCTCCATCACGTAAGAGGACGTGCTAAAGCTGAGAGAAGCTAGGTACCTGACCTACGAGTCATTTCTACTCCCGAGCCCGGCGAGAGCGTCGTGTTTGTGTCCCGCCTCCGTCGGGGTTTAGGCTTCCCGATGGATCCTTTTGTGAGAGGGCTCATGTTTTACTATGTGTTGGAATTCCACGACTTGGCTCCGGAGTCCATCCTCCACATCTCATCATTCATTGTTGTCTGCGAAGCCTTCCTCCGCACCACCCCTCACTTTGGTTTGTGGCTCAAAACCTTCAACGTGGAGCCGAAGATGATCAAGGGGCATCAAGCAGAGTGCGGCGGGGCGGTTGTCAGCAAGAGGGCCGATGCTCCATGGCCCAAGGGCTCTTTCCAGGAGGAGCTCGGTTTGTGGCAATAGGAGTGGTTCTATATTACCGCTCCCAGGGGCAGCAGGCAGAAGCCGTCGCCCGTCTTTCGCTCGGGCCCTCCACAACGGCTGATGTCATGGGTCAACAAAAGGCTTAACTGGGGGGCCGTCAAAGGACATACCCCTATTGCAGGGCCGGATTTGAGACCTCCAAGAGAGGGAGATCAATCTGGTCGTAGTGATGCAGGTTATGCTGATTCGGCGTCTTCTGCCCTGCAAACGTCGCTCCCTCCGCCTGTGGGAATTCAATCCAGAGGGGCCACGAGCTCTCCAACACTTCATGGGTACGACGCCCGTGGAGATGTACAAATTGTTCTTCGGATCACAAGAAGTCTGTCCGGAATTGACTGAGGATGCCGGCCTAAGCTGCAATCGCCCGGATGCTCAAGTAAGTAGCCCTGTGTCCGGACATACCGTTTGTTTTCGTATTCTTGGATTTTCCTTTTAACCAACCATCCTTTGAACATGAGTGGATAGCACAAGCAAAACTGATACGGTGTCCGGCCCCCCTCCCAGAGACCACGCCGGATCCGGTGTTGGTCAAGATGCTGGAGGTTGCACCTTTAGAGGAGGGCGAAGGGGAAAACAGAGAAACTACCGCCTCTACTAAGGAGGCTTTGGAGAAAGGGGGGATCGAGAATCCCTCCCTCCATGGGGAGAAGAGGACTGCTTCCGAAGACCTGGAGGCTAAGGCCTCAAAGCGGGGGAAGAAATCTTCACCAGGGTTCTACGCCGGGGGAGGCCCCGGCTGCACTATCTCCCCCAAGGAATCAGCCCTCCAACGAGCCGTAAGTAGAAAAAGGGGAGTATTGTAACAAGGGACGTCCCTATTTTTTCTTCTGAGGATAACCGAAGTTTTTACTGTAGTTCGGATCTCCGTCCTTCTCAGCTGAGCACGTCTTCGGGGGACCTTCGTCCGAAGATGATGGAGAGCGAGACGCCTCCATCTGCCGCACCGTCAGGTGGGGCGGACGACCCTGAGGTATCGTCGTGGAGGGTGTCCCTGAGTCCGGCAGGGCCGGAGAGTTCGGCACCAACTGGTGTACGGCCGGGGGAGCTGAAGGATCTGCTCGAGAGGGCATCTATCTCAGAAGGTCACCGTACATTGATGAGTACGGTGATTGAAAGAATTTCGTCCGCTGAGGGCGGGTTGTATGATGCCGTCAGAAGTTTGCTGGCGGGGTTTGAGGTACGTAAAAATGACATACCTTTTGACAGTTTTGCACATAATGTGCGCCATGTATAGATAGTAGCGCCTGAGACTCAGTATGTTGTCGAAAGCGACAGCGTGCCGAGGATCATAATCTCAGGTATTAATTCTCGCCTTTCCTACGTAGGTGGCGGATAGTCCGGTGGCCAGCCGGACTGATGGAGTTGCTGAACTAAAGCGGCAACTCGACGTTGCGGATGCGGACATCGCGCTGGTCAATAAGCGACTTGACGAGTCACAAGGTAGGTTGTTTCTCCGTGGTCACCTAGTAAGGGAGCTGAAGCCCACTCCTTACAACATGTGTGCTTAATGCAGATGGTGCCGCTGCTATGGAGGTCCTTCGGGCAGAGCTTGCTCGAGCTAAGGAGCAGGCCAGAAGGAGTGATGCGGCTGCCTCGAAGGCAGCCGAAGAGCTAGAAGCCGAAAGGGCTGCTCACTGCCGAAGGAGGGAGGAGATGGCCGGAATGGCCGTGAAGCTGAAGGATGTTACCGACTGCTATGAGGTTCTTGAAAAGGAACGCCGAGCGGGGCAAGAATACCTTAAGAAGGCCACCGTCAAAGCCAAGGATGCACGTTCTGCAATGAGGGCTATAAAGGAGGACCTGCGTCAGGCCAGAGACATTGCGGTTGGCAAGCCCTTTCTGCCGCGCAGGAAGTTCACAGATCAGAAGTATGCTCAGCTTGGCCAGCTGTGGGGTCCGGAGGATCCTTATCTGGATTTGGCGGCGAGTGCGGCGGATGCGGTTGTGCACTTCCGAAGCCAAAAGGATCACGAGACGGAAGAGCTTTTTTGGTCTCAATTCCACAGTCCGGAGCATTCACTTCCGTTGACCGATCGGTTGGCTGAGTGGGCTGAGCTAAATTGATTGTCCGGTTTTGCCATGGCGGATGTAGTGGCTCATATGTGGCCGGATAGGCCCAAGCCGAAGAGTTATTTTGGCTTATTACAACAATTCCTTGGGGCGGTGCCACATATCAAGGCGATGAAGCGGTCGGCACGCATAGAGGGTGCACGGATGGCCCTCGCCCGTGTGAAGACATACTGGACGGAGATGGATGCCACCGACGTTGCAACCCGGGGTTCGGACGAGAGCCGGTTACCCGCCGAGCACTATTTTGGGGAAGTCCTGCAGGGTGCTCGTGTAATAGAGTCGCAGTGCTCAAAAAATGTCATGTTCAAATGATCTTTATGATTTGTAAAAGGATATTCATAATATAAGTGCTTTTTATACTTGTGCGTTCAAGTATTGAAATATCTCCTGTGCGGCCATTAGTGTATACTTGTGTATAACCTGAAAGATGGCAGTCTTCGGCTTCAACCCCCACGCACATGGTGCGGGGGTGTTTGCAAAATAGCGCATTTTCACACTTAATCCAACGTTTGGTCCTGTGAAGGAGGTGGTAGCGTAGCAAACGAGGCAACCGGACTATAATGCTTTATCACTTTCACTTAGCCATAGGAGTTCGAAGGTGGGGCTACGATATAGCCCCTAGGGGCACCGCGCTCTCCGAATTCGGGGCGCGTATGTGTCTGACCGGGAAATGGTCCTTCGTCAAAGGGAGGAATTCTAGACATTCCGGTAGTCGATCGAGTGGTTGACCAGTCTCTCGCTGTATCATGACAGTCAGTTTTCGGCTTTCTCTACTGAGGTGCTCACCCGACCGAGCCGGGGCACAATCGCAGTAGTTCTCCTGGTGCCGTGTTAGCCGATGATATGGAACGTAAGGCAGCAAAACACAGGAGCCGGGCAAACCCAACATTTGACCAAAGACATGATTCGGAGCTGATGCATATAAGGCCTAACTCGAGACGCCGAACACTCCCTAAGGTATTCGGTCTTTATGATAACGGGCAGAACAATGCCCTAAGCCCCTAGTGTACAGGTATGGGCGAAAATTTCTGACGCGGCCGATGCCAAAACGCCAGCCTCCTCATCGGTTATGGTGAAAAACCGGGGGATGTGAATCAACAAGAGACAGTACGAAAGGTTTACGCAGGGTCTTAATCTGAAAAGAATCCTTGTGACGGGTCCGTGCTGCACGTCTGCGCCTGTGTCTCCATTGTGCTGTATCCTGGACGGGTGTAGCGCGTTGTTCATCTGTAATAGAGAGGAACTTAGTTTGAATAGGAATTGTGCAATTTTTTTTAATGAAAATAGAGTATGAATGAATGAATAAAGTTGAGCTTTTATTGGCTCCTATTGTTCGTACGCACAGCCCCTTGTGAAGGGGTATGCGGCTAGGGAGCCCCTATTTTATTTATGCCGAACTCGCCTAGCCATATCCGGGGTCTTGAACGACCTTTTAATGAGATGATGCCGCGTGGACCGGGCCATTTAAGTGTAAGAGACGCGTAGTGCGGTGTTGCTTTAAAGCGGGCAAAAGCTTCACGTCCCAATAGTGCTTGATGGCTACTTTTGAATGGGGCGACATGGAAGATTAGCTTTTCGCGACGGAAGTTGTCGGGTGATTTGAACACAACTTCTAGTAGTAAGGAGCCCGTGCACTTGGCGTAAGGGCCTGGCACCACTCCTTTGAAGGAAGTGCGGCTATGGCGAATTTTAGTAGGGTATATCCCCAACTTGCAGATTGTGTCCGGATATAGCAGGTTTAAATCGCTGCCGCCATCCATTAGGACTTGTGTAAATTGTAGTCCGTCGATTATAGGATCCAATATCAGAGCAGTCCATCCTGCGTTTCGAATACTTCTGGAACAATCCAGGTGGTCGAAAGTAATTGGTTTTGACATCCAATCTTGGGATTCCGCTGGGGTGGACCGTGCAACGCGTACTTTAGCGGGTGCCGCACTATTGTTCCGTATTATCACATGAAGTGAGTTTACTGTTTTGACTTCTTGCGGGAAAGTCTTTTGTTTTCCGGCGCTCTGCTGGTGGGGTTCGTCATCGTCCTCACTTGGCGTGTCGAGCCCCTTGTGTTTGGCGTTGAGTCGGCCGGACTGCTTGAAGACCCAACAATCTCGGTGGGTGTGGTTTGCAGGCTTCCCGGGGGTACTGTGGATTTGACATATCCGATCCAAAATTTTGTTTAGGTTGGATAGCTCATCACTGTTGTCCTTAAGAGGCAGTGTTTTGCTGTTCGGTCGAGGGCTTTTGAATCCGGTGTTGACCGCCGTGTTCTTTGGACCATTTTCCTTATTTCGGCGCTGATCTTTTCTGCGTCGTGATTTTCCATTTCCATCTATGATCTCGGATGTACTCGGGTCGCTGGTGCAGCATCTTGCCAGCCAGCTATCTTCCCCCGCGCAACAGCGGGTCATGAGGCTTGTTAGCGCGGCCATTGTTCTTGGCTTTTCCTGGCCGAGGGGTCTGGCGAGCCATTCGTCTCGGACGTTATGTTTAAAAGCTGCTAAGGCTTCGGCGTCCGGATAGTCGACTATTTGGTTCTTTTTAGTGAGGAACCTGTTCCAGAATTTGTGCGCTGACTCTCCGGGCTATTGAGTTATGTGACTTAAATCGTCTGCATCCGGAGGGCGGACATAAGTCCCCTGAAAATTTGCTCTAAACGCGTCCTCGAGCTCTTCCCAACATCCAATGGTGTTTTCTGGGAGGCTTTTGAGCCAATGCCGAGCTGGCCCTTTGAGCTTGAGGGGTAGGTATTTTATGGCGTGGAGATCGTCTCCTCTAGCCATATGTATGTGTAGGATGTAATCCTCAATCCAGACTCCGGGGTCTGTTGTTCCGTCGTATGCCTCTATGTTTACGGGCTTGAATCCCGCTGGAAATTCATGATCCAGCACCTCATCGGTGAAACATAGTGGGTGTGTGGCGCCCCTGTATTTAGGTGTGCTGTTATCTTCGAACACTCGGCGTGTTGTGTTGCTTCCTGTGGCCCTCTTTTTTGGCCCATAAATGGACCTGACCGGGCCATCCTTTTTGCGAGCATCTTTATGTGTGTCATGTGCCAGCTTGTGTGTGGCGCCGCTTGCCGCTCTTGGCCTGTCATCTGGTCGTCTATCGGGCCAGGCGGCCTTTTTGCTTTTTCATTGTGGTGGCTCTACGGCCTCCTCGTCGAATTCAGGCAGCAGCTTGCGCTTCGGGTAGCTCTTTGCTTGGTGACTATTGCCGTATTCGTCTGCGATTTTGAGTACTTTTCTCCACCTCATTCTGAGTACGTCTTCCGCTGTTTTGAGAATCTGTTTCTGCTTCTTCAAACTTCTTGCAGTGGCGACGAGCCTTTTGTGAAGGTTCTTATGCTCCGGTGATGTGTCCGGCGTGAGATCGTCTGGACTGTTGTTTTCCCCGAGGATCGGTTGATTGTCCGATTCATCTTGTTCGGATGGTTGCTTCGTTGCATGTTCGTCGTCCACTGGTTTACCCTGCTCTACGGCTGGGTCATTATGGGTGTTGTTGTTATCGAGGCGGGACTTCGGGCGGCGCTTGCGTCGCCGTTTTGGTTGTTTTTCGGGGGAATTATCCTTCACCGCGTCCCGTTGTTCCTCGCTATCGCTTCCTTTTGGTGTGTCCACCATGTATATGTCATGAGTTGAGGTGGCTTTCCAGTGCCCAGTAGGCGCTGATTCTTGGTCGTCTCCAGCATCATCGTTCATACCGTCGATGTCTTCGGAGTTGAAGTCCAGCATGTCGGTTAGATCGTCGACAGTTGCTATAAAGTGGGTGGTGGGTGGGCTTTGAATTTCTTTGTCGTCTGAATCCCAACTCTCCTGACCGCAGTCCGGCCAGGGCTCTCCTGATAACGAGAGATACTTCAGCGAATTCAGGATGTCGCCAAAGGGCGAGTGCTGAAAGATGTTTGCGGCGGTGAACTCCATGATCTACGCCCAATCGGATTCGATTGGTAGGGGCGCAGGAGGTTCGGAGTATGGCGAGGAGTCCGGCACCTCGGAGTCACGAGCTTTACAAGGGACAAGGTCAGTATTCGGCTCCATCACCGTAGAGGTTGCAGCCCCCGAGGTGGTGTCTAGCCACCCGTCCTCGATCTGCGCGGTCGGCTCCGAACTAAGGTCGGAGCGGACTCATCTGCGGCCTCGAGGGCACTGTCCGGCAGCAGAGCTAAATCATGCCCATCGTGACAGTGCGGCGCGCTCGGCTGTGGCTCGAATCCTTCGAAGATCAAGTCTCCGCGGATGTCAGCCGTGAAGTTTAGACTTCCAAATCTGACCTGACGGCCAGGGGCATAACTTTCGATGTGCTCCAGATGGCCAAGCGAATTGGCCCGCAGTGCAAAGCCGCCGAATACGAAGATCTGTTCGGGCAGAAAAGTCTCGCCTTGGACTGCGTTGTTGATGATGATCGAAGGAGCCATCAAGCCTATCAGTGATGACACAGAGGAACTCTCAATGAAAGCACCAATGTCAGTGCAAAAACCGGCGGATCTCGGGTAGGGGTTCCCGAACTGTGCGTCTAGGCGGATGGTAACAGGAGACAAGGGACACGATGTTTTTTCCCAGGTTCGGGCCTTCTCGATGGAGGTAAAACCCTACTCCTGCTTGATTAATATTGATGATATGGGTAGTACAAGAGTGTATCTACCACGAGATCAAGGAGGCTAAACCCTAGAAGCTAGCCTATGGTATGATTGTTGTAAATGGTTGTTCGTCCTACGGACTAAAATCCTCCGGTTTATATAGACATCGGAGAGGGCTAGGGTTACACAGAGTCGGTTACAATGGTAGGAGATCTACATGTCCGTATTGCCAAGCTTGCCTTCCACGCCAAGGAAAGTCCCATCCGGACACGGGACGAAGTCTTCAATCTTGTATCTTCATAGTCTTGGAGTCCGGCCGATGATGATAGTCCGGCTATCCGGACACCCCTAGTCTAGGACTCCCTCAATAGCAAAGATGTCATCCAACCGCAGGACGGTCGTACCCCCAATGTCACCATCCACAAAGCCCTTGCCCTCTGGCACCTTGGCCACGAAAACCTGGTATGCCACATCATTCTCTCTGAGACGCCGCTTCTCTTGATCTCCTGTAATGGGACCGAGTTCTGCTCACAGACCGCCTTCTTGAGCGTGTTGGGGCTGATAATATTTCGCACCTCAGCTATCTGAGGCTCGGTGAAGGCGGGAGCTGGAGGCGTCTCCTGAGAATTGAACGCCAGATGACGCCTGTTGCAATTGGATTTCTCCGCCATACCAGCTAGATCGCGGTCGTCTTGGTTGGGTTCTTGAGAAAGAGGCCCACAGAACTCGTCAGCGTACCCGTGTTCGGCAAAGTACTTATCGACATTAGTAAATGTACCATCGTCGTTGTCGTTGTCGTCCGGATCCTGTGCCATATGCATGTCCGGATCCTGTGCCATAGGGATGTCCGGCAGGTTCGGTAGTGTTGCGGCGTTCTTGCCATGACTTGGCGCCGGCACGACTGGCGGTCTTGTCTGTGGGGTGGTGTCCCCCGCCCCCAAACGAATCTGGCTCTTCGGCCAAAGCAGGGGCCAGCTTATATTGGCGCTGAGGGTCATCTCATCTTCTTCGTCGGCCCCAGCGGGTCGAATCGGAGGTAGCAGCTCGTCACAGCCTGGCAGCACCCGAACCACTTGAACCCTATACATTGTGGGTGGCATCGGATTACTGTGGAACATGGGGTTGCCCGGTTGAACGATTCTGCCCTTGGCAACATCGACCAACTCGCAGCCCACGAAGTGCAGAAGAGTGCAAGGAACGTCGGCGGCGCCTTGTGAAAACATGTAGGGCATTAGGGATGCCCAGTCAAAGGCAAGGAGATGAAGTCATCGGCCGAGAGGCTTAGTTACCGTGATGCCGTCGAGCTCGGCTAATGTCGAGGCACCGCCAACGGCGGGCGTGCAACTGACGGAGGGGCCGCTTGCTGGCGAGGTGCCGGCCGGCGTACAACCGGTGCATTAATCTCCAATGCCTGTGCCGGTGCCGGAGACACGAATATCGCCTCTGCCGGAGACACCAATGGCGCCGCCGGAGACACCAATGGTGCCGCATGCGCGTTGTGCGAGTTCTGGCCATGAAGCTGGGAACCGGGGGACGCCCCTGTTGGCCGCCCGCAATCCACGTCGTCAGCCCATGAATCAACGTAGGCACCACGGCGTTGAGCTTCGTTCCCAGTTGTTGTTCCACTTGCTCTTGGACAGGCTCCGGAATCCGTGCCACTTGTGCCTTGAGTGCTTCAACCTCGCATGACTAGCTTTCCGAACTGGTCTTTTTCTCCTTTCGCCCACCAGCGGTATAGTATGACGACCATTTTGTGGACAAGCCTTTGCCGGCCACACGACCAGCTGACGTCGGCTTACTGAGCTTATCCTTGTTTTTCATTACGTTCAACGCCCTATTTAAAGGGTTGTCGAAAGGGGAGCTCTGAGACGACCCCGCGCTACTGCTTTCAGTGTCCTGCGGAAGGAATGTGAACCATTTAGAAATATTGGGGATTAATTAGAATGCAACCATATGGAGCTAATTACGCGAGGGTGTATTCCTTACCAGAACAAGCTCGAGCGCCCGAATCTTCGGATCCGTGGTAAGCTCCTTTGTTACCGGGTCCTCCTTGCACTGGGACCTGAGAAAGTCCCTGGTCTGCTTGTCACGGTATTTCTCGAAGCGGGACGGTAGGCCTTGCTCGGCACGCTCTGTGTCCTCCTTGTCCCACATAGGCTCCGCCACTTTGTAACCGCCGGGACCGAGTTGGTGGAACCCTAAGTTCAACTTCCGCATTTCTTTCCCCCACTGACTTGATTCGGAGGATGCGCTGCTCTCACACTTGATCTTGAACTCCTTGTACTCATCTTCGCTCATCAAAGGATATTTCGCCTTGATCTTGTCATAACTACCACCTTTGTCAATCATTGCCTTCACCGTGCTTCTCCAAGTAGACAGGGTCGTGCTCATCCTCGTGAGGGCGGTACTGTTCACTTTATTCCCTAAGAGGCGTGTGTTTGGAAACTCGGTGGGAAACTTGTATCATTCATGCAGCTTCATGAAGAGGAGGCTGCGCAAATTCCCATGGTCCTTATGCCTTAGGTTCTCGGTGTTGATCGAGACGGTGCTCCGGAGAATGCACCCGAGCTGAACCGAGTACCCCTTGACTACTTGTTTGGGCGCCATCTGATTCCCGTCGGAGTCCACTTCAGTAAATTCCTCCCTGACAGTGCCGAGCACGCTCGGGCGCTGGTCCTTCCGTTGCCGCTTCGGTTGGCTGCCATCTGTGCGTGCGCGGCCATCATCAGTGGTGGCATCCTCGGCAGCGCCATCAGTGGTGTCATCCCCAATGCCACTAGGCGTTGTGTAGTCAGGATCGGTGTCTTCCATGGCGTCCTCATAGCGGTGATGTTCTTTCTCCATCTCTTAGGATAGCTCCCAGAATTGCTTGCCGCCCGAACCGCCGGCCTCATCGTTGTGGGCCATGTTTCGCTCTAAATAGGAAAAAAGTTTGGTCAAAAAGTTGGTTATTGTCAAGGAACAAGATCATGGTCTCATCATTTAGGGTTTGTCGACACCGAGGCATCCTAAAAGCTAAGCTTTTATCATTTAGGGTTTGTCGATGCCGAGGCACCCTAAAAGCCTAAGCGTACATCATTTAGGTTCTCATCGACACCGAGGCATCCGGGGCAGCCGAGTTAAGTTTTCATCATTCAGGGTTTATCGATGCCGAGGCACCCTAGGTTGGGCCTAATCACTTGGCACTAATCACTTGTCTCTATTGCCACCTGCTATGTTGGGTTTATCATCTAGGGTTTATCGATGCTAAGGAGAATTCTAAGTTGGGCCTAATGACTTGGCTCTATTGCCACCTATGGTTTAATGCAGCAAGAATGGCGGGGCAGTTGATCCTACTTAACTAAGTACTAAGATACCCTGGCCCATGCATTAGTCGCAAGTACCCCATATGTCCTATTTTTAGCAAAGTCATGCTAAAATTCACGGAAAATTTTAGCATGATCTTTGCTGAAAATAGGACATATGGAGTACCTGAATTTGCTGGAATGGAAGTTAATCGACATTCCGGTAAACTCAAGGGCCTCTCGGGGTACCTTCAATATCATCACGACACAATGGTCGGAGACAAAACCCAGCAAACTAGCAAGATGATCACAAATTGTTTTCTGTAAAAGATGATCATCATCTTTACAAGTCTTTCTCAATGTGATCACAAGTAATTCAGAGGCATCACAAGTAATTCATAGCAAAGAAACGGCTTAATCCATGTCTCAGCTTATCAACAGTCATTACTTGTCAAAGGCAGAAGAAGGAACAAATTATTTGTGACATAGTTACAAATGATGACAGAATAAAGCAAACACCCTAGACTAGCCTAAAAACAAGTGAAGTTTCACCCATATAAGAACAAGTGAATTCTAGTCACATTGAATCTGAAAGAGAATGCAAAATGCTACTTGGTATTTTCAATCTAGATACTGCATGAATAGTGTTGGAATCTTGGTAATACACTAGTTCCAGAAGAAGTAGACAGACATATACATCCATCTAATTCTAAAGGAAGTAGACAGAAATATACAAGAACCATCTAGCTTCCAAACATATATCCAGAGGACTTGAGGACTCTTTAGTCCAAACAATACATGAACAGCTGCCGATATGCTTTTCTACAGACAAAATCTCTTGTCGTAAACGGAAGACGGGAAACATCAAAACTAGCAGAAGCATACCAAATGTGCATATAGCTAAAATGTTATCACTGTCCCTCCCCATAGCAAGAATGTTAATATGTTATCACTAAAATGTAAGAACAATCAATCTATTTAATATGTTATCACTGTCCCTCCCCATAGCAAGAATCACTCACTAGAGTTATTCCTCCACATAGTGGTCTATATTTCAAACAATTTGTTATAGTCAGTGGCCAAAATTGCACATATGTTGCACCTCCAACGCCTAGGTCGGGAGCCACTCTGCTGCTGGCACGTCGGGAGCATCCAATTTTGAGATCCACTGTTAAACTGAAATGCTACACAGTTCCATAGAGATCCACTGTTAAACTGGAATGCTACAGTTTCAGAGAAGAGAAGAGAATGACACAATACTACTAGTCCCAGTTCTAGTACTCCACAGATTTGAGACAATATTTGACTGAATTACTAAATGACCATAAACACAATTTCAGGATAAACTGCCAACAAAAACACATGGAGTACTTGACACAGTACTTGCCATAGTACTTGCCAGACTAGAAAAAAGTCAGCAATGCCAAGAACTCTGAGACCTAATCGGATTTTCGCGTTCGATTTTTTCCTCCTGACTGATGATCTAAATGACTACGGCCCAATGGCCTCTAAGACCCGATGCGGTCATGGTGCAGTGAGCATGCCTGAGCGGGGCCAGGGGCCGAGGGGAGCTCACCGAGAGGAAGATGATGGCGAGCTCGTGCGGGGCCGGGGTTGACGAGGTGACGTGGATCGACGGTGAGGCCGCGGTGGCAGGAGGTGGAAGAAGGCGCAGACGCCGTAGATGATGGAGGCGTCGGTGTCGTAGAGGCGCCGGAGACCTTGCCCTACGAGACAGAGAAGGGGCCGTCAGCTGTGCAGGCGGGGGGCAAGGGGAGGAGGAGGAGGGGCAAGGGGAGGAGGAGGGTCGGGGGGCGTACGGTGTTGCGTCGCTACTCGGCGTCGACCACGAGGAGGAAGGCGGGGGTGGAGTCCGGTGGGGGTCGGGGCGGTGGGGGTGGGGGCGCGGGGGCGGCGGGGGTGGAGTCCGGTGAGGGTCGAGGCGGCGGGGGTGGGGGCGCGGGGGTGCGGGGGTGGCGGGGGTGGAGTTCGGCGAGGGTTGGGGCGGCGGCGTCGTGGGTCGGGGCAGCGCGCGGGTGGATCTCGTGGCGAGGGAGAGAGGGTCGAAGGGGATATGGCGAGGGAGAGGGAGGAATTAGCTAGGGGGGAAGCTTACTAATGGCGCACCATCCGTCGGTGCGCCATTAGAAATCTTTTTTTAATAGGAATGGCGCACCCCCCGTCGGTTCGCCATTAGAAATCTTTTTTTTAGATAGCAATGGCGCACCAACGGGCCGGTGCGCCATTAGTATGTTTTTTTAAATGAATATGAATATGAAACAGTAATATTTTTTATAAAAATAGTAATAATTGTTGTTTAATAACAATTGTAGTCTACACTTTTTTATTATTATTTTTTAGAAAATGAATATGAATATGAAACAGTAATATTTTTTATAAAAACAGTAATAATTTTTTAAAAATATCCAAATTTGTTACTTCAAAATATCATCGGCGGCGGCGGTGGAGCGGTGGAGGGTGCGGGGGGCCGGGTGCTCCTCGGCAGAAGTGTAGCGGGGGAGGGTGCGGTGGGTCGTCGGCGGCGGTGGAGCTAGCGGTGGAGGGTGCGGGTGGGATCGAGATCGAGATGGAGGGGGGATAGCGATCGAGATGGAGGGGGATCGAGATCGAGATGGAGGGGGAATCGAGATCGAGATGGAGGGGGATCGAGATCGAGTGTCCTCATGAATTCAAAAAGTGCCCATGAAATTTAAAAATATTCATGATATCAAAAAGTGCCCACGAAATACAATCGAGAAATGAAGACTACGATTTAAATACAATCGATCTTAGCTAGCTATCTGTTCACAATCTTCTTGCCCTTCTTTTTCGCAAATGGAGTTCTTCTTTGGAACGGACGTCCTTTAGGTAGGGTGGTCCTGCTTCTGCTTATGGTGTGTGGTGCTACTTCATCATCGTCATCATGTTCGATCTTTGGGTCGCCGTACTTGTCGAAGTCTTGCTCATTGGCTACTCCATCCATTCCGATGATCTTCCTTTTGCCTCTCCTCACGACAACACGACTAGGCTTTGACGGGTCGGTAATGAAGAAGCATTGGTCCACTTGGGAAGCCAGTACCCATGGCTCATTTTTCACGGTGACGTTTGCGTCCGCGGTCTTGGATTTGGCTTCGGGTATAACCATGGTGGTGAAATACCGGTCTTCTTTTAGGACGCTATTGGCCCATCTGACACGGAACATCGGGACCTTCTCTCCAGCGTAACTCAGCTCCCAGATCTCCTTGATCCTTTCGTAGTATCTGTCCTTGTCATTACCGGTGTAGGATTCCATTGTTACCCCGGAGTTCTGACAACCATCACTCTTCATGTCCTTGTTCTCGGTGTAGAATGTGTAGCCGTTGATATCGTACGCCTAATAGGTCATCAGGTTGTGCTCGGCACCCTGTGACAAGGTGAATATGAGTTGTTCTTCCGTGGAAGAATCCTCATGTAAAGGGTACGACAGAAGCTTCTGCTTGAACCAACGCGTGAAACATGAGTTCTGCTCTTTGATTATATCTCCGTTCGTCCTCTGTTGGCCTCGGTCATTGTACGTCTTCTCAATAAAGGTTTTGTGCTCTACCACCCAAGGATCGACCACGTCTATGTGTTGTAGCGCGACTAGGTTTGCTCTTTCAAAGTCGGCGAGTCGACCCTCGAAGTCGACCTGCATTTCGTGGCGACCCTCACGGTGACCCCATCCAGCGAGCCTGGCGAGGTGCCTGTTGACGGGCAGACCAACGGGGTCCTCGATGCCTAGATAATTCGTGAAGTAGGAGATGCACTCTTCGGTCAGAAAGCCCCTGGCTATACTTCCCTCTGGACGTGACGTGTTGCGAACGTATACTTTGATGACACCATTCATCCTTTTGAACGGCATCATGCTGTGCAGGAATGTCGGCCCGAGTTGGATGATATCCTCCATGATATGGACCAGCAGATGCACCATAACGTCAAAGAATGCGGGCGGGAAGTACATCTCAAGCTCGCATAGTATCACCACGATCTCTTCCTGTAGCCTTCTGAGTTGCCTCACACCAATCGACTTCCGAGAGATGACGTCGAAAAAGTTGCATAGGCCAAATAGCATTTCACGGATATGCGTGTCCATGATCCCACGGATTGCAACTGGAAGTATCTGCGTCATCAGCACGTGACAGTCGTGAGACTTCATCCCGCTGAACTTCTGCTTCGCTGGGTCTAGGTATCTGCTTATCTTCCCCGCGTAACCGTAAGGAAGTTTTACTCCTACGAGGCAGGTGAAAAACTGCTCGATCTCCTCCTGACATAGAGTGAAGCATGCGGGAGGGTAGTCATTTCTGGTCTTCTTGGCCTTTTTGCCTTTGTGACGAATTTCTGTGTACTGCTTCGCCTCATCATCATCCTCATCATCATTAGCGTGAAGCTCCTGCCTGATGCACATTGATTTCAAGTCTGCCCTTGCTTTCGGCCCATCTTTGGTCCTCTCTGGCATGTTGAGCAGGGTACCAAGTAGACTCTCCCACACGTTCTTCGTCATATGCATGGCATCAAGGCTGTGAGGCACACGGTGGATCTTCCAGTATGGCAAGTCCCAGAAAACAGACCTCGTTTTCCATACCTTCAGCAGCGGCTCTAGCACCTTTCGCTTCTTTCCCGGCTCTGGCGCCTTTTGCTTCTTTCCCAGCAATGGGCAATTCCAATTTTTCAACATCTCGTCTATTTCCTCGCCGCTCCTCGTACGCGGGCGTCTTCGGGGTTCGGTTTCACCATCGAACAGATGCTTGCGTTTCCTCCACGGGTCATCGTCGCGAAGCCACCTTCGATGTCCCATGAACACGGTTTTTGAAGACCCGGGATCTCTATCTAGCTAGCGATACGTTGTGTCATCCATGCACCTTACGCATCCAGAAAATCCGTGGACTACCTGCCCCGCGAGATATCCGTAACCGAGATAGTCGTGCACCGTCGTGAGCAGTGCGGCTCTCATAGGGAAATATTCGTTCTCTGCTGCGTCCCACGTATTGGCTGGCGTTTTCCACAACGTGTCTAGCTCCTCTTTCAGCAGCCCCAGATACAGATTGATGTCGTTCCCTGGTTGTTTCGGCCCTTCAATTAGCATACTCATGTGAATGTACTTCCACTTCATGCACAACCAGGGGGAAGGTTGTACATCCACACAAACACATGCCAGGTGCTATGTGTACTTCTCTGGCTGCCAAACGGATTGACTCCATCGGTGCTCGCGCCCAGCACGATGTTCCTAGGATCCTTCCCAAATTCTGGGTATTCGAAGTTCAACGCTTGCCACTGGCTCGCATCCTTAGGGTGACTCAGCATCTTGTCTTTTTTATTTATCTCCGGATCATTTCCGTCATCTTCCCGCTTCTTCTCCTCCCTATCCGCGTGCCAACGTAGGAGCTTTGCTACCTTAGGGTCCGCGAAATACCGCTGCAGACGAGCAGTGATCGGAAAGTACCACAACGATTTTCGAAGAGCTTTCTTCCTCTTCTTGTATCGAGTGACGCCGCACACCGGACATATGGTAGACTCCACGTGCTCGTCCCGATAAATGATGCAATTGTTCATGCACACATGGTATTTCACGTGCGCTAAATCCAGAGGACACACGATTTTCTTCGCCTCCTCGAAACTGGTCGCGCACTTGTTCCCCTTGGGAAGACGTTCGTGCCAGAATGACATGTTCTCATCGAAGCATGCGTCGGTCATTTTGTGTTTTACCTTCATCTGCAGAGCCACGAGTGTTACTTTTAGGCGAGTATCCTTGGGCCTGCATCCTTCATACAATGGAGTAACCGGGTCTATCTCCTGTTGATCCAGCTTGGCTTTCTCTCGGGCGGCAGCTCTTGCGTTATCCGTCTGCTTGAGAAGCAGCTCTTGAATATGAGGGTCCTGCACCCAGGCTCCATCGTCGTCTGCTCCGGCATCTTCATCTTCTTGATCATGCCCTTCGTCTTGATCTTCCTCATCATCATGTCCGGCATCTTCTACATGATGACTATGTACAGCATCACCGTCGTGATCATCTCCTAGAGATTCTTCGTCTTTTCGCCCGCCCTCGCGGCGGTGGTTGTCTTGTTGCCCTTCCTCATTTCTTGCCCGGCCCCCATGAATGACTTCATAGTCATCGTCATCACCTTGCCACCGATAGCCATCCATGAAACCACGCAAGAGCAGGTGGTCCCGCACCTGCCCGGAATCTGGGTCCGCAATAAGGCTCTTCAGCTTACATCTTCCACACGGACATCTTATCTCCGTCTCGTTCTTTTGAAGCATCTCAGCCTTCACGGAGCTCAAAAACCTATTCACGATGCCTTTGGTCATCATGCGGACCATGGTCGCCTACGGGGTAGAGCAAAACGATATTTTAGAACCAAGAAAAAATTTGGCATGACCTTCCCTAAAAATAGGACCAAAAAGAATGCATAGTGCCAAAATTCTCGCCGAAACGGAAATGAATCAACATTCCGGCAAAATATTGGCAACTATCGCATTTCAAATACCGGTACCTGCAAACACAAACATATATGCAACACCACAAACATATGCAACACCACAAACATACATAGATCTAGCTAGGCCACAAAAAGTGCATGTGCACGTTGTTGGAGCGAGCTAGGGAGAAAAAAAGTAGATCTACAACATGAAGATAGCTTTCCCCTTACTTACCTATCAAAAAACGTAATTTCACCACTTAATTTTGATGAATCTATGGTGCAAATGAGGTGAGGAGGAGGAGGCAGACGACAAGCTTGGAGAAGGAGGTGGAGGGAATGAAGTGGGGAAAGTGAGTGGGTAGGTGTGGCTGTCCAAAATATCTTGTTGGTCCCAGGTTACTAATGGCGCACCACCTGCAAATGCGCCATTAGTAACCCTGGTTACTAATGGCGCACCTGCAGGTGGTGCGCCATTAGTAGTTTTGCAAAAAAGTAATATATATATATATATATATATATATATACTAATGGCGCACCATGGCATAGTGCGCCATTACTAGTTAGAACTAGTAATGGTGCCCTTCGCTCGGATGCGCCATCAGTATCTTTGGAAAAATGAAAAAAAAATTGTTACTAGTGGCGCACCTAGTGTCTGGTGCGCCATTAGTGTCTTCCACACTAATGGCGCATCGCCAAATGGTGCTCCATTAGTATATAGTAGTGGCGCACCACTTCTCTGGTGCGCCATTAGTGTCAATTTCATCTATAGCCCTTTTCCTAGTAATGTGGCCTGGCACTGTGCCGGCCCAGCTGACTGGGCCAGTGCCAGTCGTCTCCCTCCTCCTGCCTGTCGGACGGGGCGCGTGCCTGCCGCGCATGCGTATTTGGTACAGCACGCAGCAGCCTGCCTGGCTTCCGCTAGCCAGCGTGATGCCATGGCTCACATCCCTGCTGTCGTCTGGATCCGTTTAATCCCCTCACTCTTCCCCTTGACTCTTCCTCCCTCTCTCCCGTGATGACCGACGCAGCCACAATAGTCCCGCCCCTCACCGACGTAGCCACCATGCACCTCGCGCTCAACTGAACGGCCCACGGGCTCCGCCCTGACCCCCTCATCCTCTCTGTCGGCTCACACGACTGGAAAAGCCCCGACTGGCCGTCCTCAACCTCATCTTCTTCCTCGGCAACAGGAGATCGCCGCCAGGATTCCGACGTCGTCAAGCCTTCCCCGAGCTTTCTGACGATGCCCTCGAGGTCGTTGTGAGCTCCGCCGCCTTTACCTAACCACCGGACTCCAGCAGTCGCACAACACGTGGCTCCTCACTGCCGAGGCCAAAGCCACCGAAGCTCGCGCGTGCGCACATCACCGTGTTCGCTGCAGCCCTAGGAGCCGAACGCACTCACCCACTCGAACCGTCATGCCCGTAGTGCCAATCCCGAGCTTGCCCGAGCTCCGACCGCCGTACACGAGTTCGCCGGCGATGTTCGGGGCCACCGCAGCCTATCCCGCTCGCTCCGTTGGATGCGCGAGAGCCTGGGCTACGCGTAGAGCCTCTCTGCCGCGTGTTTGGTCGCCCGTGGCCGTTTTTCGGGTCGTGCCACCGCGTTCTGCCTCGCTGGCGGCCTTAAGTCCGACAAAACACCGGTTAGCACTAACCAAATGACCCCATGTGTTGCTGAGACGTGGGCCCTAGCACCTTCTAACTTTGGTTAAGTTTATAATTAAACTTAATTAACCCACTGACTCGCTGACGTGTGGGACCAACGCCTCAGGTTTGACCGCGGTCAGCTGTGTTGACCGGATGACCTCATCTTGACGTCATGCTGACACTTTAACTATTTCTGAAATTAGAATAAATCATAAAAGGTTTAGAAAATTCCAGAAAATGCCCAAAACTTCAAAAATTCATAGAAAATAATCTATAACTCCAGATGAAATATTTATATATGAAAAATGTTTAGAAAAATCCAAAGAATGTGTTTATGGCATTTGCATGCATGTTAGAGCAACTTATGTCCTCTGTTTAGGACAATTCAATTAAATAGCATTTAAGAAAGCACATTTGGAGTTTGAATTTGAACCTAGTTTTCAAAACAACTCCATTTAACTTGTTGCTAGTTGCATTAGCTCAATCAACAGCATATTGCCATGTCACATTCATGCATCATATTGTTACATGGCCTTGATTGTGTTTCTTCTTTGTTTGTCTGTAGTTGTTCCTTCTCAATAGACATGTTCCGACGATGTGATCAATGACTCCGATGAAGAACAATACTATTTTCAGAAGTGCAAGGCAAGCAAAACCCCTTGTTCATTCTGATACAGTCCCACTCTCTCGCTCCTGCTCTCTTTTACTGCATTAGTACAATAATGATTCATATGTTACTTGCTACGGTAGGTGAACCCCTTTTCCTCTGCATGACCTGTCATTGCCACAGTAAATAGAGGAAACCCACTAGTATGAGTAGGAGTTGTTTGAGCCTTGATGTGCCTACTCATTCATGATTGTTGTCATGCCTGCTACTGCTTAGAGTTGACTCAGGTCTAATTCATCAGGGATTAGTTGTAAAGTTGTGAACATGTCCTACTGTGTGTGAGCTAAGTGTGTGAATATGATTTGGTAGCGGTGAGAGGCCATGTAGGAGTACATGGTGGGTTGTCTCATTGAAACTGTCCTCAGGAACTGAGTTACGTGTCTGTGATCCAAGACAGTTACTACCACACATTGGGCTCCGCGCAGTCCAAGCTCTCTCGACTTATTAATCAACTCGATCTCTGTCCAGGAGTTGCACCTAGTTTCTGGTGTTTGTAGGTAGTGCTAGTAGTCTACCATGTGGCACCCGGTACAGGTGGGCTTGGGACAGACTAGGTGCAATGGCACGGTGTACGAAGTGGCACCCGGATGATGGGCTTGGGAAACCTGCTCACATCATTTGGAAGCGACACCCCGGCAAGATCTCCTTGCGGATGGAACTCGAATAGGTGATAAACCTGGACTAGAGACTTGTGTGGTTAGTCAGGTCATGGCCGACACCCTCGCCAGGCTTCAGGTTGAAGGTTGCCGAGATACTTGACGTGTACATGGCGGTAAGTAGCGAGATAGTGTGTGAAGAAGTACACCCCTGCAGGGTTAACATTATCTATTCGAATAGCTGTGTTTGCGGAAAAGGACCACTTGGTTGCTTATGCAGCTCATAGACAAGTGAAAGTGGATACTCTATAATGCGCAAGATAAGCATGAGTGCTATGGATGGTGTTCTCGTAGGTGTCACCCGTGGGAATACCGTGCGTGAGGCCGCAAAGTGATATGATGTGTTACATGCTAGATTGGTGTGACTTAGGATCGGGGTCCTGACATCCAACAAACCTCCATCCGCCCTGAAGACTATTCCACTTATCTGGCTATTCACAGTCTGGGGGTTGGATATGGTTGGACCCTTCAAGACCGGTAGAAGTGGTTTCACTCATTTGCTCGTGGCAGTCGAAAAATTCACCAAATGGATCGAAGCCAAACCTACAAAGAACCTTGACTCAAGCACTGGCATCAGTTTCATCAAGGAGTTGATATTCTGTTATGGAGTCCCTCACAGCATTATCATAGATAACGGCTCCAACTTTCATTCTGATGAGTTCAGGGTGTTTTGTGCTTCCCAAGGCACTCGGGTAGACTACGCATCTGTTGCGTACCCGCAACCGAATGGGCAAGCAGAAAGGGCTAATGGTTTGACCCTTCAAGGGCTGAAACCCTGACTGATGTGCGACCTCAAGCACGCTGTTGGGGCTTGGGTGACTGAGTTGCCATCCGTCTTATGAGGATTGAGAACAACTCCAAACCGGTCGAATAACCGAACCCTTTCTTCACGGTGTATGGTGTCGAAGCTGTGCTTCCGAGTGACTTGCTACACAATGCTCCTCGAGTGGAACTCTTCTCATAAGCTGAAGCAGAACAGGCACACCAGGATGCAGTTGATCTCCTGGATGAGGAACGTGAGATGGCTCTGATCTGGTCGACCATCTACCAACAAGACCTGTGTCGATTCCATGCCCGTAATGTCAGAGGTTGAGCATTCCAGGAAGGAGACCTTGTGCTCCGAGTGCATCAGAAATGACCTCACAAGCTCGCTCTGGCCTGGGAAGGTCCCTTCCGAATCACCAAGGTGCTCCACAACGGGGCATATCACATCTACAACGTAGCCAAGAAAGAAGACGAGCCGCGCTCACGGAATGCAGAGCTGCTTCGCCGGTTCTATACCTAAACCACTCGGATCGACGAGTTGTAATAAGAATCTTTCGGTTTTCTTATAATAGACAGGATTTTTGCAGTATCTTAATAATTTTTTCCCATAAACACATGTGTTCAAATCCCCCAGTGGGTGGCTTAGCCGCGAACCTAATTTTCCCAAGTTTCGAAACCACTCCGAGTGAAGAGCAACCCTCTCACTCGGGGGCTTAGCCGCGAACCTGATTCGCCTAAGTTTCAAAACCGCACTGAGTGAAGAGAAACCCTCTCACTCGGGGGCTTAGCCGCGAACCTACTTCGCCGAAGTTTCAATACCACTCCGAGTGAAGAGCAACCCTCTCACTCGGGGGCTTAGCCGCGAACCTGATTCACCTATGTTATAAAACCACTCCGAGTGAAGAGCAACCCTCTCTCTTGACGGCTTATCTGCGAGCCTGCTTCGCGTAAGTTTCAGAACCACTCTGAGTGAAGAGCAACCCTCTCACTCAGGGGCTTAGCCGCGAAACTGATTTGCCAAAGTTTCAAAACCACTCCAAGTGAAGAGAAACCCTCTCACTCGGGGGTTTAGCCGCGAACCTGATTCGCCTAAGTTTCAAAACCACTTCGAGTGAAGAGCAACCCTCTCACTCGGGGGCTAAGCTGCGACCCTGTACTCGCCTAAGTTAAAAAACCACACCACTGGAGGGCAATCCTACCACTCGGGGGCTTAGCTGTGACCCCATACTCGCCTAAGTTAATAACCTACTCCGAATGGAGAGCAATCCTCCCACTCTGGGGCATAGCTACGACCCCGTACTTGCCTAAGTTAAAAAAACACTCCGAGAGGAGAGCAAGCCTCCCACTCGAGGGCTTAGATGCGACCCCATACTCGCCTAAGTTAAAATACTATTCTGAGTGGAGAGAAATCCTCTCACTCGGAGGCTTAGCTGCGACCCCGTACTCTCCTCATATAAAAGACCATTCCGAGTGAAGAGCAACCCTCTCACTCGGGGACTTAGCTGCAACACCGTACTCGCCTAAGTTGCAAAGATCCTCTGAGCTGCATCACAAGTACAACGTCCGCTCCATCCTGATCCGCAAGGACGACGAGGTGCCAACAAAACGCGGCCTCGGAGCTGCATCACAAGTACAACGTGTATTCTGAGTCAAAAGTCAAGTTCCTCTCAGAATTAAAAAAGATCTAAAAGTGGTAAAGGCAAAGCCACCATATTCAAGAAAAAACCAAGTTCTGATAAACCCAGCAAAGTTTAGAACCACAGGCAGAAGTACTTAAGCATCAGGCATGGAAGAGTTTAACGGTTATAAAATCACTCAACATTGCGAGGAAAATAAAGGTGAGGCATAAAGTTTGTTCACTCGGCAGGAGGAGGGCTTGCTGGCTCGACGAAGCTGTCAAGGTCGATGCCATCTGCAATACGAGTGGCAGCGTTGATGAAGGTCTCCATGAAGGACTGGAATTGGAGTTTCTTAGTGTTGGCAACCTTGAGAGCCGCCAGCATTTCTTCTTTGACCTCCTTGCAATGGACTCAGACCAAGGACAGAGCTACATCAGCGCCACAACGAGCAGATGAATTCTTCCACTGTTGCACTCGGCCAGGGATTTCTTTGAGTCGAGTCATCAGGGACTCGAGATCTTTCTGGAGCTCCACTCCGGGATAGAGCTCTGTGTCAATCCGTGATGCTGCCACTTTCAGACAAGCAAGGTAATCCACAGCACTGTCAAGACGAGACTCCAATCACACCACGTTGATCGCAACTTAGTCCTTGACGATAGAGTTTATGGGGTCTAGATCCGTATCAATCCGCCCAGTCTCTGCCACGAAGTCTTGACCGATTTCTGCACACCCGACAAATATGGTGAGTCGATAGTTATATGATGAATCGACAGCTGGAAATCAGTCGGACAACAGAAAATACCTTCAAGCTTCAGGAGCATCGTCTCAGCGAGTCTTCCAAAATAAGCCTCCAGTTCACCCTTCTTTTGAGTGAGATCTCCAACCTTGTCGGACAGGGTCTCCTTGTCCTTCTTCAACTTCGTAACTTCTTTGTTATCTTTGGTAACAACAGTCTTCAGCTGGGTGTTTTCCCCTTCTAACTTGCTGACTGAAGCCAGCTTCTTGATGACAAGTTCTGTTTTCTCTGGCGCCTCCCTCTGTGCTAGGGCAAGGTCAAGGTCCTTCCGCTAAAGAGCTTGCTTAATTTTGACTAAACAAATAGCATTCTTCAGGCGAGCTTGGAGTTGGAGGTTTTCACTATGCACATATGTTCGAGTGTAGTCATTCGGTTCAAAAGACTAAAAGGGAAAAACTATAAGGCGGAGAGTCGACGAATGATTACCTCCCATAGCAGCAGCATCATCCTTGGCCTTCTGAAGATTCTTCTTGGCTAGCTCCGGATCAAGGTTGAGACTGATCTACTTCTTTTCCAACTGAGCAAATTGGGCCTCGATCTCACAAGATTTTTGCAGTCAACAAATAAGACACGTCAGTCGACAGAAACAAAAGTCAATCACAACATAAATGTTCTAAGACTACTGTCGAATCAAACATTCAACAGTAGTGTCGGGCACTACACCCAGTGGGGGCACGCTAGTCTGGTTTACCACTCGGCATGGTCTGCCCAACACGAGTATATATAAAAAAGAAGAAGGGAGACTCTCAGACCCCGGCCGACTGCCCGCAGTCGACCACGGTCTCAGGGACTACACCCAGTGGGTGCACTCTGCGTGCCCCCACTGGTCTGCATCCCACTCGGTTCAATCTATTCCGCCGAGTGAATGAACTACGAAGAGACATTCAGCAAAGACCCCCGCCGAATCAAACATTCGAGAGCGGTCACGAGGACTACACCTAGTGGGTGCACTTTACGTGTCCCCACTGGTTCAGAGATACACTCGACTCGACCTGGTCGACTCAAGAGGAAGAATTATTCAGCTAAAGTTACAACACCCAGTGGGTGAGTGGATTTAAAGTGCAGACTCATGATAGATGCACATAAAAGGTTCCAAAACGCTCATCAAGGGACATGTTACAGATAACAAAGCATCAATTTCTGTTCAGTCGGAAATCAACTCGCAGTGACATTGATCTTCAGAGAAGAGCTGGCATCGTATGCAGCCTTGCTAGCCTCATGCACCACCTTTATTTTGTCCATCATAAAACCTGCTTGGAGTATAGCTTCCTTAGCAGCACCGACTGGGTCTTCCGGAGTATGTTGGGTAACAAAGAGAGGAGTTGGTGGAACAGCCGGAGCAACCAGAGTATCTGAGGAATGGAGTTACACGGACGGAGCAGAGACTTGAGCAATGACACCGAAGGACGGTCAGTCGACATAGGATTGGCACAAGAAACAAAGGCCTGAATCGGATCTCTGGATTGCTGGACCACTATTTCTGGTGGTGATGTCGGCTGAGGCACCTGGCTGGTAGGCGTTCTCCTGCTTGAAGTCCTGCCCCTCCTTCCCTTATTCTTATGAGGCAGCTCCTCATCGTCTTTTGGAAGTTCAATGACGTCTTGTGGGGCTGCACAAAATTCAACCATAAGAGCTCAGCCGACCGACAATCCAACTGACAAAATAAGCACAAGATTGCAGAATCTTACCCTCTTTGCAAGTAGCCGCATCTTTAGTTTCTTCATCATCCTGAGCCTTGTCAATGCCCATGGAGGTCCCAGAAGTTGCCGCACTGAAAGATTCAGAACTCACTCGGTCAAGCGGAAGTATGAGTCGACAGTAAAATATAGAAAGACAGAACACTTACGCAGAAGCAACAGGAACATCCATCTTGATCGTGGGCACGGTCTTCCGAGGCTTTGAAGGGACAACCTTGGGCTGCTTGGCGACCTTTTGAGATGGCTCTGGAGTCGAAGTCCGAGTGCGTTTATGCATTTGTGTGCTTGGAGGAGCTACCTTGTTGCCCCCACCTGCAGGATCGTGAGACTGTTTGGATCGGCGCTCTGTGTGGGGTGGTGAGTCGACCTCTTCTTCATCCTCCGACTCATCACTCTCTTCCTCATCGTCATCGTTGGGGGACTGCCAGTCGGTACTCTCGTGCGCGCTCTCCGCTCCCTCCTAGGCTTGCTCCCCGTTCGGCATCGAGTACACCTCAATATAAATCTGCAAACCAAGAAGTAAAACAAACATCAGTCGGATTCAAAGATGGTTGCAAGTTAGAATGAAAAGACACTTAGTAGTAAGGATCAGACCTTGTCCGGATGACTTCTAGTGTTGAATGGGACAACTCCTCTGGACCCCCTGGTTTGTCCTTGTTTCCAATAATCCCCTTTAGTTCCTAGGCCACCGTCTCATCGGCGACCTCCTCTGGGTGGACCCGAGCAGTGTCATTGGAGCCCGAATACATCCACATTGGATGATCATGGTCTTGGAGTGGCTGGATGTGTCGACTGAGAAACACTTCCAGTAAATCCATGTCAGTCACGCCCTCATGGACCAATTGGAGTACCCGCTCGACTAGCATGTTCACCTCTACTTTCTCCGTTGCAGACACGATCAGTGAAGAAGGTTGCTGGACTCAATCTAGGGTGAAGGGAGAAGACCGGTTGACTGACCGGGGGTCGGAATATCTTGGCAATAGATCCAGGTCGACTGCCATCCCCTAACTGACTCGGGAAGTGTCATAGGGGGAAAAGTACTCCTAACCCTCATCTAAATCCCTAAACCCCCGCACATTTGAATCATGTGTGTCCTCTGCACAGTCGGATTCACCATCTTCACAGATTGGGATTGGCAAGTGAAGATATGTTTGAATAGACCCCAGTGCGTTATACAACCCAAGAAGTTTTCAGACAGAGAAACATATGCAGCAAGGTATGTGATAGTGATGGGAGAGAAATGGTGAAGTTGGGCACCAAAAATGTTCAGGAAACCCCGGAAGAAAGGATGCAGAGGCAGAGAGAAATCACGGTCAACATGGGGTGCGACGAGGACACACTCACCCTCCAGTGGCTGAGGCTCGATCTCGTCCCCCGACAGCCTCCAAGACCCGTTAGTGATCAAGCCCGCGGCGGCCAGATCATCCAGATCTTCTTTCCAGAGCATGGACCGAATCCAGTCCCCCTGGATCCAGTCAGGTGGCAATATGAACCTCGACGACGACCCCCGACTCATCTTCTTGCCCTTCGTCGTCCCCGTCGCCTACTTCACACGCTCCAGGGCCCCCGTCTTGTCCTTGACAATTGCGGCAGACTGCACACGGGCGGGGTGGCGGCATCGGGAGTAGAGGAGGACACAGTAGATAAGCAGAGGAAGAGGAAGGGGAATGGGGCGCACTATGCAAATGCATCGGCCTTGACGCCTTTTATGAGCCTACTTCCGAGTGGCTGATGCGTCGGCCCGAGCAATCCTGTCAATTCCCGCAACAGTCACGCACCCGATACCTCGCGAAAAAGGTGGTGCGAGAAATTGAGACGCCCCTATCTATCCATCCCGTTTACTGTGGCGCGCTCTGACTCATGGGCTTCCCCAAAGTTTCGAATCCCGTGAGATCTGGGAACCGCAGTAACCAATCGCGCCAAAGAGTTCGCACCATATCAACACTCGAAGACTGCCAGTATAAGTTCACTCGACAACCTATGAATCGATCAAGGCGACTGAAATGAAGTTGAAGTTTCAGCAAGATTCTCAAACTCAGTTAGAATGCCTATGAAGCATAAGAGTCAAGACATGATCAACTTCAACTCTCTTTTCACTCAGACCTCAATCCATTCGGGGGCTAATTACGATGCCATAGACCTAGGGTAGGGTCATAGGCCTGACCTATATGCCCTACCCAAGGTCACTACCCTAGAATCAAGGACATTCAAAGTATAGCAAGATATACTGACTGAAGTAACCATGGAGTGCAATCCACTCGACCAGTTACCCCACTCGGATACCCCCAATTTCACTCGACCAAGATGGAGTCATTAGACCATACAAGAAACCACTCGGAGTACATAAGACCTAGAGTCACTCTGGATGGCAACGGTCAGGAATTCACTTTGTAGTCTTAAAGATCATTAATAGCACTTCATAGATGGTGTTACCAGTAATGCCCTGTCTTAATGTACATTGAAACCTGTAACGGGGATGGCTGGGGCCCTGGCGCACTCTATAAAAGCCACTGTCAGTGTTAAAACCGCCGGATCTCGGGTAGGGGGTCTCGAACTGTGCGTCTAAGGATAATGGTAACAGGAGGGAGGGGACATGATGTTTACCTAGGTTCGGTCCCTCTCAATGGAGGTAATACCCAACTTCCTGCTTGATTGATCTTGATGATATGAGTATTACAAGAGTTGACCTACCACGAGGTCGTAGAGGCTAAACACTAGAAGCTAGCCTATGATTATGATTGTTGTTGTCCTACGGACTAAACCCTTCGGTTTATATAGATCCCGGAGGGGGCTAGGGTTACACGAAGTCGGATACAGAGAAGAAGATCTACATATCTGAATTGCCAAGCTTGCCTTCCACGCAAAGGAGAGTCCCACCCGGACACGGGACGAAGTCTTCAATCTTGTATCTTCATAGTCCAATAGTACGGCCAAAGTATATAGTCTGGCTGTCCGAGGACCCCTTAATCCAAGACTTCCTCAGTAGCCCCTGAACCAGGCTTCAATGGCGATGAGTCTGGCGCGCAGATTGTCTTCGACATTGCAAGGCGGGTTCTTCTCCAAATTCTCCAGAGTACCTGTTGTAACGAGCAGAGTCCGGCTTGCCATTAATGTTGCACTCCTCGGCTTCTGTGCTTTAATAATGGCTATCTCCACGTGTCGAGCAAACGCGAGAAGTCGGGGCATTTTTACATTTGCCACCCTGACCAGGTAAGTAAATTGTCTATTTAAGGAGACGGGGATCCTTAGATCAAAATCACACCATCTCCTCCCAGCGAGTATCCATCAGAGCGCGTTCGGAAAAATCCATCCCATCATGGCTAGCCGTTGCGGCTCCTCCTCTTGCTCCCGCAACACTAAGCAAGGCGATTGGGGGAAGTGTTCTGTTCCCCATAGCCGATTGGTAGAGTTGCAGACCCAGGTGTTGGTGATATAACTATTTGTGTAAGCCGCCTAAGAGGGGCCGAGTTACGCAAAGAAGACTCATTAGAGAGAAGCCCAAGACCAAGCATGAAGATGGCGATTCAATAAAGGGCTTAAGGCCCACAGGCGACTTAAGGCCCGTTATAGTAAACCGCCATGATGGCATGACTTGTATCATAAGTTAGATTTAACTAGTCACCGAGCCGGACACTGTTCATAAGCCGGCCGGGACTCTGTAGGCCACAGGGCGTCAACCCGTGTATATAAGGGGACGACCTGCTGGCGGCTTAGGGCAAGAAACTACTCATCGAGAGCCAGGCATAGCATATCTTGCTCCCTGGTCATCGAAACATCAATACCAAACCCAACTAGACGTAGGCCTTACCTTCAGCGTAAGGGGCCGAACTAGTATAAACCCTCTCGTGTCCTTTGTTCCGATTTAACCTCTTCAAGCTTCCTAGTTGCGATGGCTCCACAACTAAGTCCTTTCACGAGGACATCTGACGTGACAATTCCACGACAGTTGGCACCCACCTTGGGGCCAGCGCACGGTGGATTTGAGTTCTTGAAGGGCAACTTCGAAGGGCTCAAGGGATACGTAGTGGGCCGGATGACCAAGAGTCGTCGCGGCAAGATCTAAATCGACGACGAAGGCTGGGGTCCCGACACCGGCTCAATTGATTACGGATACCGGCTCCCCTTCGGCGGAATCCACGTCTTCATCGGCCGAATCGGTGAGCCGGGCCCTGAGCCGGACAACTGCACCGACCTCGTCGAGACGGCTCAGCGTGCTGGGAAAACCCGGACTCAACCTGTTATGAAGCGTGCTATTGTGGGCTGCATCCACGAAGAGGAACTTTCTGAAGGATCTGAAGATAGGGGTGAGATGGCCGTCCTCTCAGACGGTGATTCATCCGCCGGTTCAACAGATTCGTTGTACCAAGTGCAAGACGGCGTGCTCGGGGGCTGTTCCGATGGCATCAGTATTCCGAACCCCTGTGAGCCGCCAAGATGGGCAGGAGTCTTTATGGCTGGGACTCAGCCCGGCTCAAACTCTACAGCTGTCGCAGCAGTAACATCCGGGTTAGGAGCGGCCGGAGCAGGCGGCCCCGTGCGCCCACTAGCTCAGGTGCTGATAGACCTCATGGACAAGCTTACGACCCTGTTAACCACAACGGTTATTCCCGTAGATAAAGATGATCATGACGCGGAGCTGGCACGGGTGCGTGAGGAAATAGCTCAGACCAAGGAGGCCCTGGCAGCTGAGGACACCAGATTAGCCACAGAGTGGGCGGCTCTAGATGCCCGGGCACAGTGGCTGCAGTCGGAAGCTTACCAGCTCACAATGAGCTTAAACGCATCCAATGAGGTGATGAGGAGGAGAAATCAGAAAACCCAGTTCCGTTTACCTCCGAATTATGACTCTCAGGTTCTTTTTTCTACACCCGGAGCCCGCCCAAGTAACCCGCCAGAGGCCAATCAGCTTATGACAGCCAAAACCGGAGGGCCGGCTCAGCCTCAAGAGATGGCACCACCTCACGTGAGCATGGCACCGCCGTGTTATGTGTCGATTCCACCGGGTCACTTTTCCAACCCCATGGAGAACTTAATTGTAGCCTCAACACGTTTGGCGGCTCTTCCTATGGACGGTAATGACACAGCGGCAGTGGAGACCCGGAGGGTCAGGGAACTTCTCCAGACTGCCATAGCTCAACAAGAGACCTATTCTTACAGCCGGGACAGAATTCATTCAACTCCCCCACCTTGGTTAGCGCCACCTCGCCAGAACCGGAGCCCGAGTTACAGCAGACATGGAGTCGGAAGCTTTGTCAAGCAACGCCCAATGCCGTAACCATCCCGGTGGCTATAATCCTGTGCAAGATCGAATACGTCAGAAGAACGAGCGGGCGGCTCAGCTAGCGGCTCAACAGACGGCTCATCAGGATATCCCGGAGTATCCAACAACTTCTGTTGAGGCGGGAGTAGCCACTAGAACATGTGGTGTTCCTTGTTTGGTACCGGCTTTGTGCAACGTACATTTGCCCAAGGACTTCAAGGGACCTCGAAAGGTGCCAACTTACATGGTTGACTTACAGCCCGGAGCATGGATCGAGAGTTATGAGATGGCCATGGAGCTATTGGAAGTCAGTGACATGGCGATGGCTAAATATTTCACCATGAAGTTAGATGGAACGGCCCTGTCTTGGTTAAAAGGTTTTCCACCCAATTCCATTGGTTCATGGGAAGAGTTAAAGGCTCGGTTCATCCAGAACTTCAAGGACACCTGTAAGCAATCTATGTCGATTGTGGACTTGACGAATTGTAAGCAGGGGGAGGGTGAATCCACCACCCATTGGGAACGCCAGGTCAAGGAGATAATTCATTCATCTGACAAGATGGATGCCGGCTCTGCAGTCCTTATGTTGGAGAAGAATTGTAGCTTTGAGCCGCTGAGGCAGAAACTGGGGCGCCTTAAACGTGACTGCAAGGATATGGGTACGCTGATGGCGGCTTTAGTTAAGTATGCCGATTCTGATAGTACCAAGGATCCCGCGTCTGACGATGAGAAGACAGGGAAGGGAAAAAGGAACGGCAATGGAAAGGGTCAACAGCATAACCCGGGGAATCAAAGCGGCAATAAGCATAAAGCGGACGGTAGCCCAGAGTTTGTGGCCAATGCCAATACGCAAGGTAACAATCAGAGACGTAAGGGTAAGCCGCCTCGATCCGGTGGGTCAGGCCCATCTCTTGAGCAGCTACTCAATGAGCCCTGCCCGAGACACGGCACCAGGGAGCGGCCCGACACAAACCTGTGGAAAGATTGCATGATCATAAAGGCATTTAAGAATTCCAACACCTATGATGGCCATAATGGGTCTGGTGGCGGTTCAGGGGCTGGCAGTTTTCATGGCCCGGGTGGAGGCTCAGGCTCCGGCTTTCAGGGACGTCAAGGAGGCTATAATCAACAGCAGTCTGGTCAAGGAGAGCAGCAGCAGTAGCAGTCGGGTCATCAAAGCAACCCGAAGCAGTGGAATGGTGGGCAGTACCACGTGTTTACCACTAGCCTATGCAAACGTGACCAGAAGGTTCATAAGAGTGCCGTCAATTCTGTCGAGCCGGCAATTCCTCGTTGTTTGAGGTGGTCAGAACAGCCCATCATATGGAGTAGAGAAGATCACCCTCCACGAGTAGATAATCCGGGTCAGTTGGCCCTGGTGGTAGCACCTCAGGTTGGTGGATATAAATTCACTAAGGTACTCATGGACGGGGGTAGTAGCATCAATATCCTCTATTATGAGACCTTTCGACGCATGGGGTTAACTGATAAAAATCTGAGGACGTCCAACATTGTTTTCCATGGAGTGGTCCCTGGTAAGTCGGCTTACCCAGTTGGCAAGATTGAGCTAGAGGTGGCCTTCGGAGACGAATATGACTCCAAAGCTGAGAAGTTGACGTTTGAGGTGGTCAAAATCAGGAGCCCATATCATGCTCTGTTCGGGCTGCCGGCTTATGCTAAGTTCATGGCCCGGCCGTTTTATGTTTATTTGCAGCTCAAGATGTCAGGTCACAAGGGCACCATCACTGTGCATGGAAGTCGGAAGGTGGCGTTGGAGTGTGAAGAAGGCGAAGCGGCTTATGCTGAGTCGGCCTATGCAGCAGAAGAGCTCAAATTTTATCAAGATAATGTTGACCCAGCGGATATGACCTCCCTGGAGAAACCAACTACAGAGCACGACCCAACATTGAAGTTTAAATCGGCTGCCGAGACAAAGCTTGTTGATTTATCCCGGGTGACCCTTCTAGGCAGTTCAGCATCAGCAGCAATTTGGATCCCAAATAGGAAAAGCGCGCTCATCAAGTTCATCCGTGAGAACCGGGACATATTTGCATGGAAACCTTCTGACATGCCGGGTGTACCGAGGGAACTCGCTGAGCACACTCTCAATATTGATCCGAAGTATAAGCCGGTCAAGCAGTTACTTCGGTGTTTTAACGAAGAAATAAGGAAAGCTATTGGAGAGGAAGTCGCCCGGCTCTTAGCGGCCGGGTTTATTATCGAAGTTCTTCACCCGGAGTGGTTGGCTAACCCGGTGCTTGTCCTCAAGAAAAACGGCACCTGGCAGATGTGTGTGGATTACACGGACTTAAACAAAGCTTGTCCGGCTGATCCCTTTGCTCTCCCCCATATTGATCAAATCATTGATGCTATGGCGGGATGTGAACGTTTGAGTTTTTTGGATGCTTACTCTGGTTATCATTAGATCAAAATGGCAGTTAAGGACCAGGAGAAGACGGCTTTCATCACTCCGTTTGGGGTCTTCTGTTATGTATCTATGCCGTCTGGACTCAAGAGTGCTCAGGCGACTTATCAGCGATGTGTGCAGAATTTTCTGCACGATCGGGCGTAATGTTAATGCTTATGTAGATGACATCATGGTGAATTCCAGAGAAAAAGAAACCTTAATATCCGATTTGAAAGAGACTTTTGATAATCTCCGGGTTTATAAAATGATGCTTAACCCGGCCAAGTGTGTATTTGGTGTACCTGCAGGCAAGCTTTTGGGTTTTCTGGTATCAAACAGAGGCATTGAAGCTAATCCGGAGAAGATTAAGGCAATTACCTCTCTAGCTAAACCGGCGTGCATCAATGATGTTCAGCGTTTGGCAGGTCGTGTCACCACTTTAAGCCGATTCATAAGCCGGTTAGGTGAGAAGGCGCTACCGCTATATCAGATGATGAAGAAAACAGTCACTTTTGTCTGGAGTGATGCTGCTAATGCTACCTTTGAAGACTTGAAGAGACAGTTGTCTGAACCGCCGGTTCTTGCGGCTCCCACTGATAAAGAGCCGTTGATGCTATACATGGCTGCCAATTCACGAGCCGTCAGCGTTGCCATCGTGGTGGAGCGTAAGGAAACTGGCAAGGAGCATCCGGTTCAACGACCGGTTTATTACATCAGTGAGGTGCTCATTGAGTCTAAACAAAGGTATCCACATTGGCAGAAACTCGTTTACGGAGTGTTTATGGCCAACCGGAAATTGAAGCAATACTTTCAAAGTCATCCTATAACTGTGGTTAGTTCTGCCCCTTTGGGAGATATCATCCAGAATAGGGAGGCCACAGGACGAGTCGCCAAGTGGGCCATCGAGCTTGGGCCTCATGATTTGAAGTATATGCCACGTACTTCCATTAAGTCTCAGGCCTTGGTGGACTTTATCAATGATTGGACAGAATTACAGGCACCTGAGGAGAAGCCAGATAACACATATTGGACGATTCACTTTGACGGGTCCACGCAGCTAGAAGGCTCGGGGGCTGGAGTGGTGATAACTTCCCCTCGAGGTGACAAATTTTGCTATGTACTCCGGCTTATGTTTCCATGTACTAACAATGCAGCTGAGTACGAGGCCTTACTCCATGGTCTCCGGATGGCTAAGGAGATGAACTTAAGCCGGGTAAGATGCTTGGGCGACTCAGATCTCGTGGCTCAACAGGTGTCAGGCAAGTGGGATTCCAAGGATCCCCTTATGGCGGCTTATCGTCGTGAAGTAGATGATGTGGCTGGTCACTTCAAGGGTTATCAAGTGGAGCACATTGATCGAAGGAAGAATGAGGCGGCTGATGCTTTAAGCCGGTTGGGATCCCAACGTAAGCCGGTGTCGCCTAACACCTTTCTCGATATTTTACATAACCCTTCTGTCAAGGTGCCTACCGAGGAAGAGCCCGCGGTGCCAGACCCGGAGGCACAGCTGGTGACGGCTCTTCACGTTATGCCGGATTGGACAGTGCCGTATTTGGCTTATATGACCCGGGGTGAGTTACCTGAGGATGAGACCTTGGCAAGACAAATCGTCAGGTGCTCCAAATCTATGACGATTGTTAACGGCGAGTTACATCACCTAAGTGTCACTAGGGAGTTTCAACGCTGTGTGTCCCCTGCAGAAGGCCAAGAAATACTTCGTGAGATCCATGAAGGGGATTGTGGCCACCATGCTGGATCAAAATCTCTGGTACCAGAAGCTTTCCGTCATGGTTTCTACTGGCTGACGGCTCATGCTGATGCGGAAGATCTGGTCAGCAAATGTGACGGTTGTCAAAAGTTCTCATGACGAGCTCATGTGCCGGCTCAAGAATTGAGGATGATCCCAATCACTTGGCCGTTTGCAGTCTGGGGGCTTGACATGGTTGGGCCTTTCAAGAGGTCTAAGAATAAAAAGACACATCTCCTGGTGGCAGTGGATAAGTTTACAAAGTGGGTTGAGGCAGAGCCGGTCAGTAAGTGTGATGCAGCCACGGCGGTTCAACTCATGAAAAAGGTGATCTTTCGTTTTGGTTTCCCACATAGCATCATAACTGATAATGGCACTAATCTCTCCAAGGGTGCCATGGAAGAATGCTATCAAAGAGAACATATCCGGCTTGATGTTTTGGCTGTTGCTCATCCTCAATCCAACGGTCAAGCAGAAAGAGCTAATCAAGAGATCCTGAAAGGTATCAAGCCCCGGCTCTTAGTCCCCTTACAGCGGACTCCGGGTTGTTGGGTGGAGGAGTTACCTTCTGTGTTATGGAGCATCAACACTACGCCTAACAGATCTACACGCTACACGCCTTTCTTTATGGTCTATGTTGCAGAGGCGGTCCTGCCAAGTGACATCCGGCAGGATTCACCCCGCGTGGTGGCTTACGTTGAGGCTGACAACGAAGATGCTCGTCAAAACGCAGTTGACTTATTAGATGAGGAGCGAGACTTGGCAATAGCCTGCTCGGCGATTTATCAACAAGACCTGCACTGCTATCACAGCCGACGGGTTAGGAGCAGAACCTTTCAGGAAGGCGACTTGGTGCTCCGGCTCATCCAGGATCAGTCAGATATGCACAAGCTATCCCCGCCTTGGGAAGGGCCCTTAGTGGTCAGCAAGAATCTGCACAACGGGTCATATTACCTCATCGATGTTCGAGAGCACAAAGACTCACGTAAGACGGAGGAAGAGACCCGCCCGCCGTGGAATATTGCTCATCTCCGGCCTTATTATACTTAAGCCACCGGCTTTCAGGATGTATATATTTTTTGACAATGTATATATTATATAAAGAAATAAAGCAGGACCTCCGTCCTTTTTACCCTCAAAAATCTATATGTCTTCTTTACTAGGTAGTGGAGACAACCAACAGGGAGCGGATGACATCCGAATCCGGCTTTCCCTTTGGACTGGCTTATGATCATATCTGAATCTAGCCATGGTCACTTGGGGGCTTCCTGTTCAAACATAGGTCGTATTCGAACCAAAGAGAACATAGCTGTCGATATCCACTTGATCGGCATACTGGCAAACCCACTTACGGGCTTCTTGATCATATTTGAATCATAGCTTAACCCCTTTGGGTCTGACGTGGATCGTATTCGAATCAGCGTCATTAAACAACTCTTATGTTCACATGGGGGCTTCCTGTTCAAACATAGGTCGTATTTGAACCAAAGAGAACATAGCTGTCGATACCCACTTGATCGGCATCGCCAAAGCCACCGGGGGCTATATGATCGTATCCGAATCTTAGCTTAACCCCTTTGGGACGGTTTTCTGATCGTATTCGAAACAGGAGCCTGGGAACATTGCTTATTATCCGTTATGAATATAATTACTTTAACTATCTTAAAACCTTCTTGCAAGCATTATGAGATGGTTCTTGATTCTTCCGGTTTAATATTGATTACCCCAGGTCCTAAAGTGCTAGGTAAAGCATCATATGAGCCGGGAAGATTATCAAAGGGTTTGCAGGATAAGGCAAAGCAAGTTAAACATCAAGGAAATAAGTGGTCAATGTAAGCCAGCAAAATATAGTGATGTCGGCTTACGAAAGTAATAAGCACCATAAACATGCGCAAGGGCATGACAAACATTAAGAGGTTTTTCTATCCTATTACAAGACTCCCCGAGCATTGTTTTGGCAAAGTTATAAAACGCCTGGCGGTTCATTCCTTCGGTGGGCTTGAAGACTCCGGGTTATCCTTCTCCGCCTCTCTGTCGGTTGCTTTGTCCTAGAGGGTGGACGAGGCCTAGTCAATGCCACTCACAGCTTCAAACTCAGCTTCATCATCTATTAAACCGGCCGAGTCCACTTCAGGGGCAAAGGTATGCTTACGCGTTGGAGGAATCAGGCTGACTTGGTCATATGGAATGTTTGGAATTCTCCGGTTCTCACTATCGTAGCCCGGTGAATACTTAGTAAGATCAGTATCATTCCCAATAAGGGTCGCCAAGGGATGTACGACTATGACACAGGCGGTGAAATCTTGATCGTCAAATGCAGTACTGTCCTCCTTCAAGCTTGGATATCCAAGAGAGAGGTCAGCCAAGTCAAGTTCTGGCACCCATGCCTTTGCCCGGCTTAATGCGGCCACGGCTCCGTCTCTTGAAGATGCCTGCCTTAAATCCTGAATTCGTTGAGGCAGCACGGCGAGATGCTTCAGCACATCTTGTAGTAGGCGGAAGTGGTATTTGATAAGGCCACAATGGCCAAGGCACGTTGTGACCCGAAGTACAGCTGTTCCACTAAGGTGTAAACCGCCTTAAGCTTGATCAGCATGTTTTTCTTGAGTTTGGTACTCCTAGGGCCTGTATGTTCACAAACATAACAATGAGCCGGAGATAACTATTACAATAATCATTGGAAAATTACAATGTTTGAGGTTTCGCAGAGTAACTTACCAAAGATGGCTGAGACCATTTGGGATATCTGTCATTTTAAATCAGACAGCTCGGTTGTTGCTTCTGCAAGAGATGCTTCTACCGCCTCGGCCCGAGTCACCACTGAAGCCCTCTCATCAGCCCAGATTTTCTTTTCTGACTCAAAATTTTGCCTCAACTTCTCTTGTTCAGAGATGCTGAATTCAAACTTGGAGTTGGCTTTCTGAGTTTCAAGCTCTTGAGTTTTCAGCTGGCTCTTCAGGTCAGCAAGCTCTGACTCAAATTGACTTATGGTGGCCTGTATTGAAACCAGGTTATGGTAAGAATCATGGTAAGGTAACATTCAAGTCCCAAACATTTTACAAGTAAAGATACTTGACACTTGGGGGCTAATGTGTAACACAAATTCAAAGTCCCATGCTATCACCGGGTTAAATATATTCACTTTAAACCGGACAAAGTAATAGTAAGTAGATTTCTAAGTCTACAGCATATTCATTCATAGGCAATAGACTTGGGGGCTGGTACAGTAAGTAAGGTTCAGGAAAATAGCATAAATTATACCTCAGATTTGTGCTGTATTTGTTTCACCATGTCAATTTCCACGTCACGACTATAATGCACTTGATTCAGATATCCCGAGACTATATCACCAATGCTTAAGTGAGTATAGTCAGTGAAGTCCTGTTTGGCTTTTCAACGTTGGGCAAATTCTTCCTTGGCAGTGCATTGGGCAAGAATACTAGGTCGGCCCGGTTCAACAAATTGACTCTTCAGATATTCAACTTCCGGGTCAGTCGTCTTGGCCGGACTAGGAGCTTCCGGAGTATCAGACTTGTGGATAACATCTTCAAGGGGCGGATCAGAAGTTGGCATTAGAATATCAGAAGCCGGTTCAGGCGGCGGTTGATGGGTGGAGCTATCAGGAGCGGACAAGTCAAGCGCTGGTTCAGTAACAACCGGGTCTTGGGATGGCTTATTTTTCTATGCCCTCTTGCTGGGCTTCAATTGCAGACTGTCAATAAAGGTAGAAGGATGAGTATTAAAGCATAAGTATGGTAAAACCCAAAGTAAGAAAGGTTACATTACCCTGGAGCCGTTTTGAAAGCCGGCATGTTTGATTGCATAGACTCGTCAGAGGAAGGAGAGGTATCCTGATAATTGGAGTCAGATGAATTGAGAGGTTAGCGAATCAAACCCGCCAAAGGTAAAACAGAACGTGAATCAGAGATAACCTCCGTCCGACGCTTCCTGGTTACATCAGGTAAGTCGGAGGAGAGTTCAGCGTCTTGATTGGCCCGAGTCTGCCTCCGGTTCTCAAGCTGTTGTTGCTTCAAAAGAAATTAAGGATCTTGGTAAGCTAGAGGATGTGAAAATCTTACTTTCCGGGTCACCCTTCGGATTTTTTGCTTTGGCAAAGGCTCTGAGTCGGAGGAGATTATAGTTACCTCTTCGTCAATTGCTTGACTGTTCCCTGTATCCTCCTGAAAGGATAGAATGTCAGTAATGTAACGACAAAGGAGTTAAGAAAATCAAAGGGTTACCTCTTCATCATCCGAAGAAGAGTCATCCAATTTAAACATATCAGAGGCGCTGGGTTTCTTCTTCTCCAGACTATATCGGGAGAGCCTGCAGGCCACGCCTCCACCAGCCGAACTCCGAGGCCGGACTCAAGGGCTGAGGTCAATGCGGGGACAACGCCAGACGATCCTCCTACAGAGGATGCGAATAGATTATCCTCTACAAACTTCGAAGTGGAGAGCGCCATGAATCATAGCCGCCGACGGGCCACACTACGTGACCCTAATTTCTCTGAAGAGGCATTCAATGCCTTCAACTCAGGGGACGCGTACATCCAAGCTGCTAAAGATGGCCTCGCCAGACCCACGGACCAGTATGTAAAGGATATACGGGTAAGAAAATTTGATAAGTATGTATATCAGTAGCCCCTGAGACTTGAAACAGTTGGCACAACTGATTTAAGAATCATTGTATGCATAGGTTCTTACAGGGAAGAATACCCAGCTGTCTAAAGAGCTGGAGGAGTGCAAAGCCCAGCTATGGGCCGCAGTCGCCGGAATAGAGGAGCCCAAGAAGGCCTCATCTAGTAATACTTGTCTTGATCAAAAAGAATGTACTGAAGTATACCAGTTAGTATTTAGCATGCATGCAGATCTAACAATAGCTTCTGCACACAATCCCGGAGGTAATCCGGAGATCGTATTGGAGGATGAACAACATGCTCAACGACAGCTAAAGGCTGGCGAGCACATGCTTACAAAAGTTATACGGGAGAAGAATGATCTCCTGGACGCGAAGACCCGGCTGGACGTTGAATTAAAAGATGTTCGGGCCCAGCTTGCTGACTCCGTGAAGGATAATAAGAGGCTTCGACGCGGTATTGTTAGTAAGTGCTCGAACGAACCTTTATAAAGTTCGGAGAAGAAGCGGGCTAACAAAATTATGTCTGTAGATATGCTGATCGGTCGTCCCGAAGAGGAGATGCCCGGATCAGCAGGCGATCTTCTGCAAGAACTCGTATAACAGCACGGACAAATTCGGCAGGAGATGCAGGGCATTGCCCAGACCTTGTGGCCGTCCGCATCCCTGTCCGAAGGCATGGGAGTGCTTGTCGAGATGCTCAAGGGAACGCGGTGGCGCTTCCGATTACGGAAGATATCGGACTGCCGACAAGGTGCAAGGGAAGCCTGGGCCATGGTGAAGACGCGATACACCAAGGCTGACCCAAACCATATGGCCAAGGTTGGTCCTATAGGGTCAGAAGGGAAAGAGATCCTCGTTAGTCTAGTATATGACCAGGTAGCATTAGCGAAAAAGTATTCCCAACAGGATTGTAGGCTAGACAGCCTGTTGGATGGTATAGAAGAAGAATCTAGTCACTCTAAGTGACTGTGTACTTCAAATGACATATTTTGTCTCTAGCCGGATTGTAAATCATTTGTCATGGCAGACCTTTTAGCTTCAACCTCGGGACCCGACAGTCCGGAGTTTATCCGAATACCCGCTCAGTTATGCAAAAACCAGGGTATGTGTGGAAACCAGGCATAGGGGTCATAAGTGCTTGAACAGATAAGTACCCAACTAGCTGTGTTATATTACATGGATAGTAAGAAACATCTTCTAGGGAGAATAGTTCGTTAAGGGTTCCTTTCCCTGGGGTATGCATGCATTAATGAGCATGTCCGAACTGCGAAAAGCGAGGCAGGATATAAACATCTGGGGGCATGTATTGAAATAAGTAAGAAACATCTTTTGTTCACCAATCGAATATTCCCTTAAGAATGCTAGCTTTTGGCTTCACCCAGTCTGAGGTACACATCCGGCTAACCCGGCAATAACAATCGTAGAGGTGCTCCCCTTATGCCCTAGCTGAATTAACGGCAATGTAGGGCATAAACACAAGAGCCAGGAAACCCAGATTGTCCAAAACTTAAGTCATGTCGATGCATATAATGGTCAAAAAAAGGCACATATGGAGAAGTGACACATATGTGGTGGGCATAAAGCCCGGAAGACAATTATATTAAGCTTCTGTATAAGAAGCCCCCCGGTATATTGAGCGCGCATAGCGCGGCAGGAGTGTGCGGTCGAAGCATACTTGAAGCTTTTAAGGCTATATATAAAAAAAGAAAGAGAGAGGATATAACTTAAAAAGGAAGACGGAGGTAAGGAGACGAATACAGAGTTCGGCAATAGGCGTAGAATCTTTGGAGTCTGGCCGCGTTCCATGGGTTCGGCTCGAGTCGATTATCTGATGCATCACGCTGACGGTACGCACCTCCGGTGAGAACTTTATCAATGATGAAGGGACCCTCCCACTAGGGCTTGAGCATGTCCTTTTTGTTCTCTAGTAGGTGGAGAACGAGTTCACCAATGTTATAAGTTTTGGCCCATACTTCTCTGCTTTGATACCTTCGAGCCTGCTGCTGATAGAATGCGGAACGGGCCTTTGCGACATCACGCTCCTCCTCCATGGCATCCAAATTGTCCTTCCGATCCAGCTCTCTCTGTCTTCGTACATGCGCACTCGAGGTGAGTCATGGATGATATCGCAGGCTAGCACTGCCTCTGCGCCATACACCATAAAAAATGGTGTGTATCCGGTGGTGCGATTTGGCGTGGTCCGCAGCCCTCATAGTACGGAGTCGAGCTCCTCGACCCAGTGCGTATCAGATTCCTTCAAGGATCGCACTAGTCTGGGTTTAATGCCGCTCATAATAAGACCATTTTGCCGCACCAAGTTTTCACTTCGTCGGCTGTGAAGTTTGAGCCGTTATCGGTGATGATACGGTGTACGACCCCGGATATGAAGTCTATCACTGGTCCGGACTCGTCCATTTTAACTGGTTTGGCTACTATCCATTTGGTGAATTTATTCACCATGACCAGCAAGTATTTATTCTTATGGCTTCCTCCTTTAAGGGGTCCAACCATATCTAGCCCCCAGACCGCAAAGGGCCAAGTTATGGGGATTGTTTGGAGAGCGGTAGTTGGCATATGGCTTTGATTTGCAAAAGCTGGCAACCTACGCAATGTTGGACAAGGTCGTGTGCGGCTGCCCGGGCTGTCGGCCAGTAGAAACCTGTACGGAAGGCCTTGCTTATGAGTGCCCGAGCTGCGGCGTGGTGGCTACCGAGTCCGGCATAAATTTCGGCCAAGAGCTGCCGCCCTTCCTCGTGGGAGATGCACCTTTGGAGCACTCCAGTCGTGCTTTTCTTATAAAGCTCTCCCTCATGGACATTGTAGGCTTTAGAGTGCCGCACAATGCAACATGCCTCATTTCGGTCCTCATGGAGTTCCTGCCTATTTAGGTAGGCTAAGAAGGGTTCTGTCCACGGGGCGATGACAGCCATAATCACGTGGGCCAAAGGTGTTATTTCGGTGGCGGAGCCTCCGATTACATCAGAGTGTTCGAGATCTAGGGTTGTGTTCGGATCTGTACTGGTATTTCTTGTCTCCCCTTCCCACACCATGGAATGCTTGAATAGCCTTTACAAAAATATATTAGGTGGGACGAGGTCGCGCTTATCACCGATGCGGGCGAGGATATCCGCCGCTTGATTGCTTTCTCAGACCAGATGGTGGAATTCGAACCCCTCGAACTGAGCTGACATTTTGAGGACGACATTGCGATAGGCCGCCATTTTGGGTCCTTGGCGTCAAAATCTCCATTTATTTGAGATATTGCGAGGTTCGAATCCCCCCGTACTTCTAGGCGTTGAATGTCCATGGAGACTGCCATCCGAAGACCATGCAACAGAGCCTCATATTCGGTTGCATTGTTGGAATCTGTGTAGAGTATTTGGAGTACGTATTGGACTATATCTCCGGTTGGGGATGTCAGGACAACGCCTATCCCTAGACCAGCCAGCATCTTAGAGCCGTCAAAGTGCATGATCTAATTGGAGTACGCACCGTACTCTTTAGGGAGTTCGGCTTCTGTCCATTCAGCGACGAAGTCAGCCAGTACTTGCGACTTAATGGCTCGCCGTGGTTTGTATGTTATGTCAAATGGGAGGAGCTCAATAGCCCATTTAGCAATCCTGCCCGTGGCATCGTGATTATTTATTATGGCATTGAGTGGTACTTCGGAGGCCACCGTGATTGAACACTCTTGAAAGTAGTGTCGTAGTTTTTGGGATGCCATGAAGACCGTGTATGCTACCTTTTGATAATGTGGGTACCGTGGCTTGCATGGAGTCAGGACAGTGGATACGTAGTATACCAGCTTTTGAAGCGGGAACTTATGTCCGTATGTCTCTCGTTCGACGACGAGCACTACGCTTACAACCTGGTGTGTTGCAGCTATATATAACAGCTTAGGTTTGCCGATATTTGGCGCGGCTAGGATTGGATTTGTGGCCAAGAGGGCCTTTATTTCCTCCAGTCCGACCATAGCCGCATCCGTCCACTCGAACTGTTCGGTGCGTCGAAGAAGGCGATAAAGAGGTAGTGCCTTTTTCTCCTAATCGGGAGATAAAGCGGCTTAAGGCAGCCACGCATCCAGTTAATTTCTGGATTTGTTTCAGGTTTGTTGGGGTGGCCAACTGTGACAGAGCTCGGATTTTTGCCGGATTTGCTTCAATTCCTCTATTGGAAACAATGAAGCCCAAAAGCTTTCCGGCAGGTATGCCGAAGACGCATTTTTCCGGATTGAGCTTGATGTCATATGTTCGTAGATTGTCGAACGTAAGCCTCAAGTCATCTATTAATGATTCAACGTGTCTATTTTTAATGACCACATCATCTACGTATGCCTCCACTGTTTTGCCGATTTGTGTTTCCAGGCATGTCTGAATCATGCGTTGATAGGTTGTACCGGCGTTTTTGAGCTCGAATGGCATGGTGTTAAAACAGAAGGGGACATATGGAGTGATGAATGCCATTGCGGCTTGGTTGGACTCTTCCATCTTGATTTGATGGTATCCGGAGTATGCATCGAGGAAGCAGAATGAGTCCCTGCAGTTGCATCGATGATTTGATCGATGCGGGGGAGTGGGAAGGGATCCTTGGGGCAAGCCTTATTGAGGTCCTTGAAATTGACGCATAGGCGCCAAGATTTGTCATTCTTTGGTACCATCACCAGGTTTGCTAGCCAGTCTGGATGTTTTATTTCTTTGATGAATCCGGCCTCAAGTAACTTGGCTAGCTCTTCTCCCATTGCTTGTCGCTTAGGTTCTGAAAAGCGCCGAAGAGTCTGCTTGACCGGCTTGTATCCCTTCATTATGTTTAGGCTGTGCTCGGACAGTCTGCGTGGGATACCTGGCATGTCTGAAGGATGGCAAGCAAAGATGTCCCAATTCTCACGCAAGAATTTTCGTAGTGCGGCGTCTATTGTGGGGCTCAGCTGTGCCCCGATGGATGCTGTTTTTGTAGGGTCCATTGGGTGGACCTGGAATTTGACTATTTCGTCCACTGGTTTGAAAGAAATGGAGTTGGGTCGTTTGCCGAGTATCACGTCGTCCCTGTCCACCGTGGAGCGCAGTGCGGTTAATTCTTCGGCTGCGAGGGCTTTGGATAATGCCTCAAGGGCTAGGGCGGCGGTTTTATTTTCGGCGCGTAGTGCTACGTCCGGATCACTAGCTAGAGTGATTAGTCCATTGGCCCCGCGCATCTTGAGCTTCATGTACCCGTAATGGGGTATAGCTTGGAAGCTCGTGAATGCTTCCCACCCTAAAAGGGTGTGGTATCCACTACTGAACGAGGCCACTTGGAATGTGATCTCTTCGGACCTATAATTTTCCGGCGTGCCGAATAGCACATCTAGTGTGATTTTTCCCGCGCATCATGCCTCCCGACTAGGGATGATACCTCTGAAGGTCGTGCTTGTTTGCTCAATGCTGCTCTTGTCTATTTCCATTTTGTTAAGAGTTTCCTCGTAGATGAGTTTTAATCCGCTGCCACCATCCATGAGCACTTTAGTAAGCTGGTGCTCGGACTGTTCGGAATTGCGGTTCATCACTGGCATTGAAGGTTATGGCCGTGTCGTTCCATGGATTTATTGCTGCAACATGGCTGACTTCGGCGAGGCTGGGTAGTGCTTGCTTACGCCTATTATTTGAGGCGAAAGTCTCGAAGACTGTCAGTACTATACTGTTATTTCTGCACGATGGTGCTCTACGGTATTGTTGATGAGGAGATCCTCGCCGCTCTTGGCCACCTGCCGGAGGATCCAATATGCTCTCAGGATGTGTGTTGGTATGGTATCCGGCGTACTATGAATTTTGCATGGCCCATTGAGCCGTCCCTCCAATACGGTTCCACACCCTGTAGTGGGCTTTGGTTTCTTTGTAACTGGATCGGGTGACTTGCGAGAGTGCACCCTTTTTGTTCGGACAAGGGGTTTAGTGAGAACCGGAGGATCCCTGAATTTTGTTTGGGTTTTCCATGTGCTTTCCATCGCACAGTACTTCCGTACTATGGCCGCCAGGTCAGCGAAGTGTGCTATGTCACGGCGACTTATGGCGTTGAGAATCCCCCTGGCCGTGCAATTTTTGCAAAAGAATAAGATTGCATCTTCCTCGCGACAGTCCTTAACCTTGTTCATTACAAGGAGGAATCTGGCCCAGAAGTGATGTACTATCTCTGGGGGCTCTTTTCTAATGTGGGAAAGATCACTCGTGTCTACGTGGGTGGGTAGATTTAAGTCCAAACCCTGATCCGATCTGAGACCCAGGGGCATAGGAGCTTCCGAGCTTGGTGGCTTGGACTCCTGGATGCTGCGTAATTTTCCTGGCCCGCCATCCGATTATAGGTTCGGAGTCTGGGCCATGTCCTCCCGTAGAAGGGTATCCGGCTCCGAGATCTCGGCAATCCGTACATAGTTCATCCTCAAAATAGAGGAAGAATCGCTGCATTGTTCCTCCACCACCGCTATCTGATGGGTGACCGGCGTTGAGTTAATATCCCTTTGGTCGGGTTTAAGCCTGATCTGATCATACTCTGTAACGACTCCCAGGGCGGCGATGCAATCCAAGAGCTCGTTCAAGGAGGAGAGATCCATTGGATCCATCTGGTCGGTAAATTCCGATCTGACGTGGAGGCGGTTCTTGATGACCTGAGAAGTCATCATCGGCTAGGCGGCCGAACGGGCAGTCATGACAAAGTCGCCCAGCCAAAGAGTCTGGCCTATAGCCAGGGCTCCCCCAGAGGTGATGTTGTCCTTGACAACAAGGCGAGCCATCAAGCCTTATCGTGACGGCACAGTGTAACTCTCAATGAAAGCACCAATGTCGGTGTCAAAACCGGCGGATCTCGGGTAGGGGGTCCCGAACTGTGCGTCTATGGTTAATGGTAACAAGAGGCAGGGGACACGATGTTTACCTAGGTTCGGGCTCTCTCGATGGAGGTAATACCCTACTTTTTGCTTGATTGGTCTTGATGATATGAGTATTACAACAGTTGATCTACCATGAGATCGTAGAGGCTAAACCCTAGAAGCTAGCCTATGATTATGATTGTTGTTGTCCTACGGACTAAACCCTCCGGTTTATATAGATACCGGAGGGGGCTAGGGTTACATGGAGTCGGTTATAGAGAAGGAGATCTACATATCCGAATTGCCAAGCTTGCCTTCCACACAAAGCAGAGTCCCACCCGGACACGGGACAAAGTCTTCAATCCGAGGACCCCTTAATCCAGGACTCCCTCAGTCACCACCTCCTCTGGGACAAGGGTTCGCACCCCCTGTAACACACACATCCATATTCTAGTTGACCGCCTTAGGGCACCGAGACGTAGGGCTTTTACCTCCTCCGAGAGGGGCCTGAACTCGTGTACAACCTTTTAGTAGCTAGGGCCTTGCCTCCTCACACGTACGACCTACTCTTACTATCAAACTTTGTACCACGACAAGCACATCTTACGCCTGATAACCAAGGAGCTGGACCAGGCCCTATTAACTCTGCTTGACCTCTTCCCTGAGGACCCTCCTGAGGCCGCGGCCCTACTATATAGCCACGAAGACGTGGAGGAGCTTGTCTGAGCGATGCCCACTTTCGACGAGTGGGGACTCATGCCGGTTGACCTTGCTAGCTCGCCGTTGGTGCTATCCTCTGGCGACAGCGACCGCGACGAGGACTCAGAGGAAACAGACGAGGATGACCTCGCGAGGGCATCCCGCCATCCGCCGCAAGCTCCTCCTTAGACTCGCGGAGGAGGCTCCCCTAGCGGCTTCTCCGCACCCCGCCGAGGCGCCCAGGAGGACAGAATCACCCCCCCCCCCCGATCTCATACTCATCGAGAGAAGCCCCGAAGGTGTCACATCCCTAGTCTGGTATGACCTAGACTAGCTAGTCATTTGTGCATCATGTTTATATTCCATTTAAATTTGAAATGAGGATTGGTGAAACCCTCAGAATCATTTTGAAATGACCCAAATAAAAATTTCTCCAAAAGGGTCCAAGAAAATGCTCATGTTGCCCTCTGAAAATATTGGACAGAGATAAAAATCAAACCAATATTTTTAAGAGCTCATAAGTATTTATTTTGGGCATTTGGAATTAATGCATAAATATTTGCATTGGAAATATATTAGTTATATATATTAATATATGTCCAAAAATTATGCCACTTGTTGAGGAGCCCTGGAATAATATAGTTAGCTCCTACAAAAATGGGCATAAGGAAATAAATTGATTTAGTATTATTATTAAATCAAACAGATGTCAGAAAATTAGAAAACAGAAATAAAAGGGAGACTTACCTGGGCCTCCTCCCTGTGCAGCCCAGCAACAGCCAGCCCGGCCCAGCCCACCTGGCGCCCTCCTCTGTCGTCTTCGTCCTCGACAGGGAGATGGGCGCGTGCCCGACGCGCGCGCGCTCCGCCGCGCCACGCCACCTCCCTCTCTGCCTGCCTGCCCTCTCCCCTCCTCGTCTGGATACCCTGGGAGACGCCACGCACGCCCCGACCTCACTCTCCCCAGCCCTCTCCTCCCTTCTCCCTCGCTCTCTCACGCGCACGGCCGAACGCGCCGATCGCCGCCGTTCGCCGTTGCCGCGGCCACCGGCCACCCCTCGCCCCTCCATAGAGCCCAGAAGCTCCGCCACGACCCGCTCTACCCCCTCGTCAAGCCAAGCACCTCCGGACGGCCTCCATCGTCGCCACCGTCGTCGTCTTCATCGCCGGCCGCTGTAGATCTCCGGCGACCGTACGCCGCCGTCCGGCCTCCCCCGAGCCCTCCGACGACGTCTTCGAGCCCACCGTGAGCCCCCGCTTCGGTTCCCCCTTCCCCCTTGCCTTCCCGTGCTCTGTAGCTAGCCCCGCCATCGAAGCCGAGCTCCGGCCGCCGCCCCGAGCTTTGCTCCGGCGAGCTCCGGCCACCCCAGCTCCCCCTACCTGCTCCACCAGATGCGCGAGAGCCCGGGCTACGCCCCGGTGCTCTCCGACGCCGTCCCTGTGGCCCGTAACGCGGACGCCGCCGCGTCCAAAGGTCGCCGCCGACGACCTCGCCGGCCTGACGGGTGGGCCCCGTCGGCCAGGTGATTAGCTTAGTGCTAATCACCGTTAACTAACCCCCCCTGACACTGACAGTGGGCCCCAGCGCCACTAATCCTTTAGTTAGGATTAAATTAACCCTGTTTAATCCCCTGTCACTGACGTGTGGACCCCACACGTCAGGTTTGACCTGGTCAGCCACGGTTACTTGCTGACGGCACGCTGACGTCATGCTGACGCAATTATTTATTTTCTGGAATTATAATTAATCAGGAAATTCCAGAAAATGATATAAACTTTAGAAAATCATAGAAATTCAACCGTAGCTCAGATTGAAATAATTTATATATGAAAAATTATCAGAAAAATGCAATCTATCCATCTGTACTAGTTTCATGCATGACAAACCAACCTAAACCTGCTGTATAGGTGGAAACATATATATGGCAATTATAAGAGCTTAATTTGGAGTTGCATTTGAACCCTTGGTCCAAATGGACTTCAAACCAGATGAATGCTAGCTGCATTAGCTCAAACAACATCACATCTTCATGCCATGTTCATGCATCATATTGTTGCATATGCTTGTGTATTGATTGTTGGCACCGTTCCTTCTCGATAGGTGTTGCTCCGGAGACCGTTCCAGAGTACCTGTCTATGAAGCAGTGCCTTCCTTGTTGATCTACCAGGCAAGCAAACCCCCTTGTTCATTCCGATACAATCCTACTCTCTCGCTCCTGCTCTCAGTTATTATATTAGGACAACAACGATTCATCTGCTACTTTGTGCTGCGGTAGTTGAACCCATTCCTCTGCATGACCTGTCATTGCCACAGTAAATAGTTAAAACCCACTAGCATGTGTAGGAGTTGATTGAGCCATGTTGTGTTCCTACCATGCTATGCCTGCTATTGCTTAGAGTTGTGTCAGGTCTGATTCATTAGGAATGAATTGGAGTGTTATGAGTTGTTCTGGTGCTGAGAGTTAAGTGTGTGAACACGATTTGGTAAAGGTAGCGGTGAGAGGCCATGTAGGAGTACATGGTGGGTTGTCTCACTGGAAACGTCCTTAAGCACTGAGTTCTGTGTATGTTGTCCAATGACTAGCTACTACCACACATTGGAATGCTTAAGTGCCCCTCTTGACTTATTAGCCAACTTGATCCCTGTCCAGGAGTCGCAACTAGTTTCTGGTGTTTGTAGGTAGTGTTAGTAGTCTACCAAGTGGCACCCGGCCAGGTGGGCTTGGGACAGACTAGGCACAGTGGCACGGTGTACCAAGTGGCACCCGGATGGTGGGCTTGGGAACCCTGCTCACATCGTTTGGGGCCGTGAGCGACACCCCGGCCGGATCTCCTTGCGGATAGAACCCGAATAGGCGATAAACCTGGACTAGAGTCTTGTGTGGTTAGTCAGGTCGTGGCCGACTCCCTCGCCAGGCTTCCGATTGAAGGTAGCCGAGATACACGACGTGTACATGGTGGTAAGTGGCGAGAGCGTGTGTGAAGAAGTACACCCCTGCAGGGTTAACATGATCTATTCGAATAGCCGGGTCCGCGGATATGGACTTCTTGGATGCTTACATGGTACATAGATAACTTAAAGTGGATACTATAAAATGCTCAAGACAAGTGTGAGTGCTATGGATGGCCTTCTCGTAGGGAGACGGGGATGAATCCATAGTAGTGTATTGAGTGGTGATTAGTGGACTCGTGTGCGCCATATCACCTCAAAGAAGTTCTGGTAGTCGTAGAACAGGATAGCCACAGAGTCAAAGCTGGCTTGCTGCAACTAAACCCCACATTACCCTCTTGATACAAATGCATGTATGATAGAATCTGATGTAAGTCTTGCTGAGTGCCTTTGTACTCATGTTGCTTTATTTATGTTTTTTCAGCGGAGACTTCGGTCTTACTAGTGTTCTCGTGGACTTCGACAAGTAGCTTGTACCTCAGCTACGATCTTGATCGGATGTTGTAGATAGTCAGGCTCTTCAGCCTTTTTCCTTTATAGATGTCTGTACCCAGACATGTAATGCTTCCGCTTGTTGCTTGTATGCTCTGTATGATGGGTCTTGTGACCCCTGTTTGCAATAAATGCTATGATGGCTCTTTGAGCCTTATCTATATGAGTTGTTGAGTTATGTTGTGATGCCATGTTGTACAGCACATACTTGCATGTTATGCGTACGTGTAATGTGTATTGCTATGTGTGGGATCTGACTATCTAGTTGTTTATCCTTAGTAGCCTCTCTTACCGGGAAATGTCTCCTAGTGCTTCCACTGAGCCCTGGTAGCTTGCTACTGCTTCGGAACACTTAGGCTGGCCGGCATGTGTCCTTCTTCGTTCCTGTGTCTGTCCCTTCGGGGAAATGTCACGCGATGAATACCGGAGTCCTGTTAGCCCAGTGCTACAGCCTGGATTCACTCGCTGATGACCGACACGTTCGATGCTGGGTCATGGATGCCTGTCCCTGTAAGTTTGTGCCACTTTGGGTTTACGACTAGCCATGTCAGCCCGGGCTCCTTATCATATGGATGCTAGCGACACTATCATATACGTGTGCCAAAAGGCGCAAACGGTCCCGGGCAAAGGTAAGGCGACACCCGTGGGAATACCGTGCGTGAGGCCGCAAAGTGATATGAAGTGTTATATGCTAGATCGATGTGGCATTGAGTCGGGGTCCTGACAGCTTTGGTATCAGAGCCTGACTGCCTGTAGGATTACCAAGCCAAACTGGTCGAAGTTGAGTCTAGAAATTCTTTAGTTATGTAAGGGAATTGATTGTGGGAAGGAACGTAAGGCTCTTTTTACTCCTTATACCTCATGGCCTTCTGATCTGAGTCATCCTATCTTTCCTGCGGGGTTAAGGAACTAGGCTTTCTCTTCCGTCTATCAGGATCACGTGTTACTACTCCGTAGTCCCATAGGATTGGTTGATCAGAGTCATACCCCAGTTTTCGAGTACTTCCAGTGTAGCTTGATTAGTACTATCTCAGAACCTTGAGTGATGATGTTGAGTATGCTACTACCCCATTTTAGCAGGATGTCTCATTCTGAGCATTTTACTGCCGTTATGCTGCCGGAATTGCCCTAGGAGTTCGAGAGTTACTAATTTCCTTGTCCTACATTCTATAGCTTATAGTTGATGCTGATCCGTCCTTGGTTTCGTTTCTCAGGATGTCATCAGCTAAGCGAAGTTCTGTTGTTCATAGCCAGAACCACGGAGATGGTAGGGATGAGGATCCTCCCGACCAGCCTTCGTTGACAGAGTTCATGTTAGAGATGGAGAGAAACAAGCGTGAGTCTAATCGCTTGTTGGCACGTATCGAGGAGAACACCGCACATCGGTTCAAAGGGTCTGCAACCATTCATGACTTCATTCGCTTGCACCCACCTACCTTTCATCATTCCATCGAGCCACTTGATGCAGATGACTGGCTCCGTAGTATCACACACAAGCTACGTTCCGCGAACGTAGCTGAAGATGACAAGGTCACTTATGCCACATACCACCTGGAAGGTCCTGCTAGTCTTTGGTGGCAGAATTATGAGGCTATGCTTCCAGCTGGTCAGATTCCTACCTGGAGGGATTTCACTGAGGCTTTTCGCGAGCATCACATTCCTGAAGCCCTCATTGATCGCAAGAGGGAAGAGTTCTGTAGTTTCACCCAGGGTAAGATGGCTGTTGATGCTTACAGTAGAGAGTTTGAGAACCTCGCCCGCTATGCTTCAGAAGGGGTGTCCACGGACGCCAAGAAGCAGGCTAGGTTCCGGAAGGGTCTCAACCCCAAGTTGCGTCGTGATCTCCACCTGCATCATTGTGATACGTTCCAAGCTCTTGTGAACAAGGCCATTAATGCAGAGACAGCTCAGCTCACTTACGAGGAGTCTCGTAAGCACACCCGTGATTTGGGATCTTCCTCCGGTTCTAGCTCTCAAAAGCGCCGGATTTGGGTTCCGAACTCCGCTCTTCCACCCAGATATGTACCGAGGCCATCTTATGTGGCACCCCATCCAGTTCAGCAGTATGTTCCACCCAGGCCTATTGGTGGACCGCCTGCCAATGCGGGTCCACGTCCAACTTCAGGGACTTGCTTCACATGCGGGAAGCCAGGACACTATGCACGTGTCTGCTCTCAGACTAGTTATGCTCCACCCCAGCCCGAGAAGCCTGTTGGCTATGTTAAGCCACCATGCAAGATGATCAGTGTCAAGTCAGCTTCCACTGAACGTGGACGCGTGCATCACGTCTCAGCTAAAGACGCTCATGATGATCCAGATGTCGTTCTTGGTACACTCCTTGTCAATTGTCATCCAGCATCGGTTCTGTTCGATACTGGAGCGTCTCACTCCTTTATTTCTGAAAGTTATGCTAACTTGCACAACATGTCATTTTGTGATATGCCCTCTCCACTAGTCATTCAAACTCCTGGATCCAAATGGCAAACTTCTAGTGTAAGCCATCGTAACGAAATCCTTGTAGACAGACTTGTATTCCTTGCATCACTTATAGCCCTCAAGTCTACAGATATTAACATCATCTTGGGTATGGACTGGATGACAGCCCATTATGCCAAGATTGATTGTTACACCAGGTCTGTTCAGCTTACACACCCATCCGGCAAGATAGTCACTGCCTCCACTAGAGTTGCAAGGCGTCAGCTCTATTCTCTTAATGCCAGCCCTCTTCCAGACCTTGAAGGTATCCCGGTAGTCCGTGACTTTCCGGATGTCTTTCCAGAGGAACTGCCAGGTGTTCCACCTGATAGAGATGTAGAGTTCGTCATAGATCTTATTCCAGGAACCGCTCCAATCTCTAGGAGACCTTACAAGATGGCACCCTTAGAACTAGCCGAGCTTAAGAAACAACTTGATGAGTCCTTGCAAAAGGGTTTCATCCGTCCTAGTTCTTCTCCTTGGGCTTGCCCCGTCCTCTTCGTCAAGAAGAAGGATGGTACGGACCGGATGGTTGTAGATTATCGTCCCGTTAATTTGGTCACGATAAAGAACAAATATCCGCTCCCCAGGATCAACGACCTGTATGATCAGCTCGCTGGATCCTCAGTCTTCTCCAAGATGGACTTGAGGTTAGGCTACCACCAAATCAAGATCAGAAACGGGGACATCCCCAAGACAGCCTTTGTCACTCGTTATGGCCAGTACGAGTACACCGTCATGTCCTTCGGTCTAACCAACGCCCCAGCTACCTTCTCCCGCTTGATGAACTCGATCTTCATGGAGTACCTAGATAAGTTCGTCGTGGTTTACCTCGATGATATTCTTATTTACTCAAAGAACGAGGAAGAGCATGCCGAACATCTTAGACTTGTGTTAGAGAAACTCAGAGAGCACCGCCTTTATGCCAAGTTCTCCAAGTGCGAATTTTGGTTGCCAGAAGTGACCTATCTAGGCCACGTAATCTCTGGTAAGGGCATTGCTGTCAATCCCGAGAGAGTTAAGGCCGTTCTTGATTGGACTCCACCCGAAACCGTTAAACAAGTTAGGAGTTTCCTTGGTCTAGCCAGCTATTGTCGCCGCTTTGTTGAAAACTTCTCCAAAGTAGCCAAACCTCTCACGGAACTTCTCAAGAAAGATAAAAAGTTTGAGTGGTCCCCACAGTGTGAGTACAGTTTTCAGGAACTGAAAAGACGCCTGACTTCTGCTCCCATACTTGTGCCACCGGATTTCACTAAAGACTTTGTTATCTACTGCGATGCCTCACGACAAGGACTAGGTTGCATTCTTATGCAGGATCGTCATGTGATCGCCTATGCATCTCGACAGTTGCATCCACATGAGGAGAATTATCCTACACATGATCTAGAGCTTGCAGCCGTAGTCTATGCACTCAAGACCTGGCGACATTACCTCCTTGGTAAACGTTGCGAGATCTACACCGATCACCAGAGTCTCAAGTATATCTTCACCCAACCGGATCTGAACCTTAGGCAAAGACGTTGGTTGGAGTTGATCTCAGATTACGACTTAGGGATTACCTACACTCCAGGCAAAGCCAATGTCATGGCTGATGCTCTAAGCCGTAAATCCTATTGCAACAATCTCATGTTGCAGCAGGGCCAACCACTTCTCCATGAGGAATTCTGTAAGCTTAACCTTCACATTGCTCCTCATGGATTCCTTTCTACCTTGGTGGCGAAACCTACCCTCGAGGATCAGATCATTACTGACCAGAAGTTTGATAGGGGTGTTATCCGCATCAAGAGAAACATTAAGAAGGGAGTTGGTGGATGTTTCTTTATGGATGATCGTGGTGTTGTTTCCTTTGAGAATCGCTTGGTGGTTCCCAAGAATCAACATCTGCGACAACTGATCCTTAAGGAGGCGCATGAATCCCCTCTCACGATTCATCCCGGTAGTACTAAGATGTATCAGGACCTACGCCAGAGGTTCTGGTGGACTAGGATGAAGAGAGAAATCGCCGACTTCGTTGCTAATTGTGACGTTTGTCGTCGCGTTAAGGCAGAGCATCAAAGGCCTGCTGGCACCCTTCAGCCTTTAGCTATTCCTGAGTGGAAATGGGATAAAGTTGGTATGGACTTCATCACCGGCTTTCCCAGGACCAAGAAAGGGAATAATGCTATCTTCGTAGTCATTGATCGTCTATCCAAAGTGGCGCACTTCCTACCTGTTCGAGAGAGTATCACCGCTAGTCAGCTCGCTGACTTATATATTTCTCGAATAGTATCACTTCATGGTGTTCCACTAGAGATCAATTCAGACCGTGGTAGTCTTTTCACTTCTCATTTCTGGGAGAGTTTCCAAACTGCCATGGGAACCCATCTTTCCTTCAGAACCGCTTTCCACCCTCAATCAAGTGGTCAGGTGGAACGGGTCAATCAAATTCTCGAAGACATGCTCAGAGCTTGCGTTATCTCATTCGGTATGGAATGGGAGAAGTGCCTTCCTTTCGCCGAGTTTGCTTATAACAATAGCTATCAATCCAGTCTCAAGAAAGCTCCTTTTGAGATTCTCTATGGACGAAAATGTCGAACACCGTTGAACTGGTCAGAAACCGGTGAAAGACAATTCTTTGGACCGGACATGATCCAGGAGGCAGAAGAGCAAGTTCGCATCATTCGTGAGAATTTAAAAACAGCCCAGTCTCGTCAAAAGAGCCAGTATGATCGTCATCATAAGGATATGACTTATGAAGTTGGCGACAAAGCTTACCTTCGGGTTACTCCTTTGAAGGGTACCCATCGTTTCGGTATCAAGGGCAAGTTGGCTCCTCGCTACATTGGTCCTTTTCGCATTCTCGCTAAACGAGGAGAGGTTGCCTACCAGTTGGAACTACCCCCACATCTTTCTCGAGTTCATGATGTCTTCCACGTCTCTCAACTCAGACGTTGCTTCTCGGATCCTATCCACGGAGTGGACCACGAAACGCTTGATCTCCAAGATAACCTCACATATCGAGAGTATCCGGTTCGCATTCTTGATCAGGCAGAGCGTGTCACCCGACGTCATAACATCAAGTTTCTGAAAGTTCAGTGGTCTCATCATTCCGAGAGAGAAGCTACTTGGGAGCGAGAAGATCGTCTTCGACTGGAGTACCCCGCTTTCTTTCCATCGACCCCTGAATCTCGGGACGAGATTCTTTCAAGTGGGGGCGAGTTGTCACATCCCTAGTCTGGTATGACCTAGACTAGCTAGTCATTTGTGCATCATGTTTATATTCCATTTAAATTTGAAATGAGGATTGGTGAAACCCTCAGAATCATTTTGAAATGACCCAAATAAAAATTTCTCCAAAAGGGTCCAAGAAAATGCTCATGTTGCCCTCTGAAAATATTGGACAGAGATAAAAATCAAACCAATATTTTTAAGAGCTCATAAGTATTTATTTTGGGCATTTGGAATTAATGCATAAATATTTGCATTGGAAATATATTAGTTATATATATTAATATATGTCCAAAAATTATGCCACTTGTTGAGGAGCCCTGGAATAATATAGTTAGCTCCTACAAAAATGGGCATAAGGAAATAAATTGATTTAGTATTATTATTAAATCAAACAGATGTCAGAAAATTAGAAAACAGAAATAAAAGGGAGACTTACCTGGGCCTCCTCCCTGTGCAGCCCAGCAACAGCCAGCCCGGCCCAGCCCACCTGGCGCCCTCCTCTGTCGTCTTCGTCCTCGACAGGGAGATGGGCGCGTGCCCGACGCGCGCGCGCTCCGCCGCGCCACGCCACCTCCCTCTCTGCCTGCCTGCCCTCTCCCCTCCTCGTCTGGATACCCTGGGAGACGCCACGCACGCCCCGACCTCACTCTCCCCAGCCCTCTCCTCCCTTCTCCCTCGCTCTCTCACGCGCACGGCCGAACGCGCCGATCGCCGCCGTTCGCCGTTGCCGCGGCCACCGGCCACCCCTCGCCCCTCCGTAGAGCCCAGAAGCTCCGCCACGACCCGCTCTACCCCCTCGTCAAGCCAAGCACCTCCGGACGGCCTCCATCGTCGCCACCGTCGTCGTCTTCATCGCCGGCCGCTGTAGATCTCCGGCGACCGTACGCCGCCGTCCGGCCTCCCCCGAGCCCTCCGACGACGTCTTCGAGCCCACCGTGAGCCCCCGCTTCGGTTCCCCCTTCCCCCTTGCCTTCCCGTGCTCTGTAGCTATCCCCGCCATCGAAGCCGAGCTCCGGCCGCCGCCCCGAGCTTTGCTCCGGCGAGCTCCGGCCACCCCAGCTCCCCCTACCTGCTCCACCAGATGCGCGAGAGCCCGGGCTACGCCCCGGTGCTCTCCGACGCCGTCCCTGTGGCCCGTAACGCGGACGCCGCCGCGTCCAGAGGTCGCCGCCGACGACCTCGCCGGCCTGATGGGTGGGCCCCGTCGGCCAGGTGATTAGCTTAGTGCTAATCACCGTTAACTAACCCCCCCTGACACTGACAGTGGGCCCCAGCGCCACTAATCCTTTAGTTAGGATTAAATTAACCCTGTTTAATCCCCTGTCGCTGACGTGTGGACCCCACACGTCAGGTTTGACCTGGTCAGCCACGTTGACTTGCTGACGGCACGCTGACGTCATGCTGACGCAATTATTTATTTTCTGGAATTATAATTAATCAGGAAATTCCAGAAAATGATATAAACTTTAGAAAATCATAGAAATTCAACCGTAGCTCAGATTGAAATAATTTATATATGAAAAATTATCAGAAAAATGCAATCTATCCATCTGTACTAGTTTCATGCATGACAAACCAACCTAAACCTGCTGTATAGGTGGAAACATATATATGGCAATTATAAGAGCTTAATTTGGAGTTGCATTTGAACCCTTGGTCCAAATGGACTTCAAACCAGATGAATGCTAGCTGCATTAGCTCAAACAACATCACATCTTCATGCCATGTTCATGCATCATATTGTTGCATATGCTTGTGTATTGATTGTTGGCACCGTTCCTTCTCGATAGGTCTTGCTCCGGAGACCGTTCCAGAGTACCTGTCTATGAAGCAGTGCCTTCCTTGTTGATCTACCAGGCAAGCAAACCCCCTTGTTCATTCCGATACAATCCTACTCTCTCGCTCCTGCTCTCAGTTATTGCATTAGGACAACAACGATTCATCTGCTACTTTGTGCTGCGGTAGTTGAACCCATTCCTCTGCATGACCTGTCATTGCCACAGTAAATAGTTAAAACCCACTAGCATGTGTAGGAGTTGATTGAGCCATGTTGTGTTCCTACCATGCTATGCCTGCTATTGCTTAGAGTTGTGTCAGGTCTGATTCATTAGGAATGAATTGGAGTGTTATGAGTTGTTCTGGTGCTGAGAGTTAAGTGTGTGAACACGATTTGGTAAAGGTAGCGGTGAGAGGCCATGTAGGAGTACATGGTGGGTTGTCTCACTGGAACCGTCCTTAAGCACTAAGTTCTGTGTATGTTGTCCAATGACTAGCTACTACCACACATTGGAATGCTTAAGTGCCCCTCTCGACTTATTAGCCAACTTGATCCCTGTCCAGGAGTCGCAACTAGTTTCTGGTGTTTGTAGGTAGTGTTAGTAGTCTACCAAGTGGCACCCAGCCAGGTGGGCTTGGGACAGACTAGGCACAGTGGCACGGTGTACCAAGTGGCACCCGGATGGTGGGCTTGGGAACCCTGCTCACATCGTTTGGGGCCGTGAGCGACACCCTGGCCGGATCTCCTTGCGGATAGAACCCGAATAGGCGATAAACCTGGACTAGAGTCTTGTGTGGTTAGTCAGGTCGTGGCCGACTCCCTCGCCAGGCTTCCGATTGAAGGTAGCCGAGATACACGACGTGTACATGGTGGTAAGTGGCGAGAGCGTGTGTGAAGAAGTACACCCCTGCAGGGTTAACATGATCTATTCGAATAGCCGGGTCCGCGGATATGGACTTCTTGGATGCTTACATGGTACATAGATAACTTAAAGTGGATACTATAAAATGCTCAAGACAAGTGTGAGTGCTATGGATGGCCTTCTCGTAGGGAGACGGGGATGAATCCATAGTAGTGTATTGAGTGGTGATTAGTGGACTCGTGTGCGCCATATCACCTCAAAGAAGTTCTGGTAGTCGTAGAACAGGATAGCCACAGAGTCAAAGCTGGCTTGCTGCAACTAAACCCCACATTACCCTCTTGATACAAATGCATGTATGATAGAATCTGATGTAAGTCTTGCTGAGTACCTTTGTACTCATGTTGCTTTATTTATGTTTTTTCAGCGGAGACTTCGGTCTTACTAGTGTTCTCGTGGACTTCGACAAGTAGCTTGTACCTCAGCTACGATCTTGATCGGATGTTGTAGATAGTCAGGCTCTTCAGCCTTTTTCATTTATAGATGTCTGTACCCAGACATGTAATGCTTCCGCTTGTTGCTTGTATGCTCTGTATGATGGGTCTTGTGACCCCTGTTTGCAATAAATGCTATGATGGCTCTTTGAGCCTTATCTATATGAGTTGTTGAGTTATGCTGTGATGCCATGTTGTACAGCACATACTTGCATGTTATGCGTACGTGTAATGTGTATTGCTATGTGTGGGATCTGACTATCTAGTTGTTTATCCTTAGTAGCCTCTCTTACCGGGAAATGTCTCCTAGTGCTTCCACTGAGCCCTGGTAGCTTGCTACTGCTTCGGAACACTTAGGCTGGCCGGCATGTGTCCTTCTTCGTTCCTGTGTCTGTCCCTTCGGGGAAATGTCACGCGATGAATACCGGAGTCCTGTTAGCCCAGTGCTACAGCCTGGATTCACTCGCTGATGACCGACACGTTCGATGCTGGGTCATGGATGCCTGTCCCTGTAAGTTTGTGCCACTTTGGGTTTACGACTAGCCATGTCAGCCCGGGCTCCTTATCATATGGATGCTAGCGACACTATCATATACGTGTGCCAAAAGGCGCAAACGGTCCCGGGCAAAGGTAAGGCGACACCCGTGGGAATACCGTGCGTGAGGCCGCAAAGTGATATGAAGTGTTACATGCTAGATCGATGTGGCATTGAGTCGGGGTCCTGACAGAAGGCCACGGAGGCGGCGCTGGGATGGTGCCCGGCGGCGATGGTGCATCGTCCTCTATCGACAAAAGGAGGAGGAAGTGGGGTGCGCCGTACCTTTGCTCATCCTTTGGTTGCGCGCCTGTAGTCTGTAAGTTCATGCTGACCCCTGCCTTGCCGATTCAAGGGCAGCAGCACAGAGAAGAAGAAGAGGGCAACCGCCCTAGTGAAGGTGCACTCCATCCTCAAGGAAGCGTTGACACTTGGCTGCAACTTCGGCGGTCGTGGGGGGTGGCCTGCGCTGCACCGGGGTCTCACTCGGGCGCATGGTCACCGTTCCATCCGGGCGCATGGGCGCCCTGGCCCCATTGAATGCTTTGCCAGTTCCGCTGGAAGGGTCGATCACTGAGGCCGTGATGGCTCAGCCCGCGGTGCCGCTCCCGAAGGTTGCGACGGTTCCGACCACGGTCAAGGAAACAGCGCCTCAGCCCCCATCGTCTGTTCCCGCTCCTACTGCCGACGACGACGCGGAGTGTGCCAGGGCGCAGCCTCAGGCAATGCCCGCCACCAGGACCCAACGGACTGGTGAGGTAGTCTCCTCAAGCACGCCGCGTGATCCGGGCGCACGGAAGGGCCTCGAGCCCCCTGCACCCCAAGAGGAGATGTCGAGGCCTCTTCAGCTGTGGTGGCGGCAAGCATTATCGTGTTGCTCCCTCACCAGGCCCTCGCGCTCATGAACTAAAACACCCTGATCATGCGCGAGGGTTTGGATGATTCCCGAGTCGTGCTTGACCGGGTCGGGGCAGATCTCCAGGATGCTGACAAACGCCTCGCCATGGAGCACCTGAGGCTCGCCTCAAGGTGGCCCTAGCTTGAGACGGCTACCAAGGAGGCCCAAGGCTGAGCCGACGCCACCGCTGAGGAGAGCAGGAAGGAAGTTGTCGAGGCAAGGGCGGCCCGTGACGCGGGCTTGCTGAGGTGGAGACGGCCGTCAAGCGCTCCAGCGAGGCAGAAACAGGACCGAAGGTGCTCCAAGAAGAACAGGTCGTGCACGTGCGGTGACTCCAGAAGTGGGAGGAGGATCTAAAGGCTCGCGAGGCGAAGCTTGCGGGTCAGGACTCTAAGCTGACGAAGATGGTGGCCGCCCAGGCCACAGATCACGAGTGCCTGTAAGCGCTGCTGCATGAGATGACCGAAGCCCAAGATGCTCACGCCAAGACCGTCTCTGAGGCAAACGCCGAGCTGGACGCCAGGGGAAAAAAATCCAAGCTGACGCTAATGTGAAGGCAACGACGGACCACACCACCTTCTCTTCCCTCGAGCTCCGTGCCTGCCAAGCACTGAATTTCATGTGCATGGTGGGATTCGAAGCTCCGCTCCCAATTCCTGATGCCGGCTACGCCGAGCTTTCCTCCAAACTCACTGTGGAGCTCGAGGGCGCTGCCCAGAAGGTGGACGACATCCTGGAGGAGGAGTGTCGCGACCTCTTCTCTATGGCAGCGACCCACGTCTTCAGCCACCTTCTCCTCCGCAATCGTGGCTTTGACTTCGGTGAGGTGATAGACCCGATCCCCAGTGAGTCCCGTGACGTCATGGCGGAAGCTGTGGAGGACCATGTGGCCGCGCAGCTTGAGAAGTTCACTTGTAGCAGCGGTGGTGCGTCCATTGAGGCCGAGGTAGATGGCGGCAACAATGATGATGGCCCTTCTTCCTAAATCTTCCTTGTTACTCTGCAATAGACCGACCCTACCTCGCGGAGGCGTAAGACAATGTCTTAGTTTGTGAGACACTTGTAATAACTGCTTGTACCCCATAATTTCCTTTTCGCTCTTGGTTTCTTTCTTGCTTGCCTTTGTGCCCTACATCGGCGGGGCCCAGCCCCGCGCATACCTCAGCCACCACTGGGATGTTAGGTCACGATGCCTGGACAAGACCATGGGGTGAGGGGCTTCGGAACTAGTGAAGACTCCTGAGTCACGATGCTCAGGGGTCCCCCCTTGACGTGTACACGGCCTGCATGAAGCAAAATGGCGGCGATGGCGAGGCTACCCCAGTAGTTTTACATACCTAGCTCTCGCCGGCTTACACCTGGTTGTCGCGCGAGGAGACTAGACACCAACACTACAAAAAAATACACTTCCGTGATGATATGTGTTTGTCACAGTAGGTCACATTTTTTGTCATGCATGTACATCCATGACGATTTTATGATAGAATCAAGATATTCAAACTTGTGATGTCATAGAGGTGTTCCATGACATTACCAAAATTATCATCACGGAAGTGACCACTTCCATGACGATAAATCACGTATCATAGAATTTCTTTCGTCAAGGGTAACCGATATGTGGCATCCACCATAACGGGTCACCGTTAAGCTATCGGTTTCCGGTTTAGATCCGATAACCCGTTAACAGCCCGGGCCGGGGGATTTTCCACGTGTAAAATTCTCAATGGCCAGAGGAACCACGTGTTGGCTCATCGTTGGGACAGATGTCATCCACTCACTGGACCGAAGGCGCCTATGATACGTTGACACGTTGCACGGACCAATAGAGGCCCATTCTAATAATAGGCCGGCCCATTTGACTTGGTCGAAAGGTAGCGGGCTGGCCCATGGAAAGCCTGTTAACGGCCTGTTCGCATATAGCCCATCTATAGCCTGCTAAGTCATGGCCCGTTACTGCCTATCTGAATTATGCCCAGTAGCATCATCTGGGCCGACCAATATGAATCCAGCCCGTTGTAACTTCCGGCCCATGTATGGCCCATGACATCTTTCGGTCCATATGAGGCCCTTTGTAACTCTTGGCCCATTAACGGCCTGTGGTGAAACTGGCCCGTAATGAACAGTGTATCGCTTTATACCCATTAATGGCCCATTATTCCATTGGGCCATTTCTAGCCCGTGTTACCTTTCGGCCTTCTCAAGGCCCATTTATTATTGGGCTCATTTCCAGCATTCAGTTAGTTATGGCCCGTTACAGGCATTTTCTGCTTGTGGGCAAAATTCAGCCCGTGGTTATAGTCGGCCCATTTGTGGCCTATTAATCCGTTGGGCCGTTTTCATAGCATCATCCAATATGGGCGATTAACAACGGCCTATTATGGTCGGCCCATGAACGGACGATGCCACCCCTAGCCCGTTTACGGCCCATAATGTGAGCTGTTATTGGCCCATGTTTGGCCAATCGATCATCCAGCCCGTAGAAGGCCCATTGATGCTACGCCCCGCAGAAGGCCCATTGTTTCTACTGCCCGTAGAAGGCCCATTGTTTCTACGGCCCATAGGGGGCCCATGGTCACTACAGTAAATATGTAGCCCATGGTTATTGTGGCCTAGTTTTGAAAAATAGGTTATTGCGGCCACTAGCAAACTGCGGAAAAAGAACTGCACTAAATACAACAAAAAAATAAACAAGACAACTAGAAAATAAATAAGCAAGCAACTTACGCTATGCTATCACGACTATTACACGTATTACATCCACTGGGCATCAAAGTTCGCCACCAGTGCAAATATAGGGAAGAAAGCAGCATATCACATATACAGGTTGTCAAAGTTGGCGACCAGTGCAAATAAACGCCACATCAAGCTTTAGAAACGACTTTAGAAGAGCTCAACAAACAATATCCTGGGTACCCATAATGCTGGCAAGACGCTTTGCAAGCTTATTAACTTTGTCTTGTTTAGCGCTTAAATCCTCCAGCGCTTGCTGTTGCAACAGAAAGTATGCTTCTGAATTCTGCAGGGACTTCCTCAGTCCTTCAACTTCATGTCGCAGATCATCTGATCGATGTCTTTCAACATGAAGTTGAGACTCAAGAAGCCGAACTGATTCAGGCAACAAGTTTGAAGGCTGGTGCCAGCAGTAGTGGCCAGTAACACGAACACTACGTCAAGACAGTTATTTGGTGTTGTCTTAGTGTCTTCAATATAGTTTTTATCAGTTTTCTTGGAGACGAACAGGGATGTCTCACTATCTTGAACCTTATCTGCATTAGTTCTTTACCATTGCATAACAGGGAACTCTTTTCCAATATTTTATCCGCATTCTAAAAGAGAAACAAACAAACACATCACAAGTTTACCATGTTGTATATGAAACTCATTTTGATAAACCAGTTAAGTAGTAAGGTGGACAGGATAATAGCATGAAACAAACAAACATATATATATATATATATATATATATATATATATATATATATATGTAGTATGGTCACTTTACGGTATATATCATTCTAGTTTATGTTGCCAAATCAAGATCCAGACAGTTCAAATCATATGTATTTAAGACAAAGCAGCATAGACAGAATATAAGTGTGGGAAACAACACAACAATAACAACTCTTGTAATGTGCATGGCATGAGAACATAACTATTTATTCAATTGAAACTGAAATAAACATAGAGCAAGTTACAACAGCAAACACGTTTAATAAACAGGTTTAAAACATACCTGTTGCGCCATTGGAGTTTCAATTGCATCCTTTGAATTTTAAATTAGTTGGTATGAGTAAATACAGTGATGCTAGCGCAAAGGAGTATGAACCATAGCTACGGAACCTCACCTGAGAACAATTCTTCTTCTACTTTAAGCGTTGACTTGGGTTTCGAAGTTCTGGTCCTCGTGCTTTGGGCCCTATAGTTGCCTTATTAACTTCTCATGTTTGGGAGCTCTATGGTGAAGAAGGTGTTGGCAAGACGCTGGCAAGACGCTTAGCAAGCTTATTAACTTTGTCTTGTTTAGCGCTTAAATCCTCATGCATTTGTTGTTGCACCAGAAAGTATACTTCTGAATTCTGCAGGGACTTCCTTAGTCCTTCAACTTCATTTCGCAGATCATCTGATCAATGTCTTTCAACTTGAAGTTGAGACTCAAGAAGCCGAACTGATTCAGGCAGCGAGTTTGAAGGCCTGGTGCCAGCAGTAGTGGCCAGTAACTCGAACACTACATCAAGACAGGAATTTGGGGTTGTCTCAATGTCTTCAATATAGTTTTTATTTGTTTTCTTGCAGACCAACAGGAATGTCTCACTATCTTGAACCTTATCTGCATTATTTCCTTTACCATTGCATAACAGGGTACTCTTCTCCAATATTTTATCTGCATTCTAAAAGAGAAACAAACAGACACATCACAGGTTTACCATGTTGTATATGAAACTCATGTTGATAAACCAGTTCAGTAGTAAGGTGGACTGGATAACAACATGAAACAAACATATATCTATGTAGTATGGTCACTGTATGGTATATATCATTCTAGTTTATGTTGCCAAATCAAGATCGAGACAGTTCAAATCATATGTATTTAAGGCAAAGCAGCATAGACATAATATAAGTGTGGGAAACTACACAGGAATAACAACTCTTGTAAAGTGCATGGCATGAGAACATAACTATTTATTCAAATGAAATTGAAATCAACATAGATCAAGTTACAACAGCAAACACGTTAAATAAACAGGTTTAAAACATACATGTTGCACCATTGGAGTTTCCATTGCATCCTTCAAATTTTAAATTAGTTGGTATGAGAAAATGCAGTGATGCAAGAGCAAAGGAGTATGAACCATAGCTACAGAACCTGACCTGAGAACAATTCTTCTTCTGCTCTAAGCGTTGACTTGGGGTTCAGAGTGGTGGTCCTCATGCTTTGGGCCCTACACTTGCCTAACTAACTGCTTGTCTTTGGGTGCTCTGTTGTGAAAACGGTGTTCTGTCAATTGGAACTGGGTTACTATCTGCTGGGGTTGGGGTTAGAAGGGGTGTAGCTGGTTCTCTATCCAACTGGGTAGGGGTACAATCTGCGTGACTCTGGGTTGTGTGTGGTGGGGCTGGTTATTGGGCAAGTACAACCGTGGTTCTATCTACATCGACAGGTAGAACGTTCTTTTCTGAAGACCGTGTTTTTACTCCCACGGATACTGCCATCACCCCCTCCAATTCAAATGGCTGATAAACAAGAAAAGTAATTGAATGTACATACATTGTAAGATAGACAGGTGCAATGGATAGTAGGTAAGAAAACAGGGCATGAAATAATTCACATTTATGTTGTCTAACCAAACAGAATAGCATGACATAATTACACATATATGATGGATAATTAAACAGGATGGCATGAAACAGTTTCACATGTATGATGGCTAAATAAACAGGATAGAGTTACATACTTCAAAATATAATGACTATGTAAACAGGATGACATGATATAACTATACGATGTGTCTATTAAAGTGGTTGGCATGCAATAATTCACAAACATGCCGTCGATGGAAACATGATGGCATGATATAATTCACAGATAGATAGACATAATTAAAAATATGATGACTATATAAACAGGATGAGATGATATATCTATATTCTGTCTTTAGAAAATAGGTTGGCATGCCATAATTCAAATACATGCTGTCTATATAAACATCATGGCATGATATAATTCAAATATATGATTTATATACTAAGAATGTGAGCAGAGGGCAATCACATATATTATCTGTCAACTAAGCAGATGGCATTCAATATTATGTATATGATGTAAAAACAAAGCATTGCAAGACTACATATGCATGATATGAGTAATATAACCCTGCCAAAGTTTGAGCATACACCTTAGGGGGATAATAGGATTGGTTATCTGCCTCTGAATCCTCCTTTGAGGAGCTATCTGTAACCAGCAAGATATCTGCTTCAGCAGGTAGCATTGTCGACTCTAAAGAGCTTGTTTTCACTCCAAATACTTCCATCACCACTTCAAATGGCTGATGCATAGGAAGAGCAGTTGAATATATAAACGTTGTCGACAAATGAAATGAGTAATACAAAAATGACAGCATGCTATAATTCACATATATGAGGCTTGGCTAAACAGCATGGCATTGCATTATTCACATACATAATGCCTTGCAACAAGATAGCATTGCATACTTCACATATATAATGTCTTGCAACAAGATGGCATTGCAAAATTCACATACATGGTAACTAGACACTAAACAAGTGGCATTCACACAAAGCATGTATAAACTAAGAAAATGACATGCCAATGCAAGACACCATATGCACGATATGACCAATATAACCCTGCCAAGTTATAGCATGCACCTCAGAGGGGGAGAATAGGACTGGTCATCTGTCTCTGAATCCTCCTCTGATGTAGCGCCCAAGATGCGATTCTATCCCAACCATGTGATGAATTCATGATTGGGACACAACCACATTTTGAGCGCATAGCAAGGTGGATATCATTACAACATATCATGTACTGAATAGATGAGAATACAAGATAAAGGCTTACACTCGCCACAAGCTACAACACGAATACAATAGTTCATCAATACATCGCATTCATCATGCAGAAGAGAAGGATCCGACTATGGATGAAATCAAACAAAAAAGAAGAACGGCATCCACCATACTAATCCCAGGCTCCCAACCCGGAACCTATAAACCTTGATCGAAGAAGAAGACGAAGAAGAAGAAGAAGAAGAACTCCAAACAAGCAAGCATCGCAGTCGCATCAGATCATCACATTACAAGCACCTGCGACTGTTGTTGTTGTAATCTGTGATCCACGAGGAGTCGAGGACTCAGCAATCCCATTACCATGGGTATCAAGACTAGCAAAGCTTAATGGGTATGGAATGGATAAGTAGTGAGGCTACAAGAAGCGACTAAGCATTGTATGGTGGTTAACTCACGAGTACAAGAATATGATGAGAAACTATGCCAATGGTCGCAAACTAGTAATGATCAAGAAGTGATCATGAACAACTTACGTTCAAACATAACCCCACCATGTTCACTTCTCAAACTCACTCGAAAAGAGACGGTCACAGTTACACACATGGTTGGTGTATTTTAATTTGGATCTGGTGTCAAGTTCTCAACAACCAGATATTAAAAACTCCCATCTGCCACATAACCGCGGGCACGGCTTTTGAAAGTTTAAACCCTACAGGGGTGTTCCAACTTAGCCCACGACAAGCTCACAATCCGCGGAGACAATCCTCCATCACGGGACAACCCAAGTAACCTTGGAATCCCGGTGCACAAGCTCTTCGAAGAAAGGAAAACTATCCCAACGAGATCTCCCGGTGAGTCAGATCCATGTCCAGAGTCGCGTGCTCTCTATCTACGGACTCATCCGTCTATGCTAAGTGGATGATAGCCAAAATACCATCGAGTTGCCCCAAGGCGGCATCGCCGACTGCTAGGTAGGTGGACCAACACTCATGAGGATCACTGGCCCATGGGTTGATTAAGAGACCCCGGGTTCTAGCCGGTCTAACGGGGGGATAGACCCGGGGTAGCCTCATCCGCACCTTAGCAGATTTCAAGACATCGGGCTAGCCTAGCCCCTCAGTCCGACTGGCTGCATGGCCGGCCTCCAATGCTGGCTGGAGCCAACTAGCCTCCTCCTAGAAGGTTGCGCACCTCAGGAGGCAGCGAGGGCGTGGGCCGACTCATAGCAGGCGGCCCATCGCCACCTCAAAGTCTGCACCCACCTGCTGCGACAAGAGAGGGCGTGGCAACAGTACCAATTGCCACCACCGAATCCCAGAAGGAACGTGGCTACAGTGCAGACGTAACAGGCGGACACCCTTCGCCTGTCACGGCACTATAGCCACGCGGCCCATGATGATGCCTACGTCAGGAAGGGCCATGCCCGGACGATGGGCGATCGCAGTGGCCCGCAGGAGGCGGGCCCCATCAGCCCGTGTGTACTAGAAGACGGCAAGTCCTGAGGAGGCAGCCTTAATGGGAGGCCGACTCCTACCTGGCAGCGGCCCCTCCCCTTGGAGTGTGTGCACAATTAAACAGAGGTGACGGGGTGTGGCTAAAGTGATCGCCCGCCAGGCAGCGGCACTGTAGCCATGTGCCCCTCGACCAAGCCATCGTCATCAAGGGTGGGGCTACAGTGCAGCATGGTCCCCATAGCCCGCAGGCGGCGGGCCCTACCTATCGGCCGAGTTCATGGCAGCCTGCGGGACCAACTAGGCGGTGGGCCCCAGCAGCCGGCGGAGAAGCCGGAGCCCAGAGACACTGACGGCCAGGTCCCAGGACCAGACAGATTACCATTGTACCCCTGGGGGGTAGGCCTATATAAACCCTCCAGAGTAACCCATGCAAAGGGTTTAGCCCCTTTAGATCCAACACATACACCCAAAGCTAAGGAGAAGTAGTGCAAGCAGCCTTCTTCCTCCTCTAGCCCGAACAGCTCAAGGAGCAACCTTGTACTTGCTATTGATCATAGTGATGTCGAGATCCCGCAGAGCAGGATTAGGGGTGTTACCTCCACGGAGAGCCCCGAACCTGGGTAAGACCCGGCGTCGTTTGCGGTCTAGCCTACTTCCGCTTCTAGAGGCCGACAACGTTCTTCTGACCCCCTACATGATTAGCCACCCGTTGGCATATTTCGAGGAAATACCACAACATTTGGCACCCACCATGGGGCAAGGCACACCGTTGTCCGAAGACACGTTCTAGACAGGAACCCGTTTCCTGCCCCGTGAGTGTAGCCAGGCCGGCTCGCCCATTAGCACTTATGCCGACGATCTACGCAGTGTGGAGGCCGCCTGCGCTACTAGCTCCCTTTCCGACCTCCTCCGCGGCGTCCACCTCACCGACGAGCCTACCCCCGATGTGGGTTTGGCCAGTTCCGAGAGTTGCCTCGTTGACCTCCTCGACAAGCTCCACATCGTCGACAAGGCCGCGCCGACTTGGAGTCCATTGGCTCCACCGACCCGCTCGTCGAGATGGTCATCTACTCAAAAGCGGCATATGCCTACCCCGACCATGTAGAGATCATCGACGATCCGCTCCCTCATGTTGACAGCATCACCAGCACAAGCACCGTTGCAGAGGTGCTGGTCATCAGTCAGGACGGAGCATCGGCCGGTGCGAGCCAGGACCCGATTTGTTCGTCCCTGCGAGCCATCGCCACCCCGGTCGAGGATGGTGCAGACAGTGCTACCCTAGAGGTACACCGCCTTTTGCTCCTCGACAGTGCCAAGCAGCTGGCAGCTGCGAAGCTCCTCACCGAGGCCTACCAGCGTGAGCTCGACCATGCTGTAGGCAGCACTCCGGCTACCAGAGAACCCAGCCGGCTGGGCGCAGTCCGACATCGCGGGGCCACCATCGCCAGCATCTTCAGGGCCGAGCGCCTTGTCTACGCCACGCCCTCCGAGAACCTGCATGCCGCCCAGGCAGCAGCAGAAGAATTGGACAACTTAGAGGGTGACAAGAGATGCAACATTAAAGAGCGCCTTCAGTGGCTCCTCGACGCGGCCGCCATCCAGCAGGAAGCCGCCCGCCACGTGGCAGAACCCGGCATGCCAAACGAGACCCGCCTCCATCGTCAAGAGCACGGCTCCACCTCTTGGTCCTCGACAGGCAAACGAGGGGACCCGGAGCCAGCTGCTAGCCGCAGTCGGCGCACGCACATCTCGATCGAGCACGACGCAAGCGGCCTCCCAAGAGCAGTGGAATGGCGCAATGACTGCCCGCTTCCCTGCGCAGGGAGAGGCACGCTTCCCTGCCGCCTATTGGGCACCCAACTCTCAGAGACCGGATAGGTCACCATGAGGGAATCGAAGAGAATGATGCCCGCCATCGGATCGACCGGCTTGCTCGGTCCCTAGCGGAAAAAGAAGAAGAAGATATGGTCGGCTTGCCTTGTTTTGGCCCCCGCGTCAGAAATGAGCGCTTCCCAAAAGGATTCTCGCTGCCACGAGACACTTCCAAATACAACGGCTCCATGAAGCTGGAAGATTGGTTGGCCGACTACTACAACACCGTCAACATAGCAAACGACAACAAGCGTGTTGTCGTGAAGTACGTTCTGCTCATGCTCCAGGGCATGGCCTGGACATGGCTGAACATCCTCAAGCCGCACAGCGTCAATAGCTGGCTAGACATCTCCGACGTCTTCGTCCGCAACTTCACCAGCACCGACAAGCGACCGCCCAAGCCTCTCCAACTCTCCTTGTGCATCCAAGGCCTGACTGAGTCCATTCATGACTATCTGACATGATGTGGCGAGCTAGGCAACTCCTGCGACGGGGTGCATGAGGTGAAGGCCTTAGAGTACTTCACGGCCGGGTGCCGAGAGGGCACCTGGCTCAAGCCCAAGCTTCTCTACGATGAGCCAACTACTCTAGACGAACTGCTGGTAACAGCGGACAAATACGCCACAGCCGACTCCTCCATGAAGTCGGAGCTCCGAGTGGACGCAACCGGGAAGGTGATCCCTCCGGCTTCCCAAACGCCGGCTGGTGACACCAACCGGCGCCAGCAAAACAACAACAAGCGCAAGGCCTAACAGCCGGCAGGTAGCAGCAGTCGAAGATCAACAGCCGACTCGTCAGCCCAGCACCAAGCGGCAGATAACTAGCAAGGGAGCAAGGTTGCCCGCCCTCTCCTTTGAGCAAGCCCTTGACGCCCTGCAAGTTCCATAGTGGCACGAAGCCATCCAACCATGCCACTTGGAAGTGCAACTGGCTAGCTTGGATCACCAACAGCGAGGCCCTCCCGCCTCCCCCGCCAGCCGGCCCTCCAGCTCCAGCTATTAAGCAGCCGGCAGCCCGACCAGTCGGCACCATTCAACACGATTTCCCTATGTCGCTTACGTCGTATTCACAAGCCAAGCCGGTGATAGGCACAGCAGGCGGCAGCAACACAGAGAGGACAATGCTGTCAGTATAGAAGCCCGCACCCGCATGCATTGGTCCGAGAATCCCATCACTTGGAGCCAAGCTGACCACCCGACTGTGATACCCAATCCGGGTTCATATGCCCTGGTGCTCGAAGCGATCTTTGCAATAGAGAGGCAGAATTCCATTTCGATCGAGTGCTGCTAGATGGCGGCAGTGGCATCAATATCCTGTACAGAGAGACCATGGACCGACTAGGCATCAAGGCCAAGGAACTTCAGCCAAGCTGGACTGTTTTTCACGGCATAGTTCCAGACCTGTCCTGCTCCCTAATTGTCAAGATAAAGATTGACGTCCTCTTTAGTGATAGAGATCATTTCCACCGTGAGCCAATCTGGTTTGAAGTGGTCGTCCTGGGTGCTGATAGATGGCGGCAGCAGCATCAATATCCCACATCACGCGCTCTTGGGCCGCCCTGTGTTGGCCAAGGTCATGATGGTCCCTCACTATGCATACCTGAAATCCAAGATGCCAGGCCTTAAGGGCATCATCACTGTTGTTGGAGATTACAAGAAGTCACAAGACTATGCAGCCGCCAGCACCCGGCTGGCCGAGTCCCTTGTCATAGCTCAAGAAAGAGAGCTCCTTGCTCGGATGCTAGCCATGGCCAGCGAGAAGCCTGCCATGCCGACTGATCCCAAGGAAGCTGAAGCAGGGGCCTCATTCCAACCGGCCAAAGAGACCGAGCGGATTACCTTCGACCCGGACCACCCGAAGAGGTTTGCTGTCATGGGCATTGGCCCCGACAGCAAATAGGAAGGCGATCTCGTCTATTTCCTTCATGAGAATCGAGACATCTTGGCATGGTCCCCCAAAGACATGTCAGGTGTCCCGACGGATCTTGCCGAGCACAAACTTCATGTAATGTCAGATGCCAAGCCGGTCAAGCAACCCCTCCGTCACCTGTCAGAAGAAAAGAGAAGAATTGTTGGAGAAGAAGTCGCCCGACTGCTAGCAGCCGACATCGTTATGGAAGTGTTCCACCCAGACTGGCTCGCCAATCCAGTCCTTGTGCTGAAAAAGAAAAACAAGTGGGGCATGTGCATTGATTACACCAGTCTCAAAAAAGCCTGCCCCATAGATCCATTCGCTCTACCGCAAATAGATCAAGTGATCGACTCCACAGCCGGATGCAAGCTGTTGTCTTTCCTTGATGCCTATTCCGGCTAGCACATAATCAAGCTGGATCCGGCTGATCGACTAAAGACCACCTTCATGATGCCATTCGGCACCTTCTACTACATCACCTTGACGTTCGGCTTGAGAAATGCTGGTGCCACCTTTGAATGCTGTATGCAGAAGTGCTTGCTCAAGCAACTCGGACACAGTGCCCATGTTTACGTGGACGACATTGTGGTAAAGACGAAAAAGCATGGCACCCTGATGGAAGACTTGAAAGAAAACTTTGAAAATCTGCACCGCTTCAACATCAAGCTCAAGCCGGAGAAGTGTGTATTCAGTGTGCCGGCCGGCCAGCTCCTGTGCTTCCTTGTCTCAGAACGCGGCATCGAGTGCAACCCTCTGAAGATCAAGGCCATCGAGAGGATGGAGAAACCCACCAAGCTGTGTGATGTGCAGAAGTTCAACGGGTGCCTGGCATCCCTCAGCCGCTTCATTAGCCGGCTGGGCAAAAAGGCACTCCCTCTATACCATCTCATGAAGAAAAACACTTGCTTCGAATGGAACGACCAGGCAGACGCCGCCTTCCTCCAGCTTAAGTGGAGGATGTCAACAGCGCCCATCCTGGCGGCTCCGACTGCTAAAGAGCCTATGCTCTTTTACATCACCGCCACCAACAGAGTTATCAGCACTGTAATTGTTGTCCATCGCCCAGAAGCCAGCAAGGCACAGTCGCCCCAGAGTCCAGTGTATTACCTGTCCTATCAGCCTCCAAGCAAAATTACCACCACTACCTGAAGTTGTGCTATGGCGTGTACTTTGCCGCCAAGAAACTTAAGCAGTACTTTCAAGAGCACTTCATCATGGTCGTCTGCACTGCTCCCCTTGCCGAGATTATAGGCATCAGAGATGCCTCGGGCCGGGTGGCCATGTGAGCCATTGAGCTGGCTCCACACACCATTTTCTACCAGCCCCGCAATGCAATCAAGTCACAAGCACTGGCCAACTTCCTCGTTGACTGGGCTGAGTCCCAGTACCTGCTGCCAGCTCCAGACTCTACGTACTAGCGGATGCACTTTGACGGTTCAAAGATGCGCACCGGTCTGAGAGTCGGCATCGTCCTCACCTCTCCCAAAGGCGACAAGCTGAAGTACACACTGCAAATCAACTTTGCTGCCTCCAACAAAGTAGTCGAGTATGAAGCGCTCATCTTCGGGCTCCAACTGGCCAAAGAAATCGGCATTCGCCGCATCCTCTGCTACGACGACTCGGACATGGTGGTCCAACAGTCGTCTGGCGACTGTGACGCCGAGGATGCCAACATGGCAAGCTACAGCTTCCTCGTCCAGCAGAAGAGCGGCCACTTTGATGGGTGCAAGTTCATCCATGTGCCACGGGCCGACAACAACGCAGTAGATTCTCTCGCCCGCATCGGCTCCACCCGGTAAGCTATACCATCCAGCGTCTCCCTCGGGCGTCTCCGCAAGCCGTCCATCAAGCCTTTACCAGAGTCTGACTCCATCTTCGTGCCGACTGCCCCAGGAGCAGCCGGATCCGGCTCGGGGACTTCATCAGTCGGCGCGGGGAATTCAGCGGCCAGCTCGGGGACTTCACCAAGCGGCCCGGGGGCTATAGCACCAGCACCCAGCCGAACGCTCTCAGCAGGTGGCCCGGGGCTGCTGCAGTTAGCCAAGAGACTTCATCAGAGCCATCCGGAGAGGCCGGCTCCAGCACGTCGCCTCCCAACCCGGCGCCCCCTTGTACCAGTCTATCGGGACCCCGATCCTAAGTCACACTGATCTAGCATGTAACACATCATATCACTTTGCGGCCTCACGCAGGCATTCCCACGGGTGCCACCTTACTTGGCCCGGGACCGTTTGTGCCTTTTGGATCACATATATGATTGTGTCGCTAGCATCCATGTGATAGAGAACCCGGGCCGACATAACTAGTCATAAACCCAAGGTGGCACAAACTTACAAGAACAGGCATACATGACCCAGCAAAGAATGTGACGCTCATCAGCGAGTGAATCCGGGCTGTAGCAGCTGAGCTAACAAGACTCCGGAGAATCCGGGCTGTAGCAGGCTAACAAAACTCCGGTAGACACCGCGTGAAATTTCCCCGAAGGGACAGACACACGAACGAAGGACACATGTCGGCCAGCCTAAGTGTTCCGGAGCAGTAGCAAGCTACCATGGCTCAATGGAAGCACTAGGAGACATTTTCCCAAAAGAGAGGCTACCAAGAATAAACAACTAGGTTGTCGGATCCCACACATAGCAATACACATTACACGTATGCATAACATGCAAGTATGTGTTGTACAACATGGCATCACAACATAACTCAATAACTCATATAGATAAAGACTCAGGAGAGACATCATAGCATTTATTACAAACAGGGGTCACATGACCCAACATTCAGAGCATACAAGCAACAAGCAGAAGCATTACATGTCTAAGTACAAACATCTACAAATGAAAAGGGATGAAGAGCCTGACTATCTACAACATCCGATTAAGATCGTAGCTGAGGTACAAGCTACTTGTCGAAGTCCACGGAAACAAGTAAGACCGAAGTCTCCGCTGCAAAAACATAAATAAAGCAACGTGAGTACAAAGGTACTCAGCAAGACTTACATCAGATCCTATCATACATGCATTTGTATCAAGAGGGGAATGTGGGGTTTAGTTGCAGCAAGCCAGCTTTAACTCAGTGGCTATGTTGTTCTATGACCACGAGTAACTTCTTTGAGGTGAGACAGTGCACACGAGTCCACTAATCACCACACAATACACTACTATGGATTCATCCCTGTCTCCCTACGAGAAGGCCATCCATAGCACTCACACTTGTCTTGAGCATTTTAGAGTATCCACTTCAAGTTGTCTATGTACCACGTAAGCATCCAAGAAGTCCATAACCGCGGACCAGGCTATTCGAATAGATCATGTTAACCCTGCAGGGGTGTACTTCTTCACACACGCTCTCGCCACTTACCGCCATGTACACGTCATGTATCTCGGCAACCTTCAAGCAGAAGCCTGGCGAGGGTGTCGGCCACGACCTGACTAACCACACAAGACTCTAGTCCAGGTTTATCGCCTATTCGGGTTCCGCAAGGGAGTCCGGCCGAGGTTACCATCACGGCCCCAAATGATGTGTGCAGGGTTCCCGAGCCCACCATGCGGGTGCAGTCGATACACCTGGCCACATGTGCCTAGTCTGTCCCAAGCCCACCCTGTCGGGTGCCACTTCGTAGAAAAACAACAATACTTACAAACACCAGAAACTAGATGCGACTCCTGGATAGAGATCAAGTTGGTTAATAAGTCGAGAGGGGCACTTAAGCATTCCAATGCGTGGTAGTAGCTAGTCATTGGACGACATACACAGAACTCAGTGCTTAAGGACGGTTCTAGTGAGACAACCTACCATGTACTTGTAACGCCCTGGATTCGATGTGCCAGGTGTCTTCCGGTTATTCGTCATTGTTGCCATGTCATTTGCTTGCATGTTGCATTTTGCCATGTCATCACCTGCATTTCATCTGCATGGTTTTCAAAACTTGCATCCATTCGGGTTCCCCGGTTCTCTCCATTGTCCGTTCTGAGCACAGCCACACTCGCACGCGCCCGTGGCACCTCCGAAATATTATTTTATAAGTGGCATAAAATTTTTCTCGGAATGGGTTGAAACTTGGTGTGCGGTCTTATTATAGTGTAGGTAGACCGCCTGTCAAGTTTCGTCGCATTCAGAGCTCGTTTGACAGCCCAACCGTTAAACATATAGCTGTACCGCTGCTGGTACCTTGGTCGGACGTTTTCGGTCCCCGAAAACCCTTGCCGAGCTGCCATCTTCCCTCTCTTCTCATCCAATGGCCTACTACACAGCCCACCGGTAGCCCACCCAAACCCCCCTCCGACCGAAGCCGTGGGATCGCGATCGAAGGGTCCAGAAATGCCCCCAAACCATCAAACCCTAGCTCCTTTCTCTATATAGACGCCTCCCATGCCATTTTTGGCCTGCACCAACCTCCTCCCTCAATTTCCGCGCAGCCAGCCACGCCCCACCTCAGATCTGGCGCCGCCGCCCCTGCCTGCCACTTGGCGCCGCCGTTGCCACATCGCAACGGCCACTGTGGCGCCGCCACGTCGCCCCAGCGCCCGCGCCAGCCAACCCCCACACGCCACCTGTCCTCCTCAGCCGCCTCCCCGCCGTCGGGCCCTCAGGGCCCACATCCGGCCCGCCGTGGGCCACCCGGGCCCGAGCTGCCGCTAACGCAACCCGGGGCGCCGCGCCCCCGTGGCCGAGCTGCCCACTCGCCTCCACCCTCCATCGTGTTCCACCGCCTCCGCGCCAGACCCTGCGCCGGCGCCCGTCGCATCGCCCCGCCGCCGCCGACCTCAGGACAGCCCCATCGCGCCTCCCTCTATCTCTCCCTCTCCTTCCTGCATCTCCCTCTCGCTAACTCCCTCTCTCTCCCGTAGGACCCAACCCCACCGTGGAGCCACGCCGCCCCGAGCTCCGTCCATCGCCGGAAATAGGTCCCCGGCCTCGTCCTCCCCCGGATCTGATGGATCCCTGCCTCCCTCGACCGTCCCCAGCCTCGTCCTTGCCTCCACCCTGGCCATCCTTGAAAACCGTGCAAGATCTAGATCCAGCAGGTTGACCCCGAAATATCTCCAAGTCCTGAAAATATTGCATTCTGATGTCATGTTCATCGTGCCATAACTCCATGCTCGCTACTTTGATTTGTGCATATGATATGTCAAAATGTTCGTTGAGAGATGCTCTTCAGTTTGTTCCATTGTGCCATGCTTGTTTGAGTTCATCTTGATGCCCTAATCATCGTTGCAGGAGTGTTGTATGATGTTAACTGCTGTCTGTTAACAGAAGTTGCTATTTTGTCTTTTGCATTTTGTGTGTGCATCCTATGAGCTTGATGTCTACATGAGTTTTGAGCTACACCATGTCATCTTTACAGTGGTTCAATCCGCGTATTTTTGTGAGTCTTGTAGTGAGTGCATCGAGCTCATGAATTAGGGTACTTGTTGTTGCTGTTTTGCTAGGCTGAATCTGCCATATCACGATGCTATGTAAACCTGCTGCTACAAGTCATTCTATGCATAATCTGGAGATGTTCAGTAAGGATGTTTTGTTTGAAATGCCATGATCTATCCTTTAATGCCCTTGGTTGCATTTATAGCTTGCCGTAGATTTTTTATATCATGCCCCAAAATTGCTAAATAATGTTGTTGCCAGCCTGTTAACATTAAGTTCAGTTTTGCCATGTCAATAACTAGTGATCCATGAACCCTATGAACTTGTTATTGCCATGGTTAGCTTCATAAATGTGTCATCTTATTATTGGTTTACTTCACATGCCATGTATTGCTCTGTGGTGAGTGGTACAAGCTCACCAACATGCCTACTTATTATTGTTCCTGCCATGTCTGAATCTGTCATATCATTTGCCATGTTTGCATGGATGCTACCATGTTTTCTATTGATCGTTGGAATTAGTTCAGTAAGGGAGTCTTGTTCTTTGTCTTTAGTATTAGCATGCCAGGCCTTTGTTTGCCATGATAAATTCCTGTAGCATGTTGTTTGATAGCTCTAAATATTGCAACCTGATGTTATTTCTGCCATGCATAGTAATTTCTGCAATCTTGTCATGTCCTTTTGAGCATGTTATATTGTTTTCTGGAGATAGCTCAGTGTTCATGTTTTGTCATGCTCTACCAGTACTTCATGCCCATGCCTTTGGTTCTTATGTTGAGGTGCTGTAGCATGTAGTTTTGATGCTTGCTAGTTGCCTAGTTGCTGTTTGCGACAGCTTGTCCTTTAAACTTGTTTCATGTGTATGTGTTGAACCGTTGCTCCGTTTTGAGTGTGCTCTATATGAAACTTGCTTGATTTTGCATGAAGTTTCATATTGTAATGTTTCACCCATGTTTTGAGTGTGTTTGCTTGATGTTTCAATGCATTTTGCATCAATGCCATGTTTAATTTGTTTTGCTGATATCTTCTAGGGCGTAGCTCCGAATTAAATGAACTTTATATGTAACTTGACTAGAATCTCGTGTGGATCATCTTGGTGCATCTTAACTTGCTGTTTGAGAACTTGAACATAAGGTTTATTCAGTTCTGGACCAATTTCTAAATTTGCATATGAGGACTTACCGGAATTGTTATATGTTATTTCCGGCCTCATTTAAACTTGCTTTGATGTGTTTCTCTTGTATGCATCATCTCTTGCCATGAGTAGCTTGATGTAGCTTTGTCATGCATCATGCTTGGTTGTGCATCATGTCATGTTTATGTGTTGTGTGTTTACCTTGTTGTTTGCTTCTTTCCGGTTGTGCTCCTTCTCGTTAGTTCCTGTTTCGTTGCGATCGTGAGGATTCGTTCGTCTACGCTTGGTTCGGCTTCATCCGTTCGTCTTCTTCATGGACTCGTTCTTCTTCCTATCAGGATTTCAGGCAAGATGACCATCACCTTGGATCACTATCATTGCTATGCTAGTTGCTTCGTTCTATCGCTATGCTGGGCTTCCTATCACTTGTTCTTCAAGCCTCCTCAAATTGTCATGTCAGCCTCTAACCTTTTCGCCCTTCCTAGCAAACCGTTGCTTGGCTATGTTATCGCTTTTGCTTAGCCCCTTTTATAGCGTTGTTAGTTGCAGGTGAAGTTGAAGATTGCTCCATGGTGGACAGGATTATGTTGGGATATCACAATATCTCTTATTTAATTAAGCAATCTATATACTTGGTAAAGGGTGGAAGGCTCGGCCTTATGCCTAGTGTTTTGTTCCACTCTTGCCGCCCTAGTGTCCTTCATACCGGTGTTATGTTCCTTGATTTTGTGTTCCTTACGCGGTTAGGTGATTTATGGGACCCCCTTGACAGTTCGCTTTGAATAAAACTCCTCCAGCAAGGCCCAACCTTGGTTTCACCATTTGCCTCACCACCACCTATACTTTTCCCTTGGGAGTCGCGCTCTCGAGGGACATATTTATTTTAGCCCCCCCCCCGGGCCAGTGCTTCTCTAAGTGCTAGTCCGAACCGAGTTGCCTGCGGGGCCACCTCGGGGAAACTTGAGGGCTGGTTTTACTCGTAGCTAGTCTCATTCGGTGTTGCCCTGAGAACAAGATATGTGCAGCTCCTATTGGGATTGTCGGCACATCGGGCGGCTTTGTTGGTCTTGTTTTACCATTGTCGAAATGACTTGTAAACCGAGATTCCGAGACTGATCGGGTCTTCCTGGGAGAAGGAATATCCTTCATTGCCCGTGAGAGCTTGTGATGGGCTAAGTTGGGACATGATAGTACTCCTACATGGCCTTGCAAAAGCGTATCAATATGCGGTTCTATCCTTGGTGGGACCTTCGAGTCTCTTTAGGATAGTATTGCATATTGGGCGTGACAGTACTCCTACATGGCCTCTCACCGCTACCTTTACCAAATCGTTTTCACACAACTAACTCTCAGCATCAGAACATAGCACTGCACTCCAATTCATTCCCAATGAATCAGACCTGACACACTATAAGCAATAGCAGTCATGGCATGGTAGGAACACAAAAATGGATTCAATCAACTCCTACACATGCTACTGGGTTTCAACTATTTACTGTGGCAATGACAGGTCATGCAGAGGAATGGGTTCAACTACCGCAGCACAAAGTAGCAATTGAATCGTTGTTGTCCAAATGCAATAGCAGAGAGCAGGAGCGGGAGAGTAGGATTGTATCGGAATGAACAAGGGGGTTTTCTTGCCTGGTAGATCAACATGGTGCACTACTCCTCAGACAGGTACCCTGGAGCACAATCCGGAGCAGGACCTATCGAGAAGGAACTATGTCGGCAATCAATACACAAGCATATGCAACAATATGATGCATGAACATGGCATGAAGATGTGACGTTGATTGGGCTAATGAAACTAGCATTCATTTGATTGAAGTCCATTTGGACCAAAAGTTCAAATGCAACTCGAACATAAGCTCTTATAAATGCCATTTATATGTTTTCACCTATACACTAGGTATAAGTTGGTTTGTCATGCATGAAACTAGTACAGATGGATAGATTGAATTTTTTTGATAATTTTACATATTTAAATTATTTCAATATGAGCTACGATTGAATTTCTATGAATTTTTGAAGTTTATATCAATTTCTGGAATTTCCTGATTTGTTTTAATACTAGAAAAGAATAACTGTGTCAGCATTGCGTCATACCTACGTTAGTAGGTCAACGGCGCTGACCAGGTCAAACCTGACGTGTGGGTTCCACACGTCAGTGACACAGGTTAAATAGGGGGGCTTAACTTATCCTAATTACAGGATTAGTGGCGCTGGGGCCCACTGGTCCGTGTCATAGGTTAGGTTAGGTGGTGATTAGCACTAAGCTAATCACCTGACAAAGGGACCCACCTAATAGGCCGGCAAGGTCAATGCGGTCAAACCCGCTGGCGTTTAGCCGCCGGCGAGGCCGAACGCGGCGGAGGGGCACGAGAATCGCCCCCCGACGACCATTTGGGTGGCAGAGACCACGGGCGAGGAGCTGAGCCTCGTTCGCGTCAGTTGGAGCAAGTGGGAGGGTGCAAAGGTGCTGGAGCTCGCCGGAAATGAGCTCGTGGCGGTGGCCGGAGTTCGGCCAAGTGCGCGCGCAGCGTTGCAGTGCATGGCAGGGGCTGCGGTTGGCGTCGTTGGCCTCCTGGGGAGCGGGGAGTGCGTTGGCGTGCGCGGGCGTGAGCTGCGGTGGCCAAGGTGATGGCGGCGACATGAAAGGCGACGAGGTGCTACGGCCCAGGTGGCAGACAAAGCTACTGCGTGCGGGCGGCGAAACGGGGAGGTGGAAATGAAGCAGGAGCTCACAGCGAACTCAATGGGCTTGATGGCGCGCTCGGGGATGCACTGGAATCGTCGGGCGGTGATGGGGATCCACGGCGGCCAGAGATGAAGCCGACGATGATGGAGGCGCTCCAGGGCCTCCCGAGGCGCGTGGCTCTATGGAGAGCTAGCCGGCGACATGGCGGAGCTCCTGAGCTTGTCGGAGAGGCGAGGCCATGGCAGCGGGCACGACAACAGCGAGCAGCGGCGACAGTGGCACTCGGGTGCAGTGAGAGGGAGAGGTAAAGGGGAGGAGGGAGAACGAGAGAGAGTGAGAGAGGTGCGGGGAGGCGCGTGGAGTCGCGTGGGGCATCCAGGCGAGGAGGGGGAGACAGGCAGGCAAGTGGTGTGGCGGCATGGCCATGCGCATGCACCGGCCACACGCCTGGCCGACTGGTGCCAGGAAGACGAAGGCGTTGGTGGGCCAGTCCAGCTCGGCCGCACAGTGCTGGGCCAGCTGAGGCGCCAGATGTGTTGTAGGTGAGCACAGGTAGGTTTTTCCATTTTTTTCTTTTCTATTTTTCTGACATTTGTTCTGATTTATTAGAAATACTAAATCAACTTATTTAATTCTGTAAATTTTTGTAGGGACTAGTTTGACCACTCCAAAGCCACTCATCAAAATTCAGAAATATTGGACAATATTATATATATATATATAATTATTTATCCAGCGCAAATAATTACTAGGTTAATCCAAATGGCCAAAATAAATATATATGAGCGCCTAAAAATATTGGTTTGATTTTTACCTCTGACCAATATTTTCATAGAGCAACATGAACATTTTCTTGGACCTTTTTGGAGCAATTTTTATCTGGGTCATTTCCAGAGATGATTTCTAAGGGTTTCAAAAATCCCCAATACAAATTTAAATGGAATTTAAACATGATGCACACATGACTAGCTAGTCTAGGTCATACCAGAACTAGGGATGTGACAACTCGCCCCGAAAGAATCTCGTCCCGAGATTCAGGAGTTGATGGAAAAGAAAGTGGGGTATTCCAGTCGAAGATGATCTTCTCGCTCCCAAGTAGCTTCTCTCTCGGAATGATGAGACCACTTAACCTTGAGAACCTTGATGTTCTGACGTTGGGTGACACGCTCTGCTTGATCAAGAATGCGAACCGGGTACTCTCGATAAGTGAGATTATCTTGGAGATCAAGCGTTTCGTGGTCCACTTCGCGGATGGTATTCGAGAAGCAACGCTTGAGTTGTGAGACGTGGAAGACATCATTTACTCTGGAAAGATGTGGGGGTAGTTCCAATTGGTAGGCAACCTCTCCTCGTTTAGCGAGAATGCGAAAAGGACCAATGTAACGAGGAGCCAACTTGCCATTGGTACCGCAACGATGGGTACCCTTCAGAGGAGTATCCCGAAGGTAAGCTTTGTCGGCAGCTTCATAAGTCACATCCTTATGACGACGATCATACTGACTCTTCTGACGATATTGGGCTGCTTTCAAGTTCTCAGGAATGATGCGAACTTGCTCTTCTGTCTCCTGGATCATGTCCAGTCAAAAGAATTGTCTTTCACTGTTTCTGACTAGTTCAGAGGTGTTCGACATCTTCGTCCATAGAGAATCTCAGAAGGATCTTTCTTGACACTAGATTGATAGCTATTGTTATAATCAAACTCGGCAAAAGGAAGACATTTCTCCCATTCCATGCCGAATGAGATAACGCAAGCTCTAAGCATTTCTTCGAGAATTTGGTTTAACCTTTCCACCTGACCACTCAACTGAGGGTGGAAAGCGGTACTGAAGGAAAGATGGGTTCCCATGGCAGTTTGGAAACTCTCCCATAAATGAGAAGTGAAAAGACTACCACGGTCTGAATTGATCTCTAGTGGAACAATATGAAGTGACACTATCCGAGAAATATATAAGTCAGTGAGATGACTAGCAGTGATACTCTCTCGGATAGGTAGGAAGAGCCCCACTTTGGAGAGACGATCAATGACTACGAAGATAGCATTATTCCCTCTCTTGGTCCTGTGAAAGCCTGTGATGAAGTCCATACCAACTTTATCCCATTTACATTCGGGAATAGCTAAAGGATGAATGGTGCCAGCAGGTCTCTGATGCTCTGCCTTAACAGGATGGCAAACGTCACAATTAGCAATGAACTAAGCAATTTCCCTCTTCATCCTAGTCCACCAGAACCTCTAGCGTAGGTCCTGATACATCGTAGAACTACTGGGATGAATTGTGAGAGGAGATTCATGCACCTCCTTAAGAATCAATTGTCACAGATGTTGATTCTTGGGAACCACCAAGCGATTTTCAAAGAAATCAACACCGTGGTCATCCATAGAGAAACATCCACCAACTCCCTTCTCAATGTTTCTCTTGATGCGGATAACACCTCTATCAAACTTCTGGTCATCAATGATCTGATCCTCGAGGGTAGGTTTCTCCACCAAGGTAGAAAGGAATCCGTGAGGAGCAATGTGAAGGTTAAGCTTACAGAATTCCTCATGAAGAAGTTGTTGGCCCTGCTGCAACATCAGGTTGTTCCAATAGGATTTACAGCTTAGCGCATCAGCCATGACATTGGCTTTGCCTGGGGTGTAGGTAAACCCTAGATTATAATCTGAGATCACCTCCAGCCAGCGTCTTTTCCTAAGGTTCAAATCTGGTTGGTGAAGATATACTTGAGACTCTGCTGATCGGTGTAGATCTCGCAATGTTTACCAAGAAGGTAATGTCACTTGGTCTTGAGTGCATAGACTACGGTTGCAAGCTCTAGATCATGTGTAGGATAATTCTCGTCATGTGGATGCAACTGTCAAGATGCATAGGCAATCACATGACGATCCTGCATAAGAATGCAACCTAGTCCCTGTCGTGAGGCGTCGTAGTAGATAACAAAGTCCTTCGTGAAATCCAGTGGCACAAGTATGGGAGCAGAAGTCAGGCGTATTTTCAGTTCCTGAAAACTTTACTCACACTGTGGGGACCACTCAAACTTTTTATCTTTCTTGAGAAGTTCCGTGAGAGATTAGACCACTTTGGAGAAGTTTTCAACAAAGCGGCGGCAATAACTGGCTAGACCAAGGAAGCTCCTAACTTGTTTAACGGTTTCAGGTGGAGTCCAATCAAGAACGGCCTTGACTCTCTCGGGATTGACAGCAATGCCCTTACCAGAGATCATGTGGCCAAGGTAGGTCACTTCTGGCAACCAAAATTCACACTTGGAGAATTTGGCATAAAGGCGGTGCTCTCTGAGTTTTTCTAAAACAAATCTAAGATGTTCGGCATGCTCTTCCTCGTTCTTTGAGTAAATAAGAATATCATTGACGTAAATCACGACGAACTTATCTAAGTACTCCATGAAGGCCGAGTTCATCAAGTGGGAGAATGTAGCTAGAGCGTTGATTAGACCGAAGGACATGACGTTGTACTCTTACTAGCCATAACGAGTGACAAAGGGTGTCTTGGTGATGTCCTCATTTCTGATCTTGATTTGATGGTAGCTGTCGGTGTCTGTCGGTGTCAAAACTGGCGGATCTCGGGTAGGGGGTCCTGATCTGTGCGTCTTACGATGATGGTAATAGGAAGCAAGGGACACAATGTTTACCCAGGTTAGGTCCCTCTCGATGGAGGTAAAACCCTACTTCCTGCTTGATTGATATTGATGATATGAGTAGTATAAGAGTAGATCTACCACGAGATTGTAGAGGCTAAACCATAGAAGCTAGCCTATGATGATTATGATTGTGATCGTCCCTCTAAGGACCAACCTCTCCTATTTATATAGACACCGGAGAAAGCTAGTGTTTACATGGAGTCGGTTACAAAGAAGGAAATATAATATCCGGATCGCCCAGCTTGTCTTCCACGCAAAGGAGAGTCCCATCCGGACACGGGACAAACTCTTGAGTCTTGTATCTTCACGCTCCAATAGTCCGGACGAAGTATAGAGTCCGGCTGTCCGGATACCCCCTAATCCAGGACTCCCTTCATAGCCCCTGAACCAGGCTTCAATGAGTCCGGCGTGCAGTCTTGTTTCCGGCATTGCAAGGCGGGTTCCATCTTCGAATACTCCAAAGTGATTATCGAACACTTAAACCGTGTCCGGATCTGCAAGATGATTTTCACACACCACCGTAGAGAGAATGATATCTCACAAATGTAATCTGCTGACAACTTTTTAGACAACACGACATGTCACTACGGTCGGGTCATTATTCGAACTATTTTCCCACATCCAGCCAAAGTGCATATTGTGTGGCGGTTTCCTAGACACATCTTGTCAAAGCAGAGACCGTGTCCCCTTATCACAGGATTCTCATCAATCGGGTATGGGTAACCCAACCGCACCATCAATCGTGGCGCTTGGGAAGTAAGCGATTCTCAACGGGCAAGTGGGAAGGCGCACCGCTTTCGTTGCCTTTATAAGGTGATAAGGGTTCCTCATTTTTACCCACTCCTTCTTCCTCCTTTGCTCACATCTGCCTCCTTGAGCTCCAGCGCCCTAGCCCAAGTCTTCTCCAAACAGCTAAACATGTCTAGAGCAGGAGGCAAGTGGGTGGCCTCCACCGTGAAGGAGAAGCATATCGCGAATCTTCGGGCGGCCGGATACTTGGCCACAAACATCGCGCACCGGCTACCGGACGACGGGCAGATCATTCCAACTCCGCAACCCCACAAGAGAGTCGTGTTTCTCGCCCACTTCGTCCATGGACTGGGATTTCCACTTCATCCCTTCGTCCGCGGGCTCATGTTCTACTATGGGCTAGATTTCCATGATCTAGCCCTAAATTTCGTCCTCAACATCTCGGCATTTATCGTTGTATGCGAGGCCTTCCTCCGCGTAAAGCCTCACTTTGGCTTGTGGCTACAAATCTTCTCCGTGAAGCCGAAGATCATGAGCGGCCAGCAATCGGAGTGCGGAGGGGCCATGGTAGGCAAGATGCCTAACGTCACCTGGCTCGACGGCTCCTACACGGAGACCGTAATAGGGTGGCAATTGGGGTGGTTCTACATCACCGAGCCGCGTGACGCCAACTGGGCGGCGGCCCCGAATTCCGATCCGGAACCCCCACGTGGCTCACCTCCTGGGAAAGGAAGGGCCTGGCCTGGGGCGAACCTGCAGAGCCGACCAGACTCCAGAACTGCATCAAGAATACGAAGGACAATAACATCAAGCTTGTCAACATGGTCCAGGTCATGCTTGTCCGCTGGATTCTTCCGTGCCAAAGGCGGGTATTTAACCTGTGGGAGTTCATCCCGGCTAATCCCAGATGCCTCGAAAGCTCTACGGCATGACGCACAAAGATGCATGGAAGGCGCTGTTTAAGGCCTCTAAAGTACCTCCTCCCACATCCGAGGACCATGGACTTCATGCCGCACGGCCCCCTCGTCCGTTGAGTTTTCTAACTACCACCGGATTTAGTTGTTCCCAATATATTCATGGGGGAGTCTTAAGTAATTGTGTATATTTGACCAGGATTATGTGGAGACAGCGGAGCGGATTGAGTGTCCGGCTCCGCTTCCAGAAGGTCCAGCCGATGCACTCCTGACGGAGATGCTAGTTCCGGCACCCTAAAAGGCGCCAGAAAAGAAGGTCCCAGGTACCTGGAAGGGTGTCCGGCACACTCCTCCCCCGAAGGGTAGGAATAATGGGAAGGGGCCGCCCCATCCGGAGAGGATGGGGGGCCTAAGAAGGCGGACCAGGGGGCCGGGAAAGGCCCCCAGTGCAAGGTCGTCATACCCTCGTCGTCTGACGACAACGAGGAAGATTCCTCCCGCGGAGGCGAAGGGAACCAAGAAGAAACTCTGCCTCCCCGCAATGGGGAGGAGAAAAAGAGGAAATCCGCCACGGAGGGGGAGGCTAGGACGTCCAAGAAGGGAAAGGCGTCCCTTCCGAACTACTCCACCACGGCCGCTCACAGCGAGGAAGAGTGGCTGCCCAGGGGGAAGCCCCTAGCGAGATCGTAAGTCTCCGCACTCTAGTGTACTTTAGTGCAACTTTGCACCATAGTCTTGTTATAACGCCGAACATATATGCAGTCCGGCCAGGGTCCATCCCGAGGTATTGTCTTCGGATGGGTCCTTGAGTGACTCGGCGATGAACTCGCTCCCGACAGCCACTACTCCTCAGCCTATGGATGACATGGAGGTGTTGTCCCAAAGGCTCCCAGAGTGTGGGGAGGTGACTCTAGAGACGCCCCAAGGCGGAATTCCAGATGTCGGACACGCGGGGTTCAAGCCCCCCGCGGATCATGCCGATGAGAGCTGCAGCAAGCCAGGCTCTCAGCCTGATACTGTGCGGGACCCTGCGATGGTTCCGGATTCGGTCAAGCGGCCCCTCGCAAGGGAGGGTGAACCGTCCGTGCCGATGACTTCCATTACGCCAGAGGCATCGGATAGTCTGCTAGAAGCACTTCGCGGCGCTTCCATGGATGAAGAGCACCATACTCTTATGAGTCCGGTGATTCAGAAGGTTCTGTCTGCCAAGAGCGGACTAAACGAAGCCTACACCAGCCTCCTGACAGGCTTTGAGGTAAGTAAGGAATATGTAAAATTACCACCCGATAGGTAGTAGCCCCTGATACTCTGTTCGGTGTTCGGAAAGAAAAGCCAAACAGAGGGTCAATTATAATCCGCAGGAGACTAATAGTAAGTGTGTATGTGAATAAGCAGGCTATGCTGCTTTCCGCTGCTTCTGCACAGCCAAGGTCGCCGGACTAAAACGGGACCTGGAGCAGGCGTAGGGAGAGCTCGGCATCACGAAGAGGCAGCTCGAAGAGAACAAAGGTGAGTGATTCCCCGTCCGCATATAATGAAGGATAGACAAAGTTGGTTATTCTAATGACAAAGCGTCGTGACTTTGTAACAGGGGCCACCACCGAAGTGGCATCTCTGAAGAAAGCGCTGTCCGAGGCCGAGGACAAGGCAGCTCTGGAGTGCAAGGAGCGCGAGAAGCAAGATGCTAGAGTGGGCGACGTATAGCAAGAGCTCTAGGAGCTTGGCAAAAAGTTCGAGTCCTTGGAGCATGATCTTAAGATGAAAGAGACTGAGCTTGCGAAGGCCCTTGCGAGTGTGGAAGACGCGAAGGCCGAAGCCGAAAAGGCACAGCAGGAAATCCAGGCGGCCAAGAAGATAGTGGCGGGTAAGACATTCTTTATGCAAAACAAGCATGTGGAGAGGTGTTTCTTTTACTTACCCGAATTCGGAGCTCTCTAGGGGTATTTGCAGATCTACCACGCAGCGTATCAGATGCCGCGGAGTTCTACCGTGCCGAGGAGGGGAGCGCAATAGAGAAGCTGTTCTGGTCCCAGTATGGTGGGGCCGAACACCCAACACCTCTGAGTGGCCAACTGAAGCAGTTGGTTGAACTCCACAGGGCAGCCGAAGTGGCTATGAAAGATTTCATAGTCCGGATGTGGCCTGGTGAGCCCCTGCCCACTAGCTACTTCGGCCTTATCAAGTGGATGGTAAATGACTATCCGCGGCTTGAAGTGATCAAGCGATCCGTTTGCATTGAGGGTGCCCGCCGGGCCTTTGCACGTGCGAAGGTGCATTGGGGCAAGCTGGATACGGAGAAGCTGATGAAGGACGGGCTACCAGAGGGCAAGTCGCATCGCTACCCCGAGAAATATTATGATGGCGTTATGAAGGGGGCTCGTCTCGTGGCCGATGAATGTACCAAGGACACGATCCTTGAGTTAATGTACTTCTGTCGTTGTTGTAATATAAAGACAAAGTTACTTGCGCTATGTAGCGCTTTTTGATTTAAAATATTACCTTCTTTGCGGTTGTTTATAGAATTCTGAAAGTAGGCCAGTCATCGGCTTCCGCCCCCGTGTAACAAGTACCGGGGTCTTCCTGGAAAAACCCGGACACTCTTTATCCAAATTTTTTGGTCCCTTAAGGACGTATCCGGCGCAGCGAACGAGGCAATCGGACTATGCGGCTTTATAACTTTCACTTAGCCATAGAAGTCTACAATTATAAATTTCGGCAAAGCCCCTAGAATTCGGAAGGCCGAATTGGGGCACTATATACACCTAAATCGGAAAAGGCCGATTTCTCGCCTAAAGTGGAAAAAATCTTTAATGATTTTAAGACCTCTCGAATAGCGACCAGCTCTCGCCGCATCATGCCGGTCAGTTTTCGGATTTCTCTACTGAGGTGCTCGTCTGGAAGAACCGGGACAAAATTGCAGTAGTTCTCCCTGCGCTACCTTAGCCGATATAACGGAACGTAAGGTACCAAAACAAGGGAGCCGGGAAAACCCAACTATTGACCCAAGACGTGATTCAGAGCTGATGCATATAGTGCTATAAGTTCGGGGTGCCGCACTGTTGAAAGTGTTCGGACTTGTCTCGCCGTATTATGGGGCGCTATAAGAAGCCCCTGGCAAACTGACCGTACCAATGTGTACGGATGCAGTATTAAATAAACATTTATAGAAAAAATGTGGAAATAGGAATAATAAGCTGACACTATATATGATCTCCCATTGATGAATAATACATTTAAGCGTATGTTTACAATGAGTGCGTTTAAGCAGAAGTAAATAAGACTATTTAACATGTCCTATCCAAGGGGGGGCTGCATGTAGGTATGTAAAACAGGTATAACGATCGTGAACAGATTCCACCTGGGTATTTCCTTTGTGCGCAAAGCCTGTTGCCTCCTTGGTTTTCCCTCCTGTGTAAGTCCGACAATCCGGCTCTTCTGAAGGGGCTGCCCTAAAGCAGTGTCCTGAAAGATAAGGGGGGGTTATCAAAGTATGTTGCGGTTATACCAAACTGTTGACTGAGTCTCTGTTGGGCCTCTGTCTATGCCCATGGTATTTTCAGTGCGTAATTGTGTACGCGTGGCACGAATGCTGCATTGATGGGGCTTGAGCGGAGGCCGGACTGCTAGTCGCGCTCTTGTCGTGCCTGGCGATCCAGCCGCGGGCTGCTCCGCACTCGCTTGACGGTGTTCGAGGTTGTCGTCGCCGGATTGGTGGTTTGTCGGAGAAGGCCTGTCACGCCCAAGATGCAACCCTATCCTAATGGAACGAGAAGGTCCCACCAAGGATAGGGGCGCATCTTGAAGACGCTTTCGCAAGGTGGATATCATTACATCAACATTACATAATAGATGGGGATACATACAAGAGGCATACAATGCCACACGAATAGAACATCATATTACATAAGAGCACCATCCGACTACGGATGAAACACAAACAGAAACCCAAACGACATCCACCCTGCTAGCCCAGGCTGCCGACCTGTAACATATCCCCTAATCAAAGAAGAAGTAGAAGAAGAACTCCAAAACAGGTAACATCGCTCTCGCGTCATGATCCTCGCAAAATCTATACCTGCAACTGTTGTTGTAGTAATCTGTGAGCCACGAGGACTCAGCAATCCCATTACCATGGGTATCAAGACTAGCAAAGCTTAATGGGTAAGGAAGGGGTAAAGTGGTGAGGTTGCAGCAGGGACTAAGCAAGTATGGTGGCTAACATACGCAAATGAGAGCGAGAAGAGAAGCAAAAGGAATGGTCGTGAAGCTAGCAATGATCAAGAGGTGATCCAGAACTCCTACTTACGTCAAACATAACCCAAAAGCCGTGTTCACTTCCCGGACTACGCCGAAAAGAGACCATCACGGCTACACACACGGTTGATGCGTTTTAATTCGAATCTGGTGTCAAGTTATCTACAACCGGATATTAAATAATTCCCATCTTCCACATAACCGCGGGCACGGCTCTCGAAAGTTTATACCCTGCAGGGATGTCCCAACTTAGCCCATGGTAAGCTCTCGCGATCAACGAAGGATATTCCTTCTCCCAGGAAGACCCGATCAGTCACGGAATCCCGGTTTACAAGACATTTCGACAATGGTAAAACAAGACTAGCAAAGCCGCCTGATGCGCCAACAATCCCGATAGGAGCTGCACATATCTCGCTCTCAGGGCAACACCGGATGAGACATCCTACGAGTAATACCAGACCTCGAGTTTCGCCGAGGGGGCCCCGCAGTCTACTCGGTTCGGACTAGCACTTAGACAAGCACTGGCCCGGGGGGGGGGGCTAAAATAAAGATGACCCTTGGGTTGGCCGACCCTAGGGAAGGGTATAGGTGGTGGTGAGGCAAATGGTAAAACCAAGGTTGGGCCTTGCTGGAGGAGTTTTATTCAAAGCAAACTTTCAAGGGGGTCCCATAAATCGCCCAACCGCGTAAGGAACGCAAAATCCGGGAACATAACACCGGTATGACGGAAACTAGGGCGGCAAGAGTGGAACAAAACACCAGAAATAAGGCCGAGCCTTCCACCCTTTACCAAGTGTATAGATGCATTAATTAAATAAGAGATATTTCGATATCCCAACATAATCATGTCCACCATGGAGCAATCTTCAACTTCACCTGCAACTAACAACGCTATAAGAGGGGCTGAGCAAAGCGGTAACATAGCCAATCAATGGTTTGCTAGGAAGGGTGAAAAGGTTAGAGGCTGACATGGCGATTTGGGAGGCTTGAAGAGCAAGCGATAGGTAGCGCAGCATAGCGATAGAACGTAGCAACTAGCATAGCAATGATAGTAATGAGATCCAAGGTGACGGTCATCTTGCCTGAAATCCCACAAGGAAGAAGAACGAGTCCATGAAGAAGATGAACCAACGTAGTCGAATGAATCCTCACGAACGCAACATTACCGGAACTAAGAAGCAACACTGGAAAGAAGCAAACAACATAGTAAACAACCATCACATAAACATGGCATGATGCACAAACAAGTATGATGCATGTCCGGTTTAATGAGGCACAGCATGGCAAAGTGCAACAAACAATACTACAAGTTAAGAGGAGCTCAATATGCAACGAGTTGCATATTGACGAAACACCACATCCGAGTTATTTAGTTCGCTCTCGTTTAGGTACACAACAATGTTAAATGTTGTTAAACATGGCAAGAGGTGAAACAAAAGTAAATTAACTATTTAGGCAAGTTTAAATGAGGCCGGAACAACAAACAACATTTCTGGAAAATCCTCATATGCAATTTATGAATTTGCTACTGTTCTGCCCTAAAACATATTTTAAAGTTGTTAAACAGGAAAATAAAGTGGACCATGTTAAACTAGGCATTTTTCCACCCCATTTACATATAAACTTTATTAAATTTAGAGCAACGGTTATTTAGTTATGAAATAAATCATTTTAGCATGGCATTTAAGCAAATTAATTCGAACAACACATTTAAACAATTTAAACATGGATGAAAGTGGCAGATTATTAATCTACACAAATATCGAAGCATTTTACATGTTTAAATCAATTTAAACCGATGCACGGTTGATGAGTTATTAAATGCATGATGCTTAGGGGTTTTTCTGCAAATCTATAAAACCTGGGATAATGCTAAATTCGCAGAATCTGAAAAAAACATAACACGGGCCGAAACTAATGGGCGCAGGACATGAGCAGCAGTAGCAGAATCGGGCCAAGCCCAAGTAGGAACAGAGGAGTGGCGTTGGGGATCTGCTCACCATGTGCCAAGGCCCGGTCGGTGGAGAGAGAGGCCGGCAGGGGGCGATGCTGGGTCTTGGCGCTAATCTGGCCCAAACGGGCGACGTGGTCTCGTCCATGCTGGCAGTGGAACAGGTCAACAAAGGCGCGACGCTGGTCTCCTCGTTCACGAAGCAGGGGATGCAGGTGCCAATGGCTGCGGACGACGTGGAGGCGAACGGATTCGGGCGGAGCCTCGCCGGAATGAAGCAGGAGCGGCGGCGCGGGACGCAGAGGGGACTTGAAGCGGCGGGCGCGATCTCCGGCAGCTCGAGGCGGAGGTGGCCGGTGGAGGCTCGGTCTAGGAGGGGTCGCCGAGGCTTGGTGTGGACGAGGCGAGGTACGGCGGATGTGCTCCGGGAAGAAGATGGCGGCGGGCAGAGGCGCGGCGACCTGGAGGCGGGGATGAGGCCGGAGACACAGGGCCTCGTCGGATCGGACAGAGACGATGATGTACAGAACAAGACGGCGACGGGAGCTAGGGTTTCCTCCTCCTCGCTCCCCTGCTCGATGCAGGAGCAGACGCCGGCTGGACTTGGGGCGCTGAAGACGGGCACCGTCGGCGAAGAAACTCCAGGACGGGTGTGTCCACCACGTATATGTCATATGATGAGGTGGCTGTCAAGCGCCCTGTGGGCGGTGGTTCCTGTTCTTCTCCAGCATCGTCATCTATACTGCAGATTTCATCGGAGGCAAAATCAAGCATGTCGGCTATGTCAACGATAGTGGCTATTAAGTGGGTGGTGGGTGGGTAATGAATTCCCTCGTCGTCCGCTTCCCATTCTAGCCGAACATAGTTCGGCCAAGAGTCTCCTAACAGGGAGAGAGATTTTAGCGAGATTAGCACGTCGCCCAAGGGCGAGTGCTGAAAGATATCCGCGGAGCTAAACTCCATGCTCGGTGCCCAGTTAGGTACGATGGGCACGGATGCACACGGTTTGAAGCCTATGGCCGGCGACGAGTCCGAGGGTCCAATGACACAGACCTCCTTGGAAGTGATATCCGTGTTCGGCTCTATCGCCGTTGAGTATGCGGCCTCTGTGGCGGGGTCCATCCACACGTACTCGGAAGGCACGATCTGCCCTGGATTCAAAGCCGGGGCAGCCACAGGTGTGATCTCCTGAACACCGTTCAACGACAGATCTAAGTCCTGCTCATCGCGACTGTAGGGCGCACCTATCATGGGCTTGAATCCATCGAAGATCAAGTCACCGAAGATATCGGCAGTGTAGTTCAGGCTTCCAAACCTGACCTGATGGCCAGGGGCATAGCTATCGATCTTCTCCAGATGGCCAAGTGAATTGGCCCGCAGTGCGAAGCCGCCGAATACGAAGATTTGTCCAGGGAGGAAAACCTCACCCTGGACCTCGTTGTTGTGGATGGTTGAAGGAGCCATCAAGCCTTATGGTGACGACAAAGTGGAACTCTCAATGAAAGCACCAATGTCGGGGTCAAAACCGGCGGATCTCGGGTAGGGGTCCCGAACTGTGCGTCTAAGGCTAATGGTAACAGGAGGCGGGGAAAACAATGTTTACCCAGTTTCGGGGCCTCTCTATGGAGGTAATACCCTACTTCCTGCTTGATTGATCTTGATGATATGAGTATTACAAGAGTTCATCTACCACGAGATCATAGAGGCTAAACCCTAGAAGCTAGCCTATGATTCTGATTGTTCTTGTCCTACGGACTAAACCCTCCAGTTTATATAGACACCGGAGGGGGCTAGGGTTACACAGAGTCGATTACGGAGAAGGAAATCTACAAAGCTGAATTGCCAAGCTTGCCTTCCACGCAAGGGAGAGTCCCACCCGGACATGGGACGAAGTCTTCAACCTTTGTATCTTCATAGTCCAACAGTCCGGCATAAGCATATAGTCCGGACATCCGAGGACCCCCTAATCCTGGACTTCCTCAGTAGCCTAACCTCAAATCCATCTTAGAGAAAACTAAGGATCCAGCGAGCTGATCATATAGGTCGTTGATCCTGGGAAGCGGATATTTGTTCTTTATCATGACCAAATTAACGGGACAACAATCTGCAACCATTCGGTCCGTACCATCCTTCTTCTTGACGAAGAGGACGGGGCAAGCCCAAGGAGAAGAACTGGGATGGATGAAACCCTTTTGGAAGGACTCCTCAAGTTGTTTCTTAAGCTCAGCAAGTTCTAAGGGTGCCATTTTGTAAGGTCGCCTAGAGATTGGAGTGGTTCCTGGGATAAGATCTATGACGAAATCTACATCTCTGTCAGGTGGAACACCTGGCAGTGCTTCTGGAAAGATATCCGGAAAGTCACGGACTACCGGGATATCTTCGAGGTCTGGAAGATGGCTCGCATTAACAGAATAGAGCTGACGCTTTGCAACTCTAGTGGAGACAGTGACTATCTTGCTAGATGGGTGTGTAAGCTGAACAGACCTGGAGTAACAATCAATCTTGGCATGATGAGATGTCATCCAGTCCATACCCAAGATGATGTTAATATCTGAGGACTTGTGGGCTACAAGTGATGCAAGGAATACAAGTCTGTCAACAAGGATTTCATTACCATAACTTATTTTGGTGGTTTGCCATCTAGAACCTGGGGTTTGAATTTCAAGTGGAGTTGGCATATCACAAAATAAAATGTCGTGCAAACGAGCATAGGCTTCAGAAATGAAGGAGTGAGATGCACTAGTATCGAACAGAACCGATGCTGGATGACAATTTACAAGGAGTGTACCAAGAACGACATTCGGATTATCATGAGCATTTTTAACTGAGACGTGATGCACACGTCCACGTTCAGTGCGAGCTGGCTTGGCACTGATCATCTTGCTTGATGGCTTAACACAGCCAACAGACTTCTCGGGCTGGGATGGAGCATAACTAGTCTGGGAGCAGTCACGTGCATAGTGTCCTGGCTTCCCGCATGTGAAGCAAGTCCCTAAAGTTGGACATGGACCTGCACTGACAAGCGGTATAATAATAGGCCTGGGTGGAGCACACGACTGAGCTAGGTGGGGCGCCACATAAGATGGCCTTGGTGAATATCCGGAAAGAAGAGTGGAGTTCTGAACCCAAATCCGGCGCTTCTGAGAACTAGAACCAGAGGAGGATCCCAAATCACGGGTGTGCTTACGAGACTCCTCGTAAGTGAGCTGAGTTGTCTCTGCATTAATGGCCTTGTTCACAAGAGCTTGGAATGTATCACAATGATGCATGTGGAGATCATGATGCAACTTGTGGTTAAGACCCTTCCGGAACCTAGCCTGCTTCTTGGTGTCCGTGGAGACCTCTTCTGTGGTATAGCGGGCAAGGTTCTCAGACTCGCTAATATAAGCATCAACATCCATCTTACACTGGGAGAAACTACAGAACTCTTCTCTCTTGCGATCGATGAGGGCCTGAGGAATGTGATGCTCGCAAAAAGCCTCAGTGAAATCCCTCCAGGTAGAAATCTGGCCAACTTGAAGCATAGCCTCATAGTTCTGCCACCAAAGTCTAGAAGGACCTTCTAGGTGGTATGTGGCATAGGTGACCTTGTCATCTTTAGCTACGTTCGTGGAACGCAGCTTATGAGTGATGCTACAGAGCTAGTCATGTGCATCGAGTGGCTCAATAGAATGATGAAAGGTGGGTGGGTGCAAGTGAATGAAGTCATGAATGGACGCACACTCTTTGAACTGATGTGCGGTGTTCTCCTCGATACGTGCCAACAAGGGGTTAGACTCATGCTTGTTCCTCTCCATCTCTAACATAAACTCTGCCAACGAAGGTTGGTCGGGAGGATCCTCATCCCTACCATCTCCGTGGTTCTAGCTACGAGCAACATAACTTCGCTTAACTGATGACATCCTCAAAAACAAAACCAAGGACGGAATCAACATCAACTATAGACTGCAGAATGTAGGACAAGGAAATTAGTATCTCTCGAACTCCTAGGGAAATTCCGACAGCATAATGGCAGTAAAATGCTCAGAATGAGACATCCTGCTAAAATGGGATAGTACAACAACTGAACATCACCAGTCAAGGTTCTAAGATAATACTAAACAGGCTACACTGGAAGTACTTGAAAACTGGGATATGACTCTGATCAACCAATTCTATGGGACTATGGAGTAGTAACACGTGATCCTGATAGACGGAAGAGAAAGCCTAGTTTCTTAACCCCGTAGGAAAGATAGAATGACTCAGATCAGAAGGCCATGAGGTAAAGGAGTAAAAAGAGCCTTACGTTACTTCCCACAATCAATTCCCTTACATAACTAAAGAATTTCTTGTAACACCCCGGATACAACTTTCCATATCCGTAACTCCAACTCTTGCCATTTCCAGCTTTGTGATATATTATTTTCTTCGTGGTTGGGTTTATGTCTTTCGTTTTGCTTTTTGTTTCATGTCATGCATTTCATCATCGCATCATCCGCATTGCATCGGCATTGTTATCTTAAAACTTGCATTCGCTCGTAGTTGTCACTTCTTCCTTGTCCCTGTTGACCCCTCTCAGATCAACCGGACCGCTCTCTTCTCTCTCTTTTCTGAGCCCATCAAAACCCTTTGTCTCCATGGCGTTTTGTCAAACCCCTCTTGTGCGCGTCCGAAAACTGCTCCGAACCCAAACCGGGCTGTCGTGACCGATGAGTCCGGATCATCCCCAAACATCTATAAAATATCTCTGTTTTCTTTATTTAACTCCCTAGCCTATTTTTTTTGTCCATCCGATTATGATCGAAGGGACGAGATAGCCCCTATCCTAACCCCGCTATATATACTAGTCTAAACCGAGACCAAATCCCTAATTTCTAGGGATCCTCCTATCTACCGCCGCCACTCCTCTTGACTCCTTCCACCTCGGGTTCTTCCCCTATCCAAGTCCTTCCTCAAATTTCCAACCGAACCAACCACTCGTCACCGCCCAAATTCCACCCGTAGGCAGCCAGCCACATCCTCATCGGGATCCCTCCCGATCCGCCCAACCAGATCAGCCGCCTTGCGGCGCCCTCGCCCTCGAGCTCCATCAGGATCCGCACCCCTGGAACCCCTGCTTCGAGCACCTCCTGGAGCCCGACCATGCGCGCCCTCAAGCCCCTGCCACGGGCACCCACGCAAGCAGCAGCAGTTCCCCTGTCTCCGGCGAGTCGGCGACCACGAGATTAGCCCCACTGCCCTTCTCCTCCTCCTGTGGATTCTCTACCTTCCTTGTCCTCCTCCCTCTGTTGTCTCTCCTAGCCACTAACCCTCTTGTTCCACTCTGTCAGGAGACGCCATGGCCTCCCCTTGGTGCTTCGCATCGTGCCCAGCCATCATCCTCAACGCCGGCGAGTTCCTGTTGCATCACCGTCGCCCGTACGGGACCTCGTCGGCCTCCCCTGCATCATGCCTCGTCGCCGGGAGCTCTCGCGAAGTCTGCCTTCCGTCGACCACAGCCCAGCCACTCCCAGTCCACATGGCCTCTCGTCCGCACCGTCCCATGCTGGACCTCGCCGGTGAGAACCCGTCGTCGCGTGTCCCCGTCTCTCTCTCTCTCTCTCGCTTAATGCTCCCTCCCTGTTTTTCTTCACAGGGAACTGACGCACGCGCCCGTTGACTCCGCACAAGCTCCGGCCTCCTCGCCTCGTTCGGGATCAGATCCATCCGCGCCCAGGCTGGCTCTCCTTCGCCTTGGATTCGCGCCGCCGCCCTGCTGCCATGTCCCGCCGCGGCCTTAAATCCAGAAAATAGCTCATTGCGTCGGCATGACATCAGTGTGACATCAGCAGGTCAACACGCCAGGTCCAGGTCAAACCTGACCAGTGGGTCCCACTGGTCAGTCTCACAGTGATGGCTAAGCTCACAGTCATGTGGGGCCGATCAAGGGCCAGGTCATCACAGTCAACTCTGACGTGTGGGTCCTGCTCAGTTATGAACTAATCTAAACAAATATTAAAAATAACCTAAACAAGCATAGGTGCCCACATGGCAGTGGCTCAACGGGTGCTTAGCGGTGTCTTTAGTGCTAATTAAGTGTGCCACGTTAGCAGTTGTCGCCGGCGACCACAGCAATGGCGGGGACTCACCGAAGTTGGTCGGGACGGCGCTGCAGAGCACTACTTCGCGTGTGGTTTGCCGCTATAGCGAGCTGGCGGTGTAGCGCATCTTCTCGGGCAAGCGAAAGGAGCCGGGGTGGCCTACAGAGATGCCAGCGACGACAGAGGCGGCGACCAGAGCACAGGCTCGAGCGGGCGCGAGGCTGCGGTGCATTGGGAGAGCAGCTGGCGCTGGCGCTAGCTTCCTATAGAGCTGCTGAGCACAACTACGTGCTCGGTTGGGTCAGGCGAGGTTGCTAGCTATGACAGTGATGATCGTGGAGGTGGTGAGCTCATGGTTGCGGCGGTTAGCGCGGTTAGGGGAAGCAAACGATCATGGGGAGAGGGGGAACCGGGGTAGGACCTCACAGGGAGGTCGTCGAGCAGCTCAGTGGGCCCGGGGAGGCGGCGGAGACGGTGAATCGGACGGCAGCATCCGGCGGCCGTGGACGGGGAAGAAAGGTCGCGGCGTCGTCCTCGGGTCGTCCGGCCTTGCGTTTGTCAGCGGAGAGGTGTGTGGGGTTGGGCGGAGCACGGGGCACGGGAACGACTCCTGGGGGGCTCGGTGGCCACGGTGAACGGCGGCGGTGGTGACGACTGCGCTCGGGCGTTTGCAAGAGAGAGAGACGGGGAGGGGATGAGTGAGCGATGGGGGGAGGCCAAGGAGATCCGGGGGGGGGGCGTGGCGTTTCTAGTCGGTCCGGGGGGTGGCGGCAAGCAGGAGGTGGCCGGGAGCGTGCCGGCGCACGGCGGCCACACGCGCTGTCCTCCTGGCGGGAGGTAAGTGATGACTGGCAGAGGCCAGTGGGCTGGGCCTCTGCTAGGCCGCCAGGTAAGTGGCCTCTGGCCTTCTCTCTCTCTCCCTCTCTCTCTCTCTCTCTCTCTCTCTCTCTCTTAGTTTTTTTTCGTTTTTCTATTTATTCTGTAACTTCAGGGCTTTAACTAAAATACTAAAGCTAACTCAAAAATCATGAAACTTCTCATGCGCACTGTATGGAATATATCCAACAGGAAACATTTTGTTTTATGATTATTTGGACATTTAAAATATTTTATAGCATTTAAATGTCCAAATGCAAATAACATATGATGTAAACCAGTGACCTTATGTTGTCGTAGAAAATTGTGCACAATTTTTATCAGAGGTTCTAGACCAAGGCAAAGATGATGAACATTTTAGAAGGACATTTCAGGTTCATTGAAAAGAATTTTAGTAAACCCTAGTTGGTTTAAGTGGTGCTGGGGGTTTCTATCATCCCCATTCCAACTTTGTGGGAGAATTAAACATGATGCAATACCAGATGCTAGCACTAGGCAGACCAGAACTTGGGATGTGACAACTTACCCCACTAAACAAGAATCTCATCCCCAGATTCAAGACGTGAGGTAAGAAGACAAAAGGAACACAGAGCTAACACAGTTTTCACGATCCAGATGCCCTTCTCGGGGATGTTGGTTCATTGCATCACCTTGATGTCAACGTCTTCCCTTGAGAACTCAACCAACATGAAGACGAGAGGGAAAGAAAGACTCTAGAAGGATCGATCTTATCGAAGGTCGAACAACTTAGGATCGACTCACGGGATGAGTAGCAACATCTGTCGAGCTGAGACACGAAGCACACATCTAGAGGGATGGAGTGGAACAAATGACGAGGGTTCACTAGGTAGACAACAATTCCACACTTAAGAGGGTGGTGAATAGTGGTCAACATAGTGAGGAGTTGAGTTGCCATGATACCACAACGAGACATCCTGGAGGAGGTTGAATCGTAGAATATTACCTTGAGTGACAAAGAGAATTACCTTTGATATAGAGATCATTGAGACTCTCTAAACCAGCCTAGGGCAATTCTCGAGCGATCGTTTGGAGGGATTCGGTAGAATGGCATACTCGGACTGGAAGGGATGATGTGGATTACCTTGTTGAAGACAACACAAGGGATGATTTTTCTTATCACCGGAAATGGATGAGACCCATGGTAGACTGATATAATGACGGGAACTAGCTGGGAACAAAATGCAAATGCTGGGAATGATTCTAGTAACTGGGGAGAGGCTCAACAGTAGAGACTGAGACAGCTGTTGAAAATTTATAGCATAACCGAGGAAACTGGGAGCAATCCCAGATAGTGCCTATGATAGCACCTAGTGCTTGAGTGTGCTCTCAAGAACTTGAGCATTTCCATATTCATCAAGGTTTTACCAATATTCGTGTCAACGATCCTGGCAACACAACATACTACCATGATGAATACCGGTGGAGGATGCAGACACAAAGGAAGATAACACTTTCTCAGATTTCACCTTAGCAAGGGCAAGGCGACAAAATCTGGATGATCGACCGAGAGACATTTAGCACTCCGCTTCTAATGTTCTCCTTGATGTGCTAGCATATCGCATTCATAGATATGGTTTGATATCTAGTACATACGGTAAAAGGTCGGACTTCGGGAACACAAAAATCCATAGGGACAACTAGGAAGTAAATCCTCCAAAATCCTTATGGGGAGGTGGCCAACTTCTTCAATCAAGATACTACAATAATAGGTCTTCCGGCTGGGTGTGTCAGCCACAACATCCACTTTACCGGTTACGGTGAGACCATTATTATAGTTCTTGGGAAACGTTCCAACCATCATATCTGCTTGAGATTCAGATCTAGTTGGTGTCAAAATAATCCAGACTCATCGAGCCTAGAAAGAAAAATGAAAGTTTGCAACACAAATCGACGAGATGATGTTGCGAGATTCTCGGGGAATGAACTACGGTAGTCAGCTCCAAAACATGAGCTGGTTCTGCTGCACACATGTGAACACATTGTTCCAGACAAACATGGGCACATAGTAGTCTTATAATAAAACACTACCGAGTTCAGGTGGGGAACCATCATCGAGGATATCGAAATCCTTACATAACTCTAGCTCTTGGGAAGGAACTTCTTCTCCCTGAACAAATCAATCAGTGGCTTGGTGTGCTAGGAAACACATATGGAATGGAGGCGGCCAACCTATCAAACCATAGAGTACTTCGCACATGCGTGACTAACTTGGGACGATTCGAGAGGAAGCAAAACTAACTTTCTCGAACCCACGGCGGCAACTTGCATCAAATGCACATGAGTTAGAGAGAGTCACTTCTTTCATCCGAACATATGCTTCATGAGCTAGCATGAAGAAATGCTTCAAAAGTTTCCAATACTAGCTTAATGTTCAACAAGATTATGGAGAAGATAAGTATGTTGTCGATGGGCTCAAAACAATTCATCCTGGTTTCCATATAAATGGAATTCGACAATTATGTGAACATGGTGATAGCTTTGGTCAGAACAAAAGATATAATGGAGTATGCTCGAGGAGGAACCACGAGTAAGACAGCATTACGAACATCATTGGTTCTGATTTGATTTCAGAATAGCCCACACTCAAATCAAAGTTTTGATAAGATATCCCTTAACATGAACTAAGTCGGACAAGCTTTTATCTTCCAGCTCTCCAAGTTGTTGTTTAGTTTAACCAACTAGCTCAGGGGTATCCAACACGGATTCTTGGAGGAAGGGTGGTTTACAGGAGTAAACCAAATTGATCACGAAATCAACATAGCGGTCAGGTGACAACCTGGTAACACTTTCGAGAGGATATTCAGAAAATCACGAACCACCGATATGTTACTAAGCTCGAGAACAATCTTGCTTTCAAGGCAAGACGATATGATCAAACGAGCAAGGGATTGACACAATCCGAACTCATTGATCGAAGAGTGCACCAGGGATATGGACTAGGTAGCACGATCAACCTTAGGCGATGATTCAATAATCAACACGCTAAGAATGAGGTTATTGACCATTTAACTACCAAGCAACAGAGTTGCTAGGAGTATAGATTTCACACATCACGATTCACTTGTCGGTGTTTCAGTTACAATAACACGGAACCGAGGAATGAATAATGATGGCGAGAAGTATCATTGTATCAAAAGTTCATAGGATGGTGTGCAATTCCCATGATATTCTTAATATAAAGATGGTAATACTCCAAGGTAGAACAGAGCAAAAACTGGATTAGCAATTTGATCTGCGGAGTACGACTGCTTTGACCCAATCCTGGAAATGGACAAGGTACTGGGGTTTGTCTCTCCTAGTCATTCCGGAATAGAATGGGTTGATGGACCACAAGAGTAATAGGTATCAATGAACAAATGCACGCATACTCTTGACTATCAATTGATAGACGAGGGTCGGAATACAACTAAAGAGGGACAACTCAAAGGAGCATATAAGTTTCTGAGTTGTGGATGCATAGATTAGTATGTCGTACCAAGTTCAACAGGTTTCTCCCAAATAAGCCATGCAGAGAAGGTACGACTAGCAGAGTCACGGCACATCATCGAGAGCTCGTCAAGAGCACTCTGGTTGTGATCTTTTGGTTCAAAGAACTTCTGCCATAAACGGTTCATAGTATTTGGAAGAGGGAAATATCATGGACCTCAAGGACTAACACAAAGGTTACTAATAACCTAAGGGAGCTAACTATTACTATCAACATGAAGTAAGTAGGGTGAATCTCGGGTTCAAAACTCAGAAGTGGAATACCTACATACTAAGTGGCATCACGGGATGCTTTCGAGAATGATGGCCAGAATCATCACACTGGGAACACAAAGCATGGCTAAATTACTAGGTGATACTCTAGACACCTAGGGTCATAATAATAGCTCCAACATAAATGCTGAGGCAATATAATACCTCAACACACTAGTTAGTGTGGTCAATCTGGCACAAAGGATCTTCAGAATGGTAAAAACGAATTTGCAAATGCATCAGACTATTTAGAAACCTGGGATGACTCGAACAACATAACGACTATAAATGCTCAAAAAGATTTAAGACATCCTGCAAAATGGTGGCATAACCGCTCGATCATCATAATATCAAGGTTCCGAGATCAACTATGAACACACAAAGGTAGTAGAAACTGAATGGAGGCTAAAATCCAACAATCTTATAAGTCTACGGATTAGTAACACGTGACCCTGATAGAGAGAAGAGAAAGCCTACTTCCTTAACCCCGTAGGAAAGATAAGATGACTCGGATCAGAAGGGCATAAGGTATAAGGAGTAAAAAGAGCCTTATGTTCCCATCCCACAATCAATTCCCTTATATAACTAAAGAATTTCTAAACTCAACTTCAACAAGTTTCGCTTGGTAAACCTACAGGCAGTCAAGCTCTGATACCAAAGCTGTCAGGACCCCGACTCAAAGCCACACCGATCTAGCATGTAACACCTCATATCACTTTGCAGCCTCACGGACGGTATTCCCATGAGTGTCGCCTTACCTTGCCCAGGACCGTTTGCGCCTTTTGGCACACGTATATGATAGTGTCGCTAGCATCCATATGAAAAGGAGCCCGGGCTGACATGGCTAGTCGTGAACCCAAAGTGGCACTAACTTACAAGGACATGCATACATAACCCAGCAACGAACGTGTCGGTCATCAGCAAGTGAATCCGGGCTATAGCAACTGGGCTAGAAGGACTCCGGTAAACCGGGCTGTAGCAGGCTAACAAGACTCCGGTAGACACCGCGTGACATTTCCCCGAAGGGACAGATATAGGAACGAAGAAGGACACATGTCGGCCAGCCTAAGTGTTCCGGAGCAGTAGCAAGCTACCAAGGCTTAGTGGAAGCACTAGGAGACATTTCCTGGTAAGAGAGGCTACCAAGGATAAACAACTAGATAGTCAGATCCCACACATACCAAGCATTTCAATAACATGCACACAATATGCTCGATATGTGCAAATATAACATGGCATCACAACATGACTCTACAACTCAACTATTTTATTCAATCGGCTCCGAGGAGCGAGATATTACAAACATGGGTCTCATGACCCAACATTCAGAGCATACAAATCAAAGCACATGCGGAAGCTTAACATGTCTAATTACAGACAACTACAAATGAAAAAGGCTGAGAAGCCTGACTAACTACCAGATCCTGCCGAGGGCACAAGATCGTAGCTGAGGTACCAAGCTAAACTTCGAAGTTCACGCGGAACTACTAGTGAGACTGAAGTATCTCTATAAAAACATAAAATAGGCAAACGTGAGTACAAATGTACCTAGCAAGACTTACATCAGAACTAACTACAAATGCATCATTATCAACAAAGGGTATGGTGGGGTTTAACTGCAGCAAGCCAGCTTTGACTAGGTGGCTATCCTAAACTACGACTGCAAGTGACTCTATTGAGGTGGCGCACATGAGTCCACATATTCACCAATCAATACACCACTATGGGTCCGCTCCCGTCTCCCTACGAGAATGCCATCCATAGCACTCACGCTTATCTTGCGCATTTTAGAGTATCCACTTTCACTTGTCTATGAACTGTATAGGCAACATAGAAGTCCTCTACAGCGGACGCGGCTATTCGAATAGATGATGTTAACCCTACAGGGGTGTACTTCTTCACACACGCTCTCACCACTTACCACCGTTTACACGACATGTACTCGGCAACCTTCAAGCGGAAGCCCAACAAGGGTGTCGGCCACGGCCTACCTAAACACTCAAGTCTCTAGTCCAGGTTTATCGGCAATTCAGGTTCCATCCACAGGGAGTCCGGACGAGGTTACATACGGCCCCGAACAATGTGTACGGGGTTCCCGAGACACCAAACGGGCGCCCGGTACACCGTGCCACGTGCCTACCGCATCACAGCCCACCCCTCGGGTCAGCACTGCCCATGGCCTCCAGCATACTACAAACACCAGAAACTGCTTGCAACTCCTGGACAGAGGACAAGGGTGATTAAGAATCCGAGAGGGTCCATTGGTTTCGGGCCTAATGCATGGTAGTACCTGTTTCATGGATCACAAACACAGAACTTAGTTCCCGAGGACGGCTTCAATGAAACAACCCACCATGTACTCCTACATGGCCTATCACCACTACATTTACCAAATCATGTTCAGACACTTATCTCACACACAGTAGGACATGTTCACAACGTTCCAATTCATCCCCGATGGATCAGACCTGACACAACTCTAAGCATAGCAGTCATGAAGAACAAGCATGAATGAGTAGGCATATCAGCGCTCAAACAACTCCAACTCATGCTAGTGGGTTTCATCTATTTACTGTGGCAATGACAGGTCATGTAGAGGAAGAGGGGTTCAACTACCGCAGCATGTAACAGTTGTATCATTGTTGTCCTAATGTAGTAAAAGAGAGCAGGAGCGAGAGAGTGGGATTGTATCGGAATGAACATGGGGGTTTTGCTTGCCTGGCACTTCTGAAGATAATAATAGCTCTTCATCGATGTCATCGATCTCATCGTCGGAACCACGTTTATTGAGAGGGGACAAAACTAGCAAACAAGGAAGAAACACAATCAATGCAATGCAACAATATGATGCATGCTCATGACATGGCAATATGAGTGTGTTGGGCTAATGCAACTACAACCAAATGGGTTTGAGCCATTTTGAACCAAAGGTTCAACCCCAAACTCATCTTATCAATTTAAATAGAGCTTTATCATGTTTTGATATAAACAACAGGTTTAAGTAGTCTTAAAATGCATGAAACCAGTACAAATGGATAGATTGGATTTTTTCTGATCATTTTTCATATATAAAACTTTGTATTTGGAGTTACACATTAATTTCTATGATTTTTAGAAGTTAGCACTATTTTTTGGAATTTTCTGATTTAAAATAAATCCAGAAAATAGCTCATTGTGTCGGCATGACATCAGTGTGACATCAGCAGGTCAACACGCCAGGTCCAGGTCAAACCTGACCAGTGGGTCCCACTGGTCAGTCTCACAGTGATGGCTAGGCTCACAGACATGTGGGGCCAGTCAAGGGCCACGTCAACACGGTCAACTCTGACGTGTGGGTCCTGTTCAGTTATGAACTAATCTAAACAGATTAAAAATAACCTAAACAAGCATAGGCGCCCACATGGCAGTGGCGCAACGGGTGCTTAGCGGTGTCATTAGTGCTAACTAAGGGTGCCACGTCAGCAGTTGTCGCCGGCGACCACAGCAAGGGCGGGGACTCACCAGAGTTGGTCGGGACGGCGCTGCAGAGCACCACTTGGCGTGTGGTTTGCGGCTACGGCGAGCTGGCGGTGCGGCGCATCTTCTCGGGCAATCACCAGGAGCCGGGGTGGCCTACAGAGATGGCAGCGACGACGGAAGCGGCGGCCGGAGCACTGGCTCAAGCGGGCGCGAGGCTACGGTGCGCTGGGAGAGCAGCTCGTGCTGGCGCTGGCTTCCTGCAGAGCCGCTAAGCACAACTACATGCTCGGTTGGGTCAGGCGAGGTTGCTAGTTGCGGCAGTGATGATCGCGGCGGTGGTGAGCTCACGGTCGCGGCGGTTAGGGGAAGCAAACGATCATGGGGACAGGAGGAAATGGGGTAGGATCTCACAGGCAGGTCGTCGAGCAGCTCAGTGGGCCCGGGGACGCGGCGGAGACGGCGAATCAGACGGTGGCATCCGGCGGCCGTGGACGGGGAAGAAAGGTTGCGGCGTCATCCTCGGGTCGTCGACATTTTAGAAGGGCATTTCAGGTTCATTGAAAAGAATTTTAGTAAACCCTAGTTGGTTTAAGTGGTGCTGGGGGTTTCTGTCATCCCCATTTCAACTTTCTGGGAGAATTAAACATGATGCAATACTAGATGCTAGCACTAGGAAAACCAGAACTAGGGATGTGACAAAAGGATTAGAGCATAGGACAAGACAAGGTAAATGTGGCCGCCTAGGCCAGAGGAGCAGGAGGCGAGTTCGATGTGTCGGCAGAGATGGCATCGCTAGATGGTGGAGCGGCCGGCTGGCTGGTCTCGATTTGGTCGGCAGCAGCGGCATTCGGCGTGGCCACCCTTGGCTCGCTAGTCGAAACCTGATCACGCTGAGGCTGGCTGCCCTCTCCGCCTCCCGGCGCATTGTCTTCGTCATCCTTGAAGTCTCTTTCCTCATCACCCTCATCGCTGGAGGCGATTTCTTCCGCCGAGTCCTCCTCGCCCAGTTGGTCCAACCCAAACCAGCTCAGCGGCACCACATTGCCGTCAGCATCCAAGTCGGGGAAGAAGATGAGAGTGTTGGTGTAGTCGGCGAGCGCTGCAGCACGGCGGGTGAGCTCAGGACCCAAATCCACCAGCTCGTCTGTGTCCTCCAGCCAGAACGTGGCCAGCTGGGTCAAGCCCAGGTTGGGATACCACGCCTTGGCGAACTCTAGGGCCGTCCGAGCACCCGCCCGAGCTGCGGCGCCCTTCCAGGCCTCGAGGCGGCCGACTGCAGCCTCCAGCCACTCGGCAGTACGGCCAGAGATGCGCGAGATCCAAACACCCGGCCAGTGGGCAGCCAGCACTAGAGCCCCGGCGCGTTGCAGACGGCGGAGCAGCCGATGGGCCGGTTGTAGGTGAGTTTTGACCGCCAGGAGCTGCTCGCCGAGATTCCGGGGTGCGTTGGGTGCAATGTTCGTGCCCCCCGCCCTTCGCATCGCACGCCGCGCCTCGATGGCCTGGGTGACGGCGATGGAGTAGCCCAGGAAGTACTCTGAGAAGGAAAAAGATCAAGATATGAGAAGATAGAAGCCGGCTCCCATAGCAGTCGGCAGCAACGCAAGAAGAAGAAAACAACTTACCGTCGATCAAGTCTTCGATCTCCCCGTAGCCGGCGTTCAGGAACTCCTCCTTCTCGGCCAAGTCCGTATGCTGAGTCTCGAACTTGGCCTTGTGGAAGTCCTCGCCGTCCTTCAGCTGCTGGATCTCTGCCTTGTGTTGCTGGACCTCAGCCTTGTACCGCTCCGCCTGGTCGACCAGCTCCTTGTTCAGGCCCTCACACTCCTGCACCGCCCGGCTGCGCTCCACCTCCATGGCGCGGACCTCGGTCTTGACCTCGCCCAAGCGCTACTGCAGTGCAGCAGCCGCCTCTACATAGATAAAAAAGAAGACATCGGCATCAGCAAGAAAAAGAAGAAGGTAGTTGCCGGAAGATCCGGCCCGACTACTGAGCAGTCGGCCCGAATCTCGGGGGCAACACCCAGCGAGTGTGCTGGCGTGCCCCCGTGAGACGAAAGGCGGAATGCTTACTTCGGTTCTCATTCAAGTTGCTTGTCCACTTGGCCAGATCCTTCACGTGGGAATTGTAGGCGGGTGCGTGGAGGTTGTGGTAGTCCTACAGCAAGGACAAAAAGAAGAAAAGAAAAACAAGATCAACACTTGGAACTCACCTTAAAGTTCCGGACCGCCTGCTCAGTAGTCGGCCCAGAACTCGGGGGCTACACCCAGTGGGTGCGCTCGGGCGCTCACACGGAAGATTGCAAGAAGACAAAAACTAAAAACAAGAACGTACCCAAACAACCGCTCGCGACCCCAGGAACTCCTGCACGCACTTCGGTGGTGAGCTGGGTCTAGACATCCTGCACTGACACGTTTACGGCGCCGCCACCTCCGCCAGACGCACAGTCCGCCGTGTTGGCACTGGTGGCCTCTATCGGCGTTCTGGGGATGGGGGTCCCCAGACATGCCTGCCCTGTCCTCGCGGTGGAACAAGGGGACAGGGGCATTCGGCGCGTGCTCCTAGTCGTCCACAACCAAGAGGCGGAGAGCTGCAACCAGATCCTCGTCAGCCAAAGCCGCCGGATTCAGGCGAAGCTTGTCGTGTGCGCCCCCAAGCATCTGTAAGAGGCACGAGCGCGCCTGAAGCGGAGCCACCCATTGCATCAAGAACTCCGTCAGGAGCGCGGCCCCCATTAGCTTCGCCGCCTTCACGCTGCCCGGCTTTAGGTCGGCGTTCATCTTCTCTAGCACCAACTTCGCCCGATCGTGAGCGAGCTTCATGCGAGACCACCCTTCGTCATGCTGGGGCATCTCCGTAGGCATCGCCAACCAGGGGTGGACACACTTGGCGTCCATCATGACCCACTTGCTTCGGAAGCCGTCAACCTTCTTCCCAGCCTTCGAGATTGCGTTGGCCTTATTGTATGCAACGAAATTGGCACACGACGAGGTGTGCTCGCTATTGGTTCGGAGGAGGAAGAAGTGGCGCAGCAGAGCCAAGGATGGCATCACCCCAACATGTGCCTCGCAATGGTAGGTGAAAATCGACAACAGAAGAATGGACTTGGGATGGAGATGAAGGGCCTGCAACCTGTAATGGCGGAGGACGGCGTAGAAGAAGTCGGAGAAGGGAGGAACCAGGCCTGCGATGACGGTGTTCATGAAGAAGGGATAGATAGTGCTCCCCTGGGCCTCTGGCACGGCGGAGCCAGCCCGGAGTTCGGTCTCCCCCTTTTCGTTGCTCTCAACCACCGTCAGTAGGCGCGTGGCGGTGAGATTCTCCTTCGACACGTTAGGGGCATCCAGGGCCGGCGCGTACCAAGCCGGCTGCGTATCAGCCTTGGCCTTGCGGGGTTCCATCGCTCGCTGAGAGGGAAGGAATCGTAGCGGATCTGGAGATTGCGGAAGCAAGGTGCGAGGAAGGGGGTCTGGAGCAAGACAAAGGAAAGCAATGAAGGTAAGCCTTGCCCGCGCCAGCCTTTTTGTCAGTCGGGCAGTTGCCGAGGCAGCATGGGGAAGCGGAGACGCCCATGTCCAATCAGTCGCCACGCGTTGACCAAGGTCGCAGGCTATTCGGGCCCGTGGCGCTCCACACTTTCCCTTTGGCTTCGCCTCTAAGACATGTCCGAGCGCGCCTTGAGCCCGGGTTCTACTGTCGGAGTTCTGGGAATGGGGGTCCCCAGACTTGCCTACGTGCGGCCTGCGGCGTGGCTAAACCAGTGGCCCAATATGCCCCGTCTTTGCCAACCAACACTCAAAACCCTCACGAGGGGCCGAGCCTCATAGGGCGTACGACACAAGGCCTCCTTAGGAGCGGCCTCACCAGGAACGCTCGCGAGGAGGCGGAGAGATCAAGGCAAGCGGTACCTCGCGAGGTTCCCATACACAAGCCATGACGGCCAAGTCTAGGCGGGCGCCAGGCGAGCGCCAGCACATGTTGTGTCCTCGTTTCCTCTTTAGTGCCAAGGGGGCAAGCGCAGGTGCGGAGTACCAAGGCATCAGGCAAAGGTTTCCATATCGGTGCAACAAGACCAAGACCACCAGGACGGCAGGATAGAGGTCATTGTGGAGCCCAAGACGACATCATCATCAGCGCCTTTGACAGGCGAAGATCACCTTTAGTCCGGATAGCTTGTACTAGCTCTCCCCTATCAAAATGGCCATTGTTGGATCCCTTCCCGCTCAATATTTGGGGAGAGGACCAGGGCCTCTATAAATAGGGTTAGCCACCACAGTAGAAAGGCACGAATTCAGTTCATCTACACACCACACCAGCTCAAGAACACCTCACCTTAGAAGGCTTTTTTTCCCTTGTACGGTTCATCATCAGCCAAAGAGGCAATCCACCACCACCACACAAGAGTAGGGTATTACACCACAACGGTGGCCCGAACCTGTATAAATCTTGTGTCTCTTGTGTTGTGAGTTTGTTGAGGTAGCTTAGGGATCGCGGCGAGGCTGAGAGCGAGATTCGGTAGGGGGAAAACTTCGTGCGCACCCTAGTGTTCGAACCTCAAGGGTTTTGCCGGAACCCGAAATCCGACAGCCTCATCGTCGGGCATTGCTGAGCTGGAGGCTCAGACCTCCATCAGCCCCGGCGCTGATGTCACAGCCCCAGTTCAGCCCTTGCTTGACTTTGCTTGTTCATCATGCCATCATGTTTAAATTCCAAAGAAATTTGAAATGGGGATTGTTGAAACCCTAGCACCAAATGAAATTTAACTAGGTTCAATAAAAATATTTTCAATAAACCAGAATGCCCTTTGGAAATGTTCATAATTTCTGTTAAAGGTGAAAACCTCTTCCAAAAATGATGAACATATTTATAGGCTATTCCTGGATTTTTAAATTAAATTATATAGTATCTGCATTTGGGCATTTAATTGCTAATAATATTTTAAATGCTCAAATAATCACAAACTGAAATGTTTACTGTTGGAAATATTCCAAACAGTGATGTGGAGCAGTTTCATGATTTTTGGAAATACCCTGGCATTTTTAATAAAGCGCTAAATTTACAGAATAATAGAAAACAGAACAGAAAAATAAAACAGAGCAGAGACCTACCTGGCGCTTACCTGTCCACCTGGCCGGCCCAGCTGGCAGACCAGCCAACTGGCCCAGCCCACCACCGCCTCCTCCCCTGTCGTCTTTCTCCTTTGCCAGGAGGACGGGCGCGTGCCCGACGCGCGCGCACCGCCGTGCGCCACCTCCTGCTTGCCGCCGAGGGCCTGGGCGACTCTAGCGTTGCCACGCAGACCCCCCTGGACCCCCCTCGACCGCTCCCCTCGCTCCCAGGACTCTCTCCTCCTCCCTGTCCCCTCTACCGAACACGCCCAAGCGCTAATGTCGCGGCCGCTCGGTGTTGCCGTGCCCACCGCCTCCCCCTAGCTTCCCCGACCAGTCCAGGAGCTCCGCCGCGTCTTCCTCGACCTTCTCCACTGAGCTACACGACGCCGGAGGCCCTGCCTCACCGTCCACACCGTCTTCTTCAACCTCGGTCCGCCGAGATCGCCATCGCCGCCCCGCTCGCCCCGATGCTTCCCCGAGCTCGCCGTTCGCCTCGTCCCAACCGCCGTGAGCCCCTGCCCCTTCTCCCCCTCTCCGCTTGCCTTCTGGTGCACCACAGCGACCACACCGAGCTCGGCCGCACCCGCCGCCGCCACCGCACGTCGCCGTCGTGGCCACAGCCACGTTGGCTTGATTCTGAGCACGCCATCGGCTTCACCGTACTCGCAGAAGCCCGTAGCACCTCTCCACGCGCCTCGCCATGCCTCATAGCGACGGTTTCGACCTCGCCCGAACTACGGCGACTGCCAAGGTCGTCGCCGGCGACAACTCCGGCCATTTTAAGCCCAGCCGCTGCCACCACTCGACGCGGATGAGCGCCCGCGTCACGTCGACGCCCTCCGCCGGCCATTTGGTCACCGGAGGAGGAAACCCGCACCCCTCCGCCGTCCCTGGCCTTGCCGGCGACGAGCCGTGGACCAGGTCCGGCGGGTTTGACCATGTTTGACTAGGGTTTGACTTCCCCTGACCCACTGACGTGTGGGCCAGGCCCCTGCTTAATTAAGCGATAGATTAATTAGCGGTAATTAACTTAGTTAGTTAGGTCAGTCTCTGACATGTGGGCCCAAGCCTTAACTAAACTAGATTAGGTTTAGTTTAATTTTATTTAACCATGTTGGTTAACTGTGTCACTGACGTGTGGACCCCACACGTCAGGTTTGACCTGGACGGCGCCTGTTGACCTGCTGAGGTCAGCATGACCTAATGCTGACGCATTAATTCAATTACTGGAACTATTCTTATACAGGAAATTCCAGAAAATAACCAAAACTTCTAAAATTCATAGAAATTCAACCGTAACTCCAAATGAAATACATTATATATGAAAAATGATCAGAAAAATCCAATCTATCCACATGTACCATTTTCATGGATGTTAGAACAACTTATAGCTGCTGTTTAGCACAAATCATATAAATGGCATTTAAATATCCACATATGGAGTTTTATTTTGAATCTTGGATTCAAACCAACTTCATTTAATATGGTTGCTAGTTGCATTAGCTCAATCAACAGCATATCGCCATGACATTATCATGCATCATATTTGTTGCATTGCATTGATTGTGTCCCTTTTTGTTTGCCGGTAATTGTCCCCTCTCGATAGACGTGGTTTCGACGATGAGATCGATGACACCGATGAAGAGCTATAATATCTTCAGAAGTGCCAGGCAAGCAAAACCCCCTTGTCCATTCCGATACAATCCTACTCTCTCGCTCCCGCTCTCTTTTACTGCATTAGGACAACAACGATTCATCTGTTACTTGCTGCGGTAGCTGAAGCCCTTTATCCTCTGCATGACCTGTCATTGCCACAGTAAATAGATGAAACCCACTAGCATGAGTAGGAGTTGTTTGAGCCCTGATGTGCCTACTCATTCATGTTTGTTCGTCATGCCTGCTATTGCTTAGAGTTGAGTCAGGTCTGATTCATCGGGAATGAATCAGAGGTGTGTGAACATGTCCTACTGTATGTGAGCTAAGTGTGTGAACACGATTTGGTAAAGGTAGCGGTGAGAGTCCATGTAGGAATACATGGTGGGTTGTCTCATTGCAGCCGTCCTCAGGAACTGAGTTCTGTGTTTGTGATCCATGATACTACCACGCATTGGGCCCGAAACCAAAGGACCCTCTCAGCTTCTTAATCACCCTTGTCCTCTGTCCAGGAGTTGCAAGTAGTTTCTGGTGTTTGTAGTATGCTGGAGGCCATGGGCAGCGCTGACCGAAGGGGTGGGCTGTGATGCGGTAGGCACGTGGCCTGGTGTACCGGGCGCCCGTTTGGTGTCTCGGGAACCCTGCACACATCGTTTGGGGCTGTGAGCGAAACTCTGGCCGGATCTCCTCGCGGATGGAACCCGAATAGGCGATAAACCTGGACTAGGGACTTGAGTGTTTAGGTAGGTCGTGGCCGACACACTCGTTGGGCTTCCGCTTGAAGGTTGCCGAGTACATGTCGTGTAAACGGCGGTAAGTGGTGAGAGCGTGTGTGAAGAAGTACACCCCTGCAGGGTTAACATCATCTATTCGAATAGCCGTGTCCGCGGTAAAGGACTTCTGGGTTGCCTGTACAGTTCATAGACAAGTGAGAGTGGATACTCTAAAATACGCAAGATAAGCGTGAGTGCTATGGGTGGCGTTCTCGTAGGGAGACGGGAGCGGTTCCATAGTGGTGTATTGATATGGTGAATTTGTGGACTCGTGTGCGCCACCTCAAAAGAGTTACTTGCAGTCGTAGTTCAGGATAGCCACCGAGTCAAAGCTGGCTTGCTGCAGTCAAACTCCACCATCCACTCTATTGATAATGATGCATATGTAGTTAGTTCGGATGTAAGTCTTGCTGGGTACATTTGTACTCACGTTTGCCTATTTTATGTTTTTGCAGAGAGACTTCAGTCTCGCTAGTAGTTCCACGTGGAATTCGACGTTTAGCTTGTTACCTCAGCTACGATCTTGTGCCCTTGGCAGGATCTGGTAAATAGTCAGGCTTCTAAGCCTTTTTCTTTTGTAGATGTCTGTACTCAGACGTGTTAGCTTCCGCTTGTGTTTGATTTGTATGCTCTGAATGTTGGGTCATGAGACCCCTGTTTGTAATATCTCGCTCCTCGGAGCCTAATGAATAAATACTTGAGTCGTAGAGTCATGTTGTGATGCCATGTTGTATTTGCACATATCGAGCATATTGTGTGAATGTTATTGAAATGCTTGGTATGTGTGGGATCTGACTATCTAGTTGTTTATCCTTAGTAGCCTCTCTTACCGGGAAATGTCTCCTAGTGTTTCCACCGAGCCATGGTAGCTTGTTACTGCTCCGGAACACTTAGGCTGGCCGGCATGTGTCCTCTTCGTTCCTGTGTCTGTCCCTTCGGGGAAATGTCACACGATGAATACCGGAGTCCTGTGAGCCCGCTACAGCCCGGTTCACCGGAGTCCTGCTAGCCCAATGCTACAGCCTGGATTCACTCGTTGATGACCGACACGTTCGATGCTGGGTCATGGATGCCTGTCCCTGTAAGTCTGTGCCACTTTGGGTTTACGACTAGCCATGTCAGCCCGGGCTCCTTATCATATGGATGCTAGCGACACTATCATATACGTGTGTCAAAAGGCGCAAACGGTCCCAGGCAAAGGTAAGGCGACACCCGTGGGAATACTGTGCGTGAGGCCTCAAAGTGATATGAGGTGTTACATGCTAGATCGATGTGGCATTGAGTCGGGGTCCTGACAGCTTTGGTATCAGAGCCTGACTGCCTGTAGGATTACCAAGCCATACTCGTCGAAGTTGTGTCTAGAAATGCTTTAGTTATGTAGGGGAATTGATTGTGGGATGGAACGTAAGGCTCTTTTTACTCCTTATACCTCATGGCCTTCTGATCTGAGTCATCCTCTTCTCTTCTACGGGGTTTAGGAACTAGGCCTTCTCATCTATCTGTCAGGATGATGTGTTACTAATCCATAGACTTATAGAATTGTTAGTTTCAAATCTCAGTTCAGTTTTACTACTTCCGTATGTTCATAATTGTTGATCTCGAAACCTTGATATTGTGCTTCTGAGTGGCTATGCCACCATTTTTGTAGTATGTGTCCAAACTTTTGAGCATTTACAGCCGTTATGCTGTCCGAGTCATCCCAGGTTTCTAAACAATCTGATGCACTTGCAAATCCTTTCTTTCCATTCCCGATGTCCTTTATTGTCAGAATAAGCACACTAACTGGTGAGTTGAGGTAATTTATTGCCTTGACATATATATTGGAGCTATTATTATGACCCTAGGTGTTTTAGGGAGTCACCTAGTAATCTAGCAATGTTTTGTGTTCCCAGTGTGAAGATTCTGGCCATCATTCTCGAAAGCATCCCGTCATGCCATTTAGTTAGTAGGCATTCTATTCCTGGGTTTTTGAGCCCAAAATTCACCCTACTTACTTCATGTTGATAGTGTTTGCTAGTTCCCTAGGATGTTAGTAACCTTTGCGATAGTCCTCAACGTCCGTGGTAAATCCTTCTTCCAATACCATGGACCATTATGGTAGAAGTTCGATGAACCAAAAGATCACAACCAGGGTGCTCTTGAGGAGTACTCCATTCAAATTTATGACTCTATCAGTTCTACCTTTCTGCATGGGTTATCTGGAAGAAAATGTTGAACTTGGTTCGACATACTAATCTATGCATCCACAACTCAGAAAATCATTTGTTCCTTCGAGTTGTCCCCCTTTAGTTGTATCTTGACCTTCGTCTATCGATTGATAGTCAGGAGTAGTCGTGCACTCGTGTTCATCGATGCCTTTTATTTCTATGGTCCGTCAAGCCATCCTGTTCTGGTATGACTAGGAGAAACAAACTCCAGTACCTCATCCATATCCAGGATTGGGTCAAAGCAATTGTACTTCTCAGATCGAAATGCTAATCCAGCTTTTGATTCTATTCCACCCCGAAGTATTGCCCTCTTTATGTCAGGATTGTCATAAGAATTGCACCATCTCTTATGAATTCTTGATGTAGTGATACTTCTCACCATCATCATTCATTCCTTGGTCCTTGTGCTGTTGTAACCGGAATGTTGACAGGTGAACTATGATGTGTGAAATCAATACTCCGAGCAACTCGTTGCTTGGTAGTAAATGGACAATATTCTCACTCTTAGCGTGATGGTTATTGAATCATCATTCTAAGATTGATTGTGCTACCTAGTCCTTATTTCCGGTGCACCCTTCGATCAATGAGTTAGGATTATTCAAAACCTTGCTCTATTGATCATATCGTCTTGCCCTGAAAAGCAAGTTTGTTCTCGAGCTTAGTAACATATCGGTGGTTCGTGATTTTCCGAACTTCTTCTCGGAAGTATCACCAGGTTGTCACCTGGCCGCTATGTTGAGTTCGTGATCAAGTTGGTTTTCTTATAAATCACTCCTTCTCCAAGAATCTGTGTTGGATATCCCTGAGCTAGTTGGTTGAGCTAGACAACAACCTGGAGAGTTGGAAGATAAAAGCTTGTCTGACTTAGTTCATGTTAAGGGATATCTTCTCGTGTGTGTGTGTGTGTTGAAGAAAGATGATATCTTCATCGATTGGTCCTCGTGATCAATTGTTGGATCTATTGCCTTGTCAAAACTTTGATTTGAGTATGGGCTATCGTCAAGTCAAATCAGAACCAATGATGTGCGTAATGTTGTCTTACCCGTGGTTGATCCCTCGGGCATACACCATTATATCCTTTGGTCTGACCAATGCTATCACTGTGTTCACCTAATTATGGAATTCCATTTATATGGAAACCAGGATGAACTGTTGTTGAGCCCATCGACAACATCCTTATCTTCTCCATAATCTTGTTGAACATTAAGATAGTATTGGACACTTTTGAAAGCATTTCTTCATGCTTGCTCATGAAGCATATGTTCGAATGTAAGAAGTGACTTCCTCATATTCACGTGCATTTAATGTAAGTTGCCGCCATGAATCCGATAAAGTCAATGTTGCTTCCTTGGAATCATCCCAACTTAGTCACACATGTGCAAAGTATACTATGGTTTGGTAGATTAATTACCTCCACTCCATAGGTATTCCGTAGCACACCATGCCACTGATTGATTTGTTCAAGGAGAAGAAGTTCCTTCTTAAGAGCAAGACTTATGCAAGGACTTCGATATCCTCGATGATGGTTTCCCTCCTGAACTCGGTAGTGTTTTATTATAATACTACTGTGTGGTCATGCTTGTGTTGGACAACGTGTTCACATGTTGTAGCAGAACCAGCTCATGTTTTGGAGCTTGCTATCGTAGTTCATTTCCCGAGAATCTCACGACGTCATCTCGTCGATTTGTGTTGCAAACTTTCATTTTTCCTTCTAGACTTGATGAGTCTGGAATATTCTGACACCAACCAGATCTGAATCTCAGGCAGAGATGATGGTTGGGACATTTCCCAAGAACTATAATATTGGTCTCTCGATAATCGGTAAAGTGGATGTCGTGGCCAACACACCCCACCGGAAGACCTATTATTGTAATATCTTGATTGAAAAAGTTGGCCACCTCTCCATAAGGACTTCGTAGGAATTATTCCCTATTTGTGTGCCTTATGATTTTTGTTCTCCCGAAGTCCGACCTGTTACTTGATGTTCTAGATACCAGACCATTTCAATGAATGGGATACACTAGCACATCAACGAGAACATTAGAAGCGGAGTGCTAAATGTCTCTCAGTCGATCATTCAGATTTTGTTTCCTTGGCCCCGCTAACGTGAAATCTGAGAAAGTGTTCTCTTCCTTTGTATCTGCATCGTCCATGGCTACTTATCATGGTAGTATGTTGTGTTGTCAGCACCCTTGACACGGATGTTGGTAAAACCTTGATGATTATGGAAATGCTCAAGTTCTTGAGAGCACACACAAGCGCTAGGTGTTATCATCGGCACTAACCGGGATTGCTCTCAGTTTCCTCGGTTATGCTATTACCATTCCAACAGTAGATTCACTCTCTACTGTTGAGCTTCTCCCCAGTTACTAAAATCATTCCTTGTGTTGTCTTCAACAAGGTAGTCCACATCATCCATTCTGGCCCGAGAATGTCTTTCTTTCGGACTCCTTCAAATGATCGATTGTGATTTTCCTTAAGCTGGTATAAAGAGCCTCAGTGATCTTTGAATCAAAGGTAATTCTTTTTGCCACTTAAGGGATGATTCTACGAGCCACCTTCCCTAAGGTGCCCCGTTATGGAATCATGGCAGTTTATCCTCGCTACTTGAAACCCTCGTCAAATTGCTTCCTCCGTCCCTCTTGATGCATGTTTTGCCTCTCAGCTCCAGAGATGTTCTATGTCTCATTCCGTGAATTGATCTTGTGATCCTCAAGATGATCCTAAGTTGCTCGAACCTCAAGAAGATCGATTCCTCCAAGATCCTTCCCTTCTTCTCGTTGTCAAGTTGGTTGTAGTTCTCAAAGCAAGACGTCAAGATCAATTTGAAGCAATGAATCAACATCTTCGAAGAATTCAATGGATCATGAAGACTGTGTCAGTTTCGTGTCCCCTCTGTCTTCTTACCTCACGTCTTGAATCTCGGGACGAGATTCTTGTTTAGTGGGGGTGAGTTGTCACAGCCCCAGTTCAGCCCTTGCTTGACTTTGCTTGTTCATCATGCCATCATATTTAAATTCCAAAGAAATTATAAATGGGGATTGTTGAAACCCTAGCACAAAATGAAATTTAACTAGGTTCATTAAAAATATTTTCAATAACCCAGAATGCCCATTGGAAATGTTCATAATTTCTGTTAAAGGTGAAAACCTCTTCCAAAAATGACGAACATATTTATAGGCTATTCCTGGATTTTTAAATTAAATTATATAGTATTTGCATTTGGGCATTTAATTGCTAATAATATTTTAAATGCTCAAATAATCACAAACTGAAATGTTTACTGTTGGAAATATTCCAAAGAGTGACATGGAGCAGTTTCATGATTTTTGGAAATACCCTGGCATTTTTAATAAAGTTCTAAATTTACAGAATAATAGAAAACAGAACAGAAAAATAAAACGGAGCAGAGACCTACCTGGTGCTTACCTTTTCACCTGGCCGGCCCAGCTGGCAGCCCAGCCAACTGGCCCAGCCCACCACCGCCTCCTCCCCTGTCGTCTTTCTCCTTTGCCAGGAGGACGGGCGCGTGCCCGACGCGCGCGCACCGCCGTGTGCCACCTCCTGCTTGCCGCCGAGGGCCTAGGCGCCTCTGGCATTGCCACGCAGACCCCCCTGGACCCCCCTCGACCACTCCCCTCGCTCCCAGGTCTCTCTCCTCCTCCCTGCCCCCTCTCCCGAACACGCCCGAGCGCCGCTGTCGCCGCCGCTCGGCATTGCCGTGCCCACCGCCTCCCCCTCGCTTCCCCGACCAGTCCAGGAGCTCCGCCGCGTCTTCCTCGACCTTCTCCACCGAGCTACACGACGCCGGAGGCCCTGCCTCACCGTCCACGCCGTCTTCTTCAACCTCGGTCCGCCGAGATCGCCATCGCCGCCCCGCTCGCACTGATGCTTCCCCGAGCTCGCCGTTCGCCTCGTCGCAACCGCCGTGAGCCCCTGCCCCTTCTCCCCCTCTCAGCTTGCCTTCTGGTGCACCACAGCGACCACACCGAGCTCGGCCGCACCCGCCGCCGCCACTGCATGTCTCCGTCGTGGCCACAACCACGTTGGCTTGATTCTGAGCACGCCATCGGCTTCACCGTACTCGCAGAAGCCCGTAGCACCTCTCCACGCGCCTCGCCATGCCTCATAGCGACGGTTTCGACCTTGCCCGAACTACGGCGACTACCAAGGTCATCGCCGGTGACAACTCCGGCCATTTTAGGCCCAGCCGCTGCCACCACTCGACGCGGATGAGTGCCCGCGTCATGTAGACGCCCTCCGCCGGCCATTTGGTCCCCGGAGGAGGAAACCCGCACCCCTCCGCCGTCCCTGGCCTTGCCGACGACGAGCCGTGGACCAGGTCCGGCGGGTTTGACCCCGTTTGACTGGGGTTTGACTTCCCCTGACCCACTGACGTGTGGGCCAGGCCCCTGCTTAATTAAGCGATAGATTAATTAGCGGTAATTAACTTAGTTAGTTAGGTCAGTCTCTGACATGTGGGCCCAGGCCTTAACTAAACTAGATTAGGTTTAGTTTAATTTTATTTAACCCTGTTGGTTAACTGTGTCACTGACGTGTGGACCCCACACGTCAGGTTTGACCTGGACGGCGCCTGTTGACCTGCTGAGGTCAGCATGACCTAATGCTGATGCATTAATTCAATTACTAGAATTATTCTTATACAGGAAATTCCAGAAAATAACCAAAACTTCTAAAATTCATAGATATTCAACCGTAACTTCAAATGAAATAAATGAAAAATTATCAGAAAAATCCAATCTATCCATCTGTACCATTTTCATGCATGTTAGAACAACTTATAGCTGCTGTTTAGCACAAATCATATAAATGGCATTTAAATATCCACATATGGAGTTTGATTTTGAATCTTGGATTCAAACCAACTTCATTTAATATGGTTGCTAGTTGCATTAGCTCAATCAACAGCATATCGCCATGACATTATCATGCATCATATTTGTTGCATTGCATTGATTGTGTCCCTCTTTGTTTGTCGGTAATTATCCCCTCTCGATAGACGTGGTTTCGACGATGAGATCGATGACACTGATGAAGAGCTATAATATCTTCAGAAGTGCCAGGCAAGCAAAACCCCCTTGTCCATTCCGATACAATCCTACTCTCTCGCTCCTGCTCTCTTTTACTGCATTAGGACAACAACGATTCATCTGTTACTTGCTGCGGTAGCTAAACCCCTTTATCCTCTGCATGACCTGTCATTGCCACAGTAAATAGATGAAACCCACTAGCATGAGTAGGAGTTGTTTGAGCCCTGATGTGCCTACTCATTCATGTTTGTTCGTCATGCCTGCTATTGCTTAGAGTTGAGTCAGGTCTGATTCATCGGGAATGAACCAGAGGTGTGTGAACATGTCCTACTGTGTGTGAGCTAAGTGTGTGAACACGATTTGGTAAAGGTAGCGGTGAGAGGCCATGTAGGAGTACATGGTGGGTTGTCTCATTGCAGCCGTCCTCAGGAACTGAGTTCTGTGTTTGTGATCCATGATACAGTTACTACCACGCATTGGGCCCGAAACCAATGGACCCTCTCGGCTTCTTAATCACCCTTGTCCTCTGTCCAGGAGTTGCAAGTAGTTTCTGGTGTTTTTAGTATGCTGGAGGCCGTGGGCAGCACTGACCGGAGGGGTGGGCTGTGATGCGGTAGGCACGTGGCACGGTGTACCGGGCACCTGTTTGGTGTCTCGGGAACCCTGCACACATCGTTTGGGGCTGTGAGCAAAACTCCGGCCGGATCTCCTTGCGGATGGAACCCGAATAGGCGATAAACCTGGACTAGGGACTTGAGTGTTTAGGTAGGTCGTGGCCGACACCCTCGTTGGGCTTCCGCTTGAAGGTTGCCGAGTACATGTTGTGTAAACGGCGGTAACTGGTGAGAGCGTGTGTGAAGAAGTACACCACTTCAAGGTTAACATCATCTATTCGAATAGCTGTGTCTGCGGTAAAGGACTTCTGGGTTGCCTGTACAGTTCATAGACAAGTGAAAGTGGATACTCTAAAATACGCAAGATAAGCGTGAGTGCTATGGATGGCGTTCTCGTAGGGAGACGGGAGCGGTTCCATAGTGGTGTATTGATATGGTGAATTTGTGGACTCGTGTGCGCCACCTCAAAAGAGTTACTTGCAGTCGTAGTTCAGGATAGCCACCGAGTCAAAGCTGGCTTGCTGCAGTCAAACTCCACCATCCCCTCTATTGATAATGATGCATATGTAGTTAGTTTTGATGTAAGTCTTGCTGGGTACATTTGTACTCACGTTTGCCTATTTTATGTTTTTGCGGAGAGACTTCAGTCTCGCTAGTAGTTCCACGTGGAGTTCGATGTTTAGCTTGTTACCTCAGCTACTATCTTGTGCCCATGGCTGGATCTGCTAAATAGTCAGGCTTCTACGCCTTTTTCTTTTGTAGATGTCTGTACTCAGACATGTTAGCTTCCGCTTGTGTTTGATTTGTATGCTCTGAATGTTGGGTCATGAGACCCCTGTTTGTAATATCTCGCTCCTTGGAGCCTAATGAATAAATACTTGAGTCGTAGAGTCATGTTGTGATGCTATGTTGTCTGGGATCTGACTATCTAGTTGTTTATCCTTAGTAGCCTCTCTTACCGGGAAATGTCTCCTAGTGTTTCCACCGAGCCATGGTAGCTTGCTACTGCTCCGGAACACTTAGGCTGGCCGACATGTGTCCTTCTTCGTTCCTGTGTCTGTCCCTTCGGGGAAATGTCACGCGATGAATACCGGAGTCCTGTGAGCCCGCTACAGCCCGGTTCACCGGAGTCCTGCTATCCCAGTGCTACAGCCTGGATTCACTCGCTGATGACCGACATGTTCGATGCTGGGTCATGGATGCCTGTCCCTGTTAGTCTGTGCCACTTTGGGTTTACGACTAGCCATGTCAGCCCGGGCTCCTTATCATATGGATGCTAGCGACACTATCATATACATGTGCCAAAAGGTGCAAACGGTCCCGGGCAAAGGTAAGGCGACACCCGTGGGAATACCGTGCGTGAGGCCACAAAGTGATATGAGGTGTTACATGCTAGATCGATGTGGCATTGAGTCGGGGTCCTGACAGCTGAGCTCACCTCCCGCAAGCACCGGCGCGCCGGGATGCTTAGCATGGGAAGTGGCCCCACCATCAGACGGCGCCGCCTGCAGCCCCTCGGGATGGCCGACCGGCGTGTCAGCGGTGGCGGAGCCACCTCTTCCCCAAGCCCGGGGCCGCCTCCTTCCTTGTCCATGGCCGGATGGACAATGTCGGCTCCGCCAGCCGGCTCCGGGTCCTCCGGCGCAGGAGGCTCTGGGTGCTGCGAGTAGATGGGCCCGGAGGCCTGACCGCGGGACGCCTCTGCCTCTTGCGCCTTGGCGGATGCATCCTCTTGCTCCTAGTTCGCCGCCTCGGCATGCACCATGGCCGCGGCATCGGCCTCCGCCTGCGCCGCCTCCTCCCGCTCCTTGCGCGCCTCCCATGTGTTCCTCTTCGTGGCCTCCTGGAGGTCAGCAAGCGGGTCCATGCGGCAGGGGGTAGTAGGGTTGTTGGCCACCCCAACCACCAAAGCCTACAGGGCCCGCGAGAGGTACAACGGGGCCCTGTTCAAGCAAGCAGAAAAAAGCGTTGAAGAAAGAACTCCTCGCTAGGAGCCAATTGGAGGGGCGTCTGGCCTGGGAAATACTGCAGCAAGGCCGACTGCAAACACGGTGGAAAGAACTTGGACCAGCAAGAGAGAAAAGGAAAGAGAAGTAAAAGACTTACAGTAGGCGGTGGGTTGTCCAGGCTGTACAGCGGCTTACCGAATTGCCACTCCGACTTTGAAAGCTTGCAGTCAGAGATGTGGTTCACCAACCGGACGATCTCCAAGACCGGCATCTCCTTGGTGGACATGCGGCACAGATCCCGTTGCCCACTCATGGCGCTTATGATGTGGGGCCGCCCTTGGAGAGGCAGCACCCGGCGCTCCACGAAGGCGGCCAGCAAGTCGGAGGGCCTGAGGCGCTCCGAGTCGATCATCACCTAAAGTCGGGCGAGGGCGTTGGCGGAGGAGATCGACAGAGTCTTCGGTCGGAAGCTCTAGTTGGCCCGGGGATCGGCAGGCTGGCTGGCTGCATAAGCCGGCAGGTTGACGAAGATTCGCTCCAGATTGAGGTTCTCGACATAGAAATACGACCGCTGCCACAGTTTGGCTGACTGCAGCAGGGCGATGGTTGGGAAGTGAGGCCCGCCCCCGGTCCCAGAGAGACACACCGCGACGCAGGCTCCGCACTGCGCCGTCTCACCCTTGGTGGCGGTGCCGAGCTTGAGATAAAAGAGCTCTGCCCACAGCTCGAGTGTGTGCAGAGTGCCGAGGTAGCCTTCACAGAGTGTGATGAAGGCAAAGAGCAGCACCACCGTGTTTGGTGTGAGGTGGTGGGCCTACACTCTGCAGAAGTCCATTAGCGAGCGGAGGAACCCGCTTGTCGAAGGCCGAAGCCGCGAAGAAATTGCGCCCAAAAGACAACATACTTGCCGTACCTCGGTGCCGGAGATATCTCCCTAGCAAGGGGAGGTGCACCTTGACATTGGTGTGGTGAGGAAGACGTCGCGCCTCACGAAGGAACTAGATATGATCCTCGTGGACGGTGGAGCCGTCCTAATCGCCGGCGCGGCCGCTAAGCGCCATGGGCTCCGTGCTCGGCAGTGGCGCGAGGCGGCAACAACGAAGAAAGGGCCGGTGACGATGAGCCGCAGCAGCACTGCAGTGAGGGAAGAAGGTGTAGAGGCAGCGAGGAAGAAGGCGCAGAGGCAGAGAGGCAGAGGGAGAGGAGGACACGCGTGGGTTCTGCAGCCCCATCCTCCCCCTACTTATAGCCCCGCAGCGGCAGAGCCGAGGGGGCGAAGCGTGGGGGAACATGGGATTAACTGCGCCCACTCCCCCCATGACCCCACGTTTACCGCGCCTTAAAGGCGTGTATTAAACCGCCCTGGATGAGCAATCTTCCGCCCCGGCCGCAACGGATCCGCACGTGTGCTGGGGCCCTATAGTGGCGGACCTGGGCCTGCGGCAAAGTCCCGTCGCCCGCATGGGCTGGCAGGCCGACCTGCCGCTAGGCGCCGCATGGCAGGCAGGCAGTGGGCGGCGAGCCTGCTGTCCAGCCGGCACGCCACCTAGCCTCCACCACAACTATTCGAATTCCTCCAGACGGTCGCGACTGTGTCCGACTCCTATCACCCAGCTCCTCCTAGGAGGATGGAGCAGAAGGCGGAAGGTCACTTAAAGAGGGAAACTACTGAGGCTGCCCGGCTGCCCAAGCTGTAGAACCTCTCCAGCTTCGGGGACTACCGACGGGGGGATAGACCCCGGGTAGCCTCATCTGCACCTTAGCGGATTTCAAAACATCGGGGCTAGCCTAGCCCCTTAGTCTGGCTGGCCGTCTAGAACCAACCAACCGCCTCCTAGAAGGCGGCGCGCCTCAGGAGGCGACGAGGGCATGGGCTGACTCCTGGCAGGAGGCCCATCGCCACCTCAAAGTCTGCACCCACCTGCTGTGACAAGACAGGGCATGGCAATAGTGCCACTTGCCACCCCCAAATCCCGGAAGGAATGTGGCTACAGTGGAGACGTACCAGGCGGACACCCTTCGCTTGGCACGGCATTGTAGCCACGTGACCCATGACGATGCCTATATCAGGCAGGGCCATGCCGCCAGAACGGCGGTCGGAGTGGCCCGCAGGCGGCGGGCCCCACCAGCCAGTGTGTACCAGAAGACGGCAAGGCCTGAGCAAGTGGCCTCAAGGGAAGGCTGACTGCTTGCAGGCGGCGGCCCCTCCCCTTGGAGTCTGTGCTCAATTAACCAGAGGTGACGGGGTGTGGCTACAGTGGCCGCCCGCCAGGCGGCGGCACTGTATCCATGCACCCCCCGACCAAGCCATCGTCATCAGGGGCGGGGCTACAGTCCAGCCTGGTCCCCCTGGCCCGCAGGAGGGGGGCCCTACCTATCAGCCGAGTTCACCGCAGTGGGCGGGCCCCAGCAGCCGGCGAAAAGCCGGAACCCAGAGACACTGATGGCCGGGTCCCAGGACCAGCCGTATCACCATTGTACACCTGGGGGGTAGGCCTATATAAACCCCCCAGGGTCACCCATGCAAAGGGTTCAGCCCCTTTAGATCCCACACATACACCCACAGCTAAGGAGAAGTGGTGCAAGAAGCCTTCTTCCTCCTCTAGCTCGACTAGCTCAAGGAGCAACCTTGTACTTGCTATTGATCATAGTGATGCGGAGACCCCTAGAGTAGGATTAGGGGTGTTTCTCCGCGGAGAGCCCCGAACCTGGGTAAGACCTGGTGTCGTTTGCGGTCTAGCCTACTCCCGCTTCTAGAGCCCGGCAACATTCTTTTGACCCCCTACATGATTAGCCACCTGTTGGCATATGTCGAGGAAATACCATGACACGGTCCCTGCCCAAGTTTTAGTTGTTATTAGGCAAAAGGTAAAACCATGTGGATCTCCTCGAGAAAGCTTTACTTTAGACGAAGAAACAAGGGGGACTGGGGCTCCCGAGCCTTGGGTACCTCAGCAGCAGTGTTAGGCATCACTGCCTCCTGGACCAGCGGGGCCATGGTGGCTGGCTCGACACCAGGGCGCTCTTCCAGGCCTCGCGGGGATGACCGGGCAGGGGAGGTGCGAACGCCGTCACCTCCTCTCCCCACGGAAGAAGGTGCGGCCATGTGTAGGACCTTGAGAACAGGTGTCTAGAGGGGGTGATTAGACACTAAGTACCAAAGTTGCAGTTTTTAAGTTTCCTTAAGTTTAAGTGAAGTTTAGGCACAAGTTTAACATTCACAATACATATCAAGCAAGCATGCAAAGAGTATATGAGCAGCAGAAAGTAAAGCATGCATCTTGCAAGAATGTAAAGGGAAGGGTCTGGAGGATTCAAACGCAATTGGAGACACGGATGTTTTTGGCGTGGTTCCGATAGGTGGTGCTATCGTACATCCACGTTGATGGAGACTTCAACCCACGAAGGGTAATGGTTGCGCGAGTCCACTGAGGGCTCCATCCATGAAGGGTCCACGAAGAAGCAACCTTGTCTATCCCACCATGGCCGTCGCCCACGAAGGACTTGCCTCACTAGCGGTAGATCTTCGCGAAGTAGGCGATCTCCTTGCCCTTACAAACTCCTTGGTTCAACTCCACAATCTTGTCAGAGGCTCCCAAGTGACACCTAGCCAATCTAGGAGACACCAGTCTCCAACGAGTAACAAATGGTGCGTTGATGATGAACTCCTTGCTCTTGTTCTTCAAATGATAGTCTCCCCAACACTCAACTCTCTCTCATAGGTTTTGGATCTGGTGGAAAGAAGATTTGAGTGGAAAGCAACTTGGGGAACGCTAGACATCAATATTCATATGGTAGGAATGGAATATTATGGCCTCAACACATGAGTAGGTAGTTCTCTCTCAGAAAATGTATGTTGGAAGTGTAGGTTCAGTCTGATGGCTCTCTCCATGAATGAAGAGGAGGTGGAGGGGTATATATAGCCTCCACACTAAATCTAACCGTTATACACAATCTACCAAACTCGGTGGGAACGAATCGTTAAACTCGGTCAGACCGATTTAGCAAACTATGTGACCGTTAGGGTTTTCGGTCGGACCGAAATGCAACTCGGTGAGACCGATATAATTAGAGTTAGGGCATAACGTAATCTCGGTAAGACCGATTACACAAACTCGGTGAGACCAATTTTGGTAATAAGCTTTCCAGAGAGTTGGTCAGGCAAACTCGGTTTGAACGATTACACAAACTCGGCGGGACCGATTTTGGTAATGAGTCAACCAGGAAGTTTGCATTGTAATCTCGGTAGTACCGATTGCTCAAACTCGGTGTGACCGATTTTGGTAAGGGACATACACAGAGAGATTACAATCCCATCTCGATGAGACCGAGATCCCTATCGGTAAGACCGATTTGCTTGGGGTTTGTGGCAGTGGCTAAGACTTTTGAAATCGGTGGCGCCGGATAGGAAGAATTGGTGTGACTGATTTTGGCTTTAGGTTTAGGTCATTTGTGGATGTGACAAAGTAGCTGAGGGTTTTGGAGCATATCACTAAGCACATGAAGGAAGAGGCTCATTAAGAAACACCTCATCCCTCCTTGATAGTATTGGCTTTTCCAATAGACTCAACATGATCTTGGATCACTAAAATATAAAATGAAGAGTCTTGGGCTTGAAGCTCGAGCCAATCCTTTGTCCTTAGCATCTTGAAGGAGTTCCCACATCCTTTAGTCCATGCCACTCCATTGTTGAACTTATCTGAAACATACTAGATAAAAGTGTTAGTCCAACAAGAGATATGTTGAAATTAATTACCAAAACCACGTAGGGAGCACTTGTGCTTTCAATCTCCCCCTTTTTGGTAATTGATGACAACATACATCAAAGCTTTAGATAAAGATATAAAGAATAGCAAGTAAAGCTTTTGAAAGACATGTAACAAACATAGGCTCCCCCTACATGTATGCAATCATGTGAATATGGAATATAGAAGCATGTGAGAGCATAACCATGATAGAGCAGGCAATGTGTTACATGTATCTTGGTCATATGCATCAGAGCAAAGATTATTAAAGAGAATACCTTCATGCTCATGAGTCCTCTTGCAAATAGTATGTACATCAGCAAGAATTCCTCATGCACATGATTGTGATGCATATACTTACCTTGTAGTCTTGAGTTGGCTTGGGATGAAATGAACCTGCGTAAACAAGGTTAGACAACACAGATACATCTACTAGCCAGAGCAAACAGAAGAAACCACAAGAATACCAAGACTGGGATGACATGTAGAGAGTGAGTACTAAGTACCACATTGGATTAGACATGTCCCCAAGAGTAAAGATATGCAATGAATTTAAATGATTTCTTTCCCTTAGATGTCTTGCTTCCCCTGAATCTAGCATGGGATACTGGGAGAAGATAGGGAATAGAAAATCAGAGCTGAAAGATATGAATGATGATCAGAGCTAATGTATGCTAATGCAAATAAGCACAACAGATCATAAGAACATGTCTCTCCCCTCAAGAAGACATGTGGTATCTCTCCTCTTGAACACCAAGCATCTGGGATCCTTGAGAAATACTTTCTACTTAAGTATTCTCTCCCCCTGGAGATCTCTCTCTCCCCTTGAGGACCTCTCTCCCCCTTGAGGGTCTCTCTCCCCCTTGAGGATCTCTCTCTAAATGATAAGCTTTGATGTTCTCTCTCTCCCCCTTTGACATCAATTTCCAAGAAGGGTTTTCTGGAATCCCTCGAATGGGTTTGGTCCTTGAGACACAACACAAAGCAATGATAAAAATGTGATGCTTGTAGAGGACAAGATTCGTTGAGTGGAGCTGGATCAGAAGAAACATAGAATAAGTGGCAAACTATTTTTCCTGATGTGAAGTCGGTGGCACCGAGTGGTATGCTTCGGTTGTACCGAAGGGATTCGGTTGGACCGAAAGCAACAAATCGGTGAAACTGAGTTCATCGCAGGGAAAGCACTTGTCACCTCAGCTCACTAGACTAGTAAGATCTCACCAAGATTTGCAAGGAATTTACTGAAAGATATGCAAGGAATTGATGCAGAAAATGCAGAGCAAACAGAAAGAAATCTAGATGAAGTTGTTTTTTTGAAAGGGGAAACAAATATGCATGAGACAAATGCAAAAACACAGAAAAGAACACAAGAACTTCATCTAGAGATGGTCGGCGACAAAGTCACCTATGTTAGAGTATATAGACTTAGGAGTCAAGTGAGATCACTTGATCATAGGTAATACTCATCGTTTAAGCTCAAAATGGTGTTGCCATTTTTCGTTTAATCATCTTGATGTATTCACATCTTGTCGAGTTGCTTTATCTCATGTCTTTGAGTAAAGCTTCTCTAAGATGGAATAACATACCTTGGTTGGTGGTGTTGTCCATGTAGTTGAACTTGTGTGGGTTGCTCAAGGTTGATGTAGTTCATCAAGAGTTGGGAGCACTACTTGGAATTTGAGTCCATCTACCTACATGGGTTAGTTCTTGAAAGGAAGAGCACTTGTGTATCCAAAAATGACAATCATGAAGCTCAACATAGAATTTGTCACAGGATATGTTTGAGTGGTTCCGTGCTTCCTTATCTTCAACCACCATAGTGTAGAAGCTTGGTGATGTATACATTGCTCAAGATGTGAGTAGACTACAATCTCATGGAATTTGATTCCAGCAAGTACCTACATGGGTTAGATAACATGCAAGATGCAAATATATCCAAGACATAAGATTTTCATCACAAGAGAGATATCAAGGATTAGTCATAAGCTCATGTCTTGCATGTATCCAATGGAGTTTCTACTCCAAGTTTGAAGCATCAATGATGTTCAATTCTCCTCTTAACCTGCAAAACACTTTCTCATCAAGAGGTTTAGTGAATATATCCGCCAATTGCTTTTCGGTGCGAACAAGCTTAAGATCAATGTCACCCTTAGAAACATGATCTTGAATGAAATGATGACGAACTTCAATATGCTTAGTTCGAGAATGTTGCACAGTATTATGACCAATTTTGATAGCACTTTTATTGTTGCAAAGGAATGGAACATGTCTCACATATATCCCATAATCTTTAAGAGTTTGGGTCATCCAAAGTAATTGAGCATAGCATGAACCAGCGGCAATATATTCCGCTTTGGCGGTGGATAAGGATACTGAGTTGTGTTTCTTGGAGGACCAAGACACAAGAGATCTACCAAGAAATTGACAAGTACCCGAAGTGGACTTTCTATCAACCTTGTCTCCGGCATAGTCCGAGTCGGAATAGCCAACAAGATCGAAAGAGGCCCTCTTAGGATACCAAATGCCAAAATTTGGTGTATGGATTAAATATCTCACTATCCTTTTCACGGCCTTAAGATGAGTTTCCTTAGGAGCAGCTTGATATCGTGCACACATGCACACACTTAGCATGATATCGGGACGTGAAGCACATAGATATCACAATGAACCAATCATAGAGCGATAAACCTTTTGATCAACCGGTTCACTGTCTTTGGTCAAGTCAAGATGTACACTGGTAGGCATGGGTGTAGACATACCTTTGCATTCTTGCATATTGAACTTCTTGAATAAGTCCTTGGTGTACTTCATTTGAGAAACAAAGGTACCTTCCTTAGTTTTCTTGACTTGCAACCCAAGAAAGAATTTGAGTTCACTCATCATGGACATCTCAAACTTCTCCGACATTAGCTTCCCAAACTTTTCACTAAAATGAGGGTTAGTTGAACCAAATATAATATCATCAACATAGATTTGCCACACAAATAGTTCTCCATTAACCCTTTTAGTAAAAAGAGTAGAATCAATTTTCCCAATTTCAAAGCCTTTTTCAATAAGGAACTTGGTCAAGCATTTATACCATGCTCTAGGAGCTTGTTTAAGACCATAAAGAGCTTTGTGAAGTTTGTAAACATGATTGGGTTTCTTAGGATTGACAAAGCCGGGAGGTGGCTTAACATAAACTTCCTCCTCTTTTTCACCGTTTAGAAAAGCACTTTTAATGTCCATTTGGTACAAGGTGATATCATGATGATTAGCATAGGCAAGTAAGATGCGAATGGACTCAAGTCTAGCAACGGGAGCATAAGTCTCACCATAGTCCATACCTTCGACTTGTGTGTAGCCTTGGGCGACGAGACGTGCTTTGTTGCAAACTACTTGTCCATCTTCATCTTGCTTGTTGTGAAACACCCATTTGGTACCGATGACGTTGTGGTTGTTGTCGGGCTTCTCAACCAATGTCCAAACTTGGTTCCTCTCAAAGTAATGTAGCTCTTCATGCATAGCATTTATCCAATCCAGATCTTCCAATGCTTCTTCAACCTTCATAGGTTCAATGCTAGAGATGAAAGAATAGTTTTCACAAAAGTTAGCTAAACGAGTTTTAGAGCGAGTGATTCTCCCGGTTTGAATGTCATTGTAGATTTGCTCGACGGGATGATCTTTAGCAATTCTTGCTCGAACTCGTGAATGCTTTTGCTTGGGTCTTCATTGAACATCTTCTTCATCTTGTTCTTCTTCTTGGCCTTCTTCATTGTTGGCGTTGTCGTTCTCTTGTCATGGTGGAGAAGGAGGTTGTTGACGTTCATCTTGATGCACTTCCTCGTTTTCTTCATCTTGGTGTGTCCCACTTGTGGATGCTTCCGTGTCAACTCTTGGTTCACCTTGTCATGAAGTTGAAGCTTCCACTTGGACGGACGAGGTACTCTCCTTCACCTCCGTTGGACGGACCTTGCCACTAGACAAGTCTTGGATCGCTTCCGAAGGATCTTTGTCTCCCACATCAATTGGCAATTGCTCTACTTGCGAGCCGTTAGATTCATCAAACTTCACATCTACCGTCTCTTCAACCTTTCGGGTGAAATTGTTGTAGACACGGTAAGGGTGAGAGTTTGAGCCATAACCTAGTAGGAAACCTTCATGAGACTTAGGAGCAAATTTCGAACGATGATGCTTATCAAGAATGTAGCACTTTGAGCCGAATACTCGAAAGTATCCAACTTGGGGTTTGTTACGGTGAGGAGCTCGTATGCCGTCTTGCCGAGTAGCTTGTGAAGATACAAGTGATTTGTTGCATGACAAGCTGTCTCAACCGCTTCTGCCCAAAAGTGCTTCGGCGTCTTGTACTCATCAAGCATCGTTCTCGCCATTTTGATGAGTGTCTGGTTCTTCCTCTCAACAAGTCCGTTTTGTTGTGGTGTGTACGTAGCCGAGAACTCGTGTGAAATCCCTTCTTCATCAAGAAAGGTGTCCACATTTGCGTTCTTGAACTCCGTTCCATTGTCGCTGCGAACCTTCTTGATCTTCACTTCAAATTGATTTTGGGCCTTCCTAGCGAAGTTTTTGAAGATCTTTTGGACCTGCGATTTATCATCGAGAAAGAACACCCACATAAATCTGGAAAAATCATCAACTATAACTAGACCAAAAGAATTTCCACCGAGACTCTTGTAAGAGTTGGGACCAAACAGATCCATATGAAGTAGCTCGAGTGGCCTCCTTGTGGTCATGATGTTCTTCATGGGATGCCTTCCTCCAACCTGTTTACCTGCCTGACAAGCGCTACAAAGTCTATCCATATCAAATATGACATCTCCAAGGATATGATTTCCTTTAATAAGCTTGTCAAGGTTTCGCATACCAACATGACCTAGTCGTCTATGCCATAACCAACCTTTTGAGGATTTAGCAATGAAGCAAGTTATAGGTTGAGCCTTTTTAGTGAAATCAACAATGTATAGATCACATCTACGCACACCGGTAAAGACCATTTTATGATTGTCTCGACGAAACACTTGGCAATCTACTTCAGTAAATAGAACATTGAAACCGAAATCAGCAAGTCAAGATACTGAAAGTAAGTTGTATCCAAGAGATTCAACGAGCATGACATTTTGTATGGAGCTATCATGTGATATGGCCACCTTACCGAGGCCAACCACCTTACCCTTTGAGTTGTCACCGAAAGTGACATACTTTCGAGGACTATCATTATCAGCAAGCTGACGAAACATGTCTTTATCTCCGGTCATGTGATCGGTACATCCACTATCAAGAACCCATTCCTTTCCTCCTGACATATATCCTTGAAGATTTTCCATAGACCAAAGTGTCTCATTGCATCATCAAGATCGAAGTCACTATCATCATCCTCATCATAGTATCCATGTTCAACATCGTCATGTGGTGGATCAAGTACTAAAGAGGGTGATTCATTAGAATGAGTTTGACAATGATCTTGCTTATGAATTTTTATAGCTTCAGAAATAATATCACTCATAATACCAACATTTCCTTTGGCACACATAAGGTTTGTAAGCTCAAATAGACGATCACCAATCATAGGATCACTAGTATTCATCTTACTCAAAGCAATAGACTTATGAACAATTTCATCAAGATTTTTCAAGGAATAATCTGGAAATCATTCCTCAAGAAATTTCCGTATAGTGTAGGCACACTTAAAAGTACGCAAACATCCAATCAAGTTTCTAGGCAATCCTCTAATGATGAGTTCGGCAGTTCTAAGATTCCTAATCATGTCAGTTGACTCATCATGGGTAGGATGCATAGGATCAACATAAGGTGCACAAGGGCTAGCAATGTACTTGTTCAAATGATATTGATTCAAAATTACAAGCATCTCATTTTTCCACTCATGAAAATACTCTCCATCAAGAATAGGCACTCTATGTCTAAGACTCCCCAAAGTAGACTCATGCATCTTCCTCCAATGATGATTAAACCAAGGCAATGGAGACCAAGGCTCTGATACCACTTGTAGGACCTTGAGAAGAGGTGTCTAGAGGGGGGTGATTAGACACTAAGTACCAAAGTTGCAGTTTTTAAGTTTCCTTAAGTTTAAGTGAAGTCTAGGCACAAGTTTAACATTCACAATACATATCAAGCAAGCATGCAAAGAGTATATGAGCAGCGGAAAGTAAAGCATGCATCTTGCAAGAATGTAAAGGGAAGGGTTTGGAGGATTCAAACGCAATTGGAGACACGGATGTTTTTGGCGTGGTTCTGATAGGTGGTGCTATCGTACATCCACGTTGATGGAGACTTCAACCCACGAAGGGTAATGGTTGCGCGATTCCACGGAGGGCTCCATCCATGAAGGGTTCACGAAGAAGCAACCTTGTCTATCCCACCATGGCCGTCGACCACGAAGGACTTGCCTCACTAGCAGTAGATCTTCACGAAGTAGGCGATCTCCTTGCCCTTACAAACTCCTTGGTTCAACTCCACAATCTTGCCGGAGGCTCCCAAGTGACACCTAGCCAATCTAGGAGACACCAGTCTCCAACGAGTAACAAATGGTGCGTTGATGATGAACTCCTTGCTCTTGTTCTTCAAATGATAGTCTCCCCAACACTCAACTCTCTCTCATAGGTTTTGGATCTGGTGGAAAGAAGATTTGAGTAGAAAGCAACTTGGGGAAGGCTAGAGATCAAGATTCATATGGTAGGAATGGAATATCTTGGCCTCAACACATGAGTAGGTATTTCTCTCTTAGAAAATGTATGTTGGAAGTGTAGGTTCAGTCTGATGGCTCTCTCCATGAATGAAGAGGAGGTGGAGGGGTATATATAGCCTCCACACAAAATCTAACCGTTACACACAATCTACCAAACTCGGTGGGACCGAATCGTTAAACTCAGTCAGACCGATTTAGCAAACAATATGACCGTTAGGGTTTTCGGTGGGACCGAAATGCAACTCGGTGAGACTGATATAATTAGAGTTAGGGCATAACATAATCTCGGTAAGACCGATTACACAAACTCGGTGAGACCGATTTTGGTAATAAGCTTTCCAGAGAGTTGGTCAGGCAAACTCGGTTTAACCGATTACACAAACTCGGTGGGACCGATTTTGGTAATGAGTCAACCAGGAAGTTTGCATTGTAATCTTGGTAGTACCGATTGCTCAAACTCAGTGGGACCGATTTTGGTAATGGACATACATAGAGAGATTACAATCCCATCTCGGTGAGACCGAGATCCCTATCGGTAAGACCGATTTGCTTAGGGTTTGTGGCAGTGGCTAAGACTTCTGAAATCGGTGGCGCCGGATAGGAAGAATCGGTGTGACCGATTTTGGCTTTAGGTTTAGGACATTTGTGGATGCGAGAAAGTAGCTGAGGGTTTTGGAGCATATCACTAAGCACATGAAGCAAGAGGCTCATTAAGCAACACCTCATCCCTCCTAGATAGTATTGGCTTTTCCTATAGACTTAACGTGATATTGGATCACTAAAATATAAAATGAAGAGTCTTGGGCTTGAAGCTCGAGCCAATCCTTTGTCCTTAGCATCTTGAAGGAGTTCCCACATCCTTTAGTCCATGCCACTCCATTGTTGAACTTATCTGAAACATACTAGATAAAAGTGTTAGTCCAGCAAGAGATATGTTGACATTAATTACCAAAACCACCTAGGGAGCACTTGTGCTTTCACCATGGCAGATGGATCGGCACCAGATGGCGTCACCGCGTCCTCCTTCTTCTTCTTCGCTACAGGTGGCGGCCTGGCCAATCAATGCAGAAAGTCAAGTACCAGCGGCATAATCAAGGAGAGGATGGAGCACAGACACTTACTGGTCTACCACGGAGTAGTTCACCTTCCTCCTGCTGAGCTTGAAGCCAGAGACCCTCGTGGCTCGGGGCGCAGACGCACGGGCTCCAAGAGCAGGGAAAGGCACATCAGAAGGGCTGGAGGGGCTCCAGGCGGCGTCCGGGCAGAAGCACCCTCTCGGGAGATCAGCGTCGACCTGCTCTTCGTCGGAACCTCGGCCGGAGGCCCCTCCAGGAGGCGGGGCTTGGCTCGCGAGGGACCCCCTGCCGTGAGCGGCTCTTTAGTCCCCAGAGGGACATCTTCATCGTCATCGTCATCGTCATCGTCGTCATCATCTGGCAAGGTGCGGAGGATGTTGGCCCTGTGCACGGGGGGAGGTCTCCCCCGTGCCCTCGAGGGTCACCTCCGAGTCGCGCTCCTCTTCTTCTTCCTCTCCTCCTCCCCTGTGGGAGTCACCCGAAGACACGTCCACCGGCGCCGTCACCCCCCGGACCACAGGGAGCGTCGCCGGCACCAGGCTAGGTGGGCATAGCAGCCACCACCTGTGCCCTGTCCTCGCAGAGGAACAAGGGGACAGGGGCATTCGGCGCGTGCTCCTGGTCGTCCCCAACCACGAGGCGGAGAGGTGCAACCAGATCCTCGTCAGCCAAAGCCGCCGGATTCAGGTGAAGCTTGTCGTGTGCACCCCCAAGCATCCGTAAGGGGCACGAGCACGCCTGAAGCGGAGCCACCCATTGCATCAAGAACTCCATCAGGAGCGTGCTCCCCGTCAGCTTCACCGCCTTCACGTTGCCCGGCTTCAGGTCGGCGTTCATCTTCTCCAGCACCAACTTCACCGGATCATGAGCGAGCTTCACGCGAGACCACCCTTCGTCAGGCTGGGGCATCTCCGTAGGCATCGCCAACCAGGGGTGGACACAATTGCCGTCCATCATGACCCACTTGCTCCGGAAGCCGTCGGCCCTCTTCCCAGCCTTCGAGATTGCGTTGGCCTTATCGTACGCGACGAAATTGGCACACGCCGAGGTGTGCTCGCTGTTGGTTCGGAGGAGGAAGAAGTGGCGCAGCAGAGCCAAGGATGGCATCACCCCAACATGTGCCTCGCAATAGTAGGTGAAAATCAACAACAGAAGAATGGACTTGGGATGGAGATGAAGGGCCTGCAACCTGTAATGGTGGAGGATGGCGTAGAAGAAGTCGGAGAAGGGAGGAACCAGGCCTGCAATGATGGTGTTCATGAAGAAGGTATAGATAGTGCTCCCCTGGGCCTCCGGCACGGCGGAGCCAGCCCGGAGTTCAGTCTCCCCCTTTTCATTGCTCTCAACCGCCGTCAGTATGCGCGTGGCGGTGAGATTCTCCTCCGACACGTTGGGGGCGTCCAAGGCCGGCACGTACCAAGCCAGCTGCGCGTCAGCCTTGGCCTTGCAGGGTGCCATCGCTCGCTGAGAGGGAAGGGATCAAAGCGGATCTGGAAATTGCGGAAGAAAGGTGTGAGGAAGGGGGTCTGGAGCAATATAAAGGAAAGCAATGAAGGTAAGCCTTGCCTGCGCCAGCCTTTTTGTCAGTAGGGCAGTTGCCGAGGCAGCGTGGGGAAGCGGAGACGCCCACGTCCAATCAGTCGCCACGCGTTGACCAAGGTCGTAGGCTATTGGGGCCTGCGGCGCTCCGCACTTGCCCTTTGGCTTCGCCTCTAAACCAAGTCGGAGCATGCCTTTGGCCCGGGTGCTACTGTCGGAGTTCTGGGAAAGGGGGTCCCCAGACTTGCCTAAGTGTGGCCTGCGGCGTGGCTCCACCAGTGGCCCAATATGGCCCGTCTTTGCCAAACAACACTCAAAACCCTCATGAGGGGCCGAGCCTCGTAGGGCGGACGACACAAGGCCTCCTCAGGAGCGGCCTCACCAGGAAGGCTCGCGAGGAGGCGGAGAGATGAAGGCAAGCGGTACCTCGCGAGGTTCCCGTGACACAAGCCATGGCGACCAAGGCTAGGCAGGCGCCGGGCGAGCACCAGCACAAGTTGTGTCCTCGTTTCCTCTTTAGTGCCAAGGGGGCAAGCGCAGGCGCGGAGTACCGAGGCATCAGGCAAAGGTTTCCATATCGGCGCAACAAGACCAGGACCACCAGGACGGCAGGATGGAGGTCATCGTGGAGCCCAAGACGGCATCATCCCCAGCGCCTTTGACAGGCGAAGATCACCTTTAGTCCAGATAGCTCGTACTAGCTCTCCCCTATCAAAATGGCCGTTGTTGGATCCCTTCCCGCTCAATATTTGGGGAGAGGACCAGGGCCTCTATAAATAGGGCAAGCCACCACAGTAGAAAGGGACGAATTCAGTTCATCTACACAACACACCAGCTCAAGAACACCTCTCCTTAGGAGGCTTTTCTCCCTTGTACAGTTCATCATCAGCCCAAGAGGCAATCCACCACCACCACACAGGAGTAGGGTATGACACCACAACGGTGGCCCGAACCTGTATAAATCTTGTGTCTCTTGTGCTATGAGTTTGTTGAGGTAGCTTACGGATCGCGGCAAGGCTGAGAGCGAGATTCGGTAGGGGGAAAACTTCGTGCGCACCCTAGTGTTCGAACCTCAAGGGTTTTGCCGGAACCCGAAATCTGACAGCCTCATCGTCGGGCATTGCTGAGCTGGAGGCTCCGACCTCCATCACCGCGGTGCTGAGCTCGCCTTCCCCACGCGCCGGCGCGTCGGGATGCTGAGCATGGGAAGTGGCCCCACCATCAGATGGCGCCGCCTGCGGCCCCTCGAGATGGCCGACCAGCGTGTCGGCGGTGGCGGAACCACCTCTTCCCCAAGCCCGGGGCCGCCTCCTTTCTTGTCCATGGCCGAATGGACAATGTCGGCTCCGCCAGCCGGCTCCGGGTCCTCCGGCGCAGGAGGCTCCGGGTGCTGTGAGTAGACGGGCCCGGAGGCCTGACCGCGGGACGCCTCTGCCTCCTGCGCCTTGGCGGTTGCATCTACTTGCTCCTTGTTCGCCGCCTCGACATGCACCATGGCTGCGGCATCGGCCTCCGCCTGCGCTGCCTCCTCCCTCTCCTTGCGCACCTCCCATGTGTTCCTCTTTGTGGCCTCCTGGAGGTCGGCAAGCGAGTCCATGCGGCGGGGGATAGCATGGTTGTTGGCCACCCCAACCACCGAAGCCTACGGTGCCCGCGAGAGGTACAACGGGGCCTTGTTCAGGCAAGCAAAAAAAAGCGTTGAAGAAAAAACAAAGAAGAAACAAACGAACACAACAAAAAGAGAATCCAAAGCACTTAGGCAGACACCCCCGTGTGCGGCTTCGGCACCCTCTAGTACTTGGCCGCCTTCGCAACAGCTTCGTGCAGCTTGGTCGCTGCGGCCGTGGTCTTCGGTTTCTTGGTCTGGCTGCGGAAGAGCCCGCCCTCAGCCCGATGTTTCGGTGCGCCGGCTGCCGCAGCCGGCGCCGCCATAGATTCGTCGCCCGTCTTGTCGGTGCAGTGGCTGCGGCGCGGTTCGCGGTCTTCCGCATCGTCGTCTGGCCACTCCCCCAGGCTGCATCTAGAGAGGTCACAAGTTTCCCCTCCGTCGCTGCCTGTGGCGTCGTCCTCCTCCATGGCGGCCGCCCCCAAGTCGTGGTCACCCTCATCGCTCATCGACCGGTCTGGCAGGAACTCCTCGCCCGGAGCCAGTTGGAGGGGCGTCTGGCTTGGGAAATACTGCACCAAGGCCGACTGCTCAGACGGTGGGAAGAACTCGGACTAGCAAGAGAGAAAAGGAAACAGAAGTAAAAGACTTATAGTAGGTGGCGGGTTGTCCAGGCTGTACATCGGCTTACCGAATTGCCACTTCGATTCCGACAGCTTGCAGTCAGAGATGTGGTTCACCAGCCGGACGATCTCCAAGACCAGCATCTCCTTGGTGGACATGCGTCACGGATCCCGGTGCCCACTCATTGCGCTTATGATGTGGGGCCGCCCTTGGAGAGGCAGCACCCGGCGCTCCACGAAGGCGGCTAGCAAGTCGGAGGGCCTGAGGCGCTTCGATTCGATCATCACCTAAAGCCGGGCGAGGGCGTTGGCGGAGGAGATCGACATAGGCTTTGGTCGGAAGCTCTAGTTGGCCCGGGGATCGGCAGGCTGTGGCCGGCTGCATAAGGCGACAGGTTGACGAAGTTCCGCTCCAGATTGAGGCTCTCGACATAGAAATATGACTGCTGCCACAGTTTGGCTGACGACAGCAGGGCGATGGTTGGGAAGTGAGGCCCGCCCCTGGTCCCGGAGCACCACACCGCGACACAGGCTCCGCACTGCGCCGTCTCGCCCTTGGTGGCGGTGCCGATCTTGAGATAGAAGAGCTCTGCCCAGAGCTCGAGTGTGTGCAGAGTGCGGAGGTAGCCTTCACAGAGTGTGATGAAGGCAGAGAGTAGCACCACCATGTTTGGCGTGAGGTGGTGGGCCTGCACTCTGCAGAAGTCCATTAGCGAGCGGAGGAACCCGCTCGTCGAAGGCCGAAGCCGCGAAGAAATTGCGCCCAAAAGACAACATACTTGCCGTCCCTCGATGCCGGAGATATCTCCCTAGCAAGGGGAGGCGCACCTTGACATTGGTGTGTTGCGGAAGACGTCGTGCCTCACGGAGGAACTAGATATGATCCTCGTGGACGGTGGAGCCGTCCCAATCGCCGGCGTGTCCGCTAAGCGCCATGGGCTCTGTGCTCGGCAGTGGCGCGAGGCGGAAACAATGAAGAAAGGGCTGGCGATGATGAGCCGCAGCAGCACTGTAGTGAGGGAAGAAGGTGCAGAGGCAGCGAGGAAGAAGGCGCAGAGGCAGAGAGGCAGAGGGAGAGGAGGACGCGCGTGCGTTCTGCCGCCCCATCCTCCCCTACTTATAGCCCCGCGGCGGCGGAGCCGAGGGGGCGAAGCGTGGGGGAACATGGGATTAACTGCGCCCACTCCCCCCATGACCCCACGTTTCCCGCGCCTTAAAGGCGTGTATTAAACCGCCCTGGAAGAGCAATCGTCTGCCCCGGCCGCAGCGGATCCACGCACGTGCTGAGGCCCTATAGTGGCGGACCTGGGCCTGCGGCAAAGTCCCGTCGCGCGCGTTGGCTGGCAGGCCGACCTGCCGCTAGGCGCCACATGGCAGGCAGGCATTGGGCAGCGAGCCTGTTGTCCAGCCGGCACGCCACCTAGCCTCCACCACAACTATTCGAATTCTGCCAGACGGTCGCGACTGCACCCGACTCCTGTCACCCGGCTCCTCCTAGGAGGACAGAGCAGAAGGCGGAAGGTCACATAAAGAGGGAAACTACTGAGGCTCCCCGACTGCCCAAGCTGTAGAACCTAACCAGCTTCGGGGACTACCGACGGGGGGATAGACCCCGGGTAGCCTCATCTGCACCTTAGCGGATTTCAAAACATAGGGGCTAGCCAAGCCCCTCAGTCCGACTGGCCGTCTAGAACCAACCAACCGCCTCCTAGAAGGCGGCGTGCCTCAGGAGGCGACGAGGGCATGGGCTGACTCCTGGCAGGAGGCCCATCGCCACATCAAAGTCTGCACCCACCTGCTGTGACAAGACAGGGCGTGGCAATAGTGCCACTTGCCACCCCCAAATCCCGGAAGGAACGTGGCTACAGTGGAGACGTACCATGCGGACACCCTTCGCTTGGCACGGCATTGTAGCCACGCGACCCATGACGATGCCTATGTCAGGCAGGGCCATGCCGCCACAACGGCAGTCGGAGTGGCCCGCAGGCGGCGGGCCCCACCAGCCTGTGTGTACCAGAAGACGGCAAGGCCTGAGCAGGTGGCCTCAAGGTGAGGCTGACTCCTTGCAAGCGGCGGCCCCTCCCCTTGGAGTCTGTGCTCCATTAACCAGAGGTGACGGGGTGTGGCTACATTGACCGCCCGCCAGGCGGCGGCACTGTATCCATGCGCCCTCCGACCAAGCCATCTTCATCAGGGTCGGGGCTACAGTCCAGCCTAGTCCCCCTGGCCCATAGGCGGCGGGCCCTACCTATCGGTCGAATTCACCGCAGCGGGCAGACCCCAGCAGCCGGCAGAGAAGCCAGAGCCCGCAGACACCGATGGCCGGGTCCCAGGACCAGCCGGATCACCATTGTACCCCTGGGGGGTAGGCCTATATAAACCCCCCAGGGTCACCCATGCAAAGGGTTCAGCCCCTTTAGATCCCACACATACACCCACAGCTAAGGAGAAGTGGTGCAAGCAGCCTTCTTCCTCCTCTAGCCCGACTAGCTCAAGGAGCAACCTTGTACTTGCTATTGATCATAGTGATGCGGAGACCCCATAGAGTAGGATTAGGGGTGTTATCTCCGCGGAGAGCCCCGAACCTGGGTAAGACCCGGTGTCGTTTGCGGTCTAGCCTACTCCCGCTTCTAGAGCCCGGCAACATTCTTTTGACCCCCTACATGATTAGCCACCAGTTGGCGTATGTCGAGGAAATACCATGACACGGTCCCAGTCCAAGTTTTAGTTGTTATTAGGCAAAAGGTAAAACCATGTGGATCTCCTCGGGAAAGGTTTACTTTAGATGAAGAAACAAGGGGGCCCATAAATCCCGACCGTGTTAGGAACGCAAAATCAAGTAACATAACACCGATATGATGGAAACTAGGACGGCAAGAGTGGAACAAAATACCAGGAAAAAGGCAGAGCCTTCCACGCTTTACAAAGTATATATGTTCATTAATTAAATAAGAGATATTGTGATATTCCAAGATATCCATGTTCCAACATGGAACAACCTGCACCTGCAACTAGCACTGCTATAAGAGGGGCTGAGCAAAGTGGAAACGTAGCCAAACAATGGTTCATTTGGATGGGGAAAAAGGTGAGAGGCAGTTTTGTGGCATATTGTGAGGCTTGATAAACAAGTGGTAGGTAGTGCGACATAGCGATAGCATTGAGACAACTAGCAAAGCAAAGATAGTAGTGGTATCCAGGGTAACATTCATCTTGCCTAAAATCCTGCTAGAAAGAAGACCGAATCCATGAAGAAGACGAAGCAACGTAGTCTAATGGATCCTCACAATGGCAACGTAACCGGAACTATCAAGGAGAAGCGCAACCGGAAGGAAGCAAACAACATGGTAAAGACGCAAGCATAAACATGGCATGATGCACAATCAAGTATGATGCATGTTCGATATAAAGAGGCATGGATGGCAAAGTAGAACAAAAAATACTACGAATTAAGTGGAGCTCAATATGCAACGAGTTGCATATTGAAGAAACACCACATTTGAATTATTTAGGTCACTCTCATTTATGTACCCAACAATATTAAATGTTGTTAAACATGGCAAGTGGTGAAACATAAGTAAATTAACTATTTTGGCAAGTTTAAATGAGGCCAGAACAACAAACAACAATTCCGATAAATCCCACATGCCATTTAACAATTTAATGCAAACAACAATTTTAAACATTTTAATTGTGGTTATCATGACGCGGATGGCATATGCAATTTATATGCAATTTTATGAAAATGTTGACATGAGCATGTTATGAAGTATTTGGTCACCATGACGGAACAAAAGGGGTGCCATGGCAACGACAACGAAAATGGTGCCACGGCAACATTCAGGTGATCCGGCAACTCGTTGAGATACCGGTGCAAAAGGAAGTGTGGGCGTGAGCATCTCATGCAAAATATGATGGGGAGTGATCCCGATAATGGGTGTCCCACTTGACGACGACAAAGAAAGCGACGGATGTGCATGAAACAATTCGAACATTATTCGAATGTGAGCAACTCATACATCACAATCATTCGATCACGGACGTCGTCTCGGGGTTTACCTTTGAAGCGTGCGTTTTCGGAGCAGATCGAGTTCGGCAGTAGTGATACAAGGCGATGGTAGGGGTACTTGCAATCTTTGGCCAAGTTCGTAGAGCACAACAATGGTAGTCGGGGTACTTGGCGGTATTCGGACTTGGGAGTCACGTTGTAGTCATACTTGGCGAATCCAAACTGCTCCTGCTCGGGGAGGGTGCAACAGAGACAAACTCTTGCATTTTGAATCCGGATCATGCTCGTGAAACCGTTCGCATCAAAGGGAAAAGCACTACAAAAAATACACTTCCGTGATGATACGTGTTTATCACAGTACGTCACATTTTCTTTCATGCATGTACATCCATGACGATTTTATGACAGAATCAAGATAGTCATACCTATGATGTCGTCGAAGTGTTCCATGACATTACCAAAATTATCATCACGGAAGTGTCCACTTCCATAAATCGTGTGTCATGGAAGTGCTTTTGTCAAGGGTGACCAACACGTGGCATCCATCGTAGCGGGTCGCCATTAAGATATTGGGTCCGGTTTTGGATCCGATAACCCGCTAACAGCCCGGACCAATAGGGATTTCCACGTGTAAATTTCTCATTGGCCAGAGGAACCACGTGTCGGCTCACCGTTGGAACAGATCGTATCCACTCATTGGACTGAAGCCGCCTATGATACGTCGACACGTGGCATGGCCCAATAGAGGCCCATTCCGGTGAAAAGGCCGGCCCGTTTTACTTGGTCAAAAGGTAGCGGGCCGGCCCACGGAAATCCTGTTAAGAGCCTGTTCGCATATAGCGCATAAAGCCCGCGAAGTCACGGCCTATCCGAATTCGATCCAGTGAGGGAGTCCTGGATTCGGGGGTCCTCAGGTGTCCGGCCCAGGAGTATGGGCCGGGTCGGATGGGCCGTGCAAAATCAAGCTAAAGACCATCCTCCGTGTCCAGGTGGGACTTCTCCATACGTGAACGACAAGATTAGAGTCTGGGTGTATCGCTTCCTTCCCTGATGAACCGACCTTGTACAAACCCTAGGCCCCTCCGGTGTGTATACAAACTGGAGGGATTAGTCCGTAGAGGCTATGCTCATTACCATCATCCGAATACTCATAAGCTAGACATCTGGGGTTTAGCCAACACGATCTCATGGTAGATCAACTCTTGTAATCCCTGTACTCTTCGAATATAATCAAGCAGGAGTAGGGTTTTACCTCCTTTAAGAGGGCCCAAACCTGGGTAAACATCGTGTCCCCCAGTCCCCTCTTACCATCGATCCATAGATGCACAGCTTTGGCCCCCCCTACCTGAGATCTGTCGGTTTTGACTCCGACATTGGTGCTTTCATTTAGATCTCTATCGTGCTATCTACAAAAGCGATCTATGGGTCGCCTAGTCATTAACGACAATATCACTTCTGGAAGGAGCCTCACTTCTGGGCAGACCCTCCAGCTCAGCGGTTTCACAGTAGGAGCTTGTACGGCCGTCAAGCCCACAACACCCCCTACGAACGCCGAACACCATCTTCGCATCGGCCTCAAGTACTCCAAAAAGTTGGATCCGGCAGACGTCTCATCCTTGAACGAGCTGCTGGATCGCATCGTCGCCCTAGGGGTCTCAACAGACTATGATCGGATCGGGCTCAAGCCCGATCAGAGGGAAATTTATCGCCCGCCAATCACCCACCTTGTAGCGGTCGTTGAGGAACAGGCCGAAGACACTTCCCTCCCTATGTTCAAGACCAAGTATGTTCGGGCTTCTGAGTCCCTCGATCCGTATACCCTCCCTTCGAACGGGACTTCCCGTCTTCCAGACTCTGGCTCAGATGTAAGATCACGGGAGCCCTTGGATCACCCCGGACCCGAACCGATCGTCTCAGAGAATATTCAAGGTCCAAATACAGGTGTCGGACTGGATTCAAATTTTAAACAACCCACCCACCACAATATATATTCTCCAAGAAACTCTGGTCCCCCAGATTTATGTGACCTAATGTATGTGGGGCAACAACCTCAGGAAACGGTCCACCAATTTTGGGCCAAATTCCTGCTCACTACTGTAGGATGCTGCTAATGCGACGCTACGATCAGAGACCCTTCGAGAAACTGTGTGCGACGCAATAATCACAAACAGTGGTGTCAGAGAACTGTCAAAAATGTCCAAAACGTTTGTGATGACCGATGCATCAAACAGGGTCCAATTTTAGTTGTGTGTGCGATGCAGGGCATACGCTTGATCCAGCAGAACTGTTTGCGATGAGGAAGAACAATAGAAATAGGCAGCCATATCAATGTGTGTGCGATATACGACATACAGTTCCCTCCAATGAACTGTGTGCTATTAGGGAATGCAACAGAAATGGTCAGCCAGATCAAGGTGTGTGTGATATACGGCATACGGTTCACTCAAACAAACTGTTTCCGATTAGGAAAGAGAACGGAAATGGTTCATCTTAACAAGATGTGTGTGATATGCGGCATTTGCGATCGGCCAAAACAAAACAAATGATTGGTGTAAACCAGATGTGTGTGATATGCAGCAAACAGCCCACTCGGATGAACTATTTGCGATGAGAAATTAGAACACAGACGTTTGCGATAGTAAGTTCGTGTGCGATTCTGTTCGCACAAAAAACTTTGAAAAATGCAGACTAGTTGCTTGCGTATAAAGAATTATCAAAAAGTAACGAGATAGACCTTCTTCAAGACAATCAACATCTGTTCGGAAAACCAAAAATGTCAAAAATTACAAAACAAAGACCTCAATATTAACTAGATGGGATGGGTCAGTACAAAGGTTTATAATACAAAGGTGTATAATAAACCTTTGAAGTTGCGCATCCAACTAGTTAATATCGAGTCCACTTCCCATCTGGTCACCCATCTCATGACTACCCTAGCCTCAGCACACTTAACTTGGGAGTTCTGTTATATCGGTAGGGAAGCTGTTCCTTGCTGTTGTAGATCCCTCTTTGCAGCCTTTATTGCGCAACACAATGGAAACAGTTCAACTGAACAATATGTGTGTGATATGCGGCAAACAGGTCTGTGATCAGAAATGTGTGCGAAGACCAATAATGACACAGATGATTGCTGCTAGCAAGACATGTGATTTGCTCTGTCTACAGAAGAATAACATGTATATATATAACTGAAATAAACATCCAAGTACATAAGTGACAATGCAAATCATTCGCACACACCTCAATAAACAATTGCATGCATTCTAAAGTAGGAGAAATGATCGTCTAGTCATCTATTTCTTCTGACGCTCCCGCCACTGCTCTATGGCTTGATCCCTCGGCTGGGTCATGAACAGGACACTTCCTCATGTCAACGATCTGCCTATACATCTCATAGCTTGTGTATGCGTCATTGGCCGCGTACTTGATGTGTTCTTCATCTAGTCTCTAATGACAAACACTGTGCCAGGTGTAACGCCCATAGACCCATTGCGCCATGTGTCTTCCGTTTATTCGACGTCGTTGCCACGTCATTTGCTTGCATGCTGCACTTTGCCATGTCATCATCTGCATTTCATCAGCATGTTTTTCAAAACTTGCATCCGTCGGAGTCCTCCACGTTCTCTCTGTTGTCCGTTCGGAGTCCAGACACACTCACACGCACCCGTGGCACCTCCGAAATATTATTTTATAGGAGGCATAAAAATGTTCTCAGAATGGGGTGAAAGTTGGTGTGCGGTCTTATTAGTGTAGGTAGACCGCGTGTCAAATTTAGTAGCATTTGGAGTCGGTTTGATAGCCCAACCATTAAACATTTAGTGGTACCGTTGTCGGTACCTTCGTCGGACGTTTCGATCTCCGAAACAGCTATCGGGCTACACTTCCCTTCTCTCCCCTCAGCCCAAATAATCCTGCACATCCCATTATCACCCACCTGAACTCCCTGAAAGTGCAACTATCCCTAGGTGGTTTTGGTAATTCATAACAACATATAGCTCATTGAGCTAATGCTATTCCAAGACTATTATTTCAGGAAAGCTCAATGAATGGCATGGCATGGATGATGAAAGTGGATCCCTCAAAGTACTAAGGACAAAGGATTGGCTCAAGCTCAAAAGCTCAAGACTCTTCATTTTATATTTTAGTGATCCAAGATCACATTGAGTCTATAGGAAAAGCCAATACTATCAAGGAGGGATGAGGTGTTGCTTAGTGAGCCTCTTGCTTCATGTGCTTAGTGATATGCTCCAAAACCCTCAACTAATTTCCCACATCCACAAATGACCTAAACCCAAAGACAAAATTGGTCACACCGAAACTTCCTATCTGGCGCCACCGATTCCAAAAGTCATAGCCACTACCACAAACCCTAAGCAAATCGGTCTTACCGATAGGGATCTCGGTCTCACCGAGATGGGGTTACAATCTCTCGGTTTCCCTTCGTAATGTTTCGGTCTAACCAAAGTGAGCGATCGGTCCCACCGAGATTGCAATGTAAACTCTCTATTTCCTTTTTGTAACATTTCGATCTCACCGAAAAGAGCAAATCGGTCCCACCGAGTTTACCTGACCAACTCTCTGGAAAGCTTATTGCCAAATCGGTCTCACCGAGTTTGTGTAATTGGTCTTACCGAGATTACGTTATGCCCTAACCCTAACCGAATCGGTCTCACCGAGATGCATGTCAGTCCCACCGAAAATCACTAACGGTCACTAGGTTTACTAAATCGGTCCAACCGAGTTTAACAATTCGGTCCCACTGAGTTTGGTAAATTGTGTGTAACCGTTAGATGTTGTGTGGAGGCTATATATACCCCTCCACATCCTCTTCATTCGTGGAGAGAGCCATCAGAATGAACCTACACTTCCAACTTACCATTTCTAAGAGAGAACTACCCACTCATGTGTTGAGGCCAAGATATTCCATTCCTACCATATGAATCTTGATCTCTAGCCTTCCCCAAGTTGCTTTCCACTCAAATCTTCTTTCCACCTGATCCAAAACCTATGAGAGAGAGTTGAGTGTTGGGGAGACTATCATTTGAAGCACAAGAGCAAGGAGTTCATCATCAACGCACCATTTGTTACTTCTTGGAGAGTGGTGTCTCCTAGATTGGCTAGGTGTCACTTGGGTGCCTCCGACGAGATTGTGGAGTTGAACCAAGGAGTTTGTAAGGGCAAGGAGATCGCCTACTTCGTGAAGATCTACCGCTAGTGAGGCAAGTCCTTCGTGGGCGACGGCCTTGGTGGGATAGACAAGGTTGCTTCTTCGTGGACCCTTCATGGGTGGAGCCCTCCGTGGACTCGCGCAGCCGTTACCCTTCGTGGGTTGAAGTCTCCATCAACGTGGATGTACGATAGCACCACCTATCGGAACCACGCCAAAAACATCTGTGTCTCCAATTGCGTTTGAATCCTCCAAACCCTTCCCTTTACTTTCTTGCAAGTTGCATGCTTTAATTTCCGCTGCCTATATACTCTTTGCATGATTGCTTGAATTGTGTGATGATTGCTTGACTTGTCCTAAAGTAGCTAAAATCTGCCAAACTCTAAAATTGGGAAAAGGTTAAGTTTTTATTGGTCAAGTAGTCTAATCACCCCCCCCCCCTAGACATACTTCAAGGTCCTACAAGTGGTATCAGAGCCTTGGTCTCCATTTGCTTTGATTTCCATAGCTTTTGGTGGTCATAGCCTTGGTTTCACAACCTACGAGAGTATGGCATCTAGCGAGGGAAATTATCACCGTAGAGGTCCTTACTTTGATGGTACTAATTTTGCTAGTTGGAAGCATAAGATGAAAATGCATATTCTTGGACATAACCCCGCCGTTTGGGCAATTATTTGTAATGGCTTGCAAGGTGAATTTTTCGATGGGAGAGAACCGAACCGTGAAGCTAATGCGGAAGAATTGAAGATGCTGCAATACAACGCTCAAGCTTGTGGTATCATCTTCAACGGATTGTGCCCCGAAGAATTCAACAAAATCAGCCGTCTTGAGAATGCAAAGGAAATTTGGGATACTTTGATTGATATGCATGAAGGTACCGAGTCCGTCAAGGAATCCAAGTTGGATGTGCTCCAGAGTCAGCTTGACAAGTTTAAAATGAAGGATGGTGAGGGTGTCGCTGAAATGTACTCTAGGCTTGCTCTTATCACAAATGAGATTGCCGTCTTAGGGAGTGAAGAGATGACCGATAGATTCATCATCAAGAAGATCTTAAGAGCATTGGATGGAAAGTACGATACCGTGTGCACATTGATTCAAATGATGCCAAACTACAAAGATCTCAAGCCAACGGAAGTCATTGGAAGAATTGTTGCTCATGAGATGTCACTCAAGGATAAGGAGGAACTTCACAACAAGTCAAGTGGTGCTTACAAAGCCTCAAGTGAAGCCCCCACATCATCAAGTGAGAAACCAACCTTCAATGAAGAATTGAGATTAATGGTGAAGAACTTCAACAAATTCTACAAGAGTAGAAGCAAAGAAAGAAGCTCCAAATTAAGGTTGTACAATGACAAGAGATCTTCTAGTCGAGAGCAGAATTGCTACAATTGTGGGAGACCCGGACACTACTCCAATGAGTGTACGACACCCTACAAAAGAAGAGAAGATTCTCCAAGAAGAAGGAGCAAAAGAGAAGAATCACCACCAAGAGAGAGGAGGAGTAGAGATGATCGTTATGAACGAAGACCCTCACGGAGAAGCAAGGATTCGGAAAGGAAGGACAAGTCATCAAGGAGCTACACAAAACGAAGACATCAAGCTCATGTTGGTGAATGGGTATCCGGCTCCGACTCCGACAATCACTTCGAGAGAAGCTATCACTCCGACTCCGAATATACTCAAGATGAAGGTGTTGCCGGTCTAGCACTTGTGTCAACCAACTCCTATGACATATTTGACTCACCAAATGAAGGTGTTGGAAGATGCTTCATGGCCAAAGGTCCAAAGGTAACACATCCTGAGTATGTTGATTTCAATAGTGATGAAGATGACTTGCTTGTGGATGATGATTTACTTGTTGACAACTCTAGTGATGAATACTATGATGAAACGTCAATTAATCATGCTAAACAAGATAAAACGAATAACAATGATAAGGAGAAGATTGAGCTTCTAACTAAAGAACTAAACTCTCTTAAGCTAGATCATGAAACTATCTACGAAGATCATCGAGAACTTTTAAGGGCTCATGAGAAGTTACGCTTTGAAAAGCTCAATCTTGAGCAAGAGCATGAGTTCTTAAAAGCAATCAATGATGATCTCCGCAAGAAAAGTTCTTCTTATATTGCCAAGCATTTACTCTTATCTACTTACATGCCTCAAGTCAGGTCTAGTAACAAGTACAACAAAGATACTTCCTCTAGTAGTAACAATAATAATGTCAAATCCAATATTGTTGCTTCTAGTAGTTCTCTTGATTCCACTAATGATTCTCTTAGCCAAGTTACACTTGAGCAAGAAAATAGCTTATTGAAGGGAATTATAGAGAAGGGTGTTTACAAGAGCCTTGCCGGGAGTAAGCAATTCAAGAAAATTGTATGCAAGCAAGGAAGGCACCGGACGAATCAAGGTGTTGGTTTTGAACGAAAGTTCAATGCTAATGGAGTTGAGTGGGAAGAAGATCAATACCCCAAGACGAAGTTTGTTCCTCAACAAGAGAAGTATGATCCTACTTCCTTCAAGGGAACACAAGCTCAAGAAGATCTTCCACCACAAGACCACAAGAACAAAGGCAAGGACAAGCTTCAAGAAGAGATTGATGCATTTGAAGAAGCACCTAAAGCCTCGTTCAAGTGGGTCCCCAAGACTACGTCAAGTTCTACTTCATCAAGTACAACTACAACTCCAAGGATTCCTATCAAGATGATGTGGATCCCGAAGAAGAAGAACTAGAGAGTTCTTGAGGGTGACTCCGCCAACATTCTTCACTCATATCATTTTGGCAAGAACAAGTGCAATCAACTTCCACATCTTGGACTAGTTCAAGGAGTCACAAATCCTCATGATGGTAAGGCAAGGGACAAGGTAACCTAATGATTTCATGGACATCATCTTGTGTGTGCATCACTCTATGTCTATGGATATTCTTGTTTGTTCCTTGTGGGACTAACCCATGTAGGTAAGTTAAAAGTGCAACTCACTCCAAAGGATTGCTCCAAATGATCTACATCAACATTGAGCATCCACATCTTCAACACCTACATGAAGTCATCATCGACAAAACCCAAGGTTAGTTCATCCCTCTAAGGGGGGATCTCACATCTAGGGGGAGCTTAACTCTAAGAATTGAGTCAAAGCAACTCTAATGGTGTGAACACATTAATGCATTATGTAAAAGTGGTAACCCCAATTGAGCTTAAATGATGAGTATGACCTATGATCAAATGTTCTCATTTGACTCCTAAGTCAATATACTCATATATAGATGACCTAGTCATCGCCAATTGTTTGATAGATGCTAGAATTGGTTGTGCATACTTTGCCACATATTTCATTTGCTATCTTATTGTGTGAGCATGTTGGTGCATATTTTACTCATTCAAGGACATCCACTTGTTGTTTTGATTGTTTGGTTTCTTTTCTTTCTGCCAAGTGGATGGACAAGAATGCCTAAGAACCTTCTTTATCTATCTATGCTTTTCTCATCTCAAACTCTATTCATGCTACATCACAAAATTTGATCAAGTCAGATTCGAACCACTCTGTGTGAGGAGCACTCGGAGTCCCCGATTCGTCATAGACTTAAACTTCCAAAACCTCTTTGTGAATCTCGGTCAGACCGATTTCCCCATTTCGGTCCAACCGAGATCATCAAGTTGATCTGAGTTTTCAATCTTGGTGCAACCGATTTGAACTTTTTGGTCTTACCAATTTGCTGTAACTGAACACAGTTATGCATCTCGGTGCCACTGAGTTGTTCCACTCGGTCACACCGATAGGGTCGGGCTATATATAGCCACGGGCAAAATTTTGGAAATTTCTCTGAAACCCTTCGCCCGCGCAACAGCTCGCTCTGCCATCATGGTCTCCGGATCGGCTCCTCGTCGCCAGCAGCCTCCTGTCGCTGGTCTCCGCCGCCGTCAACGGAATTCGTCCCCACTGTTGCCGCCATAGCAAGTCCACCGCCAAGTTAGGGTATGGACTTGATCTTTGTGCTATCCACGTCTGATTCCTAGCACATTGTTTTCGTATTGATTCTTGCCACTATTGAGATTCTTCTATCCAGCCAAAATAGTCCATAGATTAGATGCGATTCAAATTTTTAGGGTTAGGTTTCTGCCGAAACCATCTCGGAGCCACCGAGTTGAAAAACTCGGTATCACCGATTTGGCTTATGCCATTGCACTAGTGACTCTCGGTCTGACCAAGAATTACTAATCGGTGCGACCGATTTGAGGATTCTATGAAACCCTAGCAGTCTCAGTGCCACCGAACTGAAACTCTGTCCAACCGAGATCATCAGTTTAGGTTCCAAAACTGCTTCGGTATCACCGAGTTTGAAAATCGGTTGATTCGAAATGCTTTCTGTGGAAAACTAACACTGAACTTTTGAATCATTCTTTTGCAAAAATCTTTGCATTTTGTGATGCTCATCTTTTCTATCTCATCTATAACTCTTCACAGGGTCAGCAGTCAGCTTTTGCAGTATGTCAGATCAAAGTGACAGCCAGAACAGGTCAGAAGAGCACATGGACTTGAGTGAGGGCACTAGTCCCTCAACTTCAAATGATGGGAGCAGATGTACTCCTAGCAATTTGCCTAAGGCTGCAAATAGGCAAAGGAGGAAAAGAACTTCAGGTTCTAAGGATGAAGATTACAAAGCTGAGGAAGATGAGGCCACTTTCCAAGAAAGTGGTGCTCAAGAAAGAATATGGCTCTGCTCAAAGCACTAAGCCAGGTCTGAAGAGGAAAGTTCCTGCCAAGAGAACTCCAATGCCAAAGGCCAGGAAGTCCACTCAAGTGCCAGCTCAAGCTCAACCCAAAGAGGCACCTGCAAGGAAAGATACATCATCCAAACATCAAAAAGTCCCCACTGGTGCAACTATGAAGTTCACAATTGAATCAGAGGATGATGGTGATCAGGACAAGAAAAAGAAGAGAGCAAGAACCACAACTGCCAAGGTCCTTGGAAAGCCCTCAATGAGAAGGGATTCTGATGAAGAGGAAGAGGATGTTGCACCAGCACCTAAGGCAGCTAAGCTTATGGGTGATGCAATCAGGTCAGGGGCTGCAACATCCAAGACCAAGGAAGCACCCAAAGCTGCCTCCAAGGCCAAGCAAGTTCCCAAGAGGAATACTAGGAGTATTCTAGCTGTTGAGAAGAATAAGGCCCCAGTGCCCAATGTTGCTGAAGAAGAGGATGAGGAAGGACAAGTCCTTAGAAAGCTCAAGCCCAAGATACCAGACCACAATGATGCCCTTCCTGTGGCTGAGGACATGAGAATCAGGAAGGATTCAGGGCTGAGGCTATGGAGCATGGAAGACCCATATGCTTCAAGAAGAACAACTGTTGTTGAGTACAAGTTCCATACAAAGGAACAACAGGACTTTTATGAGACCATTCTGTTGGTTAGAAGCCCATAGTCTGTGATATGAGATGGGCTGACTGGAAATTCATCAGGGAAAATGAGCAGCACTACCCTGGAGTGGAAGAGAGCTTTGTTGCTTGTGGAGTTGCAGATTTTGTTGGACAGAAGTTCACCAACTGGAATGATGAGCTTATCATGCAGTTCTACTCCACAGCACACTATTACACAGATGGTAGAATTGTTTGGATGTCTGAAGGCACAAGGTACCAATCCACTGTTGAAGAATGGGCAAGTCTCATAAATGCCCCCAAGGAAGAAGAGGATGACCTGGACATTTATGCAAAGAAGAAGTTAGGTCACAATTCAATGGCTCACATGTACAAGGAAATTCCTGACAAGGCTGTAGAGACTCACAAGTTTGGATCAGTTCACTTTCTGCTGTCAGGGTTGCCACCATAAATTTGATTCTGAGGCATACTCTGTTGCCCAAGTCAGGTGACCATAACATGATCAGAGGGCATGCCATCAACATGCTGCATGTGTTTGATGTGCCCCAGAAGTTCAAAGTCATGAGCCTCATAGTTGAAACAATCAAAAGGATTGCAGCAGATCAGAAGAGGAGTTGTGGATATGCACCTCAGATTCAAGAATTGATCAACTCAAAGATGGGCACAGGAAAATATCAATTGGATAAGGAACATTTTCCAATTTATCCAGACTTTGAGGACAATGAGGTTGTCATGAATGAAGATGATCCACAATCAGTTCAAGCTCAGGAGAAGAAGGAGAAGGCAAAGAAGGAGAAGGCTGCCAAGATGCCAACTCAAGAGGAGGCATTTGAGTATTTCTTGAAAACCAAACAGGAGCAGCTTGGTTACTTGATAGCATCATCCTTGAGGATTGAGAAGGGGTTGGCCACCCTCACTCAGAATCAGGAGAGCCTTGAGAGAATCATGGAACAAAAATTCTATGATCTAGGTGTCAAAGTGACTGAGATTTAATCTGTTGTAGAGCAGCTGCAGGATGACATGCAGGAGAGGAAGGGCAAGACTACTACCAATGTGTTTGCCAGAGTGCCCAGAGCCCAGAGGTCAGTTGCAGTGCCAGTGACAGACACTAGAGCAACAACTTCAGCACCAGCTACTGCCCCTACAGTTCCAGTGCAACCAGCTCCAGCATCCACTCTAGCACCCTCTACTTCAACTGAAGCCTTCGTCCAAGGAGCTATCAGGACACCACCACCAGAAGATCAAGCCTGAGAGTCGATCTAGCACTATGCATTTTCTATGAACTTTTTGGTAACTTGTTGCCAAAGGGGGAGAAAAATGTATAGATCATAGGCTTCGAGAGAGTGTGTGTTGCTTTTGGTCTCTCTTGCTTTATTTGGTGGTTTTTCAAACTTTGTTTGCTTTTGGTTGAGATACTATGCCTGTGAGACATTGATGATCATGTGTTTGATCAGAAGCTACACTTATGCATGCTTGATATTATCCTATCTATCTTATGTGATCACTTACTATGCTTGGTGATGAGTGCATGTACTCATTGTTTATTATTTTGAGCGCTCCACCAAGATGTATGTGACATGGAAGAGTAACCCATGACCCTAATTCATTGTGCATTTGCAGTCCAAAGCAAATCTTAATCCATGCACAAATTTAGGGGGAGCTCTTGCTTATCACATACTTCTCAAAGCGACGATGTTATTCAATCTTATTATCATTTGTCGAAGCTTTGATCTATATGTTGTCATCAATTACCAAAAAGGGGGAGATTCAAAGTGCAACTATCCCTAGGTGGTTTTGGTAATTCATAACAACATATAGCTCATTGAGCTAATGTTATTCCAAGACTATTATTTCAGGAAAGCTCAATGAATGGCATGGCATGGATGATGAAAGTGGATCCCTTAAATACTAAGGACAAAGGGTTGGCTCAAGCTCAAAAGCTCAACACTCTTCATTTTATATTTTAGCGATCCAAGATCACATTGAGTCTATAGGAAAAGCCAATACTATCAAGGAGGGATGAGGTGTTGCTTAATGAGCCTCTTGCTTCATGTGCTTAGTGATATGCTCCAAAACCCTCAACTACTTTCCCACATCGACAAATGACCTCAACCCAAAGCCAAAATCGGTCACACCGAAACTTCCTATCCGGCGCCACCGATTCCAAAAGTCATAGCCACTGCCACAAACCCTAAGCAAATCGGTCTTACCGATAAGGATCTCGGTGTCACCGAGATGGGGTTGCAATCTCTCTGTTTCCCTTCGTAACATTTCGGTCTAACCGAAGTGAGTGATCGGTCCCACCGAGATTGCAATGTAAACTCTCTGTTTCCTTTTTGTAACATTTCGGTCTCACCGAAAAGAGCAAATCGGTCCCACCGAGTTTACCTGACAAACTCTCTAGAAAGCTTATTACCAAATCGGTCTCACCGAGTTTGTGTAATCGGTCTTACCGAGATTATGTTATGCCCTAACCCTAACCGAATCGGTCTCACCGAGATGCATGTCAGTCCCACCGAAAATCATTAATGGTCACTAGATTTACTAAATCGGTCCGACCGAGTTTAACAATTCGGTCCCACCGAGTTTGGTAAATTGTTTGTAACGGTTAGATTTTGTGTGGAGGCTATATAGACCCCTCCACCTCCTCTTCATTCGTGGAGAGAGCCATCAGAACGAACCTACACTTCCAACTTACCATTTCTGAGAGAGAACTACCTACTCATGTGTTGAGGCAAGATATTCCATTCCTACCATATGAATCTTGATCTCTAGCCTTCCCCAAGTTGCTTTCCACTCAAATCTTCTTTCCACCAGATCCAAAACCTATGAGAGAGAGTTGAGTGTTGGGGAGACTATCATTTGAAGCACAAGAGCAAGGAGTTCATCATCAACACACCATTTGTTACTTCTTGGAGAGTGGTGTCTCCTAGATTGGCTAGGTGTCACTTGGGAGCCTCCAACAAGATAGTGGAGTTGAACCAAGGAGTTTGTAAGGGCAAAGAGATCGCCTACTTCGTGAAGATCTACCGCTAGTGAGGCAAGTCCTTCGTGGGCGACGGCCATGGTGGGATAGACAAGGTTGCTGCTTCGTGGACCCTTCGTGGGTGGAGCCCTCCGTGGACTCGCGTAGCCGTTACCCTTCGTGAGTTGAAGTCTCCATCAACGTGGATGTACGATAGCACCACCTATCGGAACCACGCCAAAAACATCCATGTCTCCAATTGCGTTTGAATCCTCCAAACCCTTCCCTTTACTTTCTTGCAAGTTGCATGCTTTAATTTCCGCTGCCTATATACTCTTTGCATGCTTGCTTGAATTGTGTGATGATTCCTTGACTTCCTAAAGTAGCTAAAATCTGCCAAACTCTAAAATTGGGAAAAGGTTAAGTTTTTATTGGTCAAGTAGTCTAATCACCCCCCTCTAGACATACTTCAAGGTCCTACACTCCCCCTCTGACCGGAACCGTCAGATCGTGATCCGAGGGTCCGGAACACCCCCTAAACCCCTCAAACCCTAGCCTCTGTCTATAAATAGACACCCCACCTGCCCAATTTGGACTAATCCTAGTCTAAAACCACCCTAACCCCTCTCCTCCTCGTTCCAACGCCTCCTCCCACCTAAGGGTCCGCGCCGCCGCCTCCCCCCTCCAAATCAGGCGCCCCCAGCCACCTCTCGCCACTTGGCATGCTGCCATTGGCCAGCCGGCGTCCATGCCACGCTCCAGCCAACGGCCGCCCGCCCCCTGGCCCTGGGCTCCACGCCGCCGCCGCAGGCCCTGGGAGCCCATCCGGGGCCCGCCCCGGGCCCGATCTGGGCCGAGTAACGGCCCACCGCCGACGTCGCCCGCAACTGCAGCGTGCCTCACCGCCGTTGCTCCGCCGCCCGGTCCTGGCCGGAGAGCGCCGCCACGCCGACCTTGCTCTGCCGCCGCCCTTTGCCGCTGCCACCGCCCTTTGCCACCTCACGCGCGCCCGTGCCTCACCGGTGCGCCCGCACGGCCCCGCCGATGAGTCGCCTCCGCGCGCCGCCCCGCCGCCCTCGCTGTGGATACGGTCGGGCCGGACCGGATCCGGCGTCCCTGATGCTCGTCCGGCCTCCCCCAACCTCCTCCGTGGCCTGGAGCCTCGTCCCGCACTGGCATCAGTGGGTGACGGCGTCGACCTTCCGCCTGGATGGCCTAGTCCCTGGACGCTGCCAACCTCCGAGCCAAATGCCCTGCACCGCCCGGTCCGATCCGTCCCCGAACCACGGGATCCCGTTTTCCCGCAAGGTGAAATTCTGCCATGTCCTAGATTTTCAAATTCATGTGTGCATGTTTGCATGGTCATAACTTTGTGCATGTTGCTATGATTTGCGTCTATGATATGTCAGAATGTTCATCTCAGAGTGCTCTTTATGATGGAGTAGTTTGAATGCATGTTACTGTTCATCTTGATGTCTTAATCTTTGTTGCAAAACTGCTTAGTGATATAAACTGTTGAAACCTGCTGCATGTTAACATCATTTAGGCATCTTGTGAGTGGTGTAACTTTGTCCCTGCTGATCCTAGGATGATTATCTTCATATGCACATGTTCAGCTCTTCATGCTCTACATGTTGGTGTGCTTTGAATTTGTCGGCGTCCTGGGGATGGGGGTCTGTCACACCCTGATTTTCAGGGCACAAGACTTAAGATTATCAATCATGATAAAATGAGGTTTGACAAAAACTTTTGAGTGTTTTGGACTTTGCATTGATTGGATTTTGTCTGTGGTTTGCAAGTGCTCTAAAAATCAAATAAATCCTCCAACTCCTATACTTCATATCCTTGCTCCAAACTCCTAAACCAATGATCATGCCATGTGCATAGGACATAAAAATAATTTCTTACAAAAAATAATTTGGCCAAATAGTATTTTTAAAAATTAGTTTTCCAAAAACCCCTGAATTGAGATTTGCACTGCAAGTACTTAACTAAGGGCAGCAAAAAGCTTTCCAAAAATATATTTGACTCCTATTAGATATAGGACACCCAGAAACCATAAAAATATAATTCTAAAAGTTATGTTCCTATTTTATTTAAAGGCTTTTTATTAAGTCCATAAATGGTCTTTAATAGGTTAAAATTATTTTAAAGCTTTAAAAATATTTGGGAAAATCTAGGGAAACTCAGTGGACATATATTGTCCATATATAAGAGTTTCAACACATGGTCATGTTCAAAATGTTGGTCAAATCCCTCAAAAACTCTTTCTGGATATTTCAGGCTTTTGAAGTATTTACAAAGGAAATATTCTCCAAAAATTCCATGAAAATTCTAGCATGTCACATATGACATGTTGGATGATCTTGACAAGTATCATGTCATGGAGAATAGTATAACCCCATGAAATCCCCTCAAAACCATTTCTGTCCATTTTGAAGTTTGAGCAACTTTACATTGCCAAACATGTCCAAATGTTCTCAAACCTTGTGAACATGGTCAAATGGTCTAATAATTCATCTAGTCCAAATGGCACAAGTTGGAGAAAATGTTATCTTGATCAAAGTGCCCCAAAACCCTTCCTGTCCAGAACCAAATTTGAACAACTCTACATTGGAAACTTTCTCCTTTTGATCTCAACTTTTGTGGACATGTTAAGAACCTCAAATGATGACACTACACCAAGTGGTGAATCAAGGAGAACAGATTTGCATGACTAAATCTTGGAAGTCCTTTTCTGTTGATTTCTAGGGTTTACAAAAGTTATTGGCAACTTTACCCAAATGAGCCCAAACATGGTGGAACGCCCTAATTATATGTGACATTTCACCCTGTGTAGTCTCATGACAAATGGAAATCATATGCTTGCCCAAACAACCATCAAACACCTTCTGGCAGAAACTTAAAATTCATGTTTCGTCCATTTACACTAATCTCCATGATATCAACTTTTTCCCACAGCCCCATATGGTCCTCCTCTAACCCCTGCATCTTTCCCTGCCCGAGGAGCCATGATGATGGGGGTGAAAAGCTCTTTTTCCCTCTCTGGACAGCACCATTTCTCTCTCTCTCAACCTCCCTCCTCACTCAAGTGGATACCCAGGGCATCCAATGCCATTTACACATTGTTTACTCCCCTATGCAGCCACTAGACACAAGTGGGTGCGTGAGGATGCGAGAAAAAGCCGCGGGTGCCGGACATTTGCGCGCTCTGGAGCACGTCAGCGTGCTCCCGACCTTTGACGCCGCGTCCCCCGACCACCTCGAGCCTCCCCTCGCGTCAGTCGAGGTGCCTCGACGTCCGCAACACGCCACCCTGCAGGCCCCCTTGTCTCTCCCTCTCTCTCTCACCTCCAGCGGCGCGTGCCCAGAGCCGCCCGGCTTGGCCAATGCCCGGCCTTGCACGCGCGAGCACCAGAGCCTTGCCCCGCTCCCCCTCTCTCTTCCTAGCACGCTAATCGACTCCGACAAACGCCGTAGACAGCCCCTCTGCCTCCCTCCTGGCCCCCCGAGCCATTGCCTTGGCCACCCGTGCGCCGCGTCCACGGTGAGCCACGGGTCGGCTATTTAAGGCCACCCCGAGCCCCCTCTCTACTCCTTTGGCTCTCTCTCCCTCCCGTGCACCCTCTGGACCAAACCATCCCTCTTCTCGTGCCCCCCTTGCATCTCCATGGCCGGAGCAATGCCGCCGGCCTCCGCCTGAATTCACGCCACTGAGAGCCCCTCCTCCCCACCTCTTTGTTCCAGAGCAGCACCAGCACAACCGCCAACTCTCCCCGCGCCCCATTTTCTCCTTCCAGTGCTCGCCTTGCCATACCCAAACCTCACCTGAAGCCCCATCCGCCGGCGTCAAGGACACCATTTGTCTCGGTCCTCCCCAGCCTGCGTGAGACCCATGGATGGGTGCGGCTCGGCCCCCCGAGTCCGTCGGTATGCCGAATGTTGCCAGGGACAGCCGGAGTCGTCGGGAAGAGCGCCGGCGCCGCTAAGCCTCACTCCCTCTGTCTCTTGTCGCGCCGCGCGGGAGGTTGGAGATGGACCTGCAGGCGGGCCCCGCTCGTTAGTGGCCCAACCTCCACGCCACGCTGGCAAGTGGAGATGGGCCGGGAGAAATCCGCCTCCGATGTGGCCCTTGGGCTCGTGTGGCCGAGCCGCTGGGCCGGCCTAGTGGCGCCCTGCTGCTAAACCTTGCCCAGTGCACGCCGCCGCCGCCCCGATCCAGCCCGTTTGGGTAAAAACCTTTCCTTTTTCTTTTTTGTGCAGTCCAAATTAACTCCAAATTGGGTGGTTCAAATTTCTAGTAGTTCCTAAAATCATTCCCTATCACATGGTGCTAATTGCACATTTTTCCAGAATCACTTCCTTCACAAATATTTATCAAATCCCCTGTTTGTAATTTCTGTAATGAACTTTAGAAAATCACATAGAGCCCATTTTTGATCCAAATTCCATGATTAAAATTCCTAGATGTTTATAAATTCAAAACTTAGTTTTTGAACATTTTTACTAATAGTTTCTGTACAACCTCGAATAATGGTCTATTTCTTCATGTAAAGCCAACTTTGCAAATTCATAGGAAAATCATTTGAACTCCAAATCCAGTGCGACCAACTCCTAGATGCTTCTAAAATCATGATTTGTTAAATGGGTGCCTTTGCTCATTTTTCAAAAATATATTTCTGTACACTTCTTGCAAATCCATAAACCCCTTGATTCCATCATATTGAAATGTTCAGAGATATCCACTGATCCAATTCCAATGAAACCACTTTGGTTATTTTTCATATAACCAGAGATGTCCTAGAAAAGTCAAATTAATATTTTTAGAGCACTTTTATTTTCTGCCTTCTTGTGTTGCTTATTGTGATTGTTTCCGACGTTAGTTGACGAAGTAGACGGAGTACATGGAGAAGGACCAGAAGATTTCAAGACTCTGATGAACCAGGCAAGCAACCCTTTGACCATGACACCCCTCTTGTTCATCGGTACCCTTTTTTCCGATTGCACGATGATGAAATATGACGATGGTAAACTTGTTGTGAACCACCACATGATGCATACCCCTACTCATGACCGTACCTTGTTCATGATTGCATTGTCAAGAGACTAGTTGATGCATAATGATGTTGTGTACCATGAACTCTTCGTGGTTAAATTCTTTCGAAAACCCCATCGGGTGCCCCTAATGCCCTTGGGAGATGTTGAACTAAGGTCACCACTTGAGGAAGAAGTGGTGTACCGAAGAGAGCTTTTGCTGTGTGTGTGTGTAAAATGATGGATTAGATTTATGTGTGATTACCGTCCCAACCAAACATGTGCAACCACTCTACCCCTTTATGGGACGGGGCATTATTGATTAATTAGGCTATTACTAGCATGGTGCCCACATTACTAGTGACGGGGGTGACTTGAGGTCACTCTCGGGACGGGTTCGTGCTTGGATAGGTGGCCATGACTGTTTTCACAGGGCACCGGACACACCGTTGGTCCCATCGTGTATGCGTAATAATGTGAAAAAGGCAGAGTCCCATGATCTTTTTCTTATACATGAGGGTCGTGTATCAATGAGTGGACCCTATGTTAGTGTCGTCTAGGGAAAGGTAGTGATCGGGTGCTTCCCCCGAGTACTTGAGGTACTGCGGGATCATGGGTGACACGAAAGCTTCTCGGATCTTGTGGGTAAAGTGCGCAACCTCTGTAGAGTGTCAAACTATTCGAATAGCCATGTCCATGGTCATGGACAGTTGGGAGGTGCTACTTAAACTATGTCCAAAAATTTTACAACCTCGGCGCATGTCTGTGTGGAAGAGAACTATTTGTGTCAAGGTGGTGACTTGACATGTTGAAAGACATGGCATTGATTCAAATTCTATTTATGTTGATATCTGTAACCTATCCTCAAGGTTACCCATGTTCATTGATGCATATCTCACAAGTTGATAGGACATCTCAACTAGCTTGAAGCTAGGTTGCTTACTTGTTGTACAATTGCATTGCTACCTTGAACCAAATTATGTGTTGCTTGCGAGTACATTCAAAGTACTCATTGGCTTGCCACTGGTTATTTTATTGGCCAGGCATGAAAGACAAGATATATTGAAGAGTTCTTTGGTGACGATCGTGCGAGCTAGGACGCTTCCCAGTCAGAATGCCTGTATGGTTAAGGCAGATGGCATGGGTCCAAGTTATTAACAAAGATTTCCGCTGCAATGTTATACTGAAGACTTGACTATAATGGTAATAATTTATGTAAGGCGGTATGTATGGATGTAAGACTCTTGTTATTGAGCTTCTATGTGTTCAATGAGCATTGATCTCTGGGATCACTATACACGTGCATTCAGTGACCACAAATTATGAGTCGGGGTCCCCATAGGGTCCCCAGACTTGCCTGCCTGCGGCTTGTAGCGAAGCTCAGAAATGGCCCAGTATGTCCCGTCTTCATCAACCCAAGCTCAAGACCCTCGTGAGGGGCCAAGCCTCGCAGGGCGGACCACACAGGGCCTCCTCAGGGGCGGTCTCGCCAGGCACGCTCTGAGGAGGCGGAGAGATCAAGCCAAGGGGTACGCCAGGACGCCATGACGATCAATACCAGGCGGGCGCCAGCCTGCGCAGTGTCCTTGTTTCCTCTTTGGTGCAAAGGAGGCAAGCACAGGCGCGGAGTACCAAGGCATCAAGCAAAGGTTTCCATATTTATGCAACAAGACCAAGACCTACAGGACGGCAGGATGGGGGTCACTGTGAAGCCCAAGACGGCGTCATCGCCAGTGCTTTTGGCAGTCGAAGACCACCTTTATTCAGGATAGCTTGTACTAGCTATCCCCTTTTCGAAATGGCCATTGTTGGCTCCCTTCCCGCTCTATATTTGGGAAGAGGAAAAGGGCCTCTATAAATAGAGATAGCCACCATAGTAGAAGGGGATCGAGGCTGTTCTTCCTCTGTACTGTTCATCATAAACCCCAGAGGCAATCCACCACACCACACACTGGATTATGGTATTACACCACGCCGGTGGCACGAACGAGTATAAACCTCATGTCTCTTGTGTTGTTCATGGTGCTAGCTTAGAATCGCGGCGAGGTTCTGGGCATGTTTCGGTAGGGAGAAGATCTTCCTGGGCATCCGAGAGTTCAAACCTTAAGGGTTTTGCCGGAACCCGATATTCGACATTTGGCGCGCCAGGTAGGGGTGCGCCGGATCTCTCCCTTCCATCGGCTCGATGTCCGCCAACACCGCGCTTCACCCTCATGGTGGATAAGGTGCCGCCGGCTCCGGCGGCCGATGCCCGCGCTTGGGCCAGGGGGCGCCGAGCCTTGGCCCCCGCCTTGCGGCAGGTGCAGTGGCCGCACAAGTTCAAGCCAGAGATGCCGTCGCGCTGCAATGGCGTGGCGGATCCGCTGGCTTCCCTGCTGGCATACGAGGAGGCCGTCCTCACGGCCGGGGGCGACGACAAGGTCATGGCCAACTAGTTTCCCATGGCCCTCACCGGCGTCTCACACGTTTGGCTGCTCAACCTGCCAACTTCTTTTGTGGCCTCCTGGGAGGAGCTGCGCAACCTCTTCCTCACCCACTATGCTGCGCCGGCGCCCCCGGTCGTCGCAGCTCTCCTAGGCTGCTCGCAGGCGCCACCCTCGGACTGCCATGCCAAGTCGTTCTTCCGCCAGATTGGCGCCGCCCTCGCGCGGCAAGGAGCTCCTCCAGGATGGGCGGCACCCAAAGCTGAACTGACCTTCAACTCGGACGATCAACCCATCAACACCGCCTGATCAGGTGTCCTCCCGATGCTTTGCATGCCCACCATCTTCCAGGTGGCCATCACCAGGACCCTCATCACGGCGTCGCCGGCCTCAACGTGCTCTCGGTGGAGGCCTTCAGCCTCCTCCATGTAACGTTGGAACGGCTCCAACCCAGCAAGCCCTTTTCGGGCGTCGGAGGCGGTTCCTCCAGCTCCTTGGGGTAGATCCGCCTTCCTGTGACCTTCGGCACCCACGACAACTTCCGCACGGAGCTGGTCAACTTCGACATTGCCCACATCGGCCTCCCCCACAACGCCATCCTCGGATACCCCGCCTTGGCTCAGTTCATGGCAGGGACCCATCCGGCCTACAACCTCATGAAGATGCCCGAGAGCAGCGGCTTCCTCACCGTAGCTGGGGATACCAAGGATGCTCTACTGGCACTCAAGCTCACCCTCAAGATAGCCGCAGCAGCACAGCCTGCCGGCATGGACACCTCCAAGGCCAAGGAGGCTGCGCCGACCAAGAAAAAGCAGTTGTTCACCCAGGACAAGGCGGAAACCAAGCAGGTACCCGTTGAGGAGGACGGGTCCTCAGGCGCTACCTTCACCATAGGTGCCAATCTCGACCCTGACCAAGAGGAGGCGTTGGTGAAGTTCCTACACACGAACAAGGAGGTGTTCGTGTGGGAACCCAAGAAGCTAGCAGGGGTCCCAAGGCAGGTTATTGAGCATCACCTAAATGTGTGCCCCAATGTACGCCCCGTGAAGCAGAAAGCAAGGTGGCAGTCCATCGAGAAGTAGGCCTTCATCGTCCATGGAACCCGCAAGCTGGAGGCGGCAGGTGTTATTCGCGAGGTTCGCTACCCCGAATGGCTGGAAAACCCAGTTGTTGTGTCGAAAAAGGGGGGAAGGAGCGCATGTGCGTCGACTTCACCAACCTCAACAAGGCCTGCCCTAAAGATCCATTCCTGCTCCCTCGCATCCACAAAATCGTTGACTCCACCACCGAGTGCGACCTACTATGTTTCTTGGATGCGTTTTCAGGCTATCACCAAATCAAGATGGAGTAGAAGATGTGGAAAAGACGGCCTTCCTGACCCCATGTGGAGTATACTGCTACACCTGCATGCCATTCGGGTTGCGCAACACGGGCGCAACCTTCCAGCGGCTGATGCACATCGCCTTAGGCCGGCAGCTCGGGAGGAACGCCGAGGCTTACATCGACGACATTGTGGTGAAGTCTCGGGAGGCGAAGACCTTGATCCAGGACCTGGAAGAGACCTTCGCGAGACTTTGTGAAGTGGACCTGTGACTCAACGCAGAGAAGTGCGTGTTTCACATTCCTTCCAACAAGCTTCTGGGCTTCCTCGTGTCCCACAGAGGGATCGAGGCCAACCCGGAGAAGGTCAAGGCGATCGAAGACATGAGTCTGCTGCAAACCTTCAGAGAAATGTAGAAGCTCGTTGGACGCGTAACTGCGTTAGGACGCTTCATCTCCAAGCTGGGGGAGCGAGCCCTGCTCTTCTTCAAGCTAATGAAGAAGAAGGGCCCGTTTGAATGGACACAGGAGGCCGACCAAGCCCTCTCGAGCCCCTGGTGCTCTACCCCGCCACCACACCCTACTCCGCCAGTGCAGCTCTAGTGGCGGTTCAGGAGGAGCGCCGGGTCAAGGCTGCGTCACGACCGGCCATGGCCCAAGCCGCGACAGCACAAGACCAGGAAGTCCTCGTGAAGACCACGGCCTCGGCAGATGGAGACCAGCCTTAGCAGGAAGACGCCCCTAGGGCTGAAGAGGCCGCGCCAGGCGGCCAGGCGTTGGGGGCTCCGTCGTCTCTGGAGGAGCCTGACCCTCCAGAGGGTACATACCTCGTCAGCACACCCACCCTCGTCGAGCATTCGGGGTACTTCATCAGCACGGTGTTGCGGGATGCAAGGGCACCGTACTCCATGCCTCAAAAGCTCTTGCTCGCGCTGATGGTGGCCTCACGTAAGCTGCGACACTACTTTCAAGGACACCCCATCAAGGTCATCTCGGCCTACCCACTGGAAAGGGTGCTCAGGAGCCCCAACTCTGCTGGGAGGGTCGCCGAATGGAACATAGAGCTGCAAGCATTTCAGTTGGAATTCAGCACAACCAGGGTCGTCAAGGGAGCTGCACTTGCAGATTTTGTGGCAGAATGAATAGAGGCGCCCGGGCTCGAAGCAGGCGAGGACCGGTCACTTTCCTCAGGAAGTGAGGCACCAGATGACTGTGTCATGTACTTCGATGGAGGATTCTCGCGACATGGCGCGGGGGCTGGCGCAGTGCTTATATCTCCCACTCAGGACAAGCTCTATTACACCATGCAGCTCTGTTTCCAGCGGGGCGAGAAGGTCTCCAACAACATAGCAGAATATGAGGGCCTCATAGCAGGCTTGAAAGCTGCAGCAGCGCTGGGGGTGAAGCACCTCATCATTAAGGGCGATTCACAGCTCCTCGTCAACTTCTCCAACAAGGTGTACGAGCCAAAGGACGAGCACATGGAAGCGTATCTAGCGGAGGTGCGCGGGATGGAAAAACAGTTTTGGGGGCTGGAGTTGCAGCATGTGCCCCGTGGTACCAACCAAGAGGCTGATGACATCTCCAAGGGGGCATCCAGGCGGCTGCCTCAGGAGCCTGGCGTTTTTGAGGAACGGCTCTTCAAGCCGTCAGCGGCACCGTCACTATCAAGCATAGCGCAACCTTGGGAGGAACTCCCTTAGCCACCTGCCACAGGAGCTCCGCCCTATGGCCCGACCTTGGGAGCACTCTTACTCCTGGCGCTGGAGCCTCAGGAGGGATGCTGGACTACAGAATTCAAGGACTACCTGATGCAAGGGACGCTACCAGAGAAAGAGGAGGACGCGGAACGCGTGGCCTGGCAGGCCATGGCCTAATGCATCCAGGACAGAGAGCTCTACCGAAAGCGGACAAATGATGTTCCCCTGCGTTGCATCTCAAGTGAACAGGGGAAGGAGTTGCTGGGTGACATACACGGTGGAGATTGCGGACACCACTCGTCATCACGGACCCTCGTCGGCAAGGCGTTTTGCAGCGGGTTCTACTGGCCTACGACACTCAACGACGCAATCGAGCTGGTGAAGGCCTGCGAAGCCTGCCAGTTCCATGCCAAGCAGATCCATCAGCCAGCTCAGGGCCTGCAGACTATCCCACTCTCATTGGCGTTCGCGGTCTGGGGGCTGGATATCTTGGTCCCGTTTCCTTGAGCGCCTAGGGGCTATCGCTACCTCTACGTCGCCATCGACAAGTTCACCAAGTGGGCGGAGGTGGAAGCCGTCCACACCATACCAGCTGGTTCTGTAGTCAAGTTCATCAAGGGCCTGGTGAGCTGATTCGGGGTCCCTAACCGCATCATCACCGACAACGGTTCGCATTTCACCAGCAATCTCTTCAATACATATTGCACTAACCTTGGAACGCAGATATGCTACGCTTCGGTGGCACACCCCCGGAGTAACGGCCAGGCCGAACGCGCCAACGCAGAGGTCCTGAAGGGTCTCAAAACCAGGACCTTCAAAAAGAACCTGGAGGCTTGTGGCAGGGGTTGGTACGATGAGCTCCGGTCCGTGTCGTGGTCCATCCGCACTACCGCCACCAAGTCGACTGGCGAGACCCCGTTCTTCCTCGTCTACAGAGCAGAGGCGGTCCTCCCTTACAAGGTCAGGCGTCGCTCCATGTGGGTCCTAGCGTTTGATGAAGTGCAATAGGACGCCATGCGGGGTACGGAGCTCATGCTGGTGGAGGAGCGCCGTCGAGAAGCCGCACTACGAGCAGCAAGATACCAGCAGGTGCTGCGGCGGTATCATTGCCGCAACATCCTCCCTAGGACTCTCGAGGTCGGTGACCTCGTGCTCAGTCGGGTGCTCTCCAGGGAAGGGATGCATAAGCTCTCGCCCATGTGGGAGGGCCCGTTCAAGGTTTTCCATGTTTCTAGGCCTGGCGCCGTGTGCCTGGAGACTCAGGAAGGGGTGCCCATCCCAAACGCTTGGAACATTCAGCACCTCCGAAAGTTCTACCCTTGAAGAAAGGCCCGGTGCCTGTGAAGAAGGCCCGGTGCCTGTGAAGCTCGCCGCCCAAAGAAATGCCCGGTGCCTGTGAAGAAAGCTCGGTGCCTGTGAAGCTCGCCGCTCGAAGAAAGGCCTGGTGCCTGTGAAGAAGTCCCCGTGCCTGTGAAGCTAGCTGCCCGTGACACTCTCACGTAATAATGAATTGGGACTGTACACACCCTGGAGGCTCCGGAGTGCCGCCCTCGGGCCTAGGGGGCTCCCGCCCACGCCCAGTGGTAGCACTTAGCTCCGCGCTGGTGAGAAGACGCAGAAGACTAGACTAGGTGCCGGACACGGCTTTTCATTTGCTTTCCGCAGTTGGCTTGTTCTCCCTTGTTTGAACCTTTATTGAAGTTGCTTCTAGTGTTGTTTGCCGTCTTCTGCCCCTGTTCTCTGTTTTCGGCTTTTGTCTGGCTCGCTCTCTCTCTCTCGCAAGCCTTGCGAGGGGGCTACGCGGTGCCCTCGTGAGCCCTTCTTCTCCTAGTTTTCGCGAAGACCTCTCGTTGGAGTTCACAGCGGGAGCACCCCTCCCGGTCCATGCCTCTTGGGCATCGCGACACAAAGCACCGGGCCTAAGACGGCAACCCTCGCGACCAAGGTTCAGAAACGATTCTCCCAACTGATCTTTGCAGCTTTTAAGGCGCTCGGCGAGGCCTCGAGTAGGTACCTCGCAAGGAGAAAACTACTGCAGACATCCCGAGCTAAGTTGGTCCTACACGCAGGCACATAACCATGACACCATGACACAGCACAGGGAAAATAAATGTAGCATGATAATTAGAGGATCATAGTCTATTACACGCCCCCATGGGGCTCCATACTTCTCTCTCTCAATGCAGGAGAAAAACAAAATAAAAATGGCACGCGCCTTGCGACAGCTCGCGAGGAAGGATTCGCACCGTCCTCCCGCACTTCACCGGAGCGTGGTGATGGGACGACCCGCTACCGCCCTCAAAGCGGGCGTGGCGGCGTGGTGGCTGGTCGCGGCCACCGTTGGAGGAGCTGTCATCGGAGGAGGAGCCATTGAAGCTCTGCGAGTTGCGGTCGCAGCGAGGAGCGGGTTGGCCTTCGCCGTCGTCACGGCCGTCGCCAAGGCCAAGCTCCTTGTCGCCACCATTGTCTTCAGGGCAGCACCCGAAACGGCGGCCATCTTCTCTGAACACCCTCACGTAGAGGGTCGCGTCGCCATCGTCCTTGAAATGGAGGGTGCACTGCCTGCCCAGGCCATGCGCGCGGGCAAACGTCTGCCAACCCCGGGCCAGGGCCACGTTCCCGGCGATGGAGATGTAACGCCCCGGATGTAACTTTCCATATTTGTAACTCCTACTCTTGCCATTTACGGCTATGTGATATGTTATTTCCTTCGTGGTTGGGATTCCATCTTTTGTTTTGCATTTTTTTCATGTCATTCATTTCATCTCATGTCATCATCCGCATTGCATCCGCATGTTTTCTTAAAACTGTTAGTTCGTTCATATTTTGTTATCATTGTCCATTCCAAGAGCAACCACACACTTGCACAAACTGGTCTTATCTCCCTCTGCAAAATCACCGACCCACTCTTTCGCGCGTCCGAAAACTGCTCCAAATCCAATCGGGCTGTTGTTACCGACGGATCCGGATCATCTCCAAACGTCCCTAAAACATCTGTGTTTATTAGTTGGACTCCCCTAAGCCATTTATCTCACACCGTCCGATTTTAATCGGAGTGACCAAATCGCTAGCATCTAGTTCCCCCTTTTGGTATATATATAGACCCCTAGTCCATTTTTAGACCCAAACCCTAAAATCTAGGACATCTGTCACCGCTTTCGCCGCCCCACTCAAATTCCACCTCGGGATCCTCCCAGCTCCATCTCCCTCCAACTAGCACCGAGGTCGTGCCTCCTCTTCCCTCCTTTGCTCGATCCCTAATGGAGCATGAGCACCAAGCACCTCCTAGTCACCCTTCCCATCTGCCGCTGGCGTCCGAACCTTCATCTAGCAAGATGGGCACCACCGCGCTCTTCCCCCACCACTTCTCCTTGTGTTTCTCTCTCCCTCCGGTCTCTCATCTCTCTCTGGTTGCTGCGGGGAGTTGCAGCAGCCACGACGCCTGAGCGCCTCAAGTTTGTGACCAGCCATCTGGCCAGGGCCTCCACCGCCGGATCTGTGCCTCCCCTCACCTCCCTTATGTCGAGGCCCCATGCCTAGCCCCGAACCCCACGGTCTCCTCTTCTTCGGGTCATGCCCAGCCCCACGTCGACTTCCCCTGCACAGTCGCCGTCCTTCGTCAAGTCCAACCAGCGGTTCGTCCCGCGCGGAACCCCTCCACCAAGGCCCGTCGCCGTCCGCTGCAGTGCCCGTCTCCGGCCTCTGCTTCCCCAGCACCCGTTGACCGCTACAACCTACCATTTGGGCACCATCTCGCCAGCCAGCTCCAAGGCCCAGCCTGCTTCCCCACAGGATTCGGCCTGCTCCAGATCTCCCCCAGCCGCCACCACCGACCTGGGCCTCAGCCCATGGTGAGCCACCCCAAGCCCAGCTCCCCAACAGATGTCGGAACGATCTGTTTTTTTTGCAGATCTGCGATTATAGCTATTATCCAGGATTTACCACTTTTACAGAAAAGTCCCTCGGGATCATGCATTTAATAACTCACAAATGGTGCATCAGATTAAAATGATTTAAACATGTAAAATGCTTAGAATTTTGTGTAGATTAATAATTTGCCACTTTCATCCCTGTTTCAAATGTTTAAATTGTTATTCACTTTATTTTGCTTAAATGTCATGCTAAAATGATTTATTTCATAACTAAATAATCGTAGCTCGAATTTTAATAAACTTTATATGTAAATTGTCTAGATAAATGCATAGATTAACTTGGTGCACTTACTTTGCTTTTTTAACAACATTAAAATATGTTTTAGGGCAGAATAGTACCAAATTCTAAATTTGGACATGAGGATTTTCCGGAATTGTTGTTTGTTGTTTCCGGTCTCATTTAAACTTGCCTAAATAGTTAGTGCTTCACCTCTTGCCATGTTTAATAACATTTAGTATGGATGAGTACCTAAACAAGAGTGAACTAAATAATTTTTGTGAAGTTTCATCAATATGCAACTTGTTGCATATTGAGCTCCACTTAATTTGTAGTTTTGTTTGTTGCACTTTGCCATGCCATTCCTCATTAAACCGGACATGCATCATACTTGGTTGCGCATCATGCCGTGTTTATGCTTGTGTGTTTACCATATTGTTTGATTCTTCCTGGTTGTGCTTCTCCTTGATAGTTCCGGTAACGTTGCATTTGTGAGGACTCGTTCTTCTTCCTTGCGGGATCTCAGGCAAGATGACCATTACCCTCGATATCACTTCTATCTTTGCTTGCTAGTTGCTTTGTTCTATCGCTATGTTGCGCTACCTTTCACTTGTTTACCATGCCTCTCATATTGCCATGTCAGCCTCTAACTTTTTCACCCTTCCTAGCAAACTGTTGTTTGGCTATGTTACCGCTTTTGCTCAGTTCCTCTTATAGCGTAGCTAGTTGCAGGTGAAGTTGAAGATTGCTCCATGTTGGAACATGATTATGTTGGGATAGCACAATATCTCTTATGTTAATTAATGCATCTATATATTTGGTAAAGGGTGGAAGGCTCGGCCTTATGCCTGGTGTTTTGTTCCACTCATGCCACCTTAGTTTCCGTCATACCGGTGTTATGTTCCTTGATTTTGCGTTCCTCACGCGGTTGGGTTTATGGGAACCCCTTGACAGTTTGCTTTGAATAAAACTCAAGGCCCAACCTTGGTTTTACATTTTCCTAAAAACCTATAACCCTCCCTTGGGGTCTGCAGCCCCGAGGGTTATCTTTATTTTAACCCCCCTGGGCAATGTGCTTCTCTAAGTGTTGGTCCGAACTAGAGCCACTTGCAGCACCACTTCGGGGAAACTTGAGGGATGGTTTTAGATATACGTAGTGTTCATCCAGTGTGCCCTGGGAACGAGATATGTGCAGCTCCTATCGGGATTTGTCGGCGCAGTCGGGCGGTCTTGCTGGTCTTCTTTTACCATTATCGAAATGTCTTGTAACCAGGATTCCGAGGCTGATCGGGTCTTCCCGGGAGAAGAAATATCCTTCATTGATCCTAAGAGCTTGTGATGGGCTAAGTTGGGACACCCTTGCAGGGTATAAACTTTCGAAAGCCGTGCCCGTGGTTATGTGGCATATGGGAATTTGTTAATATCCGGTTGTAGAGAACTTGACACTTGACTTAATTAAAATGCATCAACCGCGTGTGTAGCCATGATGGTCACTTCTCGGCGGAGCCCAAGAAGTGAACACGGTTTGGGTTATGTTTCAATGTAAATAGTCTTCGGGCTCAATTCTTGATCACTTCTAGATGACGACCATTGCGTTGCTTCTCTTCTCGCTCTTATTTGCATATGTTAGCCACCATATTTGGTTAGTGCTTGCTGCAACTCCACCTCTTTACCTTGTCCTACCCTTAAGCTTAAATAGTTTTGATCTCGTGGGTTTTGAGATTGTTGAGTCCTCGTGACTCACCAGATACTATAACAACAGTTGCAGGTGCCGATGACACTAGTGCAGGTGATGCAACCAAGCTCAGTTGGGAGTTCGATGAGGACCTTGGTTGTTACTATGTTTTGTTTCTTGATGATAAGTAATGGAGCCCAGTTGGGATGATTGCGGATCTAGCAGTTGGGTTATCTTCTTTTCTTTTGGCTTCACCCGTAGTCAGACTATGTGTGTACTCTGAATGATGTATGAATTATATGTTCATTGTGTGAAGTGGCGATTGTAAGCCAACTCTTTATCCCATTCTTGTTCATTACATGGGATTTGTGAAGATGACCCTTCTTGCAACAAAACCACCATGCGGTTATGCCTCTAAGTCGTGCCTCAACATGTGAGAGATATAGCCGCATCATGGGTGTTACAAGTTGGTAATCAGAGCCATCCCCGACTTAGGAGCCTCCTGCTTGATCGAATCGCTAACGTTGTTTAGTCTTGAACAAAAATATTTTGAGTCTTAGGATTATATATATCGGAGAGTAGGATTCTTTTTACTCCTCAGTCCCTTCGTCGCTCTGGTGAGGCCTCCTAACGTAGATGTTTTGTCTTTCCTCTCCTCAAATTTCACTAAAAAAAATTTAGGATCACGCGGGTATCTTGGGATCGTTCCAATAGTCTTGTGACGAGAACATTGTTCTTGGTGCCTCCTGACATTTAGGGGTTGTGGCGGTGTCCCGGTGAGTTGAGCTCCAAGGTGTTGTCGTCACAATTTTATCGTTGCAGTTCTGGAATACCCAAGTTTCGTCGACATCGAAAATCTCTTTTATGCAGCTTGTGGTAAGATAACCTCAATGCCACCCAGTACTGGGGCGGGAGTTCGGGAGTATTGCCATAGCTCGTATAACGGATGCTTTTCAAAGGTTGAGGTACATGATTTCCGGAGTTTTCTTGGTTATGTGTTGACGGATGGATACAGCTGGATGTAGGGATTGTTAGTTTTGGGTTAGATATATATTGCTTCCCCTGTATCCCCAACGCCAGATTGCATAACCAGAAGTTTTGGGAGTTTTATAGGTGGGAATTCAAGTAGCTCTAGTTTTTTTCTTTCCAATAGATGCATGATATGAGGTTGAGGTTCGACGTCTAGTGGTCCGCCTATCCACGATCATTTTTACAGTGGTCTCGTTGTGTCTTAAAGAGCCCTTGCCTATGCTAGTTCGGGAACGCTTCATATGTCATGTGCACTGCCTTGTACATGATGGTGCTATACGATCGAGCCCGTGTGGGCCCCACCGCGAAAACTTCGGACGAAATCTCTATTATATGTTTGTTCTGGCTTATTCTGCAAGCCAATCCTTTGTTTTGTTTTATTTGTTGTATTCGAGTTGCTTCAATGTCAAGTGTTGATTCCATGCCTTTCCTAGGCGGTGTTCTCATATTCCTATGTGAATACTAATCCTTCTTGTTTACCAAGTTTGTCATCCCAATTCTATTTCCAACTGGTGCACTTCTCTTCGAGATGATCCCATCATTCTCCCCATCGGCAAGATCATTTCTAAGTTTTCTCAATGGTGTTTCTTCCATCCGTCCCAAGTTGCCTTTGTTAACCGCCCTCAAACCCTTTTTTCTTCAAGGACCTAGATTTCTTAATCAAGTATCCTTTTATTGATGGGAAATATCTCATTCCTTTCAGTCAATGCTCTTATCCGGTGATTCTCAAGAAGTTACAAACGGAGCTTCAAGTTTATTATTCTTTGTTCTCTTTTCTTTTCCGCTGGTTCTAATTCAAACTTTCAATGTTGATCATATTCTTTTCCTTGTTTCAAATTGTATCCCATGCTGGTGCATCTCATAATCGCTCACCTCTCTCTATTCCTATCCGGAGTGCTAAAGATATCTCAAAAGAATCATGTTTCCATTCTCAATCCATTCAAGTTATTTTGAGGTTGTTATCTCATTCAAGCCATTTAATTCAACCGGTGCGATCCCCCCTTTCAATCAATGGTTCAATGGTGTATCTTTTAGTGGGCCCTAACCCACAGGTCTTTTCCCAGGATATGATAACCCACAAGTATAGGGGATCGCAACAGCTTTCGAGGGTAGAGTATTCAACCGAAATTTATTGATTCGACACAAGGGGAGCCAAAGAATATTCATAAGTATTAGCAGTTGAGTTGTCAATTCAACCACACCGGGATAACTTAGTATCTGCAGCAAAGTATTTAGTAGCAAAGTAGTATGGAAGTAACGGTAAAAGTGGCAAAAGTAAAGATAGCAGTTTTGTAATAGTTGTAACAGTAGCAACGGAAAAGTAAATAAGCGAAGCACAATATGTGAAAAGCTCGTAGGCATTGGATCAGTGATGGATAATTATGTCGGATGCGATTCCTCATGTAATGGCTATAACATAGGGTGACACAGAACTAGCTCCAGTTCATCAATGTAATGTAGGCATGTATTCCGAATATAGTCATACGTGCTTATGGAAAAGAACTTGCATGACATATTTTGTCCTACCCTCCCGTGGCAGCGGGTTCCTAGTGGAAACTAAGGGATATTAAGGCCTCCTTTTAATAGAGTACCGGACCAAAGCATTAACACATAGTGAATACATGAACTCCTCAAACTACGGTCATCATCGAGAACTATCCCGATTATTGTCACTTCGGGGTTGTCGGATCATAACACATAATAGGTGACAATAGACTTGCAACATAGGATGAAGAACTCACATATATTCATGAAAACATAATACGTTCATATCTGAAATCATGGCACTCGGGCCCTAGTGACAAGCATTAAGCATAGCAAAGTCATAGCAACATCAATCTCAGAACATAGTGGATACTAGGGATCAAACCCTAACAAAACTAAGTTGATTACATGGTAAATCTCATCCAACCCATCACACTACTAGGGAAAAGCCTATACACAGAATCTTATCAGCAGCGCGCCACAAAATAACTCGCTGCTACTAACTAGCAGTAGCGCGGACAACTGAAACTCGCTGCTGAGACAAATATAGCAGTAGCGCGTCCAGCCAAAGACGCGCTGCTGCTATAATTCCTACGAGGCCGCCGCGAGGCTAGTTATAGCAGCAACGCGTTAATACGACGCGCGCAACTGCTACGTAGCATAGTAGCAGCGCATTTCCCCGACAAGCGCTATTGCTAAGTTTCCTACAAAAATTTAGTCCCACCTCGCTCCGTGAAGAGAGTTTCTACCACCTTAAATATGTTACTTCTCACACTTTGACAAGCACTTGATCTTCATCGAACTCTATGTCTAGAATTTGTGGCTGCAATATGAGTCTTCACCTGTTCCTAAACCGGTGAGGACTCATATTGTCGAATCAGATTGTACACAAAAAGATCGTTGATGATCAATTTGTATTTTTGCATGCTGACATATAGCAGTAGCGCTTTATCGTGCAAAGCGCTGCTGCTAGATAGATTAGCAGTAGCGCGTTTTGGTGAAGAGTGCTACCGTTAAGCCATCCATCTCCCTGATCTCCTCCCTTCGGATCCACTCACACACAGCCACTCAAATTCTGCGCCGCGCGCCCCCGTCGCCCCTCTCCTCCGCGCGTCTGCGCCGCGCGCCCCCGTCGCCGCTCCTCCGTCTGCGCCGCGCGCCGTCACCTCCTCCTCCTTGCTAGACTCGGTACCGGCCTCCTCCTCCGTCCTCCCTCTCCACTCGCCGCTGGCCGGCCCCTCCTCACTCCGCCTTCCTCCTCCTGTCCTCCCTCAACTGGCCGCGCCGGCCGGCCCCTCCGCGCTCCGCCTTCCTCCTCCATCCTACTCTCTTCTACCTCCTCGAGTCGCCCTCCTTCTCCCTCCTGCTCATATGCAACATTTTGATTTAGTTGATATAATTTAGTTGACTTAGTAGGCTAGTTGATTTAGTTGACTTAGAACATTTTGATTTAGTTGATTTAGTAGGCTAGTTGATTTAGTTGACTTAGAACATTTTGATTTAGTTGATTTAGTAGGCTAGTTCATTTAGTTAATTTAGTTGACTTAGGACATTTTGATTTAGTTGATTTAGTAGGCTAGTTGATTTAGTTGCCTTAGAATATTTTGATTTAGTTGACTTAGTAGGTTAGTTGATTCAGTTGACTTAGAACATTTTGATTTAGTTGATTTAGTAGGCTAATTCATTTAGTTAATTTAGTTGACTTAGAACATTTTGATTTAGTTGATTTAGTAGGCTAGTTGATTTAGTTGCCTTAGAATATTTTGATTTAGTTGACTTAGTAGGTTAGTTGATTTAGTTGACTTAGAACATTTTGATTTAGTTGATTTAGTAGGCTAGTTGATTTAGTTAATTTAGTTGATTTAGAACATTTTGATTTAGTTGATTTAGTAGGCTAGTTGATTTAGTTGCCTTAGAATATTTTGATTTAGTTGACTTAGTAGGTTAGTTGATTTAGTTGACTTACACATTTTGATTTAGTTGATTTAGTAGGCTAGTTGATTTAGTTGACTTAGAACATTTTGATTTAGTTGATTTAGTAGGCTAGTTGATTTAGTTAATTTAGTTGACTTAGAACATTTTGATTTAGTTGATTTAGTAGGCTAGTTGATTTAGTTGCCTTAGAATATTTTGATTTAGTTGACTTAATAGGTTAGTTGATTTAGTTGACTTAGAACATTTTGATTTAGTTGATTTAGTAGGCTAGTTGATTTAGTTGACTTAGGAACATTTTGATTTAGTTGATTTAGTAATCCTTTGCTCATATTGCTTTAGGAAGAATGGCGCCGCCACCACCACCACCACTATGTCAACTGTGCAAGTCAAGATGCGCCAGCAGCCTTGCAACTGGCAAGCTGTTCGGCATCTACTTCCAGCCGAGTTTTCGTCATGCGGCGGTAAGAAATTAGATGAAATGTAATAACTATTTTATTTTTAGTGTTGGCATTACTGCATTGTGTCATTTTGCTTAGTTTACACAGATCGTCCCATGCAATGTGAGGTTGAAATTCAACAAGCTGACAGGAGACACTGTGACATTTGAGGCTCCTGGGGGCCGTACACTATGGAGGTCGAGAAAGGACGCAATATGTCGCAGATTGGAGGAGATGGATGGGCCCGTTTCGTCGCTTGCATGCATCTTACTGGTGGTAAGTTGATCAGCTTCAACTTTCGAGCAGAAAGACCCAAGCTAGCTGTCATTTATCTCAACCTGGTGGAAGATGATGAAGATGACGAAGATGATGAAGATGATGAAGATAATGAGGACCCACTCGATGAAGATGATGAGGACCCACTTCATGAAGCCATCGTAGCTCAAAGAACAAGGCTGAGAGAGGAGGAGGTGTCCAACCTGTGGGACATAATTCCGCCACGTGCTGACTTTGTTGGGGTGCCATTCGTGACCCACTTGACAAATACCATGGTTGATCGACATGATATGGTATGTTATACTTACAAATGCAAATTAATAGTGTGAATTACTTAGTGTACAGTCCAATGATATGGTATGTTGTGTGGAATCTAGTCGATGATATATATGTTTTAGTGTAGAGCTCGATCACATGCTTATTAATTGATATGTTTTTCTTATTCAGAAATTGGCAAAGAGCATATCTATGAGTTATGGTATCGAGCCTGATGAAGAAGGCTCAGCTGGACTACGCCTTACTGCAAGGGGCTCCGTCACAACCTGTACTTACCGCGTGGACACGGGCGGTCGCACACACTTAAGCTCGGTTGGGTGGAAGAAATTCCTCGATGGCAAGAATCTTCGTGTTGGACAGGCCATCCTAATTACTATCAGGAACACCAACCGCCCAGGCTTGAGGATGATGATTGTCTTCGATATCATCTAGAACTACATATGTGTGTGTGGCTATATCATCTAGAACTACATATGTGTGTGTGGCTATATCATCTAGCTAGAACTACATATGTGTGTGTGGCTATATCATCTAGAACTACATATGATGATCGTCGTCGATATCATCTAGAACTACATATGATGATGGCCGTTGATGACCATGTACTGCTTGAGGATGCATGTTGGCTATGCATGAAATTGTCTGCAGCCCCGAGGGTCATCTTGGGGTCTGCAGCCCCGAGGGTCATCTTTAATTTAACCCCCCCCCCCCCCCCCCCCGAGCCAGTGCTTCTCTAAGTGTTGGTCCGAACTAGAGTCACTTGCAGCGCCACCTCAAGGAAACTTGAGGGATGCTTTTAGCTGTACGTAGTGTTCATCCGGTGCGCGCTGAGAACGAGATATGTGCAGCTCCTATCGGGATCTGTCAGCACAGTCGGGCGGTCTTCCTGGTCTTGTTTTACCATTGTCGAAATGTCTTGTAACCTTGATTCCGAGGCTGATCGGGTCTTCCGGGAAGAAGGAATATCCTCTGCCGATAGTTAGAGCTTGTGATGGGCTATGTTGGGACACCCCTGCAGGGTATAAACTTTCTAAAGCCGTGCCCGTGGTTATGTGGCAGATGGGAATTTGTTAATATCCGGTTGTAGAGAACTTGACACTTGACTTAATTAAAATGCATCAACCGCGCGTGTAGCAGTGATGGTCTCTTATCGGCGGAGTCCGGGAAGTGAACATGGTTTGGGTTATGTTTGGGAAGTGAACACGTAAATAGTCTTCAGGATCACTTCTTGATCACTTCTACATGACGACCATTGCATGGCTTCTCTTCTCGCTCTTATTTGCGTATGTTCGCCACCATATTCGCTTAGTGCTTGTTGCAACTCCACCTCATTACCTTGTCCTACCCTTAAGCTTAAATAGTCTTGATCTCGCTGGTCTTGAGATTGCTGAGTCCTCGTGACTCACCAGATACAATAACAATAGTTGCAGGTGCCAATGACACTAGTGCAGGCGATGCAACCGAGCTTAGTTGGGAGTTCGATGAGGACCTTGGTCGTTACTATGTTTCATTTCTTGATGATTAGTAGTGGAGCCTAGTTGCGACGATCGGGGATCTAGCAGTTGGGTTATCTTCTTTTCTTTTGGCTTCATCCTAGTTGGACTATGTGTGTACTCTGAATCATGTATGAATTATTTGTTTATTGTGTGAAGTGGCGATTGTAAGCCAACTCTTTATCCCATTCTTGCTCATTACATGGGATTGCATGAAGATGACCCTTCTTGCGACAAAACCACCACGCGGTTATGCCTCTAAGTAGTGCCTCGACACGTGAGAGATATAGCTGCATCGTGGGTGTTACAGGAGATCTCCACCATGACCCAGGAGGCCCTGCTACAGCAGCCGTCCGCCTGCAGCCAGAGCCCGCCGGGGCCAGCGGCCAGCAGTTCGCCGACGAAGAAGCGAGGGAGCTGGAGCCAGCTGCCGGCCGGGTTGTCCGACCACACCACAAACTCCGGCAACACCTCTGCTGAATGGAAGCGCGGCCGAGGAGGCCGCGCAACCACGACACGCCTTCCTCCACCGATTCCATGCGATCCTTCCCCTTCTCCGCGGCCGAGAACCTCTTCACGGGCGCCATGGGACGCTGCAAACAACCGGAGCGAGGAAGGAGAAGAAGCAGGCGGGGTGAGGGGAGATGTGCAATGGGGGCTTTCGCCCCTCCCTATTTATAGCACAAGGGAGGCCAACCGTCGGCCTCCACGATCATAGGTAATCATGACTCTTTGTGCATGCAGCAGGAACTCGTCAAATCAGGTAGTTGCCGAGGCAGCGTAGGGAAGCGGAGACGCCCAAGTCCAATCAACCGCTGCGCATCGACCAAGGCCGCAGGCTGTGGGGCCCGTAGAGCTCCGCACTTGCCCTTTGGCTTCGCTGCTAAGCCAAGTCCGAGTGCACCTTTGGCCCCGGGGCTACAGTCGGTGTCCTGAGGACGGGGGTCCCTAGACTTGCCCGCCTGCGGCCCGTAGCGTGGCTCAGTAGTGGCCCAGTACGGCTCATCTTCATCAACCCAAGCTCAAGACCCTCGCGAGAGGCCATGCCTCGCGGGACGGATGACACAGGGCCTCCTTACGGGTGGCCTCACTAGGCAGGCTCGCAAGGAGGCGGAGAGATCAAGGCAAGGGTTACCTCTCGACGTGCTCATGGCGCAAGCCATGAGGATCAAGACCAAGCGGGCGCCAGGCTGCGCAGTGTCCTCATTTCCTCTTTGGTGCAAAGGGGGCAAGCATAGACGCGGACTATCGAGGCATCAAGCAAAGGTTTCCATATCTGTGCAACGAGACGAAGACCAGCAGGACGGCAGGACGGAGCTCACCGTGGAGCCCAAGACGGCGTCATCGCCAGTGCTTTTGGCAGCCGAAGACCACCTTTAGTCAGGATAGCTTGTACTAGCTGTCCCCTTTCGAAATGGCCGTTGTTGGCTCCCTTCTCGCTCCATATTTGGGAAGAGGATCAGGGCCTCTATAAATAGAGATAGCCACCATAGTAGGAGGGGATCGAATCCTGGCTAAGCAGAACATCCTCGCATCACAACAAGAACACCTCTCACGAGGCTGTTCTTCCTCTATATTGTTCACCATCAGCCCAAGAAGCAATCCACCACACCACACACTGGATTATGTTATTACACCACGACGGTGGCCTGAACCAGTATAAACCTCGTGTCTCTTGTGTCGTTCATGGTGCTAGCTTAGAATCGCGGTGAGGTTCTGGGCGTGTTTCGGTAGGGAGAAGATCTTCGTGCGCACCCAAGAGTTCGAACCTTAAGTGTTTTGCTGGAATCCTATATCCGACAGAATTCATGTTAGGGTGCATCTTGACATGTTAATCTCTATTGCAACAGGGCTTGTTGCTGTTAACTGCTGAAAACTGTTATAACTTGCCTATTTGTCATATTTATATCTTTTTGTGTGATTTTATTTTGAGCACCAAGTCTACATGTTTTAGGAGCATAATTATGCCATATGTACAGTCGTGTAATCCATATATTTTGATATATCCTATAGTGAGTGCACCTAGCTTGTGAAGTGGGCTACCTGCTGTTAACGTTTTGTCAATGCTGAATCTGTTATATCATGATGCCATGTTTCCTTATTGCTACCAATTTATCCATACATAATCTGGAGATGCTTAGTTGACATGTTTTGATTTCCATGTTATGATCTATCATTCCATGCCTTTTGATTCCCTATATAAGTCTTGTAGCAGGTGTCTCCACTGCCATGAAAATGCCTATATGATGTTCGAGTTTTCTGTTAACTTCATGATGCCATGTTGTGCGCTTGATATTAGTTATTCTATGCCTCTTTTGAAGATGCTTCAATTACATGATTTGTAGTATATTACTAGCGCTTTATCCAGATTCCGAGTTTGTTAATTTTGGATAATATATGCCTCTGTTCCACGCTTGCAAACATGCTACCGTAATGTTGCTGTTATACACTTGCTGAAACTGTTTCAACATTCAATATTGTCTTGATGGTTCTCACTAACCCATGAGCCATATGTATATGATGCCAGGATGTTATTTGCTCTTGATTATGTTTTCTTTGATGCCATGCTCTTGTTTCCTATTATAGTTGCTATAGCATATTTGTTTCATGCCTCCAACATGTCATCATATTAACTCTGCTCATGTTTATGCTCCTGTGTTAGAAAGTTGCATTTTGCATTGATCATATTGGTTTAATATTGATGCCTATGAACATCAACCTTAATGATATTTGAAGTATGTTATCTGTAAATGAAATTCATGTCATGTTTGTGCTCATATGCTTCCTGTAGAATGTTGTTTTGATGGTTGCAAAGAGCCTACTTGCTGTTTTGGGCAGATTGTGTATGAAACTTGTTTGGAGTGTATGTGTTGCACCGTTGCTCCATTTTGAGCATGCTCTATATGAAACTTTCTAAGAATTGCATGTAGTTTCATATTATCTTATTGCATCCTTGTTTGGATGTGTTTGCTTGATGTTTGAATGCATTTTGCATCAATGCCATATTTAACTTGTTTTGATCATATATTCTAGGTCGTAGCTCTGAATTAAATGAACTTTATACGTAACTCGACTAGAATTTCGCATAGATCATCTTGGTGCATCTTAACTTTATGTTTAACAACTTGAACATAATGTGTTTTCATATCTGGACCAATTTCGAAATTTGCCTATGAGGACTTTCCGGACATGTTATAAGTTGTTTTCGACGTCATTTAAACTTGCTTTGGTGTGTTGTTCTTGCATGCATTATCTCTTGCCATGAGTAGCATCATGTAGCCTTGTCATGCATCATACGTGGTTGTGCATCAGACCTTGTTTATGTGTTGTGTGTTTACCATGTTGTTTGCTTCTTTCCAGTTGTGCTTCTTTTCGATAGTTCCTGTTTCGTTGCGTTCGTGAGGATTCATTCGACTAAGCTTGGTTCATCTTCGCACGTTCGTCTTCTTCATGGACTTGTTCTTCTTCCTAGCAGGATTTCAGGCAGGATGACCGTCACCCTGGATCTCACTACTATCATTGCTATGCTAGTTGTCTCGATGCTATTGCTATGTCATGCTTCCTATCACTTGTTTATCAAGCCTCCCAAATTGCCATGACAGCCTCTAATCTTTTTCACCCTTCCTAGCAAACCATTGTTTGGCTATGTTACCGCTTTGCTAAGCCCTTCTTATAGCATTGCTAGTTGCATGTGCAGTTGTAGGTTGTTCCATGATGTGACATGGATATCATGGATATTTTGGGATATCACAATATGTCTTATCTAATTAATGCATCTATATACTTGGTAAAAGTTGGAAGGCTCGGCCTTATGCCTAGTGCTTTGTTCCACTCTTGCCGCCCTAGTTCCATCATACTGGTGTTATGTTCCTTGATTTTGCTTCCCTAGCACGGTGAGGGGTGTGGGACCCTCTTGACAGTTCGCTTTGAATAAAACTCTTCCAGCAAGGCCCAACATTGGTTTCCATTTGCCTAATAACAACTAAAACTTAAATAGGGGATTTTCGCCGGCCCCCTAGTATTTTTAAGCAACCTCCCGGGCCAGTGCTCCTCTGACTGTTGTTCCGAACTAGAGCACCGTGCGGGACCGCCCCTAGGCAAGTTGGGGTATTTGGCTCATGTACGCTTCGCTCATCCATTGTGCGCTGAGAACGAGATACGTGCGGCTCCTATCGGGATTTGTCGGCACACCATGAGGTCTTGCTGGTTTTGTTTTACCATTGTAGAAATGTCTTGTGCACCGGGATCCCATGTCTGATCGGATGTCCCGCGATGGACGATTGTCTCCGCGGATCGTGAATTTATAATGGGCTAAGTTGGGACACCCCTGCAGGGTTTGATCTTTCGAGAGCCGTGCCCGTGGTTATGTGGCAGATGGGAGTTTTTAATATCCGGTTGTAGAGAACTTGACCCCAGATTCGAATTAAAATACCCAACCACATGTGTAACTGTGTTGGTCTCTTTTCGAGTGGGCGAGAAGAGAACACACTGGTGTTATGTTTGAACATAAGTAGTTCAAGATCACTCATTGATCATTACTAGTTTGTGACCGTTTGCGTAGCTTCTCATCTCATTCTTTTATTCGTAAGTTAGCCACCATACGTTGCTTAGTCGCCGCTGCAACCTCACCACTTATCCATTCCTTACCCATTAAGCTTTGCTAGTCTTGATACCCATGGTAATGGGATTGCTGAGTCCTCGTGGCTCACAGATTACTACAACAACAGTTGCAGGTACAGGTAATGCGATGCTCATGACGTGAGTGCGATGCTTGCTTCTTTTCAGTTCTTCTTCTGCTTCATTGTTCAGTGGATAGGTTCCTGGTCGGCAGCCTGGGCTAGTAGGGTGGATGTCGTTTGAGTTTCTGTTTGAGTTTCATCCGTAGTCGGATGTTGCTCTTATGTATGATGTTATTGTATTCATGAGGCATTTTATGCCACTTGTATGTATCCCCAACTATTATGTAATGGTACGATGTAATGATATCCACCTTACAAAAGCATCTCCAATATGCGCTTCTATCCTTGGTAGGACCTTCGAGTTCCTTTAGGATAGGGTCGCATTGGGCGTGACACCAGGTGTCCTTGTCCTTCTTGCTCTCATCCTGCATCTGCATGTAGTAGGGGTAGATGATGGCCGAGGTGAGGTCAACCAGGGAGTTTAGTTTGTTCTTGGCGCTGCCCCAGACCTTGTAGTGGTCCTGGATGTTGACAAGAATTGGGCATTTCAAGCCCGAAACCTTGAGCACATTTAGATCGTTGGTGGTGTCCACCGCAGCGAACTTGTAGTCGGAGTTGTTGATAAAACTGGAGAAATGCTCGCAGGGCCTTGTGGATAGGTGATATTGGTAGACGAGGACGTCATGTCGCATGCACAACTAGGCAACGACAACCATCTTATCGTGCCCGGCACGACCGATGGTGTACTCGAGGTCGAAGCCGACCACTTGGTACTTGTCCTTGGCAAGGAACGGCTCCATAGTTTGTATGGAGCTCTCCATCGACTCTGGACGTTCATGTAAACAACCGAGAGGGCGTTCCCCCTCACATGGGTGTCCACTACGTGATGCGTGGTGAACTGCCCGCCGTTCTCATTGTTGGCCGCTGGGCGCACCATTGGAGCCATGGGGATCGCCATGGGAACCGCTGGATGTTCTCTCTGTATGTGTTGTCGTGGAGGTGCTTATTTTCTCGTGTGACGCGAGAGATGCAGGTAAATGGCCACAGGAATAAATGGGGGCCGGGCGGCCTAGATTCTCGACGCGTCCGCATGGCAGTTTTTGCATCGGGTAACTGCATTGTGGAGCCGTGCCAGGCACAACCGCATGCACAAGAACGTGCGTGATCGTGTGCCGGCCCCAAACACTGGCAGCGCGTGTGGAGGGACTAGGGCAGAGCAGCCGGAGGGACGCGAGAGGGCAGAGCGCGCATGGTGGGATGCGAGCAGAGCATGCCACGACCGCCTCAACCGCAAGCAACCACACGCATAGAGCAGTTGAACACGTAGGAAATGGTCGCCTACAAGACGGCCGACACTTGTGTTGCTGCGTAGAGAGCGGCCGTGTGCTACTACCTCCGTCTTGGTCTATAGTCCCCTTTATATTATGTGCCATACTTTGCGCTAAAATTTAACCAACAAAATGTTAATGCATGTTATAAAAATTATATAATTGGAAACTATGTTCAAATACGAATCCAACTATATAATCTTTGGTGACATGGATTCGTATTTTATTAGTTAAATCCTACTTATATACCAGGATGGGTGTATAGTAGGTAATTCAATCGCAAATGTTTTTTTATTAACCATATGTGTACGTGGCCTTTCATCCTCCTCTGCACGTCTTGTCACCCTGTTGCCGCAGACGGCTTACAGCGCAAGCTTGCGCAGCGCGCGGGAGCGTTCTTTTGGCCAAATGGTGGCACGAATGAATCTTCGGTGAGCCCGTTCCCGCGCAACCTCGAAGGTTCCTACAAAAGCTTCCCGCCCAGCTGGGTGTAATCCCCCAAAATCCGAATGCTTACCGGCTTGCTATAAAATCCTCACGGCCGGCGAGTCCTGCGTCGCATTTTCCCCTCCCTCCATGTAGCTTCTCCCACAATCGCAAATGGCACCGGTCCGTCGTGGTTGCTCATCCACTCCGCCGTCATCAGATGACAGCTCCAGCTAGGAGGCTACACCGCGGCGGCGTCGCAGTCCCCGGTGTAGTGTAGTGCGTGTGGCGTCCCTGTTTGGTTTGCATGGAACACCCACCACACGCTCCACCGCTGGTGCCCGTCGGCAGTTGCTGCCTGCCGCTGTTTCCGCCACACCACCATCGAAATCCAGGGCCATCGCCCGCTCCGCTGCCTTGGCCCAAAGGCGGGAGGTGGCCTGTGGCCGCCACCCCACTCCCGGCCACCTTGGCCATCACCCGCTCGGTCACCGCGGCCCGTAGGCGGGAGGTGGTGGTCCTTGCCACCACCCCATTGTCGGCCGCTCTGGCCGCCAGCCCACCATCGACCGTCGGGGTCATCACCCGCTCCGCCACCGCCGCCCGAAGGTGGGAGGTGGAGGTGGATGCCGGCAAGTGCGTTAGCGACATTGCACGCTACACCAAGTTCCTATGGGATGAGGAGAAGCGCCTCGTCGAGCATGCAAAGAGCCTTACCGCCACCGTGGCCGCGGCACACACTGCCTCGGAGGCGTGGAATCAGGAGATTTACGAGGAGAACCACCGCTTTGAGAGGGCTCGTCCGGAGCGGCAGAGGGCGTTCGAGGTGAGCATTGCTGAAGGTGCAGCAGCCAGCACGTCGGTAGGCTCCTCCTCCTCGGCCTCATACTAAGCGCGCTCGACAGAGGAGAGGCTGCCGGAAGTAGTACATAGCCCCTCCATAGTAGTAGTAGTATTTAGGGGCTATTTTGTTCAGTTCATCTGACTGTAGATGTGGTGGAACTGTACAACGTACTTAAGATTAGCTAGTATATAAAGTAGAACTAGCTATTTCAGTATGTGGTTGGCAACAATTGGGGAAAAGTTTTGTCGGTTCAGCTGTCGATTGAAATATTTCTATAAATTAAGCACGACTGCTTAATCTATGAATGAAATCTATGCTTAATTACTGAATTTTAGTTGCAAAAATTAGATAGTGCTGGTGATTTTTAGCTGCATATTTTGACAAATCGCAGTGTTACAAGGCTGATAAATGGCAATGTTACTAGATGAACAAATGTCAATCTTTCAAGTTTGACAAATGGCAACATACCCAATATGACAGATGCAAATCTTACCAAATTGTTTGTAAATGGTTGCACACGGTCATCCGAAACAACCATCTGCGTTGAAGAGATGCACAAATCCTACTCTCTCTTTGCATACGGATGTTCTATCTAAAACGTTTGCGATCAACAGTTGCACAATCCTGCTCGGCACATTTTCCCTTGGCTTCCTGGGGAAGTTGTCGGTTTGCATACGGGTGTTCTAACTAAAATGTTTGCGATCGAGATACAATATTAAACTCATGACAACAATGTATTTCCGGTGGTGGCAGAGGCAGCGTGTCCCGCCGTCCTTGTCGTTGCCGTCCTCCGGGATGCCGTTGTTGAAGTCTTCAAGGCAACTCAGGAAGTTCTTCACATGTAAATCAAACATCATGTCGTTGCGCGATCGACGGGCGGGGCGCGGGAGGACTGCAGCTGGTGGCGCTGAGAGGTAGCGGTCGATGGCGGCATCCCATGCATGCGCACGGGCATTGGCATGGCGGGTGCAGCCAAACGCACGGCGATCGACGCCGTGGTGGGTGGTGGGGCGTGCACGCGCACGGGCATGGGTGCTGGCACTAGCGCTGGCATATACACGAGCTCGCGTGGGTCCGCGAAGACCTCGGTGACACCCGCGGCTTCCAGCTCTATGATAGTGCTCGGTGACCAGCCCGTCAATGCTACGGGGATGGTCGTTGGCGCGTTCGCGGGGATGGGAGCTGGGACGGGAGCGGGGGCAGCAACAGCCGCGGCCAGCTCGTTCTGGGCCATGTCCATGAGGCCCCATTCCTCCTTATTTTCTATCTCCTCCGGGTCAGAGTCGACTTCACCAAACTTGAAGACTAGTGGCAGATGATCCTTCTGCGCCATGGCGTTGGTGGAGGACTGCGGGATGGAGGGGAATGGGAGGCAAACAATAAGGCGGCCCGTATTAAGGAGCGGCTCGGGCGCCATTAATGGAGAGGAAAGCGGGCGGCCATGGAAGTCAAAGTGCTCAATTCCCAGTGAGCGTGCGCAGCATACAACTCGCACTCTTCCCGGTGAGCCTATGCATTGGAGGACATCTTGCACGCCTCTCAGTCAGCCTGCACACCGGACTGTGCTCGCATGCCTCCTGTTCAGTCAAGCAGTTGTCCGCACGGCACCTCCTATACCATTAGAACAAAGACACATGGCGTCACATGAATGGTTAAGATAACGCACATGATTTGAATTATACAAACCTTTGCGAGGTTAGAGTGCCAGCTATTTGTTTGAAAATGCCTTTGTTGGTTGTTATTCGAGTGCTTCTTCTCTCAAAATGGACACGAAATATACAACGGCATGTCGGGTGCCATTCCATAATAGCATGCCAAGTTTCATGAATTTTAGACGAGTTTTGGATTTGCTAGAATTTAAAAACAAAGTATCTCAACGTTTTGCCATCAATCAACAGCGCCATAGTGTTTGAAGTTCATTCCCATTTCTTGCATGGGACATAAGCATGCACCCAAGGACAAAGATTTGATTTTTCAACCAATTTATATGCACTGGATCATGTGCATGTAGTTGAAATTTGAATTATGCACATAAAATGCCTAGAAAACCCAGTAAATGTATAAACATGTCCAAATGAACCCCGAGAAATTGCAAAATTTAACACAACACTCCCGTTGTTCTGTGTTGACACTAGAAATTGTTTTAAGGCAATAAGAGGCAACGGGTATCATTTCGTCCCCGAAGGTGGGACATTCGTACCGAAACCATCAGGCTTGTTCTGAGAAGCTCTGGTTTGTGAGAAGCTTATACCCAAATCTACCCCAAATGGGACAAAAAAATTACCATGCCATGTCGATGCCGCTCCATGATAGCATGCCAAGTTCCATGAATTTCAGACGAGTTTTGGATTTACAAGAATATAAAAACCAGGAATCTCAATGTTTGCGGCCGAGTGACGGTGGTAGGGTGTTTGACATTCATTCTCATGTCTTGCATGGGACCTAAGCATGCAACCAAGGACAAAAAATTGATTTTTCAACCAACTTATATGCATTAGAGCATGTGCATGTTGTTTAGATTTGAGTTATGCACATAAATGCATCGAAAACCAAATTAGTGCGTAAAAATGTCCAAACGAACCCCGAAAAATCCCAAAAATTGACACAACACTCCTATTGTTCTAAGTTGACACTAGAAAAAAATTAAAGCAATAAGAGGCAGCGGATATCGTTTCGTCCCCAAAGGTGGGACGTTCCCTACCGAAACCATCAGGCTCGTTATGAGAACCTTTGGTTTGTGAGAAGCATATCCCCAAACCTTCCCCAAATGGGACAATATTTTTTCCACGACATGTTGATGCCGCTCCATGATAGCATGCCAAGTTTCGTGAAGTTCAGACGAGTTTTGGATTTACTAGAATTTAAAAATCAGGAATCTCAATGTTTGCCGCCTAGTGACGGTGGCAGGGTGTTTGACATTCATTTCCATTTCTTGCATGGGACCTAAGCATGCAACCAAGGACACAGATTTGAATTTTCAACCAATTTATATGCATTAGAGCATGTGCATGTAGTTCAAGTTTGAATTGTGATCATAAATGCATTTAAAACGCAATTGATGCATAAAAATGTCAAAACGAACCCCGAAAAATCCAAAAAATTGACACGACACTCCTATTGTTCTATGTTGACACTAGAAAAACTTTGAAAGCAATCAGAGCCAGCGTATATCGTTTCGTCCCCAAAGGTGGGACGTACCCTACCAAAAACATCAGGCTTTTTGTGAGAGCCTTTGGTTTGTGAGAAGAATATCCCCAAACCTGCCCCAAATGGGACAATATTTTTACCATGGCACCATGATAGCATGCCAAGTTTCATGAATTTCAGACAAGTTTTGGATTTACTAGAATTTAAAAACTAGGAATCTCAATGTTTGCGGCCGAGTGTTGGTGGCAGGGTGTTTGACATTCATTCCCATTTCTTGCATGGGACCTAAGCATGCAACCAAGGACACGGATTTCAATTTTCAACCAATTTATATGCATTAGAGTATGTGCATGTAGTAAAAATTTGAATTGTGCTCATAAATGCATTGAAAACGCAATTAATGCATAAAAATGTCCAAACGAACCCCAAAAATCCCAAAAATTGACACGGCATATTGTTATATGTTGACACTAGAAAATTTTTGAAAGCAATAAAAGGCAGCGGTATTGGTTCGTCCCCAAAGGTGGGACGTACCCTACCGAAACCATCAGGCTTGTTGTGAGAGCCTCTAGCTTGTGAGAAGCATATCCCCATACCTGCCCCCAAATGGGACAATATTTTTACCATGACATGTTTATGCTGCTCCATGATAGCATGCCAAGTTTCATGAATTTCCGACGAGTTTTGGATTTACTAGAATTTAAAAACCAGGAATCTCAATGTTTGTGGCCGAGTGACGGTGGCAGGGTGTTTGACATTCATTCCCATTTCTTGCATGGGACCTAAGCATGCAACCAAGGACACAGATTTGAATTTTCAACCAATTTATATGCATTAGAGCATGTGCATGTAGTTCAAATTTGAATTGTGCTCATAAATGCATTGAAAATGCAATTAATGCATGAAAATGTCAAAATGAACCCTGAAAAATCCCAAAAATTGACACAACAGTCGTGTTGTTCCATGTTGACACGAGAAACATTTTAAGGTAAGAAAGGCAATATATATCATTTCGTCCCCCAAGGTGGCACGTACCCTACTGAAACCATCAGGCTTGTTGTGAGAGAAGCTCTGGTTTGCGAGAAGCTTATACCCCACACCTACCCCAAATGGGACAACATTGCTACCAAGGCATGTCGCTGCCGTTCCATTATATCATGTCAAGTTCCATTATACAATGTTAGCAGCTGAGCGACATTGTCAAGGTGTTTGACATTGATTCTCATTTCTTGCATCTGACCTAAGATTGCAACCAAGGACAAACATTTCATTTTGCAACCTGTTTTTATGGACTGGAGCATGTGGTTCAGTATTGAATTGTGCACCTGAAATGCTTAGAAAACCAAGTTACCGTATAAAAATGTCCAAAGGAACCCTGAACAATTCCAGCACACATATAGTTGTATGTTCACTGCAAATAAAAGGTCTAGCAATTCAAATACCGTCCATTGCCATTATGACCCCATTCTGTAATTCAAATCAAAATTAAAAATCAAGTTGATCCCACACAGTTTATTATCCCCAACCGTGTGAAATACAGTACAAAATATCATGGAGCACCGTTGATGTATAGAATGAATATGGCTTACGCGAGAAGGTGTGTTGGCTACAGTTCACAGCCGGCGTGTCAATCACACTAACTCGCTCCCCAAATATCATTTCACTGTTCAGACGTTGCCAGTGAAAGATGGGGATGTGGACCCGCGTCATGAGGGCAACTTCGGCGGCCCACACCAGCGAGAGCGCGGACGCAGCCGCCCTGCGCGTGCTAACAAGGTGCTTGAGCACGGTAGCAATTTGCGACCGGGAGGCCATGGCAGCCCAAACGGCCGCTGTTGCTTCTCAGGTGGTGGCAGAAACATCTACCTCGGGGATACCAGCTGGGGAGAGCAGCACAGCAGCTATCCGTTCCACAGCAGTGGCCTTAGCCCTGATGGAGGCCGCCCACGACCATGTCGAGGCCGCCCACGCCCAGGTCATGGCGGTCACCGCACAAATCGAACAAAGCTTCTCCGACAACGGTCGGCAACCCACGGCCGAAGAGTTGGCAATCACCGAGAACGTTCGAGCAGCCGTTCGTTCCTCCGCCGCATTCGTTGTGACGACGGAGCCTGTCCAAGCCCCAATCGCGGCCGCCCACACCCAGCTCGTGGCGGCCTTTTCCAAAGAGATGGCGGACGTGGATGGCGAGATGCATGCCTAATATGGTGCGATGGATGTCATGGAGCTCCTTCCCCAGGAGACCGTTGGGCGCGAGCTGGACATGGAGGAGGTGGCGGAGATCGATGAGCACTAGCCGTAGTAGTACTCTTTGTTTCGTTTAATTAAGAGCGCCGGTCTTTAATTTGTTAGAGTAATGTTTAGGACAGCTATCTCTTCTTAATTGCTGAACTTGCTCAATTAAGAAGTGTGGGTGTGTTGTAGTCTCCTTTGTGTACCCAAATGATGCAATGACATGCATGAGCACTATAACCAGGGAAATTGGAACCAAAATTTTTGATGCTCAAACTCATCGCACACGGGTTAAGCTATCTGAACCATTTGTGATGTTCACATATCGTACACAGTTCTGAATAAGGGACCATGTCTGATGACACTTTGCGCGCTAGTTTTTCGCTGAAGCAATTCCAAATTTTCGGCTTCCGCGGAAATATCTACCTCCCCGCCCCTCCCCCTTACCAAAATCCACATTTCCCCTATTTCTGACTTCCTTTCCATGTTGAAACCTTCACTCCTTTCTTGTAGTGTCGCGTCCTCACCGGCGACCCTCTTCACACTGCTCGGCCTCGCCTATCCAGGCAGGTAATCCACACCAGAACCCCGTCCTCCTCCTTCCACATCCCACATGCCCCGACCGCCAGCGCGAGCGCGACAACTTCCACCCAAATCACCGACCCCTCCACCAAATTAGCGCCGTCCTAAGCCATGGTGCATGCAGTATAGACAGGAGTTCAAGGAGCATTTGGCAGAAGAGAAACAAATCGTGGACGCACGCGAGGACGAGGTCGTGATGGCAACCATTCTTGCCGACCCCCAGATCTTGGAGGAGCACCATGCCATTTGCTACCTACGCTGGTTAAGCATGCTCGGTTTACCCGTTGCGTGTGTTGCTTCTGCCTTTCCTTAACAAATTCTAGTGAATTGTGCTATCTAATTCTACCATGCAATCTCTTGCTCCTGTGTATATGTTCTATATGTCGTGCAGTGTGGTGCTCACTTATTAAATGTTTGGTTAATTAGTTGTCGTCTTCAGGTAACTGTTTGGCTCAATTATGCAAATGTGATGTTCAATTCTTCAGGCTGCAATTTTGTATTGTCTTCCATGTGAGAAATAAATTGAATTTATATTTACAAAATACATGAGAAACAACTACAATTGCTATATTTCCAAGTTGGCAAGCATGCTTGGTTTGGTTATACATTGTGCAATGTGGTGCCCAGTTAACGTTTGGTTCATTTGTGCTGTGGTGTTTAGTTAACTGTTTGGTTCAATTCTACAATGCGATGTTCAATAGTTGTGGGTGCATTCTGTTATTGTATACCATGTGAGAAGTAAATCGAATTTGGTTGTACTAAATACATGAGAAACAAGTACAATTGATATATTTCCAAGTTGTCAAGCATGCTTGGTTTGGCTATACATTGTGCAATGTGTTGCTATGTTAACGTTTGGTTCATTTGTGTTGTGGTGTTTAGTTAATTGTTTGGTTCAATTCTTCAATGTGATGTTCAATAGTTGTGGGTGCATTCTGTTATTGTATACCATGTGAGAACTAAATCGAATTTCATTGTACTAAATACATGAGAAACAAATACAATTGCTATATTTCCAGGTCGTTAAGCATGCTTGGTTCGGTTAACTATCTGATCTTCTATTAGGAGTATGTTACATTGTGCAATGTGGTGCTCGGTTAATGTTTGGTTCATTTGTTGTGGTGTTTAGTTAACTGCATTCTACAATGCAATGTCCAATTGTCATGGTTGGAATTTTGTATTGTAGTGCATGTGAGGAATAAATTGAATTTGGTTGCACTTAATACATGAGAAACATATACGAGTGCTATATTTCCTAGTTCTTAACCTTCCTAGGTTTGCATAAATGGTTTTCCATGTGGTTTGAATTAATCTGATCAATCTGCAATGTGCTTATTTTTCATCTACATATTTTACTAATAGCATGCGAACCCTTACTTAACCTGATGACTAATTGCCTTATATGTGTTGCAGGGAAACAATATAATGGGAAGCACTGAGGTTTACAATGGAGGTTAGCACGTGCATGGTCCATTGTCTAATAGCACATTATTGTGCAATTGGAGGAACCATTCTAGTACTTAGGTTTTTAACAATTTGGTCTTGCACGTGTAGGTCCTGCTGTCAGAGGTTTTAACCCACTGTTCGACCCTTTTTGCATATGGGGAAATGAGTTGTCCATGAATATCAATCAAGTCAAGAAACTCAGAAAGATTGTTAGGATAAAGAAATTGGCGACAAAAAACAACAAGATCTTTGTCTGCACAATAAAAAAGACACCAGTTCACTACAAGATAGTACAAACTATTATACCTTGCCTTTTTTATTCCTTTGCCCCATTTCCAATGTAGAGAAGATATTTATGCACATCCTTGTTTTCAGGCCTTTCCAAAGAAGTTCACTGATGATTACTTCTCAAACCACCTCTATGCTCAGGAGGCGAGGAAGGTTTTCCTGAAGAGGAGGAAGGATGGACGGTCAATCATCCACAGGCAGTAGCCTAAAGTTGCAAAGACCTTCAACATCAATGAAGGCTCAATATTCGCCTTCCGCTTCAGCAGTTTTCCCGATGAGATGCATCTGTCTATGTACCGTCTATGATGCTAGTTTCGAAAGGTCATGAGAAACTTGGTGCTACTGCTGTTGTGTAATGGGGTAGCTGAGTGCTGAAGCTATCATGTTGTACTCTGATGTATTTCAATTATGAAATCCTGCTTCTATGGGAATGAAATATATTATGTGTTTAATATGAATGTCAATTAGATTAATAAATGGATTATTAATAATAGGGCAATTTGCCCGCTAATGGCGAATTAGCCTATTAATTGGTTTTTGCTATTTGCAAACGGTTATCGAGAAAATACCGTGGGCGATGACCTAAGGCAACGCATACAATTTCTAGGAATAAACCATGTTGGATCGATGAACAATCACACACGACATTCTCTTCAAAACTGTTTGCGTTAGGCCACCTTGCGCAAACGTTTACTGCATAAAAACTGTGTGTGATGGATAGCCTTTGCCACACAGTTTCTTCTACGCACCGTGTGTGATGCATTCAATAATGCAAACAATAATTTTTTTAATATTGTGTGCGATGGGAACGCCATCACAAACGATTTAACAGGGAAAATTGGGTGTGATGTACCTACGAACGGAAACGTTTTCCTTGCAGCGAATGTGTGGGATGTATATACGAATGGAAACGTTTCGCAGGGACTGACTGTGTGGGATGTACTTCCCACCGGAAATGATTTCACCAATATAATTGTATTTTTTAGCACTACTATACGTATAACCGTATTTGGTCGCTCACCGGTCACACACGACCTCATTTTGCCGAGCATGTGTGCCAGGAGGGCATATCCCCGACGGTTAATGGTTCGTGTGGGAAGGACCCCCTAATCGCCCGCACTCACTAGACGACGATTCCAAATGCCGTCGCAGAAAGGGGTTTAAAACCGTTTGTATAACACCAACGCGTACCAGTGGCTTGTTAAAAACAAGATCAAAGACTGCCCAAATGACGATGTAGTTTGGGTCTTTCATCATAACTGCACCGACGAGGGAATATTGAATGGCCTCGACTGTCATCACAAACAGGGCATCACGAAACGATCACAGGTAGTGCAAAAATACTGTGCGACAAAAAGCACATGGAGGGCCCAGAAAACTCAACTAGATCCCGCTGCCTTTAAGCAGTGTGCGGCCCGGACTAAACGGATAGACCCTAGCGGGTCACCCGACCACCAGTTGATGGGCAGGAAAAATAAAACCTTCACGGGACATAGGTCCATTCTTGACGACCCCCTGACAAGCCCTATCCGGTACACGCTACTCAGCGCACAGACCCAACCCATAGCCTTCGAGCATGTTGGGTACTCCGGCAAGTAGCAAAAAGTGGAGAGGTCATCCTCACCACCACTCTAAAAAAATACTCTCTAGAGAGGGATGACTTTAACGTCCTCACGGTCTTCGAGGCCTTTTCTTCAAATAATCGGCGCAAAAGGGCACTCTGCGGCCTCGCCGAAGTCCCCCATGTTACTGCACTAAGCCCACGGAATGACACGGCAATAAACTTTACGGCCAAGTACGAACCAAAGGCTCGGTCAGTCTGAGAACCCACTACCTTAATACTAAACCCCATCGTGGACGGTTTTCAGCTTACCAAAGTGCTCATGGACAGCGACAGTGGGCTTAACCTTCTCTACGAAGACATGCTCGACAAAATGTAGATGGACAGATCATGCATCGAGCAAAGCAATACAACATTTCGAGGAATTATCCCCAGTCGAGAAGCACGATGCTTTGGGATAATCAAACTAGATGTGGTATTCGGCATGCTTGAAAACTATAGATCCGAAGAGCTGCTCTTTCATGTGGTCCCCTTCAAAAAGTGGGTACCACACCATCCTTGGACGGGATGCCTTCTCACGCATCCAAGCCATACCCCATTACGGGTATATGAAACATAAAATGCCCAGACCCACTGGAATCATCACAATTTCGAGCGATCCAGACAAAGCCCTTCACGCCAAAAACAAAACTGCATCCCTGGCCCTCGAGGCGTTATCCGAAGCCCTAGCGTCAGAGGAATTAACCACCCTATGGTACACAATGGATAGGGACGATGTGATTTTGGATAAGAGATCTAAATCCACCTCTTTCAAGCTAGATGTGGAAATAGTTAAATTTCAAGTGCACCCGACGGACCCTAACAAGACAGCATATATAGGAACACAGCTGGATCCGGCAGTGGACGCCGCTCTATGCACATTCTTATGAGAGAATTGGGATATTTTCTCCTGGCACCCTTTAGATATGCCCGGCATCCCACGCAGGCTGGCCGAACACAGTCTCAATATAATCAAGGGATTCAAACCCGTGAAGCAGACACTACGGCGATTCTCTGAACCCAAGCGTCAAGCCATGGGAGAAGAGCTAGCCAAGTTGCTAGAGGCTGGGTTTATTAGGGAAATCAAACATCCAGATTGGTTAGCCAACTTGGTCATTGTAACAAATAAGGAGAAATCCTGGCGCCTGGGCGTCGATTTCAAAGACCTCAACAAGGCTTGCCCTAAAGACCCCTTCCATTTCCACGCATCAACAAAATCATTGACGCAATTGCAGGACACGATTCTTTGTGTTTCCTTGACACCTATTCTGGATACCATCAGATTAAAATGAAGGAATCGGACCAGGCCGCAACCACGTTTATCACCCCTTATGGTCCTTTCTTGTTCAACACTATGTCATTCGGTCTCAAAAACGTTGGGGCTACTTACCAGCATATGATTCAAACATGCTTGGAAAAACAAACTGGCAAAACAGTCAAAGCATACGTGGATGACGTGGTCATTAAGAAAAAACGCGTCGAAACGCTGGTGGATCATCTTCGCCTCACCTTCGACAACCTCCGGACATATGACATATGGCTCAATCCGGAAAAATGTGTCTTCGGAGTCCCAGCTGGAAAATTGCTATGGTTCATTGTTTCCCATAGAGGAATTGAAGCAAACCCAGCCAAGATCCGAGCTCTGTCACAATTGGCTATACCAACAGACCTAAAGAAAGTACAAAACTAGCTGTGTGCGTGCCGGCCTTAAGCCCTTTTATCTCCAAATTGGGACAAAAAGCATTACCACTCTACAAACTACTATGACACACTGACAACTTTGAATGGACGGACGCTGCCACAGCCGGATTGGAAGAAATCATGGCCCTTCTCACATGCAACCCAATCCTAGATGCTCCAGGTGTTGGAGAGCCTATGTTATTATACATTTCGGCAACTAACCTAGTAGTTGATATGCTCGTCATCGAACGAGGGGAAGAGGGACATAAATTGCACACCCAAAAGTTAGTTTATTATGTATCGAAGGTCCTCACACCTTGCAAATCCCGATACCCCCATTACCAAAAGATAGCCTATACGGTCTTCATGGCGTCCTGAAAATTGCGACACTATTTTCAAGAGTGTTCGATCATGGCATTAGAAGTACCACTTTACGATATTATCAACAACAGGGACGCCACCGGCCGCATAGCTAAATGGGCCATCGAACTCTTAATGTTCGAAATAGTATACAAGCCACGCCGTGCCATTAAATCCCACGTGTTGGCCGACTTTGTCTCTGAATGGACGGAAGCCGAACTCCCTAAAGAGTACAGTTCATACTCCAATTGGATTATGTACTTAGACGGCTCCAAAATGTTGGTCGGACTGGGGTCTGGCATCATCCTAACATCTCCTACTGGGGAGACAGTCCGCTATGTATTACAAATTATGTATACGGACTCCAATAATGCAGCTAAATATGAGGCGCTTCTACATGGTCTTTGCATGGCTGTCTGCATGGGTATACAACGCCTGGAGCTGCATGGTGATTCAAACCTTGCAATATCCCAGGTCAATGGAGATTTCGACGCAAAGGACCCAAAAATGGCGGCATATCGAAACGATGTATTAAAAATATCAGATTGGTTCGAGGTACTTGAGTTTCACCATGTCGCTCGAGATAGTAACCAAGCAGCCGACATCCTTGCCCGCATGGGCGCTAAACGCGACCTCGTGCCACCTAATACTTATGGAATGGCATTCATGCCATCTGTAGTATGGCAGGGGGAAGAGCAAAGAAGCTAGTGCGGACCTAGTCACACCCCTAGTTGTCAAACACAATGCAGACACCGTCGGTGGTCCGAATATCAAAATAACACCCTCAGCTCATGAGATCATGGTTGTTATCGCTCCATGGACCGAACCATTCCTGGCCTGTCTTAATAGGCAAGAGCTCCCCGATGATGATAATGAAGCTCAGCGCATAGTTCGGCGCTCCAAATCCTTCAAAGTGCATAATGGTGAACTGTACAAAAAGAGCACTACCAGAGTCCTCCAAAGGTGTATCTACGAAGAGGAGAGAAGGCAACACTTGGCAGAAATACATGTTGTCCTGGGCGGTCATCACGCCGCAGCTCGAGCCCTCATAAGCAAGGCGCTCAGGACAAGTTTTTTCTGGCCTACGGCTCAAGCATATGCCCAAGACCTTGTCCAACGTTGTGTGGGCTGCCAGCTTTTCGCCAATCAAAGTCACATGCCTCCCACCTCACTAAGAACAATCCCCATTACTTGGCCCTTTGCGGTCTGGGGGCTTGATATGGTTGGTCCCCTTAAAGGGGGAAGCCACAAAAAGAAATACTTGCTGGTAATGGCCGATAAATTAACTAAATGGATAGAGGTCAATCCGGTAAAAACATCTGAGGTAGGGCCAGTGATTGACTTTATATCCAGCATAGTCCACCGTTATGGTGTCCCGCACAGTATCATCACTGATAATGGCTCCAATTTTACTGCTGATGAGTTGAAAACCTGGTGCGCTAAGTTGGGCATTAAACTCAACTATGCATCTGTATACCACCCTCAAACAAACGGCCAAGTCAAAAGGGCCAATGGTCTGATCATGAGTGGCATTAAGACCAAACTAGTGCGCTCTTTACGAGAATTAGACAAGCACTAGGTTGCGGAACCCGATTCTGTACTCTGGGGACTCCGGACTACGCCCAATCGAACGACCGGATACACACCCTTCTTTATGGTGTACGGCGAGAGGCCATACACAACAAGAAATACGTCAACCTGCGACCATCACTATTGGTCACTGAATGGTCATTGTTTTCCATTTCCGACCTTTTTTGACCAAAAACAGATGGTCAAAAGCTGGCCGTCGTAAACTGACGACCTTCTTCGAGATAAGGTCATGGGAGGCAATGACCAAAAAAAGGTCATGGATTCAACAACCTTCTATTTTGGTCGCTAGTTGTCTGCCCAGGCCAGGTCGGATCCGACGTGGCAATCTGACGTGGCAAAATTGCGACCAATTGAAAAGGTCGTTGTTAAGATTCAGCCTGGTCTAATTTGGTGTTTTACATGGGCCGAGCCCAACAATTCAGCATTTTATTTTTTTTCCTATTAATTTTGGTGAGCTACATGGTTCAGACCCAACATTATAGCCTTTTTATTTTTGGGTTGTAGCCTTTGTTTCTCTTTTTTTAATGCTACCCAATTGTCAAATTCTGGTCTGGGTCCCAAATGTGATGTTCTAGTTTGTGGGACCCTGCTGTCAAGGTCATGTTCTTCAATTTAAGTATGCCAATACAGAAAACAGACGCAATACTTCAAATAACAACAAGCAGTCTGCTATACCATATAACATACATACAAATGTGATCAGCATCAAGTTTACAATTAGATAACAAGCTCTAAAGTCTACAGTATATCACACGAGTATCACATGAGTCTATCACATGAGCCCTACAAGTTCTGCTACATCATATAACACACATACAAATAGGATCATCCTAAATGGCTCCAATGATCTAGAACTATGCTTTGACTTCTTTGTCCCAATGCTCGCGAAGAAACATGAAAGACCAGCATCTGCACGTTATAGAACAAAATGTTTAGGCATAAAATATAAGTAAATCTAACAACATATTTAATAGTAAATAAAAAAATAATGAAGGCCAATCCGTGTGCATAAATACCAGTAGAACATGCAAAAAGATGCATTGTTAGGAACTGAGAAATGTACCAATGGTGTGGTAGTGTTCCTGTAGTAGGGTCATCCCAGCTTGTCCCTACCCAAACGGCATGATGATCCGCTGATTGATGTACTGCTCCAGTGTCACTTCCGCTACCACTACTGGAAGAAGCTCAGCTCATCAATCATCTGCACACCAACAAACCAAGAAGATAGCCTATTTAGCCTACTGAAATAAACCCATCAATCAAAATCTTCTTTCTGAACATCAACATCAAATCAACAACACTGAATTAGCATGCATAAAAGGATAGATCTAATACAGGGTAGGTTTATGTGTATCAAAACAAACAAGAAAGGAATGACAATCTGTTTTAAGTACTTCGGGCTTGAGCCATTTTCGATACTAAAATCAATACATAACAGCCAACATTATGTGTGTACAACCAGTCAATAACTACTACAACCAGTCAACATTATGTGCGTACAACCAGCCAACATTATGTGTCTACAACCACTCAGTGATACACATGCGCCCACGTGAATGTGATGTGATCTGCCGAAAGAACTACAACCAGTCAATGCTGGCAGCACAGAACAAGATCCATGGACAACAACGAGGTATGTGTGTACTGTGATAATAATTATGTAGCACTGGAGCAAGACAATGTACAATCTGTCATCATCAAGCTCAAGGAATCATTCTAGCTAGTACCAGATCGACAACAACAACATGAGAGGAGAAGAAGCTCCCTAGCATGGAACAAAACGGGATCAAGAGCATATCACAAAATTATGAACTGAAATCAAACACAAGCGACTCCGAATTACTCATTTAGATTGTACATGATAATGAGACGCTGACATGATATGACAAACAGTACCGGTAGAATGCAACTGGATGTTGCTTGCATACCACCATTGTGCCACAGGTCCTCCAGGGATATGTTGTTCACCTTATCACCACCTTCCTACATGCCACACACACACAGTGCAAGTTAGATTACGTACAGACAGATTGTGCTTCTAACGCATGCATACCACTAACAGAGACCATGGTGTTCTAGGATGATGCAGAGTCCATCAAACTAATCAATACCATATATGATGCATAGTCCTCCGGATGATGGAATACCTTTCAAAGTGAGGCATCCTTCGAATACTAGGTTGTTATGCTATATAAAATAGCATTAAAAACCTAAGGTAATCATCCTAATTGAGGCAGCAGGGAAAAGGACATGTGAGCAGGGCATGTACGCACATTTTCGAAAGAATGACCAGAGCCAACTAAAATATTTGAGCATTAAAACTTGTGGGAAATTTGGTAAATCAAATGAATAGGGCGTTTATGCACATTTTGCTCTACCAGTAGTCCAGTACCAGTAGAAAGACAATAGATCGACAATATCATTTAAAAAACATTGTTGTAAGGTTGTTGTTAGCTTTCTGCTCTGATTCAAGTTAACTTGGCACCTGTAAGATTTTTAAACACGTACTCTGGCTTCACACTTACTTGGGAGTAACCCATGAGATGATGAATACCCCTAGACAAATAATGCTTGGGCTTACCATAGACAATACCCTTGGGCACTTGCCTCTTCCTGCCACCACGCTTTACACGGATACGGTAGACCACATACCCCTAGACACAAGGAACATATGGTAAGCAAAGGGAATCAATTATATCATGGAGAAAGGAGTGCAGAATAAGATAGCTGCACAAATTGAAGCAACAAAAATTACAAACAAAGACATGCATCAGTTATTGGACCAAAAGCCATAAGCTATGCAGTAATGCTTAATGGACAATTAACATTTCACTAAAGCATCCAGCACAAGCAATTGAACCCTCGAATCATAAATCCAATCTATAAACCGAAGGAACTAACTTTCAATATGTTCAATGAACATGCTTCAGCTTGCAAGGCTTGCATAAAAACAAGCATTCAACAATGAAACAAGGCAATCATTTAGACATAAATGATGCACTTAACTATGTCTGTAGTACATAAGTTTCAGATTACAAACTGAATAGCATGGTCCAAATTACTACTCAAAAACAACCAGGCAATGAACACAAGCAGTTAGAACTTGTAAAATTGGTAGATAACACAAGAGACAACCAGATAATGCCTCGTCATGTATTTTACAAATATGTGTACGTGCCATCATGACTGGAGTAAGTTCAGATCTGTTCCAAAAGACCAAGTGCAGTTTATCGCAGAAACATGGACTAGAACTTCCATCACCTAAAACTAAACCTAGGTTTGATGGGATAGAAAAGACACATTTCCCCCGAATAACGAACAACCAGAAATACAGACGAAGAAAACTAGTCGACCTAGGCCAGCAATCATAGACATACATGTACAAATACCTTGCTACTTTATTTGACTTGCTATTTAGTTCAGTTTGCCTCACTCAGCTGAAATGATGAATCCGGCAGGCATGCGACAGCAACTCATCAGCCACCATGATTCTCCCTTGAGGCGTGAACATATACGGTATATCTTCCCTCATGACCCTACAGAGACAGCAGTAGAAGACATGAACAGATAACTCTGAGCAAAATGTGATGACACAAGAATCATGACAGTGTTAAAAAGATTGGTACTTCTACATAGAACAAAAAATCAATGAAATTGCCATGAAGTATCATTCTACTCTATCACAGGGAGCAGCACTAGCACAAGATACCAAGTGAGATATGAATGTGTTACAATAAAGCATGAGTTGTATCCCTTTTCATAATTAGCTACTGAATCAGATACCCACTATACAACACAATGATAGAATTTGTATACAACAGTTTCTCCACGAAGTATCATCCTACCCAGTATCTAGAATTTAGCATCAGGGAAGCCAATGATTGTAGTCAGACACCCTGACATGACAAGCGACCCTAATTGTACAACAAGTCAAGTCAAACAGACACAATAACACGGCATCACCAATCATGTCAACCCTCACCAAACTGAATCCTACTGAGACGAGCCAACAGAACAACACCAGGAAAGTAAAAAAATATGCGATACGCCAACGACGACGGAAGAATCCGATGGACTCACCTGTTCCCCCATGGGCATGACAAGCCTGGTGTCACACTCGCGGCTGCGCCTGATGCAGTGCAGCCACCAGCGGGCGTGCAGGGTGAGGTTGATCTACGTGCCATGATGTACCTCTCCAAAGTGCTTTTCAGGAGATGTGAGGCACTAGACAGCAATCTTGATCATCCTTGCAAACTAGTTGATGTTGTACTGCTTCATGTCCTGCAACAACAACAACAGCAACAAGAACAAGCGCTTTAGTTCACCAGTTCGTCCATGAATCGGATACTTGACAGATATACTATATATTGCTACTATTAGTTAGACACAAAAAGAGGTGATAATTAATAAACTTCTTCCATGTCGCTGCCATGTTGTTCCTTGTAGCACCAGCACATGGCGGCGAGCTGCGGCTTGCTCCCGATGCTCATGATCCGGACGACATCACCGCCGTGCGGCTGCTTCTTCCTCCTGATGGCCTCCGCTAGCTGCGTGGCCTCTAGCTTCGCCATGTCCATGTCCATGCTCTCCTCCGCGCATCGGTACGACCTCACCAGGCTCACCAGCAGTTGCTGCAACCAAGAAGCAGGCACTATCGCCATGCTAAGCAAGCACCAAGAAGCCAGGAACGTTACACATACTATGCTGTAATGGATTATTGAGTCACCTTCCTAAGCGGTTCTTGGAACGCGGAGCAGGCGGCGACGTCCTCCTCCAGGGAGGATCCATGGAGGGACCAGTACGTGCGGCGGATGGTGATGAGGTGGTCCGGCATGGCGCCGCAGGCGGCCTCGATGAGCACCCACACATCCCTGTCGTCCCTAGGCGGCCTCCATCCCCGCGAGCGGCCGCGGCAGGGGCAGCCTGCCCGGCAGCACGAGCCGCTTCGACAGCTTGAGCCCGTCCTCCATCGCGCGCGTGAAGTCCTCCATGGGGAACTGGCACGGGTGGTGCCCACGCACCACTGCCGCTTAGGGTTTCGACGGGTTGGGGACATGGGAACGGGAGGGGAGGGAGGCAATGGGTGGTGCGGCAGCGAGAGGAGGCGAGGCGGGAAGGGGAGAGGAAGGCGGCGAGGCGGCGGATCTGGATCTGTAGCAGGGTGGGGAGACGGCTACAAGGGAGTGCTAGGCTTTGCGTGCGGGGCTGTGGGCGAGATGGTGAGAGGGTGAGGGAGTTTCTTTTTTTGAGACAAAGAGCGGGGTGAGGGAGAAAGGGATGCCGTCGGATCCAGGAGCATCCGACGGTGTTGAGTCACGATCCGCGTGATGTGCTCATGGACCAATCAGAACCCAGCACACGTTATGACCATCTAAATTGGTCGTAATCGGCTAAAAATAAGGTGTTGAATCATTTAAATAGTTTTATGATATGAGAAACTCAAAAAAATAAAAACATTCTCATTGTGTCAGCAAATGTGACCTAGTTTTTTTTAGGAAAACTAACAAACTTGGAATTAGAATAAGACAAACATCTTTAAATCAGAAATGAGTTTTTAAGAAAAAAATCATTTTCTATTTTCAAAGTGACAAAATTCTTTTTTTGTGAAGAATCTACCAAATATTTGTTTCAAAATGGTACCACACAATTTTCCAAAACTATAAGACAACATTTTATGTACAGTTGACGAAATCTTAACATGTAAAATGCTTTCGATCCACCTCTTATCAAAAAGACAATTTATGTTTCAAAAAAGAATATACCTGAGCATTATTTTTTTCTACTTTTTCAGATGAAAATTTCAAAAAAAATAATCCTGTATTGTGCAAAAGGGTGCATTTCGGAATGGCAAACAATGTTGCCTTAGGAAGTTTTCATTTTCTTGGGACGAAAAAATCATTTTCCAATTTTCGAGTGACCAGAATAAGGTTTTTTTTGGAAGGACCTACCAAATAATTGTTGCAAAATTGGACGAAATCAATTTTCTAAAATACTTGGCCATATTTAATGCACAATTGACCAAATGGTTGGGTGTCAAAAGCTCTTATCCACCTCTCGTGAAACAGACAAATTTCTGCTGATTCAGCATGAAACGGGTCAAGCTTAAACTGCAGCTGCTTCATAGGTACTTAAGCATCTATTTAATCAGAGAAACACCAAAAAATTTCCAAGATTCAACCACTAGCTAGGAACGGTCATTCCCGCTATTTGGACCACATTTTGAAATGGGCATGAAAAATTCAAAAAAAATCAAAAAATTGGAAAACCTTCGCATTATGTCATTATATGTGGCCAAGTTACTAGGAAAAATAATTGGGACATTTACACCTGTGCCCCTAACTCGAACCCACTACTCAGATTTGCCCCTAATTTTCAGGTATGCTCAGTTTTGCCCCTCTGCCATTAGTGTCACTTATAGAAATGCCCTTCCGAGCCGTTACCGTCCAGTCAAAGGGCGTTGACCGCTATCTGGGTGTTTGTTGGACATTTTGCCCTTGTCTCTATGTGCTACTTACATGCGGGACCCACTTTGAAAAAACAAAAGGAAAAAACTCTTTCTCTCACCCCTCTCTTTATACCACTCAGGTCAACCAAAAAAATATGAAGTTTAGACCAGTCAGGTCAAATTAGACTTTGGGGGCCCACATTTCATTGTCTCTTAATATGTTTTAACTGTTTAGGGCCCAAGAGTCAACGGCCCACTTAACAAGGGCGTGTTAGTCTAAAAAAAATTTTAACCACGGCACACTAAACTCCGGCGTGTGCTGAAGGCACGACGGCGACGTGCGGGATGATGCCAGAGTGGCTCGGGGCTGCAGAGGAGGCCTGCGATGCTGCGGCGGAAGGCCGAAGTGAGCTGAGGTCGCCGGAGCGTGTAGGATGGTCGGAAGAACATGCAGCAGTGAGCTCAAGCAGCGGCGGCGGCTGGCAGGGCATGGCGCGAGATGGTCAGAGGGTGCGAGGGCTCGGAAAAAAGGCGCAAAAGGAGCATATGCTCACCTGCAACATGACAGGGTGGTCACGAACGACGGGGAGATTTTACAGCGGCGGCTTGGCCCTCGGCGGTGGCTGCCGGAGCATGCAATCGGGAGACACGAACGACACGGGCTCAATACTCGAATCCCTCGCGCCATGAGCATTCAATCAGGCTCCTGCTCATTTCCCCTCAACCAACTTGGGTCTTATCCCTCTCCTTCCTCATCTCTGGCGATGAGCGCTGCCGGCCATCCGAGGTCGATGCCGTCGCTTCCGGCGTGGCCTCTCCAAATCTTGGCGGTAAGATCCCCTTCTAGAGCTTCTTCTTCCTTTGCGCTAGTCAATTTTGTGTTTAGTAGGTCCCCAGTGAGCTCCCCGCGACAACCGTCACCGTCCACCGCTGGACTCTGTCGGGGACTGGATCAAGTGGCCTCTTGTGCACCCAACTGGCGCGAATCGACGCGCGATGGTGAGCGCAGCACTACCACTCTAGCGAGCCTGCTACTGGAAACTGCCGTGTGTTACTGATCAACACCGCCGGTGTTCCCAGCATGCCGGAGTTGAGAGCGAGAGAGAGATAGGGAGGTAAGAGAGAGAATAGAGTTTATATATTTATTTTTTAATTTTTTGGTTGACCCCACGTGTAAGTGATCCAAACAGAGGGATGAGAGAAAAGAGTTTTTTGCCTTTTGTTTTATTTTTTTCCAGGGGCAAAAATGTCCAGTAGACGCCTAGAAAACGGTCAACGCCCTTTGACTGGACGGTAACGGCTCGGAGGGGTATTTCTATAAGTGGCACTAACGGCAGAGGGGCAAAACTGAGCATACCCAAAAATTAGGGGCAAAACTGAGTAGTGGGTTCGAGTTAGGGGCAGAACTGGAATTGGCCCAAAATAATAAACTTGTAATACGATAATTGTTTTTAAAAAGTGTTCTCTGAAACGAGCTATCATGTGTGGAGATCAATGGCTTTCAAGCCAAATGATCAATCTTATGGCCACATTCATGGCACGGTTGTTCAAATGATCTCATATTATGCACAAGGGTGCATATTGGAATGGAAAACAATGTTTCCTAAGGAAGTTTTCATTTCTTTGGACGAAAAAATCATTTTCCATTTTTTAAGTGCCCAAAATGAGGTTTTTCTATGAAGAACCTACCAAATAATTGTTGCAAAATTGGACCAAATCAATTTTCTAAAATACTAGGCCATATTTAATGCACAATTGACCAAACGGTTGGGTGTCAAAAGGTTTTATCCACCTCTTGTGAAAAAGACAAATTTCCCCTGATTCAATAGGAAACAGGTCAAATTTGAACTGCAGCTGCCTCATAGTTTTCTCTTTATTTTTTACAAAAATCATTTCTAGGTACATAAGTATCTATTTAATTAAGGAAACACCAAAAAATACAAGATTCAACCACTAGCTTGGAATGGTCATTCCCGCCGTTTTGACGGCATTTTGAACCAGGCATAAAAAAATAAAAAAAATAAAAAAAATTAGAAAACCTTCACATTGTTCAATTTTATGTGACCGAGTTACCAGGGAAAACAATAAATTTGTAATACGGAAATTATTTAAAAAAAGTGTTCTCAGAAATGAGCTATCATGTGTGAAGATTCATGGCTTTCAAGCCAAATGATCAATCTTATGGCCACATTCATGGCATAGTTTGTTCAAATGATCTCATATTGTGCACAAGGGTGTATCTTGGAATGGTAAACAAAATTGCCTAAGGGAGTTTTCATTTTCTTCGGATGAAAAATTCATTTTCAATTTTTTGAATGCCCAAAATGAGTTTTTTGTGAAGGATCTACCATATATTAATCGCAAATTTGGACCAAATCAATTTTGTAAAATACTAGGCCATATTTAATGCACAATTGACCAAATAGTTGGATGTCAAAAGTTTTGAACCACCTCTGGTGAAGAAGACAAATTTCCACCAATTTAGTAGGAAGTGGGTCAAATTTGAACTGCAGCTACCTCATAGTTTGCTCTTTATTTTTTCCAAAAATCATTTCTAGGTACATAAGTATCTATTTAATTAGAGAAACACCAAAAAAATTCCAAGATTCAACCACTAGCGAGGAATGGTCATTCCCGTCGTTTTGACCGCATTTTGAAACGGGCATAAAATATTTAAAAATATTAAAAAAAAATTAAAACGTTCGCATTGTGTCATTATATGTGACCAAGTTACCAGGAAAAATTATAAACTTGTAGTACGACAATTCTTTTGAAAAAATGTTGTCAGAAATGAGCTATCATGTGTGAAGATTCTTGGCTTTCAAGCCAAATGATCAATCTTATGGCTACATTCATGGCATAGTTTGTTCAAATGATCTCATATTTTGCACATGGGTGTATCTTGGAATGGCAAACAATATTGCCTAAGGGTGTTTTCATTTTCTTTGGACGAAAAATTCATTTTCCATTCTTTGAATGCCCAAAATGATTTTTTTCTGAAGGAACTACCATATATTTGTCGCAAAATTGGACCAAATCAATTTTGTAAAATACTAGGCATGGTTGGAAGTCAAAAGTTTAGGACCACTTCTGGTGAAAAGACAAATTTCCGCCAATTCAGTAGGAAGTGGGTCAAATTTGAACTGCAGCTGCCTCATAGTTTGCTCTTTATTTTTTCCAAAAATCATTTCTAGGTACATAAGTATCTATTTAATCAGAGAAACACCGAAAGAATTCCAAGATCCAAGAACTAGCTAGGAATGGTCATTCCCTCCGTTTTGATCGCATTTTGAAATGGGCATAAAAAATTAAAAAAAAAATTTGAAAACCTTCACAGTGTGTCATTATATGTGACCAAGTTACCAGTAAAAATAATAAACTTGTAATACGGCCATTCTTTCAAAAATGTTCTTAGAAATGAGCTATCATGTGTGAAAATTCATGGCTTTCAAGCGAGATGATCAATCTTATGGCCACATTCATGGCACAGCTTGTTAAACTGATCTCATATTGTGTACAAAGGTGCATCTTGGAATGACGAACAATCTTGGCTAAGGAAGTTTTCATTTTCTTTGCACGAAAAATACATTTTCTCCATTTTTCGAGTGCTCAAAATGAGTTTTCTTTGCATGTCTAGTGGGTTGGTATCTCCCCAGATACGTTCTAGGAAGAAAGTGACAACAGAAGAATCTCACGACGAGACCAAACTATTCTCAAACATGAATTAGCACCCAAGTGTTTGATTAGCGGTACGGGAAATGCACAAGACCAATGGGCGTGAGTTTTGGTTGAGGATGATCATCTACTAAGAAGAGTTTCTTCACAAATTCTTAGCTCAAATGGAGGATCCTAGGTGGCACTTGCTTTACAAAGTATCACACTGGACAGAAATATGAATGTTGAGGCTGGGCTCAAAATAATGAATGGATTGAGCTGAAATTTGGTGGAGGGTGGTTATTTAGGCACAGAAAAGCATTGTAGAAAATTGACACCATTTGGACATGCCAAAGTGGTACTTCCTTCACAATGCTCTTCTCTAGACAGAAACTTGGAGAAATTAGTGAGAGAAATTCGATAAATGAAATGAGCTCAAATTTATTGTAGGTAAGTTACATAGGTATGGTCATGCCCTGGAAAATTGGCAGCAATTATGCATCAATATAAAATGTAGTTGCTTCACAAAATGAAAATATTACTAGAAACAAAGATTGGATCGTGAGCTCTCATGAATTGTTATATGGGGCTAAAATTTTGTGGAGAGCTATGATATGGGCATATATAAGATGTGGCAAAAATTCATATCATTAGGATATGCATAGCTAGTACTTCCTTCACAAAGCTTCTAACTAAATGAAAACTTTGGAAATTTGCCGAGGAAGATTTACTGGGAAAATGGAGCTGAATTTTGTCATGAGGCAATGATTTGGATGGGAAAGATTGCCCAAAAATTTTGAGGGCAATCGAGAATATATAAATAACATTTCCTTCACAAAGTAAAGTTCTGAACAGAATAGGAAAATGAATATTGTTGAATTATTTTTGAAATAGGCAAGGAAGGTTTTTGAAATATTTGATGAAGATATGATCCAAAGAATTTATGAGAATTTTTTGGGAATTTTGGGAATAACAGAAATATAGTTTGCTTCACAAACTAGGGGAAAAATTGACACATGGACATGACACATAGGCAAAACTGATGAGATGGTACCTAGTCTTTGCAACCCACCACAATTTACAAGGCTATGACCATCTATATTGGTCGTTATCAGCTAGAAAATAAGGCAGCGGACCAGCGCTGTTTGCTTAATGACCATTTCGTGTAAGGAAATTATGACCTTTCTGACCAAAATGGTCGCAATGGTTTAGGGTTTGGAGCCCCCCGAACAGCTTTTGACCAATTGGTCTCAAATGGTCATAGATTTATGACCAATTCTTCCAAGGTCACTGATAGAAGGTCACAAGTTGACATATTTCTTGTAGTGGTATTGCCCTGCGACACTATTCATGACTCGCCTAGAGTGCGCATGTACGAAGAGAGAGAAGCCGAATTAGATCGGCAGGATGACCTAGACGAACTCGACGAGGAGCATGATATTGCTAAGGCTCGTTCTGCATTTTATCAACAACAGGCCACGCGTTACCAAAGCAAAGAAGTGCGGGATAAGACATACAATGTTGGAGAACTTGTTTTATGTCTCCTAGAAAAGAAAAAGGACAAGCTCAAACCCAAATGGGAGGGGCCCTTCATCATATATGAAGTCCTTAATGGAGGTGCCTATCGCCTTCGCAATGCAGCGGATAATTGCCTTGAGCCGAACCCATGGAACGCTGCCCGGCTCCAAAGATTCTACGCATAGTTTGGCCTCCTTAGGTTTCACTTTGACTAGGTTTTTTTCCTATCTCTCTCCCTTTTTGATTTTTTTCCTTTTCCTTCAAAATATATGTTCGGATCAACCGCATTATTCAGGGTACACATCTTTAAATGTATACACCCCACCGTACATGGGGGCTCCATTAATGAAGCATGTTATTAAAAAGCTTATAAGCTTCCTTTGTCCATGTCGGTTGTTTATGTACAACTTTTTCCATTTTATGCACCTCTATGACTTAAGTTCTTGCCAAGCTGGATTGCCTTGCTCCTGTGTTTATACCCTATGTTTCCGATTGTTCGGCTAGGGTGTAAAGGGAGTACCTCCGCGATTGTTATAACCGGGTTATCCGGATCTGTACCTCAGACGGGTGAAGCCGAAAGCTGGCATTCTTAAGGGAATAATTGGCCGGCAAGTAAATGACAGGCTGTTTTTTTGAACAAATATGGAATTGGCTGCCTGTAATTCGGATAAAAGCCTAGGCATGCATAATTTAGTATGCCAACCCAAGGAAAGGAAGCCCTAACGGAACTACTTTCCTTGAAAGATGTTTCTTACGTTAAATAGTAACATAACATTCTCCCAGAACACATTTTTGTCTGTTCGAGCAATATGACCGGATTGCCTGGTTTCCGGAGATACTAAATGTTTCTTAGTTAAACATTGTATACGGAAACACTCCAACTTCTTGGTTCGGAGGTGGAAGCCGAAGGTCTGCGATGACAAATTTTTACAAGTTTGGTCATAATGTATATTGATACATAGAATCGAACGCCTACTCTCTTTCTATACCATCTATAATGCTATCCAGATTACAATCCTCTTGCGAATATTTTGTTGCTTTCCTTACTTGGTCATATACCAAGCTTACAGGAATTTCCTTCCCATCCGGTCCCTGAGGTCTAACTCGGGCAATATGATCCGGATCGAGTCCGGTGTAGAGTGTCTTCACCATGGCCCACGCCTCTCACGCACCTTCACAGCATGTGGACTCTTCCATAGCTCGAAGCGATGCCGAGCACCCTTGGACTGGCTGACAACCCCTCCATACTTTCTGAAGAGGCATTGGATGGCCATAAGGCTTTGGCCATATTCTTCATGGCTTTCCGGGCACGCTCGTGCAGCTTTGACAATTCCTTTAGAATGTCTCTTTGAAGCCGGGACACTTCCTCTTCTTGGCGGCCGGTTAATAGACCAGTACAAACCGAATTGTAACATTCAATATTATATGATTATATAAATACTCTGGATGGTTCAAAGGTCATACCGAATATGCCGCCCTTCAGCTTTTGGTTCTCCTGTTGCGCATCCAAGAGTTGAGCCTTTAAGCTCTTTATCTCTTCGGCCTGCTTCTTCACTTCCTCTTCTAGTTTTTTATCTTTTCCCCCAGACATTGGGGCACTCTTCATTTCTTCAAGCTCCATGAAAGCAGCATTTAACTGTATCCGGCTTGTTTTGAGCTCCTGGGACAATGCGCTATTTATCTCCTTGAGGACCTGTGGTCATAAACGATCCTCAAATCGGTTAGTTCTTGTCGCTTTAAGTCTCGAGGGCTATTGGTATCTATATATTAAAATTGCATAAATTTTCACCTGTATATCCTTTGAGAACAGGCGAGTAACTTCAGTAAGTCCGTCCCGGGTGATACGTCTCCAACGTATCTATAATTTTTGATGGTTCCATGCTATTATATTATCTGTTTTGGATGTTTAATGGGCTTTACTATACACTTATATATTATTTTTGGGATTAACCTATTAACCGGAGGCCCAGCCCAAATTGCCGTTTTTCGCCTATTTCAGTGTTTCGCAGAAAAGGAATATCAAACGGAGTCCAAAAGGAATGAAACCTTTGGGAGAGTTATTTTTGGAACAAACGCAATCCAAGAGACTTGGAGTAGACGTCAGGGAAGCAACAAGGTGGCCACGAGGGTCCGGGGCGCGCCCTACCCCCCTGGGCACGCCCCCACCCTGGTGGGCCCCTCGTGGCTCCCCAGACCAACTTCTCTCACCTATATATATCCATATACCCCGAAAACATCCGGGACCACAATCGATCGGGAGTTCCGCCGCCGCAAGCCTCTTTAAGCACTAAAATCCAATCGGGACCCTGTTCCGGCAACCTGCTGGAGGAGGTGATCCCTCACCGGTGGCCATCTTCATCATCCCGACGCTCTCCATGACGAGGAGGGAATAGTTCACCCTCGGGGCTGAGGTTATGTACCAGTAGCTATGTTTTTGATCTCTCTCTCTCGTGTTCTTGATTTGGCACGATCTTGATGTATCGCGAGCTTTGTTATTAGTTGGATCTTATGATGTTTCTCCCCCTCTACTCTCTTGTAATGGATTGAGTTTTCCCTTTGAAGTTATCTTATCGGATTGAGTCTTTAAGGATTTGAGAACACTTGATGTATGTCTTGCATGTGCTAATCTGTGGTGACAATGGGATATCACGTGATCTACTTGATGTATGTTCTGGTGATCAACTTGCGGGTTCATTAACCTTGTGAACTTATGCATAGGGGTTGGCACACGTTTTCATCTTGACTCTTCGGTAGAAACTTTAGGGCACTCTTCGAAGTACTTTGTGTTGGTTGAATAGATGTATCTAAGATTGTGTAATGCATATCGTATAATCATGCCCACGGATACTTGAGGTGACATTGGAGTATCTAGGTGACATTAGGGTTTGGTTGATTTGTGTCTTAAGGTGTTATTCTAGTACGAACTCTATGATAGATCGAACGGAAAGAATAGCTTCGTGTTATTTTACTACGGACTCTTGAATAGATCGATCAGAAAGGATAGCTTTGAGGTGGTTTCGTACCCTACAATAATCTCTTCGTTTGTTCTCCGCTATTAGTTACATTGGAGTGACTCTTTGTGGCATGTTGAGGGATAGTTATATGATCCAATTATGTTATTATTGTTGAGAGAACTTGCACTAGTGAAAGTATGAACCTTAGGCATTGTTTCCTAGCATTGCAATACCGTTTGTGCTCACTGTTATCATTAGTTACCTTGCTATTTTTATAATTTCAGATTACAAAAACCTATATCTACCATCCATATTGCACTTGTATCACCATCTCTTCGCCGAACTAGTGCACCTATACAATTTACCATTGTATTGGGTGTGTAGGGGACACAAGAGACTCTTTGTTATTTGGTTGCACGGTTGTTTGAGAGAGACCATCTACATCCTACGCCTACCACGGATGGATAAACCTTAGGTCATCCACTCGAGAGAAATTTGCTACTGTCCTACAAACCTCTGCACTTGGAGGCCTAACAACATCTACAAGACGAAGGTTCCGTAGTATACATCACCGGGCAGCTCAGATATACGCGTCCACAGTGTTGAGAGCGGTAAATTCTTGCTCCGAAAAGGCCAGGGCGCGCAGGGTCTCTTTTAAGCAACGGTGATTCATCGCTTCTCCACCTCGGAGTTAGTAACGGATACTTCATCCGGATCTCCTTGATGTGGATGAGTCGGTGCCACCCCTGTATGCACCCTCATCCTAGTTAACGAGTTCGGCACCGCATTCGCTGCGGCTCGACTTGTTGGGATCTTTGGTACGGTTCGCCATATACCTTTCCTGAGATGATAGAAGGAGGAGGAAAATGACGATTCGGCTTTATTCTTAGACATGAAGTAACGAATATACCTCTTTGATGATGGAGCAGGCTCAGCGGTGCTTCCGGTCCCCTTTTGTTTCACGCTCACCCCACGAAGCAGCCGTTTTCCTTTTCACTACCCGTGATTGGGTACGGCTCGCTGAGCGCCGATCCTGTGCAACACGGTCAAGTACGGAGGGTAAGTTATGAGCGGAAGTGTTCCCCTTTTTAGATGATTTCCGAACACTTACCTTAACAAAGGGACAGAGATCATGGTAATCGGCCATAATTGTTACCCCCGAGCCGTCAAGGCTCACCTGGTAGTAAACTCCGTCTTCAAATTCTACAAATATAAGTGGATCCTCATGAAATCCGGGGTCTTCATGGAGAGCATGGTCCTTTGTTTGAGGAGGGGGCAATAGATATTCTCGACTACCTTCTTCCATGACTATTTTGAAGCAACCAGAGTATTTAGCTAATGCATCCCAATAATAATAAAAAGTGTTGAATGACTAAACTTACCCGGTCAACGGGGTTGTACATGGAGAAACTTTCTCGACAATTTAAACAGGTGAAGTCATCTTCTTCTCCCTTATAAAGGTCCACCAGCATGGCAGCCAATGCGGTTTGGTTATTCGTACCCTTTCGTGTATAGCAAGATGGGTCGTCCTCCCCATTATAGGTCCATAAAGGAGCCACTCTGGATTGAAGAGGCTAGATACATCGCTTAGCGGAATGGACATAACTTCAGCGATGGAGAGTCTGGAATGGGTCAACAATCTCACCTTGCTGACCAATCTCATCACTTTCGCACTATACTCTTGTCCGGAGGACTTGGGGCGCCAGCTGAATAGCTTCTTCAAGGGAGCGCTGGAGAAAAATTTGGGAAGTCCACGCTGAACAGGGTCCGGAAGAGGAACATCCTCAATGTAAAACCATTCCGAAGACCATTCTCTGGACCCTCTCTTTGGAGTCCCGACTAGGTAACCAGATCCGGCTATGGGCCATACTTCGGCGCTGCCCACTTCAAATATAGACACTCCGCCCTGGTGGCGGGGGACAAGGCAAAAGAACTTTTTCCATAGTTCTAAATGAGCCTCGCAGCCTAAAAATAATTCACAGAGGGCAACAAAGCCTGAGATGTGTAGAATGGAACCTGGTGTGAGGTTGTGCAGCTAGATCCCGTAATATTCCAATAGACCCCTGAGGAAGGGGTGGACTGGGAATCCTACGCCCCTCACAAGGAATGAGACGAAGCACACCCTCCCCCCTTAGCTGGGGTTGGGGAGATTCTCCGCTAATGCACCATCGCCCGTAGAAGTTAATCCTACCCGTACGGAGACTAGATCCATGGAGGAGATATCCTTGCATCTGGAGACGATTGAGCTGAAGAAGGATACATAACAACTTTGGCAATCCCCCTCTTGAGGGCCATGAGGACACGAGGAGGAGCCAGGGACACTAGCCATGGTTTCAGTTTTTTTTCGTGGTTCGCTCTGTTGCTCTTGGGGCGATGTGGGATGGCATTTGGGGATCTAACCTCGTTATATAAGCGCCATCCGTGCCTATTAAAAGGGTAAAAATATAAAGCTAACGGACTGTTCGCATTCGCTAAGACGCGTGGAAATCTAGGCGGCGGCAGGAAGGAATGATAAAGACTGGACACAGCAGTCGATGGCGGACTATTGTCAATCCGGAGTATGGTGGAGAACCCGCCTTGCAAAGCCGAAGACTTATATCTGCATACTACATCGTCATTGAAGGCAAGTTCGGGGGATACTGAGGGAGTCCTGGATTCAGGGGTCCTCAGGTGTCTGGTGTAGGAGTACGAGCCGAGTTGGATGGGCCGTGCAAGATCAAGCTGAAGACCATCATCCGTGTCTGGTGGGACTTCTCCATACGTGAACGGCAAGATTATAGTCCGGGTGTATCGTTTCCTTCCCTGATGAACCGACCTTGTACAAACCCTAGGCCCCTCTGGTGTGTATATAAACATGAGGGATTAGTCCGTAGAGGCTATCCTCATTACGAGCATCAGAATACTCATAGGCTAGACATCTAGGGTTTAGCCAACATGATCTCGTGGTAGATCAACTCTTGTAATCTATGTACTCTTCGAATGTAATCAAGCAGGAGTAGGGTTTTACCTCCATTAAGAGGGCTCGAACCTGGGTAAACGTCGTGTCCTTCAGTCCCCTGTTACCATCGATCCTTAGACACACAGCTTGGGCCCCCCTACCCAAGATCTGCCGGTCTTGACACCGACACCCAGTAGCGTCATATGGGCCATCCAATATGATTCCAGCCCGTTGTAACTTCTGGCCCATGTATGTCCCATGACGTCCTTCGGCCCATATGAGGCCCTTTGTAACTCTTGGCCCATTAACGGCCCATGGTGAAACTTGCCGGTAGTGAACAGGGTATCGCTTTATACCCATTAACGACCCATTATTCCATTGGGCCATTTCCCGCCCATGTTATCTTTCAGCCTTCACAGGGCCCATATATTCTTGGGCTCATTTCCAGCATTCGGTTACTTACGGCCCGTTACTAGCCTTTTCTACTTGTGGCCCAAATTCAGCGCGTGGTTACAATTAGCACGTTTTTGGCCCGTTAATCCGTTGGGCCGTTTTTATAGCGTCATCAAATACGGCCGATTAATGACAGCCCGTTATGGTCGGCCCATGAATGGACGATTCCAACTCTAGCCCGTTTACGGTCCAATATGTGGTCTATTATTGGCCCATGTTTGGCCAATCAATCATACGCCCCGTAGAAGGCCCATTGATGCTACGGCCCGTATAAGGCCCAATGTTTCTACGGCCAATAGAGGGCCTATTGTTTCTAGGGCCCGTAGAAGGCCCATTGTTTGTACGGCCCGTAGGAGGCCCATGGTCTCTACAGTAAATATGTAGCCCATGGTTATTGTGGCCTAGCTTTAAAAAATAGGTTACTGCGGCAACTAGCAAACTGTGGAAAAATAACGGCACTAACTACAAGCAAACGAATAAATAAGACGACAAGGAAATAAATAAGCAAGCAACTTACGCTAGGCTATCACAGCTATTACACATATTACATTCACTGGGCATCAAAGTTCGCCACCAGTGCAAATATAGAGAACAAAGCAGCATATCACATATACGGGTTGTCAAAGTTGGCGACTGTCGGTGTCAAAACCGGCGGATCTCGGGTAGGGGGTCCCGAACTGTGCATCTAGGCGGATGGTAACAGGAGACGAGGGACACGATGTTTTACCCAGGTTCGGGCCCTCTCGATGGAGGTAAAACCCTACGTCCTGCTTGATTAATATTGATGATATGGGTAGTACAAGAGTGGATCTACCACGAGATCAAGGAGGCTAAACTGTAGAAGCTAGCCTATGGTATGACTGTTGTAATGGAGGTTATGTCCTACGGACTAAAGCCCTCTGGTTTATATAGACACCGGAGAGGGCTAGGGTTACATAGAGTCGGTTACAATGGTAGGAGATCTACATATCCGTATCGCCAAGCTTGCCTTCCACGCCAAGGAAAGCTCCATCCGAACACGGGACGGAGTCTTCAATCTTGTATCTTCGTAGTCTTGGAGTCCGGCGGACGATGATAGTCCGGCTGTCCGGACACCCCCTAGTCCAGGACTCCCTCAGCGACCAATGCAAATACACTCCTCAGCAAAACAAGTCCAGAACTGAAACCACTTCAGAAGAGCTCAAGAAACAATATCCTGGGTACCCATAATGCTGGCAAGATGCTTAGCAAGCTTATTAACTTTCTCTTGTTTGGCGCTTAAATCCTCCAGCGCTTGCTATTGCACCAGAAAGTATGCATCTGAATTCTGTTGGGACTTCCTCAGTCCTTCGGCTTCTTGCCATAGCACAACCGACTGATGTATTTCAGCTTGTAGATGAGACTGAAGAAGCCAAAGTGATTCAAGCAGCAAGTTCGAAGAGCTTGTGCCAGCGGTACTGGCCAGTAACTAGAACTCTACATCAACACAGGACTGTGGGGTTGTCTCACTGTCTACAAGATTGCTTTTATCACCTTTCTTGGAGACCAACAGGGTTATCTCACTATGCTGAACCTTACCTGCAATACTTTCTCTACCAGTGCATGGTGGGGTGCTCTTCTCCAATATTCTGTTTGCATTCTACAAGAGAAACAAGCAGACACGTTACGTGTTTAGCATGTAGTATACGAAACTCATTTTTGTAAGTTCAGCAGTAAGCCGGACAGGATAACATCATGAAACAAACATATATCTATGTACTATGGTCACTATATTGTCCATATCATTCTAGTTTATGTTGCCAAATCAAGATAGAGACACAATTCAAATCATATATTTTTAAGACACAGTAGCATAGACAGAATATAAGTGTGAGAAACTACACAGCACTGGCAACACATGTAATGTGCGTCACATGAGAACATAACTGTTTATACAACTAAAACTGATACCAACATAGATCAAGAAGTTAGAAAAACAATCAGTTAAAGAAATAGGTTTAAAACATACTTGTTGCGCCATTGGAGTTTCAATTGGATCCTTCAAATTGGAAAGTAGTTGGTATCAGTAAATACAGTGATGCATGAGCAAAGGAGTATGGACCATAGCTACGGAATCTGACCTGAGAATAGTTGCTCTTCTGCTTTAAACATGGAGTTTGGGTTCGCTGTGGTCGTCTTCATGCTTTGGGCACTGCAGTTGCTTTACAAACTGCTCGTGTGGGGGTACTCTGCGGTGGACATGGTGATGTGTCATCTAGAAGTGGGTTACTATCCGCTTGGGTTGCGGTTAGATGGGTTCTAGCTGGTACTCTGTCCAGCAGTGTAAGTGTGCAATCTGGACCAGTCTCGATTATGTGTGGTGAGGCTATTTCGTGGGCCAGTACAACCATGGCTCTATCTCCATCGATGGGTAGCACCTTCTTTTGTGAAGAACGGGTTTTTGCTCCCTTATATATTGCCATCACCCCCTCCAATTCAAATGGATGATAAACAAGAAAAGAAATTGAATGTGCAAACATTATATGATAGACAGATGTGGTAATTCACATATATGTTGTCTAACCAAACATGACATCATGACACAATTTCACATATATGATGGCTAACTAAACAAGATAGCATGACACAGTTTCAGATATATGATGGATAACATAACAAGATATAATGACATAATTCAACATATGATGAGTATCTAAATAGGATGACATGACAAAACTATATGATGTCTTTCTAAAATAGTTTGGGATGAAATAATTCACATACATGTTGTCTAAGTATACAGAATGGCATGAAATAATTGACATAATTGATTCATATACTAAGCAGCTGGCACTCGCATGTATGATCTCTAAACTAAGCAGATGGAATTGAATATTGTGCATATGATGTCTAAACTCAGCAATGCAAGACACCATATGCATGATATGAGAAATATAAACATTGCAAATTAGAGCATACACCTCGGGTGGGATATAGGATTGGTCATATGTCTCTGAATCCTCCTCTGAGGAGCTACCTGTAACTATCAAGATATATGCTTCAACAGGTACAATTGCCTTCTCCAAAGACCTTGCTTTCACTCCTGATTTTTCCATAACCGGCTCAAATGGCTGATACACATGAAGAGTAGTTCAGTATACACAGATTGTCGACAAATGGAATATGCAATGAAAAAAAGGATGGCAGGAGATAATTCACATATATGATGCCTGGCTACATGGCGGTGCATAATTCACATCTATGATAACTGGCTGAAAAACATGGCATTGCATAATTCGCATATCTGATTTAGAAAGCAAACAGGAGGCACTCACATAAAGCATGTCCAACCTAAGAAGATGGCATGGCAATGCAAGACACCATATGCATGATATAAGCAATATAACCCTGCCAAGTTAGAGCATGCACCTCGGGGGGAATACGACTGGTCATCTGTCTGTAGATCCTCCTCTGAGGGGCTATCTGTAACTAGCAAGAGATCTGCATCGACAGGTAGCACTAACTGCTCAGAAGACCTTGTTTTTAGTCCAGATTTTCCCATGACCGACTCAAATGGCTGATTCACAGGAAGAGTAGATGAATGTATAAACATTGTTGACAAATGGAATACATTATGAAAAAAGATATGGCACAATAGAATTCACATATACGATGACTAGCTAAACAGGATGGCATTGCGTGATTCACGTATATGATGTGTGGCTAAAGAAGATGGCATTGCATAATTCCCATATACTCCCTCCGTTCCTAAATATTTGTCTTTTTAGAGATTTCAAATGGACAACCACGTATAGATGTATATAGACATATTGTAGAGTGTAGATTCACTCATTTTGCTCCATATGTAGTCACTTGTTAAAATCTCTAAAACGACAAATATTTAGGAAGGGTGGGAGTATGATATAGAAACCTAACAGGTGTATTCACACAAAGAAAATCTAAACTAAGCTAATGACATATAAGATGTATATTTGTAAGCAATGCGAGGCACCATATGCGTGATATGACCAACATTAGCATGCCAGGTTAGAGCAAACACCTCAGGGGGTAAATAGGAGTGGTCGGCTCCCTCTGAATCCCCCTCTGAACAGTTATCTTCCTCTAGAATACAATCTAGAATGGCGGGAGGGGGCCCACTTCGCCCACCATGTAGCGGCGTCTACATGACATTATATTCCCACGCAACGGTCTTCTCTTTTTCTCTACATGTTCAGTACGATTGTGTACAATAACTGACATGCATAATAAAAAGACATAGTTAGATTATGTAAGGCCTAAGGGGTGCATGCAGAAATCAAGACCGATGGTAGAAAACGAGTGGATAGATCCAAAACTAATGAAAGCAGGTAGATTATAGCTTCAGTTTAAATAGATAGACGATGGATCATCTACTGTTTGTTGCCCACCCGACATGAACCACATAGAAGACCTCAAAAGAACCAGATAGTAGACAGATACTATTCGTTGTTTCCTCGATATGTGCCCCACAGTCATTTTAAAACTCATGTTTGGACATTAGTTTGGACGTGACTCGGAGTCTAAGAGGTGAACAGGACAATAAAATAGTAGGTAATAATAACCGATGTATAACGTAAGCAGACACGGAAGAGTGCGACCTCTATTCCAGAACTGTGTAATCCTCAGGTTCATCAGATCAGTCGATGATGGTAATGTAGTTGGCATGGCTGCTAGCAATGGGGTTTCGGTCCAACTGACCATGGGTATGTTGCCCTGACTTTGCACAAGAATGGGAATAAGATCATGGCCTCAAACCGAGCAAGAGTGCAAGAGATCAAGATATTCAAAGGACCGGCATGGAGAATGCAGAGACCAAGATCAAGCCAGAAAAGCTAGGTACCTCCAGGAGAAGAACCTCCCTTGCCGAGCAAAAGGACTTGTGAAAGTGCAACTATCCCTGGGTGGTTTTGGTAATGATTAACAACATATAGCTCATTGAACTAATGCTATTTCAAGATGAATATTTCAGGAAAGTTCAATTATTGGCATGGCATGGATTAGGAATGTGGACCCCTCAAAATGCTAAGGACAAAGCATTGGCTCAAGCTCTAAAAGCTCAATGCTCTACATTTTACTTTTAGTGATCCAAGACCACATTGAGTCCATAGGAAAGCCAATACTATTAAAAGGGGATGAGGTGTTGCTTAATGACTTGCTTGCTCAAAATTCTTAGTGATATGCTCCAAAAACCCTCAACCACTTTCTCATATCCACATATGTCCCAAACCAAAAGTCAAACTCGGCCCCACCGATTTGATCTCTCCTGCGCCACCAAGTTCATTTGACATAGCTGTCGGCGTTCTGGGGACGGGGGTCGCCAAACTTGCCTGCCTGCGGCGTGGCTCAGCCAGTGGCCCAGTACGGCCTGTCTTCATCAACCAACGCTCAAGACCCTCGCGAGGGGCCAAGCCTCGCGGGGCGGACGACACAAGGCCTCCTCAGGAGTGGCCTTGCCAGGCAGGCTCGTGAGGAGGCGGAGAGATCAAGGCAGGTGGTACCTCACGAGGTCCCCATGACTCAAGCCATGACGACCAAGACCAGGCTGGCACTAGGCGGGCGCCAGCCCGTGCAGTGTCATTGTTTCCTCTTTGGTGCAAAGGGGGCAAGCGCAGGCGTGGAGTACCGATGCATCAGACAAAGGTTTCCATATTGGTGCAACAAGACCATGACCAGCAGGACGGCAGGACGGAGGTCACAATGGAGCCCAAGACGGCATCATCACCAGCACCTTTGGTAGGAGAAGACCACCTTTAGTTAGGATAGCTTCTACTAGTTGTCCCCTTTCAAAATGGCTGATGTTGGATCCCTTCCCGCTCAATATTTGGGAAGAGGACCAGGGCCTCTATGAATAGAGCTAGCCACCACAGTAGAAGCGATGGAATGCTTCCTAAGCAGAACACCACACCACCACAGGAACACCTCTCCTCGCGAGGCTGTTCTTCCTCTGTACTGTTCATCATCAGCCCAAGAGGCAATCCACCACCACACACAGGAGTAGGGTATTAGACCACAACAGTGGCCCGAACCTATATAAATATTATGCCTCTTGTGTTGTTCGTCGATCTAGCTTAGAAATCGTGGCGAGGCTGAGCGCAAGATTCGGTAGGAGGAGATCTTCGTGCGCACCCCAGAGTTCGAATCTTAGGGGTTTTGCCGGAACCCGATATCCAACATTTGGCGTGCCAGGTAGGGGTGCACCAGAGATCTTCTTTCCGTCGACCCGCTCTCCACCAACACCATGCTTCTACCTCATAGCGGGCATCGCGCCTCCGGCTTCGGCGGCCGGCGCCAGTACCGGGGCTAGGGGGCTCCGAGCCTTGGCCCCCGCCTTGCGGCAGGTGCAGTGGCCGCACAAGTTCAAGCCAGAGATGCTGCCGTGCTTTGACGGCGCGGCGGACCCGCTGGCTTTCCTGCTGGCATAAGAGGAGGCCGTCCTCAAGGCCGGAGGTGACGACAAGGTCATGGCCAACTGGTTTCCCATGGCCCTCACACGCATCCTGCGCGCTTGGCTGCTCAACCTGCCAACATCTTCTATGGCCTCCTGGGAGGAACAGCGTGACCCACTATGCGGCGCCGGCGCCCCCGGTCATCGCAGCTCTCCTAGGCGGCTCGCAGGTGCCACCCTCGGACCGCCACGCCAAGCCGTTCTTTTGACAGATCGGCACCGCCCTCACGAGGCAAGGAGCTCCCCCGGGTTGGGCGGCACCCAAGGCTGACCTGACCTTCAACTCGGGCGATCACCCCGTCAACACCGCCTGCTCGGGCATGCTCCCGATGCTCTGCACGCCCACCATCTGTCGGGTGGCCATCACCAAAACACTCATCGACGGCGGCACCGGCCTCAACGTGCTCTTGGTGGTGGCCTTCAGCCTCCTCCATGTACCGCTGGAACAGCTCTGACCCAGCAAGCCCTTCTCGGGCGTCGGAGGCGGTTGCTCCAGCTCCCTGGGGCAGATCCGCCTTCCTGTGACCTTCGGCACCCACGACAACTACCGCACAGATCTCATCGACTTTGACATCGCCCACATCGGCCTGCCATACAATGCCATCCTCGGATAACCTACCTTGGCTCAGTTCATGGCAGCGACCCATCCGACCTACAACCTCATGAAGATGCCGGGGAGCAGCGGCGTCCTCACGGTAGCTCGAGATACCAAGGAGGCTCTGCAGGCGCTCAAGGTCGCCCTCAAGACCGCCGCAGCGATGCATCCTGCTAGCACGGACACCTCCAAGGCCAAGGGGGCTGCACCGACCAAGAAGAAGCAGTTGTTCACTCAGGACAAGGCAGACACCAAGCAGGTGCCAGTTGAGGAGGACGGGTCCTCAGGAGCCACCTTCACCATAGGTGCCAACCTCGACCGCGGCCAAGAGGAGGCGCTGGTGAAGTTCTTGCGCTCTAACAAGGAGGTGTTCGTGTGGGAACCCAAGCAGCTAGCAGGAGTGCCAAGGGAGGTGATTGGGCATGACCTGAATGTGTGCCCCAATGTATGCCCCGTGAAGCAAAAAGCGAGGCGGCAGTCCACCGAGAAGGAGGCCCTCATCGTCCAAGAAACCCGCAAGCTAGAGGTAGCAGGTGTTATTCGCGAGGTCTGCTACACCGAATGGCTGGCAATCCCCATTGTCGTGCCAAAAAAGGGAGGAAAGGAGCGCATGTGCGTCGACTTCACCAACCTCAACAAGGCCTGCCCTCAAGATCCGTTCCTGCTCCCCTGCATCAATCAGATTGTCAACTCCACAGCCGAGTGCGACCTGCTGTGTTTCCTGGATACATTTTCGGGTTATCACCAAATCAAGATGGCAGTGGAAGACGTGGAGAAGACAACCTTCCTGACCCGATGTGGAGTGTACTACTACACTTGCATGCCGTTCGGGTTGCGGAACGCGGGCGCGACCTTCCATCGACTGATGCACATTGCCTTGGGCCGGCAGCTGGGAAAAAGCACCGAGGCTTACGTCGATGACATTGTGGTGAATCTTGGGAGGCAAGGACCTTGATCCAGGATTTGGAGGAGACCTTCGCGAGCCTCCGCCTGGTGGACCCGCGACTAAACCCGGAGATGTGCGTGTTTGGCGTCCCTTCCAGCAAGCTACTAGGTTTCCTTGTGTCCCATAGGGGGATCGAGGCTAACCCAGAGAAGGTCAAGGCAATCGAAGACATGAGTCCACCACAAACCCTCAGAGAAATGAAAAAGCTCGCCAGTCGCGTGACTACATTAGGACGCTTCATCTCCAAGCTGGGGGAGCGTGCCCTGCCATTCTTCAAGCTGATGAAGAGGAAAGGCCCGTTTGAATGGACGTAGGAGGCCGACCAAGCGTTTCAAGACCTCAAGAAATATTTGACCCGCCCTCCGGTAATGGTGGCACCGCGCCCTCTCGAGTCCCTGGTGCTCTAACTTGCCGCCACTCCCTACTCCGCCAGCGCAGCCCTGGTAGCTGTTCGGGAGGAATGTCGGGCTAAGGCCGCGTCACCCCCGACCACGGCCTCAGCCGTGGTGACACAAGACCAAGAGGGCCTCACGAGGACCACGGCCTCGGCAGCTGGAGACCAGCCTCAGCAGGAAGACGCCCCCAGGGCTGAAGAGGCCGCACCAAGCAACCGGGCGCTGGGGCTTCATCGTCTCAGGAGGCGCCTCAACCTCCGGAGGACACAAGCCTCGTTAGCATCCAGTGTACTTTGTCAGCACGGTGTTACCGGATGCAAGGGCACGATACCCCATGCCTCAGAAGATTTAATCACGCTCTTGGTGGCCTTGCGTAAGTTGCGGCACTACATTCAAGGCCACCTGAGGGAGTCCTGGACTAGGGGGTGTCCGGATAGTCGGACTATCATCATCGGCCGGACTCCAAGACTATGAAGATACAATATTGAAGACTTCGTCCCGTGTCCGGATGGGACTTTCGTTGGCGTGGAAGGCAAGCTTGGCGATACGGATATGTAGATCTACTACCAGTGTAACCGACTATGTGTAACCCTAGCCCTCTCCGGTGTCTATATAAACCGGAGGGTTTTAGTCCATAGAACACACAACCATTACAACAATCATACCATAGGCTAGCTTCTAGGGTTTAGCCTCCTTGATCTCGTGGTAGATCCACTCTTGTACTACCCATATCATCAATATCAATCAAGCAGGAGTAGGGTTTTACCTCCATCGAGAGGGCCCGAACCTGGGTAAAAACATCGTGTCCCTTGCCTCCTGTTACCATCCGCCTAGACGCACAGTTCGGGACCCCCTACCCGAGATCCGCCGGTTTTGACACCGACATTGGTTCTTTCATTGAGAGTTACTCTATGTCGTCATCGATAGGCTTGATCGCTTCTTCAATCAACAACAACGCCGTCCAGGGTGAGACTTTTCTCCCCGGACAGATCTTCGTGTTCGGCGGCTTTGCACCGCGGGCCAATTCACTTGGCCATCTGGAGCAGATCGAAAGCTACGCCCTTGGCCATCAGGTCAGGTTTGGAAGCCTAAACTTCATGCCGACATCCACGGAGACTTGATCTTCGACGGATTCAAGCCACAGCCGAGCGTGCCGCGCTGTCATGATGGGCATGATTTAGCTCTGCCGCCGGACAGTGCCCTGGAGGCCGCACACGAGTCCGCTCTGACCCATAGTTCGGAGCAGATCGAGGACAGGTGGCTGGACGCCGCCTCGGAAGCTGCAACGTCTACGGCGATGGAGCCGAATACTGACCTTGTCCCTTATAAAGCTCATGACTCCGAGGCGTCGGACTCCTTGCCGGACTCCGAACCTCCTGCGCCCCTGCCAATCGAATCCGATCGGACGCCGATCATGGAGTTCACCGCCGCGGACATCTTTCAGCACTCACCCTTTGGCGACATCCTAAATTCGCTAAAACATCTCTCGTTATCAGGAGAACCCTGGCCGGACTACGGTCAGGATGGCTGGGATGCGGACGACGAAGAAATTCAAAGCCCACCCACCACCCACTTCGTAGCCACTGTCGATGATCTAACCGACATGCTAGACTACGACTCCGAAGACATCGACGGTATGGATGACGATGCCGGAGACTACCAAGAACCGGCGCTTACCAAGCACTGGAAGGCCACCCCAACCCATGATGTATATATGGTGGACACCCCAAAAGGAAGCGATAACGAGGAACAATGGGACGCGGCAAAGGATAATCCCGCCGACAAACAACCAAAACAGCGACGCAGACGCCGCCCTAAGTCCCGCCTCAACAAAAACAGCACTCCTAATGACCCAGCAATGGAGCAGGGCAAACCAGTGGACGACGAACATGCAACCAAGCAACCATCCGAACAGGATGAATCGGATAATCAATCCATGCCCGACAAAAACAACAGTCCAGACGACCTCACGCCGGACACACCACTGGAGCATAAGAACCTTCACAAAAGACTCGTCGCCACTGCAAGAAGTCTGAAGAAGGAAAAACGGAAGCTCAAAACAGCGGAAGATGTACTCAGAATGAGGTGGAGCAAAGTACTCAAGACCGCGGACAAATATGGCAATGGCCACCAAACAAAGAGCTACCCGAAGCGCAAGCTGCTGCCAGAATTCGACGAGGAGGCCATAGAGCCCCCACAGTCAAAAAGCAAAGAGGTCGCCTGGCCGGATAGACGACCAGATGACAGGCCAAAAGCGATAAGCGACGCCGCACACAAGCCGACTCATGATCCTCAGAAAACAGACGGCCCGGTCAGGTCCATTTATGGGCCAAAAAAGAGGGCCCCAGGAAGCAACACAACACGCCGAGTGTTCGAAGACAACGGCACACCCAAATACAGGGGCGCCGCACACCCACTATGTTTCACCGATGAGGTGCTAGATCATGAATTTCCAGGGGGGTTCAAACCCGTAAACATAGAGGCATAGGACGGAACAACAGACCTTGGAGTCTGGATTGAGGATTACATCCTCCACATACACCTGGCCAGAGGAAATGATCTCCACGCCATAAAATATCTACCCCTCAAGCTCAAAGGGCCAGCTCAGCATTGGCTCAAAAGCCTCCCAGAAAATACTATTGGGAGTTGGGAAGAGCTCGAGGACGCATTTAGAGCAAACTTTCAAGGGACTTATGTCCGCCCTCCGGATGCAGACAATTTAAGTCACATAACTCAACAGCCCGAAGAGTCAGAGCGCAAATTCTGGAACAGGTTCCTTACCAAAAAGAACCAAATAGTCGACTGTCCAGACGCCGAAGCCTTAGCAGCTTTTAAACATAATGTCCGAGACGAATGGCTCGCCAGACACCTCGGCCAAGAGAAGCCGAGAACAATGGCCGCGCTAACAAGCCTCATGACCCGCTTTTGCGCGGGGGAAGACAGCTAACTAGCAAGATGCAGCACCAGTGACCCGAGTACATCCGAGATCAGAGATGGAAACGGAAAATCACTCCGCAGAAAGGATCAGCGCCGAAATAAAGAAAAAAGCCCAAAGAACACGGCGGTCAACGCCGGATTCAAAAGCTCGTAGCTGAACAACAAAACACTGCCTCTTAAGGACAGCAGTGACGAGCTATCCAACTTAAACAAAATGCTGGATCGGATATGTCAAATCCACAGCACCTCCGGAAGGCCTGCAAACCACACCCACCGAGATTGTTGGGTCTTCAAACAGTCCGGCCGAGTCAACGCCGAACACAAGGGGCTCGACGCGCCAAGCGAGGATGACGACGAACCCCACTAGCAGAGCGCCGGAAAACAAAAGACTTTCCCACAAGAAGTCAAAACAGTAAACTCACTTCATGTGATGATACGGAACAACAGTGCGGCACTCGCCAAAGCAGGTATCGCACGGTCCACCCCAGCGGAACCTCGAGGTTGGATGTCAAAACCAATCACTTTCGACCACCTGGACTACATTCGAAACGCAGGATGGACTGCTCTGATATTGTATCCTATAATCGACGGACTACAATTCACACAAGTCCTGATGGACGGCGGCAGCGTTTAAACCTGCTATATCCGGACACAATCCACAAGTTGGGGATAGACCTTACTAAAAATCGATATAGCCGCACTTCCTTCAAAGGAGTGACGCCAGGCTCTTACGCCAAGTGCATGGGCTCCTTACTACTAGAAGTTGTGTTCGGGTCACCCGACAACTTCCGACGCGAGAAGCTAATCTTTCATGTCGCCCCATTCAAAAGTAGCCATCAAGCACTATTGGGACGTGAAGCTTTTGTCCGCTTTAACGCAATACCACATTACGCGTCTCTTACACTTAAAATGCCCGGTCCGTGCGGCATCATCTCATTAAAAGGTTGTTCAAGACCCCGGACACGGCTAGACGAGTCTGGCATAAATAAGCTAGGGGCTCCCTAGCCGCACACCCCTTTACAAGGGGCTATGCGTACAAGCAATAATGAGCTAATATAAGCTCAGCCTTATTCATTCATTCATATTTCAATTTTTAATACATTTTCTGCACGATTTCCTTTCAAGCTAAGTTCCTCTCTTTTTACAGATGAACAACGTGTACGCCCGTCCAGGATACGGCACAACGGAGACACAGGCGCAGACGTGCAGCAGGGACCCGTCGCAAGGATTCTTTTCAGATTAAGTCCCTGCGTAAACCTTTCTTACTGTCTTTTGTTGATCACATCCCATGGTTTTTCACCATAACCAACGAGGAGGCTGGCGTTTTGGCATCGGCCACGCTAGAAATTCTCGCCTGTACCTGGACACTAGGGGATTAGGGCATTGTTATGCCCGTTATTATAAAGACCGAACACCTTAGGGAGTGTTCGGTGTCTCGAGTTAGGCCTTATATGCATCATCTCCGAGTCATGTCTTTGGTCAAATGTTGGGTTTGCCCGGCTCCTGTGTTTTGCTGCCTTACATTCCGTATCATCGGCTAACGCGGCACCAAGAGAACTACTACGATTGTGCCCCGGTTTGGCTGGGCGAGCACCTTAGTAGAGAAAGTTGAAAACTGACTGTCATGACATAGCGAGAGACTGGTCAACCACTCGATCGACTATCGGAATGTTTAGAATTCCTCCGCTTTGACGAAGGACCGTTTCACGGTCAGGCACATACGCGCCCCGAATTCGGGGAGCGCGGTGCCCCTAGGGGCTATATCGTAGCCCCACCCTCGAACTCCTATGGCTAAGTGAAAGTGATAAAGCATTATAGTCCGGTTGCCTCGTTTGCTACGCTACCACCTCCTTCACAGGACCGAGACGTCGGATTAAGTGTGAAAATGCGCTATTTTTGCGAACACCCCCGCACCTTGTGCGTGGGGGCTGAAGTCGACGACTGCCATCTTTCAGGTTATACACACGTATACATAAACGGCCGCACAGGAGATATTTAAATAATTGAACGCACAAGTACCAAAAAGCGCTTATATCACAAAAACTGTTTTACAAACCAAAACGTTCATTTGAACATGACATTTTTTGAGCACTGCGACTCTATTACACGAGCACCACGCAGAACTTCTCCAAAATAGTGCTCGGCAGGTAACCGGCTCTCGTCCGAACCCTGGGTCGCAACAGCGGTGGCATCCATCTCTGTCCAATGCGTCTTCACACGGGCGAGGGCCATCCGTGCACCCTCTATGCAGGCCGACTGCTTCGTCGCCTTGATATGCAGCACCGCCCCAAGAAATTGCTGCAATAAGCCAAAATAACTCTTCGGCCTGGGCCTATCCGGCCAGACATGAGTCACGATATCCGTCATGGCAAGTCCGGACAATCTATTAAGCTCAGCCCACTCGGCCAACCGATCGGTCAGCGGAAGTGAATGCTCCGGACTATGGAATTGAGACCAAAACAGCTCTTCCATCTTGTGATCCTTCTCACTTCGGATGTGCACAACGGCATCCACCGCACTTGCCGCTAAGTCCATATAAGGATCCTCCGGAACCCACAGCTGGCCAAGCTGAGCATACTTCGGATCCATAAACCTTCGGCGCAGTAGAAAGGGCTTGCCAGCCACAATGTCTCCGGCCTGGCGGAGCTCCTCCTTCATAGCCCGCATTGCAGAACGGGCATCCTTGGCTTCGGCGGTGGCCTTCCCCAGGTCTTCTCGCTCCGCTAGGCGCTCCTTTTCAAGAACCTCATTGCGGTCGGTGGCATCTTTTAACTTCACGGCCATTTCGGCCATCTCCCCCCTGCTTCGGCAGTGTGCAGCCCTTTCGGCTTCTTGCTCTTCGGCCGCCCTCGAGGCAGCCGCATCACTCCTTCTGGCTTGCTCCTTGGCTTGAGCAAGTTCTGCCCGAAGGCTCTCCACAGCAGCGGCACCATCTGCGTCAAACACACATATTGTAAGGGGTGGGCTTCGGCTCCCTTACTAGGTGACAACGGAGAAGAAACCTACCTTGCGACTCGTCAAGTCGCCTGTTGACTAGCGCGATGTCCGCATCCGCAACATCGAGTTGCCGCTTTAGTTCAGCAACTCCATTAGTCCGGCTAGCCACCGAACTATCCGCCACCTGCATAGGAAAGGCGAAAATCAATACCTGGGATTTTGATCCTCGGCACGCTGTCGTTCTCGACACCCTACCGAGTCTCAGGAGCTACTATCTATACAGGACGCATTTTATGTGTAAAACTGTCAAAGGGTATGTCATTTTTACGTACCTCAAACCCCGCTAGCAAACTCCTGACGGCATCATGCAATCCGCCTTCGGCGGATGAAATCCTTTCAATCACCGTACTCATCAGTGTACGGTGACCTTCTGAGATGGATGCCCTCTCAAGAAGATCCTTCAGCTCCCCCGGCCGCACACCAGTTGGTGCTGAACTATTCGGCCCTGCCGGACTTGGGGATACCCTCCGTGATGACACTTCAGGCTCGTCCGCCCTATCCGATGGTGCGGCAGAAGGAGGCGTCTCGCTATCCATCATCTCCGGACGGAGTTCCCCCGAAGACGAGCTCATCTGAGAAGGACGGAGATCCGAACTACAAGGTAAAAACTTAAGTTATCCTCAGAAGCACAAATAGGGATGTCCCTTATTACAAAACTCCATTTTTTCTACTTACGGCTCGCTGGAGGGCTGATTCTTTAGGGGAGACACTGCGGCCGGAGTCTCTCCGGACGCAGGACCCTCTGGTGAAGATTTCTTCCCCCGCTTCGGGGCTTTGGCCTCCGGGTTTTCGGAAGCAGTCCTCTTTTCCCCTTGGAAGGAGGGATTCTCGATCCCCCCTTCCTCACAAGCCTCCTTGGTTGAGGCGGTAGTTCCTCTGTTCTCCCCTTCGCCTTCCTCTGAAGGCGCAACCTCCAGCATCCTGACCAGCACGGGATCCGGCGTGGTCTCTGGGAGGGGGGCCGGACACCGTATCAGCTTTGCTTGCGTTATCCACTCCTGTTTAGAGGGCAATTGGTCAAAAGGCGAATCATAGAAAGGCAAACAAACGGTGTGTCCGGGCACGGAGCTACTTACTTGTGTATCTGGGCGATTGCAGCTTAGGCCGGCGTCCTCGGTCAATTCCGGACACGCCTCTCGTGATCCGAAGAACAATTTGTACATCTCCGCGGGTGTCGTACCCATGATGTGTTGGAGAATCCGTGGTCCCTCCGGATTAAACTCCCACAGCCGGAGAGGGCGGCGTTTGCAGGGCAGGAGACACCTAATCAGCATGACCTGCATCACCACGACCAGATCGATCTCCCTCGCTTGGAGGTCTTGAATCCGGCCCTGCAGTAGGGGCACATCCTTTGACGGCCCCCAGTTGAGCCCTTGGCTGACCCATTACATCAGCCGCTGTGGAGGGCCCGAGCGGAAGATGGGTGGCGGCTTCTGCCTGCTGCCCCTGGGAGCGGTTATGTAGAACCACTCCCGCTGCCACAAGTCAAGCTCCTCCTGGAAAGAGCTCTCGGGCCATGGAGCGTTGGCCCTTCGGCTTACAACCGCCCCGCCGCACTCTGCTTGACGCCCCTCGATCATGTTCGGCTCCACATCGAAGGTCTTAAGCCACAAGCCGAAGTGAGGGGTAACGCGGAGGAAGGCTTCGCAGACGACAATGAATGAAGAGATATGGAGGATGGACTCCGGAGCCAAGTCGTGGAATTCCAACCCATAGTAAAACATGAGCCCTCTAACAAAAGGATCCATCGGGAAGCCTAAGCCCCAACGGAGGTGGGATACAAACACGACATACTCGCCGGGCTCGGGGGTGGGGATGACTTGCCCTTCGGCGGGCAACCTGTGCGAAATCTCGTAAGTCAGGTACTTGGCCTCTCGCAGCTTTAGCACGTCCTCTTCCGTGACGGAGGAGGGCATCCACCGGCCCTGTAGGTCGGAGCCGGACATTGTTGAAGGTTCGAAGCGCTCGAATCTGGGGCTCTGGGTGTTGGAACTCGGGGCAAGGAGAAGATTCAATGGAGGATTGAAGAAAAGAAACGAGCCTTGGTCCCACTATAAAGAAGGAGAATACCAAGAGCCGTCCCCGTGACCGTTCGGGACTCGCCTCCGATAGAGGGGGCGTGGCAACAGGCACGGTTGGGTTACCCACGTCTGTATTGATGGGAATCCCGGAATAAGGGGAACACGATCTCTGCTTCGACAAGACGTGCCAAGGAAACCGCTTCGCTAAACGCGCTGAGGTGGTATAATAAAAAACGATTCGAGTAAAGGCTTGGTGGTGGTATGACGTCATGCCACAAAATACGTCAGCAGATTGAACTTGTGTACATATTATTCTCTCTACGGTGGAATGTGGAATTTATTTTGCAGAGCCGGACACTATCCTGGTGTTCACAATCTTCTATGAATTATTCGGAGGAGGAACCCGCGTTGCAATGCCAAACAATATGCACGCCGGACTCATCGTCATTGAAGCCTGGTTCAGGGGCTACTGAGGGAGTCCTGGACTAGGGGGTGTCCGGACAGCCGGACTATCATCATCGGCCGGACTCCAAGACTATGAAGATACAAGATTGAAGACTTCGTCCCGTGTCCGGATGGGACTTTCCTTGGCGTGGAAGGCAAGCTTGGCGATACGGATATGTAGATCTCCTACCATTGTAACCGACTCTGTGTAACCCTAGCCCTCTCCGGTGTCTATATAAACCGGAGGGTTTTAGTCCGTAGGACACACAACCATTACAACAATCATACCATAGGCTAGCTTCTAGGGTTTAGCCTCCTTGATCTCGTGGTAGATCCACTCTTGTACTACCCATATCATCAATATCAATCAAGTAGGAGTAGGGTTTTACCTCCATCGAGAGGGCCCGAACCTGGGTAAAAACATCGTGTCCCTTGTCTCCTTTTACCATCCGCCTAGACGCACAGTTCGGGACCCCCTACCCGAGATCTGCCGGTTTTGAAACCGACACCACCCCATCAAGGTCATCTCGGCCTACCCATTGGAAACAGTACTCAGGAGCCCCAACTCCATTGGAAGGTTTGCCGAATGGAACATTGAGCTGCAAGCGTTTCAGTTGGAGTTGAGCACAACTAGGGTCGTCAAGGGAGCCGCACTTGCTGATTTTGTGGCAGAATGGATAGAGGCGCCAAGGAAGAGAGGCACCAGATGGCTGGGTCATGTACTTCGATGGAGCATTCTCACGGCAGGGCGCGGGGGCTGGTGCAGTGCTTATATCTCCCACTCAGGACAAGCTCTATTATGCCATACAGCTCTGTTTCCAGCAGGGCGAGAAGGTCTCCAACAACATAGCAGAATATGAGGGCCTCATAGCTGGTCTGAAAGCTGCAGTGGCACTTGGAGTGAAGCGCCTCATATCAAGGGCGATTCACAACTCCTCGTCAATTTCTCCAACAAGATGTATGAGCCGAAGGATGAGCACATGGAGACATATCTTGCGGAAGTACACAAGATGGAGAAGCAGTTCTGGGGGCTGGAGTTGCAGCATGTGCCCCGCGGCACCAACCAAGAGGCGTCTAGGCGACTGCCTTAGGAACCTGGCGTTTTCAAGGAGTGATACGTCTCCAACGTATCTATAATTTTTGATTGTTCCATGCTATTATATTACCCCTTTTGGATGTTTATGGGCTTTATTTTACACATTTATATCATTTTTGGGACTAACCTACTAACCGGAGGCCCAGCCCGTATTGTTGTTTTTTGCCTAGTTCAGTATTTTGAAGAAAAGGAATATCAAACGGAGTCCAAATGGAATGAAACCTTCGGGAGCGTGATTTTTGGAACGAACGTGATCGAGAGAACTTGGAGTGCATGTCAAGAAGCAATCGAGGTGGCCAGAAGATATGAGGGCGCGCCCACCCCTCCTGGGCGTGCCCCCTGTCTCCTGGGACCTCGAGCGGCCACCGACATACTTCTTCCTCCTATATATACCCACGTACCCCGAAAACATCCAGGGAGCCAACGAAAAACAATTTCCACCGCTGTAACCTTCTGTATCCGCGAGATCCCATCTTGTAGCCTTCGCCGGCGCTCCGCCAGAGGGGGAATCGACCATGGAGCTTGTACATCAACACCATAGCTCCCCCGATGAGTTCCGAGTAGTTTACCACAGACCTTCGGGTCCATAGTTATTAGCTAGATGGCTTCTTCTATCTTTTTGGATCTCAATACCATGTTCTCCCCCTCTCTTGTGGAGATTTATTTGAAGTAACCCTTTTTGCGGTGTGTTTGTCGAGATCCGATGAATTGTGGGTTTATGATCAAGTTTATATATGTCAAATATTTGAATCTTCTCTGAATTCTTTTTTGTATGATTTAGTTATCTTTGCAAGTCTCTTCGAATTATTAGTTTGGTTTGGCCTACTAGATTGATCTTTCTTGCTATGGGAGAAGTGCATAGCTTAGGGTTCAATCTTGCGATGACCTTACCTAGTGACAGAATGGGTTGCAAGGCACGTATTGTATTGTTGCTATCGAGGATAAAAAGATGGGGTTTATATCATATTGCTTGAGTTTATCCCTCTACATCATGTCATCTTTCTTAATGCTTTACTTTGTTCTTATGAACTTAATACTCTAGATGCATGCTGGATAGCGGTCGATGTGTGGAGTAATAGTAGTAGATGCAGGCAGGAGTCGGTCTACTTGTCGCGGACGTGATGCCTATATTCATGATCATGCCTAGATAATCTCATAATTATTCGCTTTTCTATCAATTGCTCGACAGTAATTTGTTCACCCACCGTAATACTTATGCTATCTTGAGAGAAGCCACTAGTGAAACCTATGGCCCCCGGGTCTATCTCTTATCATATAAGCTTTCAATCTACTTTTATTTGCATCATTACTTTTTGCATCTATCTTATAAAATACCAAAAATATATTTATCTTATCATACTATCTCTATCAGATCTCACTTTCGCAAGTGGCCGTGAAGGGATTGACAACCCCTTTATTGTGTTGGTTGCGAGTTCTTTGTTTGTTTGCATAGGTGCGTTGGACTTCTGAGGAGCCTCCTATTGGATTGATACCTTGGTTCTCAAAAACTGAGGGAAATAATTACGCTACTATTGCTGCATCACCCTTTCCTCTTCAAGGAAAACCAACGCAAGCTCAAGACGTAGCAAGAAGGATTTCTGGCGCCCGTTGCTGGGGAGGTCTTCCCTCAAGTCAAGACAGACCAAGTACCCATCACAAACTCATCTCCCTTGCATTTACACTATTTGCCATTTGCCTCTCGTTTTCCTCTCCCCCACTTCACCCTTGCCGTTTTATTTGCCCTCTCTTTCCAAATCTTCTCCTCTCTTTTTTGCATGCCTTTTTCTGTTTGCTTGTGTGTTGGATTACTTGTTGCCATGGTGCAAGATAATACCAAATTGTGTGATTTCTCCAATACCAATAATAATGATTTCCTTAGTACTCCTATTGCTCCTCTTAATGATGTTGAGTCTTGTGAAATCAATACTGCTTTGCTGAATCTCGTTATGAAAGATCAATTCACCGGCCTTCCTAGTGAAGATACCGCTACTCATCTAAACAACTTTGTTGATTTGTGTGATATGCAAAAGAAGAAAGATACGGATAATGATATTGTTAAATGGAAGTTATTTCTGTTTCACTTAGAGATCGTGCTAAAGTTTGGTTTTCGTCTTTGCCTAAAAATAGTATTGATTCTTGGAACAAGTGCAAAGATGCTTTTATCTCTAAGTATTTTCCTACCGCTAAGATTATCACTCTTAGGAATGACATTATGAATTTTAAGCAACTTGACCATGAGCATGCTGCCCAATCTTGGGAAATAATGAAATTGATGATTCGCAATTGCCCTACTCATGTTTTGAATTTATGGATGATCATACAAAATTTGTATGCCGGTTTGAACTTTGCTTCTAGAATTCAATTAGATTCGACCGCGGGAGGCACGTTTATGGAAATCACGTTAGGAGATGCTACAAAACTTCTTGATAATATTATGGCTAATTATTCTCAATGGCACACCGAAAGATCTTCTAGTAAAAAAGTGCATGCTATAGAAGAAATCAATGTTTTGAGTGTAAAGATGGATGAACTTATGAAGTTGTTTGCTACTAAAAATACTCCTCTTGATCCCAATGATATGCCTTTGTCTAATTTGATTGAGAATAATAATGAATCTATGGATGTGAATTTTGTTGGTAGGAATAGTTTTGGAAACAATGCTTATAGAGGAAACTTTAATTCTAGACCGTTCCCTAGTAATTCCTCTAATAATTATGGAAATTCCTACAATAATTCTTATGGTAATTCCAATAAGATGCCCTCTGATCTGAGAATAGGTGAAAGAATTTATGATCTCTCAAAAGAATTTTAATGCTTTGCTTGAAGAAAAGATGCTCAAAGTTGATGATTTGGCTAGGAACGTTGATAGACTTTCGCTTGATGTTGATTCTCTTAAACTTAGATCTACTCCTCCTAAGCATGATATCAATGAGTCTCTCAAAGCCATGAAAATTTCCATTGATGAGTGCAAGGAAAGAACCGCTAGATTGCGTGCTAAGAAAGATTGCTTTGTAAAGGCGTGTTCTTCTAGTTTCCATGAAAATAATGATGAAGATCTTAAAGTTATTGATGTGTCCCCTATTAGATCTTTGTTTTGCAATATGAATCTTGATAATAATGGGACTGGAGATGAGTCAACTTTATTTAGAAGGTGTCCCAAGAATTCGGAGTTTTTAGATCTTGATGCTAAATTTGGTAAAAGTGGGATGGGAGAGGTCATGATTTTAAATAGTATTGAACCCACTATCTCGGATTTCAAGGAATTTGATTATGATAATTATTCTTTAGAAGGTTGTATGTCCTTGTTGCAATCCGTTGTTACTTCTCCTCATGCTTATAGTCAAAATAAAGCTTTTAGCAAACATATCGTTGATGCCTTGATGCAATCTTATGATGAAAAACTTAATTTGGAAGTTTCTATACCTAGAAAACTTAATGATGAGTGGGAACCTCCTATAAAGATTAAAATTAAAGATCATGAGTGTTTTGCTTTGTGTGATTTGGGTGCTAGTGTTTCCACGATTCCGAAAACTTTATGTGATATTCTAGGTTTCCATGATCTTGATGATTGCTCTTTAAATTTACACCTTGCGGATTCCACCATTAAAAAGCCAATGGGAAGGATCAATGATGTTCTCATTGTTGCAAATAGACATTTGGTGCCCATAGATTTTATCGTTCTTGATATTGATTGCAACCTTTCTTGCCCTATTATTCTTGGTAGACCTTTCCTTAGAACGATTGGTCTGATTACCGATATGAAGGAAGGGAATATTAGATTCCAATTTACATTAAGGAAAGGCATGGAGCACTTTCCAAGAAATAAAGTAAAATTACCTTATGAATCTATCATGCGGGCTACTTATGAATTTAGTGCCAAAGATGGCACTACTTAGATCTATCTTCGCTTTTATGCCTAGCTACCGGCGTTAAACGATAGCGCTAGTTGGGAGGCAACACAATTTTATTTTTGTTTTTTGTTTTTGGTTCTGTTTAGTAATAAATTTTGCATCTACCTTCTGTTTAGATGTGTTTTAATTAGTTTTTGTGCCAAGTAGAACCTATAGTATAACCTATGATGATAGTTAATTTGATTTTCTAAAAAACAGAAACTTTGTGCGCACGAAATTAGTTTTGTTAAATCACAGAAACGTGATTTTGCGTTGATTATTTTTCATGCTGATCAATAGAAAAATTGTCCAGGACTTCCTATTTTTGTAGGATATTTAGAGTTCCAGAAGTTTGCGTTAGTTACAGATTGCTATAGACTGCTCTGTTTTTGACAGATTCTGTTTTTCGTGTGTTGTTTGCTTATTTTGATGCATCTATGGCTTGTATTAAGTGGTATGAACCATAGAGAACTTGGAATACAGTAGGTTTAACACCAAAATAAATAAATAATGAGTTCATTACAGTACCTTATGTGGTGGTTTTGTTTTCTTTCACTAACGGAGCTTATAAGATTTCCTGTTGAGTTTTGTGTTGTGAAGTTTTCAAGTTTTGGGTATAGATTTGATGGACTATGGAATAACGAGTGGCAAAAGCCTAAGCTTGGGGATGCCCATGGAACCCCAAGATATTCAAGAATAGCCAAAATCCTAAGCTTGGGGATGCCCCGGGAAGGCATCCCCTCTTTCATCTTCGTTCATTGGTAACTTTACTTGGAACTATATTTTTATTCGCCACATGATATGTGTTTTGCTTGGAGCGTCGTGTATTATATTAGTCTTTGATTTTTAGTTTTCCACAATCATCCTTGCTGTACACACATTTTGGGAGAAGCCCACTTGATTAGAATTTATTAGAATATGCTATGTGCTTCACTTATATCTTTTGAGCTAGATAGTTTTTGCTCTAGTGCTTCACTTATATCTTTTAGAGCACGACGGTGGCTTAATTTTGTAGAAATTGCTATTCTCTCATGCTTCACTTATATTATTTTGAGATTCTTTTAGAACAGCATGGTATTTGCTATGGTTATAAATTGGTCCTAGAATGGTAGGCGTCCCAATTGTGTATAATAAAAACTATCATAGGAAGTGAATTGGATGCTATGATCAATTTGATACTTGATAATTGTGTTGAGATATGGAGGTAGTGATATTAAAGTCATGCTAGTTGGGTGATTATGAATTTAAAGAATGCTTGTGTTGAAATTAGTAAGTCCCGTAGAATGCACGTATGGTTAAAGTTGTGTAACAAATTTGAAACATGAAGTGTACCTGGCTTGTGCATCCTTATGAGTGGCGGTCCAGGACGAGCGATGGTCTTTTCCTACCAATCTATCCCTCTAGGAGCATGCGCGTAGTGCTTGATTTTTAATGACTTCTAAATTTTTGCAATAAGTTTATGAGTTCTTTTGACTAATGTTGAGTCCATGGATCATACACACTTTTACCTTTCCACCATTGCTAGCCTCTTCGGTACCGTGCATTGCCCTTTCTCACCTTGAGAGTTGGTGCAAACTTCATCGGTGCATCCAAACCCCGTGATACAATACACTCTATCGCACATAAACCTCCTTATATCTTCCTCAAAACATCCACCATACCTACCTATTATGGCATTTCCATAGTCATTCCGAGATATATTGCCATGCAACTTTCCACCGTTCCGTTCATCATCATCATGACATACATTACTTTTGTCATATTGCCATTGCATGATCATGTAGTTGACATCGTATTTGTGGCAAATCCACCATACATAATTTTTCATACATGACACTCTTGATTCATTGCACCATCCCGGTACACCGCCGGAGGCATTCTTATAGAGTCATATCTTGTTCTAGTTTCGAGTTGTAATTCTTATGTTGTAATCAATAGAAGTGTGATGATCATCATTATTAGAACATTGTGCCCAAAGAAAAAAAAAGAAAAAAAAGAAAGGCCAAAAAAAGAAAGGCCAAAGAAAAAAAAGGGAAAAAAAGAAAAGATAAAAAAAGAAAATAAATAAAAGGGGCAATGTTACTATCTCTTTTTCCACACTTGTGCTTCAAAGTAGCACCTTGTCCTTCATGTAGTGAGTCTCATATATTGTGCTTCAAAGTAGCACCATGTTTTTCACATAGTGAGTCTCATATGTTGTCACTTTCATATACTAGTGGGAATTTTTCATTACAGAACTTGGCTTGTATATTCCTACGATGGGCTTCCTCAAATGGCCTAGGTCTTCGTGAGCAAGCAAGTTGGACGCACACCCACTAGTTTTCTTTTTGTTGAGCTTTCATTCATTTATAGCTCTAGTGCATCCATTGCATGGCAATCCCTACTCCTCATGTTGACATCAATTGATGGGCATCTCCATAGCCCGTTGATTATCCTCGTCAATGTGAGACTTTCTCCTTTTTTGTCTTCTCCACACAATACCCATCATCATATTCTATTCCACCCATAGTGCTATATCCATGGCTCACGCTGATGTATTGCGTGAAGGTTGAAAAAGTTTGAGATTATTTAAGTAGGAAACAATTGCTTGGCTTGTCATCGGGGGTGTAGAATTTGGGAACATCTTTCTGTGACGAAAATGAAGCATAGACTAACTATATGATTTTGTAGGGATGAACTTTCTTTAGCCATGTTATTTTGAGAAGACATGATTACTTTGATTAGTATGCTTGAAGTGTTACTATTTACTTTATCAATATGAACATTTATTTTGAATCATTTGGATCTGAACATTCATGCCACAATAAACAAAATTACATTGAGAATTATGCTAGGTAGCATTCCACATCAAAAATTCTGTTTTTCTCATTTACCTACTCGAGGACGAGCAGGAATTAAGCTTGGGGATGTGTAGGACCTTGAGAAGAGGTGTCTAAAGGGGGGGGGGGTGATTAGACACTAAGTACCAAAGTTGCAGTTTTTAAGTTTCCTTAAGTTTAAGTGAAGTTTAGGCACAAGTTTAACATTCACAATACATATCAAGCAACCATGCAAAGAGTATATGAGCAGCAGAAAGTAAAGCATGCATCTTGCAAGAATGTAAAGGGAAGGGTTTGGAGGATTCAAACGCAATTGGAGACACGGATGTTTTTGGCGTGGTTCCGTTAGGTGGTGCTATCGTACAGCCACGTTGATGGAGACTTCAACCCACGAAGGGTAATGGTTGCGCGAGTCCACGGAGGGCTCCACCCACGAAGGGTCCATGAAGAAGCAACCTTGTCTATCCCACCATGGCCGTCACCCACGAAGTACTTGCCTCACTAGCGGTATATCTTCACAAAGTAGGCGATCTCCTTGCCCTTACAAACTCCTTGGTTCAACTCCCAAGTGACACCTAGCCAATCTAGGAGACACCACTCTCCAAGAAGTAACAAATGGCGCGTTGATGATGAACTCCTTGCTCCTGTGCTTCAAATGATAGTCTCCCCAACACTCAACTCTCTCTCATAGGTTTTGGATCTGGTGGAAAGAAGATTTGAGTGGAAAGCAACTTGGGGAAGGCTAGAGATCAAGATTCATATGGTAGTAATGGAATATCTTGGCCTCAACACATGAGTAGGTAGTTCTCTCTCAGAAATTGTATGATGGAAGTGTAGGTTCAGTCTGATGGCTCTCTCCATGAATGAAGAGGAGGTGGAGGGGTATATATAGCCTCCACACAAAATCTAACCGTTACACACAATCCACCAAACTCGGTGGGACCGAATCGTTAAACTCGGTCAGACCGATTTAGCAAACAATGTGACCGTTAGGGTTTTCGGTGGGACCGAAATGCAACTCGGTGAGACTGATATAATTAGAGTTAGGGCATAACATAATCTCGGTAAGACCGATTACACAAACTCGGTGAGATTGATTTTGGTAATAAGATTTCCAGAGAGTTGGTAAGGCAAACTTGGTTAGACCGATTACACAAAATCAGTGGGACCGATTTTGATAATGAGTCAACCAGGAAGTTTGCATTGTAATCTCGGTAGTACCGATTGCTCAAACTTGGTGGGGCCGATTTTGGTAATGGACATACACAGAGAGATTACAATCCCATCTCGGTGAGACCGAGATCCCTATTGGTAAGACCGATTTGCTTAGGGTTTGTGGCAGTGGCTAAGACTTCTGAAATCGGTGGCGCCGGATAGGAAGAATCGGTGTGACCGATTTTGTCTTTAGGTTTAGGTCATTTGTGGATGTGAGAAAGTAGCTGAGGGATTTGGAGCATATCACTAAGCACATGTAGCAAGAGGCTCATTAAGTAAGACCTCATCCCTCCTTGATAGTATTGGCTTTTCCAATAGACTCAACGTGATCTTGGATCACTAAAATATAAAATGAAGAGTCTTGGGCTTGAAGCTCGAGCCAATCCTTTGTCCTTAGCATCTTGAAGGAGTTCCCACATCCTTTAGTCCATGCCACTCCATTGTTGAACTTATTTGAAACATACTAGATAAAAGTGTTAGTCCAACAAGAGATATGTTGACATTAATTACCAAAACCACCTAGGGAGCACTTGTGCTTTGAATCCCCCCCTTTTTGGTAATTGATGACAACATACATCAAACCTTTCGATAAAGATATAAAGAATAGCAAGTAAAGCTTTGGAAAGACATGTAACAAACATAGGCTCCCCCTACATGGATGCAATCATGTGAATATGGAATATAGAAGCAGGTGAGAGCATAACCATGATAGAGCAGGCAATGTGTTGCATGTATCTTGGTCATATGCATCAGAGCAAAGAATATTAATGTAACGCCCCGGATCCGATGCGCCAGGTGTCTGCCAGTTATTCGTCGTCATTGCCATGTCATTTGCTTGTGTGTTGCACTTTGCCATGTCATCATATGCATTTCATATCATGTCATCATGTGCATTGCATTCGCATACGTGTTTGTCTCATGCATCCGAGCATTTTCCCCGTCGTCCGTTTTGCGATCCGGCACTCCTATGTCATCCGGCGTTCCCCTTTTGTCTCCTGTTGTGAGTAGGTATTAAACTTTCTCGGAATGGCCCGAGCTTTGCCAAGTGGCCTTGGTATAGCACCGGTAGACCGCCTGTCAAGTTTCGTGCCATTTGGAGGTTGTTTGATACTCCAACAGTTAACCGGGTAACCGTAAAGCCCCCTTCTCTTTGCAGCCCAACACCCCTTCCAAAGTGGCCCAAAACCCATCTAAGTCTCTTCCATGCTCTCGGTCATTCGATCACGATCGCGTGGCCGAAAACTGCACCTCATTTGGACACTCCTAGCTCCCTCTACCTATAAATATGTGATCCCCTCTGATTTTTTGCGCAGTCCAACCCTAGCCCCGCTCCCTCTCGCCGCCGGACATGTCCGCCCGGTGGCCAGACATGTCCTCCGCCGCCGCCACCTCACCCGGCCAATCAGGGCTCGCCACCTCACCTCCGCGCCTCCCGCAGCCACTCACACCTCGACACGTGGCGCCCTGCCGCCCGTCTCTCTCCTCCCCGCGCAGCGGCCCGCCGGGGCCCATCCGAGGCCCGCCCGGCCCAACCGCGCGCCGCCGCCCGCCCGCGGGTGCCCCGCGCCCGACCCACCACCGGCAGGATGCCCGCGCGCCAGCCGCCGCGCCCGCGCCGGCTTCCCCGCCTCCGATCGCCGTCCGGCCGCCGCAGGCCCGCGCCTCCAGCCCCGACCAGCTCCCCGCGCCGCCGCCGGCCGGGCTCGCCCCGCCGCGCCCGGACCATCTCCGCCGCCGCGCCCCTGCACCCCGCCACCGCCGGTGCGTCCGCCGCCGCCCGCTCCGCAGCTCGCCAGCCGCCGCTCCCGGTCGACGCCCGCGCCCGGCATCGCGCCTCATTCGCCGGAGCTTGTCCGGATCCGCCCCGTCCCGCCCCGGATCCAGCCGCCCCGCGCCTCCCCGTCCTCTTCCTCCTCGTCTCCGGCGACGAACTCCGGCCATCCTCGATTTCCGTGCGAAGGTGGATTTTCCCCTCCGAAATTCTGCCAAGTCCCGAAATATTTTGCATAATCGTGCCATGTTCATCGCATTGTATCTCTACATCCGTAGCTCCGGTTCATGCGTGTAATATGTCAAATTGTTCGTCTCGACAAGTAAATCATTTCATTCCATCGCATCATTTTCATTTGATCTCATCTTGATGCCCGAAATGCTGTTGGAAGAGTGCATGTTGATGTTAATCTGCTGAAACTGTTATAACTTGCTCATTTGTCATTTTTGCCATGATTGATGTGTGCATCCTATGAGGTTGATGTCTTCATGTGTTCTGATCTATGCCATGCCATCTTTCCAGGGGTGTATGCCATGTATTTTTGTGATCAATGTGGTGACTAGCACAAGCATGCAAACTAGGCTTCGTGATATTGCTGATTTTAGTCCCTGTTCTGCTGTTATTTTGATGCCATGTAAACTTGATGCTACAGAGAGATCCATGCATATTTTGAGATACTTCAGTAAGGGTGTTTTGAACATATGGTTGTTTTCTATCCATTAATGCCCTTTTTTGAAATTATGGAGTAGCCTAGCATGTAATTTGAGTTCTCTAATTTTGCTTCAAAATGTTTCCTAGCAAATTGTTTACTTGTTATTCAATTTGGCCAAGGTTGCTATATTTGATCCTTGCATGCTATGGACTTGTTCTTGACTTGGTTTGTTTCACAAACATGTCTTCTTGATGATGATATGCTTATCTTGTCATTCAATGACTTGTGGTGAGTGAATCGAGCTTGTTAAGTAGGGAACTTGTTGTTGCTGATTTCCTGACAGATTCTGTTATATTTTGTTGCTATGTAAACATGTTGCTACTAATCATTCTATGCATAATCTGGAGATGTTCTATAAACATGTTTTGATCTACATGTCATGCTCTATCTATTCATTCCCTTGGTTGCAATTATGTCCTGCTGGAACATGTTGTTATCTTGTTCCAAAGTTGCTTGATGATGTTGCTGTCAGCCTGTTTACATTAAGTTCAGTTGTTTCCATGTGTTTTCCTAGTGATCCAGGAACCCTATGACCTTGCTATTGCCATTCTTAGCTTCACAAACATGTCTTCTTACTGTTGGTTGCCTTGACATGCCATGTATTGCTCTGTAGTGAGTGGTTCAAGCTCACGAACATGCCTACTTATTGTTGTTCCTGCCATGTATGAATCTGTAATATAACTTGCCATGTTTACATGGGTGCCATCATATTTTATGATCCTTTTTGGCTCATGGTCAGTAAGGGACTTTTGATCTATGCAATTAGTAGATTCATGCCATGCCTTTTTTTGCCATGATAAGTTCTTGCAACATGTTGTTTGATAGCTCTAAACATTGCAACCTGATGTTATTTCTGCTAAAGTCTGAAACTGTTATTATTTGCAATCTTACCATGTGTTTTGGAGCATGTTCTAGTGATTTCTGGAGATAGCTCAGTGTTCATGTTTTGTTATGCTTTACCAGTACTTCATGCCCATGCCTTTTGTTATTATGTTGGGGTGCTGTAGCATGTTGTTTTGATGCTTCTAAGATGCCTAGTTGGTGTTATGGACAGATTGTTGCTATGACGTGTGTGTGTGTTGAACCGTTGCTCCGTTTTGAGTGTGTTGTATATGAAACTTGCTTGATTTTGCATGTAGTTTCGTATTATCATGTTGCATCCTTGTTTTGAGGTGTTTGCTTGATGCTTGGGTGCATTTTGCATCAGTGCCATGTTTAACTTGTTTTGTTCATATCTTCTAGACCGTAGCTCCGAATCTAATGAACTTTATATGTAACTTGACTAGAATTTCGTGTAGATTCTCTTGGTGCATCTTAACTTGCTGTTTAACAACTTGAACATAAGGTTTATTCAGATCTGGACCAATTTCGAAATTTTGCATATGAGGACTTTACGGAATTGTTATATGTTGTTTCCGGCCTCATTTAAACTTGCCTTGATGTGTTGTTCTTGTTTGCATCATCTCTTACCATGAGTAGCCTCATCTAGCTTTGTCATGCATCATGCTTGTTGTGCATCATGTCTTGTCTGTGTGTGGTGTGTTTACCATGTTGTGTGCTTCTTCTCGATAGTTCCCTTTTCGTTGCGATCGTGAGGATGCGTTCGTCTACGTGTGGTTCGTCTTCGTGGCTTCATCTTCTTCATGGACTCGTTCTTCTTCCTTGCAGGATTTCAGGCAAGATGACCACTACCCTGGATCTCACTACTATCATTGCTATGCTAGTTGCTTCGTTCTATCGCTTTGCTGCGTTACCTATTATTTGCTCTTCAAGCCTCCCAAATTGCCATGAACCTCTAACCTTTGACACCATTCCTAGCAAACCATTGATTGGCTATGTTACCACTTTGCTCAGCCCCCCTTATAGCGTTGCTAGTTGCAGGTGAAGTTGAAGATTGCTCCGTGGTGGACAGGATTTTGGTTGGGATATCACAATATCTCTTATATTATTAATGCATCTATATATTTGGTAAAGGGTGGAAGGCTTGGCCTTATGCCTGGTGTTTTGTTCCACTCTTGCCGCCCTAGTTTCCGTCATACCGGTATTATATTCCCGGATTTTACGTTCCTTACGCGGTCGGGTGATTTATGGGACCCCCCTGACAGTTCGCTTTGAATAAAACTCCTCCAGCAAGGCCCAACCTTGGTTTTACCATTTGCCTCACCACCACCTACCTTTCCCTAGGGAGTAATTAACCCAAGGGTCATCTTTATTTTAGCCCCCCCGGGCCAATGCTTGTCTAAGTGTTGGTCCAAGCTAGAGTCCTTTGCAGCGCCCCCTCAAGGAAACTTGAGGTCTGGTTTTAGTTGTACGGAGTGCTCATCCGGTGTTGCCCTGAGAACGAGATATGTGCAGCTCCTATCGGGATTGTCGGTGCATCGGGCGGCTTTGCTGGTCTTGTTTTACCATTGTCGAAATGTCTTGTAAACCAGGATTCCGAGACTGATCGGGTCTTCCTGGGAGAAGGTCTATTCCTTCGTTGATCGCGAGAGCTTGTCATGGGCTAAGTTGGGACACCCCTGTAGGGTTTAAACTTTCGAGAGCCGTGCCCGCGGTTATGTTGTAGATGGGAATTTGTTAATGTCCGGTTGTAGATAACTTGACACCAGATCCGAATTAAAACGCATCAACCGAGTGTGTTGCCGTGATGGTCTCTTCTCGGCGGAGTCCGGGAAGTGAACACGGTTCAGTGTTATGATTGACGTAAGTAGGAGTTCAGGATCACCTCTTGATCATTGCTAGCTTCACGACCGTTCCTTTGTTTCTCTTCTCGCTCTCATTTGCGTATGTTAGCCACCATTTCATGCTTAGTCGATGCTGCAACCTCACCACTTTACCCCTTCATTTCCCATTAAGCTTTGCTAGTCTTGATACCCATGGTAATGGGATTGCTGAGTCCTCGTGGCTCACAGATTACTACAACAACAGTTGCAGGTACAGGTTGCGATGATCTTGACGCGAGAGCGATGCTTGCTTGCGTTGAGTTCTTCTTCTGCTTCTTCTTCGATCAGGGGATAGGTTCCAGGTCGGCAGCCTGGGCTAGCAGGGTGGATATTGTTTGAGTTTCTGTTTATGATTCATCCGTAGTCGGATGTTGATCTCTTGTATTGTTGTATCCGTGTGGCATTGTATGCCTTATGTATGTATCCCCATCTATTATGTAATGTTGATGTAATGATATCCACCTTGCAAAAGTGTCTCAATATGCGGGTCTATCCTTGGTGGGACCTTCGAGTTCCTTTTGGATAGGGTCGCATATTGGGCGTGACAAGTTGGTATCAGAGCCTCGACCGACCCTAGGAGCCCCCCTTGATTGATCGTGTAGTTTGGCCGTTGTTGAGTCTAGAAGAACACTTTTTCGGAGTCTAGTTATATCGGAGAGTAGGAATTCTTTTTACTCCTCAGCCCCTTCGTCGCTCTGGTGAGGAATCTTGACGTAGGTGTTTTGAATTACTCCTCTTCCCATTCAAATTTTTCTTTAGGTTCACGCAGTTGGTTTTCCAATCGTTGGTTCTCAGCTCTTTTCATCCGGTGCATTTCTCGTCAAGTTGACTCGAGCCTCTTCATCTTTGCCAAGTTTAATCCTCAGTTGTTTTATTTTCCCACCCGCCCTCCCTTCTTCTTCTTGAATCCGGAGTCCGTAATCGAATATCCATCCTACTCGTGCGAAGTCTTTGCTTTCTTTCCTCAATGATTTCAACCGTTGTTTTTCTCTTCAAGCTATTCGTCGATTTCCCTTTACAAGTTGCCTTTGTTTTCCTGCCCTCCCACCCTTTCTCTTCCCGGAGTCCGAGTCTCTCTCGACTATCTATTTCATTCGTGTGGAGCCTCTTCAGTCTTTCGTCAATTGTTTCAACCGGTGAATTCTCTTTTGTTTGACATTCTTCATTTCTTTTCCGGTGGATTCAATTCAAATTTTGTTTTTCGGTGTTGATCGTATTCTTTTCCTCGGCTCAAATATTTTCCCCTTGCTCGTTCGCCTCTCGCCAGTTTATCCTTTCGGAGTACTCAAGACATCTCAGAGGATCGTCGGTGTTCCAATTAATTCGAGGTTGTCACCTCATTCAAATATTTCAATTGTTCCGGTGCATCATCTATTTGTTTAACAATCCTTTTCAACGGTGTTATCTCTTCAGTGGGCCCTAACCCACAGGTCTTTTCCCAGGATCTTACCTGACTCTTCTAATTTCCCCGGAGTTATTCTCAAATTCTTCTCAAAGTGTGATGTAAGAATGGTTCACATCAGTCACATGCCTTCTCCAACATCGCTTTCAAAATCATTTCATTGTTGGCTCAACCTCTTCGCTTTTCATTCTTTCGGAGTATCTTAGTAATTTCCGTGGTGTTTCTCGTCGTCATTCTTAACTTTGAAGATCGAGGAAGAGTTTCTCTAAATCTTGCCCGTTCTCTCGAAGATTTGGGGTTCTAAATCCCCTCAAGCATATTTGTTCTTCTATTTCTTCCCGGTGATTAAGTCTCTTTCATCAGTCATTTTCGAATTCTTACGGTGGCTCATTCATGATTCTTTTTCCTTGATTATCTTTTTAATCCATTCGTTCTTTTCAATCCTACCGGTGGTTCATGAAGACTTTCTCAAGTTTGGAGCTATATTCCCCTTAATCCTTTTCTTCGGAGTTTGTTCTTGAGGAATAAATTCTAGTTCCAAGTGTTCCATCTTTTCTTTTACGGAGTTCATAATTTCCTCGGCCATTTCGTCGGATCCTCCATCTAAATCATCGCAAGGCTCATCTCATTCCTTTCATCCTTCATTTCTATCTCATCATCCTTTTGTCACCGGAGTTTTTCATGGTGGTTCGTCATGATTTAATTCTTTCTTCAAGAGTTCATCAAGTATCGTTCCATCCTATCAAGCTCGTGTTCTATTCCTCCATGTTTCAGCCGGAGTGCTGCCTAAATCTTTTCAGTCTTATTCGTTTCTTTTCTCATTCTAACCACTTCGGTGAGCACGAGTGATTTCTTAGTCTATCTGATTCCGTGAGCTTTCGATTCTCGTCATTCTCGTCGTTCCTCTCTTCTTCTCGAATGCTCTCGATTCTTTGCTTCTTCTCGTGAGTTCTTGTTTCACCTCATCCCTCTTTCCCTTCCGTCTCGGTCCTAAGATCTCGGGACGAGATCTCTTGTTAGTGGAGGAGTGTTGTAACGCCCCGGATCCAATGCGCCAGGTGTCTGCCAGTTATTCGTCGTCATTGCCATGTCATTTGCTTGCGTGTTGCACTTTGCCATGGCATCATATGCATTTCATATCATGTCATCATGTGCATTGCATTCACATACGTGTTCGTCTCATGCATCCGAGCATTTTCCCCGTTGTCCATTTTGCGATCCGGCACTCCTATGTCATCCGGTGTTCCCCTTTTGTCTCCTGTTGTGAGTGGGTATTAAACTTTCTCGGAATGGCCTGAGGTTTGCCAAGTGGCCTTGGTATAGCACCGGTAGACCGCCTGTCAAGTTTCGTTCCATTTGGAGGTCGTTTGATACTCCAACGGTTAACCGGGTAACTGTAAAGCCCCCTTCTCTTTGCAGCCCAACACCCCTTCCAAAGTGGCCCAAAACCCATCTAAGTCTCTTTCATGCTCTCGGTCGTTCGATCACGATCGCGTGGCCGAAAACCGCACCTCATTTGGACACTCCTAGCTCCCTCTACCTATAAATATGTGATCCCCTCCGATTTTTCGCGCAGTCCAACCCTAGCCCCGCTCCCTCTCCACCGCCGGACATGTCCGCCCGCTGGCCGGACATGTCCTCCGCCGCCGCCACCTCACCCCGGCCAATCAGGGCTCGCCACCTCACCTCCGCACCTCCCGCAGCCACTCACACCTCGACACGTGGCGCCCCGCCGCCCGTCTCTCTCCTCCCCGCGCAGCGGCCCACCGGGGCCCATCCGGGGCACGCCCGGCCCGACCGCGCACTGCCGCCCGCCCGCGGGTGCCCCGCGCCCGACTTGCCGCCGGCAGGATGCCCGCGCGCCGGCCGCCGCGCCCGCGCCGGCCTCCCCGCCTCCGGTCGACGTCCGGCCGCCGCAGGCCCGCGCCTCCAGCCCCGACCGGCTCCCCGCGCCGCCACCGGCCGGGCTCGCCCCGCCGCGCCCGGGCCATCTCCGCCGCCGCGCCCCTGCACCCCGCCGCCGCCAGCGCCTCCGCCGCCGCCCGCGCCGCAGCTCGCCGGCCGCCGCTCCCGGTCAACGCTCGCACCCGGCCTCGCGTCTCCTTCACCGTAGCTCGGCCGGATCCGCCCCGTCCCGCCCCAGATCCAGCCGCCCCGCGCCTCCCCGGCCTCTTCCTCCTCGTCTCCGGTGACGAACTCCGGCCATCCTCGATTTCCGTGCGAAGGTGGATTTTCCCCTCCGAAATTCTGCCAAGTCCCGAAATATTTTGCATAATCATGCCATGTTCATCACACTGTATCTCTGCATCCGTAGCTCCGTTTCATGCGTGTAATATGTCAAATTGTTCGCCTCGACAAGTACTTCATTTCATTCCATTGCATCATTTTTATTTGATCTCATCTTGATGCCCGAAATGTTGTTGGAAGTGTGCATGTTGATGTTAATCTGCTGAAACTGTTATAACTTGCTCATTTGTTATTTTTGCCATGATTGATGTGTGCATCCTATGAGGTTGATGTCTTCATGTGTTTTGATATATGCCATGCCATTTTTCCAGGGGTGTATGCCATGTATTTTTGTGATCAATGTGGTGACTAGCAAAAGCATGCAAACTAGGCTTCATGATATTGCTGATTTTAGTCCCTGTTCTGCTGTTATTTTGATGCCATGTAAACTTGATGCTACAGAGAGATCCATGCATATTTTGAGATACTTCAGTAAGGGTGTTTTAAACATATGGTTGTTGTCTATCCATTCATTCCCTTGTTTGCAATTATGGAGTAGCCTAGCATGTCATTTGAGTGCTCTACTTTTGCTTCAAAATGTTTCCTGGCAAATTGTTTACTTGTTATTCAATTTGACCAAGGTTGCTATATTTGATCCTTGCATGCTATGGACTTGTTCTAGACTTGGTTTGTTTCATAAACATGTCTTCTTAATGATGATATGCTTATCTTGTCATTCAATGACTTGTGGTGAGTGAATCGAGCTTGTTAAGTAGGGCACTTGCTGTTGCTGATTTCCTGACAGATTCTGTTATATTTTGTTGCTATGTAAACATGTTTCTACTAATCATTCTATGCATAATCTGGAGATGTTCTATAAACATGTTTTGATCTACATGTCATGATCTATCCATTCATGCCCTTGGTTGCGATTATGGCCTGCTGGAACATGTTGTTATCTTGCTCCAAAGTTGCTTGATGATGTTGCTGTCAGCCTGTTTACATTAAGTTCAGTTGTTTCCATGTGTTTTCCTAGTGATCCATGAACCCTATGACCTTGCTATTGCCATGCTTAGCTTCACAAACATGTATTCTTACTGTTGGTTGCCTTTCCATGCCATGTATTGCTCTGTAATGAGTGGTTCAAGCTCACGAACATGCCTACTTATTGTTGTTCCTGCCATGTATAAATCTGTAATATAACTTGCCATGTTTACATGGGTGCCATCATATTTTCTGATCCTTTTTGGCTCATGGTCAGTAAGGGACTTTTGATCTATGCAATTAGTAGATTCATGCCAAGCCTTTTTTTCCATGATAAGTTCCTGTAACATGTTGTTTGATAGCTCTAAACATTGCAACCTGATGTTATTTCTGCTAAAGTCTGGAACTGTTATTATTTGCAATCTTACCATGTGTTTTGGAGCATGTTCTAGTGATTTCTGGAGATAGCTCAGTGTTCATGTTTTGTTATGCTTTACCAGTACTTCATGCCCATGCCTTTTGTTATTATGTTGGGGTGCTGTAGCATGTTGTTTTGATGCTTGTAAGATGCCTAGTTGCTGTTATGGACAGATTGTTGCTATGACTTGTATAGTGTGTGTGTGTTGAACCGTTGCTCCGTTTTGAGTGTGCTCTATATGAAACTTGCTTGATTTTGCATGTAGTTTCGTATTATCATGTTGCATCCTTGTTTTGAGGTGTTTGCTTGATGCTTGGGCGCATTTTTCATCAATGCCATGTTTAACTTGTTTTGCTCATATCTTCTAGACCGTAGCTCCGAATCTAATGAACTTTATATGTAACTTGACTAGAATTTCGTGTAGATTCTCTTGGTGCATCTTAACTTGCTGTTTAACAACTTGAACATAAGGTTTATTCAGATCTGGACCAATTTCGAAATTTTGCATATGAAGACTTACCGGAATTGTTATATGTTGTTTCCGGCCTCATTTAAACTTGCCTTGATGTGTTGTTCTTGTTTGCATCATCTCTTACCATGAGTAGCCTCATCTAGCTTTGTCATGCATCATGCTTGTTGTGCATCATGTCTTGTCTGTGTGTGGTGTGTTTACCATGTTTTGTGCTTCTTCTCGATAGTTCCCTTTTCGGTGCGATCGTGAGGATGCGTTTGTCTACGTGTGGTTCGTCTTCGTGGCTTCATCTTCTTCATGGACTCGTTCTTCTTCCTTGCCCTGGATCTCACTACTATTATTGCTATGCTAGTTGCTTCGTTCTATCGCTTTGCTGCGTTACCTATCATTTGCTCTTCAAGCCTCCCAAATTGCCATGAACCTCTAACCTTTGACAACATTCCTAGCAAACCATTGATTGGCTATGTTACCGCTTTGCTCAGCCCCTCTTATAGCATTGCTAGTTGCAGGTGAAGTTGAAGATTGCTCCATGGTGGACAGGATTTTGGTTGGGATATCACAATATCTCTTATATTATTAATGCATCTATATATTTGGTAAAGGGTGGAAGGCTTGGCCTTATGCCTGGTGTTTTGTTCCACTCTTGCCTCCCTAGTTTCCGTCATACCGGTATTATGTTCCCGGATTTTACGTTCCTTACGCGGTCGGGTGATTTATGGGACCCCCCTGACAGTTCGCTTTGAATAAAACTCCTCCAGCAAGGCCCAACCTTGGTTTTACCATTTTCCTCACCACCACCTACCTTTCCCTTGGGAGTAATTAACCCAAGGGTCATCTTTATTTTAGCCCCCCCCAGGCCAATGCTTGTCTAAGTGTTGGTCCAAGCTAGAGTCCTGTGCAGCGCCCCCTCAAGGAAACTTGGGGTCTGGTTTTAGTTGTACGGAGTGCTCATCCGGTGTTGCCCTGAGAACGAGATATGTGCAGCTCCTATCGGGATTGTCGGCGCATCGGGCGGCTTTGCTGGTCTTGTCTTACCATTGTCAAAATGTCTTGTAAACCAGGATTCCGAGACTGATCGGGTCTTCCTGGGAGAAGGTCTATTCCTTCGTTGATCGCGAGAGCTTGTCATGGGCTAACTTGGGACACCCCTGTAGGGTTTAAACTTTCGAGAGCCGTGCCCGCGGTTATGTGGTAGATGGGAATTTGTTAATGTCCGGTTGTAGATAACTTGACACCAGATCCGAATTAAAACGCATCAACCGAGTGTGTAGCCGTGATGGCCTCTTCTCGGCGGAGTCCGGGAAGTGAACACGGTTCAGTGTTATGATTGACGTATGTAGGAGTTCAGGATCACCTCTTGATCATTGCTAGCTTCACGACCGTTCCTTTGTTTCTCTTCTCGCTCTCATTTGCGTATGTTAGCCACCATTTCATGCTTAGTCGCTGCTGCAACCTCACCACTTTACCCCTTCCTTTCCCATTAAGCTTTGCTAGTCTTGATACTCATGGTAATGGGATTGCTAAGTCCTCGTGGCTCACAGATTACTACAACAACAGTTGCAGGTACAGGTTGCGATGATCTTGACGTGAGAGCGATGCTTGCTTGCGTTGAGTTCTTCTTCTGCTTCTTCTTCGATCAGGGGATAGGTTCCAGGTCGGCATCCCGGGCTAGCAGGGTGGATATTGTTTGAGGTTCTGTTTATGATTCATCCGTAGTCGGATGTTGATCTCTTGTATTGTTGTATCCGTGTGGCATTGTATGCCTTATGTATGTATCCCCATCTATTATGTAATGTTGATGTAATGATATCCACCTTGCAAAAGCGTCTCAATATGCGGGTCTATCCTTGGTGGGACCTTCGAGTTCCTTTTGGATAGGGTCGCATATTGGTCGTGACAATTAAAGAGAATACCTTCATGCCCATGAGTCCTTCTTGCAAACAGTATGTACATCAGCAAGAATTCCTCATGCACATGATTGTGATGCATATACTTACCTTGTAGTCTTGAGTTGGCTTGGGATGAAATGAACCTTTGTAAACAATGTTAGATAACACAGATACATCTACTAGACAGAGCAAACAGAAGAAACCACAAGAATACCAAGACTGGGATGACATGTAGAGAGTGAGTACTAAGTACCACATTGGATTAGACATGTCCCCAAGAGTAAAGATATGCAATGAATTTAAATGATTTCTTTCCCTTAGATGTCTTGCTCCCCCCGAATCTAGCATGGGATACTAGGAGAAGATAGGGAATAGAAAATCAGAGCTGAAAGATATGAATGATGATCAGAGCTAATGTATGCTAATGCAAATAAGCACAAAAGATCATAAGAACATGTCTCTCCCCTCAAGAAGACATGTGGTATCAACAATGTATAAATCACCTCTACGCACACCGATAAAGACCATTTTATGATTGTCTCGATGAAACACTTGGCAATCTACTTCAGTAAATAGAACATTGAAATCGAAATCAGCAAGTCTAGATACTGAAAGTAAGTTGTATCCAAGAGATTCAACGAGCATGACATTTTGTATGGAGCTATCATGTGATATGGCCACCTTACCGAGGCCAACCACCTTACCCTTTGAGTTGTCACCGAAAGTGACATACTTTCGAGGACTATCATTATCAGCAAACTCACGAAACATGTCTTTATCTCCAGTAATGTGATTGGTACATCCACTATCAAGAACCCATTCCTTTCCTCCTGACATATATCCTCAAATATTTGCCATAAGACCAAAGTGTCTCATTGCATCATCAAGATCGAAGTCACTATCATCATCCTCATCATAGTATCCATGTTCAACATCGTCATGTGGTGGATCAAGTCTTACAGAGGGTGATTCATTAGAATGAGTATGACAATGATCTTGCTTATGAATTTTTATAGCTTCGGAAATAATATCACTAATAATACCAACATTTCCTTTGGCACGCATAAGGTTTGTAAGCTCAAATAGACGATCACCAAACATAGGATCACTAGTATTCATCTTACTCAAAGCAATGGACTTATGAAGAATTTCATCAAGAGTATTCAAGGAATAATCTGGAAATCGTTCCTCAAGAAATTTCCGTATAGTGTACGCACACTTAAAAGTAGGCAAACATCCAACCAAGTTTCTAGGCAATCCTCTAATGATGAGTTTGGCAGTTCTAAGTTTCCTAATCATGTCAGTTGACTCATCATGGGTAGGATGCATAGGATCAACATAAGGTGCACAAGGGCTAGTAATGTACTTGTTCAAATGATATTGATTGAAAATTACAAGCATCTCATTTTTTCACTCATAAAAAATACTCTCCATCAATAATAGGCACTCTATGTCTAAGACTCCCCAAAGTAGACTCATCCGTCTTCCTCCAATGGTGATTAAACCAAGGCAATGGAGACCAAGGCTCTGATACCACTTGTAGGACCTTGAGAAGAGGTGTCTAGAGGGGGGGTGATTAGACACTAAGTACCAAAGTTGCAGTTTTTAAGTTTCCTTAAGTTTAAGTGAAGTTTAGGCACAAGTTAAACATTCACAATACATATCAAGCAAGCATGCAAAGAGTATATGAGCAGCGGAAAGTAAAGCATGCATCTTGCAAGAATGTAAAGGGAAGGGTTTGGAGGATTCAAACGCAATTGGAGACACGGATGTTTTTGGCGCGGTTCCGATAGGTGGTGCTATCGTACATCCACATTGATGGAGACTTCAACCCACGAAGGGTAACGGTTGCGCGAGTCTACGGAGGGCTCCACCCACGAAGGGTCCATGAAGAAGCAACCTTGTCTATCCCACCATGGCCGTCACCCACAAAGGACTTGCCTCACTAGCGGTAGATCTTCACGAAGTAGGCGATCTCCTTGCCCTTACAAACTCCTTGGTTCAACTCCACAATCTTGTCGGAGGCTCCCAAGTGACACCTAGCCAATCTAGGAGACACCAGTCTCCAAGAAGTAACAAATGTTGCATTGATGATGAACTCCTTGCTCTTGTGCTTCAAATGATAGTCTCCCCAACACTCAACTCTCTCTAATAGGTATTGGATCTGGTGGAAAGAAGATTTGAGTGGAAAGCAACTTGGGGAAGGCTAGAGATCAAGATTCATATGGTAGGAATGGAATATCTTGGCCTCAACAGATGAGTAGGTAGTTCTCTCTCAGAAATTGTATGCTGGAAGTGTAGGTTCAGTCTGATGGCTCTCTCCATGAATGAAGAGGAGGTGGAGGGGTATATATAGCCTCCACACAAAATCTAACCGTTACACACAATCTACCAAACTCGGTGGGACCGAATCGTTAAACTCGGTCAGACCGATTTAGCAAACAATGTGACCGTTAGGGTTTTCGGTGGGACCGAAATGCAACTCGGTGAGACCGATATAATTAGAGTTAGGGCATAACGTAATCTCGGTAAGACCGATTACACAAACTTGGTGAGACCGATTTTGGTAATAAGCTTTCCAGAGAGTTGGTCAGGCAAACTCGGTTTGACCGATTACACAAACTCGGTGGGACCAATTTTGGTAATGAGTCAACCAGGAAGTTTTCATTGTAATCTCGGTAGTACCGATTGCTCAAACTCGGTGGGACCGATTTTGGTAATGGACATACACAGAGAGGTTACAATCCCATCTCGGTGAGACCAAGATCCCTATCGGTAAGACCGATTTGCTTAGGGTTTGTGGCAGTGGCTAAGACTTCTGAAATCGGTGGCGACGGATAGGAAGAATCAGTGTGACCGATTTTGGCTTTAGGTTTAGGATATTTGTGGATGTGAGAAAGTAGCTGAGGGTTTTGGAGCATATCACTAAGCACATGAAGCAAGAGGCTCATTAAGCAACACCTCATCCCTCCTTGATAGTATTGGCTTTTCCTATAGACTCAACGTGATCTTGGATCACTAAAATATAAAATGAAGAGTCTTGGGCTTGAAGCTCGAGCCAGTCCTTTGTCCTTAGCATCTTGAAGGAGTTCCCACATCCTTTAGTCCATGCCACTCCATTGTTGAACTTATCTGAAACATACTAGATAAAAGTGTTAGTCCAACAAGAGATATGTTGACATTAATTACCAAAACCACCTAGGGAGCACTTGTGCTTTCAGGATGCTTGATACGTCTCCAACGTATTTATAATTTTTGATTGTTCCATGCTATTATATTACACATTTATATCATTTTTGGGACTAACCTACTAACCGGAGGCCCAGCTTATTTAGAAGAAAAGGAATATCAAACGGAGTCCAAACAGAATGAAATCTTCGGCAGCGTGATTTTTGGAACGAACATGATCTAGAGAACTTGGAGTGCAAGTCAAGAAGCAATCGAGGAGGCCAGGGGATAGGAGGGCGCGCCCCTGTCTCCTGGGCCCCTCGAGCGGTCACCGACATACTTCCTCCTATATATACCCACGTACCCCGAAAACATCCAGGAGCCAACGAAAAACAATTTCCACCGTCGTAACCTTCTGTATCTGCGAGATCCCATCTTGGAGCCATCGTCGGCGCTCCGTCGGAGGGGGAATCTACCACGAATGGCTGCTACATCAACACCATAGCCCCTGCGATGAGTTGTGAGTAGTTTACCACAGACCCTCGGGTCCATAGTTATTTGCTAGATGGCTTCTTCTCTCTTTTTGGATTTCAATACCATGTTCTCACCCTCTCTTGTGGAGATCTATTTGATGTAACTCTTTTTGCGGTGTGTTTGTCGAGATCCGATGAATTGTGGGTTGATGATCAAGTTTATCTATGATAACTTTTTGAATATTCTCTGAATTCTTTTATGTATGATTGAGTTATCTTTGCAAGTCTCTTTGAATTATCAGTTTGGTTTGGCCTACTAGATTGATCTTTATTGCCATGGGAGAAGTGCTTAGCTTTGGGTTTAATCTTGCGGTGTCCTTGCCCAGTGACAGAAAGGGTTGCAAGGCATGTATTGTAGTGTTGCCATCGAGGATAAAAAGATGGGTTTATATCATATTGCTTGAGTTTATCCCTCTACATCATGTCATCTTTCTTAATGTGTTACTCTGTTCTTGTGAACTTAATACTCTAGATGCATGCTGGATAGCGGTCGATGTGTGGCGTAATAGTAGTAGATGCAGGCAGGACGTGATGCCTATATACATGATCATGCCTAGATAATCTCATAATTATTCGCTTTTCTATCAATTGCTCGACAGTAATTTGTTCACCCACCGTAATACTTATGCTATCTTGAGAGAAGCCACTAGTGAAACCTATGGCCCCGGGTCTATCTTTTATCATATAAGCTTTCAATCTACTTCTATTTGCATCTTTAATTTTTGCATCTATCTTATAAAATACCAAAAATATATTTATCTTATAATACTATCTCTATCAGATCTCACTTTTGCAAGTTGCCGTGAAGGGATTGACAACCCCTTTATTGTGTTGGTTGCGAGTTCTTTGTTTGTCTATGTAGGTGCGTGGGACTTTTGAGGAGCCTCCTACTGGATTCATACCTTGGTTCTCAAAAACTGAGGGAAAGACTTGCGCTACTATTGCTGCATCACCCTTTCCTCTTCAAGGAAAACCAACACAAGCTCAAGACATAGCAAGGAGCGACTCTTCAAGCCGTCGACAGCACCATCACTTTCAAGCACGGCACAGCCTCGGGAAGAGCTCCCTCATCCACCAGCCACAGGATCCCCGGCCTGTGGCCCGACCTCGGGAGCATGCCTACTCTTGGTGCTGGAACATCAGGAGGGATGCTGGAGCACGGAATTCAAGGACTACCTGATGCAAGGGATGCTGCAAGAGAAAGAGGAGGATGCGGAACGTGTGGCCCGGCAGGCCACGACCTACTGCTTCCAAGACTGTGAGTTATACTGGAAGTGGCCAAATGACGTTTCCCTATGTTGCATCTCTAGGAATAAGGGAAGGAACTGATGGCTGACATACATGGTGGAGATTGCGGACACCACTCATCATCACGGACCCTCGTCGGCAACGCGTTTCGCAGCGGGTTCTACTGGCCTACGACACTCAACGACGCGATCAAGCTGGTGAAGTCCTGCGAAGCCTGCCAAATCCATGCCAAGCAGATTCATCAGCTAGCTCAGGGCCTGCAGACCATCCCGCTCTCGTGGCCGTTCGCGGTCTGGGGGTTGGATATCTTGGGCCCGTTTCCTCAAGCGCCTGGGGGCTACCGCTACCTCTACGTCGCCATCGACAAATTCACCAAGTGGGCAGAGGTGGAAGCCGCCCGCACCATCCCAGCCGGTTCTGCGGTCAAGTTCATCAAGGGCCTCGTGAGCCTGTTTGGGGTCCCTAACTGCATCATCACCGACAACGGTTCGCTGTTCACCAGCAATCTCTTCAAAACGTATTGCACTAACCTTGGAACGCAGATATGCTACGCTTCGGTGGCGCACCCCCGGAATAACGGTCAGGCCGAACGCGCCAACATGGAGGTCCTGAGGGGCCTCAAGACCAGGACATTCAAGAAGAAGCTAGAGGCCTGCGGTAGGGACTGGTATGACGAGCTCCAGTCCGTGTTGTGGTCCATCTGCACTACCACCACCAAGCCAACTAGCGAGACCCCGTTCTTCCTCGTCTACGGAGCAGAGGCGGTTCTCCCTCACGAGGTCAGGTGTCGCTCCACGCGGGTCCTAGCGTTTGATGAGGTGCAGCAGGACGCCATGCGGGGGATGGACCTCGTGCTGGGGGAGGAACACCGTCGTGAAGCCACACTACGAGCAGCAAGATACCAGCAGGCGCTGCGGCGGTATCATTGTCGCAACATCCACCCCATGACTCTTGAGGTAGGTGACCTCGTACTCAAGCGGGTGCTCTCCAGGGAAGGGCTGCATAAGCTCTTGCCCATGTGGGAGGGCCCGTTCAAGGTTGTCCATGTTGCCAGGCCTGGTGCCGCACGTCTGGAGACTCAGGAGAGGGTACCCATCCCAAATGCCTGGAACATCCAGCATCTCCCGAAGTTTTACCCCTGAAGAAAGGCCTAGTGCCTGTGAAGAAGGCCCGGTGCCTGTGAAGCTCGCCGCCCAAAGAAAGGCCCGGTGCCTGTGAAGAAGGCCTAGTGTCTGTGAAGCTCGCCGCCGGAAGAAAGGCCCGGTGCCTATGAAGAAGGCCCAGTGCCTATGAAGCTCGCTGCCCGTGACACTCTCACGTATTAATTAGTGGGGCTGTACACGCCCCGGAGTCTCCAGAGTGCCGCCCTTGGGCCTCGGGGGCTCCCGCCCACGCCCAGTGGTAGAAATTAGCTCTGTACTGGTGAGAAAACATCGAAGACTAGACTAGGTGTCGGACTCGGCTTTTCATTTTCTTTCTGCAGTTGGCTTCTTCTCCCTTGTTTGAGCCTTTATTAAAGTTGCTTCTAGTGTTCTTTGACAGTTCTGCCCGTCGTCTTCTGCCCTCGTTTTCTATTTCCAGCTTTTTCTCTGGCTCGTTCTCTCTCTCGCAAACCTCACGAGGGGGCTGCGCGGGCGCCCTCGTGAGCCCTTCCTCTCCTGATTTTCGCGAGGATCTCTCGTTCGAGTTTGCAGCGGGAGCACACCTCCCAGTCCATGCCCCTCGGGCATCGCGACAGAAAGCACCGGGCCATGGCCGGCAACCCTTGCAACCAAGGTTCGGAAATGATTATCTCCCAACAGATTTTTTTGCAGCTCTTAAGGCGCCCGGCGAGGCTTCAAGCAGGCACCTCGCGAGGCGGAATCTACTTCGAACATCCCAAGATAAGTTGTTCTTACGCGTAGACGCATAACAGTGACGCCATAACATAGCACATGAACAATAAATGTAGTACGATAATTAGGGGATCATAGTCTGTTGCACGCCCCCACAGGGCGCCATACTTCTCTCTTCTCTTGATGCAGGAAAAGGAGGAAAACAAAATAAAAGAGGCACGCGCCTTGCAACAGCTCGCGAGGAGGGATCTGCGTCATCCTCCTGAGCTCAATCAGACTCCGCCTCGCGCTTCACCGGAGCGCGGCGACGGGACGACCCGCTGCCGCTCTCGAAGCAGGTGTGGCGCGTGGTGGCTGATCGCGGCCACCGCTGGAGGAGCTCTTGCCGGAGGAGCCGCCGAAGCTCGACGAGCTGTGGTCGCCACCGGGAGCGGGTTCGCCTTTGCCCTCATCACGACTGTCGCCAAGGCCGAGCACCTCGTCACCGTCGTCGTCTTCAGGGCAGCACCCAACACGGCGGCCATCTTCTCCGAACACCCTCACATAGAGGGTCGCGTCGCCGTCATACTTGAAGTGGAGGGTGCACCACCTGCCCAGGACATGCACGCGAGCAAACGTCTGCCAGCCCCGGCCAGGGCAACGTTGCCAGCGACGGAGATCTCCACCGCGACCCTTGCTGCAGCAGCCATCCGCCTGCAACCAGAGCCCGCTGGGGCTAGTGGCCTGCAGTTTGCTGGCGAAGGAGCAAGGGAGCTGAAGCCAGTTGCCGGCAGGGTCATCCGACCACACAACAAACTCCGGAAGCACCTCCGCCGACTAGAAGCGCGACCGGGGAGGCCGCGCAGCCACGGCATGCCTTCCCCCACCAACCGGGCTGCCTCGACATGGGCGGCCACCACCGCGTGAAGGGCCGCCGCCGCGACCACAGGAAGCCACAACAAGGGTCGCGGGATGCTTGCAAGGACAACCATGGCCACGCTTGGGCGGAGGAGAGCCAGCCCCTTCCTGGCGGGCCTTCCCCTTCTCCACGGTCGAGAACCTCTTTACGGGTGCCATGGGGGCGCTACAAGCAATAGGAGCGAGGAGGGAGAAGAAGCAGGCGGTGCAAGAAGAGATGGGAAACGGGGGCTTTTGCCCCTCCCCATTTATAGCCCGAGGGAGGCCAACCATCGACCTCCACGATCGCAGGTAATGATGACTCTTTTTGCATGCAGCAGGGACGCGTCAAATTAGGCAGTTCCCGAGGCAACGTGGGGAAGCGGAGACGCCCACGTCCAATTAATCGCCACGCGGCAACCAAGGCCACATGCTATTGGGGCCCGCGGCGCTCCGCCCTTGCGCTTTGGCTTCGCTGCTAAGCCAAGTCCGAGCGCCCCTTGGGCCCGGGGCTACTGTCGGCGTTCTTGGAACGGGGGTCCCCAGACTTGCCTGCCTGCGGACTGCGGCGTGGCTCATCCAGTGGCCAAGTATGGCATGTCTTCATCAACCAATACTCAAGACCCTTGCGAGGGGCCAAGCCTCGCGGGGCGGACGACACAAGGCCTCCTCAGGAGTGGCATCGCCAGGCAGGCTCGCGAGGAGGTGGAGAGATCAAGGCAAGGGATACCTCGCGAGGTCCCCATGATGCAAGCCATGATGACCGAGACTAGGCTGGCGCCAGGCGGGCGCCAGCCCGCGCAGTGTCCATGTTTCCTCTTTGGTGCAAAGGGGGCAAGAGCAGGCGCGGAGTACCGAGGCATCAGGCAAAGGTTTCCATATCAGTGCAACAAGACCTAGACCAGCAGGACGGTGGGACGGAGGTCACCATGGAGCCCAAGACGGCGTCATCACCAGCACCTTTGGCAAGTAAAGACCACCTTTAGTCAAGATAGCTTGTACTAGCTTTCCCCTTTCAAAATGGCCGATGTTGGATCCCTTCCCGCTCAGTATTTGGGAAGAGGACCAGGGCCTCTATAAATAGAGCTAGCCACCACAGTAGAAGGGATGGAATGCTTCCTAGGTAGAACACCACAGCACCACAAGAATACCTCTCCTCACGAGGCTTTTCTTCCACTGTACTGTTCATCATCAGCCCAAGAGGCAATCCACCAACACACAAAGGAGTAGGTAATTACACCACAACGGTGGCCCGAACCTATATAAATCTTGTGTCTCTTGTGTTGTTCGTCGATCTAGCTTAGAAATTGCGGTGAGGATGGGAGCAAGATTCGGTAGGAGGAGATCTTCATGCGCACCCCAGAGTTCGAACCTTAAGAGTTTTGCCGAAACCCGCTATCCGACAACAACCACTGCCAGAAACCCTAGTTACTTCGGTCTCACCGATAGGGATCTCGATCTCACCGAGATGGGAATGCAAACTCTTTGTTTCCCTTAGTAATGTTTCGGTCCAACCGAGATGAGCGACCAGTCCCACCGAGTTCACAATGCAAATTCCATGTTTCCCTTTTGTAACGATTCGGTCCCACCGAGTTTGCCTGACCAACTCTCTGGTTAGCTTATTACCAAAGTCAGTCCCACCGAGTTTGTGTAATCGGTCTCACCAAGATTATGTTATGCCCTAACCCTAATGAAATCGGTCCCACCGAGTTGACATGTCGGTCCCACCGAAATGCCTAACGGTCACATTATGAACTAAATCAGCCTGACCGAGTATTCTGATTCGGTCCCACCGAGTTTGGTAAATTGTGTGTAACATTTAGATTTTGTGTGGAGGCTATATATACCCCTCCACCCTCTCCTCATTCGTGGGTAAAGCCATCAGAACATGTCTTCACTTCCAGCATTCATTTTCTAAGAGAGAACCACCTACTCATGTGTTGAGACCAAGATATTCTAAACCTACCATATGAATATTGATCTCTAGCCTTCCCCAAGTTGCTTTCCACTCAAATCATCTTTCCACCAAATCTAATCCTATGAGAGAGAGTTGAGAGTTGGGGAGACTATCATTTGAAGCACAAGAGCAAGGAGTTCATCATCAACACACCATCTATTACCTTTTGGAGAGTGGTGTCTCCTAGATTGGTTAGGTGTCACTTGGGAGCCTCCATCAAGATTGTGGCGTTGAACCAAGGAGTTTGTATAGGCAAGGAGATCGCCTACTTAGTGAAGATCTACCCTAGTGAGGCAAGTCCTTCGTGGGCGATGGCCATGGTGGGATAGACAAGGTTGCTTCTTTGTGGACCCTTCATGGGTGGAGCCCTCCGTGGACTCGCACAGCCGTTACCCTTCGTGGGATGAAGTCTAAATCAACGTGGATGTATGATAGCACCACCTATCGGAACCACGCCAAATATCTCCGTTGATGGAGACTTCAACCCACGAAGGGTAACGGTTGCGCGAGTCCACGGAGGGCTCCACCCACGAAGGGTCCACGAAGAAGCAACCTTGTCTATCCCACCATGGCCGTCGCCCATGAAGGTCTTGCCTCACTAGCGGTAGATCTTCACGAAGTAGGCGATCTCCTTGCCCTTACAAACTCCTTGGTTCAAATCCACAATCTTGTCGGAGGATCCCAAGTGACACCTAGCCAATCTAGGAGACACCAGTCTCCAAGAAGTAACAAATGGTGCGTTGATGATGAACTCCTTGCTCTTGTGCTTCAAATGATAGTCTCCCCAACACTCAACTCTCTCTCACAGGATTTGGATTTGGTGGAAAGAAGATTTGAGTGGAAAGCAACTTGGGGAAGGCTAGAGATCAAGATTCATATGGTAGGAATGGAATATCTTGGCCTCAACACATGAGTAGGTGGTTCTCTCTCAGAAATAGCAAGTTGGAAGTGTAGGTTTGTTCTGATGGCTCTCTCCACGAATGAAGAGGAGGTGGAGGGGTATATATAGCCTCCATACAAAATCTAACTGTTACACACAACTTGCCAAACATGGTGGGACCGAATTGGGAAACTCGGTCGGACCGTTTTAGCAAATCTAGTGACCGTTAGGATTTTCGGTGGGACCGACATGCAACTCGGTAGGACCGATATGGTTAGGGTTAGGGATTAACGAATCTCGGTGAGACCGGTTACACAAACTTGGTGGGACCGATTTTGGTAATAAGCTAACCAGAGAGTTGTTCAGGTAAACTTGGAGGGACCGGTTCGCTCATTTCGGTGGGACCGAAATGTTACGAAAAGGAAACTGGGAGTTTACATTGCAATCTCGGTGGGACCGATCGTTCATCTCGGTGGTACCGAAACGTTACGAAGGTAAACAGAGAGATTACAATCCCATCTCGGCGAGACCGAGTATCCTATCGGTGAGACCGATTTGCCTAGGGTTTGTGGCAGTGGCTATGACATCTGAACTCAGTGGCGCAGGATAGAAAGAATCGGTAGGGCCGAGTTTGACTTTTGGTTTAGGTCATATGTGGATGTGAGAAAGTAGTTGAGGGCTCTGGAGCATATCACTAAGCACAATGGAGCAAGAAACTCATTAAGCAACACCTCATCCCTCCTTGATGGTATTGGCTTTTTCTATAGACTCAATGTGATCTTGGATCACTAAAATATAAAACGTAGAGTCTTGAGCTTATGAGCTTGAGCCAATCCTTTTATCCTTAGCATTTTGAGGGGTCCACTTTTCTCATCCATGCCATGCCATTCATTGAGCTTTTCATAAAATATTCATCTTGGAATAATGTTAGCTCAATGACCTATATGTTGTTAGGAATTACCAAAACTACCTAGGGATAGTTGCACTTTCAATCACCCCCTTTTTGGTAATTGATGACAACATATAGATCAAAGCTTCGACAAATGATAATAAGAGTGAAAAACAATGTCGCTTTGAGAAGTATGTGATAAGCAAGAGCTCCCCCTAAATTTGTGCATAGTTTAAGATTTGCTTCGGACTGCAAATGCACAAAGAGTTAGGCTCATGGGTTACTCTTCCATGTCACATACATCTTGGTGGAGCACTCAAAATGATAATAATTGAATACATGCACTCATCACCAAGCAAAGTGAATGATCATATAGAGATAAAGAATAATGCCATCCAACAAGCATAAATGTAACATATGATCAAACACATGATCATCCAAGTATCACACAGACATAAAGTATTTCAAACAAGCAAATAAAGTTCAACCACCAAAGCAAGAGAGAATAAAAAGCAACACTATCTCTTGAAGCCTATGATCTATACATTTTTCTCCCCCTTTGGCAACAAGTTACCAAAAAGTTCATAGAAAATGCATAGCACTAAATCGTCTCTCAGGCTTGATCTTCAAGTGGTGGTGTAGAGATGGCTCCTTGGACGAAGACTTCAGTAGATGTGGATGGAGCTGGAGGAGTAGGTGCTAGAGCTGGTTGCACTGGAGCTGTAGCTGGTGCAGATGAAGTGGCTCTGGTGTCTGTCACCGGCACTGCAGCTGATCTCTGAGCTCTAGGCACTCTGGCAAATGCATCAGTGGTTGTCTTGCCCTTCCTCTCCTGCATATCACCCTGAAGCTTCTCAACAACAGACTGGATCTCAGTTACCTTCACATCCAAGTCATAGAACTTCTGCTCCATGATCCTCTCAAGGCTCTCCTAGTTTTGAGTCAAGGTGGCCAGCCCGTTCTCAATCCTCAGAGTGGATGCAATCAAGTAGCCAAGCTGATCTTGTTTGCTCTTCAAAAAGTACTGAGATGCCTCTTCCATTGTTGGCATCTTGGTAGCCTTCTCTGTCCTTGCCTTCTCCTTCTTTGCTTGAGCATGCACAGAAGATGGTTCATCTTCATCCATATCCACTTGGTTGTCCTCAAAGTCTGTATAGATAGGCATGTGATCCTTGTCCAACAAGTATGTGCCAGTGCCCATCTTGGAGTTTATCAGCTCCTGGATCTGTGGGGCATACCCACAACTTCTCTTTTGGTCAGCTGCTGTCCTCTTGATAGTTTCAACTATAAGGCTCATGACCTTGAACTTCTGTGGCACATAAAATAAGTGTAGTAGATTTATTGCATGGCCTCTGATCATGTTGTGATCACCTGACTTGTGCAAGAGAGTGTGACTAAGGATCCAGTTGATGGTTGGCAGTCCTGATAGAAGGTAATGTACTGATCCAAACTTGTGTGTTTCAACAGCAGCATCTGGGATTTCCTTGTACATATGTGCCATAGAGTTGTGATCCATCTTCTTCTTGGCATAGACATCCAAGTCATCCTCTTTCTCCTTAGGTGCATTGGTCAAATTAGCCCATTCTTCAATTGATGATTGGTACCTAGTACCTTCAGACATCCATACTATCCTGCCATCTGGATAGAAGTGTGCTGTGGAGTAGAATTTCATTATGAGCTCATCATTCCACTTTGTGAGCTTCTACCCAACAAAGTCTGCCACTCCACAAGCACTGAAACAGTCATACACACCAGGATAGTGTTCTTCATTCTCCTTCATGTAGGTCCAGTCAACCCACCTCATGTCACACACTATTGGCTTCATGTCTAGCAACACTGTCTCATAGAAATCCTGTTGTTCCTTTGTATGAAACCTGTAGTCAATAGCAGTCCTCCTCCTGACTTCATAAGGATCAGACAACCTCCACTGTCTGAGGCCTGCATCCTTCCTCAGCTTCATGTTCTCAGCCACAGGATGAGCATCATTATGATCTGGAATTTTTGGCTTCAGTTTTCTCAACACATGCTCTTCATCATCTTCCTCTTCAGCAACAGTTTCAGGCACTAGGGCCTTGTTCTTCTCAGCAGCAGATATGTTCCTGGTATTCCTCTTAGGTGCAGTCTTGGGCTTGGAGGCAACTTTGGGTGCTTCTTTGGGCTTTGATGAAGCAGCCCTGACCTGATAGCATCACCCATAAGCTTCTGAGCGGTGGGTGCTGGTGCAGCAACCTCTTCTTCTTCTTCTTCCTCTTCCATCATGGAAGTCTTTCCAACAACTCTGGCCATGGTCTTCTTGACCCTTTCCTTCCTCTTCTTCCCTTCTGCAGCAGCCTCTTTGGGTTGAGATTCCAAAGGTACTTGAGTAGAGGCTCTGGCTTTAGGCATGGGAGTTCTCTTTGCAGGTACTTTAGTCTTCATACAAGGCTGGGTAAAACCGCTCGCGTGCTTCGCGGTGCTTCTCTACATACTTCGCACCGCCAGCTCAAGTAGTGGGTGCGGGAAGTCAATGTAGCAGAACCACCCGTCGAGTCACGCAAGCCTCTGAAATGGTCCAGCACGCCTATCATCTTCGATATTGAGGACCACCCTGATCGCATAACTGCGGTTGGGTGCTTGCCGATGTTGGTTTCACCAACTATCCGCAACCTCAAGGTCACTAAGATGTTAGTTGACGGCGGGGCCGGCTTGAACCTGATCTCATCCGCGGTACTTCAGAAACACTAGATCCCTGACAGCGAGCTCGAAGAGGCCGGCACTTTCCAAGGAATCAACCCAGGAAGAAGCAAGCCGAAGGGAAAGATCACGTTCCCGGTAACATTTGGCAGCGAGTTGACCTTCAGGACTAAGAGGGTCACTTTTGACGTTGCTGATTTCCCATTGCCTTACAATGGGATACTCGGCCGTCCAGCGCTCGCCAAGTTCATGGCAGCCTCTCACTATGCCTACAACGTGCTCAAGATGCCAGGTCCGATAAGTGTCATCTCTGTCCCTGGCGACAAGAAAGATGCTCTTATCTGTACCGACAAGATCTACCTGGAAGCAGCCGCAGCGGATCGCAAGCCACTTGCCGCTGAAGCTCCCAGGGGGAAGAAGAAGACCAAGTCCGGCAAGAGTTCTGATGCCCACTCCGGCAAGCGCACCTCTTCGGAGTGCTGCGCTACCGTCGAGGATGCACCATCGAGCTCCACCGGCAAGTGTAAGAAGACGAAGGCAGCTCCACCAGAGACCAAGAAGGTGCCCGCCAAGGAGGACGGAACTGGTGGTACCTTCACCATCAGTGCCACTCTCGACCCTAAATAGGAAAGCGCGCTCGTTGCTTTCCTGCGGGCGAACGTCGACGTGTTTGCGTGGCAACCGTCTGACATCCCCGGTGTTCCCAGGAAAGTAATTGAGCACAACCTTGCCGTCTGTCCTCATGCGCGGCCCGTCAAGCAGAAAGTCAGGAAACAAGCAGTGGAGCGCCAAGAATTCATCGCAGAAGAAATCAAGAAGTTGGAAGCAGCAGGCCTTGTCAGAGGAGTGCTCCATCCTACGTGGTTGGCCAATCCTGTAGTCGTGCGCAAGGCAAACGGGAAATGGAGGCTTTGTATTGACTTTACTAATGTTAATAAAGCTTGTCCCAAAGACCCATTTCCCTTGTCGCGCATTGACCAGATTGTTGACTCCACGGCCGGATGTGACTTGCTTTCATTTCTTGACGCATACTCAGGGTATCACCAAATCTTGATGGCAGAAGAGGATGAGGAGAAGACCGCATTCATCACTCCGTGTGGCCCGTACTGTTTCGTACGGATGCCTTTCGGTTTGAAGAATGCTGGTTCAACATTTGCAAGAGTAGTCCATGACGCTTTTGAGCCACAATTACACAGAAATGTGGAAGCCTATATGGATGACATAGTGGTCAAGAGCAAGGACAAGGCAACCCTGATTCAAGATTTAGATGAAACCTTTGCAAATCTGTGCAAGATCAACCTCAAGCTCAACCCCGAGAAGTGTGTGTTTGGAGTTCCTTCCGGCAAGCTTCTCGGGTTCTTTGTGTCACAGCGGGGAATTGAAGCCAATCCCGACAAGATCAAGGCCATTGAGCAGATTGAAGCACCGAAGCGCGTCAAGGATGTACGAAGGCTTGCCGGCTGTGTGGCTGCTCTCAGCAGGTTTATCTCTAAGTCTGCTGAGCGCGCCCTGCCATTTTTCAAAATATTGAAAAAGGCAGGTCCAATGAAATGGACTCCGGAAGCGGAGGCTGCACTGCAGGACTTAAAGAGATACCTGTCCTCCACTCCAATACTTGTCGCACCTAAACCACAAGAGAAGTTGCTGCTATATTTAGCGGCAGCCAATCAAGTGGTTAGTGCTGCGTTAGTAGCGGAGAGGGAGGCGGATGATGAGCCAGCGACCACGGCAGACACATCCAGCGACAAGCAGGGGGCTTCCCTGACAAGCTCTGGTTCCGACAAGGATGGATCTGCGCAGACACAGGAGGAGAAACAGAAGAAAATGGTGCAGCGCCCAGTTTACTTTGTCAGTTCCCTTCTGCAGGGGGCTAGGTCAAGGTACTCTGGTGTGTAGAAATTGCTTTTCGGCCTTCTAATGGCCTCGAGAAAGCTGCACCATTACTTCCAAGCACATGAGATCACAGTTGTCACTCGCTTTTCGCTGAAGAGGATACTGCAGAATCCAGAAGCAACAAGCAGGATTGTCGAGTGGGCACTGGAACTGTCAAGCTTTGGCCTTAAGTTTGAAAGTACTTCAACTATCCAGAGCCGGACATTGGCAGAATTCATAGCAGAGTGGACGCCAACACCAGATGAAGAAATTCCAGAGACGAGCATCCCCGTCAAGGAAGCAAGCAAAGAGTGGCTGATGTACTTTGATGGTGCCTTCTCGCTGCAAGGCGCCAGTGTGGGCGTGCTGCTTGTCGCACCCACCAGAGAGCACCTCAAGTACGTGGTCCAGATGCACTTTCCCAAGGAGCAAGCAACAAACAATACTGCAGAGTATGAAGGTTTGCTTGTCGGTCTCAGGATCGCAGCTGACCTTGGGATCAAAAAGCTCATTGTCAGGGGTGACTCGCAGCTTGTCGTCTGCCAAGTCAACAAGAGTTATCAGAGTCCATTGATGGAAGCTTATGTTGATGAAGTGAGAAAGTTAGAAGAGCTCTTTGACGGCCTATAGATGGAACATGTTCCAAGAGCTCAGAATGACATTGCTGATGGCCTGTCGAAGTGCGCCGCACTTAAGTTACCTGTGGAACCAGGGATTTTTGTGCTCAAGCTGACTCAACCATCCGTAACACCATCAACTGGACAGAGCAAGAAGAGGAAGTTGATTTCTGGTGACTATTTTCCGGCAGAGCTCCCCGAAGCCGCCGCCAAGAAGGTCTCTAAGATCAACGCCAAGAGTGCTGAGGAGCAGTCTGCTCCGACAAGCCCTAGGGTTTGTTCCGTGAAGCAGACGCTTCCGACAAGTTTTGCTCCGGCAAGCTTGCCGGGGAACGTCAAGCTCCGGCTGAGTCGCAGGTTCTCGCCGTAGAAGTGGATGTTCCCGCAGCAGCATATGTGCCTTTAGTCCTTGTTGTCGAGCCGCAAGCTCCAGCATGGGCACAGCAGATTGTCTGTTTCCTTCAGACAGGAGAACTTCCCGAAGAGCAAGAAGAAGCGGAGAGAGTAGCCTGGCAATCAATTATGTACCAGTTTGTCGACGACACACTATACAGAAGAAGATTCAATGGTGTGAAATTGAAGTGTATTCACCGGGAAGATGGACAAAAGCTGTTGGCGGAGATACGTGGAGGCATATGTGGTCACCACATTGGCGCAAGAGCACTTGCCGGCAAGGCATTCCGGCAAGGTTTCTTTTGGCCGACAGCCCTCCAGGATGCAACTGCACAAGTAACCAAGTGTGAAGCATGCCAGTTCCATTCCAATCAGATACACCAGCCAGCTCAAGCTCTCTAGACGATCCCTTTATCCTGGCCATTTTCGGTCTGGGGGCTCGACATCCTCGGCCATTGTCCTCGAGTTGTCGGGGGCTTTGAGTACTTGTACGTTGCAATCAACAAGTTCACAAAGTGGCCGGATGTGGAAGCAGTGAGGAAGGTGACAGCACAGTCAGCAGTCAAGTTCTTCAGGTCGATTGTTTGCCGTTTCAGGGTCCCTAACAGGATCATCACTGACAACAGCACACAATTCACTGACAACAGTACGTCCAAGATCTTGACGCCAAGGTCTGCTTCGCTTCTGTTGCTCACCCCAGAAGCAACGGTCAAGCGGAGAGGGCAAATGCTGAAGTGTTGCGCGGGCTCAAGACCAGGACTTTCGACAGGCTGCACAAGTGCGGAAAGAACTGGATCGAGGAGCTGCCGGTGGTTCTTTGGTCGATCAGGACAACGCCAAATCGAGCAACTGGCTAGACACCTTTCGCTCTAGTCTATGGAGCAGAGGCAGTTCTCCCCACGGAACTCGTATACGGATCGCCTGGAGTTCTCGCTTATGATGAGCTTGAGCAAGAGCAGCTGCGACAAGATGACGCGCTGCTCCTTGAGGAGGATCGTCTTCAGGCTGTTGTACGAGCTGCTCGATACTAGCAAGCTTTGCGCCACTACCATAGCCGCAAAGTTAATGCGAGAAGTCTCGAGGAACGAACACCTATGGGACCGGAGCCCCTTTCGGTCCGGCGGGGGGCAGAGATCGCACGAAGAGCGGATCGAGGCGGAGCACGCGAGCGGTTTTACCCAGCTTCGGAGCTCTCCGGAGAGATAATACTCCTACTGCTGCTTTGTGGTTGTATTGAGTTCTTGCTCGAGAGCATGAGTGTTCTCTCGTTTCGAATGCTTCGAACCCCCTCTACGTTGCGCATGGGCCTCCTTTTATATGCTCAAGGGGTCACCGACAGGTGCCAACGCATGCAAGGGTAAAACTAGAAAGGAATTGTGGTTGGTACAACTACCTGAACAGTGTATCCTACCTAATCCTGACGGCAGGGGACAAAGGCATTAAATGCCCGTCTGTGTCGCCCAAACAGTGCAGAAAAGGGACCGTCGGGGGATCCACCGCTCGCCACGATGGCACTCTTGTCAGCACCAATTGCCACCTCGCACCGCTGGCTGCACAGCCTCTCGCCACGCGCGCCTGGAAAGGTCCCATGGCGACACATTGACAGATGCGCTGGAGCATGGGTACAGAGTGGTGGCCTGCCGCGGCAAGCGCCTTGCCACGGTCGTTGTCTTGTCGTGCCCGGAAGCTTGTCGCTCGCCGGGCCTTGCCGGGACGCGTAGTGTGTCGTGGCAAGTTCCTTGAAATGCCTCGGTTGGTCTTCCCGGCAAGCTCCTCTTGCCGGGGCTTTGTCTCCTTGACTTGAACACTTTGTTCTTGAATGGCTCCAAAGGAACCACGGAGGACCTTGGCGGGCACCCGGCAAGCCTTGCCGCGGGGCGCTGCGACTGCCCGTGTACCAGTTTGGGATACTAGGGTACCCCTACTCTAGTACACTGATAGGAGCCCCCGGGCCTGGGCCACACACGGTGCCGAGCGCTGTTGGGCCAGGCCCAAAACAGGGCACGGGCACGCGCGGCCTGGGTCCACGCCGTATCTTACTCCGTATCCACCGCCCTCTCCACTAACGGCACGCGTTGAATGCGGCGTCGTGAGAGAGATTGTTGGGGATATTACCACTAGGTGTAAACCGGCCTACTTGGGCCGGGTTAACTTCATTAGTGGTATAAGCAAATGAAGGCCCAAGTCCTGTAGTCGGTTTAGAACATGTAGCCGTAAACCGGCCTGATGTATAACTTGTATTGTAAGTTAGGAATAGAGAGAGACCGACCGGGATACGAGTATGAACCGGTTGGGACTCTATGGACCGACGGGCGTCACCCGTGTATATAAGGGGACGACCCGGCGGCGGTTCAGAGAGAGACAACCACAACTCGAGCCTAGGCGAAGCTTGTTTGCTCCCTAGCCATCGAGACTACATCAATTCCATCACAACTAGACGTAGGCTTTTACCTTCATCGAAGGAGCCGAACTAGTATAAAACCCTCGTGTCTTTGTGTCCACTTTAACCCCTTCAAGTAAACTCGTAGTGATGGCTCCACGACTAAGTCCTTTCACTAGGACATCTGCTGTGACAAATCCATGACAGTTGGCGCCCACCGTGGGGCTATCGCACGATGGTTTGACGATCTTGGAGGGCAAGCTCAAGGGACTCGAAGGCTATGTTGTGGGCCGGATGACCAAGAGTCGTCGCGGCAGGATCTACATCGACGACGCAGGATGGGGTCCCGAGGCCAATTCGATCGAATACGGGTACCGGGTCCCCTTCGGCGGCATACACGTTTTCATTGGCAAGATCGGTGAGCCTGGGCCTGAGCCGGACATCTGCACCGACCTCGTCGAGACGGCTCAGCATGCGAGATCTACCCAGGCTAAACCGGCCATGAAGCGTGCCTTCGTTGGATTCATCCACGGAGGAGAGCGTGAGGACGAGTCAAAACACGGTAGTGAGACCGTCGTCTATTCCGGCGACGAGTCCTCGATCGGAGAGACCGAATCGCTATACCAGTTGCAAGACGACCAGGTTAGGGGCTGTTCCGATGGCGACAGTATTCCGGACCCCCCGGGCCAGATCAACCGGGTTGGACTATTCATGGCCGGCACCCAGGCGGCGAATCATTCTTCGACCGCCACAGCAATGCTCTCCGGATCAGCAGCGGCAGCAGGGGCAGGAGGCCTTGTGCGCCCGCCGGTTCAAGTCCTATCCGATCTATTTGATGCACTAGCCGCGCTTATGGCAGAAGCCAATCCGGCGGATCGGGAGGCTCATGATGCAGAGATTGCAAAGGTGAAAGAGCAGATCGTGCAAGCCAAAGCGGATCTGGCAGCAGAGAAGGACAGGATGACTGCAGAGCGGGCCGCTTTGGACGCCCAGGCCTATAAGCTCATGCTTGACCAGAATGCATCACAGGAGGTCTTGAAGCGGAAGCACAGATCACGCCTGCCGTTAGGGTTTGACCCCCAAAATCTCTTTCACACTCCAGGAGCCGGACCCAGTAATCCGCCGCAGTACCTGGAGGCAAACCGGATTGAGGCACCAGGGCCAGGAGCGACGGTCCAGCCCCGCCTGATGGAACCTCCTCAACAGAACATTGTGGCCCCTCCGCCGGTCCAGACGCCCCCGGGACATTATTCGAATCCTGTGGACAACCTTGTTGCAGCCACCGCGCGATTAGAGGCTATCCCGGTCGAAGGGGACTCTCCGCAAGCGATAGAGACGCGCCGGGTTAAGGAGCTTCTCCGGACTGCGTTGATTCAGCAGGAAGCATATTCATACAGCCGTGATCGGATTCACTCTACGCCCCGTCCAAGCCGGAGCTATAGCAGGCACATGGATGAACTGGCCATATCAAGCAGTGCACGAGGCCGTGAAGCGACCCGTGGCAATAACCCGGCAGGAGGTGTTCGCGATGTTTAGGATGTGGTGGACTGGGCCCAGGCACGAAGGGAGGCCGAGTTAGCAGCACAGGATGATGCAGGTCAACTTACACCGGTTCGCCCTACCACCTTCGCCGGACCAGGAGTCGCATCCGCTTTGGGAGTGCCTTGCTTAATCCCCGCGTTACGCAATGTGCGCCTGCCCAAAGATTTCAAGGGTCCACGCAAGGTGCCGAATTACACCGCTGATTTATCCCCTGAAGCGTGGGTAGAGAGTTATGAGATGGCCATGGAGATGCTAGACGTGGATGAGACCGCGTGTGCAAAATACTTCACCATGATGCTTGAGGGCACGGCTCGTACTTGGTTGAAGAGCCTACCGCCCAATTCTATCAGCTCATGGGCCCAGTTGCGGGCCCGGTTTATACAGAATTTTAAGGATACATGTAAGCAGCCCAAGTCCATAGTAGACCCGGCGGCTTGTGTGCAGGAGGAAGGAGAATCAACGACCCGTTGGGTGCGCCGCGTTTCGGAAATTTTGCACTCGTCTGACAGGATTAATGCTGACTCTGCGATCTTAACCCTGGAAGGCAACTGCCGGTTTGAGCCTTTAAAATTGAAATTGGGACGCATGAAGCGGTTCTGCAATGACATGGGAACCCTCATGGCCGCTTTAGTGAAGTATGCTGATTCGGACAGTACCAAGGATCCCGAGACTGATGATGATGAAGCAGGGAAGGGAAGGAAGAATAGCAACTCCAAACAGCAGCAGTACAAACCGGCGGGTCATGGAAACGGAGGCAAGCGCAAGGCGGATAGCGGCGTGGACTTTGTGGCCAACACTAATGCACAGGACAGGGGGCAGCGGCGCAGAGGTAAAGCATCAAATCGTAATGGGGCTCCCAATCCTAACACAAGCCATTTGAATTATTTGTTGAATCAGCCTTGCCCAAAGCACGGGCTAACCACCTTTGGAAGGATTGTTATATTATGCAGGAGTTTAAAAACTCTAATGCCTTCCGGTATGACCATGGGTCAGGTGGCGGTTCAGGATCCGGTTTCCATGGACCGGGTCACGATGGAGCTTCCGGTTCAGGTCTCAATCAGGGCGGTCACAACAACCAGAATAGTCAGAACGGCCCGCAGCAGCAGCAGCAGCAGTCGGGTTATCAGAGCCAGCCACAGCAGTTGAACAATGGGCAATACCATGTTTTCACAACTAGCTTGGATAAGCGCGACCGAAAACTCCACAAGCGAGCGGTGAATTCTGTTGAACCGGCCTTGCCACGTTACTTACGCTGGTCAGAGCAGCCTATCGTGGGGAGCAGAGAGGATCATCCGCCCCGAGTTGATAATCCGGGCCAGCTAGCATTAGTGGTAGACCCTCAGGTGGGGGGTTATAAGTTCACCAAGGTACTCATGGATGGAGGAAGCAGTATCAACATACTATACTATGAGACATTCCGGCGCATGGGTCTAACGGACAAGGATCTCAGACCGTCTAATACGGTGTTCCATGGTGTAGTGCCAGGCAAATCTGCATATCCTGTCGGTAAGATAGCCCTGGATGTGGCGTTTGGGGACGAGCGCGACTCCCGGTCAGAAAAACTAACATTTGAGGTGGTGAAGATCTGGAGCCCGTATCACGCCTTGTTTGGCCGGCCGGCTTATGCCAAGTTCATGGCGTGACCTTGTTATATTTACTTACAGCTCAAGATGCCGAGTTACAAGGGGACAATAACGGTTCATGGGAGCCGTAGGGTCGCTTTGGAATGTGAGGAAGGTGATGCGGCTTATGCAGAGTCGGTCTGTGCCACGGAGGAGTTGAAGTACTATAAGGACAATGTTGATCCGGCGGATATGACCCCTCTAAAGAAGCCAACTACGGAGCATGATTCGGATCTGAAGTTCAAATCGGCAGCAGAGACCAAGCTTGTTGACTTCGTGCCCGGTGATTCATCCAAGCAGTTCACTGTCAGTGCCAATCTGGATCCCAAATAGGAAAGCGCACTCATCGAGTTCATCCATGAGAATCGGGACATCTTTGCATGGAAACCGTCCGACATGCCAGGTGACCGAGGGAACTCGCTGAGCACACTCTTAATGTGGATCCTAAGTATAAACCGGTGAAACAATTCCTCCGCCGGTTTAACGAAGAAAGGCGTAAAGCCATTGGAGAGGAAGTGGCCAGGCTTTTAGCAGCTGGCTTTATCATTGAAGTATTCCATCCAGAGTGGCTTGCTAATCCGGTACTGGTTCTTAAGAAAAACGGCACTTGGCGTATGTGTGTGGATTACACAGATCTTAACAAGGCCTGTCCAGCGGATCCTTTTGCCCTCCCCCGCATTGACTAGATCATTGATGCCACGGCGGGTTGTGAGCGTTTGAGTTTTTTGGATGCATACTCTGGATATCATCAGATCAAAATGGCGGTTAAGGACCAGGAGAAAACAGCGTTCATTACTCCCTTTGGAGCCTTCTGCTATGTATCTATGCCCTTCGGGCTCAAGAGTGCCCAAGCCACCTATCAACGGTGTGTACAGAATTGCCTGCATAAACAGATCGGTCGCAATGTGCACGCCTATGTGGATGATATTGTAGTGAAGTCAAGGCAGAAGGAGACGCTGGTGGATGATTTGAAGGAAACCTTTGACAACTTGCGCATTTACAAGATGATGCTTAATCCGGCCAAGTGTGTCTTTGGTGTTCCGGCAGGCAAGTTATTGGGTTTCCTGGTGTCTAACAGAGGAATTGAGGCTAATCCGGAGAAGATTACGGCTATTACCTCCCTGGCTGAACCGAAGTGTATCAACGATGTTCAGCGTTTGGCGGGCCGAATCGCCGCACTGAGCCGGTTTATCAGCCGCCTCGGAGAGAAGGCCATCCCTTTGTACCAAATGCTAAGGAAGACAGACAATTTCGTCTGGAGTCCGGCTGCTGATAAGGCATTTGAGGACTTGAAGCGGCAATTGGCCAATCCGCCTATTCTTGCAGCTCCGGTTGACAAGGAGCCACTATTATTATAAGTAGCAGCCAATGCTCGGGCAGTTAGCGTGGCTATTGTGGTGGAACGCAAGGAGGCAGGCAAGGAATATCCGGTTCAGCGGCCGGTTTATTATATCTGCGAGGTGCTTATTGAATCCAAGCAAAGGTATCCGCATTGGCAGAAGCTGGTCTATGGTGTCTTCACGGCCAGCCGGAAGTTGAAGCAGTATTTTCAAGGGCACCCCATCACAGTGGTGAGTTCAGCTCCCTTGGGTAATATCATACAGAACCGGGAGGCGACTGGCCGGATTGCCAAGTGGGCTATAGAGCTTGGGCCACACGGACTGAAGTATGTACCTCGGACGGCGGTGAAGTCTCAAGCACTTGTTGACTGGACGGAGTTACAAGCGCTAGAGGAGAAGCCGGATCTCACATATTGGACTATTCATTTTGATGGATCCAGGCAATTGGAAGGCTCGGGGGCTGGAGTCGTGTTAACTTCCCCACGAGGTGATAAGTTTTGTTATGTTCTCTGCTTAATGTTCCCTTGTACTAATAATGCAGCTGAGTATGAAGCCTTGCTCCATGGTCTCTGGATGGCTAAAGAGATGAGCTTAAGCCGGGTTAAGTGCTTCGGTGACTCGAACCTCGTGGCTCAACAGGTGTCTGGCACTTGGGATTCTAAGGACCCGCTCATGGCTGCATATCGTCAGGAAGTAGATAATATTGCGGGTTGCTTCAAGGGTTATCAAGTGGATCATGTGCACCGTCGGAAGAATGAAGCAGCGGACGCTTTAAGCCGGTTGGGTTCTCAACGCAAGCCGGTCCCGCCTAATGTCTTTCTGGACGTGTTGCACAACCCGTCAGTCCAGCTCCCAGGTGAAGCGGATTTAGCTATTCCTGGTCCGGAGGCTCAATTGGTGGCAGCATTACATGCTATTCCGGATTGGATGCTTCCTTATCTTGCATACATGAACCGGGGGGAGTTGCCAGAAGATGAGATTCTAGCCAGGCAGATAGTCCAGCGATCCAAGTCTATGACGATTCTCAATGGTGAATTGCATCATTGCAGTGTATCAGGGGCGTTTCAATGTTGTGTTTCTCCTGAGGAAGGCTGTGAAATCTTAAGGGAAATCCATGAAGGGGATTGTGGACACCACGCCGGTTCAAAGTCTCTGGTGGCAAAGGCATTTCGTCATGGGTTTTACTGGTTGACAGCGCATGCTGATGCGGAGGACTTGGTTAAACGGTGTGATGGATGTCAGAAATTTTCAAGGCGTGCTCATGTGCCGGCTCAAGAATTGAGGATGATTCCAATAACGTGGCCGTTTGCAACTTGGGGGCTGGATATGGTCGGACCTTTTAAAAGATCTAAGTATAAGAAAACCCTCCTTTTGGTGGCAGTTGACAAATTTACCAAGTGGGTTGAAGCGGAGCCTGTCAGCAAGTGTGATGCAGCAACAGCGGTGCAGTTCATCAAAAAGGTGATTTTCCGGTTTGGCTTTCCGCACAGTATCATTACTGACAATGGTACCAATCTATCCAAGGATGCTATGAAGGTGTTCTGTGAACGTGAGCACATCCGACTTGACGTGTCGTCAGTGGCACACCCCCAGTCCAATGGACAGGCAGAACGAGCTAATCAAGAGATCTTGCGAGGCATCAAACCCCGGCTTATGGTCCCATTGCAAAGGACACCAGGTTGTTGGGTTGAAGAGCTGCCATCTGTGCTATGGAGTATCAATACTACGCCAAATCGATCCACAGGATACACACCATTTTTCATGGTCTACGGAGCAGAGGCAGTTCTCCCTAGTGATATCCGGCACGACTCGCCTCGTGTGGCAGCTTATGTTGAAGCGGCCAATGAGACAGCACGACAACACGCTTTGGACCTATTGGACGAGGCGCGTGATCTAGCGGCTGCCCGTTCGGCGATTTACCAACAAGATCTTCGTCGCTATCACAGTCGCCGGGTTAGAACCAGAACTTTTCAAGAAGGAGATTTGGAGCTTTGACTCATCCAAGACCAGACAGATATGCATAAGTTATCCCCACCTTGGGAAGGACCTTTCATGGTCAGCAAGAATCTGCACAACGGGTCGTACTATCTGATTGATATTCGAGAGCATCACAACTCACGCACATCAGAGGAGCAGACCAACAGGCCATGGAATATAGCTCATCTTCGGCATTACTATACTTGAGCCTTCGGCTCTATTTATGTGCATATCATGACAATATATATATTATCTTTGATATATAAAACCGGAGCCTCAGCTAAAGCGGGGTCTCTGTCTTTCTTATCATGCGTGGTTACATGGAGTGGCTCTGTTTTTAAAGCGGCCTCCGGTTTACCCCTTGACATTTGCTTTTTATATATCACTGGGGGCCTTGGTCGTGTCCGAACCAACGCGACACCCTTTGATAGGCGACAGCCACCAGATCATTTGGGGACATGGTCAAGTCTGAACCAATCACGCCTCTTGGTCGGCCCAAGGCCACAAAATCACTTGGGTGCATGGTCGAACCTGAACCATTGCCACGCCTCTTGATCTGGCATATATGCCACGAATCATTTGGGGACCTGGCTGACTTGAATCATTGTCACTCCTATTGGGGGCTTGGTCCTGTCCGACCATGGTAACACCATCTGATCAGCTCAGTATAGCATATTTTTGCAAACGGTTTTTATCGTTGCCTTTGTTTCCATGTTATTTTCATGGTTTGTTTGTTCTTTGTTTTTGTTGGATTTCTTTTATGTCAACAAACACATTTTTTCGGTTCAGCCGATGGATTTGATTCCCCTTTAATCTGGAGGAGTATGCCCGGTTTACCTTTTCCTGTTAACATCATGGAGTAACAAGGGGGCTCGTATTGATTCAGTACGGTTTATACGGGAGCTGTTTTCTCCCCCCTTTTGACGGTAATGGTTTATAAAACCGCTGCTTCAAGCTTGGCTAAGCTAGCTTCATGCCCAAACATGGCAGGTATTTTGTATCACCTATTCGTTACATTACTGATACACATATTAAGATCACGAACCGGCTAGCGGTATAACCACCACTGAAGTTCAAATTTTTCTGATTGTAGGAAATATGAATTGAGGTTTTTCAAACAAAAGCTTCAGTACTTATGCACAAAGGCATATTCAAGATAGAAGTATTAACTATCCTATTACAAGGCAACACGGTGCCCAAATAAGATCATTGTTATTTTGGAAAGATGCCAAAGACAGCTATCCAAACCGGCTCCGGTTCAAGCCTGCTCCTCATCATCCGCCGCTTCAGCTTCCTCGTCTCTATCCATTGGCTGGAAATCAACAGTGGTCCAGTCGATTCCCATTAAAGCTTGGAAAACAGCCTCTTCATGGATCAGGGAAGACGGTTCAATATCAGGAGCGTAAGTGTGCTTACAGATTGGAGGGATCAGATTCTCCGCTTCAAGAGTTGGGGCAGACACTCGCTTGTTCTGATCATTGTATTTTGCTTGATAATGCGTCAAGTCTGCTTCTTCAGCTAGATGACAAGCCAGAGGGCATACTGCACGGTTTATTGCCCTCAAATCCTCTTCGTTGAATTTGGAGCCATCTTCCTTCAGGCTGGGGTAGCCTTGAGCTGCTTCCACAGGGTCGAAATCTGGCACTCATGCCTTTGCCCGGATCAAGGCGTTAATAGCTCCGGTTCGAGCAGCGGATTTTTTTCAGCTCCTCAATCCGGGCCGGAAGCATCGACAACCCGTTAAGAGTGTCCTGGATTAAAGAAGATGCCGGGTTGTTATGAGAGGCTGTGGTGATGATCCGCTGGGCTCCGGTATATAATTGTTCCACTAAGGTGTAGGTAGCCTTCAGTTTCTTCGGCACATCATTTCCTAAGTGCCCGATGCGTGTGCCTACAACAATATAGGGACGGTCTCAAACCGGATTTACATTACAGCAGGTTCAATTTATCACAGAAGTTAAAAGGAGCTTACCAAAGATTGCAGCGGTCATGGAGTGTATTTGCCGCTTTACGGCCGTAAGTTCATCCACCACCGGTTTAAGGGCAGCTTCAGCATTTTCCGCTCTTTTGGTTAAAGTGGCCTTCTCAGTGACGCAATCAGCCCGCTCTTTCTTGAAGCCCTCCTTCAGCTATTCAGCGGTGCTCAAGGCGCTGGTTAATTCTTCCTTTGCCTTGTCTGTTTCAGCCTGTTGGGTTTTCAAGGCCTCCTGCAAATCGGCAATCCGGTCCTCTTTGATTCTCACCTCAGCCTGCATATAGACAGTGTTTAGCTTTACACAAACGATCCAAGATATTGAAGTATCAACCACATAACAAAGTTATACGCCTGATACTTGGGGGCTAATGCACCTTCAATTTTTATATATTACTAGATTTCAAAGTCCCAAGCTCAATACAGGTATTCAACTTGGCACTTGGGGGCTAATGGCTATTTGATCAAATTATGTTCTAAGGGTAGTTTTCTGTCGGAGCCCCGGTTTAATTATGCTAAGTTAAACCGGCCCTTGGGGGCTATACTGATGGATTTCAAAGCGTTGAGGACTGTGTTCAAGTCCCGGTTTGACGAAGGTGACAAACCAGCCCTTGGGGGCTAGGAGGATTGATACAATGGCAGAAAGTAAAGAAGTAAGTTACCTCAAATTTATCCCTCATCATCTTTACCAAACCAGCTTCACAGTCACGGCTTGTATACAGCCGGTTTAAATAGCCGGAGTGAAGATCTTGGGCACTCAGAGCAGCATATGTCTCTAGTTCAACATCCCATTTTCCTTTGTTCAAAGTGGAAAAATCCTCTTTTATGGTATGGTTGGTAAGGGTGACAGGATTCCCAGGTTCAAAGCGGCCCACACTGGTAATCACAACGTCAACATCTTTGGACTTGCCGGTTTGTGTTGGTGCGGCCGGTTTGTCAGCAGGAGTGTGGGATTTCTCAATCCGGACGGAGCTGGCAGGCGGGTCAGCAGAGACTGAAGTGTTAATAGGCCCTTCTTCGGGAATAACATCGTCTTGCAAAGGAGGATCATTGGGAATATCCTCAGGAGCAAACGTTTCAAGATCTGGCGCTTTGTCATGCTCTGGGGCTACATCTTCTTCAGCCGCTTTGTCCAGGCGGGCCTTCTTGCTTGGTTTCGGTTTGGCCCTGAAAGGAAAACAAAGAGTCAAGGAAAAGCATAAGCCATTACACAGTGTACTGGAAGTATATGTTCAGTTTAGCTTACCCAGCAACTATTTTCAATGGTGGTAGCTGAGTGGCCGACGATTCACCAGACGATGAATGAGAAGTGACCTGATAATAGGAGTCGGATGGATTAAGAGGTTGACGGAAGAAACCCGCTTTAGGATTTAAATCAATAAAAAGGTCGGAGAGCTCGGAGCGGCGTTTTTGAACCGGACTGTTCGGTAAACCGACAGAGGTAACTACCTGGCCGCTGTGCCGGGTTGTGCAGCGAGCTTCATGTTGCTGGGTCTTCATAAGAAATTTGGGATCGAAATAAGCAAGAGGACGAGAAAATTTAACTTTCCGGTTTGCCTGGCGAAATTTTGGCAAAGGCAAGATTTCTGAATCGGAAGAGAGAATAGTTACCTCAACGAATCCCGCATTGCTGGCTTCAGCGTCATCCTGACAAGCATCATCATCAATAAGGCGTGTAAAAAGTAAGCCAAGTGAATCAAGTTCTACCTCAAGATCCGGGTTACCCACATCATTATCAATGGCTGGGTCAGATGAAGCGGTGGTTTTTCTCTTATGAGATGGTTTCTTGATAACCTTGGTCTTGGGCTGGGTTTGCCGCCCTGCCTTCTGCGATTTATCTTGTGGAAGCTTCTTGCTCCAAAACAGATTATCACTCTGGATCAGCAGTAATTAAAGGTCAGACAGATAAAGCAGTAACAGGTTCAACAATAGAGCAATTAAAATCTTACCGCTGGCGGTTTGTTGGTGGTGCAGTAAGGAAGCAGACCGGTTTGAGCACAGAGGTGCTCCGGTTCATTCAACATCTTCTTTACAGAATCTGTGACTTCGTCATCGGAGACTTGGATTTTAATGTGTCGGAGTGGGTCATCGACGCTACCAGTGTACTTGCACATCAAACCGGGGCGCCGGCTCAGAGGTAGTATGCTCCATGATATCTAGCAGCGTGCAAGGTCTATTCCTGTTAAACCATTGGACATAAAGGCTCGGAGCTTGGACAGTTGAGGAGCATATTTAATTCTCTCCTTGGCGCTTAGCCTTTGTGGAAAAGGGTGAGTGTTGCTGAGCCGTTCCGGACGGAAGCCAGGCAAGGGATTTTCATTGTCAGGGGAGCTATCCTTGCAATAAAACCAAGTTGCATTCCACTCCTTGGGGTGAGTATGGAGTTTGACGTGGGGATAAGTGATCTCCTTCCTCTTCTGAATGGCCATACTGCCCAATTCAGTATTGGGGCCATCGGTAAATTCAGTACGACGGTTTAAATGGAAGAGATCTCTAAACAACTCGACTGAAGGCTCCTCTTGAAGGTATACCTCATAAAGTACTTGAAAGTGACATAGATTGGTGACGGAATTGGGGCCAATATCCTGTGGGCAGAGCTGAAAGTTGGCTAACACATCCCGATAAAATTTAGAACCGGGCGGTTTGAAGCCCCGGGCCAAGTGATCTGCGAAGACCACGACCTCTCCTTCCTGAGGTGTGGGAGGACATTCATCTCCAGGAACCCTCCAGTGGATCGTATCTTTACTATCCAAAGCGCCGATCAGGACTAGATCGTCCAACTGTGATTCTGTGACGCGAGAGGGAACCCAATTACACTCATACACTTGTTTGGCCATGGCGAGATCTACAAGAAATAGGTGATCCGGTTCAAGAACACGCTGGATAAAAGGAAGGTGTTGATCTAAACTACGATAAACCTGGGGCAGTACCTATACACCGGTCTTCTATAATGCGGTGTCATATGGATTCTGGCGGTTCAACCAGGGGACTAATGATATATAACGGTTTAGCAATTTTTTCTATGGTAAGTTAAACCGCCTGACCTAAGCATCGGAAGCAATTGAAGCTATGGATAACTAGGTATGCAGAAACAAGTTTCACAAGATCTTATTACAGCCGCGGATCTACAGCGAGCTCACAAAAACAGAAAATATTTCGAAGAGTTAGGCAGAAACAGAAGTGAACTATTGAACGGATATGTGCGGGAGATCTATGGGCCTAGATGAGAAGCTACAGGCGGATGCGTAGAGATCACTACTAAACACAGCAGAAGTTCATGGATTCATTCAAGGTCAGAGAACAGATATGAGCGCGCGATGAACACAGCATGAACATGGAACCCTAAGAACAGATCTAGGTCAAAAATAGGAGAAAGCTTACCGGGAACGGAGAAGATGCGGAAAGGTGCCGCAATACCCTGGTACGTTCAGGTCGATGCAGCGGCCCAAGACGAGGCAGAGGTCGACGGCGGTAGGCGGAGCTCCAAAGCTGGCGACGCAAGGAAGACGAAGAAGAAGAGACGAAGGGGAAAGGAAAGAAATGACCCTTCGGTCTTATTTATAAGGCAACCGATCGAGGTCAAGCGCGTGGATCCAGGAGCTATTATTAAAAGAGGGCGTTATAAATGAAAATTTTCATGATGACGTCATGCCGGTTTACAACAACCAAAAATGATGACGACATGGCGGTTTACCAATTACCAGAAGATATCCAAGACACAAGATTTTGTGAAGGATTGACATGAACCAGTTCAGATCAATCTGGGGCCTAATGTTGGGGATATTACCACTAGGTGTAAACCGGCCTACTTTGGCCGGGTTAACTTCATTAGTGGTATAAGCAGATGAAGGGCCAAGGCCTGTAGTCGGTTTAGAACATGTAGCCGTAAACCGGCCTGATGTATAACTTGTATTGTAAGTTAGGAATAGAGAGACACCGACTGGGATATGAGTATGAACCAGTTGGGACTCTATGGACCGACGGGCGTCACCCGTGTATATAAGGGGACGACCCGGCGGCGGTTCAGAAAGAGACAACCACAACTCGAGCCTAGGCAAAGCTTGTTTGCTCCCTAGCCATCGAGACTACATCAATTCCATCACAACTAGACGTAGGCTTTTACCTTCATCGAAGGGGCCGAACTAGTATAAAACCCTCGTGTCTTTGTGTCCGCTTTAACCCCTTCAAGTAAACTCGTAGTGATGGCTCCACGACTAAGTCCTTTCACTAGGACAGCTGCCGTGACAAATCCACGACAGAGATCGTGGGTGGTTCTTTATTCGGAAAAGCGGAACGTCCGCCCCGTCCCTCTTTATAAGCAGGGGAAACAGGGGCAGTTCCCCCATCTTGCCCGTTGCTACTTCCAATCTCAGAAATCTCCGCCGCTTCCCCCTTCTTCCAAAGCCAAGAAAGAGCAGCGCTCCGCCCCCCATCGCCGCCGGCGCCACCGACGTCTTCGATCTCCCCCACCACCTTCGCCATGGCTCTGAAAGCCGGGAAGGGTGTGAAGTCGGCCGAGGCGCTGCGGCTCGAGGCGCTGCGAAAGGAGCGGGCAACTTTCCCCCCCGAGCTCGCCACGAAGGAGCTGAGGGAGCGGTACTACCTCTTCTGGTCGACGGAGACGCGAGCGCGTCCGCGCACCAAGGTACTCTCCGCCGCCGCTTCCGAACGGGCTCCGAACGGATACCCTTTCTTCATATTGTTCTTCTACTGCGGGCTCTACCCGCCCTTCTCTGAATTCTTCTATGACATCATGAACACCTACGGGTTCCACCTCCTTGATTTCACACCCAATGCCGTTCTGACCATGGCATTTTTCGCACATCTATGCGAAAACTTTGTCGGAGTCCACCCAAACGTAGCTCTTTTCCGCCATTTCTTCATGCCCCGGGTCGAGAGAGGAGAGCCCCTAGCCGGTGGAATCGCCTGGATCTCGAGAGCCGGCAAGAAGGAGGCCTATCTGGAGGGGAGCTCCGCAGCAAATGGGAGGAGTGGAGAGCGGAATGGTGCTGGATCGTCGAGGAGAACCTGCAGCCATTTACTGCCCTGCGCCAAGCCCCCGCAGTGCGCGGCAATGATTGGAGTGCCCTGGCCGCAGACGACGATAAGCTGAAGATTTCCATCACCCGGATCTTGCGGCTTAGGCTTGCCGGGCTTACTGTAGGCGCTGTTGGAGCGGATTTTCTTCGCCGCCGCATCGCCACCCTGCAAGAGAGGAGGAGACCCGCCTGGGAGTTCGGGGGTCTGGCGGATATCATGAGGCTGCGCCCGGGCCTCAACTTCAATTTCACCGTCCTGGAGCTGGATGCAATTCTAAAGGAGCTGTTCAAGCACGACCCTCAGCATCCCGAATGGTTCAGGCTGCCGCAGGGCGTCGTCCCGTTGTGCAACAATTCCTCGCTCGATCGCATCCGCGCAATGATGCCGCAGTGCGACTCGCATGGAATTGTCCCAACGTGGCAAGAGCCTGCAGACGACGTCGTGCAGCAGTTCTTCAATGGCTTGGTGGAGGTGGCGGTCCGTGCTGACGAGCAGAAGAGCCTCACCCGCGACACCACCGACGCGGAGATGCGGCGCATCGCCACCAGGGCGGAGGAGGCGGCGGCAGCCGCCGCTGCGGGCGAATTTGGATTCACCGTGGAGGAGGCAGAGGCAGCCGAGGCGGCAAGCCTTGCCGATCGAGACGAGCTTGCCGAAGAGCTTGCCGATCCTGAGGCCGAGTCAAGCGAGCCCGGCGAGGGTGCGAGCGGCCCGCCATCTTCAAGCGGCTTGCCGCAGGCAGAGCCCCCAGCACAGCCACCAGCTCCACCAAGAAGGCGCCTCCGCAGGGCCGGGGACGTAGCAGGGCGACAGACGGGTCAACAACCGTTGCGCCGCGGGACATGCACCACCGCGACAAGCACTGTTGCCGCGGGAGCGTCTCACGCCGCTGCGGCAACTGGAGCGGGGTCCTCCCGGACCGGCGCTTCTGACCCTGCCGCTGCCCCCGCCAAGCGATGAAGGGAGCCTACTCCTCCGCCTTGTCGCGCCGAAAGAGGGCCGGACTTCGACCTCTCCGCGCTCAGCTCCGACGAGGAAGAAGAAGAGTAAGATTCTTTGTTGTACTTGTATTTCTTCAATTCTTGCTATTTTTGTCTTGTATCTGATTTGCTTTACTTTGAACTCATTCCTTTTCAGGACCCTAGCCCAGAGAGCGGCGAAGAGAGCCAAGGCTCCGGTGATTGTCATCGAGGACGAGCCCACCGCGACAGCAGGGGGCGCGCCCGAGACCACCTTGCCGGACCCGGCAACTACTCCCCGAAGCAGCTCCCAGCGCAGCCCCCAGCGTAAGTATCTGTTTACTTCCCGTTGTTGGGCGCGCATGGGTGCTCTTTATTTGCTGATATCTGTCTCTTGATTTGTGTAGGAGCAGAGCAGCCTCACCAAGAGCAACCAGAAGCCGCCCCCGAGATGCTATCTGCTTCAACTACGCCGCCAAGGGAGGATTCCCCGGCAAGGGAGCGTTCTCCGGCAAGGGAGAAATCTCCGGCAAGGGACAGTTCTCCGGCAAGGGACGGGACCAGCGACCCCCCGGTGGTGGAGCCCATGACTGCAGAGCCCAGCACAGGTAATCCTTCTTGTCAGAAAACTTCCCTTGGGTTCTTCTTCTTCTGATCTTCTTTTTGGATATTTGCTTGACTTTTTCTCCTTCTTCCTGCCTTCAGATCAACCTTCCACGGAGCCGATGGAGACCGAGGCCACTGGCGAGGAGAACGCGCGTGGCAACATCAACGATGCCGCCGCCACCGAAGAAGGAGCTGGCGCTGATGAGCCCGCCGGCGAAGAGGCCGCCAAAGCTGCCGCCGTAGGAGCCGACGAGGGGTCTGGCAATCGCACTGACGACCTTGAGGCCGCAGGAGCGCAAGGCGCTACGCCGACCGCCGATCCCTCCGCTGCTGGTGTAGCGTTAGGCTCCAAAGAGCCCCAGCCCAGCGCCTATTTGAAGGCCGGCGATGGCGTCTTCATCAAGCTCCCCTGGGCGTCAAGCTCCAGGGCGCCGGTCGAAGGAGAAGTCTTTGACGGAGAAGTGCTCGCCTCCACTGGGTTGACACTGGTCGACGCGCCAAGCAGCAGTAGCGGCCAGCCTGAAGAGGAACAGCTACTGCGGAGGCTGCTGTCTCTCTACCGCGCCCGACAAGCCAAGCTGGAATCCCGGGAAGCGCTTGTCGCGCAGGCGGGAGTGGATATTGAGAAGCATGCGGAGGAGCTCCGGAGTCGCAACCAGGAAGCCCTCCGGTCCATTGCAGAGGAGCGGGCACACCTCGTCGAGGCGCGGAAAGCCTTCCTTCTCGAGAAGGCTGAAGCCGAAGAGCAACAGCGGCTTGCCGCCGAGGAGCTGTTTAAGCGGGAAGGTGAGTTGGCGCAGCGGAAGGTCAATCTTGACAGCCACGAGGAGGAGCTTGCCGCGCGTGAGGAAACATTTGGCGGGGCTCTCATGGAAGCGAAGGATGCTGCCGCAGCTGCCGAGGCCGCCAAGAAGGAGCTGGAGGTGAAGGTGGCGCAGCTAGAGGCCAATCTCAGGGCGAGGGACGAAGAGCTTTCCGCGCTCCAGCGCGAGCGCGAGAAGGACGCCCTCGCCCACGGGGAGCTGCAGGGTCGTCTCCTCGAGAAGGGCAAAGAGCTGAGCACCGCCAAGGACTCCAACGCTGATCTTGAGTTGAAGCTGGCTACTTTGACCGAGACACTGGATGGCGCCAAGGAGCGGTAGGAGGCCTTGAAGGAGGAGATCAAGGCCAATGAAGCGCTGCTGACGAGGGCCGCCGAAACCCAGAACACCTTTAGGGAGACTATGGAGCTCTGGACAGAGGGTCTCGTGAACATCGCCGCAGTCATCGACGAGGAGTGGGCGCAGCTGGGGATGGAGGATTTCGGGTATTCCTCCGATGAGAACCTCCAGCCCAGCGCCAAGCTTACTTTGTTCTTCAAGGGCGTGGCAACGGCCCTCCAGCAACTCCGGGAAAGGATCCCAAAGCAGCTGGCCGATGAGTCGCGCACAATCTGCGCGAGAGTTCTTCAAAAGGTGTTGGTGAAGGTGGCTTTCCGCAACCCAGGCCTCAACCTCACCAATGTCCTCAGGAAGCTGCCTCCGGATGCCGATCTGGAAGAGCTCAAGGCCCTTGTCGCACCCATTGTGGACAAGGTGAATGAAGTCAAGAGAGTTGACGGCGATCGCGTAGATTAGGCCGCCTGTTTTCTCGCTTTTCTTGCCGCTGCTAGACATGTTATGAGAACAATCTATTAGAGCTGCGACAAGTTATCTCTGTAATGTAACTTTATTTTGGGTATCAATTGCTATGTTATCTCCTTTACTTGATTCCTTCCTTTGTTTGTTTTTGCCCTGCGCTTTCAGGGAACTTGTCAGCGCGGGCACCCTTGCCGCCTGCGCTGAGTGCAGAAGATCAGCAGCCTGCTGGCAGTGCCGCTACCGACAAGAAACCTTGTCGCAACTAGTCGCAGCACACTTAAGTTGTTGAGCGGACTCGAAACAAAGTAAGGGCGCAACTAGCTACAAGTTGGTTCCTCCGTGCACAGGTTTTCCATACAAAGCACGGTCGTTCGAGGAAGATAACTTACAAAATTTTAAAACTGATTGCTCAAACTTTGGCAACTTAGCTTTTCTATCGTTTGCGTCCCGGCAAGGTGAAACTTCCTTGAACGACGCCTGGTCCACACCATTATCTCCTCCTTCCTCCCCGGCAAACTTGTGGGTGAGGGAACCTTCCTTTTGAGAAAAAAAAGAAGAGAAAATAAAGATATGGAGCCTTAAGGCTCGTTATTGCTTACCGGGGGTACGTGCTGCACAAAGTGTCAGATAACACATGCAAAAAATAGAAGGCATGAAATTGACAAGATGTGCGAAGCACATGAACTTTATTCATGCACAGGGTCTGCGCCCGGCTTTGTACAAAGGATTACATGTAACAACGGCAAGACTTGTACAAAAGGTGGTTGCCGGAACAGGTTCCGACAACCGCGCCTTACGGGTAAAACTTACGAAGATGCTCAATGTTCCAGGAGTTGCTCATCGGAAAGCCATCTTCGGTCTCAAGGCGGACAGCGCCAGGATTAGTGACTCGTTTCACCCGGTAAGGGCCTTCCCACTTCGGCATCAACTTGTTGGAATTCTTGGCAGACTGAATGCGCCGAAGAACAAGGTCGCCTTCCTCGAGACTTCTAGCATTAACTTTGCGGCTACGGTAGTGGCGCAAAGCTTGCTGGTATCGAGCAGCTCGTACAGCAGCCTGAAGACGATCCTCCTCAAGGAGCAGCGCGTCATCTTGTCGCAGCTGCTCTTGCTCAAACTCAGCATAAGCGAGCACTCGAGGCAATCCGTATACGAGTTCCGTGGGGAGAACTGCCTCTGCTCCATAGACTAGAGCGAAAGTTGTCTGGCCAGTGGCTCGATTTGGCGTCGTCCTGATCGACCAAACAACCACCGGCAGCTCCTCGATCCAGTTCTTTCCGCACTTGTGCAGCCTGTCGAAAGTCCTGGTCTTGAGCCCGCGCAGCACTTCAGCACTTGCCCTCTCCGCTTGACCATTGCTTCTCGGGTGAGCAACAGAAGCGAAGCAGACCTTGGCGCCAAGGTCTTGGACGTACTGCATGAAGGTGCGGCTCGTGAATTGTGTGCCGTTGTCAGTGATGATCCTGTTAGGGACCCCGAAACGGCAAACAATCGACCTGAAGAACTTGACTGCTGACTGTGCTGTCACCTTCCTCACTGCTTCCACTTCCGGCCACTTTGTGAACTTGTCGATTGCAACGTACAAGTACTCAAAGCCCCCGACAGCTCGAGGAAAGGGGCCGAGGATGTCGAGCCCCCAGACCGAAAATGGCCAGGATAAAGGGATCGTATGGAGAGCTTGAGCTGGCTGCTGTATCTGCTTGGAATGGAACTGGCACGCTTCACACTTGGTTACTTGTGCAGTTGCATCCTGTAGGGCTGTCGGCCAAAAAAAACCTTGCCGGAATGCCTTGCCGGCAAGTGCTCTTGTGCCAATGTGGTGACCACATATGCCTCCATGTATCTCCGCCAACAGCTTTTGTCCATCTTCCCGGTGAATACACTTCAATTTCACACCGTTGAATCTTCTTCTGTATAATGTGTCGTCGACAAACTGGTACATACTTGATTGCCGGGCTACTCTCTCCGCTTCTTCTTGCTCTTCGGGAAGTTCTCCTGTCTGAAGGAAACGGACAATCTGCTGTGCCCATGGTGGAGCTTGCGGCTCGACAACAAGGTCTAAAGGCACATATGCTGCTGTGGGAACATCCGCTTCTACGGCGAGAACCTGCGACTCAGCCGGAGCTTGATGTTCCCCGGCAAGCTTGCCGGAGCAAAACTTGTCGGAAGCGTCTGCTTCAATGGAACAAACCCTAGGGCTTGTCGGAGCAGACTGCTCCTCAGCACTCTTGGCGTTGATCTTAGGGACCTTCTTGGCGGCGGCTTCGGGGAGCTCTGCTGGAAAATAGTCACCAGAAATCAACTTCCTCTTCTTGAGAACAAAAATCTGTGGTTCCACAGGTAACTTCAGTGCGGTGCACTTCGACAGGCCATCAGCAATGTCATTCTGAGCTCTTGGAACATGTTCCATCTGTAGGCCGTCAAAGCGCTCTTCTAACTTTCTCACTTCATCAACGTAAGCTTCCATCAACGGACTCTGATAACTCTTGTTGACTTGGCGGACGACAAGCTGCGAGTCACCCCTCACAATGAGCTTTTTGATCCCATGGTCAGCTGCGATCCTGAGACCGGCAAGCAAACCTTCATACTCTGCAGTATTGTTTGTTGCTTGCTCCTTGGGAAAGTGCATCTGGACCACATACTTGAGGTGCTCTCCGGTGGGTGCGACAAGCAGCACGCCCGCACCGGTGCCTTGCAGCGAGAAGGCACCATCAAAGTACATCAGCCATTCTTTGCTTGCTTCCTTGACGGGGATGCTCGTCTCTGGAATTTCTTCATCTGGTGTTGGCGTCCACTCTGCTATGAATTCTGCCAATGCCCGGCTCTGGATAGTTGAAGTACTCTCAAACTTAAGGCCAAAGCTTGAAAGTTCCAGTGCCCACTCGAAAATCCTGCCTGTTGCTTCTGGATTCTGCAGTATCCTCTTCAGCGGAAAGCGAGTGACAACTGTGATCTCATGTGCTTGGAAGTAATGGCGCAGCTTTCTCGAGGCCATGAGAAGGCCGAAAAGCAATTTCTGCACACCAGAGTACCTTGACCTAGCCCCCTGCAGAAGGGAACTAACAAAGTAAACTGGGTGCTGCACCATTTTCTTCTGTTTCTCCTCCTGTGTCTGCGCAGATCCATCCTTGTCGGAACCAGAGCTTGTCGGGGAAGCCCCCTGCTTGTCGCTGGATGTGTCTGCCGTGGTCGCTGGCTCATCATCCGCCTCCCTCTCTGCTACTAACGCAGCACTAACCACTTGATTGGTTGCCGCTAAATACAGCAGCAACTTCTCTTGTGGTTTAGGTGCGACAAGTATTGGAGTGGAGGACAGGTATCTCTTTAAGTCCTGCAGCGTAGCCTCCGCTTCCGGAGTCCATTTCATTGGACCTGCCTTTTTCAATATTTTGAAAAATGGCAGGGCGCGCTCAGCAGACTTAGAGATAAACCTGCTGAGAGCAGCCACGCAGTCGGCAAGCCTTCGTACATCCTTGACGCGCTTCGGTGCTTCAATATGATCAATGGCCTTGATCTTGTCGGGATTGGCTTCAATTCCCCGTTGTGACACGAAGAACTCGGGAAGCTTGCCGGAAGGAACTCCAAACACACACTTCTAGGGGTTGAGCTTGAGGTTGATCTTGCGCAGATTTGCAAAGGTTTCATCTAAATCTTGAATCAGGGTTGCCTTGTCCTTGCTCTTGACCACTATGTCATCCATATAGGCTTCCACATTTCTGTGTAATTGTGGCTCAAAAGCGTCATGGACTACTCTTGCAAATGTTGAACCAACATTCTTCAAACCGAAAGGCATTCGTATGAAACAGTACGTGCCACACGAAGTGATGAATGCGGTCTTCTCCTCATCCTCTTCTGTCATGAAGATCTGGTGATACCCTGAGTATGCGTCAAGAAATGAAAGCAAGTCACATCCGGCCGTGGAGTCAACAATCTGGTCAATGCGCGGCAAGGGAAATAGGTCTTTGGGACAAGCTTTATTAACATCAGTAAAGTCAATACAAAGCCTCCATTTCCCGTTTGCCTTGCGCACGACTACTGGATTGGCCAACCATGTAGGATGGAGCACTCCTCTGACAAGGCCTGCTGCTTCCAACTTCTTGATTTCTTCTGCAATGAATTCTTGGCGCTCCACTGCTTATTTCCTGACTTTCTGCTTGACGGGCCGCGCATGAGGACAGACGGCAAAGTGGTGCTCAATTACTTTCCTGGGAACACCGGGGATGTCAAACGGTTGCCATGCAAACACGTCGACGTTCACCCACAGGAAAGCAACGAGCGCGCTTTCCTATTTAGGGTCGAGAGTGGCACTGATGGTGAAGGTACCACCAGTGCCGTCCTCCTTGGCGGGCACCTTCTTGGTCTCTGGCGGAGCTGCCTTCGTCTTCTTACACTTGCCGGTGGAGCTCGATGGTGCGTCCTCGACGGTAGTGCAGCACTCCGAAGAGGTGCGCTTGCCAGAGTGGGCATCAGAACTCTTGCCGGACTTGGTCTTCTTCTTCCCCCCGGGAGCTTCAGCGGCAAGTGGCTTGCGATCCGCTGCGGCTGCTGCTTCCCGGTAGATCCTGTCGGTACAGATAAGAGCATCTTTCTTGTCGCCAGGGACAGAGATGACACTTATCGGACTTGGCATCTTGAGCATGTTGTAGGCATAGCGAGAGGCTGCCATGAACTTGGCGAGCGCTGGACGGCCGAGTATCCCATTGTAAGGCAATGGGAAATCAGCAACGTCAAAAGTGACCCTCTCAGTCCTGAAGTTCAACTCGCTGCCAAATGTTACCGGCAATGTGATCTTTCCCTTCGGCTTGCTTCTTCCCGGGTTGATTCCTTGGAAAGTGCCGGTCTCTTCGAGCTCGCTGTCAGCGATCTGGAGTTTCTGAAGTACCGCGGAGGAGATCAGGTTCAAGCCGGCCCCGCCGTCAACTAACATCTTAGTGACCTTGAGGTTGCAGATAGTTGGTGAAACCAACATCGGCAAGCACCCAACCGCAGTTATGCGATCAGGGTGGTCCTCAATATCGAAGATGATAGGCGTGCTGGACCATTTCAGAGGCTTGCATGACTCAACGGGTGGTTCTGCTGCATTGACTTCCCGCACCCACTGCTTGAGCTGGCGGTGCGAAGTATGCAGAGAAGCACTGCCGTCAACGCACAGGACCTCTATGGCTTTCTGAAACTCCTGCTCATCGGCCTAGTCATCATCCATGTCTTCATCTTCATCGTCATCTTCATCCTTGTCGCGGCCGTGGGGAGGTCTGTCTCCTTGCCGCTGCTTGGCCTTGCCGCGGCGTCCTCCCCGGCCGGGGCGCTTCTTGCCGGATCCTCCAGTACCTTCCTGGGCCTTCTCCTTGTCGTGTCGCACGTACTCAGCCTTCTGCTGCTCGACAAGCTGATCGACCTTCTTGCAGCTCTGAAGATCATGGCCCTTGGTGCGGTGGATCTTGCAGTACTGCTTGCCGGAGCCGTCCTGCTTGTCGGCGGCCGCCACGGCTTCGGCTTGCTTGGCGCCACCTCCGTTGCCGGACTGCTCAACGACTAGTACATCTTTGCCTTTCTTCTTCCTGTTGTTCCGCCGCCGGTTTTTCCTTGTCGGGGCTCCTCGATCGACCAAAGAACCACCGGCAGCTCCTCGATCCAGTTCTTTCCGCACTTGTGCAGCCTGTCGAAAGTCCTGGTCTTGAGCCCGCGTAGCACTTCAGCATTTGCCCTCTCCGCTTGACCGTTGCTTCTCGGGTGAGCAACAGAAGCGAAGCAGACCTTGGCGCCAAGATCTTGGACGTACTGCATGAAGGTGCGGCTCATGAATTGTGTGCCGTTGTCAGTGATGATCCTGTTAGGGACCCCCAAATGGCAAACAATCGACCTGAACAACTTGACTGCTGACTGTGCTATAACCTTCCTCACTGCTTCCACTTCCGGCCACTTTGTGAACTTGTCGATTGCAACGTACAAGTACTCAAAGCCCCCGACAGCTCGAGGAAAGGGGCCGAGGATGTCGAGCCCCCAGACCGAAAATGGCCAGGATAAAGGGATCGTCTGGAGAGCTTGAGCTGGCTGGTGTATCTGCTTGGAATGGAACTGGCACGCTTCACACTTGGTTACTTGTGCAGTTGCATCCTGGAGGGCTGTCGGCCAAAAGAAACCTTGCCGGAATGCCTTGCCGTCAAGTGCTCTTGCGCCAATGTGGTGACCACATATGCCTCCATGTATCTCCGCTAATAGCTTTTGTCCATCTTCCCGGTGAATACACTTCAATTTCACACCGTTGAATCTTCTTCTGTATAGTGTGTCGTCGACAAACTGGTACATACTTGATTGCCGGGCTACTCTCTTTGCTTCTTCTTGCTCTTCGGGAAGTTCTCATTTCTGAAGGAAACGGACAATCTGCTGTGCCCATGCTGGAGCTTGCGGCTCGACAACAAGGACTAAAGGCACATATGCTGATGCGGGAACATCCGCTTCTATGGCGAGAACCTGCGACTTAGCTGGAGCTTGATGTTCCCCGGCAAGCTTGCCGGAGCAAAACTTGTTGGGAGCGTCTGCTTCAACGGAACAAACCCTAGGGCTTGTCGGAGCAGACTGCTCCTCAGCACTCTTGGCGTTGATCTTAGGGACATTCTTGGCGGCGGCTTCGGGGAGCTCTGCCGGAAAATAGTCACCAGAAATCAACTTCCTCTTCTTGCTCTGTCCAGTTGATGGTGTTACGGATGGTTGAGTCAGCTTGAGCACAAAAATCCCTGGTTCCACAGGTAACTTAAGTGCGGCGCACTTCGACAGACCATCAGCAATGTCATTCTGAGCTCTTGGAACATGTTCCATCTGTAGGCTGTCAAAGCGCTCTTCTAACTTTCTCACTTCATCAACGTAAGCTTCCATCAACGGACTCTGATAACTCTTGTTGACTTGGCGGACGACAAGCTGCGAGTCACCCCTCACAATGAGCTTTTTGATCCCAAGGTCAGCTGCGATCCTGAGACCGGCAAGCAAACCTTCATACTCTGCAGTATTGTTTGTTGCTTGCTCCTTGGGAAAGTGCATCTGGACCACGTACTTGAGGTGCTCACCGGTGGGTGCGACAAGATGCACGCCCGCACCGGCGCCTTGCAGCGAGAAGGCACCATCAAAGTACATCAGCCACTGTTTGCTTGCTTCCTTGACGGGGATGCTCGTCTCTGGAATTTCTTCATATGGTGTTGGCGTCCACTCTGCTATGAATTCTGCCAATGCCCGGCTCTGGATAGTTTAAGTACTCTCAAACTTAAGGCCAAAGCTTGACAGTTCCAGTGCCCACTCGACAATCCTGCCTATTGCTTCTGGATTCTACAGTATCCTCTTCAGCGGAAAGCGAGTGACAATTGTGATCTCATGTGGTTGGAAGTAATGGCGCAACTTTCTCGAGGCCATGAGAAGGCCGAAAAGCAATTTCTGCACACCAGAGTACCTTGACCTAGCCCCCTGTAGAAGGGAACTGACAAAGTAAACTGGGCACTGCACCATTTTCTTCTGTTTCTCCTCCTGTGTCTGCGCAGATCCATCCTTGTCGGAACCAGAGCTTGTCGGGGAAGCCCCCTGCTTGTCACTTTTAGCTAGTTGGGCCCTTACTTTGTTTCGAGTCCGCTCAACAACTTAAGTGTGCTGCAACTAGTTGCGACAAGGTTTCTTGTCGGTAGCGGCACCGCCAGTAGGCTGCTGATGTTCTGCACTCAGCGCTCGCGGCAAGGGTGACCGCGCCGACAAGTTCCGTGAAAGCGCAGGGCAAAAACATACAAAGGAAGGAATCAAGTAAAGGAGATAACATAGCAATTGATACCCAAAATAAAGTTATATTACAGAGATAACTTGTCGCAGCTCTAATAGATTGTTCTCGTAACATGTCTAGCAGCGGCAAGAAAAGGGAGAAAACAGGCGGCCTAATCTACGCGATCGCTGTCAACTCTCTTGACTTCATTCACCTTGTCCACAATGGGTGCGACAAGGGCCTGAGGACATTGGTGAGGTTGAGGCCTGGGTTGCGGAAAGCCACCTTCACCAACACCTTTTGAAGAACTCTCACGCAGATTGTGCGCGACTCGTCGGCCAGCTGCTTTGGGATCATTTCCCGGAGTTGCTGGAGGGCCATCGCCACGCCCTTGAAGAACAAAGTAAGCTTGGCGCTGGGCTGGAGGTTCTCATCGGAGGAATACCCGAAATCCTCCATCCCCAGCTACGCCAACTCCTCGTCGATGACTGCGGCAATGTTCACGAGACCCTCTGTCAAGAGCTCCATAGTCTCCCTAAAGGTGTTCTGGGTTTTGGCGGCCCTCGTCAGCAGCGCTTCGTTGGCCTTGATCTCCTCCTTCAAGGCCTCCTCCCACTCCTTGGCGCCGTCTAGCGTCTCGGTCAAAGTAGCCAGCTTCAACTCAAGATCAGCATTGGAGTCCTTGGCGGCGCTCAGCTCTTTGCCCTTCTCGAGGAGACGACCCTGCAGCTCACCGTGGGCGAGCGCGTCCTTCTCGCGCTCGCGCTGGAGCGCGGCAAGCTCTTCGTCCCTCGCCCTGAGATCGGCCTCTAGCTGCGCCACCTTCACCTCCAGCTCTTTCTTGGCGGCCTCGGCAGCTGCGGCAGCATCCTTCACTTCCTTGAGGGCCCCGCCAAATGTTTCTTCGCGCGCGGCAAGCTCCTCCTCGTGGCTGTCAAGATTGACCTTCCGCTGCGCCAACTCACCTTCCCGCTTAAATAGCTCCTCGGCGGCAAGCCGCTGTTTCTCTTCCGCTTCAGCCTTCTTGAGAAGGAAGGCTTTCCGCGCCTCGACGAGCTGTGCCCGCTCCTCTGTAATGGACCGGAGGGCTTCCTGGTTGCGACTCCGGAGCTCCTCCGCATGCTTCTCAATATCCACTCCCGCCTGCGCGACAAGCGCTTCCCGGGATTCCAGCTTGGCTTGTCGGGCGCGGTAGAGCGACAGCAGCCTCCGCAGCAGCTGTTCCTCCTCAGGCTCGCCGCTGCTGCTGCTTGGCGCGTCGACCAGTGTCAACCCAGCGGAGGCGAGCTTGACGCCCTGGAGCTTGACGCCCAGGGAGCTTGATGAAGACGCCATCGTTGGCCTTCAAATAGGCGCCGGGCTGGGGCTCTTCGGAGCCTGACGCTGCACCAGAGGCGGAGGGATCGGCGGTCGGCGTAGCGCCTTGCGCTCCTGCGTCCTCAGGGTCGTCAGTGCGATCGCCAGACCCCTCGCCGGCTCTTGTGGCGGCAGCTTTGGCGGCCTCTTCGCCGGCGGGCTCATCAGCGCCAGCTCCTTCTTCGGTGGCGGCGGCGTCGTTGGTGTTGCTGCGCGCGTTCTCCTCGCCGGTGGCCTCGGTCTCCATCGGCTCCGTGGAAGGTGGATCTGAAGGCAGGAAGAGGGAGAAAAAGTCAAGCAAATATCCAAAAAGAAGATCAGAACAAGAAGAACCCAAGGGAAGTTTTCTGACAAGAAGGATTACCTGTGCTGGGCTCTGCAGTCATGGGCTCCACCACCGGGGGGTCACTGGTCCCGTCCCTTGCCGGAGAACTGTCCCTTGCCGGAGATTTCTCCCTTGCTGGAGAACGCTCCCTTGCCGGGGAATCCTCCCTTGGCGGCGTAGTTGAAGCAGATAGCATCTCGGGGGCGGCTTCCGGTTGCTCTTGGTGAGGCTGCTCTGCTCCTACACAAATCAAGAGACAGATATCAGCAAATAAAGAGCACCCATGCGCGCCCAACAACGGGAAGTAAACAGATACTTACGCTGGGGGCTGCGCTGGGGGCTGCTTCGGGGAGTAGTTGCCGGGTCCGGCAAGGTGGTCTCGGGCGCACCCCCTGCTGTCGCGGTGGGCTCGTCCTCGATGACAATCACCGGAGCCTTGGCTCTCTTCGCCGCTCTCTGGGCTAGGGTCCTGAAAAGGAATGAGTTCAGAGTAAAGCAAATCAGATACAAGACAAAAACAACAAGAATTGAAGAAATACAAGTACAACAAAGAATCTTACTCTTCTTCTTCCTCGTCGGAGCTGAGCGCGGATTGGTCGAAGTCCGGCCCTCTTTCGGCGCGACGAGGTGGAGGAGTAGGCTCCCTTGATCGCTTGGCGGGGGCAGCGGCAGGGTCAGAAGCGTCGGTCCGGGAGGACCCTGCTCCAGTTGCCGCAGCGGCGTGAGACGCTCCCGCGGCAACAGTGCTTGTCGCGGTGGAGCGTGTCCCGTGGTGCAACGGTTGTTGACCCGTCTGCCGCCCTGCTATGTCCCCGGCCCTATGGAGGCGCCTTCTTGGTGGAGCTGGGGGCTGCGCTGGGGGCTCTGCCTACGGCAAGCCGCTTGAAGATGGCGGGCCGCTCGCACCCTCGGCGGGCTCGCTCGACTCGGCCTCAGGATCGGCAAGCTCTCCCTCGCCGGCAAGCTCGTCTCGATCGGCAAGGCTTGCCGCCTTGGCTGCCTCTGCCTCCTCCACGGTGAATCCAAATTCGCCCGCGTCAGTGGTGTCGCGGGTGAGGCTCTCCGCGTCAGTGGTGTCGCGGGTGAGGCTCTTCTGCTCGTCGGCACGGACCGCCACCTCCACCAAGCCGTCAAAGAACTGCTGCACGACGTCGTCTGCAGGCTCTTGCCACATTGGGACAATTCCATGCGAGTCGCACTGCGTCATCATTGCGCGGATGCGATCGAGCGAGGAATTATTGCACAACGGGATGATGCCCTGCGGCAGCCTGAACCGTTCGGGATGCTGAGGGTCGTGCTTGAACAGCTCCTTGAGCATTGCATCTAGCTCCAGGACGGTGAAATTGAAGTTGAGGCCCGGGCGCAGCCTCATTATATCCGCCGGACCGCTGAACTCCTAGGCGGGTCTCCTCCTCTCTTGCAGGGGGGCGATGCGGCGGCGAAGAAAATCCGCGCCAACAGCGCCTACAGTAAGCCCAGCAAGCCTGAGCCGCAAGATCCGGGTGATGGCAATCTTCAGCTTATCGTCGTCCGCGGCCAGTCCGCGGCCTTGGCGCAGGGCAGTAAACGGCTGCGGGTTCTCCTCGACGATCCAGCACCATTCCGCTCCCCACTCCTCCCATTTGCTATGGAGCTCCCCCTCCAGATAGGCCTCCTTCTTGCCGGCTCTCGAGATCCAGGCGATTCCACCGGCTAGGGGCTCTCCTCTCTCGACCCGGGGCATGAAGAAATGGCGGAAAAGAGCTACGTTTGGGTGGACTCCGACAAAGTTTTCGCAGAGATGTGCGAAAACTGCCATGGTCAGAACGGCATTGGGGGTGAAATCAAGGAGGTGGAACCCGTAGGTGTTCATGATGTCACAGAAGAATTCAGAGAAGGGCGGGCAGAACCCGTAGTAGAAGAACAACGCGAAGAAAGGGTATCCGTTCGGAGCCCGTTTGGAAGCGGCGGCGGAGAGTACCTTGGTGCGCGGATGCGCTCGCGTCTCCGTCGACCAGAAGAGGTAGTACCACTCCCTCAGCTCCTTCGCGGCGAGCTCGGGGGGGAAAGTTGCCTGCTCCGTTTGCAGCGCCTCGAGCCGCAGCGCCTCGGCCGACTTCACACCCTTCCCGGCTTTCGGAGCCATGGCAGAGGTGGTGGGGGAGATCGAAGACGTTGGTGGCGCCGGCGGCGATGGGGGGCGGAGCGGTGCTCTTTCTTGGCTTTGGAAGAAGGGGGAAGCGGCGGAGATTTCTGAGATTGGAAGTAGCAATGGGCAAGATGGGGGAACTGCCCCTGTTTCCCCTGCTTATAAAGAGGGATGGGGCGGACGTTCCACTTTTCCGAATAAAGAACCACCCACGATCTCTCCCACGACGCCGCATTCAACGCGTGCCGTTAGGGGAGAGGGCGGTGGATACGGAGTAAGATACGGCGTGGTCCCAGGAAGCGCGTGACCGTGCCCTGTTTTGGGCCTGGCCCAACAGCGCTCGGCACCGTGTGTGGCCCAGGCCCGGGGGCTCCTGTCGGTGTACTAGAGTAGGGCTACCCTAGTATCCCGAACTGGTACACGGGCAGTCGCAGCGCCCCACGGAAAGGCTTGCCGGGTGCCCGCCAAGGTCCTCCGTGGTTCCTTTGGAGCCATTCAAGAACAAAGTGTTCAAGTCAAGGAGACAAAGCCCCGGCAAGAGGAGCTTGCCGGGAAGGAGACAAGGCCCCGGCAAGAGGAGCTTGCCGGGAAGGCCAACCGAGGCATTTCAAGGAACTTGCCGCGACACGCTACGCGTCCCGGCAAGGCCCGGCGAATGACAAGCTTCCGGGCGCGACAAGACAACGACCGCGGCAAGGCGCTTGCCGCGGCAGGCCACCACTCTGTACCCACGCTCCAGCGCATCCGTCAACGTGTCGCCATGGGACCTTTCCAGGCGCGCGTGGCGAGAGGCTGTGCAGCCAGCGGTGCGAGGTGGCCAGCGGTGCTGACAAGAGTGCAATCGTGGCGAGCGGTGGCTCCCCTGACGGTCCCTTTTCTGCACTGTTCGGGTGACACAGACGGCCATTTAATGCCTTTGTCCCCTGCCGTCAGGATTAGGTAGGACACACTGTTCAGGTAGTTGTACCAACCACAATTCCTTTCCAGTTTTACCCTTGCATGCGTTGCCACCTGTCGGTGACCCCTTGAGCATATAAAAGGAGGCCCATGCGCAACATAGAGGGGGTTCGAAGCATTCGAAATGAGAGAACACTCACGCTCTCGAGCAAGAACTCAATACAACCACAAAGCAGCAGTAGGAGTATTATCTCTCTGGAGAGCTCCGAAGCGGGGTAAAACCGCTCGCGTGCTTCGCCTCGATCCGCTCTTCGTGCGATCTCTGCCCCCCGCCGGACCGAAAGGGGCTCCGGTCCCATAGGTGTTCGTTCCCACGACAAGCGGCAGGAGGCAGCTGGCGACGAGGAGGACGATCCGAAGACCCTGCAGGCAGAGCGGGCTAGGCGCGGGCGAAAGAGTTCGGAGAAAGTTTCCAAATTTTTGCCCGTGGGTATATATAGCCCGACCCGGTCGGTGTGACCGAGTGGAACAACTCGGTGGCACCGAGATGCATAACTGCTGATAGTTACAGCAACTCGGTGTGACCGAAAAGTTCAAATCGATTGCACCGAGATTGCAAACCTAGATCGACTTAGTGATCTCGGTATGACCCAAATGGATGAATCGGTCAGACCGAAACGCACAAAGAAGTTTTGGAAGTTTAAGTCTATGACGAATCGGGGACTCCGAGTGCTCCTCACACAGAGTGGTTAGAATCTGACTTGATCGAATGTTGTGATGTAGCATGAATGGTGTTTGAGACAAGAAAAGCATAGATAGCTAGAGAAGTTTCTTAGGCATTCTTGTCCATCCACTTGGCAAAAGAAAAAGAAACCAATCAATCAAAGCAACATGTGGATGTCCTCGAATGAGTAAAATATGCAACCAACATGCTCACACAATAAAATGGCAAATAAAATATGTGGCAAAGCATGCACAACCAATTCTAGCATCTATCAAGCAATTGGTGGTGACTAGGTCATGTATATATGAGTACATTGACTTAGGAGTCAAATGAGAACATTTGATCATAGGTCATACTCATCGTTTAAGCTCAAGTGGGGTTACCACTTTTACATAATGCATTGATGTGTTCACACCATTAAAGTTGCTTTGACTCAATTCTTAGAGTAAAGCTCCCCCTAAATGTGAGATCCCCCCTTAAAGGGATGAACTAACCTTGGGTTTTGTCGATGATGACTTCATGTAGGTGTTGAATATGTGGATGCTCAAAGTTGATGTGGATCATTTGGAGCAATCCTTTGGAGTGAGTTGCACTTTCAATACCTACACGGGTTAGTCCCACAAGGAACAAACAAGGATATCCATAGACATAGAGTGATGCACACATAAGATGATGTCTATGAAAGCATTAGGTTACCTTGTCCCTTGTCTTACCAACAAGACGGTTTGTGACTCCTTCAACTAGTGCAAGATGTGAAAGTTGATTGCACTTGTTGTTGCCAAAAATGATATGAGTGGAATATGTTGGCGGAGTCACCCTCAAGAACTCTCTAGTTCTTCTTCTTCGGGATCCACATCATCTTGATGGGAATCCTTGGAGTTGTAGTCATACTTGATGAAGTAGAGCTTGACGTAGTCTTGGGAACCCACTTGACCAAGGCCTTTGGAGCTTCTTCAAATGCATCAATCTCCTCTTGAAGCTTATCCTTGCCTTTTTGCTTGTGGTCTTGTGGTGTAAGATCATCTTGAGCTTGTGTCCCCTTGAAGGAAGTAGGATCATACTTCTCTTGTTGAGGAACAAACTTCGTCTTGGGGTATTGATCTTCTTCCCACTCAACTCCATTGGCATTGAACTTTCATTTAAAACCAACACCTTGGTTCTTCCGGTGCCTTCCTTGCGTACAATTTCCTCAAATTGCTACTCCCGACAAGGCTCTTGTAAACACCTTTCTCTGTAATTCCCTTCAATAAGCTATTTTCTTGCTCAAGTGTAACTTGGCTAAGAGAATCATTAGTAGAATCAAGAGAACTACTAGAAGCAACAACATTGGATTTAGCATGATTATTGTTACTAATAGAGGAAGAATCCTTCTTGTTCTTGTTAATAGACTTGACTTGAGGCATGTAAGTAGATAAGAGTAAATGCTTGGCAATGTAAGGACTTTTCTTACGGAGATCATCATAGATTGCCTTAAGAACTCGTGCTCTTGCTCAAGGTTGAGCTTTTCAAAGCGTAACTTCGCATTAGTCCTTAAAAGTTCTTGATGATCTTCTAAGATAGTTTCATGAGCTAACTTAAGAGTGTTTAGTTCTTTAGTTAGAAGCTCAATCTTCTCCTTATCATTGTCATTCGTTTTATCTTGATTAGCATGATTAGTTGACGTTTCATCATAGTATTCATCACTAGAGTTGTCAACAAGTAAATCATCATCACCTAACAAGTCATCTTCATCGCTATTGAAATCAACATACTCGGGGTGTGTTACCTTTGGGCCTTTAGCAATGAAGCATCTTCCAAGTCCTTCATTTGGTGAATCAAATATGTCGTAGGAGTTGGTTGACACAAGTGCTAGACCGGCAACACATTCATCTTGAGTATATTCGGAGTCAGAGTAATAGCTTCTCTCGGAGTGATTGTCGGAGTCGGAGCTGGATACCCTGTCACGCCCAAGATGCGACCCTATACTAAAGGAACTCGAAGGTCCCACCAAGGATAGAAGCGCATCTTGAAGACGCTTTTGCAAGGTGGATATCATTACATCAACATTACATAATAGATAGGGATACATACATAAGGCATACAATGCCACATGAATACAATACCATCTTACATAAGAGCACCATCCGACTACAGATGATACATAAACAGAAACTCAAACGACATCCACCCTGCTAGCCCAGGCTGCCGACCTAGAACCTATCCCCGGATCGAAGAAGAAGTGGAAGAAGAACTCCAAGACAAGTAAACATCGCTCTCGCGTCATGATCATCGCAAAACCTGTACCTGCAATTGTTGTTTTAGTAATCTGTGAGCCACGAGGACTCAGCAATCCCATTACCATGGGTGTCAAGACTAGCAAAGCTTAATGGGAAAGGAAGGGGTAAAGTGGTGAGGATGCAGCAGCGGCTAAGCAAGATATGGTGGCTAACACACGGAAATAAGAGCGAGAAGAGAAGAAAAAGGAACGGTCGTCAACTAGTAATGATCAAGAGGTGATCCTGAACTCCTACTTACGTCAAACATAACCCAAAACCGTGTACACTTCCCGGACTGCGCTGAAAAGAGACCATCACGGCTATACACACGGTTGATGCATTTTAGGTCGGATCTGGTGTCAAGTTATCTACAACCGGACATTAACAAATTCCCATCTACCACATAACCGCAGGCACGACTCTCGAAAGTTTATACCCTGCAGGGGTGTCCCAACTTAGCCCATGATAATCTCTCACGATCAACGAAGGATATTCCTTCTCCCAGGAAGACCCGATCAGTCTCAGAATCCCAGTTTACAAGACATTTCGACAATGGTAAAACAAGACCAGCAAAGCCGCCTGATGTGCCACCAATCCCGATAGGAGCTGCACATATCTCGTTCTCACGGCAACACCGAATAGGTCAGCCTACAAGTAAAACCAGCCCTCGAGTTGCCCCGAGGTGGCCCCGCAGTCTTCCCGGTTCGGACCAGCACTTAGAGAAGCACTGGCCCGGGGGGGCTAAAATAAAGATGACCCTCGGGTTGGCCGACCCAAGGGAAAGGTATAGGTGGTGGTGAGGCAGATGTAAAACCAAGTTTGGGCCTTGCTGGAAGAGTTTTATTCAAAGAGAAATGTCAAGGGGGTCCCATAAATCACCCAACCGCGTTAGGGACGCAAAATCCGGGAACATAATACCGATATGACGGAAACTAGGGTGGCAAGAGAGGAACAAAACACCAAGCATAAGGCCGAGCCTTCCACCCTTTACCTAGTATATAGATGCATTAATTAAATAAGAGATATTGTGATATCCCAACATAATCCTGTCCACCATGGAGGAATCTTCAACTTCACCTGCAACTAACAACGCTATAAGAGGGGCTGAGCAAAAGCGGTAACATAGCCAAGCAATGGTTTGCTAGGAAGGGTGACAAGGTTAGAGGCTGACATGGCAATTTGGGGAGGCTTGAAGAACAAGTGATAGGTAGCGCAGCAAAGCGATAGAACGAAGCAACTAGCATAGCAATGATAGTAGTGAGATCCAAGGTGACGGTCATCTTGCTTGAAATGCCGCTAGGAAGAAGAGCGAGTCCATGAAGAATATGAAGCCACGAAGACGAACCAAGCGTAGACGAACGAATCCTCACGATCGCAACAAACGGGAACTATCGAGAAGAAGCACACAACATGGGAAACACACCACACATGAACAAGGCATGATGCTCAACCAAGTATGATGCACAACAAAGCTAGATGAGGCTACTCGTGGCAAGAGATGATTCAAACAAGAGCAACACATCAAAGCAAGTTAAATGAGGCCGGAAACAACATATAACAATTCCTGTAAGTCCTGATATGCAAATTTAGAAATTGGTCCAGAACTGAATAAACCTTATGTTCAAGTTGTTAAACAGCAAGTTAAGATACAGCAAGATGATCTACACGAGATTCTAGTCAAGTTACATATAAACTTCATTTAATTCGAAGCTACAACCTAGAAGATATGAGCAAAACAAGTTAAACATGGCATTGATGCAAAATGCACAAACATCAAGCAAACACTCTCAAAGCATGGATGCAACATGATAATATGAAACTTCATGCAAAATCAAGCAAGTTTCATATAGAGCACACTCAAAACGGAGCAACGGTTCAGCACATACACTATACAAGTTTAAAGGACAAGCTTTCCAAAACAGCAACTAGGCATCTTACAAGCATCAAAACGATATGCTACAGCACCTGAACATAAGATCAAAAGACATCGTCATGAAGTACAGGTAAAGCATGACAAAACATGCACAGTGAGCTATCTCCAGAAATCACTAGAACATGCTCAAAAGGACATGGCAAGATTGCAAATAATAACAGTTTCAGACTTAGCAGAAATAACATCAGGTTACAATGTTTAGAACTATCAAACAACATGCTACATGAGTTTAATATGGCAAACAAAGGCATGGAATGCTAGTACTAAAGACAAAGAACAAATCTCCCTTACTGAACTAATTCTAAAGATCAACAGAAAACATGGTAGCATCCATGCAAACATGGCAAATGATATGACAGATTCAGACATGGCAGGAACAACGATAAGTAGGCATGTTGGTGAGTGAAAGTGCATTATATCGACTAGAGGGGGGGTGAATAGGCGAATTTTATGAATTCTTCACTGAGGAATTTGCTGGTGAGGAAATTCCTTAGCGAAGAACTACTTGAAGCGGAATAAGTACTCAGAAGTAAACATAACAGGATACAAACATAGTCATCATGATGAAATGAAGACTAGCACAGAGTACAAAAAGCGTAAACACAGGATAACAAGATGAAGACGAACAGACTGAAGAAATTGTACTGAGGAATTTTTGAAAGTCTTCAGTCAAAGTCTTCAAGCACAGATATGAACAACATACAACACAGTAATGAGGAAATGAAAGAGTTGAGGAAATAGAACCAGTTAGTTGGTGAAGACAATGATTTGGTAAACCAGTTCCAACTGCTGTCTCAGTTGTACGTCTGGTTGGAGCGGCTGAGTATTTAAACTCGAGGACACGCAGTCCCGGACACCCTGTCTCTGAGCCGCAACTCAGGACACCCAGTCCTCACTGTATTCTCCTTGAACTAAGACCATGCAGGCCTCGTCCAATCACTCGTGGTAAGTCTTCAGGTGACTTCCAAACCTTCATAGACTTGGTCACTCGGCGATCCACAATTCCTCTTGGATGCTCTAGACCTTGACGCCTAACCGTCTGGAAGAAGCACAGTCTTCGAAGGTAACAAGCGTCGGATCCACGCAGGATCAATTTCTTCAGTGATGCTCAATCACTTTGGGTTTGTGCAGGGTTTGGTTTTGGGATTTTCCTCACTTGATGATTTTCGCTCAAAGTCCTCGGAGGATGGGTTGCTCTCAGATGACAAGTGTCAAGTTCTCTCGGAGCAGCCAACCAACTAGTGGTTGTAGGGGGCGGCTATTTATAGCCTAGGGAGCAGCCTGACATGATAAGACATAAATGCCCTTCAATGATATGACCGTTAGGTGGATAAGATATTTTGGACAGCCGGCGCGCAGCACAGCAACGGTCGGAAATTTGACTCTCAAATTCATCAGGGCTATCATGTTCCTCACTGTGTAGGCAATTCGCACCGGCGAATTCCTAACTCCTCAGTCAGAGCAAAGTCCTCAGTGACCAGAAGAACTGCGTCTCTGTCACTGAAGAAATTGACTGAACTGTATGAGATTTCCAATGGCTTCACTCGAAGGGATTGGTAGGTGTAGGATTTTGAGTTGAGCATCACATGGAAATTTTTCCTTAGTATTTCCTCGACCCCGTTTAACAGTACGGTGTTTCCTATGACTCAAGAAAGAGAAAATGAAACTACGAAAACAAAAGTCTTCACGCTTCATGTTCCTCAAGTGAATACCAAGTCTTCAAGGTCACACCAATTTCTTCACTTTCAAAGTCTTCAGAAAGTCTTCAGAACATCAAAGTCTTCAGTCGAAGAGCTTCATTTTTAGGGGTCGACTTTCTCTGTAAATATCAAACTCCTCATAGACTTATAGACCTGTGTACACTCACAAACGCATCAGTCACTTAACCTATAAGTCTTCAATACACCAAAATCACTAAGGGGCACTAGATGCACTTACAATCTCCCCCTTTTTGGTGATTGATGACAACATAGGTTAAGTTTTCAATGGGGATAAACATATGAAGTGTAAATAGTGATATTGAGGAATTTGATTGCAAGATATAGAAGAACTCCCCCTGAATATGTGCATATTGAGGAATTTGCTTTTGAGGCAATGCACATTTGAAGAATTGAATCATGGAGATCTCCCCCTATATCTTGTAATTCATACACGCATTTGATATATAATATGAAGAATTTGAAATGCATGATGAAATCTGGTGCCTGATGAGATTCAGCATGCGTGCAATAATATTAACGAGGAATAAGCATGCAGAATAACACATCAAAAGTATCAGAGCACAGTGCATCAAAGTCAGAGCACAATGCACCGTTCAAAAGTATCAGGGCACCATCGGATTTAAGATTACAACTCGATCCAATAAAAGGTTTCAGAAGAACGAGAGTTGTAACTTAACAAAACGCCCATAATATAAACCCGCTTGAAGACTAACTTAGATTTCTCCCCCTTTGTCATCAAATGACCAAAAGGATCGAAACTGAGGACTAACGCCCCTGAAGAATTTCAAGTCGATGGAGGAGCGCCAGCATTGTCGGGGTTGTTCGTTGAAGTAGGGCCTGCCGCAGTGTCGTCCAAATCTTCATGCTCATCAGTTTCACGCAATGAAGAATAAGAACTGGCCACCAGATCAGGAACTTTGACTCTCTTGAATTTCTTCAGAGGTGGTGCAGACCAGTCAAATGCTTCCTGGAGACCCATAGTCTTCAGTTCTTCCGCAGAATATACATGAGTGAGAACAGCCCAGGTGCGGTTGAGGGTTTCATGAAGGTGATACTGATTTTTCTTCACTGCATTATGGGTTGAGGTCATGTTGTGAAGAATTGCAGCAAACTGGCGCTTCACCCATTTGTGATTGCGATCAACCTTCTGATGAAGACTGAGGAGTAACTCACGGTCAGTCATCACCCTGGGTGCTGTTGCTTGAGGCTTTTGCTTGGCTGATGTATTTGTGGCAGTGTCATGTGTTGCAGAATCGTCATTGGTGGAGTAAGATGTAGCTAGACGGAATTGACCATCCAATGGACGAGTGCCTTCATCGATCACAGCAGCTGCCTTGCCCTTATCATCAGATGATGAAACTGGTCGCTTGAGGACTTCAATGGGCGGCAAGTAGCTACCATGGTTCAGAGTGTCAGCCTTGTAATTCAGTGAAGTTCTTGCCCTTATGAATCTCATAATCCAAGGCGCATAGGGCTTCAGCTCAAAAGGTGACATAGCAACATTAGCCAGAGTCCTCATGAAGAAATCATGGAAGTTGATGGGAACGCCATGAATGATGTTGAAAAGCATGTTCTTCATGATGCCAACGACATCTTCATCATTTGAGTCGTGGCCTTTGATAGGACTCATTGTCTTCGTCAGGATGCGATAGACAGTCCGAGGCACATATAGCAATTCCTTGACGAGGAATTTGGTTCGTGGGGCCTGCCCTGGCTTCAAAGGCTTCATGAGCACTTGCATATAATGATCTGTCAGTTCGCGGTCATTGTAGATGCAATGTGCACTGGCATGGGGAGGATCAAGAGGAAGGACACGAAGCAATTCAGATGCTGGTGCCTTATAGTGAGTGTTTTCTGTCATCCAATCCAGCACCCATGAATTGACATCTTCAGCATCTCCGGTGATATGCAAAGTGGCATAGAACTGAAGAATGAGTTCTTCATTCCAATCACAGATATCAGTGCAGAAGTTCAGTAGTCCTGCATCGTGAATAACTCGGAGGATCGGCTCGAAGCACGGCAGAGATTCCATATCCACATGAGGAATATGTTCATGATCGAAGATTTTGTCCTTGTCAAAGAGCACTGAGGAATAGAAGTTGGCTTGAGTAGCAGTCCAGAAACGTCTCTTCCTTATGTGGGCAGAGTCATATGGATTGTAATCAGTGAAGAACACATGCTCAGAAAAGAAGTCTTCAGCCTTGAATTTTTGCTTGCTAGAGAACGGATTCATTGGTTTGGGCAGAGGAGTGTCAGTGATTTGCAGCACAACCTCAGGAATGACGATCTCAGGTCCTTCAGGCTGAGGAATTTCTGGTTCCTCTTCTTGTGCAGTTTGGGGATCAGCAGCAGCAGGTTCTTCAGCACTAGCGGCTGGAATTTCTTCATGAACAGAAGATGTGGGATGAGTTTCTTCAGAGCCCATTTGAACAGTTGTAGCCGGGGACTGAGGAATTTGTTGAATAGGAGTGAAGAGAGGAGTATTGGGATGCTAACTTTCCCAAAAGTCATCATTCATCACTGGTGTAGTGCATCCAATATCCACATCTTCATCTTCTTTTTCAATTTCCTCAACACCAGCCTCTTCAGCTGTGAACTGAGGCATAGGTGAGGAAACGACTGGCGTTGAAGGGAATGTTTCCACTTCAATTTCTTCATCAAACTGCTCTGAGGTAGCAACAGAATGATTTTCTTCATCAGATCCGCTTGGGATCTTGTAGTCTTCTCCATAAGGAACAATTTCCTTGGATGACATGGAGGAAATCGGAATGGCATCAATAGGATTTTCAAGTGAGCTGGTCATTGGCTTCATTTTCTTCGCGGCCGAAGAATTTGACGCAGCTGATGTCTTCCTTTTCTTCACTGCAGCTCGCTCTGCAGCCTTGGTCTTCTTCACTTCATAAGTAGAAGGAAGAATTGGAGTTGGTGTTGGCGCAGGAGGAGCTGAGGACTGTGGTTCATTTTCTTCAGGCGCAACAGGGGCAGTTGCCCTGATCTCTTCAGTTTCTTTAGGCGCACCACTAGTGGATGCCCTGGGAATTTCTTCAGCGGCTGGGATGGAGTCATCAGCCCTGGAACTTGTATTCTCATCAGCAGGCTGAAAGTCATCAGCAGTGCTGGCATGTTCTTTAGCAGGCTGAGCAGAGTCTGCAGCCTGAGGATTTTCTTGTTGCTATGGGGCTGCAACAGTTGTCATTTTCTTCATCAAATTGACGAACCTCACTTTGGCTCCTTGCCAATCAGCATTGTATGCATCGAAGTCCTTGTTGAGGGCTTGAATCTTAGATTGAGCCATGAGAAGTTCTTCAGGTCTCAGTCTGACAACATTCTTCTTCAGAAGCTTCTCCTTTCTAGCTTGTGCTCTCTTTATCTCACAAGCCTTTTCAAACTTCCATTTCTCTTGAGAGATGAAATGGGTCAGCATATGACTTTGACCAGGAGTCAGAGCCAGATCAGGCATTGGAGTGCTTGGATCCTTATGCCATAAGTCAATATAGTCGAGGATCTTCTTCGGATCCAGAAGCATGGGCACAGGTGTTCCTTTGGCTCTGGCGGCCTTTGGTTGTCTGTCTTTGATGATTTCTGCAAGTTCTTTATCAGAAGCCTTGTCATAAGAGGGCACTTGGAAAGCAACCTGTTTCTTTCTTGGACTTGGCCGAGGACCGCGTCGAGCTGTTTCTTTTGTCTTCAGCAGAGTGGGGCCTGATGAGGACATTGGTGCAGCTGAGGAACTCGCTGAGACACCAGAAGCAATTGAGAAACCCTGAGTCCTTTGACATGTAGCCAGATGCACAGGAGTTGAGGACTTGGAGGGAGCTGCTGAGGACTTTGGTGGAGCAGCAGTAGTCTGAGGAATTTGCCGTGAGGGCGCGGCTGAGGAACTTGGCCATGAGGGCGCTGATGGTGAAGCACTTGGCTTACGAGCAGGCTTCTTCGGCATTGATTTCCTCGGCTTGACCGAGGTCTCAGCGGCAGCAGCAGCAGCAGAATCCTCATTGAATTTCCTCACTGCCTCCTTGGCTTGTCTTGCCAATTTTGCTTGGCGCCTAGCCCATTCTTCAGGAAAGTCTTCACCACTTTTGATGCTAGTGGGATCAGCGACTTGGCCAGGTGCCAATGGAGCTCTTGGGCATGGAGGATTTAAGGCGAATTTCTTCATGTACTTTGGAGTAACATATCGATATTCCCTCCATTCTCGTGCCCATCTTCGTTCAATCCTCTGAATGCGCACCTTGCACTGATTCTTGTTTTCTGTGCCAAACTTGGCTTCATCAGGTGTGCAATAATCCTTGTATATTTCATCAGGGATCTCGAAAGCAGTCATGACCTCCGGTTTCTTTCCTCCTTTCTGCGGTCTCTTTTCTTCAGCCATTTTCTTCAGATGAGGAATTTGAACAATTGAACACTCTGAAGAAGTATGCAGTTTTTCTTCAAGGAACGCTGCAAATGAGTTAAGTTGATGAGAAACTAGTGATTCAGCAGCGGACATGAGTACCTGTGAACAGAGTGTAGGTGCGAGGAATTTGGAGAGGTCATATGCATTCTAGGAAGATTTTTCGAAAAGACAAGTTTTGAGGAATTTGACCAGTTGAGCCTTGAGGAATTTCACTAAGCATTCTTGTCTTAGGATCCAGAGTTGTACAGATTGAAAATCCGCACAATTGAGGAATCTTGAAGAAATGAGTGTTTAGAGAGATGGATCAAGAGCATACAGTGTGTGAGGTGTTCATATGTGAAGATTTGAAGAATAAAACACCTTTGAAGATTTTCAGAAAAGTTTGAGAATCAAAGCGAGTAATAAAAGTGACTTTTAATTACCCGAACTGAAGAACACGATGAACAGAGATGAATAGCGATGAAGTTCGTCAAGTTAGATCTCCCACGCCCTTACTTGGCAGAGGGAGACGGCTACGGCGGCGGCGGAGTGAAGATTTCCGCAGCCAGCGCGAGTACGACGGCGACGAGGTCGAGGCAGTGAAGCTCTTCCTCACCGGCGGTGATGGAGTAGCGGCAGCGCTAGGGTTTGAGGAGAGCTCGAGCGAGAGACAGAGACCGAGCGGAGTAAATGAAGTAAGGAAGGGGAGAGGGGTATTTATAGCCACGGTAAAAACTGTTCGCCTGAAGATTTTGGGACGAACATGCCCCTGCCCTTTCTTCTTCACGCGACATGTGTCACCCACGTACTGTGCAGATGAGATCGTGTAAGATCATGGGTGAATAAAATAATGCATCGTGGGATGCGGAATGGTTTGAGCGGTAAAACCGAAAATCTGGATAAGATTTGTTTTAAAGTTTCGTTCGCAATTTCTTCAGCTGACAAGGACACAGTGAAGACTTTGAACGAGTTTCAATCAGAACGCACATGAAGAATTTGTGAATAGATTGGGTTGAGTGTAGCATAGAGGGGGAAGGGTCCAATCACATTCACTTAGCAGAAATAACAACTTGAAGAAATAGCAATAAGTGAATGCTGTAGAGGACATAAACTCATATATATATATATATATATATATATATATATATATATATATATATATATATATAGCCAATGAAGAAAAATGACGGAAACAGTGAAGATTTTGCAAAGTTGAAGAATTTGAAAGACTGAAGAATTTCAAAAATGAGGAAAAACTCAAATTGAAGATTTTCAACTTTTGTGGTGGCGTGACCCACCGTATAAGAATGATGATTTCAGACACCGCGTACAATTGTCGTAGGGTTCTGAGAATCAAATTCTTCATTAATTTCTTCACACTTAGAGTGTTATTCTTCATTGATTGAAGAAAAACGTTTCTTCATGTGTTGCACATCTAAGTCATCAATTCTGCATAAGGGCTAGGATGTGTGTCCTTTTCAAAGAACATTCGAAGATTCTAAGATAATTAGCTCACACCGCAACTTGCTAAATCTCTTTTCGTCCAAGGGCTTAGTGAAGATATCAGCTAGCTGTTCTTCAGTCTTCACATGCTCGATGGAGATGTCGCCCTTCAACACATGATCACGAAGAAAATGATGACGAATCTGGATGTGCTTAGTCTTCGAGTGCTGAACTGGGTTGTGAGCAATCTTGATGGCACTCTCATTGTCGCAGAGGAGAGGCACATTCTTCACGTTGACGCCATAGTCCTTGAGGGTTTGCTTCATCCAAAGCAGTTGAGCACAGCATGAGCCAGCAGCTATGTATTCAGCTTCAGCAGTAGACAGTGATACGCAGTTCTGTTTCTTCGAGGACCAACAGACCAAAGACCGTCCGAGGAAATGACAAGTGCCAGATGTTGACTTGCGGTCCACACGATCACCAGCATAGTCAGAGTCAGAATATCCAATGAGATCAAAAGCAGAGCCCTTGGGGTACCATAATCCTAGTGTTGGTGTGTGAGCTAGATATCGAAGAATATGTTTCACAGCCTTATGGTGTGATTCCTTCGGTGCAACTTGAAATCAGGCACACATGCAAACACTAAGCATTATATCTGGCCTAGATGCACATAAGTACAGTAAGGAACCAATCATGGATCGGTATACCTTGTGATCGATGTCAATACCATTTTCATCAGTGCATAGATGGCCATTTGTGGGCATAGGAATTTTGACGCCTTTGCAATCTTGCAGGCCGAATTTCCTCAGTACATCTTTGAGGTATTTCTCCTGAGATATGAATATGCCATTGCGCTGCTGACGAATTTGAAGACCTAAGAAGAATTTCAACTCTCCCATCATAGACATTTGATATTCTTCACTCATCATATAGGCAAATTCATCACTATAACGTTGGTCAGTACAGCCAAAGATAATATCATCAACATATATTTGGTACACAAACAGTTCACCATCATATGATTTAGTAAAAAGAGTAGGGTCGAGTGAACCGGGTGTGAAGCCATTCTTCACGAAGAATTCCTTCAATGTATCATACCATGCCCGAGGGGCTTGCTTGAGGCCATAGAGAGCCTTATTGAGTCTGAAGACTTTGTCAGGATTCTTGGGATCTTCAAAACCTGGGGGTTGAGCAACATATACTTCTTCCTCAAGCTTACCATTGAGGAATGCACTTTTCACATCCATTTGATATAAGATGATATCATGATGGTTAGCGTAAGCAAGTAATATGCGAATAGCCTCAAGTCTAGCAACAGGTGCAAAAGTTTCATCAAATTCAATTCCTTCAACCTGTGTGTAGCCTTGAGCTACTAGTTGTGCCTTATTCCTCACCACAAGGCCATTTTCATCTTGCTTGTTGTGGTAGATCCACTTTGTGCCAATGATATTATGCTTGCGAGGATCTGGACGATTGACGAATTCCCAGACATTGTTCTGCTCGAACTGATGTAATTCTTCTTGCATAGCCTGAATCCACTCCGGCTCCAGAAATGCTTCATCTACCTTAGTGGGCTCATTTTCCTCATCTTGTTCTTCAGGTGCATCAGCTCGACATTCTTCATGAATAGGAATGAATTCTTCAGCAGATTCTTCAGTCAGAATGACATCCTCAGTTGCCTTGAGCTTGATAGCATCTTCAGGTGCTGGTTCATCTAACACTGAAGGTAGGTGCTCTATTTGCGAGCCATTAGTTTCATCGAACCGCACATCTACAGTGTCAACAATCTTGTGAAGAACAATCTTGAAGACTCTGTAGGTGTGCGAGTCCTTTACGTAACCAAGCATAAAACCTTCATGTGCTTTCGGTGCAAATTTAGAGTTGTGGTGAGGATCTCTAATCCAACATTTAGCACCGAAGACTTTGAAATAACTCACATTGGGTTTCTTATCAGTGAGGAGTTCATAGGCAGTCTTCTTGAAGAATTTGTGAAGATATACTCTGTTGATGATGTGGCAAGCAGTATCAATTGCATCAATCCAAAAACGCTGAGGCATTTTGTATTCATCAAGCATAGTGCGAGCCATCTCAACAAGAGTTCTGTTCTTGCGCTCCACGACGCCATTCTGCTGAGGAGTATAGGGAGCAGATAACTCATGAGTAATACCAAGTTTATCAAGATAGGCATCAAGACCGGAATTCTTGAACTCAGTTCCATTGTCACTTCTAATATGCTTGATCTTCACACCAAAGTTGGTTGAAGCCCTCGAGGAAAATCGTTTGAAGACTTCCTGCACTTCATGTTTGTAAGTAACAATGTGTACCCATGTTTATCGAGAATAATCATCAACAATGACAAAACCATATAGAGATGCATCATTAGTGACTGCTGAATAATGATTAGGTCCGAAGAGGTCCATGTGAAGCAATTCGAATGGACGGGTAGTGGTCATGATAGTCTTTGCTGGATGCTTGGCCTTGGTCATTTTTCCAGCTTCACATGCTCCGCATAAGTGATCCTTGAGGAATTTGACATTCTCAATGCCAATGACATGCTTCTTCTTCGCAAGCGTGTTCAAATTCCTCATGCCTGCGTGACCAAGTCGTCGATGCCATAGCCAGCCTTCTGAAGCTTTTGCAAGTAGACACACGGCTGGTTGTGGTCCTGTAGAGAAATCAACAATATACAGATCTCCTCTCCTAAAGCCTTCGAAGACTTTGGAATTGTCAGCTTCCATAATCACAACACAGCGATACTTGCCAAAGACAACAACCATATGAAGATCACAAAGCATTAAGACTGACATGAGATTGTATCCTAAGGACTCAACAAGCATGACTTTGTCCATGTGCTTATCCTTAGAGATAGCAACCTTACCAAGACCCAATACCTGACTTTTGCCTTTGTCAGCAAAGATGATATGCTTCAGAGGTGACGGTGATAAGGGAGCATCCATCAATAGATTCTTGTCACCAGTCATGTGATTTGTACATCCACTATCGAGGACCCATTCAGTGGTTTTGGGTTGATCATCCTGCAGATGAATTAGTGTAGCTTACAATCTCATATGCTTCATCAGTGAAGAATATGATATCAAGTTCATCAGATGAATTTCATCAAGCAGTAAACAGATATAGCAGTATTAGGACATGTGAAATGAAAGTTCATTTCATCATGATTTGCCTGCGTCCTTTCAGGCACTTTCGTCAGGTCCCCAGCAAATTCTTCAGACGTTAAAGCACGTCTGGAGACCTGACCCTGCAGAAGAGATTAGTTCTTTTTCTTCACCACCCACATCTGGATGGGTGGCAAAGAGTTCATCATTCTGCGAGCACCATATGAGAAAGGTGGCAAAGATGCCAATCCATTTCGTTTCACATAAGAGGGGTTAGGGTAAGCATATGAATAAGCAGAGTAATTCTTCGAGGACGTATGAACATAATGGTTTGAAGAATAATGCACATATTCATAGCCCTTAGCTCTACCCTGCGACACAGAGTTGTTAGCACGATGATAATCATATGAGGACTTTGATCCAGTTGAGGAATTTGATCCATGTGAAGAATTTGGTCCATATGAAGAATTTGATCTGGGGTTCCTGTTCTTCACAGGTGGTGTCATGAGGACATTCACCTGAAGACTTTTAACACAACTTTTGAGAACCCAGATTTTCTTCATAGGGGAACCGTTCCTGCAGTTAGTGCCAACGTATCTAGCAAATACTTCACCATTATGATTTTTGAACAGTTTATAGTTGGAGTCAAATGACTCATCAGAAGAATGAGGAGATTCACATGTAAAGCCAGATAAGTTAGATGGATCAACTGGAGGTCCCTTTGCAGCAACCCATGAGGTTTTGGGGTACTTCTCAGGCTTCCAATATGTTCCATCAGGATTGAGTTTCCTCTCAAAGGCAATACCCTCTTTCCTAGGGTTTCTATTGAGGATCTGCTTTTTGAGCACATCACAAAGTGTCTAATGTCCTTTGAGACTTTTGTAGATGCCTTTCATGTACAGATCCTTCAGCCCTACATTGTCAGTGATGCTAGCAATGTCCTCAGATGAGGAATTAGTGATAGCAGAGGCAGATGAAGGATTTGTAACAGTTGAAGCATTTGAACATTCAGGTGAAGAATTAGCAGATTCATGTTCAATGCACTTTAAGCATGGAGGAACAAATTCTTCCTGAGAAGCGCTGATTTGTTGAGCTAGTAATGAATCGCGCTCCTTCTGAAGATCTTCATAACACACTCTTAGCTTTTCAAGATCTTGCTTTCTTTGAAGAGATTCAAGAGAAAGCTTCTCGTGATCAGTCAAGAGGGTATTATGTTGATCTTGAAGGGTGTCAAACTTGGAGTGAATTCTCTGAAGACATTCACCCAATGCTTTTGACTGATCCATTTCTTTGCGCAACATATTATCACTTTTTTCTAGCATATCTTGAGTTTGTTCTAAAGCCATTTGTTGTTTAGTGGCAATGCAAATAAGTTTGGTATAGCAGGATTCAATATCATCATCAGATTCATCATTGTCAGATTCATCATTATCAGATTCATTATCACAAGACTCGGATGAGGAGCATTCGGTTACCTCAGCACCGTTTGCCATGAGACAAGATGCAGAAGATGATGATTCTGGCTCGAAGGTCATCGTTTTGAGAGATTCCTTGAAGTCCTCAAACCAGGGATCATGACGAGTTCGATGACCTTCATAGACATCAGAGATTTGGTCCCAGATGAGCTTCAAATTGCCAAGATGCATAATTCACCCGAATTGATCTCTGGATAGGCAGGAGCAGATGATATCCTTCGCTATGATGTCAAGTTGAGTGTACTTGCGAATATCATCAGCATTTGCCATCTTGCATAGATCAGTAAGACCAATCTCAGTGACGGTCCACAGCTCGCTGTTCCTTGCCATGAGGCGCTTCCTCATCATGGCCTTCCAATTGGGATAGTCATGACCGTCAAAGATAGGGCATGTCACTTTCTTCATACCTGCGGTCGACATAACTAAAACTCCAAGCGGTTAAACCAAAATCACACAGAACAAGGGAGTACCTTGCTTTGATACCAATTGAAAGTGCGTTATATCGACTAGAGGGGGGGTGAATAGGCGATTTTTATGAATTCTTCACTGAGGAATTTGCTGGTGAGGAAATTCCTTAGCGAAGAACTACTTGTAGCGGAATAAGTACTCAGAAGTAAACATAACAGGATACAAACATAGTCATCATGATGAAATGAAGGCTAGCACAGAGTACAGAAAGCGTAAACACAGGATAACAAGATGAAGACGAACAGACTGAAGAAATTGAACTGAGGAATTTGTGAAAGTCTTCAGTCAAAGTCTTCAAGCACAGATATGAACAACATACAACACAATAATGAGGAAATGAAAGAGTTGAGGAAATAGAACCAGTTAGTTGGTGAAGACAATGATTTGGTAAACCAGTTCCAACTGCTGTCTCAGTTGTATGTCTGGTTGGAGCGGCTAAGTATTTAAACTTGAGGACACGCAGTCCCGGACACCCAGTCTCTGAGCCACAACTCAGGACACCCAGTCCTCACCATATTCTCCTTGAACTAAGACCACGCAGGCCTCGTCCAATCACTCGTGGTAAGTCTTCAGGTGACTTCCAAACATTCACAGACTTGGTCACTCGGCGATCCACAATTCCTCTTGGATGCTCTAGACCTTGACGCCTAACCGTCTGGAAGAAGCACAGTCTTCAAAGGTAACAAGTGTCGGATTCACGCAGGATCAATTTCTTCAGTGATGCTCAATCTCTTAGGGTTTGTGCGGGGTTTGGTTTTGGGATTTTCCTCACTTGATGATTTTCGCTCAAAGTCCTCGAAGGATGGGTTGCTCTCAGATGACAAGTGTCAAGTTCTCTCGGAGCAGCCAACCAACTAGTGGTTGTAGGGGGCGGCTATTTATAGCCTAGGGAGCAGCCCGACATGATAAGACATAAATGCCCTTCAATGATATGACCGTTAGGTGGATAAGATATTTTGGACAGCCGGCGCGCAGCACAACAACGGTCGGAAATTTGACTCTCAAATTCATCAGGACTATCATGTTCCTCATTGTGTAGGCAATTCGCACTGGCGAATTCCTAACTCCTCAGTCAGAGCAAAGTCCTCAGTGACCAGAAGAACTGCGTCTCTGTCACTGAAGAAATTGACTGAACTGTATGAGATTTCCAATGGCTTCACTCGAAGGGATTGGTAGGTGTAGGATTTTGAGTTGAGCATCACATGGAAATTTTTCCTTAGTATTTCCTCGACCCCCTTTAACAGTACGGTGTTTCCTATGACTCAAGAAAGAGAAAATGAAACTACGAAAACAAAAGTCTTCATGCTTCATGTTCCTCAAGTGAATACCAAGTCTTCAAGGTCACACCAATTTCTTCACTTTCAAAGTCTTCAGAAAGTCTTCAGAACATCAAAGTCTTCAGTCGAAGAGCTTCATTTTTAGGGGTCAACTTTCTCTGTAAATATCAAACTCCTCATAGACTTATAGACCTGTGTACACTCACAAACGCATCAGTCACTTAACCTATAAGTCTTCAATACACCAAAATCACTAAGGGGCACTAGATGCACTTACAGTGAGCTCGTACCACTCACGATAGAGCAATACATGGCATAACAAGGTAACCAACAGTAAGAAGACATGTTTATGAAGCTATTCAAGGCAAGAGCAAGTTCATAGGGTGCATGGATCACTAGCAAAACACATGGCAAAACTGAACATAATGTCAACAGACTGACAACAACATTATTTAGCAAGTTTGGAACAAGATAACAACAAGTTACAGCAGGCTATAAATGCAACCAGGGGCATGAATGGATAGAGCATGACATGTATAACAAAACATCCTTAATGAACATCTCCAGATTATGCATGTAATGACTTGTAGCAGCAGGTTTACATAGCAACATGATATAAAAGATTCAGACTAGCAAAACAGCAACAACAAGTACCCTACTTCACGAGCTCAATGCACTCACTACAAGGCTCACAAAAATACATGGATTGCACCACTTTAAAGATGACAAGATGTAGTTCAAAACACATGTAGACATCAAACTCATAGGATGCACACACAAAACGCAATGAAAAAGACAAATCACCAAGTTATAATAGTTTCAGCAGGGTAACATCATATAGCACTCTTGCAACGAGGATTAGGGCATCAAGATGGACACAAACAAGCATGGCCCAATGTAATGAAATTAAGAACATCTCATGATGAAAATTTTGACATATTATTCACGCAAAACGGAGCAGTATGCTAGGAGATATGATGCGATGAACATGGCATAAAATGTTGCAAAAAGGGACTTAGAAGAAATATACCCTCGCGAAAAGTCAACCCGGGACGGAGGCGTTCCGGGACAGAGAGATCCGGGCGTGGGGACGCGTTTGATTCAAAGGATGGGTGGATCTGTCCACCTTCAGATCCGGCGAAGCTCCGGCGAGGTGGCGGCGAACTCCGGCGAGGAGGAGGCCGGAGCAAACGCGCGTGGTCGGAGGGGCGACGGGGACGGCTGGATCCGGACCGGTCCGACCGGATCCGCGGGGGGAGGCGGCGAGCGGAGCAGGCGGTCGGGAGGCAGCGGGCAGCGGCAATTGGGGGCGCGGGCGGCGATGCCCTGGTCGGCGGCGAAGGCGGACGGGCCGCGGGGAGGCGCCCGGGCAGCGGCGGCCGCGGGCGACACCCGGGGCACTGCGGCGGCGGGGCATGCGCTGGTTGGCGGACGGCGGACGGTCGGTGGCCAGCGGGCGCGGCCTCCAGCGAGGGCGCGGCGAGGCGGAGGTGGGCGGCGAGGCGGCGGCAAAGGCCGGCGACGGAGCGGGTGCAGAGGCGCGGGCGGCGGGGCGCGGCCTGGTTCGGGCCCGGCGGGGGCCGGATCTGGGCCCGGTGGGCTGCGGCGGCGGGGGAGAGAGAGAGAGGGATGTGGAAGGAGGCGACTGGCTGAGGGCGGCAGTGCGGACATGTCCGACGGCGGGTTGGACGCGTCTGGCGGTGGGAGGAAGGAGGAGACTAGGGTTAGGGTGGAAATTATCCGCGAATTTTGGGGGAGAATGTGTTTATATAGGTATAGGGAGCTAGGAGACTCCAAATGGGGTGCGTTTTTCACCCACACGATCGTGATCGAACGACCAAGAGCATGTAGGGGGTTTGGATGGGTTATTGGGCCACTTTGGAGGGGTGTTGGCTGCACACAAAGGAGGCCTTTACGGTTACCCGGTTAACCGTTGGAGTATCAAACGGACTCCAAATAGCACGAAACTTGGCAGGCGGTCTATCGGTGGTGTACCAAGGCTGCTTGGAAAATCACGGTCCATTCTAAGAATGTTGAACACCTGCTCACAACAAGAGACAAAAGGGGGACACCGGAGGACATTGGAGTGCTCGATTGCAAAACGGACAACGGGGAAAATGCTCGGATGCATGAGACGAACATGTATGCAAAATGAGATGCACATGATGACATGATAAAATGCAACACGCAAGCAAATGACATGGCAATGATGGTGAATAACTGGAAGACACCTGGCGCATCAAATCCCGGGCGTTACATACCCATTCACCAACATGAGCTTGATGTCTTCGTTTTGTGTAGCTCCTTGATGATTTGTCCTTCCTTTCCGAATCCTTGCTTCTCCAGGATGTTCTTCATTCATAACGATCATCTCTACTCCTCCTCTCACTTGTTGGTGATTCTTCTCTTCTACTTATTCTCTTGGGTGATTCTTCTCTTCTTTTGTAGGGTGCCGTACACTCATTGGAATAGTATCTGGGTCTCCCACAACTATAGCAATTGCTCTCTCGACTAGAAGAACTTTTGTCATTGTAGGACCTTGACTTGGAGCTTCTATCTTTGCTTCTATTCTTGTAGAACTTGTTGAAGTTCTTCACCATTAAGCTCAATCCTTCATTGAAGGTTTATTTCTCACTTGATGATGTGGGGGCTTCACATGAGGCTTTGTAAGCACCACTTGACTTGTTATGTAGTTCCTCCTTATCCTTGAGTGACATCTCATGAGCAACAATTCTTCCAATGACTTCCGTTCGCTTGAGATCTTTGTAATTGGGCATCATTTGGATCAATCACTACAGGAATCTGCTAATTTGCCATCTGCCACGGCGGATGGCAAAGGCATGGATGGCGGACGGCAAAGACCTTTGCCGTCAGCCTCGGACGGCAAAAGGTGACGGCAAAGTAGGGGACGGCTAAGAGCTGCGTTGCCGTCTGCTTCAGGCAGCTGACGGCAAATGGGCCTTTGCCATCAGCAGCGGACGGCAAAGAAGATGGACGGCAATAAATGCGCTGTTACTTCGTTAGGTGGTTAACGGCAGGCCTTTGCTTTCTTTGCCATCAGCCTGTTCTTTGCCGTCCGCTTTCAGGAAGCTTATGGCAAAGAGCTTCTTTGTCGTCCGCTAGCTGACGGCAAAGAGCTGGCAGATGGCAAAGTAGCTGATTCCAGTAGTGAATGTGCACACGCTATCATATTTTCCGTCCAAAGATCTTAGGATCTTCTTGATGATGAATTTGTCGGTCATCTCTTCACTTCCTAAGACGGCAATCTCATTTGTGATAAGAGCAAGCCTAGAGTACATTTCAGCGACACCTTCACCATCCTTCATTTTGAGCTTGTCAAGTTGAATTTGAAGCATATCCAACTTGGATTCCTTGACGGAGTCGGTACCTTCATGCATATCAATCAAAGTATCCCAAATTTCCTTTGCGTTCTCAAGATGGCTGATTTTGTTGAGTTCTTCGGGGCACAATCCGTCAAAGAGGATATCACAACCTTGAGCGTTGTACTGCAGCATCTTCAACTCTTCCGCGCTAGCTTCACGGTTCGATTCTCTCCCATCAAAGAATTCACCTAGCAAGCCAATACACACAATAGTCCAAACGACGAGTGTTGGTGTCAAAACCGGCGGATCTCGGGTAGGGCGTCCCGAACTGTGCGTCTAGGTGGATGGTAACAGGAGACAAGGGACACGATGTTTTTACCCAGGTTCAGGCCCTCTCGATGGAGGTAAAACCCTACTTCTTGATTTATATTGATGATATGGGTAGTACAAGAGTAGATCTACCACGAGATCAGAGAGGCTAAACCCTAGAAGCTAGCCTATGGTATGATTGTTGTTCGTCCTACGAACTAAAACCCTCCGGTTTATATAGGCACCGAAGAGGGTTAGGGTTACACAGAGTTGGTTACAATGGTAGGAGATCTACATATCCGTATCGCCGAGCTTGCCTTCCACGCCAAGGAAAGTCCCATCCGGACATGAGTCCGGCCAAAGGCTATAGTCCGGCCATCCGGACACACCCTAATCCAGGACCCTCAGTAGCCCCTGAACCAGGCATCAATGACGACGAGTCCGGCGCGCATATTGTCTTCGGCATTGCAAGGCAGGTTCCTCCTCCGAATACTTCATAGAAGATTTTGAACACAAGGATAGTGTCCGGCTCTGCAAAATAAGTTCCACATACCACCGTAGAGAGAATAATATTTACACAACTTCAATCTGCTGACGTATTCCATGGCGCGGCATCACACCACGGACAAGCCTTTATTCGAATCGTTTTTACTGTCCCCCCTCAGCATGTTTAGCGAGGCGGTTTCCTTGGCACGTCTTGTCAAAGCAGAGATCGTGTCCCCTTATTCCGGGATTCTCAATAATATGGTCGTGGGTAACCCAACCGCGCCATTGATTATGGTGCTTGGGAGATAAGCGAGTTTTACCAGGCTGGTGGGGACGCATAGCTCCGCCCATCCATATAAGGGGATAAGGATCCACATTTTTACCTACGACTTCTTGCTCCTTTGCTTATCCATTTCCGCTCACTCGAGCTCTAGTGCCCATGTCCGCACATCTCGCCTCAACCTTCCCCAGCCATGTCCAGAGCGGGAGGCAAGTGGATGGCCTCCTCCATCACGAAGGGGCACATCAAGAGGCTGCGGAAGGCCGGATACTTGTCCAGCAACATCGTGCATCGGCTCCCCAACAAGGGGCAGCTCATCCCCAACCCCGGGCCCCATGAGAGGGTGGTGTTCCTCACCCACTTCCTCCGCGGACTAGGTTTTCCACTTCACCCATTTGTCCGGGGGCTCATGTTCTACTACGGCCTGGATTTCCACGATCTGGCCCCGAATTTCGTCCTCAACATCTCGGCGTTTATCATCGTGTGCGAGGCCTTCCTCGGCATCCAACCCCTCTTCGGCTTATGGCTGAAGACCTTCAATGTCAAGCCGAAGGTAGTGGGCGGCGGCCAAGCGGAGTGCGGAGGAGCCATGGTGGGCAAGATGCCCAACTCTTATGGCTCGAGGGCTCCTTCGTGGAGACCATAAAGGGATGGCAATCGGGGTGGTTGTACATCACCGAGCCGCGTGACCCTAAATGGGTGGCGGCCCCCGAATTCCGATCTGGCTTCCCTACACGGTTAACCTCTTGGAAAGAGACGGGCTTGACATGGGGTAATTCGAAAGAGCTGACCGGACTCCAATCCTTCGTCAAAACCTTGGTGAACAAGAAGCTCAAGCTTGTCAACGTAGTCCACGTCATGCTCATCCGCCGGATCCTCCCGTGCCAACAACGGGCCTTCAGCTTGTGGGAGTTTGATCTGGCACAGCACCAAACCTTGAGCAGGCTCTTCGACACTACGTCGAAGATGCCTGGAATGTGCTGTTCAAGGGCGCCGAGGCTCCCGCACCCGCTACCGAAGATCACGGATTCAGCTCGCAGCATGAAGCCGGCAAGGTAAGCTATTTTACCCTTTACAGGGCACTTGTTTTCCATAGTTTGACTCTATGCGGGATCTAAACTCCCTTACCTTTGACAGGCCTGGCAAAAGATGTCCGGGCAGGTTAACTGTCCGGCTCCCTTGCCAGAAGACCCAGCGGACGCCCAATTGACGGGGCTGTTGGTTCCAGCTCCTTACGTGGTGACAGAGAAGAAGGCCAAGAAGAAGGCCACGGGGACTCGAAGGAGTTCCCGGCGCTAATTGTTGTCGGACTCATCGTCTGATGACTCCGAGGCGGACTCGTCGCGCGAAGACGAGGAGGAGGAAAAAGAGGCCTCTCCCCCAGCGGGGGAAGAGAAGAAAAGGAAGGCCTCCCCAACTGGGGAGGCCGGAGGGTCCAAGAAGGGAAGGAACCTTCCCCCGGAGTACTCCACGAACGCCGACGACGGCGAAGAGGAGTGGCCACTGAGGGCTAAGCCCCTGGCAAAATCGTAAGTGTCCGGATACCAAAACAACTCATGGCGTTTCATTTGTCGCACAAAATCTCCTAATGCCGAATACAACCCTGCAGCCCACCCAAGGACGGGCTCGACACTTCAACGAGCGGCTCCCTGGCTTCGTCAGACGTGAATAGCACTTCACTTCCGGCCGCCTCCCCTCCTCGCGCTGCGGATGACGCCGAGGTGGGGTCCCAAAAGGGGCCCAACCAGGAGGAGGGGGTGCCGTAGGCGCCGCACGGCAACCTCCTGGACTCTGGCACAAGGGGGATCAAACCCCAAAGGGCTAAAAGTCTGGCCCTGGGCCGGACTCCGCACCGGAACCTTCAGTGGTTCTGGAGTCCGGCAGGCGTCCCCTTCGTATGAAGGGCGAGACTGCGACACCGGTGACCTCCGTCCAACCGGAGGCACCGGATAATTTGCTGGAGGCGCTTAACGGCGCCTCCATCGACGAGGAGCACCGCACTGTTATGAGTGTGGTGATTCAGAAAGTTCAGTCCGCCAAGAGCGGGCTGACTGAAGCTTGTGCCAGCCTTCTAACAGGCTTTGTGGTATGTATTTAAGATATGTAAAAATATTACCGCATAGACAGTAGCCCCCGATGCTCAGTTTGGTGTTCGGAAAGAAAAGCTGAACTGAGGATCTAAAAAGATGTACTTAGGAGTCTAACATAAGTATGTCAATATGGGGAATGCAGGTTGCACTACTGACCTCTGCCGCACTGATTGCGGAGGTCAATGCATTGAAGCAGAGCCTCGAGCGATCCGAGAACAAGCTCAGCCTTGCCAAAAAGCAGCTCGAGGACAAGGAAGGTATGTAATACCTTACGGAAATATATAAAAGATGTGGTTGCAAAAAATGACAGGAATAACGTGTGTATTGCAGGGGCCACGAACGAGGTGGCGACCCTGAAGGAAGCGGTGTCCAAGGCCGAAAGCAATGCGGCCGCGGAGCGCACTGAGCGAGAGAAACAGGAGGCGCGGGTGGCGGAGGTGCGGCAAGAGCTCCAGGTTCTCGTGGAAAAACATGAGAGTTTGGAGCATGACTCAAGGACTCGAGAGTCCGAGCTCGCCTCGGCCCTTGAGAGCGCCAAAGCCGCTAAGGCCGAAGCCCAAAAAGCCCTTCAGGAAATTGAGGCGATGAAGAAGATAGCAGCGGGTAAGGCATTCTTCATGCAAAGCAAGCACATGAAAGTGAATTACTTGTTACTTACCTGAATCCGGAGCTCTCCAGGAGCATTCGTAGATCTGCCCCACAGTGTGTCCGACGCTGCCGCATTCTACCTGGCTGAGGAGTGGAGCTCGACAGAGAAGGTGTTCTGGTCTCAGTATGCTGAGGCTGGACACCCGATGCCCTTGAGCGACCAGCTGAAGCAGTTGGTCGAGCTCCATAAGGTGGCCGAACAGGCCATGAAGGGCCTCATAGTTCGGCTGTGGCCTAAGGAAGCCATGCCTGGGAGCTACTTCGGGTTGGTGAGGCGGTTGGTGGACGCATGTCCATGGATTGAAGTCGTCAAGCGCTCCGTCTGCATCGAAGGTGCCCGTAGGGCCCTTGCCCGTGCTAAAGTGCACTGGGGCAAGATGGGCGCTGAGAAGCTTGTGACGGACGCTCCACCGCCGGGCAGGGAGTATCGCAAGCCCGAGATGTACTATCAGGGCGTCCTGAAGGGTGCCCGCCTTATAGCGGGCGAATGCTCCAAAGAAGTAATTTTTGAGTAAACTCGCATTTGTTATCCTGTACGCTTGAAAACTTGTTCATATGTGCTAAGCAACGCTTGTGAATTTAAAATATTACCTTCTGTGCGGCCGTTTATTAAATTTGAGAGATGGCGAGTCGTCGGCTTCTGTCCCCCATGCCATGATGTAAGTGCATCTAGTGCCCCTTAGAGATTTTGGTGTATTGAAGACTTATAGGTTAAGTAACTGATGCGTTTGTGAGTGTACACAGGTCTATAAGTCTATGAGGGGTTTGATATTTACAGAGAAAGTCGACCCCTAAAAATGAAGTTCTTCAACTGAAGACTTTGATATTCTGAAGACCTTCTGAAGACTTTGAAAGTGAAGAAATTGGTGTGACCTTGAAGACTTGATATTCATTCGAGGAATATGAAGCGTGAAGACTTTTGTTTTCGTAGTATCATTTTCTATTTGTTGAGTCATAGGAAACACCGTACTGTTAAAGGGGGTCGAGGAAATACTAAGGAAAAATTTCCATGTGATGCTCAACTCAAAATCCTACACCTACCAATCCCTTCGAGTGAAGCCATTGGAAATCTCATACAGTTCAGTCAAATTCGTCAGTGACAGAGACGCAGTTCTTCTGTTCACTCAGGACTTTGCTCTGACTGAGGAGTTAGGAATTCGCCAGTGCGAATTGCCTACACAATGAGGAACATGATAGCCCTGAGGAATTTGAGAGTCAAATTTCCGACCGTTGCTGTGCTACGCGCCGGCTGTCCCAAAATATCTTATCCACCTAACGGTCATATCATTGAAGGGCATTTATGTCTTATCATGTCGGGCTGCTCCCTAGGCTATAAATAGCCGCCCCCTACAACCACTAGCTGGTTGGCTGCTCCGAGAGAACTTGACACTTGTCATCTGAGAGCAACCCATCCTCCGAGGACTTTGAGCGAAAATCATCAAGTGAGGAAAATCCCAAAACCAAACCCCCACAAACCCAAAGTGATTGAGCATCACTGAAGAAATTGATCCTGCGTGGATCCGAAGCTTGTTACCTCTGAAGACTGTGCTTCTTCCAGACGGTTAGGCGTCAAGGTCTAGAGCATCCAAGAGGAATTGTGGATCGCCGAGTGACCAAGTCTGTGAAGGTTTGGAAGTCACCTGAAGACTTACCACGAGTGATTGGACGAGGCCTGCGTGGTCTTAGTTCAAGGAGAATACGGTGAGGACTAGGTGTCCTGAGTTGCGGCTCAGAGACTAGGTGTCCGGGACTGTGTGTCCTCGAGTTTAAATACTCAGCCGCTCCAACCAGACGTACAACTGAGACAGCAGTTGGAACTGGTTTACCAAATCATTGTCTTCACCAACTGACTGGTTCTATTTCCTCAACTCTTTCATTTCCTCATTACTGTGTTGAATGTTGTTCATATCTGTGCTTGAAGACTTTGACTGAAGACTTTCACAAATTCCTCAGTTCAATTTCTTCAGTCTGTTTGTCTTCATCTTGCTATCCTGTGTTTACGCTTTCCGTACTCTGTGTTAGTCTTCATTTCATCATGATGACTATGTTTGTATCCTGTTATGTTTACTTCTGAGTACATATTCCGCTGCAAGTAGTTCTTCGCTAAGGAATTTCCTCACCAGCAAATTCCTCAGTGAAGAATTCATAAAAATCGCCTATTCACCCCCCCTCTAGTCGATATAACGCACTTTCAATTGGTATCAGAGCAAGGTACTCCCTTGTTCTATGTGATTTTGGTTTAACCGCCTGGAGTTTTAGTTATGTCGACCGCAGGTATGATCAAGGTCTCGGCTGGTGTCCTACCTTTGATGGAACGGACTACCCCTACTGGAAGAACAAGATGCGAATGCATCTTGAGGCAATTGATAATGATCTCTGGTATGTTGTGGAAAATGGTGTCCCCTCTGTCACTCCCACACTGAACGCTACCGATGTGAAGAGATTCAAACAACTCGACTCTCAAGTGAAGAATATCATATGTGGTCATCTGAGCAAAGGACAGTATGGAAGAGTGAGTGCTTTGGAAACTGCTAAGCTTATCTGGGATAGGCTGTCCAAAGTAAAGGAAGGAGTTTCAACTCAGCGTGACTCTCGAGTCGATGTTCTTCGGAATCTCTTCAACCGCTTCAAAAGACTCGACAATGAGAATGTCCAACAAACCTTTGATCGCCTCACTGACATCTCAAATGAGCTTCAAGCCCTCGGTGCCACTGACATCACTGACCATGAAGTTGTGAAGAAACTGCTGAGATCGCTTGATTCCTCATTTAATACTCTGGGACTGATGATACAAGAACGTGCTGACTACAAGTCGCTTGATCCTGCTGATATCCTCGAAAGGCTAAACACTCACGAGTTCCAGCTTGCTGAAAAGAGAGATCTATATGGCTCAAACTATGGCAAACCACGTGCCCTGAAGGCTAAGGTTGTGTCTGACTCTGAATGTGAGGATTCTGGTAGTAGCCTTGGTGATCCTGAAGAACTGAGCCAGGATCTAGCACTGCTTGTGAAGAAATTCCAGAAATTCACAAGACGTGGTCGCTTTGGAAAATCCTCAAGAGGAAATGATTCCTCATCCAGTGACTATAAGAGAAGACTTTGCCACAAATGCAAGAAGCCTGGTCACTTTATTCAAGATTGTCCTTAGTGGGAAAAGGAAATGAAGAAGAAGAAATACAAGGATTACAGTTCTGATGATGCGAAAAAGAAGAAGAAATCGTCAAAATCTTCGTCATCGAAATCCTCGAAGTCCTCATCTCACAAGAAGGGCAGCTCCAAGAAGGCTCGGGCATTCATTGGCAAGGAAATGGACTCTGAAGCTGAATCTGAGGAAAATGATGAAGAGGAGGAGTCTGAAGAATCTGAGTCTGGTGTGGCAAGTCTGGCCGTTGCTACTGCTTTCGTCAGCAAGTCCATCTTCAACACTGAAGAAACTGACTCCACCGACAAGCCTGATGAAGATAATGATGGCTACGCTCCCACCTATTGCTTCATGGCAAAAGGAGCTAAGGTACTCAAATACAACTCCTCTGACTCTAGTGAAAATGAATCTGATGAGGATCTCAAGCCCAGCTACTCTAAACTTGCTAAAATTGCTGTGAAACAACAACGGGCTCTTGAAAAGGTTCAAAACATGCTAGATAAAAGCGATGATATGTTGGGTGAAGAAATGGATCGCACTAAAGCCTTGACTGAAAATCTTCAAAGACTTCAGTCTAGGTATGATAACCTTCAAGGTCATCATAACTCTCTCTTGTCTGATCATGAGAAACTTTCTTATGAATTTCTTCAAGAAAAGCAAGATCATGAGAAGCTTTCTCTTGAAGCTCTTCAAAGAAAGGAAGATCTTGAAAAGCTAAGAGTGTGTTATGAAGATCTTCAGAAGGAGCGCGATTCATTACTAGCTCAACAAATCAGCGCTTCTCGGGAAGAATTTGTTCCTCCATGCTTAAAGTGCATTGAACGTGAATCTGCTAATTCTTCACCTGAATGTTCAAATGCTTCAAATGTTACAAATTCTTCATCTGCCTCTGCTATCACTAATTCCTCATCTGAGGACATTGCTAGTATCACTGACAATGCAGGGCTGAAGGAATTGTACATGACAGGCATGTACAAAAGCCTCAAAGGGCATCAGACACTTTGTGATGTGCTCAAAAGGCAGATCCTCAACAGAAATCCTAGGAATGAGGGTATTGCCTTTGAGAGGAAACTCAATGCCGATGGAACATATTGGAAGCCTGAGCAGTACCCCAAAACATCATGGGTTGCTGCAAAGGGACCTCCAGTTGATCCATCTAATTTATCTGGCTTTACATGTGAATCTTCTCATTCTTCTGATGAGTCAATTGACTCCAACTATAAACTGTTCAAAAATCAGAATGGTGAAGTATTTGCTAGATATGTTGGCACTAACTGCAGGAACGGTTCCCCCATGAAGAAAATCTGGGTTCCCAAAAGCTGTGTTGAAAGTCTTCAGGTGAATGTCCTCATGACACCACCTGTGAAGAACAGGAACCCCAGATCAAATTCTTCACATGGATCAAATTCCTCAACTGGATCAAAGTCCTCATATGATTATCATCGTGCTAACAACTCTGTCTCGCAGGATAGAGCTAAGGGCTATGAATATGTGCATTATTCTTCAAACCATTATGTTCATAAGTCCTCGAAGAATTACTCTGCTTATTCATATGCTTACCCTAACCCCTCCTATGCTAAGCGAAATGGTTTGGCATCTTTGCCACCTTTCTCACATGGTGCTCGCAGAATGATGAACTCTTTGCCACCCCTCCAGATGTGGGTGGTGAAGAAAAGGAACTAATCTCTTCTACAGGGTCAGGTCTCCAGACGTGCCTTAACGTCTGAAGAATTTGCTGGGGACCTGACAAAAATGCCTGAAAGGACGCAGGCGAATCATGATGAAATGAACTTTCATTTCACACGTCCTCATACTGCTATATCTGTTTACCGCTTGATGAAATTCATCTGATGAACTTGATATCATATTCTTCACTGATGAAGCATATGAGATTGTAAGCTACACTAATTCATCTGCAGGATGATCAACCCAAAACCACTGAATGGGTCCTCGATAGTGGATGTACAAATCACATGACTGGTGACAAGAATCTATTGATGGATGCTCCCTTATCACCGTCACCTCTGAAGAATATCATCTTTGCTGACAAAGGCAAAAGTCAGGTATTGGGTCTTGCTAAGGTTGCTATCTCTAAGGATAAGCACATGGACAAAGTCATGCTTGTTGAGTCCTTAGGATACAATCTCATGTCAGTCTCAATGCTTTGTGATCTTGATATGGTTGTTGTCTTCGGCAAATATCGCTGTGTTGTGATTATGGAAGCTGACAATTCCAAACTCTTCGAAGGCTTTAGGAGAGGAGATCTGTATATTGTTGATTTCTCTACAGGACCACAACCAGCCATGTGTCTACTTGCAAAAGCTTCAGAAGGCTGGCTATGGCATCGACGACTTGGTCATGCAGGCGTGAGGAATTTGAACACGCTTGCGAAGAAGAAGCATATCATTGGCATTGAGAATGTCAAATTCCTCAAGGATAACTTATGTGGAGCATGTGAAGCTGGAAAAATGACCAAGGCCAAGCATCCAGCAAAGACTATCATGACCACTACCCGTCCATTCGAATTGCTTCACATGGACCTCTTCGGACCTAATCATTATTCAGCAGTCACTAATGATGCATCTTTATATGGTTTTGTCATTGTTGATGATTATTCTCGATATACATGGGTACACATTGTTACTTACAAACATGAAGTGCAGGAAGTCTTCAAACGATTTTCCTCGAGGGCTTCAACCAACTTTGGTGTGAAGATCAAGCATATCAGAAGTGACAATGGAACTGAGTTCAAGAATTCTGGTCTTGATGCCTATCTTGATGAACTTGGTATTACTCATGAGTTATCTGCTCCCTATACTCCTCAGAAGAATGGCGTCGTGGAGCGCAAGAACAGAACTCTTGTTGAGATGGCTCGGACTATGCTTGATGAATACAAAACGCCTCAGCGTTTTTGGATTGATGCAATTGATACTGCCTGCCACATCATCAACAGAGTATATCTTCACAAATTCTTCAAGAAGACTGCCTATGAACTCCTCACTGACAAGAAACCCAATGTGAGTTATTTCAAAGTCTTCGGTGCTAAATGTTGGATTAGACATCCTCACCACAACTCTAAATTTGCACCGAAAGCACATGAAGATTTTATGCTTGGTTACGGAAAGGACTCGCACACCTACAGAGTCTTCAACATTGTTCTTCACAAGATTGTTGACACTGTAGATGTGCGATTCGATGAAACTAATGGCTCACAAAGAGAGCACCTACCTTCTGTGTTAGATGAACCAGCACCTGAGGATGCTATCAAGCTCAAGGCAACTGAGGATGTCATTCCTACTGAAGAATCTGCTAAAGAATTCATTCCTGTTCATGAAGAACGTCGAGCTGATGCACCTGAAGAACATGATGAGGAATATGGTGCTGAAGAAAATGCTGATCAAAATCCTCAGCGACAGCCAACTCATCCACGCGTTGCAAAAGAAGTGCAAGTGGAAAAGATCATCAATGACATTAGCGCACCAGGTCCTCTCACACGCTCAAAAGCCTCACACTTATCTAACTTTTGTGGGCACTATGCTTTTGTCTCTATCTCAGAGCCCACTAAGGTAGATGAAGCATTTCTGGAGCCGGAGTGGATTCAGGCTATGCAAGAAGAATTACATCAGTTCGAGCTGAACAATGTCTGGGAATTGGTCAATCGCCCAGATCCTCGCAAGCATAATATCATTGGCACAAAGTGGATCTACCGCAACAAGCAAGATGAAAATGGGCTTGTGGTGAGGAATAAGGCACGACTAGTAGCTCAAGGCTACACACAGGTTGAAGTAATTGATTTTGATGAAACTTTTGCACCTGTTGCTAGACTTGAGGCTATTCGCATTTTACTTGCCTATGATAACCATCATGATATCATCTTATATCAAATGGATGTGAAAAGTGCATTCCTCAATAGTAAGCTTGAGGAAGAAGTATATGTTGCTCAACCCCCAGGTTTTGAAGATCCCAAGAATCCTGACAAAGTCTTCAAACTCAATAAGGCCCTCTATGGCCTCAAGCAAGCCCCTCGGGCGTGGTATGATACATTGAAGGAATTCTTCGTGAAGAATGGCTTCACACCCGATTCACTCGACCCTACTCTTTTTACTAAATCATATGATGGTGAACTGTTTGTGTGCCAAATATATGTTGATGATATTATCTTTGGCTGTACTAACCAACGATATAGTGATGAATTTGCCTATATGATGAGTGAAGAATATCAAATGTCTATGATGGGAGAGTTGAAATTCTTCTTAGGTCTTCAAATTCGTCAGCAGCGCATTGGCATATTCATATCTCAGGAGAAATACCTCAAAGATGTACTGAGGAAATTCGGCATGCAAGATTGCAAAGGCGTCAAAATTCCTATGCCCACAAATGGCCATCTATGCACTGATGAAAATGGTATTGACTTCAATCACAAGGTATACCGCTCCATGATTGGTTCTTTATTGTACCTATGTGCATCTAGGCCAGATATAATGCTTAGTGTTTGCATGTGTGCCCGATTTCAAGCTGCACCGAAGGAATCACACCATAAGGCTGTGAAGCATATTCTTCGATATCTAGCTCACACACCAACACTAGGATTATGGTACCCCAAGGGCTCTGCTTTTGATCTCATTGGATATTCTGACTCTGACTATGCTGGTGATCGTGTGGACCGCAAGTCAACATCTGGCACTTGTCATTTCCTCAGATGATCTTTGGTCTGTTGGTCCTCGAAGAAACAGAACTACGTATCATTGTCTACTGCTGAAGCTGAATACATTGCTGCTGGCTCATGCTGTGCTCAACTGCTTTGGATGAAGCAAACCCTCAAGGACTATGGCGTCAACGTGAAGAATGTGCCTCTCCTCTGCGACAATGAGAGTGCCATCAAGATTGCTCACAACCCAGTTCAGCACTCGAAGACTAAGCACATCCAGATTCGTCATCATTTTCTTCGTCATCATGTGTTGAAGGGCGATATCTCCATCGAGCATGTGAAGACTGAAGAACAGCTAGCTGATATCTTCACTAAGCCCTTGGATGAGAAGAGATTTAGCAAGTTGTGGTGTGAGCTAAATATCTTAGAATCTTCGAATGTTCTTTGAAAAGGACACACATCCTAACCCTTATGCAGAATTGATGACTTAGATGTGCAACACATGAAGAAACGTTTTTCTTCAATCAATGAAGAATAACACTCTAAGTGTGAAGAAATTAATGAAGAATTTGATTCTCAGAACCCTACGACAATTGTACGCGGTGTCTGAAATCATCATTCTTATACGGTGGGTTACGCCACCACAAAAGTTGAAAATCTTCAAATTTGAGTTTTTCCTTATTTTTGAAATTCTCCAGTTTTACAAATTCTTCAACTTTGCAAAATCTTCACTGTTCCCGTCGTTTTTCTTCATTGGCTATATATATATATATATATATATATATATATATATATATATATATATATATATATATATATATATATATATATGTGAGTTTATGTCCTCTACAACATTCACTTATTGCTATTTCTTCAAGTTGCGATTTCTGCTAAGTGAATGTGATCGGACCCTTTCCCCTCTATGCTATACTCAACCCAATCTATTAACAAATTCTTCATGTGCGTTCTGATTGAAACTCGTTCAAAGTCTTCACTGTGTCCTTGTCAGCTGAAGAAATTGCAAACGAAATTTTAAAACAAATCTTATCCAGATTTTTGGTTTTACCGCTCAAACCGTTCCACATCCCACGATACATTAGTTTATTCACCCACGATCTTACACGATCTCATCTGCTCAGTACGTGGGTGTCACATGTCGCGTGAAGAAGAAAGGGCAGGGGCATGTTCGTCCCAAAATCTTTGGGCGAATAGTTTTTACCGTGGTTATAAATACCCCTCTCCCTTCCTTACTTCATTTACTCCGCTCGGTCGCTGTCTCTCTCTCGAGCTCTCCTCAAACCCTAGTGCCGCCGCTACTCCATCGCCGTCGGTGAGGAAGAGCTTCACTGCCTTGACCTCGTCGCCGTCGTACTCGCGCCGACTGCGGAAATCTTCACTCCGCCGCCGCCGTAGCTGCCTCCCTCTGCCAAGTTAGAGCGTGGGAGATCTAACGTGACGAACTTCACCACAGTTCATCTCTGTTCGTCGTGTTCTTAAGTTCGGGTAATTAAAAGTCACTTTTATTACTCGCTTTGATTCTCAAACCTTTCTGAAAATCTTCAAAGGTATTTTATTCTTCAAATCTTCACATATGAACACCTCACACACTGTATGCTCTTGATTTATCTCTCTAAGCACTCATTTCTTCAAGATTCCTCAATTGTGCGGATTTTCAATCTGTACAACTCTGGAACCTAAGACAAAACTCTTAGTGAAATTCCTCAAGGCTCAACTGGTCAAATACCTCAAAACTTCTCTTTTTCGAAAAATCTTCTAAGAACGCATATGACCTCTCCAAATTCCTCGCACCTACACTCTGTTCACAGGTACTCATGTCCGCTGCTGAATCACTAGGTTCTCATCAACTTAACTCATTTGCAGCGTTCCTCGAAGAAAAACTGCATACTTCTTCAGAGTGTTCTATTGTTCAAATTCCTCATCTGAAGAAAATGGCAGAAGGCAAGAGACCGCAGAAGGGAGGAAAGAAACTGGAGGTCATGACTACCTTCGAGATCCCTGATGAAATATACAAAGACTATTGCACACCTGATGAAGCCAAGTTTGGCAAGGAGAACAAAAATCAGCGCAAAGTGCGCATCCAGAGGATAGAACGAAGATGGGCACGAGAATGGAGGGAATATCGCTATGTTACTCCCAAGTACATGAAGAAATTTGCCTTAAACCCTCCGTGCCCAAGAGCTCCATTGGCACCTGGCCAAGTCGCTGATCCCACCAGCATCAAGCGTGGTGAAGACTTTCCTGAAGAATGGTCCAGGCGCCAAGCCAAATTGGCAAGACAGGCCAAGGAGGCAGTGAGGAAATTCAATGAGGATTCTGCTGCTGCTGCTGCCGCTGAGACCTCGGTCAAGCCGAGGAAATCAATGCCGAAGAAGCCTGCTCGCAAGCCAAGTGCTTCACCATCAGCGCCCTCATGGCCCAGTTCCTCAGCCGCGCCCTCACGACAAATTCCTCAGACTGTTGCTGCTCCCTCAAAATCCTCAGCAGCTCCCTCCATGTCCTCAACTCCAGTGCATCGGGCTACTTGTCAAAGGACTCAGGGTTTCTCGATTGCTTCTGGTGTCTCAGCAAGTTCCTCAGCTGCACCAATGTCCTCATCAGGCCCCACTCTGCTGAAGACAAAAGCAACAGCTGGACGCAGTCCTCGGCCAAGTCCAAGAAAGAAATAGGTTGCCTTCAACGTGCCCTCTGATGGCGAAGCCTCTGATGAAGAACTTGCAGAAATCATCAGAGACAGACTAACAAAGGCCGCTAGAGCCAAAGGAACAACTGTGCCTCTGCTTTTGGATCCGAAGAAGATCCTTGATTTCATCGACTTATGGCATCAGGATCCAAACACTCCCATGCCTGATCTGCCTCTGACTCCTGGTCAAAGTCATATGCTGAACCATTTCATTGCTGAAGAGAAATGGAAATTTGAAAAGGCTCGTGAGATAAAGAGAGCACAAGCCAAAAAGGAGAAGCTTCTGAAGAAGAACATCGTCAACCTAACTCCTGAAGAACTTCTCAAAGCTCAATCTGAAATCCAAGCCCTCAGCAAGGATTTCGATGCTTACAATACTGATTGGCAAGGAGCCAAGGTGAGATTCGTCAATTTGACGAAGAAAATGACAACTGTTGCAGCCCCATCGCAACAAGAAAATCCTCAGGCTGCAGACTCTGCTCAGCCTGCTGAAGAACATGCCAGCACTGCTGATGACTTTCAGCCTGCTGATGAGAATACAAGTTCCAGGGCTGATGACTCCATTCCAGCCGCTGAAGAAATCCCCAGGGCATCCACTAGTGGTGCGCCTGAAGAAACTGAAGAGATCAGGGCAACTGCACCAGTTGCGCCTGAAGAAACTGAACCACAGTCCTCAGCTCCTCCTGCGCCAACACCAACTCCAATTCTTCCTTCTGCTTATGAAGTGAAGAAGACAAAGGCTGCAGAGCGAGCTGCAGTGAAGAAGAGGAAGGCATCAGCTGCGTCAAATTCTTCAGCTGCAAAGAAAATGAAGCCGATGACCAGCTCGCTTGAAAATCCTATTGATGTCGTTCCCATTTCCTCCATGTCGTCTAAGGAAATTGTTCCTTATGGAGAAGACTACAAGATCCCAAGCGGATCTGATGAAGAAAATCACTCTGTTGCTACCGCAGAACAGTTTGATGAAGAAATTGAAGTGGAAGCATTCCCTTCACGGCCAATCGTTTCCTCACCCATGCCTCAGTTCACAGCTGAAGAGGCTGGTGTTGAGGAAATTGAAAAAGAAGATGAAGACGTGGATATTGGATGCACTACACTAGTGATGAACGATGACTTTTGGGAAAGTCAGCATCCCAATACTCCTCTCTTCACTCCGATTCAACAAATTCCTCAGTCCCTGGCTACAACTGTTCAAGTAGGCTCTGAAGAAACTCATCCCACATCGTCTGTTCATGAAGAAATTCCAGCCGCTGGTGCTGAAGAACCTGCTGCTGATCCCCAAACTGCACAAGAAGAGGAACCAGAAATTCCTCAGCTTGAAGCACCTGAGATCGCGATTCCTGAGGTTGTGCTGCAAATCACTGACATTCCTCTGCCCAAACCGAAGAATCCATTCTCGAGCAATTAAAAATTCAAGGCTAAAGACTTCTTTTCTGAGCATGTGTTCTTCACTGATTACAATCCATATGACTCTGCTCGCATAAGGAAAAGACGCTTCTGGACTGCTACTCAAGCCAACTTCTATTCCTCAGTGCTCTTTGACAAGGACAAAATCTTCGATCATGAGCATATTCCTCATGTGGATATGGAATCTCTGCCGTGCTTCGAGCCAGTCCTCAGAGTTATTCACGATGCAGGGCTACTGAACTTCTGCACTGATATCTGTGATTGGAATGAAGAACTCATTCTTCAGTTCTATGCCACTTTGCATATCACCGGAGATGCTGAAGACGTCAACTCATGGGTGCTGGATTGGATGACAGAAAACACTCACTACAAGGCACCAGCAACTGAATTGCTTCGTGTCCTTCCTCTTGATCCTCCCCATGAAAGTGCATGTTGCATCTACAATGACCGCAAACTGACTGATCATTATATGCAAGTGCTCATGAGGCCTTTGAAGCCAGGGCAGGCCCTCGAACCAAATTCCTCATCAAGGAACTGTTGTATGTGCCTCGGACTGTCTATCGAATCCTGAAGAAGACAATGAGTCCTATCAAAGGCCACGACTCAAATGATGAAGATGTCGTTGGCATCATGAAGAACATGCTTTTCAACATCATTCATGGCGGTCCCGTCAACTTCCATGATTTCTTCATGAGGACTCTGGCTAATGTTGCAATGTCACCTTTTGAGCTGAAGCCCTATGCGCCTTGGATTATGAGATTCATAAGGGCAAGATTTCACTGAATTACAAGGCTGACACTCTGAACCATGGTAGCTACTTGCCACCCATTGAAGTCCTCAAGCGACCAGTTTCATCATCTGATGATAAGGGCAAGGCAGCTGCTATGATTGATGAAGGCACTCGTCCATTGGATGGTCAATTCCATCTAGCTACATATTACTCCACCAATGACGATTCTGCAACACATGACACTGCCGCAAATACCTCAGCTAAGCAAAAACCTCAAGCAACTGCACCCAGGGTGATGACTGACCGTGAGTTACTCCTCAGTCTTCATCAGAAGGTTGAACGCAATCAGAAATGGGTGAAGCGTCAATTTGCTGCAATTCTTCACAACATGACCTCAACACATAATGCAGTGAAGAAAAATCAGTATTACCTTCATGAAACCCTCAACCGCACCTGGGCTGTTCTCACGCATGTATATTCCGCGGAAGAATTAAAGACTATGGGTCTCCAGGAAGCATTTGACTGGTCTGCACCACCTCCGAAGAAATTCAAGCGAGTCAAAGTTCCTGATCTGGTGGCCAGTTCTTATTCTTCATCACGTGAAACTGATGAACATGAAGATTTGGACGACACTGCGGTAGGCCCTACTTCAACAACCAACCCCGACAACGCTGGCGCTCCTCCATCGACTTGAAAATCTTCAGGGGCGTTAGTCCTCAGTTTCGATCCTTTTGGTCATTTGATGACAAAGGGGGAGAAATCTGAGTTAGTCTTCAAGCAGGTTTATATTATGGGCGTTTTATTAAGTTACAACTCTCGTTCTTCTGAAACTTTTATTGGATCGAGTTGTAATCTTAAATCCGATGGTGCCTTGATACTTTTGGTCGTGCTCTGATGCTTTTGATGCACTGAGCTCTGAAACTTTTGATGTGATATTCCACATGCTTATTCCTCGTTAATATTATTGCACGCATGCTGAATCTCATCAGGCACCATATTTCATCATGCATTTCAAATTCTTCATATTATATATCAAATGCGTCTATGAATTACAAGATATAGGGGGAGATCTCCATGATTCGATTCTTCAAATGTGCATTGCCTCAAAAGCAAATTCCTCACTATGCACATATTCAGGGGGAGTTCTTCTATATCTTGCAATCAAATTCCTCAATATCAGTATTTACACTTCATATGTTTATCCCCGTTGAAAACTTAACGTATGTTGTCATCAATCACCAAAAAGGGGGAGATTGTAAGTGCATCTAGTGCCCCTTAGTGATTTTGGTGTATTGAAGACTTATAGGTTAAGTAACTGATGCGTTTGTGAGTGTACACAAGTCTATAAGTCTATGAGGGGTTTGATATTTACAGAGAAATTCGACCCCTAAAAATGAAGTTCTTCAACTGAAGACTTTGATATTCTGAAGACCTTCTGAAGACTTCGAAAGTGAAGAAATTGGTGTGACCTTGAAGACTTGATATTCATTCGAGGAATATGAAGTGTGAAGACTTTTGTTTTCGTAGTTTCATTTACTTGAGTCATAGGAAACACCGTACTGTTAAAGGGGGTCGTGGAAATACTAAGGAAAAATTTCCATGTGATGCTCAACTCAAAATCCTACACCTACCAATCCCTTCGAGTGAAGCCATTGGAAATCTCATACAGTTCAGTCAAATTCGTCAGTGATAGAGACGCAGTTCTTCTGTTCACTGAGGACTTTGCTCTGACTGAGGAGTTAGGAATTCTCCAGTGCGAATTGCCTACACAATGAGGAACATGATAGCCCTGAGGAATTTGAGAGTCAAATTTCCGACCGTTGCTGTGCTGCGCGCCGGCTGTCCCAAAATATCTTATCCACCTAACGGTCATATCATTGAAGGGCATTTATGTCTTATCATGTCGGGCTGCTCCCTAGGCTATAAATAGCCGCCCCCTACAACCACTAGCTGGTTGGCTGCTCCGAGAGAACTTGACACTTGTCATCTGAGAGCAACCCATCCTCCGAGGACTTTGAGCGAAAATCATCAAGTGAGGAAAATCCCAAAACCAAACCCCCACAAACCCAAAGTGATTGAGCGCCTCGGCCGACTTCACACCCTTCCCGGCTTTCGGAGCCATGGCAGAGGTGGTGGGGGAGATCGAAGACGTTGGTGGCGCCGGCGGCGATGGGGGGCGGAGCGGTGCTCTTTCTTGGCTTTGGAAGAAGGGGGAAGCGGCGGAGATTTCTGAGATTGGAAGTAGCAATGGGCAAGATGGGGGAACTGCCCCTGTTTCCCCTGCTTATAAAGAGGGATGGGGCGGACGTTCCACTTTTCCGAATAAAGAACCACCCATGATCTCTCCCACGACGCCGCATTCAACGCGTGCCGTTAGGGGAGAGGGCGGTGGATACGGAGTAAGATACGGCGTGGTCCCAGGAAGCGCGTGACCGTGCCCTGTTTTGGGCCTGGCCCAACAGCGCTCGGCACCGTGTGTGGCCCAGGCCCGGGGGCTCCTGTCGGTGTACTAGAGTAGGGCTACCCTAGTATCCCGAACTGGTACACGGGCAGTCGCAGCGCCCCACGGAAAGGCTTGCCGGGTGCCCGCCAAGGTCCTCCGTGGTTCCTTTGGAGCCATTCAAGAACAAAGTGTTCAAGTCAAGGAGACAAAGCCCCGGCAAGAGGAGCTTGCCGGGAAGGAGACAAGGCCCCGGCAAGAGGAGCTTGCCGGGAAGGCCAACCGAGGCATTTCAAGGAACTTGCCGCGACACGCTACGCGTCCCGGCAAGGCCCGGCGAACGACAATCTTCCGGGCGCGACAAGACAACGACCGCGGCAAGGCGCTTGCCGCGGCAGGCCACCACTCTGTACCCACGCTCCAGCGCATCCGTCAACGTGTCGCCATGGGACCTTTCCAGGCGCGCGTGGCGAGAGGCTGTGCAGCCAGCGGTGCGAGGTGGCCAGCGGTGCTGACAAGAGTGCAATCGTGGCGAGCGGTGGCTCCCCTGACGGTCCCTTTTCTGCACTGTTCGGGTGACACAGACGGCCATTTAATGCCTTTGTCCCCTGCCGTCAGGATTAGGTAGGACACACTGTTCAGGTAGTTGTACCAACCACAATTCCTTTCCAGTTTTACCCTTGCATGCGTTGCCACCTGTCGGTGACCCCTTGAGCATATAAAAGGAGGCCCATGCGCAACATAGAGGGGGTTCGAAGCATTCGAAATGAGAGAACACTCACGCTCTCGAGCAAGAACTCAATACAACCACAAAGCAGCAGTAGGAGTATTATCTCTCTGGAGAGCTCCGAAGCGGGGTAAAACCGCTCGCGTGCTCCGCCTCGATCCGCTCTTCGTGCGATCTCTGCCCCCCGCCGGACCGAAAGGGGCTCCGGTCCCATAGGTGTTCGTTCCCACGACAAGCGGCAGGAGGCAGCTGGCGACGAGGAGGACGATCCGAAGACCCTGCAGGCAGAGCGGGCTAGGCGCGGGCGAAAGAGTTCGGAGAAAGTTTCCAAATTTTTGCCCGTGGGTATATATAGCCCGACCCGGTCGGTGTGACCGAGTGGAACAACTCGGTGGCACCGAGATGCATAACTGCTGATAGTTACAGCAACTCGGTGTGACCGAAAAGTTCAAATCGATTGCACCGAGATTGCAAACCTAGATCGACTTAGTGATCTCGGTATGACCCAAATGGATGAATCGGTCAGACCGAAACGCACAAAGAAGTTTTGGAAGTTTAAGTCTATGACGAATCGGGGACTCCGAGTGCTCCTCACACAGAGTGGTTAGAATCTGACTTGATCTAATGTTGTGATGTAGCATGAATGGTGTTTGAGACAAGAAAATCATAGATAGCTAGAGAAGTTTCTTAGGCATTCTTGTCCATCCACTTGGCAAAAGAAAAAGAAACCAATCAATCAAAGCAACAGGTGGATGTCCTCGAATGAGTAAAATATGCAACCAACATGCTCACACAATAAAATGGCAAATAAAATATGTGGCAAAGCATGCACAACCAATTCTAGCATCTATCAAGCAATTGGTGGTGACTAGGTCATGTATATATGAGTACATTGACTTAGGAGTCAAATGAGAACATTTGATCATAGGTCATACTCATCGTTTAAGCTCAAGTGGGGTTACCACTTTTACATAATGCATTGATGTGTTCACACCATTAAAGTTGCTTTGACTCAATTCTTAGAGTAAAGCTCCCCCTAAATGTGAGATCCCCCCTTAAAGGGATGAACTAACCTTGGGTTTTGTCGATGATGACTTCATGTAGGTGTTGAATATGTGGATGCTCAAAGTTGATGTGGATCATTTGGAGCAATCCTTTGGAGTGAGTTGCACTTTCAATACCTACACGGGTTAGTCCCACAAGGAACAAACAAGGATATCCATAGACATAGAGTGATGCACACATAAGATGATGTCTATGAAAGCATTAGGTTACCTTGTCCCTTGTCTTACCAACAAGACGGTTTGTGACTCCTTCAACTAGTGCAAGATGTGAAAGTTGATTGCACTTGTTGTTGCCAAAAATGATATGAGTGGAATATGTTGGCGGAGTCACCCTCAAGAACTCTCTAGTTCTTCTTCTTCGGGATCCACATCATCTTGATGGGAATCCTTGGAGTTGTAGTCATACTTGATGAAGTAGAGCTTGACGTAGTCTTGGGAACCCACTTGACCAAGGCCTTTGGAGCTTCTTCAAATGCATCAATCTCCTCTTGAAGCTTATCCTTGCCTTTTTGCTTGTGGTCTTGTGGTGTAAGATCATCTTGAGCTTGTGTCCCCTTGAAGGAAGTAGGATCATACTTCTCTTGTTGAGGAACAAACTTCGTCTTGGGGTATTGATCTTCTTCCCACTCAACTCCATTGGCATTGAACTTTCATTTAAAACCAACACCTTGGTTCTTCCGGTGCCTTCCTTGCGTACAATTTCCTCAAATTGCTACTCCCGACAAGGCTCTTGTAAACACCTTTCTCTGTAATTCCCTTCAATAAGCTATTTTCTTGCTCAAGTGTAACTTGGCTAAGAGAATCATTAGTAGAATCAAGAGAACTACTAGAAGCAACAACATTGGATTTAGCATGATTATTGTTACTAATAGAGGAAGAATCCTTCTTGTTCTTGTTAATAGACTTGACTTGAGGCATGTAAGTAGATAAGAGTAAATGCTTGGCAATGTAAGAACTTTTCTTACGGAGATCATCATAGATTGCCTTAAGAACTCGTGCTCTTGCTCAAGGTTGAGCTTTTCAAAGCGTAACTTTGCATTAGTCCTTAAAAGTTCTTGATGATCTTCTAAGATAGTTTCATGAGCTAACTTAAGAGTGTTTAGTTCTTTAGTTAGAAGCTCAATCTTCTCCTTATCATTGTCATTCGTTTTATCTTGATTAGCATGATTAGTTGACGTTTCATCATAGTATTCATCACTAGAGTTGTCAACAAGTAAATCATCATCACCTAACAAGTCATCTTCATCGCTATTGAAATCAACATACTCGGGGTGTGTTACCTTTGGGCCTTTAGCAATGAAGCATCTTCCAAGTCCTTCATTTGGTGAATCAAATATGTCGTAGGAGTTGGTTGACACAAGTGCTAGACCGGCAACACATTCATCTTGAGTATATTCGGAGTCAGAGTAATAGCTTCTCTCGGAGTGATTGTCGGAGTCGGAGCTGGATACCCTGTCACGCCCAAGATGCGACCCTATACTAAAGGAACTCGAAGGTCCCACCAAGGATAGAAGCGCATCTTGAAGACGCTTTTGCAAGGTGGATATCATTACATCAACATTACATAATAGATAGGGATACATACATAAGGCATACAATGCCACATGAATACAATATCATCTTACATAAGAGCACCATCCGACTACAGATGATACATAAACAGAAACTCAAACGACATCCACCCTGCTAGCCCAGGCTGCCGACCTAGAACCTATCCCCGGATCGAAGAAGAAGTGGAAGAAGAACTCCAAGACAAGTAAACATCGCTCTCGCGTCATGATCATCGCAAAACCTGTACCTGCAACTGTTGTTTTAGTAATCTGTGAGCCACGAGGACTCAGCAATCCCATTACCATGGGTGTCAAGACTAGCAAAGCTTAATGGGAAAGGAAGGGGTAAAGTGGTGAGGATGCAGCAGCGGCTAAGCAAGATATGGTGGCTAACACACGGAAATAAGAGCGAGAAGAGAAGAAAAAGGAACGGTCGTCAACTAGTAATGATCAAGAGGTGATCCTGAACTCCTACTTACGTCAAACATAACCCAAAACCGTGTACACTTCCCGGACTGCGCTGAAAAGAGACCATCACGGCTATACACACGGTTGATGCATTTTAGGTCGGATCTGGTGTCAAGTTATCTACAACCGGACATTAACAAATTCCCATCTACCACATAACCGCAGGCACGGCTCTCAAAAGTTTATACCCTGCAGGGGTGTCCCAACTTAGCCCATGATAATCTCTCACGATCAACGAAGGATATTCCTTCTCCCAGGAAGACCCGATCAGTCTCAGAATCCCAGTTTACAAGACATTTCGACAATGGTAAAACAAGACCAGCAAAGCCGCCTGATGTGCCACCAATCCCGATAGGAGCTGCACATATCTCGTTCTCACGGCAACACCGGATAGGTCAGCCTACAAGTAAAACCAGCCCTCGAGTTGCCCCGAGGTGGCCCCGCAGTCTTCCCGGTTCGGACCAGCACTTAGAGAAGCACTGGCCCGGGGGGGCTAAAATAAAGATGACCCTCGGGTTGGCCGACCCAAGGGAAAGGTATAGGTGGTGGTGAGGCAGATGTAAAACCAAGTTTGGGCCTTGCTGGAAGAGTTTTATTCAAAGAGAAATGTCAAGGGGGTCCCATAAATCACCCAACCGCGTTAGGGACGCAAAATCCGGGAACATAATACCGATATGACGGAAACTAGGGTGGCAAGAGAGGAACAAAACACCAAGCATAAGGCCGAGCCTTCCACCCTTTACCTAGTATATAGATGCATTAATTAAATAAGAGATATTGTGATATCCCAACATAATCCTGTCCACCATGGAGGAATCTTCAACTTCACCTGCAACTAACAACGCTATAAGAGGGGCTGAGCAAAAGCGGTAACATAGCCAAGCAATGGTTTGCTAGGAAGGGTGACAAGGTTAGAGGCTGACATGGCAATTTGGGGAGGCTTGAAGAACAAGTGATAGGTAGCGCAGCAAAGCGATAGAACGAAGCAACTAGCATAGCAATGATAGTAGTGAGATCCAAGGTGACGGTCATCTTGCTTGAAATGCCGCTAGGAAGAAGAGCGAGTCCATGAAGAATATGAAGCCACGAAGACGAACCAAGCGTAGACGAACGAATCCTCACGATCGCAACAAACGGGAACTATCGAGAAGAAGCACACAACATGGGAAACACACCACACATGAACAAGGCATGATGCTCAACCAAGTATGATGCACGACAAAGCTAGATGAGGCTACTCGTGGCAAGAGATGATTCAAACAAGAGCAACACATCAAAGCAAGTTAAATGAGGCCGGAAACAACATATAACAATTCCTGTAAGTCCTGATATGCAAATTTAGAAATTGGTCCAGAACTGAATAAACCTTATGTTCAAGTTGTTAAACAGCAAGTTAAGATACAGCAAGATGATCTACACGAGATTCTAGTCAAGTTACATATAAAGTTCATTTAATTCGAAGCGACAACCTAGAAGATATGAGCAAAACAAGTTAAACATGGCATTGATGCAAAATGCACAAACATCAAGAAAACACTCTCAAAGCATGGATGCAACATGATAATATGAAACTTCATGCAAAATCAAGCAAGTTTCATATAGAGCACACTCAAAACGGAGCAACGGTTCAGCACATACACTATACAAGTTTAAAGGACAAGCTTTCCAAAACAGCAACTAGGCATCTTACAAGCATCAAAACGATATGCTACAGCACCTGAACATAAGATCAAAAGACATCGTCATGAAGTACAGGTAAAGCATGACAAAACATGCACAGTGAGCTATCTCCAGAAATCACTAGAACATGCTCAAAAGGACATGGCAAGATTGCAAATAATAACAGTTTCAGACTTAGCAGAAATAACATCAGGTTACAATGTTTAGAACTATCAAACAACATGCTACATGAGTTTAATATGGCAAACAAAGGCATGGAATGCTAGTACTAAAGACAAAGAACAAATCTCCCTTACTGAACTAATTCTAAAGATCAACAGAAAACATGGTAGCATCCATGCAAACATGGCAAATGATATGACAGATTCAGACATGGCAGGAACAACGATAAGTAGGCATGTTGGTGAGTGAAAGTGCATTATATCGACTAGAGGGGGGGTGAATAGGCGATTTTTATGAATTCTTCACTGAGGAATTTGCTGGTGAGGAAATTCCTTAGCGAAGAACTACTTGAAGCGGAATAAGTACTCAGAAGTAAACATAACAGGATACAAACATAGTCATCATGATGAAATGAAGACTAGCACAGAGTACAAAAAGCGTAAACACAGGATAACAAGATGAAGACGAACAGACTGAAGAAATTGAACTGAGGAATTTTTGAAAGTCTTCAGTCAAAGTCTTCAAGCACAGATATGAACAACATACAACACAGTAATGAGGAAATGAAAGAGTTGAGGAAATAGAACCAGTTAGTTGGTGAAGACAATGATTTGGTAAACCAGTTCCAACTGCTGTCTCAGTTGTACGTCTGGTTGGAGCGGCTGAGTATTTAAACTCGAGGACACGCAGTCCCGGACACCCTGTCTCTGAGCCGCAACTCAGGACACCCAGTCCTCACTGTATTCTCCTTGAACTAAGACCATGCAGGCCTCGTCCAATCACTCGTGGTAAGTCTTCAGGTGACTTCCAAACCTTCATAGACTTGGTCACTCGGCGATCCACAATTCCTCTTGGATGCTCTAGACCTTGACGCCTAACCGTCTGGAAGAAGCACAGTCTTCGAAGGTAACAAGCGTCGGATCCACGCAGGATCAATTTCTTCAGTGATGCTCAATCACTTTGGGTTTGTGCAGGGTTTGGTTTTGGGATTTTCCTCACTTGATGATTTTCGCTCAAAGTCCTCGGAGGATGGGTTGCTCTCAGATGACAAGTGTCAAGTTCTCTCGGAGCAGCCAACCAACTAGTGGTTGTAGGGGGCGGCTATTTATAGCCTAGGGAGCAGCCTGACATGATAAGACATAAATGCCCTTCAATGATATGACCGTTAGGTGGATAAGATATTTTGGACAGCCGGCGCGCAGCACAGCAACGGTCGGAAATTTGACTCTCAAATTCATCAGGGCTATCATGTTCCTCACTGTGTAGGCAATTCGCACCGGCGAATTCCTAACTCCTCAGTCAGAGCAAAGTCCTCAGTGACCAGAAGAACTGCGTCTCTGTCACTGAAGAAATTGACTGAACTGTATGAGATTTCCAATGGCTTCACTCGAAGGGATTGGTAGGTGTAGGATTTTGAGTTGAGCATCACATGGAAATTTTTCCTTAGTATTTCCTCGACCCCGTTTAACAGTACGGTGTTTCCTATGACTCAAGAAAGAGAAAATGAAACTACGAAAACAAAAGTCTTCACGCTTCATGTTCCTCAAGTGAATACCAAGTCTTCAAGGTCACACCAATTTCTTCACTTTCAAAGTGTTCAGAAAGTCTTCAGAACATCAAAGTCTTCAGTCGAAGAGCTTCATTTTTAGGGGTCGACTTTCTCTGTAAATATCAAACTCCTCATAGACTTATAGACCTGTGTACACTCACAAACGCATCAGTCACTTAACCTATAAGTCTTCAATACACCAAAATCACTAAGGGGCACTAGATGCACTTACAATCTCCCCCTTTTTGGTGATTGATGACAACATAGGTTAAGTTTTCAACGGGGATAAACATATGAAGTGTAAATAGTGATATTGAGGAATTTGATTGCAAGATATAGAAGAACTCCCCCTGAATATGTGCATATTGAGGAATTTGCTTTTGAGGCAATGCACATTTGAAGAATTGAATCATGGAGATCTCCCCCTATATCTTGTAATTCATACACGCATTTGATATATAATATGAAGAATTTGAAATGCATGATGAAATCTGGTGCCTGATGAGATTCAGCATGCGTGCAATAATATTAACGAGGAATAAGCATGCAGAATAACACATCAAAAGTATCAGAGCACAGTGCATCAAAGTCAGAGCACAATGCACCGTTCAAAAGTATCAGGGCACCATCGGATTTAAGATTACAACTCGATCCAATAAAAGGTTTCAGAAGAACGAGAGTTGTAACTTAACAAAACGCCCATAATATAAACCCGCTTGAAGACTAACTTAGATTTCTCCCCCTTTGTCATCAAATGACCAAAAGGATCGAAACTGAGGACTAACGCCCCTGAAGAATTTCAAGTCGATGGAGGAGCGCCAGCATTGTCGGGGTTGTTCGTTGAAGTAGGGCCTGCCGCAGTGTCGTCCAAATCTTCATGCTCATCAGTTTCACGCAATGAAGAATAAGAACTGGCCACCAGATCAGGAACTTTGACTCTCTTGAATTTCTTCAGAGGTGGTGCAGACCAGTCAAATGCTTCCTGGAGACCCATAGTCTTCAGTTCTTCCGCAGAATATACATGAGTGAGAACAGCCCAGGTGCGGTTGAGGGTTTCATGAAGGTGATACTGATTTTTCTTCACTGCATTATGGGTTGAGGTCATGTTGTGAAGAATTGCAGCAAACTGGCGCTTCACCCATTTGTGATTGCGATCAACCTTCTGATGAAGACTGAGGAGTAACTCACGGTCAGTCATCACCCTGGGTGCTGTTGCTTGAGGCTTTTGCTTGGCTGATGTATTTGTGGCAGTGTCATGTGTTGCAGAATCGTCATTGGTGGAGTAAGATGTAGCTAGACGGAATTGACCATCCAATGGACGAGTGCCTTCATCGATCACAGCAGCTGCCTTGCCCTTATCATCAGATGATGAAACTGGTCGCTTGAGGACTTCAATGGGCGGCAAGTAGCTACCATGGTTCAGAGTGTCAGCCTTGTAATTCAGTGAAGTTCTTGCCCTTATGAATCTCATAATCCAAGGCGCATAGGGCTTCAGCTCAAAAGGTGACATAGCAACATTAGCCAGAGTCCTCATGAAGAAATCATGGAAGTTGATGGGAACGCCATGAATGATGTTGAAAAGCATGTTCTTCATGATGCCAACGACATCTTCATCATTTGAGTCGTGGCCTTTGATAGGACTCATTGTCTTCGTCAGGATGCGATAGACAGTCCGAGGCACATATAGCAATTCCTTGACGAGGAATTTGGTTCGTGGGGCCTGCCCTGGCTTCAAAGGCTTCATGAGCACTTGCATATAATGATCTGTCAGTTCGCGGTCATTGTAGATGCAATGTGCACTGGCATGGGGAGGATCAAGAGGAAGGACACGAAGCAATTCAGATGCTGGTGCCTTATAGTGAGTGTTTTCTGTCATCCAATCCAGCACCCATGAATTGACATCTTCAGCATCTCCGGTGATATGCAAAGTGGCATAGAACTGAAGAATGAGTTCTTCATTCCAATCACAGATATCAGTGCAGAAGTTCAGTAGTCCTGCATCGTGAATAACTCGGAGGACCGGCTCGAAGCACGGCAGAGATTCCATATCCACATGAGGAATATGTTCATGATCGAAGATTTTGTCCTTGTCAAAGAGCACTGAGGAATAGAAGTTGGCTTGAGTAGCAGTCCAGAAACGTCTCTTCCTTATGTGGGCAGAGTCATATGGATTGTAATCAGTGAAGAACACATGCTCAGAAAAGAAGTCTTCAGCCTTGAATTTTTGCTTGCTAGAGAACGGATTCATTGGTTTGGGCAGAGGAGTGTCAGTGATTTGCAGCACAACCTCAGGAATGACGATCTCAGGTCCTTCAGGCTGAGGAATTTCTGGTTCCTCTTCTTGTGCAGTTTGGGGATCAGCAGCAGCAGGTTCTTCAGCACTAGCGGCTGGAATTTCTTCATGAACAGAAGATGTGGGATGAGTTTCTTCAGAGCCCATTTGAACAGTTGTAGCCGGGGACTGAGGAATTTGTTGAATAGGAGTGAAGAGAGGAGTATTGGGATGCTAACTTTCCCAAAAGTCATCATTCATCACTGGTGTAGTGCATCCAATATCCACATCTTCATCTTCTTTTTCAATTTCCTCAACACCAGCCTCTTCAGCTGTGAACTGAGGCATAGGTGAGGAAACGACTGGCGTTGAAGGGAATGTTTCCACTTCAATTTCTTCATCAAACTGCTCTGAGGTAGCAACAGAATGATTTTCTTCATCAGATCCGCTTGGGATCTTGTAGTCTTCTCCATAAGGAACAATTTCCTTGGATGACATGGAGGAAATCGGAATGGCATCAATAGGATTTTCAAGTGAGCTGGTCATTGGCTTCATTTTCTTCGCGGCCGAAGAATTTGACGCAGCTGATGTCTTCCTTTTCTTCACTGCAGCTCGCTCTGCAGCCTTGGTCTTCTTCACTTCATAAGTAGAAGGAAGAATTGGAGTTGGTGTTGGCGCAGGAGGAGCTGAGGACTGTGGTTCATTTTCTTCAGGCGCAACAGGGGCAGTTGCCCTGATCTCTTCAGTTTCTTTAGGCGCACCACTAGTGGATGCCCTGGGAATTTCTTCAGCGGCTGGGATGGAGTCATCAGCCCTGGAACTTGTATTCTCATCAGCAGGCTGAAAGTCATCAGCAGTGCTGGCATGTTCTTTAGCAGGCTGAGCAGAGTCTGCAGCCTGAGGATTTTCTTGTTGCTATGGGGCTGCAACAGTTGTCATTTTCTTCGTCAAATTGACGAACCTCACTTTGGCTCCTTGCCAATCAGCATTGTATGCATCGAAGTCCTTGTTGAGGGCTTGAATCTTAGATTGAGCCATGAGAAGTTCTTCAGGTCTCAGTCTGACAACATTCTTCTTCAGAAGCTTCTCCTTTCTAGCTTGTGCTCTCTTTATCTCACAAGCCTTTTCAAACTTCCATTTCTCTTGAGAGATGAAATGGGTCAGCATATGACTTTGACCAGGAGTCAGAGCCAGATCAGGCATTGGAGTGCTTGGATCCTTATGCCATAAGTCAATATAGTCGAGGATCTTCTTCGGATCCAGAAGCATGGGCACAGGTGTTCCTTTGGCTCTGGCGGCCTTTGGTTGTCTGTCTTTGATGATTTCTGCAAGTTCTTTATCAGAAGCCTTGTCATAAGAGGGCACTTGGAAAGCAACCTGTTTCTTTCTTGGACTTGGCCGAGGACCGCGTCGAGCTGTTGCTTTTGTCTTCAGCAGAGTGGGGCCTGATGAGGACATTGGTGCAGCTGAGGAACTCGCTGAGACACCAGAAGCAATTGAGAAACCCTGAGTCCTTTGACATGTAGCCAGATGCACAGGAGTTGAGGACTTGGAGGGAGCTGCTGAGGACTTTGGTGGAGCAGCAGTAGTCTGAGGAATTTGCCGTGAGGGCGCGGCTGAGGAACTTGGCCATGAGGGCGCTGATGGTGAAGCACTTGGCTTACGAGCAGGCTTCTTCGGCATTGATTTCCTCGGCTTGACCGAGGTCTCAGCGGCAGCAGCAGCAGCAGAATCCTCATTGAATTTCCTCACTGCCTCCTTGGCTTGTCTTGCCAATTTTGCTTGGCGCCTAGCCCATTCTTCAGGAAAGTCTTCACCACTTTTGATGCTAGTGGGATCAGCGACTTGGCCAGGTGCCAATGGAGCTCTTGGGCATGGAGGATTTAAGGCGAATTTCTTCATGTACTTTGGAGTAACATATCGATATTCCCTCCATTCTCGTGCCCATCTTCGTTCAATCCTCTGAATGCGCACCTTGCACTGATTCTTGTTTTCTGTGCGAAACTTGGCTTCATCAGGTGTGCAATAATCCTTGTATATTTCATCAGGGATCTCGAAAGCAGTCATGACCTCCGGTTTCTTTCCTCCTTTCTGCGGTCTCTTTTCTTCAGCCATTTTCTTCAGATGAGGAATTTGAACAATTGAACACTCTGAAGAAGTATGCAGTTTTTCTTCAAGGAACGCTGCAAATGAGTTAAGTTGATGAGAAACTAGTGATTCAGCAGCGGACATGAGTACCTGTGAACAGAGTGTAGGTGCGAGGAATTTGGAGAGGTCATATGCATTCTAGGAAGATTTTTCGAAAAGACAAGTTTTGAGGAATTTGACCAGTTGAGCCTTGAGGAATTTCACTAAGCGTTCTTGTCTTAGGATCCAGAGTTGTACAGATTGAAAATCCGCACAATTGAGGAATCTTGAAGAAATGAGTGTTTAGAGAGATGGATCAAGAGCATACAGTGTGTGAGGTGTTCATATGTGAAGATTTGAAGAATAAAACACCTTTGAAGATTTTCAGAAAAGTTTGAGAATCAAAGCGAGTAATAAAAGTGACTTTTAATTACCCGAACTGAAGAACACGATGAACAGAGATGAATAGCGATGAAGTTCGTCAAGTTAGATCTCCCACGCCCTTACTTGGCAGAGGGAGACGGCTACGGCGGCGGCGGAGTGAAGATTTCCGCAGCCAGCGCGAGTACGACGGCGACGAGGTCGAGGCAGTGAAGCTCTTCCTCACCGGCGGTGATGGAGTAGCGGCAGCGCTAGGGTTTGAGGAGAGCTCGAGCGAGAGACAGAGACCGAGCGGAGTAAATGAAGTAAGGAAGGGGAGAGGGGTATTTATAGCCACGGTAAAAACTGTTCGCCTGAAGATTTTGGGACGAACATGCCCCTGCCCTTTCTTCTTCACGCGACATGTGTCACCCACGTACTGTGCAGATGAGATCGTGTAAGATCATGGGTGAATAAAATAATGCATCGTGGGATGCGGAATGGTTTGAGCGGTAAAACCGAAAATCTGGATAAGATTTGTTTTAAAGTTTCGTTCGCAATTTCTTCAGCTGACAAGGACACAGTGAAGACTTTGAACGAGTTTCAATCAGAACGCACATGAAGAATTTGTGAATAGATTGGGTTGAGTGTAGCATAGAGGGGGAAGGGTCCAATCACATTCACTTAGCAGAAATAACAACTTGAAGAAATAGCAATAAGTGAATGCTGTAGAGGACATAAACTCATATATATATATATATATATATATATATATATATATATATATATATATATATATATAGCCAATGAAGAAAAATGACGGAAACAGTGAAGATTTTGCAAAGTTGAAGAATTTGAAAGACTGAAGAATTTCAAAAATGAGGAAAAACTCAAATTGAAGATTTTCAACTTTTGTGGTGGCGTGACCCACCGTATAAGAATGATGATTTCAGACACCGCGTACAATTGTCGTAGGGTTCTGAGAATCAAATTCTTCATTAATTTCTTCACACTTAGAGTGTTATTCTTCATTGATTGAAGAAAAACGTTTCTTCATGTGTTGCACATCTAAGTCATCAATTCTACATAAGGGCTAGGATGTGTGTCCTTTTCAAAGAACATTCGAAGATTCTAAGATAATTAGCTCACACCGCAACTTGCTAAATCTCTTTTCGTCCAAGGGCTTAGTGAAGATATCAGCTAGCTGTTCTTCAGTCTTCACATGCTCGATGGAGATGTCGCCCTTCAACACATGATCACGAAGAAAATGATGACGAATCTGGATGTGCTTAGTCTTCGAGTGCTGAACTGGGTTGTGAGCAATCTTGATGGCACTCTCATTGTCGCAGAGGAGAGGCACATTCTTCACGTTGACGCCATAGTCCTTGAGGGTTTGCTTCATCCAAAGCAGTTGAGCACAGCATGAGCCAGCAGCTATGTATTCAGCTTCAGCAGTAGACAGTGATACGCAGTTCTGTTTCTTCGAGGACCAACAGACCAAAGACCGTCCGAGGAAATGACAAGTGCCAGATGTTGACTTGCGGTCCACACGATCACCAGCATAGTCAGAGTCAGAATATCCAATGAGATCAAAAGCAGAGCCCTTGGGGTACCATAATCCTAGTGTTGGTGTGTGAGCTAGATATCGAAGAATATGTTTCACAGCCTTATGGTGTGATTCCTTCGGTGCAACTTGAAATCAGGCACACATGCAAACACTAAGCATTATATCTGGCCTAGATGCACATAAGTACAGTAAGGAACCAATCATGGAGCGGTATACCTTGTGATCGATGTCAATACCATTTTCATCAGTGCATAGATGGCCATTTGTGGGCATAGGAATTTTGACGCCTTTGCAATCTTGCAGGCCGAATTTCCTCAGTACATCTTTGAGGTATTTCTCCTGAGATATGAATATGCCATTGCGCTGCTGACGAATTTGAAGACCTAAGAAGAATTTCAACTCTCCCATCATAGACATTTGATATTCTTCACTCATCATATAGGCAAATTCATCACTATAACGTTGGTCAGTACAGCCAAAGATAATATCATCAACATATATTTGGTACACAAACAGTTCACCATCATATGATTTAGTAAAAAGAGTAGGGTCGAGTGAACCGGGTGTGAAGCCATTCTTCACGAAGAATTCCTTCAATGTATCATACCATGCCCGAGGGGCTTGCTTGAGGCCATAGAGAGCCTTATTGAGTCTGAAGACTTTGTCAGGATTCTTGGGATCTTCAAAACCTGGGGGTTGAGCAACATATACTTCTTCCTCAAGCTTACCATTGAGGAATGCACTTTTCACATCCATTTGATATAAGATGATATCATGATGGTTAGCGTAAGCAAGTAATATGCGAATAGCCTCAAGTCTAGCAACAGGTGCAAAAGTTTCATCAAATTCAATTCCTTCAACCTGTGTGTAGCCTTGAGCTACTAGTCGTGCCTTATTCCTCACCACAAGGCCATTTTCATCTTGCTTGTTGCGGTAGATCCACTTTGTGCCAATGATATTATGCTTGCGAGGATCTGGACGATTGACGAATTCCCAGACATTGTTCTGCTCGAACTGATGTAATTCTTCTTGCATAGCCTGAATCCACTCCGGCTCCAGAAATGCTTCATCTACCTTAGTGGGCTCATTTTCCTCATCTTGTTCTTCAGGTGCATCAGCTCGACATTCTTCATGAATAGGAATGAATTCTTCAGCAGATTCTTCAGTCAGAATGACATCCTCAGTTGCCTTGAGCTTGATAGCATCTTCAGGTGCTGGTTCATCTAACACTGAAGGTAGGTGCTCTATTTGCGAGCCATTAGTTTCATCGAACCGCACATCTACAGTGTCAACAATCTTGTGAAGAACAATCTTGAAGACTCTGTAGGTGTGCGAGTCCTTTACGTAACCAAGCATAAAACCTTCATGTGCTTTCGGTGCAAATTTAGAGTTGTGGTGAGGATCTCTAATCCAACATTTAGCACCGAAGACTTTGAAATAACTCACATTGGGTTTCTTATCAGTGAGGAGTTCATAGGCAGTCTTCTTGAAGAATTTGTGAAGATATACTCTGTTGATGATGTGGCAAGCAGTATCAATTGCATCAATCCAAAAACGCTGAGGCATTTTGTATTCATCAAGCATAGTGCGAGCCATCTCAACAAGAGTTCTGTTCTTGCGCTCCACGACGCCATTCTGCTGAGGAGTATAGGGAGCAGATAACTCATGAGTAATACCAAGTTCATCAAGATAGGCATCAAGACCGGAATTCTTGAACTCAGTTCCATTGTCACTTCTAATATGCTTGATCTTCACACCAAAGTTGGTTGAAGCCCTCGAGGAAAATCGTTTGAAGACTTCCTGCACTTCATGTTTGTAAGTAACAATGTGTACCCATGTTTATCGAGAATAATCATCAACAATGACAAAACCATATAGAGATGCATCATTAGTGACTGCTGAATAATGATTAGGTCCGAAGAGGTCCATGTGAAGCAATTCGAATGGACGGGTAGTGGTCATGATAGTCTTTGCTGGATGCTTGGCCTTGGTCATTTTTCCAGCTTCACATGCTCCGCATAAGTGATCCTTGAGGAATTTGACATTCTCAATGCCAATGACATGCTTCTTCTTCGCAAGCGTGTTCAAATTCCTCATGCCTGCGTGACCAAGTCGTCGATGCCATAGCCAGCCTTCTGAAGCTTTTGCAAGTAGACACACGGCTGGTTGTGGTCCTGTAGAGAAATCAACAATATACATATCTCCTCTCCTAAAGCCTTCGAAGACTTTGGAATTGTCAGCTTCCATAATCACAACACAGCGATACTTGCCAAAGACAACAACCATATGAAGATCACAAAGCATTAAGACTGACATGAGATTGTATCCTAAGGACTCAACAAGCATGACTTTGTCCATGTGCTTATCCTTAGAGATAGCAACCTTACCAAGACCCAATACCTGACTTTTGCCTTTGTCAGCAAAGATGATATGCTTCAGAGGTGACGGTGATAAGGGAGCATCCATCAATAGATTCTTGTCACCAGTCATGTGATTTGTACATCCACTATCGAGGACCCATTCAGTGGTTTTGGGTTGATCATCCTGCAGATGAATTAGTGTAGCTTACAATCTCATATGCTTCATCAGTGAAGAATATGATATCAAGTTCATCAGATGAATTTCATCAAGCAGTAAACAGATATAGCAGTATTAGGACATGTGAAATGAAAGTTCATTTCATCATGATTTGCCTGCGTCCTTTCAGGCACTTTCGTCAGGTCCCCAGCAAATTCTTCAGACGTTAAAGCACGTCTGGAGACCTGACCCTGCAGAAGAGATTAGTTCTTTTTCTTCACCACCCACATCTGGATGGGTGGCAAAGAGTTCATCATTCTGCGAGCACCATATGAGAAAGGTGGCAAAGATGCCAATCCATTTCGTTTCACATAAGAGGGGTTAGGGTAAGCATATGAATAAGTAGAGTAATTCTTCGAGGACGTATGAACATAATGGTTTGAAGAATAATGCACATATTCATAGCCCTTAGCTCTACCCTGCGACACAGAGTTGTTAGCACGATGATAATCATATGAGGACTTTGATCCAGTTGAGGAATTTGATCCATGTGAAGAATTTGGTCCATATGAAGAATTTGATCTGGGGTTCCTGTTCTTCACAGGTGGTGTCATGAGGACATTCACCTGAAGACTTTCAACACAACTTTTGAGAACCCAGATTTTTTTCATAGGGGAACCGTTCCTGCAGTTAGTGCCAACGTATCTAGCAAATACTTCACCATTATGATTTTTGAACAGTTTATAGTTGGAGTCAAATGACTCATCAGAAGAATGAGGAGATTCACATGTAAAGCCAGATAAGTTAGATGGATCAACTGGAGGTCCCTTTGCAGCAACCCATGAGGTTTTGGGGTACTTCTCAGGCTTCCAATATGTTCCATCAGGATTGAGTTTCCTCTCAAAGGCAATACCCTCTTTCCTAGGGTTTCTATTGAGGATCTGCTTTTTGAGCACATCACAAAGTGTCTAATGTCCTTTGAGACTTTTGTAGATGCCTTTCATGTACAGATCCTTCAGCCCTACATTGTCAGTGATGCTAGCAATGTCCTCAGATGAGGAATTAGTGATAGCAGAGGCAGATGAAGGATTTGTAACAGTTGAAGCATTTGAACATTCAGGTGAAGAATTAGCAGATTCACGTTCAATGCACTTTAAGCATGGAGGAACAAATTCTTCCTGAGAAGCGCTGATTTGTTGAGCTAGTAATGAATCGCGCTCCTTCTGAAGATCTTCATAACACACTCTTAGCTTTTCAAGATCTTGCTTTCTTTGAAGAGATTCAAGAGAAAGCTTCTCGTGATCAGTCAAGAGGGTATTATGTTGATCTTGAAGGGTGTCAAACTTGGAGTGAATTCTCTGAAGACATTCACCCAATGCTTTTGACTGATCCATTTCTTTGCGCAACATATTATCACTTTTTTCTAGCATATCTTGAGTTTGTTCTAAAGCCATTTGTTGTTTAGTGGCAATGCAAATAAGTTTGGTATAGCAGGATTCAATATCATCATCAGATTCATCATTGTCAGATTCATCATTATCAGATTCATTATCACAAGACTCGGATGAGGAGCATTCGGTTACCTCAGCACCGTTTGCCATGAGACAAGATGCAGAAGATGATGATTCTGGCTCGAAGGTCATCGTTTTGAGAGATTCCTTGAAGTCCTCAAACCAGGGATCATGACGAGTTCGATGACCTTCATAGACATCAGAGATTTGGTCCCAGATGAGCTTCAAATTGCCAAGATGCATAATTCACCCGAATTGATCTCTGGATAGGCAGGAGCAGATGATATCCTTCGCTATGATGTCAAGTTGAGTGTACTTGCGAATATCATCAGCATTTGCCATCTTGCATAGATCAGTAAGACCAATCTCAGTGACGGTCCACAGCTCGCTGTTCCTTGCCATGAGGCGCTTCCTCATCATGGCCTTCCAATTGGGATAGTCATGACCGTCAAAGATAGGGCATGTCACTTTCTTCATACCTGCGGTCGACATAACTAAAACTCCAAGCGGTTAAACCAAAATCACACAGAACAAGGGAGTACCTTGCTTTGATACCAATTGAAAGTGCGTTATATCGACTAGAGGGGGGGTGAATAGGCGATTTTTATGAATTCTTCACTGAGGAATTTGCTGGTGAGGAAATTCCTTAGCGAAGAACTACTTGCAGCGGAATAAGTACTCAGAAGTAAACATAACAGGATACAAACATAGTCATCATGATGAAATGAAGGCTAGCACAGAGTACAGAAAGCGTAAACACAGGATAACAAGATGAAGACGAACAGACTGAAGAAATTGAACTGAGGAATTTGTGAAAGTCTTCAGTCAAAGTCTTCAAGCACAGATATGAACAACATACAACACAATAATGAGGAAATGAAAGAGTTGAGGAAATAGAACCAGTTAGTTGGTGAAGACAATGATTTGGTAAACCAGTTCCAACTGCTGTCTCAGTTGTATGTCTGGTTGGAGCGGCTAAGTATTTAAACTTGAGGACACGCAGTCCCGGACACCCAGTCTCTGAGCCACAACTCAGGACACCCAGTCCTCACCATATTCTCCTTGAACTAAGACCACGCAGGCCTCGTCCAATCACTCGTGGTAAGTCTTCAGGTGACTTCCAAACCTTCACAGACTTGGTCACTCGGCGATCCACAATTCCTCTTGGATGCTCTAGACCTTGACGCCTAACCGTCTGGAAGAAGCACAGTCTTCAAAGGTAACAAGTGTCGGATTTGGTTTTGGGATTTTCCTCACTTAGGGTTTGTGCGGGGTTTGGTTTTGGGATTTTCCTCACTTGATGATTTTCGCTCAAAGTCCTCGAAGGATGGGTTGCTCTCAGATGACAAGTGTCAAGTTCTCTCGGAGCAGCCAACCAACTAGTGGTTGTAGGGGGCGGCTATTTATAGCCTAGGGAGCAGCCCGACATGATAAGACATAAATGCCCTTCAATGATATGACCGTTAGGTGGATAAGATATTTTGGACAGCCGGCGCGCAGCACAACAACGGTCGGAAATTTGACTCTCAAATTCATCAGGACTATCATGTTCCTCACTGTGTAGGCAATTCGCACTGGCGAATTCCTAACTCCTCAGTCAGAGCAAAGTCCTCAGTCACTAGAAGAACTGCGTCTCTGTCACTGAAGAAATTGACTGAACTGTATGAGATTTCCAATGGCTTCACTCGAAGGGATTGGTAGGTGTAGGATTTTGAGTTGAGCATCACATGGAAATTTTTCCTTAGTATTTCCTCGACCCCCTTTAACAGTACGGTGTTTCCTATGACTCAAGAAAGAGAAAATGAAACTACGAAAACAAAAGTCTTCATGCTTCATGTTCCTCAAGTGAATACCAAGTCTTCAAGGTCACACCAATTTCTTCACTTTCAAAGTCTTCAGAAAGTCTTCAGAACATCAAAGTCTTCAGTCGAAGAGCTTCATTTTTAGGGGTCAACTTTCTCTGTAAATATCAAACTCCTCATAGACTTATAGACCTGTGTACACTCACAAACGCATCAGTCACTTAACCTATAAGTCTTCAATACACCAAAATCACTAAGGGGCACTAGATGCACTTACAGTGAGCTCGTACCACTCACGATAGAGCAATACATGGCATAACAAGGTAACCAACAGTAAGAAGACATGTTTATGAAGCTATTCAAGGCAAGAGCAAGTTCATAGGGTGCATGGATCACTAGCAAAACACATGGCAAAACTGAACATAATGTCAACAGACTGACAACAACATTATTTAGCAAGTTTGGAACAAGATAACAACAAGTTACAGCAGGCTATAAATGCAACCAGGGGCATGAATGGATAGAGCATGACATGTATAACAAAACATCCTTAATGAACATCTCCAGATTATGCATGTAATGACTTGTAGCAGCAGGTTTACATAGCAACATGATATAAAAGATTCAGACTAGCAAAACAGCAACAACAAGTACCCTACTTCACGAGCTCAATGCACTCACTACAAGGCTCACAAAAATACATGGATTGCACCACTTTAAAGATGACAAGATGTAGTTCAAAACACATGTAGACATCAAACTCATAGGATGCACACACAAAACGCAATGAAAAAGACAAATCACCAAGTTATAACAGTTTCAGCAGGGTAACATCATATAGCACTCTTGCAACGAGGATTAGGGCATCAAGATGGACACAAACAAGCATGGCCCAATGTAATGAAATTAAGAACATCTCATGATGAAAATTTTGACATATTATTCACGCAAAACGGAGCAGTATGCTAGGAGATATGATGCGATGAACATGGCATAAAATGTTGCAAAAAGGGACTTAGAAGAAATATACCCTCGCGAAAAGTCAACCCGGGACGGAGGCGTTCCGGGACAGAGAGATCCGGGCGTGGGGACGCGTTTGATTCAAAGGATGGGTGGATCTGTCCACCTTCAGATCCGGCGAAGCTCCGGCGAGGTGGCGGCGAACTCCGGCGAGGAGGAGGCCGGAGCAAACGCGCGTGGTCGGAGGGGCGACGGGGACGGCTGGATCCGGACCGGTCCGACCGGATCCGCGGGGGGAGGCGGCGAGCGGAGCAGGCGGTCGGGAGGCAGCGGGCAGCGGCAATTGGGGGCGCGGGCGGCGATGCCCTGGTCGGCGGCGAAGGCGGACGGGCCGCGGGGAGGCGCCCGGGCAGCGGCGGCCGCGGGCGACACCCGGGGCACTGCGGCGGCGGGGCATGCGCTGGTTGGCGGACGGCGGACGGTCGGTGGCCAGTGGGCGCGGCCTCCAGCGAGGGCGCGGCGAGGCGGAGGTGGGCGGCGAGGCGGCGGCAAAGGCCGGCGACGGAGCGGGTGCAGAGGCGCGGGCGGCGGGGCGCGGCCTGGTTTGGGCCCGGCGGGGGCCGGATCTGGGCCCGGTGGGCTGCGGCGGCGGGGGAGAGAGAGAGAGGGATGTGGAAGGAGGCGACTGGCTGAGGGCGGCAGTGCGGACATGTCCGACGGCGGGTTGGACGCGTCTGGCGGTGGGAGGAAGGAGGAGACTAGGGTTAGGGTGGAAATTATCCGCGAATTTTGGGGGAGAATGTGTTTATATAGGTATAGGGAGCTAGGAGACTCCAAATGGGGTGCGTTTTTCACCCACACGATCGTGATCGAACGACCAAGAGCATGTAGGGGGTTTGGATGGGTTATTGGGCCACTTTGGAGGGGTGTTGGCTGCACACAAAGGAGGCCTTTACGGTTACCCGGTTAACCGTTGGAGTATCAAACGGACTCCAAATAGCACGAAACTTGGCAGGCGGTCTATCGGTGGTGTACCAAGGCCGCTTGGAAAATCACGGTCCATTCTAAGAATGTTGAACACCTGCTCACAACAAGAGACAAAAGGGGGACACCGGAGGACATTGGAGTGCTCGATTGCAAAACGGACAACGGGGAAAATGCTCGGATGCATGAGACGAACATGTATGCAAAATGAGATGCACATGATGACATGATAAAATGCAACACGCAAGCAAATGACATGGCAATGATGGTGAATAACTGGAAGACACCTGGCGCATCAAATCCCGGGCGTTACATACCCATTCACCAACATGAGCTTGATGTCTTCGTTTTGTGTAGCTCCTTGATGATTTGTCCTTCCTTTCCGAATCCTTGCTTCTCCAGGATGTTCTTCATTCATAACGATCATCTCTACTCCTCCTCTCACTTGTTGGTGATTCTTCTCTTCTACTTATTCTCTTGGGTGATTCTTCTCTTCTTTTGTAGGGTGCCGTACACTCATTGGAATAGTATCTGGGTCTCCCACAACTATAGCAATTGCTCTCTCGACTAGAAGAACTTTTGTCATTGTAGGACCTTGACTTGGAGCTTCTCTCTTTGCTTCTATTCTTGTAGAACTTGTTGAAGTTCTTCACCATTAAGCTCAATCCTTCATTGAAGGTTTATTTCTCACTTGATGATGTGGGGGCTTCACATGAGGCTTTGTAAGCACCACTTGACTTGTTATGTAGTTCCTCCTTATCCTTGAGTGACATCTCATGAGCAACAATTCTTCCAATGACTTCCGTTCGCTTGAGATCTTTGTAATTGGGCATCATTTGGATCAATCACTACAGGAATCTGCTAATTTGCCATCTGCCACGGCGGATGGCAAAGGCATGGATGGCGGACGGCAAAGACCTTTGCCGTCAGCCTCGGACGGCAAAAGGTGACGGCAAAGTAGGGGACGGCTAAGAGCTGCGTTGCCGTCTGCTTCAGGCAGCTGACGGCAAATGGGCCTTTGCCATCAGCAGCGGACGGCAAAGAAGATGGACGGCAATAAATGCGCTGTTACTTCGTTAGGTGGTTAACGGCAGGCCTTTGCTTTCTTTGCCATCAGCCTGTTCTTTGCCGTCCGCTTTCAGGAAGCTTATGGCAAAGAGCTTCTTTGTCGTCCGCTAGCTGACGGCAAAGAGCTGGCAGATGGCAAAGTAGCTGATTCCAGTAGTGAATGTGCACACGCTATCATATTTTCCGTCCAAAGATCTTAGGATCTTCTTGATGATGAATTTGTCGGTCATCTCTTCACTTCCTAAGACGGCAATCTCATTTGTGATAAGAGCAAGCCTAGAGTACATTTCAGCGACACCTTCACCATCCTTCATTTTGAGCTTGTCAAGTTGAATTTGAAGCATATCCAACTTGGATTCCTTGACGGAGTCGGTACCTTCATGCATATCAATCAAAGTATCCCAAATTTCCTTTGCGTTCTCAAGATGGCTGATTTTGTTGAGTTCTTCGGGGCACAATCCGTCAAAGAGGATATCACAACCTTGAGCGTTGTACTGCAGCATCTTCAACTCTTCCGCGCTAGCTTCACGGTTCGATTCTCTCCCATCAAAGAATTCACCTAGCAAGCCAATACACACAATAGTCCAAATGACGAGTGTTGGTGTCAAAACCGGCGGATCTCGGGTAGGGCGTCCCGAACTGTGCGTCTAGGTGGATGGTAACAGGAGACAAGGGACACGATGTTTTTACCCAGGTTCAGGCCCTCTCGATGGAGGTAAAACCCTACTTCTTGATTTATATTGATGATATGGGTAGTACAAGAGTAGATCTACCACGAGATCAGAGAGGCTAAACCCTAGAAGCTAGCCTATGGTATGATTGTTGTTCGTCCTACGAACTAAAACCCTCCGGTTTATATAGGCACCGAAGAGGGTTAGGGTTACACAGAGTTGGTTACAATGGTAGGAGATCTACATATCCGTATCGCCGAGCTTGCCTTCCACGCCAAGGAAAGTCCCATCCGGACATGAGTCCGGCCAAAGGCTATAGTCCGGCCATCCGGACACACCCTAATCCAGGACCCTCAGTAGCCCCTGAACCAGGCATCAATGACGACGAGTCCGGCGCGCATATTGTCTTCGGCATTGCAAGGCAGGTTCCTCCTCCGAATACTTCATAGAAGATTTTGAACACAAGGATAGTGTCCGGCTCTGCAAAATAAGTTCCACATACCACCGTAGAGAGAATAATATTTACACAACTTCAATCTGCTGACGTATTCCATGGCGCGGCATCACACCACGGACAAGCCTTTATTCGAATCGTTTTTACTGTCCCCCCTCAGCATGTTTAGCGAGGCGGTTTCCTTGGCACGTCTTGTCAAAGCAGAGATCGTGTCCCCTTATTCCGGGATTCTCAATAATATGGTCGTGGGTAACCCAACCGCGCCATTGATTATGGTGCTTGGGAGATAAGCGAGTTTTACCAGGCTGGTGGGGACGCATAGCTCCACCCATCCATATAAGGGGATAAGGATCCACATTTTTACCTACGACTTCTTGCTCCTTTGCTTATCCATTTCCGCTCACTCGAGCTCTAGTGCCCATGTCCGCACATCTCGCCTCAACCTTCCCCAGCCATGTCCAGAGCGGGAGGCAAGTGGATGGCCTCCTCCATCACGAAGGGGCACATCAAGAGGCTGCGGAAGGCCGGATACTTGTCCAGCAACATCGTGCATCGGCTCCCCAACAAGGGGCAGCTCATCCCCAACCCCGGGCCCCATGAGAGGGTGGTGTTCCTCACCCACTTCCTCCGCGGACTAGGTTTTCCACTTCACCCATTTGTCCGGGGGCTCATGTTCTACTACGGCCTGGATTTCCACGATCTGGCCCCGAATTTCGTCCTCAACATCTCGGCGTTTATCATCGTGTGCGAGGCCTTCCTCGGCATCCAACCCCTCTTCGGCTTATGGCTGAAGACCTTCAATGTCAAGCCGAAGGTAGTGGGCGGCGGCCAAGCGGAGTGCGGAGGAGCCATGGTGGGCAAGATGCCCAACTCTTATGGCTTGAGGGCTCCTTCGTGGAGACCATAAAGGGATGGCAATCGGGGTGGTTGTACATCACCGAGCCGCGTGACCCTAAATGGGTGGCGGCCCCCGAATTCCGATCTGGCTTCCCTACACGGTTAACCTCTTGGAAAGAGACGGGCTTGACATGGGGTAATTCGAAAGAGCTGACCGGACTCCAATCCTTCGTCAAAACCTTGGTGAACAAGAAGCTCAAGCTTGTCAACGTAGTCCACGTCATGCTCATCCGCCGGATCCTCCCGTGCCAACAACGGGCCTTCAGCTTGTGGGAGTTTGATCTGGCACAGCACCAAACCTTGAGCAGGCTCTTCGACACTACGTCGAAGATGCCTGGAATGTGCTGTTCAAGGGCGCCGAGGCTCCCGCACCCGCTACCGAAGATCACGGATTCAGCTCGCAGCATGAAGCCGGCAAGGTAAGCTATTTTACCCTTTACAGGGCACTTGTTTTCCATAGTTTGACTCTATGCGGGATCTAAACTCCCTTACCTTTGACAGGCCTGGCAAAAGATGTCCGGGCAGGTTAACTGTCCAGCTCCCTTGCCAGAAGACCCAGCGGACGCCCAATTGACGGGGCTGTTGGTTCCAGCTCCTTACGTGGTGACAGAGAAGAAGGCCAAGAAGAAGGCCACGGGGACTCGAAGGAGTTCCCGGCGCTAATTGTTGTCGGACTCATCGTCTGATGACTCCGAGGCGGACTCGTCGCGCGAAGACGAGGAGGAGGAAAAAGAGGCCTCTCCCCCAGCGGGGGAAGAGAAGAAAAGGAAGGCCTCCCCAACTGGGGAGGCCGGAGGGTCCAAGAAGGGAAGGAACCTTCCCCCGGACTACTCCACGAACGCCGACGACGGTGAAGAGGAGTGGCCACTGAGGGCTAAGCCCCTGGCAAAATCGTAAGTGTCCGGATACCAAAACAACTCATGGCGTTTCATTTGTCGCACAAAATCTCCTAATGCCGAATACAACCCTGCAGCCCACCCAAGGACGGGCTCGACACTTCAACGAGCGGCTCCCTGGCTTCGTCGGACGTGAATAGCACTTCACTTCCGGCCGCGTCCCCTCCTCGCGCTGCGGATGACACCGAGGTGGGGTCCCAAAAGGGGCCCAACCAGGAGGAGGGGGTGCCGTAGGCGCCGCACGGCAACCTCCTGGACTCTGGCACAAGGGGGATCAAACCCCAAAGGGCTAAAAGTCTGGCCCTGGGCCGGACTCCGCACCGGAACCTTCAGTGGTTCTGGAGTCCGGCAGGCGTCCCCTTCGTATGAAGGGCGAGACTGCGACACCGGTGACCTCCGTCCAACCGGAGGCACCGGATAATTTGCTGGAGGCGCTTAACGGCGCCTCCATCGACGAGGAGCACCGCACTGTTATGAGTGTGGTGATTCAGAAAGTTCAGTCCGCCAAGAGCGGGCTGACTGAAGCTTGTGCCAGCCTTCTAACAGGCTTTGTGGTATGTATTTAAGATATGTAAAAATATTACCGCATAGACAGTAGCCCCCGATGCTCAGTTTGGTGTTCGGAAAGAAAAGCTGAACTGAGGATCTAAAAAGATGTACTTAGGAGTCTAACATAAGTATGTCAATATGGGGAATGCAGGTTGCACTACTGACCTCTGCCGCACTGATTGCGGAGGTCAATGCATTGAAGCAGAGCCTCGAGCGATCCGAGAACAAGCTCAGCCTTGCCAAAAAGCAGCTCGAGGACAAGGAAGGTATGTAATACCTTACGGAAATATATAAAAGATGTGGTTGCAAAAAATGACAGGAATAACGTGTGTATTGCAGGGGCCACGAACGAGGTGGCGACCCTGAAGGAAGCGGTGTCCAAGGCCGAAAGCAATGCGGCCGCGGAGCGCACTGAGCGAGAGAAACAGGAGGCGCGGGTGGCGGAGGTGCGGCAAGAGCTCCAGGTTCTCGTGGAAAAACATGAGAGTTTGGAGCATGACTCAAGGACTCGAGAGTCCGAGCTCGCCTCGGCCCTTGAGAGCGCCAAAGCCGCTAAGGCCGAAGCCCAAAAAGCCCTTCAGGAAATTGAGGCGATGAAGAAGATAGCAGCGGGTAAGGCATTCTTCATGCAAAGCAAGCACATGAAAGTGAATTACTTGTTACTTACCTGAATCCGGAGCTCTCCAGGAGCATTCGTAGATCTGCCCCACAGTGTGTCCGACGCTGCCGCATTCTACCTGGCTGAGGAGTGGAGCTCGACAGAGAAGGTGTTCTGGTCTCAGTATGCTGAGGCTGGACACCCGATGCCCTTGAGCGACCAGCTGAAGCAGTTGGTCGAGCTCCATAAGGTGGCCGAACAGGCCATGAAGGGCCTCATAGTTCGGCTGTGGCCTAAGGAAGCCATGCCTGGGAGCTACTTCGGGTTGGTGAGGCGGTTGGTGGACGCATGTCCATGGATTGAAGTCGTCAAGCGCTCCGTCTGCATCGAAGGTGCCCGTAGGGCCCTTGCCCGTGCTAAAGTGCACTGGGGCAAGATGGGCGCTGAGAAGCTTGTGACGGACGCTCCACCGCCGGGCAGGGAGTATCGCAAGCCCGAGATGTACTATCAGGGCGTCCTGAAGGGTGCCCGCCTTATAGCGGGCGAATGCTCCAAAGAAGTAATTTTTGAGTAAACTCGCATTTGTTATCCTGTACGCTTGAAAACTTGTTCATATGTGCTAAGCAACGCTTGTGAATTTAAAATATTACCTTCTGTGCGGCCGTTTATTAAATTTGAGAGATGGCGAGTCGTCGGCTTCTGTCCCCCATGCCATGATGTAAGTGCATCTAGTGCCCCTTAGAGATTTTGGTGTATTGAAGACTTATAGGTTAAGTAACTGATGCGTTTGTGAGTGTACACAGGTCTATAAGTCTATGAGGGGTTTGATATTTACAGAGAAAGTCGACCCCTAAAAATGAAGTTCTTCAACTGAAGACTTTGATATTCTGAAGACCTTCTGAAGACTTTGAAAGTGAAGAAATTGGTGTGACCTTGAAGACTTGATATTCATTCGAGGAATATGAAGCGTGAAGACTTTTGTTTTCGTAGTATCATTTTCTATTTGTTGAGTCATAGGAAACACCGTACTGTTAAAGGGGGTCGAGGAAATACTAAGGAAAAATTTCCATGTGATGCTCAACTCAAAATCCTACACCTACCAATCCCTTCGAGTGAAGCCATTGGAAATCTCATACAGTTCAGTCAAATTCATCAGTGACAGAGACGCAGTTCTTCTGTTCACTCAGGACTTTGCTCTGACTGAGGAGTTAGGAATTCGCCAGTGCGAATTGCCTACACAATGAGGAACATGATAGCCCTGAGGAATTTGAGAGTCAAATTTCCGACCGTTGCTGTGCTACGCGCCGGCTGTCCCAAAATATCTTATCCACCTAACGGTCATATCATTGAAGGGCATTTATGTCTTATCATGTCGGGCTGCTCCCTAGGCTATAAATAGCCGCCCCCTACAACCACTAGCTGGTTGGCTGCTCCGAGAGAACTTGACACTTGTCATCTGAGAGCAACCCATCCTCCGAGGACTTTGAGCGAAAATCATCAAGTGAGGAAAATCCCAAAACCAAACCCCCACAAACCCAAAGTGATTGAGCATCACTGAAGAAATTGATCCTGCGTGGATCCGAAGCTTGTTACCTCTGAAGACTGTGCTTCTTCCAGACGGTTAGGCGTCAAGGTCTAGAGCATCCAAGAGGAATTGTGGATCGCCGAGTGACCAAGTCTGTGAAGGTTTGGAAGTCACCTGAAGACTTACCACGAGTGATTGGACGAGGCCTGCGTGGTCTTAGTTCAAGGAGAATACGGTGAGGACTGGGTGTCCTGAGTTGCGGCTCAGAGACTAGGTGTCCGGGACTGTGTGTCCTCGAGTTTAAATACTCAGCCGCTCCAACCAGACGTACAACTGAGACAGCAGTTGGAACTGGTTTACCAAATCATTGTCTTCACCAACTGACTGGTTCTATTTCCTCAACTCTTTCATTTCCTCATTACTGTGTTCAATGTTGTTCATATCTGTGCTTGAAGACTTTGACTGAAGACTTTCACAAATTCCTCAGTTCAATTTCTTCAGTCTGTTTGTCTTCATCTTGCTATCCTGTGTTTACGCTTTCCGTACTCTGTGTTAGTCTTCATTTCATCATGATGACTATGTTTGTATCCTGTTATGTTTACTTCTGAGTACATATTCCGCTGCAAGTAGTTCTTCGCTAAGGAATTTCCTCACCAGCAAATTCCTCAGTGAAGAATTCATAAAAATCGCCTATTCACCCCCCCTCTAGTCGATATAACGCACTTTCAATTGGTATCAGAGCAAGGTACTCCCTTGTTCTATGTGATTTTGGTTTAACCGCCTGGAGTTTTAGTTATGTCGACCGCAGGTATGATCAAGGTCTCGGCTGGTGTCCTACCTTTGATGGAACGGACTACCCCTACTGGAAGAACAAGATGCGAATGCATCTTGAGGCAATTGATAATGATCTCTGGTATGTTGTGGAAAATGGTGTCCCCTCTGTCACTCCCACACTGAACGCTACCGATGTGAAGAGATTCAAACAACTCGACTCTCAAGTGAAGAATATCATATGTGGTCATCTGAGCAAAGGACAGTATGGAAGAGTGAGTGCTTTGGAAACTGCTAAGCTTATCTGGGATAGGCTGTCCAAAGTAAAGGAAGGAGTTTCAACTCAGCGTGACTCTCGAGTCGATGTTCTTCGGAATCTCTTCAACCGCTTCAAAAGACTCGACAATGAGAATGTCCAACAAACCTTTGATCGCCTCACTGACATCTCAAATGAGCTTCAAGCCCTCGGTGCCACTGACATCACTGACCATGAAGTTGTGAAGAAACTGCTGAGATCGCTTGATTCCTCATTTAATACTCTGGGACTGATGATACAAGAACGTGCTGACTACAAGTCGCTTGATCCTGCTGATATCCTCGAAAGGCTAAACACTCACGAGTTCCAGCTTGCTGAAAAGAGAGATCTATATGGCTCAAACTATGGCAAACCACGTGCCCTGAAGGCTAAGGTTGTGTCTGACTCTGAATGTGAGGATTCTGGTAGTAGCCTTGGTGATCCTGAAGAACTGAGCCAGGATCTAGCACTGCTTGTGAAGAAATTCCAGAAATTCACAAGACGTGGTCGCTTTGGAAAATCCTCAAGAGGAAATGATTCCTCATCCAGTGACTATAAGAGAAGACTTTGCCACAAATGCAAGAAGCCTGGTCACTTTATTCAAGATTGTCCTTAGTGGGAAAAGGAAATGAAGAAGAAGAAATACAAGGATTACAGTTCTGATGATGCGAAAAAGAAGAAGAAATCGTCAAAATCTTCGTCATCGAAATCCTCGAAGTCCTCATCTCACAAGAAGGGCAGCTCCAAGAAGGCTCGGGCATTCATTGGCAAGGAAATGGACTCTGAAGCTGAATCTGAGGAAAATGATGAAGAGGAGGAGTCTGAAGAATCTGAGTCTGGTGTGGCAAGTCTGGCCGTTGCTACTGCTTTCGTCAGCAAGTCCATCTTCAACACTGAAGAAACTGACTCCACCGACAAGCCTGATGAAGATAATGATGGCTACGCTCCCACCTATTGCTTCATGGCAAAAGGAGCTAAGGTACTCAAATACAACTCCTCTGACTCTAGTGAAAATGAATCTGATGAGGATCTCAAGCCCAGCTACTCTAAACTTGCTAAAATTGCTGTGAAACAACAACGGGCTCTTGAAAAGGTTCAAAACATGCTAGATAAAAGCGATGATATGTTGGGTGAAGAAATGGATCGCACTAAAGCCTTGACTGAAAATCTTCAAAGACTTCAGTCTAGGTATGATAACCTTCAAGGTCATCATAACTCTCTCTTGTCTGATCATGAGAAACTTTCTTATGAATTTCTTCAAGAAAAGCAAGATCATGAGAAGCTTTCTCTTGAAGCTCTTCAAAGAAAGGAAGATCTTGAAAAGCTAAGAGTGTGTTATGAAGATCTTCAGAAGGAGCGCGATTCATTACTAGCTCAACAAATCAGCGCTTCTCGGGAAGAATTTGTTCCTCCATGCTTAAAGTGCATTGAACGTGAATCTGCTAATTCTTCACCTGAATGTTCAAATGCTTCAAATGTTACAAATTCTTCATCTGCCTCTGCTATCACTAATTCCTCATCTGAGGACATTGCTAGTATCACTGACAATGCAGGGCTGAAGGAATTGTACATGACAGGCATGTACAAAAGCCTCAAAGGGCATCAGACACTTTGTGATGTGCTCAAAAGGCAGATCCTCAACAGAAATCCTAGGAATGAGGGTATTGCCTTTGAGAGGAAACTCAATGCCGATGGAACATATTGGAAGCCTGAGCAGTACCCCAAAACATCATGGGTTGCTGCAAAGGGACCTCCAGTTGATCCATCTAATTTATCTGGCTTTACATGTGAATCTTCTCATTCTTCTGATGAGTCAATTGACTCCAACTATAAACTGTTCAAAAATCAGAATGGTGAAGTATTTGCTAGATATGTTGGCACTAACTGCAGGAACGGTTCCCCCATGAAGAAAATCTGGGTTCCCAAAAGCTGTGTTGAAAGTCTTCAGGTGAATGTCCTCATGACACCACCTGTGAAGAACAGGAACCCCAGATCAAATTCTTCACATGGATCAAATTCCTCAACTGGATCAAAGTCCTCATATGATTATCATCGTGCTAACAACTCTGTCTCGCAGGATAGAGCTAAGGGCTATGAATATGTGCATTATTCTTCAAACCATTATGTTCATAAGTCCTCGAAGAATTACTCTGCTTATTCATATGCTTACCCTAACCCCTCCTATGCTAAGCGAAATGGTTTGGCATCTTTGCCACCTTTCTCACATGGTGCTCGCAGAATGATGAACTCTTTGCCACCCCTCCAGATGTGGGTGGTGAAGAAAAGGAACTAATCTCTTCTACAGGGTCAGGTCTCCAGACGTGCCTTAACGTCTGAAGAATTTGCTGGGGACCTGACAAAAATGCCTGAAAGGACGCAGGCGAATCATGATGAAATGAACTTTCATTTCACACGTCCTCATACTGCTATATCTGTTTACCGCTTGATGAAATTCATCTGATGAACTTGATATCATATTCTTCACTGATGAAGCATATGAGATTGTAAGCTACACTAATTCATCTGCAGGATGATCAACCCAAAACCACTGAATGGGTCCTCGATAGTGGATGTACAAATCACATGACTGGTGACAAGAATCTATTGATGGATGCTCCCTTATCACCGTCACCTCTGAAGAATATCATCTTTGCTGACAAAGGAAAAAGTCAGGTATTGGGTCTTGCTAAGGTTGCTATCTCTAAGGATAAGCACATGGACAAAGTCATGCTTGTTGAGTCCTTAGGATACAATCTCATGTCAGTCTCAATGCTTTGTGATCTTGATATGGTTGTTGTCTTCGGCAAATATCGCTGTGTTGTGATTATGGAAGCTGACAATTCCAAACTCTTCGAAGGCTTTAGGAGAGGAGATCTGTATATTGTTGATTTCTCTACAGGACCACAACCAGCCATGTGTCTACTTGCAAAAGCTTCAGAAGGCTGGCTATGGCATCGACGACTTGGTCATGCAGGCGTGAGGAATTTGAACACGCTTGCGAAGAAGAAGCATATCATTGGCATTGAGAATGTCAAATTCCTCAAGGATAACTTATGTGGAGCATGTGAAGCTGGAAAAATGACCAAGGCCAAGCATCCAGCAAAGACTATCATGACCACTACCCGTCCATTCGAATTGCTTCACATGGACCTCTTCGGACCTAATCATTATTCAGCAGTCACTAATGATGCATCTTTATATGGTTTTGTCATTGTTGATGATTATTCTCGATATACATGGGTACACATTGTTACTTACAAACATGAAGTGCAGGAAGTCTTCAAACGATTTTCCTCGAGGGCTTCAACCAACTTTGGTGTGAAGATCAAGCATATCAGAAGTGACAATGGAACTGAGTTCAAGAATTCTGGTCTTGATGCCTATCTTGATGAACTTGGTATTACTCATGAGTTATCTGCTCCCTATACTCCTCAGAAGAATGGCGTCGTGGAGCGCAAGAACAGAACTCTTGTTGAGATGGCTCGGACTATGCTTGATGAATACAAAACGCCTCAGCGTTTTTGGATTGATGCAATTGATACTGCCTGCCACATCATCAACAGAGTATATCTTCACAAATTCTTCAAGAAGACTGCCTATGAACTCCTCACTGACAAGAAACCCAATGTGAGTTATTTCAAAGTCTTCGGTGCTAAATGTTGGATTAGACATCCTCACCACAACTCTAAATTTGCACCGAAAGCACATGAAGATTTTATGCTTGGTTACGGAAAGGACTCGCACACCTACAGAGTCTTCAACATTGTTCTTCACAAGATTGTTGACACTGTAGATGTGCGATTCGATGAAACTAATGGCTCACAAAGAGAGCACCTACCTTCTGTGTTAGATGAACCAGCACCTGAGGATGCTATCAAGCTCAAGGCAACTGAGGATGTCATTCCTACTGAAGAATCTGCTAAAGAATTCATTCCTGTTCATGAAGAACGTCGAGCTGATGCACCTGAAGAACATGATGAGGAAAATGGTGTTGAAGAAAATGCTGATCAAAATCCTCAGCGACAGCCAACTCATCCACGCGTTGCAAAAGAAGTGCAAGTGGAAAAGATCATCAATGACATTAGCGCACCAGGTCCTCTCACACGCTCAAAAGCCTCACACTTATCTAACTTTTGTGGGCACTATGCTTTTGTCTCTATCTCAGAGCCCACTAAGGTAGATGAAGCATTTCTGGAGCCGGAGTGGATTCAGGCTATGCAAGAAGAATTACATCAGTTCGAGCTGAACAATGTCTGGGAATTGGTCAATCGCCCAGATCCTCGCAAGCATAATATCATTGGCACAAAGTGGATCTACCGCAACAAGCAAGATGAAAATGGGCTTGTGGTGAGGAATAAGGCACGACTAGTAGCTCAAGGCTACACACAGGTTGAAGTAATTGATTTTGATGAAACTTTTGCACCTGTTGCTAGACTTGAGGCTATTCGCATTTTACTTGCCTATGATAACCATCATGATATCATCTTATATCAAATGGATGTGAAAAGTGCATTCCTCAATAGTAAGCTTGAGGAAGAAGTATATGTTGCTCAACCCCCAGGTTTTGAAGATCCCAAGAATCCTGACAAAGTCTTCAAACTCAATAAGGCCCTCTATGGCCTCAAGCAAGCCCCTCGGGCGTGGTATGATACATTGAAGGAATTCTTCGTGAAGAATGGCTTCACACCCGATTCACTCGACCCTACTCTTTTTACTAAATCATATGATGGTGAACTGTTTGTGTGCCAAATATATGTTGATGATATTATCTTTGGCTGTACTAACCAACGATATAGTGATGAATTTGCCTATATGATGAGTGAAGAATATCAAATGTCTATGATGGGAGAGTTGAAATTCTTCTTAGGTCTTCAAATTCGTCAGCAGCGCATTGGCATATTCATATCTCAGGAGAAATACCTCAAAGATGTACTGAGGAAATTCGGCATGCAAGATTGCAAAGGCGTCAAAATTCCTATGCCCACAAATGGCCATCTATGCACTGATGAAAATGGTATTGACTTCAATCACAAGGTATACCGCTCCATGATTGGTTCTTTATTGTACCTATGTGCATCTAGGCCAGATATAATGCTTAGTGTTTGCATGTGTGCCCGATTTCAAGCTCCACCGAAGGAATCACACCATAAGGCTGTGAAGCATATTCTTCGATATCTAGCTCACACACCAACACTAGGATTATGGTACCCCAAGGGCTCTGCTTTTGATCTCATTGGATATTCTGACTCTGACTATGCTGGTGATCGTGTGGACCGCAAGTCAACATCTGGCACTTGTCATTTCCTCAGATGATCTTTGGTCTGTTGGTCCTCGAAGAAACAGAACTACGTATCATTGTCTACTGCTGAAGCTGAATACATTGCTGCTGGCTCATGCTGTGCTCAACTGCTTTGGATGAAGCAAACCCTCAAGGACTATGGCGTCAACGTGAAGAATGTGCCTCTCCTCTGCGACAATGAGAGTGCCATCAAGATTGCTCACAACCCAGTTCAGCACTCGAAGACTAAGCACATCCAGATTCGTCATCATTTTCTTCGTCATCATGTGTTGAAGGGCGATATCTCCATCGAGCATGTGAAGACTGAAGAACAGCTAGCTGATATCTTCACTAAGCCCTTGGATGAGAAGAGATTTAGCAAGTTGTGGTGTGAGCTAAATATCTTAGAATCTTCGAATGTTCTTTGAAAAGGACACACATCCTAACCCTTATGCAGAATTGATGACTTAGATGTGCAACACATGAAGAAACGTTTTTCTTCAATCAATGAAGAATAACACTCTAAGTGTGAAGAAATTAATGAAGAATTTGATTCTCAGAACCCTACGACAATTGTACGCGGTGTCTGAAATCATCATTCTTATACGGTGGGTTACGCCACCACAAAAGTTGAAAATCTTCAAATTTGAGTTTTTCCTTATTTTTGAAATTCTCCAGTTTTACAAATTCTTCAACTTTGCAAAATCTTCACTGTTCCCGTCGTTTTTCTTCATTGGCTATATATATATATATATATATATATATATATATATATATATATATATATATATATATATATATATATATATATGTGAGTTTATGTCCTCTACAACATTCACTTATTGCTATTTCTTCAAGTTGCGATTTCTGCTAAGTGAATGTGATCGGACCCTTTCCCCTCTATGCTATACTCAACCCAATCTATTAACAAATTCTTCATGTGCGTTCTGATTGAAACTCGTTCAAAGTCTTCACTGTGTCCTTGTCAGCTGAAGAAATTGCAAACGAAATTTTAAAACAAATCTTATCCAGATTTTTGGTTTTACCGCTCAAACCGTTCCACATCCCACGATACATTAGTTTATTCACCCACGATCTTACACGATCTCATCTGCTCAGTACGTGGGTGTCACATGTCGCATGAAGAAGAAAGGGCAGGGGCATGTTCGTCCCAAAATCTTTGGGCGAATAGTTTTTACCGTGGTTATAAATACCCCTCTCCCTTCCTTACTTCATTTACTCCGCTCGGTCGCTGTCTCTCTCTCGAGCTCTCCTCAAACCCTAGCGCCGCCGCTACTCCATCGCCGTCGGTGAGGAAGAGCTTCACTGCCTTGACCTCGTCGCCGTCGTACTCGCGCCGGCTGCGGAAATCTTCACTCCGCCGCCGCCGTAGCTGCCTCCCTCTGCCAAGTTAGAGCGTGGGAGATCTAACGTGACGAACTTCACCACAGTTCATCTCTGTTCGTCGTGTTCTTAAGTTCGGGTAATTAAAAGTCACTTTTATTACTCGCTTTGATTCTCAAACCTTTCTGAAAATCTTCAAAGGTATTTTATTCTTCAAATCTTCACATATGAACACCTCACACACTGTATGCTCTTGATTTATCTCTCTAAGCACTCATTTCTTCAAGATTCCTCAATTGTGCGGATTTTCAATCTGTACAACTCTGGAACCTAAGACAAAACTCTTAGTGAAATTCCTCAAGGCTCAACTGGTCAAATACCTCAAAACTTCTCTTTTTCGAAAAATCTTCTAAGAACGCATATGACCTCTCCAAATTCCTCGCACCTACACTCTGTTCACAGGTACTCATGTCCGCTGCTGAATCACTAGGTTCTCATCAACTTAACTCATTTGCAGCGTTCCTCGAAGAAAAACTGCATACTTCTTCAGAGTGTTCTATTGTTCAAATTCCTCATCTGAAGAAAATGGCAGAAGGCAAGAGACCGCAGAAGGGAGGAAAGAAACCGGAGGTCATGACTACCTTCGAGATCCCTGATGAAATATACAAAGACTATTGCACACCTGATGAAGCCAAGTTTGGCAAGGAGAACAAAAATCAGCGCAAAGTGCGCATCCAGAGGATAGAACGAAGATGGGCACGAGAATGGAGGGAATATCGCTATGTTACTCCCAAGTACATGAAGAAATTTGCCTTAAACCCTCCGTGCCCAAGAGCTCCATTGGCACCTGGCCAAGTCGCTGATCCCACCAGCATCAAGCGTGGTGAAGACTTTCCTGAAGAATGGTCCAGGCGCCAAGCCAAATTGGCAAGACAGGCCAAGGAGGCAGTGAGGAAATTCAATGAGGATTCTGCTGCTGCTGCTGCCGCTGAGACCTCGGTCAAGCCGAGGAAATCAATGCCGAAGAAGCCTGCTCGCAAGCCAAGTGCTTCACCATCAGCGCCCTCATGGCCCAGTTCCTCAGCCGCGCCCTCACGACAAATTCCTCAGACTGTTGCTGCTCCCTCAAAATCCTCAGCAGCTCCCTCCATGTCCTCAACTCCAGTGCATCGGGCTACTTGTCAAAGGACTCAGGGTTTCTCGATTGCTTCTGGTGTCTCAGCAAGTTCCTCAGCTGCACCAATGTCCTCATCAGGCCCCACTCTGCTGAAGACAAAAGCAACAGCTGGACGCAGTCCTCGGCCAAGTCCAAGAAAGAAATAGGTTGCCTTCAACGTGCCCTCTGATGGCGAAGCCTCTGATGAAGAACTTGCAGAAATCATCAGAGACAGACTAACAAAGGCCGCTAGAGCCAAAGGAACAACTGTGCCTCTGCTTTTGGATCCGAAGAAGATCCTTGATTTCATCGACTTATGGCATCAGGATCCAAACACTCCCATGCCTGATCTGCCTCTGACTCCTGGTCAAAGTCATATGCTGAACCATTTCATTGCTGAAGAGAAATGGAAATTTGAAAAGGCTCGTGAGATAAAGAGAGCACAAGCCAAAAAGGAGAAGCTTCTGAAGAAGAACATCGTCAACCTAACTCCTGAAGAACTTCTCAAAGCTCAATCTGAAATCCAAGCCCTCAGCAAGGATTTCGATGCTTACAATACTGATTGGCAAGGAGCCAAGGTGAGATTCGTCAATTTGACGAAGAAAATGACAACTGTTGCAGCCCCATCGCAACAAGAAAATCCTCAGGCTGCAGACTCTGCTCAGCCTGCTGAAGAACATGCCAGCACTGCTGATGACTTTCAGCCTGCTGATGAGAATACAAGTTCCAGGGCTGATGACTCCATTCCAGCCGCTGAAGAAATCCCCAGGGCATCCACTAGTGGTGCGCCTGAAGAAACTGAAGAGATCAGGGCAACTGCACCAGTTGCGCCTGAAGAAACTGAACCACAGTCCTCAGCTCCTCCTGCGCCAACACCAACTCCAATTCTTCCTTCTGCTTATGAAGTGAAGAAGACAAAGGCTGCAGAGCGAGCTGCAGTGAAGAAGAGGAAGGCATCAGCTGCGTCAAATTCTTCAGCTGCAAAGAAAATGAAGCCGATGACCAGCTCGCTTGAAAATCCTATTGATGTCGTTCCCATTTCCTCCATGTCGTCTAAGGAAATTGTTCCTTATGGAGAAGACTACAAGATCCCAAGCGGATCTGATGAAGAAAATCACTCTGTTGCTACCGCAGAACAGTTTGATGAAGAAATTGAAGTGGAAGCATTCCCTTCACGGCCAATCGTTTCCTCACCCATGCCTCAGTTCACAGCTGAAGAGGCTGGTGTTGAGGAAATTGAAAAAGAAGATGAAGACGTGGATATTGGATGCACTACACTAGTGATGAACGATGACTTTTGGGAAAGTCAGCATCCCAATACTCCTCTCTTCACTCCGATTCAACAAATTCCTCAGTCCCTGGCTACAACTGTTCAAGTAGGCTCTGAAGAAACTCATCCCACATCGTCTGTTCATGAAGAAATTCCAGCCGCTGGTGCTGAAGAACCTGCTGCTGATCCCCAAACTGCACAAGAAGAGGAACCAGAAATTCCTCAGCTTGAAGCACCTGAGATCGCGATTCCTGAGGTTGTGCTGCAAATCACTGACATTCCTCTGCCCAAACCGAAGAATCCATTCTCGAGCAATTAAAAATTCAAGGCTAAAGACTTCTTTTCTGAGCATGTGTTCTTCACTGATTACAATCCATATGACTCTGCTCGCATAAGGAAAAGACGCTTCTGGACTGCTACTCAAGCCAACTTCTATTCCTTAGTGCTCTTTGACAAGGACAAAATCTTCGATCATGAGCATATTCCTCATGTGGATATGGAATCTCTGCCGTGCTTCGAGCCAGTCCTCAGAGTTATTCACGATGCAGGGCTACTGAACTTCTGCACTGATATCTGTGATTGGAATGAAGAACTCATTCTTCAGTTCTATGCCACTTTGCATATCACCGGAGATGCTGAAGACGTCAACTCATGGGTGCTGGATTGGATGACAGAAAACACTCACTACAAGGCACCAGCAACTGAATTGCTTCGTGTCCTTCCTCTTGATCCTCCCCATGAAAGTGCACGTTGCATCTACAATGACCGCAAACTGACTGATCATTATATGCAAGTGCTCATGAGGCCTTTGAAGCCAGGGCAGGCCCTCGAACCAAATTCCTCATCAAGGAACTGTTGTATGTGCCTCGGACTGTCTATCGAATCCTGAAGAAGACAATGAGTCCTATCAAAGGCCACGACTCAAATGATGAAGATGTCGTTGGCATCATGAAGAACATTCTTTTCAACATCATTCATGGCGTTCCCGTCAACTTCCATGATTTCTTCATGAGGACTCTGGCTAATGTTGCAATGTCACCTTTTGAGCTGAAGCCCTATGCGCCTTGGATTATGAGATTCATAAGGGCAAGATTTCACTGAATTACAAGGCTGACACTCTGAACCATGGTAGCTACTTGCCACCCATTGAAGTCCTCAAGCGACCAGTTTCATCATCTGATGATAAGGGCAAGGCAGCTGCTATGATTGATGAAGGCACTCGTCCATTGGATGGTCAATTCCATCTAGCTACATATTACTCCACCAATGACGATTCTGCAACACATGACACTGCCGCAAATACCTCAGCTAAGCAAAAACCTCAAGCAACTGCACCCAGGGTGATGACTGACCGTGAGTTACTCCTCAGTCTTCATCAGAAGGTTGAACGCAATCAGAAATGGGTGAAGCGTCAATTTGCTGCAATTCTTCACAACATGACCTCAACACATAATGCAGTGAAGAAAAATCAGTATTACCTTCATGAAACCCTCAACCGCACCTGGGCTGTTCTCACGCATGTATATTCCGCGGAAGAATTAAAGACTATGGGTCTCCAGGAAGCATTTGACTGGTCTGCACCACCTCCGAAGAAATTCAAGCGAGTCAAAGTTCCTGATCTGGTGGCCAGTTCTTATTCTTCATCACGTGAAACTGATGAACATGAAGATTTGGACGACACTGCGGTAGGCCCTACTTCAACAACCAACCCCGACAACGCTGGCGCTCCTCCATCGACTTGAAAATCTTCAGGGGCGTTAGTCCTCAGTTTCGATCCTTTTGGTCATTTGATGACAAAGGGGGAGAAATCTGAGTTAGTCTTCAAGCAGGTTTATATTATGGGCGTTTTATTAAGTTACAACTCTCGTTCTTCTGAAACTTTTATTGGATCGAGTTGTAATCTTAAATCCGATGGTGCCTTGATACTTTTGGTCGTGCTCTGATGCTTTTGATGCACTGAGCTCTGAAACTTTTGATGTGATATTCCACATGCTTATTCCTCGTTAATATTATTGCACGCATGCTGAATCTCATCAGGCACCATATTTCATCATGCATTTCAAATTCTTCATATTATATATCAAATGCGTCTATGAATTACAAGATATAGGGGGAGATCTCCATGATTCGATTCTTCAAATGTGCATTGCCTCAAAAGCAAATTCCTCACTATGCACATATTCAGGGGGAGTTCTTCTATATCTTGCAATCAAATTCCTCAATATCAGTATTTACACTTCATATGTTTATCCCCGTTGAAAACTTAACGTATGTTGTCATCAATCACCAAAAAGGGGGAGATTGTAAGTGCATCTAGTGCCCCTTAGTGATTTTGGTGTATTGAAGACTTATAGGTTAAGTAACTGATGCGTTTGTGAGTGTACACAAGTCTATAAGTCTATGAGGGGTTTGATATTTACAGAGAAAGTCGACCCCTAAAAATGAAGTTCTTCAACTGAAGACTTTGATATTCTGAAGACCTTCTGAAGACTTCGAAAGTGAAGAAATTGGTGTGACCTTGAAGACTTGATATTCATTCGAGGAATATGAAGTGTGAAGACTTTTGTTTTCGTAGTTTCATTTTCTTGAGTCATAGGAAACACCGTACTGTTAAAGGGGGTCGTGGAAATACTAAGGAAAAATTTCCATGTGATGCTCAACTCAAAATCCTACACCTACCAATCCCTTCGAGTGAAGCCATTGGAAATCTCATACAGTTCAGTCAAATTCGTCAGTGATAGAGACGCAGTTCTTCTGTTCACTGAGGACTTTGCTCTGACTGAGGAGTTAGGAATTCTCCAGTGCGAATTGCCTACACAATGAGGAACATGATAGCCCTGAGGAATTTGAGAGTCAAATTTCCGACCGTTGCTGTGCTGCGCGCCGGCTGTCCCAAAATATCTTATCCACCTAACGGTCATATCATTGAAGGGCATTTATGTCTTATCATGTCGGGCTGCTCCCTAGGCTATAAATAGCCGCCCCCTACAACCACTAGCTGGTTGGCTGCTCCGAGAGAACTTGACACTTGTCATCTGAGAGCAACCCATCCTCCGAGGACTTTGAGCGAAAATCATCAAGTGAGGAAAATCCCAAAACCAAACCCCCACAAACCCAAAGTGATTGAGCATCACTGAAGAAATCGATCCTGCGTGGATCCGACGCTTGTTACCTTTGAAGACTGTGCTTCTTCCAGATGGTTAGGCGTCAAGGTCTAGAGCATCCAAGAGGAATTGTGGATCGCCGAGTGACCAAGTCTGTGAAGGTTGGGAAGTCACCTAAAGACTTACCACGAGTGATTGGACGAGGCCTGCGTGGTCTTAGTTCAAGGAGAATACGGTGAGGACTGGGTGTCCTGAGTTGCGGCTCAGATACTAGGTGTCCGGGACTGTGTGTCCTCGAGTTTAAATACTCAGCTGCTCCAACCAGACGTACAACTGAGACAGCAGTTGGAACTGGTTTACCAAATCATTGTCTTCACCAACTGACTGGTTCTATTTCCTCAACTCTTTCATTTCCTCATTACTGTGTTCAATGTTGTTCATATCTGTGCTTGAAGACTTTGACTGAAGACTTTCACAAATTCCTCAGTTCAATTTCTTCAGTCTGTTTGTCTTCATCTTGCTATCCTGTGTTTACGCTTTCCGTACTCTGTGTTAGTCTTCATTTCATCATGATGACTATGTTTGTATCCTGTTATGTTTACTTCTGAGTACATATTCCGCTGCAAGTAGTTCTTCGCTAAGGAATTTCCTCACCAGCAAATTCCTCAGTGAAGAATTCATAAAAATCGCCTATTCACCCCCCCCCCCTCTAGTTGATATAACGCACTTTCACATGAGTGCTGGGGTGTTCGGGATAAACTTGAGCGCCCCTTTTCCCATTCTTGGGTCCTTCGAGGGAGGCGCTCAACACAACGAACGAGGCAACCAGACTATAATGCTTGAACACTCTCACTTAGCCATAGAATTCTATAATTTTAAATTTCGGCGAAGCCCCTAGTATTCGGAAGACCGAGTTCGGGGCGCTATCCACGCCTAGGCCGGACAAAGCCGACTCCTCGCTCTAAGCGGCATAAGTCTTTAGGGACTCGAAAAACTCTCGAACAGCGACCGGCTCTCGCCCTATCATGACGGTTAGTTTTAGCTTTCTCCACTGAGGTGCTTAACCCAGCTCAACCGGGGCACAATCGCAGTGGTTCTCCCAGCGCTACCTTAGCCGATATAACAGAACGTAAGGTACCAAAACATGGGAGCCGGACAAACCCAACTATTGACCCAAGACATGATTCGGAGCCGATGCATATAATGCTATAAGTTCGGGGTGCCGCACTTGTGAAAGTGTTTGGACTTATCACACCATATTTTGGGGTACTTAAGCCCCTGGTGTATTTGGCCGTACCAAAGCGTATGAATGCAACATGTCATGAGTGAACATATATAGATAAGAAAAGGAATGCAATAAATGGCAAAAGTTGTGCATTGTTTATTAAAAAAGTTGCGGTAAAAGCAGAATGATACAAATAGTGCGATAAGCAAGGGACGGGACTATTTGACATGTCCCCCTCCAGGAGCGAGCTGAGGGATGATATGTAAAACAAGTATACTTCTCGTTATAAAGACCACCTGGACACTCGACGTAGCTTTCTGCTTCACTGGCTATTGCATCGTGTGTTCGGCGGTTCTACTGCCTTCCCAGGATCATACCTAACTCTTCTAATTCTCCCGGGGTTATTCTCGAATTCTTTTCAAGTGTGACGTAAGCATGAATTTCATCAGTCACATGCCTTCTCCAAGATCGATTTCAAATCATTTCATTGTTGGCTCAACCTCTTTGCTTTTCATTCTCCCGGAGTACCTCAGTAATTTTGGTGGTGTTTTCCCGCCGTCATTTGAAGACCGAAGAAGAGTTTCTCCTCTAAATCTTGTTTGTTCGCTCGAAGTTTCATGGTTCTAGCTTCATGTTATCAGTCTCGAATTATTCCAATTGTCAGATATTCCTTTGCTTACCCATCCGGAGCATGTCAGGAGTTGTTTTCCCATTTCTTTTCATAGGAGGCCATCGTTCCAAAAGAATTCTTCGCCCTCACATTTCGGCTATTGTTCTCTATGTATCCCGGAGCTTCATCAAATGTTCTTTAATCAGCTCGAGTTCTTCCCGTTCTCTTGTATCTAAATCCCCTCAAGCATATTTGCCTTCTAATTCTTCTCGGTGATTCATTCTCCTCCATCAGTCATTTTCTAATTCAAACGGTGGTTCGTTCCAGACCCCTTTTCATTTGTAATCATATTAATTCATTCATTCTTTTCAATCCTACCGGTGGTTCATGACGACCTTCTCAAGTTCGCGTTATGTCACTTCCCAATCCTTTTCAAGAAGAATAAGTAGTATGAATGTCGGTGTACTAGAGTAGGGGTACCCTAGTATCCCGAACTTGTGCACGGGCAGTTGCAGCACCCCGCGGCAAGGCTTGCCGGGTGACCGCCAAGGTCCTCCGTGGTTCCTTTGGATCCATTCAAGAACAAAGTGTTTAAGCCAAGGAGACAAGGCCCCGGCAAGAGGAGCTTGCCGGGAAGGCCAATCAAGGCATCTCAAGGAACTTGCCGCGACGCGCCTCGCGTCCCGGCAAGGCCCGGCAAGCAACAAGCTTCCGGACGAGACAAGATAACGACCGCGGCAAGGCAGTTGCCGCGGCAAGCTACCACTCTGTACCCGCGCTCCAGCACATCCACCAACATGTCGCCCTGGGACCTTTCCAGGCGCGCGTGGCGAGAGGCCGTGCAGCCAGCGGTGCGAGGTGGCAAGCGACGCTGACAAGATTGCCATCGTGGTGAGTAGTGGCGCCCCTGACGGTCCCTTTTTGCACTGTTTGGGCGACACAGACGGGCATTTAATGCCTTTGTCCCCTGCCGTCAGGGTTAGGTGTGATACACTGTGCAAGTAGTTGTACCAACCGCAACTCCTTTTCCATTTTTGCCCTTGTCTGCGTTGCCACCTGTCGGTGACCCCTTGAGCATATAAAAGGAGGCCCATGCGCAACGTAGGGTGGGGATTCGAGGCCAGAAAGCACCAACGCTCGGCCTCGTTAGCATCCACTGTGTACTATAGCATTTGGCGCTCCCGAGCAAGAACACAATACAATCAGACAAGCAGCAGTAGGAGTATTATCTCTCCGGAGAGCTCCGAAGCTGGGTAAATCGCTCATGTGCTTCGCCTCGATCTGCTCTTCGTGCGATCTCCGCCCCCCGCCGAACCGAAAGGGGCTCGGTCCGCCGGCCCCATAGGTGTTCATTCCCATGACATCTTTGGCGCGCCAGGTAGGGGGCGTCGAGGTTGTGTGAACCTGGTCCGGCATTCACGCGAGCTAGATCCTCATCATCTTCATCGACATGCCACCGAAGAAGAAGGCTTCGGAGGTGGCTGCTCCGTCCACGTCGATCCCACCGCCGCCGGAGCAAACGGGTGGTGGGGTAGACACCGGCGGAAGAACGGGCGTCGACGAGGGAGCTCACGGTGCTGCCATGTCCAAGGACAAGGCTGCACAGACCTCAGCGTCCGTACATGCACCGCGCCCATCTCAGGACGCGCAGGACCAACAGCGCCATGGTACTCGCGGTACCATACGCTCGTTGGACCAAGATCGAGCTGGTGGATCTTAGGGTGCTCAAGACCAGCATGCACGCCAACATGCCGGCACGAGCAAGACACGGTCGCCTGGACGGGATACTGCTCCTTCTAACATAGTTAGAAGTCCGAGCATATCCCGCTCCTCGCACCGTTCGCCACTGCCACCCTCCACTCCAGCAGAAGATTTGGCACGAGCTCAACTACTCCTGGATTACCCGCCAACGGCGGACAAGATCGACGAATGGAGGGCCACCATTCAGAGTCTCATCGGCTTCGCCAACGGCGACACTCCACGGCAGCCGGCTACAGCGCAGCCGCGGCAATATTGCCAGGCGCGAGCCGATGGCGACAAAGCCGGTGGGGGTGCAACCACCGTGCACTCTCCACCCAGAAGGCCAAGATCACCGACTCGCCGGATCAACCTCGACAACGACTCCACAGCGTCATCAGATCCACGAGCTCATCGCGATCAGCTCCAAGTTCTTCACGAACGACAGCAAGAAGATGCTCGCACTCGCATCGAGCGCCGAAGAGAAGCGCGGCGTCAATCGGACCAGCGCGCTGGGCCCACTGTCGACATGCATGCGCCAGGGGAACCAGGCGACTTGCCGTACGCGGTAGGTTGCCCTGCGTTCACTCGTGAGCTGCGGCAAGTCCAGTGGCCCAGCACGAAGAATTTCAAGCCAGATGTACCTGAGAAGTACGACGGAAAGTCGCATCCGTCGGAGTTCCTCAGCATCTACACCATCGCGGTGCAAGCTGTCGGGGGGCGAGACGACAAGATCCTTGCCAACTACTTCCCGCTGGAGCTCAAGCCCAATGTCAGGTCCTGGCTCATGCACTTGCCGGATAACTCCATATCCTCCTGGGCAGACCTATGCCATCAGTTTGTTGGCGCCTTTACAGGAGGCCACAAGCCTCATGGCCAAGAGAGCGACCTTCATCAGCTCGCCCAGAAGGAAGGAGAGTCCCTGCGCAAGTTCATTCAGAGATTCAGCCGTGTACAGCACAACATCCCAGATGTCCACCCTGCCGCGGTCATCAGCGCGTTCCATCAGAACGTGCGAAACCGCAGGATGCAGGAGGAGATGGCGATGTGCAAGATCAGAGACGTCAGTGAGCTATATGCCCTGGCTGACAAGTGTGCACGTGTTGAGGAGGGGAGGAAACTTCCCGGAGAGAATACAGGATCAGGAGGATCTGATAGCGAGGATGCCGCCCCGGAAAAGAAAAACCGGCGGCGAAACAACGGGAAGAAGAAAGGCAAAAATGTGATAGTCATTGAGCAGTCCGGCAACGAAGGTGGCGCCAAGAACGTTGTGGCGGCCGCCGACAAGCAGGACGGCACCGACAAGTAGTACTGCAAGATCCACCGCACCAAGGGCCATGATCTCCAGAGCTGCAAGAAGATCGAGCAGCTCATCGAGCAGCAGAAGGCTGAGTACGAGCGACGCGACAAGGAGAAGGCCCAAGAAGGTACTGGAGGGTCTGGCAAGAAGCGCCCCGGCCGAGGAGGACGCCGCGGCAAGGCCAAGCAGCGGCAAGGAGACAGACCTCCCCGCGGCCGCGACAAGGATGAAGATGAAGACGACGATGAGGATATGGATGATGATGGAGCCAGTGAGCAGGAGTTCCAGAAAGCCACAGAGGTCCTGTGCGTTGACGGCGGTGCTTCTCTGCATACTTCACACCGCCAGCTCAAGCAGTGGGTGCGGGAAGTCAATGCGGCAGAACCACCTGTCGAGTCACGCAAGCCTCTGAAATGGTCCAGCACGCCTATCATCTTCGATATTGAGGACCACCCTGATCGCATAACTGCGGTCGGGTGCTTGCCGATGTTGGTTTCACCAACCATCCGCAACCTCAAGGTCACTAAGATGCTAGTTAACGGCGGGGCCGGCTTGAACCTGATCTCCTCCGTGGTACTCCAGAAACTCCAGATCCCTGACAGCAAGCTCGAAGAGACCGGCACATTCCAAGGAATCAACCCGGGAAGGAGCAAGCCGAAGGGAAAGATCACGTTGCCGGTCACATTTGGCAGCGAGTTGAACTTCAGGACTGAGAGGGTCACTTTTGACGTTGTTGATTTTCCATTGCCTTACAATGGGATACTCGGCCGTCCAGCGCTCGCCAAATTTATGGCAGCCTCTCACTATGCATACAACGTGCTCAAGATGCCAGGCCCGATAAGTGTCATCTCTATCCTTGGCGACAAGAGGGATGCTCTTATCTGCGCCGACAAGATTTACTGGGAAGCAGCAGCCGCAGCAGAACACAAGTCACTTGCCGCTGAAGCTCCCGGGGGGAAGAAGAAGACCAAGTCCGGCAAGAGTTCTGATGCCCACTCCGGCAAGCGCACCTCTTCGGAGTGCTGCGCTACCGTCGAGGACGCACCCTCGAGCTCCACCGGCAAGTGTAAGAAGGCAATGGTAGCTCCACCAGAGACCAAGAAGGTGCCTGCCAAGGAGGACGACACTGGTGGTACCTTCATCATCAGTGCCACTCTCGACCCTAAATAGGAAAGCGCGCTCGTTGCTTTCCTGCGGGCGAATGTAGACGTGTTTGCGTGGCAACCGTCTGACATCCCCGGTGTTCCCAGGAAAGTAATCGAGCACCATCTTGCCGTCTGTCCTCATGCACGGCCCGTCAAGCAGAAGGTCAGGAAACAAGCAGTGGAGCGCCAAGAATTCATCGCAGAAGAAATCAAGAAGTTGGAAGCAGCAGGCCTTGTCAGAGGAGTGCTCCATCCTACATGGTTGGCCAATCCTGTAGTCGTGCGCAAGGCAAACGGGAAATGGAGGCTTTGTATCGACTTTACCGATGTTAATAAAGCTTGTCCCAAAGACCCATTTCCCTTGCCGCGCATTGTTCGTTGTGAGATACTCTACATTTCATTCCATTGTGCCATGTTTGTTTGAGGTCATCTTGATGCCTGAATCATCGTTGCAAGAGTGCTATATAATGTTATCTGCTGTCTGTTAACAGAACATGCTCATTTTCATTTTTGCCATGTTTGATGTGTGCATTCTATGAGGTTGATGTCTACATGTGTTTTGAACTATGATATGCCATCTTTACAGGGGTGCTATCCATGTATTTTTGTGAGTCTTGTAGTGAGTTCATCAAGCTTGTTAATTAGGGTACTTGCTGTTGCTATTTTGCTAGGCTGATTCTGTTATATTTTGTTGCTATGTTAACCTGCTGCTACAAGCCATTCTATGCATAATCTGGAGATGTTCACTAAGGATGTTTTGTTATACATGTCATTCTCTATCCATTCATGCCCCTAGTTGCATTTGTAGCCTGATGTAACTTGTTGTTATCTTGCCCTCAAAACTGCTAAAGAATGTTGCTGTCTGCCTGTTAACATTAAGTTCAATGTTGCCATGATTGTTGCTAGTGATCCATGCACTCTATTAACTTGCTCTTGCCATGCTTAGCTTCATAAACATGTATTCTTGCTGTTGCTTGCCTTTCATGCCATGTATTGCTCTGTGGTGAGTGGTTCAAGCTCACCAACATGCCTACTTATTGTTGTTCCTGCTATGTATGAATCTGTCATATAACTTGCCATGTTTACATGGGTGCCATCATATCCTCTGATCCTTTTTGGCTCATGGTCGGTAAGGGACTTTTGTTCTATGCTTTCAGCTGAATCATTCAGTGCTCTAGTTTTCCATGTTAAGTTCTTGTAACATGTTGTTTGATAGCTCTAAACATTGCAACCTGATGTTATTTCTGCAAAGTCTGAAACTGTTATTATTTGCAATCTTGCCATGTCTTTTCGAGCATGTTCTGTTGTTTTCTGGAGATAGCTCAGTGTCCATGCTTTGTCGTGCTTTACTTGTGCTTCATTCCCATTCCTTTTGTTCTTATGTTGGGGTGCTGTAGCATATGGTTTTGATGCTTGCAAGATGCCTAGTTGCTGTTTTGGACAGCTTGTCCTTTGAACTTGTATAGAGTGTATGTGTTGAACCGTTGCTCCGTTTTGAGTGTGCTCTTATGAAACTTGCTTGATTTTGCATGTAGTTTCATATTATCATGTTGCATACTTGTTTTGGGAGTGTTTGCTTGATGTTTGTTTGCATTTTTCATCAATGCCATGTTTAACTTGTTTTGCTCATATCTTCTAGGCCGTAGCTCCGAACTAAATGAACTTTATATGTAACTTGACTAGAATTTCGTGTAGATCCTCTTGGTGCTCTTTAACTTGCTGTTTAACAACTTCAACTTAATGTTTGTTCAGATCTGGACCAATTTCGAAATTTACATATGAGGACTTACCGGAGTTGTTATATGTTGTTCCCGGCCTCATTTAAACTTGCTTTGATGTGCTGCTCTTGTTTGCATCGTCTCTTGCCATGAGTAGCTTCATGTATCTTTGGCATGCATCATGCTTGTTGTGCATCATGTCTTGTCTATGTGTGGTGTGTTTACCATGTTGTGTGCTTCTTCTCGATAGTTCCCGTTTTCGTTGCGATCGTGAGGATTCGTTCGTCTACGCTTGGTTTGTCTTCGTGGCTTCATCTTCTTCATGGAATCATTCTTCTTCCTAGCGGGATTTCAGGCAAGATGACCGCTACCCTGGATCTCACTACTATCATTGCTATGCTAGTTGCTTCGTTCTATCGCTTTGCTACGCTACCTATCTTTTGCTCTTCAAGCCTCCCCAAATTGCCATGAACCTCTAACCTTTGACACCCTTCCTAGCAAACCGTTTCTTGGCTATGTTACCGCTTTGCTCAGCCCCTCTTATAGCGTTGTTAGTTGTAGGTGAAGTTGAAGATTTCTCCATGGTGGACAGGATTATGTTGGGATATCACAATATCTCTTATTTAATTAATGCATCTATATACTTGGTAAAGGGTGGAAGGCTCAGCCTTATGCCTGGTGTTTGGTTCCACTCTTGCCGCCCTAGTTTCCGTCATACCGGTGTTATGTTCCCGGATTTTGCATTCCTAACGCGGTCGGGTGATTTATGGGACCCCCTTGACAGTTCGCTTTGAATAAAACTTGTCCAGCAAGGCCCAACCTTGGTTTTACCATTAGCCTCACCACCACCTACTTTTCCCTTGGGAGTAATTAACCCAAGGGTCATCTTTATTATAGCCCCCATGGGCCAGTGCTTCTCTATGTGCTGGTCCGAACCGAGCAACCTGCGGGGCCCCCTCGGGGAAACTCGAGGTCTGGTTTTACTCGTAGCTTGACTTATCCGGTGTTGCCCTGAGAACGAGATATGTGCAGCTCCTATCGGGATTGTCGGCGCATCGGGCGGCTTTGCTGGTCTTGTTTTACCATTGTCGAAATGTCTTGTAAACCGGGATTCTGAGACTGATCGGGTCTTCCTCGGAGAAGGAATATCCTTCGTTGATCGCGAGAGCTTATCATGGGCTAAGTTGGGACACCCCTGCAGGGTATAAACTTTTGAGAGCCGTGCCCGCGGTTATGTGGCAGATGGGAATTTGTTGATGTCCGGTTGTAGATAACTTGACACCAGATCCGAATTAAAACGCAGCAAACGCGTGTGTAGCCGTGATGGTCTCTTCTCGACGGAGACCGGGAAGTGAACACGGTTTTGGGTTATGTTTGACGTTAGTAGGAGTTCGGGATAACCTCTTGATCATTGCTAGCTTCACGACCGTTCCATTTGTTCTCTTCTCGCTCTTATTTGCGTATGTTAGCCACCATATCATGCTTAGTCGCTTCTGCAACCTCACCACTTTACCCCTTCCTTTCCCATTAAGCTTTGCTAGTCTTGATACCCATGGTAATGGGATTGCTGAGTCCTCGTGGCTCACAGATTACTACAACAACAGTTGCAGGTGCAGGTTATGCGATGATCATGACGAGAGCGATGCTTGCTTGTTTTGGAGTTCTTCTTCTGCTTCTACTTTGATCAGGGGATAGGTTCCAGGTTGACAGCCTGGGCTAGCAGGGTGGATGTCATTTGAGTTTCTGTTTGTGTTTCATCCGTAGTCGGATGGTGCTCTTATGTATGATGATGTTGTATTTGTGTGGCATTGTATGCCTTTTGTATGTATCCCCATCTATTATGTAATGTTGATGTAATGATATCCACCTTGCAAAAGCGTCTTCAAGATGCGCTTCTATCCTTGGTGGGACCTTCGAGTTCCTTTAGGATAGGGTCGCATCTTGGGCGTGACACAACCTACATGGAGGGAGTGCTGTATATATTGGTGCGACAACCAAACTTATATATTCAAAACTGAGTGTTACTACAAGTCATGAGTTCAAAACGAGAAAGTGGACCAAGTACAACATGCATGTGTCATTCGCGTCGCACCCCCACACGGTCGCGGTGCACAATGTATTAAATGGCTAGTATCTTCTTGACCCGCATTTACATTGATACGGCTTGAATGCCAATGAGGGAGAGGGTGGCGGTTCCCGAGACGTTGAACAATCAATGTTGCATCCTTAATTTTCATGTAGGGTGAACTAATTGGAGAAGCAGAATAGAGCCAGCACGATGTGAATGCAACAGAGTTTGGACTCTCATATAAAGGCGCCCCACCTCTCCAATCCATCTACTCCTAGCCTCTGCGCAACACTGCTCACTACAATCCAATACCAAGTGACCAAAAGCCACAAGCACCTATGGAGGCGATGGACACGAGCGGCAGTCGGCTGTGCCAGACCATCCAAGACCCCGACCTGCTGCCCCGCACCGCATAGCATTTCCTGACGGTGCTGGCGACCGCCGGCATTGTAGCCCATGCCGACAACGGCTTCTCCTCCTGCATGGATGACATGATGGTCCACTCCAGCCTCAAGTTCACCGCCATCAAGAAGCATGCGGCTGACCTTGCCGCGCGCCTAGGCTCCTCATTGCCTACCACCCTCATCGGCCTCCATGGTGATGAACTCTTTCAAGTCCTGTTGGCCCTGCAGGTGCCGGAGGTCCCGGCGAAGAATGTGCACCTCGAGGCCGCGCTCGCCGCGCAGCGACTCACCATGCAAGAAACTGTCAACCTGCACATCCACGTCTACAAGGAAATCGTCTACATAGGCCACTACGAGGCCAGCAAGGATAGAAAGACGTTGGCATTCTTCCAGCGGCTGGAATCTTTGGATGCCATTGTTCAGAAGCACGCCGACCAGGCCATCAAAGGCGCTGCTACTTAGCCTTCGCTCGGTTGGTCGGCGTCCTGAGTCGAGGAGGTTGACATCATTGATGGATGCATCTTTCTTCTTGCCTCCTGTAACCAGCACTACATTGCCTCGTGGCCTTAATGTTTTATTAGTGTATGGCACTTTTATTCCAGTCGTAACTTTTTTAAAAGAAAACGAGACCAGCCCGGGCTAGACTAGCCTATTGACATTTTTTATGGAAGAAAACTCCGCGAGCACCAAGCGCTCGAGCCGAGACTCGAACCCTGCTGGGCCGGCTGCGAACTTCTGTGCCTTGCCAATGGAGCGTACGCTCCATTCTCCAGTCTTAACATTTTCACTGTGAGGTGGGGCCGCAGTTGAGCAAACCGACCATCGGCAAATTCCCACCCCACCCACTACGCGTCGGCTGAGTTAGAATTAGAAGAGAGAAACGACGGAGAAGAGCTAGCTATAGCACAGACGCTGTTGTCAGATGGGACTCGTGTTGATAGAATAGGAGTACTGAGTACTCATACCTCTTTTTTTATTTTTTGAGGGAAAAACTAGTCCTACAGCTAGTACCACTAGTTTGGTGCGGGCGACCTACACCTGTCATCACTTTAGGTCTCCTTTTCAAACCACAGCTACACTTCATAGTACATATTTTTCACGCATTTATCCTCCTATATGTACTCCTCTATTTCCACGTGCTCCCTTTCGCCGACATGTGGGATATAAAGCATCTGGGTCATAGTGCATGCACAACTCGGAGCATATGCAACCATGCTGGCGTACTTTACATTTCAAACCTCACGAATTACATGCAAACCCCCCACAGAAGAATAAATAAATAAATGAATTACTACATGCAAACCGCATTATTTTCATAGAAACCAAAGCACATTCATTAAATTTTGGACATATCACATTTATAAAAAGACTGGACCGAAACCAGTCTAAGGGCCTCTTTGATTCGCAGGATACTAAAAACACAGGAATGGGGAAAGTATGATGGCGATGAACCGAGATGAGGAGGAAGAGGAGTAGTATTGTACATGCTACAGACTGGACTATAGCACATTGTTTTTATGTCCATATCACCACATTGTATTCTATGGCCTATCGCATGTTGGTTCACTGGGTTGTCGTGGTTCGCACTGCTCTGACGTGAGTTGTAGTACTAGTATATACACTATATATATATATACCGCATGATTCTTTGCTCCTTCTTACGTACTCCGCCGACATGTGGGAGAGCCAGCTTCCGGGTCAACGTGTCATGCACAAGATTAGAGTGGGGAACATATGGGGGCATCACCCAGGTCGTAGCGCTAGTAGATCATGACTAGTGAGTAGTCATATCACAAGGCCCCGTCTTTCCAGCAGTAACACCCCATCAAATCGCACGGCCCTACCTTTCCAGTAGTAAGTTGAATCCGCTACTCCCTCACCCTCCTCGCCTCTCTATCAAACCGCCTACGTGAAAACTGCCGCGCGTACTGCCCGGGAAAAGCCTCGCCCTCAAATTTTAACTACTCATGTTATAATTTTGTATCGATGAATTGCGCCATGGAGCAGAAAACCAAAAGAAAAATGTGGTACATGTAAAAAAATATAGTTCAAGCTCTAGCTAGGAATTTGGAATGTAAACCGTGCATATACGTATAGGTTACTTCAAAGTACAGAGTCCATTGATGCAATGTGGTCAAACTATACCATCGATATCTCAAAGCCAAAATAGTTCGAGCTGGTTCGTTCTATATAAATACTAGTATTGTATGTTTATTCACCCGTGGGGTTGTTCAACGAATGGAGGGTTGGGGAGCATAATGAAACAATACTACTACTATACTAGTAAGTAGGATTCGTACAGTTAGTCACGTTAAATAGAGAGTTTCTTTTCTTTAATGCCACATACACAAATTGAAATGCTTGTTGTGGAGAGAAAAATATAATCACTCCACTATATATATAGGCAAGGGCCTGAGCGCTTTCTTTACTAGGACAAGACAGCGGTATCAACATTTTCTCTCTGCTCACCGCTGGTCACAGATCCCGCTGGATCCCTTCGGCCGGTGTGTGTAGAGGACTCGTGCATCGTTCACACGGTCATCGGCGGCGAGGGAGGAAACCCACAGCTTCGGGCGTGTCCCGGTCCTCTGCCCATGTCGTTCTCTCCAACACCGCACCGGCTTGGGAGGTCCTCCGACCCATCTTCTTCCCTACCGTATTGTGCGCAGATCTGACTTGCCGCTGCCGACATCCCGATGACCCTCAGGTATAAGTTCTTCCAAAGCGTCCTTGCTCTACTGCTCTAGCTCCACACATGTCTGCATGTGCATCTTTTGGGTTTAGCTACACTTCAGTCGACTGAATTGACTTTTTGGTCAGTCAATTTTCATGGGGTGGGGGGCTCGTCCGAGTTAAGGAAGAACCAGCCGCAGCGGGGAGGGGGGCTTGCTGGAGTTGTACCCCACCATCTATGTTACGGTTCAGGGTGGGGGCGGTGGTCGCCGGCGGTGGGGGCGTGGTGGTGGGGCGGTGGTGTGGGGATCGCCAAAGAAAAAGCTCGGCACAGGGGGCCCAAGAGGGATGGCCGGGGCGGTGGCTGACTGGCGGTGGGCAGTGGTTTCGGGAAGGGTCAGGCGGTGAGGGAGCTACTTCATGCAGTCGAATCTAGGACTTGGTTCAGACAACGAAGAAAGGGAGAAAGTCGTAGCATGAATCTAGGACTTGATTCAAAGAGGAAATAACAGGGGGAAAGTAAGACTGGATATCCAACTGGTCTCTTGGTTGAAAAGGGAAATATAAGGGAAAAGGCAGTACAAACTGGATAAGGAACAGATCTATTATTTGGTTGAAAAAAGGATAGAAAGTGGAGGCTGGTGGACAAGTAAACAGAGTATTTCCAGGATTAAATTTGTTGCCCTCACATAGTAAAAGGTCTCCAGGATTGGATTTGCTTCCCTCACAGAGTATGAACAAACTCTGCATCACCACTTTATGGCTCCTTGTAGGTACATTGTGTTGATGCATCCACTGTCGCATGTCCTTATACCAACTTCTGTTGTTCACATGTCTAACGAGTGTTATTGTTAATCTAATGCCTCCAGTGATATGATGCAATTAAAATGTGTTACAAATGGTACTCCTGTTGTTTTTCCCAGTATGATAAGTAAGTTGCTTCTTTGCACTGCTGAGTGTCCTGGTGTCCCCATAGTCCCATGCCCTTAAACCAACTCTTTAGCTGCTGTTGATCTACTATATCTGGTAAACAAGCAATGCCACTTGTCGTGGGAAACGAGCACCTATGGGGCAGGGCCCCTTTTCGGTCCGGCAGGGAGCGGAGGGCGCACGAAGAGCGGATCGAGGCGAAGCACGCGAGAGATTTTTACCCAGCTTCGAAGCTCTCCGGAGAGATAATACTCCTACTGCTGCTTTGTGGTTGTATTATGTTCTTGCTTGAGAGCGTGAGAGTGTTGTAGTTTCGAATGAGTCGAACCTCCTCTACGTTGTGCATGGGCCTCCTTTTGTAGGCACAAGGGGTCACCGACAGGTGGCAACGCAGGCAAGGGTACAAATGTAAAAAGGGTGGTTGGTACAACTGCTATCTACAGTGCACCCTACCTAACTCTGAAGGTAGGGGACAAGAGCATTTAATGCCCGTCCGCGTCGCCTAAACAGTGCAGAAAAGCGACCGTTAGGAGCGCCACCGCTTGCCACGATGGCCTTCTCGTCATCTCCACTTGCCACCTCGCACCGCTTGGTTGCACGGCTTCCCGCCACGTGCCCCTGGAATGGTCTCAGGGCGACACGTCGACGGGTGTGCTGGAGCGTGGGCGCAGAGTGGTGGCTTCGCCGCGGCAAGCGCCTTGCCGCGGTCGTTGTCTTGTCGCACCCGAAAGCTTGTCGCTCGTCGGGTCTTGTCGGGACGCGCGGCGCGTCACAGCAAGTTCTTTGAAGTGCCTTGGTTGGCCTTCCCGGCAAGCTCCTCTTGCCGGGGCCTTATCCTTCCCGGCAAGCTCCTCTTGCCGGAGTCTTGTCTTCTTAGTTAAAACACTTTGTTCTTGAATGGCATCAATAGGAACTACAGAGGATCTTGGCGGACACCCGGCAAGCCTTGCCGCGGGATGCTGCGACTGCCCGTGCACAAGTTCGGGATACTAAGGTACCCCTACTTTAGTACACCGACAGGAGCCCCCGGGCCTGGGCCACACACGGTGCCGAGCGCTGTTGGGCCAGACCCAAAACAGGGCACGGGCACATGCGGCCTGGGTCCACACCAAATCTTACTCCGTATCCACCGCGCCCTCCCGTAACGGCACGCGTCAAACGCGGCGTCGTGGGAGAGATCGTGGGTGATTCTTTAATCGAAAAAGGCGTAACGTTCGCCTCCTCCTCTTTATAAGCAGGGGAAACAGGGGCCGTTTCCCCACTTTCACCACTTGCAGTTGCTTCCTCAGAAATCTCTGCCACTCCCCTCCGCTTCTCAAAGCCGAAAGAGAGCAGCGCTCCGCCGCCCGTCGCCGCCGTTGCCGCCAACGCCCCCGCTCTCCCCCACCGCCTCCGCCATGGCTCCGAAGACCGGGAAGGGTGCGAAGTCAGCCGAGGCGCTGCGGCTTGAGGCGCTGCGCAAGGAGCGAGCACTTCCCCCCCCCCCCCCCCCCCCCCGAGCTCTCCACGAAGGAGCTGCGGGAGTGGTTCTATCTCTTCTGGTCGACGGAGACGCGGGCGCATCCGCGTACGCAGGTACTCTCCGCCGAAGCTTCTACCTCGAAACGGTGTCCAAAAGGATACCCCTTCCTCCCATTGTTCTTCTATTGCGGGCTCTGCCCGCCCTTTTCCGATTTCTTTTGTGACATCATGAATACCTACGGGTTTCATCTCCTTGACTTCACCCCCAACGCCGTTCTGACCATGGCGGTTTTCGCACATCTCTGCGAGAACTTCGTCGGAATCCACCCAAACGTTGCCCTTTTTCGCCGCTACTTCATGCCCCGGGCCGAGAAAGGAGAGCCCTTAGCTAGCGGGATCACCTGGATCTCGAGAGTCGGCATGAAGGAGGTCTATCTGGAGGGGGAGCTCCGTAGCAAGTGGGAGGAGTGGAGAGCGGAATGGTGTTGGATTGTTGATGAGAACCTGCATCCATTCACCAACTTACGCCAAGCCCGAGTAGTGCGCGGCGGCATTTGGAGCCCCCTGGTGGCGGACGATGCTAGATTGAAGATCGCCACCACCCGGATCTTGTGGCTCAGGCTTGCCGGGCTCACTGTAGGGGCTGTTGGCGCGGATTTTCTTCGCCGCCGCATCGCCCCTCTTCAAGAGAGGGGGAGACCCGCCTGGTTGTTCGGGGGTCTGGCGGATATAATGAGGCTGCGCCCAGGCCTCAATTTTAACTTCACTGTTTTGGAGTTGGACGGGACGCTCAAGGAACTGTTCAAGCACGACCCCAACCATCCCGAGTGGTTCAGGCTGCCGCAGGGCATCGTCCCGTTGTGCAACAACTCCCAGCTCGACCGCATCCGCGCAATGATGCCGGAGTGCGACTCGCATGGGATTATCCCAACTTGGCAGGAGCCCGCCGACGACGTCGTGCAGCAATTCTTTGACGACTTGGTGGAGGTGGCGGTCCGTGCCAATGAGCAAAGGCTCCTCACCCACGACACCACTGATGATGAGATGCGGCGTATTGCCACCAGGGCAGAAGAGGCGGCGGCGGCGGCCGCCACGGGCGAGTTCGTGTTTACTTTGGAGGAGGCAGAGGCAGCCGAGGCGGCAAGCCTTGCCGACCGAGAGGAGCTTGTCGGGGAGGTCGTTGGCGAGGGAGAGCCCGAAGCCGAAGCGAGCGAGCCCGCCGGGGGCGCAAGTGGCCAGCCGTCTTCAAGCAACTTGCCGCAGACGAAGCCCTCAGTGCAGCCCCCAGCTCAACCAAGAAGGCGCCTCCGCAGGACCGGAGACACAGTAGGGCGGCAGACGGGTCAACAGCCGCCGCGCCGCGGGACATGCTCCACCGCGCCAAGCACCGTTGCCACGGGAGCATCTCACGCCGCACCGGCAACAGGAGCGGGGTCTTCTCGGGCCGCCGCTTCCGACCCTGCCGCAGCTCCCGCCAAGCGTCCAAGGGAGCCTACTCCTCCGCCTCGTCGCACTGAAAGGGTACCAGATTTTGATCTCTTCGCGCTCAGCTCCGACGAGGAGGAAGAAGAGGAAGACGAGTAAGTCTTTTCTTTTTGTTGTACTTATGGTTCTTCAATTCTTGTTGTTTCTTATCTTGTATCTGATCTGCTTTCTTCTGAACCTTGTTCCTTTCCAGGACTCTTGCCTAGAGAGCAGCGAAGAGGGCCAAGGTCCCCGTGGTTGTCATCGAGGACGATCCTGCTGTGACAACAGAGGATGCATCTAAGACCACCTTGTCGGACCCAGCAATCTCTCCCCGAAGCAGCCCCCAGCGCAGCCCCCAGCGTAAGTACATAACTTTACTTCCCGCTGTCATGCGCGCATGGGTGTTCTTTCCTTGATGATATCTTGATTGTTGGTTTGCTTGTGTAGGAGCAGAACAGGCCCATCAAGAACAACCAGAAGCCGCTCCTGAGGTGCTATCTGCTTCAACTACGCCGCCAAGGGACGATTCCCCGGCGAGGAAGCGCTCTCCGGCAAGGGGAAGGTCCCCGGCAAGGGGCAGTTCTCCGGCAAGGGACGGGACCAGCGATCCCCCGGTGGTGGAGCCCATGATTACAGAGCCCAGCATAGGTAATCCTTCTTGTTAGAAAACTTCCCTTGGTTCTTCTTCTCCTGATCTTCTTTTTTAGATATTTGCTTGACTTTCTCTACCTCTTCCTGTCTTCAGATCCTCCCTCCTCAGAGCCGATGGAGACCGATGCCACCGGCGAGGAGAATGTGCGCGGCAATACTAATGATGCCGCTGCTACTAAAGAAGAGGCCAGCGTTGATGATCCCGCCGACGAAGAAGCCGCCAGGGCTGCTGGCGCAGGAGCTGGCGAGGGGTCCGGCGATCGTACTGACGACCCGGGGGCCGCAGGAGCGCAAGGCACTACGCCGACCGCCGATCCCTCTGCCGCTGATGCAGCGCCAGGCCCCGAAGAGCACCAGCCCGGCGCCTACTTGAAGGCCGGCGAAGATGTCTTCATCAAGCTCCCCCTGGGCATCAAGCTCCAGGGCGCCGGTCGAGGGAGAAGCTTTTGACGGGTAAGTGCTCGCCTCCGCTGGGCTGACAGTGGTTGACGCGCCAAGCAGCAGCAGCGGCGAGTCTGAGGAGGAGCAGCTGATGGATTCATGTACCTAGGGTAGGGTCATAGGCCTGACCTAGATGTCCTACCCAAGGGCACCCTTAGAAGAGATCACCTTCCAGTCGACCAACGAAGAAGGACTCACTCAACTGACTAGAAGGACTCGACCATGGGGACTCACTCGACCATGAAGATACACTCGACCACCAGAAGGTCAGAAGGCACTCTGCACTGCAACGGCCTGTAATTGAATAGACTTAATGATAGTTAAGGCACTTTATGTGGGGCGTTACCAGTAACGTCCCAGACTTAATGTACTTAAATCCCTTCATTATGTGGGCTGGCAGGGGTCCTGGCACACTCTATATAAGCCACCCCCCTCCACAAGCAGAAGGGTTCGCACTCTTGTAACACCTATACACATAATCCACTCGACCGCCTCAGGGCTCCGAGACGTAGGGCTTTTACTTCCTCCGAGAAGGGCCTGAACTCGTACATCGCTTGTGTTTACAACTTCTCCATAGCTAGGACCTTGCCTCTCCATACCTACCCCCCACTCTACTGTCAGACTTAGAACCACGACAGTTGGCGCCCACCGTGGGGCAGGTGTTTTAGCGATTTTGTGGAGAAGTTGCGGTATTTTCGAGTACTTTCATCATGATGACTGCTGGAGTTTTGGTCGAGGGGCGCGAGATCCATCTTGGCGCTCTCACCTTTGTTGCCGACGACTCCGCGTGGCTCCAGGAGGCTCCACTCGACGTTGATGCGCTCCCCGTCCGCGGTGCGACGCATTTTCGCGCATGTGTCCGCGGCGTTCTGCTGCGGCAACCGTCGGCCCCCTATCGGTCGACTCCTTTATCGGTCACCCGTCTGGTCTCCCACCAGTGCAGGCGCTCTGGTCGGTCGAGGCTTCAGCGGTGGGTGAAGCACGCGGTGGCTCGCCAGACGGCCATCGCACAAGTTGCGGCAATCGAGCCCGACGAATCTCTCTACGGCCTGTTCGATCTGTCGACTGGCTCCGTACAGACTGCATCCGAATGCGATAGCAGTGATCCAGCGGCGGAAATTCTCATGGTTGACGGACCCCGCAGTCCTCCCGGCTTTGCCCATGGTGGCGGAGCGGGCGGTGGAGGTGACCCCGCACAAGACCACGAAGAGTACCAGCCCGAGACACTCGACTCTCTGCAGAGAGAAGAGCTTCGCCGCAGGAACTTGGATGCCCTGCATACTCCCATTGCGGGAGAAACCCCCGAGGCTCACGCCTTGGAGGAGGCACGTTTGGCCAATGTGGCTGAACGCGCTCGTCTGGAGAACCTTCAGCGAGCACTCGACGAGCGCGCGCGGCGACGAGTTCCCGGAGCCAGTCGACGTCGACTCTTCCCGCCGACTCAGGTATACCGCACACCAATTTAGAATTTAGCAGCTGCAACCCGTATAGCAGAGTCCATCCAGCCTTCACTGTTGGAAGCTGGGAGAGGCTTGATGCAGATCAGAGATTTGCTCCGAGCAGCAGGAGACCAGAACTCAGCCGTGTCGCAGTCGCGCAACAGAATTCACAGTCGATCCGTCGCTGCGAATACGGTTCAGTCGGCTCACAGTCCCAGATCGCCTCCACGGCGGGAAGGGCGCGACAACCGGCGAGATCAGTATGGAGACCGACACGACCGAGATGACAGGCGTCGAGTGCCCGTTTCCCCTCCGAGGGAAGGGTCTTACGCTCCTCGGCGACAGGATGACAGGCGTCAGTTCAGTGCGGGGCGAAGAGTTCCAGTCGACCCCAGGGAACCAGGCTTCGACACGCGATCCATTATCGTGCAAGGCTTGGTCGACCGGAACAGAGCCCATCGAGGTGGACCCGAGAGAGATGCACCCACGAGCAGTCGAGTGCATGTTTCTAGTCCAGAGTGTTTTAGCAGGGCTATCAGAGCCATGGTGATTCCCCCCAATTTCAGGTTGGCGACAGGAGTCAGCAAATTCACTGGGGAGTCCAAGCCTGAAACTTGGCTTGAGGACTACCGAGTGGCTGTTCAGATTGGTGGTGGGAATGATGAGGTGGCCATGAAGCATTTGCCCCTCATGCTGGAAGGTTCAGCCAGAGCGTGGTTGAATCAGTTACCTCCTAGCAGTATTTACACTTGGGAAGATTTGTTCCGAGTGTTCGTTAGAACTTTTGAAGGAACCTGCAAGCGACCAGCTGGTTTGACAGAGCTGCAAGTTTGTGTGCAGAAGACCAATGAGACTCTCAGAGAGTACATTCAGAGGTGGATCACTCTGCACCATACTGTGGAAAATGTGTCTAATCACCAAGCAGTTTGCGCCTTCAAAGATGGCGTCAAGAACAGGGAATTGAGTCTGAAGTTTGGTCGAACCGGGGACATGACCCTGAGTCGAATGATGGAGATTGCTACCAAGTACGCCAATGGCGAGGAAGAGGACCGACTCCGAAGCGGCAAGTATAAGCCAAGTCAGTCGGAGAAGGGAAATTCCAGTCGGAAACAGAAGCGGAAAGCCGAGCCAGCAGCTCCTGGAGAGGCCCTGGCCATGACTCAGGGAAAGTTCAAAGGGAAGCCAAAAGGATCCTGGAATCCTAAGAAAGTAAAGGATAAAGAAGGAACTGACGTGATGGATATGCCATGCCACATCCACACGAAGAAAGATGAAGAGGGCAACATCATTTACCCAAAGCACACCACTCGCCAGTGTCGACTCCTGATCCAGTAGTTTCAGGGAAAACAGTCTAAGGACAAGGAGAAAGAGTCAGATAAGGCCGGAGACAAAGAGGACAGTGAGGAAGAATATCCGCATATCAACTCCACTCTGATGATCTTCGCGGATGTGGAAAGCAAGAGTCGACTGAAAGTCATTAACCGTGAGGTGAATATGGTTGCCCCAGCAAAACCAAGTTATCTGAGATGGTCCCAAACACCCATCACATTCGACCAATCTGATCACCCGACTCATATTGCCACCCCTGGGAGGCAAGCTTTGGTGGTCGATCCAGTTGTCGAAGGCACTCGACTGACGAAAGTGCTTTTGGACGGTGGTAGTGGGCTGAACTTGTTGTATGCAGACACACTGAAAGGAATGGGCATCCCGATGTCCCAACTGAGCACCAGCAACATGAGTTTCCACGGAGTCATACCAGGGAAGAAAGCCAACTCACTCGGCCAAATAGCTCTGGACGTGGTTTTTGGCGACTCAAAGCATTTTCGCAAGGAAAAGTTGACCTTTGAGGTTGTGGATTTTCAGAGCGCGTACCACGCCATTTTGGGGATGCCCGCCTATGCACGGTTCATGGCTCGACCATGTTACGTGTACCTCAAACTGAAAATGCCAGGTCCCAAAGGAGTGATCACTGTCACTGGCGATCGAAAAAAGGCAGAAGAGTGCTTTCAGAAGGGCTCGAAGATTGCCGATTCCCAGGTGACAGCGGTCGAGTTCGAAGAATACAAGCAAAACGCAGATCCGAGTGATTTGTTGCGATCCAAGAAACCAGCCACAGAATCTGCATTTCAGTCGTCTGGTGAGACGAAGCCTGTTCACATTCACCCGACCGACCCCAATGCAGCCCCGACCCACATCTCCACGATACTCGACCCGAAATAGGAAGAAGCGCTCATCCAGTTCCTCCGTGAGAACTGGGACATTTTTGCATGGAAGCCAGCTGACATGCCAGGTGTTCCCAGGGGACTGGCTGAGCATCGCCTCAGAGTCGACAAATCAGCAAAACCAGTCAAAGAGCATCTTCGGCGGTCCGCCGTCCTGAAGAGAAAAGCTATTGGTGAGGAAGTGGCTCGACTGTTGGCGGCAGGATTTATCAGAGAGATATACCACTCTGAGTGGCTCGCTAATGTCGTCATGGTTCCCAAGAAGGACAACTCACTCCGCATGTGCATTGACTTCAAGCACATCAATCGGGCCTGCCCGAAAGATCATTTTCCTCTCCCTCGCATAGATCAAATTGTTGACTCGACCGCGGGATGTGAGAGATTGTCTTTTCTAGACGCATATTCCGGGTATCATCAGATCCGTCTGTATGGACCCGACGAAATAAAAACAGCTTTCATCACTCCATTCGGGTGCTTCTGCTATATCACCATGCCATTCGGCCTCAAGAATGCCGGAGCCACATTTATGCGAATGATTCAGAAGTGTCTTGTCACTCAAATCAGTCGGAATGTGGAAGCGTATATGGATGATATCGTCGTTAAGTCGCGAAAAGGTTCTGACCTGCTTGCCGACCTCGCCGAAACATTTGCCAACCTCAGAAGGTATGATATCAAGCTCAATCCATCGAAGTGCACATTCGGAGTTCCTGGTGGAAAGTTACTCGGTTTTCTCGTTTCCGAGCGAGGGATCGATGCCAATCCAGAGAAGATCGGCACTATTCTCCGAATGAAACACCCTGTGCGAGTTCATGATGTCCAGAAGCTTACTGGATGCTTGGCCGCATTAAGTCAATTCATTTCACGACTCGGTGAAAAGGCATTGCCTCTTTACCGACTGATGAAGAAGGCAGACAAGTTCGAGTGGACTCCAGAAGCTGATGCAGCGTTTGCCGAGCTAAAAGCTCTGCTCTCCACCCAGCCGGTGCTTGCTGCTCCAATCAGCAAAGAGCCTCTGTTGCTTTATATTGCAGCCACAGGACAAGTCGTCAGTACAGTACTTACGGTCGAGCAGGAAGAAGAAGGAAAAGCCTTCAAAGTTCAGCGCCCGGTGTATTATTTGTCTGAAGTCTTGACTCCATCCAAGCAGAGATATCCTCATTATCAAAAGCTTGTGTATGGAATATACATGACCATGAAGAAGGTTGCTCATTATTTCTCTGATCATTCTATCACAGCCACTATCAGAGATTCTGCACAATAGAGATGCAACTGGTCGAGTGGCGAAATGGGCGATTGAACTTCTTCCCCTTGATATCAAGTTTGAGGCAAAGAAAGCCATTAAGTCCCAGGCAATAGCAGATTTCCTCGCCGAGTGGATTGAACAACAGCAGCCAACTGAAGTTCACTCGGAGCATTGGACCATGTTCTTCGATGGCTCTAAGATGCTGAATGGTTCTGGTGCTGGGGTTGTTCTGGTTTCCCCCAGAGGAGATAAGCTTAGATTTAGTGGTCAACCAGGTGATGAAGGAGTGGCACGTGAGAAGCCCAGCCATGACTGGATTCTGCAATGCAGTGAGGAAGCTGGAAAAGAAGTTCGAGGGGTTGGAGCTCCATCACATCCCCCGACTGAAAAATCAAGCAGCAGATGATCTAGCAAAGATAGGTTCCAAAAGAGAAGCCATTCCGAGTGGTGTGTTTTTGGAGCATATACACACTCCGTCAGTTAAAGAGGATCCCTTCACAGAGGAAGCTCCACAACCCAAGAGTGCCACAGATCCGACTGAGGTTGAGGTCCCAGCAGTGGTCGACTTGGTCATGGAGGTTTTAGTGGTCACTCCCGACTGGACAGTTCCCTATATCGCGTATATCCTGAGAAAGGAGCTCCCAGAGGATGAGGAAGAGGCTCGGCAGATCGTCCGTCGATCCAAAGCCTTTACCGTTATCAAAGGACAGCTGTATAGAGAAAGCCCGACTGGGGTTGGTCAAAAATGCATAACGCCAGAAGAAGGTCGAATCATTCTAAATGATATCCACTCGGGGACCTGTGGTCACCATGCGTCTTCTCGGACCATTGTAGCCAAAGCATACCGAGCTGGATTTTACTGGCCAAGGGCGAATGAGATGGCAAAGGAAATAGTGGACAAGTGCGAAGGTTGTCAGTTCTACTCCAATATGTCACACAAGCCCGCGTCAGCTCTGAAGACCATTCCACTCGTCTGGCCGTTCGCAGTATGGGGGTTGGACATGGTCGGTCCCTTGAGAACAGGTCGAAGTGGTTTCACGCACGTACTGGTCGCAGTCGACAAGTTCACGAAGTGGATTGAGGCTAAACCAATCAAGAATCTTGACGCCGGTACTGCGGTTACCTTCATCAGGGAGCTGACGTTCAGACATGGAGTCCCGCACAGCATCATTACAGATAATGGGTCGAACTTTGACTCGGAAGAATTCAAGGATTTCTGCAAGGCTCAAGGCACACGAGTCGACTACGCTTCGGTCTCTCATCCGCAGTCGAATGGACAAGCAGAGCGAGCCAATGGCTTAATCCTCAAGGGTTTAAAACCCCGGTTGATGCGTGATCTCAAGCACGCGGCTGGAGCATGGGTCGACGAACTCCCTTCGGTGCTTTGGGGTTTGCGGACCACACCCAATCGGTCGACCGGAAGAACTCCATTCTTTTTGGTCTATGGAGCTGAAGCAGTCTTGCCGAGTGATCTTCTTCACAATGCTCCTCGAGTTGAACTCTACAACGAAGCAGAAGCTGAGCAAGCACGTCAGGACGCAGTCGACCTTCTAGAGCAAGAAAGGGAGATGGCTCTAATCCGATCGACCATCTATCAACAGGATTTGCGTCGCTTTCACGCCAGGAATGTGAGGGGTCGAGCCTTCCAAGAAGGAGATCTAGTTCTCCGAGTGGATCAGCAAAAACAGCATAAGCTCGCTCCTTCTTGGGAAGGACCCTTCATTGTCACCAAAGTCCTCCACAACGGGGCATATCGTCTCTACAACGTCGAACACAATATCGAAGAGCCCCGAGCTTGGAATGCGGATCTGCTCCACCCGTTTTACACTTAAAAGTTTTCCACTTGGATGAGTTGTAATAAAATACTTCTGTAGTTCATGGATCTCGAAATAATAGTGCCATAATTCCTTCATAATTTTTGTCACTTTTTCCCCCCAGTGGGTGGCTTAGTCGCGAATCCGTTTCGCCTAAGTTTGTACAAATCCTACCGAGTGGTAAGCCTGACTTCCACTCGGAGGCTTAGCCGCGAATCCGTTTCGCCTAAGTTATAAAAATCCTACCGAGTGGTAAGCCAGACTTCCACTCGGGGGCTTAGCTGCAGCCCAGTGCTCGCCTAAGTTATAAAAAATCCTACCGAGTGAAGAGCAAACCTCTCACTCGGGGGCTTAGCTGCAGTCCAAGTACTCGCCTAAGTTATAAAAAATCCTACCGAGTGAAGAGCAAACCTCTCACTCGGGGGCTTAGCTGCAGTCCAAGTACTCGCCTAAGTTATAAAAATCCTACCGAGTGGTAAGCCAGACTTCCACTCGGGGGCTTAGCTGCAGCCCAGTGCTCGCCTAAGTTGTAAAAATCCTACCGAGTGGTAAGCCAGACTTCCACTCGGGGGCTTAGCTGCAGTCCAAGTACTCGCCTAAGTTATAAAAATCCTACCGAGTGGTAAGCCAGACTTCCACTCGGGGGCTTAGCTGCAGCCCAGCGCTCGCCTAAGTTATAAAAAAATCCTACCGAGTGAAGGGCAAACCTCTCACTCGGGGGCTTAGCTGCAGCCCAGCGCTCGCCTAAGTTATAAAAAAAATCCTACCGAGTGAAGAGCAAACCTCTCACTCGGGGGCTTAGCTGCAGCCCAGCGCTCGCCTAAGTTATAAAAAATCCTACCGAGTGAAGAGCAAACCTCTCACTCGGGGGCTTAGCTGCAGCCCAGCGCTCGCCTAAGTTATAAAAAAATCCTACCGAGTGAAGAGCAAACCTCTCACTCGGGGGCTTAGCTGCAGCCCAGCGCTCGCCTAAGTTATAAAAAATCCTACCGAGTGAAGAGCAAACCTCTCACTCGGGGGCTTAGCTGCAGCCCAGCACTCGCCTAAGTTATAAAAAAATCCTACCGAGTGAAGAGCAAACCTCTCACTCAGAGGCTTAGCTGCAGCCCAGCGCTCGCCTAAGTTATAAAAAATCCTACCGAGTGAAGAGCAAACCTCTCACTCGGGGGCTTAGCTGCAGCCCAGTGCTCGCCTAAGGTATAAGAAATCCTACCGAGTGAAGAGCAAACCTCTCACTCGGGGGCTTAGCTGCAGCCCAGTGCTCGCCTAAGGAATAAGTCGACTACAGTGGGCATCTTGCTGTGAACCTGCAAAGGACAACTCGAGCCAAGAGCAATCATATCCAAACATCAAATCCAAGCTTAGGTCGATACCTAAAAGAACCGAGAGTGCTCAGGCACTAGGCCTGTTAAGGTTTATCGGTTACAATTCCACTCGGCATACCGAGGCAAATTTAAAGTGTCGGGCTTAAAGAAAGTTTTTTACCCCTCCTGTGGAGGGCTGGAAGGAGCAACGAACTCGTCGAGGTCGATCCCATCTGCGATCCGGGTAGCAGCAGCGATGAAAGTTTCCATGAAGGACCTGAAGTCGTGTTTCTTGGTGTTGGCCACTCGGAGAGCCGCCAGCTTCTCTTCTCGCGCGTCCTTGCAGTGGACTCGGGACAGACACAGGGCAACATCTGCGCCACACCGAGCCGAGGACTTTTTCCACTCTTGCACACGGTCGGGGACCGCGTTTAGTCGAGCCATCAATGACTCGAGGTCATTCTGAAGTGTCGCCCCGGGCCAAAGCGTCGAGTCGATGCGAGAAGTGGCGGCCTTCAGCCTTGCAAGATAGTCCACGACAGCTGCAACGCAGGACTCCAGTCGAAAGACATTCATAGCAACTTCATCATTCATCGGAGAATTGACAGGATCAATTTTCGGCTCCAACTGGCTAGTCTCTTCTTCAAAGTTTCGACAGAATTCTGCAAGGACAAAACGCCGAATCAAGACAATGGTCGAATGGAAGCATCACAGTTGAAAATGTTGGTCGAGTGTAAAGGATTACCTTCGAGCATAAGGAACAATTTCTTGGCAAGACCACCCAGGAAGCCTTCCAGGTCATTCTTCTTCCCAATCAACTGGTTGATCTTCTTGGTCAAGGTAGTCTTGTCAGTTTTCAGTCGGTCAACATCCTTGGAGGCAATCGCCAGAGCAGTTTTCAGATTGGTATTTTCCTGTTCAAGCTTGGTGACTGAAGCTAACTTCTCGTCAGCAAGCTTGGTCTTCTCAGCTAGCTCAAGGTCCTTCTTCTTCTAGGCCTCCTTCACCTTGCCTGCAAGTTACAGCAAAGTCAGATTTTGAAACAAATGGAAGGAAAAAGGAGTCGTCGAGGTATCGCCAAACATACCTTTGGTCTCCTCCTTCGCCTTCGTCAGATTCTCCTGCACCAGCTTCAGATCCAGCTCGAGCTGAATGTGCTTCTGCTCCAGTTCGGTATAGCGAGCCGCAAGGTCACAGGATTTCTACGAAGAACCAATCGACAAAATATCAAATATAATTCACTTCCGAGTAAGAGAAAATCACACGTTTCTAAGACTACAGTCGAAAGCAAGCATTCGACCGTAGTCTCGGGGACTACACCCAGTGGGTGCACTCAGCGTGCCCCCACTAATTCTGTTCAAGACAGAGTCGACCAGTTGACCCCAAAAAAAAAAGAGACGTGCTCTTCAGACTGTCGTCGACTGCAAGCAATCGACCACAGTCTCGGGGACTACACCCAGTGGGTGCACTCAGCGTGCCCCCACCGGTTTCAGAAATCCATTCGATCCAGTCGAATGATGAAAAGCCTTTAGTTATAAAGCCTAAGGCCGACTGCCAGCAGTCGACCTTAGCCTTGGGGACTACACCTAGCGGGTGCACTCAGCGTGCCCCCGCTAACACGGAGTTTTTTATCGACACACCCACTGGGTGATTCCTATGGATTTCAGAAAGAAAAAGTTTTGATAGCATATCCTAACAGAATAGGCGGTGGTCGACTGACCTGAACATTGCTTTGAAGGGCGGAGCTAGCGTCATAAGCTGCTTGGCTTGCATCCCGGATGATCTTCACCTGCTCCATCATGATCCCCGCTTGGCGTATCGCCTCCTTAGCAGCACTGGCTTGGTCCTCTGGGACGTGATGTGTTGTGAAGAGCGAAGGTTGTGCAGCACTCGACGAAGTGGGATGAGCACTCGTCAACGGCACCGCGAAAGACACGGTGTGTCGAGTGGGGTTCTCCCCCTCCGTGACCACAGTCTCGGGCGCCGTCGCATCCTGGGTTGCCTTACCAGCAGACGCCTTCCTGCTCCTCCTGTGCCTCAGTGGTTCTTCATCCTCATCATCATCATCTTCAGGAAGGGTGATAATGTCATGGGATGGAAATTCAGAAAAAGAATCAAAGTTAGAAATCATGAGTCAGTCGACTAAGGACAGAATTGAGAGTATAGTACCAGGATTTGAGGTTGCTGCGTCCTCCATCTCATGGTCGTCAGCCTTGCCTTAGGTCTCATAAGTTGCAGCACTGAAGTTTCAAAGAATCAGTGGACTAACTCAAGTATCAACCAGAGATAAAGCTTATACAAAACAAGGAGACTCAAGTAACATGTTTACCCGGATATGGTGGGGATGGACACCTTCATCTTCGGCAGGAGCTTGGTGGGTTTCGACGGAGCCACCTTCGACTGCTTCGGCGCCTTTTCACTCGGCACCGGAGAAGCGGTCCGAGGGCGTTTGGTCGACTGCGGGGCAGTCGCCACCCCCTTACCGCGTTCAGTCGCGGGGTCATGGACAAGTTTTGACCGCCTTTCCGAGCGCGGTGGTGCAACCTCCTCCTCCTCCTCTTCTTCGTCCTCATCATCGTCGTCGTCATCGTCGTCATCTTCGGCAGCGTCTGAATCCCACTCATCCTGGCTCTCGCCCCCGCTGGCTTCTCCCTCCTCAGTCGGAGCCTAAGCTCCATTGGGCATCAAATACAGCTCGGTAAGGGCCTGGAAGACGTCAAGACAAAGATCAATCGACCAAGTTGCAGAACATACAGAAACAAATTAGACAAATATACAATGGAAGGCAGAGCAAATATACCTTATCTGGAACGCTGTGATGGTCGAGTGGAGGAATCCTCCTAGATCCACGGGGATTATCCTTGTTCCCAGTGACCGCGGCCATCCATCTTTCCACCGTGGCGTCGTCGACTGCTTCCGGGTGGACTCGAGTCTCGTCTTCAGTTCCGCAGTACAACCACATGCCATGGCTCCGGAACTGAAGAGGCTGGATATGCCGCCGAAGGAAAACCTCCAGAAGGTCCATGCCAGTCACGCCGTCCCGGACCAACTGCACCACGCGATCCATCAACATCTTCACATCGGCTCTCTCCTCCGGAACCACCTTCAGAGAGGAGGGCTTATTCACTCGGCTCATGGTGAATGGAGGGAGTCCACTCGACTGCCCCGGCGTCAGCTCATTCTGGCAGTAGAACCAGGTCGACTGCCAGCCCCTGACCGACTCGGGAAACGTCATAGCTGGGAAGGTGCTCTTATTCCTCACTTGAATTCCCAGGCCCCCGCACATTTGGACAACTTGGGTTTTCTCATCGCCTGGACTCGCCTTCTTCACAGTCTGAGAACGACACGTGAAGATGTGCTTGAACAAGCCCCAGTGCGGTCGACAGCCCAGGAAGCTCTCGCACATGGATACAAACGCAGCAAGATACGCGATGGAGTTCGGAGTAAAGTGGTGGAGTTGGGCTCCAAAGAAGTTCAAAAAACCACGAAAGAAAACGCTCGGTGGCAGAGAAAATCCTCGATCGATATGAGTGGCCAGGAGCACACACTCACCCTCTTCCGGCTGGGGTTGCCACTCTTTTCCTGGAAGTCTTGCGACGCCATGGGGGATCAGCCCGTCGTCGGCCATGTCGAGGAGATCCTTCTCCCTGATGGTCGACTGGATCCAATCTCCCTGGACCCAGCCCTTCGGCAGGCGGGATGTCGACGAAGACCCGCTGCGGCTGGTGGATCTCCCCTTCGCCTTCTCCGCCGCCGACGCCTTCTTTGCGCGCTCCAGCGCCGCCGTCTTCTCCTTGACCATGGCTGACGGCGAGGTGCGCGAAGAAGAGCTTTGTAGGGGCAAAAGCGGGTGCGTTGGGCGGAGACGAGGAGAGCAGAGGAGAAAGAATGGAGCACTGTTCAGAAACCTTCACTAGTCGCATTTATAACATCCCTTCTGAGTGGATGACAGGTGGACCCGGTCAACCTAATCATATCCCAAAACAGTTGCATTGACACGATACGTGGTGGAAAAGCGGTGCGGAGATCGAGGCGTCTATGTCCTATCCCGTCCGAGCGCCGCGGTTCGTTCCGCTTCGCGCGCTTCCACAAATTTCGTATCCCGTGGAATCCGCGAGCGGCAGATTGGTCTATCAGACGCGATATTTCCTGCGATCTGTCGCTCGGGAACCAACAAAGTCTAAAAGATCACTCGACGAAAGACAAGAATGGATCGAGTCGACTGAAGAAAAGTTGCTCGTTATCAACAAAGAAGATCTTGGTCACGAACGACACATAGCCTGTATACCAAAAGTCAATCGGAAACAGCATCAACTCCTTCCTTATTCAAGCCTCAATCCATTCGGGGGCTAATGATGGATTCATGTACCTAGGGTAGGGTCATAGGCCTGACCTAGATGTCCTACCCAAGGGCACCCTTAGAAGAGATCACCTTCCAGTCGACCAACGAAGAAGGACTCACTCGACTGACTAGAAGGACTCGACCATGGGGACTCACTCGACCATGAAGATACACTCGACCACCAGAAGGTCAGAAGGCACTCTGCACTGCAACGGCCTGTAATTGAATAGACTTAATGATAGTTAAGGCACTTTATGTGGGGCGTTACCAGTAACGTCCCAGACTTAATGTACTTAAATCCCTTCATTATGTGGGCTGGCAGGGGTCCTGGCACACTCTATATAAGCCACCCCCCCTCCACAGGCAGAAGGGTTCGCACTCTTGTAACACCTATACACATAATCCACTCGACCGCCTCAGGGCTCTGAGACGTAGGGCTTTTACTTCCTCCGAGAAGGGCCTGAACTCGTACATCGCTTGTGTTTACAACTTCTCCATAGCTAGGACCTTGCCTCTCCATACCTACCCCCCACTCTACTGTCAGACTTAGAACCACGACAGCAGCTGCTCCGGAAGTTGGTGTCACTCTACCGCGCCCGTCAAGAGAAACGGGAGTCCCGGGAAGCGCTTGTCGCGCAGGCGGGAGTAGACATAGAGAAGCATGCGGAGGAGCTCCAGAGCCGCAACCAAGAGGCCCTCCGGTCCATTGCAGACGAGAGGGTGCAGCTTGCCGAGGCGTGGAAGGACTTTCTCCTCGAGAAGGCCGAAGCCGAAGAGCAGCAACGGCTCGCCGCCGAGGAGATGTCCGTGCGAGAAGGCGAGCTGACGCAGAAGAAGGTTAACTTGGATAGCCATGAGGAGGAGCTTGCCGCGCGCGAGGAGACACTTGGCGGAGCCCTCAAGGAAGCGAAGGATGCTGCTGCAGCTGCCGAGGCTGTCAAGAAGGAGCTGGAGGTGAGGGTGACGGAGCTAGAGGCCACCCTCAAGGCAAAGAATGAAGAGCTTGCCGCGCTCCAGCGCGAGCGCGAGAAGGACGCCCTTGCCCATGGTGAGCTGCAGGGTCGTCTCTCTGAGATGGGCAGGGAGCTGAACGCCGCCAAGGACGCCAATGCCGATCTCGAGCTGAAGTTGGCTACGCTTACTGAGACGCTGGACGGCGCTAAGAAACGGGAGGAGGACTTGAAGCAGGAGCTCAAGGCCAATGAGGCGCTGCTGACGAGGGCCGCCGAGACCCAGAACACCTTCAGGGATACCGTGGAGCTCTGGACGGAGGGCCTCGTCAACATCTCCGCAGTTATTGACGAGGAGCTGACGCAGCTAGAACTGGAGGGCTTCGGGTACTCCTCCGACGAAAACCTCCAGCCCAGCGCCAAGCTCACTCTGTTCTTCAAGGGCGTGGCGACGGCTCTCCAGCAACTCCGGGAAAGGATCCCAAGGCAGTTGGCTGATGAGTCGTGCGCAATCTGCGCCAGAGTCCTAGAGAAGGTGTTGGTGAAGGTGCTCTTCCGCAATCCGGGCCTCAACCTCACCAACGTCCTCAAGAAGCTGTCGGCGGGTGCTGATCTTGAAGAGCTCAGGGCCCTTGTCGCACCCATTGTGGACAAGGTGAATGAAGTCAGGAGGGTCGATGGTGATCGCATAGACTAGGCCGCCTTTTTCCTCCTTTTCTTGCCGCTGCTGATCATGTTGCGAGAACCATTTATTAGAGCTGCGACAAGTTCTTTTTGTAATATAACTTTATCTTGGGCAGTATTTGCTATGTTATTTCCTTTACTTGATTCCTTCCTTTGTATGTTTTTACCCTACGCTTTTAGGGAACTTGCTGGCGCAGGCACCCTTGCCGCGAGCGCTGAGTGCGGAACATCAGCAGCCTGCTGGCGGTGCTGCTTCCGGCAAGAAACCTTGTCGCAACTAGTCGCAGCACACTTAAGTTGTTGAGCGGACTCGAAACAAAGTAAGGGCGCAACTAGCCACGAGTTGGTTCCTCCGCGCACAGGTTTTCCATACAAAGCACGGTCATTCAAGGAAGATAACTTAAGAAATTTTAAAACTGATTGTGCTCAAACTTTGGCAACTTAGCTTTTCTGTCGTCTCAGTCCTGGCAAGGCTATACTTCTTTGAACGACGCCTGGTCCACACCATTATCTTCTCCTCCACCTCCGGTGAACTTGTGGGCGAAGGAACCTTATTTTTGAGAAAAAGAAAGAATAGAATATAAATATATGGAGCCTTAAGGCTCGTTATTTCTTACCGGTGGCAAGTGCTGCACAAATGTCAGATAATATATGCAAAAAGAAAAAGGCATGAAACTTGACAAGATGTGCGAAGCACATGAGCTTTATTTATGCACGGGATCTTCGCCCGGCTTTGTACAAAGGGTTACATGCAACAGCGGCAAAGCTTGTACAAAAGGTGGTTGCCGGAACAGGTTCTGGCAACCGCGCCTTATGGGTAAAACTTACGAAGATGCTCAATGTTCCAGGAGTTGCTCACCGGAAAGCCATCTTCGGTCACAAAGCGGACAGCGCCAGGCCTAGTGACTCGTTTCACCCGATAAGGGCCTTCCCACTTCCGCGTCAACTTGTTGGAATTCTTGGCGGATTGAACGCGCCGAAGAACAAGGTCGCCTTCCTCGAGACTTCTGGCATTGACTTTGCGGCTATGGTAGCGGCGCAAAGCTTGCTGATATCGAGCAGCTCGTACAGCAGCCTGAAGACGATCTTCCTCAAGGAGCAGCGCGTCATCTTGTCGCAACTGCTCTTGCTCAAGCTCATCATAAGCGAGCACTCGAGGCGATCCGTATACGAGTTTCGTGGGGAGAACTGCCTCTGCTCCATAGACTAGAGCAAAAGGTGTCTGGCCAGTGGCTCGATTTGGCGTCGTCCTGATCGACTAAAGAACCACTGGTAGCTCCTCGATACAATTCCTTCCGCACTTGTGCAGCCTGTCGAAAGTTCTGGTCTTGAGCCCGCGCAGCACTTCAGCGTTTGCCCTCTCCGCTTGACCGTTGCTTCTCGGGTGAGCAACAGAAGCGAAACAGACCTTGGTGCCAAGATCTTGGATGTACTGCATGAAGGTGCGGCTCGTGAATTGCGTGCCATTGTCGGTGATGATCCTGTTAGGGACTCCGAAACGGCAAACAATTGACCTGAAGAACTTGAATGCTGACTATGCTGTCACCTTCCTCACTGCTTCCACTTCCGGCCACTTTGTGAACTTGTTGATTGCAACGTACAAGTACTCAAAGCCCCCGACAGCTCAGGGAAAGGGGCCGAGGATGTCGAGCCCCCAGACCAAAAATGGCCAGGATAAAGGGATCGTCTGGAGAGCTTGAGCTGGTTGATGTATCTGCTTGGAGTGGAACTGGCACGCTTCACACTTGGTTACTTGTGCAGTTGCATCCTTGAGGGCTGTTGGCCAAAAGAAACCTTGTCGGAAAGCCTTGCCGGCGAGTGCTCTTGCGCCAATGTGGTGACCACATATGCCTCCATGTATCTCCGCCAACAGCTTCTGTCCATCTTCTCGGGGAATGCACTTCAATTTCACTCCGTTGAATCTCCTTCTGTACAGTATGTCGTCGACAAACTGGTACATACTTGATTGCCGGGCTACTCTCTCCGCTTCTTCTTGCTCTTCGGGAAGTTCTCTTGTTTGAAGGAAACGGACAATCTGCTGTGCCCATGCCGGAGCCTGCGGCTCAACAACAAGGACTAAAGGCATAAATGCTGCTGCGGGAACATCTGCTTCTACGGCAAGAACCTGCGATTCAGCCGGAGCTTGATGTTCCCCGGCAAGCTTTCCGGAGCAAAACTTGTCGGGAGTGTCTACTTCAACGGAACAAACCTTAGGGCTTATCGGAGCAGACTGCTCCTCAGCACTCTTGGTGTTGATCTTGGGGACCTTCTTAGCGGCGGCTTCGGGGAGCTCAGCCGTAAAGTAGTCACCAGAAACCAACTTTCTCTTTTTTCTCTGTCCAGTTGATGGTATCACGGATGGTTGAGTCAGCCTGAGCACAAAGATCCCTGGTTCCACAGGTAACTTTAATGCAGCGCATTTTGACAGGCCATCGGCAACATCGTTCTGGGCTCTTGGAACATGTTCCATCTGTAGGCCGTCAAAATGCTCTTCCAAATTTCTCACTTCATCAATGTAAGCTTCCATCAACGGACTCTGATAATCTTTGTTCACTTGGCGGACGACAAGCTGCGAGTCACCCCTGCCAATAAGCTTCTTGATCCCAAGGTCCGCCGCGATCCTATGTCCGGCAAGCAAACCTTCATACTCTACAGTATTGTTTGTCGCTTGCTCCTTGGGAAAGTGCATCTGGGCGACGTACGTGATGTGCTCTCCGGTGGGTGCGACAAGTAACACGCCCGCACCGGTGCCTTGCAGCGAGAAGGCACAATCAAAGTACATGATCCATTCTTTGCTTGCTTCCTTGACGGGGATGCTCGTCTCTGGAATTTCTTCATCAGGTGTTGGCGTCCATTCTGCTATGAATTTTGCCAATGCCCGGCTCTGGATAGTTGAAGTACTCTCAAACTTGAGGCCAAAGCTTGACAATTCCAGTGCCCACTCGACAATCCTGCCCGTTGCTTCTGGATTTTGCAATATCCTCTTCAACGGAAATCGAGTGACAACTGTGATATCATGTGCTTGAAAATAATGGCGCAGCTTTCTCGAGGCCATGAGAAGGCCGAAAAGCAATTTCTACACACCAGAGTACCTTGATCTAGCCCCCTGTAGAAGGGAACTGACAAAGTACACTGGGCGCTGCACCATTTTCTTCTGCTTCTCTTCTTGTGGCTGCACAGATCCATCCTTGTCGGGACCAGAGCTTGTCGGGGAAGTCCCCTGCTTGTCGCTGGATGTACTTGCCGTGGCCGCTGGCTCATCATCTGCCTCCCTTTCCACTACTAACGCAGCACTAACCACTTGATTGGTTGCCGCTAGATATAGCAGCAACTTCTCTTGTGGTTTAGGTGCGACAAGTATTGGAGTGGAGGACAGGTATCTCTTCAAGTCCTGCAGCGCAGCCTCCACTTCTGGAGTCCATTTCACTGGACCTGCCTTTTTCAATATTTTGAAAAATGGTAGGGCGCGCTCAGTAGACTTAGAGATGAACCTGCTGAGAGCAGCTACGCAGCCGGCAAGCCTTCGCACATCCTTGACGCGCTTCGGTGCTTCGATCTTCTCAATGGCCTTGATCTTGTCGGGATTAGCTTCAATCCCCCGCTGAGACACAAAGAACCCGAGAAGCTTGCCGGAAGGGACTCCAAACACACACTTCTCGGGGTTGAGCTTGAGATTGATCTTGCGCAGATTTGCAAAGGTCTCGTCCAAATCTTGAATCAGAGTTGTTCTGTCTTTGCTCTTGACCACTATGTCATCCATGTAAGCCTCTACATTTCTGTGCAACTGTGGCTCAAAAGCTTCGTGAACTACCCTTGCAAATGTTGAACCAGCATTCTTTAGTCCGAAAGGCATCCGTACAAAGCAGTACATGCCACATGGAGTAATGAATGCGGTTTTCTCCTCATCCTCTTCTGCCATGAAGATCTGATGATATCCTGAATATGCATCAAGAAATGAAAGCAAATCACATCCTGCCGTGGAGTCGACGATCTGGTCAATGCGTGGCAAGGGAAATGGGTCCTTGGGACAAGCTTTATTAACATCAGTGAAGTCTATACAAAGCCTCCATTTTCCGTTTGCCTTGCGCACGACTACAGGATTGGCCAGCCACGTTGGATGGAGCACTCCTCTGACCAGGCCTGCTGCTTCAAACTTCTTGATCTCTTCTAAAAATAAATTCTTGGCGCTCCACTGCTTGTTTTCTGACTTTCTGCTTGACGGGCCGCGCGTGAGGACAGACGGCAAGGTGGTGCTCAATTACTTTCCTGGGAACACCGGGGATGTCAGATGGTTGCCATGCAAACACATCAACATTCGCCCGCAGGAAAGCAATGAGCGCGCTTTTGTCACGACCGGTTTTCCAATAAAAATATTTATTGAGAAACCAATATTTTGAGTCCAGTATGAGAGAAATCCTCCTCACTGGTAGACAAATTCTTGATACAATAAGCCAGTAGCATAAAATATATTACAGGGTCGAACTATGGTTGCTCAACCAAATTATTACAAGCACGCCAATAATTATACATAATGGCGGACATGACACAGTGGTGTGGAGGCATACTACTGACTCGAGGATAGGACGGTGGTGGAAAAACACAGCGGGGAGAGGGATACAAGACTCTAAAACTGTCATCTCATCGAGCGTCGAGGTGAGGCTCGATGAATTTATTTGGTAGCGGAAGCTGATATAATACAGTGACCAAATCCAGGGTCGCACGAGACTGACTGGGACTCCTCTAGGCGTCGGACTCGCTATCAAATTCTTCATCCATGAGATCGCCTTCGTCAGCATCTGGCCAAATCAACAAGCCAGTGAGTACTTTGAAAGTACTCGCAAGACAGTTCGGACGTAAGATATAACAAATGCATGCATGGATGCGTCATGATTAATTCACCAATGTACATTCAAAAAATTAGCATAACGAGGTAAGTAAAAGGGAAACGGCGGTAGTCCGCCTGAAGTCCCAACAAAACATAAATGAAGACCGATCGGGTGTCTGAAGCGACGCCCCAAAATGTGAACAAATAAATATAAGGAAATGATGCCGCAGTCGGGCGTCTTAGCGACACCACATAAAGGGCTTTGAAAGAAACGCCACAGTCGGACATCGGGGCGACATCACAGAAAGGGCTTTAAAAGAAATGCCACAGTCGGGCGTCTTAGCGACACCACATAAAGGGCTTTAAAAGAAATGCCACAGTCGGACGTCTGAGCAACATCACAGAAAGGGCTTTTATTGAAAGTAAAATATAACAATGCCACAGTCGGACGTCTGAGCGACATCGCAGAAAGGGCTTTTATTGAAAGTAAAATATAACAATGCCACAGTCGGACGTCTAAGCAACATCGCAGAAAGGGCTTTTATTGAAAGTAAATAATACTCATAATAAACATTCAATTCATGAAAATAAACGGGTTAGTCCATCCATAGGAGTAATCATTTAACCGGACTTAGCACTCATGCGATTCACCGGAGTCTCTGTCATCAAAACTGACATTTGGTCAGGATAATATAATATCGAGCTTGGACATGGAATAGATGATTTGAAGGAATATATGACTCTGCAGAGTTTGTACAAAATTTTTCCCACAGCCAACGGATTTCCGTAGTCACGAAGGACTAGTTCCGTTTACAGTTTTTCGGTAGGAAACACAGCTAACCAGTACACACCCATCCTACCTCTCGATGTTAGGAATCACCCTAGACATCGTCCAAGAAAAACTTTTGAGACGGGGAGATCACAATCTCGAATAGCATGGGATCAAATTTATATACGCGCGCTCTAAGGGGTGCCCCCCTCTCGGTCCCAACCGAAAACACCCATGCCCCCTGACCGGATGACTGGCTTTAATCTAGGTCCATGGAACCATCATCACGGCCTCTCCTTTTTGGTGTGTACCAGGAATGCGGTTTACAACTTACTAAGCCATATTCCTTGCGGAAAACATGTGGTAGTACAAGGAAGGAAGAATGGAAAGAACTGGAATGATACGAGTTGACAATGAAGTCACATAGTCTGGCATAAGCCTAGCATGCTACAACACTGCCATCTTACCCATCCTCATGCCAACACATGGCCATGCATACTCACATCCATCCACTCATGGATTTTCGAAACTCACTTGCCTCATCGTCTCAGGTAACATGACATTCGTCGTTATGTTCATCAACATGCCATAAACCACTTAATGCAAACATGCCAAAAAAATCATCATATCAAAAGTTCAAACATGCTTGCCTGGTTCAGAGTACTCGGAGCCTAGCTCGGTGAAGTTCGCGGCTCCGTCACCTCCTTCGGTATCTACGGTATAAAGAAAATATATGCGCTATCGTAAATACCAAGAGGTGCACAAAAAGTATTCCAAATATTTTTCAAATAAATCTGATAAAAAACTAGACAAAATTTTAAAGAGGACAGAAAAAGAATCAATCAAAAATACTTTTCTGTTTAACAGTTATAAAGGTTTTTGTCCAGGGACTCATCTGTAATGAAACAGAAAGTTTCCAGGGACTAGCTTATAAAAACAGAAAACGTTCCAGTCTTGAATACGCCAGCCCAGAGGGGAAAGCGTATTTTGCCCGAAGGCGTTTTCGGAAAACGATTCGTTTAAAAGGATCTGAGAGGCTGACGGGCGGGTCCCACTCGTCAGGTTTGAATATTCAAACGGGGCGGCAGAGTTCGCCGGTGCTCGAGAGCCGCAATGGTCGCCGGCGGCGATCCACGGCGAGGCAGGGAGATCGGAGGGTACCTCCGTGTTCAGGGCGCCATTCCGCGTCGGTTGGTGGTGGAGGTTGTCGCCGGCGAGCACCACGTCGACGGCGAGCCTTGCTCCGGCGGACGGCGGTTCGGGTGGTTGCGGACTTCGTCGGAGAGAGTTGTGAAGGCCAAATTGAGGAGGGGGTTAGACTCCTGGTAGCTAGAGGGGGTAACGGATGGGGTTTGGGCGCCGGAGACGGCCTCACCAGAGCTAATCGAGGTGCAGGCCGAGGCGGAATGGGGCGGCCGGAGTCGGGGGAGGAGACCTCCTCGAGGTCCTCCTGGTGGCTTGGCAGGGTCTTGGAGAGGTGCAGTGAGTGTGTGGGGGTCGTGAGCGAGCTCGGGGGCCTTTTTATAGACGATCCGAGGCGGTGGCCATGAACGGGGATCTTCGGTGAAGGTTACGGCGGCGCAGTGTTTGGTCGGGGGAGATTAGGGAGTCGAGCGCCATCGTGGGGGTTCACTGGGTCCGTTTGGGTGCTAAACTAGCCGGGATTTGGGTGTTTAGGCGAGCTTGAGGAACGGGGGTGGCGCGGCCCGTCGGGGGCAGGGAGCACGTTCCGTGCTTGCCGGGCCACGGCGACGGTGCCACGAGCGTGCGCTGGCATGGCAGGGACACGCGGAGAGCCAGGGGGCGTTGGGCGGCGCCGGGTGGCGTGGAGAGCGGTCTCGGGCCCTCGCTGGCTGCCACGGAAGGTGCTGCCACCGCAGAAGCTTCCAACTCTGGCGAGGCTCGTCGCTACCGACGCCAGGAATCGGCCAAGCGTGCGTGCGGGGTGCTGGCCAGGGAGAAGGGGCCGCGTGCAACGCGCCAGGGCGCACTGTGGCCGCGTGACCGAGTCTGACGAAGGAAAAACGACTGAATCTCTGAACTTTCTGAACTTTTCTGAAAATGCAAAGGAATAGTGCATCTCAGGTGTTCGACAAAATGATTGAGGCATCTAGGGATTTTTCCTTGAGCTGAAACTTGGTGGGGTGGCCTCTCATTGCACCAGGAGGCTGCCTGAATTCTTTGGGGAATTTTTGGAGAAGTGTAGATATGAATTTCACCAAATTTATCAAATCTGGTCCAAACTTGCAGAGACTGAAATTTGAAAAATTAGAAAAGAGGAGGAGTGGATCAAGATGGTTCTGGGTTGTGGGTACAAAGGACTATCCAGGAGAGTTGGTTTGAGGTCAAAACTCAAATGCAAAAGGGTACTTGCTTTGAAAATCTCTCAGGCTCCAAATAATTTGCAGAAATGATTTGAGGGAAAATAAAATTAGAATAAAATCCAAAACTTGCTTGGATTAGTTGGGACAGAGAACTTAGGTTGATTACAAGGAGGAGGGGAGGTTTTGGAGGGGTTTTACCACATGGGCAAAATACAAAGTCATGGGTGGTTTCCAAGATATGAAAATCCCAAATTTTCATAGAGTTCTTTTTAAAAGAAAGAAAAAAATAAATTAAACTCCCAAAATAATTTGAGAGGGAACCAACAGAGAAGAAGTTTCAAAAGATCAAACACCATAGTTTGAAGAAAAATAAAATCCTTGCCAAAGAAAAGAAAGGTTTTTAAGAGGAAGGTTTTCTGGAAGATTTTAAATGGCCTCTTTTCAAAAACCACAAAGTTTTTGCTGAAAACCAAAAATAAAAATATTGGAGTGTCACAACACCTACCCCCTTAGGAAAAATCTCGTCCCCAAGATTTCAGCTGATCCTTAAATAAGTGTGGATGCTTTGTCCGAAGGAAATCCTCCCTTTCCCAGGTTGCTTCACTTTCGGTGTGATTGCTCCACTGAACTCTGAAAAACTTGATGGTCTTCTGTCGGGTTCTCCTTTCAGACTCCTCTAATATTCTTACTGGGCGTTCCCGATAAGTGAGGTCTGGCTGCACGTCAATGTTCTCATGGAATACTTGTTTCTCTGGTTTGCTTACGCACTTCCTTAATTGAGAGACGTGGAACACGTCGTGAATGTCGGACAAGTCTTCGGGTAAGTCTAGCTGGTAGGCTACAGTGCCTCTTCGTGCCACTATGCAGAATGGTCCAATGAATCTTGGTGCTAACTTTCCTTTAATCTTAAACCGTTGCAGTACCCTCATAGGTGATACTCGTAGGTACACAAATTCACCGGGTTCAAAATTGACCCCACGATGTTTCTGATCGTAATAACTCTTCTCTCGGCTTTGAGCGGTCTTGAGTCAGTCCCTGATTAGCTTGACTTTTTCCTCGGCTTCTTTGAGCACGTCTGGGCCGAAGATACGGCTGTCTCCGGTCTCTGACCAATTTAGCGGGGTACGACATCTCCGTCCGTATAGGGCTTCAAAAGGTGCCATTTGCAGGCTGGCCTAGTAACTGTTGTTGTATGTGAACTCGGCATATGGCAGGCTTTCTTCCCAACTGGTTCCATAGGTAAGGACACATGCTCTCAGCATGTCTTCTAAAATTTGGTTTACGCGTTCAGTCTGTCCATCAGTCTGGGGATGGTAGGCTGTGCTGAAGGCCAATTGAGTTCCCAGAGCCTGTTGTAAATGATCCCAGAATCTCGAGACAAACTGAGTGCCTCTGTCGGATATTATAGTCTTCGGGACTCCATGCAGACAAACTATACGGGAGAGATAAATCCTGGCAAGCTTCTGAGTGTTGTAGGTTGTCTTCACTGGAATGAAATGTGCCACCTCGGTTAATCTATCAGTGATGACCCATATGGCATCATTCCCGTGTCGTGACCGAGGTAGTCCGACAATAAAATCCATCCCTATTTCATCCCATTTCCACTCAGGTATTTTGTTTGGTTGCAGTAGTCCGGCTGGTTTTTGATGCTCAACTTTTATGCGTTGACAAGAATCGCAACATGCAACGAATGTGGCTATGTCCCTCTTCATACCGTGCCACCAAAATCTTTCCTGAATATCCTTATACATTTTGGTTCCTCCAGGGTGGATTGAATATGGAGTGGTGTGTGCTTCAGCTAGGATTTGCTGCCTTAGGTCCTCTATGTTTGGCACACAGAGTCTGTCCCCGTACCGTAATATTCCATCATCGCCTAAGACAAATTCCGAGGCCTTGCCCATACTCACCTTTCTTTTAATTCCTTCAATGCTGGGGTGACCAGGCTGAGCTTCTTTAATTCTCTCCACAAGGTCGGGCTTTATTTCCAAGTTTGATATGGTGCCTTCCGCGATCATTAACAAGTTGAGTTTGGCAAATTCTTGTTGGAATTCAGGTCTCAAACCTTGCAGACTGTTTTCGTCGGAGCTGGGGTTTCGACTAAGAGCATCGGCCACTACATTTGCTTTCCCTGGATGATAGTGGATACCAACGTCATAATCCTTTACCAATTCCAACCAGCGTCGTTGCCGTAAGTTTAGTTCTGGCTGTGTGAATATATATTTGAGACTTTTATGGTCCGTGTATATTTCACATCGATTCCCAAGTAAGAAATGCCTCCATTCCTTAAGTGCATGAATGACTGCTGCCATTTCTAAGTCATGAGTGGGATAATTTTCCTCGTGCTTGCGGAGTTGTCGTGAACCGTATGCGACAACCTTGCCTTCCTGCATCAACACGCACCCGAGACCTTTTCGGGATGCGTCACAATACACCACAAAGTTTTTGTGTATGTCTGGCACAATTAATACTGGTGCTGTGGTTAATTTCCATTTTAACTCCTGGAAACTTTTTTCGCAGGCTTCTGTCCATTCAAACTTCTTGTCCTTCTTGAGCAACTGCGTTATTGGCTTGGCTAGAGTGGAGAATCCTTCAATAAATCTGCGGTAATATCCTGCCATTCCCAAGAAACTTCGTATGTCCGTTACGCTGGCTGGTGCCTTCCAGTCAAGTATGGCCCTAACTTTCTCCGGGTCCACTGCGATACCATCTTGGGTCAGCACGTGACCTAGAAAGCCTACTTGCCTTAGCCAAAATTCACACTTGCTGAACTTGGCATACAATTGATGCTTTCTGAGTTCTCCTAGCACAATCCTGAGATGTTCCGCGTGCTCTTCTGGTGTTTTGGAGTATATCAAAATATCATCGATAAATACCACAACGAATTTGCCCATAAACTTCATAAATACTTTGTTCATGAGGTGAACAAAATATGCGGGGGGCGTTTGTTAATCCAAAAGGCATAACTGTGAACTCATATAGTCCATATCTGGAGGTGAAGGCTTTTTTGGGGATATCTTCTGTTCGCACTTTTAATTGATGGTATCCTGACCTTAAGTCAATCTTTGAGAATACCTTGGCCTGAGCGAGTTGATCAAATAAATCATTTATCCTTGGCATCGGGTATTTGTTCTTGACTGTGAGCATGTTAAGTGCCCGGTAGTCTATGCACAATCTCAGTGTTCCATCCTTCTTTTTGGCAAATAAAATTGGTGATCCCCAAGGTGAGGAGCTGGCTCGAATGTATCCCTTGTCCAGTAATTCCTTTATTTGTTTGTTCAACTCAATCAACTCAGATGGTGCCATTCTGTATGGTTTCTTGTATATGGGGGTGGTTCCTGGTGCTAGCTCAATGCTGAATTCTATTTCTCGGTCTGGTGGCATGCCTGGTAGTTCTTCGGGAAATACGTCTGGAAATTCACATACTACTGGAACCTTGCTTAGCTCAAAAACGTCCACCTTATTCAATCTCGGCTGCTGGGGTATTTTTCTTTCCTTGGCTGATACTTTTATTGTCTTCCCATGGTGGTGCGTGAGAATTACGGTCCGGTTGAAACAGTCAATAAAACCTTTGTTGGTGGTTAACCAGTCCATCCCTAGGATGACATCCAGTCCTTTATTTTCCAACACAATAAGATTGGCGTAAAATTTCAATCCTTCGAACTCAATGACCACATTCTGACAGTAACTCTGAGTAACTTGCTGAATCCCAGGGGACATGATGATCATGGATTTTTCCAAAGGAAACATTGAAAAATTATTTTGCAAAGCAAAACTTCTCAAAATGAATGAGTGAGAAGCTCCAGAATCAAACAAAACCGTTGCAGGTATTGTGTTGACAGGAAACATACCAAGTACGATATCCGGAGCATTTTGTGCTTCTTCTTTGGTCACGTGGTTTAGATGACCCTTCCTGTGGTTGTTGTTGGGGTTGAAATTGTTGCGCTTGGGCGCTAAATTATTGCCACCGTTGTTTGGCTTCGGGGTCGAGTTCCTTGGCTTGGGGCACTGTTTGGCGTAGTGCCCTTCTTCTCCACAAGCGTAGCACGTAACGCCTGGGCGATATGTGAACTCTTTGTCCCTTGCATGGAAATTCTTGGTTGGGCGAGAGATGTTTGTTGTAGGTTTGTGTGTCCCACCTTTCTGAAAATCTGTCCTGCTTCGGTGGTTGCGTGCAAGAGTAGTCTGGTCTCTTTTTCGCTTACGTAAATCCTCCAAGCTACGTCTCTCATTTTCCAGAGTAATAGCTTTGTCCACTAGTGTTTTAAAATCTGGAAAAGTGTGCACGACCAGTTGGCATTTAAGCGCTGGCGCCAGACCGTCAAGGAATTTCTCCATCTTCTTGCTTTCAGTCATACGTTCTTCATTGGCGTAGCGAGACAATAGGGTAAATTGACCGTTGTATTCTGACACTGTCATGTTCCTCTGTTTGAGGTCATCGAACTCCCTCTTCTTAATATTCATAATACTCTTGGGAATGTGTGCACCACGGAAACCTTCCTTGAAATCATCCCAGGTTATATCATTTTCGTTGGGGTGCATGTGCAAAAAATTCTCCCACCATGATGCAGCTGCTCCTGTGAGATAGTGCGGAGCATATAGTACTTTCTCGAGATCTGAACATTTTGCAATAATTAATTTTCTCTCCATATCTCGAAGCCAATCCTCGGCTTCAAGAGGCTTGTCAGTATGAGAAAATGTTTGGGGATGTGTCTTCTGTAGCTCAGATAACTTGGAATGCTGCTGATACTGTCCATGGTGATTTCCCATGTTGATGACTTGGTTCATCACCCGATGTTGTTGCTGACTCTGCTCATAAAGGTGGCACATTTGTGAAAGTGCCGATTCACTGCCCTGTTGGCTTGACTGTCCCTGATTGAACTCATTGCTGGGTTGTGTATCATAATTTTCCTCTGGTGGAGTTGGCATGGAGCGAGTCCAGGGACGAGACATTTTTCACTCTGGGGATATATTTTGTAAAACCCATAAGAAAAGCGGAAAGAGTCGCAAAAACAATTCCATAAATGCATAAAGCTGGCAAATAAAATTAAATAACCAAGCTTACTTAAGAAAAACAAATCGACTTGCGCACGGAGAAAGACTGCTCATTACATATCTTACACGCGGGCGGTAATTATACAATACATCACTCAGGATATGCGTACATAATCCTGACATGTTATTTAGGCTAGTGCACTTCTCCAGATCCTACATGATGCGCAAATAGGCTACTTCTCACAACCTATGTACATATAAACATATCATACAAAGCGGTACATTACATGGCGGCTAAGCGTACTCAGGCGGAGATGTTGACGACCTCCTTTGCCCTTCCGAGGGTGAGGCGTAGCGAAGCTGGGGACTCGACTTCCTCCTCGCTAATAGGCTCCATACGTGTAGTGTTGCGCAGAGTGGACAGAGCGGGTGCCAGGGGCGGAACAACACGAATAGGAGTGGGCGCGAAGGGTGGTGCAGTGCGCGCTGGAGTGGGCGCAATAACTTGGTTGAATTCTTCGGTAGAAGGTAGGCGACGAGTAGGTGCATAAGATGCTGAGGACGAGACAAAATTCAGTGGCTGTGCGGTGGGTAGGAGCTCCCTCCTGTTGGCAGCACAGCCATGAACTGAGTCCATGCGGGCAGCCACGAAGTCGTCCACTAGGTTGTCGAAGGCTGCCTCCAGGGCCCGGAGATACTCAATAAGCATCTCAAAAGCCTCGTCTCGTTCTCCTCTGGGGCAGGAGAATGCGTAGTGACAGGTGTAAGGCACATGGCACGGAAGATAACGGTAACGACGAGTCTTCATCACAGGGAGGACATCCCTGAGACGAGCTATCGCCTCGCGGGCTGCCATCTGCATAGCATGCCTCTCCGTAGGCATGGCTCTTCCCAAGAACCGGAAGCGGCGTAACTCACCACGCCCTCCCTTGAACTGCACCGTGGCCTGGTGCATGGTCAGACTGTCGTTGACTCGGTGCTGGCAGAGTGTGAAGACTGGGCGCACAGATGGCCCCATTGCGACCTGAACGATGAAGGAAAGAAGCTTGACGAACCCATCGGGCACGTTGGCGAAGGTCTGAGACTCGCAGCTGTTGTCGGCCATCTACAAAAGTAGCCAAAAATTCTGAATGGTCAGATCATAAATTTATGCTGACTGTCAGAAATGTCTACAATTGCAGAAAAATATAAAATGGCTCTATTATGCTAATAACCAATTTGCGATCGCACCTAGTGGCTTCCTACAGTCAGCCTGGCTCTGGTACCAAGCTTGTCACGACCGGTTTTCCAATAAAAATATTTATTGAGAAACCAATCTTTTGAGTCCAGTATGAGAGAAATCCTCCTCACTGGTAGACAAATTCTTGATACAATAAGCCAGTAGCATAAAATATATTACAGGGTCGAACTACGGTGGCTCAACCAAATTATTACAAGCACGCCAATAATTATACATAATGGCGGACATGACACAGTGGTGTGGAGGCATACTACTGACTCGAGGATAGGACGGTGGTGGAAAAACACAGCGGGGAGAGGGATACAAGACTCTAAAACTGTCATCTCATCGAGCGTCGAGGTGAGGCTCGATGAATTTATTTGGTAGCGGAAGCGGATATAATACAGTGACCAAATCCAGGGTCGCACGAGACTGACTGGGACTCCTCTAGGCGTCGGACTCGCTATCAAATTCTTCATCCATGAGATTGCCTTCGTCAGCATCTGGCCAAATCAACAAGCCAGTGAGTACTTTGAAAGTACTCGCAAGACAGTTCGGACGTAAGATATAACAAATGCATGCATGGATGCGTCATGATTAATTCACCAATGTACATTCAAACAATTAGCATAACGAGGTAAGTAAAAGGGAAACGGCGGTAGTCCGCCTCAAATCCCAACAAAACATAAATGAAGACCGATCGGGTGTCTGAAGTGACGCCTCAAAAGGTGAACAAATAAATATAAGGAAATGATGCCGCAGTCGGGCGTCTTAGCGACACCACATAAAGGGCTTTGAAAGAAATGCCACAGTCGGACATCGGGGCGACATCACAGAAAGGGCTTTAAAAGAAATGCCACAGTCGGGCGTCTTAGCGACACCACATAAAGGGCTTTAAAAGAAATGCCATAGTCGGGCGTCTGAGCGACGCCACATAAAGGGCTTTAAAAGAAATGCCACAGTCGGACGTCTGAGCAACATCACAGAAAGGGCTTTTATTGAAAGTAAAATATAACAATGCCACAGTCGGACGTCTGAGCGACATCGCAGAAAGGGCTTTTATTGAAAGTAAAATATAACAATGCCACAGTCGGACGTCTGAGCGACATCGCAGAAAGGGCTTTTATTGAAAGTAAATAATACTCATAATAAACATTCAATTCATGAAAATAAACGGGTTAGTCCATCCACAGGAGTAATCATTTAACCGGACTTAGCACTCATGCGATTCACCGGAGTCTCTGTCATCAAAACTGACATTTGGTCAGGATAAGATAATATCGAGCTTGGACATGGAATAGATGATTTGAAGGAATATATGACTCTGCAGAGTTTGTACAAAAATTTTCCCACAGCCAACGGATTTCCGTAGTCACGAAGGACTAGTTCCGTTTACGGTTTTTCGGTAGGAAACACAGCTAACCAGTACACACCCATCCTACCTCTCAATGTTAGGAATCACCCTAGACATCGTCCAAGAAAAACTTTTGAGATGGGGAGATCACAATCTCGAATAGCATGGGATCAAATTTATATACGCGCGCTCTAAGGGTGCCCCCCTCTCGGTCCCAACCGGAAACAACCATGCCCCCTGACCGGATGACTAGCTTTAATCCAGGGCCATGGAACCATCATCACGGCCTCTCCTTTTTGGTGTGTACCAGGAAAGCGGTTTACAACTTACTAAGCCATATTCCTTGCGGAAAACATGTGGTAGTACAAGGAAGGAAGAATGGAAAGAACTGGAAAGTACGAGTTAACATTGAAGTCACATAGTCTGGCATAAGCCTGGCATGCTACAACACTGCCATCTTACCCATCCTCATGCCAACACATGGCCATGCATACTCACATCCATCCACTCATGGATTTTCGAAACTCACTTGCCTCATCGTCTCAGGTAACATGACATTCGTCGGTATGTTCATCAACATGCCATAAACCACTTAATGCAAACATGCCAAAACAATCATCATATCAAAAGTTCAAACATGCTTGCCTGGTTCAGAGTAGTCGGAGCCTAGCTCGGTGAAGTTCGCGGCTCCGTCACCTCCTTCGGTATCTACGGTATAAAGAAAATATATGCGCTATCGTAAATACCAAGAGGTGCACAAAAAGTATTCCAAATATTTTTCAAATAAATCTGATAAAAACTAGACAAAATTTTAAAGAGGACAGAAAAAGAATCAATCAAAAATACTTTTCTGTTTAAAAGTTATAAAGGTTTTTGTCCAGGGACTCATCTGTAATGAAACAGAAAGTTTCCAGGGGCTAGCTTATAAAAACAGAAAACGTTCTAGTCTTGAATACGCCAGCCCAGAGGGGAAAGCGTATTTTGCCCGAAGGTGTTTTCGGAAAACGATTCGTTTAAAAGGATCTGAGAGGCTGACGGGCGGGTCCCACTCGTCAGGTTTGAATATTCAAACGGGGCTGCAGAGTTCGCCGGTGCCCGAGAGCCGCGGTGGTCACCGGCGGCGATCCACGGCGAGGCAGGGAGATCGGAGGGTACCTCCGTGTTCAGGGCGCCATTCCGCGTCGGTTGGTGGTGGAGGTGGTCGCCGGCGAGCACCACGTCGACGGCGAGCCTTGCTCCGGCGGACGGCGGTTCGGGTGGTTGCGGACTTCGTCGGAGAGAGTTGCGAAGGCCAAATTGAGGAGGGGGTTAGACTCCTGGTAGCTAGAGGGGGTAACGGACGGGGTTTGGGCGCCGGAGACGGCCTCACCGGAGCGAATCGAGGTGGAGGCCGAGGCGGAACGGGGCGGCCGGAGTCGGGGGAGGAGACCTCCTCGAGGTCCTCCTGGTGGCTTGGCAGGGTCTTGGAGAGGTGCAATGAGTGTGTGGGGGTCGTGAGCGAGCTCGGGGGCCTTTTTATAGGCGATCCGAGGCGGTGGCCGTGAACGGGGATCTCCGGTGAAGGTTACGGCGGCGCAGTGTTTGGTCGGGGGAGATTAGGGAGTCGAGCGCCATCGTGGGGGTTCACTGGGTCCGTTTGGGTGCTAAACTAGCCGGGATTTGGGTGTTTAGGGCGAGCTTGAGGGAACGGGGGTGGCGCGGCCCGTCGGCGGCAGGGAGCACGTTCCGTGCTTGCCGGGCCACGGCGACGGTGCCACGAGCGTGCGCTGGCATGGCAGGGACACGCGGAGAGCCAGGGGGCGTTGGGCGGCGCCGGGTGGCGTGGAGAGCGGTCTCGGGCCCTCGCTGGCCGCCACGGAAGGTGCTGCCACCGCAGAAGCTTCCAACTCCGGCGAGGCTCGTCGCTACCGACGCCAGGAATCGGCCAAGCGTGCGTGCGGGGTGCTGGCCAGGGAGAAGGGGCCGCGTGCAACGCGCCAGGGCGCACTGTGGCCGCGTGACCGAGTCTGACGAAGGAAAAACGACTGAATCTCTGAACTTTCTGAACTTTTCTGAAAATGCAAAGGAATAGTGCAGCTCAGGTGTTCGACAGAATGATCGAGGCATCTAGGGATTTTTCCTTGAGCTGAAACTTGGTGGGGTGGCCTCTCATTGCACCTGGAGGCTGCCTGAATTTTTTGGGGAATTTTTGGAGAAGTGTAGATATGAATTTCACCAAATTTATCAAATCTGGTCCAAACTTGCAGAGACTGAAATTTGAAAAATTAGAAAAGAGGAGGAGTGGATCAAGATGGTTCTGGGTTGTGGGTACAAAGGACTATCCAGGAGAGTTGGTTTGAGGTCAAAACTCAAATGCAAAAGGGTACTTGCTTTGAAAATCTCTCAGGCTCCAAATAATTTGCAGAAATGATTTGAGGGAAAAGAAAATTAGAATAAAATCCAAAACTTGCTTGGATTAGTTGAGACAGAGAACTTAGGTTGATTACAAGGAGGAGGGGAGGTTTTGGAGGGGTTTTACCACATGGGCAAAATACAAAGTCATGGGTGGTTTCCAAGATATGAAAATCCCAAATTTTCATAGAGTTCTTTTTCAAAGAAAGAAAAAATAAATTAAACTCCCAAAATAATTTGAGAGGGAACCAACGGAGAAGAAGTTTCAAAAGATCAAACACCATAGTTTGAAGAAAAATAAAATCCTTGCCAAAGAAAAGAAAGGTTTTTAAGAGGAAGGTTTTCTGGAAGATTTTAAATGGCCTCTTTTCAAAAACCACAAAGTTTTTGCTGAAAACCAAAAATAAAAATTTTGGAGTGTCACAGCTTTCCTATTTAGGATCAAGCGTGGCACTGATGGTGAAAGTACCACCAGTGCCATCCTCCTTGGCGGCCACTTTCTTGGTCTGTGGCGAAGCTGCCTTCGCCTTCTTACACTTGCTGGTGGAGCTCGATGGTGCATCCTCGACGGTAGCGCAGCACTCCGAAGAGGTGCGCTTGCCGGAGTGGGCATCAGAGCTCTTGCCGGACATGGTCTTCTTCTTCCCCCCGGGAGCTTCAGCGGCAAGTGGTTCGCGTTCGGCTGCGGCTGCTGCTTCCCGGTAGATCTTATCGGTACAGATAAGGGCATCTTTCTTGTCGCCAGGGACAGAGATGACACTTATTGGACCTGGGATCTTGAGCACGTTGTAGGCATAATGGGATGCTGCCGTGAACTTGGCGAGCGCTGGACGGCCGAGTATCCCATTGTAAGGCAATGGGAAGTCAGCAACGTCAAAAGTAACTTTCTCTGTCCTGAAGTTCAGCTTGCTGCCAAATGTCACTGGCAATGTGATCTTCCCCTTCGGCTTGCTCCTTCCCGGATTGATTCCTTGGAAAGTACCAGTCTCTTCGAGCTCGCTGTCGGGGATCTGGAGCTTCTTGAGTACCGCTGAGGAGATCAGGTTCAAGCCGGCCCCGCCGTCAACTAGCATCTTTGTGACTTTGAGGTTGCGGATAGTTGGTGAAACCAACATCGGCAAGCACCCGACCGCAGTAATGCGATCAGGGTGGTCCTCAATGTCAAAGATGATAGGCGTGCTGGACCATTTCAAGGGCTTGCGTGACTCAACTGATGGTTCTGCTACATTAACTTCTCGCACCCACTGTTTGAGCTGGCGGTGCGAGGTATGCAGAGAAGCACCACCGTCAACGCACAGAACCTCTGTTGCTTTCTGAAACTCCTGCTCGTCGGCCTCGTCATCATCCATGTCCTCATCTTCATCCTCATCTTCATCCTTGTCGCGGGCGCGGGGAGGCCTGTCTCCTTGCCGCTGCTTGGCCTTGCCGCGGCGTCCTCCCCGGCCGGGATGCTTCTTGCCGGATCCGCCCGTACCTTCCTGGGCTTTCTCCTTGTCGCGTCGCTCGTACTCAGCCTTTTGCAGCTCAACGAGTTGCTCGACCTTCTTGCAACTTTGGAGATCATGGCCCTTGGTACGGTGAATCTTGCAGTACTGCTTGTCGGAGCTGCCCTGCTTGTCGGCGGCCGCCATGGGTTCTGCTTCCTTGGCGCCACCTCCATTGTCGGACTGCTCGACAGCTGCCACATCTTTGCCTTTCCTTCTTCTGTTGTTCCGCCGCCGGTTTTTCTTTGCCGGGGCGGCATCCTCACTGTCAGACCCTCCCACTCATGTGTTCTCTCCGGGGAGTTTCCTCCCCTCTTCAGCACGTGCACACTTGTCGGCCAGGGCGTAGAGCTCACCGACGTCTCTTATCTTGCACATCGCCATCTCCTCCCGCATCCTGCGGTTACGCATGTTCTGATGGAACGCGCTGATGACCGCGGTGGGGTGGACATCTGGGATGTTGCGCTGCACTTGGCTGAATCTTTGTATGTACTTGCGCAAAGGCTCTCTTTCCTTCTGTGCGAGCAAATGCAGATCGCTCTCCTGGCCATGAGGCTTGTGGCCGCCTGTGAAGGCACCGACAAACTGATGGCACAGATCCGCCCATGAGGAAATGGAGTTGTCCGGCAAGTGCATGAGCCAGGATCTGACATTGGGCTTGAGCACTAGTGGGAAGTAGTTGGCAGGGATCTTCTCGTCGCGCCCCCCGGCAGCTTGCACCGCAATGGTGTAGATGCTGAGGAACTCCGACGGATGCAACCTGCCATCATACTTCTCCGGTACATCTAGCTTGAAGTTCTTTGTGCTGGGCCACTGGACTTGCCGCAGCTCACGAGTAAACGCAGGGCAACCTACCGCGTACGGCAAGTCGCCTGGTTCCTCTAGCGCATGCATGTCAATGGCGGGCCCAGCGCGCTGGTCTGATTGACGCCGTGCTTCTCTCCGATGCTCGATGCGGGTGCGAGCGTCTTCGTGTTGTCGTTCTTGAAGAACTTGGCGTTGATTGCGACGAACTCGTGGATCTGATGACGCCGTGGAGTCGGTGTCGTGGTTGATCCGGCGAGTCGGCGATCTTGGCCTTCGGGGCAGGGAGTGCACGGTGGTTGCACCTCCACCGGTCTTGTCGCCATCGGCTCGCGTCTGGGCGTCTTGCCGCGGCTTTGATATGCTCGGTTGCCGGGGAGTGTCGCCGTTGGTGAAGCCGATGAGGCTCTGTATGGTGGCCCTCCAATCGTTGATCTTGTCCGCCGTTGGAGGGTAGTCTAGGAGCAGTTGAGCTCGAGCCAACGCTTCTTCTGGAGTCTTCGGTGGCAGCGGTGAACGGTGCAAGGAGCGGGATATGCTCGGACTTCCAATTGGGTTGGAAGGAGCAGTACCCCGTCCAGGCGACCGTACTTCGCTCGTGCCGGCATGTTGGCGTGCATGCTGGTCTTGAACGCCCCGAGATCCACCAGCTTGGCCTTGTTCTAATGCGAGTACGGTGCCGCGAGCACCATGATGCTGTCGATCCCGCGCCTCCTGAGATGGGCGTGGTGCGTGTACGGACGCCGAAGTTTGCGGGGCCTTGTCCTTGGATCTGGTAGCGATGTGAGCTCCCTCGTCGGCGCCCGCTCCTTCGCCGGCGTCTACCCCACCGCCCGTTTGCTCCGGTGGCGGTGGGATCGACGCGGCCGGAGCAGCCACCTCCGAAGCCTTCTTCTTCGGTGGCATATCGATGAAGATGATGATGAACTGGCTCGCGTGAACGCCGGATCGGGTTCACACAACCTCGACGCCCCCTACCTGGCGCGCCAAAGATGTCGTGGGAAACGAGCACCTATGGGGCAGGGGCCCTTTTCGGTCCGGCAGGGAACGGAGGGCGCACGAAGAGCGGATCGAGGCGAAGCACCCGAGAGATTTTTACCCAGCTTCGGAGCTCTCCGGAGAGATAATACTCCTACTGCTGCTTTGTGGTTGTATTATGTTCTTGCTTGAGAGCGTGAGAGTGTTGTAGTTTCGAATGAGTCGAACCTCCTCTACGTTGCGCATGGGCCTCCTTTTATAGGCACAAGGGGTCACCGACAGGTGGCAACGCAGGCAAGGGTACAAATGTAAAAAGGGTGGTGGGTACAACTGCTATCTACAGTGCACCCTACCTAACTCTGACGGCAGGGGACAAGAGCATTTAATTCCCGTCCGCGCCGCCTAAATAGTGTAGAAAAGCGACCGTTAGGAGCGCCACCGCTTGCCACGATGGCCTTCTTGTCATCTCCACTTGCCACCTCGCACCGCTTGGCTGCACGGCTTCCCTCCACGTGCGCCTGGAATGGTCTCAGGGCGACACGTCGACGGGTGTGCTGTAGCGTGGGCGCAGAGTGGTGGCTTCGCCGCGGCAAGCGCCTTGCCGCGGTCGTTGTCTTGTCGCACCCGAAAGCTTGTCGCTCGTCGAGTCTTGCCGGGACGCGCGGCGCATCGCGGCAAGTTCTTTGAAGTGCCTTGGTTGGCCTTCCCGGCAAGCTCCTCTTGCCGGGGCCTTATCCTTCCCGGCAAGCTCCTCTTCCCGGAGTCTTGTCTTCTCAGTTAAAACACTTTGTTCTTGAATGGCATCAATAGGAACTACGGAGGATCTTGGCGGACACCCGGCAAGCCTTGCCGCGGGACGCTGCGACTGCCCGTGCACAAGTTCGGGATACTAAGGTACCCCTACTTTAGTACACCGACACCACCGTTAAAGTAATCCCATATTTGATGAATGTCATTATTGATCATAATGCTTCCGATAACATGAAGCATTGCTGATGTTTTAAAATTTCTACTGTCCTTGCGTGACTGCCATGAACATAATCAAGATGCTTCTTTCCATTTCGTGTATGTTTCGTATCTTGTAGTTGACTAGGAACTGTTTTCTTTCTATCTTTTTGTGTAGATAGGGATATCCATTTCACCTTGTTGCTATTGTGACCTTTTGGTCAACTGCACAAAACAACTTTTTTGGAATGAGCGTCTTGTGCAGTTCAACTAAAATGTCACGTGGGCAACATCTCTCAATTTTGGTGGAACTGCACAAAATGGTGACTGGAGTTTCCAAAATCTCCGTCAAATTCTGCTGGTAATCTCGTGCAACAATTTATTAGCCTTTGCAAGATGAGCCATCACTGTCACCACAATGGCACTTTATTTCAGTGGAACTGCACAAAAGGATAAGCAAATTATAGTTACACCTTACATGAGCAGGACAGCCAACCTTAATGTTGCTCACTTTTAGTGCAACTACTAAAGAAGAACCTGCCACCTCACGAGAGAAATTACTTCTTGCTAGCTGATTGATGCAATCTTTGCTTCGTTTCAGGTGAACTGCAGTAAAAGGCGCATGAATTGAATCATGGATCTCCAGGCTGGCCTCATCCGAGTGGAGTTGCAGGTTCACCACATCGAGACATGGCGGCATAGGGCCCCTCACACCGGTCAGTATTGTCCTTTATCAACATGATTGTGCTTTGTCATACTTTGCTAATATCGTATTTTTGAAATAAAGCTATTATATCACAATCTTTTCTATTTTGGAAATAAAGTTTGCTTCAACTAGTGCCACTATTATAGTAATCATGCTCTTTCTTATCTGTGCAAATAGGAATACTCAATTACAGATGTTGTGATGGCCAAGAGCATTCGCCAAGTTCTTGGGTTGTAAGACATGGCTAGCCAAGAAGGATTTAATCCCAATATTCACATTAGCAAAAGGCTCTAATGGGTTGGTTCTGAATCTTGCAAGTTGGGAATCAATGAGATGTGTAGGCAATCTTTGTTCTACTTATTGTTTGAATCTTATTTTTTGGTTCTGAATCTTGCAAGCTGGTAATCAATGAGATGTGTAGGCATATTTGTTGTACTTATTATTTGAATCTTATTTGTTAGTTCTCAATCTTGCAAGCTGGGAAAGACGACATGATGTTGCAGAGGACAGCAACCATAACAAACTGTTCAAACTTGGTAGTATTGTCTGTGTGGAAGTGCAGCAAATGTGTTGATCGTGTGCATCCTGAGAATAATAATTCTAACTGTTCTGCATGTTGATCCAGTGGCACTGATAGAACGAGCCAATGCATTGCTTGTTTTACTAATAAATTTTGATTAAAGGTAATTAAATTTAAGTAAAGTGACCACTAACACTTGTTATTACAGTACCAATACAGACCCGCTCGTGAACCGATGTGTGGCCGGAATAGGTTTCTTAATGGAGGCATTTGAATGCCCCGAGGGTGCATGTTCTGTCGGGCGTGCAGCGGGTGAGGGAGGGGTAGTAATTGTTGTCGCATGTACACACCCAGTTAACTGTTGAATCCAGTTCCCCAAGAGCTGAAAAATGAACTGCTAGATATGGACTTCAGCAAGGAGTTCACATTTTAGTTCACCTAGAGAGACTCCAATGGAGATCCGAGGGGTGAGCCTGCTGGATATGGACTTCAGCAAGGAGTTCACCTTTGAGGTCTCCGTTCAGTCCTATTAGATTTCAGGTTCCGCAATCCCTTGAGAGGTTTGAACTCTGCGGTCCATGCGAAGAACTCGACCTCCGCAGTCTGCCTACTCGCCAATCGCCCAGCCTAGCTTGACGAACTCAAAGGAAAGGGGACACGGCTGTTTACCCAGGTTCAGGCCACCTTGCGTTGTAAAACCCTATTCCTGCTTTATGATGGATTGACCTCGAAGGGCTGAGGATGAACTAGTACAGTGGAGAACAACCTCAAGAGATGTGTTCTTGAGATCGAGCGAGCAGTTGAGGGCGGAATGGATCTCCTCCTACTTCTATGGTGGTGGCTAGGTCCTATTTATAGTGGCCTTGGTCCTCTTCCCAAATGAAAGCGGGAAGGGATCCCACAACAGCCAAATTTGAATGTTACATCTTATCCTAACGAAAGTAGTCTACGCCTGCAAAAGCCTCTAGTCGTGACCTCATGGTGGGCTCGATGGTGAACTCCGTCCTGCCGTCCTGGTGGTTTTGGTCTTGTTGCACTGGAATGGAAACCTTTAGCTGATTGCTTGGGACTCCGCGCCTTCGCTTGCCTCCTTAGCACCAAAGAGGAAACTGGTACAATACTCCCGCTGGCGCCCGCCTGGCCTTGGTCGTCATGGCTAATGTCACTCGAACCTTGCGAGGTGAGCCTTGCGTGGAAATATCCACTCCTCGGGAGCAAGCCTAAGGAGGCTGCTTCCTTTGGAGGTCTTGGTGTTGTTCGCCTTGCGAGGGTCTTGATTTGTCGATATCGATGCTAGGTCGTACTAGGCTGTCAATGGAGCCATGCCGTTGGCGGCAGGAAGGAAAGTTTGGGTACCCCCATTCCCAAAACGCTGACAGTAGCCCCCAGGCCCAAGGCGCGCTCGGACTTGGCTTCGAGGTGAAGCCAAAGGGCAAGTGCGGAGTGCCACGGGCCATAACCACCTGTGACCTTCGTCGACGCCTGGAGATTGATGGGACGTGGGCGTCTCTGCTTTGCCATGCCACCTCGGCAACCGTTCGACTTGACGAGTCCCTGCTACATGCAGGAAAAACAGTTATTACGTGGAATCGTGGAGGCCGGCGGTTGGCCTCCCTCCGGCTATAAATGAGGGGGAGGGGCAGAGCCCCCCTCGCTCATCTCTATCTTGATCTTCTCGCTGTCTTCTCGTGCTTCTCCTCCGTCTTGTCGTAGTTGCAGAGCCCATGGCACCGACGAGGAGGTTCACCGCCGCCGAGAAGGGGAAGGCCCCCAAGGAAGGGCCAGTTTCGCCGCCGCCCAAGAGGGGCCGCGGCCGTCCCCACAGGCATGCTGTGACCCCAGCGGCAGCTCCCAGGGGGCGCAGGCACACTTCTCCGGGGGCTGATGTCTCTTTTGGCAGTCGTGGCAGCGCTTCTTCTTGTGGCGGGGGCCGCCAGGAACGGGGCAGCTCCCACGATGAGGGGAGGTGCGCCATGGTCACCCGGCCTCCTCGGCTGCACTTCCCCTTGGTGCATGTGTTCGTGGAGTTTGTCGTGTGGTCGGAGAAGCCCGCCAGCACCTGGCTCCAGCTTCCATGCTTCATAACCAGTGAGCTGCCGGCCACAAGGCTCGACGGCCTCTAGATGCAAGCTGACAGTTGCTGCAGCAGGACCTCGTGGGTCAGGGTCGAGCTCACCACGGCCGGCAATGTGGCCTTGACCCGCAGTTGGCAGGCATTTTCCCGCACACGAGGCCTGAGCGGGAGGTGCACCCTCCACTTCAAGTACGACGGCCTCGTGACCCTCTACGTGAGGATGGCCGCCGTGTGGGGTGCTGCCCAGAAGACCCGGCGACGACGATGAGCTTGGCACTGACGACCGCCGCGACGATGACGAGGGTGAGCTTTCCCTTGACGATGGTCGCGCTTCCTCCAGCAGCAGCAGCTCCTCTTCAGGCGAGAGCACCAGCAGCGGTGGCTACGACCAACCACCATGCCGCTGAGATCGCATCGGGGAAGGCAACGTGTTGTCTCATCGCTGCACTCCGGTGAAGCAAGGGGAGGGCCCGGACTGAGCCCGGGGCTGCCGGATCCTGGTTTCAGGAGCTGCTGCGGTCGTGCGGGCCGCTTCTTTTTAACCTTTCCTTTCTCCTACATTTGAAAAAGTAGAGTGCCCTGCTGTCGGTGTCAAAACCGGCGGATCTCGGGTTGGGGGCCTGAACTATGCGTCTAAGGCTAATGGTAACAGGAGGCGGGGGACACGATGTTTACCCAGGTTCGGGCCCTCTCGATGGAGGTAATACCCTACTTCCTCCTTGATTGATCTTGATGATATGAGTATTACAAGAGTTGATCTACCACAAGATCGTAGAGGCTAAACCCTAGAAGGTAGCCTATGATTATGATTGTTCTTGTCCTATGGACTAAACCCTCCGGTTTATATAGACACGGGAGGGGGATAGGGTTACACAGAGTCGGTTACAGAGAAGGGAATCTACATATCCGAATTGCCAAGCTTGCCTTCCACGCAAAGGAGAGTCCCACCCAAACACGGGACGAAGTCTTCAATCTTGTATCTTCATAGTCCAACAGTCCGGCATAGGCATATAGTCCGGTTGTCCAAGGACCCCCTAATCCAGGACTCCCTCACTAGCCCCTGAACCAAGCTACAATGACGATGAGTCGGGCGCGCAGATTGTCTTCAGCATTGCAAGGCGGGTTCCCTCTCCGAATTCTCCATAGAAGATTTTGAACACAAGGATCATGTCTGGCTCTGCAAAACAAATTCCACATACCACCATAGAGAGCACAATATTCCACAAATCTAATCTGCTGACAACTTTTCATAGTCGCGGCCTGGTCATTATTCGAACCGTTTTTCTCAACCTGCCACCGCACATATCACGAGGCGGGTTGATTGGCACGTCTCGTTGAAGCAGAGATCATGTCCCCTTACCACGGGATTCTCATCAATACGGGTGTGGGTAACCCATCCGCGCCATCAATCGTGGCGCTTGGGGAATAAGCGAGTTTACCAGGCAAGTGGGGAGGCGCAGGATCTCTGCTGCCTTTATAAGGGGATAAGGACTCCCTTTTTCACCCACGCCTTCTTCTTCCTCTACTTATCCATTCCTCCTCGCTCGAGCCCTAGAGCCCAAGCGTTTGTCTTCTCCACCCAAAAAGGTTTCCCAAAAATGTCCGGATCCGGAGCAGGAGGCAAGTGGATGGCTTCTACCGTCGGGAGAAGGATATTGAAAATCTTCTGGAGGCCGGGTATTTAGCCAAGAGAATCGGCCACCATCTTCCGACGGCGAGACAGATTGTCCCCACTCCGGAACCCCACGAGAGGGTGGTATTCCTCCCTCATTTTGTCTGAGGGCTAGGGTCTCCCCTCCACCCATTCGTTCGAGGTATCATGTATTATTACGGGATTGATTTTCATGATCTATCCCCCAATTCCTTCCTCAAAACCTCGACATTCATCATCGTGTGCGAGGCCTTTCTCCGCATCCCGCCACACTTCGGCTTATGGCTAAAGGTTTTTAATGTGAAGCCCAAGGTAGTGAGCGGCGAGCACGCCGAGTGCGGAGGCACCATGGTGAGCAAGATGCCCAACGTTACATGGCCAACAGGTACTTTGAATGATTCCGTCAAGGAGTGGCAGCAGCATTGGTTTTACATCACTGAGCCGCGCGGCAAGGAATGGGCCGCTAATCCGAAATTCAGATCCGGAGCCCCCCTGTGACTTACATCCTGGCCCGAGAAGGGCCTGAACTGGACCTCGTCCGATGAACTATCGGTGCTCCATACACATGTCCAGGATATGGAAGACAAGAACATCAAGCTTGTCAATGTAGTCCAGGTGATGTTAGTTCGCCGGATTCTACCTTGTCAACACCGGGCTTGCAATTTATGGGAGTTCGACCCGGCCAAGCACCAGACCCTGCTAGAGCTCTTTGGCTCCTCGCACAATGACATCTGGAAGGTGCTTTTTAAGTCCGGCAAATCGTGGCCGGACTAAACCGAGGACCACGGGTACCAACTGTCCCGCCCTGCAAGTTCGGTAAGTCACTGTATGTTGACAATTCATATGTTTTATTCGCATATCCTTAGGAAAATGCTTAATGTGTTTCCCACAACTCTCCTAGGGCTGGGCGAAGAAGGCGGGGCGGATCTACTGTCCGACCCCGCTGCCAGAAGAATCAGCCGGCCCACTTCTAACGAAGATGTTGGTCCCGGCGCCTTACAAGGCGCCAAAGAAGAAGGCCGAGAAGGAGGCCAAGAAGACCAGGGGCGCCCTCTATCGCCGTGATGCTTCGGACACAAAATCCGAAGACTCCAATGCCCGTTCTTCCTCCGAAGAAGACGAGGAGGAGTTGGAAGACGAATCCCAAGCGGGGGGAAGATAGAAAAGGACGGCCTCCACATCCTTGGTGGCTGAGTCGCCTAAGAGGGAAAAACTCCTCTTCCAGAGGAGTCCACCGCCGCCGCCTATAGCAGCCCGGAGTGGGATCCCAGGGCCCAGCCCCTGGTGAACTCGTGAGTATAAAATTCGAACACGCTTATGCGTCTAGACTTGTCATGGCATAATATTTTAATCTGAGCCATACTTTTTATAGTCCGGCGAGGTCCTGCACCGAACAATCCTCATCGGAGGATTTGCTGGGTTCGGATGCTATGGAGAGCGGGACACCCCCGAAGGCCCCCTCCCCCAAACATGTGAATGACTCCCAGAAGGACCCAGGCCACGGAGGGGGGGAAAAGATCGCAAAGGCAGCGCCAGGAGGCCATACTTTAGGGTCCGGACACACGGGAGAGAAGGCTCCCGTGGACGTCAACGGCGGTGGTCATCTTGAATCCGGCCCCAGTCGGACACAATTCCGGAGAACATTAAGGCCCCAGAATCAGGTAGGCGGCCTCCGTCGGCTGGAGGGGGTGTGTCTGTTCCACCAGTAACCTCTGTCCAACCAGAGGTGCCGGATGCTTTATTGGCGGTGCTGAAGTGCGCCTCCATCGTTGATGAACACTGTGCCCTTATGGGTGCGGTGATTGAGAAGATTCAGTCTGCTAAGAGTGGACTGAATGAATCCTATATCAGCCTTATAAGAGGATTTGAGGTATGCTTTATGAGGTTTGGAAGAGTGTCATGGTATAGATAGTAGCCCCTGATACACTGTTCGGTGAAAGAAAGAACCGGACAGAGGATCAAATTCATGTTCGTAGGAGACTCACTTGATGACATCTATCTCTTTTTAATAAGCACGCGTCTGTAGAGACTGCCACCTCTCATGCTGCGGAAGTATCCGGACTGAGGCATAGTCTGGAGCGGGCCGAAGGAGAACTTGGCTGAGTGAGGAAGCAGTTGGAGGATAACCAAGGTATGCAGAAACCTTGTTCGTTTAGCACAAATGAATAAGTGGGCATGATGAAAATATTTTTATGATGTGCTCTAGGGGCGACTACCGAAATTGAGGCTCTTAAGAAGGCTATGGCCGAACCGAGAAGAAGGCAGCCGTAGAGCGGGCTCTTCGCAAAAAGCACGAGGCCCGAGTTATTGAAGCTGAGCTAGATCTTCAAGAGGCCGTGATGAAATGCGAGACCTTGGAGCAGAGTTTATCAGGGAAAGAATCCGAACTCTCCCAAGCTCGCCAAGCCGCAAGTGATGCCCGGGCGGAAGCCCAAGGTGCCCTGCAGGAAATCTAGGAGGCGAGGAATATTGCAGCTGGTAAGGCTTTTTTTATACAAAGCGGGTAGTTGAAAGGAGAAGATCAAGTTGATAATTTTAATTCTGATTTCTCTAGGGGTATTTGCGGAGCTTCCACGTAGCATATCGGATGCCGCCCAATTCTACCGAGCTGAAGAAAGGAACATTGCAGATAAGCTCTTCTGGATGCAGCATCTAGCACCGAATTATCCGATGCCTTTTGCTGATCAACTGCAGCAGCTGATCGAACTGCATAATGCGGCCGAGCTAGCCATGAAGGATTTAATTATCTGGCTATGGCCCGCCGAGCTGATTCCAAGCAGTTACTTCAGGCTCGTGAAGCAGCTTGTGAGTGCCTGCCCTCGACTCGAAGTCATCAAGCGGTCGGTTTGTATGGAGGGTGCATGAATGGCCTTTGCCCGCGCAAAGGTGCACTGGGGGAAGATGGATGCAGAAAAGCTGATGACCGAGGGACCGCGGAGGGGAAGGAGCACTACAAGCCCAAATTATATTATGATAGTGTCTTGAAAGGAGCCCGCCTTGCGGCGGAGCAATGCAGCAAGGACATTATATTTCCATGAATACAATCATGTTGTCCTTTGTAATGTTAAACAAGGTCAGTTATATTATTTATTGCCTGTTACTTGAAAGTTTTTCCTCCTGTGCGGCCGTTTTATATATTAATCCTGAGAGTTGGCCAGTCGTCGGCTTCTGCCCCCACTTAGTAAGTACGGGAGTGTTCGGGATAAACCTGAGAACTCTATCCCAGTTTTGGGTCTTTGATGGAGGTGTTTAGCCGAGCGAACTAGGCAATCGGACTATAGGGCTTTATCACTCTCACTTAGCCATAGGAGTTTGACAAAAGGAAGGTACGCGCAGCCCCTAGTGTTCGGAAGACCGCACGAGGGGCTCTATAAGCACCTGATCGGAAGAAAAGCCGATCCATCGCACACTGCATTGGTTATGGCATTATGCGGAAGAAATCCTTCAAGATTTTACAACCTCTCGAATAGCTGACCAGCTCTCGCTGTATCTTGACAGTCAGTTTTCGGCTTTCTCTACTGAGGTGCTCGTCCGGAAGAACTGGGACACAATCGCAGTAGTTCTCCCATTGCTACCTTAGCCGATATAGCGGAACATAAGGTACCAAAACATGGGAGCCAGGCAAACCCAACTATTAACCCAAGACATGATTCGGAGTTGATGTATATAATGCTATAAGTTCGGGGTGCCGAACTGCCGTGAAGGTGTTCGGACTTTATTGTCGTATTATGGGTATAATGAAGCCCCTGGCATTTTAAGGCATATCGCGATGTGCAGCTGCCTTTTCACAAAAAAGTTTCAATAAGAAATAACAGCAGATAAGCATCATACATATCCACATGTTGTATTTGAATAATACGTCGATGCGTATGAGTACAGGTGATGTGATAAAAAGAAGTATGACTGCGGAACCTGCTGAGACCAGGCGGGAGGAAGTTGTATTCAGATCCGGAGTGTAGTCGGATGGTCATCGAGGGGAATATTTAAAGATTCCCTTACGCGTTCGAACTGTTTCCACGCCCTCAGTCCTGGCCTACGCAAAGGTGAACCTGCAAAGAAAATGCAAGAAATATTTGTGTGCCACAGAGCGGTTGAGACGCAGTACGTGGCCTGTCTTAACTTTTGCCGGGGTGTTTAATTGAGCTCTGGACGAGCCGGGTTATCCTGCCGTGCAGTAGTTCAGACTCCTTTGGCGGTGTCCGGGAGCTTGCCCGTCGACTTGAGGTTCGATTGAAAGGTGACATTCGTTGCTTCTGCTGTTAAAGCGGCGGTAGACTCTTCGGCGGTGAGGGGAAGTTCGGCCCTGCCATTAACCGTGATGACAACGCACGGACCTGGCATCTTGAGTTTACGGTAGGCATAATTTGGCACAGCGTTGAATCGAGTGAACGCAGTTCGTCCGAGCAGTGCCTGATAGTCACTGCAAAAGGGGACGATGTCGAAGACTAACTCTTCGGTACGGTAATTGGTTGGTGATCCAAAGACTACCTCTAGAGTGATGGAGCCTGTACAACTGGCCTCCACACCTAGTATAACACCTTTAAAGGTGGTTTTAGTGGGTTTGATCATCGAATCATCGATACCCATCTTGCGCACTGTGTCCTGATACAGTAGGCTTAGACTGCTGCCTCCGTCCATAAGGACTCGTGTGAGGTGGAATCCATCAATTATTGGGTCAAGGACAAGTGCGGCTGGATTGCCTTGATTGGTATTGGCCGGACGATCCGTACGATCGAAGGTGATCGGCCATAGGTTGTATTGTGGGGCGACTAGCTCCATTAAGTCGACATCCCTAAGAGTGCACGTTCGTTCCATCTTGAGAATGTGGGTGACGTTTATCATGTTCACCGTTTTGATTTGCGGGGGAAATTTCTTTTTCCCTCCTATATTCGGTGATCGGGGCTCCTCGTCGTCATCGTCACTTTGAGACCCCTCCCCTTGTTTTCGGCACCTAACCTGCCGGCTTGTTTGAAGATCCAACATTCTCTATTGGTATGATTGGCTGGTGTTCCTGGGGTGCCATGAATTTGGCATGGATGGTCGAGTATGCGGTCCAAACTGGACGGGCCCGAATTGTTATTTTAGAATGGCTTTTTCCGCTGACCGAACTTGGAGCCACTGAATCCGGCATTGACTGTCGTGTCTTCGGCACTATCACCGTTTTTGCGACACTTATGTTTGTTGCGTCATGGTTTGTCGTTGCTTTCTCTGGCTTTTGATGTGCCAGGATTGCTTGCTGTGTTGTTGCTACGAGCCAACCAGCTATCCTCGCCCGCACAAAAGAGGGTCATGAGTGTCGTGAGGGCTGCCATGGACTTTGGCTTTTCTTGGCCGAGATGTCGGGAAGCCACTCATCACGGATGTTATGCTTAAAGGCCGCTAGGGCTTCGGCATCCGGACAGCCGACAATTTGGTTCTTTTTAGTTAGGAACCGAGTCCAAAATTTCTTGGCTCACTCTCCGGGCTATTCGGTTATGTGACTTAGATCGTCAGCATCCGGTGGACGCACATAAGTGCCCTGGAAGTTGTCCAGGAATGCGTCTGCCAGGTTCTCCCAACTCCCGATGGAGTTTGTCGGCAAGCTATTCAGCCAATGTCGAGCCAGTCCCTTGAGTTTTAGTGGGAGGTACTTGATGGCGTGTAGATCATCTCCGTGGTCCATGTGAATGTGGAGGAAGGAATCTTCTATCCATACTGCGGATTCTGTAGTACCATCATATGATTCAATGTTCACGGTTTTAAACCCTTCTGGGAATTCATGATCCATTACTTCATCGATGAAGCATTGGGGGTGTGCGGCGCCTCTGTGTCGGGCAATATTGTTTTCGGTCCGGCTGGATTTGTTGGTATATCCGGCGTGACGGTCATCGTCACGCGTTGGGGCGCGCCCCCGTGATCCATAGATCGATCTTGACTGTCCTGCTTTGTTTTTCAATTTGTCTCGCAGGTCATGCGTGGAGCCCCGGGCCTTCGTGTTTTTGCTTGCTTGGTGTCGGGGTTAGGGCTGGACTTCGGGCTGAAACGTTGCTTTGTCTCGGCCATGAGGTGGCCGGTAAGCCGCATCTTGCGCTGGTAGTGTAGGCTTTGATGCCTCCTCCTCTAGTTGAGGTAGCAACCTGTGCTTTGGGTAACTTTTGGTAGGGCACTCGAGTCAGTATTCCTCGGCTTCCGGGACCTCAGTCCATCTATTAGTTAGCAGATCTTGATCAGCTTGAAGCTGCTACTGCTTTTTCTTCAGGCTTTTTGCCGTGGCTATAAGCCGGCGCTTGAAGCGCTCCTGCTCGACGGGATCCTCAGGCACGGTGAATTCTTCGTCGCCGAGGCTCACTTCGTCTTCGGAGAGGGGCACGTAATTGTCATCCTCTGATTCTCCATCTGTTGCCTGTTCCTTAGGGCTAGCTTGCCCATCCTCCCGCTCGGCCTGCTCGAAGCCTGGCTGGGTGGGATTGTTTTCGTCTTCGGCACCATCCAGATTGTTACCATCTCTTGTGCCTGTATCGCTATTTTTGCTATGGCGGGGCTTAGAGTGGTGCCTATGACGCCGGTGCTTAGATTGCTTCTCAAGGGGATTATCCTCCATTGCCTCATCGCCATTGATTTCTTTGGGGGTATCCACCATGTATATATCATATGATGAGGTGGTTGTCTAGCGCCCTGAGGGTGGTGGCTCCTGTTCTTCTCATGCATCGTCGTCCATACCGTCGATGTCTTCGGAGTTGAAGTCAAGCACGTCGGTTAAGTCATCGACATTGGCTATTAAGTGGGTGGTGGGTGGGGAACGAATTTCTTCGTCGCCCGCTTCCCACTCTAGCCGGACATAGTTCGGCCAAGAATCTCCTGACAAGGAGAGAGACCTCAATGAATTTAGCACGTCGCCCAAGGGCGAGTGCTGAAAGATGTCCGCGGAGGTAAACTCCATGATCGGTGCCCAATGAGATTCGATAGGCACCGATGCACGCGGTTCAGAGCCTGTGGCCGGAGACGAGTCCGAGGGTCCGATGACACCAGCCTCATAAGAGGTGAAGTCAGTGTTCGGCTCTCTCGCCGCTGAGTGTGCGGCCTCCGTGGACGGGTCCATCCACCCGTCCTCGGATGGCACGATTTGCTCCGGATTGAGGGTCGGGGCAGCCGTAGGTGTGATCTCCCGAATACTATCCGATGGCAGATCTAAGTCATGCTCGTCGTGACTGTTCGGCGCACCTGACATGGGCTCGAATCCGTCGAAGATCAAGTCTCTGCGGTTGTCAGCAGTATAGTTCAAGCTTCCAAACCTGACCTGATGGTCAGGGGCATAGCTATCGATCTGCTCCAGATGGTCAAGCGAGTTGGCCCGCAGTACGACGCCGCCGAATACAAAGATCTATCCGGGGAGGAAAACCTCACCCTGGACCGCATCGTTAAAGATGATTGAAGGATCCATCGAACCTTATCGTGACGACACAGTGGAACTCTCAATGAAAGCACCAATGTCGGTGTCAAAATCGGCGGATCTCGGGTAGGGGGCCCCGAACTGTGGGTCTAAGGCTAATGGTAACAGGAGGCGGGGGACACGATGTTTACCTAGGTTCGGGCCCTCTCGATGGAGGTAATACCCTAATTCCTGCTTGATTGATCTTGATGATATGAGTATTACAAGAGTTGATCTACCACGAGATCATAGAGGCTAAACACTAGAAGCTAGCCTATGATTATGATTGTTCTTGTCCTACGGACTAAACCCTCCGGTTTATATAGACACTGAAGGGGGCTAGGGTTACACAGAGTCGGTTACAAAGAAGGGAATCTACATATCCGAATTGCCAAGCTTGCCTTCCATGCAAAGGAGAGTCCCACCCGGAGATGGGAAGAAGTCTTCAATCTCGTATCTTCATAGTCCAATAGTCCGGCAAAGGCATATAGTCCAGCTGTCCGAGGACCCCCAAATCCAGGACTCCCTCACCTGCTGGGTGTGTAATGAACTGTGGCAGTTATGCCACTATGCTATGCTTATTATCTTGATGTTATGCCATGATATTTGTATTCCGACTAGGGCAGCTAGGGTGTGTAATGAATTGTGGCAGTTATGCCACTATGCTATGCTAAACAAGAATCTCATCCCGAGATTCAAGACGTGAGGTAAGAAGACAGAGGGACACAAAGCTAACACGATCTTCATGATCCTATTTCCTTTTTCAAAGATGTTGATTGATTCATCATCTTAATCTTGACGTCTTGCTCTGCAATTCCACTCAACATGATAACGAGAATGGAAGGGTAACTCTGGAAGAATCGATATCCTCAAAGATCGAGCAACTGATGATCAACTCATGGAATGAGATGTAGGAACATCTTTTTGAGCTGAGACACAACACATATCGAGAGGAATGGAGATAAACAAATGACGAAGGTTCAATTTGGTAGGCAACACTCCACGCTTGGGTAAGATGGTGTACGGTCTCAACATAGCGAGGGATTAACTGCCATGATTCCAAAACAGGGCACCTTAAGGGAGGTGACTCATAGTGGTATTCCCTTAAGTGGCAAAAAGAATTACTTTTGATACAAAGATCATTGAAACTCTCTATACCAGCCTTAAGAAATGCACAAATGATCGTTCGAAGGAGGTTGAAGGAGTTTGAAGGAATGGCATACTCAGACCGAAAAGGAAACTATGGTTATAGAACAACTCGGCAAGCGGGAGGCACATTCCAGTTGATACCGAGGATATAACCTAGTGACTGAGTGTGTTCTCAAGAACTTGAGCATTTCCATACCCATCAAGGTCTTACCAACATCCGTGCCGAGGATCCTGGAAACACATCTTACTACCATGATGAATAGTGATGGACAATGCGGATATAAAGGAAGACAATACTTTCTCAGATTTCACCTTAGTGAGGCCATAGAAATGAAATCTGGATGATCGACCGAGAGACATTTAGCACTCCGCTTCTAATGTTCTCCTTGATGTGCTAGCGTAACCCATTTATAGATATGGTTTGGTATCTAGATCGTCAAGTAAATGGTCGGACTTCGGGAGCACAAGAATCTATAAGGAGTAACTACTGGAGTAGATCCTACGAAATCCTTATGGGGATGTGCCCAACTTACTCAATCAAGGTACTACAATAATAAGTCTTCCGGCTGGGTGTGTTGGCCATGACATCCACTTTATCGGGTTACAGAGAGACCAATATTATAGTTCTTGGGAAACATTCCAACCATCATATCTGCCTGAGATTCAGATCGGGTTGGTGTTAGGATATTCTAGGCTCATCATGTCTGAAAGGAAGGATTGCAACACAAATAGATGAGATGACATTGCAAGATTCTCAGGAAATGAACTACGATAGCAAGCTCCAAAGCATGAGCGGGTTTTGCTACAACATGTGAACACGCTGTCCTAGACAAGCATGACCACATAGTAGTCTTACAATAAAAATACTACCGGGTTCAGGTGGGAAACCATCATCGAGGATATCAAAGTCTTATGCATTACCATGGATTAGCACTCAACTCCTTTTCCTAGAACAAATCAGTCAGTGGCTTGGTGTGCTATGGAATTCATGTGGAACGAAGATGATCAGTCTAACAGACCACAGAATACTTTGCACGTGCATGGCTGACTTGGGATGATTCCAGAGGAAGCCATATTGACTTTCCTGAATTCACGGCAGCAACTTGCATCAACTACACATGTATTAGAGGAGGTCACTTCTTTCATCCGAACATATGCTTCATGAACTAGCATGAAGAAATACTTTCAAAAGTTTCCAACACTACCTTAATGTCCAACAAAATCATGGAGAAGATAAGGATGTTGTCGATGGGCTCAACAATAATTCATCCAGGTTTCCATATGAATGGAATTCCACAATCATATGAACAAGGTGATAGCATTGGTCAGACCCAAAGATATAATGGTGTATGCTCGAGGAAACAACCACGAGTAAGACAACATTAAGGATATCATTGGTTCTGATTTGATTTGATAATAGCCCATACTCAAATCAAGGGTTTGGGTAAGACAATAAATCCAACAACTGAACACGAAGGTCAATCGTTAAAGATTTCATCTTGCTTCAACGCACACACCCCCAGATATTCCTTCGGAACAAACTAAGTTAGACAAGCTTTTATCTTCCAACTCTCCAAGTTGTTGTTTGGCTTAACCAACTAGCTCAGGATATCCAACACAGATTCTTGGAGAAGGGGTGGTTTATAAGAAAACCAACTTGATCGCGACCTCAACATAACGGTCAGGGAACAACCTGGTGATACTTCCGAGAGGATATTCAGAAAATCACGAACCACCAATACGTTACTAAACTCGAGAACAATCTTGCTTTTCAGGGCAAGACGATATGATCAAAAGAGTGAGAGATTGACACAATCCCAACTCATTGATCGGGGAGTGCACCAGGAAATATGGACTACATAGCACGATCATTCTTAGGATGATGACTCAATACCAGCACGCTAAGAATGAGAGTATTTTCCATTAACTACCAAGCAACATAGTTGCTAGGAGTATTGATTTCACACATCGTAGTTCACTTGTCGGCATTCCGGTTGCGACAACACGGGACCGAGGAATGAATAATGATGACAAGAAATAACACTACGGCAAGAATCCATAAGAGGTGGTGCAATTCTCATGAAATTCTTGACATAAAGATAGTAACACTCCAAGGTAGAACAGAGCAAAGACTGGATTGGCATTTTGATCTGCGGGATACAACTGCTTCGACCCAACCCTAGAAATGGATAAGGTACCGGAGTTTGTTTCTCCTAATCATTCCGGAATAGAACGGCTTGACTGACCACAAAAATAATAGGCATCGATGAACATGAATGCACACCTACTCTTGACTATCAACTGATAGACTAAGGGCGGAATACCACTGAAGAGGTACAACTCAAGGAACGTATGATTTTCTGAGTTGTGGATGCATGGATTGGTATGTCAAACAAAGCTCAACATTTCTTCCGGATAACCCATGCAGGGAGGTAGTTTTGGCAGGGTCGCAATATAGAATGGGGAACTCATCGAGAGCACTCTTGTTGTGATCTCTTGGTTCAAGAACTTCTGCCATACGCAGTTCATGGTATTTGGAAGAAGGAAATACCACGGACCTCGAGGACTATCGCAAAGGTTACTAATAACCTAAAGGAACTAGCAATCACTATCAACATGAAGTAAGTAGTGTGAATCTCGGGTTCAGAAACCCAGGAGTAGAAAGCCTACTAACTAAGTGGCATCACGGGATGCTTTCGAAAATAATGGCCAGAATCATCACACTGGGACACAAAACATGGCTAGATTACTAGGTGATGCTCTAAGACACCTAGGGTCATAATAACAACTCCAACATATATGTCGAGGCAACAGAGTACCTCAACTCAGTAGTTAGTGTGGTTAATCTGGCCAATGAAACACTGGGAACGGAAAGAAGGAATTTGCAAATGCATGAGACCATTTAGAAACCTGGGATGACTCGGATAGCATAACGGTTGTAAATGCTCGGAAAGATTTGAGACATCCTGCAAAATGGTGGCATAACCACTCGATCATCATAATATCAAGGTACTGAGATCAACTGTTAATACACGTAGATAGAAGGAACTAAACTGAGGCTTGAATTCACCAATCATATAAATCTACGGATTAGTAACACGTGATCCTGATAGAAAGAAGAGAAAGCCTAGTTCCTTAACCCCGTAGGAAAGATAGGATGACTCAGATCAGAAGGGCATAAGGTAAAGGAGTAAAAAGAGCCTTACGTTCCATCCCACAATCAATTCCCCTACATATAACTAAAGCATTTTTAGACTCAACTTCGACCAGTTTGGCTTGGTAGTCCTACAGGCAGTCAAGCTCTGATACCAAAGCTGTCAGGACCCCGACTTGATGCCACACCGATCTAGCATGTAACACCTCATATCACTTTGTAGCCTCACGCACGGTATTCCCACGGGTGACGCCTTACCAGGCCCGGGACCATTTGCGCCTTTTGGCACACGTATATGATAGTGTCGCTAGCATCCATATGACGAGGAGCCTGGGCTGGCATGGCAAGTCGTGAACCCAAAGTGGCACTAACTTACAGGGACAGGCATACATGACCCAGCAACGAATGTGTCGGTCATCAGCGAGTGAATCCGGGCTGTAGCAACTGGGCTACCAGGACTCCAGTAAACCGGGCTGTAGCAGGCTAACAGGACTTCGGTAGACGCCGTATGACATTTCCCCGTAGGGACAGACACAGGAACGAAGAAGGACACATGCCGGCCAGCCTAAGTGTCCCGGAGCAGTAGCAAGCTACCATGGCTCAGTGGAAGCACTAGGAGACATTTCCCGGTAAGAGAGGCTACCAAGGATAAACAACTAGATAGTCAGATCCCACACATACCAAGCATTTCAATAACATACACACAATATGCTCGATATGTGCAAATACAACATGGCATCACAACATGACTCTACGACTCAAGTATTTATTCAATAGGCTCCGAGGAGCGCGACATTACAAACATGGGTCACATGACCCAACATTCAAGGCACACAAGTCAAAGCACACGCGGAAGCTTAACATGTCTGAGTATAGACAACTATAAATGAAAAAGGCTGAGAAGCCTGACTATCTACCAGATCCTGCAGAGGGCACAAGATCGTAGCTCAGGTAACAAGCTAAATGTCAAAGTCCACGTGAAACTACTAATGAGACTGAAGTCTCTCTTCAAAAACATAAAATAGGCAAACGTGAGTAAAAATGTACCCAACAAGACTTACATTAGAACTAGCCACATATGCATCATTATCAACAAAGGGATGGTGGGGTTTAGCTGCAGCAAGCCAGCTTTGACTCAGTGGCTAACCTGAACTACGTCTGCAAGTAACTCTTTGAGGTGGCGCACACGAGTCCACATATTCACCAAATCAATACACCAGTATGGATCCGCTCCCGTCTCCCTACGAGAACACCATCCATAGCACTCACGCTTATCTTGCGTATTTTAGAGTATCCACTTTCACTTGTCTATGAACTGTACATGCAACCCAGAAGTCCTTTTCCGCGGACACGGCTATTCGAATAGATCATATTAACCCTGCAGGGGTGTACTTCTTCACACACGCTCTCGCTACCTACCACCATGTACACGTCGTGTATCTCGACAACCTTCAAGCAGAAGCCTGGCGAGGGAGTCGGCCATGACCTGACTAACAACACAAGTCTCTAGTCTAGGTTTATCGCCTATTCGGGTTCCATCCGCAAGGAGATCCGGCCGTGGTGTCGCTCACGGCCCCAAACAATGTGAGCAGGGTTCCCAGGCCCACCATCCGGGTGCCACTTGGTACACCATGCCACTGCACCTAGTCTATCCCAAGCCCACCTGTACCGGGTGCCACTTGGAAGACTACTAGCACTACCTACAAATACCAGAAACTAGTTGCAACTCCTGGACAGAGATCGAGTTAATTAATAAGTCGAGAGGGGCACTTAAGCATTCCAATGTGTGGTAGTAGCTGTTCATGGATCACAAACACAAAACTCAGTTCTTGAGGACGGCTTCAATGAGACAACCCACCATGTACTCCTACATGACCTCTCACCGCTACCTTTACCAAATCATGTTCACACACTTAGTTCACACACAGTAGGACATGTTCACACACCTCCAATTCATCCCTGATGAATCAGACCTGACTCAAGTCTAAGCAGTAGGAGGCATGACAAACAAGCATGAATGAGTAGGCACATCAGGGCTCAAACAACTCCTACTCATGCTAGTGGATTTCATCTATTTACTGTGGCAATGACAAGTCATGCAGAGGAAAGAGGTTCAACTACCGCAGCATGTAACAGTTGAATGGTTGTTGTCCTAATGCAGTAAAAGAGAGCAAGAGCGAGAGAGTGGGATTGTATCTAAATGAACAAGGGGGTTTTGCTTGCCTGGCACTTCTAAAGATAGTATAGTTCTTCATTGGTGTCATCGAACTCATCGTCGGAACACCGTCTACTAAAAGGGGACAAATACCGGCAACACAGAAGGAAACACAATCAATGCAATGCACAATATGATGCATGTTCATGATAGGGCAAAATGAGTGTGTTGGGCTAATGCAACTACAAGCAAGGTGGTTTGAGTCATTTTGAACCCAAGGTTCAAGTTCAAACTCAAACTATGACTTTATAAAGTGCATTATCATGTTTGACATAAACAGCAGGCTTAAGTTGGTTAAACATGCATGAAACTAGTGCAGATGGAGATTGGATTTTTCTGATCATTTTTCATATATAATTTATGTCATTCTGAGTTGTAGATTAATTTCTATGATTTTCTGAAGTTTATACTATTTTCTGGAATTTCCTGGATTATTCTTAACCCAGAAAATCATTTACTACGTCAGCATGACATCTGAGTGACGTCAGGAAGTCAACTGAGGTTGACCAGGGTCAAACCTGACTAGTGGGGTCCACTAGTCAGTCACACAGTGCTGTTTGGGTCACCGACAGGTGGGGTCTGGTCAACAGCCATGTCAGCAAGTCAACGCTGACGTTTGGGGTCGGCCAACAGGTGACGTGGCCAGGTCAAACTGACCTGTGGGCCCTACGGGGTTAGTTTAACCTAAATAAGACTAAACTAGGGTTAATTAGTAAGTGGGGCCGGTTTGTAAGTGGCTCTAGGGTTAATTAGCCATGTCATTAGCTGCTAATGACGGCCACGTCAGCAGTCGCCGGAGCCTTGCCGGCGGCGACCAAAACGATGATGGCCCGGATCGGATTTGAGCTACAGTTGGTGGTTTGGCGAGCTGATGGAACCAGGGACTAGCTCTTGCTTGTCCGCATCCAAAGGACCGGACGGGAGGCCGCGGGGTGGCTGGGAGCAGCGCCGGCGGCGAGCAAGGCGGCGGCCGAAGCTATGGCTCCATGGGCGCGAGGACTTCAGCGCGCTAGCGAGCGAGCTGATGGTCGCGTTCGGCTCCTGGGAACTCCCTGAGCATGCCCACGTGCTCGGGTTAGCAAGGCGGGGCGGCTACCAATGGTGATGACAGACGCAGCGCCGGCGAGCTTCGATGACGGCGGGGAACGGCACTATGGCATGGGGGCGAGCAAATGGAGAGAGGGGAGATGCAGCGGAGCTCACAGCGCATCCGATGGCATCGTCGGTGAGGTCGGGGACGGTCGGGTTGCTGCGAATCGACGAGGACGATCATTGGTGCAGAGGACGAAGACGGCGCCGATGGCGGCCATATTGTGCTCCTCTGGTTGCTGTCGTCGATGGGGACGCGTACGAGGTCGGCGCAGAGCTCCCGATCATGGCAGCATGACGAGGGGATGGCGATGGCCACGCGAGTGGCAGCGGTAGACGGTGGGGCTGTCGGTGGTCACGTGGAGCAGGGTTAGAGAGGGAGAGAGGCACCAGAGAGATGGGGGAGTGAGAGGGAAGGTGTTGGGCGTATCCACGGCGCGGTTCGAAGGCCGAGGAGGCTGCCACGGCGAAGCAGGGGGTGGAGGACTATGCGTGCGCGCGTGCGACTTCGCCTCTGCCTACTAGCAGTGGTTGAAGAAGACCATGGCGCCCTTGGTGGGCTGGGCCAGCAACGGTGTTGGGCTGCTACTGGTGCAGGTAAGCTGGGCCAGGTTAGTTTCCTTCTTTTTTTCACATTTCTGTTTCTGTTTTCTAATATTTCAATTCTGTTTTGATTTGATTCACGGCCCAAATCATTTAGTAGCTTCTGAAAATATTTATGTGGCTTGATGTAATATATTCAAAGCCATTCACAGGTTTTTCAGAATTGTTGGACTTGCAATTCTTTTATAGAAGAATTAAATCCAACTCAAATATTTATTGATTCAAATCCAAATGGCCAAAATAATTCCTCGAAAATATTCTATATTTTTGGTTTGGACCAAAACCCTTGCCAAAAATATTAAACATCATTGAAGAGCATTTTGGAAACATTGGATGCATTTTCCAGGGTTATTTGCCCTTGTTTTAATTAAAATTTTGAGGCTTCCAAATTTCCTTAATTCAAGTTTTTTGAATTTAAACATGATGCATGAGTGCTCTAACATTCAACTAATACAAGCAATATTCTGGGGCTGTGACATAATGTAAACAATTTTAATTTATAATATAACTAAAGTTTTTGTCCAGTTATTAATTAATTAATTAAATTCTAATCTAAAGTCTAACATGGGCTAGGCCCATCACGTGAGCAGCCCGACTCCTCACTGTCATCTTCTTCCTCACGACAACCTACAGAACCTATAGAAACTGACGAGCAGCAGAGTTGCCTCTGCGTCTCGACTTCCCTCCCCCCCCCACCCCCCGCGTCACCCACTAACCCCATAATCGGTTCCCCTCACCTCCCTCGACCGTTACCACCCCCTAGTGCGCCTCGTAGACAGCCATAATGGCCACCACGAACGCTTGAAACTGCAGCCATTAAACACATTAATCCCGGTGACGCCCCGCTCAACTCCGGCTCTCCCCTGCCCTATAAAAGGTACCCCGGCAGACACCTTCTCACCCTCCTCCTTCACGTGTAGGAATCCCTCTTCCTATTCCCTTGTACATCAAGTAATCTCTCGCCCAAGTTCATCACATCATCCACGAATTGAGGAAGGTAGCGTCACCGTACGTGGAACTCAAACTCTAATTTCCGCGCTTTTCTTATTCTCTATCATACACTTGCCTCTCTGACCCTTCAGACCTCTTGATTCCACAGCGGGAGCACTCGCCCTACGGGATCGAGTTCCACCGCCGCCCGGAAGGATTCCAGCGAGCCCGTGGCACATGTACAGAACAAGTTCGTCTCCGTTTCCTGCTCCATCGTCTTCAGAGAGACCCCCTCTCCACCTTCCGCCACTCCTAATTCGCCGGAGCATGCCCGAGCCACCATCTTCCTCATCGCCGACGACCAACTCCGGTCAGGTCTCTGTAAATCCCATAATTGTTTTGTTTTTTGGGGAAATGTCCAACTTCAACAAAACGTATCTCCCAAACCGTATGTCCGGTTTCGACAAATAAGATATACTCGGATTCTTTGGAACATCTAGTTTATTGTAAATATTTAAAATTTCACTTTTGAGCAAACTAAAATTTAGTTCTGATTTAAATAAGAAATTGAATAATTTTGCTATACTTTTAATCTGGAAATCACATGGAAATGTTCCAATTACCAAAGTTGGTCCCTAGAACCATACCCTTCTGTTGGGACTCAATTCTTATTTTTTTTCAACAATGTTTCATTCCTGTTTTGACCACTACACATCAATTTGACCTCCTTTAGTCATAATTTAACCACTTGATCAATTTTATTCTTCGATAAATCTCTTAGTTGGATCTCTAGAACCTTTCTAATCATTTGAATCACCACCAAAATTTGGAGTTACAAGATTGAGGTTTTATTCTTTTATCTCGAAACCTATGTCATACCCATTGCCGATTAGTCTGAATAGTCTCATGATGGAATTCGTTGTAGGAACTTGTCTCACAACCCATCTTCTATAGCAAACCGTGATCTTCACTTATTATCACTTGATTCCAACCGTAGTATTGACAATGTCATGTCTCGTTTAAGACCAAACTTGATTCTACCTCAAACCATAGCCACGTCATAATAATTATCCTACGGTGTAGTTATATTGTTAATTTGCAACTTTTATTTGGATCATATGCAATTGTTGTGTGTTGAATTATTTTCGTGTATCGTTAGATATATCGTAAGGTGAAGGAGAGACACGACTTGAAGTAGAATATATCAACTTCAACAATCAGGCAAGTTGCAAATTGATCATGCTCTCACCTATGTTTTCATATTATCCATAATCCTTTGAAATTTAATGCTATGCATGTTTTACAAAAGTTTTACAAAGTATTACTACTAGCTAGAGCCATAGGTTCAGAACTTGCAACCATGCTTGGCCACGCTTGCACAAAATGGGTGGGATGAAAACCAAAATTGTTTTGAACATTTAAAGTTGCCTCATTTGGGGCAACATTTTGTGAAAACTATTGAAAAACAAAACTATATCCTATTTTACTTCTACTCCCTAGGCGGAATGGTATTGACGGAAGCGTTTACAAGTGATTGCACCCATCGGGGTCTTGCAGTGAATGCGCCCGACTGGGGTCTTGCACATAGGTTTTTGGTGGGGACCGCCGTCCAGGGGACTGAGATCTTCCAAGTACAGTTAGATGTACCTTCCAGTATAGCCACATGCTATTATGGGCTCTGGCTTAGCTTAGTACTAACGGGAAACCCTACCCCAGGACCGCGAGGCCTTTGTGCCGAAGTTGCGGGCGGCTTGGCGGTATAGGGGACTGTTACGGAAACGCTTCGTCACAATTTTCTCCTAGTCGTACACCCAAGTGTGTAACGATAAACGGGGTTGGTGGTGTCATGTGGGGAACGTGTACGACCTCTGCAGAGGGTTTAACCTAATCGATTAGCCGTGCCCCCGGTTACGGGCAATTTTGAGCAACTAAAGACCTGGACTGAAGAAGAATCTCCCCTTTCTTTTCTAAAAGTCTGTTTTAAGGGTTAAAGTTGAGGATTGAGCACAGTGATTATGTTTTACTTCAACCTGGATGTTTTAACTAATTTGGAGAATGAACACTGGTGTGTATATCCAAGTGTCTCACTCCTACCTTTTATACAAAAAATATTTCTATTTCAAAAGAAGTTTACAAAATTTAGTGTAGGAGAAAATTGGCTTTATGCAAAGGTAATCTCCACAGTTACTCACCCTACATGTATATTCTGTTAAACTTTCATTTGCAACTTGCGAGTACATTCCACGTACTCATCTGCAGCTGTCATGTGCAGATCTCGACAGATTAAGAGACAATAGGATTACGGTCTACACTCAATGAGCCAAGTGGCGTTGATGGAGCCCTAACTTAATGACTACGCATTATTCCGATGTATTATGTGCCAACATTGAGCTGTTCGAATGGTATGTATTTGTTTAATTCTGGATGTACCGTTGTAGTAAAATGATGTATGTTTTACTGATATTCATTCTTGTTACTGTGTGTGCTAGCTACCATCCAGGGATAGCACAGTAAGCACAGAGACTTGGATTTTTCCAAATCCGGGTCGTTACAAAATGGTATCGGAGCATACGTTGACTATAGGACGTGACCCTAGAAAATGGTTTAGAAATAGGAAAGCCTTGATAGGAACAACTTATATTTTCAATAGCACCGACCTCCGAGACTCCAATGACTTTGACAATGATATTTGGTATGGATTTTCAAGAGCCTAAAGGTTACTTCATGGAATTGATGCTAAGCGAAGGAGTCTTCAGTACTTGAGTTTACATCCAAGAGTTTGAAGAAGAACTCAGGACACTCAAGACTAAGATGGATATGAAGAAGCTGAAGATTACCACTACCAAGGAATATCCTACTTGAATCCAAGCCACCATGAGGGTTGTGAAATAAACAAAAGAGTGCGATTACTGTGCCCGACCATGCCAACTCATGTGGATGAAGGTACCATAGGAATTGTTTGTTTGAAATATATGAGTGAATTTGGAGTTTTATTGGAGTTCTTCGCCATTGATTTGATGTTGTTGTCATTTGAGTTGTGTGATTTAAAATCTTGCATTATTAGGATACGAGTTCCGTAGGTATGTACTATTTAATTAAACCTTGAGAGGTGCAAGTTACAGATGATTAACAGGATACCTTCAAATGGGTGAAGCATCACACACTGAAGACTTCCAAGAACTGAAGGATTGAAGACTTCAGGACGAAACCATAGTAAACGAGCCTATTATAAATGCTAAGAACATTGAGATAGGAGTTGGTTGTTGATTGTGGCGTGTGTGTGTGTGTGTGTGTGTGTCCATCTCTTTTCCTTCCTAAGCTCTATCTCACCTAGACCAAAACCTTAAACCATGGACGAACCAACAACTAAACGTTTCCTCGTGGAAACAACCACATTTCTTCGAAGGAGATACATACCTCGTTGTTTTGAACTCTATCTTTCCTTTAACCTGCAGATGGCAACCCTTTACAAGTCATTCCACAAGGGCCCAGAAATGATCATGACTTTGACCAGTGACCATTATTTTCCAAAGATCTTGAAGGATATGATGGGACATATTCACCTTAAAGGAGATGCTGTCTACAAGGGTTATCCTTTCATTGAAAATGGAGTGGAACTTTGGTACGTGGAAGTACACCTCTTCCTTGAAAAAGGAGTTTGTCCAAATACTACTGGGCAATACTTTTTCATCTCCCGAGTACCTCGAACCACCTTCTTCGACTCTGTTCATGAAGCTACCATGGAAGCCATACGTCAGATTGGGGAAATCCTTGAAGCCAAACTCCGTCATGCCCAAGAGTATTTGAGGGAAGTATATGCTGAGCTGATGGACATGAAGTTCATGGCTGCCGTGAAGGAGCATGTAACACCCACGATGCGACTATATCCCCCACGTGTTGAAGCACGACTTAGAGGCATAACCGCATTGTGGTTTTGTCGCAAGAAGGGTCATCTTCACACAATCCCATGTAATGAACAAGAATGGGATAAAGAGTTGGCTTACAATCGCCACTTCACACAATGAACATATAATTCATACATCATTCAGAGTACACACATATAGTCCGACTACGGACGAAGCTAAAAGACAAGGAGATAACCCAAATGCTAGATCCTCGATCGTCCCAACTGGGCTCCACTACTGATCAACATGAAACGAAACATAGCAACGACCAACATCTTCGTTGAGCTCCCATCTGAGCTTGGTTGCACTCACCTACACTGGTATCATCGGCACCTGCAAATGTTGTGATAGTATCTGGTGAGTCACGAGGACTCATCAATCTCAAAACCCGCGAGATCAAGACTATTGAAGCTTATGGGTAGGAAGTGGTAATGAGGTGGAGTTGCAGCAAGCACTGAGCAAATATGGTGGCTAACAAACGCAAGTAAGAGCGAGAAGAGAAGCAACGGAATGGTCGAGAAGCTCGAAGTGATCAAGAAGTGATCCTGAAATTGCTTACGCACAATCATAACACAAAGACCGTGTTCACTTTCCGGACTCCGCCGAAAAGAGACCATCACGGCTACACACGCGGTTGATGCATTTTAATTAAGTCAAGTGTCAAGTTCACTACAACCGGATATTAACAAATTCCCATATGCCACATAACCGCGGGCACGGCTCTCGAAAGATTATACCCTGCAGGGGTGTCCCAACTTATCCCATCACAACTCTCACGGTCAACGAAGGATATTCCTTCTCCAGGAAGACCCGATCAGTCTCGGAATCCTGGTTTACAAGACATTTTGACAATGGTAAAACAAGACCAGCAAAGCCGCCCGATGTGCCGACAAATCCCGATAGGAGCTGCACATATCTCGTTCTCAGGGCACAATAGATAGGTCAACCTACGAGTAAAACTAGCCCTCGAGTTGCCCCGTGGTGGCCCCGTAGTCTGCCCGGTTTGGACCAACACTCGAAGGAGCACTGGCCCGGGGGGGTTAAATAAAGATGACCCTTGAGTCTGCAAAACCCAAGGGAAAAAGGCTTAGGTGGCAAATGTTAAAACAAAGGTTGGGCCTTGCTGGAGGAGTTTTATTCAAAGCGAACTGTCAAGGGGGTCCCATAAATCACCCAACCGCATAAGGAACGCAAAATCAAGGAACATAACACCGGTATGACGGAAACTAGGGCGGCAAGAGTGGAACAAAACACCAGGCATAAGGCCGAGCCTTCCACCCTTTACCAAGTATATAGATGCATTAATTTAAATAAGAGATATTGTGATATCCCAAAATAATCCTATCCATCATGGAGCAATCTTCAACTTCACCTGCAACTAACAACACTATAAGAGAGGCTAAGCAAAGCGGTAACCTAGCCAAGCAATGGTTTGCTAGGAAGGGTGAAAAATGTTAGAGGCTGACATGGCAATATGGGAGACATGGTAAACAAGTGACAAGTAGCGCAGCATAGCGATAGAACGGAGCAACTAGCAAGCAAAGATAGAAGTGATATTGAGGGTAATGGTCATCTTGCCTGAGATCCCGCAAGGAAGTAGAACGAGTCCAAGAAGAAGTCAAACGGATGTAGTCGAACGAATCCTCACAACTCCAGAACGAAACCGAAGCTAACGAGAGAAGCAAACCGGAAAGAAGCAAACAACATGGTGAGCACACAAGCATAATCATGGCATGATGCACAAACAAGTATGATGCATGTCCGGTTTAATGAGGCATGGCATGGAAAAGTGCAACAAACAATACTACAAATTAAGTGGAGCTCAATATGCAACGAGTTGCATATTGACAGAACACCACATCAATTATTTAGTTTCTCTCTCGGTTCTGAACAAGACAGGATTAAATGTTGGTTAACATCGCAAGAGGTGAAGCATAATTAAACTACCTATCTAGGCAAGTTTGAGTGAGGCCGGAAACAACAAACAACAATTTCGGAAATCCCCATATGTTATTTAGCAATTTAACACAAACAACAATTTTAAACATTTTAATTGTTGTTATCATGATGCGGATGACATATGCAAGTTTTATGCAATTTTATGAAAATGTTGACATGAGCATGTTATGAAGCATTTGGTCACCATGGCGGAACGAAAGGGGTGCCACGGCAACGACAAAGAAAATGGTGCCATGGCAACATTCCGATGATTCGACAACTCATTGAGATACCTGTGCAAAAGAGCAAGTGTGCGGATGTGCGGAACATGCAAAAGATGGTGGGGGATCCCGGTTACCGGGTTCCCACGGGTCGATGGCATGGCAAACGAGGAGGAACGTGCATGAAGCAAACGGGCACGATGCAAACACGAGCATCTCATACAACACATGCATTCGGTCCATGGTTGATCATCTCGGGGTTATACCTTTGAAGCATGCATTTTCGGAGCGGTTCGGGTTCGGTACGATGTAGAGGAAGTAGTCGTTCACGGGTCGTCGTGGGAAGTAGTTGTTCACGTGGCGACGGTAGTGGAAGTAGTCGTTCTCGTGACGGTAGTGGAAGTAGTGGTACATGGCGGCAGCGGTAGTTGTCTAGGGTCTTGGCGGGTCGGTGTGGAGGGGCTTGCCGCATCGCCGGGCGTAGTCGTACACTTGATCTTGTCGGATGCACGACAACGGTAGTGGAACTTGGCACTTGAGGTTCGAATACCGGGTCGGACGTGCAGCCGTTCATAGTCAAACTTGTCGCATCCGGGTCGAGTACTTGGCGAGTCCGCATGTAGAGATACTTGGCGAAAAATCCTGGAGACGATGTGTCCGCGTACGGTTCTTGGTGGCGTTCTTGCTGGTCCAAAAGAAGCAAGACAGGAGGCCGGCGGCAGGGACTTGGCGCTGGTCGATGCGGGCGAGCGGAGGCGCATCCTCCTCCCCGCTCGAACAAAGCAGAGGCGGGGCAGGGGGCTTGGACATGTAGAGGCGCTGGAGGTGACAAGCTCCCGGTCGAGCAGAGGGATCGGGCGCGGAACTTGAGGTGACGAAGGTGAAGGGGAACGCGGCGAGGCGGACGGCAGCGGCTTGCTCGCCGGCACGGCTGGAGGCGGAGGTCACCGGTGCCGGCGCATGGTGAGGTGAGGAGGAGGCGAGATGGCGCGGCAGCGGCCTGGTTCTGCGGTGGCTGGCGGCAGATTCAGGCGACGAGGAGGAGGCAGAGGGGACGGGACGAGTCCGCGGCTGCTGATGGAAGGGGGCGCGACGGCGGCGAGGAGGCCAACGGAGCTCCGGCCTGGTTCTCTTTTCCGGCGAGGGCGGAGCACGGGTCTCGCACTGGAGGCGCGCGGATGCGGGAGCGAGGGGATCGGGCGCGATGCAGGTGTGTGAGTGGCGGCGGTGTGGGAGGACGAGAGGGAGAGATCGAGAGGAGGGGGTCGGGGCTAGGGTTAACAGGGCACCGGCTGGGCTGCGGATGGGCCTTGGAGGCCGGGCCTAGGAGGCTAGATGGGCTGGTTGCAGCTTCTGAGCAAAAAGGCCAACCTTCTTGCTATTTCCCACCTATAGGAAAATAGACAGAAGGAAAATGGAAGGAAATAAATAGCTAGGGGTTTTGTAAAATGTTGAAACTTCTCCTACAGAGTCTAAGCATTATACTTAGCCCAAGAAAAGAAGTTTCACGCGATATGGAAGAGTTTAATTCAAATCATTTGAATTTAATTCAAATGGTTTGAACTAGGACGAGGTTTTAGGAGTGCCCCAAAATATTGAGACTTTAGGAGGAGCCTCAATAAAAGAGATAAGAATTGTTGGCAAAGTTTGAGGCAAGGAATTTAGATAGAAAATTCATGGAACTTAAACTGCAGGTGTGTTATGGTGATTCCAAAGATAATGGAATATTTTTAATATATCTCCCTAAATATTAGGAGGATATGTTATAAAGAGAAATCACCATGTGAATTCCCTCGATTTAAATAGATCAAAAGATCTATGCAATTTATTTAGTTGAGGTTTTAAAAATTAAATGACATGCTGGCATGATGACATGATGCAATGCAAAAATAAAAGAGCAAACACAAAAGAAACACACGGCGATAACAAAATAACTGGGCGGCCTCTGGAGCGTCGGTCTTGGGGCGTCATAGAGCATAGGATTAAAGAGTTCAAGGACTACATCGCAGGTTTTCAGCTGGACTAAACTTCTTACGAAGGAATAAGGAATAATGTAGGGTTTACACGCTTGACCATACCAATCCGTGTGGATGGCAGCAATTGTAATAATCTATTTTGAACTCGAAGTTGTACGAGAGGTTAAAGGATGTAATAAGGAATCTATAATACCTAAATAGTTCATCCCCACTATGTTATTTCTCTTGACATGCAGCCTATCCACATCAGCAGCACTGCCACGTCAACGATTAGCTAGAGACTTACAGATGGGACCCATCACAGTTCAAAACAGACACGTTTGCTTCAGTTTCTACCACTTGGACCCACGAGAGAGCCTCTGCAGACACGTCATTCAGCCCAGCCCATCTCCCCCGCTTTCAGAATGTAGAAATAGTAAAAAAAATCCCCTCCCCCAGTACCACCGCTGATCCAGCACAGGGCAACCCAATCTGCCCATCGTTCTCCTGCACGGCCGCCGGTCCTCCCGCGCAGGCGATCCCAACCCAACCTGACACCACTGGAGCGCCGCTGATTCGCTGCCCTTCCTCCTCTCTTCCATCGAGTTTCCTTCTCCCGTCGCGTGCTGCGCGCCCACGGCGACCACACCTCCACCGCGCCTCACATGCATGCTGCTGCCGCTGTAGGCCGCCCAGCCAAATCTGGCCGCTACCTCGAGGTCAGCACCGCTCCTCACCGCGCCATGGCCGCCGCCCTCGCTCGCACTCACCCGCCTCACAACACACCTTCCTGCTCGCGCTACCCGTCCACCATCGCGCGCTGCCGTCATCAGCCGTCTGCTTCGACCGACAGGCGGCCGCCGGTACGACGTCTGCCGGGCGCGACTCCATTGCTGCTACCCCAAGTCGTCGAGGAGCAACATGAATCGGGCTGGGCGCACACGTTCCTCTGCTCCGATCTTCTAGGCGCGGTTGGACGCGGGCCGTCCGCCGTTTGGTCACTGGCGTCGTTGCTTTGCTCTGCTGTCCTCATCATTCGATAGGAGCCGGTTTCCATCAGTAACGCTGTCTTCCCTGGGACACCACATTCTGGTTTGCCACATAGCTTACTTCACTGGTACTGAGTGCGGACTAAGCTTCTCAACGTGGAGATCATGTAATCCTGCTATTCTTCAGTAATTTTTCGTTTGCAAATACTAACCACACACAGCCCACTGCCTGAACGTCTGTGCAGCCCCTCCAAATGGCCGACACTTTTATCATATCAGTTGCCATTTACGGCCATCCAATAAACTCTTCTCCTAAAAATCAAAGAAACCCTCCTACTGAATGTCATTAATGATTGACGCTTCACTTCCTCTCCCCACTATGTCCACAAGAAACTGATGGATTCCCATTTAAATTGAGAGCTCCACAACTCATTTCATTCCCGTCGTCCTCCATACGGGTGGGCGTTCTACCATACTACTCATACATCTACCAGCGATGAACAACTCCCTCCAATGGTTCCGTCATCTTAAATCAGCCCCATGAGCCCCTCTCCCTTCCAATCCACTCCAAGGACCATGGACATATTCATGCTCCACCATCACTGTTGTGACGCCGGGAGTAACAAGGCTGCTCACATCGGATCTTCATAGGTTGAGGAGGAGAATGGTGACAGTAAGGAGGCCAGTACAGATCTGCACCGCAAAAATACAGGTGAGCCTCTGCCGCCTCAAGCAGATTCCACACCCTAGTACTCGAATATCTCATGTGTCATGGTTGCTTTTGGACTTGGGGCTTTTGGTGTATGGATTTCCTTGCCGTGCCTAGGTTATGTTTGATTCAATCTGTTTTGGCAGGTTTCAACGACATTGGAATTTTGGGATCAATATTTTTGTTTTCATCCCTTCCTTCGTGTCTACATAAGTACATGATGATTTACGTTTTCTGTTCTTGCTGCTATGAATTTGCATGCAGGAGATATGGGTTGCTGACAGAAATTAGAAGAGCAATTTCTACCATAGTTTGGACATTTTTTCTTTCAAGGCGGCAAATGGAATACCTCATGTTCTTTATTCCTAAATCAGTTTTGTTAGATCTCTTTCAGTTAAGCCTCGCATATTATTTCTATTTTTTTAGTTATTTCACATTGGTAAATCTGCAAAAAATGATATGTTATAAGTACAGTTTTAGGTGTCCTATAAAGTGGAATTTTGATCTTCTGGTGCGACTGCGAGAGAGCAAAAAATTGTTTGTCCATTATGCGACAATTGTTGTTTTATAGACCCAGCTCATGAATCCTCAGTGAAATGTCTTGCTTAGTTATGGTCCCACATTAACCATTTCTATAAAACCACCTTCCAACTAGCTTACAAAACTCACATACACATCTACATAACGTAATGTGAATATGTATCATATTTTCCCCTTATTGCTTCATCTTTTAAGCCACGGGTCGACATCCAAATCAAATGGACACCCGAAGCAACTGGTACTCCTATTGAAAATTGGATGCTATATAATTTCATTTCACTTTTACCCTGATTGACAACATACACATTACCTTCTCGAGGATGCCAACTAATTTTGCAGATAATAACATGACATGCTCTTCTGTTGTTTCAGCAAGACAAGCTCAGAAAAGATATATAGATGCAATTTCAAAGACGAAGAACACAAAAGATCAAGAAATATACGTTTTTGAGTATGGAAAGAATCGCCCACCATATATCAAAGTCGCAGTAACCGAAGAAGGCGCATCTGCAAACATCTAATAGATCCTGCTAATAATATGGTGCATTCTACAAACCGCTATAGTTTTATCATACAGTACAAATTTGTACCACATATAATGTATCATATTTTTTATTCAAATTGGTTTTCTTCTTTTGTACGTCGATGTTACTCTAAAAATCCTTGACAAATTCCTGCAGCAATGCGCGGGGCATTATCTAGTCTATTATAAGGAGAATGCAACTCTGGCACACAAAAGTTCTGCTATTTCTCGGATGTAAGTTATAACATGACATGTGTAGTAACAACGTCACCCAAAAGCGTTTTATTAGTGTTGCAGGTGAAGACCTCTTAAAGAGGAGTGGGAAAGACCGAGTGTTAGAATACGTGATTTACTTATCTACATATGAGGTAATGATTTGAGTACGGGATGGATTAGCCCCCATACCGGAGACTCTTATTATATACTTTTGTATGTTTGATTGGTAAATCAGAGAGACTTGAAACTGTAGTAGAGTGTTGTTGCGACAAGCCTATAACCATAGAATGGTAAGATGTATTACCCTTATAGGTAGGCAACCCTACCTAACGTAGATTGAACGGTGAGAAATAAACACGAAGATCTTCAAAGAATTCCATCAGAATCCATCGACTGCCATGAGAGTTTCGACAGGTAGTTTGTGAATTTACGGATTTTGAGAAAGACTTTCTTTTGAGGGAAAGCTGGTTCAGAATATAAAATCTTTATGAAGAACCAACAACGAATGAAGAAATTGTGAAAATCCCCTCAAGTTTGTTCTGAAGGGTGGTAGCACCCGAACACCCTAGAATGATAATTGGGTCACACAAGAAATCATCAAAGATCCAGAATGGTGACAAAAGCCTCGAATATAGTCATGCTGAAGACATTCTCTCAAGACGGGAGGAAAAAGGATAAACTGCAAACCTGTATATGATATGACCAAACCCCGGGGAAGTAACCCAAGGAACCTAAACCCTAACCTATTTCTTGCTAGCCCCTGCAAATTTCGAGGACGAGATTTCTTTTAAGTGTGGTAGTTTGTAACATCCCAAAATTTTCCAAATTGTGGAATGTTAATAAGAAGATATTATTGAGTGAATTGCTATGATTTTCATGTGAAATTAAAACCTTTTGATTCTTGTTTCAAATATTTCATCCAATTGCTTTTCTTTTGGACACCTATGAAATATTTTGAAACCACAAATAAAAAATGGAGTGAGAATAAAATGACTTTCTCAAAATGTGGTGGAAGAATATTTTATGTGAAGTTCTTTGAATTTTTAGTTCCATCCGAACTTGGATCTTAATTGGAGTTTTAGTGCCATTTAAATATTTCCAAAGTATTCAAATAAAAGTTAATGAGAGGAGATAATGTGACTTCTCCAAAAATATATTTGGAAATATTTAATACGGTGCAATTATCCTTTTGTGAATTTGCAAAACTCAACATCGATTTGTTAGAGTAAATTCAATTATGTCCATAAAGCATTAATAGTAGTTTGTACACAAATGTATCATATTGAATGCCGAAACTAATTTTCGTGCACTCTAAATAACATTTAGATTAATGTAAACAACTTTAATTTATTATATAACTAAACTTTTTGTCCACTTATTAATTAATTAAATAAATTCTAATCAAAACTCTAACATGGGTTAGGCCCATCACGTGAGCAGCCCAACTCCTCACTGTCATCTTCCTCACGACAACCTACAGAACCTACAGAAACTGACGAGCAGCAGAGTTGCCTCTGCGTCTCGACTCCTCCCCTCCCCCCGGCACCCACTAACCCCAGAATCGGTTCCCCTCACCTCCCTCAACCGTTCCCACCCCCTAGTGCGCCTCGTAGACAGCCATAATGGCCACCACGAATGCTTGAAACTGCAGCCATTAAACACATTAATCCCGGTGACGCCCCGCTCAACTCCGGCTCTCCCCTGCCCTATAAAAGGTACCCCGGCAGACGCCTTCTCACCCTCCTCCTTCACGCGTAGGAATCCCTCTGCCTATTCCTTTGTACATCAAGTAATCTCCCGCCCAAGTTCATCACATCAGCCATGAATTGAGGAAGGTAGCATCACATCAGCCACGAATTGAGGAAGGTAGGTCGAACTCAGACCCTAATTTCCGCGCTTTTCTTATCTTACATTCTTAAGAAGTTGATCCCCACTACTAGCTATTCTCTCAACATGCGCCCCATCCACATCATCATCTAGACACGTCAGCAGTTCTTGTCATGTACACATGCATTATGTACGCATACCTGAGGTGCAATGCAACCTTCCACCACAGAGTATATTGCTCACGTTATCTTCTGACCATTCCTCACATAACCTCACCCCAATGTATTAATTAACTCACAAAGGTAGTTTACTCGCATGGTGTATCAGCCGTTTAGTTGAGGCTTTCAATAGCGTAGTGCGTGATGCACCTCCGACCCTCCCTTCCTCTTCGGCTTCCTTGAATCTTTCTTCTAATTAATTGGCAGCCGAAGAACACCACAGGGTAAGTACTATTTATTCCCTTCTCTCCCCCCTGTGTTTTCAACCTCACCAAGAACGCACAAATCAACCGGCATGGCTCCTCCTCTTTTGATCGGCATCATCTCAGTAGAAGATCGACTTTCGCTAGCCGCCTGCCCCCCGCGTCGCCCCCGCTCGGGCGACTCGGGCGGGATCTGAAACCCTAGCCGCCGGGGGTCTCCATCCTTCCTCCCCTCCCTCCGCCGCCGCCGAAGGACGCCGCCGGCGATAGCCCAGGGCTGACGGCGGTCGCGGGGATCTTCCCTCTTGCCTGCGCCGTGGGGGCGGTGCGGAGCCCCGCGGCGTGGGGGGCACGGCCAATCTGGCCTAGCGGCGCGGCGGGCCTGCCTTACGGCGGCGTGACGGGCCTGCCTTACGGCAGCGGCGCGGCGGCTGCCTTGGCCAAGGGCGGCGATGGTGGGGGTGCGGCAGCCGGCTCTGCCTCGGGCAGCGTGACGGCGTTCGGCGGCGGCGGCCGGGTCTGCGGCGACACACCATCTGACCTTGGATCGGCGGTGGCAGCATGGAGGGCCTGGTGGTTGGGTCGGCACCATGCGGGTTGTGCCCTCCGGACAGATCTGATCTGGCCGGTGCGGCCTGGTCGATGTGCGGCGGCTCAGATCGGCGGCGACCCGTGCACACAATACGTGATGGAGGTTCTTCGAGCGGATCCGGGTGAAAACCTGGTGCTCGGCTTGATGCCAAGACCGGCGTTGGTGGCACCCTTTTGTGTCATTACCTTCTTGAAGGCATCGCCGTGGAGAACCTCTAGACCTCTATCCGCTACCTCCGGGGGAAACCCTAGATCAGTTGATCGGATGACGGCGGCGCGTTGGTGTCGTTTCCTCCTTGGGGGCGTTATTCTTGAAGGTGTACACGGGATCGAGGGACCAGCGGGCGCCTTTTTGGTGGAGCGGTGCTTCATCCTTCACATTGATGACAGCGGATCTCGGCGGCGTGGTGCAGTGGAGACTCGGCGCCCGATGCGCGGTGATGGACTCGCGCAGGTGGAGGTAGTTGTCTGGCGTCAAGGTGACGTCGATGATGGAGTGACCTGACAAGGTAGAAGCCTCAATATCTGCTCTGAAAATGGACCTGTGGAAGATGGCGGCGACGACACATGTGAGTGCGTCAGACCAGTTTATGCCCCAGACCCAGTATGTGGCTCGGCTGGGGCTTCTGGCTTTTGATGATAGGATTAGGTGAGTAGTCTGGGTATGTGGCCCAGGTAGCACCCCTGCATCATTTGGATAGGAGTAGTGGCATATGTTGCCAAGATGACGGATTCAGGCATATTGTTATAATACTGTGTAAGGTCCTTGAGAATAATCAATAAAGTGGCCGTATGCATCTCCCAGATGCAGAGGCCGGGGATCATCCTCCTTTTCTAAAAAAAATGGCTCCTCCTCTTCTCCGTCGACCCCTCTCATATTCCCCTCCGATTGCGTGGTGCGACGGGAGCGGCACGATGCAGTCGCCGAAGAGGCCAGCGACGTATGGGCCGAAGGAGCCGACGAGGGCATGGCCGAGGCTAAGAACCAACCATAGCCGGCATGGGGACGAAATCTCGAGACGGGCCTTCCTTCCCTCGAGTGGTGCCGCTCCTGGCCGAGGAAGCCGACGAGGAAGGAGCAATGCCGCCCCGGAATGATGGCTCGATCTCAGGCTCTCAGCGATGCCGTGCACACGCGCTAGGGTCTACAGTATGACGTCCTCCAGCAGCCTCACTGCCTCACCAAGTCACAGGTCCCTCACCTGTCATCTCATCCCCCGTACTCCGGCAGCCTCACCAGCGAGAGCACCGCGCACCTGTGTGTGCATGCCGTCGCTGGTATTATACTTGCATCACGCACTCAGGCAAGCGTGCTTTGTTTTTTGCTAATTACCCTACCTACGTAGCCAATGGATCCTCTAGCTAAGAGACACATATCAGACCATGTTAGCTACAAATCTAATTGCTATACAAAAAATACAATGTGTAAAATTCTTTCCTCCTCTAACCAGAGTAAATGTTTAAATATCTTTTGCAGGATTTCTTCATGATCAATCGGTTTATTTCCATTTCCTTCACTTAACTTTCTTTACTATTTTCTTGGGCTATTACTACTATTGAACATTTAAACCACATAAATTTGTTGAATTTAACTCCTACCTGTGTGTGCTAACAATATCCCGCAGCAACGCGCGGGGTGTCATCTAGTTCTCTATCATACACTTGCCTCTCTGACCCTTCAGACCTCTTGATTCCACAGCGGGAGCACTCGCCCGACGGGGTCGAGTTCCACCGCCGCCCAGAAGGATTTCAGCGAGCCCGTGGCACATGTACAGAACAAGTTCGCCTCCGTCTCCTGCTCCATCGTCTTCGGAGAGACCCCCCTCTCCACCGTCCGCCACTCCTAATTCGCCGGAGCATGCCCGAGCCACCATCTTCATCGCCGACGACCAACTCCGGTCAGGTCTCTGTAAATCCCATAATTGTTTTTTTTGGGGAATTTTTTTCCGAAAAGGGGGGCTCCCCGGCCTCTGCATCAAGAGTGATGCATACGGCCATCTTATTAACCAAGAAACAAATTGTGCCAACAAAGTTCCAAATTCTCAAACTTAAATAAAGAAAAAGCAGCTCACACAGAGCGCAAAAGGCTAGATACACAAACTAGCCGGGAAAAGATGCCACAACCGGCTGGCTAAAAAAAGGTAGGTAGACTAATTGTCTATCCTATTACATGACCGCCATCCAAATCGGTTGAAGATATCCCGAGCTACCATCTCCCAACGGTTAGACCTAGTAACCAAATGCTCCCTGGCCTCCATCGGAGTGAGTAGCGACCACGAACGGATCACTGCCGTAGCTCGGAAAATAACCTGCAAAAAATGAATCCGTGATGTTCTGTTAAAAACCAAATCATTTCTGCAAAGACAGATGGTCCACAGCAAAGCGCAGACTCCAACCCGAATATGTCTTGCTAAGGTAGACTCAATCCCATTAAGCCAAATCCCAAATAAAGCATTAACAGTAGTCGGTGGAGTAATGTTAAAAGCAATGTGGACCGTCCGCCAAAGGACCTTGGCCAATGGGCAATCAAAAAAGAGATGCTTAATCGTCTCATCCCGATCACAGAAACTACACCTAGTAGGTCCTGTCCAATTACGCTTTATTAAGTTGTCCTTCGTTAGAATAACTTGTTTATGGACAAACCACATAAACACTTTTATTTTCAAAGGAACTTTGACATCCCAGACATTCTTGGAAGTTGGAATGAAGTTCGAATTAATAACATCAATATACATTGACTTAACTGTAAATACTCCAGACCTAGTCAACTTCCAGCGTAATTCATCAGGTTGGTCAGAAAGTTGAACCTCCATTAGTCTCCATACTAAATGGAGCCAAACTTCCCAACGATTGCCCGCTAACGACCGTCTAAACTGAATATTAAGGGGGATAGATTGAAATACTGTTGCAACGAACACCTCACGTCGATGAGCAATACGATATAAAGACGGATATTGAATGGCCAAGGGTGAGTCGCCAAGCCAAGTATCCTCCCAGAAACGTGTAGTAGCACCATTTCCAATAACAACTCTTGTCCTATTGAACAGTAATTGTTTGACTTTCATGAGTCCTTTCCAGAAAGGCGAGTCAGTCGGCCTAACTGTTACCTGGGACAGTGTTCTAGTCTAGAGGTACTTGCTGCGAAGGATCTGCACCCACATGGCTTCAGTCCCGGACGCGAGCTTCCACAACCACTTACTAAGAAGGCATCTGTTCTTAACTTCAAGATTGTCAATACCAAGCCCTCCTTGGTCTTTGGGTCGACAGATAATATCCCATTTAGCAAGCCGGTATTTTCTTTTAAGTTCATCATCCTGCCAAAAGAAGCGTGATCGATAGAAGTCCAGTCTTTTCCTAACACCAACTGGGACCTCAAAGAACGATAAGAGGAACATAGGCATACTCGTGAGCACCGAATTTATCAAGATTAACCGGCCTCCGTATGACATGAGCTTACCCTTCCAGCAACTCAGTTTCTTCTCAAATCGGTCCTCGATACACTTCCACTCTCTGTTTGTCAGCCTACGATGGTGTATCGGAATACCAAGGTAGGAGAAGGGCAAACTCCCCAACTTGCACCCAAACAATTGCCTATAAGACTCCTGTTCGTCTTTGGCTCTACCAAAGCAGAACAACTCGCTCTTATGAAAGTTAATCTTTAACCCGGACAATTGTTCAAAGAGGCATAACAACAGCTTCATATTTCTCGCCTTGGCCAAGTCGTGCTCCATAAAGATGATTGTATCATCAGCGTATTGAAGGATGGATACACCTCCATCAACAAGATGAGGTACCGAGCCACCCACTTGACCATTCTCCTTAGCCCTTCCTATCAAAATTGCTAACATATCCATCACAATGTTAAACAGGATAGGGGACATCGGATCTCCTTGTCTGAAGCCTTTATGAGTCTGGAAATGACCTATATCGTCATTCACTTTAATTCCCACACTCCCTTTTTGCGTAAATGACTCGACCTGCCGGCGCCAGGCATCATCAAAACCTTTCATATGCAATGCCTGTTGGAGGAATGGCCACTTGACCTTATCATACGCTTTTTCGAAATCCACCTTAAAAATTACCCCATCTAATTTTTTGGAGTGAATTTCATGGAGCGTTTCATGAAGGACAACCACCCCTTCAAGGATGTTTCTGTCCGGCATGAAAGCAGTTTGGGATTGTTGCACCACAGAATGCGCAATCTGTGAGAGCCTATTAGTCCAGACCTTGGTGAAGATTTTGAAACTAACATTGAGGAGGCAAATCGGCCTGAACTGCTCAATTCTCATAGCCTCCGTTTTCTTAGGGAGCAATGTGATAGTTCCAAAATTCAAGTGAAATAATTGAAGCTGTCCAGAGAAAAATTCCTGAAACATAGTTAACAAATCCCTACCAGCACTTTTTATAGAACTTGGCCGGGAACCCATCCGGTCCGGGAGCCTTATTGTTTTTCATTTGTGCAATAGCATCAAACACCTCCTTCTCTGAAAACGGGGCGAGCAAGATATCATTATTAGCAGCAGACAATTGAGGTACATCCTCAGTCCTAGACTCATCGAGGATCACACAATTAACCTCCGGAGGTCCAAATAACTACCTATAATACTCGGTAATATATGTTTTGAGATTATCCTGCCCAACAATAGTACCCTCATCTTGTTCAAGTTGGAAGATACGCTTCTTTCTGTGCTTACCATTGGCAATCAGGTGAAAGAATTGAGTATTTGGCGTCCCCTTGGAACACTTTGCGAACCTTAGCTCGCAACGCCCACTTCAACTCTTCTTCATGGAGAAGTTCTTTCAACCTCTTCTCCGCCTCAGTTTTAACCTGGAGCTCAGCAGGTAGCAGAATCGCGGATTCAGCTTTTATGTCCAGGGCCTGTATAAGAGAAAGGAGCCTATCCTTCTCAATCTTATACACCCCACAGAGGTGCTTAGCCAAACCCCGTAAGAAACTTCTCAAATGCCTAAATTTATTCTGCCAACGCTTGACTGCCGTCCTACCTCCTACACCCTTAGCCCATTCCCTGGCAATGAGGTCTAAGAACCCCTCACGTTCGAACCAGGCCATCTCGAATGAGAAGGTGTTTTTGTTTCCCACATGGTTCGGCTCCCCGGAGTCCACGAACAGTGGTGTGTGATCAGATATTCCCCGCGAGAGAGCTTGTACCGTAACAAGAGGGAACTTCTGTTCCCACTCCACGCTCGCGAGAACTCGATCAAGCTTTTCATATGTCGGGTTTGGCAAAGCATTAGCCCAGGTAAACTTTCTACCAGAAAGCTCTATCTCCCTCAGATCCAAGCTCTCAATAATGGTATTGAACATAAACGACCATATGCCGTCAAAGTTATCATTATTCTTCTCCTCTCTCCTCCGAATGATATTGAAATCACCCCCGACCAACATCGGAAGCTGCTCGGACCCACAAATTCGAACAAGGTCCGCCAGAAACTCCGGTTTAAGCTCCGGCTGTGCGGCACCGTAAACGGCCACCAAAGCCCAGTTGAAACCATCAACTTTAGACCTAACTCGAAACTTAACCGCAAAGTCGCCCATCACTACACTCCGGACCTCAAGGGAATCGCATCTCACTGCCAGCAAGATATCTCCCGATCGTCCTCGCGGAGGTAGGCAATGCCAGTCGAAATCAACACCACCCGCAAGAGAGGAAACAAACTGAGGAGCAAAATTATCTCTACCAGTTTCAGAGAGAGCAATGAAATCTAATCGATGCTCCAGAGACGCCTCAGCGAGAAACCTTCTTTTAGCCAAGTCCTTCAGACCTCTACTATTCCAAAAGATTCCTTTCATAAGTCATCATGAATTTTTTTGCCATATGAATCCTAGCACTCCTACGTACCACGGATGCGGGATACACTTTCCGCTTCCACTTACGTTTGGGTTTATCATTATCCACCATCCGGTCCTCATAACCGCGCTCTGGTGGTTGATTCACTACATCTTCTACACTAACCTCCTCCTCGTCGGACTCATTAGTGGATGGTGCAAGGTCCGCACAAAAATTGTCAAGCACTCTCACCCCCAACGCATCAATCTCAGCATCATTCATAGGTCTCATTGTCGCTAGGTTTCGAATGGTTTCTAAAGCGCGTTCCGCTTCCAGATCAAGGAGATCATTAACCGAGTTGGAAATTTCAGAATTGGTATTCCCTAGCGAAACCCTTACTTGATTTGCATTATGAATAATCTCATCCGTAGAAAAATGCAAAATAGAATTGGATAAGTTGACTGACATACCGGTAGTGACTCCAATGTCACGAAGCTTGGCCGCCCTCATAGCGCACCTCTGCTGCATGTCATGAACCTCCGGGTGGTCCTGGAGACGAGAACTCATCCGTCTCCCCTCAGAGACCGGGTCAGGGATCCCGCCGAAAGCAATAACCTCCTCCCGAGTAGCACCACTCGCAGGAGGCAGCGGCAGGAGGCTCCCACGGCGAACGGACAGGAGACCGGGTGAAGTAGGTGCCGGCGCCGCCTGCCCGAGCACCCCCTCCGCCCCAACCCTCAAGCCTGAGGACGTCACCATCCCGACAGCCGAAGGCAAGGGATGGACCGGGGCCACCTGCCCCAGACTCCCGCCGAGCACCACAGGAAAAGCCACAACAGCCGGTTCTGAAAGGGAAGGGTCAGAGGCCACCTGCCCCAGACGGCTTCCCTCACGGTCGGCCAGCGACGGCGAAGCTGGCGTTGCCGGGGCCACATACCCCTGACAATCGCCGCTCAGCATAGGAGAGGCTGCAGCAGCCGGTGCCGAAAGGGAAGGGTCCAAGGCCACCTGCCACAGACGGTCTCCCTCACGGCCGGCCAACGACGGCGATGCAGGCGTCGACTAAACCACCAACCGTCCGCACGAGACCGCAGAGATCCCAGGGGGGAAAGGGGCCACATGAGGCTCCACATTCCTTCTCCCCCCCCCCAAGGTCGTCTCCGAGTGGCCCGTCACACAGTCTCCCACCGCGGGACAAACAGCCGGCATAAAATCCAGCACCGGGAGCGAGCACTCAAAAGCATCGTCAGACTCCACCTGATCGCTCCAAAGTCTAGGAGGAGCAGACGCGGGCTCAAAAGATCCAAACCTCAACGTGTTGTTAGGTACCGACGGAGATGGGGCCGGCTCTACCCCTGATCCAGTCTGGGGCAACTGAGCAACCGGTCCCGACCCGTTGGGTCTCTCTCGACCGGCCTCATCAGTCAGATCCTTCCTAGCACCCGCATTGTGGTCTCCCTCGTTTATATCCATATCAGTACTAACACCCACCTCGGCAAACAACTCAGAGTCCTCAAACTCAATCTCCAGAGGGAACACCTCTCCCCTGTAAGTCCAGTTAACCACATCCGGGACGAACTTGATGTCCAAAACACTCACTCGCAATCTGGCCACCCCATGGGCGCGAGTGAATGTCATATCCACTTTCTCAGTTTTGCCAACCATGATACCCAGAGTAGCCACAACCCGAACATCTGTCAGAGCCTCAGAGGGTGCCCTAGAAAAACGCAGCCACACCTGAGTAAGGGGCTTCCCCTTAGGCTCCACTTTCTTCCAATCTTTAAACTGAAGAATACAATTAGTACCTGACACCTTACACATCCCAAAGCTCAGCAGCCACCGCAAGTCCTCTACCGACGGGAGGTCAACCCTGAACACGCGCTCCTCAATGAGAACAACCTCCCACTGAAAGTCTCCCGGAGCTAGTTCCTGAAGCCTCTGCACAATCTGAGCTTCAGAGACCTCTCCCTAGGTCACCTTCACAATACCAGTAGTCAGGCTCTGCGTCTCAACTGGAATCTCTCTCGCAGCTGGGGACTCAAAGAACATCAACTCGACACAATATACTCCATACGTTGTAAGAGCCGGAGCCTGCTCATGAAGAAGCGGGCAATCCCCTGAGGCATGTGCTGGCTTACCACATGTATCACACAACTCAGCCACACACTCAGCAATGAAGTGACCTTTCTCACCACAACGATAGCAAAGCATTTTCTCCTTCCTACGCGCCCACTTGGATGCCCTCTCAGACTCAGACCTGATACCCGCGTCAACAGAAGCGCCAGTCATATCAACATCCGTGGTCACCAGAGCCGTGACAGCCTCCATAACCTCGCTAGTCAGGGCGGTCGCCTGAGTGGGATTAGCCTCCACCCCAGACGCCTGCTGGTCTACAGTGGCCTGCGGCTGATGCTGTCTGCGGAAACCACTACCACCACCTCGACCACGATGATGACCACGGTAGCCACCTCTCTGCCGTGCGTCCGGTCCAGAAGTGCCCTCGACAAAACCACCCGGAGGACCAAGGAAGGGCCTCTTAGCAGAACCATCACTCTGCCAGGCATAACCTCAGCCACCTCCCGTCAATGACGATCCACGGTGTTGACCATCCCCATACGCATCATAGCCATCATCCCGCCACTGTCCTCGGGGCGGATCCGATGACTCGGTAGCCACATTGTCATGTCTCGTCTGTGTAGGACCCGAGCGATTTTGCGTCAGCCTCGCGATGTAGTGAGGCGGTGGCGCTACTCTAGACTGCACGTCGGCATGGGTTGCCTGAGCCACCGGCCGAACCCCATCGACATGGCCAAACGGTCTAGGGCCATTATGCATCGGCGGCCTTGGCGGAGCAGCTCCACGCCCCACTACGGAAGAGACCGGAGGCCTCGGCGGAGGTGCACCACGGCCCGCGGCGGCCATCAAAGTCGGGAGCACTGGCGGCCTCACCCTGGGCTGCACGCCAATTCCACGGCCCATCGGGGCTGCAGCCGCACTGCCAGGAGCTCCGGTGCCCCGACCCGATGGCACGGGCGGCACCCTCCCAGGACCAGAGCCATGCACAGGCCGGGGCAGAGCGGCCCGGCCACCGGCAGCAACAGGCGGCGGCGCAATTCCGCCACGGCCAGCCCCCCCGCCAGTAGAAGCCCGGCCACCGGCAGCAGCAGGCAGCGGCGCACTGCCGCCACGGCCAGCCCCCCCGCCAGAAGATGCCTTAGGAAGAACCGGCGGGCCCCCGCGCCCGGCCATGGTCCCTAGCGGCAGTATGCGACGAGTCCGGCCGCTCCTCGGCAGCAAGGATCAGCGCGATGGCTTGGAATCGAGAACCCTAGCCCGCCGCTGGTGTTGCTGGAGCAACATACGTCTTTGACTTCATGCCTCGATGCCCTGTACGTAGTTCAAGGCCCGGTCTGACTAGGCCTCATACCCAGCCGATCCCAGCCCATCAACACCCTGCGGCCCAACAACCGGAAACCCCCCTCGCAGCCCAGGAGCGAATTCAAACGCTCCTGGCGGATCGCACTGATCTGGGACGCCGTGACCGCTGGCTGCGTCGCCGCGGTCACCTCCGGCGCCGTTCGATCCCGAGTCTGGCGAGTAACCTTTCTTCTAGTAACCATAGTCCAAGAATCCGGTCTAATCAGATCAAAAACAGTTAAGTTTGGAAGACTTACCTTAGGTAAGGGACCTTTCCACGGCCGGATCGCGGAAGTCGCCGTCTTCCGATGAACAATCCGGCGAACCACCTCCACGTTTTCCTCCGGACGAAGACCTTGCCGCCCCGGATCGTCAATCGACACGACTCCCTCGACGATTGTAGCCACTTCCTCCTCCGAATACCCAGGGTTGAAAGCTTCACAAATCATGTCCGAAGTCGTCGGCGAGTAACCATCGGACGTGACGCTGGAGCCATCTCCATCGTCGTCCTCCTCTTCATCAGATTCGGCGAGAGCCCAGAATCTCCCTCCGACTTGCTTAGCACCAGGAGCGACGGGCGCCGGCGTCCAGATCGCAGCGATCGCCGCGGGCAACGCCTATGCCGCCCGTGTCGCCCGTGTCACCCCTGGCATCGCCCGTGTCCGAACGAGCCGTTGTATGGTTCTCGGCCCAATTTTTTTTTTGGTGAAATGTCCAACTTCAACAAAACGTATCTCCGAAACCGTATGTCCGATTTTGACAAATAAGATATCCCCGGATTCTTTGGAACATCTAGTTTATTGTAAAGATTTAAAATTTCACTTTTGAACAAACTAAAATTTAGTTCTGATTTATATAAGAAATCGAATATTTTTTCTATATCTTTTAATTTGGAAATCACATGGAAATGTTCCAATTACCAAAGTTGGTCCCTAGAACCATACCCTTCTGTTAGGACTCAATTCTTATTTTTTTAAACAATGTTTCGTTCCTGTTTTGACCACTACACATCAATTTGACCTCCTTTAGTCATAATTTAACCACTTGATCAATTTTATTCTTCGATAAATCTCTTAGATGGATCTCTAGAACCTTTCTAATCATTTGAACCACCACAAAAAATTTGGAGTTACAAGATTACGGTTTTATTCTTTTATCTCGAAACCTATGTCATACCCATTGCCGATTACCCATGTCAAATATTCTGAATAGTCTCATGATGGAATTTTTTGTAGGAACTTGTCTCACAACCCATCTTCTATATCAAACCGTGATCTTCACTTAGTATCACTTGATTCCAACCGTAGTATTGACTATGTCATGTCTCATTTAAGACCAAACTTGATTCTATCTCAAACCATAGCCACGTCACAATAATTATCCTACGGTGTAGTTATATTGTTAATTTACAACTTTTATTTGGATCATTTGCAATTGTTGTGTGTTGAATTATTTTCTTGTATCGTTAGATATATCGTACGGTGAAGGAGAGACACGGCTCGAAGTAGAATATATCAACTTCAAGAGTCAGGCAAGTTGCAAATTGATCATGCTCTGACCTATGTTTTCATATTATGCATAATCCTTTGAATTTTAATGCTATGCATGTTTTACAAAAGTTTAGAAAGTGTTACTACTAGCTAGAGCCATAGTATCAAAAATGCAACCATGCTTGGCCACGCTTGCGCAAAATGGGTGGGATGAAAACAAAAATTGTTGTGAACCTTTAAACTTGCCTCTTTTGGGGCAACGTTTTGTGAAAACTATTGAAAAACAAAACTATATCCTATTTTACTTCTACTCTCTGGGTGGAATGGTATTGACGGGAGAGTCTACAAGTGATTGCGCCCATCGGGGTCTTGAAGTGATTGCGCCCGACTGGGGTCTTGCACACAGGTTTTTGGTGGGGACCGCCGTCCAGGGGACTGAGATCTTCCAAGTACAGTTTGATGTAGCTTCCAGTACAGCCACATGCTACTATGGGCTCTGGCTTAGCTTAGTACTAACGGCAAACCCTACCCCAGGACCGCCATCGGAGAGAGGCCTTCGTGCCGAAGTTGCGTGTGGCTTGGCGGTATAGGGGGCTGTTACGGAAAGGTTTTGTCACAATCTTCTCCTAGTCATACACCCAAGTGTGTAGCGATAAATGGGGTTGGTTGTGTCATGTGGGGAACGTGTACGACCTCTGCAGAGGGTTTAACCTAATCGATTAGCCGTGCCCCCGGTTACGGGCAATGTTGAGCAACTAAAGACTTAGACTGAAGAAGAATCTCCCCTTTCTTTTCTAAAAGTCTGTTTTAAGGGTTAAAGTTGAGGATTGAGCACAGTGATTGTGTTTCACTTCAACCTGGATGTTTTAACTAATTTGGAGAATGAACACTGGTGTATATATCCAAGTGTCTCACTCCTACCTTTTATACTAAAAATATTTCTATTTCAAAAGAAGTTTACAAAATTTAGTATAGGAGAAAATTGGCCTTATGCAAAGGAAACCTCCACAATTACTCACCCTACATGTATATTCTGTTAAATTTTCCTTTGCAACTTGCGAGTACATTCCACGTACTCATCTGCAACTGGCATGTGCAGATCTCGACAAATTAAGAGACAATAGGGTTACGGTCTACATTCAATGAGCCCAGTGGCGTTGATGGAGCCCTAACTTAACGACTACGTATTATTCCGTTGTATTATGTGCCAACATGAGCCGTGCCAATGGTATGTATTTGTTTAATTCTGGATGTACCGTTGTAGTAAAATGATGTATGTTTTGCTGATATTCATTCTTGTTACTGTGTGCTAGCTATCATCTAGGGATAGCACAATAAGCAGAGAGACTTGGATTTTTCCAAATTCGGGTCGTTACAGATCATTTTGGTAGCTCTGATCCTGTGCTGGGGCGTGCTTCCTAGATCCATAGATGGATCTGGCCATACCGGACTTTCTGTCCAGGAGCTCACGTAAATCGTGTGCTGACTTGTGGGCGGCATAATCAGCCGTCTTGTCATGGCCACGGGGCGGTCGCTCCGGCTGATCGGTCGTTTTTGGCTAAGTGGGCTCTACGGCCTCGTCATCGAATTCGTGCAGCAGCTTGCGCTTTGGATAGCTCTTTGTGTGGCGATCGTCGCCGTATTTTTCTTCTATGTCGAGCACTTTGTTCCACATGCGGTTGAGCGTATCCTGCGCAGCCTTAAACCTTTGCTTATGTTTCTTTAGGCTCCTCGCGGTGGCGATACGCCTTCTGTGGAGGTTCTCTTGTTCCCAGAGTTTTTCTGCGATTATGAGTGCATCATCGTCGGGGCTATTCTCCTCTCCAGAGACGGGTTGTTGAATTTTACCCTTGGGATCAGCGTTATCTAACGTTGGCTCCGGACTGGTTTTCACCGTCCCCTGGCTCACCCTGCACCATCGCTGGGTCCATGGGGTCGCCGTTTCCTTTGGGATCAACTATGGTGTTATTGTTTCTTGCGTTGTTGTCGCTGTTTTTACTGTGGCGGGATTTAGAGCGGCGTCTAAGGCGCCGCTTTGGTGGCTTATCGAGGGGATTATCCTTTGTTGTATCGTCACCATCGCCTTCTTTTGGTGTGTCCACCATGTATATATTGTATTATGAGGTGGCGGTCCAGCGCGCAGTGGGTGGTGGTTCCTATTCTTCTCCTGCGTCATCGTAAATACCGTCGACGTCTTCGGAGTCGAAATCGAGCGTGTCGGTTAAGTCATCGACAGTGGCTATGAAGTGGGTGGTGGGTGGGAAACGAATTTCTTCGTCGTCCGCTTCCCACTCGAGCCGATCATAGTTCGGCCAGGAATCTCTTGACAAGGAAAGAGACCTTAATGAGTTCAGCACATCACCTAAGGGCCAGTGCTGAAAAATATCTGCGGCAGTGAACTCCATGACCGATGCCCAATCAGATTTGACAAGAACGAACGCACGCGGTTCGGATCCTGTAGCCGGAGACGAGTCCGAGTGTCCGATGACACCACTCTCATAGGAGGTGGGATCAGCGTTCGGCTCCGACGCCGATGAGTGTGCGGCCTTCGTGGCGGGGTGCATCTACCCATCCTCGGAAGGCGCGATCTGCTATGGATTGATTCCCGGCGCCAATGCGGGTGCGATCTCCCAAATAATGCTCGACGGCAGATCAAATTCATGCCCGTCGTGACTGTTCGGCGCACCTGTAATGGGCTCGAGTCCATCGAAGATCAAGTCTCCGCGGGTGTCGGCAGTATAGTTTAAGCTTCCAAACCTGACCTGATGGCCAGGGGCATAGCTACCGATCTGCTCCAGATGGCCAAGCGAGTTGGCCCGCAGTACGAAGCCGCCGAATGCGAAGATCTGTCTGGGAAGGAAAACCTCCCCTGGACCGCATCGTTGAAGATGATCGAGGGAGCCATCAAGCCTTATCGTGACTACACAGTGGAACTCTCAATGAAAGCACCAATGTCGGTGTCAAAACCGGCGGATCTCGGATAGGGGGTCCCGAACTGTGCGTCTAAGGCTAATGGTAACATGAGGCAGGGTGTTGGTGTCAAAACCGGCGGATCTCGGGTAGGGGGTCCCGATCTGTGCGTCAAGGCTGATGGTAACAGGAAGCAAGGGACACAGATGTTTACCCAGGTTCGGGCCCTCTCGATGGAGGTAAAACCCTACTTCCTGCTTGATTAATATTGAAGATATGGGTAGTACAAGAGTAGATCTACCACGAGATCGTAGAGGCTAAACCCTAGAAGCTAGCCTATGATGGTATGATTGTAATTGTGATCGGTCCCCTATGGACCAACCTCTCCGGTTTATATAGACACCGGAGAGGGCTAGGGTTTACATGGAGTCGGTTACAAGGAAGGAAACACAATATCCGGGTCGCCAAGCTTGCCTTCCATGCAAAGGAGAGTCCCATCCAGACACGGGCCGAAATCTTGAATCTTGTATCTTCACGCTTCAATAGTCCGGACGTTGTACACAGTCCGGCTGTCCGGATACCCTGTCACGTCCAATATGCGATACTATCCTAAAGAGACTCGAAGGTCCCACCAAGGATAGAACCGCATATTGAAACTCTTTTGCAAGGCAGATATGATTACATCAACATTACATAATAGATGGGGATACATACAAAAGGTATACCATGCCACACGAATACAACATCATCTTACAAAAGAGCACCATCCGACTACGGATGAAACACAAACAGAAACTCAAATGACATCCACCCTACTAGCCCAGGCTGCCGAACAAGAACCTATCCCCTGATCGAAGAAGAAGCAGAACAGGAACTCCAAAACAAGCAATCATCGCTCTCGCATCATGATCATCGCATAACCTGTACCTGCAACTGTTGTTCTAGTAATCTGTGAGCCACGAGGACTCAGCAATCCCATTACCATGGGTATCAAGACTAGCAAAGCTTACAGGGGTAAGGAAGGGGTAAAGTGGTGAGGTTGCAGCAACGACTAAGCATATATGGCTGCTAACATACGCAAATAAGAGCAAGAAGAGAGCAAACGGAACGGTCGTGAAGCTAGCAATGATCAAGAGGTGATCCTGAACTCCTACTTATGTCAAACATCACCCAAACCCGTGTTCACTTCCCGGACTCCGCCGAAAAGAGACCATCAGGGCTACACACGCGGTTGATGCGTTTTAATTCGGATCTGGTGTCAAGTTATCTACAACCGGACATTAACAAATTCCCATCTGCCACATAACCGCGGGCACGGCTCTCGAAAGTTTATACCCTGCAGGGGTGTCCCATCTTAGCCCATGATAAGCTCTCGTGATCAATGAAGGATATTCCTTCTCCTAGGAAGACCCGATCAGTCTCAGAATCCCGGTTTACAAGACATTTCGACAATGGTAAAACAAGACCAGCAAAGCCGCCCGGTGCGCCGACAATCCATATAGGAGCTGCACATATCTCATTCTCAAGGCAACACCGGATAAGTCAGCTACGAGTAAAACCAACCCTCAAGTTGCCCCGAGGTGGCCCCGCAGGTTACTCGGTTCGGACCAGCACTTAGAGAAGCATTGGCCCAGGGGGGCTAAAATAAAGATGACCCTCGGGTTGGCCGACCCAAGGGAAGGGTATAGGTGGTGGTGAGGCAAATGGTAAAACCAAGGTTGGGCCTTCCTGGAGGAGTTTTATTCAAAGCGAACTATCAAGGGGGTCCCATAAATCACCCAACTGCGTTAGGGACACAAAATCCGGGAACATAATACCGATATGACGGAAACTAGGGCAGCAAGAGTGGAACAAGACACCAGTCATAAGGCCAAGCCTTCCACCCTTTACCAATTATATAGATGCATTATTTAAATAAGAGATATTGTGATATCCCAACATAATCCTGTCCTTCATGGAGCAATCTTCAACTTCACCTACAACTAGCAATGCTATAAGAGGGGCTGAGCAAAAGCGGTAACATAGCCAAGCAACGGTTTGCTAGGAAGGGTGAACAAGGTTAGAGGCTGACATGGCAAATTGGGAGGCTTGAGGAACAAGTGATAGGTAGCGCAGCATAGCGATAGAACGAAGCAACTAGCATAGCAATGATAGTAGTGAGATCCAGGGTAGCGGTCATCTTGCCTGAAATCCCGCAAGGAAGAAGAACGAGTCCATGAAGAAGATGAAGCCACGAAGACGAACCAAGCGTAGACGAACGAATCCTCACGATCGCAACGAAACGGAACTATCGAGAAGAAGCACACAACATAGTAAACACACCACACATAGACAAGACATGATGCACAACAAGCATGATGCATGACAAAGCTACATGAAGCTACTCATGGCAAGAGATGATGCATACAAGAGCAACACATCAAAGCACGTTTAAATGAGGCCGGAAACAACATATAACAATTCCAGTAAGTCCTCATATGCAAATTTAGGAATTGGTCCAGAACTGAATAAACCTTATGTTCAAATTGTTAAACAGCAAGTTAAGATGCACCAAGATGATCTACATGAGATTCTAGTCAAGTTACGTATAAAGTTCAATTAGTTCGGAGCTACGGCCTAGAAGATATGAGCAAAACAAGTTAAACATGGCATTGATGCAAAATGCATACAAACATCAAGCAAACACCTCACAACAAGGATGCAACATGATAATATGAAACTACATGCAAAATCAAGCAAGTTTCATATAGAGCACACTCAAAACGGAGCAACGGATCAACACATACACACCATACAAGTTTAAAGGACAAGCTGTCCACAACAGCAACTAGGCATCTTGTAAGCACCAAAACAATATGCTACAGCACCTCAACATATGAACAAAAGGCATGGCCATGAAGTACAGGTAAAGCATGACAAAACATGAACACTGAGCTATCTCCAGAAAACAGTAGAACATGCTCCAAAACACACGGCAAGATGGCAAATAATAACAGTTTCAGACTTTGCAGAAATAACATCAGGTTGCAATGTTTAGAGCTATCAAACAACATGCTACAGGAACTTATCATAGAAACTTAAGGCATGTGATGATACTAATAAGTGCATAGAACAAAGGTCCTTTAATGACCATGAGCCAAAAAGGATCAGAAGATATGATGGCACCCATGTAAACATGGCAAGTTATATGACGGATTCATACATGGCAGGAACTACAATAAGTAGGCATTTTGATGAGCTTGTACCACTCACCACAGAGCAATACATAGCATGGAAAGGAAACCAACAGTAAGAATACATGTTTGAGAAGCTAAGCATGGCAATAGCAAGTTCATAGGGTGCATGGATCACTAGCAAAGCACATGGCAAAATTGAGCTTAATGTTAACAGGGTGACAGCAACATTATTTAGCAAGTTTGAATTAAGATAACAAGTTAGATCAGGCTATAAATGAAACCAGGGGCATGAATGGATAGAGCATGACATGTATAGCAAAACATGCTTAGTGAACATCTCAAGATTATGCATAGAATGGCTTGTAGCAGCAGGTTTACATAGCATCATGATATAGCAGATTCAGCCTAGCAAAACAGAAACAGCAAGTACCCTACTTCACGAGCTTGATCCACTCACCACAATGCACACAAAAATACAAGTATGGCACCACTGTAAAGATGGCATGGCATACTTCAAAACACACGTAGGGCTCACGTTCATAGGATGCACACACAAAATGCAACAAAAATAACAAATCATCAAGTTATAATAGTTTCAGCAGGTTAACATCATATAGCACTTTTGCAACGATGATTAGGGCATCAAGATGACCTCAAACAAGCATGGCACAATGGAATGAAATGAAGAGCATCTCACAGCGAACATTTTAACGTATTACACGCACAAAACGGTGAAGTATGCAAAGAGATATGGCATGTCAAAAATGGCACCAGAATGCAAAATATTTCGGGACTGGCAAAATTCGGGGTCAACCTCCGCTTTTCAGATCTGGATCCGGGTCGTCGGGCACAGACTTCGAGGCGGCCGGAGTTGGAGAGCAGGGGGCCGGCTAGGGAGCTTGCCGGAGTGGGACCGGAGTGGCGCGATGACGGGCGGGGGTCGCCGGAGGAGGCGGTGCAGGCTGGCACCGGTGCAGGGGCCGCGGCAGCCGGTGGCGCGGCCGGACTCGGGGGACGGTCGGAAGGGCGCGGCGGCGAGGGCGCGGCCGGACTCGGGGGGCCGGGGAGGCGCGACCGGCGAGGTCGTGCACAGGAGCCCGGGGCGGCGGCGGCGCACGCCGGGACGCGGGGCAGACGGCGGTGGGGCGGAGGGGCCGAGGTGCGCGGCAGCGGTGCCATGGCCGCGACGGTGGGACCACGCCGGCGGTGGTCGGAGCGGAGGCGAGGTCGGCAGAGGGCGGAGGCGGCGAGCACGGGCGGCACACGGGCACGGCCCGGCGCAGGCGGCGGCGATGGGCCGGGAGGGCCGCGGACGGGCTTCGCAGGCCCACGGCAGCGCGCGGTGGGAACAACGGCGGCGGGGACACGTGGCGCACCGGGATTGGCCAGGGCGACGGGCGGACATGTTCGGCGGCGCAGAGGAGGGCGGAGCTAGGGTTAGGGGTGAAATTGATCCGAAAATTCGGGGGAGGGGGTGTTTATATAGGTAGAGGGAGCTAGGCGGCTCCAAATGAGGAGCGGTTTTCGCCCACACGATCATGATCGAACAAGCGAGAGCATGGAGGGGATTTGGATGGGTTATTGGGCCACTTTGGAGGGATGTTGGGCTGCACACAAAAGAGGGCTTTATGGTTCCCCGGTTAACTGTTGGAGCATCAAACGACCTCCAAATGGCACAAAACATGACAGGCGGTCTACCGGTGGTGTACCAAGGCCACTTGGCAAGACTCGGTCCATTTTGAGAACGTTTAACACCCGCTCACAACAAGAGACAAAAGGGGGAAGCCGGAGGACAAAGGAGTGCCGGATTGCAAAACGGACAACGGGGAAAATGCTCGGAGGCATGAGACAAACACGTATGCAAAATGAGATGCACATGATGACATGGCAAAATGCAACACGCAAGCAAATTACATTGCAATGACGGCAAATAACTGGAAGACACCTAGCGCATCGAATCTGGGGCGTTATAACACTCCTTCACTAACAAGTGATCTCGTCCCGAGATCTTAGGACCGAGACCGAAGGGAAAAGGGATGAGGTGAAACAAGAACTCAAGAGAAGAAGCAAAGAATCAAGAGCACTCGAGAAGAAGAGAGGAACGACGAGAATGACGAGAATCGAAAGCTCACGGAATCAGATAGACTATGAAACCACTCCGGTTAGAACGAGATAAGAAACGAATTAGACTAAAATGGATTTAGGCAGCACTCCGGCTGAAACATGGAGGAATAGAACACGAGCTTGGGAGGATGGAATGATACTTGATGAAGACATGACACAAAACCTCCGGAAAGAATTGAAAGAGTTGAAGGAAAAGAATGGAGAAGAAAATGACAACTTGTGCCACGAATGAAATTGAAAGCATCTTTAGAAGGAAGGTTTAAATGGAGTTGTTGAAAAATCAACAACGAAAAGAATAAGCTTGTTGTGGTCTTATAGGTAACATCTCAAGATCATAAGGTGATAACCGACCACAAACGGAAATGATTGGATAGGTAAGAAGAGCGAGGAAATGCAAAACTCCATTTCCAAATAATACGAAGAATTAATTGCACTTCGAGATGCGAGAAGAAAAGATACTTGAACTCCACCAACAAAATCTTGATGAGCTCTTGAAGAATGAATTACATCATAAAGAACCTCCATGAAGAACTCCGGTAATGAAAAGGATGATGAGATAGAATGAAGGATGAAAAAAAATAAGATGAGCATTGCGATGATTTAGATGGAGTTTCCAACGAAATGGCCGAGGAAATTTGAACTCCGGAAAAGAAAATATGAAAACACTTGGAACTAGAGTTTATTCATCACGAACAAACTCCGAAGAAAAGGATTAATCACTTTGAGGAAATAAGAATAAGATTTATTGCATGCTTATCCTTCATCAAATTAAATTGATGAGCAATGGATTTTTGCATACTACTTACTCTTCTTGAAAAGGATTGAGAAGTGACATATCGCAAACTTGAGAAGGTCTTCATGAACCACCGGTAGGATTGAAATTAATGAAAGGATTAAAATGATAAACAAGGAAAAAGAATCTTGAACGAACTACCGTAAGAATTCGAAAATGACTGATGAAAGAGAATGAATCACCGGGAAGAATTAGAAAAGCAGAAAGATACTTGAGGGAATTAAGAGACAAGATAACGAAGGGATCGCGAACTGATTGAAGAATACTTGAACGAAGCACCGGGATAATTGGATAACGGTAGCTGAAATGTGAGGACAAAGAATTCTTCTGGAATGATGGCCTCCGGTGAAAAGAAACGGGAAAACAACTCCTGAAAGACTCCGGATGGGTAAGAAAAGAATCTCTGACAAACGGAATAATTTGGAGGATAACATGAAGCTAGAACCACGAAACTTCGATAGGACAGACAAGATTATGAAGAAAACTCTTCTTCAATCTTGAAATGACGACGAGGCAACACCACCAAAATTACTGAGATAATCCAGGAGAATGAAAAGTGAAGGGGTTGAGCCAACAATGAAAAGAATTTGAAAGAGATCTTGGAGAAGGCATGTGACTGATGGGATCCATTCTTACGTCACAATTGAAAAGAATTGATAAAAACTTCAGGGAATTAGAAGAGTCAGGTAAGATCCTGGGAAAAGACCTGTGGGTTAGGGCCCACTAAAAGAAAAACACCGTTGGAAAGGATTGTTGAACAGATAGATGATGCACCGGAACAATTAAACTATTTGAATGAGGTGACAACCTCGACTTAATTCAAACACAGAAGAATCTCCTGAGATGTCTTGAACACTCCGGAAGGATAAACTAGCGAGAGGCGAACGAGCAGGGAAAACACTTGAGCCGAGGAAAAGAATGTGATCAACCCGAAAAAAATAAAACTTGAATTGAGTCCACCGGAAAGAAAAAGAGATGAAGAATGTCAAACGAGACACGAATTCACCGGTTGAAATGATTGAGGGAAGAATGAAGAGACTCCACACGAATGGAATTGATGGTCGAAAGAGACTCAAACTCCGGGAAGAAGAGGGTGGGAGGGTGGGAAAAACAAAGACAACTTCGAAGGGGGAACCGACGAATATCTTGAAGAGAAAACACCGGTTGAAATCATTGAGGAAAGAAAGCAAAGGCTTCGCACGAGTAGGATGGATACTAGATTACGGACTCCGACTCCGAGATGAAAAGGGGTGGGCGGGTGGGAAAAGAAAACAACTTAGGATGGGAAAACAACTTCATGGAGGAAGAACTGAGGATTGATCTCGCGAAAGACAAAGAGGTTTGTGTCGACTTGACGAGAGATGCACCGGACAAAAGAGGATGGACAACTCACGAAACTAACCACGTGATCCTAAAGAAAAATTTGAACGGGAAGAGGAGTAATTCAAAACACCTACGTCAAGATTTCTCACCAGCGCGACGAAGGGGCTGAGGAGTAAAAGAATTCCTACTCTCCGATATAACTAAACTCCAAAAACAGCTTCCTTCTAGACTCAACAACGGCCAAACTACACGATCAAACAAGGGGCTCCTATGGTCGGTCGAGGCTCTGATACCAACTTGTCACGCCCAATATGCAATACTATCATAAAGAGACTCGAAGGTCCCACCAAGGATAGAACCGCATATTGAAACGCTTTTGCAAGGTGGATATCATTACATCAACATTACATAATAGATGGGGATACATACAAAAGGTATACCATGCCACACGAATACAACATCATCTTACAAAAGAGCACCATTCGACTACGGATGAAACACAAACAGAAACTCAAACGACATCCACCCTGCTAGCCCAAGCTGCCGACCGGGAACCTATTCCCTGATCGAAGAAGAAGCAGAAGAAGAACTCCAAAACAAGCAATCATCGCTCTCGCGTCATGATCATCGCATAACCTGTACCTGCAACTATTGTTGTAGTAATCTGTGAGCCACGAGGACTCAGCAATCCCATTACCATGGGTATCAAGACTAGCAAAGCTTAAAGGGCTAGGGAAGGGATAAAGTGGTGAGGTTGCAGCAGCGACTAAGCATATATGGTGGCTAACATACGCAAATAAGAGCGAGAAGAGAGCAAACGGAATGGTCGTGAAGCTAGCAATGATCAAGAGGTGATCCTGAACTCCTACTTACGTCAAACCTAACCCAAAACCGTGTTCACTTCCCGGACTCCGCCGAAAAGAGACCATCACGGCTACACACACGGTTGATGCGTTTTAATTCGGATCTGGTGTCAAGTTATCTACAACCAGACATTAACAAATTCCCATCTGCCACATAACCGCGGGCACGGCTCTCGAAAGTTTATACCCTGCAGGGGTGTCCCAACTTAGCCCATGATAAGCTCTCGCGATCAACGAAGGATATTCCTTCTCCCAGGAATACCCGATCAGTCTCGGAATCCCGGTTTACAAGATGTTTCGACAATGGTAAAACAAGACCAGCAAAGCCGCCCGATGCACCGACAATCCCAATAGAAACTGCACATATCTCCTTCTCAGGGCAACACCGGATAAGTAAAGCTACGAGTAAAACCAACCCTAAAGTTGCCACGAGGTGGCCCCGCAGGTTGCTCAGTTCGGACCAACACTTAGAGAAGCACTGGCCCGGGGGGGCTAAAATAAAGATGACCCTCGGGTTGGCCGACCCAAGGGAAGGGTATAGGTGGTGGTGAGGCAAATGGTAAAACCAAGGTTGGGCTTGCTGGAAGAGTTTTATTCAAAGCAAACTATCAAGGGGGTCCCATAAATCACCCAACCGCGCTAGGAACGCAAAATCCGGGAACATAGTACCAATATGACGGAAACTAGGGCGGCAAGACTGGAACAAAACACCAGGCATAAGGCCGAGCCTTCCACCCTTACCAAGTATATAGATGCATTAATTAAATAAGAGATATTGTGATATCCCAACATAATCCTGTCCTTCATGGAGCAATCTTCAACTTCACCTGCAACTAGCAACGCCATAAGAGCGGCTGAGCAAAAGTGGTAACATAGCCAAGCAACGGTTTGCTAGGAAGGGTGAACAAGGTTAGAGGCTGACATGGCAAATTGGGAGGCTTGAGGAACAAGTGATAGGTAGCACAGCATAGCGATAGAACGAAGCAACTAGCATACCAATGATAGTAGTGAGATCCAGGGTAGCGGTCATCTTGCCTGAAATCCCACAAGGAAGAAGAACGAGTCCATGAAGAAGATGAAGCCACGAAGACGAACCAAGCGTAGACGAACGAATCCTCACGGTCGCAACGAAACGGAACTATAGAGAGAAGAAGCACACAACATAGTAAACACACCACACATAGACAAGACATGATGCACAACAAGCATGATGCATGACAAAGCTACATGAAGCTACTCATGGCAAGGGATGATGCATACAAGAGCAACACATCAAAGCAAGTTTAAATGAGGTCGGAAAGAACATATAACAATTCTGGTAAGTCCTCATATGCAAATTTAGGATTTGGTCCAGAACTGAATAAACCATATGTTCAAATTATTAAACAGCAAGTTAAGATGCACCAAGATGATTTACACGAGATTCTAGTCAAGTTACATATAAAGTTCAATTAGTTCGGAGCTACGGCCTAGAAGATATGAGCAAAACAAGTTAAACATGGCATTGATGCAAAATGCATACAAACATCAAGAAAACACCTCACAACAAGGATGCAACATGATAATATGAAACTACATGCAAAATCAAGCAAGTTTCATATAGAGCACACTCAAAATGGAGCAACGGATCAACACATACACACTATACAAGTTTAAAGGACAAGCTGTCCAAAACAGTAACTAGGCATCTTGCAAGCATCAAAACAATATTCTACAGGACCTCAACATAAGAACAAAAGGCATGGGCATTAAGTACAGGTAAAGCATGACAAAACATGAACACTGAGCTATCTCCAGAAAACACTAGAACATGCTCCAAAATACATGGCAAGATGGCAAATAATAACAGTTTCAGACTTTGCAGAAATAACATCAAGTTGCAATGTTTAGAGCTATCAAACAACATGCTAAAGGAACTTATAATAGAAACTTAAGGCATGGCATGATACTACTAAATGCATAGAACAAAAGTCCTTTACTGACCATGAGCCAAGAAGGATCAGAAGATATGATGGCAACCATGTAAACATGGCAAGTTATATGACAGATTCGTACATGGCAGGAACAACAATAAGTAGGCATGTTGATGAGCTTGTACCACTCACCACAGAGAAATACATAGCATTGCAAGGAAACCAACAGTAGGAATACATGTTTGAGAAGCTAAGCATGGCAATAGCAAGTTCATAGGGTGCATGGATCACTAGCAAAGCACATGGCAAAACTGAACTTAATGTTAATAGGCTGACAACAACATTATTTAGCAAGTCTGGATCAAGATAACAAAAAGTTAAAGCAGGCTATAAATGCAGTCAGGGGAATGAATGGATATATCATGACATGTATAACAAAACATCCTTAGTGAACATCTCCAGATTATGCATAGAATGACTTGTAGCAGCAGGTTTACATAGCATCATGATATAGCAGATTCAGCCTAGCAAAACAGAAACAGCAAGTACCCTACTTCACGAGCTTGATGCACTCACCACATTGCATGAAAAAAATATATGGATGGCACCATTGTAAAGATGGCATGGCATACTTCAAAACACATGTAGGGCTCAAGTTCATAGGATGCACACACAAAATGCAACAAAAATGACAAATCATCAAGTTATAACAGTTTCAGCACGTTAACATCATATAGCACTTTTGCAACGATGATTAGGACATCAAGATGAACTCAAACAAGCATGGCACAATGGAATCAAATGACGAGCATCTCACAACGAACATTTTAACGTATTGCACGCACAAAACGGTGAAGTATGCAAAGAGATATGTCATGTCAAAAATTGCACCGGAATGCAAAATATTTCAGGACGGGCAAAATTCGGGGTCAACCTCCGCTTTTCAGATCTGGATTTGGAGAGCAGGGGGTCGGCCAGGGAGCTCGCCGGAGTGGGACCGGAGCAGCGCGGCGACGGGCGGGGGTCGATGGAGGAGGCGGTGCAGGCTAGCACCGGCGCAGGGCCGCGGCAGCCGGCGGCGCGGCCGGACTCAGGGGCCGGCCGGAAGGGCCCGGCGGCGGGGGAGCGGCTGGACTCGGGGGTCCAGGGAGGCGCGACCGGCGAGGTCGTGCACAGGAGCCCGGGGCGGCGGCGGCGCACGCCGGGACGCGGGGCAGACGGCGACGGGGCGGAGGGGCCGAGGTGCGCGGCAGCGGCGCCATGGCCGCGACGGCGGGACCACGCCGGGCGGCGGTCGGAGCGGAGGCGAGGTCGGCGGAGGGCGGAGGCGGCGAGCGCGGGCGGCGCACGGGCGCGGCCCGGCGCAGGCGGCGACGATGGGCCGGGAGGGCCGCGGACGGGCTTCGCGGGCCCGCGGCGGCGCGTGGTGGGAACGACGGCGGCGGGGACACGTGGCGCACCGGGATTGGCCAGGGTGACGGGCGGACATGTCCGGCGCGGGACGGACGTGTCCGGCGGCACAGAGGAGGGCGGAGCTAGGGTTAGGGGTGAAATTGATACGAAAATTCGGGGGAGGGGGTGTTTATATAGGTAGAGGGAGCTAGGAGACTCCAAATGAGGAGCGGTTTTCGCCCACATGATCGTGATCGAATGACCGAGAGCATGGAGGGGATTTGGATGGGTTATTGGGCCACTTTGGAGGGATGTTGGGCTGCACACAAAAGAGGGCTTTACGGTTCCCCGGTTAACCGTTGGAGCATCAAACGACCTCCAAATGGCACGAAACTTGACAGGCAGTCTACCAGTGGTGTACCAAGGCCACTTGGCAAGACTCGGTCCATTCCGAGAAAGTTTAACACCCGCTCACAACGAGAGACAAAAGGGGGACGCCGGAGGACATAGGAGTGCCGGATTGTAAAACGGACAACGGGGAAAATGCTCGGAGGCATGAGATGAACACGTATGCAAAATGAGATGCACATGATGACATGGCAAAATGCAACACGCAAGCAAATGGCATGGCAATGACGGCGAATAACTGGAAGACACCTAGCGCATCGAATCCGGGGCGTTACATACCCCCTAATCCAGGACTCCCTTAGTAGCCCCTAAACCAGGCTTAATTGACGATGAGTCCGGCGCGCAGTATTGTCTTCAGCATTGCAAGGCGGGTTCCTTCTCCGAATACTCCGAAGTATTTATCGAACACTTGAATCGTGTCCGGATCCAAAAAATGATCTTTGCACACTGCTGTAGAGAAAACGATATTTCACAAATACAATCTGCTGACAACTTCTTTAGATGACGTGACATGTTATTACGGTCGGATCAATATTCGAACCGTTTTCCCACAACCAGCCACAACACATATTGCGAGGCGGTTTCTTTGACACGTCCTGTCAAAGTAGAGATCGTGTCCCCTTATCACGGGATTCTCATCAATACGGGTATGGGTAATCCCACCACGCCATCAATCGTGGCGCTTGGGAAGCAAGCGATTCCCAACCGGCAAGTGGGGAGGCCCACCGCTTTCGTCGCCTCTATAAAGGGATAAGATTTCCTCATTTTTACCCACGACTCCTTTCTCCCTTGCCCACTCTTGCCCCTCGAGCTCCAGCACCCAAGCCCAAGTCTTCCCCGCACAGCTAAACATGTCCGGAGCAGGAGGCAAGTGGGTGGCTTCCACCGTCAAGGAGAAGCATATCACGAATCTTCGGGCGACTGGATACTTGGCAGCAGACATAGCGCACCAGCTACCGGACGCCGGGTAGGTCATTCCGACCCCAGGACCCCACGAGAGGGTCGTGTTCATTGCCCACTTCATTCGTGGACTGGGATTTCCACTTCATCCCTTCGTCCGCGGGCTTATGTTCTACTACGGGCTAGATTTCCATGATCTACCCCCAAATTTTGTCCTCAACATCTCGGCGTTCATCGTCGTATGCGAGGCCTTCCTCCGCATCCGGCCTCACTTTGGCATGTGGCTGCAAACCTTCTGCGTGAAGCCGAAGATTGTAAGTGGCCAGCAAGCGGAGTGCGGAGGGGCCATGGTGGGCAAGATGCCTAACATCACCTGGCTGGATGGTTCCTTTGTGGAGACCGTAAAAGGGTGGCAATCGGGATGGTTCTACTTCACCGAGCCGTGCGGCGCCATCTGGGCGGTGGCCCCCGAGTTCCGATCCGGAGCCCCCATGCAGCTCATCTCCTGGGAAAAGAAGGGCCTGTCCTGGGGCGAATCTATGGAGCTGACCAGACTCCAGACCTGCATCAAAAGCATGAAGGACAAGAACATCAAGCTTGTCAACGTGATCCAGGTCATGCTCGTGCGCTGGATTCTTCCCTGCCAAAGGCGGGAATTCAATCTATGGGAGTTCGTCCCGGCCGAACACCAAACGCTTCGGAAGCTCTACGACATGACGCACAAAGGAGCATGGAAGGTGTTGTTCAAGGCCTCCGAAGTACCTCCTCCCACATCCGAGGACCGCGGGCTTCACGCCGCGCGGCCTCCTAGTCAGGTGAGTTCTCAGACTACCACCGGATTCGGTTCTTCCCAATATATTCACGGGAGAGCCTTAAGTAGTTATGCATATTTGTTTAGAATTATGTGGAGACGGCGGAGCAGGTTTACTGTCCGGCACCGCTGCTAGAAGGCCCAGCTGATGCTCTCCTGATGGAGATGCTGGTCCCGGCACCGTACAAGGTACCGGAGAAGAAGGCCGAGAAGAAGGCCCCGGGGACCCGAAAGGGTCTCCGGCGTAAGGTTGTGCCAGAAGCCTCGTCCGAAGACGACGAGGCACACTCCTCCCACGAAGGGGAGGAGGAAGAAGAAGAAGACACCCCATCCGGAAAGGACGAGGGGCCCGGGGAGGCAGACCAGGGGGCCGGAAAAGGCCCTCGGCGCAAGGCCATCATACCCACGTCGTCCGACGACGACGAGATAGATTCCTCCCGCGGAGGCGGGGGGAAGCAAGAAGAAAATCTACCTCCCCGCACTAAGAAGGAGAAAAGGAGAAAAGCTACCCGGAGGGGGAGGCTGGGGCATCCAAGAAGGGAAAGGTGTCCCTTCCGGACTATTTCGCCACGGCCGCTCACAACAAGGAGGGGTGGCTGCCCAGGGGGAAGCCCCCAGTGCAATCATAAGTATCTGCACTTTATCATGACTTCACTCCATAGCTTTTCATAACATCGAACATATATGCAGTCCGGCCAGGGCTCACCCCGTGGTGTCTTCTTCCGGGTCCCTGAGCGATTCGGAAATGAATTCGCTTCCGATGACCACTACTCCTCAGCCCGCGGATGACACGGAGGTGTTGTCCCGAAGTCTCCCAGAGCGGGGGGAGGTGACGCTGGAGACGCCCCAAGGCGGGATTCCGGATGTCGGACACGCGGGGTTCAAGATCCCCGCGGATCGTGTCGATGAGAGCCACAGTAGGCCGGGATCTCGGCCGAATACTATCCCGGAACCTTCAATGGTTCCGAACTCAGGCGGACAACCCCTCGTTAGGGAGGGCGAGCCGGAGGGCGAGCCGTCTGCATCGAGGACTTCCGTTGTGCCTGAGGCGCTGGATTGTCTGCTGGAAGCGCTTCGCGGCGCTTCCATGGATGAAGAGCACCATACTCTTATGAGTGCGGTGATTCAGAAGGTTTCCTCCGCCAAGAGCGGACTAACCAAAGCCTGCACCGGCCTCCTGATAGGTTTTGAGGTAATGAATGTGTGTAAAATTACCACCCGATAGGTAGTAGCCCCCGATACTCTATTTGGTGTTCGGAAAGTAAAACCAAACGGAGGGTCAACTATAATCCACAGGAGTCTAATAATGAATATTCATGTGAATAAGCAGGCTATGCTACTCGCCGCTGCTGCCCGCACAACCGAGGTTTTCGAGCTAAAGCGGGACCTGGAGCAGGCGCAGGGAGAGCTTGACCTCACGAAGAGGCAGCTCGAAGAGAACAAGGGTAAGTGATTCCCCGCTCTTTATGCATTTAAGGATAGATGAAATTGGTTAGTCTAACGCCTAAGCGTCGTGACTGTGTAGCAGGGGCCACCGCCGAAGTGGCGTCCCTGAAGAAAGTGCTGTCCGAGGCAGAAGACAAGACGGCCTTGGAGTGCAAGGAGCGCGAAAAGCAAAGTGCTAGAGTGGGCGAGGTACAACAAGAGCTCCAGGACCTTGGCAGGAAGTACGAGTCCATGGAGCGTGACCTGAAGATGAAAGAGGCCGAGCTTGCGAAGGCCTCGGTGAGTATGAAAGACGCCAAGGCCGAAGCCAAGAAGGCACAACAGGAAAACCAGGAGGCCAAAAAGATAGCAGCGGGTAAGAAATTCTTTATGCAAAGCAAACATGTGGAGGAGGCATTTCTTATACTTACTCAAATTCGGAGGTCTCCAAGGGCATTCGCAGATCTGCCACGCAGCGTATCCGACGCTACGGAGTTCTACCGTGCCCAAGAGGGGAGCTCAACGGAAAAGCTGTTCTGGTCCCAGTATGCTGGGGCCGAACGTCCAATGCCTCTGAGTGACCAACTGAAGCAGTTGGTTGAACTCCACTGGGCGGCCGAAGTGGCGATGAAAGATTTCATAGTTCGGCTGTGGCCTGGTGAGCCCCTGCCCACTAGCTACTTTGGCCTGGTCAAGCGGATGGTGAATACCTGTCCGCAGCTTGAAGTCATCAAGCGATCTGTTTGCATTGAGGGTGCCCGCCGGGCCTTTGCCCGCGCGAAGGTGCATTGGGGCAAGCTGGATGCTGAGAAGCTGGTGAAGGACGGGCCACCAGAGGGCAAGGAGCATCGCCATCCCGAGAGGTACTATGATGGTGTTATGAAGGGTGCCCATCTCGTGGCCGATGAGTGTACCAAGGACAAGATCTTTGATTAAATGTACCTCTGCCACTGTTGTAAGTTAAAGACAAATTTACTTGTGCTATGTAGCACTATTTGATTTAAAATATTACCTTCTGTGCGGCTATTTATAAAATTCTGAGAGTAGGCCAGTCGTCGGCTTCCGCCCCCACGTAACTAGTACTGGGGTGTTCGTGGAAAACCCGGACAGTCTTTATCCAACTGTTTGGTCACTTAAGGAGGTGTCCGGCGCAGCGAACAAGGCAATCGGACTATGCGGCTTTATAACTTTCACTTGGCCATAGAAGTCTACAATTTTAAATTTCGGCGAAGCCCCTAACATCCGGAAGGCCGAATTGGGGCGCTATACACGCCTAAGATCAGATGAAGCCGATTTATTGCCTAAAGCGGAAAATCTTTAAGGATTTTGAGACCTCTCGAACAGCGACCAGCTCTCGCCACATCATGCCGGTCAGTTTTCGGCTTTCTCTACTGAGGTGCTCGTCCGGAAGAACCGGGACACAATCGCAGTAGTTCTCCCTGCGCTACCTTAGCCGGTATAACAGAACGTAAGGCACCAAAATAAGGGAGCCAGGCTAACCCAACTATAGACCGAAGACATGATTCGGAGCTGATGCATATAGTGCTATAAGTTCGGGGTGCCGCACTGTTGAAAGTGTTCGGACCTTTACTTGCCATATTACGGGGCGCCATGAGAAGCCCCTGGCAAACTGACCGTACCAAGGTGTACGGATGTAATATCAAATAAACATTTATTAGAGAAAAAAATGCTCAAATAAGAATAATAAGCTGACGCAATATATAATCTCCATTGATGAATAATACGTTTAAGCGTATGTTTACAATGGGTGCGTTAAGTGGAGATAAATAGGACTATTTGACATGTCCTATCCAGGGGTAGGCCGAGGAAAGATAGAGAACACATGTATAACGATCGTAAATAGATTCCACCTGGGCATTTCCTTCTTTGCGCAACGCATGTTGCCTCCTTGTTTTTCTCTCCTATGTGAGTCCGTCAACCCGGCTCTCCCGAAGAGGCTGCACTAAAGCAATGTCCTGAAAGGTAAAAAGGAAAGATTATGAAGGTATGTAGCGGTTACCCGCACTATTGACTGAGTCGTTGTTACGCCTCCGCATACGCCCATGGTATCTTGACTGCGTAATTCTGTACGCGTGGCATGAATGCTGCTTTAATGGGGCTTGAGCGGAGGCCATACTGCTAATCGCGCTCTTGGCGTGCCTGATGATCCTACTGTGGGGTGCTTCGAACTCGCTTGGCGGTGCCTGAGGTTGTCATCACCAGATTGGTGGTTTGCCGGAGGAGGCCGCATTGTACTTCTGCCGTGAGGGCTGCAGTATGCTCTTCTGTACGGAGAGAGCGGTCCATGTTTCCGTTGACTGTTATGACCCCGCGCGGACCTGGCCTCTTGAGCTTGAGGTATGCATGATGTGGTACCGCATTGAATCTAGCGAATGCGGTTCGTCCGAGCAGTGCATGGTAACCACTGCGGAAAGGGACGATATCAAAGATTAACTCTTCGCTTCGGAAGTTATCCGGGGATCCGAAGACCACTTCCAATGTTATAGAGCCCGTACAATGGGCCTCTACTCCAGGAAGCACGCCTTTAAAGGTGGTTTTAGTGGGCTTGATCCTTGAAGGGTCAATGCCCATTTTGCACACTGTGTCCTAATAAAGCAGGTTCAGGCTGCTGCCACCGTCCATAAGGACTCGCGTGAGGTGAAATCCGTCTATAATTGGGTCTAAGACCAATGCGTCTGAGCCGCCATGACGGATGCTAGTAGGATGATCCCTACCATCAAAGGTGATTGGACAAGCTGACCATGGATTGAACTTGGGGGCGACTGGCTCCATCGCGTAGACGTCCCTTAGTGCTCGCTTCCGTTCCCGCTTGGGGATGTGAGTGGCGTAGATCATGTTTACCATTTTCACCTGGGGGGGGGGGGGCAATTTCTTTTGTCCCCCCGTGTTCGGACGCCGGGGCTCTTCGTCATCATCGCTGTGCAGCCCCTTGTCCTTGTTTTCGGCATTTATTTTGCCGGCCTGTTTGAACACCCAGCAGTCTCTATTGGTGTGGTTGGCTGGCTCATCCGGGGTGCCATGAATTTGGCACGAGCGCTCCAGTATGCAGTCCAGATTGGACGGTACCTGATTGTTTCTTTTGAACGGCTTCTTCCGTTGACCGGAGTTGGGTCCGCTGAATCCGGCATTCACTACCGTGTCTTCAGTGCTATCGCCGTTGTTCCGTCGCTTATGTCTGTTATGCCATGGCTTGCCGTTAGTATCACGGCCGTCCGAGGTGCCGGAATGTGGCGTGGTGCCGCTGCGAGCCAACCAGCTGTCCTCACCCACGCAAAAGTGGGTCATTAGTGTTGTGAGAGCTGCCATGGACTTGGGTTTTTCCCGGCCGAGGTGTCGAGCGAGCCACTCGTCACGGATATTATGCTTAAAAGCCGCCAGGGCTTCGGCATCCAGACAATCGAATATTTGGTTCTTTTTAGTTAGGAACCGAGTCCAGAATTTCCTGGCTGACTCTCCGAGCTGTTGAGTAATGTAGCTCAGGTCATCAGCGTTTGGTGGTCGCACATATGTACCCTGGAAGTTGTCGAGGAATGCGTCTTCCAGGTTTTCCCAACTGCCAATGGAATTTGCTGGCAGGCTGTTTAGCCAGTGCCGGGCTAGTCCTTTGAGCTTAAGGGGAAGGTATTTGATGGCGTGTAGATAATCTCTGCGGGCCATGTGAATGTGGAGAAGGAAATCTTCGATCCATACTGCGGGGTCTGTTGTGCCATCGTACGATTCGATGTTTATGGGTTTGAACCCTTCTAGGAATTCATGATCCATTACTTCGTCAGTGAAGAAGAGGGGGTGTGCGGCGCCTCTATGCCGAGCTATGTGGCTACGCAGTTCGAATTGGTCTGGGTTGCTGTGTTTGGCCCGGCCGGACTTATTGATGATGTATCTGGCATGACGGTCATCGTCGCGTGCTGGGGCGCGCCCCCGCGATCCGTAGATCGATCTTGGCTGTCCTGCTTTGTTTTCCAGAATATCTTGCAGGTCTTGCCTGTTGCCCCGGGCTGTAGTGTATTGGCATGGGGGTGCGGGCTGGTAGTCGGGCTTATATCCCATTTTATCCCGGCCATGGGGTGGTCGGTCAGCGGTTTGGCGCTTGAGTCCGTACTCCTCAGCTGCCAGGACTTCAGTCCATCTATCTGTGAGCAGGTCTTGATCAGCTTGGAGTTGCTGATGCTTCTTCTTCAGGCTCCTCGCTGTGTCTATAAGCCGACGCTTGAAGCGCTCCTGCTCCACGGGATCCTCAGGCACGCCGAACTCATCGTCGCCGAGGCTAATCTCGTCTTCGGAGGCAGGCATGTAGTTTTCTTCCTCCAGATATCCGTCTATCGCCTGTTCTTCTGGGCTGACCTGTTCATCTTCCTGTTCGGCCTGTTCGAAGACGGACTAATCAGGGTTGTATTCTTATTCGGCGCCATTCGGATTATCTTCCTCTTCGGGGCCGGTATTTCTTTGGCAGGGCTTGGGGCGGCGTCGACGACGCCCATGCTTTGCCTTTCTCCCGAAGGGGTTATCCTCCGTTGCCTCGTCACCATTGGTTTCCTTTGGAGTGTCGACCATGTATATATCATATGAGGAGGTGGCCGTCCACCGCCCTGTGAGCGGTGGCTCCTGTAAATCTCCTGCATCCTCGTCCATACCGTCGATGTCTTCGGAGTTGAAGTCAAGCACGTCGGTTAAATCATCAACCGTGGCAATGAAGTGGGTGGTGGGTGGGCTGCGAATTCCTTGTTCGTCTGCTTCCCACTCAAGCCGTACATAGTTCGGCCCAGAGCCTCCTGACAAAGAGAGGGACTTTAATGAGTTCAGCATATCACCGAAGGGCGAGTGCTGAAAGATGTCCACAGCGGTGAACTCCACTACCGGAGCCCAACCAGGCTCGGCGGGCTCGGGAACGCGCGGACTGGTACCTACAATCGGATATGAATCCAGGGGTCCAGAGCCACAGGCTTCCTCAGAAGTGAGGCCTGTGTTCGGCTCCACCGTCGATGAGTGTGCGGCCTGCGAGGCGGGGTCCAGCCCTCCAGCCTCAGGCAACGCAAACTGCTCCAGATTTAGGTCCGGGGCTACTGCAGGGGTGATATCCCGTGCATCGTCCGACAGAAGGTCTAAGCCGTGCCCGTCATAACTGTTCGGTGCTCCTGGCGCAGGCCCAAATCCGTCGAAGATCAAGTCTCCGCGAATGTCCGTCGTGTAGTTCAAGTTTCTGAACATGACCTGGTGGCCAGGGGCGTAGTTATCGATCTGCTCCAAATGGCCAAGCGAATTGGCCCGCAGTGCGAAGCCACCGAACATGAAGATCTGTCTGGGGAGAAAAGTCTCCCCCTGGACCGTGTTGTTGACGATCGAAGGCGCCATCAAGCCCCGCGGCGACGACACAGAGGAACTCTCAATGAAAGCACCAATGTTGGTGTCAAAACCGGCGGATCTTGGGTAGGGGGTGCCGATCTATGCGTCAAGGCTGATGGTAGCAGGAAGCAAGGGACACAGATGTTTACCCAGGTTCGGGCCCTCTCGATATAGGTAAAACCCTACTTCCTGCTTGATTAATATTGAAGATATGGGTAGTACAAGAGTAGATCTACCACAAGATCGTAGAGGCTAAACACTAGAAGCTAGCCTATGATGGTATGATTGTAATTGTGATCGGTCTCCTAAGGACCAACCTCTCCGGTTTATATAGACCCCGGAGAGGGCTAGGGTTTACGTGGAGTCGGTTACAAGGAAGGAAACACAATATCCGGATCGCGAAGCTTGCCTTCCACGCAAAGTAGAGTCCCATCCGGACACGGACCGAAGTCTTGAGTCTTGTATCTTCACGCTTCAATAGTCCGGACGTTGTACAAAGTCCGGCTATTCGGATACCCCCAAATCCAGGACTCCCTCAGAGGGGACACGATGTTTTACCCAGGTTCAGGTCCTCTCGATGGAGGTAATACCCTACTTCCTGCTTGATTGATCTTGATGATATGAGTATTACAAGAGTTGATCTACCACGAGATCCTAGAGGCTAAACCCTAGAAGCTAGCCTATGATATGTTATTGTTGTTGTCCTACGGACTAAACCCTCCAGTTTATATAGACACCGGAGGGGGCTAGGGTTACATAGAGTCGGTTACAGAGAAGGAAATCTACATATCTGAATATCCAAGCTTGCCTTCCACGCAAAGGATAGTCCCATCCGGACACGGGACAAAGTCTTCAATCTTGTATCTTCATAGTCCAACAGTACGGCCAAAGTATATAGTCCGGCTGTCCGAGGACCCCTTAATCCAGGACTCCCTCACCCGCCTCCCGTTACCGTTAGCCTTAGACGCACAGTTCGGGACCCCCTACCCGAGATCCGCCGGTTTTGACACCGACATTGGTGCTTTCATTGAGAGTTCCACTATGTCGTCGTGATAAGGCTTGATGGCTCCTTCAATCATCTTCAACGACGCAGTCCAGAGGGAGGTTTTCCTTCCTGGACAGATCTTTGTATTCGGCGGCTTTGCCTTGCGGGCCAACTCGCTTGGCCACCTGGAGCAGATCGGTAGCTACGCCCCTTGCCATCTTGGAAGCTTGAACTATACTGCCGATATTCGCGGAGATTTGATCTACGACGGACTCGAGCCCATGTCAGGTACGCCGAACAGTCGCGACGAGCATGACATAGATCTGCCATGTGACAGTGTTCGGGAGATTGCACCTAAGGCGGCCCCGCGAATCAACCCGGAGCAGATCGCCCCTCCGAGGACGGGTGGATGGAGCCTGCCACGGAGGCCGCACACTCATCAGCGTTGGAGCCGAGCACTGATCCCACCTCCTATGAGGACGGTGTCATCGGACCCTCGGACTCGCCTCCGGCTACAGGACCCGAACCGCGTACGCCCGTGCCTATCGAATCTGATTGGGCACCGATCATGGAGTTCACCTTCGTGGATATTTTTCAGCACTCGCCCTTGGGTGATGTGCTAAATTCGTTAAAGTCTCTTTCCTTGTCAGGAGACTCTTGGCCGAACTATGTCCGGCTCGAGTGGGACGCAGACGACGAAGAAATTCGTTCCCCACCCACCACCCACTTCATAGCCACTGTCGATGACTTAACCGACGTGCTTGACTTCAACTCCGAAGACATTGACGGTATGGACGACGATGCGGGAGAAGAACAGGAACCACCGCCTATAGGGCGCTGGACAACCACCTCATCATATGATATATATATATATATATATATATATATATATATATATATATATATATATATATATATATATACATATATATGGTGGACACCCCCAGAGAAAGCAATGGCGATGAGGCAATGGAATATAACCCCTCGGAAAAGCAACCTAGGCACCGGCGTCATAGGCACCGCTCCAAACCCCGCCATAGCAAAAATAGTGATACCGGCACAAGGGATAACAATCCGGATGGTGCCGAAGAAGAAAATAATCCTGCCCAGCCAGGCTTCGAGCAGTCCGAGCAAGAGGATGGGCAAGTTAGCCCTAAGGAATAGGCAAGAATCAGAGGATGATAATTACATGCCTCTCTCCAAAGACGAAGTGAGCCTTGACGACGAACAATTCATCATGCCTGAGGATCCCGCCGAGCAGGAGCGCTTCAAGCACCGGCTTATAGCCACTGCAAAAAGCCTAAATAAAATCAGCAACAGCTTGAAGCTGATCAAGATCTGCTAACTGATAGATGGACCGAGGTCTTGGCTGCTGAGGAATACAGACTCGAGCTCCCTACCAAAAGTTACCCAAAGCGTAGGTTGCTACCTCAACTCGAGGAGGAGGCATTAAAGCCCACACTGCCAGCGCATTATGCGACTGATCGGCCACCCATGGCCGAGACAAAGCGGCATATCAACCTGAAGTCCAGACCGCACCCCGTCGCCAATCAAAGGCCCGGGGCCACACAAAGGACCTGCAAGACGTATTGGAAAACAAAGCAGGACAATCAAGATCGATCTACGGATCATGGGGCGCGCCATAACACGTGACGATGACCGTCACGCCGGATACAATATACATAAGTCCGGCCGGGCCGAATACAATAGACCAGATTCATTTGAACTACGTCGGGATGTAGCCCAGCATAGAGGCGCTGCACAACCCCTATGCTTCACTGATGAAGTTATGCACCATGAATTCCTAGAAGGGTTTAAACCCGTAAACATTGAATCATATGATGGCACAACGGACCCCGCGGTATGGATTGAAGATTTTCTCCTACACATTCACATGGCCCACGGTGATGACTTACATGCCATAAAGTACCTACCACTTAAGCTCAACGGACCGGCTCGGCGTTGGTTGAATAGCCTGCCAGCAAGCTCCATTGACAGTTGGGAGGACCTGGAAGACGCATTCCTTGACAACTTCTAGGGCACATACGTGCGACCACCGGATGCTGATGACTTAAGTCACATAACCCAACAGCCCGGAGAGTCAGCCAGGAAATTCTGGACTCGCTTCCTAACCAAAAAGAACCAAATTGTCGACTGTCCGGATGCCGAAGCCTTAGCAGCCTTCAAGCATAACATCCGTGACGAATGGCTCGCCCGACACCTCGGCCAAGAGAAGCCAAAATCCATGGCAGCCCTCACGACACTCATGACCCGCTTTTGCGCGGGCGAGGACAGCTGGCTGGCTCGTAGCAACATCACACCCAAAAACTCCGGCGATTCAGACGCCAGAGATAGCAACGGCAAGCCACGACGCAATAGACACAAGCGTCGCAACAATGGGGACAACGCCGAAGACACGACTGTCAATGCCGGATTCAGAGGCTCCAAATCCAGAGAGCAGAAAAGCCATTTAAAAGAAATAATCCAGGCTCATCCAGTTTGGACCGCGTACTTGATCGCTCATGTCAAATTCACGGCACCCCCGATAAACCAGCCAACCACACCAACAAAGAATGATGGGTGTTTAAACAGGCCGACAAGTTGAATGCCGAAAACAAGGAAAAGGGGCTGCATAGCGATGATGACGAGGAGCCCCGACCACCGAACGCAGGAGAACAGAAGAAATTCCATCCTCAGGTGAAAACAGTGAATATGATATATGCAACCCATATTCCCAAGCGGGGATGGAAGTGTACACTAAGGGACGTCTATGCGATGGAGCCAGTCGCCCCAAAGTTCAACCCATGGTCCTCTTGTCCAACCACTCTCGATCACAGGGACCATCCTACCAGTATCCATCATGGCGGTTCAGCCGCATTGGTCCTTGACCCCATCATCGACGGATTCCATCTCACACGAGTCCTCATGGACGGTGGGAGCAGCCTGATACTGCTCTATCAAGATACAGTGCGCAAAATGGGCATCAAACCTTCAAGGATCAAGCCCACAAAAACCACCTTCAAGGGTGTCATACCAGGTGTGGAAGCCTGTTGCACGGGCTCAATCACACTGGAAGTGGTCTTCGGATCTCCGGACAATTTCCGAATCGAGGAGTTAATCTTCGATATCGTCCCCTTCCGTAGTGGTTATCATGCCCTACTAGGACTAACCGCATTTGCTCAATTCAATGCGGTACTGCACAACGCATACCTCAAGCTCAAGATGCCAGGACCTCGTGGTGTTATAACAGTCAATGGAAACACAGAACGCTCGCTCCGTACGGAGGAGCACACTGCGGCCCTCACAGCTTAAGTACAAAGAAGCCTTCTTTGACAGTCAGCCAATCCGGCGATAAAGCCCCCGGACACCGTCAAGCGAGTCCGGAGTACCCTGCAACAAGATCGTCTGTCACGTCCAGAGCTCGACTAGAAATTTGGCCTCGGTCCTAGTCCCAGCCAAGTGGCGAAATTTGTGCCGCGCGTACATAATTACGCACTCAAAATACCATGGGCATGGACGGAGGCACGGCTACGACGCAGTCCACAACGCGGCTCAACCGCCCCCAGGACCCGTATTCCTTCATCACTTTATTTCTTTCAGGACCCTACTTTCTGAAAGACCTCTCAGGTATCCGGATTATCGGACTCATGACATGAAGGAAAACCCAAGAAGAAAAGAAGTTAGGGCGTATAAGGGAATACTTAGGTGGTCTCTTACAATGATTGTTATACATGTTTTACATACCCACGTACACCTTACCCTTGGCTAGGACATGTCAAATAGTCCCATTTTGCTTAACGCACTACTTTTACACATACGCTTTGACGTATTATCTAAATAACAATGGGAAAATATACGGCATCAGCTTATTATTACACTTTCTTTATGTTTTCCCTTGGCGGCTTATTTAGTACAAACTGGACCCGTACACTTCGGTACGTTTAGTTCGCCAGGGGCCTCAGTGTACCCCATAACATGGCAAGACAAGTCCGAACAATTTCGATAGTGCAGCACCCCGAACTTATAGCATTATATGCATCAGCTCCGAATCATGTCTTGGGTCAATACTTGGGTTTGCCCGGCTCCTATGTTTTGGTACCTTATGTTCCGCTATATCCGCTGAGGTAGCGTAGGAAGAACTACTACGATTGTGTCCCGGTTCTTCTGGGTGAGCACCTCAGTAGAGAAAGCCGAAAACTGACTGTCATGATAAGGCGAGAGCCGGTCGCTATTCGAGAGGTCTCAAATCCTTAAAGATTTTTTCCGCTTCAGGCGAGGAATCGGCCTCGTCCGATTTAGGTCTGTATAGCACCCCAACTCCGGCCTTCCGGATACTAGGGGCTTCACCAAAATTTAAAATTGTAGACTTATATGGCCAAGTGAGAGCGATAAAGCTGTGTAGTCCGATTGCCTTGTTCGCTGCGCTAAACACCTCCTTAAAAGGACCAAAAATTTGGATAAAGAGTGTTTATATCTATCCCCAACACCCGAGTACTAGTTACATGGGGGCAGAAGCCGACGAATGGCAACTCTCAAGATTTTATAAACGACCGCACAAAAGGTAATATTTTAAATTAACAAGCGCCATATAGCACACATGAACTCGTTTTCATATTACAGGATGACATGAGTACATTCATTCAAATATTACATCCTTAGTACATTCATCCGCCACAAGGCGGGCACCCTTAATGACATTGTCATAGTATTGTTCCGGGTGGCGATGCTCCTTGCCCTTCGGCGGCCCCTCTGTCACCAGCTTCTCAGCGTCCATCTTCCCCCAGTGCACTTTCGCATGGGCCAAGGCCCTGCGTGCACCCTCAATGAAGACAGACCGCTTAATGACTTTAAGCCGTGGACATGCATTCACCATCCGCTTGACAAGGCCGAAGTAGCTGCTGGGTAGGGGCTCACCAGGCCATAGCCGGACTCTGAAGTACTTCATGGCCAGTTCGGTCGCCTTGTGAAGTTCGACCAGTTGCTTCAGCTGGTCGCTCAAGGGAATCGGATGTTCGGCCCCAATATACTGGGACCAAAACAGCTTATCTATCGAGCTCCCTTCCTTAGCCCGGTAGAACTCTACGGCATCAGAGATGTTGTGCGGCAGATCTGCGAATGCTCCTAGAGAGCTCCGAATTCGGGTAAGTAAAAGGAAAGTATCCTTCACATGCTTGCTTTGCATAATGAAAGCCTTACCCGCAGCTATCTTCTTGGCCGCCTCAATTTCCTGGAGTGCCTTCTGGGCTTCAACCTTGGCGTCTTGCGTGTTCTAATGGGCCTTCTCAAGCTCCGACTCTTGCGTCTTGGAGTCACGCTCCAAGGACTCGAATTTTTTGACGAAATCCTGGAGCTCTTGCTGGACCTCATCAACCCGAGCCTCTTGTGTTTCGCGCTAGGTGCGCTCCTTGGCCCCTTTGTTTTCGGCCTCGGACAGCGCCTTCTTAAGGGCCGCCACTTCGGTCGTGGCCCCTAGTAAAGTTCATCATGCCTTCATTAGCATCACCGATTTTTTTATATATAACAATCAGACGGGGTATCACTTACCCTTGTTCTCCTCGAGCCGCGTCTTCACGAGGCCGAGCTCTTCTTCGGCCCGCCCCAGGTTCTGCCTCAGTCCGGAGACCTCCGCAGTGGCGGTGGCAGCGGCCAGCAGCGATGCCTGCTTATTCACATAGACGTAATATGATTAGACTCCTGGGAATAATATTTGATCCTGTGTTTGGCCTTTATTTTTGAACACCAAACAGAGCATCAGGGGCTACTGTCTACACTGTGATACTATCTCATAATTTAATTACTTACCTCAAAGCCTGTCAGGAGGCTGGCGCAGGCTTTCATCAATCCGCTTTTGGCGGACCGAACCTTCGCAATCACCGTACTCATAAGAGTATGGCGTTCTTCATCAAGGGAAGCGCTCTGAAGCGCTTCCACCAAGTTACCCGATGCCTCTGGACGGGCAGAGGTCATCAGCACAGGCAGCACACCCCCCTTAGCGAGGGGCTGCCTGCCTGAATCCGGAACCACTGGAGGCTCCGGTGCAGTATCCGGCTGGGGGCCAAGCTTACTGCAACCCCCCTCATCAGAATCCATCGGGATCTCCGCCCCCCATGAGCCCGGCATCGGGGGTTTCGCCTTGAGGCGCCTCCAGATCTATCTCTTCCTGGCCCGGTATCCTCTGAGACAACACTTCCGTGTCGGTCGCGGGCCGGGGAGTGGAGGCCATCAGGAGCGAATAGCTATCCATCTCCGACAAGCTCAAGGACCCATCCGAGGAGGATAAGTCGATGCGGGCTTTGGACGGACTGCACAAATATATTTTAACATGATAAGAAGCCATAAAGCTAAACAAGCCAGAAGTATTATGGTATCTGGATACTTACGACTTCGCCAGGGGCTTGTCCCTGGGTAGCCTCTCCTCGTCGCTGTAGGCTGCCGTGGTGGAGTAGTCCGGAGGAAGGGTCCTTCCCTTCTTGAACCCTTCGGCCTACCCGGAAGGGGCGGCCTTCCTTTTCTTCTCCCCCTCGATTTGGGGGAGAGGGTTTTCCTCTTCCTCCTCCTCGTTGTCGTTGAAGGAGTGCGCCTTGGTGTCTTCGGACGATGAGTCCGACACTACCTTGTGCCAGAGACTTTTCCTGGTCCCCGTGGCCTTCTTCTTGGCCTTCTTCTCCGGCACCTCATAGGGCGCCGGAAACAGCATCTCCGTCAGGAGAGCAGTTGCTGGATCTTCAGGCAACGGAGCTGGACAGTCGATCCGCTCCGCTGTCGCCACATAGTCATGTTAAATCAGTATGATGGCTTAGATTCCTCCCACGAACACACTGAGGAAAGGCGCCTCTTGTGATATATAGAGAGCTTACCGGATTGGCGGGGCACTTTGCGCTGAGTCCGCAGTCGTCGATGGTGGGAGGAGGTACTTCGGCGGCCTTGAACAACACCTTCCAGATGTCTTTGTGTGTCGTGTCGAAGAGCTCTTACAGCGTCTGGTGTTTGGCCGAATTAAACTCCCACAGGTTGAATGCCCGTCTTTGACATGGGAGGATCCGGCGGAAGAGCATGACCTGGACCACATTGACAAGTTTGATCTTCTTGCCTATCATATTTTTGAAGCACTTCTGGAGTCCGGTCAGCTCCGCTGGCGCACCCTAGGCTAAGCCCTTCCTTTTCCAAGAGGTAAGCCGCATGGGGATGCCGGATCTAAACTCGGGGGCCGCCGCCCAGTTGGAGTCGCTCGGCTCGGTGATGTAGAACCACCCCGATTGCCACGCCTTCACAGTCTCCACATAGGAGCCTTCAAGCTAGGTGACGTTGGGCCTTTTGCCCACCATGGCGCCTCCGCACTCCGCTTGCTGGCCGACCACCATCTTCGGCTTCACGTTGAAGATCTTCAGCCACAGGCCGAAGTGGGGCTTGATGTGGAGGAAAGCCTCGCACACGACGATGAACGCCGAGATGTTGAGGATGAAATTAGGGGCCAGATCATGGAAATCTAGCCCATAGTAAAACATGAGCCCTCGGACAAATGGGTGGAGGGGGAATCCCAGTCCACGAACGAAGTGGGGGAGGAACACAACCATCTCGTGGGGTTTCAGAGTCGGAACAATCTGCCCCGCGTCCGGGAGCCGGTGTGCGATGTTAGCGGCCAAGTATCCAGCCTCCCGGAGCTTCTTAATGTCCTCCTCCATGACGGAGGAGGCCATCCACTTGCCTCCCGCTCCGGACATGTTTGGAATGGCTATACGGAGAAGGTGAGAACTGGGGAGCTGGAGCTCGAGCGTGCAAGAATGGATGAGCGAAGGAGGAAGACGGCGTGGGTGAAAAAGGAGGATCCCTATCTCTTTATAAAGGCGGTCGAAACTGTGCACCTCCCCACTTGTCCATTAAAATCGCTTATTCCCCAAGCGCCACAATTGATGGCGTGGTTGGGTTACCCATGCCCGTATTGATGAGAATCCCACCATAAGGGGACACGATCTCTGGTTCGACAAGACATGTCAAGGAAACCGCCTCGCGTTACGTGCAGTGGCTGGTTACGGAAAACGGTTCGAATAATGACCGGACCGTGGGATGATGTCAAACTATAAAAAGTTTTCAGCAGATTAGATTTGTGGAATATTGTGCTCTCTACGGTGGTATGTGGAATTTGTTTTGCAGCGCCGGACACGATTCTTGTGTTCAAAATCTTCCATGGAGTATTCGGAGAAGGAACCCGCCTTGCAATGCCGAAGACAATCTGCACGCCAGACTCATCGTCATTGAAGCCTGGTTCAGGGGCTACTGAGGGAGTCCTGGATTAAGGGGTCCTCGGACAGCCGGACTATATACTTTGGCCGGACTATTGGACTATGAAGATACAAGATTGAAGACTTCGTCCCGTGTCCGAATGGGACTCTCCTTTGGATGGAAGGCAAGCTTGGTAATCCGGATATGTAGATCTCCTTCTCTGTAACCGACTCTGTGTAACCCTAGCCTCCTCCGGTGTCTATATAAACCGGAGAGTTTATTCCGTAGGAGAACAACAATCATAATCATAGGCTAGCTTCTAGGGTTTAGCCTCCACGATCTCGTGGTAGATCAACTCTTGTAATACTCATATCATCAAGATCAATCAAGAAGGAAGTAGGGTATTACCTCCATCGAGAGGGCCCGAACCTGGGTAAAACATCGTGTCCCCCGCCTCCTGTTACCATTAGCGTTAGACGCACAGTTCGAGACCCCCTACCCGAGATCCACCGATTTTCACACCGACACTAGGCGTTCTAGATGGGGATCCCGTCCTGTGTCTCCAGGCGCGGTGCGCCAGGCCTGGAGACACAGGAGATCCTAAACGGGACCTCCCACATGGTTGAGAGCTTGTGCAGCCCTTCCCTGGAGAGCGCCCACCTCAGGATGAGATCACCCACCTCGAGCATCCTGGGGCTGACGCTGCGGCAGTGGTACCGCCGCAGCACCTGCTGGTATATCGCTCCTCGGAGCGAGGTTTGATGGCGGCATTCCTCCCCCAGCACGAGATCCACCCCCCACGTGGTGTCCTGGCGTGCCTCGTCAAACGACAAGACCCATGTGGAGTGATGCTTGACCTCGTGAGGGAGAACCGCTTTAGCTCCGTAGACGAGGAAGGACGGGGTCTCGCCCGTCGGCTTAGTTGTGGTGCTGCGGATGGACCACAGCACGAAATGGAGCTCGTCGAGCCAGCCCCTGCCGCAGGCCTCGAGCTTCTTCTTGAAGGTCCTTGCCTTGAGGCCTCTCAGGACCTCTGCATTAGCGCGCTCGGCCTGGCCATTGCTCCTGGGGTGTGCCACGGAAGCGTAGCATATCTATATTCCAAGGTTAGCACAATATGTTTTGAAAAGGGTGCTGGTGAACTGTGAGCCATTGTCAGGGATGATGGGATTAGGAACCCCAAACAGGCTCATGAGGCCCTTGATGAACTTGATGGCTGAGAAGGCCGGGATGGTGCAGATAGGTTCTCCCTCTACCCACTTGGTGAACTTGTCGATCGCGTCATAGAGGTAGCGGTAGCCCCCAGGCGCTCGAGGGAATGGCCCCAAAATATCTAGCCCTCAGACCACGAACGACCATGTGAGCAGGATGGTCTGGAGGCCCTAAGCAGGCTGATGGATCTTACTGGCATGGAATTGGCAGGCTTCACAGGATTTCACCAGCTCTGTGGCGTCGTTCAGTGCCGTGGGCCAGTAGAACCCACTGTGGAACGCCTTGCCCATGAGGGTGCGCGACGAAGAGTGATGCCCGCAGTCCCCACCATGTATGTCGACCAGCAGCTCGCGCCCCTGCTCCCTGGAGATGCATCGCAAAGAAACATCGTTGGGACGCTTACGGTACAGCTCACCGTCCTAGATGAAGTATGCGGTGGCCTAGCGAGCCACGCGCTCGGCATCTTCCTCCTTCTCCAGCAGGGTCCCTGAGGGAGTCCTGGATTTGGGGGTATCCGGACAGCCGGACTGTGTACAACATCCGGACTATTGAAGCGTGAAGATACAAGAGTCAAGACTTCAGCCCGTGTCCGGATGGGTCTCTCCTTGGCGTGGAAGTCAAGCTTGGCAATCCGGATATTATGTTTCCTTCCTTGTAACCGACTCCATGTAAACCCTAGCCCTCTCCGGTGTCTATATAAACCGGTGAGGTTGGTCCTTAGGAGGCCGATCACAATTACAATCATACCATCATAGGCTAGCTCTTAGGGTTTAGCCTCTACGATCTCATGGTAGATATACTCTTGTACTACCCATATCATCAATATTAATCAAGCAGGAAGTAGGGTTTTACCTCCATCGAGAGGGCCCGAACCTGGGTAAACATCTGTGTCCCTTGCTTCCTGTTACCATCAGCCTTGACGCACAGATCGGGACCCCTTACCCGAGATCCGCCGGTTTTGACATTGACAGTGGTGCTTTCATTGAGAGTTCCTCTGTGACGTTGCCGCAAGGCTCGATGGCTCGTCTCATCATCAAGGACGACATTACCTCAGAGGGAGCTTTGGTTGTAGGACAGACGCTCCGGCTCGGCGGCTTTATCATGGCTGCCCCATCAGCGGTAGTGCCGACGATGGCCTCTCGGGTCATCAATCATAACCTTCGCGTCAGTTCAGAACTTGCCGAACAGATGGATCCAATGGAGCTCTCCTCCCTTAATGAACTCTTGGATCGCATCGCCACTCCGGGAGTCGCTATAGACTATGACCAGATTGGGCTTAAACCCGACCGAAGGGACATCAGGTCCCCGCCGGCCATCCATGAGGTAGCGATAGTGGAGGAACCAGACACGGATTGCCCCTCAACTTTGAGCACAAATTATGTTCGGATCACCGAACTCCTTGAGCCGAAGACCTGCTCGAAGGAATACATGACCCAAGTCCCGGACCTAGAATCAGGCGTTGGGTCGAAGAAATTGGACGACACTCCGGATTCTGAGCTCTTAAGCTCGGAACCGCCCGCGCCTTTGGGCGTTAGGTCGGATCGAAATCCGGATCCAGTTAACAACACCCACCTGGATTTAAACTGTCTCTCCCGCATCAGGCAAGAGCCCCAGGAAACCGTACACCACTACTGGGCCAGATTCCTCCTTGCACTTAACAAGGTCAGGGACTGCCGCGAGGAGAACATGGTCTCACTCTTCTGCAAAAACTGCACGGACGAAGGACTCCTCAATGCTATAAGTCGCCATGACATTGTATGCTTCGCGGACTTGGCAATCATAGTACGGAAGTACTGTGCGATGGAGAGCGCTTGGAAAACCCAAACAGAAATTTTGGATAGTACTGCTCTCACCAAGACCTTAGTCCAAACTAAACGGACAAACTCTCGTAAGTTCTCTGATCCAATCCCCAAGAAACCAAAGCCCACCCCAGGGCGGGGATCCGTATTGGAAGAATGGCTCGACGCGCCATGTAAGCTCCACGGCACTTCGGATACAATACCAACTCATAGCCTTAGGGCATGTTGGATACTCCGGCAGGTGGCAAAAAGTGGCGAGGATCTTCTTGTAGGCCATACAGCGGAACAACATCCAGCCAGCATACACAATACGGTACTAACAGTCTTCGAGACTTTTGCCTCGAACAACAGGCGCAAGCTGGCTCGTCAAAGCTCCGTGGAAATTTGCCATGTGGCAAAGATAAATCCCTGGAACGACACTCTATAACTTTCAATGCCAGTGATGAACCTCGATTCCGGACTGTCCGGGCACCGGCCGCTCTGGTCCTTAGCCCAATCGTGGACGACTTTCGGCTCACCAAAGTACTCATGGACGGCATAAGCGGATTAAACCTGATCTATGAGGAAATGCTCAACAATATGGAAATTGATAAAGGCCCCATTGATCAAAGCGGCACCACCTTCAGGGGAATCATCCCTACCCGGGAAGCGCGATGTGCGGGAAAAATCACAGTCGATGTGGTATTCGGCATCACGGAGAATTATAGGTCCGAAGAAATCACATTCCAAGTGGCTCCCTTTAGCAGCGGATACCACGCCCTTCTAGGGCGGGACGCATATACAAGCTTTCCAGCTGTACCCCATTACGGGTACATGAAGCTTAAAATGCCCGGACCCAACGGAATCATCACTCTAGCCAGTGATCTGGACGTCACACTTCGCGCCGAAAACAAAACCACAGAACTAGCCCTTGAAGCATTATCTGAAGCCCTAGCAGCCGAAGAGTTAACAACACTGCGGGCCACCGTGTACAGGGACGACGTGATACTCGACAAGCGACCCAAGTCCACCTCATTTAAACCTGCAAACGAGATAGTCAAATTCCAAGTCCATCCAACGGACCCCACGAAGACATCATCCATCGGGACACAATTGAGCCCCGCGATGGCCGCCGCACTGCGAGATTTCTTACACAAGAATTGGGACATTTTCGCCAGGCACCCTTCGGCCATGCCAGACATCCCATGTCTGTTGGCCGAATACAACCTCAATATACTAAAGGGATATAAACCGGTCAAACAGACTCTAAGGCGGTTTTCAGAACCCAAACGGCAAGCCATGGGGGAAGAGCTAGCCAAGCTACTTGAGGCCAGATTCATCAGAGATATTAAACATCCGGATTGGCTGGACAATTTGGTAATGGTACCAAAAAAGGACAAATCCTGGCGCCTATGCGTCTTCTTCAAAGACCTCAACAAGGCTTGCCCCAAGGATCCCTTTCCCCTCCCTCGCATCGATCAAATCATCGATGCCATAGCTGGACACGACTCACTGTGTTTTCTCGAAACATACTATGGATACCATCAAATAAAGATGGCAGAGTCTGACCAAGCTGCAACAGCCTTTATATCTCCATGTGGCCCTTTTTGCTTCAACACTATGCCCTTCGGGCTCAAGAATGCTGCGCATCCTACCAACACATGATTCAAACATGCCTGGGAAAACAAATCGGCAAAACAGTGGAAGCATATGTGGACGATGTGGTCATAAAAATTAGACATGTCAAAACCCTAATAGATGACTTGAGGCTCACATTCGATAACCTCCGGACATACGACATTAAGTTGAATCCGGAAAAATGCGTCTTCGGCGTCCCATCAGGGAAACTGTTGGGCTTCACTGTTTCCAATAGAGGAATTGAAGCGAATCCGGCAAAAATCCGAGCTCTGTCACAGTTGGCTATACCAACAGACCTCAAGCACATCCAGAAGCTAGCCGGATGCGTGGCCTCCTTGAGCCGCTTTATATCCAGGTTAGGAGAAAAGGCATTACCTCTTTACCGCCTCCTCCGGCGCACCGAACACTTCGTATGGACGGATGCTGCCGCGGCCGGACTCGATTAAATAAAGACCTTATTGGCCAGTAATCCAGTCCTAACAGCGCCAAACATCGGCGAACCTATGCTATGATACATTGCTGCAACACATCAAGTGGTAAGCGCAGTGCTCATCGTTGAACGAGAGGTGGACGGATACAAATTCCCGCTTCAAAAGCCGGTTTATTACGTATCCACGGTCCTCACCCCATGCAAATCCCGATACCCACACTATAAAAAAATAGCATACGCGGTCTTCATGGCATCCCGGAAGCTACGCCACTACTTTCAAGAGTGTTCGATTATGGTCGCCTCTGAAGTACTACTCAATGACATAATTAATAACTGCGATGCTATGGGACGGATTGCTAAATGGGCTATCGAGCTCCTTCCATTCGACATAATATACAAACCACGGCGAGCCATTAAGTCGCAAGTACTGGCTGACTTTGTCGCCGAATGGACAGAAGCCGAACTCCCTAAAGAGTACGGTGCGTACTCCAACTGGATCATGCACTTTGATGGCTCCAAAATGCTGGACGGACTAGGAGCAGGGGTAGTCCTGACATCTCCCACTAGAGACACAGTCCAGTACGTCCTTCAAATATTATACACAAACTCCAACAACGCAGCCGAATACGAGGCACTGTTGTACGGTCTTCGGATGGCAGTCTCTATGGGCATCCAACACCTAGAAGTGCGCGGGGACTCAAACCTCGCAATATCACAAATAAACAGAGACTTTGACGCCAAGGACCCAAAAATGGTGGCCTACCGTAATGTCGTCCTTAAAATGTCAGCTCTGTTTGAGGGGCTCGAATTCCACCATGTGGCTCGAGAAAACAATCAAGCGGCGGACGTCCTCTCCCGCATCAGCGCCAAAAGCGACCCTGTCCCACCTAACATATTCCTCGAAAGGTTGTTCAAGCCATCCGTAGTATGGGAAGGGGAGTCCGGCAATACCAGCACGGATCCAAACACACCCCCAGATTCCGAACCATCAGACACAATCGGAGGCTCTTCCAATGAAATAACATCTTCGGCCCACGAAATCATGGCCGTAATCGCCCCGTGGACTGAGCCTTTCTTGGCCTACCTAAATAGGCAGGAGCTCCCCGAAGACCAAAACGAAGCATGCTGCATAGTCCGGCGTTCTAAAGCTTACAAAGTCCACGAGGGGGAACTCTATAAAAAAAGCGTGACTGGAGTGCTCCAAAGGTACATCTCGGAAGAGGAAGGGCGGCAACTCTTGGCTGAAATCCATGCCGGACTGGGCGCACACCACGCCGCGGCCCAAGCGCTAGTCAGCAAGGCCTTCCGTACAAGCTTCTATTGGCCGACGGCCCGAGCAGATGCACAGGACCTTGTCCAACATTGCGTCGGTTGCCAGCTCTTCGCCAATCAGAGTCACATGCCCCCTACCGCTCTCCAAACAATCCCCATAACTTGGCCCTTCGCGGTCTGGGGCTGGATATGGTCGGACCCCTTAAAGGGGGAGGCATAAGAAAAAATACTTATTATTCATGGTGGACAAGTTCACCAAATGGATAGAAGCCAAACTAGTTAAAACGGCCGAATCTGGACCAGTAATAGACTTCGTATCCGGGGTCGTACACCGATACGATGTCCCCCACAGCATCATCACTCATAATGGCTCAAATTTCAGAGCCGATGAGGTGAAAACTTGGTGCGGCAAAATGGGCATTAAGCTTGACTACGCTTCCGTCTACCACCCCCAAACAAATGGCCAGGTCGAACGGGCAAACGGTCTCATCATGAGCGGCATAAAACCCATACTAGTGCGATTGTTAATAGAATCGGATACGCACTGGGTGGAGGAGCTTCGACTTCATAGTCTGGGGGCTGCGGACCACAGCGAATCGCACCACCGGATACACACCATTTTTTATGGTGTACGGTGCGGAAGCACTATTACCCTGCGACATAATACATGATTCGCCACGTGTACGCATGTACGAAGAGAAGGAAGCCGAGTTAGATCGGCAGGATAACTTGGATGCCCTAGAGGAGGAGCCCGATGTCGCAAAAGCCCATTCCGCATTCTATCAGCAGCAGGCTCGACGATATCAAAGCAGAGAAGTGCGGGCCAAAACTTACAATATTGGCGAGCTCGTTCTACGCCTACCGGAGAAGAAGAAGGACAAACTCAAACCCGAGTGGGAAGGTCCCTTCGTCATTGACAAAGTTCTCACCGGAGGAGCGTACCTCTTATGTAATGCATTGGATAACAGACTCGAGCCAAACCCATGGAACGCGGCCAGACTCCGGAGATTCTACGCCTAACGCCGAACTCAATGTTCGTCTCCTTACTCCCCCCCCCCTTTTTACTTACGCTCCACCCCACTTTTCCTTTCTCTCCCCCCTTTCTTTTTTCTTTTCTCTTTCTCTCTTCACACAAAGTACTTTATACAATGCGGACTCCCGGATTACTCCGGCTGCACTATGTGCGTAAGAAATACCTGGGGGCTTCCTATTCGGAAGCTAAACATAATTACTTTAAATGGCTTTTTGCCCATCACATATGCGTTCTTTTTCCATATGGGCCTTTTCTTTACCATTATATGCATCGATATGACCTTAAGATGTGGCCAAGCTGGGTTGCCTGGCTCTTGTGTTTATGCCCTACATTCCCGTTAATTCGGCTAGGGCATAAGGGGAGCACCTCTGCGATTGTTACTGCTGTTTCAGCCGGATGTGTACCTCAGACTGGGTGATGCCGAAAGCTAGTTTCCTTAAGAGAATATTCGATAGGTGAACAAAGGATGTATTCATTGGTTACGACAAAAAATCCCCAGAAGTCTTGTATCCTACGCCATTGTTCGCAGTCCGGACATGTGCATTGACGCATGCATACCCAGGGAAAGGAACCCCTAACGGAACTATTCTCCCTGGAAGATGTTTCTTACTATCCATGTAATATAACATAGCTAGTTGGGTACTTGTCTGTTCAAGCACTTATGACCCCTACGCCTGGTCTCCACGCATACCCCAGTTTTGTATAACTGAGTGGGTATTCGGACACACCCCGGAACGTAGGATCCGGGGGCTGAAGCGAAAAGGTCCGCCATGACAAATGATTTCAATCCGGCTAGGGGCTACTCATGCCCATTAAATTACACAATCACTTGGACTGACTATATTCCCCCTCTATACCATCTAACAGGCTATCTAGCTTACAACCCTGTTGAGAATACTTAGCGGCTAACGCTACCTGGTCATATACCAGACTTACAGGAATTTCTTGCCCATCGGGTCCCGCCGGTTCTACTTCGGCCATATGGTTCGGGTCCAGCTTGGTGTAGCGCGTCTTCACCATTGCCCAGGCTTCTCTTGCACCTTGCCAGCTTGCTGATATCTTCCACAGACGAAAACGCTGCCGGGCTCCTTGAAGCAGGTCCGCAAGCTCCCTCATGCCATTCGGCAGGAGGATTGACGGCCATAAGGCCTGAGCAACGCCGTGCATCACCCGCCGAGCACGCTCGTGCAACTGCGACAGTTCTTGCATCACATCACTTGCAGATGAGGGCATCTCCTCTTCAGGGCAACCCGTAAACATACCTGCAAGCAAAATTCTTTCAAATACTTCCTCGCCAAACTATCATACAGTTCGTTTGAGCACTCACCATAAATGCCGTGTCGAAGCCTTTTGTTCTTCTTCACGGAGTCCGCCAGTTGAGCGCGGACGTCCTTCAATTCCACGTCCAACCGAATATTGGCATCTTGTAGCTTGTTCTTCTCTTGCGTCACTTGCGTAAGGATGCGCTCACCAGCCTTTAGCTGTCTTTTGAGATGCGACTCGTCGTCCGTTATGCCCTCCGGATTCACCCCGGGATTGTCTATAGAATTTTCTGTTAGACTAACTAGACCTGCCATTTACTAACTGGTATATCGGTGCATAATTAAGACAAATATTACCAGAGGGGGCCTTCTGGGATCCCTCTAACTTGGCAACCGCGTCCATCAGCTGGGCCTTACATGCCTCTAGCTCCCGAGTCAATTGTTCATTCTTGTCCACGAGGACCTATACATAAATTGATCTTTCAAACAGTTGTCCCAACTGTTTCAAGTCTCAGGGGCTACAGCTATATATACTTGTCAAAATTTCTTACCCGTATATCTTTGGTATACTGGTTCGTCACCTGGGCCACCCCACCTCGAGCAGCTCGGACGTATGCGTCTACCGAATTGAAGGCATTAAAAGCCTCTTCGAAAAAGATGTTGTTCCGAAGCACGGCCCTCCGGCGCCGGTGATTCAAGGCGCTCTCCACCTCGGAGTTCGTGGCCGAACACATATCCGCGTCCTATGTCGGAGAACTGCGCGCCTCTGGCCCCGTGTCCGCCTCCGCCCTCGAAGCAGGTTCTAGAACCTGGCTAGTGGAGGCATGACTGGTGGGACCCCCGGATATAGTCCGGCTGCTCCTCTTCCTGCCAGACACAAAGGGTGCTGTCATATTTCAAGTACTATAACCGCAGGACAGTTTATTACTTCACCTCTGCAGCGGAGTGTCAACCCTCACCGCCTTCCTATTGAGCCTGCCCGATCTGGATGCCCGTGGTTGACGAGTCCCTAGGGGCTCGGCCCTGCGCTCTGGCCGTCGTCTCTGCAAACAGCACGATGCCTCAAGGGTAAATCCTAGTCCGGAGGGGAATCCTCTTCGGAGGATAGGGTTTTTAGTTCGGCTTACACGCGACACAGGGAGCAGTCCGGGATAGTCGGCCGTAATGGCCACTAAAGCGCCATCCCAGCTCGCTTGATAAAATACCCCGTTGACAAGCTCCACGGTAATATTCGGATCTTCTTTGAGTCCCGGATCTAGGGCCCTTCAGGGGTCCTTTGGCTGCGGGGAGGGGCTGAAGATTCCTTCTACGGCCCTCCTCAGTTCCTGCTCAAAAGCATCGATGCAGATAATCTTAGAAGAGGGATGCTAAATTAAGTGAAGCAGGGAAAAGAATGGCAACTTACCCACTCTGGAGGGTTGTACATGGAGAATCCGTCCCGCTTTTAATGCGGAGGAACTCCTCCTCTTCCCCTTTGTACAAATCGGACAATATCCTTGCTAAAGCAGTGGCGGAGTCTGGACCCTTACGGCCGCAACGGGTGGCGTCGTCTTCCCCGTTGAAGTGCCACATGGGCTTCCCCCAATATTGAAGTGGTTGCACTCCCCGCCTTATGCATATAGCCATAACCTCGACTATCATTAGTCCGGATTTGGCCAGCAACTTTATCCTGCTCATCAGGGAATGTATTTCCCTCGTATCCTCTTCTTGAGGGCCGCGGGGGTGCCAACTTAGGCGTGCCCTCGGCAGGGCGTTGCTGAACTTGGGGAGACCTGTCCGGACAGGATCCGGAAGGGGAACGTCATCAATATAAAACCACTCTGAAGGCCAGTCTTCTGATGCCTTCTTGGGAGTGCCGGATAGGCATCTGGTTTCGGCAATACGCCACACTTCAGCCCCGCCCACTTGGTATAGGGACTCTCCCTGGGTGCGGGGAACAAGGCAGAACAGCTTCCTCCATAATCCGAAGTGAGGTTCGCATCCTAAAAACAGCTCGTAAAGTGCGACATACCCCGCTATGTGCAGAATAGAGGCAGGGGTAAGATTGTGCAACTGGAGGCTGTAGAACTCCAGGAGCCCGCAAAGAAACGGGTGAATAGGAAACCTGACGCCCCTTAGCAGATGCAGGATGAGGCATACACGCTCCTCTGGAGATAGGCTTGGAGATCCCTCCGCTTGTTCCCCTCGGTCATAAGTGGCTATTCCGGCTCGAACAGAGACCATAAACACCGGTGGGAGAAACCCTTGGGTTTGTAACTTTATCAAACGGCTATGGGGAACTGAACACTCTCCCCAATCCCCCGACTTAGAGCGAGGAGGGCATGCAGAAGAGCTGTGACGGCTGGCCATGTTGGAATGGTTTTTCGCGGAGCGCTCTACTGGATGCTAGCTCAATGGAGGAGAGTGAGGTTTGGATCTAAGAATCCCTGTCCCTTCAAATAGGCGGTCAACCCGGAGGATCGAGGGTGTTAAATGCAAAAGCGCCTTGGCTCCTCGCATTCGCTCGACACGTGGAGGTGGCCATTATTGAAGCACTTAAGCTGAGGAGCATAACATTGATTGGAGGCTGGACATTATTCATCGTAATAGGTACTTTGGAGTATTCGGAGAAGGAACCCGCCTTGCAATGCCGAAGACCATACTGCACGCCGGACTCATCATCATTGAAGCCTGGTTCAGGGGCTACTGAGGGAGTCTTGGATTAGGGGGTATCCGGACAGCCGGACTATGTACAACGTCCGGACTACTGAAGCGTGAAGATACAAGACTCAAGACTTCGGCCCGTGTCCAGATGGGACTCTCCTTGGCGTGGAAGGCAGCTTGGCGATCCGGATATTATGTTTCCTTCCTTGTAACTGACTCCATGTAAACCCTAGCCCTCTCCGGTGTCTATATAAACCGGAGAGGTTGGTCCTTAGGAGGCCGATCACAATTACAATCATACCATCATAGGCTAGCTCTTAGGGTTTAGCCTCTACGATCTCGTGGTAGATCTAATCTTGTACAACCCATATCATCAATATTAATCAAGAAGGAAGTAGGGTTTTACCTCCATCGAGAGGGCCCGAACCTGGGTAAACATCTGTGTCCCTTGCTTCCTATTACCATCAGCCTTGATGCACAGATCGGGACCCCCTACCCGAGATCCGCCGGTTTTGACACCGACAGTCCCCTCAAGCAAATACACCTTGAACTCCTCGGTTCTTCACCCCTCCTGAGGATCGAGTGTGAGGAGCAGACAGGCCCCCGAGGAAGGGCCGCAAGCTAGGGCGCCTACCGAAGGGGCTCGGGGGAGATCCTCTTGAGGTGGTGTTGATTCCACAGCGTGGGAGGGGGGCTGCAGACAGCTTGAAGAGCCATTCCTCGAAGACGCATGTCTCCTGAGGTAGCCGTCGGGACGCCCTCTTGGCGATGTCGTCCGCCTCCTTGCTTGTGCCTTGTGGCACATGCTACAATTCCAAGCACAAGAATAGTTTTTCCATTTTGCGTACCTCCTCCTGGTATGCTTCCATGTGCTCGTCCTTAGTTGTGTACTCTTTGTTGGAGAAGTTGACGAGGAGCTGGGAGTCACCCCTGATGGTGAGATGGTTCACTCCCAACGCCGCTGCAGCCCTGAGGCCGGCAATTAGGCCCTCGTATTCCACGATGTTGTTGGAGACCTTTTTGCCTTGCTGGAAGCAGAGTTGTACCGCGTAGTAGAGCTCGTCCTTAGTGGGTGAAATGAGCACTGCTCCAGCCCCCGCGACCTGGCACGTGAACGCGTCGACGAAGTACATGATCCATCCGTCTGGCGCTTCGTCTCCGGGCAGGAGGGAATAGAACTCGCATACTTCACGGTCATGGACTTCGGTCCATTCTGCCACAAAACTTGCGAGGGCCGCGCCCTTAATGACCCTCATGCTACTGAACTCCAACTGGAATGCCTGCAGCTCAATGTTCCACTATGCGACCCTTCCTGCAGCATTAGAGGTCCGGAGCACCCTCTCCAGTGGGTAGGCTGAGACGACCTTGATGGGGTGGCCTTGGAAGTAGTGGCGTAACTTCTGGGAGGCGACGAGGAGCGCGAGCAAGAGCTTTTGCGGCATGGGGTAGCGTGCCTGCGCCTCCCGCATCATCGTGCTGACTAAGTAGACCGGGTGCTTTGACGAGGGAGGAGGCATTGGTGAGGTCTTGTATCTCTTGAGTATGCTGGCCTTCAGGGGTCTTGTCGTGTGTCGCACCAGCCGCGGCCTCATGAGCTCCATCTCCAGGAGCCCCGCTGCCTGGGAGGTCGTCTGGGATCTTAGGAGCGATGTTGACTGGTGGGGCACTTGATGCCTCAGGAGCGCCATCCTGGGGCTGCAGCGCCCAGCTTGACGACGAGGTGCCCCGCCGTGGGCCCTTGGTCGGGAGCTCTTCCCTTAGCGCCACCAGCGCCGCACTGGCGGAGTGAGGCATGTCGGCCAGGTAGAGCGCCAAGGGCTCGAGGGGACGCGGTGCCACCATCACCGATGGGCTGGTGAGGTATCTCTTGAGGTCTTGGAAAGCAGCATCAGCTTTAGGGGTCCACTCAAACGGCCCCTTCCTTTTCATCAGCTTGAAGAACGGGAGGGCGTGCTCCCCAACTTGGAAATGAAGCACCCCAGTAAGGTCACACAGCCTTCTAGCTTCTGCATCTCCTTGAGGATTTGTGGTACGCTCATATTTTCTATGGCCTTGACTTTATCTAGGTTGGCCTCGATCCCCCTATGCGACACCAGGAAACCTAGTAGCTTGCCGGAGGGGACGCCAAATACACATTTCTCTGGGTTGAGCCGCAGGTCCACTTTGCGCAGACTGGCAAATGTTTCTTCCAGGTCCCCGATGACGGTCCTTGCCTCCCGAGACTTCACCACTATGTCGTCGACGTAAGCCTCAGTGTTCCTCCCGAGCTGTTGTCCTAGAGTGATATGCATTAGCCGTTGAAAGGTTGCTCCGGCATTACACAGCCCGAATAGCATGCAGGTGTAGCAGTACACTCCGCATGGGATTAGGAAAGCTGTCTTCTTCAAATCTTACACAACCATCTTGATTTGGTGATAGCCCGAGAAGGCGTCCAAAAAACACAGCAAATCTCACTCGGCGGTAGAGTTGGCAATCTGATCGATGCGCGGGAGTGGGAAGGGGTCTTGAGGGCATGCCTTGTTGAGGTTGGTAAAATCGAGGCACATGCGCTCCTTCCCGCCCTTCTTGGGGACAATAACTGGGTTCTCCAGCCACTCCGGGTACCGTACCTCCCGAATGACACATGCATCCTATAGTTTGCGAGTCTCTTGGACGATGAACGCCTGCTTCTCTGCGGACTGCCGTCGTGCCTTCTGCTTTAATGGGCGCATGTTGGGGCACACCCTTAGGTGATGTTTGATTATTCCCCTCGGGATCCGAACCAGGTCCTTGGGCTTCCACGCAAACACTTCCTTGTTGGCTCGTAAGAAGCTGACCAACGCCTTTTCTTGATCCAGAGGGAGGTTGGCGCCTATGGTGAAGGTAGCGGTCGATGTTCCATCTTCATCAACCGGTACTTGCTTCGTCTCGGCACGATCTTGGGAGAACAATTGTTTCTTCTTCGCTAGTGCGGCCCCCAGGGCCTATGGCGCTCCTTCTTCAGTTGACTATGTGGCCGTTGCGGACCTGAAGGCGAGGTTGAGGGCCAACAGTGCGTCTTAGGTGTCTCCTGCCACCGTGAGGATGCTGCTACTTCCCGGCATATGCATGAGATTGTAGGCCGGATGAGTTGCTGCCATGAACTTGGCTAGGGCTGGGTACCCGAGAACGGCGTTGTACGGGAGGCCGATTCGGGCGATGTCGAAGTCAATAAGATCGGTGCAGTAGTTGTCGCGGGTGCCGAAGGTGATGGGGAGGTGGATCTGCCCCAGGGGACAGGTGGACCGTCGACAACTCCAAAGAAAGGCTTGGTGGGATGGAGCCGGCCATGGGGCACATGAAGCAAGCTGAATGCCTCCACATGGAGCATGTTGAGGCCGGCTCCACCGTCGATGAGGGTCTTGGTGACCGCCAAGTTGCAGATGGTGGGGGTGCAGAGCATTGGGAGTGCGCCTGCGCCTGCAGTGGTAGCGGGGTAATCAGTTGATTCGAAGATGAGGTCGGCCTTGGGCGCCGCCCAGCCCGAGGGAGCCCCCTGTTTCACGCGGGTGGCACCCACTTGGCGAAAGAACTGCTTGACGTGGCAGTCCGAGGGCAGTGCCTGTGGACCACCAGGGAGGGCTACGATCACATGGGGCACCGGCACCGCAAAGCGCGCGATGAAGAGGCCGCGTAGCTCCACCCGAGAAGCCACTGAAGACCCGGGAAAGTTGAGCAGCCAGGTGCGCGGCGCGCCCGGGAGGGCCATGGGGAGCCAGTTGGCAATGAACTTGTGGTCGCCACCGGCTGCCCAAACTGCCTCCTCGTATGCTTGGAGGAAGCCTACCAGATCTGTCGCGCCGTCGTAGCGGGGCGGCAGCTCCAACCTGAACTTGAGTGGCCACTGTACCTGCTGCAAGGCAGGGGTGAAAGCTCGGAGGCCCTCGGCTCCTCCGAAGGCACACATTGATCCAGTTGATGGAGGAGCGCCCTCCATGAGAGCCGACAATCAAGCGCAGCAGAGCGCAGCGGATGGAGCGGCGGATCTTCGATGCACCCCTACCAGGCGCGCCACATGTCGGATTTCGGGTTCCGCAATCCTTCAGAGGTTCGAACTCTAGGGTGCGTGCGAAGAACTCAACCTCCCCAGTCTGCCTACTCGCCAATTGCACAGCCTAGCTTGACGAACTCAAAGGAAAGGAGACACGACAGTTTACCCAGGTTCAGGCCACCATGTGGTGTAAAACCCTACTCCTGCTTTGTGGTGGATTAGCCTCGAAGGGCTAAGGATGAACTAGTATAGTGGAGAACAACCTCAGGAAGTGTGTTCTTGAGCTCGAGCGAGATGGTGAGGGTGGAATGATTCTCCTCCTTCTTCTATGGTGCTGGATGGGTCCTATTTATAGTGGCCTTGGTCCTCTTCCCAAACGAAGGAAGGAAGGGATCCCACAATGGCCAAATTTGAAGGGAGACAACCAGTACATCTTATCCTGACGAAAGTAGTCTTCGCCTACAAAACCCTCTAGTCGTGACGCCGTGGTGGGCTTGGTGATGACCTCCGTCCTACCGTCCTTGCTGTCTTGGTCATGTTGCACGAGAATGGAAACGTTTAGCTGATTCCTCGAGACTCCGCGCCTGCGCTTGCTTCCTTAGCACCAAACAGGAAATTGGTACACTACGCCCATTGGCACCCGCCTAGCCTTGGTCGTCATGGCTCACGTCACTCAAACCTCGCGAGGTGAGCCTTGCATGGAAACCTCTGCTCCTTGGGAGCCAGCCTGCGGTGGCTGCTTCCTTTGGAGGTCTTGGTGTCGTCCGCCTCATGAGGCTTGGCCTCTCGTGAGGGTCTTGAGTTGTCGTTGTTGAAGCTGGACAATACCAGACCATCGATGGATCCATGTCATGTGCCGCACGTAGGCAAGTCTGGGTACACCCATTCCCAGAACACCGACAAGTCTCATGGCTACACCAAGTTGAATGTAATGTACACCAACAACCTGGACTCGGTGAAGTTCTGCCTCGACGAGTTCAAGCAGTACCTACAGGATGAGAAACCACAAGGTCGTAGGACTAGACCTTGTGCCCATCCATTCGTCTCCTGATAGGGACCAGCGGATCGCTGTCGCCTAGGTATGCATGCGGAACGAGGTTCTCATCTACCACTGTAGGGCCATCCGAGGTTCTGGAGCATTCGCCCATTTCGTCGGCAATGCCGACTGCACCTTCGCTACGCTGGAGAGAAGGATGAACGCGACGATTCAGCCATTTGGTGCAACAAGCTTGTCGACATCCAGAAGTAATACAAGTTCATCGGAAACGGGCAGGAGAAGAACTCGGTGGTTGACCTCGCCGAGACCATCATCGACCCCATCTACGCCAACATGAAAGAAGACAACAATCCAAGGATTACGCGGCCAAGGCTGCATACGCATGGTACGACATATATAAGCGCATCTTGGACATGAGGGTGTGTCTGCTTCCCGTAACCGACGAGTACACAGACAGCCACAGCGTCATGATCAAGCATGCTAGGAAGGTCTAGATGATGTACTTTATCGGCTTAAGCACCTCTATCATGCGAGTGTTTCATGCATTAGCCTATGTGTCGTAATTATCTGTTTTTTCTGAAATATTCCGTCTAAGAACCCATTAACTTGTTTGCTTTTTTCTAGTGGCTATTTGCTTATGTATGTAACTGGTTCACTGGGCTGCCATGCTTTGAATCTCCTTCCTCCCAACATATTCCCCTTCTCAGGTGGAGCCAGCAGGTCTCGTACACAGACATCTGGGACCAACCACCTATCCATTTGTATTTGTTTATTTTGTTCAATCTTTCGTCCTCTTCCTATACAGCGGCTGGCAGCGCTACCGCGCACGCCTCGTTGACCCATCATAGCCTATGGCGTTGGCCGGGCCATACCTCTACTCCCACACATTGTCCAGCGGCGGTAGCTCCACCGGCCCACCCTACACCTGAACAAGTCAACCTTCGTACTTCCCTCTGCCTGCGTCTTCACCTGCTCTGGTTCGTTCGGTACGAGGTCTCGATGTCGTCTTATGCCTTGTTGCTTTTGCCGCGGCGCCGCCGTTTGGCGTTCGCAACATAGTCAGCAAAACAAGAGGAATCAAGAGATGACAGTTCGTCGAGAGGCTGACAGTCCCGGGCCCACTAGGTCCACGGCCTAGGTTTTCTTGTTTAACATGCGCAGCCCACGACATGTTTCAACTTTTTTTGGATCCAGCAGGTATCAAGCAGCCCATGGGCCTCCCAGCCTAGCTTGTCTATAATATTAGCAGCCCAAGATATGTTTCTTTTTTCAAGACGACACACAGCTCAGTTCTATTTTTCTATAAGAATGCAAAACTGAAACTATGTTTTCCCTTCTATAATAGTATATATATATTTATATTTACATCTTATTTTGTTACATATATATATAAATAATACAAACAACATAAGGTTCCATTAAACCTATCGTTCGTCTAACCATTTTATAGACCTTCCCATTTCCTTTATTTTTCGTTTTCATCAATCCTATATCTAAATTTTCTCCCACTTTCTTTTTCGATGTAATCTGAGTTTTCTCCTAGTACTTTTCCCTAGAACCAACTCAACTATCCCACGTCTAGACTAAAAAATAATAATACCCCACGTCCTGTTAACTCATCAAACTAAAATGATATTTATTTCGTAAATCGAAAGTTCTTACGAAATAATAATAATAATTTTTTATATATAACTTGGCAAGTTAACTCCTTGTGATTGCGTACATAAGCTTGCAAAGATTTTACTGACCAGTGCAGTAATAGATGTGCAATCATGTGTTTATGTTTTTATAATATTTCTCCATCCAGCCCAACATGATATTTTCACCCAGCCCAGCAAGTCCGCAGAATTCATGAAAAATGCAAAAGGGCTTTAAATTCTACCATAAAATATAAACGGGCTGCATAGGCGCTACATCATTGTCTCACCGAGCCCACCAAATGGACTATAAAAACAAATGGACTGGCTGACATGTGGGCCAGTAGGTCAAAGCTAAGCACTTTTGCAAAAAAAATACAAAGGTCCAAGCCTAAGCAAGGCGCTGGATTCAGATCCAACGGCCGGCATTCTTCTTCAATCTCTCGTCTTTTTCCCCGAGCGCTGCCGGGACCGCATACTCCAGCCTTCGGTGTCCAGCGACGCTGTTTTGCGCGCCTCCCTATGAAACGCTACCCCACCGACGGCCAGGCCATCCCTGCACTCCTCCGCACCTCATGTTATTCTCTGCTGAGTGTAGGCCCATCCCACACCCGAACCAGTCAAGTTTCCCACTCCTCTCCGTCTGCGACTCCACTACCGCATCATCCCCATCTCCGGGGCATTCCAGTCTAGGGCCCAGCCGCGTCCACCGGCTTGGTGCGCTCTGCACGATGTTGTCAACATGGTCAACAAACGAGAGTCATTGGAAGATGACTGTACGTGGAGAGGCTGACAATGGGGACGCACCAAGCCCATGGACGCACGCACGCAACTACATCCTTTTTACCCTAAAAATAATGTTTTCTCCCCCTGACAGCTGGGACCCACTAGCTACATCTTCGTATGCAAGGAAGTTCATCCTTATTACGAGCAAAAAAAAATGATTCTTCCCCCTGACAGCTGGGACCCATCAGCTATATCTTCGCATGCAAGGAAGTGTGTCCTTATCCTCCCTAACAGCTAGGACCCGCCCAATCGAAGCGTACATAGCGTTGTCTGTGTACATATCAGTCGATCGGTCTATCAGCCACAATGAACCGTGGCCAAGTAAGGAGCGGTAGCAGTTCAGGCAGTCCAGTCCAAACCATGTACGAGCACGTACAGCCAGACGCCAAAAAATACGTCCACGTACGTACGTACTGGCGGGGTCTCGAACGCGTATTCGCGCATACGTATGACCAGGGCTCGTGTACATGGAGAAGCCATGGATGGCAGAAATGGCATCCTATTCATCGGAAGCCAACTGGCTGGGTCGAAACAGAGAAACTGCGTCGTCGTGTTCATCGGGAGGCAACAGAATGCGTCATGTTCATCGGGAGCCAACCGTCTTGGACGGAACAGCCGAAACGAGGCCTGGCGTACCGCAGAATGGAGGAAACGGCCTTCTGTTCGACCGCCTATAGTCGAAACGCGATCCTGTTCACTGGGAGGGGTGTGGCGTACCACAAAACAGAGGAAATGGACTTCTCTTCAACCTCCTACGGTCGACACGGGGTCCTATTAATCGGGAGGGTTGTGGCGTACCGCAAAACAGAGGAAATGGACTTATCTTCAACCTCCTATGGCCGAAATAGGGGTCATGTTCATCAGGAGGGGTGTGGCGTATCGCAAAAATGGACTCCATGGGGCTACTGTTCATCTACCATCGACTTCATCCAGCCTCCACCTGCTACTGTTCATCCATAGTCAACTTCATCGAGCCTCCACTAGCTACTGTTCATCCAGCCCTCCACGGGGTCCTGTTCATCCAGCCTCCACCGGCTACTACTCAATCAGCCCTCCACATACAGGGTGCCTCAACCGGCTACTATTCATCAACCCCCACCTCCTCGATCGGGGTCCTGTTCATCTAGCGACAATGGCCTCTACTACCGCAGGATCCTGCTCATCCAACCCCCAGCGAGAACTGTTCATCAAGAGGCAGCTTCCATCGGCTTTAGTTAGCAGCAGTAGTGAAGGAATCACTCGAGTTTAGTTAACAACAAGGGATCGATCAGGGTTCAGTAACATAGCTAGTGCAATCGCCCGGGCTCAGTTAGAGCCAACACCTCGCTCGGGTTCAGTTAGAGCGCAACGCCTCGCACACACACGCATATGTGTACAAGAGAAATGCGCAAACCTCCATGCATCGCTCGGCCCCGACCACCACCGTAACCGGAAACTCCACGAAATGTTCCTTGCCCTTGCTTCTACTATGAGTTTTTCTGTCGTGGACGACCCAAAGAATCTCGTGCATGTGCATCTTAGGCCCGTCCAGGACTAAAAGCCCATTTTCTGTCATGGTTTTTTGTCATAGAAGTAGGATCCTACCACATCTATGATGGTACCGGGTTTTGTCACAATTATCATCATAGAAGTGTCATAAGCATGACAAAAAAATCATTCGGCCCAAAATGTCACGGATGTGTCTTTCTTTTGTAGTGAAGGGTCTTGGTCTTGAGGTGCTCGGCCATGGGCGACAGAGCACACAATGGACATGGAGGTAGGGCGCCCATGGCCTTGAGGTCAAGGTGGAGCTCGGCTCAACAGCGACGAAGGCAGGGGCGCGTGGCTGCATTCATGGCGGGACTTGGCGCGGCAGCCGGGGTGCTCCGACGATGAAGGAGTGCTGGAGTTTCTCATTCCTCGTGCTCGAGGCCGAGGCAGGAGGAGCGGGACTTGGCGGCAAAGTATCGGCTACAAAAGTCGATGGGTCACTGGTTCATCCCTGACGAACAGAGACAAAGAACAAAAAGAGAGGGAAAAGAAGAGAGGGGCGGCGGTCAACCGCTGGTCTAACGAAGACGGCGCAGAGGAGGGAAGGCTGCAGGGGCGTCACTGGTTGTCAACGAGGGCGACGTGGAGGTCCGGTGGCGCGCCACCATGGGCGACGAGGAGGAGGCTCGGTCGACAGCTGCAGGAGGCGGCGAGCTCGCGAGGTGGAGGCTGGGCACGGTCATGGGATGCAGCGGCGAGGAAGATGCGGCTGCGGGTGGTGAAGCAAAGATGGCGGGTTGGCGACAGGAGGAAGCCGACGGTAGAGGTCGTCGGCGTGGTAGCTCGCGGGCGCGGCAAAGGAGGGCGGGCACCTGGCGCGATAGTGGCACAGAGCTGTAGATGGAGGTTGGAGACGAGGCAAGGTGGTGGAGGTCGCTAGCAGAGGGATCGGGCACGGGGATTTGGGTAGGAAGTGTGTGGCTGCTTGCTGCTCTCTGCGTGTGGCGGTGCAGGAGGAGGACGAAGGGGAGAGGGAGACCGATGGAAGTGAGGTGGGGGTCGGGCTATGGTTAGACGGTTGGGAAGGGGGCTGCGGCTGGGTCGTAGGCCATGTTGGTGGAGAGGGGAAAAGGCCAGGAGGAGTTGGGTTGTGTTGGATCTCTCTCTCCCTCTTAATTCTTTCAAAATCTTTTCCGAATATAGAAAATCGCAATGAAAGAAAGGAGAGAAAAGAAAGGGTTAGGGGCAGGATTTGGGCAAGAGGTTAATTTCCCTGGACTCACAAAAAATGAGTTTGATACTAGAAAAATAGAAGTGGGCATGTTTGCAAGTTTAAATTCAAACTCATTTGAACATAATTTGAATGGGCTTGAACTAGGACTTGCTAAAAGGAAGGTCCAAAATGTTGGGAATTTTGGTGGAGATTGGAAAAGTGGTGAAACAAATTATGGGCAAAGTTGAGTCCAAGGATTTAGATAGAAAGGCATGAGACTCATTCGCAAGTGTGCTCTGGGTAATATCCAAATTAATGGAATATTTGTTTTAGCTCCCTAAATATCGAGAGGATATGTTATAAAGAGAAATCACCATGTGAATTCCATCGATTTAAATGGATAAAAATCCATATAGTTTATTTAGATGACTTGCAAAATTAATTGACATGATGGCATGATGACATGATGCAATGCACAAATAAAATATTGCAAGCAAGTAAAACACAGCGGCGAAACTTGAAACACATGGAAGGCGTCAGGAACGTTGGTATCAGGCTGTCACAACTCTCCCACACTAATAGAGGAACTCGACCTGAGATCCTAGGGATGGCACCGGACAGAAGCGGAAGAGGAAGAGGTAAAACAAAGTTGCTTCTTTGACAAACGAGTGAAACCAACAAACCTTAGAGATTGCAAAAACTTGGAAGAAAGAATGCAATGGAGATGACAAGATTGCAAACATTCCATTAGACAAGAGGAACAAGGAATATGATGAGAACCAAGAGCTTAGGGGACAAGACAAATTTTGAAATCACTTCGTTTTAAACAAGATAGACAACGAATAAGAATGCAAGAATTTGGGAAGCACTCCAGTTGAAAAGAAACGCAAGATTTATAAGATGAAAGAACTTGAACGAGAACACAACACTCCGGTTAAATGGATAAGCAAGAAAATAACATGATCTTGACAAAATGAGGTGATGGGTGAAGAGAGCAACATCACAATGCCACCGGAACGAAAGAATAGAAGCTAGATTGTTGGGATAAAGAAACGGAGAAGAAAATGACAACTTCTGCCACAAATGAACTTGGAAAGCATCCTTGTAAAGAAGGATTGAACGGAGTTGTTGGAAAAATCAACAACAAAAGAACAGGCTTGTTGTGGGCTTATGGAAAACATCTCAAAGCTTGAGGTGAAATTCTGCCACTATCAAATGATTGATTAGTTGAGAGGAACGAAGAGATGCAAAACTCGTTTCACCAACTTGATGAAGGGATCACTTGGATCATTGATAAGCACCACAAATAGCAACACTCCCAATGGAAGGCTTTAGGTGAAATCTATATCAAGATACTCCAACAAGGAAATTATTATGGGTTGAAACAACTCATGAACGAAGAGAAAATGATGGTTTTACAATATCTCATTCCTGACAACTTGTGAATCATGAAACATGAAAGAAATTGTCAAGAATGACATAGCACCACCTCAAAAGATAAAGTAGAAAGGATTGCACTACAAAATCCAAGAACAAGAATACTTGAACTCCTTCAACAAGAATCTTGACGAATACTTTGAGAACAAATGAAAACTTTTGATGAACCACCATGATGAGCCTTAGTGAGAACTCCGGTAATAATAGAATGATCCAAGGAAAAGAAAGTTGAACATAACAAGATGAAGCCTTGCAATGATTTAGATGGAGCTTCACGACAATATAATGCGGAAACTTGGAACTCCGGAAAAGAAAGGTGAATAACTTGAATCGAGAATTTATACCAAGGATGAACTCCGGAGGAAGGAATTAAATCACCTTGAGGGAAAACAAGAATAAGGATTATGTCATGCTTACCCTTCACCATCTTAAAATTATGAAAAGTAAAGGATAGGCATGCTACTTATTCTCATTGAAAGGATTAAGGGAGATATAGTGTAAACTTGGATAAGTTCTTCAGTGAACCACTAGTAGGAATTGAAAATGAAGTTAGCAAAGGGACGAATCACCGAGAAGAATTAAAAAACAAATGAAGATACTTCGGGAAATTTAGATAAAAGAGAATGAAGAGATCACAAGATGACTAGAGTATACTTGAACGATGCACCGGAAGAATAGGGAACGAGAGCTAAACATTGAGTATGAAAATGATGGCCTTTGGAGAATCAAAATGAAAATAGCTCTGAAATGCCTCGGATGGATAAGAAAACAATTCTCATAATCGAAAACAATTATGAGGATGGCATGACGCTAGAACCATGAATATTCAAGAGAATGGACAAGATTTAAGAGAAACTCTTCTTCGGTCTTCAAAACTAGGAATGACGAGGGGGAACACCACCAAATTGTTGAGACACTCCGGATGATTGAAAAGACAAAAGGTTGAGCCAAAGATGAAGATAATTTAAAAGCGGTCTTGGAGAAGGCATAACACTAATCGAGATCCATTCTTACGTCAAACTTTGAAAAGATTTGAGAATAACTCCGGAAAAATTAGAAGAGTCAGGTAAGATCCTGGGAAAGAACTTGTGGGTTAGGGCCCACTCGAAGGAACATCGTTGAATGATTACTTGAAAGGAAGATTGCGCCGGTTGATTTGAATGGCTTGAATGAGATATCAAGCTCGAAATAACTTGAACGGATTAAGAATGGAAACATGAATCTTCTGAGATATCTTCTAAACTCCGGATATGAATAGAGGTGAATAAATAAGAGAGCCTTGGATAAGAAATTGTCACATGGGAAAGCATGTGAAACAAAAGGAAGAGATATGATCAACACAGAAGCTTGAAATCAGTCCACCAGAGAAGAAGAAAGAACGAAGAATGATATACTTGGAACTCCCTTAGCAACTTCATGAGAATCAAAGGGTAAGAACATTGATGGAAAAGGATGAAAAAAACCTGACATGAATAAAATGGATACTTGATTAAGAAAACTGAGTCCTCGAAGAAAAGGGTGGGATGGAGGGAAAAACAAAGGCAGCTTGGGATGGATGAAATAGACACCATTGAGAAAAGTGGGAGTTGCTCTTGCAAATGGGGAAAATGATAGGATCATCTGGAAGAGAACGCACTGGTTGAAAAGAATTTACATGACAATTTTGATGATCGAGAAGGATTAGTACTCCCATAGAAATATCAGAACACCGCTTAGAAGAAGGCACGGAATCAACCGTTGACTTTGAAGCAACTAGAATACCATAACTTAAAGCCAAACAAAGGATCCGGCTTGCAGAATAAGCTGGAAACAAACATATGATAGAGATTTTGTCCGAAATTTTCGTGGTGGGGCGCACACGGGCTTGATCGTACAGCACCATCATGTACAAGGCAGTCCACATGACATACGATGCGTCCTCGAGTCAGCATAGCTAAGGACTCTTTAAGACACAATGAGACCACTGTAAAACCAACCATGGACAGGCGGACCACTAGACGTCAAACCTCAATCTCACATCATGCATCTGTCGAAAAGATATCCTAGGTAACTACTTGAATTCCCACCTATGAACTCCCAAAACTTTCTGGTTATGCAATTTGGTGTTGGGGATACAGTGAGGCACAAATATCTCACACAACTAACAAATCCTACACTCAAGTTGTATCCATCCGTCAACACATAACCAAGAAAACCTCAGAAATCGTGTACCTCAGACCTTCGAACACACAACGATACTAGTCATGGAGGATCATCCGTGCTATCTCCTCCAGTACTGGGGATAAGTCACGACACTATTTACCACCATGAAAACTATGAGAGCGTTTTGATGTAAGCATCCTCTGGTATTCCGGAACTGAAACGATAACAACAATGACGAAAACACCTTGGAGCTCAACTCCCCGATTCCAATCCATACAGCGGGAAGGCACCAAGACAGAATTCCCATCACACCGGTATCCCAATGATTCCAACAATGCTCGCGTGATCCTAAAAAATTGAGTGTAAAAGAGGAGAGTGAAGTCAAAACATCTACGTCACGAGTCCTCACCAGAGCGACAAAGGGGATAAGGACTAAAAAGAATTCCTACTCTCCGGTATATAACTAGACTCAAATAGTTTCCTTCTAGACTCAACAACGACAGCGGTTTGATCAATCAAGGGGGCTCCTAAGGCCGGTAAGGCTCTGATACCAACTTGTAGCACCGAAGATGCGATTCTATCCCAATCACGTGATGAATTCATGATAGTTGCACAACCGCATTTCGTGCGCATAGCAAGGTGGATATCATTACATCATACCATGTACTGAATAGATGAGAATACAAGATAAAGGCTTACACTCGCCACAAGCTACAACATGAACACAACAATTCATCAATACATAGCTTTCATCATGCAGAAGACCAGCATCCGACTACAGATGAAATCAAACAAAAAAGAAGAATGACATCCACCCTGCTAATCCTAGGCTCTCGACCTGGAACCTATAACCCTTGATCAAAGAAGAAGCAGAAGAAGAACTCCAAACAAGCAAGCATCACACTCGCGTCAGATCATCACATTACCTGCACCTGCAACTGTTGTTGTAGTAATCTGTGAGCCATGAAGACTCAGCAATCCCATTACCATGGGTATCAAGACTAGCAAAGCTTAATGGGTATGGAATGGATAAGTGGCGAGGCTGCAGGAAGCGACTAAGCATTGTATGGATAAGGTGTTTTTGTTTCTATTACTCTTCTCCATTTTCAGATCCGTTCGACTACGTTTGTTCGTCTTCTTCAGGGATTTGGTCTTCTTCCTAGCAGGATTTCAGGCAAGATGACTGTTACCCTGGATACCACTACTATCTTTGCTTTGCTAGTTGTCTTGATGCTATCTCTATGTCGTGCTACCTACCACTTGTTTATCAAGCCTCCAAATAGTCCATGAAACCGCCTCTAACCTTTTTCGCCATCCTAGCTGTAGATGACATATTTGATGTATAAACTAAACAATGCAAGGCACCATATGCATGATATTACCAACATCAGCATGGCAAGTTAGAGCGAAGACTTCAGGGGTAAATAGGAGTGGTCTTGTCCTTCTGAATCCCCCTTAGAACAGTTTATCTTCCTCTTGATTACAATATAAAATGGGTGGAGGGGGCTGCCTTTGCGCCCACCATGGAGCGATGTCTGCATGAAATTCTAGTGCCATGCAAGGCTTGTCTCCTTTGCTCTCTACATGTTCAGTTCCATTGTGTACAATAACTGACATGCATAGGAATAAAACATAGTGAGATTATGTAAGGAGTGCATGCACAAATCCAGAGTGATGGTAGCAAACTGTGGATAGACCCAAAACCAATAATAGCAGGAAGGTAATAGCTTTAGTTAAAAAATACAGATAATGGCTTCTTTAATGTTTGTTTCCACCCAGCATGAAACTCATAGTAGACACCCGAGATTAACCAGAGAGTAGAGAAATAGTATTGATTGCTGCCCCAATATGTACCCCACAACCATTTAAAAACTCAAGTTTGAGCATTAGTTTGGACCTGACTCGGAGTCTAATAGGTGAATAGGAAGATAAAGTAGCATGTCATCATATTAAGCGATACATAACATAAGCAGACACGAAAGAGTGCGACCTCTCTTGTGGACCCTTGTAGTCCTCAAGGCCATCTGCTCAGTTGATGGTGGTAATGCAGTTGTCGTGGCTGCCAGTGGCGGGGAAGAAGATCAGATGCGGTGAAAGACAGTCTGGAGGGCGGATCCCTGTTGTGGTGAACCCTTCTGTCGTTTGAGCAGCTGAGCTGGGGTGGAACACAACACAGCAAGAGCGGGACAAACCACACAAGCTTTTCTTTGACACATATCTTTAACAGAAGTAATTGTGTAAGGGCATGTTTGAATTTGAGGATTCTAACAATGTAGGGATAGGAAATACACAGGAGTAGGATAGGAATGCACGTGCAAAATAGAGAATTTAAAAAAACACAGAATTTCTGCCAATCTGGGTGTTTGATTCACAAGAATTGGAAGAACACAGGCTGCAAAGAAGCATGGTGAGATTAAGTCAAACCACAAGAAAATGTGCGGTTATAATGCTATTATGCTACTATCTATTAGTCTTCTGCTTCATGAATAGGAATTTGAAAAGGAGGACAAGTGGATATTAAAATACCTACGATTTTTCTTTCAAGGAGACACTAAAGGAACAAATCCTACAGTTTTCCTTTGCTCCATTCCTTTGAAACAAATACATGAAAAGTAGTACCATATGAAACTTTCCAATTCCTATGTTTTTCCTTCACTTTTCCTTTCAAGCACTGGCGATTCTAGTAGGCAGGCTTGAGCAGGGAAAAGCCTGCACTCAAAAAATGTTTTTGTGCTACTTCTACTACTTTGGACCCAGGCCACTTCCCTACTAGCTCAACTCCGAGGCCCATCTACAAATGCATAGCTCAAACACGCAGAGATAAATAATGGTGGTGTTTAAGAGGGTCCATCACGGATAGCTAAGTTGCCTGTTACGGTGGTACCTCACTGCTTGTCATATAGTATGAGAAACTAATCGTATTTCACGTTACTACATGTGCTCAGTGGACAATATATATAACATGTTGAGTAAAAGAGCGATGCAACAAGTGTACAACCTCTTTGGCGAAGCCATGTCGATCTCAACGTGATTGGGTTGGTCGGTGAGGATGCTCTGGCTGATTTGGCTGTCGGAGGAGGGGAAGAAGATCTTAGGCATCTGGAGATGCAGCCTGGGGTACTGCTCCACTGTGATGGAGGGTTTTGTCATAGGAGCAGCTCCGGTGAGTTTACGACGGCGAGGCTGAAGCAGGACAAGAGAGACAACGTTAACCTGAGTGGAATTCTAATAGCATCTCCAATAGATGATGTAAAATACATAACGACAAAGTGTTAGATGTAAAGTACATCAGCCGCTCATCTCTGAACTTAACCGTTGAAACTGAATTTAACTGTAGAAACTAAATTTTGTTGTCAAAACTGAACACACTATTAGCAAAAAAGAAGTGGCAGCAGCAGCAATGCCCAGAGCAGCAACGCGTGCGAGAGCTGGGGTAGTTGGTCATGTAGCAGCATCTCGGGTAGCAGCTGCAGGGGATCGAGGGAGAGCAGGATCTGTTGCTCGTGCAGCAGCAATGCGTGCAAGAGTAGAGCAGCAACGCAAGCAAGAGCGAGAGCAGTAGCGCGAGCAAGAGCAAGAGCAAGAGCAGACCAGGCAGGGGACCAAGAGCAAGAGCAGCACCGCGAGCGAGAATGAAAGCAACTCTTTCGTCTTCAAAACCATCGCTATACCTTACTCGGAGCTATATTTTTATTCGTCACATTATATGTGTTTTGTTTGGAGCGTATTTTCATTTTACTTGATGTTTGAATAAAATCATTGGATCTGAAATCTTTAATGAGAGAGAGTCCTCCTGTGACTAGTTAATTACTTGACTACTCATTGTTCGTCACTTATATATTTTTGGAGTACTTTGTCATTTACTCACGTGCTTCACTCTTATCCTATGAGTAAATGGTTGAATGAATTGAATATCATAAATCTGAATTTATATATGTTTCATATGCTTATACCATGGGGAGTAATGACTTCACATATAATAAGTATAGGTGGTAAATTTATTGAAAGTTAGCAAACTCAACATTGGTCACTTGAACAATTCATGAAAGAATATTGAAGGAAGAGAGATTTCACATATAAATATACTACCTTGGACATCTTTTGTAATTGTCAGCACTCATTAAAATATGACATGCTAAAAAGTTGATGTTGGACAAGGAAGACAACATAATGGGTTATGTTTTGTTATATCCGAATAGAAGTTATATTGTCATGGATCCTCTAACATGTTGATATTGCCTTTCCCTCTCATGCTCGCCAAATTATTTGCACCAAGTAGAGCTACTACTTGTGCTTCCAAACATCCCGTAAAACAGTTTTGCCATTAGAGTCCACCATACCTATGGATTGAGTAAGATCCTTCAAGTAAGTCGTCATCGGTGCAAACAATAAAAATTGCTCTCTAAATATGTATGATCTATTAGTGTGAAGAAAATAAGCTTTATACGAACTTGTGATATGGAAGAAATAAAAGCGACAGACTGCATAATAAAGGTCTTTATCACAAGCGGCAACATAAAGTGGCACTCTTTTGCATTAAGATTTTGTGCATCCAACCATAAAAGCACATGAAAACCTATGCTTCCCTCTGCGAAGGGCCTATCTTTTACTTTTATCTTCTACCCTTATACAAGAGTCATGGTGATCATCACCTTTTATTTTTACACTTTTTCCTTTGGCAAGCACTATGTTTTGGAGAGATCCGGATATATATATCCACTCGGATGTAGGTTTTCATAAAGTATTATTGTTGAAATTACCTTGAGGTAAAAGGTTGGGAGGGGAGACAATAGGCCTCTATCTTTCTCTGTGTCCGATTAAAACTTTGAAAATAAATATCACGTGAGTGTTAGAAATCATGGAAGACTATATGATAGTTGAATATGTGAGATTTGTTGAATCAAAGATCTTACATAGACCCTTCCTGAAAATAAGATGAATTGCAATTGTTTGATGACTAAGAACATAGTTTGATAGTTTTCAAGGAAGTTTATGACCTATACTTTAACATGTGAATAGCTTGTTACTTTATCATGAGTGTCGGAGTAATGGGCTACGGGTAGGCCGACCCGGGATCCATGATCTTTCAAGACATCGGGGCAGGCCGCGCCCCTCTGGCCAAGTCCCAGCCGGTGATCTTCGGAGAGGCCGAGTCCCAGAGGGCGATCCTCCGAAAAGCCGACTCCCAGACGACGAATTTAAAGCAAGCCGACTCCCGGCTTGCGACCTCCAGGAGTGCCGACTATGGGAGTCGGCCCGCGACATTTCACAAAGACCGATGCAGGGCACGGCCCCGACGTGGCCTTCCCTTCCTGCCTACGAGGGGTTGGCATGGCTACAGTGAGCCGTATCACCGGGAGATCTCCGGCGAGGCGCGGCACTGTTGCCATGCCTCCCCTGACCTCAGCCACAGTGCGTGAAGCACTGTGCCCATGACGCCGGCCTGTACGGCCCAGAGATCGCAGGGCCACCCGTCGGTGGGTGAATTAGAGACGGCCAGAGCGCCAGAAGACAGCCCTAAGGGAGTCGGCCTCCACGGAGTCGGCCGTCTCCCCGCCAGGGCCCCGCAAACCATAAACCAGATTGGATAGGGAGTGGTGATGGTGATCGCCTGACAGACGGCGGCACTGTTGCCACGACCCAATGACCAAGCCTGCGTCATCAGGAGTGCTGCACAGTGTTCGGCTTGTCCGCGGGACCCACCAGTCGGCGGGCCCCAGAAACCGGCAGGAAGGACGGCGGCATGAGAGACAGACGGCTGGGGGCCACGCCCAGTCAGATTACTATTGTACCCCCGTGGGGTAGGCCTATATAAACCCCCCGGGGCACCCATGCAAAGGGTTCGGCCTTTGATAGAGTTAGACACATAGACAGGGGAGAAGAGAGCCAGTTGAGCTCCCTCTTGCCTCCCGAAACAGCTCTAGGAGCACCATTGTAGCCACTTTGCCATAGTGACCATGGGGAGACCCTGCAGAGCAGCAGTAGGGGTGTTATCTCCCCGGAGAGCCCCGAAGCTGGGTAAGATTCGCCGGCGTGCATGTCTACGCCTCATCCTGTTTCCAGGCACCGGCGACGTTCTACTCGCCCCCACCATGATAAGCCATCCTTTGGCATATGTCGCACCCAACCCCCGACATTTGGCGCCCACCGTGGGGCGAGGTGCACCGTCGTCCGGAGATCTGTTCTGGACGGGAACCCTTTTCCTCCCTGGCGAGCGCAGCCAACCAGGATTGCCAAATGGAGTCTGCATCGACACGCTGCGCGGCGCCGAAGCCGCCTGCGCTGCTTGCGGCATCGCCGAACTTATCGGCGAGGTGCGCCTCTCCAACGAGCCTGCATCCGGCGCAGGCATGGGTGGCCCCGAGAACCTTCTCGCGGGCCTCCTCGACCAACTCCACGTTGCCGGCGAGCCTGCCGTAGACTTGGAATCCGTAGGCTCCTCCGACCCGATGCTGGTCGACTCCGACGCCGTATCGCTTGAGATCTTCCCCACCAACGTGGTGGTCTACGACGAGCCACTTCCATATGAGGAGAGTGGCAAAAGCGATGTCACGGAGGTGCTCGTCATCAGCCACGGTGAGCACTCTGGTGAAGAAACTGAGGACCCGCTAGCCGCGGCCCTGCAAGACCTGACCACGCCCATCCAGAGGACGCGGACGCCGAGACGCTGGAGGCACGCCGCCTTCAGATCATCGAAGGCGCCAAGAAGTTGGCAAGCATGAGGCGCTTGTCAGAGGCATACCAGCGCGAGATGGATCGCGCCGTAGGCGGCTCGCCGGCCCCGACTGGGCCAAGCCGTCTAGGTGCGGTCCGACAGCGTGGCGCGGCCATCGCCGACTTACTCGGGGCAAAACGCCCTGTTTACGCCACCCCAGCGGAGAATATCCGCCCCGCCCAAGCGGCGACCAACGAGCTGAAGAACTTTAAGGGCGAAGAGCGCCGTGTGATGATGGAGCGAGTCCAGCAGCTCCTTGACGCGGTTGCTGCGCAAAACGTGGCCGGTGGCCGCGCAGATGCACTGCAGCAGCCAAACGACGACTTACCTCCCCGCCGAGATCAAGGCGCGACCTCCCGGACGCCGACTGGCGGAGTCCGCGAAAGGAAAGAGAAGGAGCCGGCTGTCAGTCGCAGTCGGACTCATATCACCATCGAGCGCGACCAAGACGGCCGCCCGAGAGCAGTGGAGCGGCGGGACGATTATCTGCCACCCCCACCCCGAAGAGAGCGACGAGTTTCTCCGCCACCTGTTGAGCATCCGACTCTCGGAGGTCGCCTTGGCCGCCGAGAGGGAGTCGGAGAGAATGACGCCCGCCATCGGATCGACCGACTCCACCGATCCCTGGCGCTGGAAGAAGAAGATGAGTTGGGTCCGCCTTGTTTCGGGCCCTGCATCAGAGACAAGCCCTTCCCCAAAGGGTTCACACTCCCCCGAGACACGCCCAAGTACACCGGCTCCGTAAAGCCGGAAGACTGGCTGATAGACTACTCCACGGCCGTCAGCATAGCAAACGGCAACAAGCGAGTTGCCGTGAAGTATGTTCCTCTCATGCTCCAGGGCACGGCCCGGACATGGCTGAACAGCCTGAAACCCCGCAGCATCAATAGCTGGGTCGACTTCACCGAAGCCTTCATTCGCAACTTCATCAGCACGTACAAGCGACCTCCCAAGCCGCGCCAGCTCTCCCTGTGCGTGCAAGGCCCTGAAGAATCAACGCGCGACTACCTCACGCGCTGGGGCGAACTTCGAAACTCCTGCGAGGGTGTGCACGAGGTGCAGGCTATCGAGTACTTCACCGCCGGGTGCCGAGAGGGAACCCTCCTCAAGCACAAGCTCCTCTGCGACGAGCCAGAAACCCTTGATGAACTGCTAGTCATAGCGGATAAGTACGCCACGGCCGACTCTTCTATGAAGACGGAGATTCAAGTCAACGCGGCTGGCAAGGTGACTCCCCAGGCTCCCAGAACTCCGGCTGGAGACGCCAGTCGGCGACAGCAACAAAATGACAACAAGCGCAAGGCCCCACAGCCGACTTCCAACAGTCGGCAGGTCGCAGCAGGAGAAGATCAGCAGCCGGAGGGGCAGCCTCCGGCCAAGCGGCAGAAAGGCGGCAAGTCCAATTGGTTGTCGACTTTCTCCTATGAGCAGACTTTGGATGGTCCTTGCAAGTTCCACAGCGGCGCGAAGCCGTTGAACCAGACCACCAGAAAGTGCCACTGGCTCGCCAGAATCACCAAAGGAGACGGCCTCACCCCTCCGCCGCCTGCAGGGCTGCCGCCTCCACCGCCGCCTAGCAGCCGGCGGCTCGGCCAGTCGGCGCAGTGCAAGACGAGTTCCCAGAGGAGCACGGAGCCTATGTAGTATTCACCAGTGTGGCAGATGACCGGCGCGGCAGGCGCCAACAGCAGCAAGAAGTAAACGCAGTAGCAACGGATGCTCTAGAGTTCATGCATTGGTCCGAGAGGCCTATTAGTTGGAGTCGGGCGGATCACCCAGAGGTGATGCCGAGTCCAGGCTCCTATGCCCTAGTTTTAGGCGCGACCTTGGCCACTGATAGGCGGGCCGCCCGTTTTTCGCGGGTCCTGATAGACGGAGGCAGCAGCATAAACATCCTGTACAAAGACACCATGGAGAAGCTAGGAATCAGGCGAAGGCAGCTGCAGAGCAGCCGCACCGTGTTCCATGGAATTGTACCCGGCCTATCCTGTTCACCAATCGTCAAGATCCTGATAGACGTCCTCTTCGGGGACAAAGATCACTTCCGCCGAGAGCCGGTCTGGTTCGAGGTGGTGGACTTGGAGAGCCCGTACCACGCTTTGCTTGGCCGGCCTGCCTTGGCCAAGTTCATGGCGGTTCCACACTACGCCTACCTTAAAATGAAGATGCCAAGTTCCAAGGGGATTCTGACCATTGCCGGTGACTACAAGAAATCATCCGCTTGCGCGGCCGAGAGCAGTCGGCTGGACGAGTCCTTGGTGATCGCAGCCGAGAAACGGCTCCTTGACTGAGTCGTGCCGATGGCCGGAAAGCAGCCAGAGATGTCGCCCGACCCCAAGGAGTCGGAGGTAGAAGGATCATTCAAGCCGGCCAAAGAAACCAAGAAGATACCCTTGGACTCAGAGCACCCAGAGAGATACGCTGTCGTAGGCACAGGCCTTGACAGCAAATAGGAAGGCGAGCTCGTCGATTTCCTCCGTGAGAATCGGGACATCTTTGCATGGTCCCCCGAGGACATGCCGGGCGTACCGACGGAATTCGCCGAGCACAAGCTACACGTCAGGCCAGATATGAAGCCCGTCAGGCAGCCCTTGCACTGCCTGTCAGAAGAGAAAAGAAGAGTTGTTGGAGAAGAGATAGACCGTCTCCTGGCAGCCGGTTTCATCATGGAAGTGTTTTTTCCAGAGTGGCTGGCAAACCCGGTGTTGGTACTGAAGAAAAACAAGCAGTGGCGGATGTGCATCGACTACACAAGCCTCAATAAAGCCTGCCCGAAGGACCCGTTTGCTCTGCCAAGGATTGATCAGGTGATAGATTCCACAGCCGGATGCGAGCTGTTGAGTTTCCTAGATGCATACTCAGGATACCACCAGATCAAGCTGAATCCAGTAGACAGACTGAAGACCGCCTTCATCACGCCGTTTGGGGCCTTCTGTTACCTGACGATGACGTTCGGCTTAAGGAATGCCGGCGCCACCTTTCAGCGTTGCATGCAGAAGTGCCTCCTCAAGCAACTCGGTCGAAACGCCCACGTCTATGTGGATGATGTGGTGGTGAAGACGGAAAAGCGTGGGACGCTGCTGGAAGACCTCAAAGAGACCTTTGAAAATCTGCGCCGATTCCGGATCAAGCTCAACCCCGAGAAGTGCATTTTCGGAGTCCCAGCCGGCCAGCTCCTTGGCTTCCTGGTCTCCGAACGCGGCATAGAGTGCAACCCCGTGAAGATCAAGGCCATTGAGAGAATGGAGGTACCCAGCCGACTGTTGGATGTGCAGAAGTTCACCGGCTGCTTGGCGTCCATCAGCCGTTTTATCAGTCGGCTGGGCGAGAAAGCTCTGCCCTTGTATCAACTGATGAAGAAGACCACCTTTTTTGAGTGGAACCACAAGGCAGATGAGGCATTTCTCCAACTGAAAAAGATGTTGACTACTCCCCCCGTGTTGGCGGCTCCGACTCCCAAAGAGCCCATGCTCTTGTACATCGCCGCCACCAGCCGAGTAGTCAGCACAGTCATCGTAGTCGAGCACAAGGAGGAAGGCAAGGCGCTCCCAGTCCAGAGACCGGTATATTACCTGAGCGAGGTACTGTCGACCTCCAAGCAGAACGACCCTCACTATCAGAAGATGTGTTATGGCGTGCATTTTGCCGCCAAGAAGCTGAAGCCCTACTTTCAAGAGCATCCAATCACCGTGGTTTGCACCGCTCCACTCGCCGAGATCATTGGAAGCCGAGACGCCTCTGGCCGAGTGGCCAAATGGGCTATAGATCTAGCCCCTTACACCATCTACTACCAGCCCCGCACCGCCATCAAGTCGCAGGCGCTGGCCGACTTCCTCGTCGACTGGGCCGAGACCCAGTACCTGCCGCCAGCGCCCGACTCCACTCATTGGCGGATGCATTTCGACGGCTCCAAGATGCGCACCGGCCTTGGAGCCGGCGTCGTCCTCACCTCCCCTAAAGGCGACAAGCTCAAATACGTGCTGCAAATCCACTTCGCCGCCTCCAACAACGTCGCCGAATATGAAGCGCTCATCCATGGGCTCCGGCTTGCCAAAGAACTCGGCATTCGCCGGATCCTGTGCTATGGCGACTCCGACTTGGTGGTTCAGCAATCATCCGGCGACTGGGATGCCAAAGACGCAAACATGGCGAGCTACCGCTTCCTGGTGCAGCAACTAAGCGGATATTTCGAGGGGTGCGAATTCCTTCATGTGCCAAGAAATGACAACGATCAAGCAGATGCCTTGGCATGAGTCGGCTCCACTCGCCAAGCGATACCTTCTGGCGCCGCCCTTCAGCGCCTCCTCAAGCAGTCTATCAAGCCTTCACCAGAGTCAGACTCCATCTTCGTGCCGGCTCCGCCAGAAATAGTCGGATCCGACTCCAAGGCCCCAGCAGGCGACCTCAAGAAAGCCACAGTTGAAACCAGCCCGGGGACTGCGTCAGTCGGCCCGGGGACTTCCGAGCCCGGCCCAGGGACTGCGCCAGTTGGCCCGGGAGCTGCCCCAGTCGGCCCAGAGATTCCGTCAATTCAGCAAACGGCCGCAGACTCCAACCCGACGCCTCCCAGCCCAGCCACCCTTGTCCAAGTCGCTGTGGTAGCAGTTGAAGAGATAGCAGCACCTTCATGGGCACAGCCCATCCTCAAGTTTCTAGTGAGCAAAGAATTACCAACAGATGAGATCTCGGCTTGGCAAGTGCAGCGCCAAGCAGCAGCATACACCATAGTCAACAGAGAGCTAGTCAGGCGCAGTGTCACTGGTGTCTACCAGCGCTGCGTAGAATCAGAGCAAGGCCAAGCGATTCTCAGAGACATCCATCAGGGCGAGTGCGACCACCATGCGGCTTCGAGGGCACTCGTGGCCAAAGCCTTTCGGCACGGTTTCTTTTGGCCGACTGCCCTGGAAGAAGCTAAAGAACTAGTCCAAAAATGCAAGGGGTGCCAGATGTTCCGCTCCAAACCCCTTCATCCGGCTTCCGCGCTGAAGACAGTCCCCATTGCCTGGCCCTTCGCAGTTTGGGGCCTGGACATGGTAGGACCATTCAAGATGGCCCGAGGCGGCCTAACTCATCTGCTTGTCGCAGTGGACACGTTCACCAAGTGGGTGGAAGCAAAGCCCATCAAAAAGTTGAATGGGCCTACAGCAGTAACCTTCATTGCCGACATCATGGTGCGGTACGGCATACCGCATAACATCATCACCGACAACGGCACAAACTTTGCCAAGGGCGCCTTGGCTCGTTTCTGCGCGACGCAGGGCATCCGACTCGACTTAGCGTCCGTTGCCCATCCGTAGTCAAACGGCCAGGTGGAACGAACCAACGGCCTCATCCTGTCCGGCATCAAGCCTCGATTGGTCGAACCACTCGAGCGTTCGGCCGGCTGTTGGGTCGAGGAGCTGCCTGCCATCCTCTGGAGTCTGCGCACAACCCCAAACAAGTCAACCGGCTTCACGCCTTTCTTTCTCGTCTACGGTGCCGAAGCCGTCATCCCGACGGATATAGAGTTCGACTCTCCGCGAGTCTCCATGTACACCGAAGAGGAAGCCGAAGAAGCACGCCAAGACGGCGTTGATCTGCTGGAAGAGGGCCGACTATTGGCACTCAGTCGGTCCGGCATCTACCAACAGAGTCTGCGCCGATACTACAACCGCAAGGTCAAGCCAAGATCGTTCCAAGAGGGCGACCTTGTGCTCCGGCTGATTCAGAGAACAGCCGGCCAGCACAAGTTGTCAGCGCCTTGGGAAGGTCCCTTCATCATCAGCAAGGTGCTAGGGAACGACGCCTACTATCTGATCGATGCTCAGAAGCCTTGAGCGCGCAAGAGGGATGACTCCGGCAAAGAAACAGAGCGCCCATGGAACGTGAATCTTCTTCGAAGATTTTAGAGTTGATGCAGTATGTATCACACTACCCTCTTTGTATTAAAGTACTAAGACCTTAGGCCCCCCGGGACGAGCTCGGGGACTGCCTTTTTGATTATCTATATGATAAGAATTACGCTTCTGAATATGCTGCTCCTTTTTATCATACTGTCTGGCACCGGGTCCGACTAGTCGGCCCGGGGACTCGCCGTCTTGCGCTATGAAATGCTTCCTGCGGTCAGACAAGTAATGTGTTGCGCTCAAGCCGTCTCCTGTCGAAAGCCACAGCTCGCAGAGCGACTGTCGGTAGGCAGGAGACAAGCAAGAACGAGCGCACGCACGAAAAATGGCTAAGGACCTAAAAGCTTACGCATAGCCCAAGCCGGCTACCAGCCTCCGCCCACCGAGCCGACTCATGAGCAGTCGGCTCGCTGTCTTGACTTTTATCAAGGACAGCCGACTCTCGAATAGTCAGCCTGTCGCTTTCTAGCCGATTTGCCGGAGAAACTCTAAATGGCTAAGTACTTGCCTTCCTGAAGTAGCCAAGCACTTGACCTGGCGACAGTCCGCAGAGCGGCTGCCCAGCCGGCAAGGCGGCAACTAAAGGAAAGTGGCAAAGGAAAAAAGTCTAAGGAGCAACAAGCAGGGAAAGGCGGAAATTAGATAAATATTTACATAGGCCCTCGGCCGAATCTCCGAATAAGAATTCAGGATACACCCTGTGGGTGGAATTGTTCGAACCTAACAAGTCTTTCAAAAAGATTAATGAAGACAGATAAACAGAAGCAGTCTAGGAGGCGGCCTCCGGAGCCGGAGGATCGGAGGTGACGGCGGTGTCGGATGCCGGGGCAGTCGGCTGGGCGGTCTCAGCCTGGTCGCCTCCGGCGGCGGTCGCCTTGTCCCCGCGCGGCTCGTTGCTGGAGGCACGATCGGGCTGAGGCTGGCCGCCTGCTTCGTCTTCTGGCGCCTCCTCCTCGCCTCCGTCCTCCTCCTCGTCCTCCTCCTCGGCGCTGGAGTCGATCACCTCCGCCGAGTCTTCCTCGTACTCCGGGTTCATCCCGAACCAGTCCGGCGGTGCCTCCTCGCCGCCTTCAGTCCGCTCGGGCACGAAGACGCTGGTGTCCGTGTACTCGGCGATGGCTGCGCCGCGCTCGACAAGGGCGCCTTCTACGGCCTCCAGCTCGGCCTGGGCTTCTGACCGAAACGCGGCCAGGCGGTCCAGGTCCAGCCCCGGGTACCACGCCTTGACGAACTCCAAGGCCCGGCGTGCTCTGGCCCGGGCCGAGGAGCCCTTCCAAGCCTCAAGGCGGCCGGCGGCGACTTCCAGCCAGTCGGCGGTCCGACTGGCGGTGCAAAGAGCAGTCACGTCCGGCCACAGGGCGGCAACCACTTGGGCACCGACACGCTGAAGGCGGCGCAACAGGCGGTGAGCAGGACGAAGACGAGCCCCGATGCTCAGAAGCTGCTCGTCGATGGTTCGGGGGGCGTTGGCGGCAATCACCTCACCCTTCGCCCTTCGCGCCTCCCGAGCCGCCTCGATGGCCAGAGGGACGGCTTGCGAATGGCCGGGAAAGAAGTCTGATAAGGCAGAAAAGAAGATAGTCGGGAAATCAGAAATCAGCCCGACACAGAGTCGGAAGACCAAAGAAGCGAAAAAGACTTACCATCAACGATGTCCTCGAGCTCGTGGTAGCCGGAGGTCAGCATCGCCTGCCGATCAGTCCAGGCAGAGCGTTCGACCTCGAACTCGGCCATGAAGGCGACCTCCCGCGACTTGGCGTCGTCCTGCACCTTCCGGAGCAACTCCTTCTGCTCGGCCAGCTGCGTCGCCAGCAGATCACGCTCTTTGGTGAGCCTGTCGCACTCCTCTTCCTTGGCACCACGAGTAGTGTTGGCCTCGCCCAGCTGCTCCTGGAGGGCGGCATTGGCGCCTGAAGAGCGAAGAGGAAAACAAGAAAGTCATCAGTAAGGTAGATCGCCGGGGAGATCCGGCCCGACTGCTCAGCAGTCGGCCCGAATCTCGGGGACTACAGCCCGCGGGCGCGCCAGTGCGCCCCCGCGGAGAAGAAGGAAAGTTGATCGCTGGAGAGATCCAGCCCGACTGCTCAGCAGTCGGCCCGAATCTCGGGGACTACTGCCCGCGGGTGCGCCAGCGCGCCGCCGCAAAGAAGGAAGAAATAACTCACCTCAGCTTTCCGTCAGGTCAGCGGTCCGCTTATTCAGCTCCTCGACGTTGCGGTTGAAGGCTGTGGCCCGGAGATTATGATATTCCTGCAAAAAGCCGGCAAAGGCAAAAGTTAGTACTCGGAGCTCACCAAAGGGAGTTCCGAACCGCCTGCTCAGCAGCCGGCCCAGAACTCGGGGACTACACCCAGTGGGTGCGCTGGCGCGCCCCCACAGAGAAAGACAGAAATTAAAAAAGAGAAAGGAAACGTACCCGGACGGTTGTTCGCACAGCCAGATGCGCTCTGGTGCAGAGTTGGAGGGCATCGCTCTCCGTGCGCAGCTTTGACTGGACGTCCAGGAGGGCCTGATTCAGCGGGCCGGTGCCGCCTCCGCGCAACCAGCCGGTGGGCGCGGCACTGGAGGCCTCGACGTCCAGATTCGCCGAGCTGGCTGTGCCAGTCTCCCGAGCTCGCGGCGCCGAGCTCGTCCTCTCAAGCCGGCGGCGTGCAGGAACGGCAACTTGAAGAAGCAGCCGTGCCTCGGCATCGTCCGTAGTCGGAGGATCCTGCAGGTCCACCGGCTGCTTGCCATGCGGCCTCCTAGACGGAGGCGAAGGTGGCGGAGGCGGCGCGTGGGTGTCCGAGCCTGAAACGTCGCCGCCCTCCTCCACGAGAGGGTTCTCGGTGCCGACCTCTCCGGTCTTCCCCGTGAACTCCGGAGCCGGCGGCACCGACGACAATGGAGGGACGAGCATCGCCGATCGGCGACACGCGACCTCCTCAGCGCGCAGTTTTGTCGCGGCGGCAGTCTAGGCCTCCTCCAGTCTCCTCTGGGCATTGGCGGCCGCCTTCTCAGCCTCCGCCTTCTCCAGGCGGCCGGCCTCCTCTTCATCGCGCTTCTCCCGCGCATTCCGTTCCGTCGCCTCCCGAAGGTCGGCGGCGGGATCGACCCGCTGAGTGTTGGCGGATGTCTCTACCGACCCCATGACAGAGGGGACGACGGCTCTCTCAAGGGAGAGAGGAGCTCTGGAGAAGACCGGAGGGAAAAATCAAAGAAGACTCGGATAAGATCCAACAAAGAAAACGAAAGAGTGAAAAAGACTTACGCGGAAACTAGCGGCGGCCTTCTCACTTCCCTTCGGAAGGGGTTGGCCTTCGCGGCCGCCTCCTCCCGCTTGGTCGCGGCGGCCGCCCCCTTGAACTTCTTCTGTTTGCCGCCGGGCGCGCTCGGCCCAGCGTGACGCCTCTTCGCACCGACTTGGCCGGAGGGGCCGGCCCTCGGCTGGCGGCACGGGACGACTTCCACGTCGGCGTCGTCCTCGGGCCAGTCGGCGAAGGTGGCCGACGGCCTGAGGCTGCCGTCCGCCCCCTCTCCACCGCCTTCGGTGTCGGCCTCCAGCGCCGCCGCCCCCAAGTCAGGGTCGTCGACATCACTGTCCTCGCGATTTGGGACGTAGTCGCGGGGCTCTCTCATGGCGCCGGCTGCGAGCGCTGTGAGGGGATTCTGCCCAGAAGAAACCAACGATGATGATTAGAGGCCGGAGTCGGCTGGAAAGAGGATCAAGCTACAGAAGGATGCGACTTACCATTGGAGGGGGGTTGTCGCGCGAGTACGGCTCCTTGCTAAACTGCCAGTTCTACGTGAACTCGCAGTGCGCGATGTGGTTCACCAAGTTCGCCACCTCCCCGTGGGGCATTTCCTTGGTGCACAGCCAGCTCGGATCGTGGCGGCCGCTCATCAGACAGATGAGGTGAGGCCGGCCCTGGAGCGGGAGGACTCGGTGCGCCACGAAGGCGGCTAGAAGATCGGATCCGACGAGGCCCTCCGACTGCAGCAGAACTCGGAGTCGCGCCACGGAGCCGGCTCCGGAGGGGGACAGCGACTTGGACCGGTGGGACCAACTAGAAAGCCTGCCAGTCAGAGGCTCGGGGTCGAAGGGCGGCAAATTGACCCAGTCGCCGTCGGTGGAGACGTTCTTCACGTAGAAGTAAGATCGCTGCCACATCTTCACCAACTTCACCAACGAGATGGGAGGGAAAGGGTTGTCGGCCGTCGAGCGCTGCACCGCGATGTAGGTGCTGCACTGAGCCGGCGTGCCGGCGGCCTGAGTACCGAGCTTCGAAGAGAAAAATTCTCCCCACAGCTCGAGGGTGGGGAGAACGCCGAGGTAGCCTTCGCACAGAGTGGCGAAGGCGGAAAGCAGCACCACCGCGTTTGGGGTGAGGTGGTGCGACTGAAGATTATGGAACTCCAGAAACGAGCGGAAGAACTTGCTCGCCGGCAGCCCCAGCCCGCGCATTAGGTGCGAGCGGAAGACGACTCGCTCGCCCTCCTCCGGCGCGGGCCGGTTCTCTCCCGCCGGCGCGGGACGGGCGTGCACTAGGTCCGCGCTCGGTAGACGGCGGGTTTGGCGGAGAAACTCAATGTGGTCCGCCTCCACGTCCGAGCCATCCCATACGCCGGAGCGCGAGGTGGGGGGCGCGGCGGAGGAAGAGCTCATCGCCGACGAGAGAGGATGCTTCGGCTCGCGGAGGAAGAAGAGAAGGCAGGAGAGCGGGGGAGAGGGTGTGCGCGCAGTGCCGCCCCACTCCTCCCCTCCTATTTATAGCCCTACGGGCTGAGGAGCCGAGGCGGCGGGCGTGGGATTAACTGTGCCCGAAGCCCCACGCCGCCCACGATCTACCCCACGAAGTTACTGCGCGCAGTAACAACGTGGGATGCCAACCGTCCGCAGCCGCAGCGGATCCGCTCGGAAGCCGAGGCGCGGTAATGGCGGGCCCCATCTGGCGGCCTATCCTGTCGTGCGCGTGGGTGGGCAGACTATCCTCCCCACGTGGCGCCACGCGATAGGACCGTCTCGATGGCGGTAGGGAAGCGTATCCGGTACGCCGCTTGTTTTCCTGCCGCGACTTACGAATAATGGCCCCTCGTTGAACAAATCCGACTTCGGCGAGTCGGCCCGAAGAAACAGCGGCCAAGTCTCAGAATCGGCACTGGGAAGATTGAAACTGTTGAAGCCCCACGAGGCGGCGCCCACAGGGCTTCACCAGCTTCGGGGACTATTGTCGGAGTAATGGGCTACGGGTAGGCCGACCCGGGATCCATGATCTTTCAAGACATCGGGACAGGCCGCGCCCCTCTGGCCGAGTCCCAGCCGGCGATCTTCGGAGAGGCCGAGTCCCAGAGGGCGATCCTCCGAAAAGCCGAGTCCCAGACGATGACTTTAAAGCAAGCCGACTCCCGACTTGCGACCTCCAGGAGTGCCGACTATGGGAGTCGGCCCGCGACATTTCACAAAGACCGATGCAGGGCACGGCCCCGACGTGGCCTTCCCTTCCTGCCTACGAGGGGTTGGCATGGCTACAGTGAGCCGTATCGCTGGGAGATCTCCGGCGAGGCGCGGCACTGTTGCCATGCCTCCCGTGACCTCAGCCACAGTGCGTGAAGCACTGTGCCCACGACGCCGGCCTGTACGGTCCAGAGATCGCAGGGCCACCCGTCGGTGGGTGGATCAGAGACGGCCAGAGCGCCAGAAGACGGCCCTAAGGGAGTCGGCCTCCACAGAGTCGGCCGTCTCCCCGCCAGGGCCCCGCAAGGCATAAACAAGATTGGATGGGGAGTGGCGACAGTGATCGCCTGACAGACGGCAGCACTGTTGCCACGACCCAATGACCAAGCCTGCGTCATCAGGAGTGCTGCACAGTGTTCGGCTTGTCCGCGGGACCCACCAGTCGGCGGGCCCCAGAAACCGGCAGGAAGGACGGCGGCATGAGAGACAGACGGCTGGGGGCCACGCCCAGTCAGATTACTATTGTACCCCCGGGGGGTAGGCCTATATAAACCCCCCGGGGCACCCATGCAAAGGGTTCAGCCTTTGATAGAGTTAGACACATAGACAGGGGAGAAGAGAGCCAGTTGAGCTCCCTCTTGCCTCCCGAAACAGCTCTAGGAGCGCCATTGTAGCCACTTTGCCATAGTGACCATGCGGAGACCCCGCAGAGCAGCAGTAGGGGTGTTATCTCCCCAGAGAGCCCCGAAGCTGGGTAAGATTCGCCGGCGTGCATGTCTAAGCCTCATCCCGTTTCCAGGCACCGGCGACGTTCTACTCGCCCCCACCATGATAAGCCGTCCTTTGGCATATGTCGCACCCAACCCCCGACAATGAGAAGTTTTATGAGTTGAGCTATTGTTATGATATATAATGATGCTGGAAAAGGTGACTGAAATTATCATTGATCAAACTTGTGCACTTGCTAGCATTAACACTACATAAATTATTTCTTTTATCATCTACCTACTCGAGGAGGAGCAGTAATTAAGCTTGGGGATGCTGATAAGTCTCCAACGTATCTATAATATGAAGTATTCATGCCATATTTACAATATTTTTACACGATTTTGGTATGATTTGATTAGAACGAACCAGACTGATGCTATTTTCAGCAGAACTACCGTGTTGTTGTTTCTGTGCAGAACTAAAAGTTCTCGCAATGCGCTGAAAATCAATGGAGAATATTTTTGGAAAATATAAAAAATACTGGAAAGAAAAGCTACCGGAGGGGAGTCCCGAGGCCACCACAAGGGTGGGGGCGCCCCCCCCCAAGGGCGCGCCCTCCTATCTTGTGGACTCCCCATGGCCCCCCTTGACTTGTCCCCGACGCCAAACACTCCTATAAATTGAGGAAACTCCAGAACCAAACCTAAATTGGGAGTTCCACCGCCGTAAACCTCTGTAGCCATGAGAAATCAATCTAGGGCCTCTCTAGCACCCTGCTGGAGGGGGCCATCATCACTAGAGGCCATGTGGGAGGATCTCGGAGGGCCCATCATCGTCATGGAGGCCAAGGACCAGAGGGAGAACCTCTCCCCATCCAAGGGGGAGGCCGTGGAGGAGGAAGCATAAGGCGGAGAAGCTCTCCCCTCTCTCTCTGTGGCGCCAGAGTGCCATCGGGAGGGGAACCATTGCCGCGGTGATCGTCTTCATCAACATCACCATGTTCATCACCATCCTCGTCTCTTTTACGCAGTCCACTCTCCCGCACCCCGCTGTAATCCCTACTTGAACATGGTGCTTTATGCCACATATTATGATCCAATGATGTGTTGCCATCCTATGATGTTTTCATTAGGTTTCTTTTGACCTTTGTGTGATTGATGATATAGATGGGTTTGAGTTGTATGTTTTATTTTGGTGTTGTCCTATGATGCCTTCCGTGTCGCGCACACGTGAGGGATTCCCGTTGCAGGGTGTTGCAATATGTTCATGATTCACTTATAGTGGGTTTCTTGAGTGATAGAAGCATAAACCCGAGTAAGGGGGTTGTTGCGTATGGGGAAAAGGGGACTTGATACTTTAATGCTATGGTTGGGTTTTACCTTAATGAACTTTAGTAGTTGTGGATGCTTGCTAGAGTTCCAATCATAAGTGCATATGATCCAAGAAGAGAAAGTATGTTAGCTTATGCCTCTCCCTAATATGAAATTGCAATCGTGATTACCGATCTTATTGACTATTGCCTAGGACAATTCCGTACACCGACCCATCATTATTCCACACTCGCTATTTATAATACTTAAGTAATATATTCTAACTTTATGATAACATCACCTACTTTTATAGTTTAGCTCTCCAATACCATGCAAAGTTATCCTCCTCATACCCACAACATAGTTTTATTCCTCGTTTCTAGTTGGAAGCAAACATTCGGTGTCGTACCAATGGCAGATAGGACTTGAGAGGATATTGAACTTACCTTTAGCTCGCTGTGGGTTCAACACTCCATATTTATCACTTCTACCTTTGGAAATTGCTACGATGATTCCCTGCACTTGGGGATTATCACTTAGCATGCGATCGTTGGATCTCAGATGCAAGGGATGTCAGCAGCCCGTATCATGGTTGCACCTACCACGACCGTCGCCTCGCTCACGCGGTCGCGCCCTTGGATATTTCATGCAGCTATAAATGAGCTTTTTTTTGCATACTTGGCATGCATGAAACTACTTCCTCCATCCAGGTGCGTTAGGCTATCTGAGGTTGGCATGTCATACATAGTCATCACTTAGTCACTCAAAGAACAAGGTTAGTTGTAAGCTTGGCTGTATGAGTAATTTTTTTACTTCTCTCTGTCTCTTTCTTCGTACTCCCTCCGTTACAATTTACAAGTCCTACGCGTATAACTAGGTTGTCAATTTTATCATCGTAATATAAACTATATAACACAAAAATTATACCGTTTGAAAATAGAACATCTGAAGTTTATAATGGCATGTTGTTTGTAATACTATATATGACTTCTATTAGGTTGGTCAAGTTGAGAGAGAGGGAGTAGTATTTATCGCATTTGCCAAAAGGAGTAAGGAGTATAGTACTTGGCAAATATACCATGGAGGTGGTCAGGAATCGGGAGACTCACGCCGGTCATAGTGCCCCAGTTAAAATGATAATGGCAAGTCAAATCACAGGACCTCACCTGTCTAGCAGTAACTCGCTGTCAAATCACACAGCCCTACGTTTGCAGCAGCCTACTCCCTCATCTTCACGCCTCTCTGTCGAACCAACTAGGCGGAACTGCCCCACCTACCACGTGGGAAAAGCCCTGCCCTCGGCTTTTTGATATAATTTTGTATCCATGGATTGCGCCATGGAGCAAAGCCTCAAGAAAACAGTGGTACACATGTATACAACACACTTGCCGCGTTTGCGTGGCATCCCAGATGGTCGGTCGGTCTGGCACGCCGCTCTCCGAATGAAACGCGTGTCATATTGCGTTTGCACACACATGTGGGACCACAATTGAGAACCGACCATAGGCAGACTCCACGGCCCTGCAAGTCGGCTGAGTTAATAGAAGAGAGAGACGAGTGATAGTACTGGAGCAGTGTTGTACAGACGTCGGTGCCTGGATGATCCCTGCATGACATGGAAGATCAGTTCGTCCATGCATGTGACCAGAGTCCAGCAGACGGCTGGATTGGCTATCGTCTACATATCATGCAGGCTGTGTTGTACAGGGCTGTAGTTCTGACGAGAAATCCAAAAAAGGTTTCTTGTCATCTCGCAATATTAGCTGTCATGTGCTTCGAATCACTGCGAGGGTTAAACAGCGACAATTGAGTTCCTCCAAGGTGCTGGTCATTGGGGGCACATGCACAAGACTACTCGGCTACCATCTAGGTGAAGCTAGCTATGTTAATTAGGAAATCTATTGATGGAACCCTTTTCTACGAGTTTATCTTTAATTTGAGCTTTGATCCTCGTCTAGTTTGTCCGTCGGGATTCATGTTGTCTCCTTTGGGCAGTGAGGTTATGTCACGCCCAATATGCGATACTATCCAAAAGAGACTCGAAGGTCCCACCAAGGATAGAACCGCATATTGAAACGCTCTTGCAAGGTGGATATCATTACATCAACATTACATAATAGATGGGGATACATACAAAAGGCATACAATGCCACATGAATACAACAACATCATACATAAGAGCATCATCCGACTACGGATGAAACAGAAACAGAAACTCAAACGACATCCACCCTGCTAGCCCAGGCTGCCGACCTGTAACCTATCCCCTGATCAAAGAAGAAGCAGAAGAAGAACTCCAAAACAAGTAAACATTGCTCTCGCGTCATGATCATCACTTTACCTGTACCTGCAACTGTTGTTGTAGTAATCTGTGAGCCACGAGGACTCAGCAATCCCATTACCATGGGTATCAAGACTAGCAAAGATTAATGGGAAAGGAAGAGGTAAAGTGGTGAGGTTGCAGCAGCGACTAAGCATGATATGGTGGCTAAGATACGCAAATGAGAGCGAGAAGAGAAGCAAGCGGAATGGTCATGAAGCTAGCAATGATCAAGAGGTGATCCTGAACTCCTACTTACGTCAAACATAACCCAAAACCGTGTTCACTTCCCGGACACCGCCGAAAAGAGACCATCACGGCTACACACACGGTTGATGCGTTTTAATTCATATCTGGTGTCAAGTTATCTACAATCGAACATTAACAAATTCCCATCTGCCACATAACCGCGGGCACGGCTCTCCAAAGTTTATACCCTGCAGGGGTGTCGCAACTTAGCCCATCACAAGCTCTCACGGTCGACGAAGGATATTCCTTCTCCCAGGAAGACCCAATCAGTCTCGGAATCCCGGCTTACAAGACATTTCGACAATGGTAAAACAAGACCAGCAAAACCGCCTGATGTGCCGACAAATCCCGATAGGAGCTGCACATATCTCGTTCTCAGGGCACACCAGATAAGCGAAGCGTACAGGTACCAACATAACCCAAGTTGCCAAGGGACGGTCCCGCACGGTGCTCTAGTTTGGACCAACACTCGGAGGAGCACTGGCCCCGGGGGGGGGGGGGGGGGGGTGGGGTAAATAAAGATGACCCTCGGGCTCCGGAAACCCAAGGGAAAAAGACTAGGTGAGGCAAATTGTAAAACCAAGGTTGGGCCTTGCTGGAGGAGTTTTATTCAAAGCGAACTGTCAAGGGGGTCCCATAAATCACCCAACCGTGTAAGGAACACAAAATCAAGGAACATAACACCGGTATGACGGAAACTAGGGCGACAAGAGTGGAACAAAACACCAGGCATAAGGCCGAGCCATCCACCCTTTACCAAGTATATAGATGCATTAATTAAATAAGAGATATTGTGATATCCCAACATAATCCTGTCCACCATGGAGCAATCTTCAACTTCACCTGCAACTAACAATGCTATAAGAGGGGATGAGCAAAGCGGTAACATAGCCAAGCAACGGGTTGCTAGGAAGGGTGAAAAAGGTTAGAGGCTGACATGGCAATTTGGGAGGCTTGATCAACAAGAGATAGGTAGCGCAGCATAGCGATAGAACAAAACAACTAGCATAGCAATGATAGTAGTGAGATCCAAGGTGACGGTCATCTTGCCTGAAATCCCGCTAGGAAGAAGAACGAGTCCATGAAGAAGACGAACGGACGTAGTCGAACGAATCCTCACAACTCCGGAACGAAACTGAAGCTAACGAGAGAAGCAAACCGGAAAGAAACAAACAACATGGTAAATGCACAAACATAAACATGGCATGATGCACAAACAAGTATGATGCATGACCGGTTTAATGAGGCATTGTAGCGACCCGACCTCAGATGGTCAAGTCTCTGTGCTCAGGTGTCATCCCTGGATCAGTAATGCTGACACCACATAGTACTTCGAAGGATTTATAACAGAGTAGCAATCACACACTTATTACATCGATGTCCCAAAAGAGGACTTATTACAATAAATATGGCTTAAGGCCATCTAATAACGATAACAGCGGAAGACTTGGAAGATAAGTGAGTCCATCAACTCCAATGGCATCACTGAGTATAGAACCACGACCTAAAAGCACCTTACTCGTCGTCTGAAAAGTCTGCAACATGAAAGTTGCAGCCCGAAAACGGGTCAGCACATGAAATATGCTGGCAATGTAACACATAGAGAATAATGAATGATAAGCCTATACTATATGCATATATGGCTGGTGGAAAAGCTCTATGGTTACAGTTTTTGCATAAAGCCAATTTTTCCCTACTGCAAAGGAATAAATTTATTTAACTATCATGGTGGTTGTTAAACATTGAGAATGGTTGACAGCATCCTCAATCCCAATTAAAAAGTAATCATTATCAAACCCAACAATATTAAATTAGAGTAACATGTTGAGATTCACATGATATTCAAGTACTAGATACTCAAGATGTCCATAGCCGGGGACACGGCTAATCATGATTAGTTTGTACATTCTGCAGAGGTTTGCGCACTTTTCCCCACAAGACTCGATCGCCTCCGTTTGGTTTCTCGCACTTCATGGTGTTTGAGAAACGGATGACCGAGACATAGTCTTTCAGAAGCGCTAGCACCTTACGATGGGTAGACCCGTACACCTACATCCCCTACATCAGCTAGTCTACCACTATAAGAGTTCGCACGACTTAGTCAACTATGCCAGAGCCCATGATGGCTTGTGGCTGCACACGGAAGTTACTAGCATGAATTATCTTATGATCCCTTTGAGCCTGGGTGGCGGTCCAAAAGAAAAACAGGCAAGTCCTGGAAACTCCAGGTGCCTCAATCCACCCAGATGTGTATTTAAGTTGCCACCTTAGATAAACCATTAATTAACAAACTCACATCTATCATGGATATCACTCACCCAATCCACGTCTACTAGCATAGCATGGCATAATAAGCAAACGTAGAAGTAACTCCCAAAGGTTTCATAAGTAAAATAGGTAATAGGTACTACCTCATCTACTTCCCATCCCACAATTTAATTAGATCCTAATTATGCAATATTTGAGGATTGATCTAATGCATAAAAACTGGGTAGTAGAAAAAGTATGATCAAGTGTTACTTGCCTTGCTGATGATCCGCGAAACCTAGAGATTCGAAGTAACAAGCGGCGCACTCCGGGTGATCTATCGCAGACAAACAACAAGCATACAATAAGTACTCATCTAATGCACAGGTAAATCTCGAATAAAAGATCTAACCAGAAAGTTCAACTTAAGAACCCTAGTTGCAAAAAGAATCAAATCAAAATAAAGCAACGAAAGTCAAACGGCGAAAGAAAACACTTCGGTTCTAGCAAGTTGAAAACTAGGTCAAATTTTATAGTAGCAAAACTTAGTTCAAGTTGATTAGTCGGAATGCGGTTTCGAAACGAAACTCCAGGCTCTTGAAGCACCTGATTCCGATAAACGAGCGAGAAGGTAAACTAGAACGAAGATCGGATCTGAAATCGCGATCAGAAAATAGCGGAATAAATCCGATTAAAAGAGAAACGACGAACGGTTAAACGAACAGACGTTCGTTAACCGGGGATAACCGGTGATCACGTTCGTTAAGATGAACGGTCCGGCGAACGTTCGCTAAACAACAAACCAGAAAAAAAACTGATCTAGGGTTTCGAAAAAAAACTGAAACGACGAAAAAGAATACCGGAATGGTTTTTTTTATAAAAAACTGAACCGAGGGGGAGGGTGGCGCGGCGCGGCTACCTCGACGAGGCGGGGCTCCGGCGGGGTGGAGGCTAGGCGGCGGGGCGACGGCGACGCGGCGGCGGCGGCGGCGGCTGCTGGGCTGCGCTGCTGCTGCTGCTGCGGGGTGCGGCGGCTTGGGAGGAGGGGGGGGTTGGGGAGTATATATAGGAGGGGGGGTGTTGCTTGGGAGAGGAGGCAAGCAAAGGCGGCGGCGGCGGCGGCGCGGAGTCCGAGCCGGACTCGGCTGGCGGCGGCGGCGCTGCGCGCGCGTGCGGGAGGGCGGGGCGCTGGGCCGGCTGGCTGGGGCCTTGGCCCGGTCGGCGCTGCGGGTTTTTTTATACATAAATAACGCGCGTAGAAAAATGAAGAAAATAAAATCTAAACGAACTCCAAAAATTACAAAGTAAATTTTCCCCGACTCCTAAAAATGAGTCAAACAAAATGAACATTTACTCGGGGCCTAAATGCAATTTTTGAAAACACGCATTTTTCCCTAAGGCAAATAAACTCCGAGAAAATCCAAAATTTGATTTATTTATTAAATCTTCATTTTTCCTAAATTTTGGGAAAGTCATATTATTCCCTCTCATATTTTTGATATTCTGAAATTATTTGAAGATGAATTAAATAAGATCAAATGATCCTCTTTTCATAATTCGAGAGAACTCAAATATGAAAAATTCGAAATCTCCAACTCTCTTCGAGGGTTATTGAGTTGCGTGAAATTTCTAGGATCGACAAATGCAAGAAAATATGTAATGCATGATGATCTAATGTATAACATTCCAAATTGAAAATTTGGGATGTTACAAACCTACCCCCCTTAAGATGAATCTCGCCCTCGAGATTTGGGTTGGCTAGAAAATAGGTGAGGGTGATCCTTGAGCAAATCTTCTTCTCTCTCCCAGGTGGCTTCATCCTCCGAGTGGTGGCTCCACTGAACCTTGCAAAACTTGATAACCTTGCTGCGAGTAACCCTGCTAGCGTATTCGAGAATCTTGATGGGTTTTTCCTCATATGTTAAATCATCCTTCAACTGAATTGCATCCAGTGGCACTGTATCTCTTAGCAGTACCTCTGCCATCTCGGCGTGACATTTCTTCAGCTGAGAAACATGGAATACGTCATGAACTCCTGACAGTCCCTCAGGTAATTCCAACTTATAAGCGACTTCTCCCATGCGTTGCAAGATCCTATACGGTCCAACGAAACGTGGTGCTAATTTTCCTTTAATTCCAAAACACTTAACTCCTCGAAGTGGGGATACTCTAAGATAAACTCTGTCTCCAACTTCATATTCTATCTCCTTGCGTTTTGAATCCGCATAGCTTTTCTGTCTGGACTGGGCTACCTTGAGCCTATCGCGAATTAACTTAACTTTCTGTTCAGACTACTTAATCAAATCTGGTCCAAACAACTGACGGTCTCCAACTTCGTCCCATGACAACAGTGTCCTGCACCTCCTTCCGTATAAAGCTTCGAAAGGTGCCATCTTCAAGCTGGTTTGGTAACTGTTGTTATAAGAAAACTCTGCGTACGGCAAGTTATCGTCCCAACTAGATCCATAATCTAGTGCACAAGCTCTCAGCATATCTTCAAAAATCTGATTGACTCTCTCAGTCTGTCCATCTGTCTGTGGGTGAAAAGCTGTACTGAATTCTAGCCTGGTTCCCAATGTTTCTTGCAACTGATTCCAAAACTTTGAGGTAAATTGGGTTCCTCTATCTGATATGATACTCCTCGGAACTCCGTGCAAACACACAATTCTGGTCATGTATATCTTTGCCAACTTAGCACTGCTATAGGTAGTCTTGACTGGAATGAAATGAGCTACCTTCGTCAAGCGGTCGGCTATAACCCAAATTGAGTCATAGCCTGAACGAGTCTTTGGCAAACCCGCGATGAAATCCATGCCTAATTTATCCCACTTCCACTCGGGTATCGGCAATGGTTGCAACAATCCTGCTGGCTTCTGATGTTCTGCCTTCACTCTCTGACATACATCACAAACTGCTACATACTCCGCAATATCCTTCTTCATTCCGGTCCACCAGAACGTTTCCTTCAAATCCAAATACATCTTGGTATTTCCTGGGTGAATCGAGTAGGGTGAATCATGTGCCTCTTGCAGAATCAACTTTCTGATCTCCGGGTCATTTGGCACATAAACACGGTCCTCAAACCATAGGGTATCGTGCTCATCCTCACGAAATCCCTTTGCTTTTCCTTCGCTCATTTTCTTCTTTATATCCGCAATCTCCTTGTCATTTTTCTGAGCTTCTCTGATTTTATCCATCAAGGTTGACTGAATCTCCAATGCTGCTACATAGCCTCTTGGAACTATTTCCAAACATAGCTCACGAAGATCTTCCGCTAACTCCTTTGGTATTTCTCCAGTCAATAGTGTATTGACATGGCTCTTACGGCTCAATGCGTCAGCTACTACATTAGCCTTTCCGGGATGGTAATGCAATCTCATATCATAATCCTTGATGAGCTCCAAGCATCTCCTTTGTCTAAGGTTTAACTCCTTCTGCGTAAAATGTACTTCAAACTCTTGTGATCCTTGTACACCACACAATGATTTCCAATAAGGAAATGTCTCCATGTCTTCAATGCATGCACTACGGCTGCTAACTCCAAATCATGCGTGGCATAATTTAATTCGTGAGGTTTCAGTTGTCGTGAAGCATACGAAACAACTCTTCCTTCCTGCATAAGCACTGCTCCAAGTCCTCGACGTGAAGCGTCGCAATACACCTCATAATCCTTGGTCTGATCTGGCAAAATTAACACTGGTGAGGTAACCAATCTTTTCTTCAATTCCTAAAAACTTGCCTCACAATCCTCAGTCCAATTGAACTTGGTATCCTTTTTCAGCAACTCCGTCATAGGTTTTGCAATCCTTGTGAAATTCTCAATGAATCTTCAGTAGTATCCTGCGAGTCCAAGAAAAAACTCCGGATCTCTCCAACTGTCGTTGGTGCTTCCCATTCGGTTACGGTCTCAACCTTTGTGGGGTCAACTTCTATCCCTTCTCCGGATATAACATGTCCAAGAAATCCAACTTCCTTTAGCCAAAACTCACATTTGCTGAACTTGGCATATAACTGATGCTCCCTTAGTTTCTCCAAAACCAATCGCAAATGTTCCTTATGTTCCTCTTCATTCTTTGATTAAACCAAAATATCATCAATGAACACCACGACGAACTTATCCAAAAACTCCATAAACACTTTGTTCATTAGGTTCATGAAATAGGCAGGTGCGTTAGTCAGTCCAAATGACATAACGGTATACTCATACAGTCCATATCTTGTGGTGAACGCTGTCTTAGGTATGTCCTGCTCTCGAATCTTCAACTGATGGTACCCTGATCGCAAATCGATCTTGGAAAACACTTTAGCTCCTTGCAAACGATCAAACAGATCATTTATCATTGGTAGTGGGTACTTGTTCTTGATTGTTACTTCATTCAATCCACGATAATCAACAACCATCCTTAACGATCCATCCTTCTTCTCCACTAAAAGTACGGGTGATCCCCAAGGCAAAGAACTTGGGCGTATATAACCTTTATCCAATAGCTCCTTAATCTGCTTCTTGATTTCCGCCGAATCCTGTGCGGGCATCCTGTATGGTCGCTTCGATATTGGGCTTGTACCTGGCAAAAGCTCAATCAAAAACTCAATGTCTCTATCTGGTGGCATTCCTGGAAATTCCTCAGGAAATACATCAGGGTAATCCTTCACCACTGGTACCTCTTCCTGCACAACTCCTGATAAGGAATTTACTTGATTCCTATTTGGTCCATGTCATGATACATATTTAATCCTTCTTCCTTCTGGCGTCGTGAGCAAAATCATCTTACTTGCGCAATCGATGTTTCCTCCATACATCGACAGCCAATCCATACCGAGAATCACATCCAAACCTTGGGATTCCAGTATGATCAAATCCGCCGGGAATACATGCCTTCCTATACTCAATGGCACTTGAAAACATCCTTGTCTGGCCATGTACACTGCTCCTGGTGAGCTTACTAGCATAGGGGTTATAAGAATCTTAGTGGGCAGGCTATACTTTTCTACAAATCCCCTTGATATGTATGAATGCGATGCACCTGTATCGAAAAGAACAAGTGCAGTAAATGACTTAACCAAAAACTTACCGATTACTGCATCGGGCTGAGCTTCAACCTCCTCCACATCAATGTGGTTCACCTGTCCCCTGTTGAAATGGTTTGGCTTCTTTCTAGAGCTTCCATTTCCACCTTGGCCTCCGGGACATTCATTTGCATAATGTCCTGTCTTGGAACACTTGTAACAGGTGACATGGCTCAGGTCTTTCTTGGATGGGGTTGATGGTGTGGTCCGGTTCTGGCCGTTGCTTCCTCCATTCCCATTACCATTCTTGTGGCCATTATGGTTGTGCGAACTACCTCCTCCATGGGTATGCTGAAACTGAACTCCCTGTTTAGGGGTATAACGGGGCTTCTGCTGGGCTCCAGAGTTATACTTCCCCTGCCCATACTTCCTCTTGCGGTTCTCAATCTGCTGCTGCTTCCCTTCAATCATGATGGCGCGGTCTACCAACTCCTGGTAGTTATTGAATCTTGCTACCATCAACTGCATGCTTAACTCATCATTCAGTCCTTCCAGAAACTTCTACTGCTTAGCTGCGTCTATAGCAACGTCATCTGGGGCATAACGTGCTAACTTACTAAAATCATCCACATACTGGCCAACAGTCCTTCCTCCTTGGCGTAAGTTGCGAAACTCACGCTTCTTCATGGCCATAGCTCCTGCTAAAACATGGGCAGTACGGAAAGCTTGCTGAAACAGATCCCATGTGACAGTGTCTACAGGGTAAGTGGCTGTGAAATTCTCCCACCATGCTGCTGCGGGTCCGTCAAGCTGATGTGCAGCAAACTTTACCTTCTCACCATCTGTACATCGTGCAGTGGTCAACTCCCTTCCTATCTTGCGGAGCCAATCATCTGCTACAATCGGCTCGGTGCTACTAGAATACACCGGCGGATTCAGCCTAAGGAAACGAGTCAAGTGATCCGCAGGTGGTGGTGGTGGTGGGTTGTTGTTGTTGTTTCCTTGGTTCTGTACCAATGTTTGAATCAAGGTATTCTGCTGCTGAATCAACTGAGTGATCTCTGGCGGGAAAACAAACTCAGGGTCGCATCTCGGAGGCATCTGAAGGGTTTAGAAAAGACGAGAAATTAAGAATAGAGTGAGGTCTAAGGAGAAAACACTACCCAACTGCTCATGAGACAAATGCACACAAAATCACTTCATTCATTTCAAGCAAAGGGCATACAACGGTCTAACTATCGCAAAAGTGCTTGAACTATAATGTTTACATGGAGGGAATACTACTAATGTATGGGGGTCATCTATTAATTTGAACCGGTGGAAGACTCCATGATGTCTGCTCCAGCTTCGTCTTCAAAGTCGGGTTCACTTGGATCCGAATCGGTGTCGTCGATGATAATGTAGTTGCTCGGACAGTCGACGTACTTGTCTTCATTCTTGAGCGCTAATTTCTTCTTGAGTTCTTCAATCTCATGCTTAAGATCGGTATTGTGCCTTACTACAGCTACGATCTCGTCCATGTAGTCCTTGCGTGTAGACTTCAGCTCTCCTTCAAGTTCGATGATCCTTCCCTTCGCATTCTTCAACTCTATCATATCATTGCACATCTGGTTCTCCTGGCGTCGAATGTGCTGGTTTAGCTCTTGGATGAAAGCTGCAATGGATCTATCCTTCTTGGTGCTGACTATCTCCCATTGTTCATCTCGGCGTCCGCAAATCTGGTAGATAGTGTCCTTGAGGTCTTCTTGATAAACTTCTCCAATGCGTCCCATGGTGATATGAGCTGCCATGCTCTTTCCCAGACTCCAGGTTGGTGCACTGAAAACACTATCTATGGGCTTGGTGATTGTGGCAAATGTCCTTCCCGGAACATGAGCTTGAATCTTCCAGCGCTCCTCTTCAGGCAGAGTGGCGTTGAAAGTCCCGGTGAAGCTTGGTAGTCCAATGTTCAGGTACTTGGCGACTTCCTTCAAGTGGAATCCAAAAGGTGTGCCTTCATCTGGTTGAGCGTACTTGATCTTTGCATCCGTCATCCTAAAAGAGTAGAAAAGATGAGGAGTTAGAAAATGAGAAGAGAATAGTGATCTATGGCTTTAACTTAGTGGTCGTGTCCTACAGTCAGTGTGTTCTCTGATACCATCTCTGTAGTGACCCGACCTCAGATGGTCAAGTCTCTGTGCTCAGGTGTCATCCCTGGATCAGTAATGCTGACACCACACAATACTTCGAAGGATTTATAACAGAGTAGCAATCACACACTTATTACATCGATGTCCCAAAAGAGGACTTATTACAATAAATATGGCTTAAGGCCATCTAATAACGATAACAGCGGAAGACTTGGAAGATAAGTGAGTCCATCAACTGCAACGGCATCACTGAGTATAGAACCACGACCTAAAAGCACCTTACTCGTCGTCTGAAAAGTCTGCAACATGAAAGTTGCAGCCCGAAAACGGGTCTACCCATCGTAAGGTGCTAGTGCTTCTGAAAGACTATGTCTCGGTCATCCGTTTCTCAAACACCATGAAGTGCGAGAAACCAAACGGAGGCGATCGAGTCTTGTGGGGAAAAGTGCGCAAACCTCTGCAGAGTGTACAAACTAATCATGATTAGCCGTGTCCCCGGTTATGGACATCTTGAGTATCTAGTACTTGAATATCATGTGAATCTCAACATGTTACTCTAATTTAATATTGTTGGGTTTGATAATGATTACTTTTTAATTGGGATTGAGGATGCTGTCAACCATTCTCAATGTTCAACAACCACCATGATAGTTAAATAAATTTATTCCTTTGCAGTAGGGAAAAATTGGCTTTATGCAAAAACGGTAACCATAGAGCTTTTCCACCGGCCATATATGCATATAGTATAGGCTTATCATTCATTATTCTCTATGTGTTACATTGCCAGCATATTCCATGTGCTGACCCGTTTTCGGGCTGCAACTTTCATGTTGCATACTTTTCAGACGACGAGTAAGGTGCTTTTAGGTCGTGGTTCTATACTCAGTGATGCCGTTGGAGTTGATGGACTCACTTATCTTCCAAGTCTTCCGCTGTTATCGTTATTAGATGGCCTTAAGCCATATTTATTGTAATAAGTCCTCTTTTGGAACATCGATGTAATAAGTGTGTGATTGCTACTCTGTTATAAATCCTTCGAAGTACTGTGTGGTGTCAGCATTACTTATCCAGGGATGACACCTGAGCACAGAGACTTGACCATCTGAGGTCGGGTCGCTACAGGCATGGCATGGCAAAGTGCAACAAACAGTACTACAAGTTAAGTGGAGCTCAATATGCAACGAGTTGCATATTGACAAAACACCACATGCAATTATTTAGTTTGATCTTATTATAAGCTACTCAACAATATTAAATGTTGTTAAACATGGCAAGAGGTGAAGCATATGAAAACTACCTATCTAGGCAAGTTTAAATGAGGCCGGAAATAACAAACAACAATTCCGGAAAATCCACATGTCCATATTTTGAATTTGGTACTGTTCTGCCCTAAAACATATTTTTATTGTTGTTAAACAGGAAAATAAAGTTCACCATGTTAATCTATGCATTTTTTCTACCCCATTTGCATATAAAGTTTATTAAATTTGGAGCTACGGTTATTTAGCTATGAAATGATTCATTTTAACATGGCATTTATGCAAAATAAATGTAAACATCAACTTAAACACTTTTAACATGGATGAAAACAGCATATTATGAAACTAGATGAAATTCTAAGCATTTTGCATATGTGAAACATTTTAAACCGATGCACGGTTGTGGAGTTATTAAATGCATGAACATGAGGGTTTTTCTGTAAAACTACACTCTCTGGAATAATGTCTAAATTCACAAATGCTGAGGAAAAACAAGAACTGGGCCGAATCTGAGCAGGAAGCCCAACAAGGAAAAGGCCGAGGGGCTGCTCACCAAATGCCTCGGGCCAAATCGGTGAGGTGGGGACTGGGCCTCAGTCAACAGGCAAAGAGGAGGCGGCCCAGGCGCGTGGTGGCGCGGTCTACAGGTCGAGCGGGGCAGAGACGCGGTCAACGCACGCGCGATGCAGGGGAACTTGGCACGGCTCCGGCGAGGACGGACGAAGGGCGCCGGATCCAGGCGGCAAAGGAGGAACGGCGATGGCTCCACGGCTTGGCAGCGTCCAAGCGGCGACCAGAGGGGGCTTGAGCGAGTCGCGGTGGCCATGGCTCGGCTGGCGACGTGGCTGACGAGGAGGCATAGTGGCGCAAGTCTCGGCGGGCGACGCAGGTGGTCTCCGGCGAGGGCACCGGTGGCCGGGGACGGGGCCCTGCGGTGGGATCCGACCGGGAACGGGCAAGGGAGACGAAGGCCGACCGGGTCTGGTGGTGGAGACGAGGCCCCGACGGTAGCTCAATGCAGCAGCGGGGTTCGGACGGCCATGGCAGGACTCCTGCTGCTGTTGAACCATGAGAGGGAAAACGAGGTCAGGAGGGGGAGATAGATAGGAGGTGCGGCAAGAAGGGAAGGGGGGCGACGTAGCTTAGCTGCTGCTGGTGGTGGTAGACGCCAGGGACGACACGAGGTGGGAGACGGCAGGGAGCTCCTCTCCCTGGCTCACGACAAGGGGAATAGGGAGGTTTGCATGGTCTGTGGTGGCTGAATGGATCGACGCAGGAGGTTGCTTTGTCGGGAATTTAGGTGGGAAGTAAGGGATCTGGTAGCTGGTTGGCTCGAGGAAGAAGAGGGGATTTGGATTGGGGAAGCGGGCACTGATTGGATGGGGATGGATCCCGAGGTGGGAGATGAGTGTGGCGGCGCCGGGGACAAATCTCCTAGAATTTAGGGTTAGGCTAGACTAGGTATGGGGTTGATTTATATAGCGGGTGGTTTGTTTAGGGGCTATCTGGACCCTCTGGTTAGATCGTACGGTCAAGAATAAATATGCTAGAGAGTCCAAATAAGAAAACAGAGACGATTAATAGATGTTTGGGGATGATCCGGACTGATCGGTCACAACAGCCCGGTTCGGGTTCGGAGCAGTTTTCGGACACACCAAGAGAGGGGTCGGTGGTTGTGCAGATAGGTTAGGTTGTCTGACAAGAGGGAATCGAAAGCACGGTTGGTTTCGGAACGGTTAACGAACGCAAAAAGGGGAATGCAGCAACTACGAATGGATGCAAGTTTTAAAACATGACGACAATTGAGTGCCGATGGAAAGCAAATGATGCGATATGAATGCAACAAACAAACGAAACACATGACAACAACGAAAAACATGGAAGCCATCCGGAGCGTCGGTCTTGGGGCGTTACAACACTCCACCACTACAAGAGGATCTCGTCCCGAGTTCTAGGATGGCACCGGAGACAAACGGAAGAGGAAGAGGAGGTAAAACTAAGTTGCTTCTTCAACAAAAGAGTGAAACCAAAGAACCTCGGGAGGTTAAACAATTTAAAAAAAGAATACAGTGAAGATGCTCGAAGTTGGAAACACTCCTTTAGAAAAGAGGAACATGGAAAAACAAAGAGAACCAAGAGGTTGAGTGACAAGATCGATATTGGGCCTACTCTAGTTAAAACAAGATACAGAAGGAAGAAGAATGACATAATTTGAGCAGCACTCCGACTGAAAGGAGATGCAAACTTGATAAGATTGAAAGAACTTGAGGAGATGACACAACAATCCAGTTAATTGGATAAGCATGAAAAGAACACGATCCTCACAATTCCGAGATGATGATTGAAAAGAGCAACATCACAAAGCCTCCAGGAGAAAGAAAGAATGGAATGAAATGAACGGAGAGAAACAAGATCTTGAGAGAGCACGCTTGCAACAAATGCTAGAATGGAGTTGTTGGATTATCAACAATGAAAGGATAAGTTTGATGTGAGCTTATGGAAGACAACTCAAAATTATGAGGTGACAAACAACAACTAAAGGAAGCCATTGGTTTGAGTGAGAGCACCAAGGAGATGAAAAACTTCTTTCACCAAGAGGATAGGAGAAAACTTGGATCATTGATAAGCACCATAATAGCAACATTCCTTAGGGAAGGCTTTAGGTGAAACATGACACGAGATAAACCCAATGAAGAGATTGGTGGATTTAAAATAATCTCATTCTTGACAACATGTGAATCATGAAATGCGAACTCAAATTGTCAAGAATAACATAACACCACCTCAAATGATAAGGTAGAATGAATTGCACTTTAGAATGCAAGATGAAGAATGCTTGGGCTCCACAAAACAAAACATGTGTTGAACACCATGTTTATTTTAGAGTATAGCTTGGCGGATCTTAACTCCGAGAAAAATCTTGAAGAACAATTGAAGAATGAAAAGAATCCTTGACGAACCACCATGAAGAACCTCTTGGAAGATCTCCGAAAAAGAAAATGATTATGAAGAAGAATTGGAGGTTAAAGAGAACCAGAATTGAAGCCTTGCAATGATTTAGATGGAGCTTCGTGACGAGACATCCAAGAAAACTTGGAACTCTGGAAAAGAAAGGTGAGCAACTTGAATCGAGAATTGATACCACGAATGAACTCTCGAGGAAGGAATGAAATCACCTTGAGGAAACAAGAATAAGATTTACTATATGTTTATCCTTCATCAACTTAAATTGATGACAATACGGATTTAGCATACTACTTATTCTCATTGTAAAGGATTAAAGAGAGAGATATATCACGAAATTGGGATGGTCTTGAATGAACCACCAGTGGGATTTGGAAACAACGGATGAATTGATATGATAACAAAGGAAGTGAAATCTTGAACGAACCACCGTAAAAATTGGAAAAGAGAGTAGCAAGGGCACAATTCACCGGAAAGAATTTGAAAACGAATGAAGATACTTGAAGGGATTTAGATACATGAGAATGAAGAGAACATGAACTGATTAGAGGATATTTGAACGATTCACCGGTAAGATTTGGAGAATGATAGCTACACGCTGAGAATGAAGAATTATGACATGATGACCTTCGGAGGAAAGAAATGGAAACAACTCATGAAATGCTCCGAATGGGTAAAAGAATTGTTACAATCAAAAACAAGTACGAGAGGATGGCATCAAGCTTTAACTACACATCTTTGGAAGAATGGGTAAGGATTTAGGATGAACTCTTCTTCGGTCTTCAAAATCCAAGAATGACGAGGAGAAACACCACCCAATTGTTGAGACACTCTGAAATAAAGAAGAATAGAAATGATGAACCAACGATGAAAATATTCTGAAAGCGATCTTGGAGAAGGAATATGACTGATGAAAATCATTCTTACATCAACTTTGAAAAAGAATTATAGAATAGCTCTGGAAAAATAAAAGAGTTAGGTAAGATCCTGGGAAAAGACCTGTGGGTTAGGGCCCACTCGAAAGAAACATTGTTGAAGGATTGCTTGAAATAGAGATTGCACCAGTAGAATTAAATAGCTTGAATGAGAGAAAAACCTCGAAATAACTCGAACGGATTAATAATGGAAACATGATTCTTCTGAGATATCTTTAGCACTCCAGATACGAATAGAGAGAGGTGAACGATTATGGGATGCACCGACATGGGATAGCATTTGACACGAGGAAACGAATATGATCAACACTGAAAGCTTGAATTGGATCCACCGGAGAAGAAAAAAAGAATGGAGGATGATGAACTTGAAGCTCGTGAGCATCTTCACGAGGGATCACCGGATCAGAACATTGATTGAAAAGAGTGAAGTGACTTCACATGAATAAATGGATACTTGATTAAAATAAATGAGTCCTTGAAGAAAAGGGTGGGAGGGTGGGGAAAAACAAAGACAACATGGATGAACGAAACAAACACCATTGAGAAAACATAGAATTGATCTTGCGGATGGGGAGAATGATGGGAACATCTCGAAGAGAAGTGCACCGGTTGGAAAAGAATTAACATGACAACCTCAATGATCAAAAGGATCAGTATTCACATAGCAATATGAGAACACCGTTTAGGAAAGGTATGGATTCAACATTTGACTTCGAAGCAACTCGAATACCACAAATAAAACAAAACAAAGGATTTGGCTTGCAGAATAAGCCGGAACAAACATATGATATAGATTTCGTCCGAAGTTTTCGTGGTGGGGCCCACATGGGCTCGATCGTATAGCACCACCATGTACAAGGCAGTGCACATGACATACGAAGTGTCCCCGAACCAGCATAGCCAAGGGCTCTTTAAGACACAACGAGACCACTGTAAAAACGACCGTGGATAGGCGGACCACTAGACGTCGAACTCCAATCTCATATCATGCATCTGTTGGAAAGAAAAAACTAGAGCTACTTGATTTCCCACCTATAAAACTCCCGAAACTTTCTGGTTATGCAATCTGGTGTTGGGGATACAGGGAAAGCAATATATCTCACCCAAACTAACAATCCCTACATACAGCTGTATCCATCCGTCAACACATAACCAAGAAAACTCTGGAAATTGTGTACCTCAACCTTCGAAAAGCATCCGTTATACGAGCTATGGCAATACTCCGAAACTCCCCAGTACTGGGTGGCATCGAGGTTATCTCACCAACAACTGCATAAAAGAGATTTTTGATGTCGGCAAAACTTAGGTATTCCAGAACTGCAACGATAAAACTGTGACAACAACACCTCGGAGCTCAACTCCCCGGGACACTGCCACAACCCCTAAATGTCAGGAGGCCCCAAGAACAATGTTCTCGTCACAAGACTATCGAAACGATTCCAAGATACCCATGTGATCCTAAAAAAATTTGTGAAAAATTGAGGAGAGGAAAGACAAAACATCTACGTCAGGAGGCCTCACCAGAGCGACGAAGGTACTGAGGAGTAAAAAGAATCCTACTCTCCGATATATATAATCCTAAGACTCAAAATAGTTTTCTTCTAGACTCAACAATGGCCAACAATGAAGGGGGCTCCTATGGTCGGTCGAAGCTCTCATACCAACTTGTCACGCCCAATATGCGATACTATCCTAAAGAGACTCGAAGGTCCCACCAAGGATAGAACCGCATATTGAAACGCTTTTGCAAGGTGGATATCATTACATCAACATTACATAATAGATGGGGATACATACAAAAGGCATACAATGCCACACGAATACAACAACATCATACATAAGAGCATCATCCGACTACAGATGAAACACAAACAGAAACTCAAACCACATCCACCCTGCTAGCCCAGGCTGCCGACCTGGAACCTATCCCCTGATCAAAGAAGAAGCAGAAGAAGAACTCCAAAACAAGTAAACATCGCTCTCGCGTCATGATCATTGCTTTACCTGTACCTGCAACTATTGTTGTAGTAATCTGTGAGCCACGAGGACTCGGCAATCCCATTACCATGGGTATCAAGACTAGCAAAGATTAATGGGAAAGGAAGAGGTAAAGTGGTGAGGTTGCAGCAGCGACTAAGCATGATATGGTGGCTCAGATACGCAAATGAGAGCGAGAAGAGAAGCAAGCGGAACGGTCATGTAGCTAGCAATGATCAAGAGGTGATCCTGAACTCCTACTTACGTCAAACATAACCCAAAACCGTGTCCACTTCCCGGACTCCGCCGAAAAGAGACCATCACGGCTACACACATGGTTGATGCATTTTAATTCGGATCTGGTGTCAAGTTATCTACAACCGGACATTATCAAATTCCCATCTGCCACATAACCGCGGGCACGGCTCTCGAAAGTTTATACCCTGTAGGGGTGTCCCAACTTAGCCCATCACAAGCTCTCACGGTCAAGGAAGGATATTCCTTCTCCCAGGAAGACCCGATCAGTCTCCGAATCCTGGTTTACAAGACATTTCGACAATGGTAAAACAAAACCACCAAAGCCGCCCGATGTGCCGACAAATCCCGATAGGAGCTACACATATCTCGTTCTCAGGGCACACCGGATAAGCGAAGCGTACAGGTACCAACGTAACCCAAGTTGCCAAGGGACGGTCCCGCACGGTGCTCTAGTTTGGACCAACACTCGGAGGAGCACTGGCCCGGGGGGGGGGGGGTAAATAAAGATGACCCTTGGGCTTCGGAAACCCAAGGGAAAAAGGCTAGGTGAGGCAAATGGTAAAACCAAGGTTGGGCCTTGCTGGAGGAGTTTTATTCAAAGCGAACTATCAAGGGGATCCCATAAATCACCCTACCGCGTAAGGAACACAAAATCAAGGAACATAACACCGATATGACGAAAACTAGGGCGGCAAGAGTGGAACAAAACACCAGGCATAAGGCCGAGCCTTCCACCCTTTACCAAGTATATAGATGCATTAATTAAATAAGAGATATTGTGATATCCCAACATAATCCTGTCCACCATGGAGCAATCTTCAACTTCACCTACAACTAACAACGCTATAAGAGGGACAGAGCAAAGCGGTAACATAGCCAAGCAATGGTTTGCTAGGAAGGGTGAAAAAGGTTAGAGGCTGACATGGCAATTTGGAATGCTTGATCAACAAGAGATAGGTAGCGCAGCATAGCGATAGAACGAAGCAACTAGCATACAATGATAGTAGTGAGATCCAAGGTGATGGTCATCTTGCCTGAAATCCCGCTAGGAAGAAGAATGTGTCCATGAAGAAGACGAACAGACGTAGTCGAACGAATCCTCACAAGTCCGGAACGAAACCGAAGCTAACGAGAGAAGCAACCCGGAAAGAAGCAAACAACATGGTAAATGCAGAAACATAAACATGGCATGATGCACAAACAAGTATGATGCATGACCGGTTTAATGAGGCATGGCATGGCAAAGTGCAACAAACAATACTACAAGTTAAGTGGAGCTCAATATGCAACGAGTTGCATATTGACAAAACACCACATGCAGTTATTTAGTTTGATCTTATTATAAGCTACTCAACAATATTAAATGTTGTTAAACATGGAAAGAGGTGAAGCATATGAAAACTACCTATCTAGGCAAGTTTAAATGAGTCCGGAAATAAGAAACAACAATTCCGGAAAATCCTCATGTCGATATTTCGAATTTGGTACTGTTCTACCCTAAAACATATTTTATTGTTGTTAAACAGGAAAATAAAGTTCACCATGTTAATCTATGCATTTTTCTACCCCATTTACATATAACATTTATTAATTTGGAGCTACGGTTATTTAGTTATGAAATGATTCATTTTAACATGGCATTTATGCAAAATAAATGTAAACAGCAACTTAAACATTTTTAACATGGATGAAAACATCATATTATGAAACTAGATGAAATTCTAAGCATTTTGCATATATGAAACATTTTAAACCGATGCACGGTTGTGGAGTTATTAAATGCATGAACATGAGGGTTTTTCTGTAAAACTGCACTCTCTGGAATAATGTCTAAATTCGTAGACGCTAAAGAAAAACAAGAACTGGGCCGAATCTGAGCAGGAAGCCCAACAGGGAGAAGGCCGAGGGGCTGCTCACCAAATGTCAGGACCCCGACTCAATGCCACATCGATCTAGCATGTAACACCTCATATCACTTTGCGGCCTCACGCACGGTATTCCCACGGGTGTCGCCTTACCTTTGCCCAGGACCGTTTGCGCCTTTTGGCACACGTATATGATAGTGTCGCTAGCATCCATATGATAAGGAGCTCGGGCTGACAGGGCTAGTCGTAAACCCAAAGTGGCACAGACTTACAGGGACAGGCATTCATGACCCAGCATCGAACGTGTCGGTCATCAGCGAGTGAATCCGGGCTGTAGCACTGGGCTAGCAGGACTCCGGTGAACCGGGCTGTCGCGGGCTAACAGGACTCCGGTATTCATCGCGTGACATTTCCCCAAAGGGACAGACACATGAACGAAGAAGGACACATGCCGGCCAGCCTAAGTGTTCCGGAGCAGTAGCAAGCTACCATGGCTCGGTGGAAACACTAGGAGACATTTCCCGGTAAGAGAGGCTACTAAGGATAAACAACTAGATAGTCAGATCCCACACATACCAAGAATTTCAATAACATACACACAATATGCTCGATATGTGCGAATACAACATGGCATCACAACATGACTCTATGACTCAAATATGTATTCATTAGGCTCCGAGGAGAGAGATATTACAAACATGGGTCTCACGACCCAATATTCAGAGCATACAAGTCAAAGCACAAGCGGAAGCTAACATGTCTGAGTACAGACATCTACAAATGAAAAAGGCTTAGAAGCCTGACTATCTACCAGATCCTGCCGAGGGCACAAGATCGTAGCTGAGGTAACAAGCTAAACGTCGAAGTCCACGTGGAACTACTAGCGAGACTGAAGTCTCTCTGCAAAAACATAAAATAGGCAAACGTGAGTACAAATGTACCCAGCAAGACTTACATCAGAACTAACTACATATGCATCATTATCAATAAAGGGATGGTGGGGTTTAACTGCAGCAAGCCAGCTTTGACTCGGTGGCTATCCTGAACTACGACTGCAAATAAATCTTTTGAGGTGGCGCACACGAGTCCACATATTCACCATATCAATACACCACTATGGATCCGCTCCGTCTCCCTACGAGAACGCCATCCATAACACTCACGCTTATCTTGCGTATTTTAGAGTATCCACTTTCACTTGTCTATGTACTGTACAGGCAACCCAGAAGTCCTTTACCGCGGACACGGCTATTCGAATAGATGATGTTAACCCTGCAGGGGTGTACTCCTTTACCAAATCGTGTTCACACACTTTGCTCACACATACAGTAGGACATGTTCACACACCTCTGATTCATCCCCGATGAATCAGACCTGACTCAACTCTAAGCAGTAGCAGGCATGACAAACAAGCATGAATGAGTAGGCACAACAGGGCTCAAACAACTCCTACTCATGCTAGTGGGTTTCATCTATTTACTGTGGAATGACAAGGTCATGCAAAGGATAAAGGGGTTCAGCTATCGCAGCAAGTAACAGATGAATCGTTGTTGTCCTAATGCAGTAAAAGAGAGCAGGAGCGAGAGAGTGGGATTGTATTGGAATGAACAAGGGGGTTTTGCTTGCCTGGCACTTCTGAAGATAATATAGCTCTTCATCAGTGTCATCGATCTCATCGTCGAAACCACGTCTATCGAGAGGGGACAAATACCGGCAACAGAGAAGAAACATAATCAATGCAATGCACAATATGATGCATGGTAAAATGATGTGGTTTGAGCTAATGCAACTAGCACCAGGTTAAATGGAGTTGGTTTGAATCCAAGATTCAAATTCAAACTCCATATGTGAAGGTTTAAATGCCATTTATAAGACTTGTGCTAAGAAGCAGCTATAAGTTGTTCTAACATGCATGAAAATGGTACAGATGGATAGATTGGATTTTTCTGATCATTTTTCATATATAATTTGTTTCATTTGGAGTTACGGTTGATTTTATATGATTTTAGAAGTTTAGACTATTTTCTGGAATTTCCTGAATTATTTTAAATCCAGAAAACAATTACTGCGTCAGCTTTGCGTCAGGGTGACGTCAGCAGGTCAAAAGCGCCAGCCCAGGTCAAACCTGACGGCTGGGACCCACATGTCAGTGTAACAACTAACTAACAGAGTTAGTTAGCGTTAGGTTAGCACTAACCTAGGTTAATTAGAGCCTGGGCCCACTTGTCAGTGAGTCAACTAATTAACTAAGTTAATTAGTGCTAATTAAACTCACACTTAAACTAAATAGGGCATGGCCCACGCGTCAGTGACCCTGGGGTCAAACTGGGCCCACATGGTCAGTAGTCAACGGGGTCAAACCCCTGGTCAGTAGGGTCAATCCCGCCGGCGTCTCGACGCCGGCGAGGCCCGGTACGGTGGCGGTCGTCGGAAACACGCTACAGGGCACGGGCGAGGCCGTGCTTGGGCTCGTTGGAGAGCCCTTGCTCCCGCGCGTCGAACGGTGCAGGTGCTGGGTCGTGGGGAGGCCGGAGCTGACGACGGTGAGCTCCAAAGCGGCGGCCGGAGTTTGGGCAATCTCAGGGTGGCGTTACAGAGCACGGGAGGAGGCGTTGTGGGTGTCTACGGGTTCATGCGATCGTGCCGAGCACGATGGTGGGCTCGGGAACGAGCTGCGGTGGCTGTGGCCACGGCTACGCCATGGCCGGCGGTGAGATGCTTCGGTCATGGTTGGGGATCGGGGCTAGAGCTCGCGAAGGACAACAAGGGAAGGGGGAATCGGGTCAAAGGCTCACCGCGGAGCTGCAGGGATGGTTAGTGGGCTCGGGGGCGCGCCGGAGTGGCCGAATCGACGGAGAAGGGTGCCGGAGCCGAAGCTTGAAGACGATGACGATGGCGGCTGCTCAGGGCCCTTCTGGTCGCGTGAGACGACGAGGAGGACGAGGGTGGAACGGCAGAGCTCGTGGGGGCGCTGGCCGGCGTGGGGATGCTGGTGGCCACGGTAACGACGGGCGGCGACGACGGCGACTCTCGAGTGAGCTCGGGGAAGAGAGTCAGGGGAGGGAGAGAGGGTGCAGCGAGTGAGGGAGAGGAGCGAGGGCACACGGGGCATTCCAACGGTGCGCTGGAGGGGTCGGGGGCGGCTAGGACACGTCGAAGCAGGCGGTGGCGACCGGCGACGCGCGTTCTGCCACGACTTGTCCTCCTGGGGAGGGGTTGAAGAAAAACCTGCCCCTCGCTAGGTTGGGCTGGGCCGGCTCTGGTGGACTGGGCGGCTGGTGGGCTACCAGGTAAGGCCAGGTAAGTTTTCTGCTCTGTTTTATTTTTCTGTACTGTTTTCTATTATTCTGTAAATTTAGGGCTTTATTAAAAATACTTAAACCGATCCAAAAATCATGAAACTAATCATGGCTACTGTTTAGAATATATCCAACAGTAAACATTTTAGTTTATGATTATTTGAGCATTTAAAATATTTTATAGTAGTTAAATGCGCAAATGAAAATACCATAGGATTTAATTCAGAGCCCAAATATGACATGGAAAAAGGTGCAACACCTCTGGTTAATGTTTCCAGCATTTTCCAGAAATGATGGACACTTTTGAAAGCCATTTGGATTCACTGAAAATATTTTAGTTGAACCTAGTGAATTCCTTTGATGCTAGGGTTTAGGCAGTCCCCATTTCAGGTTTAATTGGAATTTAAACATGATGCAACACCAGAAGCTAGCACTAGGCATTAATAGAACTAGGGATGTGACAGGTGGGGACTGTGCCTCAATCAACAGGCAAAGAGGAGGCGGCCCAGGCGCGTGGAGGCGCGGTCTACAGGTCGAGCGGGGCAGAGACGCGGTCAACGCACCCGCGATGCAGGGGAACTTGGCATGGCTCCAGCGAGGACGGACGAAGGGCGCCGGATCCAGGCGGCGAAGGAGGAACGGCGATGGCTCCACGGCTTGGCAGCATCCAAGCGGTGACCAGAGGGGGCTTGAGCGAGTCGCGGTGGCCATGGCTCGGCTGGCGACGTGGCTGACGAGGAGGCATAGCAGCGCAGGACTTGGCGGGCGATGCAGGTGGTCTCCGGCGAGGGCACCGGTGGCCGGGGACGGGGCCCTGCGGTGGGATCCGGCCGGGAACGGGCAAGGGCGACGAAGGCCGGCCGGGTCTGGTGGTGGAGACGACCCTTTACTAAAATCAATGTAGTTGTATGCAAACCTAGAGCAATAGCGTGATGAACCAAGATATCCCCAGGTCCTATTGTTAATAAAAGCGAATTACTATTCTCATTAACAACACTCAACCATCCGGGAAACCATAGGCTTCGACCCGCATTGAAAGCGGGGCCATTCGTTGAAGATAAGATTATATCGAACCCATATGTCATCTTGCCATGAGAAGATTGTATCCATTGGGCAAATATAGGTTCGATCAAGATTTGTGGTACTTCTACAACCCTATTTATAAGATTTTTAGGGCCCCTTTCCCCCTATCCCTCCCTTATGTTTAGGAGCGGCCCCCACGGCAGCGAGATGCAACAGCGGGGTTCGGACGGCCATGGCAGGACTCTTGCTGCTGTTGAACCATGAGAGGGAAAACGAGGTCAGGATGGGGAGAGAGTGGAGGTGCGGCAAGAAGGGAAGGGGGGCGACGTAGCTTAGCTGCTACTGGTGGTGGTAGACGGCGGGAACGACATGAGGTGGGATATAGTAGGGAGCTCCTCTCAATGGCTCGCGACGAGGGGAAAGGGGAGGTTTGCGTGGGCTGTGGTGGTTGAGTGGATCGGCGCAAGAGGTTGCTTTGTCGGGAATTTAGGTGGGAAGGAAGGGATCTGGTAGCTGGTTGGCTCGAGGAAGAAGAGGGGATTTGGATTGGGGAAGCGGGCACTGAGTGGATGGGGATGTATCCCGAGGTGGGAGATGAGTGCGGCGGCGCCGGGGACAAATCTCCTAGAATTTAGGGTTAGGGTAGACTAGGTATGGGGTTGATTTATATAGCAGGTGTTTAGTTTAGGGGCTATCTGGACCCTCCGGTTAGATTGGACGGTCAAGAATAAATATGCTAGGGAGTCCAAATAACAAAACGGAAATGATTTATAGATGTTTGGGGATGATCCAGACTCATCGGTCACGATAGTCCGGTTCGGGTTTGGAGCAGTTTTCGGACACACCAAGAGAGGGGTCGGTGGTTGTGCAGAGAGGTTAGGTGGTCTAACAAGAGGGAATCGAAAGCACGGTTGGTCTCGGAACGGTTAACGAACGCAAAAAGGGGAACGCGGCAACTACGAACGGATGCAAGTTTTAAAACATGACGACAATTGAGTGCCGACGCAAAGCAAATGATGCGATGATGAATGCAACAAACAAACGAAACACATGACAACAACGAAAAAGATGGAAGCCGTCTGGAGCGTCGGTCTTGGGGCGTTACAGGTTATGGTTTCTTGTCATGGGGCATTTTTCCGGTGCTTCAGATCAAAATGATGACAACTGTGCCTCTGGGCACGTGCATGAAGATTTCTCGACAGTCATTGACGAGGTCAAGCCGGCTCCGGTATATAAAAGAAAACTACTCCACTATATAGGAAGGAGCCTCTACACTTGCTTGCTAGTGTTGCTCTCTTCACACCGTCTTGTCCTCTCTAGATCTAAACACTACAACGGTGGCTACACACTCTATCTGCTCACCGCTGGTCACAGATCCAGCCGGATCCTCTCTGCCGGACAAGGTGAGAAGGTGCAATGTTCATGCAGTCGTCCTCGGCGACGGCTCTTACCCACTACCGGCGCGTCCCGATCAGTGTGCCTTGTCGTTCTCTCCCACGCAACATCGGCTAGGGAGGGCCTCCGACCCCTTCTTCCTTGTTGTCGTAGTGTGGGCAGATCGGCCTCCCGCCACCCACCTAGCGACATCCCGGTGACCCTCTGGTATAACTTCCTTCGAAACCGGGCTTGCTCTACTTCCCTAGCTCCTAACGTCATTGCATTTGTATCTTTTAGGACTTCTTAGCCCACCTCATAGATAGGATCGATCGGCTGTTCAAAAGCCACCTAAATTTTTACTATTAAGAGGTAAAACTAGTTCATGCAGTCGAATCTAGTACTACTTGGTTAAAACAGGGAAGAAAGGGGGTGGGGCGAGGGAAGATTTGTTACCTGAATCTAGGACCTGGTTGAAAGAGGAAATAATGGAGGCAAAAAGTAGAAGAGACTAGCTATCCAACTAGTTTGTTGGTCTAATAGGGAAATAAAGGTAAATGCAGTACCAACTCAATATAAACCGATCTATTGGTTGAAAAAGGAAAGAAAGTTGGGACTGGGGGACAAGTCAACAGAGTATGTCCAGCACTAGATTTGCTAGCCTCACACAGTATAAGGTGGCTATCCCGAACAAAAATGGGACCACCCCAGATATCCTGTTCTGATGTTTGTTGCCCCGTGACCCTGTTATGTAATGCCACTGGTAAAATGTAGCAGTCGCACTGTTAAAAGTAAGGACACATTAAACCAATGTTGTTTTCAATGTAATGCCTCCAGTAATCAATGGCACTGTTTTTCATGTCCTGCTAAATTTGCCATTAAGACAAGTTGCTTCTTTTCGTTAGAAATGCCACTTCCCTGGTCCGCCTACTCTCCCGTGCCAAAATACCAACTCTTTAGCATCTGTTAATGTAATGTTGCTGGTAAAATGAAGCAATGGCACCATTAAAGTAATGTCGTATTTAAAGGTTGTCACAGTTAATCCTAATGCCCACACTAATATCTAGAAATGCTGCTACTTTAGAAATTGCTATTGTCCTTGTAGGATCGCCATTCAGATAAGGAACATGCTTCTTTTCATTTGATGTACTATGTTTCATCACTTGTTAGTCACCCTCCTTTCCATCTTTTTGTGCAAACAGAGATATACTTTCACACTTGATCTTAGTTGAACTGCACAAATGATATCCAAATTATAGTTGAACATTCCACGAGCTTCACAACCAACCTTGATGGTTCTCAATTTTATTGCAACTAATGAAGAAGAAGCTGCTAGCTCATGGGACGTTGCTTCATTGTGGGTGAACTGCACAAAAAGGTCCCATGAATTGAATCATCCATGTTAGTGACTGGTGTCATCCCTTCTACGATGGCGTTGACAATAGATTTGGTTCCCATCATGAGGTATGTTCCTTTTTGGTCTGATCGTTTGCCAAAGATCGTGCATGTTGAGTCTGCTCTTGTCCTGCTATTTTGGCATTGCCACTACAAAAAAATACACTTCTGTGATGATACGTGTTTGTCACAGTAGATCGCGTTTTCTGTCATGCATGTACATCCTTGACGATTTTATGACAGAATCAAGATAGTCATACCTGTGCTGTCATAGAAGTGTTCCATGACATTACCAAAATTATCATCACGGAAGTGTCCACTTCCATGACGATAAATCGCGCGTCACAGAAGTGCTTTCGTCAAGGGTGACCGACACGTGGCATCCACCGTAACGGAACAGCTACGACCAATGCTGATTTTCCACGTGTAAAATTCTCATTGGCTGACGGATCCACGTGTCAGCTCCACGTTGGCACAGGTGTCACTCATCCAATGGTCGAGATGGTCCTATGATATGTTGACACGTGGACCGGCTCAAAAGTGGCCCACAAAGTTTAAATGGGCCGGCCCAACCGAAGGCCCATAAGATTTAGTGGACCATAATGGGCCGGCCCAGCTAATGGCCCACAAAATTTAGCGGACCATAATGGGTCAGCCCAGCTAAAGGCCCACACGATTTTGCAGATCATAATGGGCCGGCCCAGCTAAACGCCCACAAGATTTTGCAGACCACAATGGGCCGGCCCAGCTAAAGGCCCACAAGATTCTGCACACCATAATGGTCCGGCCCAGCTAAAGGCCCAACATTCTCTGTCAAATCGGCCCATCAACGGCCTGTCCTAAACTTGTCATCAACGCGGCCCATGGTCACTTCTGGCCCGTTAACAGTCCGGTAAGTAATTGGACGAATTATGGCCCAGTGTATTTCCGGCCTATTAAAGGTCCGGCTTCATTTGGGCCCATTTACAGGCCATCAAAACTTTCAGCCCATAAACGACCGTGAAGGATGCGGGTCATATTCGGCCATGTCCGACATTCGGCCTGTTAGAGGCCCACTATAGATTTGGGCCACTTTCGGCCTGTTGTCATTTCCGGCCTGTTAACGCCGGACGTAAACCATGGGCCATATGTGGCCCAACATCATATCGAGCCCGTTAACGGCCCATATAAAAATGACGATAATCTAGCCCGACCGAAGTTCCGGCGTGTTAAACGCCCATGTATTAGGTCGGCACATTTACGGCCCATCCGAATTTTGGCCTGTCAAAGATCCGCATCGTAAATGGGCCACCATTTCGGCCTGCTAAGTCCAGTGGGTTATTTGGCACAATCAGGGCCCAATCTCACTTTTGGTCTATTAAAGGCCCATGTTTTTATGGGCTCGAGATATTTACACCAGTAAACGTCCTATTTTTACTGAGGGCCGAAATTATGTTTAGGCCTGTTAAAGGCCCACTATGGGCACAGGCCTACCAGAAAAATATGAAAGCTTATGCTGATATAGGCCTAGATATTTTTAGTGGGCTACATGCCAGTTTCGACCCGTAATCGTTTTTTGCCCAATTGGAATGGGCCCGACGAATGTTGGCATGTTGGGCTCCTACGAAGCTTTCGGCCGAATACATTACTAAGGTAAACCTACACTATACAAAAATAGCGTCGTAATTACTGCAGCCTGTGATAGCATCATAAATGTTGTATCACAACAAAATAAATTCCAACCATACAACAAAAGGCCTATTGGCATAAAGTTTACAGTGCTTCCAGATAAAAGCACCATCAGATGTATAGAAGCACAGATCATTTGACCTGAGTGCTAATGTTTCAGGCTGTAGAATCTGATGGAGCAGCATGATCTCCACCTTTTTTCCGCCATTGCTCTTGAACAACGAAGCGAATGTCTGATAGTCTGGTTTCAAAACCATTCATATCTTGACAACATTTCTCAACCACTATTCTTGTTTCCGAAACAACGTCCATTAGGGATTGGAGTTGTGTCTGGAGCACAGATATATCACTCTGTCTGGCAGGAAGATTTTGTTCAGTAAGCGATTTGGATGAGGTTACATTGACAACCAACCCAGAGTTACGCAGGAAGGTGCTTTTTGCACTGTTAGTGGAGAGATACTGACGCACTGCAGCAAGAGGTGACATTGTGCCTGCAGTAGCCTCGTCACCTTCAGGTGGTTGTGGCTGTTCAATCATTTGTTCCACAGCTTCCTGAAAGTTTGAACTTGTAGATTAGTGTAGCAGATAAGTTACTAATGAGACAAAAAACAAACAAAGTAGGTTAAACGTTTATACATAACTTATTTTGGTGAACTACTGTAATACATTAGCATGTATTGTAGTGCCAACTACATAATAAAATCACTTTCGAAACATATGTCCATGTAGCATGCCTACGGTATTGTCTATTTCCTCACATTCGTTGACATCTAAGGATAAAGAGACGTGGTTTAAAATAGGATGAACATAGTATGACATCATTCATATCATGGGCAAACAGATATAAATCAAACAGCCTATTTTATAATTGTGTGCGCACGTGAACATAACAACTAGATTACAGATCAAGACCAAAAGAATATCCTTCACCTCTTTTAAACCATGTAAGGTGAAATGATACGTTAAGACAACTGTGTATAAAAGTGAACAGATTAACTTACATTGGCTGCAAACCAAGTAGTAAAATGAACACATCACATTTCCAATCAGTTCAAGGCAGGAGGAGTAAGGACTTACAACAGCGGCTTGAACTGGTGTGCTCATGCCCTTCATCTTGCTGGTGTGGCAATCCTTGAAGATTTGCACTGCATTCGGTTCAGGTTCTTTTTTGTCCGCACGGGCTTTCCTCTATATTTGGAACAAGTCAATATAGATACGATAATATGGCATAAAAAAGAAGAAGGAAGTAGCAGCTATTTACAAGAGCCTCGTAGTGTGCAATATAGCTACGAGATCCTGTTGTCTGTTGGAATTTCACTTTAGAATGGTTGGTTTTGTTCTTCAAATAGTTAGCCTAGAAGAAGATACACTTGTAAGGCACATACATAAATACAAGTTCAATATGTGGTCTGATCAAATACATATAGCCTACCTGATACTTTGGATTAGACCAGTGTTTAACGAGGGATGTCCAGTCTTCATCTGTAATATATTCCACTTGAGATGTTTGGGCGATTTCATTGTTATCCTAGCCTTCAAAGTGAGATTTTCTAAGGTGGTACCTATACTGTCGCAGAGCAGACTGAAAAACATGAGTGCATGCTTGTTTAGTTGCAACATCTTTCGGATCCAACTTGAACCTCATCTGTTGAAAAAAGAATGTGAGTCTTATTAGGAGGAAGCTAGAAAGTATGGGAAAGAGCAAGACAATATTACTAATTGCGATGAATAACAGTACTTACGGATAAATGGTCAAGGAAGGTGTTAAACTGGGTATTGTCTTTCTCATTCCTGTACTGGATCCATGTTGGAGGATACGTGCATGACACCTAACGGCAACGGCTGCCTCTGATACTAACTTGGCTGACTCTGTAGCATCATGTGGCCTTTTTAAACCTGCCTCAAAATGGATCTCCATTCTTCCTCCTCTAGATTTTGTTAATCTGTCAAGCATTATCCCTGATGTCTGTTTCCGCTTGCGCCGTGGTGCTAGTTCAACAGCGAATATGGAAAGTGTTAGTGTACATCAAACTGTCAGAGTACATATAAAGGAGCATGCAACTGCAACTTGACTCGGTCAGGTACCGTCTTGGTGTTGATGCTCATGAGGTTCATCTGATCTTGCCAAGTCCTGTTGTGTCAGCAGTGCTTCGAAAGTAGTGTTAGGTGTGAAGGCAGCTTGGGAACTGGCTAGTTCTAGAGCAAACGAACGAGTAACTGGTTGAGATGCTGGTACAGTTGAAGCGGATGCTACAACTGGTGGAGCAGGTGATACTATGTTTGTATATTTAGCCAGTGGACTTGGACCTTCTACTGCACTATAAGTACCAGCAGAATCTTGACGGCAGAACCTTTTCCGTTTCACCCGACGAGTAACAGCACTCCCTACTATATTATTTTCCTTGCTCTTTTTTGACTTTGCCATGTCAAGCTGTACCCACAACACAAAAGAATAAAATCACTCTTTAGAACTCATTGATGCATGATACAAACAAGCAATACTTTGATGTAAGACAACCGTATGAGGATGGAATATGTAAGAAAAACAGGACGGCATGACATATTCACAGCTACGATGTGCAAACTAAGCAGAAGGATTTTCAAGAAAATAGAAGTAATGCAAGATAGACACATATGAAAGATGCAACCAATATTACTCTGCCAAGTTAAAAGTGTCTTGTCATAAGTGGCAATTCAAAAAATTAGAAGCAGTGCAACGTGGAAATGAATGCAAGATGCAACCACTATCAAACTGCCATGTTAAAAGCGTCCAATCATGAGTGACTGATGCGGGATACAAAATAGCAATACTTTGATATAAGAACATGGTATGATAGATAGATGCAGTGTATTCTAGACACAGAAAGCCATGTCATATGCACATGTATAACGTATAAACTCAGCAGGTGCAATTTAATAAAAATATAAGAAATACAGGCTAGACAACATATGCAACATGAAACCAATTATCACACTGTAATCTTAGAGCAAGGACCTGCGATGGTGGAGTACGGGAGATGAACTCATCATATAGACTTGGGACTTCAACTTCATTAGCAGTAGCAGTGGAAAATCTAGAGAGTCTTTGTTTGCGTTGGTGCGGAGGACCACTAACAACCCCTAACTTACTCTTTTCCTTCCTATTTTCTGATATTGCCTTATGATGTGAAAACCACAAGAAGATGAATAAAATTAGCCCTACATAACTGGTTGATGCATGATACAGACGAACACTACTTTGAGTAAGGCAAGCGCAGGATAGGAGGATGGAATATATACAAGAAATGACAACGTTTCATATTCACACATACGATAGGAGGATGGAATATATATGAAAAACAGTAAGCGGAAGGCACCATATGAACATGCAACCAATATCACTCTATCAGGTAAAAAGTGTCTCGTCGTAAGTGCCATTTCAAGAAATTAGAAGCAGTACAAGCTAGAAGACAATGCAAGATGCAACCTACATCACAGTCCCAAGTTAAATGTGTCTTATGGGTAAGTGATCATTGTAAGTATAAGTTGTAAGCTACATAGATGCAATTCAACATAATCAGAAGCAATACAAACTAGACATCATACAGAAAATGCAGCCATGTATAACAGTTCCAAGTAAGAGCAAGCACCTGTGATGGTGGAGTAGGGGAGATGTGCTCATCATGTACACGTATGTTCTAGAAACAGGAACACATGTCATATTCACAGGAATTATGTGTAAAGTAAGCAGATGCAATTCAAGTTAGAAGCAATACAAGCTAGACATCATACGCAACATGCAACCACATATAATAGTGTCAAGTTAGAGCAAGCACCTGTGATGGTGGAGTAGGGGAGATGTGCTCATCATCTACACAGCTACGTTGACTGTCCAGCCTTGTGTTGTCTTGCGAATCTTGTTGGGAGGATGGTGGAGTAGAATCTGTAGAGACCCCCTGTTTGAGTTGTTCCGAAGGACCACCGTCATCCACTGCCGGACTAATTTCCTCCAGCTGTAATGATTTTGCATTGTGAAGTCAAACTGATAAGAAAAAGGAATAAAATTCGCTCTTCAGAACTCATTCATGCATGATACTGACGAACACTACTCGGATGAAAGGCAAACACATGATGCGAGGATGGAATATGTATGAAAAACAGGATGGTGTGACATATTCACACCTATGATGTGGTAACTAAGCAGAAGGCATTTCAACAAATTAGAAGCACTGCAAGCTAGACACCATATCAAAGATGCAACCAATATCACTCTACCAAGTTCAAACTATATGGCGTTTCAACAAATTAGAAGTAGTACATGCTAGAAATCATATGCAAGACACAACCAATATCACAGTGGCGACTTAAAGGTGCTTTATCATAAGTGACTGATGCGGGATATGCAAGAATAGTAGTCTGATGTAGAAACAGGAATACATGTCATATTCATAGGCATTATGTGTAAAAGAAGTAGATGCAATTCAACAAAGTTAGAAGCAATACAAGTTAGACATCATACGCAACATGCAACCACATATAATAGTGCCAAGTTAGAGCAAGCACCTGTGATGGTGGAGTAGGGGAGATGTGCTCATCATCTACACAGCTACGTTGACTGTCTAGCCTTGTGTTGTCTTGCGAATCTTGTTGGGAGGATGGCGGAATAGAATCTATAGAGAACCTCCGTTTCAGTTGCTCGGAAGGACCACCATCATCCAATGCCTTGCAAACTTCCTTCAGCTTTATTGATTTTGCATTGTGAGGTCATACCGACAAGAAAAAGGAATATCATTCGCTCTTCAGAACTCATTCATGCATGATACTCACGAACACTACTCTGATGAAAGGCCAAGTCATGATACGAGGATGGAATATGTACGAAAAATGGACGGTTTGACATATTCACACCGATGATGTTGTAACTAAGCAGAAGGCACTTCAACAACTTAGAAACACTGCAAGACACCATATGGAAGGTGCACTCAATATCACTCTGCCAAGTTAAAACTGTCTAGTCATAGGTGGCGTTCATCAAACTAGAAGCAATACATGCTAGAAATCATATTCAAGACGCAAACCAATATCACACTGCCAACTTAAAGGTGTACCATCATAAGTGACTGATGCAGGATACACAAGAAGAGTAGTTTCATGTAAAACATGGTGTGATAGACAGATATAGTATGTACCAAAAACAGGAAAGCATGTCATATTCACATGTATCATGTGTAAGCTAAGCAGATGTAGTTTACACTAATTAGGAGCAATACGAGCTAGAAACCATATGCAACATGCAACCAGATATCACACTGCCAAGTTAGAGCAAGAAACTTGGATGGTGGAGTAGGGGAGCGGAGACTTGGACCTTGTAATGCCCTATCAGTACAAGGAGAATCGGTACAGATGCTCCGTTTACGTTGCTGCAGAGGACCACCATCATCGCCTTCCTTACTCTTTTCCTTTCTCTTTCTTGATTTTGCCTTGTCAAGTCAAACCCACAAGAAAAAGGAATAACATTTGCTCTTCAGAACTCATTGATGCATGATACTGGTGAACACTACTTTCATGTAAGGCAGCCGCATCATAGGAGGATGGAATATGTATGAAAAATAGGACGGCGTGACATATTGACATGTATGATGTATAAAGTGTAAACTAAGCACAAGGTGCTTGAACTTGTTAGAATCGATGCAAGATAGAAACCATATGAAAAGATGAAACCAATATCACTCTACCAAATTAAAAGGGTGCCCTAACAAATGTATTTGACCAAATTAGAAGCAATACATGGCAACAAGCTAGAAATAATATGCAATATGCAACGAATAAAGGTGACTCATCGTAAGTGATTGATGCAGGATACAGAAGAGAGGTAGTTTCATGTAAGAACAAAGTTAACACATAGATGTAGTGTGTACCAAAAATAGGAAGGCATGTCATATTCACATGTATAGTGTGTAAACTAAGCAGATGCAATTTACCCTAATTAGAAGCATTACAAGATACACACTGTATGCAACATGCAACCACATATCACACTGCGAAGTTAGAGCAAGCACCTGTGATGGTGGTGTAGGGGAAGTGCGGTCTTCAGGTACAGAGCTACGTTTAGTATCTTCATTTAGGCTTGCTGTTTCTTGAGAATCATGTGGAGAGGATGAAATTGCATTCTTTATAAGAGTATTGTGTCTCATATTAACCCACGCGCATGACTGTCTCATCATAAGTGATAGACGCAGGATACACAAGAACAGTAGTTTGATGTAAGAACATGGTGTGATAGGCAGATGTAGTATGTACCGAAAACAGGAAAGCATGTCATATTCACATGTATAATGTGTAAGCTAAGGAGATGCAATTTAACAAATTAGGAGCATTGATTAGGGATAAACAAGAAAAGTAGTTTGATGTAAGAACATGGTTAATAGAAAGACGTAGTATGTACCAAAAACAGGAAGGCATGTCATATTCATAGGTATAATGTGTTAACTAAGCAGATGCAATTTACCCTAATTAGAAGTATTACAAGGTAGACACCATATGCAACATGCAACCACATATCACACTGCCAAGTAAGAGCAAGCACCTGCGATGGTGGTGTGGGGGAATTGCGGTGATCAACTAGAGAGCTACATTGTCTATCTTCATTTAGCCTTGCTATTTCTTGAGAATAATGTGGGGAGGATGACACTGCACTCTTTAAATGAGTAGGGCGTCTCACAGTAACCCACTCGGGTGACTGTCTCATCATAAGTGATTGAAGAGGGATACAAAAGAGCATTAGTTTAATGTATGAACATGGTTAATAGACATATGTAGTATGTATCAAAAACAGGAAGGCATGCCATTATCAAAGGTATAATGTGTAAAGTAAGCAGATGCAATTTAACCAAATTGGAAGCAATACAAGCTAGACACCATATGCAGCATGCAACCACATTTGACAGCGTGAAGTTAAAGCAAGCACCTGGGATGGTTGTGTGTGGCAATTGAGATCATCAATTGCGGAGCTACGTTTACTGTCTCCAACTGCTGACACTGCACCCATTAGAGCGCTGAAACGCTTAGTGCTTATCTTCGATTTACACTGGAGCGACTTCTGTCTTTTCTTTTCTGCATTCATCAGCACTGCGTTAGAGTCTGAAATACCCATGCATAAAAAAACAATAGTGTGAGTATGGGTGAAGTGTGTGCACAATTAGTATAGTGTAAAGGTAGCAGATAGCAGGTCGGTGAGAAATAAATGACGGGAGACATATGATAGCTCTACACCATGCATGGCACACTAAATTACTACAGAATTCTAGGAAAATAACAGTCGACTGAAAGCAAATAGGTTAGTCCATTTTTTCTGCATCGTCCGATGTACAAAGAACGGGCAGATTGCCTTCATCTACCTCGAGCCAGTCAGTGTTGACGATCTTCCTCGAAACGCCAGCGACCATCGGCCCAGTATTCCTCCCCTGCCTGTGCCCTCCCCTCGACCTCACCGCACCGCCGTGCTTGGCACCAACCCCTGGCCATCCATTCAAGCCCCGCTAACCTCCAGATCGGGCGCAAGCAGCTCCTGCGCCCCACACACCTATGATAGACACCGATGCGCCGCTTCCCCGGGGAACAGGCGGACTAGATGCTCCGCGCGCCTAAGCGGGTGTTGCTTCTTTTAATTGCGGTTCGACTGACCCTGAATTGAAATCCAGGCGGGCTACTAACCTCTAGCAAAGGTGAAATAGTAAAAGGGAGGAAACCTTGTGCATTTAGTATCACAAAGAAGATGCAGTAAGAAGCGCTCAACTAGTTTCTTTCGTGGGATGAATACAGTGTGAGCGGAGACGTAAGATTTGCACGAATAAGGGAAGAGGAGTATGATGACCCACAAGTATAGGGGATCTATCATAGTCCTTTCGATAAGTAAGAGTGTCGAACCCAACGAGGAGCAAAAGGAAATGATAAGCGGTTTTCAGCAAGGTATTCTCTGCAAGTACTGAAATCAGTGGTAACAAATAGTTTTGTGATAAGATAAATTGTAACGAGCAACAAGTAACAAAAGTAAATAAAGTGCAGCAAGGTGGCCCAATCCTTTTTGTAACAAAGGAAAAGCCTGGTCAAACTCTTATAATAGGAAAAGCGCTCCCGAGGACACATGGGAATATCGTCAAGCTAGTTTACATCACGCTCATATGATTCGCGTTCGGTACTTTGATCATTTGATATGTGGGTGGAACGGTGCTTGGGTACTGCCCTTTCCTGGATAAGCATCCCACTTATGATTAACCCCTATTGCAAGCATCCGCAACTACAAAAGAAGTATTAAGGCAAACCTAACCATAGCATGAAACAAGTTGATCCAAATCAGCCCCTTATGAAGCAACGCATAAACTAGGGTTTAAGCTTCTGTCACTCTAGCAATCCATCATATACTTATTACTTCCCAATGCCTTCCTCTAGGCCCAAATAATGGTGAAGTGTTATGTAGTCGACGTTCACATAACACCACTAGAGGTTAGACAACATACATCTCATCAAAATATCGAACGAATAACAAATTCACATGACTACTAATAGCAAGACTTCTCCCTTGTCCTCAGGAACAAACATAACTACTCACAAAGCATATTCATGTTCATAATCAGAGGGTTAATAATATGCATAAAGGATCTGATCATATGATCTTCCACCAAATAAACCGACTAGCATCAACTACATGGAGTAATCAACACTACTAGCAACCTACTAGCACCAATCCCGGACTTGGAGACAGGAATGGGATGCAAGAGATGAACTAGGGTTTGGATATGAGATGGTGCTAGTGAAGATGTTGATGGAGATTGCCCACTCTCGATGAGAGGAGCGTTGGTGATGATTTCCCCCTCCCGGAGGGAAGTGTCCCCGGCTGAACAGCTCTGCCGGAGCCCTAGATTGGTTCCGCCAAGGTTCCGCCTCGTCGCGGCGGAGTCTCGTCCCGAAAGGTTGCCTTCTATTTTTTTCTCATTGAAAGACTTCATATAGGAGAAGATGGGCGTCGGAGAGCCACCAGGGGGCCCACGAGGTAGGGGGCGCGACCCAGGGGGGGAGGGCGCCCCCCACCCTCATGAGCAGGGTGTGGGCCCCCTGGCCTTCATCTTTGGTGATGATTTTTCTTTATTTATTTTAAGATATTCCGTGGAGTTTCAGGACTTTTGGAGTAGCGCAGAATAGGTCTCCAATATTTGCTCCTTTTTCAGCCCAGAATTCCAGCTGCCGGCATTCTCCCTCTTCATGTGAACCTTGTAAAATAAGAGAGAATAGCCATAAGTATTGTGACATAACGTGAAATAACAACCCATAATGCAATAAATATTGATATAAAAGCATGATGCAAAATGGACGTATTAACTCCCCCAAGCTTAGAACTCGCTTGCCCTCAAGCGAAAAGCCGATAACAATAAATATGTCCTCATGTTTATAGGTAGAGGCGTCGATAAAAAATAAAATACGGACATGAAGGCATCATGATTATTTCCACAACAGCAACATATATAGATTTTGTCATATGATTACTTATGTTCAAGTGATGATCTTTTCACAAAGAGAAAGTATGAATCAGAAACCTTATTGAGCACCAACAAATTATAACCTCAGTCATTGAAGCAATTGCAATTTATCACAACATCGGAAAGAGTCTATGTTAGAGCTTAAAAGCAAGTCCACATACTCAACTATCACTTAGTCCTTCATAATTGCTAACACTCACGCAATACTTGTGGTTACGGAGTTTTAATCAGACACAGAGAAAGATAGGGGCTTATTGTTTTGCCCCATAACCTTTTCCCTCAAGAGTAATGTCAACAATAATAATTGATGCTCCCCTACATCCAATTAGATATATATATATATATATATATATATATATATATATATATATATATATATATATATATATATATATATCATGTTCTTTCCAACATGCTGAGCTTGCCAAAGGATAAAATGAAAAAGGAAAGGTGAAGATCACCGTGACTCTTGCATAAGGTAGAGGATAATAATAAAAGATAGGCCCTTCGCAGAGGAAAGCAGAGGTTGTCATGCGCATTTAGGGTTGATGCACAAAATCTTAATGCAAAAGAACGTCACTGTATATTGCCCTTTGTATGTGGACCTTTATTATGCAGTCCGTCGCTTTAATTACGTCCACAACAAGTTTGTACAAAGCTTATTTTCTCCACACTAATAAGTCATGGATATTTAGAGAGCAATTTTTATTGCTTGCACCGATGACAACTTACTTCAGGGATCTTACTCAATCCATAGGTAGATATGGTGGACTCTCATGGCAAAACTGTTTTAAGGGTATTTGGAAGCACAAGTAGTATTTTTACTTGGTGCTGAGAATTTGGCTAGCATGAGGGGGAAAGGCAAGCTCAACACGTTAGAGGACCCATGACAACATACTTTATCTCAGATGTAAGAAAACATAACTCATTATGTTGTCTTCCTTGTCCAACATCAACTCTTTAGCATGTCATATTTTAATGAGTGCTCCCAATGACAAAAGATGTCAATGATAATATATCTATATGTGAAACCTCTCTTTCCTTATTACTTCCTATTAACTGCAACGATGACCACAGCTATATTTGCCAACTCCCAACAACCTTTAATCATCATACTCTTTCTATGTGAAGTCATTACTTTCAATAAGATCAATATGAACTCTTTGATTCTTTTTATTCTTTTTCTTCTATTCACCCAAGATCATGGCAAAATAATCAAGCCCTTGACTCAACAGTAATCTTTACTATATAGCTCATGGACTCGATTACAAAGAAGGATCATAAAGAAAAACTCAAAACTAGATCATGCCATGACTTTATTCTACTAAATCAAGATACTAATAAAAGGATCGAACTAAGAAAAACGGTAAAGATAGGAGTTGTGATGGTGATACGATACCAGGGCACCTCCCCCAAGCTTGGTAGTTGCCAAGGGGAGTGCCCATACCCATGTGATTATGTCCTCGGAGGTGATGGAGGTGGTGATGATGACAGTGGATAATCGCACATCGAGCGTAAAAGTTCCTCCAACTTGCGGATAATGCCCTTGAGCCCAGCAATATGATCCTTCAACAAAATATTCTCCTGTGTAAGATACTTGTCCTGTATGCGGGCTAACTCAATCATCTTGAAGGCTTCAATCTCTGTTGGAGTGAAAAGGTTAGGTAAAGGTTGAGGGATGTCTTCTTCTTTTACCACCGGATCTTGAACCTCCATGGCCTTCTTGATCCTTTTATCCTTGTTGATCTCTTTTGGTTCCTCTCTTTTCAACTCTATCTTCAATATCCAAGCATCCTTGTCTTCCTTGTTGGAGGAGGGAGAAGTCATGGTGCTCTAAATCTGCAACGGAAATAGCTTCGAAACAAAAACAGAGGATATTTGCGTGATAGTGGTCGGTGGGTATTTGAAGTCGTGATACCTATGGTTGGCAGTCACCGGCGGTTGGGGGCGTTCATTGGGCGGTGGGGTGGGGATCCCCAGAGAAAAAGCTCGGCGGGGGGGGGGGGGGGGGCTAGAGGGATGGCTGGTGCGGTGGGGAGTGATTTCGGGGGAGGGTGGGCTGGCTGCGGGCGGCGGGGGCTGGCGGTTCGGCCGGTGATGGCTGGCAGCTCAAGGGGGGTGGAGTCTGATGATAAACTGGAGGCCCTGGATTTCGTATCCAACGGCTGGAAAATCTAATGACCAGAGATGAAAAAGTCAGTCGCCTAACGTGTAGCCTCACCCCGCACGTACACATGCACGCACGCAAGACACGCACGCATGTAGGCATGCAACACTGACACGTACACATAACGTACACACGCACGCATGCTGGCGTGCAACACTGACACATACACATGCACTCACGAACACACGCACGTACGCACCCATGCATGCAACATTGAAACATACCCTTGCACGCACGCAACACTCGCACGCCTGCATGCACACAGCACACGACGCAAGACACATGCTCAACCTATATGTGCATGCACCCTTTGTTAAGGACATGGATTGTTACGGGTATTAATCAATCTTATCTGTGATAAGCAGAACATTGATGTTTGCCGTGGTCTTTATGAATCACAACGTATCGAACGGGCTATCAACATTGTAGGCTTATCTACATGGAAAAGATGACGTCACACTCTGAACAATCATCGGTTTATGAAATGCCCGCTTCTGACCACCCTGGCCCACCAAAGGTTCCTCTGATGTGCGCTGCCTGCGTTGGGTCACTGACATGCAGGCCATCCACCCAAAGAGCCCTCACGTCAGTGGAAGAACAGTGCAGTGTCCTAGGTCAGAGTCGAGGGCGCCACTCACGGCACGCTCGGCTGAACACGCCTCCGTACCGCATTCAAACGCCTCCATGAAACCCGCCCGTGTGGAAGCCGAGAAACCCACTCTGGACACACGTCCGTTCATGACCGGGCCGGCGTTAAATGCAATGCCGGCCGAGCTCCTCCCGTACATCATCTATTTAATCTCCTATTTAAACGAGGCCAAACATCGGCCAAGAATCGCACACCTTCGCAGCTCCCCTATCTCCTCCACCATTTTGTCCACTCTTACAATGGCTTACGAAGAGTAGTTATTCCGCATCCAAGCCGGTTGGGTAGCCCGCCGGATACGAGCTATGCAGCTCGCTGATCCACCTCCCTCCCCTCGCCCGACGGAGCTAGTTGCTGCCCCAAGCCGGTGCGCGGTTCAACAACTCGCCGCTCCAGGCCAGCTCGACGAGGAGCGGCGCACGGGCGTCGTTGCTGCCGTCCACTCCGCCGCATCGTACCGTGTCTCCCGTTTCTGTGGCCGAGACTCCCATGCCGGCGGCCGCGCCATGCAAGCAGTGACAGAAGCCGGGTGCGCGGAGAGCGACGAGTCGGTGGCCAGCGCCTCCGCGTGCGCCGCCATCATCGAGGAGAGGCAGAACACGGGAGGCCACCGCTGCTTGGGTCACATGAAGGCCACCGCGGAGGCAACGCCGGCGTACACAGCAGGTGTCTTGCCGGATCCTTTTTTTGCGAGGACCTTCGTCGACCCCGCATGGGCTCCACAGAAGAGGGGAATGTTAGGATGAACTCGAGCCGGTGCCGGCCATGGCGAAGTAGTGGCCGGTGATGAACTCGAACCGGTGCCGGCCACCATCATCTTTGGCACCAGCCAATGATATCAGTTGGGCAGTGGGGAAGCAAGCCATACTTTGCGCTAAAGCATATACCTCCGGGGCTCAAGGCAGTCCGGTGATCATGCTGCCGGACATGAGGAACACAAATCGATCGGCGGGCGACCATTTAGGCCAGGTATTATATACCTGTGCTGTCCAGAACTAGCACCGCGTAGTTCATTTGAATGTAATGAAATCCGTCATGTTTTTATGAGAATCCGGTATTTTATATGATTTCCGTCGTTGTTTATATGAAATATCAGTTTGTCTACGTGTTCGCGTGAATTTTGTCCGGTTGGTTGAGTTGCTGTCATAATGTGTGCGGCTACGGTTGGATGGCGTAATTTGCGGGTCACCGGTCGGTCTGTGGGCGGCTCGGGCGGTGTTGTGGGACAAAAAAAACACAGCTCGTGCGAGCTCGTCTCCAACGTGCGCGCTGGAGGATGCATGATAGCATGAGCACCTGAGCCATTCCTCGTTCATTGGTGGCAAAGGCACCGGTGGACAAAAGGGTCGCCAATATTTTGGCTACCCCGGGCAAGATCCAAACAGCCCCTCCAAACAGATTCAAATCCCTCGTTCACCTTGGAATTTTTCCATGTTTTGTTTTCATGGACTAGCAAGATGCCCGAAACATCAAGATGCATTTTTTTACAAACACCCGCATGCATGCAAGGGATAATTAATGTCCTCCTTTGCTAGAACCACGAGGCAAACACCATTAATATTGCATCGATTAGTGTTAGTGGCCTTGTATATCTGCAAATTGTAATTTTGATAGTGGCCCCTTGTATATAAAAACGGAGGGAGAAAGATGTGAGATAAGGTGAGGAGGAGTGGGGCGTGGTGGTGACTGGTGGTCGGACTGGGCGGAGGCATGGGGATGGACGGCGCATTATGTCTAGGTTTGTATTTCTCTCACACACACCCATGTAGGTGGGGGATGTGCACGAAGAGAAGAGGTGCACGCACGGTGCACATACTCTTGTCTCTTTCCCAACCACACCCGTGTGGGTACACGGTGGAGCTCATTTCTGTACGAAAAAGGCAGCCCACGTGGTAATTTGGCACGTGTACTGGTTGTCCACTTGGTGGAGGGAGGATCGTCTACCACGGGTGAATAAACAAATTGTGACTTGACGCGTTATGTTAAATTAAAAAAAGAGGCAAACCATGTGGGGCCTATGTTAGATGTGGGGTTCCGGCAAACCCTTAAGGTTCGAACTCTGGGGTGCGCGCGAAGATTTTCCCCCTACCGATTCACGTCCGGTCGCCTCCCGAGAATCTAAGCTAAAACGATGAACAACACAAGGGACACAAGATTTATACTGGTTTGGGCCACCGTTGTGGTGTAATACCCTACTCCAGTGTGTGGTGTGGTGGATTGCCTCAGGGGCTGAGGATGAACAGTACAAAGGATGAACAGCCTCGCGAGAGGTGTTCTTGAGCTGGTGCGATGAACTGCTTGGGTGAGTTCAATCGCCTCTCGATCTAAATGAGCACTAGTTCAGATGCCCCTACTCTATGGTGGCTAGTACTATTTATAGAGGCCCTGGTCCTCTTCCCAAATATTGAGCGGGAAGGGCGCCAACGACGGCCATTTTGAAGGGGAACATCTAGTACAAGTTATCCTGACTAAAGTTGGTCTTCGGTTGCCAAAGGCTCTGGCGATGATGCCGTCTTGGGCTCCACGGTGACCTCCATCCTGCCGCTCTGATGGTCTTGGTCTTGTTGCACTGAAATGGCAACCTTTTCCTGATGCCTCGGTACTCCACGCCTGTGCTTGCCCCCTTTGCACCAAAGAGGAAACAAGGACACTACGCAGGCCAGCGCCCGCCTGGTCTCGATCCTCATGGCTTGCGTCATGAGCGCCTCGCGAGGTACCCTGCCTTGATCTCTCCGCCTCCTTGCGAGCCTGCCTGGCGAGGCCGTCCCTGAGGGAATCCCGTGTCGCTCGCCCCACGCGGCTTGGCCCCTCGCGAGGGTCTTGAGTCTTGCGCTAATGAAGATGGGCCGTACTGGGCCACCACTTGAGCCACGCAGCAGGCCGCAGGCAGGCAAGTCTGGGGACCCCCGTTCCCAGAACGCTGACAGTAGCCCCCCGGGCCCAAGGCGCGCTCGGACTTGGCTTAGTGGAGAAGGGAAGGGGCAAGTGCGGAGCGCCGCGGGCCCCATCAGCTTGCGGCCTTGGGCGCCACGTGGTGGTTGATTGGACATGGGCGTCTCCGCTTCCCCATGCTGCCTCGGCAACTGCTCGACTGACAAAAGGCTGGCCCGGGGTTAGCCTTACCTTCATTACTCTTGTTCTCCTTGCTTCAGATCCCCTTTCTTGCTCTTCGCCCTCTTGCTTCCGAAATCTCCAGATTTGCCACATCCTTTCTCCTCCGGCGAGCAATGGCACCATGCAAGACCCCGGCCGGGGCTGCATCGGCCTGGTACTCGTCGGCCCTGGTCTCCCCCAACATGACAGAGAAGAATCTCGCCCTTACGTGCCAGATGGCGGCGGCGCAGATCAACGAGATGGGGGAGACTGCGCTCCGGCTTGGCTCCATCCGGCTGGAAGACAAGGGGAGCACCTTCTACCCCCTCTTCATGAGTGCCGTTATCTCTGGTCTAGTTTGTCCTTTCTCTGAGTTCTTCCTTGTCGTCCTTTGCCAGTACCAGTTGCATGCTCTGCATATCCATCCCAACTCCATCCTTCTCCTGTCGATCTTCGCCTACTACTGTGAGGCGCACGTCGGCATGGTGCCCTCCGTGGCCTTGCTGCGCCACTTTTTCTCCCTCCGGGTCACCGGCGACAATATCTCGGCGTGCGCGAGCTTTGTCTTGTACTCCAAATCCAAAGCCACCTCGAAGGCCGGGAAGAGGGCTGAGGGCTTCTAGAGCAAGTGGATCATGGTGGACGCCAGGTACCTCAACCCCCTGCTGGAGCTGCCCACAAAACAGCCTGAGCCTATTGGGGCGTGGTCTCGCGCGAAGCTTGATTACCGGCGGGCGAAGCTGGTGCTGGAGAAGATGAATGCCAACCTGAGGCCGGGAAATACGAGGGCGGCGAAGCTGACCGGGGCCTCGCTTCTGAGGGAGTTCCTATCGCACCGGGTGGCCCCTCTCCAGGCGCCCTCGCGCCCGCTGTGGAGGCTCGCGGATACGGACGTCGTCCTTCGCCTGAGCTTGGATGCCCTGAATGATGAGGATCTGACCGCGGCCCTCCGCTTCTTGGTCGGAGAGGACGTGGCAGGCCCGGTGGATGCTCCGGTCCCTTTTCTCCTACGTGATGACTGGAAACTAGTGGTGGATACCATGCCCACCTTTGACGGGGTCGTTCTGGTGCCAGCGGAGGATCCTGAGGGCCAGGCGGCGATGGCGATGGTGAACTTGTCCTCTGGTGACTCCAGCGGGGGAGACGAGGAAGATGACGACGAGGACGAGGAGCGTGACTCGGAGGCGACCTTCGAGGGGATGGGGGAGACTTCCCCCTGGCGCAGGTCCAGCGCCCTCTGCTCCATGCCTGACGACGACGAGGCCGGCGCCAGGCGAGGGGGGGAGACACGTCCCTGGTCCCGAGGAAGGACAGGTCCGGGCTGATCTCCCGAGGCTCTACACCAGCCCTCTCATCGGCTGAAGTTAGCTCTAGCCCCCAGGTGCGCCTTCCTCCGTGGCTGGGCCTCCCGAGGCTGAGCCCAGCAAAAGGCTATCGGGCTTCAAGCTTGGCCGGAGTCCGTGGGATCCCGCGGCAATCAGCCAGTAAGTACTCGAACTTTGCCTTGCTCCTGTCTTTTTGCCGTCGAGGCCTGACATCTTCCATTGGGTAGGCTGCTACCAGCGGCGAAGAGGCTGGAGGGAGACGCGGCGACCCCGCCTAGGACGGGCTCGTCAGCCGTGGCCGCGTCTTCACTCACGGGGAAGGGAGGCAACGGGGCCCAAACGTCCCCTACACGATCGTCCTCGCAAGGCCAGCAGGGACGCACCGGCGAGGAGTCAGCCCCATGGCCCCGCTGACTCTAGAGGCTCATGTGCTTGATGCTGCCACCAAACTAACCAGGCTCAGGAGGTCCCTGCCTCCCAAGCCGTGATCACGCTGCTGTCTTCTCCTCCTACTCCACCGGCTCCCGTCTCCTCTGCCTATTCCGTCAACTTGGACCGTGACGTTGATGAGCTGAGTCGGCTGCGGGAGGATCTCCAGAGCGCGGACCCCCGCCTGGTGGCCAGGCGCCTGGAGTTGGTCTCCAGCTGGGTTCGCTCTGACGCCTCCGTCTAAGCGGCGCTGAGCCAGGCTATGACGGCTTCTGAGGAGGGGAAGCAAGGCACCACCCAGGCCATGGCCGCTCGTGACACGGCGTTGGAGGATGCTTCAACCGTCAAGGGCCACTGTGAGACGCTAGAGGGTGAGCTGCAAGGGCTGCGTGATGAGCTCGCCAAGGAGGTTCACGATCGCCAGGTGAAGGAGGAGGAGATGAAGGCTCGGGAGGCTGCTGTCAAGCAACGCGACGCCGAACTCTCAGCCGACCGCGACCGACTGAACACGCTGGAGCAGGTGCTGAAGGCGGAGAGGGTCGAACTGGATGCCGAGGCGAAGGTCTTGGCCGAGGACTGCGCGGCGTTCGCACGCTATGTGGAGAGAGCGCGTATAGCACTGAAAACGCTATATGAAGGGGACCTCAAGAAATCGTTGGTCGGAGCCAAGGAAGGCCCCGCTAAGCTGGTTCCCTTCCTCGTCGAGGCGCTTGAAGAAGTCGTGTTTGGCATCGGCCCCATGGCTGAAGTCGAGGCTCGCGTCCTTTCCTCCGCAACGCTGACGCGGATTCTCAGCCACGTCTACCTCCGCGACCCCGACGCCAACCTTGACGACCTGCTGGAGCCCGTGGACGCCAAGCGCTCCGCCGCTGCTGCCGAAGCCATCAAGGGTCGAGCGGAGGCCTTGCTGTCGAAGTTTTGTGCCTTCAACGCCGTGCCCAAGCGAGGCACTACCGGCTCCGCAGCTCCAGGGGGTGGGGCTGACAAGCGCGACTCCACCACGAGCGGTGGCGCGGCCCAGGGGTGATCTTCTCGCGGCCTTTTCCCTGCTTTTATTCCTGCAACATGCACCATGCCTCGTGGAGGAGTTTAAATTTGTGTCTGGTATTGTGAGAACAATCTATGGTCGGTAATATTTGCTTCTGGATTTGCTAGATTATGCGATATCCTTCCTATTTGCTCATGTTCTACGTCGGCAGGGCCCGGCCCCATGCGTACCTCAGCCGCCGTTAGCCCCGACCGGATCACCAGGACGGGACTAAGGGGTAAGGGGCTAGATGACAAGTTAGGCTCCTAAGTCGCGATGCTCAGGAGTCCCCCTTGACGCGCAAACAACAAATAGGGAGGGGGTGGAAGAGAGGATTTGTTGTTCTACGTCAGCAGGGCCGCGCGCATACCTCAACCACGTTAGCCTTTCGTAACTAAGGGGCGAGGGGCTACGTGACCAGTTAGGCTCCTGAGTCGCGATGCTCAGGAGTCCTCGTGACGCTCAAACGGGTCTTCATACCTTGGCTCCGCTCGAGGAGGGGCGTGCGATGACCAGATCCGAGGGACCTGGCTGGGTGGCGTGTGCTCGGGCATGGCCCGGGCGCAGCCCCTGTGCCCAGCCCCCTCGCGCGGCACTCCCGAGGGGAGGCTTTGCGACGAGGCTAGACACTGAGCTCTGGGCTCCCTGAGGTTGATACAGCCGTGGGCTGCCCTAAGTTGTTTATCACCAGCGCGGAGCATAGCGCTTCCGTATGTGTACGAGCATAGTCTCTCCTCAGCAGTGTTGTCAGCCAGCGCGGAGCATGGTGCTTCCACTGGTACATGGGAGGGGGGCTCCCCTCCGGGAGGAGCCCCCGGGGCGTGTACAACCCTGCCCTGACACGTGGCCGGCACGGTAGGGCTATGAGAGATGTATCTGGGCACCCGTGAGCCAGCGCGGGACTCACGGGGCCCTACCTCGAGGCGGGTTGCGCCTGGGTCTGGGCCTTTGTCGGTGGTACGTTCCTGCAAGGTGGTTAAGATGCAAATGCTCTACGTCCTCAGGTCCCGGCCCTCGAGCAAGCTCAACCACCGCTGGTATGCTAGGTCGCGATGCCATGGACAAGGCCAGTGGGTGAGGGCTGGAGAGCCAGTAAGAGCTCCTGAGTCGCGATGCTCAGGGGGGCCCCTTTTAACGTGCAAGCACATTGCATGAGAGAGAAGAGGCCCGTGGTAGGCAGCGGACGATAATCACAAGCAGGTTAAGCATGAAGAAGCGAATCAACTTAGATAGATGCAGAGAAAGGCACATGCCACTTGGTCTGGCCCAAGCGGCTTGGGGATGATGCAGCCCGAGGGGCGCCCCCAACAAGGTAAGATGAAGACAAAAGAAAAATGGACACATGCCGCGGGGACAGACCCACGCGACCTGGGAATGATGCAGCCCTGAGGGCGCTCCCAACTGAAACGAAACTTGAAAGAAGTCACCTGATACCATTGTAGAGTGAGTGTCGGAGCAGCTGAAGGTGCGAGGTGAATAAGCCAATCCTCACGAGCCCTAGGAGCTCTGAGCCTCAGGAGGCTCAGGAGGTCCGGGCGGCTCGGCGAGGTCCATCTCCATTTCCTCCAAGAGCGCGCGATACTTGGCCACCTGAGCTTCCAGAATGCTCCTCATTAGGCGCTGGTGGGCAGCAGCTGCATTCGGCACGCTAAACGGCATGCGAACGTAGCTGTGCGGTGGACCCTCGCAACGCCATAAGCGCAAAGGCCAGAAGCATTCCTAAGATGCGACTCGATTGAGCCCTGGGTATTTGATGCAGACACTTAGCCCGCCATCCTTGCCTAGATGGGAAGCTACGCTGGGCAGGCGGCGGCTGCCGCGCATGACTCTCGATTCTTGCAACTCCTGAGCGGCCTTGGTGATGAACTCCTGAGGGTTGGGCCCTCCTTGCCTTACGCCTTCCTGAGGGAAACGTGTCGCGAAGCACGCCTCCAAGTGGTGCCCGAGCGCCTCCCTCGTGATCTTGGCAAAGTCAGTGGCTCCCCAGGAGAGAGCCCCGAGCCTTGCCCGAGGAGGGCATCGGGCGCGCCTCCCTATGCGATGGAGGGTGGCGCCCCTTGGATGGGCGCGTGTCCAGATGTGGTGCCTTCAGATGTGCCTGCCTCCTAAGGCCTTGAGCCAGGTGACGTCTTCTTCTTCTTGGGGGTTACTTCAGGAAGGTTACCACTCTTGCTATCTGGGTCCTCGATTGACGCGGCTTGGAAGACGCGCTCGAGGGAGCACACCGCATCCTTCTCTTCACAGGGGACCGTGATGACCCTGCCACTTCCTGGCATCTTGAGGACGTTGTAGCCATGGTGAGTTACTTCCATGAACTTTGCCAGGGCGATACCCGAGGATGGCATTGTATGGCAGGCAAATGTGGGCGACGTCGAAGTCAATGAGCTCGGTACGGTAGTTCTTGTGCTGTCCAAAGGTGACAGGGAGGCGGACCTGCCCTATCGGTACTGTGGAACCATCAGTGACTCCTGTGAAAGGCTTGGCTGGTTGAAGCTGATCATATGGCACTTGAAGATTGTTGAACGTCTCGACGGACAGGACGTTGAGCCCTGCTCCGTCGTCGATGAGGGTCCTGGTAACTTGCTGAAAGCACAAGTGCTCCCTGGGTGATTTTGATAATTAATGTCAACATATCTCTTGTTGGACTAATACTTTTACCTAGTATGTTTCAGACAAGTTCAACAATGGAGTGGCATGGACTAAAGGATGTGGAACCCCTTCAAGATGCTAAGGACAAAGGATTGGCTCGAGCTCCAAGCACAAGACTCTACATTTTCCATTTTAGTGATCCAACATCACATTGAGTCTATAGGAAAAGCCAATACTATCAAGAGGGGATGAGGTGTTGCTCAATGGCTTGCTTGATCAAAGTGCTTAGTGATATGCTCCAAAGCCCTCAACTACTTTCTCACATCCACATATGTCCTAAACCAAAAGTCTAACTCGGCCCCACCGATTCTTTCTATCCGGCACCACCGAGTTCAGATGTCTTAGCCACTGCCACAAACCCTAGGCAAATCTGTCTCACCGATAGGGATCTCGGTCTCACCGAGATGGGATTGTAATCTCTCTATGTATGCCCATTACCAAAATCGGTCCCACCGAGTTTGAGTAATCGGTACTACCGAGATTACATTGCAAACTCTCTGGTTAGCTTATTACCAAAATCGGTCCCATCGAGTTTGTGTAATCGGTCAAACCAGGTTTGCCTGACCAACTCTCTGGTTAGCTTATTACCAAAATCGGTCCCACAGAGTTTGTGTAATCAGTCTCACCGAGATTACGTTAAGCCCTAACCCTAACCATATCGGTCCTACCGAGTTGCATGTCAGTCCCACCGAAAGTCCTAACGGTCACATTATTTGCTAAATCGGTCCGACCGAGTTTCACGATTCGGTCCCACCGAGATTGGTAAGTTGTGTGTAACGGTTAGATTTTGTGTGGAGGCTATATATACCCATCCACACACTCTTCATTCGTGGAGAGAGCCATCAGAACGAACCTACACTTCCAGCATACATTTTTTGAGAGAGAACCACCTACTCATGTGTTGAGGCCAAGATATTCCATTCCTACCATATGAATCTTGATCTCTATACTTCCCCAAGTTGCTTTCCACTCAAATCTTCTTTCCACCAAATCCAAATCCTGTGAGAGAGAGTTGAGTGTTGGGGAGACTATCATTTGAAGCACAAGAGCAAGGAGTTCATCATCAACACACCATTTGTTACTTCTTGGAGAGTGGTGTCTCCTAGATTGGCTAGGTGTCACTTGGGAGCCTCCGACAAGATTGTGGAGTTGAACCAAGGAGTTTGTAAAGGCAAGGAGATTGCCTACTTCATGAAGATCTACCGCTAGTGAGGCAAGTCCTTCGTGGGCGACGGCCATGGTGGGATAGACAAGGTTGCTTCTTCGTGGACCCTTCATGGGTGGAGCCCTCCGTGGACTCACGCAACCGTTACCCTTCGTGGGTTGAAGTCTCCATCAACGTGGATGTATGATAGCACCACCTATCGAAACCACGAAAAAAACATCCGTGTCTCCAATTGCGTTGGAATCCTCAAATCCCTTCCCTTTACATACTTGCAAGTTGCATTGCTTTACTTTCCGCTTCTCATATACTCTTTGCATGCTTGCTTGTTATGTATTGTGAGTGTTAAACTTGTGCCTAAACTCCACTCAAACTTAAGGAAGTTAAAAAACTGCAACTTTTGGTACTTAGTGTCTAATCACCCCCTCTAGACACCTCTTCTCGATCCTTTCACTTGGACATTGCTGATGACTGGGGAGCAAAGCATCGGGAGGACACCGGCCGTTGCCGCGCACTTGAGCTAATCCACTGAGATGAACGTGATGGCGCATGCAGACCACCTGAGACGGCGCGTGGCCTCAAGCTTGGGAAGGACTGCATTCACCTCTCGAGAAAACTGCTTGAAGATGCACTAAGAGGCTGGGGCCTGAGCGCCGCCCAAGATGCAAGTGATTGCACGCGGCTCCTGGAAGCCCCCAGCCCCCTCGTCCTGATGATGGTCTTCATTCCTTCTTGGTGGTGGTGGTAGAGGAGGAAGTCCTGCGTTGCTTGCGGGTGATCCTCACGAGGCTGATCTCTCCAAGCCCCCTCGCGAGGCTGGTCCTGCCAGCGGTCCTTGCGAGGCCGGTCACGCCACCCTTGTCGAGGGCCATGGTCATCCCAGCATCCTCCACCTCTTGCTCCGCCTCGGCCGTAGCCCCTATCGTTGTGCTCGGGGTGTCGACCGACACGGCCTTCTCGCACGGCCGTGAGCTCTTGGCATTCGTTGGTGTTGTGGGTATGGAGATCGTGGTACATGTAGTACCGGCTGCCCTTGGACGACTCCGGCTGGTCCCTGCCGCGCTTCATGTCCGGCTCTGCTGCAAGCACAACTGCTCCCTTGCGCTTCGCATCCTTGGCCTTGGCTTTCTTCTCTTCTGGGTCTAATGCCGGGAGCTCGAGAAGGGAGAGGCGTCCCTCCTCAGCCCTTGCCACTTGGTCGCCAGGTTGAACAGCTCCAGAGACGTACACAAATCTTCGTGGATCGCCAGCTCCTCCTTCATCTTGACGTCGTGGACGCCATCAGAGAATGCCGAGATGATGGCCTCCTCGGTCACCCTGGGAATCTTGAGGCGAGCATTGTTGAAGTGCTAGATGTACTTCTGCAAGGTTTCTCCGAGTTGCTGTTTGATGCGGCGCAGGTCACCCACGGCCGGTGGATGGTCGCAAGTGCCCAGGAAGTTGGCGATGAAGCTAGTGCGCATCACGTCCTAGGAGGAGATCGTGCCATGAGGCAGGTTCAGGAGCCAGGTGCGGGCGCCATCCTTGAGTGCCATGGGAAACCAGTTCGTCATGACCTTTTCGTCCCTGTTGGCGGCTTCGATGCCCAACTCGTAGAGCTGTAGGAACTCCACGGGGTCGGTAGTGCCGTCGTAGCAAGGAGGCAGGTTAGGTTTGAACTTGCCTGGCCAGGCGACACTGCGTAGCTCGGTGGTGAAGGCGCGGCAGCCTTCGGTGGCCACCGGAGCTCTCCGCTGATGTGGGGCTTGTTCCTGGGGGTTCCCACATGCCGCTGCCTGGAGCAGCGCGGGGTCTTGACGTGCTGGCGCAGGGATGCGGTCATGGAGCACCGGTGCCGGGAGCACGCGAGCACCTTCTTGGGGGCGAGGGATTTCTTGGCAGCTCCTTTCTTGTCGCGTAGGCGCCGGACACGGTGGATCTCGTCCTGGGGCCACGTGCCTTGGAGCCAGGGCGCCTTCTTGGGGAGGAGGTGGCGGAGGCACCTCCTAATCTGCGCCTCCTATGCAGGACGAAGGGCAAGGCAGCGAGAGGGACGGTGCAGGGGAGCCCCCTGCGGAGCTGACGAGCTCAGTGATGCGAGCGAGCCACTCCTCATAGAGGTCGTCGACGGGATGGTAGTGCAGGAGCTCACGCGCCAGGAGCAACGCGGCGTGCGCGTCCGTGGGGGTGCGACGGGCGTGGGACAACGAACTAGCTGGAGTCAGCGACGGGGTGATGGTATGGCCTTCCTGCCGCACCGAAGGATGCAGCAACGATGGCTGCTGCTCGTTCCCCGCCGAGCCAGTGGCGGTGTTGGCGGGAGGCGACGGGTAACAACGGGGACACCCACTGACGGGAGCCGTCCGGGCGACGCTGGCGGCGAGAGCTGCCCGATGCTCGGCTCGAGCCCGGCGAGCGTCTGCCATGGACGCGACGGAAGATCGACGCGAAATGGCGGAAGAAAGATTCCGATGCACCCCTACCTGGCGCGCCAAATGTCGGATATGGGGTTCCGGCAAACCCTTAAGGTTCGAACTCTGGGGTGCGCGCGAAGATCTTCCCCCTACCGATTCACGTCCGATTGCCTCGCGAGAATCTAAGCTAAAACGATGAACAACACAAGGGACACAAGATTTCTACTGGTTCGTGCCACCGTTGTGGTGTAATACCCTACTCCAGTGTGTGGTGTGGTGGATTGCCTCACGGGCTGAGGATGAACAGTGCAAAGGATGAACAGCCTCGCGAGAGGTGTTCTTGAGCTGGTGCGATGAACTGCTTGGGTGAGTTCGATCGCCTCTCGGTCTAAATGAGCACTAGTTCAAATGCCCCTACTCCGTGGTGGCTAGTCCTATTTATAGATGCCCTAGTCCTCTTCCCAAATGTTGAGCGGGAAGGGCGCCAACAATGGCCATTTTGAAGGGGAACATCTAGTACAAGTTATCCTGACTAAAGTTGGTCTTCGGCTGCTAAAGGCTCTGGCGATGACACCGTCTTGGGCTCCACGGTGACGTCCATCCTGCCGCTCTGCTGGTCTTGGTATCGTTGCACTGAAATGGCAACCTTTACCTGATGCCTCGGTACTCCATGCCTGTGCTTGCCCCCTTTGCACCAAAGAGTAAACAAGGACACTGCACAGGCTGGCGCTCGCCTGGTCTCGATCGTCATGGCTTGTGTCACGAGCACCTCGCGAGGTACCCTGCCTTGATCTCTCCGCCTCCTCGTGAGCCTGCCTGGCGAGGCTGTCCCTGAGGGAATCCCATGTCGCTCGCCCTACGAGGCTTGGCCCCTCGCGAGGGTCTTGAGTCTTGCGCTGATGAAGATGGGCCATACTGGGCCACCACTTGAGCCACACCGCAGGCCGCAGGCAGGCAAGTCTAGGGACCCCCGTTCCCAGAATGCCGACAGCCTACCATAGAGGCAAGGCTCTATACACTGGAGTACTTTTCATGTGTCCCGTCAACTCACAGAACGAGGAGAAGCTTGCTTAGTACGCCGTCTCCCCCACCCACGGGCGCGGTGGCTCGCAGGATGAGGTGAAGCTTGATTACGAGTACTACTACTACTACATCTACTACTAATGTACGCCTTTACGCTCGCTCCCTCGCCCACGTGCGCGTTGGCTCGCAGCATGAGGAGAAAATTTTAGTACTCCCTCTGTTTACTCCTCGTCCCTACTACGTACTTTGGTTAGTACTCCCTCCATTTACTTATACAAGGCCACTATAAAAAAATACATTTTGCATCTATACAAGGCCACAAATAGTAATCAAGACAAAAGTTACTACTCCCTCCTTTCCAGTTTATGGCTCAATTTCAAAATCTCTCCAACCAAGGTAGACGGTGAGTGGTCGAATTAATTTCGTAGTTTGCACAAGTAATTAGTACGCTCATTTTTCTCAAGAACTTATGTTTACCGAGGCATTAATTAGAACGAATGCATGAATGACCACTAAATTTCCATGAACTTTTACATGCATTGGTTAGTTTCCTCTTGACACTGCTTGCGTCGGGTGATCTAACGCACCTCGAATTCCAACATGTAATGGTACTACTACTAGTATAGTAGAATTGAGACTTATCAAATGGAAAACAAATGTTTTTTAGATGAGCCCTATAAACCCTAGTGGGTACGTACTCCGTAAAAACAGATTTTTCCAAAACTAAGTCGCTCCCTTTCATGAATTCTGTAGTATACTCCTCCATCAACGCTCCCTTTCATGAATTCTGTACTTCCTGTCGCCGACATATGGGACATATAGCAACCGGGTCGACGTGTCAAGCACCAAATAATAGTGCAGAACAGCAGGGGGATGCACCCCACTCGTACCGGCCCAGTAGTAGTAATGAGCAATGAGACGTCAAATCACAATGCCGCACCTTCCCAGACGAATGAAGCAACCATTATTTCACACTTCGGTTCGCCACCATCTCAAACCACGCAGTATTGCTTCTGCCTCAAGAGGGACACGCGCATCGCCTTGGTACATCATGACACGTGGGACCGCATGACAGGCTATGCTCCCCCGCCGATCGCTTGGTAAAATCACCTCATTTTTACTATACTTCCTCCGTATTGGTTTACGACATGGCATTCACGTCGTTCTAGGTTGAGAATTTAACTGGCTATATATGTGATGAATAGTACTCTAGCCTATTAAAAATGTATAATTTTGTACAGTAGTACTATCGATGGATTGCGCCATGGAGCAAAAATTGAAATTAAAAAAAAGGTGATACATATAGAGAGCGCTCGTCGCCAAATTATGCATATAGTACTATTTAAAAAGCTAGTACGTGCTTAATTGGGATGCTAAATTCTTTTAAAGAAATACTAGTAGTATGTACATACTGAAGAGTTAAAGTAACGAGAAGAAACATAACATAGTTCTGCTGGGGGCTCAGCACAACACACCCCTCAAATTAAACTAAGCACACCTGAAATTAAACTATGCAACTAATCCGGTGGACACTGCATTAGAAGTTTAGAACCACCATGAGCAACAACACTTCCACCTTACTCGGAGTCCTCGTCCACGTCCTCGACTTTGTCCTTGTCCCTCTTCCTCTTGGCCGATACTTCTTTGCTTGAACCGCCAACTTCGCTGTTGCTCTTCATCCAGCCCTTGTAGATATTGAAATAAAGGTAGCCATCCATTGCAGCGTAGTGGATGTGGTCTATATCTAGTACATTCCGCTGCCATGCATGACGATGAAACGTGTAATGAGGTTTCTCCAGTTTACGGTATGAAGGATGAACCGTGGCTCCTGCTAGGGTTAGCATTGAAGGCTGACGTGAGGGAACAAGCCGATTCTTACGGAGGTCGAAGGGGTTGCCTACAACGAGGCCTATCCGACCCAGGACTTCTTTGTCATTCTTCAAGTCTACAGTAATGAATTTCACTGTTTTGTCCTTGAGGAAGTTCTTAAAATCCTGGCACTCAACGTCGGCATGGCATATCTGGTAGACCAAGCAAACATTATGTACCCAAACCTGGATCACGGCGGGCTTCTTCCTCTCTTCGTCCTTTAGATCCTTCTCTTGTCCAGGACTGTGGTGTACTCAACATCTAGCCCAGCGACCCACTCATCATTTGAGTTTTCGAACATGCGTCTGAAGCGAGAAAGGCATCCTTTCACCGTCGCGGAAGAACGGGTGTAGATGACGTCGAACTCATCCCCGGTGATGGTTCCAACCTTGTACTCACTGCTGATCGTGGAGATTTGGGACGCCATGGATTTGGGAGGAGGGTTAGGATTAGTGGAACTGCCGTAATGTGAATGGACGGGACGACTAGGAGCAAACTGCCGTAGTATTGAAGGACGTGCGGGGACGAGTAGGAGCGAACTGCCAGCGTGCGAACGGTAGGGTAGTGGCTTTCCATTATCCCATGATATGGGCTTCCGAGAGCCCTTGGATCTGAGATCGAACGGTTGCATGGCGTGATTCTAGACCTATGGGTGAATATCCTATCCTGGAGGGTTATTCTGCAAATTTTTAGCAACTTAGCATGTGACCGTTTGATCTCAGATCCAAGGGCTGCCAGCAGCCCGTATCATGGTCGCGCCTACCACGACCGTCGCGTCGCTCGCGCGGTCGCGCCCTTGGAGATTTAACACGGTGCGTTAGGCTATCTGATGTTGGCATGTCATACATAGTCATCACTTAGTCACTCATACTACAACAAGGTTGGCTATAAGGTTGGCTATAAGGGTATTTTTTGTTACTCCTCTCTATCTCTTTCTTCGTACTCCCTCCGTCCAATAATATAAGAACGTTTTTGACACTAATGTAGTGCCAAGAACGTTCTTATATTATGGGACACAGGGAGTACTAGTATTTATTGCATTTGCCAAGGAGTGACCTCTTCCAATGAAATGGTGTTTCTAAGTTTGCTTCATTTAATTAGCTATAGACTCAAAATTGTCTTTTACCAAGGTGCACGCGCTTAGCACTATTTCTTCCTTGGGTCACCAAACTAGTCTCTTTCTTCTTGATTAACTTGCCACATCAGACTTTATGCCTATGTGGCAAGCTCAGCACCTGTAGGAGCAAGTAAAAGTAAGTACAATAGTGTGCTTTACATGGCATTTTTGCATATGTGGAGGAAAGAGAGGCAAGGAAAAGTGGAGAAGTGGGCTCTCATGCAAGAGCCAGCCTCTACTACATGGTGGAGCATTGGGAGAGGCACCTGTATGGAGGTGGTCAGGAATCGGGAGACTCACGCCGGTCGTAGCGCCGCAGTTAAAATGATAATGGCAAGTCAAATCACGGGGCCCCACCTGTCCAGCAGTAACTCGCTGTCAAATCACACAGCCCTACGTTTGCAGCAGCCTACTCCCTCGTCTTCTCGCATCTTTGTCGAACCAACTAGGCGGAACTGCCCCGCCTACCATGCAGGAAAAGCCCCGCCCTCGACTTTTAAATACAACTACATCCGCTTAAGAATCCAATGATATACTTTTTGTGACATAGTAACTCATATTTAGTTAGTCAAATGGATGACCTAGAACTACCTGCAGGCCCTATAAACTGAGACGCATAAAAATAAAAAAAAGATGGAGAGGGTAGTTCAGCACGTATCTTTTTAGATCAATATAGTCGGGATTCACCAAGGAGCAAAACCAAGTGGTAGGCTGCTCATGTCGTGTTGGCGTAGCAACTCAAGCAGGGTCAGTCTGCACATGAAATGGCGAAACACTTAACAGGACCCCTTTGGCCGACATGTGGCTCATCCACCGTCTTGTTCCATGTGCAATGCACTAAATTACAGTTCGGAGCAGCTGTTGGAATTGGAGGCACCCCGTTCGTAGCGCCGCAGTAGTAGAAAATGAGCGATGAGGGGTCAAATCACAAAGCCCCACCTTTCCTGCATTAAGCTAGACGGACGAAGCAACCATCATTTCACTTTGGGGTGCAAGATCATAAAGAAAAGAGAAAACTATGATGCGTAGGGGTTTCCACTATAGATCCTTTTTTTGAAAGCGCCTCCACTACAAATCGGCTTCTCCCTCGTCCTCTTGAAGAAAACCAATGATGAGTGCGGCGGTAGAGTTTGTAGGTGTACTACGGCGTGCGGGGCCACGTCATAGTAAACGGGTTCGAGTCGACGCATTAAATATGTGTGGGCCGCTTGGTTTTACGGCAACGAGGCAACATTTTGGGTTCGGGGACCTGTGGAGATATAGTACGTACAAAAAATTGTGGACGTAGGTTCGACCGAAAGGCAATGATGCATGGGCCCTGCATTTTGATATACCCGGGGCCGCGTGAAATTTTCTACTCTACTCAAAACTAGTAAGGTACACATGTATTGAACGCATGAGATTTTGAAACCAAATTATGAATAAATACACACTATAGCATGTAAAGCTTTGAGTCATATATGCATGATGTAGATGTTCGTTTAGTTCTTATAGTTCATCTCATTCAAAATCAATTAGTTTTATAAAAAAGTTAAGATTCATGGGGTTGTGCATTGTAAATCATAAAGTAAAAAATTAATAATGGCAATTCATTTAGAAAAAAAATCAATTATGATACAGAAGATTCTAGAACAAAGGAGAAGTGCTTGTTTTTGAGGTTTGCACATTATGCTTAAGTTCAGCCATGGAGTCTTCTAAATTGTACCTGTGGTAGATCTGGTGGAATGTTGATGATATCCAACGGCCAGTAGTGCTCGGATTTTCCTATCTCTGCACTGTCGGGTTAGCTTCATCCAGCGACCATCATTCAAAGTTATTGGCACACTATATAGTTCTTGTGCCATAGTTGCATGTTTTGGAAAAAAGCTACTAGTGGGTTGTACTATCTATTTAGGAATAGAAGATGTAGACATGGAACTTGTAGGGAAATAGATGACATGAAGCATCTCAATTCCTATGAGTAGGGATTGGAACAGAGATGTCATTTGGTTCACATCATAGGAACTTTTCTATTGAATCTAGAGATGACATGTATCTCAATTCCTATGAGGAGGGATTAGAAAAGAGATGTAATTTGGTTCATATCATAGGAACTTTTCTATTGAATATACGCTAATGTTTATTTTCCTTTGAAATTAAGGGAGTATAGGAATCCATTCATATGAACCAAGTGGCTCTAAAGCTATAGAAATGATATCATGTTTATTTCCTTTGAAATGTGGAGTATATGAATCTATTCCTATGAACCAATTGGCTCTAAAGGAAAAAATCCTATAAAAATCATATCATATAGAGTTCCTATGATATTCCTCGACACTAAAGGATGGTTGAAATTGCTGCGGGTGATACAATGGTCTTTCTTTGTAGCCTCCTCACCCATCTTTATAGTTACCTCTCGAAGATGAATGAAATGATATATACAGGGTATTCTACATGTGCAATTTGGTACACGAAAAATCGATAAAAGTTTGCGAGGTTTGAATTTTCAATAAAGCTATATGCACTACATTTCGGAACGGAGGGAGCATACGGCAGTTGCTAACACTCACGTGGATGATTTTTGTGTATGAGGAGTGGCTGTTCTGTTAAATGACATGGCAAAACTGACACTGTCGGATGCCAATCTAACAGTTCTTACAGCGTTCGTCAGGAAAAGGCTTGTGGCGAACGTTTGTCGGATAATGATTTATGAACACATGCATTGCATTGATAAGTTCCCCCTCTCTCTCACGCACATGCACCCTCATGAGTCACGACTCTCCTGAGTCCTCTCGCGGACTCACACGTCACACCCACCGTCTATCTGCAGGTAGACGTCACGCACATATGTGCTCTTCACACCCTACCGTCAGAACTTCTAAAAAACAAAAGACGGCGCGCACATTTTATTTTAGCTCACACGTCACAAACTTATACTATTACTCTTGCGGTGAACGTTCTTTGGGCATAGTATATTGTACTCTCACGAAGAGAAGCGGTGGAACACACACTAGTTCTCTCACACCCACTCGCGGGTACACGTAGGAGAGCATTTTTTTAAGCTGGTACAACAAATTCACTCCACTATATATAAAAGCAGGAGCCTTTGCGCTTGCTTTACTAGGGTTCCTCTCGTTCACTCTCTCATGCTCTCCAGATCTAAGTAAGACATAGGTGGCCACACTCTCTCTCAGCTCACGGCAGGTCACAAATCCGACCGGACAACCTCGACCGGGGTAGGAGTGTAGGTGCATCGTTCACGCTGTCGTCGGCAGCGAGGGAGGAAACCAACGGCTGCCCGCGCGTCCCGATCGGCGGCCGTGCCATTCTCTCTGAGAGAGCGCCGTCTTGGGAGGGCCTTGGACCCCTTCTTCCTCCCTGTGGCATTGTCTCCAAGATGCGGCCTCTCGACGCCGTCTTTGCCACATGCCTACGACCCTCAGGTATATATTCCTTCGAAACCTGCCTTGCTCTACTACCCCAGCTCCCTTCGTGTGGATACTTTTCTACTTCCATCCGCTGTTCCAAATCCACCTAAACTTCTACTATTATTAGAAGTAAAGCTAGTTCATACAGTCGACTCAAAGCGTTGGTTCAAATAAGGAAGAAAGTGGGAAAGCTGTAGCATGAATCTAGGACTTGGTTCTAAGAGGAAATGGAGCAAAGTAGTAATATCTGTCACTATTTAAATAACCGTATTTCGTATTTGCGGAAACAGGGATGTCTATCTCCATATCATTTCGGGATGTCAGTCTCCGTATCGTTTCTATCCACGCAAACAAAAGTACACACCTCAGTTTTAGTACAACTACGCAAAATGAGATGGCTATCCCTCGTTGTCGTCGTCTAACCTCCCGTCTTCAAGGTATCCCTACATTGGTAGTAACTAAGGTAGAATGACCAACAATCAAAAAGAAGTTGATTCGTACATTTTACTTCCTGATTGAAGTGCAGGGACGAGTGAGCACAACTGCATCCTAGTTTGGAATGCACTTTCTACCAGTTCATCCATGGACCGAGGATTAGCTGGCACGGCTGCACGGCGGTTTTTTGGACAGGTGCGCGGACAAGAGGCGTTGTGGTCTGCTTATTTCTGCAAATAACGATGCTTAAATTTAGTGGAATGCACAAGCATTTCAGCTGCTCAGTAAACTGCATGGTTCAGTTCAGCATTCCAGCTGAGACCACAATTATAATTGGTTATTCTGGAATGATAGAACCTAACCCTGGATGGTGGCAACAAGAAAAAACCAGAGTGAACTCCAGGAAATTTAAGCCTGTCGGGAGGCCCTTTGCTCATAGAAGCCTTGCTTGCTTTTTCCTGATTTGTAAACCTTCTCACAACTTTGCCTTTTGTTGTGAACTAGTATATGTTTGTTATGTTCTATGAATCATTGAGATGTATAAAATTGCTTAACTTATGCTTTTCAAGTTTTTTATGAAGACGGGTTTAAGGTGAGTGTTCCACATGAGCGCTAGACTAGCGTGTGAACGTTAGGAATTTATTACATTGTGGCCTCAATTAACTGCATGAACCATTGTAACAAGATACATAGTTGCTTATATGTCAGACAGCAGATTGTTGATTGTTAGTTGGTCGATAGCCTAGTGTTGAAGCGAGCTGAGACAATGTGCCGTGTTTTGCACAACTTCTTACAAGTGGGGTAGCACCAACAGTGTTTACAAGTACTTATGTATACATCGGCGCACGATTCTCGAACCAGTGCTCTATTTCATCAAAACACACACTACTCGTACGATAAACCGTTACAACTTATGTCTTACCATGCCATATTCATGAAAAAACTAGTGAGGATGCATCTGTTTCGGCAACAATTACGATGGTTCTCACATGATTCACGGGCACACAAAAGTAGCAGCAGTTCCCATAGATGGATTCAAACAGAGTACTAGCCCCAGAGGGGCGATAATAGGCAAGGTTCGGATAATTAGACACAATCCAAACTACTATTAAACACTAGCTGGGACAACTATTTCATGCCTCGATCTAATTTGGGCTGGACACAAGACGGACCTTGCCATGAACATCATCGAGGACGTCCCGCAGCAGCTCAATCCTGTGAACCTTCATGAAGACAACCTTGTGGCCTTGCCACTGATAAACTTGTTTGTGGAGGCATGCCACATCATCTTCCTGTGTAAGCTTGACAAGAACAGTATGCCTCACAAACGAAGGATTAGCTTTGAACTTCTTGTGCTTCAGTACACCCTGGACAACACGCCTAACAACAGTGAGGCTGGAATACAACTCTTCATTGGTATAACGCAAATGGCTTCCAGGATCCAACAGCCTAAGAACTATGTTTTCCCTGTGCGTATATTCAGGTCATAGCGAGTGACATGTATGTCTGCATCAGGGCTCTAACTGAAACAGAAACAAATTCTGAATTACTTTTCAGTATAAGAAACACAAGTTATTTAAACCACTATGTATAGCATGGCATCGAAGCTAATAAATTTTTGCATTATTAATCACCACATACTTCCTTTTATAAAAAATCACCACATACTTAGATGAAAAACCACAATCGAGATCGGCAAAGAAGGAAATCACCTTGGGCAGCTCAGCGGGGGGGGGGGGGGGACACATCCTCGAAGGGGGAAAATGCTCCTGTAGTGCCACGGGGGCTGTAACCTCAAACGGGGCGTTGACCATCTCAGTAGTGGTCGTGAGTGTATCTGGGGTCGGCTCAGTTGTTGCCTCCATCTTCTTGGAGCTCTCTGTCTCGTGGGGATCGGCCTCCCGCGTCTGCTCCAATATCGGCAGATCTTTGCCTGGTTCTCCTTGGTCCATCATGAAACTGACGAATACTAGGAGACCACTAAAAGGAAAACACAATCGCAATGACAATGAAACAAAAAGAGAGTGAGGATCGGTTACTACTTTGCAAAAGTTCTTTTTTTTCTCTGAACGAAAATATATACCTTCCCTTCATTCAGAGAGAAGAACAGTGGCAGATGTGAGTGTTGCCTTTCTTGAAGACGGTGAGGGAGAAGGGGATTCAGCAAAGAGTGAAATGATGGTTGCTTCGTCCGTCAAACTTAGACTGCGGGGAGGTGGGGTTTTGTGATACGACAGCTCGTTACTGCCGCGCTACGACCGGGGTGACTCTCCGCCTGCATACTTCCTTCTAATTTGGTGGATGACATTTGGGCCCCCGCGCTGCATGGCCCGCATGTCGGTGAACAAAAGTATAACGGCATTCAGTAGAGGGAGACGTTTCAATGACCTAGGAGGAGCCAGAAGCGGTAGAGTGTCTCCACTGTACTAGTAGTAATTGTTTTTTGGGTAGCTATAGAGTGTCTCCACTGTACTAGTAGTAATTGTTTCTCTAGGCCCAAGACAAAACAGCACATCCACACTAGTAAATAGTAAAATCAATTCAAAAGCCGATATATTTACTGAATGAGAGGCGCTACCCACACCCAGCACCCGCCCCCCCAAAAAAATCTGGGTGCTCTTCTTCCTCCTCGCTCCCACCCACCTCACGTCAGCTCACTCCACTCGTACCCCCAAATTCCTCACCTCACTCCTACAGAAAACCCCAGCTCCCCTTCTTCCTCACTCCTACAGAAAACCCCCAGCTCCCCTTCTTCTTCGCTCGCGCTACAACTAGGCTCATCATTCGTTACTCTGCTCAAATCCGTGAGCGCGACGCGATGCCCTCGAGGAAAATGGAGTCGGCTGACCCCAGCGCCAAGAAGATGAGGCTCCCGCCAGCGGCGACGCCTGTTGTAGATCCCGCACCCGGCAGCGTGGGGAGAAGCAACGACCCCGCCCCCACCGGATCCCAGGAACCCGTAGAATCTCGGGTGGCCCGCATCAGCGATCTCCCGGACGCCGTCCTTGGGGAGATCATCTCGCTTCTCCCCACCAAGGATTGCTGCCGCACCCAAGTCCTCTCAATTTTGTGGCGCCCTCTATGGCGCTCCGTGCCCCTTAATCTCGACTGTCGTCAGCTATCTCTCTTCAATGATTTTGAAATCCCCAAAGCCATCATCTCGTCCCACCAGTGCTCCGTTCAAAGCCTCTGCATCCCGTCATGCTACCTGAGCAAGCATACCATGCCCTGCACGGTGGACGCCTGGCTGAAATCCCCTGAATTCACAGAACTACAGTTGCTTGAGTTCTACTATTCCCCTGGAAATCACATACCACATACCGAACGCCATGAACTTGTGCCCTCAGCACCGATGTCCATCTCGCGGTTTTCCTCCTCTCTCCACACCGCCACCTTTGCGCTGTGCTACCTACTAGACAATTTGGTACTAAACCTTCGACTCCCATTTCTCAAGAAACTTTCACTTGTGCGGGTTCATATATCGGAGGCCTCATTGCACAATATCATCCACTCCAGTTGCCTTGCGCTGGAGTGATTGGTGCTTGTTTTCACAGTTAGAATCAGTTGTCTCCAAATAAAGTCGCCTAACCTTATAAGAATTGGAATTTCTTTTGACGGAAGGTAGCTCATCATCTAAGATGCCCCTTCACTTGAAAGGTTGATCCTTGATTCTAGTTATTCATCATTGCAAATAACCGTCCTCTCTGCGCCTAAACTGGAGACCTTGGGTGTAATACATGATCTTTGTGCTCATTTCAATATGGTGTTTGGCTCCACAGTTCTTTAGGTACTTTATATTATCATCTACACTTGTAACCATAAGCTGCATTTTAAATTTCTGTGCATAATTTATATATCATCTTGGAGTACACATTTTGTACTAATATTATGTTCTATGCTCAATGAAGAGTTTCTCCATGGATGGCCTATCAATGGTGCTGGATTCTGTCAAGATCTTACATATCCAAATGAATAGTTTTGATCTGAACAAGATTATTGGCTTGCTGCAATGCTTTCCATGTCTGGAGAAGTTATATATATAGGTGATAATTTCATGCACATTGGAAGACTACATATAGTGTACTAGAATTAACCGTTCAGCTGTTACTCTTTTGACACACTTCTTTTAGACCTTAACTGTTTTCAATCTTCATGTATATTTAGGAAACTGGATGGGGTAAGAAAGTTATAACCAGTCAGTGGATTCGTAAGCATCAGGATTTTCTCACTTCTCATGAGATTCGATTGAAGACAATAACGCTAGAACGATATGTAGCCAACCGTGCAAACACAAGATTTGTCACACTCTTCCTGCTAAATGTGAGGTTACTATTGTCCATCAGGCTTAAGTTTATCAGCAGCATGGTTTTGACGGATGGGTACGTCGAAGAGCAAAAAAAGGAGTTTCAGGTGGGCAAAAGAGCTTCTGAACGTGTCGGGCTTCTATTTACAACATATTGTGGTCATAATCCAGTAAATTTTATGACCCAGGAAGTTCATTCTATGGACCTGACCGATCCATTTCACTGTGACTACCGAAAACAGTGCTGGAGTTAGATGTTGTTGCCCTTTTCAATCTGGGTGTTTTTGTAAACCTGATGAACAATTAACCCTCGTGCTTTTGTACAGTTTGTAAGATGGAGTTAGATGTTCCTGCCCTTTTCAACTCGGCTGTGACTGTCATATTTTCTTTGAAACAAGGCAAATGGCTTGACATTCGTTTAATTTAGAGTGAAATATTGTAACAAATCCCAACCAAGGGAAATAACATCACCCTCGCCGGCTACTTGAGCTCACTGTGCATTACAGAATCCAAGTGATTAGCCCCCACCAGCACCCACAAACTTATTTTGAACTAGCACATCAAATGGGCTGTAAATTTTCATAGGAAAGGCTGCATGACCGTGACAGATTTGTATTCTGACATTTGGGACCCGCGAGGAAATAGCCTATCCAAGGTGGTGTTGACTTACTAGCCAGTCAACAAATGATTCTGCCTACCAGCCGTCGGATTGACATCTAACATCTGTCGTGTATCTTCTATCTCTTTTCTTCTTCTTCCTCCAGCCGCCCAAACCAAACCACCCCATCAGCTCCGCCTGCTCCTGCCTCCCTGGCTGGCGGCGCCTCCGCCGCCCTACCGTACGTACCCTCCAACGTTGGCCAGTCCCTCCCTCTATTCCCCCACATGTCCTGTTATTCTCCAGCGATGTTAGCCCCAACACGCACCCGCGCCCGAACCAGTCAACCCTTGTACTCCCCTCCAACTGTGACTAGACCAGCGCATCTTCAACGGCTCCTGTTCATTCCGTCCGAGGCCTCGCCGTCGTCCTCCGCCTTGCGTACTTGTTTCGCTCGCCGTGTGTGGTGGCCGCCCTCTTGCGTTTTCAATGTCGTCAACAACCAAGAGGAACAAGGAGATGACTGTACGTAGAGAGGATGATAGTAGGGACCCACCAGCGTCATGGCAGTACGCAAGCAAGTGCCTCTATAGTACAAGCCCAAAAATATGGTTCCTCCTAATGTTGGACATCTGGGGCTCACGCCATTGTCAACGTTAAACAAGAGAATTACACTACGAGTGGCTGACACAAGGGACCCAGCAAGTCGCGTAGTTTTTTTTAGGAACAAGCAGTTGTTATTTATACTAGTTTTAGCGACGGATCCGGGTAACAACGGGGCTGTGCGGGGGCTATGGCCCGTCTAGCCAGGGTTTTATTTATGTTTACCACATCATGAGCCCAGTTGTGTTTTTTTCTTGCTGAAAATGGCTAGCCCAGTTATATTTTTTTAAAAGAAATACCCAAACAAGGCCTACTTGCTTTATCGGCCCTCCTGGGCTGCAAATCTTTCAAGACGAGGAGAGTTTCATTCAGTTTGCCCAGAAATGGGCTGTACATTTTTAAAACACATCAAACTGGGAATTAGTTTCATTTTTTTTCATTACAAGATCTTAAATTCCATTGATTTTTATGCGTGGACAATTATTTGGATTTTATATTTATGTAAATTATTTTCCAAAATAGTTTGAATGTGAATCGATATTTCTGGATTAAAAACAGTTGACCGCACTAAAATATTAGAAAATGGCTCCCAAAAAATTCTTAAGAATTAGAAAATGGGTTGTACATTATTAGAAATAATGGTAGATGCGTTGTATGTTGTTTTCCACAGATTTGAGGCTGACTTGTGCGCCTACTACAGGTTGACGCGTATGCTTTCATAAAAAAAAAGGTTGACGCACACGCAACGCCCTGTCAACTTAGTCAACACACGAGAGCAGTGACTGTTGGATGTCCATCCAATGGCTGTCGTGCTTCTTCAGTCTCTGCTCTTCAAGCTCCAGCCGCTCAAACAAGCACCGGTGGGACTGCCTACTCCCTCCTCCCGTGGCTGGCTATGCTGCCGCGCAGGCCTCATGGCCCCATCGTACTCCCATCGCTGGCCTAGCCATCCCTCTACTCACGCACACATGTTGTTATTCTCCGGCGATGGCAGACGAACCAGTAAACCCTCGTACTCCTCCGCATGGGAAACAACTGCCGAGTATTCCCTGGCTCCGTGTCGTTCCCTTCCTAGGCCTCGCCGTCGTCCACCGCCCTGGTGCTCTCGGCGCGGCCTGGTCAATGTGGTCAATGAACGACATCCATCGGAAGTGGACTGTACGTGGAGAGGCTGACAGCTGGGTCCACGGCTGCACGCAAGGAAATGCCTCCTTATTACGCGCAAAATAATGATTCCTCCACCTGACAGCTAGGACCCACAGGAAGGGCCTCTGTATTTTGCGAAAAAAAACGTTCCCCCGGCTGACAGGTCGGACCCACCAGCTATATCTTCGCACACAAGGAAGTGCCTCCTTATTACGCCTAAAAAAATGAATACCCCCCTGCTAGCTGGGACCCTCCATATTGTTGGGCTGATTTGTGGGACTACTAAGTTGACGGGACGGAGGGCTTTGTCAACTTAGTCAATACTCCAGTGACCGTATGATGTCCATCCAACGGCCATAGTGCTTCTTCAACCTCTGGTCTTCTTGCTCCAGCCGCCCAAAGCAGCGCCGGTCGTGCCGCCTGCTCGTGCCTCTCGTGGCCGGCTGTGCTACCGCGGAGGCCTCACCGCCCCCATACTACTCCCACCACTGGCCAGGCCATCCCTCCACTCACCCACAACCCCTGTTATTCTGCGGAGACGGCAGCCTCACACCGTAGCCGAACCAGTGAACGCTCGTACTCATCTCCACGGGGGCATCCACTGCTGTGTCTTGCCCGGCTCCGTGTCGTCCCCTTCCTAGTCCTCGCTGTCGTCCACCACCATGGTGCTCTCGGTGCAGCGTGGTCAATGTGGTCAACGACCGACTTACATCGGAAGAGTACTGTACGTGGAGAGGCTGACAGCTGGGTCCACGGTAGCCGCAAGGAAGTCCCTCCTTGTTACGCGGAAAATAATTATTCCTCCACCTAACACATGGGACCCACCGGACGGGCCACCAGTATTTTGCGAAAAAAATCATTTCCCCCTGACTGCTGGGACCCACCGGACGGGCCATCGTATTTCGTGAAAAAACGTTCCCCCCGCTGTCAGCTCAGACCCACCGGAAGTGCCTCCTTATTACGCACAAAAAAATGAATACTCCTCGGGCTAGCCGGGACCCACCTTGGTGGGAGGCTGACTTGTGGGCCTACTAAGTTGACGGGGACGAAGGGTTTTGTCAACTTAATCAATATGAACGATTCTAGCTCCAGTGACCGTACGATGTCCATCCAACGGCCGTAGTGCTTCTTCAACCTCTGGTCTTCTTGCTCCAGCCGCCCAAAGCAGCGCCGGTCGTGCCGCATGCTCCTGCCTCCCGTGGCCGGCTGTGCTGTCGTGGAGGCCTCACCGCCCACTACTATTCCCACCGCTGGCCAGGCCCTGCGGCGACGGCAGCCTCACACCGCAGCCGAACCAGTGAACCCTCATACTCCTCTGTGTGCGGGCTTCCACTGCCGCGTCTTCCCCGGCCCCACGTCGTCCCCTTCCTAGGCCTCGCCGTCGTCCTCTGCCGTGGTGCTTTCCATGCGGCATGGTCAACATGGTCAAGGAACAAGTTCCATCAGAAGAGTACTATACGTGGAGAGGCTGACAGCTGGGTCCACGGCCACAACCCAGTTTTTTTGTGATTTGCCAAGTAAGTCGCTTTTGTCAGGCTTGTTGGGCTGCAAATCTTTCAAGACGAGGAGAGCTTTCATTCGGCTGGCCGAGAAAATGGCCCATCAGTAATGAGAAATGGGTTGTACATTTTTAAAACACATCAAACTGGCAATTAGTTTCAAATATCTTTTTTTCATATCAAGATTTTAAATTACATTAATTTTTATGCGTGGAGAATTTGTTGGATTCTATATTGATATACATTTATTTTTAAAATCAGTTTGAATGTGAGTCGAAATTTCGGGATTAAAAACAGTTCGTACCGCACCGAAATATGCAAAATTTCGTATAATTTTTTAACCGTGGCACAATATGGGCTGTAATGTTAACAAAAAGAATATGGGCTCCAAAAAAAACCTTAAGAATTAGCAAATGGGCTGTAAATTATTTGAAATAATGGCATATGGGTTGTATGTTGTTTTCCACATATTTGAGGCTTTCCTAAAAAAAGGTTGACGCACAAGTAGTGACTGTTGGATGTCCATCCAACGGCCGTCGTGCTTCTTCAATCTCTGCTCTTCCTACTCCAGCCGCTAAAACAAGCGCCAGCGGGACAGCCTGCTCCCTCCTCCCCGCGGCCGGCTGTGCTGCCGCGCTGGCCTCACCGCCCCACTCCCATCGCTGGCCTAGCCATCCCTCTACTCACCCACACCTGTTGTTATTCTCCGATGATGGTAGACGAACCAGTAAACCCTCGTAAAGTCGTACCCCCCTCCACGTCAGACACAACTACCGAGTCTTCCCTGCCTCCATGTCGTACCCCCCTGAACGTGGGACACAACTGCCGAGTCTTCCCTCTCAGTGCAGCGTGGTCAATGTGGTCAACGATTGACTTCCATCGGAAGAGTACTGTGCGTGGAGACGCTGACAGCTGGGTCCATGGCCGCAGCAAGGAAGTGCCTCCTTATTACGCACAAAATAATTATTCCTCCACCTGACAGCGGGGACCCACCAGATGGGCCACCATATTTCGCGAAAAAAACGTTTCCCCCCTGACTGCTGGGACCCACAAGCTACACCTTCGCACGCAAGGAAGTGCGTTCGGGCAAAAAAACAAAAGGATTCGGCCCCCTGACTGCTGGGACCCACCAGCTACATCTTCGCACGCAAGGAAGTGCCTGACAGTCGGGACCCACCTGGTCGAAGCGTACGTAGTGTCGTCATTCTGGTCGCGAACGTGTACGTACATATATACTGGTGGATGTAGAGGCGCGCACGTGTCGTAGTAGAGGCGCGCACGTAGCATGTACACGTACGTACAACGGCCAGGGTGCAAGAAGGAAAATACAGCCACGTATGTGTTCATACGGGTGGGGTCTCGAACGCCTACTCGCGCATACGTACGGCCAGGGCTCGTGTACATCGCCGGGTCGGAACGGAGAAACAACGTCGTCGTCGTGTTCATGGGGAGGCAACAAAATGCATCGTGTTCATGGGGAGGCAACGGAATACGTCGTGTTCATGCGGAGGCAACGGAATGCGTCATGTTCATTGGGAGGCAACGGAACGCGTGGGAGCCAACCGGCTGGGTCGGAACGGAATGCGTCATCGTGTTCATCGGGAGGGCTTGGACGGAACATGCGATGGAAACGAGGCCTGGCGTACCACAGAACGGAGGAAACAGCCTTGTGTTCGACCGGCCACGTTCGAAACAGGATCCTGTTCATCGGGAGGGGTCTGACATACCGCAAAAGAGAGGAAACGGACCTCCTACGGTCGAAACGGGGGTCCTGTTGATCGAGAGGGGTGCGGCGTACCGCAAAACGGACGAAACGGACCTCCTACGGTCGAAACGGGGGTCCTGTTGATCGGGGAGGGTGTGGCGTACCGCAAAACGGACGAAACGGACCTCCTACGGTCGAAACGGGGGTCCTGTTCATCGGGAGGGGTGTGGCGTACCGCAAAACGGGACTCCACGGGATATTGTTCATCTCCACCGTCGACCTCCTCCAGCCTCCACGGGCTCCTTTTCATCCAGCCTCCACCGCGAGTTACTCCACCGGCTACTGTTCAACCACCCCTCCACGGGCACCCCTTCACCGTCTACTGTTCATCCAGCCCTCCACACCATGGGGTCCTATTCATCCAGAGGCAACGCCACCGCTCACTGTTCATCCAACCCCCCCCCCCCCCCCCCCCGCGCAACACTCACTATTCATCCAGAGAGGGAGCATCAATCGGCTTCAGTTAGCAGTAGTAGCGAAGGAATCGCTCGATCGGGTTCAGTTAATAGCCATCGATCAATTGCTCGGGTTCAGTAATGCGTAGCCTGTAGTGCAATCGCTCGGGTTCAGTTAGAACCCAATGCCTTGCTCGGGTTCAGTTAGAGCCAACGCCTTGCACACACGCGCGTACGTGTACAAGAGAAACGCGCATCGCTCGGCCCCCTACCTCCCACCGTAACCGGGAACTCCCTGAAATTTTCCTCACCCTCGCTTCTACCACGGTTATTTCCGTCATGGACGGCCCAAAGAATGTCATGCAGTTGCGTCTCTGGCCCGCCCAGGACGAAAAGCCCATTTTTTGTCATGATTTTTTGTCATAGAAGTAGCAGCCCACCACATATATGATGATACCGGGTTTTGTCACAATTATCGTCATAGAAGTGTCATATGTATGACAGAAAAAAATTTCGTTCGGCCCAAAATGTCACGGATGTGTCTTTTTTTTAGTGTGCCATGATAAAGTAGTAATGTTATTATTTTGCACCTTAATCTAGTGGCACTATTAATTTGAGGCAATGTTTTGGCACCGCTAGGGCCACTGATTTTTGACATATATCGAAAGAGGGGGTTTCCTCCAATTTCATTAAAGAAACCCAACCATAGATAACCATTATTCGACAACATCTCAGTATAAATGGGCAATTATGCAACTACTACTAGAACAAACTGAGTACTAGCAGGAGACAAGTTTGCTACATAAGCTAGGTAGGTAGGGGGACGCAGCACCAGCTCGACCAAGTTTGGATTACGACCCAAATGCTAGCACAGAAACAACAGGAGGAAGATTGGGACTGAAAGAGCTAGCTTCAGCATCCCAGTCAAAGCACCCCCACCCTCCATCCCTGCGATGCACGGTACACCTCGCTTGCCACCTGCTCGACCCTAGTGCCACTGATAAAATGAAGTAATAATACAGTTAAATTAGAGAGAGTGTCCTCTCTATCATTTCATTTCCAATCTAGATAAAGAAAGTGCTTCTCTTTGTTAGTATATGTTTCATCAACTAGTCCCATTGTTAATGTTTAAGTGTTTCTGCAAACTGGGGTTCTTAGTTTTAGTTCATCGTCACAAAAATAGAGATTGGAATGTCTCAAGGCCCCTCCTTGTACTACCATTGTACACTGATGTTCATCACTGGCAGAAGGTGTATCAGGGAGAATTGGGTCGATTTCCAGTATGAGGTATACCATATGAGGCATCGCAGGGCCCATCTCGCCCTCGCAGCATGGCATACTATGATACTATCGCAATATTTTCTTCTATTTATTAGTGTATGTTTCATCAACTAGTGCCACTATAATGTAATCATGCTTTTTCATTATCTATGCAAACAGGGATATTCAGCTGCATTTTGGTGGAACTGCACAAATGTACGGATGGAACCGGCATATATGCAGAGTGCGAGGTGTGCCAAGTAAAAACTACCAACACCAACCATGCTCCATATAAGCATTGGCATCCACCACCACTAGTGGGATGTGTGGCACTCTTTGTGGACGGATCTTTCTCGACAGCAAATCCACTAACCAAATACTAGTAGCTTATATTGGCACTTTTCTAGGGAGTACACTTTTCTAGGGAGTACTCTTTTCTGAAAGAAGCACCAATCTATTTTTCTTTATTTGTACACAGTGTCACAACTTTGTTTTTGGTCTAGAGCTATTTTAGGGTGATTGTGTAGTACTCAGAGAATGATTGTAAGCATGATTTTCATTAGCCGTCACACTGATTGTAAGCATGAGCAGATGGGAGATTAGGTTAGTGTGAAGCATGCTTTAAACCCTACCACCGCCATTGAAACAAGGTGAGCATCGAGGGAACCATGGAGAACGGTAGGGAGGAGACGTCGCGTCATCCGGCCTCCTCTTGCGGTGGGAGAACGAATACTCATGTGGCTCCGGCTGGCTCTGCACCCTCACGAATGGCACACCATACTCGATCGATTCATTATCCTCTGGATGCTCAACCTTCGACCTGTACGCCCACCACCTTTGCCTGACTTTCACCTTGAGGGGGTGGTTTTGCAATGGAGAAGAGGGAGAGGCGAGACGGTGGTCTTGCAATGGAGAAGAGGGAGGGGCGTGACGGTGGTTTTGCAAAAGATAAGATGGAGAGGGAGTGGTTTTGCAATGGAGAAGAGGGAGATGCGAGATGGTGGTTTTGGAATGGAGAGGAGAGGAGGTGGTTTTGCAATAGAGAAGAGGGAGAGGAGCATGCAACTGCGATTTAGGATTGGACGAGAGGACCAGCGCGTTGTGACTGGATCAAAATCAAAATCAATTTACCCTTCAATTAAGAAAGCGACCCCACATTAACTAGTCTCCCTTTTATTCTGGGTCATAATTGACCATGATTTTCACAAATAAAATATATGTTATACATTGCGAAAATAATATAATTTGAAAGTACATTTAGATACAAACCAAACGATACAATTTTTGGTGACATGCATTCACATTTTGCTTCAAATACAGTATGTGGTCAAACTTTGACCCAACATATGCAAAACAAAAAAATAGTTCCAATACCAGCGCCACTCCTCTCCTCTTAAACCACCGCCGCTCCTCTCATGCTCCAATCTAAATCTAGCACCGCTCCTCTCCTCTTCCATTTCAAAACCACCGCCCCTCCTCTCCTGTTCCAATCCAAAACCAGCACCGCTCCTCTCCTGTTCTAATCCAAAACCAGCGCCGCTCCTCTCCTCTTGCATTCAAAAACCACCGCCAGCGAGTGAAGGCGCTGTGGAGAAGTAGATCGATGGAGGAGTACAACTGATACGTGAGGATCGCAGACGGCGACCCTGTGAAGCTAGCTAGGATGTTGGAGATACAGTCTTGGTTTGACAACAAGGACCAACTAGCGGCGACATCCATGGCCAAATATCTGCAACAGAGCGAAAAGGCCGCGATACTCCTGAAGGGAGTCACGCGGGAATACATAGAGCTGCTTGAGGGAGTCTTGGACTAGGGGGTGTCTGGACAGCCAGACTATCATCGTCCGCCGGACTCCAAGACCACGAAGATACAAGATTGAAGACTCCGTCCCGTGTCCGGATGGGACTTTCCTTGGCGTGGAAGGCAAGTTTGGCAATACGGATATGTAGATCTCCTACCATTGTAACCGACTTTGTGTAACCCTAGCCCTCTCCGGTGTCTATATAAACCGGAGGGCTTTAGCCCGTAGGACATAACCTCCATTACAACATTCATACCATAGGCTAGCTTCTAGGGTTTAGCCTCCTTGATCTCGTGGTAGATCTACTCTTGTACTACCCATATCATCAATATTAATCGAGCAGGATGTAGGGTTTTACCTCCATCAAGAGGGCCCTAACCTGGGTAAAACATCGTGTCCCTTGTCTCCTGTTACCATCCGCCTAGACGCATAGTTCGGGACCCCCTACCCGAGATCCGCCGGTTTTGACACCGACATTGGTGCTTTCATTGAGAGTTCCTCTGTGTCGTCGCCGTTAGGAAGGATGCCTCCACCCGTCTTCAAGGACGGTATCTTCGCCAAAGGGGCCTTGGCCTCCGGCCAAACTATCCGGCTGGGTGGTTTTCTTATGACCGCCTGTCCGGCCACTGCTTCGACAAGGACTTCTCAAGTCGTCAAAAGCAATCTTCGCGTCAGCTCGGAATCCGCCGAGCAGCTGGATCCAATAGAGCTCTTGTCTGTCAACGAGCTCTTGGATCGCATCGCCGCCCTGGGAGTCGCTACAGACTACAATCAGATCGGGCCTAAAACCGATCTGAGAGAGATTAACTCTCCCCAGGTCACCCACCACGTCGCAGTGGTAGAGGAACAATGCGGCGACTCTTTTCCTATATTGAAAACTAGTCACGTCCGGGTTCCCGAACCCTCCATGCCGGATTTCCACGGAGGGACGGACTTCGATCGAGCACTGAACTTAAAATCATGCATCGTTCCGGACTCGCTGGACTACGCCCAGCAATCCAAACTCCCAAATTTGGAAACTTCCCGGCCTTTAGGCCTTGAGACGGGTAGGGTTCCGGACTTAATTCCACCCACCCGCCCAGACATATGCGATCTATCTTTAATCCGGCAAGAGACCGCTGAAACAGGATAAAGGACTGCCGAGAAGAGAACGCAATCTCAATTTTTGGCAATAATTGCACAGATCAGGGAATCTTGAACGCCGTCAGCCATCGTAAAATTACACGCTTTGCCGACCTGGCGTCCATAGTATGAAAGTACTATGCGATGGAGAGTTTCTGGAAAACCGAAAATAATTTTTGGGACAATCCGGCCCCAACCCCAGTCCGCATCAAAAGGGTGCATGTCGGTGTCAAAACCGGCGGATCTCGGGTAGGGGGTCCCGAACTGTGCGTCTAGGCGGATGGTAACAGGAGACAAGGGACACGATGTTTTTACCCAGGTTCGGGCCCTCTCGATGGAGGTAAAACCCTACGTCCTGCTTGATTAATATTGATGATATGGGTAGTACAAGAGTAGATTCCGAGCTGACGCGAAGATTGCTTTTGACGACTTGAGAAGTAATGTATGTTGTAATGTATGTTATGACTGTTGTAATGTATGTTGTCCTACGGACTAAAGCCCTCCGGTTTATATAGATACCGGAGAGGGCTAGGGTTACACAGAGTCGGTTACAATGGTAGGAGATCTACATATCCGTATTGCCAAGCTTGCCTTCCACGCCAAGGAAAGTCCCACCCGGACACGGGGCGGAGTCTTCAATCTTGTATCTTCGTAGTCTTGGAGTCCGGCGGACATTGATAGTCCGGCTGTCCGGACACCCCCTAGTCCAGGACTGCCTCAGTAGCCCCCGAACCAGGCTTCAATGACGATAAGTCCAGCGCGTTTATAGTCTTCGGCGTTGCAAGGCGGGTTCTCCCTTCAAATTCCATGTACCTGCCGAACAGTGTCCGGCTTCATCTTGAATACTGTGTTCCTCGGCTTCTACGCCAAATAATGGCCCTCTTCCACACGTCGCACGAATGCGAAAAGCCAGGGTGTATTTTGCATTTCACCCCCCAATTGTGCGAGTTGCCCGCCTATAAAAGAGGCAAGAATCCAGATCCAAACCACACCATCTTCCTCCCGCGAATACTCCATCGAAGCGTCTTTGACCTAGAAATCCATTCCACCATGGATCGTCAACACGGCTCTTCTTCGCGCGCTCCCAGCCCACCGCCGGGGAATTGGAGTAGGTGCTCTATTTCGCACAACGAGCTCGAGAAGCTCCAAACGGGGGGATTCCTCCCTCCGGCCTTTATGATCCCAGTCCGGGCCGGACTGGTTACTTATCAAGGTGGGAGACAGGCGGAGGACACTCCCAGCCCCAATAAGGGGGAGCGAGTATGTTTTGTCCCTTATCTGACAAGGGGACTCGGATTTCCAATACATCCATTCCTCCGCGGGCTCCTGAAGTTCTACAGACTCCAGCTCCACCACCTCACGCCCGCCTCTGTCCTGCATATCGCGGGCTACGTAGCTCTTTGCGAGCTATTCCTGGGCATTGAGCCCCATTTCGCATTGTGGAAGAGGCTGTTTTGCCTCATACCCTGTTCTCACCAGGGGTCCATATATCAAGTGGGCGGCGCCGAAATATGGCGCATCGCCGGAACCGGATACCTATCCGGCACTCCCAAGAAGGCGTCCGAAGACTGGCCCTCGGAGTGGTTTTATATAGGGGACGCTCCGCTGCCAGACCCAGTTCGGATCGGCCTCCCGGAGTTTAGTGCTGCTCCCTTTGAAGAAACGCCTCAGCTGGCGCCCACGGAGCCCGCGATTGGAGGAAGACAAGAGCGTCCATTACTTGATGGGCCGGATAAGATTAATGGCTCATTCCAGCTTGACCATGATCGAAATCATGGCGACAAGCATCGAGCGAGGGGTATAGCCACTGCAATACAGAGGTCATCCCATGTGGGATTTCAACGGGGAAGACGATGCTACCCGGCATGGCCGCAAAGGGCCGGATTCGACCTAGGATCTGGTGAAGATCCTGTCCAGTTTGTACAAGGGGGAGAAGGAGGATTTCCTTCGAACGAACCCTTTGAATGGGTTTTCCATGATCAACCCCAGAGGATGGGTAAGTGAACACCTTGAAGGGCCCAACCCATGCTTTCGAAGTTTAAGCTTCTTACATTATGTCTTCGGCACAGGGTCTACGCCGGACTGTGGAGGACATGGTGAGTCCTGCTCCGCAACCTGAGGATCCAGAAGGATCCCTGGGTCCGGCCTCCGAAGAGGACCCGGATATCGAGGTGGAGCTGATCGACGGGGTGTATCACCAACTCAGCATAGACAATGCTTTGGTCGCCATTACAGTGGACTACCCCGGGCTAAGTCCGGCTTCCCAGGTGACCGCGACCGAAGTCCGGACACCATTATCTCATCCCTGCCCATTTCTGACCTTCGCGAACGATGGTATTTTGCAGGAAGCGCCTTTACGGCAGGAAGCCGAGGCCGCGGCGGCCGACCAACAGAGGTCGGTCCGAACCAGCAGGCGGAAAAGGAGCGCAGTGCGAACGGAAATGTCGCAAAGGTATAGCTCGTATTTGAATTTTTAGAGCAACGTTCCGAGGAAACGTCTGAGTGCTCATGATCTTTGCAGGAGAAAAAGCGCTCGCCGGACTGCGAGCGCAGGAATTGCCAATCCGACCAACACCGGCCAGGCTCCAGCGCCCGGCCTGGAGGGGGGGGGGCAAGCGCAAGATGTGAGACGGATCCTTCTCCAACGGAGGATACCGACAGACTGTCCGCCACCAAGTCTGAGGTGGAGAGCGCCATGAACCATAGGCGCCGCCGGACAATATTTCAAGAGGCGTGCTTTTCCCCTGAGGCATTAGATGCTTTTAACGTAGGGGATGCGCATCTCCATGCTGCTCAAAATGGTTTTACCAGAGCCACGGAGCGGTATGTGAAAGACATACGGGTAAGGGAATTTTAATGGTTGTATATACCAGTAGCCCCCGAGACTTAAAGTAGTTATGCTAACTGATTTAAGGATCATTGAAAATTTCAGGCACTTAACGAGAAGAACGCCCACTGTCTCGGGAGCTGCAAGATTGCAAGGCCCAACTTGAGGCTGCACTTGCTGCCGTAGGAGGAGACGGAAATACCCCTCCTGGTAACACATTTTTATTAATAAATATAAGCGCTGTGCATCGTGCGCGCGAGTCTAATAATGACATTTGCAGGTACCGCCGGGCAAGATCCGGACAGGCAAGCATTGCTACGCCAGCTAAAGGCCGGCGAGAGTGTGCTAATAGGGTTCAGCAGGAAAGGAACAAGCTCCAAGATGCCAACGCCAAGCTCGGAGAAGAGCTGAAAGGTGCACAGGCCGAGCTGTCCGGCTCCGTTAAGGAGAATCAGCGACTTCGTCGCAACATTTATAGTAAGTGCTTGAGCGAACTCTTTTGAAAAGAAGAGTTCGGCGAGGAAGTATTTTGACATGATATGTCTTGTAGGTATACTCACGGGTCGTCCTGCAGAGGAGATGCCCATATCAATGGGTGATCAACTTCCCGAACTGTTGCAGCTACTCGAACGAGTTCGGCAGGCAATGAGCGGCGTCGTTCAGGCTTTATGGCCAGCCCTCACCCTACCCGAGGGCCTCGGGGAGCTTGCGGAGAAGCTGCAGGGAGTACGGCAGCGCTTCCGTTTGTGGAAGATTTCGGCTTGCCGTCAAGGTGCGAGGGAGGCTTGGGCCATGATGAACACGCAGTACAAGAAGGCGGATCCCAACCACATGGCTGAAGTTGGACCGGTGGGGCCCGATGGGAAGGAGATCCCTGTGAGTTTAGTGTATAGCCAGGTAGAGTTGGCTGCTAAATTTTCCCAACAGGACTGTAAACTAGACAGCCTGTTAGACGGGATTGAGGAGGAATACAATCAATAAATTTGACAATGTATGTTATCCTTTAAAGTGACATGTGAAATGCCTTCTAGCCGGATTGTAGATCGTTTGTCTTTGCCGACCTTTTCGCTTCGACCTCGGGACCCTAGAGTCCGGAGTGTGTCCGAATACCTTTTTGGTTAAGAAACAACCGTGGTATGCATGGAGACCAGGCGTAGGGGTCATTAGTGCTTTATCAGACAAGTGCCCAACTAGTTATGTTATATTACATGGTTAGTAAGAAATATCTTCCAGGGAGAATAGTTCCGTTAATGGTTCCTTTCGCTGGGAGGCATGCCCTAAAGTGCATGTCCGGACTGCAAAGAAAGCAGTAAAACATCTGGGGGCAAATAGATAAATAGGTAAAAAGTCATCTTTTAAGTCACCGACCAAATATTCCCTTAAGAACGCTAGCTTTCGGCTTCACCCAGTCTGAGGTACACATCCGGCTGACCCGACAGTAACAATCGCAGAGGTGCTCCCTTTACCTCCTAGCCGAACAATCGGGAACGTAGGGGTAAGCACAGGAGCCAAGCAACCCAGCTTGGCCAAAACTTAAGTCATATCGATGCATATAATGGCGAGTAAAAGGTACATGTGGAAGCTTGACACATGTGCTGGGCATAAAACCCGTATAATTGAGCTTCTGTAAAAGAAGCCCCTAGGAATAATGAGTGCGGATGGCACATCATGCGTATAATTGAGCTTCTGTAAAAGAAGCCCCCAGGAATAATGAGTGCGGATGGCACATCATGCGTGTGAAAAGAATGCAAAAATAGGCCCGAAAGGGCTTTTAAATGAGAAGGATAAAAAGAGAAACAAAAGACAGCCGAAGTGTAAAAGTTTGGACGGGGGAAGGGGACGAACTCTTAGTCCGGCGCTAGGCATAGAATCGTCGGAGGCGGGCTGCGTTCCATGGGTTCGGCTCGAGTCGGTGATCCGACGCATTTCGTAGACGGAACGCTCCGCCGGTCAGTACTTGATCGATGATGAAGGGACCCTCCCATTTGGTCTTGAGCTTGTCCTTTTTCTTGTCCGGCAGGCGTAGAACTAGTTCACCAATGTTGTAAGTCTTGGCCTGTACTTCTCTGCTTTGATATCTTCGGGCCTGCTGCTGATAGAATGCGGAACGAGCCTTCGCGACGTCACGTTCTTCCTCCAATGTGTCCAAGCTGTCCTGCCGATCAAGCTCGGCTTCTCTTTCCTCATACATGCGCACTCGAGGTGAGTCATGAATAATGTCACAGGGCAAGACTGCCTCTGCGCCATATACCATAAAAAATGGTGTGAATCCGGTAGTACGGTTAGGCGTTGTCCGCAGCCCCCAGAGTACGGAGTCGAGCTCCTCGACCCATTGTGTGTCGGATTTAGTGAGTGACCTCACTAGTCTGGGTTTAATGCCGCTCATTATTAGACCATTTGCTCTTTCCACTTGACCGTTGGTTTGAGGGTGATAGACTGACGCATAGTCGAGCTTGATGCCCATATTTTTGCACCATGACTTAACCTCATCGGCTGTGAAGTTCGTGCCGTTGTCGGTGATGATGCTGTGGGGGACTCCGAAACGGTGTACCACCCTTGATATAAAGTCTATCACTGGTCCGGACTCTGCCGTTTTGACCGGTTTGGCCTCTATCCATTTGGTGAATTTATCCACCATGACCAATAGGTATTTTTTTCTTGTGGGTTCCCCCTTTAAGGGGTCCAACCATGTCAAGCCCCCAGACCGCAAACAGCCAGGTAATGGGTATGGTTTTGAGGGCGGTGGGTGGCATATGGCTCTGATTAGCAAAGAGCTGGCAACCAACGCATCGCTGGACCAAGTCCTGTGCGTCTGCCCGAGCCGTCGGCCAATAAAATCCTGTACGGAATGCCTTTCCTACAAGGGCCCGGGCTGCTGCGTGGTGTCCGCCTAGTCCGGCATGAATTTCAGCCAGGAGGTTTCGCCCTTCTTGTTCGGAGATACACCTTTGAAGGACTCCGGTGGTACTTTTCTTATAAAGTTCTCCCTCATGGACCTTGTAGGCCTTCGATCGCCGGACTATGCAGCGGGCCTCATTTTGGTCTTCGGGAAGTTCCTGCCTAAGTAAGTAGGCTAGGAAAGGTTCTGTCCACGCGGTGATTACTGCCATTATGACGTGGGCGGAGGGTGTTATGTCGTCTGCCGAATCACCAGTTGGTGCGGTTTTCTCCGATTTGTAGCTACCGGGCTCCTCTTCCCATAGTACGGATGGCTTGAAGAGCCGTTCCAGGAAGATATTTGGAGGGACAGCATCACGTTTCGCACTGATGCGTGCCAGGACGTCGGCCGCTTGGTTATTATCTCAGGCTATGTGATGGAATTCGAGTCCTTCAAACCGAGCTGACATTTTTAGGACAGCATTACGATATGCTGCCATTTTCGGATCCCTGGCGTCGAAGTCTCCATTTATTTGGGATATTGCAAGGTTTGAGTCCCCGCGCACCTCTAGGCGTTGAATGCCCATGGAGACCGCCATCCGGAGACCATCTAACAGGGCCTCGTATTCGGCTGCATTGTTGGAGTCCGTGTACATTATTTGGAGTACATACTGGACTGTATCTCCGGTGGGGGACGTCAGTACGACGCCAGCCCCCAGTCCGGCCAACATTTTGGAGCCGTCGAAATGCATAGTCCACTTGGAGTATGCGCCATACTCTTTAGGGAGTTCGTCTTCAGTCCATTCGGCGACGAAGTCAGCCAAAACTTGTGACTTTATAGCTCGTCGAGGTTTGTAAGTGATGTCGAATGGTAAGAGCTCAATGGCCCATTTTGCTATCCTGCCCGTTGCGTCGCGGTTATTTATAATGTCATTGAGTGGTACCTCAGAGGCCACTATTATCGAGCACTCTTGAAAGTAGTGCCGGAGCTTTCGAGATGCCATGAACACCGCATATGCTATCTTCTGATAGTGCGGGTAACGGGATTTGCAGGGGGTTAGCACAGTGGATACATAATACACTGGTTTTTGAAGAGGGAATTTATGCCCTTCTGTCGCTCGTTCGACGACGAGCACTGCGCTTACAACTTGATGTGTTGCTGCGATGTATAACAACATTGGTTCGCCCAGAGTGGGCGCAGCCAGGACCGGATTTGTTGCTAGTATGGCCTTTATTTCTTCGAGTCCGGAAGTGTTCGGTGCGCCTGAGGAGGCGATAGAGGGGCAACGCCTTTTCTCCTAAACGGGAGATAAAGCGGCTTAATGCTGCCACGCATCCTGTTAATTTTTGTATTTGTTTGAGGTCTTTTGGAATATCCAAGTGTGACAGAGCTCGGATTTTGGCCCGATTTGCTTCAATTCCTCTACCGGATACAATGAAGCCCAGCAGCTTTCCGGCTGGTACGCCAAAAACGCATTTTTCCGGATTCAGCTTGATGTCATATGCTCTGAGGTTGTCGAATGTGAGCCTCAAATCGTCTACTAAAGTTTCGACGTGTTTTGTTTTGACGACTACGTCGTCTACGTATGCCTCGACTGTTTTGCCGATCTGGGTGGCCAGACATGTTTGAATCATGCGCTGATATGTTGCGCCGGCGTTTTTGAGTCCAAAGGGCATCGTGTTGAAGCAGAATGGTCCATATGGAGTGATAAATGCCGTTGCAGCTTGGTCTGCTTCTGCCATCTTGATTTGATGATAGCCAGAGTATGCGTCCAGGAAGCACAACGAATCGTGCCCTGCTGTGGCATCGATAATTTGATCGATGCGGGGGAGAGGGAAGGGATCCTTTGGGAAAGCTTTATTGAGGTCTTTAAAATCGACACAGAGGCGCCAGGATTTATCCTTCTTTGGTACCATCACCAAATTTGCTAGCTAGTCCGGATGTTTGATATCTCTAATGAATCCGGCTTCCAATAGTTTGGCTAGCTCTTCTCCCATTGCCTGTCTTTTGGGTTCGGAAAATCGTCGAAGAGCCTGTTTGACTGGCTTGAATCCTTTTAGGATGTTGAGGCTGTGTTCAGCCAACCTGCGAGGGATTTCGGGCATGTCTGAAGGATGCCAGGCGAAGATATCCCAATTTTCCCGAAGGAATTCGCGCAGTGCGGCGTCTACTTTGGTGTTCAACTGTGCCCCAATGGAGGCCGTCTTTGTTTGGTCCGTTGGATGGACCTGGAATTTTATTATCTCGTCTGCTGGTTTGAAGGAGGTGGACTTGGATCTTTTATCGAGTATCACATCGTCCCTGTTCACCGTAGAGCGCAGCGCGGTGAGTTCCTCTGCCGCTAAGGCTTCGGATAGTGCCTCGAGGGCTAGTGTGGCTGTCTTGTTTTCGGCGCGGAGTGCTATGTCCGGATCACTAGCGAGAGTGATTATTCCGCTGGGCCCAGGCATTTTAAGCTTCATGTACCCGTAATGAGGTATTGCTTGAAAAATTGTGAATGCCTCTCGTCCTAATATGGCGTGATATCCACTGCTGAATGAGGCCACCTGGAACGTGACTTCTTCGGATCTATAATTGTCCGGAGAGCCGAACACCACATCGAGTGTGATTTTTCCGGTGCAGCGCGCTTCCCAGCTAGGGATTATTCCTCTAAAGGTTGTGCTGCTTCGCTCAATACGGCTCCAATCGATTTCCATTTTTCGTAGAGTTTCCTCGTAAATGAGGTTTAGTCCGCTGCCGCCGTCCATGAGGACTTTTGTCAGTCGAAAGCCGTCCACTATGGGACTAAGTACCAGTGCGGCTGGGGCTCTGGTTGTTCGGAATGTGGGCTCGTTGCTGCCATTGAAGGTAATGGCTGTGTCGCTCCATGGATTTGCTGTTGCTACTTGGTAGACTTCGGCGAGTTCGCGGATTGATCGTTTTCGCATATTATTTGATGCGAAAGTCTCGAAGACTGTTGATACCGTGCTGGTATTGTTGGAGTGGTTTCCCGGAGCTACAAGCTCTTCGCCACTTTTGGCCACCTGCCGTAATATCCAACATGCTCGAAGGCTATGTGTTGGGACGGCTCCCTCTGTATTATGAAGCTTACAGGGTCCATTGAGCCATCCCTCCAGTACGGTTCCGTTTCCCTGATTGGATTTTTGTTTTTTTGTTTTTGCATCTGGGGCCTGAGTGTAAGGCGCCCTTTTACTGCAGACTGGGTTTGGGGCCGGATTATCCCAAAATTGATTTTCGGTTTTCCGGAAACTCTCCATCGCACAGTACTTTCGTACAATGGACGCCAGATCGGTAAAGCGCGTAATTTTGCGACGATCAATGGCGTTTAGTATTCCCTTGTACGTGCAGTTATTGCGGAAGATTGATATTGCGTTTTCCTCTCGGCAGTCCTTTATCCTGTCCATAACCAGGAGGAATCTGGCCCAGTAGTGATGTACTGTTTCTGTAGGCTCTTGCCGTATTAGAGATAGATCGCATATGTCTGGGTGGGTGGGTGGAATAAAATCCGGATCCCTGCCCATCTTGAGGTTCAAAGGCCAAGGGGTTTCCGAATTCGGAAGTGTGTTTTGCTGGGGACAATCCAGCGAGTCCGGGGCGACGCATGATTTTAAGTTCGATGCTCGATCGAAGTCCGTCCCTCCGCAGGAATCCGGCATGGAGGGTTCGGGAATACGGACATGAATTGTTTTCAACACTGGCAAAGAGTTGCCGTATTGCTCTTCCACCACTGCGACGTGGTGGGTGGCTTGGGGAGAGTTAATCTCTCTCAGATCGGTTTTAAGCCCAATCTGGTTGTAGTCCGTAGCGACTCCCAGGGCGGCGATGCGATCCAAGAGCTCGTTAACAGACGAGAGCTCTATTGGATCTAGCTGTTCGGCAGCTTTAGGGCTGACGCGAAGATTGCTTTCGACGACTTGAGAAGTCATTGACGAAGCGGCGGGCGGACAGGCGGTCATGAGAAAACCACCAAGCCGGATAGTTTGGCCGGCGGCCAAGGCCCCTCCGGCGAAAATACCGTATTTGAAGACGGGTGGAGGCATCCTCTCTATCGGTGACGACACAGAGGAACTCTCAATGAAAGCACCAATGTCGGTGTCAAAACCGGCGGATCTCGGGTAGGGGGTCCCGAACTGTGCGTCTAGGCGGATGGTAACAGGAGACGAGGGACACGATGTTTTTACCCAGGTTCGGGCCCTCTCAATGGAGGTAAAACCCTACGTCCTGCTTGATTAATATTGATGATATGGGTAGTACAAGAGTAGATCTACCACGAGATCAAGGAGGCTAAACCCTAGAAGCTAGCCTATGGTATGATTGTTGTAATGTATGTTGTCCTACGCACTAAAGCCCTACGGTTTATATAGATACCGGAGAGGGCTAGGGTTACACAGAGTCGGTTACAATGGTAGGAGATCTACATATCCGTATTGCCAAGCTTGCCTTCCACGCCAAGGAAAGTCCCACCTGGACACGGGGCGGAGTCTTCAATCTTGCATCTTCGTAGTCTTGGAGTCCGGTGGACATTCATAGTCCGGCTGTCCGGACACCCCCTAGTCCAGGACTCCCTCAGTGCATTACACTCAGGCACCAGATACAAAAACCAAAAAGCAAAAACCCCATAGAGGGCCAGCGACCAACCTAAATTCCGAACAACCCGAGCACCAGCCGCACTGGTGTTTAGTCCTATAGTGGACGGCTTTCGACTTACAAAGGTCCTCATGGATGGCGGCAGCGGATTAAACCTCATCTACGAGGAAACTCTTCAAAAAATGGAAATAGACTGGAGCCGTATTGAGAGAAGCAGCACAACCTTCAGAGGAATAATACCCAGCCGGGAAGCACGCTGCACTGGAAAAATCACACTCGATGTGGTGTTCGGCTCGCCGGACAATTACAGATCCGAAGAAGTCACGTTCCAAGTGGCCCCATTCAACAGCGGATATCACGCTATACTAGGACAGGAGGCATTCACAATTTTTCAAGCCATACCCCATTACGGGTACATGAAGCTCAAAATGCCTGGGCCCGGTGGAATAATCACTCTCGTTAGTGATCCGGACATAGCATTACGCGCCGAAAACAAGACAGCCGCATTAGCCCTGGAGGCGCTATCCGAAGCCCTAGCGGCAGAACAACTCACCGCGCTACGCTCTACGGTGAATAGGGACGATGTGATACTCGATAAGAGATCCAAGTCCACCTCCTTTAAACCAGCAGACGAAATAGTAAAATTCCAGGTCCATCCAACGGACCCAACAAAGACGGCCTCCATCGGGGCACAATTGAACCCGGATGTTGTCACACCCTGCACTTTGTAACATTTCATTTTCATTATTAAAGCATGAAAATTTGGACCAACAAAAACTTTTGCATTATTTGGCTTTTATTTGGAGTTGGTTTTCTCTCTGTGCTTCTTTTCAAGTGCTCTTTAAAGTCAACTACTCCACCTTCTGTACTTCATCTCCTTGCCCAAACTTCTGCCCAATGACCATGCCATGTGTATAGTGCAATATAGAACTTTCTTACAAAAATAATTTGGCCAAAAAGTATTTTCTAAATTTAGTTTTCCAAAAACCCCTGAATTGAGGTTTGCAGTGCAAGTACTTGATTTGGGTTATGAAAAATATTTCAAAAGGTATATTTGAATCCTATTAGATGTAGGACTCCCATAAACCACAAAAATATAATTTTAAAAGTTATTTTACTATTTTATTTAAAAGCTTTTTCTTAAGGCCAGAAATGGTCTTTAATAGGGAAAATTATTTTTTTTTGTTTTAAAAATATTTGACAAAAATTAGGGAAACTCAGTGGACATATATTTTCCATATATAAGAGTCTGAACACATGGTCATGTTCAAAATATTGGTCAAACCCCTCAAAAACCCTTTCTGGATATTTTAAGCTTTTGAAATATTTACAAAGGAAATATTCTCCAAAAATTCCAAGAAAATTCTATCATGTCACATATGACATGTTTGAAGATCTTGACAATTATCATGTCATGGAGAATAGTATAACCCCATGAAATCCCCTCAAAACCATTTCTGTCCATTTTGAAGTTTGAGCAACTTACATTGCCAAACATGTCCAAATATTCTCAAACTTGGTGCACATGCTCCAATGGTCTAATAATGCATCTAGACCAAATGGCACAAGTTGGAGAAAAAGATAACTTGATAAAAGTGCCTCAAAACCCTCTCTGACAAGAATCAAATTTGAACTACTTTGTACTACCAACTTTCTCTCCATGACCCCAACTTTTGTGAGCCTGATCACATGACTAAATGAGGCCACCACACCAAGTGGTGCATCAAGGAGAAGTGATCTACTCAACTGGATTTACACAAGTCCATTCCTGCCAATTTTTAGGGTTTGCAAAAGTTGCATTGGCAACTTTGTCCAAATAAGCTCAAAATGGGTGGAAGGCCCTAATTATGTGTGACATCTCACCCAGTGGAGTCTCATGGCAAGTGGAAATTATTACCTTGCCCAAACCATCATCAAACACCTTCTGGCAGTATTTTGAAATGCCAATTCCAGCCTCTTCCACTAATCTCCTTGAGCCCGAGGAAGCAATGATGAAGGAGGGGGGAAACCCCATTTGTCTTCTCTGGACAGCAGCTTCTCCCCTCTCTCTCAGCCTCCTTCTCTCTCCTCAGCTCTCCAGAGCATCCAAGGCCCGCTACAGCTTTTGCCCACACCCCCTGCAGCCTCCAGACACAAGTGGACGCGCGCGGACGCGGGAAAACCGCGGATGCCGGCCAAAGTCGCGCTCTGGAGCGTCCGGCAGGGCACCCGACCGTTGACGCCGCATCTCCCGACCACCTCGAGCTTCCCCCGCGCGCCAGTCGATGCCCCTCGATGTCCGCTCCACGCCAGCAGGCCGCCCACTTGCTCCCGCGCCCTCCTCTCTCTCCTGCAGCTCGCGCTAGAGCGCAACCCCGCTCGGCCAATGCTCGCGCCGCTCTTGTGGCCTGTGTGCAGCTCGCCCCGCTCCTCCTCTCTCTCCCTAGCACCCTACACCACTCCCACGAACACCCCCGAGCCCTCCATTCCCTCTCTAACGGCCACCCGAGCCGATCCCGCGGGCACCCGTAGGCCACGCCTACGGTGGACCTCGGCCAGCCTATATAAGGCGACCCCGAGCCCCTCCTTCACTCCCTGTCGCTTCCCCACACTCCTAATCCACCTCCCGTACCACCCATTCATCTCCAGAGCCGCTCGAGCTCGAGATCGAGCTCGAGCTCCGCCGCCTCGGCTCGTCGGCGTTCGCGCGGTACAGGCCTCCTCCGCCCCCGTTTTCTCTCGATCTGGAACCTCGCGGCCACGCTAACCCTTTCCCCTCTCTTTCCCACTCATTTTGCAGCCGGGAACGGCCGGAACCATCGTCGCCCGAAGCACCTCCGCCACGTGACCTTGTCGCCGGCGAACCAGGCTGCTCCGGCGACCGTCTCCACCACCACCCGAACGGCGCCACCTTCCCGAGTCCAATGGTACCACCCGCGCACCTCCCCGTGCTCTGTATCGCCGCCGGCGAGCTCGTCGCTGCCTCTGGACGAAGGTAGACGACAACGGCCGTGGGGCCAGCCCGTTAGCCTCACGCCCTGACGGGTGGGATCCACCCATCAGGTTTAAACGCGCGCGCGCACCGGTTCGCCCGTCAGCAAAAGGCGTATTTCGCCTTTAGGCCTTCGACGTGGCGGCCCGCGTGGGCTGGTTTCCCCCCTGGGCCTGCTGCCCGTGGCCTCTTTGGCCCAGTGGCACAGCGCCACTTTTCTTTTTCTTTTTCTTCCTGTTTTACAAAAATTCCACAGGGTAAAATATTTATCCAAATGGAATAATTCCAACTCCTAAAATCCCATAATAATCCCACCTATTTATTGATGTAACTTTCATTCACATCCATTACACTTTTCTGCTCTGTTCAAATTTAAATTCAAAATTTGAACAATAGGACCTCTGTTTGAAAATCCACAACTCTGTTTCCCTAGCTCCAAATCCAAAACCAAGAATTTTTGCCTTCCTAGTTTTCCTCCTAGTATTTTACAAAAATAAGTTGACATTTTTCTGAGCACTTTGACTTTTCTGTTTTTATTATTGTCTCATTTATCCGTTGTTTTATTGCGACGATTAGATCCCGTGTTTGACGAAGTAGTTGGAGAAGAAGGAGAGGAAGGGCTTGAAGACTTTGAAGACCAAGCCAACCAAGGCAAGCAGCCCTTTGACCATGTCTATGAAGCCCTTTTTATGCATGTCATATAACTCTTTATTATTGTTGCATCGGAATCATGATGAGATGGTGAACCATGTGGGTTGGTTGCCTTTGTTACTTCCTCGTTGATACTTGCATTGTGCATGGCCCTACCTTCTTATGAGGGTTATGCCGGTGGGAGTAGATAGGATGCTAAAGTAGATGCTACGCAAAAAGGGATGGGTATATGCATGGTGAAGGAGAGAAAGTATTTTCAAAAGACTTTTTGAAAACCTCGTCGGGTGCCACTTATGCCCGAGAGAGATGATGAGATAGGTAACCACTTGATGACGAAGTGGTGTACCGAGGCAAGTGTGTGTGTGTTGTTTTCGAAAACGGATTAGATTTAAGATTTGTCGACTGTCCCAACCTTACATGCGCAACCACTCTACCCTTATATGGGAAAGGGCATTATTGATTACCTAGGTCGATACTAGCTTGGAGCCCGCATTACTAGTGACGGGGGAGAGTTGGTGCTCTCTCTCGGAATGGGATCGTGCCAGGTAGGGCGGCCATGACTGTTTTCACAGGGCACCGGACACACCGTTGGTACCCCGTGCCAGTGGTATGTGATAATTATGGGAGCAAGGCTCCATGAAAGTGTTATGTGATAATGTTGGGCACGGGGGTTACTGCCAATCGAGTGGACTCCATGTTAGTGTCGTCTAGGGAAAGGTAGTGATCGGGTGCTTACCCCCGGTACTTGAGGTACTGCGGGTCGTGGCTGACACGGAAGTTCCCCGGATCTTGTGGGTACAGTGTGCAACCTCTACAGAGTGTAAAACTATTCGAATAGCCGTGTCCATGGTCAAGGACAGTTGGGCGGTGCTGCTTAAACTACGTCCAGAGTTTTCAACCGCATGTGTGTGAGCTGATAAAACTACTTGGGTCAAGTCAAAGGACTTAACATGATTGAGTTGGGTTGGTGCCCACTCTATTTATGTTGATATCTGTAACCTGTGCTCATGGTTACTTGAATTCTCTTGATGCATGCCTTACAAAGTTGTTGAACATGTCATTGCACTCAAAACTAGCTTTCTGGAAAAATTTACCTATATCAAGCATTGTTGTACCTTGAACCAAAACATGGGTTGCTTGCGAGTACATTCAAAGTACTCATTGGCTTGCCACTGGTTATTTAATTGACCAGGCATGGAAGAACCGGAGTTCGAAGAAGATTTCTTTGGAGACGAACATGCGAACTAGGACGTTTCCCAGTCAGAATGCCTGTAGGGTTAAGGCAGATGGCATGGGTTCTACTTATCGACGAAGATTTCCGCTGCTTGTGTTTCATTTGATGTTCAGCCCTTAAGGCTTTATCAATGTAAGACTTGACCATAATGGTCATAATTTGTGTAAGACGGTATGTATGGATGTAAGACTCTTGTTATTCAGCTTCTGTGTGTTCAGTGAGCATTGATCTCTGGGATCACTGTACACGTGCATTCGGTGATCTCGACTTATGAGTCGGGGTCCGCACAGAGCTGGTATCAGAGCCATCCTGACTGTAGGAAGCCTTAGTTAGCATGGACGTTAGTTAGAGTGAGACTATCCACAAAATTACCTGTATACCTATGCTTTCTGATAGTATCCCAAACATAGGTCACATTCCCTCTATTGACCCTTCCCCTTCCACTTTTGTAGATGGCCGTCGTACCCGAGGACTTCCTGACCATCGGATTTCCCGTGCTTCTTGAGGATAGCCTCAGGAAGTGCCAGTTCACTCGAGCCCCCACCTTCTCCTACCACGAGCACTGGATCAACAGCACCAAGAAGGAGTATCACGTGGAGGTAGTCGTGAGGGCGAACGACTCCCCGACGAGCTGGTTCTTTGAGGGACCCCAGATGGCAACACTGCTCCTCGCCGTGGAGACTGCTGCCCTCAAGGCGCTGACTCGCCTCCGGGATCTCCTGCCAGAGATGGCAAGTGAGCCAGCCACTCGTTACCTGCCTTATCGTAAGGAAGGTGATGACGAGAGCAGCGCACCAGCCCCACCCTTGGACGAAGGACTTTCTCTCCGCTTCCAGACCTACTTCAGCTTGTGTGCCAATAGCCTGGCACAGCACCTGGCCTCGGAGTCGATGGAGCTTCGGAAGGAACTCCACGAGACCAAGGAACTCCTCCGCCTAGCTCAGATAAAGGCGGACAGGACCAAGAAGGATGGAGCACCCCCTGGATAGCCTGTTGTAGCCTATCGAGGCGGGCGACACCCACAGGTCACGCATGCCAAGGGATCATCTCAGCCATGCCGTATGACGGCGAAGGAATATCGCAACCTCTTCACGACGCCACCGGCGAAGCAGCGCCGTGTTCAGCTCCTCCACTCCCCCACTCCCTCAAGTGACGAAGAGACTAAAACAGATGAAGATGAGGAGGAAGACCCAGAGGAGCCAGAATACCCGACCGAGCATTCCACCACTTAGACACCGTTCAGGACAAGGATAGGCCAGTCCGTAACCCTATGGTAGGATAGGTCGTGTACCCCTATGCAAAGTCGAGTCCTTGTAATGGTTCATATGAAACCATGTTGTGTTGTGTTTGCTTTCAACTTGCTTTGATGAAGTCATACTTTCCCTTCGGGAACTTGTAAACGACTACGTCCCCCATTTGGTTTTAATGCATGAGTTTGGCCCTTCTGGCCCTTGTTTAACTTAAATTTGTGTCACACCCACCCCCTTACTAGGCATCCCATCTATATTGCTTTCCCTCTTTTTATTTTCGCAATCATGAGACCTTGACCGCTCCAACAGGATGCCTGTTGTAACGCGTACTGGTACCTCTACCCAGCAGCAAGAAGCCGGAGGTTCTGCTGAAGCAGGAGTCAGCCAGGACCAAGCCCAGGGATAGACTCCACCACCACCACCTCCTCCAAACATGGACATGGCTCAGCTTCTCCAAGCCTTTCGAGAGGAACGCCATGCCAACACTGCAGCCCTCTAGATGATTTCTCAAGCTGTCAATCGCCAGCCAGCGGGACACGGCAATGGACGTTCCACGTTGGTGGAGTTCAAGAAGCATGCACCACCCACCTTCATCGAGACTGTTGAACCCCTGGATGCAGACGACTGGGTCCGCACCATTGAGGAACTGCTGGCACTAGTCGGATGCACTGAGGACTATGAGAAGGTGGCATATGTTGCCCACTGCCTCGGGGGAACTGCCAGAGCTTGGTGGGATGGATTCAAGGCCATGCATGCCGAGCAAGACATCACTTGGGAGAACTTCAAGGCAGAATTCCGCAAGGCCCACATTCCTTCTGGAATCATGGCCATCAAGAAGCGTGAGTTCCGAGCCCTGAAGCAAGGTAGTAGCACTGTCAAGGAGTACATGCAGAAGTTCAGTGTTCTCTCAAGGTATGCCCCTGAGGATGTCAGCACTGATGCTGCCAAAAAGGAGCGCTTCATGGAAGGCCTTAACCAGACTCTGCAGTACTCGCTTGTTGTGTGTGACTGCCCGACCTTTCCTGACCTGGTGAACAAGGCACTGATGCTTGAGGACAAGCGACGTGCTTTGGATGACACTCGTAAGCGCAAGATGATCAGCAAGGGTAGCTCCAGCAACCAGAAGCCTTGCCCGTGGCAGCCAGCTCCGGTCAAGCCAACCTATCAATAGCCAAGAGCTCCTGCACCCCGCACCAACTATCCACCTCAGCAGTATGCCAACCCCAGGCCAGCTTACAACAACCCCAATAAGAATGCTGGCAAGAGCATCATCCCCAACCAAGTCACTTGCTTTGGATGTGGACAGCCAGGACATTACTCCAAGAATTGCCCCAACAAGAAGCCCGACGCCCCGCGCCCCAATGCGCAGAACCCAGGACAAGGCCATGGAATGCCACCAAGGAACCAAGCTCCCCGCAACCTGCCCAACAACGGCAAGGGGCGTGTGAATCATGTCACTACAGAAGAAGCCCAGGAAGACCCGGACATCGTGCTGGGTACGTTCCTTGTCAATTCAGCACCTGCAACTGTTTTGTTTGATTCTGGAGCCACGCATTCATTTGTCACCCAAAGGTTTGCATTAAAAAGTGGCATGACCCCTACACCCCTGAATAACCCTATGGTGGTACAAACCCCCAGAGCGGAGATGAGAGCCAAGATAGGTTGTAAAGGAGTCGGGATTGTCATTAATGGGGTGGACTTCCTAGCAGACCATATCATCCTAAGATCACAAGGCTTGTACATGATCTTGGGAATGGATTGGCTCAGCAAGCACCAAGGCTTGATAGATTGTGCCAACCGATCTGTCACTGTGACTAATGACCAAGGAGTCGAAGTTAAATTTGCCTCCAACCCCTCCTCTACTCAAGCCAACCAAGTCAACTATCTGACTGAAGTTGGATTGGAGCAAGTGCCGGTAGTATGCGAATACCCCGATGTTTTTCCTGATGAGCTACCGGGAATGCCTCCTGACCGAGACATTGAGTTCATCATCGAGCTCATACCCAGAGCGGGACCCATCTATAAGAAGCCTTATAGAATGGGATCGGAAGAGTTAGCAGAATTGAAGAAGCAGCTGGAAGAGCAGTTGAGGAAGGGATTTATCCGCCCTAGTGCCTCCCCTTGGGGATCACCTGTTCTGTTTGTGGCAAAGAAGGACGGTACCATCCGCTTGTGCATTGACTACCTCTCCCTCAATGAAGTTACAATCAAGAACAAGTACCCACTTCCCAAGATTGAAGATCTGTTTGATCAACTCAATGGGGCCAAGGTGTTCTCCAAGATCAACCTCAGATCTGGGTACTACCAACTGAAAATCAGACCCCAAGATATTCCGAAGACGACATTTCTAACCCGATATGGCCTGTATGAGTGCACGGTCATGTCCTTTGGATTGACCAATGCCCCGGCTTACTTCATGTACCTCATGAATAAGGTCTTCATGGAATACTTGGACAAGTTTGTCGTTGTCTTCATTGATGACATTCTTGTCTTCTCGAAGATGGAAGAAGAGCACGAGCGACACTTGAGGATGGTCCTAGACAAGCTTCGAGAGCACCAACTGTATGCCAAGTTCAGCAATTGTGAATTTTGGCTGCGTGAAGTTGGATTCTTGGGTCATGTTTTAACGGAAGAAGGATTGTCAGTCGATCCCGCTAAGATTGAAGCCGTGACTGAATGGCAATCCCCAAGCAATGTGAAGGAAGTCAGAAGCTTCCTCGGACTCGCGGGATATTACCGCAAGTTCGTTGAAGGATTCTCAAGCATTGCCCGACCCATGACTCAGCTCTTGAAGAAGGACAAGAAGTTTGTATGGACGCCGAAGTGCGAAGAGAGCTTCCAGGAGCTGAAGAAGAGACTGACCACCGCCCCAGTTCTGGCCACACCAGATATACACAAGGAGTTTGTGATATATTGTGATGCGTCAAGAACCGGACTGGGAGGTGTTCTGATGCAAGAAGGCAGAGTCGGAGCTTACCTTTCAAGGCAACTATGGCCTCATGAAGAGAACTATGCTACTCATGACCTTGAGCTAGCGCAGTGGTTCATGCCCTGAAGACATGGTGACATTACCTCTTAGGGAAGTGATGTGAGATATACACGGATCACAAAGTCTGAAGTATATTTTCACTCAAAGGGAATTGAACATGAGGCAAAGAAGATGGCTAGAATTGATCAAAGATTATGACCTCAGTGTTCAATACCACCCTGGGAAGGCTAATGTGGTAGCAGATGCATTAAGCAGAAAGGCTTGTTCCTTGAATGCTATGCTTAAGGACAAGCTACCCGCCTTGTATGAAGAACTTGAAAGTTTCGAGTTGGAACTGGTTGCACCAAGATTCTTGGCCAACCTCGAAGTTAAGCCTACCTTGATGGATGATATTAAGGAAGCTCAGAAGGGACATGAGAGTATTGAAGGCATCAAGAGGAAGATCAAGGCGGGCAAAGCCCCAGGATTCTCAGAGGATGAGAAAGGAATTGTGTGGTTTGGGAATCGCATCTGCGTGCCCGACAAGGTTGAGCTCAAGAATCTGATCTTGCAAGAAGCTCATGACACCCCGTATTCCATCCACCCTAGAGGAACCAAGATGTATCAAGACCTAAAGGAAAGATTTTGGTGGCACGGGATGAAAAGGGAGATTGCCACCTATGTTGCGAAGTGTGATGTATGCCAAAGAGTCAAGGCTGAATATCAGCGACCTGCTGGATTGCTCCAACCACTCAAGGTTCCCGAGTGGAAATGGGATAAAGTCGGAATGGATTTCATCACTGGACTACCTAAGTCAAACAAGGGACATGACTCCATCTGGGTCATAGTCGATCATTTGACCAAAGTAGCCCACTTCATTCCTGTTAAGACTACCTATAATAGCAACCAGCTAGCAACTCTATACATCAACAGGATCGTAAGCCTTCATGGTGTTCCCAAGGAGATTGTGTTAGATCGAGGAACCCAGTTTACCTCAAGGTTCTGGAAGAAGTTCCAAGAGGCCATGGGGACCCAGTTGTCCTTCAGCACTGCTTTCCACCCACAGACCGGAGGACAGACGGAACGAGTGAATCAGATACTCGAAGACATGCTCCGAGCCTGTGTCTTAGCATATGGAGCTAAGTGGGAAGATTGCCTCCCATTTGTTGAATTCTCCTACAACAACAGTTATCAGTCAAGCCTTCAGATGGCACCATTTGAGGTGTTATATGGACGGAAGTGACGTACACCCCTCAACTGGTCGGAGACCGGAGAAGGACTTGTCTTTGGGCTCGATATCCTCCGTGAAGTAGAAGAGCAAGTTCAGCTACTCAGAGAGCGACTGAAGACCGCCAAGTCAAGGCAGAAGAGCTATGCTGACACTCGTCGCCGACTAGTAGACTTCCAAGTCGGAGACCATGTATACCTGCGAGTAACTCCTCTTAAGGTAACAAAGCGCTTCCACATTAAGGGAAAGCTCGCACCAAGGTTTATCAGTCCCTTCGAGATCACCACACGACGAGGAGAAGTGGCTTACCAGTTGGAACTGCCACCTGAACTATCCGATGTGCACAACGTATTCCATGTGTCACAACTCCGGAAGTGTGTCCAAGTTCCAGACAAGCCTGATCTTTACAAGGACGTCAATCACCAAGCCATTGACCTTCAGCCTGATTTGACTTACCGTGAGAGGCCCATCTGCATTCTGGATGAGGCTGAGCGACACACTCGAAGCCGCACCATCAAGTACTTCAAGGTCCAATGGATCAACCACATTGAAGCAGAAGCAACTTGGGAGCGTGAAGACTACCTTAGATCCGAGTTTCCGTATCTCTTTAAAGCCTAGTTTAGGAATCTCGGGGACGAGATTCTTGTAAGGGGGGTAGGTCTATCACACCCTGCACTTTGTAACATTTCATTTTCATTATTAAAGCATGAAAATTTGGACCAACAAAAACTTTTGCATTATTTGGCTTTTATTTGGAGTTGGTTTTCTCTGTGTGGTTCTTTTCAAGTGCTCTTTAAAGTCAACAACTCCACCTTCTGTACTTCATCTCCTTGCCCAAACTTCTGCCCAATGACCATGCCATGTGTATAGTGCAATATAGAATTTTCTTACAAACGTAATTTGGCCAAAAAAGTATTTTCTAAATTTAGTTTTCCAAAAACCCCTGAATTGAGGTTTGCAGTGCAAGTACTTGATTTGGGTTATGAAAAATATTTCAAAAGGTATATTTGAATCCTATTAGATGTAGGACTCCCATAAACCACAAAAATATAATTTTAGAAGTTATTTTACTATTTTATTTAAAAGCTTTTTCTTATGGCCAGAAATGGTCTTTAATAGGGAAAAATTATTTTTTTGTTTTAAAAATATTTGACAAAAATTAGGGAAACTCAGTGGACATATATTTTCCATATATAAGAGTTTCAACACATGGTCATGTTCAAAATATTGGTCAAACCCCTCAAAAACCCTTTCTGGATATTTCAAGCTTTTGAAATATTTACAAAGGAAATATTCTCCAAAAATTCCAAGAAAATTCAATCATGTCACATATGACATGTTTGATGATCTTGACAATTATCATGTCATGGAGAATAGTATAACCCCATGAAATCCCCTCAAAACCATTTCTGTCCATTTTGAAGTTTGAGCAAATTTACATTGCCAAACATGTCCAAATATTCTCAAACTTGGTGCACATGCTCCAATGGTCTAATAATGCATCTAAACCAAATGGCACAGGTTGGAGAAAAAGATATCTTGATCAAAGTGCCTCAAAACCCTGTCTGACCAGAATCAAATTTGAACTACTTTGTACTACCAACTTTCTCTCCATGACCCCAAATTTTGTGAGCCTGATCACATGACTAAATGAGGCCACCACACCAAGTGGTGCATTAAGGAGAAGTGATCTATTCAACTGGATCTACACAAGTCCATTCCTGCCAATTTTTAGGGTTTGCAAAAGTTGCATTGGCAACTTTGTCCAAATAAGCTCAAAATGGGTGGAAGGCCCTAATTATGTGTGACATCTCACCCAGTGGAGTCTCATGGCAAGTGGAAATTATTACCTTGCCCAAACCATCATCAAACACCTTCTGGCAGTATTTTGAAATGCCATTTCCAACCTCTTCCACTAATCTCCTTGAGCCCATCTTTTTACCACAACCCCTCCTCGTTCCCCTCTGTCACTTAGATGCTTTTCTGCCCGAGGAAGCAATGATGAAGGAGGGGGGAAACCCCATTTGTCTTCTCTGGACAGCAGCTTCTCCCCTCTCTCTCAGCCTCCTTCTCTCCCCTCAGCTCTCCAGAGCATCCAAGGCCCGCTACAGCTTTTGCCCATGCCCCCTGCAGCCTCCAGACACAAGTGGACGCGCGCAGACGCGGGAGAACCGCGGATGCCGGCCAAAGTCGCGCTATGGAGCGCCCGGCAGGGCACCCGACCGTTGACGCCGCATCTCCTGACCACCTCGAGATTCCCCCGCGCGCCAGTCGATGCCCCTCGACGTCCGCTCCACGCCAGCAGGCCGCCCACTTGCTCCCGCGCCCTCCTCTCTCTCCTGCAGCTCGCGCCAGAGCGCCACCCCGCTCGGCCAATGCTCGCGCCGCTCTTGTGGCCCACGTGCAGCTCGCCCCGCTCCTCCTCTCTCTCCCTAGCACCCTACACCACTCCCACGAACACCCCCGAGCCCTCCATTCCCTCTCTAATGGCCACCCGAGTCGATCCCGCGGGCACCCGTAGGCCACGCCTACGATGGACCTCGGCCAGCCTATATAAGGCGACCCCGAGCCCCTCCTTCACTCCCTATCGCTTCCCCACACTCCTAATCCACCTCCCGTACCACCCATTCATCTCCAGAGCCGCCCGAGCTCGAGATCGAGCTCGAGCTCCGCCGCCTCGGCTCGTCGGCGTTCGCGCGGTACAGGCCTCCTCCGCCCCCGTTTTCTCTCGATCTGGAACCGCGCAGCCACGCTGACCCTTTCCCCTCTCTTTCCCACTCGTTTTGCAGCCAGGAACGGCCGGAACCATCGACGCCCGAAGCACCTCCGCCACGTGACCTCGTCGCCGGCGAACCAGGCTGCTCCGGCGACCGTCTCCACCACCACCCGAACGGCGACACCTCCCCGAGTCCAACGGTACCACCCGTGCACCTCCCCGTGCTCTGTATCACCGCCGGCGAGCTCATCGCTGCCTCTGGACGGAGGTAGACGACGACGGCCATGGGGCCCGCCCGTCAGCCTCACGCCCTGACGGGTGGGATCCACCCGTCAGGTTTAAACGCGCGCGCGTGCGTGCACCGGTTCGCTCGTCAGCTAAAGGCGTATTTCGCCTTTACGCCTTCGACGTGGCGGCCCGCGTGGGCTGGTTTCCCCCCAGGGCCTGCTGCCCGTGGCCTCTCTGGCCCAGTGGCACAGCGCCACTTTTCTTTTTCTTTTTCTTCCTGTTTTACAAAAATTCCACAGGGTAAAATATTTATCCAAATGGAATAATTCCAACTGCTAAAATCCCAGAATAATCCCACCTATTTATTGATGTAACTTTCATTCACATCCATTACACTTTTCTGCTCTGTTCAAATTTAAATTCAAAATTTGAACAATAGGACCTCTGTTTGAAAATCCACAACTCTGTTTCCCTAGCTCCAAATCCAAAACCAAGAATTTTTCCCTTCCTAGTTTTCCTCCTAGTATTTTACAAAAATAAGTTGACATTTTTCTGAGCACTTTGACTTTTCTGTTTTTATTATTGTCTCATTTATCCGTTGTTTTATTGCAACGATTAGATCCCGTGTTTGACGAAGTAGTTGGAGAAGAAGGAGAGGAAGGGCTTGAAGACTTTGAAGACCGAGCCAACCAAGGCAAGCAGCCCTTTGACCATGTCTATGAAGCCCTTTTTATGCATGTCATATAACTCTTTATTATTGTTGCATCGGAATCATGATGAGATGGTGAACCATGTGGGTTGGTTGCCTCTGTTACTTCCTCGTTGATACTTGCATTGTGCATGGCCCTACCTTCTTATGAGGGTTATTCCGGTGGGAGTAGATAGGATGCTAAAGTAGATGCTACGCAAAAAGGGATGGGTATATGCATGGTGAAGGAGAGTATTTTCAAAAGACTTTTTGAAAACCTCGTCGGGTGCCACTTATGCCCGAGAGAGATGATGAGATATGTAACCACTTGATGACGAAGTGGTGTACCGAGGCAAGTGTCTGTGTGTTGTTTTCGAAAACGGATTAGATTTAAGATTTGTTGACTGTCCCAACCTTACATGCGCAACCACTCTACCCTTATATGGGAAAGGGCATTATTGATTACCTAGGTCGATACTAGCTTGGAGCCTGCATTACTAGTGACGGGGGAGAGTTGGTGCTCTCTCTCGGGACGGGGTCGTGCCAGGTAGGGCGGCCATGACTGTTTTCACAGGGCACCGGACACACCGTTGGTACCCCGTGCCAGTGGTATGTGATAATTATGGGAGCAAGGCTCCATGAAAGTGTTATGTGATAATGTTGGGCATGGGGGTTACTGCCAATCGAGTGGACTCCATGTTAGTGTCGTCTAGGGAAAGGTAGTGATCGGGTGCTTACCCCGGGTACTTGAGGTACCACGGGTCGTGGCTGACACGGAAGTTCCCCGGATCTTGTGGGTACAGTGTGCAACCTCTGCAGAGTGTAAAACTATTCGAATAGCCGTGTCCACGGTCAAGGACAGTTGGGCGGTTCTGCTTAAACTACCTCCAGAGTTTTCAACCGCATGTGTGTGAGCTGATAAAACTACTTGGGTCAAGTCAAAGGACTTGACATGATTGAGTTGGGTTGGTGCCCACTCTATTTATGTTGATATCTGTAACCTGTCCTCATGGTTACTTGAATTCTCTTGATGCATGCCTTACAAAGTTGTTGAACATGTCATTGCACTCAAAACTAGCTTTCTGCAAAAATTTACCTATATCAAGCATTGTTGTACCTTGAACCAAAACATGGGTTGCTTGCGAGTACATTCAAAGTACTCATTGGCTTGCCACTGGTTATTTAATTGACCAGGCATGGAAGAACCGGAGTTCGAAGAAGAGTTCTTTGGAGACGAACATGCGAACTAGGACGTTTCCCAGTCAGAATGCCTGTAGGGTTAAGGCAGATGGCATGGGTTCTACTTATCGACGAAGATTTCTGCTACTTGTGTTTCATTTGATGTTCAGCCCTTAAGGCTTTATCAATGTAAGACTTGACCATAATGGTCATAATTTGTGTAAGACGGTATGTATGGATGTAAGACTCTTGTTATTCAGCTTTTGTGTGTTCAGTGAGCATTGATCTCTGGGATCACTATACACGTGCATTCGGTGATCTCGACTTATGAGTCGGGGTCCCCACAGATGTAGACGCTGCACTACGAGAATTCCTTCGGGAAAATTGGGACATTTTCGCCTGGCACCCCTCGGATATTCCCGGAATCCCACGCAGATTAGCAGAACACAGCCTAAACATCCTAAAAGGATTCAAGCCAGTCAAACAGGCTCTTCGACGATTTTCCGAACCCAAAAGACAGGCAATGGGAGAAGAGCTAGCCAAACTATTGGAGGCCGGATTCATCAGAGATATCAAACATCCGGGCTAGCTAGCAAACCTGGTAATGGTACCAAAGAAGGATAAATCCTGGCGCCTATGCGTTGATTTTAATGACCTCAATAAGGCTTGCCCAAAGGATTCCTTCCCCCTCCCCCGCATCGACCAGATAATGGATGCTACTGCAGGACACGATTCATTGTGTTTCCTTGACGCATACTCCGGATACCATCAAATTAAGATGGCGGAAGCAGACCAAGCCGCAATGGCATTCATCACTCCATATGGACCATTCTGCTTCAACACGATGCCCTTCGGACTTAAAAACGCCGGCGCAACATATCAGCGCATGATTCAAACATGTCTGGCCACCCAGATCGGCAAAACAGTAGAGGCATACGTAGACGACGTAGTCGTCAAAACCAAACACGTCGAAACTCCAGTAGACGACTTTAGGCTCACATTTGACAACCTCAGAGCATATGACATTAAGCTGAATCCGGAAAAATGCATTTTCGGCGTACCAGCCGGAAAGCTACTGGGCTTTATTGTATCCGGTAGAGGAATTGAAGCAAACCCAGCCAAAATCCGAGCTCTATAACAGATAGATATCCCAAAAGACCTCAAGAAAATACAAAAATTGACTGGATGCGTGGCGGCTCTAAGCCGCTTTATCTCCCGTCTAGGAGAAAAGGCATTGCCCCTCTATCGCCTCCTTAGGCGCACCGAACACTTCGAGTGGACGGATGCTGCCACCGCCGGACTCGAAGAAATAAAAGCCATATTGGCAACAAATCTGGTCCTGGCAGCGCCCAACCTGGGCGAACCAATGTTGTTATACATCGCAGCAACACATCAAGTTGTAAGCGCGGTACTCGTCGTCGAATGAGAGACAGAAGGGCATAAGTTCCCTCTTCAAAAACCAGTGTATTACGTATCCACTGTGTTAACCCCCTGCAAGTCCCGTTACCCACACTATCAGAAGATAGCGTATGCGGTGTTCATGGCATCCCGGAAGCTTCGACACTACTTTCAAGAGTGCTCGATAATAGTGGCCTCCGAAGTACCACTCAACGACATTATAAATAACCGCGACGCAACGGGCAGGATTGCAAAATGGGCCATTGAGCTCTTACCATTCGATATAACTTACAAACCTCGGCGAGCTATAAAGTCACAAGTTTTGGCTGACTTTGTCGCTGAATGGACCGAAGTCGAACTCCCTAAAGAGTACAGCGCATACTCCAATCGGATTATGCACTTCGACGGCTCTAAAATGTTGGCCGGACTGGGGGCTGGCATCGTATTGACGTCCCCAACAACACAGCCGAATACGACAACAACGCAGCCGAATACGAGGCCCTGTTACACGGTCTCCGGATGGCAATCTCCATGGGCATTCAACGCCTAGAGGTGCGCGGGGATTCAAACCTTGCAATATCCCAAATAAATGGAGACTTTGACGCCAAGGATCCGAAAATGGCAGCATATCACAACGCTGTCCTAAAAATGTCAGCTTGGTTTGAAGGACTCAAATTCCATCACGTAGCCCGAGATAATAACCAAGCAGCCGACGTACTGGCACGCATCGGTGCGAAACGTGACGCTGTCCCTCCAAATATCTTCCTGGAATGGCTCTTCAAGCCATCCGTACTATGGGAGGAGGAGTCCGGAAATGACAAACCGGAAAAAACCGCGCCAACCGGCGATTCAGCCGATGACATAACACCTTCAGCCCACGACATAATGGCAGTAATCGCCCCGTGGATAGAACCATTCCTAGCCTAATTGCTGAGGCAGGAACTTCCCGAAGACCAAAATGAGGCCCGCTGCATAATCCGGCGATCTAAAGCCTACAAGGTCCATGAGGGAGAACTTTATAAGAAAAGTACAACCGGAGTCCTTCAAGGGTGTATCTCCGAAGAAGAAGGGCGAAACCTCCTGGCTGAAATTCACGCCGGACTAGGCAGACACCACGCAGCAGCTCGGGCTCTTGTAGGAAAGGCATTCCGTACAGGGTTTTACTGGCCGACGGCCCGAGCAGATGCTCAGGACTTAGTCCAAAGATGCGTCGGTTGTCAGCTCTTTGCTAATCAGAGACATATGCCACCCACCGCCCTCAAAACTATACCCATTACCTGGCCGTTCGCGGTCTGGGGGCTTGACATGGTTGGACCCCTCAAAGGGGGAACCCACAAGCAAAGGTACCTATTGGTCATGGTGGACAAATTCACCAAATGGATAGAGGCCAAACCAGTCAAAATGGCAGAGTCCGGACCAGTGATAGACTTTATCTCTGCGGTAGTACACTGTTTTGGCGTCCCCCACAGCATCATCACCGATAACGGCACGAATTTTATGGCCGACGAGGTTAAATCATGGTGCAAAAACATGGGCATTAAGCTCGACTACGCTTCAGTCTATCATCCTCAAACCAACGGTCAAGTGGAATGAGCAAATGGTCTAATAATGAGCGGCATTAAACCCAGACTAGTGCGGTCACTTACTAAATCTGACACGCACTGGGTAGAGGAGCTCGACTCCGTGCTCTGGGGGCTGCGGACAATGCCCAACCGTACTACCGGATTCACACCATTTTTTATGGTATACGGCGCAGAGGCAGTTCTGCCCTGCGACATTATTCATGACTCACCTCGAGTGCGCATGTACGAAGAAAGAGGGGCCGAGCTGGATCGGCAGGACAGCTTGGACGCATTGGAGGAAGAACGCGACGTTGCCAAGGCTCGTTCCGCATTCTATCAGCAGCACGCTCGAAGATATCAAAGCAGAGAAGTACGGGCCAAGACTTACAACGTTGGCGAACTAGTTCTACGCCTGCCGGACAAGAAAAAGGACAAGCTCAAGCCCAAATGGGAGGGGCCCTTCATTATTGACCAAGTCCTGACCGGCGGAGCGTACCGTCTATGAAATGCGTTGGACAACCGACTCGAGCCGAACCCATGGAACGCAGCCCGCCTCTGAAGATTCTATGCCTAGCGCCGGACTAAGAGTTCGTCCCCTTCCCCTGTTCAAATTTTTACACTTCGGCTGTCTTTTGTTTCTCTTTCTTCTCTTAACCCTTTTACTAAAAAGCCCTTAAGGGCCTACTTGCGCATTGTTCGCATACACTTGATGTGCCATCCGCACTCATTATACCTGGGGGCTTCTTTTGCAGAAGCTCAATTGTAAGGGCTTCATGCCCAGCACATGTGTCAAGCTTCCACATGTACCTTTTACTCACCATTATATGCATCGATATGACTTAAGTTTTGGCCAAGCTGGGTTGCCTGGCTCCTGTGCTTACCCCTACGTTCTCGATTGTTCAGCTAGGAGGTAAAGGGAGCACCTCTGCGATTGTTACTACCGGGTCAACCGGATGTGTACCTCAGACTGGGTGAAGCCGAAAGCTAGCGTTCTTAAGGGAATATTCGGTCGGTGACATGAAAGATGATTTTTTCCCTATCTATTTATCTGCCCCCAGATGTTTTTCTGCTTTCTTCGCAGTCCGGACATGCACCTTAGGGCATGCCTCTAAGGGAAAGGAACCCTTAACGGAACTATTCTCCCTGGAAGATGTTTCTTACTAACCATGTAATATAACATAGCTAGTTGGGCACTTGTCTGATAAAGCACTAATGACCCCTACGCCTGGTCTCCATGCATACCATGGTTGTTTCTTAACGGAGAAGGTATTCGGACACACTCCGGACTCTAGGGTCCCGAGGTTGAAGCGAAAAGGTCGGCAAAGACAAACGATCTACAATCCGGTTAGAAGGCATTTTCACATGTCATATTAAAAATACATTGTCAAATCTACTACCTGTATTCTTCCTCAATCCTGTCTGATAGGCTGTCTAATTTACAGTCCCGTTGGGAAAACTTAGCGGCCAACTCTACTTGGCCGTATACTAAACTCACAGGGATCTCCTTCTCATCGGGCCCCACAGGTCCGACCTCGGCCATGTGGTTGGGATCCGCCTTCTTGTAGCGCGTCTTCACCATGGCCCAAGCCTCCCTGGCACCTTGGCGGCAGGCCGAAATCTTCCACAAACGGAAGCGCCGCCGCATTCCCTGAAGCTTCTCCGCAAGCTCCCCAAGGCCTTCGGGCAGGGAAAGGGCCGGCCATAAAGCCTGAACGGCGCCGCTCATCACCTGCCAAACTCGTTCGAGCAGCTGCAACAGCTCGGGAAGTTGATCGCCTGTTGATTCGGGCATCTCCTCTGCAGGGCGACCTGTGAGAATACCTACAGACACATTTTGTCAAATTGACTTCCTCGCTGAACTCTTCTTTTCAAAGGAATTCGCTTAAGCACTTACTATAGATGCCGTGACGAAGCTGCTGATTCTCCTTAACAGAGCCACACAGCTCGGCCCGAACACCTTTCAGCTCTTCCCCGAGCTTGGCGTGGGCATCCTGGAGCTTGTTCCTCTCTTGCTGCACCCTATTCAGCACCCTCTCGCCGGCCTTCAGCTGGCGCAGTAATTCTTGCCCGTCCGGATCTTGTCCGGCGGCACCTGCAATGTCATTATTAGACTTGCGCGCATTCCACACAGCGCTTATATTTATGAATAAAAATGTGTTACCAGGAGGGGTCTCTGTATTTCCTCCTGCGGCAGCAAGTGTGGCCTCAAGTTGGGTCAAGCATTCCTGCAGCTCCTGAGACAATTGGGTATTCTTCTCAGTAAGACCCTGCGTTTCAAATGATCCTTAAATCAGTTAACATAACTACTTTAAGTCTCGGGGGCTACTGGCATATATAACTATTAAATTCTCTTACCCGTATGTCTTTTACATATTGCTCCGTGGCTCTGGTAAAACCATCTTGACCAGCACAGAGGTGAGCGTCCCCCGCGTTAAAGGCATTCAACGCCTCAGGGGAGAAGCACGCGTAATGAAACACTGTCCCGCGGCGCCTGTGGTTCATGGCGCTCTCCACCTCAGACTTGGTGGCGGATAGTCTGTCGGCATCCTCCGTTGGAGGAGTATCCGGCCCGCGCCTTGCGCTCGCCTCCCCCTCCAGACCGGACGCTGGAGCCTGGCTGGTAGAGGTTGGATTGGCAACCTCCACGCCCACAGTCCGGCGGGCGCTTTTTCTCCTACAAAGATCGTGAGCACTTAAACGCTTCCTAGGAACGTTGCTCCAAATAATTAAATGCGAGCTATACCTCAGCGGCGACGTTTCAGTCCGTGCCGCGCTCCTCTTCCGCCTACTGGTCCGGACTGGCCTTTGTTGGTCAGCCGCCGCGAGCTCGGCTTCCCGCCTTGAAGGCATTTCCTGCAAAACACCATCGTATGCGAAGTTCAGAGATGGGTAAGGAAGAAACAATGGTGTCGGGACTTCGGTCACAATCACCTGGGGAGCCGGACGCAATCCGGGGTAGTCAGCCATAATGGCGACTAACGTGTTGTCCATGCTGAGCTGGTGGAACACCCCGTCGATTAGCTCCACCTTTATGTCCAGATCCTCTTCGGAGGCCGGATCCTGGGATCTCTCCGGATCCTCGGGTTGCGGGGCTGGACTTATCATGTCCTCCACAGTCCGGCGCAGTTCCTGCGCCGAAGACACAATATGAGAAGCTTAAACTTCGAAAGCACGGGTCGGACCCTCAAAGTGTTCGCTTACCCAGCGCTGGGGGTTATTCATGGAAAACCCATTCAAAGGGTTCATCTGGAGAAAGTCCTCCTTCTCCCCCTTGTATAGGCCGGACAGGATCGTCACCAGATCCTCGGCCGAATCCGGTCCTTTGCGACCATGGCGGGTGGCGTCGTCTTCCCCATTGAAATCCCACATGGGGTGGCCCCTGTATTGCAGTGGCTGCACCCCCCGTGTAATACATGTTGCCATGACTCCAATCATGGTCAACCCGGAGTGGGCCAGTAACCTTATTCGGCCCATTAGATAATGGACGCTCTTGTCTTCCTCCAGTTGAGGGCTCCACGGGCGCCAGCTAAGGCGTTTCTTCAGGGGAGTAGTACTGAATTCCGGGAGGCCGATCCGAACAGGGTCCGGCAGCGGAGCGTCTTCTATGTAAAACCATTCCGAAGGCCAGTCTTCGGACGCCTTCTTGGGGGTTCCGGATAGATATCCGGTCCCGGCGATGCGCCATACTTCGGCGCCGCCCACCTGGTATATGGACCCCTCGTGAGAACGGGGTACAAGGCAGAATAGCCTCTTCCACAGTGCAAAATGGGGCTCGATGCCCAGAAATAGCTCACAAAGAGCTACGTAACCCGCAATATGCAGGATAGAGGCGGGCGTAAGGTGATGGAGCTGGAGTCCGTAGAACTCCAGGAGCCCGCGGAGGAACGGATGAATAGGAAATCCGAGTCCCCTTATCAGATAGGGGACGAAGCATACCCGCTCCCATTTGTTGGGACTTGGGGTAGCCTCTGCTTGTTTCCCACCATGGTAGGTGGCCAACCCGGCTCGAACCAGGACCATGAAGGCCGGAGGGAGATATCCCTTTGCTTGAAGCACCACCAGCTCGTTGTGCGGGATGGAACATCTCCTCCAATCTCCTGGCAGAGGGCTGGGAGCGCGAGAAGAGGAGCCGCGTCGACGGACCATGATAGAATGGATTTTTGGTCAGAGGCGCTCCGATGAGGACTCGCGGAAGGAAGGTGGTGTGATTTGGATCTGGATTCTTGCCTCTCTTATAGGCGGATTATTTGTGCAGCTAGGGGGTAAAACGTTAAAGATACCATGGCTTTTCGCATTCGTGCGACGCGTGGAAGAAGGTCATTATTGGGCATAGAAGCCAAGAAGCGCAACATTAATGAGGAAGCCAGACACTGTTCGGCAGATACATGGAACTTGAAGGAGAACCCGCCTTGCAACGCCGAAGACTACATACGCGCCGGACTTATCGTCATTGAAGCCTGGTTCGGGGGCTACTGAGGGAGTCCTGGACTAGGGGGTGTTCGGACAACCGGACTATCATCATCCGCCGGACTCCAAGACCACGAAGATACAAGATTGAAGACTCCGTCCCGTGTTCGGATGGGACTTTCCTTGGCATGGAAGGCAAGCTTGGCAATACTGATATGTAGATCTCCTACCATTGTAACCGACTTTGTGTAACCCTAGCCCTCTCCGGTGTCTATATAAACCGGAGGGCTTTAGCCCGTAGGACATAACCTCCATTACAACATTCATACCATAGGCTAGCTTCTAGGGTTTAGCCTCCTTGATCTCGTGGTAGATCTACTCTTGTACTACCCATATCATCAATATTAATCGAGCAGGACGTAGGGTGTTACCTCCATCAAGAGGGCTCGAACCTGGGTAAAACATCGTGTCCCTTGTCTCCTGTTACTATCCGCCTAGACGCACAGTTCGGGACCCCTACCCGAGATCCGCCGGTTTTGACACCGACACTGCTCCTTTGGGCCATGGAGCAAAGTTACCGAATCCGATCGTGAGGCAGCGGTGGTGGGAGTATCGATCCGAGATGGAGCATCCACCAGAGATTGAAGGATCGAGCATCTACAGGGTGTTGTTTGTGAGGGTGTCGTGACAGAGAGAGCCGGTGGAGTCTTCGTCAATCGAACCCAACTTCAAGAGGAGAAAAGTAGTTGGCCCGATGACGCTTCCCCGCCATCCTCTCCCTCGTCGTTCACATTGTCTCACAGGGCGACTGTCTGCCGCCGAGGAGTAGGAGGGGACTGCCCCCCAACCCAATAGTCGAGAAGGTTGTGAATTGTCAGTAGGAGCTTAGGGTTGTCAGTATTTGCAGGTTGTGAATTGTGTTTTGTGTTGTGTATTTTGAGAGTACTTTCAGATATGAGTGTCTGTTGAATTTCATATTTGCAGTATTGAGCATATGTAGCATTTTAAGAATTCTAGAGATCTATTTTTAGCACTTAAAAATGTAGTTTCATATAAAACTACAGATAATGTGATTCTCAGAGAAGAAACTGTAAGTTTCAGTTTCAGAGAAGAAACTGCAAGTTTCAGAGGTAGAGCATTTATATTAACACGCCCTTTTTAAACAGGGATAACATCATGTTGGAAGTTTTATTCGTGGTCGAAAATGGAACTACCAGCCACTTAACATCATGATGATCTACATTCATGAATAGCACATCTTCATGTGATGCAGAATCAAAAAGATATGCTATTTTAAAAATGCCCACACAATGTTGAGTGTGCGAGAAATGGAGAAAACGAGGGACGAAGTTTTGGCAAATGTTGGACGTTGTGTGCGTAGATGACAATGGGGACCCACATGTCAACAATGGCAGAGGCAAAAAAATTTGGAGATATTTTAACTGTATCGGGTGGAATCGAACCCGGGCAGAATAGCAGTCGAGTAGTTTCACTTGGCCACTGGGCTAGTTCAATTGTTTTGGTAGAAATAAGGCCCAGCATCTACCATTACCATAGCATGCCTTCCCCAACTCTGGTGGTTTGTTCTCGTCATCCTCCTTTGTGCGCTCCCCGCAGCGCCGCTGCCTGCCGTTGTGAACATGCTGAACAAACGAGAGGAATCTGGAGAGGACTATACATGGAGAGGCGAACAGTTGGGACCCACTAGGTCTATGGCCGTACGCAAGCAAGTGCCTCATTGAAAAAAAATACTTCCTCCTAATGCTATACTGACGCTGGGGCCCACGGGTTTGTCACCATAATTACATTTTTTTAGGTGCTTCAACATAGTTACTATAGGAGACAAATTTACAGTGAAGCCGGGGATCTGGCAGGTACCATTTATTATAAGTGGGCCAACAAGTATCACCTGGGTTGTGGGCTGCCCCGTCTAGGCTTTCTTTTTTAAGATGCGCAACCCACGACATGGTTTGTATTTTCTTGAGAGGAGTCATGTATCGACCGGCTGATGGACCTCCCATCCTAGGTTTTATTTTTCCTGAAACATTCGCGGCCCAACTTATGTATTTTTTTGAAGAAAATGCAAAGGTATCTTCTATTTTTCTATATAAAAATAGGAACGCCAGGTCCAACTTATGTTTCCCTTCTAACTATATTATATATATTTATATTATTTTATATGTTAGTATATATTGTTGTTATTGTCATCATATATTTAACAGATACTTACATATATAAGAAAACAATATCCCACGTCCTATTAACTTATAAAAGTAATTTTTTAACAATAAATTCATGTATTTTTTACATTAAGGCAATGAAAATCCTGGTGATTGTGTACAATAGCTTGGTAAGATTTAAGGACCAATGTAATAATAAAGCAGTTATTATTTCAATATATTTATAACAAAATGCTCAGCCCCTCTTTATTTTTTGATAACATTGTTGCGCCAAACCCAACTTTATAATTATAACCGGCCCATCAAAATCGTGTATTTCGAGAAAGTGCAAATGGGCTGTAATTTTTTAGGAAAAAACAAATGGGTCACATGGATGCTACATTATTTGTTCAGCCAGCCCAGCAAATTCATGTATTTCGAGAAAGTGAAAACGGGTTGTAGTTTTAAAAAAATGGGCCGCATGGACGCTACATTATTTGTTCACCCAGCCCAGCAAATGGACTGTAATTCTCAAAAAAATGATCAAATGGACTGTAAATTCTGAAAAAAATTGGGTTGAATATGTGCCACATTTTTAGAGGCTGAAATGTGGGTCAATAGGTCGAAGCCAACGCAAGTCGTTGTCAACTTAGTCAACAAATGATTCTGACATCAATAGCTGTTGGATTTACATCCAACGACCGGCATCCATCTTCAATCTCTCGTCTTCTTCCTCCAGCGCCGCCGAGACCACCTGCTCCTGCCTCCTGCTGCTAGCAGCTCTGCTTAGCACGCTTCGCTGTGAAGCACTACCCCACCGCTGGCTAGGCCATCCCTCCACACCTCATGTTCTTCTCCACCAACTGCCGAACCACGCCCCACCAGAACCAGTTAACCTCGTACACCTCTCCATTTGTGACTCCACTCCCGCGTCTTCCCATCTCCGGCTCGTTGCTGTCCGGGGCCTCGCCGTCGTCCACCACCTTGGATGCACTCGGCGCGGTGTCATCAACACACACAAAAATGAATACTCCCCCTGCTAGCTGGGATCCACCATAGTGGGAGGCTGACTTGTGGGCCTACTAAGTTAAAGCAGATGGAGGGCTTTGTCAACTTAGTCAATATGAATGATTCTATCTCCAGTGACCGTACGATGTCCATCTAACGACCGTAGTGCTTCTTCCACCTCTGGTCTTCTTGCTCCAGCCGCCCAAACCAGCGGCGGTCGTGATGCCTGCTCCTGCCTCTCGTGGCCGGCTCTGCTGCCTGTAGGCCTCACTGCCCCACTCTACTCCAACCTCTGCAGGCCATCCCTCTACTCACCCACAACCCCTGTTATTCTGCGGCAATGGCAGCCATACACCGTAGCCGAACCAGTCAACCCTCGTACTCCTCTTCGCATGGGCATTAACTGCCGCGTCTTCCCCGGCTCCGTGTCATCCCCTTCCTAGGCCTCGCCGTCATCCACCGCCTTGGTGCTCTCGGCACGGCGTGGTCAATGTGGTCAACGAGCGACTTCCATCGGAAGAGTACTATACGTCGAGAGGCTCATAGCTGGGTCCACGGCCGCAGTAAGGATGTGCAACCTTATTATGTGTAAAATAATTATTCCTCCACCTGACAATAGGGACCCAGCAGACGGGCCAGTGTATTTCACAAAAAAACGTTCCCCCTGACTGCTGGGACCCACCAGCTAGATCTTCGCACGCAAGGAAGTGCGTCAATATTACAAGCAAAAAAATGATTCTCCCCCTGACAGCTGGCACCCACCAGCAATAACCTCGCACGCAAGGAAGTGCCTCCTTATCCTCCCTGACAGTCGGGACCCACCTGGTTGAAGCGTACACAGCATTGTCATTTTGGTCACGAATGTGTACATACATACTGGTCGACCGGTCCATCTGCAGGCTCCAGCGATGAACCGTGGCCGAGTGAGGAAGGGCACGTGTTGTAGTATTGACGAACGATCAGGTTCAGTTAACACCCAGGGATCGATTGATCGCTCGGGTTCAGTAACGCATAGCCAGTGCAATCGCTCGGGTTTAGTTAGATCCCAATGCCTCGCACCCATGCATGTACGTGTACGAGAGAAACGTGCAATCCCTCTATGCATTGCTCGGCCCCGACCACCCACCATAACCGGGAACTCCCTGATATTTTCCTCGCCCTCGATTCTACCACGGATATTTTCCGTCATTGATGGCCCAAAGAATGTCATACAGTTGTTGTCGGTGTCAAAACCGGTGGATCTCGGGTAGGGGGTCCCAAACTGTCTGTCTAAGGCTAATGTTAACAGGAGGCGGGGGACACAATGTTTACCTAGGTTCGGGCCCTCTCAATGGAGGTAATACCCTACTTCCTACTTGATTGATCTTGATGATATTGGTATTACAAGAGTTGATCTACCACGAGATCGTAGAGGCTAAACCCTAGAAGCTAGCCTATGATTATGATTGTTTTCCTCCTACAGACTAAACCCTCCAGTTTATATAGACATCGGAGGGGGCTAGAGTTACACAGAGTCGGTTACAAAGAAAGGAATCTTCATATCCGAATCGCCAAGCTTGCCTTCCATGCAAAGGAGAGTCTCATCCGGGCACGGGACGAAGTCTTCTATCTTGTACCTTCATAGCCCAACAGTCCGGCATACGCATATAGTCCGGCTGTCCGGGGACCCCTTACTCTAGGACTCCCTCAATAGCCCCTGAACCAGGCTTCAATGACGATAAGTCTGACACGCAGATTGTCTTCGGCATTGCAATGCGGGTTCCTTCTCCGAATACTCCAAAGTAGATCTTGAACATAAGAATCGTGTCCGGCTCTGCAAAACAAATTCCATATACCACCGTGGAGAGCATAATGTTTTCATGAGTCCAATCCACTAACAGCTTTTGCAACACGACATTACCTCATCTTCCGGCCATTATTTCATATCGTTTTTCCAACCCGCTGCTCCACGCTTCGCGAGGCGGTTTCATTGGCACATCTTATCAAAGCGGAGATCGTGTCCCCTTATTACGGTATTCTCGTCAACATGGGTGTGGGTAACCCAACAGTCCCGTTGGTATGATTCCTTCTGAATAGGCATGTTTTAAGGCCATGAAGGGGACATTTGATATTCGTCATCTTTATAAGGAGGCCGAGACCTGCCTTTACCCTCTACATACTCCCCTCCTCCTCCCACCTCGAGTTCCAGCACCCAAGGCATAACCAGTCACTTCGAACCTCAGGCCATGTCCGGATCCAGCTTTCAAGGCCGGTGGATGGCTTCCTCTGTCACCGAGGAGGATATCAGGAAGCTTAGGGAGGCGAGGTATTTTACCGCGGAAATCCTTCACAGGCTTCCTGCACAAGGGTAGGTTATCCCTACTCCTAGGCCTCATGAGAGGGTCGTATTTATCCCTCACTTCCTCCGAGGGCTAGGTTTCTCCCTTCATCCCTTCGTTCGAGGGCTCATGTTTTACTACGGACTAGATTTCCATGATCTAGCTCCGGAGTCCCTCCTTCACATCTCATCATTCATTATTGTATGTGAGGCTTTCCTTCGTATCTCTCCACACTTCGGCTTATGGCTCAAGACCTTCGATGTAAGGCCGAAGATAATAGACGGGAGACACACAGAGTGCGAAGGTGCTTTGATAAGCAAATCGGTCGAAGTCATCTGGCCAAAGGGTTCCTTCACCGCAACTTATGGCCTATGGCAACGGGAGTGGTTTTATACCACGGAGCCCCATGGTACCAAGTGGGCGACTTCACCCGCCTTTCGATCCGGCCCTCTGCCATAGCTTGCCTCATAGATCAACAAGGGGCTGGATTGGGGATCGCTAGATGAAGTTCAGATACTGCAAAGCCGCATTCAAGACCTCATTAAGAAGGACATCAACCTCATCAAGGTAATCCAAGTTATGTTAGTCCGTCGGGTCTTGCCATGCCAACGCCGACCTCACCATATGTGGGAGTTCAATCCGGAAGGACCGCGAACCATTCAGCGCTTCTTCGGCACAACGCTCAAAGGGATGTATGAATTATTCTTCGGGTCATGAAAAAGGTGTTCGGACACTACCAAGGACGCAGGCCTCGATTGTAACCATCCGGATTCCCCGATAAGTACTCAATTTCCGAACACGTTTTTACTTTAAGTTTCCCATAACAAAACTGAGAAAACCACACTCTGCCAGGGCTGGTTAAAGAAGGCGGAGAGGATCAGGTGTTCGGACCCTCTTCCCGAAAACCCAGCGGACCCAGTGTTAACCAGGATGCTGGCTCCGGCACTTTATCAAGTGCCGTTGAGGGAAGAAAAGGAGAGGAGTGGAGAGGCCCAAAGCGGCCTTCATACCAGAGATGCGTCATGCACCGTATCCGGGGAAATAGGAACTCCCGTGTCGGAGGGTGAACAGGGAGGAGAATTTAACATTCCATCCCCCCACAGGAAGAGAAGAGCCACTACCGAAGACCTGAAGGCAGAGGCTTCCATGCGAGGGAAGAAACCCCTATCAGGGGCCCGAATTCGGGAGGCGATATTGCCGCACAGTGCCCACAAGGGGGCCAGGCTTTAGCAGAACTGTGAGTGAACAAAGGTGTTTAATAAGCATACCCCATTCTTTTCCCGTTTGTGAGGGTAATATTTTGAAACGTATGTTTTGTAGTTCGGCCTATAGCCTCCCTCAACAATCTTCGTCCTTGAGGAATCTTCTTCCGGAGATGATGGAGAGGGAAACGCCGCCTCCTACTTCCCCGCCCCATAAGGTGGACGACCTCGAGGTGCCGTCCCGAAGGATCTCTCCCGATCCGCGAAGGAGTGCCAGGCCAGAAGATGACTCTTCGGCTGCCCGAGGTCCGGGGTGGTCGGCTCCTAGAGAGACCAACAACAAGAGTCCCGGACTATCCGATATAATCCCGGACATATGGACGCGTCTTCTGCGGCAAGTTCCTATCTCAGAGGAACCTCGTATCTTAATGGGTACGATGATTGATAGAATTTCGTCCACAAAAAGCGGATTCAATGAAGCCTTTACGAGCCTACTAAGAGGCTTTGAGGTACGTAATGTAACCTCTCTTTGTTTTTGTACCGTAAACGCAATGTGCACTGTGTATAGATAGTAGCCCCTAAGACTCTGGTTTCCCTCCGAATGGTCCCATCAGAGGATCAAAAGATAAATATGCTCAAGTAACAATTTTGCTAATTTGTACATAGGCGGCTGCAGCCCCGGCCAGTACTCGGGCTTCCCAATTTGCCGAACTGAAGCGGCAACTTGATGTAGTGGATGATGACATCACGCTCGTGAACAAGTGGCTTGACGAGGTGCAAGGTATGTCTTTTGGGAGGTCAGTGAGTATAAATAGGAGCATGATGCTGGAATTTATAGTATGCTTGACTGCAGATGGTGCTACCACCGTGGAGACCCTTCGGGCTGAGCTTGCCCGGGCCAAGGAGGAAGCCAGGATAAGCAATGTGGCTTCCGAGAAGGCAACTGGTGAATTAAAAGCCGAACAGGCTGCTCATCGCCTGAGTGAGGAGAAAATCTCCAATATGGCGCTTGAGCTAAGGGATGCTACTAGCCGATATGCACTTCTCGAGAAAGAGAAAAAAGAAAAACCGGCTGACCTTGAGAAGGCCTTAAGAGCGGTATAGAAAACCCGTTCAGAGGCCAGAGCACCATGGGAGGAGATCAGGCAAGCCGGGGAGATCGCGGCTGGGAAGCCCTTTTTATTACAAACTAAGTTCGGCGATCCGACGTATGCCCCGCTTGATCAAATGTGGAGTTCTCCGGATGCATATTTGGACTTGTCAAAGAGTGCTTCTGATGCGACGCAGTTTTTCCAGGCCCAAGAAGGCCATGAAGCGGAACGGCTTTTCTGGTCGCAGTTTAGGATGCCAAGGCGTCCGCTGCTGTTGAATGAGCAAATGGCCGAATGGGCCGAGCTCCATAGGATATCCGGACTTGCCATGAAGGCTGTCGTGGACCGGCTGTGGCCTGGGGACCAACTGCAAATAGTTATTTTGGTTTAGTGCAGCAACTTGTTTGTGCGGTGTCGCATATTGACGCTGTCAAGCGGTCAACGTGCATAGAAGGTGCATGGATGGCCCTTTCCCGTGTGAAGACGTATTGGGAGAAGATGAAGGCCGTCGATATTGCAATATGGGGTCCACCCGGGGGTCAGGATACACCAGATCAATATTTTGAAGAAGTCTTAGAGGGTGCCCACTTGATAGAGGGTCAGTGCTCGAAGAATATTATATTCCAGTGACATGTATCTGAATTGTAAAAACAATGCTTATGATAATGAAGGTTGTGTTTATACTTTTGCCCGTAAAGTATTTACTGCCTCCTGTGCGGCCGTTTATGTATATATGTATATAACCTGAAAGTTTGCAGTCGTCGTCTTCAGCCCCCTCGCGTATAATGGGGGGTGTCCGGAAAAGCACTTGATCACACTTGACCCAACGTCTTGGTCCATTAAGGAGGTGTTAGTGCGGCGAACTAGGCAATCGGACTATAGAGCTTTAACACTTTCACTTAGCCATAGGAGTTTGACGGTGGGGCTAATATATACCCCCTGGTATGTCCGCGTTTATCCGAATACGGTGCGTTTACATACGTGACCAGGAAACCAGTCCTTCGTTAATGCGGAGGAATCGTGAAGATTCCGCTGAGTCATCGAGTGGTTGACCAGCTCTCGCCTTATCATGACAGTCGGTTTTTGGCTTTCTCTACTGAGGTGCTCGTCCGGATGAACCAGGGCACAATCGCAGTAGTTCTTCCTTTGCCGCCATATCCTATAGAATGGAACGTAAGGTAGCAAGCACAGGAGCCGGGCAAACCCAACTATTGACCCAAGACATGATTCAGCGCTGATGCATATAAGGCCAAAACTCGCGACGCCGAACACTCCCGATGGTATTCAGACTTTTCAATATATACCGGGCTGGGTACAGCCCCTGGTAATGAACCCTGAATTCAAGGCACGTGCTATGACCCGGCGTGATGAGAGAGCGCCTGTGGTGAGAATATAGTTCTCAAAGCACACTGCTGGCTACTACTATAACATCCATTTTAGTACGGCGAACCGTAAGTTTGCAAGTACTACCGATATCTTTCTTGGGCGTTTTATATGCCATGAGGGTATGAAACAAAAAGAGATAATAATAAGAAAAAAGGTTTACACAGGGTCTTAATCTAAACAGAAACCTTGAAACGGGGCCCTGCTGCACATCTACACCTTTGTCTCCGTTGTGCAGGGTCCTTGAAGGGTACGTCATGATGGCCTATCTGTAAAAAAGAAAGAACCAGGTGAAAGAATCTGGTGCGGCCGTGGGTATAGTTTGTTGGTTTTGATGAACCATTAACTGTAGCTTCTTGAGTCTGAATAGGGTCAAGCCGAACTATAGACTTCTTACATGTCGGGTGCCCCCAGCGCTACCCATGGAATTTTGAGTGTATATTTATGTATACGGGAAAACATGTACAGTCTTCGTATGGGGCGATCTGTGGGGGCAGGGATCCTAAACAAGCTTAGGTTTATCTGAGCTTTTGCACGTAGGTGTGCGCCAAACACGTTTGGTTGTGTCCACGGTCTTGAGGACCGATGAGATATTTGGCTTGGAAAGGTCGCTCCGTGCTTCGGCTACTAGAGCCGCCGCGTATTCTTCTGTACGAAGAGAACGTTCTATATTTCCGCTCACCGTGATAACGCCACGCGGTCCAGGCATCTTGAGTTTGAGATAAGCATAGTGCGGGACTGCATTGAAATGGGCAAACGCCATTCGTCCGAGTAGTGCATGATAGCCACTTCGGAAGGGAGCAATGTCGAAGATTATCTCTTTGCTTTGAAAGTTATCAGGAGAGGCGAAGACGACGTCCAATGTTAGGGTGCCCGTGCAGCGGGCCTCTACGCCCGGTATTACTCCTTTAAAAGTAGTGCTGCTTTGCTTGATTCTTGACGGGTCTATCCCCATCTTGCGGACAGTGTCCTGATATATCAGACTGAGACTACTGCCGTCGTACATAAGGACTCAGGTGAGGTGGTATCCGTCAATTATTGGGTCGAGCACTAAGGCAGCCGAGCCCCCGTGACGGATACTAGTCGGATGATCCTGCAATTGAAGGTGACCGGACAGGCCGACCATGGGTTGAGTTTGGGGGCGACAGGCTCTATAGCATAAACGTCTCAGAGTGTGCGTTTGCGCTCCCTCTTTGGGATATGAGTGACATAAATCATGTTCATTGACCTCCAGTGGGAATTTATTTTGTCCCCCCATATTTGGCTGGCGAGATTCGTCCCCGTCTTCGCTTTGCGGTCCCTTCCCTTTGTGTTTGGTGTTGATCTTGCCGGCCTACTTGAAGACCCAACATTCTCTGTTGATATGATTAGCTGGTTTGTCGGGGGTGCCATGAATCTGGCAGGGCCTTTCTAGAATTTTATCTAGGCTAGATGGACCATCTCTGCTGCCTTTAAGTTACTTTTACCGTTGACCGGGTCTGGAGCCCGTGAATCCGGCGTTTACCGTTGTATTGTCCGGGCTTTCTGTGTTGTTTCGAACTTTGTTTTTATTGCGTCGTGGCTTTCCATTGCCATCCCTGACTTCGGATGTGCCAGGATCACTGGTGCTGCTACGGGCCAACCAGCTGTCCTCTCCCGCCCAAAATCGAGTCATGAGTGTAGTTCAGGCTGTCATTGTCCTTGGCTTTTCCTGGCCTAGGTGTCTGGCTAGCCATTCGTCCTGGACATTGTGTTTGAAAGCTACTAAGGCTTCGGCGTCCGGACAGTCGACGATTTGGTTCTTCTTAGTGAGAAATCGGTTCCAAAGCTTACGGGCTGACTCTCCGGGTTGTTCGGTTATGTGACTTAGATCGTCTGCATCCGGAGGTCGGTCATAAGTCCCTTGGAAATTGGACCTGAAAGCGTCCTCAAGTTCTTCCCAGCTTCCAATGGAATTTTCGGGGAGGCTTTTCAGCCAGTGCCAAGCTGGTCCTTTTAGCCTGAGGGGTAGGTATTTCATGGCATGGAGATCCTCTCCGCGAGCCATGTGGATGTGAAGAATAAAGTCTTCTATCTGGACCACAGGGTCTGTCATTCCGACGTATGCCTAAATATTCACGGGTTTAAACCTTTCTAGAAATTCATGACCTAGCACCTCATCGGTGAAGCACAAGGGATGTGCAGCACCCCTGTATTTGGCTGTGTCATGGCGCGGGCCCGACAGTTGCAGTGTTCGATGTTGGTTCCGAACTGGTAAGTTACCTGCATATTGGGTTTGATGGTCCTGATCCTATGCGGTAACGCGTTCCCCGGATCCATAAATGGACCTGGTTCTGCCAGCCTTTTTGTCCAAGTCTTCACGTAAATCATGTTTCTGGTTCTGGGATGCGACCTCCTTTCCTTTATGGAGAGGGGGTCTGATTTTGTGTGCGGCGTTGTTAGCTGCTCTGTCTCGACCATGAGGTGGTCGGCCTGGTTGATCGGCCGTATTGTTATTCGGTTGTATGGGTGCTATAGCATCGTCGTCGAATTCAGGCAGCAGTTTGCGTTTGGGGTAGCTCTTTGTTTGGAGACTACCTCCATATTTTTATTCAGTGTCGAGCACTTCGTTCCATTTATTATTGAGCGTATCTTGTGCGGTTTTATGTCGTTGCTTCTACTTCTTCAAGCTCCTCGTGGTGGCGATAAGTCTCAGGCGAAGGTGCTCTTGTTCCAATTGTTTTTCCAGGACGATGAATGCATCGTCATCCAGACTGTTCTCCTCTTTGGAGACAGGTTGATAATTGGAGTCTTCAGCATCGCTGTGATCGGACACGGGCCCCAGACTGTGTTCGCCATCGCCTTGCTCGTCCTGCTCCATTGCTGGGTCCGCGGTTTCTTCATTATCTTCAGCGTCGTCCGGGGTGTTATTCCCTCTTGTGCCGGTATTGCTATTTTTACCATGGCCTGGTTTCGAGCGGCGCCGCTGACGTTGGTGCTTTGGCTGCTTTCCAGGAGTTTTATCCTCAACTGGGTCCTTCTTGTCATCGCCGTTGTCTTCTTTGGGTGTATCCACCATGTATATATTGTATGAGGAGGTGGTTGTCCAGCGCCCTGTGGGCGGTGGTTCTCGTTCTTCTCCGGCATCGTCGTCCATACCATCAATGTCTTATCAAGCATGTCGGTCAAATTGTCGAAAGTGGCTATCAAGTGGGTGGTGGGTGGGTAACGAAGTTCCCCGTCGTCCGCTTCCCACTCAAGCCGGACATAGTTCGACCAAGAATCTCCTAACAAGGAGGGAGACTTTAATGAGTTTAACACATCGCCTAGGGGTGAGTGTTGGAAGATGTCCGCGGAGCTGAACTCTAAGATCGGTGCCCAGTCAGATTCGATGGGTCCGGATACACGTGGTTTGGAGCCTGTGGCCGAAGATGAGTTCGAGGTTCCGATGACACAGGCCTTGTTGGAGGTCAGATCTGTGTTCGGCTCTAGCGCCGCTGAGTCCGCGGCTTCCGTGGCGGGGTTGAGCCTCCTGTCCTTGATGGTGCGCTCTGCTCTAGATCTAAGGCCAGTGCGGTTACAGGCGCAATCCCCTGCACACAGTTTGATGACAGATTTAGGTCATGTTCATCGTGGCGGCAGGGCGCGGCTATCATGGGCTCGAATCCGTCGAAGATCAAGTCTCTGCAGATGTCAGCGGTGTAGTTCAAGCTTCCAAACCTGACCTGATGGCCATGGGCGTAGCTGTCGATCTGCTCTAGATGGCCAAGCGAGTTGGCTTGCAGTGCGAAGCCACCGAATAGGAAGATCTGTCCGGGGAGAGAAAACTTCACCCTGGACTGTGTTGTTTTAGATGATTGAAGGAGCCATCTAGCCCTACGGTGACGACATAGTGGAACTCTCAGTGAAAGCACCAATGTCGGTGTCAAAACCGGCGGATCTCGGGTAGGGGGTCCCGAACTGTGTGTCTAAGGCTAATGGTAACAGGAGGCGGGGAACACACTATTTACCCAGGTTCGGGCCCTCGCTATGGAGGTAATACCCTACTTACTGCTTGATTGGTCTTGATGATATGAGTATTACAAGAGTTGATCTACGACGAGATCGTAGAGGCTAAACCCTAGAAGCTAGCCTATGATTATGATTGTTTTCCTCCTACAGACTAAACCCTCCAATTTATATAGACAACGGAGGGGGCTAGGGTTACACAGAGTCAATTACAGAGAAAAGAATCTTCATATCTGAATCTCCAAGCTTACCTTCCACGCAAAGGAGAGTCCCACCCGGGCATGGGACGAAGTCTTCTATCTTGTACCTTCATAGCCCAACTGTCCGGCATACGCATATAGTTCGACTGTCCGAGGACCCCTTAATCTAGGACTCCCTCAGCTGCGTCTCCGACCTGCCTAGGACGAAAAGCCCATTTTTGTCATGATTTTTTGTCATAGAAGTAGGAGCCCGCCACATCTATGATGATACCGGGTTTTGTCACAATTATTGTCATAGAAGTGTCATAAGCATGACATAATTTTTTTTCTTTCGGCCCAAACACTCACGTATGTGTCTTATTTTTTGTAGTGTAAGGGCCTTGGTGGGGTGGCGTGCACGGGAGCAGGCCCGCTAGCCAGCCCAGTCCCTTGGGTTTTACAGCGTCGCTGGGACTAACCCGAGCACAGACACCATGTCCAGGCCAAGCTCGTGTGAGGCTCATGGGGAAGCCACGAGCAGTGTCACTAGAAGGTTGTTCGGCCGCCATGTCAGGCGCGGGCCATCCTGAGGTTGATGATGCCCGTGGGGCACCCTCAGTTGTTTATCCACCAGCACTGAGCATGGGGCTTCCACTGGGCGCGAGCATGATCATGCTTCGACCGTTCTACCAGCGCTAAGCATGGTGCTTCCATTGGGTGTGGGTAGGAGCTCTATACTAGAGTCTCCGGGGCATGTACAGCCCTATCTCGTTCGTACGCATGGCAGTCACGGTAGAACTTGCGAAGGTGTTTAGATGCTCATGAGCCAGCGCGGGGCTCAGGAGTTCCTACCTCTATCCTCAGGTGAGGTGCTCCTAGCTCCTGGCGTGGTTGCGCGCTCATGTAACCTGAGTTATGGAGTTGACCTGCGCCGAATGATCGTCCAGGGGCCATTGCATGAGAAGGCTAGACACCAAGGACCCATAGGAGGTGACGTGTACGGGTCCGACATGTCAGACAGAGCTCGATCACTCGAGTTTTTTTTATCGACGCTGCAGGGACAAACCCGAGCACAGCCGCCGTGCCATGATTTTGTTGGAGATATGCCCTAGAGGCAATCATGGATGATGATATTTCCTATGTGTTTATGAATAAAGATAGTCCTTGGACATTATCAATGATGTGTATCGGCAAGTATGTGACTTGTTTGTGGGACTATGCATTGTATGGTGACTGTCCTAAAAGGTCCCTAGTCGAAAGGCCTGTGTGGACGCGCAGCCGACTAGACTAGCATATGACACGGTCAATGGCTTAGTCTCACCAGCCATGGAGCATTGAATGCTAACCGGATAATATGGACTTGGAAAGGTCTGGTCGGATTCGACATAGTCGGATCCGAGTCAAGATAAGGCCCAAGTCAGACAGACCCAACTATGAGACGCGGCGATATGTCATATGTGAGTCTCTAGTACAACATACGGTCTATGTCCTAAGACCTGAGCTGACGCATGTACTCGGGATGGTGACAGACTTGCTTTGGGCCGACCAAACTCTACTCCGTGACTGGGTAGTTACAAAGGTAGGTTTCGGGTTTGTCCAGTCCCATGCTGCGAGACATGGTCGAGCAAGATGGGATTTGCCCCTCCGATCAGGAGAGATATACTTTGGGCCCCTCGTGTGATCCGACCAGGATAAGCATGGCCATGCGACAGGGATTATGAGATAATCCAGTTTGTGGTTGGTATCACTGGAACGAGAAAGAGGCCGGGCTAGCACAAGGATGACAGTCTCGCCTTGAGCCTCACAACATATATCGTGAGGCAAAGGGAATAGAAGTGTGACACGTTGTACAGGTTCGCCTGACCAGCTTCATAGTCTGCTTGTTGGTCGGCATGCCTTGCTAGAGGTCGCTACCAACCGTGCAGGACGGAGGTGATCCGAACTGCGACCAAGCCAACTTGAACCTAAGGGGTCGCGCGCTTAAGGGAAGGAACCTACGAGGTCGGTTCATAGGACACTGGTCGGATGTGATCCGAACTGGACTAGGAATGTGACCGAGTAGACTTTGGACTTTAGGGTCCGTGTGAGGCCCAAGTGTTGATCCTGCGACGGACGTCTATATAAAGTGGAAGTGCGGCACACTAATTGAGTTGATCGCTTCGGCGCTGCGACTAGGGTTTGCATGTGTTGCGAATAGCCACCTCCACTCGCTGCCGACTGTGTGATCGGACCTAGCAGTCCACCGCACGGTGATCCTCCTGCACGCGCGGATACTGTTAGAGGCGGTGCACTTGCGCCGCTCTGGCGAACTTGTACATGGGATCGGACGACCGACTGTTCGAGGGAGATCGGACGAGGAGGAGACGATCCACGCGGACCCGCTGCCCCAACTCTTCTTCCGCTGCACGGCACTTCGCGTCTAGTGGTAACGAACTGTCATCCATCTCTCATGGCATGTTCCTGTTGTTCTGCGAGTAGGGAAATTTTAATTTGCAGTCAAGGCACCCTACTGTAGATCCCAACAGTGGTATTAGAGCCTCTGCTATAGGATTTGGATTCATATCGTATGCATATTAGATATGTGGAGGCAGCAGATGATATCTATTGTTCTTGATCAGATCGGCTATGTGCACGGTTGATGTGATCAACTGCACATGGGGATCGTTGAGGCTATGTTTTCTGTCAATCGGGGTCGATGAGGTTGTGACACGATCTACCCATACTGGTCAGTCATCCGCCATTGGGGTTAACAGTGAAACGTAAATCCGAATCAGATTCGCGATGATCGATAAGATCGGTCAGATCAGAAAATTCGGCGTGAACAAAGATCAGATGTGATCTGTGATTTCCGAAAACTTATGCGTAGCGCCGTGTATTTCGGACTCGACACACAAACCGATAGAATGCGATTCTATGCATAACTTAGTTTTGCAGGTTTGATGTGAATAGTATGGCTCATGTGTATGTGATGCATGTGTGTAATTTATACGTGGCCTGCGTGTCATGTTTGTCAGCCGGCAGGAGCCAAAGTGTTGTCATTATATTGTATAACGACCTGCGTGTCGACTTGTGACTCTATGTAAAATTCATTACTAGTTGTAGTAGTTGGATAGAGATCAGGTTGGTGGCTTGGTGTCCCGACATGACAAACAAGATGGAGTTCGTAGATGGTCATCGGAGTTGGAGCCGACCTAGAAGAACGTCCATGAAGTTGCCATACTATTTCACAATATATGTTTATTTGTGATTGTTATGCTTCTTTGGTTCTATGCATGTTAGAATGGTAGAATGATCCCTCATGAATATCAAGCGAATTGCCATCCCCGATGTTGCACCTTCGCATGTCAAGTACGTCTAGTAGTGGGCTCATAAAATTGGGGTGCTGCTGGATGTCCTTGAACTGAAGGGTTCATGTCGGACATGGACATGCACTGCATCAGGTTAACTTGACAAGGCTATCAAAACGGTTTTGGGCCTTGTGGCAAAGAAGGTTGGGAGCCAGGGTATGAGATACCTTTCCCGACCGACAGGAGTCGTATAGAGATACGATTAGCAAGGAGTTGCTTACCGGATAGGTATGTTGGCTAGCAATGATGCTAAAGCTCACTAGTCACATATGCTAGTCGGATCCTGAATCACTGAGAGTTTGCGGAGGGATGCTGACTTCAGTGGGAGTATTTCTGTTTCGGTTAGAATTACTCTATGTAAACACATTGCTTAGTGATTGCATATTTTCTGTTATAGATCAATGGCACCACCTGCTCAACCCAACTTTGCATTGAAATCAATTCTAGAAAAGGATAAACTGAATGGAACAAACTTTACCACCTGGTATAGAAATCTGAGAATTGTTCTCAATAACGATAAAAAGGAACATGTTCTAGAGGATCCACTTCCAGAGGAAACGGCCAATAATGCTAATGCCACAACTAAGAATGCCTACCAGAAACTCGTTGATGAATCAACGGAGATCAGCTGTCTGATGCTGGCTTGTATGGAGCCCGATTTGCAACAGCATATCGAAAATGTTGAGGCTTACGATATGATCGAGAGTCTCAAGAGCATGTTTCAGACGCAGGCTAGGACAGAGAGGTTCAACATCTAGCGATCCTTGATGGATTGCAAGCTAAAGGAAAGTGATCCACTAAGCCCACATGTGATAAAGATGATCGGATATGTGCAAGCTTTCGATCGTTTGGGCTTCCCGCTCTTGGATGAGCTGGCTACTGATGCTATTCTGGGTTCTCTTCCGCCCAGCTATGGGACGTTCATCTCGAACTATCATATGCATGGCATGGATAACAAGCTCACTGAATTGCATGGGATGCTCAAAGTGGCAGAGCAGGATATTAAGAAAGGCACGCATCAAGTGTTGATGGTGCAAAAATCGGCTAAGTTCAAGAAGAGTTGGTCCAAGGAAAAGGCTAAGGCAAAGGGCACGGAGACGGTAACCTCTGCCGCTGCGCCGAAGTCTGGACCGGACTCGAAGACCGTTTGCTTTCACTGCAAGGAGACTGGTCACTGGAAGAGGAACTGTAGCAAGTGGCTTGGAGAGCATGGCAAGAAGGCCGGAAATACTTCTTTAGGCAAAGGTACACTTGTTGCATATGTTATAGACATTTACCTTGCTGACATACCTAGTAGCTTTGGGTATTTGATACCGGATCGGCTCGATGCAGGGGCTGGTAAGAACTAGGCGTGTGGAACAAGGGGAGATTGACATCACGGTCAGCAACAAAGCAAGAGTTGCTGCGTTGGAGGTTGGCACGATGCAGCTCCAGCTTTCCGGATTCATAATGGAATTGAATAATTGTTATTACATTCCTGCACTTAGTCGGAACATTATTTCTACCTCATGTTTGATGAGTCAAGGTTATGAATTCAATTTAAAGGACAATGGTTGTTCGATATTTTTGAATGGCATGTTCCACGGCTATGCACCCATTGTTGATGGGCTATTTGTATTGAATCTAGAACAGGAATCGGTCTATAACTTGAATGTCAAGAGGCATAAGCCTAATGAGATAAATCCGACATACTTCTGGCATTGCCGGCTTGGACACATTAGTCTGAAACGCATGAAGAAGCTCCATGATGATGGGCTTCTAACATCCTCCGACTTCGGGTCGTTCGAGACATGTGAATCATGCTTGCTCGGCAAGATGACTAAGTCTCCTTTCGCAAAGAGTTGCAAGAGGGCGTCTGAGCTATTGGAACTCATACATAGTGATGTGTGTGGTCCAATGAGCACAATTGCCAGAGGTGGCTATCAGTACTTCGTGACTTTTTACCGACGACTTGAGTAGATATGGATATATCTGTTTGATGAGGCACAAGTCGGAAACTTTTGAAAAGTTCAAAGAGTTTCAGAACGAGGTTGAGAATCAGCTCGGCAAGACTATAAAGCTTCTGCGATCCGATCGTGGAGGTGAGTACATGAGCCAAGAGTTTGATGTTCATCTGAAAAGCCGAGGTATAGTACCTCAGCTCACACCTCCGGGTATGCCACAGAGAAACGGCGTGTCAGAACGGAGGAATAGGACCTTGTTGGACATGGTCCGGTCTATGATGAGCAAATCGGATTTACCCTTGTCATTCTGGGGATATGATCTAGAAACAGCAGCTTCCACACTTAACAGGGTACCATCAAAATCCATAGACAAGACACCACATGATATGTGGACCGGGAAGAGTCCCACTTTGTCTTTTCTAAAGATTTGGGGTTGTGAAGCATTTGTCAAGCGACTTATCTCAGACAAGCTTACACCTAAATCGGATAAATGCATATTCGTGGGATATCCGAGGGAAACCTTGGGATATAGGTTCTACAACCAGGAAGAGAACAAAGTGTTTGTTTCTCGGAACGGGGTTTTCCTTGAGAAAGAGTTTCTCAGTCGGGAGGCCAGTGGGAGGATGGTTCGACTCAAAGAAATTCGAGGACCACTCGGGGATGGCTCGGCTGGTGATGAGATCATACCGGAGTCAGTCAGGGAACCTGTAGTGGAAGCGGCACCGGAACCACGGAGGTCGGAAAGATTGCGCAGGGTGCGTGATGTATTGTTGCTAGAAAGCAACAAGCCGTCCACGTATGCGGAAGCGATGGTGAGCCCAGATTCCGAGGCATGGCTGGAGGCCATGAGATCTGAGTTAAAGTCCATGGATGAGAATCAAGTCTGGGACTTGGTTGATCCGGCGCCTGGCGTAACGGCCATTGGTTGCAAATGGGTCTTTAAGAAGAAAACCGATGTGGATGGAAATGTTCAGATCCACAAAGCTTGGCTTGTCGCAAAAGGTTATGGACAAGTTCAAGGAATTGACTACGACGAGACTTACTCGCTGGTAGCGATGCTGAAATCGGTGACGATCATACTAGCTATAGCTGCATATTTCGATTACGAGATATGGCAGATGGATGTCAAAATGGCTTTCCTTCACGGAAATTTAACCAAGGACGTGTATATGATACAGCCCGAGGGTTTTGTCAATCCGACTAGCACTAGTAAGGTATGCAAGCTCAAGAGATCCATTTATGGGTTGAAGCAAGCATCTCGGAGTTGGAACATTCGTTTTGATGAGGTTGTCACTGGTCTTGGTTTCATCAAAAGCGAACAGGACTCTTGTTTATACAAGAAGTTAAGTGGGCGCTCGATATTGTTTTTGATCTTGTATGTGGATGACATATTGTTGATCGGGAACAATGTTTCGATGCTAAACTCGGTCAAGGAATCATTGAATGGCAAGTTTTCAATGAAGGACCTTGGTGAGGCAGTCTATATGTTAGGCATTAAGATCTATAGAGATAGATCGAGGAGGCTGCTCGGCTTAAGCCAGAGCACGTACATAGATAAAGTGTTGAAGCGATTCAACATGAGTGAGGCGAAGAAAGGGTTCTTGCCACTCTCACATGGTATAAGGCTAAGCAAGACTCAGAGTCCTTCGACATCTGATGAGCGAAGCAGCATGAGTAGGATTCCGTATGCCTCGGCAATCGGATCCATCATGTATGCCATGATATGTACAAGGCCTTATGTTGCCTTTGCAATAATCCTAACAAGTAGATACCAGGCCAACCCAGGTGAGAGTCCCTGTGCAGCAGTAAAGACTATTTTGAAGTACCTGAAAAGGACTAAAGAGATGTTCCTAGTTTATGGAGGTGTGGAAGAGCTCGTCGTAAGGGGTTACGCCGATGCTAGTTTCCAAACCGACAGAGATGATTGTCGATCACAGTCCGGATTCATCTACGTCCTGAACGGAGGAACAATGCACTGGATGAGTTCCAAGCAGGATACGGTGGCCGATTCTACCACAAAAGCCGAATACATTGCGGCTTGTGAAGCTGCAAAGGAAGGTGTATGGATCCGGCATTTTCTGGATGATCTTGGTATTTTCCCAGCCTCGATGAAACCGTTGGACCTTTATTGTGATAATTCTGGTGCCATCGCACAAGCCAAGGAGCCGAGGAATCACCACAAGGTCAGGCACATAGACCGGAAATATCACCTGATACGAAAGATCGTAAAGAATGGTGATGTAGAGTTATGCAAGATTCACACGGATGCAAATGTTGCAGATCCGTTGACTAAGCCGCTTCCACAACCCAAGCATGAGGGGCACGTTAGAGCTATGGGCATTTGATGTCTATTTGATTGACTCTAGTGCAAGTGGGAGACTGTTGGAGATATGCCCTAGAGGCAATCATGTATGATGATATTTCCTACGTGTTTACGAATAAAGATAGTCCTTGGACATTATCAATGATGTGTATCGGCAAGTATGTGACTTGTTTGTGGGACTATGCATTGTATGGTGACTGTCCTAAAAGATCCCTAGTCGAAAGGGCTGTGTGGATGTGCAGCCGACTAGACTAGCATATGACACGGTCGATGGCTTGGTCTCACTAGCCATGGAGCATTGGATGCTAACCGGATAATATGGACTTGGAAAGGTCTGGTCGGATTCGACGTAGTCGGATCCGAGTCGAGATAAGGTCCAAGTCGGATAGACCCAACTATGAGACGCATCGATATGTCATCTGTGAGTCTCTAGTACAACATATGTTCTATGTCCTAAGACCTGAGCTAACGCATGTACTCGGGATGGTGACAGACTTGCTTTGGGCCGACCAAACGCTACTCTGTGACTGGGTAGTTACAAAGGTAGGTTTCGGGTTTGTCCAGTCCCATGCTGCGAGACATGGTCGAGCAAGATGGGATTTGCCCCTCCGGTCAGGAGAGATATACTCTGGGCCCCTCGAGTGATCTGACTAGGATAAGCATGGCCATGCGACAGGGATTATGAGATAATCAAGTTTGTGGTCGGTATCACTGGAACGAGAAAGAGGTCGGGCTAGCACAAGGATGACAATCTCGCCTTGAGCCCGACAACATATATCGTGAGGCAAAGGGAATAGAAGTGTGACATGTTGTACAGGTTCGCCTAACCAGTTTCATAGTCTGCTTGGTGGTCGGCATGCCTTGCTAGAGGCCGCTACCAACCGTGCAGGATGGAGGTGATCCGAACTGCGACCAAGCCGACTTGAACCTACGAGGTCGGTTCATAGGACACTGGTCGGATGTGATCCGAACTGGACTTGGAACGTGACCGAGTAGACTTTGGGCTTTAGGGTCCGTGCGAGGCCCAAGTGTTGAGCCTGCGACGGACGCCTATATAAAGTGGAGGTGCGGCACACTCATTGAGTTGATCGCTTCGGCGCTGCGACTAGGGTTTGCATGTGTTGCGAATAGCCACCTCCACTCGCTGCCGACTGTGTGATCGGACCTAGCAGTCCGCCGCACGGTGTTCCTCCTGCATGCGCGGATACCATTAGAGGCGGTGCACTTGAGCCGCTCCGGCGAGCTTGTTCATGGGATCAGACGACCGGCTGTTCGAGGGAGATCGGACGAGGAGGAGACGATCCACGCAGACGCACTGCCCCAACTCTTCTTCTGCTGCACGACACTGCGCGTCTAGTGGTAACAAACTGTGATCCATCTCCCGTGGCATGTTCCTGTTGTTCTGCGCGTAGAGAAATTTTAATTTGCAGTCGACGCACCCTACCATAGATCCCAACAGCCTTCTCATGTAACGACCCGAGGGGGAACACCCTGCACGCAGCGCCCACAATGGCGAAGCACCACAATCACGGTTGTGCGAGCCGGGCTGCACCCTTACTTGCCTACTCACGATGAGCTCATGAGAGGACAAGACACCAAGGACCCCAAGAGGTGATGTGCACGGGAGCTAGCCCGCGAGACACAGCTCGGTCGCTTGGATTTAACAACGCTGCAGGGACAGACCCGAGCACAAACATCGTGCCGGTCCTTGGTCATGAGGCGGTCGAGAGCAGGTTCATGAGGGTGCGGTAACTTCCATGGTGATGAAGCACCGATCACGCAATTTAAACCACCGAGAAGATTTCATCAAGGCATAGCCAAATCCGATTCATGAACAAAGACAATGTGGCTGAAGGGGCGGACCTTGACCAGCCCGAAGATAATACAGCCCGTGGGGTGCCCTCAGTTGAACAAACCGAAAATGCACCTGGCAATGTTGCTGCAGAAGCATCAAGGTAGCTGGGGAAATGCACCGCGAAGGTTCACCTCTCAAGAGTCAGGCAGATCCAGAGGCTTGGGAGGCTTGCGAGGGGTCGGGGCCTCATGGGACGCCAGCGCTAGGCACTGGGCCTCGTGAGACACAAGAACGAGCTGCGTGAAACGCTAGTACATGGCTCCCACATTCAGCAAGGCGAAGGGCATGCGGATGTAGTTGCAGGGGGCACCCCCTGCTTTGGCGGATGCGTGACGGCCAGAAGAGGTCCTGAGAGGCGGCCCTGTTGAGGCCCGGGATGTTCACGGAGATGCGCAGCTCACCGTCCATGTCAGGAGAGACAGCTGAGCCGGTGGGGCGTGCAGGGCAGCGCTCGCCGCGCATGGCCCGTGCTTCCTGAAGCTTGCAGATCTCCTTGGTGATGAACTCTTGTGCTCCTGCGCCTCACGCCGTGTTCCTTCCTTGTGGGGGCACGCATCGATGCATGCCTCCAAATGGTGCCTGTCGGGGATATACCCCGCGGTATGAACCGGCCGGAAATATGACCCGGCCGGGCTTGGCGGTTTACTTGAGATCCGGTTGACACTTGGCGATTCACTGGAGACCTGCCCTGGCTTGACGGTTTACAAGAACCTACCTGAACATTATGACTCACTGGTAACCAGGCGGGCGGGACAGACGGATGACAAGGCCCAAGGCTCAGAAGGCTGGTTTATTACAATGGTGGGCCGGTTTAAGAGGAAAGGCGTGAGGAATATTTTCCTTACAAGGAGTTAAGACCCAGACTTGTATCTGGTTTGTATTAGAAAGTAGACTAATCCTAATAGGAATCCACATGTAACCCGCCCCTCTAACTTATATAAGGAGGGGCAGGGCACCCCAAGAGGGACAAGCAAAAAGAAACAATCTCTAGGGCTAGACACAAAGATCCGGCTTACCAGCGACTCCCTCATGATCATAATGAGACCTCTCCACAAACATCATGTAGGGTTATTACCGGATGATGTTTCCCGGGGCCCGAAGCTGTCTAAATCTTTGTCTTATGTTGCGTCTCTCGATTTCGCCCAACCCCTCTCAAGCTACCACATAGACGTGTTGGCCTCGCGACTAAGTCCTCACACTAAGGACATCTACCGTGAAAATTCCACGACAGTTGGCGCCCACGTGGGGCCTGCGCATGGTGGTGTTGAGTTCTTGGAGGGATCTCACACAGGGATTGAAAAGATTAGATGAGAAAGCGCCAGTATGGAAAGCGTGCAGGGTAACCCGGCGAGAGATGGTCTTCGGTAGAGCCAAAAAATTCTATGTTTGTGTGCGATCCGTCGAATCAGAGTAGGATTTCAATTTTGGCTATTACAACCGTGTATCGCTGAGGCCAACAGGAAGTTTTCTATAGCTACCGGATACCGGGTCAAGTCAATCCATATCCATATCAGCACACACGTGAGGAGGAAAGGATCAAGTCCCGAGGCAATTTCGTAAATTGATCCGCTAAAGTCTGCTGCTATTGTTTGAAGTATTAGTACTATTCGCTTGAAGGCAATACTACTCCGTTGTTGATATTCACGTAAAGTGATCCATCAAGTACTTGAGTACTATTCATGTTGAAGCTCAGATTTGGAGGAATCAACCTATCCGGAGAAGAAATAATATTTGTTAAAGCAGCTTCACGTGAGCGTACATCATTGGGCAAAGGATTACCACACCGGATCGGACTGGCAAGTCAACAGGTCTAATTTCCAGCGCACAGCCATCCGGTTCGCCTCTGCTGCTACCCCGCGTGCATGTATATACAGCCATCCGGCTCGCCTCTACGTGCGCCCGTATGGCGACTCACGGATGAGTAAAGAAGCAAACCCCTCAATGGCACAGACTCCGAGGCCAATCATTATCTTTACAATTGATTTCACATAATGCTTTCCAAGGGGCAGCTCACGTCAGTTTCCGGTTTTCAAATGTTGTACCTGGCTTTTAAAAGAGTCATCTGTCGTCCGGACAAATCAGGTGATGTCCATCTGAATTTATCTAATTAACACTTATTGTTTTTTGTCAAAGAACAATTACTTTGCCCTGTAATATTTTTACACAGGATAAATTCTTTATGCCATTATATCGCGGATACGGAGTGCATGAACTAGGAATCGTCCATGCCACGCTGCTTGACAGGCATGCGTGCAAGCCGCCGTTCCCGCGGTCCAGTCTGCATCAATTTGTCAGGACCGCACGAATTACCCAATAAGCGCGCACAGGCTACCGCCCCCCGCAGTCCGGTTCACATCAATTAGCCGGGACTATGCCCATGATTGACTCATCGTCTGCACGGCTTACAGCGCTTGTGATCGATTCATCCGTTTGCACTGTTTGCAATGTTGCGGCTGACTGTACCTACCGGCTGATTTTTATGGTCGCTTTGTTATCACAACTGGATCGACCTCCGACAAATACCAGGTGCAATTTACCTTGTTTTTCAAGCACATATTAATTCGTCCGAGCAAAACTACTTTCCCCTGCTGTGTTTTACATGTAGTAGAATTATTTATTACAAAGTGGCATTATACCACGGAGATGGAGGTGTGCCAACATCATTCGACACAGGTGGTCTCCTTTACTCAACGGACTCCCGCACCGGCTTACAATGCCTTGGCCGACTCGCCCGTCCGCGCTGCCTTACAATGCCACGGACGACTCGCTCATCTGCCCTCGTGGCAGTTCAGCCGTCCGCACCGGTTTACAACACGGAGGACAACTTGCTCGTCTGCGCCGGTTTACAACACTGCGGTCGACTCATGTGTTTGTGCTGCCTCTGAGGCTGCGGTTGTTTTACTGTCCGCCCTGTGGTCCGGCCTACTCAACGTACCAGGTTGGCTAACGGACACCGATGAAGATCATAAGGTCCAAATACATCAGGTGATATCTGTGTAGATTATTTTAAATAGCATGTATCAACTTTTTCTTTTGGAGAACAATTACTCCGGTTTATGATATTATTTATGCAGGACATTTGGTCACTGCAAGAGCGGTAGCGACTCACTGTAGCGACCAGACATCAAACAGTCTGAACTCTGTGCATCAGTTTCATCCCTGGATCGGTAATGCTGACACGCACAGTACTTGAAGGATTTATAACATAGTAGCAATCACAGACTTATTACATCGAATGTCTCAAAAGAGAACCTATTACAATAAATATGTCTTAAGGCCATCTAAAACGATAACAGCGGAAGGCTTGGAAGATAAAGTGAGTCCATCAACTCCAACGGAATCACTGAGTGAAAGATCACGACCTAAGGCACCTTACTCATTGTCAGAAAAGTCTGCAACATGAATGTTGCAACCCGAAACCGGTCAGCACATAGAATATGTTGGCATGTAACACATAGAGAGTAATGAACAGAATAATGCTATCACTACATGCATATATGGCTGGTGGAAAGCTCTATGGTTACAGTTTTGCATAAAGCCAATTTTTCCCTACAAGAAAGGAATAAAAAATTAACTATCATGGTGGTTGTTAAACATTGAGAAGGTTCACCCAACTCAATCCCAATTAAGCATCATCATTAAACCCAATCAAATTATATTAAGAGTGATGAGATCCACATGATAACCCAAGAACTAGATACTCAAAATGTCCATAACTAGGGACACGGCTAACCATGATTAGTTTGTACACTCTGCAGAGGTTTGCGCACTTTTCCCCACAAGACTCGAATACATCCATGGTCGGAGAAACAAGACACAGTCTTTCAGAAACAATAAGTCTTTACTCTAGGTGGATGGTTACACCTACTTTCCCCTACATCTGCTAGCCCACCACTGAAAGAGGTCTTGCAACGTACTCAACTATGCTAGAGCCCATAATAGCTTGTGGCTGCACACAAAAGTTTCTAGCATGAATAATCTTATGATCCCTTTGAGCCTAGGTGGCGGTCCACAGGAGAATCACACGGTACCCGGGATTTCCAAAAATACAGGCAACACTAGGTTCCCAGATGCCTCAATCCACCCAGATGTGTATTAGAGTAGCCACCTTAAGTTAATCATTAATTAACAATACTCACATCTGTCATGGATACACTCACCCAATCCACGTCTACAAGCATAGCATAGCAATATAAGCAACGTAGAAGTAACTCCCAAAGGTTTTATAATAAACAGGACAATAGGTACTACCTCATCTACTTCCCAAAACCCACATATTAATCAGATGCTAACCATGCAATTGTCTGAGGATTGATCTAATGCAATAAAACTGGGTAGTAAAGAGGTATGATCAAAGTGTTACTTGCCTTGCTGATGATCCGTGAAACCTAGAGACTCGTAGTAGCACGCTTCGCACTCCGGTTACTCTATCGCAAACAAACAAGCATACAATAACCACTCAAATAGAAGCACGTGTAAAACTCAAACAAGATATCTAACCAGAAAGTTCAACTTAAGAACTCCGGTTTGCAAAAAGAATCAAATCAAACAAAGCACCAAAACTCAAACTGCGAGAGAAACAAGCTCCGTTTGCTAATCTGGACTTGAGTAAAATTTTACAGTAGCAAAAACTTGTTTAAGTTGGTTAAATGGAAAGAGGGCTTCGAGACGAAACTCTAGGCGCTTGAATCGCCTGATTCCGATAAACGAGCAAAAAGATAAACTAAAACGAAAATCAGGGCAGAAATCACGATCGAAAATAATCGCGGAAAAACCCTGGAAAAAACTGCCGAACAGGCTAACGAATGAACGTTCGCTGTCTGCGGCTAAACGGTGAAAATCGTTCGTTAAAATGAACGAGCGAACGGGCGTTCGCTAAATAACTAAACCTAGAAAAAGATCTATAAAAAAACCGCGGGTTCATAAAAAACCATACGGTTTTCCGAAGAAAACCGGCAGCGGCGGGCGGCTCTGGCGGCTACCTCAGCGGGACGGCGGCGGCGGGCGGTGGCTCCGGCATCGGGTGCAGGCTCTGGAGGCAGCAGGGTCGGGTAGGGCGATGGGGCTGGTGGCGGCATGGGGCTCCGGTGACGCGGCCGACGGGCGGCGGCGGCGGTCCTCGCCGCTACGGCGGCGACGGCTGGCGGCGGAGGCGCTGGCGACGGCGGCGCTAGCGGCGGTGGCGGGGCTAGGGTTAGGGTTCAGCGGTGGGTGGGCTGAGGCAACTCGGGCCTCGCGGGTGCGACTTATAAAGGGGCCGGCCTGGGGAGTCCTGGCCGGTTACGGCCCGGAGTCGGTTAGAACTTTTTTTAAAACAATTCCGCACAGAAAAATGAAGATAAGAAATACTAAACCGACTCCAAAAATCCTGAAATAAATTTTCCCCGTCCTCCAAAAATATAGCCGACAAAGTGAACATTTATTTGGGCCTATAATGCAATTTTGAGAAACGCATATTTTTCCTATTTCATATAAAATAGCGATAAAACTCCGAAGAAAAATCTTATTTGATTTTATTATTAAATCTCCAATATTTCTTTATTTTGGGAAAGTCATTTTATCCCCTCTTTTTTTGTATAAAGAAATATTCAAAGAGAAAATAATTAAAATCAAACAATCCTCTTTTCAAATTTGAGAAAACTCAAATATGAAAATAACGAAATCCCCAACTCTCGCCGTGGGTCCTTGAGTTGCATAGAATTTCTAGGATCAAGCAAAAATGCAATAAAATATGATATGCAATGATGATCTAATGTATAACATTCCAAATTGAAAATTTAGGATGTTACAAACCTACCCCCCTTAAGATGAATCTCGCCCTCGAGATTCGAGCTGGCTAGAAAATAGGTGAGGGTGATCCTTCTGTAGGTCTTCCTCCCATTCCCAGGTGGCTTCATCCTCGGTATGGTGGTTCCACTGAAGTTTGCAGAACTTGATAACCTTGATGCGTGTGACTCGGCTGGCAAACTCGAGAATCTTCATAGGTTTCTCCTCGTAGGTCAAATCGCTATCCAACTAAATCGCTTCCCGTGGCACTATATCCACTACAAAAAAAAGACACATCCATGACATTTTGGGACGAACAAAAAAAAATTCTGTCATACATATGACACTTCTATGACGATAATTGTGACAAAACCTGGTATCATCATAGATGCGGTGGGATCCTACTTCTATGACAAAAAATCATGACAGAAAATGGGCTTTTCGTCCTGGGCGGGCCGGAGACGCAACTGCATGACATTCTTTGGGCCGTCCATGACGGAAAAAACCGTGGTAGAAGCAAGGGGGAGGAAAATTTCGGGGAGTTGCCGGTTACGGTGGGAGGTCGAGGGCGGAGCAATGCGCGTTTATCTCGTACGTACGCGCGTGTGTGCGAGGCGTTGGCTCTAACTGAACCCGAGCGAGGCGTTGGGCTCTAACTAAACCTGAGCGATTGCACTGCAGGCTACGTGTTACTGAACCCGAGGGATCGATCTATGGCTGTTAACTGAACCCGATGAAGCGATTCCTTCGCTACTGCTGCTAACTGAAGCCGATCGATGCTGCCTCTGGGATGAACAGTGAGCATTGCGTGGGGGGGGAGGGTTGGATGAACAGTGAGCGGTGGCGTTGCCTCTGGATGAACATGAACCCGTGGTGTGGAGGGCTAGATGAACAGTAGACGGTGGAGGGGTGACCGTGGAGGGGTGGTTGAACAGGACCCCGTGGTGTGGAGGGCTGGATGAACAGTAGACGGTGGAGGGGTGCCCGTGGAGGGGTGGTTGAACAGTAGCCGGTGGAGTAGCGTGCGGTGGAGGCTGGATGAACAGGAGCCCGTGGAGGCTCGAGGAGGTTGACGGTAGCCCGTGGAGGCTGGAGGAGGTCGACGGTGGAGATGAACAGTATCCCGTGAAGTCCCATTTTGCGGTACGCCACACCCCTCCCCCCCCCCCCCCCCGTTTCGATCGTAGCACTCCAACACAAGTCCGTTTCATCCATTTTGTGGTACGCCACACCCCTCCCGATCAACAGGACCCCCGTTTCGACTGTAGGAGGTCCGTTTCGTCCGTATTGCGGTAAGCCACACCCCTCCCGATCAACAGGACCCCCGTTTCGACAGTAGGAGGTCCGTTTCCTCCGTTCTGCAGCACGCGAGGCCTCGTTTCCATCGCCTGTTCCGTCCAAGCCGGTTGGCTCCCACGCGTTCCGTTGCCTCCCGATGAACACAACGCATTCCGTTGCCTTCCCATGAACACGACGCATTTCGTTGCCTCCCCATGAACACGTCGCATTCCGTTGCCTCCCCATGAACACGAACCCTCGTTGTACGTATGCGCGACTAGGCGTTCGAGACCCCGCCCGTATGTACACATACGTGGCTGTATTTTCTTTATTGCACCCTGCCCGCTGTACGTACGTGTACGTGCGCGCCTCTACTACGCCACGTGGACGCCTCTACATCTACGACACATGCGCGCCTCTACATCGACCAGTATGTATGTATACGTTAGCGACCAGAATGACAACGCTACGTACGCTTCGACCAGGTGGGTCCCGACTGTCAGGCACTTCCTTGCGTGCGAAGATGTAGCTGGTGGGTCCCAGCAGTCAAGGGGGGTGAATCGTTTTTTTCGGACGCACTTCCTTGCGTGCGAAGATGTAGCTGGTGGGTCCCAGCAGTCAGGGGGCGAATCATTTTTTCGTGAAATACGGTGGCCCGTCCGGTGGGTCCCTGCTGTCAGGTGGAGGAATCATTATTTTGCGCGTAATAAGGAGGCACTTCCTTGCGGCGGCCGTGGACCCAACTGTCAGCCTCTCCACGTACAGTCCACGTCCGATGGAAGTCGTTCCTTGACCACGTTGACCACGCCGCGCCGAGAGCACCACGACGGTGGACGACGGTGAGTCCTAGGAAGGGGACGACTCAGAGCCGAGGAAGACGCAGCAGTGGATGCCCACGCGAAGAGGAGTACGGGGATTCACTGGTTCGGCTGCGTTGTGAGGCTACTGTCGCTGCAGAATAACAGGGGGTGTGGGTGAGTAGAGGGATGGCCTGGACAGCAGTGGGAGTAGTAGGGGGTGGTGAGGCCTCTGCGGCATCACAGCCAGACATTGGAGGCAGGAGCATGCGGCACGACCGGCGCTGGTTTGGGCGGCTGGAGCAAGAAGGCCAGAGGTTGAAGAAGCTCTACGGCCGTTGGATGAACATCATACGGTAACAAAAGCTAGAATCGTTCATATTGACTAAGTTGACAAAGCCCTCCGTCCCCATCAACTTGGTAGGCCCACAAGTCAGCCACCCACTATGCTGGGTTCCAGCTGGCAGGGGGAGTATTCATTTTTTTGTGCATAATAAGGAGGCACTTCCTTGCGTGCGAAGATAGCTGGTGGGTCCGACATGTCAGCTGGGGGCATGTTTTTTCACAAAATACAGAGGCCCTTCCGGTGGGTCCCAGATGTCAGGTGCAGGAATAATTATTTTGCGCGTAATAACGAGGCACTTCCTTTCTACGGCCGTGGACCCAGCTGTCAGCCTCTCCACGTACAATCCACGTCCGATGGAAGCCGTTCTTTGACCACGTTGACCACGCCGCACTGAGAGCACTTGGGTGGTGGACGACGGCGAGGCCTAGGAAGGGAACGACACGGAGGCAGGTGTAACGCCCCGAGACCGATGCTCCAGTGGCCTTCCATTTATCTTAGTTGTTGTCGTGTGTTTATTTTTGTTTGTTGCATTATCATAATTGTTTTGCATATTTTATTCCTACATATTTATGCCATGATCATGTTGAGTGCCTTGTCATGTGTTTGCTTCTTGCACCATGCTCATTTCACTTGTTATGTTGCATTGTGCCTCTTGTCATCATATTGTATTGTGCCATCTTTGTTTGTTTGCCATGTTCATCTCACTTTGTTATATGTTATATGCTTTGATATGCCTCTTGTCATTTATTGCATCATGATCATCATGTGGGTTGCATTCTTCATATTGGTGTATTGTTGTGTGTGCATCAGTCCTTGTTGTCTCTTCTCTCAAGCCATGCCCATGTATCATCACCTCCTTCTTCCTTCTTATTCCTTTCATTTTTGCTAGTGCCATTTTCTGTCCTCCATAAATATTCATTCTTTCCCTAAAAATCATGACCACTTCCTACACCCTCTCTGCCAATTTTCAGCTCATTTGGAAATGTTTGGTTGGGTTCAAAAATGGCTCAAGTTTGAATTTAATTCAAACTTGAATTATTTTTATATCTCTAAAAAATATCCAAATCGTTTTATTCAAATTGTTCATAAATGCAGGATCTCAGATCTATTTTTGTCTCATTCTACTTCCTTCCAGATCTTCTTGTGCATTTCTGCTCTTGTTATTCTGTCTGGAGAATTAAAGAAAGGAAATGAGGGAGAAAGGAAGAGCAGCCCAGCGAAGCCCACCTATCTTACCTGTTCACCGCGGCCCACCTGAAACTCTTCCAGCCGGCCCAGCCCCTCATCCTGACGCCTACTTGCTCCGTTGCTCGCCGTCTCCCTCTTCTGTCTACAGGAGCGCCCGGCGCCATCTCGCCGTGAGCTCACGGACGTCGAGGCCTGGTGCTCGCGCCCCCTTACAAGCAGTGCCTCGCCCCTAGGGTTTCCCTCTTCCCCCTCAGCCGCCGCCACCTCTATCTTCTTCGTTCGTCTCCTCCTTCATTCCCAAGTGAGGAAGCAGAGAGAGTTCAGAGAAGAACCACCAAGCGCGTTTCACTGTCATTTGTGAGGCCTCCTCGTCGTCTTCTTCAACTTCAAGCAAGGCCAGGAGCAAGAAGGGTCCAAGGATGCCGCGATCTTCTTCCTTGACTTCGTCTGCTTCCTCTGCGTCGCCAAGTCATGCGCCTGGCGTCCTCCCCTGCTTCCTTCTTCCTCACACAGGAACTGCGTCGGGTTCAAAGCTCGTCCGCGTCGCCGCTGGTTCGTCTCCGTGGCCGTCTGCGTGTCCTAGGGTGAGCTAGGTATACATGCTTCCCTCCTTCTTCTTCTTGTTGCGTTTAGGTCACCGGAGTCGCTACTAGATCCATGCCATCGTCGTGCCCTTGCTGCTCTGGCGAATCTCCGAAACTTTCAGAGAAATGCTGTCGTGCCCCATCGGATCTTGTCCCCGCTCGCCTCGCTCGGTCCCCTACTTCGCTTCACCTCGTCGCCTCGCTGCAGCCTTGCCTCAAGTGTCGTACGCATGCCCCGCTGCATGCCTACACGCCCTGTCGCTCTGTCTTGCTCCGCTTGGTTCAGATCCAATGCATGCATCTTCAGCGAGTCCACACGCATCACCAACACCCGTAGAAGCCCCACAACACACGCGCATCTCGCTCGCGAGCCCCGTTGCCTGCTTCGACCTGTAACCACCATGATCGAGCCAAGCTCCTGCTCGTCCTCGGTTTCCAGTATCCGTAGCCTTGTATGCGCATGCCCGCAGGAGCCGCCGCTTGGTTCACCTGCATGCACACCCTTTTCCGCACACCCGCTGATGCCTAGCAGCAGAGATCAGCGCCGTGTTCGCTCGCCGATGCCGTGAGCTTTCTCGGCATAGCCATGGCTGAAGCTCGCCACTTCTGTTGTTTGACCATCAAGGAATCACCTCGTAGTGCACACAACACACGCACCAGCCCAACTGGTTAGTCCTCCCCTTTGTAACCCAGGCGACCAGGGATCAAATCCCCACGGGCGTAACACTCTTTTCCATCAATTTTTGCCTTACCAGGTCAAGCTTGTTCATGTTATATCAAGTCCAGTTTCCATCCCAAACATCCTATAGGCGAGCTGGTCAGAGCGCCAGTTTTCCTCAGAGAGGAACTGGGTTCGAGTCCCAGCAGCCCCAATTTTTGCTCTATTTCCTTTTATTTTTCTTCACACACACTCAACCACTGGGCCAAATCTCCTCCTGGGCCGCTGCACTGTGTTGCATTCGGCTCGTGTAGTTTGGTTTTCCTTGTCTGTGGTTTTAGTATTTTCCAAGCGCATGCATAATTACATTATTGCCACTGTTTTGCATTGTTAATAACAAAATATGCATGCATGCAAATTAAACAAACTATATATGTAAAATGCTTAGAATTTTATGTGGTTTCACAATATGCTGCTTTCATCCATGTTTAAAATGATTAAACCTGTTGTTTGCATTAATTTGCATAAATAACATGCTAAAATGGTTTATTCCATAACTAAATAACTGCAGCTTCAATTTTAATAAACTTTATATGTAAATGGGGTGGAAAAATGCATAGATTAACTTGGTGCACTTTGTTATACTGTTTAATAACATTAAAATATGTTTTAGGGCAGAACAGTAGCTAATTCAAATTATGGACATGAGGATTTTCCGGAATTGTTGTTTGTTGTTTCCGGCCTCATTTAAAATGCCTATATAGGTAGTTTTATTATATTACACCTCTTGCCATGTTTAACAACATTTAATATTGTTGTGTACCTAAACGAGAGAGAACTAATAATTGAATGTGGTGTTTTGTCAATATGCAACTCGTTGCATATTGAGCTCCACTTAACTTGTAGTATTGTTGTTGCACTTTGCCATGCCATGCCTCATTAAACCGGACATACATCATGCCATGTTTATGCTTGTGTGTTTACCATGTTGTTTGTTTCTTTCCGGTGTTGCTGCTTCTTGATAGTTCTATTTCGTTGCGATCGTGAGGATTCGTTCGACTACTCCCTTTCGTCTTCTTCATGGACTCGTTCTTCTTCCTAGCAGGATTTCAGGCAAAATGACCGTCACCTTGGATCTCATTACTATCATTGCTATGCTAGTTGCTTCGTTCTATCGCTTTCCTGCGCTACCTATCACCTGTTCTTCAAGCCTCCCAAATTGCCATGTCAGCCACTAACCTTTTTCACCCTTCCTAGCAAACCGTTGTTTGGCTATGTTACTGCTTTGCTCAGCCCCTTTTATACCATTGTTAGTTGCAGGTGAAGTTGAATATTGCTCCATGGTGGACTGGATTATGTTGGGATACCACAATATCTCTTATTTAATTAATGCATCTATATACTTGGTAAAGGGTGGAAGACCCGGCCTTATGCCTGGTGTTTTGTTCCACTCTTGCAGCCCTAGTTTCCGTCATACCGGTGTTATGTTCCTTGATTTTGCGTTCCTTACGCGGTTGGGTGATTTATGGGACCCCCTTGGCAGTTCGCTTTGAATAAAACTCCTCCAGCAAGGCGCAACCTTGGTTTTACCATTTGCCTCACCTAGCCCTTTTTTCCCTTGGGTTTCTGGAGCCCGAGGGTCATCTTTATTTGCCCCCCCCCCCCCCCCCCGGGGCCAGTTCTCCTCCGAGTGCTGGTCCAAACCAAGCAATGTCCGGCACCCCTGGGCAACCAGGGTATATGCCAACCCGACATCTGGCTCATTAGGTGTGCCCTGAGAACGAGATACGTGCGACTCCTATCGGGATTTGTCGGCACATCGGGCGGCTTTGCTGGTCTTGTTTTACCATTGTCGAAATGTCTTGTAAACCAGGATTCCGAGACTGATCGGGTCTTCCTGGGAGAAGGAATATCCTTCGTTGACCGTGAGAGCTTGTGATGGGCTAAGTTGGGACACCCCTGCAGGGTATAATCTTTCGAGAGCCGTGGCCGCGGTTATGTTACAGATGGGAATTTGTTAATGTCCGGTTGTAGATAACTTGACACCAGATACGAATTAAAACGCATCAACCACGTGTGTAGCCGTGATGGTCTCTTTTCGGCGGAGTCTGGGAAGTGAACACGGTTTTGGGTTATTTTTGACGTAAGTAGGAGTTCAGGATCACTTCTTGATCATTGATAGCTTCACGACCGTTCCGTTGCTCCTCTTCTCGCTCTTATTTGCGTATGTTAGCCACCATATCATGCTTAGTGGCTGCTGCAACCTCACCACTTTACCCCTTCCTTTCCCATTAAGCTTTGCTAGTCTTGATACCCATGGTAATGGGATTGCTGAGTCCTCGTGGCTCACAGATTACTACAACAACAGTTGCACGTACAGGTTATGCGATGATCATGGCGCGAGAGCGATGTTACTTGTTTTGGAGTTATTCTTCTGCTTCTTCTTCGATCAGGGGATAGGTTCCAGGTTGGCAGCCTGGGCTAGCTGGGTGGATGTCTTTTGAGTTTCTGTTTGTGTTTCATCCGTAGTCGGATGATGATCTTGTGTATGATGATGTTGTATTCGTGTGGCATTGTATGCCTCTTGTATGTATCCCCATCTATTATGTAATGTTGATGTAATGATATCCACCTTACAAAAGTGTATCAATATGCGGTTCTATCCTGGGTGGGACCTTCGAGTCTCTTTAGGATAGTATCACATATTGGGCATGACAACAGGGAAGACTCGACAGTTGTTTCCCACGCGGAGGGGAGTACGACTGTACGAGGGTTTACTGGTTCGTCTACCCTAGCCGGAGAATAACAACAGGTGTGGCCGTGTGGGTGAGTAGAGGGATGGCTAGGCTAGCGATGGGAGTACGATGGGGCGGTGAGGCCTGCGCGGCCGCACAACCGGCCACGGGGAGGAGGGAGCAGGCAATCCTGCCGGCGCTTGTTTGAGCGGCTGGAGCAGGAAGAGCAGAGAATGAAGAAGCACGATGGTCGTTGGATGGACATCGTACGGTCACTGGAGCTACAATCATTCATATTGACTAAGTTGACAAAGCCCTCTGTCCCCGTCAACTTAGTAGGCCCACAAGTCAACCTCCCACGATGGTGGATCCCAGCTAGCAGGGGGAGTATTCATTTTTTGTGCGTAATAAGGAGGCACTTCCGGTGGGTCCGAGCTGACAGTGGGGGGAACGTTTTTTCGTGAAATACGGTGGTCCGTCCGGTGGGTCCCAGGAGTCAGGGGTAAACATTTTTTTGGCGAAATACGGTGGCCCGTCCGGTGGGTCACAGCAGTCAGGGGGGAAACGTTTTTTCCGTGAAATACTGGTGGCCCGTCCGGTGGGTCCCTGCTGTCAGGTGGAGGAATAATTATTTTGCGCGTAATAAGGGGGCACTTCCTTGCGGCTGCCGTGGACCCAGCTGTCAGCCTCTCCACGTACAGTACTCTTCCGATGGAAGTCGGTCGTTGACCACATTGACCACACCGCACCGAGAGCACCAGGGCGATGGACGACGTCGAGGCCTAGGAAGGGGATGGCGCAGAGCCGGGGAAGACGCGGCAGTGGATGCCCACGCGGAGAGGAGTACGAGGGTTCACTGGTTCAGATGCGGTGTGAGGCTGCCGTCGCCGCAGAATAACAAGGGGAGTGGGTGAGTGGAGGGATGGCCTGGCCAGCGGTGGGAGTAGTATGGGGACGGTGAGGCCTCCGCGGCAGCACAACCGGCCACGGGAGGCAGGAGCATGTGGCACGACCGGTGCTGCTTTGGGCGGCTGGGGCAAGAAGACCAGAGGTTGAAGAAGCACTACGGCCGTTGGATGGACATCGTTGACCACGCCGCGCCGAGAGCACCAGGGCGGTGGACGACGGCGAGGCCTATGAAGGGAACAACAGGGAGCCGGCAAAGACACGGCAGTGGCTGCCCATGCGGTGGAGAGTACGAGGGTTGACTGGTTCGGCTACCGTCGCCGGAAAATAACAGGAGGTGTGGGTGAGTAGAGGGATAGACAGGCCAGGGATGCGAGTATGATGGGGCCGTGAGGCTTGCCCGGCAGCACTGCCGTCCATGGGAGGCGAGAGCAGGCGATTCCGACGGCACTGGTTTGGGCGGCTGGGGCAGGAAGATCAGAGACTGAAGAAGCACGATTTCCGTTAGATTGACATCTAACGGTCTGACGCTGGTAGAGTCGATTGTTGACTAAGTTTCTTTTTTAAGAAACCTTGTGTACGCATGAACTTAGCAGGCCCACAAGTCAGCCTCCAAATCTGTGGTAGACAACATAAAGCCCATTTGCTATTTTTTACAATTTGCAGCCCATTTGCTATTTTTTATAATTTGCAGCCCATTTGCTAATTCTTAAGTAATTTATTACAGCCCATTTTCTGCCTAGGACCATGGTCAAAAAGTTCAACTTTATTTTGCATATTTCGGTGGAGTCCAAACTGTTGTAATCCCGAAATGATAAACATTTTTTAAGAACTTATTGATTTGCCAAAAAAATCGTTTTGTTTTTGTAAGCAAATAAGACGTGGGACAATTGAGTTGGTTTAAGGGAAAACCAGTGGTAAAAAAATCAGCGTTGGGTGGGAAAAAACAACGAAGTAAGGATGTAAATATGAAAAGGGAAGTTTATGTGCTTTAAATATAATGATACGTGTATATGAACTAGTAAAACTATAGGTACAGATTAGAAAACGGATGTAGGACATGCGTTTCAAGAGGAAAATAGAACTGGGCTATGTGTTTGATTTAGTAACAAAACTTCCTGCGAATGTTGTAAGACAAAATATAACTAACGCTGGCGGGCCATAGGCCAATAGATACCTGCTGGATCTTTGTGCCCCGTTGTCGTCATGGGCTGGGCCTGTTAAAAACAAAACCAACCCTGGTCAGTCTACAACCCAGTTGAAACTTGCTCGACCTGAAAAAACAATATACGTGCTCAATAAACGAGAGAATTCTGCAAGCACAGACTGATAACTGGGACACAGCACGATATTGTTTTTATCGTGATAATAAGTGCATGCACTTGTTTCGAAAAAACTGCAGAACTGGGAATTCGAACGGCGGGTGCTTATGCTACCCATCAAATAAAAATCAGGTGCCTGAGAATTCGTTTTGAAACAAATGATTCAGGTTTATATCCACGTCGACCCTCGGCATGATGGTTGGAAGAAAATGCAAGTTCATACCAAAAGATCGTTAACAACAATACCAACTTGCGGACGACAAGGTAGTACAACTACCAATACCAAACTACTCCTGGCCCTAGTGTTCGTCTGGTAGAAAATCTTGCAGAGGACCAGCTCCCGCTCCTTCTCTTGCTCCAGGTCCCCGATGTGGTACTGGTGCGTCACCCAGTTGGTCCTCTGCTGGTCGAAGTTCTTGTTGGTGTGCAGCACCAGAACCTTTTTTGCTGCCCGTCTGCCGGCCGTTGACCATCACAGGCAAGGTATTGCCGGTCTTGTGCCACATCGCGTGCGTGCCGCACTCTGACTTTATCTTGCGACGCGTCCACGTACCCCTTTTGAACGCCCTGGAACTGCGCTGGATGAAATGCTTCCTTAGGCCACTCACTGTGATACCTGCAGTATTGTGGAATACAGGTTTTAGTGTACCTAGTTGGCATTTTCATAACATCTTTGGCATGTTGCAGTCACTTGTTTCACTTTTTATTAACTGTCAAATTGTAATTGTTTCACCAGGTCTGCGTCTAGAAAGAAAAATAGAGCTATAAACAATGGAATATGTTTGTGCAAGTAGACAGCCGATTGGTGTCTTACCTGGAAGTTTCTCAGGTTGGGTGTAGCATATGCCGTGCTCGCTGTCGATGGTTGGTATGAACAAATCGATGAGAGACTGAAATCTCGCGCTGTCAACACTCACTTTGGCCTCAAGGTGCTCGATCAGCTCCTGATCCATGGGATCAAACTTGACACCAGCCGGCAGCACCGGCCAATCCTTCTTCGACTTGCATCGGTAATTCCAGTTATATGGTACTCAATGTATGACCAATCGACTGTTTTAAGTGAATGATGAAAGATTTTGACAGAGTAAAAACTCACGCTTCTTCGACAGTTGTACGAGAGTAATTGCCATGCCGTTTTGCAAGGGCGCTTGTAAAAACTCTAAACTCTATTCTCCTCTTATTTAATGGATTAGACAAATCTTTTGCCTCCTTTTCGAAGAAAAAAAGATTTCGACAGATAAGTGGTACTCCAAATCTGAAGTCCGGAATACCCAAACACACCGCCGGGATTCTTGTGTCACCTCACGCGCAGCGTGTTGTCATGTCAATTCAATGTGTGGACATGATGAATAATTTGACCGACGTATACTAGTACTGCTACTGTACTACTTACTAGTCGTATTTAGTGTCACAATTTATACATAGGTTTAACTAACAAGTACGCACTTGAAGCCTAACTGATATATATGTATATATATGGCTTCTGCATAGCATCTCCATCATCATTATCAGTACATCCTACGCAGGTGAGTTATGATGCACTTGATCCCAGGAAGGTATCTATCCTTCAAACCAGAGGAGTGCTTCAAACTAACAACAGTACATAATATCCAACAAAAGAGGGTCGTGCTACAGCAGCAGAATACATGGCTCAGTCCAGATATCAGCACAAATCAAGTTGTGCATATTTGTTGTTGGCATGAACCACATCACCGCATGTCGGGTTTGCAAAAGCCATCCATCGCATGGAAGCTTGATGCCTTTCACACACTGAAGATTACCTGGCAACAAGCTGTGTCGACGAATCTCTGGATATGGTGATTCATGAAACCCATGGTTTGATGTGTAAACACAACCCCCCTTGCGAATGGAAGTTGCATAGCACAGTAATCATCGCCAGTGATATGATCGATGATTGGTTGGATGATCGGATAATTGAGCCCGAGGAACAAGGAGTGGTTGCCGAGGCTGTAAACCCGCCTCCAGTTGAATACGCCTGGCCCAACAGAGCTGGGATCTTTCTCAAACACGAAGCAGCCATAGCCATCAATGTCACGAACGCCCCACACATTGTACTGCATGTGGTTTGATGTAATGGTTTGGTCAATTTGGTATGTGCGAATGAGCATCAAATGACCGCCGTCAGCTGAACGAGCGATAAACCAGCACCAATCGGCTGGTATGATTCCAGGTCCTGGAATCATGAAGGCCAGCGCATTTGCGTCTGCTGCAACAATTCAAATTGGAGACCACAAGGACAAAAATAAACAATCATGTTCAGAGTATGTGTGGAATTAAGATTATTATAACAGTGACACATATCATAGACAAAGAATTGCAATGTCGTGGTCATAATCATACCCAAGTTAAAAAAATAAGCCAATGGCTTTCATATTCTAGCAACATGTCATGGTTCAAACATCATGTAACAATGAGAGGAAAACAGCTATGACAGCGCCTACTCATATTCTACCATAGCACTTACTACTACTATTCTCATATCAACTCTAAGCAATAACATGCGTTGTTATAAAAATCTAGTAAACGAGAGTAACATATAGCAATCATGATGTTATGCTCATAATATCTATTCTTACAATCATTAGATGCCAATTGTTCTCATATCAACTATAACAATAACATGTGTGGTCATAAAAATCTAGGAAATGAGAGGAACATATAGCAATGATGTGGTTATAGACATGCTATGCATTCTAAATTTGTAACAAATGAACAGGCAGTCGTATTCATAAGGTAAAGATGAGATGAGACAGAACAATTACACGACGATAGATTCCACCAGTATAGGCAGCCAATCTGTGCGTCGACCGCGTAAACGATGCCATCGTGCACTACAACATCAGACAGAAATGTTGCCTCAACAGGATTGATGATGAGCCATAACCATGTATGGCGACCGGATTCCAGATAGACTAATCCCATGTTGAACAAGGCAATAAGCTTGTAATCCATGTAGTCTTTTGATGGTGTGGGCACTTTGCAGATTACAACTTTCTGCAAACAGAGGTCGAGCCAAAAGCTTGACGCGTCTCGTGTGTAGTAGGCAGGAGTGTCCGGCGGGCCGCGAGGCTCGATGTCGGCGGTATCCAACTATGGAAGGGTGATCTCTCGCTGGGTGTAGATATCCACGAGACGCCACGGACTACCGATGTGGTGGATGAGGACGATCCAGTTGGCCTTCATGCCCGCCCAGTAGTGGACGCGCATGAAGGACATGCGGACAGGTAGTGGTAGCATGTCGAGGGGCACCACGGCAACCTCCGTAGGATCATCAAGTCGATGTCTGGGCCACCTGCAAGGATCGGGCATCAGCAAGCAGGGTGTCTTGAAAAGAGATGGTCGGTTGTAGACGAGTAGACGGTACAAAGACACCGAGCATGCGGCCAGGACGGTGCTGAGTAGGTCCATACGACTACAGATCTGCTCCAAGAGAACATCGGGGAGGGAATTCCAATCACTTCTTTGCGTGTTAGTCAGGTCTGCCATTGGGGTTTTCGGTGCCTGCGAGCCAGCGGGGAAGTGGATTCGGGCGGGCGAGCGAAGAAGCTTCTCCTCATGTGGCCGAGCAGTGAGCGGGGGGATATGGTACGCGCGAGCTACCAAGGAAGATGGCGCGGGCGGACGAGCAGTGAGCGGGGGTAAATGGTGTGCGGCCGACGATGGGGAAGAGAGGAGGAAGAAGAGTGGAAGACGGGGAAGAAAGTGCATTAAATCTCAATTCTACTAGTACTACTACCAGCATATAGGCACCGTCCTCCGGAGTGTAAATAGTTACACCGATGAAATGTGGGTCTACCACAAGAGGGCCCATATGTCAGTTAATGGAGGACACATCTGCGTAGTCGTATTTGCGGAAGCGTGCTCTACTGGCAAACATGATGGCAGTACTAGGTAAGGCTGATTTAGTAACACCAACACACTGGTTCAGCTTATTAATTACGTGTCCCATCTGCTGCAGCTTGTATTGTCACTTCACTGCGAAGACTAGTTGAATAGTTCTCTCTGACCGAGATGGGGAATGATGGATCGCAAGGATTTCCTTTCTACAGTATCCCTATGCCTCTACGCTCACTTCACTCATTTTGCTCCGTACCTAGTCACTTGTTGAAATTTGTAGAAAGACAAATACTCCGTATTTGGGAACAGAGGGAGGCTTTTACTCTGTACTGGAGTATTTGGGAACAGAGGGAGTATCACCATATGGAGGGAACAGAGGAAGTTTGTAATATGAACATGTCAATGGGAGGGAGTAAGCCCCATGCATGCATGCATGCATGCAACATGCAACACTCACACGTACTCCACATGGACGCGCGCAACACTGACGCACCCATGCGGCACACAGCACACGACGCAACACACACGCTCACGCTCAAGTGCTCAACCTACTCCCTACGTTCGTGAAAGACTATACATTTAGAGATTTACACATTGACCAGGGTATAATTAACGCCCAAAAGTAGCAGACTTATGTGTGCATGTGACCATTGAGATAAGAAGATTAAATGAAGGCCGTTGCATGCTGTAATTAAGAATAAATGCATTAGTCAATCAATATCGATTTAGATGAAAGGCTAAATGCATTGGAAGTGTAGATGTACATCATGTACTACTACACTCTTTGTTTTATAGCCGATGTACACTCTTTGTTGGAAGGCCAAGGGAGGACACGTGCGCACTCACATACACAGCCAGGGCGGTTCGGTCGCAAGGGTTGGACTCGTGTGGCGCCTGCGTAAAGTTTTGTTTAACTGATTTCCTTGCTCCGCCAACTGACAGGTGGGACCCAGGTGACAATTTAACCAGTCAACAAAGTGCCACGTCGACTATGTGGCCGGTCAGTAGGGTGCAATACGGTGCTCTACGATGAGCTAGTGATCGTATAATCGATGCAAAACTATATATAGTGACCGTAAAGAGCGTATTGTTACATACGTTGACCGCCAGTGTATTTTTCTTGTTTCAAATTAAACCATATTAATCGGAAAGGACATAGTATGGACTACTAATACTACTAGTACTGCTTTGATGTGTCCCGTCAACTTGCCGAACGAGGAGAAGCTTACTTACTATGCCTCTCCCTCGCCCACGCGCGCGGTGGTTCGCAGGACGAGGAGAGGGTTTTGACTATAGCGCCCTCTCCCTCTTCCTCTCCCTCACCCTCGCCCTCGCCCTCATGGTGGACTTGCAGCAATTCAATTGGTGTCAGATTGCCAGACGCATATTGTACTGTAGTATCATAATTGTTGGACCTTCCGAAGAGGCGAAGAGGCAAGTGCAAGGTTCACACGAGTACGAACTGTTGAACCTCCCGAAGAGGCAAAGAGCCAAGCGCAAGGTTTTATAGGAGTTGTCGTCCTAGTAGGAGTGTACTACAACTATAGCGAACGATGCTACTGTATGATGCCGCCACGTCACGTATATCCAAAGTTGTGCCACCTTTTTTTCTCAAAGAGCGTGTTGGAGCCCGTGCAACAACCACACAAGTTGCACGTACACATAACACATTTACTAGTAATAAATTCTAAAGAACAAATGCCAGTATGCCACACAAGTTCATCTCCAATTCATGTGATAAATTTTTGCATGACTAGTCTACATATATTCACAGCGTTACCGTTCACAATTACCGTACTCCACTTACACACTATAGATGGGCTACATGCATGTCCTCCTCCAGGTTCCAATCCCAGGTGTTCTTCATGGATGGCACGATACATAGCGGTGGGCAACGAGAATCATTGTCGTAGCTTTCTAGTCCGGTTCCACACGATGGAGACTCATCCAAGCTGAAGCGGCATAAATCAGGGATAGCGTGTCCCAGCATGTCGTTCATCCGGCGGTGCGCAATGAAGACTCAACCATGCTTCATGAACGGCAGGCCTTCCGTGTCGTGCACGGAAGGTGGCATCTGCTTCACAATGGGGTAGCTGTCCCCGATGAAAAGCGAGTACTATCCAAGAGTGTTCCTCGGCACCCACATAGCATCACGGGGGTCGAACTCGGCGCCGTTCATCTGGTACACGCGGCATCCCAGATCTAGACACATGGTGACGTACATAGTCAAGGTCCATGCATAATATTGTTGTGCTCAAATATGGCGGTCAGTAAAACTATGCAGCAAATAGTACTACTCCGGTATAGAGGAAGTAAAATAACCGCCTTATTATATATAGCCACTCTTGGCTACATGGATGAGACAGTAAGACATGGAAAAACAAAAATGATGGCAGCTAGTGGGTTCAAGTCTTCAAGGGCCCAGCTAGCTATACGCGTCCTCCAAGGTAAAAGTACTCCTACTAGTAGTACTAAGTATACTACTAGTACAACAATGGAAGAGAAGGCGAGAGGGTTAAAAAATGGAATACCTGGGTAGATGGTGACGGTCCGATTGTGGTAGATTGTGTGACCATGTTGCACATCAGTGGTACCATGGGTAACGACTGCTAAGATAGTTGATCCCAATATGCCAAAGTCAGCTGCAAGGTTCCAAGTTAGACCGAATCGCGGATGCAAATGCACATCCAGGATCAGCGATCTTATTTTGATTGGGGGATGACTGGTCCCTGCAAAATAATGGAGTACCATTAGGGATGCAAATGATGGTTTGTGCATTTCGTTTGTAATCTCCCGTACCGTAGGATGGCAACCAAATGAAACAACACCCCTGGCTTGTCACCGCGAAGATGCGGCCTAGATGGCGCACGACGCCTTCGAACGTGTAGGGGTACAAATCTGCCACCGCCAACATGCGCCAGTCTCTGCCGTTACTGCGTCTTGCATTGATGGCAATCCTTATGTCAAACACCGCGATGAGATAGTAAGCGTTGTAGCCGCGTCGCTTTGTCGGCGGGTCCGCAATTCATATCTTCTTCAATCTCATGTAGGCATCATCATACGTATTCAAGCCTAGCCAATCCGGAAGGCCGATCCCAATGGTGGAGAAGGGGTCTACCGGAACGGCCGCACTGCTGTGGATGTTGTGCAAAATGATGGTGGTATCCGGCCGGAGGTATGCAAACCAATCTTCGTTGGCACCGACCCAGACCTATATATAAGATGATGGGCAGCGGAGAAATTACGGGATGGAAATGGAATAACTAAGTACTACATGATCAAACTCCATTACTGACCTGCTCATCGGACAAAATCCGACTACCTCTCAACATCGGCAACTCTATCGGAGTCAACGTGCAACCATGGCCAGGGAGCGGTGGACTGTTCGAAGGATTGTCCCATAGAAGAACCTTCTCCTCGAGGACGCATGGAAGACCAACAAGCATGGCCTTTTCCCAAATCTGTTTAAGCAGCATCTTGAAAAAGTTGGTGCAGGAAGCACCGAGTCTTGCGGCGGTGAGGACATCGGAGCGGCGTGCGATTTCTCCAAGAGGATCATCGTCCAAGGTCTCCCAGCCCCGACGAGGAGGAGAACCGCCTGGCAAATCCATGGGAGCAGCGACGAACTGCCTTCTCTTCGGGGGGAGGGGAACTGGCGAGGAGGAGATAAGAGCATAGTAACCGATGGGCCTCGTCCCTTCCAACTGTAGATCGTTCCTCAGAGAAGGGGTGAGGCTATTATTTACCACTAGTACTAGCACTATGGAACGTTATGGGATTGCATTATACTGTAAATAATAGCACTAGTAAGAAATTTTTGGCACTGGGTAGTAGTTTTTGGCGTGGATTAAGAAATTTTGGGTATGTTTTTGCCATTTTTTGTACACGCCAACTAGTATCAAAAAACGTCTTACATTATGTGACGGAGGAGTACATACTCGTACTGTAGCAGTACCAGTACTACTTTTCTCAACTACGAGTATTAGTGCGAGTATTAGTGCGTTGTACTGTACTTCTAGTCTAGTCTAGTCTAGTATAGTGCACCAGTTTTGAACTCTTGAATCTCAGGGCCAAGGAGCTACAGTTGGAAGTGGAGGGTACTACTGTTCTCTAGAACCATCTATGTACTATCAATGCAGGGGAAGTACACCTGTGTAGTGGCCTAGTGGATACTCTCGGTGCTATATTCAGCCGCTCCTCTCACGTAGGAGTAGTTGGCCTACTCAGCCAATCCTCTCACGCACACACTAGCAGCCTGTTTATCAGCGACGGTTGCTACGGTCTGCGAGGGCAGAACATTTGAGTTATTTGATACAGCGAGACTAGGCTTTTCGCTTCCATTTGTGGAGGTGTAATGGATCTCGTCGAACTTTGTTAGTAGTTCCTTCTTTATGAATGATATGAAGCAAAGCTTTTGCCTCCGTTTCAAAAAAACACGTCAAGAGGAATTTCTTTTATAGTAGAGCCGATAATGGAGTGAAGTCCATGCGTGCAACGCCACAAGCTACAGAGAACTAGTAGTACATCACTTTACATAGAGTACAGAGCCATATTGCATAGTTCCCAATGCCCCGCCAGGCTTTTCCTGCTCCTCAGGCTTAATTGGGAGGCGCTAGTTTAAATATGCCACTACTAGCTGATGAGGAAGCTGCAAGCAAGGTGCGGCTAGGGCGAGCACGCGAGCCACGAGATGCTGGGAAAGAAAACTCGTTCACGTGGCTAGGCTGTCCAGTGCACCAGATTGTGGGGCCGCACGTTCGTTTGACTTCAAAACTCAAACTACCCGTGTAAAATATTGGCTAGCAGCGAAGTGTAGTAGTACTATTTTTTTAAAAAAAGGCCATCGTGCGTTCGGCCGGGATCGAACCCACAAAACGAGGTATACACTCCCGCGACCACAAGTAGTACTCATTGGAGTACAACACAACCTAGAATCGCCTTTTGTCGCTAGTAGTACGTACATTGTTCCTTACAAGAAACCCCTAATAATGCAAGAAACCACTAAAATGCCAAGAAACTACTACCACTTGCATACGTGGCAGACTTAAGATAAGACTACCTTATCAATCATTGTACATGCTCTTACCAACCAAAATCCTCGAGTGACCTCCTACCTCCGGCCCGTCCACCTAGTCATCCTCGGCCATGGGACGAAGCTACCGCCGCCGGCAGAAGGCGAGGTCAAAACCGTCGGCGGTGCGGAGCCCATGTTGTGGCAGCCCGGATGCCAGCTCTGTTTGGCGCTCGCGGCCGCTAGCTAGCCAAGATAGCTCCGTCCAGCTGCTTGTCTGCAAGGTTTGCTAGCTAGATTGGCACGACAGCGTGGCGGCTTTCTCGCGTGCGCCGCGCTCAGGCCAGCCATCTAGCTCGAGTGAAGGCCAGCGCGGCGGCTTGCTCGCTCGTGAGTCAAGCTCGGGCCAGCCTGCCAACCCGTGCGGAGGCCAGCGCGGCGTCCGGCCTATCCGGCGGAGCGGCGGCCAACTCGTTCATCACCGGCGCCACCGACGAACACGCATCAGTACTGTTTGAAGTAATGTGCAGGAAAAATAATGATTTGAGGGGGAATAATAGGATAGAAGGTCAGATGTGGTTCCCTCGTGTCAACGGCCAAACAAAATGTGTTGGTTTAAGCTGCCTCGTCAGCACGGACGTGTGGGCCAACCCAGTCATAAATGGGTTTAAACGAACCTAATCGGTAGGAGTACTAGGTAGTAGTAGTTTTTGGCGTGGATTAAGAAATTTTGGGTATGTTTTTTCTATTTTTTGTACAATAGATTCTTCCTAGGGCTTGTTCAAAGTGGTAGTTTTTGTTAAATACTCTACATATTGTAAGTAGGAGTGAAAGTTAAGCTTTGGAAGCCAATAAGCAAAGCTAGTTACATAGTGCATATGTGTACATGATTGAAAGTAAATATCAACCATGAGTGACTAATATCTTGATGGAAAACTCGAAACTATGGAATACTAGAAAAAAATACATGGTTGGAAATACTAGCAATGTTCATGTCCGTTGCAACGAATCATAATTAGAATAATACTTATTCACAAACTTGGTACAAAACACCCTAATTTTGATATACATATGTATATTATGTTTCAGTTATAATATATTCCTTGGGCTGTTTTGGTGAGGTCAGGGAGGGATGTGGTTGGTTTTAAGATACTAATTATGGGTTTTTCTGCAAATTGGTAGACAAATGGGATGTTGGTGAGAAAAGGCAACAACTTACCTCACAATCGTTAGATGTAGATCTAATGGTCAGAAACGACGGATGGCAGGAACACCAGCATCACCAACTTAGTCTTGTCTAGGAGTACTAGCAAGATCCGTGCATTAACGGAACATCAAGATGCATTTTTTTTTATAAAACACTTGTTGTGATTGACCCTTGCGGGAGTAATACCATGTGTAAAAACTAATGATATCTCGAGAAATATGAGATAAGGTGAAGAGGAGTTGGGTGTGGTGGTGGTTGGTGGTCGGACTGAGCGGAGGCATGGGGATTGACGACGCCGGCAGCGGCCACTAGGCCAGTTTGTTCCAGAGGCTTCCTTTCTTAATTGCTCAACAATGAGGTTTGTTGGAGATAAGGATGAACGAGGGAAGGCCTTGACTACAAATGTGGATAGGGGTGCGGGTATCTTTTAGTTTAATTTCCATTCGTCAGATATAGATCAGACGGTCTATATTGCAAGATGGCACGCGTACCATCATCACCAACTCGGTTTTTTATAAAAGAAGAAATATAAGTATGGAGATATAAACGTATTATCGATACTTGCTTCCGTAAACTAGCATCTACATTCTATTCAACGCCTCTGCATGTGGGGCCTTAGCACAATGACTTCTCGACTGTGTAAAACAAAGATTTTCCCGTCGCCGACAAGGAGGGGGTGACGGCGGTGCGCTTTTTGGCTTGCTCTAGTCCTAGTAGTCATACTAGGTGGTCTAAGCACGTGTAGATTTATTTTTTCACGTCTCGTGTTCGCCGTACTGCCACGACTATTGATGAGTAGACGGTAAGTTATTCAGAGGGAAACCCTTGTTGAGCATGTTTGCGAGAGAGAGATGGAGAGACAATGTGCGTGTGCGATATGTTAGAGACTTAGGCAATGATAACAGATTCTTTGTGTCTATGTGTGTGGAGGATAGAGAGAGACATGTACATGGGGCTTTGTGTTGTGTAACGTGGAGACACATATACATAATTAGAGAGTGAGTGTGTGAGATACACATGCGGACATGGGGAGAGATGAGGATCCAGATAAATGGGTGTTTGTGCGTGTCTGTGTGTGTTTGTGCACGCGTTTGTGTGTGACAGGGAGAGAGTGTATGTGGAGTAGAGAGACCACTAATGATGTAAACCTAGTATAAGGGAAGGGGGAATGGTGTGACATGTGTAGTAGCGAGATAGCACGGGTGCGGGCGGGGGGAGCAGACTATTTGGAAGAGACATCGAGTGTGTGTGTGGGAGAGGGTGTGAGAGCGAGAAAGAGAGAGAGAGAGAGAGAGAGAGAGAGAGAGGAAGATAGGGGGCCAGAGGGGTCATTTGTGTCCATAAATGGCGTATAGATAGGGAGACAATGTTGATGTTGTCCGAAATTGGCCTATGAACGGAGACGCAGGGGAAGCGAGTCATCGTGTGTGTGATAGGGACTTCATGAGAGATCTAGAATAGATGGTGTAGAGAACAATGTGCGAAATCGAGAACGATTATACATTAGGGAGCTATGCAAAGAGTCACGACATATATGTATACAGGGAAGGAGCTGGTGTGGGTCCGCATGTGGGAGAGATAGAAAGAGGAGAGTGGTGCACAAGGAGGAAAAGTGTGCTTGTTTGCAGTGGGGGTGGTGTGTGAGGTGAGTGCGCGAGAACCACATAACTAGGGAGATAGACGTTTGGGGGCGACGTTTTGTGTGTATGGGAAATATACACTTTACATAGTGTGTGTGCTTGGGTAAGAGAGATAGCGGGAGACCTAGAGAGTGAGGGAATAGATTGTGCATGCCCGGGAGACAAAGTGATAGAGACCTATGTTGGGGTCCGGACTTTACAAGAGAGAGGGGTGTTAATGTGCTCGTGTGTTGGTATCTGGGGGAGAGAACGACTTCTCTATGTGTGTGTGTGTGTGTGTGTGTGTGTGTGTGTGGTGGGGGGGTGACTTCAGATAAAGAGTGAGGTGTCTATATTTGAGGGACTTTAGCGTAATTGAGATATTGTGCACTCATGGTTGATCAATTTGTTTCACAGTTTGTACTATGAGATAACGATACTTTTGAACATGCGTGATATACCTTGATGTACCAGAATTACAATCCTAAGATTGGAATTTTGGAATTCGACTCCATCATTAGCTTTTGTAATTCATTTAAACGGAGGTACATTTTTTAAGCCAGAATTTCGTGATTTCAAATTCATATATCAAGCCTAGACATATACACATACGGGCATGTTCAAACTTTATAATCATTCACTTTATTCATACACATACACATTTTTGCTTTTGTCATCATATTTAGGATAAACACATTTGGAATCTCATTTGAATTGGACCGTATGATGGTATTTGCTTGTAGTAGCTCAATGATCCATATTTGAATTGAATGGACAATCTAAGTTTCGAGTTGGAGACATTGATTTTCAAAACTTGCACATTTTTTTGCGTGCAAAACAAACAAATTGTCGGCCATGATATCATAGTCGGTCTTACGAGAGCAGAATACTTATAATTTTTGGCGCCAAAAGCTTTCAAACTTCCCGCTCACATCGAAATATCACGCACCCGAAAGTTTAGCCCTGCGATATTCCTGTTTTACCCCTGCCACATGAATGGAAAAGGGCTGCTTTGGTAGCTCCATTGTTTTCCCCTCTTTGCCCCCAACATTCTTCCCCAGAGCCCCTCCCCTTCCCCTCACTGACCCCCCCAACCACGGAAAGCCGCCGAATCTAGTCCTCCGCCGCAGCGGTGGACCTCACACCCCGCCGGATCTACCTTCCGCACCTTGGAACCCCCAACCGCCAACTCACCACTTCACCGGAGCCGCTTCAGCGACTGGCTTGTCCACCGCTCCAGATCTCCTTGACCGCCATCATGGTCCACCGCACCGGATCTGCTTAACCGGCACCCTCGTCCACCACAGCGTAGGCCCTTCACTGACTCCCTCGTCCGCCCCTTCGCTGGCCCTTCATACAAGCCCTCGTCCTTGGCAACAGATCCTCCTCACCGAAAGCATTGTACAACGCGCCCGCCGAAGCCTTCGTCCACTGCACCGGACCCGCTCCACGGACGCCATATTCAACTCCACCGGCCCTGCTTTACTGACGTTGAAGCCTCATCAGGTTATTTCAATGTGTACTCCTTCGGTTTTTCTCTTTATCATGCAACTGTTCACTTACCACAGATGAGCTTTCTTGTATGTCGATAAGTGCCGCAACCGTAGCACCGGAGCCGCTTTAGCAACGGCGACAGCCGGCCCAAACTCAACCGCAACACGAGCACCATCGACGATCCTTAGCTATCATCCAATGGTCGGCGCCTACGTTCACTCTCCTAGCATAAGCACCGCACCTTTGAATTTCTTCAGGGCATCATTCAGTTTTTCATGAGACGTGTTATTCCGCTTGCACCTGTAGGGCCATACTTCTGGCAGTGAACATGTTACATGTGCTAAATTACATACCAGTGCACATATAGTTAATATGCTTTAGTTTTGTTCTGATGCCACCTGTTGGTTCCATCAGACTGGTTAATGTTCTCTATGCTTAATTACACATCAGCAAACTAGCATGTGGTTTCGCTGCTTTTTGTTTGTTTTACCCTACATTTTCTGATGCTAGCTATTACATCACTGCTCCGAGCCTCTGTTCATTACTTGTTTGTGTGTTCTTGATCTTCCCAAGTTGCATGACTAATTTGATGCTTCTATTAATTATGGAGCTGCCAACCCCATCAAGCAAAATATTTGTTCTTTTGGGGCTGGCACCTCGAACAAGCATAAAAATAGAGGGAAGCAGATATATTGTCGTGTATTCACACACCATTCTTTCATTAGTTTAGATGAACCATTGATGATCAATTCGGACCAGTGCATGCGATTAAAATTAATTTTACCTAAATAGATGGTGCAGAATAAACTACAACAACTAGATTTGCAACCACGGGATGCTGACGATATTTTCAAAGAACATTGCAACAGCAGCTAGGCTTCACAGCAACATATGGTAAGCCGATGTGTTTTAGTACATGTGAAATGTAATGCGAGTGGGATGCTTTCTTGGCTTGTGCCCTCAACGTGTAATCCTACCGAATTGCAAATAGTTCAGTTGTCTGCTTTGCTGTATTGCTTGATTCGAATGCTTGTTTGTTGTTACGCTATACCTGAGTTGGCCAATATGTCAGGAGTGCCTGCTGTGCTATCGTAAAGAAATGCATGCCTATTTCATTTGATTCCTTGACTTTTCCTCTCAACTTCATCACAAGACTGTCTTCGTAGTTTATATGAGGCCACACTGTTAAGTGCTTTCTCAGATTATTTCAACTGCTTAGATGCCTTGGAAACTTAAATATAGCGGTTGTACACTCCCTTTCAACTAGGGATGTCAACTGGGTCCCGTTTAATCCCGATTAAAGTCCACTAGTGGTATGATAGTTCAGAAGAGTTTTTGTTTTTTGAGGAAAATGAACTAGGGAGGTAGCAAAAACTAACTAGATGGGACTGGTGGATGTCGCTTATTTGCCACTTACATCCCTAGTTTCATCTTACCATTTTAATTTCTTTTCGGCTGATGCTGCTTCGAACCATTCAAATATAGTTTGCCATGCTCGGCAATATTCATCCGTCGTTTACCATGTAAGCTTACTGCCTGGATCATACGATAACTATCTCTTACTTATGTCCAGCAGAAACCTTTCAGGATGCCGTTCACACTAGGACAGAATGTACAACCCCAGAATCTATTTGTGGAAGCAGTGCGCCATCCATGTTACCAGATGGTAGCAGTTCAGAGGCAACACCACCGGAGAGCAGTCTGAGCACAGATATTATAGTGCTTGAGGCTCTACTAGAGGCAGAAAAAGATGGTGTGGCTGCCATGAATGAGGTAATCTTTATCTTGAGGCTGGAAATTACGGAATTAGCAACACGCATTATGCAAGCAACCCAAGAATTGGAGGAAGTAACAATGTTGCATTTGAAGACGGAGGAGGTCCTGCTTTTTCTGCTATCTGAAGCCCAAGGTAATCCCGGTTCTTCTTTAGATACCAGTTGAAATTGTCATTAGATTATTGTACTTGCATGTTGTGTCATGTCTCTGAATGGATTATGTTGCAAGACCCCCTATGTTGTCCGGAATTCCATGTTGTCCATGTGTTGCAATGATCCGAGTTTTTTAGGCGAGGTAATCCTCAATACTTGTATGATTGACATAAGGTGAACTATTTTTCGTGTGAGCATATTGTATTGGATGAAATAACTGTTTGAATCAGAGTGTATCCAACCTATTGAATTCGAAGATCACGGCATTTCTAAATCATAATCATATATAATAAATCTTTGTTGTGGTGTTGAAGAAATAAATAACAAAATGTATAATTATCTATGGATATTCGTAATCGAATACAAATTGGATTTGAATTTAGTTTGCCAGGTCCCAGGGCAAACGTGAATGCTAATTCTCCCAAGTTTTGAACGAAGCGGCTAAACACCCACTATAATTTGTGGGATGCTCGAACCAAGTGTTTGCGAGATGGAAATTACTATCTACCCCTGACACTGAGTACATCCTTATCGATCGGATTTACACTGCTGTCGATAGGGGTAGACTAGTAACTTCAATCAGACGTGACACAATGGCCTCTGAGCCCATTCAGACACGGTGGGCGCCAAACGTGGGCGGCAAAACACATTTGATTCAAGCTCGTCCGAAAGACATGTGTCTCTTCCTCCATTTCCCCATTCATACATAGTGGGCGGCAACACAAACTCTCCTCATCCAAAATTGATGTAGGCTAATATTTTAAATAGGGGCAGATGTGTAACTTCCATCAGACGTGACACAACCGCCCTACCTGTCAGCCCCGTTCATACACCGTGGGCGCCAACCGTGGGCAGCAAAACACCCTCTCCTCACCCGAAATAGTTACCGGCAAATATTTGGGAGATGCAAGATTACCATCCTATCCCCAACCGACGCGATGTCCGAAATTTTAAACGGGGGATAAGTTCGTAACTTTCCCCCATTTCAGAGAAGCGCGTCCCAAAGTTTGAGATCCCCCCCTCCCCTCCATTTCCCCATTCATACACCGTCGGTGGCACGACAACCTCCGCACTGCGGCCAGCGTCCTCCGTCCGCCACCCCATCCTCCACCTTGCCAGAGCCGCTACCCCTACCCTGTCGTCCACTGCAAGAGATGGACATCTCTCATCCACGGCGCTGGACCAGGATCCTTTCATCGCCTCTCGCTTCATCGGCGTCGTCTTCCACCTTGTCGTTGCCGCTCCTACGACCGCCTCGTCCACAGCAACAGGATATATCCCTGACCCGGCCGTCTGCCGTCTAAAGTCTTCTTCCCCGCCGCCGACAGCCATCGCACCTGCAGCACCCTCAACGTATCAGCATAGGCCTACACGGCGTCGCAAGAGAGGTGGTACTCTTCCATATGTGCTTAAGTTATTGATCTCACCCGGAAAATAGATCGTAATTTGTTTACTGTACTTTTCTTGTCCGTACCAAATCGTATTGGCTAGTTGAAAGCAAACATTGGTTGCGAAGTAGCTTTGTCCGGTTTGCACCTTCAGATCCACCATGGCACGGGCACTATACTTGTAAAGCTTATGGTTTCCCCCCTTCATATTCACTACCATCATCGTAGGTGCTTCGTGTCGTACTAGCACTGCTCCTCAAGACATCAACCCAAAGCTTACGTGTTGAAATACGAATCTGATATGATGCTCATATCACTAAAACAAAGAACGTTTAATTGGTCACCTAATGTTCCTATATTCGTTTCGAAAAGCATGTGCGCCACCCACTTGTCTAACTAGTTTCACTTTCCTGATTTTTCTCTTGATGCTTAGGGTTTTCCCCTTTTATCTACTCTACTATGATCTGCGTAGGTGCTTTCTGTCATACTGGCATTACTCCAACCTTCAAGCTAAACAACACAACACTCAGAATTCGAAAGCTTAGTTGTTCAAATATGATTGTGATATGATACTAATATTAGTTAGCCGACGCATTTAATTGGTTAGCTGAAGGTCCCACTTGAGTTTCCAAATGCATGTCACGACATATAGAGAGATAGCATAATTGCATTTCTTTGTCACTTGTTGACCGTACTTTCTTGTCCATACCAAATCTTAGTTGTTATTTCAAAGCAAACATCGGTTGCTAAGTACCCTTTGCGCGGTTTGCAGCTTCAGATCTGCCATCCCACTGCCACGGTCAACATTGTGCTCATCATGCTTATGTTTTCCCCATTTTATGATGACCACAATCAGCCTTCGTGTCGTAATAGAACTACTCCACCCATCGAGCTAAACAAGCTTAGTTGTACAAATTCATATCTGATATTATTGCTGATATTAGTAAAACTGAGAGATGTTTAATTGGTGAGCTAAATGTTCCTACTTTAGTCTCGAAATGCATGTGAGCCACATATGGAGAGACCGGAAAGAATAGTATTTCTCTATGCGCTCCGGTTCATCATAGGTGGCCAACCGACATTGTATTGGAAGACTTGTAATATCTTCAATCTGCTTGCTCTTCTGCTCTTCTTTAAGATGGTACTCTTCTCTTGCGGTCGACTGGTCAGGTCGAGTTGTTCTCCCTTAGTATATTTTGAATCTGTCAGGTCAGGTCGACTTGTTCTTCTTTACTATATGTTGAAGCTATCATCTGCGAAGTGTCATCACTTCTGGAGCTCTCATATTTTGAGTAGTAGGCCACATTATATTAATGCACACAACAAATTACAGCATGCATGGCATCTTTTAAAAGTATTACGGAGATAGCATAAAGGGGTTTACAAGGAGGCAGTATTGGATTAGAATCACTTCTGCATTACAAAGAAAATCTCACTTGTTTTTATGTTTTCATGCATTTCAGATATTGAACATTATCAAAATGAGAATGGGCGCACGAGAGGAATATTGCGGAACGATCCACTGGCTAACAAACTTGGCATGGTGGAGGATGGCCTATCTTATTCACCCATCAAGGTGCTTGCTCTAGCTTTGCAAAGTTGTATTGGTCGCACATATTTTGCATCTGACCTCTTGCATTACTTCTACTTTGTTACACCATCTGCTTAGTTTAAGCATCATATATGATTATATGCCATACCTATCCATTTTTTGTACCTATTCCATGTGTCGTCACACTATGTTTTTTCAGTCAAATGTTGTTCTTTCGTAATAGATGTCCAAAAGGAAGAGGGTGAGTGCAAATCCTCAAGGAGTACAAACTATGTATTTGGAAAAGGTAGTGATACCTGTTAAATCAGATAGATCAGCAGCCACAGAAAACACAAGCCCAACTGTACAACACTTTACCCCCTACTCCAGTGGCCAAACCCCTATTAGAACTGTTGGGAGCCCAGCGTCAGGTACTGTCTATGATATCAATTCAAAATTTGAACTCCTAAATTTCTGCTTGTGCCTTACATTCTCTCTTGTATGAAAACTAATTTCAGATGAATCTCCTTGCTCAAAGGATCATAAGATCTCAAAACAATAATGGGCTCTGCATTGCTCTCGTTAGTACCTCTCTCCCTTTTGCCTTGTAACGCTGTACTTAATTAATTACTATTTGATTATGTATCATCAGTCTGCACCTGAGCTTCATTATCCTTTGTTTCTTCCAATATTATTTGATCTATATTTACTCTTTGCAAAATGTAGAATAATGGCAACACTTATAAAGAATTTTCTTTGGGGAATTTATTGAATTATCCTTCCATCAACATGGAGAAGGGCTTTGTCCTGCCCGTGTTAACATGTAATGTAAGTTCATCCTTCTCAAGCCTTCAAACTTTGTTCTAGTATAGATTTGGATAGGCATCATTTCCTCCACTGCTGTTTGCTTTGCTATTTACATCTGATTGGATGTTTGCAACAACTACCAGTTTCAAATTGTAGTAGTAAAAACATGTTCCTTATGCAGAACAGATCCATTTATTTGCTTCTATAAATGTGAAACCTGTTATGTGTCTCCTTGTTTCTCTTTCAGAGTCGTATCTCTTACGCCAGGAAGAACTTTAGGGAAGATAGTGAGCCAAACCATCTTGTGGACAGCGAGATGACCCCAAGGTCCTGTCTTGATGAAGACAGTGAGTTGAAGCTACTCACCAGCAGGTGTCAGACAACCTCTGTACAGTCGCTGCCTCAATCAGTTCGACTTCTTCAGTCTCAACTTGAAGCGGAAAGTCTTGCTTCAGCTCAGCTCCGACTTGAAGTCAAAGATGCAATGAAGATGTCAGAGGACTGCCGTACGCACCATCAAGCCTTAAATCTAGTGTTGATGCATCTATCGTTGACACAACTGAGGTCTACTCAGCTTCTTCAGCTATTTGGGGGGCCCTTCCTGGCCAGGCCTAGTGCCTTCTGAAGGCTCTCAGTTTTGTATATTCTTTTGTCAGCGCGTTTATTTGCACTGGTGGCGAACTTTCATGCCCAGTGGATGTAATATGTGATAGCCGTGATAGCCTAGCGTAAGTTGCTTCCTTATTTATTTCCTTGTTGTCTTGTTTATTTGTTTGCTTGTAGTCATTGCAGTTCTTTTTCCGCGGTTTGCTAGTGGCTGCAATAACCTATTTTTTAAAACTAGGCTACAATAACCATGGGCTAATATTTACTGTAGTGACACTGGGCCTCCTACGGGCCGTAGAAATAGTGGGCCTTCTACGGGCCGTAGAAACAATGGGCCTTCTAAGGGTCATAGAAACAATGGGCTTTCTACGGGCCGTATCATCAATGGGCCTTATACGGGCAGTATGATAACATGGGCTAATAACAGGCTGCATTATGGCCATAAACGGGGTAGAGTTGGAATCGTCCGTTCATGGGACAACCATAACGGGCCATCGTTAATAGGCCGTATTTCATGACGCTATGAAAATGGCCCAACGTATTAACGGACCACAAACGGGCCGACTGTAACCACGGGCTGAATTTGGCCCACAAGCAGTAAATGATAGTAACAGGTCGTAAGTAAACGAATGCTGGAAATGAGCCCAAGAATAAATGGGCTCCAGAAGGACGAAAGATAACATGGGCTGGAAACGGCCCAACGGAATAACGGGCCGTTAATGGGTATAAAGTGATACACTGTTCATTACGGGCCAGTTTCACCACGGGCCATTGATGGGTGTAAAGTGATACACTGTTCATTATGGGCCAGTTTCACCACGGGTCGTTAATAGGCCAAGAGTTACATAGGACCTCATATGGGCCAAAAGACGTCATGGGCCATACATGGGCCAGAAGTGAAAATGGGCTGGAATCATATTGGGTGGCCCAGATGACGCTACTAGGCCTAATTAGGATAGGGCGTAACGGGCCTTGGGTTAGCGGGCTATAAATGGGCTATATGCGAACAGGCCGTTAACAGGCTTTCCATGGGCCGGCCCGCCACATTTTGACCAAGTCAAACGGGCCGGCCTTTTCACAGGAATGGGCCTCTGTTGGGTCGTGCCACGTGTCGACGTATCATAGGCGCCTTCCGTCCAATGAGTGGATGACATCTGTCCCAACGATGAGCAGACACGTGTTTCCTCCAGCCAATGATGATTTTACACGTGGAAAATCCCCATTGGTTGGGGCTGTTAACGGGTTATCGGATCCAAAACCCGACCCGATAGCTTAACGGTGTTCCGTTACGGTGGATGCCACGCGTCGGTCACCCTTGACGAAAGCACTTCTGTGACGCGCGATTTATCGTCATGGAAGTGGACACTTCCATGATGATAATTTTGGTAATGTCATGGAACACTTCTACGACAGCACAGGTATGACTATCTTGATTCTGTCATAAATTTGTCATGGATGTACATGCATGACAAAAAATGCGACCTACTGTGACAAACACGTATCATCACGGAAGTGTATTTTTTTGTAGTGATCTCTCAGAGGAATATCAGCCATCTCCGCGTGGCACTTCTTCAGCTGGGAAACGTGGAACACATCATGAACTCCTGACAATCCTTCGGGCAACTCCAACTTGTAAGCAACTTCTCCCATACATTCCAAAACTTTGTATGGCCCCACAAAATGTGGTGCTAACTTTCCCTTAACTCCAAAATGCTTAACTCCTCGAAGTGGGGACACTCGAAGATTAAGCTTTGTCTACGACTTCGTGAACTTTCTCCTTGCGTTTAGAATCTGCATAGCTCTTCTGCCTAGATTGGGCTACCTTGAGTCTATCGCAAATCGGCTTAACCTTCCCTTCAGACTCTTTAATTAAATCTGGTCCAAACAACTGATGATCTCCAACCTCATCCCATAACAACGGTGTCCTGCACCTCCTTCCATACAAAACTTCGAAAGGGGCCATCTTCAAACTGGCTTGATAACTGTTGTTGTACGAGAACTCTTCATATGGAAAAATTTCGTCCCAACTAGATCCATAATCTAGCGCACAAGCTTTCAACATGTCCTCCAGAATCTGATTGACTCTCGATCTGTCCATCTGTCTGTGGATGAAAGGCTGTACTGAACTCTAGCCTGGTACCCAAAGTTTTGTGCAACTGATTCTAGAACTTTGAGGCAAATTGGGTTCCTCTATCTGATACAATTGTCTTCGGAACTCCATGCAGACATACGATCCTGGTCATGTATATCTTTGCCAATTTAGCACTAGTATAAGTGGTCTTCACTGGGATGAAATGAGCTACCTTCGTCAAACGATCGACTACAACCCATATCGAGTCATAGCCTGAACGAGTCCTGGGCAATCACGTGATAAAATCCATGCCTAGCTTATCCCACTTCCATTCGGGTATCGGCAATGGTTGTAGCAATCCAGCTGGCTTCTGATGCTCTGCCTTCACTCTCTGACATACATCACAGACTACTACATACTCTGCAATATCCTTCTTCATTCCGGTCCACCAGAATCTATCCTTCAAATCCAGATACATCTTAGTATTTCCTGGGTGAATAGAATACAACAAATCATGGGCCTCCTGCAGAATCAACTTCCTGATCTCCTGATCATTGGGCACATATACGCGGTCCTCAAACCATAAGGTATCGTTCATCCTCACGAAATCCCTTAGCTTTTCCTTTGATCATCGTTTCCTTTATCTCGGCAATCTCCTTGTCCATCTTCTGGCTTCTCTGATCTTATCCATCAAGGTAGACTGAATCTCCAATGCTGCTACATAGCCTCTCGGAACTATCTCCAAACATAGATCGCGAAGATCCTCTGCTAACTCCTTCGGTAACTCTCCGCTCATGAGTGTGTTGACATGGCTCTTGCGGCTCAACGCATCGGCTACTACGTTAGCCTTTCCTGGATGATAATGCAACCTCATATCATAATCCTTAATGAGCTCCAACCATCTCCTTTGCCTGAGATTAAACTCCTTCTGTGTGAAGATATACTTCAAACTCTTGTGATCCGTGTACACCTCACAGTGATTTCCAATAAGAAAATGTCTCCATGTCTTCAAAGCATGAACTACGGCTGCTAACTCCACATCGTGTGTAGCATAATTCAAATCATGGGGTTTAAGTTGTCGCGAGGCATATGAAACAACTCTTCCCTCCTACATAAGCACTTCTCCAAGTCCTCGACGAGAAGTGTCGCAATACACTTCATAATCCTTGCATTGATCTGGCAGAATCAACACTGGTGCTGTAACCAAACATTTCTTCAACTCCTGGAAACTGGCCTCACATTCCTCAGTCCATTTGAACTTGGTTTCCTTCTTCAACAACTCTGTCATGGGCTTTGCAATCTTTGAGAAGTTCTCAATGAACCTCCGGTAGTATCCTGCGAGTCCAAGAAAACTCCGGATCTCTCCAACTGACGTAGGTGCTTCCCAATTTGTCACAGTGACAACTTTGTTGGGGTATACTGCTATTTCTTCTCCGGATATAACATTTCCGAGGAATCCAACTTCTTCAACCAAAACTCACACTTGTTGAACTTGGCATATAAATGATGTTCTCTGAGCTTCCCAAGTACCAAACGCAAATGCTCCTTATGCTCCTCTTCATTCTTCGAGTGGACTAGAATATCATCAATGAACACCACGATGAACTTATCCAAAAACTCCATACACACCTTGTTCATCATGTTCATGAAATAGGCAGGTGCGTTAGTCGGAACAAATGACATAACGGTATACTCATATAGCCCGTACCTTGTGGTAAACGATGTCTTAGGTATATCCTGCTCTTGAATCTTCAACTGGTGGTATCCTTATCGCAGATCGATCTTGGAAAATACCTTAGCTCCTTGCAACTCGTCAAAAAAATCATTGACCATTGGTAGTGGATACTTGTTCTTGATCATTACTTCATTCAATCCTCGATGGTCAACAACCATCCTCAACGATCCATCCTTCTTCTCCACTAAAGCACTGGTGATCCCCAAGGTGACGAACTAGGGCGAATATAGCATTTATCTAGTAACTCCTTAATATGCTTCTTAATTTCCTCCAGATCCTTTGCGGGCATCCTGTACGGTCTCTTAGATATTGGCCCTATGCCTGGCAAAAGCTCAATCAAAAACCCAATGTCTCTATCTGGTGGCATGGCTGGCAACTCTTCTGGAAATACATCAGGGAAATCCTTCACCACTGGTACTTCCTCCTGTACAACTCCTGATAAGGAATTCACTTGAGTCCTCTTCAGCACATGCCGGGATACATACTTAATCCTTCTTCCTTCTGGGATGGTGAGCAAAATCAACTTACTGGCGCAATCGATGTTTCCTCCATACATTGATAGCCAATCCATACCCAAAATCACATCCAAACCTTGCGACTCCAAAATTATCAGGTCTGAGGGGAAAACATGCCTACCTATGGTCAATGGCATCTGAAAACATCCTTGTCTTGCCATATATTCCGCTCCTGGCGAGCTTACTAACATAGGTATTCTAAGAACTTTGGTGGGCAGTTTATACTTATCCAAAAATCCCCTTGATATGTATGAATGCGATGCACCAGTATCAAAAGAACGATTGCAGTAAATGACTTAACCAAAAACTTACCTATTACTACATCTGGCTGGGCTTCAACCTCCTCCACGTTAACGTGGTTTACTTGTCCCCTATTGAAAGGGTTAGGCTTCTTCCTAGAGTTTCCATTGCCATTTCCATTCTTAGCTTCAGGACATTCATTGGCATAATGTCCAGTCTTCTGGCACTTGTAGCAAGTAATATGACTTAGATCCTTCTTGGTGGGCATTGCTGGGTTGGAACGGTTCTGTCCATTGCTTCCTCCATTACCATTACCATTCTTGGGGCCACTACAGTTGTGTGAACTTCCTCCATTGTGGTTGTGACCTCCATGGTTATGCTGAAAAGGTCCTCCCGAGTTCGGGGTAAAACGGGGCCTCTGCTAAGCTCCAGGGTTATACTTCCCTTGTTCATACTTCCTCTTGCGGTTGTCAATCTGCTCGTGCTTCCCTTCAATCATGAGAACTCTATCTACCAACTCCTGGTAGTTGTTGAAGGTTTCCACCATCAACTGCATGCTCAGCTCATCATTCCGTCCTTCCAGAAACTTCTCCTGCTTAGTTGCATCTGTAGCAACGTCATCTGGGGCATAACGTGCTAACTTACTAAAATCATCCACATACTGGCCAACTGTACGTCCTCCTTGGTGCAAGTTGCAAAACTCACACTTCTTCATGGCCATAGATCCTGCTGAACATGGGCAGTACGGAAAGCTTGCTGAAACTGGTCCCATGTGACAGTGTCGATGGGGTAAGTGGCTGTGAAATTCTCCCACCATGATGTTGCGGGTCCATCAAGCTGATGTGCGGCAAAACGCACTCTCTCTGCATTTGTGCATCCTGCAGTGGTCAACTCCCTTCCAATCTTGCGGAGCCAATCATCTGCAACTATCGGCTCGGTGCTACTAGAGAACACCGGCAGATTAAGCCTCAAGAAACGGGCTAAGTGATCAACAAGTGGTGGTGGTGGTGGGTTGTTGTTGTTATTGTTCCCCTGATTTTGATTCTGGACTAGTATCTGCATCAATGCATTCTGCTGCAGGATCAACTGAGTGAGCTCCGTTGGGAAAGCAAATCCATTGTCGCGTCTCAGAGGCATCTGAGGGTATAGAAAAGATGAGAAAATAGAATAGAATGAGGTGTAGAGGGAAAAACACTACCCAGCAACACATGAGACAAACACAATCATATCACTTCAATCAATTCAAACATGGGCATACGGCGGTCTAACTATCGTTACAAAAGTGCCCAGACTATACTATATACATGGGGGAATACTACTACTATTATGGTGGTCGACTAGAAAAATTAATCGGTCGAAGACTCCATAATATCTGCTCCATCTTCATCAACATAGTCATCATCGCTATCGTCAGGGTCTGAGTCGGTGTCATCGATGATGATGTAGTTCGCCGGGCAAGTGGAATCGTCATCATCTCCTCCTGGCGCGGGGTCTCCTATGAATATTCCTAGCTTCTTCTTCAGATCATCACATGTAGTCTTGAGTTCTTCTTCCAACTTCGTGATCTTGGTCATTGCCTTCTTCAGATCTATCATGCCTGCGCACATTTGGTTCTCCTGGCATCGAATGTGCTGGTTTAACTCCTGGATGAAAGCTGCAATAGATCTATTCTTCCTGGTGCTGATCATCTCCCATTGCTCATCTCGGTGCCCACAAATATGGTAGATAGTATCCTTGAGATACTTGTGGTAAACTTCTCCAATGCATCCCATGGTGATGTGGGCTGCCATGCTCTTTCCTAGACTCCAGGTTGGTGCATCAAAGGAAAACTCTATGGGCTTAGTGACTGGCATGAACGTCCTTCCTGGAACTTGAACTTGAATCATCCAATGCTCCTCTTCTGGTAAAGTGGCGATGTCGGTCCTGGTGAAACTCGGTATTCTGATGTTCAGGTATCTAGTAACTTCCTTCAAATGGCGTCCAAAAGGTGTTTCTTCATCCGGTTGCGCAAACTTGTTCCTTGCATCCGCCATCCTAAAGAGTAGAAAAGGGAGAGGAGTCAGAAATGAGAAGAGAGTAGTGATCTAGGGCGTTAGCTTAGTGGTCATGTCCTACAGTCAGCGTGTGCTCTGATACCATCTTGTAGTGATCAGACCTCAAACAGTCTGAGCTCTGTGCATCAGTGTCATCCCTAGATCGGTAATGCTGACACGCATAGTACTTGAAGGATTTATAACAGAGCAGTAATCACACACTTATTACATCGAATGTCTCAAAAGAGAACTTATTACAATAAATATGGCTTAAGGCCATCTAAAACGATAACAGCGGAAGGCTTGGAAGATAAAGTGAGTCCATCAACTCCAACGGCATCACTGAGTGAAAGATCATGACCTAAGGCACGTTACTCATCGTCTGAAAAGTCTGCAACATGAACGTTTCAGCCCAAAACGGGTCAGCACATAGAATATGTTGGCAATGTAACACATAGAGAGTAATGAACAGAATAATGCTATCACTACATGCATATATGGCTGGTGGAAAGCTCTATGGTTACAGTCTTGCATAAAGCCAATTTTTCCCTACAACAAAGTAATAAAAAAATTTAACTATCATGGTGGTTGTTAAACATTGAGAAGGTTCACCCAACTCAATCCCAATTAAGCATCATCATTAAAACCAATCAAATTATATTAAGAGTGATGAGATCCACATGATAATCCAAGAACTAGATACTCAAAACGTCCATAACCGGGGACACGGCTAACCATGATTAGTTTGTACACTCTGCAGAGGTTTGCGCACTTTTCCCCACAAGACTCGAATACATCCATGGTTGGAGAAACGAGACACAGTCTTTCAGAAACAATAACTCTTTACTCTGGGTGGATAGTTACACCTACTTTCCCCTACATCTGCTAGCCCACCACTGAAAGAGGTCTTGCAATGTACTCAACTATGCTAGAGCCCATAATGACTTGTGGCTGCACACGAAAGTTTCTAGCATGAATAATCTTATGATCCCTTTGAGCCTGGGTGGCGGTCCACAGGAGAATCACACGGTACCCCAGGATTTTCAAAAATACAGGCAACACTGGGTTCCCCAGATGCCTCAATCCACCCAGATGTGTATTAGAGTAGCCACCTTAAGTTAACCATTAATTAACAATACTCACATCTATCATGGATACACTCACCCAATCCACGTCTACAAGCATAGCCTAGCAATATAAGCAACGTAGAAGTAACTCCCAAAGGTTTGATAATAAACAGGACAATAGGTACTACCTCATCTACTTCCCAAAACCCACATATTAACCAGATCCTAACCATGCAATTGTTTGAGGATTGATCTAATGCAAGAAAACTGGGCAGTAAAGAGGTATGATCAAAGTGTTACTTGCCTTGCTGATGATCCATGAAACCTAGAGAGTCGTAGTAGCACGCTTCGCACTCCGGGTACTCTACCGCAAACAAACAAGCATACAATAAGCACTCAACTAGAAGCACAGGTAAAACTAAAATAAGAGATCTAACCTAAAAGTTCAACTTAAGAACTCCGGTTTGCAAAAAGAATCAAATCAAACAAAGCACCGAAACTCAAACTGCGAAAGAAACAAGCTCTGTTTACTAATCTGGACTTAAGTCAAATTTTACAGTAGCAAAAACTTGTTTAAGTTGGTTAAACAGAAAGAGGGCTTCGAGACTAGGCACTTGAATCGCCTGATTCCGATAAACGAGCGAAAAGATAAACTAAAACGAAAATCAGGGCAGAAATCACGATCGAAAATAATCGCGGAAAAACCCTGGAAAAAGAAAAACTGACGAACAGGCTAACGAACGAACGTTCACTGTCTGTGGCTAAACGGTGAAAATTGTTTGTTAAAACGAACGAACGAATGGGTGTTCGCTAGATAACTAAACCGAAAAAACCGATCTATAAAAAAAATAAACCACGGGTTCTTAAAAAAACGTATGGTTTTCCGAAGAAAACCGGCGGCGGCGGGAGGCTACCTCGGCGGGACGGCGGCGGCGGGCAGCGGCTCCAGCATCGGGAACGGGCTCCGGTGGCGGCGGGGTCGGGTGGAGCGATGGGGCTGTCGGCGGCGCGGGCCTCCGGTGGCATGGGCGAAGGGGAGGGGCGGTGGTCCTCGCGGCGGTGGAGCTAGGGTTAGGGTTCGGCGGCGAGTGGGCTGAGGCGGCTCGGGCCTTGCGGGCGCGACTTATAGAGGGGCCGACCTGCGGAGTCCTGGCCGGTTACGGCCCAGAGTCAGTTAAAACTTTTTTTAAAGTAATTCCGCGCAGAAAAACGAAAAAAACAAATAGTAAACAGACTCCAAAAATCCTGAAATAAATTTTCCCCGTCCTCTAAAAATATAGCGGAGAAAGTGAATATTTATTTGGGCCTATAATGTAATTTTGAAAAACGCATATTTTTCCTAATTCAAATAAAATAGTGTAATGCCCCGAGACCGATGCTCCAGATGCCTTCTATTTATTTTTGTTGTTTCCATGATTGTCATAATAAATTGTTGCATCATCATGCTTGTGTTATTTGTTTTTCTCACTTTATGCATTCCATCTTCATATATGTTGCCATATGCATTTGCATCCATCATGTTCATGATTGCTTGCCTGCTTGTGAGGTTTGTTTTATTATTATTTGCATCATGCATTTGTCTCCATATGATTGTTGTGCTTGTTTTCTTTTACTTGTTCATGTGCATTGTGAGATTCATCTTGTTACTTAACTTGCCCTATGTATGTGTTGATATTCCTACCACTTGTTTCCTCTCTCAACCTATCAATGCACCATCTCCTCCTTCTTCCTTCTTATTCTTTTCATATTTGCTAGTGCCATTTTCTGTCCTCAATAAATGTTCATTCTTTTCCTATAAATCCTGCACTTTGCCTAAACCATCTCTGCCAATTTTCAGCTCGTTTGGACTTGATTTGGTTGGAATCAAAATTGCCTCAAGTTTGAATTTAGTTCAAACTTGCGATAATTTTCTTTCTCATAAATGCCCAAAACAATTATTTCAAATAGTGCATAAATCCAGGATCCCAGGAATATTTTTACTTCCTCCTTGTTCTTCTCCAGACAACCTGGTTTTTCCCCTTCTTCTATTTGTTTATTTATAAATAAACAGAGATTGGAAAGAAACGGGAGAAGGGTTTTACCTGGACTCCAGCCCACTAGCGCGCGTCCCCAGCCCGCTCACCTTTCAGCCCAGCCAAGCCCACCAGCGCAGTTCCTCTGTTCATCGTCTTCTCCCTGTACGGCAGGACATCCAGAGCCTCCACGTCGGCAGTCCGGTTGATTTGATGGCCGGAGCTGCCCCCCTTCCTCCTATATAATCCTGCCCCAAGTCTAGGGTTTCCTTCTTGCTCCTTTTTCCCCTCTTCTGCCTCCTCCCGCCGCCGAGGTAAGCTCCCCACGCCCCTGCCGTCGCCATCGCCATGACCAACCGAGCTGAGCTCGAGCCTGGCGTAGCCAGCATCGCCCGATCGTCTTCTTCCTCCGTGGCATCTCCCGCAACTCCCGAAATGTCTCCATGCGACTCCTCGAGCCCGGATCGCCAAGTTCAGCACCCTCGTCTACCTCCCCTGCTTCAACTTCTTCACGGACTCGAGGACGCCGCCCCGATCAGCGTCTCGCCTCGCCTCTGCATCACGTCTCCGGCCCTCTCTTCATGTTCCACGAGAGCCCAGTGAGCATCCGCCCCTCCCCGCTCCTCCTCCCTCCTTTACTTCGTCGATCAGAGCGTTTGGATGCCCCCTCGAACGAGCTGAAGCTCTCTGACCGCCATGGATGAGGTGCTCGAGCTCCTCACACCCATGCGCCTCCTGCACACACGCGCACACGCAGTAGCACCCATCCCCTGTTTCCGCACCCACGCCGGCTCACCACAGCAGCAGCTGCCGCTGCGTTTGCTCGCCGACATCGCCTCAGATGCACCCGTGTGTTCGCCGGAGAAGAAGGCCAGGACTTCTGATCATAGATAATGAGCTGAGCTTCCTTTCAGCACCAAACATAGCAACAGCTCATTGATCAAGGCCACGCAATCCTACAGGGGAGCCCCGAGATCGAACCCCCAAGGCTGCGCATTCTTGTTTTTGTGCAATTTTTTGCGCCTTCAGACTTTCAGAGATTTTTGCTGTTCTTCTACAGCCAAACCCACTCGATGCCACGGATCCAGTCTAGTTCAACTGGTTAATCATGCTTTTGCACATCCAGCAGGTGCTGGGTTCAAGTCCCAGGCGCCCCTATTTTGTTAATCCTTTTCATTTTTGCAAACTGTTTGTGTTTCTTCAGTTCAGATCAGTCCGAGAGGATGTGTCATCTTAGGCCGAGACCATTCCTTATCACACATGCTTCCTAGCTCAACTGGTTGACCCCGTTGCCAAACCTGCAGGAGGTCCTGGGTTCAATCCCAGTGCCCTTCCTTTTTTTCTTTTTATGTCGTTTCTGTTATTTCACACATACCCTCTCCACAGCCACACAAGAGCAGTTGATCCCCTTCTGAAACATAAACACCAGACTAGCGCAGTGGCTTGTAGTCTCTATTTTCAACAGAGAGGTTGTGGGTTCGAATGCCAGGAACCCCCGTAATTCTTTTCTTTTGCTTCTAGCCCATGCATTTTTTTCCTCTGCCTGTGGATTTCGTTATTTTCCGGTGCATTGCATAATTACATTTTTGCCTCTGTTTTGTAATGCTCATATCTAAATATCCATGCATCCAAATGAAACATGTCATATATGCATCTTGCTCAGATTTTCGTGTAGTTTCACAATGTCCAACTTTCATTCATGTTTAAGATGTTTAGGATTGTTGTTTCCATTAATTTTACATAAATGACATGCTAATATGATTTATTTCATAACTAAATAACCGTAGCTCGGTTTTAAATAAACTTTATATGTAAATGGGGTGGAAAAATTCCTAGTTTAACATGGTCCACTTTATTTTCCTGTTTAACAACCTTAAAATATGGTTTAGGGCAGAACAGTACCAAATCTAAAATATGCACATGACGATTTTCCGGAATTGTTGTTTGTTGTTTCCGGCCTCATTTAAACTTGCCTAAATAGTTAGTATAATTATGTTTCACCTCTTGCCATGTTTATAACAACATGTAATGTTTTTGTGTTCCTAAATGAGAGAGAACTAAATAATTGATGTGGTGTTTTGTCAATATGCAACTCGCTGCATATTGAGCTCCAATTAACTTGCAGTATTGTTTGTTGCACTTTGCCATGCCATGCCTCATTAAACCGGACATGCATCATACTTGATCGTGCATCATGCCATGATTATGCCTGTGTGTTTACCATGTTGTTTGTTTCTTTTCCGGTGTTGTTCTTAGTTCCGGTAATGTTGCGATTGTGAGGATTCGTTCAACTACTCCCGTTCGTCTTCTTCATGGACTCGTTCTTCTTCCTTGCGGGATTTCAGGCAAGATGACCACTACCCTGGATCTCTTTACTATCATTGCCATGCTAGTTGCTTCGTTCTATCGCTATGTTGCGCTACCTATCATTTTGTTCTATCAAGCCTCCCAAATTGCCATGTCAGCCTCTAACCTTTTCACCCTTCCTAGCAAACCGTTGCTTGGCTATGTTACCGCTTTTGCTCAGCCCCTCTTATAGCGTTGTTAGTTGCAGGTGAAGTTGAAGATTGCTCCATGGTGGACAGGATTATGTTGGGATATCACAATATCTCTTATATTATTAATGCATCTATATACTTGGTAAAGGGTGGAATGATCGGCCTTATGCCTGGTGTTTTGTTCCACTCTTGCCGCCCTAGTTTCCGTCATACCAGTATTATGTTCCCGGATTTTGTGTTCCTTACGCGGTCGGGTGATTTATGGGACTCCCTTGACAGTTCGCTTTGAATAAAACTCCTCCAGCAAGGCCCAACCTTGGTTTTACCATTTGCCTCACCACCACCTATACCTTTCCCTTGGGTCGGCCAACCCGATGGTCATCTTTATTTTAGCCCACCCCCCGGGCCAGTGCTTCTCTAAGTGCTGGTCTGAATAGGGCAGACTGCGGGGCCACCTCGGGGCAACTCGAGGTCTGGTTTTACTCGTAGGCTGACCTATCCGGTGTTGCCCTGAGAACGAGATATGTGCAGCTCCTATCGGGATTGTCGGCGCATCGGGCGGCTTTGCTGGTCTTGTTTTACCATTGTCGAAATGTCTTGTAAACCGGGATTCCGAGACTGATCGGGTCTTCCTAGGAGAAGGAATATCCTTCGTTGATCGCGAGAGCTTATCATGGGCTAAGTTGGGACACCCCTGCAGGGTATAAACTTTCGAGAGTCGTGCCCGCGGTTATGTGGCAGATGGGAATTTGTTAATGTCCGGTTATAGATAACTTGACACCTGATCCGAATTAAAACGCATCAACCGCGTGTGTAGCCGTGATGGTCTCTTCTCGGCGGAGTCCGGGAAGTGAACACGGTTTATGTGTTATGATTGACGTAAGTAGGATCTTAGGATCACCTCTTGATCATTACTAGTTGACGACCCGTCCTTTGTTTCTCTTCTCGCTCTCAATTGCGTATGTTAGCCACCTTATATGCTTAGTCGCTGCTGCAACCTCACCACTTTACCCCTTCCTTTCCCTTTAAGCTTTGCTAGTCTTGATACCCATGGTAATGGGATGCTGAGTCCTCGTGGCTCACAGATTACTACAACAACAGTTGCAGGTACATGATTATACGATGATCTTGACGCGAGAGCGATGTTACTTGTTTTGGAGTTCTTCTTCTGCTTCTTCTTTGATCAGGGGATAGGTTCCAGGTCGGCAGCCTGGGCTAGCAGGGTGGATGTCGTTTGAGTTTCTGTTTGTGTTTCATCCGTAGTCGGATGGTGCTCTTATGTAAGATGATGTTGTATTCGTGTGGCATTGTATGCCTTTTGTATGTATCCCCATCTATTATGTAATGTTGATGTAATGATATCCACCTTGCGAAAGCGTATCAATATGCGGTTCTATCCTTGGTGGGACCTTCGAGTCTCTTTAGGATAGTATCGCATATTGGGCGTGACAGGTTGGTATCAGAGCCTCGACCGACCCTAGGAGCCCCCTTGATTGATCGTGTAGTTTGGCCATTGTTGAGTCTAGAAGAAAACTATTTTCGGAGTCTAGTTATATCGGAGAGTAGGAATTCTTTTTACTCCTCAGCCTCTTCATCGCTCTGGTAAGGAATCTTGACGTAAGTGTTTTGGACTACTTCTCTTCCCTTTCAAATTTTTCTTTAGGATCACGTGGTTAGTTTTTCGTTTGTTGGTTCTCAGCTCTTTTATCCGGTGCATTTCTCATCAAATTGACTCGAGCCTCTTCATCTTTTAGTTCAATCCTCAGTTGTTTTCTTTTCCCACCCACCCACCCTTTTTTCTCCTCAGAGCCGGAGTCCGTAATCGAGTATCCACCCTACTCGTGCGAAGTCTTTGCTTTCTTTCCTCAATGTTTTCAACTAGTGTTTTCTCTTCAAGATATTCGTCGGTTCCCCCTTCTAAGTTGCCTTTGTTTTCACGCCCTCCCACCCTCTTATTCCCGGAGCCTGAGTCTCTCTCGAGCATCAATTTTCATTTGTATGGAACCTCTTCAGTCTTTCGTAAATTATTTCAACCTGTGAATTCTCGTCTCGTTCGTCATTCTTCATTCCTTTCTTTTCCGGTGGACTCAATTCAAGTTTTTTTCGGGTGATCACATTCTTTTTTAGGATCAGTTGTTTTCCCTGCTCGTTCGCCTCTCGCTAGTTTATCCTTCCGGAGTGTTCAAGACATCTCAGGAGATTCGTCTGTGTTCGAATTAATTCGAGGTGGTCACCTCATTCAAATATTTCAATTGTTCCGGTGCATCATCTATCTCTTCAACAATCCTTTCCAACGGTGTTTTTTTAGTGGGCCCTAACCCACAGGTCTTTTTCCAGGATCTTACCTGACTCTTCTAATTCCCCTGGAATTTTTTCTCAATTCTTTTCAATTGTGATGTAAGAATGGATCCCATCAGTCACATGCCTTCTCCAAGATCTCTTTCAAATCATTTCATTGTTGGCTCAACCTTTTCAGTTTTCATTCTCCCAGGGTATCTCAGTAATTTTGGGGGTGTTTCTCGTCGTCATTTGAAGACCGAAGAAGAGTTTTTCCTCTAAATCTTGTCCGTTCTTCCGAAGTTTCATGGTTCTAGCTTCATTTTATCCTCGCGAATTATTCCATTTGTCAGCTATTCTTTTTCTTACCCATCCGGAGTGTGTCAGGAGTTGATTTCTGTTTCTTTTTACCGGAGGCCATCATTCCAGTTATCGTTGTCTATTTACCCCGGTGTTTCGTCCAAGTGTTCTTTAATCAGCTCATGATCTCGTTGTTCTTTTGCATCTAAATCCCCTCTAGGATATTGGTTCTTCTAATTCTTCCCGGTGATTCATTCGCGTTCATCAGTCATTTTTGAATTTTCTTACAGTGGTTCGTTCAAGATTCTTTTCCTTGTTTATCATATTAATCCAATCGTTCTTTTCAATCCTACCGGTGGTTCATGAAGACTTTCTCAAATTTTGCGGCATATTCCCCTTAATCTTTTTCAAGAAGAATAAGTAGTATGAAAAATCCATTGCTTGTCATCAATTTAATTTGATGAAGGATAAGCATACAATAGATCTTATTCTTATTTCATCCAAGTGAGTAATCCCTTTTCTTTGGAGTTTGTTCTTGATGAATAAATTCTAGTTCCAAGTGATTCATCTTTCTCTTCCGGAGTTCAAATTTCCTCGACCATCTCGTCGGAACCTCCATCTAAATCATCGCAAGGCTCGTCTTATTCTTTCATCCTTCATTCTATCTCGTCATCCTTTTGTCACCGGAGTTCTTCATGGTGGTTCTTCATGATTTAATTCATTCTGCAAGAGTTCATCAAGTATCATTCCATCCTCTCAAGTTCATGTTCTATTCCTTCCATGTTCAACCGGAGTGCTATCTGAATTCTTCCTCTCTCAGCTTGTTTTAACCGGAGTGGTTTTGAATTCTATCTAGTCCAGTAAACTCTTGATTCATGTCTTTGCAACCTTCAGGTTCTCATAATGTTGCTCATTCCTCGTGTTTAATGGAGTGTTTTCAATCTCGTTCATCTCCCTTGTATTCTCTCTTTCAATTTGTTCAACCTCTCAAGATTCGTTGTTTTCACTCTTTTGTCAAAGAAGCAACTTTGTCTTACCTCTTTCTCTTCCGCTTCTCTCCGGTGCCATCCTAGATCTCGGGACGAGATCCTCTCGTAGTGGTGGAGTGTTGTAACGCCCCGAGACCGATGCTCCAGATGCCTTCTATTTATTTTTGTTGTTTCCATGATTGTCATAATAAATTGTTGCATCATCATGCTTGTGTTATTTGTTTTTCTCACTTTGTGCATTCCATCTTCATATATGTTGCCATATGCATTTGCATCCATCATGTTCATGATTGCTTGCTTGCTTGTGAGGTTTGTTTTATTATTATTTGCATCATGCATTCGTCTCCATATGATTGTTGTGCTTGTTTTCTTTTACTTGTTCATGTGCATTGTGAGATTCATCTTGTTACTTTACTTGCGCTATGTATGTGTTGATATTCCTACCACTTGTTTCCTCTCTCAACCTATCAATGCACCATCTCCTCCTTCTTCCTTCTTATTCTTTTCATATTTGCTAGTGCCATTTTCTGTCCTCAATAAATGTTCGTTCTTTTCCTATAAATCCTGCACTTTGCCTAAACCATCTCTGCCAATTTTCAGCTTGCTTGGACTTGATTTGGTTGGAATCAAAATTACCTCAAGTTTGAATTTAGTTCAAACTTGCGATAATTTTCTTTCTCTAAAAATGCCCAAAACAATTATTTCAAATAGTGCATAAATCCAGGATTCCAGGAATATTTTTTACTTCCTCCTTATTCTTCTCCAGACAACCTGGTTTTTCCCCTTCTTCTATTTGTTTATTTACAAATAAATAGAGATTGGAAAGAAACGGGAGAAGGGTTTTACCTGGACTCCAGCCCACTAGCGCGCGTCCCCAGCCCGCTCACCTTTCAGCCCAGCCAAGCCGACCAGCGCAGTTCCTCTTTTCATCGTCTTCTCCCTGTACGGCAGGACATCCAGAGCCTCCACGTCGGCAGTCCGGTTGATTTGATGGCCGGAGCTTCCCCCCTTCCTCCTATATAATCCTGCCCCAAGTCTAGGGTTTCCTCCTTGCTCCCTTTTCCCCTCTTCTGCCTCCTCCCGCCACCGAGGTAAGCTCCCCACGCCCCTGCCGTCGCCATCGCCATGACCAACCGAGCTGAGCTCGAGCCTGGCGTAGCCAGCATCGCCCGATCGTCTTCTTCCTCCGTGGCATGTCCCGCGACTCCCGAAACGTCTCCCTGCGACTCCCCGAGCCCGGATCGCCAAGTTCAGCACCCTCGTCTACCTCCCCTGCTTCAACTTCTTCACGGACTCGAGGACGCCGCCCCGATCAGCATCTCGCCTCGCCTCTGCATCATGTCTCCGGCCCTCTCTTCGTGTTCCACGAGATCCCAGTGAGCATCTGCCCCTCCCCGCTCCTCCTCCCTCCTTTACTTTGTTGATCAGAGCGTTTGGATGCCCCCTCGAACGAGCTGAAGCTCTCTGATCGCCATGGATGAGGTGCTCGAGCTCCTCACACCCATGCGCCTCCTGCAAACACGCGCACACGTAGTAGCACCCATCCCCTGTTTCCGCACCCACGCCGGCTCACCACAGCAGCAGCTGCCGCTGCGTTTGCTCGCCGACATCGCCTCAGATGCACCCGTGTGTTAGCCGGAGAAGAAGGCTAGGACTTCTGATCATACATAATGAGCTGAGCTTCCTTTCAGCACCAAACATAGCAACACCTCATTGGTCAAGGCCACGCAATCCTACAGGGGAGCCCCGAGATCGAACCCCCAAGGCTGCGCATTCTTGTTTTTGTGCAATTTTTTGCGCCTTCAGACTTTCAGAGATTTTTGCTGTTGTCTACAGCCAAACCCACTCGATCCCACGGATCCAGTCTAGTTCAACTGGTTAATCATGCTTTTGCACATCCAGCAGGTGCTGGGTTCAAGTCCCAGGCGCCCCTATTTTGTTAATCCTTTTCATTTTTGCAAACTGTTTGTGTTTCTTCAGTTCAGATCAGTCCGAGAGGATGTGTCATCTTAGGCCGAGACCATTCCTTATCACACATGCTTCCTAGCTCAATTGGTTGACCCCGTTGCCAAATCTGCAGGAGGTCCTGGGTTCAATCCAAGTGCCCTTCCTTTTTTCTTTTTATGCCGTTTCTGTTATTTCACACATACCCTCTCCACCCACACAAGAGCAGTCGATCCCCGTCTGAAACATAAACACCAGACTAGCGCAGTGGCTTGTAGTCTCTATTTTCAACAGAGAGGTTGTGGGTTCGAATGCCAGGAACCCCCGTATTTCTCTCTAATGCTTCTGGCCCATGCATTTTTTTTCCTCTGCCTGTGGATTTCGTTATTTTCCGGTGCATTGCATAATTACAGTTTTGCCTCTGTTTTGTAATGCTCATATCTAAATATCCATGCATCCAAATGAAACATGTCATATATGCATCTTGCTCAGATTTTCGTGTAGTTTCACAATGTCCAACTTTCATTCATGTTTAAGATGTTTAAGATTGTTGTTTCCATTAATTTTACATAAATGACATGCTAAAATGATTTATTTCATAACTAAATAACCGTAGCTCGGTTTTAAATAAACTTTATATGTAAATGGGGTGGAAAAATTCCTAGTTTAACATGGTCCACATTATTTTCCTGTTTAACAACCTTAAAATATGGTTTAGGGAAGAACAGTACCAAATCTAAAATATGCACATAAGGATTTTCCGGAATTGTTGTTTGTTGTTTCCGGCCTCATTTAAACTTGCCTAAATAGTTAGTATAATTATGTTTCACCTCTTGCCATGTTTATAACAACATGTAATATTGTTGTGTTCCTAAACGAGAGAGAACTAAATAATTGATGTGGTGTTTTGTCAATATGCAACTCATTGCATATTGAGCTCCACTTAACTTGCAGTATTGTTTGTTGCACTTTGCCATGCCTCATTAAACCAGACATGCATCATACTTGATCGTGCATCATGCCATGATTATGCCTGTGTGTTTACCATGTTGTTTGTTTCTTTTCCGGTGTTGTTCTTAGTTCCGGTAATGTTGCGATTGTGAGGATTCGTTCGACTACTCCCGTTCGTCTTCTTCATGGAATCGTTCTTCTTCCTTCCGGGATTTCAGGCAAGATGACCGCTACCCTGGATCTCTTTACTATCATTGCCATGCTAGTTGCTTCGTTCTATCGCTATGTTGCGCTACCTATCATTTTGTTCGATCAAGCCACCCAAATTGCCATGTCAGCCTCTAACCTTTTCACCCTTCCTAGCAAACCGTTGCTTGGCTATGTTACCGCTTTTGCTCAGCCCCTCTTATAGCGTTGTTAGTTGCAGGTGAAGTTGAAGATTGCTCCATGGTGGACAGGATTATGTTGGGATATCACAATATCTCTTATATTATTAATGCATCTATATACTTGGTAAAGGGTGGAAGGCTCGGCCTTATGCCTGGTGTTTTGTTCCACTCTTGCCGCCCTAGTTTCCGTCATACCGGTATTATGTTCCCGGATTTTGCGTTCCTTATGCGGTCGGGTAATTTATGGGACCCCCTTGACAGTTCGCTTTGAATAAAACTCCTCCAGCAAGGCCCAACCTTGGTTTTACCATTTGCCTCACCACCACCTATACCTTTCCCTTGGGTCGGCCAACCCGAGGGTCATCTTTATTTTAGCCCCCCCCCCCCCGGGCCAGTGCTTCTCTAAGTGCTGGTCTGAACCGGGCAGACTGGGGGCCACCTCGGGGCAACTCGAGGTCTGGTTTTACTCGTAGGCTCGCCTATCCGGTGTTGCCCTAACAATAAGATATGTGCAGCTCCTATCGGGATTGTCGGTGCATCGGGCGGCTTTGCTGGTCTTGTTTTACCATTGTCGAAATGTCTTGTAAACCAGGGTTCCGAGACTGATCGGGTCTTCCTGGGAGAAGGAATATCCTTCATTGATCGCGAGAGCTTATCATGGGCTAAGTTGGGACACCCCTGCAGGGTATAAACTTTCGAGAGCCGTGCCCGCGGTTATGTGGCAGATGGGAATTTGTTAATGTCCGGTTGTAGATAACTTGACACCTAATCCGAATTAAAACGCATCAACCGCGTGTGTAGCTGTGATGGTCTCTTCTCGGCGGAGTCCGGGAAGTGAACACGGTTTCTGTGTTACGATTGACGTAAGTAGGAGCTTAGGATCACCTCTTGATCATTACTAGTTGACGACCGTTCCTTTGTTTCTCTTCTCGCTCTCATTTGCGTATGTTAGCCACCTTATATGCTTAGTCGCTGCTGCAACCTCACCACTTTACCCCTTCCTTTCCCTTTAAGCTTTGCTAGTCTTGATACCCATGGTAATGGGATGCTGAGTCCTCGTGGCTCACAGATTACTACAACAACAGTTGCAGGTACAGGATTATACGATGATCTTGACGCGAGAGCGATGTTACTTGTTTTGGAGTTCTTCTTCTGCTTCTTCTTTGATCAGGGGATAGGTTCCAGGTCGGCAGCCTGGGCTAGCAGGGTGGATGTCGTTTGAGTTTCTGTTTGTGTTTCATCCGTAGTCGGATGGTGCTCTTATGTAAGATGATGTTGTATTCATGTGGCATTGTATGCCTTTTGTATGTATCCCCATCTATTATGTAATGTTGATGTAATGATATCCACCTTGCAAAAGCGTATCAATATGCGGTTCTATCCTTGGTGGGACCTTTGAGTCTCTTTAGGATAGTATCGCATATTGGGCGTGCTAAATAGTGATAAAACTCCGAAGAAAAATCTTATTTGATTTTAATATTAAATCTCCAATATTTCTTTATTTTGGGAAAGCCATTTTATCCCCTCTCTTTTATTTGTATAAAAGAAATATTCGAAGAGATTCAAAATTTGAGAAAACTCAAATATGAAAATAAAGAAATCCCCAACTCTCACCGTGGGTCCTTGAGTTGCATAGAATTTCTTGGATCAAACCAAAATGCAATAAAATATGATATGCAATGATGATCTAATGTATAACATTCCAAATTGAAAATTTGGGATGTTACACTCGCCCGCGTCCATACTACCTCTAATGTTGTAGTTGTTTTTTCCGTTCGCTTCCACGGTTTGGCATATATCAACACAGTGCGGCTCACTTGCCCATTCGCACGGTTTACCGCACCACTTCACCATGGTGGTCAACTGATCACCAACTCCGCAGCATATAAATACTGGTGAGGGAGTCCTGGACTAGGGGGTGTCCGGATAGCCGGACTATCATCATCGGCCGGACTCCAAGACTATGAAGATACAAGATTGAAGACTTCGTCCCGTGTCTGGATGGGACTTTCCTTGGCGTGGAAGGCAAGCTTGGCGATACGGATATGTAGATCTCCTACCATTGTAACCGACTCTGTGTAACCCTAGCCCTCTCCGGTGTCTATATAAACCGGAGGGTTTTAGTCCATAGGACACATAACCATTACAACAATCATACCATAGGCTAGCTTCTAGGGTTTAGCCTCCTTGATCTTGTGGTAGATCAACTCTTGTACCACCCATATCATGAATATCAATCAAGCAGGAGTAGGGTTTTACCTCCATCGAGAGGGCCCGAACCTGGGTAAAAACATCGTGTCCCTTGTCTCCTATTACCATCCGCCTAGACGCATAGTTCGGGACCCCCTACCCGAGATCCGCCGGTTTTGACACCGAAATTGGTGCTTTCATTGAGAGTTCCTCTGTGTCGTCACCGATAGGCTTGATGGCTTCTTCAATCAACAACAACACCGTCCAGGGTGAGACTTTCCTCCCCGGACAGATCTTCGTGTTCGGCGGCTTTGCACTGCGGGCCAATTCACTTGGCCATCTGGAGCAGATCGAAAGCTATGCCCCTGGCCATCAGGTCAGATTTGGAAGCCTAAACTTCACGGCCGACATCCGCGGAGACTTGATCTTTGACGGATTCGAGCCACAGCCGAGCGTGCCACGCTGTCACGATGGGCATGATTTAGCTCTGCCGCCGGACAGTGCCCTGGAGGCCGCACACGAGTCCGCTCTGACCCATAGTTCGGAGCAGATCGCGCAGATCGAGGACAGGTGGCTGGACACCGCCTCGGGAGCTGCAACTTCTATGGCGATGCAGCCGAATACTGACCTTGTCCCTTATAAAGCTCGTGACTCCGAGGCGCCGAACTCCTCGCCGGACTCCGAACCTCCTGCGCCCCTGCCAATCGAATCCGATTGGGCGCCAATCATGGAGTTCACCGCCGTGGACATCTTTCAGCACTCACCCTTTGGCGACATCCTAAATTCACTAAAGAATCTCTCGTTATCAGGAGAGCCCTGGCCGGACTGCGGTCAGGATGGTTGGGATGCGGACGACAAAGAAATTCAAACCCCACCCACCACCCACTTTGTAGCCACTGTCAACGATCTAACCGACATGCTAGACTACGACTCCGAAGACATCGACGGTATGGACGACAATGCCGGAGACGATCAAGAACCAGCGCCTACAGGGCACTGGAAGACCACCTCGTCATACAAAATATACATGGTGGACACCCCAAAGGATGGGGACGGCGAAGAAGCAGCGGAGGCAGATTCTACTAAGAAACAGCCCAAGCGCCGACGTCAGCGGCGCCGCTCTAAATCCCGCCACAGTAAGAATGGAGATTCCGTCACCGGAGATAATAACACCCCAGAGAGTGCCGAAGACAACCCCCTCCAGCAAGATTCAGCACAGGAGGATGGGGAAGCCAGCCCTCGAGAGAGAGCGGCAGACAAGGAGGATGAAGACTACATGCCTCCCTCCGGAGACGAGGCAAGCCTCAACGACGATGAATTCATCGTGCCAGAGGATCCCGTCGAACAAGAGCGTTTTAAATGCAGGCTTATCGCCACGGCAAATAGCCTAAAGAAAAAGCAGCAACAGCTTGAAGCTGATCAAGACCTGCTGGCCGACAGATGGACCAAGGTCCTCGCGGCCGAAGAGTATGAACTCGAACGCCCCTCCAAGAGCTACCCAAAACGCAAGTTGCTCCCCCAACTAGAGGAGGAAGCATACAAACCTTCATCACCAGTGCACAATACGGCAGACCGACCACCCCGTGGTCACGATAGAGAGGCATCTAGGCCCTCCATCAGGACCGTACCCCGGCACCGCTCGAAAAGTACGAAGCCACGGGGGAATGCGCTGGACTTGCGTGATATATTGGAGGACAAGGCAAGACAATCCAGATCTATCTACGGATCACGTGGGCGCCCCACGACCCACGACGACTACCGTCGCGCCGGATACAGCAACTCCGGCCGGGCCGAACACAGCAGACAACGCTCTCTTGAGCTACGTCGTGATATTGCTCAATATAGAGGCGCCGCACACCCACTATGCTTCACAGATGAAGTAATGGATCATCAAATCCCTGAAGGGTTTAAACCCGTGAACATTGAATCCTACGATGGCACAACAGACCCGCGGTTTGGATCGAAGATTATCTTCTTCATATCCATATGGCCCGCGGCGACGATCTCCATGCCATCAAGTATCTCCCACTCAAGCTTAAAGGACCAGCTCGGCATTGGCTTAACAGCTTGCCCGCAGAGTCAATTGGGTGTTGGGAGGACCTGGAAGCCGCATTCCTCGACAACTTCCAGGGCACATATGTGCGACCACCAGACGCCGATGACCTAAGCCACATAATTCAGCAGCCAGACGAATCGGCCAGACAGTTCTGGACACGGTTCTTAACAAAGAAAAATCAAATCGTCGACTGTCCGGATGCAGAGGCCCTCGCAGCCTTCAAACATAACATCCGCGACGAGTGGCTGGCCCGACACCTAGGACAGGAAAAGCCGAAATCCATGGCAGCCCTCACATCACTCATGACCCGCTTCTGCGCGGGAGAGGACAGCTGGCTAGCTCGCAGCAACAACCTCAGCAAAAATGCTGGCAGTCTGGATACTAAGGACCACAATGGCAGGTCGCGTCGAAACAAAAACAAACGCCGCGTTAACGGCGATAACAATGAGGATACGGCAGTCAACGCCGGATTCAGAGGCTCTAAACCCGGTCAGCGGAAGAAGCCATTCAAAAGAACTACTCCGGGTCCGTCCAATTTGGACCGAATACTCGACCGCTCTTGCCAGATACATGGCACCCCCGAAAAGCCAGCTAATCACACCAACAGAGATTGTTGGGTATTCAAGCAGGCAGGCAAGTTAATTGCCGAAAACAATGACAAGGGGCTGCACAGCAACGATGAGGAAGAGGCCCGGCCGCCGAACAGTAGAGGACAGAAGGGTTTCCCCCCACAAGTGTGGACGGTAAACATGATATACGCAACCCACATACCCAAGAGGGAGCGGAAGCGTGCACTTAGGGACGTGTATGCGATGGAGCCAGTCGCCCCAATTTTCTTCCCATGGTCCTCTTGCTCGATCACTTTCGATCGAAGGGACCACCCTACCAGTATCCGTCACGGTGGATTCGCCGCATTGGTTTTAGACCCAATCGTCGATGGATTTCACCTCACCAGAGTCCTGATGGACGGCGGCAGCAGCCTGAACCTGCTTTATCAGGATACAGTGCGCAAGCTGGGCATAGACCCCTCAAGGATTAAACCTACAAAGACGACCTTCAAAGGCGTCATACCAGGTGTTGAGGCCAATTGTACAGGCTCAGTCACACTGGAAGTGGTCTTTAGATCCCCGGATAATTTCCGAAGCCAGGAGTTAATCTTCGACATAGTCTCGTTCCGCAGCGGCTATCATGCCCTGCTCGGACGAACCGCGTTTGCAAAATTCAACGCGGTGCCGCATTATGCATACCTCAAGCTCAAGATGCCAGGCCCTCGTGGAGTCATCACGGTCAACGGAAATACTGAACGCTCCCTCCGAACGGAGGAACACACAGCGGCTTTCGCGGCAGAAATACAGAGCAGCCTTTTCAGGCAATTTTCGAGTACGGCCGTTAAACGACCGGACATGGCCAAACGCGCCCGGAGTAACATCTACCAAGACCACCTGGCACGTTCCGAGCACGCGTAGCAATGCGGCCCCAACCCCGGCCCTTGCATGATTGCAAGATCAGCTCTTCGCGTACATCACTACGCTCTGGAGATACCATGGGCATAGGGGGGGGCACGACCACGAGAGGCCCAGAGTGCCGCTTAACCACACCAGGGGCTCCCAAGTGTGTCACTCTTTTTTTTTCTTTTTTTTATTTTTCCACAGGACTCCGTTCACTAGAGGCCCTGTCCGGCAGTAGATCTGCCGAACTCATGATGCAACAGCCAGGGAGGGACAAAGGCTACGATGAACACTCAGGTGGTCTCCATTATGAGCATTAAATTTGTTAAATACACCAGTTCGCAGCCCACCCCTGGAGTTGGACATGTTTAATTAGTCCAATCCCTTGCTTACCGCGCTATTTGTATCGTTCTGCACTCATAGCAGAATTCCTTGAATAAACAATGTAGCACTTTTTGCCTATAATTGCATTCCTTTTTTTACATATATGTTCATTAATGACATATTGCACCCGTATATTTTGGTATGGCAGAATACACCAGGGGCTTGTGTTCCCCGCATTATGGTGTGATAAGTCCGAATACTTTCACAAGTGCGGCACCCCGAACTTATAGCATTATATGCATCGGCTCCGAATCATGTCTTGGGTCAATAGTTGGGTTTGCCCGGCTCCCATGTTTTGGTACCTTACGTTCCGTTCTGTCGGCTACGGTAGCACTGGGAGAACCACTGCGATTGCGCCCCGGTTGAGCTGGGCGAGCGCCTCAGTGGAGAAAGCTAAAACTGACTGTCATGATAAGGCGAGAGACTGGTCGCTGTTCGAGAGGTCTTTTCGAGTCCCTAAAGACTTATGCCGCTTCGAGCGAGGAACCGGCTGTATCCGGCCCAGGCGTGGATAGCGCCCCGAACTCGGTCTTCCGAATACTAGGGGCTTCGCCAAAATTTCAAATTATAGAATTCTATGGCTAAGTGAGAGTGTTCAAGCATCATAAGTCCGGTTGCTTGTTCGTTGTGTTGAGCGCCTCCCTAGATGGACCCAAAAATAGGAACAAGAGTGCTCAAGTTTATCCCGAACACCCCAGCACTCGTGGCTTGGGGGCTGAAGCCGACGACTTGCCATCTCTCAGATTTTATAAACGGCCGCACAGAAGGTAATATTTTAAACCAATAAGTGTTGCTTAGCGCATATGAACAAAGTTTTCATCGCACAGGATAACACATTGCGAGTTTACTCAATAATTACATCTTTGGGGCACTCATCCGCAATCTTGCGGGCGCCCTTCAGGACACTCTTATAGTACATCTCGGGCGTACGATACTCCTTGCCCGCTGGCGGCGCGTCCATGATAAGCCTCTCCGCATCCAGCCTGCCCCAATGCACCTTTGCGCGGGCAAGGGCCCGACGGGCACCTTCAATGCAGGCGGAGCGCTTGATGACTTCCACCCAGGGGCATGCATCCACCAGCCGCCGCACGAGGCCGAAGTAGCTCCCATGCATGGCCTCTCCAGGCCACAACCGGACTATGAGGCCCTTCATGGCCTGCTCGGCTACCTTGTGGAGCTCGACCAGCTGCTTCAGCTGGTCGCTAGGGGGCACCGGATGTCCGGCCTCAGCGTACTGAGACCAGAAGACCTTCTCTGTTGAGCTCCCCTCCTCGGCCCGGTAGAATGCGATGGCATCCGACATGCTGCGAGGCAGATCTGCAAACACCCCTGGAGAGCTCCGAATTCGGGTAAGTAACAGGTAATTTACATTCACATGCTTGCTTTGCATGAAAAATGCCTTACCCGCCGCTATTTTCTTCACCTCCTCAATCTCCTGGAGGGCCTTATGGGCCTCGGCCTTAGCGGCTTTGGCACTTTCAAGAGCCGAGGCAAGCTTGGACTCTCGAGTCTTCGAGTCGCGCTCCAAACTCTCATGCTTTTCCATGAGAGCATGGAGCTCTTGCCGCACCTCCGCCACCCGCGCCTCCTGCTTCTCTCGCTCCGCTCGTTCCGCGGCCGCATTGCGTTCGGCCGCGGACACGGCCTCCTTCAGGGTCGCCACCTCGTTCGTGGCCCCTGCAGTACCCATGTTATCCTTGTTATTTCTATTGCAACCAAAATCCTTTTCTATAAGGTACAAACTTAAAAGTGGTGTTACTCACCTTCTTTGTCCTCGAGCTGCTTCTTGGCAAGGCCGAGCTCTTGCTCGGACCGCTCGAGGTCCTGCTTCAAAGCACTGACCTCCGCAGTCAGTGCGGCAGAGGTCAGCAGCGCAGCCTACAAACCCATATTGACATAATTTTTAGCACTCCTGCGTATATCTCTTTTAGATCCTCAATCCGGTTTTTCTTTTCGAACACCGAACCGAGCATCAGGGGCTACTGTCTATGCGGTATTACATTACATATTTTAAACTTCTTACCTCAAAGCCTGTTAGAAGGCTACTGTAGGCTTCGGTCAGCCCGCTCTTGGCGAGCTGAACCTTCTGAATCACCGCACTCATGATAGTGCGTTGTTCTTCCTCGATGGAAGCGCCGTTGAGCGCCTCCAACAAGTTGTCCGGCGTCTCCAGTTGGGCGGAGGCCGCCGGCGTCACGGTCTTGTCCTTCTTATGAAGGGGCCGCCTGCCGGACTCCGGAACCACTGCGGGTTCCGGCATGGAGTCCGGCACAAAGTCTGGGAGGTTGCCTTGCGGCACCTCCGGAGCCTCCTCCTGATGGGTCCCCTCCTGGGATCCCACCTCGGCATCGTCAGCATCACGAGGGGTGGACGGTCGGAATGGAATCCACGTCCGACGGAGCCAAGGACCCGCTCGATGAAGCGGGAAGATCATCATTGGCCGGACTACAGGCAGTGTGCGGCATTAGAAGGACACTATGTGACACAAAAGATAAATTATAAATCATTCAGGAATCCGGATACTTACGATCTTGCCGGAGGCCTGGCCCTTGAGGGCCACTCTTCGTCGCCAACGTTGGCGTTGGCGGAGCTGTCCGGGGGAAGAGTCCTTCCCCTCTTGGACCCTTCGGCCTCCCCCGTTGGGGAAGCCTTCCTCTTCCTCTCTCCCCCCTCCTGGGGAGAGTCCTCTTTCTCCTCCTCCTCATCTTCGGGGGAGGAGTCCGCCTCGGAGCCATCGGACGATGAGTCCGATACCACCTGGCGCCGGGAACTCCTTCGGGTTCCCGTGGCCTTCTTCTTGGCCTTCTTCTCCAGCACCACATAAAGTGTCGGGACCAGTAGCCTCGTTAAACGGGCGTCCGTTGGGTCTTCGGGAAGGGGAGCCGGACAGTCTACCTATCTGGACGTTCTCTGCCAGTCCTGTTAAAGGCATTGGGAGTTTTAGATCCCACAATAGAGTCAAACTATGAAAGAAATAAATGTCCCATAAAGGATAATATAACTTACCACACCGGCCGGGCGCTTGGTGCTGAATCCGCGATCTTCAGTCGCGGACATGGGGGCTTCTCCGCCCTTGAATAGCACCCTCCAGATGGCTTCGTACGTCGTGTCGAAGAGCCCGCTCAGTTTCCGGTGCTGTGCCGGATTGAACTCCCACAAATTGAAGGCCCGCTGTTGGTAGGGGAGAATCCGGCGGACGAGCATGACCTGGATCACATTGACAAGCCTAAGCTTCTTGTTCACCAAGGTCTGGAGACAGGACTGGAGTCCTGTCAGCTCCTCCGAACTGCCCCATAGCAAGCCCTTCTCTTTCCGGGAGGTGAGCTGCATGGGGATGCCAGATCTGAACTCGGGGGCCGCTGCCCATTTAGGGTCACGCGGCTCGGTGATGTAGAACCACCCCGATTGCCATCCCTTGATGGACTCCACGAAGGCCCCCTCGAGCGAGGTGACGTTGGGCATTTTGCCCACCATGGCACCTCCGCACTCCGCTTGAGCGCCTTTCACCACCTTCGGCTTGACAATGAAGGTCTTGAGCCACAAGCCGAAGTGAGGCCGGATGTAGAGGAAGGCCTCACACACGACGATAAACGCCGAGATGTTGAGGATGAAGTTTGGCGCCAGATCGTGGAAGTCCAGGCTGTAGTAGTACATGAGCCCTCGGACGAAGGGATGAAGTGGGAAGCCCAGTCCGCAGAGGAAGTGGGGAAGGAACACGACCCTCTCATGGGGCCTGGGGGTGGGGATGAACTACCCCTCGTCGGGCAGCCGATGCGCGATTTCACTGGAAAGGTATCCGGTGCCGCGCAGCTTTTCGATGTGCTCCTCCGTAACGGAGGAGGCCAACCACTTGCCTCCCGCTCTGGACATGGCTGGAGAAGGTCGAGGCGAGATGTGCGGACTTGGGCGCTGGAGCTCGAGTGCGCGGAGATGGATAAGCAAAGGAGGAAGAAGGCGTAGGTAAAAGGTGGATCCTTATCCCCTTATATATAGGCGGACGAAGACTATGCGTCCCCACCGGCCTGGTAAAACTCGCTTATCTCCCAAGCGCCACCATCAATGGCGCGGTTGGGTTACCCACGTTCGTATTGATGGGAATGCCGGGATAAGGGGAACACGATCTCTGCTTCGACAAGACGTGCCAAGGAAACCGCTTCGCTAAACGCGCTGAGGTGGTATAATAAAAAACGATTCAAGTAAAGGCTTGGTGGTGGTATGACGTCATGCCACAAAATACGTCAACAGATTGAACTTGTGTACATATTATTCTCTCTACGGTGGAATGTGGAATTTATTTTGCAGAGCCGGACACTATCCTGGTGTTCACAATCTTCTATGAATTATTCGGAGGAGGAACCCGCCTTGCAATGCCAAACAATATGCATGCCGGACTCATCGTCATTGAAGCCTGGTTCAGGGGCTACTGAGGGAGTCCTGGACTAGGGGGTGTCCGGATAGCCGGACTATCATCATCGGCCGGACTCCAAGACTATGAAGATACAAGATTGAAGACTTCGTCCTGTGTCCGGATGGGACTTTCCTTGGCGTGGAAGGCAATCTTGGCGATACGGATATGTAGATCTCCTACCATTGTAACCGACTCTGTGTAACCCTAGCCCTCTCCGGTGTCTATATAAACCGGAGGGTTTTAGTCCGTAGGACACATAACCATTACAACAATCATACCATAGGCTAGCTTCTAGGGTTTAGCCTCCTTGATCTCGTGGTAGATCCACTCTTGTACCACCCATATCATCAATATCAATCAAGCAGGAGTAGGGTTTTACCTCCATCGAGAGGGCCCGAACCTGGGTAAAAACATCGTGTCCCTTGTCTCCTGTTACCATCCGCCTAGACACACAGTTCGGACCCCCTACCCGAGATCCGCCGGTTTTGACACCGACAACTGGCCTAACATATCAGGTGAAATCCATCCAGTATATTTTTATTATATATTGCTTTTTTAGAAGAGCAATAACTCTGGCTTGCAAAGTTATCAAATGCAGGACCCTAAACCTCCATATTGGTGCAAATTTAAAGGCCGTCAGAAAATTGCCGGCTTAAAAAGAAGGATTCCGGTTTAAAATCCGGCTCAAGGGAATGCCATCTCCCACAAAGCTTTGAAGCTCTCAATATCCGGTTTAAAAATTTCCGGTTCAAAAGAATAATCTCTCGCAAGTTCAAGTTCTCAGGAAAAATTAAAGGGACCAAAGAGAGTTTGTTGCACAACATAACTCAAACATGGGCACCCGGCGAGCACAGTCCAGAAATATATCACTTGGGGGCTTCCGGCTTATTATCTAAGCTATGAATTACCCTTTGATCCGGCTTATACACCATTTTTACAAAAAGAAATTGGGGGCTTGTTCCCAAAGTTAAAAGGGGCCAAAGAGAGTGTTGCAAAAGCACAACTCTAACATAGGCACCCATTGAGCACAGCTCAAAATATTGCTCGGGGGCTCTTTGCTTCTATAAGAACAAAGAGTCTATAACCTTGTAATAGGCTATAAAAGCCAGGCTTGGAAGCCAGGTGTATTCACCTAAAACCCCGGGTTATCCTGCCTTTTTAAGTAAGTCACTCCGCCCAGGTAATCCTGGTAAGACCCGTCGAACGTTTGACAAGTCAGTCTTATAAAGATCCTGAACTTGTCATAGTTAAAATGATGATTGGTTAATGTGAGGTCCATCTTATGAGGCTTTGTAAAATGGTTTAACTCAGTGGCGTGGCAGCCCATGAAAAGCCTCAAATTCTCGCATGTTTTTTTTTGAAGTTTATTCTTTTGGTGGTTTATTTTGATGAGGTTTATGTTAATCTGGTGTTTATTGACCCGGTCTGGCTGTTGACTATAAGTTGATTGTACAAACTGACAAGATTGCTGGTGTCTATTAACTCGGCCTGGCTTTGGACTATATGTCACCAGTATGATGATAAATTATTCGGGGTTTATTAACTCGGCCTGGCTTTGGACTATAAGTCGCCAGTATGATGATAAATTATTCGGTGTTTATTAACCTGGCCTGGCTTTGGACTATAAGTCGCCAGTATATATTTGGATTGCGCCATTGGAATCATGCGCTTATAAATCATTGAGTAAATTATTCAAATCTTTAATAGCCAACATGGCTGGATTTTTATTATGGTTATCAATAACCAATATTATGGTTGAGGTTTTCAAAGTTGCTTCAGCGCAATGGATATTATTTTATCAATGGGTATGATATTTTCTACAAAGGAATAGTCCTGAGTTGCTGCAGGCTTACGACCCGGCACTTGGGTGCTACATTATTCAAATTGAGATTACATCAAATGTGCAAGTCCCATGTCACTGCCAGCATGCACCATGGCACTTGGGGGCTAATGCAAGATTACTTTTTATTGACCTTATTGAAGACCCGACTCATCACATTATAATGAGCCGGCCCTTGGGGGCTACCAATTGCTCCTGTCAACAATTCAAGGTACACAAATCTTAATCCATTATATTGAAGGGTCCACTGCTCAGATGTTAAAGCACAAAGCTCTTAACCTTGTGGACGTGGGTTCAAGCCCCATGATGGGTGTTACATCATATGATGTTCTTTTCAAAGAAGTATATATAAAGTCCCAGCTCAATATTATTTTACTGATCCGGCCCTTCGGGGCTACACATCACTGTTCAAGTCTACATGATCATATCTACAAAGTCCCTGCTCATTATTGCATAATGACCCAGCCCTTGGGGGCTACACTTGTTGAAATTTTTATGAGCATAAGGCAATTTCAAGTCCCAGGTTGCTGCAAGCATGACAACCCGGCACTTGGGGGCTACATATAAGGAATACTCAATTATAACTAGTGATTGAGATGAACAACATGGATTTTTTCAAAGTGGTAATATTTATATTGAAGCAAGTCTTAAGTCATCAATTTGCTCTACTTGAGACTTGGGGGCTACAGGTATTATGCATATAAAGTTGGAACGTCTTCAAATTATCAGTTTTGAGCAAATCAGGAAGATCAATTACATGACCCGGTGTCAACAACAATTATGACCCGGCATCGTCTGTTTTATAACCCGGCAATTTTGGTAATGATAAACTGGAAAGTTTTACATCTTCAAGCCGGCTGAAAGTCAGATGAGTATTTCAAGACCAATATTTTTTAAGCCGGTGCTTTGGAAACCGATTCAAGTGGATTTTTTCTTACAATATTTCTCTACAAGAGACCAATGTCAGCAAATTGACTCTGAAGCTGGCTTATTGACCCAGATTTCTCAAGAAAAGTATCTGGATTTTTTGCATTCACAAAAATTTGAACATATCTACTAAAGGAGATTTGTTGTGAGTTCATGGGCATGTATCGAGAAGGAAATGACAAGGACTTAAAGATGATCAGGTGCCGGTTTACAAGAATTTTTAACTCGGGGTACAACTTGTCAAAGTTGTTCTTGTGTTTGTTTTACAGGATCAGTTTAACATGGATAAATCCAAATTAAACTGAGGGCTAATGTCGGGGATATACCCCGCGGTATGAACCGGCCGGAAATATGACCCGGTCGGGCTTGGCGGTTTACTTGAGACCCGGTTGACACTTGATGATTCACTGGCGACCCGCCCTGGCCAGACGGTTTACAAGCAACCTACCTGAACATTATGACTCACTGGTAACCCGGCGGGCGGGATAGACGGATGACAAGGCCCAAGGCTCAGAAGGCCGGTTTATTACAATGGTGGGCCGGTTTAAGAGGAAAGGCATGAGGAATATTTACCTTACAAGGAGTTAAGACCCGGACTTGTATTCGGTTTGTATTAGAAAGTAGACTAATCCTAATAGAACTCCACATGTAACCCACCCCTCTAACTTATATAACGACGGGCAGGGCACCCCAAGAGGGACATGCAAAAAGAAACAATCTCTATGGCTAGACACCAAGAGCCGGCTTACCGGCGACTCCCTCATGATCATAATGAGACCTCGCCACAAACAGCATGTAGGGTTATTACCGGATGATGTTTCTCGGGGCCCGAAGCTGTCTAAATCCTTGTCTTATGTTGCGTCTCATGATTCCACCCAACCCCTCTCAAGCTACCACATAGATGCATTGGCCTCACGACTAAGTCCTCACACTAAGGACATCTGCCGTGACAATTCCACGATAGTGCCCGAGCACTTCCCTCATGGCGCTGGTCAAGTCAGAAGCTCTCTAGATGGGAGCCCCCGAGCGTACCCTGAGGGAGGCGCCGGGCGTGCCTTCCTATGCAGGAGGACACTACTAGGGAAAACCTTATACACAAAACTTTAGCAGTAGCGTGTGTCAAAGAAGCACGCTGGTGCTAAATAGCAGCAGCGAGCTTGCCGAAACCGCGCTGCAGATAGTTTCGTAGCAGTAGCGCGTCTCGCAGAAAACACGTTACTACTAAAATTCTAACGGCTTAGCCGATATGGTACACATAGTACTAGCGATCTACATGGAACCGCGCTACTACTACTTTCTTTGTAGCAGCGCGTTTTGCTCTAAACTCGCTACTACTAAATGATATAAAATTAAGTGAAAAGCAAATAGAAAGGTAATTGAGAATGAAAGAAATTGAAGAAGGTGAAAGGAAAAAAATAAAGTGTGAATAAAAATAAGTGGAAGAGGGAAAAAGGAGAAAGTTGTAGCAGTAGCGTGTATCGCAGAACGCGCTGTAGCTAATGTAGCAGCAGCGTGTTTCTGGGAACGCGCTACTACTACTTCTGACTTAACCACCGCGTTCGTCCTTCCCCACGGCCACTTCCCCCAAATCTCACTACTCCGCTCTCGCCGCCGCCGTCGCCCGTCGGTCGCCGCGCGCTCTCCGCACACCCTCTATGCCGCCCCCGCCCCCGGATTCAATGCCGCCGCCGCCCCCGACCTCAACGCCGCCCCGGACACCGCCCCGGACGCCGCCCCCGACCTCAGCGCCGCCCCGAACGCCGCCCCAAGCCCGACCTCGACGCCGCCTGCCCCTCTCTCACCGCAGGCACCCGATCGAGGTGAGCACGACTGCTCCTCCCCCTCCCCTACCTTTGCCTAGATAGAGTTCTTCAAATTTTAGTTGCATCAAATAGTTAGGGTTCATCTATGGGTGGAAATGAATTGGATACAGATGCGGCTGGGATTTTTTCTTAGGTGACGTTTTCTTAGATGATGAATAAACACTAGTGTAATGCATAATAAAACGAGTAAAATTTGACCTTCTTCTATTTTGTTAGTAAGAACTAGTTAGTAAGAACTAGGTACTAATTAGGTGTTTTTTAGTTAAAGCAATTTTTCCCGCCTCGACGTGGACGATGCCTATCCCGCATCCTCGTCGTCGAGTTGGCGGAGGACGACACCTGCTTGACCAGATCGGCCATGTCCGGGACTGGGCTCCGCCGGGGTGGTACTGGGAGGCGCTGCCTACCGGGGGGCGCAGGTTGGTGAGGAGCCAGCCTGTCGTTGACCTGAACCTTCTTTGGTGGCGGTCGCGTGGGCCAGTGACGATCCAGAGGCTCGAGGACTCCGCGGAGGTGGTGCGTCACCGTGTCAGTGAGGAGGACGCGCACGTCCGTCGCTACTTGTTTGCGTTGGAGCACAGGCCATTCTCCAATACCTGGCAGGTTCTTCGGGGATCTCACTGGAGCTATGATCCCGTGATGGTGCCTTCTCTGTGGGTGTCCACCGCCCGCGTCGATACCCGTCGTGTGCTAGAGTTTTAGTTGTATTAGTGATGTTATATGTATGACACTATTCGTGATGTATTAGTGATAATATTCGACGATGTACTGACGCATGAGATGATCTACTTTTGCTTATTGAATGCATGCTAATTTGAGTCCTATAAGATATTTTGAAATGTATATCTTGTGTTGCTCAATATCCAAGTGGCCGGTCATGTTTGCAGGTTACACCTTCGAGTGGCCTATGTTTTGCCGGAGTGTTGATTCATTTCCATTCCGGCAAATTTCAGGCGCTCGATATGTCCTATTTTGGCAAAGGTCATGCCGGATTTTTCCGTGAATTTTGGCATGACTTGTGCTAGAATATGTAGGAAATATCGAGTGCCCCGGATTTGTGTGTTGAGTATCTTGGTAGTTGTCTTCGATCGATTTTCAATTAATGTTTTAACTATGAACATAGGAAATGTCTGACGACGGGAACGATTTCGGTATTTGCAAATACTGCAAAGACGAGCGTGGCCTGTGCGACGGAATCTTCCTAGATTATGATAGGTGCTTCAGCATCAAGCTGGACGAGAACTTCGAAGTGGATACAGTAAGTCACAACGACAAGTCTTTTTTCGTAATTAAGCATGACATCTGCTTCATTTGCTTCAACTTATATTTTTTTTACTATTCTACTAGCGTATCCCCTGCCATGCAAGAGTTTTTGTATTGGATAAGATAGGTTTCAGTCATAGTATGGAGGAAAAGAAAGTTTACTTGAAGACTGAGCATGGTTATATTTTCCATGTGAAGTTATACAATTCAGATGACTACACCTATTTTGGATGCAAAACATGGCGAGCACTATGCAAGACTTATGCATTTGAGCCTGATATGGTTATCACCTTCGATATTCGTCCGGAAGATGATATTGAAGGTAATACCGACATCTGGGTCAATGTGCAAATGCCTCCAGTTATACCATTATGTAAGTTTCTCAACCATATTTATGTCTTTGATATTGTTTATTCAAAAATAGTTGACAACTAATTTGTATTGTCAGCTTATTTGCGTGCAAGCAAACATGTCCAGCGCTTGGTAGACAGGACCGTATACTGTCCTGGGGCTGAACTCAACTGCGAGGAGCTCAGTCATTATGTTTCATGGCTTGAGGATCTTGATACTGTCAAGACAAATTTTCTTCCTGCATTTATAAATGTTAGTACTGAAAATGTGCGACCAATAGTGTTTGTAATGAACTACGGTCACATCCATTTAGGAAGGATGGTAAGATTTGTACTTTTTGTCCTCATTGCATCTTTTCCATACATTATTTTTGAAGCTAAACTTCATTGCTAAGTATGTTACCATACGATGTTCTTCAACAGGGACTTCCGATGAATGTTGTGCCTTATGGGATCGAGACTAAAGGTATCATGAGTATTATCAACTTACAGCCAAGATATCCAACAGCTTACTTAGTGCATTCAAGATTAGCGACGGATGCTTAATAGTGCAAGACTGGACCAAATATGTGTTGGGGGAGCGCAGAGAAGTACTAGGGAGCAGCAAACAGAGGCGCCTTCCACGATTAGGAGACAGGTTCATCTGCATGCTCCAATTTGATCAAGGAGGAGAGCTACACATGTTTTATGTTCTTTTACCTAAGAGAGAGCAGCAGGAGTGAGTAGCTGGCTAGAAATGAGTTTCAGGATGATGATGTGCTACACTATTACTATGATGATAAAATAGCTAGTGTTGGTGGTAATGACTATGATGATTATTATTAGCTAGTGTTAGTGGTGATTAAATAAATACTGTTGGTGGTAATGACCATGATGATGATTAAATATCTTGTGCTGGCGGATTAGATTCAAGTGGAGGCAACATGTGGTGCACATCGAAAGTACTACTAGTCCAAACTAGATCAAGTTTGGATTAGTAGTATACTTTTGACATGCACCACATATTGCCTCCACTTGAACCTAATCCACCTTCATTTAATACACTGTTATGGATATAATGATGTAAACCTCATAACAGCTGGTATTGTACCAATATTTGTATGATGGCGCATAAATACACTAAAAATAAAAATAAAAAAATAAAAATACTAGTAGCGATGGAAAGAAAACACGCTGCAAGTAGATACCTTAGCAGTAGCGCGGTAGTGAACAAGCGCTGCAGCTATTTGTCCTAGCAGTAGCGCGTGATGGCACGCGTTACTGCTAAGCAATAGTTGTAGCGCCTTATTAGTAGCGCGGCCACCCGCGCTACTAGTGGGCACAAAACACACGCTACTGCTAGGGTTTTCCCTAGTAGTGGGAAGGCATGCCCCGGCGACAGGCGTGGCGCCCGAGGTGTCGCATGCGGGTGCCTTCTTCGCGTCGGGACGGTTCTTGGGGAGGAGATTGTCAGATTTCAGGTTTTGCAAACCCTTGAGAGGTTCGAACTCTGGGGTGCGTGTGGAAATGTCAACCTACCCAGCCTACCAACTCGCAAACCTCACAGCCTAGCACGTCAAGCTCAAAGGGAAAGGAAGACACGGCAGTTTATCCTGGTTCGGGCCACCTTGCGGTGTAATACCCTACTCCAGCCTTGTGGTGGATTGCCTCGAGTGGCTGAGGATGAACTAGTACAGTGGTTGAATAGCCTCAGGAGGTGAGGTGTTCTTGAGCTTAAGTGAGTTGGTGAGGTGGTGAGGGCGGAATGGATTCGAGGGATCGGATCCCTCTCTATGGTGGTGTCTAGGTCCTATTTATAGTGGCCTTGGTCCTCTTCACAAATGTAGGCGGGAAGGGATCCCACAATGACCAAATTTGAAGGGAGACAATAAGTACGCCCTATCCTGACTAAAGTGGTCTTCACCTGCAAAAGCCTCTGGTTGTGACGTTGCGGTGGGCTCGGCGATGACCTCCGTCCTGCCATCCTGGCGGTCTTGGTCTTGCTGCACCAGAATGGAAACCTTGGTTGATTCCTCGAGACTCTGCGCCTGTTGCTTGCCTCCTTTGCACCGGAAACTGGTACACTGCGCTCGCTGGCGCCTTCCTGCCCTTGGTCGTCATGGCTCACGTTAGCTGAGCCTCGCGAGGTGTACCTTACATAGAAATCTCCGCTCCTCGGGAGCTAGCCTGGGGAGGCCGATCCCCTTGGAGGTCTTGGCGTCGTCCGCCTCGCGAGGGTCTTGAGCTGTTGATGTTGTAGCTGGGTCGTACCAGGCCGTCAGTGGATCCATGCCATGGGCCATAGGTAGGCAAGTCTAGGTACCCCCGTATCCAGAATGCCGACAGTAGCCCCCGGGCCCAAGGCGCGCTGACCTTGGCTTCCAAGCAAAACCTAAGGGTAGGTGTAGAACACCACGGGCCCTAACCGCATGCGGCCTTGGACGACATGTGGCGATTGATGGGACATGGGCGTCTCCACTTCCCCATGTTGCCTTGAAATCTGTCCGACTTGACGAGTCGATGCTGCATGCATAAGAACATCATTATGCGAGGTCATGGAGGCCGGCGGTTGGCCTTCCTCTGGCTATAAATGAGGGAAGGGGCAGAGCCCCCCTCTCTCGTCACTTTTTTCATCTTCGCTGCTCGTCCCCTCTTCTTCTCCACCTTGAAGTAGCATCCATGGCGTCGAGAAGGACGTTCTTGGCTGCTGAGAAGGGGAAGGCTCCTAAGGAGGGACTAGCTTCTCCGCCACCCAAGAGGGGTCGCGGTCGTCCTCGCAAGCATGTCACAAACCCTGGCGGCGGCCCCCAGGGGGCACGGGCGTGCATCTCCCTTGGCGCCCGTGGTGGTGCTTCTTCTTGCGGCGGGGGCCACCGGCCACGGGGCAGCCGCCGCGATGAGGGGAGGCGCGCTATGGTCACTCGCCCTCCTCAACCGTGCTTGTCCTTGATGGATGTGCTCCCAGAGTTCCTGGCGTGGTCGGAGAGGCCCGTTGGCTCCTTGTTCCGGCTTCCGCGCTTCTTCACATGTGAGCTGGCGACCTCGAGGCTTGACAGCCTCTGGCTGCAGGCTGACGGCTGCTGCTGCAGGGCCTCGTGGGTGGGGATCGAGGTCACCGCCATGGGCAGCGTGGTCCAGCCCCATGGCTGGCAGGCGTTTGCCTGCGCACGTGGCCTGAGTGGTAGGTGCACCCTCCACTTCAAGTACGACGGCCTGGCGACCCTTTTCGTGAGGGTGTTCAGGGAGGACGGCCTCCACACGGGGTGCTGCCCAGAAGACGACAACGACGATGAGCTTGGCCTTGACGTCGGCCGTGCCGGTGGCGGGGGTGAGCTTGGCCTTGACGACGTCCACACCTTTTAACATCCCAGTTTTCAATTTGGATGTTATTCATAGATCATTCATATGCATCCATGATTTATGCATTTTTGTTGCATTTGTTTTAGTTGCAATTTTGATCAAAGAGACCTTAAGAAACTCAAGGACCAATTTGAGAGAGTTGGGGGTTTCACAAAAAAAGTCCAATTTTGATTTATCAAAATTTGGTAAATTGGATCAAATTGTTTTTCAAAATTCTTTTCCAATTATTTTAAAATAAAGAGAGAAGATAAAAGGACTTCTTCAAAATTAGCAAAGAAATATTGGAGATTGAATTTTGAATTTTTGGATATTTTATTTGATTTTTATTCACAAGTTTATTTATTTATTTGCGGAGTAATTAGTACTATAATGTTTGTTTTTAGTTTAGGCATTTAGGCCCAGAAAAATGTTCACTAGGTCATTAATAAGGCCATATTAATATGTGAATTTTTCTGGTATTTTTAGGATTTTATTTATTTTAGTTTTGCGTGTTTTTGTCTCTGGAAAATTATTTTTTAAAAGAAAACTTCTTCCCGCCGGACCGGGCCGGCCCAGCGCCCGCCAGGCCAAGGCCCGGCCCAGCTCGCCCGCCCGACTGACTCCCTCCTGGAGTCCAGCCGGAGCACGCCTCGCCGCCACCGCCACGGACTGCGGGTTGGACTCCACCACCCCGCCACCTTTGCCCCCTCCCGAAGCCGCCCGACACCCCCCGGTCCCCTTAAATAGCGGCCACCCCGGCCCCCTCCTCACCTCGAGCCGCCGCCGCAGCCGCACATCACCACCGTCACCGCTGTCGCACCTCGTCGCCGTCTGCCGACGCCGCTAGCCGACACCGACGCCGCCTCCCTGCCCGCAGCCGACGCCGTCTTCTCCGTCGCCGCTACCGCTGGTAGTCGCCGATGGATTAGATCTTATTTTCTATTTTTTCTGAACATTCTATTTAGCGAGCGTTCACTCGTTAGACTCTGGTAGAGAACGGTTTCACTCCGTTAGGTTCTGTAGCGAACGTTCGTTTGATAGATTTTTCTTTTTATTTTAGTTTTCTGCCAGGGACCTATTCGTAGATTTTTTTTTAAATTACAGATTAGTCCCTATGTTTCAAACTAGCACAACTTTTTGCTCGTTTGTCCAAATTCGACGAAACAAACGCCAAAATCTTCAGAGCAATCTCATATATCTCGTAAACCAACTCAAACATGTTTTTGATAATTTAAAATTTGAGTTTAGTTCAGATTTGAATTTGATCTTGTTTTGTTCGTATCTTGAGTTTCGTAGCTCCGTTTTACTTGATTCTTTTTGCAAATCGTAGCTAATCACATGTACCTTCTATTAAGATCTAGTTCACATAAATATGGTACTGTTAAAAATTCTTTTCTGTTTAGATTCATTATTTGCTTGTTTTTGAGTTTTCTGGATCTTTTCTTTGATTTCTCTTTGCATCTTTTGCTTGAGTGCTTATGTATGCTATTGTTTGTTTACGATAGATTTTCCAGAGTGCGAAGCTTGTTACTACGAATCCCTAGAGTTTTCCAATTGTTGGCAAGGCAAGTTACACTCTGATCATACTCTTGAATACCCAGTTTTTACTATCCATTAGTTTTACCTCTCCAAGATTTGCATGAGTAGGATTGGGAACATGTGGTTTGGTCGTAGTTCATGAGGTAGGAACCTATTACCTTTGATCACCCCGAGAACATATGGTATGCTCATTCATTGCTTAGCCATGCTCGTACACGGGGATTGGTTCGTGAGATTCATAAATGTTGTGAGAGATAATAATTTTTGGACAACATTAAGGTGGCAACTTTAATACACAACTGGGTGGATTGTTTGGGGCACCTGGACAAACTAGTGCTTGCCCATGGGAATCCCGGAGTACCCGTGTGATTACCCTCAGTCCGCCACCTAGGCTCAAAGGGATCATATGATATTTCATGCCTAGAAACTTCCGTGTATATCCACAAGCCATTATGGGCTCTGGCATAGTTGAGTAAGTTATGTGACCTCTTTCAGTGGTGGACTAGTAGATCTAGGGGAAAGTAGGTGTACCAGCCTACCCAGAGTAAAGATTTAATGCTTCAGAAAGACTATGTCTCGATCTTCCGATCATGGATGCGGTCGAGTCTTGTGGGGAAAAGTGCACAAACCTCTGCAAAGTGTACAAACTAATCTTGGTTAGCCATGTCCCCGGTTATGGACAATTTGAGTATCTGGAAGTGAATATTTTGTTGATCTCATCACTATTTAATTAATGTATTGGGTTTATTGATTTTAGTTGGATAATTATGGGATTGAGTTGGAGGAACCTTCTCAATACTGGCATAAATTTGGTAGTGAATAAAAATTATTCCTTTGTTGTAGGGAAAACTTAGCTTTATGCAAAATTTAAACTTAGAGCCTCCACCAGCCAAATATGCATGTAGATATAGTTGCTTTCATTCATTTGCGCTATAGTGTGACTCTGCCAGCATATTCCATGTGCTGACCTACACGGCTGCAATGTCTCATGTTGCAGAGTTTATCGACGAAGAATAAGGTGCGCTAGGTCGTTGTCATGCACTCAGTTATGTAATGGAGTTGATGGAGTCATTTATCTATCAAGCTTTCGCAGTTACTTTACTTATGATGGCCTTCAGCCATATTATTTTTGTAATAAATACTCTTTATGAGGACCTCGATGTAATAAGTGTGTGACTGAACTCTGTTATAATTTCTCGAGTACTGTGTGTCAGCATACCGATCCAGGGATGACACTTAAGCACAAAGACTTCGATCCATTGGGATCGGGTCGCTACAAGATGGTATCAGAGCACATGTTGACTGTCGGACGCGACCACTAGGAAAACCCACAGATACTCTCCTCTAATCATTTCTAATCCTCCTCTATTTCTACTCTATAGATGTCGGACCCCAGGAACAAGTTCACTCGGCTGAATGACGACACCGCTTTCGGATGCCACTTGAAGGAAGTCACGAAGTACCTAAACATTTGACTACCATGTTTCACCGGAACCTTCACTGCAACTTTACTAGAAGAGGAGCACTGGAGGATCAAAGTTCGTGTACCTGGAAGGACTTTTGCACCAACTATCGAGCCCATTGAGTTTACCTTGGATGCACCAACTTGGAGCTTAGGAAAGAGCATGGCAGCCCACATCACCTTTGGACGCATTTGTGAGGTTTACCACAAGGAACTTGAAAACACTGTCTGTCAGATATGTGGATGCCGGGATGAGCAATGGGATATGACTCGCACCCGGAAGGATGGATCTATTGCAACGTACATTTAGGAGATGGATCAACATATTCATCGATATGAGAACCAGATGTGTGCTATCATGAAGAAGACCAAGAAGGTGATGACCAGGAATATCGAGCTATAAGAGGAAGTTAAGTCAACCCGCAATAGATATGAAGAGGAAATTGCTGCGCTACTGGAGAAGAATGAAGATCTGAAGGGGAGGCTAGGAATACCCGAGGTGAAATAAGAACGTGAAGTGCATATTCATGAAGACGACTACATCATACTAGATGACACAGACACAGACATGATGGAGATGAAGATAGTGACGAGGATGAAGATAGTGAAGATGATGCTAGAGATCATGATTATGAGCCCATGGAGTCTTTCACCGATCAAAACTTCTAGACGACCACCCTGTTACTAGTAGAATTCTTCCAAGTAGTTAGAATCGATCGTTTTGTAACAGTAGTAGATCGTCTGTGTGAACCTTGTTTGATGTTGAGTGGTGTGAATTGAATGTATTTGCCTCATATGCATATGGGTAGTGAAATCGCTCATAGACCTTAGTCTATTCTGTTTTCTCACCCCTCAACTCCAAAAAAAATACACTTCCGTGATGATACGTGTTTGTCACAGTAGGTCGCGTTTTTTGTCATGCATGTACATCCATGACAAATTTATGACAGAATCAAGATAGTCATACCTGTGCTGTCGTAGAAGTGTTCCATGACATTACCCAAATTATCATCACGGAAGTGTCCACTTCCATGACGATAAATCGCGCGTCACAGAACTGCTTTCGTCAAGGGTGACCAACACGTGGCATCCACCGTAATGGAACGCCGTTAAGCTATCGGGTCGGGTTTTGGATCCGATAACTCGTTAAAAGCCCCGACCAATGGGGATTTTCCACGTGTAAAATCATCATTGTGAAAGTGCATTATGTTGACTAGAGGGGGGGTGAATAGGCGATTTTTATGAATTCTTCACTGAGGAATTTGCTGGTGAGGAAATTCCTTAGCGAAGAACTACTTGCAGCGGAATAAGTACTCAGAAGTAAGCATAACAGAATACAAGCATGGTCATCATGATGAAATGAAGACAAGCACAGAGTACAGAAAGCGTAATCACAGGATAACACAAGATGAAGACAAACAGACTGAAGAAATTGAACTGAGGAATTTGAGAAAGTCTTCAGTCAAAGTCTTCAAGCACAGATATGAACAAACACTCAACACAGTAATGAGGAAATGAAAGGGTTGAGGAGATAGAACCAGTTAGTTGGTGAAGACAATGATTTGGTAAACCAGTTCCAACTGTTGTCTCAGTTGTACGTCTGGTTGGAGCGGCTGAGTATTTAAACTCGAGGACACGCAGTCCCGGATACCCAGTCACTGAGCCGCAACTCAGGACACCCAGTCCTCACCGTATTCTCCTTGAACTAAGACCACGCAGGCCTCGTCCAATCACTCATGGTAAGTCTTCAGGTGACTTCCAAACCTTCACAGACTTGGTCACTCGGCGATCCACAATTCCTCCTGGATGCTCTAGACCTTGACGCCTAACCGTCTGGAAGAAGCACAGTCTTCAAAGGTAACAAGCGTCGGATCCACGCAGGATCAATTTCTTCAGTGATGCTCAATCACTTTGGGTTTGTGGGGGTTTGGTTTTGGGATTTCCTCACTTGATGATTTTCGCTCAAAGTCCTCGGAGGATGGGTTGCTCTCAAATGACAAGTGTCAAGTTCTCTCGGAGCAGCCAACCAGCTAGTGGTTGTAGGGGGCGGCTATTTATAGCCTAGGGAGCAGCTCAACATGATAAGACATAAATGCCCTTCAATGATATGACCGTTAGGTGGATAAGATATTTTGGGACAGCCGGCGCGCAGCACAGCAACGGTCGGAAATTTGACTCTCAAATTCCTCAGGGCTATCATGTTCCTCACTGTGTAGGCAATTCGTACTGGCGAATTCCTAACTCCTCAGTCAGAGCAAAGTCATCAGTGACCAGAAGAACTGCGTCTCTGTCACTGAAGAAATTGACTGAACTGTATGAGATTTCCAATGGCTTCACTCGAAGGGATTGGTAGGTGTAGGATTTTGAGTTGAGCATCACATGGAAATTTTTCCTTAGTATTTCCTCGACCCCCTTTAACAGTACGGTGTTTCCTATGACTCAAGAAAGAGAAAATGAAACTACAAAAACAAAAGTCTTCACGCTTCATGTTCCTCAAATGAATACCAAGTCTTCAAGGTCACACCAATTTCTTCACTTTCAAAGTCTTCAGAAAGTCTTCAGAATATCAAAGTCTTCAGTCGAAGAACTTCATTTTTAGGGGTCGACTTTCTCTGTAAATATCATACTCCTCATAGACTTATAGACCTGTGTACACTCACAAACGCATTAGTCCCTTAACCTATAAGTCTTCAATACACCAAAATCACTAAGGGGCACTAGATGCACTTACAATCTCCCCCTTTTTGGTGATTGATGACAACATAGGTTAAGTTTTCAACGGGGATAAACATATGAAGTGTAAATACTGATATTGAGGAATTTGATTGCAAGATATAGAAGAACTCCCCCTGAAGATGTGCATAGTGAGGAATTTGCGTTTGAGGCAATGCACATTTAAAGAGTTGAATCATGGAGAACTCCCCCTATATCTTGTAATTCATACACGCATTTGATATATATAATATGAAGAATTGGAAATGCACGATGAAATATGGTGCCTGACGAAATTCAGCATGCGTGCAATAATATTAATGAGGAATAAACATGCCGAAAGCATCAAAAGTATCGGAGCATAGTGCAACAAAAGTATCAGAGCACCATCCAAAAGTATCAGAGCACCATCGGGTTTAAGATTACAACTCGATCCAATAAAAGTTTCGGAAGAACGAGAGTTGTAACTTAACAAAACGCCCATAATATAAACCCGCTTGAAGACTAACTCAGATTTCTCCCCCTTTGTCATCGAATGACCAAAAGGATTGAAACTGAGGACTAACGCCCCTGAAGAATTTCAAGTTGATGGAGGAGCGCCAGTGTTGTCGGGGTTGGTTCTTATAGGAGGGCCTGCCGCAGTGTCGTCCAAATCTTCATACTCATCAGTTTCACGCGATGAAGAATAAGAGCTGGCCACCAGATCAGGAACTTTGACCCTCTTGAATTTCTTCGGAGGAGGTGCAAACCAGTCAAATGCTTCCTTGAGACCCATAGTCTTCAGTTCTTCCGCACTATATACATGAGTGAGGACAGCCCAGGTGCGGTTGAGGGTTTCATGAAGGTGATAATGGTTTTTCTTCACTGCATTATGTGTTGAGGTCATATTGTGAAGAACGGCAGCAAACTGACGCTTTACCCATTTGTGATTGCGATCAACCTTCTGATGAAGACTGAGGAGTAACTCACGGTCAGTCATCACCCTGGGTGCTGTGGCTTGAGGATTTTGCTTGGCTGAGGTATTTGCGGCAGTGTCATGTGTGGCACAGTCGTCATTGGTAGAGTAAGATGTAGCCAGACGAAATTGACCATCCAATGGACGAATGCCTTCATCGATCACAGCAGCTGCCTTGCCTTTATCATTGGATGATGAAACTGGCCGCTTGAGGACTTCAATGGGAGGCAAGTAGCTACCATGGTTTAGAGTGTCAGCTTTGTAATTCAGTGAAGATCTTGCCTTTATGAATCTCATAATCCAAGGCGCATAGGGCTTCAGCTCGAAAGGTGACATAGCAACATTTGCCAGAGTCCTCATGAAGAAATCATGGAAGTTGACGGGAACGCCATGAATGATGTTGAAAAGCATGTTCTTCATGATTCCAACGACATCTTCATCATTTGAGTCGTGGCCTTTGATAGGACTCGTTGTCTTCGTCAGGATGCGATAGACAGTCTAAGGCACATAAAGCAATTCCTTGACGAGGAATTTGGTTCGTGGGGCCTGCCCAGGCTTCAAAGGCTTCATGAGCACTTGCATATAATGATTTGTCAGTTCAGGGTCATTGTAGATGCAACATGCACTGTCATGGGGAGGATCGAGAGGAAGGGCACTAAGCAATTCAGTTGCCGGTGCCTTGTAGTGAGTGTTTTCGGTCATCCAATCCAACACCCATGAATTGACGTCTTCAGCGTTTCCAGTGATATGCAGTGTTGCGTAGAACTGAAGAATGAGTTCTTCATTCCAATCGCATATGTCAGTGCAGAAATTCAGTAATCCTGCATCATGAATAACACTGAGGACTGGCTCAAAGCATGGCAGAGATTCCATATCCACGTGAGGAATATGTTCATGATCGAAGATTTTGTCTTTGTCAAACAGCACTGAGGAATAGAAGTTGGCTAGACTGGCAGTCCAGAAACGCCTCTTCCTTATGCGAGCAGAGTCATATGGGTTGTAGTCAGTGAAGAACACATGCTCGGAAAAGAAGTCTTCAGCCTTGAACTTCTGTTTGCTTGAGAACGGATTCTTTGGCTTCGGCAGAGGAATGTCAGTGATTTGCAGTACCACTTCAGGAATCGCGAGCTCAGGTTCTTCAGGCTAAGGAATTTCAGGTTCCTCATGTGCAATCTGTGGATCAGTAGCAGCAGGTTCTTCAGCACTAGTGGCTGGAATTTCTTCATGAACAGAGGAAGTGGGATGAGTTTCTTCAGAGCCCATTTGAACTGTTGTTGCCGGGGACTGAGGAATCTGTTGAATAGGAGTGAAGAGAGGAGTATTGGGATGCTGACTTTCCTAGAAGTCATCGTTCATCACAGGTGTGGTGCATCCAATATCCACATCTTCATCTTCAATTTCCTCAACACCAGCCTCTTCAGCTGTGAACTGAGGCATAGGTGAGGAATTGACTGTCGTTGAAGGGAAGGTATCCACTTCAATTTCTTCATCAATCTGCTCTGACGAAGCAGCAGAATGATTTTCTTCATCAGATCCGCTTGGAATCTTGTAGTCTTCTCCAAAAGGAACAATTTCCTTTGATGACATGGAGGAAATCGGAAAAGCATCAATTGGATGTTCAAGTGAGCTGGTCATTGGCTTCATTTTCTTCGCAGCCGAAGAATTTGACGCAGCTGATGCCTTCCTTTTCTTCACTGCAGCTCGCTCTGCAGCCTTGGTCTTCTTCACTTCATAGGCAGAAGGAAGAATTGGAGTTGGTGTAGGTGCGGGAGGAGCTGAGGAATCTGGTTGATTTTCTTCAGGTGCAACTGATGCAGTTGCCCTGATCTCTTCAGTTTCTTCAGGCGCACCACTACTGGATGCCCTGGCAATTTCTTCAGCGGCTGAAATGGAGTCATCAGCCCTGGAACTTACATTTTCTTCAGCAGGCTGAAGGTCATCAGCGGTGCTGGCATGTTCTTCAGCAGGCTGAGCAGAGTCTGCAGCTTGAGGATTTTCTTGTTGCGATGGGGCTGCTACAGTTGTCATTTTATTCGTCAGGTAGACGAATCTCACTTTGGCTCCTTGCCAATCAGCATAGTATGCATCAAAGTCTTTGCTGAGGGCTTGGATTTCAGACTAAGCCTGGAGAAGTTCCTCAGGTGTCATTCTAACAACATTCTTCTTCAGGAGCTTCTCCTTCCTGTATTGAGCCTTCTTGATCTCTCTGGCCTTTTCAAACTTCCATTTCTCTTGAGTGATGAAATGGGTCAGCATGTGACTTTGACCAGGAGTCAGTTGAAAAACAGGCATAGGGGTGTTTGGATCCTTGTGCCAGAGGTCATATGCGTTCTCAAAAGGTTTTTTGAAAAGACAAGTTTTGAGGAATTTGACCAGTTGAGCCTTGAGGAATTTCACTAAGCATTATTGTCTTAGGTTCTAGAGTTGTACAGATCGAAAATCCACACAATTGAGGAATCTTGAATAAAATGAGTGCTTAGAGAGATGGATCAAGAGCATACAGTGTGTGAGGTGTTCAGATGTGTGAAGATTTGAAGAATAAAACACCTTTGAAGATTTTTAGGAAAACTTGAGAATCAAAGTGAGTAATAAAAGTAACTTTTAATTACCCGAATTGAAGAACACGACGAACTGAGATGAACAGCAGTGAAGTTCGTCAAGTTAGATCTCCCACGCCGTAACTTGGCAGAGGGAGACAGCTACGGCGGCGGCAGAGTGAAGATTTCCGCAACCGGCGCGAGTACGACGGCGACGAGGTCGAGGCAGCGAAGCTCTTCCTCACCGGCGACGATGGAGTAGCGGCGGCGCTAGGGTTTGAGGGGCTCGAGCGAGAGAGAGCGCGGTCGAGCGGAGTAAATGAAGTGAGGAAGGGGAGAGGGGTATTTATAGCCACGGTGAAAAACTGTTCGCCCGAAGATTTTGGGACGAACATGCCCCTGCCCTTTCTCCTTCACGCGACATGTGTCACCCACGTACTGTGCAGATGAGATCGTGTAAGATCGTGGGTGACTATAATAATGCATCGTGGGATGCGGAACGGTTTGAGCGACAAAACCAAAAATATGGATAAGATTTGTTTTAAAGTTTCGTTCGCAATTTCTTCAGCTGACAAGGACACAGTGAAGATTTTGAACGAGTTTCAATTAGAACGCACATGAAGAATTTGTGAATAGATTGGGTTGAGTATAGCATAGAGGGGGAAGGGTCCGATCACATTCACTTAGCAGAAAACGCAACTTGAAGAAATAGCCATAAGTGAATGCTGTAGGGGACATAAACTCATATATATATATATATATATATATATATATATATATATATATATATATATATATATATATATATATATATATATATATATATAACTAATGAAGAAAAATGATGGAAACAGTGAAGATTTTGCAAAGTTGAAGAATTTGAAAAACTGAAGAATTTCAAAAACTGAGGAAAAACTCAAATTGAAGATTTTCAACTTTTTGTGGTGGCGTGGCCCACCGTATAAGAATGATGATTTCAGACACCGCGTACAATTGTCGTAGGGTTCTGAGAATCAATTTCTTCATTAATTTCTTCACACTTAGAGTGTTATTCTTCATTGATTGAAGAAAAACGTTTCTTCATGTGTTGCACACATAAGTCATCAATTTTGCATGAGTGTTAGGATGTGTGTCCTTTTCAAAGAACATTCGAAGACTCTAAGATATTTAGCTCACACCGCAACTTGCTAAATCTCTTCTCATCCAAGGGCTTAGTGAAGATATCAGCTAGCTGTTCTTCAGTCTTCACATGCTCGATGGAGATGTCGCCCTTCAACACATGATCACGAAGAAAATGATGACGAATCTGAATGTGCTTTGTCTTCGAGTGTTGAACTGGGTTGTGTGCAATCTTGATGGCACTCTCATTGTCGCAGAGGAGAGGCACATTCTTCATGTTGATGCCATAGTCCTTGAGGGTTTGCTTCATCCAAAGCAGTTGAGCACAGCAAGAGCCAGCAGCAATGTATTCAGCTTCAGCAGTTGACAGTGATACGCAGTTCTGTTTCTTCGAGGACCAACAGACTAAAGATCGTCCGAGGAAATGACAAGTGCCAGATGTTGACTTGCGGTCCACACAATCACCAGCATAGTCAGAGTCAGAATATCCAATGAGATCAAAAACAGAGCCCTTGGGGTACCATAATCCTAGTGTTGGTGTGTGAGCTAGATATCGAAGAATATGCTTCACAGCCTTATGGTGTGATTCCTTCGGTGCAGCTTGAAATCGGGCACACATGCAAACACTAAGCATTATATCTGGCCTAGATGCACATAAGTACAATAAAGAACCAATCATGGAGCGGTATACCTTGTGATCGAAGTCAATACCATTTTCATCAGTGCATAGATGGCCATTTGTGGGCATAGGAATTTTGACGCCTTTGCAATCTTGCATGCCGAATTTCCTCAGTACATCTTTGAGGTATTTCTCCTGAGATATGAATATGCCATTGCGCTGCTGACGAATTTGAAGGCCTAAGAAGAATTTCAACTCTCCCATCATAGACATTTGATATTCTTCACTCATCATATAGGCAAATTCATCACTATAACGTTGGTCGGTACAGCCAAAGATAATATCATCAACATATATTTGGCACACAAACAGTTCACCATCATAAGATTTAGTAAAGAGAGTAGGGTCGAGTGAACCGGGTGTGAAGCCATTCTTCACAAAGAATTCCTTCAATGTATCATACCACGCCCGAGGGGCTTGCTTGAGGCCATAGAGGGCCTTATTAAGTCTGAAGACTTTGTCAGGATTCTTTGGATCTTCAAAACCTGGGGGTTGAGCAACATATACTTCTTCCTCAAGCTTACCATTGAGGAATGCACTTTTCACATCCATTTGATATAAAATGATATCATGATGATTAGCATAAGCAAGTAATATGCGAATAGCCTCAAGTCTAGCAATAGGTGCAAAAGTTTCATCGAAATCAATTCTTTCAACCTGTGTGTAGCCTTGAGCTACTAGTCGTGCCTTATCCCTCACCACAATGCCATTTTCATCTTGCTTGTTGCGGTAGATCCACTTTGTGCCAATGATATTATGCTTGCGAGGATCTGGGCGATTGACCAATTCCCAGACATTGTTAAGCTCGAATTGATGTAATTCTTCTTGCATAGCCTGAATCCACTCCGGCTCCAGAAATGCTTCATCTACCTTAGTGGGCTCTGTGATAGAGACAAAAGCATAGTGCCCACAAAATTTAGATAAATGTGAAGCTTTTGAGCGTGTGAAAGGACCTGGTGCGCTAATGCCATCGATGATCTTCTCCACTTGCACTTCTTTTGCAACGCGAGGATGAGCTGGTTGTCGCTGAGGAATTTGATCAGCATTTTCTTCAGCACCATTTTCCTCATCATGTTCTTCAGGTGCATCAGCTCGACGTTCTTCATGAATTGGAGTGAATTCTTCAGCAGATTCTTCAGTAGGAATGACGTCCTCAGTTGCCTTGAACTTGATAGAATCCTCAGGTGCTGGTTCATCTAACACAGAAGGTAGGTGCTCTCTTTGCGAGCCATTAGTTTCATCGAACCGCACATCTACAGTGTCAACAATCTTGTGAAGAACAATGTTGAAGACTCTGTAGGTGTGCGAGTCCTTTCCGTAACCAAGCATAAAACCCTCATGCGCTTTTGGTGCAAATTTAGAGTTGTGGTGAGGATCTCTAATCCAACATTTAGCACCGAAGACTTTGAAATAACTCACATTGGGTTTCTTGTCAGTGAGGAGTTCATAGGCCGTCTTCTTGAAGAATTTGTGAAGATATACTCTGTTGATGATGTGGCATGCAGTATCAATTGCATCAATCCAAAAACGCTGAAGCGTTTTGTATTCATCAAGCATGGTGTGAGCCATCTCAACAAGAGTTCTGTTCTTGCGCTCCACGACGCCATTTTGCTGAGGAGTATAGGGAGCAGATAACTCATGAGTAATACCAAGTTCATCAAGACAGGCATCAAGACCGGAATTCTTGAACTCAGTTCCATTGTCACTTCTGATGTGCTTGATCTTCACACCAAAGTTGGTTGAAGCCCTCGAGGAAAATCGTTTGAAGACTTCCTGCACTTCATGTTTGTAAGTAACAATGTGTACCCATGTAGATCGAGAATAATCATCAACAATGACAAAACCATATAGAGATGCATCATTAGTGACTGCTGAGTAATGATTAGGTCTGAAAAGGTCCATGTGAAGCAATTTGAATGGACGGGTAGTGGTCATGATAGTCTTTGCTGGATGCTTGGCCTTGGTCATTTTTCCAGCTTCACAGGCTCCGCATAAGTGATCCTTGAGGAATTTGACATTCTCAATGCCAATGACATGCTTCTTCTTCGCAAGCGTGTGCAAATTCTTCATGCCTGCGTGACCAAGTCGTCGATGCCATAGCCAGCCTTCTGAAGCTTTTGCAAGTAGACACACGGCTGGTTGTGGTCCAGTAGAGAAATCAACAATATACAGATCTCCTCTCCTAAAGCCTTCGAAGACTTTGGAATTGTCAGCTTCCATAATCACAACACAGCGATACTTGCCAAAGACAACAACCATATCAAGATCACAAAGCATTGAGACTGACATTAGATTGTATCCTAAGGACTCAACAAGCATGACTTTGTCCATGTGTTTATCCTTAGAGATTGCAACCTTACCAAGACCCAATACCTGACTTTTGCCTTTGTCACCAAAGATGATATGCTTCAGAGGTGACGGTGATAAGGGAGCATCCATCAATAGATTCTTGTCACCAGTCATGTGATTCGTACATCCACTATCGAGGACCCATTCAGTAGTTTCTGGTTGATCATCCTGCAGATGAATTAGTGTAGCTTACAATCTCATATGCTTCATCAGTGAAGAATATGATATCAAGTTCATCAGATGAATTTCATCAAGCAGTAAACAGATATAGCAGTATGAGGACGTGTGAAATGAATGTTCATTTCATCATGATTCGCCTGCGTCCTTTCAGGCAGTTTTGTCAGGTCCCCAGCAAATTCTTCAGACGTTAAAGCACGTCTGGAGACCTAACCCTGCAGAAGAGATTAGTTCTTTTTCTTCACCACCCACATCTGGAGGGGTGGCAAAGAATTCATCACTCTGCGAGCACCATATGAGAATGGTGGCAAAGATGCCAAACCATTTCGTTTCACATAAGAGGGGTTAGGGTAAGCATATGAATAAGCAGAGAAATTCTTCGAGGACTTATGAACATAATGGTTTGAAGAATAATGCACATATTCATAGCCCTTAGCTCTACCCTGCGAGACAGAGTTGTTAGCACGATGATAGTCATATGAGGACTTTGATCCTTTTGAGGAATTTGATCCATATGAGGAATTTGGTCCGTATGAGGACTTGGATCCATATGAAGAATTTGGTCCATATGAAGAATTTGATCTGGGGTTCCTGTTCTTCACTGGTGGTGTCATGAGGACATTCACCTGAAGACTTTCAACATAACTTTTGGGAACCCAGATTTTCTTCATAGGGGAACCGTTCCTGCAGTTAGTGCCAACATACCTAGCAAATACTTCACCATTCTGATTTTTGAACAGTTTATAGTTAGAGTCAAATGACTCATCAGAAGAATGAGGAGATTCACATGTAAAGCCAGATAAGTTAGATGGATCAACTGGAGGTCCCTTTGCAGCAACCCATGAGGTTTTGGGGTACTGCTCAGGCTTCCAATATGTTCCATCAGCATTGAGTTTCCTCTCAAAGGCAATACCCTCTTTCCTAGGGTTTCTGTTGAGGATCTGCTTTTTAAGCACATCACAAAGAGTCTGATGCCCTTTGAGGCTTTTGTACATGTCTGTCATGTACAATTCCTTCAGCCCTGCATTGTCAGTGATACTAGCAATGTCCTCAGATGAGGAATTAGTGATAGCAGAGGCAGATGAAGAATTTGTAACATTTGAAGCATTTGAACATTCAGGTGAAGAATTAGCAGATTCACGTTCAATGCACTTTAAGCATGTAGGAACAAATTCTTCCTGAGAAGCGCTGATTTGTTGAGCTAGTAATGAATCACGCTCCTTCTGAAGATCTTCATAACACACTCTTAGCTTTTCAAGATCTTCCTTCCTTTAAAGAGATTCAGAAGAAAGCTTCTCGTGATCAGTCAAGAGGGTATTATGTTGATCTTGAAGGGCGTCAAACTTGGAGTGAATTCTCTGAAGACATTCACCCAATGCTTTTGACTGATCCATTTCTTTACGCAACATATCATCACTTTTGTCTAGCATGTTTTGAACTTGTTCCAAAGCCGTTTGTTGTTTAGTGGCAATGCAAACAAGTTTGGTATAACAAGATTCAATATCATCATCAGATTCATCATTATCAGATTCATCATTATCAGATTCATCGTCACAAAACTCGGATGAGGAGCATTCGGTTACCTCAGCACCATCTGCCATGAGACATGATGCAGAAGATGATGATTCTGGCTCGAAAGTCATCGTTTTGAGAGATTCCTTGAAGTCCTCAAACCAGGGATCACGATGGGTTTGATGACCTTCATAGACATCAGAGATTCGGTCCCAGATAAGCTTCGAATTGCCAAGATGCATAATGCGCCCAAATTGATCTCTGGATAGGCAGGAACAGATGATATCCTTCGCCATGAGGTCAAGTCGAGTGTACTTGTGAATATCATCAGCGTCCGCCATCTTGCATAGATCAGTAAGACCAATCTCAGTGACGGTCCACAGCTCGTTGTTCATTGCCATGAGGCGCTTCCTCATCATGGCCTTCCACTTGGGATAGTCGTGATCGTCAAAGATAGGGCATGTCACTTTCTTCATACCTGCAGTCGACATAACTAAAACTCCAGGCGGTTAAACCAAAATCACACAGAACAAGGGAGTACCTTGCTCTGATAACAATTGAAAGTGCGTTATATCAACTAGAGGGGGGTGAATAGGCGATTTTTATGAATTCTTCACTGAGGAATTTGCTGGTGAGGAAATTCCTTAGCGAAGGCTACTTGCAGCGGAATAAGTACTCAGAAGTAAGCATAACAGAATACAAGCATGGTCATCATGATGAAATGAAGACAAGCACAGAGTACAGAAAGCGTAATCACAGGATAACACAAGATGAAGACAAACAGACTGAAGAAATTGGACTAAGGAATTTGAGAAAGTCTTCAGGCAAAGTCTTCAAGCACAGATATGAACAAACACTCAACACAGTAATGAGGAAATGAAAGGGTTGAGGAGATAGAACTAGTTAGTTGGTGAAGACAGTGATTTGGTAAACCAGTTCCAACTGCTATCTCAGTTGTACGTCTGGTTGGAGCGGCTGAGTATTTAAACTCGAGGACACGCAGTCCCGGACACCCAGTCACTGAGCCGCAACTCAGGACACCCAGTCCTCACCGTATTCTCCTTGAACTAAGACCATGCAGGCCTCGTCCAATCACTCGTGGTAAGTCTTCAGGTGACTTCGAAACCTTCACAAACTTGGTCACTCGGCGATCCACAATTCCTCTTGGATGCTCTAGACCTTGACGCCTAACCGTCTGGAAGAAGCACAGTCTTCAAAGGTAACAAGCATTGAATCCATGCAGGATCAATTTCTTCAGTGATGCTCAATCACTTTGGGTTTGTGGGGGTTTGGTTTTGGGATTTCCTCACTTGATGATTTTCGCTCAAAGTCCTCGGAGGATGGGTTGCTCTCAAATGACAAGTGTCAAGTTCTCTCGGAGCAGCCAACCAGCTAGTGGTTGCAGGGGGCGGCTATTTATAGCCTAGGGAGCAGCCTGACATGATAAGACATAAATGCCCTTCAATGATATGACCGTTAGGTGGATAAGATATTTTGGGACAGCCAGCACGCAGCACAGCAATGGTCGGAAATTTGACTCTCAAATTCCTCAGGGCTATCATGTTCCTCACTGTGTAGGCAATTCGTACTGGCGAATTCCTAACTCCTCAGTCAGGGCAAAGTCATCAGTGACCAGAAGAACTGCGTCTCTGTCACTGAAGAAATTGACTGAACTGTGTGAGATTTCCAATGGCTTCACTCGAAGGGATTGGTAGGTGTAGGATTTTGAGTTGAGCATCACATGGAAATTTTTCCTTAGTATTTCCTCGACCCCCTTTAACAGTACGGTGTTTCCTATGACTCAAGAAAGAGAAAATGAAACTACAAAAACAAAAGTCTTCACGCTTCATGTTCCTCAAATGAATACCAGGTCTTCAAGGTCACACCAATTTCTTCACTTTCAAAGTCTTCAGAAAGTCTTCAGAATATCAAAGTCTTCAGTCGAAGAACTTCATTTTTAGGGGTTGACTTTCTCTGTAAATATCAAACTCCTCATAGACTTATAGACCTATGTACACTCACAAACGCATTAGTCCCTTAACCTATAAGTCTTCAATACACCAAAATCACTAAGGGGCACTAGATGCACTTACACATTGGCTGGAGGAAACACGTGTCGGCTCACCGTTGGGATAGATGTCATCCGCTCATTGGACCGAAGGTGCCGATGATACGGCGACATGTGGCACGGCCCAACAGAGGCCCATTCCTATGAAAAGGCCGGCCCGTTTGACTTGGTCAAAACGTGGCGGGCCGGCCCACGGAAAGCCTGTTAACGGTCTGTTCGCATATAGCCCATTTACAGCCCGCTAACCCAGGGCCCGTTACGCCCTATCCGAATTAGGCCCAGTAGCGTCATCTGGGCCGTCCAATATGATTCAGCCCGTTTCAACTTCTGGCCCATGTGTGGCCCATGACTTCTTTCGGCCCATATGAGGACCTTTGTAACTCTAGGCCCATTAACGGCCCGTGGTGAAACTGGCCCGTAATGAACAGTGTATCACTTTATACCCATTAACGGCCCGTTATTCCATTGGGCCGTTTCCATCCCAAGTTATCTTTCAGCCTTCTCAGGGCCCATTGATTCTTGGGCTCATTTGCAGCATTCAGTTACATACGGCCCGTTACTGTCATTTTCTGCTTGTGGGCCAAATTCAGCCCGTCGTTACAGTCGGCCCGTTTGCGGACCGTTAATATGTTGGGCCGTTTCATGTCAAAAACAACCGTTGGACTGTTTTCATAGAGTTATCAAATACGGCCTATTAACGGCCCATTATGGTCCACGAATAGTACGGCCCATGATTGGCGAAATGATGATACGCCCCGTAGAAGGCCCATGGATCCTACGACCCATATGAGGCCCATGGATAGTACAGCCCGTAGAAGGCCCATGGACCCTACGGCCCATAGAAGGCCCATTGATCCCTAAGGCCCATATAGAAGGCCGATGGATCCTACGGCCCGTATAGAAGGCCAATGCTCCTACGGCCGAACGAAGACCCATGGATCATACTGCCTGCAGGAGGCCCATGGTTACAACAGTCCGTGTGTTGCCATGATTATTTTGGCCTAGTTACCAAAAAAAAGGCTATTGTGGCCACTAGAAAAACACAGAAAAAGAACTGCAGTGACTACAAGCAAACAACTAAACAAGACAATAAGGAAATAAATAAGCAAGCAATTAAGGCTAGCCTATTACCGCTATTACACATATTACATCCACTGGGCATCAAAGTTCACCACCAGTGCAAATATAGGGAACAAAGCAGCATATTACATACACTGGCCATCAAATCGGCCACCAGTGCAAATAAATGCGGCAGCAAAACAAGAGCATAACTGAAACAACTTCAGAAGAGCTCAAGAAACGTTATCCTGGGTATCCACCATGATGGCAATAAGCTTAGCAAGCTGATTAGCTTTGTCCTGTTTGGCGCTAATAGGGCTGGAATTCGAGCCGAGTCGAGCCAGCTCGACTCGCTAGAGCTCGTTTCATTAATGAGCTAGCTCGACTCGACTCGTTACTATAACGAGCTCAAACTCAAGATTGGCTCGACTCGTATAACTCGCGAGCTGGCTCGTTTAGCTTGTTAAGCTTGTTTAAGATATGAACATAAAGCCGTCAAATATGATAAAATTATTATGTGTATATTAAACATATATATCACTAAACAATTGTAATTTTCTTGCAACGCGTGAGTCTTCTAGGAGGCTAGGCCTTCAACTGCTCGGCCTTGGGTTGTGCGCCTTGGACGTAGGCTGTTTAGTGGCTGATCTTTCTTTGTATTGGGAGTGGCTGATCTATTGTATCGAGCCTAACGAGTTACACGAGTACTCGTGAGATTGGCTCGTTTAACTTGGTCTATAAACGATCTTAAACTAAAGCTCGGCTCGACTCATTATTCTTCGAGTTCGAGTCAATTCGAGCCGAGTCACGAGCTACTTGTTTAGCTCGCGAGGTTCGAGCTTTTTTCCAGCCCTAGGCGCTAAAATCCTCCAACGCTTGTTGTTGCACCAGAAAGTATGCATCTGAATGCTCCAGGGACTTCCGTAGTCCTTCCGCTTCTTGTCGCAGCACAGCTGATCGATGTCTTTCAGCTTGTAGATGAGACTCAAGAAACAAAACTGATTCAGACAGTGAGTTTGAATAGCTTGTGCAAGCGGTAGTGGCCAGTAACTCGAACTCTAAACCAAGACAGGACTTTGGGGTTTTCTCGCTGTCTTCAAGATAGTCTTCCTTAGCTGTTTTATCAGGTTTGTTGGAGACCAACAAGGATGTGTCACTATCCTGAACCTTATCTGCATTACTTCCTTTACCATTGCTTAATAAGGCACTCTTCCCCAATATTCTGTCAGCATTCTAAAAGAAGAAACAAGCACACACATAACAAGTTTAGCATGTACTAGTATATGAAACTCATTTCGGTGAACCAGTTCATTAGTAAGGTGGACAGGATTAAACTACCAAGTCTTCTATTAACAAGTACTAGTACATAATAAAAGCATCAAACAAACATATATCTATGTCCTATGGTCACTGCATTGTCTTGCCAAATCAAAATAGAGACACGGTTCAAATCATATCAGTTCAAGACAAAGCAACAGTGAAAGAATACAAAGTGTGGGAAACTACACGGCACAACAAGATTTCAGATGGGTACCACGGGTCTACATGTACAACAACACTATTGGCTCTGTTGTGATGCTAGTAATGTGCATGATATGAAAGTCAACTATATACACAATTGAAATTGAAATCAAAAGAGCTATTGATAAGAGCAAACCTGTTAAAGAAACATGCATGAACATACCTACCATGCCATTGGAGTTTCGATTGGATCCTTCAATTTAAACATAAGTTTGTATGAGTAAATACAATGATACAAGAGCAAAGCAATCATAGTTAAAAAAGGCGCGCCTAAGCGAGCGCTTAAGCGCGCCTAGGCTCTAGGCGTTGGCAAAACGCATTGCGCATAACTATGCTTAATCTGTGCATAACTGCGCATAAGCATGCGGTTTGGTCTGTAAAGTGCAAGGCGGTGGCAAAACACACAATTAACGCCTAGCGCTTTTTTGAACTATGATAGCAATGGAATCTTAAATTAGAACAGTTGTTCTTCGGGTTTAGGCACTTGTTCTTCATGAATAGAGTGCAGTAAGACGCAAGAATATAATACTTAAAAGTAGAAAATGAGCTCATAGACCTTACCACATTCTTGGTTCGGGACCAGAACAGAACAAGGCGTTCCCAGTCATCGCCCAGTAAATGTGTCTTGGGAGAACGTAAGGGAATTTGATGAGTTTCTTTGCCGGTGAAGTACGTTTTCTTCATGTAATTCCGATACTACCACCAAGCATTCTTGAAGATAGCAGAGGTATTAGCACAGGTTACCTCATCCTGAGTTTCCAAATCGGTCCTTCTCTATAGAGAAAAATGGGAAATTTTGTTGTATTATAACCATCACGGAGGTAGGATGTATGGGACGAAGAAAAGTAATTGCCATGAATAACATTACTTACACATAACTCCTGGACAAACACATGCAACTGGCATTTTCCTTCATCTTTAGTATAATATTTCCAAGATGAAAGATACGCACATACGATTTAACAACATCAAATGCGATAGATGCTAAACTACGACTGGCTGGTTATGCTTCCTCCACGGGAATAGGCGTACTAACTGGTGGAGCTGGGGTTCGCCGTGATAGTACTGGCCCTTTGGGCACTGGAGCTGCCTTACTAACTGCTCTTGTTTGGGAGCTCTGTGGTGGAGATGGTGCTGTGTCAACAGGAACTGGGTTACTATCGGTTGGGGTTGGGGTTAGATTGGGTGAAGCTGGTTCTCTGTCCATCGCAGTAGGGGTACAATCTGTGAGAGTTTGGGTTATGTGTGGTAGGGCTGGTTCTTGTGCATGTACAACCGGGGTGCTATCTCCACCAATAGGTAGCACTGTTTTATTTGAAGACCGTGTTTTTATTCCGCTAGATACTGGCATCACCCGCTCCAATTCAAATGGCTGATAAATAGGAAACATAGTTGAATGTACAGACATTGTATGTGTCAGGACCCCGATCCTAAGTCACACCGATCTAGCATGTAACACCTCATATCACTTTGCAGCCTCACGCACGGTATTCCCACGGGTGTCGCCTTACCATGCCCAGGACCGTTTGCGCCTTTTGGTACACGTATATGATAGTGTCGCTAGCATCCATATGACAAAGAACCCAGGATGACATGGCTAGTCGTGAACCCGAAGTGGCACTAACTTACAGGGACAGGCATACATGACCCAGCAACGAACGTGTCGGTCATCAGCGGGTGAATCCGGGCTGTAGCAACTGGGCTAGCAGGACTCCGGTAAACCGGGCTGTAGCAGGCTAACAGGACTCCGGTAGACACCGCGTGACATTTCCCCGAAGGGACAGACACAGGAACGAAGAAGGACACATGCCGGCCAGCCTAAGTGTTCCGAAGTAGTAGCAAGCTACCAGGGCTCAGTGGAAGCACTAGGAGACATTTCTCGGTAAGAGAGGCTACTAAGGATAAACAACTAGATAGTCAGATCCGACACATAGCAATACACATTACACGTACGCATAACATGCAAGTATGTGCTGTATAACATGGCATCACAGCATAACTCAACAACTCATATAGATAAGGCTCAAAGAGCCATCATAGCATTTATTGCAAACAGGGGTCACAAGACCCATCATACAGAGCATACAAGCAACAAGCGGAAGCATTACATGTTTGGGTACAGACATCTACAAATGAAAAAGGCTGAAGAGCCTGACTATCTACAACATCCGATCAAGATCGTAGCTGAGGTACAAGCTACTCGTCGAAGTTCACGAGAACACTAGAAAGACTGAAGTCTCCGCTGCAAAAACATAAATAAAGAAACATGAGTACAAAGGTACTCAGCAAGACTTACATCAGATCCTATCATACATGCACTTGTATCAAGAGGGTAATGTGGGGTTTAGTTGCAGCAAGCCAGCTTTGACTCTGTGGCTATCATGTTCTACGACTACCAGAACTTCTTTGAGGTGATATGGCGCACACGAGTCCACTAATCACCACACGATACACTACTATGGATTCATCCCCGTCTCCCTACGAGAAGGCCATCCATAGCACTCATGCTTGTCTTGAGCATTTTATAGTATCCACTTCAAGTTGTCTATGTACCATGTAAGCATCCAAGAAGTCCATAACCGCGGACCCGGCTATTCGAATAGATCATGTTAACCCTGTAGGGGTGTACTTCTTCACACACACTCTCGCCACTTACCGCCATGCACACGTCATGTATCTCGGCAACCTTCAAGCGGAAGCCTGGCGAGGGTGTCAGCCACGACCTAACTAACCACACAAGACTCTAGTCCAGGTTTATCGCCTATTCGGGTTCCATCCGCAAGGAGATCCGGCCGGGGTGTCGCTCACGGCCCCAAACGATGTGTGCAGGGTTCCTGAGCCCACCATCCGGGTGCCACTCGGTACACCAGGCCACGTGTGCCTAGTCTGTCCCAAGCCCACCCTACCGGGTGCCACTTGGTAGAAAAATAGCACTACCTACAAACACCAGAAACTAGTTGCGACTCCTGGACAGAGACCAAGTTGGTTAATAAGTCGAGAGAGTCAATTATGGATCCCAATGTGTGGTAGTATCGAGTCATTGGACAACATACATAGAACTTAGTGCTTAAGGACGGTTCCAGTGAGACAACCCACCATGTACTCCAACATGGCCTCTCACCGCTACCTTTACCAAATCGTGTTCACCCACTTCACTCTCAGCATCAGAACATATCGTAACACTCCAATTCATTCCCAATGAATCAGACTTGACACAACTCTAAGCAATAGCAGGCATAGCATGGTAGGAACACAACATGGCTCAATCAACTCCTACACATGCTAGTGGGTTTCAACTATTTACTGTGGCAATGACAGGTCATGCAGAGGAATGGGTTCAACTACCGCAGCACAAAGTAGCAGATGAATCATTGTTGTCCTATGCAATAACTGAGAGCAGGAGCGAGAGAGTAGGATTGTATCGAAATGAACAAGGGGGTTTGCTTGCCTGGTAGATTAACAAGGAAGGCACTGCTCCTCAGACAGGTACTCTGGAACACTCTCCGGAGCAGGACCTATCGAGAAGGAACGGTGTCGACAATCAATACACAACATATGCAAAAATATGATGCATGATCATGGCATGTAGATGTGATGTTGTTTGTGCTAATGCATCTAGCATTCTATTTGGAAGAGATCCATTTGAACCAAGGGTTCAAATGCAACTCTAAATTAAGTCTCTTAAAATGCCATAATGTGTTTTCTCATATACAGCATGTATAAGTTGGTTTGTCATGCATGAAACTAGTACAAATGGAAAGATTGCATTTTTCTGATAATTTTTCATATATAAATTATCTCAATCTGAGCTACGGTTGAATTTCTATGATTTTTTTGAAGTTTTGCTAATTTTCTGGAATTTCCTGATTTAATTTAAATCCAGAAAATGGATAACTGTGTCAGCCTGACGTCAGCGTGACGTCAGCGAGTCAACGGGTCGGTCCAGGTCAAACCTGACCAATGGGACCCATATGTCAGTGTCTAACCTAACTAATCTAGTTTAGTTAGTACTAACCTAACTTAATTAGCCGGGGGGGTTATTAGCAATAACCTAAACAGGGTTAGGCCGGCGGGGTCAAAGCGGTCAAACCCGCCGGCGAGGCCCGAAACGGCGGAGCGCCGCGGAAACGGGCTACGGTGCCCCGTTCGTAGCGTGGCTGGGCTCGTTCGAGAGCCCAGACCAGCGCGCGTCAGGCGGTGATGCCAGCCGGGCCTGGGGTGGCCGGAGGCGACAGCGAGGAGCTCGGCTGCGGCGGCCAGAGCTCGGGTGAGGCGTGAGCGGCACTGTGGTGTGCGTGCGGGAGAGTTGGAGTGCTGGTGTGTTCTTGCGTGATGCGGCGAGGGCGATGGACACGCCCGGTGGACCAAAAGGTCACCGGAGGCGCGTCGGCGGCGAGCGCAGGCGGCGGCGGGTGCAGTCGAGCTAGGTGCAGTCTCTACGGCGTGCGAGGAGGAGAACAGAGAGGGGGAGAACAGCCAGTAGCTCACAGCGGTCATGACGAACGGGTCGGCGAGGTCGGGGAAGAACCGGAGCGGTCGTAGTAGCGAAGGGGATCTCCGGCGACCCAAGGTGGAAGAAGGGGTCGGGGACGACGCTGCAGGGCACTTCCGCTCGCATGGCTTGGCGGGGAGGACGATGACAATGCGGCGGTGCTTCTGGGCGCAGCGGCAGGGCGAGGGGTGGCCGGTGGCCATGGCGGCGACCAGCGGTGCTCTCCGGTGCGCTCGGTGAAGAGAGGGAAGGGAGCCAGAGGAGGGGAGAGGCACGGGAGAGAGGGAGTGAGGCCAGGGGAATCGGGGCGGCACCGAGAAGAGGCTTCGCGGCGTCGCGCTGGCAGGGAAGGCAGGTAGGCGAGCTGGTGGCGTGGCTCTCTGCCCGTGCGCGCGCGTCGGCCACACGCCTGGCCGACTGGCGCTAGGAGGACGACGGCGGTGGTGGGCTGGGCCGCCCTGCTGGGCCAGTCCAGGCCGCACAGTGCCAGGCCGCAGGTAAGTCCAGGTAGGTTTTTCCCTTTCTTTTTCTTTTCTATTTTCTGACATTTGTTTCTGATTTAGTAAAATACTAAATCAATTTATTTTCTTATGCCAATTTTTGTAGGAACTAGTGGTATTATTCCAGAGCTCCCCAACAAGTGGCACAATTTTTGGACATATATTATATATATAACATATATATATATCCAATGCAAATAATTATGCATTAATTCCAAATGCCCAAAATAAATACTTATGAGCTCCTAAAAATATTGGTTTGATTTTTATCTCTGCCCAATATTTTCAGAGAGCAACATGAACATTTTCTTGGACCTTTTTGGAGCAGTTTTTTTATTTGGGTCATTTCCAGAGATGATTCTGAGGGTTTCACAAATCCTCATTTCAAATTTAAATGGAATTTAAACATGATGCACACATGACTAGCTAGTCTAGGTCATACCAGAACTAGGGATGTGACAGTATGAGAGACAAATGCAATAGATAGTGTGGAAAAAAGAGGGCATGAAATAGTTGAGATGTATATTGTTTAACTAAAACGGATAGCATGACATAATTTCACATATATGATGTCTATCTAAACTGGATAGCACAGCATAACATAATTCAAAGATATGATGAATAACAAAACAGGATCGCATGACATAATTCACCTACATGTTATCTAAGTAATTAGGATCGCATCATTTAATTCACATATGTGATTTATATGCTAAATAGAGGGCATTCGATATGATGTCTGAACTAAGAACATGGTGTTGAATATTGTGTATATGATGTCTAAACTATGCAATGCAAGACACCATATGCATGATATGAGCAGTATAACCATGCCAAGTTAGAGCATACACCTCAGTAGGGGAATAGGACTGGTCATCTGTCTCTGAATCCATCTCTGAGGAGCTATCGGGACCCAACAAGAGATCTGCTTCGACGGGTAGCACTGTCGGCTCTGAAGGCCTTGTTTTCACTCCAGATTTTTCCATCTCCCACCCAAATGGCTGATTCACAGGAAGAGTAGTTTAATGTACAAACATTTTTGACAAATGGAAATGTAATGAAGAAAAGGATGGTCAAGATATCATTCAAATATATGATGCCTGGTTAAACAGGATGGCATTGCACGTTTCACATATATTATGGCTGGCTAAAAGACATGAGACTGCATAATTCCCATATATGATATAGAAACTAAACAGGTGGCATTACAGAACATGTCTAAACTAAGCAGATGACATATATGATGTCAAAAGTGGGCACTTCAAGGCAACATATGCATGATATGACTAACATCATCATGCCAAGGTAGAGCAAACACCTTGGGGGTAAATAGGAGTGGTCAGCGGCGTCTGAATCCACCTCAGAACAGATATCTTCCTCTGGATTACAATCTGGAGAGGGGTGGGGAGGTTTTGCCATTGAACGCACCATGGAGCGATGTCTGCATGACATTGTATTGCCGCACAAAACTCTTCTCATTTTCTCTACATGTTCAGCATGACTGTGTACAATATCTGACATGCATACGAAAAAATATGGTGAGACTATGTAAGGAGAGCATGCAGAAATTTAGAGTGATGGTAACAACCAGTGGATGGATCCAAAAATAATGATAGCAGGCTGATGATTGCTTTAAATTAATAAAAAGACAGATGATGATTGCTTTAATATTTGTTTCCCACCCAAGATGAACAACATAGGCATACCCTAGGTGAACTAGATATTAGACAGACATACTATTCATTGTTGCCTCGATATGTGCCCCACAACTAATTTAGAACTCAAGTTTGAACATGAATTTGGACCTGAGTTGGGAGTCCAAGAGCTGTACAGGACGATAAAGTAGCAGGTAAGTTTAAGCAATGCATAACATAAGTAGAAACAAAAGAGTGCGACCTCTCTTGTTGACCCGTGTACTCCTCAGGTTCATCTGCTGAGTCGATGATGGTGATGCCGTTGGGGTGCGTGCCAGCGGCAGGGAAGGAGATCTGAGGCGGCGAAAGACGGTCAAGAGTCGTGATGTCTGGTTTGGTGGATGCTTCTGTCGATGGAGCAGCTCAGGTGAGGTGGACGACGTCGTGGCAGGACAAACCACACAAAGTTCCCTTCGACACGTACCTGTAACTGAAGTAATTCTGTAAGGGCTCATTTGGCTTGCATAATTCTTAAAATGCTGGGATAGGAAAAACACCGGAATAGGATAGGAAAATGCACATGGTAAGTAGAGCATTTGTAAACACAGGATTTCTATCAACTTGGGTGTTTGGTTTACAGGAATTGGAAGAGCAGAGGAATGCAAAGAAACATGGCCAAAATAAAGAGAAACCATATGGAAGCGTGTACAGTTAGAATGTTATTCTGGCACTAATGCACTTTGTCTTGTTTTCATGCATAGGATTTTGAAAAGTAGGTCCAGGTGGATGTTTTTCTTCATTCCTTTCAACAAAATGCATGAATAATTGAATAGTAGAGTGCCATTGGAAAATTCCCTATTGCTATGTTTTTCTGTTGAATCAAAATAGCCCTAATGGATCAACGTGAATGCATAGTAATAAGTGACGCAACAAGTGTACAACCTCTTTTCCGTAGCCGTGTCGACCTCAACATCATTGGGTTGGTCGCTGAAGCAGTTTAGGAAGAGGTGGCTGTCGGAGGTGTGGAGGAAGATCTGAGGAATCTGTAGATGGCGTCCAGGGCACTGCTCTGTTGTGATGGATCGTTCTGTCATTGGAGCAGCTCCGGTGAGCCGTAAGACGTCAAGGCTTAAGCAGCACAAGACAGACATCGTCAATCTCAAGTGGGATTCTAATAGCATCTCCAATAGATGATGAAAAATGGATGTAAAATTAACATCACCAAAAACGACCTGACTACAACAGATGAGGTAAAAACTGTTGACTCTAAACTTAACTGTCAAAACTGAAATTAACTGTGGCATCTGAATGCTACTGTCGAAACTGAACGCAATGGTAGCAGAGAGGCACTTGACATGTAGTTTAGGGACGGCCTGCACTTCATCTTCAACCTTCACACCCCTGAGCCGCCTGCCACCACCGGCCGAACCGCCGGCCCCAGCGCCGCCTCGCCGCCCCAAAACAACTCGCCACCGCCGCCCCGGCCAGCCCTCTAGGCCCCCCCTGAACCCTAAGATAGATAGTGGGGTACCTCTCCGACGAGCCCCCATCCCCGCTGCGGGTGGTTCTTCCATAACTCCGGCGAGCTCCCCCCCCCCAACCCCTGAAAATCGACTGGCCCAAAAGTCGATTCAGTCGACTGAAGTGTGGCTTAATCGGAGCAAAGCAGCAGCACGAGCGAGGGGGGGAGCAGCAGCAGCAGCTGGGCGAGCGAGCGATCGAGCGAGAGCCGGAGCAGCAGCAGCAGCGCGGGCGAGCGAGAGCCAGACCAGCAGCAGCAGATCTGGCTGGTATGGACGCCGCCACCGAAGGGGCCTCACACTGGGGGAGAGCCACCATGGAGATGTCGCCCGCGGCGCCGGCTTCAAGGTAACCGCTCCATGGGGGTGCGGGATGGAGCACCGTCGGCGCCGGGAGGTCGAGTTAAGGAGAAGGTGCGATGCGATGAGTGTACAACCTCTTTGGTGGCGCCAAGTAGGCCTCGGCTTCGTCCGAGGAGTTGGTGAGGATGTTGTGGTTCCGATGGAGCAGGTTAAGGCGGCGCTGTGGGGATGGACCAGCAGCGATAGGCGAGGCGATCGTCGGAGCAGCTCCTTGGAGGTGGAGGACGGGGCGGCTGAACCGGTGGAACGGCGAGATGGACGACGGATCCTCATCCGGGGAGGTGGACGAGGGACGTCGAGCTATTGCGGTGGACGACGTCGTCGGGGAAGAGGCTCTGGCTGGGCAGCGGTGACGTGGCGGATGGAGGAGGGTGGGGTTTCGTGGCTGGAGCGGAGAGGTTATGGCGGCCTGGGATTTCGAATGGCGAAAAGGGGGCGATGGGAGGGGGTGAAGCATGACTTAGGGATGCGCTTGTCCAAAATGTAGGGTGTGTTACAGAAGTACCCCCCACCGATTTGAACTAGCGGCCCTTTCGGCTCAGGCTTAGAAGGGGGATTTCGCGTGTCGGGATTTGGCAGCTGGAGGGAGTTTCCGCGCGCGTTGTAATTTCGGGATAGCAAGGCGCAGGTTGTGAAGGCGCTAGTTTTGGGAGCACGATATCTGAATTTTTGGAATATAACAAGACGCGGGTTGAATTTTAGGGACAAGCCTAACATGTAGTAATATTGTACTTGTACGTACCAAATCAATTCGCACTTCCCTCAACCAAAAAGAAAACGAAAAAAATAAAACTATTCACACCACACAAAGAGAGAGTCTTGCCCCATTTTACTATACAAATTCTATCCAAAGCTACTCCCTCCTTCCATCTATATAGGGCCTAATGCGTTTTTCGATGCTAACTTTGACCAAATATTAGAGCAATGATATATGACATGAAACTTACACAAAGCACACCATTAACTTCGTCTGTGAAAGGTTCTTTCAATGATATAATTTTCACATTGTGCATGTCATGTACTATTAATCTTGTCAATAGTAAAAGGCGGTCTTAAAAATCTCATTACGCCCTATATAGATGGAAGGAGGGAGTATGAATCCATGTTATGTCTGATTAATTTTTTTCGCTTTGCTGTATAATGCATGTAACCTACTCATACCAACATTTTAATGCATTCCAAATGTCTATACTACCGCTGCAATTCGAACTAAATTTGAATTCGTTTCTCTATTTCAATAAGAATCTACAATCATGATTGTTGCCAACTTCAACCATCATTCGTGTATTACCTTAATAACACACCACATGATTACTATAGAGATAGATATGAACTATGTGTACTACATGAACTCGAATTCTATTTTTTGAATACACTTGATGTTGATTCCAAATAATAGTACATTTGATGTACTAACTATATATTCATAATCTAAACCATGTTCCATACGTACACCGTGTTTATCACACAAAGTATAGTGCCCCGCCCCCTACATTATGACAAGTATTTAGACCTGAGTTGCAAAAGCCACACATTAGCCCAAATAATAATCAATGTTGTACATTATGATATCTTCTTCAAGTATGTGTATCCACCTTTTTATAATTAATTATGATCTTTGTTCGTCTTTTACACCTTCACGATCCTCTTCTATTTGTAGCTAGCTAGCGCTAACTTTCTATCGTGCATGCACATGCCCGCCCCCCTCACACACCCTTAGCGTCCCCTCCATCGCGCACGTTCATTATTTCTCTTTAGGTCGTCCACCAGTGGTGTGTGTAGGCCCCCGGCTCCTTCTTTCTGGCACACACCGGTCGATATACCTATCTAGCCAAGTGTGCCTACAACAAACACATATATACTTCCCCTCTTACCTTCTCACCGTCCATGCCCCCATATGTCCAATACGATTCCACGCAGGTGCACACTCCCGCCCCTCTTTTAATTAGTCACATGCTCGCACACTCCTCCCCCTCGATATGGTAGGCCTCTCGCACCACCTCCTAGCCACACTCTCTCTCCCTGTCTGCCTCTCCGGACCTTATTTGCTTCTAACACATGCAGGCGTGTATATGAACTGATCTCCCTACATATAGCTAGGTCAACTATAATTCATTTTCACCGAGCACTGATACACTTACCTCGCTAGTTATGTCTCTCATTTTCTCGGACACACGACGGTTGATCTTCCTATGTAGTTACGCATGCTTACCACAACCATATCTTCTCCCCTCACCATCCTTGAATACCTCCCGACCCGTCTCTCACACGCACGTGCATAGACAGACAGACATCCCCCGCCCTCTCTTATTAATATTGCACTCATACCCTCCGTTTGTCTAGCAGGCCTCTCCCACCATTTGTGAGACGCCACTCCACCACCAACCCTCCAACGCTCTACCTTTGTATTTTTCCCAACCTTATTCCTCTGCTACACATATCCATGGATGTTGATCAGTCTCCCTCAATACATAGCTAGGTCTCTCTCCTTCCCCAGACATATACTAGTCGAACGGTCTCTACCCCCCCCCCCCCACACACACACACACCGATAGTCGAACGTTGTAGGTAGGTATCCATGCCACGGAGAAGAACTACACCTCTGCCCTCTCAAATTCCAGTAGGCCAGCCACCCTGTATCTTTGACGTGGGCAAACACAAATTCGATGCCACTCTTTATCGATCGCGCAGCCACACACTTCATCGCTGTTTTCAATTCTATCGATATCTCACATCCATGACTCCGTTTCACACACATTGCATATGGTACGTTTTTCTGATTTACACTAGGTAATTGCTTGTGTGTTGCAACGGGGCCATTCTAATGGTTCAACATCAATTGTACCTATTCTAATTGTTCTACACTCTTTGGGTTATTTCTCGACCAGAAAATGCTAACAAGGCAACCAATATGTCTGTCAGGTTATTAATTCTCGAACAGAGAATGCTATCTAAATAAGGACGATACAAATTATTGATAATCAGGTAGAATAAGATGATCGTCTACATTTATTAGTTCTCGACTTGAACATGAATTGATTGGTGTTCTGAAATTTTAATGATTTACCGTGAAGTTGTGATATGTCAATAGTCTAATCACTGTGTGTGCCAGACAGGGCGGTAGCATTCGTGTGTAATGTTGCGACCTTCACGTGTGACGACATGCAGTGTTTGTGGCGGTGGTGGGCTCTGAGTGACTTGGTGATGGTGTCGCGGCGAGAGGGCTGAGCAAGCGGAGACCTGCACGCGCATCGGCATGGGAACTGAAGCCATAAAAGAATTTGTAAATTGCAGTAAGTAGAGTGGTAGACAAATTACCATCATTCTTGTTATGCATCCACGAGATGATGGATTTTTCATAGATTGGACGTTGTCTGAAGCTTATACTCTTCCAATAGAAACTATATACTTGCACATCAACCTGCTTGTTCTGGTCCTAGGGTTAATAGAAATCTGAGAAGTGGTTAGCGGCAATCGACAATTTTTCTGGGCAAATAATCATTTTTGGCTGCACAAGCACCGCCTCATACCAATTGAAATTTAGAAGCTTGCATTCATAGACATCTGCTATATGAGTATGACTGCCACATACAGTTACTTTTAGGTGGACATCAGAATTTTAACGTTGATGATTTGGTCCATATACGAGTCAAGTCAATGTGATCAACTCCTGAAGTCTTCTCATAAAAATAGGTGGTAGTGTATCACGTTCATACATTGATGCTCTCTTAACTAAGATTCATAGATAGCTAAGTCTGAATGTCGTACGTACCTCAAGCCTGTATCACGTTCAGACCTTGATTTGTAGGAGTAACTAACAGCTAATCGACCTGTAAATAGAATAGAACAGAATAGAAGAGCATTGTGTGAAACTAAAAATCGCCACGAGGGGAACAAAAAGTAATGTTGATGAGTGTAAGCCCAGCCTCAAGGAATCAACGACACACCACTGCTCCTTGTTAATTTTTCCCTCATCCTCCCCTCCCCGGTCACCTCCTCCTTCCCATCGTTGACGGCCGTGGGAAGCAAACATGGGTGACCTGCAGCAGCACACGGGAGTGCAGGAGGTTGAGGCGATGATGACCAGGAAGGCGGTGCCCTTTTGACTGGCAGAGGCGTTCGGGTAGATAAGCCTCACCTCAAGCAATCGGCGACGCGCCGGTTCTCTTCGCTAGTTTTGCCTTCGGCCTCTCCTCCTCTCCCACCTCCTCCTTCCCGTCATCGGCGGCAGTGGGAACCAAACAGCGCTCACCTGTAGCAGCGCACGGGAGTGCGGGAAGTTGAGGCGAGGGAGATCAGGGAGGCGGTGCCCTTCGGAGGGGCAGAAGCGTTTGGTAGATGGCGGCGCCGCAGCGGGGAGGGAGATCGTAGGCGTCCAGTTTTTCCTTTTTGTTGTAATGCAAAACTGGGTGAGTGGGGGTGAGAAACCGGATAGGTGGGGAGGGAGCGTACATTGGGGCGGGGCGAGGGAAGTTTGACGAAACGTAAGAGGGGAAACGAAATGTTCCGTTTCTTTTAGGTAGTAGAGATATCATCAACACATTGCCTCTGTTTCGCACAAACCATCTCTCTCACACCCACCCACATACGTACCTGCACCTAAAGAAGAAGTGCACGCAGGACGCACGTACTCACATCTCGTTCCCGGCCACACCCGCACAGGTACACGGTGGAGTTCGTTTCTGTATGAAAAGCCAGCCCACGTGATAATTTGACGCGTGTAGCGGTTGTTTACTCGAAGGAGGGTCGGGTACCACGCCTAGAATATAAAACGATTGCCGTGGCGAAAATGGAAAAATGGGTTTGTCTCTCGTGAGTCTTGTCACACAATCTCACACAAGGCCGTCGTGGCCTCTCTCTCTCAGCGTTGGTTAGTGATCCGGCCACATCCCGTCCGCCGGCGGAAAGGGAGGATGTGCATCGTCTCCCCGTTCGACGGTGTTGAGGCAGCTCGTCCCGATCTGCGGTACCCGTCGTTCTCTCTGACCAAGCTCCGGCGTGGTAGGGCCTTCGCCACTTGCTCGCTGCCGCAGTATAGGCAGATCCCGGCCGCCGGCGCCCTCCTAGTAACATCCCGACGACCCTCAGGTATAGCTTCCTCCGACCTTGCTCCACTGCCCATCTTCCCACGTTGCTGCATGTGGATCTTCTTTAGTTGTTTCCTTAAATCGTATCTCGGCCGGCGTACTTTCCATCTTGCAATCTCGTCCTCAAACCATTTTTGATAAACCACCATGTGCTATCTTTCCCTTTTTACATGGAACATGCTTCTTTTTTGTCGGCGTATGTGTCTTCAACTCGTGTTATTGGGCAGTAATTGTTTCCTTTCGACCTCCTTTTGCAAACAGGGCTATCCATTTTCACCTCGTTGCTATTGCGACCTTTTGGTGAACTGCACAAATCACTTTTCTGAAGAGTGTTTTATGCAGTTCCGCCAAAATGTCACACGGGCTACATTTTTACATTTCTGTGGGACTGCGGAAAGGGAGATTGGTTTTGCTATCCTCCTCATCCAACTCCGTGCCTAATCTTCTTCGACAAGAAGTTAGTCCTAAAGAGAGATCGTAGAGGTGATCGGCTTCTATTTATGCGTGTTATGTTTCATCATCTAGTTCCACTATTATTGTAATCACACTGACTGGATATCTTTGCAAACAGGGATGGTCCGCCCGATTTTAGTGGAGCTGCAGAAAATGATCGGATTGTGGTGTCCTTCATACACCTCTTTTTTGGCTACAGAGCTGGGTGAAACTAGCTGCCAAGCAATGAACACTGTGCCAACGAAATGGAGCCATGCCTACGAACAGCATCGATCAATTATATTTTTTTCTTTATTTGTACACCTTCTCACAACTTTGTCTTCAGTTGTGATGTGAATATTGGCGCTGATCTGCGAACCATTGAGATGCATTAGCCATGGTAGTTTCATTTGTATTTGATGGAATGTTGTAACGAGATAATCTCGAGGCAAGACACATGAATCCTAAGTTGAAACCTTCTTTTTTCCTGCGGGAACCAGAGTTGAAACCTTCATAGCATCACAGTACAATTTCATCAAAATTATGCGTACGTATAAACAAATCCTGAAGGATTGATAGCAATGCCAGAAACAATTCAACTTCGTTTCGCCGACATGTTGGACATCCTTCATCCAGCTCCACCTGCCATGCAGCAATATTGAGTGCACAACACAACTTCAGGGAAAGATTCACCCCGGTCGTTGCGCCGCAGTAGTAATGACTAGTGAGCAGTCAAATCACAGAGCCCCACCTTCGCCACAGTAAGTTGCTCGGACGAAGCAACCATCATTTCTCTGTTCCTTGAATCCGCTAGTACTCCCATATTCCCACAGTAAAGTTGCTCGGGCGAATCAACCATCACTATATCCGCTCATGTGTGATGACCACATGAGCTATCCATTCAGATTGCATGTTAAAAAAATAAAGGTCGATAACTAATGCGGCAAACTTTCAAAAAAAAACTAATGCGGCACCTCGGGCCAACGCGGCCAGATCGCATTTTGCACGAGAAATTACACACCATGTTTCGTTGACATGTGGTCCCGTTCCAACATATCAGTGAGACGACGGCGAGTAGTAGGAGTATTTCCTAACCGACGTGTAGGCCGGGGCGCCCCTTCGTGAACCGTGGCAAACTGGCAACCGTCCACCGATGCTTCGCCTTTCCCTCTCGATTTGGAACTGTTGTTGCACGCTCTTCCTCTCCCTCCTCCATTTTCCTTCAGCCCTTCACGCTTTCTTCTGCCATTGTTCGATCGTCTTCTCCATGGAGGGAACAGGACGGAAACGACCCCGTTATTCTTGCCCCAATCTGAAAGATGACGTGGTGGAGGAACTCATTGATCGGTGCGATGTCATCACCTCGGCTAGCATGGCAGGTTCGTTCAAGCCCATTCTTGACTCAACTAATAACATCATTACAAGGAACCCAAGAGTCAAGGAACGGTTTGATCTCCCCTATCTTCTTCACCGTGACCCTGATGACCGGCGCCGTCACGACGGAGGCCTCGCCCTGTGCAAGTTGATGCCGCTTGATAATGATATGTATGATGTTAAGATGCCATCGCTTGAGGGCAAGGCCTGGGCAGGTGCAAATGGAGATTTGGTTGTTTACATTAGGTCCAACTACGAGTGGGAACTTGTGAATGTGTACACTCGTGACCGGGTTCCACTTCCAAAAATCTCAGCAGACTGCCCAGAGGTTGAGCACACCGGTATTGTACGCATGTTCAAATACAATCATGGTGACTGTCTTCTACGGAAGATAGCAATTTCTCGAGTTCCCACCCGCTCTTGGAATTACAACAACTATGAAGTTGTTGCTATCTTTGACAAGCTTGTTGCCGTCGTTGCTGGTTTGACTCGATGGACATTGCTCAAAAATCAGTTTCTGTACACGGATGAGTACTGTGATGCAATTGAATACGAGGGCCTTGTGTTTGCTGCCACCACTCGTGGCACTGTTTTTGCATGGAATCATTATGATTTCGGTACGTTTATCTTCACCATAATTATAATTGTTTCATCCACATGCATGCGGGTTAGCAAGTTTCCCTTTACTAATTAACCTTCTTCTTGTGTTTCCAAGGTCCTGTGAAAATTCCACCACCTATACTTGAAAAAATTTATAACCAAGGGGGAGATGATGATGGTGATGATCACGAGCATGAGGACGAGCAGCGCCCATATACTCGTTGGCCCCTGGCAACTAATTCCAATGGATCACCTCGTCTCGTGTGTATACAGCCCACTGATGATGTTACTGCTAAGGAAGCAGGTGTAGTCTCCCATGGTCGCACTCTACGGACCTATTCCAACACCCGTTGCATGGTATTCGGGATGGATACTAGTGTGCTAGCGCCAACACCTTCTCCCTGGTACAGAATTGATAGTCTTGGAGAAAATTCGCTCTTCCTTGGACAAAACTATCCGATGATGGTGAAAGGCGATCCAACTGTTGTTGACACAACGTTACTAGCACCATTTATGAGAAGCAACTGTGTCTATACCTTGGACATTAGCGTGGTTCCCTACCCTGGTACTGATATAGTAGGCCGCTTCAGCCTGGATGATCAGTCCTGCGTTGGTCTCAAGATCAAAAATAGATGCCCCGTCCCAGAGAATCACTTGTGGTTCAAAGCAAGCGTTTCCAACGCCGAGGAATGGTTGAGTTGAAGTTCATTTCATTGCTTGTTATTTGTTGTGTGGTGAAAACTTTAGTATTTATACTGTATCCTTGTTGTCGATGTGGGCTGATGACCTGTTGTATGTAATAAAATGATATGCCTATGATAAACTTACTAAATTTATGAATGGCTTTCGAGTTGCTTCTATGAGTGAGTGGTGCGACAAGGCAAAAAAATATTTTCCGAATACATAATTGTACGTGCATTGGAATAGGTTATCGGATGAGGCCAATCATCAAAAATAGTAGTACACTATTTGTACTAGCTTCACATGCTTCGCGCGTCGTGTGGGTGTTTTTACTGTAGCCATATTGTACTACGTAACCAGCACCTCGAATCCTCGATACTACTAGTAGTACTATATAGTAAGTAGTAGGAGTAGTAGGGTGGCATGGGCCAGAACAAGCATTCACGTCCAGGAGTACGGCACACGCCACCAGCACGACTTCCATCTGACACCATATTTCTTGGAGTCCGTGCTAGAGCAATCTCTTCAACCTCATCGTTTCTCTAACTCACCCATCGCGCGGCGGGCGAGGTGGGGGTTTGCCGATAGTCGGTTTCCTCAACTACGGTCCCACTTGTAAGGCCAACTCCAACGCTCTATCAATATATCGATGTACTCTTCTTCCCAATACAAAAACTTGCATCCATTCTACTCCCTCCATTCTACTACCTCCGTCCTGGTTTATAGGTCCCCTTTGTAGTCTGTGTCAAATTTTGACTTAAGATTTAACTAACAAAATGTTAATGCATGTCAAGAAAAATTATCTCATTGGATTCGTATTTGAACATAGTTTTCAAAAATATAATGTTTGGTGACATGCGTAAACATTTTGTTAGTTTAATCTATGGTCAAAATTTGGCACGAAATATAATGGGGACCAATAAACCCGGACGGAGGTAGTATTTGTCAAAATATATATGTATCTAGACATGTTTTAGTATATAGGCACATCCATTTTTGGACAAATGGAAGTCAAGTATTTTGGAACGAAGGGAGTACACAATAAAAAAATTTAAGTTAGCACAGCTAGTCTAATCCGAGAGCACAACCGAAGATTTGGTCGGGTTCTTCCTCCTTTTGCCGACACGTGGGACATCCAGCATCTAGGTCATGTCATGAAAGAAAATAGAGTGGTAGTTGATAAGTTGAAGCCACGAGATGTGCATCTTGGGTTAAACTGTAAATAGAATCTTACTACTCTTGAGTAACTCCAAAAGCGGCCACCGAAGATCTTTCTTGGATTTGTTTTTCATCACCAGCACGTCGAGGTGAAAGATGTGCAGGTTCAGTGGGCCCTCTTGCGTTTTCACTGACATGTGGGGCCGCATGTGAGCAAACAGACGATGGGCTCCGCGCGTCCGCTGGCTGGCTGAGAAGAGAGATAGAGGAGTGCTGAGCACGTACTGCAGGAAATTTGTTCTATGTAACCAGCACCTTGATATTCGCGTGTGGTTGTTTCTAGAATAAAAAAAAGGAGGTACCTCTACTTATGTTACTCCCACTACGCCTAGCCTAAGGTTAGTAGGTGACCTTGCGCTTGGCTCTTCGCCTCTTCCGGAAGTCGATTGTTCTATAGTAGTGCTTCTGGCAATCTCACCCCAAATGAACTGCTGCACGTCCACCGCTTGTAAGCAAAAGTTTCTCCTCGTGCTGCGAGCCACCATGCACGCGTTGGCGAGGGAGAAGGCGTAATCAAGCTTTTCGTCGTTCTACGAGTTGACGGGACACATCAAAGTTATTTACTAGTAGTACGTACTCTCTCCAAAAAAGGGCTGACCATGTCATTGCTACCATCCCATGCTCCGTCGTTGAGTGCGTGCACTATTCACGTGCCATTCACGTGCAATCGAGGAGAAAAAATATTGCGTAGGTGCCATCGAAGTGCACGACTCACTTACGGAAAAGGGTTTGCCCCCGCTTCCCCCCCCCCCCCCCCACACGACTCACTTACGCACTGCTTATCTGATTATCTCCATTTTCTTGCATGACACGTGCACCTTGATGCTAGATGTCTCGCGTGTTGGGAAAAGGATGAACAAAGCTCACGTAAAAGAAAAGAGTTGAAGAGCATAGATTCCCGACGACCGAGGAGGAGCAAGGAACCTCGCGGTGGAGCGTCTGCAAGAAAAGAACATGAACTTTTCGCTAACCACTAGAAACAGTACATCAGGATGCTAAGTTGAAGATGTTTTATACTCCCTCCATTCCCAAATATAAGTATTTTTAGATATTTCAACAAGGGACTGCATACGAAACAAAATGAGTGAATCTACACTCTAAAATATGTACACAAGCGAACGCACTAACTCCATCCGATCCAACTCATGCACATACGCGCACAGCATGGAGCACACAACGCACGTACACAAGACGTGCATGCACACACGCTCGGCCGCAGAATGCACGTGAATAACACATGCATGCGCATACACTCGGCTGCATGGAGGCGTGCGCCATCCGCGGCGATGTCCAGTTCATCGTGCTACGGCGAAGCTCGCACGCAATGGCGCATACGCATCTCTTGCAGCACCTCTTTGCCGTCGTTGCTCAACTACTAGTCGAAAACGAAGATGACCGCAGCCTCGGCCTTAGAGCTAGCACCGATGTAAAAACATGCACGCTGCACGCACACGAGCACATATGGAGTGCCCATGACATGGTGATGGTGCATCCCCAGTCGCCTCTACTCCTTCTGCACACATTGTCTATCAAGGCGGCTGCATGCTAATGATGATCTGGGTGAGATCTTCTAGGACTCAGATGATGACGAGGAAAATTATGAGACACAAGGTGACGTACACCGTCAAGGTCCACGGTCAAGGGGGTGCTAGCAAGTGCTTAGATGTGCTTAGAGCAAGTACAATAGAGCTGAGTCAGCGGGTTATAAGGAATAAACAGTAGTATATTTCTGCTTAGTTGGAGGAAAGAGAAGAGGAGAGAGAATGTAAGTGGGCTCTTCGTGAAGAGCCAGCTCTAGCACGTGCTCCTAGGCACTTTGTAGTACATGTTGACTATAAGATAGGCTGTAGGCTTATAGCCAGCAGCTGGCTATACTATTAATGCTCTTTAGATGAGGTGCTAAGTGCATTAAATGGCTTGGTAATTCAAATGTTCAATGCATAGGTGCTTAGTTTATTGGTGCCACATCATATTTTTATGCCTACGTGGCAGGCTTAGAAGCTATACATGGTGGAGCACTGGGAGAGGCCAAGGCTGGTCATAGTGGGGAGTAACTTGTACTGTAACATATTACTATGTTACTCTAAACATCTCTATAAACCAGAAAGGAGGGAGTAGTAACATACACTAGTGTCATATGCAGAGTATGGGAGCACATGATATTTCCCCGTCCGGACCGATCCCAAGTTGGCTTCTCACCTTCTTGGCCCAACAAAAACCCCTCCCCCCCCCCCCCCCGCGCGCGCTTCCCGCTCGGCGCCAGCTGAGCCCGCCGCTCCACATTGATGGCAAGTCAGGGCGACGCGACCTCTCACTGCTTCCGCCGTTGAAGCGGCGCGCCGACCGAGGGCACCGGCCGCTGCACGCCCGACATTTTGGACTACACAGTGGGTAGTAACTTTTAGAGCAAGTACTACTATAATTAGATGACATAAGCAGGCTATAAGGATTTAAATATAGTATTTGTGCATAGTTGAAGGAGAGAGAAGAGGAGTGAGAAGAGAAGCGGATTGTAAACGTGTAGCCGGTTGTACTCCAACATACTCTACTTTGTGAGACAAAAGGTGGGGCCATTATTAATGATATTGTATTTATACTAAAGGGACTAATGGACGCCTTAATTACTCTGTTTTTTTAGACAAACCTTGGTGGGGCTATTATTGACTTTTTTTTGACCTATTATTGACTTGGACGTGGGGTTTGGGGGCCAAAGGCCTACTATTATACTCGGACCTGACATGCTCTACCCTAGCCGCCGCTGTATCATATGGTTTCGCACCGTTCCAGATCTTAGCGCCGCCACGCAATTCTTCTCCAGCCCTCCTTCTGGCGTGCATCGCGAGAAGGGACAGCAGTCCTCCGAACCCCACCTTTCATGATCTTGTACGGGAGAGGGGCGATCAGGTTTTTGGGGAGCACACTCCTGTGACTGCTGCCAGCGATGACTTCCTCAACGACAGCCTTCTTCCCCGACCTCGATAACCTCTTCATCAACGACATGAGTGACAACATCAACCACATTGGTTCTTCTCCCGCTGTACTGTATGTGATTCTGTCCTCCTGGTTTAGTCCACACCATTACTTTGATGTTTGCAATTGTCGTCATGATCTATTTACTACTGATTCGGATTAAATCTCATACTAAATTGCTCATATATTCAATAATCCAATCCAAAAACCTGATCACAGGCAATTTACTCCGAGTTGTTTTGCTGCGCTTTTGAAGCCGCCTACTTTTAAGGGGGTGCAATATAAAAGGTGGCGCCCAAGAGCAGTATATTGGTTTCAGATCATGTGCTGCTATGACGCCACTAAGGGTAAGCCTGAGGGCGATCTTAATCCTACACAGCAGGAAGCTTTTCAAAACATGGATACCCTCTTCAAAGCTGCCCTGCTGAGTGTTCTTGACGATTCCATTGTGGATTCGTATATGTTGTTTGACAGCGGCAAAGACATGTGGTCTGCGCTCGAGGCCACGTTTGGGCCCTCGGGCGCTGGCAACGAGTTGTACGTCATGGAGCAATTCTGTGACTACAAGATGACTGATGAGCACTCTGTTGTTCAACAGACTCATGAGATACAGCCACTCTCTAAGGAACTTGAGTACTTTAAGTGTGTGTTGCCGGACAAATTTGTTGCTGGGACCATCATTGCCAAGCTTCCACCTTCGTGGAACGATTTTGCTACTTCTTGAAAAACAAGAGACATGAGTTTTTGTTTTGGATCTCATTAGCACTCTTGATTTTGAGGAGAAGGCCAGAGCAAAAGACACACGTGCTCGGGTCGCCGAGGGAGCTTCTAGTGCCCACATGGTACACGAGAAGAACTTCCAGCCCAACCAGCCCCAAAACAACAAGAACAAATCTCAGGGGAAAGGCAAGTTTGAAGCAAAGAACAAGCTGTCACATTCTACCAACTTCAAGATGAATTCTCATAACGGGAAGGGATACAAACCTCAATTTTGGTAGAACCGCACAAAATTTATATGGCTGCATCTACCTGCTGTCAGCTAACCTCATGGTGCTCCAGGTATTCCTACATTTGTAACTAGGTACAATGACCACCGCAAGATGAAATTAGCTTATTTGTACATTGACTTGCTGAATGCAGTGCGGACCAATCATGTCATGTCTGGAGGAGCGAACAAGCAGTGCAGCCGAAGGTGGAAATCAACCAATGACTTATGAAATATATGTAATCTTCCTCAGGCAGGTCAGTATCCCCTTCGTCCAGATGATCATGTTTTGTCATGCCGAGCTATTGATATGTGCTACTGCTTTGCAACACCATTTAAGTATAGCTACTGTTTTCCTATCTTTTTAGATTCAGGACAATGAATAGGATATCAGGGGAACTGCACAATATGGACCCATGTTGAGTCATCTCTATTGCCTCATGTGTTTGCTGCAAATGTGTCAGCATCAATTGCAAGATAAGGCAGCTAGATAGCTGTGGAGTTGCCAACATGCTCAAAGTGCTCGCAACATTGAGAAGAAACAAGCATGCCCAGGGAATTAATGCGTGCGCAGGGAGGCCCTTTGCTCAGAGAAGCATCGACCGATTTTCTTTATTTCCACACCTTCTCACAGTTTTGTATATTGGTTATAGTGTGGTGAATCATTGAGATGCGTAAACATGCTGAACTTTTGTTCTTCTGAATGTTAGTTTAATGTGAGTGTCTGCATCCAGTACCGCATCCTCTAATTTGGTGGATGCACACAGAGAAAATAAATCTCCTTAATTTACTCCATAACCACCCTATTAAATAGGCCTAGTAACAAACCAGGCGCACGCAGTGGCCGGCGGGCACATGCATCCTGCATGCATGGCCAGTCATGCAGCAACGCAAAAGAAGAGAGCAGTTCTTTGGAAAAAGCGAGTAGTTAGTGCAGCGGGCCTTATAAACACGAATAGCTCGCTCTCCCGCTTCTGTCTCCCCACCCAATTCCCCCTCTCCCCAATCTTCCTCACTCGTCCAGAAAACCCCGCTCACCTTCTTCCTCACTCGTACAGAAAACGCCTGCTCCTCTTCGCCCACTCCTACAGAAATCCCCAGCCCTCCTTCTTCCCCACTCGCACTTCCAGTAGGCTCGTCTCTGGCTACTCTGCTCAAACCCATGAGCTCGGCGCGATGCCCACAAGGAAAATGGAGTTGGCTGGCCCCAACGCCAAGAAGATGAGGCTCCCGCCAGCGGCGATGCTGGTTGTAGATCCCACACCCAGTAGCGCGAGGAGAAGCGGTGAGCCCTCCCCCCCCCCCCCACCCAGATATGAGGAACCGGTAGAATCTCCGGTGGACCGCATCAGCGATCTCCTGGACGTCATCCTTGAGGAGATCATCTCGCTTCTCCCCACCAAGGATTGCTGCCGCACACAAGTCCTCTCAACTCGGTGGCGCCCTCTATGGTGCACCGCGCCCCTCAATCTCGACTGTCGTCAGATATCTGTCCTTCCTGAATTTGATCTCATCAGAGCCATCGTCTCTTCTCACTAGTAGGGCCCCGTTCAACGCCTCTGCATCCCGACAAGCTACCTGATGTCCATACCCGGCAAGGTGGACGCTTGGCTGACATCCCCTGAATTCGGAAAACTCCAGCAGTTTGACTTCTACCATTACCACGAAAGTTTCATACCACGAACATACCAAGAATTCGTGCCCACACCACTGTTGTCCATCTCGCGGTTTTCCTCCTCTCTCCACACCGCCACCTTCGCTCGGTGCCATCTACCAGACGATCTGGTACAAATGCTTCAACTCCCACTGCTAAAAAAACTTTCGCTTGTGGTGGTTTATCTGTCGGAGGCCTCACTGCACAGCATCATCCACTCTAGTTGCCCTGCCCTGGAGCGCTTGCTGATTGTTTTGGGAATAGAAATCGGTATTAGTTGTCTCCAAATAAAGTCGCCTCACCTTAAAAGCATTAGAATTTGTTTTGAAGGACAGCAGCTCATCATCGAAGATGCCCCTTCACTTGAAAGGTTGATCCTTCATAATTGTTATACACCTTCAGAAATAATTGTCGTCTCTGCGCCCAAACTGGAGACCTTGGGTGTAATTCGTGACCCGTTTAATAATCACAAGGAGTTGGTGTTTGGCTCCTCACCTTTTCAGGTACCGTATATTATCATCCACACATTTGTAATCATATGCTGCATTTTTCATTTATGCGCATAAGTTTTATATCATCTTGGAGTACACTTTGGATACTAATATTATGTTATATGCTCAATGAAGAGTTCATCCATTGGTAGCCTATCAATGCTGCTGGATTCTGTCAAGATCATATATATATCAGAATGTATAGTTTTGATCTGGACATAATTATTGGCTTGCTGCGATGCTTTCGATCTCTGGAGAATTTATACATAGAGGTGATGATTTCATGCACATTGAAAGCCCGTATATATTGTACTAGAATTAACTGTTCAGCTGTAGTTCTTTCGACATACTCTTTTTTCAGACCTTAACTATTTTCAATCTTCATGTCTACTTAGGCAGAACCACATGGACAAAAACATACTCCCTCCATTCCCTTATATAAGGCCACTACCAAAATTACATTTTGCATCAATACAAGGCCACCAACAATAACCGAGACAAAACTTAATGATGTTTCTTCATACTACCAACTATTTAATAGTTACATGCATGTAATCATAATAACACTTACCTACTTACTTCCCATTCATTCGTTGCATGCTTGTGGCGTATTAATGATCCCGATTAACAAAAATAAAAGTTGACTTGAAAAGCAATCATTAAGTTTTATCTTGGTACCTGTAATATGAGTTTGTGGCCTTGTATAAGGGAAAGGAGGGAGTATAACCAATCGTTGGCATAATAAGCACAAGGATTTTCTCAGTTCTCATGACATTCGTTTGAGGACAATAACGATGGGACGATATGCATCCAACCAGGCAAACAGAAGCTTTGTCACATTCTTCCTGTTCAATGCGAGGTTACTATTGTCCATGAGGCTTAATTTTTACAGCAAGAGATTTCTCACGGACGAACATGTTGAACAGCAAAAAAAGAAGTTTCACGTGGACAAATGGGCTTCTAAACGTGCTCGGCTTCTATTTACAACAAGTTGTGGACATCCTAAAATAATTTTTTTTTGCACAGGATGTTGATTTTATGGATCAGACTGATCCATTTGTTTGTGACTGCAAAAAAGAGTGGTTGGTTTAGATGTTACTGTCATGTTCAATCTGGGTTTTGTCTAAAAATTTGATGAACAATTAATCCTTGGGCTTTTTGTACCATTTGTATGCTTGACTTGCATGTTGTTGCCCTCGTACTCCCCTCGACCTGCCACTACATTGCCGCATCTTCCATGGCTGTTGTTCGTTCCCGTCCAAGGCCTTGCCGTCGTTCTCCGCCTTGGTTAGCTAGCTGTGCTCACCGCCGTCTGGTGTTGTCAACATGGTCAACAACCAAGAGGAATCAGGAGATGACTGTATGTGGAGAGGCTGACAGTAGGGACCCACCAGGGTCATTGCATTTCGCAAGCAGGTGCCTCGTTATTACAAGCCAAAACAATACTTCCTCCTAATTATTTGACAACTAGGTTCCACGCCATTGTCAATGTAGTCAATAAACGAGAAAATTACACAACGAGCGGATAACACCAGGGACCCAGCAGCTCGCCCAGTTGTTTTTCAGTTTCAGAGACGGAGCTTAACTGCGCGCTGTGCGGGGGCTGTGGCCCGTCTACCCACGCTTACGCTTTTATTAAGCACATGACAAGCCCAGTTGATATTTTTTTCTTTATGAAATTGGCTAGCCCAGTTCTTTTTTTTGGAGAATACCAAAACCGAGGCCTACTTGCTTTTCTCAGCCCTGCTGGGCTGCAAATCTTTCAAGACGGGGAGGGATAAGAAATGGGCTTCCCCAAAGAACGGGCTATAAGTTGTAAGAAATGGGTTGTAAATTTTTAAACCAAAGCCAACCGGCAATTGCATTAAAATACCATTTTTTTTCAGGATTTCTCTACTCTCTACTCTTATAAAAACCAAAGCTAACTGGCAATTACATTAAAATATCATCTTTTCACCCACAAGATAAACTACTCATACAAATGCATCTTCATGTTCCGTGCAACGAACGGGCAACTTGCTAGTTAAGATTCTAAATTTCATTCATTTTTAAGGAGAATTGTTTTTTGAATTTTATTTTGATATAATTTTTTGAAAACTATTTGTAATGTGACTCGAAATTTCGTGATTAAAAGAGTTCGGACCCCACCAAAATATGCAAAATTTCGTTGAATTTTTTAGTAGTGCCCAGAATATATGGTCTGTAATGCTAATAAAAAGAATATGAGCTTCAAATATCCTTAAGAATTAGCAAATGGGTTGTAAATTATTGAAAATAATGGCTAATGGGTTGTATGCTGTTTTCCACAGATTTGGAGGCTGACTTCTGGGCCTACTAGGTTGACGATGACGCTGTCCTAAAATTTTTTTTGACGCGTACGCAAGGCTTTGTCAACTTAGTCGACACACAACAGTGGCTGTTGGATGTCCATCCAACGGCCGTCGTGCTTCTTCAATCTCTGATCTTCCTGCTCCAGCCGCCCAAACCAGCGCCGGCGGCACTGCCTGCTCCCTCCTCCCGTGGCTGGCTATGCTGCCGCCAGGCCATCCCTCTAACCACCCACACATCCTGTTATTTTCCAATGACGTCAGCCTCACCCTGCAGCCGACCAGTCAGCGCTCGTTCTCCCCTCAGCATGGGCATCCGTTGCGGTGGCTTCGCCGGCTCCAGGTGGTTCTCTTCCTGGGCCCCGCCCTCATCCACCATGTTTATGCTCTCGGCGCGGCGAGGTCAACATGGTCAACAAACAACAGCCATCGGAAGAGGCTGACAGTAGGGGCCCACACAGGAAAATGCCTCCTTATTACGCGCAAAATAATGATTCCTCCACCTGATAGCTAGGACACACCATAAGGGTCTCTGTATTTCGCGAAAAAAAGTTCCCCCCGCTGTCAGCTCGGACCCACCGGAAATGCCTCCTTATTACGCACAAAAAATGAATACTCCCCCTGCTAGCTGGGACTCAGCTTGGTGGGAGGCTGACTTGTGGGCCTACTAAGTTTACGGGGACAGAGGGCTTTGTCAACTTTGTCAATATGAATGACTCTAGCTCCAGTGACCGTACAATGTCCATCCAACGGTCGTAGTGCTTCTTGAACCTCTGGTCTTCGTGCTCCAGCCGCCCAGAGCAGAGTCGGTCGTGTCACGTGCTCCTGCCTACCGTGGCCGGCTGTGATGCCGCGGAGGCCTCACCGCCCCCTACTACTCCCATTGCTGGCCAGGCCATCCCTCTACTCACCCACACCCCCTGTTATTCTGCGGCGACGGCAGCCTCACCCTCATACTCCTCTTCGCGTGGGCATCCACTGTTGCGTCTTCCCCGGCTCTGCGTCGTCCCCTTCCTAGGCCTCGCCGTCGTCCACCGCCGTGCTGCTCTCGGCGTGGCGTGGTTAATGTGGTCAACGACCGACTTCCATCGGAAGAGTACTGTGCATGGAGAGGATGATAGTTCGGTCCACGGCAGCCGCAAGGAAGTGCCTCCTTATTACGCGCAAAATAATTATTCCTCCACCTGACAGCGGGGACCCACCGGATGGGCCACCATATTTTGCGGAAAAAAACGTTTCCCCCTGACTGCTGGGACCCACCAGCTACATCTTTGCACGCAAGGAAGTGCACCCGGGCAAAAAAAAACGATTCGCCCCCTGACTGCTGGGACCCACCAGCTACATCTTCGCAGGCAAGGAAGTGCCTGACAGTCGGGACCCACCTGGTCGAAGCGTATGTAGCGTTGTCATTTTGGTCGCGAACGTGTACGTACATACTGGTCGTAGTAGAGGCGCGCACGTACATGTACATACAGCGGTGAGGGTGCAAGAAAGAAAATATGGCCACGTACATACATACGGGCAGGGTCTCGAACGCCTACTCGCGCATACGTACATGGCTGGGTCGGAACGGAGAAACAGCATTGTCATCGTGTTCACGGGGAGCCAAGCGGCTGGGTCGGAACGGAATGCGTGGTCGTGTTCATCGGGAGGGCTTGGACGGAACAGGCGATGGAAATGAAGCCTGGCATACCGCACAACGGAGGAAACGGCCTTGTGTTCGACCGGCCATGTTTGGAACGGGGTCCTGTTGATCGGCACGGGTGTGGCGTACCGCAAAATGAAGGAAACGGACCTCCTACGGTCGAAACGGGGGTCCTGTTGATCGGGAGGGGCCTGGCGTACTGCAAAACGGAGGAAACGGACCTCCTACGGTCGAAACAGGGGTCCTGTTGATCGGGAGGGGTGTGGTGTACTGCAAAACGGACGAAACGGACTTGTGTTGGAGCGCTATGGTCGAAACGGGGGTCCTGTTCATCGGGAGGGGTGTGGCGTACCGCAAAACGGGACTCCACGGGATACTGTTCATCTCCACCGTCAACCTCCTCCAGCCTCCACGGGCTACCGTCGACCTCCTCCAGCCTCCACGGGCTCCTATTCATCTAGCCTCCACCGCGCGCTACTCCACCGGCTACTGTTCAACCACCCCTCCATGGGCACCCCTCCACCGTCTACTGTTCATCCAGCCCTCCACACCACGGGGTCCTGTTCAACCACCCCTCCACGGCCATCCCTCCACCATCTACTGTTCATCCAGCCCTCCACACCACGGGTTGCTGTTCATCCAGAGGCAACGCCGCCGCTCACTGTTCATCCAACCCCCCCCCCCCCCCCCCGCAACGCTCACTGTTCATCCCAGAGGCAGCATCAATCAGCTTCAGTTAGCAGCATTAGCGAAGGAATCGCTCCATCGGGTTCAGTAACGCGTAGCCTGCAGTGCAATCGCTCGGGTTCAGTTAGAGCCCAACGCCTCGCTCGGGTTCAGTTAGAGCCAACGCCTCGCACACACGCGCGTACATACGAGAGAAACGCGCATCGCTCCGCCCCGACCTCCCATCGTAACCGGCAACTCCTTGAAATTTTCCTCCCACTCGCTTCTACCACGGTTTTTTCCGTCATGGACGGCCCAAAGAATGTCATGCAGCTGCGTCTCCGGCCCGCCCAGGACGAAAAGCCCATTTTCTGTCATGATTTTTTGTCATAGAAGTAGGAACCCACCACATCTATGATAATACCGGGTTTTTTCACCATTATCGTCATAGAAGTGTCATACGTATGACAGAAAAAAATTTCGTTCGGCCCAAAATGTCACGGATGTGTCTTTTTTTTGTAGTGCTCTAACATTAGATGCCTCTAAGATGTGACCACGGATTCACTTTCCCACCGGAGCTCACCTAGTTGATCCAACAGCGACATGCCTTGATGCAGATGATGATCCAGAACCAAGGCAACAACAACAACCTACCGCCACCACCCCAGGTTGACAACCTAGCCCGTTTCCTAAGGTTGAATCCGCTGGTGTTCTCTAGCAGCACCAAGACGATTATTGCAGATGATTGGCTCCGCAAGATTGGGAGGGAGCTGACCACTACTGGATGCATATATGCAGAGAGAGTGCGCTTTGCCGCACATCAGCTTGATGGGCCCGCAGCCTCTTGGTGGGAGAACTTCACCACCACTTACCCCATAGCTACAGTTACATGGGATCAGTTTCAGCAGGCCTTCCGCACCGCACATGTCTCAGCTGGAGCCATGAGTTTGAAGAAGCGTGAGTTCTGCAACTTACGCTAGGGGAGTCGTATAGTGGGGCAGTATGTGGATGAGTTCAGCAAGTTAGGACGCTATGCCCCAGATGATGTAGATGCCGCGAAGCAGGAGAATTTTCTTGAGGGACTCAATGATGAGCTGAGTATGCAGTTGATGGTGGAAACCTTCAAGGACTACCAGGATTTGGTGGACAGGGCCCTCATGATTGAAGGCAAGCAGCAGCAGATAGATAACCGCAAGAGGAAGTATGGACAGGGGAAGTATAATTCTGGAGCTCAGCTGAAGCCTCGCTATTCCCCGTATTCGGGAGGACACACTCATCATAACCATGGAGTACATAACCATGGAGGCCATTCACACAATGGAGGAAGTTCACACAACCATATTGGCCCTAAGAATGGTAACAAGAATGGTGGAAGCAACAGTTAGAGCCGTTCCAACCCCGCGACACCTGCCAAGAAGGATCTGATTCACATTACATGTTTCAAGTGCAGGAAGACCGGTCACTATGCCATTGAATGTCCTGAGGAAAAGAATGGAAATGGCAATGGAAGCTTTGGAAAGAAGCCCAACCCTTTCACCAGAGGTCAGGTGAATCACATCAGTGTGGAGGAAATTAAGGAGCAGCCCGACGCAGTTGTCAGTAAGTTTTTGATAAATGCATTTACAGCCCTTGTTCTTTTTGACACTGGTGCATCTCATTCATTCATATCAAGAGGATTTGTGGACAAGTTTAAATTGCCAACCGTAGCCCCTAAGTCACCTATGATAGAGAGTTCCCCAGGAGCAGAGTATATGGCTAGTCGGGGATGTTATCAGTTGCCATTAGCCATAGGTAGACACGTTTTTCCCATAGACCTCATTATCCTGGAATCACAAGGATTGGATGTGATCCTAGGCATGGATTGGTTATCCAAGTTCGAGGGAAACATCAACTGTGCCAGTAAATCGATTCTTCTCACCGCCCCAGAGGGAAAAAGGATCAAGTATGTGTCTAAGCATGTGTCGAGGAGGACTCAAGTGAATTCCCTTTCGGGAATTGTTCAGGAGGAAGTACCAGTTGTGAAGGATTATCCCGATGTATTTCCGGGGGGATTACCAGGCATGCCACCAGACCGAGACATAGAGTTTCTGATTGAGTTATTGCCACGCACCGGACCAATTTCCAAGAGACCGTATCGGATGCCCGCCAATGATCTGGAAGAAATTAAGAAGATTAAGGAGTTATTGGATAAAGGTTATATTCGACCAAGCTCGTCACCTTGGGGAGCCCCAGTGCTTCTAGTTGAGAAGAAGTATGGATCATTGAGGATGGTTATTGATTATTGTGCATTGAATGAGGTGACGATCAAGAACAAATGATTTGTTTGACCAGCTGCAGGGAGCTAAAGTTTTCTCCAAGATTGATCTTCGGTTAGGTTATCACCAGCTGAAGATCCGAGAGCAGGATATACCTAAGATAGCTTTTACCACGAGGTATGGGCTTTATGAGTATACGGTTATGTCATTTGGTTTGACTAATGCCCCTGCCTATTTTATGAGTATGATGAACAAGGTGTTCATGGAGTTCTTGGACAAGTTCGACGTCGTGTTCATTGATGATATATTGGTCTACTCGAAGAATGAAGAAGAGCACAAGAACATTTGCACTTGGTTCTCGAGAAGCTCAGGGAACATTAGTTGTATGCCAAGTTTAGCAAATGTGAGTTTTGGTTGAAGGAAGTTGGATTTCTCGGACATGTTATATCAGGAGAAGGAATAGCAGTAGATCCTACCAAGGTTGCATCCGTCGCTGAGTGGCTGGCACCCACCTCAGATGGAGAGATCCGAAGTTTCCTTGGACTCACAGGTTATTATCGGAGGTTTATTGATAATTTATCCAAGATCGCGAAGCCCATGATGGAGTTATTGAAGAAAGACACCAAGTTTAATTGGACTAAGGATTGTGAGGCTAGTTTTTAGGAGTTGAAGAAACGTTTGGTTACATCCCCAGTGTTGATTCTCCCGAATATACGCAAGGATTTTCAAGTATATTGCTACGCTTCTCGTCAGGGACTTGGAGGCGTTCTTATGCAAGAAGGAAGAACTGTTTCATATGCCTCACGTCAGCTTCGACCTCATGAGTTGAATTATGCCACGCATGATTTGGAGTTAGCAGCCGTAGTGCATGCGCTCAAGACCTGGAGGCATTTTCTTATCAAAAATCATTGAGATGTTTACACGGATCATAAGAGTTTGAAATACATCTTCACGCAGAAGGAGTTGAACCTCAGGCAGAGGAGATGGTTGGAGCTCATAAAGGATTATGACATGAGATTGCATTATCACCTAGGAAAGGCCAATGTCGTAGAAGATGCGTTGAGCCACAAGAGTTATGTTAACATGCTCATAACCGGAGGATTACCCCAAGAGTGGGTCGATGACCTCCGAGAACTTTGTTTGGAGATAGTTCTGAGAGGTTATGTTGCGGCACTGGAAATTCAGTCCACTTTGCTGGGAAAGATCCGAGAAGCCCAGAAGACAAACAAGGAGATCGCATAGATAAAGGAAAGGATGAGTAAGGGAAAGGCAAAAGGTTTTCCTGCGGATGAGCATGAAACTTTATGGTTTGAGGATCATATCTATGTGCCCAATGACCCCGAGATCAGGAAGTTAATTCTTCAGGAGGCTCATGATTCGCCTTACTCGATTTACCCAGGCAACACCAAGATGTATCTGGACTTGAAGGAGAATTTCTGGTGGACAGGAATGAAGAAGGATATTGTAGAGTATGTAGCTGTTTGCGATGTATGTCAGAGAGTTAAGGCAGAGCATCAGAAACTAGCAGGGTTACTTCAGCATTTCCCGAAACCCGAATGGAAGTGGAATAAACTAGGCATGGATTTCATCACCGGATTACCCAGGACTCGTTAAGGCTATGACTCTATCTGGGTTGTAGTTGATCGCTTGACCAAGGTATCCCATTTCATCCCTGTGAAAACAACTTATACGAGTCCTAAGTTGGCGAAGATATACATGACCAGGATCGTATATCTGCATGCAGTTCCGAGGACCATCGTATCAGATAGAGGAACACAGTTTACTTCAAAGTTTTGGAATCAGTTGCACGAAACTTTGGGTACCAGGCTAGAGTTTATAGCCTTTCATCTGTAGACAGATGGACAGACCGGGAGAGTCAGTCAGATTCTGGAGGACATGTTGAGAGCTTGTGCGATAGATTGTGGATCTAGTTGGGATGATAATTTACCCTATGTAGAGTTCTCATATAACAACAGCTATCAAGCCAGTTTGAAGATGGCCCCTTTCGAAGCTTTGTACGGAAGGAGGTGCAGGACACCATTGTCGTGGGATGAAGTTGGAGATCGACAGTTGTTCGGACCAGATTTAATCAGAGATTCTGAAGAGAAGGTCAAATTGATTTGTGATAGGCTCAAGATAGCCCAGTCCAAGCAGAAGAGTTATGCAGATACTAAACGCAAGGAGGTAACCTATGAAGTCGGAGATAGAGCATATCTTCGTGTGTCCCCACTTTGAGGAGTTAAACGATTTGGAGTCGAAGGAAAGTTAGCACCACGACTTGTGGGACCATAAGGAGTTTTGGAATGTATGGGAGAAGTTGCCTACAAGTTGGAGTTACCCCAAGGTTTGTCAGGAGTCCATGATGTGTTTCACGTTTCCTAGTTGAAGAAGTGCCATGCCGAGATGGCGGATATTCCTTTGAGAGATAAAGTGCCACTGGAAGTGATTCAGTTGGAGAGTGACTTGACCTATGAGGAGAAACCTGTTAAGATTCTGAGTTTGCCAACCGAGTTACTCGCAGCAGAGTCATCAAGTTTTGCAAAGTTCAGTGGAGCCACCATACCAAGGAGGAAGCCACCTAGGAGCGTGAAGAACACCTCCGCAAGGACCACCCACACGTTTTTGCTGACCAACCCGAATATCGAGGGCGGGATTCATCTTAAGGGGGGTAGGTTCGTAACATCCCAATTTTCAATTTGGATGTTATTCATACATCATTCATATGCATCCATGATTTATGCACTTTGTTGCATTTGTTTTAGTTGCAATTTTGATCCAAGAGACCTTAAGCAACTCAAGGACCAATTTGAGATAGTTCGGGGTTTCACAAAAAAGTCCAATTTTGATTTATCAAAATATGGTAAATTGGATCAAATTGTTTTTCAAAATTCTTTTCCAATTATTTTAAAATAAAGAGAGACAATAAAAGGACTTCTGCAAAATCAGCAAAGAAATATTGGAAATTGAATTTTGAATTTTTGGATATTTTATTTGATATTTATTCGCTAGTTTATTTATTTATTTGCGGAGTAATTAGTACTATAATGTTTGTTTTTAGTTTAGCCATTTAGGCCCAGAAAAATGTTCACTAGGTCATTAATCAGGCCATATTAATATGTGAATTTTTCTGGTATTTTTAGGATTTTATTTATTTTAGTTTTGCGGGTTTTTGTCTCTGGAAAATTGTTTTTTTTTACTTCTTCCCGCCGGACCGGGCCGGCCCAGCGCCTGCCAGGCCAAGGCCCAGCCCAGCTCGCCCGCCCGACCGACTCCCTCGTGGAGTCCGGCCGGAGCACGCCTCACGGTCGCCCTCGTGGAGTCCGGGTCGGACTCCACCATCCCGCCGCCTTTGCCCCCTCCCCAAGCCGCTCGACACCCCCCGACCCCCTTAAATAGAGGCCACCCAGCCCCCCTCCTCACCTCAAGCCGCCGCCGCAGCGGCACATCGCCACCGTTGCCGCAGTCGCTTGCGCCGCTGCCGCAAGTCGCCGCCGCCGCCGCCAGCCGACGCCGACGCCGCCTCCCCGCTCGCAGCCAACCCCACACAGCCGTCTTCTCCGTCGCCGTCGACCACCACCGCCGGTAGCCCCCCCCCCCCCCCCCAATCCGATCTCGACCGTCGAATCGAAATCCGACGGATTAGATCTTCTTTTCTAGGTTTTTTTCGAACGTTCTATTTAGCAAGCGTTCGCTCGTTAGACTCTTGTAGCGAACGGCTTTCTTTGGTTAGGTTCTGTAGCGAACGTTCGTTCGATAGATTTTTCTTTTTATTTTAGTTTTCTGCCAGGGACCTATTCATAATTTTTTGATTACAAATTAGTCCCTGGGTTTCAAACTAGCACAACGTTTTGCTCGTTTGTCCAAATTTGACGAAACCAATGGCAAAATCTTCAGAGCAATCTCAACTATCCAGTAAACCAACTTGAACATGTTTTTGAAAAATTAAAATTTGAGTTTAGTTCATCTTTGAATTTGATCTTGTTTTCTTCGTATCTTGAGTTTCGTAGCTCCGTTTTAGTTGATTCTTTTTGCAAACGTAGCTAATCACATATTCCTTTTGTTAAGATCTAATCCATGTAATTATGGTACTGATAAAAATTGTTTTCTGTTTAGATTAGTTATTTGCTTGTTTTTGAGTTTTCTGGATCTTTTCTTCAATTTCTCTTCGCATCTTTTGCTTGAGTGCTTATGTATGTTATTGTTTGTTTACGATAGATTTTCTGGCGTGCAAAGCTTGGTACTGCGAATCCCTAGAGGTTTTTGATCGTCAACAAGGCAAGTTACACTTTGATCATACTTTTCAATACCCAGTCTTTACTATGCATTAGTTCTAACCCTCAAAGATTTGCATGAGTAGGATTGGGAACATGTGGTTTGGTTGTAGTTCATGAGGTAGGAACCTATTACCTTTGATCACCCCGGGAACATACATTATGCTCATTCGTTTCTTAGCCATGCTCGTAGATGGGGATTGGTTCATGAGATTCATGAAAGTTCTGAGAGATAATAATTTTTGGACAACATTAAGGTGGCAACTTTAATACACATCTGGGTGGATTGTTTGGGGCACTTGGAGAAACCAGTGCTTGCCCATGGGAATCCCGGAGTACTCGTGTGATTACCCTCAGTTCGCCACCCAGGCTCAAAGGGATCATATGATATTTCATGCCTAGAAACTTCCGTGTGTATCCACAAGCCATTATGGGCTCTGGCATAGTTGAGTAAGTTGTGTGACCTCTTTCAGTGGTGTACTAGCAGATGTAAGGGAAAGTAGGTGTGCCGGTCTACCCAGAGTAAAGAGTTAATGCTTCAGAAAGACTATGTCTCGATCTTCCGATCATGGATGCAATCGAGTCTTGTGGAGAAAAGTGTGCAAACCTCTCCAGAGTGTACAAACTAATCATGGTTAGCCGTGTCCCCGGTTATGGACAATTTGAGTATATGGGAGTGAATATTTTGTTGATCTCAACACTATTTAATTAATGTATTGGGTTTATTGATTATACTTGGATAATTGTGGGATTGAGTTGGAGGAACCTTCTCAATAATGGCATAAACTTGGTAGTGAATAAAATTTATTCCTTTATTGTAGGGAAAAATTAGCTTTATTAAACTTAGAGCCTCCACCAGCCAAATATGCATGTAGGTATAGTTGCTTTCATTCATTTGCGCTACAGTGTGACTCTGCTAGCATATTCCATGTGTTGACCTACACGGCTGCAACGTCTCATGTTGCAGAGTTTATCGATGAAGAATATGGTGCGCTAGGTCATTGTCAGGCACTCAATTATGCCATGGAGTTGATGGACTCATTTATCTTTGAAGCTTCTGCAGTTACTTTACTTAGACGGCCTTCAGCCATATTATTTTTGTAATAAATACTTTTTATGAGGACCTCAATGTAATAAGTGTGTGGTTGAACTCTGTTATAATTCCTTGAGTACTGTGTGTGTCATCATACCGATCCAGGGATGACACTTAAGCACAAAGACTTCGATCCATTGGGCTAGGGTTGCTACACACCTCCTCCCGCAGCGGCACCTCTTCCTCGTGCGAGAGCTCGAGCAGCGGTGGCTACAATCAACCTCCGCGCCACCGAGCTGGGATCGAGGGAGGCAGTGGATCTTCTTGCCGCCACGTCTCGGTGAAGCAAGAGGAGAGCCCGTCCTGAGCTCGGGGCCGCCGAACTTGGACTCAAGACCTGCCGTGGCCTTGCGGGACTCTTTTGTTTAACCTTTCCTTCCTTCTACAATTTGAAAAAAGTTGGTTACCCCGCTAGGGTGTGTAATGAACTATGGCAGTCGGGCCCTTTATGCTATGCTCATTATCTTAATGTTGTGTCGTGATGTTTGTATTCTAGGTAGGCAAGGGTAGGGTAACTTAGCTTGACATGCTTGCGGCAGCTTCTCACTTTGCGAGGGCACGACCCTTGACGCCTGGTGGATCCCTCCTTCCTGATGACTTGCGGGTCACTGATCTCGGGACGTACTGGAGGCCTCGGGAGATACCATAGACCAGCCACAGAGCTGTTTAGAGCAAACGAAATCTTAATGGGCACCTCATTCTTCCTTGTGCGAGCCCCCTGCCATAGGTTCAGTTGTGGCTTAATGCACTGTGTCGTGCTGCCCGAGGGGCAAGGACACGAGAGGGTGCTGGTGCCCATGAGCTTGATCGAGGGCTCCTTGCGAGGATAAAGCTATAGCACTATGGCAACGGGGTTCAGCAAGGTGTGCTTGTGCAAGGGATGGCCCGTGCGCACACACCTGCCTAGCACCCACGCGCGAGGTGCTCGAGGAAGAGCGACGGGCAACTTCCGCCCTTTCCTTACCCAGGCTAAGAACGAGTGAAATGAGAAGAGGGAAAATCCAACTTGGCGAACCAAAACGCGAAAACTCTGAATTCCACTAAAAGACTGTGAAACAACTTCGGAAAGAAAGCAAATGAACAGCAGCGGCCGGCACCTAATCTAGTCTTCTCACCAGAGCGGAGCTAAGTGCTGCCACTAGGACGTGGGAGGGAGCCCCCATGAGGCCCTAGGGCGGCGCTCAGGAGACTCCAGGGCGTGTACAGCCCCACTCATTATTATGTGAGAGTGTCATGAGCAGAGACCTTTACAGGCCGGAGCCTTGCTTCATGGGTAGAACTTCTGGAGGTGCTGGATGATCCAGGCGTTCTGGATGGGGATCCCGTCTTGTGTCTCTAGGCGCGCGACGCCAGGCCTGGAGACACGGACAATCCTAAACGGGCCCTCCCACATGGGAGAGAGCTTGTGTAGCCCTTCCTTGGAGAGCGCCCACCTCAGGACGAGATCACCCACCTCGAGCGTCCTGGAGCGGACACTGTGGCAGTGGTACCGCCGCAGCGCCTGCTGGTACCTTGCCCCTCGGAGCGAGGCTTGACGGCGGCATTCCTCCCCCAGCATGAGATCCATCCCCTGCGTGGCGTCCTGACGTGCATCATCGAACGGCAGGACCCGTGTCGAGCGATGCTTGACCTCGTGTGGGTGAACCGCTTCAGCTCCGTAGATGAGGAAGAATGGTGTATCGCCCGTCGGCTTGGTCGCGGTGGTGCGGATAGACCACAACACGGACTGGAGCTTGTCGTGCCAGCCCCTGCCGCATGCCTCGAGCTTCTTCTTGAAGGTCCTTGCCTTGAGGCCTCTCAAGACCTTTGTGTTGGCGCGCTCGGCCTGGCTGTTGCTCCTGGGGTGCGCCATTGAGGCGTAGCATATCTACGTTCCAAGGTTAGCACAGTATGTTTTGAAAAGGTTGCTAGTGAACTGCGAGCCGTTGTCGGTGATGATGCGGTTAGGAACCCCAAACCGGCTCACGAGGCCCTTGATGAACCTAACAATTGATCTGGCTGGGATGGTGCGGACAGCTTCTACTTCCGCCCACTTGGTGAACTCGTCGATGGCGGCAGAGGTAGCGGTAGCCCCCTGGCGCTCGGGGAAATGGCCCCAAGATGTCCAACCCCCAGACTGCGAACGACCACGTAAGTGGGATAGTCTGGAGGCCTTGCGCGGGCTGGTGGATCTGCTCGGCATGGAACTAGCAGGCTTCATAGGAGCACAGTAGTTCCTTGGCGTCACTAAGTGCTATGGGCCAATAGAACCCACAGCGGAACGCCTTGCCCACGAGGGTGCGCGATGAAGAGTGGTGTCCGCAGTCCCCTCCATGTATGTCTGCCAGCAGCTCGAGCCCCTGCTCCCTGGAGATGCATCACAAAGAAACATCATTGGGCCTTTTGCGGTAAAGCTCACCATCCTGGATGCAGTACGCGGTGGCCTGGCGAGCCACGCACTCGGCATCCTCCTCCTTCTCCGGCAAGGTCCCCTGAAGCAGGTACGTCTTGAACTCCTCGGTCCAGCTCCCTTCCTGAGGCTCGAGCACGAGGAGCAGGCGGGCCCCTGAAGATGGGCCGTAGGTCGGGGCACCTGTTGCTGGTGCTTGGGGTAGGTCTTCCTGAGGTGGTGCTGGTGCCATCGTGGGGGGAGCCGCCGATGGCTTGAAGAGCCGTTCCTCAAACACTCCCGGCTCCTGAGGCAGCCGCCAGGACGCCCTCTTGGCGATGTCGTCCGCCTCCTTGTTCGTACCTCGTGGCACATGCTGCAATTCCAAGCCCAAGAACCCCTTCTCCATTTTGCATACCCCTTCCAGGTATGCTTCCATGAGCTCTTCCTTGGGTATGTACTCTTTGTTGGAGAAGTTGATGAGGAGCTAGGAATCGCCTGTCATGGTGAGACGCTTCACCCCCAATGCCGTTGCGGCTCTGAGGCCGGCAAGTAGGCCTTCGTACTCTGCGATGTTGTTGGAGAACTTTTCGCCCTACTGGAAATAGAGTTGTACAGCATAGAAGAGTTTGTCCTTGCCGTGAAAGATGAGGACAGCTCCAGCCCCCGTGCCCTGTCGTGCGAACCCGCCGTCGAAGTACATGATCCACCCGTCCGGCACCTCGTCTCCAGGAAAGAGGGAGTGATCCTCGCATATTCTGTTGTCAGGGACGTTAGTCCACTCTGCCATGAAATCTGCGAGGGTCGCGCCCTTGATGACCCTAGTGGTGTTGAACTCGAGCTGGAACGCCTGAAGCTCGATGTTCCATTCTGCAACTCACCCGGCAGCGATAGGGCTCCGAAGCACCCTCTCTAGTGGGTAGGATGAAACGACCTTGATGGGGTGGCCCTGGAAGTAGTAGCGTAGCTTTCGGGAGGTGACGAGGAGTGCGAGCAAAAGCTTTTGGGGCATGGGGTAGCGCGCTCGTCCCTCCCGTAGCATAGTGCTGACGAAGTAGACCGGATGCTTGATGAGGGAGGAGGTGTCGGTGAGGTCTTGTGTCTCTTGAGGATGCTGACCTTCGGGGGTCTCATCACCTGCCACATCGGCTGCGGCCTCGCGAGCCTCAGCCTCAGGAGCCCCTCCGGCCAAAGGGTCGGCTTGAGCCTCAGGAGGTACACTGGCTGTCGGGCCAGCTGAAGCATCAGGACTGCCATCCCAAGGCTGTCGCGCCTTGCTTGGTGACGAGGCACCCTGCTGAGGGTCCTTTATTGGGCGCTCTTCCCTCAGCGCCACCAGAGCAGCACTAGCAGAGTGAGGGGTGGCAGCCAAGTAGAACACCAGGGGCTCGAGAGGGCGCGGCGCCACCATCACCAGCGGGCTAGTTAGGTATCTCTTGAGGTCTTGGAAGGCTGCGTTAACTTCAGGGGTCCACTCAAATGGCCCCTTCCTCTTCATCAGTTTGAAGAACGAGAGGGCGCGTTCCCCCAGCTTGGAGATGAAGCGCCCTAGCGAGGTCACGCAGTCCGCCAGCTTTTGCATCTCTCTGAGCGTCTGTGGCGGGCTCATGTCTTCTATGGCATTGACTTTCTCTGGGTTGGCCTCAATTCCTCTGTGCGACACCAGGAAACCCAGCAGCTTGCCAGAGGGGACCCCGAACACACACTTCTAGGGATTGAGCCGCAGGTCCACCTTGCGCAGGCTGGCAAACATTTCCTTCAGATCTTTGATCAGGCTCTCCGCCTCCCGAGACTTCACCACTATGTCATCAACGTGAGCCTCATCATTCCTCCCGAACTGCCGGCCCAGGGCAATGTGCATCAGCCGTTGTAAGGTAGCCCCAGCATTACGCAGCCCGAAAGGCATGCAGGTGTAGCAGTACACCCCGCAGGGAGTCAGGAATGTAGTCTTCTCTACATCTTGCACATCCATCTTGATCTGGTGGTAGCCCGAGAAGGGGTCCAAAAAGCACAGCAGGTCGCACTCGGCGAAGGAGTCGACGATCTGGTCGATGCGCGGAAGCAGGAAGGGATCCTGAGGGAAAGCCTTGTTGAGTTTGGTGAAGTTGACGCACATGTGCTCCTTCCCCCTTTCTTGGGGATGATGACTGGGTTTGCCAGCCACTCCGGGTACCGCACCTCCCGAATGACACCAGCATCCTGCAGCTTGCGGGTTTCTTGGATGATGAAAGTCTGCTTCTCGGTGGACTGTCGTCGGGCCTTCTGTTTCACTAGGCGCACATTTGGGCACACCCTCAGGTGGTGCTCTATTATTCCCCTTGGGATCCCGACCAGGTCCTTGGGTTCCCATCCAAACACTTCCTTGTTGGCGCTCAAGAAGTTGACCAGCGCTTTTTCTTGGTCCGGGGGGAGGCCAGCCCCTATGGTGAAGGTGGCACCTGACGCTCCATCCTCATCAACTGGCACTTGCTTCGTCTCGGATCAGTCTTGGGAAAACAACTGCTTCTTCTTGGCTGGTGCTGCCCCTGGAGCCTTAGGGCCCCCCTTCTCCCTCGACAGCGCGGACGCCGCATCCTAAAGGCGAGCTTGAGGGCCAGCAGCGCGTCCTTGGTGTCCCCCGCCACCTGAGGACACCGCTGCTACCTGGCATCTTCATGAGGTTGTAGGCTAGATGAGTTGCCGCCATGAACTTGGCCAGGGCTGGGTACCCAAGGATGGCATTGTATGGTAGGTCGATCCGGGCGATGTCGAAGTCGATGAGCTCGGTGCGGTAGTTGTCGCGGGTCCCAAAAGTGACGGGGAGGCGGATTTGCCCCAGGGGGCTGGTAGAACCGTCGCAGACCCCGGAGAAAGGCTTGGTGGGCGGAGTCGGCCGTGGGGTACGTGAAGCAAGCCGAATGCCTCCATGGAGAGCACGTTGACGCTGGCTCCGCCGTTGATGAGGGTCTTGGTGACCGCCACGTTCCAGATGGTGGGGGTGCAGAGCATTGGGAGCGCGCCTTCTCCCGCCATGGTAGCAGGATGATCCTCTGGCCCAAAGGTGAGGTCGGCCTGGGGCGCTGCCCAGCCCAGGGGAGCCCCCGACTGCACTTGGGTGGTGCTTACCTGGCGGTAGAACTGCTTGATGTGGCGGTCGGAGGGTGGTGCCTATGAGCCACCCAGGAGAGCTGCGACGGCGGGAGGCATCAGTGCCGCGAAGTGCATGATGAAGAGGCCGCGCAGCTCCTCCCAGGAGGCCATGGAAGATTCCGGCAAGCTGAGCAGCCAAGCGCATGGCACTCCCACCAGGGCCATGGGGAGCCAGTTGGACATCACCTTGTCGTCTCTACTGGCCGCCCAAATTGTCTCCTCGTGCGCCTGGAGGAAGCCAACCGGATCCACCGCACCGTCGTAGTGGGGTGGCATCTCCGGCCCGAACTTGGGTGGCCACTCCACCTGTCGCAAGGCGAGGGTGAAAGCACGGAGGCCCATGGATCCCCCAAAGGTGTGCGACGGCCCAGTCGGCGAAGGAGCGCCTACCACCGAACCCGGTGGTGGGATGTGGCGGACGAAGCGGTGGATCTCTGACGCACCCCTACCTAGCGCGCCAAATGTCGGATTTCGGGTTCTGCAAACCCTTGAGAGGAACCCTGGGGTGCATGCGAAGATCTCAACCTACCCAGCCTGCCAACTCGCAAACCTCATAGCCTAGCGCGTCGAGCTCAAAGGGAAAAGGAAAACATGGCAGTTTATCCTGGTTCGGGCCACCTTGCGATGTAATACCCTACTCCAACCTTGTGGTGGTTTGCCTCGAGGGGCTGAAGATGAACTAGTACAGTGGTTGAATAGCCTCAGGAGGTGAGATGTTCTTGAGCTCAAGTGAGCTGGTGAGGTGGTGAGGGCAGAATGGATTCGAGGGATTCGATCCCTCTCTATGGTGGTGGCTAGGTCCTATTTATAGTGGCCTTGGTCCTCTTCGCAAATGTAGGTGGGGAGGGATCCCACAATGGCCAAATTTGAAGGGAGACAACAAGTATGCCCTATCCTGACTAAAGTGGTCTTCGCCTGCAAAAGCCTCTGGTTGTGACGCTGTAGTGGGCTCGGTGATGACCTCCCTCCTGGCGTTCTTGGTCTTGCTACACCAGAATGGAAAGCTTTGGTTGATTCCTCGGTACTCTGCGCCTGCTGCTTGCCTCCTCTACACCGAAGAGGAAACTGGTACACTGTGCCCGCCGGCGCCCGACTGGCATTCGTCTTCATGGCTCACGTCAGCTGAGCCTCGCGAGATGCACCTTGTATAGAAATCTCCGCTCCTCGGGAGCCAGCCTGGGGAGGCCGATCCCCTAGGAGGTCTTAGTGTCGTCCACCTCGCGAGGCTTGGCTGAAAGCACAAGTGCTCCCTAGGTGGTTTTGGTAATTAATGTCAACATATCTCTTGTTGGACTAACACTTTTATCTAGTATGTTTCAGATAAGTTCAACAATGGAGTGGCATGGACTAAAGGATGTGGGAACTCCTTCAAGATGCTAAGGACAAAGGATTGGCTCAAACTTCAAGCTCAAGACTCTTCATTTTATATTTTAGTGATCCAAGATCACATTGAGTCTATAGGAAAAGCCAATACTATCAAGAAGGGATGGGGTGTTGCTTAATGAGTTTCTTGCTCCACAGTGCTTAGTGATATGCTCCAAAACCCTCAACTACTTTCCCACTTCCACACATATGACCTAAACCTAAAGTCAAACTCGGCCCCACCTATTCTTTCTATCCGGCGCCACCGAGTTCAAATGTCTTAGCCACTTCCACAAACCCTAGACAAATCGGTCTCACCGATAGGGATCTCGGTCTCACCGAGATGGGATTGTAATCTCTCTGTGTATGTCCATTACCAAAATCGGTCTCATCGAGTTTGAGCAATCAGTACTACCGATATCACAATGCAAACTCTCTGGTTAACTTATTAGCAAAATCGGTCCCACCGAGTTTGAGTAATCGGTCCCACCGAGTTTGCCTGACCAACTCTCTGGTTAGCTAATTACCAAAATCGGTCTCACTGAGTTTTTGTAATCGGTCTCACCGAGATTACGTTATGCCCTAACCCCAACCATATCGGTCCTACCGAGTTGCATGTCGATCCCACCGAAAACCCTAACGGTCACTAGATTTACTAAATCGGTCCTACCGAGTTTGTTGATTCGGTCCCACCAAGTTTGGTAAATTGTGTGTAATGGTTAGATTTTGTGTGGAGGCTATATATACCCCTCCACCTCCTCTTCATTCATGGAGAGAGCCATCAGAACAAACCTACACTTCCAACTTACCAGTTCTGAGAGAGAACCACCTACTCATGTTTTGGGGCCAAGATATTCCATTCCTACCATATGAATCTTGATCTCTAGCCTTCCCCAAGTTGCTTTCCACTCAAATCTTCTTTCCACCAGATCCAAATCCTATGAGAGAGAGTTGAGTGTTGGGGAGACTATCATTTGAAGCACAAGAGCAAGGAGTTCATCACCAACACACCATTTGTTACTTCTTGGAGAGTGGTGTCTCCTAGATTGGCTAGGTGTCACTTGGGAGCCTCCGACAAGATTGTGGAGTTGAACCAAGGAGTTTGTAAGGGCAAGGAGATCGCCTACTTCGTGAAGATCTCCGACAAGGTTGCTTCTTAGTGGAACCTTCATGGGTGGAGCCCTCCGTGGACTCGCGCAACCATTACCCTTCGTGGGTTGAAGTCTCCATCAACGTGGATGTACGATAGCACCACCTATCGGAACCACGACAAAAACATCCGTGTCTCCAATTGTGTTTGAATCCTCCAAAACCCTTCCCTTTACATTCTTGCAAGTTGCATGCTTTACTTTCCACTGCTCATATACTCTTTGCATGCTTGCTTGTTATGTATTCTGAATGTTAAACTTGTGCCTAAACTCCACTTAAACTTAAAGAAGTTAAAAACTGCAACTTTGATACTTAGTGTCTAATCACCCCCCCTCTAGACACCTCTTCTCAAGGTCCTACAAGTGGTATCAGAGCATTGGTCTACATTGCCTTGGTTTAATCACCATTGGAGGAAGATGGATGAGTCTACTTTGGTGAGTCTTAGACATAGAGTGCCTATACTTGATGGAGAGTATTTTCATGAGTGGAAAAATGAGATGCTTGTAATTTTCAATCAATATCATTTGAACAAGTACATTGCTAGCCCTTGTGCACCTCATGTTAATCCTATGCATCCTACTCTTGATGAGTCAATTGACATGATTAGGAATCTTAGAACTATTAACCTTATCACTATAGGCTTGCCTAGAAACTTAATTAGAAACTTGCCTACTCTTGAGTGTGCCTACACTATATGGAAATTTCTTGAGGAACGCTTTCCAAATTATTCCTTGAAAAATCTAGATGAAATTCTCCATAAGTCTATTGCCTTGAGTAAGATGAATACTAGTGATCCTATGTTTGGTGATCGTCTATTTGAACTTACAAACCTTATGCGTGCCAAAGGAGATGTTGGAATTATTGGTGATATTATTTCCGAAGCTATAAGAATTCATAAGCAAGATCATTTTCAAACTCACTCTAACGAATTACCCTCTCTAGGACTTGATCCACCACATGACGGTGTTGAACATGGATACTATGATGAGGATGATGATAGTGACTTCAATCTTGACGATGCAATGAGACACTTTGGTCTTATGGCAAATCTTCGGGGATATATGTCAGGAGGAAAGGAATGGGTTCTTGACAGTGGATGTACCGATCACATGACCGGAGATAAAGACATGTTTCCTGAGCTTGCTGAAAATGATAGTCCTCGAAAGTATGTCACTTTCGGTGACAACTCAAAGGGTAAGGTGGTTGGCCACGGTAAGGTGGCCATCTCACATGATAGCTCCATTCAGAATTTTATGCTCGTTGAATCTCTTGGCTACAACTTACTTTCAGTATCTAGACTTGCTGATTTCGGTTTCAATGTCCTATTTACTGAAGTAGATTGCCAAGTGTTTCGTCGAGACAATCATAAAATGGTCTTTACTGGTATACGTAGAGGTGATCTTTACATTGTTGATTTCTCTAAAAAGGCTCAACCTAAAACTTGCTTCATTGCTAAATCCTCAAAAGGTTGGTTATGGCATAGATGACTAGGTCACGTTGGCATGAGAAACCTTGACAAGCTTATTAAAGGGAATCGTATCCTTGGTGTTAACGATGTCATATTTGATAAGGATAGACTTTGTAGTGCTTGTCAAGCAGGTAAACAGGTTGGAGGAAGGCATCCCGTGAAAAACATCATGACCACAAGGAGGCCACTTGAGCTACTTCACATGGATCTTTTTGGACCCAACGCTTACAAGAGTCTCGGTGGAAATTCTTTTGGCCTAGTTATAGTTGATGATTTTTTTCAAGATTTACGTGGGTGTTCTTTCTCGATGATAAATTGCAGGTCCAAAAGTCCTTCAAAAACTTCGCCAGGAAGGCTCAGAATCAGTTTGAAGTGAAAATCAAGAAGGTTCGCAGCGACAATGGAACGGAGATCAAGAACGCAAACGTGGACACCTTTCTTGACGAAGAAGGGATTTCACACGAGTTCTCGGCTACGTACACACCTCAACAAAATGGAGTTGTTGAGAGGAAGAACCGGACACTCATCAAAATGGTGAGAATGATGCTTGATGAGTATAAGACACCGAAGCACTTTTGGGCAGAAGCGGTTGAGACAGCTTGTCATGCAACAAATCGCTTGTATCTTCACAAGCTACTCGGCAAGACGACATACGAGCTCCTCACCGGTAACAAACCCCAAGTTGGATACTTTCGAGTATTCGGCTCAAAGTGCTACATTCTTGATAAGTATCGTCGTTCTAAATTTGCTCCTAAGTCTCATGAAGGTTTCCTACTAGGTTATGGCTCAAACTCTCACACTTACTGTGTCTACAACAATTTCACCCGAAAGGTTGAAGAGACGGTAGATGTGAAGTTTGATGAATCGAATGGCTCACAAGTAGATCAATTTCCAATTGATGTAGGAGACAAAGATCCTTCGGAAGCAATCCAAGACTTGTCTATTGGCAAGGTCCATCCAACGGAGGTGAAGGAGAGTACCTCGTCCGTCCAAGTGGAAGCTTCTACTTCACGACAAGGTGAACCAAGAGTTGATACGGAAGCATCCACAAGTGGGACACACCAAGATGAAGAAAACGAGGAAGTGCATCAAGATGAACGTCAACAACCTCCTTCTCCACCATGACAAGAGAACGACAACGCCAACAATGAAGAAGGCCAAGAAGAAGAACAAGATGAAGAAGAAGTTCAACCAAGAACCAAGCAAAAGATTTCACGAGTTCGAGCAAGAATTGCTAAAGACCATCCCGTCGAGCAAATCAACAATGATATTCAAACCGGGAGAATCACTCGCTCTAAAACACATTTAGCTAACTTTTGTGAGAATTATTCTTTCATCTCTAGCATTGAACCTATGAAGGTCGAAGAAGCATTGGAAGATCCGGATTGGATAAATGCTATGCATGAAGAGCTACACAACTTTGAGAGGAACCAAGTTTGGACATTGGTTGAGAAGCCCGACAACAACCACAACATCATCGGTACCAAATGGGTGTTTCGCAACAAGCAAGATGAAGATGGACAAGTAGTTCGCAACAAAGCACGTCTCGTCGCCCAAGGCTACACACAAGTCGAAGGTATGGACTATGGTGAGACTTACGCTCCCGTTGCTAGACTTGAGTCCATTCGCATCTTACTTGCCTATGCTAATCACCATGATATCACCTTGTACCAAATGGACATTAAAAGTGCTTTTCTAAATGGTGAAATAGAGGAGGAAGTTTATGTTAAGCAACCTCACAGCTTTGTCAATCCTAAGAAACCAAATCATGTTTACAAACTTCACAAAGCCCTTTATGGTCTTAAACAAGCTTCTAGAGCGTGGTATAAATGCTTGACCAAGTTCCTTATTGAAAAAGGCTTTGAAATTGGGAAAATTGATTCCACACTTTTTACTAAAAGGGTTAATGGAGAACTATTTGTGTGCCAAATCTATGTTGATGATATTATATTTGGTTCAACTAACCCTCATTTTAGTGAAAAGTTTGGGAAGCTAATGTCGGAGAAGTTTGAGATGTCTATGATGAGTGAACTCATATTCTTTCTTGGTTTGCAAATCAAGCAAACTAAGGAAGGTACCTTTGTCTCTCAAACGAAGTACACCAAGGACCTATTCAAGAAGTTTAATATGCAAGAATGCAAAGGTATGACTACACCCATGCCTACTAGTGGACATCTTGACTTGACCAAAGATGGTGAACCGGTTGATCAAAAGGTTTATCGCTCTATGATTGGTTCATTATTATATCTATGTGCTTCACGTCCCGATATCATGCTAAGTGTATGCATGTGTGCACGATATCAAGTTGCTCCTAAAGAATGTCATCTTAAGGCCGTGAAAAGGATAGTGAGATACTTAGTCCATACACCAAATTTTGGCATTTGGTATCCTAAGAGGGCCTCTTTCAATCTTGTTGGCTACTCCGACTCGGACTATGCCGGTGACAAGGTTGATAGAAATTCCACTTCGGGTACTTGTCAATTTGTTGGTAGATCTCTTGTGTCTTGGTCTTCCAAGAAACAAAACTCGGTATCCTTATCCACCGCCGAAGCGGAATACAATGCCACTGGTTCATGTTGTGCTCAATTACTTTGGATGACCCAAACTCTTAAAGATTATGGGATATATGTGAAACATGTTCCATTGCTTTGTGACAATGAAAGTGCTATCAAAATTGGTCATAATCCCGTACAACATTCTCGAACTAAGCATATTGAAGTTCGTCATCATTTCATTCGAGATCATGTTGCTAAGGGTGACATTACTCTTAAGCATGTTCGCACCGAAAAGCAATTAGCGGATATATTCACCAAACCTCTTGATGAGAAAGTGTTTTGCAGGTTGAGAGGAGAATTGAACATCATAGATGCTTCAAACTTGGAGTAGAAACTCCATTGGACACATGCAAGACATGAGCTTATGTCTAATCCTTGATATTTCTCTTATGATGAAGATCTTATGTCTTGGATATATTTGCATCTTGCATGTTATATAACCCATGTACGTACTTGGTTGAATCAAATTCCATGAGATTGTAATCTACTCACATCTTGAGCAATCTCTACATCACCAAGTTTCTACACTATGGTGGTTGAAGACAAGGAAGCACGGAACCATTCAAACATATCCTTTAACAAATTCTATGTTGAGCTTCATGATTGTCATTTTTGGATACACAAGTGCTCTTCCTTGCAAGAACTAACCCATGTAGGTAGATGGACTCAAATTCCAAGTGGTGCTCCCAATTCTTGATGAGCTACATCAACTTTGAGCAACCCACACAAGTTCAACTACATGTTCAACACCACCAACCAAGGTATGGTATTCCATCTTAGAGAAGCTTTACTCCAAGTCATGAGCTAAAGCAACTCGACAAGATGTGAATACATCAAGATGCTTAAACGAAAAATGGCAACCCCATTTTGAGCTTAAACGATGAGTATGACCTATGATAAAGTGATCTCACTTGACTCCTAAGTCAATATACTCTAACATAGGTGACTTTGTCGTCGACCATCTCTAGATGAAGTTCTCTTGTGTTCTTTTCTGTGTTTTTGCAGTTGTCACATGCATATTTGTTTCCCCTTTCAAAAAAACTTCATCTAGATTTCTTTCTGTTTGCTCTGCATTTTCTGCATCCAATTCATTGCATATCATTCAGTAAATTCCTTGCAAATCTTTGTGAGATCTTACTAGTCTAGTGAGCTGAGGTGACAAGTGTTTTCTCTGCGATGAACTCAGTTTCACCGATTTGTTGTTTTCGTACAACCGAAGCATACCACTCGGTGCCACCGATTTCACAACAGGAAAAATAGTTTGCCACTTATTCTATGTTTCTTCTGATCCAGCTCCACTCAATGAATCTTGTCCTCTACAAGCATCACATTTATGTAAATGCTTTGTGCTGTGACTCAAGGATAAAACCCTTCTTGGAAATTGATGTCAAAGGGGGAGAGAGAGATCACATCAAAGCTTATCAAGGGAGAGAGTATTACTTCCACAGGGGGAGAAAGAGATCTCCAGGGGGAGAGAATACTCAAGTAGAAAGTATTTCTCAAGGATCCCAGATGCTTGGTGTTCAAGAGGAGAGATGCCACATGTCTTCTTGAGGGGAAAGACATGTTCATATGTGCTTATTTGCATTAGCTCTGTTCAATTATATCCTTCAGCTCTGATTTTCTATTCCCTATCTTCTCCCAGTATCCCATGCTAGATTCAGGGGGAGTAAGACATCTAAGGGAAAGAAATCATCTAAATTCATTGCATATCTTTACTCTTGGGGACATGTCTAATCCAATGTGGTACTTAGTACTCACTCTCTACATGTCATCCCAGTCTTGGTATTCTTGTGGTTTCTTCTGTTTGCTATGGCTAGTAGATGTACCTGTGTTATCTAACCTTGTTTACGCATGTTCATTCCATCCTAAGCCAACTCAAGACTACAAGGTAAGTATATGCATCACAATCATGTGTATGAGGAATTCTTGCTGATGTACATACTGTTTGCAAGAAGGACTCGTGGGCATGAAGGTATTTTCTTTAATATTCTTTGCTCTGATGCATATGGCCAAGATACATGTAACACATTGCCTGCTCTATCATGGTTATGCTCTCACATGCTTCTATATTCCATATTCACATGATTGCATACATGTAGGGGGAGCCTATGCTTGTTACATGTCTTTCCAAAGCTTTACTTGCTATTCTTTATATCTTTATCTAAAGCTTTGATATATGTTGTCATCAATTACCAAAAAGGGGGGGACTGAAAGCACAAGTGCTCCCTAGGTGGTTTTGGTAATTAATGTCAACATATCTCTTGTTGGACTAACACTTTTATCTAGTATGTTTCAGATAAGTTCAACAATGGAGTGGCATGGACTAAAGGATGTGGGAACTCCTTCAAGATGCTAAGGACAAAGGATTGGCTCAAACTTCAAGCTCAAGACTCTTCATTTTATATTTTAGTGATCCAAGATCACATTGAGTCTATAGGAAAAGCCAATACTATCAAGAAGGGATGGGGTGTTGCTTAATGAGTTTCTTGCTCCACAGTGCTTAGTGATATGCTCCAAAACCCTCAACTACTTTCCCACTTCTACACATATGACCTAAACCTAAAGTCAAACTCGGCCCCACCTATTCTTTCTATCCGGCGCCACCGAGTTCAAATGTCTTAGCCACTGCCACAAACCCTAGACAAATCGGTCTCACCGATAGGGATCTCGGTCTCACCGAGATGGGATTGTAATCTCTCTGTGTATGTCCATTACCAAAATCGGTCTCACCGAGTTTGAGCAATCAGTACTACCGAGATTACGATGCAAACTCTCTGGTTAACTTATTAGCAAAATCAGTCCCACCGAGTTTGAGTAATCGGTCCCACCGAGTTTGCCTGACCAACTCTCTGGTTAGCTAATTACCAAAATCGGTCTCACTGAGTTTGTGTAATCGGTCTCACCGAGATTACATTATGCCCTAACCCTAACCATATCGGTCCTACCGAGTTGCATGTCGGTCCCACCGAAAACCCTAACGGTCACTAGATTTACTAAATCGGTCCGATCGAGTTTGTTGATTCGATCCCACCGAGTTTGGTAAATTGTGTGTAACGGTTAGATTTTGTGTGGAGGCTATATATACCCCTCCACCTCCTCTTCATTCGTGGAGAGAGCCATCAGAACAAACCTACACTTCCAACTTACCAGTTCAGAGAGAGAACCACCTACTCATGTGTTGAGGCCAAGATATTCCATTCCTACCATATGAATCTTGATCTCTAGCCTTCCCCAAGTTTCTTTCCACTCAAATCTTCTTTCCACCAGATCCAAATCCTATGAGAGAGAGTTGAGTGTTGGGGTGACTATCATTTGAAGCACAAGAGCAAGGAATTCATCACCAACACACCATTTGTTACTTCTTGGAGAGTGGTGTCTCCTAGATTGGCTAGGTGTCACTTGGGAGCCTCCGACAAGATTGTGGAGTTGAACCAAGGAGTTTGTAAGGGCAAGGAGATCGCCTACTTCGTGAAGATCTACAGCTAGTGAGGCAAGTCCTTGGTGGGCGACGGCCATGGTGGGATAGACAAGGTTGCTTCTTCATGGACCCTTCGTGGGTGGAGCCCTCCGTGGACTCGCGCAACCGTTACCCTTCGTGGGTTGAAGTCTCCATCAACGTGGATGTACGATAGCACCACAACCACGACAAAAACATTCGTGTCTCCAATTGCGTTTGAATCCTCCAAAACCCTTCCCTTTACATTCTTGCAAGTTGCATGCTTTACTTTCCCCTGCTCATATACGCTTTGCATGCTTGCTTGTTATGTATTGTGAATGTTAAACTTGTGCCTAAACTCCACTTAAACTTAAAGAAGTTAAAAACTTCAACTTTGATACTTAGTGTCTAATCACCCCCCCCCCCCTCTAGACACCTCTTCTCAAGGTCCTACATTGGCCCCTCGTGAGGGTCTTGAGCTGTTGATGTTGTAGCTGGGCCATACCAGGCCGTCGGTGGAGCCATGCCGTGGGCTGCAGGTAGGCAAGTCTGGGTACCCCCGTATCCAGAACACCGTCAGAGATGCTTCTTCTTCGCGGGGACAGCCTCGGGGAGCATGATGTCACCCTCGCCATCGGAATTCTCGGCCGTTGCAGCCCAATAGGCATGCTCAAGGGAGCAGACTACATCCTTTTCATTGTAGGCAACAATGATGATGCCACTACACCCTGGCATCTTGAGGACATTGTAGCCATGGTGGGTTGCCACCATGAACTTGGCGAGGGCGGGATACCCTAGGATGGCATTGTACGGGAGGCCAATGTGGGCCATGTGGAAGTCGATGAGTTTGGTATGGTAGTTGTCGCGAGTGTCGAAGGTGACTGGGAGGCGCACCTGCCCTAGGGTAGTGGTGGAGCCGTCGGTCACCCCAGAGAATGTCCTGGTGGGCATGAGCTAGTCATAAGGCACTTGGAGTGTCTCAAAAGTCTCAACACAGAGGATGTTGTGGCCGGCCTCACCATCAATGAGGGTTTTGGTGACAGAGACATTGCAGATGGTGGGCGTGCATAGCATGGGGAGCGCGCCGGCGGTGGCTGAACACCTGACGTGGTCCTTGGAGTCAAAGGTGATTGCATACTGCGGCAACTTGTGGGGACGCACAACCTCAAGCCTCAGGAGGGCCGCGTTCACCTCACGGGAGAACTGCTTAAAGAGAAGGTTGGATGCAGGGGCCTGAGCTCCTCCAAGGATGCAAGCGACCACGCGAGGCTCCTGTTAGCCCCCAACCCCCTCGTCCTGCTGGTTGACGTTGTTCCTCTTGTGTGGCGGTGGCAGCGGCGGAAGGTCCGTGTTGCCTTGAGGACGGACCTCACGAGGCTGATCGCGCCAGCCATCCTCACGAGGCTAGTCATGGCAGCCCTGACAGGGGTTGCGGTTGTCCCATCGGCCTCCACCACGGCCTCCTCCACGGCCGAAGCCACGGTCGTTGGGGCCGGGGTGGCGGCCCAAGCGCTCGTCACGGAGCGCCCTGAGCTCCTGACAGTCGTCAGTGTTGTGGGTGCGCACATTGTGGTAGACACAAACCAGGCGGCCATCCTTGGCGGGCTCGTCGCGATCAGGGCCGCGCTTCAGTCTGGCTCCACCGCCAGCAGGGCGGGGCCCTTGTGCTTCACTTCCTTGGCCTTCTTGTCCTCGTGCTCGACGTTGGGGTTGTTGAGAAGGGAGAGGCGGCCTTCCTCTGCCCTATCGCACTTGTCTACCAGGTTGAACAGCTCCAACACCGTGCACAAGTCATAGTTGATGGCGAGCTTCTCACTCATCCTGACGTCTTTGACGCCGTCAGTGAGCGCCGAGATGATAGCTTCGTCTGAGGCCTTCGGGGTCTTGAGGCGGACTTGGGTGAAATGTTGAATGTACTTGCGAAGGGTCTCGCCAGGTAGCTGCTTCACGCGTCGCAGGTCGTTGATGGTGAGGGCGCGGTCGCGGGTGCCTTGGAAGTTTGCGATGAACCACTCATGGAGCTCATCCCACGAGGAGATTGACCCCACAGGCAGGTTCATGAGCCAGGAGCGAGCACCATCCTTAAGGGCCATGGGGAACCAGTTCGTCATGACCTTATCATCGCTATTCGCTGCCTCGATGCTCAGCGCATAGAGCTGGAGGAACTCCGTGGGGTCGGGGATGCCGTCATACCGCGGGGCAGCTCCGGCTTGAACTTGACCGGCCAGACTAGCCGACACAGCTCGTGGGTGAAGGCGTGGTAGCCGGCAGCGCTCACGGGAGCGCCTCATGCAAGAGCTCCGCGGTCCTGGCGCCCATGCACCGCAACTTCTTGGACGGCCCGCTCTTGGTGTTGATATGGCGGCAGGAGGTGCACGCGCGTCATGTGGCGACTGATGCATGATCTGGCAGCTGACCTCGTCTCGAGCCGACACCGGTGCTCCACGTGGCGGGTTGTGTGACCGTGCATCGTGCCAGGGCCCGTTGTCGTGGCCACATAGGGTAGGAGGTGGAGGTGCGCCACGCGCAATGTCGCCTGCATGAGACGGTGGAGGATGGAGCGAGTGGGAGGGTGTTGGGGCCTCGCCCGCGGCGTTGACGAGCTTGATACGTAAATTTTGCATCATGCTTTTATATCGATATTTATTGCATTATGGGCTGTTATTTCATGTTATGTCACAATACTTATGCCTATTCTCTCTTATTTTACATGGTTTACATGAAGAGGGAGAATGCCAGCAGCTGGGATTCTGGGCTGGAAAAGGAGCAAATATTAGAGACCTATTCTGCACAACTCCAAAAGTCCTAAAACTCCACGAAAGTCATTTTTGGAATTAATAAAAATATTGAGCGGAAGAAATACAAAATGGGGGCCACCCACCGTCCACGAGGGTGGGGGCGCACCCTACCCCCCTGGGCGCGCCCCCTACCTCGTGGGCCCCCTGGCAGCCCCCTGATACGTCTCCGTCATATCTATAACTTTTGATTGTTCCATGCCAATATTATTCAACTTTCATATACATTTGGCAACTTTTTATACTATTTTTGGGACTAACATATTGATCCAGTGCTCACTGCCAGTTCCTGTCTATTGCATGTTTTATGTTTCACAGAAACCCCACATCAAACGGAATCCAAACGGGATAAAAACGGACGGAGAATTATTTTGGAATATTTGTGATTTTTGGGAGGAAGAATCAACGCGAGATGATGCCCGAGGTGGCCACGAGATAGGGGCCCACGCCCACTTAAAATGGGCGTGCCCCCCACCCTCGTGGGCCACCCGTAAGGCGGTTGATGCCCTTCTTTGGCCGCAAGAAAGCTATTTTTTGTAAAACGGTCTGGGCGAAGGTTTCAGTCCAATCGGAGTTACGGATCTCCAGATATAAAAGAAACGGTGCCAGGGCAGAATTCCAGAACGCAGAAACAGAGAGATAGATCCAATCTCGGAGGGGCTCTCACCCCTCCCAAGCCATGGGAGCCAAGTACTAGAGGGTAAACCCTTCTCCCATCTAGGGAGAAGGTCAAGGACGAAGAAGAAGAAGGGGGGCTCTATCCCCCATGCTTCCGGTGGCGCCGGAACGCCGCCGGGGGCCATCATCATCACTGCGATCTTCACCAACACCTCTGCCATCTTCACCAACATTTGCATCACCTTACCCCTTCTATCTACAGCGGTCCACTCTCCCGCAACCCTCTATACCCTCTACTTGAACATGGTGCTTCATGCTTCATATTATTTTCCAATGATGCGTTGCCATCCTATGATGTCTGAGTAGAGTTTATTTGTCCTATCGGTGATTGATGAATTGCTATGATTGGTTTGAGTTGCATGTTTTATTATTTGTGTTGTCCTATGGTGCCCTCCATGCCGCGCAAGCGTGAGGGATTCCCGCTGTAGGGTGTTGCAATGCGTTCATGATTCACTTATAGTGGGTTGCGTGAGTGACTGAAACACAAACCCGAGTAAGGGGATTGTTGTGTATGGGATAAAGGGGACTTGATACTTTAATTCTGTGGTTGGGTTTTACCTTAATGAATCTGTAGTAGTTGCGGATGCTTGCTAGAGTTCCAATCATAAGTGCATATGATCCAAGTAGATAAAGTATGTTAGCTTATGCCTCTACCTCAAATAGAATTGCAATAGTGATTATCGGTCTAGTAACGTAGTCAATTGCTTAGGGACACTTTCACAACTCCTACCACCACTTTTACACACTCGCTTTATTTACTTTATTGCATCTTTATCTAAACAGCCCCTAGTTTTTATTTACGTGTTCTTTATTATCTTGCAAACCTATCCAACAACACCTACAAAGTACTTCTAGTTTCATACTTGTTCTAGGTAAAGCGAACGTCAAGCGTGCGTAGAGTCGTATTAGTGGCCGATAGGACCTGAGAGAGTATTTTTTTTTCTACCTTTAGCTCCTCATTGGGTTCGACACTCTTACTTATCGAAAGAGGCTACAACTATCACGTATACTTGCGGGTTATCAAGACCTTTTTCTGGCGCCATTGCCGGGGAGTCATAGCGTGGGGTGAATATTCTCGCGTATGCTTGTTTGCTTTATCACTAAATAATTTTTATTTGCTGTTCTTAGTTGTTCTTTATCATTAGTTATGGATATGGAACATGAAATACCAAAAAAATTAGGTGTACTTGCTACTCATGGAGATGGGGTAACTCCTAAAACCCTCGATTCTCATTATGTGAAAGATATTATGTACTACTTTGATAATCCTGAGAAAACCCCATTCAACTTTATAATGGGAGACACATTGGATCAACGTGAATACTTTAGGGATTATCGCTAGACACAAAAATGGAAACTATTATGGGACCAATTTATTATGTTGCGTTGGTATGCTCGGGATCTATGCTTGAAATATGATATTACTTGTTGCTCTAGGATGAAGGCTCCACACCTTCCCTTTTCATGCAAATTTAATGATAATGAAACGTTAGCTTCTTATGCTAATGGTATATATGATTACTATGATGTGGAACAAATAAAAGAATTTGTTGCTTTTAAGGCTGCTTATGAAATTGAGTCTTTGTTTGAAAAGTATGATGCTTTAGATGATGATGTTTATAGGCCTGAAAATCTTGCTATACTTAGATATTGCTATGAAAATTATGAATACAATTACTATATTAATGCATTTATTGAGAAAGTCTCCGCTGTCCAAGAAGAGACTAATATTTTGCAGGAAGCTATGGAAGAAGAAATTGATGAAATTGTGAGCTCATTGGATAAAAAAGATGATGAGGAGAGCGAAGAACAAAAGGAGGAAGAGCGGATTGATCACCCGTGCCCACCTTCTAATGAGAGTAACTCTTCAACTCATACATTGTTTAATTCCCCTTCATGCTTACCGAAGGATGGTTGCTATGATGATTGTTATGATCCCGTTGATTCTCTTGAAATATCCCTTTTTGATGATGCTTGCTATGGTTGTGCCCAAGATGCCAATATGAATTATGCTTATGGAGATGAACTTGCTATAGTTCCTTATGTTAAACATGAAATTGTTGCTATTGCATCGACGCATGATAGTCCTATTATCTTTTTGAATTCTCCAAACTACACTATATCGGAGAAGTTTGTGCTTATTAAGGATTATATTGATGGGTTGCCTTTTACCGTTGCACAATATGATCTTGATATATATAATATGCATGTGCTTACTTCTCCTACTTGCAATTACTATGAGAGAGGAACTATATCTCCACCTCTCTATGTTTCCAACACGATAGAATTGCAAGAAACTGCTTATACTATGCATTGGCCTTTACTTGGTGTGCATGAATTGTTCTTTTATGACATGCCGATGCATAGGAAGAGAGTTAGACTTCATTGTTGCTTGATATATGCTACTTTGTGCTCACCACTAAACTACAAATCATTGTTAATTAAAATTGGCTTTGATATACCTTGGGATCCGGGTGGATTCATTACTTGAGCACTACATGCCTAGCTTAATGGCTTTAAAGAAAGCGCTGCTAGGGAGACAACCCGGAACTTTTAGAGAGTCATTTATTTCTGTTGAGTGCTTTTATATAGTTTAAAAACAAAACAAAAAGAAAGAGGGGAACCTAAAACTTTTCAAAAAAGGAAAGTGAAAGTGAGAAAGACAAGCATTGTTGAAGTGGGAGAGCTCCTTGAACTTTGTTCATGCTCACGGAAACTTTGCGAATCTTAATTACAAAAACTTTTCATCAAAAATAATTATCCCCTTTTACAATTCCAATGTATTATAAAAATAATGTGCCAAGGTTTGCCCTTAGGATGTTTACGATGCTTGTTGGTTTGTACGGTGTAGGACAGAAACTTTGGCTGTAGTGCGTGATTTTACATTTTTTACTAGAAAGTCAAATGGTTCTGATTCTTTTTACACTGTCTTCATATACAATTTGTTTATTTTTTTTCCTAATTTTGGTAGAATTTTTGGGGTACCAAAAGTATGGTGGATGTTCAGATTGCTACAGACTGTTCTGTTTTTGACAGATTCTGTTTTTGATGCATAGTTTGCTTGTTTTGATGAATCTATCAATTTATATTAGTGGATTAAGCCATGGAAAAGTTATATTACAGTAGACACAATGCAAAAAAAATATGAATTGGTTTGCAACAGTACTTAGAGTGGTGATTTGCTTTATTATACTAACGGATCTTACCGAGTTTTCTGTTGAAGTTTTGTGTGGATGAAGTGTCTAATCGAGGATGTCTCGATATGAGGAAAAGGAAGAGAGGCAAGAGCTCAAGCATGGGGATGCCCGAGGCACCCCAAGTAAATATTCAAGGAGACTCAAGCGTCTAAGCTTGGGGATGCCCCGGAAGGCATCCCCTCTTTCTTCAACAAGTATCGGCATGTTTTCGTATTCGTTTCGTTCATGCATTATGTGCAAGTCTTGGAGCGTCTTTTGCATTTAGTTTTCATTTTTTATTTTATGCACCATGCTGGTATGAGATAGTACTTGGTTGATTTATAGAATGCTGATTGCACTTCACTTAAATCTTTTGAGTATGGCTTTATAGAATGCTTCGTGTGCTTCACTTATATCATTTGAAGTCTGGATTGCCTGTTTCTCTTCACATAGAAAACCGCCATTTGTAGAATGCTCTTTTGCTTCACTTATATTTGTTAGAGCATGGGCATATCTTTTGTAGATAGAATTAAACTCTCTTGCTTCACTTATATCTATTTAGAGAGATGACAGGAATTGGTTAATCACATGGTTAGTCATAAAATCCTACATAAACTTGTAGATCGCTGAATATGATATGTTTGATTCCTTGCAATAGTTTTGCGATATAAAGGTGGTGATATTAGAGTCATGCTAGTGGGTGGTTCTGGATTGTAGAGACACTTGTGTTGAGGTTTGCAAGTCCCGTAGCATGCACGCATGGTAACCGTTGTGTGACAAATTTGAAGCATGGGGTGTTTCTTTGATTGTCTTCCTTATGAGTGGCGGTCGGGGACGAGCGATGGTCTTTTCCTACAAATCTATCCCCCTAGGGGCATGCGTAGTAGTACTTTGCTTCGAGGGCTAATAAACTTTTGCAATAAGTATATGAGTTCTTTATGACTAATGTGAGTCCATGGATTGCACTTTTACCTTTCCATCATTGCTAGCCTCTTCGGTACCGTGCATTGCCCTTTCTCACCTCGAGAGTTGGTGCAAACTTTACCGGTGCATCCAAACCCCGTGATACGATACGCTCTATCACACATAAGCCTCATTATATCTTCCTCAAAACAGCCACCATACCTACCTATCATGGCATTTCCATAGCCATTCCAAGATATATTGCCATGCAACTTTCCACCGTTCCGTTCATCATCATGACATACATTACTTTTGTCATATTGCCATTGCATGATCATGTAGTTGACATCGTATTTGTGGCAAAGCCACCATGCATAATTTTTCATACATGTCACTCTTGATTCATTGCATCATCCCGGTACACCACCGGAGGCATTCATATAGAGTCATATCTTGTTCTAGTTTCGAGTTGTAATTCATATGTTGTAATCAATAAAAGTGTGATGATCATCATTATTAGAGCATTGTCCCCAAAGAAAAAAGAAAAAAAGGAAAAGCCAAAGAAGCCTAAATAAAAAAGGGGGCCAAAGAAGCCCACCCGAAAAGAAAAAAAGAAAAAAAGAAAAAAAAAGAAAAGGGGCAATGTTACTATCCTTTTTCCACACTTGTGCTTCAAAGTAGCACCATGTTCTTCATATAGAGAGTCTCCTATGTTATAACTTTCATATACTAGTGGGACTTTTCATTATAGAACTTGGCTTGTATATTCCAACGATGGGCTTCCTCAATTGCCCTAGGTCTTCATGAGCAAGCAAGTTGGATGCACACCCACTTAGTTTCTTTTTGTTGAGCTTACATATACTTATAGCTCTTAGTGCATCCGTTGCATGGCAATCCCTACTCCTCGCATTGACATCAATTGATGGGCATCTCCGTAGCCCGTTGATTAGTCGCGTCGATGTGAGACTTTCTCCTTTTTTGTCTTCTCCACATAACCTCCATCATCATATTCTATTCCAACTATAGTGCTATATCCATGGCTTGCGCTCATGTATTGCGTGAGGGTTGAAAAAGCTGAAGCGCATTAAAAAGTATGAACCAATTGCTCGGCCTGTCATCGGGGTTGTGCATGATGGGAGCATTTTGTGTGACGAAAATGAAGCATGGCCAAACTATATGATTTTGTAGGGATAAGCTTGCTTTGGCCTTGTTGTTTTGAAAAGACATGATTGCTTTATTGGTACGCTCGAAGTATTATTGTTTTTATGCCAAATGATAGACTATTGCTTTGAATCACCCGTGTCTTAATATTCATGCCATGATTAGACATCTGATCAAGATTATGCTAGGTATCATTCCACATCAAAAATTATCTATTTTATCATTTACCTACTCGAGGACGAGCAGGAATTAAGCTTGGGGATGCTGATACGTCTCCGTCGAATTTATAATTTTTTATTGTTCCATGCCAATATTATTCAACTTTCATATACTTTTGGCAACTTTTTATACTATTTTTGGGACTAACATATTGATCCAGTGCCCAGTGCCAGTTCCTGTCTGTTGCATGTTTTATGTTTCGCAGAAACCCCATATCAAACAGAATCCAAACGGGGTAAAAACGGACAGAGAATTATTTTGGAATATTTGTGATTTTTGGGAGGAAGAATCAACGCGAGACGATGCCCGAGGTGGCCACGAGATAGGGGCCCATCCCCACTTAAAGTGGGCATGCCCCCCACCCTCGTGGGCCACCCGTAAGGCGGTTGATGCCCTTCTTTGGCCGCAAGAAAGCTAATTTTTGGAAAATGATCTGGGCGAAGGTTTCAGTCCAATCGGAGTTATGGATCTACAGATATAAAAGAAACGGTGCCAGGGCAGAATTCCATAACACGGAAATAGAGAGATAGATCCAATCTCGGAGGGGCTCTCGCCCCTCCCAAGCCATGGGAGCCAAGTACCAAAGGGTAAACCCTTCTCCCATATAGGGAGAAGGTCAATGAAGAAGAAGAAGAAGGGGGGCTCTCTCACCCTTGCTTCCGGTGGCGCCGGAACGCCACCGGGGGCCATCATCATCACCGCGATCTTCACCAACACCTCCGCCAGCTTCACCAACATCTCCATCACCTTCCCCCTTCTATCTACAGCGGTCCACTCTCCCGCAGCCCGTTGTACCCCCTACTTGAACATGGTGCTTTATGCTTCGTATTATTTTACAATGATGTGTTGCCATCCTATGATGTCTGAGTAGATTTTCGTTGTCCTATCGGTGATTGATGAATTGCTATGATTGGTTTGAGTTGCATGTTTTATTATTGGTGATGTCCTATGGTGCCCTCCGTGTCGCGCAAGCGTGAGGGATTTCCGCTGTAGGGTGTTGTAATGCGTTCATGATTCGCTTATAGTGGGTTGCGTGAGTGACTAAAACACAAACCCGAGTAAGGGGATTGTTGCGTATGGGATAAAGGGGACTTGATACTTTAATGCTATCGTTGGGTTTTACCTTAATGAATCTTTAGTAGTTGCGGATGCTTGCTAGAGTTCCAATCATAAGTGCATATGATCCAAGTAGAGAAAGTATGTTAGCTTATGCCTCTCCCTCAAATAGAATTGCAATAGTGATTACCGGTCTAGTAACGTAGTCAATTGCTTAGGGACACTTTCACAACTCCTACCACCACTTTTCCACACTCGCTTTATTTACTTTATTGCATCTTTATCTAAACAGCCCCTTGTTTTTATTTACGCGTTCTTTATTATCTTGCAAATCTATCCAACAACACCTACAAAGTACTTCTAGTTTCATACTTGGTCTAGGTAAAGCGAACGTCAAGCGTGCGTAGAGTTGTATCAATGGCCGATAGGACTTGAGAGAGTATTTGTTCTACCTTTAGCTCCTCGTTGGGTTCGACACTCTTACTTATCGAAAGAGGCTACAACTATCCCGTATACTTGCGGGTTATCACCCTCTAGTGACCATCTTCTGCTATATGAAGTCTTTTACCCTGGAAAAAATCATAAGCAAGATTTCGGAACACCGCCGCCACGAGGCGGAACCTTGGCGGAACCAATCTAGGGCTCCGGCGGAGCTATTCTGCCGAGGAAACTTCCCTCCGGGAGGGGGAAATCATCACCATGGTCATCACCATCGATCCTCTCATCGGGAGGGGGTCAATATCCATCAACATCTTCACTAGCACCATCTCCTCTCAAACTCTAGTTCATCTCTTGTATCCAATCTTTGTCCCAAAACCTCAGATTGGTACCTGTGGGTTGCTAGTAGTGTTGATTACTCCTTGTAGTTGATGCTAGTTGGTTTATTCGGTGGAAGATCATATGTTCAGATCCTTTATGCATATTAATAACCCTGTGATTATGAACATGAGTATGATTTGTGAGTAGTTACATTTGTTCCTGAGGACATGGGAGAAGTCTTGCTATAAGTAGTCATGTGAATTTGGTATTCGTTCGATGTTTTGATGAGATGTATGTTGTCTCTCCTCTAGTGGTGTTATGTTAACGTTGACTACATGGTACTTCACCATTGTTTGGGCCTAGAGGAAGGCATTGGGAAGTAACAAGTAGATGATGGGTTGCTAGAGTGACAGAAGCTTAAACCCTAGTTTATGAGTTGCTTTGTAAGAGGCTGATTTGGATCCATATGTTTCATGCTATGGTTAGGTTTACCTTAATACTTCTTTTGTAGTTGCAGATGCTTGCAATAGGGGTTAATCATAAGTGGGATGCTTATCCAAGAAAGGGCAGTACCCAAGCACAGGTCCACCCACATATCAAATTATCAAAGTAACGAACGTGAATCATATTAGCGTGATGAAAATTAGCTTGACGATAATTCCCATGTGTCCTCGGGAGCGCTTTTCTCCATATAAGAATTTATCCCGGCTTGTCCTTTGCTACAAAAAGGATTGGACCATCTTGCTGTACCTTATTTACACTTGTTACTTGTTACCCATTACGAATTACCTTATCACAAAACTATCTGTTACCGATAATTTTAGTGCTGCAGAGAATACCTTACTGAAACCGCTTGTCATTTCCTTCTGCTCCTCGTTGGGTTCGACGCTCTTACTTATCTAAAGGACTACGATAGATCCCCTACACTTGTGGGTCATCAAGACTCTTTTCTGGCGTTGTTGTCGGGGAGTGAAGCGCCTTTGGTAAGTGGAACTTGGTAAGGAAAAAATTATATAGTGTGCTGAAATTTACTGCCACTTGTTACTATCGAACATAATCCTCTGAGGGGCTTGTTCGGGGTATCTTCACCCCGACCAGTAGAGCAAAGAGTTGCTCCTCAACCTACTAAACCTACTGAAAATGTTTACTTTGAAATTCCTTCGGGTATGATAGAGAAACTACTACCTAATCCCTTTACAGGAGATGGAACATTGCATCCCGATTTACACCTAATCTAGTGGATGAAGTTTGTGGATTATTTAAGCTTGCAGGTATGCCCGACGATGTTATCAAGAAGAAGGTCTTCCCTTTATCTTTGAAGGGAGAGGCGTTGACATGGTATAGTCTATGTGATGATATGGGATCATGGAACTACAACCGATTGAAATTGAAATTTCACCATAAGTTTTATCCTATGCATCTTGTTCATCATGATCGTAATTATATATATAATTTTTGGCCTCACGAAGGAGAAAGCATCGCTCAAGCTTGGGGGAGGCTTAAGTCAATGTTATATTCATGCCCCAATCATGAGCTCTCAAGAGAAATGATTATTCAAAAAATTTATGCTCGGCTTTCTCTTAACAATCGCTCCATGCTCGATACTTCTTATACTAGTTCCTTTGTGATGAAGACTATTGAATTCAGATGGGATTTATTGGAAAGAATTAAACGCAACTCTGAAGATTGGGATCTCGACGAAGGTAAGGAGTTAGGTATGACACCTAAGTTTGATTGTGTTAAATCTTTTATGGATACCGATGCTTTTCGTGAATTTAGCACTAAATATGGACTTGACTCTGAGATAGTTGCTTCTTTCTGTGAATCATTTGCTACTCATGTTGACCTCCCTAAGGAGAAGTGGTTTAAATATAATCCTCCCACTGAAGTAAAAGTAGTTGCACCTATTAAAGTTGAAGAAAAGACTATCAGTTATAATGACCCTATTGTTCCTACTACTTATATTGAGAAACCACCTTTCCCTATTAGGATAAAGGATCATGCTAAAGCTTCATCTGTGGTTCGTAAGAGTAATACTAGAACACCTAAACCACCTGAGCAAATTAAAGGTTAACCTAGTATTGCTATGGTTAAAGATCTCTTGGCTGATAATATTGATGGGCATGTTGTTTACTCTGTGATGAAGCTTCTAGAATTGCTAGACCAGATACTAAGAATAAACATAGACCTGTTGTAGGCATGCCTGTTATTTCTGTTAAAATAGGAGATCATTGTTATCATGGCTTATGTGATATGGGTGCTAGTGCTAGTGCAATACCTCATTCCTTACACAAAGAAATTATGCATGATACTGCACCTGCTGAGATAGAAGAAATTGATGTTACAATTAAGCTTGCCAATAGAGATACTATTTCACCAGTTGGGATTGTTAGAGATGTTGAAGTCTTGTGTGGGAAAGTTAAATATCCTGCTGATTTTCTTTTTCTTGGTTCCCCACAAGATAGCTTTTGTCCCATTATATTTGGTAGACCCTTCTTGAACACTGTTAATGCTAAGATAGATTGCGAAAAGGATGTTGTTACTATTGGTTTGGGGGATATGTCTCATGAGTTTAATTTTGTTAAATTTCATAGACAACCTCATGACAAAGAATTACCTAGTAAGGATGAAATCATTGGTCTTACTTCTATTGCCGTGCCTCCTAATGATCCTTTAGAACAATATTTGCTAGACCATGAAAATGATATGTTTATGAATGAAAGAAGGGAGATAGATGAAGTATTCTTTAAACAGGGACCTATTTTGAAACACAACTTGCCTGTTGAAATTCTAGGGGATCCTCCACCACCCAAGGGTGATCCCGTGTTTGAGCTTAAACCATAACCTGATACTCTTAAATATGCTTATCTTGATGAAAAAAGATATATCCTGTTATTATTAGTGCTAACCTTTCAGAGCAAGAAGAGGAGAAATTATTGAAAACTCTGAAGAAGCACCGTGCTGCTATTGGATATACTCTTGATGATCTTAAGGGCATTAGTCCCACTTTATGTCAACACAAAATAAAATTGGAGAAAGACACGAAACCAGTTATTGATCACCAACGATGGTTAAATCCTAAGATGAAAGAAGTGGTAAGAAAGGAAATACTAAAGCTCCTGGAGGCAGGTATAATTTATTCCGTTGCTGATAGTCAGTGGGTTATAGTATGGTAATTAATTTCCGCGAATTAAATAAAGCTACTAAAAAGGATCATTACCCTCTTCCTTTTATTGATCAAATGCTAGAAAGATTATCCAAATATACATATTTTTGCTTTCTAGATGGTTACTCTGGTTTCTCTCAAATACCTGTGTCAGCAGAGGATCAAGAAAATACCACTTTTACTTGCCCTTTCAGTACTTTTGCTTATAGATGTATGCCTTTTGGTTTATGTAATGCACCTGCTACCTTTCAAAGATGCATGATGGCTATATTCTCTGACTTCTGTGAACAGATTGTTGAGGTTTTCATGGATGATTTCTCCATTTATGGATCTTCTTTTGATGATTGCTTGAGCAACATTGATCGAGTTTTGCAGAGACGCAAAGATACTAGTCTTGTCTTGAATTGGTAGAAGTGCCACTTTATGGTTAATGAAGGTATTGTCTTGGGGCATAAAATTTGTGAGAGAGGTATTGAAGTTGATAAAGCGAAATTTGATGCTATTGAAAAGATGCCGTGTCCCAAGGACATTAAAGATATAAGAAGTTTCCTTGGTCATGCCATTTTTATAGGAGGTTCATTAAGGACTTCTCTAAAATTTCTAGGCCTCTGACTAATCTCTTACAAAAAGATATTCCTTTTGTCTTTGATGATGATTGTGTAGAAGCATTTGAAATACTTAAGAAAGCTTTGATTTCTGCACCTATTGTTCAGCCACCTGATTGGAATTTACCCTTTGAAATTATGTGTGATGCTAGTGATTATATCGTAGGTGCTGTTCTAGGACAAAGGGTTGATAAGAAACTAAATGTTATTCAATATGCTAGTAAAACTCTAGATAGTGCCTAGAGAAATTATGCTACTACTGAAAAAGAATTTTAGCAGTTGTATTTGCTTGTGATAAGTTTAGACCTTATATTGTTGATTCTAAAGTAACTATTCACACTGATCATGCTTCTATTAAATATGTTATGGAAAAGAAAGATGCTAAACCTAGACTTGTTAGATGGGTTCTCTTGCTACAAGAATTTGATTTGCATATTATTGATAGAAAGGGAGCTGAGAACCCCCGTTGCAGACAACTTGTCTAGGTTAGAGAATGTCCTTGATGACCCACTACCTATTGATGATAGCTTCCCTGATGAACAATTAGCTGTCATAAATGCTTCTCGTACTGCTCCATGGTATGCTGATTATGCTAATTACATTGTTGCTAAATTTATACCACCTAGTTTCACATACCAGCAAAAGAAAAAGTTTTTCTATGATTTGAGACATTACTTCTGGGATGACCCACACCTTTATAAAGAAGGAGTAGATGGTGTTATTAGACGGTGTGTACCTGAGCATGAACAGGAACAGATCCTACGCAAGTGTCACTCCGAGGCATATGGAGGACACCACGCTGGAGACAGAACTGCGCATAAGGTATTGCAATCCGATTTTTATTGGCCTACTCTCTTCAAAGATGCCCGTAATTTTGTCTTGCCTTGTGATGAATGTCAAAGAATTGGTAATATTAGTAAACGTCAAGAAATGCCTATTTCTCTTGTTATTGAACCGTTTGATGTTTGGGGCTTCGATTATATGAGACCGTTTCCTTGCTCTAATGGGTATACACATATTTTAGTTGCTGTTGATTACGTTACTAAGTGGGTAGAAGCTATTCCAACTAGTAGTGCTGATCATAACACCTCTATTAAGATGCTTAAAGAAGTTATTTTTCCGAGGTTTGGAGTCCTTAGATACTTAATGACAGATGGTGGTTCACATTTTATTCATGGTGCTTTTCGTAAAATGCTTGCTAAGTATGATGTTAATCATAGAATTGCATCTCCATATCACCCACAGTCTAGTGGTCAAGTAGAATTGAGTAACAGAGAGCTCAAATTAATTTTGCAAAAGACTGTTAATAGATCTAGAAAGAATTGGTCCAAGAAACTTGATGATGCATTATGGGCCTATAGAACTGCATATAAAAATCCTATGGGTATGTCTCCATATAAAATGGTTTATGGAAAAGCATGTCACTTACCTCTCGAACTAGAACATAAGGCATATTGGGCCATTAAAGAGCTCAATTATGATTTCAAACTTGCCGGTGAGAAGAGCTCACTTGATGAATGGAGAACTCAAGCCTATGAGAATGCCAAACTGTTTAAAGAAAAATTTAAAAGATGGCATGAAAAAAGGATACAAAAGCGTGAGTTTAATGTAGGTGATTATGTGTTGCTCTTCAACTCTCGTTTAAGATTTTTTGCAGGAAGACTCTCTAAATGGGAAGGGCCTTACATTATCGAGGAGGTCTATCGTTCTGGCGCCATAAAAATCAACAACTTCGAAGGCACAAATCTGAAGGTGGTGAACGGTCAAAGAATCAAACATTATATCTCAGGTAATCCCATATATGTTGAAACTAATGTTATTGAAATCGTGACCCCGGAGGAATACATAAGGGACACTTTCCAGAACGTTTCAGACTCCAAAAAGGAATAGGTATGTGGTACGGTAAGTAAACCGACTCCAAAACAATTCTAATAGCATTTTTTCTCCGTTTTGGAATATTTAAGAAAATAGGAAAATAAGAAGTAGTCTGGGAAGGACACGAGGCGTCCACGAGGGTGGAGGGCGCGCCCTACCCCCCTGGGCGCACCCCTTGCCTCGTGGGCACCTTGTGTGCTCTCCGGACTCCATTTTCTTGCACGATACTTCTTTTAGTCGGTAAAAATTCATTATATAATCTCCCGAAGGTTTTGACCACCGTATCACGCAAATATCCTCTGTCTTTGTTTCGAGCTGTTTTTCTATCAGATTTGTCAAGGCCAGGCATCATGTCATCACCCTCCTCCAACAATGAAGGCAACGATGCTTGGCTAATGAAGATAGAGCTGAAGAGAGAAGAACCCGAGGAGATCAACAAGGATGATGGGATCAAGAAGGTCATGGAGGATCAAGCTTCGACGGCAGAAGAAGAAGACATCCTTCAACCTCATCAAAATCTTCTTACTCCAACTGAGCTTGAAGCTTTCAAGATGATTGAATTAGCTCACATACAAAACAAGTATCTCACACATGAAAATATTTTGTTGAAGGATCATATCACTGCACTCAAGGGCATTATCCGCAAACTGGAGGAACTCCTGCGCTCAATGTGTGACTATCCATCATCACCACCACCTTCATCACCTTCGAAGAAGGAGACATAAACACATGGGTATGGGCACTCCCCTTAGCAACTGCCAAGCTTGGGGGAGGTGCCCCGGTATCGTATCACCATCACACTCCTATCTTTACCGTTTTACTTAGTTTGATCCTTTTAGTAATATCTTGATCTAGTAGAATAAAGTTTTAGTATGATCTAGTTTTGAGTTTGCCTTCTGATCCTTCTATGTAATCGAGTCCATGAGCTTTATATAATAAAGATTAGTATTGAGTCAAGGGCTTTGCTATCTTACTTTGATCTGGAGGGAATAAAAGAAAGAATAAAAAGAAATAATAGAGATCATATTGATCTTATGGAGAGTAATGACTTCACATATAAAGAGTATGATGATTAAAAGTTGTTGAGAGTTGGCAAACATAGTTTTGGTCATCGTTGCAATTAATAGGAAGTAATAAAGAAAGAGAGGTTCTCACATATAAATATACTATCTTGGACATCTTTTATGATTGTGAGCACTCATTAAAATATGACATGGTAAATAGTTGACGTTGGACAAGGAAGACAACGTAATGGGTTATGTTTTCTTATATCCGAAATAAAGTATATTGTCATGGATCATCCAACATGTTGAGCTTGCCTTTCCGTCTCATGCTAGCCAAATTCCTTGCACCAAGTAGAGATACTACTTGTACTTCCAAATAACCTTAAACCCAATTTTGCCATGAGAGTCCACCATATCTACCTATGGATTGAGTAAGATCCTTCAAGTAAGTTGTCATGTTGTAAGATTTATACGATCTTGTGATATGGAAGCAATAAAAGCAACGGACTGCATAATGAAGGTCTGTATCAAAAGTGGCAATATAAAGTGACGCTTTTTTGCATTAAGATTTCGTGCATCCAACCATAAAAGAACATGACAACCTCTGATTCCCTCTGCAAAGGGCCTATCTTTTACTTTTGTCTTATGCTTTATGCAAGAGTCATGGTGATCTTCACCTTTCCTTTTTATGTTTTATCCTTTGGCAAGCACCTTGTGTTGGAAAGATCCTGATATATATATCCAATTGGATGTAATTTAGCATGAACTATTATTGTTGACATTACCCTTGAGGTAAAAGGTTGGGAGGCAACACTATAAGCCCCTATCTTTCTCTGTGTCCGATTAAAACTCCATACCCATAAGTATTGCATGAGTGTTAGCAATTGTGAAAGACTAAATGATAGTTGAGTATGTGGACTTGCTGAAAAGCTCTTATATTGACTCTTTCCGATGTAATGATAAATTGCAATTGCTTCAATGACCGAGGTTATAGTTTGTTGGTTCTCAATGAAGTTTCTGATTCATACTTGACATTGTGGATAGATTATTACTTGAGCATAAAAAATCATATGACAATATATATATCTGTGTGTGTGTGTGTGTGTGTGTGTCTGTGTGTTGCTGTTATAAGAATGATCATGATGCCCTCATGTCCGTATTTTATTTTATCGACACCTCTATCTCTAAACATGTGGACATACTTTTCGATATCGGCTTGCGCTTGAGGACAAGCGAGGTCTAAGCTTGGGGGAGTTGATACGTCCATTTTGCATCATGCTTTTATATCGATATTTATTGCATTATGGGCTGTTATTTCACGTTATGTCACAATACTTATGCCTATTCTCTCTTATTTTACAAGGTTTACATGAAGAGGGAGAATGCCGGCATCTGGGATTCTGGGCTGGAAAAGGAGCAAATATTAGAGACCTATTCTGCACAACTCCAAAAGTCCTGAAACTCCACGAAAGTCATTTTTGGAATTAATAAAAAATACTGAGCGAGAGAAATACCAGGGGGGCCACCCACCGTCCATGAGGGTGGGGGTTGCGCCCTACCCCCTGGGCGCGCCCCCTGCCTTGTGGGCCCCCTGGCAACCCTCCAGTGACCATCTTATGCTATATGATGTCTTTTACCCTGGAAAAAATCATAAGCTTTCGGGATGAAACAATGCCGCCACGAGGCGGAACCTTGGCGGAACCAATCTAGGGCTCCGGTGGAGCTCTTCTGCCGGGGAAATATCCCTCCGGGAGGGGGAAATCATCACCATCGATCCTCTCATCGGGAGGGGGTCAATCTCCATCAACATCTTCACCAGCACCATCTCCTCTCAAACCCTAGTTCATCTCTTGTATCCAATCTTTGTCCCAAAACCTCAGATTGGTACCTGTGGGTTGCTAGTAGTGTTGATTACTCCTTGTAGTTGATGCTAGTTGGTTTATTCAGTTGAAGATCATATGTTCAGATCCTTTATGCATATTAATACCCCTCTGATTATGAACATGAATATGATTTGTGAGTAGTTATGTTTGTTCCTGAGGACATGGGAGAAGTCTTGCTATAAGTAGTCATGTGAATTTGGTATTTGTTCGATATTTTGATGAGATGTATGTTGTCTCTCCTCTAGTGGTGTTATGTGAACGTCGACTACATGACACTTCACCATTGTTTGGGCCTAGAGGAAGGCATTGGGAAGTGATAAGTAGATGATGGGTTGCTAGAGTGAAAGAAGCTTAAACCCTAGTTTATGAGTTGCTTCATAAGGGGCTGATTTGGATCCATATGTTGCATGTTATGGCTAGGTTTACCTTAATACTTCTTTTGTAGTTGCGGATGCTTGCAATAGGGGTTAATCATAAGTGGGATGCTTGTCCAAGAAAGGGCAGTACCCAAGCACCGGTCCACCCACATATCAAATTATCAAAGTAACGAATGCGAATCATATGAGCGTGATGAAAACTAGCTTGACGATAATTCCCATGTGTCCTTGGGAGCGCTTTTCTCCATATAAGAATTTATCCTGGCTTGTCCTTTGCTACAAAAAGGATTGGACCATCTTGCTGCACCTTATTTACACTTGTTACTTGTTACCCGTTACGAATTACCTTATCACAAAACTATCTATTACCGATAATTTCAGTGCTTGCAGAGAATACCTTACTGAAAACCGCTTGTCATTTCCTTTTGCTCCTCGTTGGGTTCGACACTCTTGCTTATCGAAAGGACTATGATAGATCCCCTACACTTGTGGGTCATAAGAGCTCGGTGATGTGCCTAAGCCAGACATCATAGCCTTCATTGGCGGTCGGTAGCACAGCAGTTCGCGGGCCATGAGCAGCGCAACCTGCACGTTTGATGGCCTGTGACGAGCATGTTGGGAAACGTTGCAGAAAATAAAAAATTTCTACGCTTCACCAAGATCAATCTATGGAGTCATCTAGAAACGAGAGAGAGGAGTGCATCTACATACCCTTGTAGATCACGCGCAGAAGCGTTCAAGAGAACGGGGTTGAGGGAGTCGTACTCGTCGTGATCCAAATCATTGAAGATCCTAGTGCCGAACGGATGGCACCTCCGCGTTCAACACACGTACGGTTGGGGAAGACGTCTCCTCCTTCTTGATCTAGCAAGGGGGAGGGAGAGGTTGATGGAGATCCAGCAGCACGACGGCGTGGTAGTGGAAGTAGCGGCGATCTCGGCAGGGCTTCGCCAACCTCTACGAGGGGGAGAGGTGTTGCGGAGGGAGAGGGAGGCGCCAGGAGCAGGGGTGCACAGCCCTCCCTCCCCCCTCTTTATATAGGGGCCCTGGGGGGGCGGCGGCCCCCTAGAGATCCCATCTCAAGGGGGGCGGCGGCCTAGGGGGGACTTGCCCCCCAAGTCAAGTGGGGCGCCCCCCCACCCCTAGGGTTTCCAACCCTAGGCACAGGGGAGGCCCAAGGGGGTGCACCAGCCCACCAGGGGCTGGTTCCCTTCCCCACTTCAGCCCACGGGGCCCTCCGGGATAGGTGGCCCCACCCGGTGGACCCCCGGGACACTTCCGGTGGTCCCGGTACAATACCGGTGACCCCCGAAACTTTCCCAATGGCCGAAACTGGACTTCCTATATATAATCTTCACCTCCGGACCATTCCGGAACTCCTCTAGACGTCTCGATCTCATCCGGGACTTCGAACAACTTTTGGGTTACCGCATACTAATATCTCTACAATCCTAGCGTCACCGAACCTTAAGTGTGTAGACCCTACGGGTTCGGGAGACACGCAGACATGACCGAGACGACTCTTCAGCCAATAACCAACAGCGGGATCTGGATACCCATGTTGGCTCCCACATGCTCCTCGATGATCTCATCAGATGAACCACGATGTCGAGGATTTAAGTAATCCCGTATACAATTCCCTTTGTTAATCGGTACGTTACTTGCCCGAGATTCGATCGTCGGTATCCCAATACCTCGTTAAATCTCGTTACCGGCAAGTCACTTTACTCGTACTGTAATGCATGATCCCGTGACCAAACACTTGGTCACATTGAGCTCATTATGATGATGCATTACCGAGTGGGCCCAAAGATACCTCTCCGTCATACGGAGTGACAAATTCCAGTCTCGATCCGTGTCAACCCAACAGATACTTTCGGGGAATACCTGTAGTATACCTTTATAGTCACCTAGTTATGTTGTGACGTTTGGTACACCCAAAGCACTCCTACGGCATCCGGGAGTTACACGATCTCATGGTCTAAGGAAATGATACTTGACATTGGAAAAGCTCTAGCAAACGAACTACACGATCTTGTGCTATGCTTAGGATTGGGTCTTGTCCATCACATCATTCTCCCAATGATGTGATCCCGTTATCAATGACATCCAAAGTCCATGGTCAGGAAACCGTGACCATCTATTGATAAACGAGCTAGTCAACTTGAGGCTCACTAGGGACATGTTGTGGTCTATGTATTCACACATGTATTACGATTTCCGGATAACACAATTATAGCATGAATAATAGACAATTATCATGAACGAGGAAATATAATAATAACCATTTTATTATTGCATCTAGGGCATATTTCCAACAGTCTCCCACTTGCACTAGAGTCAATAATCTAGTTACGTTGTGATTAATTGAACACCCATAGAGTTCTGGTGTTGATCATGTTTTTCTTGCGGAAGATGTTTAGTCAACGGATCTGCGACATTCAGATCCGTATGCACTTTGCAAATATCTATGTCTCCGTCTTGAACATTTTCACGAATGGAGTAGAAGCGACGCTTGATGTGCCTGGTCTTCTTGTGAAACCTGGGCTCCTTGGCAAGGGCAATAGCTCCAGTGTTGTCACAGAAGAGGGTGATTGTCCCCGACGCATTGGGTATGACTCCTAGGTCAGTGATGAACTCCTTCATCCAGATTGCTTCATGCGCTGCCTCCGAGGCTGCCATGTACTCCGCTTCACATGTAGATCCCGCCATGACGCTTTGCTTGCAACTGCACCAGCTTACTGCCCCACCATTCAAAATATACATGTATCCGGTTTGTGACTTAGAGTCATCCAGATCTGTGTCGAAGCTAGCGTCGACGTAACCCTTTACGACGAGCTCTTCATCACCTCCATATACGAGAAACATATCCTTAGTCCTTTTCAGGTACTTCAGGATATTCTTGACCGCTGTCCAGTGTTCCATGCCGGGATTACTGTCGGTGTACTAAAGTAGGGGTACCTTAGTATCCCGAACTTGTGCACGGGCAGTCACAGCACCCAGCGGCCAGGCTTGCCGGGCATCCGCCAAGATCCTCCACAACTCATATTTGTGCCATTCAAGAACAAAGTGTTTTAACTAAGAAGACGAGGCCCCGGCGAGAGGAGCTTGCCGGGAAGGACAAGGCCCCGGCAAGAGGAGCTTGCCGGGAAGGCCAGTCAAGAAACTTGCCGCGACGCGCCGCGCGTCCCGGCAAGACCCGGCGAGCGACAAGCTTTCGGGTGCGACAAGACAACGACCGCGGGAAGGCGCTTGCTGCGGCGAAGCCACCACTCTGCGCCCACGCTCCAGCGCATCCGACGACGTCTCGCCACAGGATCGTCCCAGGCACACGTGGCGGGGAGCTGTGCAGCCAAGCGGTGCGAGGTGGCAAGTGGAGATGACAAGAAGGACATCATGGCAGGCGGTGGCGCCCCTAACGGTCGCTTCTCTGCACTGTTTGGGCGACCAGACGGGCATTAAATGCCCTTGTCCCCTGCCGTCAGAGTTAGGTAGGGGACACTGTAGATAGCGGTTGTACCAACCCCTCTTTTTACTTTTATACCCCTCTCTGCGTTGCCACCTGTCGGTGACCCCTTTAGCCTATAAAAGGAGGCCCATGCGCAACGTAGAAGGGGTTCGACTCCTTCGAAAACACAGAACGCTCATGTTCTTGAGCAAGAACATAATACCATCACAAAGCAGCAGTAGGAGTTTTATCTCTCCGGAGAGCTCCGAAGTTGGGTAAAATCCCTCGCGTGCTTCGCCTCGATCTGCTCTTCGTGCGCCCTCCGCTCCCTTGCCAGACCGAAAGGGGCCCTGCCCCATAGGTGTTCGTTCCCCACGACAATTACTTTGGTACCTTCCTACAAAACTTACGGCAAGGTTTACATAAGGTCTGGTACACAGCATGGCATACATGATAGACCCTATGGCTGAGGCATAGGGGAAGACACTCATCTTTTCTCTATCTTCTGCCGTGGTCGGACATTGAGCCGAGCTCAATTTCACACCTTGCAACACAGGCAAGAACCCCTTCTTGGACTGATCCATATTGAACTTCTTCAATATCTTATCAAGGTATGTGCTTTGTGAAAGACCTATGAGGCGTCTCGATCTATCTCTATAGATCTTGATGCCTAATATGTAAGCAGCTTCTCCAAGGTCCTTCATTGAAAAACACTTATTCAAGTAGGCCTTAATGTTGTCCAAAAGTTTTATATCATTTCCCATCAAAAGTATGTCATCCACATATAATATGAGAAATGCTACAGAGCTCCCACTCACTTTCTTGTAAACGCAGGCTTCTCCATAAGTCTGCATAAACCCAAACGCTTTGATCATTTCATTAAAGCAAATGTTCCAACTCCGAGATGCTTGCACCAGCCCATAGATGGAGTGCTGGAGCTTGCATACCTTGTTAGCATTCTTAGGATCGACAAAACCTTCTGGCTGCATCATATACAGTTCTTCCTTAAGATGGCCGTTAAGGAATGTTGTTTTGACGTCCATTTGCCATATCTCATAATCATAGTATGCGGAAATTGCTAACATGATTCGGACGGACTTCAGCTTCGCTACAGGAGAGAAAGTCTCATCGTAGTCAACCCCTTGAACTTGTCGCTAACCCTTAGCGACAAGTCGAGCTTTATAGATGGTAACATTACCATCCACGTCCGTCTTCTTCTTAAAGATCCATTTGTTTTCTATCGCTCGCCGATCATCGGCCAAGTCTGTCAAAGTCCACACTTTGTTTTCATACATGGATCCTATCTCGGATTGCATGGCTTCAAGCCATTTGTTGGAATCTGGGCCCGCCATTGCTTCTTCATAGTTCGAAGGTTCACCGTTGTCTAACAACATGATTTCTAGGACAGGGTTGCCATACCACTCTGGTGTGGAACGTGTCCACGTGGACCTATGAAGTTTAGTAATAACTTGATCTGAAGTACCTTGATCATCATCATTAGCTTCCTCTCTAGTCAATGTAGGCACCACAGGAACATCTTCCTAAGCTGCGCTACTTTCCAGTTCAAGAGGTAGTACTTCATCAAGTTCCACTTTCCTCCCACTTACTTCTTTCGAGAGAAACTCTTTCTCCAGAAAGGACCCGTTCTAGGCAACAAAGATCTTGCCTTCGGATCTGAGGTTGAAGGTATACCCAATGGTTTTCTTAGCGTATCCTATGAAGACGCATTTTTCCGACTTGGGTTCGAGCTTTTCAGGTTGAAGTTTCTTGACATAAGCATCGCATCCCCAAACTTTTAGAAACGACATCTTAGGTTTCTTCCCAAACCATAATTCATATGGTGTCGTCTCGACGGATTTAGACGGTGCCCTATTTAAAGTGAATGTAGCTGTCTCTAGAGCATATCCCCAAAATGATAGCGGTAAATCGGTGAGTGACATCATAGATTGCACCATATCCAATAGAGTGCGATTATGACATTCGGACATACCGTTACGCTGAGGTGTTCCAGGCGGCGTGAGTTGTGAAACGATTCCACATTTTCTTAAGTGCGTACCAAATTCGTGACCTAAATATTCTCCCCCACGATCTGATCGTAAGAACTTTATCTTTCGGTCACGTTGATTCTCTCTCATTCTGAAATTCCTCGAACTTTTCAAAGGTCTCAAAGTTGTGTTTCATCAAGCAGACATACCCATATCTACTCAAGTCGTCAGTGAGAGTGAGAACATAACGATATCCTCCACGAGCCTCAACGCTCATTGGACCGCACACATCAGCCCTGTTCAAGAATTCATCCGATTAACCAGTTAACTTGCCGATTAATCCCTACTCGTAGGGTCACCGAGTAGCCTATAAACCGATAAATCATCCGATTAATCAATTAAATGGTCGATTAACTTACCGATTAGACGATTAATCCCCTACTCACCAGCCAACCGAGCAGCTACCAGTTAACGATTTCCTCAACAATGCACATCAGTATGTATGATTTCCAATAAGTTGGTTGCTCGCTCCATTGTTCCGGAGAACGGAGTCTTGGTCATTTTGCCCATAAGGCATGGTTCGCACGTGTCAAATGATTCGTAATCAAGAGACTCCAAAAGTCCATCAGCATGGAGCTTCTTCATGCGTTTGACACCAATGTGACCAAGGCGGCAGTGCCACAAGTATGTGGGACTATCGTTATCAACTTTACATCTTTTGATATTCACACTATGAATATGTGTAACATCACGTTCGAGATTCATTAAGAATAAACCATTGACCAGCGGGGCATGACCATAAAACATATCTCTCATATAAATAGAACAACCATTATTCTCGGATTTAAATGAGTAGCTATCTCGTATTAAACGAGATCCAGATACAATGTTCATGCTCAAAGCTGGCACTAAATAACAATTATTGAGGTTTAAAACTAATCCCGTAGGTAAATGTAGAGGTAGCGTGCCGACGGCGATCACATCGACCTTTGAACCATTCCCGACGCGCATCGTCACCTCGTCCTTCGCCAGTCTCCGCTTATTCCGCAGCTCCTGTTTTGAGTTACAAATATGAGCAACCGCACCAGTATCAAATACCCAGGAGCTACTACGAGTACTGGTAAGGTACACATCAATTACATGTATATCACATATACCTTTGGTGTTGTCGGCCTTCTTGTCCGCTAAGTATTTGGGGCAGTTCCGCTTCCAGTGTCCATTTCCCTTGCAATAAAAGCACTCAGTCTCAGGTTTGGGTCCATTCTTTGGCTTCTTCCCAGCAACTGGCTTACCGGGCGCGGCAATTCCCTTGCCGTCCTTCTTGAAGTTCTTCTTACCCTTGCCTTTCTTGAAACTAGTGGTTTTATTGACCATCAACACTTGATGTTCATTTTTGATTTCCACCTCTGCTGATTTCAGCATTGAAAATACTTCAGGAATAGTTTTCACCATCCCTGCATATTGTAGTTCATCACAAAGCTCTTGTAGCTAGGTGGGAGCGACTGAAGGATTCTGTCAATGACCGCCTCGTCCGGGAGGTTAATGTCCAGCTGGGACAAGCGGTTGTGCAACCCAGACATTTTGAGTATATGCTCACTGACAGAACTATTTTCCTCCATCTTACAACTGTAGAACTTGTCGGAGACTTCATATCTCTCGACCCGGGCATGAGCTTGGAAAACCATTTTCAGCTCTTCGAACATCTCATATGCTCTGTGTTGCTCAAATCGCTTTTGGAGCCCAGGTTCTAAGCTGTAAAGCATGCCGCACCGAACGAGGGAGTAATCATCAGCACGTGACTGCCAAGCGTTCATAACGTCTTGGTTCTCTGGGATGGGTGCTTCACCTAGCGGTCCTTCTAGGACATATGCTTTCTTGGCAGCTATGAGGATGATCCTCAGGTTCCGGACCCAGTTCGAATAGTTGCTGCCATTATCTTTCAGCTTGGTTTTCTCTAGGAACGCGTTGAAGTTGAGGTTGACATGAGCGTTGGCCATTGATCTACAAGACATTTTGCAAAGGGTTTTAGACTAAGTTCATGATAATTAAGTTCATCTAATCAAATTATTTAATGAACTCCCAGTCAGATTAGACATCCCTCTAGTCATCTAAGTGATACATGATCCGACTCAACTAGACCGTGTCCGATCATCACGTGAGACGGACTAGTCATCATCGGTGAACATCTCCATGTTGGTCGTATCTTCCATACGACTCATGTTCGACCTTTCGGTCTCTTGTGTTCCGAGGCAATGTCTGTACATGCTAGGCTCGTCAAGTCAACCTAAGTGTTTTGCATGTGTAAATCTGTCTTACACCCGTTGTATGTGAACGTTAGAATCTATCACACCCGATCATCACGTGGTGCTTCGAAACAACGAACTTTCGCAACGGCGCACAGTTAGGGGGAACATTTCTTGTAATTATTATAAGGGATCATCTTATTTACTACCGTCGTACTAAGCAAATAAGAAGCAAAACATGATAAACATCACATGCAATCAAATAGTGACATGATATGGCCAATATCATATTGCTCCTTTGATCTCCATCTTCGGGGCGCCATGATCATCTTCGTCACCGGCATGACACCATGATCTCCATCATCGTGTCTTCATGAAGTTGTCATGCTAGCGATTACTTCTACTTCTATGGCTAACGTGTTTAGCAATAAAGTAATGTAATTTACATGGCGTTATTCAATGACACGCAGGTCATACAAAAAATAAAGACAACTCCCATGGCTCCTGCCGGTTGTCATACTCATCAACATGCAAGTCGTGATTCCTATTACAAGAACATGATCAATCTCATACATCACATATATTTCATTCATCACATCCTTTTGTCCATATCACATCACAAGGCATATGCTGCAAAAACAAGTTAGACGTCCTCTAATTGTTGTTGCATGTTTTTACGTGGCTTCTATAGGTTTCTAGCAAGAACGTTTCTTACCTACGTAAAACCACAACGTGATATGCCAATTTATATTTACCCTTCATAAGGACCCTTTTCATCGAATACGATCCAACTAAAGTGGGAGAGACAGACACCCGCTAGCCACCTTATGCAACTAGTGCATGTCAGTCAGTGGAACCTGTCTCACGTAAGCGTACGTGTAAGGTCGGTCCGGGCCGCTTCATCCCACGATGACACCGAAACAAGATAAGACTAGTAGTGTGTGACGCCCGGATATTTAAGCTACAGTAAACCTCTATTAATGATGCCACGTCACCATGGTTACTGTTGCTAATCTCGGGTTGATTCGAAACCGTTTCAAAATTCAAATTTTAAATTAGTGTCAACAATAAAAGTTTTCAAAAGTTGAAACAAAAATGTTCGGTGCGTGCCGAATATTACAAGGGTAATTATAATAAAGCAAACACATTTTTAGAAAATTCCTAAATACTTTAAAATGAAATAAAACAGAAAAGAAAAATAAAGAAAAGAAAGAAAGAAAGAAAGGAAAAGAACCCCCCCCCCCCCGGGCCAGCCGACCCAACTGGGCCAACCCATCAGGCCCAGCCGGCCACCCACTTCCCCCCTTATCCACTCACCATCCCCCACCCGAACCGCCACCGACACTCCACTTCCTCCTCGCAAAATATCTCTGCCCCCTCTCTCCCTCTCTCCCAATTGGATCGGGATCGAGAGGAGGAGGCCACCGACGCCATCGCCCACCGCCGCGAGGAGCACGCGACGCCTCGCCGGACTTCCCCACCGGTCTGCTTCCCCATCGCACGTCGTCCACGACATCCTCCCCGCGCCACACTGCCCTATCCCTACGGCCCCTGTGAGCACCTTCTTTCTTCCCTCCCCGTCCCCATCGTGCGTAGTCACCGCACTCACCACGCCGCCGTCCCGCCACAGCCCGCCGTCCTGCGCCAGTCCCCGCGGCCTCGCGCGGCCCCACGACGCACGCGCCCGCACTGCCCCGCGGGCGCGCTCACTGCGTCTGGCCTCCATGCTCGCTGCGACCAGGACGCGCTCCCGCATCCCCCGTCCGCCCCTGCTCACCCCCGCCTCCGGAGTCACCCGCGCAGGCCCTCGACGCGGCCACCTGCACCACGGGCTGCACCCATGGATCATGGATGCTTCGCCCCGACCTCCTCGCTCCGCGCTTACCACGACCACCCTCCCCCCCCCCCCCCCCCGCGCGCCCATGGCCACGCCCGCCCGCTCGCACCTGGTCGCAGGCCGCGCCATCGCGCTCACCAACGCCGCCTGTGGCCACGCCCTCCCGCTGCTGTAGATGCTACTACTGCTGCAGCTGCCGTGGCCTCACCCCCGCCGCTTGCCTCTGCTCCGGACGGCCGCGTCCCCTTGGCCGCGCGCGCCGGCGCTGCGCGTGCCCGCCCCCTCGCCGTGCTGCTCCGGCTAGCCCCGCCGTGGCCACGGCCCCATCCCGCGTCCTGGCGGGCAGCGCCCCGCCCGCGCCCGTCGGGTTCGTCCGGCCGCACCTGGGCGTGTGCCCGCTCGGGCCGCGCCCTTCGCCCGCTAGCGTCCGGCGCCCACTAAGGCCCCTGGGCCTATGACGTTGGGGCCCCACCCCCTTTGAACGAAAATGATATAAAAAAATATAAATAATAACAAATAATTAATTAATTAAAAATGAATTAATAAGTAGTAATTAATATTAATTAATAGTTAATTAAAGAATTAATTAAACTAATTAAACCTGATTAGATTAACCTAACCACTAATTAAACTAATTGGCACTGTTTAATTAACCTACTAATTAAACAACCAATGACATTTGGGCCCCACACGTAGTTGACCCAGTCAACTGCACAGTTGACTGCTGACGTCAGCATGATATCATGCTGACGTCATCATTTACTATTTTGGATAATATTGGATTTAAATAATTAATTAAATTGCAGAAATTAATAAAATCTTTAGAAAATCATATCTTTTAATCCGTAACTCAGATTAAAATATTTTCAACATGAAAGTTGCTCAGAACGACGATACATATCCAGATACGCAGCCCGTTCATCCGCCACGCATCCCTAGCTTAGTGAACCTGCAACATTTCACCTCCGGTTCATTTGTCCGAAAACGCGAAACACCAGGGATACTTTCGCGGATGTTTCCCCCTTTCGCCGGTATCACCTACTACCGCGTTAGGGCACACCGAACACCGCGTATTGTCTTGTTACGCTTTGTGATGCTTTGATTGCTCTGTTATTTATTGTGTTCCCCCTTCGTTATTTCTTTCCGGTAGACCCCGAGACTGCCGGCGACCCCAGTTCGACTACGGAGTTGACGACCCCTCCTTCTTGCCAGAGCAACCAGGCAAGCCCCCCCCCCCCTTGATCACCAGATATCGCCTATTCTCCTCTATACTGCTTGCATTAGAGTAGTGTAGCCTGTTACTGCTTTCCGTTGATCCTATTCTGATGCATAGCCTGACATTGTTGCTACATCTGTTGATACCTTACCTGCAATCCTAAATGCTTAGTATAGGATGCTAGTTTATCATCATTGGCCCTACATTCTTGTCAGTCTGCCTTGCTATACTATTGGGCCGTGATCACTCGGGAGGTGATCACGGGTATATACTATACATATATACATACTACAAATGGTGACTAAAGTCGGGTCCGCTCGAAGAGTACCCGCGAGTGATTCACGGATTGGGGGCTGAAAGGACCTTTGTCCTGACGGCCCTCTGTGTGGATCTTTGTGGCGGAGCGACAGGGCAGGTTGAGACCACCTAGGCGAGAGGTGGGCCTGGCCCTGGTCGGCGTCCGCGATTGCTTCATAATAACACGCTTAACGAGATCTTGGTATTTGATCTGAGTCTGGCCATTTGGTCTATACGCACTAACCATCTACGCGGGAGTAGTTATGGGTATCCCGGCGTCGTGGTATCAGCCGAAGCCTTCGTGGCGTCAGCGACTGAGTGGCGCGCGCCGGATTGGACTGGAACGCCACTAGGCTAGGTCTGCTTCCGGCCGCGTACGCAACGTGCAGGTGTGCAAAGGGCGATGGGCCAAGACCCCTGCGCCATAGGAGTTAGACCGGCGTGCTGACCTCTCTGTTGTGCCTAGGTAGGCTGCGACGTGTTGATCTTCCGAGGCCGGGCATGACCCAGGAAAGTGTGTCCGGCCAAATGGGATCGAGCGTGTTGGGTTATGTGGTGCACCCCTGCAGGGAAGTTTATCTATTCGAATAGCCGTGTCCCTCGGTAAAAGGACGACCCGGAGTTGTACCTTGACCTTATGACAACTAGAACCGGATACTTAATAAAACACACCCTTCCAAGTGCCAGATACAACCTGGTGATCGCTCTCTAACAGGGCGACGAGGAGAGGATCGCCGGGTAGGATTATGCTATGCGATGCTACTTGGAGATGCTACTTGGAGATGCTACTTGGCGATGCTACTTGGAGGACTTCAGTCTACTCTCATCTACATGCTGCAAGACGGAGGCTGCCAGAAATGTAGTCTTCAACAGGATTAGCTATCCCCCTCTTATTCTGGCATTCTGCAGTTCAGTCCACTGATATGGCCCTTTACACATATATCCATGCATATGGAGTGTAGCTCCTTGCTTGCGAGTACTTTGGATGAGTACTCATGGTTGCTTTTCTCCCTCTTTTCCCCCCTTTCCCTTCTACCTGGTTGTCGCAACCAGATGCCGGAGTCCAGGAGCCAGATGCCACCATCGATGACGACTCCTACTACACTGGAGGTGCCTAGTACTACGTGATGCCTGCTACGATGGCCAGGAGTAGTTAGGAGGATCCCAGGCAGGAGGCCTGTGCCTCTTTCGATCTGTATCCCAGTTTGTGCTAGCCTTCTTAAGGCAAACTTGTTTAACTTATGTCTGTACTCAGATATTGTTGCTTCCGCTGACTCGTCTATGATCGAGCACTTGTATTCGAGCCCTCGAGGCCCCTGGCTTGTATTATGATGCTTGTATGACTTATTTATGTTTTAGAGTTGTGTTGTGATATCTTCCCGTGAGTCCCTGATCTTGATCGTACACATTTGCGTGCATGATTAGTGTACGATTGAATCAGGGGCGTCACAAGTTGGTATCAGAGCCGACTGCCTATAGAAATCCCCCTTCCACACTCCTTGGCCGAAGTCGAGTCTAGTCACTACAAAACTTTTACTAACTTGGCTGTGTGCCTTACGGGCCCACATCGCCATTGGGTGGTATTAGGATCTTTTACTCCTCGATCTTTACTCTGGGACTCTGAGCTCTCTTCTATTCAGGTTAAATGATTTTGCTAAAAACAAAACTAACTTTAGGTTCTCGCAAGTACTTTCTCCCGGAGAGCCCCTCACTTCAGATGATCGCCTGCTGCACTAGAAGATTCTGAAGTTACTCTACGATGTTCCCTCGAGCCTTTGTGCCATCGCATTTGCGATTTCCTTCCACTGTCAACCCCTATGAAAACTGCATACACTTGCCATTCATACAATCATTCCCCGTTGATCTTGTTATTACAAGATGTCCCGAAATACTCTTTGTTGTCCCAAAAATCCTTTGAGCTCACTGCCTTGCAGTTCTTTACCACATGAATACCCATACGGATAATTCCTTGCACTTATCGAGTATCCGCTCCTGCTCAGTTGTTCAGGTGTTTCACAAAAGTCTTTGAAGTACCATTCGATCTTCCAAAAATCCTCAATAGCTTATTGCCCTTGAAATTCTTGCTTGCTTGCATTATGGTTAATCCCATAAGCATAATAATCTTATTGGCATCTTTTGTCACTATCATTTTTGAGTCCATTGATTCAATAAGTTGTGAATGTTCACAATCATCAGTCGAATCCTAGGATTATCCTTCCGGCTCAGATGACATTTGGATATGAGCTGGTTCTTGACCAATCAATGCCTTGATTGGTTGTGCTTCTAAGTCTATCGAACTTATTCATTTCGATCAGAACGATTGCTTCGGATCCCTTAATTTGGAAATCATAAAATTCTTTGCATTAAGCTTTGAATTGGTCAGTTGTTTCTACAATCTGATGCCTTGGCATTCTTTCTTCCTATGATGGAGTACCGATACTCACATCAGCTCCGTTGTAGATCACCCGATCCATTGTTGGATTGTTATCCGACAGTGTCCTTCATATTCAATCACCTTGTGAGTTCTTCCCCTGATACATAGTGCCTTTGGTAAATTGTATCATCTGCTTGACCAACCATGCTCTGCTTTCGAGCTGGTGGTATTTACTATTGAAGCTTGTGGTATACGTTTCCACGATAACCTGACGGGTTGAACCTATGCCTTCCTTTATACGTGTGAACTCGGAAGTTTTCACGAGTCATACTCATCTGGTATTTCACCAGGTAAAACTTTCAACACTAATGCCTTTATCAAAGCGAGAAGTGAATGGAAGGTTATACATTGAAGAAGTGGGAGTCGACCTTGAACTTTGTGTTCATGCCCATGGACACGATGTTGATCCTATCATGGAAGCTTCTTGTAATAATAACTATTTCCTTGTTATAATATCATTTGGAATCTCTGAATTGATCCTTTGCAATCATGGATCCTACCATATTTTCTACTTGATTCCATTTCTCGGACAAGTTAAACCACTTGTCCTCTACAGATCAATGCACCCATCCAACCTCTATTTTGATCTACCTTCGAGTACTAACCCCCTAGTATCTCGAGGATATCAACCGATTGCACTACATCTTATGCATTTCTGATGAAGTAGTGCCTTTCCCCGTCATAGTCACTCCACGGGTTCTGGGTTGTCGTCAACCGAGGACACCGATTAGTCAATCTAATCGCCCCTGTGATTCAGTACTCCTAGTACATTGTGGATGAGAAGTTTAATACTCCATCACGTCATTCCTAGCCTGATCGGCTATATCATTTTGTGCTAAATTTTAACTATGCTACCTGGTCCTTTCTTCCCGGAGCACAATTTTCGACGATGAGCTAAGCTTACGTCGATTTTCCTCGTCATATCATTTCACCTTGAACAACAAGCTTGATTTCAAGTTTGTGTCGTACCCATGGTTCCAATAACCTTTTGCTTCATAATTCCTTTAACTTGATGTCGTCGCTGATTGATTACATCTTCATGAAATCTCTCGACAAATGTGGCGTGATCATCATCAACCTTATGAGCTCTTCCAGGATATCAATCGGATCCATGATGAGAAATACCATCCTTGCCTCGATGATTTGTGTTGTCATCGACCACATTATTGCCTTCCCTCCAACACAAACTTGTTCGTGTTCTGTGTTATGCATTGAGTTCCTTGCTATCCAGCATTTCTTCTTCCTTATCTTGGAGTATTACCATCTTTTATATCAAGAATGTCATGAGGATTACTCCACCTCTTAAGAATTCTTGGTATAGTGACACCTCTCACCATCACCATTCTTTCTTGGTCCCCGTGTTGCTTCCAACAAGTGAACTGTGTTGTTGGATTCTGCCCTTCTAGCAACCCTCTTGCTTTGAAGTTAATGGTCGGCCGTTCATTCTTAATCTAATGATTATTGAATCACCATTCTGAGGTTGGTCGTGCAACCCAGCCCATATTCGAGTGCACCTTTCAACCAATATTTAATTGTGTATGTTTTCCTCGAGCATACATCATTATACCATTTGATCTGACAAATGTTATCTCCTTGTTCACATAATTGTGGAAATCCATCTTTTGTTAATCTTGATAAATTGCCGCTGATTCCATCAGCCACCCCCTCATCCTCTCCTTGGTTTAATGATGATGAGTCCTTGTCTTCGAACTCACTTCCATAGTAATTTCCCGAGAATCTTGCAATGTCATTTCGCCAATTCGTGTCGCACCTTTTCTTCTCGGACATCCTGAGTCTGAGGTATCATGACACCAATCGGATCTGAATCTCAGTCGGATATGATTGTTGGGACAACTTTTCACGAGATATGATGTTGGTCCTTTGATGACCCGGTATTATGATGTCATGCCTAGCACCCCCTGGCTGGAGGACCTATCATTATAATTTCTTTTGCTAGGATAACCATTCTTCCTGAAGGAAATTGTAAGACTTATTTTATAAGTTGCTCCTGATGGATCATTTGTGTATCCAAAGTCTGGCCCTTGATTGAAACACCATATCATTGCTACCTTGAAGCATGACTATGAAACCCCGCTCTTCAATAAGAACATTGGAGGCGCGGTGCTAAAGGTTTCTTGGTCAGTTATCCAAACACTGTTGTATGGGTAACATCTTGATTAATCCTTGCCTCTTATCTGAATGGTTGGGTACTTGCTCTCCTACCCTGTATGCCATGTTCTGCTTGTACATGGGAAGGATATACTCCTAATAATTGTGTGTAATCACAATTTTCCTTTCCATTGTTCTGTTTAATCTAATAATCGTGTTTTCCTTTCCATTCTTTTGTTTAACCTTTCCTGTAATCTGACTTAACTAAGCAGAGATAATTCCCTGTTTAGGTAGTCACCTTGCTGTACCACTCTGTCTGTAAGATCCTGTTACTATTGTTGATGACATTACGGTAACCACTGATGGGTGATAACTTTGCCAATTGGTTTGCCTCGTTCAACAAGCAGGAAAATTGCTCTCTTCATTCCTCGTCCTTGGTACCGACATTGTTGCCGGCATAGCTGACAAGCTATTCACTGACATGCCTCCCTGTCGCGGCTGTGCAAGATGTCACCACCCTTCCTACTTTCAACCCGCATGGTGGGCCCATAACCCACAGGTCCACTGGATCGAAACCTGACTCTTCTTTACAACTCGGATTTTAATGTATCCTTTGCACCTGGCTTCGTATGTGATTCACGAGCTATCTATACCAATAATCATTCTGGAATCAAACACCATGTTATGCTCGTTGTTCAAACCCCTATTCCAGCTTCTGTCTAGTCATCGAATGATGGCCTACCCGTTTGAATCTTTGGTACCATCGTATATTGCACTCAACGAATTCACTGAAAAACAACTCGTGGGGTACCTTGTGTATTTCCCATTGAGTTCACCGTCAGATGCCCAGCTTTGTGGAGATGCGTTCTTTCGGAGTTTTTCCCCTTGGTCGCGTTCGTAGGACGACGGAGATCCCGAAGAAAGGATGACGACTTGATCATGGTGACTTGAAGCAGAGAAATGAAGGCATCAACGAAAGGGATCAACCTTTTCAAAGGGGCAGCCAAGACCGAGAAGATTCGTTAGAATTACGTAACCAGACCTTTCCCCCTTAGTCCCCTCCTTAAATCTCGGGACGAGATTTCTTGTAGTGGAGGAGAATTGTGACGCCCGGATATTTAAGCTACAGTAAACCTCTATTAATGATGCCACGTCACCACGTTTACTGTTGCTAATCTCGGGTTGATTCGAAACCATTTCAAAATTCAAATTTTAAATTAGTGTCAACAATAAAAGTTTTCAAAAGTTGAAACAAAAATGTTCGGTGGGTGCCGAATATTACAAGGGTAATTATAATAAAGCAAACACATTTTTAGAAAATTCCTAAATACTTTAAAATGAAATAAAACAGAAAAGAAAAATAAAGAAAAGAAAGAAAGAAAGGAAAAGAACCCCCCCCCCCGGGCCAGCCGACCCAACTGGGCCAACCCATCAGGCCCAGCCGGCCACCCACTTCCCCCCTTATCCACTCACCATCCCCCACCCGAACCGCCACCGACACTCCACTTCCCCCCCCCCCCCCCCCCGCAAAATATCTCTGCCCCCTCTCTCCCTCTCTCCCGATTGGATCGGGATCGAGAGGAGGAGGCCACCGACGCCATCGCCCACCGCCGCCAGGAGCACGCGCCGCCTCACCGGACTTCCCCACCGGTCTGCTTCCCCGTCGCACGTCGTCCACGGCATCCTCCCCGCGCCACACTGCCCTATCCCTACGGCCCCTGTGAGCACCTTCCTTCTTCCCTCCCCGTCCCCATCGTGCGTAGTCACCGCACTCACCACGCCGCCGTCCCGCCACAGCCCGCCGTCCTGCGCCAGTCCCCGCGGCCTCGCGCGGCCCCACGACGCACGCGCCCGCACTGCCCCGCGGTCGCGCTCACCGCGTCTGGCCTCCGTGCTCGCTGCGACCAGGACACGCTCCCGCATCCCCCGTCCGCCCCTGCTCACCCCCGCCTCCGGAGTCACCCGCGCAGGCCCTCGACGCGGCCACCCGCACCACGGGCTGCACCCATGGATCATGGATGCTTCGCCCCGACCTCCTCGCTCCGCGCTTACCACGACCACCCTCCCCCCCCCCCCCCCCGCGCGCCCACGGCCACACCCGCCCGCTCGCACCTGGTCGCAGGCCGCGCCATCGCGCTCACCAACGCCGCCTGTGGCCATGCCCTCCCGCTGCTGTAGATGCTACTACTGCTGCAGCTGCCGTGGCCTCACCCCTGCCGCTTGCCTCTGCTCCGGCCGGCCGCGTCCCCTTGGCCGCGCGCGTCGGCGCTGCGCGTGCCCGCCCCCTCGCCGTGCTGCTCCGGCGAGCCCCGCCGTGGCCACGGCCCCATAATGCGTCCTGGCGGGCAACGCCTCGCCCGCGCCCGTCGGGTTCGTCCGGCCGCACCTGGGCGTGTGCCCGCTCGGGCCGCGCCCTTCGCCCGCTAGCGTCCGGCGCCCACTAAGGCCCTTGGGCCTATGACGTTGGGGCCCCACCCCCTTTGAACGAAAATGACATAAAAAAATATAAATAATAACAAATAATTAATTAATTAAAAAATGAATTAATAAGTAATAATTAATATTAATTAATAGTTATTTAAAGAATTAATTAAACTAATTAAACCTGATTAGATTAACCTAACCACTAATTAAACTAATTGGCACTGTTTAATTAACCTACTAATTAAACAACCAATGACATTTGGGCCCCACACGTAGTTGACCCAGTCAACTGCACAGTTGACTGCTGACGTCAGCATGATATCATGCTGACGTCATCATTTACTATTCTGGATAATATTGGATTTAAATAATTAATTAAATTCTAGAAATTAATAAAATCTTTAGAAAATCATATCTTTTAATCCGTATCTCGGATTAAAAAAATTTCAACATGAAAGTTGCTCAGAACGACGATACGAATCCAGATACGCAGCCCGTTCATCCGCCACGCGTCCCTAGCTTAGTGAACCTGCAACATTTCACCTCCGGTCCATTTGTCCGAAAACGCGAAACACCGGGGATACTTTCCCGGATGTTTCCCCCTTTCGCCGGTATCACCTACTACCGCGTTAGGGCACACCGAACACTGCGTATTGTCTTGTTACGCTTTGTGATGCTTTGATTGCTTTGTTATTTATTGTGTTCCCCCTCCGTTACTTCTTTCCGGTAGACCCTGAGACTGCCGGCGACCCCAGTTCGACTACGGAGTTGATGACCCCTCCTTCTTGCCAGAGCAACCAGGCAAGCCCCCCCCCTTGATCACCAGATATCGCCTATTCTCCTCTATACTGCTTGCATTAGAGTAGTGTAGCATGTTACTGCTTTCCGTTGATCCTATTCTGATGCATAGCCTGACATTGTTGCTACATCTGTTGATACCTTACCTGCAATCCTAAATGCTTAGTATAGGATGCTAGTTTATCATCATTGGCCCTACATTCTTGTCAGTCTGCCTTGCTATACTATTGGGCCGTGATCACTCGAGAGGTGATCACGGGTATATACTATACATATATACATACTACAGATGGTGACTAAAGTCGGGTCCGCTCGAAGAGTACCCGCGAGTGATTCACGGATTGGGGGCTGAAAGGACCTTTGTCCTGACGGCCCTCTGTGTGGATCTTTGTGGCGGAGCGACAGGGCAGGTTGAGACCACCTAGGCAAGAGGTGGGCCTGGCCCTGGTCGGCGTCCGCGATTGCTTCATAATAACACGCTTAACGAGATCTTGGTATTTGATCTGAGTCTGGCCATTTGGTATATACGCACTAACCATCTACGCGGGAGTAGTTATGGGTATCCCGGCATCGTGGTATCAGCCGAAGCCTTCGTGACGTCAGCGACTGAGTGGCGCGCGCCGGATTGGACTGGAACGCCACTAGGCTAGGTCTGCTTCCGGCCGCGTACGCAACGTGCAGGTGTGCAAAGGGCAATGGGCCCAAACCCCTGCGCCATAGGAGTTAGACCGGCGTGCTGACCTCTCTGTTGTGCCTAGGTGGGGCTGCGACGTGTTGATCTTCCGAGGCCGGGCATGACCCAGGAAAGTGTGTCCGGCCAAATGGGATCGAGCGTGTTGGGTTATGTGGTGCACCCCTGCAGGGAAGTTTATCTATTCGAATAGCCGTGTCCATCGGTAAAAGGACGACCTGGAGTTGTACCTTGACCTTATGACAACTAGAACCGGATACTTAATAAAACACACCCTTCCAAGTGCCAGATACAACCTGGTGATTGCTCTCTAACAGGGCGACGAGGAGAGGATCGCCGGGTAGGATTATGCTATGCGATGCTACTTGAGATGCTACTTGGAGATGCTACTTGGCGATGCTACTTGGAGGACTTCAGTCTACTCTCTTCTACATGCTGCAAGACGGAGGCTGCCAGAAGCGTAGTCTTCGACAGGATTAGCTATCCCCCTCTTATTCTGGCATTCTGCAGTTCAGTCCACTGATATGGCCCTTTACACATATATCCATGCATATGTAGTATAGCTCCTTGCTTGCGAGTACTTTGGATGAGTACTCACGGTTGCTTTTCTCCCTCTTTTCCCCCCTTTCCCTTCTACCTGGTTGTCGCAACCAGATGTCGGAGTCCAGGAGCCAGATGCCACCGTCGACGACGACTCCTACTACACTGGAGGTGCCTACTACTACGTGTTGCCTGCTACGACGGCTAGGAGTAGTTAGGAGGATCCCAGGCAGGAGGCCTGCGCCTCTTTCGATCTGTATCCCAGTTTGTGCTAGCCTTCTTAAGGCAAACTTGTTTAACTTATGTCTGTACTCAGATATTGTTGCTTCCGCTGACTCGTCTATGATCGAGCACTTGTATTCGAGCCCTTGAGGCCCCTGGCTTGTATTATGATGCTTGTATGACTTATTTATGTTTTAGAGTTGTGTTGTGATATCTTCCCGTGAGTCCCTGATCTTGATCGTACACATTTGCGTGCATGATTAGTGTACGATTGAATCGGGGGCGTCACATAGTGGCAATAAAATTGACAACATCTACGCCCACAACAAGTTTGTGTTCTACTCGTGCATAGAAACTATGCATAGACCTAGCTCATGATGCCACTGTTGGGGAACGTTGCAGAAAATAAAAAAATTCTACGCTTCACCAAGATCAATCTATGGAGTCATCTAGCAACGAGAGAGAGGAGTGCATCTACATACCCTTGTAGATCACGCGCGGAAGCGTTCAAGAGAACGGGGTTGAGGGAGTCGTACTCGTCGTGATCCAAATCACCGAAGATTATAGTGCCGAACGGACGGCACCTCCGCGTTCAACACACGTACGGTTGGGGAAGACGTCTCCTCCTTCTTGATCCAGCAAGGGGGAGGGAGAGGTTGATGGAGATCCAGCAGCACGACGGCCTGGTGGTGGAAGTAGCAGCGATCTCGGCAGGGCTTCGCCAAGCTCTACGAGAGGGAGAGGTGTTGCGAAGGGAGAGGGAGGCGCCAGGAGCAGGGGTGCACAGCCCTCCCTCCCCCTCTTTATATAGGGGCCCTGGGGGCGCCGGCCCCCAGAGATCCCATCTCAAGGGGGGGGGGGCAAGGGGTGGACTTGCCCCCTAAGTCAAGTGGGGCGCCCCCCCACCCCTAGGGTTTCCAACCCTAGGCGCAGGGGAGGCCCAAGGGGGGTGCACCAGCCCACCAGGGGCTGGTTCCCTTCCCTACTTCAGCCCACGGGGCCCTCCGGGATAGGTGGCCCCACCCGATGGACCCCCTGGACCCTTCCGGTGGTCCCGGTACAATACCGGTGACCCCCGAAACTTTCCCGATGGCCGAAACTGGACTTCCTATATATAATTCTTCACCTCCGGACCATTCCGGAACTCCTCGTGACGTCCGGGATCTCATCCGGGACTCCTAAGAACTTTCGGGTTACTGCATACTAATATCTCTACAACCCTAGCATTACCGAACCTTAAGTGTGTAGACCCTACGGGTTCGGGAGACACGCAGACATGACCGAGACGACTCTCTGGTCAATAACCAACAGCGGGATCTGGATACTCATGTTGGCTCCCACATGCTCCTCGATGATCTCATCGGATGAACCACGATGTCGAGGATTCAAGTAATCTCATATACAATTCCCTTTGTCAATCGGTACGTTACTTGCCCGAGATTCGATTGTCGGTATCCCAATACCTCATTAAATCTCGTTACCGGCAAGTCACTTTACTCGTATCGTAATGCATGATTCCGTGACCAAACACTTGGTCACATTGAGCTCATTATGATGATGCATTACCGAGTGGGCCCAGAGATACCTCTCCGTCATACGGAGTGACAAATCCCAGTCTCGATCCGTGTCAACCCAATAGATACTTTCGGGGAATACCTGTAGTATACCTTTATAGTCACCCAGTTATGTTGTGACGTTTGGTACACCCAAAGCACTCCTACGGCATCCGGGAGTTACACGATCTCATGGTCTAAGGAAATGATACTTGACATTGGAAAAGCTCTAGCAAACGAACTACACGATCTTGTGCTATGCTTAGGATTGGGTCTTGTCCATCACATCATTCTCCCAATGATGTGATCCCGTTATCAATGACATCCAATGTCCATGGTCAGGAAACCGTGACCATCTATTGATAAACGAGCTAGTCAACTAGAGGCTCACTAGGGACATGTTGTGGTCTATGTATTCACACATGTATTACGATTTCTGGATAACACAATTATAGCATGAATAATAGACAATTATCATGAACGAGTAAATATAATAATAACCATTTTATTATTGCCTCTAGGGCATATTTCCAACAGAGCATGGGAAGACGAAGCCGTGGCGGGGGTGAGAGAAGGCATGGTGGTGCGGCCGTCGTGCTGCATAGAGGGTGGCAGGGAAGAGTCCTGCTGCTCATGAGCGGCAGGGTCAGTGGCGGTGTTGGCCGCGGCTGACGGGGAGTGGCAGGGGCCGAAGCGGCCCACTGGCTCTGTCTGGGCGACACCAGCCGCGCGGCACTCGGCATGAACACGGCGAGTATCGGCCATGGAGACGATGGAGCGGGGATGGAACAAAGTGGAAGAGCTCTGGGACGCCCACTTAGTTTCCATTTAGTCTTGAGATTTCATACACTTATAGTTGTTAGTGCATCCGTTGCATGGCAATCCCTACTCCTCTCATTGATATTGATTGATGGGCCTCCCCATTACCCGCCGAGCTGCATTGATGCGAGACTGTCTTCCTTTTTGACTTTCCTTATTAATCTCTATCACCGCATTCTATTCCACCTATAGTGTTATATCCATAGCTCACGCTCATGGATGCGTGGGGTTGAAAATGCTAAAGCGCCTTAGAAGTATGATACAATTGCCTGGTTTGACACCGGGTGCTCATGATTTATATTTATGCGATGAAGGCGGAGTCATGCCATGCTAACATGATAAAATAAGTTGGGATAACATTCGTTAAGGATCGTATATTTAATGATTTTTGTTTCTTATATTCATGGATATTATTATGTTGATATCATTACTTCAGCGTTTCTCATCATTTATATCGTAAAAAGAACATGATACACATGTTAGGTAGCGTTCAACATAAAAAGAATATCTGTTTTTATCATTTACATACTCAAGGACGAGCATAAATTAAGCTTGGGGATGTTGATACGTCTCCAACGTATCTATAATTTTTGATTCTTTCATGCTATTATTTTATCAATCTTGGATACTTTATATGCATTTTGTGCTGTTTTATATCATTTTTGGGATCTAACCTATTAACCCAGTGCCTAGTGCCAGTTGCTGTTTTTTGCTTGTTTTTGCTTTTCCAGAAAATCAGTACCAAACAAAGTCCAAAGGGTACAAAACTTTTTGACGATTTTTTTCTGGAAAAAAGAGACCCTAGAAGCTTCGGGAGGATTGGAGATGGGAAGGCAACGGGGCGCCCCGGGGTTAGGCTCGCCTTGTTACCTTTATGGGGCCTACGTGGCTCCATCTGGCCCAATTCCACTTCTATAAGTTCTCAAATATTGGGAAACCCCCAAAGAGCCACCCGAAACAATTTTTCCGCTGCCACAAGCTTCTATTCTTCTGTGATCCCATATGGAGGCCTTTTCCGGTACTCTACCGAAGAGGGAGTCAATCATGGAGGGCCTCTACATCAACCATAATGCCCTTCCGACGATGCGTGAGTAATTCACCACAGACCTATGGGTCCATAGCTAGTAATTAGATGGCTTCTTCTCTCTCTTCGATCTTCAATACAATGTTCTCCTTAATCTTCTTGGAGTTTTATCCGATGTAATCTTCTTTTGCGGTGTGTTTGTTGGGATCCGATGAATTGTGGGTTTATGATCAGATTATTCGTTGAAAGTAACTGAGTCTTTTCTGAACTTTATTATGCATGATTATGATAGCTTTATATTTCTCTCTGATCTATCTATTTGGTTTGGCCAACTAGATTGATTTATCTTCGGTGAGAGAGGTGCTTTGTAATGGGTTGAATCTTGCCGTGTCCTCACCTCGTGATAGAAGGGGTAGCGAGGCACGTATTTTTATTGTTGCCATTAAGGATAAAACAACGGGATTTATTCATATTGCTTGAGTTTAGTTTGTCTACATCATGTCACCTTGCTTAAGGCATTACTCGATTTGTCATGAACTTAATACCATATATGCATGCTGGATAGTGGTCGATTGGTGGACTAATAGTAGTAGATGTAGGCAGGAGTCGATCTACTTGTCACGGATGTTATGCCTATATATGTAATCATTGCCATGAATAACATCATAACTATGCGCTTTTCTATCAATTGCCCATGATTTGTTTACCCATCGTATGCTATTGTTTCGAGAGAGAAGCCTCTAGTGAAAACTATGGCTCACGGGTCTACTTCAATTATATTGCTAATACCAAAATTACCTTGCTGCAATTTTACTCCTTTTATTTTACTTTTCTTCTTATCTATCTACCACTATCCGAATTAATCCTTGCAAGTAATGAGTTCAAGGGGATTGACAACCTTCTTGCCCGTGTTGGGTGCAAGTATTTGCTTTTGTGTCTATAGATGTTGATGACAAGGATTTGCGTGGTTCTCCTATTGGTTCAATAACCTTGGTTCTCACAAAGGAAAATACTTCACCGCTACTATATTGCTTCACCTTCCTCTTCGGGGAAAATCCCAACGCAGCTCACAAGTAGTAGAAAGAATTTCCAGCGCCGTTGCCGGAGAGACATCATCAAATTCTTACCAGGTTCCTACATAAAAATTATCAATTACTTGTTCTAATTTTTATTTGCCTCCCTTTTTCATCTCCCTCTACTTCTCTAAAAATCAAAAAACACAAAAATATTTACTTTGTTAGTTTGCTTGCTTGGCCATTATGTCTCAAGAGAACACTAAGTTGTGTGATTTTTCAAATACTAATAATAATGATTTTATTAGTACTCCAATTTCTCCTCCCACCACAAGTGTGGATTCATGTGATATTAATGCTTGCTGCTTTGCTAAATCTTGTTACGAAAGAACAATTTTCCAGAAATCTTAATGAGGATGTTGCATCCCATCTTAATATATACCTTTGTTGAATTGCGTGATAAACAAAAGAAAAAGATTTTGATAAAGATATTATTAAATTGAAATAATTTCTTTCTTGCAAAGGGATCATGCTAAAACTTGGTGTCATCCTTGCCTCGCAATAGTATTGATTCATGGGATAAACGTAAGGATGCTTTTATTGCCAAGTGTTTTCCTGCCGCTAAGATTATTTTTCTTAGAAATGAAATCATGAACTTTAAGCAACTTGAGCAAGAACATGTTGCACAATCTTGGGCGAGAATGAAACTAATGATTAAAAATTGTCCCACTCATGGTTTAAGCTTATGGATGATAATACAAAAAATTTATGCGACACTAAACTTTGTGTCGAGAAATCTTCTAGACTCTACTGGAGGTGGTACTTTTGTGAGAATTACATGAGGAGAGGCTACAAAGCTTCTTGATAATATGATGACAAATTATTCTCAATGGCACACTGAATGAGCTCCAACTGGTAAGAAGGTAAACTCTATCGAAGAAATTGCTACTTTGAGTGATAAATGGATGCTCTTATGAATATGTTTACTAGTAAAAATGCTCAAGTAGATCCTAATGATATGGCAATATCTACTTAGATTGAGGAAAATAATGATGCTATTGATGTGAATTTTGTCTCCAGAAATAATTTCAACAACAATGCTTATAGAGGTAATTTCAATCCTAGACCGTATCCTGGAAATTCCACTAATAATTATGGTAATTCATATAGTAATAATAATAGGATACGTATTGAACTTGAGAACAAAATTAAATCATTTATTAGTTCTCAAAAGATTTTCAATGCTATGGTAGAAGAAAAACTACATAAAGTTAATGATATGGCTAGAAAATGGATATAATTACTCATGATGCGAAAACTCTTTAAATTAAAACTTTGCCACCTAATCACGATATCAATGAGTCAATAAAGTTTATCCAAGTCTCCATTAATTAAAGTAAAGAGAGAACTGCTAGGTTGAGAGCTAAGCGAGAATTTCTAGAAAAGGCTATTCCACCCGGTTTTTATCGTAATCATGATTAAGATATTAAAATGATTGGTGGGACACCCATTGAAACTTTCTTTAGTAATATAAAACTTGATGAAAAAGGGACTGGAGATGAGTCAACTTTAGCTAGAAGGCATCCCAATTGTTCGGAGGGTGATGATCTTAATAATAAAAATGATAAAAGTAGGTTTGGAGAGGTCAAGACTTGAAATTGTGATGTGTCCACTACTTTGGATTACAAGAACTTTGATTATGATAATTGTTCTTTGATTGAATGTATTTCCTTGTTGCAATCTATGATAAATTCACCTAATGCTTATTGAACAAAATAAAGCTTTTACTAAACATATGTAGAAACAATGATAAAAGTTCATGACGAAAAGTTAGAATTGGAGATTTCTATACCTAGGCAATTGCATGATGAATGGGAACCTACTATTAAAGTTAATATTAAAGATTATGAATGTAATGCCTTGTGCGATCTAGGTGCTAGCGTCTCTACCATAACAAAATCTTTATGTGACGTATCAGCGGGCGGGTCGTCCACCGGGGCAGAGGAAACGACAGCGTGAGATCCCCACTGACATGCATCCCGATGCTCGCAATCTGTTCGACACAATGTCGACGACCACAGACGATGACACGGCCAACCGTTTCATCATGAAGAACATCATCTTCAAGGGTGGCATGGGTGGCGCAGCCTACAATCCCGACGAGACCCAAAGCTAAGACAGTCGAGGCCCCTCCATAGTTGGCCACGAGAGCACAACCGACACCTTCGCTCAAGGCCATGGTGGCATGTCCGACCCCTTCACGCAAGGCCAAGATGGCATGGGCAGCACTTTCCTGCAAGGCCATGAGTTCCTGGACGACTACGACCTAGAATAAGAAGATAAAGTGGACATTGAAGGGGAGCCTTTGTTTGTCGACGAGCTCACCACCCAAGCCAATGCAAACAAGAATCATCCAAGCATTCAAACGAACACATACACAAAGGATGAGAACAAGCTCCTTTGTGAATGTTGGAGGGATACTGGATAAGACCCCAAGATCGGCGCCGAGCAAAAGGGATCAACCTTTTGACTAAGAGTCCACCACCAATTTCATGAGCGCAAGAAGTTCACGCCATACAAGATGGAGAGCAAGCGTGGATGTGTGTCTCCCTTGAAGCGTTCGGGGGTTATACAACAAGAGTGCAAAAAGTTTTTGTGCCACCCTTGAGAGAATCGAGGGTCATCCTGTGAGTGGCCTCGACATCAAAGACTTGGTATACATTCCTCCATCTTCGCATCTGTTGTTTCATGCTTGCATGTCCATTGCCCATATGAATATGCATTCGTGTCTTCATTTGTAGGCATTCCAAGCTTTGGAAGCATTCAAGGCCCAACATGGGGACAAGACGTTCACTCTCACCCATTGTTGGATGGTGATAAAAGGTGCAATATGCGGCCCTCAGGAAGAATGGAGGGCCACAAGCCGTCGAGGAGCATGGTGATGGAGAGTAGCCGCAGCCGTGAGGAAAACAACTCAAAGGAAGAGGACAAGCGTGATGCGGCATCAATTGCCTTGCAAGAAACTTTGCAAGGCATGATGACCCAAAAGGATACAAGGGAGGAGAAGTGTTAGCAAGTGTTAGAAGGGAGAGAGGGATTTGTGGAATAGTTGTTGTATTGCTTGAGCCTCGTGGGCATATATATATAGGAGTACATGATCTACTTGGAGTACAAGGCAAGCCAGAATATTTCCTAGACTAACCTATGTTTCCTAATACAATCACGTTACTCAATATCCCCCCGCAGTCACAATGGTAGAGACGCAGACGGTGAGACTGGAGAAGAATCCGAAGGCAAGCCGATGGACCCCCCCCACAGTCGTAACGGTCGACGCATCATGGAGTCGTGGCTGGAGTGGAAACCAACGAGGTTGCTCAAGCAGGCGGTAGCCCTTTGTGCCGTTTGTCGATGTAGCCAAGAGCGTGGGTGGTGGAGCCGTGGTCGAGGTAGCCGTGCGAAGAATGCCGTGGTCGATGTCGAGTCGGGGTGCACCGACCAGGCTTGCCAGACCCGGTGTCGAGGAAGTCGCCGTGGAGCCGCGGGCGCAAGAGGGCGCCGAGTTAGTCATGGGCGCAGTGGTGACGAGGTAGTGGTGCGCCGAAAGGATGATGGTGTTGACGACGCGTCGCGGCGGGTTTACCAAGCCCGGGGACACATCGTGGACAAAGGCACGCATCGGTGTTGCCAGCACCGGGCATGCGTAGACAGACGAAGACGAAGTTGACGAAGCGCCGACCAGGCTTGCTAGGCCCGGGGACACGTCGTGGATGAAGGCACGCATCGGTGTTGCCAGTACCGAGCATGCGTAAACAAGGGACCTGCACGAGCTGTACACCATGTCGGAGAAGTCGGAGAGGCCAGCAGAGAAGAACTCGACGACGATGGCGGCGTCCATCGGCGTGGGCCTGATGTCACCAATGGTGGTCGGAGTAGACGAAGTGGTCGGGGTAGATGACGACTACGTTGGCGAGGGGCTGGTGCTTGGACGAAGACCGAAGGAGGTGGACGGGATGCGGCGGCGGCTACGAAGGTAGCGGCAGCGGTGGCCAAAGAAGAGCGGCGGCGGCGGCGCCTAGGTTAGGAGTGCGGCGACGGTGCTCGAAGTAGGCGAAGAACCCTGACAGCATGACAAAGACCAACGCGGACGGTGGCGTTCCCGCGCCAAGGGAGACGGCGCGGCGCATACCACGGGAGGTCGACGCGCGGTGACGGCGGAGTGTATCGCGGGCCGCGGCGCTATGAACCGAAGGGGCGACGTAGCGGCGGCAGGAGGGTCGGGGCGACAGCGGGAAGACCTCGGGGCGGCGGGGGGGACCGCGGACCGCAACGCTGCGGCCCGAAGGGGCGACACAACAGCGGTTCGCGAGTCGGTGCAGCTGCGGGGACGGCCTCGGGGCGGCGGCGGGGACCGCGTATCGCAACACTACGGCCCGAAGGGGCGACGCAGCGGCGACGCACGGGTCGATGCAGCCACGAGGAGAACCACGGGGCGGCGGCGCTGCGGCCCAACGGGGCGACGCAGCGGCAGCCCAATGCTCGATCGGTGGAGAGGCGCGCTGAACTCGGGGATGATCTTCGCGGGACCTGCGGAGGCGCGCGTAACCGACGGGCTAGGTCGGTCGCGCGGCGTAGATGAGGCGGATCGCCGCGGCGAGCGGGTGATCAAGCCGATCGCGCGCGGAGTCGGGGACGCCACTCGGTGGAGGCGTGGTAGCGGCGAAGTCCGAGATGAAGCCGACGACGACGGACGGTGTGAGACGTCATGCAGACGAGCTTGTCAGCACCGGCACCCGGGTTGCGAAAGCGACGTTGGCGCCCGGGCAGCGAGGCCCGAGTGACCAATGGAGCAGCAGCGCCTGAGTTGAGGCAGCAGACAAGCCTGACGCAACCGAGGACGAGGCCGGCGAGGTAGACCGCCGGGCCGCCGTGCAGACGCGCCGGAGGCGGGTGATGTGGATCGATGGGCGGGCCAGCGCGCGAGCGACGACTATGGTTGGCCGTCGCATGACGCGTGGCCGCCAGGTCGGGGTGATGCAGGTGTCCCAGTCATAGCAGGGCGGTGACGGCCGGCGTAGGGCGACGGGCGGACCGATGCGTGGATGACGGCTGACCCTGACAGGCCGCCTCGGCGTGCGTGGCCGCCGGGTCGGAGGAGAGGCCGGCGGGTCGCACCGGGGTCGGAGTAGAGGCGCTCAGGGTCAACGGCGGCGGTGGGCGACGCAAACCGATCAAGAATAGATCGAAAAACCAAAAAGAAACCGCGCGATCAAGATGACCGGCGGGAGAGAAAAAACCAAAAAGAAACTCTCTAGGGCAGCCGGTCAACACGACCGGCAGACGAACCCTAGGTACGGGCGGCGCGGCCCCCGACGGCGGTCATGGAGGCCGACCGCCCCGGGGACGGCGCGCAGGTGCCGAAGCGGCGGCGGCTAGGGTTTAGGATTGGCTTGCGATAGATACCATGTTAGAAGGGAGAGAGGGATTTATGGAATAGTTGTATTGCTCGAGCCTCGTGGGCATATATATAGGAGTACATGATCTATTTGGAATACAAGGCAAGCCAAAATATTTCCTAGTCTAACCTATGTTTCCTAATACAATCACGTTACTCAACAGCAAGAGAAAGAAGAACAAATGAAGGACTAAATGGAGATACAAAGGAAGAAGTTCGAGATGGAGGCGGAGATGCAAGCCAAAATGCTCGAGATAGAGGCTACCAAAGCAAAAGAAGTGGCGCTCACTTGTATGTTGAAGGGGGTGAAGATCATGAAGGTGGACTTGAGCACGGTGTCCCCGAGAAAGAAGCCTTGTTTCGAGAAGATGCAGGCCGACATGCTCAAACTTGATGATTAATCTACGGCGAAGAGCGCTATCTTTTTTGTATGCTGGCATGACCAAGACCAAGATGGCGTTGCTGAACTTCCATCCTTTTTGTGCTGGCATACGTGTCCATCGCTTGCAAGTGCGCCAATTCGAACTGTACGGTGTTTTTTGGAATTTAGCATGTATGTCTGCCGCCGGTATTGGCCGCCGGCATCAACTCTAAGCGATGGCACGATCTTTTATCGAGGGCCTTTCTAAGTTTAAATTGTCTTTTACGTGGACGAGAATTGGGTAGGCTGGCTGGATGCATCAGACCTACACACGAACGACGAGCGGACAGCCGACCCAAACAAACAAAAAATGATAAAATACACGTTCACTTGGATCGACGCGTTGGAGTTGCTATAAGAACATGTGAAAATTTTCTACTTTCATTATGGCAGCAAAGCGGTCGCCCCGTCCAGAAGGTCCGGAGCAAGACGTGGGATCAGCATCGGACATATAACGACCGACGTCGAGACGGCGGCGAGATGTCCGTGTAGCCGATGGACGCGCCATGTTTGACCGTTGCGAGCGCGTCCCTACCCTCCTCGACCACCGTGTCGGCCAATCGTGTCGTAATACTCCTTCAGTTCCTAAATATTTGTCTTTCTAAAGATTTCAACAAATGACTACATACGGAGCAAAATGAGTGAATCTACACTCTAAAATACGTCTATATACATCCGTATGTGGTAACCATTTGAAACCTCTAAAAAGACAAATATTTAGGAACGGAGGGAGTATTTTATAGTGATATAATATCAATTTATTATTTAAGTACTCCTATATTTTACTCCCTCTTACCACCAGCTTCCTTCTCTTAGACTCTTTCTTCCCTTTCCTCGCGAACCAGCAAAACCAAGAGAGCGAAATCGCGTGTTGATTAGACGACCAGGCCGAAGCCAACGAATTGGACATCGAGAGGAGGACGTCTCTAGACTTAGCCCACCGGACCAAGAGAGGAGAACGGTCATCCTCGACGCCGCCGCCGCCGCCGGCAAGGTGCGTGCCCTGCTCCTCCGATCCCTTGCCCCCTTTCTCTAGCTCCGGTGCGAAATCTGCGGCTGCACCGGGGGACCGGTGGCGATTCGGCGTGTGGGGCATCTCTCCCTCCTCACCTGCTACGGCGGTTGATTTAGTGGTTGTAGTTGTGGATGTGTGGGTTGGGGGCTGGTGGAAGCCGGCGACCTCTCCTGCTGGCAGACGAGCCGTCCGCTGCGAATGTCCCCCTCTCTTGGCGGGGGCTCCGGTTCGCTCGCGCCTTCACCTTCCTTCTTCGTGCAGTCCACCGGAAATCGGATTGCTCTCCACCGCCGTGTCGAATCGTGTGGTGTGCGTGGACTTGGTTGGTAGTCAGGGCCTGGATTTGGCAGACAGAGTTAGGTGAGAATGCTACAGTATAGTCGCCAGCCAGAGATAGGGTTTACATGGTGCTCTCTAGTTGCCTGATTTTGAGTATACCCGTTGATTTTTAAGAGGGATTTCGGTACCATTCGCATCTTGTTTTCTCCATTTTTAGGCACTGATCACCACCGCTGCACCCTATATTGGTCACTGTTATCTGTTCCGTCACTTCAATACATGCTTTATGGCCTGCAACTGTGTCTCTGCTAGTATCTGAACGTCTTGCGATTGTTGCGATCATTTGTTACAGGAGTTCGATTTGTTGAGGGGAGTTTTGGATGGGGGACCATGTGGTGGTGAATGTGGACGGTTTTGCGAACACCAAGGATGATGGCGTTGCTGAGAAGCCATCTGAGGCTGTGTCGGTGGCTGTTGTTGATATGGCGGAGGATGGTGGCGAGGATGAGCCACTCATCCAGGCTGCAGAGTGCCGCATATGCCAGGAAGAGGACAGTATCAAGAATCTCGAGAAGCCGTGTACGTGCAACGGCAGTCTGAAGGTTTGGGTCCTCTCCAATCTTATTCTCAAATCTCGCATATGATTCTCATGTTCCTGGAAGGCTGAAAACTGCTAGGCGTTTTGTTGTTTGTGCACTGCACATATGGTGGGGGTCCTTAGTTTTTGTGCTTTATTTCAGCATGTGTCAGCCATTTCCTTTGACATGTGGTATAGTTTATAAGTATGCTCCGATATGTTTGAAATTTACTAGGCAGTAGCCGATTGTGTGTATATTTAGGATAGTATCATGTTTGTATTTTCTTTTTCTTCCATATGGCAGCAATAGTTTAGTGGAAGGATCCACCTTTAAAGGACACTAACTGGAAAAATGCTATGTATCAAAAGTTTTGACTCATCCTATAATTATGTCCAGTTGGGTCATGTCATTTATGTTCCTCTAAGGTGCGTCATGGCATGGTCAAGTTGGATGACCTGCCATCTATTTCTTAACAAAGAACTGACTTTGATCTTGTATGGAGAAACTTACATGACAGTGAAGTTTATAACATTGTCGAGCTTTGAATAAAGGAGCTTTAAAATCCGTTTTACATCATTAAGGGACTAGCTATGTTCATCTTCTGTACTGTATGTAGAGTAAAAAGAGACGAACAATGCAAAGCTTGTATTGCCACTATGTCGTTCCGATGCTACCTTGGCGCTAACTTCCCAAGCAGCATGCGACAATGAGATGTATGATAGTTTCGCTGGCCAAAATTCGTACAATCTACACCAAGAATAAAGCATGATTGTTTCACTTAAATTATTCTAAGTCTTAATGCTGCATATCTTCTTCTAGTGGGAGCGTTAAAGGCTACTGAAATCATCTGGCTTGGCCTCAATAATACCTACAACCTAGTGCATCTTCGTTAGTTCTCATGATCTTTCAGATCATTCACATATTTGCAGCATCGAGTTGTGTGGTTGATTTTGCATCCACATGTTTCATTGTTTCGTATCATTGCCTCACCAGTAATTTAACCCTGTGTTTTCTGGTTCAGTTTATGGGTCATTTATCAAGTTCAAACTTTTTAGATCTATTGTAATGATGATTTATTGACATTGGAACTGCTGATCCTACATCTTTATCTTTTGTGTTGCTTATGTATGTCAACTGAATCCCGTTACATGAATCGTGTATGCATGTTGTCCTATTGTGCTTGCGGAGACGCACATCATATATGTAAAACTTAGGGCATGTACAATGGTACTATCTTAGGACTGCCACGTAGGATAAATGATGAGGTGGAGGAGAGAGAACCCATAAGAAAAGGCTTGACTTCTCTTATTTAAGAAAAGACAAGAGATGATCTCTTAGCATAATATGCCTCACCATGTTTTTAGGAATAACTAGTTATTGAAGATAAGGCTAAGAGATGACCCATTGTAGACATGTTTTTTTGTCATCTCTAAATTACATGCAAAACTTAAGATAAGACTATCTTATCAACCATTGTACGTGCCCTTACCTTGAGCTATCTATGTTCTACTTTCATCCTTGTAAATCATATAAATGTTTGTATGTTTGATCTATCAAATTATGCAGTATCTAGTTGACAGTTCTATTTCTCATGTACAGTATGCTCATAGAGCGTGTGTGCAACGCTGGTGCAATGAGAAAGGAGACATTACATGTGAAATTTGCCATGAGGTTAGTATTTTTCTCATTTCACACCAATTGTACATGTTTCATCTTTGTATTGATCCAAATTTTGAATAGTATGTTAATCTACATACAATCCAGAACGGCAACCCCAGTTTTTCCGCTTAAATTTTTTCCGTGTGTTGTGACCTGTTGACTTCATGCGTCACAGTAGTTCCACCAGAATTTCCCTGCGACACCACTTAGCATTTCATGTTGTGTGCCTTATGTTATGCTCACATGAAAGCCTCACTCCATGGAGCTTTATGCCTTTATGTGCCACCACCCAGAAATGCTGTCTCATTTGCTCATGCATGAGTATGTGCAGTTGCTGTATTGTCTACCTGGAGGAATTACTGCCATGAATGATTGTTGTCTGGAGGGGCGAAGTTATTTTTTCTTCTTCGATTTTCTTAAGTTCGATGAGGTGGACATGCAATAAAAAAAAGATTTGCTGGGGGTACTTAACTGCTCCATTTCTAGTTTTCTCATATAGTGTACGTATGTTGTTCTTCCAGATCATGTTTTATTCTGTATTTCCTAAATTTTGCCGGTAATTACCGTGGTAGATAATAAGAAATCATTAAGAGAATGAGAAATTCGATGCTGTTTTCATGGATTCAAATCTTTCAGATATGGTTATATTCTGGTAGGATACTCGTTGATTTGTCCAGTGTGCACATTTATGGTGCCCTTGCTATCCCTGTTTACTAATTTGAAGCTCTGACGGTACCCTGCAGCAATATAAGCCTGGGTACACAGCACCACCACGTGTTCAACCAGATGAGACCAGCATAGATATAAGGCAAGTTTATTTTCAGATACTGCCTTTTGTTCAATTAATGCACAAAAACCTTATTATGGCTGGTGCTAGTAGTTTTTCACTTTCTCCATAGCATAAAACCCATCTTTGCAAAGATTAAACCAAAAGATTTTGTTCAGTGGAATTGTGGTATCAAATACAATTAAAACTAACATAACTCAACAGTCTGGGGAAGTCCGTCAAACAACGATAGCATTTGAAGTGTTTCTAGTTGCATACAAAAGAATGTCCATCACCTCACAAAAACCATGCATCATGTATGGTCTTAGTCTATCTAGCGGAAGGAATCGACAGCAAGCGCCTGCAAAACAGGGCACATCCTGCTGTACCAATCATGCATTGTGGAAGACATGGGCATGGCTCAAACACGCGGCGATGTCCTCTGAAGCAGCTTGAAGCAAACGGCTAACCCATGCTTGATGACCCTGAACACTGCAACAGGAAATGAAACTATTTTAGAACCGGTAATTAGCAATATTTCGTAGAAAAACCGAAGTTAACCCAACCGGATGGATTGTCTTTTCTTGAGCAGAAGATAGGAATGCTTTTTCTAACAACTACTGCTACATATATCACTTGTTGAAATCTCTAGAAAGACAAATATTTAGGAACGGAGGGAGTAGAAGGAACTGCATTAAGATTCCCAAGGAGAAGGTAACCTATATAGTCCAACAAATTGGTTCAACAACTCGACATAATTGTACTCCCTCCGTCCTAAAAAGGTTGTCTTAGATTTGTCTAGCTACGGATGTTTCTAGAAACGTTTTAGTGTTAGATACATCCGTACCAAATTACTTGTCTTTGTCTAGATACAGATATTTTTTTCCCCGCAAAAAAGAAAAACAAACAAAAACATCCGTATCTAGACAAAGACAAGTATCTAGACAAAGACAAGTAATTTGGGACAGAGGTAATAGATGTCAAGTCATGTGAGTTTACTATAGACAAATAGCTTGTTTTGTTGGTTGTGGGTTGAGTTCAAAGTTCAAAGTACAGAGCCTTACTCTGGGAAATTCTCAGGTAAATTTATGACATATTTGGATTACAACAAGTATCATTGTACCAAAAGAATTGTGCATACATGTGAGTAAAATAGAAGGCCTTGTTTTTGCTAGAGTAATTCCCTAATCAGGCTAGGAAAAGAGTTACTCCTTCCGATCTAAATTAATTGACGCTCCTTTAGTACAACTTTACTTTGTACTAAAGTTGTACTCCCTCCATCCTAAAATAAGTGTCTTGAGCTTAGTACAAATTTATACTAGAGCTAGTACAAAGTTGAGACACTTATTTTGGGACGGAGGGAGTACTAAAGGAACGTCGAGGGAGTACATACAAAAAGACGAATGTGTAACGGAATCCCACTTGTTGTGCTCCAGCGGAAACATGGAGCTTTGGAGCACATATATAGCTTGGTAGTACTCCACCATTTACATGAAACCTGTAATTTCAAATGTCATTCATCAAATATTTGATTATTCATTTAACTCTAATAAAGTCCCGTTTTGTGCTATTTTCCCCCCATGTTTCCCCCATGTTTCCCACTCAGAAACATGGAAAAGAGTTACTCCTTCCGATCTAAATTAATTGACGCTCCTTGTACAACTTTACTTTGTACTAAAGTTGTACTCCCTCCATCCTAAAATAAGTGTCTTGAGCTTAGTACAAATTTATACTAGAGCTAGTACAAAGTTGAGACACTTATTTTGGGACGGAGGGAGTACTAAAGGAACGTCGAGGGAGTACATACAAAAAGGCGAATGTGTAACGGAATCCCACTTGTTGTGCTCCAGCGGAAACATGGAGCTTTGGAGCACATATATAGCTTGGTAGTACTCCACCATTTACATGAAACCTGTAATTTCAAATGTCATTCATCAAATATTTGATTATTCATTTAACTCTAATAAAGTCCCGTTTTGTGCTATTTCCCCCCCCCCCCCCCCCCCCCCATGTTTCCCACTCGGTATTTTTTTTGCAATAGGTCTTCGTGCCCGCTACACACGCTGATCGACCATCTCGATCACATGCAGAGCAAAAACCTCGCCATGTTGTCACATAACCTCGCCATGTGTTGTCACACAACCTTTTTTCTTAGTCTACATATACGACCTGAGCATGCGTAATGAAAAGAGGGGTGATGCATCATCTTGTGTGATTCTAAACTGTATGAAAATTAATTACCTTCACACAGTTCAATTAAGTGAATTGTACGTCTACAATCAAATTCACAGTACTATTGGATATATAAACAAAGCACTACCCATGAGATTAAGAACATGACAAGTTAAATAATATTCATTGTGCCCACCATGTTTCCACATTGATGCAATTTTGAAAGGATATATCGACCGTCCTAGATCTCACACATGACAAAGCATTACTTGAGATCATCATGAACACTGCTCTTGGTTCTGCCTTTGATACTCTGCTAGCATGAATATGCAATCAGAAGAAATATATACCAACTTGTCTGCTAGCATAGGATCTCAGATGTTTACAAATAGTAATATGATAATTGTTAGAGTTATTTATATTTAGCCATGTGCCCTTTGTATTTTCTCCATTCTATAAGGGGCCTTTTGCATATTCTATCACACCTGTACATGTATATATATCGGCCTATGGCCACCTGGAAATACAAGTTGCATATTTCCTAACATGGTACTAGAGCCCTAGGTATTTTTATGATCCCCTCTTGTGTCTTCGGCTCCTCTTGGTCGATGCTGCTTGCGCTGCCACCCTTCTCCTTGGGCTGGTGCTTGCTGTCTTTTTCCGCCCTGGTCCATGCTTCATCCATGAGCCACCTCTTCGATCCAGTCGTCAAGGTTGCCGCCGCCTGGTCAAACAACCTCCTTGCCAGATCACTTGCCCTGGTCGCTACCCGCCGCGTAACCCCGCTTGATTCGCTTGTCCTGAAGGCTGCTCTGGTCAACGCCTTGAAAGCTGCATTTGTAGTTGCCTGATCCGCCCGACCTGGTTGCTGCAGATCTGACCAACTGGATCTAGCCGGTCCACCCAGTCCCGTGGGCTTTGGATTGCAAGTCAACGACACCTGACTCTTACGGCTGCATGTGCTCCTTCCATCGTCTAGCGGACTTCCTCTTTGTTGCATCGGGTGTGCGCTCCGCTGTCCTGGAACAGAGCCGGTTCCTGAGTAGTTGATTTCAGTTGTAAAGAAAAGGAAAGAAAAACGGGTACAATGTCTTCATCCTCCGCTTTGTTGCTCTCCCTTGTTGCCCAATTTTTTTTTATGATACTAACTACTACCTCCGTCCCATAATGTAAGACGTTTTTTGACACTACACTAGCGTCAAAAAAACGTCTTACATTATGGAACGGAGGGAGTACACCTAGTTTGTTGCCTTTATGTGCATTCATATGTGTGGCATTTGTCTCGGGGGCTTTCCGGCGAGGTCCCCTGTCCATCGTGCCCGTCTTAGAATGGTGTGGCTGAGCGTAAGCATCGTCATCTTCTTAAGACAGCTCGTGCATTGATGATTGCCACCTCTCTTCTGCCTCAACTTTGGGCTTGTTTCCACTTCTACCTGTCTCATCTATATTCAGCCGTCTGCTGCTCTGCACGGTGGCATTCCTTTCGAGCGTCTTTTTGATCGTTCTCCTGATTATTCAACGCTTTGTTTGTGTTTGCTATGTTCTTCCCGCCTCCCGCGAATGCACCAAACTGACCGCTCAATCTATCGAGTGTGTCTTCTTAGGATACAATGATGAGCATAAGGGCTATCGTTGTTGGATCCCGTCGGTCGTCGGATGCGTATTTTTCGGGTTGTGACTTTTAATGAGCCTCACCCCTTCTACCCGCGTCCATCTTCCTCGACCTTTTCAGTGGAGGATATCTCCTTGCTCACTTTTCCCGACACCTATCACTCCGGTTGAGCCCCTGTTTACCCTTCTCACTACTACTACTCCTCAGACTGCTGCAGATCCAACGACGCCATCTCCTATGGTTTCCTTACCTCACTTATCACAGGATTCTGCACCTTCGTCAGTGGCTTCCTGGCCTCCATCACCGAGTCTATCGTGGTGGTTCATCCTCGTATTCTTCCATCTTTTCCTCACTATTATACTCGCCATTCGCATGTTGTGGATGATTCTACCGATGCGCAATCTACTTTTGATGTGCCATCTTCCTTGTCTCAGCCTACTTATGGCTACGTGCTTGCCCATTTTCGCCTGTTGACTGCCTTGTTTTTTCTAGTGTTGGCGCTGCTGTTCTTGAGCCGACTTCGTATCATGATGCTCTTGTTCATCCTGAATGGCAACTTGTGATGGCAGAGGAGATTGCTGCTCTTGTGCAGACCGACACGTGGGATCTTGTCTCTCTTCCTCATGTTCGTCTTATCGCTTGTAAGTGGGTTTACAAGGTTAAGACTCGTTCCAATTGTTCTCTTGAGTGCTACAAAGCTTGTCTTGTGGCTCGTGGTTTTCTGCAGGAGCATGGTCGTGATTACGATGAGAGTTTCGCTCATGTGGCCCATATGATCACTGTTTGCACACTTATTTGTTGTGGCTTCTATTCATCATTGGTCTGTATCTCAGCTTGATGTTAAGAATGCTTTTCTTAATGGTGACTTGCGTGCGGAGGTTTACATGCAACCGCCACCTAGGTATTTTGTTCCTGATGGCATGGTCTGCCGTCTTCGTTGCTCTCTATATGGCAAGCAAGTCCCTTGTGTTTGGTTTGAGCGTTTCGCCTCTGTGGTGACTGTCGCTGGTTTATTGACGAGCGCTCATGATCCTGACTGTTTGTCCACCTTTCACCTCGTGGTTGGACTCTTCTTTTATATGTTGATGACATGATCATCACTGGCGACGACCTAGTACATTGATCCTGACTGCTCATGATCCTGACTGTTTGTCCACCTTTCTCCTCGTAGTTGGACTCTTCTTTTATATGTTGATGACATGATCATCACTGGCGACGACCTAGTACATTGACTTTGTTAAGGCACGTCTCAATGAGCAGTTTCTTATGTCTGATCTTGGCTCTCTTCGCTACTTTCTTGGGATTGGGGTCTCTTCGACCTCTGACGGCTTTTTTATTCCCAAGAAAAGTATACCCAGCATCTTGCTCGTGCTGCTCTTACTGATGAGCGCACTGTTGAGACTCCCATGGAGCTCAATGTTCACCTCGGTGCTTCTCATGGTGACCCCTTGTCTAATCCGGCGCTTTATCGTCATCTTGTTGGGACTCTTGTTGATTTAGCTGTCACTCGTTCGGGTATCTCCTATCCTGTTCATATTTTGAGTCAGTTTGTTTTTGCGCCTACTTTGGTTCACTAGTCACCCTCTTCGTGTTCAACAGGATCTTCATGGCATGATTTCTCACAGTCTGTTCTTTCCTCGCTCTAGTTCCTTACTACTTCAGATATCGGATGCTACGTGGGCTAGTGATCTCTCGAATCGCTGTTCACTTTCTGCTTATTGTGTTCTCCTTGATGGTTCTCTCATTACGAAGAAACAGTCTGCAGTTTTCCATTCGAGTGCAGAGGCTGAGTTGCGAGCTATGGCTCCTTTGACAACAGAGGTTACTTGGTTCCGGTGGTTACTTCAGTAGTTTGGTGTGTCTGTCACTACACTGACTGCACTATTGTCGTACAAGTGCAATCAGCTTTGCGCTCGACCCTGTGAAGCATGAGCTCACCAAGCATATTGGTGTTGATGCTTCATTCAGGCTGTTGCTCTTCAGTATTTGCCTTCCGAGTTAGAGTTGGTGGACTTCTTTACGAACTTTACGAAGGCCCAAGCTACAGCACAACACGGCTTCTATCTCTCCAAACTCAGTGTTGTTGATCCACCATGAGTTTTTTTTTTTGGGGGGGGGGGGGGAGGGGGGGTGTTGTATTTTCTCTTTTCTATAAGGGGCTTTCTTCATATTGTACCATACCTGTACATGTATATATACCGGCCTATGGCCACCTGCAAATACAAATTGCATATTTTCTAACAACTTTGAGTACCCAATTGTGATAGAGAGAACATATCAGAAGGACATACATGTAGGACTTCGGTGTAGTTAACAAGTTAGAGATAGAAATTAAGTGTATTATTATCTATGCTTTGCTTGCTAATCCAAGTAAAGATAAATAAAATGATTGTAACAGGGAGTTGTATTTTCTCTTTTCTATAAGGGGCTTTCTTCATATTGTACCATACCTGTACATGTATATATACCGGCCTATGGCCACCTGCAAATACAAATTGCATATTTTCTAACAACTTTGAGTACCCAGTTGTGATAGAGAGAACATATCAGAAGGACATACATGTAGTACTTCGGTGTAGTTAACAAGTTAGAGATGGAAATTAAGTGTATTATTATCTATGCTTTGCTTGCTAATCCAAGTAAAGATAAATAAAATGATTGTAACAGGGAGAAAGTTACCGGCTAAATTTCTAAGGGGCGTATGCCCAGTTATCAAAAATTGAAAATCATAGCAAATTGTTAACCCAAGTGCAAGTGCAAAAATATCCTGGAACAACTATGATCTGAATGGCACTTTGCTCTCCTTTCACTGACCTAAGGCACTTAGGCACCTAACTACCAATAAAATTGTAAGGACAACAGAAAAATCGATACACATTTTCAAGAATATACATCACTAAAAGATCGACCAAGTTTCTTCTGGAAATTCATGTATATAAAGGAGCAATAGCTTATTACAAATACCTAATATGCATTCACTCTTTTAGTAGTACATCCCGAATCTGCACCCACTGGAAGTTTGATGTACACAAATGTTGAATCCGGTTCACTCGTAGCATGGGCCATGGTGTGTGAAGTAATGAATGAAGCAATTGGTTGTAAAATAGGGTGTATGGAACGGACAGCTGCACCGAGAGATTTCAAGAGGATACTGCTCTGCAATTCGGCAGTTATTGACTGAAGGTGGGCAGTGGGAGACATGCATTCGGGAGTTACGTGCTAATTGCAATTAGCGGTAAACATTTGAGGATCTTAGGCTGTAGAATTTGTTGTATGGATGAACATGATAGATTTGGATCTCCGCCCTTCGTGCTTTTATAGGTGTAGTAGATTCAAGTGCATTAAAAATTCGAACATATCTGAGTCAGGTCTATTGATTTGCAGTGGGGATTGGACCATTACAGGAGCTCCTCTGGATATGCGCGACCCAAGAATTCTTGCTGTAGCAGCTGCACAACGTCGTCTTCTTGAAGCAGAGTACGACGAATATGGTGGTACTGATGCTAATGGTGCTGCATTCTGCCGTTCTGCTGCACTCATTGTAAGTATTTACTATTTCCAGGTTCTATTGTCCAGCCTCCAACACTTCCTACTGTTCAGTGCTTTTAGATATCATCCATACCTACAGTTTGGTTTATGGATTGAGTAACTGTTCTTTTAGTTGGTTACAAATAGTTCAGAATCGAGTGCATCTTTCTGTTCCAGCCTGCTTCCTTGACATTTTTATCATATTTCTGGTATTTTCAAGAGAAGAATATCTGAAAATTGCTACTTTTTTCCAGCTAATGGCCCTGTTGCTTCTAAGGCATGCATTGTCGATCTCGGACAATGAAGGAGATGATGACGCTTCTACCATGTTCTCTGTGAGTCACATGGTCTTATTTCCCTTTTTTTTCCTGTTAATCTCATTACATGAATTCTCAACCGATGTTTTGCAGCTTTTTCTTCTCCGAGCTGCTGGATTTCTGCTGCCATGCTATATAATGGCATGGATCTTCAGCATTTTGCATCGCCGGCGACAAAGGGAGGTATTTTTTTATCCAATATCAATGGTGTCTCTCGCCAATTCTTTTTTGCGAATATCTCTCACCATTAGTTCATGTGAACCTTTTTGTTGAAATCATTACATGTATTAGTTTTTGTATCCTCTTAACCATTGAGAAGCATCTAACCTTACAGTTTTTTAATTATTGGCAGGAAGCGGCCTCAATTGCCACGGCAGAGGTAGCATTCATCCTGCAATCAGCCCAGGGCCGTGCCCTTCAGTTTACCATCGCTCCAGACTCCCCAACCACCCCACAGCATGAGCCACAGCAGCAGCAGCAGCAGCAATAGCTAAACGACCCAGTAGTTCCACAAGTACTGGCACAATGCGTGCTTGAAGATGTAGGTTTGGGTGCATATTTTGTTGTTGGTGCTGGCTCCTCAGAATGCTAGGAAGCCTTCCTGTGGCCAGGTAAAAACCTCGTGTGGTGTCAGAGTTTTATTTGTCTTGAGCAATGTGACTAAACCTGTGTGTCTGAATGTAATTTAAGCATTATTTAATGTAAATTTAACATCTATTACACTATTTTGGTGCACCCCGTGTCTTGTGCTCTAAGCGCAATGGTTTGATGGGCAAGATATATGGGTAACCTGCTGGATGCTCAACCAGGAAGGTTCGTTTGAAATTGCAAGTGGTTAGTGCATCTAGGTGACCGACCCAACACAGTATTTTTTATACGCCCCGCAAGTCTAGTTATGGGTAGCATCGCACGGCCAACACCATTCTAGACAGCTCATGTGTACTCCCCGCTTTAGTAATCTGACAGCTCATATGTACTCCCTCTGTAAAGAAATATAAAAGCGTCTCAGTCACTTTATATTTCTTTACGGAGGGAGTAACGCTAGACACTACCCTATTCTAATCCACTCATCGGGGCCTCCCCCTCCCCTCCTCTTCCCTACTCCAAGCCACCCTCTTCCAGTGCTTGTCTCCATGCCTGCACATGTCCCCACACTAGCACCTCGCCACACATTGCTGACCGTGGGCCCGGTTGTTGAGGTGGAATTCTAGACCATACTAGCCCCCGTTCAAGCATTCTCCAACATCCTCACTATGTCGACATTGTCAAATCTTGCTGTTGTCGCAATTGTCGTGGCGACAAATGGTTTAGTTTCATTGATTTAGTTTTATGAATGTAAAAAGTCGCTAATCGAGTTTTTTCTCCCTATGCAAGAATTTTACAATGCAATGTTAGCTTAACATAGTGTTTTAATCCTCCAACTTAGTGTGTGACTATTGGTTTGATGCAACAAAACAGAGAACAAAAGATATGAAGACAACTATTGGACAACGCTGTGTTTGCGCACAAACTTCAAGGATAAGGGCATCTCCAAGGTAGACCCTGCAAACTAGAAGCAAATGCCGGGGGGGGGGGGGGGGGGGGGCTTGCGGGTGTCCGGACCGCTGCCACACACGCTTTCGACAACCCGGACCCACCTAAAGACCTCTTCATTGCACGTGCCTTTCCTGCCCGAAATGGCCCTCTCTAGAGTGTCAGCGCCGTATTCGTGCCAGCCCTGAGCGGATGCGACCTCTCACTAGAGCCGACATTGAAGCGGCACATCGGCCGAGAGCGCCGCATGCGCCATGTATCAGTGCACGAGCCCTCACTCCACATTCAAATGCCACCCATCTGTCTGCCTCCCCGCATTAAACATGTGCGATTGCCGAGCAACCTACTTCAATGCCCGCATGCGAGACCACCCGTCCTTCTGTCTATTGGCCGGCATTAAACACCTCGCCACTTGGCCTGGTGTCCATCCACTCGCTATTTAAACGTGGCCAGGGCCCGCAAGAGGCGCATCCCACCTTCGCTCTCCGATCTGCTCTCTGCACTACACCCGCCATGGCCTCGAAAAGCGTTGTGGGACGGCCTCTTCAGCAAACAGAGGAAGGAGCACTCTGGCTTTGCGGCCACCTGGCAGGCCTGCCGGGCTCTCCGGAGGGCAGCGACTCAGAGCCAATGAGCGAGGAGCCCGCACCACTGTGGAAGTGCATCTACTGCCCCCTTTGTGGTTTTGGTGTAGTGAGGACAAACTTGGTTAAAGGACTATTGTGTTTGTGAGTTTACACATGATAACACAAGAGAAAATCCCTGGAGATTTGGTTTAACCATCGTAGACGACCCCTAAAAATGTCCGAAGACATTGAATACTTTGGTGTCCTGCGAAGACTTAGAATGAAGACTTGGAACACAAAGACTTAGTCTTTTTGGTAGTTTCATTTTCTTCTTATTTGAGTCGTATGAACCGACATACTGTTAAGTGGGGTCGAGGTGAACAAAGAATGAGTTCGACATGATGCTCAACCCAAACATATTTCTTCGAGTGAAGACATTGGAAATCTCTTCCGAGTGGTTGAGTCAGCTATACTTGTAGCCCACTGGGACACATGTCAGTTGGCTGATGGCCCAAGGTCATTTCAGTCATATCACCTTGAGTTGCTACCCTGGCCATAAATAGCCCCCTCCCACCATAATTTGGTTGGCTGCTCCGAGTTATTGCATGACAAGTGTCATTCTAGAGCAACCCAACCTTCGAAGCATTTGAGAGAATCCTAAGTGAGGAAACTCAAACACCCAAGAGCCAAAGTGATTGAGCATTATCGAAGAATTTATTCTGAGTGAACCGAAGACTTATTATACTTGAAGAATATGATCTTACATACGGTTAGGCCCATGTTTTGAGCTTCTAGCAGTCAATTGTGAAAGGCCAAAGAACGAGTCTGTGAAGGTTTTAGAAGTCTACCTTGGAGACTTACCACAACTGATTGGGCGAGGTCTAAGTCACCTTAGCTCAAGGAGAATAAGGTGAAGACTCGGTCTTCTGAGTTAAATCTCAGCCTCTCTAACCAAACATACAATTCTCACAACAATTGGAACTGGTGCAACAAATCCTGTGTCTTTGTCGAGTAACTGGTTCTATCACTTCACCCTATTTATTGTTGTACTTGATGGGAAGGCTTTGCTTGCTTTCTGCTCGAAGACTTTGCCTAAAGACTTTTAGTATTTCTATGTAATCATGCTTTGCTTTGTCTTCAGTCTAGCTATTCTTTAGTGCGCCTTCTTGTGCTGCGTCTGTTTTACATATTCTGCTAACTCGTTTGCATCCTATCTTTTCTGATGATGTTGTCTGCATACTAATTGCATGTATAGCTTAGACATGCTTAAATCTTGCTTCCACGTCTTTGAAGAATTAGCTATGTTCAAAGACATTCATAAAAATACTCCATTCACCCCCTCTAGACGATAACTAGCACTTTCAATTGGTATGAGAGCAAGGTGCTCCCTAGATCAGTGTGATTTAGTTTAACCACCAGGAGTTTCAGCTATGTCGACTACAGGGAACTTCAAAGTGTCCGCCTAGTTGAAGGAAATATGCCCTAGAGGCAATAATAAAGTTGTTATTTATATTTCCTTATATCATGATAAATGTTTCGTATTCATGCTAGAATTGTATTAACCGGAAACTTAGTACATGTGTGAATACATCGACAAAACAAAGTGTCCCTAGTATGCCTCTACTTGACTAGCTCGTTAATCAAGATGGTTATGTTTCCTAACCATAGAGGAGAATGATGTGATGGACATGACCCATCCGTTAGCTTAGCATTATGATTGTTACAGTTTCATTGCTACTGCTTTCTTCATGACTTATACATGTTCCTCATACTATGAGATCATGCAAATCCCGAATACCGGCGGAACACCTTGTATACTATCAAACGTCACAACGTAAAATGGGTGATTATAAAGATGCTCTACAGGTGTCTCCGAAGGTGTTTGTTGGGTTGGCATAAATCGAGATTAGGATTTGTCACTCCGTGTATCGGTGAGGTATCTTTGGGCCCTCTCGGTAATGCTCATCACTATAAGCCTTGCAAACAATGTGACTAATGGTTTAGTTATGGCATGAAGCATTACGAAACGAGTAAAGAGACTTGCCAGTAACGAGATTGAACTAGGTATGATGATACCGACAACCGAATCTCGGGCAAGTAGCATACGGATGACAAAGGGAACAACGTATGTTGTTATGCGGTTTGACCGATAAACATCTTCGTAGAATATGTAGGAGCCAATATGAGCATCTAGGTTCTGCTATTGGTTATTGATCAGAGATGTGTCTCGATCATGTCTACATAGTTCTCGAACCCGTAGGGTCCGTATGCTTAACGTTCGATGACGATCTGTATTATGAGTTATGTGCTTTGATGACCGAAGTTTGTTTGGAGTCCTGGATGAGATCACGGACGTGACGAGGAGTATTGAAATAGTCTAGACATAAATATTGATATATTGGAAGGCTATATTCGGACATCAGAATGGTTCCGGACAAGTTCAGGTATTTTCCGGAGTACCGGGAGGTTAACGGAACCACCCGGGGAGTAGTTGGGCCTTAATGGGCTTTAGGGGAAAGGAGAGAAGGGCCACAAGGGGTGGCCGCGCTCCCCCATGGGCTAGTCCGAATTGGACTAGGAGGGGGCGGCGCCCCCCTCTCCTTCCTTCTCCCCTCTTCCCCCTTCCTCCTTCTCCTAGTTGGAATAGGAAAGGGGGGAGGCGAATCCTACTTGGACCGGGAGTCCAAGTAGGACTCCCCCCTTGGCGCGCCCCCTCTAGGGCCGACCTCCTCCTCGTCCCTCCTTTATATACGGGGGCAAGGGGGCACCCTAGAACACACCAAGTCTTCTTTTAGCCGTGTGCGATGCCCCCCCTCCATAGTTACACATCTCGATCATATCACCGTAGTGCTTATGCGAAGTCCTGTGCCGGTAGCATCATCATCACTGTCGCCACGACGTCGTGCTGGCGGAACTCACCCTCATCCTCAACTGGATCAAGAGCACGAGGGACGTCATTGAGCTGAACGTGTGCTGAACACGGAGGTGCCATTTGCTCGGTACTTGGATTGGTTGGATCGCGAAGAAGTTCGACTACATCCACCGCTTTACTAAAATGCTTTCGCTTTTGGTCTACGAGGGTACATGGACACACTCTCCCCTCTCGTTTCTATGCATCTCCTAGATAGATCTTGCGTGATCGTAGACATTTTTTTGAAATACTATGTTCCCCAACAGTGGCATCCAGGTTTATGCGTAGATGTTTTATGCACGAGTAGAACACAAAGAGTTGTGGGCTATAATAGTCATACTGCTTACCACCAACGTCTTACTTTGATTCGGTGGTATTGTTGGATGAAGCGGCCCGGACCGACATTACATGACCTCGTTCATGAGACTGGTTCTACCAACGTGCTTTTGCACATAGGTGGCTGGCGGGTGTCTGTTTTTATAACTTTAGTTGAATCGAGTTTGACTATGGCCGGTCCTTGTTGAAGGTTAACACACTTGACAAAAAATCATTGTGGTTTTGATGCGTAGGTAAGAACTGTTCTTGCTAGAAGCCCGTAGCAGCCACGTAAAATTTGCAACAACAAAGTAGAGGACGTCTAACTTATTTTTGCAGGGCTTGCTGTGATGTGATATGGTCAAGACATGATGTGATATAAATTGTTGTATGAGATGATCATGTTTTGTAACAGAGTTATCGGCAACTAGCAGGAGCCATATGGTTGTCGCTTTATTGTATGCAATGCAATCGCCATATAATTGCTTTATTTTATCACTAAGCGGCAGCGATAGTCGTAGAAGCAATAGTTGGCGAGACGACAACGATGCTACGATGGAGATCAAGGTGTCGTGCCGGTGACGATGGAGATCTTAACGATGCTTCGGTGATGGAGATCATGAGCACAAGATGATGATGGCCATATCATATCACATATTTTGATTGCATGTGATGTTTGTCTTTTATGCATCTTATTTTACTTAGTACGACGGTAGCATTGTAAGATGACCCCTTACTGAATTTCAAGGTATAAGTGTTCTCCCTGAGTATGCACCGTTGCGACAGTTCGTCGTGCCGAGACACCACGTGATGATTGGGTGTGATAAGCTCTATGTTCACATACAACGGGTGCAAGCCAGTTTTGCTCACGCAAAATACTTAGGTTAAACTTGACGAGCCTAGCATATGCAGATATGGCCTCAGAACACTGGAGACCGAAAGGTCGAGCATGAATCATATAGTAGATATGATCAACATAGAGATGTTCACCATTGGAAACTACTCCATCTCACATGATGATCGGACATAGTTTAGTTGATATGGATCACATGATCATTTAGATGACTGGAGGGATGTCTATCTAAGTGGGAGTTCTTAAGTAATACGATTAATTGAACTTTAATTTATCATGAACTTAGTCCTGATAGTATTTTGCAAATTATGTTATAGATCAATAGCTTGTGTTGTAGCTTCCCTTTATTTTTGATATGTTACTAGAGAAAAATAAGTTGAAAGATGATAGTAGCAATGATGCGGACCGGGTCCGTGATTTGAGGTTTATCCTCATTGATGCATAGAAGAATTATGTACTTGATGCACCGCTAGGTGACAGACCTATTGCAGGAGCAGACACAGATGTTATGAATGTTTGGCTAGCTCAATATGATGACTACTTGATAGTTTAGTGCACCATGCTTTACGGCTTAGAACCGGGACTTCAAAAACGTATTGAACGCCACAAAGCATATGCGATTTTTCAAGAGATGAAATTGGTATTTCAGACTCATGCCCATGTCGAGAGGTATGAGACCTCCGACAAGTACTTCGCCTAAAAGATGGAGGAGAATTGCTCAGCTAGCGAGCATGTACTAAGAATGTCTGGGTACTACAATTGCTTGAATCAAGTGGGAGTTAATCTTCCAGATAAGATAGTGATTGACAGAGTTCTCTAGTTACCATCACCAAGTTACTAGAACTTCGTGATGAACTATAGTATGCAAGGGATGAAGAAAACGATTCCCGAGCTCTTCGTGATGCTGAAATCGATGAAGGTAGAAATCAAGAAAAAGCATCAAGTGTTGATGATTGACAAGAACACTAGTTTCAAGAAAAGGGCAAAGGGAAATAAAGGGAACTTCAAATAGAATGGCAAGCAAGTTGTCACTCCCGTGAAGAAGCCCAAAGCTAGACCTAAGCCTGAAACTGAGTGCTTCTACTGCAAAGGAAATGGTCATTGGAAGCGGAACCACCCAAATATTTGGTGGAAAAGAGGGATGGCAAAGTGAACAAAGGTATATTCGAAACAGGGGATACAAAATAACTAGAGACTAGTTAAGGATGAAGTGATGACGTATGTTGGAAGTGGTTCCAAGATTGATATGATCATCATCGCACACTCCCTATACTTTTGGGATTAGTGTTGAACCTAAATAATGTTATTTGGTGTTTGCGTTGAGCATGAATATGATTAGATCATGTTTATTGCAATATGGTTATTCATTTAAGACAAAGAATAATTGTTATTCTGTTTACATGAATAAAACGTGCTATGGTCATACACCCAATGTTGATGGTTTATTGAATCTCGATCGTGGTAATACACATATTCATAATATTGATGCCAAAAAATGCAAAGTTGATAACGATAGTGCAACTAATTTGTGGCACTGCCGTTTGGGTCATATCCGTGTAAAGTGCATGAACAAACTCCATAAAGATGGACTTTTGGAATCACTTGATTATGAATAGTTTGATACTTGCGAACCGTGCCTTATGGGCAAGATGACTAAAACTCCATTCTCCGGAACAATGGAACGAGATAGTGACTTATTGTAAATAATACAGACCGATGTATGCAATCCAATGAGTGTTGATGCTCGTGGCGGGTATTGTTATTTTCTGACCTTCACAGATGATTTAAGCAGATATGGGTATATCTACTTAATGAAACACAAGTCTGAAACATTTGAAAAGTTCAAAGAATTTCAGAGTGAAGTGGAGAATCATCATAACAAGAAAATAAAAGTTTCTATGATCTTATTGTGGAGGAGAATATTTTAGTTACGACTTTGGCCTTCATTTAAAACAATGTGGAATAGTTTCACAGCTCACGCCACCTGGAACACCACAGTGTAATGGTGTGTCCGAACGTTGTAACCGCACTTTATTAGATATGGTGCGATATATGATGTCTCTTACCGATTTACCACTATCGTTTCGGGGTTATGCATTAGAGACAAATGCATTCACTTTAAACAGGGCACTGTCAAAATCCGTTTAGACGACACCATATGAACTATGGTTTGGCAAGAAACCTAAGCTATCATTTCTTAAAGTTTGGGGCTGCGATGCTTATGTGCAAAGCTTCAAGCTGATAAGCTCGAACCCAAATCGGAGCAGTGCATCTTCATAGGATACCCAAAGGAAACGTTGGGTACACCTTCTATCACAGATCTGAAGGCAAGATATTCGTTGCTAAGACTGGATCCTTTCTAGAGAAGGAGTTTCTCTTGAAAGAAGTGAGTGGGAGGAAAGTAGAACTTGATGAGGTAATTGTACCTTCTCCCGAATTGGAATGTGGTTCATCACAAAAATCAGTTCCAGTGATTCCTACACCAATTAGTGAGGAACCTAATGATGATGATCATGAAACTTCAGATCAAGTTACTACCAAACCTCGTAGGACTTCCAGAGTATGATCTGCACTAGAGTGGTACGGTAATCCTGTTCTGGAAGTCATGTTACTAGACCATGGTGAACCTACGAACTATGAGGAAGCGATGATGAGTCCAGATTCCGCAAAATGGCTTGAAGCCATGAAATGTGAGGTGGGATCCATGTATGAGAACAAAGTGTGGACTTTGGTGGACTTGCTCGATGATTGGCAAGCCATAGAAAATAAATGGATCTTCAAGAGGAAGACGGACGCTGATAGTAGTGTTACTATCTACAAAACTCGACTTGTCGCAAAAGGTTTTCGACAATTCAAGGTGTTGACTACAATGAGATTTTCTCAACTGTAGCGATGCGTAAATCCATCCGAATCATGTTAGCAGTTGCCATATTTTGGGAAATCAGGCAGATGGATGTCAAAACTGCATTCCTGAATGGATTTCTGGAAGAAGAGTTGTATATGATGCAACCAGAAGGTTTTGTCGATCCAAAGGGTGCTAACAAAGTGTGCAAGCTCCAGTGATCCATTTATGGACTGGTGCAAGCCTCTCGGAGTTGGAATAAACGCTTTGATAGTGTGATCAAAGCATATGGTTTTATACAGACTTTTAGAGAAGCCTGTATTTACAAGAGAGTGAGTGGGAGCTCTGTAGCATTTCTAATATTATATGTGGATGACATATTGTTGATTGGAAATGATATAGAATTTCTAGATAGCATAAATGGATACTTGAATAAGAGTTTTTCAATGAAAGACCTCGCTGAAGCTGCTTACATATTGAGCATCAAGATCTATAGAGATAGATCAAGACGCTTAATTTGACTTTCACAAAGCACATACCTTGATAAAGTTTACGAAAAAGTTCAAAATGGATCAGTCAAAGAAAGGGTTCTTGCCTGTGTTACAAGGTGTAAAGTTGAGTAAGACTCAAAGCCCGACCACGACAGAAGATAGAAAGAGAATGAAAGTCATTCCCTATGCCTCAGTCATAGGTTCTATAAAGTATGCTATTATAGGTTCTATAAAGTATGCTATGCTGTGTACCAGACCTATTGTGTACCTTGCCATGAGTTTGGCAAGGGGGTACGATAGTGATCTAGGAGTAGATCACTGGACAGCGGTCAAAATTATCCTTAGTGAGGACTAAGGAAATATTTCTCGGTTATGGAAGTGATAAAGAGTTTGTCATAAAGAGTTACGTCGATGCAAACTTCTACACCGATCCAGATGACTATGAGTATCAATCTAGATACATATTGAAAGTGGGAGGAATTAGCTAAAGTAGCTCCATGCAGAGCATTGTAGACATAGAATATTTGCAAAATATATACGGCTCTGAATGTGATAGACCCGTTCACTAAACTTCTCTCACAAGAAAAACATGATCACACCTTAGTACTCTTTGGGTGTTAATCACAAAGCAATGTGAACTAGATTATTGACTCTAGTAAACCCTTTGGTTGTTGGTCACATGGCAATGTGAACTATGGGTGTTAATCACATACAGATGTGAACTATTGATGTTAAATCACATGGCGATGTGAACTAGATTATTGACTCTAGTGCAAGTGGGAGACTGAAGGAAATATGCCCTAGAGGCAATAATAAAGTTGTTATTTATATTTCCTTATATCATGATAAATGTTTATTATTCATGCTAGAATTGTATTAACCGGAAACTTAGTACACGTGTGAATACATAGACAAAACAAAGTGTCCCTAGTATGCCTCTACTTGACTAGCTCATTAATCAAAGATGGTTATGTTTCCTAACCATAGGCATGTGTTGTCATTTGATGAATGGGATCACATCATTAGGATAATGATGTGATGGATATGACCCATCCATTAGCTTAGCATTATGATCGTTACAGTTTCATTGCTACTGCTTTCTTCATGACTTATACATGTTCCTCATACTATGAGATTATGCAACTCCCGAATACCGGAGGAACACCTTGTGTGCTATCAAAGGTCACAATGTAAATGGGTGATTATAAAGATGCTTTACAGGTGTCTCCGAAGGTGTTTGTTTCATTGGCATAAATCGAGATTAGGATTTTTCCCTCCGTGTATCGGAGAGGTATCTCTAGGCCCTCTTGGTAATGCTCATCACTATAAGCCTTGCAAGCAATGTGACTAATGATTTAGTTACAGGATGAAGCATTACAGAACGAGTAAAGAGACTTGCCGGTAACAAGATTGAACTAGGTATGATGATACCGACGATCGAATCTCGGGCAAGTAACATACCGATGACAAAGGGAACAACATATGTTGTTATGCGGTTTGACCGATAAATATCTTTGTAGAATATGTAGGAGCCAATATGAGTATCTAGTTTCTGCTATTGGTTATTGATCAGAGATGTGTCTCAATCATGTCTACATAGTTCTCGAACCCGTAGGGTTCGCACGCTTAACGTTCGATACCAATTTGTATTATGAGTTATGTGTTTTGGTGACTGAAGTTTGTTCGGAGTCCCGGATGACATCATGGACGTGACGAGGAGTCTCGAAATAGTTGAGACATAAAGATTGACATATTGAAAGGCTATATTCGGACATCGGAATGGTTCCGGACAAGTTCGGGTATTTTTCGGAGTACCGGAAGGTTACCGGAACCCCTCGGGGAGTAGTTGGGCCTTAATGGGCTTTAGCGGAAAGGAGAGAAGGGCCACAAGGGGTGGCCGCATCCCCCCCCATGGGCTAGTCCGAATTGGACTAGGATGGGTGTCGTGGGGAATGAGGGCCACGAGCACCTATGGGGCAGGAGGGCCCCTTCTTTGTCCGGCAAGGGAGCGGAGGGCGCACGCAGAGCAGATCGAGGCGAGAGAGCGCGCGGGGGATTTTTACCCAGCTTCGGAGCTCTCCGGAGAGATAAAACTCCTACTGCTGCTTTGTGTGTTTGTATTCTGTTCTTGCTCGAGAGAGCGGGCGTGGCGTCGAATCAGCCGAACCCCGGAACCCCCTCTACGTGCGCAGGGGCCTCCTTTTTATAGGCTAAAGGGGTCACTGACAGGTGGCAGCGTAGAAAGAGGGGTAGAAAGGTAAAAACGCGGGTTGGTACAACTACTACCAACAGTGTCCCCTACCTAACTCTGAAAGCAGGGGACAAGGGCTTTTAATGCCCGCCCGGTCGCCCCAACAGTGCAAGGAAACGACCATTAGAGGCGCCACCGATTGCCGCGATGGCCTCCTTGTCAGCCTCGCTTGCCACCTCGCACCGCCATGCTGCACAGCTACCCGCCACCTGCACCAGGAGCGATCTTGTGGCGACACGTCGTCGGATGCGCTGGAGCGTGGGCGCAGGGTGGCAGCCTTGCCGCGGCAAGCGCCTTGCCGCAGCCCTTGTCTTGTCGCACCAGCAAGCTTGCCGCTCGCCGGGCCTTGCCGGGACGCGAGAGGCGTTGCGACAAGTTTCTTGAAGCGCCTTAGCTGGCCTTCCCGACAAGCTCCTCTTGCCGGGGCCTTTGTCCTTCCCGGCAAGCTCCTCTTGCCGGGGCCTTGTATTCTTCCCGGCCAGCTTCTCTCGCCGGGGCCTTGGTTGGCCTTCCCGGCAAGCTCCTCTTGCCGGGGCCTTAGTTTGAGTACTTCGATCTTGAACGGCATCAAAGTAGCCGTGGAGGATCTTGGCGGACGCCCGGCAAGCCCTGCCGCGGGTCGCTGCGACTGCCCGTGCACTAGTTCGGGATACTAAGGTACCCCTACTTTAGTACACCGACAGGAGCCCCCGGGCCTGGGCCATACACGATGCCGAGCGCTGTTGGGCCAGGCCCAAAACAGGGCACGGGCACGCGCGGCCTGGGTCCACACTAAATCTGACTCTGCGCCCGCCGCGCTCCCCCCTCGCAACGGCACGCGTCAAACGCGGCGTCGTGGGAGAGATCATGGGCAATTTTTTAATCCAGGGAATGCGTAACGTCCGCATCCCCTGTTTATAAGAAGAGGAAACAGGGCCATTCCCCCACCTTCGCCACTTGCAGTTCCTTCCTCCGAAAGCTCCGCCGCTCCCCTCCGGTTCCCAAGCCGAAAGAGAGCAGCGCTCTGCCGCCCATCGCCGCCGTTGCCGCCGTCGCCCTCGCCTTCCCCCACCGCTTCTGCCATGGCTCCGAAGGCCGCGAAGTCGCCCGAGGCGCTGCAGCTTGAGGCGCTGCGCAAGAAGCGAGTGCTTTTCCTCCCTGAGCTCACCCGGCAGGCGCTGCGGGAGGAGTTTTACCTCTTCTAGTCGACGGAGACGCGGGCGCATCTGCGCACGCAGGTGCTTTCCGCTGAGGCTTCCAAATCGAAAAAGTGCCCCAGAGGTTACTACTTCTTTCCTGTGTTCTTCTATTGCGGGCTCTGCCCGCCTTTTTCCGATTTTTTCTGCGACATCATGAACACCTACGGGTTTCATCTTCTTGATTTCACCCCCAACGCCGTTCTGACAATGGCGGTTTTCGCACACCTCTGCGAGAACTTTGTTGGCATCCTCCCCAATGTCGCTCTTTTTCGTCATTATTTCTCCCCCCGTGCCGAGAAAGGGGAGCCACTGGCTGGCGGAATCGCCTGGACCTCCCGGATTGGCATGAAGGAGGTGTACTTGACGGGCGAACTCCGCAGCAAGTGGGACGAGTGGAGGGCGGAGTGGTGCTGGATCTGTGATGCCGATTCGCAGCCGTTCACCAAGCTGCGCCAGACCCGGGTGGTGCGTGGCGGCGACTGGAGCGCTCTGTCGCCGGACGACGCCAAGCTGAAGATTGCCACCACCCGAATCCTCCGGCTCAGGCATGCCGGGCTCACAACAGGGGCGGCTGGCGCGGATTTCCTTCGCCGTCGCATCGCCCCTCTGCAAAAGAGGGGGAGGCCCGCCTGGCTGTTTGGCGGCCCGGGGGATATCATGAGGCTGCGCCCAGGCCTCAACTTCAACTTCACCGTCCTGGAGCTTGACGCGATGCTGAGGGAGCTGTTCAAGCATGACGCCAACCATCCAGAATGGTTCAGGTTGCCGCAGGGCGTCATCCCCTTGTGCAACAACTCCCCGCGCGATCGCATCTGCGCAATGATGCCAGAGTGCGATTCGCACGGGATAAGTGCAACTTGGATAGAGCCCGCCGCCGAGGACGTGCAGCGATTCTTCGATAACTTGACAGAGGTAGCGGTCGACTCCGACGAGTAGAAGCTTCTCACCCGCGCCACCACCGCCAATGAGATGGTGTACATCGCCACTAGGGCCGAAGAGGCGGCAGCAGCTGCTGCCGCGGGCGAGTTTGGCTTCACGCTGGCGGAGGCGGAGGCGGCCGAGGCGGCAAGTCTCGCCGATCGGGAAGAGCTTGTCGAAGAGGCCGCTGGTGAGGGGGGGCCCGAGGCCGAAACAAGCGAGCCCGCCGGGGGCGCGAGCGGCTAGCCGTCTTCGAGCAGCTTGCCGCAGGCCGAGCCCCCAGCGCGGCCCCAATTCCAACCGAGAAGACGCCTCCGTCGAGTTGGAGATGCGGCAGAGGAGCAGGCCGGTCAGCAACCGCGGCACCGTGGGACACGCTCCACCGCGGCAAGCACCGCTGCCGCGGGAGGGTCCCAGGCCGCGCCGGCAACTGAGGCGGGGTCTTCCCGGGCCGCCACGCCTGATCCTGCCGCAGCCCCCGGCAAACGCCGAAGGGAGCCTACTCCTCCGTCATACCGCGCAGAGAGGGTACCGGACTTCGACCTCTCTGCGCTGAGCTCCGATGATGATGAAGAGGAGGAGGAGGAGGAGTGAGGCTTTCTTCTTACTGTTCTTGATCTTCTTTGATCCTTGTTATTGTTTGTCTTGTATCTAATTTGCTTCCCTCTAAATTCCTGTTCCATTTCAGGACTCTGGCCGAGAGGGCGGCGAAAAGGGCCAGGATTCCTGTGGTTGTCATCGAGGACGATCTTGCTGTGGCTGCAGAAGACACGTCCGAGACCACCTTGACAGACCCGATTCCTTCTCCTCGCGGCAGCCCCCAGCACAGCCCCCATCGTAAGTGTTTGGTTTACTTCCGGTTGTGGGGCGCGCATGGGTGCTTCTTCTTTTGCTGGCATCTTGATTATTGATTTGCTCGTGTAGGAGTAGAGCGAGCCCGTCAGGAGGAACCAGAAGCCGCTCCAGAGGTGCTGTCTGCTTCAACTACGCTGCCAAGGGGCGACTTTCCGACAAGGGAGCGCTCTCCGGCAAGGGAGCGGTCCCCGGCAAGGGGCAGTTCCCCGGCGGGGGGCGGGACCAGCGAGCCTTTTGTGGTGGAGCCCACGGTCACAGAGCCCAGCACAGGTAACCTTCCTTGTCGGAAATCTTCCCTTGGGTCCTTCTTCTGATCTTCTCTTTTTTTTGGATATTTGCTTGACTCTTCCTTCCTCTTCCTATCCTCAGATCCCCCTCTCGTAGACCCGATGGAGACCGAGGCCGCCGGCGAGGAAGGCGCACGCGGCAACACCGAAGGTGCCGCCGCTGGCGAGGAAGAGGCCGGTACTGATGATCTCGCCGATGAGGAGGCCGCCAAGGCTGCTGGCGCAGGAGCCGGTGAGGGATCCGGTGATCACACTGACGACCCGGAGGACGCAGGAGCGCAAGGTGCTACACCGTCCGCCGACCCCTCCGCCGCTGATGCAGCGCCGGGCCCCGAGGAGCCCCAGCCATGCGCATATTTGAAGGCCGGCGAGGGCGTGTACATCAAGCTTCCCTGGGTGCCGAGCTCCAGGGCACCGATGGAAGGAGAGGAGTTCGACGGAGAAGTACTCGCCTCCGCTGGGCTGGCAGTGGTTGACGAGCCAAGCAGCAGCAGCGGCGAGTCCGAGGAGGAGCGGCTGCTCCGAAAGCTGGTGTCACTCTATCGCGCCCGGCAAGCAAAGCTCGAGTCTCGGGAAGCGCTTGTCGCGCGGGCGGGAGTTGACATAGAAAAGCACGCGGAGGAGCTCAAGAGCCGCAACCAGGAGGCCCTCCGGTCCATTGCCGAGGAGAGGGCGCAGCTCGAGGAGGCGAAGAAGGCGTTCCTCCTGGAGAAAGCTGAAGCCGAAGAGCAGCAGAGGCTCACCACCGAGGAGCTGTCCAAGCGGGATGGTGAGCTGATACAGAAGAAGGTGAACTTGGACAGCCACGAAGAGGAGCTCGCCGCCCGGGAGCAATCACTTGGCGGGGCACTCAAGGAGGCAAAGGATGCCGCCGCGGCTGCCGAGGCCGCCAAGAAGGAGTTGGAGGTGAAGGCGATGCAGCTGGAGGCGGACGTGAAAAGGAAGAACGAAGAGCTTGCCGCACTCCAGCGCGAACGCGATAAAGATGCGCGCGCCCATGGTGATCTGCAAGTTCAGCTCGCCAAGAAGATCAAGGAGCTGAACGCCGCCAAGGACTCGAGCGCTGACCTGGAGCTGAAGCTAGCTGCCTTGACGGAGACGCTGGACGCCGCCAAGAAGCGAGAAGATGACTTGAGGAAAGATCTCAAGGGCAACGAAGAGCTGCTGACGAGGGCTGCCGAGGCTCAAAACGCCTTCAAGGTCACGGTGGAGCTCTGGACGGAGGGCCTCGTCAACATCGCTGCATCCATCAACGAGGAGCTGGCGGAACTGGACTTGGCGGGCTTCGGGTACTCCACCGACGAAAATCTTCCGCCCAGCGCCAGGCTCACTCTTTTCTTCAAGGGCGTGGCGGCGGCCCTCCAGCAACTCCGAGAAAGGATCCCGAAGAAGCTGGCGGACGAGTCGCGCGCGATCTGCGCCAAGGTCTTGGAGAAGGTGTTGGTGAAGATACTCTTCCGCAACCCGGGCCTCGACCTCACCGCGTCCTCAAGAGGCTGCCGGCGGGTGCCAATCTTGAAGAACTCAAAGCCATTGTCGCACCCATCGTGGACAAGGTGAATGAGGTCAAGAGGGTTGACGGCGAGCGTGTGGATTAGACCATCTTTCTCCACCTTTCCTTGTCGCCGTTTATCTAAGTGATGGGACAATTTAGTCAGTGCCGCAACAAGTTACTTTTGTAATATAACTTTATTCTGGGCATTGCTTGCTATGCTATCTCCTTTACTTGGTCCTTTCTTTGTATGTTTCTACCCCACGCTTTTAGGGAACTTGCCGGTACGGGCACGCTTGCCGCGAGCGCTGAGTGCTGAACATCAGCAGCTTGCTGGCGGTGCCGGAGCACGCTTGCCGTGGGCGCCGAGTGCGGAACATCAGCAGCCTGCTGGCGGTGCCGGTTCCGGCAAGAAACCTTGTCGCAACTAGTTGCAGCGCACATAAGTTGTTGAGCGGGCTCAAAAACAACGTAAGGGCGCTTAGCGGCTCACTTAAGTTGCTGAGCGGACTCGAAGCAAAGTAAGGGCGCTTAGCAGCTCACTTAAGTTGTTGAGCCGACTCGAAACGAAATAAGGGCGCAACTAGCTACGAGGAGGTTCCTCTGCGCACAGGTTTTTCATACAAAGCAGAACCGTTCAAGGAGGGTAGCTTAAATTTTTTAAGAAAATGATCGTGCTCAAACTTTGGCAACTTAGCTTTTTCTATCATCTGTATCCCGGCAAGGCTGTACTCCTTTGAACGACACTCGGTCCACACCTCCATCCTCTCCTCCCCCCCCGTGAACTTGTGGGCGAAGGGACCTTCTTTTTGAGAAAAAGAAAGAAGAGAAAATAATGGTATGGGGCCTTGAGGCTCGTTATTTCTTACCAGGGATAAGTGCTGCACAAAGTGTCAGGTAAAACATGCAAGAAAGAAAGAATGCATGAAATTTGACAAGATGTGCGGAGCACATGAACTTTATTTACGCACGGGGTCTGCGCCCGGCTTTGTACAAAGGGTTACATGCAACAGCGGCAAGGCTTGTACAAAAGTTGGTTGCCGGAACGGATTCCGGCAACCGCGCCTTATGGGTAAAACTTGCGAAGATGCTCTATGTTCCAGGAATTGCTCACCGGAAAGCCGTCTTCGGTCTCAAGGCGGACAGCGCCGGGCCTAGTGACTCGTTTCACCCGATAAGGGCCTTCCCACTTCGGCGTCAACTTGTTGGAATTCTTGGCGGATTGAACACGCCGAAGAACAAGGTCGCCTTCCTCGAAGCTTCTGGCATTAACTTTGCAGCTATGATAGCGACGCAAAGCTTGCTGGTAGCGAGCAGCTCACACAGCAGCCTGAAGACGATCTTCCTCGAGGAGCAGCGCGTCATCTTGCCGCAGCTGCTCTTGCTCAAGCTCATCATAAGCGAGCACTCGAGGTGACCCGTATACGAGTTCCGTGGGGAGAACTGCTTCTGCTCCATAGACAAGAGCAAAAGGTGTTTGGCCAGTGGCTCGATTTGGCGTCGTCTTGATCGACCAAAGAACCACCGGCAGCTCTTCGATCCAATTTTTTCCGCACTTGTGCAGCCCGTCGAAAGTTCTGGTCTTGAGCCCGCGCAGCACTTCAGCGTTTGCCCTCTCCGCTTGACCGTTGCTTCTCGGATGAGCAACAGAAGCGAAGCAGATCTTGGTGCCAAGATCTTGGACGTACTACATGAAGGTGCGGCTCGTGAATTGTGTGCCATTGTCGGTGATGATCCTGTTAGGGATTCCGAAACGGCAAACAATTAACCTGAAGAACTTGACTGCTGACTGTGCTGTCACCTTCCTCACTGCCTCCACTTCCGGCCACTTTGTGAACTTGTCGATTGCAACGTACAAGTACTCAAAGCCCCCGACGGCTCGTGGGGAATGAGGGCCACGAGCACCTATGGGGCAGGAGGGCCCCTTCTTTGTCCGGCAAGGGAGCGGAGGGCGCACGCAGAGCAGATCGAGGCGAGAGAGCGCGCGGGGGATTTTTACCCAGCTTCGGAGCTCTCCGGAGAGATAAAACTCCTACTGCTGCTTTGTGTGTTTGTATTCTGTTCTTGCTCGAGAGAGCGGGCGTGGCGTAGCTGTGGAACCAAAAGTCCGAACCTCCGAACCCTTTCTACGTGCGCATGGGCCTCCTTTTTATAGGCTAAAGGGGTCACCGACAGATGGCAGCGTAGAAAGAGGGGTAGAAAGGTAAAAACGCGGGTTGGTACAACTACTACCAACAGTGTCCCCTATCTAACTCTGACAGCAGGGGACAAGGGCTTTTAATGCCCGTCCGATCGCCCCAACAGTGCAAGGAAACGACCGTTAGAGGCGCCACCGATTGCCACGATGGCCTCCTTGTCAGCCTCGCTTGCCACCTCGCACCGCCATGCTGCACAGCTACCCGCCACGTGCACCAGGAGCGATCTTGTGGCGACACGTCGTCAGATGCGCTGGAGCGTGGGCGCAGGGTGGCAGCCTTGCCGCGGCAAGCGCCTTGCCGCAGCCCTTGTCTTGTCGCACTAGCAAGCTTGCCGCTCACCGGGCCTTGCCGGGACGCGCGAGGCGTTGCGGCAAGTTTCTTGAAGCGCCTTAGCTGGCCTTCCAGACAAGCTCCTCTTGCAGGGGCCTTTGTCCTTCCCGGCAAGCTCCTCTTGCCGGGGCCTTGTATTCTTCCCGGCCAGCTTCTCTCGCCGGGGCCTTGGTTGGCCTTCCCGGCAAGCTCCTCTTGCCGGGGCCTTAGTTTGAGTACTTCGATCTTGAACGGCATCAAAGTAGCCGTGGAGGATCTTGGCGGATGCCCGGCAAGCCCTGCCGCGGGTCGTTGCAACTGCCCGTGCACCAGTTCGGGATACTAAGGTACCCCTACTTTAGTACACCGACAGGAGCCCCCAGGCCAGGGCCATACACGGTGCCGAGCGCTGTTGGGCCAGGCCCAAAACAGTGTGCACGGGCACGCACGGCCTAGGTCACACCGCATATTTCTGTACCCACCACGCCCCCCTCGCAACGGCATGCGTCAATTGCGGCGTCGTGGGAGACGTGGGTGGCGTGCGCGATTTTCGAGGCGTCCAACCCCCACCCGTGACCACGGGGAGGGGCGAGATCACCTCATCTGTCGCCTTGGTTCTGCATCCCCGCCACGCGGATCCCATGAACTCGGGGTCGTGGGCGGTGGAAGTGGAAAACTGAGCCGTCACGGGCGGAGGCAGCGGGTCGGCTCCGATTCCCTGCTGCTCCCATGCCCTGATTCGCTGAGCGGGGCGGTCGAGCCCCCACCTCGCTCCTTTAAGAAGAGCGGGAGGGGGGCGCCGAAGCCCACACTCTCTCATCTTCTCCTTTCTCCAATCTTCTGTTCCCCTTTCTCCCATTCGCCATGGAGAAAGGGAACCCTGGTCCTTCATCGGTGGCGGCGAGGGTCGCCGCCAGGCAGCGCATCCCTCCCTATTCCACGCCCGTGGTGGTAGAGTCAGCCACAAGGTGAAGAGGGAGGGGGCGAGGTCGCGGTCGAGGTCGGGGACGAGGCCGAGGCGCTCGGGGAAGAGGCGGTCGGGGCGGCGCAGTATCTCCGCCTCCGCCGGCGGCTCCTCCCCTCGCGGCGGTCCATACGGGGGACGACCCTTGCGAGTTCTTCGTCAAGCTGCGCCGGCCGCCTCGTCATCGCCTCCGGCTTCCAGCTCCGTTTGCGAGCGCGATGGAGCCGAAACCGCCCGAGATGCTGAGATTGCACATGAGGGGCTGTGGGATCAGCGGCACGCGAGTCCACGTTGTATCCCCAGCCCCTAGCGTGATGTATCTTGATCGTGGATGGAAGACGTTCGCCCGCATCCACAGCCTGACGGCGGGGTTTACCCTCCATTTTAAGTTAATGGAGGGCGACCTCCTCTCCGTCAAGGTCTTCGGGGACTCCTGCATCCGGGCGAGGTGCTGCGTGGACAGCTCCTCTGATAGCGAAGACTCCTCCTCGAGCGAGAGTGACGAGGAGGAGAGCGACAACGACAACGAGGGTAACGGGCGGCGGAGCGGCGGGTCCGACTAGGTGTCGGGCGCCGCTCCGCGCGTCACCGGCGACCCCATCATCCGCGTCGCCGGCACCTTGAACTCCCCGGGGTCGTCTCCTTCGGCGGCTGGCGTAGGGAGGCTGCGGAAGAGGAAGAGGGCTGGCGGCAAGGCCGTCAAGTCGGAGTACGAGGGCATAGTGCCCTCGACAGCGTGCTGACGTCCTGCCGCCCCGTCTTCGAGCCCTGCTTCCGGCGCCGCCATCACCATCCAGCCTTCGGACGGCCCCGGGGATGTTCTCTTGGTGTCTTCTGGCACCCGTAGTTCGCCTAGGCGCCCCTTTTGCCCTTCTCGCCTCCTTGACCTACCTCCTGAAGAGAGGGACAGAAAAAGGATTAAGGGCATCTTATCTTTTTAATTTGTAAGCCTTCGGGCCTTAGCTGCGTTTAAAACTTGTAATCCTCTCTTTCATGTTTTTCATCCTCTATGGACTGTACCCGAGTGGGATGTTTTTTTAATGGAAAGGGGAAGCTTGCTATGTCATATCCTTTACTTGATTCTATGCCTTGTATGTTTTTAACCTACGCTTTGAGGGAACTTGCCGGCACGGGCACGCTTGCCGCGAGTGCTGAGTGCGGAACATCAGCAGCTTGCCGGCGGTGCCGGAGCACGCTTGCCGCGGGCGCCGAGTGCGGGACATCAGCAGCCTGTTGATGGTGCCGGTTCCGGCAAGAAACCTTGTCGCAACTAGTTGCAGCGCACTTAAGTTGTTGAGCGGGCTCGAAAACAACGTAAGGGCGCTTAGCGGCTCACTTAAGTTGCTGAGCGGACTCGAAGCAAAGTAAGGGCGCTTAGCAGCTCACTTAAGTTGTTGAGCCGACTCGAAACGAAGTAAGGGCGCAACTAGCTGCGAGGAGGTTCCTCCACGCACAGGTTTTTTCCACACAAGGTATGAACGTTCAAGGACGCGGCTTCGCGTTTCCCAGTCCATAAGAGGATGCATGACGAGGGACGAAAAACTTATTTGACATCGTAGCCTCCGGCGACCTTGGCTTGCCACGGATGAAACTTGATATTCGCGGCCCCCGGCAACACTGGCTTGCCGGGGTCTAGGTGCCGGCGCATCCTTCTTCTTCTTCCTGGTCGCTGTCATTTTAGTTATGAGGACGTCTTAGTTAGTGCCGCGACAAGTTACCTTTGCAATATAACTCTATTCTGGGCATTATCTGCTATGTTACTTCCTTTACTTGATTCCGCCCCTTGTGTGTTTTCACCCTACGCTTTGAGGGAAACTTGCCGGCGCAAGCACACTTGCTGAGTGCGGGACATCAGCAGCCCGCTGGCGGTGTTGCATCCGGCAAGAAACCTTGTCGGGGCTAGTTGCAGCTCGCTTGTATTATTGAGCGGACTCGAAACAAATCAAGGGTGCAACTTAGCCACGAGCCGGTTCCTCCGCGCACATGTTTCACACACAAGGCACGGTCGTTCAAGGAATATAACTTTGTCCTGGGCGACACTTGCTATGTTATATCCTTTACTCTGTTACATCCCTTGTATGTTTTCACCCTACGCTTTGAGGGAAACTTGCCGGCGCAAGCACACTTGCTGAGTGCGGAACATCAGCAGCCCGCTGGCGGTGTAGCATCCGGCAAGAAACCTTGTCGGGGCTAGTTGCAGCTCGCTTGTATTGTTGAGCGGACTCGAAACAAATCAAGGGCGCAACTTAGCCACGAGTCGATTCCTCCGCGCACAGGTTTTCCATACAAGGCACGGACATTCAAGGAATATAACTTAAAAATTTAAAACTTGGTCATGCTCAAACTTTGGCAACTTATCTTTTCTGTCGCCGGTGTTCCGGCGAGGCCATGCTCCTTTGAACGACACCCGGCCCACTCCTCTATCCTCTCCTCCTCGAAACTTCTGGCGTTAGCTTTGCGGCTATGGTAGCGGCACAAAGCTTGCTGGTAGCAAGCAGCTCGTACCGCAGCCTGAAGACGATCTTCCTCGAGGAGCAGCGCGTCATCTTTTCCGCGGCTGCTCTCGCTCTAGCTCACCGTAAGGGAGCACTCGAGGCGATCCGTATACGAGGGGAAAGGGGTCGAGAATGTTGAGCCCCCAGCCCAAAAATGGCCAGGGTAAAGGGATTGTCTGGAGAGCTTGAGCTGGCTGATGAATCTGTTTGGAGTGGAACTGGCACGCTTCACACTTGGTTACTTGTGCAGTTGCATCCTGGAGGGCTGTCGGCCAGAAGAAACCTTGCCGGAAGGCTTTGCCGGCAAGTGCTCTTGCGCCAATGTGGTGACCACATATGCCTCCATGTATCTCTGCCAACAGCTCCTGTCCATCTTCCCGGGAAATGCACTTCAATTTCACTCCGTTGAATCTTTTTCTGTACAGTATGTCATCGACAAACTGGTACATACTTGATTGCCGGGCTACTTTTTCCGCTTCTTCCTGTTCCTCGGGAAGTTCTCCTGTCTGAAGGAAATGGACGATCTGCTGTGCCCATGCCGAAGCCTGCGGCTCGACGACAAGGACTAAAGGCGCGAATGCTGCTGCGGGAACATCCGCTTCTACGGCAAGAATCTGGGATTTTGCCAGAGCGTGATGCTCCCCGGCAAGCGTGTCGGGACACAGCTTGTCGGGAGCGTCTGCTTCAAGGAAACAAGCCCTGGGGCTTGTCGGAGCAGACTGCTCCTCAGCACTTTTTGCGTTGATCCCGGGGACTTTCTTGGCGGCGGCTCCGAGGGGCTCTGCCGGAAAGTAGTCGCCGGCAACCAACTTTCTCTTCTTGTTCTGTCCAGTTGATGGTGTCACGGATGGCTGAGTCAGCTTGAGCACAAAAATCCCTGGTTCCACAGGCAACTTGAGTGCGGCACACTTTGACAGACCATCTGCAATGTCATTCTGAGCTCTTGGAACATGTTCCATTTGCAGGCCGTCAAAATGCTCTTCTAGCTTCCTCACTTCATCGATGTAGGCTTCCATCAACGGACTCTGATAATCTTTGTTAACTTGGCGGACGACAAGCTGTGAATCACCCCTAACAATAATCTTCTTGATCCCAAGTTCCGCCGCGATCCTGAGTCCGGCAAGCAAGCCTTCATACTCTGCAGTATTGTTTGTGGCTTGCTCCTTGGGAAAGTGCATTTGGACCACGTACTTGAGGTGCTCCCCGGTGGGTGCGACAAGTAGTACGCCCGCACCGGCGCCTTGCAGCGAGAAGGCACCATCGAAGTACATGATCCATTCCTTGCTAGCTTCCTTGACGGGGATGCTCCTCTCTGGAGTTTCTTCATCAGGTGTTGGCGTCCATTCTGCTATGAATTCTGCCAATGCTCGGCTCTGGATAGTTGAGGTACTCTCGAACTTGAGGCCAAAGCTTGACAATTCCAGTGCCCACTCGACAATCCTGCCTGTTGCTTCCGGATTTTGCAATATCCTCTTCAACGGAAAGTGAGTGACCACTATGATCTCATGTGCTTGAAAGTAATGGCGCAGCTTCCTCGAGGCCATTAGGAGGCCGAAGAGCAATTTCTGCACACCAGAGTACCTTGATCTAGCCCCCTGCAGAAGGGAACTGACGAAGTAAACTGGGTGCTGCACCATCTTTTTCTGTTTCCCTTCCCGTGGCTGCGCAGGCCCATCCTTGCCGGAACCAGAACTTGTCGGATCGGGGCTTGTCGGGGAAGCCCCCTGCTTGTCGCTGGATTTGCTTGCCGCGGACGCTGGCTCACCATCTGCCTCCCTCTCCGCTACTAACGCAGCACTAACCACTTGATTGGTTGCCGCCAGATATAGCAGCAACTTCTCTTGTGGTTTAGGTGCGACAAGTGTTGGAGTAGAGGATAGGTATCTCTTCAGGTCCTGTAGCGCAGCCTCCGCTTCCGGAGTCCATTTCATTGGACCTGCCTTTTTCAAAATTTTGAAAAATGGCAGGGCGTGCTCAGCAGACTTGGAGATGAATCTACTGAGAGCAGCAACACAGCCGGCAAGCCTTCGCACATCCTTGACGCGCTTTGGTGCTTCGATTTGCTCAATGGCCTTGATCTTGTCGGGATTAGCTTCAATCCCCCTCTGGGACACAAAGAATCCGAGAAGCTTGCCGGAGGGAACTCCAAACACACACTTCTCGGGATTCAACTTGAGGTTGATCCTGCGCAGATTTGCAAAAGTCTCGTCCAAATCTTGGATCAAAGTCTCTTTGTCCTTGCTCTTGACCACTATGTCATCCATGTAAGCTTCTACATTTCTGCGCAGCTGTGGCTCAAAAGCATGGCTGACTACTCTTGCAAATGTTGAACCAGCATTCTTTAGTCCGAAGGGCATTCGTACAAAGCAGTACGTGCCACATGGAGTAATGAACGCTGTTTTCTCTTCATCCTCTTCTGCCATGAAGATCTGATGATATCCTGAATTTGCATCAAGGAATGAAAGCAGATCACATCTTGCCGTGGAGTCGACAATCTGGTCAATGCGCGGCAAGGGAAATGGATCCTTGGGACAAGCTTTATTAACATCTGTGAAGTCAATACAAAGCCTCCACTTCCCGTTTGCTTTGCGCACGACTACTGGATTGGCTAACCACGTCGGATGGAGCACCCCTCGGACCAGGCCTGCTGCTTCCAACTTCCTGATCTCTTCTGCAATGAATTCTTGACGCTCTACCGCTTGCTTCCTAACTCTCTGCTTGACGGGCCGCGCGTGAGGACAGACGGCAAGGTGGTGCTCAATTACTTTCCTGGGAACACCGGGGATGTCAGATGGTTGCCATGCAAACACATCGACATTCGCCCGCAGGAAAGCAACGAGCGCGCTTTCCTATTTAGGATCAAGCGTGGCACTGATGGTGAAGGTGCCACCAGTGCCGTCCTCCTTGGCGGCCACTTTCTTGGTCTCTGGTGAAGCTGTCTTTGCCTTCTTGCACTTGCCGGTGGAGCTCGATGGTGCGTCCTCGATAGTAGCGCAGCACTCCGAAGAGGTGCGCTTGCCGGAGTAGGCATCAGAGCTACTCTTTCCGGACTTGGTCTTCTTCTTCCCCCCGGGAGCTTCAGCGGCAAGTTGTTTGCGTTCTGCCGCGGCTGCTGCTTCCCGGTAGATCTTGTCGGTACAGATGAGTGCATCCTTCTTATCGCCTTGGACAGAAATGACACTTATCGGACCAGGCATCTTGAGCACATTATAGGCATAGTGAGAGGCTGCCATGAACTTGGTGAGCGCTGGACGGCCGAGTATCCCATTGTAGGGCAATGGGAAATCAGCAACGTCAAATGTGACTCTCTCTGTCCTGAAATTCAGTTCGCTGCCAAATGTCACTGGCAGTGTGATCTTCCCGTTCGGCTTGCTCCTTCCCGGGTTTATTCCTTGAAAGGTACCAGTCTCTTCGAGCTCGCTGTCGGGGATCTGGAGCTTCTTGAGCACTGCGGATGAGATCAGATTCAAGCCGGCCCCGCCGTCAACCAGCATCTTCGTGACCCTGAGGTTGCAGATTGTTGGTGAAACCAACATCGGCAAGCACCCGACCGCGGTGATGCGATCAGGGTGATCTTCAATGTCGAAGATGATGGGCGTTCTGGACCACTTCAGGGGTTTGCGCGACTTAACGGACGGTTCTGCTGCGTTCACTTCCCGCACCCACTGTTTGAGTTGGCAGTGCGAGGTGTGCAGAGAAGCACCACCGTCGACGCACAACACCTCTGTCGCCTTCTGGAACTCCTGCTCGTCAGTCTCATCTTCCTCCATCTCATCATCCTCATCTTCGTCTTCGTCTTTGTCGCGGCCGCGGGGAGGCCTGTCTCCTTGCCGCGGCGCCCTCCCCGGGCGGGATACTTCTTGCCGGATCCCCCGCCACCTTGCCGGGCCTTCTCCTTGTCGCGGCGCTTGTATTCAGCTTTCTGTAGCTCTGCCATCTGCTCAACTTTCTTGCAAGTTTGGAGATCATGGCCCTTGGTGCGGTGGATCTTGCAATACTGCTTGCCGGAGCCATCCTGCTTGTTGGCGGCCACCACAGCCTCGCCGGTGCTACCAGCTCTAGCCTTCTCGGAACCGCCTCCGCTGCCGGATTGCTCAACAACTAGCACATCCTTAGCCTTTCTCTTTCTGTTATTCCGCCTCCGGTTCCTCTTTGCCGGAAGGGCGTCCTCTCTGTCAGATCCTTCTGCTCCTGCATTCTATCCGGGGAGTCTCCTCCCCTCTTCAGCCCGTGCACACTTGTCGGCCAGGGCATATAGCTCGCTGACATCTCTGATTTTGCACATCGCCATCTCCTCCCTCATCCTGCGGTTACGCACGTTCTGATGGAACGCGCTGATAACCGCGGCAGGGTGGACGTCTGGGATGTTGCACTGCACCTGACTGAATCTCTGTATATACTTGCGCAGGGGTTCTCCCTCCTTCTGGGCGAGCAGGTGAAGATCACTCTCCTGGCCATGGGGTTTGTGGCCACCTGTGAAAGCGCCAACAAACTGATGGCACAGGTCCGCCCACGAAGAGATGGAGTTGTCCGGCAAGTGCATGAGCCAAGATCTAATGTTGGGCTTGAGTACCAGCGGGAAGTAGTTGGCGAGGATCTTCTTGTCGCGCCCTCCGGCAGCCTGCACCGCGATGGTGTAGACGCTGAGGAACTCTGACGGATGTATCCTGCCATCGTACTTCTCGGGCACGTTTGGCTTGAAGTTCTTGGTACTGGGCCACTGGACTTGCCGCAGCTCACAGGTGAACGCAGGGCAACCTGCCGCGTACGGCAAGTCGCCTGGTTCCCCTGGCGCATGCATGTCGACAGTGGGCCCAGCGCGCCGGTCAGACTGACGTCGCGCTTCTCTTCGACGCTCGATGCGAGTGCGAGCGTCTTCGTGTCGTCGTTCTTGGAGAACTTGGCGTTGATCGCGGCGAGCTCGCGGGTCTGACGACGCGGTGGAGTCGGTGTCGAGGTTGGCCCGGCGAGTCGGCGATCTTGGCCTTCGGGGCGGGGAGTGCACAGTGGTGGCACCTCCAGCGGTCTTGTCGGCGTCGGCTTGCGCCTGGGCGTCTTTCCGGGGCTTCGATGTGCTCGGTTTCCGGGGCTTGTCGCCGTTGGCGATGCCAATGAGGCTATAAATGGCGGCCCTCCAGTCGTCGATCTTGTCCGGCGCTGGAGGGTAATCTAGAAGCAGCTGGGCTCGGGCCAGCGCTTCCTCTGGAGTCTTGGGTGGCGGTGGCGAGCGACGCGAGGTGCGAGACATGCTTAAACTTCTAACAGTGTTAGAAGGAGTAACATCTCGCCCAGGCGACCGCACTGTGCTCGCGCCAGCGTGTTGGCGTGCGTGTTGGCCTTGAGCGTCCCGCGACCCACCAGCTCGGCCTTGTTCCAACGCGAGTACGGTGCTAGGAGCACCGTGGCATTGTTGATCTTGCACCTCCTGGGAGGGGTGCGGTGGATATGCAGAAGCTGAACCTTGCGGGGCCTTGTCCTTGGACCGGGTGACGACGCGCGTCCCCCCGCCGGCGCCCGCTCCTCCGCCGGCGTCCGCCCCACCGCCCGTTTGCTCTGGTGGCGGTAGGGAAGTCGCAGACGGAGCGGCCACTTCCAAAGTCTTCTTCTTTGGTGGCATGTCGACGAAGATGTTGATGTAGCGCGCGCAGACGCCGGATCAGATACGCACGACGTCGACGGCCCCCTACCTGGCGCGCCAGAGATGTCGTGGGGAATGAGGGCCACGAGCACCTATGGGGCAGGAGGGCCCCTTCTTTGTCCGGCAAGGGAGCGGAGGGCGCACGCAGAGCAGATCGAGGCGAGAGAGCGCGCGGGGGATTTTTACCCAGCTTCGGAGCTCTCCGGAGAGATAAAACCCCTACTGCTGCTTTGTGTGTTTGTATTCTGTTCTTGCTCGAGAGAGCGGGCGTGGCGTAGCTGTGGAACCGAAAGTCCGAACCTCCGAACCCTTTCTACGTGCGCATGGGCCTCCTTTTTATAGGCTAAAGGGGTCACCGATAGATGGCAGCGTAGAAAGAGGGGTAGAAAGGTAAAAACGCGGGTTGGTACAACTACTACCAACAGTGTCCCCTACCTAACTCTGAAAGCAGGGGACAAGGGCTTTTAATGCCCGTCCGGTCGCCCCAACAGTGCAAGGAAACGACCATTAGAGGCGCCACCGATTGCCACGATGGCCTCCTTGTCAGCCTCGCTTGCCACCTCGCACCGCCATGCTGCACAGCTACCCGCCACGTGCACCAGGAGCGATCTTGTGGCGACACGTCGTCGGATGCGCTGGAGCGTGGGCGCAGGGTGGCAGCCTTGCCGCGGCAAGCGCCTTGCCGCAGCCCTTGTCTTGTCGCACCAGCAAGCTTGCCGCTCGCCGGGCCTTGCCGGGACGCGCGAGGCGTTGCGGCAAGTTTCTTGAAGCGCCTTAGCTGGCCTTCCCGACAAGCTCCTCTTGCCGGGGCCTTTGTCCTTCCCGGCAAGCTCCTCTTGCCGGGGCCTTGTATTCTTCCCGGCCAGCTTCTCTCGCCGGGGCCTTGGTTGGCCTTCCCGGCAAGCTCCTCTTGCCGTGGCCTTAGTTTGAGTACTTCGATCTTGAACGGCATCAAAGTAGCCGTGGAGGATCTTGGCGGACGCCCGGCAAGCCCTGCCGTGGGTCGCTGCGACTGCTCGTGCACCAGTTCGGGATACTAAGGTACCCCTACTTTAGTACACCGACAATGGGGCGGCTCCCCCTCTCCTTCTTTCTCCCCTCTTCCCCCTTCCTCCTTCTCCTAGTTGGAATAGGAAGGAGGGGGGGGGGGGGGGCGAATCCTACTTGGACCGGAGTCCAAGTAGGACTCCCCCCTTGGCGTGACCCCTCTAGGGCCGGCCTCCTCCTCCTCTCTCCTTTATATAAGGGTGTAAGGGGGCACCCTAGAACACACCTAGTCTTCTCTTAGCCGTGTGTGGTGCCCCCCTCCACAGTTACACACCTCGATCATATCGTCGTAGTGCTTAGGCGAAGCCCTGCGCCGGTAGCATAATCAGCCACTACAAAAAAATACACTTCCGTGATGATACGTGTTTGTCACAGTAGGTCACATTTTCTGTCATGCATGTACATCCATGGTGATTTTATGACAGAATCAAGATAGTCATACTTGTGCTGTCATAGAAGTGTTCCGTGACATTACCAAAATTATCATCACGGAAGTGTCCACTTCCATGACGATAAATCACGCGTCATAGAAGTGCTTTCGTCAAGGGTGACCGACATGTGGCATCCACCGTAACAGAACGCCGTTAAGCTATCGGGTCTGATTTTGCATTCGATAACCCGTTAACAGCCCCGTCCAATGGGGATTTTCCACGTGTAAAATCATCATTGGCTAGAGGAAACACGTGTTGGCTCTCCGTTGGGACAGATGTCATCCAGTCATTTGACCGAAGGCGCCTATGATATGTCAACACATGGCACAACCCAACAGAGGCCCATTCATGTGAAAAGGCCGGCCCATTTGACTTGGTCAAAAGGCGGCAGGCCGGCCCATGGAAAGCCTGTTAACGGCCTGTTCGCATATAGCCCATTTACAGCCCGCTAACCCAGGGCCCGTTACGACCTATCTGAATTAGGCCCAGTAGCGTCATCTAGGCCATCCAATATGATTCCAGCCCGTTTTAACTTCCTGCTCATGTATGGCCCATGACGTCTTTCGGCCCATATGAGGCCCATTGTAACTCTCGGTCCATTAACGACCCGTGGTGAAACTGGCTCGTAATGAACAGTGTATCACTTTACACCCATTAACAACCGATTATTCCATTGGGCCGTTTCCAGCCCAAGTTATCTTTCGGCCTTCTCAGGGCCCATTTATTCTTGGGCTCATTTCCAGCATTCGGTTACTTATGGCCCGTTACTGTCATTTTCTGCTTGTGGGCCAAATTGTGCCCGTCGTTATAGTCGGCCCGTTTGTGGCCCGTTAATACGTTGGGCCGTTTTCATGTCAAAAGAAACCCGTTGGGCTGTTTTCATAGAGTTATCAAATACGGCCTATTAACGGCCCTTTATGGTCCATGAATAGTACGACCCATGATTGGCAAAATGATTATATGCCCTGTAGAAGGCCCATGGATCCTACGGCCCGTAGAAGACCCATGGATCCTACGGCCCGTAGAAGGCCCATGGATCGTACGCCCCGTAGAAGGCCCATGGATCCTAAGGCCCGTATAGAAGACCAATGGATCCTATGGCCCGTAGAAGGCCCATGGATCATACGGCCCGCAGGAGGCCCATGGTTACAATAGTCCGTGTGTTGCCATGATTATTGTGGCCTAGTTACCAAAAATAGGTTATTGTGGCCACTAGAAAAACACGGAAAAAGAACTGCAGTGACTACAAGCAAACAACTAAACAAGACAATAAGGAAATAAATAAGCAAGCAACTAACGCTAGCCTATTACCGCTATTACACATATTACATCCACTGGGCATCAAAGTTCACCACCAGTGCAAATATAGGGAACAAAGCAGCATATTACATACACTGGCCGTCAAAATTTGCCAGCAGTGCAAATAAACGCGGCAGCAAAACAAGAGCATAACTGAAACAACTTCATAAGAGCTCAAGAAACATTATCCTGGGTATCCACCATGATGGCAATAAGCTTAGCAAGCTTATTAGTCTTGTCCTGTTTGGCGCTAAAATCCTCCAACGCTTGCTGTTGCACCAGAAAGTATGCATCTGAATGCTCCAGGGACTTCCGCAGTCCTTCTGCTTCTTGTTGCAGCACAGCTGATCGATGTCTTTCAGCTTGTAGTTGAGACTCAAGAAACCGAACTGATTCAGACACTGAGTTTGAATAGCTTGTGCAAGCGGTAGTGGCCAGTAACTCGAACACTAAACCAAGACATGACTTTGTGGTTGTCTCACTGTCTTCAAGATAGTCTTCCTTAGCTGTTTTATCAGCTTTGCTGGAGACCAACAAGGATGTCTCACTATCCTGAACCTTATCTACATTACTTCCTTTACCATTGCTTAATAAGGCACTCTTCCACAATATTCTGTCAGCATTCTAAAAGAAGAAACAAGCAGACACATAACAGGTTTAGCATGTACTAGTATATGAAACTCATTTCGGTGAACCAGTTCATTAGTAAGGTGGACAGGATTAAACTACCAAGTCTTCTATTGCCAAGTACTAGTGCATAATAAAAGCATCAAACAAACATATATCTATGTCCTATGGTCACTGTATTGTCTTGCCAAATCAAAATAGAGACACGGTTCAAATCATATCAGTTCAAGACAAAGCAACAATGAAAGAATACAAAGCGTGGGAAACTACACGACACAACAAGATTTCAGATGGGTACCACGGGTCTACATGTACAACAACACTATTGGCTCTGTTGTGATGCTAGTAATGTGCATGATATGAGAAGTCAACTGTATACACAATTGAAATTGAAATCAACAGAGCTATTGATAAGAGTAAACCTGTTTAAGAAACATGCATGAACATACCTGTTGTGCCATTGGAGTTTCAATTGGATCCTTCAATTTAAAAATAAGTTTGTATGAGTAAATACAGTGATACAAGAGCAAAGCACTATGCACGATAGCAATCATAGTTAAAAAAGGCGCGCCTAAGCAAGCGCTTAAGCGCGCCTAGGCTCTAGGCGTTGGCAAAAGGCATTGCGCATAACTACGCTTAATCTATGCATAACTACGCATAAGCATGCACTTTGGTTAGTAAAGCGCAAGGCGGTGGCAAAATGCACAATTAATGCCTAGCACTTTTTTGAACTATGACAGCAATGGAATCTTAAATTAGAACAGTTGTTCTTCAGGTTTAGGCACTTGTTCTACATGAACAGAGTATAGGAAGATGCAAGAATATAGTACTTAAAAATAGAAAATGAGCTCATAGACCTTACCACATTCTTGGTTCGGGGCCAGTACAGAACAAGGCATTCCCAGTCATCGTCCAGTAAATGTGTCTCAGGAGAACGTAAGGGAATTTGATGAGTTTCTTTGCTGGTGAAGTACGTTTTCTTCAGGTAATTCCGATACTGCCACCAAGCATTCTTGAAGATAGTAGAGGTATTAGCACAGGTTACCTCATCCTGAGTTTCCCAATCGGTCCATCTCTATAGAGTAAAATGGGAAAATTTGTTGTATTATAACCATCATGGAGGTAGGATGTATGGGACAAAGCAAAGTAATTGCCATGAATAACATTACTTACACATAACTCCTGGACAAACACCTACAACTGGCATTTTCCTTCATCCTCAGTATAATATTTCCAAGATGGGAAGATACGCACATAGGATTTAACAACATCAAATGCGATAGATGCTAAACTACGACTAGCTAGTTGTGCTTCCTCCACAGGTATAGGCGTACTAACTGGTGGAGTGGGGTTTCGACGTGGTAGTACTGGCCCTTTGGGCACTGGAGCTGCCTTACTAACTGCTCTTGTTTGGGAGCTATGTGGTGGAGATGGTGCTGTGTCAACAGGAACTGGGTTACTATCAGCTGGGGTTGGTGTTAGATTGGCTGAAGCTGGTTCTCTGTCCATCGCAGTAGGGGTACAATCTGCGAGAGTTTGGGTTATGTGTGGTAGGGCTGGTTCTCGTGCATGTACAACCAGGGTGCTATCTCCACCAAGAGGTAGCACTGTTTTATTTGAAGACTGTGTTTTTACTCCGCTAGATACTGGCATCACCCGCTCCAATTCAAATGGCTGATAAACAGGAAACATAGTTGAATGTACAGACATTGTATGAGAGATAGATGCAATAGATAGTGTGGAAAAAGAGGGCATGAAATAGTTGACATGTATATTGTTTAACTAAAACAGATAGCATGACATAATTTCACATATATGATGTCTATCCAAACTGGATAGCATAGCATAACATAATTCAAAGATAGGATGAATAACTAAATATGATCGCATGACATAATTCACCTACATGTTATCTAAGTAATCAGGATCACATGATTTAATTCACATATGTGATTTATATGCTAAATAGAGGGCATTTGATATGATGTCTGAACTAAGAACATGGTCTTGAATATTGTGTATATGATGTCTAAACTATGCAATGCAAGACACCATGTGCATGATATGAGCAGTATAACCGTGCCAAGTTAGAGCATAAACCTAGGTGGGGGAATAGGACTGGTCATCTGTCTCTGAATCCATCTATGAGGAGCTATCAGGACCCAAAAAGAGATCTGCTTCGACAGGTAGCACTGTCTGCTATGAAGGCCTTGTTTTCTCTCCAGATTTTTCCATCTCCCACCCAAATGACTGATTCACAGGAAGAGTAGTTTAATGTACAAACATTGTTGACAAATGGAAATGTAATGAAGAAAATGATGGGCAAGATATCATTCAAATATATGATGCCTGGTTAAACTGGATGGCATTGCACATTTCACATATATTATGGCTGGCTAAAAGACATGAGACTGCGTAATTCCCATATATGATATAGAAACTAAACAGGTGGCATTACAGAACATGTCTAAACTAAGCAGATGACATATATGATGACAAAAGTAGGCACTGCAAGGCAACATATGCATGATATGACTAACATCATCATGCCAAGGTAGAGCAAACACCTTGGGGGGTAAATAGGAGTGGTCAGTTGCGTCTGAATCCGCCTCAGAACAGATATCTTCCTCTGGATTACAATCTGGAGAGGGGGGGAGGGTTTCCATTGAACCCACTATGGAGCGATGTCTGCATGACATTGTATTGTCGTGCAAAACTATTCTCTTTTTCTCTACTTGTTCAGCATGACTGTGTACACTATCTAACACGCATACGAAAAAATATGGTGAGATTATGTAAGGAGAGCATGCAGAAATTTAGAGTGATGGTAACAACCAGTGGATGGATCAAAAAATAATGATAGCAGGCTGATGATTGCTTTAATTTAATAAAAAGACAGATGACGATTGCTTTACTATTTGTTTCCCACCCAAGATGAACAACATAGGCATACCCTAGGTGAACCAGATATAAGACAGAGATACTATTCATTGCTGCCTCGATATGTGCCCCACAACTAATTTAGAACTCAAGTTTGAACATTAATTTGGACTTGACTTGGAGTCCAGGAGGTGAACAGGATGATAAAGTAGGAGGTAATTTTAAGCAATGCATAACATAAGAAGAAACAAAAGAGTGTGACCTCTCTTGTGGACTCGTGTACTCCTCAGGTTCATCTGCTAAGTCGATGATGGTGATGCCGTTGCGGTGGGTGCCGGCGACAGGGAAGGAGATCTGAGGCGGCGAAAGACTGTCATGAGTTGTGATGTCTGGTTTGGTGGATGCTTCTATCGATGGAGTAGCTCAGGTGAGGTGGACGATGTCGCGGCACGAGCAGGACAAACCACACAAAGTTCCCTTCGACACCTACCTGTAACTGAAGTAATTCTGTAAGGGCTCATTTGGCTTGGATGATTCTAAGAACGCATGGATAGGAAAAACACCGGAATAGGATAGGAATGCACATGGTAAACAGAGCATTTGTAAACAAAGGATTTTTTTCAACTTGGGTGTTTGGTTCATAGGAATTGGAAGAGCAGAGGAATGCAAAGAAACATGGCCAAAATAAAGTGAAACCATATGAAAGCGTGTACACTTAGAATGTTATTCTGCCACTAATGCACTTGGTCTTGTTTTCATGCGTAGGATTTTGAAAAGTAGGTCTAGGTGGATGTTTTGCTCCATTCCTTTCAACAAAATGCATGAATAATTGAATAGTAGAGTGCCATAGGATAATTCCTTATTGCTATGTTTTTTCGTTGAACCAAAATAGCCCTAATGGATTGACATGAATGTATAGTAATAAGTGATGCAACAAGTTTACAACCTCTTTGCCATAGCCGTGTCGACCTCAGCATCATTGGGTTGGTCGCTGAAGCAGTTGAGGCAGAGGTGGCTGTCGGAGGTGTGGAGGAAGATCTGAGGAATCTGTAGACGGCTTCCAGGGCACTGCTCTGTTGTGATGGATCATTCTGTCATTGGAGCAGCTCCGGTGAGCCATAAGATGTCAAGGCTGAAGCTGCACAAGACAGACATCGTCAATCTCAAGTGGGATTCTAATAGCATCTCCAATAGATGATGTAAAATAGATGTAAAATTTACATCACCAAAAACCACCTGACTACAACAGATGAGGTAAAAACTGTTGACTCTGAACTTAATGTCGAAACTGAAATTTACTGTGGAATCTGAATGTTACTGTCAAAACTGAACGCAAGGTAGCAGAGAAGCACTTGACATGTACTTTAGGGAGGGCCTGTAGTTCATCTTCAACCTGCACCCCCCTGAGCCGCCAGCCACCACTGGCCGAATCGCCGGCCCCAGTGCCGCCTCGCCGCCTCGAAACAACTCCCCACCGCTGGTCCGCCTCCGCCCCGCCGCCCCAGCAAGCCCTCTAGGCCCCCGCCCGCCGCCCTGAACCCTAAGATAGATAGTGGGGTACCTCTCTGGTGATCCCCCGTCCCCGCTGCGGGTGGTTCTTCCTTAACTCCGGCGAGCCCCTCCACCCCCTGAAAATTGACTGACCCAAAAGTTGATTCAGTCGATTGAAGTGTAGCTAAATTGGAGCAAAGCAGCAGCCCGAGCGAGGGTGAGAGAAGCAGCGCGAGCGAGAGCCGGAGCAGCAGCAGCTGCGCGAGCGAGAGCCGGAGCAGCAACAGTTACACGAGTGAGAGCCGGAGCAGCAGCAGCTGGGCAAGCGAGCGATTGAGCGAGAGCCGGAACAGCAGCAGCAAATCCGACTGGTATGGACGCCGCCGCTGAAGGAGCCTCACACTGGGGGAGAGCCACCGTGGAGATGTAGCCCGCGGCACCTGCTTCAAGGTAGCCGCTCCATGGGGGTGCGGGATGGAGCACCGTCGGTGCCGGGAGGTCGATTTAAGGAGAAGGTGCGATGCGATGAGTGTACAACCTCTTTGGTGGCGCCGGGTAGGCCTCGGCTTTGTCCGAGAAGTCGGTGAGGATGCTGCGGTTCCGGTGGAGCAGGTTAAGGCGGCGCTGTGGGGATGGAGCAGCCGCGATAGACAAGGCGATCGTCGGAGTAGCTCCTTGGAGGTGGAGGACGGGGCGGCTGAACTGGTGGGACGATGAGATGGACGACGGATCCTCATCCGGGGATGTGGACGAGGGACGCCGAGCTGTTGCGGTGGACGACGTCATCGGGGAAGAGGCTCCGGCTGGGCAGTGGTGAGGGGGCGGATAGAGGAGGGTGGGGTTTCGCGGCTGGAGCAGAGAGGTTATGGCGGCCTAGGATTTCGAATGGTGAAAAGGAGGTGATGGGAGGGGGTGAACCATGACTTAGGGACGCGCTTGTCCAAAATGTAGGGTGTGTTACAAAAGTACCCCCACTAATTTGAACTAGCGGCCCTTTCTTCCCAGGGTTAGAAGGGAGATTTCGCGTGTCAGGATTTGGCAGCTGGAGGGAGTTTTCGCGCGCGTTGTAATTTCGGGATAGCAAGGCGCGGGTTGTGAAGGTGCCAGTTTTATGAGCACGATATCTGAATTTTCGGGATATAACAAGGCGCGGGTTGAATTTTAGGGACAAGCCTAACGTGTAATATTGTACTTGTACGTACGAAATCAATTTGCACTCCCCTCAACCAAAAAGAAAATGAAAAAAATAAAACTATTCACACCACACAAAGAGAGAGTCTTGCCCCGTTTTACTATACAAATGCTATTCCAAGCTACTCCCTCCTTCCATCTATACAGGGCCTAATGCGTTTTTTGATGCTAACTTCGACCAAATATTAGAGAAATAATATATGACATGCAACTTACACAAAACACACCGTTAAATTCGTTTGTGAAAGGAGCTTTCAATGATATAATTTTCACATTGTGCATGTCATGTACTATTAATCTTGTTAATAGTCAAAGGTGGTCTTAAAAAACGATTACGCCCTATATAGATGGAAGGAGGGAGTATGAATCCATGTTATGTCCAATTAATTTTTTTCGCTTGCTGTATAAAGCATGTAACCTACTCATACCAACATTTTAGTGCATTCCAAGTGTCTATACTACCGCTGCATATAGAACTGGATTTGAATCCGTTTCTCTATTTCAATAAGAATCTACAATCATGATTGTTGCGAACTTCAACCATCATTCGTGTATTACCTTAATAACACACCACATGATTACTATAGAGATAGATATAAACTATGTGTACTACATGAACTCGAATTCTATTTTTTGAATACACTTGATGTTGATTCCAAATAATAGTACATTTGATGTACTAACAATATATTCATAATTAAACCATGTTCCATACGTATACTGTGTTTATCACACAAAGTATAGTACCCCGCCCCCTACATTATGACAAGTATTTAGACCTGAGCTGCAAAAGCCACACATTAGCCCAAATTATAATAAATGTTCTACATTATGATATCTTCTTCAAGTATTCGTATCCACTTTTTTATAATGAATTATGTTCTTTGTTCGTCTTTTACACCTTCACGATCCTCTTCTATTTGTAGCTAGCTAGCGCTAACGTTCTATCGTGCATGCACACACCCGCCCCCTCTCACCCACCCTTAGCGTCCCCTCCATCACGCACGCTCGTTATTTCTCTTTAGTTTGTTCACCCGCGTAGTGTGTAGGCCCCCGGCTCCTTCTTTCTGGCACACACCGGTCGATATACCTCTCGAGCCAAGTGTGCCTACCACAAACACATATATACTTCCTGAGGGAGTCCTGGATTAGGGGGTGTCCGGATGGCCGGACTATCACCGTTGGCCGGAATCCTAGACTATGAAGATACAAGATTGAAGACTTCGTCCCGTGTCCGGATGGGACTTGGCGTGGAAGGCAAGCTTGGCAATACGGATATGTAGATCTCCTAACATTGTAACCGACTCTGTGTAACCCTAGCCCTCTCTGGTGTCTATATAAACCGGAGAGTTTTAGTCCGTAGGACGGACAACAATCATACCATAGGCTAGCTTCTAGGGTTTAGCCTCTCTGATCTCGTGGTAGATCTACTCTTGTACTACCCATATCATCAATATTAATCAAGCAGGAGTAGGGTTCTACCTCCATCGAGAGGGCCTGAACCTGGGTAAAAACATCGTGTCCCTTGTCTCCTGTTACCATCCGCCTAGACGCACAATTCGGGACCCCCTACCCGAGATTCGCCGGTTTTGACACCGACATAGGTGCTTTCATTGAGAGTTCCTCTGTGTCGTCACCTTTAGGCCCGATGGCTCCTTCGATCATCAACAACGATGCAGTCCAGGGTGAGACTTTTCTCCCCGAACAGATCTTCGTATTCGGCGGCTTTGCACTGCGGGCCAACTCGCTTGGCCATCTGGAGCAGATTGAAAGCTACGCCCCTGGCCATCAGGTCAGATTTGGAAGTTTGAACTATACGGCTGATGTCCGCGGAGACTTGATCTTCGACGGGTTCGAGCCACAGCCAAGCGCGCTGCACTGTCACGATGGGCATGATCTAGCTCTGCTACCGGACAGTGCCCTGGAGGCCGCACAAGTGTCTGCTCCGGCCCTTAGCTCGGAGCCGACTGCGCCGATCGAGGACGGGTGGCTGGACACCGCCTCGGGGGCTGCTACCTCTACGGCGATAGAGCCGAATACCAACCCTGTCCTTTGCAAAGCTCGTGACTCCAAGGTGCCGGACTCCTCTCCGGACTCCGAACCTTCCGCACCCCTGCCAATCGAATCCGATTGGGCGCCGATCATGGAGTTCACCGCTGCGGACATCTTTCAGCACTCGCCCTTTGGCGACATCCTGAATTAGCTAAAGTGTCTCTCTTTATCAGGACGATTGGGATGCAGACGATGAAGAAATTCAAATCCCACCCACCACCCACTTCGTAGCCACTGTCGATGACTTGACCGACATGCTAGACTTCGACTCCGAAGACATCGACGGTATGGATGACGATGCAGGAGACGACCAAGAACCAGCGCCTACAGGGCACTGGAAGGCCGCCTTGTCATACGACATTTACATGGTGGACATCCTAAAGGATGGGAATGGCGATGGAACAATGGAGGACGACCCCTCCAAGAAACAGCCTAAGCACCGGCGTCAGCGGCGCTGCTCTAAATCCCGCCATAGCAAAAATGGAGATTCCGGCACCGGAGACAATAACACCCCGGACAGTGCCGAAGACAACCCCCTCCAGCAGGATTCAGTGCAGGAGGATGGAGAAGCCAACCCTCATGAGAGAGCGGCAGATAGAGAGGTAGAGGACGATAATTATATGCCTCCCTCTGAAGACGAGGCAAGCCTCGACGATGACGAATTTGTCGTGCCTAAGGATCCCGTCGAACAAGAGCGTTTCAAACGCAGGCTTATGGCCACGGCAAGCAGCCTCAAGAAAAAGCAGCAACAACTTAGAGCTGAGCAAGACTTGCTAGCCGACAGATGGACTGAAGTCCTTGCGGCCGAAGAGTATGAACTCGAACGCCCCTCCAAGAGCTACCCAAAACGCAGGCTGCTACCCCGATTAGAGGAGGAAGCACCTAAACCTACATCACCAGCGCATAATACGGCCGACCGGCCACCTCGTGGCCGCGACAGAGAGGCCTCCCGGCCCTACACTCAAGCCGCACCCCGGCGCCGCTCAAAAAATACCAAGGCGCGGGAAAATGCGCCAGACCTGCGGGATATACTCGAGGACAAGGCAAGGCAAACAAGATCGATCTACGGATCGCGTGGGCGCCCCACGAAACATGATGATAACCGTCACGCCGGATATGGCAATTCCGGCCGGGCCGAACATAGTAGACAAAGCTCATTTGAGCTGCGTCGTGATATAGCCCAATACAGAGGCGCCGCACACCCACTATGCTTCACAGACGAAGTGATGGATCATCAAACCCCTAAGGGTTTCAAACCCGTAAACATTGAATCATACGATGGCACAACAAATCCGGTAGTCTGGATCGAGGACTATCTCCTCCATATCCACATGGCCCGCAGTGATGATCTACACGCCATCAAATACCTCCCACTCAAGCTTAAAGGACCAGCGCGGCATTGGCTTAACAGCTTGCCAGCATAGTCAATCAGTTGTTGGGAAGACCTGGAAGCCGCATTCCTCAACAACTTCCAGGGCACTTATGTGTGACCACCAGACGCCGATGGCCTAAGCCACATAATTCAGCAGCCAGAAGAATCGGCCAGACAATTCTGGACACGGTTCCTAACCAAGAAAAATCAAATCGTCGACTGTCCGGATGCAGAGGCCCTTGCAGCCTTCAAACACAACATCCGCGACGAGTGGCTTGCCCGGCACCTAGGACAGGAAAAGCCGAAATCCATGGCAGCCCTCACAACACTCATGACCCGCTTCTGCGCGGGAGAGGATAGCTGGCTAGCTCGTAGTAACAACATGACCAAGAGCCCTGGTAATTCGGATACCAAGGACACCAACGGCAGGTCACGTCGCAACAACCACAAGCGCCACATTAATGGCGACAATACTGAGGATACGACAGTCAATGCCGGATTCAGAGGCTCTAAACCCGGTCAACAGAAAAAGCCATTCAAAAGAAGTACTCCGGGCCCGTCCAATTTGGACCGAATACTCGATCGCTCGTGCCAGATACACGGCACCCCCGAAAAGCCAGCCAATCACACCAACAGGGATTGTTGGGTGTTCAAGCAGGCAGGCAAGTTAACTGCCGAAAATAATGACAAGGGGCTGCATAGCGATGACGAGGAGGAGACCCGACCGCCGAACAATAGAGGACAGAAGGGTTTCCCCCCACAAGTGCGGACGGTGAACATGATATACGCAACCCACATACCCAAAAGGGAGCGGAAGCGTGCACTCAGGGACGTATATGCGATGGAGCCAGTCGCCCCAAAGTTCAATCCGTGGTCCTCCTGCCCGATCACTTTTGATCGAAGGGACCACCCCACTAGCATCCGCCATGGCGGATTCGCCGCATTGGTTCTAGACCCAATCTTCGACGGATTTCACCTCACTAGAGTCCTGATGGACGGCGGCAGCAGCCTGAACCTGCTTTATCAGGATACATTGCGCAAGATGGGCATAGACCCCTCAAGGATTAAACCCACAAAGACGACCTTCAAAGGCGTCATACCAGGTGTAGAGGCCAACTATACAGGCTGAGTTACACTTGAAGTGGTCTTCGGATCCCCAGATAACTTCCGAAGCGAGGAGTTAATCTTCGACATAGTCCCGTTCCACAGTGGCTATCATGCACTGCTCGGACGAACCGCATTTGCAAAGTTCAATGCGGTGCCACACTACGCATACCTCAATCTCAAGATGCCAGGCCCTCGAGGAGTCATTACGGTCAACGGAAACACCGAACGCTCTCTCCGGACGGAGGAGCATACAGCGGCTCTCACGGCAGAAGTACAAAGCAGCCTCTTAAGGCAATTCTCGAGTCCGGTTGTTAAGTGGCCGGACACCGTCAAGCACGCCCGGAGTAACCTACAACAAGACCGCCTGGCACGTTCCGAGCACACGTAGCAATGCGGCCCCAACCCCAGCCCTCGCAAAATTTCGAAACCTGTACTACGCGTACATAACTACGCTCTGGAGATATTATGGGCATAGGGGTAGGGGCACGACCACGGCATGCCCGGAGAGCGGCTCAACCGCACCAGGGGCTCCCAATTGTGTCATTCTTTTTTTCTTATTCGCAGGACTCCGTTTTCCAGAAGCCCTGTCCGGCAGTAGAATTGCCGAACTCACGATGCAACAGCCAGGGAAGCAGAAAAGCTACGTCGAGTGTCCAGGTGGTCTCTATTACGAGCAGTATACCTGTTTTACATACCATCCCGCAGCCTACCCCTGGAGGGGGACATGTTAAATAGTCCCATCCCTTGCTTATCGCACTATTTGTATCGTTCTGCCTTCATTGCAGTATTTTTTGAATAAACAATGCATCGCCTTTTGCCTATCATTGCATTCCTTTTTCTATCTATACATGTTCACTTATGACATGTTGCATCCGTACGCTTTGGTACAGCCAAATACACCAGGGGCTTAAGTTCCCCAAAATATGGTGTGATAAGTCCGAACACTTTCACAAGTGCGCCACCCCGAACTTATAGCATTATATGCATCAGCTCCGAATCATGTCTTGGGTCAATAGTTGGGTTTGCCCGGCTCCCATGTTTTGGTACCTTACGTTCTGTTATATCGGCTAAGGTAGCGCTGGGAGAACCACTGCGATTGTGCCCCAGTTGAGCTGGGTTGAGCACCTTAGTGGAGAAAGCTAAAACTGACTGTCATGATAGGGCGAGAGCCAGTCGCTGTTCGAGAGGTTTTTTCGAGTCCCTAAAGACTTATGCCGCTTAGAGCGAGGAGCCGGCTTTGTCCGGCCCAGGCGTGGATAGCGCCCCGAATTCGGTCTTCCGAACACTAGGGGCTTCACCGAAATTTAAAATTATAGAATTCTATGGCTAAGTGGGAGTGTTCAAGCATTATAAGTCCGGTTGCCTCGTTCGTTGTGTTGAGCGCCTCCCTTGAAGGACCCAAAAATGGGAACAAGAGCGCTCAAGTTTATCCCGAACACCCCAGCACTCGTGGCATGGGGGCTGAAGCCAATGACTTGCAATCTCTCAAATTTGATAAACGGCCGCACAGAAGGTAATATTTTAAATTCACAAGCGTTGCTTAGCACATATGAACAAGTTTTCAAGCGTACAGGATAACAAATGCGAGTTTACTCAAAAATTACATCTTTGGAGCATTCACCCGCTATAAAGCGGGCACCCTTCAGGACGTTCCCATAATACATCTCAGGCTTGCAATACTCCCTGCCCGGCGGTGGAGCGTCTGTCACAAGCTTCTCAGCGTCCATCTTGCCCCAGTGCACTTTAGCATGGGCAAGGGCCCTACGGGCACCTTCAATGCAGACGGAACGCTTGATGACTTCAATCCATGGACAGGCGTCCACCAGCTGCCACGCCAGACCAAAGTAGCTCCTAGGCGTGGCTTCTTTAGGCCACAACCGAACTATGAGGCCCTTCATGGCCTGTTCGGCCACCTGGTGGAGCTCGACCAGCTGCTTCAGCTGGTCGCTCAGGGGCACCGGATGTCCGGCCTCAACATATTGAGACCAGAACACCTTCTCCGTCGAGCTCCCCTCCTCGGCTCGGTTGAATGCGGTAGCATCGGACACACTACAGGGCAGATCTGTGAACGCTCCTGAAGAGCTCCGAATTCGGGTAAGTAACAGATAATTCACTTTTACATGATTGCTTTGCATGAAGAATGCCTTACCCGCCGCTATCTTTTTTATCGGCTCAATCTCCTGGAGGGCCTTCTGGGCTTCGGCCTTAGCGGCTTTGGCACTCTCAAGAGCCAAGGCGAGCTTGGACTCTCGAGTCTTCGAGTCACGCTCCAAACTCTTGTGTTTTTCCACGAAAGCCTGGAGCTCTTGCCGCACCTCCACCACCCGCGCCTCCTGCTTCTCTCGCTAGGTGCGCTCCGCGGCCGCACTTTTTTTGGCCTTGGACACCGCCTCCTTCAGGGTCACCACCTCATTCGTGGCCCCTGCAATACTCACATTATTCCTGTCATTTTTTGCAACCAAATCCTTTCTATAAGGTATTACTTTAATAATGTATTACTTACCTTCCTTGTCCTCGAGCTGCTTCTTGGCATGGCCGAGCTCGTTCTCGGACCGCTCGAGGCTCTGCTTCAATACATTGACCTCCGCAGTCAGTGCGGCAGAGGTCAGCAGCGCAGCCTGCATTCCCATATTGACATGCTTATGTTAGACTCCTGCGTATATATTTTTAGATCCTCAGTTCGGCTTTTCTTTTCGAACACCAAACTGAGCATCAGGGGCTACTGTCTATGCGATACTATTTTACATATCTTAACTACATACCTCAAAGCCTGTTAGAAGGCTGGTACAGGCTTCAGTCAGCCCGCTCTTGGCGGACTGAACTTTGTGGATCACCGCACTCATAACAGTGCGGTGTTCCTCATCGATGGAGGCGCCGTTAAGCACCTCCAGCAAGTTATCTAGTGCCTCCGGTTGGACGGAGGCCACCGGCGTCGTAGTCTTGCCCTTCTTATGAAGGGCCCGCCTGCTGGACTTCGGAGTCACTGTAGGTTCCGGTACGGAGTCCGGCACAGGGCCGAACTTAGAGCCCTCTGGGGTTTTGCCCTCTTTGCGCCCAGAGTCCGGGAGGTCACCTTGCGGAGCCTCCAGGACCACCTCCCCCTGGTTGGGCCCCTTCTGGGACTCCACCGCGGCGTCGTCTGCGTCACAGGGGGAGGAGGCAGTCGGAAGTGAAGTGCTATTCACATCCGACAAATCTAGGGAGCCGTTCGACGAAGCGGGGAGCTCGTCCTTGGGCGGGCTACACGGTTGTGTTCGGCATTAGAATACACTACGCGACAAAGGAAAAATCATGAGTTATTCTGGAATCCGGACACTTATGATCTCGCCAGGGGCTTGGCCCTCGAGGGCCAATCCTCTTCGCCGTCATCGGCGTTGGTGGAAAAGTCCAGAGGAAGGGTCCTTCCCTTCTTGGACCCTCTGGCCTCCCCAGTTGGGAAGGCCTTCCTTTTCTTCTCTCCTCCCGTTGGGGGATAAGCCTCTTTTTTCTCCTCCTCGTCTTCGCGGGAGGAGTCCACCTCGGAGTCATCGGATGATGTGTCCGATAACACCTGATGCCGGGAACTCTTTCGGGTTCCGTGGCCTTCTTCTTGGCCTTCTTGTCCGGCACCACGTGAGGTGCCGGAACCAGCAGCCCCGTCAATCGGGCGTCCGCTGGGTCTTCTGGTAAGGGAGCCGGACAGTTAACCTGCCTGGACTTCTTCTGCCAGGCCTGTCAAAGGTAAGGGAGTTTAGATCCTGCATAGAGTCAAACTATGAAAAACAAGCGTCCTGTAAAGGGTAAAATAGCTTACCTCGCCGGCTTGATGTTGCGAGCTGAATCCGCGATCTTCGGTAGCGGATGCGGGAGCCTCGGCGCCCTTGAACAACACCTTCCAGGCGTCTTCGTACGTAGTGTCGAAGAGCCTGCTCAAGGTCTGGTGCTGTGCCAGATCAAACTCCCACAAATTGAAAGCCCGTTGTTGGCACGGGAGGATCCCGCGGATGAGCATGACCTGGACTGCGTTGACGAGCTTGATCTTTTTGTTCACAAGGTTTTGGACGTAGGTTTGGAGTCCGGTCAGCTCTTCCAAATCACCCCATGTCAGGCCCTTCTCTTTCCAGGAGGTGAGCCATGTAGGGATGCCAAATCTGAATTCGGGGGCCGCTGCCCATTCAGGGTCACGCGGCTCGGTGATGTAGAACCACCCCGATTGCCTCCACAAAGGAGCCCTCGAACCATAGGACGTTGGGCATCTTGCCCACCATGGCACCTCCGCACTCTGCTTGGCGGCCGCCCACTACCTTCGGCTTGACATTGAAGGTCTTCAGCCATAAGCCGAAGTGGGGCTGGATGCAGAGGAAGGCCTCGCACACAACGATGAACGCCAAGATGTTGAGGAAGAAATTCGGGGCCAGATCGTGGAAATCCAGGCCGTAGTAGAACATGAGCCCCCGGACAAATGGGTGAAGTGGAAAACCTAGTCCGCAGAGGAAGTGGGTGAGGAACACCACCCTCTCATGGGGCCCGGGGGTGGGGACGAGCTGCCCCTTGTCGGGAAGCCGATGCGCGATGTCGCTGGACAAGTATCCAGCCTTCCGCAGCCTTTTGATGTGCCCCTCCGTGACGGAGGAGGCCATCCACTTGCCTCCCGCTCCGGACATAGCTGGGGAAGGTTGAGGCGAGATGTGCGGACTTGGGCACTAGAGCTCGAGTGCGCGGAAATGGATAAGAAAGGAGGAAGAGGGCGTAGGTAAAAAGGTGGATCCTTATCCCCTTATATGGACGGACGAAACTATGCGTCCCCACCAGCCTGGTAAAACTCGCTTATCTCGCAGGCGCCGTAATCAATGGCGCGGTTGGGTTACGCACGCCCGTATTGATGAGAATCCCGGAATAAAGGGGACACGATCTCTGCTTTGACAAAGACGTGCCAAGGAAAGCGCTTCGCTAAACGCGCTGAGGTGGAACAGTAAAAACGATTCGAATAAAGGCCTGGCCGTGGTGTGATGTCACGCCATGGAATACGTCAGCAGATTGAACTTGTGTAAATGTTATTCTCTCTACGGTGGTATGTGGAACTTATTTTGCAGAGCCGGACACTATCCTTGTGTTCAAAATCTTCTATGAAGTATTCAGAGGAGGAACCCGCCTTGCAATGCCGAAGACAATATGCGCGCCGGACTCGTCGTCAGTGAAGCCTGGTTCAGGGGCTACTGAGGGAGTCCTGGATTAGGGGGTGTCCGGATGGCCGGATTATCACCGTTGGCCGGACTCCTAGACTATGAAGATACAAGATTGAAGACTTCGTCCCATGTCCGGATGGGACTTTCCTTGGCGTGGAAGGCAAGCTTGGCAATACGGATATGTAGATCTCCTACCATTGTAACCGACTCTGTGTAACCCTAGCCCTCTCCGGTGTCTATATAAATTGGAGGGTTTTAGTCCGTAGGACGGACAACAATCATACCATAGGCTAGCTTCTAGGGTTTAGCCTCTCTGATCTTGTGGTAGATCTACTCTTGTACTACCCATATCATCATTATTAATCAAGCAGGAGTAGGGTTTTACCTCCATCGAGAGGGCCCGAACCTGGGTAAAAACATCGTGTCCCTTGTCTCCTGTTACCATCCGCCTAGACGCACAGTTCGGGACCCCCTACCCGAGATCCGTCGGTTTTGACACCGACACTTCCCCTCTTCTCTTCTCACCGTCCATGCCCCCCTATGTCCAATACAGTTCCACGCAGGTGCACACTCCCGCCCCTCTTTTCATTGATCTCATACTCGCACACTCCTCCCCCCTCGACATGGTAGGCCTCTCGCACCACCTCCTAGCCGCACCCCTCTCCCCCTGTCCGTCTCTCCGGACCTTATTTTCTTCTAACACATGTAGGCGTGTATACGTACCGATCTCCCTACATATAGCCAGGTTGACTATAATTTGTTTTCCCCACACACCGATACACTTACCTCGCTAGTTACTTCTCTTCCTTTCTCGGACACACGACGGTTGATCTTCCTATGTAGTTATGTATGCTTAACACAACCATATCGTCTCCCCTCATCATCCTTGCATACCTCCCGACCCGTCTCTCACACGCACGTGCATAGACAGACAGACATCCCCCACCCTCTCTTATTGATATTGCACTCGTACCCTCCGTTTGTCTAGCAGGCCTCTCCCACCATTTGTTAGACGCCACTCCACCACCAACCCTCTGACCCTCTACCTTTGTCTTTCTCCCAACCTTATTCCTCTACTACACATATCTATGTATGTTGATCGATCTCCCTCAATACATAGCTAGGCCTCTCTCCTTGCCCACACATATACTAGTCGATCAGTCTCTGCCCCCTCCCCCCACAGACCGATAGTCAAACGTTGTAGGTAGGTATCCATGCCAAGAAGAAAAACTGCACCTCTACCCTCTCAAATTCCAGTAGGCCAGCTGCCCTGTATCTTTGACGTGGGCAAACACAAATTCGATGGCACTCTTTATCTGCCGCGCAGCCACACACTTCATCCCTATTTTCAATTCTGTCGATATCTCACGTCCATGACTCCGTTTCACACACATCGCATATGTTACATTTTTTTGGTTGAGATATCATCAACACATTGCCTCTTTTTTGCACAAACCATCTCTCTCACACCCACCCACGTACATACCTGCACCTAAAGAAGAGGTGCACGCAGGATGTACGTACTCATGTCTCGTTCCCGGCCAAACCCGCGTGGGTACAAAGTGGAGTTCATTTCTACGAAAAGGCAGCCCATGTGATAATTTGACGCGTGTAGCGGTTGTTTACTCGAAGGAGGGTCAGGTACCACGCCTAGACGGAACAAAGTTTGACTTGACGTGTTAGTATTAAATAAAGTTATATATTCCTCAATGGCACGTACATAACATAAAACGATTGCCGTGGGGAAAATGAAAAAATGGGTTTGTCTCTCGTCACACCATCTCACACAAGGCGGCGGTGGCCTCTCTCTCTCAGCGTTGGTCAGTGATCCGGCCGCATCCCGTCCGCCGGTGGAAAGGGAGGATGTGCATCGTCTCTCCGTTCGACGGCGTTAAATCAGCATGTCCCGATCTGCGGTACCCGCTGTTCTCTCTAACCAAGCTCCGTCGTGGTAGGGCCTTCGCCACTTGCTCGCTGCCGCAGTATGGGCAGATCCTGGCCGCCGGCGCCCTCCTAGTAACATCCCGACGACCCTCAGGTACAGCTTCCTCCGGCCTTGCTCTACTACCCATCTTCCTACATTGCTGCATGTGGATCTTCTTTAGTTGTTTGCTTAAATCATATCTCGGTCGGCGTACTTTCCATCTTGCAATCTCGTCCTCAAGCCATTTTTGATAAACCACCATGTGCTATATTTCCCTTATTACATGGAATATGCTTCTTTTTTGTCGGCGTATGTGTCTTCAACTCGTGTTATTGGGCAGTAATTGTTTCCTTTCTACCTCCTTTGGCAAACAGGGCTATCCATTTTCACCTCGTTGCTATTGCGACCTTTTGGTGAACTTCACAAATCACTTTTTTCTTAAGAGTGTTTTGTGCAGTTCCGCAAAAATGTCACGCAGGAAACGTTTTTACATTTCTGTGGGACTGCAGAAAGGGAGATTGGTTTTTCTATCCTCCTCGTGCAACTCCATGCCTAATCTTCTCCACAAGTAGTTAGTCCTAAAGAGAGATCGTAGAGGTGATCGGCTTCTATTCATGTGTGTTATGTTTCATCATCTAGTTCCACTATTATTGTAATCACACTCACTGGATATCTTTGCAAACAGGGATGGTCCGCTCGATTTTAGTGGAGCTGCACAAAATGATCGGATTGTGGTGTCCTCCACAGACCTCTTTTTTGGCTACAGAGCTGGATGAAACTAGCTTCCAAGCAATGAACACTGTGCCAAGGAAATGGAGCCATGCCTACGAACAACATCGATCAATTATATATTTTTCTTTATTTGTACACCTTCTCACAACTTTGTATTCAGTTGTGATGTGAATATTGGCGCTGATCTGCGAACCATTGAGATGCATTAGCAGCCTTGGTAGTTTCATTTGTATTTGATGGAATGTTGTAACGAGATAATCTTGAGGCAAGACACATGAATCCTAAGTTGAAACCTTTTTTTCCTGTGGGAGCCAAAGTTGAAACCTTCATAGCATCACAGTACAATTTCATTAATATTATGCGTACATATAAACAAATCCTGAAGGATTGATAGCAATGCCAGAAACTATTCAACTTCATTTCGCCGACATGTTGGACATATTTCATCCGGCTCCACCTGCCATGCAACAATATTGAGTGCACAACACAACTGCAGGGAAAGATTCACCCTGGTCGTTGCGCTGCAGTAGTAATGACTAGTGAGCAGTCAAATCACAGAGCCCCACCTTCGCCACAGTAAGTTGCTCGGACAAAGAAACCATCATTTCTCTGTTCCTTGAATCCGCTGGTACTCCCATATCCCACAGTAATAAGTTGCTCGGGCGAATCAACAATCACTTCACCTTTCCCACAGTAAGTAATAGTACCTCCTTTTTTTACTCTAGAAACAACCACACGCGAATATTGGACGGTAGCAGCACAACAACTGAATCAAAAATTCTATAGTATGAGAATAACTTTGAACGTAAGCCATTGATTCCCTCTATCCAATGGTCATAGTTGGAAAATCCAAACAAAACCAAGCATTGGATCAACTCTTTTAGCACTCAGATTGTTGCCGCCTGCCCACCTAGCCCACCTATATATTCGCTCACGTGTGATGACCATAGGAGCTATCCACTCAGATTGTATGTTAAAAAAAATAAAGGTCAATAACTAATGCGACACCTCGGGCCAACGCGGCCAGATCGCATTTTGCATGATAAATTACACACCATGTTTCGTTGACATGTGGTCCCGTTCCAACATGTCAGTGAGACGACGGTGAGTTCTTTTCTACTATTTCTGAACGGATGTGTAGGATGGGGCGCCTCTTCGTGTACCGTGGCAAACTGGCAACGGTCCACCGACTCTTTGCCTTTCCCTCTCGATTTGGAACTGCTGTCGCACGCTCTTCCTCGCTCCTCCATTTTCCTTCACCCTTCCTTCTGCCATTGTTCAATTGTCTTCTCCATGGAGGGAACAGGCCAGAAACGACCCCGTTATTCTTGCCCTGATCTGAAAGATGACATGGTGGAGAAACTCATTGATCGGTGCGACGTCATCACCTCGTCTAGCATGGTAGGTTCGTCCAAGACCATTCTCGACTCAACTAATAACATCATTACAAGGAACCCAAGGGTCCAGGAGCGGTTTGATCTCCACTATCTTCTTCGCTGTGACCCTGCTGACTGGCATGGGGACGATAGAGGCCTCGCCTTGTGCAAGTCGATGCCGCTTGATAATGATATGTATGATGTTAAGATGCCATCGCTGGAGGGCAAGGCTTGGGCAGGTGCAAATGGAGATTGGGTTGTTCATATTGGGTACAACTGCGAGTGGGAACTTGTGAATGCGTACACTCATCACCGGGTTCCACTTCCAAAAATCTCAACAGACTGCCAGAGGTTGAGCACACCGACATTCTACGCACGTTCAAATACGATCATGGTGACTGTCTTCTATGGAAGATAGCAATTTGTCGAGTTCCCAACCGCTCTTGGAATTACAAGAACTATGAAGTTGTTGCTATCTTCGACAAGCTTGTTGCCGTCCTTCGTGGTTCGACTCAATGGACATTGCTCAAAACTCAGTTTCTATACATGGATGTGTACTATGATGCAATTCAATACAAGGGTCTTGTGTTTGCTTCCACCACTGATGGCACTGGTTTTGCATGGGATCCTCGTAGTTTCGGTACATTTGTCCTCCACCCTAATTATAATTGTTTCATCCACATGCATGCGGGTTAGAAAGTTTCCCTTTACTAATTAACCTTCTTCTTGTGTTTCCAAGGTCCTGTGAACATTCCACCACCTATACTTGAAATTTTTTATAACCAAGGGGGAGATGACGATGGTGATGATCACGAGCATGAGGACGAGCTGGGCCCATATACTCAGTGGCGCCTAGCAACTTATTCTGATGGATCACCCCTTCTTGTTTGTATACAACCCACTGCTGATGTTACTACTAAGGAAGCATGTGGTGTCTCCCATGGTCGCACTCTCCAGACCAATTCCAACACCCGTTGCATGGTATTCAGGATGGATACTAGTGTGCTAGTGCCAACACCTTCTCCCTAGTATAGTATTGATAGTTTTGGAGAAAACTAGCTCTTCCTTGGACAAAACTATCCAATGATGGTGAAAAGTGATCCAACTGCTGTTGACACAATGTTACTACCATTTATGAGAAGCAACTGTATCTATACCTTGGACATTTCGGTGGTTCCCTACCCTGGTACTGATATAGTAGGCCGCTTCAGCCTGGATGATCAGTCCTGCGTTGGTCTCAAGATTGACAATAGATGACCCTTCCTAGAGAATCACTTGTGGTTCAAAGCAAGCATTTCCAACCGAGGATTGGTTGAGTTGAAGTTCATTTCATTGCTTGTTATTTGTTGTGTGATGAAAACTTTAGTATTTATAATGTATCCTCGTTGTCATTGTGGGTTGATGACCTGTTGTATATAATAAAATGATATGCCTGTGATAAACTTACTAAATTTATGAATGGCTTTCGAGTCGCTTCTCTGAGTGGGACCTACGACGAGGCAAAAAAATATTTTCTGAATACATAATTGTACGTGCATTGCAAACGGTTATCGGATGAGGCCAATCAACAATAGTAGTACACTATTTGTACTAGCTTCACATGCTTCGCGCGTCGGGCGGATGTTTTTACTGTAGCCACGAATCCCATCATCCTAGGTCCTTGGATGAGTCCAGTAGAAATTGCATTCTGATGTTTGGGTTCAAACTTTCAGAACTGCTGCACTATCTCTACGTCTACATATACGTAATACAACAAGTTTTAAACTTGAGACCAGCCACCCACCCTCACAAAGAACACTTTTTAACCTAGCAAAGACTCCAGGAAATTTGGCCACAGTGTGAGGTGGGCCATATGTTAATGTATTCGCTGTATGTAACCAGCACCTCGAATCCTCGATACTACTACTATATAGTAGGAGTAGTTCTATGATATGCCTTCCCTATAAAGGACCCGAAATACCTTGCTTACGTATCATTGGAAAGTGCATTAACATAAATACGGCAGTAAGCAGAGGCAGTACAAAGGTATGTAAACTATAAAAACGAGTCAAAGTGGATTGGCCCACACTAGCACTTCCGCGTAATAACTCCACTAAAGGCGATCCTATTACCGGAATGGCGTCAGGTACACCTGTCACAATTTTGACTGCCCAATAGCCAATTTGATCCCAAGGCAAAGAATAACCAGTTACACCAAATGATGCAGTCAAAACAGCCAAAACCACACCTGTGACCCAAGTTAATTCACGGGGTTTTTTAAATCCCCCTGTGAGATACACACGAAATACATGCAAGATCATCATTAAAACCATCATAAGGGAAAGGAAGAAAGAAGGGTGGCATGGGCCAGAACAAGCATTCATGTCCAGGAGTACGACACACACCACCAGCATGACTTCCATCTGACACCATATTTCTTGGAGTCCGTGCTACAACAATCTCTTCAACCTCGTTGTTTCTCTACCTCAGCCATCCCGTGGCGGGCGAGGTGGGGGTTTGCCGATAGTTGGTTTCCTCAACTGCGGTCCCATTTGTAAGGCCAACTCCAACGCACGACCCCAAATGGACCTCCGTTTTGCCTGGATTCTATCCATTTGGGTAGGGCAATGGGGTCATGTCCGGGCCATTTCTCGGATGCAGTGGCCGTGCGCCGAACGCGCGGCCGCATACATTTTTCTTGGCAAACACATATCTTTTTTTCATCATTGATTTTTGGTACATGGAAATACATCACCAAAATTTGACTAGAAAAGCAAGACCAAAGAAAAGAAGAACCATACGAATACATTTTAGAAGATATCCAACTTCCATAACTGCTCCTGTAAGTTGGATTAGTGCCTTCTCGATGCATTCATTGTTGATCTACGGAGGCTCGATCTTGCGTGCTTCTTTCTTCTTCGAGTGTAAAGAAGTAGACGTTGCCCAACCTTGTAACCTATCAGGCATACGATATCAACGGATACATGTTCTACATGGAGGCCAAAGATATGGACAGTGATGATCAGAACTCAGGGGTGACGATGGAATGCATGACCGGTAGCGACAATGGTGTAACTGAAAGATTTTATGGAAGGGTCGAGGAGATTTGGGAGCTTGACTACTCTAGACTGCACAGCACGATAATGTTCGGTGTCAGATGGGCTAAGAATGTCGAAAGAGAAAACCAGAATTTCACTACCATGACTATATGCGACGCCAAGAGTGCTACCGTGAACGCTATCGCAAAAAACGAGCCATGGGTACACGGTAAGCACGTGGCACAATGCTTCTTCATAACCGACCCGCGCAATCCCAACCGTGTTGTCGTGAGGAGAGGCAAAAGGAACATCATTGGAATGGATGGAGTCACCAACAAGGAAGACTATGATCAGTACGGCAACCCAATGAGGGAAGACGACGACGATGATGAAGTATTCGTCAAAAGAAGAATCAATACTGCATTACCTAAGAAAAATCATACTCCATGGAAAAGGCAAAGTCACAATGAGGGGCTCAATTATTCTTCAATGAACAAGAAGGGAAAGAAGCTGACTCAAAAACGAAAACGTCAACACTGAGGAACCGTATGTTATCGGTCAAATGATGTAATATATATGTTCCTATTTTGTATACCTACTTAGCCATTATTATGCATGGGTCCAATCATGTAATATATATGTTTCTATTTTATATACATACTTAACCGTCAAATGATGCAACATATATCGCCTTCCCTTCGTTCACTGCTCTCGGAAAAGAAAAGTGAGAGAAAATAAAGGAAAAAAATAGAAGGAAACAAACAGGAAAACTGTTATATAGGTACTGGTTATAGCAGCAGCACTTTTGTGAGAAAAGAGCTACAGCTAGTCAAGTTAGTAGTAGCAGTTTCTAAGAAAACCGCTATAGCTACCTGTACTAGCTATAGCACATTTCTCGTAAACGCGCTACTGCTATTACCACTTAACCCCCAAAATCCCCACTCCTCTCTTTGTCCCGCCCCGGCGTTCGCCCACGGCCCCGGCCCCAACCCGACTCCGGCTCCGGCCCCGATGCTCGCCCACAGCCCCGTCCCCGACCCTAACCCCGGCTCCGGCCCCGGCGCTCGACCCCGACCCCCTCCCAACCTTGGCCGTGATCGGGCCTGCACCCTCTGTAAGCCCCCCACCGCACCTCCTCTCTCTGGTAGCTAGGGTTCTTTGGTTAATTTACTTAGGTTTTAGTTAGGGCAGATGGTTAATTAGGTTATATATTTAGTTATGAATTTAGCTAGGTTTTTTCTTCAAGTTATATATTTTTCTTCCTTTTATATGGAAATTTGAAGTGGACATGTGATATGTGGACATGTGACGTTTTGGACATGTCATATTTGAAATTTCGACATGTCATTTGGACATGATGATCATGTGCAGTGTAAATGATCCGAGTGGCCTATGTTACGCTGGAATGTTGATTCATTTCCGTTCTAGTGAATTTCAGGCGCTCGATATGTCCATTTTTTAGCAAAGGTCATGCTGAAATTTTCCGTGAATTTTGGCATGATTTGTGCTAGATGGTAGGCATATCGAGTGCTGGGAGTTGCGGGGAAACGGCATTCCGGCAAACATAAATTTCTTTTTTATGTCATTTCTCATTTTTTTCATAGTTTTAGAATTAAATGAGGAGACTTAATCATAGGAAACATGTCGAACAATGAAGAAACTGGGCCTTCTGACCAAGATGCAGACGAGATGGATTATGAGGGTGAACAAGAGTACCTCGACTATTTGACTACTAAGCAAAGTCAAGGTTTGCAGGTTGGCCTCAATGATGGTACTGACGCCGACATCGACACCGACGGCGCCGACACCGATGGTGGCGCCGAGACCGGCGGGGAAGGTACCGGCGGGGAAGATACTGGCGGGGAAGGTACCGACGCCGATGCCGCTACCGAAAAGAACAAGCAGAAGAAGCAGAATATACGAAAACCTAACAAAACTAGGGATTGGACGACTGGTGATCACAAAGATGGCACCTGGCAAGTTTGATCCATTAGAGCCGGAGGAACCTCGCAAGTGCTATGGGAACCAAGTAGGATGCATCCTACAGGAATGCACGAGCATCAACGATGATGACTTAAGGAGTAAAGAACATTTGATGCAGTTGCTCCTGACGAAGTTGCACAAGAGATTCAAGTTCCCCGACCGGGATGATAACATAGAACAACCGTGGGGTGATCCGAAGATGAAAAAGATTAACAATCACGCCATGGGCATGTTCAGCAATGATTTGGCCTCCTGGAAGGGGAGGGTGAAAAGAGTTATTGAGGCTGAGGAACCCCTATCCAAGATTCTGGAGGAAAATCCGACACTGACGGAAGAGGAGTTAGAAAATTTCAAGGACACTTGCGCTACCGAGGCAGCTAAGGCTAAGGCTGCAAAATTCAAGAGCCTTCAACAAAGGAACATGGGGAAGCATCGCCTCGGAAGCCGTGGCTACCTCGGTAAAAGGCCCATATGGGATAAGGAGGACGCAGAACGTGAAGCCGCGGGTCCCCCACACCCCTTCGCGAAGTTCACCAACCCCTTGGAGCGTGACTTCATCAGGGCCTACTACAAGTGGGACAAGGAAAAGAAGGTTTTTTACACGGACCAGATCACAAGGAAATTGATCAGACTACTGGTAATTATTCTTTTACCACCTTACATTTAGCTCCAGATCTAGTAGACTACACATTCCTAAACGGTTCACGCTCCTTCTGCAGGAGAAGCAACAACAGCTTGCAGCCGAAAGCCCTACTTCTCCGATGAGGCCCAAGTGGGACACCCCTCTCAACCGGGCCTTGAACGAACTTAAGGGACCCCCTTTGGACCAGCGGCCGCAATATGGTCGTGTGCACGGCACTGGAGACGGTGCCACGTGGAAGGTGTTTTACAACGAGGGCTCGGAGGCCAAGAAGCAGAAAAAGAAGTTTAGTCAGACGGGCATCGACGAGAAGGTGAAGCTTGCGGTAGACAAAAAAGCAGCTGAGGACGCGAAAAAATCAGCCAAGGAGAAAAATGAGTTGCTATAGCAGGCAGTCAATGCAGCTGTAACTGCCTGCAGAAATGATTTTGCTACTAACTTGGTTCTAGCTATCATCAACTGGATGAAGGAAAATCCAAACAAGATGGTACATGATTTCCCGTTGCCCAGTTTCGTCGGGAGCAACTCCGTAAACATCAACACGACCACACCATCACTTGCTCATGCAACCGGGCCTCCTATCGCAGTCGCTCCCGCTCATAGCAGCCCATCCTTAGTCTCTGGTGCACTAGGTGGGCCTTCGTCTTTGGCTGAGCTCGACGCCCTCATGGTAATTATATGTCGCACCAACATACACACACACACACACACACACACACACACATATATATATACATAGAATATTCCATTTTCGTTGCCTTTCGGATGTTTTACGTCACAGACATGTGTTTGCAGGCCGAAGAAACCCCGTGCACCATACTCTACTTGATCAAAGGCCAGAAGGTGGACGTGCGAAAGGGGATGATAATGAACCCCTTGCAACCCACGTTCCACAACCAGCCGATCCCTGTTGGGCACTTCAGGGTTAACTTGTCCAGTGTGAAATCGGGGCACAAGGATTTGCCTCCTCCAGTACAACATGTGGGAGAGGACGACGAGACCCCGCCGCGGATTGGAAGCTGCAAGGGTTGGGTCCTACTATGGCCGAAGAATCTTATTCGTCTAGAGCCGGCTGAGAGCACACCAATAACCACACATCAACAAGCATGTGCGAAGACCACCACCCCGCCTATGCAATTACCAGCTCCTATAGTGCCGGGTGAGAGCGGCGGACGACGTGATGAAGGGGATGCAATAGTACTGGTTGATGTAATCGGGCCTGCAGAACAGAGAATGGACGATGAGATGGAGGTCGACCCAATGGGTTTCCTCAATACGAACGCATATGATTGTGACATAGATATGATGAGTCAACCATATGACGAATCGGGCTATCAACATGCTAATGAGGATATGGATGATCTGCCCGGGCAGGAAGGTCGTAGCAGGGATTGCAAGAAGTCTCTCTTCATGAAATCCTCACAGGACACGCCTGAAGATGCTGCCTCAACACAGGCTCAACTATAGCCGGGGGTCGTACAGTGCTTAGCCTGGCAACACTGGGGCAGGGGTTAAGGAAGGGTCTGGAAGGTGTGCCCAAGAAAAAGGAGAGGAAGAGATAGGGGAAGATAACTGCCTCCAAACAAGCCAGAGCACACAGCAGCCAGACGATGGACTCTGAAGAGTGTGTACCCGTGAAAGGTGCGGCCATGTTCCATCTCACAGGCGAGCCGATGCTACCACCAAAACCACTAGAGGCACTATCAGGGGATCTCAGGAGACTGCATGACCATGTGCTGTCGACTGAGAAAAGCCTACTAGCCTTGAAGGATCCAGGATATCCGACATACGTGGCTCGTGTGCCTGGGGGGAAGTGCTATGTCGACACACGGCCCGCGGAGGTGTTCTTCCTGTGGTTTGACCATATCTTTGAGATGTTTCTGACAAGGCAGCTCGATTATACAATTGTCTGCCTTTTTGCGCTACATATGAGCTCCGTCATGAAGAGAGAAGAAGTCTCGCAAATCTTTGTGGTGGATCCGTACTACATGCACGAGTCTTTCTTGAGTCTCGGCGACTTTAAGCGTGAAACTGCTAGGGACTACCACCAAAACTTCATGGTACAAAATAAGGACCAGGAAATTGTCCTCTTGCCTTATCATCCAAAGTAAGTCAATTCCAGACAACCCTTTCGTACATTTCAATCATTCCTTCTCGCTCATATGGAGAATAATTTGGGGTGTCTTTTCCCCTCAGCAACGGGCGCGCCGTCCTTATCGTTCTTTACCCGTGAGTCTCCCATGCCGTGTATTTCAACCCTTCCAGAGACTACGAGAAGAAGAACTACACCCACATAATGAATATTCTAGATGATGCTCTCCAAGGCTTTAGCATTAGAGGTGGCCACATGCAGATTAGGAAACAAAGGAACAAGAAGATGTGTTTCGCGCATAAAACTAACTTCTGCTGCATCCAAGTCCCAAAACCAAGCAAGAAAGATGGATTCTACATCCTCCATCTCATGATTGAGTTCAGCACGGATCACAAAAGCTTCGCATGACAGGCAGAAATGATGATCATATCCACAAGTGGGTAGAATCTCATGGACAAGCGGATTACATACTCAGAAGAGATGACTTCTTTCGCATCCAAAGGGACATTGCGATGATCATCATGAAAGAAGTCGTTGATGAGAAGGGGATGTTCCACCACGGCCCTATATCACGAGCTGAAGTCCGAACTCGCATAGGCATGCAACATCATGACCTCATGCCATTCAAGATGCTAGGGTCCATCCTGGATGATATTGAAGGATGGAACTTCTAGTGATTTACGATGCTGATGATGATGATATGTGTCGCTTGAACTTGTATACTTTCTGTAGCGATGAAACTTTGTGATGTCCACGGTCCCTGCCGACTTGCGTAATGCTACTTTGTTAGTTTGGGTACGATGACCTGCGTACCTCTAGTTAATTAGTTTGCGTACTGTATGTTGCATCTAGTTGCTAACCCTTTCTTTTTTGTGTTTCTCTAGTATATTTTGTTGCATATGATTGTACATCCTCTTGATGAAGATGCATCTCTAATAGGTACCTAGCTTCTTGATGGCGAGATGGCAGTGCTATGTCGTGTACAAAGGGAAGGTTCCGGGGGTGTACGACGAGTGGCCTGAGTGTCAGGCGCAAGTGAATGGGTTCTCGGGCGCTAGCCATAAAGGCTTCAAAAGCAGACAGGAAGGAGAAGCTAGTTACTTGAGCTTCATGCTAGCGCGAGAGAGGACTCGTAACTGCCGCCTCATGTACTGCATAGTCCCGCTCTCACTCATAGTGATAGCTCTTCTCGCGTATACCTTTGTTTAGATGGATGACGTTGTAGTTGCAAGTATTCCAGACTTGCATGTATTGCTATTTTCGAGATGATGACAAGATAGCACTTTGTGTTGGATGATGATTATGATGAGACTATTTGTATGTATATGCTATGATTACATTTGTGGTCTCGCAGCCATTTGTATGTGTATCATGATGACATTTTTATGTGCTAAAAATTCTTCTATAAAGCCCGTTCAAATACAAAACAAATATGCCGAAAAAAACAAAAACTACTAAAATTAGCAGTAGCAAGTGGAGAAAAGTTAGCAGCAGCACGACAGTAGCAGTAGCGCGCACAAGAGAAGCTCACTATAGCTATTAGCAGTAGCGAGCTCCCGGCAAGAACGCTGGTGCTACACTTGTATAGCAGTAGCGTGGGAGCGCATGCGCTGCTGCTACGGGTTAGCTGTAGCGCCTTATTAGTAGCACCGTGTCCCACGCTACTCATATACCTAGAACCCGCGCTGCTGCTAGGCTTTTCCCTAGTAGTGCGCGCCCCTCAATCTTGATTGTCATCAGATATCTGTCCTTCCTGAATTTGACCTCCTCAGAGCCATCATATCCTCTCACTAGCAGGGCCCCATTGAATGCTTCTGCATCCCGACACACTACCTGCTGTCCATACCCGGCATGGTGGAAGCTTGGCTGACATTCCCTGAATTCGGAAAACTCCAGCAGTTTGAGTTGTACCATTACCACAAAAGTTCCATACCACGAACACACCAAGAATTTGTGCCCACACCACCGTTGTCCATCTCGCGGTTTTCCTCCTCTCTCCACACCGCCACCTTCGCCCGGTGCCATCTACCAAACGATTTGGTACAAATGCTTCGACTCCAACTGCAAAACAAACTTTCGCTTGTGGTGGTTTATCTGTCGGAGGCCTCACTACACAACATCATCCACTCTAGTTGCCCTACCCTGGAGCGCTTGCTGATTGTTTTGGGAATAGAAACCCGTATCAATTGTCTCCAAATAAAGTCGCCTCACCTTAAAAACACTGGAATTTGTTTTGAAGGACAACAACTCATCATCGAAGATGCCCCTTCATTTCAAAGGTTGCTCCTTGATAATTGTTATAAACCTTCACAAATAACTGTCGTCTCTGCGCCCAAACTGGAGACCTTGGGTGTAATTCGTGACCCATTTAATGATCACAAGGAGTTGGTGTTTGGCTCCTCACTTTTTCAGGTACCGTATATTATCATCTACACATTTGTAATCATAAGCTGCATTTTTCATTTGTGCGCATAAGTTTTATATCATCTTGGACTACACTTTGGGTACTAATATTATGTTATGCTCAATGAAGAGTTCATCCATCGATAACCTATCAATGCTGCTAGATTCTGTCAAGATCATATATATCAGAATGTTTAGTTTTGATCTGAACATAATTATTAGCTTGCTGCGATGCTTTTGATCTCTGGAGAATTTATATATAGAGGTGATGATTTCATGCACATTGAAAGCCCGTATATATTTGATAATCCACAAGTATAGGGGATAAATTGTAGCCTCTTTCGATAAGTAAGAGTGTCGAACCCAATGATGAGCTAAAGGTAGAACAAATATTCCCTCAAGTTCTATCGACCACCGATACAACTCTACGCACGCTTAACGTTCGCTTTACCTAAAACAAGTATGAAACTAGAAGGACTTTGTAGGTGTTGTTGGATAGGTTTGCAAGAATATAAAGAGCACGTAAATATAAACTAGGGGCTGTTTAGATAAAGACACAATAAATTTAGTATAGCGAGTGTGGAAAACTGGTGGTAGGAGTTGTGAAATTGTCCCTAAGCAATTGACTACATTACTAGACCGATGGCAAGTTTTATGTGGGAGAGGCCACTGCTAGCATTTCATCCCTGACTTGGAATTCTATGCACTTATGATTGGAACTATTAGCAAGCATCCGCAACTACTAACGTTCATTAAGGTAAAACCCAACCATAGCATTAATATATATTGGCCCCCCTTCAATCCCGTATGCATCAATTTCTACGCTAGGTTGAAGCTTCCGTCACTCTTGCCCTCCAATACATAGTCCTATCAACATACAACTAACCCTATGGTGTGATCCACGCACGTGCTCATATGATGGGCACCAAAGGACAACAACATAACCACATGCAAATTAAACCAATCATAGCAATTCACCAATTACCGAAATGATAACGAAAATCTACTCAGACATCATAAGATGGCAACACATCATTGGATAATAATATGAAGCATAAAGCACCATGCTCAAGTAGAGGGTACAGCGGGTTACGGGAGAGTGGACCGCTGTAGATAGATGGGGGAAGGTGATGAAGATGTTGGTGAAGATGACGGAGGTGTCGGTGTAGATTGCGGTGATGATGATGGCCCCGGCGGCGTTCCGACGCCACCGGAAGCGAGGGGGAAAGAGCCCCCCTCCTTCTCCTTATTCCTTGGCATTCTCCCTAAGTGGGAGAAGGGTTCTCCCTCTGGTACATGGTCTCCATGGCGTGGGAGGGGCGAGAGCCCCTCCGAGATTGGATCTGTCTCTCTATCTCTCTCTGTTTCTGCGCTCCTGATTCTACCCTTTCACCATTTCTTATTCCCGGAGATCCGTAACTCCGATTGGATTAAAATTTTGAACACAATTTTTTTCGGATATTAGCTTTCTTGCGGCGAAAGAAGGGCAACAACCGCCTTACGGGGTGTCCACGAGGATCAGGGGCGCGCCCCCTGCCTCGTGGGCCCCTCGAGCATCGTCTCGCGTTGATTCCACTTCTCAAAATTCAGAAATATTCCAAAAAAAATTCTCCATCCGTTTTTATCCCGTTTGGACTCCGTTTGATAGGGATTTTCTGTGAAACAAAAAACATGCAACAAACAGGAAGTGACACTGGACACTGGATCAATATGTTAGTCCCAAAAATAGTAGAAAAAGTTGCCAAAAGTATATGAAAGTTGTATAATATTGTCATGGAACAATAAAAAATTATAGATATGCCGGAGACATATTAGCATCCTCAAGCTTAATTCCTGCTCGTCCTCGAGGAGGTAAATGATAAAAAAGATAATTTTTGATGTGGAATGCTATCTAGCATAATCTTGATCATGTAATCTAATCATGGCATGAATATTAAGACACGAGTGATTCAAAGCAATAGTCTATCATTTGACATAAAGACATCAATACTCAGGCATCCCAACAAACAATCATGTCTTTCAAAATATCAATGCTAAAGAATGCTATCCCTCCAAAATCATATAATCTTGTCATGCTATGTCTTCTTAACACAAAAGTATTTATCATGCACAACCCCGATGACAAGCCAAGCAATTGGTTCATACTTTTTAATGCACTTCAGCTCTTTCAAACCTCACGCAATATATGAGCGCAAGCCATGGATATAGCACTACAGTTGGAATAGAGTATGATGGTGGAGGTTGTGTCGAGAAGACAAAAAGGGAGAAAGTCTCACATCGACATGGCTAATCAACGGGCTATGGAGATTACCATCAATTGATGTCAATGTGAGGAGTAGGGATTGCCATGCAACGGATGCATTGGAGCTATAAGTGTATGAAAGCTCAAACTGAAACTAAGTGGGTGTGCATCCAACTTGCTTGCTCATGAAGACCTCCGGCATTTGAGGAAGCCCATCATTGGAATATACAAGCCAAGTTCTATAATGAAAATTCCCACTAGTATATGAAAGTGAAAGCATATGAGACTCTCTCTGTGAAGAACATGTTGCTATATTGAAGCAGAAGTGTGGAAAAGGATAGTAACATTGCCCCTTCTCTCTTTTTCTCTCATTTTTTGGGTGGGCTTCTTTGGCCTCTTTTTTTATTTGGGCTTCTTTGGCCTCTTTTATTTTTTTAAAGTCCGAAGTCTCATCCCGACTTGTGGGGGAATCGTAGTCTCCATCATCCTTTCCTCACTGGGGCAATGCTCTAATAATGATGATCATCAGACTTTTATTTACTTACAACTCAATATTACAACTCGATACTAGAACAAAAATATGACTCTATATGAATGCCTCCGGCGGTGTACCGGGATGTGCACACACCTAGCCTATCAAAGATATCAAAATGGACAAGCCATGCAAACATCATGCTAGCTATCTTACGATCATGCAAAGCAATATGACAATGAATGCTCAAGTCATGTATATGATGATGATGGAAGTTGCATGGCAATATATCTCGGAATGGCTATGGAAATGCCATGATAGGTAGGTATGGTGTCTGTTTTGAGGAAGATATAAGGAGGCTTATGTGTGATAGAGCGTATCATATCACAGGGTTTGGATGCACTGGCGAAGTTTGCACCAACTCTCAAGGTGAGAAAGGGCAATGCACGGTACCGTAGAGGCTAGCAATTTGCGAAAAGGTAAGAGTGCGTATAATCCATGGACTCACATTAGTCATAAAGGACTCATATACTTATTGCAAAAGTTTATTAGCCCTTGAAGCAAAGTACTACTACACATGCTCCTAGGGGGAGGTTGGTAGGAGTTAACCATCACGCGCCACTGACCTTCACACAAAGGAGGACAATCAATAGTAAATCATGCTCCAACTTCTTAGCATAACGAGAGACTATACGTGAATGCTTCGGGAATCACAAACCTTAACACCAATATTCTTACTAAACACAACCATTTACGTACCCCCCACATATTATCATCTCTATATCGCAAAATATTGCAAGGAATCAAACATATCATATTCAATGATCTACAAGTTTTATGTAGGATTTTATGACTAACCATGTGAATGACCAATTCCCGTCAACTCTCTAAATAGATATAGTGAAGCAAGAGAGTTTAATTCTTTCTACAAAATATATGCCCACGCTCTAACAAATATAAGTGAGGCAAAAGAACATTCTACAAATGGCTGTTTTCTATGTGAAGAGAAACAGGCAATCCAGACTTCAAATGATATAAGTGAAGCACATGAAGCATTCTATAAAGCTATACTGAAAAGATTTAAGTGAAGTGCAATGAGCATTATATAAATCAACCAATGACTATCTCATACCAGCATGGTGCATAAAAGAAAAATGAAAACTAAATGCAAAAGACACTCCAAGATTTGCACATATCGCATGAACAAAACGAATCCGAAAACATACCGATACTTGTTGAAGAAAGATGGGATGCCTTCTGGGGCATCCCCAAGCTTAGACGCTTGAGTCTCCTTGAATATTTACTTGGGGTGCCTTGGGCATCCCCAAGCTTGAGCTCTTGCCTCTTCTTCTTCTTCTCACATCGAGACCTCCGCGATCTTCGAACACTTCATCCACACAAAACTCAACAGAAAGCTCGGTAAGACCCATTAGTATAATAAAGCAAATCACTACTCTAAGTACTGTTGAAAACCAATTAATATTTTGTTTTTGCATTTTATCTACTGTAATATAATTTTTCCATGGCTTTATCCACTGATAGAAATCGATAGTTTCATCAAAACAAGCAAACTATGCATCAAAAACAGAATCTGTCTTAAACAGGACAGTCTGTAGTAATCTGAACATTCACCATATTTATATTACTCCAAAAATTCTGAAAAAAATAGGAAAAATAAAAAAATTGTATAGAAATACAGTGCAAGAAGTTTCAAAACCATTTGACATTCCAGTAAAACAATTAAAATCGCGCACTACAGCCAAAGTTTCTGTCCTGCACCGCACAAACCAACAAGCATTGTAAACATCCTAAAGGCAAACCTTGGCACATTATTTTTATTATGTAAACTTTATAAAAGCACAAAACAGAAATAAATGACTCTCTAAAACTTCTGGGTTGTCTCCCTGGCAGTGATTTCTTTAAAGCCATTAAGCTAGGCATATAGTGCTCAAGTAATATATCCACCCGGATCCCAAGGTATATCAAAGCCAATTTTAATTAACAATGATTTGTGATTTAGTAGTGAGCACAAAGTAACATATATCAAGCAATGACGAAGTCTAACTCTCTTCTTATGCATCGGCATGTCATAAAAGGACAGTTCATGCACACATAGTAAAGGCCAATGCATAGTATAAACAATTTCTTGCATTTTTTTCATATTGGAAACATGGAGAGGTGGAGATGTAGTTCCTCTCTCATAATAATTGCAAGTAGGAGAAGCAAGCACATGCATATTGTATTTATCAAAATCATCATGTGTAGTAGTAACATGTAACCCATCAATATAATCCTTAATAAGGGCAAACTTCTCTGATATAGTGTAGTCGGGAGAATTCAAAAAGATAATAGGACTATCATGCGTGGGTGCAATAGCAACAATTTCATGTTTAACATAAGGAACTATAGCAAGTTCATCTCCATAAGCATAATTCATATTGGCATCTTGGCCACAAGCATAGGAAGCATCATCAAAAAGGGATATTTCAAAAGAATCAACGGGATCATGACAATCATCATAGCAATCATCCTTCAGTAAGCACGAAGGGAAATTAAACAATGTATGAGTTGAAGAGTTACTCTCATTAGAAGGTGGGCACCGGTAGCTAATCCGCTCTTCCTCCTTTTGTTCTTCGCTCTCCTCATCATCTTTTTCATTCAATGAGCCCACAGTTTCATCAATTCCTTCTTCCATAGACTCCTGCAAAATCTTATTCTCTTCTTGGACAGCGGAGGAGTCCTCAATATATGGTTTAACATAGGCATTAGAAGCATAATTATCATAACAATATTTAAGTATGGCAAAATTTCCAGATTTGTAAAGAGTAACATCATACTTTCCAATCAAAGAAGCAATTTCATAAGCACCCTTAAAAGCAACAAATTCTTCAATTTGTTGAACATCATAGTAATTATAAACACCCTTACATACGAAGATACGATTCCATTATCACTAAACTCACATTGGTAGGGAAGTGTTTCTTAGGGTCTTCAGAACAACAAGTAAAATCATATATTTCACATAAATTCCAAGCATAGCATTGCAAACGATGAATTTGATCCAGTAAAAGTTTCCCTTTTTCAGATATGCGGTGTCGCATATAAAAAGCATGCTCATCTAAAGATTTGCCGTCAACTGAGCTAGTTGGGGTTTCAGCACGAGCACAAAGGGATCGAAGATGATCCAAGTAAAAAGATTCAGGAGTGTGATAGATTTTGAGTGGTTCTTCAACCATTGATGTAGTAGGTACAACTATTTTTTTGGTATTTTACGTTTCCTACCCATAACTAAAGGTAGAAAACAAGAGCACAAAATAAAAAAAAACTTAGTGATAATGCAAACAAGCACACACGAGAATATTCACCCCACGCTATAACTACCCGGCAACGGCGCCAGAAAAAGGTCTTGATAACCCACAAGTATAGGGGATCAATTGTAGCCTCTTTTGATAAGTAAGAGTGTCGAACCCAACGAGGAGCTAAAGGTAGAACAAATATTCCCTCAAGTTCTATCGACCACCGATACAACTCTACGCACGCTTAACTTTCGCTTTACCTAAAGCAAGTATGAAAGTAGAAGGACTTTGTAGGTGTTGTTGGATAGGTTTGCAAGAATATAAAGAGCACGTAAATATAAATTAGGGGCTGTTTAGATAAAGACGTAATAAAGTTAGTATAACGAGTGTGAAAAAGTGGTGGTAGGAGTTGTGAAATTGTCCCTAAGCAATTGACTACGTTACTAGACCAATAACAAGTTTTATGTGGGAGAGGCCACTGCTAGCATGTCATCCCTGACTGGAATTCTATGCACTTATGATTGGAACTATTAGCAAGCATTCGTAACTACTAATGTTCATTAAGGTAAAACCCAACCATGGCATTAAGATATATTGGTCCCCTTTCAATCCCGTATGCATCAATTTCTATGCTAGGTTGAAGCTTCTGTCACTCTTGCCCTCCAATACATAGTACTATCAACATACAACTAACCCTATGGTGTGATCCACGCGCGCACTCATATGATGGGCACCAAAGGACAACAACATAACCACAAGCAAATTAAACCAATCATAGCAATTCACCAATTACCGAAAGGACAACGAAAATCTACTCAAACATCATAGGATGGCAACACATGATTGGATAATAATATGAAGCATAAAGCACCATGTTCAAGTAGAGGGTACATCGGTTGCGGGAGAGTGGGATGCTGTAGATAGATGGGGGAAGGTGATGAAGATGTTGGTGAAGATGATGGAGGTGTTGGTGTAGATTGCGGTGATGATGATGGCCCCGGCGGTGTTCCGGCGCCACCGGAAGCGAGCGGGAGAGAGCCCCCTCCTTCTCCTTCTTCCTTTGCCTTCTCCCTAGGTGGGAGAAGGGTTCTCCCTCTGGTAAATGGTCTCCATGGCGTGGGAGGGGCGAGAGCCCCACCGAGGTTGGATCTGTCTCTCTGTCTCTCTCTGTTTCTGCGCTCCTAATTCTGCCCTTTCACCGTTTCGTATATTCCCGGAGATCCATAACTCCGATTGGATTGAAACTTTGAACACCATTTTTTCCGGATATTAGCTTTCTTGCGGTGAAATAAGGGCAACAACTGCCTTACGGGGTGTCCACGAGGGTCAGGGGCGCTGTCGGTGTCAAAACCGGCGGATCTCGGGTAGGGGGTCCCGAATTGTGCGTCTAAGGCTAATGGTAACAAGAGGCGGTGGACACAATGTTTACCCAGGTTTGGGCCCTCTCTATGGAGGTAATACCCTACTTCCTGCTTGATTGATCTTGATGATATGAGTATTACAAGAGTTGATCTACCATGAGATTGTAGAGGCTATATCCTAGAAGCTAGCCTATGATTATGATTGTTCTTGTCCTACGGACTAAACCCTCCGGTTTATATAGACATTAGAGGGGGCTAGGGTTACACAGATTCGGTTACAGAGAAGGAAATCTACATATCTGAATTGCCAAGCTTGCCTTCCACGCAAAGGAGAGTCCCACCTGGACACGGGACGAAGTCTTCAATCTTGTATCTTCATAGTCCAACAATCCGGCACAAGCATATAGTCCGGCTATTCGAGGGCCCCCTAATCCAGGACTCCCTCAGTAGCCCCTGAACCAGGCTTCAATGACGATGGGTCCGGCGCACAGATTGTCTTCGGCATTGCAAGGCGGGTTCCTCCTCCGAATACTCCATGGTAGATTTTGAGCACATGAATCGTGTCTGGCTCTGCAAAACAAATTCCACGTACCATCGTATAGAGCACAATATTCCACAAATCTAATCTGCTGACAACTTTTCATAGCATGACATCACGCTACGGCCGGTCATTATTCAAACTGTTTTTCTCAACCTGCTACTGCACACATATTGCGAGTCGGTTTTATTGGCATGTCTTATCGAAGCAGAGATCGTGTCCCCTTATCACGGGATTCCCATCAATATGGATGTGGGTAACCCAACCGAGCCATCAATGCAGGGCTTGGGAAATAAGCGAGTTTACGGGGCATGTGGGGAGGCACACAGTTTCACTGCCTTTATAAAGAGATAAGGATTCCCCCCTTTTTCACCGACGCCTTATTCTTCCTCTGCTCATCCATTTTCTCTCGTTCGAGCTCTAGCACCCAAGCTTTCACCTTCTTCGCAAAATCATTCCAAACATGTCCGTAGCAGGAGGCTAGTCGATGGCCTCCTCCGTCACGGAGGAGGACATTACAAAGCTTCGGGAGGCCGGATACCTGTCCACCAACATCGCGCACCGGCTTCCGGTCGAAGGGCATATCATCCTCACCTCGAAGCCCCAGGAGAGGGTAGTGTTCCTCTCTCACTTTGCCCGCGGACTGGGATTCCCCCTCCACCCGTTTCTCTGCGGGCTTATGTTCTACTACGGGCTAGACTTCCATGATCTGGCCCCCAATTTCATCCTCAACATCTCGGCGTTTATCGTCGTGTGCGAGGCCTTCCTCCGCATTACGCCCAAGTTCGGCCAATGGCTGGCCTTCAACATGAAGCCAAAGGTGGTGGTTGGCTAGCAAGCGAAGTGCGGAGGCGCCATGGTGGGCAAGATGCCCAATGTCACCTGGCTTGAAGTCTCCTTCGTGGAGACCATGAAGGGGTGGCAATTGGGGTGGTTCTACATCACCGAGCCGCGCGACACCAACTGGGCAGCGACCCCCGAATTTCGATCCGGCGTCCCCATGCGGCTCACCTCCTGGAAAGAGATGGGTTTAGCCTGGGGCTCATCGGTGGAGCTGACCGGACTTCAGACCTGCGTCCAAAATATGATAGGCAAGAAAATCAAGCTTCTCAACATGGTCCAGGTCATGCTCATCCGCCGGATCCTCCCTTGTCAGAGATGGGCTTACAATCTGTGGGAGTTCGACCCGGCCGAACACCAGATGCTGCAAGAGCTCTTCGGCACGATGCACAAAGACGTTTGGAAGGTGCTTTTCAAGGCCAACAAGGTCCCCCACCCATAAGCGAAGATCGCGGACTCAGCATGAAACGCCAAGCGCATCCGGTGAGTTTTTACATTTTGCAATATGTTCCTTTTACCAGCATATTCCCGGGAGGAATCTAAGCCTCCATGCTGATTCAATAGGACTGGGTAGCGATAACAGAGCAGATCGATTGTCCGGCTCCGCTACCTGAAGATCCAGCATCATCTCTTCTGACGAAGATGCTGTTCCCGGCGCCCTATGAGGTGTCGGAGAAGAAGGCCAAGAAGAAGGCCGTGGGGACCAGGAAAGGTCTCCGGTGCAAGGTCATGTCGGACGTAACGTCCGAAGACACTGAGGCGCCCTCCTCCAACAAAGACGAGGAGGAGGAAGAAGAGAACCCTCCCTCCCAACCGGGGGTGGGGGGGGGGGGGGGAAGAAAAGAGAGGCCGCCCTGCAGGGGGAGGCCGAGGCGTCCAAGAAGGGAAAGACCTTCCTTCCGGACCACTGCACCACGGCCACCTACAACGGCGAGGAGTGGTTGCCCAGGGACAAGCCCCTGGCTAAGTCGTAAGTATCCGGACATTATAACGCTTCCCGTATGTTTTGCTTTATTGCTTCTTATCATGCCGAACATGCATATGCAATCTGGCCAAATCCCACATCGGGGTATCCTCTTCGGAGGGGTCCCTGGGCCCGTCGGCGATGAACAACAATTCACTCCCGACAGCCTCGTCCCCCAGGCCCGCAGACGACATTGAGGTGTTGTCTCAGAGGATACTGGACCAGGGGGAGACAGTTCTGGAGACGCCCCCGAGCGAAATCCAGTCGCCGGGCACATGGGAGGGAAGACCCCCATGGACTCTCGATAACAGGGGCCGCAGCAAGTCTGGCCCCAGCCGAATACGGCTCCGGAAACCCAAGTGGTTCCGGATTCAGGTAGGCAACCTCTCTCTAAGGAGGGCGAGCCGCCTGTACTGATGACCTCTGTCCATCCAGAGGCATCGGATAACTTGGTGGAAGCGCTCCGTGGCGCTTCCATTCATGAAGAACACCGTACTCTTATGAGTGCGGTGATTGAGAAGGTCCGGTCCACCAAAAGCAGATTGACCGAAGCCTGTGCCAGCCTCCTAATAGGCTTTGAGGTAAGTAACAAAATTGTGAGAAAATATCACAGTATAGATTGTATCCCCTGATGCTCTGTTTGGTGTACGAAAAGATAGGCCGAACAGAGGATCAAATAACATCCGCAGGAGTCTAACAAAAGATGTCTATGTGAATATGCAGGCGTCGCTGCTGGCCGCTGCCGCTCGTACTACAGAGGTCTCCAGATTGAAGCGGGACCTAGAGCGAACCGAGGGAGAGCTCGGCCTCGTGAAGAGGCAGCTCGAGGAAAACAAAGGTACACAATACCCCATCTATATATTTAGAAAGGAAAAATGGTTTCTGCTGATGAAAGCGTCATGAACTTTACTAGGGGTCACGGCTGAAGTGGCGGCCCTTAAGACGGTGCTGACCGAGGCCTAAGACAAAGCGGCCAAGGAGCGCGCCGAGCGCGAGAAGCAAGAGGCCCGAGTCAACGAGGTCCAGCAAGAGCTCCAGGATTTCGTCCAAAAATACGAGTCCTTGGAGCGTGACTATAAGACGCAAGAGTCCAAGCTTGCGAAGGCCCTCCAGAGCACACGAGACGCCAAGGCCGAAGCCCAAAAGGCCCTCCAAGAGATTCAGGCAGCCAAGAAGATTGCGGAGAGTAAGGCATTCATTATGCAAAGCAAGCATGTGAAGGAGATGTTCCTTTTACTTACCCAAATTTGGAGCTCTCCAGGAGCATTCGTAGATCTGCCGCGCAGCATATCTGATGCTGCAGAGTTCTTCCGAGCTGAAGAAGGGAGCTTGACGGAGAAGTTGTTCTGGTCTCAGTATATTGGGTCCGAACATCCGATGCTCTTGAGTGACCAGCTGAAACAACTGGTCGAACTGCACAAGGCGGCCGAACTGGCCATGAAGGACCTCATAGTACGGCTGTGGCCTGCCGAGCCCCTGCCCAGCAGCTACTTCGGCCTAGTAAAGCGGCTTGTGAGTGCCTGTCTGCGGCTTGAAGTTATAAAGCGGTCAGTTTGCATTGAAGGTGCGCAAATGGCCTTCGCCCACGCAAAAGTGCACTGGGTGAAGATGGATGCCGAGAAGCTGATGACCGAGGGGCCGCCGAAGGGAAAGGAGCATCGCCACCCCGAAAAGTATTATGATAGTGTCCTGAAGGGCTCCCACCTTGTGGCGGAGGAATGTGCGAAGGATGTAATATTTGAGTGAATACACTCATTTTATCCTGTAATATGAAACAAGTTCTTTTGCGCAATATAACGCTTGCTGATTTAAAATTTTACCTTCTATGCGGCCGTTTATAAAATCTGAGACTTGGCCAGTCGTTGGTTTCTGCCCCCATGTAACTAGTACCGGGGTGTTCGGGATAAATCTAAACACTCTTTATCCAAATTTTTGGTCATTCAAGGAGGTCTTTAGCGCAACGAACAAGGCAATCAAACTATACAACTTTATCACTCTCACTTAGCCATAGAAGTTCTATAATTTTAAATTTTGGTGTAGCCCCTGGTATTTGGAAGGCCGAACTTGGGGCTGTATACACGCCTAAATCGGACAAAGGCCGATTCCTCGCCCAAAGCGAAAAAAATCTTTAAGCATTTGAGACCTCTCAAACAGCGACCAGCTCTCGCCGCATCATGCCAATCAGTTTTCGGCTTTCTCTACCGAAGTGCTCGTTTGGAAGAACCAGGACACAATCGCAGTAGTTCTCCCTGTACCACCTTAGCTGATATAGCGGAACGTAAGGCAGCAAAACATGGGAGCCGGGCAAACCCAACTATTGACCCAATACATGATTCAGAGCTGATGCATATAATGCTATAAGTTCGGGGTGCCACACTGTCGAAAGTGTTCGGACTTTTCTTGCCATGTTACGGGGTACACTAAAGCCCCTGGTGAGCTGAACGTACCAAAATGTATGGGTGCAATTTTTAATAAATAAACAGTCAATGAAAAAGATAAAGAAATGTAATAATAAGCTGATGCTGTACATTATTTTCCATTGTTATTTGAATAATATGTCAAGGCGTATGTATACAAGTAGTGCGATAAGCAAAATAGGACTATTTGACATGTCCTAACCAAGGGCGAGCTGCGTGTGGGTATGTAAAACAGGTATAGCGATTGTTATCAGTGACCACCTGGGGATTCCCTTGTACGTCAAAGCTCCTTGCCTCCTTGGTGTTTCCGTCCCGTGATGGGTCCGATAATCAGGCTATCGGAAGAGCCTCCAGAAAATAGGGACCTGAAAGAAAGAAAAGGGGTGAAGGTATACGGATCCTGGGGCGGCTGAGCCGCATTGTGGACCACATTCTAGCTGTGCCTCCGTCTATGCCCATGGTATTTTAGGTGCGTAATTATGTATGCGCGGCACAAATTTCCCCGCTTGACTGGGAATAGGATGGAGGCCGAATTGCTAGGTGAGCTCTGGACATGCCGGACAATCCTGTTGCAGAGTACTTCTGACTCGCTTGGCGGTGTCCAGCGGTTTTATTGCCGAATTGGAGGTCTGCCTAAGAAGGCTGCTCTGTACTTCTGCTGCGAGGGCTGCAGTGTGCTCCTCCGTACGGAGGGAGCACTCTGTGTTTCCATTGACTGTTATAACCCCGCGAGGTCCTGGCATCTTGATCTTGAGGTATGCATAATGCGGTACTGCATTGAATCTGGCAAATGCGGTTCGCCCGAGCAGTGCGTGATAGCCACTGCGGAAGGGGATGATATCGAAGATTAACTCCTCGCTTTCGAAGTTGTCCGGAGATCCGAAGACTACTTCCAGTGTGATTGAGCCCGTACAACAGGCCTCTACACCTGGTATGACACCTTTAAAGGTGGTTTTGGTGGGTTTGATCCTTGAGGGATCGATGCCCATTTTGCGCACTGTATCCTGATAGAGCAGATTTAGGCTGCTGCCACCGTCCATAAGGACTCGTGTGAGGTGGAATCCGTCGATGATGGGGTCGAGGACCATCACGGCCGAACCGCCATGAAGGATACTAGTCGGATGGTCCCTGCGAATGAAGGTGATCGGACAAGAAGACCATGGGTTGAACTTTGGGGCTACTGGCTCCATCGCATAGACGTCCCTTAGTGCACGCTTCCATTCCCGCTTGGGAATATTGATTGCGTATATCATATTTACTGTTTTTACTTGGGGGGAATTTCTTCTGTCCTCCTGTGTTCGGCAGCCAGGTGTGACGCCCCAAGACCGACGATCCAGAAGACTTCCATATTTTTGTGACCTCCATGTGTTTTTTATTTGTGCTTGCTCTATTTATTTTTGCATTGCATCATGTCATCATGCCAGCATGTCATTTAATTTTTAAAACCTCAACTAAATAAATTGCATAGATCTTTTGATCTATTTAAATCGAGGGAATTCACATGGTGATTTCTCTTTATAACATATCCTCCTAATATTTAAGGAGCTATAATAAATATTCCATTAGTTTGGAATTAACCGTAACACACATACAGTTTAAGTTCCATGCATTTTCTATCTCAATTCCTTGCCTCAAATTTTGCCAACAATTCTTATCTCTTTTTATTGAGGCTCCTCCTAAATTCTCAACATTTTTGGACACTTCTAAATCCTAGTCCTTGTTCAAACCATTTGAATTAAATTCAAATGACTTTGAATTTAATTCTTACAATCTTGCCCACTCCATTTTTCTTGGATCAAGCTCATTTTTAGGAGTCCGGGAAAATTAACCCCCATGCACGTATTCTTTCCCTAACCCTCTCTTTCTCTTTCTTCTCTCTAATTTCTTTTCTGCTTAAGAGTAGAGAGAGAGAGCAGCCTTGCAGCCCAGCAGCCAAGTTGGCCCACCAAATCCCTAAGCCCATGATATTGGCCCAGCCATACCCTTGCTTAACCCTAGCCTCCCCTCTTGAATCTCCCTCTCACTCCCCTGCTCGATCCCTCCAGCGCCGCCAGGAGCCCGATCCCCATCTCTCTCCGCTCGATCTCCTACTCACCCTCTCGATCTCCCACCAGCACTACCACCTCTCGTCCTTCCCGAACCCCTCGTCCTCCCCGCGCCTCGAACCTCGTAGCCGTCGCCGGCTACCAGCCGGCCCGCAGCCGAGCCTCTCGCTCCCTCCTTGATACAGATCGAGAGGAGCTCGACCCCGAGTTCCTGATCGAGCCTCCTCCGCCGCCTGTTCCCGTCCTCGTCGTGCCATGGTCGCCGCGCCTCGTTGCCTCAGCCTCAAAAAGCTTGCTGAGCCCCGCCACCGCTCGAGTCCGAAGGCCCCGCCTCCCATGTCTCCTCCCGCCGCGTCAGCCTGCGAACACCGCTGATGATGAGCTCCGCCAAGAGCCCAAAGTCCCCTGCCTCCTCTGCACGAGCGCCCATGCGCGCTGGTCCTCTCAGCCCGCGCCAAGTGCTCCTTCCCCGCGCTCGAAGTCAGCCGTGCCGCTGAGCCGCCAAAAAGAGACCATCACGGCTACACACGTGGTTGATGCGTTTTAATTAAGTCAAGTGTCAAGTTCTCTACAACCGGATATTAACAAATTCCCATTTGCCACATAACCACGGGCACGGCTCTCAAAAGTTTATACCCTGCAGGGGTGTGCCAACTTAGCCCATCATCTCAGAATTATTCATTCTCAGCTTTCAACTCTCGTTCTCGAATTCTTCCAATGCATTGTTCAAATATCCTCTAATCAGTTCATGATCTCTTCATTCTCATGTATCTAAATCCTCTCAAGTATCTTCATTCGTTTTCCAATTCTTCCCGGTGAATTGTGCCTTTGCTACTTTCATTTTAAATTCTTACGGTGGTTCGTTCAAGATTTCTCTTCCTTCGCTATCGTATCAATTCATTCGTTCTTTCGTTGTTTCAATCCTACCGGTGGTTCATCAATACCTTCTCAAGTTTGCGCTATGTCTATCCTTAATCCCTCAAGAAGAATAAGTAGTATGACTAATCCATTGCTTGTCATCAATTTAATTTTATGAAGGATAAGCATACAATAAATCTTATTCTTATTTCCTCGAGGTGATTCAATTCTTTTCTTCTGGTGATTGTTCTTAATGAAGTAATTCTCGGTTGTAGTGTTTCATCTTTTCCTTTTTCGGAGTTCCAAGTTTTCTCGGTTATATCGTCGCGAAGCTTCATCTAAATCATCGCAAGGCTTCACCTTGTGTTTTCAACTTCTCTTTATTTTTATCATCCTTTTATTACCGGAGTTCTTCATGGAGGCTCTACATGGTGGTTCATCAAGGATTCGTTTCATTCTTCATTTTTCTTCAAGATTTCTCTCGAGGTTATGATCCGCCAGACTATACTCAAAATGAAACATGGTGATCAACACATGTTTTGTTTTGAGGCGTTCAAGCATTCTTCATCTTGCATTCCAAAGTGCAATTCTCCTACCTTATCTTTTGAGATGGTGTTATATAATTCTTGACAATTTCCATTCATGTTTCGTGATTCACATGTTGTTAAGAATGAGGTATTTTAAATCCATCAATCTCTTCGTTGGAGTTATCTTGGTATTGATTTCACTTAAAGCCTTCCCTAAGGAATGTTGCTCTTGTGGTGATTATCAATGGTCCAAGTTATCTCTCTATCATCTTGGTGGAAGAAGTTTTTCATCTTGTTGGAGTTATCAATTATATTATTTGTTTCCGTAGTGGCAGAATTTCACCTCAATTTTGAGAAGTTTTCCATAAGCCCACAACAAGCTTGTGCTTTCATTGTTGGTTTTCCAACAACTCCGTTATAACCTTCTTGGAAGGGTGCTCTCCAAGCTCATTTGTGGCAAAAGTTGGCATTTTCTTCTCCATTCTGTTATTCCAATGATCTATCTTCTATTCTTTCTTCTGGAGGCATTGTGATGTTGCTCCTTTCACTCTATCATCTCGAATTGTGAGGATCGTGTCCTTTTTGTGCTTATCCATTTAACCGGAGTGTCATGTCCTTTTTTCAAGTTCTTCTCATCTTATCAAGTTTTGCCTCTCTTTTCAACCGGATTGCTGTCCGAAATCCTTCTTACCCCTTGTGCCATTCTTTCAATAGTCCCGGAGGTAGTGTGTTGTTGATTTCATCAAGTATCATCCCATCTTCTCAAGTTCATGTTCAATTCCTTCCATTTACAGTCGGAGTGTTGCCAAAATTATATCATTCTGATCTCGTTTCAACCAGAGTGGTTTCAGTTCCTTCTTGTTCATTGTACTCGTCATTCACAGCTTTGCAACCTCCAACGTTAACATGGTGTTCCTTGTTTCTCTTTTCTACTGGAATGCTCTCAATTTCGTTCAACTCTATTGTGTTATTCTTTCAAGTTTTCAACCTCTCAAAGTTCATTGGTTTCACTCGTTTGTCAAAGAAGCAACTTTGTCTTACCTCTTTCTCTTCCGCTTCTCTCCGGCGCCATCCTAAATCTCGGGACGAGACCTCTTGTAAGTGGAGGAGTGTTGTGACGCCCCAAGACCGACGATCCAGAAGATTTCCATATTTTTCTGACCTCCGTGTGTTTTTTATTTGTGCTTGCTCTATTTATTTTTGCATTGCATCATGTCATCATGCCAGCATGTCATTTAATTTTTAAAACCACAACTAAATAAATTGCATAGATCTTTTGATCTATTTAAATCGAGGGAATTCACATGGTGATTTCTCTTTATAACATATCCTCCTAATATTTAAGGAGCTATAATAAATATTCCATTAGTTTGGAATTAACCGTAACACACATACAGTTTAAGTTCCATGCATTTTCTATCTCAATTCCTTGCCTCAAGTTTTGCCAACAATTCTTATCTCTTTTTATTGAGGCTCCTCCTAAATTCTCAACATTTTTGGACACTTCTAAATCCAAGTCCTTGTTCAAACCATTTGAATTAAATTCAAATGACTTTGAATTTAATTTTGGCAATCATGCCCACTCCATTTTTCTTGGATCAAGCTCATTTTTAGGAGTCCGAGAAAATTAACCCCCATGTACATATTCTTTCCCTAACCCTCTCTTTCTCTTTCTTCTCTCTAATTTCTTTTCTGCTTAAGAGTAGAGAGAGAGAGAGCAGCCTTGAAGCCCAGCAGCCAAGTCGGCCCACCAAATCCCTAGGCCCATGACCTTGGCCCAGCCGTACCCTTGCTTAACCCTAGCCTCCCCTCTTGAATCCCCCTCTCGCTCCCCTGCTCGATCCCTCCAGCGCCGCCAGGAGCCCGATTCCCATCACTCTCCGCTCGATCTCCTCCTCACCCTCTCGATCTCCCACCAGCGCTACCACCTCTCGTCCTTACCGAACCCCTCGTCCTCCTCGCGCCTTGAACCCCGTAGTCGTTGCCGGCTACCAGGCGGCCCGCAGCCGAGCCTCTCGCTCCCTCCTCGATCCAGATCGAGAGGAGCTCGACCCCGAGTTGCTGATAGAGCCTCCTCCACCGCCTGTTCCCGTCCTCGTCGCGCCATGGTCGCCACGCCTCGTCGCCTCAGCCTCCCCAAGCTTGCTGAGCCCCGCACCGCTCGAGTCCGAGGCCCCCTCCTCCCACGTCTCCTCCCGCCGCACAGGCCTGCGAACGCCACTGACGATGAGCTCCACCAAGAGCCCGAAGTCCCCTGCCTCCTCTGCACGAGCGCCCATGCGCACTGGTCCTCTCAGCCCGCGCCAGGTGCTCCTTCCCCGCGCTCGAAGTCAGCCGCGCCGCTGAGCCGCCCGAGCTCCTCCTTGCACGACTTCCTGCCTCGCCCTCGTCTGCAAGGGAGACGAGTGACCGAAGCCTCGCGCCAAGCTTCCCTGCATCGCGCGAGTCACCGAGCACCTGCCTCCTCGACCGCTTCAAGTCAACGCCATCAAGCTCCACGCCACTACCCCTGCTTCCCTTCGAGCCCTCCTCTGCGTCACTCGCTCAGGCTACCAGCAGCGTTACCACGCCTAGGCCAAACCCAACACCGCATCTTGCTCAGCCTGATGTTCCATCGCCTCCTTGCTGCTGCCACTCGATGCCCTGGTGTTGCTTCATTTTGTATCGTCAAGACCGACAAGATCGACTACACAAAACTGCCACTACCTCTATGCACGGATACACCAAGACCGTCCCGGATAACGTCTAGTACCACGACAACCATGTCCCGTCAAGTTCGTCTACGGAATGAGTACCACTGCGCCTGAATACCGTGGATGCACCAAGTTCGACTAACAGATGTACCACTACCGTCGCCAAGATCGCTAGTATCTCTACCGTCGCCGTGAACGACTACTTCCACGACGTCCGTGAACCACTACTTCCACTACCGTCGCGAGAACGACTACTTCCACTACGGCCCGTGTACCACTACTTCCTTCGTCGAACTCGACCCGCTCTGAAATGCACGCTTCAAAGGTATAACCGCCGAGACGATGACCCATGGACAAATGCATGTTGTCTGAGATGAACCTATGTTTGCACCGTGCCCGTTTGCTTCATGCACGTTCCTCCTCGTTTGCCATGCCGTCGACCCGTGGGAACCCGGTAACCGGGATCACCCCACCTTCTTTTGCATGCTCACGTCCACACTTCTTTTTGCACCGACATCTCGACGAGTTGTCGGATCATCGAAATGTTGCCGTGGCACCATTTCCGTTGTAGTTGCCGTGGCACCCCTTTTGTTTCGCCATGGTGACCAAATGCTCCTTATCATCTTCATGTCAAATTTTTCATAAAAATTGCATAAAACTTGTATATGTCATCCGCATCATGATAACAACATTTAAAATGTTAAAATGTTGTTTGCTTTGAATTGCTAAATGACATGTGGGGATTTTCCGGAATTGTTGTTTGTTGTTTCCGGCCTCATTTAAACTTGCCTAAATAGTTAGTTTAATTATGCTTCACATCTTGCCATGTTTAACAACATTTAATATTGTTGGTTACATAAATGAGAGGGAACTAAATAATTGATTGCATTTTGAGCTCCACTTAAATTGTAGTGTTGTTTGCTTCACCTTGCCATGCCATGCCTCATTAAACCGGACATGCATCATACTTGTTTGTGCATCATGCCATGTTTATGCTTGTGTGTTTACGATGTTGTTTGCTTCTATTGGACCTTAACGTATGTCTAGAGGGGGGGGGTGATTAGACTACTTGACCAATTAAAAACCTAACATTTTCCCAATTTTAGACTTTGGCAGATTTTAGCTATCTTTGGAAAAGTCAAGCAATCTTCACACAATTCAAGCAAGCATGCAAAGAGTATATGAGCAGCGGAAATTAAAGCATGCAACTTGCAAGAATGTAAAGGGAAGGGTTTGGAGGATTCAAACGCAATTGGAGACACGGATGTTTTTGTCGTGGTTCCGATAGGTGGTGCTATCTTACATCCATGTTGATGGAGACTTCAACCCATGAAGGGTAACGGCTGCGCGAGTCCACGGAGGGCTCCACCCACGAAGGGTCCATGAAGAAGCAACCTTGTCTATCCCACCATGGCCGTCGCCCACGAAGGACTTGCCTCACTAGCGGTAGATCTTCACGAAGTGGGCGATCTCCTTGCCCTTACAAACTCCTTGGTTCAACTCCACAATCTTGTCGGAGGCTCCCAAGTGACACCTAGCCAATCTAGGAGACACCACTCTCCAAGAAGTAACAAATGGTGCGTTGATGATGAACTCCTTGCTCTTGTGCTTCAAATGATAGTCTCCCCAACACTCAACTCTCTCTCATAGGATTTGGATCTGGTGGCAAGAAGATTTGAGTGGAAAGCAACTTGGGGAAGGCTAGAGATCAAGATTCATATGGTAGGAATGGTATATCTTGGCCTCAACACATGAGTAGGTAGTTCTCTCTCAGAAATGGTAAGTTGGAAGTGTAGGTTTGTTCTGATGGCTCTCTCCATGAATGAAGAGGAGGTGGAGGGGTATATATAGCCTCCACACAAAATCTAACCGTTACACACAATTTACCAAACTCGGTGGGACCGAATCAACGAACTTGGTCGGACCGATTTAGCAAATCTAGTGACCGTTAGGATTTTCGGTGGGATCGACATGCAACTCGGTAGGACCGATATGATTAGGGTTAGGGCATAACGTAATCTCGGTGAGACCAATTACACAAACTCGGTGAGACCGATTTTGGTAATTAGCTAACTCGAGAGTTGGTCAAGTAAACTCAGTGGGACCGATTCACTCTTTTCATTGAGACCGAAATGTTACGAAAGGGAAACAGAGAGTTTACATTGTGATCTCGGTGGGACCGATCGCTCACTTAGGTTACACTGAAACGTTACGAAGGGAAACAGAGAGATTACAATCCCATCTCGGTGAGACCGAGATCCCTATCGGTGAGACCGATTTGCCTAGGGTTTGTGGCAGTGGCTATGACATTTGAACTCGGTGGTGCCAGATAGAAAGAATCGGTGGGACCGATTTTGACTCTGGGTTTAGGTCATATGTGGATGTGAGAAAGTAGTTGAGGGTTTTTGGAGCATATCACTAAGCACTTGAAGCAAGAGGCTCATTAAGCAACACCTCATCCCTCCTTGATAGTATTGGCTTTTCCTATAGACTCAATGTGATCTTGGATCACTAAAATATAAAATGTAGAGTCTTGAGCTTTTGAGCTTGAGCCAATCCTTTGTCCTTAGTATTTTGAGGGATCCACTTTCATCATCCATGCCATGCCATTCATTGAGCTTTCCTGAAATATTTGTCTTGGAATAGCATTAGCTCAATGAGCTATATGTTGTTATGAATTACCAAAACCACCTAGGGATAGTTGGACTTTCAATCTCCCCCTTTTTGGTAATTGATGACAACATATAGATCAAAGCTTCGACAAATGATAATAAGATTTAAAAAACATCGTCGCTTTGAGAAGTATGTGATAAGCAAGAGCTCCCCCTAAATTTGTGCATAGTTTAAGATTTGCTTTGGACTGCAATTGCACAAGGAATTAGGCTCATGGGTTACTCTTCCATGTCACATACATCTTGGTGGAGCGCTCAAAATAATAAAGATTGAATACATGCACTCATCACCAAGCAAAGTGAATGATCATATAAGGATAAGTAAGATAATATCATCTAACAAGAATAAGTGTAGCTTATGATCAAACACATGATCATCAATGTCTCACAGATAATAGCATAGTATCTCAAGCAATCAAAAGTTTAACCACCAAAGCAAGAGAGAACAAAAAGCAAACTCTCTCTCTCGAAGCCTATGATCTATACATTTTTCTCCCCCTTTGGCAACAAGTTACCAAAAAGTTCCTAGAAAATGCATAGTACTATATCGTCTCTCAGGCTTGGTCTTCAGGTGGTGGTGTAGAGATGGCTCCTTGGACGAAGACTTCAGTTGATGTGGAAGGAGCTGGAGGTGTGGGTGCTGAAGCTGGTTGCACTGGAACTGTAGGAGCTGTAGCTGGTGCAGATGAGGTGGCTCTGCTGTCTGTCACTGGCACTGCAGCTGATCTCTGAGCTCTAGGCACTCTAGCAAACACATATGTGGTTGTCTTGCCTTTCCTCTCCTCCATGTCATCCTGAAGCTGCTCAACAACAGACTGGATCTCAGTCACCTTCACATCTAGATTGTAGAACTTCTGCTCCATGATCCTCTCCAGGCTCTCCTGGTTTTGAGTCAAGGTGGCCAGCCCCTTCTCAATCCTCAGAGTGGATGCTATCAAGTAGCCTATTTGATCCTGTTTGCTTTTCAGAAAGTACTGAGATGCCTCTTCCATTGTTGGCATCTTGGTAGCCTTCTCTGTCCTTGCCTTCTCCTTCCTCTTCTTCATCAGAAGAATGCTTCTCAAATTCTGCCATTGGATCAACTTTATTGCAGCATCTCCCTCTCTTTCTTTCCTTCTTCTTCCCTTCTGCAGCAGCCTCTTTGGGTTGAGATTCCAAAGGTACTTGAGTAGAGGCTCTGGCTTTAGACATGGGAGTTCTCTTTGCAGGCACTTTGATCTTCATGCCAGGCTTGATTGTTGCAGCTATGACATACTCCTTCTTGAGCATTTTCTTTTTAGAAGTGGCCTCATCCTCTTCTCCCACATAATCCTCATCCTCAGATTCTGAGGTACTTTTCTTCCTTGTCCTGGTGGCAGCTTTAGGCAAATTGCTTGGGGTGCTCCTGCTGCCATCATCTGAAGTGCTAGAGGGACTAGTGCCCTCACTCATGTGATTGTGCTCTTCTGACTTGTTCTGACTGTCACTTTGGTCTGACATGCTGCAAACACTGACTGCTGACCCTGTGAATAGTTATAGATGAGATAGAGTGGATGAGCATCACAAAATGCAGAGATTTTTGCAAAAGAATGATTCAAAAACTTAGTTTCAGTTTTCCACAGAAAGCATTTCGGATCAACCGATTTTCAAACTCGGTGATACCGAAGCAGATTTGGAACCTAAACTAGTGAACTCGGTGAGACCGAGTCACAGTTCGGTGGCACCGAGACTGCTAGGGTTTCACAAAGTTCTAAAATCGGTCACACCAATTAGCAATTCTCGGTCAGACCAAGAGTTACTAGTGCAATGGCGTTAGCCGAATCGGTGGGACCGAGTTTTTCAACTCGGTGGGTCCGAGATGGTTTCAGCGGAAACCTAACCCTAAATTTTCAAATCGCATCCATTCTAAGGATTGTTTTGACTGGATAGAGATGTTTCAAACGTGGCAAGAATCATAATGAACACAATGTGCTGAGAATCAGACAAGGATAGCACTGTGATCGAGTTCATACCCTAGTTCGGCGATGAACTCGCTACAGCGGTAATGACAGAGACGAAATCCGTTGACGGCGGCGGAGACCAGCGACAGGAGGCGGCTGGCGACGAAGTCGACGATCCGTAGACATAGAAGGCAGAGCGAGCTATGCGCAGGCGAAGAGGTTTGGAGAAAGTTTTCCAAATTTTTGCCCGTGAGAATATATAGCCCGACCTGTCGGTGTGACCGAGTGGAACGACTCGGTGGAACTGAGATGCATAACTGTTAACAGTTACAGCAACTCGGTGTGACCGAAAAGTTCAAATCGGTTGCATCGAGATGGAAAACCTAGATCGACTTAGCGATCTCGGTATGACCGAAATGAAGGAATCGGGCAGACCGAAATGCACAAAGAAGTTTTGGAAGTTTAAGTCTATGACGAATCGGGGACTCCAAGTGCTCCTCACACAGAGTGGTTCGAATCTGACTTGATCAAATTTTATGATGTAGCATGAATAGAGTTTGAGACGAGAAAAGCATAGATAGCTAGAGAAGGTTCTTAGGCATTCTTGTCCATCCACTTGGCCAAAGAAAAAGAGACCGATCAATCAAAACAACAAGTGGATGTCCTCGAATGAGTAAAATATGCAACCAACATGCTCACATAATAAAGTGGCAAATGAAATATGGGGCAAAGCATGCACAACCAATTCTAGCATCTATCAAGCAATTGGCGATGACTAGGTCATCTATATATGAGTATATTGACTTAGGAGTCAAGTGAGAACATTTAATCATAGGTCATACTCATCGTTTAAGCTCAAGTGGGGTTACCACTTTTACATAATGCATTGATGTGTTCACATCATTAGAGTTGCTTTGACTCAATTCTTAGAGTTAAGCTCCCCCTAGATGTGAGATACCCCCTTGGAGGGATGAACTAACCTTGAGTTGTCGATGATGACTTCATGAAGGTGTTGAAGATGTGGATGCTCAATGTTGATGTAGATCATTTGGAGCAATCCTTTGGAGTGAGTTGCACTTTCAATACCTACATGGGTTAGTCCCACAAGGAACAAACAAGAATATCCATAGACATAGAGTGATGCACACACAATATGATGTCCATGAAAACATTAGGTTACCTTGTCTCTTGTCTTACCAACATGAGGGTTTGTGACTCCTTGAACTAGTGCAAGATATGGAAGTTGATTGCACTTGTCCTTGCCATAATGATATGAGTGAAGAATGTTGGCGGAGTCACCCTCAAGAACACTCTAGTTCTTCTTCTTCGGGATCCACATCATCTTGATGGGAATCCTTGGAGTTGTAGTTGTACTTGATGAAGTAGAACCAGACGTAGTCTTGGGAACCCACTTGACCAAGGCCTTAGGTGCTTCTTCAAATGCATCAATCTCCTCTTGAAGCTTGTCCTTGCCTTTGTTCTTGTTGTCTTGTGGTGGAAGATCATCTTGTGCTTGTGTTCCCTTGAAGGAAGTAGGATCATACTTCTCTTGTTGAGGAACAAACTTCGTCTTGGGGTATTGATCTTCTTCCCACTCAACTCCATTGGCATTGAACTTTCGTTCAAAACCAACACCTTGATTCTTCCAGTGCCTTCCTTGCTTGCGTACAACTTCCTCGAATTGCTTACTCCCGGCAAGGCTCTTGTATACACCTTTCTCTATAATTCCCTTCAATAAGCTATTTTCTTGCTCAAGTGTAACTTGGCTAAGAGAGTCATTAGTGGAATCAAGAGAACTACTAGAAGCAACAATACTGGATTTAGCATTATTATTGTTACTACTAGAGGAAAAATCTTTCTTGTTCTTGTTACTAGACTTGACTTGAGGCATGTAAGTAGATAAGAGTAAACGCTTGGCAATGTAAGAAGAACTTTTCTTACGGAGATCATCATTGATTGCCTTTAAGAACTCATGCTCTTGCTCAAGATTGAGCTTTTCAAAGCGCAACTTCTCATGAGCCCTTAAAAGTTCTCAATGATCTTCGAAGATAGTTTCATGAGCTAACTTAAGAGTGTTTAGTTCTTTAGTTAGAAGCTCAATCTTCTACTTATCATTGTCATTCGTTTTATCTTGATTAGCATGATTAATTGACGTTTCATCATAGTATTCATTACTAGAGTTGTCAATAAGTAAATCATCATCACCTAACAAGTCATCTTCATCACTATTAAAATCAACATACTCGGGGTGTGTTACCTTAGGACCTTTGGCCATGAGGCATCTTCCAATTCCTTCATTTGGTGAATCAAATATGTCGTAGGAGTTGGTTGACACAAATGCTAGACCGGCAACACCTTCATCTTGAGTATATTCGGAGTCGGAGTGATAGCTTCTCTCGGAGTGATTGTCGGAGTCGGAGTCGGATACCCATTCACCAACATGAGCTTGATGTCTTTGTTTTGTGTAGCTCTTTGATGACTTGTCCTTCCTTTCTGAATCCTTGCTTCTCCGTGAGGGTCTTCATTCATAACGATCATCTCTACTCCTTCTCTCTCTTGGAGGTGATTCTTCTCTTCTACTTCTTCTTTTTGGAGAATCTTCTCTTCTTTTGTAGGGTGCCGTACACTCATTGGAATAGTGTCCGGGTCTCCCACAATTGTAGCAATTGCGCTCTCGACTAGAAGATCTTTTGTCATTGTAGAACCTTGACTTAGAGCTTCTTTCCTTGCTTCTACTATTGTAGAATTTGTTGAAGTTCTTCACCATTAAGCTCAATTCTTCATTGAAGGTTTGTTTCTCACTTGATGATGTGGGGGCTTCACATGAGGCTTTGTAAGCACCACTTGACTTGTTGTGAAGTTCCTCCTTATCCTTGAGTGACATCTCATGAGCAACAATTCTTCCAATGACTTCGGTTGGCTTGAGATCTTTGTAATTTGGCATCATTTGGATCAATGTGCACACGGTATCATACTTTCCATCCAGTGCTCTTAGGATCTTCTTGATGATGAATCTGTCGGTCATCTCTTCACTTCTTAAGCCGGCAATCTCATTTGTGATAAGAGCAAGCTTAGAGTACATTTCAGCGACACCTTCACCATCATTCATTTTGAACTTGTCAAGCTGACTTTGGAGCACATCCAACTTGGATTCCTTGACGAAGTCGGTACCTTCATGCATATCAATCAAAGTATCCCAAATTTCCTTTGCATTCTCAAGATGGCTGATTTTGTTGAATTCTTCGGGGCACAATCCTTTGAAGAGGATATCACAAGCTTGAGCATTGTATTGCAGCATCTTCAACTCTTCCGCGCTAGCTTCACGGTTCGGCTCTCTCCCATCAAAGAATTCACCTTGCAAGCCAATACACACAATAGCCCAAACGGCGGGGTTATGTCCAAGAATATGCATTTTCATCTTATGATTCCAACTAGCAAAATTAGTACCATCAAAGTAAGGACCTCTACGGTGATAATTTCCCACGCTAGACGCCATACTCTCCTAGGTTGTGAAACCAAGGCTATGACCACCAAAAGTTGTGGAAATCAAAGCAAATGGAGACCAAAGCTCTGATACCACTTGTAGGACCTTGAAGTATGTCTAGAGGGGGGTGATTAGACTACTTGACCAATTAAAAACCTAACCTTTTCCCAATTTTAGACTTTGGCAGATTTTAGCTATCTTTGGACAAGTCAAGCAATCTTCACACAATTCAAGCAAGCATGCAAAGAGTATATGAGCAGCGGAAATTAAAGCATGCAACTTGCAAGAATGTAAAGGGAAGGGTTTGGAGGATTCAAACACAATTGGAGACACAGATGTTTTTGTCGTGGTTCCGATAGGTGGTGCTATCGTACATCCACGTTGATGGAGACTTTAACCCATGATGGGTAACGGTTGCGAGAGTCCACGGAGGGCTCCACCCACGAAGGGTCCACGAAGAAGAAACCTTGTCTATCCCACCAAGGCCGTTGCCCACGAAGGACTTGCCTCACTAGAGGTAGATCTTCACGAAGTAGGCGATCTCCTTGCCCTTACAAACTCCTTGGTTCAACTCCACAATCTTGTCGGAGGCTCCCAAGTAACACCTAGCCAATCTAGGAGACACCACTCTCCAAGAAGTAACAAATGGTGCGTTGATGATGAACTCCTTGCTCTTGTGCTTCAAATGATAGTCTCCCCAACACTCAACACTCTCTCATAGGATTTGGATCTGGTGGAAAGAAGATTTGAGTGGAAAGCAACTGGGGGAAGGCTAGAGATCAAGATTCATATGGTAGGAATGGAATATCTTGGCCTCAACACATGAGTAGGTAGTTCTCTCTCAGAAATGGTAAGTTGGAAGTGTAGGTTTGTTCTGATGGCTCTCTCCATGAATGAAGAGGAGGTGGAGGGGTATATTTAGCCTCCACACAAAATCTAACCGTTACACACAATTTAACAAACTTGGTGGGACTGAATCAATGAACTCGGTTGGACCGATTTAGCAAATCTAGTGACCGTTAGGATTTTCGGTGGGACCGACATGCAACTCGGTAGGACCGATATGATTAGGGTTAGGGCATAATGTAATATCGGTGAGACCGATTACACAAACTCGGTGAGACCGATTTTGGTAATTAGCTAACCAGAGAGTTGGTCAAGTAAACTCGGTGGGACCGATTCGCTCTTTTCGGTGAGACCGAAATGTTACGAAAGGGAAACAAAGAGTTTACATTGCAATCTCGGTGGGACCGATCGCTCACTTCGGTTAGACCGAAACGTTACGAAGGGAAACAGAGAGATTACAATCCCATCTCGGTGAGACCGAGATCCCTATTGGTGAGACCGATTTGCCTAGGGTTTGTGGCAGTGGCTATGACATTTGAACTCGGTGGCGCCGGATAGAAAGAATCGGTGGGACCGATTTTGACTTTGGGTTTAGGTCATATGTGGATGTGAGAAAGTAGTTGAGGGTTTTTGGAGCATATCACTAAGCACTTGAAGAAGAGGCTCATTAAGCAACACCTCATCCCTCCTTGATAGTATTGGCTTTTCCTATAGACTCAATGTGATCTTGGATCACTAAAATGTAAAATGTAGTGTCTTGAGCTTTTGAGCTTGAGCCAATCCTTTGTCCTTAGTATTTTGAGGGATCCACTTTCATAATCCATGCCATGCCATTCATTGAGCTTTTCTGAAATATTTGTCTTGGAATAGCATTAGCTCAATGAGCTATATGTTGTTATGAATTACCAAAACCACCTAGGGATAGTTGCACTTCCAGCTTCTTTCCGGTTGCGCTTCTCATTGATAGTTCCGGTAACGTTGCGTTTGTGAGGATTCGTTCGACTACGTTGGTTCGTCCACGTCATGGACTCATTCTTCTTCCTAGCGGAATCTCAGGCAAGATGACCGCTATCCTCGATATCACTTCTATCTTTGCTTGCTAGTTGCTTCGTTCTATCGCGATGCTGCGCTACCTATCACTTGTTTACCATGTCTCCCATATTGCCATGTCAAGCCTCTAACCCACCTTTTCCTAGCAAACCGTTGTTTGGCTAAGTTACCGCTTTTGCTCAGCCCCTCTTATAGCGTTCTTAGTTGCAGGTTAAGTTGAAGATTGCTCCATGTTGGAACAAGACATTTTGGGACATCACAATATCTCTTATTTAATTAATGCATCTATATACTTGGTAAAGGGTGGAAGGCTCGGCCTTATGCCTGGTGTTTTGTTCCACTCTTGCTGCCTTAGTTTCCGTCATACCGGCGTTATGTTCCTTGATTTTGCGTTCCTTACGCTGCCGGGTGTATGGGAAACCCTTGAGAATTCTCTTTGAATAAAACTCCTCCAGCAAGGCCCAACCTTGGTTTTAACATTTCCCACCTAAGACTTTTTCCCTTGGGTTCTGAAGACTCAAGGGTTGTCCTTATTTTAACCCCCCCGAGCTAGTGCTCCTCTGAGTGTTGGTCCAAACTAGAGCCCTTTGCAACGCACCCTCAGGGAAACTTGAGGTCTGGTTTTAGTTGTACGGATTTCTCATCCGTTGTGCCCTGAGAACGAGATATGTGCAGCTCCTATCGGGATTTGTCGGCACAGTCGGGTGGTCTTGCTGGTCTTGTTTTACCATTGTCGAAATGTCTTGTAACTGGGATTCCGAGACTGGTCGGGTCTTCCCGGGAGAAGGAATATCCTTCGTTGGTCGTGAGAGCTTATAATGGGCTAAGTTGGGACACCCCTGCAGGGTATAAACTTTCGAGAGCCGTGCCCACGGTTATGTGGCAGATGGGAATTTGTTAATATCCGGTTGTAGAGAACTTGACACTTGACTTAATTAAAACACATCAAACGCGTGTGTAGCCGTGATGGTCTCTTTTCGGCGGAGTCCGGGAAGTGAACACGGTCTTTGTGTTATGATTGTGCGTAAGCAGTTTCAGGATCACTTCTAGCTTCTTGACCGTTCTGTTGCTTCTTTTATCGCTCTTATTTGCGTATGTTAGCCACCATATTTGCTTAGTGCTTGCTGCAACTCCACCTCATTACCACTTCCTACCCTTAAGCTTAAATAGTCTTGATCTCGCGGGTGTTGAGATTGCTGAGTCCTCGTGGCTCACCAGATACTATCACAACAGTTGCAGGTGCCGATGATACCAGTGCAGGTGATGCAACCCAGCTCAGATGGGACCTCAACGAAGATCTTCATCATTGCTATGTTTCATTTCATGTTGATCAGTAGTGGAGCCCAGTTGGGACGACCGGGGATGTAGCAGTTGGGTTATCTTCTTTTCTTTTGGCTTCGTCCGTAGTCGGACTATGTGTGTACTTTGAATGATGTATGAATAATATGATCTTTGTGTGAAGTGGCGATTGTAAGCCAACTCTATTTATCCCTTTCTTGTTCATTACATGGGATTGTGTGAAGATGACCCCTCTTGCGACAAAACCACATTGCGGTTATGCCTCTTAAGTCGTGCCTCGACACGTGGGAGACATAGCCGCATCATGGGTGTTACAAGTTGGGATCAGAGCCATCCCCGACTTAGGAGCCCCCTGCTTGATCGAATCGCTGATGTTGTTGAGTCTAGAACAAAAATGTTTTGAGTGTTAGGATTATATATATCGGAGAGTAGGATTCTTTTTACTCCTCAGTCACTTCGTCGTTCTGGTGAGGTATCCTGACGTAGATGTTTTGTCTTTCCTCTCCTCAATTTTCACTAATTGTTTTTAGGATCACGCGGGTATCTTGGAATCGTTCTGATAGTTTTGTGACGAGAACATTGTTCTTGGTTCCTCCTGACATTTAGGGGTTGTGGCAGTGTCCCGGGGAGTTGAGCTCCGAGGTGTTGTCGTCACAATTTTATCATTGCAGTTCTGGAATACCTGAGTTTTGCCGACATCGAAAATCTCTTTTATGTAGTTGTTGGTGAGATAACCTCGACGCCACCCAGTACTAGGGCGGGAGTTCGGGAGTATTGCCATAGCTCGTATAACGGATGCTTTTCGAAGGTTGAGGTACACGATTTCTGAAGGTTTCTTGGTTATGTGTTGACGGAAGGATACATCTTGGATGTAGGAATTGTTAGTTTTGGGTGAGATATATATTGCTTCCCCTGTATCCCCAACACCAGATTGCATAACCAGAAAGTTTCGGGAGTTTATAAGTGGGATTTCAAGTATCTCGTAGGATATCTTTCCAACAGACACATGATACGATATGGGATCTATCATATGTTTGTTTCCGGCTTATTCTACAAACCAAATCCTTTGTTTTGTTTTATTTGTGGTATTCGAGTTGCTTCGAAGTCAAATGTTGAATCCATACCTTTCCTAAACGGTGTTTTCATATTGCTATGTGAATACTAATCCTTCTTGATCATCGAGGTCGTCATGTTAATTCTTTTTCAACCGGTGTGCTTCTCCTCAAGTGGATCTGATCATTTCAACATTTGCAAGATCAATTCTAAGTTTTTTCAATGGTATCCATTCCATCTGCCCCAAGTTGCCTTTGTTTTTTTCCTGCCCTCCCACCCTTTTTTTCAAGGACTCAGATTTCTTAGTCAACTATCCATATTATTCATGTGAAGTCTCTTCATTCTTTTCAATCAATGTTCTTACCTGGTAATTATCATTACAAGTTCATCATTCTTCGTTATTTTTCTTTTCCGGTGTATTTAATTCAAGCTCTCGTTGTTGATCATATCCCTTTCCTCGTTTCAAATGTTTTTCCATGTTGGTGCACCTCTTAATTGTTCACCTCTCTCTATTCTTATTCGGAGTGCTCAAGATATCTCAGAAGAATCATGTTTCCATTCTTAATCTGTTCGAGTTATTTCGAGGTTTTTCTATCATTCAAGCTATTTAATTCTATCGGTGCAATATCTATTTCAAGCAATCCTTCAACGATGTTTCTTCCGAGTGGGCCCACAGGTCTTTTCCTAGGATCTTACCTGACTCTTCTAATTTTCCCGGAGCCATTCCCAAATTCTTTTCAAAGTTTGACGTAAGAATGAATTTCCTCAGTCAGATGTTTTCCAAGACCGATTTCAAATTATTTTTCATTGTTGGCTCAACCTTTTTGTTTTTCATTCTCCCAGAGTATCTCAACAACTCATGGTGGTGTTTCTCATCATCTTTCTCAACACAGAAGACCGAGGAAGAGATTTCTCCTAAAATCTTGGTCCACTCTCTTGAAGATTCATGGTTCTAGCTTCATGCCATCCCCATATTTGTTTCGATCATGAGAAATTCTTTTCACCCATCCGGAGCAATTCAAGAGTCTTTTCAGAAGTGATCAAGAAGTGATCCTGAAACTGCTTACGCACAATCATTGTCGGATTTCGGGTTCCGGCAGACCCTTGAGGTTCGAACACAGGGGTGTGCACGAAGGTCTTTCCCCTACTAGCTCAGGCGTCTAGGTCTCGCAAGGATCTGGGCTAGAAAGAAGAACACACAAGGGACACGAGATTTATACTGGTTCAGGCCACCATTGTGGTGTAATACCCTACTCCAGTGTGTGGTGTGGTGGATTGCCTCAGGGGCTGATGATGAACAGTACAAAGGAAGAACAGCCTCGCGAGGGGCTGTTCTTGAGCTGGTGCGATGATCTGCTAGGGTGAGTTCAATCGCTTCTCTCTCTCTCTCTCTAGTCGATCTATTCTTTCGATCCGATCTCTTGATCCCTCTAGATGCCTCTAGATGCCTCTAGATGCCTCTACCATGTGGGTGGCTAGTCCTGTTTATAGAGGGAGGCCCTGGGCCTCTTCCCAAATAATGAGCGAGAAGGGCACCAAAAATTGGCCATTTTGAAGGGGAACATCTAGTACACTTATCCTGACTAAAGTTGGTCTTCGGCTGCCAAAGGCTCTGACGATGACGCCGTCGTGGGCTCCACGATGACCTCCATCCTGCCGTTCTACAGGTCTTGGTCTTGTTGCATTGAAACGGTATCCTTTGGCAGATGCCTTGGCCTGTGCTTGCCCCCTTTTTCACCGAAAGGGAAACAAGGACACTGCGCAGGCCGGCGCCCGCCTGGCGCCCGCCTGGTCTTCGATCGTCATGGCTTGCGTCACGGGCCCCTCGGGAGGTACCCTGCCTTGATCTCTCTGCCTCCTCGTGAGCCTGCATGAGGAGGCTGCTCCTGAGGAAGCTTCCTGTCGTCCGACCCACGAGGCTTGGCCCCTCGCGAGGGTCTTGAGCTTGAGCTGATGAAGTTGGGCTACGCTGCGCCCCCACTTGAGCCACGCCGCAGGCCGCAGGCAGGCATGTCTGGGGACCCCCGTTCCCAGAATGGCGACAGTAGCCCCCGGGCCCAAGGCGCGCCCGGACTTGGCTTGGCAGAGAAGCGAAGGGGCAAGTGCGAAGTGCCGCGGGCCCCAACAGCCTGCGGCCTTGGGCGTCGCGTGGCGGTTGATTGGACATGGGCGCCTCCGCTTCTGCACGATGCCTCGTTATGCGCCCGGCTAGCCGGACCCGTGGTTGCACACAACTATTCGCCTTTCACCGCCCGCGCGCTTCCTGCTCTTCCTCCTTCCTTGAGCTTCAACCTCTGCCTCCAATCCAACTCGAACTCTCTCCCCCTTCCTACTGTCATGGCGCCGAAGAAGGAAAAGGGGAAGGAGCCCGCGTCTTCGTCTCGCTCCCCTCCGGCGGTGGCCCCCGCCGTTGCCCAGTCCATCAAACTCAACCCCGAGGCCTTGCGCAAGGTCCACTCTGCTCTTTCCACCATCTTCAACGAGTGCGGCCGGACCACGGCCTAGCCTGCGTCCCATGCTTCCTTTGATAGGGTCGTCACGGAGGTCCGGTTCTTCGCTGACGCCTTGTGGGCGGGTCTGGTTCCCCCTTTCTCTGCTTTCTTCAATGTGGTTCTCTCACAATATCAGATCCACATGATGCACCTCGGGCCTGAGTCCATTACCCTCCTGGCTGTCTTTCCTTTTGTTTACGAGGCAATGGTGGGCATTCCTCCTTCCGTTGCTCTGCTGTGCCACTTCTTCTCTTTGCGCTTGAGCGACCCCACCTAATGCTCGGGGTGTGTGAGCTTCCTTGACGTGCTAGAGACGGCTGCTTCTGGGATCGACTTCAGCCTTCCTCCCTCTGAGGCCAAGTTTAGAGAGCGTGTGACGCCCCCGATTCAATCGTACACTAATCATGCACACAAACGTGTATGACCAGGGACTCACGGGAAGATATCACAACACAACTCTAAAACATAAATAAGTCATACAAGCATCATAATACAAGCCAGGGGCCTCGAGGGCTTGAATACAAGTGCTCGATCATAGAAGAGTCAGCGGAAGCAACAATATCTGAGTACAGACATAAGTTAAACAAGTTTGCCTTAAGAAGGCTAGCACAAACTGGGATACAGATCGAAAGAGGCGCAGGCCTCCTGGCTGGGATCCTCCTAAACTACTCATGTTGTCGTCAGCGGCCTGCACGTAGTAGTAAGCACCCTGGTGTAGTAGGAGTCGTCATCGACGGTGGCATCTGGCTCCTGGGATCCAGCATCTAGTTGCGATAACCAGGTAGAAAAGAAAGGGGGGAAAAGGGAGAGAAAAGCAACCGTGAGTACACATCCAAAGTACTCGCAAGCAAGGATCTACACTACATATGCATGGGTATATGTGTAAAGAGGCAATATCGGCGGACTGAACTGCAGAATGACAGAATAAGTGGGGGATAGCTAGTCCTATCGAAGACTACGCTTCTGGCAGCCTCCATCTTGCAGCATGTAGAAGAGAGTAGATTGATGTAACGCCCCGGATTCGATGCGCCAGGTGTCCGCCAGTTATTCGCTGTCGTTACCATGTCATTTGCTTGCGTGTTGCATTTTATCATGTCATCATGTGCATCTCATTTCGCATACGTGTTCGTCTCATGCATCCGAGCATTTTCCCCGTTGTCCGTTTTGCAATCCGGCACTCCTATGCCCTCCGGCGTCCCCCTTTTGCCTCTTTTCATGTGCGGGTGTTAAACATTCTCGGAATGGACCGTGATTTGCCAAGCGGCCTTGGTACACCACCGGTAGACCGCCTGTCAAGTTTCGTGCCATTTGGAGTCCGTTTGATACTCCAACGGTTAACAGGGGTACCGTGAAAGCCTCTTTTGTCTTGCAGCCCAACACCCCTTCAAAGTGGCCCAAAACCCATCCAAACCCCCTCCATGCTCTTGGTCGTTCGATCACGATCGTGTGGGCGAAAACCGCACCCCATTTGGACTCTCCTAACTCCCTCTACCTATTTATATGCCCTCTCGCCCGAAATTCACGGACGAAACCCTAGCCTTCTTCCTCCTCCCACCGACGGACATGTCCACCCGCCGGCCGGACATGTCCGTCCGCCCTCGCGCCCAATCCAGGCCTGCCGCGTGGCCTCCCGCGCCGTCCCCGCCGCCGCGGCCTGCCGGGCCCAGGCGCAGCCCGCCCAGGCCCGCGCGCGCCGCCCCGCGCCCCGCGCGCCCCCGCCGCCTTGCGCCTCCCGCCGGCGACCTCGCCTCGCCGCTGGCGAGCTCCGCGCCCGCCTCGCCTCCCGCTGTAGGTCCCCGCGGCCCAGATCGGCTGCCGCCGCCCGGATCCCCCGCGCTGGCGCCCTCTGCCGCCGCCGCCCGAGGCTCCCCCGCCTCCTGTCGCCGCCCCGCCGCCCTCCGCCGCGCCGCCATGCGCCCCGGCACTCGCCGCCGCCTCCGCCGCCTCGGATCTCGCCGCCCGGCCGGCCCCTCGCCGCCCCTCGCCAACGCCGCCTCCCGTCGCCCTCGCCTCCAAGTCCAGCCGTCGCCCTCGCCGGAGCTCTCGCCGGAGCCGCCGGACCCGTCGCCCCGGATCGACACGAGATCCACCAGGAGCCCATCCAAACGCCTGCGCCCGATCCGGATCTCTCCGTCCCGCATGACCGCGTCCAGTTTCGGAGGTTGAAATTTCCACCAAGTACCTGAGATTTTGACATTATCATGCCATGTTCAACGCATCATAACTTGCTGCATGCTGCTCCGTTTTGTGCGTGTAATATGTCGTATTGTTCGTTGTGAGATTCTCTTCATTTCGTTCCATTGCATCTTGTTCATTTGAGTCCATCTTGATGCCTGAATCATTGTTGCAAGAGTGCTATATGATGTTAATCTGCTGAAACTGTTATAACTTGATGATTTGTCATTTTTGCCATGTTTGATGTGTGCATCCTATGAGGTTGATGTCTGCATGAGTTTTGATCTATGTCATGCCATCTTTACAGTGGTGCCATCCATGCATTTTTGTGGGTCTTGTACTGAGTGTATCGAGCTCGTGAAGTAGGGTACTTGCTGTTGCTGTTTTGCTAGGCTGATTCTGTTATATTTTGATGCTATGTAAACCTGCTGCTACAAGTCATTCCATGCATAATCTGGAGATGTTCACTAAGGATGTTTTGTTATACATGTCATGCTCTATCCATTCATGCCCCTGGTTGCATTTATAGCTTTCTGTAGAGTGTTCATATCATGCTCCAAAGTTGCTAAATAATGTTGCTGTCAGCCTGTTAACATTAAGTTCAGTTTTGCCATGAGCTTTGCTAGTGATCCATGTTTTCTATGAACTTGTTCTTGCCATGCCTAGCTTCTCAAACATGTCATCTTGCTGTTGGTTGCCTTGCCATGCCATTTATTGCTCTGTATTGAGTGGTTCAAGATCACCAACATGCCTACTTATGGTTGTTCCTGCCATGTCTGAATCTGTCATATAACTTGCCATGTTTACATGGGTGCCATCATATTTTCTGTGCCTTTTTGGCTCATGGTCAGTAAGGGACATTTGTCCTATGAGTTTAGTAGCTTCATGCCATGCCTTTGCGTGCCATGTTAAGTTCCTGTAGCATGTTGTTTGATAGCTCTAAACATTGCAACCTGATGTTATTTCCTCATATGTCTGAAACTGTTATTATTTGCAATCTTGCCATGTCCTTTTGAGCATGTTCTAGTTTTTTCTAGAGTTAGCTCAGTATTCATGTTTTGTCATGCTTTACCTATACTTCATGTCCATGCCTTTTGTTTTCATATTGTGGTGCTGTAGCATGTTGTTCTGATGCTTGCAATATGCCTAGTTGCTGTTTTGGACAGATTGTTGTTGTGTCTTGTATAGAGTGTATGTGTTGAACTGTTGTTCCGTTTTGAGTGTGCTCTATATGAAACTTGCTTGATTTTGCATGTAGTTTCATATTACCATGTTGCATCCTTGCTTTGAGGTGTTTGCTTGATGTTTGGGTGCATTTTGCATCAATGCCATGTTTAACTTGTTTTGCTCATATCTTCTAGGCCGTAGCTCCGAACTAAATGAACTCTATATGTAACTTGACTAGAATTTCATGTAGATCCTCTTGGTGCTCTTTAACTTGCTGTTTAACAACTTCAACTTAAGGTTTATTCAGTTCTGGACCAATTTCTAAATTTACATATGAGGACTTACCGGAATTGTTATATGTTGTTTCCGGCCTCATTTAAACTTGCCTTGATGTGTTGTTCTTGTTTGCATCATCTCTTGCCATGAGTAGCCTCATCTAGCTTTCTCATGCATCATGCTTGGTTGTGCATCATGTCTTGTCTATGTGTGGTGTGTTTACCATGTTGTGTGCTTCTTCTTGATAGTTCCCATTTCGTTGCGATCGTGAGGATGCGTTCATCTACGCTTGGTTCGTCTTCGTGGCTTCATCTTCTTCATGGACTCGTTCTTCTTCCTAGCGGGATTTCAGGCAAGATGACCGCTACCCTGGATCTCACTACTATCATTGCTATGCTAGTTGCTTCGTTCTATTACTTTGCTGCGCTACCTATCTTTTGCTCTTCAAGCCTCCCCAATTTGCCATGTTAGCCTCTAACCTTTTGCACCCTTCCTAGCAAACCGTTGCTTGGCTATGTTACCGCTTTGCTCAGCCCCTCTTATAGCGTTGTTAGTTGCAGGTGAAGTTGAAGATTGCTCCATGGTGGACAGGGTTATGTTGGGATATCACAATATCTCTTATATTATTAATGCATCTATATACTTGGTAAAGGGTGGAAGGCTCGGCCTTATGCCTGGTGTTTTGTTCCACTCTTGCCGCCCTAGTTTTCGTCATACCGGTGTTATGTTCCCGGATTTTTGCGTTCCTTACGCGGTCGGGTGATTTATGGGACCCCCTTGACAGTTCGCTTTGAATAAAACTCCTCCAGCAAGGCCCAACCTTGGTTTTACCATTTGCCTCACCACCACCTACTTTTCCCTTGGGAGTAATTAACCCAAGGGTCATCTTTATTATAGCCCCCCCGGGCCAGTGCTTCTCTAAGTGTTGGTCCGAACTAGAGCCCTTTGCAGCGCCCCCTCAGGGAAACTTGAGGTCTGGTTTTAGTTGTATGGATTGCTCATCCGGTGTTGCCCTGATAATGAGATATGTGCAGCTCCTATCAGGATTGTCGGCGCATCGGGCGGTCTTGCTGGTCTTGTTTTACCATTGTCGAAATGTCTTGTAAACCGGGATTCCGAGACTGATCGGGTCTTCATGGGAGAAGGTATATCCTTCGTTGATAGCGAGAGCTTATCATGGGCTAAGTTGGGACACCCCTGCAGGGTATAAAGTTTCGAGAGCCGTGCCCGCAGTTATGTGGCAGATGGGAATTTGTTAATGTCCGGTTGTAGATAACTTGACACCAGATCTGAATTAAAATGCATCAACCGCGTGTGTAGCCGTGATGGTCTCTTCTCGGCGGAGTCCGGGAAGTGAACACGGTCTTTGGGTTATGTTTGACGTAAGTAGGATTTCAGGATCACTTCTTGATCATTACTAGTTGACGACCGTTCCTTTGTTTCTCTTCTCGCTCTCATTTGCGTATGTTAGCCACCATATATTCTTAGTCGCTGCTGCAACCTCACCACTTTACCCCTTCCTTTCCCATTTAGCTTTGCTAGTCTTGATACCCATGGTAATGGGATTGCTGAGTCCTCTTGGCTCACAGATTACTACAACAACAGTTGCAAGTACAGGTTATGCGATGATCATGACGCGAGAGCGATGTTTGCTTGTTTTGGAGTTCTTCTTCTGCTTCTTCTTCGATCAGGGGATAGGTTCCAGGTCGGCAGCCTGGGCTAGCAGGGTGGATGTCGTTTGAGTTTCCGTTTGTGTTTCATCCGTAGCCGGATGGTGCTCTTATGTAAGATGATGTTGTATTCGTGTGGCATTGTATGCCTTTTGTATGTATCCCCATCTATTATGTAACATTGATGTAATGATATCCACCTTGCAAAAGCGTCTTCAAGATGCGCTTCTATCCTTGGTGGGACCTTCGAGTTCCTTTAGGATAGGGTCGCATCTTGGGCGTGACAATTGAAGTCCTCCAAGTAGCATCGCATAGCATAATCCTACCAGGCGATCCTCCCCTCATCGCCCTATGGAAAAGCGATCACCGGGATGTCTGTGGAACTTGTCTGGGTGTGTTTTATTAAGTATCCAGTTCTAGTTGTCATAAGGTCAAGGTACAACTCCGGGTCGTCCTTTTACCGAGGGACACAGCTATTTGAATAGATAAACTTCCCTATAGGGATGCACCACATAACCCAACACGCTCGATCCCATTTGGCCGCACACACTTTCCTGGGTCATGCCCGGCCTCGGAAGATCAACACGTCGCAACCCCACCTAGGCACAACAGAGTGGTCAGCACGTCGGTCTAAATCCTATGCGCGCAGGGGTCTGGGCCCATCGCCCATTGCACACCTGCATGTTGCGTGGGCGGCCGGAAGCAGACCTAGCAACCTCCATTACAAAGGAAGTTGCATTAATGTAGTCCAACCCGGCGCGTGCCGCTCAGTCGCTGACGTCACGAAGGCTTCGGCTGGTACCACGACGTCGAGTGCCCATATCTTTCCCGCGTAGTTGGTTAGTGCGTATAGGCCAGTGGCCAGACTCAGATCAAATACGAATATCTCGTTAAGCATGTTATTATGAAGTAATCGAAGACGCCGACCAGGGCCAGGCCCACCTCTAGCATAGGTGGTCTTAACCTGCCCTGTCGCTACACCACAAAGTAACAGTCGGGGGCCGTCGGGAACCTAGGCCCACCTCTACCGGGATGGAGCCACCTGTCCTTCCAGCCCCCACATCGGAATCACCTGCGGGTACTCAACGAGCTGACCCGACTTTAGTCACCATCTGTATAGTATGTATGTATGTATAGTATATACCCGTGATCACCTCCCGAGTGATCACAGCCTGATAGTATAGCAAGGCAGACTGACAAGAATGTAGGGCCAATGAGGATAAACTAGCATCCTATACTAGGCATTTAGGATTGTGGGTAAGGTACCAATGAATGTAGCAACAATGACAGGCTATGCATCAGAATAGGACTAATCGAAACAGTAACATGCTACACTACTCTAATGCAAGCAGTAGAGGGTAGAATAGGCGATATCTGGTGATCAAAGGGGGGGGGGCTTTCCTGGTTGCTTTGGCAAGAAGGACGAGTCATCAACACCGTAGTCGAACTGGGGGTCGCCGGCAGTCTCGGGGTCTACCGGAAAGAAGTAACAGAGAGGGAACACAATAAATAACAGAGCAATCAAAGCATCACAAAGCGTAACAAGGCAATACGCGGTGTTCGGTGTGCCCTAACGCGGTAGTAGGTGATATCGGCGAAAGGGGGAAACATCCGGGAAACTATCCCCGGTGTTTCGCATTTTCGGACAGATGAACAGGAGGTGAAAAGTTGCAGGTTCACTATGCTAGGGACGCGTGGCGGACGAATGGGCTGCGTATCTGGATTCGTCTCATCGTTTTGAGCAACTTTCATGTAGAAATCATTTTCATCTAAGCTACGGTTTATTTTCTATATATTCCTAAAGTTTTAATCATTTTCTGAATTTATTTATCTATTTAATTCTAACATTATCCATAATAGTGTATGCTGACGTAATCATGATGTCAACATGACGTCAGCAGTCAGCAAGGTGTTGACTGGGTCAAACTGACATGTGGGGGCCGCATGTCATTGACTGAATAGGCTAATTAGGGTTTAATTTAGGTTAACTAGTGATTAGGTTAACTTAATCAGGATTAGTTGAGCTAATTAATTAATTAATTGCCGCCTTACTTTCCGTCATACCGGCGTTATGTTCCTTGATTTTGCATTCCTTACGCGACCGGGTGTATGGGTAACCCTTGACAGTTCGCTTTGAATAAAACTCCTCCAGCAAGGCCCAACCTTGGTTTTAACATTTGCCACCTAAGCCTTTTTCCCTTGGGTTCTGCAGACTCAAGGGTCATCCTTATTTTAACCCCCCCGAGCTAGTGCTCCTCTGAGTGTTGGTCCAAACTAGAGCCCTTTGCAGCGCACCCTCAGGGAAACTTGAGGTCTGGTTTTAGTTGTACGGATTGCTCATCCGTTGTGCCCTGAGAACGAGATATGTGCAGCTCCTATCGGGATTTTTCGGCACAGTCGGGTGGTCTTGCTGGTCTTGTTTTACCATTGTCGAATTGTCTTGTAACTGGGATTCCGAGACTGGTCGGGTCTTCCCGGGAGAAGGAATATCCTTCGTTGGTCGTGAGAGCTTATAATGGGCTAAGTTGGGACACCCCTGCAGGGTATAAACTTTCGAGAGCCATGCCCGCGGTTATGTGGGAGATGGGAATTTGTTAATATCCGGTTGTTGAGAACTTGACACTTGACTTAATTAAAACGCATCAACCGCATGTGTAGCCATGATGGTCTCTTTTCGGCAGAGTCCGGGAAGTGAACACGGTCTTTTTGTTATGATTGTGCGTAAGCAGTTTCAGGATCACTTCTTGATCACTTCTAGCTTCTCGATCGTTCTGTTGCTTCTTTTCTCGCTCTTATTTGCGTATGTTAGCCACCATATTTTCTTAGTGCTTGCTGCAACTCCACCTCATTACCACTTCCTACCCATAAGTTTAAATAGTCTTGATCTCACAGGTTTTGAGATTGCCGAGACCTCGTGGTTCACCAGATACTATCACAACAGTTGCAAGTGCCAATGATACCAGTGTAGGTGATGCAACCGAGCTCAGATGGGACCTCAACGAAGATCTTGGTCGTTGCTATGTTTCGTTTCATGTTGATCAGTAGTGGAGCCCTGTTGGGACGATCAGGTATCTAGCAGTTGGGTTATCTTCTTTTCTTTTGGCTTCGTCCGTAGTCGGACTATGTGTGTACTTTGAATGATGTATGAACTATATGATCTTTGTGTGAAGTGGCGATTGTAATCCGATTCTATTTATCCCTTTCTTGTTCATTACATGGGATTGTGTGAAGATGACCCCTCTTGCGACAAAACCACAACGCGATTATGCCTCTTAAGTCGTGCCTCGACACGTGGGAGATATAGCCGCATCGTGGGCGTTACACCAGGGCTCCTCATCGTCATCACTATGTGGCCCCTTTTCCTTGTTTTCGGCATTCGACTTGCCGGCCTGTTTAAACACCCAGCATTCTCTGTTGGTATGGTTGGCTGGTTTATCGGGGCTGCCGTGAATTTGACATGAACGATCGAGTATACGGTCTAGACTGGACAGGCCCAGATTGTTTCTTTTGAATGGTTGTTTCCGCTGACCAGACTTAGAGTCACTGAATCCGGCATTGACGGTCATGTCTTTGGCGTTATCGTCATTATTGCGACGCTTGTGTCTGTTGCGTCGGGGCTTGCCCTTGCTATCTCTGGCATCTGAGGTGCCAGGATTTCTTGATGTGCTGTTGCTGTGAGCCAGCCAGCTATCCTTGGCCACACAAAAGCGGGTCATGAGGCTCGTGAGGGCTTCCATGCACTTCGGCTTCTCTTGGCCGAGGTGTCGGGCAAGCCACTCGTCACGAATGTTATGCTTAAAGGCCGCTAGGGTGTCGGCATTCAGACAGTCGACAATTTGGTTCTTTTTAGTTAGGAACCAAGTCATGAATTTCCTGGCTGACTCTCCAGGCTGTTGGGTTATGTGACTTAAATCATCAGCATCTGGTGGTCGCACATAAGTGCCCTGGAAGTTATTAGGAATGCGTCTTCCAGATTCTCCCAACTTCCAATGGAGTTTGCCGGCAAACTATTCAGCCAATGCTGAGCCGGTCCCTTGAGTTTTAGTGGGAGGTACTTGATGGCATGTAGATCATCGTCGTGGGCCATGTGAATGTGGAGAAGGAAATCTTCTATCCATACCGAGGTGTCTGTAGTCCCATCATAGGGCTCGATATTCACAGGTTTAAACCCTTCTGGGAATTCATGCTCCATTACTTCATTAGTGAAGAATAGGGGGTGTGCGGCGCCTCTGTGCCGGGCTATATCACGACGCAATTCAAATGAGCTTGGTCTGTTGTATTCGGCCCGGCCGGATTTGTATTTAGTATATCCGGTGTGGCGGTCATCGTCACGCATTGGGGCGCGCCCCCATGATCCGTAGATCGATCTTGACTGTCCGGCTTTGTTTTCCCATTCGTCTCGCAGGTCATGCATGTAGCCTCGGGCCTTCGTGTTTTTGTTTGTTTAGCGACGGGGTGCGGACTGGTGTTCGGGCTGATACGCCGCTTTGTCTCGGCCAAGAGGTGGCCGGTCAGCCACATCCTGCGCTGGTAGTGTAGGCTCTAGTGCCTCCTCCTCGAATTGAGGTAACAACCTGTGCTTTGGGTAACTTTTGGTTGGGTGCTCGAGTCCGTATTCCTCGGCTGCCAGGACCTCAGTCCATCTAATAGTTAGCAGATCTTGATTAGCTTGAAGCTGCTACTGCTATTTCTTCATGCTTTTTGGAGTGGCTATAAGCTGGCGCTTGAGGCGTTCCTGCTCGACGGGATCCTCAGGCACGATGAATTCTTCGTCGTCGAGGCTCACCTCATCTTCGGAGAGGGGCATGTAATTGTCATTCCGAGTCTCCATCCATTGCCTGTTTATCAGGGCTAGCTTGCCCATCCTCTCGTCCGACTTGCTCAAAGCTTGGCTGGGCGGGATTGTTTTCGTCTTCGGCATCATCCGGAGTGCTATTGTCTGTTGTGCCAGTATTGCTATTTTTGCTATGACGGGGCTTAGAGCAGCGCCGCTGAGGCCGACGCTTAGATTGCTTCTCAAGGGGATTATCCTCCGTCGCCTCATTGCCATTGCTTTCTTTGGGTGTGTCCACCATATATATATCATACGATGAGGTGGCTGTCTAGCGCCCTTTGCGCGGTGGTTCCTGTTCTTCTCTGGCATCGCCGTCCATACCGTCGATGTCTTCGGGGTCGAAATCAAGCATGTTGGTTAAGTCGTCGACAGTGGCTATTAAGTGGGTGGTGGGTGGGGAACGAATTTCTTCATCGTCCGCTTCCCACTCAAGCCGAACATAGTTCGGCCAAGAGTCTCCTGACAGGGAGAGAGATTTTAATGAATTTAGCACGTCGCCCAAGGGCGAGTGCTGAAAGATATCCGCGGAGCTAAACTCCATGACTGGTGCCCAGTTAGGTCCGATGGGCACGGATGCACGCGGTTCGGAGCCCCTGGTCGGAGATGAGTCCGAGGGTCTGAAGACACAGATCTCCTTAGGAGTGGGATCTGTGTTCGGCTCTATCGCCGCTGAGTGTGCGGCCTCCGTGGCCGGGCCCATACACCCATCCTTGGATGGCACGATCTACTCTGGATTTATAGCCAGGGCAGCTGCAGGTGCCTTCTCCTGAACACCGTCCGATGGAAGATCTAAGCCATGCTCATCGTGACTGTACGGCGCACCTATCATGGGCTCGAATCCGTCGAAGATCAAGTCTCCGCGGATGTCGGCCGTGTAGTTCAGGCTTCCAAACCTGACCTGATGGCCGGGGGTGTAGCTATCGATCTGCTCTAGATGGCCAAGCGAGTTGGCCCGCAGTGCGAAGCCGCCGAATACGAAGATCTGTCCGGGGAGGGAAACCTCACCCTGGATCGCATCGTTGCGTATGATTGAAGAAGCCATCAAGCCTTACCATGACGACATAGTGGAACTGTCAATGAAAGCACCAATGTCGGTGTCAAAACCGGCGGATCTTGGGTAGGGGGTCCCGAACTGTGCGTCTAAGGCTAATGGTAACAGGAGTCGGGGGACACAATGTTTACCCAGGTTCAGGCCCTCTCTATGGAGGTTATACCGTACTTCCTACTTGATTGATCTTGATGATATGAGTATTACAAGAGTTGATCTACCATGAGATCGTAGAGGCTAAACCCTAGAAGCTAGCCTATGATTATGATTGTTCTTGTCCTACTGACTAAACCCTCCGGTTTATATAGACACCGGAGGGGGCTAGGGTTACACAGAGTCGGTTACAGAGAAGGAAATCTACACATCTGAATTGCCAAGCTTGCCTTCCACGCAAAGTAGAGTCCCACCCGGACACAAGACGAAGTCTTCAATCTTGTATCTTCATAGTCCTACAGTCCGGCACAAGCATATAGTCCGGCTGTCCGAGGACCCCCTAATCCAGGACTCCCTCAGGCACGCCCCCTCCCTCGTGGCCCCCTCGAGCATCGTCTCGTGTTGATTCCACTTCTCAAAATTCAGAAATATTCCAAAAAGATTCTCCGTCCATTTTTATCCCATTTGGACTCCGTTTGATATGGATTTTCTGTGAAACAAAAAACATGCAACAAACTGGAACTGGCACTGGGCACTGGATCAATATTTTAGTCCCAAAAATAGTATAAAAAGTTGCCAAAATTATATGAAAGTTGTATAATATTGGCATGGAACAATAAAAAATTATGGATACGACGGAGACGTATTAATATTGTATAAGAATTAACTGTTCAACTGTTGTTCTTTCAACATACTCTTTTTTTCAGACCTTAACTGTTTTCAATCTTCATGTGTACTTAGGCAGAACTACATGGATCAAAACATACAACCAATCGGTGGCGTAATAAGCACCAGGATTTTCTCAGTTCTCATGACATTCGCTTGAGGACAATAACGATGGAAGCATATGCATCCAACCAGGCAAACGGAAGCTTTGTCACATTCTTCCTGTTGAATGCGAGGTTACTATTGTTCATGCTGCTTAATTTTTACCACAAGAGATTTCTCACGGACGGACATGTTGAACAGCAAAAAAAGAAGTTTTAGGTGGACAAATGGGCTTCTAAACGTGCTCAGCTTCTATTTACAACAAGTTGCAGTCATCCTGAAATAAATTTTTTTGCACAGGATGTTGATTTTATGGATCAAACCATTCCATTTGTTTGTGACTGCAAAAAAGAGTGGTTGGTTTAGATGTTACTGCCATGTTCAATCTGGGTTTTGTCTAAAAAATTGATGAACAATTAATCATTGGATTTTTTGTACCATTTGTATGCTTGAGTTGCATGTTGTTGCCCCCGTACTCCCCTCCACCCGCCACTACACTGCCGCATCTTCCACGGCTACTGTTCGTTCCTGTCCGAGGCCTCGCCGTCGTTCTCCACCTTGGCTCGCTCGCTGTGCCCACCGCCGTCCGGCATTGTCAACATGGTCAACAACCAAGAGGAATCAGGAGATGACTGTACGTGGAGAGGCTGACAGTAGGGACCCACCAGGTTCATTGCATTTTGCAAGCAGGTGCCTCGTTATTACAAGCCAAAATAATACTTCCTCCTAATTGTTTGACAACTAGGTCCCACGCCATTGTCAATGTAGTCAATAAACGAGAAAATTACACAACGAGCGGATAACACCAGGGACCCAGCAGCTCACCCAGTTGTTTTTTAGTTTCAGAGATGGAGGTCAACTACGCGCTGTGTGGGGGCTATGGCCCGTCTAGCCCACGCTTACGCTTTTAGTAAGCACATGACGAGCCCAGTTGATATAGTTTTTCTTTCTGAAAATGGCTAGGCCAGTTCTTTTTGTTGGAGAATACCAAAACCGAGGCCTACTTGTTTTTCTCAGCCCTGTTGGGCTGCAAATCTTTCAAGACGAGGAGGGATGTAAGTAGTAAGAAATGGGCTTCCCTAGAAAATGGGCTATAAGTTGTAAGAAATGGGCTATAAATTTTTAAACCAAAGCCAACTAACAATTGCATTAAAATATCATTTTTTCAGGATTTCTCTACTCTCTACTCTTATAAAAACCAAAGCCAACTGGCAATTACATTAAAATATCATCTTTTCTCCCACAAGATAAACTACTCATACAAATGCAACTTCATGTTCCGTGCAACAAACGGGCATCTTGCTAGTTAAGATTCTAAATTTCATTCATTTTTTTGCGGAGAATGGTTTTCTGAATTTTATTTTGATATAATTTTTATAAATTTTTTAACGTGACTCAAAATTTCGTGATTAAAATAGTTCGGACCCCACCGAAATATGCAGAATTTCATTGAATTTTTTAGCAGTGCCCTGGATATACGGTATGTAATGCCAATAAAAAGAATATGGGCATCAAATATCCTTAAGAATTAGCAAATGGGCAGTAAATTATTGAAAATAATGGCTAATGGGCTGTATGCTATTTTCCACAGATTTGTATGCTGACTTCTGGGCCTACTAGGTTGACGATGACGCTGTCCTAATTTTTTTTGATGCGTACGCAAGGCTTTGTCAACTTAGTCAACACACAGCAGTGACTGTTGGATGTCCATCGAACGGCCGCCGTGCTTCTTCAATCTCTGATCTTCCTGCTCCAGCCGCCCAAACCAGCGCCAGTGGGACTGCCTGCTCCCTCCTCCTGTGGCTGGCTGTGCTGCCGCCAGGCCAGCCCTCTAACCACCCACACATCCTGGTAGTTTCTGGCGACGTCAGCCTCACCCCGCAGTCGACGAGTCAGCGCTCGTACTCCCCTCAGCGTGGGCATCCGCTGTAGTGGCTTCGCCAGCTCCGGGTGGTTCCCTTCCAGGGCCTCGCCCTTGTCCACCGCGTTTGTGCTCTCGGCGTGGCGAGGTCACCATGGTCAACAAACAACAGCCATTGGAAGAGGCTGACAGTAGGGGCCCACACAAGAAAATGCCTCCTTATTACGCGCAAAATAATGATTCCTCCACCTGACAGCTGGGACCCACCTGAAGGGCCTCTGTATTTCGCAAAAAAAACATTCCCCCCGCTGTCAGCTCGGACCCACCGAAAGTGCCTCCTTATTACGCACAAAAATATGAATACTCCCCCTGCTAGCTGGGACCCACCTTGGTGGGAGACTGACTTGTGGGCCTACTAAGTTGACGGGGACGGAAGGCTTTGTCAACTTAGTCAATATGAACGATTCTAGCTCCAGTGACCGTACGATGTCCATCCAACAGCCGTAGTGCTTCTTCAACATCTAGTATTCTTGCTCCAGTCGCCCAAAGCAGCGCCGGTCGTGCCGTATGCTCCTGCCTCCCGTGGCCGGCTGTGCTGCCGTGGAGGCCTCACCGCCCCCTACTATTCCCATCGCTGTCCAGACCCTGCGGTGACGGCAGCCTCACACCGCAGCTGAACCAGTGAACCCTCGTACTCCTCTCTGCGCGGGCTTCCACTTCCGCGTCTTCCCCAGCTCCGCGTCGTCCCCTTCCTAGGCCTCGCCGTCGTCCACCGCCCTGGTGCTCTTGGCGCGGCGTGGTCAATGTGGTCAAGGAACGACTTCAATCGGAAAAGTACTGTACGTTGATAGGCTGACAGCTGGGTCCACGACAGCCACAAGGAATTGGCTCCTTATTACGCGCAAAATAATTATTCCTCCACCTGGTAGTACGGACCCACCGGACGGGCCACCGTATTTCGTGAAAAAAATGTTTCCCCCCTGACTGCTGGGACCCACCAGCTACATCTTCGCACACAAGGAAATGCGTCCAGGCAAAAAAAAAGATTCGCCCCCGGACTGCTGGGACCCACCAGCTACATCTTCGCACGCAAGGAAGTGCCTGACAGTCGGGACCCACCTGGTCGAAGCGTACATAGCGTTGTCATTCTGGTCGCGAGCATGTACGTACATAATGGTCGATGTAGAGGCACGCACGTGTCGTAGTAGAGGCGCGCACATAGCATGTACACGTATGTACATCGGCCAGTGTGCAAGAAAGAAAATACAGCCACATACGTACATATGGGCGGGGTCTCGAATGCCTACTTGCGCATACGTACTACCAGGGCTCGTGTACATGGCTGGGTCGGAACGGAGAAACAACATCGTCGTTGTGTTCATGGGGAGCCAACCGGCTGGGTTAGAACGGAATGCGTCGTTGTGTTCATCAGGAGGGCTTGGATGGAACAGCCGATGGAAACGAGGCCTGGCATACTGCACAACAGAGGAAACGGCCTTGTGTTCGACCGGCCATGTTCGAAATGGGATCCTGTTCATTGGAAGGGGTCTGGCGTACCGCAAAACGAAGGAAACGGACTTCTGTTGGACCTCCTACGGTCGAAATGGGGTCCTGTTGATCGGGAAGGGTGTGGCATACCGCAAAACGGAGGAAACGGACTTGCATTGGAAGGCTACGATCGAAAGGGGGTTCTGTTCATCGAGAGGGGTGTGGCGTACCGCAAAACGGGACTCCACGGGATACTATTCATCTCCACCGTCGACCTCCTCCAGCCTCCACGTGCAACTGTTCATCCACCGTCGACCTCATCCATCCTCCACCTGCGACTGTTCATCCACGGGCTCCTGTTCATCCAGCGTCCACCGCGCGCTACTCCACCGGCTACTGTTCAGACAGCCCTCTCCACGGGCTCCTGTTCAACCACCCCTCCATGAGCTACTGTTCATCCAGCTCTCCACCGGCTACTGTTCAACCAGCCCTCCACCGGGTCGTCCTATTCATCCAACCATCCACGGGGTCCTGTTCATCTAGCCCCAACCGGCTCGATCGATCGGGGTCCTGTTCATCCAAAGGCAACACCACGGGGTCCTGTTCATCCACCCCCATCGGGAACTGTTCATCCAAACCCCCCCATCAATGCTCATTGTTCATCCAAACCCCCCCAGCAACGCTCACTATTCATCAGGAGGCAGCATCGATCGGCTTCTGTTAGCAGCAGTTGTCGGTGTCAAAACCGGCGGATCCCGGATAGGGGGTCCCGATCTGTGTGTCTTAGGCTGATGGTAACAGGAGTCAAGGGACACAATGTTTACCCAGGTTCGGGCCCTCTCGATGGAGGTAAACCCTACTTCCTGCTTGATTGATATTGATGATATGAGTATTACAAGAGTAGATCTACCACGAGATCGTAGAGGCTAAACCCTAGAAGCTAGCCTATGATGATTATGATTATGATCGTCCTTCTAAGTACCAACCTCTCCGGTTTATATAGACACCGGAGAGGGCTAGGGTTTACATGGATTCGGTTACAAAGAAGGAAATATAAAATCCGAATCGCCAAGCTTGCCTTCCATGCAAAGGAAAGTCCTATCCGGACACGGGACGGAGTCTTGAGTCTTGTATCTTCACGCTCCAACAGTCCGGACAACGCATATAGTCCGGCTGTCCGGATACCCCCTAATCCAGGACTCCCGCAGTAGCCCCTGAACCAGGCTTCAATGACGATGAGTCAGACGCGCAGTTTTGTCTTCGGCATTGCAAGGCGGGTTCCATCTCCGAATACTCCAAAGTACCTGTTACGATGAATAGTGTCCGGCTTCCCATCAATGTTGTACTCCTCGGCTTCTGTGCCTCAATAATGACCATCTCCATGTGTCATGTGAATGCGAGGAGCCGAGGCATTTTTGCATTTGCCACCCCCGGTCCGGCAGGTTAACCGTCTGTATGAAGAGACGGGGATTCTTAGATCCAAACCTCACCCTCTCCCCTCGAGCAAGCATCCAACAGGGTGCTCCGGAAAAACCATTCCAACATGGCCGGTCGGCGCAGCTCTTCTTCTCGCTCCCCTCGCTCCAAGCTGGGTGACTGGGAAGGGAGTTCAGTTCCCCACAACCGTTTAATAGAGTTACAGATCCAAGGGTTTCTCCCACCGGCGTTTATGGTTCCCGTCCGAGCCGGAATAGCCACCTATAATGGCGGGGAGCAAGCGGAGGGATCTCCTAAACCGTCCCTAGAGGAGCGAATATGCCTCATCCCGCATCTGCTAAGGGGCGTCGGGTTTCCTATCCACCCGTTTCTTCGCGGGCTCCTGGAGTTCTACGGCCTCCAGTTGCAGAACTTCACCCCTGCCTCCGTGCTGCATATAGCAGGATACGTTGCCCTTTGTGAGCTATTTCTAGGCTGCGAGGCTCACTTTGGGTTATGGAATAAGTTGTTATGCCTTGTCCCTCGCAACCAGGGGGAGTCCCCATGTCAAGTGGGCGGAGCCAAAGTATGGCGCATCGCCGAGACCGGATACCTATCCGGTACTCCCAAGAAGGCACCAGAGAACTAGCCATCGGAGTGGTTTTATGTCGACGATGTTCCCCTTTCGGATCCAATCCGGACAGGTCTCCCCAAGTTCAGTAACGCCCCACTGAAGGCACGTCGAAGCTGGCGCCCTCGGAGCCCCTGTCGGTGTCAAAACCAGCGGATCTCGGGTAGGGGGTCCCGAACTGTGCGTCTAGGCGGATGGTAACAGGAGACAAGGGACACGATGTTTTTACCCAGGTTCGGGCCCTCTCGGTGGAGGTAAAACCCTACTCCTGCTTGATTAATATTGATGATATGGGTAGTACAAGAGTAGATCTACCACGAGATCAATGAGGCTAAACCCTAGAAGCTAGCCTATGGTATGATTGTTGTTCATCCTACGGAGTAAAACCCTCCGGTTTATATAGACAACGGAGAGGGCTAGGGTTACACAGAGTCGGTTACAATGGTAGGAGATCTACATATCCGTATTGCCAAGCTTGCCTTCCACGCCAAGGAAAGTCCCATCCGGACACGGGACGGAGTCTTCAATGTTGTATCTTCATAGTCTTGGAGTCCGACCAAAGATGATAGTTCGGCTATCTGGACACCCCCTAGTCCAGGACTCCCTCAGTAGCCCCCGAACCAGGCTTCAATGACGATGAGTCCGGCACGTAGATTGTCTTCGGCATTGCGAGGCCGGTTCTTCTCCAAATTCCATGTACCTATCGAATAGTGTCTGGCTTCTTATAAATGCTGCGCTCGTTGGCTTCCATGCCCAATAATGGCCATCTTCCACGTGTCGAACGAATGCGAAAAGCCAGGGTATTTTTACACTTTCCCCCCTAGCTGCGCAAATGAGCCACCTATAAAAGGGATGGGGATCTAGATCCGAATCACACTATCCTCCCTCCGCGAGCATTCATCGGAGCGCCTCTGACAAAAAATCCATTCCGTCATGGAGAGTCGATGCGGCTCCTCCTCTCGCGCTCCCAGCCCTCAGCCTGGAGATTGGGAGAGATGCTCGGTCCCGCACAGCGAGCTAGCGACGCTTCAAACCAAGGGATTTCTTCCCCCGGCCTTCATGGTCCCAGTTCGAGCTGGACTCGCCACCTACAAGGGCGGAAAGCATCCCCAATCCCTCCAAAGGAGAGCGGGTATGCTTTGTCTCTTATCTAATAAGAGGACTTGGATTTCCAATACATCCGTTTCTCCGGGGGCTCCTGGAGTTCTATGGCCTCCAGCTGCACCACCTTATGCCTGCCTCCATTCTGCACATCGCGGGCTTCGTGGCCCTTTGGGAGCTGTTCTTGGGCGTCGAGGCTCATTTTGCGCTGTGGAAGAGATTATTCTGTCTTGTACCCCGTTCTCATGAGGGGTCAATATATCAAGTGGGCGGAGCCGAACTATGGCGCATCGCCGGGACCGGATATCTATCCGGTACCCCGAAGAAGGCGTCCGAAGACTGGCCTTCGGAATGGTTTTATATAAAGGATGCCCCGCTACCAGACCCAGTTCGGATCGGCCTCCCGGAGTTCAGTAATGCCCCTCTGAAGAAACGCCTAAGTTGGCGTCCGCGGAGCCCTCAATGGGAGAATGACAGGGACGTCCTTTACCTGATGGGCCGAATAAGATTATTGGCTCATTCCTGATTGACCATGATCGGAGTCATGGCCACATGCATTATGCAGGGGGTGCAGCCGCTCCAGTATAGGGGCCACCCCATGTGGGATTTCAACGGGGAGGATGATGCCACCCGCCACAGCCGTAAGGGGCCAGGATCGGTCGCCGATCTGGTGAAGATTTTGTCCGGCCTGTACAAAGGAGAGAAGGAGGATTTTCTCCGTGTTAGTCCACTGAGCGGATTTTCTATGAACAATCCTCGAAGCTAGGTAAGCGAACACTTCTTTTTTGCCTATCCGATCCCCATTCCCATGGTTAAGTATCTCATTTTGTGATTTTGACGCAGGAACTACGCCGGGCTGTAGAGGATATACACAACCCGCCTCCACAACCCGAGGATCCAGAACGGTCCCTCGATCCGGCCTCCGAAGAGGATCCGGATATAAAGGTGGAGCTGATCGATGGGGTGTTCCACCAACTTAGTATCGACAATGCTTTGGTCGCCATTATGGCTGACTACCCCGGAATATTTCCAGCTTCCCAGGTAACTGTGACCGAAGTCTTGATACCATGATCCATCCATGATTATTTCTGATCACCGCATACCAATGGCGTTCCGCGGGAGGTGCCTTTAAGGCGGGAAGCCGAGCCCGCGGCGGCTATCCAACAAGGGGCAGCTCGGCCCAGTAGGCGGAAAAGAAGTGCGGTGCGTATCGAGATGTCGCCGCAATGGTATGGCGCGCCACAGTGTTTCAAGGAAATATTCCTAGAAGGCATACTAACGTCCGTGACCTTTTCAGGAAAAAGAGCGCTCGCCGGACTGTGTCCGGAGAGGTTGGCAATCGAGCCTCCGCCAGCCAGGCTCCAATGCCAGGTCCGGAGGGGGAGGCTAACACAAGGCGCGCGTTGGATGCTCCTCCAATAGAGGATGCCGACAGGTTGTCCGCCACCCGATCTGAGGTGGAGAGCGCATGAATCACAGGTGCTGCCGGACAGTTCTTCGTGACGCGTGTTTCTCCCCAGAGGCATTGAATGCCTTTAATTCGGGAGATGCGCACCTCCGTGCCACTCAAGATGGTCTAGCCAGAGCCACGGAGCAGTATGTGAAAGACATACGGGTGAGGAATTTTGACAGTTATATATGCCAGTAGCCCCCGAGACTTAAAATAGTTAGAATAACTGATTTAAGGATCATTTGGTATGCAGGATCTTACAGAAAAGAATACCCAACTGTTCCAGGAGATTCAAGAGTGCAAGGCCCAACTTGAGGCCACGCTAGCCGCGGCAGGGGAAGCCACAGAGACCCCCTCTGGTAATATATGCTTCTAAAGAGAAGTAATTTGCTAAATGCGGCGTGTGTATAAGTCTGACAATAATTTTGCAGATGGCGCCGGACTAGAACCGGACAAGCAACAGCTCGTGCGCTGGTTAAAAGCCGGCGAGAAAGTGCTTACAAGGGTGCGGCAAGTGAAAAATAACCTCCAAGATGCCAACACCCAGCTGGGCGAGGAACTGAAAGATGTTCGAGCCCAGCTGTCTGACTCCGTTAAGGAGAATCGGCGGCTTCGTCGCGGCATTTATAGTAAGTGCTTGAGCGAACCTTAAAAAAAAGAGTTCGGCGAGGAAGTCGACTAACAGAAATATGTCTGTAGGTATGCTCACAGGTTGTCCTGCGGAGGAAATGCCCGGTTCAACGGGTGACCTTCTTCCCGAGCTGCTGCAACTACACGAACGAGTTCAGCAGGCGATGAGAGGCGTCGCCCAGGCCTTGTGGCCATCCATCTCCCTACCCGAAGGCCTTGGAGAGCTTGCAGAGAAGCTTCAGGGAGCATGGCGGCGCTTCCGGCTATGGAAGATATCGGCCTGCCGTCATGGCGCTAGGGAGGCCTAGGCCATGGTGAAGACGCGGTACATGAAGGCTGACCCAAACCACATGGCCGTGGTCAGACCTGTGGGGCCCGATGGGAAGGAGATCCCTGTGAGCTTAGTATACGGCCAAGTAGAGTTGGCTGCAAAGTTTTCCCAGCGGGACTGTAAACTAGACAGTCTGTTAGATGGTATTGAAGAGGTATACGATCAGTCAATTTGACTATGTAATTTAAAATGACATGTAAAATGCCTTCTAGCCGGATTGTAGATCATTTGTCGTAGCGGACCTTTTTGCTTCAACCTCGAGACCCGACAGTCCGGAGTGTGTCCGAATACCCTCACGGCTATGTAAGAATCGGGGCATGCATGGAGACCAGGCGTAGGGGTCATTAGTGCTTTATCAGACAAGTGCCCAACTAGTTATGTTATATTACATGGTTAGTAAGAAACATCTTCCAGGGAGAATAGTTCCGTTAGGGGTTCCTTTCCCTGGGAGGCATGCCCTAAAGTGTATGTCCGGACTGCGAAAAAAGCAGAAAAGCATCTGGGGGCAGATAAATGAGTAGGTAAGCAATCGTCTTTTAGTTCACCGACCGAATATTCCCTTAAGAACGCTAGCTTTCGGCTTCACCCAGTCTGAGGTACACATCCGACTGACCCGGCAGTAACAATCGCAGAGGTGCTCCCTTTACCACCTAGCCGAACAATCAGGAACGTAGGGGTAAGCACAGGAGCCAGGCAACCCTGCTTGGCCAAAACTTAAGTCATATTGATGCATATAATGGCGAATAAAAGGTACATGCGGAAGTTTGACGCATGTGTTGGGCATAAGGCCCGTACAAATAAGCTTCTGTTAAAGAAGCCCCCAGGTATAATGAGCGCGAGTAGCACATCAAGTGTGTGCGAACAATGTGCAGACAAGCCTCTAAAGGCTATAAGAAAAAGGAGGGGGAAGGAGAGAAATAAAAAGACAGCTAAAGCATAAAATGTAGACGGAGGAGGGCGACGAACTCAGAATCCGGCGCTAGGCGTAGAATCTTTGGAGACGGGCTGCGTTCCATGGATTCGGCTCGAGTCGGTTATCCGATGTGTTTCGCAGACGGTACGCTTCGCCGGTCAGGACTTGATCGATGATGAAGGGACCTTCCCATTTGGGCTTGAGTTTATCCTTTTTCTTGTCCGGCAGGCGTAGAACTAGTTCGCCAACATTGTAAGCTTTGGCCCGCACTTCTCTGCTTTGATATCTTAGATCCTGCTGTTGATAGAATGCAGAACGAGCTTTTGCCACGTCGCGCTCCTCCTCTAAGGCGTCCAAACCATCCTACCGATCCCACGCGGCTTCTCTTTCTTCGTACATGCGCACGTGAGGTGAGTCATGAATTATGTCGCAGGGCAAAACTGCCTCTGCGCCGTATACCATAAAAAATGGTGTGTATCCGGTGGGGCGATTCGGCGTCGTCCGCAGCCCCCAGAGTACGGAGTTGAGCTCCTCTACCCAGTGCGTGTTTGATTCCTTGAGGGACCGCACTAGTCTGGGTTTAATGCCGCTCATAATTAGACCATTTGCTCAATCGACTTGACCGTTAGTTTGAGGGTGATAGACTGAAGCGTAGTTGAGCTTGATGCCCATGTTTTTGCACCAGAGTTTAACCTCATCGGCCGTGAAGTTCATGCTGTTATCAGTGATGATGCTATGGGGGACGCCGTAACGGTGTACTACCCCTGATATGAAGTCTATCACGGGTCCAGATTCGGCCGTCTTAACTGGCTTGGCCTCTATCCATTTGGTGAATTTATCCACCATGACCAATAGGTATTTTTGCTTGTGTGTTCCTCCTTTAAGGGGTCCAACCATGTCAAGCCCCCTGACCGCGAACGGCCAGGTGATGGGTATACTTTTGAGGGCGGTGGGTGGCATGTGGCTTTGATTAGCAAAGAGCTGGCAACCGACGCATCGTTGGACTAAGTCCTGAGCATCTGCCCAGGCCGTCGGCCAATAAAATCATGTACAGAAGGCCTTGCCTACAAGGGCCCGGGCTGCGGCGTGGTGCCCACCGAGTCCGGCATGGATTTCAGCCAGAAGATTTCGCCCTTCCTCTTCGGAGATACACCTTTGAAGGACTCCGGTTGTGCTTTTCTTATAAAGCTCTCCCTCATGGACCTTATAGGCTTTAGATCGCTGTACTGTGCAGCGGGCCTCGTTTTGGTCCTCGGGAAGTTCCTGCCTAGTTAAGTAGGCTAGGAATGGTTCCGTCCACGGGGCAATGACTGCCATTATTTCGTGTGCTGAATGTGTTATTTCATTGGCAGAGCCACCAATTGTGTCAGAATGTTCGGTGTCGGGCGGTGCGGTTGGGTCCGGATTGTTGTTTCCGGACTCCCCTTCCCATAGTACGGATGGCTTGAAAAGCCATTCCAGGAAGATGTTGGGCGGGACGGCATCGCGTTTTGCGCCAATGCGTGCCAATACATCCGCCGCCTGGTTATTATCCCGGGCTATATGGTGAAACTCGAGACCTTCAAACCGAGCTGACATTTTTAGGACGGCGTTGCGGTAAGCTACCATTTTCGGATCCTTGGCGTCGAAGTCTCCATTTATTTGGGATATTGCGAGGTTCGAATCCCCATACACCTCTAGGCGTTTAATGCCCATGGAGACCGCCATCCGGAGGCCATTTAGAAGGGCCTCGTATTCGGCTGCGTTGTTGGAGTCCGTGTACATTATCTGGAGTACGTATTGGACTGTGTCTCCAGTTGGGGATGTCAGGACGACGCCAGCCCCCAGGCCGGCCAACATTTTGGAGCCGTCGAAGTGCATTATCCAATTGGAATATGTGCCATACTCTTTAGGGAGTTCGGCTTCAGTCCATTCGGGGATGAAGTCAGCCAAAACTTGCGACTTGATAGCTCGCCGTGGTTTACAGATTATGTCAAATGGCAGGAGCTCAATGGCCCATTTTGCAATCCTGCCAGTTGCGTCGCGGTTGTTTATAATATCATTTAGAGGTACTTCGGAGGCTACTGTTATCAAACACTCTTGAAAATAGTATCGCAGCTTCCGGGATGCCATGAACACCGCGTACGCTATCTTTTGATAATGTGGATACCGAGACTTGCATGGAGTTAGGATAGTGGACACGTAGTAAACTGGTTTTTGAAGGGGGAACTTGTGTCCATCCGTTTCTCGTTCGACGACGAGCACCGCGCTTACAACTTGATGTGTTGCCGCGATATATAATAACATTGGTTTGCCCATATTGGGCGCGTCCAGGACCATATTTATTGCCAATATGGCTTTTATTTCTTCGAGTCCGGCCGTGGCGGCATCCGTCCACTCGAAGTGTTCGGTGCGCCGGAGGAGGCGATAAAGGGGTAATGCCATTTCACCCAAGCGGCATATAAAGCGGCTTAGAGCCGCCACACATCCTGTCAATTTTTGAATTGGTTTGAGGTCTTTTGGGATATCCAATTGTGACAGAGCTCGGATCTTGGCTGGGTTTGCTTCAATTCCTCTACTGGATACAATGAAGCCCAAGAGCTTTCCGGCTGGTACGCCGACAACGCATTTTTCCGGATTCAGCTTAATGTCGTATGTTCGGAGATTGTCGAATGTGAGTCTCAAGTTGTCTACTAGAGTTTCAACATGCTTGGATTTGACGACCACATCATCTACGTATGCCTCCACTGTTTTGCCGATCTGGTTTGCCAGACATGTCTGAATCATGCGCTGATATGTTGCGCCGACGTTTTTGAGCCCGAAGGGCATTGTGTTGAAGCAGAATGGGCCGTATGGAGTGATGAATGCCGTTGCGGCTTGGTCTGGTTCCGCCATCTTGATTTGGTGGTAGCCGCAGTATGCGTCGAGGAAGCACAATGAATCGTGCCTAGCGGTAGCGTCGATAATTTGATCGCTGCGGGGGAGGGGGAAGGGATCCTTTGGGCAAGCCTTGTTAAGGTCCTTGAAGTCGACACATAGTCCCCAGGATTTATCTTTCTTTAGTACCATCACCAGGTTTGCTAGCCAGTCCGGATGTTTTATATCTCTGATGAATCCAGCTTCCAATAGTTTGGCTAGCTCCTCTCCCATTGCCTGTCTCTTGGGTTCGAAAAATCGCCGAAGAGCCTGTTTGACTGGCTTGAATCCTTTTAGGATGTTTAGGCTGTGCTCGGCCAGCCGGCGTGGGATTCCTAGCATGTCTGAAGGGTGCCAGGCAAAAATGTCCCAATTTTCCTGTAGGAATTCTCGTAGTGCGGCGTCTACATCGGGGTTTAACTGTGCCCCAATGGATGCCGTCTTTGTAGGGTCCGTTGGATGGACTTGGAATTTGGCTATTTCGTCCGCTGGCTTAAAAGAGGTGGACTTGGATCTCTTGTCGAGTATCAGATCGTCCCTGTTCACCGTGGAGCGCAGCGCAGTGAGTTCCTCGGCCGCTAGGGCTTCGGATAGTGCCTCGAGGGCTAGTGTGGTTGTCTTATTTTCGGCGCGGAGTGCTATGTCCGGATCACTCGCAAGAGTGATGATTCCATTGGGCCCGGGCATTTTGAGCTTCATGTACCTGTAATGGGGTATAGCTTGAAAAATTGTGAATGCCTCTCGCCCTAATAAAGCGTGATATCCGTTGCTGAACGAGGCCACTTGGAATGTGACCTCCTCGGACCTGTAATTGTCCGGTGAGCCGAACACCACATCTAGTGTAATTTTTCCTGTGCAGCGTGCTTCCTGACTAGGGATTATTCCTCTAAAGGTGGTGCTGCTTCGCTCAATGCGGCTCCAGTCTATTTCCATTTTTCAAAGGGTTTCCTCGTAAATGAGGTTTAATCCGCTGCCGCCATCCATGAGTACCTTGGTAAGGCGAAAGCTGTCCACTATTGGACTGAGGACCAGTGCGGCTGGTGCTCGGGCTGTTCGGAATTTAGGTTCGTCACTGGCGTTAAAGGTAATAGCCGTGTCACTCCATGGATTTATTGTTGCTACTTGGTAGACTTCGGCAAGGCTGCGGAGTGTTCGTTTCCGCATATTATTTGATGCGAAAGTCTCGAAGACTATTAATACCGTACTGGTGTTGCTGGGCTGGTTCTCTGGGGCTAGAAGCTCTTCGCCACTTTTGGCCACCTGCCGTAGTATCCAACATGCTCTAAGGCTATGAGTTGGAGTGGCGCCCTCTGTACTATGAATTTGCAGGGTCCATTGAGCCATCCCTCCAGTTCGGTTCCGTGCCCTTTAGGGATTTTTTGCTTATTGGTATTTAACCCAGGTGCCTAGTGATGATGCACCCTCTGATTTTGGACTGGGGTTGTATTCGAGGCTGGATTATCCCAAAATTTGGTTTCGGTTTTCCAGGCGCTCTCCATCGCACAGTACTTTCGTACTATGGATGCCAAGTCGGCGAAGCATGTAATTTCACGACAACTTATGGCGTTTAGGATTCCCTTGTCTGTGCAATTATTGCAGAAAAGTGAAATTGCGTCTTCCTCGCGGCAGTCCTTTATCCTGTCCATAACCAGGAGGAATCTGGCCCAGTAATGGTGTACTGTTTCAGCGGGCTCTTGCCGGATTCGGGATAGATCGCTTATGTTTGGGTGGGCGGGTGGAATATAGTTCGGGACCACGTCCAATGTAAGACTCAAGGGCCGAAAAGTTTCCGAAATTAGAAGCTTGGGTTTTTGGATATTGTCCAATGAATCCAGCCCACTGCCTGACTTTAGGTTCAGGACTTGATCGACGTCTATCCCTCCGCGGGAATCCGGCATGGAGGGGTCGGGAATCTGGACATAGCTAGTCCTTAATATAGAAGAAGGGTCACCGTACTGTTCCTCTACCACAGCAATGTGGTGGGTAGCCTGGGGAGGGTTGATCTCCCTCAGATCGGTTTTAGGCCTAATCTGATCGTAGTCTGTAGCGACTCCCAGGGCGGCGATGTGATCCAAGAGCTCGTTTAAGGAGGAGAGGTCCATCGGATCTAGCTGCTCAGTAAGTTCCGAGTTAACGTGAAGATTGCTTTCGATGACCCGAGAAGTCATCGTTGGCGCGGCGGCCGAACAGGCGGTCATAAGAAAACCGCCTAGTCGGAGAGTTTGGCCGATGGCCAAAGCTCCTTTAGCAACAGTGCCGTCTTTAAAGACGGGACGAGGCATCCTTCCTGATGGCCACGGCACAGAGGAACTCTCAACGATAGCACCAATGTCGGTGTCAAAACCGGCGGATCTCGGGTAGGGGGTCCCGAACTGTGCGTCTAGGCGGATAGTAACAGGAGACAAGGGACACGATGTTTTTACCCTGGTTCGGGCCCTCTCGGTGGAGGTAAAACCCTACTCCTGCTTGATTAATTTGATGATATGGGTAGTACAAGAGTAGATCTACCACGAGATCAATGAGGCTAAACCCCTAGAAGCTAGCCTATGGTATGATTGTTGTTCGTCCTATGGACTAAAACCCTCCAGTTTATATTGACACCGGAGAGGGCTAGGGTTACACAGTGTCGGTTACAATGGTAGGAGATCTACATATCCGTATTGCCAAGCTTGCCTTCCACGCCAAGGAAAGTCCCATCCGGACATCGGACGGAGTCTTCAATCTTGTATCTTCATAGTGTTGAAGTCCGGCCAAAGATGATAGTTCGGCTATCCGGACACCCCCTAGTCCAGGACTCCCTCAGCCCCCAAGAGGAGGATACCAAAGAGATACACTTCCTGATGAGCAGGATAAAGTTACTGGCCAAATCCGGGCTGACGATAGTCGAGGTCATGGAAATATGCATAATGCAGGGAGTGCAGCTGCTTCAATATCGGGGGAAGCCTATGTGGCACTACAACGGGGAAGATGATGCCACCTGCTGTGGCCGTAAGGGTCCGGACTCCGCCACTGCTCTGGCAAGGATATTGTCCGATCTGTATAAAGGAGGAGAAGAAGAATTTCTTCACATTAAACTGCGGGATGGGTTTTCTATGTACAACCCCCCAAGCTGGGTAAGTCGCCACCCTTTCCCCTGCTTTACTCATACTGGCGTTCCTCATCAAGATCATTTACCTTGATAGTTTCGAGCAGGAACTGAGGAGGGTCATAGAAGGAATCTCCAGCCCCTCCCCACAGCCAGAGGACCCCGGAAGGGCCTTCGATCCTGGACTCGAAGAGGATCCGGATATTACTGTGGAGCTCGTCAACGGGACATTTTATCAGGCGAGCTGCGATGGCGCCTCAGTGGCTATTACCGCCGACTATCCCGGACTGCTACCTATATCGCGTCTAATCCAAGCCAAAAACCCTATCCTCCGAAGAGGGCTCCTTTCTGATGCCATGCCTTACACCCGAAGTGTCGCGTTTTTGCACAGACGACGGTTGGAGCACGGAGCCGAGCCCCTAGGGACCCGTCGGCAAAGGGCGTCCGGATCGGGCAGGCTTAAGAGGAAGGCGGTTAGGGCCGAAACGCCGCTACAGAGGTATGGTAAAAACCTACTCTGTGATAATTGTATTTGAAATGTAAGCGTCCTTCGTGTCCTGGCAGAAAGAGGAGTAGCCAGACTATATCCGGAGATCCTGCTGATCACGCCTTCACCAGCCGGATTCCAGAACCGGCTTCGAGAGAGGAGGCGGACGCGGGGCTGATGCCGCATTGTCCTCCAACAGAGGATGCAGATATGCTTTCTGCCACGAATTCCGAAGTGGAGAGCGCCATGAATCACCGGTGCCGTCAGGCCGTACTTTGCAACGACATCTTTTCCGAATAGGCATTTAATGCTTTCAATTCGGGAGACGCATACATCCGAGCCGCTCAAGGCAGACTTGCCTGAGCGACGAACCAGTATACCAATGATATACGGGTAAGAAAATTTGATAAGCATGTAGAGCAGTAGCCCCTGAAACTTGAAACGGTTGGAACAACTATTTTAAGGATCAATTTTTGCACAGGTCCTTGTAGATAAGAATGAGCAATTGTCTCGAGAGCTGGAGGAGTGCAAGACCCGGCTGAGGGCCACTATTGCCAAGTTAGAGGAATCCCAGAAGGCCTCATCTAGTAAAATTTGTCTCACTTGTACGGAGATGTACCAGTTAGTAAGTGGCTTTGTATGATAAGTCTAACAGAAAATTCTGCAGACAATCCTGGGGTGAATCTGGAGGTCATAATTGATAACGAGTCGCATCTCCAAAGGCATCTAAAAGCTGGCGAGCGTGCTCTTACACAAGTTAGGCAGGAGAAGAACAACCTTCAAGATGTCAATGTCCGGCTGGATGTCGAATTGAAAGATGTGTGCGCTCAGCTGGCGGACTCCGTGAAGGAGAATAAAAGGCTTCGTCGTGGCATTTATGGTAGGTGCCTAGACGAACTGTAGTACAGCTCGGCGGGGAAGCATATTGAAAGAATTTTTTTGTAGGTATGTTAACGGGCTGCCCTGAGGAGGAGATGCCCGCGTCTGTAGGCGATTTACTGCAATACCTCTCACAACTGCACGAGCGTGCTCGGCAGGTGATGCAGGTATTGCTCAGGCCTTGTGGCCATCAAGCTTCCTGCCGAAGGGCATGGTGGAGCTTGTGGATATGCTTCAAGGAGCACGGCGGAGCTTCCGATTGTGGAAGATGTCATCCTGCCGACAAGGTGCAAGAGAAGCCTGGGCCATGGTGAAGACGCGCTACACCAAGCTGGACCCGAACCATATGGCCGAAGCCGGACCGGAGGGGCCAGATGGGCAAGAAATTCCCGTGAGTCTGGTGTATGACCAGGTAGCGTTAGCCGCAAAGTATTCCCAACAGGATTGTAAGCTAGATAGCCTGTTGGATGGTATAGAGGAGGAATATAGTCAGTCCAAGTGACTGTGTAATTCGATGGACATAAGTAGTCCCTGGCCGGATTAAAATCATTTGTCATGGCGGACCTTTTCGCTTCAGCCCCCGGATCCGACAGTCCGGGGTGTATTTGAATACCCGCGCAGTTATACAGAACAGGGGTATGCGCGGAAACCAGGCGTAGGGGTCATAAGTGCTTGATCAGACAAGTACCCAACTAGTTAAGTTATATTACATCGATAGTAAGAAACATCTTCCAGGGAGAATAGTTCCGTTAGGGGTTCCTTTCCATGGGTACGCATGCAATGATGTACATGTCCGGACAGCGAGCAAAGGCATAGGATACAAAACTTCTAGGGATTTACGTCGTAATAAATGAAAGGAACATCTTTTGCTCACCGACCCAATATTCCCTTAAGAACGCTAGCTTTCGGCTTCACCCAGTCTGAGGTACACATCCGGCTGAACCGGCTGTAACAATCGCAGAGGTGCTCCCCTTATGCCCTAGCCGAATTAACGGGAACGTAGGGCATAAACACAAGAGCCAGGCAACCCAGCATAGTCACATATTAAGTCATATCGATGCATATAATGGTGAAGAAAAGACACATATGGGAAAAGAATGCATATGTGATGGGCAAAAAGCCATTAAAGTAATTATATTTAGCTTCCGTATAGGAAGCCCCCAGGTATTGCTTACACACATAGTGCGGCCGGAGTGATCCGGGCGTCCGCACTGTATTAAGTACTTTGTGTGAAGAAGCAAAAAGGTCGAGAAAGGAAAAAAGGGGGGAACATAATTAAAAAGGAGGGGGTAAGGAGACGAACACTAAGTTCGGCGCTAGGCGTAGAATCTCCGGAGTCTGGCCGCATTCCATGGGTTCGGCTCGAGTCTGTTATCGGATGCATTACGTAAGCGGTACGCTCCTCCGGTGAGAACTTTATCAATGACAAAGGGACCCTCCCACTTGGGTTTGAGCTTGTCCTTCTTTTTCTCTGGTAGGCGTAGAACGAGTTTGCCAATATTATAAGTTTTGGCCCGCACTTCTCTGCTTTGGTACCGTCGAGCCTGCTGCTGTTAGAATGCAGAACAGGCTTTTGCAACGTCGCGCTCCTCCTCCAGGGCATCTAAGTTATCCTGCCGATCCAACTCGGCTTCCTTCTCTTCGTACATGCGTATGCGGGGCGAATCATGTATTATGTCGCTGGGTAGTACTGCTTCCGCGCCGTACACCATAAAAATGGTGTATATCTGGTGGTGCGATTCGACGTGGTCCGCAGCCCGCAGAGCACGGAGTCGAGCTCCTCGACCCAGTGCGTGTCCGATTCTATCAAGGATTGCACTAGTCTGGGTTTGATGCCGCTCATGATGAGACCGTTTGCACGTTCGACCTGGCCATTTGTTTGGGGAGATGGAAGCGTAATCAAGCTTTATGCCCATTTTGTCGCACCAAGTTTTCACTTCATCGGCTGTGAAGTTTGAGCCATTATCAGTGATGATGCTGTGGGGGACGCCGTATCGGTGTACAACCCCGGATATGAAGTCTATTACTGGTCCGGATTCGGCCGTTTTGACCGGTTTCACTTCTATCCATTTGGTGAACTTATCCACCATGACTAATAAGTATTTTTTCTTGTGGCTTCCTCGTTTGAGGGGTCCGACCATATCTATCCCCCAGACCGCGATTGGCCAAGTAATGGGGATTGTTTGGAGAGCGGTAGGGGGCATATGACTCTAATTGGCAAAGAGCTGGCAACCGACGCAGTGTTGGACAAGGTCCTGTGCGTCTGCTCGGGCTGTCGGCCAATAGAAGCCTGTACGGAAGGCCTTGCTGACTAGTGCTCGAGCTGCGGCGTGGTGCCCGCCTAGTCCAGCATGGATTTCAGCCAAGAGCTGCCGCCCTTCCTCTTCGGAGATGCACCTTTGGAGCACTCTGGTCGCACTTTTCTTATAGAGTTCCCCTTCATGGACTTTATAGCTTTAGAGCGCCACACGATGCAACGTGCTTCATTTTGGTCTTTGGGGAGCTCCTGCCTATTTAGGTAGGCCAAGAAAGGCTCAGTCCACGAGGCGATTACAGCCATGATTTCGTGGGCTGAAGATGTTATTTCGGTGGTGGAGCCTCCGATTATGTCTGATGGTTCAGAATCTGGGGATGTATTCGGATCCGTGCTAGTGTTGCCGGACTCCCCTTCCCATACCACGGATGGCTTGAACAGCCTTTCCAGGAATATGTTAGGTGGGACAGGGTCGCGTTTAGCGCCGATGCGGGCGAGAATATCCACCGCTTGATTGTTTTCTCGAACCACATGGTGGATTTCGAGCCCCTCGAACCGAGCTGACATTTTGAGGATGGCATCACGGTAGGCCGCCATTTTCGGATCCTTGGCATCAAAGTCTCCGTTTATTTTTGATATTGCGAGGTTTGAATCCCCGCATAGCTCCAGGCATTGAATACCCATAGAGACTGCCATCCGAAGACTGTGCAACAGAGCCTCGTATTTATTATGTCATTGAGTGGCACTTCAGAGGCCACAGTAACCGAACAGTCTTGAAAGTAGTGTCTTAGCTTCCGTGATGCCATGAAGACCGCGTATGCTATTTTTTGATAGTGTGGTTATCGGGATTTGCATGGGGGAGGACCATGGATATGTAATATACTGGCTTCTGGAGCGGGAATTTGTATCCGTCACCCTCTCGTTCGACGACGAGCACTACGCTTACAACTTGATGTGTTGCAGCTATGTACAACAGCATAGGTTCGCCAATATTTGGCGCTGTTAGGATTGGATTACTGGCCAATAAGGTCTTTATTTCGTCCAGTCCGGCCGCGGCTGCATCCGTCCACACGAAGTGTTCGGCGCGCCGAAGAAGGCGGTAAAGAGGTAATGCCTTTTTTCCTAACCAGGAGATAAAGCGGCTTAAGGCAGCCACGCATCCAGCTAGTTTCTGGATATGCTTGAGGTCTGTTGGGATAGCCAACTGCGACAGAGCTCCGATCTTTGCCGGATTCGCCTCAATTCCTCTATTGGAAACAATGAAGCTGAGCAGCTTCCCAGAGGGTACGCCGAAAACGCATTTTTCCGGGTTTAGCTTGATGTCGTATGTTCGGAGGTTGTCGAATGTAAGCCTCAAGTTGTCTATTAGGGTTTTGACATGTCTTGTTTTTATGACCACATCATCCACATACGCCTCCACTGTCTTGCCGATTTGCTTTTCCAGGCATGTCTGAATTATGCGCTGATAGGTTGCACCGGCATTTTTAAGCCCGAAAGGCATAGTGTTGAAGTAGAAAGGACCGTATGGCATTATGAAAGCTGTTGCAGCTTGGTCGGACTCTGCCATCTTTATTTGATGGTATCCAGAGTATGCATCGAGGAAACACAGCGAGTCATGTCCTGCTGTGGCGTCGATGATTTGGTCGATGCGAGGAAGGGGGAAGGGATCCTTGGGGCAAGCCTTGTTGAGGTCTTTGAAGTCGACGCATAGGCGCCAAGATTTGTCCTTCTTTCGTACCATTACCAGATTTGCCAGCCAATCCGGATGCTTGATATCTCTGATCAATCCGGCCTCAAGTAGCTTGGCTAGCTCTTCCCCCATGGCTTGCCGTTTAGGCTCTGAAAACCGCCTTAGAGTCTGCTTGACAGGCTTGATTCCCTTTAGTATATTGAGTCTGTGTTCAGCCAGTCTGCGTGGGATGCCCGGCATGTCCGAGGGTGCTAGGCAAAAATGTCCCAATTCTCGCGTAAGAAGTCTCGCAGTGCGGCGTCCATTGCGGGGCTCAACTGTGTCCCGATGGAAGCTGTCTTCCTGGGGTCCGTTGGATGGACCTGGAATTTGACTATCTTGTCTGCGGGCTTAAATGAGGTGGACCTGGGTCGCTTGTCGAGTATCATGTCGTCCCTGTCCATGGTGGCACGCAGCGTTGTTAGTTCTTCGGCTGCTAGGGCTTTGGATAAAGCTTCCTGGGCTAGTGCTGCAGTTTTGTTTTCGGCGCGAAGTGCGACATCCGGATCACTAGCTAGAGTGATGAATTCATTGGGTCCGGGCATTTTAAGCTTCATGTACCCGTAATGGGGTATAGCTTGAAAGCTTGTAAACGCGTCCCGCCCTAAGAGGGCGTGGTATCCGCTGCTGAAAGGTGCTACTTGGAATGTGATTTCTTCGGACCTGTAATTCTCCGGGGTGCCGAATACCACATCAAGTGTGATTTTTCCCTCACACCGCGCTTCCCGACTAGGGATGATTCCCCTGAAGGTAGTGCCGCTCTGCTCAATGCGGCTTTTATCAATTTCCATCTTGTTGAGTGTTTCTTCGTAGATCAAGTTTAATCCGCTTCCGCCGTCCATGAGTACTTTAGTGAGCCGAAAGCCGTCCACGATTGGGCTAAGGACCAGAGCGGCTGGTGCCCGGACGGTCTGGAATTGAGGTTCATCACTGGCATTGAAAGTTATAGCTGTGTCGCTCCACGGATTTATTTTTGCCACATGGTAGATTTCAGCGGAGCTTCGATGAGCTCGCTTGCGCCTATTGTTTGAGGCAAAAGTCTCGAAGACTGTTAGTACCGTATTGTTTTCGTTGGCGGGATGTTGTTCTGCTTTATGGCTTACAAGAAGATCCTCGCCACTTTTTGCTACCTGCCGGAGTATCCAACATGCTCTAAGGCTATGGGTTGGTGTAGTATCTAGCGTACTGTGGAGTTTACATGGCCCATTGAGCCATTCTTCCAATACGGTTCCACGCCCTGGGGTGGGCTTTGGTTTCTTGGTGATTGGATCAGCCGACTTACGAGAGTTCGCCCGTTTAGTTCGGATAAAGGTTTTTGTGAGAGCCGGACTATCCCAAAATTCTGTTTGGGTTTTCCAGGCGCTTTTCATCGCAGAGTACTTCTGTACTATGGTTGCCAAGTCAGCAAAGTGTACTATGTCACGGCGACTTATAGCATTAAGGATTCCTTTGTTTGTGCAGTTTTTGCAGAAAAGTGAGACTGTGTCCTCATGACAGTCCTTGACCTTATTTAGCACAAGGAGGAATCTGGCCCAGTAGCAATGTACTGTCTCCTAGGGCTCTTGTCTGATATGGGAGAGACGGTTTAAGTCCGGGTGGGTGGGCGTAGCTGAATCCGAATTCTGATCCGATCTAGCGCCTAGGGGCGGGGGAGCTTCCGAGTTTGACAGCTCAGGATCCGGGGTGCTGCGCAATTTTTCCGGCCCAATACCCGATTCTAAGTCCGGGGTCTGGGTCATGTCTTCCCTTGAGCGGGTGTCCGGCTCAGGGAGCTCGGTAATCCAGACATAATTCGTCCTCAAAATAGAGAGGTGATCTGTATGTGGCTCCTCCACTGCCGCTATCTCGTGGGTGGCCGGCGGGGATTTAATGTCCCTTTGGTCAGGTTTAAGCCTGATCCGGTCATAGTCTGTGGCGACTCCCAAAGCGGCGATGCGATCCAAGAGCTCATTAAGGGAGGACAGCTCTATCAGATCCATCTGTTCGGCAAGTTCCAAATCGACGTGGAGGCTATGCGTGATGACCCGAGAGGTCATCGTCGGCATGACAACCGATGGGGCAGCCATAATGAAGCCGCCAAGTCGGAGAGTTTGGCCTATAGCCAGTGCTCCCCCTGAGGTGATGTTGTCCTTGACAACGAGACAAGCCATCAAGCCTTGCAGCCACGACACAGAGGAACTCTCAATGAAAGCACCAATGTCGGTGTCATAACCGGCGGATCTCGTGTAGGGGGTCCCGATCTGTGTGTCTTAGGCTGATGGTAACAGGAGGCAAGGGACACAATGTTTACCCAGGTTCGGGCCCTCTCGATGGAGGTAAAACCCTACTTCCTGCTTGATTGATATTGATGATATGAGTATTACAAGAGTAGATCTACCATGAGATCGTAGATGCTAAACTCTAGAAGCTAGCCTATGATGATTATGATTATGATCGTCCTTCTAAGGACCAACCTCTCTGGTTTATATAGACACCGGAGAGGGCTAGGGTTTACATGGAGTCGGTTACAAAGAAGGAAATATAATATCCGGATCGCCAAGCTTGCCTTCCATGCAAAGGAAAGTCCTATCCGGACACGGGACGGAGTCTTGAGTCTTGTATCTTCACGCTCCAACAGTCCAGACAAAGCATATAGTCCGGTTGTGCGGATACCCCCTAATCCAGGACTCCCTCAGTAGTAGGGAAGGAATCGCTCGATCACTCGGGTTCAGTAACGCGTAGCCTATAGTGCAATCACTCGGGTTCAGTTATGTGACGCCTCGCTCGGGTTTAGTTAGTGCCCAATGCTTCGCACCCACGCACGTACGGTATGAGAGAAACGCGCATCGCTCGGCCCCGACCACCCACCATAACCGGGAACTCCCCGAAATTTTCCTCGTCCTCGCTTCTACCACGGTTTTTTCCGTCATGGACGGCCCAAAGAATGTCATGCAGCTGCGTCTCCGGCCCGCCGAGGACAAAAAGCCCATTTTCTGTCATGATTTTTTTTGTCATAGAAGTAGGAGCCCACCACATCTATGGTGATACCGGGTTTGTCACAATTATCGTCACAGAAGTGTCATAAGTATGACAGAATTTTTTCGTTCGTCCCGAAATGTCACGGATGTGTCTTCTTTTGTAGTGATCACCGTCGTGCTGACGGAACTCACCCTCGTCCTCAACTGTATCAAGAGCACGAGGGACATCATCGAGCTAAACATGTGCAGAACACGGAGGTGACGTACGTTCGGTACTTGGATCGATTGGATCACGAAGAAGTTCAACTACATCAACCGCGTTACTAAAATGCTTGCTCTTTCGGTCTACGAGGGTACGTGGACACACTCTCCCCTCTTATTGCTATGCATCTGCTAGATAGATCTTGCGTGGTCGTAGGAATATTTTCGAAGTACTACGTTCCTCAACACTAGTGTCACGTATTTGATGGCACTAACTACCCTTATTGGAAGAATAAGGTGCACATGCATCTTGAATCTATTGACAATGATCTCTGGTTTGTTATCAAGATGGGCATTCTAGATTTAGGTGAAGGTGCTACCGCTGCTGATGTGCGAAGAATGCAGAACTTGACTCTCAGGCGAAGAACATCATATGTGGTCATCTGACCAAAGGGAAGTATGGCCGCATCAGCTCACCGGAATATGCGAAACTGATCTTGGAAGGGCTCTCCAAGGTCAATGAAGGAGTTTCAATGTAAAGAGACTCTTGACTTGATGTTTTTCGAAATCTCTTTAGCCGCTTCAAGAGGTTCAACAACTTAAGTGTTCATCTCACGTTTGATCTCCTCAGAGACATCTCAAATGAGCTTCAAGCTCTAGGCACCACTGATATCACCGATCATGAAGTGGTGAAGAAAATTGCTGAGATCTCTTGATAGTCTCCTTGATGATGCAAGATGGTCTTGACTATAACTCTCTTGATTCTGCCGACATTCTTGAGACGCTCAATACTCACGAATTTTAGTAGGCTAGAAAGAGAGATCAGTATGGTCCTAGCTATAGCAAGCCTAGTGCATTGAAGGCAAATGTTGTTTCTTTGTCTGAAGAAGAATCAGAATGCTGATGACTCTGAGTTAATTAGCAAAGAACTGGCTCTCCTTGTGAGGAAATTCAACAAATTCAAAAATTATTCGAAGTATGACTCTTGGCAGCTGGGAGGACTTGGAGGACGCCTTCCTCTACAACTTCCAAGGCACATATGTCCGACCTCCGGATGCTGACGACTTAAGTCACATAGTTCAACAGCCCAGAGAGTCAGCCAGGAAATTCTGGACTAGGATCTGAACTAAAAAGAACCAGATAGTCGACTGTCCGGACGCTGAAGCCTTTAAACACATCATCCATGATGAATGGCTCGCCCGACACCTCAGCCAAGAAAAGCCGAAGTCCATGGTAGCCCTCACGGCACCCATGACCCGCTTTTTTGCGGGCAAAGATAGCTGGCTAGCCTATAGCAATAACAACACAGGCGTACCTGGCACTTTTGAAGCCAGAAACAGCAACGACAAGCCCCGACACAATAGACACAAGTGTCGAATTTATGGCGACAATGCCGAAGACATAGCGGTCAATGCCGGATTTAGCGGCTCTAAATCCGGTCAATGGAAGAAGCCGTATAAAAGAAACAATCCGGGCCCGTCCAGTTTGGACTGCATACTAGATCGTCCATGCCAAATCCATGTCACTCCTGATAAACCATCCAACCACACCAACAGAGAGTGTTGGGTCTTCAAACAGGATGGCATGTTAAATGCCGAGAACAAGGAGAAGGGGTCCCAAAGCGAGGACGGCGATGAGGAGCCCCGGCCACCGAACACAGGGGGACAGAAGAAGTCCCCCCCCCCAAGTCAAAACGGTGAACATGATATACGCTACCCATATCCCCAAGAGGGAGCGCAAGCGCGCAGTTAGGGACGTCTACACGATGGAGCCAGTCGCCCCAAAGTTCAACCCATGGTCGTCCTGTCCGATCACCTTCGACCGCAGGGACCATCCGACCAGTATCCGTCATGGCGGTTCAGCCGCACTGGTCCTTGACCTAATCATTGATGGGTTCCATCTGACGCGAGTCCTCATGGACGGTGGCAGCAACCTAAACCTGCTTTTATCAGGATATAGTGCGCAAAATGGGTATTGATCCCTCAAGGATCATGTCACGCCCAAGATGCGACCCTATCCTAAAGGAACTCGAAGGTCCCACCAAGGATAGAAGCGCATCTTGAAGAAGCTTTTGCAAGGTGGATATCATTACATCAACATTACATAATAGATGGGGATACATACAAGAGGCAAACAATGCCACATGAATACATCAATACATCATACATAAGAGCACCATCCGACTACGGATGAAACACAAACAGAAACTCAAATGACATCCACCCTGCTAGCCCAGGCTGCCGACCTGGAACCTATCCCCTGATCGAAGAAGAAGCAGAAGAAGAACTCCAAAACAAGCAAACATCATTCTCGCGTCATGATCATCGCATAAACTGTACCTGCAACTGTTGTTGTAGTAATTTGTGAGCCACGAGGACTCAGTAATCCCATTACCATGGGTATCAAGACTAGCAAAGCTTAATGGGAAAGGAAGGGGTAAAGTGGTGAGGTTGCAGCAGCAACTAAGCATATATGGTGGCTACCATACGCAAACAAGAGCGAGAAGAGAAGCAACGGAACGGCCGTCAGCTAGCAATGATCAAGAGGTGATCCTGAACTCCTACTTACGTCAAACAAAACCCAAGACCGTGTTCACTTCTCGGACTCCACCGAGAAGAGACCATCACGGCTACACACGCGGTTGATGCGTTTTAATTCGGATCTGGTGTCAAGTTATCTACAACCGGACATTAACAAATTCCCAGCTGCCCCATAACCGCGGGCACGGCTTTCGAAAGATAATACCCTGCAGGGGTGTCCCAACTTAGCCCATGATAAGCTCTCGCGATCAATGAAGGATATTCCTTCTCCCAGGAAGACCCGATCAGTCTTGGAATCCCGGTTTACAAGACATTTCGACAATGGTAAAACAAGACCAGCAAAGCCACCTGATGCGCCGACAATCCCGATAGGAGCTGCACATATCTCGTTCTCAGGGCAACACCGGATGAGACATCCTATGAGTAAAACCAGACCTCGAGTTTCCCCGAGGGGGCCCCGCAGTCTACTCGGTTCGGACCAGCACTTAGACAAGCACTGGCCCGGGGGGGCTAAAATAAAGATGACCCTCGGGCTCCGGAAACCCAAGGGAAAAAGGGCTAGGTGAGGCAAATGGTAAAACCAAGGTTGGGCCTTGCTGGAGGAGTTTTATTCAAAGCGAACTATCAAGGGGGTCCCATAAATCACCTGACCGCGTAAGGAACGCAAAATCCGGGAATATAACACTGGTATGACGGAAACTAGGGCGGCAAGAGTGGAACAAAACACCAGGCATAAGGCCGAGCCTTCCACCCTTTACCAAATATATAGATGCATTAAAAAATATAAGAGATATTGTGATATCCCGACATAACCCTGTTCACCATGGAGCAATCTTCAACTTCACCTGCAACTAACAACGCTATAAGAGGGGCTGAGCAAAGCGGTAACATAGCCAAGCAATGGTTTGCTAGGAAGGGTGAAAAGGTTAGAGATTCATGGCAATTTGTGAGGCTTGATCAACAAGAGATAGGTAGCGCAGCAAAGTGATAGAACGAAGCCACTAGCATAGCAATGAGAGTAGTGAGATCCAGGGTAGCGGTCATCTTGCCTGAAATCCCGCTAGGAAGAAGAACGAGTCCATGAAGAAGACGAACGGGAGTAGTCGAACGAATCTTCACAATCGCAACATTACCGGAACTAAGAAGCAACACCGAAAAGAAACAAACAACATGGTAAATGCACAAGCATAAACATGGCATGATGCACAACAAGTATGATGCATGTCCGGTTTAAAGAGGCATGGCATGGCAAAGTGCAACAAACAATACTACAAGTTTAGTGGAGCTCAATATGCAATGAGTTGCATATTGACAAAACACCACATTGACATATTTATTTTAATCACGTTTAAGCTACCAAACAATATTAAATGTTGTTAAACATGGCAAGAGGTGAAGCATAATTAAACTACCTATATAGGCATATTTAAATGAGGCCGGAACAACAAACAACAATTCCGGAAAATCCCCATATGCATATTTCAAATTTGGTACTATTCTGCCCTAAAACATATTTTCAGGTTGTTAAACAGGAAAATAAAGTGGACCATGTTAAACTAGGCATTTTTTCACCCCATTTACATATAAAGTTTATTTAAAACCGAGCTGCAGTTATTTAGTTATGAATTAAATCATTTTAACATGGCATTTGAGCAAATTTAAACAAACAGCATTTTAAATATTTTAAACATGGATGAAAGCTGCAAATTATTAATCTACACAAAATTCTAAGCATTTTACATGTTAAAATCATTTTAATCCGATGCACCATTTGTGAGTTATTAAATGCATGAAGCGCAAGGGGTTTTCTGTAAACTGACAGTCTTTGGATAAATGGCAAAATTCGTAGCGCATGGGAAAAAAATACACGGGCCGAATCTGGTGGGCGCAAGCTAACATGTGGTGCGCTGGAGCGAGGGATAGGCTGGAGGCTCACCATGGGCTGAGGCCCGGCTGGAAGCAGAAGAGGCCGGCTGGGCTTGGTGGATCTGGCTGTTGGCAGCCCGCAGCGCGGCTGGAGGGCATCGGGCGGTCAACGCAACTGTGCGTGCGTGCGAGCAGAGGCACGGGACGAGCCGCTGGTTGACCCGGTCAATGCGAGCGGGCTGGATTCACCGCAAAGCAGGGGAGGCAGCAGGCGCGGCTTGGACTCCGGCGACAACGAGGCAAAACAGCGGCGCCCTGGACTTGCGGGAGACGACGAAGCGGGACTTGGGGACGAGCGAAGGGGAGGCGGCCCAGGCATGTGCGGTCGCTCGAAGCTGAGGACGAGCGGGCATCGCGGTTCCAGGAACATGGCGGGGATGGCGCGGAAGCAGCCGGAACGGGCGGAACGGAGCGCGGGGAAGCCGACGGAGGGGCCGGACCTAGGGCGCGGAGGCGAGGATCCACGGCGTGTTCAAGCTTGCCGGCGTCGGGGACGAGCGCAACTCCTCGGAGCTTCCTGCGAGACGAGAGAGGGATTTGAGAGACAGAGAGAAAGGCAGGAGAAGGAAAGGAAGGGACGGCGTTCGGAGCTGCTGGTAGATGAGGTTGTAGCGGGAGGCAGACGCGGCAAGGCAGGGATCGAGGGGATCCACAGGAGGACGAGCTCGGGAGGCAGCTCGCATCCCTGTGGCAGGAGGTTCGGCGCGGGATGCTGGTTCGGTGAGCCAGCAGTGGGGCTGCAGTTGCTGTTCGCCGGTTACTCGGTGCTGCTGCTGGACGACGAGGAGGAGGCAGGTGGTTGGCTCGATGCTGAAAACGAGGGAGGTGGTCGGGCGGAGAGGTGGATCTGGGAGGATCCCAATGGAGATGGTGAGTGGGTGGCGGCGGCGCGATGGGAAAGGATGGATTGGATAGGTAGGGGCTAGGGTTAGACATGCTTAAATAACTAGGTGGACTAGCTTAGGGGCAAAATGAACCCTTGGATCAAAATCAAACGGTTGAGAAAAAAGGTTAGAGAGGACCAAATACAAAAACGGAGATGTTTTATAGATGTTAGGGGATGATCCGGACCCATCGGTAACAACACCCAGGTCGGGTCCGGGACAACTTTCGGACGCACACGAGGGGTCTGAGTAAAGAGCAGAGAGGGTCAAACGGTCAGACAAGAGGGAATCAAAAACCCAGTTGGACTCGGATCGGTCACGAAGGCAGGGGGAACGCGGCAACTACGAACGGATGCAAGCTTTATGAAAACATACGGATGCAATGCACATGATGCCATGAGAAGAGATGCACGCTATGAACAAAATGCAAAACAAATGGCAAAAACCCAACCACAAAGGAAATATCATATCGCATCTCCGGAAAAGGCAAGAGTTGAAGTTACGAATATGGAAAGTTGTATCCGGGGCGTTACAACACTCCACCACTACAAGAGGATCTCGTCCCGAGATCTAGGATGGCACCGGAGGGAAAAGGAAGAGGAGAGGTAAAACAAAGTTGCTTCTTTGACGAACGAGTGAAACCATGAACCATGAGAGGTTGAGCAATTTAAAAGAAAGAGTACAACAGAGATGAATGAGATTGCAAACAATCCGTTAGAAAAGAGGAATAAGAAGTATTATGAGAACTTGAAGGTTGAAAGGCATGGAAATAAGAGCTTCACGAACAAAAAGAATATGACCACCGCGGTATAATGAGATATACAAGGAACAAGAATGACAGAATTTGGACAGCACTCCGGTAGAAAAGAGAAGAAAACTTGATGAGATGAAAAGATATTGAAGAGATGATACAACACTCCGGTTAAATGGATAAGCCAGAAAAGAAGACGATCCTCACCAAACGAGGTGATGGGTGAACAGCACAACATCACAATGCCTCCGTAATGAAAGAATAGAAGTTAGACCGTTGGGATAAAGGGACGGAGAAGAAAATTACAACTTTTGCCACAGGTGAACTTGGAAAGCATCCTTGCAAAGAAGAATCGAACGGAGTTGTTGGAAAATCAACAACGAGAAGCACAAGCTTGTTATGGGCTTATGGCAAACATCTCAAAATGATGAGGTGATAACCGGCCACTAACAGAAACAATTGCTTGCTTGAGTTCAACGAAGATAAGAGAAATTTCTTTCACCCAGAGGATAATTGGAGAACTTGGGTCATTGGTAAGCACCACAATTAGCAACATTCCTTCGGGAAGGCTTTTGGGTGAAATCTATACCAAGATAACTCCACGAAGAGATTGATGGATTTAAAATACCTCATTCTTGACAACATGTGAATCACGAAACATGAATGGAAATTGTCAAGAGTGACATAACACCACCTCAAAAGATAAGGTAGAAAGAATTGCACTTCGAAATGCAAGAAGAAGAATACTTGAACGCCTCAAAAAAAACATGTGTTGAGAACCATGTTTAAATTTTGAGTATAGCTTGGCGGGTCATAACTCCGAGAGAAATCTTGAAGAACAATTGAAGAATGAAAAGAATCCTTGATAAACCACCATGTAGAGCCTCCATGAAGAACTCCGGTAATAAAAGAATGATCAAACGAAATGAAAGTTGAAAACACAAGGTGAAGCCTTGCGATGATTTAGATGGAGCTTCGCGACGAGATAATGCGGAAAACTTGGAACTCTGGAAAAGAAAAGATGAAGCATCTCGAACCGAGAAATATGACATGATGAACAACTCTGGAAAGAAGAAACTAGATTACTTGGATGAAACAATAATAAGAATTACGTTATGCCTATCCTTCATCAATTTAAATTGATGACAAGCAATGGATTTGGCATACTACTTATTCTTCTTGAGGGAGTAAGGATAGAGATAGCGCAAACTTGAGAAGGTATTGATGGAACCACCGGTGGGATTTGGAAACAACGAATGAATGAATGAATTGGTATGATAACGAAGGAAGTGAAATCTTGAATGAACCACCATAAGAATTTGAAAATGGCTGATGAAAGAGAATGAATGACCAGGGAGAATTAGAAGAACAAATATGCTAGAGGGGATTTAGATGCAAAAGAACAAAGAGATCATGAACTGATTAAAGAACACTTGAATGAACCACCGGAAGAATATTGAGACGACCGAAGGGGCACAGATATAGAATAATTGAGAGAATGAAGCTAAAAACTTAGAACGAAGAAATATTCCGAAAAGATGACCTCCGGATGATCGAGAGGGAAAGCAACTCCTGAAATACTCCGGATGGATGAAAAGGATTTCTCACGATCGAAACAAATATGGGGGATGGCATGAAGCTAGAACCATGAATCTTCAAGAGAGTGGACCAAGATTTAGGAGAATCTTTTTCTCGGTCTTCTGTGTTGAGAAAGACGATGAGAAACTCCACCATGAGTTGTTGAGATACTCCGCGAGAATGAGAAATAAAGAGGTTGAGCCAACAATGAAAAATAATTTGAAATTGATCTTGGAAAACATCTGACCGATGAAATTCATTCTTACGTCAAACTTCAAAAGAATTTTGGGAATAGCTCCAGGAAAATTAGAAGAGTCAGGTAAGATCCTGGAAAAAGACCTGTGGGTTAGGGCCCACTCAAAAGGAAACACCGTTGAACGATTGATTGAAAGGGGGGATTGCACCGGTTGAATTAAATGGCTTGAATGAGATAACAACCTCAAAATATCTTGAACGGATTGAGAATGGAAACACAAATCTTGTGAGATATCTTTAGCACTCCAGAACAAATGGATAGGAAGAAGTGAATGATTAAGAGGTGCAATGGCATGAGAAAGCATTAGAAACGAGGAAAGGAATATGATGAATATCGAAAGCTTGAATTGGATCCACCAGAGAAGAATCAACAATGAAGGATGATGAACTTGAAATTGTTGAACATCTTCATGGGAAATCACCGGATAAGAACATTGAAAGAAAAGAATGAAGAGACTTCCCCAAATAAAAGGATACATGATTAGGAAATCTTAGTCCTTGAAGAAAAGGGTGGGAGGGAAGGAAAAAAAAGGCAACTTGGGACGGTTGAAACAAACACCGTTGAGAAAATCTTAGAATTGATCTCACAAATGTTGAAATGATCGGATCCACTTGAAGAGAAGCACACCGGTTGGAAAAGAGTTGACATGACAACCTCAGTGAGCAAGAAGGATTAGTACTCCCATAGAAATATGAGAACACCGCTTGAAAGGTATGGAATCAACACTTGACATTGAAGCAACTCAAATACCACAACTCAAACAAAACAAAGGATTTGGCTTGCAGAATAAGCCGGAACAAATACGTATGATAGAGATTTACCCCATCCCATATCATGCATATGTCAGAAAGATATTCTAGGAGCTACTTGAATTCCCACCTATTAAATTCCCGAAACTTTCTGGTTATGCAATGTGGTGTTGGGGATACAGGGGAAGCAATATATCTCACCCAAACTAACAATCCCTACATCTAGCTGTATCCATCCGTCAACACATAACCAAGAAAACTCCGGAAATCATGTACCTCAACCTTCAAAAAGCATCCGTTATACGAGCTATGGAAATACTCCCGAACTCCCCAGTACTGGGTGGCGTCGAGGTTATCTCACCAACAACTGCATAAAAGAGATTTTCGATGTCGGCAAAACTCAGGTATGCCAGAACTGCAACGATAAAATTATGACGACAACACCTCGAAGCTCAACTCCCCGAGACACTGCCACAACCCCTAACTGTCAGCAGGCACCAAGAACAATGTTCTCGTCATAAGAATATCGGAACGATCCCAAGATACCCGCGTGATCCTGACAAAAATTTAGTGAAATTTGAGGAGAGGAAAGACAAAACATCTACGTCAGGAGTCCTCACCAGAGCGATGAAGGGGGCTAGGAGTAAAAAGAATCCTACTCTCCGATATATATAATCCTAAGACTCAAAATAGTTTTCTTCTAGACTCAACAACGGCCAACAATCAAGGGGGCTCCTGTGGTCGGTCAAGGCTCTGATACCAACTTCTCACGCCCAAGATGCGACCCTATCCTAAAGGAACTCGAAGGTCCCACCAAGGATAGAAGCGCATCTTGAAGACGCTTTTGCAAGGTGGATATCATTACATCAACATTACATAACAGATGGGGATACATACAAGAGGCAAACAATGCCACATGAATACATATACATCATACATAAGAGCACCATCCGACTACGGATGAAACACAAACAGAAACACAAATGACATCCGCCCTGCTAGCCCAGGCTACCGACCTGGAACCTATCCCCTGGTCGAAGAAGAAGCAGAAGAAGAACTCCAAAACAAGCAAACATTGTTCTCGCGTCATGATCATCGCATAAACTGTACCTGCAACTATTGTTGTAGTAATCTGTGAGCCACGAGGACTCAGCAATCCCATTACCATGGGTATCAAGACTAGCAAAGCTTAATGGGAAAGGAAGGGGTAAAGTGGTGAGGTTGCAGCAGTGACTAAGCATATATGGTGGCTACCATACGCAAACAAGAGCGAGAAGAGAAGCAACCGAACGGTTGTCAGCTAGCAATGATCAAGAGGTGATCCTGAACTCCTACTTACGTCAAACATAACCCAAGACCGTGTTCACTTCCCGGACTCCGCCGAGAAGAGACCATCACGGCTACACACACGGTTGATGCGTTTTAATTCGGATCTGGTGTCAAGTTATCTACAACCGGACATTAACAAATTCCCATCTGCCACATAACCGCGGGCACGGCTTTCGAAAGATAATACCCTGCAGGGGTGTCCCAACTTAGCCCATGATAAGCTCTCACGATCAACGAAGGATATTCCTTCTCCCAGGAAGACCCGATCAGTCTCAGAATCCCGGTTTACAAGACATTTCGACAATGGTAAAACAAGACCAGCAAAGCCGCCCGATGCGCCGACAATCCCGATAGGAGCTGCACATATCTCGTTCTCAGGGCAACACGGGATGAGACATCCTACGAGTAAAACCAGACCTCGAGTTTCCCCGAGGGGGCCCCGCAGTCTACTCGGTTCGGACCAGCACTTAGACAAGCACTGGCCCGGGGGGCTAAAATAAAGATGACCGTTGGGCTCCGGAAACCCAAGGGAAAAAGGGCTAGGTGAGGCAAATGGTAAAACCAAGGTTGGGCCTTGCTGGAGGAGTTTTATTCAAAGCGAACTCTCAAGGGGGTCCCATAAATTACCCGACCGCGTAAGGAATGCAAAATCCGGGAACATAACACCGGTATGACGGAAACTAGGGCGGCAAGAGTGGAACAAAACACCAGGCATAAGGCCGAGCCTTCCACCCTTTACCAAATATATAGATGCATTAGAAAATATAAGAGATATTGTGATATCCCAACATAACCCTGTCCACCACGGAGCAATCTTCAACTTCACCTGCAACTAACAATGCTATAAGAGGGGCTGAGCAAAGCGGTAACATAGACAAGCAATGGTTTGCTAGGAAGGGTGAAAAGGTTAGAGATTCATGGCAATTTGGGAGGCTTGATCAACAAGAGATAGGTAGCGCAGCAAAGCGATAGAACGAAGCCACTAGCATAGCAATGACAGTAGTGAGATCCAGGGTAGCGGTCATCTTGCCTGAAATCCCGCTAGGAAGAAGAACGAGTCCATAAAGAAGACGAACGGGAGTAGTCGAACTAATCTTCACAATCGCAACATTACCGGAACTAAGAAGCAACACCGGAAAGAAACAAACAACATGGTAAATTCACAAGCATAAACATGGCATGATGCACAACAAGTATGATGCATGTCCGGTTTAAAGAGGCACGGCATGGCAAAGTGCAACAAACAATACTACAAGTTAAGTGGAGCTCAATATGCAACAAGTTGCATATTGACAAAACACCACATTGACATATTTAGTTTAATCCCGTTTAAGCTACCAAACAATATTAAATGTTGTTAAACATGGCAAGAGGTGAAGCATAATTAAACTACCTATATAGGCATGTTTAAATGAGGCCGGAACAACAAACAACAATTCCGGAAAATCCCCATATGCATATTTCAAATTTGGTACTGTTCTGCCCTAAAACATATTTTAAAGTTGTTAAACAGGAAAATAAAGTGGACCATGTTAAACTAGGCATTTTTCCACCCCATTTACATATAAAATTTATTTAAAACCGAGCTGCGGTTATTTAGTTATGAATTAAACCATTTTAACATGGCATTTGAGCAAATTTAAACAAACAGCATTTTAAATATTTTAAACATGGATGAAAGCTGCAAATTATTAATCTACACAAAATTCTAAGTATTTTACATGTTAAAATCATTTTAATCCGATGTACCATTTGTGAGTTATTAAATGCATGAAGTGCAAGGGATTTCCTGTAAACTGACAGTCTCTGGATAAATGGCAAAATTCGCAGCGCATGGAAAAAAAATACACGGGCCGAATCTAGTGGGCGCAAGCTAACATGTGGTGCGCTGGAGCGAGGGATAGGCTGGAGGCTCACCATGGGCCGAGGCCCGGCTGGAAGCAGAAGAGGCCAGCTGGGCTTGGTGGATCTGGCTGTTGGCAGCCCGCAGCGCGGCTGGAGGGCATCGGGCGGTCAATGCAGCTGTGCGTGCGTGTGAGCAGAGGCACGGGACGAGCCGCTGGTTGACGCGGTCAATGCGAGCGGGCTGGATTCACCGCGAAGCAGGGGAGGCAGCAGGCGCGGCTTGGACTCCGGCGACGACGAGGCAAAACAGCGGCGCCCTGGACTTGCGGGAGACGGCGAAGCGGGACTTGGGAACGAGCGAAGCAGAGGTGGCCCAGGCGCATGCGGTCGCTCGAAGCTGAGGACGAGCGGGCGTCGCGGCTCCAGGAACATGGCGGGGATGGCGCGGAAGCAGCCGGAACGGGCGGAACGGAGCGCGGGGAAGCCGACGGAGGGGCCGGACCTAGGGCGCAGAGGCGAGGATCCATGGCGTGTGCAAGCTTGCCGGCGTCGTGGACGAGCGCAACTCCTCGGGGCTTCCTGCGAGACGAGACAGAGACGAGAGAGGGATTTGAGAGACAGAGAGAAAGGCAGGAGAAGGAAAGGAAGGGACGGCACAGGGCTCATCTGCGGCGTTCGAAGCTGCTGGTGGACGAGGTTGGAGCGGGAGGCAGACGCGACAAGGCAGGGATCGAGGGGATCCACAGGAGGGCGAGCTCGGGAGGCAGCTCGCATCCCTGTGGCAGGAGGCTTGGCGCGGGATGCTGGTTCGGTCAGCCGGCAGTGGGGCTGCAGTTGCTGTTCACCGGTTGCTCGGTGCTGCTGCTGGACGGCAGGTGGTTGGCTCGATGCTGAAAACGAGGGAGGTGGTCGGGTGGAGAGGTGGATCTGGGAGGATCCCGATGGAGATGGTGAGTGGGTGGCGCTGCGCGATGGGAAAGGATGGATTGGACAGGTAGCGGCTAGGGTTAGACATGCTTAAATAACTAGGTGGACTAGCTTAGGGGCAAAATGAACCCTTGGATCAAAATTGAACGGTTGAGACAAAAAGGTTAGAGAGGTCCAAATACGAAAACGGAGATGTTTTATAGATGTTAGGTGATGATCCGGACCCATCGGTAACAACACCCGGGTCGGGTCCGGGACAACTTTCGGACGCGCGCGAGGGGTCTGAATAAAGAGCAGAGAGGGTCAGACGGTCAGACAAGAGGGAATCGAAAACCCAGTTGGACTCGGATCGGTCACGAAGGCAGGGGGAACGCGGCAACTACGAACGGATGCAAGCTTTATGAAAACATACGGATGCAATGCACATGATGCCATGAGAAGAGATGCACGCCATGAACAAAATGCAAAACAAAAGGCAAAAACCCAACCACGAAGGAAATATCATATCGCATCTCCGGAAAAGGCAAGTGTTGAAGTTACGAATATGGAAAGTTGTATCCGGGGCGTTACAGATCAAACCCACTAAAACCACCTTTAAAGGTGTCATACCAGGTGTAGAGGCCTGCTGTACGGGCTCAATCACAATGGAAGTGGTCTTCAGATCTTCGGATAATTTCCGAACCGAAGAATTGATCTTCGATATAGTCCCATTCTGTAGTGGCTATCAAGCACTGCTCGGAGGAACCGCATTCACTTGATTCAATGCGGTGCCGCACTACGCCTATATCAAGATCAAGATGCCCGGACCACGCGGTGTTATAACGGTCAATGGAAATACTGAACGATCCCTCCGTACTGAGGAGCACACAGCTGCCCTTGCAGCAGAAGTACAGAGCAGCCTTTTTAGGCAGAACCTCAATTCGACAGCCAAGCTCCCGGACACCGTCAAGCGAGTCCGAACTACTTTGCAGCAGGACAGTCCAGCTCGTCCAGAGCTTGACTAGCAACCCGGACTCCATCCCATTCCCGATAAAGCGGCGACACTCATGCTGCACGTACATAACTACACACTCAAAATACCATGGGCATGGATGGAGGCACAACTAGATCATAGTCCATAAGGCGACTCAACCGCTCCTGGACCCGCAACCTTCACTTTTTCTTTTTTCATTTCAGGTTTTTCTCTTCCCGAGGCCTTTCCTGGTGACCTGATCATCGGACCTATCAAGGGACAGATATACCAAAAAGGCAAAAAGCTTTGACGTACAAGGGAGCCCCCAGGTGGTCTCTGCTAATGATCGTTATACCTGTTTTAAAAACCCGCTCGCAGCTCACCTTGGTTGTGGCATGTCAAATAGCCCTATTTGCTTATCGCATTACCTGTACAAATATGCCTTGACGTATTAATCAAGTTACAATGAAAAATAATTTTCGGCTCAATGCTTGTGGCATAATCTTATTACTTGATTTTTTTTCTTTTCTTTATATTCTTATCTATTGCACCCGTACACTATGGTATGCCTTAATTCGCCAAGGGCTTCATCATACCCCACAATACGGCAATAAAGTCCGAACACTTTTATAGTACAGTTCGGCACCCCGAACTTATAGCATTGTATGCATCGGCTCCGAATCATGTCTTTGGTCAATAGTTGGGTTGCCCGGCTCCTATGCTTACTAACTTATGTTCCGCTATATCGGCTAGGGTAGTAAAGGGAGAACTACTGCGATTGTGTTCCGGTTCTTCCGGATGAGCACCTCAGTAGAGAAAGCCAAAAACTTACTGCCATGATGCGGCGAGAGCCGGTCAGCTGTTCGAGAGGTTACAAATCTTTAGCGATTTTTTCCGCATTATGTGATGAATCGGTTTTTATCCGATCTGGTGTGTATAGTGACCCAAGTTTGGCCTTCCGAACACCAGGGGCTCTGCCTAATATTTTTTTTCCAAACTCCTATGGCTAAGTGAGAGTAATAAAGCCGCATAGTCCGATTGCCTGGTTCATTGCGCTAGACACCTCCTTAAAGGAGGAAAACCTTGGATAAAGAGTGTTTAGATTTATCCCGAACACCCCCGTACTACCTACGTGGGGGCAGATCCCGAGGACTGGCCAACTCTCAGATTTAACAAAACGGCCGCACAGGAGGTAAACTTTTAAATAACAGGCATTGTATTACATAACAGATCTGTTTCATGGTATAAGACAGGGTAACATGAGCGTATTCATGGGAATATGATATCCTTAGCAAATTGCTCCGCCACAAGGCGGGATCCCTCCAGGATAGTGTCAAAATACAGTTTGGGTGTGCGGTGCTCCTTGCCCGCGGGCGGTCCCTCGGTCATCAGCTTCGTGGTGTCCATCTTCGCCCAGTGCATCTTGGCGCGGGCGAAGGCTAGTCGCACGCCTTCGACGCAGACCGACCGCTTGATGGCATCAAGCCAAGGGCAGGCACTGACAAGCCACTTCACGAGTCCAAAGTAGCTACTGGGAATGGCTTCGGCAGGCCATAGCCGGATTATCAAATCCTTCATGGCTAGTTCGGCCGCCCTATGCAGCTCGACCAGCTATTTCAGCTGATCGCTAAAGGGCACTGGATGTCCTAGCTCAAGGTATTGCAACCAGAACACCTTCTCCGTAGAGCTCCCCTCTTCGGCTCGATAGAATTCCGCAGCATCTGAGATGCTGCGTGGCAGATCCACAAACGCCCCTGGAGAACTCCAAATCCAGGTCAGTAAGAGGAACCTTTTCTCCACATATCTACTCTGCATAATAAAAGCCTTACCCTCCGCGATCTTCTTGGCCGCCTGGATTTGCTGGAGGGCGCCCTGGGCTTCGGCTCGGGCATCGTGTGTGCTCCAGCAGGCATTGGCAAGTTCAGACTCTTGCTACTTAAGGTCACGCTCCAAGGACTCACACTTCTTAACGGGGCCCTGGAGCTCTTGCTAGACCTCACTGACCCGGGCCTCATGTTTCTCGCGTGCGGCCTGTTCCTTGGCCTCTTTGTCCTCGGCCTCGTCCAGCGCCTTCTTGATGGCCTCTGTTAGCGTTCTGGGAATGGGGGTTCCCAGACTTGCCTGCCTGCAGCCTGCGGCGTGGATCAAGTAGGGGCCCAGTGCAGCCCAGCTTCGTCAGCTCAAGCTCAAGACCCTCGCGAGGGGCCAAGCCTCGCGGGGCGGACGACAGAAGCGTCCTCAGGAAGCAGCCTCATCAGGCGGGCTTGCGAGGAGGCACAGAGATCAAGGCAGGGTACCTCTCGAGGTGCCCGTGACGCAAGCCATAACGATCGAGACCAGGCAGGCGCCAGGCGGGCGCCGGCCTGCGCAGTGTCCTTGTTTCCCCTTCGGTGCAAAGGGGGCAAGCACAGGCCAAGGCATCAGGCAAAGGTTACCATTTCGGTGCAACAAGATCAAGACCAGCGGAGCGGCAGGATGGAGGTCACCGTGGAGCCCAGGACAGCGTCACCGTCAAGGTCTTTGGCAGTTGAAGACCAACTTTAGTCAGGATAAGTTTACTAGATGTTCCCCTTCAGAATGGCCAATTGTTGGTGCCCTTCCCGCTCATTATTTGGGAAGAGGCCTAGGGCCTCCCTCTATAAATAGAGCTAGCCACCACAGAGTAGAAGAGATCCAGATTTCGGGGAGATTTCCGGTAGACTAGAGAGAGAGAGGCGACTGAACTCATCCAAGCAGTTCATCGCACCAGCTCAAGAACAGCCCCTCGCGAGGCTGTTCTCCCTCTATATTATTCATCATCAGCCCCTGAGGCAATCCACCACACCACACACTGGAGTAGGGTATTACACCAGAATGGTGGCCTGAACCAGTATAAACCTCGTGTCCCTTGTGCGTTCTTATTTCTAGCCTAGATTCCTTGCGAGGCTTCGAGACGTGAGTTGGTAGGGGAATGATCTTCGTGCGCACCCCAGAGTTCGAACCTCAAGGGTCTGCCGGAACCCAAAATCCGATATTTGGCATGCCAGGTAGGGGTGCGCCGGAATCCTTCTTCCACCGCCTCGCGTTCGTCGTCCATCGCGCCCATCTCTGACGCTCTCCGAGCCCACGCCGAGCATCGGGCTGCTCTCGCCGCCCGAGTCGCCCATACGGCTCCCGTCGGCGGGTGCCCCCGTCGTTCCCCGTCGCCTGCCGCCAACGCCACCACCGGCCCGGCGGGGAACGAGCAGCAGGCGTCGTTGCTGCATCCCTCGGTGTAACGGGAAGGCCGCACCGCCACCCTGTTGCTGACTCCAGCCGGTTCATCGTCCCACGCCCGTCGCGCCCCCATGGACGCGCACGCCGCGTTGGTCCTGGCACGTGAGCTCCTGCACAATCATCCCGTTGACGACCTCTATGACGAGTGGCTCGCTCGCATCACCGAGCTTGTCAGCGCCGCAAGGGGCTCCCCTGCGCCGTCCCTCTCGCTGCCTCTCCCTCCGTCCTGCGCAGGAGGTGCAGAACAGGAGGTGCCTCCGCCACCTCCTCCCCAAGAAGGCGCCCTGGCTCCAAGGTGCGCGGCCCCAGGACGAGACCCACCGCGTCTGGCACCCGCGCGACAAGAAAGGAGCTGCCAAGAAATCCCTCGTCCCCAAGAAAGTGCTCGTGTGCTCCCGGCACCGGTGCGCCATGACCGCATCCCTGCACCACCACTTCAAGACCCCGCGCTGCTCCAGGCAGCGGCGCGCGGGAATCCCCAGGAGCAAGCCCTGCATCAGCAGAGAGCTCCGGTTGCCACCGCTGGCTGCCGCGCCTTCACCGCTGAGCTGCGTAGCGTCGCATGGCCCGGCAAGTTCAAGCCAGACCTGCCTCCACGCTACAACGGTACTGCCGACCCTGTGAAGTTCCTCCAGCTCTACGAGTTGGGCATCGAGGTGGCCAACGGGGACAAAAAGGTAATGGCAGACTGGTTTCCCATGGCGCTCAAGGATGGCGCCCGCATCTGGCTCCTAAACCTGCCTCCTGGCACGATCTCCTCTTGGGACGAGATGCGCACTCGCTTCATCGCCAACTTCCAAGGCACTCGCGACCGGCCCCCGGCCATGAGTGACCTGCGCCGCATCAAGCAACAGCCAGGGGAGACCCTGTAGAAGTACATCCAACGCTTCAACAACGCCCGCCTCAAGATCCCCAGGGTGACTGAGGAAGGCATCATCTCAGCCTTCTCCGATGGCGTGCGTGACATCGAGATGAAAGAGGAGCTGGTGATCCATGAAGACCAGTGCACATCTCTGGAGCTGTTCAACTTAGCGACCAAGTGCGCCAGGGCTGAGGAAGGGCGCCTCTCACTCCTCGAGCTTCCAGCTGCTGATCCGGAAGAGAAGAAGCCCAAGGTCAAGGACGTGAAGCGCAAGGGAGCTGCTGTGCTCGCAGCGGAGCCAGACACCAAGCGAGGCAGGGATCAGCCGGAGTCATCCAAGGGCAGCCGGTACTGCGTGTACCACGACCTGCACACCCACAACACCAATGAATGCCAAGAGCTCAGGGGTGTGCGAGATGGGCGTATCGGTCGACACCCCGAGCGCAACGATCGGGGCTATGGCCGAGTAGGAGGAAGAGGTGGAGGACGATGGGAAGACCGTGGCCCTCGCCAAGGATTGCGTGACCGATCTCGCGAGGACCACTGGCAGGACCAGCCTCGCGAGGGAGGTTGGAGGGATCAGCCTCGTGAGGATCGCCCGCAAGGCAACGCATGCCTCCCTCCTCTGCCACCACCGCCATGGAGGAATGAAGACCATCATCAGGACGAGGGGGCTGGGGGCTTCCCGGAGTCGCGTGCAATCGCTTGCATCCTGGGCGACGCCCAGTCCCCAGCCTCACAACGCATCTTCAAGCAGTTTGCTCACGAGGTGAATGCAGTCCTCCCCAAGCTTGAGGCCACACGCCCTCTCAGGTGGTCCGCGTGCGCTATCACGTTCAGCTCAGCGGATCAGCTCAAGTGCGCGGCAACGGCCGAAGTCCTCCCAATGCTTTGTTCCCCAGTCATCAGCAATGTGCAAGTCACCAGGACCCTCATCAATGGCGGGGCAGGACTCAACGTCCTGTCCGTCGAGACGTTCAACAATCTCCAAGTGCCATATTACCAGCTTCAGCCGACCAAGCCTTTTTCAGGAGTCACTGATGGTTCCACCATTCCCATAGGGCAAGTTCGCCTTCCTGTCACCTTTGGGCAGCGCACCAACTACCGCACCAAGCTCATCGACTTCGACGTCGCCCACATTCGCCTGCCATACAATGCCATCCTCGGGTACCCAGCGCTGGCCAAGTTCATGGCAGTGACTCACCATGGCTACAATGTCCTCAAGATGCCAGGAAGCGGTGGAGTCATCACAGTCCCCTGTGAAGAAAAGGATGCAGTGTGTACTCTTGAGCGTGCCTTCCAAGCCGCGGCAATCGAAGACCCAGATCACAGGAGCGGGAGCCTTCCCGAGACAGTCCCTAAGAAGAAGACTTCACCTGGCCCAAACCATCAGGAGGCAGGCACCTCCAGAGGCGTTGCGTCAGGACCCGCGCCCGTTCAAGAGGTGCCACCCTCTGTCGCATAGGAAGGCGCGCCCAGCGCCCTCCTCGGGCAAGGCTCGGGGGCTCTCTCCTGGAGGGCCATCGACTTTGCCAAGGTCACAAGGGAGGTGCTCGAGCACCACTTGGAGGCGTGCTTCAAAGCACGTTTCCTTCAGGAAGGTATGAGGTAAGGAGGGCCAAACCCTCAGGAGTTCATCACGAGAAACACTCAGGAGCTACAGGAGTCAAGAGTCATGCGCGGCAGCTGCTGCTTGCCCGCCGTAGCCCCCCATCCAGGCGAGGATGGTGGGATGTGCGTCTGCATTGATGTACCAGGGCTCAACCGAGCCGCATCTCAGGAGCGCCTCTGGCCTTCGCGCGTGGGGCGTTGCGAGGGTCCACCTAACAGCCACTTTCGCATGCCTCTCGACCTGCCGAACGCGGCCGCAGCTCATCAGTGCCTGCTGAGGAGCATTCTGGAGGCTCAGGAGGTCAGGCATTGCGCGGTCCTAGCGGAGATGGAGATGGTCCTCGAAGATCCACCTGCGCCCTCGGAGTCTCCCAAGGCTCCTGGCCCCGTGAGCTCGCGAGGGTCGGCTTCCCCACCACGCGTCGTCCGCTACTTCAGCATCCCTTCATCTCCAACGGTATCAGGTGACATCTTTCAAAGTTCCATTTTCAGCTGGGAGCGCCCACAGGGCTGCATCATTCCCAGGTCGCGTGGGTCCGTCCCTGTGGCATGTATCCGTTTTGCTTATGTTCTTTTGCTTACCTTGTTGTGGGTGCCCCTCGGGCTGCATTATCCCCAAGCTGCTCGGGCCTCACCCAGTGGCGTTTGCTTTCTCCGCATCTATCTAAATGGATTTGCTCCTACATGCTTAACCTGATTCCCATGATTATCATCTGCCGCCTATCACGAACCTCTCCACTCTCATGCAAAGCGCTTGCACATTAAAAGGGGGGTGCCTGAGCATCATGACTCATGGGATCTTACTGGCTCTCCAGCCCTCACCCCCTAGCCTTGACCCGCGGCATCGCAACCTGTCATACCAACGGCGCCTGAGCTTGCTCGAGGGTCGGGACCTGAGGACGTAGAGCATTTGCATTCTAACCACCTTCTAGGAACATACCATTGATAAAGGCCCAGAGCCAGGCGCAACCCGCCTCAAGGTAGGGCCTTGTGAGTCCCATGCTGGCTCACGAGTGCCCAGCTACACCTCTCCTAGCCCTATCATGCCGGCCACGTGTCAGGGCGGGGCTGTACACGCCCCGGGGGCTCCTCCCGAAGGGGAGCCCCCTCCCACGCACCAGTGGAAGCACCATGCTCCGTGCTGGCTAACGACACTGCCGAGGAGCTGCTATGACCGTACACATACGGAAGCACTATGCTCCGCGCTAGTGATAAACAACTAAGGGGGGCCCACGACTGTATCAACCTCAGGGAGCCCAGAGCTCAGTGTCTGGCGCCATCGCAACGCCTCCTCTCGGGAGTGCCATGCGAGGGGGCTGGCCACGGGGGCTGCACCCGGGCCACGCCCGAGCGCATGCCACCCAGCCAGGTCCTTCGGACCTGGTCGTCACGCGCCCCTCACCGAGCGGAACCAAGGTATGAAAACTCGTTTGAACGTCAAGGGGGACTCCTGAGCATCGCGACTCAGGAGCCTAACTGGTTACATAGCCCCTCACTCCTTAGTCCCGTCCTGGTTTCCGGTTGGGGCTAACGGCGGTTGAGGTATGCGCGGGGCCGGGCCCTGCCGATGTAGAACGACAAATCCACTCCTATGCCCCCCTTCCCTACTTGTTGTTTGCACATCAAGGGGGACTGCTGAGCATCGCGACTCAGGAGCCTAACTGGTCATGTAACCCCTCACTCCTTAGTCCCGTCCTGGTTTCCGGTCGGGGCTAACAGCGGCTGAGGTATGCGCGGGGCCGGGCCTTGCTGACATAGAACACAAGCAAATAGGAGGGAAAGATGCAGATTCTAGGGAATTCAAAAGAAAATATTACATGCCATAGATTGTTTCACAACGCCAAACACAAGTTTAAACACCTCCACGAGGCATGGTGCATGTTGCAGGAACTGAAACAGAACAGAAGCTGCGAGGGGAAAACTTTCCAGTGGCGCTGCCGCCTGTGGTGGAGTGACGCTGGGCGGCTCCACCTCCTGAGGCCGCGAAGCTGGCGGCTTAGCGCCCGGGCCAGGTGTTGAAAGCGTGGAACCTCACCAACAAAGCCTCGGCTCGGCCTTTCACAGCCTCAGTAGCAGCGGCAATGTCGCCGCTCATAGGTTCCAGCAGGCTGTCGAGGTCGACGTTGGGGTCGCGAAGGTAGACGTGGCTGAGGACACGCGTCAGCGCTGCAGAAGATAGGGCACGCGCCTCGGCCTCGGCCGTGGGACCAAGGCCGTCCATGACATCTTCAAGTGCACGGACCAGGAAGGGAAGCAGCTCAGCGGGGCCGTCCTCTGCGCCAGCCAGCGGCTTCTCTAAGCCGCCCTCATAAAGTGTCTTCATTGCGGCGCGAGCTTTCTCCTCCAGCTTCGCGAAGGCCACTCGATCCTCGGATAGGACCTTCACCTTGCCGTCTAGCTTGGTCCTCTCTGCCTTCAGCGCCTGCTCCAGCGTCTCCAACCGGCCAGGGCGGTCATCAAGCTCGGTGTCCCGGTCCCTGACGGCAGCCTCCCGAGCCTTCATCTCCTTCTCCTTCTCCTGGCGGCCGCGGACCTCCTTGGCGAGCTAGTCACGCAGGCCTTACAGCTCACCCTCCAGCACCTTGCAGCGGCCCCGGGCATCCGCAGCGTCACCCAAGGCAGCGTCGCGAGCGGCCTTGGCCTGAGAGGCGGCTTGCTTCTCCTCATCGGAGGCAGACACGGCCTGGCTCAGCGCCGCTCGGACGGAGGCCTCAGAATGGGCCTAGCCAGAGGCTAGCTCCACAAGCCCGACCACCAGGCGAGGGTCCGCGCTCCAAAGATCCTCCCGCAACCGGCTCAGTTCGTTGGCAGCCCGGTCCAGGACGGCGGAGGAATCAGAAGAGACGGGAGCCGGTGGAATAGGCGGAGAGGACGGCATCGTGATCACAGCTCGGGAGGAAGGAACCCCCTGGGCCTTGGCCACCTCGGCGACAGCATCAAGCACAGGCACCTCCAGAGTCAGCGGGGCTACGAGGGTTGACTCCTCGCCAGAGCGTACCTGCTGGGCTCGCAAAGACGACTGGGCAGGGGAAGCACGAGCCTCGCTGCCTCCTTTCCCCGCAGATGAAGGCGCTGCCCCGGCAGACGAACTCGCTTCAAGCGGGGCTGCCGAAGCCCGTTTCAACCTTTTTGCTGGAGGCGCCGGCCTAGCCAAAAGGATGCAGACGTCAAGCCGTGGCGACAGAAACAAAGCGAAACGCGGATCGAGCACTTACTGGTCATCGTTTGAGGACTCAAGCAGCCTCCGGCCAAACTTGAAGCCCGAGAGCCTACAGCTGGCGTCAGCCTTGGGAGGCCTGGAAGTAGAAGGCACGTCAGGAGGGCCGGAGCTGGCCTTAGACACCCCGGGACCAGAGCAGACCCTGGGGGAACCAGCCGCGACCTGCTCTTCCTCGGGACCAAGGGAGAGTCCTCCCCTCCTCGCATGGCACCGGCCTCGTTGTTGTCCGGCATGGAGCGGAGAGCGCGGGACCTGCACCGAGGGAAGGACTCCCCCGACTCCTCGTCAGTCGCCTCAGAGTCAGGATCTTCTTCCTCCTCCTCTTCTTCCTCCTCACTCCCGCTGGAGTCGTCGGAGGACACGTTCACCGTCGCCAACACCACCAGATCCCCGGGAGCTTCTGCGGGCACCAGCCCCTCACTGTTGAAGGTGGGCATGGCGTTCACCACCTGCTCCCAGTTGTCACAAAGGAACAGGAGGACGGGAGCGCCCTTCGGGCTCGCCACGTCTCCCCCAACCAAGGAATGGAGAGCCGCAACCAGATTTTCGTTGGCCAGGGCCTTAGAGCTTAGGCGAAGGGCGGCATCTGCTTCCCCAAGCCTCCACAATGGGAGCGAGTGCTCCCGGAGTGGAGCCACCCGGTGCTCCAGGAACTCCCTCAGGAGCATAGCCCCGGTCAGCTTCGCCGCCCCCAAGTTGCCTGGCCTCAGGTCCGCGTTCATCCTCTTCAGCACCACCTTCGCACGAGGGTCGACAAGCTCCGCGCGAGACCACGCATCAAAGGCCTTGGGCTGCCCCGTAGGCAGCACTAGCCGAGGGTGGATGCGCCCAACATCCACCATGACCCACTTGCTCTGGAAGCCTTCGATCCTCTTCCCAGGCTTTGAGATGGCATTGGAGTTAGAGTATATGATAAAGCTCGCACATGCGGTGATGTGGGCACCAGAAACCTGGAGGGAGAAATAATGACGCAGCAAGGCCACTGAGGGCATCACTCCAACTTGAGCCTCACAATAGTAGGCGAAAATCGCCAGGAGAAGAACAGAGTTGGGGTGGAGGTGCAGAGCTTGCAAGTTATATTGGCGAAGAACATCAAGGAAGAACTCAAAAAAAGGAGGCACCAGACCGGCGATAATGGCGCTCAGAAAGAGCGGGTAGAAGGTACTCCACTTGCCTTCGGGCTGAGCGGAGCCGGCCCTGAGCACAGTCGCCCCCTCGTTGCCCTGTGCCACCGTCATCAGGCGCGTGAGGGCGAGATTCTTCTCCAACACGTTCGGGGGATCCACAGCCGGCGAGTACCAGGCCTCGGTAGGGGTCTTGCGAGGGTCCATGGCTTTCTGGACGAAAGGGATCGATGCAGATCTGGAGGGTTTCGAAAGCGAGAAGGAGAAGATCCGGTGCAAGGCGAACGAGAACGAAGCAAGTAAGTCTGGCCCGGGTACCCCTTTTTGTCAGATGGACGGTTGCCGAGGCATCATGGGGAAGCAGAGATGCCCACCTCCTATCAATCGCCGTGCAGCGCCCAAGGCCGCAGGCTATTAGGGCCCGCGGTGCTTCACACTTGCCCTCTTCGCTTCTCTGCTAAGCCAAGTCCGGGCGCGCCTTGGGCCCGGGGCCTACTGTCGACGTTCTGGGAACGGGGGTCCCTAGACTTGCCTACCTGCGGCTTGCGACATGGCTCAAGCAGGGGCCCAGTGCAGCCCAGCTTCGTCAGCTCAAGCTCAAGTGGGGGCCTTGCAAGGGGCCAAGCCTCGTGGGGCGGATGACAGAAGCATCCTCAGGAAGCAGCCTCATCAGGCGGGCTCGCGAGGAGGCGGAGAGATCAAGGCAGGGTACCTCGCCAGGTTCCCGTGATGCAAGCCATGACGATCGAGACCAGGCGAGCGCCAGGTGGGCGCCGGCCTGTGCAGTGCCCTTGTTTCCCCTTCGGTGCAAAGGGGGCAAGAACAGGCCAAGGCATCAGGCAAAGGTTACCGTTTCGGTGCAACAAGACCAAGACTAGCGGAGCGGTAGGATGGAGGTCACCGTGGAGCCCAGGACGGCGTCATCGTCTAGGTCTTTGGCAGTCGAAGACCAACTTTAGTCAGGATAAGTGTACTAGATGTTCCCCTTCAAAATGGCCAATTGTTGGCACCCTTCCCGCTCATTATTTGGGAAGAGGCCCAGGGCCTCCCTCTATAAATAGAGCTAGCCACCACAAAGTAGAAGAGATCCAGATTTTGGGGAGATTTCGGGTATACTAGAGAGACAGAGGCGACTGAACTCATCCAAGCAGTTCATCGCACCAGCTCAAGAACAGCCCCTCGCGAGGCTATTCTCCCTCTGTATTGTTCATCATCAGCCCCTGAGGCAATCCACCACACCACACACTGGAGTAGGGTATTACACCAGAATGGTGGCCTGAACCAGTATAAACCTCGTGTCCCTTGTGCGTTCTTCTTTCTAGCCTTAGATTCCTTGTGAGGCTTCGAGACGTGAGTTGGTAGGGGAAAGATCTTCGTGCGCACCCCAGAGTTCGAACCTCAAGGGTCTGCCGGAACCCGAAATCCGACAGCCTCTACTTCGGTCGTTGCCCCTAATAAAAAGCATGGCACTTTAGTCAGCACGAATCATTCGTCCTTCCTGAATATACAAGGTTACTGCATACCTTGACTGTCCTCCAGCTGTTACTTCACGCAGCCGAGCTCTTCCTCGACCCGCTCCAGACTCTGCTTCAGTCCAGAGACTTCCGCAGTATGCGCGGTCGCAACCAGCAGTGATGCCTGCTTATTCACATAGACATATTAAGTTAGACTCCTGCAAAAATTATTTGATCCTCTGTTCGTCTTTTCTTTCCAAACACCGAATAGAATATCAGGGGCTACTGTCTACACTATGATATTCCTTTTACAATTACATTACTTACCTTCAAAGCCTGTTAGAAGGCTAGTGCAGGCTTCGGCAGGTCTGCTTTTTGCAGACTGGACCCTCTCAATCACTATCAGTGGGAAATGACACCTATGGGATGACGAGAATCCCTTCTGCGGTTGCGGGGTGCGAGATTGTGAGAAGAGCAGAATTAATAACCAGCACCAGGATCGTTTACCCAGATTCGGGCCGCGAGGATGCGTAAAACCCTAGTCCTGCTTTGGTGGATGTATTGAGTGTTCTTGAGCTCTTGAACTAGCTATGGTGACTGCGTGGTTCAAAAGAGCCAAATCCCTCTCCAGTACGCTAGGGGCCTCCTTTTATAGTCGAAAGGGGTTGCCACAGTGGCACACAGGAGGTGGAAAGGCCTACAGTGCTATGAGCTTATTGCTCATATTACAGGACAAGGCGCATTTAATGCGTAGCTTAGGTGTCCTCTCGCTTTATCGGGGACAGGAGCGAGGCCCGTCCCGTCTGTCGCCACTCCTCCTTGCTTCGACACGCGCCCTGGCCAGCGATGCCTGCGGCGCCATGTAGGCAGGCAAGCAGCTGAGGTGGCACGGTGGTGGAGCCTCCACGAAGATCTACATGCCGCCAAGCAGGTGTGTGCTGATTTGGCGTGGAAGCTGCATGTTGCCACACAGGTGCCTGCCTAGCTGATTGGGCTGGCAGCTGCATGTGAACGGCGGTGGAGTTTTGGTTCATGCGGGCCTAGTAGTGGCCCCGCTGACTCCCTTGGCAAGGGTCTTGCCGGGTGGCGGTCTTGCCGGGTGACCCGGCAAGGGTCTTGTCATGGCGCGCTGGCGTCCTCGGCAATGATCTTGCCAGGGGTCTTGTGGGTTTCCTCGGCAAGGATCTTGTCGTGGATTGTTGCCTTCGAATCCTCATCTGATCTTGCATATTCTTTGTCTTCACAAAGATCTGCATGCCACCACGGAGGTGCCTCCCGAGCCCTGTCCCAACGTGATTCATAGTGTTGGAGAACGTGGGTTCGAGGGTGGCTCACTCCGCTGGTGTGGGCATGCCACCCCGGCAAGGGGCTTGGGCCGCTGAGGCTGCCCCGGCAAGGGTCTTTCCGGGGAAACCTGCTTCACCCATCTGCTCTCTGTGGTCTCGGTCTTTGGCTTCTCTCCAGCTCCCCTCCTTTGCCCTGCTATTGCGGCCGTGGCGCGCGGCTCTGACTGCCCTTGCACAAGTAAAGGGGTCAAAAGAAGAGCCCTTACTTTTGTACACCGATAGGAGCCCCTGGGCCTGGGCCACACATAAGCGCGACACGTTGTTGGGCCAGGCCCAGAACGGTGTGCGGGCAGGCGGGGCGGATTTTACCGCGGTAACTATTTCGTCCGCAGCGCTTCCCCACGACCCGTGTTGAATGCGCGACGTGGGGGTCGCGCGTGTGCACGTGACCGAAGCACGCTGGTGTCATCTTGTGGTGGACAGTAAAGAGGCGGCTTGCGTGTCTCCTCGAGATTGCAGGGCCACTACTCATTTACTGCCCTTACTTGGGAACTGTCGCTCCACGGGTCCCATTGCTTCTATCTCTTGCGCCATGTTTGCTACATGCATGACACAGAGCGAATGACAGGTGCGCGGGATACGGGAAGTCGCGCGTGCGTGGGTCGATTCCCACGCGCCTTCAATTTAGCGGGGAGGGCGGTCGACGGCCCCGCCCGTTGTCACTTCGTCGAGCCGGATTGGCATAAAGGGGCGGCCGCGCCCTGCCCCCGCCCCTTTATAAGGAGGGGAGTGGGAGGAACGGTGCTTCTCAATCCTTCGTCATCCACTTCTCTCCATTTCTATTCCCTCCTTCCTTTTTCCATGGCGAGGGGGCATGGCAACGCTTCATTGGTGGCGGCAAGGGTCTCGGCTAGACAATGCCTCGGTCCTCCCCAAGAGCTCATAGCGGCGGAGCCGGCCGTTAGAGGGAGGGGGAGGGGGCGAGGCTGAGGCCATCGTGGCGCTCGAGGGAGAGGAGGACGGGGAGGCAGATCGGCCTCGCCTCCGCCAGCGGCCCCTCCCCCGGTGGAGGGCCACGTCGGGGATAACCCCTACGAGTTTTTCATCAGGCTGCGCCAGCCGCCGAGCCGTCTTCTTTGCCTCCCGACTCCATTTGCACAGGAGATGGAGCTGGACCAGCCGCAGGCACTGCGGCTGCATATGAGGGGCTGTGGGAACAGCAGCACATGGGCCAATGTCGAGTTCCCCGCCCCTCACGTCTTGTATCTTCGCCGAGGGTGGAAGACTTTTGCTCGCATCCACAGCTTGACGGAGGGGCTCACTCTCCATTTCAAGCTACTGGAGAGCGGCATCCTCTCCGTCAAGGTCTTTGGAGATCTTGGAACTCGCCTGAAGTGCTGTGTAGAGAGCTCTTCTGACAATGGAAACTCTTACTCGAGCGAGAGTGACGAGGAGGACAGCGGGGCAGATGACGGGGACGAGTCCGACTAGGCATCGGACGTCCCGCGCCTGGGCGGGTGCGGCAGCAGCAGCATCTGCACCTGGCCGCTCCTCCAGCGGAATCTGCCGGAGGGAGGGGCCAGCTCCTTGATCTTCTCGGGGTCATCTCCTTGGGCGGCTGGCGTTGGGAGGCTGCTGAAGAGGAAGAGGGCGGGCGGCAAGGCCGTCAAGTCGGAGTACCCGGGCACCGACGCCTTCACCACGTATTGACGTCTTGCTGCCTCGTCTTTGAGCTCTTCCCCTGGCGCCGTCATCACCAGCCAACCTTTGGACGGCCACCGAGACGTTCTCTTGGTGCTTTCTGTCGCTCGTAGCTCGCCTAGGCGCCCCTTTTGCCCTTTTTCACTTCCTTGACCTGCCTCCTAAGGAGAGGGACAAGAAAATGATTACGGGCACCTTATCTCTTTTTAGTCTGTAAGCCTTCGGGCCTTCGTTAAATTTAGAACTTGTAATCCTCTTGCTCATGTTTTTCATTCCGTATGAACTGTACCTATACGAGATGTTTTTAATGAAACAGGGATGTTTGCCGAGTTTTTCTTTCGTGGGTGAAACCCGCGACAAGGAGCGAATCCTTGTTATTATATAAGATAAACGTTTTTCACCTAGCAATAGGCCTTGCCGTCCCCCCACTTTGCTTCGACCTTTCTCGCGCCCTTGGCGGAGGCAGGGATGAAGTGGGCTTAGGATCCTCATTCCATTTCCTTGCTGCCGCGACTACAACCAAATCTGAACCCAGGAGATAATCCTTGGGTACAGAAAAAAGGGAGCACAGTAGCCTAGAAATAAAATGAGGTTTCACATATCCCAGTTCCATATCGAAATGCATGATAGAGGATACAAGACTTATCTGGATCTGCAGCCCCGGCAACCTTGGCTTGCCATGGTTGGATCCTTGTACTTGCAGCCCCCGGCAACTTCGGTTTGCGGGGGTCGGGACGCCGGTCCATTCCCTCTCTTCCAAATAGCTCGGCAGAAGTGCTCATGTGCCCTGTAAGTGCATCTAGTGCCCCTTAGTGATTTTTGTGTATTGAAGACTTATAGGTTAAGAGACTGATGCGTTTGTGAGTGTACACAGGTCTATAAGTCTATGAGGAGTTTGATATTTACAGAGAAAGTCGACCCCTAAAAATGATGTTCTTCAACTGAAGACTTTGGATTACTGAAAACTTTGAAAGTGAAGAAATCGGTGTGACCCTGAAGACTTGGTATTCATTCGTGGAACATGAAGCGTGAAGATTTTTGTTTTTGTAGTTTCATTTTCTCTTTCTTGAGTCATAGGAAACACTGTACTGTTAAGGGGGTCGAGGAAATACTAAAGAAAAATTTCCATGTGATGCTCAACTCAAAATCCTACACCTACCAATCCCTTTGAGTGAAGCCATTGGAAATCTCATACAGTTCAGTCATATTCTTCAGTGACAGAGATGAAGTTATTCTGGTCTCTGAGGAATTTGTTCTGACTGAGGAGTTAGGAATTCGCCAGTGCGAATTGCCTACACAGTGAGGAACATGATAGCCCTGAGGATTTTGATAGTCAAAATTCCGACCGTTGCTGTGCTATGCGCCAACGGTTCCAAAATATCTACCCACCTAACGGTCATATCAGACAAGGGCATTTATGTCTTATCATGTCAGCCTGCTCCCTAGGCTATAAATAGCCGCCCCCTACAACCACTAGCTGGTTGGCTGCTCCGAGAGAAACTGACACTTGTCATTTGAGAGCATCCCATCCTCCGAGGACTTTGAGCGAAAATCATCAAGTGAGGAAAACCAAAACCCAACACCTACAAACCCAAAGTGATTGAGCATCACTGAAGAGATTGATCGTGCGTGGATCCGACGCTTGTTTCCTTTGATGACTATGCTTCTTCCAGACGGTTAGGCGTCAAGGTCTAGAGCATCCAAGAGGAATTGTGGATCGCCGAGTTACTGAGTTTGTGAAGGTTCGGAAGTCACCTGAAGACTTACCACTTGTGATTGGGCAAGGTCTGTGTGACCTTAGCTCAAGGAGAATATGGTGAGGACTGTGTGTCCGAGAGTGGGTGTCCTCGACTTTAAATACTCAGCCGCTCCAACCAGATGTACAACTGAGACAACAGTTGGAACTGGTCTACCAAATCATTGTCTTCACCGAGCTTACTGGTTCTATTTCCTCAAATCTTTCATTTCCTCATGTCTGTTGTTGTGTGCCTGTTCATATCTGTTTGAAGGCTTTGACTAAAGACTTTCTCAATTTCGTCAGTTCGATTTCTTCAGTCTGTCCGTCTTCTTTCTTGTGTTATCCTATGTTTACGCTTTCTGTACTTTGTTCTTGTCTTCATCTCGTCATGATGACTATGCTTGTATTCTGTTATGTTTACTTCTGAGTACTTATTCCGCTGCTGGTAGTTCTTCATTTAGGAATTTCCTCACCAACAAATTCCTCAGTGAAGAATTCATAAAAATCGCCTATTCACCCCCCCTCTAGTCGATATAACGCACTTTCAATTGTTATCAGAGCAAGATACTCCCTTGTTCTGTGTGATTTTGGTTTAACCGCATGGAGTTTTAGTTATGTCGACTACAGGATTGAGGAACGTATCCTGCCCCATATTTGACGGTCATGAGTATCCTCGGTGGAAGGCCATGATGAAGAAGCGACTCATGTCTATGGACAGCGAACTGTGGACCGTCACTGAGATTGGTCTTACCGATCTATGCAAGATGGCGGAGGCTGATGACATTCGCAAGTACACTCTACTCAACCTCACAACGAAGGATGTCATCTGCTCCTGTCTGTCCCAAAATCAATTCAGGAACGTCATGCACCTCAATCATGCGAAGCTAATCACGGACCGGCTCTCTGAGGTCTACGAAGGTCATCGTACTCGTCATGATCCTTGGTTTGAGGATTACAAGGATTCTCTCAAGGAGATGGCTTTCGCACCTGAATCGTCATCCTCTTCACCATGCCTTATGGCAGAGGGTGCCAAGGTAACTGAATGCTACCTTTTCGAGTCTAGTGAAGATGAATCAGGTGATGAATTTGGCCCCAACTATGTCAAACTTGCTTACCTTGCCACTAAACAATAAATAGCTTTGGAAAAAGTTCAATACATGCTAAATAAGAGTGATGATATGTTGGGTGAAGAAATGGATCAGTCAAAAGCATTGGCAGAGAGTCTTCCAAGACTTCAGTCCAAATTTGACGCCCTTCAAGATCATCATAACACTCTTTTATCTGATCACGAGAAGCTTTCTTCTGAATATCTTCAAAAAAGCAAGATCTTGAAAAGCTAAGAGTGGATTATGAAGATCTTCAGAAGGAGCGCGATTCACTACTTGCTCAACAAATCAGCGCTACCCAGGAAGAATTTGTTCCTCCATATCTGAAGTGCATTGAACGTGAAACTGGTAATTCTTCACCTGAATGTTCAAATGCTTCTAATGCTACAAATTCTTCATATGTCTCTGCTATCACTAATTCCTCATCTGAGGACAATGCAAGTATCTCTAACGCCCCGGATTCGATGCGCCAGGTGTCTTCCAGTTATTCGTCGGGTTGCCATGTTATTTGCTTGCGCGTTACTTTCTGCCATGTCATCATGTGCATCTCATCTTGCATACGTGTTTGTCTCATGCATCCAAGCATTTTCCCCGTTGTCCGTTTTGCAACCTGGCACTCATCCGGTGTCTCCTTCTTGTATCTTTTCGTGAGCGGGTGTTAAACATTCTCGGAATGGACCGAGGTTTGCCAAGTGGCCTTGTTATAGCACCGGTAGACCGCCTGTCAAGTTTCGTGCCATTTGGAGTCCGTTTGATACACCAACGGTTAACCGGGGAACCATAAAGGCCTCTTTTGTGTGCAGCCCAACACCCCTCCAAAGTGCCCAATAATCCATCCAAACCCCCTCCATGCTCTCGGTCGTTCGATCATGATCATGTGGGCGAAAACCGCACTCCATTTGGAGTCTCCTAGCTCCCTCTAGCTATAAATATGTGCCCCTCCCCGAAATTTTCTCGTAAATGAACCCTAGCCCTCTCCCTCCTCGCACCGCCGGACATGTCCGCCCGACGGCCGGACACGTCCACCGCCGCCCAGCCACGTCGCCCGTCAAATCACCGCGTGCCACGTCTCCCCGGCGGCCGCTCCCGGCCAACCGGAGCGCGCCACATCAGTCCGCCGCGCCTCCTCTCTCTCCCGCACCCGCCGCGGCCCGGGTCGGGCCCTCCCCAGCCCGAGTCTGAGCGCTGCCCGTGTCCCATGCGCCCTGGCGCCCGAGCCGCCGGCGCACCTCGCTCCGCCGCCCGGCTGCCGCTCCTTCCGTGCCGCCCTAGAGCACCGCCCGGCTACCGCGGCTCCGCCGCCCGCTCGGCCCGCCACCCGCCGGCTCCACCACCGACGCCGCCCCGGCCACCGCCAGCCTCCGCCATCGCCATCCACCACCACCTCCGCCATCGCCGACCACCACCACCTCCGCCATCGCCGGCCTCCTCCGGCCCTCCTCGCCGCTCGCCGGCCTCCTCCGCCCCAGATCGGGACCAGATCCACCAAGACGGCGATCCAAACGAGCGCCCCGTCCCGGCTTCGCTCGTCCCGGAATCATTCCGTCCACTTTTGCCCGAGGTGTTTTTTTACCAAGTCCCGAAGTTTTCATCATTTTGTGCCCATGTTCATTGCATCATAACTTCATGTGTGCTGCTCCGTTTTGCATGCATAATATATCAAAATATTCATTGTGAGATGCCCTTAATTTTGTTACATTGTGCCATGCTTGTTTGAGTCCATCTTGATGCCCTTATCATCGTTGCAAGAGTGCTATATGATGTTAACCTGCTGAAACTGTTATAACTTGCTGTTTTGTTTTTTTCATTGCTTTTGGTGTGTGCATTCTATGAGCTAGATGTCTACATGTGTTTTGAGCTATATCATGCCATCTTTACAGTGGTGCAATCCATGTATTTTTGTGAGTCTTTTAGTGAGTGTTTTGAGCTCATGAAATAGGGTACTTGTTGTTTCTGTTTTGCTAGTCTGAATCTGCTATATCATGATGCTATGTTAACCTGCTGCTACAAGTCATTCTATGCATAATCTGGAGATGTTGTCTAAGGATGTTTTGTTAAAAATGTCATGCTCTATCCATTCATTCCCATGGTTGCATTGTTAGCCTTCTGTATCTTGTTGTAATCTTGCTCTCAATTTGCTAAATAATGTTGCTGTCAGCCTTTTTAACAGTTCAATTTTGCCATGAGCTTTGCTAGTGATCCGTGCACCGTATGAACATGCTCTTGCCATGTTTAGCTTCATAAACATGTACTATTACTGTTGGTCACCTTCTCATGCCATGTATTGCTCTGTGGTGAGTTGTACAAGCTCACCAACATGCCTACTTATTGTTGTTCCTGCCATGTTTGAATCTGTCATATCATTTTCCATGTATGCATGGATCCTACCATATTTTCTGTTGATCTTTGGATGTAGTTCAGTAAGGGAGTTTTGTTCTTTGTCTTTAGAACTAGCATTACATGCCTTTGTTTTTCATGTTAAGTTTATGTAACATGTTGTCTGGTAGCCCTAAACATTGCAACCTGATGTTATTTCTGCCAAGTCTGTAAACTGTTATTATTTGCAATCTTGCCATGTCCTTTTGAGCATGTTATAGTGTTTTCTGGAGATAGCTCAGTGTTCGTGTTTTGTCATGCTTTACCAGTACTTCATGCCCACGTCTTTTGTTTTCACGTTGAGATGTTGTAGCATGTTGTTTGCAAGTTTGCAAGATGCCTAGTTGCTGTTTTGGACATCTTGTCCTTTAAACTTGTATAGAGTGTTGAACCGTTGCTCCGTTTTGAATGTGCTGTTTATGGAACTTGCTTAGAATTGCATGTAGTTTCATATTATCATGTTGCATACTTGTTTTGAGGTGTTTGCTTGATGTTGTATGCATTTTGTATCAATGCAATGTTTAGCTTGTTTTGCTCATATCTTCTAGGCCATAGCTCCGAATTAAATGAACTTTATATGTAACTTGACTAGAATTTCGTGTAGGTCATCTTGGTGCCTCATAACTTGCTGTTTAAACAACTTGAACATAAGGTTTATTCAGATCTGGACCAATTTCGAGACTTGCATATGAGGACCTACCGGATTTGTTATATGTCTTTTCCGGCCTCATTTAACCGTGCTTTGATGTGTTGTACTTGTATGCATCCTCTCTTGCCATGAGTAGCTTAATGTAACCTTTGTCATGCATCATACTTGAGTGTGCATCATGTCATGTATATGTGTGGTGTGTTTACCATGTTGTGTGCTTCTTCTCGATAGTTCCTGTTTTGTTGCGATCGTGAGGATTCGTTCGTCTACGCTTGGTTCGGCTTCATCCGTTCGTATTCTTCATGGACTCATTCTTCTTCCTAGCGGGATTTCAGGCAAGATGATCGTCACCTTAGATCTCATTACTATCAATGTTATGCTAGTTTCTTTGTTCTATCGCTTTGCTGCACTACCTATCACTTGTTCTTCAAGCCCCCCATACTGCCATGTCAGCCTCTAACCTTTTCGCCCTTCCTAGCAAACCGTTGCGTGGCTATGTTCCCGCTTTTGCTCAGCCCTCTTATAGCGTTGTTAGTTGCAGGTGAAGTTGAAGATTGCTCCATGATGGACAGGATTATGTTGGGATATCACAATATCTCTTATTTAATTAATGCATCTATATATTTAGTAAAGGGTGGAAGGCTCGGCCTTATGCCTGGTGTTTTGTTCCACTCAGGCCACCCTAGTTTCCGTCATATCGGTTATGTTCCCGAATATTGCGTCCCTAACGCGGTTGGGTGATTTATGGGACCCCCTTGACAGTTCGCCTTGAATACAACTCCTCCTCATCCGGTGTGCCATGAGAATGAGATATGTGCCAACCCGACGTCTTCCTCATCCGGTGTGCCCTGAGAACGAGATATGTGCAGCTCCTAACGGGATTTGTCGGCACAGCGGGCAGCTTTGCTGGTCTTGTTTTACCATTGTCGAAATGTCTTGTAACCGGGATTCCGAGACTGATCGGGTCTTCCTAGGAGAAGGAATATCCTTTGTTGATCGCGAGAGCTTATCATGGGCTAAGTTGGGACACCCCTGCAGGGTATAAACTTTCGAGAGCCGTGCCCGCGGTTATGTGCCAGATGGAAATTTGTTAATGTCCGGTTGTAGATAACTTGACACTTTACTTAATTAAAACGCATTAACCGCGTGTGTAGCTGTGATGGTCTCTTCTCGGTGGAGTTCGGGAAGTGAACACGGTTTTGGGTTATGTTTGACGTAAGTAGGAGTTCAGGATCACCTCTTGATCATTACTAACTTCACGACCGTTCCGTTTGTTCTCTTCTCGCTCTTATTAGCGTATGTTAGCCACCATATATGCTTAGTCGCTGCTGCAACCTCACCACTTATCCTTTCCTTACCCATTAAGCTTTGTTAGTCTTGATACCCATGGTAATGGGATTGCTGAGTCCTCGTGGCTCAAAGATTACCACAACAACAGTTGCAGGTACAGGTTATGCGATGATCTTGATGCGAGAGCGATGTTTGCTTGTTTTGGAGTTCTTCTTCTGCTTCTTCTTTGATCAAGGGATAGGTTCCAGGTCGGCAGCCTGGGCTAGCAGGGTGGATGTCGTTTGAGTTTCTGTTTTGTGTTTCATACGTAGTCGGATGTTGATCTTATGTATGTTGTATTGATGTATTCGTGTGGCATTGTATGCCTTATGTATGTATCCCCATCTATTATGTAATGTTGATGTAATGATATCCACCTTGCAAAAGCGTCTTCAAGATGCGCTTCTATCCTTGGTGGGACATTCGAGTTCCTTTAGGATAGGGTCGCATCTTGGGCGTGACAGTATCACTGATGATGCAGGGCTGAAGGAATTGTACATGACAGGCATGTACAAAAGCCTCAAAGGGCATTAGACTCTTTGTGATGTGCTCAAAAAGCAGATCCTCAACAGAAACCCTAGGAAAGAGGGTATTGCCTTTGAGAGGAAACTCAATGCTGATGGAACATATTGGAAGCCTGAGCAGTACCCCAAAACCTCATGGGTTGCTGCAAAGGGACCTCCAATTGATCCATCCAACTTATCTGGCTTTACATGTGAATCTCCTCATTCTTCTGATGAGTCATTTGACTCCAACTATAAACTGTTCAAAAACCAAAATGGTGAAGTATTTGCTAGATATGTTGGCTCTAACTGCAGGAACGGTTCACCTATGAAGAAAATCTGGGTTCCCAAAAGTTGTCTTGAAAGTCTTCAGGTGAATGTCCTTATGATACCACCTGTGAAAAATAGGAACCCCGGATCAACTTCTTCATATGAACCGAATTCTTCATGTGGATCCAAGTCCTCAAGTGGACCAAATTCCTCACGTGGATCAAATTCCTCAAAAGGATCAAAGTCCTCATATGATCATCATCGTGCTAACCCTTCTATTTCGCAGGGTAGAGCTAAGGGCTATGAATATGTGCATTATTCTTCAAATGATTATGTTCATAAGTCCTCAAAGAATTTCTCTGCTTATTAGCTTACCCTAACCCCTCTTATGTGAAACGAAGTGGACTAGCGTCTATGCCACCTTTCTCATATGGTGCTCACAGAGTGATGAATTCTTTGCCACCCCTTCAGATGTGGGTGGTGAAGAAAAATAGCTAATCTCTTATGCAGGGTCAAGTTTCCATACGTGCTCGAAACGTCTGAAGAATTTGCTGGAGACCTGAACAGTGCCTGATAGGACACTGGCTAATCATGATGAAATGAACTTTCATTTCACACAGCCTCCTACCAATTTGTCTGTTCTATTGCTTGATGAAATTGATCTGATTATATTGATGTGATATTCTTCACCGATGAAGTATATGAGTTCGTAAGTTGCACTAATTCATCTGCAGGATGATCAACCCAAAGCCAATGAGTGGGTCCTCGATAGTGGATGTACAAATCACATGACTGGTGACAAGAATCTATAGATGGATGCTCCTTTATCACCGTCACATCTGAAGCATATGATCTTCGCTGACAAAGGCAAAAGTCAGGTATTGGGTCTAGGTAAGGTTGTGATCTCTAAGGACATACACATGGAAAAAGTCATGCTTGTCGAGTCCTTAGGATACAACCTCATGTCTGTCTCAATGCTTTGTGATCTTGATATGGTTTTTGTCTTTGGCAAGTATCATTGTGTTGTGCTCATGGAAGCTGACAATTTCAAAGTCTTCGAAGGCTTTAGGAGAGGAGACTTGTACATTGTTGATTTCTATACAGGACCACAACCGGCCGTATGCTTACTTGCAAAAGCTTCAGAAGGCTGGCTATGGCATCGACGACTTGGTCATGCTGGCATGAGGAATCTGCACACGCTCTCGAAGAAGAAGCATCTCATTGGCATTGAGACTGTCAAATTCCTCAAGGATCACTTATGCGGAGCCTGTGAAGCTGGGAAGATGACAAAGGCCAAGCATCCAGCGAAGACTATCATGACTACCACTCGACCATTTGAATTGCTTCACATGGATCTCTTCGGTCCTAACCATTATTCTGCTGTGACAAATGATGCATCTCTATATGGCTTTGTTATTGTTGATGATAACTCTCGTTACACATGGGTACACATTGTCACTTACAAAAATGAGGTGCAGGAAGTCTTCAAACGATTTTCCTCAAGGGCTTTGTAAGTGCATCTAGTGCCCCTTAGTGATTTTGGTGTATTGAAGACTTATAGGTTAAGTGACTGATGCGTTTGTGAGTGTACACAGCTCTATAAGTCTATGAGGAGTTTGATATTTACAGAGAAAATTGACCCCTAAAAATGAAGTTCTTCAACTAAAGACTTTGGATCTCTGAAGACTTTCTGAAGACTTTGAAAGTGAAGAAATTGGTGTGACCTTTAAGACTAGGCAATCATTCGAGGAACGTGAAGCGTGAAGACTTTTGTTTTCGTAGTTTCATTTTCTCTTTCTTGAGTCATAGGAAACACCGTAGTGTTAAAGGGGGTTGAGGAAATACTAAGGAAAAATTTCCATGTGATGCTCAACTCAAAATCCTACACCTACCAATCCCGTCGAGTGAAGCCATTGGAAATCTCATACAGTTCAGTCATATTCTTTAGTGACAGAGACAAAGTTCTTCTGGTCTCTGAGGAATTTGTTCTGACTGAGGAGTTAGGAATTCACCAGTGTGAATTGCCTACACAGTGAGGAACATGATAGCCCTGAGGATTTTGATAGTAAAAATTCCGACCGTTGCTGTGCTATGCGCCAGCGGTTCCAAAGTATCTACCCACCTAACGGTCATATCATACAAGGGCATTTATGTCTTATCATGTCGGGCTGCTCTCTAGGCTATAAATAGCCGCCCCCTTCAACCACTAGCTGGTTGCCTGCTCCAAGAGAAACTGACACTTGTCAATTGTGAGCATCCCATCCTTCGAGGACTTTGAGCTAAAATCATCAAGTGAGGAAAACCCAAAAACCCAACACTTACAAACCCAAAGTAATTGAGCATCACTGAAGAGATTGATCCTGCGTGGATCCAACGCTTGTTTCCTTTGAAGACTGTGCTTCTTCTAGACGGTTAGGCGTCAAGGTCTAGAGCATCCAAGAGGAAGTGTGGATCGCCGAGTGACCGAGTTTGTGAAGGTTCGGAAGTCACCTGAAGACTTACCACGAGTGATTGGGTGAGGTCTATGTGACCTTAGCTCATGGAGAATACAGTGAGGACTATGTGTCCAGGACTGGGTGTCCTCGAGTTTAAATACTCAGCCGCTCCAACCAGATGTACAACTGAGACAGTAGTTGGAACTGGTCTACCAAATCATTGTCTTCTCCGAGCTTACTGGTTCTATTTCCTCAACTCTTTCATTTCCTCATGTCTATTGTTGTATGCCTATTCATATCTGTTTGAAGACTTTGACTGAAGACTTTCTCAATTTCCTTAGATCAATTTCTTCTGTCTGTCCGTCTTCTTTCTTATGTTATCCTGTGTTTACGCTTTCTGTACTCTGTGCTTGTCTTCATTTCATCATGATGACTATGCTTGTGCTTTGTTATGTTTACTTCTGAGTACTTATTCCGCTACTAGTAGTTCTTCATTTAGGAATTTCCTCACCAGCAAATTCCTCAGTGAAGAATTCATAAAAATCGCCTATTCACCCCCCTCTAGTCGATATAACGCACTTTAAATTGGTATCAGAGCAAGGCACTCCCTTGTTCTGTGTGATTTTGGTTTAACCGCATGGAGTTTTAGTTATGTTGACCACAGGTATGATCAAGTTCTCTGCTGGGTGTCCTACCTTTGATGGAACGGACTACCCCTAGTGGAAGAACAAGATGCGAATGCATCTTGAGGCAATTGACAACGATCTCTGGTATGTTGTGGAAAATGGTGTTCCCTCAGTCACACTTTCTCTGAACGCTACTGATGTGAAGAGATTCAAGCAACTCGATTCTCATGCCAAGAATATCATATGTGGTCATTCAAGCAAAGGACAGTATGGAAGAGTGAGTGCTTTGGAAACTGCCAATTTTATCTGGGATAGGTTCTCCAAAGTAAATGAAGGAGTCTCAACTCAATGTGACTCTCATGTTGACGTTCTTCGCAATCTCTTCAACCGCTTCAAAAGACTCGACAATGAAAATGTTCAGCAAACCTTCGATCGCCTCACTGACATCTCAAATGAGCTTCAAGCGCTTGGCGCCACTGACATCACCAACCATGAGGTGGTGAAGAAATTGCTAAGATTGCTAGATTCTTCATTTGATACTCTGGCACTGATGATTCAAGAGCGTGCTGACTACAAGTCACTTGATCCCGCTGATATCCTCGAGAGGCTAAATACTCATGAGTTCTAGCTTGCTGAGAAGAGAGATCTCTATGGTTCGAGCTATGGCAGATCACGTGCTTTGAAGGCCAAGGCAGTCTCTGAGTCTGAAGATGAAGACTCTGCTAGCAATCTTGGTGATCCTGAAGAACTGAGCCAGGAACTTGCACCGCTCGTGAAGAAATTTCAGAAGTTCTCTAGACATGGTCTCTTTGGAAAACCCTCAAGGAGCAATGATTCCTCATCCAGTGACTACAAGAAGAGGTTGTGTCACAAATGCAAGAAACCTGGTCACTACATCCAAGATTGTCCTCAGTGGGATAAGGAATCAAAGAAGAAGAAATACAAGCATTACAGTCCTAATGACACAAAGAAGAATAAGAAATCCTCAAAGTCTTCATCATCAAAATCCTCGAGGTCTTCATCTCACAAGAAGAGCAGCTCCAAGAAGGCTCGGGCATTCATTGGCAAGGAAATGGACTCTGAGGCTGAATCTGAGGAACATGAGGACGAGGAGGCATCTGAGGAGTCTGAGTCTGGTGTGGCGAGCCTACTCTCACTACTGCATTCGTCAGCAAGTCTATCTGCAACTCTGAAGAAAATGACTCCACCAACAAGGCTTATGAAGGCAATGATGACTACGCTCCCACCTATTGCTTCATGGCAAAAGGTGCCAAGGTAACTAAATACGCCTCCTCTGACTCTATTGAGGATGAATCTGATGAGAATCTCAAACCCAGCTACTCTAAACATGCTAAAATTGCTGTGAAACAACAAAAGGCCTTTGAAAAGATTCAAAACATGCTAGACAAAAGTGATGATATGTTGGGTGAAGAAATGGACCGCACTAAAACCTTGACTGAAAATCTTAAGAGATTTTAGTCCAGGTTTGACAATCTTCAAGGTCATCATAACACTCTATTATCAGATCACGAGAAGCTTTCTTATGAATTTCTTCAAAGAAAGCAAGATCTTGAAAAGCTAAGAGTGGATTATGAAGATCTTCAGAAGGAGCGCGATTTATTACTTGCTCAACAAATCAGCGCTACCCAGGAAGAATTTGTTCCTCCATGTCTGAAGTGCATTGAACGTGAAACTGCTAATTCTTCACCTGAATGTTCAAATGCCTCTAATGCTACAAATTCTTCATATGTCTCTGCTGTCACTAATTCCTCATCTGAGGACAATGCAAGTATCACTGAGGATGCAGGGCTGAAGGAATTGTACATGACAGGCATGGACAAAAGCCTCAAAGGGCATCAGACTCTTTGTGATGTGCTCAAAAAGCAGATCCTAAACAGAAACCCTAGCAAAGAGGGTATTGCCTTTGAGAGGAAACTCAATGCTGATGGAACATATTGGAAGCCTGAGCAGTACCCCAAAACCTCATGGGTTGCTGCAAAGGGACCACCAGTTGATCCATCCAACTTATCTGGCTTTACATGTGAATCTCCTCATTCTTCTGATGAGTCATTTGACTCTAACTATAAACTGTTCAAAAATCAGAATGGTGAAGTATTTGCTAGATATGTTGGGACTAACTACAGGAATGGTTCTCCTATGAAGAAAATCTGGGTTCCCAAAAGTTGCCTTGAAAGTCTTGAGGTGAATTTCCTGATGACACCACCTATGGAGAAAAGGAACTCCAGATCAAATTCTTCATATGAACCAAATTCTTCATATGGATCCAAGTCCTCGGGTGGACCAAATTCCTCACATGGATCAAATTCCTCAAAAGGGTCAAAGTCCTCATATGATCATCATCATGCTAACTGTAATGCCCTAGATACAAATTTCCGCATTCGTAACTTCAACTCTTGACTTTTCCGGACATGCGATATGATATTTCCTTCATGGTTGGGTTTTTGTCTTTTGTTTTGCATTTTGTTCATGTCTTGCTTTTCATCTCATGTCATCATTTGCATTGCATCGGCACTCGTTGCCGTCATTGTTTTCATAAAACTTGCATTCGCTCGTAGCTGTTGCTTCTTCCTTGTTCCTGTTGACCCCTCTCAGATCAACCGGACCGCTCTCTTCTCTCTCTTTTCTGAGCCCATCAAAACCCCTTCTCCATGGAGTTTTGCCAAACCCCTCGCTCGTGTCCGAAACATCCCCGAACCCGAACCGGATTTTCGTTACCGTTGGGTCCGGATCATCCCCAAACGTCTATAAAACATCTATGTTTTCTTATTTGGGCTCCCCAACCTATTTATCTCGACCGTTTGATTTTAACCGGAGGGTCCGATTAGCCACTAACCAAAATCCTTGCTACATATACTACCTAACCCTAGATCCTAGGAGCCTTGTCCCATCGATCCCATCACGCCGCCGCCTCTCCTCCAGTCCCCTCTTCCTCGGGATCCCCTCCCGATCCAGCCCACCAACCAGCGAAAGCCACTTCTTCCCTCGATCCCCAATGGATCGTGTAGCTGCTCGAGGCCCGAGCAGGAGCGCTCGGCCTCGTCCCCTTGCACCACCGCCGCTGGCAACCAGCGCCACCAGGCCGTGCCCTGCTCCCTTCCTCCTCTCACAGCCACCCATCGATCCAACCACGACTTAGCCTCATGCCTGAGCACCTCGTCCCCGCCTCCGGCCACGCCGCCGACCATCTCCGATGAACCCAATAGATGAGTTGCCGCCCGTCTCCTCTTTCTCTCCCCTGTTTCCCTCTCCTTCCTTCTCTAATCTCTCTCCCTTCCTCGTTTGTATTCTTATCTGCCAGGAAACGAACAGGGCTCGCCCCTGCTGTCATGGCCGCCAGCAACCAGGAGCCCGAGCTCCATCTGCTGCTCCCGCGACCTGCGCCGTCCCCGAGCACCTCGTGCTTGCGCTGCCTCCAGGAACCACCCGAGGAGAGAGCCTCGCGCTCGTGTGCGAGCACGCACATGAGCTTCTGCGCCCGCGCCTCAACCCCGCCGCCTCTCCCTCAACCTGACGTCGTCGCCGGCGACTAGCACTCCCAGGCCGGCCTCACCTCCCTTCTCCTCCTGTCCCCTTCCTCCCTTGGTTCCTCTTCTCTTTCTTACTCTAGTATCTCCCGCCCTCTCTGTTCTCGCAGGAGAATGCCATGGAAGCTGCAAGGAGATCAAGCCCGCCGTCGGCCACCCGCGACCACCTCCTCCGCATCTGCATCGCCTCGCCGGAGCTCCGTACGCGTCGCTGCCGTCGTCTCCGTGCCGCAGCCCAAGCGCTATTCCGCGCCGCGCTGCCTCCTTCTGTTGGGAGCAGACAGAGGAAGCCTCCCCTGCCGCTTTGACCGCCAAGCCCAATCGCCGCACAGATCCGTCGAGTCCCGGCCATCTCCACCGTTCCCGGCCTTCCCTGCAGCCCGCCACCGCTCCCCTTCAAGCCCCGCCGCGCAAAGGCCCCTCCAGTCGCCGGTCTCCTTTGCTGCATCAAGCAGCATCAGGCAGAGGAGGGCGATGCCTCTACCTTGACACCTCCTGTTGACCGCGTCGCGCATGGGCCTCCTTGCCTCGCCAAGGCCCAGCGCCCACCTCTGCCTCCCCTCCAACCGGCCTGCCTAGCCTACCGCACCGACCTGGGCCGAGCCCAGCTAGGTGAGCATCCCAGCCAACCCAGTTCGATCCAGATTCGGCCCGCATCATTTTTTTTCCTGTTCTTGACGTTTTGCTAATTATCCAGTGATTTACAGTTTTGCAGAAAAATCCTCCATGTTCATGCATTAATAACTCACAAATGGTGCATTGGATTAAAATGATTTAAACATGTGAAATGCTTAGTTTTTCATCTAGTTTCATAATATGCCATTTTCATCCATGTTAAAAATGTTAAAAATGTTGTTTGATTAAATTTGCTCAAATGCCATGTTAAATGATTTATTTCATAACTAATTAACCGTAGCTCCGAATTTAATAAACTTTATATGTAAATGGGGTGGAAAAATGCATAGTTTAACATGTTGCACTTCATTTTCCTGTTTAACAACATTAAAATATTGTTTAGGCAGAACAGTTCAAAAACTAAAATATGCATATGGGTATTTTCCGGAATTGTTGTTTGTTGTTCCGGCCTCATTTAAACTTGCCTAGGTAGGTAGTTTAATTATGCTTCACCTTTTGCCATGTTTAACAAAATTTAACATTGCTTGGTAGCTTAAACGAGATTAAAGTAAATATGTCAATTTGGTGTTTTGTCAATATGCAACTCGTTGCATATTGAGCTCCACTTAACTTGTAGTATTGTTGTTGCACTTTGCCATGCCATGCCTCTTTAAACCGGACATGCATCATACTTGTTTGTGCATCATGCCATGTTTATGCTTGTGCATTTACCATGTTGTTTGTTTCTTTCCGGTGTTGCTTCTTAGTTCCGGTAATGTTGAGATTGTGAGGATTCGTTCGACTGCTCCCGTTCGTCTTCTTCACGGACTCGTTCTTCTTCCTAGCGGGATTTCATGCAAGATGACCGCTACCCTGGATCTCACTACTATCATTGCTATGCTAGTTGCTTCGTTCTATCACTATGCTGCGCTTCCTATCACTTGTTCTTCAAGCCTCCCCAAATTGCCATGAACCTCTAACCTTTGACACCCTTCCTAGCAAACCATTGTTTGGCTATGTTACCTCTTTGCTCAGCGCCTCTTATAGCGTTGTTAGTTGCAGGTGAAGTTGAAGATTGCTCCAAGGTGGACAGGGTTATGTTGGATATCACAATATCTATTATATTATTAATGCATCTATACACTTGGTAAAGGGTGGAAGACTCGGCCTTATGCCTGGTGTTTTGTTCCACTCTTGCCGCCCTAGTTTCCGTCATACCGGTGTTATGTTCCCGGATTTTGCGTTCCTTACGCGATTGGGTGATTTATGGGACCCCCTTGACAGTTCGCTTTGAATAAAACTCCTCCAGCATGGCCCAACCTTGGTTTTACCATTTGCCTCACCACCACCTATACCTTTCCCTTGGGTCGGCCAACCCGAGGGTCATCTTTATTTTAGCCCCCCCGGGCTAATGCTTGTCTAAGTGTTGGTCCAAACCGAGCGATGTCCGGCGCCCCCTGGGCAACCAGGGTCTATGCCAACCCGACGTCTTGCTCATCCGGTGTGCCCTGAGAATGAGATATGTGTAGCTCCTATCGGGATTTGTCGGCACATCCGGGCGGCTTTGCTGGTCTTGTTTTACCATTGTCGAAATGCCTTGTAAACCGGGATTCCGAGACTGATCGGGTCTTCCTGGGAGAAGGAATATCCTTCGTTGATCGCGAGAGCTTATCATGGGCTAAGTTGGGACACCCCTACAGGGTATAAACTTTCGAGAGCCGTGCCCGCGGTTATGTGGCAGATGTGAATTTGTTAATGTCCGGTTGTAGATAACTTGACACCAGATCCGAATTAAAACGCATCAACCGCGCGTGTAGCCGTGATGGTCTCTTTTCGGCGGAGTCCGGGAAGTGAACACGGTTTTTGGGTTATGTTTGACGTGAGTAGGAGTTCAGGATCACCTCTTGATCATTGCTAGCTTCACGACCGTTCCGTTTCCTCTCTTCTCGCTCTTATTTGTGTATGTTAGCCACCATACTTGCTTAGCCGCTGCTGCAACCTCACCACTTTACCCCTTCCTTTCCCATTAAGCTTTGCTAGTCTTGATGCCCATGGTAATGGGATTGCTAAGTCCTCGTGGCTCACAGATTACTACAACAACAGTTGCAGGTACAGGTTATGTGATGATCTTGACGCGAGAGCGATGTTCCTTGTTTTGGAGTTCTTCTTCTGCTTCTTCTTCGATCAGGGGATAGGTTCCAGGTCGGCAGCTTGGGCTAGCAGGGTGGATGTCGTTTGAGTTTCTGTTTGTGTTTCATCCGTAGTCGGATGTTGCTCTTATGTAAGATGATGTTGTATTCGTGTGGCATTGTATGCCTTTGGTATGTATCCCCATCTATTATGTAATGTTGATGTAATGATATCCACCTTGCAAAAGCGTTTCAATATGCGGTTCTATCCTTGGTGGGACCTTCGAGTCTCTTTAGGATAGTATCGCATATTGGGCGTGACACTAACCCTTCTGTTTCGCAGGGTAGAGCTAAGGGCAATGAATATGTGCATTATTCTTCAAATCATTATGTTCATAAGTCCTCGAAGAATTTCTCTGCTTATTCATATCCTTACCCTAACCCCTCTTATGTGAAACGAAGTGGACTTGCGTCCATGCCACCTTTCTCATATGGTGCTCGCAGAGTGATGAATTCTTTGCCACCCCTCCAGATGTGGGTGGTGAAGAAAAAAGAACTAATCTCTTATGCAGGGTCAGGTCTCTAGTCGTGCTCAAAACGACTGAAAAATTTGTTGGAGACCTAAATAGTGCCTGATAGGACATAGGCTAATCATGATGAAATGAACCTTCATTTCTCACGTCCTCATACTGATTATCTGTTCTAATTGCTTGATGAAATTGACCTGATGATACTGATGTCATATTCTTCACTGATGAAGTATATGAGTTTGTAAGCTACACTAATTCATCTGCAGGATGATCAACCCAAAGCAAATGAGTGGGTCCTCGATAGTGGATGTACAAATCACATGACCGGGGACAAGAATCTATTGATGGATGCTCCCTTATCACCGTCACATCTGAAGCATATCATCTTCATTGACAAAAGGCAAAAGCCAGGTATTGGGTCTAGGTAAGGTTGCGATCTCTAAGGACATACACATGGACAAAGTCATGCTTGTCGAGTCCTTAGGATACAACCTCATGTTTGTCTCAATGCTTTGTGATCTTGATATGGTTGTTGTCTTTGGCAAGTATCGTCGTGTTGCGATCTTGGAAGCTGACAATTCCAAAGTCTTTGAAGGCTTTAGGAGAGGAGACTTGTACATTGTTGATTTCTCTACAGGACCACAGCCTGCCGTGTGCTTACTTGCAAAAGCTTCAGAAGGCTGGCTATGGCATCGACGAGTTGGTCATGCTGGCATGAGGAATCTGCACACGCTCGCGAAGGAGAAGCATGTCATTGGCATTGAGAATGTCAAATTCCTCAAGGATCACTTATGAGGAGCCTGTAAAGCTGGGAAGATGACAAAGGACAAGCATCTAGCAAAGACTATCATGACTACCACTCGACCATTTGAATTGCTTCACATGGATCTCTTCGGTCCTAATCATTATTCTGCTGTGACAAATGATGCATCTCTATATGGCTTTGTTATTGTTGATGATTATTCTCGTTACACATGGGTACACATTGTCACTTACAAACATGAAGTGTAGGAAGTCTTCAAACGATTTTCCTCGAGGGCTTCAACCAACTTTGGTGTGAAGATCAAGCACATCAGGAGTGACAATGGAACTGAGTTCAAGAATTCTGGTCTTGATGACTATCTTGATGAACTTGGTATTACTCATGAGTTATCTGCTCCTTATACTCCTCAACAGAATGGCATCGTGGAGCGCAAGAACAGAACTCTTGTTGAGATGGCTCGCACTATGCTTGATGAATACAAGACGCCTTGTCGTTTCTGGAGTGAGGCAATTGATACTGCTTGCCACATCATCAACAGAGTATATCTTCACAAATTCTTCAAGAAGATTGCCTATGAACTCCTCACTGACAAGAAACCCAATGTAAGTTACTTCAATGTCTACGGTGCTAAATGTTGGATTAGAGATCCTCATCACAATTCTAAGTTTGCACCGAAAGCACATGAGGGTTTCATGCTTGGTTACGGAAAGGACTCGCACACCTACAAAGTCTTCAACAACGTTCTTCACAAGGTTGTTGAAACTGTGGATGTGCAGTTCGATGAAACTAACAGCTCGCAAAGAGAGCACCTACCTTCTGTGATAGATGAACCAGCACCTGAGGATTCTATCAAGTTCAAAGCCACTAAGGATGTCATTCCTACTGAAGAATCTGTTGAAGAATTCATTCCAGAACATGATGAACGTCGAGCTGGCGCACGTGAAGAAAATGCGGATCAAATTCCTTGAAGACAACCCGCTCATCCTCGTATTGGAAATAAAGTACAAATCGAGAAGATCATCAATGACATTGAAGCACCAGGTCCTCTCACACGCTCAAAAGCTTCACATTTATCTAACTTTTGTGGGCACTTTGCGTTTGTATCTATGACAGAGCCCACTAAGGTAGATGAAGCATTTCTAGAGCCTGAGTGGATTCAACCTATGCAAGAAGAATTACATCAGTTCGAGCTCAACAATGTCTGGGAACTGGTCAAACGTCCAGATCCTCGCAAGCACAACATTATTGGCACAAAGTGGATCTACCACAACAACCAAGATGAAAATGGCCTTGTGGTGAGGAATAAGGCATAGCTTGTAGCTCAAGGCTACACACAGGTTGAAGGAATTGACTTCGATGAAACTTTTGCACCTGTTGCTAGACTTGAGGCTATTCGCATATTACTTCCCTATGCTAACCATCATGATATTATCTTACAACTAATGGATGTGAAAAGTGCATTCCTCAATGGTAAGCTTGAGGAAGAAGTATATGTTGCTCAACCCCTTGGTTTTGAAGATCCAAAGCATCCCGACAAAGTCTTCAAGCTTAACAAGGCCCTGTATGGCCTCAAGCAAGCCCCTCAGACGTGGTATGATACCTTGAAGGAATTCTTCATGAAGAAAGGCTTCAAACCCGGTTCACTCGACCCAACTCTTTTCACTAAGTCTTATGATGGTGAATTGTTTGTGTGGCAAATATATGTTGATGATACTATTTTCGGCTGTACTGACCGACGATATAGTGATGAATTTGCCTATATGATGAGTGAAGAATATCAAATGTCTATGATGGGAGAGTTAAAATTCTTTTTAGGTCTTCAAATTCGTCAACAGCGCAATGGAATATTCATATCTCAGGAGAAATACCTCAAGGACGTATTGAGGAAATTCGGCATGCAAGATTGCAAAGGGGTCAAAATTCCAATGCCCACAAATGGCCATCTATGCACTGATGAAAATCGTAAAGACGTCGATCAAAAGGTATACTGCTCCATGATTGGCTCTTTATTGTACCTATGTGCATCTAGGCCGGATATTATGCTTAGTGTTTGCATGTGTGCCCGATTTCAAGCTACACCGAAGGAATCACACCATAAGGCAGTGAAGCATATTCTTCGATACTTAGCTCACACACCAACACTTGGATTATGGTATCCCAAGGGCTCCACTTTTGATCTCATTGGATATTTAGACTCTGACTATGCTGGCGATCGCGTGGACCGCAAGTCAACATCTGGTACATGCCATTTCCTCGGACGATCTTTGGTCTGTTTGTCCTTGAAGAAATAGAACTGCGTATCTCTCTCCACGGCAGAAGCTGAGTACATTGCTGCTGGATTGAGCTGTGCTCGACTACTATGGATGAAGCAAACACTCAAGGACTATGGCATCAACGTGAAGAATGTGCCTCTCTACTGTGACAATGAGAGTGCCATCAAGATTGCTCATAACCCAGTTCAACACTCGAAGACCAAGCACATCCAAATTCGTCATCATTTTCTTCGTGATCATGTGTTGAAGGGCGACATCTCCATCGACCACGTCAGCACTGAAGATCAATTGGCCGGTATCTTCACAAAGCCCTTGGATGAGAAGAGATTTAGCAAGCTGCGATGTGAGCTAAATATCCTAGAATCTTCGAATGTTCTCTGAAATGGACACACCTCCTAACACTTATGCTGACTTGATGAATTAGATGCGCAACACACGAAGTAACGTTTTTGTTCAATCAATGAAGACTAACCCTCTAAGTGTGAATAAATTAATGAAGAAATTGATTCTCAGAGCCCTACGACAATTGTACGCGGTGTCTGAAATCAGCTTTCTTATACGGTGGGTTATGACACCAACCAAAGTTGAAAATCTTCAATTTGAGTTTTTCTTCGTTTTTGACATTCCTCAGTTTTTCAAATTCTTCAACTATGCATTGTCTTCACTCTTTGCGGTGTTGTTCTTCATTCGAATATATATATATATATATATATATATATATATATATATATATGAGTTTTATGTCCTCTACAACATTCACTTATTGTTATTTCTTCAAGTTGATTTCTTCTGCTAAGTGAATGTGATCGGACCCTTCCCCCTCTATGCTAAACTCAAACCAGTCTATTCACAAATTCCTCATATGTGTTCTATTTGAAACTCGCTGAAATTCTTCACTGTGTCCTTGACAGCTGAAGAAATTGTGAACGGATCTTTTAACTTATCTTATCTGAATTTTCGGCTTTGCCGCTCAAACCATGCTGCTTCACACGACAATACTTATCTATTCACCCACGATCCTACACAATCGCCACCTCTCAGTACGTGGGTGACACATGTCAAGCGAATGAGAAGAGGCCAGGGGCATGTTCGTACGATTTCCTCGGTTGAACAATTTTTCACTCCCTCTATAAATACCCCTGTCTCTTCCTCACTTCACTTTCACCTCGCTCGCGCTCTCTCTCCCAATCGAGCTTCCCAAAACCCTAGCGCCGCTGCTACTTCATCGTCGCCGGTGAGGAAGAGCTTCACTGCCTCGACCTCGTCGCCGTCGTACTCGCGCCGGTTGCGGATTTCTTCACTCCGCCACCGCCGTAGCCGTCTTCCTCTGCCGAGTTAGGGCGTGGAAGATCTGACCTGATGAACTTCACTTCTGTTCTTCCCAGTTCATCATGTTCTTCACTTTGGGTAATTAAAAGTTACTTTTAACTGCTCGCTTTGATTCTCAAGTTTTCCTAAAAATCTTCAAAAGTGTTTATTCTTCAATTCTTCACACACATAAACACCTCACATGTCATCTGCTCTTGATTTGTTTCTCTAAGCAATGATTTTCTTCAAGATTCCTCAATTGTGTGGATTTTCAATCTACACAACTCTGGAACCTAAGACAAAGAACGCTTAGTGAAATTCCTCAAGACTCATCTGGTCAAATTCCTCAAAACCTATTCTTTTTGAAAAACCTTCTGAGAACGCATATGACCTCTCCAAATTCCTCGCAACTATACTCTGTTCACAGGTACAAATGTCCGCTGCTGAATCACTAGGTTTGCATCAACTTAACTCATTTGCAGCGTTCCTCGAAGAAAAGTTGCATACCTCTTCAGAAACTTCAGTTGTTCATATTCCTCAGCTGAAGAAAATGGGTCACAAAAGGCCACAGAAGGGAGGAAAGAGGCCGGAGGTCAATACTACGATTGAAATCCCTGAGGACATATATAAGGACTACTGCACACCTAACGAAGCCAAATTCGGCAAAGAGGACAAGAATTAGCGCAAGGTGCGCTTACAAAGGATAGAGAGGAGATGGGCACGAGAATGGAGGGAGTACAGATATGTCACTCCCAAGTATATGAAGAAATTTGCAATCAACCCTCCATGCCCAAGACCTCCATTGGCACCAGGCCAGTTGGTAGATCCCACCAGCCTCAAGCATGGTGAGGATTATCCTGATGAATGGGCAAAGTGCCAAGCCAAACTGGCTAAGCAAGCAAAGGAAGCAGTGAAGAAATTCAACGCAGACTCTGCTGCTGCTGCTGCTTCTGCTGAGGCCTCTGCTAGTCAGCGAAACAAGGCAATGCACAAGAAGCCTGCACATAAATCCAGTGCTTCACCTTCAATGCCCTCACGGCCAAGCTCCTCTGCTATGCCATCAAGGCCAGATTCCTCAAGGCCCTGATGACAAATTCCTCAGACTGCTCCTTCAAAGTCCTCAGCTCCTCCATCAAAGTCTTCAGCTGCTCCGACAAAATCCTCGGCACCTGTGCATCTCGCCACGTGCCAAAGGACTCAAGGCTTCTCTATTGCCTCAGGAGCATCTGCAAGCTCCTCAGCTGCTCGAAATTCCTCAGCTGGCCCCTCTTTGCTGAAGAAAAAGGCCACTGCTGGACGAGGCACTCGCCCAAGTCCTCACAAGAAGCAGGTCGCCTTCCATGTACTCTCTGATGATGATGAGGCTGATGATGAAGAACTTGCCGAAATCATCAGAGACAGGCAAGCTAGGGCCGCTAGAGCAAAAGGCAACAATGTGCCACTGATGTTGGATCCCAAGTTGATCCTTGACTATATTGACCTGTGGCACAAGGATCCTAACACACCTTTGCCGGAGATGAACCTCACTCCTGGTCAAAGTCATGTTCTTACTGCCTTCATTGAAGAAGAAAAATGGAAATTTGATCAAGGCAGAAGTTTGCAGAAAGCGTAGTACAAGAAACAACGCTACCTTAAGGACAATGTCCTCACTCTCACTCCTGATCAGCTCCTTGCCTTGCAAGTTGAAATCAAACAGCTGAGTGATGAATTTGATCGCTACCATGCTGATTGGAAGGGCGCCAAGGTGCGTTTCGTCAATCTGACGAAGAAATTGACTTCAAGTGCTGCTCCTCCTGTGCATGTTGAAGTTACTCAAGCTGAGGCATCTACTCAGCCTACTGAAGAACATGCTAGCACCGCTGATGACAATCAAGCTGCTGAAGACCATGAGAGTGCCAGGGCTGATGAATCCATTCCAGCCGCTGAAGATATTGCTAGGGCATCCACTAGTGATGCACCTGAGGGAAGTGAACAAATCAGGACAACTGCATCAGTTGTGCATGAGGAAAATGAACCAAATTCCTCTGCACCTCTTGCGCCTACACCAACTCCAATCCTTCCGTCTACATCAGATGCAAAGAAGACCAAGGCTACAGAACGTGCAGCTGTGAAGAAAAGGAAGGCATCAACTTCTTCAAATTCTTCAGCTCCGAAGAAGATGAAGACTCTGATTAGTTCAATTGACAATCCAATTGATGCCGTTCCAGTCTCATCAATGCCATCGAAGGATCTTGTTCCATTTGGTGAAGATTTTGTGATTCATGATGAATCTGATGAAGAATCTCCTTCTGCTGCTACGTCAGAGCAGTTGGACGAAGAAATTGAAGTGGATAAGATCCCTTGAACCCGAGTCATTTCCTCACCTTTGCCTCAGTTTACTGCTGAAGAGGCAGGTGTTGAAGAAATTGAAGAGGAGGATGTGGACATTGGCTGTACCACTCCTGTGCACAACGATGAATTTTGGGACAGTCAACATCCCAACTCTCCAATGTTCACTCCCCTTTAAGCTATTCCTCAGTCCCCTGCCGCCACTGAAGTGCAAATGGGATCTGAAGAACCTCATGCAACCCCAAGTATTCATGAAGAAATTCCAGCCACTGGTGCTGAAGATATTGTCAATGAAAAATTGACGACCCAGGCTGAAGCTGTAGAAGAGCCTGAAATTCCTCAGCCTGAGGAACCTGAGATTGCGATTCCTGAAGTAGTGCTGCAATTGACTGACACTCCTCAGCCCAAGCCAAAGATCCTTTCTCCAAGAAGCAAAAATTCAAGGCTGATGATTTCTTTGGCCAGCACATATTCTTCACGGAATTCAACCCCTATGACAATGCTCGTCTTAGAAGGAAGCATTTCTGGACTGCCAGCCAGGGCAACTTCTATTCCTCAGTGCTCTTCAACAAGGACAAAGTCTTCGATCATGAGCATATTCCTCATGTGGACATGGAATCCATGCCTTGCTTCTCTCAAGTCCTCAACATGATTCATGATGCTGGCTTGCTCAATTTCTGCTCTGACATAGTTGATTGGAATGAAGAACTTATTCTTCAGTTCTACGCAACTTTGCATATCACATGCGATGCTGCTGACGTCAACTAATGGGTGTTGGACTGGATGACTGAAAACACTCATTACAAGGCACTAGCCTCTGAATTGCTTCGTGCCCTACCAATCAGTCCTCCACCTGACGGTGCTCGTTGTCTGTATGATGAGCCTGAACTCACTGATCACTATATGCAAGTGCTCATGAAGCCGCTGAAGCCGGGACAAGCTCCAAGGAAAAAAATTCCTTGTGAAGGAATTGCTCTATGTGCCAAGAAGATTCTACCGCATTCTGACGAAGACCATGAGTCCCATCAAAGGCCATGACTCATCCGATGAAGAAATTATCGGAATGATGAAGAACATGCTTTTCAACATCATGCATGGCATTCCCATAAATTATCATGATTTCTTCATGAGGAATCTGGCGAATGTTGCACTTTCTACATTTGAGTTGAAGCCTTACATGCCGTGGATCATGAGATTCCTCAGAACAAGGTCTTCACTCAACTACAAGGCTGATTTTCATAATCACCTTAGCTACTTGCCCAATATTGAAGTCCTCAAGCGGATAATTCCTCATCTGATGAGAATGGCAAGTCACCAGCCGTTATCGATGAAGGCATTCGTCCATTGGATGGTCAGTTCCGCAAAGCTGCATCTTACTCCACCAATGATGACTCTGCCACTCATGATACTGCTGCTAATGCTACCAAGACAAGTCGTCAAGCTACTGCTCCTCATGTGCTGACTGATCGTGAACTGCTGATAAGTCTTCACCAGAAGGTGGATCGCAACAACAAGTGGGTTAAGCGTCAGTTTGGTTCTATTCTTCACAACATGACTTCCACACATAATGCAGTGAAGAAAAACCACTACTACCTCCATGAAGTGTTTGATCGCACCTGGGCTATTCTATCACATCTATATGGTGAAGAAGATCTGAAGCAAATGGGCTTCAAGGAAGACTTTGACTGGTCTGCTCCTCCACCGAAGAGATTCAAGAGGGTCAAGGTTCCTTTCGTGGTGGCCAGCTCATATTCTTCATCACGCGCCATGGACGAGCATGAAGACTTGGACGACACTGTAGCAGGCCCTACATCGACTCAAGACCCTGACAACGCTGGCACTCCTCCAGCTTCATGATATTCTTCAGAGGCGTTAGTCCTCAGTTTCAACCCTTTTGGTCATTCGATGACAAAGGGGGAGAAATTTGAGTTAGTCTTCAAGCGGGTCTATCTTATGTGGGTGTTTTTTGCTAAGTAACAACTCTCGTTCTTCTGATGACTTTGCTGGATCGAGTTGTGATCTTAAACTCTATGGTAACCTGATACTTTTGCTGTATTTTTCCGCATGCTTATTCCTCATTAATGTTAAGGCATGCATGCTGAATTACATAAGTCACCATATTTCATCATGCATTTGAAATTCTTCATATTATATATCAAATGTGTGTATGAATTACAAGATATAGGGGGAGATCTCCATGATTATACTCTTCAAGTGTGCATTGCCTCAAAAGCAAATTCCTCACTGCACACCTTCAGGGGGAGTTATTCTATATCTTGCAATCAAATTCCTCAATACCAGTATTTACACTTCACATGTTTATCCCTGTTGAAAACTTAACCTATATTGTCATCAATCGCCACAAAGGGGGAGATTGTAAGTGCATCTAGTGTCCCTTAGTGATTTTGGTGTATTGAAGACTTATAGGTTAAGGGACTGATGCGTTTGTGAGTGTACACAGGTCTATAAGTCTATGAGGAGTTTGATATCTACAGAGAAAGTCGACCACTAAAAATGAAGTTCTTCAACTGAAGACTTTGGATCTCTGAAGACTTTCTGAAGACTTTGAAAGTGAAGAAATTGGTGTGACCTTGAAGACTAGGCAATTATTCGAGGAACATGAAGCGTGAAGACTCTTGTTTTCATAATTTCATTTTATCTTTCTTGAGTCATAGGAAACAACATACTGTTAAAGGGGGTCAAGGAAATACTAAGGAAAAATTTCCATGTGATGCTCAACTCAAAATCCTACACCTACCAATCCCTTTGAGTGAAGCCATTGGAAATCTCATACAGTTCAGTCATATTCTTCAGTGACAGAGACAAAGTTCTTCTGGTCTCTGAAGAATTTGTTCTAACTGAGGAGTTAGGAATTCACCAGTGTGAATTGCCTACACAGTGAGGAACATGATAGCCCTGAGGATTTTGATAGTCAAAATTCCGACCATTGTTGTGCTATGCGCTAGGGGTTCCAAAATATCTACCCACCTAACGGTCATATCAGACAAGGGAATTTATGTCTTATCATGTCGGGCTGCTCCCTAGGCTATAAATAGCCGCCCCCTTCAACCACTAGCGGGTTGGCTGCTCCGAGAGAAGCTGACGCTTGTCAATTGTAAGCATCCAATCCTCCGAGGACTTTGAGCGAAAATCATCAAGTGAGGAAAACCCAAAAACCCAACACCTACTAACCCAAAGTGATTGAGCATCACTGAAGAGATTGATCCTGCGTGGATCCAATGCTTGTTTCCTTTGAAGACTGTTCTTCTTCCAGACGGTTAGGCGTCAAGGTCTAGAGCATCCAAGAGGAATTGTGGATCGCCGAGTGACCGAGTTTGTGAAGGTTCGGAAGTCACCTGAAGACTTACCACAAGTGATTTGGGCGAGTTCTGTGTGACCTTAGCTCAAGGAGAATACGGTGAGGACTGTGTGTCTGGGGCTGGGTGTCCTCGAGTTTAAATACTCAGCTGCTCCAACCAGATGTACAACTGAGACAGTAGTTGGAACTGGTCTACCAAATCATTGTCTTCACCGAGCTTACTGGTTCTATTTCCTCAACTCTTTCATTTCCTCATCTCTGTTGTTGTGTGCCTGTTCATATCTGTTTGAAGACTTTGACTGAAGACATTCTCAATTTCCTCAGATCAATTTATTCAGTCTGTCCGTCTTCTTTCTTGTGTTATCCTGTGTTTATGCTTTATGTACTCTGTGCTTGTCTTCATTTCATCATGATAACTATGCTTGTGTTCTGTTATGTTTACTTCTGAGTACTTATTCCACTGCTAGTAGTTCTTCATTTAGGAATTTCCTCACCAGCAAATTCCTCAGTGAAGAATTCATAAAAATCGCCTATTCACCCCCCCTCTAGTCGATATAATGCACTTTCAGGCTTCAACCAACTTTGGTGTTAAGATCAAGCACATCAGGAGTGACAATGGAACTGAGTTCAATAATTATGGTCTTGATGACTATCTTGATGAACTTGGTATTACTCATGAGTTATCTGCTCCTTATACTCCTCAACAGAATGGCGTCGTGGAGCGCAAGAACAGAACTCTTGTTGAGATGGCTGGCACTATGCTTGATGAATACAAGACGCCTCGTCATTTCTAGAGTGAGGCAATTGATACTGCATGCCACATCATCAACAGAGTATATCTTCACAAATTCTTCAAGAAGACTGCCTATGAACTCCTCACTGACAAGAAACCCAGTGTGAGTTTCTTCAAAGTCTTCGGTGCTAAATCTTGTATTAGAGATCCTCATCACAATTCTAAATTTGCACCAAAAGCACATGAGGGTTTCATGCTTGGTTACGGAAAGGACTCGCACACCTACAAAGTCTTCAACAACGTTCTTCACAAGGTTGTTGAAACTGTGGATGTGCGGTTCGATGAAACTAATGGCTCGCAAAAAGATCACCTACCTTCTGTGATAGATGAACCAGCACTTGAGGATTCTATCAAGTTCAAAGCCACTGAGGATGTCATTCCTACTAAAGAATCTGCTGAAGAATTCATTCCAGAACATGATGAACGTCGAGCTGGCGCATCTGAAGAAAATGGTGCAAAGGAAAATGCACCTGAAGAAAATGTAGATCAAATTCCTCGAAGACAACCCGCTCATCCTCGTATTGCAAACGAAGTGCAAATTGAGAAGATCATCGATGACATTGAAGCACCAGGTCCTCTCACACGCTCAAAAGCTTCAGATTTATCTAACTTTTGTGGGCACTTTGCTTTTGTCTCGATCACAGAGCCCACTAAGGTAGATGAAGCATTTCTGGAGCCTGAGTGGATTCAAGCTATGCAAGAAGAATTACATCAGTTCGAGCTCAACAACGCCTGGGAGCTGGTCAAACATCCAGATCCTCGCAAGCACATCATTATTGGCACAAAGTGGATCTATCACAACAAGCAAGATGAAAATGGCCTTGTGGTGAGGAATAAGGCACGGCTTGTAGCTCAGGGCTACACACAGGTTGAAGGAATTGACTTCGATGAAACTTTTGCACTTATTGCTAGACTTGAGGCTATTCGCATATTACTTGCTTATGCTAACCATCATGATATTATCTTACAAGAAATGGATGTGAAAAGTGCATTCCTCAATGGTAAGCTTGAGGAAGAAGTATATGTTGCTCAACCCCCAGGTTTTGTAGATCCAAAGAATCCTGACAAAGTCTTCAAGCTCAACAAGGCCCTGTACGGCCTCAAGCAAGCCCCTCGGGCATGGTATGATACTTTGAAGGAATTCCTCACGAAGAAAGGCTTAAAACCCGGTTCACTCGACCCAACTCTTTTCACTAAGTCTTATGATGATGAATTGTTTGTGTGCCAAATATATGTTGATGATATCATTTTTGGCTGTACTGGCCAATGATATAGTGATGAATTTGCCTATATGATGAGTGAAAAATATGAAATGTCTATGATGGGAGAATTTAAGTTCTATTTAGGTCTTCAAATTTGTCAACAGCGCAATGGGTTATTCATATATCAGGAGAAATACCTCAAGGACGTATTGAGGAAATTCGGCACACAAGATTGCAAAGGGGTGAAAATTCCAATGCCCAAAAACGGCCATCTGTGCACTGATGAAATGGTCATGACTTCGATCAAAAGGTATACCACTCCATGATTGGCTCTTTATTGCACCTATGTGCATCTAGGCCGGATATTATGCTTAGTGTTTGCATGTGTGCCCAATTTCAAGCTACACCGAAGGAATCACACCATAAGGCTGTGAAGCATATTCTTCGATACTTAGCTCACACACCAACACTTGGATTATGGTATCCCAAGGGCTCTTCTTTTGATCTCATCGGATATTCAGATGCTAACTATGCTGGCAATCGCGTGGACCGCAAGTCAACATCAGGCACATGTTATTTCCTCGGACGATCTTTGGTCTGTTGGTGTCCTCTCGCTTTATCGGGGACGAGAGCAAGGCCGGTCCCGTCCGTCGCCGCTCCTCCTCGCTTCGACACGCGCCCTGGCCAGCGATGCATGCGGCGCCATGTAGGCAGGCAAGCAGCTCAGGTGGCGCGGTGGTTGAGCCTCCACGAAGATCTGCATGCCGCCACGCAGGTGTGTGCTGAGTTGGCCTGGAAACTGCATGTTGCCACCCAGGTGACTGCCCAGCTGGTTGGGCTGGCAGCTGCATGTGAACAGCGGTGGAGATTTGGTTGGTGTGAGCCTGGCAGTGGCCCGCTGACGCCCTTGGCAAGGGTCTTGCCGGGTGGCGATCTTGCCGGGTGACCCGGCAAGGGTCTTGCCGTGGCGCGCTGGCGTCCCCAGCAAGGATCTTACCGGGGGCCTTGTGGGTTTCCTCGGCAAGGATCTTGTCGTGGATTCGTGCTGTCAGCATTCTCGGAACGGGGGTACCCAGACTTGCCTGCCTGCGGCCTGCGGCGTGGCTCTAGGAGTGGCCCAGTACGACCCATCTTCATCAACACATGCTCAAGACCCTCGCGAGGGGCTAAGCCTCGCGGGGCGGATGACATGAGGCTTCCTCGGGCACAACCTTGTCAGGCTAGCTCGCAAGGAGGTGGAGAGATCAAGGAGGGGTACCTCACGAGGTGCCCATGAGGCAAGCCATCACGACCAAGGCCAGGCGGGCGCCGGCCTCCGCAGAGTCCTTGTTTCCTCTTTGGTGCAAAGGGGACAAGCGTAGGCAGGAGTATCAAGCAAAGGCAACCATTTCGGTGCAACAAGACCAAGACTAGAAGGACGGCAGAATGGAGGTCATCGTGGAGCCCAAGCTGGCGTCATCGTCAGAGTCTTTGACAGGCGATGACCAACTTTAGTCAGGATAAGTGTACTAGATGTTCCCCTTCAAAATGGCCAACTGTTGGCGCCCTTCCCGCTTGATTTTTTGGAAGAGGCCCAGGGCCTTCGCCTATAGATAGGACTAGCCACCCACAGGGTAGGAGGATCGAAAGAACGAGGATAGAAAGATAGAGAGAGAGAGAAGCAACTGAACTCCCCCTAGCAGTTCATCGCACCATCTAACAACATACCCTCACGAGGCTGTTCTTCCTTGTACTATTCATGATCAGCCCCAGAGGCAATCCACACACCACACACTGGAGTAGGGTGTTACACCACAATGGTGGCCCGAACCAGTATAAACCTTGTGTCCTCTGTGTTGTTCTTCGTGTAGTTTAGATCCTTGCAAGGCGAGGAGACACGGGTAGGCAGTAGGTGTGATCTCCGCGCACACCCCAGAGTTCGAACCTTGAGGGTCTGCCGGAACCCGAAATCCGACATTTGGCACGCGAGGTAGGGGTGCGCCGGAATCTTCCTTCCGTCGCCTCTTGTTTTCGCCGCCCGTCGCATCCATGTCAGACGCTCGTCGAGCCCGCGCCGAGCGCCGGGCCGCTCTCGCCACTCGCGTCGCCCAGACAGCCCCTGTCGGCGGGTGCCCCCGCCATTCCCCGTCGCCTGCTATCAACGCCCATGCCGCGCTGCTCCTGGCACGGGAGCTCCTGCACTACCATCCTGTCGAAGACCTCTACGACGAGTGGCTCGCCCACATCACCGAGCTCGTCAGCGCCGCTGGGGGCTCCCCTGCGCCATCCCTCTCACTCCACCGCGCCCCGCCCTGCGTGAGCGACGAAGTTCCGGGGGCGCCTCAGCCGCCTCCCCCTCAAGAAGGTGCCTTGGCCCCAAGGCGCATGGCCCCTGGGCGGAACCCACTTCGTCCGGCGCCAGCACAGCAAGAGAAGAGCTGCCAAGAGATCCCTCGTCCCCAAGAAGCTGCCCGTGTGCTCCCCGCACCGGCCCGGCACGAACGCGCTCCTGCTCCAGCGCGCCAAGACCCCGTGCTACTCCAGGAGGCAGCGCACAGAGACCCGCAAGATCAATCTCTCCGTCACCAAAGGCTTCCCGCGGCCACTGCAGGCTCCTGCGCCTTCTCAGCCGAGCTGCGCAGCGTGGCCTGGCCGGGCAAGTTCAAGCCAGATCTGCCCTCGCACTACGATGGCACGGCTGACCCTGCTGAGTTCCTCCAGCTCTACGAGCTGGGCATCAAAGCCGCCAATAGGGACGAGAAGGTCACGGCAAACTGGTTCCCCATGGCGCTCAAGGACGGCGCCCGCACCTGGCTCCTGGCACAATCTCCTCCTGGGATGAGATGCGCACCCGATTCATCGCCAACTTCCAAGGCACACGTGATCGACCCCTAGCCATGAGCGACTTGTGCCGCATCAAGCAGCAGCTGGGAGAGACCTTGCAGAAGTTCATCCAGCGCTTCAACAACGCTCGCCTTAAGATCCCCAAGGTGTCTGAGGAGGCCATCATCTCAGCCTTCTCCGACGGCGTACGTGACATCAAGATGTAGGAGGAGCTTGCAATCCATGAGGACCTGTGCACTTCCCTGGAGCTGTTCAATTTGGCGACCAAGTGCGCTAGGGCTGAGGAAGGGCGCCTTTCCCTCCTCGAGCTGCCAGCTGCCGACCCAGAAGAGAAGAAGCCCAAGGCCAAGGACGTGAAGCGCAAGGGGGCTGCCGTACTTGCAGCAGAACCGGACACAAAGCGAGGCAGGGATCAGCCTGAGTCATCCAAGGGCAGCCGGTACTGCGTGTACCACGACCTCCACACCCACAACACCAACGAATGCAAAGAGCTCAGGGCCATGCGGGACGGGCGTGCTGGCCGACGCCCCGAGCGCAGCGATCGGGGCTATGGCCGAGGAGGAGGAAGAGGTGGAGGACGTTGGGAAGACCGTGGCCCTCACCAAGGGTGGCGTGACCGACCTCGCGAGGACCGCTGGCAGGACCAGCCTCGTGAGGGAGGTTGGAGGGACCCACCTCGCGAGGGGGGTTGGAGGGATCAGCCTCACGAGGATCGCCCACAAGGCAATGCGGGCCTCCCTCCTCCGCCACCACAGCCGAGGAGGAATGAAGACCATCATCAGGACGAGGGGGCTGGAGGCTTCCAGGAGCCACGCGCGATCGCTTGCATCTTGGGCGGCGCTGCAGGCCCCGGCCTCTCAGCGCATCTTCAAACAATTTGCTCGCGAAGTGAATGCAGTCGTCCCCAAGCTTGAGGCCATACGCCCTCTCAGGTGGTCAGCGTGCGCCATCACGTTCATCTTAGCGGATCAGCTCAAGTGCGCGGCCACAGCTGGAGTCCTCCCGATGCTTTGTTTCCCAATCATCAGCAACGTGCAAGTCACCAGGACCCTCATTGATGGCGGAGCAGGGCTCAATGTCCTATCCGTTGAGACGTTCAACAATCTCCAAGTGCCCTACAATCAGCTGCAGCCAACCAAGCCTTTCTCAGGAGTCACTGATGGTTCCACAGTTCCGATAGGGCAGGTCCGCCTTCCTGTCACCTTCGGGAAGCGCGACAACTACCGCACTAAGCTCATTGACTTCGACATGGCTCACATTCGCCTACCGTACAATGCCATCCTTGGGTACCCAGCCTTGGCCAAGGTCATGGCCGTGACTTATCACGGCTACAATGTCCTCAAGATGCCAGGAAGCGGTGGAGTCATCACGGTGTTGGGGAACGTAGCAGAAATTCAAAAAATTTCCTACGTATCACCAAGATCTATCTATGGAGAGACCAGCAACGAGTAGAAAGAGAGTGCATCTACATACCCTGGTAGATCGCTAAGCGGAAGCGTTCAAGAGGACAGGGTTGAAGGAGTCGTACTCGTCGTGATCCAAATCACCGGAGATCCTAGTGCCGAACGGACGGCACCTCCGCGTTCAACACACGTACAGCCCGGTGACGTCTCCCATGCCTTGATCCAGCAAGGAGAGAGGGAGAGGTTGAGGAAGACTCCATCCAGCAGCAGCACAACGGCGTGGTGGTGGTGGAGGAGCGTGGCAATCCTGCAGGGCTTCGCCAAGCACCACGGGAGAGGAGGAGGACTTGGGAGAGGGGGAGGGCTGCGCCAGAACTTCGTGTGTAGCTCCTATGCGTCTCCCCACTTTATATAGGGGTGGAGGGGCTGGTTTCTTGCCCTCCAAGTCCATTGGGGCGTTGGCCAAGGTGGGAGGAAAGAAATCCCATCATTTCCTTCCCCACCGATTGTTATCCCCCCTTTTTAGGGATCTTGATCTTATCCCTTCGGGATATGATCTTATTCCTTCTAACGGGGGATCTTGGTGCGCCTTGACCAGGGGTGTGGGGCCTTTCCCCCACTACCCACGTTCATGTGGGGCCCCCCATGCAGGTGGGCCCCACTCCAGAACCTTCTAGAACCTTCCTGGTACAATACCGAAAAATCCCGAACATTTTCCGGTGGCCAAAATAGGACTTCCCATATATAAATCTTTACCTCCGGACCATTCTAGAACTCCTCGTGACATCCGGGATCTCATCCGGGACTCTGAACAACATTCGGTAACCACATACAAGCTTCCTTTATAACCCTAGCGTCATCGAACCTTAAGTGTGTAGACCCTACGGGTTCGGGAGACATGTAGACATGACCGAGACGTTCTCTGGTCAATAACCAACAGCGGGATCTGGATACCCATGATGGCTCCCACATGTTCCACGATGATCTCATCGTATGAACCACGATGTCAAGGACTTAATCAATCCCGTATACAATTCCCTTTGTCTAGCGGTATTTTATTTGCCCGAGATTCGATCGTCGGTATCCTTATACCTTGTTCAATCTCGTTACCGGCAAGTCTCTTTACTCGTTCCGTAACACATCATCCCGTGATCAACTCCTTGGTCACATTGCGCAAATGATGATGCCCTACCGAGTGGGCCTAGAGATACCTCTCCGCTTACACGGAGTGACAAATCCCAGTCTCGATTCGTGCTAACCCAACAGACACTTTCGGAGATACCTGTAATGCAACTTTATAGCCACCCAGTTACGTTGTGACGTTTGATACACCCAAAGCACTCCTACGGTATCCGGGAGTTACACGATCTCATGGTCTAAGGAAGAGATACTTGACATTGGAAAAGCTCTAGCAAACGAACTACACGATCTTTGTGCTATGCTTAGGATTGGGTCTTGTCCATCACATCATTCTCCTAATGATGTGATCCCGTTATCAACGACATCCAATGTCCATAGCCAGGAAACCATGACTATCTGTTGATCACAACGAGCTAGTCAACTAGAGGCTCACTAGGGACATATTGTGGTCTATGTATTCACACGTGTATTACGATTTCCGGATAATACACTTATAGCATGAATAAAAGACAATTATCATGAACAAGGAAATATAATAATAATACTTTTATTATTGCCTCTAGGGCATATTTCCAACAGTCTCCCACTTGCACTAGAGTCAATAATCTAGTTCACATCGATATGTGATTAACACTCAAGGTCACATCCCCATGTGACTTACACCCAAAGAGTTTACTAGAGTCAATAATATAGTTCACATTTACCATGTGATTAACACTCGATGAGTTCTGGGTTTGATCATGTTATGCTTGTGAGAGAGGTTATAGTCAACGGGTCTGAACCTTTTAGATCCGTGTGTGTTTTACAAATCTCTATGTCATCTCCTAGACGCAGCTACCACGCTCTATTTGGAGCTATTCCAAATGACTGTTCTACTTGGAGCTATTCTAAATTGTTGCTCCATCATACGTATCCGGTATCTCTACTCAGAGCTATCCGGATAGGTGTTAAGCTTGCATCATCGTAACCTTTTACGACGAACTCTTTTACCACCTCCATAATCGAGAAAATTCCTTAGTCCACTAGTTACTAAGGATAACTTTGACCGCTGTCCTGTGATCCATTCTTGGATCACTCTTGTACCCCTTGACTGACTCATGGCAAGGCACACTTTCAGGTGCAGTACACAGCATAGCATACTGTATAGAGCCTATGACAACAGCATAGGGGACGACATTCGTCCTTTCTCTTTCTTCTGCCGTGGTCGAGCTTTAAGTCTTAACTTCATACCTTACAACTCAGGCAAGAACTCCTTCTTTAACTGATCCATCTTGAACACCTTCAAGATCATGTCAAGGTATGTGCTCATTTGAAAGTACCATTAAGCGTTTTGATCTATCCTTATAGATCTTGATGCTCAATGTTCAAGTAGCTTGATCCAGGTTCTCTATTGAAAACACCTTTCAAATAACCCTATATGCTTTCTAGAAATTCTACATCATTTCTGATCAACAATATGTCAAGAACATATACTCATCAGAAATTCTATAGTGCTTCCACTCACTTCTTTGGAAATACAAGTTTCTCATAAACTTTGTACAAACCCAAAATCTTTGATCATCTCATCAAAGTGTACATTCCAACTCCGAGATGCTTACTCCAGTCCTTAGAAGGATTGCTGGAGCTAGCATACCTTTTAGCATCCTTAGGATCGACAAAACCTTTCTGATTGTATCGCATACAACCTTTCCTTACGACTGGCAAGGAAACTCGTTTTGACATCCATCTGCCAGATTTCATAAATGTAGCTTGTGCTAACGTGATTGCGACGGACTTTAAGCATCGCTACGGATGAGAAAATCTCATCGTAGTCAAGTCCTTGAACTTGTGAAAAATTCTTCGCCACAAGTCGAGCTTCATGGACGGTGACATTACCGTCCACGTCCGTCTTCTTCTTAAATATCCATTTATCTCAATGGCTTGCCGATCATCGGGCAAGTCCACCAAAGTCCATGCTTTGTTCTGATACCTGGATCCTATCTCAGATTTCATGGCTTCTAACCATTTGTCGGAATTTGGGCCCACCATCGCTTCTCCATAGCTCGTAGGTTCATTGTTGTCTAGCAACATGACCTTCAAGACAGGATTACTGTACCACTCTGAAGTAGTACGTATCCATGTCACCCTACAAGGTACGGTAGTGACTTGATCCGAAACTTCATGATCACTATCATAAGCTTCTACTTCAATTGGTGTAGGTGCCACAGGAACAACTTCTTGTGCCCTGCTACATACTTGTTGAAGTGACGGTTCAAAAACCTCATCAAGTCTCCACCATCCTCCCACTCAATTCTTTCGAGAGAAATCTTTCCTCGAGAAAGGACCCGATTTAAGAAACAATCCATATTGCTTTCGGATCTGAATTAGGAGGTATACCCAACTGTTTTGGGTGTCCTATGAAGATGCATTTTATCCGTTTTGGGTTCGAGCTTATCAACCTGAAACTTTTTCACATAAGCGTCGCAGCCCCAAACCTTTAAGAAATGACAGCTTAGGTTTCTCTAAACCATAGTTCATACGGTGTCATCTCAACGGAATTACGTGGTGTCCTATTTAAAGTGAATGTGGTTGTCTCTAATGCCTAACCCATAAACTATCGTGGTAATTTGATAAGAAACATCATGGTATGCATCATATCTAATAGGGTGCAGTTATGATGTTCGGACACACCATCACACTATGGTGTTCCAGGCTGTATCAGTTGTGAAACAATTTCCACAATGTCTTAATTCTGTGCCAAACTCGTAATTCAGATATTCATCTCTATGATCATATCATAGACATTTTATCCTCTTGTCACAATGATCTTCTACTTCACTCTGAAATTACTTGAACCATTCAATAATTCAGACATGTGTTTCATCAAGTAAATATACTCTACATCTACTCGAATCATCTATGAAGTAAGAACATAACGATATTCACTGCATGCCTCAGCACTCATTGGACTGCACACATCAAAATGTGTTACTTCCAACAAGTTGCTATCTTGTTCCATTTTACTGAAAACGAGGCTTTTCAGTCATCTTGCCCATGTGGTACGATTTGCATATCTCAAGTGATTCAAAAACAAGTGAGTCCAAACGATCCATCTGTATGGAGTTTCTTCATGCATATACACCAATAGACATGGTTCGCATGTCTCAAACTTTTCAAAAACGAGTGAGTCCAAAGATCCATCAACATGGAGCTTCTTCATGCGTTTTACACCAATATGACTTACATGGAAGTGCCACAAGTAAGTGGTACTATCATTACTATCTTATATCTTTTGGCATGAAAATGTGTATCACTACGATCGAGATTCAATAAACCATTCATTCAGGTGCAAGACCATAGAAGGTATTATTCAAATAAACAGAGTAACCATTATTCTCCTTAAATGAATAACCATATTGCGATAGACATAATCCAATCATGTCTATGCTCAACGCAAACACCAAATAACAATTATTTAGGTTTAACACCAATCTCGTTGGTAGAGGGAGCGTGCGATGCTTGATCACATCAAGCTTGGAAAAACTTCCAACACATATCGTCAGCTCACCTTTAGCTAGTCTCCGTTTATTCCGTAGCTTTTATTTCGAGTTACTAACACTTAGCAACCGAACCGGTATCTAATACCCTGGTGCTACTAGGAATACTAGTAAAGTACACATTAACATAATGTATATCCAATATACTTCTATCGACCTTGCCAGCCTTCTCATCTACCAAGTATCTAGGGTAATTCTGCTCCAGTGGTTGTTCCCCTTATTACAGAAGCACTCAGTCTCGGGTTTGGGTTCAACCTTGGGTTTCTTCACTAGAGCAGCAGCTGAATTGCCGTTTCATGAAGTATCCCTTCTTGCCCTTGCCCTTCTTGAAACTAGTGGTTTCACCAACCATCAACAATTGATGCTCCTTCTTGATTTCTACTTTTGCGGCGTCAAACATCGCGAATATCTCAAGGATCATCATATATGTCCCTGATATATCATAGTTCATCACGAAGCTCTAGCAACTTGGTGGTAATGACTTCGGAGAACCATCACTATTTCATCTGGAAGATCAACTCCCACTCGATTCAAGTGATTGTTGCACTCAGACAATATGAGCACAAGCTCAACGATTGAGCTTTTCTCCGTCAGTTTGCAGGTTAAGAAAATCGTCGGAGGTCATATACCTCTTGACGTGGGCACGAGCCTGAAATCCCAATTTCAGCCCTCGAAACATCTCATATGTTCCGCGATGTTTCAAAAACATCTTTGGTGCCTCTTCTTAAGCCATTTAACTGAACTATCACGTAGTTATCAAAACGCGTATGTCTGATGTTCGCAACATCCACAAACGATGTTTGGGGTTCAGCACTCTGAGCGGTGCATTAAGGACATAAGCTTTCTACTATCCGCATAATTGCTACTAACAACTTTCAACTATATTTTCTCTAGGAACATAACTAAACAGTAGAACTAAAGCGTGAGCTTACGACATAATTTGCAAATATCTTTTGACTATGTTCAGGATAATTAAGTTCATCTTATGAACTCCCACTTAGATAGACATCCCTCTGGTCATCTAAGTGATCACATGATCCGAGTCAACTAGGCCGTGTCCGATCATCACGTGAGACGGACTAGCCAACGTCGGTGAACATCTTCATGTTGATCGTATCTACTATACGACTCATGCTCGACCTTTCGGTCTCCGTGTTCCGAGGCCATGTCTGTACATGCTAGGCTCGTCAAGTTAACCCTAAGTGTTTTCGCTGTGTAAAACTGTCTTACACCCGTTGTATGTGAACGTAAGAATCCATCACACCCGATCATCACGTGGTGCTTAGAAGCGACGAACTGTAGCAACGGTGCACAGTTAGGGGAGAACACTTCTTGAAATTGTTGTAAGGGATCATCTTATTTACTACCGTCGTCCTAAGTAAACAAGATGCATAAACATGATAAACATCACATGCAATCAAATAGTGACATGATATGGCCAATATCATTTTGCTCCTTTTGATCTCCATCTTCGGGGCTCCGTGATCATCATCGTCACCAGCATGACACCATGATCTCCATCATCATGATCTCCATCATCGTGTCTCCATGAAGTCGTCTCGCCAACTTATTACTTCTACTACTATGGCTACCGGTTAGCAATAAAGTAAAGTAATTACATGGCATTGTTCAATGACACGCAGGTCATACAATAAATTAAGACAACTCCTATGGCTCCTGCCGGTTGTCATACTCATCGACATGCAAGTCGTGATTCCTATTACAAGAACATGATCAATCTCATACATCACATATCATTCATCACATTCTTGTTGGCCATATCACATCACATAGCATACCCTGCAAAAACAAGTTAGACGTCCTCTAATTGTTGTTTGCATGTTTTACGTGGCTGCTATGGGTTTCTAGCAAGAACGTTTCTTACCTACGCAAAACCACAACGTGATATGTCAATTGCTATTTACCCTTCATAAGGACCCTTTTCATCGAATCCGTTCCGACTAAAGTGGGAGAGACTGGCACCCGCTAGCCACCTTATGCACCAAGTGCATGTCAGTCGGTGGAACCTGTCTCACGTAAGAGTACGTGTAAGGTCGGTCCGGGCCGCTTCATCCCACAATACCGTCGAAACAAGATTGGACTAGTAACGGTAAGCATATTGAACAAAATCAACGCCCACAACTACTTTGTGTTCTACTCGTGCAAAGAATCTACGCAATAGACCTAGCTCATGATGCCACTGTTGGGGAACGTAGCAGAAATTCAAAAATTTTCCTGTGTATCACCAAGATCTATCTATGGAGAGACCAGCAACGAGTAGAAAGAGAGTGCATCTACATACCCTTGTAGATCGCTAAGCGGAAGCGTTCAAAAGGACGGGGTTGAAGGAGTCGTACTCGTCGTGATCCAAATCACCGGAGATCCTAGTGCCGAACGGACGGCACCTCCGCGTTCAACACACGTACAGCCCGGTGACGTCTCCCATGCCTTGATCCAGCAAGGAGAGAGGGAGAGGTTGAGGAAGACTCCATCCAGCAGCAGCACAACGGCGTGGTGGTGGTGGAGGAGCGTGGCAATCCTGCAGGGCTTCGCCAAGCACCACGGGAGAGGAGGAGGACTTGGGAGAGGGGGAGGGCTGCGCCAGAACTTCGTGTGTAGCTCCTATGCGTCTCCCCACTTTATATAGGGGTGGAGGGGCTGGTTTCTTGCCCTCCAAGTCCATTGGGGCGTTGGCCAAGGTGGGAGGAAAGAAATCTCATCATTTCCTTCCCCACCGATTGTTATCCCCCCTTTTTAGGGATCTTGATCTTATCCCTTCGGGATATGATCTTATTCCTTCTAAGGGGGGCTCTTGGTGCGCCTTGACCAGGGGTGTGGGGCCTTTCCCCCACTACCCACGTTCATGTGGGGCCCCCCATGCAGGTGGGCCCCACTCCAGAACCTTCTAGAACCTTCCCGGTACAATACCGAAAAATCCCGAACATTTTCCGGTGGCCAAAATAGGACTTCCCATATATAAATCTTTACCTCCGGACCATTCCGGAACTCCTCGTGACGTCCGGGATCTCATCCGGGACTCCAAACAACATTCGGTAACCACATACAAGCTTCCTTTATAACCCTAGCGTCATCGAACCTTAAGTGTGTAGACCCTACGGGTTCGGGAGACATGTAGACATGACCGAGACGTTCTCTGGTCAATAACCAACAGCGGGATCTGGATACCCATGATGGCTCCCACATGTTCCACGATGATCTCATTGGATGAACCACGATGTCAAGGACTTAATCAATCCCGTATACAATTCCCTTTGTCTAGCGGTATTTTACTTGCCCGAGATTCGATCGTCGGTATCCTTATACCTTGTTCAATCTCGTTAACGGCAAGTCTCTTTACTAGTTCCGTAACACATCATCCCGTGATCAACTCCTTGGTCACATTGCGCAAATGATGATGCCCTACCGAGTGGGCCCAGAGATACCTCTCCGCTTACACGGAGTGACAAATCCCAGTCTCCATTCGTGCTAACCCAACAGATACTTTCGGAGATACCTGTAATGCACCTTTATAGCCACCCAGTTACGTTGTGACGTTTGATACACCCAAAGCACTCCTAGGGTATCCGGGAGTTACACGATCTCATGGTCTAAGGAAGAGATACTTGACATTGGAAAAGCTCTAGCAAACGAACTACACGATCTTTGTGCTATGCTTAGGATTGGGTCTTGTCCATCACATCATTCTCCTAATGATGTGATCCCGTTATCAACGACATCCAATGTCCATAGCCAGGAAACCATGACTATCTGTTGATCACAACGAGCTAGTCAACTAGAGGCTCACTAGGGACATATTGTGGTCTATGTATTCACACGTGTATTACGATTTCCGGATAATACACTTATAGCATGAATAAAAGACAATTATCATGAACAAGGAAATATAATAATAATACTTTTATTATTGCCTCTAGGGCATATTTCCAACACACGGTGCCTTGTGAAGAGAGGGACGCTGTGTGTTCTCTGGAACGTGCCTTCCAAGCCGCATCAATTGAAGAACCAGATCACAGGAGCGGGAGGCTTCCCGAGGCTGCTCCTAAGAAGAAGAAGACATCGCCTGTTCTGACCCCTCGAGAGGCAGGCCCCTCAGGGTCCGCGCCTGTTCAGGTTGCGCCTCCTTCTGTCGCATAGAAGGCACGCCCGGCGCCCTCTTCGAGCAAGGCTCGGGGGCTCTCTCCTGGAGGGCCATTGACTTTGCTAAGATCACGAGGGAGGCACTCGGGCACCACATGGAGGCGTGCTTCAACGCACGTTTTCCTCAGGAAGGAGCAAGTCGAGGAAGGCCAAACCCTCGGGAGTTCGTCAGCGAGATCATTCAGGAGCTGCAGGAGTCAAGAGTCATGAGTGGCAGCCGCCGCTTACCCGCCGTAGCTCCCCATCCAGGCGAGGATGGTGGGCTGCGCCTCTGCATCGACATACCAGGACTCAACCGAGCCGCCTCTCAGGAGCGCCTCTGCCCCTCACGCGTGGGACGCTGCGAAGGTCCACCCCACAGCTATGTTCGCATGCCATACGGCCTGCCGAACGCGGCTGTTGTGTGTCAGTGCCTCATGAGGAGCATCTTGGAGGCTCAAGCGGTCAAGCATTCCACAGTCCTGGCGGAGATGGAGATGGTCCGCGAGGAGCCGACAGCGCCCCTGGAGCCTCCCAAGGCTCCTGGGCCCGGGGGCTCATGAAGATCGACTTCCGCAGCGCGCGCCGGCTGCTACTTCAGCATCCCTTCATCTTTAGCGTCATCAGGTGACATCCTTCGAGTTTCGTTTTCAGCTGGAAGCGCCCCCCAGGGTTGCATCATTCCCAGGCCGCGTGGGTCCGTCCCTGCGGCATGTATCCCTTTAGTTCATGTTTTCAGTTTACTTTATCGGGGGCGCCCCTCGGGCTGCATTATCCCCAAGCCACCCGGGCCAGACCCAGTGGCACGTATTCCTCTCACGTTTATTCAAGTCGTGCGTTTGACCCGTCATGATCGTTATTTGATGCTGTCTGCGGCACCCTTCTTCCTTCATGCCGGCTGCTTGCACGTTAAAGGGGTGGGTGTACCTGAGCATCGCGACTCATTGTCTCTTACTGGCTCTCCGGCCCTCACCCTCTGGCCTTGTCCACGGCATCGCGACCTAGCATACCAGCGACGGCTGAGCCCGCTCGAGGGCCAGGACCCGAGGACGTAGAGCGCCGACATCTAACCAAATCCGCAGGAACACATCACAAGTAAAGGACTAGAGCCAGGAACAACCCGCCTTGAGGTAGAGCCCCGTGAGTCCCGCGCTGGCTCACGGGTGCCTAGATACACCTCGCCAGGCCCTACCATGCCAGCCACGTGTCAGGGTGGGGCTGTACACGCCCCGGGGGCTCCTCCCGGAGGGGAGCCCCCTCCCACGCACCAGTGGAAGCACCATGCTCCGCGCTGGCTGACGACACTGCCGAGGAGCGCCTATGCCCGTACACATACGGAAGCGCTATGCTCCGCACTGGTGATAAACAACTGAGGGTGGCCCCCGGCTGCATCAACCTTAGGGAGCCCAGAGCTCAGTGTCCGGCCCCATTGTAACGCCTCCCCTCGGGAGCGCCGCGTGACGGGGCTGGGCACGAGGGCTACGCCTGGGTCACGCCCAGGTGCACGCCACCCAGCCAGGCCCCTCGGTCCCGGTTCGTCGCACGCCTCTCCCTGAATGGAGCCAAGGTACGAAGGCCGTTTGAACATCAATGGGGACTCCTGAGCATCGCGACTCAGGAGCCTAACTGGTCATGTAGCCCCTCACCCCTTAGTCCCAAAAGGCTAACGGCGGTTGAGGTATGCGCGGGGCAGGGGTCTACCGACGTAGAACGGTAAATTTGCTCATACATATCACCTCCCTACTTGCTATTCATGCGTCAAGGGGGACTCTTGAGCATCGCGACTCAGGAGCCTAACTTGTCACGTAGCCCCTCACTCCTTGGTCCCGTCTTGGTTTCCGGTCAGGGCTAATGGCGGCTGAGGTATGCGCGGGGCCGGGCTCTGCCGACGTAGAACACAAGCAAGTAGGAAGGAAAAGCGCAAATCTCAAGGAATTCAAAAGCAAACATTACAGTCCATAGAGTGCTTTGACAACGCCAAACACATGTTTAAACGCCTCCATGAGGCATGATGCATGTTGCAGGAGCTAAAAGCAGGACGGGAGCTACGAAGGGGTCACTTTCTGGTGGTGCCATCGCTGGTGACGGAGCTTCGCTGGGCGCTTCGCCTCGTGGAGCCTCAAGACCGGCAGCACCCGCTTCGACTTGGTGCTGAAGGCCCGGAACTTCGCCAGTAGAGCCTCCGCTCGACCCTTCACGGCCTCAGCAGCGACAGCTTCAAGCTCTCCGCTCGCAGGCTCCAGTAGGCTATCAAGGTCAACGTCGGGGTCGCGAAGGTAGACGTGGGTGAAGACGCGCGTCAGCGCTGCAGAAGAAAGGACACGCGCCTCGGCGTCAGCCATTGGGCCAAGGCCAAGGATGACATCTTCGAGGGCACGGACCAGGAAGGGAAGCAACTTGGCAGGGCCGTCCTCGGTGCCGGCCAGCGCGCTCTCCAAACTGCTGTCAAAAAGTGACTTTAGCAAGGTGCGAGCCTTCTCCTCCAGCTTCGCCAAGGCCACACGGTCCTCGGCCAGGACCGACGCCTTGCCGTCCAGCTCGATCCTCTTCGCCTCTAACGCCTGCTCCAGCGCGCTTAAGCGGCCATGGCGCTCATCAAGCTTGGCATCCCGGTCCTTGGCGGCCGCCTCGCGAGCCTTCATGTCTTCCTCCTTCTCTTGGCGGACACGGGCCTCCATGGCAAGCTGGTCGCGCATGCCTTGTAGCTCGCCCTCTAGCACCTTGTAGCGATCCTGGACATCCGCAACCTCACCCAAGGCAGCGTCGCGAGCGGCCTTCGCCTCAAGGATGGCTTGCTTCTCCTCATCGCAAGCCGTCGTGGCCTGAGCCAGCACCGCTCGGACAGACGCATCGGAGCCAACCCAGCCAGAGGCCAGCTCCAGGCGCCCGCCCACCAAGCGAGGGTCGGCGCCCACAAGATCTTTCTGCAGATGGTCCAGCTCAGCAGCAGCACGATCCAGGACAGTAGAAGGAGTCGGAGAGACGGCAGTTGGCGGAGTAGGAGGAGAAGACGGCAGCGTAATCACGGCAACATGAGTCGGGACCTTCTGCGCCCCGACGACTGCGGTAGTGGTGTCAGGCAAGGACACCTCGGAAGTCGCTTGGGTCATGGGGGCTGAGCTCGCCCCAGCTAGCCCCGCCAGGCCTCGCGAGGATGACCGGGCAGGGGAGGCCCGCGTCTTGCCGCCCCCTTCTCACGCGGATGGAGGTGCTGCCCCGGACGAAGCCTCAGGAGCCCCCTTCAGCTTTTTCACCGCAGGCACCGACCTAGCCCAGGAATATGGACGTCAAGCCTTAACAACGAAGAAAGAAGCAAAACGAGAATCAAGCACTTACTGGTCATCGCTCGCGGTCTCAAGCAACCTCCGGCCGAACTTGAAGCCCGAGAGCCGGATGCTGGGATCAACCTCAAGAGGCTCGAGAGCAGGAGGCGCGTCTGCAGATCGCCTCGGAGCCGGAGCAGACCCGCGGGGAACCAGCCCCGTCCTGTCCTTCTTCGGGATCGGGGGCGAGCTCTCGCCACCTCGCTCGTTGCCATCCTCATCGTCATCCGGCATGAGACGAAGGGCGCGGGACCTGCACCGAGGGAGGGGTGCTCTGGACTCCCCATCGCTCGCCTCGGAATCGGGCTCCTCTTCCTGCTCCTCTTCTTCCTCCTCTCCGCTGGAGTCGCCGGAGGACACGTTCACCATCGCCAGGGCCGCCAGGTCCTCGGGAACCTCCGCGGGCATAGGCCTGTCCCCGTCGAAAGTGGGCATGGAGTTCACCACCTGCTCCCAATCCTCCCGAAGGAACAGGGGCACGGGAGGACCTTCCAGTCTCGCCACGTCACCCCAACCAAGGATTGGAGGACCGCGGCCAGATCTTTGTCGGCCAGGACTTCGGGGTTCGGGTGAAGGGCGGCATAGGACCCCCCCCCCCCGAGCCTACACAGCTGAAGCGAGTGGTCCCGGAGCGGAGCCACCCGATGCTCCAGGAACTCCCTCAGGAGCGACGCCCCGGTCAGTTTCGCCGTTGCCATGTTGTCCGGCCACAGGTCCACGTCCATCCTCTCCAGCACTGGCTTCGTGCGGGGATCAACAAGCTCCGCGCGGGACCAAGCGTCAACAGACTTGGGCTGCCCCGTGGGCAGAATCAGCCTGGAGTGGAAGCGCCCAGCATCCACCATGACCCACTTGCTCCTGAAGCCCTCGATCCTCTTCCCGGGCTTCGAGATGGCATTGGAACTGCCATATGTGACGAAGCTCGCGCACGCGGTGATGGGGCCGCGAGAGACCCGGAGGTAGAAGTAATGGCGCAGCAAGGCCGCCGAGGGCCTTATCCCAACATGGGCCTCACAGTAGTAGGGGAAAATCGCCAGGAGAAGAACAGAGTTGGGATGGAGGTGCAGAGCTTGCAGGTTGTAATGGTGGAGAACAAAAAGGAAGAACTCGAAAAAGGGGGGCACCAGACAGGCGGTGATGGCGCTCACGAAGAGCGGGTAGAAGGTGCTTCCCCTGCCCTCAGGAAGGGCGGAGCCAACCTTGAGCGCGGCCGCCCCGTCGTTGCCTTGAGCCGCCATCATCTGGCGCGTCCGAGCAAGGTTCTTCTCCGACACATTCGGAGGATCCAGAGCGGGCGAGTACCATGCTCCGGCTGGGGTCTGGCGAGGCGCCACGCCTTGCTAGGATGCAGAGTTGGAGTAGATCTGGGTATTTCGGAAGCAAGAAGGATCGGAGCGAGAAAGGGGATCTAGGCAGTGAAGGAGAAGGTAAGGAAGGTAAGCCTAGGCAGGCACCGCTCTTTTGTCAATTCGTGTAGTTGCCAAGGCGTCGCGGGGGAGCCCGGGCGTCCACGTCCAATCAACCGCCACGCGGCGCCCAAGGTAGCAGGCTGATGGGACCCACGGCGCTTCGTACTTGCCCCTTCGCTTCACTGCTAAGCCAAGTCCGGGCGCGCCTTGTGCCCGGGGGCTACTGTCGGCATTCTGGGAACGGGGTACACAGAATTGCTTGCCTGCGGCCTGCGGCGTGGCTCAAGGAGTGGCCCAGTACGGCCCATCTTCATCAACACATGCTCAAGACCCTCGCGAGGGACCAAGCCTCGCGGGGTGGACGACAGGTGGCTTCCTCGGGCACAACCTCGTCAGGCTGGCTCGCGAGGAGGCGGAGAGATCAAGGCGGGGTACCTCACGAGGTGCCCATTACGCAAGCCATGACGACCAAGGCCAGGCGGGCACCAACCTATGCAGAGTCCTTGTTTTCTCTTTGGTGCAAAGGGGGCAAGCGCAGGCAGGAGTATCAAGCAAAGGCAACCATTTCGGTGCAACAAGACCAAGACCAGCAGGACGGCATAATGGAGGTCATCGTGGAGCCCAAGCCGGCGTCATCGTCAGGGTCTTTGGCAGGCGATGACCAACTTTAGTTAGGATAAGTGTACTAGATGTTCCCCTTCAAAATGGCCAACTGTTGGCGCCCTTCCCGCTCGATATTTGGGAAGAGGCCTAGGGCCTCCGCCTATAGATAGGACTAGCCACCCACAGGGTAGGAGGATCGAAAGAACGAGGATAGAAAGATAGAGAGAGAGAGAGAAGCGACTGAACTCCCCCTAGCAGTTCATCGCACCAGCCAAGAACAGACCCTCGCAAGGCTGTTCTTCCTTGTACTATTCATCATCAGCCCCAGAGGCAATCCACACACCACACACTGGAGTAGGGTGTTACACCACAATGGTGGCCCGAACCAGTATAAACCTTGTGTCCTCTGTGTAGTTCTTCGTGTAATTTAGATCCTTGCGAGGCGACGAGACACGGGTAGGCAGTAGGTGTGATCTCCGCGCACACCCTAGAGTTCGAACCTTGAGGGTCTGCCGGAACCAGAAATCCGATAGTTGCCTTCCAATCCTCATCTGATCTTGAATATTCTTTGTCTTCACAAAGATTTGCATGCCTCCATGGAGGTGCCTCCTGAGCCCTGGCCCAACGTGATTGATGGTGTTGGAGACAGTGGGTTCGACGGTGGCTCACTCCGCTGGTGTGGGCGTGCCGCCCCGACAAGGGGCTTGCCGAGGCCGCTGAGGCTACCCTGACAAGGGTCTTGTCGGGAAACCTGCTTCGCCCATCTGCTCTCTGTGGTCTCGGTCTTTGGCATCTCTCCGGCTCCCCTCCTTTGCCCTGCTATGTGCGGCTGTGGCGTGTGGCTCTGACTGCCCATGCACAAGTAAAGGGGTCAAAAGGAGAGCCCCTACTTTTGTACACCGATAATCACGGTACCCATAAGGTTATGGTGTTCGTCAACAATGGAAGCGCCTTGCAGCGATTCCAGCAAATTATCCGGTGCCTGGTTGGACAGAGGCCACCAGTGGAATAGGCGCACTACCTTCTTCTGAAAGAGGCGGCTGGCCTAACTCCGGAGCCGTATATGTCTCCGGAACTGTATTTAGTTGGGGGGCGAACTGGATATGGACCCCATCGTCAGTATCCAATTGGGTTTGCTCCCCCACGTGTCCAGCAGCCGAGGCTTCACCCTCCGGCGCCTCCCTGACGGCCTCTAGATTCTCTCCCGGGCCGGGGATCCTTCAGGATGACGCCTCGGCGCCATCCAGGTCCCTGGGAGATGAGGCCGATGGAAGGGTCCCGCTGTTTATCGCCGCCGGGTCCAATGAGACCTCTGAAGATAAGGACCGCTCGAGGTTGGACCGAGTCGGACTGCAAATGTATAATTTAGCACATTAAAACAATGATGTAAATAGGCCGGATATATGAACGTGTCCGGACACTTATGATTTGGCCAGGGGCTTCTCCCTGGGCTCCCACTGCCAGCTACTGTTGGTGGCCGCTGCGGAGCTGTCCGGAAGGGAAGCATTCCCCTTCTTGGACGCCTCGGCCTCCAGATGTATGGAGGCCGTCCTCTTCTTTCTCCCCCTGGAGGGGGGAATGGATTTCTTCTTCTTCCTCCTCCTCTTCCTCGTTGTCTTCTGTGACGGAGGAGTGAGTCTCTGTGTCTTCGGACATCGCGTCTGAAGCACCCTTGCGACGGAGACCACCTCTGGTCCGCTTGGCCTTCTTCTTGGCCTTCTTTCTCTGGCACCTGATAAGGCACCGAAACCAACATCTTCACCAGAAGCGGGACTTCTGGGTCTTTGGGCAGCAGAGCCGGACAGTTAATCCGCTCCGCCATCTCTGTCCATGCTTGAAAAAATTAATAGGGAGGCTTACATACCTTCCTGAAATGTGCAAGTGAAGGGTACATGAGGGAGTCCTGGACTAGTGGGTGTCCGGATAGCCGAACTATCATCTTTGGCCGGACTCCTGGACTATGAAGATACAAGATTGAAGACTCCGTCCCGTGTCCGGATGGGACTTTCCTTGGTGTGGAAGGCAAGCTTGGCGATGCGGATATGTAGATATCCTACCATTGTAACCGACTCTGTGTAACCCTAACCCTCTCCGGTGTCTATATAAACCGGAGGGTTTTAGTCCATAGGACGAACAACAATCATACCATAGGCTAGCTTCTAGGGTTTAGCCTCCTTGATCTCGTGGTAGATCTACTCTTGTACTACCCATATCATCAATATTAATCAAGCAGGAGTAGGGTTTTACCTCCACCGGGAGGGCCCGAACCTGGGTAAACACATTGTGTCCCTTGTCTCCTGTTACCATCCGCCTAGACGCACAGTTCGGGACCCCTACCCGAGATCCACCGGTTTTGACACCGACATTGGTGCTTTCAAAGAGAGTTCCTCTGTGTCGTCACCTTTAGGCCCGATAGCTCCTTCGATCATCAACAACGACGCGGTCCAGGGTGAGACTTTTCTCCCCGGACAGATCTTCGTATTCGGCGGCTTTGCAACGCGGGCCAACTCGCTTGGCCATCTGGAGCAGATTGAAAGCTACGCCCCCTGGCCATCAGGTCAGATTTGGAAGTTTGAACTATACGGTTGACATCCGTGGAGACTTGACCTTCGACGGGTTCATGCCATAGCCAAGCGCGCCGCACTGTCACGATGGGCATGATCTAGCTCTGCTGCCGGACAGTGCCCTGGAGGCCGCACAAGTGTCCACTCCGACCCTTAGCTTGGAGCCGACTACACCGATCGAGGACGAGTGACTGGACACCGCCTCGGGGGCTGCTACCTGTACAACGATAGAGCCGAATACCAACCCTGTCCTTGGTGAAGCTCGTGACTCCAAGGTGCCGGACTCCTCTTCGGACTCCGAACCTTCCGCGCCCCTGCCAATCGAATCCGATTGGGCGCCAATCATGGAGTTCACCGCTGCGTACATCTTTCAGCACTCGCCCTTTGGCGACATCCTGAATTCGCTAAAGTGTCTCTCTTTATCAGGAGAGCCGTGGATGGATTATGGTCAGGACGGTTGGGATGTAGACGATGAAGAAATTCAAAGGCCACCCACCACCCAATTTGTAGCCACTGTCGATGACTTAACCGACATGCTAGACTTCGACTCCAAAGACATCGATGGTATGGACGACTATGCAGAGGGACGACCAAGAACCAGCGCCTACAGGGCACTGGAAGGCCACCTTGTCATACGACATTTACATGGTGGACATCCCAAAGGATGGGAATGGCGAGCCCTCCAAGAAACAGCCTAAGCGTCGGCGTCAGCGGCGCCACTCTAAATCCCACCACAGCAAAAATGGAGATTCTGGCACCGGAGACAGTAACACCCCGGACAGTGCCGAAGACAACCCCCTCCAGCAGGATTCAACAAAGGAGGATGGAGAAGCCAGCCCTCATGAGAGAGCGGCAGACAGAGAGGTAGAGGACGATAATTATATGCCTCCCTCCGAAGACGAGGCAAGCCTCGATGACGACGAATTTGTCATACCTGAGGATACCGTCGAACAAGAGCGTTTCAAACACAGGCTTATGGCCATGGCAAGCAGCCTCAAGAAAAAGCAGCAACAGCTTAGAGCTGACCAAGACTTGCTAGCCGACAGATGGACTGAAGTCCTTGCGGCCGAAGAGTATGAACTCGAGCGCCCCTCCAAGAGCTACCCAAAACGCAGGCTGCTACCCCGATTAGAGGAGGAAGCACCTAAACCTACATCACCAGCGCATAATACGGCCGACCGGCCACCTCGTGGCTGCGACAGAGAGGCCTCTCGGCCCTACACTCAAGCCGCATCCCGGCGCCGCTCAAAAAATACCAAGGCATGGGAAAATGCGCCAGACCTGCGGGATATACTCTAGGACAAGGCAAGGCAAACAAGATCGATCTATGGATCGCGTGGGCGCCCCACGATACGTAATGACAACCGTCACACCGAATACAGCAATTCCGGCGGGGCCGAACATAGTAGACAAAGCTCATTTGAGCTGCGTCGTGACATAGCCCAATACAGAGGCACCGCACACCCACTATGCTTCACAGACGAAGTGATGGATCATCAAATCCCTGAGGGTTTCAAACCCGTAAACATCGAATCATACGATGGCACAACAGATCTGGCGGTCTGGATCGAGGACTATCTCCTCCATATCCACATGGCCCGTGGTGATGATCTAAACGCCATCAAATACCTCCCACTCAAGCTTAAAGGACCAGTGCGGCATTGGCTTAACAGCTTGCCAGCAGAGTCAATCAGTTCCAGGGAACTTATGTGTGACCACCAGACGCCGATGACCTAAGACACATAATTCAGCAGCCAGAAGAATCGGCCAGACAATTCTGGACACGGTTCCTAACCAAGAAAAATCAAATCATCGACTGTCCGGATGCAGAGGCCCTTGCAGCCTTCAAACACAACATCCGCGACGAGTGGCTTGCCTGACACCTAGGACAGGAAAAGCCGAAATCTATGGCAGCCCTCACAACACTCATGACCCGCTTCTGCGCAGGAGAGGATAGCTGGCTAGCTCGTAGTAACAACATGACCAAGAGCCCTGGTAATTCAGATACCAAGGACACCAACGGCAGGTCGCGTCGCAACAAGCACAAGCGCTGCATTAATGGCGACTATACCGAGGATACGACAGTCAATGCCGGATTCAGAGGCTCCAAACCTGGTCAGCGGAAGCCATTCAAAAGAAATATTCCAGGCCCAACCAATTTGGACCGAATACTCGATCGCTTGTGCCAGATACATGGCACCCCCGAAAAGCCAGCCAATCACACCAACAGGGATTGTTGGGTGTTCAAGCAGGCAGACAAGTTAACTGCCGAAAACAATGACAAGGGGCTGCATAGCGATGACGAGGAGGAGACCCGGCCGCCGAACAATAGAGGACAGAAGGGTTTTCCCCCACAAGTGCGGACGATGAACATGATATACGCAACCCACATACCCAAAAGGGAGCGGAAGCGTGCACTCAGGGACGTATATGCGATGGAGCCAGTCGCCCCAAAGTTCAATCCGTGGTCCTCCTGCCCGATCACTTTTGATCGAAGAGACCACCCCACTAGCATCCGCCATGGCGGATTCGCCGCATTGGTTCTAGACCCAATCGTCGACGGATTTCACCTCACTAGTGTCCTTATGGACGGCGGCAGCAGCCATCTGGGGTGTCCGGCACAGGGCCGGACTTAGAGCCCTCTGGGGTTTTGCCCTCTTTGCGCCCGGAGTCCGGGAGGTCGCCTTGCGGCGCCTCCAGGACCACCTCCTCCTGGTCGGGCCCCTTTTCGGACTCCACCGCGGCATCATCTGCGTGACGGTGGGAGGTGGCGGTCGGAAGTGAAGTGCTATCCACATCTGACGAATCTAGGGAGCCGCTTGACGAAGCGGGGAGCTCGTCCTTGGGCGGGCTACATGGTTGTATTCGGCGTTAGAAGACACTACGCAACAAAGGAAAAATCATGAGTTATTCTGGAATCCGGACACTTAAGATCTCGCCAGGGGCTTGGCCCTCGAGGGCCACTCTTCTTCACCGTCGTCGGCGTTGGTGGAACAGACTGGAGGAAGGGTCCTTCCCTTCTTGGACCATCCGGCCTCCCCAGCCGGGGAGGCCTTCCTTTTCTTCTCTCCCCCACTGGGGGAGAAGCCTCCTTTTTCTCCTCCTTGTCTTCACGGGAGGAGTCCGCCTTGGAGTCATCGGACGATGAGTCCGATAACACCTGATGCCGAGAACTCTTTCGGGTTCCGTGGCCCTCTTCTTGGCCTTCTTCTCCGGCACCACGTAAGACGCCAGAGCCAGCAGCCCCGTTAATTGGGCGTTCGCTGGGTCTTCTGGCAAGGGAGCCGGACAGTTAATCTTCCCGGACTTCTTCTGCCAGGACTGTCAAAGGTAAAGGGAGTTTAGATCCCGCATAGAGTCAAACTATGGAAAATAAGCATCGTGTAAAGGGTGAAACAGCTTACCTCGCCGGCTTGACGCTACGAGCTGAATCCGCGATCTTCGGTAGCGGATGCGGGAGCCTCGGCGCCCTTGAACAGCACCTTCCAGGCATCTTCATACGTAGTGTCGAAGAGCCTGCTCAAGGTTTGGTGCTATGCCGGATCAAACTCCCACAAGTTGAAGGCCCGTTGTTGGCACAGGAGGATCCGGCGGACGAGCATGACCTGGACCACGTTGACGAGCTTGGTCTTGTTGTTCACATGGTCTTGGATGCAGGTTTGGAGTCCGGTCAGCTCTTCCAAGTCGTCGCATGTCAGGCCCTTCTCTTTCCAGGAGGTGAGCCGTGTGGGGATGCTAGATCTGAATTCGAGGGCCGCTGCCCATTCAGGGGCACGCGGCTCGGTGATGTAGAACCACCCCGATTGCCACCCTTTGATGGTTTCCATGAAGGAGCCCTCGAGCCATATGATGTTGGGCATCTTGCCCACCATGGCGCCTCCGCACTACGCCTGCTGGCCGCCCGCTACCTTCGGCTTGACATTGAAGGTCTTCAGCCATAGGCCGAAGTGGAGCTTGATGCGGAGGAAGGCCTCGCACACAACGATAAACGCTGAGATGTTGAGGATGAAATTCATGGCCAGATCATGGAAATCTAGGCCGTAGTAGAACATGAGTCCCCAGACAAATGCGTGGAGTGGGAAGCCCAGTCCGCGGAGGAAATGGGGAAGGAACACCACCCTCTCATGGGGCCTGGGGGTGGGGACGAGCTGCCCCACGTCTGGAAGCCGGTGCGCAATATCGTTGTGCAGGTATCCGACTTTCCTCAACTTTTTGATGTGCCCCTCCGTGACGGAGGAGGCCATCCACTGGCCTCCCGCTCCGGACATGGCTGGGGAAGGTTGAGGCGAGATGTGCGGACTTGGGCGCTGGAGCTCGAGTACGCGGAAATGGATAAGCAAAGGAGGAAGAAGGCGTAGGTAAAAAGGTGGATCCTATCCCCTTATATGGACGGATGAAACTATGCGTCCCCCCCAACCTGGTAAAACTCGCTTATCTCCCAAGTGCCATAATCAATGGCGCGGTTGGGTTACCCACGCCCGTATTGATGAGAATCCTGGAATAAGAGGACACGATCTCTGCTTTGACAAGACATGCCAAGGAAACCGCTTCGCTAAACGCGCTGAGGTGGGACAGTAAAAACAATTCGAATAAGGGGTTGGCCGTGGTGTGATGTCACGTCACGGAATATGTCAGCAGATTAAACTTGTGTAAATGTTATTCTCTCTATGGTGGTATGTGGATCTAATTTTGCAGAGCCGGACACTATCCTTGTGTTCCAAATCTTCTATGAAATATTCGGAGGAGCAACCCGCCTTGCAATGCCGAAGACAATATGCGCGTCGGACTCGTCGTCATTGAAGCCTAGTTCAGGGGCTACTGAGGGAGTCCTGTACTAGGGGGTGTCCAGATAGCCGAACTATCATCTTTGGCCGGACTCCTGGACTATGAAGATACAAGATTGAAGACTCCGTCCCGTGTCCGGATGGGACTTTCCTTGGCGTGGAAGGCAAGCTTGGCGATGCGGATATGTAGATCTCCTACCATTGTAACCGACTCTGTGTAACCCTAACCCTCTCCGGTGTCTATATAAACCGGAGGGTTTTAGTCCATAGGACGAACAACAATCATACCATAGGCTAGCTTCTAGGGTTTAGCCTCCTTGATCTCGTGGTAGATCTACTCTTGTACTACCCATATCATCAATATTAATCAAGCAGGAGTAGGGTTTTACCTCCACCGAGAGGGCCCGAACCTGGGTAAAAACATCGTGTCCCTTGTCTCCTATTACCATCCGCCTAGACGCACAGTTCGGGACCCCCTACCCGAGATCCGCCGGTTTTGACACTGACAGTACAACTTGAAAACATGAAAGACCTTACCAGATTAGCAGGGTGAGTTAAGTCATGCCCACAATCCTCGTTCATGGGCGGTGGTGTCTCATTGGCCTTGAAGAGCACCTTCCACATACCTTCGTGCGTCGTGCCGAAGAGCTTCAATAGCGTCTGGTGCATGGCCGGATCGAACTCCCATAGATAGCAAGTCTGGTGTTGGCGCGGAAGAATCCGGCGAACAAGCATCACCTGGATCATGTTGATGAGCTTGATTCTCTTGTTTATCATGGTTTGGACGCGCGTCTGGAGCGCCATCGTCTCGTCCAGAGAAGACCAGGTAAGGCCCTTCTCTTGCCAGGAGGTGAACCGCATCAGGACTCCGGATCAGAATGCGGGAGCCGCCGCCCAGTTGGTGCCGTGCGGCTCTGTGATGTAGAACCACCCTGACTGCCAGCCTTTGACAGTCTCCATGAAGGAGCCTTTGGGCCAGGTGACATTGGGCATCTTGCCCACCATGGAGCCTCCGCACTCTGCTTGTTGACTACTCACCACCTCGGCTTCACGTTGAAGGTCTTCAGCCATAGCCCGAAGTGAGGTGGGATGCGGAGGCAGGCCTCACACACGACAATAAATGCAGAGATGCTGAGGATAGAGTTGGGTGCCAGATCGTGAGAATCCGTCCTGTAATAGAACATTAGTCCACGGACGAATGGGTGGAGAGGGAATCCTAGCCCACGGATGAAGTGTGAGAGGAACACCACCCTCTCCTGGGGCTCCGGGGTAGGGACGATCTGTCCCTTGGCCGGAAGACAGTGAGAGATCTCCGTGGCCAAGTACCCGGCCTCCCGGAGCTTTGTGATATCCTTCTTCTTGACAGAGGAGGCCATCCACTTGTCTCCTGTTCTGAATCCGGACATGGTTGGAGCGCTTTTTTGGACGGAGAAAGCGAGATCTTGGGCGCTGGAGCTCGAGAATGGATGTGCAGGGGAAGGAGAAGGTGTGGGTGCAAAAGGGTGAATCCATATCCCTTTATAAAGGCTGTGAATATAATGCGCCTCCCCACTCGCCTTAAAACTCGCCTATTCCCCAAGGGCCGTGCAGATGACACCGTTGCGTTACCCATGCCCATATTGATTAGAGTCCCGTGATAAGGGGACACGATCTCTGCTATGACAAGACGTGGACCGAACCTCGAAATATGGAGCGGCAGGCTAAAAAACGGTTCGAGTAATAACTCGGTAGTGACGTGATATCACGTTGTAAAAAGTTGTCAGCGGATTGGACTCGTGAAATATTATACTCTCTATGGTCGCGTGTGGAACTTGTTTTGCAGAGCCGAACATGATTCTTGTGTTCAAAATCTACTTTTATGTATTCGGAGGAGGAACCCGCCTTGCAATGCCGAAGACAATCTGCGCGCCGGACTCATCATCATTGAAGCCTGGTTCATGGGCTACTTAGGGAGCCCTGGATGAAGGGGTCCTCGGACGGCCGGACTATATACGTGGGCCAGACTGTTGGGCTATGAAGATACAAGACAGAAGACTTCTTCCCGTGTCCGGATGGGACTCTCCTTTGCGTGGAAGGCGAGCTTCGCGATTTTGATATGTAGATTCCTTTCTCTGTAACCGACTTTGTGTAACCCTAGCCCCCTCCGGTGTCTATATAAATCGGAGGGTTTAGTCCATAGAGACAACAACAATCATAATCATAGGCTAGACTTCTAGGGTTAAGCCATTACGATCTCATGGTAGATCAACTCTTGTAATACTCACATTCATCAAGATCAATAAAGCAGGAAGTAGGGCATTACCTCCATACGGAGGGCCCGAACCTAGGTAAACATTGTGTTCCCGGCCTCCTGTTACCATTAGCCTTAGACGCACAGTTCGGGACCCCCTACCCGAGATCCGCCGGTTTTGACACTGACAACGCGCCTAACTCAACCATACACTAATCATACACGCAAACATGTACGATCAAGATTAGGGACTCACGGGAAGATATCACAACATAACTCTACATAAATTAAAGTAATACAAGCTTTATATTACAAGCCAGGGGCCTCGAGGGCTCGAATACATAGCTTGATACACAAGCGAGTCAGCGAAAGCAACAATATCCAAGAACATACATATGTTAAACAAGTTTGCCTTAATAAGGCTAGCAAAAACATCAACAATCGAAGAGGCAAAGCATCCTGCCTGGGACCTCCTAACTATTCATGGTCGTCGGCGGTCTCCATGCAGTAGTAGGCACCCTCCGGGTAGTAGTAGTAGTCGGCTGGGGTGGCAGCATCTGGCTCCTAGGATTCACCATCTGGTTGAAACAACCAGAAAGAAGAAAGAAGGGGGGAAAGGGGTAGCAAAGCAATCGTGAGTACTCATCCAAAGTAATCGCAAACATCAGATCTATACTAAGTATGCATTGGTATCAATTGGAAGGGTTGTATCTGTGGACTGAACTACCGAATGCCAGAATAGGGGGGAAGGCCTAGCCTATCGAAGACTAGCATCTTCAAGTATCTTCAAGCATATTGCAACATTCAGAAGAGTACATAATAGCATTTTTATAATTAACATGCATGTTGTAGTATTAACGCCCAGAGATCCTTCCTCAACTCCCTGCAAGAAAGCAATCCCAGAGCCAACATATCCATCTCATGTCTGAAGTATCCATTTCTAGTTATAATAGATTAGGATACCATTCCGGGCATCCGTTACCAGGGACACGACTATTCGAATAGATAAACTTCCCTGCATAGGTGCACCACATTTCCCAACACGCTTGATTACTCTAGCCGGACACACTTTCCTGGGTCAATGCCCAGCCACGGAAGATGAACACATCGTAGCCCTACCTAGGCTCAGCAGAGAGGTCCCCGCCGGTCTACTGTAACGCCTCGGATTTGATGCGCCAGGTGTCTTCTAGTTATTCACCATCATTGCCATGTCTTTTGCTTGCGTGTTGCTTATTGCCATGTCATCATGTGCATTTCATTTTGCATACGTGTTCGTCTCATGCATCCGACCATTTTCCCCGTTGTCCGTTTTGCAATCCGACACTCCTATGTCCTCCGGCGTCCCCCTTTTGTCTCCTGCTATGAGTGGGTGTTAAACTTTCTCGGAATGGCCCGAGGTTTGCCAAGCGGCCTTGGTATAGCACCGGTAGACTGCCCATCAAATTTCGTTCCATTTGGAGGTCGTTTGATGCCCCAATGGTTAACCGCGTAGCCCGAAACCCCCCCTCTCTTTGCAGCCCAGCCCCTCTTCACCACAGCCCAAAAACCCATCCAAACCCCCTCCATTATCTCGGTCGTTCGATCACGATCGTGTGGGCGAAAAATGCACCTCATTTGGACTCTCCTAGCTCCCAGAATCTATAAATATGATGAATTCTCCTAACCCTAGCCTCCTTCCTCCGCACCCGGACACGTCCACCACCACCGGAGAAAAATAGCGCCGCCGCCCCGCTCCTATCGCCGCCTGCCATGCGGCCTCCCGCCGCCAGCCCGCGGGGCCCGAGTCGGGCCCGCGCGGCCCGCCGCCTCCACCGCGCTCCCGAGGCGCCCGTTGCATCTGAGCCGGGGCCTCGCCTCCTCCGCCCGGTGCCGCGCGCCCGCCTGCCGCCGCCAAGCTCCGCCGCCGTGTGGTGCCGCGCCCCGCACCGCCTCTGGCTAGATCCGGACTGCGTCGTCCCGGATCCGGCGCCCCCCTCGCCGGCCCCCGCTCCGGCGACCTCCCCTTCCTCGTCTCCGGCCGTCTCCCCCGTCTCCGGCGTGTTCTCCGACGAGATCCGCATCGCCTCGATATCCGTGCAGATCTGAGGTTGACCCCGTTTTCATCCAAGTCCCCATAATCCTTGCATTTTGGTCCCCTGTTCATCGCATCATAACTTGTTGCATGCTGCTCCGTTTAGTGCGTGTAATATATCTAAATGTTCATCATGAGATGCCCTTCATTTCATTCCATTGTGCCATGCTTGTTTGAGTTCATCTTGATGCCCTAATCATCATTGCAAGAGTGCTATATGATGTTAACTGCTGTCTGTTTACAGAACTTGGAGATTTGTCTTTTTCGTTGCATTTTGTGTGTGCATCCTATGAGCATGAGTCCTACATGTGTTTTGAACTACATCATGCCATATTTACTGAGTGAGTGAAGCTTGTTAAGTAGGGTACTTGCTGTTGCTGTTTTGCTAGGCTGAATCTGTTATTTTGTGATGCTATGTAAACCTGCTACTACAAGTCATTCTATGCATAATCTAGAGATGTTCACTAAGGATGTTTTGTTATACATGTAATACTCTATCCATACATGCCCCTGGTTGAATTTATGGCTTGTTGTAGCTTGTTGTAATATTGCCCCAAACTTGCAAAATAATGTTGCTGTCAGCCTGTTAACATTAAGTTCGGTTTTGCCATGTGTTTTGCTAGTGATCCATGCAACCTATGAACTTGCTCTTGCAATGCCTGGCTTCAAAAATATGTCTTATTACTGGTGGTCACTTTTACATGCTATTTATTGCAATGTGGTGAGTGGTACAAGCTCATCAACATGGCTACTTATTGTTGTTCCTGCCATGTATGAATCTGTCATATAACTTGCCATGTTTACATGGGTGCCATCATATCTTCTGATCCTTTTTGGCTCATGGTCAGTAAAGGACTTTTGTTCTATGCATTTAGTAGTATCATGCCATGCCTTAAGTTTCTACGATAAGTTCCTGTAGCGTGTTGTTTGATAGCTCTAAACATTGCAACCTGATGTTATTTCTGCAAAGTCTGAAACTGTTATTATTTGCCAGCTTGCCATGTGTTTTGGAGCATGTTCTAGTGATTTATGGAGATAGCTCAGTGTTCATGTTTTGTCATGCTTTAACTGTAAATCATGTCCATGCCTTTTGTTCTTATGTTGAGGTGCTGTAGCATAATATTTTGATGCTTGCAAGATGCCTAGTTGCTGTTTTGGACAGATTGTTGCTATAACTTGTTTCATGTGTCTGTTGAACCGTTGCTTCGTTTTGAGTGTGTTGTATATGAAACTTGCTTGTTTTTGCATATAGTTTAATATTATCATGTTGCATCCTTGTTTTGAGATGTTTGCTTGATGTTTGTATGCATTTTATATCAATGCCATGTTTAACTTGTTTTGCTCATACCTTCTAGGCCGTAGCTCCGAATTAAATGAACTTTATATGTAACTTGACTAGAATCGCTTGTAGACCATCGTCGTGGTGCATCTTAACTTGCTATTTAACAACTTGAACATAAGGTTTATTCAGATCTGGACCAATTTCGAAATTTGCATATGAGGACTTACCGGAATTGTTACATGTTGTTTCCGGCCTCATTTAAACTTGCGTTGATGTGTTGCTCTTGTTTGCATCATCTCTTGCCAGGAGTAGATTCATGTAGCCTTGTCATGCATAATACTTGGTGAGCATCATGTCATGTATATGTGTTGTGTGTTTACCTTGTTGTTTTCTTCTTTCTGGTTGTGCTCCTTCTCGTTAGTTCCTGTTTCGTTGCGATCGTGAGGATTCGTTTGTCTACGCTTGGTTCGTCTTCGTGGTTTCATCTTCTTCATGGACTCGTTCTTCTTCCTTGCGGGATTTCAGGCAAGATGACCGCTACCCTGGATCTCACTACTATCATCGCTATGCTAGTTGCTTCGTTCTATCGCTATGCTGTGCTACCTATCACTTGTTCTTCAAGCCTCCCAATTTGCCATGTCAACCTCTAACCTTTGTCGCCCTTCCAAGTAAACCGTTGCTTGGCTATGTTACCGCTTTTGCTCAGCCCCTCTTATAGCGTTGTTAGTTGCAGGTGAAGTTGAAGATTGCTCCAGGGTGGACAGGGTTATGTTGGGATATCACAATATCACTTATTTAATTAATGCATCTATATACTTGGAAAAGGGTGGAAGGCTCGGCCTTATGCCTGGTGTTTTGTTCCACTCTTGCCGCCCTAGTTTCCGTCATATCGGTATTATGTTCCCGGATTTTGCGTCCCTAACGCGGTCGGGTGATTTATGGGACCCTCTTGACAGTTCGCTTTGAATAAAACTCCTCCAGCAAGGCCCAACTTTGATTTTACTATTTGCCTCACCACCACCTACTTTTCCCTTGGGAGTTGCCCTCTCGAGGGTCATCTTTATTTAGCCCCCCTGGGCCAATGCTTCTCTAAGTGTTGGTCCGAAACGAGTAGACTGTGGGGCCACCTCGGGGAAACTTGAGGGTTGGTTATACTCGTAGGATGTCTCATCCGGTGTTGCCCTGAGAACGAGATATGTGCAGCTCCTATCGGGATTGTCGGCGCATCGGGCGGCTTTGCTGGTCTTGTTTTACCATTGTCGAAATGTCTTGTAAACCGGGATTCCGAGACTGATCGGGTCTTCTTGGGAGAAGGAATATCCTTCGTTGATCGCGAGAGCTTATCATCGGCTAAGTTGGGACACCCCTGCAGGGTTTAAACTTTCGAAAGCCATGCCCGCGGTTATGTGGCAGATGGGAATTTGTTAATGTCCAGTTGTAGATAACTTGACACCAGATCCGAATTAAAACGCATCAACCGCGTGTGTAGCTGTGATGGTCTCTTTTCGGCGGAGTCCGGGAAGTGAACACGGTTTTTGGGTTATGTTTGACGTAAGTAGGAGTTCAGGATCACTTCTAGATCATTGCTAGCTTCACGACCGTTCCTTTGCTTCTTTTCTCGCTCTTATTTGCGCATGTTAGCCACCATATATGCTTAGACACTGCTGCAACCTCACCACTTTACCCCTTCCTTTTCCTTTAAGCTTTGCTAGTCTTGATACCCATGGTAATGGGATTGTTGAGTCCTCGTGGCTCACAGATTACTACAACAACAGTTGCAGGTACAGGTTATGCGATGATCATGATGCGAGCGTGATGCTTACTTGTTTTGGAGTTCTTCTTCTGCTGCTTCTTCGATTAGGGGATAGGTTCCAGGTCGGCAGCCTGGGCTAGCAGGGTGGATGTTGTTTGAGTTTCTGTTTGTGTTCATCTGCAGTCGGATGTTGCTCTTATGTATTGTGATGATGTATTCATGTGGCATGGTATGCCTTTTGTATGTATCCCTATCTATTATGTAATATTGATGTGATGATATCCACCTTGCAAAAGCATATTGAAGATGCGCTTCTATCCTTGGTGGGACCTTCGAGTTCCTTTAGGATAGGGTCGCATCTTGGGCGTGACAAGTTGGTATCAGAGCCTCGACCAACCTTAGGAGCCCCCTTTATTGATCGTGTAGTTTGGCCATTGTTGAGTCTAGAAGAAAACCGTTTTCGGAGTCTAGTTATATCGGAGAGTAGGAATTCTTTTTACTCCTGTGCCCCTTCGTTGATCTAGTGAGGAATCTTGACGTAGGTGTTTTGAATTACTCCTATTCCCCTCAAAATTTTCTTTAGGATCATGCGGTTAGTTTTTCGGTCGTTGGTTCTCAGCTCTTTTCATCCGGTGCATTTCTCATCAAGTTGACTCGAGCCTCTTCATCTTTGCCAAGTTGAATCCTCAGTTGTTTTCTTTTCCCACCCGCCCACCCCTTTTTCTTTGCGGAGTCGGAGTCCGTAATTGAGTATCCTTGCTACTCGTGCGAAGTCTTTGCATTCCCTCCTCAATTATTTTTCAACCGGTGTCTTCTCTTCAAGCTAATCGGCAATTCCCCTTCCAAGTTGCCTGTGTTTTCCCGCCCTCCCACCCTTTCTCTTCCTAGAGTTTGAGTCTCTTTCGAGCATCAATTTTCATTCGTGCAGAGCCACTTCAGTCTTCCCTCAATCATTTCAACCGGTGAATTCTTGTCTAGGTGGACATTCTTCATCTCGTTTTCTTGTCCAGTGGATTCAATTCCAATTTTTGGTAGTGATTATATTCTTTCCCTTGGATAAATTGTTTTTTCTGCTTGTTCGCCTCTCGTCAATTTATCCTTCCGGAGTGCTCAAAACTTCTCTGGAGATTCGTCTGTGTTTGAATTAATTCAAGGTTGTCACCTCATTCAAATATTTCAATCGTTCCGGTGTATCATCTACCTCTTCAACATCCCTTTCCAACGGTATTCTTCTCTTCAGTGGGCCCTAACCCACAGGTCTTTTCCCAGGATCTTACCTGACTCTTCTAATTTCCCCGGAGCTATTATCAATTCTTTTCAAGTTTGACGTAAGAGTGGATCCCATCAGTCAGATGCCTTTCCAAGATCGATTTCAAATCATTTTCATTGTTGCCTCAACCTCTTCATTTTTTTTCATTCTCCCGGAGTATCTCAGCAATTCTGGTGGTGTTTTTCGTCGTCATTTGAAGTTAGAAGAAGAGTTTTTCCTCTAAATCGTGCCCGTTCTCCCGAAGTTTCGTGGTTCTAGCTTCATGTTATCCTCGCGAATGATTCCATTTGTCAGCAATTCCTTTTCTTACCCATCCGGTGTATGTCAGAAGTTGTTTTCCATTTCTTTTCACCGGAGGCCATAATTCCAGAAGTATTTTCGTCCTCACATTTTAGCTACCGTTATCCAATTATCCCGGTGCTTCGTTCAAGTGTTCTTTAATCAGCTCATGATCCCTTTGTTCTTTTGCATCTAAATCCCCTCTAGCATATTGGTTCTTCTAATTCTTCCCGGTGATTCATTCTCTTTAATCATTCATTTTTGAATTTTTATGGTGGTTCGTTCAAGATTCTTTTCCTTGATTATCATATTAATTCATTTGTTCTTTTCAATCCTACCGGTGGTTCATGAAGACCTTCTCAAGTTTGCGATATGTCACTTCTCAATCCTTTAAAAGAAGAATAAGTAGTATGCAAATCCATTGCTTGTCATCAATTTAATTTGATGAAGGATAAGCATACAATAAATCTTATTCTTATTTCCTCAAAGTGAGTAATCCATTCTTTCAGAGTTTGTTCTTGATGAAGAAATTCTAGGTCCAAGGGTTTTCATCTTTTCTTTTCGGAGTTCAAATTTTCCTCGGCCATTTTATTGGAACCTCCATCTAAATCACCGCAAGGCTCATCTTATTATTGCATCCTCCATTCTATCTCATCTCCTTTTTGTCACCGGAGTTCTTCATGTTAGTTATTCATGACTTGTTTCATTCTTCAAGGGTTCATCAAGGTCTTGTTGGTGGAGTTCAAGTATCTTTTCTTCTCACTTCTCGAAGTGCAATTAATTCTCCGTATTCTTCTAAAATGGAGTTTTGCATTTCTTCGGTCTTCTCAGCTATTCAAGCATTTTCTTGTGGCATAATTTCACCTCAAGTTTTGAGTTGTTTTTGTTAAGTCCACAACAAGCTTATTCGTTCGTTGTTGATTTTCTCAACAACTCCATTCAATCCTTCCTTCTAAGTTCTTTTCATTCTATTTCAATTCTTTCCGGAGGTTTTGTGTCATGTCTTCATCAAGTATCATTCCATCCTCTCAAGCTCGTGTTCTATTGCTCCATGTTTCAGTAGGACTGCTACCTAAATCCTTTCAGTCTTATTCGTTTCTTATCTCGTTCTAACCGGAGTGGTTTCATAGTCTATCTGATTCCGTGAGCTTTCAATTCTCATCATTCTCGTTGTTCCTCTCTCTTCCCGAGTGCTCTCGATTCTTTGCTTCTTCTCCTGAGTTCTTGTTTCACCTCATCCCTTTTTCCCTTCTGCTCTGTCCTAAGATCTCGGGACGAGATCTCTTGTTAGTGGAGGATTGTTGTAATGCCCCGGATTCGATGCGCCAGGTGTCTACCAGTTATTCGCCGTCATTGCCATGTCTTTTTCTTGTGTGTTGCTTATTGCCATGTCATCATGTGCATTTCATTTTGCATACGTGTTCGTCTCATGCATCCGAGCATTTTCCCCGTTGTCCGTTTTGCAATCCGACACTCCTATGTCCTTCGGCGTCCCCCTTTTGTCTCCTGCTGTGAGCGGGTGTAAAACTTTCTCGGAATGGCCCGAGGTTTTCCAAGAGGCCTTGGTATAGCACTGGTAGACCGCCCGTCAAATTTTGTTCAATTTGGAGGTCGTTTGATGCCCCAACGGTTAACCGCGTAGCCCGAAACCCCCCTCTCTTTGCAGCCCATCCCCTCTTCAGCATAGCCCAAAAACCCATCCAAACCCCCTCTATGCTCTCGGTCAGTTGATCACGATCGTGTGGGCAAAAACCGCACCTCATTTGGACTCTCCTAGCTCCCAGAATCTATAAATATGTGCCTCCCCCCGAAATTCGCAGATGAATTCTCCTAACCCTAGCCTCCTTCTTCCTCTGCGCCCGGACACGTCCGCCGCCACCGGACAAAAATCGCGCCGCCGCCCCACGCCTATCGCTGCCTGCCATGTGGCCTCCCACCGCCGTCCGCGCCGCCGGCCCGCGGGGCCTGAGTCGGGCCCGCGCGGCCCGCCCGCCGCCGCCGCGCGCCCGAGGCGCCCGCTGCACCCGAGCCGGGGCCTCGCCTCCACCATCCGCGGTTCCCCGCACCGCCGCCCGCCTCTCCTCTGCCCGGTGCCGCGCGCCCGCCAGCCGCCGCCCGTCTCCTCCGTCACGACGCCAAGCTACCCTGCTGTGTGGTGCCGCGCCCCGCGCCGCCTCCGGCCAGATCCAGACCGCGCCGTCCCGGATCCGGCGCCCCCCTCGTCGACCCCCGCTCCGGCGACCTCCCCTTCCTCGTTTCCGGCCGTCTCCCCCGTCTCCGGCGTGTTCTCCGGCGAGATCCGCATCGCCTCGATATCCGTGCAGTTCTAAGGTTGACCCGGTTTTTATCTAAGTCCCCGTAATATTTGCATTTTGGTCCCCTATTCATCGCATCATAACTTGTTGCATACTGCTCCGTTTTGTGCGTGTAATATATCAAAATGTTCATCATGAGATGTTCTTCATTTAATTCCAGTGTGCTATGCTTGCTTGAGTTCATCTTGATGCCCTAATCATCGTTGCAAGAGTGCTATATGATGTTAACTGCTGTCTGTTTACACAACTTGGTGATTTGTCTTTTTCGTTGCATTTTGTGTGTGCATCCTATGAGCATGAGTCCTACATGTGTTTTGAACTTAATCATTCCATATTTACAGAGGTGTAATCCATGTAATTTTGTGAGTCTTGTACTGAGTACATCAAGCTTGTTAAGTAGGGTACTTGCTGTTGCTGTTTTGCTAGGCTGAATCTGTTATTTTGTGATGCTATGTAAACCTGCTGCTACAAGTCATTCTATGCATAATCTGGAGATGTTCACTAAGGATGTTTTGTTATACATGTCATGATTGATCCATCCATGCCCATGGTTGAATTTATGGCTTGCTGTAGCTTGTTGTAATATTGCCCCAAACTTGCTAAATAATGTTGCTGTCAGCCTGTTAACATTAAGTTCAGTTTTGCCATGTGTTTTGCTAGTGATCCATGCATCCTATGAACTTGATATTGCCATTCATAGCTTGATAAATATGTCTTCTTACTGTTGGTCACCTTGCGATGCTATTTATTGCTCTGTGGTGAGTGCTACAACCTCATCAACATGCCTACTTATTGTTGTTCCTGCCATGTATGAATCTGTCATATAACTTGCCATGTTTACATGGGTGCCATCATATCTTCCGATCCTTTTTGGCTCATGGTCAGTAAAGGACTTTTGTTCTATTCATTTAGTATTATCATGCCATGCCTTATGTTTCTATGGCTTGTCGTTTGATAGCTCTAAACATTGCAACCTGATGTTATTTCTGCAAAGTCTGAAACTGTTATTATTTGCCATCTTGCCATGTGTTTTGGAGCACGTTCTAGTGATTTCTGGAGATAACTCAGTGTTCATGTTTTCTCATGCTTTACCTGTAAATCACGTCCATGCCTTTTGTTCTTATGTTGAGGGTCTGTAGCATAATGTTTTGATGCTTGCAAGATGCCTAGTTGCTGTTTTGGACAGATTGTTGCTATAACTTGTTTCATGTGTGTGTTGAACCGTTGCTCCGTTTTGAGTGTGCTCTATATGAAACTTGCTTGTTTTAGCATGTAGTTTCATATTATCATGTTGCATCCTTGTTTTGAGGTGTTTTCTTGATGTTTGTATGCATTTTATATCAATGCCATGTTTAACTTGTTTTGCTCATACCTTCTAGGCCGTAGCTCCGAATTAAATGAACTTTATATGTAACTTGACTAGAATCGCGTGTAGATCATCTTGGTGCATCTTAACTTGCTGTTTAACAACTTTAACATAACGTTTATTCAGATCTGGACCAATTTCGAAATTTGCATATGAGGACTTACCGGAATTGTTATATGTTGTTTCTGGCCTCATTTAAACTTGCCTTGATGTGTTGCTCTTGTTTGCATCATCTCTTGCCAGGAGTAGCTTCATGTAGCCTTGTCATGCATAATACTTGGTGAGCATCATGTCATGTATATGTGTTGTGTGTTTACCTTGTTGTTTGCTTCTTTCCGGTTGTGCTCCTTCTCGTTAGTTCCTGTTTCGTTGCGATCATGAGGATTCGTTCGTCTACGCTTGGTTCGTCTTCGTGGCTTCATCTTCTTCATGGACTCGTTCTTCTTCCTTGCGGTATTTCAGGCAAGATGACCACTACCCTGGATCTCACTACTATCATTGCTATGCTAGTTGCTTCGTTCTATCGCTATGCTACGCGACCTATCACTTGTTCTTCAAGCCTCCCAATTTGCCATGTCAACCTCTAACCTTTGTCACCCTTCCTAGTAAGCCATTGCTTGGCTATGTTACCGCTTTTGCTCAGCCCCTCTTATAGCGTTGTTAGTTGCAGGTGAAGTTGAAGATTGCTCCAGGGTGGACAGGGTTATGTTGGGATATCACAATATCTCTTATTTAATTAATGCATCTATATACTTGGAAAAGGGTGGAAGGCTCAGCCTTATGCCTGGTGTTTTGTTCCACTCTTGCCGCCCTAGTTTCCATCATATCGGTATTATGTTCTTAGATTTTGCGTCCCTAACACGGTCGGGTGATTTATGGGACCCCCTTGATAGTTCCCTTTGAATAAAACTCCTCCAGCAAGGCCCAACCTTGGTTTTACCATTTGCCTCACCACCACCTACTTTTCCCTTGGGAGTCTCTCTCTCGAGGGTCATCTTTATTTAGCCCCCCCGGGCCAATGCTTCTCTAAGTGTTGGTCCAAAATGAGTAGACTGCGGGGCCACCTCAGGGAAACTTGAGGGTTGATTTTACTCGTAGGATGTCTCATCCGGTGTTGCCCTGAGAACGAGATATGTGCAGCACCTATCGGGATTGTCGGCGCATCGGGCTGCTTTGCTGGTCTTGTTTTACCATTGTCAAAATGTCTTGTAAACCGGGATTTCGAGACTGATCGGGTCGTCCTAGGAGAAGGAATATCCTTCGTTGATCGCGAGAGCTTATCATGGGCTAAGTTGGGACACCCCTGCAGGGTTTAAACTTTCGAAAGCCGTGCCCACGGTTATGTGGCAGATGGGAATTTGTTAATGTCCGGTTGTAGATAACTTGACACCAGATCCGAATTAAAACGCATCAACCGTGTGTGTAGCCGTGATGGTCTCTTTTCGGCGGAGTCCGGGAAGTGAACACGGTTTTTGGGTTATGTTTGACGTAAGTAGGAGTTCAGGATCACTTCTTGATCATTGCTAGCTTCACGACCGTTCCTTTGCTTCTCTTCTCGCTCTTATTTACGTATGTTAGCCACCATATATGCTTAGACGCTGCTGCAACCTCACCACTTTACCCCTTCCTTTCCCTTTAAGCTTTGCTAGTCTTGATACCCATGGTAATGGGATTGCTGAGTCCTCGTGGCTCATAGATTACTACAACAACAGTTGCAGGTACAGGTTATGCGATGATCATCACGCGAGCATGATGCTTACTTGTTTTGGAGTTCTTCTTCTGCTTCTTCTTCGATCAGGGGATAGGTTCCAGGTCGGCAGCCTGGGCTAGCAGGGTGGATGTCGTTTGAGTTTCTGTTTGTGTTCATCCGCAGTCGGATGTTGCTCTTATGTATTGTGATGATGTATTCATGTGGCATGGTCTGCCTTTTGTATGTATCCCTATCTATTATGTAATGTTGATGTAATGATATCCACCTTGCAAAAGCGTCTTAAAGATGCGCTTCTATCCTTGGTGGGACCTTCGAGTTCCTTTAGGATAGGGTCGCATCTTGGGCGTGACATCTACATCCTAAGCACTCCAGGGTCTTGGGCCCATCGCCCTTTGCACTCCGGCTCGTTGCATGCAGGATGATACAAGCCACCTCCTCTGGGGCGCCGACCAGGTCGGGCCACAATGTTGAACTGGACATCTGACAGAGCTTCGGCTGATACTACGACGCCGAGTGCCCATATCTGTGCCCGCGTGGTGGTTGATATGTCCATTTTGCACCATGTTTTCCTACTATTGTTTATGTTGTTTTATTGTATAATAATGCTTTTTGGAGTAATTCTAATGCCTTTTATCTCATAATATGCAAGGTACACACAAAGGGGGAGAATTCTGGCAGCTGGAAATCTGGACCTGAAAAAGCTACGTCAAGCTACCTATTCTGAATAACTCCAAATGAGCTGAAACTTCACGAGGATTTTTGATGGAATATTTAATAAATATTGGAGGAAATAAGTACCAGAGGGGGGCCACCAGGTGCGCACAATCCATCTGGGCGCACCAGGAGGCCTAGGCACGCCCTGGTGGGTGCTGCCCCACCTCGGCCCACCTCCGGTGCCCCTCTTCTGGTATATACGTCATTTGACCTAGAAACAAAATTGAGAGGATGACTTTCGGGACAAAGCGCCATCGTCTCAAGACGGAACTTGGGCTAGAGCACTTTTGACCTCCGGCGGAGCGATTCCGCCGGGGGAACTTCCCTCCTGGAGGGGGAAATCATCGTCATGATCATCACCAACAGCTCTCCCTTCTTGGGGATGGCAATCTCCATCAACATCTTCAATAGCACCATCTCCTCTCAAACCCTAGTTCATCTCTTGTGTTCAATCTTTGTATCGGAACTATAGATTGGTGCTTGTGGGTGACTAGTAGTGTTGATTACATCTTGTAGTTGATTACTATATGGTTTATTTGGTGGAAGATTATATGTTCAGATCCATTTTGCTATTTAATACCCCTCTGATATTGATCATGATCATGATTATCATTCATGAGTAGTTACTTTGGTTCTTGAGGTCACGGGAGAAATCATGTTGCAAGTAGTCATTTGAACTTGATACGTGTTCAATATTTTGATGGTATGTATGTTGTGATTCCCATAGTGGTGTCATGTGAACATCGACTACATGACACTTAACCATCTTTGGGCCTAAGTGAATGCATTGTGGAGTAGTTATTAGATGATGGGTTGCGAGAGTGACAAAAGCTTAAACCCAAGTTTATGCGCTATTCCGTAAGGGACCGATGGGATCCGAAAGTTTAATGCTATGGTTAGAATTTATTCTTAATACTTTTCTTGTAATTGCGGATGCTTGCGAGAGGGTTAATCATATGTAAGAGGTTTGTTCAAGTAAGAACATCACCTAAGCACCGGTCCACCCACATATCAAATTATCAAAGTAGCGAACACGAATTAAGCCAACATGATGAAAGTGACTAGATGAAATTCCCGTGTACCCTCAAGAACACTTTGCTTATCATATGAGACCGTTTTGGCCTGTCCTTTGCCTCAAATCAATTGGGATACCTTGCTGCACTTTTGTTACTACTATCGTTACTTGCTCTTACAAATTATCTTGCTATCAAACTACTCCGCTACTTAAAATTTTAGCACATGTAGACATTATCTTGCTGAAAACCACTTGTCATTTCCTTCTACTCCTCGTTGGGTTTGACACTCTTACTTATGGAAAAGGCTACAATTGACCCCATATACTTGTGGGTCATTAGTGGTTAGTGTGTATAGGCCAGTGGCCAACTCAGAACAAATACCCGAACCTGTTAGTGCATTAACAATTAAAAGTAGTGACGGATGTCGGGACAAGTCTGGAGTTACCACCCCCTCCTGGGTGATACCGCTAAATAGCCAGCCACCACCATAACATCTGGCGGGTGCTCTCTAGGCCCACCTGACTTTCACAGGTATCTCTTGAGGGTGCTCTTCAGGCCCGCCTAACTTTCACAAAGGTCTGAATTAAAGTCAAGGTAACCGTGTGTCATCAAGGGGGAAAACCCAAGGAATCACCCTCGATGGATTCCACTAGATGTAATAATCAAGGTGAACATAGGAGGAATCACCCTCGTGGTTCACACTTGAGGTGTTGCACGACAGTGTCGTATCGGGAGTGGTGAACGAGGAATCACTCTCGATGACCATGACCAAAAAGCTACACCACAGAGTTATCATCAGGAGTGCGTTACGAGGTATCATCCTTGACTATCAATAGTAGCTATGCAAAGTCGTACAACTAGGGGGAGATGTGTTGCGTCGGGCCCTGGACATCGATCACGTTGATCGAGTCATCGGTCATCAAGCCGAGGCAACTGGGACAAGGTGATGGCTCACTGATGGATCACTAACCAACCTATACTAAGGATTTTAGGATAAGCAGGTAAGTTACAAGAGCAGGTGTCGGTGTCAAAACCGGCGGATCTCGGGTAGGGGGTCCCGAACTGTGCGTCTAGGCGGATGGTAATAGGAGACGAGGGACACAATGTTTTACCCAGGTTTGGGCCCTCTCGATTGAGGTAAAACCCTACGTCCTGCTTGATTAATATTGATGATATGGGTAGTACAAGAGTGGATCTACCACGAGATCAAGGAGGCTAAACCCTAAAGCTAGCCTATGGTATGATTGTTGTAATGTATGTTGTGTCCTACGGACTAAAGCCCTCCAATTTATATAGACACCGGAGGAGGCTAGGGTTACACAGAGTCGGTTGCAATGGTAGGAGATCTACATATCCGTATCGCCAAGCTTGCCTTCCGCGCCAAGGAAAGTCCCATCCGGACACGGGACGGAGTCTTCAATCTTGTATCTCGTAGTCTTGGAGTCCGGCGGACGATGATAGTCCGGCTGTCCGGACACCCCCTAGTCCAGGACTCCCTCAGTAGCCCCCGAACCAGGCTTCAATGATGATAAGTCCAGCGCGTATATAGTCTTCGGCGTTGCAAGGCGGGTTCTCCCTTCAAGTTCCATGTACCTGCCGAACAGTGTCCAGCTTCATAATAAATATTGCGTTTCTTGGCTTCTACGCCCAATAATGGCCTTTTTCCACGCGTCGCACGAATGCGAAAAGCGAAGGTATCTTTTACGTTTCACCCCCTAGTCGTGCGAGTCGTCCGCCTACAAAAGAGGCAAAAATCCAGATCCAAACCACACCATCTTCCTCCCGCGAATACTTCATCGGAGCGCCTTTGACCTAAAAATCCATTCCATCATGGACCGTCGACGCGGCTCCTCTTCTCGCGCTCCCAGCTCACCGCCAGGGGATTGGAGGAGGTGCTCTGTTCCGCACAACGAGCTAGTGAAGCTCCAAGCGGGGGGATATCTCCCTCCGGCCTTCATGGTCCCGGTTCAAGCCGGGCTGGTCACTTATCAAGGTGGGAGGCAAGTGGAGGCTACCCCTAGCCCCAATAAGGGGGAGCGAGTATGCTTCGTCCCTTATCTGATAAGGGGACTCAGATTCCCAATACATCCGTTCCTCCGCGGGCTCCTGGAGTTCTACGGCCTCCAGCTCCACCACCTCACGCCCGCCTCTGTCCTGCATATCGCGGGCTACGTAGCTCTTTGCGAGCTATTCCGGGGCATTGAGCCCCATTTTGCATTGTGGAAGAGGCTGTTCTGCCTCGTACCCCGTTCTCACGAGGGGTCCATATATCAAGTGGGCGGCGCCGAAATATGGCGCATCGCTGGGACCGGATACCCATCCGGTACTCCCAAGAAGGCGTCCGAAGACTGGCCTTCAGAGTGGTTTTACATAGGAGATGCTCCGCTGCCGGACCCATTCCGGATTGGCCTCCCGGAGTTTAGTGCTGCTCCTCTGAAGAAACGCCTCAGCTGGCGCCCATGGAGCCCCCGATTGGAAGAAGACAAGAGCGTCCATTACTTGATGGGCCGAATAAGATTACTGGCCCATTCCGGGTTGACCATGATTGGAGTCATGGCGACATGCATCATGCGGGGGGTACAGCCATTGCAATACAGAGGCCACCCCATGTGGGATTTCAACGGGGAGGACGATGCCACCCGTCATGGCCGCAAAGGGCCGGATTCGACCGAGGATCTGGTGGAGATCCTGTCCAGCCTGTATAAGGGGGAGAAGGAGGACTTCCTTCGAACGAACCGTTTGAATGGGTTTTCCATGAACAACCCTAGAGGCTGGGTAGGCGAACGCTTTTAAGGGCTCAACCCATGCTTTCGAAGTTTAGGCTTCTTACCTTATGTCTTCGGCGCAGGATCTACGCCGGACTGTGGAGGACATGGTAAGTCCCGCTCCACAACCCGAGGATCCAGGGAGATCTCTGGATCCGGCCTCTGAAGAGGATCCGGACATCAAGGTGGAGCTAATCGACGGGGTGTTTCACCAGCTCAGCATGGACAATGCTTTGGTCGCCATTACGGCGGACTACCCCGGACTGTATCCGGCTTCCCAGGTGACTGTGACCGAGGTCCGGACACCATTATCTCTTCCTTGCCAATTTCTGACCTTCGCGAATGATGGTGTTTTACAGGAAGCGCCTTCAGGGCGAGAAGCCGAGCCTGCGGCGGCTGACCAACAAAGGTCAATCCGGACCAGCAGGCGGAAAAGGAGCGCGACACGGACTGAAACGTCGCCGCAAAGGTATAGCTCGTATTTAAATTTTCAGAGCAACGTTCATAGGAAGCGTCTGAGTGCTCATGATCTTTATAGGAGAAAAAGCGCTCGCCGGACTGCGGGCGCGGAAGTTGCCGATCCAACCTATACCGGCCAGGCTCCAGCGCCCGGCCTGGAGGGGGAGGCAAGCGCAAGACGCGGGCCAGATCCTCCTCCAACGGAGGACACCGACAGACTGTCCGCCACCAAGTCTCAGGTGGAGAGCGCCATGAACCATAGGCGCCGCCGGACAGTGTTTCGTGAAGCGTGCTTCTCCCCTGAGGCATTGGACGCCTTTAACGCAGGGGACACGCACCTCCGTGCCGCTCAAGATGGTTTTACCAGAGCCACGGAGCAGTATGTGAAAGACATACGGGTAAGGGAATTTTAATGGTTATACACACCAGTAGCCCCCGAGACTTAAAGTAGTTATGTTAATTGATTTAAGGATCATTTGAAACGCAGGCTCTTACCGTGAAGAATGCCCAGCTGTCCCAGGAGCTGCAAGAATGCAAGGCCCAACTTGAGGCCGCACTTGCTGCCACAGGAGGAGACGCAGAGACCCCTCCTGGTAACACATTTTTATTAATAAATATAAGCGCTGTGCGGCGTGCGCGCAAGTCTAATAGTGACATTGCAGGTGCCGCCAGACAAGATCCGGACAGGCAAGAATTACTACGCCAGCTAAAGGCCGGCGAGAGGGTGCTGAATAGGGTGCAGCAAGAAAGGAACAAGCTCCAGGATGCCAACGCCAAGCTCAGAGAAGAGCTGAAAGGCGCTCGCGCCGGGCTGTCCAGCTCCGTGAAGGAGAATCAGCGGCTTCGTCGCGGCATTTATAGTAAGTGCTTGAGAGGACTCCTTTGAGAAGAAGAGTTCGGCGAGGAAGTAAATTGACATAATATGTCTTGTAGGTATACTCACAGGTCGCCCTGCGGAGGAGATGCCCATATCAACGGGTGATCAACTTCCCGAGCTGTTGCAACTGCTCGAACGAGTTCGGCAGGCAATGAGCGGCGGCGTCCAGGTTTAATGGCCAGCCCTCTCCCTACCCGAGGGCCTTGGGGAGCTTGCGGAGAAGCTTCAGGGAGTGCGGCAGCGCTTCCATTTGTGGAAGATTTCGGCTTGCCGTCAAGGTGCCAGGGAGGCTTGGGCCATGGTGAAGACGCGTTACAAGAAGGCGGATCCCAACCACATGGCCGAAGTTGGACCGGTGGGGCCCGATGGGAAGGAGATCCCTGTGAGTTTAGTATACAGCCAGGTAGAGTTGGCTGCTAAATTTTCCCAACGGGACTGTAAGTTAGACAGCCTGTTAGACGGGATTGAGGAGGAATACAATCAGTAAATTTGACAATGTATGTTTTCCTTTAAAGTGACATGTGAAATGCCTTCTAGCCGGATTGTAGATCGTTTGTCTTTGCCGACCTTTTCGCTTCAACCTCGGGACCCTAGAGTCCGGAGTGTGTCTGAATACCTTTTTGGTTAAGGAACAACCGGGGTATGCATGGAGACCAGGCGTAGGGGTCATTAGTGCTTTATCAGACAAGTGCCCAACTAGTTATGTTATATTACATGGTTAGTAAGAAACATCTTCCAGGGAGAATAGTTCCGTTAAGGGTTCCTTTCCCTGGGAGGCATGCCCTAAAGTGCATGTCCGGACTGCGAAAAAAGCAGAAAAACATCTGGGGGCGGATAAATGAGTAGGTAAAAAAATCATCTTTTAGGTCATCGACCGAATATTCCCTTAAGAACGCTAGCTTTCGGCTTCACCCAGTCTGAGGTACACATCCGGCTGACCCGGCAGTAACAATCGCAGAGGTGCTCCCTTTACCTCCTAGCCAAACAACCGGGAACGTAGGGGTAAGCACAGGAGCCAGGCAACCCAGCTTGGCCAAAACTTAAGTCATATTGATGCATATAATGGTGAGTAAAACATACATGTGGAAGCTTGACACATGTGCTGGGCATGAAACCCTTATAATTGAGCTTCTGGAAAAGAAGCCCCCAGGTATAATGAGTGCGGATGGCACATCAAGTGTATGCGAACGATGCGAAAGTAGGCCCTTAGGGGCTTTTTAGTAAAAAGGTTATGAAAAGAGAAACAAAAGACAGCCGAAGTGTAAAAATTTGAACGGAGGAAGGGGACGAACTCTTAGTCCGGCGCTAGGCATAGAATCTTCGGAGGCGGGTCGCGTTCCATGGGTTCGGCTCGAGTCGGTTATCCGACGCATTTCGTAGACGGTACGCTCCGCTGGTCAGGACTTGATCGATAATGAAGGGGCCCTCCCATTTGGGCTTGAGCTTGTCCTTTTTCTTGTCCGGCAGGCGTAGAACTAGTTCACGAACGTTGTAAGACTTGGCCCGTACTTCTCTGCTTTGATATCTTCGGGCCTGCTGCTGATAGAATGCGGAACGAGCCTTGGCGACGTCGCGTTCTTCCTCCAATGTGTCCAAGCTGTCCTGCCGATCCAGCTTGGCCTCTCTTTCTTCATACATGCGCACTCGAGGTGAGTCATGAATAATGTCGCAGGGTAGGACTGCCTCTGCGCCGTAGACCATAAAAAATGGTGTGAATCTGGTAGTGCGGTTAGGCGTTGTCCGCAGCCCCCAGAGTACGAAGTCGAGCTCCTCGACCCATTGCGTGTCAGATTTAGTAAGTGACCGCACTAGTCTGGGTTTAATGCCTCTCATTATTAGACCATTTGCTCGTTCCACTTGACCGTTGGTTTGAGGGTGATAGACTGAAGCGTAGTCGAGCTTGATGCCCATATTTTTGCACCATGACTTAACCTCGTGGGCTGTGAAGTTCGTGCCGTTGTCGATGATGATGCTGTGGGGGACTCCGTAACGGTGTACTACCCCGGATATAAAGTCTATCACTGGTCCGGACTCTGCCGTTTTGACCGGTTTGGCCTCTATCCATTTGGTGAATTTATCCACCATGACCAATAGGTACCTTTGCTTGTGAGTTCCCCCTTTAAGGGGTCCAACCATATCAAGCCCCCAGACCGCGAACGGCCAGGTAATGGGTATAGTTTTGAGGGCGGTGGGCGGCATATGGCTCTGATTAGCAAAGAGCTGACAACCAACGCATCTCTGGACTAAGTCCTGGGCATCTGCCCGGGCCGTCGGCCAATAAAATCCAGTATGGAATGCCTTTCCTACAAGGGCCCGGGCTGCTGCGTGGTGTCCGCCTAGTCCGGCATGAATTTCAGCCAGGAGGTTTCGCCCTTCCTCTTCGGAGATACACCTTTGGCGGACTCCGGTTGTACTTTTCTTATAAAGTTCTCCCTCATGGACCTTGTAGGCTTTCGATCGCCGGACTATGCAGCGGGCCTCGTTTTGGTCTTCGGGAAGTTCCTACCTAAGCAAGTAGGGTAGGAATGGTTCTGTCCACGGGGCGATTACTGCCATTATGTCGTGGGCTGAAGGTGTTATGTCATCGGCTGAATCGCCGATTGGCGCGGTTTTTTCCGGTTTGTCACTTCCGGGCTCCTCTTCCCATAGTACGGATGGCTTGAAGAGCCGTTCCAGGAAGATATTTGGAGGGACAGCATCACGTTTTGCACCGATGCGTGCCAGTACGTCGGCCGCTTGGTTATTATCTCGGGCTATGTGATGGAATTCGAGTCCTTCAAACCGAGCTGACATTTTTAGGACAGCGTTGCGATATGCTTCCATTTTCGGATCCTTGGCGTCAAAGTCTCCGTTTATTTGGGATATTGCAAGGTTTGAATCCCCACGCACCTCTAGGCATTGAATGCCCATGGAGACTGCCATCCGGAGACCATGTAATAGGGCCTCGTATTCGGCTGCGTTGTTGGAGTCTGTGTACATTATTTGAAGTACATACTGGACTATGTCCCCGGTTGGGGACGTCAATATGACGCCAGCCCCCAGTCCGGCCAACATTTTAGAGCCGCCAAAATGCATAGTCCAATTGGAGTATGCGTCGTACTCTTTAGGGAGTTCGGCTTCGGTCCATTCGGCGACAAAGTCAGCCAAAACTTGTGACTTTATAGCTCGCCGAGGTTTGTAAGTTATATCGAATGGTAAGAGCTCAATGGCCCATTTTGCAATCCTGCCCATTGCGTCGCGGTTATTTATAATGTCATTGAGTGGTACTTCAGAGGCCACTGTTATCGAACACTCTTGAAAGTAGTGTCGAAGCTTCCGGGATGCCATGAACACCGCATACGCTATCTTCTGATAGTGTGGGTAACGGGACTTGCAGGGGGTTAACACAATGGATACATAATACACTGGTTTTTGAAGAGGGAATTTGTGGCCTTCTGTCTCTCGTTCGACGACGAGTACCGCGCTTACAACTTGATGCGTTGCTGCGATGTATAACAACATTGGTTCGCCCAGATTGGGCGCAGCTAGGACCGGATTTGTTGCCAATATGGCCTTTATTTCTTCGAGTCCGGCAGTGGCAGCATCCGTCCACTCGAAGTGTTCGGTGCGCCTGAGGAGGCGATAGAGGGGCAACGCCTTTTCTCCTAGACGGGAGATGAAGCGGCTTAGAGCTGCCACGCATCCTGTTAATTTTTGTATTTGCTTGTGGTCTTTTGGAATGTCCAACTATGACAGAGCTTAGATTTTAGCTGGGTTTGCTTCGATTCCTCTACCGGATACGATGAAGCCCAGCAGCTTTCCGGCTGGTACGCCAAAAACACATTTTTCCGGATTCAGCTTGATGTCATATGCTCTGAGGTTGTCGAACGTGAGCCTCAAATCGTCTACTAGAGTTTCGACGTGTTTTGTTTTGACGACTACGTCATCTACGTATGCCTCGACTGTTTTGCCGATCTGGGTAGCCAGACATGTTTGAATCATGCGCTGATATGTTGCGCCGGCGTTTTTAAGTCCGAAGGGCATCGTGTTGAAGCAGAATGGTCCGTAAGGAGTGATGAATGCCGTTGCGGCTTGGTCTGCTAAAGCCATCTTGATTTGATGGTAGCCAGAGTATGCGTCGAGGAAGCACAATGAATCGTGCCCTACGGTAGCATCGATGATTTGGTCAATGCGGGGGAGAGGGAAGGGATCCTTTGGGCAAGCCTTATTGAGGTCTTTAAAATCGACACAGAGGCACCAGGATTTGTCCTTCTTTGGTACCATTACCAGATTTGCTAGCCAATCCGGATGTTTGATATCTCTGATGAATCTGGCTTCCAATAGTTTGGCTAGCTCTTCTCCCATTGCCTGTCTTTTGGGTTCGGAAAATCGTCGAAGAGCCTGTTTGACTGGCTTAAATCCTTTTAGGATATTTAGGCTGTGTTCTGCTAACCTGCGTGGGATTCCGGGCATATCCGAAGGATGCCAGGCGAAAATGTCCCAATTTTCCCGAAGGAATTCGCGCAGTGCGGCGTCTGCTTCGGGGTTCAATTGTGCCCCGATGGATGCCGTCTTTGTTGGGTCCGTTGGATGGACCTGGAATTTTACTATTTCATCTGCTGGTTTGAAGGAGGTGGACTTGGATCTTTTATCGAGTATCACATCGTCCCTGTTCACCGTAGAGCGCAGCGCGGTGAGTTCTTCTGCTGCTAAGGCTTCGGATAGTGCCTCCAGGGCTAGTGCGGCTGTCTTGTTTTCGGCGCGGAGTGCTATGTCCGGATCACTAGCGAGAGTGATTATTCCGCCGGGCCCAGGCATTTTGAGCTTCATGTACCCGTAATGAGGTACTGCTTGAAAAATTGTGAATGCCTCTCGTCCTAATATAGTGTGATATCCGCTGTTGAACGGGGCCACTTGGAACGTGACTTCTTCGGATCTATAATTGTCCGGCGAGCCGAACACCACATCGAGTGTGATTTTTCCGGTGCAGCGCGCTTCCCGGCTAGGGATTATCCCTCTAAAGGTTGTGCTGCTTCGCTCAATACGGCTCCACTCTATTTCCATTTTTTGAAGAGTTTCCTCGTAGATGAGGTTTAATCCGCTGCCGCCATCCATGAGGACCTTTGTAAGTCGAAAGCCGTCCACTATGGGACTAAGCACCAGTGCAGCTGGTGCTCGGGCTGTTCGGAATTTAGGTTTGTCGCTGGTGTGGAAGGTAATAGCTGTGTCGCTCCATGGATTTGCTGTTGCTACTTGGTATACTTCGGCAAGGCCGCGGATTGTTCGTTTTCGCATATTATTTGATGCGAAGGTCTCCAAGACTGTTGATACCGTACCGGTATTGTTGGAGTGGTTTTCCGGGGCTAGAAGCTCCTTGCCACTTTTGGCCACCTGCCGTAGTATCCAACATGCTCGAAGGCTATGAGTTGGGACGACACCCTCTGTACTATGAAGCTTACAGGGTCCGCTGAGCCATCCTTCCAGTACGGTTCCATGCCCTTTAAGGTGTTTTTGCTTTTTGGTTTTTACATCTGGTGCCTCAGTACGATGCACCCTTTTGTTGCGGACTAGGGTTGTATTTGGAGCCGGATTGTCCCAAAACTGATTTTCGTTTTTCCGGAAACTTTCCATCGCACAGTATTTTTGTACTATGGACGCCAGATCGGTGAAGCGTGTAATCTTATGACGGCCGATGGCATTCAATATTCCCTTGTCCGTGCAATTATTGCAAAAGATTGAGATTGTGTTTTCCTCTCGGCAGTCCTTTATCCTGTCCATAACCAGGAGGAATCTGGCCCAGTAGTGATGTACTGTTTCAGTGGGCTCTTGCCGTATTAGAGATAGGTCGCATATGTCTGGGCGGGTGGGTGGACTAAAATCCGGATCCCTGCCCGTATTGGGCCTTAAAGGCCGAGGGGTTTCCGAATTCGGAAGCTTGGGTTGCTGGACACGATCCAGCGAATCTGGAACGATGCATGAGTTCAATGCTCGATCGAAGTCCGTCCCTCCGCGGAAATCCGGCATGGAGGGTTCGGGAATCCGGATGTGACTAGTTTTCAATATGGGCGAAGAGTCGCCGCATTGTTCCTCTACCACTGCAACGTGGTGGGTGGCCTGAGGAGAGTTAATCTCTCTCAGATCGGTTTTAAGCCCAATCTGATTGTAGTTTGTAGCGACTCCTAGGTCTGCGATGCGGTCCAAGAGCTCGTTGATAGACGAGAGCTCCGTTGGATCCAGCCGCTCGGCAAATTCCGAGCTGACGCGGAGATTGCTTTCGACGACTTGGGAAGTCATTGTTGAAGCAGTGGCCGGACAGGCGGTTATAAGAAAACCGCCTAGCCGCATAGTTTGGCCGGTGGCCAAGGCCCCTTTGGCGAAAATACCGTCTTTGAAGACGGGTGGAGGCATCCTTCCTATCGGCAACGACACAGAGGAACTCTCAATGAAAGCACCAGTGCCGGTGTCAAAACCGGCGGATCTTGGGTAGGGGGTCCTAAACTGTGCGTCTAGGCGGATGGTAACAGGAGACGAGGGACACAATGTTTTACCCAGGTTCGGGCCCTCTCGATGGAGGTAAAACCCTATGTCCTGTTTGATTAATATTGATGATATGGGTAGTACAAGAGTGGATCTACCACGAGATCAAGGAGGCTAAACCCTAAAGCTAGCCTATGGTATGATTGTTGTAATGTATGTTGTGTCCTACAGACTAAAGCCCTCCGGTTTATATAGACACCGGAGGAGGCTAGTGTTACACAGAGTCGGTTACAATGGTAGGAGATCTACATATCCGTATCGCCAAGCTTGCCTTCCACGCCAAGGAAAGTCCCATCCGAACACGGGACGGAGTCTTCAATCTTGTATCTTCGTAGTCTTGGAGTCCGGCGGACGATGATAGTCCGGCTGTCCGGACACCCCCTAGTCCAGGACTCCCTCAGCAGGCTACAAAAGCAGGCTATGCATCAGATAGGAGCAATCAATTACAGTAGCAAAATCAGATCCAAGCATGAGAGAGAAGGAACTGGGCGATATCAGAATGATCAAGGGGTTTGCTTGCCTGGAAGCTCTGCTGAAAGGGAAGGAGGGTCGTCGGTAACGTAGTCGATCACAGGGGCATCAGCAGCGGTCTCAGGCTCTACCGGAGAAGAAGAAGGGAAAGAAACAGTAAATACAAAGCACACAGATGAATCACTAAGCATGTCATGACGAAATACGGTGCTAGGGGTGTTCTAACGCTGTGCTACACGATACCGGAAAAGGGGGAAAACATCCGGGAATATTTTACCGAAGTTTGGCATTTTTCAAACAGATGAAACGGAGGGGGATGGTCCCATGTTCGCTATTCTAGGGACATGTGACAGATGAACAGAGTGCATATTCGGAATTATCATATTTTTCTAAGCAACTTTCATGTATAAAACTTTTTTAACCAAGTTACGGATAATTTTCTATTGATTTTCAAAGTTTTAACGTTTTTCTATATTTTCTAGAATTAATTTTATTCCAAAATAAACTAAAAATACCTCTTACACTTAGAAGCAGCTAGCCTCAAACTATGACAGGTGGTGCCAGGGGTCCAGTTGACTCACTCAATAGTCCAGTCAATAGTCAACTATTTGACTATTGACTGGTCAAAAGTTCTTATGGGGCCCAAGTATCATTAACATATATTTTAGAATTTCTTTTTAAGTGGATAATTAGTGAGGGTCCACCTGTCATTTGCACTATACCTAACTATCGTGGTTTTGTCACGGTAGATGCCCTTGTGAAAGGACTTAGGTGTGGAGCCATCGCAACGTAGCTTAGCTTGAAGGGGTTGAGTGGGACAAAAGACACAAGGTTTACCAAGGTTCGGCTCCTCATCAAAAACGTAAAAGCCTATGTCCTGCTTTGTGTTGTATTGATTGGGTATTGATTACAAGGGAGCGGAATTGCTTAACCTAGCTATCGATTGATTGTAACCTGAGTTAACCCACCGCAGGGTCTCACCTTTAGATACACAGGTCGAGGCCCTGGGCTTACAAGAGTCCAAGTCGGATCACACACGTGACCAACTCGGGTTCTAAGTCGCCTTTCCTCTCTAGGAAAGTCGCCATCGAGTGGCTCACATCTCCGATTATAGCACCCCCTCCGGGTCTTGGGCCTTCAATAGGCCCGCCTTGTATGCCGCCTCCAGTCTTCATATCTTATCTTCTTTGGCCTGTTTAGGATTTCATTTATGAGTCTCCAATAGTGTAACTCGGCCCCTCCTGGGCGGGTCACACAGTGGGGTTATATTCCCAACATTAGGCCCCAGATTGATTTGAACTTGTTCATGTCAATCTTCATCCCTTCTTGGTTGGCACGTCTTCCTTGATTCCTCTCAGGGCTTAACCTTGATCAGGTCCTTGCACCCCCCCATGACGTGATGTGAAATAAATGCAGAAAAATTTATGACATCACAATGGATCTTTTTGCATTAATTAACCATCCAAGAATCAAGGCGACTCCTCTGTTAAGATAATCATTATGCCTCCTCGATTTATGCACATGCCATTTTACGGTTGTACCACATTTTCCTTATAAATAGGCACGAGGGATCCCCTTTTTCACTTTTTACCCCCATCGCCTCCTCTTCTTATTCTTCCTTGCGTTGCCATCTGCCACTAGAGCTCCACCGTCGCTGCTAAACTGCGTCAACCACCTCATCGAGGCTGCTGCATCACCCTGTTCGGACCAGAAAACCGCGGCTCCCATCCGCTCTTCGCCCAAATCATCAGGTAATGCTATTTTCCTCATTCAGATCCACATTAGGATGCCCTAGTTCATAGAGTTCATTGTAGTTCACCCCAGTTTATCCAACTTCATCCATCTCTCAATTAGAAAACATAGTTCTATCCAAAATGTTTATATATGAATAGGGCGGCAGTTGTTTTTAGCCTCTATCTTGCATCTTGGATAAATCTTCTTTCTTTTTGAACCAATACGTAGCTTGCTAGTTCTTATTTGCTGTGCTTTAGATTTAGAAATAGTTCTTCTTTTTTGAGCTGTCGTAGATCTATAAATATAGCTGCATCCTGGATACTTCTTTGTCCAGCACTTAGCAAAATTTGCAACAACTTGGATCTGAAGGTAGTTGATCCGCCCTTCATTGTTCGAGCGACTTAATAATGAATTTGTAATCCATCAAGGATTCCAAACATTTATTTAACCCGCCAACAGGTGGCTGACTCATACTTTCATATCTTAAACTGCCATGCACTCATAATCTGATAATATACTCCACTCCGGGGCTAAGGCGGCACATAATTCCTGTAATGGTTCATCATAATATGTGGCCTTCTAACTATAGCTAGCTCATTATTGCTGAATCATCGTATAATCATTTTGGCGGATTACCATAGTAATTTTAACCCGCCACATCTATGGCACAACTTGTTATCTGGCTCATCATGACTAAAACACACACCTCGTGTGACTGGATTGCTTTCAAAGTCACAGAAGACTTGCTTAATGATTATGTGACCATGGGGGTTTTACCCGGCAAGGAGGTCATCCATTGGCGGGTTCCAGGCTCCGAATTTCCCCCTCAACCCCAAGAGGGTGAAGTTGTGATTTTCACGGACCACCTACTCTGTGGCTCCTCACCTCCCAGCTCAAACTCTTCCAGGACATTCTGTATTCTATAATCTTCATCCACAAGATATCGGTCCCATCTCTGTTTCCAACATATGCAACTTTCAAGTGTTCTGCGAAGTGTACCTTGAAGAAGAACCCTCTGTCGATCTGTTCAGAGATTATTTTTATATCAACTGCCAGACAGCGATGTCTGATGGGCCCAGTCTTGAACTCGGAGGTGTTTCCATCCAAAGATCAAGAGACGTAACTTTTCCTTCAGCCGCCCTGCCCTGTCATCCCAAAGACTGGAATTATACTTGGCTCTACAATAGAGACACTTCCCCAGCTGGAGAGAACCCCTTGTCGGGTTTTCGTCCTTTCCGGCTCACCACCACCGGCCAGCTTCCAGGCTGTTTGACTGCTGCAGAGCGCACTCCTTTTGCCTCCACTTTTTCAAAAATATGGGCCCTGATTGCTAATGGCTTAACTGGAGTCGATCAGGTCCGATGCTGGGTCGCATGGAGGATTTTACCACTAAGTTGGCGCCCTGGTTTAATGTGTGAGTATACTGGCCACACCAGGGATCCTCAGCGTTATAACCAAGCACGCCTGACCGACAAAGAAATTGATGACTCTATTAAGACGCTGCTTGGGGAGTCTTTGGATAACTGCAGCCGAGTGGGCCTGAACCCTTTCTGTGACCTTAACCCGGCTCCTCCTATAAGTATTTTGAACAAGCCTTAATCTCACTTAACTATCTCTTATACATCGTACTGTCTAACTTTTATTGCTCATATTTAGACAGTCCGACTCTTCCTTTTGGAAAAAGAAAATGCCGGCCACCGCCGCTCTAGCTAAGATGGCAAGGAGAACAAAATCTCGTGGCATGGGTCGTAATAGTAAAGAAACAACATAAGAGCTTTTCCAGCTGGAAGAGTCGGATGTAGAACTTGACTCCCTCGTCCTTTTCTTTATGCAACTTATTGACACTGATTCCTCTCAGGACGATGCGGAGACAAGCCAGGCTCATGATGCAGAGGTAACTACTATCTCCTCCGACTCAGAACCTTTGCCGAGAAACAAAACAGGCGGGTCATCCAAAAAGTAAGATTTTCACACCGTCTTTCTCATTTGGACCCGAAGTTTCTTTTGAAGAAACAACAACATGAGTAAAGGCATATGACCCAGAGTGACGGCACTCAAGATCTTGTATCTAGCTTACCCAACACGCCTGCCCCTCGCAAGCATCGAAATGAGGTGCCTCATAGACCAACTCTTTCCCTTCCAAAGGCTGGTCTTATTCGTCAACCTCTGAATCCCTCTGACTCAAATTATCAGGGGACACCTCCATCATCTGGCGACTCTACTGGAACTCAAATGCCTGCTTTCAAGATTGCCCATGGGTAAGTATTTTTATTTGTTCATAAATGTCTTATAGTGATATACTCATGGACCCTTGTATTTTTGTCATAGAGGTGTAGCAAAGGCGGGCAAGAAATAAAAGGTGGGTGGCTTGTGACACCCCTGATTCAATCATACACTAATCATACACACAAATGTGTACGATCAAGATCAGGGACTCACAATAAGATATCACAACACGACTCTAGACACTAATTAAAATAATACAAGCTTTATATTACAAGCGAGGGGCCTCCAGGGCTTGAATACATAAGCTCGAATACAAACGAGTCAGCGGAAGCAACATTATCTGTGTACAAACATGAGTTAAACAAGTTTTCCTTAAGAAGGATAGCACAAAAGCAACATCAATTGAAAAGGCAAGGCCTCCTGCCTGGGAGCGTTCTAACAACTCCGGGTCATCGGCGGCCTCCACGTAGTAGTAGGCACCCTCGGTGTAGTAGTAGTCGTCGTCGAAACTGGCATCTGGCTCCTGGGCTCCACCATCTGGTTGCATGATACATCTCCAACGTATCTATAATTTATGAAGTATTCATGCCATGTTTACAACAATTTAATATGGTTTTGGTATGATTTGCATGGAACTAACCCGGACTGACGCTGTTTTCCGCAGAACTACCGTGGTGTTTTTTTTGCAGAAATGGAAGTTCTCCAAACACCGTAAAACTTTTTGTGCATTTTTATGGAACAGAAGACTACCAATGGGCCAGAGCAGCACGTAGGGGGGGTACTCCGAGGGGGGCACAACCCACCAGGGCATGCCTGGGTCCCGAGGCATGCCCCGGTGGGTTGTGCCCACCTCGGTGGCCTCCCGCAACCCCTCTTCGCCCTATAAATTATCAAATATTCCAAAAACCCTCACGAAGAGCCTAGATCAGATGTTCCGCCGCTGCAAGGCTATGTAGCCACCGAAAACCAATCTAGACCCCGTTCTGGTACCCTGTCGAAGGGGAGAATCATCTCCGATGGTCATCTTCATCATCCCGGCAGACACCACGATGAGGAGGGAGTAGTCCAACCTCAGGGCTGAGGGTTTCTACCAGTAGCTATGTGTTTAATCTCTCTCTCCCGTGTTCTTGAGATTTCACGATCTTGATGTATCGCGGGGTTTGTTAATATAGTCGGATCATATGGAGTTTTCCCCTCTCTACCTTGTTGTGATGAATTGAGTTTTCTGCTTTGAGATTTCGTTGTTATCGGATTGAATACTTTTATGGATTTGAGAGCACTTGATATATGTCTTGCATATGAATACTCATGGTGACAATGGGGTATCATATTGATCCACTTGATGTATGTTTTGGCACTCAACTCGCGGATTCCCGAGGTGACATTGGGGTAATCTATGCATAGGGATTGATGCAAGTTCTTGTCTTTGTTTCTTCGGTAGAAATCTTGGGGCACTATTTGAGGTTCTTCGTGTTGGATTGAGTATTATGAATCTGAAATTGTTTGATGCATATCGTATAATTAACTCACGGGTACTCGTGGTGACATTGGGGTATTTAGGTGACATTAGAGTTGGTTGATATGTATTATATGGTGTTATTTTAGTACGAACTTTTGATTAGATCGATCGGAAAGAATAGCTTGCTGTTATTTTTAGTAAGAACTCTAGGATAGATTGATCGGAAATAATAGCATTGAGGTGGTTTCGTACCCTACAAACAATTTCTTCTTATGTTCTCCGCTAGATAAGAACTTTGGAGTGATTCTTCGTTGCACGTTGAGGGATGGTCATGTGATCCAATTATATTAGCATTGTTGAGAGATTGCACTAGCGAAAGTACGGACCCTAGGCCTCAATGTCAAGCATTGCAATATCTTTGTGCTTCGTTTTATCAATTGCTACCTTGCCATTTTTTATTTTTCCTATTACAAAAATCAATATCTACTATCCATACTACACTTTCATCATCATCTCTTCCCCGAACTAGTGCACCTATATAATTTGCCATTGTATTGGGTGTGTTGGGGACACAAGAGACTTTTTATTATTTCGTTGCAGGGTTGTTTGAGAGAAACGATCTTCATCCTACACCTCCCACGGATGGATAAACCAGAGGTCATCCACTTTAGGGAAAATTGCTACTGTCCTACAAAACTCTGCGCTTGGAGGCCCAACACGTGTCTAAAAGAATTGCTGGGGAGGTGAGTGAATTAAGGTATATCTTTAGATCTTTTAATCGAATGTTTTATCACTAGTTTGGTTTATAAAAAGAAAACTACAAAAAATTGAATTGAGGTTGCATCATATTATTCTGCTTTACAATGTATTTCGTGAAAATGATGGAAAGGAAAATTGTGCTATGATAGAAGAAGAATTCAATAGAATGTTTGGTATAAATGATGAGCATGATTGCAATGTTGTTAGTATGAATTCTTTGAATATCAATGTAACACTCCTAGTGTCATGCTACAATAATACCCTGTTAATGGTGCCATGTCAACATGTTATTGTTGCTAGTCTTCACTTGATCCAAATCACAATTCAAATTCAAATCTAATCTAAAGTCAAAAATTCATATTTGTCAGACATGAAATCTAAAATGTTCACCATATGGAAAATAATCCATAACTAATATTGGTGGTGAACCAAATTTTTTGCAAAATGTTTAAGTGGCCTAAACTACTTAAAACAGTGACCTAAACAATAGTTTAAATGCCTTTTTAATTTATAAAAGTGGCAAACTTTTTCTAAAGCCTCACAATCTTTTTTTTGTGGCAGTGCACAATATCGAGTGGCATAATTTTGCAAAGTCACTAGTGGCTAAAAGAAAATGCAAAAGCTGCTGAGAAAAAAACCAGAAAAGGGAACCCCCCCCCCCCCCCCCCCGCCCCCCCGCCCCTGGTTCTAAGGCCATAGAGACAGGCCTAGCCGGCCAGGCCTAGCTCCCCTCCCCGGTCGCTCTCCTTTCCCTCCTGTTCCCCCGGGGCACGCCACTACAGGGGCTCATCGCCTCCCGACTACCTCGTCGTCCCTACCGACTGGATAAGGCCGCCACGTCCACACCTCCTCGGTTCCCTCTCCCACTCACCTTGCTGTCCCTCTCCCCTCAGACCCACCTCTCCCCTCTCCTCTCGCTTGATCCCGAGTGCGCCCGTCGCCGCTCGCCATTGTAGCCGTGGCCACCGGCGTCCTTCTGCCCTTCCAAGGTGCCCGAGGACTCTGCAGGTCTCTGCCTCATTGCCCGGCGCTGCTCGCTGGAGCTGGCAAGCCCCACAACAACGGAGCCCCTTCTTCTTCATCCTCGGCTCGCCGGATGCCGCCGTCCTTAATTCGGCCTTCCCCTACGCTCCTAACATGTCGAGGGATTTTCTTAGCCGCTCGATGATCTCCTCTCTCCCTCCATTCCTTCTTCCCGCGGCCGCTTTCGTCCCTATCTAGTTCGCCGCCGTTGTCGTACCTTTGCTTCTGCCAGCATGCTCGCGGCCGTGCCGTTGCTGCCGGTCGAGCTCAGATGAGCTCGGGATCGTGCTAAGCACATCCATTCGGGCCCATTGCATCCCTCCCTTATGCTCTTTCGAGTCCTGTAGCACCGACCCCGTGCTCCGACCGAATGCGCCTCCGCGTAGCTCGTCGCCGGCGTCATTCCGGCGACCTTTTGGTCATTTGCTCGCGCACATCTTGCTCGTGCGTGCACGTCGGCCTCACCCCGCTCTCTAGTTTGCCTGCACTCGCGCCGTACCACCATTGCCGTTGCTCGCCCGAGGTACCTCACCGCCGGCGAGCTCGAAGTGCCTTCCCTCATCCGTTCCAGCCACTCCGGCCACCACCGTTCGACGCGCGACGCCAAGCCTCATCGAACGCACCCAGCCACAACCCCGCAGACCCCCTGTACGTGAAATCCGCGCCCCTCCGGAACCGCGCCGCCGCGTTTGGCTCACCGGAGTCAACTCTGGCGCGTCTCTGGCCGGTATCCGACGTGGCGTCAACGTGGCACCACCTGGGCCATTGACTGGTGGGCCCCGGGGCCCCCTTTGAACTATTGACTTGGGTCAACACTGACGTGGCCGCCCCCGGTGCCACTGACATGTGGGCCCCACGCTAACTAAACATATTTTCTAAATAAATAAAATGATAGTTAATCTGTTAATGAGTTTTAATCACTAATTAGTCACTGACTAATGGGGCCCACACCCCTAACTACTAATGTTAGTCAAATTAATCCATTGTTAACCCACGGAGGCTGACATGTGGGTCTTGCCGGCCCCACTGGTCAGGTTTGACCATGTCAGCCGCTCTGTTGACTACTGACATCATCAACACGTCGTGCTGATGTCATATTTCATTTTCTGTTAATTTAAATAGTTTTGTAAATGCTAAAATCTTTGTAAAATCGTAGATAATAAACCGTAGCTCAGATGAAAATGTTTTCTACATAAAAGTTGCTCAGAACGACGAGAGGAATCCGAATACACGGTCCGTTCACCTGTCAGATGCCTCTAACTATCTGAACATGGGACTTTCCCCTCCGGTCATCTGTGTGACACAGGTCCGGAACCGGGAATACAATCAGGTTGAATTCCGCCTTCACCTTTATCATGTAGCCTTACTTTAGGTCACACCCGGCACAACATATTGCCACGTTATGCTTTGTGATGCTATGTTTGCTTTATATTTACTATTTTTCCCCTCTTCTATCCGGTAGACCCCGAGACCGATGCTGCCCCTGTGATCGACTACGTCGACGACGACCCCTCCTTGCCAGAGCAACCAGGCAGGCCCCCCTTTGATCATCCGGATACCGCCCAGTCCATTCTCTCGTGCTTGCATTAGATTTTGCTATTTTTATTGTTTTCTCCTATTCTAATGCATAGCCTGCTTTTGTAACCTGCTTATTGTTACCTTACCTGCTTATCCTAAACTGCTTAGTATAGTTTGTTTAGTGATCCATCAATGACCCCCCACCTTGTCCTTGTTGCCCCTGCTTCATCATCGAAGACCCGATCAACGGGATCGAAGACCAGGCCCCGGCACCGCACATCACTTCCCCTTAATTGCTCGACACTACTGGGTTACTATCTAGTGTAGTTATTCGGTCGGGGTCATCGTGGGTGATTCTGCCTTAACCACTTCCTATACGACTCTGTCGTGCAACCCCTCAACTATGAACCTTGAGGGTGGATCTTCTAACGTTCACCTTGATGATTACATCGAGTGGAATCCGTCGAGGGTGACTCCTCAGGTTTTCCCCTTGGTGTTAAACACACGGTTACTATGGTTACTATGACTTTACACTGAGCCATGTTACTAAAGACGGGTCCACTCTGAGGGGTACCTGCGCGAGCATCTTTCCGAGTGATGAGGAGTCGGGTTGATCTGGAGGGTGCCCACGAGATAATTATGAGGCGTGGCCGGGAATTCTTAGCCCTTGCCGCAAGTCCTTGAGACGGCGCAACGGGGTCACAACTTTTGTGAGTGTCTGCTTGTTACCACGCGTTCCTAATCCACTACGATTTGGATATTTGATCCGAGGGGCCTCTGGCCTGATAGCACTAACCATCACGTGGGCATAATATGGGCGTTCTGCATCGTATGCATCAGCCGAAGCTTAATAGACGTCAGCGACTGAGCGGCGCGCGCCGGGTTGGACTACGTAAGAACCTGCCTTTTTAAAGGAGGTAGGTAGGTCTACTCACCGGCCGCGTTCGCAACGTGTAGGAGTTGCCGGGGCGATGGCCCATGACCCCTGGGGGCATAGGCTTAGTCCGGCGTGCTGACCTCTCTATTGAGCCTAGGTCGGGTTGCGCCGTATTGTTTGGCCGAGGCTGGGCATGACCTAGGACAGTGTGTCTGGCCGGAGTTAATCGAGCGTGGTGGGTAAGTTGGTGCACCCCTGCAGGGAAGAAAACATCTATTGATAGCATGTCCTATGGTAACGGACACTTGGAGTTGTATCCCGATTGATACAACTAGAACTGGATGCTGAGGCATGAATGGATATGTGGCTCCGGGAGTCGAGAAAGGATCCCGGGGCGTTGACAACAACATAAATATGACTTCTGTTATACTATTCTACTCCCTCCTCTTACCGCAAGACGATGGTTCCCAGAAGATGCTAGTCTTCGGTAGGACTAGCTTCTCCCCCTATTATTCTGGCATTCTGCAGTTTGTCCATAGATACTACCACTTTCATTCATAGCGATGCATAAGTAGTGTAGATCCCTACTTGCGAGTACTTTGGATGAGTACTCATGGTTGCTTTGCTCCCTCTTTTCCCCCTTTTCCATTCTTCTCGTATGATGCAACCAGATGACGAAGTCCAGGATCTAGATGCCACCTTCGATGATGACTACTACAAACCCGAGGGTGCCTACTACTACGTGGAGGCCGCCGACGACCAGGAGTAGTTAGGTGGCTCCCAGGTAGGAGGCCTTGCCTTTTCGATCATCTTGCTTTTGTGCTAGCCTTCTTTAGGCAAACTTGTTTAACTTATGTCTGTACTCAGACATTTTTGCTTCCGCTGACTTGTTTGTATTCGAGCTTCTGTATTCGAGCCTTCGAGGCCCCTGGCTTGTAATATAAAGCTTGTATTATTTTCATTTGTTTCTAGAGTTGTGTTGTGGCTCCCAGGTAGGAGGCCTTGCCTTTTCAATCATGTTGCTTTTGTGCTAGACTTCTTTAGGCAAACTTGTTTAACTTATGTCTGTACTAAGACATTTTTGCTTCCGCTGACTCGTTTGTATTCGAGCTTCTGTATTCGAGCCTTCGAGGCCCCTGGCTTGTAATATAAAGCTTGTATTATTTTAATTTGTTTCTAGAGTTGTGTTGTGATATCTTCCCGTGAGTCCTTGATCTTGATCGTACAGATTTGCATGTATGATTAGTGTACGATTGAATCGAGGGCGTCACAAGTTGGTATCAGAGCCGACTGCCTGTAGGATCCCCCTTTCCAACTCCTTGGCCGAAGTTGAGTCTAGAAACTGAAAACTGTTTTACTAACTTGGCTGTGTGGCTTACGGGCCCATGTCGCCAATTGGGTGGTATTAGGATCTTTTATTCCTTGTCGAATAATACTTTGGGATTCTGATCTCTCTTCCATTCGGGTTAAACGATTTTGCTAACTCTAACATTAGGATCTCGTAATGACTTTCCCCAGAGAGCCCCTTCATTCCGGATGGTTGCTTGCTTCACCAGAAGACTTCAAAGATATTCTTCGACCTATTTCCGAGAACTTGTGTTGATTTCTTTTGCAATCCCTTAACATCGTTGAATCCTTATGGATAATTGCGTACCCTTGCCGTTCTTACTTCCATCCCTAGTTGTTCTTGTTATTACAAGATACCCAAAAGTATTCTCTGACTTTCGAGAATCCTTTTTTTCCGACTGCCTTGCAGCCCTTTTCTGCCTGAATAACCCTACGAATAATTCCACACACTTATCAGGGATTTGTTTATCCCCAGTTGATCATATGGCTCATAAAATTCTTCGAATGCAATTCGATCTCCTAAAGATCCTCTGCAGCCTAGTGCTCCCTAAAGTGTTGTCTACCTGCATTATGGTTAAATCCATATGTCCAACAATATTCACTAATATCCTTTGTCATTGTCATCCCGAGCCTATTGATTCATTATGTTGCGATTGCTTGCAATCATCAGTCGAACCCTGAAATTGACCTTCCTGCTCATACGTCATTCTAGACATGAGTTGGATCTCGGCCAATCATGTTTAATTGATTGTCCACCTAGTTCCCTTCAACTTGAATGTCGAATTATTCATATGTTTCTATAATCTAATGCCTTTGCATTCTTTCCCTCTTCTGATTATGTACTGATACTCACATACGATACATTGAGGACCGCTGAATACTTTGTTGGATTATTATCCAGCAATGTCCTTCATATTCAAAATCTTGTGCGCTCTTCCCCTGATACATATTGCCTTCGGTAAATTGCATCCTCTGCTTATTGTCAACCATTCTCTGTCTTGAGCTAATGTTATATGCTCTGGAAGTTAGTGGTATATGTTCCTAAGATACCCCTATTGGTTGAACCTATACCTTTCGTAAATCTGTGTGAATTTGAAAGAGATGTGAGTCATACTCTTCTGGTGCTGCACTAGATAAATCTTTCGCGCTACAAATTCTTCGGAAGCGAGGAGTGAATGAAAAATTATGCATTGAAGAAGTGGGAGTCGACCTTGAACCTTTGTGTTCATGCCCATGGACCCGATGTATAACTTATCATGAAAGCTGCTCGTAAAAATAATTACCCCTTGTTATAAGTCCATCTTGTATCGGTGGTTTGATCATTCATAACTGTGGTTCGGACCATAGTTTCTCCTTAATTCCATTTCCCGTACAAGTTAAAATACTTGTCTACTGCAAGTCATTTCACTTGTCCAACCTCTAATTTGATCTACCTTCAAGTTTTGCCTCATGTTATCTCGAGGATATTGTGTCATGGCACTACCTCTTGTAAATTCTTAATTGAAGTGATACTCCGTCACATCATTCCTAGCCTGATTGGCTACATCATTATCGTCCTAAATTTTAACTGTGCTACCTGGTTCTTCCCGGAGCACAATTTCTCAATGATGAGCTAAGCTTACGTCGCTCTTCCTCATCTTTTCATTCCACCTTAAACAACAAGCTTGAATCCAAGCTTGTGTTGTATCCATGGTTCCAATATTTGCTTCATCATTCCTTTTGATTGACGTCGTTGCTACCCAATGGCATCTTCATAAAGCCTCTCGACAAAATTTGTCGTGATCACCATCAATATACTGCCTTGTTCTAAGATATCAATTGAATTCTTGAGGAGAAATACCATCCTTGCCCATCGATGATTCGTGTTGTCATCAACACCACCTTGACTTCCTGCCAATATGGACTTGGTCATGTTTTGGTTATATCTTACATTCCTTGACATTCTTGGAATTGTTCCTTTGTACTTCTTGTGACCTTCAGATTCAATCATGCTTGAAACACCATGTTAATGTAACCTCGAAGCATGACTATGGTACGCCAAACAACAACAAGAACATTGGAAGTGCCTTGCCAAATGTTTCTTGCTCTATAATCCAAACACCGTTGCATGGATAACATCATGAATTTCCTTGTCCCTTTATCCAAATGATGATGTACTTGTTGATCTAACATGTATATCGTGCTCTACTCTTCCTTGGGAAAAGGTACACTCCTAAGTCTTGTGTATAAACATATTTTACCTTTCCATTAGTTTGCTTAACCTTTCTTGTGATCTATATATGTTATAAGCAGAAATAATTCCCTGCTTATGGAAACATCTCGGTTTACAACTCTGTCAGTGTGATCCTGTTACTATTGCTCACGACATCCCGGTAACCCCCGATGGACGAAAACTTTGCCTATTGGTTCGCCTCGTTCAACAAGCAGGAAAATGGTTCTCTTTGTCCCTCGCCCTTGGTACCAACGTTGTTGCCAACATAACTGACAGGCTATCCTCTGACATGCCTTAATACCATGACCACGCAATATGTCGGCGTCCTTCCTACTTTTGAACCACATGGTGGGCCCATAGCCCACAGTTCCACAGGATCGAAACCTGGCTCCTGTACATCCTTGATTCCGAAGTATCCTTTTTCACTTGCCTTCGTATGTAATTCATGAGCCACCTTCCTAGTGATCTATTCTAGTATCAGACGCAATAATTTTTGTTGTTGTTGCTTTGAACCCCTTTCACCTTTTGATTAGGCATCGAATGATTGCCTGCCCGTTAAAACTTCTCATGGTACCTTCATATTTTGCTCTCGATGTTTTCTTAAGTTTCAACTCGAGAGATACTTCTGCCACTTTCCCTGAATTATTCACCAGATAATTAAACCTATAAGGGTCAGTTCTCCCGAAGTTACTCTTTACTTCCCCACTTAAATCTCGGGATGAGATTTCCTGTAGTGGAGGAGATTTGTAACACCCCAGTGTCATGCTACTGTAATCCCCTGTTAATCGTGCCATGTCAACATGTTACTGTTGCTAATCTTCACTTGATCCAAATCATAATTCAAATTCAAATCTAATCTAAAGTCAAAAATTCATATTTGCCAGACATGAAATCTAAAATGTTCATCATGTGGCAAATAATCCATAGCTAATATTGTTGGTGAAACAATTTTTTTGCAAAATGTTTAAGTGGCCTAAACTACTTAAAACAGTGACCAAAGCAATAATTTTTAAATGCCTTTTAATTTATAAAAGTGGCAAACTTTTTCTAAAGCCTCACAATATTTTTTTGTGGCAGTGCACAATAATTCTTGAAATTGTTCTGGCCAGTGGCATAATTTTGCAAAGTCATTAGTGGCTAAAAGAAAATGCAAAAGATGTTGAGAAAAAAAAACAGAAAAGGGAACCCCCCTGCCCCTGCGTCTAAGGCCATAGAGACAGGCCCAGCCAGCCAGGCCTAGCTCCCCTCCCCGGTCGCTCTCCTTTCCCTCCTGTTCCCCCGGTACGCGCCGCTAGAGGGGCTTGTCGCCTCCCGACCACCTCGCCGTACCTGCCGACGGGATAAGGCCGCCACGCCCACGCCTCCTCGGTTCCCTCTCCCACTCACCTCGCTCTCCCTCTCCTCTCAGACCCACCTCTCCCCTCTCCTCTCTCTTGATCCCGAGCATGCCCGTCGCCGCTCGCCGTCGTAGCCGCGGCCACCGGCGTCCTTCTGCTCTTCCAAGGTGCCCGAGGACTCCGCAGGTCTCTGCCTCATTGCCCGGCGCTGCTCGCTGGAGCTGGCAAGCCCCGCAATGCCGGATCCCCTTCTTCTTCATCCCTGGGTCGCCGGACGCCGCCGTCCTCAATTCGGCCTTCCCCTGCGCTCCTAGCATATCGAGGGCTTTTCTTAGCCGCTCGGTGAGCTCCTCTCTCCCTCCATTCCTTCTTCTCGTGGTCGCTTTCGTCCCTAGCTAGTTCGCCGCCATTGCCGTACCTTTGCTATCGCCGGCGTGCTCGTGGCCCTGCCATTGCTGCCCGTCGAGCTCAGATGAGCTCAGGATCTTGCTAAGCACGTCCGCGCGGGCCAGTTGCACCCCTCCCGCGTGCTCTGTCGAGCCCCATAGCGCCGTCCCCGTGCTCCGACTGAATGCACCTCCGCGTAGCTCGTCGCTGGCATCATTCCAGCGACCTTTTGGTCATTTGCTCGCGCCCATCTTGCTCGCGCGTGCACGTAGGCCTCGCACCGCTCTCTGGTTTGCCCTCACTCGCGCCGTACCACCGTTGCCGTTGCTCGCTCGAAGCACCTCGCCGCCGACAAGCTCAAAGCGCTCGCCCCGTCAGTTCCAGCCACTCCGGCCACCACCGTTCAACGCGCGATGCTGAGCCACGTCGAACGCGCCTGGCCACAATCCCGCAGACCCCCTATGCGCGAAATCCACGCCACTCCCGGGCCGCGCCGCCACATTTGGCTCGCCAGAGTCAACTCTGGCGCGTCTCCGGCCGGTATCCGACATGGCGTCCACGTGGCACTACCTGGGCCACTGACTGGTGGGCCCCGGGGCCTCCTTTGACCTATTGACTTGGGTCAACACTGACGTGGCAGCCCCCAGTGCCACTGACTTGTGGGCATCGCGCTAATTAAACAGATTTTCTAAATAAATTAAATGATGTTAATCTATTAATTAGTTTTAATCACTAATTAGTCACTGACTAATGGGGCCCACACCCCTAACTACTATTGTTAGTCAAATTAATCCACAATTAACCCATGGAGGTTGACATGTGGGTCCCACTGGCCCCACTGGTCAGGTTTGACCACGTCAGCCACTCTGTTGACTGTTGACGTCATCAACACGTCGTGCTGACGTCATATTTCCTTTTCTGTTAATTTAAATAGTTCCGCAAATGCTAAAATCTTTTTAAAATCGTAGATAATAAACCGTAGCACAGATGAAAATGTTTTCTACATGAAAGTTGCTTAGAACGACGAGACCAATCCGAATACGCAGTCTGTTTACCCGTCAGATGCCTCTAACTATCTAAACACGTGGAACTTTCCGCTCCGGTCATCTGTGTGACACAGGTCCGGAACCGGGAATACATTCCCGGTTGAATTCCCCCTTCACCTTTATCGTGTAGCCTTACTTTAGGTCACACCCGGCACAACATATTGCCACGTTATGATTAGTGATGCTATGTTTGATTTATATTTATTGTTTCTTCTCCCTCTTCTCTCCGGTAGACCCAGAGACCGATGTTGCCCCTGTGATCAACTACGTCGACGACGGCCCCTCCTGGCTAGAGCAACCAGGCAAGCCCCCCTTCTGATCATCCCGATATCACCATTCCATTCTCTCATTCTTGCATTAGATTTTGCTACTGTTATTGTTTGCTCCTATTCTGATGCATCACCTGCTTTTGTAACTTGCTTATTGTTACCTTACCTACTTATCCTAAACTGCTTAGTATAGGTTGGTTAGTGATCCATCAGTGACCCCCCACCTTGTCCTTGTTGCCCCTGCTTCATCATCGAAGACCCGATCAACGGGATCGAAGAACAGGCCCCGGCACCGCACATCACTTCCCCTTAGTTGCTCGACACTACTGGGTTACTCTCGAGTGTCGAGGGTGAGAGCTCATCAGCACTTCTTATGTTAACCCGGTAGTGTAGTTATTTGGTCATGGTCATCGAGGGTGATTCCGCCTTAACCACTTCCGATATGACTCTGTCGTGCAACCCTTAAGTGTGAACCTCGAGGGTGGATCCTCTTATGTTCACCTTGATGATTACATCGAGTGGAATCCGTTGAGGGTGACTCCTCAGGTTTCCCCCTTGGTGTTAGACACATGGTTACTATGGTTACTATGACTTTACACTAAACCATGTTACTAAAGACGGGTCGGCCCTGAGGGGTACCCGCGCGAGCATATTTGCGAGTGATGAGGAGTCGGGTTGACCTGGAGGCTGCCTGCGAGATAATTACGAGGCGTGGCCGGGCATTTTTAGCCCTAGCCGCAAGTCCTCGAGACGAGGCAATGGGGTCACATCTTTCGTGAGACTCTACTTGTTACCGCGCATTCCTAATCCACTAAGATTTGGATATTTGATCCAAGGGGCCTCTGGCCTAATAGCACTAACCATCACGTGGGCATAGTATGGGCGTTCTGCGTCGTATGCATCAGTCGAAGGTTAATAGACGTCAGCGACTAAAAGGCGCATGCCGGGTTGGACTACGTGAGCACCTGCCTTTTTTAAGGAGGTAGCTAGGTCTGCTCACCGGCCGCATTCGCAATGTGCAGGAGTTCCCGGGGCGATGGCCCATGACCCCTAGGGGCATAGGGTTAGTCCAGTGTGCTGACCTCTCTATTGAGCCTAGGTATGGTTGCGGCGTATTGTTTGGCCGAGGCTGGGCATGACCCAGGAAAGTGTGTCCGGCCGGAGTTAATCGAGCGTGGTGGGTAAGTTGGTGCACCCCTGCCGGGAAGAAAACATCTATCGATAGTCTGTCCTACGGTAACGGACACTCGGAGTTGTATCCTGATCGATACAACTAGAACTGGATGCTGAGGCATGAAATGGATATGTGGCTCCGGGAGTCGGGAAAGGTTCCCGGGGCGTTGACAACAACATAAATATGACTTATGCTATACTACTCTACTCCCTCCTCTTGCTGCAAGATGATGGTCCCCAGAAGATGCTAGTCTTTGATAGGACTAGCTTCTCCCCCTCTTATTCTGGCATTCTGCAGTTAGTCCACAGATACTACCCCTTTCATTTATACCGATGCATAAGTAGTGTAGATCCCTGCTTGCGAGTACTTCGGATGAGTACTCACAGTTGCTTTGCTCCCTCTTTTCCCCCTTTTCCATTCTTCTCGGATGACGCAACCAAATGACGGAGAACAGGATCTAGATGCCACCTTCGATGATGACTACTACAAACCCGAGGGTGCCTACTACTACGTGGAGGCCGCTGACGACCATCAGTAGTTAGGAGGCTCCCAGGCAGGAGTCCTTGCCTTTTCGATCATGTTGCTTTTGTGCTAGCCTTCTTAAGGCTAACTTGTTTATCTTATGTCTGTACTCAGATATTGTTGCTTCCGCTGACTCGTTTGTATTCGAGCTTATGTATTCAAGCCTTCGAGGCCCCTGGCTTGTAATATAAAGCTTGTATTATTTTAATTTGTGTCTAGAGTTGTGTTGTGATATCTTCCCGTGAGTCCTTGATCTTGATCATACACTTTTGCGTGTATGATTAGTGTATGATTGAATCGAGGGTGTCACATGCTAATGATATGTAAAGCCATAAGCTTGGGGATGCTATGTTCGATGAAGACGATATTTTTAGCCCCCCAAGATTTGATGTGCACATTTGTTATAATGATTGCATGCCTCCTATTTATGATGATTATAATGATGAAAGTGGATTTGGAGAGGTCATGACTTTATTTAGTGATGAATCTACCATTTTGGATGAGGCTTCAATTGACTATGATAACAAAGTTGCTATCTATGATGATTATGGTGATGACATGTATGCTATAAAGAATAATGATAACCATGAAACTTGTCATCATGATTTTAATTCTCACTACCTTGATAGTTATTTTGTTGAGTTTGCTCCCTTGATGAGAAGAAATTTGCTTATGTGGAGAGTAATACGTTTTCTATGCTTTTGTGTCATGAAAAGAATGCTTTATGTGACGGCTATATTGTCGAATTTCTTCATGATGCTACTGAAAATTATTATGGGGGAGGAACTTATGCTTGTAGGAATTGCAATAATATCAAGTTTCCTCTCTATGTGTTGAAAGTTTTGAAGTTATGCTTGTTTTGCCTTCCTATGCTAGTTGATTATTTTTCCCATAAGTTATTTTCTCACAAAATACCTATGCATAGGAAGTGGGTTAGACATAAATGTGCTAGTTGTATGCTTCATGATGCTCTCTTTGTGTTTCAATCCTTATCTTTCATGCGAGCATCATTGAACACATCATGCCTAGCTAAAAGGCATTAAAGAAAACGCTTGTTGGGAGACAACCCAACACTTTTACCTACTGTTTTTATGTGTTCACATGATTATTCTACTATAGTAATCATGTTTTATTGTCTTTGTTTCAATAAAGTGCCAAGTAAAGCCTGTGGGATCATGTTGGGTGATAGTTGATTTGATCTTGCTGAAAAACAGAAACTTTTGCGCTCACGAAAATAACTCTCATTTTTAACAGAAGAGTTATTTTGAGTTGATTATATTTGAAGAAGATTAATATAAAAATTGATCAAGTGGCCCTAATTTTTTCATAATTTTTGGAGTAGCAAAAGCATGGTTTGAGTAAACATTACTACAGAATGTTCTGTTTTTGACCGATTCTGTTTTCAATGCATAGTTTGCTTGTTTTCTAGTTTCTATGGCTTATATTACTCAATATAATTTGTAGAAATGATATTTTACAGTAGGCGTGTGGAAACTATTATGAATCTTGTCTTTGACAGTACCAAAAGTAAAATGGTTTGCTCTTCGTCATACTAACCTATCTCATAAAGTTCCGTTCAGTTTTGTGTGATTGAAGTTTTCATGTTTTGGGTGAGATGTCGATATGAGGAGAATAAGGTGTGACAAAACCTTAAGATTGGGGAATTCCCAAGGCACCCCAAGGTAATATTCAAGGAATATCCAAGCAACTAATCTTGGGGATCCCCCGGAAGGCATCCCCTCTATCGTCTTCAACATTATCGGTAACCTCACTAGGAGCTATGTTTTCATTCATCACATGATATGTGTTTGCTTAGAGCGTAAATTTATTTTGTTAGGATTTGCTTGCTGTTATTTAGAATAATGTTTTGCATCTTTCTTTTCAATAAAATGCCAAGTATAGCCTTTCCCATGCTTATCTTGCAAGTATATGAGTTGCTGTTTCCAAACAGAAAGTTTATCGATGTTGCAAAAATTCCCTAGAAAAGTCATAATGTGACAAAGTGCTGATTGTTTTTGCAAAATTATCTTTGATAAAATTTCTAAAGTGTGGTAATTTTTTTCTGAAGTTTTGGAGTTAGGGAAGTATGATGAATATTGCATTCTTTACAGACTGTACTGTTTCGGCAGATTGCTGTTATGTTCACTGTTCAAGAAATCGGCGATTAAATCAGTTAACGGGCCAGTTAATCGCTACTCCCTAGGTGGCCGACTCGAATAGTGCCTATTCGTGGTGTTAACTGCCCAAGCCGATTAACTGGTCTGTCAGGCCGAGTAATCGGTTGTCAGACCGATTAGTCGCCATGACCAGTTAACTGTTGGAAGCAAAAGCCCAATATTTTGGCCCGCTCGGCCCCCTCCGGCTCCTAAATTACCTAGGTTTTGGCTCCTGCCGCCCCTCCCACTCCTTTTCCCATCCATCCCCGATCTGGCTGGCGGCTGGCTGGTCCTCGCCGGCGCCCGGACGAGTTGCTCCGCCGCTGCATGCTGTAGTAGCCCCGCCGCTAGCCTACCTACTCCTCATTCCCATCCATCGGCTGGACTCCTTCACCCGTGGGCTCCTCCCAATCTCTCGTCCCAGCAGCTGGTTGGCATCTGCTCCCGACTGCCTGCTGCCGTCGCTGCCAACCTGCTCCTCCATGGCTTCACCGGTGAGCAAGGTAACATCTTCTTCCCCTCTCAGCCTCTGTAGCCGTTGTGGTCTTGATGTCTGGTACATCATTGATTCAATTTCCAATTTCATACAGCCATACAGTGAGATGTGATTGTGATCACTGATCAATATGTATGACAGTATGAGTCGTGATGATCTATTTGGGGAGTAGTTGTAATTTAAGTATGTAACTACTTAAGATTAGTAGATGGATGGGTTGTTCCAACTAAATTCTGCGGACATTCACAGATTCACTCCAATTACAGTAAATTAGTAGACGGATGGATGGCTTGATGTATGCCTGTCTATTATAGTAATAATTGATGTATTGGTTAAAATGTTAATGCAGAAACACTCCATTTATAGCAATGAACTAATAATCCATGGATATTCTGCTTAGGGTATATTAAATATTAATTGTGGGATGATCTGTACATTAAAAACTCGTTGTTTAGCAAGTTAGGTGTAGGTTATATTAATTTTGGGCGGGTCTGTATGTGCAATAGTTGCCTAGCTGGGATTTCTTATGCTACTGTAACATACTCCAAAGTCCTAACAAATCTGATTTTCTATGGTATGATCTGTAGACTGTAGATTAATTATTTAATACTACAGATCGCTCATTGATATTTGTTATGTTTGCTCATTCAATATATTTGTAGGGGTCTACGGTTGCCTCTACCGGTGCAAGTTCTCATTCTCTCAAAAGAAATTCAGATGACATGGGGTGGAAGTTTGCAACCTTGATCAATCCTTTAGATCTACAGCGAGTGAAGTGCAAGTTGTGTGGAAAGGAGATGGGTGGAGGCGTCAATAGGCGTCAATAGGATCAATATTGGGCAGGTAAAGGGAAGCGTGACAAGTTGCAATGTAGCCACACCAGATCAGCAGAAAAGGTGTAAGGATGCTTATGTGGCACCACAAAAGAAGAAGAAGCTGAAAGAAAAACATGATGAAGAAGTACGTGCTGAGGTTGTCATTCAAGTTGATGATGACAATAACGAGGAAGAGCTTCATGCAATTGGAGAAGGTGAAGCTCGCAAGTCAGGGCCTATTGATAAATATGTGATGCCAATTGATCCTTCCATCCCATTGAAGAAGTTCCAGCAGAACATAAATGATGCAATTGACAAGGAGAAAGCTTACATGTTAGGGCAATATTTGGCTAGATGGATGTACAAGAAAAATATTCCTTTCAATGCTGTCAATGATGATGACTTCAAGCAGTTTTGTGAAGCCCTTGGTCGATTTGGTCCTAAATGGAAGCCACCTTCCCAATATATGCTCCGAGAGAAGATGTTGCTGCAAGAGGTGGAAAGAACAAAGGATTTGATGAAGCCACATGAGCTTGAGAGGGTGGAAACCGGGTGCTCTATCATGACCGATGCTTGGACCGACAAGAAAAGACGAAGTATAATGAATTTGTGCGTGCATTGCAAGTTAGGGACCGCCTTTCTTGAATTAAAGGAAGCGTCGGCTGATGCACACACAAGTCTATACATCTTCAATTATGTAGTTGAGTGCATTGAGAAAATTGGTATGATTCTTGAAGTCTCAAGTTTACTTTCATTCATTGATTTTCATAATGTTGTAGGTCCTGATTTTGAGATTTTCCATCTTGTAGGTGCTAAAAATGTTGTGCAAGTGGTCACAGACAATGCTTCCAACAACATGGGAGCAAAGGAGATGCTGAAAGGAAAATGGCCAAAAATCTTTTGGAGCTCATGTGCAACTCACACCCTCAATTTGATGGTAGAAGCAATTGGGAAGCTGAAGCAATTTAGCCCTACAATCATCAAAGCTAAGCAAATGACAATGTTTCTTTATGCACATCATAAAACATTGTCCTTGATGAGGTCTTTCACGAAAAAAAGAGACATTGTTAGACCGGGGGTGACACGATTTGCTTCGGCATTTCTTACATTGCAAAGTTTGGTTTCTAAAAAGAAAGAACTAAGGGCAATGGTTTGTAGTGATGAATGGGAAGCATGCAAGCACACGAAAACGGTGAAAGGAAAGGCGGCCAACGCCACAATAATGAGTAGGAGCTTTTGGAAAAATGTATCACTTTGCATCAAGGTATGTTTATGGGGGCTGTTTGCATCTAGTCATATGTTGGGGTGTTTGCATCTATGTATTTCTACATTGGGGCTGTTTGCATCTTGTCAAGTAGTCATAGTTGTAGTTGTAACTTGTGCATTTCTAATGGTGGGGCTGTTTGCACGTGCTTATATGACTCATTTGATCATTTTTATGTTACCTTGCAAGGTTTTTGAGCCATTGGTGAAGGTGCTTCGGTTGGCTAATGGAGATGGTCCATCTATGGCCTCTATGTATGGAGAACTAATAAGTGCAAAAAGGGAAATCAAGGTTGCTGTTGAAAATTCAGAAAAAGACTATTTGGTGATCACTAATGCCATGAATACCAAGATGAGTGGGAGGCTGGATTCTCCATTGCACATGGCAGCATACATCTTGAATCCCAAATATAGTTATGCTGACCCGAGCATCTTTACGGATGTGGAGGTAGTGGCTGCGCTTATGGAAGTCATGGAGACATTTTATTATGATGATGACACCAAGCAAAATAAGGTGTTTAACATTGACTTCACCAAGTTCAAAAAGAAAGAGGGTATGTTTGGGAAGGTGGCTGCATTGAAAGCAATGGAGAATAACAATTTCGATGCCGGTAAGCATGTTCTCAAAGAAAAAAAACTTATTATAACATTTCTGAAATTATGGGTTGATTGCGTGTTATTTCACTTGTCTCAAATTGTAGCTGATTGGTGGTCAACTTATGGATTAAAAACTCCTACATTGCAACACATGGCCATAAGGATACTCAACTTGACCACAAGTTCATCCGGATGCAAAAGAAATTGGAGCACTTTTGAAATGGTAACTCTTAGACTTCTAACAATTAGTCAAATCTGGATATTCTTCTCACAATTTGTCAAATCTGAATATTCTTCTCACAATTTATTTCATGAGGCTTCCATTTTCATTTTGTAGGTAGATGCAAAGAGGAGAAATAAACTAGATGTGGCCCGTAGGGACAATCTTGTTTATATCCAATTCAATGGAAGGATGATTGATAAAAGAAAGAAGTTATCCTCTTCTAGTGATGTTCTTCTTGGTGAAGATGCATCACGAGCACAAGATTGGATATGTGAAGAGGCATACATTGATGATGAGTTTGATCCCACTACGGGGGTGCCATACAACATCATTGATGAAGCAGTGGGGGAAAGCGAACCTACAGAGCTTCGTAGGAGTGCACGAGTTAGAGAACTCCATGAAGTTGAAGAATACGTTGAGGATGATGATGATGAATCTGATCATGCGGTAGATATGGAGGATGATGATATTGATTACGAGTCTGATGATGATGGGGTGATGGCAACCAAAGATGATGATGAGGAGGAGGAGCCCCCGCAGCCTTGAGCCATTCGTCGCAAACTTATTTTGCTTGCTATTTGTGTGCCCGAACCTTATGTTCTTAATCCTTATTACCTTGATACCTAAATCTAAGTGTGTGGCCGAACCTTGTTAGCATGTTACTTATTTGGTTATTTCTATCTATATAGCTGAACTTATTTGGACCTTGTTACCTATTCGTCTTGTGAACCTTATTATGAATTATATTCGGTAATTCCTATTTGTGTTGCTGCTATTTGTCTTTACATGCGGATGCATATTGTGTGGCTGCCATTTATTTTGTATTCCCTATTTGTGTGGCTGCCATTTATTGATTTATATAATACATGTTGGATTGCATACTGTACTGTGTGGTTGCATATTAATCTTGATATGTCGGATGCATATTGTTTGTTATTTCGTATATCCGGGTTAACAATTTTACCTCTTGTGATCTTGTTTATGATTTTTATTTTTCATATACCTATAGTACCATATTTTGCTATATCATATAGCTAGGAGCATGGGAGTGTGGTACAATACATAATTTTTTTTGAATATACATTGCTAAATTCCTATTTAATCTACCGATTAATGTTCGACCGATTAATCCAGTTAATAGGCCGATTCACCGATTAATCCTTACTCCCAAGCCGACCGAGCAGTTACCAGTTACCGAGTTCCTCAACATTGGTTATGTTTGCATTGTTTGCATATGTTTGCTTATTTAATGATTATATTTGAGGATAGGAGTATTAAATATGCAGAGGAATTTAGTATGCAATGTTGAATAATAATTTTAATCATTTGCTACAGTAGAGAATGATAAAGTTTTTGCATTGGTTTATACTAACTTATCTCACGAGTTCTTATTGAGTTTTGTGTAGATGAAGTTTTTAAGATTTAGGGAAACCGTGATATAAAAGGAATTAAGGAGACACAGAAGCTAAAGCTTGGGGATTCCCAAGGCATCCCAATATAATATTTCAAAAAGTCTCAAGCATCTAAGCTTGGGGATGCCCCGGCAGGCATCCCACCTTTCTTCATCGACAATTATCAGTTAGTATCGGATAATCCTAAGTTTTTGCTTCTTCACATGAGTTGTGCTATCCTTGAAATGCCATTTTATCATTTTGCTTGCTGTTTTAATAAAATACTTAGATCTGAAAGTTTTAAATAAGAGAGAGTCCTCACATAGCTATCTATTTACTTAACTACTCATTTGATCTTCACTTATATCTTTTTGGAGTAGCTTGTCATTTACTCTTGTGAGTCACTTATATCCTATGAGCAAATTGTTGAATAAAGTGAATGTCATGAATCTGAAATCATATCGTTCCTAGTGGTAGCTTCACATTGGTTTTAGAAAGCGAAATCTTTTGAGGCTTGACAATCACAATATTGGTCATACAAGCAATTCACGAATGATTAGTAGAAGGAACAGACATTTCACATGCAAATACACTATCTTGGAAATATTTTGTGATTGTGAGCCCCCATCAAAATATTATATGCCAAAATTGTTGACGTTGGACAAGGAAGACAACGTAATGGTTTATGTTTGTTCATATTCACATAGAAGTTATATTTTCATAGATCCTTCAACATGTGGTGCTTGCCCCACATCATTGCTAGCCAAAAACTCCGCACCAAGTAGAGTTACTACTTGTGCATCCAAAAACCCTTAAACCTAAATCTTATTTTTAAGAGTCCACCATACCTACCTAAGGATTGAGCAAGATCCTTCAAGTAAGTTGTCCTCGGTGCAATCAGGCAATAAAAATTGCTTGTAAAAGTGTTAGATCATTTAGTGTAAGAGAAAATTTAGCGTCGTACGAACTTGTGATGACGAAGAATAAAGCGACAGACTGCATAATAAAGGTTGCTATCACAAGGGGCAATATAACGTGACATTCTTTTGCACTAAGGGGTTGAGCATACAAACAAATAAGCGCATGGCAACCTCTGATTCCCACTGCAAAGGTCCTATCTTTTACTTTTATGTATTTACTTTCATGCAAGAGTCAAAGTTTTTTCTCAATTCCATTTTGTTTTTCTCCTTTGGCAAGCATCATGTGGTGAGGAAAGATCTAGGCACATATATCCAGTTGGATATGGGTAGCATGAGTTATTATTGTTGACATCAACCTTGAGGTGAATACGTTGGGAGGAAAAATTATAAGCCCCTATCTTTCTATGTGTTCGGTTGAAATGTTTCGCTCATGTGTATGCGGTGAGTGTTAGCAATCATAGAAGACTATATGATGGTTGAGTATGTGGAGCTCTTACTTAGAATTTTCGAATAAGTTGAGTTACAATTGCTTGGTGACTGAGCACATAGGTTGTTGAGTTTCAAGAGAAATCATAGTTTGAACCTTAGCATGTGAATTTGTTGCTACTATAACATGAGAAGTTTGATAAGAAAGAATTGTTGTTATGATGCTAGGAAAAGTGATTGAAATTTTCATTGGTCAAACTTGTGCACTTTGCTAGCATTCACACTTCATAAATTATTTCTTTTATCATTTACCTATCGAGGACGACTAGGCATTAAGCTTGGGGATGCTAATACATCTCCAACGTATCTATAATTTTTGGAGTATTCATGTCATGTTTACAATAGTTTTATATGGTTTTGGTATGATTTGCATGGAACTAACCCGGACTGACACTGTTTATCAGCAGAACTACTATGGTGTTGTTTTTTGTGTAGAAATGAAAGTTCTCCAAACACCGCGAAACTTTTTATGGATTTTTTAGGGACCAGAAGACTACCAATGGGCCATAGCAGCACCTAGGGGGTACCCCGAGGGGCGCACAACCCACCAGGGCGCGCCTAGGACCCCATGCACGCCCCGGCGGGTTGTGCCCACCTCGGTGGCCGCCCGCACCCCCTCTTCGCCCTATAAGTTCTCAAATATTCCAAAAACCTTTATGGAGACCCTGGATCAGAAGTTCCATGGCCGCAAGGCTCTGCAGCCACCGAAAACCTATCTAGACCCCATTTCGGCACCCTGCCAGAGGGGGGAATCATCTCCACTGGCCATCTTCATCATCTCGGCATCCACTATGATGGGGAGGGAGTTGTCCACCCTCAGGGCTGAGGATTTGTACCAGTAGCTATGTGTTTAATCTCTCTCTCTCTCATGTTCTTGAGATGTCATGATCTTTATGTATCGCGAGCTTTATTAATATAGTCGGATCATATGGTGTTTTCCCCTCTCTACCTCGTTGTGATGAATTGAGTTTTTCCCTTTGAGATTTTGTTGTTATCGGATTGAATACTTTTATGGATTTGAGAGCACCTGATATATGTCTTGCATATGAATACTCATGGTGACAATGGGGGAATCATATTGATCCACTTGATATATGTTTTGGCACTCAACTCGCGGATTCCAGAGGTGACATTGGGGTAATCTATGCATAGGGGTTGATGCCTGTTCTTGTTTTTGTTTCTCGGGTAGAAATCTTGGGGCGCTCTTCGAGGTTCTTTGTGTTGGATTGAGTATTATGAATCTGAAATTGTTTGATGCATATCGTATAAATAACTCACGGGTACTCGCGGTGACATTGGGGTATCTAGGTGACATTAGAGTTGGTAGATATGTATCATATGGTGTTATTTTAGTACAAACTCTTGATTAGATCGATCGGAAAGAATAGCTTGCTGTTATTTTAGTACGAACTCTAGCATAGATTGATCGGAAATAATAGCTTTGAGGTGGTTTCGTACCCTACAAACAATTTCTTCTTATTTTTTCCGCTAGATAAGAACTTTGGAGTGATTCTTCGTTGCACGTTGAGGGATGGTCATGTGATCCAATTATATTAGCATTGTTGAGAGATTGCACTAGAGAAAGTATGGACCCTAGGCCTCATTTTCAAGCATTGCAATATCGTTGTGCTCCGTTTTATCAATTCCTACCTTGCTATTTTTTATTGTTCCTATTACAAAAATCAATATCTACTATCCATACTACACTTTTATCATCATCTCTTCACCGAAATAGTGCACCTATACAATTTGCCATTGTATTGGGTATGTTGGGGACACAAGAGACTTTTTATTAGTTGGTTGCAGGGTTGTTTGAGAGAGACCATCTTCATCCTACGCCTCCCACGGATTGATAAACCTTAGGTCATCCACTTGAGGGAAAATTGCTACTATCCTACAAAATTCTGCGCTTGGAGGCCCAACACGTGCCTACAAGAATAAATTTGCGTAGTAGACATCATTGCGACTTCCAAGAAGAAAGGAATAGAGGAAAGTAGGAAGCAACGCAACCGTGAGTACTCATCCAAAGTACTTGCAAGCAAGGATCTACACTATATATGCATCGGTATTGATGAAATGGGTAGTATCTGTGGACTGAACTGCAGAATGCCAGAAGATAAGGGTAAGCCTAGCCTATCGAAGACTAGCATCTTCAAGCAGCTCCAAGCATCTTGCTGCACCAGAAGAGATAAGAGTGGCATATTATAATATTAGTAAGTATGTTGTATCATCGCCTAGAGATCACTTCCTCGACTCCCTGCGAGAAAGCAATCCCGGAGCCACATATCCATAACATGCCTCAACATTCAGTATCCAGTTCTAGTTGTATCGATAGGGATACAACTCCGAGCGTCGGTTACCCTGGACCTGGCTGGTCGAATAGATAATACTTCCCTGTAGGGGTGCACAAACTTAACAACACGCTCGATCAACTCCGGCCGGACACACCATTAGGTCATGACCGGCCTAGGTCGATCAACATGCCGTAGTCCTACCTAGGCTCAACAGAGAGGCCATCACACTGGTCTACATCCTAAATGCGAAGGGGGCATGGGCCAATCATCCTTTGCAATCCTATGCATTGCAAACGCGACCAGTGAGCAGACCTAGCCCCTTTATACAAGTGGAGGCTTAACAAGTCGAACCCGGCGCACGCCACTCAATTGCTAACGCCTGTGAGCTTTTGGAAGAATCATACGACGCAGAGTGCCCATACTTATTCCCGCGTGGTGGTTAGTGCAAAAAGGCCATAGGCCTACTCGGATCAAATCTCCAAACCATCGGTGTCTTGGTAGTGTGCGGTAACGATCAATGATCCATGATATGTGGTCCTGTCTCCCCGTCTCACGGACTTGCGGCAAGGGCTAAGAATTCCCGGCCACGCCGCATGGAAAACTTGCGTGTATCCTCTAGACCAACCCGACTTCACATCACTCGAGGGTACCCCTCGGGGCCGACCAAATGTCATCATGGTTCTGTGGTAAGTCAAAGTAACCGTGTGTCCGAAGCAGCAAGGGGGAAACCCAAGGACTCACCCTCAATGGATTCTAACTCAATTTAGCCGACAAGGTGGACTTGGAGGAATCACCCTCGATGATACACACTTGAGGGCTCTCACGATAGAGTTGCTACCGTGAGTGGTGAAGGAGGAATCACCCTTGATGACCACAACCGAATAGCTACACTACAGGGTTAACATCAGAAGTGCTGATGAGGTATCACCCTGGGCACTCGATAATAACTCTGCATAGTCGTACAACTAAGGGGGGATGTGCGTTGTCGGGGCCTAGACGTCGTCACATTGATCGAGTCATCGAACATAAAGCGGGGCAACTGGGACAAGGTGGGGGGGGGGTCACTGATGGATCTCTAACCAACCTATAGTAAGCAATTTAGAATAAGTGGGTAGGGTATGAAAGCAGGTAACAAAAACAGGCTATGCATCAGAATAGGATCATACAAAAAGTAGTAGCAGTTCTAATGCAAGCATGAGAGGGAAAGAAATGGGCGATATCAGAATGATCAAGGGGGGTTTGCTTGCCTGGAAGCTCTGTTGAGAAGGGTCGTTGTCGACGTAGTCAATCATAGTGGCATCAGTAGCGATCTCAGGGTCTACCGGAGAGAAGAGGGGGAAGAAACAATAAATATACTACAAACAGAGCATCACAAAGCATAACATGGCAAAACACAATGCTAGGGGTCATCTAGCAAAGTGCTAGGTGATACAGACGAAGAGGGAAAACATCCGGCAATGTTTTCCCAGTGCTTGGCATTTTTCGGACAAATGAACGGATGGCATATGCGGATTCATCATATTTTTCTGAACAACTTTCATATATAAACTATTTTCATACGAGTTATGAATTATTTTCTATCCATTTTTAAAGTTCTATTTATATTCTGGGATTCCCTGGATTTGTTTAGTAATTCGTGTAAATAGCTAAATGGATAAGGATACCCAAAAGTGTACCTAGCCAAAGTGTACATGAGGTTGACAGGTGGGGCTAGTCAACTGCCTAGTCAACAGTTGGCTGGTCCATTTTTGACTAGTTAATGGTCCAGTGGGACCCCTTGTCATACAATAAATTTTGAACAAGTTTTAATTATACATTTTAAATTAGAAGTGGTCCCACATGTCATTTTCTATTAAGATAATTAGAAATTAACTAAGTCCAAATAGGGGTCGGCCTGACTAGCCAGAGCCCAGCCGGCTGGGCATGCAGACGAACGAGCACATCGGCCTTGGCAGAGAGCCAGCGACAGGAGCCAGGAAGTGGTGCGGCGCACACCGGCGCATAGCCAGGGAGCATCCAGGGTTTAGGACGCACGTGGGGTGGCTTGTCGGGGCCGCCGGGAGCAGCGGCGGCCGCGACCGCTAGAGGATGGGGGTGGCCGGGAACAATGCTTGTGACGGGCGGAGGCGGAGGCCATAGGCGCGCACGGGCGGCAGTGGGCGCGACCAAGTGGAGCAGGTGCGGCCTGGCGCAGCGGGCTCGGAGGTGGTAGCGACCGGGAGCGGGCGTGAAGAGCAGCGACAGTAGCACAAGGCAGCAGCAGCGGTGGCAGCACACGCAGCAGCAGTAGCGTGGCGGGAGCAATAGCTATGGCAGCGAGCGCGCGAGGCAAGGCACCGAGCACGATGGGGAGGCTCGGCAGTCGCGATGCAGCGGGGGTGCAGAGCGCGGCAGTGGCTGGGAACGCACGACCACGAGCACGGTGACCAAGAGTTGGGACGCGGTAGTTACGACGACCTAAGGTGCCGGATCCGAGGGGAAAGGGAGGAATGGGGGAGGACAAAGTTGGTGCTCACATCGGTGTTGAGGAGCAACTCGGGGCAGCCGGAGGAGGTCGTGGGGGCTGGTGGGGCTCGATCAACGGCGGATCGAAGCCGCGGCCGAGGCAGATTCCGGGGAGGGGAAACAGGCGCGTGCGCCGTTGCTGCTGCTCCTTCGCCCCGATCCGGTGGTGTAGTCGACGAAGGCGACAATGGTGCTTCTCTTGCCGTCTTCTTGGTTTGCAAGGTGGCTGTTGGCCATGACAACGACGATACTGTCACAGCCCTAGAATTTGATTGTAATTAGTTGCATCAGCAACCATGCATCATGTTTTAATTCAAAGGAAATTTTGAAATGGGGATGTTCAAACCCTAGCAAAAAATAATTTCAACTACGTTCAAGTTTAAATATTTTCAATGAACCCAAAATGCCATTTGGAAAAGTTCATGATTTTTTTATAAAGGTGAAAACCTCTGCCAAAAATGATGCACATATTTCTAGGCCATTTCTGGACTGTTGAATTAAATCATTATGTATTTGAATTCGGGCATTAAATAACTATAATTTTTTTAAATGCTTAAATAATTCTAAAACTAAATGTGGGTTGTTGGAGATAATTCAAAAGGTCCTCACAATTTATTTCAGGATTTTTAGATGTGGTTTAGCATTATACTAAATCAGAATAGAGTTAAAGCAATAGAAAACAGAAGCTTAAATACCAAAACAAAGAGAGGGAGAGAACTCACCCGTGCAACCCACCTCGTGGCCCAACACTGTAGCTGAGGCCCGGCCCGGCAGGCAGCCGACGTGCCAGTCATCGTCTTCCTCTCGCAAGTAGGATACCGAGCGCGTGGCCGACGCACGCGCTCTCTCCTCGCGCCACCTCCCGCCCCTTGCCTGCCTCGTCGATGAGAGGACAAGCACCAGAGGCATTTGGGATCAATCACTCTCCCTCTCGTTCCACCTCCTCCCCTGGATCTCTCTCCCTCACCCAGCCGAACAAGCTCGTCACCACCGCTTGCCGATGTCGCACCCACTGGCGTCCTCGTGCCCACCCACCGTGCCGGAAGGTTCGCCGTCGAGCACTTCATCTCCAAGCTGAAGCTGGGGACCGTGGATGCCCTGCAGCCTCATCACAATCGCCATCTTCCTCGTCTGCCCTGACGACCGCCGTCGATCGATTCACGGCAACCAGCGCGTCCCCGAGCCTACTGACCTACTATGCTGCTTCTCTGTGAACTCCTGCTCTTCTCCCTTTGCTCGCTCCCTCCATTCCTGTGCCCAGCCGCCTCCCGCCATGGCCGCAAGCTTCTGCCGCCGGCCTTGATGCCGCCGTGGCTACCGCTAGAAAACCTCGTGCCCGAGCACCTCAAAGTGTTCCTGGAACTCCCAGGAAACCTAACCCACCCACCAACATGTCATGCAGTGCACCGCAACGCCGACCACGATCTTGACCGAACTCTAGCTGCCGCGCTTCTCGCCGTCGACGTCGTTTCCATGCACCCCAACCACCGCTGCTTGATTCGTTGGAAGCACGCGAGCGTGCGCTACAGATAGAGCCCCTCCGCCGCTCAAATGGTCGCCGAAGGAGGAATTCCAACGACCTCCGTCGTGACTGGCCTCGCCGGCGGCCTTAACACCGGCTAAACACCGCTTAGGCACTAACCAAATGATCCCCTGGGTCACTGACAAGTGGCCCCTGGCGCCTGCTAATTTTGGTAAAGTTTATAAATTAACTTAATTAACCAACTAACTCATTGATGTGTGGGCCCAGCCATGCTGACACTTTACTTAGGGTTAGTTTAATGGTAATTAACCTAGTTAACTAATTGTGCCACTAACATGTGGACCCCACATGTCGGGTTTGACTCTGGGCGACCAGTTGACCTACTGATTTCACCGTCATGTACTGCTGACGCTGTAAAGGATTTTTGGGATTTTAAATAAATCAAAAATGGTTTATTTATTTCAGAAAATGACCTAAACTTCCAAAAATCATAGAAAATAAACCGTAACTCCAAATGAAATGATTTATATATGAAAAATTATCAGAAAAATCCAAAGAATCTGTTTATGGCATTGTCGTGCATGTTTGAACAACTATTGGCTACTGTTTAGAGCAAATCAAATAGATAGCATTTAAATATCCGCATATGGAGTTTGAATTTGAATCTTGTTTTCAAACAAACTCCATTTAAATTGTTGCTAGTTGCATTAGCTTAAATATAATCATGTTGTCATTCAAATTCATGCATCATGATGTTGCATTGAATTGATCATGTTCTGTCTCTGTTTGCTGGTGTTGTTCTCTCTCAGTGGACGTTGTTCCGACGTTGTGATCGTTGACACTGATGAAGAGCTATACTATCTTCAGAAGTGCCAGGCAAGCAAAACCCCCTTCTTCATTCTGATACAATCCCACTCCCTCGCTCCTACTCTCTGTTACTACATTAGGGCAACGACAATTCAACTGTTACATGTTGCGGTAGTTGAACCCCTTTCCTCTGCATGACCTATCTTTGCCACAGTAAATAGTTGAAACCCACTAGCATGAGTAGGAGTTGTTTGAGCCATGATGTTCCTACTCATTCATGCTTGTTGTTATGCCTGCTATGCTTAGAGTTGTGTCGGGTCTGGTTCATCTGGGATGGATTTGAATGGTGTGAACATGTCCTAGTGTTGAGAGCTAAGTGTGTGAACACGATTTGGTAAAGGTATCGATGAGATGCCATGTAGGAGTACATGGTGGGTTGTTTCATTGGAACTGTCCTCAGGAACTGAGTTCTATGTGTTATTCAAGATCAGCTACTACCACACATTGGGATCCTTAATTGACTCTCTCCGCTTAGTAATCGCCCTTGTCCTCTGTCCAGGAGGTGCAAGTAGTTTCTGGTGTTTGTAGTATACTGGAGGCCGTGCACAGCGCCGACCCTAGGGGTGGGCTATGATGCGGTAGGTACGTGTCCTAGCGTACTGGGACTCGCATTTGGTGCCTCGGGAACCCTGCACACATCATTCGGGGCCGTAGTGGAAACCTCAGTCGGACTCCCTGCGGATGGAACCTGAATATGCTATAAACTTGGACTAGGGATTTGTGTGGTTAGTCAGGTCGTGGCCGACACCCTCGGCAGGCTTCTTCTTGAAGACTGCCGAGATAGATGATGTGTACATGGAGGTAAGTGGCGAGAGCATGTGTGAAGAAGTACACCCCTGCAGGGTTAACATCATCTATTCGAATAGCCGTCTCGCGGAAAAGGACTACTTGGTTGCTTATGCAGTTCATAGAGAAGTGAAAGTGGATACTCTAAAATGAGCAAGATAAGCGTGAGTGCTATGGATGGCGTTCTCGTAGGTATACTGGGGCGGATCAATAGTGGTGTATTGATATGGTGAATATGTGGACTCGTGTGCGCCACCTCAACGAGTTACCAGCAGTCGTAGTACAGGATAGCCACCGAGTCATAGCTGATTTGCTGCAGTTAAACTCCACCACCCCTTTGTTGATACTGATGCATATGTAGCTAGTTCTGATGTAAGTCTTGTTGGGTACATTTGTACTCACGTTTGGTTAATTTATGTTTTGCAGAGAGACTTCAGTCTCACTAGTAGTTCCGCGTGCACTTCGACGTTTAGCTTGTTACCTCAGCTACGATCTTGTATCCTTGGGAGAGTCTTGTAGATAGTCAAGTTTCTCAGCCTTTTTCATTTGTAGTTGTCTGTACTCACACATGTTATGCTTCCATTGCTTGTATGATTTGTATGCTGGGTCATGTGACCCATGTCTGTAATATCTGGCTCCTCGGAGCCTTTTGAATAAATACTTTGAGTTGTAGAGTTTTATTGTGATGCCATGTTGTATTTGCACATATCGAGCATATTGTGTGTATGATTTGAAATGCTTGGATGTGTGGGATCCGACAACCTAGTTGTGTATTCTTGGTAGCCTCTCATATGGGGAAATGTCTCCTAGTGCTTCCACTGAGCCATGGTAGCTTACTACTGCTCCAGAACACTTAGGCTAGCTGACATGTGTCCTTCTTCATTCGTGTGTCTGTCCATTCGGGGAAATGTCACGTGTTGCTCCTTTAAGTCCTTGGAGCTTGCTACAACTTGGGTTCATACGTTGATGACCGACACGTTCGTTGTTGGGTCATCTTTGCATTTCGCTATAAGTTAGTGCCACTTTGGGTTTACAACTAGTCATGTCGGCACGGGTTCTTTGTCATATGGATGCTAGCAACACTATCATATACGTGAGCCAAAAGGCACAAATGGTCCCAGGCCAGGTAAGGTGGCACCCATGGGAATACCGTGCGTGAGGCTGCAAAGTGATATGATGTGTTACACGCTAGATAGGTGTGGCTTGGAATCGGGGTCCAAACAGCGTTGGCATCAGAGCCGGACTGCCTGTAGGATTGCCAAGCCAAATTGGTCGATGTCAAGTCTAGAAATGTTTTAGTTATATGTAGGGGAATTGATTGTGGGAAGGAACATAAGGATCTTTTTACTCCTTTACCTCATGTCATTCTGATCTGAGTCAGCCTATTCTTTCCATGGGGGTTAAGGAATAGGATTTGGGTCTTGACAGTTTTGGCATCAGAGCCTAACTGCCTATAGGATTACCAACCCAAACTAGTCGAAGTAGAGTCTAGAAATTCTTTAGTTATATAAGGGAATTGATTGCGGAAGGGAACAAAAGGCTCTTTTTTACTTCTTTACCTTATACCTTCTGATCGGAGTCATCCTATCTTCCTATGGGGTTAAGGAACTAGGCTTTCTCTTCTTTCTATTAGGATCACGTGTTACTAATCCGTACACTTATAAGATTGACGAATTCAAGTCCTAGTTCAGTTTCTTGTACCTTCGTGTGATAATAGTTGGTCTCGAAACCTTGATATTGTGATTCTGAGTGGTTATGCCACCATTTTTACAGAATGTCCCAATTTTTTATTAGGATTTATAGCCGTTATGCTATCCGAGTCATCCCAGGTTTCTAAATAGTCTGATGCATTTGTAAATCCCTTCTTACCGTTCCGAAGTTCCTTTGTGCCAGATCAACCACACTAACTAGTGTGTTGACGTATTTCATTGCCTCGGTATATATGTTGGAGTTATTATTATGACCCTATGTGTCCTAGAGAACCACCTAGTAATCCATCCATGTTTCATGTTCACAGTGTGATGATTCTGGCTATCATTCTCGAAAGCATCCCGTGATGCCACTTAGTAGTAGGTATTCTACTCCTAGGTTTTTGAGCCCAAGATTCACCCTACTTACTTCATGTTGATAGTGTTGCTAGTTCACTTAGGATATTAGTAACCTTTGTATATCGTTCTTCCAATACCATGAACCACCATGGTAGAAGTCCTTTAGAACCAAAAGATCATGATAAGAGTGCTCTTAATGAGTTCTTAATTCTATATTTGTGACTCCTCCAATCCTAACTTTCTGCATGGGTTATCGGGAAGAAATATGTTGAACTTGTTTGACATACTAATCGATGCATCTACAACTTCAAATCATGTGTTCCTTTGAGTTGTCCCTCTCTTGTTGTATTCCGACCATCGTCTATCAATTGATAGTCAAGAGTATGTCGTGCATTCGTTCTCATCGATCCATATTATTTTGTGGTCCGTCAATCCGTTCTATTTCAGAATGACTAGGAGAAACAAAGTCCGGTACCTCATCCATATATAGGATTGGGTTAAAGCAGTTGTATTCTAGAGATCAAAATGCAAATCCAGCTTTTGTTCTCTCCTATCCTGGAGTATTACCCCCCCCCCCCCCTTAGCCAGGAATATGATGGGAACTGCACGCCATCCTATGAATTCTTGATGCAGTGATACTTCTCGCCATCATCATTCATTCATCGGTTCCGTGTTAGTTGTGACCGGAATGTCCGCAAGTGAACCGTGATGTGTGAAATCAATACTCCTAGCAACCTTGTTGGTTAGTAGTTAATGCACAATAACCTCATCATGCTACCTAGTCAATTTTCCCTGCTGCACTCTTCGATCAAGGAGATTAGGATTGTGTCAACTCCTTGCTTTGTTGATCATATCTTCTTTCTCTGAAAAGCAAGATTGTTCTTGAGCTTAGAAACATATCGGTGGTTCATGATTTTCCAAATATCTTGTCGGCAGTATCACCAGGTTGACCCCTGACCGTTATGTTGAGTTCGTGATCAAGTTGGGTTTTCCTAGACCACCCCTTCTCCAAGAATCTGTGTTTGATGCCCTGGCTAGTTGGTTAAGCTAAACAACAACTTGGAGAGTTGGAAGATGAAATCTTGTCCAACCTAGTTCATCACTAAGGTATATATTTTTGTGTGTGTGTGTTGAAGAAAGATGATATGTTCATCGACTGGTCCTCGTGACCAGTTGTTGGATCTATTTTCTTGACAAAGCTTTGCTTTGAGTGTGCGCTATCGTCAAATCAAGTCAGAACTGATGATGTTCATAATGTAGTTTTACTCGTGGTTGTTTTCTCGAGCATGCACCATTATATCTTTTGGGTCTGACCAACGCTACCACCTTGTTCACATAGTTGTGGAATTCTATCTTCATGGAAACCTGGATGAATGGTTGTTGAGCCCATCGACAACATCCTTATCTTCTCCATGATCTTGTTGGACATTAAGCTAGTCTTGGAAACTTTATAAGCATTGCCTTCATGTTCTGTTCATGAGGCATATGTTTGATGAAAGAAGTGACTTCCTCTAATTCATGTGCATTCTATGCAAGTTGCTGCCAGGAATTCAAGAAAGTTTATTTTTGCCTCCTCTAGAATCATCCCAAGTCAGTCATGCATGTGCGAAGTATTCTATGGTTTGATAGACTGATCATGTCCATTCCATATGTATTCCCTAGCACACCAAGCCACTGATTGATTTGTTCAAGGAGAAGAAGTTCCTTCATAAGAGCTAATCATATGACTTATGTAAGGACTTTTTTATCCGCAATGATGGTTCCCAACCAGAACTCAGTAGTGTTTTGTTGTAAGACTTATACGTGGTCGTTCTTGTCTTGGATAGCGTGTTCACATGTATGTTGCAGAACTAGCTCATGTTTTGGATCTTGCTTCCGTAGTTCATTCCCCGATAATATAGCAACATCATCTCGTCAAATTGTGTTGCAAACTTTCTTTTCTAGACATGTTGAGTCTGAAGTATCCTGTTACTAACCAGATCTGAATCTCAGGAAGATATGATGGTTGGAACAATCCCAACATTTGCATTTTGTTCCCAGCTTGCACCCACCATTGTGCCATTTTACTATGGTCTGCCTTCTCAGTGGTTGCTATCCAGGATCATCTTCAAAGTGGTCCTACCATGGGTCCCATCCATTTCCGATGATATGAAAAAATCGTCCTTTGCGTTGTCTTCAACAAGGTAGTCCACATCATCCATTCTAGTCCGGGTATGCCATTCCGTCGAACTCCACCAAAGGATTGTGGTGTTTTTCCCTAGGCTGATATAGAGAGTTTCGATGATCTATCTATCAAAAGTAATTATTTTTGCCACAGGATGGTCGGAGATGTGCTCCGGCGACGTCGGGGAACGGCGCCGGCGGAGGAAATAGACGGGGGGGCGCCGGATGGGGCGGATCCGGCGACCGGTGACCTGGTCTGACCGGAGGAGAGGCCGGCGCACCGGCGCGGCCGGGCTGCGGCGGCGGCCGACGCGGTCGGCGGCGGGAGACGGGGCGGCGCGAAGGAGGCCGGGGTGGCGCGACCGGGCGGCCGGGCGCGGGGCGGCGCGCCCGCGGCGACGGCGGTAGGGCGCCGGGCGGCGTGGCGGGCAGGCGGCGGCGAGGCGGTGGCGGTTGCCGGCGGCGGCGCGGGAGCGCATCCGGCGAGGCGGCAGCGACGGGAGGGGGCGCGAGCGGCGGCGCGGGCGAGCGGGCCGCGCGGGCCAGAGGCGGGCCCGGGCGGGCCGGCGGCGGCTGGCGACGGGGAGCGCCACGTGGCAGCTTCCCATTGGCTGGGCGCGGCGGCGCGGACGCGTCCGGCCGGGGCGGACGTGTCCGGCGGCGGAGAGGGAGCGGCGCCGGCGGAGGTCGGAGATGTGCTCCGGCGACGTCGGGGAACGGCGCCGGCGGAGGAAATAGACGGGGGGCACCGGATGGGGCGGATCCGGCGACCGGTGACCTGGTCTGACCGGAGGAGAGGCCGGCGCACCGGCGCGGCCGGGCTGCGGCGGCGGCCGACGCGGTCGGCGGCGGGAGACGGGGCGGCGCGAAGGAGGCCGGGGCGGCGCGACCGGGCGGCCGGGCGCGGCGCGACCCCACGGAATATAAGAAACGGTGAAAGGGCAGAATCAGGGAACACAGAAACAGAGAGAGAAAGAGAGACATATCCAATCTTGGAGGGGCTGTCGCCCCTCCCACGCCATGGAGACGACGGACCAGAGGGGAAACCATTCTCCCAATCAAGAACGAAGAAGAAGAAGGGGGGCTCTCTCCCCCTCTCTCCTGGTGGCGCCGGAACGCTGCCGGGGCCATCATCATCACCGCGATCTACACCAACACCTCCGTCATATTCACAACCATCTCCATCACCTTCCCCCATCTATCTACAACGGTTCACTCCCCCGCAACCCGTTGTACCTTCTACTTGAACATGGTGCTTTATGCTTCATATTATTATCCAATGATGTGTTTCCATCCTATGATGTCTGAGTAGATTCTCGTTGTCCCATCGGTAATTGACGAATTGCTAAGATTGGTTTAATTTGCTTGTGGTTATGTTGATGTACTTTGGTGCCCATCATATGAGCGCGCGCGTGGATCACACCATAGGGTTAGTTGTATGTTGATAGGACTATGTATTGGAGGGCAAGAGTAACAGAAGCTTCAACCTAGCATATAAATTGATGCATACGGGATTGAAGGGGGACCAATATATCTTAATGCTATGGTTGGGTTTACCTTAATGAACATTAGTAGTTGCGGATGCTTGCTAATAGTTCCAATCATAAATGCATAGAAATCCAAGTCAGGGATGATATGCTAGCAGTGGCCTCTCCCACATAAAACTTGCTATCGGTCTAGTAAAGTAGTCAATTGCTTAGGGAGAATTTCACAACTCCTACCACCACTTTTCCACACTCGCTATACTAACTTTATTGCTTCTTTACCTAAACAGCCCCTAGCTTTTATTTACGTGCTGTTTACATTCTTGCAAACATATCCAACAACACCTCCAAAGTACTTCTAGTTTCATACTTGTTTTAGGTAAAGCGAACATTAAGCGTGCGTAGAGTTGTATCGGTGGTCGATAGAACTTGAGGGAATATTTGTTCTACCTTTAGGTCCTCATTGGGTTCAACACTCTTACTTATTGAAAGAGGCTACAATTGATCCCCTATACTTGTGGGTTATCAAGACCTTTTTCTGGCGCCGTTGCCAGGGAGTCATAGCATGGGGTGAATATTCTCGTGTGTGATTGTTTGCTTTATCACTAAGTAGATTTTATTTTCCTATTCTAAGTTGTTCTCTATATTTAGTTATGGATATGGAACACGAAATACCAAAAAAATCAGGTGTACTTGCTACTCATGGATGCTTCAGATATGATTATACTTGTTGCTGTAGGATGAAGGCTCCACACCTTTCCTTTTCATGCAAATTTAATGATGATAAAACCTTGGCTTCTTATGCTAATGGAATATATGATTACTATGATGTGGAACAAATAGAAGAATTCATTGCTTTCATGGGTGCTTATGAAATTGAGTCTTTGTTTAAAGAGTGTGAAAATCTTGATGATGATGTTTACAGACCAGAAAATTTTGCTATACTTAAATATTTCTATGAGAATTATGAATTCAATTCCGATATTGATGCTTTTATTGAGAGAGTCTCCGCTGTCCAAGAAGAGACTAATATTTTGCAGGTGTCTATGGAAGAACAAATTGATGAAACTGTGAGCTCATTGGATGAAAAAGATGAGGAGGAGAGCGAAGAACAAAAGGAGGAAGAGCGGATTGATCACCCGTGCCCACCTTCTAATGGGAGTAACTCTTCAACTCATACATTGTTTAATTTCCCTTCGTGCTTACCGAAGGATGATTCCTATGATGATTGTTATGATCCCGTTGTTTCTCTACCCATTTTGAATGATGCTTGCTATGCTTGTGGCCATGATGCCAATATGAATGATGCTTATGGAGATGAACTTGCTATAGTTCCTTATGTTAAAAATGAAATTGTTGCTATTGCACCCACACATAATAGTCCTATTATCTCTTTGAATTCTCCAAACTACACTATATCGGAGAAGTTTGCTCTTATTAAGTATTATGTTGATGGGTTGCCTTTTACCATTGCACATGATGATTTTGATAGATATAATATGCATGTGCTTGCTGCTCCAACTTGCAATTATTGTGAGAGAGGAACTACATCTCCGCCTCTTTATGTTTCCAACACGATAGAATTGCAAGAAACTGCTTATACTATGCATTGGCCTTTACTTGGTGTGCATGAATTGTTCTTTTATGACATGCCGATGCATAGGAAGAGAGTTAGACTTCGTTGTTGCATGATATATGTTACTTTGTTCTCACTACTAAATCTTAAATCATTGTTAATTAAAATTGGCTTTGATATACCTTGGGATCCGGGTGGATCCATTACTTGAGCACTATATGCCTAGCTTAATGGCTTTAAGGAAAGTGCTACCAGGGACACAACCCGGAAGTTTTAGAGAGTCATTTATTTCTATTGTGTGCCTTCATAAAGTTGAAAAACAAAGAAACAACAAGGGGAACCCAAAACTTTTTCAAAAAGAAAAGCGAAAGTGAGAAAAACGAGCATTGTTAAAGTGGGAGCTAGCCTTGAACTTTGTTCATGCTCACGGAAACATTGTGAATCTTGATTACAGAAACTTTTCAACAAAAATATTATCCCCTTGTACAATTCCATTGTATTATAAAAATAATGTGCCAAGGTTTTCCTTTAGGATGTTTACAAGCTGTAGTGTGCGATTTTACAATTTTTACTGGAACGTTAACAATTTTGAAACTTCTTGCACTGTCTTTCTAAATAATTTTTTTATTTTTCCTAATTTTTACAGAATTGTTGGGGTAACAGAAGTATGGTGGATGTTCGAATGTTTACAGACTGTCCTGTTTAAGACAGATTCTGTTTTTGATGCATAGTTTGCTTGTTTTGATGGAACTATCAATTTCTATCAGTAGATTAAGCCATGGAAAAGTTATATTACAGTAGCTACAATGCAAAAACAAAATATGAATTGGTTTGCAATAGTACTTAGAGTAGTGATTTGCTTTATTATACTATCGGATCTTACCGAGTTTTCTGTTGAAGTTTTGTGTGGATGAAGTGTTCCAAGATCAAGGAGGTCTTGATATGAGGAAAAGGAGGAGAAGCAAGAGCTCAAGCTTGGGGATTCCCAGGGCACCCCAAGTAAATATCCAAGGATACTCAAGCGTCTAAGCTTGGGGATGCCCCGGAAGGTATCCCATCTTTCTTCAACAAGTATTAGTATGTTTTCGGATTCGTTTCATTCATGCAATATGTGCAAATCTTGGAGCGTCTTTTGCATTTAGTTTTCACTTTTATTTTATGCACCATGATTGTATGAGATAGTCCTTGGTTGTTTTATAGAATGCTCATTGCACTTCACTTATATCTTTTGAGTATGGCTTTATAGAATGCTTCATGTGCTTCACTTATATTATTTGAAGTTTGGATTCCCTGTTTCTCTTTACATAGAAAACCGCCAATTGTAGAATGCTCTTTCGCTTTACTTATATTTGATAGAGCGTGGGCATATCTTTCGTACAAAGAATTAAACTCTCTGTCTTCACTTATATATATTTAGAGAGATGACAGGAATTGGTCATTCACATGGTTAGTCATAAAATCCTACATAAAATGTGTAGATCACTGAATATGATATGTTTGATTCCTTGCAATAGTTTTGCGCTATAGAGATGATAACATGTGGGAGGTTCTAGTAAATGGTTGTGTTATTAAGAATATTGGTTTTAAGGTTTGTGATTCCTGAAGCATGCATGTATGGTCTACTAACTATGTAAGCACATTGGCGCGCATTGTATTTTGATTGTTTATCTTTGTGTGAAGGTCGGGGGCGCGCAATGGTTAACTCCTACCAACCTCCCCCCTAGGAGCATGTATAGCAGTACTTTGCTTTGAGGGCTAATAAACTTTTGCAATATGTATATGAGTTCTTTATGGCTAAACCTCGTGAACGATACGCTCTATCACTATAATGCCCCGGATTCGATGCGCCAGGTGTCTGCCAGTTATTCGCCGTCGTTGCCATGTCATTTGCTTGCGTGTTGCATTTTATCTTGTCATCATGTGCATTTCATCTTGCATCCATGTCCGTCTCATGCATCCGAGCCTTTTCCCCGTTGTCCGTTTTGTAATCCGGCACTCCTATGTCATCCGGCGTTCCCCTTTTGTCTTCTGTTGTGAGCGGGTGTTAAACGTTCTCGGAATGGCCCGAGGTTTGCCAAGCGGCCTTGGTATAGCACCGGTAGACCGCCTGTCAAGTTTCGTGCCATTTGGAGGCCGTTTGATACTCCAACGGTTAACCGGGTAACCATAAAGGCCTCTTTTGTTGCAGCCCAACACCCCTTACAAAGGGGCCCAAAGCCCATCAAACTCCCCTCCATGCTCTTGGTCGTTCGATCACGATCGCGTGGCCGAAAACCGCTCCTCATTTGGACTCTCCTAGCTCCCTCTACCTATAAATTTGTGGCCTCCCCCGAAAATCCGCAGTCCAAACCCTAGCCCGCTCCCTCTCCGCCGCCGGACACGTCCGCCCCGGCCGGACGCGTCCGCGCCGCCGCGCCCAGCCAATGGGAAGCTGCCACGTGGCGCTCCCCGTCGCCAGCCGCCGCCGGCTCGCCCGGGCCCGCCTCTGGCCCGCGCGGCCCGCTCGCCCGCGCCGCCGCTCGCGCCCCCTCCCGTCGCTGCCGCCTCGCCGGATGCGCTCCCGCGCCGCCGCCGGCAACCGCCACCGCCTCGCCGCCGCCTGCCCGCCACGCCGCCCGGCGCCCTACCGCCGTCGCCGCGGGCTCGCCGCCCCGCGCCCGGCCGCCCGGTCGCGCCGCCCCGGCCTCCTTCGCGCCGCCCCGTCTCCCGCCGCCGACCGCGTCGGCCGCCGCCGCAGCCCGGCCGCGCCGGTGCGCCGGCCTCTCCTCCGGTCAGACCAGGTCACCGGTCGCCGGATCCGCCCCATCCGGCGCCCCCCTGTCTATTTCCTCCGCCGGCGCCGTTCCCCGACGTCGCCGGAGCACATCTCCGACGTGCGCCGACCACGAAGGTTGACTTCCCCCCCTCCAAAATTCCACCAAGTCCCGTATATTCATACATAACCATGCTATGTTCATCATGCTGTATCTCTGCATCCGTAGCTCCGTTTTGTGTGTGTAATATGTCAAATTGTTCGCCTCGACGAGTACTTCATTTCATTCCATTGCATCGTTTTCATTTGAGCTCATCTTGATGCCCTAAATGCTGTTGGAAGAGTGCATGTTGATGTTAATCTGCTGAAACTGTTATAACTTGCTCATTAATCATTTTTGCCATGATTGATGTGTGCATCCTATGAGTTTGAGCTCTACATGTGTTTTGATCTATGATATGCCATCTTTCCAGGGGTGCCAACCATGTATTTTTGTGAGTTGTGTGCTGAGTGCGTCGAGCTTGTTAAGTAGGGTAGTTGCTCTTGCTGTTTTCCTGACAGATTCTGTTATATTTTGTTGCTATGTTAACATGCTTCTACTAATCATTCTATGCATAATATAGAGATGTTCTATAAACATGTTTTGATCTACATTTCTTGCTCTATCCATTCATGCCCTTGGTTGCAATTATAGCTTGCTGTAGCATGTTGTAATCTTGCTCTAAAGTTTGCTAAATGATGTTGCTGTCAACCTGTTAACATTAAGTTCACTAGTTCCCATGTGTTTTGCTAGTGATCCATGCACCCTATGAACTTGCTCTTGCCATGCTTAGCTTCACAAACATGTATTCTTACTGTTGGTTGCCTTGCCATGCCATGTATTGCTCTGTGGTGAGTGGTTCAAGCTCACGAACATGCCTATTTATTGTTGTTCCTGCCATGTATGAATCTGTAATATAACTTGCCATGTTTACATGGGCGCCATCATATTTTCTGTGCCCTTTTGGCTCATGGTCAGTAAGGGACTGTTGTTCTACGCATTTAGTAGTATCATGCCATGCCTTTGTTTGACATGATAAGTTCCTGTAACATGTTGTTTGATAGCTCTAAACATTGCAACCTGATGTTATTTCTGCTAAAGTCTGAACTGTTATTATTTGCAATCTTCCCATGTCTTTTTGAGCATGTTCTAGTCTTTTCTGGAGACAGCTCAGTATTCATGTTTTGTAGTGCTTTACCTGTACTTCATAACCATGCCTTTTGTTATGATGTTGGGGTGCTGTAACATATTGTTTTGATGCTTGCAAGATGCCTAGTTGCTGTTTTGGACAGATTGTTGTTAGGACTTGTATAGAGTGTGTGTTACACCGTTGCTCCGTTTTGAGTGTGCTCTATATGAAACTTGCTTGATTTTGCATGTAGCTTCATATTATCATGTTGCATCCTTGTTTTGGTGTGTTTGCTTGATGTTTGGGTGCATTTTGCATCAATGCCATGCTTAACTTGTTTTGCTCATATCTTCTAGGCCTTAGCTCCAAATCTAATGAACTTTATATGTAACTTGACTAGAATTTCGTGTAGATCCTCTTGGTGCTCTTTAACTTGCTGTTTAACAACTTCAACTTAATGTTTATTCAGTTCTGGACAAATTTCGAAATTTGCATATGAGGACTTTCCGGAATTGTTATATGTTGTTCCCGGCCTCATTTAAACTTGCCTTGATGTGTTGTTCTTGTTTGCATCATCTCTTGCCATGAGTAGCTTCATGTAGCTTTGTCATGAATCATGCTTGTTGTGCATCATGCCTTGTCATCTGTGGTGTGTTTACCATGTTGTGTGCTTCTTCTCGATAGTTCCCATTTCGTTGCGATCGTGAGGATGCGTTCGTCTACGTGTGGTTCGTCTTCGTGGCTTCATCTTCTTCATGGACTCGTTCTTCTTCCTTGCGGGATTTCAGGCAAGATGACCACTACCCTGGATCTCACTACTATCATTGCTATGCTAGTTGCTTCGTTCTATCGCTATGCTGCGCCACCTGTTACCTGTTTATCAAGCCATCCCATATTGCCATGAACCTCTAACCTTTGATGTCATTCCTAGCAAACCGTTGCTTGGCCATGTTCCCGCTTTGCTCAGCCCCTCTTATAGCGTTGCTAGTTGCAGGTGAAGTTGAAGATTTCTCCATGGCGGACAGGGTTCATGTTGGGATATCACAATATCTCTTATATTATTAATGCATCTATATATTTGGTAAAGGGTGGAAGGCTCGGCCTTATGCCTAGTGTTTTGTTCCACTCTGGCCGCCCTAGTTTCCGTCATACCGGTGTTATGTTCCCGGATTTTGCGTTCCTAACGCGGTCGGGTGATTTATGGGACCCCCGTGACAGTTCGCTTTGAATAAAACTCCTCCAGCAAGGCCCAACATTGGTTTTACCATTTGCCTCACCACCACCTACCTTTCCCTTGGGAGTAATTAACCCAAGGGTCATCTTTATTATAGCCCCCCCGGGCCAATGCTTGTCTAAGTATTGGTCCAAACCAGAGCCACTTGCGGTGCCGCCCCTAGGCAACTTGGGGAATCGTCGGTTGCCGTATGTAGTGTTCATCCGGTCGTGGCCTGAGACGAGATACGCGCGACTACTATCAGGATGTCAGCACGCCGGGAGGCTTTACTGGTCTTGTTTTACCATTGTCGAAATGTCTTGTAAACCGAGATTCCGAGACTGATCGGGTCTTCCTGGGAGAAGGTCTATTCCTTCGTTGATCGCGAGAGATTGTCATGGGCTACGTTGGGACACCCCTGCAGGGTATAAACTTTCGAGAGCCGTGCCCGCGGTTATGTGGCAGATGGGAATTTGTTAATGTCTGGTTGTAGATAACTTGACACCAGATCCGAATTAAAACGCATCAACCGCGTGTGTAGCCGTGATGGTCTCTTCTCGGCGGAGTCCAGGAAGTGAACACGGTTTCTGGGTTATGTTTGACGTAAGTAGGTGTTTCAGGATCACCTCTTGATCATTGCTAGCTTCAAGACCGTTCCGCTTGTTCTCTTCTCGCTCTTATTTGCGTTGGTTAGCCACCATATCATGCTTAGTCGCTGCTGCAACCTCACCACTTTACCCCTTCCTTTCCCATTAAGCTTTGCTTGTCTTGATACCCATGGTAATGGGATTGCTGAGTCCTCGTGGCTCACAAATTACTACAACAACAGTTGCAGGTACAGGTTATGCGATGATCATGACGCGAGAGCGATGCTTGCTTGCGTTGAGTTTCTTCTTCTACTTCTTCGATCAGGGGATAGGTTCCAGGTCGGCAGCCTGGGCTAGCAGGGTGTATATTGTTTGAATTTTTGTTTATGAATCATCCGTAGTCGGATGCTGTTCTTGTATGATGTATTGTTGTATTCGTGTGACATTGTATGTTTTGTATGTATCCCCATCTATTATGTAATGTTGATGTAATGATATCCACCTTGCAAAAGCGTTCCAATATGCGGGTCTATCCTTGGTGGGACCTTTGAGTTCCTTTTGGATAGGGTCGCATATTGGGCGTGACAAGTTGGTATCAGAGCCTCGACCGAACCTAGGAGCCCCCTTGATTGATCGTGTAGTTTGGCCGTTGTTGAGTCTAGAAGAAAACTATTTTCGGAGTTTAGTTATATCGGAGAGTAGGAATTCTTTTTACTCCTCAGCCCCCTTCGTCGCTCTGGTCAGGAATCTTGACGTAGGTGTTTTGAACTACTTCTCTTCCCGTTCAAATTTTTCTTTAGGATCACGTGGTTAGTTTCGTGAGTTGTCCATCCTCTTTTGTCCGGTGCATTTCTCATCAAGTTGACTCGAGCCTCTTCATCTTTGAGTTCAATCCTCAGTTGTTTTATTTTCCCACCCGCCCTCCCCTTTTTTTTCTCCTCGGAACCGGAGTCCGTAATCGAGTAACTATCCTACTCGTGCGAAGTCTTTGCTTTCTTTCCTCAATGATTTCAACCGGTGTTTTCTCTTCGAGGTATTCATCGGTTTCCCCTTCCAAGTTACCCTTGTTTTCCCGCCCTCCGACCCTCTTCTTACCGTATTTTGAGTCTCTTTCGACCATCTATTTCATTCGTGTGGAGCCTCTTCAGTCTTCCCTCAATTATCTCAACCGGTGAATTCTCGTCTCGTTCGTCATTCTTCATCCCTTTCTTTTTCCGGTGCACTCAATTCAAGTTTTTTTCGGTGTTGTTCATATTCTTTTCCTCGGCTCAAATGTTTTCCCCTTGCTCGTTCGCCTCTCGCCAGTTTATCCTTCCGGAGTGCTCAAGACATCTCAAGAGATTCGTCGGTCTTCGAATTAATTCGAGGTTGTCACCTCATTCAAATATTTCAATTGTTCCGGTGCATCATCTATCTGTTCAACATCCCTTTCCAACGTTGTTTTTCTCTTAGTGGGCCCTAACCCACAGGTCTTTTCCCAGGATCTTACCTGACTCTTATAATTTCCGCGGAGTCGTTCTTAATTCTTTTTAAGTGTGACGTAAGAATGAATTTCATCAGTCACATGCCTTCTCCAAGATCGCTTTCAAATTCTTTTCATCTTTGGTTCAACCCTTCCTCTTTTTCATCCTCCCGGAGTATCTCAGTAATTTTGGTGGTGTTTATCGTCGTCATTCTCAACATTTGAAGACCGAAGAAGAGTTCCTCTTAAATCCTTACCCGTTCTTCCAAAGATGCGTAGTTCAAGCTTGATGCCATCCTCTCTAGCATATTGGTTCTTCTAATTCTTCTCGAGTGCTCTCGATTCTTTGCTTCTTCTTTGAGTTCTTGTTTCACCTCGTCCCTTTTCCCTTCCGTCTCGGTCCTATGATCTCGGGACGAGATCTCTTGTTAGTGGAGGAGTGTTGTAACACCCCGGATTCGATGCGCCAGGTGTCTGCCAGTTATTCGCCGTCGTTGCCATGTCATTTTCTTGCGTGTTGCATTTTATCATGTCATCATGTGCATTTCATCTTGCATACATGTCCGTCTCATGCATCCGAGCCTTTTCCCCGTTGTCGGTTTTGCAATCCGGCACTCCTATGTCATCCAGCGTTCCCCTTTTGTCTTCTGTTGTGAGCGGGTGTTAAACGTTCTCGGAATGGCCCGAGGTTTGCCAAGCGGCCTTGGTATAGCACCGGTAGACCGCCTGTCAAGTTTCGTGCCATTTGGAGGCCGTTTGATACTCCAACAGTTAACCGGGTAACCGTAAAGGCCTCTTTTGTTGCAGCCCAACACCCCTTCCAAAGTGGCCCAAAGCCCAGCAAACTCCCCTGCATGCTCTCGGTCGTTCGATCACGATCGCGTGGCCGAAAACCGCTCCTCATTTGGACTCTCCTAGCTCCCTCTACCTATAAATTTGTGGCCTACCCCGAAAATCCGCAGTCCAAACCCTAGCCCGCTCCCTCTCCGCCGCCGGACACGTCCGCCCCGGCCGGACGCGTCCGCGCCGCCGCGCCCAGCCAACGGGAAGCTGCCACATGGCGCTCCCCGCCGCCAGCCGCCGCCGGCCCGCGCGGCCCGCTCGCCCGCGCCGCCGTCCGCGCCCCCGCCCGTCGCCGCCGCCTCACCGGATGCGCTCCCGCGCCGCCGCGGGCAACCGCCACCGCCTCCCCGCCGCGCCGCCCGGCGCCCTGCCGCCGTCGCCGCGGGCGCGCCGCCCCGCACCTGGCCGCCCGGTCGTGCCGCCCCGGCCTCCTTCGCGCCGCCCCGTCTCCCGCCGCCGACCGCGTCGGCCGCAGCCGCAGCCCGGCCGCGCCGGTGCGCTGGCCTCTCCTCCGGTCAGATCCGGTCGCCTGTCGCCGGATCCGCCCCATCCGGCGCCCCCCGTCCATCTCCTCCGCCAGCGCCGTTCCCCGACGTCGCCGGAGCACATCTCCGGCCATCCTCGATTTCACTGCCACGAAGGTTGACTTTCCCCCCCTCCAAAATTCCACCAAGTCCCGTATATTCATACATAATCATGCCATGTTCATCATGCTGTATCTCTGCATCCGTAGCTCCGTTTTGTGCATGTAATATGTCAAATTGTTCATCTCGACGAGTACTTCATTTCATTCCATTGCATCATTTTCATTTGAGCTCACCTTGATGCCCTAATTGCTGTTGGAAGAGTGCATGTTGATGTTAATCTGCTGAAACTGTTATAACTTGCTCATTTCTCATTTTTGCCATGATTGATGTGTGCACCCTATGAGGATGAGCTCTACATGTGTTTTGATCTATGCTATGCCATCTTTCCAGGGGTGCCAACCATGTATTTTTGTGAGTTGTGTGCTGAGTGCATCGAGCTTGTTAAGTAGGGTAGTTGTTGTTGCTGTTTTCCTGACAGATTCTGTTATATTTTGTTGCTATGTTAACATGCTTCTACTAATCATTCTATGCATAATCTAGAGATGTTCTATAAACATGTTTTGATCGACATTTCTTTCTCTATCCATTCATGCCCTTGGTTGCAATTATAGCCTGCTGTAGCATGTTGTAATCTTGCTCTAAAGTTTGCTAAATGATGTTGCTGTCAACCTGTTAACATTAAGTTCACTAGTTCCCATGTGTTTTGCTAGTGATCCATGCACCCTATGAACTTGCTCTTGCCATGCTTAGCTTCACAAACATGTCTTCTTACTGTTGGTTGCCTTGCCATGCCATGTATTGCTCTGTGGTGAGTGGTTCAAGCTCACGAACATGCCTACTTATTGTTGTTCCTGCCATGTATGAATCTGTAATATAACTTGCCATGTTTACATGGGTGCCATCATATTTTCTGTGCCCTTTTGGCTCATGGTCAGTAAGGGAATGTTGTTCTATGCATTTAGTAGTATCATGCCATGCCTTTGTTTGCCATGATAAGTTCCTGTAACATGTTGTTTGATAGCTCTAAACATTGCAACCTGATGTTATTTCTGCTAAAGTCTGAACTGTTATTATTTGCAATCTTCCCATGTCTTTTTGAGCTTGTTCTAGTCTTTTCTGGAGACACCTCAGTGTTCATGTTTTGTAGTGCTTTACCTGTACTTCATGCCCATGCCTTTTGTTATGATGTTGGGGTGCTGTAACATATTGTTTTGATGCTTGCAAGATGCCTAGTTGCTGTTTTGGACAGATTGTTGTTATGACTTGTATAGAGTGTATGTGTTACACTGTTGCTCCGTTTTGAGTGTGCTCTATATGAAACTTGCTTGATTTTGCATGTAGCTTCATATTATCATGTTGCATCCTTGTTTTGGTGTGTTTGCTTGATGTTTGGGTGCATTTTGCATCAATGCCATGCTTAACTTGTTTTGCTCATATCTTCTAGGCCGTAGCTCCAAATCTCATGAACTTTATATGTAATTTGACTAGAATTTCGTGTAGATCCTCTTGGTGCTCTTTAAATTGCTGTTTAACAACTTCAACTTAATGTTTGTTCAGTTCTGGACCAATTTCGAAATTTGCATATGAGGACTTTCCGGAATTGTTATATGTTGTTCCCGGCCTCATTTAAACTTGCCTTGATGTGTTGTTCTTGTTTGCATCATCTCTTGCCATGAGTAGCTTCATGTAGCTTTGTCATGCATCATGCTTGTTGTGCATCATGCCTTGTCATGTGTGGTGTGTTTACCATGTTGTGTGCTTCTTCTCGATAGTTCCCGTTTCGTTGCGATCGTGAGGATGCGTTCGTCTACGTGTGGTTCGTCTTCGTGGCTTCATCTTCTTCATGGACTCATTCTTCTTCCTTGCGGGATTTTAGGCAAGATGAACGCTACCCTGGATCTCACTACTATCATTGCTATGCTAGTTGCTTTGTTCTATCGCTATGCTGCGCCACCTATTACCTGTTTATCAAGCCATCCCATATTGCCATGAACCTCTAACCTTTGATACCATTCCTAGCAAACCGTTGCTTGGCTATGTTACCGCTTTGCTCAGCCCCTCTTATAGCGTTGCTAGTTGCAGGTGAAGTTGAAGATTTCTCCATGGCGGACAGGGTTTATGTTGGGATATCACAATATCTCTTATATTATTAATGCATCTATATATTTGGTACAGGGTGGAAGGCTCGGCCTTATGCCTAGTGTTTTGTTCCACTCTTGCCGCCCTAGTTTCCTTCATACCGGTGTTATGTTCCCGGATTTTACATTCCTAACGCGGTCGGGTGATTTATGGGACCCCCCTGACAGTTCGCTTTGAATAAAACTCCTCCAGCAAGGCCCAACATTGGTTTTACCATTTGCCTCACCACCACCTACCTTTCCCTTGGGAGTAATTAACCCAAGGGTCATCTTTATTATAGCCCCCCCGGGCCAATGCTTGTCTAAGTGTTGGTCCAAACCAGAGCCACTTGCGGTGCCGCCCCTAGGCAACTTGGGGTATCGTCGGTTGCCGTACGTAGTGTTCATCCGGTCGTGGCCTGAGATGAGATACGCGCGACTACTATCAGGATGTCGGCACGCCGGGAGGCTTTGCTGGTCTTGTTTTACCATTATCGAAATGTCTTGTAAACCGGGATTCCGAGACTGATCGGGTCTTCCTGGGAGGAGGTCTATTCCTTCGTTGATCACGAGAGCTTGTCATGGGCTAAGTTGGGACACCCCTGCAGGGTATAAACTTTCGAGAGCCGTGCCCACGGTTATGTGGTAGATGGGAATTTGTTAGTGTCCGGTTGTAGATAACTTGACACCAGATCCGAATTAAAACGCATCAACCGCGTGTGTAGCCGTGATGGTCTCTTCTCGGCGGAGTCCGGGAAGTGAACACGGTTTCTGGGTTATGTTTGACGTAAGTAGGTGTTTCAGGATCACCTCTTGATCATTGCTAGCTTCACGACCATTCCGCTTGTTCTCTTCTCACTCTTATTTGCGTTGGTTAGCCACCATATCATGCTTAGTCGCTGCTGCAACCTCACCACTTTACCCCTTCCTTTCCGATTAAGCTTTGCTCGTCTTGATACCCATGGTAATGGGATTGCTGAGTCCTTGTGGCTCACAAATTACTACAACAACAGTTGCAGGTACAGGTTATGTGATGATCATGACGCGAGAGCGATGCTTGCTTGCGTTGAGTTTCTTCTTCTACTTCTTAGATCAGGGGATAGGTTCCAGGTCGGCAGCATGGGCTAGCAGGGTGGATATTGTTTGAGTTTCTGTTTATGAATCATCCGTAGTCGGATGTTGTTCTTGTATGATGTATTGTTGTATTCGTGTGACATTGTATGTTTTGTATGTATCCCCATCTATTATGTAATGTTGATGTAATGATATCCACCTTGCAAAAGCGTTCCAATATGCGGGTCTATCCTTGGTGGGACCTTCGAGTTCCTTTTGGATAGGGTCGCATATTGGGCGTGACAATCACACATAAGCCTCCTTATATCTTCCTCAAAACAGCCACCATGCCTACCTATTATGGCATTTCCATAACCATTCCGAGATATATTGCCATGCAACTTCCATCATCATCATATACATGACTTGAGCATCCATTGCCATATTGCTTTGCATGATCGTAAGATAGCTAGCATGATGTTTTCATGGCTTGTCCGTTTTTTGTTATCTTTGCTACGCTAGATCATTGCACATCCCGGTACACCACCGGAGGCATTCATATAGAGTCATATTTAGTATCGGGTTGTAATATCGAGTTGTAAGTAAATAAAAGTGTGATGATCATCATTATTAGAGCATTTTCTTAGTGAGGAGAGGATGATGGAGACTATGATACCCCCACAAGTCGGGATGAGACTCCAGACTTTGTGAAAAATAAAAGAGGCCAAAGAAGCCCAAATAAAAAAAGAGGCCAGAGAAGCTCACCAAAAATTGAGAGAAAAAGAGAGAAGGGGCAATGTTACTATCCTTTTACCACCCTTGTGCTTCAAAATAGCACCATGTCTTCATATAAAGAGTCTCCTATATTGTCACTTTCATATACTAGTGGGAATTTTCATTATAGAACTTGGCTTGTATATTCCGATGATGGGCTTCCTCAAATGCCCAAGGTCTTCAAGAGTAAGCAAGTTGGATGCACACCCACTTAGTTTCAGTTTGAGCTTTCATACACTTATAGCTCCAGTGCATCCGTTGCATGGCAATCCCTACTCCTCGCATTGACATTGATTGATGGGCATCTCCATAGCCCGTTGATTAGCCGCGTCGATGTGAGACTTTCTACCTTTTTGCCTTCTCCACATAAACCTCCACCATCATATTCTATTCCACATATAGTGCTATATCCATGGAATTCGCTCATGTATTGCATGAGGGTTGAAAAAGCTGAAGCGCGTTAAAAAGTATGAACTAATTGCTTGGATGACACTGGGATGAGCATGAGGGGTACCTTGTGTTAAGAAAAGGGAGCATAAAAGACTATATGATTTTGTAGGGATAACGTTCTGAAGCATTAATATTTTGAAAGACATGATTGTTTGTTGGGATGCCCGAGTATTAAATTCTTTTATGTCAAATGATAGACTTTTGCTTTGAATCAATCATGTCTTAATATTCATGCCATGAATAGATTACATGATCAAGATTATGCTAGGTAGAATTCCACATCAAAAATTAATTTTTTATCATTTACCTACTCGAGGACGAGCAGGAATTAAGCTTAGGGATGCTGATACGTCTCCATCGTATCTATAATTTTTGATTGTTCCATGCCAACATTATACAACTTAAATATACTTTTGGCAACTTTTTATACTATTTTTGGGACTAACACATTGATCCAGTGCCCCGTGCCAGTTCCTGTTTTTTTTGCATGTTTTACGGAAACCCATATCAAACTGAGTCCAAACGGGATAAAAACGGACGGAGAATATTTTTGGAATATTTATGATTTTTGGGGGGAAGAATCAACACGCGCGATGCTCGAGGGGCCCACGAAGCAGGGGGAGTGCCCCAGGGGGGTGGGCGCAGCCCTGACCCTCGTGGGCACGTCGTAAGGCGGTTGCTGCTCTTCTTTTGCCGCATGAAAGCTAATTTCGGGAAAAAAATTGTGTTGAAGGTTTCAATCCAATCGGAGTTACGGATCTCTAGGAATATAAGAAACGGTGAAAGGGCAGAATCAGGGAACGCAGAAACAGAGAGAGACAGAGAGATATATCCAATCCTTGAGGGGCTCTCACCCCTCCCACACCATGGAGACCATGGACCAGAGGGGAAACCCTTCTCTGATCTAGGGAGAAGGTCAAGTAAGAAGAAGAAGAAGAAGGGGGGCTCTCTCCCCCTCTCCCCGGTGGCGCCGGAACACCGCCGGGGCCACCATCATCACCGCGATCTACACCAACACCTCCATCATCTTCACCAACATCTCCATCACCTTCCCCCATCTATCTACAATGGTCCACTCTCCCGCAACCCATTGTACCCTCTCCTTGAACATGGTGCTTTATGCTTCATATTATTATCCAATGATGTGTTGCCATCCTATGATGTCTGAGTAGATTTTCGTTGTCCCATCACTAATTGATGAATTGTTATGATTGGTTTAATTTGCTTGTGGTTATGTTGTTGTCCTTTGGTGCCCATCATATGAGCGTGCGCGTGGATCACACCATAGGGTGAGTTGTATGTTGATAGGACTATGTATTGGAGGGCAAGAGTGATAGAAGCTTCAACCTAGCATAGAAATTGATGCATACGGGATTGAAGGGGGACCAATATATCTTAATGCTATGGTTGGGTTTTACCTTAATGAATGTTAGTAGTTGCGGATGCTTTCTAATAGTTCCAATCATAAGTGCATAATATTCCAAGTCAGGGATGACATGCTAGCAGTGGCCTCTCCCACATAAAACTTGCTATTGGTCTAGTAAAGTAGTCAATATCTTAGGGACAATTTCACAACTCCTACCACCACTTTCCACACTCAATATACTAACTTTATTGCTTCTTTACCTAAACAGCCCCTAGCTTTTATTTACGTGCTCTTCATATTCTTGCAAACTTATACAACAACGCCTACAAAGTACTTCGAGTTTCATACTTGCTTTAGGTAAAGCGAACGTTAAGCGTGCATAGAGTTGTATCGGTGGTCGATAGAACTTGAGTGAATATTTGTTCTGCCTTTAGCTCCTCATTGGGTTTGACACTCTTACTTATCGGAAGAGGCTACAATTGATCCCCTATACTTGCGGGTTATCAAGACCTTTTTCTGGCGCCGTTGCCGGGGAGTTATAGCGTGGGGTGAATATTCTCGTGTGTGCTTCTTTTCTTTATCACTAAGAAGACTTCATTTGCTATTCTAAGTTGTTCTCTCTCTTTAATTATGGATATGGAACATGAAATACAAAAAAAATTAGGTGTACTTGCTACTCATGGAGATGGGGAACCTCCTAAAACCCTCGATGCTGGTTATGTGAAAAATATTATGTACTACTTTAATAATCCTGAGAAAACCCCATTCAATTATGTAATGGGAGACACGTTGGATCAACATGAATACTTTAGGGATTATCGCTTGACTCAAAAAGGGAAATTATTATGGGATCAAATTCATATGTTGCATTGGTATGCTCGGGAACTATGCTTGAGATATGATTATACTTGTTGCTCTAGGATGAAGGCTCCACACCTTCCCTTTTCATGCAAATTTAATGATGTTAAAACCTTGGCTTCTTATGCTAATGGTATATATGATTACTATGACGTGAAACAAATAGAAGAATTCGTTGCTTTTCTAGGTGCTTATGAAATTGAATCTTTGTTTAAAGAGTGTCAAAATCTTGATGATGCTGTTTACAGACGTGAATTTTTTTTCTATACTTAAATATTGCTATGAGAATTATGATATTCCTACCACCGCTTTTTAACACTCGCTATACTAACTTTATTGCTTCTTTACCTAAACAGCCCCTAGCTTTTATTTACATGCTCTTTATATTCTTGCAAACTTATCCAACAACGCCAACAAAGTACTTCTAGTTTCATACTTGTTTTAGGTAAAGCGAACGTTAAGCGTGTGCAGAGTTGTATCGGTGGTCGCTAGAACTTGAGGGAATATTTGTTCTGCCCTTAGCTCCTCATTGGGTTTGACACTCTTACTTATCGAAAGAGGCTATAATTGACCCCCTATACTTGTGGATTATCACCCCTCAAAGAGTTACCAGCAGTCGTAGTACAGGATCCCCTGTACTCAGACATGTTATGCTTCTGTTGCTTGTATGCTCTGTATGTTGGGTCATGTGACCCATTTCTGTAATATCTGGCTCCTCGGATCCTGAATAAATACATTGAGTTGTAGAGTTTTTTTGTGATGCCATGTTGTATTTGCACATATCGAGCATATTGCGTGTATGATTTGAAATGCTTGGTATGTGTGGCATCCAACAACCTAGTTGTTTATTCTTGTTAGCCTCTCTTATGGGGAAATGTCTCCTAGTGCTTCCACTAATCCATGGTAGCTTGCTACTGCTCCGGAACACTTAGGCTGGCCAACATGTGTCCTTCTTCATTCCTGTGTCTGTCCCTTCGGGCAAATGTCACGCGTTGTTCCTTTAAGTCCTTGTAGCTTGCTACGACTTGGGTTCGTACGTTGATGACCGACACGTTCGTTGCTGGGTCATGTATGCCTGTCCCTGTAAGTTAGTGCCACTTTGGGTTTACGACTAGTCATGTCGGCTCGGGTTCTCTATCATATGGATGCTAGCGACACTATAATATACATGAGCCAAAAGGCGCAAACGGTCCCGGGCCAGGTAAGGTGGCACCCGTGAGAATACCGTGCGTGAGTCCGCAAAGTGATATGATGTGTTACATGCTAGATCGGTGTGACATAGGATCGGGGTCCTGACAGATACAATGGTGGCGATAGCGTTCGGGATGGAGCAAATCAAGCGGAGCGGCTCAACCAGGAAGAAAATGAGGGGGCCAGGGTTCCTGGGGCGTCGAGTGTGTCCTAATATGCGCTATGGATGCGGTGGATAGCCGCCATGTGGCCATCCGCTGCGCGGACACACGCGCTGCCTCCAGCGCATCCTCGACGAACAGGGGAAGGAGACGACAATGACCCTGGGCTGGGCTAGCACTATTGGCAGTAGGCCTAAGTTCACAGTAGAGTAGGGCTTTTCTCTTTTATTTACTGTTTTCAATTATTAGCTTCTGTTTTGAATTAGTTTCAACTATGAAATGAATTTTGTTGAGCATGTACTTTTGCACATAATTGCGATGCAATACCTAGGGGTTGCTCAAACAGTTTAAATTTATTTTGAAATGTTAAAAAGATTTTTTAAAGGCTCTTTCATTTGCTGCTGGTACACTTATTAATTTCCTAGGAATTAATTCGGGGGGGTGTTCAAATAATGTTGGTTTCAACAAAACATTGATCAGGGGGATTTATAGAATAAAACAAACATTTTAGTTCCATTGTTTGAAGAAATAATTTATTTAAATTTATTTTAGAATTTGAATTTGACTTAGTCAAACCTGATGACATGGCACCATTAGCGGGTGATTACTGTAACGTGATTATCCGGGCGTTACAAATCTCCTCCACTACAAGAAATCTTGTCCCGATATTTAAGAGGTGGAGTAAGGGGGAAAGTTCTGGTTACGAACTTCTAACGGATCTTCTTGGTCTTGGTTTCTCTTCCCAAAGTTGTTGATCCTGTTCATTGACGTCTTTATTTCTCTGCTCTAGGTCATCATAATGAAGTCATCATCCTTACTTAAGGGTCTTCATCATACTTACGATTGGTTAAGGGGCAGCTCGGCAACGATAGATTGCTATAAGGGTAATCATCTGGGTTTAACCCACGAATGAACATATGAGTATATCTCGAGTTGGAACTCAGGAATACATTGAGAGAAATAAAAATAGGCATGAGAATTTTCAAGCGGTAGGTAAACATTCGATGCCTGAAATAGAGGGTGAGAGGGGTTCAGAGCAATGGAAATAAGTATTGCGTCTGACACTGGAATAGAATAAGTGAGGGAAGGTGGCTCGTAAAATACATATGAAGCCTAGTGCAAAGAACACTTCAGAACCAAGGTTGTATATGAGAGTCAGGTTTCGATCATGTGGAACTGTGGGTTATGGGTGCACAATGTGGGTTAGAAGTAGGAAGGGCGCTAACCTCTTTCATGATCATGAAAGCAACGCATGTCAGTGGATAGCCTGTTAGTTATGTTGGCAACAATGTTGGTACCAAGGGCGAGGGATGAAGAGAACCATTTTCCTGCTTGTTGAAACGAGGCGAACCAAGAGGCAAAATTCTCGTCCACCGGCTGTTACCGGAATGTCATCAACAATATTAACAAGGTTATACTTGATATGGTTTTACACCGAGGTGTTTACCTAAGCAAGGAATGACCTCTGCTCAAATAAGATAGATTATGAGAAAGGTTGAACAAAACAATGGAAAGGAAAATTATGATTAATTCAATCAGAACAATGGAAAGAAAATGTGTTTAAACACAAATATCACGAGTATATCCTTCCCATGGAAAAGCAGAGGATGATATCCATGAACGGATAGTAAGTAGATTACCATTTAGGTAAAGGGGAGAGGAAATTCATGATGTTACCCATACAATAGTGTTTGGACAAGTGATCAAGAAACATTTAGCATTGCGCCTCCAATGTTCTTAATGATGTTCAAGTAACACAATCATACTTTTGGATAACATTGACATGGTCATTAGGTAAAGGCCAGACTTCAGAAACACAAGGTTCCATCGGGAATTTTTAGAACATCTCATAAATTTTACCAGGAAAAAGATGAGGATGTGGCCGATGAGTTTAGCAACAATCCATCGATATTTCACAAAGGATGTATTTCCAAAATTTATATGAACTAGTTTGTTTTTGGGGGGAAGACAAGAATGTTGTCGATGATAACAATAATCATCGAGGTGCAAGGATGGTATTTCTCACCATGAATTCGACTGATATCTTAGAAGAGCTAAGAATATTGATGATGATCACGACATAATTTTCGAGAGATTTCATGAAGATGTAATCGATCGGCGATGACATCAAGTCAAATGAATGATGAAGCAAAAGGTTATTGGAACCACGGGTACGATACAAACTTGAAATCAAGCCTTTTGTTCAAGGCGAGATACGCGTTCGTTAGTTTGATAATTTGATATATGGGTGGAACGATGCTTGGGTGTTGTACTTCCTTGGACAAGCCACCCACTCATTGTTATCCCCTCTCCAGGCATCCGCAACTACGAAAGAAGAATTAAGATAAATATAACCATAGCATGAAACATGTGGATCCAAATCAACCCCTTACGAAGCATCACATAAACTAGGGTTTAAGCTTCTGTCACTCTAGCAACCCATCATCTACTTATTACATCCCAATGCCTTCCCCTAGGCCCAAATCATGGTGAAGTTTCATGTAGTCGACGTTCACATAACCCCACTAGAGGAAAGACAACATACATCTCATCAAAATATCGAACGAATACAAAATTCATATGATTACTTATAACAAGACTTCTCCCATGTCCTCAGGAACAAACATAACTACTCACAAAACATATTCATGATCATAATTAGAGGAGTATTAATTATCATTAATGATATGAACATATGATCTTCCATTGGATAAACCAAGTAGCATCAACTACAAGGAGTAATCAACACTACTTGCCACCCATAGGTACAAATATGAGGTTTTGAGATAGAGATCGGATACAAGAGATGAACTAGGGTTTGAGAGGAGATGGTATTGGTGAAGATGTTGTTGGAGATTGACCCCCTCTCGATGAGAGGATCGTTGGTGATGACGATGGCTTCGATTTGCCCCTCTCAGAGGGAAGTTTCCTCGGCAGAACAGCTCCGCCGGAGCCCTCGATTGGTTCTGCCTAGTTTCCACCTTGAGACGGTGACGCTTCGTCCTGACATCTTTCCTCTGAGTTTTTCCAGGTCAAAACACAACATAGAGCACAAGATGGGCATCGGGGGCTTGCCAGGTGGCCCACAAGGTAGGTGGGCGTGCCCAGGAGGATAGGGCACGCCCTGCACCCTTGTGGATTGCAGGTGGCTCCCTTTGGTTCTTTCTTGAAGGATCTTACTCGGTCCATAGGTAGGTATGGTGTACTCTCATGGAAAAAACTGGGTTTAAGGGATGTTTGGATGCACAAGTAGTATCGCTAGTTGGTGCAAAGAATTTGGCTAGCATAAGAAGGAAAAATAAGCTCAACATGTTGGAGGACCCATTATGTTGTCTTCCTTGTCCAGCATCAACTTTTTAGCATGTCATATTTTAATGAGTGTTCACAATTACAAAAGATGTCCAAGATAGTATATTTATATGTGAAAACCTCTCTTTCTTTATTACTTCCTATTAATTGTAACAATGACCAAAACTATGTTTGTCAACTCTCAACAATTTTTATTCATCATACTCTTTATATGTGTAGTCATTACTCTCCATAAGATCAATATACGGTCTTTTTTATTTCTTTTTTATTCCTTCTCTTATTTTTATTCCCTCAAGACCATAGCAAGAAATCAAAGCCCTCAACTCAAAACTACTCTTTATTATATAGCTCACGGACTCAACTACATAAATAGATCTCGAAACAAAACTCAAAGCTAGATCATACTAAAACTTTATTCTACTAGATCAACATATAACCGAAAGTATCGAACTAAGAAAAGCAATAAAGGTAAAGGTGTGATGGTGATACGATACCGGGGCACCTCCCCCAAGCTTGGCAGTTGCCAAGGGGAGTGCCCATACCCATGTATTTATGTCTCTTTCTTCGGAGGTGGTGATGATGGTGCTGTTGATGTAGTAGGCTTGTCATCCATCTTCCAAGGTATAGGCTCACCATCATAGAAAGATGAACGAGTCTCCGGGATCCTCAAATCTGCAACCAAACTCATCCTCTTAAATCGGTATTCATACTCACAGTTTTGGTTTGGCAGTTAATAGATCTGGGCTTGGAGATGCTCGATTTTCTCATGAAGCTTGAAGATGGCCTCCCCGATGTTCTTGGCATCCAACATGTGATTGTTGGTGAACTCCGCGATCATCAAGTGATTGGTGTTGAGTCCACGCTCCACCATCCCTTGACACTTAAGAACTTGCTGCTCCATTTCTTTGAGTCTTGTCCCCATGCTTCCGGTCTTCTTTGACCCCTCAACATTGCAGATGTGCAGCACCGCCCTCACGCATCTCAATGTTTTGAGGGTGTCGCAGCACCTTCTCAAGGTAGGGGTTGATGACCTTCTCGAAAAACTTGTCTTTGGGGGCAGTTGGAGATGTCATGGCGATCAAGATTTGCCATAAAAACATCTCAAAACAAGAACAGAGGATTTTTTCGTGGTACGGTGGTCAAAACCTTCGAGAGATTATACAATGAGATTTTACTGACCAAAAGAAGTATTGTGCAAGAAAATGGAGTCCGCGGGGCACACGAGGTGGCCACAAGGCAGGGGGCATGCCCAGCGGTAGGGCGCGCCCTCCAGCCTTTTGGTCTCCTCGTGTCTCTTTCGGACTACTTTTAATTTTCCTAATTTTACAAATATTCCAAGACGGAGAAAAATTGCTATTAGAACAGTTTTGGAGTCGGTTTACTTACCGTACCACATACCTATTCCTTTTCGGAGCGTGGGACATTCTGGAAAGTATCCCTATGTACTCCTCTGGTGTTATGGTATTAATTATATAGGTCTCAACATTTATGGGAGTACCTGAGATATAATTTTTGATTCTTTGTCACATCCTGATTTTTGGCCTTTCTTTTTCTTTTGATTTTCTGAGTATTTTGCTTGAGTTTTTATTTTACGTGGCTATGTGGTCTGGAAACTGAAGAAGATGACCTCTTCTTTATTTCCAGAGTGTCTTGTCATCCCCAAATCTATCCAAGACCCTATCATTTTCATCCTAGCCCAAATCCCAATATTCTTTTTATTGGGAATATTCCTTTTCTATTAAAGGAATAACCCAATTTGCCCTAGGTTGTGAAGCAACCTATATTTCCATCACTCCTAAAATTTCCAAATAATTATCATAAATTTTTTGGGTCATATCTTCACCAAATATGGAAAAACTTTTTATTGCCATATTCAAAAATAATCCTCCAATAATTCCTTTCCTATTTTCCCTAAATGGCACATTGTGAAGCAAGTGCTATTTATCTTTGCTCATTTGACTCCAAACTTTTTGGACATCTTTTCCTGTCCAAATAATTGCTCTGTGCCAAAATTCAACTTCATTTGCCTAGGCAAGCTTCCTCAGTGATTTTTCAAAGTTCCTATCTGAGGGAAGCCTTTGTGAAGCAAGTACTAGCTAGGGTTATCCAAATGAGGTTAAATTTTGAACACTACTTCAGGCGATCATATCATAACCCTCCTCCAAATTTCAGCTCCATCCAATCATCAATATGAGCATATGATCAAATCTTTGCTACTGGCAACATTTTCAGGTTGTGAAGCAAGTATAATTTATATTGTTTCATTAATTCTAAAAATTTACCGTCATGCCCCTATCCATATAACATCTCTCCACCAAATTTGGGATCATTTCATTAAGACATTTTCCCTCCAAAACTGTTGCAATTTTCTTGTCAGTGGGGATGTTTGTGAAGAAAGTACCATTTTTGCATGTCCATTTGGTATGAAACTTTTAAGCATCTTCATATGGCCAAATAACCCCGCCTTTCCAAATTTCAGCTCATGTGGCTTCTTCATTTGAGTGCATCATCATAATCCATTTTCTGGACCAAATTATGTAGTTGTAAAGCAACTATATTAAATACTTGTCCAAATCCATCAAAACTTCACAGGACTATAGTCCTTCCTAACTTAGACCTCCCTGACATCTTATTTGCATCTTAACCTCACTAGGTTTATCACATCAGTGTGGTCAAGATTGCTATAGCAAACTTTAGAGCTTAGATCCAACCCAACCATAGTGACATTTCTTTCTCTATCACCTCAGTTGCAATCTACCCCGGAGGGACTACACCCTAGACATCATTTGGCCGACCGTGTGGCATTGTATGCACTAGTGCACATGGTGACCACCGACTTGACATGCAGTGCACGTGTACATGACGTCGTTTGTGCTTCGACCTCTCCTCCTCTCATCATCTTCGCGCACGTGACCCTGTCTAGCGTCTTCCCCTTGTCGTCGTCCTTCACCCTGGACCCCCCCTCCGCAGCTTCCTCCTCGACGCTCGCCTTCGCGCGCCCATGGGCAAACAATGGCCTTTCGGCTCTGTTCGCACCTCGGTCGCTTCCTCCCTATGCTCCTCGACCTCTTCTTCCACGTGGGCCTCCCATGTTCCCCTCCCGTCGCCTTCTTGCTTGTGCGCCCATGCGTCCGCGGCTCTGATGACGTGTCCTGCGCCCGAGCTCAACCACCCGCATCGCCCCGGCTATATAAGCCCCTCCCCGCGGCCCCTGAGCATCTCATTGACCTCCCCACTCTCCCAGAAACCTCCCTAACCGCTCCAACAAGCTCAAGGAGCTCCGCAGGCTACCCATTGCTGCCATGGCCGCTTCGGTCCTCCGCCTAAATTCAGTCACAGCCGAGCCCCTCTCTCCCACATTTCTTCCCGAGTGAAACCCACAAGCTCCGGTGGAGCCCTCCCCTTCCTCTCATTCATCTTCCCCTCCATCTTCAGCGAGCGTGCGGTACCCCTGGCGACGCGGCTCCCTTCCCCAAGCTCACCAGTGGGCTGGGCATCGAAAACGGTGGCTAGAGCAACCGGTAGTCACCGTCGGACTCCTTTGTCTCCTTGTCCAGCCGCAGGATTGGGAGGTAGAAGAAGACGACCCAGGAGGGAGTCCAGAGAGAGAGAGGCAGGCCCCACATGTCAGCCACCCAGGAACCGGCCCCGCCACTGCTGACTGGGATAAGCGTACACGGTTTTCTAGAAATACGCTTTCCTGTTGAGTAAGTGTACTTCTCTGCTTCTTCAGTGAACTTTATGCTTCCTCTACTTCAAAGACGTATTTCTGAGAATGCTTTTTCTCTTTTTTTCAGCCACCGGCCGAATCCTCTAGTTTGTGAACGTTCACCCGTTAGCAACAGAAAAGCATATTCTTTGATTTGTTTTTCTGCTAACGAAAGAACGGCCGTAACTTCTCAACCGTAGCTCTGAAACAGGTGATTGCGACGCCCACGTCTTCACCTCGTTGAGCATGCTCTGTTCACATCATTTTCACTATGGTTTGACATACTAGAAATGACCCTATTGCCCTTGCCCCTAATCAGCCCCCTCGGAGGGACAATCTTCTCCGGCAAATATTTCTGCGGCTTCACCGCACTTCTTCCCAGAGCTTTCTTCATCCCCAGGAAAGCCACAACACCCACTTGCATGATGGCCATGTAGTAGCCATGGTTTTTAACTTGAACATTTAATAACTTTCCGTTTGTTTATCTGCAACTTCTATTGTTGTTTCGGTAAGGCTTGTAGATATGTGTTCACTTTCGTTCTATGTTTTGATGCATATGGTTACCATGTATTCTTGCTAGTATCACTTTCGTATGACATGCTTGATATGCTCTTGTATGGTATTTCTTGTTGATGCTAGTGGTCATGCTATATTTTTGAGTAGTGGATGCTTGTGATGTTCATGTTAGTTAGTATGCCATGCTTAGTCGGATATATGATTTATTGTTGCTGATATGTTAAGAAGTGATGTTGCACATCCATGCTTGCGTTGATATCATGGTCATCCATTGTAGTTGCATCATGTAATTTTAATATGGCTCCGCTTATTGCATTCAAGTTTAAGCGGATAATAATGAACTTGAACAACTATTGGCTGAGTCATCATGCCACCAAATCGAGCTGACCAGTGCAACCACACTTGCCTTATGGGGGGGAGTCCTAATTGGGTTTATTGACATGCCTCTCACCGGTGCCTCCAAAGAGGGAAGGTTATGGGCGCACGCTACCCTGATCAGGTAGGCGGACATTCTTGTGTGCCCATTGTAGTTGTTGTTGTATGGATTCTTGTCCCAGTTTGGGACCGTTTATTGTTTTGCCACGACGGTGGCCATTGGGTGTCATTGGTTGACACGGGGCCACCCAGGACTTAGCCCAGAGGGGAGTTGGTCAGAGTGGCCGGAAGAGTGTCATGGGAAATAGAGCGGTTTGTCGGAACGCCGTTGGTCCACCCGAATGGGAGTGCGAGGCCATGGGTTCTGTGGTGTGGGTACAGTGTGCTAACCTCTGCTGAGTATGTATTAAATCTATCGATAGCCGCACCAGCGGATAAGGGCCCTGTTCGTAGTCGGTCACACTATGAGTCAACAATAATAACAATGATGTGCTTAATAACAACCCCGGTTCGATGATCAAATAAGTTGGTAATGTGATTGTGAGAGGATCACCGTGGTATCGTGGATACCGAAGTTGGTTATGTGATCGTGAGAGGATCACCATGGTATCATGGATACCGAAGTTGGTTATGTGTTTTCTCTCTTTTCAGCCGCCGGAGGAATCCTCTAGTTTGTGAATGTTCACCCGGTAGCAACAGAAAAGCATATTCTTTTATTTGTTTTTCTACTAATGAACGAATAGCCGTAACTTTTCTACCGTAGCTCCGAATCAGGTGCTTCCAATGCCCACGTCTTCATCTCATCGAGCCAGTTCTGTTCACATAATTTTCACTATGGTTCATACTAGAAATGACCTTATTGCCCTTTCCACTAATCAGCCCCCTTCGAGAGAGAATCTTTTTTGGCGAATTTTTCCGCGGCTTCACCGCACTCCTTCCCAGAGATTTCTTCATCCCTAGGAAAGCCACAACACACACTGGTCATGCAGTAGCCATGGTTTTCAACTTGAACATTTAATAACTATATGTTTGTTTCTCTGCGACTGCTATTGTTGTTTCGATAATGCTTATAGATCTGTATTCACTTTCGTGCTATGTTTTGATGCATCTGGTTACCATGTGTTCTTGCTAGTATCACTTTCTTATGACATGCTTGATATTCTCTTGCATGGTATTTCTTGTTGATGCTAGTGGTCATGCTATATTTCTGAGTAGTGGATGCTTGTGATGTTAATGCTAGTCAGTATGCCATGCTCAGTCGGATATATGATTTATTGCTATTGATATGTTAAGAAGTGATGTTGCACATCCATGCTTATGTTGATATCATGCTCATGCATTGTAGTTGCATCATGTTATTTTAATATGGTTCAGCTTATTGCATTCAAGTTTAACCGGATAATAATGAACTTGAACAATTGTTGGCTGAGTCATGGTGCCACCAAATCGAGCTACCCAGTGCAACCACACTTGCCTTATAGGGGGTCCTAACTAGGTCTATTGACATGCCTCTAGCCGGTGCCTCGAAATAGGGAAGGTTACGGGCGCGTGCTACCCTGATCACGTAGGCGGGCATGAACCTTGTGTGCTCGTTGTTGTTGTTGTTGTTGTTGTATGGATCAGTAACCCCGTTTGGGACCATTTATTGTTTTGCCACGACTGTGGCCGTTGGGTGTCATTGGTTGACTCGGGGCCACCCAGGACTTAGCCTATAGGGGATTTGGTCGGAGTGGCCAGGCGAGTGTCATGGGCAATAGAGCAGTTTTGTCGGAAAGCTATTGGTCCACCCGAATGGGAGTGCGAGGTCATGGGTTCTTTGGTGTGGGTACAATGTGCTAACCTTTGCAGAGTGGGTGTTAAATCTATCGATAGCCACGCCCACGGATAAGGCCCAGTTCGTAGTCGGTCACACAATGAGTCAACAGTAATAATAATGATGTGCTTAATAGCAACCCCGGTTCGATGATGAAATAAGTTGGTTATGTGATCGTGAGAGGATCACCGTGGTATCATGGATACCGAAGTTGGTTATGTGATCATGAGAGGATCACCATGGTATCGTGGATACCAAAGTTGGTTATGTGATCATGAGAGGATCACCGTGGTATCGAGGATACCGAGTTGTTAGATATTTGTGGTGTTATGCAAGAGTCACGGGTAAAGGTCAAGCTTCTTGTGGTCATGTAATGATTACTACGGTATTGTTTATACCAAGCTTGATTTGATCCTGAGATGATTGTGTAATGTCCGTGATGGTAATCTTGTGCATGTGATGGTTACGAGGTAACCCCGAGTAGAGTAATTTGGTGCATGATAGCGTCATCATGCTAGTATCATCATGTTCATATGTGCATGCCATGCTTGTATTGTTCTAGCTATATCATCATTGCTAAGTTACTTGTAATTGTCATGCCTTTGTTTGTCTTGATTGCTTTTGGTTGCTATGAGCTTGCAAGTATATTCAATGTACTGACCTGGCGTGTGATGCCAGTTTAAAAGTCATGCTAGATTTGATTGTTTATTGCCCCGGATTCATTTGTTTGCAAGATAGGATAAGCGTTCCAGCCAGAGTCCCTGCAGAGTGGAGTGCATCACCGTTGTCGCTGTTACGCTGCTAGTAGTCATTCCGCTGCTTCGTGTTGTTCTGCTGCTTGCATAGAGCTACTGTGGTAGGCGTAGTGTCGCCGTGCCGATGTAATCCCCTTGTACCCATAGAGACTGTAATAAAGAGCTTATTTGTTCTATCATAAGCAGTGTCGTATGCAAGAAGACTTAGCCTCGATCTCTGGGCTGGAATACGGGGCATTCCGGTTTCTCTGAGCCGGGGTGCCACATTCTTTGATCGTTTACCACCTTCAGATTTGTGCCTTCGGCGTTGTTGATTTTGATGGCACCGGAACGATAGACCTCCTCAATAATGTAAGGACCTTCCCATTTAGAGAGAAATTTTCCTGCAAAAAAATCTTAAACGAGAGTTTTATAGCAAAACATGATCACCTACATTAAACTCATGCTTTCTTATACTTTTTTCATGCCATCTTTAACTTTTTCTTTAAACAACTTGGCATTCTCATAGGTTTGGGTTCTCCATTCATCAAGTGAGCTAATGTGAAATAATCTCTTCTCACCGGCAAGTTTGAAATCATAGTTGAGCTCTTTGATTGCCCAATAAGCTTTATGTTCTAGTTCAAGAGGTAAGTGAAAAGCCTTTCCATACACCATTTTATATGGAGACATACCCATAGGGTTTTTATAAGCAGTTCTATAAGCCCATAATGGATCATCAAGTTTCTTAGACCAATTCTTTATAGATCTATTAACAGTCTTCTGCAAAATCAATTTAATCTCTCTATTGCTCAATTCTACTTCACCACAAGACAGAGGATGGTATGGAGATGAAATTCTATGGTTAACACCCTATTTAGCAAGCAATTTACGGAAAGCACCACGAATAAAATGTGAACCACCACCAGTCATTAAATATCTAGGGACTCAAAACCTCAGAAAATAACTTCTTTAAGCATCTGAATAGAAGTGTTTTGATCAACACTACTAGTTGGAATAGCTTCTACCCACTTAGTAACAATCAACAGCAACTAAAATATGTGTATACCCATTGGAGGAAGGAAAAGGTCCCATATAATCAAAGCCCCAAACATCAAATGGTTCAATAACAAGTGAATAATTCATAGGCATTTCCTGATGTCTACTAATATTGCCAATTATTTGACATTCATCACAATAGAAGACAAACTTATGAGCATCCTTGAAGTGGGTAGGCCAATCAAAACCTGATTGCAATACAATGTGTGCAGTTCTATCTCTAGCATGGTGTCCTCCATAAGACTCGGAGTGGCACTTGCGTAGGATCTGTTCCTGTTCATGCTCTGGTACACAACGTCTGATAACACCATCTAATCCTTCTTTATAAAGGTTTGAGTCAACCCAAAAGTAATGTCTTAAATCATAGAAAAACTTTTTCTTTTGTTGATATGTGAAACTAGGTGGTATAAATTTAGCAACAACGTAATTAGCATAATCAGCATAACATGGATTATTACGAGAAGCATTTATGATAGCGAATTGTTCATCAGGAAAACTATCATCAGTAGGTAGTGGGTCATCAAGAATATTTTCTAACCTAGACAAGTTGTCTGCAACAGGGTTCTCAGCTCCCTTTCTATCAGTAATATGCAAATCAAATTCTTGCACCAAAAGAACCCATCTAATAAGTCTAGGTTTATCATCTTTCTTTTCCATAAGATATTTAATAACAGCATGATCAGTGTAAATAGTTACTTTGGAACCAACAATATAAGATCTAAAATTATCACAAGCAAAAACAACTGCTGAAATTTTTTTTAGTAGTACCCTAATTTCTCTTGGCACCGTGTATAGTTTTGCTAGCATAATGAATAACATTCAGTTTCTTATCAACTCTTTACCCTGGAATAGCACCAACAGCATAATCACTAGCATCGCACATAATTTCAAATGGTAAATTCCAATCAGGTGGTTGAACAATAGGTGCAGAAATCAAGGCTTTCTTAAGTATTTCAAATGCTTCTACACAATTATCATCAAAATCAAAAGGAACATCTTCTTGCAAGAGATTAGTGAGAGGCCTATTAATTTTAGAGAAGCCTTTAATAAACCTCCTATAGAAACGAGCATGACCAAGGAAACTTCTTATACCTTTGATATCTTTAGGACACAACATCTTTTCAATAACATCTACTTTAGCTTTATCAATTTCAAGATCCCTTTCAGAAGTTTTATGCCCCAAGACAATACCTTCATTAACCATAAAGTGGCACTTCTCCCAATTCGAGACGAGATTAGTTTCTTCACATCTCCACAAAACTCGATCAAGGTTTCTTAAGAAATCATCAAAAGAAGTTCCCTACACGGAGAAATCATCCATGAAAACCTCAACAATGTTTTCACAAAAGTCAGACAATATAGCAGTCATACATCTTTGAAAGGTAGCAGGTGCATTGCATAAACCAAAATGTCTATAAGAAAAAGTACCAAAAGGGCAAGTAAATTGGTCTTTTCCTGATCATCCTTTGACACGGGTATTTCAATGCTTACAGAGAATACCGTGCTGAAAACCGCTTGTCATTTCCTTCTACTCCTTGTTGGGTTCGACACTCTTACTTATCAAAAGGACTATGATAGACCCCCTATACTTTTGGGTCATCAAGACTCTTTTCTGGCGCCATTGCTGGGGAGTGAAGCGCCTTTGGTAAGTGGAATTTGGTAAGGAAACATTTATATAGTGCGCTGAAATTCACTGTCACTTGTTACTATAGAAAATAATCCTTTGAGGGGCTTGTTTGAGGTATCTTCACCTCGACCGAAAGAGCTAAGAGTTTCTACACAACCTACTACACCTACTGAAAATATTTATTATGAAATTCCTTTGGGTATGATATTGAAACTGCTAGTTAATCCTTATGCAGGAGATGGAACATTACATCCTGATATGCACCTAATCTATGTGGATGAAGTTTGTGGAATTTTTAAGCTTGCAAGTTTTCCTGAGGATGAAGTCAAGAAGAAGGTCTTCACTTTATATTTAAAAGATAAGGCACTGACATGGTATAGGCTAAGTGATGATATTGGATCATGGAACTACAACCGATTGAAATTGGAATACCATCAGAAGTTTATCCTCTGCATCTCGTTCATCATGATCGGAATTATATAAATAATTTTTGGCCTCAGGAAGGAAAATGCATCGCTCATGCCTGGGGGAGGCTTAAGTCAATGTTATATTCATGCCCCAATCATGAGTTCTCAAGAGAAATTATTATTCAAATTTTTTATGCTCGGCTTTCTCATAAAGATCGATCCATGCTCGATACCTCTTGTACAGGTTCTTTTATGAAGAAGACTATTGAATTCAAATGGGATTTATTGGAAAGAATTAAACACAACTCCGAAGATTGGGAACTCGACAAAGGTAAGGAGTCAGGTATAAACCTTAAGTTTGATTGTGTGAAATCTTTTATGGAAACCGATGCTTTTCGTGATTTTAGCACTAAATATGGACTTGACTCTGAGATAGTAGCCTCTTTTTGTGAATCATTTGCTACTCATGTTGATCTCCCTAAGGAGAAGTGCTTTGAATATCATCCTCCCATTGAAGTGGAAGTAGTAGAAGCTATTAAAGTTGAAGAATAAACTATTACTTATAATGTTGATACTATTGTTCCTACCGCTTATATGGAGAAATCACCTTTTTCCTACTAGAATAAAGGATCATGCTAAAGCTTCAACTGTGGTTCGTAAGAGTTATACTAGAACACCTACACCCCCCTAACAAATTAAAGTTGAACCTAGTATTGCTATGTTAAAGATCTCTTGGTCGATAATATTGATGGGCATGTTATTTTTTTCCGTGATCAAGCTGCTAGAATTGCTAAACCCGATAATAATGATAAACATAGACCTGTTGTTGGCATTCTTGTTGTTTCTGTTAAAATAGGAGATCATTGTTATCATGGATTATGTGATGTGGGTGCTAGTGTGAGTGCAATACCTTGTACCAAGAAATTATGAATGATAGTGGACCTGTTGAGACAGAAGATATTGATGTTACTATTAAGCTTGGCAATAGAGATACTATATCACCAATTGGATAGTTAGAGATGTTGAAGTCTTGTGTGGGAAAATACAATACCCTACTAATTTTCTTATTCTTGGTTCCCCACAAGATGATTTTTGTCCCATTATATTTGGTAGACCTTTCTTAAACACTATTAATCCTAAGATAGACTGTGAGGAAGACACTGTTACTATTGGTTTTAGGGGATATGTCTTATGATTTTAATTTCTCTAAATTTGGTAGACAACCCCATGATAAAGAATTGCCTAGTTAGGATGAAATTATTGGTGTTTCTTCTATTGTCATGCCTCCTACTGACCCTTTAGAACAGTATTTGCTAGACCATGAAAATGATATGTTTATGAATGAAAGAAAGGACTTAGATGAAATTTTCTTTAATCAAGGGTCTGTTTTGAAACACAATTTGCCTGTAGAAATTCTTGGGGATCCTCCTCCACCCAAGGGTGATCTCGTGTTTGAGCTTAAACAATTACCTGATACTTTGAAATATCGTTATCTTGATGAAAATAAGATATGTCCTGTTATTATTAGAGCTCACCTTTGAGAGCATGAAGAAAAGAAATTATTGAAAACTCTGAAGAAGAACCGTGCCGCTATTGGATATACTCTTGATGATCTTAAGGGCATTATTCCCACGCTATACCAGCACAAAATTAATTTGGAGCCTGATGCAAAACAAGTTGCTGATCATCAATGACAGCTAAATCCTAAGATGAAAGAAGTGGTAAGAAATGAAATACTAAAGCTTCTAAGGTAGGTATAATTTATCCTATTGCTGATAGTTAGTGGGTAAGTGCCGTTCATTGTGTCCCTATGAAGGGAGGTATTATTGTTGTTCCTAATGATAAGAATGAGTTGATCCCACAAAGAGTTGTTACAGGTTATAGAATGGTAATTGATTTGCGCAAATTAAATAAAGCTACTAGAAAATATCATTACCCTCTACCTTTTACTAATCAAATGCTAGAAAGATTGTCCAAAAGAGGACCAAGAAAATACCACTTTTACTTGCCCTTTTGGTACCTTTGCTTATAGACGTAAGCCTTTTGGTTTATGCAATGCACCTGCTACCTTTCAAAGATGTATGATTGCTATATTATATGACTTTTGTGAAAAGATTGTTGAGGTTTTCATGGATGATTTCTCTATTTATGGAACTTCTTTTGATGATTGCTTAAGAAACCTTGATCGAGTTTTGCAGAGATGCGAAGAAACTAATCTAGTCTTGAATTGGGAGAAGTTCAACTTTATGGTTAATGAAGGTAATGTCTTAGGGGATAAAATTTCTGAACGAGGTATTGAAGTTGATAAAGCTAAAGTAGATGCTATTGAAAAGGTGCCTTGTCCTAAAGATATCAAAGGTATAAGAAGTTTCCTTGGTCATGCTGGTTTCTATAGAAGGTTTATTAAAGACTTCTCTAAAATTTCTTGGCCTCTCACTAATCTCTTCCAAAAAGATGTTCCTTTTGTTTTCTATGATGATTGTGTAGAAGCATTTGAAATACTTAAGAAGGCCTTCATTTCTGCACCTATTGTTCAGCCACCTGTTGGAATTTACCCTTTGAAGTTATGTGTGATGCTAGTGATTATGTTGTTGGTGCTGTCCTAGGGAAAAGAGTTGATAAGAAATTGAATGTTATTCATTATGCTAGTAAAATTCTAGACAGTGCCCAGAGAAATTATGCTACTACTGAAAAAGAATTTTTACCAGTTGATTTTGCTTGTGACAAGTTCAGATCTTATATTGTTGATTCAAAGTAACTGTTCACACTAATCATGCTGCTATTAAATATCTTATGGAAAAGAAAGATGCTAAAGCTAGACTTATTAGATGGGTTCTCTTGCTGCAAGAATTTGATTTGCATATTATTGATAGGATGGGAGCTGAGAATGTTCTTGATGACCCACTGCCTATTGATGATAATTTTCCTGATGAGCAATTAACTGTCATAAATGCTTCTCGTAATACTCCATGGTATGCTGATTATGCTAAATATATTGTTACTAAATTTATACCACCTAGTTTCACATACCAGCAAAAGAAAAAGTTTTTCTATGAATTAAGGCATTTCTTTTGGGATGACCCACATGTTTATAAAGAAGGAGTAGATGGTGTTATTAGATGTTGTGTACCTGATCATGAACAAGAGTGGATCCTACACAAGTGCCACTCCGAGTCTGACGGAGGACACCATGCAGGAGATAAAACTGCACACAAGGTATTGCAATCCAGTTATGATTGGCCTACTCTCTTCAAGGATGCTCTTAAGTTTGTCTTGTATTGTGAGGAGTGCCAAAGAATTGTTAATATTAGTAGACTTCAGGAAATGCCTATGAATTACTCACTTGTTATTGAACCATTTGATGTTTGGGTCTTTGATTATATGGGACCTTTTCCTTCCTCTAATGGGTATAAACATATTTTAGTTGCTGTTGACTATGTTATTAAGTGGGCAAAAGCAATTCCAACTAGTAGTGCTGATCATAACACCTCTATTAAGATGCTTAAAGAAGTTATTTTTCTGAGGCTTGGAGTCCATAGATATTTAATGACTGATGGTGGTTCACATTTTATTCATGGTGCTTTCTGTAAATTGCTTGCTAAATATGATGTTAACCATAGAATCGCATCTCCATATCATCCTCAATCTAGTGGTCAAGTAGAATTGAGCAATAGAGAGATTAAATTGGTCTAAGAAACTTGATGATGCATTATGGGCTTATAGAACTTCTTATAAAAACCCTATGGGTATGTCTCCATATAAAATGGTTTAAGGAAAGGCTTGTCACTTACCTCTTGAACTAGAACATAAAGCTTATTGGGCAATCAAAGAGCTCAACTATGATTTCAAACTTGTCGGTGAAAAGAGGTTATTTGGCATATGATCGCTTCACGAATGGAGAACCCAAGCCTATGAGAATGCCAAGTTGTTTAAAGAAAAAGTTAAAAGATGGCATGACAAAAGGATAGAAAAGCGTGAGTTTAATGTAGGTGATCATGTTTTGCTATACAACTCCCGTTTAAATTTTTTTGCAGGAAATCTTCTCGCTAAATGGGAAGGTCCTTACATTATCGAGGAGGTCTATCGTTCTGGTGCCATCAAAATCAACAACGCAGAAGGCATAAAGCCGAAGGTGGTAAAACGGTCAAAGAATCAAACATTATATCTCAGGTACTCCCATAAATGTTGAGGCAAATATAATTAATACCATAACACTGGAGGAGTACATAAGGGATACATTCCAGAATGTTTCAGACTCCCAAAAGCAATAGGTATGTGGTACAGTAAGTAAACCGACTCCAAAACTGTTCTAATAGCAATTTTTCTCCATTTTGGAATATTTAAAAAATTAGGAAAATTAAAAGTAGTCTGAAAGGGACACGAGGAGAACACAAGGGTGGAGGGTGCGCCCTACCCCCCTGGGCGCGCCCCCTGCCTTGTGGCCACCTCGTGTGCCCTCCAGACACCGCTTTCTTGCAAAATACTTCTTTTAGTCGGTAAAAAATCACTATATAATCTCCCGAAGGTTTTGACCACCGTACCACAGCAAAATCCCCTGTTTTTGTTTTGAGTTGTTTCTGTAGCACATTTGTAACAAGATCTCTTTGCAAGAGTCAGTCGGAGAGAGTCGTGTCTCTCATCCGACACCGGGGCCAAGAGCAAACAGGACAGTTGACCACTTCAGGCAATCAACAGATGAAGAGATGGAGGCTAACTTGAAAAGGGTTGATCCCATGGAGGAGAATCACAACCTAAGGGGCATCATCGCCAATAATATCACATCACCACCTTCGAAGAAAGAGACATAAATACATGGGTATGGGCACTCCCCTTGGCAACGGCCATGCTTGGGGGAGGTGCACCGATATCGTATCACCATCACACCTTTACTTTTATCGTTTTTGTTAGTTAGATCCTTTTGGTTATATCTTGATCTACTAGAATAATTTTTTTAGTAAGATATAGCTTTGAGTTTTGTTTCGAGATCTATTTATATAATTGAGTCCGTGAGCTATATAATAAAGAGTAGTTTTGAGTTGAGGGCTTTGCTTTCTTGCTGTGATCTTGAGGGAATAGAAAGAAATAAAAAAAGGATCATATAATGATCTTATGGAGAGTAATGACTTCACATATAAAGAGTATGATGAATACATTTTTTGAGAGTTGACAAACATAATTTTGGTCATTGTTCCAATTAATAGGAAGTAATAAAGAAATAGAGGTTCTCACATATAAATATACTATCTTGGACATCTTTTGTAATTGTGAGATCTCATTAAAATATGACATGCTAATAAGTTGATGTTGGACAGGGAAGACAACATAATGGGTTATGTTTTCTTATAACCGAATAGAAGTTATATTGTCATGGATCCTCCAATATGTTGATCTTGCTTTTCCCTCTCATGCTAGCCAAATTCTTTGCACCAAGTAGAGATACTACTTGTGCATCCAAACATCCCTTAAACCCATGTTTGCCATGAGAGTCCACCATACCTACCTATGGATTGAGTAAGATCCTTCACGTAAGTTGTCATCAGTGCAAGCAATAAAAAATGCTCTCTAATTATGTATGATCTACTGGTGTGAAGAAAATAAGCTTTATACGAACTTGTGATATGGAAAAAAAATAAAAGCGATGGTGAAAGTGCGTTACGTCGACTAGAGGGGGGTGAATAGGTGATTTTTGTGAATTCTTCACTGAGGAATTTCTGGGTGAGGAAATTCCTGAGCGAAGAACTACTTGCAGCAGAATAAGTACTCAGGTATAAGCATAATAGAGCAGCAGCATAGTCATCATGATGAAATGACATACAAACACAGAGTACAAAAAGCGTAAACACAGGATAAGCAAGATGAAGACAAACAGACTAAAGAAATAGGATTGAGGAATTAGAGAAAGTCTTCAGACAAAGTCTGCAAATAGTAATGATCAGGTACATCAACACATAACTGAGGAAATGAAAGGGTTGAGGAAATAGAACCTGGCTTGGTGAAGACAATGATTTGGTAGACCAGTTCCAACTGCTGTGACAGTTGTACGTCTGGTTGGAGCAGCTGTGTATTTAAACTCGAGGACACACAGTCCCAGACACACAGTCCTCACCATATTCTCCTTGAGCTAAGATCACACAGACCTCGCCCAACTGTAGTGGTATGTCTTCACAAGTGACTTCCAAAACTTCACAGACTTGGTCACTCGGCAATCCACAATTCCTATTGGATGCTTAGACCATGATGCCTAACCGTCTGGAGGATACACAGTCCTCAAAGGTAACAAGCGTCGGTTCTAGACAAGAACAATCTCTTCAGTGATGCTCAATCACCTTTGGGTTTGTAGGTTTGGGTTTGGGATTTGGGTTTTCCTCACTTGATGATTTCCGCTCAAAGTCCTTGGAGGATGGGATGCTCTCAAATGACAAGTGTCAGTTTCTCTTGAATCAGCCAACCAGCTAGTGGTTGTAGGGGGCGGCTATTTATAGCCTAGGGAGCAGCCCGACATGATAAGACATAAATGCCCTTGGCTAATATGACCGTTAGGTAGTAGGATATTTTGGAACAGCTGGCACGCGGCTCAGCAACGGTCGGATATTTGAGGTTCAAATTCCTCAAGGCTATCATGTTCCTCACCATGTAGGCAATCCGCATTGGCGAATTCCTAACTCCTCAGGCAGAACAAATTCCTCAGATACCAGAAGAACCTCGTCTCTGTCACTGAAGAAATTGACTAAACTGATATGAGATTTCCAATGGCTTCACTCGAAGGATTGGGTAGGTGTAGGATTTTGAGATGAGCATCACATGGAAATTTGTTTGCTTAGTATTACCTCGACCCCTTTAACAGTACGGTGTTTCCTATGACTCAAGAAGAAGAAAATGGAACTACGAAAAAAAGTCTTCATGCTTCAGATTCCTCGCATGAGTATCGAATTCTTCTCGGTCACATCAATTTATTCACTTTCAAAGTCTGCAGGAGGACCAAAGTCTTCAGCCGAAGACATTCATTTTTAGGGGTCGACTTTCACTTTAAATATCAAACTCCTCATTGACTTATAGAGCCTGTGTACACTCACAAACATATTAGTCCCTTAACCTATAAGTCTTCAATACACCAAAATCACTAAGGGGCACTAGATGCACTTACAATCTCTCCCTTTTTGGTGATTACTTACAATATAGGTTAAGTTTTCAATGGGGATAAACATATGAATTGAAAGTGCTCAATATTGAGGAATTTGATTGCAAGATATAGAAGAACTCCCCCTGAGGATGTGCATAGTGAGGAATTTGCTTTTGAAGCAATGCACATTTGAAGAGTAGAATCATGGAGAACTCCCCCTATATCTGGTAATTCATACACGCATTTAACATATAGAATGAAGAATTTGAAATGCATGATGAAATATGGTGACTGATGTAGTTCAACATGCGTGCATAACATTAATGAGGAGATAGCATGCAGAAAAACATAGCAAAAGTATCAGGTCACCATCAGACTTAAGTTTACAACTCAATCAACAAAAGCTTCAGAAGAGCAAAAGTTGCAACTTAACAAAAAAACACCCCATATATATATAGACCCGCTTGAAGACTAACTCAAATTTCTCCCCCTTTGTCATCAAATGACCAAAAGGGACGAAAAGTGAGGACTAACGCCCCTGAAGAATTTCTTCACGAAGTCGATGGAGGAGCGCCAGCATTGTTGGGGTCGTTTGTTGGAGTAGGGCCTGCCGCAGTGTCATCTAGATCCTCATTTTCATCAGTGTCACGGGATGAGGAATATGAGTTGGGCACCAAAGGAGGAACTTCAACCTTCTTGAATTTCTTCGAAGGAGGCTTAGACCAGCCGAAGTCCTGCTTGAAGCCCATTTGCTTGAGATCCTCATCACCGTAAAGGTGAGACAGTATAGCCCAGGTGCGATTAGAAACTTCATTGAGGTAGTAGTGGTTCTTCTTCACGGAATTATAGGTGGCAGTCATGTTGTGAAGAATTGAACCAAACTGACGTTTACCCATTTGTGATTGCGATCCACCTTTTGATGAATACTGAGGAGAAGCTCACGATCAGTCATCACCCTTGGAGTTGTTGCCTGAGGACTTTGCTTTGAGGCATTAGCGGCAGAATCATGAGTGGCAGAGTCATGATTGGTGGAGTATGAAGCAGCTTTGCAAAACTGTCCATCCAATGGTCAAATGCCCTCATCAATAACAGTAGTGGCCTTGCCCTTTTCATCAGCTGAGGAAAATGTCCGTTTGAGGACTTCAATCGGGGGCAAGCAACTGCCATGGTTGAGTGTATCAGCTTTGTAGTTGAGTGAAGGCCTTGATCTGAGGAATCTCATAATCCATGGAGCGTAAAGCTTCAACTCAAATGGGGACATTGCAACGTTTGCCAAAGTCCTCATGATGAAATCATGATAGTTCACGGGAATACCGTGCATGTTGTTGAAAAGCAGATAATTCATGATGCCAACGACTTCTTCATCATTCGAGTCATGGCCTTTGATTGGACTCAATGTCTTCATCAAGATGCGATAGACTATCCTTGGCACATATTGCAATTCCTTCACAAGGAATTTGATCCTTGAGGCTTGTCCAGGCTTCAATGGCTTCATCATCACTTGCATGAAATGATCGGACAGCTCAGTTTCAGAGTAGATCAGACGTTCACCTTCTGGGGTAGGACTGACAGGCATGGCACGAAGCAATTCAGTGGACGGTGCCTTATAGTGTGTATTCTCTGTCATCCAGTCCAACACCCATGAGTTCACATCTTCAGCATTTCCTGTGATGTGCAACGTCAAATCGAATTGAAGAATGAGTTCATTCCAATCGCAGATGTCAGTGCAAAAATTGAGCAGGCCAGCATCATGAATGGCAGCCTGGACTAGTGTGAAGCAAGGAATATGCTCATGATCGAAGACCTTGTCCTTGTTGAATAGCACTGAAGAATAAAAATTTTCTTGACTAGCAGTCCAGAAGTGCTTCCTCCTCAGACGAGCGGAATCATATGGATTGTAATCAGTGAAGAATACATGCTCATTGAAGAAGGCATCAGCCCTGAACTTCGGAGTTTTGGAGAATGGATTCTTCGGCTATGGCCGAGGAGTGTTTGTGATTTGAAGAATGACTTCTGGAATGTCAATCTCTGGAGCCACAGTCTGAGGAATATCAGCTTCTGCTTCAGTAGCAGCCTGGGCCTCCATTTCTTCAGCAACGTTTTCATCAGCACTAGTGGCTGGAATCTCTTCATGAATGGAAGGGGCAGTGTGAATTTCTTCAGAGCCTAGCTGAACTTCTGTTGGTGCCAGGGACTGAGGAATTTTCTATAGTGGAGTGAACAGAGGAGAGTTAGGGTGTTGACTATCCCAAAAATCATCGTTCATCACTGGAGTGGTGCAACCAGTGTCCGCATCCTCATTCACTTCCATTTCTTCAACGCCGACCTCTTCAGCAGTAAACTGAGGCATTGGCGATGATACCTGAGGAGTTGAAGTGAAAGTCTCAACTTCAATTTCCTCATCCATCTGCTCCGTGGAAGCAGTAGAGGGATCTTCTTCAGCAGATTCATCTGGAATCTGATATTCTTCACCATAAGGAACAAGTTCCTTTGATGGCATGCTTGCAAGAGGAATAGCATCAATGGGATTTTCCAATGAACTTTTCAAAATCATCTGAAGACTTCCTGCACTTCATTTTTGTATGTGATGATATGCACCCATGTGTAACGAGAATAGTCATCAACTATGACAAAGCCATATAATGATGTAGAACTAGCGAACGTGGCATAATGAGTAGGGCCAAAATAGATCCATATGAAGTAATTCAAAGGGACGAGAGGTGGTCATGATAGTCTTCGCGGGATGTTTTCTCTAGTGATCTTTCCAGCCTCACAAGCCGCACAAAGATGATCTTTGAGGAATTTGACACCCTTGATTCCAATGATGTGCTTCTTCTTCGCGAGTGTATGCAAGTTCCTCATCCCAGCACGACCAAGTGGTCGATGCCATAACCAGCATTCTGAAGCTTTTGCAAGAAGACATGTGGCAGGCTGTGGTCCTGCAGAGAAATCAGCAATATATAAGTCTCCTTTCCTAAAGCCTTCGAAGACATTGGAGTTGTCAGATTCCATTAGCACAAGGCAATGAAATTTTCCAAAGACAACAACCATATCAAGATCACAAAGCATTGAGACAGACATAAGATTGAATCCTAAGGACCCAACAAGCATCACCTTGTCCATGTGTTTATCCTTTGAGATTGCAACCTTATCTAGACCCAATACCTTGCTTTTTTCCTTTGTCAGCATAGGTGATATGCTTCAGATGAGATGGGGACAAATCAGTGTCCATCAACAAGCTCCTGTCACCAGTCATGTAATTTGTACATCCACTGTCGAGGACCCACTCAGTAGCTTTGGGTTGTTCATCCTGCAGATGAATTAGTGCAACTTACGAGCCCATATACTTCATCCGTGAAGAATATGATATCAATTTCATCAACAGTAACAGATATAATAATATGAGGACGTGAGAAATGAATGACTCATTTCTTCATGATTAGCTTGCATCCTTTCAAGCACATTCAGGTCCCCAGCAAATTCTTCAGACGATCAAGTTCGTCTGCAGACCTGACCTTGCATAAGAGATTAGTTCTTTTTCTTCACCACCCACATCTGGAGGGGTGGCAAAGAGTTCATCATTCTGCGAGCTCCATAAGAAAATGATGGCATAGAAGCCAGTGCACTTCGTTTCACAAAAGAGTGGTTAGGATAAGCATATGAATAAGCAGAGAAATTCTTCGAGGACTTATGAACATAATGGTTTGAAGAATAATGCACATGTTCATAGCCTTTAGACTTTCCCTGCGAAACATAAGTGTTAGCACGATGATGGTCATATGAGGATTTTGATCCGCGTGAGGAATTTGATCCATGTGAGGAATTTGGTCCATATGAGGACTTGGATGCATATGAAGATTTTGATCCATATGAATAATTTGATCTGGGGTTCCTATTCTTCATTGGTGGTGTCATGATGACATTCACCTGGAGATTTTCAAGGCACCTTTTGGGAACCTAGATTTTCTTCATAGGGGGACTGTTCTTGCAGTTAGTTCCAATATATCGAGCAAATACTTCACAGTTCTGATTCTTGAACAGTTTATAGTTGGAGTCAATTGACTCATCAGAGGAATATGAAGAATCAGAGGTAAAGACAGATAAATTGCATGGTTCTACAGGAGGTCCTTTTGCAGCAACCCATGAGGTTTTGGGGTACTGCTCAGGTTTCCAGTAGGTCCCATCAGCATTGAGTTTCCTCTCAAAGCAATACCCTCTTTCCTAGGGTTCCTGTTCAAGACATGCCTTTTGAGCACATCACATAGAGTCTGATGCCCTTTGAGGCTTTTGTAAATGCCTGTCACATACAATTCTTTCAGCCCTGCATTATCGTCAGTGATACATGTGGTATCCTCAGATGAGGAATTTGTAACCACAGAGATAGTTGAAGAATTTGCAGCAAGAGAAGCATTTGAACATTCAGGTGATGAATTAGCAGATTCACGCTCAATGCATTTAAGACATGGTGGAGTAAATTCTTCCTGAGCGGAACTGATCTGTTGAGTAAGCAATGAATCATTTTCCTTCAGAAGATCTTCATAACTCGCTTTTAACTTCTCAAGATCTTGCTTTCTCTGTAGAAATTCATAAAAAAGCATCTCATGATCAGTTAAGAGAGCGTTATGATGATTTTGAAGGTTGTAAAACCGAGTTTGAAGTCTCTGAAGATTATCTGTTAGAGTCTTAGTTCTATTCAATTCCTCACCCAATAGGTCATCACTTCTGTCTAGTTGATTTTGAATCTTTTCTAAAGCCTTCTATGGTTTAACAACAATTTTTGCAAGTTTTGAATAGCTAGGCTTAAGATTGTCATCAGATTCATCCTCACTAGAGTCAGAGGGGGAATGTTTGAGTACCTTTGCACCTTTTGCCATGAAGCAATAGGTGGGAGCATAGTCATCGTTGCCCTTGTCAGCAGAGTCGGGGAAGTCATTTCCTTCAGTGTTGAAGATGGACTTGCTGACTTAGGCAGTAGCGAGGGCTAGGCTAGCCACACCAGAGTCTGATTTCTCAGATTCCTCCTCTTCCACATTATCCTTAGATTCTGCTTCAGAGTCCATTTCCTTGCCAATGAATGCCCGGGCCTTCTTGGAACTGCTCTTCTTATGAGATGAAGACTTTGAGGATTTTGATGATGAAGACTTTGAAGATTTCTTCTTCTTCTTTGAGTCATCAGAATCATCATCTTTGTACTTCTTCTTCTTTGATTCGTTTTCCCACAGAGGACAATCAGACATGTAGTGACCAGGTTTCTTGCATTTGTGTCAAGTTCTCTTTTTGTAGTCACGGGAGGAGGAATCATCATGTCTTGAAGCTCCAAAACAGCCACGGCGAGAGAACTTCTGGAATTTCCTCATGAGCATTGCTAGCTCCTAGCTTAATTCTTCGGGATCGCCAAGGCTGCTACCAGAATCCTCAGCTTCGGACTCAGATACTGCCTTGGCCTTCAATGCACGTGATCTTCCATAGCTCGACCCATAGAGATCTCTCTTCTCAGCAAGCTGGAATTCATGAGTGTTTAGCCTCTCAAGGATATCAGCGGGATCAAGTGACTTGTAATCAGCTCGTTCTTGAATCATCAGTGCGAGGGTATCAAATGAGGTGTCAAGTGATCTCAGCAATTTCTTCACCACCTCATGATCGGTGATATCAGTGGCACCAAGTGCTTGAAGCTCATTTGAGATGCTAGTGAGGCGATCGATGGTTTGCTGAAGATTTTCGTTGTCGAGTCTTTTGAAGCGGTTCAAGAGATTGCAAACAACATCAACTCGGGATTCACATTGAGTTGAGACCCCTTCATTGACCTTGGATAGCCTGTCCCAAATCATCTTAGCAGTTTCCAGTGCACTCACTCTGCCATACTGACCTTTGCTCAGATGGCCACATATGATATTCTTCGCTTGAGAATCGATTTTCTTGAATCTCTTCACATTAGTAGCATTCCAAGACAGAGTGACCGAGGGAATGCCATTTTACACAACGTACCAGAGGTCGTTATCAATTGCCTCAAGATGCATACGCATCTTGTTCTTCCAATAGGGGTAGTCCGTCCCATCATAGGTAGGACACCCAGCCGAGACCTTGATCATACCCGAAGTCGACATAACTAAAACTCTAGGCAGTTAAACCAAAATCACACAAAACAAGGGAGTACCTTTCTCGGATACCAATTGAGAGTCCGTTACGTCGACTAGAGGGGGGTGAATAGGCGATTTTGATGAATTCTTCACTGAGGAATTTCAGGGTGAGGAAATTCCTGAGCTAAGAACTACTTGCAGCGGAATAAGTACTCAGGTATAAGCATAATAGAGCAGCAGCATAGTCATCATGATGAAATGAAAGACAAACACAGAGTACAGAAAGCGTAAACACAGGATAAGCAGGATGAAGACAAACAGACTGAAGAAATAGGATTGAGGAATTAGAGAAAGTCTTCAGATAGAGTCTTCAAACAGTAATGATCAGGTACGTCAACACATAACCGAGGAAATGAAAGGGTTGAGGAAATAGAACCAGTTGGCTTGGTGAATACAATGATTTGGTAGACCAGTTCCCTATGCTCTGACAGTTGTACGTCTGGTTGGAGCAGCTGAGAATTTAAACTCGAGGACACACAGTCCCGGACACACAGTCCTCACCGTATTCTCCTTGAGCTAAGATCACACAGACCTTGCCCAACTGTAGTGGTAGGTCTTCACAGGTGACTTCCAAACCTTCACAGACTTGGTCACTCGGCAATCCACAATTCCTCTTGGATGCTCAGACCATGACGCCTAACCGTCTGGAGGATACACAGTCCTCAAAGGTAACAAGCGTCGGTTCCACATAGGAACAATCTCTTCACTTATGCTCAATCACTTTGGGGTTTGTAGGTTTGGGTTTGGGATTTGCGTTTTCCTCACTTGATGATTTTTGCTCAAAGTCCTCGGAGGATGGGATGCCCTCAAATGACAAGTGTCAGTTTCTCTGGGAGCAGCCAACCAGCTAGTGGTTGTAGGGGGTGGCTATTTATAGCCTAGGGAGCAGCCTGACATGATAAGACATAAATGCCCTTGGCTAATATGACCGTTAGGTGGTAGGATATTTTGGAATAGCTAGTGCGCGGCTCAGCAACGCTCAGATATTTGAGGTTCGAATTCCTCAAGGCTATCATGTTCTTCACTGTGTAGGCAATCCGCACTGGCGAATTCCTAACTCCTCAGTCAGAACAAATTCCTCAGAGACCAGTAGATCTTTGACTCTGTCGCTGAAGAAATTGACTGAACTGATATGAGATTTCCAATGGCTTCACTCGAAGGATTAGGTAGGTGTAGGATTTTGAGATGAGCATCACTTGGAAATCTGTTTCCTTAGTATTACTTCGACCCCCTTTAACAGTACGGTGTTTCCTATGACTCAAGAAGAAGAAAATGAAACTACGAAAACAAAGTATTCATGCTTCAGATTCCTCCCATGAATATCGAAGTCTTCTCGGTCACACCAATTTCTTCACTTTCAAAGTCTTCAGGACAACCAAAGTCTTTAGCCGAAGACATTCATTTTTAGGGGTCGACTTTCACTGTAAATATCAAACTCCTCATTGATTTATAGATCATGTGTACACTCAGAAACATATTAGTTCCTTAACCTATAAGTCTTCAATACACCAAAATCACTAAGGGGCACTAGATGCACTTATAGATGGATTGCATAATAAAGTTCTTTATCACAAGCGGCAATATAAAGTGACATTCTTTTGCATTAAGATTTTGTGCATCCAACCATAAAAGCGCATGACAACCTCTGCTTCCCTCTTCGAAGGGCCTATCTTTTACTTTTATCTTATACCCTTATACAAGAGTCATGGCGATCTTCACATTTACTTTTTAGACTTTTTCCTTTTGGCAATCACTATCTGTTGGAGAGATCCAGATGTAGGTTTTCGTCAAGTATTATTGTTGACATTGCCCTTGAGGTAAAAGGTTGGGAGGCAAAACTATAAGCCCCTATATTTCTCTGTGTCCGATTGAAGCTTTGAACCCATAAGTATCGCGTGCGTGTTAGCAATTGTGGAAGGCCAAATGATAGTTGAGTATGTGGACTTGCTGAATTGCTCTTAAATTGACTCTTTGCTATGATAATTTGCAATTGCTTCAATGACTGAGACCATAGTTTCTTAGTTTTCAATGAAGTTTCAGATTCGTACTTTAGCTTGTGAATGAAAAATTATATGGCAATATATATTGTTGTTCTAAATATGATCGTGATGCCCTCATGTCCGTATTTTCTTTTATTGACACCTCTATCTCTAAACATGTTGACATATTTTTCGATATTGGCTTTCGCTTGAGGACTAGCGAGGTTTAAGTTTGCGGGAGTTGATACGTCCATTTTGCATCATGCTTTTTTATTGATATTTATTGCATAATGGGCTGTTATTACACATTATATCACAATACTTATGCCTTTTTTCTCTTATTTTACAAGGTTTATATGAAGAGGGAGAATGTCGGCAGCTGGAATTCTTGAGTAGAAAAGGAGCAAGTATTAGAGACATATTCTGCACGACTCCAAAAGTCCTGAAACTTTAGGTGAGTCATTTTGGAATTAATAAAAAATATTGGGCGGAGAAAGAACCAGGGGGACCTACCAATTAAAGACAAGGGTGGGGGCCCGCCGTACCCCCTAGGCGCGCCCCCTGCCTTGCCACTAGCCTGGCAGGCCCCTGGTGCCCATCTTTTGCTATATGAAGGGTTTTTACCTGAAAAAAATAAGGAGGAGCTTTCGGGACGAAGCGCTGCCGTCTCGAGGTGGAACCTGGGAAGAACCAATCTAGGGCTCCGGTGGAGCTGTTCTGCCGGGGAAACATCTCTCCAAGAGGGAGAAATCGAAGCCATCATCATCACCAATGATCCTCTCATCGAGAGGGGGTCAATCTCCATCAACATGTTCACCAGCACCATCTCCTCTCCAAACTCTAGTTCATCTCTTGTATCCGATCTCTATCTCAAAACCTCAGATTGGTACCTGTGGGTTGCTAGTAGTGTTGATTACTCCTTATAGTTGATGCTAGTTGGTTTATTCGGTGTAAGATCATATGTTCAGATCCTTAATGATAATTAATACTTCTCTGATTATGAACATTAATATGCTTTGTGAGTAGTTATGTTTGTTCCTGGGGACATGTGAGACGTCTTGTTACAAGTAATCATGTGAATTTGGTATTCGTTCGATATTTTGATGAGATGTATGTTGTCTTTCCTCTAGTGGTGTTATGTGAACGTCGACTACATGACACTTCACCATGATATGGGCATAGGGCAAGGCATTGGGAATTAATAAGTAGATGATTGGTTGCAAGAGTGACAGAATCATAAACCCTAGTTTATGCGTTGCTTCGTAAGGGGCTGGTTTGGATCCATATGTTTCATGCTATGTTTGGATTTATCTTAATTCTTATTTTGTAGTTGCGGATGCTTGCGAGAGGGGTTAATCATAAGTGGGAGGCTTGTCCAAGGAAGGACATCACCCAAGAACCGGTCCACCCACATATCAAATTATCAAAGTAACAAACGCAAATCATATGAGCATGATGAAAACTAGCTTGGTAGTAATTCCCATGTGTCCTCGGGGGCGCTTTGCTTTATATAAGAGTTCATCTAGGCTTCTACTTTGCTAAAAAAGGATGGGCCACGTTTCTGCACCTTGTTTACTTTTGTTACTTGTTACCCGTTATGAATTATCTTATCACAAAACTATCTGTTACCGATAATTTCAGTGCTTGTAGAGGATACCTTGCTGAAAACCTCTTGTCATTTCCTTCTGCTCCTCGCTGGGTTTGACACTCTTACCTATCGAAAGGACTACGATTTATCCCCTATACTTGTGGGTCATCATCTAACTTGGAACCTTCTAGCTGACGATACCCAGTTGGGACGTACTATCTTAGCAGTCATTACCCATGGTGCCATTGAAGGGCAACAAGGTGCCAATCTATCACGATCGGACCCTGATCATGTACCCAGGTAATCCGTTCTCTCTGATCCAGGAGTAGTAGAGCCAGGAGCTATCGTATATCTTATTGCCGTGTCATCTTATAACGTTTTAGTACATGCCTCTTTACACCCCAGGAGTAGGATTAGTTCTTTCCTTCTTTTTTTATTAATTGGGATAGTCATTTATGCAACTTTATAATGCCAGTTGTATAAACTATAAAGGACTTAAAAGTTTCAATTCCGTGTAGTACTAGCTAGGTAGCCATAATCCCATCAAACAAAACTACTCCTACTTTAATTAATGTACATGGCCCAAGTAACACTCTCAATTTGTTTGTCGTCGCCCATGTCGTAGCTTGTCCATACATTTCTTCCATCCCACCTCATAGAAATAAGCAATATAAAGTATTTTATTTTAATCTGCATCCTCTGCTTACGTCACCTTATATACTGCGTGGACCATAACAATGCACATCACCATGTATCCAGGTTTGAGATGCCAGGTGTACGAGATGGACGGCGGCGTATTCGAGCCCCGTGATACTACATAGGTGCGGATGAACACACTTGAAGAGTACTCTCTTTTCATTGGGGATAACTACCACATAGTGCAAATGATGCCTCCTTCCATGCACGACGCCGATGGCCTACCGTTCATGAAGAACGTGTGCATTTTCATTGAGCGCCAAAGGATTCATATCTTGAACGCCCCTATTCCTGATCTATGCCGCTTCAGTTCGGATGAGTCTCCATCATGGGGAGCCACAATAAGAAGATGCGATGATATGGACTCCTGTTGCCCACCGTTATTGATCATGCCATCTATGAAGAACACGTGGGACTGGAACTATGTGACAGACATGTACCCAGGGATGTATGAACCTGAGTAAATTAGTGCGGTAAGTGAAGTAGAAAGGCACAAATAGTATGAACATGCGTGGCATATAGGCATTTGTCTTACTACCACTAAATGTTGTACATTCAATGCACAGTGATATTATGATGTACATCCCTAAGTAGTCTACTACTATATTAATTGGAGCCATATATTAGGTTTTATATTTGTTTACGTGCATTGTCTGAGACCTTCCAACTGGACTACTAGTACTAGTTGTGGTCTCTGACCCAGAAGTGGAAGAAGTGGAGACGCTATAGCACATTGTTCATGTCCCAGTCCTTTCGCTGACATGTGGGACATCCAACACATGCCATGTTTTGCACTCCTTCGTCGTAAGAGTTGAAACGGTAGCTTTCATCAATAATAAAAAATAAATATAAATGAGGAGCGATACTATACCATGCTGTTTCCTTGCTATATCAGAAAGAATACTTTCGTTCACCAACATGTGGGACGTCGACCATCCTGGTCCACTTGCCATGCATGCAGAACTGAGAGTCACTCACTCATCGTGCCGCAATAATAGTGACTAATGAGCCATCAAATCACAGGCCCAACCTTTCACACTATTAGGTTGCTCGGACAAAGGAACCATCATGACTTTGTTGAATTCCGCTTCTTGAAGAAAACTACTGTACGAGCAATACTGCTAGCTACAGTAGTACTGTACACGAGTGAAGGCCTCCTTTGTTTCATAGGATAAGAAATTAATAAGAATAGGAAAATCATAGGAAGTGAGATGACATGCATCTCAATTCCTATAGAGAAAGAGATGCCATTTGATGCATTAAGTCTAGGCTAATGTACTATTAATTTGCTCTAAAACTACAGTAGTAACTAGTACTGGTACATGCTTGTAATTAATTAAACAAACGTACGGGTGACACAAACACACACATAGTAACTACTAGTACTACTACTTCTCACATGCTGGCCAGACGCTGTCGTTCTCCTTCTCGGCTTTGTCGGCGACATCCCACCGTCCTTGGATCTCCATCGAGATCTCCTTAGCAGCGTATGCGTCCTCTTCTTTCTTGCAGCGGTGGGACTCTTTTTTCTTGAGTGCTTTCTGCCTTTTCCTCTCCCTCTGTGTTACTTTGGTTGCCTCTTGCTCTACCACCCATTCGGCCTTGGTAGCTTCAAAGTCCGCCCATGTAGGTGTGAGGTTGCGAGCAGCGATGACCTCGGCAAGGAGGGATGCCATCACTTTCACTTTCCTACCATTTTGTGTGCGGTCGTGGGCGGCGACGATCTTGGCACGGCGGGATGCCATCGCTTCCTTAATGGTTAGTGTGCGGCGCGGTGGCATGAACGATGCTTCGTGAGAGCTCTAGGGAGGAGTGGCTGGACAACCGTATAGTGCATTGGTTTGTCAAGAGCTCAAGGACAAACGACAAAGGAAATTTGGATTCCCCTTCAATCTTGGTCATTTACTACCGCACATGGTTAATTTCAGAAGCTTATGGAAACTGTGTGCGCTGACCCTATTGTGGGTTGCTTTCTAATTGGCCGCCACCAGAGCCACATGGATCGCACGCGTGCACCATGATTGAACAACATTCCACATCCCTATCATTGCACCTGTGTAGCTGTATCTAGGATTTGATGTTTCTGTGCTATTTAGCTTCGTCCTGGTTGACGCTTGTAACTAGAAATAATATCACTAGAAACTATGTTTACTAGTAAGGTACACATGCATTTCACGCATGAAATTTGGCAACCAAATTATTAATAAATACCACACTATAGCATGTAAGCTTTGAGTCATATATGCATGATGTAGATGTTCATTTAATTCTTATAGTTCATGTCATTCAAAATCAATTTGTTTTAATAAAATTTTTAATCTATTTTAAGATTCATGGAGTTGTGCGTTGTAAAGCATAAAGTAAAAACAAATAATGGCAATTCATCTAGAAAAAATGTTTGGGCAATTATGATACGGAAGATTCTAGAACAAAGGAGAAGTGCTTGTGTTTTGAGGTTTTTACATTATGCTTAAGTTCAACCATGGAGTCTTCTAGATTGTACATGTGGCAGAATCTGGTGGAATGTAGATGACATCCAATGGCCAGTAGTGCTTGGATTTGCCTTCTTTGCGGCCTCAGATTGGCTTCATCCAACGACCATCTTTCAAAGTTATTCGCACACTATATAGGGGTATAGATATAGAAATATGAATCCAATGATAATTTTTTTGGTGACATGCATTATTATTTTCTAAGTTTAATCTGTGGTCAAAGTTTGGAAAAAAAATACTAAGGGGACCAATAAATCAGGATGGTGGTAGTAAATTTCTACAAAATGCAGATAATGGCCTAAATATGGTAAATTAACCCGGAGAAGTGCCAAATTTGAACATGGTGTGTGTGTTGATTATAGAAAAAGTGAACTCACATTAATTGAGTACTTTTGCAAACTCAAAAACAATATACTCCTACCACCATGCCAGCGTCTGACCGCCCTGGCCCACTGAAATCCCTTCCAGCGCTCGCGCGTGCTTCCCGCCTGAAATGGTAACTATCGCTCCAGAGCGTCAATGCCGCATTCACGCCCGACGCGACCTCTCACTGGCGCCGGCATCATAGTAGCGCAACGCCCAAGAGAGCGCCACCCGCACGGCATCCTGGTGCAAGCAACTGCTCTGCGTTAACGACACCACAACCATCCGTCTGTCCGCCGCCCACATTAATGACACGTGGCTGCCGACGAACCTACTCTGGCGCCAGCCGTCCGTCCATGTGTCGCGGCTCATTGCCATTCGCATGTTATATTCACTTCAGCCCCAGCCATAGCCAAAGACTCATAGTCATTCTCCTCCGATATCTTCCTTCTTTCAGCACCACTCGAACGATGGCCTCCTCGCGCTCCAAAGCTCTGTTGGACATGCTATCGTAGGAGTAGACAAAGGACATCGCCGGCTCCGCTCCGGGCACGCTCCAAAGCTCCCTTGGATGTATTCTTGCAGGAGAAGACAAAGGACATCGCCGACTCCCCCCGGCCAGCCTCCGCCGCAACGACCACGAAGCCAGCGCGAGTGCGCGGGTGCAGCCAGCTGCGAGGAAGAGTAGTGCATGGTAGGTCACCGCCACTATGGTCTCAAGAAGGCCACTGCTCCTCCACTCAGTCAACACCAAGCTTGGTGGGCTAAACATCGGCGATTGATTAGCCGCTTGATGATGACGTGGAGGCAGAAATCTTTGGAACCTTGTGCTCCGGAGGAGGAGGTTATGGAGGTGGAGCTAGAAAAAGCCGAGGCGGATGAGGAGGAGGTAAAGGCAATTGTTGGAGCGTTAGTTCTCAGGGCTCATGATCGGACATGGTGGTCGTGCGCCGGCGATCGCTTAGATTAGGTTTATAGTAGGTTTTAATACGATTTGTGTGAAATATGTAACGAATTACGTCCGGTTTATAGGAAAACTTTTTGAAATGTAATGAATTTCATCTGGTTAATATGAAATTTGCTTTGTTTGCACGAATTTTGTCCGGTTAGTTCATATAGTTGTCAAAAGGTATGCGGGTAGCATTAGATGGCATCCTCTGAAATCAGTGTCCTCAGACAGATGCTAGTGTAAATTTGTGGGTCGGCGCTAGACATGCCCTAACTATCAAGCTATAATCGCTAACAGTGCTCCATTATTTCGTAGGGAATATTTATCCCTCGATCAAAATTAGATCCGCCACGTTTCACAGTCCTCACTCGTAAGAGTGGAGACGCTTGCATACATAAAAATGGACGAAGTGGACGGCACTATAGCACGTCATATCAGTCAAACCCACTAGGCCAACCTATCCCGCCTAACGCACGGGAAAACCCTGCCTCGTAATTTTTGTTCTGGATTTATATCGATCGATCTTACGAAAATGTTGCACTTTGGAAGTTCAAAAGGAAAAGGCAGCACACTTAAAGCACGCCCATCGCGTTTGCGTCGCAGCCTCGACAGTCGGTCTCGCACGCCGCTCACCAAAGGGGACACACGTTGTCTTGCATTTTCACTGACATGTGGGACTACAATTGAATAAACTGTTGATATCCGAAATCTAATCGCTCAGAGGGAGAAGAGATCACCCGCCCACTGTCGGTGTCAAAACCGGTGGATCTCGGGTAGGGGGTCCCGATCTGTGCGTCTTAGGCTGTTGGTAACAGGAGGCAAGGGACACAATGTTTACCCAGGTTCGGGCCCTCTCGATGGAGGTAAAACCCTACTTCCTGCTTGATTGATATTGATGATATGAGTAGTACAAGAGTAGATCTACCACGAGATTGTAGAGGCTAGATCCTAGAAGCTAGCCTATGATGATTATGATTGTGATCGTCCCTCTAAGGACCAAACCCTCCGGTTTATATAGACACCGGAGAGGGCTAGGGTTTACATGGAGTCGGTTACAAGGAAGGAAATACAATATCTGGATCACCAAGCTTGTCTTCCACGCAAAGGAGAGTCCCATCCGGACACGGGACAGAGTCTTGAGTCTTGTATCTTCACGCTCCAATAGTCCGGACAAAGTATATAGTCCGTCTGTCCGGATAACCCCTAATCTGGGACTCCCTCAGTAGCCCCTGAACGAGGCTTCAATGACGATGTGTCCAGCGCGCAGTTTTGTCTTCGGCATTGCAAGGCGGGTTCCATCTCCGAATACTTCAAAGTACCTGTTACGACGAATAGCATCCGGCTTCCAATCAATATTATACTCCTCGGCTTCTATACCTCAATAATGACCCTTTCCACGTATTGAGCGAATGCGAGGAGCCGAGGCATTTTTGCATTTGCCACCCCCAAGTCCGGCAGGTTGACCGTCTATTTGAGGAGACGGGGATTATCTGATCCAAACCTCATCCTCTTCCCTCGAGCAAGCATCCAACAGAGCGCTCCGGAAAAACCTTTCCAACATGGCCGGTCGCCGAAGCTCTTCTTCTCGCTCTCCTCGCTCCAAGTCGGGTGACTAGGAAGAGTGTTCAGTTCCTCACAGCCGTTTGATAGAGTTACAGACCCAAGGGTTTCTCCCACCGACGTTCATGGTCCCCGTCCGAGCCGGAATAGCCACTTATAATGGCGGGGAGCAAGCGGAGTGATCACCTAATCCTTCCCCAGAGGAGCGAATATGCCTCATCCCGCATTTGTTAAGGGGCATCGGGTTTCCTATCCACCCATTTGTTCACAGGCTCCTGGAGTTCTACGGCCTCCAGTTGCACAACTTCACCCCTGTTGAGGGAGTCCTAGATTAGGGGGTATCCAGACAGCCGGACTATATACTTTGTCCGAACTATTGGAGCGTGAAGATACAAGACTCAAGACTCCGTCCCGTGTCTGGGTGGGACTCTCCTTTGCGTGGAAGACAAGCTTGGCGATCCAGATATTATATTTCCTTCCTTGTAACCGACTCCATGTAAACCCTAGCCCCCTCCGGTGTCTATATAAACCGGAGGGTTCGATCCTTAGAGGGACGATCACAATCATAATCATCATAGGCTAGCTTCTAGGGTTTAGCCTCATCGATCTCGTGGTAGATCTACTCTTGTACTACTCATATCATGAATATCAATCAAGTAGGAAGGAGGGTTTTACCTCCATCGAGAGGGCCCGAACCTGGGTAAACATTGTGTCCCTTGCCTCCTGTTACCATCAGCCTAAGACGCATAGATCGGGACCCCCTACCCGAGATCCGCCGGTTTTGACACCGACATTGGTGCTTTCATTGAGAGTTCCTCTATGTCATCGCTGCAAGGCTCAATGGATCCTTCAATCGTCAACAACACGGTTGAGGGAGTCCTGGACTAGGGGGTGTCCGGACAGCCGGACTATCATCGTCAGCCGGACTCCAAGACTATGAAGATACAAGATTGAAGACTCCCTCCCGTGTACGGATGGGACTTTCCTTGGCGTGGAAGGCAAGCTTGGCAATACGGATATGTAGATCTCCTACCATTGTAACCGACTCTGTGTAACCCTAGCCCTCCCCGGTGTCTATATAAACCGGAGGGTTATAGTCCGTAGGACGAACAACCATTACAACAATCATACCATAGGCTAGCTTCTAGGGTTTAGCCTCCTTGATCTCGTGGTAGATCCACTCTTGTACTACCCATATCATCAATATCAATCAAGCAGGAGTAGGGTTTTACCTCCATCGAGAGGGCCCGAACCTGGGTAAAACCATCGTGTCCCTTGTCTCCTGTTACCATCCGCCTAGATGCACAGTTCGGGACCCCCTACCCGAGATCCGCCGGTTTTGACACCGACATTGGTGCTTTCAATGAGAGTTCCTCTATGTCATCACTGATAGGCTCGATGGCTTCTTCGACAAACAACGCTGTCCTGGGTGAGACTTTTCTCCCCGGACAGATCTTCGTATTCGGCGGCTTCGCACTGCGGGCTAATTCACTTGGCCATCTGGAGCAGATCGAAAGCTACGCCCCTGGCCGTCAGGTCAGATTTGGAAGCCTAAACTTCACGGTGGATATCCGCGGGGACTTGATCTTCGATGGATCCAAGCCGCAAACAAGCATGCCGCACTGTCACGATGGGCATGATCTAACTCTGCCGCCGGACATTGCCTTGGAGGGCGCACACGAATCCACTCCAATCCATAGTTCGGAGCTGGGCGTGCAGATCAAGGACGGGTGGCTGGACACCGCCTCGGGAGCTGCAACTGCCACGGCGATGGAGCCGAACACTGACCTCGTCCATTATAAAGCTCGTGACTCCGAGGTGCCGGACTCCTTGCCGGACTCCAAACCTCCTGCGCCCCTGCCAATCGAATCTGATTGGGCGCCGATCATGGAGTTCACCGCGGCGGACATCTTTCAGCACTCACCCTTTGGCAACATCCTAAATTCGCTAAAACATCTCTTGCTATCCGGAGAGCCCTGGCCGGACTACGGCCAGGATGGTTGGGATGCGGACGACGAAGAAATTCAAACCCCACCCACCACCCACATTGTAGCAACTGTCGACGATCTAACAGACATGCTAGATTACGACTCCGAAGACATCGACGGTATGGACGACGATGCCGGAGATGATCAAGAACCAGCGCTCACCGAGCACTGGAAGGCCACCCCAACCCATGATGTATATATGGTGGACACCCCAAAAGGAAGCGATAACAAGGACCAACGGGGCGCGGCAAAGGATAATCCCGCCGACAAACAACCAAAACGGCGACGCAGACGCCACCCTAAGTCCCGCCTCGACAAAAACAGCGCTCCTAATGACCCAGCAATAGAGCAGGGCAAACCAGTGGACGACAAACATGCAACCAAGCAACCGTCCGAACAGGACGAATCGGATAATCAATCAATGCCTGGCGAAACCAACAGTCCAGACGACCTCACGCCGGACACACCACCAGAGCATAAGAACCTTCACAAAAGACTCGTCGCCACTGCAAGAAGTCTGAAGAAGGAAAAACGGAAGCTCAAAACAGCGGAAGACATACTCAGAATGAGGTGGAGCAAAGTGCTCAAAACCGCAGACAAATATGGCAATGGCCATCAATCAAAGAGCTACCCGAAGCGCAAGCTGCTGCTAGAATTTGACGAGGAAGCCATAGAGCCACCACAGTCAAAAATAAAGAAGCCGCCTGGCCAAGTGTTCGAAGACAGCGGCGCACCAAAATACATGGGCGCCGCACACCCACTATGTTTCACCAATGAGGTGTTGGATCATGAATTTCCAGCAGGGTTTAAACCCATAAACATAGAGGCTTACGACGGAACAGCTGACCCTGGAGTCTGGATAGAGGATTACATACTACACATACACATGGCTAGAGGAGATGATCTCCACGCCATAAAATATCTACCCCTCAAGCTCAAAGGGCAAGCTCGGCATTGGCTCAAAAGCCTCCCAGTAAACACTGTTGGAAGTTGGGAAGAGCTTGAGGACGCGTTTAGAGGAAATTTTCAAGGGACTTATGTCCGCCCTCCGGATGCAGACGATCTAAGTCATATAACTCAACAGCCCGGAGAGTCAGCGTGCGAATTCTGGAACAAGTTCCTTACCAAAAAGAACCAAATAGTTGACTGTCCGGACGCGGAAGCCTTAGCAGCTTTTAAACACAGCGTCCGAGACGAATGGCTCGCCAGACACCTCTGCCAAGAGAAGCCGAGGACAATGGCCGCGCTAACAAGCCTCATGACCCGCTTTTGCACGGGGGAAGATAGCTGGCTAGCAAGATGCAGCACCAGCGACCCGAGTACATCCGAGATCAGAGATGGAAACGGAAAATCACGACGCAGAAAGGATCAGCGCCGGAATAAAGAAAAAAGCCCAAAGAATACGGCGGTCAACGCCGGATTCAAAAGCTCGCGACCAAACAATAAAACACTGCCTCTTAAGGACAACAGTGATGTGCTATCCAACTTAAACAAAATTTTGGATCGGATATGTCAAATCCACTGTACCTCCAGAAGGCCTCCGAACCACACCCACTGAGATTGTTGGGTTTTTAAACAGTCCGGCCAACTCAACGCCGAACACAAGGGGCTCGACGCGCCAAGTGAGGACAATGACGAACCCCACCAGCAGAGCACTGGAAAACAAAAGACTTTCCCACAAGAAGTCAAAGCAGTAAACTCACTTCATGTGATAGTACGGAAAAACAATGCGGCACCCGCTAAGACAGGTGTCGCACGGTCCACCCCAGCGGAACCTCAAGATTGGATGTCAAAACCAATCACTTTTGACCACCTGGATTATTCCAGAAGTGTTCGAAATGCAGGATGGACTGCTCTGATATTGGATCCTATAATCGACGGACTACAATTTACACAAGTCCTGATGGACGGCGGCAGCGATTTAAACCTGCTATATCCAAACACAATCCGCAAGTTGGGGATAGACCTTACTAAAATTCGACATAGCCGCACTTCCTTTAAAGGAGTGACGCCAGGCCCTTACGCCAAGTGCACAGGCTTCTTATTACTAGAAGTTGTGTTCGGGTCACCGGACAACTTCCGACGCGAAAAGCTAATCTTTCATGTCGCCCCATTCAAAAGTGGCTATCAAGCACTATTGGGACGTGAAGCTTTTGTCCGCTTTAACGCAATACCACATTACGCGTCTCTTACACTTAAAATGCCCGGTCCACGTGGCATCATTTCATTAAAAGGGTCATTCAAAGACCCCGGACACGGCTAGACGAGTCTGGAATAAATAAGCTAGGGGCTCCATAGCCGCACACCCCTTCACAAGGGGCTGTGCATATAAGCAATTATGAGCTAATATAGGCTCAGCTTTATTAATTTATCAATATTTCAATTTTTTATGCACTTTTCGCACGATTTCTTTTCAAACTAAGTTCCTCTCTTTTTACAGATGAACAACGTGCACACCCGTCCAGGATACGGCACAACGGAGACATAGGCGCAGACGTGCAGTAGGGACCCGTTGCAAGGATTCTTTTCAGATTAAGACCCTGCGTAAACCTTTTTTACTGTCTCTTGTTGCTATAATCCCCTGGTTTTTCATGATAACCAGAGAGGATACTGACGTTTTGGCATCGGCCGCGTCAGAGGACCTCGCCCATACCTGGACACTAGGGGCTTAGGGCATTGTTCCGCCCGTTATTATAAAGACCGAACACCTTAGGGAGTGTTCGGCGTCTCAAGTTAGGCCTTATATGCATCAGCTCCGAATCATGTCTTTGGTCAAATGTTGGGTTTGCCCGGCTCCTGTGTTTTGCTGCCTTACATTCCGTATCATCGGCTAACGCGGCACCAGGAGAACTACTGCGATTATGCCCCAGTTCGGCTGGGCGAGCACCTCAGTAGAGAAAGCCGAAAACTGACTGTCATGATACAACGAGAGACTGGTCAACCACTCGATCGACCACAGGAATATTTAGAATTCCTCAACTTTGACGAAGGACCGTTTCCCGGTCAGGCACATACGCGCCCCGAATTCGTATAGCGCGGTGCCCCCAGGGGCTATATCGTAGCCCCACCCTCGAACTCCCATGGCTAAGTGAAAGTGATAAAGCATTATAGTCCGGTTGCCTCGTTTGCTACGCTACCACCTCCTTCACAGGACCGAGACATCGGATTAAGTGTGAAAATGCGCTATTTTTTGCGAACACCCCCGCACCTTGTGTGTGGGGGCTGAAGCCGACGATTGCCATCTTTCAGGTTATACACACGTATACATAAACGGCCGCATAGGAGATATTTCAATACTAGAACGCACAAGTATAAAAAGTGCTTACATCATAAACATTGTTTTACAAAATAAAACGTTCATTTGAACGTGACATTTTTTGAGCACTGCGACTCTATTACACGAGCACCACGCAGAACTTCCCCAAAATAGTGCTCGGCGGGTAACCGGCTCTCGTCCGAACCCTGGGTCGCAACAACGGTGGCATCCATCTCTGTCCAATGTGTCTTCACATGGGCGAGCGCCATCCGTGCACCCTCTATGCAGGCCGACCGCTTCATCGCCTTGATATGCGGCACCGCCCCAAGAAATTGCTGCAATAAGCCAAAATAGCTCTTCGTCTTGAGCCTATCAGGCCAGACATGAGTCACGATATCCGTCATGGCAAGCCCGGACAACCTATTCAGCTCAGCCCACTCGGCCAACCGGTCGGTCAGCGGAAGTGAACGCTCCGGACTATGGAATTGAGACCAAAACAGCTCTTCCGTCTTGTGATCCTTCTGGCTCCGGAAGTGCACAACGGCATCCGCCGCACTCGCTGCTAAGTCCATATAAGGATCCTCCGGACCCCACAGCTGGCCAAGTTGAGCATAGTTTGGATCCGTAAGCCTCCGGCGCAGCAGAAAGGGCTTGCCAGCCACAATGTCTCCGGCTTAGTGCAGCTCCTCCTTTATAGCCCGCATTGCAGAACGGGCATCCTTGGCTTCGGCGGTGGCCTTCCCCAGGTCTTACCGCTCCTCTAGGCGCTCCTTTTCAAGAACCTCATAGCGGTCGGTAGCTTCTTTTATCTTCACAGCCATTTCGGCCATCTCTTCCCTGCTTTGGCAGTGTGCAGCCCTTTCGGCTTCTAACTCTTCGGCTGCCCTCGAGGCCGCCGCATTACTCCTTCTGGCTTGCTCCTTGGCTTTAGCAAGTTCGGCCCGAAGGCTCTCAACAGCAGCGGCACCATCTACATTTTACACACATGTTGTAAAGCGTGGGCTTTGGCTCCCTTACTAACTGACCGCAAAGAAACACTTACCTTGTGACTCATCAAGTCGCCTGTTGAGTAGCGCGATGTCTGCATCCGCAACGTCGAGTTGCCGCTTTAGTTCAGCAACTCCATCAGTCCGGCTGGCCCCCGGACGATCCGCCACCTGCATAGGAACGGCGAAAATTGAAACCTGCGATTTTGATCCTCGGCACGCTATCGCTTTCGACAACCTACCGAGTCTCAGGGGCTACTATCTATACAGGGCGCACTTTATGTGTAAAACTGTCAAATGGTGTGTCATTTTAGTTACCTCAAACCCCGCCAGCAAACTCCTGACGGCATTATGCAATCCGCTTTCGGCGGACGAAATTCTTCCAATCACCCTACTCATCAATGCATGGTGATCTTATGAGATGGACGCCCTCTCAAGCAGATCCTTCAGCTCCCCCGGCCGAACACCAGTCGGCGCCGAATTCTTCGGCTCTGCCGGGCTCGGGGATACCCTCCGTGATGAGACTTCAGGCTCGTCCGCCCTATCCGACGGCGCAGTAGACGGAGGCGTTTCGCTCTCCACCATCTCCGGACGAAGGTCCCTCAAAGATGAGCTCATCTGAGAAGGTCGGAGATCCGAACTACAAGGTAAAAATTTCGGTTATCCTCAGAAGCACAAATAGGGATGTCTCTCATTACCGAACTCCCTTTTTTCTACTCACGGCTCGCTGGAGGGCTGATTCTTTAGGGGAGAATGTGCGGCCGGGGCCTCCCCAGACGCAGGACCTTCTGGTGAAGATTTCTTCCCCCGCTTAGGGGCTTTGGCCTCCGGGTCTACGGAGGCGGTCCTCTTCTCTCCCTGGAGGGAGGGATTCTCGATCCCCCCTTCTTCAAGAGCCTCCTTGGGTGAGGCGGTAGCTCCCCTGTTTTCCCCTTCACCTTCTCCTGAAGGCGCAACCTCCAGCATCCTGATCAGCACGGGATCCGGCGCGGTCTCTGGGAGGGGGGCCGGACACCGTATCAGTTTTGCTTGCGCTATCCACTCCTGCTTAGAAGGAAATCGGTCAAAAGGAGAATCATAGAAAGGCAAACAAATGGTATGTCCGGACTCGGAGCTACTTACTTGTGTATCCGGGCGATTGCAGCTTAGGCTGGCGTCCTCGGTCAGTTTCGGACACGCCTCTCGTGATCCGAAGAATAATTTGTACATCTCCACGGGTGTCATACCCATGAAGTGTTGGAGAATCCGTGGTCCCTCCGGATTAAACTCCCACAGCCGGAGAGGGCGGCGTTTGCAGGGCAGGAGATGCCTAATCAGCATGACCTGCATTACCACAACCAGATCGATCTCCCTCGTTTGGAGGTCTCGAATCCGGCCCTGCAGTAGGGGCACGTCCTTTGACGGCCCCCAATTGAGCCCTTGGTTGACCCACGACATCAACCGTTGTGGAGGTCCCGAGCGGAATAAGGGCGGCGGTTTCTGCCTGCTGCCCTTCGGAGCGGTGATATCGAACCACTCCTGCTGCCACAAGCCGAGCTCCTCTTGGAAGGAGCCCTCGGGCCACGGGGCTTCGGCCCTCCTGCTTATGGCCGCCCCGCCGCACTCTGCTTGACGCCCCCCGATCATCTTCGGCTCCACATTGAAGGTCTTCAGCCACAGGCCGAAGTGGGGGGTGACGCGGAGGAAGGCTTCGCAGACGACAATAAATGTGGAAATATGGAGGATGGACTCCAGAGCCAAGTCGTGGAATTCCGACCCATAGTAGAACATGAGCCCTCTCACAAAAGGATCCATCGGGAAGCCTAAACCCCGACGGAGGTGGGATACAAAGACGACGTACTCGCCGGGCTCGGGGGTAGGGATTGCCTGCCCTTCGGCAGGCAACCTGTGCAAAATCTCGTAGGACAGGTACTTGGCCTCTTGCAGCTTTAGCACGTCCTCCTCCGTGACGGAGGAGGGCATCCACCGGCCCTGAAGGTCGGAGCCGGACATTGTTGAAGGTCCGAAGCGCTCGAATCTGGGGCTCTGGGTGTTGGAACTTGGAGCAAGGAGAAGATTCGATGGAGGATTGAAGAAAAGAAACAAGCCTTGGCCCTATTATAAAGAGGGAGAATACCAAGAGCCGTCTCCGTGACCGTTCGGGACCCGCCTTCGATAGAGGGGGCATGGCGACGGGCGCGGTTGGGTTACCCACGTACGTATTGATGAGAATCCCGGAATAAGGGGAACACGATCTCTGCTTCGACAAGACGTGCCAAGGAAACCGCTTCGCTAAACACGCTGAGGTGGAATAATAAAAAATGATTCAAGTAAAGGCTTGGTAGTGGCGTGATGTCATGCTACAAGATACGTCAGCAGATTGAACTTGTGTACGTAATATTCTCTCTATGGGGAAATGTGGAAATTATTTTGCAGAGCCGGACACTATCCTGGTGTTCACAATCTTCTATGAATTATTCAGACGAGGAACCCGCCTTGCAATGCCGAACAATATGCGCGTCGGACTCATCGTCATTGAAGCCTGGTTCAGGGGCTACTGAGGGAGTCCTGGACTAGGGGGTGTCCGGACAGCCGGACTATCATTGTCAGCCGGACTCCAAGACTATGAAGATACAAGATTGAAGACTCCGTCCCGTGTCCGGATGGGACTTTCCTTGGCGTGGAAGGCAAGCTTGGCAATACGGATATGTAGATCTCCTACCATTGTAACCGACTCTGTGTAACCCTAGCCCTCCCCGGTGTCTATATAAACCGGAGGGTTTTAGTCCGTAGGACGAACAACCATTACAACAATCATACCATAGGCTAGCTTCGAGGGTTTAGCCTCCTTGATCTCCTGGTAGATCCACTCTTGTACTACCCATATCATCAATATCAATCAAGCAGGAGTAGGGTTTTACCTCCATCGAGAGGGCCCGAACCTGGGTAAAAACATCGTGTCCCTTGTCTCCTGTTACCATCCGCCTAGACACACAGTTCGGGACCCCCTACCCGAGATCCGCCGGTTTTGACACCGACAACGGTCCAGGGTGAGACTTTTCTCCCCGGAAAGATCTTCGTGTTCGGCGGCTTCACGCTGCGGGCCAATTTGCTTGGCCAACTGGAGCAGATCGACAGCTACACCCCTGGCCACCAGGTCAGGTTTGGAAACTGGAACTACACGGCGGATATCCGTGGAGACTTGATCTTCAACGGATTCGGGCCTGTGCCAGGAGTGCCGGACAGTCACGATGAGCATGGCTTAGACCTGCTGTCGGATAATGCTCGGGATATCACCCCCGTAGTAGCCCCGGACCTAAATTCGGAGCAGATTGCATTGCCCAAGGACCCCCGGACTCGTATCCGGCTGTAGGTCCCAGTCCGCGTGCTCCTGAGCCCGCCGAACTTGGATGGGCCCCTGTAATGGAGTTCACCGCTGCGGATATCTTCCAGCGCTCCCACTTTGGCGACATGCTGAACTCGTTAAAATCTCTCTCTTTGTCAAGAGACTCTTGGCCAAACTATGTCCGGCTCGAGTGGGAAGCAGGCTACGAAGGAATTCGTTGCCCACCCAGCACCCACTTCATTGCCACTGTCGATGATGTATCAGATGTGCTTGACTTCGACTCCGAAGACATCGATGATATGGACGACGATGCAGGAGAAGACTCAGAATCACTGCGGCGCTGGACTACCACCTCGTCATACGATATATACATGGTGTATATGCCCAAGGAGGACGACAGCGACAATCCAGAATATAAAACACCCGGGCAAAAACCAAAACAACGGCGTAGACGCCACTCCAAGTCCAGCAACAGTGAAAATAGCGACAACAGCACCAGAAAGATCGACACCCCAGTCAACTCTAAAGGCAACAATGACCATATGGACCCAGCGATGGAGTAGGATGAGCCAGGTCACGCCGAACACAGTTCGGAGCAGACGCCCGATCACAATGATCCCAACGGACGAGTTCATCAAACCGCCCCATGACAAGAACACAGTCCGGATGACGATGCATTCTTCATCCCGGAAACATGCGTGGAACGAGATAACCTCCACAGAAGGCTTATGGCCATCGCAAGAAGTCTAAATAAGCAGAAGCAACGGCTAAAGGCCGCACATGAATTGCTCAATCGCAGATGGAATAAAGTGCTAGAGACTGAAGAAAGGTACGGCGACGATCGCCATACAAAGAGCTATCCAAAATGCAAACTGCTGCTAGAATTCGACGAAGAGGCCGTTCCACCAAATAACAACACGACCAGGAGGCCGGACGAACCACTTCATAACCGCAACAGAGCAGCTACCGACGCCGCGGATGATTTACGTGAGCACCTAGATAAGAAAGCCGACGCGGCTAGATCCATCTACGGCGCGGGACTATGGTCACCAAAACAATCATCCCGATCGGATACAAGTTCGGAATCAACACCGGACACAACAACAGCCGACGGCATGCCACAGCACGTCCAGATACAGAGGGGCTGCTCACCCCCTGTGCTTCACCAAAAAAGTACTGGACCATGAATTTCCACAGGGTTTCAAACCTATGAACATAGAGGCGTACGACGGAACAACTGACCTAGCGGTCTGGATTGAGGATTTTATGCTACACATACACATGGCTCGCGGGGACGACCTCCCCACCATCAAATACCTTCCCCTCAAGTTGAAGGGGGCAGCTCGACACTGGTTGAAAGGCCTCCTCGAAAACTCAATTGGAAGCTGGGAGGAACTCGAGGACGCTTTCAGGGCCAATTTTCAAGGGGCTTATGTCCGGCCTCCGGATGCGGATGATTTAAGTCACATAATCCAATAGCCCGGAGAGTCCGCCCGCAAGCTTTGGAACAGATTCCTCACTAAGAAGAATCAAATTGTCGATTGTCCGGATGCCGAGGCCTTAGCGGTGTTCAAACATAGCATCCAAGACGAGTGGCTTGCCAGACACCTCGTCCAAGAAAAGCCAAGGACAATGGCAGCATTAACAAGCCTTATGACCCGCTTTTGCGCGGGTGAAGATAGCTAGTTGGCCCGTAAAGGCACCAGCGACCCAAGCACATCCGAAATTAGGGATGGCAACGGGAAGCCACGGCGCAATAAAAACAAACGTCAAAACAAGGAAGAGAGCCTGGACAACTCAACGGTCAACACCGGATTCCGGGGCTCTTGACCCGGTCATCAATAGAAGCTAGTCAAAGGCAGCAAAGAAGGACCGTCCGGTGTGAACAGAGTCCTGGACAGACTGTGCCAAATTCATGGCACCCCCAACAAACCTGCGAACCGCAATCATAGAGAATGCTGGGTCTTCAAGCAGGCCGGCAAATTAAATTCCGAACACAAGGGAAGGGAGACACCAAGTGAAGACGAGGATGAGCCTCGCCAGCCGAACACTCGGGGACAGAAAAAATTCCCACTAGCGGTAAAAATAGTAAACATGATCCACGCGACTCACACATCCACAAGAAGGCGCGAATGCGTGCTCAGAGACACATACGCTATAGATCCCGTCGTACCTACACCTAACCACTGGTCGGCTTGTCCGATCACTTTCCATCACACGGACTGCCTGACTAGTATTCGGCGCGGAGGATCAGATGCCTTGGTGCTCGACCCAATAATCGACGGATACCATCTTACTCGCGTCCTCATGGACGGCGGCAGTAGTCTCAATTTAATATACCAGGACACTCTCCGTAGGATGGGGATAGACCGATCCAGAATTAGCCAAAGGAACACCACCTTTGAAGGGGTGATACCAGGTGCCGAAGCTTCCGGCAGGGGCTCCATGGTACTGGAGGTAACATTTGGCTCCCCAGGCAACTCCAGAAGCGAGGAAATACTCTTCACCATTGCACCCTTCCGAAGCAGCTATCACGCATTGCTTGGAAGAATGGCCTTCGCCCGCTTCAATGCAGTACCACATTATGCCTACCTTACACACAAGATGCCCGGCCCACGTGGCGTCATCACCGTTAACAGAAACACAAAGCGCTCTTCACGCGCGGAGGAATAGACGACGGCTCTAGCGGCCAGACTCTAAGCGGCCTCCAAAAACAGAAAGCATGACTGGTCGTTAAGACCACGGACACGGTTAGATGAGTCCGGCAGCCCAGATAAAATTGAGCCAGGGCGCCGTATATGTAATCCCATAGAGGACACCAGGGGCTGTAAATATTTAATAAAAGCCCCACTGTTGGCTTGACCTTATTTACAGGCCAAAGCCTTACACTTTTACTATCCATCGCACGCTCACATTATGCTCTTCTACATGAGTTTTTCTCTTTATAGACACCCTCCAGGACACAGCACAACGGAGGCAAAGGCGCAGACGTGCAGTAGGGCCCTGCTCAAAGGTTTCTCTTTAGATTAAGCCCCTGTGTAAACCTTTTTCTATTGCCTCTTCTTGTTTACACATCCCATGGGTACTATACCCACATAGGGTATTGCTATTATTAGCATTTCGCCACGATAGACTAATGCACGTACCTGGAAATACAGGGTTTACAATGAAAGGGCATTCTTCAGCCCATTTTACGTTATAAAGTTCGAATACCTTCGGGAGTGTTCGGCGTCACGAGTTTGGCCTTATATGCATCAGCTCCGAATCATGTGCTTGGTCAAATGTTGGGTTTGCCCGGCTCCTGGGTTTGCCGCCTTACGTTCTGTTCTTATCGGCTAATTAAGGCGGCCAAAGGAGAACTACTGCGATTGTGCCCTGGTTATTCCGGATGAGCACCTCAGTAGAGAAAGCTGAAAACTGACTATCATGATACAGCGAGAGACTGTTCAACCACTCGAAGAATTACCATAATCTTTAGGATTCCTCCACAGTAACGAAGGGTCGTTTCCCGGTCATGTACATACGTGCCCGTATTCGGATGCACGCAAAAGTACTAGGGGCTACATAGTAGCCCCACCGTCAAACTCCTATGGCTAAGTGAAAGTGTTACAGCTATATAGTCCGGTTGCCTAGTCCGACGTGCGATCACCTCCTTAATGGACCAAGACGTTGGATCAAGTGTGATTATGCATATTTTTCGCGAACACCCCCGCATTGTATGCGTGGGGGCTGAAGCCAACGGCTGCTAACTTTCAGATTATACGTATACATAAAAATGGCCGCACAGGAGGCACAATAATACTTTCGGGTACAAAGTATAAATATAGCCACATAATCAAAGTAACATTGTTTTTACAATGACACGATTTGTCACTCGAACATGACATTCTTCGAGCACAGAGCCTCTATCAAACGAGCACCTTCTGTTACCTACTCTAAGTAGTGCTCGGCCGGATCCTGGCCTCCCGCCGGATTCTGGGTTGCAACGATGGTGGCCTCCATATCTGTCCAATATGCTTTATCACGGGCAAGAGCCATTCGTGCACCCTCTATGCACGCCGACCTTCTCATGGCGTCGATCTGAGATATGGCACCGAGGAATTGCTGCAACAAACCAAAATAACTGTCCGGCTTAGGACCCTTCAGCCAAAGATGGTCTATTACAAACCGCATTTCAAGCCCAGATAGCCTATGAAGCTCCGCCACAGCAACCCATTTCTCACTCAAAGGCAATGGGCACGAGGGAGCATTAAATTGAGACCAAAACAGCTTCTCCACTTCTTTATCACCTTGATCCTCGAAAAACTTGGCCGCATCAGCTGTACTCTTCGCCCAGTCCACATACACGTCTGTAGGACTCCAGCGTCGATCCAGGGGAGCATACTTCGGATCCAAAAACTTCATCCGCAATAAGTAGGGGCTCCCAGCCGCGATTTTCCCGGCATGTCGAAGCTCCTCCCGCACATCCCTAATTTCGGTCCGCATCTCCTTGGCTGCATTAAGTGCCTTGTTCAGGTCAGCCGAATTAACCTGATTTTCCTTTTTAAGGAGCTCATACCGCTCGGCGTCATTTTTCAACTCCACAGCCATTTTGGCTATCTTGTCACCTTTAGGGCAGCCCAACTCTTCGGCCACCTTTAGGGCAGCCGCATTGCTAGCCCAAGCGTGTTCCTTGGCCTGGGTGAGTTCCGCCCTCAGGGCTTCCACGGCAGCAGCACCATCTGCAGTCCAAGCATATCGCATTAATATTATGCCCCTCTCAAATTTTCCTATAAAATATATTTAGGAAAGCAGAGCACATACCTTGTGACTCGTTCAGCCGCTCATTCACCAGCGTGACATCGGCATCAATCGCTCCAATCTTCAAGGGACTGGTCGGCTGCCGGATCCTTAGATACCTGTACATATATACAGCACATTCATTACTTACACAATACGATCCTCCGTTTGCTGCCTAGGGCGGGCAACCAGAGTCTCAGGGGCTACTATCCATATGGAGCACACCTAGAGCGTGCCTCACAGCCAAAAAATTATGTATTTTTCATTACATACATCAAAGCCTCTGAGAAGGCTCGTAAATACTTCATTCAAACTGCTTGTGGCGGATGAAATCTTCTTGAGCACCGTGATCATTAATCAGCGGTGCTCCTCCGAGAGTGCAGCTCGCTCCAGAAGGCCCGTCAGTATGTCCGGCCGGACACCGAACTGTGATGGACCCTTCTCATCGCCCCCCGTGGGAGCCGAACGCTTCGGGCTCAGGGCGGCTGGGGGATTAGCTTCTGGCTTTGGCAAATCCAGACTCCTCCGTGACGACACCTCGGTGTCGCCCGCGTCATGAGGCGGGGAGGATGGTGGGGTTTCACTCTCCATCATCTCCGGAGGGAGATCCCCCGAAGACGAACTCTGTTGAGAAGAGCTTCTAGCCGGACTGCAAAAAAACGAATCCTGGTTATTATTCTCGGAGAAATGCAGTACCTTCGAATTAATGATTAACTCACAACTCGGTTGAGGGCTGGCCCATTGGCGGGCATGACGCGGTAAGGGCGCCCTTCGGGGCAGGGCCCCCTGGTGACGTTTCCTTCCCTTGCTTTGGCACCTCCGTCTCCAAGTCTTCGAAGGAGGCCCTCTTCTTTCCGCGCGGGGAGGATGCTTTAGACTCCCCTTCCCAACTATCCTCCTTAGGGAAGGTAGAAATTCCCCCGGTTTGGATGCACAGTGTGTGAAGTTCGGCTTCTTTGGTCTTCCCTTCGTCTTTCCCTGAGGGCATTTTGCTGAGCACCCGGCCGAGCATCTTGGCTATGGTTGGACTAGGTGAGACTTCAAGAAGTGGCGTCGGACACCTGATTCTCTCCGCCTTTCTAAGCTATTCCTGGCCACGGAGGATTTTCAGAATAATGGCTATGACAAATATAAACGAATTGTCCGGTTTTAGGGTTACTTGGGTATCTAGGCGATTGCAGATTAGGCCCGCATCCTCGATGGTGTCCGGACACTTTACTTGCGGTCCGAAGAATAATTTACACATCCCTTCAAGCGTCAGGCCGAAGAAGTGCAGAATAGTCCACGGACCCTCTGGATTGAACTCCCACATCCGGAGAGGCTGGCGTTTGCACGGCAACATCCATGGGATTAGCATTACCTGAATTATTCTGACAAGGTTAATGTCCCTCTCAAGAAGCTCCCGGATACGGCTCTGCAGTATTGGTACATAACTAGCGGCCCCCCAATTCCGTCCTACGTCAGTCCATGACGCCAGTTGTGATGGAGGGCCCGAGCGGAAATCGGGGGTGGCCACCCACTTTCTGCCTCTGGGAGCCGTGACGTAAAACCACCTCCGCTGCCATACATCGGATACCTCTGGGAAAGAACCCTCTGGCCATGGTGCATCGGCGTTCCTGCTTATTATGGCACCTCCGCACTCCACATGTCGCCCCTTGATCATCTTCGGCTTCACATTGAAGGTCTTGAGCCATAACCCGAAGTGTGGAGTGACGTGGAGAAAAGCCTCGCACACAATGATGAACGACGAGATATTGATACGTCTCCAATGTATCTATAATTTTTGATTGTTCCATGCTATTATATTACTTCTTTTGGATGTTTATCGGCTTTATTTTACACATCTATATCATTTTTGGGACTAACCTACTAACCGGAGGCCCAGCCCATATTGCTGTTTTTTTTGCCTATTTCAGTATTTCAAAGAAAAGGAATATCAAACGGAATGAAACCTTCGGGAGTGTGATTTTTGTAACGAACGTTATCCGGAGAGCTTGGAGTGCAAGTCAAGAAGCTTCCGAGGGCCCCATTAGATAGGGGGCCGCGCCCCCCTGTAGGGCGCGCCCCCCTGTCTCGTGGGCCTCTCGGGCGGCCACCGATGTACTTCTTCCTCCTATATATACCTACGCACCCCGAAAACATCCTGGAGCACCATGAAACACAATTTCCACCGCCGTAACCTTCTGTATCCGCGATATCTCATCTTGGAGCCTTCGTCGGCACTCTGCCGGAGGGGGAATCAACCACGGAGGGCTTGTACATCAACTTCTTTGCCCCTTCGATGAGTTGTTAGTAGTTTACCACAGACCTACGGGTCCATAGTTATTAGCTAGATGGCTTCTTCTCTCTTTTTGGATCTCAATACAATGTTCTATCCCTCTCTTGTGGAGATCTATTCGATGTAAACTCTTTTTGCGGTGTGTTTGTCGAGATCCGATGAATTGTGGGTTTATGATCAAGTTTATCTATGAATAATATTTGAATCTTCTCTGAATTCTTTTATGTATGATTGAGTTACCTTTGCATGTCTCTTCGAATTATCAATTTGGTTTGGCCTACTAGATTGGTTTTTCTTGCCATGGGAGAAGTGCTTAGATTTGGGTACAATCTTGCGGTGTCCTTACCCAGTGACAGAAAGGGTTGCAAGGCACATATTGTAATCGAGGATAACTAGATGGGGTTTATATCATATTGCATGTGTTTATCCCTCTACATCATGTCATCTTGCTTAATGCATTACTCTGTTCTTATGAACTTAATACTCTAGATGCAGGCAGGAGTTGGTCAATGTGTGGAGTAATAGTAGTAGATGCAGGCAGGAGTCGGTCTACTTGTTATGGACGTGATGCCTATATACATGATCATGCCTAGATAATCTCATAACTATGCGCTTTTCTATCAATTGCTCGACAGTAATTTGTTCACCCACCGTAATACTTGTGCTATCTTGAGAGAAGCCTCTAGTGAAACCTATGGCCCCCGGGTCTATCTCTTATCATATTTGCTTTCAATCTACTTTTATTTGCATCTTTACTTTTTGCATCTATATTATAAAATACCAAAAATATATTTATCTTATCATACTATCTTTACTAGATCTCACTTTCGCAAGTGGCCGTGAAGGGATTGACAACCCCTTTATTACGTTGGTTGCGAGTTCTCAGTTTGTTTGTTTAGGTGCGTGGAATTTTTTTGCAAGTGGCCACCGAAGAAGAAGACTTCGGAGGTGGTTGGTCCGTCCGCGTCGATCCCACCGCCACCGGAGCAAACGGGCGGTGGGGTGGACGCCGGCGGAGGAGCGGGCGCCGACGGCGGGACTCACGTCGTCACCAGGTCGAAGGACAAGGCCCCGCAAGCTTCGGCATCTGTACATACACCGCACCCCTCCCAGGAGGTGCGGGATCGACAACGCCATGGTGCTCCTAGCACCGTACTCGCGTTGAAACAAGGCCAAGCTGGTGGGTCGCGGGACGCTCAAGGTCAACATGCGCGTCAACATGTTGGCACGAGCGCGGTACGGTCGCCTGGACGAGATGTTGCTCCTTCTAACACTGCTAGAAGTTTGAGCATATCCCGCTCCTCGCGTTGCTCGCCACCGCCGCCCAAGACTCCAGAGGAAGCACTGGCCCGAGCCCAACTGCTTCTAGATTACCCTCCAGCGCCAGACAAGATCGACGACTGGAGGGCCACCATTCAGAGCCTCATCGGCTTCGCCAACGGCGACAAGCCCCGGCAACCGAGCACGTCAAAGCCCCGGCAAGACGCCCAGGCGCAAGCCGACGCCGACAAGACCGCTGGGGGTGCCACCACCGTGCACTCCCCGCCCAGAAGGCCAAGATCGCCGACTCGCCGGGCTAACCTCGACACCGATTCCACCGCGTCATCGGACCCGCGAGCTCGTCGCGATCAGTGCCAAGTTCTCCAAGAACGACGACAAGAAGACGCTCGTACTCGCATCGAGCGTCGAAGAGAAGCGCGGCGTCAGTCAGAGCAGCGCGCTGGGCCCGCTATTGATATGCATGCGCTAGGGGAACCAGGCGACTTGCTGTACGCGGTAGGTTGCCCTGCGTTCACTCGTGAGCTGCGGCAGGTCCAGTGGCCCAGTACTAAGAACTTCAAGCCAGATGTACCCGAGAAGTACGATGGCAGGATACATCCGTGAGAGTTCCTTAGCATCTACACCATCGCGGTGCGGGCTGCCGGGGGCGCGACGAGAAGATCCTCACCAACTACTTCCCATTGGTGCTCAAGCCCAACGTGAGATCTTGGCTCATGCACTTGCCAGACAACTCCATCTCTTCATGGGCAGATCTGTGCCATCAGTTTGTCGGCGCCTTCACAGGCGGCCACAAGCCCCATGGCCAGGAGAGAGATCTTCATCTGCTCTCCCAAAAAGAAGGAGAACCTTTGTGCAAGTACATTCAAAGATTCAGCCAAGTGCAGCGCAACATCCCAGACGTCCACCCTGCCGCGGTTATCAGCGCGTTCCATCAGAACATGCGTAACCGCAGGATGAGGGAGGAGATGGCGATGTGCAAAATCAGAGATGTCAGCGAGCTATATGCTCTGGCCGACAAGTGTACATGTGCTGAGGAGGGGAGGAAACTCCCCGGAGAAAACGCAGGAGCAGAGGGATCTGACAGTGAGGATGCCGCTCCGGCAAAGAAGAACCAGAGGCGAAATAACAGGAAGAGGAAAGCTAAGGATGTGCTAGTTGTCGAGCAGTCCGGCAACGGAGGTGGCGCCGAGAAGGCCAAAGCCGGTGACTCCGGCGAGGCTGTGGTGGCCGCCGACAAGCAGGACGGCTCCGGCAAGCAGTACTGCAAGATCCACCGCACCAAGGGCCATGATCTCCAGACTTGCAAGAAGGTTGAGCAGCTTGTTGAGCTACAGAAAGCTGAATACGAGCGCCGCGACAAGGAGAAGGCCCAGGAAGGTGGCGGAGGATCCGGCAAGAAGCATCCCGGCCGGGGAGGACGCCGCGGCAAGGCCAAGCAGCGGCAAGGAGACAGGCCTCCCCGTGGCCGCGACAAGGATGAAGACGAAGATGAGGACGAAGAGATGGACGAAGATGAGGCCAACGAGCAGGAGTTTCAGAAAGCAACAGAGGTTTTGTGTGTCGACGGCGGTGCTTCTCTGCATACTTCGCACCGACAACTCAAACAGTGGGTGCGTGAAGTTAATGCAGCAGAACCATCAGTTGTGTCGCGCAAGCCTCTGAAGTGGTCCAGCACGCCCATCATCTTTGATGTTGAGGATCACCTTGATCGCGCAACTGCGGTCGGGTGCTTGCCGATGTTGGTTTCACCAACTATCCGCGACCTCAAGGTCACAAAGATGCTGGTTGACGGCGGGGCCGGCTTGAGTCTGATCTCCTCCGCGGTGCTCAAGAAGCTCCAGATCCCCGACAGCGAGCTCGAAGAGACTGGTACCTTTCAAGGAATTAACCCGGGAAGGAGCAAGCCGAAGGGGAAGATTACACTGCCAATGACATTTGGCAGCGAACTGAACTTCAGGACAGAGAAGGTCACCTTTGACGTTGCTGATTTCCCATTGTCCTACAATGGGATACTTGGCCGTCCAGCGCTCGCCAAGTTCATGGCCGGTCCGATAAGTGTCATTTCTGTCCCTGGCGACAAGAAAGATGCCCTTATCTGTACCGACAAGATCTACCGGGAAGCAGCAGCCGCAGCAGATCGCAAGACACTTGCCGCTGAAGCTCCCGGGGGGAAGAAGAAGACCAAGTCCGGCAAGAACAGCTCTGATGCCCACTCCAGCAAGCGCACCTCTTCGGAGTGCTGCGCTACCGTCGAGGACGCACCATCGAGCTCCACCGGCAAGTGCAAGAAGGCAAAGACAGCTTCACCAGAGACCAAGAAAGTGGCCGCCAAGGAGGACGGCACTGGTGGTACCTTCACCATCAGTGCCACACTTGACCCTAAATAGGAAAGCGCACTCGTTGCTTTCCTGCGGGTGAATGTTGATGTGTTTGCATGGCAACCATCTGACATCCCCGGTGTTCCCAGGAAAGTAATTGAGCACCACCTTGCCGTCTGCCCTCACGCGCGGCCCGTCAAGCAGAGAGTTAGGAAGCAAACAAGGAATGGGTCATGTACTTTGATGGTGCCTTCTCGCTGCAAGGCGCCGGTGCGGGCGTACTACTTGTCGCACCTACCGGAGAGCACCTCAAGTACGTGGTCCAGATGCACTTTCCCAAGGAGCAAGCGACAAATAATACTGCAGAGTATGAAGGCTTGCTTGCCGGACTCAGGATCGCGGCAGACCTTGGGATCAAGAAGCTTATTGTCAGGGGTGACTCGCAGCTTGTCGTCCGCCAAGTTAACAAAGATTATCAGAGTCCGTTGATGGAAGCCTACATTGATAAAGTAAGAAAACTAGAAGAGCATTTCGACGGCCTACAAATGGAACATGTTCCGAGAACTCAGAACGACATAGCAGATGGCCTGTCAAAATGCGCCGCACTCAAGTTGCCTGTGGAACCAGGGATCTTTGAGCCCAAGTTGACTCAACCATCTGTAATACCATCAACTGGACAGCACAAGAAGAGGAAGTTGATTTCTGGTGACTACTTTCCGGCTGAGCTTCCCGAAGCCGCCGCCAAGAAGGTCCCCAAGATCAACACCAAGAGTGCTGAGGAGCAGTCTGCTCCGACAAGCCCTAGGGTTTGTTTCGTTGAAGCAGACACTCTCGACAAGTTTTGCTCCGGCGAGCTTGCCGGGGAACATCAAGCTCCCGCTGAACCTCCGGTTCTTGCCATAGAAGCTGATGTTCCCGCAGCAGCATTTGTGCCTTTAGTCCTTGTCGTTGAGCCGCAGGCTCCGACATGGGCGCAGCAGATTGTCTGTTTCCTTCAAACATGAGAACTTCCCGAAGAGCAAGAAGAAGCGGAGAGAGTAGCCCGACAATCAAGTATGTACCAGTTTGTCGATGACATACTGTACAGAAGGAGATTCAACGGAGTGAAATTGAAGTGCATTTCCCGGAAAGAAGGACAGGAGCTGTTGGCGGAGATACATGGAGGCATATGTGGTCACCACATTGGCGCAAGAGAACTTGTCGGAAAAGCATTCCGGCAAGGTTTCTTTTGGCCGACAGCCCTCCAGGATGCAACTGCACAAGTAACCAAGTGTGAAGCGTGCTAGTTCCACTCCAAACAGATATATCAACCAGCTCAAGCTCTCCAAACAATCCCTTTATCCTGGCCATTTTCGGTCTGGGGGCTCGACATCCTCGGCCCCTTTCCCTGAGCTGTCGGGGGCTTCGAGTACTTGTACGTGGCAATCGACAAGTTCACGAAGTGGCCGGAGGTGGAAGCAGTGAGGAAGGTGACAGCACAGTCAGCAGTCAAGTTCTTCAGGTCAATTGTTTGCCGCTTCAGAGTCCCTAACAGGATCATCACCGATAATGGCACACAATTCACGAGCCGCACCTTCATGCAGTACGTCCAAGATCTTGGCGCCAAGATCTGCTTCGCTTCTGTTGCTCACCCGAGAAGCAACGGTCAAGCGAAGAGGGCAAACGCTGAAGTGCTATGCGGGCTCAAGACCAGAACTTTCGACAGGCTGCACAAGTGCGGAAGAAATTGGATCGAGGAGCTGCCAGTGGTTCTTTGGTCAATCAGGACGACACCAAATCGAGCCACTGGCCAGACACCTTTTGCTCTAGTCTATGGAGCAGAAGCAGTTCTCCCCACGGAACTCGTATACGGATCGCCTCGAGTGCTCGCTTATGATGAGCTTGAGCAAGAGCAGCTGCGGCAAGATGACGCGCTGCTCCTTGAGGAAGATCGTCTTCAGGCTGCTGTACGAGCTACTCGATACCAGCAAGCTTTGCGTCGCTACCATAGCCGCAAAGTTAATGCCAGAAGTTTCGAGGAAGGCGACCTTGTTCTTCGGCATGTTCAATCTGCCAAGAATTCCAACAAGTTGACGCCGAAGTGGGAAGGCCCTTATCCGGTAAAATGAGTCACTATGCCTGGCGCTGTCCGCCTTGAGACCGAAGATGGCTTTCCGGTGAGCAACTCCTGGAACATAGAGCATCTCCGTAAGTTTTACCCCTAAGGCGCGGTTGCCGGAACCTGCTGTTCTGACAACCACCTTTTGTACAAGCCTTGCCGCTGTTGCATGTAACCCTTTGTACAAAGCCGGGCGCAGATCCCGTGCATAAATAAAGTTCATGTGCTTCGCACATCTTGTCAAATTTCATGCATTTTTTCTTTTTTGCATACTTTATCTGACACTTTGTGCAGCACTTGCCCCTGTAAGCAATAACGAGCCTTAAGGTTCCATATCGTTATTTTCTCTTCTTTTTCTCAAAGAGAAGGTTCCTTCACCCACAAGTTCACCGGGGGGGGGGGGGGGGAAGGAGAAGATAAGAAGATAATGGTGTGGACTGGGCGTCATTCAAAGAAGTTTGGCCTTGCCGGGACACAGACGACAAAAAGAAAAAGCTAAGTAGCCAAAGTCTGAGCATGATCAGTTTTTAAAATTTTAAGTTATCTTCCTTGAACGACCGTGCTTTGTATGGAAAACCTGTGCGCGAAGGAACCTCCTCGTAGCTAGTTGTTCCCTTACTTTGTTTCGAGTCCGTTCAATAACTTAAGTGTGCTGCAACTAGTTGCGGCAAGGTTTCTTGCCGGAGGCGGCACCGCCAGCGGGCTACTGATGTTCCGCACTCAGTGCTTGCGGCAAGCGTGCCTGCGCCGGCAAGTTCCCTAAAAGCATAGGGTAAAAACATACAAAGAATGGAATCAAGTAAAGGAGATAACGTAGCAAGCATTGCCCAGAATAAAGTTATATTACAAAAGTAACTTGTTGCGGCACTGACTAAATTGTTTCCATAACATAAATGGCAGCAGCAAGGAAAGGAGAGAAAGAGCAGCCTAATCCACGCGCTCGCCGTCGATCCTCCTGACTTCATTCACCTTGTCCACAATGGGTGCGACAATGGCTTTGAGCTGTTCAAGATCAGCACCCACCGGCAGCTTCTTGAGGACGCGGGTGAGGTCGAGGCCCGGATTGCGGAAGAGTATCTTCACCAACACCTTCTCCAAGACCTTGGCACAGATTGCACGCGACTCGTCAGCCAGCTTCTTTGGGATCCTTTCCCGGAGTTGCTGGAGGGCCGTCGCCACACCCTTGAAGAAAAGAGTAAGCTTGGCGCTGGGCTGGAGGTTCTCGTCGGAGGAGTACCCGAAGCCCGCCAAGTCCAATTGCGCCAGCTCCTCGTCGATGACTGCAGCAATGTTGACGAGGCCCTCCGTCCAGAGCTCCACCATGGCCCTGAAGGTGTTTTGAGTCTCGGCGGCCCTCGTTAGCAGCTCATCATTGGCCTTGATCTCTTTCTTCAAATCCTCCTCTCGCTTCTTGGCGCTGCCCAGCGTCTCCGACAGCGTGGCCAGCTTCAGCTCCAGATCAGCATTTGAGTCCTTGGCGGCGTTCAGTTCCTTGCCCTTGTCGGCGAGTTGGACTTGCAGATCACCATGAGCGAGGGCATCCTTCTCGCGTTCGCGCTGGAGTGCGGCAAGCTCCTCATCCTTCCCTTTCAGATCAGCCTCCAACTGCGTCATCTTCACCTCTAATTCCTTCTTGGCGGCCTCGGCAGCTGCAGCAGTGTCCTTCGCTTCTTTGAGTGCCCTGCCAAGTGATTGCTCGCGTGCGGCGAGCTCCTCCTCGTAGCTGTCCAGATTGACTTTCCGCTGTGTCAGTTCACCTTCCCGGGTGGACAGCTCTTCAGCGGCAAGCCTCTGCTGCTCTTCGGCTTCAGCCTTCTCAAGGATGAACGCCTTCTTCGCCTCGACAAGCTGCGCCCTCTCCTCAGCAATAGATCGGAGGGCCTCTTGGTTGCGGCTCTGGAGCTCCTCCGCATGCTTCTTATGTCAACTCCCGCCCGTGCGACAAGCGCTTCCCGGGACTCCAGCTTCGCTTGTCGGGCGCGGTAGAGCGACACCAACTTCTGGAGCAGCTGCTCCTCTTCAGATTCGCCACTACTGCTGCTTGGCGCGTCAACCACCGCCAGCCCAGCGGAGGTGAGTACTTCTCCGTCGAAAGTCTCTCCCTCGACCGGCGCCCTGGAACTCGACGCCCAGGGAAGCCTGATGAAGATACCTTCGCCAGCCTTCAAGTAGGCGCCGGGCTGGGGCTCTTCGGGGCCTGGCGCTGCATCAGCAGCGGAGGGATTGGCGTTCGGTGTAGCGCCCTGCGCTCCTGCGGCCCCCGGGTCGTCAGTGCGATCGCCGGATCCCTCGCTAGCTCCAGCGCCAGCAGCCTTGGCGGCCTCTTCGTCGGCGGGGTCATCAGCGCCGGCCTCCTCTTCAGTAGCAGCGGCGTCACCAGTATCGCCGCGCAAGTTCTCCTCGCCGGTGGCCTCAGTCTCCATTGGCTCCACGGAGGGAGGATCTGAAGGCAGGAAAAGAGGGGAGAAAAAGTCAAGCAAATATCCAAAAAAGAAGACGAGAAGAAGAAGATCTCAAGGGAAAATTTCCGACGAGGAGGGTTACCTCTGCTGGGCTCTGTGACCATGGGCTCCACCACCGAAGGTTCTCTGGTTCCACCCCTTGCCGGGGACCTCCCCCTTGCCGGAGAGCGCTCCCTTGTCGGAGAATCGCCCCTTGGCGGCGTAATTGAAGCAGATTGCACCTCCGGAATGGCTTCTGGTTGCTCCTGATGGGCCTGTTCTGCTCCTGCACAAGCAAGTTAACAACCAAGATATCAGCAAGGAGAAAGCACCCATGCGCGCCCCACAACAAGAAGTGAACAAATACTTACGCTGGGGGCTGCGCTGGGGGCTGCTTTGAGGAGAGGGTGTCGGGTCCGTCAAGGTAGTCTCGGACGTGTCCTCCGCCATCATAGCAGGATCGTCCTCGATGACAACTACGGGCACCTTGACCCTCTTCGCCGCTCTCTCGGCCAGAGTCCTGGAATGGAACGAGGTTCAGAGGGAAGCATATCAAATACAAAGACAAGAAACAGCGAAAATCAAAGAAATATAAGTACAACAGGAAGAAAGTCTTACTCCTCCTCCTCTTCTTCCTCCTCGTCGGAGCTGAGCGCGGAAAGGTCGAAGTCCGGTACCCTTTCGGCGCGATGAGGCGGAGGAGTAGGCTCCCTTGGACACTTGGCGGGAGCTGCAGCAGGATCGAAAGTGGCGGCCCGAGAAGACCCCTCTCCAGTTGCCGGCGCGGCATGAGACGCTCCCCTGTCAGCGGTGCTTGGCGCGGTGGAGCGTGTCCCGCGGTGCGACGGCTGTTGGCCCGTCTGCCGCCCTGCTGTGTCTCCGGCCCTGCGAAGGCGCCTCCTGGGTTGACCTGGGGGCTACGCTGAGGGCCCCGTCTGCGGCAAGCTGCTTGAAGACGGCTGGCCACTTGCGCCCCTGGCAGGCTCGCTTGCCTCGACTTCGGGCTCCCCCTTGCCAGCGACCTCCCCGCCAAGGTCCTCTCGGTCGGCAAGGCTTGCCGCCTCGGCCGCCTCTGCCTCCTCCAACGAGAACCCAAACTCGCCCGCGGCGGCGGCTGCCGCCGCCTCTTCGGCCATGGTGGCGATGTACCGCATTTCGTCGTCGGTGGTGTCGTGGGTGAGGAGCCTCTACTCGTCGGCACGGACTGCTACCTCCACCAAGCTGTCGAAGAATTGCCGCACGACGTTGTCGGCGGGCTCCTTCCAAGTTGGGATAATCCCGTGCGAGTCACACTCCGGCATCATTGCATGGATGTGATCAAGCTGGGAGTTGTTGCACAGTGGGATGACGCCCTGCGGCAACCTGATCCACTCCGGATGGTTGGCGTCGTGCTTGAACAGCTCCTTGAGCATTCCATCCAGCTCCAGAACCGTGAAGTTAAAATTGAGGCATGGGCATAGCCTCATGATATCTGCCGGGCCCCCGAACATCCAGGCGGGCCTCCTCCTCTCCTGCAGAGGAGCGATGCAGCGGCGAAGGAAGTCCGCGCCAACAGCCCCTACAGTAAGCCCGGCAAGCCTGAGCCACAGAATCCGCGTGGTGGCGACCTTCAATCTGGCGTCATCCGCCGCCAGGGCGCTCCAGTCGCCGCCCCGCACTACTCGAGCTTGACGCAGGCTGGTGAATGGCTGCGGATCTGCGTCAACAATCCAACACCATTCGGCCCTCCACTCGTCCCATTTGCTGCGGAGCTCCCCCTCCAGATACACCTCCTTCTTGCCGGCCCTCGAGATCCAGGAGACCACACCAGACAAGGGCTCTCCTTTCTCGACCCGAGGCATGAAATAGTGGCGGAAAAGGGCAACGTTGGTGTGGATTCCGACGAAGTTCTCGCAAAGATGCGCGAAAACCGCCATTGTCAGAACGGTGTTGGGGGTGAAATCGAGGAGATGGAGCCCGCATGTATTCACGACGTCGCGGAAGAAATCAGAAAAGGGCGGGCAGAACCCACAGTAGAAGAACACAGGGAAGAAATGATACCCTTTTGGACACCGCTTCGAAGTAGAAGCTTCGGCGTAGAGCACCGGCGTGCGCGGATGCGCCCGCGTCTCCGTCGACCAGAAGAGATAGAACTCCTCCCGCAGGGCCTTCGGGGTGAGCTCGGGGGGGGGGGGGGGGGAGTGCTCGTTCCTTGCGCAGCGCCTCAAGCCGCAGCGCCTCGGCCGACTTCACGCTCTTCCCGGTCTTCGGAGCCATGGCGGAAGCGGTGGAGGAGGTTGGCGGCGACGGCGGCGACGGCTACGGCGAGGGCGGAGCGCTGCTCTCTTTCGGCTTGGGAGGCGGAGGAGAGCGGTGGAGCTTTATGAGGAAGGAACCGCAAGTGGCGAAGGTGGGGGAATGGCCCCTGTTTCCCCTGCTTATAAAGAGGAGAGGCGAATGTTACACCTTTCTTGATTAAAGAATTGCCCACGATCTCTCCCACGATGCCACATTTGACGCGTGCCGTTACGGGAGGGCGCGGTGGATATGGAGTTAGATTCGGTATGGACCCAGGCCGCGAGTGCCCGTGCCCTGTTTTGGGCCTGGCCCAACAGCGCTCGGCACCGTGTGTGGCCCAGGCCCGGGGGCTCCTATTGGTGTACTAAATTAGGGGTACCTTAGTATCCCGAACTTCTGCACGGGCAGTCGCAGCACCCAGTGGCAGGGCTTGCCATTCAAGAACAAAGTGTTTTGACTGAGAAGACAAGACTCCGGCAAGAGCAGCTCGCCGGGAAGGACAAGGCCCCGGCAAGAGGAGCTTGCCGGTAAGGCCAACCAAGGCACTGCGAAGAACTTGCCGCGACACGCCGCGCGTCCCGGCAGGGCCCGACGAGCGGCAAGCTCTCGGGTGCGGCAAGACAACGACTGCGGCAAAGCGCTTGCGGCGGCGAAGCCACCACTCTGCGCCCACGCTCCAGCGCATCCGACGACGTGTCACCCCAAGATCATTCCTGGCGCACGTGGCGGGCGGCTGTGCAGCCAAGCAGTGCGAGGTGGCAAGTGGAGATGACGAGAAGGCCATCGTGGCGATCGGTGGCGCCCCTAACGGTCGTTTCCTGCACTGTTTGGGCGACCAGACGGGCATTAAATGCCCTTGTCCCCTGCCGTCAGAGTTAGGTAGGGAGCACTGTAGATAGCGGTTGTACCAACCCCTCTTTTTACTTTTATACCCCTCTCTGCTTTGCCACCTGTCGGTGACCCCTTTAGCCTATAAAAGGAGGCCCATGCACAACGTAGAAGGGGTTCGACTCCTTCGAAAACACAGAACGCTCATGCCTTTGAGCAAGAACATAATACCACCACAAAGCAGCAGTAGGAGTTTTATCTCTCCGGAGAGCTCTGAAGCTGGGTAAAATCCTTCGCGTGCTTCGCCTCGATCTGCTCTTCGTGCGCTCTCCACTCCCTTGCCGGACCGAAAGGGGCCCTTCCCCATAGGTGTTCGTTCCCCACGACAGTATCCCGAAAACATCCATGAGCACCACGAAACACAATTTCCATCGCCGTAACCTTCTGTATCCGCGAGATCTCATCTTGGAGCCTTCGCCGGCACTCTGCCGGAAGGGGAACCAACCATGGAGGGCTTCTACATCAACATCCTTGCCCCTCCCATGAGTTGTGAGTAGTTTACCACAGACCTACGGGTCCATAGTTATTAGCTAGATGGCTTCTTCTCTCTTTTTGGATCTCAATACAATGTTCTCCCCCTCTCTTGTGGAGAACTATTCAATGTAAACTCTTTTTGCGGTGTGTTTGCCGAGATCCGATGAATTGTGGGTTTATGATCAAGTTTATCTATGAATAATATTTGAATCTTCTCTGAATTCTTTTATGTATGATTGAGTTATCTTTGCAAGTCTCTTCGAATTATCAGTTTGGTTTGGCCTACTAGATTTGTTTTTCTTGCCATGGGAGAAGTGCTTAGCTTTGGGTTCGGTCTTGCGGTGTCCTTACCAAGTGACAGAAAGGGTTGCAAGGCACGTATTGGATTGTTGCCATCGAGGATAACAAGATGGGGTTTATATCATATTGCATGTGTTTATCCCTCTACATCATGTCATCTTGCTTAATGAGTTACTCTGTTCTTATGAACTTAATACTCTAGATGCAGGCAGGAGTCAGTCGATGTGTGGAGTAGTAGTAGTAGATGCAGGCAGTTGTCGGTCTACTTGTTATGGACGTGATGCCTATATACATGATCATGCCTAGATAATCTCATAACTATGCGCTTTTATATCAATTGCTCGGCAGTAATTTGTTCACCCACCATAATACTTATGCTATCTTGAGAGAAGCCTCTAGTGAAACCTATGGCCCCCGGGTCTATCTCTTATCATATTTGCTTTCAATTGAATTTTATTTGCATCTTTACTTTTTGCATCTATATTATAAAATACCAAAAATATATTTATCTTAACATACTATCTTTATTAGATCTCACTTTCGGAAGTGGCCGTGAAGGGATTGACAACCCCTTTATTGCGTTGGTTGCAAGTTCTCAGTTTGTTTGTGTAGGTGCGTGGGACTTTTGAGGAGCCTCCTACTGGATTGATACCTTGGTTCTCAAAACTAAGGGAAATACTTACGCTATACTTTGCTGCATCACCCTCTCCTCTTCGAGGAAAACCAACGCAAGCTCAAGACGTAGCAGATATGGAGGATAGCGTCCGGACTATTGGAGCGTGAAGATACAAGACTCAAGACTCCGTCCCGTGTCCGTGTGGGACTCTCCTTTGCATGGAAGACAAGCTTGGCGATCCGGATAATATATTTCCTTCCTTGTAACCGACTCCATGTAAACCCTAGCCCCCTCCGGTGTCTATATAAACCGGAGGGTTCGGTCCTTAGAGGGACGATCACAATCATAATCATCATAGGCTAGCTTCTAGGATTTAGCCTCTACGATCTCGTGGTAGATCTACTCTTGTACTACTCATATCATCAATATCAATCAAGCAGGAAGTAGGGTTTTACCTCCATCGAGAGGGCCCGAACCTGGGTAAACATTGTCTCCCTTGCCTCCTGTTACCATCAGCCTAAGACGCACAGATCGGGACCCCCTACCCAAGATCCGCCATTTTTGACACCGACACCTGCCTCCGTGCTGCATATAGCAGGATATGTCGCCCTTTGTGAGCTATTTCTAGGCTGTGAGGCTCACTTTGGGTTATGGAAGAAGCTGTTCTGCCTTGTCCCTCGCAACCAGGGAGAATCCCTATGTCAAGTGGGCGGAGCCGAAGTATGGCGCATCACCGAGACCGGATACCTATCCGGCACTCCCAAGAAGGCACCGGAGAACTGGCCTCTGGAGTGGTTTTATGTTGATGACGTTCCCCTTCCGGATCCAGTCCGGATAGGTCTCCCTAAGTTTAATAATGCTCTGCCGAAGGCACGTCGAAGCTGGCGCCCTCGGGTCCCCCAAGAGGAGGATACCAGATAAATACACTTCCTGATGAGCAGGATAAAGTTACTGGCCAAATCCCGGCTAACGATAGTCGTGGTCATGGCAATATGCATAATGTGGGGAGTGCAGCCGCTTCAATATCGGGGGAAGCCCATGTGGCACTACAACGGGGAAGATGATGCCACCCACTGTGGCCGTAAAGGTCGGGACTCTGCCACGGCTCTGGCAAGGATATTGTCCGATTTATATAAACAGGATGAAGAAGAATTCCTTCACATTAAACCGCGGGATGGGTTTTCTATGTACAACCCCCCAAGCTGGGTAAGTCGTCATTCTTTCGTCTGCTTCACTTATTGTGGCATTCTTCGCCAAGATTATTTACCTCGATATTTCCAAGCAGGAACTGAGGAGGGCCGTAGAAGGAATCTCCAGCCCTTCCCCGCAGCCAGAGGACCCCAGAAGGGCCCTCGATCCAGGGCTCGAACAAGATCCGGATATTACTGTGGAGCTTGTCAACGGGATATTTTATCAGGCGAGCTGCGATGGCGCCTCAGTGGCTATTATCGCCGACTATCCCGGACTTCTACCCACGTCGCGTGTAAGCCAAGCCAAAAACCTTATCCTCCATAGAGGACTCCTTTCCTATGTCATGCCTTGCACCTGAAGCGTCATGTTTTTGCAGAGACGACGGTCAGAGCACGGGGCCGAGCCCCTAGGGGCCCGTTGACAATGGATGTCCGGATCGGGAAGTCGTAAGAGGAAGGCGGTTAGGGACGAAACACCGCTACAAAGGTAAGGTAAAAACCTGTTCTTTGATTATTGTATTTAAAATGTAACAGCACCCTTCGTGTCCTGGTAGGAAGAGGAGTAGCCGGACTGTATCCGGGGATCCTGCCAATCACGCCTCCACCAGCCAGATTCCAGAACCGGCTTCGTTAGAGGAGGCAGACGTGGGGCTGATTCTGCATTGTCCTCCGACAGAGGACGCGGATATGCTCTCCGTCATGAATTCCGAAGTAGAGTGCGCCATGAATCACCGGCGCCGACGGGCCGTACTTCGCAACAACATCTTTTCCGAAGAGGCATTTAATGCTTTCAATTCGGGAGACGCATACATCCGAGCTGCTCAAGGCAGGCTTGCCCGAGCGGGACCAGTATACCAAAGATAGACAGGTAAGAAAATTTGATAAGAATGTATAGCAGTAGCCCCCGAGACTTGAACCGGTTGGAACAACTGTTTTAAGGATCAATTTATACACAGGTCCTTGTAGATAAGAATGAGCAATTGTCTCGGGAGCTGGAGGAGTGCAAGACCCAGCTGAGGGCTACGGTTGCCAAGTTAGAGGAATCCCAGAAGGCCTCATTTGGTAACATTTGTCTCAATTATACGAAGATGTACCAGTTAGTAAGTGGCTCGTATGATAAGTCTAACAGAAAATTCTGCAGACATTCCTAGGGTGAATCTGGAGTTGTACGAGTTAACGAGTCACATCTCCAAAGGCAGCTGAAAGCCGGCGAGCGTATTCTTATGCAGGTTAGGAAGGAGAAGAACAATCTTGAAGATGCCAATGTCCAGCTGGACGTCGAATTAAAAGATGTTCGCTCTCAGCTGGCGGACTCCGTAAAGGAGAACAAAAGGCTTCGTTGCGGCATTTATTGTAAGTGCCTAGACGAACTGTAGTACAGCTCAGCAAGGAAGCATATTGAAAGAATTTTTACTTGTAGGTATGTTAACGGGCCGCCCTGAGGAGGAGATGCCCGCGTCTGTAGGCGATTTACTGCAAGACCTCTCACACCTGCACGAGCAAGCTTGATAGGTGATGCAGGGCGTTGCTCAGGCCTTGTGGCCATCAAGCTTCCTGCCGAAGGGCATGGGGGAGCTTGTGGATATGCTTCAAGGAGAACGGCGGCGCTTTTGATTGTGGAAGATGTCATCCTACCGACAAGGTGCAAGAGAAGCCCGGGCTATGGTGAAGACGCGCTACACCAAGCTGGACCCGAACCATATGGACGAAGTTCGACCTGTCAGATTTAGGGTTCCGGTAGACCCTTGAGGTTCGAACACTGGGGTGCGCACGGAGATTTCGCCCTCTATCTACCTGCTCCTCGCCGACTCGCTGAGATCTAAACTACTAAAGGAACAACAAAAGAGACACAGAGTTTATACTGGTTCAGGCCACCATTGTGGTGTAATACCCTACTCTAGTGTGTGGTGTGGTGGATTGCCTCTTGGGCTGATGATGAACAATACAAGGAAGAATAGCCTCGCGAGGGTCTATTCTTGGCTGGTGCGATGAACTGCTAGGGGGAGTTCAGTCGCTCTCTCTACTAGTTTATTGGTGAGGATCTAGATTCTATCTCCGGTCCAGATCCAGCTGCCTCTACCCTGGGGGTGGCTAGTCCTATTTATAGGCAAAGGCCCTGGGCCTCTTCCCAAATATTGAGCGGGAAGGGCGCCAACAATTGGCCATTTTGAAGGGGAACATCTGGTACACTTATCCTGACTAAAGTTGGTCCTCGCCTATCAAAGGCTCTGGTGGTGACGCCTGCTTGGGCTCCACAATGACTTCCTTCCTGCCGTTGGGCTAGTCTTGGTCTTGTTGCACTGAAATGGATGCCTTTGCTTGATGCTCTTGCCTGCGCTTGCTCCCTTTGCACCAAAGTGGAAAGGAGGACACTGCGCAGGCTGGCACCCGACTGGCGCCCTTGGTCGTCATGGCTTGCTTCATGGGCACCTCGCGAGGTACCCCGCCTTGAACTCTCCGCCTCCTCGTGAGCCAGCCTGATGAGGCCGTGCCTTAGGAAGCTCCTTGTCGTCCGCCCCGCGAGGCTTGGCCCCTAGCGAGGGTCTTGAGCTTGTGTTGATGAAGCTGGGCCATGCTAGGCCCCCTTTGAGCCACGCCGTGGGCCGCAGGCGGGCAAGTCTGGGGACCCCCATTCCTAGAACGCCGACAGTAGCCCCCGGGCCCAAGGCGCGCCCGGACTTGGCCGATCAGAGAGGCGAAAGGGCAAATGCGAAGCGCCACGGGCCCTAACAGCCTGCGGCCTTGGGCGCCGCGTGGCAGTTGATTGGACGTCGACGGCACTGTTCCCCCACGCCTCTTTATTTTGTGCCTTGCTAGGCGGACTCTTAGTCGCACACAGCCGCTCCCCCTTTCGTTGCCCGAGCGTCCCCCGCCCTTCTTCCTCCCGAACTCCAGCTTCCTCTCCCAATCCAATCTCAAACCTCCCCCCCTTCTGCCGCCATGGATCTGCCGAAGAAGGGGAGAGGGAAGAAGCCTATGCCGCTACCTCGCTCACCGTCATTGGCGGCCCCCGCCGTCGATCGGTCGATCATAATCAATCGAGAGGGCTTGAGCTAGGTCAGCTCGACTTTGGCTACCATCTTCAATGAATGCGGGAGGACGACGGCCTGGCCCACGTCCCGCTTCTCAATCGACATGATAGTCACTGAGGTCCGGTATTTCGTCGACACCCTGTGGGCGGGACTGGTTCCCCCCTTTTCCGATTTCTTCAATGCCGTGCTCTCCCACTATCAGAACCACATGATGCATCTGGGTCCTAAATCCATTACCCTTCTTGCGGTCTTCACCTTTGTTTGCGAAGCAATGATGGGCATCCTTCCTTCGGTTGCCTTGCTGCACCACTTCTTCTCTCTGCGCCTTGTTGATCCCACCCAATGCTCGGGGTGCGTGAGCTTCATTGCTGCGCCTTAGACGACAGCTTCAGGGATCGACTTTAGTCTTCCTCCGCCCGCACCTGGGTTTCGCGAGCGGTGGCTGTATGTGGACGTAGGGGTGCCCAGCCCCCTGCTGTCGGAGCCATCTTCGCCTGCTATCCCCAACTCAGGCTGGGGCCGGGAGACGATCACGAGTTCCTGGATCATCTTCGTGTGGCGTCGCTTCGCGTTCTTGAGGACGCTCGGCGTGACGGCGCCAAAGGTGGTGAAGGAGTTCCTGCTACGCCGTGTTGCCCCTCTCCAATGCCATTCTCACCGGATGTGGGCCTTCAGCGGGCGTGAGGATCATATGAGGCTCCAGGAAGAGGACCTGACGCATGAAGCTCTAAGGAAGGTGCTCTTGGTCTTGACTGGGGACCCCAACCCCGGCAGCATCCGGCATGGGGGGGCCTTGCTGTACCTCTGCCCGAACAGAGGCGACTTTGCGAATCAGATACCTATCTTCGACGAGTGGGGGGCTGCACCCTGCTGGCCTCCAGGGGCCTCGCGCAACCCAGTGGTGGTGGCCGCGCTTGCAGTCGGCCAAGGCGGCTCTTCCTCAAGTGGTAGAGCAGGGAGGCATGAGCCGCTAGAGGCCGAGGGGGCCCCCGCCGAGGTGAAGACGTCGGGCAGCCCCTGAGGCTCATGCTGCTGTGGCCGAGGGCGGCGAGCAGCCGCCCGCAGCGCCTGCGGCCGAGGCCCCTGAGGCCACAGCTGCTCTTCTTGGTGAGGCGACCGGCAGCGCGCATCAGGCAGACGCCCCAGACGTGGGTCGCCTTGACGCTTCTTCCTCGCCGCAGGTTGACCCCTGCACTCGACTCCTGGGTCGCTTCCGCGTGGACTTTGAGGCCCTCCAGAAGAGAAGGGAGGCCCTGGGTGATGATTACCCTTGACACCTACTGAAGCGTAGGAAGTACTTCGCCACCGATGAGTAAGCCTTCTCCCTTTCCAGCTCCTGATCCTTCCGTTGCTTTTCCTGATCCTTTGCTCCGCAGGGCCCTTCCCGCCGAGCTCTCGGAGATGACTGAGGAGCCATCCCCCTTGTCTCCGCCTCTCCACCGTCTTCGAGCACTCCAAGCAGCGGAGCCCTTGTGGTGAGGCCAGTTGGAGAGATGAACCATCCTGAGGCGCATCGCGACCCCGCGTGCCTCGCGACCTTCTTTCGCGAGCCTTCTCGTGGCATAGCCAGCCTGCCGTGGACTTCCCGTCTGGTCGTGGACCATGATTGGCTGGGGTACTGCCTGCGCTCTTCATTTGGGGGTGTACTAGCTCCAGGCCGGGCTTCTGGCAAGGAGTGCCCGGTCGCCTCGAGGGCGCCAGCCCCCAGCCCCCTGCCCGGAGGGGGAGTGTTGATTCGTGCCCCCCGGCGCTTGCCTGGGGCTGACGATGGTGCGGAAGACGTACTCGAGCACGCCCGGGAGCGTCGCGCTCTCCGCCGAGGGCCTGCGCCTGGTTGCAGAGAGGCGCGAGCTGGAGGCGGCTGTCGCCCTCACGCACTATTAGCGCGATCTTGGCGATGAGGAGGCCAAGGCGTCGCTGGAGGCCTCCCGGGAGGTCCGTTCCTGGGCCGTCGAGAGGCGACGGAGGAGCGGGCACGGGAACTCCTAGCCCGGTGCCACTCACTAGAGGAGTAGGTGGAGCTGCGCGAGGCGGCCCTCGCGTCGATGAAGGTGGCTTCAGGCGACCCAGCGGAGCTCCATAAGCGCAAGGAAGCGCTGATGCTGGAAGCCGCTGAACGCGCACGCGAGTATGAACGCCTAGAGACGAGGGAGCGCTTGGTGACGCAGGCTGAGGATGATGTCGCTGTGCGGGAAGCCCGCGTCCTAGAGGAGGTCGGACGTCGGGTGGCAATGGCGCGCTTGAACCTCGAGCGTGAGTTCGAGGAGAGGCTGGGGTTGATCCCGACCGAGGCTGAAGGTAGGACCGCTGTCTTGAGGGTCCAGCTGGAGGAAGCGACACGGCGGGTCGATGCTTTGCTGGCCGCACTGGAGGTGGCGCAGGGGGAGTCAACTACCTCCCATGCCGAGGTGCTTCTCCTTCGCCAACGGGTGGACGAGGCTGAGGCCGTCGAGCGCCAGAATGCGAACGAGATACGCCAGCGGAGGCTCCTGGAACATGAGCATGGCCCCATGCTCGCCACACTTCGGGAGAGAGCCAACACGGCCTTGGGTAACATTTGTGAGGCGGCTGTCGGCGAGCCGCACGTAGTTAACTACGCTGGCAACCTTCAGTTCTTCACCAATGTGGTGACGCAGCTGGAGGCGCGGTCGGTTAGGGCCAACAGGTAGGTGGAGGGGAGGAGCCGCGCCTTGCTTGGGCGCGCCTTTTCCCGCGTCTTCAGCCATCTCCAGAACATGGATCCCCACTTCGACTTCGACGTTGCCATCGCCCCAGTCCCCCAGGCCGTCCGGGACGACCTGGCGTACTGGGTGGAAGACAACGTGGACGCTCTCGTTAGGGCCTTCGCTTCAGACAATGACAATGTGGTCGTGGCCCCCGACGAGGGCGGCGTGGTGAACGGTCCTGACGCCGCTGGTGACGACACAGAGGGTGATGGCGAGGCCAGCGACGCCAGCGACAGTTCGGGCGGTGCTCCTGAGGATGCATTGGGGGATTTATCTGACTGACTGCGTATCGTTCCCGTTTCCTTACCCTGCATGAATAGAACTCAGGTTTTGACCTGATGGTTGTAAGAGCATTTTGGGAGGGGGTGCCCCTCATGTAAAACTCATGTTCAGCGTACTAGTGGATGCTACATCACCCATATGCCCGCGCCAAGTAGGTGGCTAGGCGACGAGCCGGCTGGCTAGTTTACCTTTGTCCCGTGCGGGCCCGGAGAAAGCTTGCGAGAGGCTGTGGTGTCTTGGGTGTCTCCATATCAAATTCGTAGGATCTGCAGTGAAAAACCTCCTGAGAGGATGCGACGGCGGCAGTCTGGGCTGCACGCAAGCTAGGCCGGGCCCGCCTCGCGAGGGTCTCACGAGGGGAGGCAGCTGAGGCGAAGTGGTAACCGAAACGCGAGAGATTGCTCGAACGAGACTAAGCACCCCTTCCCCAAACACACGCAAATCTCAAGTTCGTGTCCAACTTAAATCCTGCGGGGGAAAGCAACAACCAAGGGAAAAGCAATGAAAATGGAAAAAAGGCCGCTTCCGGCACCTAGTCTAGTCTTGGACATCTTCTCACCAGCGCGGAGCTAAGTGCTGCTACTGGGCGTGGGAGGCAGCCCCAGGGCCTGAGGCCGGCACCCCTGAGACTCCGGGGCACGTACAACCCCACTCATTATTACGTGAGAGTGTCACAGGGCGGCGAGCTTCACAGGCACTAGGCCTTCTTCACAGGTACCGGCCTTGCTTCATATCGCCAGATGAGGGCCCCGCCTTGCGCCACACTCTAGTGCCATCAACGAATACCAGAAACCAGGACGCCGCCGATGGGGTAGAGCCGTCGCCAGCTGTTCCCCCGACGACCACGGGTCCTCCGCCAGGGGCAGGCCCTGAGGCACCTCCCCAGCGGAGGGCCAACCTCCTGAGAACGCCTTGCTCTGAACGCCGCCGTGGTCATGCCGGATCCCGGCCCCTCTCCTGCAGGCCCCGACGCCCTCCTCTAGAGGGGTAGGAGACCGCGGGAGCGGGGCAGTTGCTCGCTATGGTGACCTGCACCTCCTGCGATCCATGATTAGTGTATGCCTGCTCCTGAGGAATTAGCGGTACCCGATAATCGTCGCTTCCAGCGTGGTCGGTGGGGCCGTCCCGGGGCTCCTGGAAGAGCTCAGCTTCTGGCGCCTCGTCCCCCCAGCTCGGGCTGAGGAGCGAGCCTTGTTCGCCCTCATGCGGGTGCCCTTGGTCCATCATGTGGGGCACGTATTCTTCTGGGGCCGTCATCCCGATGGTCGCGCCATAGTGCTCCGCGTGCCATGCAGCTCTGCTTGATGTGCCAACCTAGGGGTGGTAGCGCGGCGGCCCACTGGGGCCATGGGTCGCAATGGGTCCTTCTTCGCTGGCCGGAGGCGGAGTCAGCGCTACCGCTGGCCCGGTGCTGACAGCTTCGCTGGTGTTGGAGTAGCCTTGGAGCCCGCGGGCACGCGTGGAGCCCCCACACTGGCCGCCCTGGACCTGAGACGGGAGCTGGGTGCAGAAGGGGTGAGCCCCCGAGGCGGCAAAGCCCAGGAGCTCTGCCACCCGCTCCAGGAGCACGTCGCGGCCGCCTTCCATTAGCCTGCACTGTAGCAGCTCTCGGGCCACCGTGAGCGCGGCCCTTGAGTTCGCCTGCTCCCGGCGGGTGTACGGCGTTGTGTCCGCGGGGTGGTTGGAGGCCCTTGCTACTGACCGCGCCTGCCGCGCGTGAGAGCTGTCGGAGCCTGTCCGCATCGCCCACGGCCCGCAGCGCCCTGCGGACCGCGAGCTGCCTGGGGCACGGGGTTGCCCGGGGCGAGCGGCTCTGCGCGGGCGGGCCAAGCCGCCCAGGGATCAGGGTTGCCCGCCTGGTCGCCGGACATGGTGGTGACGATGCGACGGGACGCGAAGTGGCAGAAGGTGGATCCCCGCGCACCCCTACCTGGCGCGCCAAATGTCGGATTTAGGGTTCCGGCAGACCCTTGAGGTTTGAACACTGGGGTGCGTGCGGAGATTTCGCCCTCTATCTACCTGCTCCTCGCCAACTCACTGATATGTAAACTACTAAAGGAAGAACACAAGAGACACAGAGTTTATACTGGTTCAGGCCACCATTGTGGTGTAGTACCCTACTGCAGTGTGTGGTGTGGTGGATTGCCTCTTGGGCTGATGATGAACAATACAAGGAAGAACAACCTCGCGAGGGTCTGTTCTTGGCTTTTGCGATGAACTGCTAGGGGGAGTTCAGTCACTCTCTCTACTGGTTTCTTGGTGAGGATCTAGATTCTATCTCCGGTCCAGATCCAGCTGCCTCTACCCTGGGGGTGGCTAGTCCTATTTATAGGCAAAGGCCCTGGGCCTCTTCCCAAATATTGAGCGGGAAGGGCGCCAACAATTGGCCATTTTGCAGGGGAACATCTGGTACACTTATCCTGACTAAAGTTGGTCCTCGCCTGTCAAAGGCTCTGGTGGTGACGCCTGCTTGGGCTCCACAATGACTTCCTTCCTGTCGTTGGGCTGGTCTTGGTCTTGTTGCACCGAAATGGATGCCTTTGCTTGATGCTCTCGCCTGCGCTTGCTCCCTTTGCACCAAAGAGGAAAGGAGGACACTGCGCGGGCTGGCACCCGACTGGCGCCCTTGGTCGTCATGGCTTGCTTCATGGGCACCTCGCGAGGTACCCCGCCTTGAACTCTCCGCCTCCTCGTGAGCCAGCCTGATGAGGCCGCGCCTGAGGAAGCTCCTTGTCGTCCGCCCCGCGAGGCTTGGCCCCTCGCGAGGGTCTTGAGCTTGTGTTGATGAAGTTGGGCCGTGCTGGGCCCCCTTTGAGCCACGCCGCGGGCCGCAGGTGGGCAAGTCTGGGGACCCCCGTTCCCAGAACACCGACAGGACCGGCGGGTCCAGATGGGAAAGAAATTCCTATGAGTCTGGTGTATGACCAGGTAGCGTTAGCCGCAAAGTATTCCCAACAAGGTTGTAAGCTAGATAGCCTGTTGGATGGTATAGAGGAGGAATATAGTCAGTCCAAGTGACTGTGTAATTCAATGGACATGAGTAGTCCCTAGCCGGATTAAAATCATTTGTCATGGCGGACCTTTTCGCTTCAGCCCCTGGATCCGAGAGTCCGGGGTGTATCCGAATACCCGCTCAGTTATACAGAACCGGGGTATGCATGGAAACCAGGCATAGGGGTCATAAGTGCTTGAACAGTAAGTACCCAACTAGTTATGTTATATTACATGGATAGTAAGAAACATATTCGAGGGAGAATAGTTCTGTTAGGGGTTCCTTTCCCTGGGTACGCATGCGATGATGCACATGTCCGGACTGCGAACAAGGATGCAGGATACAAAACTTCTGGGGATTTGTGTTGTAATAAACGAAAAACATCTTTTGTTCACCGATCGAATATTCCCTTAGGAACGCTAGCTTTCGGCTTCACCCAGTCTGAGGTACACATCCGGCTGAACTGGCTGTAAAAATCGCAGAGGTGCTCCCCTTATGCCTAGCCGAATTAACGGAAATGTAGGGCATAAACACAAGAGCCAGGCAACTCAGCATGGCCACATCTTAAGTCATATCTATGCATATAATGGTGAAGAAAAGGCACATATGGAAAAGGAATGCATATGTGATGGGCAAAAAGCCATTAAAGTAATTATATTTATCTTCCTTATAGGAAGCCCCCAGGTATTGCTTACACACATAGTACGGCCAGAGTGATCCGGGCGTCCGTACTGTACTAAGTACTTTGTGTGAAGAGGAAAAAAGGTCGAGAAAGGAAAAGGGAGGGATCATAATTAAAAAGGAGGGGGTAAGGGGACGAACACCAAGTTCGGCGCTAGGCATAGAATCTCTGGAGTCTGGCCGCGTTCCATGGGTTCAGCTCGAGTCTGTTATCGGATGCATTACGTAAGCGGTACGCTCCTCCGGTGAGAACTTTATCAATGACAAAGGGACCTTCCCACTTAGGTTTGAGCTTGTTCTTCTTCTTCTCCGGTAGGCGTAGAACGAGTTCGCCAATATTATAAGTTTTGGCCCCCACTTCTCTGCTTTGGTACCATCGAGCCTGCTGCTGATAGAATGCGGAGCGGGCTTTTGCAATGTCGCGCAGCTCCTCCAGGGCATCCAAGTTATCTTGCTGATCTAACTCGGCTTCCTTCTCTTCGTACATGCGTACGCGAGGCGAATCATGTATTATGTCGCAGGGTAGTACTGCTTCTGCGCCGTACACCATAAAAATGGTGTATATCCGGTGGTGCGATTTGGCGTGGTCTGCAGCCCCCAGAGTACGGAGTCGAGCTCCTCGACCCAGTGCATGTCCGACTCTGTCAAGGATCGCACTAGTCTGGGTTTGATGCCACTCATGATGAGACTGTTTGCACGTTCGACCTGGTCGTTTCTTTGGGGATGGTAGACGGAAGTGTAGTCGAGCTTAATGCCCATTTTGCTGCACCAAGTTTTCACTTCATCGGCTGTGAAATTTGAGCCATTATTAGTGATGATGCTGTGGGGGAAGCCGTATCGGTGTACAACCCCGGAGATGAAGTCTATCACTGGTCCGGATTCAGCTGTTTTGACTGGTTTAGCTTCTATCCATTTGGTGAACTTGTCCACCATGACCAATAAGTATTTTTTTCTTATGGCTTCCCCCTTTAAGAGGTCCGACCATATCCAACCCCCAGACCGCGAAGGGCGAAGTTATGGGGATTGTTTGGAGAGCGGTAGGGGGCATATGACTCTGATTGGCAAAGAACTGGCAAACGACGCAGTGTTGGACAAGGTCCTGTGCGTCTGCTCGGGCTATCGGCTAATAAAAGCATGTGCGGAAGGCCTTGCTGACTAGTGCTTGAGCCGCGGCGTGGTGCCCGCCCAGTCCGGCATGGATTTCGGCCAAGAGCTGCCGCCCTTCCTCTTCGGAGATGCACCTTTGGAGCACTCCGGTCGCACTTTTCTTATAGAGTTCCCCTTCATGGACTTTGTAAGCTTTAGAACGTCGTACGATGCAACGTGCTTCATTCTGGTCTTTGGGGAGCTCCTGCCTATTTAGGTAGGACAAGAAAGTTTCAGTCCACGGGGCGATTACAGCCATGATTTTGTGGGTCAAAGATGTTATTTCGGTGGTGGAGCCTCCGATTATGTCTGATGGTTCGGAATCTGGTGGTGTATTCGGATCCGTGCTTTTGCTGCCAGACTCCCCTTCCCATACCACAAATGGCTTGAACGGCGTTTCTAGCAATATGTTAGGTGGGACAGGGTCGCGTTTAGCGCCGATGCGGGCAAGGGTATCCGCCGCTTGATTGTTTTCTCGAGCCACATGGTGGAATTCGAGCCCCTCAAACCAAGCTGACATTTTGAGGACGGCATTACGGTAGGCTGCCATTTTCGGATCCTTGGCATCAAAGTCTCTGTTTATTTGTGATATTGCGAGGTTTTAATCCCCGCGCACCTCCAGGCGTTAAATGCTCATAGAGACTGCCATCCAAAGACCGTGCAACAGAGCCTCGTATTCGGCTGCATTGTTGGAGTCTGTGTACAATATTTGGAGTACATACTAGACTGTGTCTCCGGTGGGAGACGTCAGGACTACACCTGCTCCCAATCCGGCCAGCATTTTAGAGCCATCGAAGTGCATGATCCTGTTAGAGTACGCGCCGTACTCTTTAGGGAGTTCGGCTTCTGTCCATTCGGCGACAAAGTCAGTCAGTACTTGCGACTTAATGGCCCGCCATGGCTTGTATGTTATGTTGAACGGAAGGAGCTCGATGGCCCATTTAGCAATCCGGCCCGTAGCGTCGCAGTTATTTATTATGTCGTTGAGTGGTACATCGAAGGCCACCGTAATCGAACACTCTTGAAAGTAGTGTCGTAGCATCCGGGATGCCATGAAGACCGCGTATGCTATTTTTTGATAGTGTGGGTATCAGAATTTGCATGGGGTGAGGATCGTGGATACGTAATAAGCCGGCTTCTGGAGCGGGAATTTGTATCCGTCAACCTCTCGTTCAACGACGAGCACTGCGCTTACAACTTGATGTGTTGCATCTATGCACAACAACATAGGTTCGCCGATATTTGGCGCTGTTAGGACTGGATTACTGGCCAATAAGGTCTTTATTTCGTCCAGTCCGGCCGCGGCTGCATCCGTCCACACGAAGTGTTCGGTGCACCGAAGAAGGCGGTAAAGAGGTAATGCCTTTTCTCCTAACCTGGAGATAAAGCGGCTTTAGACGGCCACGCATCCAGCTAGTTTCTGGATGTGCTTGAGGTTTGTTGGTATAGCCAACTGCGACAGAGCTCGGATTTTTGCCGGATTCGCTTCAATTCCTCTATTGGAAACAATGAAGCCGAGCAGTTTCCCAGAGGGGACGCCGAAAACACATTTTTCTGGGTTCAGCTTGATGTCGTATGTTCGGAGGTTATCGAACGTAAGCCTCAAGTCTTCTATTAGGGTTTCGATGTGTCTTGTTTTTATGACCACGTCATCCACATATGCCTCCACTGTTTTGCCGATTTTCTTTTCCAGGCATGTTTGAATCATGCGTTGATAGGTTGCACCGGCATTTTTAAGCCCGAAAGGCATCGTGTTGAAGCAGAAGGGGCCGTATGGTGTTATGAAAGCTGTTGCAGCTTGGTCGGACTCTACCATCTTTATTTGATGGTATCTAGAGTATGCGTCGAGGAAACACAGCGTGTCGTGTCCTGCTGTGGCATCGATGATTTGGTCGATGCGAGGGAGGGGGAAGGGATCCTTGGGGCAAGCCTTATTGAGGTCTTTGAAGTCGATGGATGGTCGCCAAGATTTGTCCTTCTTTGGTACCATTACTAGATTTGCCAGCCAATCCGGATGCTTGATATCTCTGATGAATCCGGCCTCGAGTAGTTTGGCTAGCTCTTCCCCCATGGCTTGCCGTTTGGGCTCTGAAAAGCGCCTTAGAGTCAGCTTGACAGGCTTGTATCCTTTTAGTATATTGAGGTTGTGTTCGGTCAGTCTGCGTGGGATGCCCGGCATGTCCGAAGGGTGCCAGGCAAAAATGTCCCAATTCTTGCGCAGGAAGTCTCGCAGTGCGGCGTCCATTGTGGGGCTCAACTGTGTCCTGATGGAAGCTGTCTTCATGGGGTCCGTTGGATGGACCTGGAATTTGACAATTTCGTCTGCGGGTTTGGATGAGGTGGACTTGGGTCGCTTGTCAAGTATCACGTCGTCCCTGTCCACGGTGACGCATAGCGTTGTTAGTTCTTCGGCTGCTAGGGCTTCGGATAATGCTTCCAGGGCTAGTGCTGCGGTTTTGTTTTCGACGCGAAGTGCGACGTCCGGATCACTGGTTAGAGTGATGATTCCATTGGGTCCGGGCATTTTGAGCTTCATGTACCCGTAATGGGGTATAGCTTGAAAGCTTGTAAACGCGTCCCGCCCTAGAAGGGTGTGGTATCCGCTACTAAAAGGAGCCACCTGAAATGTGATTTCTTCGGACCTGTAGTTCTCCGGAGTGCCGAATACCACATCGAGTGTGATTTTTCCCGCACGCTGTGCTTCCCGACTAGGGATGATTCCCCTGAAGGTTGTGCCGCTTTGCTCAATGCGGCTTTTATCAATTTCCATCTTGCTGAGTGTTTCTTCGTACATCAAGTTTAATCCGCTTCCGCCATCCATGAGTACTTTAGTGAGCCGAAAGCCGTCTACAATTGGGCTAAGGACCAAAGCGGCTGGTGCCCAGACAGTCTGGAATTGAGGTTTATCACTGGCATTGAATGTTATAGCAGTATCGTTCCACGGATTTATTTTTGCCACATGGCAGATTTCGGTGGAGCTTCGATGAGCTCGCTTGCGCCTATTTTTTGAGGCGAAAGTCTCGAAGACTATTAGTACCGTATTGTTTTCTTTGGCGGGACGTTGTTCTGCTTTATGGCTTACAAGAAGATCCTCGCCACTTTTTGGTACCTGCCGGAGTATCCAACATGCTCTAAGGCTATATGTTGGTGTAGTGTCCGGCGTGCTGTGGAGTTTACATGGCCCGTTGAGCCATTCTTCCAATACGGTTCCACGCCCTGGGGTGGGCTTTGGTTTCTTGGGAGTTGGATCGGCCGACTTTCAAGAGTTCGTTCGTTTAGCTCGGACAAAGGTTTTAGTGAGAGGCGGACTATCCCAAAATTCTGTTTGGGTTTTCCAGGCGCTTTCCATCGCACAGTACTTCTATACTATGGTTGCCAAGTGTGCGAAGTGTGCTATGTCACGGCAACTTATAGCATTAAGGATTCCTTTGTTCGTGCAATTTTTGCAGAAAAGTGAGACCGCGTCCTCCTCACGACAGTCCTTGACCTTGTTTAGCACAAGGAGGAATCTGGCTCAGTAGCGATGTACTGTCTCTTGGGGCTCTTGTCTGATATGGGAGAGAGGGTTTAAGTACGGGTGGGTGGGTGTAGCTGAATCTTGATTCTGATCCGATCTGATGACCTGGGGCAGGGAAGCTTCCGGGCTTGACAGCTCGGGATCTGGCATGCTGCCCAATTTCTCCAGCCCAATACCCGATTCTAAGTACGGGGTTTGGGTCATGTCTTCCCTTGAGCGGGTGTCCAGCTCAAGGAGCTCGGTGATCCAGACATAACTCCTCCTCAAGATAGAGGGGTAATCCGTATGTGGCTCCTCCACTACCGCTATCTCGTGGGTGATCGGCGGGGATCTAATGTCCCTTTGGTCGGGTTTAAGCCCAACCCGGTCATATTCTGTGGCGACTCCCACAGCGGCGAGGCGATCCAAGAGCTCATTCAGAGAGGAGAGCTCCAACGGATCCATCTGTTCGGCGAGTTCCGAATTGACGTGGAGGTTATGCGGGATGACCCGAGAGGTCATTGTCGGCGCGACAGCCGACGGGGCAGCCATGATGAAGCCGCCTAGTCGGACAGTTTGGCCTACAGCCAGCGCTCCCCCAGAGGTGATGTTGTCCTTGACAACGAGACTTGGCATCGAGCCTTGCGGCGGCGACACAGAGGAGATCTCAATGAAAGCACCAATGTCGGTGTCAAAACCGCCGGATCTCGGGTAGGGGGTCCCGATCTGTGCATCTTAGGCTGATGGTAACAGGAGGCAAGGGACACAATGTTTACCCAGGTTCGGGCCCTCTCGATGGAGGTAAAACCCTATTTCCTGCTTGATTGATATTGATGATATAAGTAGTACAAGAGTAAATCTACCACGAGATCGTAGAGGGTAGACCCTAGAAGCTAGCCTATGGTGATTATGATTGTGATCGTCCCCCTAAGGACGAAACCCTCCGGTTTATATAGACACCGGAGAGGGCTAGGGTTTACACGGAGTCGGTTACAAGGAAGGAAATACAATATCCGGATCGCCAAGCTTGTCTTCCATGCAAAGGAGAGTCCCATCCAGACACGGGATGGAGTCTTGAGTCTTGTATCTTCACGCTCCAATAGTCCGGACAAAGTATATAGTCCGGCTGTCCGGATACCCCCTAATACAGGACTCCCTCACCCACCGCGCACGGACTCCACGAAATATGGTGATAATGTGAGGTTGTCCATGCGGGAGTCCGGAGCGCTCCCAATCCCGCTTCTGACTGCCCTGGCCCACCAGAAGACCCCTCCCCCCCTCCCGTACGCGCTCCCTCAGGCAGTAGCTGCCCGCATTCAGAGCAAGTACAATATAAGCCCACTTATGTGGAGGAGAGAGGCATTGAAAAAGTGAAGGAGTGGGCTCTAATGCAAGAGTCCGTCTCTAGATGTGCTCCTAGGTATAAAAAAATATTTGTGTCTAAAAAAGGAAGGTAAAAAACATTTGAGAGGAAATAGATAGAGAGAAAGTTATAAAAAGGTGTAACCGTATAGTCAACGCTATGGTACATGAGGAAGGAGGGAGTTGTGCACATGCCAAGTTCACTGGGCTGCCATGTTTCACTCTCCTCCGTCGTAACAATGGAGACAATAGCTTTCATCAAAAGTAAATAATGAATACTACTTGCTCGTCCTCGATATCGGAAAGAATACTTTCATTCACCGACATGTGGGACGTTGACCATCCTGGTCCATTTGCTATGCACAAAATTATAGTGCACAACACAGTACTGCAGGGGAGAGTCACCCCGATCGTAGCGCCATAGTAATAAATGATTAAGGAGCCGTTAAATCATAGGCCCAACCTTTCCCATTGTATGTTGCTCGGACGAAGGAACCATCATGACTTCGTTGAATCCGCTTCTTCAAGAAAACTTACTGTACCCGCAATACTGCTACCACACGCGAAGACTAGATGCCACTGTAGCACGTCATATCACTGAAACTCATTAGGCGAAACTAGCCCACCTAGGATTTGTAAGGCTATGTACTGCTATGATTTTGTAGAACACATATCCTTTGTCAATCTAACGACTAGAAAGAAATGGAGGGTCTTTATCTCTCTGTAGATCTCTCTCCATCCCACAACCCCTAGCACATGTACACACTCTCTGTAGCCACTCCGAAAGTAAGACATCACTACACATTCATGCTTCCAGGAAAAAAATTACACATTCACGCATGTTACAAGTACGTGCCAATTTTGCTGGCTATTAATGTGAATGTATCCGTGAACCAACTCTTTGATTTGGATGTGAATTAATGTATAACTGTGGACTATTGTCTGATCGATCTCTAAGCCTACAATTTTAGGAGCTTGGGCTATTGGCCGATTGACGATGAATTAGACCGTAAGCATACCACGAGCTCATCATCCCCAGCGTTTCTCTTTAGTGAGTGTTTGCATGTACTATAGCTCGCATAGTAGCTAGCCTAATAATGCCAAAAATGATCAAACAAGCCCTGCTGATATGATAAACAGTTCAAACTTATATCTAAGCATGCCATATATTTCATCAAAAGCTGGTGAGGATACATATGTTTCCATATATCGGAGAGGGTTCGCCTGATTCACTATCAAACAAAGGTATCAAGTACTGCCCACACAAGAAAGTGCACTAGCCCTAAGATGGTTTGATAACATGCATCATTCTGGTAATTAAAGAAAATGCAAACTATGTTGAAGGATTAGCGCGACCAACTATTTCGTGTCATCAATCTCTCGGGCAGTGTCCACACCACGAACATCGGCATGGGAATCAATCTCTGGGGTGATGTCCACAGTGCGGAGCGCGACATCGGAATCGATCTCTCGGGCGATGTCCACAGGACGGATAGTTGCGTGGGAATCGATTTCTAGGGCGATGTCCACAGGACAGACCGCGACATCGGAATCGATCTGGGGCGATGTCCACAGGACGGACCATGGCATCAGAATCAATCTCTGGGGCGATGTCCACAGGACGGACCGCGACATCAGAATCATCAAGGACGTCCACCGGCACCTACACAACCCTAACATATTAGCAAGCACATTGCAAATAATAAAAAACCACAACTATGGTAAGCATTTTTTTACCTAGTGCAGCTCACCGGGGATCCCATCCCTCCGAGGCCATTGCCTTGCCAGGGGAATGCTGATTGTCAATGGCGAGTATCTCATCAAACTCGGCCTTGAGACTCTTACATGTGGCCACTAGGGTTTCTGGGTTAGGCACGGTGGGGCCCTTGCTATTCTTCCAGCTTTCTTTGAGGACTTCATCCGCCAACATCGTCAACTCTTTGGCCGGTGCTTGTTTCATGGAGTTCTTCATCTCCATGGGTTGGCCCGCCAACATGGCCAACTCGTTGGCCGGTGCTCGCTTCCTGGTGATCTCTATCTCCAGTGGGTTGTCTGTCGGCAACTCTTTGCATAGTGCTCCAGGATCCATCAATAAACTGACAAACAAAAACCAATCGAAAGGAAACCACAATCGCAATGAAAATGGGAAAAGAATAGGCAGTGAGAATCGGTCGGTGCTTCACCAAAAGAAGATTCTTGGAACAAAAATACAGTAGCATCACTGATTAGCCCACCTTTTTGTCGTCGGTACAGACAAAAATTGGCAGAAGTGAGTGGCCTAGAGTGAGATTTTCTTCAATATAGGGGAGAAAGGGCTTCAACGAGCATTCTAATGAAATGATGGTTGCTTCATCCTGTCCAACCTCAGGGCACTTTACCACTGCTGGTAAATGTGTGGGTTTTGTGATATGATGGGTCATGACGGCCACATTGTGGTGATTGGTGAGTCTCGACTGTAGCACCTTGCTGTGATTTGGTGGATGGCACGTGGGCCCGGATGCTTGATGTCCTGCATGCAATAGAGCGGATAGTCATAGAGTTTGGACGACAGACGAGGAGCTCCGTCCTGGTTTATTGGTCACTATGATAATTTGTGCCAAAATTTGACTATAAATTTAACTAAGCAATTGTTCATGCATGCCACAAAAAATTACATCACTGAAAACTATGTTCAAATACGAATCCAATGATATAATTTTTGTTAACATGCACTAACATTTTGTCAGTTAAATCTTTGGTCAAAATTAGCGAAAATTACAAAGAGGACCAATAAAGATTATATTCTCAAATTTATTTTGGTGATAATCCCACATAGAAAATATAAATAAGAATGCAGGTTGGTGCAGCCCTCGTTTCCGATAATTTGAGTCGTGGGCTTGGTCACAATTTTTATGAGACGGTGGTTGTTCACTTAATGGACGGTCTAGTACCAGACTTGAATGATATGAAGTGCAACCTGGCACACCGTTAGGGCTGAAACAAAAGCTCGTAGCTCGCGTGCAATGATCCCTCGATAGTTCGGCTTGTTATCCTCGTGGGTCGCTTCTTAATGAACAAAGCATATCATCAATTTATTAAGGAGCTTAACGAACCAACTAACAAGTTTCACGCTAAGTTCATTAGTAACAACACAACACATGTTTCATCTTACGTGAATTTTCTTTTAACGAGCTTCAAATGAACCGAGCTGAGCAGGTTTTTTGCTCATTAATCTTTTGGAGCTTAACGAGCCGATCCTTAATGACCACAAGCTCAACAAGCACGAACTTAATGAGCTGAGCAGCTCATTAATCCACCCCTGCACACCACTTGGAATAAGCGGGTAGCTATCTCAAAAAACAATCAACAACTAAAAAACGCCGATCTGGCACGTACACAATTTTAAATGATTATTTTAATTGAGTGTAAAAATAAAACTACCCCACTGTACGTATATATATATATATAGGCAGGAGGCTCCGCGCTTGCTTGGTAGGATTGCTCTATTCACACACTCTCATCCTCTCTAGATCTAAACAAGATAGCGGTGGTAACACTTTCTTTCTATCCTCACAACTGGTTAGAGATCCAGATGTATCCCCTCTACCAGTGAAGGGGAGGAGCGGCAGCGTTTAGGCCATCATCGACAGTGAGGGAGGAGACCCACTACCGTCCTCGTCAAGCGCCGGTGCAAGAGGTCCTCCGATCCCTTCATCGCTGCCCTAGTGTGGGTGGATCCGGCCTCCCGCCACCCACCTATCCACATCCCGACGACCTTCAGGTATATCTTCCTTCGAAACCGCCCTAGCTCTACTTCCCTAGCTTGTTACGACACTCCATGTGCATCATTTTCTACCTCTCAGCCCCCTCATAGCTAGGCTCGATAGGATGGTCCAACGTCACCTAATTTTTTTTCTATTGTTAGAGGTAAAGTTACTTCATGGAGTCAAATCTTATACTTGGCCCCACAAAGAAATAAAGGGGGAAAAGTTAGTATGTACATCAGAGTTGTTACAAATAAGAAAGAAAGGGGGTGAAAGTAGCACAGACAGGTCGTCCAACCATTCTCTTGGTCGAAAAGGGAAATATAGGGGAAATGATGTAGATAGCGGTATGACCAGGACTAGATTTCATATCCACACATATGAATAGGTGGCTAGAGTGAAAAAATGGGACCAACCCAGATATGTTGCTTGGATGTTTGTTTCTCGGGGCAACAAACTTTGAGTCACCACTTTATGCCCCGATTTAGGTACATGGTGCTGGACTGCTGGTGCACCCACTGTCCCATTGATATGTCTCCAACATATCTATAATTTTTTATTGTTCCATGCTATTATATTATATGTTTTGGATGTTTTATATGCATTAATGTGCTATTTTATATTATTTTGGGGACTAACCTATTAACCTAGAGTTAGTGCCAGTTTCTGTTTTTTCCTTGTTTTTGAGTTTCGTAGGAAAGGAATACCAAACGGAGTCCAAATGGAATGAAACTTTCGTGATGATTTTTCTTGGACCAAAGGACACCTGTTGGACTTGGACTCCAAGTTAGAAGACCTTGGAGTAGACGACAAGCCATAGGGGCGCGCCCTAGGGGGTGGGCGCACGCCCCATGCCTTGTGGCCTACTCCAACACCCCCTGACCTAATTCTTCGTCCTATATATTCACATATATTCCCAAATCTCCAGAAGCATCCACGAAAATATTTTCCACTGCTGCAACCTTGTGTTCCCGTGAGATCCCATCTTAGGGAATTTCCCGGCATCCCGCCGGAGGGGGATTCGATCACGGAGGGCCTCTACATCAACTCTATTGCCCTTCCAATGAAGCATGAGTAGTTTACCACAGATCTACGGGGCCATATCTAGTAGCTAGAATGCTTGTTCTCTCTCTTTGATTCTAAATACCATGTTCTCCTCGATGTTCTGGGAGATCTATCCGACGTAATCTTCATTTGCGGTGTGTTTTTCGAGATCCGGTGAATTGTGGATTTATGATCAGCTTATCAATGAATATTATTTGAATCTTCTCTAAATTCTTTGATGCATGATTTGATATCTTTGTATTTCTCCTCGAACTATCGGTTTAGTTTGGCCAACTAGATTGGTTTTGCTTGCAATGGGAGAAGTGCTTAGCTTTGGGATCAATCTTGCGGTACCCTTTCCCAGTGATAGTACGGGCAGCATGGCATGTATTGTATTGTTGACATTGAGGATAAAAAGATGGGGTTTATGATCATATTGCTTGAGTTAATTCTTATACATCATGTCATCTTACATAATGCATTACTCTATTCTTCATGAACTTAATACTCTAGATGCAGGCAGGAGTCGGTTGATGTGTGGAGTAATAGTAGTAGAGGCAGGCAGCAGTCGATCTACTTGACACGGACGTGATTCCTATATTTCATAATCATTGCCTTAGATATCGTCATAACTTTGTTTACCATCATATAAGTATTATTTGCTTTCTTGAGAGAAGCCTCTAGTGAAACATATGCCCCCGGGTCTATTTTCCATCATATAAGTTTCCGATCTACTATTTTTCAATCTTTTACTCTCAGATCTATAAATCGAAAACCCCAAAAATATTTACATTATCTTTTGTTTAGTTTCATCAATCTCTATTAGATCTCACATTTGCAAGTGACCGTGAAGGGATTGATAACCCCTTTATTGCGTTGGGTGCAAGTTGTTTGATTGTTTGTGCAGGTATTGGTGATTTGTGCATTGTCTCCTACTGGATTGATACCTCGGTTCTCTAACTGAGAGAAATACTTATCTCTACTTTGCTGCATCACCCTTTCCTCTTCAAGGGGAAAACCAACACAAGCTCAAGAAGTAGCAAGAAGAATTTATGGTGCCGTTGCCGGGGAGATCTATGCGAAGTTAAGACATACCAAGTACCCATCATAAAACTTTCATCTCTTGCATTACATTATTCACCATTTGCCTCTCGTTTTCCTCTCCCCCACTTCTAAAACGATTCACCCTTTTCTTCGCCCTTCTTCCATTCATCTTTTTGTTTACTTTTTTTTTGCTCGTGCGCCAGATCGCTTGTCTTGCTTTCATGGCTAGTCCTCCCATCATTGTGAGCACTCCTGGTAATGAGGTCCTTAATTTTAAACAATGGAAGAGGGAGAAAATTTAAAAGATGCTTGGTATAGAATTTGCAATGCTCAGAATAGATCTACTCGATAGCAATCTATTGTTGTTCTCCTTTGCAATTTTTATCTGGGTGTTACTCCTGGAATAGACTTGTTCTATATATTATTACCGGAGGGAATTTTTTGGGGAGCCATACTTTTGATTCTTACAATGCTATGATAGATTTGTTAGGCCCACCACCTATTTTGATCAATGGAACTGTTTTAACCTTGGAACATGTGATGCAAAGGCTTTATATTATTGAGAATAAAATTGCTACCGTAGAGCTAATTTAAAATTTGTGTAAAAAGGTTCATAATCATATTACTCAATATAGATCTAAGGTAGGAGTTACTTTAAAGTATCTTAGAGAAAATGAACCCATACTTATTGAAAAGATAGATCAAGATTCTACTAGAATTGGCAAACTAGAAAAAAATATTACCAACTTAGTGTTTGTGCCAAGACCTTTGGGATAGGTTACGGTGATAGTGGTTTTGATCTTGCTGAAAAACAAAAACTTTTGCGCCACGAAAAATAATTTTCATTTTTTTACAGAAGTGTGCTATTGATTTGATTCTTTTGCACAAGATTGATACACAAATTGCCGAGGTTGTCCTAATTTTTCTGAAATTTGTGTGTTACAGCAGTATTCGAGAGTTAGAGATTGCTACAAAATGTTCTGTTTTTGACAGATTCTGTTTTCTATTTGTTATTTGCTTATTTTGATGAATCTATGGGTAGTATCAGGGGGTATGTGAAAGTGCTAGTTATCGACTAGAGGGGGGGGGTGAATAGGCTATTTTTATGGAAGTGTTCAAAACATGACCGCTTCGAAGACAAACAGGTAATCTGAACCTATACGATATGCTGCGGAATGTAAACTATACTAGGCAAGCAATAGTCAAGCAAGCAATATAGTGAAAGCATGAAGACTAACAATAGCTAGGTAGAAAGGATCTGAATGGAAGACAATATGAAGCCAAAATAGTTATAGGTCTTCACACAGTGAAGTAAAATGGATCAGGTAGGCAAGCAATGACTTCACGAAGACAAACTGAAAAGTAAGGAGGGTAGGGGATAGAACCAGTTGCTTGGTGAAGACAGGGATTTGGTAGACCAGTTCCAATTGCTGTGAAAACTGTACGTCTGTTTATGGAGACCGAGATTGAACTCGGAAGACTGTGTTTTCACCTTATTCCCCTAGAGCTAAGAACACTTAGTCCTCGCCCTATCACTCAGGTAAGTCTTCAAGGTAGACTTCCAAACCTTCACAGATTTCGTTCATAGGCAATCAACAGTAACTCTTGGATCCTCAGAACGTGACGCCTAACCGGTTGGAGGATGCACAATCCTCAAGTGTAACAGGTCTTCAGATCACGTAGACAGAAAGACTTCAGTGATACCTAACACTCTTTGGTAGTGGTTTTTTTGGGCTTTGTCCTCGCAAGGATCTCTCTCTCAAAGGTTTCAAAGGTGGGTTGCTCTCAAACAACAAAAGCCGTGCACTATCTCTGAGCATCCACCAATTTATGGTGTAGGGGTGGGCTATTTATAGCCAAGTGGCAACCCGACCTATTATGTCCGAAATGACCCTGGGTCACTAAGTTACCGACACGTGTCCAACGGTCGAATTTCAAACACACACAAAAACTTGGCTTGGGCTACAAGCAAAGCTGACTCATCCAGCTCTGGATAAGATATGCTCTCATTGTCTTCACTCGAAGAAATAGGATTTGGTTGAGCATCACTTCTGTCATCTGACTTTTCCCACTTGGACCCCACTTAACAGTACGGTGGTTCCTATAATCAAGAAAGAAGAAAAGGAAACTGTGAAAGAAACTATGTCTTCGCACTCCATAGTCTTCAAGTGAATATATTCATCGTCATTATCTTCAGCGTGAATGTCTTCACGAACCATCATTGTCTTCAATGTCTTCATACATTTTTAGGGGTCATCTCTGGTAGGTAAAACGAATCAATGAGGGACTACTACCTGTGTTATCCTGCAATTCTCACAAACACATTAGTCTCTCAACCACGTTTGTGGTCAATATTCCAGAACCAACTAGGGGTGGCACTAGATGAACTTACAATATCCCCCATTTTGGTGATTGATGACAAACTGGTTGAAGTTTTCAACGGGGATAAAAGTATGTGAAAGTTTAGGTACATAAGAATTGTATTCACAGGTTAAAAGAGGCTCCCCCTAAAGATGTGCACATAAGTAGTTTGCCGTTGAATGCAAATGCACATGGCAGGTTTTGCTTTATGGAGATCTTCTTCAACCATGAGGACAATTCATCATGCATATATGAAGGTAATGAAGATAATGATATGCATAATGAGAAATGGATGTCTGAAGAATGACTACATGCGGTATTTATCATAGCATCACAAGGTAGCAGCAGAAAATAAAAGACGACCATGAAGTTTTAAGCGTTACAACTCAAAATCCAAAAGTTTCAAGAATGAGAGCTGTAAAACTTAGCAAAAATAAGCAACCGACCCATATGGACCCGCTTGAAGACTATCAACTCATATGCTTCTCCCCCTTTTATCAGTAAGGACCAAAAAGGTGTGAACACATATAGCTCTACTCGTTCCCATTCGGAGAAGATGTTGTGCACGGTCGATACTGGAGTTGGGCGGTGCAGAAGGGCCTGGTGCAGGATCTTGATGTTGTGAACCCAATGCTGGTGAAGTGGTGTCGTCCTCTTCATCTATCACTCTGGCAATAACAGTTACAGCCAAAGATGAATACTCTGAATCTTCAACGGAAGGAGTTGGACGCCAACTTGCTGATTGTGGTGGCCTAGGATCAAACTTGAAGTGCTCGGTGAAGCCATCATCGCGAAGATCATCTTCAGAGTAGAGCAGCATGAGGCTCTTCCAGGTCCGCCGACAGGCTTAATGAGCAATGAATGAATTCTTGGTAGCCAAATTGTGGATGTGATTAATATCAACAATGAGACTCTGCATCTATCGCTTCAGCCAATCATGATGCCTATCTTGTTTCTGACAAAGTGATACAAGAAGCTCGCGGTCATTAAGAACACGAGATCGCTTCTTGGGCCTTTGAGAAATTGTGCTGGCAGTTGCATTTGTATCTGCATGGTGTGGTAGGTGAAGCTAACCAGCAAGATGACCATCAGGAGAAGGAGGGTTTGGCACATGAATACCTTCAACTGGCTGAGTGAAGCTTCGAAACTCAACATTGTGAAGATGCAGTGGCTTCTTGGCAGGCTCTGGGTATATGGCTTCATATGACATGTCAACATCAGGCAAAAATACCACATGATTGCATGCTAAATCCTGATAGTTGATGGAGGAGTGAAGCTTAATAAGCCTCATAACCTATGGAGCATAGAATTTTAGGCCAAATAGATCAATTCCTGAAGCGGCCAACTGATGAATAAAGAAATCTTGCGAGTTGAATCTGATGCCATTCAAAATGTAGAAAACCAATGTCTTCATTGTGCCTTAAGCTTTTCACCAGAGGAATTTCCCTTGATAGGCCATAGAGTACGCCTGATGATGTGATAGATAGTGTGAGGCAAGTAGTGAAGGTCTTGGACAAAGAAGTCCTTATGATATTCAGCTTCAACAGGCAAAGGCTCACTACAAAATAATACCTTCCGTGATGATACGTGTTTGTCATAGTAGGTCACATTTTCTTTCATGCATGTACATCCATGACAATTTTATGACAGAATCAAGATAGTCATACTTCTGCTGTCGCAGAAGTGTTCCATGACATTTACAAAATTATCATCACGGAAGTGTCCACTTCCATGAGGATAAATAGCGTGTCATAGAATTTCTTTCGTCAAGGGTGACCGACACGTGGCATCCACCATAACGGGACGCCGTTAAGCTATATGGTCCTGTATTGGGTCCGCTAACCAGCTAACAGCCAGGACCAATGCTAATTTTCCATGTGTAAAATTCTCATTGGCCGACGGAACCACGTGTCAGCTCCGTGTTGGCACACGTGTCACTCATGCAATGGGCGAGATTCGCCTATGATATCTTGACACGTGGACCGGCCCAGAAGTGGCCCATAAAGATTAAATGGGTTGACCCAACTAAAGGCCCACAAGATTTTGCAAACCATAGTGGGCCGGCCCAGCTGAAGACCCACAAGATTTTGCGGACCATAATGGGCCGGCCTAGCTAAAAGCCTACAAGATTTTGCAGACCATAATGGGCCGGCCTAGCTAAAGGCCCATGAGATTTCGTCGATGATAATGGGCCGGCCCAGCTAAAGGCCAACAAGATTTTTAGGACACTAGTGGGCCAACCCATTAATAGGCTGCCATGTTTTGGGCCAAATGCCGGCCCATATTTGATCCAGTCCATTAACAGCCTGTCATGTTCCGAGCGTAATAAAGGCCCATATGAGAACCGGCCCATTAAAATCCTACCACATTCTGGGCCAAATTACGGCCCAGATCATATCCGGCCCATTAAGAGGCTTTGGGCTAAATTATGTCCCGTATTAGATTCGGCCCGTCAACTAGACGCTATGCTTTTGGGCCCACTTGCTAAAGGCCCATTTAGTAATTCGGCCTGATATTAGTGTCAGTCTGTTAAAGCCCCGTTTAAAATTTTGGCCCTATATTTATTTCGGCCTGTTAAAAGCCCGTCATATAGTTGGGACTAACTACGGCCCGGTTTGCATCCGGCCTGCTCACAGCCGATAACTTGATTGGGCCAAATAAGGACCGAGACAATTTTGGCCTATTAACGACCCATGATATGATTGGCACAATCATGGGCCGGGGTCTATTTCGGCCTGCTGCCGGCCCGTGAGCTATTCGGCACGTTTCAGGCCTAACCTACTTTTTAGCCTCCTAAAAGCCCATTGAGTTTTCTTGCGAAAATAGGGCCGGCGGTTTACTCGGCCTATTAAAGGCCCGAATCTACTAGTGGGCTAGTTTACATTTAGGCCTGTTCACGGACCAAGATGATGGGGCCCATGATGCGGATAATACATAGTGATTTGCATGACGGCTCGATTATATACCGTAATTTTACGGTTTGGCCTGTTTACTGCGAAGACAGGATATATATATAGTAAAATAACTGCAGCATCGTGAATAAGAAAAAACCTAGACTGTACAATAAAGAAATTACGGCATATTATGTCCACAGGGCATCAAAGTTTGCCCTATGATAATAAAGCACAAGTAGATAGCAGATGACATACACTGGGCATCAAAGATCGCCATCAGTTCAAATAAACACGCTGACAAAATAATATACAAAACCGACAGCACTTCAATAGAGTTCAACAAAGATTAGCCTGTTCCGAAGCTGCAACGCAAGTAGCTGAGCAAGCTGATGAGACTGCGCTTGTTTGACACTTATATCCTCCACACTCTAAAAGATAAACGAGTAGACAGATGAGAGGTATTGCACATATAAGTATCAATGCTGACAATTCATCACATTTCTTACTGACGAACAAAGTAACACAGTTTAAAATAGCATTAGCACAATATGGTATTGTTCAGGTCAAGACATGGCAGGAAATGACATTGTGAAGGAGTTGGCAGCTCCACGACACCACTTGATTACAGATCAAGAACCCATAAGTATCAATGAGTAGTGTGCTGTCAATTTATCCCATTTCAGATTGGCAAATAAAGATACAGTTTAAATAATAGTAGAATGATATGACATTGTTGATAGTTAAGACATTGCAGAATATGACATTGTGCTGTAGTAGGTAGGTTCACCACACCACTGGATTACGGATCAAGAACAGAAGCATACATGTAGTGCAAAAGAAGATCAGCTGCTCTTTATAGTTTAATTTACATGGTATGAAGAAGGAACTTGGTTGTACAACTGAAAACTTAAATTGAGAAGGACAAACTTTTGTTTATGAACTACATAATAAACATTAAACATGTAATTTGATGCAAACACCAAAAATAAACAGTTGTTGCAGTCATGCCTAACCAAATATACACAACATAGTTTGAAGGCTTGAGAAGGACAAAGTTACATTATTGGTGAAGACAGGCTCTATAAAGCCCTTTTCCATGCTGATGGGGGGCAATTCAGGAAGTTTACCCAAAATCTTCTTCATAAGCATTGCCTTTATTCTACATTTTGTTAAGAGTAAATATAGATGGTATAATGTAAGAAAAAATGGAGAATATTTAAGATACGATGAAGAGTGATGGTACATAACCAAGTAGCTATAAATGTAAGTACAGCGATACAGGCAAAAGGTACAACCAAGAGCAATGCAGAGCTAAACTTCTTCAGTACCATCGGCATTATCCAACCTTATGTAAGAGTAAATATAGATCTGATGTGTACAAAATGGAGGGCAAAGGAAAATAAGCTGCAGAGTGATGGTACATGAACAACTAACTGTCAATATAAGTACACTGATAAAGGACAGCAGGTACTTACAAGAACGATGTAGAGCTAATTTTCTTAATTGGCATTGGATATATTCTACACTAATGTAACCATTCATACAGATAAGATAATTTGGAGTGAACAATTGATAAGCAAGCTATCATGCATACTGCTGTCACATAATGAACCAGGTACGTATGCATGTACAGTGATACAGGACAACGGGTACTAACAAGAGCAAAGCAACGGGCAGCATATTTGCAATATCCTGTCGTTCTTTTCAAATCGGAATTCTTCTTCAAGCAGATTTCCTGCAAAAAAGATCCGTAAGGCACATGCGGAAAATTAGAAGTTCAAATTGTCATGTGATATCATAGACAGTACCTCATCCTAGGAACGAGACTAGTGCATAACAAGGTTTTTCCATTCAATGTCTTCTAAGTTTAGCACATGAGACTTCACCGGAAATTCGTTTATAGACTTGCCATCAAAGTGTGATTTCCTCAGGTAACACCGATACTGCTGCAATGCTTCCTTGAAAAGCGCAAGCAAGCTTTGCTCGTCATGACTATCCAGATTGACCCTCGCCTACTTACAACAATGTAATGTAAATCATTGATGTGTTCAATCAGCAGAAAACTGGAAAATAATAACCATGAATAATAGCACACACGTAAGTGGGACAGGAAGATGTGAAAATGGTGTTTGTCTTCACTATAATTTTCCCATGATGGGAATATATGCACGTAGGCCGTAAAAACATTGAAAGCATTGTCTTTTAAACTGGGAATAACTGGAATGGGATTCCAATCTGCAGGAATTGGCCATCTATGCAGTTGGGATATGTCTTCGGCCGGTGGACTTGCATTACTTTTTGCTGGAGTGGGATTTTTCTATGGTACGGTTGGTGCTATGGCAACTGAAATCGGCATACCTTTTGCTGGAGTGCAGGTCCTGTGTGGTGGGGCTAGTGGTGTGGCCAGTCAAGTATGGGTACAGTCTGCAGGAGTCGGTCCTATGTTTTGTGTCACTGGTTGTACAACCAATATAAGTGGGGTGCTGTCTGATTTCTCCGGCATCACCATGTTCTTAAGGACTTTGCTAGTGCTCCTTCAGGTTCGGCAATCACTCTTCCTTTTTGATGTCTAACAAGAACAACATTTGAGTGGAAAAACATGGTATGATGACAGATGGAATATGTATTGATAATGGATGGGCATGGCATCTCGACATATATGATGAGTAAACTAAGTAGATGGCGGTGCAACAAAGTAGAAGAAATTCAAGATAACATATGCAAGATACGTGCAATCAATAAAACCTTGCCAAATTAGAATAGGCACCTTGATGGGTGAACAGGACATGCCATCTGCCTTTGACTCCTCGAGGTTAGAATAGTCATTAGGATCATATTCTGAACAAGAATCTACAGGTGGGGAGCTTATGAGTTTCATTGCATCCAGAATGGCACTCAATGCCATGGTGCCAATTTTGTAAGTCATTGCAGTGTTTAGCTTCAAGAGTGAACTGCTGCTATTGCGACACAAAGTAGCTACACAGATCATAGTGTAGATATAACGGGAAAACGTAAGCATCAGAATAAAATTAGCAAAGTGGAACTTGCTGGAATATAAGTGCTAGTATTGCCGGTACGGCTAGAAAAGCTTCGGATACCAGCTCTCTTCAGCTGAATGTGTGCTACTGTTAATATCAGTGTTACTCTCAAAGGCGGCACAGCTAGTAGCACTTCCTTGCTATTCTTATAGGATTCAAGTGGGCAGGCCACTACAAATCCTTTTCCTATGTTTACAAAATCCTACGAATCAAAGAGGCCTGAAGAGTTCAAAGTGTCCATCACAACTGACCGTATAGACCTCTAGACTGGAACTGTCCCTGCTCATCTTCACTACAAGGAACATACTGTACTACTATCATACTCCCTCTGTTCCAAAATATAAGTCTTTGTAGAGATATCCACTGTGGATCACATGCAGATGTATACATATACATTTTAGAGTGTACATTCACTCATTTTGCTCCATATGTAGTCCATGGTGGAATCTATACAAAGACTTGTATTTAGGAACAGAGAGAGTACTTATTAAAGAAGAACAAAAGAGGAACATGCTAAAGAAGAGCAAGCAGATTTTGGATAATAAAATGTTCGTTGGGAAGTGCCCACACATGATGAACCAGAGAGCATTAAGAATCAAACTACCTGTTGTCTATCCATATGTGGTGCACGTGCTTTTCAAAAGTAAAGTAGGAACATTAGCTGACCAATTAAACGTTATCTGTTTTAGTAGTATCGGCATCATATCAGATTCGTATTTGAGAAACAAGTTTGGAATTATGAGTGGCACGCTATTTAGCTTGATGGATTCAGGAGCAGTGCTAAGCAGGTACGATGATGGTGCTGAATATAAAGGCATGTCTACATGCAAGTGGCGTGACTTTTCTCATTTGGGTCTGTCGACCATTTCAGGTGGTTGGATGAAGATCCTATGTCTCCTAACCCTTCTTCTTCCTCCTCTCTGATTCTTTCCATACAGAACACAACACGGGCCGCCGGCCGGACCACCGGCCCCCACCGCCTGTGTTCCTCCGCCACCCCACCCCCACCCTCGCCCCACTCGCGTTGAGTTTTCTTTGTTAGGCGAGGAACCACCACCGCCCCCATAACCAACGTCCCTACCCGAGCCCCTTCCTTCGCACCGGCGAACTCCGGCGAGCTCTGAAAAATCGACTGACCCAATTTTGAAATTTAGTCTACTGTCATTTTACTAGTGTGGAATATAAAAGGGGAAAACCATAAGCGTTGCGACTATAGTGTTGAGCATGCCATGACGGGTCTGAAGGTGCGAACCGGACAAAGGCAACTTCACAGCCAATGTTTGCTTTCAACTAGCAAGTAAATGATGGACAAGAAATCAAAGTAAAGTAGTGGCGACCTATTTTCTTGCTGCGATAAATAAGTCGAGCATATACGTAAAGAGTACTGCCTCTGGTACGATGCCGTGTATGCATGTGCTGACAGTGCTGCGGTAGCGATGGCTGTCGGCGGCGTGGAAGAAGATTTAGGAGGGTAGACGGTGGCCACGGGGCGCATTGGACGAGACGGTCGTAGGAGCGGAGCCAGCATGGTGGACGACGGCGAGGATGAAGCGAGAGGACGGGATGCAAGGATCCCGGTCCGAAGCCGTGGATGAGAGAGGTCGATCTCTTGTAATGGACGACAATGTCAGGGTATCAGCTCCGACATGGTGGAATAGGACGGCGGTGGATGGGATGGCAAACAAAGGAGGCTAGGGTGGAGAGGTGTTTTGGCGCCCACGGGGTACGAATGGGGAAATGGAGGGAGAGAGGAAGGGGGGAATGATACGTCTCCAACTCATCTATCATTTCTGATTGTTCCATGCTATTATATTATCTATTTTGGATGTTTAATGTGCTTTGTTATGCAGTTTTATATTATTTTTGGGACTAACCTATTAATCGGAGTCCTAGTGCAAATTGCTGTTTTTTTTTGCCTATTTTAGTGTTTCTTAGAAAGGGAATATCAAACAGAGTCCAAATGGAATGAAACCTTTGGGAGAATCCTTTTTGGAACAAACGCTATCCAGGAGACTTGGAGTAAACATCACGGAAGCAACGAGGCGGACACGAGGTAGGAGGGCGTGCCCAGGCGGGTAGGCGCGCCCCCCACCCTCGTGGGCCCCTCGTGGCTCCACCGACCTACTTCTTTCGCCTATATATACTCATATACCCCAAAAACATCCAGGAGCACCACGAAACCCTATTTCCACCGCCGCAACCTTCTATACCCATGAGGTCCCATCTTGGGGCCTTTTCCGGCGCTCCGTCGGAGGGGGAATCGATCATGGAGGGCTTCTACATCAACACGATAGCCTCTTTGATGATGTGTGAGTAGTTTACCACAGACCTTCGGGTCCATAGTTATTAGCTATATGGCCTCTTCGCTCTCTTTGATTCTCAATACAAAGTTCTCCTCGATCTTCTTGGAGATCTATTCGATGTAATACTTTTTGCGGTGTGTTTGTAGAGATCCGATGAATTGTCAGTTTATGATCAAGATTATCTATGAACAATATTAGATTCTTCTCTGAATTCTTATATGTATGATTTGATATCTTGCAAGTCTCTCTGAATTATCAGTTTGGTTTGGCCTACTAGATTGATCTTTATTGCAATGGGAGAAGTGCTTAGCTTTGGGTTCAATCTTGCGGTGTCCTTTCCCAGTGACAGCAGGGGCAGCAAGGCACGTATTGTATTGTTGCCATCAAGGATAAAAAGATGGGGTTTATATCATATTGCTTGAGTTTATCCCTCTACGTCATATCATGTTGCTTAATGCGTTACTCTGTTCTTATGTACTTAATACTCTAGATGCATGCTGGATAGCGGTCGATGTGTGGAGTAGTAGTAGTAGATGCAGAATCGTTTCGATCTACTTGTCACGGACGTGATGCCTATATACATGATCATTCCTAGATATTCTCATACCTATGCGCTTTTCTATTAATTGCTCGTCAGTAATTTGTTCACCCACCGTAAGATATGATATCTTGAGAGAAGCCACTAGTGAAACCTATGGCCTCCGGGTCTCTTTTCCATCGTATTATATCTCTTTTATTTATATTGCATCTCATTTACTATTTTGCAATCTTTACTTTTCAGTCTATACAACAAAAATACCAAAAATATTATCTTATTATCTCTATCAGATCTCACTTTTTCAAGTGGCCATGAAGGGATTGAAAACCCCTTTATCGCGTTGGTTGCAAGGTTCTTATTTGTTTGTGCAGGTACTAGGCGACTTGTGTGTAACCTCTTATTAGATTGATACCTTGGTTCTAAAAAAACTAAGGGAAATACTTACGCTAGTTTGCTGCATCAACCTTTCCTCTTCAAAGGAAAACCAACGCATGCTCAAGAGGTAGCAAGAAGGATTTCTAGCACCCTTTCTTCGTTGCCTAACAATAGTATTCATTCATGGAATAAGTGCAAAGATGCTTTTATCTCTAAGTATTTTCCTCCCGCTAAGATCATCTCTCTTAGAAACGATATTATGAATTTTAAGCAATTTGATCATGAGCATGTTGCACAAGCTTGGGAGAGGATGAAACTAATGATACGTAATTGCCCTACACATGGTTTGAATTTATCGATGATTATACAAAATATTTATGCCGGATTGAATTTTGCTTCTACAAATCTTTAAGATTCGGCCGAGGGAGGCCCTTTTATGGAAATCACTTTAGGAGAAGCTACTAGACTCCTAGATAATATTATGGTTAATGATTCTCAATGGCACACCGAAAGATCTACTAGTAAAAAGGTTCATGCACTTGAAGATATTAATGTTTTGAGTGGAAAGATGGATAAACTTATGAAATTGTTTTCTAATAAGAGTGGTTTTTCTGACCCTAATGATATGCCCTTATCAACTTGGATTGAGAATAATAATGAATCTATGGATGTGAATTTTGTTGGTAGGAATAATTTTGGTAACAACGCGTACAGAGGAAACTTTAATTCTAGGTTGTTCCCTAGTAATTCTTGTAATAATTATGGTAATTCCTACAATCATTCTTATGGAAATTTCAATAATATGCCCTCTGATTTTGAGACTAGTGTTAAAGAAAATATGATTTCGCAAAAGAATTTCAATGCTTTGCTTGAAGAAAAATTGCCTAAGATTGATGAGTTGGCTAGGAACGTGGATAGAATTTCTCTTGAAGTTGATTCTTTGAAACTTAAATCTATTCCACCTAAGCATGATATCAATGAGTCTCTCAAAGCCATGAGATTTTTCATTGATGAGTGCAAAGAAAGAACCGCTAGGATGCATGCTAAAAAGGATTGCTTTGTGAAAGCGTGTTCTTCTAGTTTTCTTGATAATAAGGATGAAGATCTGAAAGTGATTGATGTGTCTCCAATATGAATCTTGATAAAGATGGGACTGGAGATGAGTCAACTTTAGCTAAAAGGTGTCCCAATGATTCGGAGTTTTTAGATCTTGATGCAAAAAAATTGTAAAAGTGGGATTGAAGAGGTCAAAAATTTACATAGAAATGAACCCACTATTTTGTATTTCAAGGAATTTAATTATGATAATTGCTCTTTGATAGATTGTATTTCCTTGTAGCAATCCGTGCTAAATTCTCCTCACGCTTATAGTGAAAATAAAGCTTTTACCAAACATATTGTTGATAATGCAATCTTATGAAGAAAAACTTGAATTAGAAGTTTCTATCCCTAGAAAACTTTATGACGAGTGGGAACCTACTATTAAAATTAAGATTAAAAATCATGAATGCTATGCTTTGTGTGATTTGGGTGCTAGTGTTTCCACGATTCCTAAAACTTTGTGTGATATGCTAGGTTTCCATGAATTTGATGATTGTTCTTTAAATATTCATCTTGCGGATTCCACCATTAAGAAACCTATGGGAAGGATTAATGATGTTCTTATTGTAGAAAATAGGAATTATGTGCCCGTAGATTTCATTGTCCTTGATATAGATTGTAATCCTTCATGTCCTATTATTCTTGGTAGACCTTTCCTTAGAAAGATTGGTGCAATTACTGATATGAAAGAAGGAAATATTAGATTCCAATTTCCATTAAGGAAAGGCATGGACCACTTTCCTAAGAAGAAAAATAAATTACATTATGAATCTATTATAAGAGCCACTTATGAATTGAACACCAAAGATGGTAATACCTAGATCTATTCTTGTTTTTATGCCTAGCTAGGGGCATTAAATAATAGAGCTTGTTGGGAGGCAACCCAATTTTATTTTTGTTCATTACTTTTTGTTCCTGTTTAGTAATAAATAATTCATCTAGCCTCTGTTTAGATGTGGTTTTGTGTTTTAGTTAGTGTTTGTGCCAACTAAAACCTTTAGGATAACCTACGGTGATAGTTAATTTGATCTTGCTGAAAAACAGAAACTTTTGAGCGACAAGATTAGTTTTCATAAATCACGGAAACGTGCTTTTCAGTTGATTCTGTTTGAAGAAGATTAATAAAAAAATTACCTAGGACTTCCTAATTTGGTAGAATGTTTGGGGTTCCATAAGTATTCGAGAGTTACAAATTGCTACAGACTATTCTATTTTTTAAAGATTCTGTTTTCCGTGTGTTGTTTGCATATTTTGATGAATCTATGGCTAGTATCGGGGGGTATGAACCATAGAGAAGTTGGAATACAATAGTTTTAACACCAATATAAATAAATAATGAGTTCATTATAGTACCTTAAAGTGGTGGTTTGTTTTATTGCACTAACGGAGCTCATGAGATTTTCTGTTGAGTTTTGTGTTGTGAAGTTTTCATGTTTTGGGTAAAGATTTGATGGATTTTGGAATAAGGAGTGGAAAGAGACTAAGCTTGGGGATGCCCAAGGCACCCCAAGGTAAAATTCAAGGACAACCAAAAGCCTAAGCTCGGGGATGCCCCGGAAGTCACCCCCTCTTTCGTCTTCGTCTATTGGTAAATTTACTTGAGGCTATATTTTTATTCACCACATGATATGTGTTTTTCTTGGAGCTTCTTGTACGATTTGATTCTTTGCTTTTTAGTTTATCACAATCATCCTTTCTGTACACACCTTTTGGAGAGACACACATGAACCGGACTTTATTAGAAATACTCTATGTGCTTCACTTATATCTTTTGAGCTAGACAATTTTGCTCTAGTGCTTCACTTATACCTTTTTAGAGCACGGTGTTGGTTTTATTTTGTAGAAATTATTGATCTCTCATGCTTCACTTATATTATTTTGAGAGTCTTTTAGAACAGCATGGTAATTTTCTTTGGTTATAAAATTAGTCCTAATATGATGGGCATCCAAAATGGGTAAAATAAAAACTTTCATATGGAGTGCATTAAACACTATGATAAATTTGATACTTGATAATTGTTTTGAGATATAAAGGTGGTAATGTTAGGGTCATGCTAGTTTGGTAATTATGAAATTGAGAAATACTTGTGTTAAAGTTGGCGAGTCCCGTAGCATGCACGTATGGTGAACGTTGTGTGACAGATTTGAAGCATGGGGTGTTCTTTGATTGCCTTCCTTATGAGTTGAGGTCGGGATCGCGCGACGATTAACTCCTACCCACCCTTCCCCTAGGAGCATGCGTAGTAGTACTTTGCAGCGATGGCTAATAAACATTTGCAATAAGTATATGAGTTCTTTATGACTAATGTGAGTCCATATATTATACGCACTCTTACCCTTCCGCAATTTGCTAGCCTCTACGGTACCGTGCATTGCCCTTTCTCACCTTGAGAGTTGGTGCAAACTTTGCTGGTGCATCCAAACCCCGTGATACGATACGCTCTATCACACATAAACCTCCTTATATCTTCCTCAAAACAGCCAACATACCTACCTATTATGGCATTTCCATAGCCATTCCGAGATATATTGCCATGCAACTTCCCACCCTTCCGTTTATTATGAAATGCTCCATCATTGTCATATTACTTTGCATGATCATGTAGTTTACATCGTATTTGTGGAAAAACCACCTTTATATTTCCTTCATACATGTCACTCTTGATTCATTGCATATCCCGGTACACCTCCGAAGGCCTTCACATAGAGTCATATTTTGTCCTAAGTATTGAGTTGTAATGCTTGAGTTGTAAATAAATAGAAGTGTGATGATTTCCATTATTAGAGCATTGTCCCATGTGAGGAAAGGATGATGGAGACTATGATTCGCCCACAAGTCGGGATGAGACTCCGGACGAAATAAAAAAAAGAGAAAAAAAGGCCAAAGAAGCCCAAATAAAAAATTAGAGAAAAAGAGAGAAGGGCCAATGTTACTATCCTTTTTTCCACACTTGTGCTTCAAAATAGCACCCTGATCTTCATGATAGAGAGTTTCTTATTTTGTCACTTTCATATACTAGTGGGAATTTTTCATTATAGAACTTGGCTTGTGTATTCCAATGATGGGCTTCCTCAAAATGCCCTAGGTCTTCGTGAGCAGGCAAGTTGGATGCACACCCACTTAGTTTCTTTTTATGAGCTTTCATACATTTATAGCTCTAGTGCATCCGTTGCATGGCAATCCCTACTCCTCATATTGACATCAATTGATGGGCATCTCATAGCCCGTTGATTAGCTGCGTCAATGTGAGAGTTCCTCCTTTTTTGTTGTCTCACATAATCCCTATCATCATACTCTACTCCACCCATAGCGCTATGTCCATGGCTTACGCTCATGTATTGCGTGAGGGTTGAAAAGGCTGAAGCCCGTTAAAAAGTATGAACCAATTGCTTGGCTGAAACCAGGGTTGTGCATGATGGGAGCATTTTGTGTGACGAAAATGAAACATGGCCAAACTATATGATTTTGTAGGGATAAGCTTTCTTTGGCTATGTTATTTTGATAAGACATAAACTGCTTGGTTAGCATGCTTGAAGTATTACTATTTTTGTGTCAATATTAAACTTTTATCTTGAATCATTTGGATCTGAACATTCATGCCACAATAAAGAGAATTACATTGAAAATTATGTTATGTAGCATTCCACATCAAAACTTCTGTTTTTATCATTTACCAACTCGAGGACGAGCAGGAATTAAGCTTGGGGATGCTTGATCCGTCTCCAACGTATCTATAATTTTTGATTGTTCCATGCTATTATATTATCTCTTTTGGATGTTTAATGGGCTTTATTATGCACTTTTATATTATTTTTGGGACTAACCTATTAACACGAGGCCCAGTGCAAAATTTTGTTTTTTGCCTATTTCAGTGTTTTGTAGAAAAGGAATATCAAAAGGAGTCAAAACGGAATGAAACCTTTGGGAGAATCGTTTTTGGAACAAACGCAATCCAGGGGACTTGGGGGGGGGGGTAGTCACGCCCCCACCCTCGTGGGCCCCTGGTGGCTCCCCTGACCTACTTCTTTCGCCTATATATACTCATATACCCCAAAAACATCTAGGAGCACCACGAAACCCTATTTCCACCATCGCAACCTTCTGTACCCGTGAGATCCCATCTTGGGGCCTTTTCCGGCGCTCCGCCGAAGGGGGAATTGATCATGGAGGGCTTCTACATCAACACCATAGGCTCTCCGATGATGTGTGAGTAGTTTACCACAGACCTTCGGGCCCGTAGTTATTAGCTAGATGGCTTCTTCTCTCTCTTTGATTCTCAATACAAAGTTCTCCTCGATCTTCTTGGAGATCTATTCGATGTAATACCTTTTGTGGTGTGTTTGTCAGGATCCGATGAATTGTGGGTTTATGATCAGGATTATCTATGAACAATATTTGATTCTTCTCTGAATTCTTATATGTATGATCTGATATCTTTCAAGTCTCTTCGAATTATCATTTTGGTTTGGCCTACTAGATTGATCTTTCTTGCAATGGGGGAAGTGCTTAGCTTTGGGTTCAATCTTGCGGTGTCCTTTCCTAGTGACAGCAGGGGCAGCAAGGCACATATTGTATTGTTGCCATCGAGGATAAAAAGATGGGATTTATATCATATTGCTTGAGTTTATCCCTCTACATCATGTCATCTTGCTTAATGCGTTACTATGTTCTTATGAACTTAATACTCTAGATGCATGCTGGACAGCGGTCGATATGTGGAGTAATAGTAGTACATGCAGAATCGTCTCGATCTACTTGTCATAGACGTGATGCCTATATACATGATCATGCCTATATTATGTCATAACTATGCGCTTTTCTATCAGTTGCTTGACAGTAATTTGTTCACCCACCGTAAGATATGCTATCTTGAGAGAAGCCACTAGTGAAATCTATGGCCCTCGGGTCTCTTTTCCATTGTATTATATCTCTTTTATTTATATTGCATCTCGTTTACTATTTTGCAATCTTTACTTTTAAATCTATACAACAAAAATACCAAAAATATTTATCTTATTATCGCTATCAGATCTCACTTTTGCAAGTGGCCGTGAAGGGATTGACAACCCCTTTATCTCGTTGGTTGCAACGTTCTTATTTGTTTGTGCAGGTACAAGGCGACTTGCGTGTAACCTCCTACTGGATTGATACCTTGGTTCTCAAAAACTAAGGGAAATACTTACGCTACTTTGCTGCATCACCCTTCCTCTTCAAGAGAAAACCAATGCATGCTCAAGAGGTAGCAGGGAACCATGTCTTCAGGGCGCGCTTGTCCAAAATGGAGTACATCACAACAATATTAGTCGGTTGGGGATAGGTCGGTAGTCTCGCATACACCGAATATTTGCCGACGAGAGTTTGTTTTTGGCGCCCACCATGTATGAATCGGGGAGGGAGTTGATTTCGGCCGAGGAGACACTGTGTTTTGGTGCTCACTTTGTATGAATCCGGGTGAGAGGCGGTTATGTCACATTTGAGTGAAATTAAAAACCTACCCATATCGAAACCTATAGAAATCGAGCCGATAGGCTTTGCATGGCAGGGATAGGTAGTAGGATCCATCTCACAGATTTTGGATTCCGGTGGTTACTGCGACTTCCCCTGCTTCTTTCAAATTTTGCAGACTGCATTTTTACCGTGCCAACTCAATTCGAATCCCGCTTGTATTCTATTTTTGTTCGGCAGGATCCATTTTCAATTGGAATAAAATTCTATATACATCATTTTTTATATATACTTTCATTAGCACAACACCCTTTATACATAAATATGGTTTACAAATGGCATGATCTCAGATTCATAAGGTTGTATCCATGTTAATTTGGATTTTCAAATATTTGAAACCACTTTATGTTGAAATCCAACGTATGCATTGCTCGCTAACTGTCTCCAATTAATGTGTGTTTGTGGAGACCCCGACTCATAAGTCGAGATCACCGAATGCACGTGTACAGTGATCCCAGAGATCAATGCTCACTGAACACACAGAAGCTGAATAACAAGGGTCTTACATCCATACATACTGTCTTACACAAATTATGACCATTATGGTCAAGTCTTACATTGATAAGGCCTTAAGGGCTGAACATCAAATGAAACACAAGCAGCGTAAATCTTCGTCGATAAGTAGAACCCATGCCATCTGCCTTAACCCTACAGGCATTCTGACTAGGAAACGTCCTAGTTCGCATGTTCGTCTCCAATGAACTCTTCTTCGAACTCCGGTTCTTCCATGCCTGGCCAATTAAATAACCAGTGGCAAGCCAATGAGTACTTTGAATGTACTCGCAAGCAACCCATGTTTTGGTCCAAGATGTAACAATACATAATATAGGTAAATTTTTTGCAGAAAGCTAGTTTTGAGTGCAATGACATGTTCAACAATTTGTAAGACATGCATCAGGAGAATTCAAGTAACTATCAGGACAGGTTACAGATATCAACATAAATAGAGTGGGCACCAACCCAACTCAATCATGTCAAGTCCTTTGACATGACCCAAGTAGTTTTATCAACTCACACACACGGTTGTAAAACTCTGGACATAGTTTAAGCAGCACTGCCCAACTGTCCTTGACCGTGGACACGGCTATTCGAATAGTTTTACACTCTGCAGAGGTTGCACACTTTACCCACAAGATCCGGGGAACTTCCATGTCATCCACGACCCGCGATACCTCAAGTACCCGGGGTAAGCACCCGATCACTATCTTTCCCTAGACGACACTAACATAGAGTCCACTCCATTGGTAGTAACCCCCGTGCCAAACATTTCACATCTTAAAATTATGGAGCATCGCTCCCATATTCATCACATACTAGCAAGGGGTACCAACGGTGTGTCTGGTGCCCCATAAAAATGTTCTTGGCCGCCCTACCTGGCACGACCCCGTCCCGAGAGAGAGCACCAACTCTCCCTTGTCACTAGTAATGCGGGCTCCAAGCTAGTATCGACCTAGGTAATCAATAATGCCCTTTCCCATACAAGGGTAGAGTGGTTGCGCATGTAAGGTTGGGACAGTCGACAAATCTTAAATCTAATCCGTTTTCGAAAACAACACACACTTGCCTCGGTACACCACTTCGTCATCAAGTGGTTACCCATCTCATCATCTCCCTCAGGCATAAGTGGCACCCGACGGGGTTTTTGAAAAAGTCTTTTGAAAATACTTTGCCTCCTTCATCGTGCATATACCCGTCCCTTTTTGCGTAGCATCTACTTTAGCATCCTATCGACTCCCACCGGCATAACCCTCATAAGAAGGTAGAGTCATGCACAATGCAAGTATCAACAAGGAAGTACGGTGACAAACCATCAAAGTGGTTACTACCTCATCATGATTCCGTTGCAACACCAATATGGTGATATATGACATGCATAAAAAGGGTTTCATAGACATGGTCAAAGGGTTGCTTGCTTGGCTCAACAAAGTCTTCTGGGTCTTCAAAGTCTTCTGGTCCAACTCCATTGTCAGCAACACAATCTATCGTCGCAAAATAATAACGAGAAAAATAAGGTAATAATAAAACAGAAAAACCAAAGTGCTCAGAAAAATGTCAACTCATTTTTGTTAAATGATAGGGTGAAAACTAAGAAGGGGAAAATTCCTAGTTTTGGATTAGGAGTAGCAGAATAGGATAAATGGGTTTACAAAGGTATATTTAAACGCTTAAAATCACATTTAAATATTTACATTGAAGAAAAGGTTGTTGGATTTGAATGAAAGTTGCACCATTAAATAGGTTGCAATACTTTAGGAATTTCGGAGTTGGAATTAATTTATTTGGACAAATATTTCATCCTGTGGAATTTTTGGAAAGGTGACAGAAAAAGAAAAAGGAAAAAGGCTCTGTGCCTGCTGGGCCAGAATAGCCGCAGCGCAGCAAGCCCAACCAGAGAGGCGGCCCAGCACACTGGTGCACGCGCGCGCGCCAGGTTTAAACCTGATAGACGGGGCCCAGGCATCAGCGAGAGAGAGAGGAGCGATGGAGGGGAGAGGCTGACATGCGGGGCCCGCCTGTCATCCCTAACCTCGAGTCCAGACGGCCGGCGAGCTCACCGGCGGCGATGCAGGGCACGGCTAGGTAGGGCGAGGGCACGGCTGGGCTCAGCGTTGTGTCGTCGTTCAGGTGGAGGTGGTTGCGGTCGTCGGGGTAGCCTGGTTCGCCGGCGACGAGGACGCACGGCAGAAGAACGTCGGGTCGTGGTCGTTCCGGTCGACTCCGGCTGCAAACGAGGCGGGGGAGAGTGGGGAAATGATTAGTGGGAGGAGGCGGTTTCAGATCGGGGCAGAGGAGGAGCGGGGGAGACCTGTACCTCGCGAACTCCGGCGAGCCGAAGTGGCGGAGCTCGAGCTCGATCTCGAGCTTGGGAGGCTCTGGAGAGGAACTGGGGCGCAGGGGGATGTTTTGGGGAGTGGGATAGCGAGTGGTGAGGAGAGGAGGGCTCGGGGAGGCCCTTAAATAGGCAAACGGCAGGGTGCCGTGGACCCGTGCGCCGGCGAGCTCCTGCTCGTTGCCACAGGGCTCGGGAGGAGATGGCTCCGTGTCTGGGGTGTTTCTGGGCGTGGACTACGCTGACTGGAGCTATGGGAGAGAGCGGGGAGGGTTCAGAGACGTCGCGCATGTGAGGCTGCCCATTGGAGCTCTCGGGCGGCCAGCGCGCGTGCGAACAGGGGCGAGAGAGGGGGAGAGAGGAGGGGGTCAAAGGCGTGGCGTGTCACAAACATCGAGGCGCATCGTCGGGCGCACTGGGGAGGCCCGAGGTGGCCAGAGGTGGTTGGAAGGGGGCGGCTACAGTGCGGGAGCGCACTGTAGCACGCTCTAGAGCGCCCAAATGGCCGGCATGGCCATTTTCTATGCATGTGGTCACGGCCAAAGGTGTCTGGTAGCTCTAGGAGGGAGTAAAGAAGTAGGAGATGGCCTTGGATGCCCTGGGTGGCCAGTAGAAGAAGAGAGAGGTAGAAGAAGGGGGAGAAATGGGCTGTTCAGAGAGAAGAAGTGGGGTTTTACCCATCCATTAATTGAGCTGTGGGTTTGCCATTTGTTACTGGGGGTGAAAGGGGACTAGGTGGGGTTGTGGTAAAAAGTGGAGCTCATGGAGATTAGTGGAAGAGTCCCAAACATGGTTTTTAGTTAACATGTAGAAGGTGTTTTATATGGTTTTGGGGTACTTGAACTAATTTAATTCTTGTGGCACTTGGTAGGGATGTTTTTCATGACAAAATGACAGGGAAAAAGGAAGATGAGCTCATTTGGAAGAGTTTGCTAATGAAACTTTGGCAAACCCTAGAAATTAGCAGAAATGAACTTGTGTAGATATAGTTGAGAAAATCACGTCTCCTTGATGCCCCACTTGGTGTAGTGGCCTCATTTGGTCATGTGAACATGCTCACAAAAGTTGGGGTCAAGGAGAGAAAGTTGGTAGTACAAACTTGTTCAAATTTGATTCTGGTCAGAGAGGGTTTTGGGGCATTTTGGTGAACCAAAATGACTTTAATTGACATGAGGCTTTGCAAGGTGATCAAAATATCCATTTGTGACTTGCTGGATTTTCCTTGAATTTGTATGAAAATATTTCCTATAGAAATATTTCAAATCCTTGAAATGGGCAGAAATGGTTTTGGGAGGTTTTGTCCAATATTTTGAACATGACCATGTGTTGAAACTCTTATATATGGGAAATATATTCCCACTGAGTTTCCCTGATTTTTGTCAAATATTTTTAAAACAATAAAATAATTTTTCCCTATTAAAGACCATTTCTGGCCTTAAGAAAAAGCTTTTAAATAAAATAGGAAAATAACTTTTAAAATTATATTTTTGTGGTTTATGGGAGTCCTACATCTAATAGGATTCAAATATACCTTTTGAAAGATTTATCACACCCCAAATCAAGCACATGCAGTGTAATCCTCAATTCAGGGGTTTTTGGAAAACTAATTTTAGAAAATACTTTTTTTGGCCAAATTATTTTGTAAGAAAATACTATATTGCTCTATACACGTGGCATGATCATAGGGCAGAAGTTTGGGGCAAGGAGATGAAGTATATAAGGTGGATTAGTTGACTTTAAAGAGCACTTGAAAATCACAGAGAGAAAACCAACTCCAAAATAAAAAGCCAAATAATGCAAAAGTTTTTGTTGGTCCTAATTTTTATGCTTTAGTAATGCAAATGATATTTTACAAATTTTAGGGTGTGACAGACCTACCCCCCTTACAAGAATCTCGTCCCCGAGATTCCTAAACTAGGCTTTAAAGAGATAAGGAAACTCAAATCTAAGGTAGTCTTCACGTTCCCAAGTTGCTTCTGATTTAGTGTGGTTACTCCACTGGACCTTGAAGTACTTGATGGTGCGGCTTCGAGTGTGTCGCTCAGCCTCATCCAAAATGCCGATGGGCCTCTCACGGCAGGTCAAATCAGGCTGAAGGTCAATGGCTTGGTGATTGACGTCCTTGTAGAGATCAGGCTTGACTGGAACTTGGAGGCACTTTCGGAGTTGTGACGCATGGAATACGTTGTGCACATCGGATAGTTCAGGTGGCAGTTCCAACTAGTAAGCCACTTCTCCTCGTCGTTCAGTGATCTTGAAGCGGCCGATGTATCTTGGTGCGAGCTTCCCTTTAACATGGAAAAGCTGGGTTCCCTTGAGAGGTGTGACCCAGAGATAGACATGGTCTCCAACTCGGAAGTTCATGTCTCTATGACGTGAGTCAGTGTAGCTCTTCTGTCTTGACTTGGCGGTCTTCAAATGCTGCCTGACAAGCTGGACTTGCTCTTCTGCTTCACAGAGGATATCGGGCCCAAAGACAAGTCCTTCTCCGGTCTCTGACCAATTGAGGGGTGTGCGGCACTTCCGTCCGTATAACACCTCAAATTGTGCCATCTGAAGGCTTGACTGATAACTGTTGTTGTAAGAGAACTTGGCGAAAGGGAGGCAATCTTCCCACCTAGCTCCATATGCTAAGACACAGGCTCGGAGCATGTCTTCGAATATCTGATTGACTCGTTCTGTCTGACCTCCGGTCTGTGGGTGGAAAGCAGTGCTGAAGGATAACTTGGTCCCCATGGCCTCTTGGAACTTCTTCCAGAACCTTGAGGTAAACTGGGTTCCTCGATCTGACACAATCTCCTCGGGAACACCATGAAGGCTTACGATCCTGTTGATGTATAGAGTTGCTAGCTGGTTGCCATCATAGGTAGTTTTAACAAGAATGAAATGGGCTACTTTGGTCAAATGATCGACTATGACCTAGATGGAGTTATGTCCCTTATTTGACCTAGGTAGTCCAGTGATGAAATCCATTCCGACTTTATCCCATTTCCACTCGGGAACCTTGAGTGGTTGGAGCAATCCAGCAGGTCGCTGATATTCAGCCTTGACTCTTTGGCATACATCACACTTTGCAACATAGGTGGCAATCTCCCTTTTCATCCCGTGCCACCAAAATCGTTCCTTCAGGTCTTGATACATCTTGGTTCCTCTAGGATGGATGGAATACGGGGTGTCATGAGCTTCTTGCAAGACCAGATTCTTGAGCTCAACCTTGTTGGTCACGCAAATGCGATTCCCAAACCACACAAATCCTTGCTCATCCTCTGAGAAACTTGGGGCTTTGCCCGCCTTGATCTTCCTCTTGATGCCTTCAATACTCTCGTGTCCCTTCTGAGCTTCCTTAACATCATCCATCAAGGTAGGCCTAACTTCGAGGTTGGCCAAGAATCCTAGTGCAACCAGTTCTAACCCGAAGCTTTCAAGTTCTCCATACAAGGCGGGCAACTTTTCCTTAAGCATAGCATTCAAGGAACAACCCTTTCTGCTTAATGCATCTGCTACCACATTAGCCTTCCCAGGGTGGTATTGAACACTGAGGTCATAATCCTTGATCAACTCTAGCCATATTCTTTGCCTCATGTTCAATTCCTTGAGTGAAAATATACTTCAGACTTTTGTCATCCGTGTATATCTCACACCGCTTCCCTAGGAGGTAATGTCGCCATGTCTTCAGGGCATGAACCACTGCTGCTAACTCAAGATCATGAGTAGCATAGTTCTCTTCATGAGGCCGTAGTTGCCTTGAAAGGTAAGCTACGACTCTGCCTTCTTGCATGAGAACACCTCCCAGTCCGGTTCTTGACGCATCATAATATATCACAAACTCCTTGTGTATATCTGGTTTGGCCAGAACTGGGGCGGTGGTCAGTCTGTTCTTCTGCCCCTGGATGCTCTCTTCACACTTCAGCGTCCATTCAAACTTCTTGTCCTTCTTCAAGATCTGAGTCATGGGTCGGGCAATGCTCGAGAATCATTCAATGAACTTGCGTTAATATCCTGCGAGTCCGAGGAAGCTTCTGACTTCCTTCACGTTGCTTGGGGATTGCCATTCAGTCACGACTTCAATCTTAGCGGGATCGACCGACAATCCTTCTTCGGTCAAAACATGACCCAAGAATCCAACTTCACGCATCCAAAATTCGCACTTGCTGAACTTGGCATACAGTTGGTGCTCTCGAAGCTTGTCTAGGACCATCCTCAAGTGTTGCTCATGCCCTTCTTCCGTCTTCGAGAAGACAAGAATGTCATCAATGAAGACAACGACAAAATTGTCCAAATATTCCATGAAGACCTTATTCTTGAGATACATGAAGTAAGCTGGGGCATTGGTCAATCCAAAGGACATGACCGTGCACTCATACATGCCATATCTAGTTACAAATGCCGTCTTCGGAATATCTTGGGGTCTGATTTTCAGCTGGTAGTACCCAGATCTGAGGTCGATCTTGGAGAACACCTTGGCCCCATTGGGTTGATCAAACAGATCTTCAATCTTGGGAAATGGATACTTGTTCTTGATTGTAACTTCATTGAGGGAGCGGTAGTCAATGCACAAGCGGATGGTACCGTCCTTCTTTGCCACAAACAGAACAGGTGATCCCCAAGGGGAGGCACTAGGGCGGATAAATCCCTTCCTCAACTTCTCTTCTAGTTACTTCTTCAATTCTGCTAACTCTTCTGATCCCATTCTATATGGCTTCTTATAGATGTGTCCCGCTCCGGGTATGAGCTTGATGATGAACTCAATGTCTCGGTCAGGAGGCATTCCCGGTAGCTCATCAGGAAAGACATCGGGGTATTCACATACTACCTGCACTTGCTCCAATCCAACTTCAGTCAGATAGTTGACTTGGTTGTCTTGAGCAGAGGAGGGGTTGGAGGCATATTTAACTTCGACTCCTTGCTCATTGGTCACAGTGACAATCTGGTTGGCGCAATCTAGCAAGCCTTGGTGCTTGATGAGCCAATTCATTCCTAAGATCACATCCAAGCCTTGTGATCTTAAGATGATAAGGTCTGCTAGGAAGTCTACCCCATTAATGATAATCCCGACTCCTTTACATCCTATCTTGGCCCTCATCTCTGCTCTGGGGGTTTGTACCACCATAGGGTTTTTCAGGGGTGTAGGGGTCATGCCAGATTTTAATGCAAACTTTTGGGTGACAAATGAATGCGTGGCTCCAGAATCCAACAAGACAGTTGCAGGTGCTGAATTGACAAGGAACGTACCCAGCACGACGTCCGGGTCTTCCTGGGCTTCTTCTGCAGTGACATGATTCACACAACGCTTGCTGTTGTTGGGGGGGTTGCGGGGAGCTTGGTTCCTTGGTGGCATTCCACGGCCTTGTCCTGGGTTCTGCGCATTGGGGCGCGGGGCGTTGGGCTTCTTGTTGGGGCAATTCTTGGAGTAGTGTCCTGGCTGACCACATCCAAAGCATGTGACTTGGTTGGGGTTGCTGCTCTTGCCGGCATTGTTATTGGGGTTGTTGTAAGCTGTCCTGGGGTTGGCATACTACTGAGGTGGATAGTTGGTGCGGGGTGCAGGAGCTCTTGGCTGCTGATAGGTTGGCTTGACCAGGGCTGGCTGCCACGGGCGAGGCTTCTTGTTGCTGGAGCTACCCTTGCTGATCATCTTGCGCTTACGGGTATCATCCAAAGCACATCGCTTTGTCCTCAAGCATGAGTGCCTTGTTCACCAGATCAGGAAAGGTCAGGTAGTCACACACAACAAGCGAGTACTGCAGAGTCTGGTTAAGGCCTTCCATGAAGCGCTCCTTTTTGGCAGCATCAGTGCTGACATCCTCAGGAGCATACCTTGAGAGAACACTGAACTTCTCCATGTACTCCTTGACAGTGCTACTCCCTTGCTTCAGGGCTCGGAACTCACGCTTCTTGATGGCCATGATTCCGGAAGGAATGTGGGCCTTGCGGAATTCTTCCTTGAAGTCATTCCAAGTGATGTTTTGCTCAGCATGCATGGCCTTGAATCCTTCCCACCAAGCTCTAGCAGTGCCCCCGAGACAGTGAGCAGGATACGCCACCTTCTCACGGTCCTCAGTGCATCCGACTAGTTCTAGCAGATCCTCAATGGTGCGGACCCAGTCGTCTGCATCCAGGGGTTCAGCAGTCTCAATGAAGGTGGGTGGTGCATGCTTCTTGAATTCCACCAACGTGGAACGTCCATTGCCGTGTCCCGCCGGCTGGCGATTGACAGCTTGAGCAATCATCTGGAGGGCTGCAGTGTTGGCTTGGCGTTCCTCTCGGAAGGCTTGGAGAAGCTGATCCATGTCCATGTTTGGAGGAGGTGGTGGTGGTGGAGTCTGTCCTCGGGCTTGGTCCAGGCTGACTCCTGCTTCAGCAGAACCTCTGGCTTCTTGCTGCTGGGTAGAGGTACCAGTACGTGTTACAACAGGCATCCTGTTGGAGCGGTCAAGGTCTCATGATTGGGAAATATGGGGAAAGCAATATAGATGGAACGCCTAGTAAGGGGGTTGGTATGATACTAATTGTTTTCATGCAAGGGCCAAAAGGGCCAAACACATTCATTAAAGTCCAAATGGGTGTTGTAGTCGCTTACAAGTTCCCGAAGGAAAGCACGACGTCCATCAAACACATCAAAAGCAAACACAACACTACATGGTTTCATATGAACCATTACAAGGACTCGACTTCGCATAGGGGTACACGACCTATCCTACCGTAGGGGTTACTAACGGGCATATCCAAGTTGCGAATGATGCCTAAGTGGTGGAATGCTCGGTCGTGTAGTCTGGCTCTTCTGGGTCTTCCTCATCATCATCAGCTTCCTGACTTTCCTCTTAACTTGAAGGGGTGTGGGAGTGGAGGAGCTCAACACGGTGTTGCTTTGCTGGTGGGGTGAAGAGCTTGCGGTAATCCCTTGCGCTCATGCGGTGTTGCTGTGGTGGTTCTCCATCCTTTGAGGGTCTTCCGCCTCTGTATGCGATTTCGGGCTGTCCAGGGGGAGCACCTTCTTTCTTGATCCTATCCGTCTTCACTTGAGCTTGGATAAGAAGTGCCTTGGTCTCATGAAGTTCCTTTCGGAGCTCCATTGATTCCGAGGCCAAGTGTTGTGCCAAACTATTGGCACAAAGGCTGAAGTAGGTCTGGAATCGGAGTGGAAGTCCTTCTTCTAATGGTGGAGCTGGTGCACTGCTCTCATCCTCACCTTCCTTCCGATAAGGAAAGAAGCGGGTTGCCAACTCGTCTGCCATCTCTGGAAGAAGGTCTCGGAGGCGGGTGAGTGCCTTGAGGGTTGCCGTCTCGACGGCAAGAACTAGAGTTGCCATCTGGGGTCCCTCGAAGAACCAGCTTGTTGGAGAGTCATTAGCCTTCACGATCACTTCCACATGATACTCCGTCTCGGTGTCATTGATCCAATGCTCATGGTAGGTGAGCATGGGGGCTCGGTAAAACTGACACTTCTTGAGGCTATCCTTGAGAAGTACGGGAAACCCGGTGGTCAAGAAGTGTTCGAGTACGACAGCCATCTATAAAGGTTGAATGGGAGAGGTCAATAAGGGAAATATATTTTTGGGTTGGGTATCCTTTAGAAAAGAATAGAAGTTTAGATGGTCTCGAGCTAACTAACGTCCATGCTAACTAAGGCTTCCTATAGTCAGGATGGCTCTGATACTAGCTCTGTGGAGACCCCGACTCATAAGTCGAGATCACCAAAAGCACGTGTACAGTGATCCCAGAGATCAATGCTCACTGAACACACAGAAGCTGAATAACAAGAGTCTTACATCCATACATACCGTCTTACACAAATTTTGACCATTATGGTCAAGTCTTACATTGATAAAGCCTTAAGGGCTGAACATCAAATGAAACACAAGCAGTGGAAATCTTCGTGGATAAGTAGAACCCATGCCATCTGCCTTAACCCTAAAGGCATTCTGACTGGGAAACGTCCTAGTTCGCATGTTCGTCTCCAAAGAACTGTTCTTCGAACTCCGGTTCTTCAATGCATGGCCAATTAAATAACCAGTGGCAAGCCAATGAGTACTTTGAATGTACTCGCAAGCAACCCATGTTTTGGTCCAAGATGTAACAATACATGATATAGGTAAATTTTTGCAGAATGCTAGTTTTGAGTGTAATGACATGTTCAACAATTTGTAAGACATGCATCAGGAGAATTCAAGTAACTATGAGGACAGGTTACAGATATCAACATAAATAGAGTGGGCATCAACCCAACTCAATCATGTCAAGTCCTTTGACTTGACCCAAGTAGTTTTATCAACTCACGCACATGGTTGTAAAACTCTGGACATAGTTTAAGCAGCACCGCCCAACTGTCCTTGACCGTGGACACGGCTATTCGAATAGTTTTACACTCTGCAGAGGTTGCACACTTTACCCACAAGATCCGGGGAACTTCCGTGTCATCCACGACGCGCGATACCTCAAGTACCCGGGGTAAGCACCCGATCACTATCTTTCCCTAGACGACACTAACATAGAGTCCACTCGATTGGTAGTAACCCCCGTGCCCAACATTTCACATCGTAAAATTGTGGAGCATCGCTCCCATATTCATCACATGCTGGCACGGGGTACCAACGATGTGTCTGGTGCCCAACAAAAATGTTCTTGGCCGCCCTACCTGGCACGACCCCGTCCCGAGAGAGAGCACCAACTCTCCCACGTCACTAGTAATGCGGGCTTCAAGCTAGTATCGACCTAGGTAATCAATAATGCCCTTTCCCATACAAGGGTAGAGTGGTTATGCATGTAAGGTTGGGACAATCGACAAATCTTAAATCCAATCCGTTTTCGAAAACAACACACACTTGCCTCGGTACACCACTTCGTCATCAAGTGGTTACCCATCTCATCATCTCCCTCGGGCATAAGTGGCACCCGACGGGGTTTTCGAAAAAGTCTTTTGAAAATACTTTGCCTCCTTCATCATGCATATACCCGTCCCTTTTTGCGTAGCACCCACCGGCATAACCCTCATAAGAAGGTAGAGTCATGCACAATGTAAGTATCAATGAGGAAGTACGGTGACAAACCATCAAAGTGGTTACTACCTCATCATGATTCCGTTGCGACAACAATATGGTGCTAGATGACATGCATAAAAAGGGTTACATAGACATGGTCAAATGGCTGCTTGCCTGTCTCAACAAAGGCTTCTGGGTCTTCAAAGTCTTCTGGTCCAACTCCTTCGTCATCAACGCAATCTATCGTCGCAAAATAATAACGAGAAAAATAAGGCAATAATAAAACAGAAAAACCAGAGTGCTTAGAAAAATGTAAACTCATTTTTGTTAAATGATAGGGTGAAAACTAAGAAGGGGAAAATTCCTAGTTTTGGATTTGGAGTAGAAGAATAGGATAAATGGATTTACAAAGGTATATTTAAATGCTTAAAATCACATTTAAATATTTACAGTGAAGAAAAGGTTGTTGGATTTGAATGAAAGTTGCACCATTAAATAGGTTGCAATACTTTAGGAATTTAGGAGTTGGAATTAATTTATTTGGACAAATATTTCATCCTGTGGAATTTTTGGAAAGGTGACAGAAAAAGAAAAATGAAAAAGGCTCTATGCCTGCTGGGCCAGAATAGCCGCAGCGCAGCAGGCCCAGCCAGAGAGGCGGCCCAGCGCACTGGTGCACGCGCGCACGCCAGGTTTAAACCTGACGGGCAGGGCCCAGGCTTCAGCGAGAGAGAGAGAGGAGCGATGGAGGGGAGAGGCTGATAGGCGAGGCCCGCCTGTCATCCCTAACCCCGAGTCCAGACGGACAGCGAGCTCACCGGCGGCGATGCAGGGCACGGCGAGGTAGGGCGAGGGCACGGATGGGCTCAGCGTCGTGTCGCCGTTCGGGTGGAGGTGGTTGCGGTCGCCGGGGTAGCCTGGTTCGCCGGCGACGAGGAGGCACGGCGGAGGAGCGTCGGGTGGTGGTCGTTTCGGTCGACTCTGGCTGCAAACGAGGCGAGGGAGAGTGGGGAAATGATTAGTGGGAGGAGGCGGTTTCCAATCAGGGCAGAGGAGGAGCGGGGGAGGCCTATACCTCGCGAACTTCGGCAAGCCGAAGCGGCGGAGCTCGAGCTTGATCTCGAGCTCGGGCGGCTCTGGAGAAGAATTGGGCCACAGGGGGATGTTTTGGGGACTGGGATAGCGAGTGGTGAGGAGGAGAGAGCTCGGGGAGGCCTTTAAATAGGCGAACGGCGGGGTGCCGTGGACCCGTGCGCCGGCGAGCTCTTGCTCATTGCCACAGGGCTCGGGAGGAGCTAGCGCCGTGTTTGGGGTGTTTCTGGGCGTGGACTAAGCCGAGTGGAGCTAAGGGAGAGAGCGGGGAGGGGTCAGAGATGCCGCGCGTGTGAGGCTTCCCATTGGAGCTCTCGGGTGGCCAGCGCGCGTGCGAGCAGGGGCGAGAGAGGGGGAGAGAGGAGGGGGACAGAGGCGTGGCGTGTCACTACATCGAGGCGCATCGTCAGGCGCGCTGGGGAGGCCCGAGGTGGCCGGAGGCAGTTGGAAGGGGGCGGCTACTGTTCATGGCCATTTTCGATGCATGTGGTCACGGCCAAAGGTGTCTGGTAGCTCTAGGAGGGAGTAAAGAAGTAGGAGATGGCCTTGGATTCCCTAGGTGGCCAGTAGGAGAAGAGATAGGTAGAAGAAGGGGGAGAAATGGGCTGTCCAGAGAGAAGAAGGGGGGTTTTACCCATCCATTAATTGAGCTATGGGTTTTCCATTGTTACTGGGGGTGAAAGGGGACTAGGAGGGGGTGTGGTAAAAAGTGGAGCTCATGGAGATTAGTGGAAGAGCCTCAAACATGGTTTTTAGTTAACATGCAGAAGGTGTTTGATATGGTTTTGGGGTACTTGAACTAATTTAATTCTTGTGGCACTTGGTTGGGATGTTTGTCATGACAAAATGACAGGGAAAAAGGAAGATGAGCTCATTTGGAAGAGTTTGCTAATGAAACTTTGGCAAACCCTAGAAATTAGCAGAAATGAACTTGTGTAGATCTAGTTGAGCAAATCACTTCTCCTTGATGCCCCACTTGGTGTAGTGCCCTCATTTGGTCATGTGAACATGCTCACAAAAGTTGGGGTCAAGGAGAGAAAGTTGGTAGTACAAACTTGTTCAAATTTGATTCTGGTCAGAGAGGGTTTTGGGGCATTTTGGTGAACCAAAATGACTTTGATTGACATGAGGCTTTGCAAGGTGATCAAAATATGCATTTGTGACTTGCTGGATTTTCCTTGGATTTGTATGAAAATATTTCCTGCAGAAATATTTCAAATCCTCGAAATTGGCAGAAATGGTTTTGGGAGGTTTTGTCCAATATTTTGAATATGACCATGTGTTGAAACTCTTATATATGGGAAATATATGCCCACTGAGTTTCCCTGATTTTTGTCAAATATTTTTAAAACAATAAAATGTTTTTCCCTATTAAGTACTTTTTTTGGCCAAATTATTTTGTAAGAAAATACTATATTGCTCTATACACATGGCATGATCATTGGGCAGAAGTTTGGGGCAAGGAGGTGAAGTATATAAGGTGGAGTAGTTGACTTTAAAGAGCACTTGAAAATCACAGAGAGAAAACCAACTCCATAATAAGAAGCTAAATAATGCAAATGTTTTTGTTGGTCCTAATTTTTATGCTTTAATAAAGCAAATGATATTTTAGAACATGGAGGGTGTGACAGTGTTTCATGCGGTTTTTTTTACTTTTCAAACATGTATAATGTGTTTCACACACGCAACACATAGTGTAATCCCGTTTAGACATTAATTGCATATAAACCATGCATTGTCTCTAATTAAAGAATCTATGGATCACTAATATTGATAAACTATATAACATTACACATGTCCCCAAATTAAAATGAATATGCATGTTTGATACACCAATTTGCGTTATGATATTATCGATGTCGTGATCTAAAGTTTAAATATTTTAATCTCCTGTAATCCAGATATTCGTCTCATATAGTTGTCACTCATGCTTATATAGGAGTATCTCTCTAGACCTATATGTGTTCATCGTCTCTCGGGTATCTCTCATGCTACCTGTATGTCGACAATGATCTTTTATCTTGGAACACACTGACGGTACTCTCTCTGTCTGTGGAAACGACACCTATGGGATCAATGGAATCCCTACTACGGTCGGCGGGCGCGAGGTTGTGGAAAGAGTGGGTCTAGGAGCCAGCACAAAGATTGTTTACCCAGGTTCGGGCCGCGAGGATGCGTAATACCCTAGTCCTTCTTTGGTGTATATTTGAGTGTTCTTGAGTTCGTGAACTAGCTACGGCATGTGCGTAGTCAAAAAGATCCGAATCCCTCTCTAGTATGCCTCGGGCCTCCTTTTATAGTCAAAGGGGGCGCCACAGTGGCACACAGGAGGTGGAAAGGTGTACAGTGGCTCAGCTTGTCGCCTGACATCACAGGACAAAATGCATTAAATGCGCTGCTTAGGTGTCCTCTTGCTTTATCGGGTTCGACAATGAAGCCCGTTCCATCTGTCGCTGCCTCGCCTTGCTTAGACACGCGTTGTCGGGGCGTATCTCTCTGTGGCCACAAGCACCTATGGGGCACGGGGGGCCCCTTCTAGTCCGGCAAGGGGGGCGGAGGCCGCGCGTAGAGCAGATCGAGGTCGGGCGCGCGCTGGGGAGACGGGACGATTTTTACCCATCTTCGGAGCTCTCCGGAGAGATAAAACTCCTACTGCTGCTTTGTGTTCGTATTCGATCTTGCTCGAGGGTCCGAGCGTATGGTGGTGTTGCCTGTGTCCCAAAAAATGGACCCAACCCCTTCTACGTGCGCATGGGCCTCCCTTTTATAGTTTGAAGGGGGCACCAACAGGTGGCAGCGTAAGAAGAGGGGGTAGAAAGGTAAAAACGCAGGTTGGTGTAACAGTGACCAACAGTGTCCCCCACCTAACTCTGACGGCAGGGGACAAGGGCATTTAATGCCCGTCTGGTCGCCCCAACAGTGCAGAGAAGCGACCGTCAAGTGAGCCACCGGTTGCCACGATGGCGTCTCTGTCAGCTCCGCTCGCCACCTCGCCCCGCATGGCTGCGTAGTGCCTCACCACGTGCCCTTGGGATGGCCCTGTGATGACACGTCGCCGGATGCGCTGGAGTTTGGGTGGCAGTCTTGCCGCGGCAAGTGCCTTGCCGCGGCCCTTCTCTTGTTGTGCCGGCAAGCTTGCCGGCCGTCGGGCCTTGCCGGGACGCGCGGGGCGCCGCGGCAAGTCTTCTAGTGGTGCCTTGGTTGGCCTTCCCGGCAAGCTCCTCTTGCCGGGTCCTTTGTTTTCTTCCCGGCCAACTTCTCTCGCAGGGACCTTGGTTGGCCTTCCCGGCAAGCTCCTCTTGCCGGGGCCCTGGTTTGAGTACTTTGATCTTGAATGGTATCAAAGTAGCCGTGGAGGATCTTGGCGGACGCCCGGCAAGCCTTGCCGCGGGGGGGGGGGGGGGGGGGGGGGCTACGACTGCCCGTGCACAAGTTCGGGGTGCTAAGGTACCCCCCCTACTTTAGTACACCGACAGGAGCCCCCGGGCCTGGTCCATACACGGTGCCGAGCGTTGTTGGGCCAGGCCCAAAACAGTGCACGGGCACGCGTGGCCTGGGTCCACACAGAATCGGACTCCGTGTCCACCGCGTCCTCCCGCAACGGCAAGCGTCGATTGCGGCGTCGTGGGAGACGTGGTTAATACTTAATTTCAGGAAATGCGTAACGTTCGCATCCCCTGTTTATAAGCGGAGGGAACGGGGCCGTTCCCCCACTTTCGCCACTTGCGGTTCCTTCCTCCGAAAGCTCCGACGCTCTCCTCCGTCTCCTGAATCGAGAACAAAACAACGTCCCGCCGCCCGTCGCCGCCGTCGCCGCCGTCGCTTTCACCTCCCCTCGCTGCCCCCGCCATGGCTCCGAAGGCTGGGAAGGCTACGAAGGCTGCGATGGCCGCGAAGGCCGCGAAGTCGGCCGAGGCACTAGAGCTCAAGGCGCTGCGTAAGAAGCAGGTGCTCTTCTCCCCTGAGCTCACCCCGGAGGCGTTGCGGTTGGGGTTCTACCTCTTTTGGTCGACGGAAACGCGGGCGCACCCGCGCACGCCGGTGCTTTCCGCGGAGGCTTCCAAATCGAAGAAGTGCCCCAGAGGGTACCACTTCTTCCCTGTGTTCTTCTATTGCGGGCTCTGCCCACCTTTTTCCGATTTCTTTTGCGACATCATGAATACCTATGGGTTCCATCTGCTTGATTTCACCCCCAATGCCGTTCTGACAATGGCGGTTTTCGCGCACCTTTGTGAGAACTTTGTTGGTATCCTCCCCAATGTCGCTCTTTTTTGCCATTATTTTTCCCCTCGGGATGAGAAAGGGGAGCCACTGGCTGGCGGAATCGCCTGGACCTCCCGGATGGGCATGAAGGAGGCGTACTTGACGGGCGAGCTCCGCAGCAGGTGGGGTGAGTGGAGGGCGGAGTGGTGTTGGATCTGCGATGCAGATCCGCCGTCGTTCACCAAGCTGCGCAAGACTCAGGTGGTGTGTGGCAATGACTGGAGCGCTCTGTCGCCGGATGACGCCAAGCTGACGATCGCCACCACCCGAATCCTCCGGCTCGGGCACGCCGGACTCACGACAGGGGTGGTCGGCGCGGATTTCCTTCGCCGTCGCATCGCCCCTTTGCAGGCAAGGGGGACGCCCGCCTTGCTGTTTAGCGGCCCGGCGGATTTCATGAGGCTGCGCCCAGGCCTCAACTTCAACTTCATGGTCTTGGAGCTTGACGCGATGCTGAGGGAGACGTTTAAGCATGACGTCAATCATCCAGAGTGGTTCCAGTTGCCGCAGGGCGTCGTCCCCTTATGCAACAACTCCCAGCGCGATCGCATCTGCGCAATGATTCCCGAGTGCGACTCGCACGGGGTAAGTGCCAACTGGATAGAGCCCACCGCCGAGGTCGTGCAGCAATTCTTCGACGACCTGTCGGAGGCGGCGGTCCGTTCTGACGAGCAGAAGCTCCTCACCCGTGCCACCACCGCCAATGAGCTGGCGTACATTGCTAGCAGGGCCGAGGAAGCGGCGGCAGCCGCTGCCGTGGGCGAGTTTGGCTTCACGCTGGCGGAGGCGGAAGCAGCTGAGGCGGCAAGCCTTACCGCCCGGGAAGATCTTGCCGGAGAGGGTGACGGCGAAGGGGAGGCCGTGGTCGGAGCGAGCCAGCCCGCCGAGGGCGCGAGCGGCCGGCCGTTTCCGAGCAACTTGCCGCCGAAGGAGCCCTCGGCGCAGCCCCAGTTTCATCCGAGAAGGCGCCTCCGTCGAGTTGGAGAGCTGGCAGAGGCGCAGCCCGATCAGCAGCCGCGGCGCCGCGGGACGCGCTCTACCGCGGCAAGTTTCGTTGCCGCGGGAGGGTCCCAAGCCGCGTCAGCAACTGAGGCGGGGTCTTCCCGGGCCGCCACGCCTGACCCTGCCGCGGCCCTTGGTAAGCGCCAGAGGGAGCCTACCCCTCCGCCACGCCGCGCAGGGAGGGCACCGGAGTTTGACCTCTCCGCGCTGAGCTCTGATGACGACGAAGAGGAAGAGGACGAACAGGAGTAAGGCTTCCTCCGTACTGTACTCGCCTTTCTCTTGATCCTTGTTGTCGTTTACCTTGTATCTAATCTGTTTTTCTCTCTAAACTCCTGTTCTGTCTCAGGACTTTGGCGGAGAGAGCGGCGAAGAGGGCCAGGGTCCCTGTAGTTGAGGACGATCCGGCTGTGGTGGCAGAAGATACGTCCGAGACGACCTTGACGGACCCGGCCCCTTCCCCTCGCAGCAGCTCCCAGTACAGCCCCCAGCGTAAGTGCCTCGATCCACTCCCTGTCGTGGGGCGCGCATGGTCGCTTGTTCTTCCGCCAATATCTTGATTATTGGCTCTTTTGTATACAGGAGAAGAACAGGCCCACCAGGAGCAGTCGGAGGCCGACCCGGAGGTGTCGTCGGCCTCGACTACGCCACCAAGGGCCGATTCCCCGATATGGGAGCCATCTCCGGCAAGGAAGGGGTCTCCGGCAAGGGGTGGGACCAGTGAGCCCCCGGTGATGGAGCCCACGATCACAGAGCCCAGCACAGGTGACCCTCCTTGTCGGGGACTCTCCCTCGGGTCCTGCTGATCTCCCTTTTCCTTCTTTTCGGTATTTGCTTGACTGTCCCTTCCTTTCCCTGCCTTCAGATCCTCCCCTTGGGGACCCGATGGAGGCTGAGGCCGCCGGCAAGGAGGACGGGCGCGGCAATACTGGGGATGCCGCCGCCGCTGAGGAAGGGGCCGGCGCGGAGGAGCCCGCCGGCGAAGAGGCCGCCGAGGCCGCTGGCACAGGGGCTGGCGAGGGGTCCGGCAACCGTACCGACGACCCAGAGGACGTAGGAGCGCAAGGCGCTGCACCGACTGCTGACCCCTCCGCCGCTGATGCAGCGCCGGGCTCCGAGGAGCCCTAGCCCGGCGCATACTTGAAAGCCGGCGAGGGCGTATATATCAAGCTCCCCTGGGCATCGAGCTCCAGGGCATCGATTGAAGGAGAGGAATTTGACGGGGAGGTACTTGCCTCTGCTGGGCTGGCGGTGGTCGACAGGCCAAGCAGAAGTAGTGGCGAGTCCGAGGAGGAGCAGCTGCTCCGAAAGCTGGTGTCGCTCTACCGCGTCCGGCAAGCGAAGCTTGAGTCCCGGGAAGCGCTTGTCGCGCAGGCGGGCGTTGACATAGAAAAACACGCGCAAGAACTCAAGAGCCGCAACCAGGAGGCCCTCCAGTCCATTGACAAGGAGAGGGCGCAGCTCGACGAAGCGAAGAAGGCGTTCATCCTGGAGAAGGCTGAAGCCGAGGAGCAGTAGAGGCTCACCACCGAGGAGCTGTCCAAGCGGGACGGTGAGCTGATACAGAGGAAGGCGCACTTGGATAGCCATGACGAGGAGCTCGCCTTCCGGGAACAATCACTTGGCGGGGCACTCAAGGAGGCGAAGGACGCCGCCGCGGCCGCCGAAGCCGCCAAGAAGGAGTTGGAGGAGAAGGTGACGCAGCTGGAGGCGGACGCGACAAGGAAGAACGAAGAGCTTGCCGCACTCCAGCGCGATCGCGAGAAGGATGCGCGTGCTCACGGCGATCTGCAAGTCCAGCTCTCCAAGAAGATCAAGGAGCTGAACGCCGCCAAGGATTCGAGCGCTGATCTGGAGCTGAAATTGGCCACCGTGACGGAGACACTGGACGCTGCCAAGAAGTGAGAAGATATCCTGAGGAAAGACCTCAAGGGCAACGAGGAGCTGCTGGCGAGGGCCGCCGAGACCCAGAACACCTTCAAGACCACGGTGGAGCTCTGGACGGAAGGTCTCGTCAGCATCACCGCGCTCATCGACGAGGAGTTGGCGGAGCTGAACTTGACGGGCTTCGGGTACTCCACTGAGGAGAATCTCCAACCCAGCGCCAAGCTCACGCTCTTCTTCAAGGATGTGGTGACAGCTCTCCGGCAGCTCCGGAAAAGGATCCCGAAGCAACTGGCCAACGAGTCGCGCGCGATCTATGGTGGGGTCTTGGAGAAGGTGTTGGTGAAGGTCCTCTTCCGCAACCCGGGCATCGACCTCTCCCGCGTCACCAAGAAGCTGCCGGAGGGTGCTGATCTTGAAGAACTCAAGGCCATCGTCGCACCCATCGTGGACAAGGTGAACGAGGTCAGGAGGGTCGATGGCGGGCGCGCGGATTAGGCCGCCCTTCTTCTCCTGTTTTCTTGCTGCTGTTGTTTTGGTCACGAGAACAACTTAATCAATGCCACAATAAGTCATTCTTGTAATATAACTCTACTCTGGATACTGCTCGCTATGTTATTCCCTTTACTTTGTTGCGTTCCTTGTATGCTTTTGACCCTACGCTTCGAGGGACCTTGCCGGCGCAAGCATGCTCGCTGAGTGCGGGACATCAGCGGCCCGCTGGCGGTGCTGCTTCCGGCAAGAAACCTTGTCGGGCCAGTTGCGGCGCGCCTGGACCATTGGGCAGACTCGAAAACGAATCCAGGGCGCAACTGAACCGCGAGTCGATTCCTCCGCGCACAGGTTTTCCATACAAGGCACGACCATTCAAGGGGTATAACTTGAGAAAAAATGACTAGGCTCAAACTTTGGCTACTTAGCTTTTTGTCTTCTTCTCCCCGGCAAGGCCAGTTTCCTTTGAACGACGCGCAGTCCAGACTTTTATCTTCTCTCCTCCTTCCCCCCGGGTGAACTTGTGGGTGGAGGAACGTTCTCTTTGATGAGAAAGAAGAGAAAATAATGACATGGGACCTTGAGGTCCTTCATTGCTTACCGGGGGCTAGTGCTGCACAAGGTGTCAGATATATATGCAAGAAAAATAGAAATGCATTGAATTTGACAAGATGTGTAGGGCACATAGACTTTTATTTATGCACGGGAGCTGCGCCCGGCTTTGTACAAAGTGTTACATGCGACAGCGGCAAGGCTTGTACAAAAGGTGGTTGTCGAAACGGGTCCGGCAACCGCGCCTTACGGATAAAACTTGCGAAGATGTTCTATGTTCCAGGAGTTGCTCACCGGAATGCCATCTTCGGTCTCAAGGCGGACAGCGCCAGGCGTGGTGACTCGTTTCACCCGATAAGGGCCTTCCCACTTCGGCGTCAACTTGTTTGAATTCTTGGCGGATTGAACGCGCCGAAGAACAAGGTCGCCTTCCTCGAAGCTTCTGGCGTTAATTTTGCGGCTATGATAGCGGCGCAAAGCTTGCTGGTAGCGAGTAGCTCGCACAGCAGCCTGAAGACGATCCTCCTCGAGGAGCAGCGCGCCATCTTGGCGCAGCTGCTCTTGCTCAAGCTCATGTAAGCGAGCACTCGTGGCGATCTGTATACGAGTTCCGTTGGGAGAACTGCTTCCGCTCCATAGACAAGAGCGAAAGGCGTCTGGCCGGTGGCTCGATTTGGCGTCGTCCTGATCGACCAAAGAACTACCGGCAACTGCTCGATCCAATTCTTGCCGCACTTGTGTAGTCTGTCGAAAGTTCTGGTCTTTAGCCCGCGCAGTACTTCAGCGTTCGCCCTCTCCGCTTGACCGTTGCTTCTCGGGTGGGCGATAGAAGCGAAGCAGATCTTGGTACCAAGATCTTGGACGTACTGCATGAAGGCGTGGCTCGTAAATTGTGTGCCGTTGTCGGTGATGATCCTGTTAGGGATCCCGAAACGGCAGACAATCGACCTGAAAAACTTGACCGCTGACTGTGCCGTCACCTTCCTCACTGGTTCCACTTCAGGCCACTTTGTGAACTTGTCGACTGCAACGTACAAGTACTCAAAGCCCCCGACAGCTCGGGGGAAGGGGCCGAGGATGTCTAGCCCCCAGACCGAAAATGGCCAGGACAAAGGGATTGTTTGGAGAGCTTGAGCTGGTTGATGAATCTGTTTGGAATGGAACTGGCACGCTTCACACTTGGTTACTTGTGCAGTTGCATCCTGGAGGGCTATCGGCCAGAAGAAGCCTTGCCGGAAAGCCTTGCCGGCAAGTGCTCTTGCACCAATGTGGTGACCACATATGCCTCCATGTATCTCCGCCAACAGCTCTTGTCCTTCTTCCCGGGAAATGCACTTCAATTTCACTCCGTTGAATCTTCTTCTGTACAGTATGTCATCGACAAACTGGTACATACTCGATTGTCGGGCTACTTTCTCTGCTTCTTCTTGCTCCTCGGGAAGTTCTCCTGTTTGAAGGAAATGGACTTCCTGCAGGGACATCTGCTTCGATGGCAAGGATCTGGGACCCTGTCGAAGCGTGATGTTCCCCGGCAAGTGTGTCTGGACACAGCTTGTCGGGAGTGCCTGCCTCAACGACGCGAGCCCTGGGGCTTGCCGGAGGAGACTGCTCCCCAGCTCTTTCTGTGTTGATCCTGGGAACCTTCTTGGCGGCGGCTTCTGGAAGCCCTGCAGGAAAGTGGTCGCCAGCAGGTGATTTCCTCTTTTTACTCAGTCCAGTTGATGGCGTGACAGATGGTTGAGCCAGCTTAAGCACAAAAATCCCTGGTTCCACAGGCAATTTGAGTGCGGCACATTTGGATAGGTTATCTGCAATGTCATTCTGAGCCCTCGGGATATGCTCCATTTGCAGGCCATCAAAATGTTCCTCTAGCTTTCTGACTTCATCAATGTATGCTTCCATCAGCGGACTTTGGTAATCTTTGTTGACTTGGCGGACGACAAGCTGTGAGTCACCCCTGACAATAAGTTTCTTAATCCCAAGCTCTGCCGCTATCCTGAGTCCGGCAAGCAAGCCTTCATATTCCGCACTATTGTTTGTTGCCTGCTCCTTGGGAAAGTGCATTTGGACCACATACTTGAGGTGCTCTCCGGTGGGGGCGACGAGTAGCACGCCCGCACCGGCGCCTTGCACCGAGAAGGCACCGTCGAAGTACATGATCCATTCTTTGCTGACTTCCTTGACGGGGATGCTCCTCTCTGGAGTTTCTTCATCCGGTGTTGGCGTCCATTCCGCTATAAATTCTACCAAAGCCCGGCTCTGAATAGTCGAGGTGCTTTCAAACTTGAGGCCAAAGCTTGACAATTCCAGTGCCCACTCGACGATCCTGCCTGTTGCTTCCGGATTTTGCAGTATCCTTTTTAGCGGAAAGCGAGTGACAACCGTGATCTCATGTGCTTGAAAATAATGGCGCAGCTTTCTCGAGGCCATGAGTAGGCCAAAAAGCAACTTCTGCACACCAGAGTATCTTGATCTGGCTCCCTGCAAAAGGGAACTGACGAAGTAAACTGGGCGCTGCACCTTCTTCTTCGGTGTTTCTTCCGGCAACTGTACGGATCCACCCTTGGCGGAGCCAGTACTCGTCGGATCAGGACTTGCCGGGCCAGAGCTTGTCGAAGAAGCCCCCTGCTTGTCGCTGGGTTCGCTTGCCGCGGCTGTTGGCTCGTCGTCTGCCTCCCTCTCCGCCACCAACGCAGCACTAACCACTTGATTGGTTGCCGCCAGGTACAGCAGCAACTTCTCTTGTGGTTTAGGTGCGACAAGTGTTGGAGTGGAGGACAAATATTTCTTCAAGTCCTGCAACACAGCCTTCGCTTCCGGAGTCCATTTCATGGGACCTGCCTTTTTCAAGATTCTGAAAAATGGCAAGGCGCGTTCAGCAGACTTGGAAATGAATCTACTGAGAGCGGCGATGCAGCCGGCAAGCTTTCGCACGTCCTTGACTCGCTTTGGCGCTTCAATTTGCTCAATGGCCTTAATCTTGTCGGGATTGGCTTCAATCCCCCTCTGAGACACGAAGAACCCGAGAAGCTTGCCGGAAGGGACTCCGAACACACACTTCTCGGGGTTCAACTTGAGATTGACCTTGCGCAGATTTGCAAAAGTCTCATCCAAATCCTGGATCAGAGTCTCTTTGTCTTTGCTCTTGACCACTATGTCATCCATGTAAGCTTCTACATTCCTGTGCAACTGTGGCTCGAAAGCATGGCTGACTACTCTTGCGAATGTTGAACCGGCATTCTTCAGTCCGAAAGGCATCCGTACGAAGCAGTACGTGCCACATGGAGTGATGAATGTGGTTTTCTCTTCATCCTCTTCTGCCATGAAGATCTGATGATATCCTGAGTATGCATCAAGGAACGAAAGCAGATCACATCCTGCTGTGGAGTCAACAATCTGGTCGATGCACGGCAAGGGGAATGGATCCTTGGGACAGGCTTTATTAACGTCAGTGAAGTCAATGCAAAGCCTCCACTACCCGTTCGCCTTGCGTACGACTACTGGATTGGCTAGCCACGTCGGATGGAGTACTCCTCGGACCAATCCTGCTGCTTCCAACTTCCTGATCTCCTCTGCTATGAACTCTTGACGCTCTACCGCTTGCTTCCTGACTCTTTGCTTGACGGGCCGCGCGTGAGGGCATACGGCAAGGTGGTTCTCGATTACTTCCCCGGGAACACCGGGGATGTCAGATGGTTGCCACACAAACACATCGACATTCGCCCGCAGGAAAGCAACGAGCGCGCTTTCCTATTTAGGATCAAGCGTGGCACTGATGGTGAAGGTACCACCAGTGCCGTCCTCCTTGGCGACCACCTTCTTGGTCTCTGGAGAAGCTACCTTCGCCTTTTTGAGCTTGCCGGTGGAGCTCGATGGTGCGTCCTCGACGGCAGCGCAGCACTCCGAGGAGGTGCGCTTGCCGGAGTGGGCACCAGAGCTGCTCTTGCCGGACTTGAGTTTCTTCTTCCCCCGGGGAGCTTCAGCGGCAAGTGGCTCGCGCTCTGCTGCGGCTGCTGCTTCCCGGTAGATCTTGTCGGCGCAGATGAGTGCATCCCTCTTGTCACCTTGGACAGAAATGACACTCATCGGGCCAGGCATCTTGAGCAAATTGTATGCGTAGTGAGAGGCCGCCATGAACTTGGCGAGTGCGGGTCGGCCGAGTATCCCATTGTAGGGTAATGGGATATCAGCCACGTCAAATGTGACCCTCTCCGTCCTGAAATTCAGTTCGCTGCCAAACGTCACTGTCAATGTGATCTTCCCCTTGGGCTTGCTTCTTCCCAGATTTATCCCTTGAAAGGTACCAGTCTCTTCGAGCTCGCTGTCGGGGATCTGGAGCTTCTTGAGCACTGCGGAGGAAATCAGGTTCAGGCCGGCCCGCCGTCAACCAATATTTTCGTGACCTTGAGGTTGCGGATTGTTGGTGAGACCAACATCGACAAGCACACGACCGTAGTGATGTGATCAGGGTGGTCCTCAACATCGAAGATGATTGGCGTGCCGGACCATTTCAGAGGCTTGCGCGCCTCGACGGACGGCTCCGCTGCGTTCACCTCTCGCACCCACTGCTTGAGTTGGCGGTGCGAGGCGTGCAGAGAGGCACCGCCGTCGATGCACAACACCTCTGTCGCCTTCTGAAACCCTTGGTCATCGGTCTCATCTTCCTCCATCTCATCCTCCTCATCCTCATCTTCATCCTTGTCGCGGCCGCGGGGAGGCCTATCTCCTTGCCGCGGCTTGGACTTGCCGCGGTGTCCTCCCCGGGCGGGAAGCTTCTTGCCGGATCCTCCGCCACCTCCCTGGGCTCTCTCCTTATCGCGGCGCTCGTACTCGGCTTTCTGTAGCTCCGCCATCTCTTCGACTTTCTTGCAGGTTTGGAGATCGTAGCCTTTGGTGCGGTGGATCTTGCAATACCGCTTGCCGGAGCCATCCTGCTTGTCGGCAGCTACCACAGCCTCGCCGGAGTCATCGGCCTTGGGCTTGTCGGACCCGCCTCCGTTGCCGGAATGCTCAACAGCTAGCACATCCTTAACCTTTCTCTTCCTGTTGTTCCGTCTCCGGTTCTTCCTTGCCGGGGCGGCATCCTCACTGTCAGATCCTTCTGCTCCTGCAACCTCTCCAGGGATTTTCCTCCCCTCCTCAGCCCGTGCACACTTGTCGGCCAGAGCAGAAGCTCGCTGACGTTTCTGATCTTGCACATCACCATCTCCTCCCTCATCCTGCGGTTACGCACGTTCTGATGAAACGCGCTGATAACTGCGGCAGGGTGGACGTCTGGGATGTTGCGCTGCACCTGGCTGAATCTCTGTATGTACTTGCGCAGGGGCTCCCCCTCCTTCTGGACGAGCAAGTGGAGGTCACTCTCCTGGCCATGAGGCTTGTGGCCACCCGTGAAGGCGCCGACAAACTGATGACACAGGTCCGCCCACGAAGAGATGGAACCGTCCGGCAAGTGCATGAGCCAAGATCTGACATTGGGCTTGAGCACCAGCGGGAAGTAGTTGGCGAGGATCTTCTCATCGCGCCCTCCGGCAGCCTGCACCGCGATGGTGTAGATGCTGAGGAACTCCGATGGATGTATCCTGCCATCGTACTTCTCGGGCACGTCTGGCTTGAAGTTCTTGGTTTTGGGCCACTGGACTTGCCGTAGCTCGCGGGTGAACGCAGGGCAACCTGCCGCGTACGGCAAGTCGCCTGGCTCCCCTAGTGCATGCATGTCGACAGTGGGCCCAGCACGCTGGTCAGATTGACGTCGCGTTTCTCTTCTGCGCTCGATGCGAGTGCGAGCGTCTTCGTGCTGCCGTTCTTGGAGAACATGGTGTTGATCGCGTCGGGTTCGCGGGTCCGACGACGTGGTGGAGTCGCCGTCGGGGTTGGTCCGACGAGCCGGCGATCTTGGCCTTCAGGGCTGGGAGTGCACGGAGGTGGCACCCCCAACGGTCTTGTCGGCGTCGGCTTGCGCCTGGGCGCCTTGCCGGGGCCTCGATACGCTCGGTTGCCGGGGCTTGGCGCCGTTGGCGAAGCTGATGAGGCTGTATATGGTCATCCTCCAGTCGTCGATCTTGTGCGGCACCGGAGGGTAGTCTAGAAGCAGCTGGGCTCGGGCCAGCGCTTCCTCTGCTGTCTTGGATGGCGGTGGCGACGGGCGGCGCGAGGAGCGGGATGTGCTCGGACTCCCAACTGGATTGGGAGGGGCAACACCCCGCCCGGGCGACCGTACCTCGCTCGCGCCAGCATGCGGGCGTGCATGCCGACCTCGAACGTCCCGCGACCCACCAGCTTGGCCTTGCTCCAATGCGAGCACGGTCCTAGGTGCACCGGGGCGTTGTTGACCTTGCACCTCCTGGGAAGGGTGCGGTGTCTGCACGGTCGCCGACGCTTGCGGGGCCTTGTTTTTGGATCTGGTGACGATGTGAGTCCCACCGTCGGTGCCCGCTCCTCCGCCGGCGTCCACTCCACCGCCCGTTTGCTCCGGCGGTGGTGGCGGAATCGATGTAGACGGAGCGGCCACCTCCGAAGGCTTCTTCTTCGGTGGCATGTTGATGAAGGCGTTGATGCAGCACACGCGGAGACCGGATCAGATGCTCACGACTTCGACGCGCCCCCTACCTGGCACGCCAAAGATGTCGGGGCATATCTCTCTGTGGCCACGAGCACCTATGGGGCACGGGGGGCCCCTTCTAGTCCGGCAAGGGGGGGCAGAGGCCGCGCGCAGAGCAGATCGAGGTCGGGCGCGCGCTGGGGAGACGGGACGATTTTTACCCAGCTTCAGAGCTCTCCGGAGAGATAAAACTCCTACTGCTGCTTTGTGTTCGTATTCGATCTTGCTCGAGGGTCCGAGCGTATGGTGGTGTTGCCTGTGTCCCAAAAACTGGACCCAACCCCTTCTACGTGCGCATGGGACTCCCTTTTATAGTCTGAAGGGGGCACCAACAGGTGGCAGCGTAAGAAGAGGGGGTAGAAAGGTAAAAACGCAGGTTGGTGTAACAGTGACCAACAGTGTCCCCAACCTAACTCTGACGGCAGGGGACAAGGGCATTTAATGCCCGTGTGGTTGCCCCAACAGTGCAGAGAAGCGACCGTCAAGTGAGCCACCGGTTGCCACGATGGCGTCTCTGTCAGCTCCGCTCGCCACCTCGCCCCGCATGGCTGCGTAGTGCCTCGCCACGTGCCCTTGGGATGGCCCTGTGATGACACGTCGCCGGATGCGCTGGAGTTTGGGTGGCAGTCTTGCCGCGGCAAGTGCCTTGCCGCGGCCCTTCTCTTGTTGTGCCGGCAAGCTTGCCGGCCGTCGGGCCTTGCTGAGACGCGCGGGGCGCCGCGGCAAGTCTTCTGGTGGTGCCTTGGTTGGCCTTCCCAGCAAGCTCCTCTTGCCGGGGCCTTTGTTTTCTTCCCGGCCAACTTCTCTCGCAGGGACCTTGGTTGGCCTTCCCGGCAAGCTCCTCTTGCCGGGGCCCTGGTTTGAGTACTTTGATCTTGAATGGTATCAAAGTAGCCGTGGAGGATCTTGGCGGACGCCCGGCAAGCCTTGCCGCGGGGGGGGGGGGGGGGGCTACGACTGCCCGTGCACAAGTTCGGGGTGCTAAGGTACCCCCCTACTTTAGAACACCGACACGCGTCCAGACCAACGATGCGTGCAGCGCCATGTAGGCTGGCAGGCTATGGAGCTGGTGCGGTGGCAGGGTCTGCACGAAGATCTGCATTCCACTACGCAGGTGCTTGCTGAGTTGTTCTAGAGGCCACACGTCACCATGCAGGTGCTCGCCTAGCTGGCCGAGCTGGCAGCTACATGGGAACGGCGGTGGAGTCTTGGCAGATGCGGGCCTGGCCGCGGCCCCGCTGACGTCCTCGGCAAGGGTCTTGCCGGGTCCCGGCAAGGGTCTTGCCATGACATCGCGGTCGTCCCCGGCAAGGATCTTGCCGGAGGTGTCGTGGATTTCCTTGGCAAGGATCTTGCCAAGGATCGTCGTCTTCTGGTCTTCATCAGTTCTTGTGTGTTCATGATCTTCATGAAGATCTGCATGCCACCATGGAGGTGCCTCCCAAGCTTGGTTCCAATGTGGTTGATGGCGTTGGAACCCTTGGGCTCAAGGGTGGCATGCTCTACTGGCGCTGGGCAAGTTGCCCTGGCAAGGCTCTAGCCGGGGCTGTGGAGGCTGCCTCGGCAAGGATCTTGCCGGGGGAGTCTACCTCGCCCTCTCGCTTTTTGTATCTCTGGTCTTGGCATTTCTTTGATTGTCTTGTGCCTTCGGCTTCCCTCCTCTGCCATGCTAAGTGTGGCCGCTGGCGCGGCTCTGACCTCTCGTGCACAAGTAAAGGGGTACAAAAGAGAGCCCCTACTTTTGTACACCGATAGGAGCCCCCGGGCCTGGGCCACACATAAGCGCGACGCGTTGTTGGGCTAGGCCCAGAACAGTGTGTGGGCAGGTGGGCGGATTTTTACCACGGTGACTTCTTCGGCCGCTGCGCTTCCCCACGACTCGCGTTGAATGCGCGACGTGGTGGGTTGTGCGTGACGTGGGGGTCGTGCGCGGAATGACCGCAACATGCTTGAGTCATCTATGGTGAACAGCAAAGAGGCGGCTTCCGTGTTCCCTCAGAACAGCAGAGCCGCCGCTCATTTACTCTCTCCGTCTTGGAACCATCGTTCCATGTTTCCCACTACGCCTACTCCTAATGCCACGTATGCCGCATGCACGACACGGGGTAGGTGACAGACGCATGGAATATGGGAAGGCGTGCGTGAGCCTATACTCCCACCCCTTCAATTGGGCAGGGAGGGCGGTCAATGGCCTCGCTTGCTGCCACTTTAATGAGCCGGATTCGAGCGGGCTCTTTAGGGGCGTAGAGCTAGTCCTTCGGCCTCCCCTTCCCAACTATAAAAAAGGGGACTCAGGGGCAGGAGGAAAAGCATCTCTCTATGTCTCCTCTGTCTCCATCCTCACCCACGGTCATGGCGAAGGGGCGTGGACGCGACCGTTCTTCTACGGAGGCGACTAGGTCCTCCTCCCGCCAGAAAGTTGCAGCGGTCAAGGAAGAGCCAGATGCCCAGAGTGAAGGCCATGCTCGAGGCGGGGCCGCTGGACGGGGCCGCGGTCGGTGAGGCGGTCGAGGCAGAGGTGGGCGTGGAAGGGGGGTTGCCTGCATCGTCTCCATCTCCGTCGCCATCTCCCCCGCCAACTCCTCATGCTTCGCTGAGTGGTCATGTCGGGGACTCGGCGCTTGAGTTCATCCTGCAGCTGCGTGGGCCGCTGCGCTGCTGCCTTCGTCTTCCCCGGGTGTTTGCGAGCATGCTGGAGATCGACCAGCCACCACGACCGAGGCTTCACATGAAGGGGTGTTGCCATGGCGACATGTGGGTGAACATAGGGTTCCCCGCCCCTCAAGTGATGCTCCTTCGTCGGGGCTGGAAAACCTTCACACGTGCCCATTGGTTGATGGATGGGCACGTCCTCTGCTTCAAGCCAGCGGAGAGTGATTTGCTCTCCGTCAAGGTCTTCGGGCGCTCGGGACACAATCTAGGGTGCTGTGCGAAGAGCTCGACTGATGGCGAAAGCTTCTTTTCGGGCGAGAGTGATGAGGAGGACAGTGCCAGCGACAACGAGGGTAGTAGGCGGGAGGATGACGGGTCCGACTAGGCGTCGGGCACACCGTTCTTGGGTGACGCCCGCAGCACCAACATCTGCATCGCCAGCTCCTTTAACTTCTCGGGGTCGTCGCCTTGGGCAGCTGGCTCGGGAAGGCCGGAGAAGAGGAAGAAGGCGGGTGGCTGGCCGTCAAGCCATAGTACGATGGCACCGATGCCTTCGACTCGTATTGCCGGCCGGCTGCCTCATCTTTCGGCTCTTCTCCCGGCACCATCATCACAAGCCCTCTTCCGGACGGCCACCGGGATGTTCTCTTGGTGTCTTCTATAGCTCGTACCTCGCCTAGGCACTCCTTTTGCCCTCCTGCCATCTTGTTCCGTTCCCTGGTGAGAGGGACAAGAAAGAGATTATGGGCATCTTATCTCTTTCTAGTTTTTAAGCCTACGTGCACTTGTCAGATTTAAACCTTGTAATCCCCTTGATCATGTTTACATTCCGTATGAACTGTACCTGTATGGGACGTATTAATGAAAAAAGGGTGCTTGCCGGGTTCTTTGTGCGTGAGCAAAGCCCATGCAAAGGAACAAATCCTTGTTATTTTTAAGATAAATATTGTTGCCCGGCAACAGGCCTTGCCATCCCCTTACTTCATTCGACCATACTCACGCTTTTGGTGGAGGCAGGGGTGAAGTAGGGTTAGGCCCTTCGTTTGCTTCCTTGTCACCGCGACTACAACCAAGTTCTGACCCAGGGGTTGGGTACAGGAAAAGGGGAGCAAGATAGCCTAGGAATAAAACGACGTTTCACACGTCCCAATTTCCATACGGAAATGCACAACAGGGGATAAAGGACTTATATGAATCTATAGCCCCCCGGCAACCTTGGCTTTCCATGGTTGGACCCTTGTGTCTGCAGCCCCGACAACCTTGGCTTGCCGGGACAGGAGCGCCGGCTTGTTCACTTTCTTACAAATAGCTCCATAGAAATGTCCATGTACTCTGCGAACCAAAGAGGACGGAAAGGAACAGAGAGACGCACACTCAACCTCTATGCTAGGGGTTAGTCGCCGCTAAGCACTATCAACCCTAACCGAGGAAGAAACTCAACCTAGCATGCACGCTATAACTTAGGGTGCCAGTGCTTCATTTATTTATGCTCAGGGTCTACGCTTGGCTTTGTACAGAGGGTTACTTGCCTTGCCGGCAAGGCTTGTACAAACAGAGGTCTACCGGGGGGCCCGGCAACCACGCCTTAAGGGTAAAACTTGCGAAGATGTTCGATGTTCCAGGAGTTGCTCACTGGAATGGCATCTCCGGTCTCCAGGCGGACTGGGTCGGGCCTGGTGACTCGTATTACCCGATAAGGGCCTTCCCACTTCTGCGTCAACATGTTGGAATTCTTGGCCGATTGAACGTGCCGAAGAACAAGGTCGCCTTCCTAAAAGCTTCGGTCATCAACCTTGCGGCTATGGTAGCGGCGCAAGGCTTGCTGTTAGCGCGCTGGTCTCACAGCCGCCCGAAGACGATCTTCCTCGAGGAGCTTTGCATCATCTTCCTGGGAATGCCGGGGATGTCAGATGCTCACGCAAACACATCGACATTCATTTGCAGGAAAGTGACGAGCGCGCCTTCTTATTTGCTATCAAGGGTGGAGCTTATGGTGAAAGCCCATCCCATGCCATCCTCCTTGACGGACACCTTCTTGGTGTCTGGTGGTGCAGCTCTGGATTTCTTGCTCTTGCCGGTGGAGCTCTCTGGCACGTCCTTGATGGGAGCGCATCACTCCAAAGAGTTGTGCTTGCCAGAGTGGGTGCAAGAGGTCTTGCCGGTCTTCTTCCCTCCCAGGGCTTCGGCGGCAGGAGCAAGTGCCTTGGCGGCAGTCGCTGCAACTGCTTCCCGGTAGAGTTGGTTAGCGCAGATCAGTGCTTCCTTCTTGTCGCAGGGGACAGCGATGATGGTCATCGGCCCAGGCATCTTCAGCATGTTGTAGGTGTAATGTGATGCCGCGATGAACTTGGCTAGTGCCGGGTGGGCGAGGATCCCGTTGTAGGGCAATGGGATCTCGGCAACATCAAAGACTGTCACACTCTGCATTTTGTAACATTTCATTTGCATTATTAAAGCATGAAAATTTGGACCAACAAAAACTTTTGCATTATTTGGCTTTTATTTGGAGTTGGTTTTCTCTCCGTGCTTCTTTTCAAGTGCTCTTTAAAGTCAACTACTCCACCTTTGTACTTCATCTCCTTGCCCCAAACTTCCGCCCAATGACCATGCCATGTGTATAGTGCAATATAGAATTTTCTTACAAAAATAATTTGGCCAAAAAGTATTTTCTAAATTTAATTTTCCAAAAACCCCTGAATTGATGTTTGCACTGCAAGTACTTGATTTGGGTTATGAAAAATATTTCAAAAGGTATATTTGAATCCTATTAGGTGTTGGACTCCCATAAACCACAAAAATATAATTTTAAAAGTTGTTTTACTATTTTATGTAAAAGCTTTTTCTTAAGGCCAGAAATGGTCTTTAATAGGGAAAAATTTATTTTATTGTTTTAAAAATATATGACAAAAATTAGGGAAACTCAGTGGACATATATTTTCCATATATAAGAGTTTCAACACATGGTCATGTTCAAAATATTGGTCAAATCCCTCAAAAACCCTTTCTGGATATTTCAAACTTTTGAAATATTTACAAAGGAAATATTCTCCAAAAATTCCAAGAAAATTCTATCATCTCACATATGACATACTTGATGATCTTGACAAGTCTCATCTCAAGGAGAATAGTACAACCCCATGAAATCCCCTCAAAACCATTTCTGTCCATTTTGAAGTTTGAGCAACTTTACATTGCCAAACATGACCAAATGTTCTCAAACTTGGTGCACATGCTCCAATGGTCTAATAATGCATGTAGACCAAATGGCACAGGTTGGAGAAGAAGAATCTTGGTCAAAGTGCCTCAAAACCCTCTCTGAACAGAATCAAATTTGAACTACTTTGTACTACCAACTTTTTCTCCATGACCCCAACTTTTGTGAGCCTGATCACATGACTAAATAAGGCCACCATACCAAGTGGTGCATCAAGGGGAAGTGATCTACTCAACTGGATCTACACAAATCCATTCCTGCCAATTTTTAGGGTTTGCAAAAGTTGCATTGGAAACTTTGTCCAAATAAGCTCAAAATGGGTGGAAGGCCCTAATTATATGTGGCATCTCACCCTGTGGAGTCTCATGGCCAGTGGAAGTCATTAGCTTGCCCAAAACATCATCAAACACCTTTTGGCAGAATTTTGGAATGCAAATTCCAGCCCCTTCCACTAATCTCCTTGAGCCCATCTTTTTACCACAACCCCTCCTAGTTCCCCTCTGCAACTTGGATGCTTTTTGCCCGAGGAAGCAATGATGAGGGAGGGGGAAAACCCCATTTGTCTTCTCTGGACAGCAGCTTCTCCACTCTCTCTCAGCCTCCTTCTCTCCCCTCGGCTCTCCAGAGCATCCAAGGCCCGTTTCAGCTTTTGCCCACACCCCCTGCAGCCTCCAGGCACTAGTGGACGCGCGCGGACACGGAAAAACCGCGGATGCCGGCCAAAGTCGCGCTCTGGAGTGCCCGGCAGGACACCGACCGTTGACGCCGCGCCTCCCGACCACCTCGAGCTTCCCCCGCACGCCAGTCGATGCCCCTCAACGTCCGCTCCACGCCAGCAGGCCGCCCACTTGCTCCCGCGCCCTCTCCTCTCTCCTGCAGCTCGCGCCAGAACGCCGCCCCGCTCGGCCAATGCTCGCGCCACTCCTGTGGCCCGCGTGCAGCTCGCCCCGCTCCTTCTCTCTCCCTAGCACCCTACACCACTCCCACGAACACCCCCGAGCCCTCCATTCCCTCTCTAACGGCCACCCGAGCTGATCCCGCGGGCACCCGTAGGCCACGCCTACGGTGGACCTCGGCCAGCCCATATAAGGCGACCCCGAGCCCCTCTTTCACTCCCTGTCGCTTCCCCACGCTCCTAATCCACCTCCCGTACCATCCATTCATCTCCAGAGCTGCCCGAGCTCGAGATCGAGCTCGAGCTCCGCCGCCTCGACTCGTCGGCGTTCACGCGGTACAGGCCTCCTCCGCCCCCGTTTCCTCTCGATCTGGAACCGCGCGGCCACGCTGACGTTTTCCCCTCTCTTTCCCACTCTTTTTGCAGCCGGGAACGGCCGGATTCATCGACGCCCGAAGCACCTCCGTCGCGTGACCTCGTCCCGGTGAACCAGGCTGCTCCGGCGACCGTCTCCACAACCACCCGAACGGAGACTCCGCCCCGAGTCCAACGGTACCACCCGCGCACCTTCCCGTGCTCTGTATCACCACCGGCGAGCTCGTCGTTGCCTCTGGCCGGAGGTAGACAACGATGGCCATGGGGCCAGCCCGTCAGCCTCACGCCCTGACAGGTGGGATCCACCCGTCAGGTTTAAAACGCGCGCGCGCACCGGTTCGCTCGTCGGCTGAAGGCGTATTTCGCCTTTACGCCTTCGACGTGGCGGCCCGCGTGGGCTGGTTTCCCCTCTGGGCCTACTGCCCATGGCCTCTCTGGCCCAGTGGCACAGCGCCACTTTTCTTTTTCTTTTTCTGTCTCCTTTCCAAAAATTCCACAGGGCAAAATATTTGTCCAAATGAAATATTTCCAACTCCTAAAATCTCAGAATAATCCCACCTATTTATTGATGTAACTTTCATGCACATCCATTACACCTTTCTGCTCTGTTCAAATTCAAATTCAAATTTGAACAATAAAACCCGTGTTTGAATATCCACAACTCTGTTTCCCTATCTCCAAATTCAAAACCAAGAATTTTCCCCTTCCTAGTTTTCCTCCTAGTATTTTACAAAAATAAGTTGACATTTTTCTGAGCACTTTGACTTTTCTATTTTTATTATTGTCTTATTTTCCCGCTATTTTCTTGCAACGTTAGATCCCGTATTTGACGAGGTAGCTGAAGAAGAAGGAGGAGAAGGGCCTGAAGACTTTGAAGACAAAGCCAACCAAGGCAAGCAGCCCTTTGACCATGTCTATGAAACCCTTTTTATGCATGACATATAACTCTTTATTATTGTTGCATCGGAATAATGATGAGATGGTAGACCATGTTGGTCGGTTGCCTCTGTTACTTCCTCATTGATATTTGCATTGTGCATGACCCTACCTTCTTATGAGGGTTATGCCGGTGGGAGTAGATAGGATGCTAAAGTAGGGCTACGCAAAAAGGGACGGGGATATGCATGGTGATGGGGACAAAGTGATTTCAAAAGTCTTTCCGAAAACCCCGTCGGGTGCCACTTATGCTCGAGGGAGATGATGAGATGGGTAACCACTTGATGATGAAGTGGTGTACCGAGGCAAGTGTGTGTGTTGTTTTCAAAAACGGATTGGTTGAAGTTGCGACCGTTATTCCAACCTTACATGCGCAACCACTCTACCCTTATATGGGAAAGGGCATTATTGATTACCTAGACCGATACTAGCTTGGAGCCCGCATTACTAGTGACAGGAGAGTTGTTGGTGCGCTCTCTCGGGACGGGGTCGTGCCAGGTAGGGCGGCCATGACTCTTTTCACAGGGCACCGAACACACCGTTGGTACCCCGTGCCAGTGGTATGTGATAAGTATGGGAGCGAGGCTCCAAGAAAGTGTTATGTGAAAAGTTGGGCACGGGGGTTACTGCCAATCGAGTGGACTCCATGTTAGTGTCATCTAGGGAAAGGTAGTGATCGGGTGCTTACCCCGGGTACTTAAGGTATCGCGGGTCGTGGATGACATGGAAGTTCCCTGGATCTTGTGGGTAAAGTGTGCAACCTCTGCAGAGTGTAAAACTATTCGAATAGCCGTGTCCATGGTCAAGGACAGTTGGGTAACCGCTCTTGGGCTACGTCCATTTGTTTACAAGCCAAGTGTGAGTATTGATAAAACGACTCGGGTCAAGTCAAGGGACTTGACATGAATGAGATGGGTTGGTGCCCACTCTATTATGATAGCTGGGTTGGTGCCCACTCTATTTATGTTGATATCTGTAACCAGTCCTCATGGTTACTTGAATTCTCTTGATGCATGCTTACAAGATGTTGAACATGTCATTGCACTCAAAATTAGCTTTCGGCAAAATTTACCTATGTCATGCATTGTTGTAACTTGAACCAAAACATGGGTTGCTTGCGAGTACATTCAAAGTACTCATTGGCTTGCCACTGGTTATTTAATTGACCAGGCCTGGAAGAACCGGAGTTCGAAGAAGAGTTCTTTGGAGACGAACATGCGAACTAGGACGTTTCCGAGTCAGAATGCCTGTAGGGTTAAGGCAGATGGCATGGGTTCTACTTATCGATGAAGATTTCCGCTGCTTGTGTTTCATTTGATGTTCAGCCCTTAAGGCTTTATCAATGTAAGACTTGACCATAATGGTCATAATTTGTGTAAGACGGTATGTATGGATGTAAGACTCTTGTTATTCAGCTTCTATGTGTTCAGTGAGCATTGATCTCTGGGATCACTGTACACGTGCATTCGGTGATCTCGACTTATGAGTCGGGGTCCCCACAGAGCTGGTATCAGAGCCATCCTGACTGTAGGAAGCCTTAGTTAGCATGGACGTTCCACGTTGGTGGAGTTCAAGAAGCATGCACCACCCACCTTCATCGAGAGAGCTGAACCCCTGGATGCAGATGACTGGGTACGCACCATTGAGGATCTGTTGGCGCTAGTCGGATGCACTGAGGACCATGAGAAGGTGGCTTATGCTGCCCACTGTCTCGGGGGAACTGCCAGAACTTGGTGGGATGGATTCAAGGCTATGCATGCTGAGCAAAACATCACTTGGGATAACTTCAAGACAGAATTCCGCAAGGCCCACATTCCTTCTGGAATCATGGCCATCAAGAAGCGTGAGTTCCGAGCCCTGAAGCAAGGTGGCAGCACTGTCAAGGAGTACATGCAGAAGTTCAGTGTTCTCTCAAGGTATGCCCCTGAGGATGTCAGCACTGATGCTGCCAAAAAGGAGCACTTCATGGAAGGCCTTAACCAGACTCTGCAATACTCGCTTGTTGTGTGTGACTGCCCGACCTTTCCTGATCTGGTGAACAAGGCACTCATGCTTGAGGACAAGCGACGTGCTTTGGATGACACTCGTAAGCGCAAGATGATCAGCAAGGGTAGCTCCAGCAACCAGAAGCCTCGTCCGTGGCAGCCAGCTCTAGTCAAGCCAACCTATCAGCAACCAAGAGCTCCTGCACCCCGCACCAACTATCCACCTCAGCAGTATGCCAACCCCAGGCCAGCTTACAGCAACCCCAATAACAATGCTGGCAAGAGCATCATCCCCAACCAAGTCACTTGCTTTGGGTGTGGACAGCCAGGACACTACTCCAAGTATTGCCCCAACAAGAAGCCCGACGCCCCGCGCCCCAATGCGCAGAACCCAGGACAAGGCCGTGGAATGCCGCCAAGGAACCAAGCTCCCCGTAACCTGCCCAACAACGGCAGAGGTCGTGTGAATCATGTCACTGCAGAAGAAGCCCAGGAAGACCCAGACGTTGTGCTGGGTACGTTCCTTGTCAATTCAGCACCCACAACTGTTTTGTTTGATTCTGGAGCCACGCATTCATTTGTCACCCAAAGTTTTGCATTAAAAAGTGGCATGACCCCTACACCCCTGAATAACCCTATGGTGGTACAAACCCCCGGAGCAGAGATGAGAGCCAAAATAGGATGTAAAGGAGTCGGGATTGTCATTAATGAGGTAGACTTCCTAGCAGACCTTATCATCTTAAGATCACAAGGCTTGGATGTGATCTTAGGAATGGATTGGCTCAGCAAGCACCAAGGCTTGATAGATTGCGCCAACCGGACTGTCACTATGACCAACGACCAAGGAGTCAAAGTTAAATTTGCCTCCAACTCCTCCCCTACTCAAGCCAACCAAGTCAACTGTCCGACTGAAGTTGGATTGGAGCAAGTGCCGGTAGTATGCGAATACCCCGATGTTTTTCCTAATGAGCTACCGGGAATGCCTCCTGACCGAGACATTGAGTTCATCATCGAGCTCATACCAGGAGCGGGACCCATCTATAAGAAGCCTTATAGAATGGGATCGGAAGAGTTAGCAGAATTGAAGAAGCAGCTAGAAGAACAGTTGAGGAAGGGATTTATTCGCCCTAGCGCCTCCCCTTGGGGATCACCTGTTCTGTTTGTGGCAAAGAAGGACGGTACCATCCGCTTGTGCATAGACTACCGCTCCCTCAATGAAGTTACAATCAAGAACAAGTACCCACTTCCCAAGATTGAAGATCTGTTTGATCAACTCAATGGGGCCAAGGTGTTCTCCAAGATCGACCTCAGATCTGGGTACTACCAACTGAAAATCAGACCCCAAGATATTCCGAAGACGGCATTTGTAAACAGATATGGCCTGTATGAGTGCACGGTCATGTCCTTTGGATTGACCAATGCCCCGGCTTACTTCATGTATCTCATGAATAAGGTCTTCATGGAATATTTGGACAAGTTTGTCGTTGTCTTCATTGATGACATTCTTGTCTTCTCGAAGTCGGAAGAAGAGCACGAGCAACACTTGAGGATGGTCCTAGACAAGCTTCGAGAGCACCAACTGTATGCCAAGTTCAGCAAGTGTGAATTCTGGCTGCGTGAAGTTGGATTCTTGGGCCATGTTTTAACCGAAGAAGGATTGTTAGTCGTTCCCGCTAAGATTGAAGCCGTGACTGAATGGCAATCCCCGAGCAATGTGAAGGAAGTTAGAAGCTTCCTCGGACTCACGGGATATTACCGCAAGTTCGTTGAAGGATTCTCAAGCATTGCCCGACCCATGACTCAGCTCTTGAAGAAGGACAAGAAGTTTGAATGGACGCTAAAGTGCGAAGAGAGCTTCCAGGAGCTGAAGAAGAGACTAACCACCGCCCCAGTTCTGGCCACGCCAGATATACACAAGGAATTTGTGATATATTGTGATGCGTCAAGAACCGGACTGGGAGGTGTTCTGATGCAAGAAGGTAGAGTCGTAGCTTACCTTTCAAGGCAACTACGGCCTCATGAAGAGAACTATGCTACTCATGACCTTGAGCTAGCAGCAGTGGTTCATGCCCTGAAGACATGGCGACATTACCTCTTAGGGAAGCGATGTGAGATATACACGGATCACAAGAGTCTGAAGTATATTTTCACTCAAAGGGAATTGAACATGAGGCAGAGAAGATGGCTAGAGTTGATAAAAGATTATGACCTCAGTGTTCAGTACCACCCTGGGAAGGCTAATGTGGTAGCAGATGCATTAAGCAGGAAAGCTTGTTCCTTGAATGCTATGCTTAAGGACAAGCTACCCGCCTTGTATGAAGAACTTGAAAGCTTCGGGTTGGAACTGGTTGCACCAGGATTCTTGGCCAACCTCGAAGTTAAGCCTACTTTGATGGATGATATGAAGGAAGCTCAGAAGGGACATGAGAGTATTGAAGGAATCAAGAGGAAGATCAAGGAGGGCAAAGCCCCAGGATTCTCAGAGGATGAGCAAGGAGTTATGTGGTTTGGGAATCGCATCTGCGTGCCCAACAAGGGTGAGCTCAAGAATCTGATCTTGCAAGAATTTCATGACACCCCGTATTCCATCCACCCTGGAGGCACCAAGATGTACCAAGACCTGAAGGAAATATTTTGGTGGCACGGGATGAAAAGGGAGATCGCCACCTATGTTGCAAAGTGTGACGTATGCCAGAGAGTCAAAGCTGAACATCAGCGACCCGCTGGATTGTTGCAACCCCTCAAGGTGCCTGAATGGAAGTGGGACAAGGTCGGGATGGACTTCATCACCGGTTTACCCAGGTCAAGCAAGGGACATGACTCCATATGGGTCATTGTTGACCATTTGACCAAGGTGGCCCACTTCATTCCTGTCAAGACGACCTACAAGGGGAACCAGTTAGCCAGTCTCTACATCACCCGAATCGTGAGCCTTCATGGTGTTCCCAAGGAGATTGTGTCAGATCGAGGAACCCAGTTTACCTCAAGGTTTTGGAAGAAATTCCAAGAGGCCATGGGGACCAAGTTGTCCTTCAGCACTGCTTTCCACCCACAAACCGGAGGTCAGACAGAACGAGTAAATCAGATACTCGAAGACATGCTCCGAGCCTGTGTCTTAGCTTATGGAGCTAAGTGGGAAGACTGCCTCCCTTTCGCCGAGTTCTCTTACAACAACAGTTATCAGGCAAGCCTTCAGATGGCGCCATTTGAGGTGTTATACGGACGGAAATGCCGCACACCCCTCAATTGGTCAGAAACCGGAGAAGGACTTGTCTTTGGGCCTGATATCCTTCATGAAGCAGAAGAGCAAGTCCAGCTTGTCAGAGAGCGTTTGAAGACCACCAAGTCAAGGCAGAAGAGCTATGCTGACTCACATCGTAGAGACATAAACTTCCGAGTTGGAGACCATGTCTATCTCCGGGTCACCCCTCTCAAAGGAACCCAGCGCTTCCATGTCAAAGGAAAGCTCGCCCCAAGATACATCGGCCCCTTCAAGATCACTGAACAACGAGGAGAAGTGGCTTACTAGTTGGAACTTCCACCTGAACTTTCCGATGTGCACAACGTGTTCCACGTGTCAGAACTCCGGAAGTGTCTCCAAGTTCCAGACAAGCCTGATCTTTACAAGGACGTCAATCACCAAGCCATTGACCTTCAGCCTGATTTGACTTACCGTGATAGGCCCATCTGCATTCTGGATGAGGCTGAGCGACACACTCGAAGCCGCACCATCAAGTACTTCAAGGTCCAATGGAGCAACCACACTGAAGCAGAAGCAACTTGGGAGCGTGAAGACTACCTTAGATCCAAGTTTCCGTATCTCTTTAAAGCCTAGTTTAGGAATCTCGGGGACGAGATTCTTGTAAGGGGGGTAGGTCTGTCACACCCTGCATTTTGTAACATTTCATTTGCATTATTAAAGCATGAAAATTTGGACCAACAAAAACTTTTGCATTATTTGGCTTTTATTTGGACTTGGTTTTCTCTCTGTGCTTCTTTTCAAGTGCTCTTTAAAGTCAACTACTCCACCTCTATACTTCATCTCCTTGCCACAAACTTCTGCCCAATGACCATGCCATGTGTATAGTGCAATATAGAATTTTCTTACAAAAATAATTTGGCCAAAAAGTATTTTCTAAATTTAGTTTTCCAAAAACCCCTGAATTGAGGTTTGCACTGCAAGTACTTGATTTGGGTTTTGAAAAATATTTCAAAAGGTATATTTGAATCCTTTTAGGTGTAGGACTCCCATAAACCACAAAAATATAATTTTAAAAGTTGTTTTACTGTTTTATTTAAAAGCTTTTTCTTAAGGCCAGAAATGGTCTTTAATAGGGAAAAAATTATTTTATTGTCTTAAAAATATTTGAAAAAAAATTAGGGAAACTCAGTGGACATATATTTTCCATATATAAGAGTTTCAACACATGGTCATGTTCAAAATATTGGTCAAATCCCTCAAAAACCCATTCTGGATATTTCAAACTTTTGAAATATTTACAAAGGAAATATTCTCCAAAAATTCCAACAAAATTCTATCATCTCACATATGACATACTTGATGATCTTGACAAGTCTCATGTCATGGAGAATAGTATAACCCCATGAAATCCCCTCAAAACCATTTTTGTCCATTTTGAAGTTTGAGCAACTTTACATTGCCAAACGTGACCAAATGTTCTCAAACTTGGTGCACATGCTCCAATGGTCTAATAATGCATGTAGACCAAATGGCACAGGTTGGAGAATAAGATATCTTGGTCAAAGTGCCTCAAAACCCTCTCTGAACAGAATCAAATTTGAACTACTTTGTACTACCAACTTTTTCTCCATGACCCCAACTTTTGTGAGCCTGACCACATGAGTAAATAAGGCCACCACACCAAGTGGTGCATCAAGGGGAAGTGATCTACTCAACTGGATCTACACAAATCCATTCCTGCCAATTTTTAGGGTTTGCAAAAGTTGCATTGGCAACTTTGTCCAAATAAGCTCAAAATGGGTGGAAGGCCCTAATTATATGTGGCATCTCACCCTGTGGAGTCTCATGGCCAGTGGAAGTCATTAGCTTGCCCAAAACATCATCAAACACCTTCTGGCAGAATTTTGGAATGCAAATTCCAGCCCCTTCCACTAATCTCCTTGAGCCCATCTTTTTACCACAACCCCTCCAACTTCCCCTCTGCAACTTGGATGCTTTTTGCCCGAGGAAGCAATGATGAGGGAGGGGGAAAACCCCATTTGTCTTCTCTGGAGAGCAGCTTCTCCCCTCTCTCTCAGGCTCCTTCTCTCCCCTCGGCTCTCCAAAGCATCCAAGGCCCGTTTCAGCTTTTGCCCAAACCCCCTGCAGCCTCCAGACACTAGTGGACGTGCGCGGACGCGGAAAAACCACGGATGCCGGCCAAAGTCACGCTCTGGAGCACCCGGCAGGACACCGACCGTTGACGCTGCGCCTCCCGACCACCTCGAGCTTCCCTCGCACGCCAGTCGATGCCCCTCGACGTCCGCTCCACGCCAGCAGGCCGCCCACTTGCTCCCGCGCCCTCCTCTCTCTCCTGCAGCTCGCGCCAGAACGCCGCCCCGCTCGGCCAATGCTCGTGCCACTCCTGTGGCCCGCGTGCAGCTCGCCCCGCTCCTTCTCTCTCTCCCTAGCACCCTACACCACTCCCACGAACACCCCCGAGCCCTCCATTCCCTCTCTAACGGCCACCCGAGCCGATCCTGCGGGCACCCATAGGCCACGCCTACGGTGGACCTCGGCCAGCCCATATAAGGCGACACCGAGCCCCTCTTTCACTCCCTGTCGCTTACCCACGCTCCTAATCCACCTCCTGTACCACCCATTCATCTCCCGAGCCGCCCGAGCTCGAGATCGAGCTCGAGCTCCGCCGCCTCGGCTCGTCGACGTTCGCGCGGTACAGGCCTCCTCCGCCCCCGTTTCCTCTCGATCTGGAACCGCGCGGCCACGCTGACCTTTTCCCCTCTCTTTCCCACTCCTTTTGCAGCCGGGAACGGCCGGATTCATCGACGCCCGAAGCACCTCCGCCGCGTGACCTCATCGCCGGCGAACCAGGCTGCTCCGGCGACCGTCTCCACCACCACCCGAACGGCGACTCCGCCCCAAGTCCAACGGTACCACCCGCGCACCTTCCCGTGCTCTGTATCACCGCCGGCGAGCTCGTCGTTGCCTCTGGCCGGAGGTAGACGACAACGGCCGTGGGGCCAGCCCGTCAGCCTCACGTCCTGACAGGTGGGATCCACCCGTCAGGTTTAAAACGCGCGCGCGCGCGCGCACCGGTTTGCCCGTTGGCTGAAGGCGTATTTCGCTTTTACGCCTTCGACGTGGCGGCCCGCGTGGGCTGGTTTCCCCTCTGGGCCTGCTACCAGTGGCCTCTCTGGCCCAGTGGCACAGCGCCACTTTTCTTTCTCTTTTTCTGTCTCCTTTCCAAAAATTCCACAGGGCAAAATATTTGTCCAAATGAAATATTTCCAACTCCTAAAATCTCAGAATAATCCCACATATTTATTGATGTAACTTTCATGCACATCCATTACACCTTTATTCTCTGTTCAAATTCAAATTCAAATTTTAACAATAAAACCTCTGTTTGAAAATCCACAACTCTGTTTCCCTAGCTCCAAATTCAAAACCAAGAATTTTCCCCTTCCTAGTTTTCCTCCTAGTATTTTACAAAAAATAAGTTAACATTTTTCTGAGCACTTTGACTTTTCTGTTTTTATTATTGTCTTATTTTCCCGCTATTTTCTTGCAACGTTAGATCCCGTATTTGACGAGGTAGCTGAAGAAGAAGGAGGAGAAGGGCCTGTAGACTTTGAAGACCAAGCCAACCAAGGCAAGCAGCCCTTTGACCATGTCTATGAAACCCTTTTTATGCTTGACATATAACTCTTTATTATTGTCGCATCGGAATCATGATGAGATGGTAGACCACGTTGGTCGGTTGCCTCTGTTACTTCCTCATTGATACTTGCATTGTGCATGACCCTACCTTCTTATGAGGGTTATGCCGGTGGGAGTAGATAGGATGCTAAAGTAGGGCTACGCAAAAAGGGACGGGGATATGCATGGTGATGGGGACAAAGTGATTTCAAAAGTCTTTTCAAAAACCCCGTCGGGTGCCACTTATGCCCGAGGGAGATGATGAGATGGGTAACCACTTGATGACGAAGTGGTGTACCGAGGAAAGTGTGTGTGTTGTTTTCAAAAACAGATTGGTCGAAGTTGCGACCGTTATTCCAACCTTACATGCGCAACCACTCTACCCTTATATGGGAAAGGGCATTATTGATTACCTAAACCGATACTAGCTTGGAGCCCGCATTACTAGTGACGGGAGAGTTGTTGGTGCGCTCTCTTGGGATGGGGTCGTGCCAGGTAGGGCGGCTATGACTGTTTTCACAGGGCACCGGACACACCGTTGGTACCCCATGCCAGTGGTATGTGATAAGTATGGGAGCGAGGCTCCAAGAAAGTGTTATGTGAAAAGTTGGGCACGGGGGTTACTGCCAATCGAGTGGACTCCATGTTAGTGTCGTCTAGGGAAAGGTAGTGATTGGGTGCTTACCCCGGGTACTTAAGGTATCGCGGGTCGTGGATGACACGGAAGTTCCCCGGATCTTGTGGGTAAAGTGTGCAACCTCTGCAGAGTGTAAAACTATTCGAATAGCCGTGTCCATGGTCAAGGACAGTTGGGTAACCGCTCTTGGGCTACGTCCATTTGTTTACAAACCAAGTGTGAGTATTGATAAAACGACTCGGGTCAAGTCAAGGGACTTGACATGAATGAGATGGGTTGGTGCCCACTCTATTGTGATAGCTGGGTTGGTGCCCACTCTATTTATGTTGATATCTGTAACCAGTCCTCATGGTTACTTGAATTCTCTTGATGCATGCTTACAAGATGTTGAACATGTCATTGCACTCAAAATTAGCTTTGGGCAAAATTTACCTATGTCATGCATTGTTGTAACTTGAACCAAAACATGGGTTGCTTGCGAGTACATTCAAAGTACTCATTGGCTTGCCACTAGTTATTTAATTGACCAGGCCTGGAAGAACCGGAGTTCGAAGAAGAGTTCTTTAGAGACGAACATGCGAACTAGGATGTTTCCCAGTCAGAATGCCTGTAGGGTTAAGGCAGATGGCATGGGTTCTACTTATCGACGAAGATTTCCGCTGCTTGTGTTTCATTTGATGTTCAGCCCTTAAGGCTTTATCAATGTAAGACTTGACCATAATGGTCATAATTTGTGTAAGACGGTATGTATGGATGTAAGACTCTTGTTATTTAGCTTCTGTGTGTTCAGTGAGCATTGATCTCTGGGATCACTGTACACGTGCATTCGGTGATGTCAACTTATGAGTCGGGGTCCCCACAAAGACAATCCTCTCCGTCCTGTAGTTCACCTCGCCTCCAAACGCCATGGGCTGTGTGACCTTACCTTTCAACCGACTCCTTCCCGGGTTGACCCCTTGAAACGTGCCCGTTTCCTCGAGGTCTCCATCAGGAATCTACAACCTTTTGACCACAACATGCGAGATCAAGTTCAGACCGGCCCCGCCGTCAACTAGCATCTTCTTCACCTGTAGGTTGCGTATCGTTGGTGAAACCAACAACAGCAGACACCCAACCGTAGTTGTGCGATCAGGGTGGTCCTCGGTGTCAAAAATGATAGGCGTGCTGGACCACTTCAGTGGCTTCTGAGCGTCAAATGATGGCTCCATCGCTGCGATCTCACGCGTCCACCACTTGAGCTGGCGGTGAGAGGTGTGCAGCGAGGCGCCACCATCGACACACATGGCCTCCGTGGCTTTCTGAAACTCAGGCTTGCTGGACTCGTCGTCCTCATCATGATCATCATTTTCTTGCTTCTTGTTGCGGCCTCGGGCGGGTCTCTCTTGCTGGTTATCCTTGCCATGGCTGCCTCCTTGGCCGCCGCGCTTCTTGTTGGATCCTTCGGCACCATCCTGACCCTTCGCCTTGTCCCGCCTCTCATACTCGGCTTTTTGCTTCTCAGCAAGCAGCTCAACTTGTCGATAGTTCTGGAGGTCGTGTCCCTTGGTGCGGTGGATCTTGCAGTACTGCTTGTCGGAGCTTCCTGGCTTGTCGGCAGCCGCCAGGGCCCGGCAAGCGGCGCACCCGGCAATTTCCTTGCCGGGGTCATTCTCCCTGGCCTTCTTGGCAGCGCTGGTGTTTTCGGATCCGCCAATGGCAAGCACGGCCTTACCCTTGCGCTTTCTGTTGCGGCGCCAACCCTTCTTTGTCGGGGCGGTGGTGTCTTCGTCTGTGGAGTCGATTTCCGCACCAGCATCCTCGCCGGGTACTTCCTCCCCTCTTCAGCTGGAGCGCACCTATCGGCCAGAACATAAAGTTCGACCACATCTTTGACCATGTTCATCGCCATCTCTTCACGCATCTTGTGGTTGCGCACATTATGATGGAATGTGCTGATCACAGCAGCGAGATGAACATCTGGGATGTTGTACTGCACCCGGCTGAACCTCTGTATGTACTTGCACAGGTTTTCACCTTCCTTCTGGGGGATGATATGCAAATTGCTTGCATGGCCATGAGCTTGATGTCCCCCAGTGAAGGCGCCAACGAACTCATGACACAAATCCGACCAAGAAGAAATGGAATCCGCCGGCAAGTGCATAAACCTTGACATGACATTGGTCTTAGTGCCAACGGGAAGTAATTGGCAAGCACCTTGTCATCGCGGGCTCCAGCGGCTTGCATCACGATGGTGTAGATGCAGAGGAACTCCGACGGGTGAGTCTTGCCGTTGTACTTCTCGCCAACGTCGGGCTTGAACATGCGGTGGGAGGGCCACTAGAACTGCCACAGCTCATCGGTAAAGGCTGGGAAACCCACCTCGTAGGGTAGGCCACCATAGCCTCCCGGTGCCGGGTGGTCCATAGTGGGCCCTGCCCGCCTATCTGACTGGTGGCGCGCTTCACGCCGGCATCCGATGGTGGTTCGAGCGTCTTCAAGGGCTCGCTCCCGAAGAACTTGGCACTGATCGCGATGGGTCCGTGGGTCGAACGTCGCTATGGAAATGTTATCACAAGCGTCATCACACCCATGGTAACTGGCATCACCTCCGGCCCAGCCACCACAGGCATGCGGTGGCTCGGCGGAGCGTCCACCTAAGGCCCCGCTGGTCGCAGCTCAGCTTTGTTGGCCACGCCGACGAGGCTCCGGATGGTGGCTCTCCACTTGTCGAGCTTTTCTACAGCAGGAGGAAAATCGAGGAGCAGCTGCACGCGCACCAAAGCTTCTGCTGGCGTGGGCGACGGTGAGAGCTGCGTGGACCGTGATGCGCTCTGACTTCTAACCACGTTATAAGGAGCTCTATCACAGCCTTGCGGTTATACACCATTTTCGCTAGCACTTCAGCGTCCATGCTAGCCTCTTTCGTCCGGCAAAGGATGCGCATGACTCTTCCCACGGCGGCACGTTGGGTCAACGTGCACAGCTTGGGAAGAGCGCGTCGTGGGCGCCGGCATAGGTGTCTTGGAGGTCGCTGCGCCACCGTTAGGTCACATGGCGTGGCCCTTGGAGGGCCCCGCGCCTCCTGCAGGGGGCCCAGCTCCGTCCTTGGATTTGGCGGCGTGCGGCCCATCGTCTTGCGCACGAACGACACCGCTCGCTAGGCTTGGATTGCCAAAGTGATGTGGGCATTCATGGGTCGCGCCTCTGCTTCCGTCCGCGATAGCCCCGCCACTTGCTCGCACTGGCACGGGCCATCCGGCTCCAGATGAACCGATGGCTGTCGTCTTCTTCTTCTTGGGAGCCATGGTGATGAAGAACTGCTAGACTAGCTGCTTGACCGGATTTTCACAACTCGCGACCCCTGCCTGGCGGGCCAAAGATGTCGGTGGAAACCGACACCTATGGGATCACTGGAATCCCTACTACGGTTGGCGGGCGCGAGGTTGTGGAAAGAGCGGGTCTAGGAGTCAACACAAAGATCGTTTACCCAGGTTTGGGCCGCGAGGATGCATAATACCTGTCACATCCCTGGTCCGGGCATGTAGTAGGCTAGCCCTTCATGTGTGCATCATGTTTAACTTTTCAAATGAAGTTGAAATGGGGATTGTCCAAACCCTAGTATCAAATGGAATTCAAATAGGTTCAACCTAAAAATATTTTCAGTGAATCCAAATGGATTTAAAAAATGTTCATCATTTCTGGAAAATGCTAGAACCATAACCAGAGGTGTTGCACATTTTTCCATGACATATTTGGTCACTGAATTAAATCATATGTACTTTGCATTTGGGCATTTAAATACTAGTAAATATTTTAAATGCTCAAATAATTTTGGAAATAAGTGTGGGCTGTTGGAGTTAACCTAAATATAGCCTATGATTATTTTCAGGATTTTTATAGATGCCTAAGTATTTTTAGAAAATACACAAAGCTACAGAAAAATAGAAAAACAGGAAATAAAGGTAGAGAGAAGGAGACATACCTGGACCTACCTACTGTGCAGCCCACCTGGCCGGCCTAGCTGGCAGCCCAGCCAACTGGCCCAGCCCACCACCGCCTCCTTCCCTGTCATCTTCCTCCTACCAGTAGGAGCAGCTGCGTGCCCACACGCGCGCGGCCGAGGAGGCCAGCTCCTCCCTGCCTGGCTGCCTCCTCCTCCCCCGGGACGTCTCCCGCAGCGCCACGCCACCCCCTCGGACCCCTCTCACTCTTCCCCAAGGGCCCCGCCCCTCTGCTCCCTCTCTCTCACCCGAACCCGAGCGCAGCCATCGCCGCCGACTAGAACCACCGCGGCCACAGGCCCTCCCTCACCTCGCCGACGTGTCCATGGCCTCCACCTCGACGCCCTCGTGCTCCCCGTCGACTCACTCGACGCCGGACACCTCAAAACGCCGTCACCGACCTCTTCTTCGTCGTCGGCCGCCGCGGATCCCCATTGTCGACTCGTCGCCGTCCGGCCTTCCCCGAGCCCGCTTCGACGTCTGCTGCAGCCGCCGTGAGCCACCGAACCTTTTCCCCCTCTCCGTTCTCGCTATCGTGCGCCGTAGCCGCCGCACCTTGCTTGCCCGCACGCGCCGCCGCCTGTGACCGCCGCCGACGAGCCTCCGGCCACCTAGTGGTCCGGCCGTCGTGCTCAACTCCCTTCCCGCGCTACGTAGAGCACATAGGTGCCCCGCACGAGCCTCCCCGGTCACCGTAGCGTCGACCCCGAACTCACCCGAGCTCCGGCGACCGCCAGGGTCGACGCCGGTGACAACTCCGGCCACCCCAGCCTCCACCACCACCATGGTTGGATGCGGACGAGCGTCCGCATCCCGTAGCTGAGCTTCGCGTGCCAAACGGTGCTCTGTAGGCGAATCCCGCAGTGCACCACCGCGCCTGGACTCGTCGGCGGCTAAACGCCGGCGATCGCTGACCCGTTAACCGGCGTGGTTTGACCCCACTGCCCGGTTTGACTTCCCCCTCTCGCTCACTGACTTGCGGGCCCCGCCCAACTAATTACTCTAGTTAGCACTAATTAACTAGCTAGGTTAGTATTAGTTTAACGCTAACTAAACTTAGTTAGTTTAACTGACACTGACAGATGGGACCTACAGGTCAGGGTTGACCTGGACCGTCTCAGTTGACCGATGACGTCACATTGACGCCAGGCTGACGCAGTAAATACTTTTCTGGATTTATTGTTATATTGGAAATTCCAGAAAATAGTATAAACTTCTAAAATTCATATAAAATCAACCGTAACTCCAAACGAAATAAGTTATATATGAAAAATGATCAGAAAAATCCAATCTATCCATCTGTGCCATTTTCATGCATATTAGAACAACTTATAGCTGCTGTTTAGGCCAAATCATATAAATGGCATTTAAATATCCACATATGGAGTTTGAATTTGATCCCTTGGCTCAAACCAACTTCATTTAATCTGTTCTAAGTTGCATTAGCCAAAACACACTCATTTTTGCCATGTCATATCATGCATCATATTGTGCATTCCATTGATTGTATTTCTTCTCTGTTGCCGGTGCTTGTCCCCTCTCAGTAAACGTGGTTCCAACGATTATTCGATGACACTGATGGAGAACTATATAATCTTCAGAAGTGCCAGGAAAGCAAAACCCCCTTGTTCATACCGATACAATCCCACTCTCTCGCTCCTGCTCTCTTTTACTGCATTAGGACAACAACGATTCATTTGTTACTTGCTGTGGTAGCTGAACCCCTTTATCCTCTACATGACCTGTCATTGCCACAGTAAATAGATGAAACCCACTAGCATGAGTAGGAGTTGTTTGATCCCTGTTGTGCCTACTCATTCATGCTTGTTTGTCATGCCTGCTACTGCTTAGAGTTGAGTCAGGTCTGATTCATCGGGGATGAATCAGAGGTGTGCGAACATGTCCTACTGTGTGAGCTAAGTGTGTGAACACGATTTGGTAAAAGTAGCGGTGAGAGGCCATGTAGGAGTACATGGTGGGTTGTCTCATTGAAACCGTCCTCAGGAACTGAGTTCTGTGTTTGTGATCCATGAACAGTTACTACCACACATTGGGCTCTGGGCGCTCCAAGCTCTCTCGACTTATTAATCAACTCGATCTCTGTCCAGGAGTTGCAACTAGTTTTTGGTGTTTGTAGGTAGTGTTAGTAGTCTACCAAGTGGCACCTGGTACAGGTGGGCTTGGGACAGACTAGGCACCGTGGCACGGTGTACCAAGCGTAGATCCACCCGTCGAGGTGGGCTTGGGAACCCTGCTCACATCGTTTGGGGCCGTGAGCGACACCCCGGCCGGATCTCCTTGCGGATGGAACCCGAATAGGCGATAAACCTGGACAAGAGACTTGTGTGGTTAGTCAGGTCGTGGCCGACTCCCTCGCCAGGCTTCCGCTTGAAGGTTGCCGAGATACATGACGTGTACATGGCGGTAAGTGGCGAAAGCGTGTGTGAAGAAGTACACCCCTGTAGGGTTAATATGATCTATTCGAATAGCCGTGTCCGTGGAAAAGGACTTCTGGGTTGCCTGTACAGTTCATAGATAACTTGAAGTAGATACTCTAAAATGCGCAAGATAAGCATGAGTGCTATGGATGGCGTTCTCGTAGGGAGACGGGAGCGGATCCATAGTGGTGTATTGATATGGTGAATATGTGGACTCGTGTGCGCCACCTCAAAGAGTTACTTGCAGTCGTAGTTCAGGATAGCCACCGAGTCAAAGCTGGCTTGCTACAGTTAAACCCCACCATCCCCTTTGTTGATAATGATGCATATGTAGTTAGTTCTGATGTAAGTCTTGCTGGGTACATTTGTACTCACATTTGCCTATTTTATGTTTTTGCAGAGAGACTTCAGTCACGCTAGTAGTTCCACATGGACTTCGACGTTTAGCTTGTTACCTCAGCTACGATCTTGTGCCCTCGGCAGGATCTTGTAGTTAGTCAGGCTTCTAAGCCTTTTTCATTTGTAGATGTCTGTACTCTGACATGTTAAGCTTCCGCATGTGCTTTGACTTGTATGCTCTGAATGTTGGGTCATGAGACCCATGTTTGTAATATCTCGCTCCTCGGAGCCTATTGAATAAATACTTGAGTCGTAGAGTCATGTTGTGATGCCATGTTGTATTTGCACATATCGAGCATATTGTGTGTATGTTTTTGAAATGCTTGGTATGTGTGGGATCTGACTATCTAGTTGTTTATCCTTAGTAGCCCCTCTTACCGGGAGATGTCTCCTAGTGTTTCCACCGAGCCATGGTAGCTTGCTACTGCTCCGGAATACTTAGGCTGGCCGGCATGTGTCCTTCTTCGTTCCTGTGTCTGTCCCTTCGGGGAAATGTCACGCGATGAATACCGGAGTCCTGTTAGCCCGCTATAGCCCGGTTCACCGGAGTCCTGCTAGCCCAGTGCAACAGCCTGGATTCACTCGCTGTTGACCAACACGTTCGATGCTGGGTCATGGATGCCTGTCCTTGTAAGTTTGTGCCACTTTAGGTTTACGACTAGCCATGTCAGCCCGGGCTCCTTATCATATGGATGCTAGCGACACTATCATATACGTGTGCCAAAAGGCGCAAAAGGTCCCGGGCAAAGGTAAGACGACACCCGTGGGAATAACGTGCGTGAGGCTGCAAAGTGATATGAGGTGTTACATGCTAGATCGATGTGGCATTGAGTCGGGGTCCTGACAGATTTGGTATCAGAGCCTGACTGCCTGTAGGTTTACCAAGCCAAACTGGTCGAAGTTGAGTCTAGAAATGCTTTAGTTATATGTAGGGGAATTGATTGTGGGATGGGAATGTAAGGCTCTTTTTACTCCTTATCCCTTATGCCCTTCTGATCTGAGTCATCCTCTTCTTTTCTACGGGGGTTAAGAACTAGGCTTCTCATCTATCTATCAGGATGACGTGTTACTAATCCATAGGCTTATAGAATTGATAGTTTCAAATCTCAGTTCAGCTTTTACTACTTCTGTATGTTCACGGTTGGTCTCGACACCTTGATATTGTGCTTCCGAGTGGCTATGCCACCATTTTTGTAGTATGTCTCCAAACTTTTTGAGCATTTACAGCCGTTATGCTGTCCGAGTCATCCCAGGTTTCTAAACAATCTGATGCACTTGCAAATCCTTTCCCTCTGGTTTTGATGTTCCTTTGGGCCAGGTTAATCACACTAAATACCGAGTTGAGGTAATCTTTTACCTCGACATATATGTTGGAGTTATTATTATGACCCTAGGTGTTTTAGGGAGTCACCTAGTAATTCAGCCATGTTTAGTGTTCCCAGTGTGAAGATTCTGGCCATCATTCTCGAAAGCATCTCGTGATGCTACTTAGGAGTAGGTATTCTACTCCTGGGTTCTTGACCCAAGATTCACTCCACTTACCTCGTGTTGATAGTGTTGCTAGTTCCTTTAGGTTATTAGTAACCTTTGCATTAGTCCTCGAGGTCCGTGGTATTTCCTTCTTCCAAATACTATGAACCACTTATGGCAGAAGTTTGTTGAACCAAAAGATCACAACAAGAGTGCTCTCGAAGAGTTCTCCATGCTATATTGTAACTCTGCCAGTTCTACCTTTCTGCATGGGTTATCTGGAAGAAAAATGTTGAACTTGGTTCGACATACTAATCTATGCATCCACAACTCAGAAGGTTATATGTTCCTTGAGTTGTTCCTCCTTAGATGTTTTCCGACCATTGTCTATCAATTGATAGTCAGGAGTAATTGTGCATCCGTGTTATCGATGCTTATTATTCTTGTGGTCCGTTAAGCCATTCTACTTCAGAATGACTAGGAGAAACAAACTCCAGTACCTCATCCATTTCTAGGATTGGGTCAAAGCAGTTGTAATCCGCAAATCAAATGCCAATCCAGCTTTTGATTCTGTTCTACCCTGAAGTATTACCGTCTTTATGTCCAGATTGTCATGAGAATTGCACCATTTCTCATGAATTCTTGACATGGTGATACTTCTCGCTATCATTATTCATTCCTCGGTCCCGTGTTGATGTAACCGGAATGCCAACAAATGAATTGTGATGTGTGAAATCGATACTCCTAGCAACCTCGTTGCTTGGTAGTAAATGGATAATGTTGTCACTCTTAGCGTGTTGGCTTTTGAACCATCATTCTAAGATAGATCGTGCTACCTAGTCCTTATTTCCGGTGCACTCTTCGATCAATGAGTTAGGATTGTGCCAATCCCTCGCTCTTGTGATCATATCGTCTTGCCCTGAAAAGCAAGGTTGTTCTCGAGCTTAGTAACATATCGGTGGTTCGTGATTTTCTGAATATCTTCTCGGAAGTATCACCAGGTCGTCACCTGACCGCTATGTTGAGTTCGTGATCAAGTTGGTTTATTCCTGTAAACCACCCTTTCTCCAAGAATCCGTGTTGGATACCCCTGAGCTGGTTGGTTAAGCTAAACAACAACTTGGAGAGTTGGAAGATGAAAGCTTGTCCGACTCAGTTCATTCCAAAGGGATATCTTTGTTTGTGTGTGTGTTAAAGAAAGATGATGTCTTCATTGATTGATCCTCGTGGTCAATTGTTGGATTTATTGTCTTATCCCAAACCTTTGATTTGAGTATGGGCTATCATCAAATCAAATCAGAACCAACGGTATTCATAATGTTGTCTTACTCGCGGTTGTCCCTCGGGCATACACCATTATATCTTTTGGTCTGACCAATGCTATCACCGTGTTCACATGATTGTGGAATTCCACTTATATGGAAACCTAGATGAATTGTTGTTGAGCCCATCGGCAACATTTTTGTCTCCTCCATGACTCGTGCTGAACATCCAGCTAGTGTTGGAAACTTTTGAAAGCATTTCTTTGTTCCCCGTTCATGAAGTATATGTTTGGATGAAAGAAGCGACTTCCTCTCATTCACATGCATTCGATGCAAGTTGCCGCCGTGGATCCGAGAAAGATTGTTTTTGCTTCCTTTGGAATCGTCCCAAGTCACTCATGCACGTGCGAAGTGCTCTATAGTTTGTTAGGTTGGCCGCCTCCATTCCATATGTGTTTCCTAGCACACCAAGCCACTAACTGATTTGTTCAAGGACAAGAAGTACCTTCATAAGAGCTAATCATGACTTATGTTAGGACTTCGATATCCTCGATGATGGTTTCCCTCCTGAACTCGGTAGTGTTTTATTATAAGACTACTCTCTGGTCATGCTTGTCTTGGACAACATGTTCACATGTTGTAGAAGAACCGGCTCATGTTTTGGAGCTTACTACCATAGTTCATTCCCCGAGAATCTTGCAACGTTATCTCGTCGATTTGTGTTGCAAACTTTCATTTTACTTTCTAGACTCGATGAGTCTAGATTATTCTGACACCAACCAGATCTGAATCTCAGGCAGATATGATGGTTGGAACGTTTTCCAAGAATTATATTATTGGTCTCTCTGTAACCCGGTAAAATGTATGTCGTGGCCAACACACCCAGCCGGAAGACCTGTTATTGTAATATCTTGATTGAAGAAGTTGGCCACCTCTCCATAAGGACTTCGTAGGAATTATTCCCTATTTGTGTGCCTTATGATTTTTGTGCTCCTGAAGTCCGACCTGTTACATGATGTTCTAGATATCAAACCATATCTATGAATGGGATACACTGGTACATCAAGGAGAACATTAGAAACGGAGTGCTAAATGTCTCTCGGTCGATCATCCAGATTTAGTCCCTTGGCCCCGCTAAGGTGAAATCTGAGAAAGTGTTGTCTTCCTTTGTATCTGCATCCTCCACCGGCATTCGTCATGGTAGTATGTTGTGTTGCCAGGATCCCTGGCACGGATATTGGTAAAACCTTGATGAATATGGAAATGCTCAAGTTCTTGAGAGCACACACAAGCGCTAGGTGTTATCATCGGCGCTAACTGGGATTGCTCTCAGTTTCCTCGGTTATGCTATAACCAATCCAACAGTGGGTTCACTCTCTACTGTGAGCTTCTCCCCAGTTACTAAAATCATCCATTGTGTTCTCAACAAGGTAATCCACATCATCCATACTAGTCCGGGTATGTCATTCTTCCGGACTCCTTCAAATGATCGATTATGATTTGCCTTAAGCTGGTATAAAGAGCCTAATTGATCTTTGAATCAAAGGTAATTCTTTTTGCCACTTAAGGGATGATTCTACGAGCCACCCTCCCTAAGGTGCCCCGTTATGGAATCATAGCAGTTTATCCTCGCTACTTGAAACCCTCGTCAAATTGCTTCTTCCATCCCTCCTGATGCATGTTTTGCCTCTTAGCTCCAGAGATGTTTCTATGTCTCATTCCGTGAATTGATCTTGTGATCATTAATATGATCCTAAGTTGCCCGAATCTCAGGAAGACCGATTCTTCTAAAATTCTCCCTTTCTACTTGTTGTCATGTGGGATGTAGTTCTCAGAGCAAGACGTCGAGACAAAGATGATGATCGAATCAAGGTTCTTATGAAGTGCAACCTGGATCGTGAAGATTATGTTAGTTTGTGTTCCCCCTTCATTTTACCCTATGCTTGAATCTCGGGACGAGATTCTTGTTTAGTAGGGGTGAGTTGTCACATCCCTGGTCCTGGCATGTAGTAGGCTAGCCCTTCATGTGTGCATCATGTTTAACTTTTCAAATGAAGTTGAAATGGGGATTGTACAAACCCTAGTATCAAATGGAATTCAAATAGGTTCAACCTAAAAATATTTTCTGTGAATCCAAATGGATTTAAAAAATGTTCATCATTTCTGGAAAATGCTAGAACCATAACCAGAGGTGTTGCACATTTTTCCATGACATATTTGGTCACTGAATTAAATCATATGTACTTTGCATTTGGGCATTTAAATACTAGTAAATATTTTAAATGCTCAAATAATTCTGGAAATAAGTGTGGGCTGCTGGAGTTAACCTAAACAGAGCCTATGATTATTTTCAGGATTTTTATAGATGCCTAAGTATTTTTTGAAAATCCACAAAGCTACAGAAAAATAGAAAAACAGGAAATAAAGGTAGAGAGAAGGAGACATACCTGGACCTACCTACTTTGCAGCCCACCTGGCCGGCCTAGCTGGCAGCCCAGCCAACTGGCCCAGCCCACCACCGCCTCCTTCCCTATCATCTTCCTCCTGCCAGTAGGAGCAGCTGCGTGCCCGCACGCGCGCGGCCGAGGAGGCCAGCTCCTCCCTGCCTGGCTGCCTCCTCCTCCCCCGGGACGTCTCCCGCAGCGCCACGCCACCCCCTCGGACCCCTCTCACTCTTCCCCGAGGGCCCCGCCCCTCTGCTCCCTCTCTCTCACCCGAACCCGAGCACAGCCATCGCCGCCGACTAGAACCACCGCGGCCACAGGCCCTCCCTCGCCTCGCCGACGTGTCCATGGCCTCCATCTCGACGCCCTCGTGCTCCCCGTCGACTCACTCGACGCCGGATGCCTCAAAAAGCCGTCACCGACATCTTCTTCGTCGTCGGCCGCAGCGGACCCCCATCGTCGACTCGTCGCCATCCGGCCTTCCCCGAGCCCGCTTCGACGTCTGCTGCAACCGCCGTGAGCCACCGAACCTTTTCCCCCTCTCCGTTCTCGCTCTCGTGCGCTGTAGCTGCCGCACCTTGCTCGCCCGCACGCGCCGTCACCTGTGACCGCTGCCGACGAGCCTCCGGCCACCTAGTGGTCCGGCCGTCGTGCTCAACTCCCTTCCCGCGCAACGTAGAGCACATAGGTGCCCCGCACGAGCCTCCCCGGTCACCGTAGCATCGACCCCGAACTCACCCGAGCTCCGGCGACCGCCAGGGTCGACGCCGGCGACAACTCCGGCCACCCCAGCCTCCACCACCACCACGGTTGGAAGCGGACGAGCGTTCGCATCCCGTAGCTGAGCTTCGCATGCCAAACGGTGCTCTGTAGGCGAATCCCGCAGTGCACCACCGCGCCTGGACTCGCCGGCGGCTAAACGCCGGCGACCACTGACCCGTTAACTGGCGTGGTTTGACCCCACTGCCCGGTTTGACTTCCCCCTCTCGCTCACTGACTTGCGGGCCCCGCCCGACTAATTACTCTAGTTAGCACTAATTAACTAGCTAGGTTAGTATTAGTTTAACGCTAACTAAACTTAGTTAGTTTAACTGACACTGACAGATGGGACCTACAGGTCAGGGTTGACCTGGACCGTCTCAGTTGACCGATGATGTCACATTGACGCCAGGCTGATGCAGTAAATCCTTTTCTGGATTTATTGTTATATAGGAAATTCCAGAAAATAGTATAAACTTCTAAAATTCATATAAAATCAACCGTAACTCCAAATGAAATAAGTTATATATGAAAAATGATTAGAAAAATCCAATCTATCCATCTGTACCATTTTCATGCATATTAGAACAACTTATAGCTGCTGTTTAGGCCAAATCATATAAATGGCATTTAAATATCCACATATGGAGTTTGAATTTGAACCCTTGGCTCAAACCAACTTCATTTAATCTGTTCTAAGTTGCATTAGCCAAAACGCATTCATTTTTGCCATGTCATATCATGCAGCAAATTGTGCATTGCATTGATTGTATGTCTTCTTTGTTGCCGGTGTTTGTCCCCTCTCAGTAAACGTGGTTCCGACGATTATTCGATGACACCGATGGAGAACTATATAATCTTCAGAAGTGCCAGGCAAGCCAAACCCCCTTGTTCATACCGATACAATCCCACTCTCTCGCTCCTGCTCTCTTTTACTGCATTAGGACAACAACGATTCATTTGTTACTTGCTGCGGTAGCTGAACCCCTTTATCCTCTACATGACCTGTCATTGCCACAGTAAATAGATGAAACCCACTAGCATGAGTAGGAGTTGTTTGAGCCCTGTTGTGCCTACTCATTCATGCTTGTTTGTCATGCCTGCTACTGCTTAGAGTTGAGTCAGGTCTGATTCATCGGGGATGAATCAGAGGAGTGCGAACATGTCCTACTGTGTGTGAGCTAAGTGTGTGAACACGATTTGGTAAAGGTAGCGGTGAGAGGCCATGTATGAGTACATGGTGGGTTGTCTCATTGAAACCGTCCTCAGGAACTGAGTTCTGTGTTTGTGATCCATCAATAGTTACTACCACACATTGGGCTCCGGGCGCTCCGAGCTCTCTCGACTTATTAATCAACTCGATCTCTGTCCAGGAGTTGCAACTAGTTTCTGGTGTTTGTAGGTAGTGTTAGTAGTCTACCAAGTGGCACACGGTACAGGTGGGCTTGGGACAGACTAGGCACCATGGCACGGTGTACCAAGCGTAGATCCACCCGTCGAGGTGGGCTTGGGAACCTTGCTCACATCGTTTGGGGCCGTGAGCGACACCCCGGCCGGATCTCCTTGCGGATGGAACCTGAATAGGCGATAAACCTGGACAAGAGACTTGTGTGGTTAGTCAGGTCGTGGCCGACTCCCTCGCCAGGCTTCCGCTTGAAGGTTGCCGAGATACATGACGTGTACATGGCGGTAAGTGGCGAAAGCGTGTGTGAAGAAGTACACCCCTGCCGGGTTAATATGATCTATTCGAATAGCCGTGTCCGCGGAAAAGGACTTCTGGGTTGCCTGTACAGTTCATAGATAACTTGAAGTAGATACTCTAAAATGCGCAAGATAAGCGTGAGTGCTATGGATGGCGTTCTCGTAGGGAGATGGGAGCGGATCCATAGTGGTGTATTGATATGGTGAATATGTGGACTCGTGTGCGCCACCTCAAAGAGTTACTTGCAGTCGTAGTTCAGGATAGCCACCGAGTCTAAGCTGGTTGCTGCAGTTAAACCCCACCATCCCCTTTGTTGATAATGATGCATATGTAGTTAGTTCTGATGTAAGTCTTGCTGGGTACATTTGTACTCACGTTTTCCTATTTTATGTTTTTGCAGAGAGACTTCAGTCTCGCTAGTAGTTCCACGCGGACTTCGACGTTTAGCTTGTTACCTCAGCTACGATCTTGTGCCCTCGGCAGGATCTGGTAGTTAGTAAGGCTTCTAAGCCTTTTTCATTTGTAGATGTCTGTACTCCGACATGTTAAGCTTCCGCATGTGCTTTGACTTGTATGCTCTGAATGTTGGGTCATGAGACCCATGTTTGTAATATCTCGCTCCTCGGAGCCTATTGAGTAAATACTTGAGTCGTAGAGTCATGTTGTGATGCCATGTTGTATTTGCACATATCGAGCATATTGTGTGTATGTTTTTGAAATGCTTGGTATGTGTGGGATCTGACTATCTAGTTGTTTATCCTTAGTAGCCCCTCTTACCGGGAAATGTCTCCTAGTGTTTCCACCGAGCCATGGTAGCTTGCTACTGCTCCGGAACACTTAGGCTGGCCGGCATGTGTCCTTCTTCGTTCATGTGTCTGTCCCTTCGGGGAAATGTCACGTGATGAATACCGGAGTCCTGTTAGCCCGCTACAGCCCGGTTCACCGGAGTCCTGCTAGCCCAGTGCTACAGCCTGGATTCACTCGCCGTTGACCGACACGTTTGATGCTGGGTCATGGATGCCTGTCCCTGTAAGTTTGTGCCGCTTCGGGTTTACGACTAGCCATGTCAGCCCGGGCTCCTTATCATATGGATGCTAGCGACACTATCATATACGTGTGCCAAAAGGCGCAAACGGTCCCGGACAAAGGTAAGACGACACCCGTGGGAATACCGTGCGTGAGGCCGCAAAGTGATATGAGGTGTTACATGCTAGATCGATGTGGCATTGAGTCGGGGTCCTGACAATACCCTAGTCCTGCTTTGGTGTATATTTGAGTGTTCTTGAGTTCGTGAACTAGCTACGGCATGTGCGTAGTCCAAAAGATCCGAATCCCTATCCAGTATGCCTCAGGCCTCCTTTTATAGTCAAAGGGGACGCCATAGTGGCACACAGGAGGTGGAAAGGTGTACAGTGGCTAAGCTTATCGCCTGACATCACAGTACAAAACTCATTAAATGCGCTGCTTAGGTGTCCTCTTGCTTTATCGGGGACGGCAACGAAGCCCGTTCCATCCGTCGCCGCCTCGCCTTGCTTCGACACGTGTCCAGACCAATGAGGCGTGCAGCGCCATGTAGGCTGGCATGCTGCTGAGCTGGTGTGGTGGCAGGGTCTTCACGAAGATCTGCGTGCCACCACGCAGGTGCTTGCTGAGATGGTATAGAGGCCGCACGTCACCACATAGGTGCTCGCCTAGCTAGCCAAGCTGGCAGCGGCATGGGAACGGCAGTTGTGTCTTGGCAGATGTGGGCCTGGCCGCGGCCCCGCTGACGTACTCGGCAAGGGTCTTGCTGGGGTCCCAGCAAGGGTCTTGCCATGACATCATGATCATACCTGGCAAGGATCTTGCCGGAGGTCTCGTGGATTTCGTTGACAAGGATCTTGCCGAGGATCGTCGTCTTCTGGTCTTCATCAGATCTTATGTGTTCATGATCTTCATGAAGATCTGCATCCCACCATGGAGGTGCCTCCCAAGCCTTGGTTCCAATGTGATTGATGGCATTGGAACCCTTCGGCTCAAGGGTGGCGCGCTCTGCTGGTGCTGGGCAAGTTGCCATGGCAAGGCTCTTGTCGGGGCTGCGGAGGCTACCCCGGCAAGGATCTTGAAGGGGGGTCTACCTCGCCCTCTCGATTTTTGTATCTCTGGTCTTGGCGTTGCGTTGATTGTGTTGTGCCTTCGGCTTCCCTCCTCTGCCCTGCTAAGTGTGGCCGTGGGCGCGGCTCTGACTACCCGTGCACAAGTAAAGGGGTACAAAAGAGAGCCCCTACTTTTGTACACCGACACTCTCCCTCGACCTTCATCACTCTATCTCTCTCTAAGTATATCTCGCTCCCTGCTATGTGTCTCTAACTATGATTCTCCATGTGGAATCTCTTTCTCTCGCACAAGCACAAACTTTGTCTCCCAGGGTCTCATTTCTCTCTACTATTCCCCTGTGTGCCACTCGCACATCCCCTCTCACACAGAGATGTCTTCCACTCCTTAGGTATGAGAAGCTACGACTCTTCCTCTTAAATATCTCTTTCTCACACACAAACAAAAACTCTTTCTCCCAGGGTCTCATATCTCTCCATCACTCACACACACTCTCTCTCTCCCTAGAGATATCTTGCATTCCCTCATATGTCGCTCTAGCTATCACTCTCGTTGTGAAATATCTTCCTCTCTTGCAAACATAAACCTCTGTCTCTAGGGATCTTTTCTCTCTGATATTTGTTTGTATGTGACTCACATGCACCCTCTCTCTATCTCTCTCACACCCACACACATAACTCAGCCTTCTGATCCACTCGACTCCTATCTCTAACGCACACTAGCTAGCATCTTTATCTTTCTATTTATCTGTTTCTCCATCAACCTTCTTTCTCGCCCTCACTCTTGCTTCCTATGACGCACACTACATATGGTTCTCTCTACATGCAGTCAAGTGCCCTCTTTTTATCTTTCTCTCTCACACACATAACTTCACCCTCCGAACCACTCAGCGGTCATCTCCAACACTCAAACTAGTGGATGTCCCTCTAGCTAGAATATCCATCTCTGTATCTATCTGTAGTATCTTCGTCAACATTTCTTTCTCGCACGCACTCTTGCTTCCTATCACTCACACTATATATGTCTCTCCATACATGCATTTATAGGTTGATCTCTTTCGCACAATTGTTGTGTCTCACTCCCTCTGCTCGACATAGATGCATGCTCCAGGCCACGCCACTATCTCTTAAAGACAAAAACACATTCTCAATTGTCGGGCCTTCTTCCCTGCACTCTCACATGCATGCATATTGTCATACTGATCCGTCTCTCCCATGTCGGTTATCTTATGACTTATGTCTTCCGCGCGCGCGCACAAACACACACACACACACATCCCACGTATACATGTATACCTCTCGCATATGCACATTCGAGGTCTCTATGTCTCCATACGTAGTTAATTACCCTCAACCCTAACGCCACATTGAATCGTTCTCTTCTTGCGTGCGCATAACTTCCGCCTAGGTGGGTAAAACACACACTCACACTTAACAATCTCCTTCTAGCTACCCCCTCTCACTCTTCCCCAATATCCCCAAAAAGAATAAGACCATCCCTTGGTTTAATTCCCACCTACATGCACCATCGATATATAGTTGTCTTCCTCGGTGTCTCTCGAACAAACACGTTCTCTCGATGCCGACTCCTCTCACGCGCACACACCTTCTCTTCCCTCTCTGCGCGCATTTTCTCTCTCGCACCCCATTGTTGGTGGCCTCTACCATACTTATCACCTCTCTATGATGAAGCGACAGACACTTAAATTACATCCGCTACCGAGGACCCCGCCTCAGACACACACACACACACAGACGCACCCACCCAGCCACCCACACACACACACACACAAACATACACACACACACACGCACGCACCCACCCATACACAAACACAAACACACACACGCACACACACACACACACTAAGACTCCATCACTCTATCTCTCCCACACACACATACACACACACATGCACGCACGCACGCACCCACCCACCCACCCCCCACAAACACAGACACACACACACACTAAGACTCCATCTCACACACACATGCTCTAGGCGGAGCATTCGTTCCTACCACCCTTCATCCAACCTTACACGTATGATAAACAATCACCTTAATTTACTTGTATAACATGGACAAATTCCACTTTACTTTAGTAGTTAGCAAACTTATCATCTCTACTCTTATAAAAAAACCGAGTTGGTGATAATGGTGTGCCTGCCGATCTCTTGTAATATAGACCGTCCGATCTATATCTGGCAGATAGAAAGCAAACTATGATAATTTTACAAAAGATACCCGCACCTCTCTCCACATCCTTATCACCCACAACCTCATTGCCGAGCAATTAAAAAAGGAAGTCTCTAGAACAATATAGCATGGTGGCCGCTGCCGCCTACCGGCGCCTTCCATCCCCATGCCTCCGCCCAGTCCGACCACTAGTCACCACCACGCTCCACTCCTCCTCACCTTTCTCTCATCTTTCATTTTTTTGATGAGATTCTCGAGATACCAGTTTTCCGATAAAATTCTCGAGATACCATTAGTTTGTACACATGGGATTACTCCTGCTTGGGTCAATCACAATAGGTGCTTTGTAAAAAATGCATATTGATGTTCCGTGCAATGCACGAGCATCTTGCTTGTAATTATATAACGCAAATCACGAGCAGGAAGTGACATTTAGTTTTACACAACCATGTTAACATGCCCACGTAAATCACTAGCTAAAGTGTAATACCATTATACTTATATCCCGATGCAAAAGGTTGAGTACATGTCCGAAGAGCTCAAGCACACATGCACTCTGTCTCTCAGAATCGCACACACACACCAGTTACGTGACGCCCACTTAAGCAGATACGTAAGTTACAATTTGTGCACCCACGGGTACACATGATGGTGCACATTTATTTAAGTCGGAGGGTGAATCCAAAAGGTAGTTGTGTTCATTCCCCTCCCACCGCCTCTTCACTAGTAGCCATGCCCCCCCCCCCCCGAAGGTAACGACATACGCCGTACTCTCGCCGGAGCAGCGCTTTAATTTGGAAATTTTAGTGGTCATGCATGCATACTTTTTGTGCTAGCGCTCCTATATAAGGGTTGACCGGTCATTTCCCGCGGACCTGTGCGGGCGGTGGAAGAGAAGGAGAAGGGAAGCGGGCTATGGAGTAACGTTTTTACCACAATTTCTTAGGAAACAGAGTGCAATAATATGTAGTTTTGCAGACTACTAGTACAACACCTGAAACGGTTCAAAACCAATACTCCCTTGCCAGCTCACGCTTCCCACGTGAAATGGTCAGCATCGCCCTGGAGCATTAGTGCCGCATTAATTCCCGGCCAGAGCGGAGGCGACCTCTCACTGGCACCGGCTTTGAAGCAGTGCGACAGCCGAGAGAGCGCTGCTTCCCGTTGCATGCGACTGCTCCGAGTTGAGGCTAGCCATAGTTTGGATGAGTCTCCATCGTGGGGAGCCACACTAACTGCGATGATATGGATCATTCCATCTATGAAGAACACGTGGGACTGGAACTATGTACCCAGGAGTGGACGCACGAACCTGAGTAATGTTGAGCAGTAAGTGAAGTAGAAAGGAACAAATAGTATGAACATGCATGGCATATAGGCATTTGTCTCTTACTTCATACCACTAAATATTGTAGGTGCAATGCACGGTGATGTTATAGACTACGTGCCTAAGTACTCTACTACTACTATATTAATTGGAGGCACATATTAGCTTTTATATTTGCTTACGTGTATGCCCCGAGACCTTCCAACTAGACGTGTCTTTCTCTCCGGGACGCACTTTGTATCGTTCATACCACTAGTACTACTACGTGTGGTCTCCGACCCAGAAGTGGAAGAAGTAGAGACGCTCTACCACGCTATTCATGTCCCACTCCTTTTGATGACGTGTGGGACATCCAGCACGTGCCGTGTTTGGCACTCCTTCATCGTAAGAGTTGAAACGCTAGCATTCATCAGAAATAAAAAATAAATATAAATCACAAGTGATACTCTACCACATGGTTTCCTTGATCGATATCGGAAAGAATACTTCCGTTCGCCAACATGTGGGATGTCGACGATCCTGGTCCACTTGCCATGCACGCAGAACTCCAAGGGAGAGTCACCCCGATCGTCGCACTGCAGTAATAATGACTAATGAGCCGTCAAATCACAGGCCCAACCTTTCCCACTGTGATGTTGGTCAGACAAAGGAACCATCATGCCTTTGTTGAATTCCACTTATTGAAGAAAACTACTGTACCATTTGTTGCAGTAGTTACTCCAACAAAGGACTGCTAGCTACAGTAGTTACTCCAGCAAAGGACTCCTTTCGTTCATAGGATAGGAATTTTATAGGAATATGAAGATCATTGGAAGTGAGATGATATGCATCTCAATTCCTATAGAGAAAGAGATGCCATTTGATGCATAGATAAGAATTTTTCCATTGAGTCTAGGCTAATGTACTAGTAATTTTCTATAAAAAAGACAGTAGTAACAAGTAGTACTGGTACATGCTCGTACTCAGTCACAAACACACACACTAACTACTACTACTTCTCACATACTGGCCAGACGCCGTCGTTCTCCTTCCCGGCTTTGTCGGCGACACCCCACCATGCTTGGATCTCCGCCGACCTCTCTGCAGCAGCGCTTGCGTCCTCTTCTTTCTTGCGGCAGCGGGCCTCTCTTATCTTGAGTGCTTTCTGTCTTTTCTGCTCCCACTGTGCAGTTTGGCCGCCTCTTGCTCTACCGCCCATTCAGCCTTGGCAGCTTCAAATTCTATCTACATAGGTGTAAGGTCACGAGCGGCGATGAACTCGGCACGACAAGATCCCATCGCTTCCCTACCATTTTGTGTGCGGTCGTGGGCGGTGAGGAACTCGGCGCGACGGGATCTCATCGCTTCCTTACCGGTTAGTGTGCGGCATGGTCGCATGAACGACGCTTGGTGAGAGCTCTGGGTGGAGTGGCCGGACAACCGTATAGTGCTATGGTTTGTCAAGAGCTAGGAAATTTGGATTCCGCTTCAATCCTGGTCATTTATTACCAAGTAAAATTCATTGGCGGTCATCGAACTTGTCTTGATAGCTCACTTTGCTCATTGTCTACGAGATATTGTGATTATACAGTCACTAGTTCAGCATATAGCTCTGTATTTGTCTGGTTGACCAGTCAAATAGTCCGCATGTGCCTCATCAGCTCATGTTCTTTATCTATCTATCTACGAAAGCCTACCTGTCGGTGGAGAAAGAAATAAAACCAAAATTATGCGTATGTGAGGAATCACACCACGGACTCGTCGCTGCAATGCACACTCATCAGCCAAATGAAAATGAAATACTTTGCGTTAAATGCACACATGGATTTTTTATATTATATGTGATGCACACGTTAGCACATAGGCAAGTACCATGTACGCGCGCAGACACTCACGATCACGCAGTCAAACCATTATAATGCATGCACGTAGCCCTCTCAATCAAAGTCCTGCTCATGGCGCAGTGCAAATGGCAAGCCCGTCACCTGCGCGGCTCGGCGGTGCCTGACATTACAGTTTACATGTTTGATGGAGGCCTCCGCGAACGCTTAGCATGTACACCTCGCTCAATAGCAACGGACATACTCGGGAGCGCCTTGCTCATGTATATCGTCCATCACAACGACAATCTATAAAACAGCCTAGCTAGAGAGGGTACTATGGTATGGAGTATGTACTATTGTGAGCGACCGATCGTAGTGCCACTGCACACAAGTGTGTGTCTGGTTGATTCGTCCATTATTCGTAAGTTATGCATGGTTGTGTGGTGTCTAATGGTGGTCGTAGAAGGCTAGCTAGCAACAAGAGCAGTTGCATGGACGCCTGGTTGTAAATACGTATTGCATACGCTTAAAAGGCTTTTCATCCATGAGTTCACATTTTACCACCACGCCAGTGTCTGTCCGCCCTGTCCTACTGAAACCCCTTCCATCGCTAGCGTGCGCTTCCCGCCTAAAATGGTCAGCGTCTCTCGAGAACGTCAATGTCGCATTCACCAGACTTAACTGCATGTGCAGTTGGTGTGTCACTGACATGCGGGCCAAATGCCCGTTGGGCCCACATGTTAGTAACCCAACGCACCTGCAGTTAAGTCACTGAAGCACCGTCCGCATTAACGCCTGACAAACCTACTCCGGCGCCAGCCGTCCATCCGTCTACCGCGGCTCATTGCCATACGCCCGCTATATTAACTTGAGCCCCAGCTCCCAGCCATAGCCAAAGACCCACACTCATTCTCCTCCAGTCCCTTCTTTCTGTCGGCAGCACTCCAACCATGGCCTCGTGGCACTTCAAAGCTCTCTTGGACGTACCGTCGTAGGAGCAGACAAAGGACATTGGCGGGTCCGCTCTGGGCCCGCTCCAAAGCTCTCTTCGACGTATCATCGCAGGAGCAAACGAAGGACATCGCCAGCTCCCCCCCGGCCGCCCTCCTCCATCACGACCACGAAGCCAACGCTCGTGCGCACGCGCAATCGGCAGTGAGGAAGGGTAGTACACGGTAGGTCAATGCTGCTCTGGTCCCAGGAAGGCCACCGCTACTCCCCTCAGTCGACGCCAAGCTTGGTGGGTTAAACCTCGGCGGCTGATTAGCCGCTTGACGACGACATGGAGGTGGAAATCTTCAGAACCTTGTGCTCCAGAGGAGGAGGTTATCGAGGCAGATGAGGAGGAGGCAAAGGCAATGGCTGGCTTTCTTGGGTTCATGGCCGGACATGGTGGTCGGGTGCCGGCGGTCGTTTAGATTAGGTTTATAGTAGGTTTTAGTACGGTTTCTGCCAAATATGTAATGAATTTCATCCAGCTTGTACGAAAAGTTTTCTAAATGTAATGAATTTCATCCGGTTAATTCGAAATTTGCTTTGGTTGCATGAATTTCGTCCGGTTAGTTCATATAGTTGTTGAGAGGTATGCGGGTAGCATCGGATGGCACCCATCAGTGTCCTCGGACAGATGCCTGTGTAAATTTGTGGGCCAACGCTGGAGATGCCCTAACTATCATGCTATAATCGCTAACAATGCTCCATTATTTGGCAGGGAACAATTATCCCTCGATCAAAATTAGATCCGCCGTGTTTTGCAGTCCTCCCATGTAAGAGTGTAAACTCTTGCTTATTACATAAAAATAGAGCAAGTGCACGGCACTGTAGCACGTCATATCACTCAAACTAGCCCGCCTAACGCGCGGGAAAGCACCGCCCTCGTCATTTTGTTCTGGATTTCTCAATCGATCGCACGAAAATTTTACGCTTTGCAAGTTCAAAAGGAAAAGGCGGCATACTTACGACTCATACGCGTCGCACCCCGGACAGTCCGGCTCACACGCTGCTCACCAGAGGGGACACGCGTTTTCTTGCAATTTCACTGGCATGTGGGACTACAATTGAAGAAACAGTCGATAGCCAAAATCTAATCGTTCGGCGGGCTTCGGCTGAGAAGATAAGAGACGAGAGATGGAGAAGAGATCGCCCGCCCGCGGCGCATGGACTCCAAGAAATATATGGTGATAATGTGAGGTGGGCCATGCGGGAGTCTGGACTGCTTCCAAGCCTGCTTCTGAATGCCCTGGCCTACTGAAACCCCTTCCATCGCTAGCTCGCGCTTCCCGCCTGAAACGGTCACCGTCTGTCCAGAACGCCAATGCCGCATTCACCAGACTTAACTACAGGTGCAGTTGGTGTGTCACTGACATGCGGGCCAAATGCCCGTTGGGCCCACATGTCAGTAACCCAACACTCCTGCAGTTAAGTCACTGAAGCAGAGTCTGCATTCATGCCTGACGAACCTACTCCGGCGCCAGCCATCCATCCGTCTGCCGCTGCTCATTGCCATTCGCCCGCTATATTAACTTGAGACCCAGCTCCCAGCCATAGCCAAAGACCCACACTCATTCTCCTCCGGTCCCTTCCTTCGGTCGGTACCACTCCGACCATGGCCTCCTAGCACTCCAAAGCTCTCTTGGATGTACTATCACAGGAGAATATGAAGGACATTGGCGGCTCCGCTCCGGGTGCGCTCCAAAGCTCTCTTCGACATACTGTCGCAGGAGCAGACGAAGGTGATCACGGGCTCCACCCTGGCCGCCCTCCGCCGCCACAACCACGAAGCTGGCAGCGCGGAAGAGTAGTACATGATAGGTCAATGCCGCTCTGGTCCCAGGAAGGCGACTGCTACTCCACTCAGTCGATGCCAGGCTTGGTGGGATAAACCTCAGCGGCAGATTAGCCGCCTGACGACCAGATGGAGGCGGAAATCTTCAGAACCTTGTGCTTCAGAGGAGGAGGTTATCGAGGCGCATGAGGAGGAGGCAAAGGCAATGGCCGGCTTTGTCGGGTTCATGCCCGGACATGGTGGCCGGGCGCCGACGATCATTTAGATTAGGTTTACAGTAGGTTTTAGTATGGTTTGTGCGAAATATGTAATGAATTTCGTCCAGTTTGTAGGAAAAGTTTTTGAAATTTAATGAATTTCATCTAGTTAATTTGAAATTTGCTTTGGTTGCATGAATTTTATCCGGTTAGTTCATATAGTTGTCGAAAGGTATGCAGGCAACATCAGATGGCATCCATCAGTGTCCTCGGACAGATGCCAGTGTAAATTTGTGGTCCAGCGCTAGAGATGCCATAACTATCATGCCATAATCGCTAGCAATGCTCCATTATTTGGCAGGGAACAGTTACCCCTAGATCAAAATTAGATCCGCCGTGTCTTGCACTCCTCCTATGTAAGAGTGTAAACTCTTGCTTACATAAAAATGGAGAAAGTGGACGACACTGTAGCACGTCATATCACTCAAACTAGCCAGCCTAACGCGTGGGAAAGCACCACGCTCATCATTTTGTTCTGGATTTCTATCGATCGATCACACGGGAATGTTACGCTTTGCAAGTTCAAAAGGAAAAGGCGGCACACTTACGACTCGTACGCATCGCACCCCTGACAGTCCTGCTCGCACGCTGCTCACCAGAGGGGACACACGTTGTCTTGCAATTTCACTGACATGTGGGACTGCAATTGAATAAACCGTCGATAGCCGAAATCTAATCGCTCAGCGGGCATCAACTGAGAAGAGAGAGATGGGGGAGGGAGAAGAGATCGCCCGCCCGCGGCGCATGGACTCCAAGAAATATATGGTGATAATGTGAGGTGGGCCATGCCGGAGTCTGGTCTGCTTCCAAGCCTGCTTCTGACCGCCCTGGCCCACCAGAAACCCCCCCACCTCCACACGCGTGCTCCCCCTCAAACACCAGCTGCCTGCATTCATAGCAAGTAGTACCAGTAAAATACTGGGCTATAAGCTCGCTTATGTGGAGGAGAGAGAGGCATTGACAAAGTCAAGGAGTGGGCTCTACAAGAGCCCGTCTGTAGACGTGCTCCTAGGTATAAAAAAACTAATTCTAAAAAAAGAGGCATACAAAAACAATTGTGTCTGAAAATAGAAAGGTAAAACCCATTTGTGAGGAAATAGATAGAGAGAAAGTGAGAAAAAGTTGTAACCTTATAGCCAACCTTATAGTCAACACTCTGGTAGTACTACATGAGGAAGGATGGAGTGGTGTACATGCCAAGTTCACTGGGCTTCTGTGTTTCACACTCCTCCGTCGTAACAGTGGAGACAATAGCTTTCATCAAAAATAAACAATGAATACTCGTTGCTCGTCCTCTATATTAGAAAGAATACTTTTATTCACCGACATGTGGGGCGTCGACCATCTTGGTCCACCCGCCATGCACAAAATTATCCTGGTCCACCCCGGTCCTAGCGCAAGCCCAACCTTTCCCACTGTAAGTTGGTCGGACGAAGGAACCATCATGACTTCATTGAATTTCGCTTCTTCGAGAAATCTTACTGTACCCGCAATACTGCTACCACACGCAAAGACTGGACGACACTATACCACGTCATATCACTGAAACCCACAAGGCCAAACTAGCTCGCCAAGGTCATCTATTTTGAACGGAGGGAGTACATCTCTGTACTGCTATGATTTTGTGTTGTACGTCTCTATACTTTTTGCTACGATTTTCCTACCCTATGAACCAAAAGAGGCCTGAATGTATCCGTATCGACTATTGTCTAATCGATCGCTAAGCCTACAATTTTAGGAGCTTGGGCTATTGGCCGATCGACGGTGGATAAGTATAAGTGTACCACGAGCTCATCAGCCCCAATGTTTCCCTTTGGTGAGTGTTATGCAAGTACCGTAGCTCACATAGTAGCTAGCCTACTAACACCAAGAATCATCAAACAAGCCCTGCTGATATGATAAACAGTTCAAACTTACATCTAAGCATGCCATATATTACATCAAAAGCTGGTGAGGATACATCTGTTTCCATAACTCGGAGAGGGTTCACATGATTCACTATCAAACAAAAGTAGTAAGTACCGCCCACACAAGACAGTGCAGTAGCCCTAAGATGGTTTGATAACACGCATCGTTCTGGTAATTAAACACAGGGTAATGCAAACTACCCTTAAGGATTAGCGCGACCAACTATTTCTTGTCATCGATCTCTCGGGCAATGACCATAGCACGAACAGCTGCATGGGAATCGATCTTTGGGGTGATGTCCACAGGACTGACCACGACATCGGAATCGAACTCTTGGGCGATGTCCATAGGATGGACAGAGGCATCGGAATCAGACGGACCGCGACATCGAAAACGATCTCTGGGGCGTTGTCCACAGGACGGGCCATGACATCGGCATCAAGGACATCCACCGGCACCTGCGCAACGCTAACATATTAGCAAGCACATTGCAAATAATAAAAAACCACAACTATGGTAAGCTATTATTTTTTACCTTGTGCAGCTCACCGGGGGATCCCATCCCTTCGGGGGCCATCTCCTCATCCTCGATGGGGGCCATCACCTTGCCTGGGGAATACTGCTTTTGAACGGCGACTATCTCCTCAAGCTTGGCCTCGAGCCTCACATAGGTGGCATTTAGAGTTTTTGGGGTAGGCACGGTGGGGCCCTTGCTATTCTTCCAACTTTCTTTGAGGAGTTCTTCCGCCAACGTCGTCAACTCTTTGGCCAGTGCTTGTTTCTTGGAATTCTTCGTCTCCATGGGTTGGCCCACCAACATGGTCAACTCATTGGTCGGTGGTCGCTTCCTGGAGATCGTTGTCTCCAGTGGGTTGTCCGCCGGCAACTCTTTGCCCAGTGCTCCAGGATCCATCAATGAACTGACAAAAAAAGCAAACGAAAGTAAACCAGAATCACAATGAAAATGGGAAAAGAATATGCTGGAAGAATCGGTCGATGCTTCACAAAAAGAAGTTTCTTGGAATGAAATTATAGCAGCATCACTGATTCGCCCACCTTTCCTTCGTCGGTACAGAAGAAAAATGGCAGAAGTGAGTAGCCTGGAGTGATGTTTTCTTCAAGGAAGGGGAGAAAGGGCTTCAATGAGCGTTCCAGTGAAATGATGGTTGCTTCGTCCAGTCCAACTTCGAGGCTACTTTACCACTGTTGGTAAAGGTGCGGGTTTTGTGATATGACGGGTCATGACGGCCACACCGAGGTGACCGGTGAGTCTCGACTGTAGCACCTTGCTGTGATTTTGTGGATGGGACGCGCACCCGGATGCTTTGATGTCCCACATGTAGATAGAGAGGCTAGTCATATAGGAGTGCTCAATATTGTGAACCGCGACCAAGGTGGGGGAGGAAAATGAGAGAAATACATAATTAATGCATGAGTTTAGTTAGGGTAGTTTTGTAAAGTACGAGATACATTCCTCCAATCACAAAATGCCTTGGTTGATGAGATTTGAGATTTGAGCCATGTAAACCTGAAGGGAGGGAGTACTGCACGCGGTGTAGTCTAGGCACTAGTTGAAATCTCCAGAAAGGCAAATACTCCATTCTTGTTTATAGGGCTATACTAGCAAGTACTAGTACTTCAATAGTGGGCTCAATTAGCAATTTTGTCTCATGCAAGAGACTGGCTATATGCGTGCTCCAAGGCACCGCACCACGCCCCACCCCTACACAAAGACTGCCACACGAGCATTCACAACTGCCACATTCGCATTGCGCTTGGCTCTTCACCTCTTCGAGAAGACGAACAATGATGCAAGAGACTGGCTATATGCGAAGGCTTCTCCTAATCCTGCCAGCCACCACGCTCATGCACGAGGGAGGGACGCAGCTTCATTGACTTACTGCTCCTGCCTTTGTGTCCATGACAGGTGGGCCCAACAGGTGGGTGGCCCACCTATCATGTAGCCAAAGACAGGTGTTGTTAAGGCACCGGAGCTCACTCCGCGAGGGAGAGGGCATTGTAGTAATCAAACATCTCGGTCTTGTACGAGTTGACGTGACACATCAAAGAACTTCACTCGATATATTTCAATAATTTGTGTTTATGCATTAATTACTCCATCCGTTCCTAAATATAAGTCTTTTTAGACATTTCAAATGGACTATACCATAAGGATGTACGTAGACATAACTTAGAGTGTGGATTCACTCATTTTGCTTCGTATGTAGTCACTTGTTGCAATCTCTAAAAAGACTTATATTTAGAAATAGAGGGAGTACAATGCATGCATGCATGTCGTGACTTTCCTTTTGATACTTGCATGTGTTGATTTGATGCACATTGCCAAGTTTTGACTATAAATTTAACTAACCAAATGTTCATGCATGTCACAAAAAATTACGGGGCTGTTTGGATTGTGACTATGTTTGTCTTATGTTGCCACATTATTTTTGCCACACTTGCCACACTTGCCTAACTTGAGTTGCTCAAATTGTTAGACACATTTTGGCTTGCCTAAGGGAATCTTGCCACACTTTTTTTGTCTATGACATGTGGGGTTCACTGCTAATGAAAAAAAATCTTGTCTTAGGTGTGGGTAATAAAAAAGACCTATATTTAGGAACAGAGGGAGTAGAAAATATAAATAATAATGCATGTTGGGGAAGCCCACGTTTCCGATAATTTTAGAAGTGGGCTTGTTCACAATTTCTATGAGGGAGTGGTTGTTCATTTAATGAGGGACTTGTACCAGACTTGAACGATACAAAGTGCGACCTGGCACACCGTAACACCACTTGGAATAAGCGGGTAGCTATCTCAAAAACCAATCAGCAACTAAAAAAAGGGCGACCTGGCATGTACACAATTTTAAACGACTTTTTTGATGGAGTGAAAAAGGAAAACTACCCCACTACGTATATATAGGCCGGAGCCTCCACGCTTGCTTGCTAGGGTTGTTCAATTCACACACTCTCATCCTCTCCAGATCTAAACAAGATAGTGGTGGTAACACTGTCTTTCTCCCTTCAAAAATACTGTCTTTCTATCCTCACCGCTGGTTTCAGATCCGGACGTATCCCCCTCCGTCGGTGAAGTGGAGGAGGGGAAGCGTTTAGGCCGTCGTCGACAGCAAGGGAGAAGACCCCCTGCCGGCCGCACCGTTATCTCTGTCCGAGCGCCGGCACAGGAGGTCCTCCGATCCCTTCGTCGTTGCGCTAGTGTGGGTAGATCCAGCCTCCCGCCGCCCACCTATCCACATCCCGACGACCTTTAGGTATATCTTCCTTCGAAACCGCCTTAGCTCTACTTCCCCAGCTCGCTACATCGTTGCATGTGCATCATTTTCTACCTCTCAGCCCCTCTTGATCAGATGGTCCAACGTCACATATATTTTATTGTTAGAGGTAAAGCTACTTCATGGAGTCGAATCTTGTACTTGGTTCAAACAAGAAAAAAGTGGGGGTGGGGGAATTTAGTATGTACATCGTACTTGGTACAAACAGTAAGGAAAGGGGGTGAAAGTAGTACAGACTGGTCATCCAACCGGTCTCTTGGTCAAAAATGGAAATATAGGGGTAACGTTGTACACAGTGGTATGACCAGGACTAGATTTTCTATCCAAACATAGGAGTAGGTGGGTAGAGCGAACAAAAATGGGACCAACCCAGATATGTTTCTTGGATGTTTGTTTCTCGGGGCAACAAACTATGAATCACCACTTTATGCCCCTGTTTAGGTACATGGTGCTTGAATGCTGGTGCACCCACTGTCCCATGCCCTTATATCAAATATTTAGCTGTTCTTAATCTAATACCCCTAGTAAAATGAAGCCATGCTACTGTTATAAGAAATGACAAGTTTAACCAAATGTTTTTGCCTGTAATTGTTTGAGACTCTGACTGTTTCCTCTGTAGCTTTTTGTGCAAAGAGGGATATCCATTTCACCTGGTTGCTGTTGTGACCTTTTGGTGCACTGCACAAAACACTTCTTAAAAGAAGTGACTTTTGTGTTGTTTAACTTGAATGTTAGAATGGAACAGTTGGTTCATTTCGGTGGAACTACATAAAGGGAGATCTGTGTTCCAATCCTCCTCATCCATATTGGCACCATAACCTTCCTTTAGGTAAGAATGATATTTAATGCATGTGTTCATCTCTATTTTGCGACTGTCATGAGAAAATAATACTATTTTTTACTAGTACACTTGTACCCCCTCACTGACAAAACCAATTTTGAAATAGAAGGCCAATCATGTACTTGGTTCACCAACTGTGAGGAGAAAGAGAAATAGAGCATGAAGAGCAAGAAGAAGAAGAATAAACAGTGCCAAGGTGATCTTGCTGAAGCCATAGGCCTCAGTCGAAGCCATTCAAGGGCTCCGACAATGCCTACCTGACATGTGAGACGATCCTCTAGGGAGCCCTTCCACTTCTGTTGTCTCTCCTGCAAGGTCACTTAATTAATTAGGAGTACTTAAGTACCACTAATTTATTGCTGCCTAATTTTCCTGTCGGAGTTAAACAAATCTTTAGTAGCACCCTATGTTCAATCATGTACGTGTGTATGTTTGTCTATGGAGGTTAATCATGTGGTGGAGCAAGGAGGGAATATTATTAGTGTCATGACTTAATAGTGCTATTGTTTGCATGTCAATTTATTGCCATTGGTTCAATGATGCAGTGTTTTGCGTATTGTCCATCATGAATTTGATGCTACTGTTAGAATAATATGCTAATGTCTTACTATACTTTCTCACTAAGCTAATGAAGGTTTCACCTTGTTCCTACTTGTGCAAACAGGGATCATGTTGTGCCAATTATACATTTTAGTGGAACTACACAAGACAATACAATGAACTGTAACCCAGCCAGTGCTTTAACTCTGCTGGAAGTTCTTGATAATCTTACGATGTAATCTCAGCACTGGTAAACAAGAGTGATTTCAACCATAAATTTGAAGTGCACAAAAATATATACTATTGAGTGATTCCAGTGAGTGCTTTATCATCTTTTATGGGACTACATGATTACCCTTTTTTCCTCAGGTTGGTATGGGCCTAAGGACTTCATCCATAATATTTTGCTGTCATCTCTATTTGTATCGTGCTACTATCATGAGAAACTCCTTTATCTTTGCACGTTAAAGTTTTGCAACCTATGATACATGGCAATGCTTTGAGTGTTGAGCTAATTGGCACTGATTAAATAAACTAATACCTCTCTTTAAGCAAGACTACAATGTAGATAACTTTACCCATTAAGATAATGAGGGTGCTTCTATTTGTTAGTGTATGTTTCATCAACTAGTCCCACTATTACGGTAATCACACTCTCTCAATATATGTGCCAACAGGGATGCTCGATTTTTGTGGAACTGCACAAAAACTTTGGGTGCTTCATTGCCTCGACAACTTTTGTCCTTCCCTGTCAGTCGCTAATCTGGGCTTGCTTCCTTCCTTTGCTGTCAGTCGCTTCGCTTATCTTGGCTTCCAGTCAAAAGAAATAGTAATTGATATGCTAACTCACACATGTTGATACTGGTCTTTATCCTGATTATTGTGCTTGTCATATGTATTGGTAATTTGGTATTGTGCTACTATTTACTGATATTATAAAGGTGTAACTTGGAGCCTGAACTCGCAGGAAAATCATTACATTGGGTGATTTTAGTAGAACTGCAAAAAAAGATCAGATGGACGGATACTTATGCTGCTGCTATGTACTCCAAAGTTCACTCAGACAAGCATCGATGTTGGCAAGAAGAAGTGCCTATATTCATTTGAGTATCAACCAGGTCAACTAGTTGTCAAACTCCAAGTATTAGGAGAGTGAACGCCAAAAATATTGCTTGGTGCATAGCCCAGAAAAACAAAGTCCAGTCTTTGGTCCCAACTTGTGCCTTTTGGTTATCGGCAGATATGGTAGTGAACTGTATGGCATGGAGTCTAAAGATTCCAGACAAGTTGGTTGACATGTATATTCTTCTGGCACTTAATCAGTCTGCGTGCCAGGGATGCTCCATTTCAGTTGAACTGCACAAAAAATTTGGGTGGTTCATTTTCTCAGCCGCCTCCTTTCTTGTCTGCAATGTAGAATTTTGGCGAGCTAGAGGACCAAGATGAGCCAGTAAACTAGTGTGATGAAAGTAGTGGCCAAGTTTCTCAAACCTCCCTTGGCACGAGGCCACTATTTGAGGATAAACCTACAAGCAAAGTTCAGATTGTCTGTGCTGCCTCTTATGTACTCGAAAGTTTACTCGTACAAGCATTAATTTTAGCAAGGAGTACCTCCGACTAAACACCATTTACCAGTCGGTACCCTAGGTAATTAAAGTTCGTCCATGGATGATATTGGCTGTGATCTCAATCATTGGGATGCATAAACATACTAAACATGTGTATATCTAAATATTTTTTATGAATTATCTATGAATATTGTCGTGTGATCTATCAATCATTTGGATACATAGACATGCTGAACATGTGTATATATGAATCTTTTGAGTTGTTGATTGTGAATGTTGGCTATGAATACGAATGTATCCTGTGAACCTGAGTTTGATATGAATGTTTACCTTTTCTGTTGTACTTGTGTGTGAACTTTTTAGTATGCCTACTGTGGGTTATGTGACGTGTGGGTGTCAACGGCACACCTTCTTCCGAACAAGAATTGCACCTCCTTTGTTAGGGTAGCAACGGCGCATCAGCTCTTTTTAATCTTTTTGCTCTGTTTTCGCCCCTCCCCCGCTCAACCCCTACCGTAATGTTTTCGGCCTCAAAACAAACATAGTATTGCGTTGTTTTTGGGGCTTGATGAAAAATCGAGTGCTGGTTTCTGTAGGTTGGCCCGCCCAGCAAATGGGCTGCTGGTCCACTACGGACTGGGAGGCTAAAAATACAAGTTGTACGGTGCAGAGGCAAGTAAAAAACGCGATCAAGAGCCATCCACTAAAGAAAAAAAATCGCTCCTGATGTGCTTCTTCAGTCGCGCCACCGGCCCCCTCTTTAATCCAGTTCACTTGGGGATCTAGCTGGTATCATTTTTTTCCAGAGGGCGAACAAGTATCAGCTAGGACTCAGTTTTGTTTTTTAACATGCGTAGCCCACGACATACAGAGACAGTGGTTTCAACTTATTTTTTGAGGTCCATACCGGCCTATAGGCTTTTTCTTAAAGACTGGCAGCCTAACGTATTTTTTTAATAAAACGCAGATCTCTATTCTATTTATCTATATACAAGAATAACAATGCTGTGTCCAATTTATGTTTCCCTTCTAACCACACTATATATATTTATATTATTATTATTATCGTCTATTTTATAGAGACTTATATATACATTCTAAAAACATCCCACGTGTTATTAACTTATAAAAGTAAATGTTTGACAGAAGTTGGCAAGGAAAATCCTGGTTGTTTTTGACTCACAGGCAAGGAAAATCCTAATGATTGCATACAAAACCGCGCAAACATTTGAAGGACCAATGTAATAATAACACGCTCATTTTTATTTTGAGCAATAACTCGCTACTTTGTTAATTTTATATATAGAAAATATGTCTCTCCGGTTTATTTTTTGATATTAATTGCTCCTTCTAACCTAACATTATATAAAGAATGAGCCCAGCTAATTCATGTATTTCAAGAAAGTGCAAATGGGCTGGGATTTCTTAGAAAATATAAATGGGTCGCATTGACGCGAAATTATTTGTTCACCCAGCCCAGCAAATAGACTGTACATTCTAGAAAACATGGGTTAAACATATGCGACATTTTTGCAGGCTGACATGTCGGCCAATAGGTCAAAGCCTACGCAAGGCGTTGTCAACTTGGTCAACAAATGATTATAACATGCACAGCCATTGGATTTATATCCAATGGCCAGCATGCACCTTCAATCTCTCATCTTCTTCCTCCACCATCGCCGGGACCGCCTAGTCCGGCCTCCAGCGGCTAGCGGCTCTAGATAGCACGGATGGCTCCACACATCCACCGCTCCACACCTCCTATTATTTTCCACCGACTGCAGCCCCACGCCGCACCAGAACCAGTTATAACCCTTCTCCTCCTTTCAATCTGCGACTCCACTGCCGCATCTTCCCATCACCGAGTCGTTCCCATCCGGGGCCTCGCCGTCGTCGACTGCCTCGCTGCGCTTGGTGCAGCATGGTCAACAAACGAGAGTCATCGGAAGAGAACTGTACAAGGAGAGCCTGACGGCTGGGACCCACGAGGTCCATGGTCGCACGCAAGGAAAGTTCCTCCTTATTAAGCTGAAAAAAATGTTTCCTCCCCCTGACAGCTGGGACCCACTGGCTCTATCTTCGCACGGAAAGAAGTGTCTCCTTGTTATGTGCAAAAAATTATTCCTCGCGTTGACAGCTGGGACCCGTCAGATTTGGTGGCTAACTTGTGGGCCTACTAAGCGGACATGTACGCAGAGCTTTGTTAACTTAATCAACAAATGATTCTAGCAGCTGGACCATTGGATGTTAATCCAACAGTCGTGCTCCTTCTTCAACCTCTGTTCTTGTTCCTGTCTCCTGTGGGAGGCACCACGGCAGTGCTGCCGCGCACCCGAACCAGTCCAGTTTCCCACTCCTCTCCACCAGCGAATCCACTGCCGTGTCTTCCCCATCTTCGGTCGTTCCAGTTTGGGGCCTCGCTGTCATCCACCAGCCTTGGTGCGCTTGGCACGGTGTGGTCAACATGGTCAACAAGCGAGAGTCGTCGGAAGATGACTGTACGTGAGAGGCTGATAGTGGGGAGGCACCACGCCCATGCACACATGCATGCAACTACATCCTTTTTACCCTGAAAATAATCTTTTCTCCCCCTGACTGCTGGGACCCACCAGCTACATCTTTGCACACAAGGAAGTGTGTCCATATTATGGGCAAAGAAAATGATTCACCCCCTGACTGCTAGGACCCACCAGCTACATCTTCGCATGCAAGGAAGTGCCTGACAGTTGGGACCCACCTGGTCGAAGCGTACGTAGCGTTGTCATTCTGGTCGCGAACGTGTATGTACATACTGGCCGATATAAAGGCACACACGTGTCATAGTAGAGGTGCGCACATGTCGTAGTAGAGGCACACACGTAGCATGTACACGTACACATAGTGGCCAGGGTGCATGAAAGAAAATATGGCCACATACGTACATATGGGCGGGGTCTCGAATGCCTACTCACGCATATGTATGGCCAGGGCTCATGTACATGGCTATGTTAGAATGGAGAAACTGCGTCGTTGTCGTGTTCATGGGGAGGCAACAGAATGCGTCATGTTCATCGGGAGGCAATGGAACACGTCATGTTCATCGGGAGCCAACCGGCCTAGATAGAACAGCCGATGGAAACGACGCCTGGCGTACCGCAGAACGGAGGAAACGGCCTTGTGTTCGACCGGACATGGTCGAAACGTGATCCTGTTCATCAAGAGGGGTCTGGCGTACCGCAAAACGGAGGAAACGGACTTCTGTTGGACCTCCTACGGTCGAAACGGGGTCCTGTTGATCGGGAGGGGTGTGGCGTATCGCAAAACTGAGGAAACGGACTTGTGTTGGAGCGCTACAGTAGAAATAGGGGTCCTGTTCATCGGGAAGGGTGTGGCGTACCGCAAAACGGGACTCCATGTGATACTGTTCATCTCCACCGCCGACCTCCTCCAGCCTCCCCGGGCTACTGTTCATCCACCATCGATCTCCTCCAGCCTCCACTTGTGACTGTTCATCCACGGGCTCCTGTTCATCCAGCCTCCGCCGTGCGCTCCTCTACCGGGTACTGTTCAACCATCCCTCTCCACGGGGTCCCATTCAACCACCCCTCCACGGGCTACTGTGCATCCACCCCTCCACCGGCTACTGTTTAACCAGCCCTCCACAGGGTCATCCTGTTCATCCATCCCTCCATGGGGTCCCTTTCATCCACACCCAACCAGATCAACCGAGGTACTGTTCATCCAGAGGAAACACCACGGGGTCCTGTTCATCCACCCCCACTGGGAACTGTTCATCCACCCCCCCCCCCCGACAACATGCACTGTTCATCAAGGGAAGGAGGCAGCAGGGTTCGATCAGCTTCAATTAGCAGCAGTAGCGAAGGAATCACTTGGGTTCAGTTAACAGCAAGGGATCGATTGCTCGGGTTCAGTAATGTAGCTAGCACAATCGTTCGGTTTCAGTTAGAGCCCAACTCCTCACACACACGCATGTACGTGTATGAGAGAAACGCACATCGCTCGACCCCCGACCACTCACCGTAACCGGGAACTCTCCAAAATTTTCCTCGCCCTCACTTCTACCACGGTTTTTTCCATCATGGACGGCCCAAAGAATTTCATGCAGCTGCGTCTCCGGCTCGCCCAGGACGAAAAGCCCATTTTCTGTCATGATTTTTTTCATAGAAGTAGGAGCCCACCACATCTATGATGATACTGGGTTTTGTCACAATTATCGTCATTGAAGTGTCATAAGCATGATAGAAAAAAATTCTCTCGGCCCAAAATGTCAGGGATGTGTCTTTTTTTGTAATGGCTTCATCATGCTAAACATTTCACTCATGTTTGGCTCAGGCCGCTGGAAGATACTCTGCAGCTCATGCTCATAAGGAGGACAACCTGGCTCATAGAGATCACCAGGAGTGGGCAGGGAGGTAAGCTCAATGATGTCTTGAGCTTTGACTTCATGATGCACGTCGCCTGTCATCCACTCAAGGACCCAAGTCTTCGCATCCCTGTTGTAGCCTCGGAAGTGTAATGTGGCATAGAACTGCAGAAGAAGCTCTTCATTCTAGTGTTCTTTGTCAGTGACAAATGAAAGAAGTCCCACTCCACGAAAGTAGTCAAGAGCCTGTTCAAGGCATGGCAGCCAAGTAATGGCTTTGCAGTCAAGACGCTGATGAGGAAAAATCATGTCTTGGTTGTACAGTATGCAAGAGAAGTAACTGCATTCCTGATGGCTCCAGAACCTACCTGAGGTGATCTTTGGCTCCTTGTAGGGGTTCTTGGCGCTGTTGAAGAATGCGTTGTGCTCTTTGAAGCTTAGCACACTGAAAGAGCCGTGAGTTGTTGCTGCACTGGGAAGCCTTGGCAGCCTAGGCTTTGGCTTCTGCGTGTGAGGCCTCTGCTCCACATGATAGTCATATTGAGGACCAGGAGCAGTGGGTGGAATCATAATGGGCCACCTCACAGTAACAATCTCACCACAATTGTAAGCCTGTTCGATGGTATGAGGCACTAGAGGAACGGCTACATCAAAAGTGGTTGGTTGCATAATAGCTTCTGGGACAGCATTAGCTTCAGGGTCCACATTGTCTTCAGCCATCACCTCGTCATTGGCTTCAGCAATGACAGTGGTGGCAGCCGTCCGAGCTTCAACTTCAGTTGTAGGGGGAATAGCTTCACGATTTCTTCTTGAACTCCATTGTCTTATGCAGCCAGAATGTCTTCAGCCGCTTTGGCTTCAGATTCTTGAGCAGCCGCAGAAGGGATGGCATCAGGAAACACTTGCTATGCTACTGAGCTTTGTTGTTGCACATCCTCTTCTGGAATCCTGGACATGGAGGCCTGGGGCCTAGGACCTTTAAGAAGCCTTTTGAAGGAGGGCGACACCTGAGGTGAAGGGACTATAAAATCCATGTCTTCGGGACTTTCTTGAGTATGCTCAAGCACCGGAGTGGTGACTTGAGCTGTTGGAGTGTGCGGGATAGCTTCATGTAGAGGTGAGTTGGCGTGGTGCTCTTGAGTGATTGGCGTCAAGGGACATGGTCTCAAGGGACAAACAATACTGACCAACTCACTTCTCGTGGAGCTGGTGACGATACCACTGTATTGGGATCGATCTGAGGAAGGACTTCATCATCTTCAACATGGTCCTCATGACCACTGTCTTCAGCTTCGTGGAGTCGCCAGCTGGAATCTCTTCAGTCACTTGAGCCTCTATGGGAGCATGCTCATGTATAATGAGATGACGCTCACGGTTGGTGGAGGCAGGGAGAGCAACAAAAATGGGTTCGACATTCAGCGGTTCTTGGGCAGAAACACGCTCTTTGCGTGAAGACTTTGTCTTCCGCTTCTTGGAGGGAGCAGAGTCAGAGGTGTCTTGATGCTTCCTCTTCTTGGCTTTAGCCTCAGCAAGATTTGTCTTCTTTTGTTCAGAAGCTGCTCAGGGGACCTTTGGCTTCGAGCCAGTCATAATGGTAGGGAAGATTATGCTTAGCCTTTCCTGCATTGGAGCTTCGGATTCAGCTTTAGTCTGCTTCTTCTTCTTCTTGGCAACAAGCTTGGGGTCAATGCCAGGACGCCCAAGATCCTTCCGCTTCACTGCCTCATTGTGAGCCTGAATGCACTTTTCAGCATAATACTTCATGTGCTCATGAGAGCCTTTGGCTTCCTCGCGCTTCTTTTTGAACTGAGCCTTGAGGTAAATAATCATCTGCTTGAACTTTTGCACAATAGCAACACTGAGACTTGCCATGTGCTTCTTGAACTGGGCCTTCTCATATTCAATCTTCTTCTTTAACTCAACAATTTTCTGAGCTATAGCAAGCTCCTTTGCAATGCTGCCTTGAAATGTGACGCTAATGTCAATGGGCAGCTGCAGATCATCAATGGTAATTGTAGGATCTTCAAACCATTCATCAATGAAGTTATTCAGAATACCTGTGTCAAATAGAGGCAGATCTTTGAAGATCTTAGCTTCCTGCTTTCTCTTGATCAACATCTCTAGAGCGTCATCGGCAAGGTCTTCATCGCTAGACAGATCAATAACATTCTTTTCATTTCGCAGAATTCTAGCTGGCGCCAAATCATGCACAGAGATCTTCATGGGCTTCTTGGTCCGCTTGGAGATGCAGGACCGATCTTCAGACTGCACACTGGATTCAGGATGTGCAGTTTTCATAGGCTTCACTCTTGAAGCTTTTGGTGCAGCAGGAGGTTTTGAAGCCTTGGACTTCTTTGTCTTAGGGGACTCGGGAGCATCTTCAAAATCAGCTTCTGCAGCAGATTGTTCCACTGTGGCCCTTTGTCCAAGAATATGGGATAAGGGCCCATTGAAATAATTGAAGGGGCCAATCCTGTTCTGATTGCCTTAACGAATGCCATCCGGCCTTGGAGCTGATGGGCCAGGATTGAAGTCAGTACCCAGTTCCTTCTTGTTCTACACAACTGAAGATCTTGCAAATTGAAGATTCAGCTCAAATAAATCATCATCACAACACCATCGGAGACTTGAGGCATCGGTATTGTCAGGTTGTGGTCCTCTGACCATGCAAGGATAGAATCCTTGTGCAATGGCTTCAGCCTTTGTTCTAGGGTGCAGCTTCTTGTAGACAATATTGGCCCATGGTGGCCTAACTGCATTTTTCTTTGCATACTCAGTGGCAAAGTTGTACAGAAACCATTGTTCAGCCCAGTATCTACGAATCCATTGGACTCGAGTCTTGCGTTCCCCATATGTTTCCTCTAGGTCAGACTTGTATTGCTCATAAATATCTGGTGGCAGGTCTAGAGCAGTATTGCCATGGCACTGCCTGCCCTAAACACCCTTCTTTCCAGACTTGCTTGATGCCATTGGAGTAAGACAAAAAGGCTTCAAGACAGTGTTTGGCTTCAGTCTGTTGGTCAGACAGGAACTGACTTTAGGTGAGTCAATACACTACTAGGGAAAACCCTAGTAGTAGCGCGGGTTTTGAGGCTAGCAGCAGCGCGGGTGGCCGTGCTACTAATAAGGCGCTACAGCTAACTCATAGTAGTAGCGCGTCCCTAACCCGCGCTACTACTGTTGACGATATCAGCAGCGCTTTTTGTGAACGCGCTACTATTAACTAGCTGTAGCGATTTCGCCATCCCTCGCTACTGCTATATCTTTCATCATTTTCCTATTACACCTTTCCCTTTGAGTTCTCCTTTTAGATACTAGATACTAGGTACTGCTAGTAGATATCAAATTCATAAACCATTACTATGTAGTACTCCCTTCGTTCCAAATTACTCGTCGTGGTTTTAGTTCAAACCACGACGAGTAATTTGGAACGAAGGGAGTACTAGATAACAATTTCATGCATAGCCAACATGCATCCTCAAGCGGTACAAGGTCATATCAACGACCATCATCATATGTAGTTCTAGATGATATCGACGACGATCATCATATGTAGTTTTAGATGATATAGCCACACACACACATATGTAGTTCTAGATGATATAGCCACACACACATATGTAGTTCTAGATGCTATAGCCACACACACATATGTAGTTCTAGATGATATCGAAGACAATCATCATCCTCAAGCCTGGGCGGTTGGTGTTCCTGATAGTAATTAGGATGGCCTGTCCAACATGAAGATTCTTGCCATCGAGGAATTTCTTCCACCCAACCGAGTTTAAGTGTAGGCGACCGTCCGTGTCCACGCGGTAAGTACAGGTTGTGACGGAGCCCCTTGAAGTAAGGCGTAGTCCAGCTGAGCCTTCTTCATCAGGATCGATACCATAACTCGCAGATATGCTCTTTGCCAATTTCTGAATAAGAAAAACATATCAATTAATAAATAGCCTCGCAAATAAGTACATATGGATTATCTACACTATTAATATTTTCCTTAGATTCTACACTAATAAGCATGTGATCGAACTCTACACTAAAACATATCATCGACTAGATTCCACACAACATACCATATCATTGGACTATACACTAAGTAATTCACACTATTAATTTGCATTTGTAAGTATAACATACCATATCATGTCGATCAACCATGGTATTTGTCAAGCGGGTCACGAATGGCACCCCGACAAAGTCAGCACGTGGCGGAATTATGTCCCATAGGTTGGACACCTCCTCCTCACTCAGCCTTGTTCTTTGAGCTACGATGGCTTCATGAAGTGGGTCCTCATCATCTTCATCGAGTGGGTCCTCATTATCTTCATCATCTTCGTCATCTTCATCATCTTCCACCAGGTTGAGATAAATGACAGCTAGCTTGGGTCTTTCTGCTCGGAAGTTGAAGTTGATCAACTCACCACCAGTAAGATGCATGCGAGCGACGAAACGGGCCCATCCATCTCCTCCAATCTATGACATATTGCGTCCTTTCTCAACCTCCATAGTGTACGCCCCCAGGAGCCTCAAATGTCACAGTGTCTCCTGTCAGCTTGTTGAATTTCAACCTCACATTGCATGGGACGATCTGTGTAAAATAAGCAAAATGACACAATGCAGTAATGCCAACACTAAAAATAAAATAGTTATTACATTTCATCAAATTTCTTACCGCCGCATGATGAAAACTCGGCTGGAAGTAGATGCCGAACAGCTTGCCAGTTGCAAGGCTGCTGGCGCATCTTGACTTGCACAGTCGACATAGTAGTGGTGGTGGTGGCGCCATTCTTCCTAAAGCAATATGAGCAAAGGATTAACGATCAACTAAATCAAAATGTTCTAAGTGAACTAAATCAACTAGCCTACTAAATCAACTAAATCATATCAACTAAATCAAAATGTTGCATATGAACTAGCCTACTAAATCAACTAAATCAAAATGTTCTAATCAACTAAATCAACTAGCCTACTAAATCAGAATGTTCTAAGTCAACTAAATCAACTAGCCTACTAAATCAACTAAATCATATCAACTAAATCAAAATGTTGCATATGAACTAGCCTACTAAATCAACTAAATCAAAATGTTCTAAGTCAACTAAATCAACTAGCCTACTAAATCAACTAAATCAAAATGTTCTAAGTCAACTAAATCAACTAGCCTAATAAATCAACTAAATCAAAATGTTCTAAATCAACTACATGAACTAGCCTACTAAATCAACTAAATCAAAATGTTCTAAGTCAACTAAATTAACTAAATGAATTAGCCTACTAAATCAACTAAATCAAAATGTTCTAAGTCAACTAAATCAACTAGCCTACTAAATCAACTAAATTATATCAACTAAATCAAAATGTTGCATACGAGCAGGAGGGAGAAGGAGGGGCGACTCGAGGAGGGAGAAGAGAGTAGGATGGAGGAGGAAGGTGGAGCAAGGAGGGGCCGGCCGGCGCGGCTAGTTGAGGGAGGACGGAGGAAGAAGGCGGAGCGAGGAGGGGCCGGCCGGCGCGGCCAGTTGAGGGAGGACGGAGGAGGAAGGCGGAGCAAGGAGGGGCTGGCCATCGGCGAGTGGAGAGGGAGGATGAAGGAGGAGGCCGGTACCGAGTCCAGCAAGGAGGAGGAGGTGATGACGTGCGGTGCAGACGGAGGAGGGGTGATGGGGGTGGACCGGTGCGCGGCGCAGATGGATCGGAGAGGATTGAGTGGCTGTGTGTGTGAGTGGATCGGAATGGAGGAGATGGGGAGATGAATGGCTTAGCAGTAGCGCGTTTTAGGAAAAGACGCTACTGCTAAGCTATCTAGCAGCAACGCCTTTCACAATAAAGCGCTACTGCTATGTGTCAGCATGTAAAAATAGACTTTGTTCAATATATCAAAAATACATTGATCATCAACGATCTTTTTGTGTACAATCTGATTTGTCAATATGAGTCCTCACCGGTTTAGGAACAGGTGAAGACTCATATTGCAGCCACAAATTCTACACATAGAGTTCAATGAAGATCAAGTGCTTGTCAAAGTTTGAGAAGTAACATATTTAAGATGGTAGAAACTCTCTTCACGGAGCGAGGTGTGACTAAATTTTTGTAGGAAACTTAGCAGTAGCGCTTATCTGAGAAATGCGCTGCTACTATGCTACGTAGCAGCAGCGCGCTTCGCTATAACGCGTTGCTACTATAACTAGCCTCGCGGCGGCCTCGTAGGAATTATAGCAGCAGCGCATCTTTGAGAGGACGCGCTACTGCTATATTTGTCTCAGCAATGAGTTTCGTCTGTGTGCTACTGCTAGTTAGCAGCAGTGAGTTATTTTGAAGCGCGCTGCTGATAAGATTCTGTGTATAGGCTTTTCCCTAGTAGTGATATGCCGCTATAAGAACTCTGCTAATGAATGCAGAGTATGAGAACCAAGGGATTCCCCCACGGACATGTACCTGTGACAGCAGTAGAGATGCGAGGGAAGGGGAAGAGGTCACATGCATTCTCAGAAGATTTTGAAGACAAATCAGTTTGAAGACATTGACCTCATAGCGCAAAGACATTCACTTATTTGAAGTGAGTTGGTTCCAGATTTGTATGAATCCATGAATAAGTACATGTGAGGAATCTAACTAGTTTGAGGCATAAGTGAGTATACTTGCAAGTTATCAGATGCAGAAACAGAAGGAGTAGATCTACAAGTGTAGAAACTACTTTTGGAAGATGTTGACAGATTCAACGGATCAAATAGGTGGTAAAAAGTGAGTTCTAATGACCACATGAAGAACTGCTAGACAAGGCGATGTGGATGCTGAGAAGTCCAATCTCCTACGCCCTAACTTGGCGGCGGAGGACACCTACGGCGGCGGCGGAGAAGATGAGGTCCGCAGCCGGCGTGAAGGTGACGCCAGAGCAGTTGCGGCAGCTAAGCGCTTCGACTCCAACGACAACGGAAGCTAGCGGTGGCGCTAGGGTTCGAGGGACATGACAAGGTGAGAGAAGAGATAATGACTGCACGGGCTGGAAGTATTGATAAGGAGGAGGGCGGTGCAGCGCAATTACGCAGATGCCCCTGGCAGTTCACATCTGGATGACACATGGCAGGCATGCAAATCATTGAGAGTTGAGCCATGTTCCCACGAGCGCCTGGATTGTCGGGTGGTCGTTCTGGCTTCTCTAGTTTTCAGGCAAAAGAGATGGAGCATTAAAACTATTTTAAATGTGTGTCTCTGTATCTTTAGCTGAGAAGGACACAGTGAAGACATTTGACACAAGTCAACATAATGCCTATGAAGTGACAGAGATAATTTGAGGGAGTGGCACAAATGGGGTTAGGGTCCGATCACATTCACTTAGTTCAGAAAAATAACAACTTTGAAGACATAGCAATAACTGGATGTTGTAGAGGATAGAACACGCACAAACACACACACACACACACACAATATATATATATATATATATATATATATGGAGAGAGAGAGAGAATAAATAAAATTTAAAGACAAATCAATGTTGAAGACAATCCAAATATGAAGATAATGCAATCTTGACGCAAAATGAAAAATCTTCAAGAAAATGTGGTGGTCGCGTTACCCACCGTATAGGAAATATTAGACCCAAACACAGCGCACAATTATCGTGGCGCTCCAAAGTCAAATTCCACATTAATGCATTCACACTCAGAGGGTAAGTCTTCATTAATTGAGGATATACGTAACTTTATGTTTTGCACATCTAAGTCATCAACATGCATAAGTGTTAGGATGTGTGTCCATTCACTAGACATTTGAAGATTCTAAGATATTTAGCTCACACCGCAGCTTGCAAAACCTTTTCTCATCCAAGGGCTCTGTGAAGTTATCTGCCAATTGCTCTTTAGTGTTGACATGAATGCTATCAATGTCTTCCTTGATGACATGATCTTTGATAAAGTGATGACGAATCTCAATGGGCTTTGTCTTCGAGTGCTGAACTGGATTGTTGGCAATCTTGCTGGCTCTTTCCTTGTCGCAGAAGAGTGCCACATGCTTCAAGTTGATGCCATAGTCCTTGAAAGTTTGCTTCATCCAGAGAAGCTGAGCACCGCAAGATCCAGCAGCAATGTATTCAGATTCAGAAGTGGAGAGAGATAAACAGTTATGCTTCTTTGAATACCAACAGACAAGAGATCATCCAAAAAAGTGACATGTGCCTGACATAGACTAGCGATCAACCTTCTCACTAGCATAATCAACATCTAAGAATCCAACTAGATTAAACGTTGAGCCCTTTGGATACCATAATCCTAGTGTTGGGGTGTGAGCCAAATATCGAATAATTTGCTTCACGGCAAGGTGATGCGATTCCTTTGGTGCCGCTTGGAATAAGGCATACATGCTAACCATAATATCTGGCATAGATGCACATAAGTACAATAAAGAACCAATCATGGAGTAGTATACCTTTTGATTGAACTCTTTACCATTGACGTCATGGCCTAAATGGATTTTGGTTGGCATTGGCGTCATGAACCCTTTGCAGTCTTGCATTCCAAACTTCTTCAGGCGTTCTTTGAGGTATTTCCCTTGTGATATGAAGATGCCCTTTCTCGGTTGACTGATTTGAACCATCATGGACATCTGATATTGCTCTTGCATCATGCGTCCAAACTCATCACTATATTTCTTATTAGTGCAGCCGAAGATAATGTCATCCACATATATTTGGCACACAAACAGTTCACCACCATATGTCTTAGTGAAGAGAGTGGGATCTAGAGAACCAAGTTTTAAGCTTTTGCTCTTTAGGAAGTCTTTGAATGTGTCATACCAAGCACGAGGTGCTTGTTTGAGGCCATATAGTGCCTTGTTGAGCTTGTATACCATATCAGGATGTTTTGGATCTTCAAAAGTAGGTGGTTGAGCAACATACACTTATTTGATTTTTCCATTGAGGAAGTCACTCTTTACATCCATTTGGTAGAGAAGAATGTTGTTGTGGTTGGCATAGGCTAGCAGTATACGAATGGCCTCAAGCCTACCCACAGGAGCAAATGTTTCATTGAAGTCAATTCCTTCCACTTTTGTGTAACCTTGAGCAATGAGGCGAGCTTTGTTTCTGACAACTTGTCCATTTTCGTCTTGCTTGTTTCAATAGATCCATTTGGTGCCAATGATAATTTTCTTGCGAGGATCAGGACGTTTGACAAGCTCACAGTCATTGTTTATCTCATACCGTTGAAGCTCTTCTTGCATAGCTTTAACCCATTTAGGTTCCCTGAAGGCTTCATCAACTTTCTTGGGTTCAGATATAGAGACAAAGGCAAAGTGTCCACAAAAGTTTGCTAGTTGTGTAGCTCTTGATTGAGTAAGAGGACCCGGTGCATTGATGCTATCAATGATCTTCTAAATGTGGACTTCATTTGCAACCCGAGGATGAGCAGGACGAATATGTTGTTCAGGCTGACTATTGTTGTCATCTTCTGCATTGGCTTCAGGCTGAGCATTGTCTTCATGTTGATTAGGTGCAGAAATGATGATCTCATCTTCAGCTTGTTCCTCGGTGGGTATGATTTATCTAGTGCCCATTCGCCTAATAGCTTTACTTGGTGTAGCTTCATCCAGCACATTTGGCAGGTGCTCTGTTTGCGAGACGTTAGTCTCATCATACTGCACATCTACAGTTTCAACCACTTTATAGTGAAAGAGGTTGAAGACCCTATAGGTGTGCGAATCCTTTCCATAACCAAGCACAAAATCTTCATGTGCTTTCGGTGCAAATTTAGAAGTGTAATGTGGATCCTTGATCCAGTACCTAGCACCCAAGACTTTGAAGTAACTGACGTTTGGCTTCCTGCTAGTCAGAAGTTCAGAAGATGTCTTCTTGAAGAACTTGTGAAGATAAACTATGTTCATGATGTGGCATGTAGTATCAATGGCTTCGGGCGAAAAATTTCTTGGAGCCTTGTATTCATCGAGCATCATGAGTGCCATCTCTATGAGCATTCTGTTCTTTTGCTCCATGATGCCATTCTGCAGAGGTGTCTATGGAGCAGAGAGCTCATGTGTGATGCGCAATGTATCAAGACATGGCCTGATTTGCGAAGCGTCTGAAGACATCCTGCACTTCATTCTTATAGAGAATTATGTGCACCCAAGTGTATCTCAAATAATCATCAACAATAACGAAGCCATAGAGATGTGTAGTAGTAGTAAGGGTAGAGTAGTGAATAGGGCTATCACGCCCAATATGCGACCCTATCCGAAAGGAACTCGAAGGTCCCACCAAGGATAGACCCGCATATTGAAACGCTTTTGCAAGGTGGATATCATTACATCAACATTACATAATAGATGGGGATACATACATAAGGCATACAATGCCACATGAATACAACATCATCTTACATAAGAGCACCGTCCGACTACGGATGAAACACAAACAGAAACTCAAACGACATCCACCCTGCTAGCCCAGGCTGCCGCCCTGTAACCTATCCCCTGATCGAAGAAGAAGAAGAAGAAGAACTCCAAACAAGCAAACATCGCTCTCGCGTCGCATAACCTATACCTGCAACTGTTGTTGTAGTAATCTGTGAGCCACGGGGACTCAGCAATCCCATTACCATGGGTATCAAGACTAGCAAAGCTTAATGGGAAAGGAAGGGGTAAAGTGGTCAGGTTGCAGCAGCGACTAAGCATGATATGGTGGCTAACATACGCAAATGAGAGCGAGAAGAGAAGCAAAGGAACGGTCATCAAATAGTAATGATCAAGAGGTGATCCTGAGCTCCTACTTACGTCAATCATAACACAGAAACCGTGTTCACTTCCCGGACTCCGCCGAGAAGAGACCATCACGGCTACACACGCGGTTGATAAATTTTAATTCGGATCAGGTGTCAAGTTATCTACAACCGGACATTAACAAATTCCCATCTGCCACATAACCGCGGGCACGGCTCTCGAAAGTTTATACCCTGCAGGGGTGTCCCAACTTAGCCCATGATAAGCTCTCGCGATCAACGAAGGATATACCTTCTCCCAGGAAGACCCGATCAGTCTCGGAATCCCGGTTTACAAGACATTTCGACAATGGTAAAACAAGACCAGCAAAGCCGCCTGATGCGCCGACAATCCCGATAGGAGCTGCACATATCTCGTTCTCAGGGCAACACCGGATAGGTCAGCCTACGAGTAAAACCAGACCTCAAGTTGCCCCGAGGTGGCCCCGCAGTCTGCCCAGTTCGGACCAACACTTAGACAAGCACTGGGCCGGGGGGGCTAAAATAAAGATGACCCTTGGGTTAATTACTCCCAAGGGAAAAGTAGGTGGTGGTGAGGCAAATGGTAAAACCAAGGTTGGGCCTTGCTGGAGGAGTTTTATTCAAAGCAAACTGTCAAGGGGGTCCCATAAATCACACGACCGCGTTAGGAACGCAAATCCGGGAACATAACACCGGTATGACGGAAACTAGGGCGGCAAGAGTGGAACAAAACACCAGGCATAAGGCCGAGCCTTCCACCCTTTACCAAATATATAGATGCATTAAATAATATAAGAGATATTGTGATATCCCAACATAACCCTGTCCACCATGGAGCAATCTTCAACTTCACCTGCAACTAACAACGCTATAAGAGGGGTTGAGCAAAGCGGTAACATAGCCAAACAACGGTTTGCTAGGAAGGGTGTCAAAGGTTAGAGGTTCATGGCAATTTGGGAGGCTTGAGGAACAAGTGATAGGTAACGCAGCATAGCGATAGAACGAGCAACTAGCATAGTAGTGATAGTAGTGAGATCCAAGGTGATGGTCATCTTGCCTGAAATCCCGCTAGGAAGAAGAACGAGTCCATGAAGAAGATGAAGCCACGAAGATGAACCGAGCATAGACGAACGAATCCTCACGATCGCAACGAAACGGGAACTATTGAGAAGAAGCACACAACATGGTAAACACACCACACATAGACAAGACATGATGCTCAAACAAGCATGATGCATGACAAAGACTACATGAAGCTACTCATGGCAAGAGATGATGCAAACAAGACCAACACATCAAGGCAAGTTTAAATGAGGCCGGAAACAACATATAACAATTCCGGTAAGTCCTCATATGCATATTTCGAAATTGGTCCAGATCTTAATAAACATTATGTTCAAGTTGTTAAACAGCAAGTTAAGATGCACCAAGATGATCTACACGAAATTCTAGTCAAGTTACATATAAAGTTCTTTAGATTCGGAGCTACGGCCTAGAAGATATGAGCAAAACAAGTTAAACATGGCATTGATGCAAAATGCAAACAAACATCAAGCAAACACCTCGAAACAAGGATGCAACATGATAATATGAAACACCATGCAATTCTAAGTGTCATGGGAAACGAACACCTATGGGGTAGGGCCCCTTTCGGTCCGGCAGGGAGCGGAGGCTGCTCGAAGAGCGGATCGAGGCGGAGCACGCGAGCGATTTTACCCAGCTTCGGAACTCTCCGGAGAGATAATACTCCTACTGCAGCTTTGTGGTTGTATTATGTTCTTGCTCGAGAGCGTGGGAGTGTTTTGGTTTCGAATGAGTCGAACCCCCTCTACGTTGCGCATGGGCCTCCTTTTATAGGATCAAGGGGTCACCGACAGGTGGCAACGCATGCAGGGGTAAAAGTGTAAAAGGTGTGGTTGGTACAACTGCTTCTACAGGGGATCCTACCTAACTCTGACGGCAGGGGACAAAGGCATTAAATGCCCGTCCGCGTCGCCCAAACAGTGCAGAAAAGCGACCGTTAGGGGCGCCACCGTTCGCCATGATGGCCATCTCGTCATCTCCACTCGCCACCTCGCACCGCTTGGCTGCACAGCTTCTCGCCACGTGCGCCTGGAACGGTCCTGTGGCGACACGTCGACGGATGCGCTGGAGCGTGGGCACAGAGTGGTGGCTTTGCCGCGGCAAGCGCCTTGCCGTGGTCGTTGTCTTGTTGCGCCCGGAAGCTTGTCGCTCGCTGGGTCTTGCCGGGATGCGCGGCGCGTCGCGACAAGTTCCTTGAAATGCCTTGGTGGGCCTTCCCGGCAAGCTCCTCTTGCCGGGGCCTTGTCCTTCCCGGCAAGCTCCTCTTGCTGGGGCCTTGTCTTCTCAGTTAAAACACTTTGTTCTTGAATGGCCCCAATAGGAACTACGGAGGATCTTGGCGGGCACCCGGCAAGCCTTGCCGCGGGGCACTGCGACTGCCCGTGCACAAGTTCGGGATACTAAGGTACCCCTACTTTAGTACACCGACAGGAGCCCCCGGGCCTGGGCCACACACGGTGCCGAGCGCTGCTGGGCCATGCCCAAAACATGGCACGGGCACGCGCGGCCTGGGTCCACACCGTATCTAACTCCGTATCCACCGCGCCCTCCCGTAACGGCACGCGTCGAACGCGGCGTCGTGGGAGAGATCATGGGTGATTCTTTATTCAGAAAAAGCGTAACGTTCGCCTCCTCCTCTTTATAAGCAGGGGAAACAGGGGCAGTTCCCCCACCTTCGCCACTTGCGGTTCCGATTTCAGAAATCTCCGCCGCTCCCCTCCGCTTCCCAAAGCCGAAAGAGAGCAGCGCTCCGCCCCCCGTCGCCGCCGTCGCCGCCAACGCCCTCGATCTCCCCCACTGCCTTCGCCATGGCTCCGAAGACCGGGAAGGGTGCGAAGTCAGCCGAGGCGCTGCGGCTTGAGGCGCTGCGGAAGGAGCGCGCACTCTTCCCCCCTGAGCTCTCCGCGAAGGAGCTGAGGGAATGGTTCTATCTCTTCTGGTCGACGGAGACGCGAGTGCTTCCGCGCACGCAGGTACTTTCCGCCGCCGCTTCCACTTTGAAACGGGCTCCAAAAGGATACCCCTTCTTCGCGCTGTTTTTCTATTGCGGGCTCTGCCCGCCCTTCTCCGATTTCTTCTGTGACATCATGAACACCTACGGGTTCCATCTCCTTGATTTCACCCCCAACGCCATTTTGACCATGGCGGTTTTCGCACATCTCTGCGAGAACTTTGTCAGAATCCACCCAAACGTAGCCCTTTTCCGCCACTACTTCAGGCCCCGGGTCGAGAGAGGAGAGCCCTTAGCTGGCGGGATCGCCTGGATCTCGAGAGCCGACATGAAGGAGGTCTATCTGGAGGGGGAGCTCCGCAGCAAATGGGAGGAGTGGAGAGCGGAATGGTGTTGGATCGTTGATGAGAACCCGCAGCCGTTCACTGCCCTGCGCCAAACCCCAGCAGTGCGCGGCAACGATTGGAGCGCCCTGGCGGCGGACGATGCTAGACTGAAGATCGCCACTACCCGGATCTTGCGACTCAGGCTTGCCGGTCTCACTGTAGGCGATGTTGGCGCGGACTTTCTTCGCCGCCGCATCGCCCCTCTGCAGGAGGGGGAGACCCGCTTGGCTGTTCGGGGGTCCGACGGATATCATGAGGCTGCGCCCGGGCCTCAACTTCAATTTTACTGTCTTGGAGTTGGATGGGACGCTCAAGGAGCTGTTCAAGCACGACCCCAATCATCCCGAGTGGTTAAGGCTGCTGCAGGGCGTCGTCTCGTTGTGCAACAACTCCTCACTCGATAGCATCCGCGCAATGATGCTGGAGTGCGACTCGCATGGAATTATTTCAACTTGGCAGGAGCCCTCCGACGACGTAGTGCAGCAGTTCTTCGATAGCTTGGTGGAGGTGGCGGTCCGTGCCGACGAGCAGAGGAGCCTCACCCGCGACACCACCGACGATGAGATGCGGCGCATTGCCACCAGGGCGGAAGAGACGGCGGCGGCCGCCGCCGCGGGCGAATTTGGGTTTACTGTGGAAGAGGCAGAGGCAGCTGAGACGGCAAGCCTTGCCGATCGAGACGAGCTTGTCAGGGAGGTCGTCGGCGAGGGAGGGCCCAAAGCCGAATCGAGCGAGCCCGCCGAGCGCGCGAGCGACCAGTCGTCTTCAAGCAACTTGCCGCAAGCGGAGCTCCCAGTGCAGCCCCCAGCTCCACCAAGAAGGCGCCTCCGCAGGACCGGAGACATAGCATGGAAGCAGATGGGTCAACAGCCGCCGCGCCGCGGGACACGCTCCACCGCGACAAGCACCGTTGCCGCGGGAGCGTCTCACACCGCTGCGGCAACTGGAGCGGGGTCCTCTCGGGCCGCCGCTTCTGATCCTGCCGCAGCTCCCGCCAAGCGGCCCAGGGAGCCTACTCCTCCGCCTCGTCGCGCCGAAAGAGTACCGGACTTCGACCTCTCCGCGCTCAGCTCTGATGAGGAGGAAGAAGAGGAGTAAGTTTCTCTGTTGTACTTAATTTTCTTCAATTCTTGTTGTTTCTTGTCTTGTATCTGATCTGCTTTCTTCTGAGCCATGTTCCTTTCCAGGACTCAAGCCCAGAGAGCGGCGAAGAGGGCCAAGGTCCCCGTGGTTGTCATCGAGGACGATCCTGCTGTGACAACAGAGGGCGCGTCCGAGACCACCTTGTCGGACCCGGCAACTACTCCCCGAAGCAGCCCCCAGCGCAGCCCCCAGCGTAAGTATATAGTTTTACTTCCCGCTGTCAGGCGCGCATGGGTGTTCTTTCCTTGCTGATATCTTGATTGTTGGTTTGCTTGTGTAGGACCAGAACAGGCTCACCAGGAACAACCAGAAGCCGCCCCTGAGGTGCTATCTGCTTCGACTACACCGCCAAGGGAGGATTCCCCGGCAAGGGAGCACTCTCTGGCAAGGGAGAGGTCCCCGGCAAGGGGCAGTTCTCCGGCAAGGGACGGGACCAGTGATCCCCCGGTGGTGGAGCCCATGACTATAGAGCCCAGCACAGGTAATCCTTCTTGTCAGAAAACTTCCCTTGGGTTCTTCTTCTTCTGATCTTCTTTTTGGATATTTGCTTGACTTTTTCTCAATCTTCCTGTCTTCAGACCCACCTTCCCCGGAGCCAATGGAGACTGAAGCCACCGGCGAGGAGAACGCACGCGGCAACACTGATGACGCCGCCGCTCCCGAGGAGGAGGCCGGCGCTGATGATCCTGCCGGTGAAGAGGCCGCCAAGGCTGCTGGCGCAGGAGCTGGCGAGGGGTCCGGCGATCGCACTGACGACCCTGGGGCCGCAGGAGCGCAAGGCGCTACGCCGACCGCCGATCCCTCTGCCGCTGACGCAGCGCCAGGCTCCGAGGAGCCCCAGCCCGGCGCCTACTTAAAGGCCGGCGACGGTGTCTTCATCAAGCTCCCATGGGCGTCAAGCTCCAGGGCGCCGGTCGACGGAGAAGCTTTCGACGGAGAAGTGCTCGCCTCTGCTGGGCTGACAGTGGTTGACGCGCCAAGCAGCAGCAGCGGAGATTCTGAGGAGGAGGAGCTGCTCCGGAAGCTGGTGTCGTTCTACCGCGCCCGACAAGCCAAAGTGGAATCCCGGGAAGCGCTTGTCGCGCAGGCGGGAGCAGTATTGAGAAGCGTGCGGAGGAGCTCCGAGAACGCAATCAGGAAGCTCTCTGGTCAGTTGCAGAGGAGCGGGCGCAGCTCGTCGAGGCGCGGAAAGCCTTCCTTCTCGAGAAGGCTGAAGCTGGAGAGCAACAGCGGCTTGCCGCCGAGGAGCAGTCCACGCGAGAAGACGAGCTGACACAGCGGAAAGTCAATCTGGAAAGCTATGAGGAGGAGCTGGCTGCGTGCGAGCAAGCAGTTGGCGGGGCTCTCAAGGAGGCAAAGGATGCTGCCGCAGCTGCTGAGGCCGCCAAGAAGGAGCTGGAAGTGAAAGTGACGCAGCTAGAGGCCGATCTCAAGGCGAAGAATGAAGAGCTTGCCGCGCTCCAACGTGAGCGCGAGAAGGACGCCCTCGCCCACGGCGAGCTGCAGGGTCGCCTCCTCGAGAGGGGCAAAGAGCTGAGCACCGCCAAGGACTCCAATGCCGATCTCGAGCTGAAGCTGGCGACGCTGACTGAGACGCTGGACGGCGCCAAGAAGCGGGAGGAGGCCTTGAAGGAGGAGATCAAGGCCAACGAGGCGCTGCTGACGAGGGCCGCCGAAACCCAGAACACCTTCAGGGACACTGTGGAGCTCTGGACGGAAGGCCTCGTGAACATTGCCGCGGTCATCGACGAGGAGCTGGCGCAACTGGAAATGGAGGGCTTCAGGTACTCCTCCGACGAGAACCTCCAGCCCAGCGCCAAGCTCACTCTGTTCTTCAAGGGCGTGGCGACGGCCCTCCAGCAACTTCGGGAAAGGATCCCAAAGCAGCTGGCCGACGAGTCGCGCACGATCTGCGCCAGAGTTCTGGAGAAGGTGTTGGTGAAGGTGGTCTTCCGCAACCCAGGCGTCAACCTCACCAACGTCCTCAAGAAGCTGCCGGCGGGTGCTGATCTTGAAGAGCTCAAGGCCCTTGTCGCACCCATTGTGGACAAGGTGAATGAAGTCAGGAGGGTTGATGGCGGTCGCGTAGATTAGGCCGTGTGTTTTCTCCTTTCCTTGCCGCTGCCATTTATGTTATGAGAACAATTCAGTCAGTGCTGCGACAAGTTACTTTTGTAATACAACTTTATCTTGGGCAGTATTTGCTATGTTATTTCCTTTACTTGATTCCTCCCTTTGTATGCTTTTACCCTACGCTTTCAGGGAACTTGCCGGCACAGGCACGCTTGCCGCGAGCGCTGAGTGCGGAACATTAGCAGCCTGCTGGCGGTGCTGTTTCCATCAAGAAACCTTGTCGCAACTAGTCGCAGCACACTTAAGTTGTTGAGCGGACTCGAAACAAAGTAAGGGTGCAACTAGCTACGAGTTGGTTCCTCTGCGCACAGGTTTTCCATACAAAGCACGGTCGTTCAAGGAAGATAACTTAAAAAGTTTTAAAACTGATTGTGCTCAAACTTTGGCAACTTAGCTTTTCTGTCGTTTTCGTCCCGGCAAGGCGATACTTTCTTGAACGACGCCTGGTTCACACCATTATCTTCTCCTTCCCCCCCCCCCTCCGGTGAACTTGTGGGCGAAGGAACCTTCTTTTTTCTTTGAGAAAAAAGAAAGAAGAGAAAATAAAGATATGGAGCCCTAATGCTCGTTATTGCTTACCGGGGGCAAGTGCTGCACAAAGTGTCAGATAATACATGCAAAAAAAATAGGAAGCATGAAATTTGACAAGATGTGCGGAGCATATGATCTTTATTTATGCATGGGATCTGCGCCCGGCTTTGTACAAAGGGTTACATGCAACAGCGGCAAGGCTTGTACAAAAGGTGGTTGCCGGAACAGGTTCCGGCAACCGCGCCTTATGGGTAAAACTTACGAAGATGCTCAATGTTCCAGGAGTTGCTCACCGGAAAGCCATCTTCGGTCTCAAGGCGGACAACACCAGGCCTAGTGACTCGCTTCACCCGATAAGGGCCTTCCCACTTCGGCGTCAACTTGTTGGAATTCTTGGCGGATTGAACGCGCCGAAGAACAAGGTCGCCTTCCTTGAGACTTCTGGCATTGACTCTGCGGCTATGGTAGCGGCGCAAAGCTTGCTGGTATCGAGCAGCTCGTACAGCAGCCTGAAGACGATCTTCCTCAAGGAGCAGCGCGTCATCTTGTCGCAGCTGCTCTTGCTCAAGCTCATCATAAGCGAGCACTCGAGGCGATCCGTATACGAGTTCCGTGGGGAGAACTGCCTCTGCTCCATAGATTAGAGCGAAAGGTGTCTGGCCGGTGGCTCGATTTGGTGTCGTCCTGATCGACCAAAGAACCACCGGCAGCTCCTCTATCCAATTCTTTCCGCACTTGTGCAGCCTGTCGAAAGTCCAGGTCTTGAGCCCGCGCAGCACTTCAGCGTTTGCCCTCTCCGCTTGACCGTTGCTTCCAGGGTGAGCAACAGAAACAAAGCAGACCTTAGCGCCAAGATCTTGGACGTACTGCATGAAGGTGCGGCTCGTGAATTGTGTGCCATTGTTGGTGATGATCCTGTTAGGGACTCCGAAACGGCAAACAATCGACCTGAAGAACTTGACTGCTGACTGTGCTGTCACCTTCCTCACTGCTTCCACTTCCGGCCACTTTGTGAACTTGTCGATTGCAACGTACAAGTACTCAAAGCCCCCGACAGCTCGGGGAAAGGGGCCGAGGATGTCGAGCCCCCAGACCGAAAATGGCCAGGATAAAGGGATCGTCTGGAGAGCTTGAGCTAGCTGGTGTATCTGCTTGGAGTGGAACTGGCACGCTTCACACTTGGTTACTTGTGCAGTTGCTTCCTGGAGAGTTGTCGGCCAAAAGAAACCTTGCCGGAATGCTTTGCCGGCAAGTGCTCTTGCGCCAATGTGATGACCACATATGCCTCCATGTATCTCCGCCAACAGCTTCTGTCCATCTACCTGGGGAATGCACTTTAATTTCACTCTATTGAATCTTCTTCTGTACAGTATGTCATCGACAAACTGGTACATACTTGATTGCTGGGCTACTCTCTCCGCTTCTTCTTGCTCTTCGGGAAGTTCTCCTGTCTGAAGGAAACGGACAATCTGCTGTGCCCATGCTGGAGCTTGCGGCTCAACAACAAGGACTAAAGGCACAAATGCTGCTGCGGGAACATCTGCTTCTACGGCAAGAACCTGCGGCTCAGCCAGAGCTTGATGTTCCCTAGCAAGCTTGCCGGAGCAAAACTTGTCGGGAGCGTCTGCTTCAACGAAACAAACCCTAGGGCTTGTCGGAGCAGACTGCTCCTCAGCACCCTTGGTGTTGATCCTGGGGACCTTCTTGGCGGCGGCTTCGGGAAGCTCTGCCGGAAAATAATCACCAGAAACCAACTTCATCTTCCTGCTCTGTCCAGATGATGGTGTTACAGATGATTGAGTCAGCTTGAGCACAAAGATCCCTGGTTCCACAGGTAACTTTAGTGCAGCGCATTTTGACAGGCCATCGGCAATGTCGTTCTGGGCTCTCGGAACATGTTCCATCTGCAGGCCGTCAAAATGCTCTTCCAACTTTCTCACTTCATCAATGTAAGCTTCCATCAACGGACTCTGATAATCTTTGTTTACTTGGCGGACGACAAGCTGCGAGTCACCCCTAACAATAAGCTTCTTGATCACAAGGTCTGCCGCGATCCTGAGTCCGGCAAGCAAACCTTCATACTCTGCAGTATTGTTTATCGCTTGCTCCTTGGGAAAGTGCATCTGGACCATGTACTTGAGGTGCTCTCCGGTGGGTGCGACAAGTAACACGCCGACACCGGCGCCTTGCAGCGAGAAGGCACCATCAAAGTACATGATCCATTCTTTGCTTGCTTCCTTGACGGGGATGCTCGTCTCTGGAGTTTCTTCATCAGGTGTTGGCGTCCATTCTGCTATGAATTCTGCCAATGCTCGGCTCTGGATAGTTGAAGTACTCTCAAACTTGAGGCCAAAGCTTGACAATTCCAGTGCCCACTCGACAATCCTGCCTGTTGCTTCTGGATTCTGCAATATCCTCTTCAACGGAAAGCGAGTGACAACTGTGATCTCATGTGCTTGAAAGTAATGGCGCAGCTTTCTCGAGGCCATGAGAAGGCCGAAAAGCAATTTCTGCACACCAGAGTACCTTGATCTAGCCCCCTGTAGAAGGGAACTGACAAAGTAAACTGGGCGCTGCACCATTTTCTTCTGCTTCTCTTCTTGTGGCTGCACAGATCCATCCTTGTCGGGACCAGAGCTTGTCGGGGAAGCCCCCTGCTTGTCACTGGAAGCGCTTGCCGTGGCCGCTGGCTCATCATCCACCTCCCTTTCCGCTACTAATGCAGCACTAACCACTTGATTGGTTGCCGCTAGATATAGTAACAACTTCTCTTGTGGCTTAGCTGCGACAAGTATTGGAGTGGAGGACAGGTATCTCTTCAAGTCCTGCAGTGCAGCCTCCACTTCCGGAGTCCATTTCATTGGACCTGGCTTTTTCAATATTTTGAAAAATGGCAGGGCGCGCTCAACAGACTTAGAGATAAACCTGCTGAGAGCAGCCACGCAGCCGGCAAGCCTTCGTACGTCCTTGACGCGCTTCGGTGCTTCAATCTGCTCAATGGCCTTAATCTTGTCGGGGTTGGCTTCAATTCCCCGCTGAGACACAAAGAACCCGAGAAGCTTGCCGGAGGGGACTCCAAACACGCACTTCTCGGGGTTGAGCTTGAGGTTGATCTTGCGCAGATTTGCAAAGGTCTTGTCCAAATCTTGGATCAGAGTTGCTCTGTCTTTGCTCTTGACCACTATGTAATCCATGTAAGCTTCTACATTTCTATGCAACTGTGGCTCAAAAGCTTCCTGAACTACCCTTGCAAATGTTGAACCAGCATTCTTTAGTCCGAAAGGCATCCGTACAAAACAGTATGTGCCACATGGAGTGATGAATGCGGTTTTCTCCTCATCCTCTTCTGCCATGAAGATCTGATGATATCCTGAATATGCATCAAGAAATGAAAGCAAATCACATCCTGCCATGGAGTCGACAATTTGGTCAATGCGTGGCAAGGGAAACGGATCTTTGGGACAAGCTTTATTAACATCAGTGAAGTCAATACAAAGCCTCCATTTTCTGTTCGCCTTGCGCACGACTACAGGATTGGCCAACCACGTAGGATGGAGCACTCCTCTGACGAGGCCTGCTGCTTCCAACTTCTTGATTTCTTCTGCGATGAATTCTTGGCGCTCCACCGCTTGCTTTCTGACTTTCTGCTTGACGGGCCGCGCGTGAGGATAGACGGCAAGGTGGTGCTCAATTACTTTCCTGGGAACACCGGGGATGTCAGACGGTTGCCATGCAAACACGTCGACATTCGCCCGCAGGAAAGCAGCAAGCGCGCTTTCCTATTTATGATCAAGTGTGGCAGTGATGGTGAAGGTACCACCAGTGCTGTCCTCCTTGGCGGCCACTTTCTTGGTCTCTGGTGAAGCTGTCTTTGTCTTCTTACACTTGCCGGTGGAGCTCGATGGTGCACCCTCGACGGTAGCGCAGCACTCCGAAGAGGTGCGCTTGCCGGAGTGGGCATCAGAGCTCTTGCTGGACTTGGTTTTCTTCTTCCCCCCGGGAGCTTCAGCGGCAAGTGGCTTGCGTTCTGCTGCGGCTGCTGCTTCCCGGTAGATCTTGTCGGTACAGATAAGGGCATCTTTCTTGTCGCCAGGGACAGAGATGACACTTATCGGACCTGGCATCTTGAGCATATTGTATGCATAATGAGAGGCTGCCATGAACTTGGCGAGCGCTGGACGGCCGAGTATCCCATTGTAGGGCAATGGGAAATCAGCAACGTCAAAAGTGACTTTCTCTGTCTTGAAGTTAGCTCGCTGCCAAATGTCACTGGCAACGTGATCTTCCCCTTCGGCTTGCTCCTTCCCGGATTGATTCCTTGGAATGTACCAGTCTCTTCGAGCTCGCTGTCGGGGATCTGGAGTTTCTGGAGATCAGGTTCAAGCCGGCCCCACCGTCAACTAGCATCTTTGTGACCTTGAGGTTGCGGATAGTTGGTGAAACCAACATCGGCAAGCACCCGACCGCAGTTATGTGATCATGGTGGTCCTCAATGTCAAAGATGATAGGCGTGCTGGACCACTTCAGAGGCTTGCGTGACTCAACTGGTGGTTCTGCTGCATTAACTTCCCGCACCAACTGTTTGAGCTGGCGGTGCGAAGTGTGCAGAGATGCACCACCGTCAATGCACAGAACCTCTGTTGCTTTCTGAAACTCCTGCTCGTCGGCCTCGTCATCATCCATATCCTCATCTTCGTCTTCATCTTCATCCTTGTCGCGGCCGCGGGGAGGCCTGTCTCCTTGCCGCTGCTTGGCCTTGCCGCGGCGTCCTCCACGGCCGGGGCGCTTCTTGCCGGATCCGCCAGTACCTTCCTGGGCCTTCTCCTTGCCGCGTCGCTCGTACTCAGCTTTCTGCTGCTCGACAAGCTGCTCAACTTTCTTGCAACTCTGGAGATGATGGCCCTTGGTGCGGTGGATCTTGCAGTATTGCTTGTCGGAGCCGCCCTGCTTGTCGGCAGCCGCCACAGGTTCTACTTCCTTGGCACCACCTCCGTTGCCGGACTGCTCGACAGCTACCACATCTTTGCCTTTCCTTCTTCTGTTGTTCCGCCGCCGGTTTTTCTTTGCCAGGGCAGCATCCTCACTGTCAGACCCCCCTGCTCCTGTGTTCTCTCCGGGGAGTTTCCTCCCTTCCTCAGCACGTGCACACTTGTCGGCCAGGGCGTATAGCTCACTGACGTCTCTTATCTTGCACATCGCCATCTCCTCCCGCATCCTGCGGTTATGCACGTTCTGATGGAACGCGCTGATGACCGCGGCGGGGTGGACATCTGGGATGTTGCGCTGCACTTGGCTGAATCTCTGAATATACTTGCGCAGGGGTTCTCCTTCCTTCTGGGCGAGTAGATGAAGATCGCTCTCCTGGCCATGGGGCTTGTGGCCGCCTGTGAAAGCGCCGACAAACTAATGGCACAGATCCGCCCGTGAGGAGATGGAGTTGTCCGGCAAGTGCATGAGCCAGGATCTGACATTGGGCTTGAGTACCAGCGGGAAGTAGTTGGCAAGGATCTTGTCGTCGCGTCCCCCAGCAGCCTGCACCGCGATGGTGTAGATGCTGAGGAACTCCGACGGATGCAACCTGCCATCATACTTCTCTGGTACATCTGGCTTGAAGTTCTTGGTACTGGGCCACTGGACTTGCCGCAGCTCATGAGTGAACGCTGGGCAACCTACCGCATACGGCAAGTCGCCTGGTTCCCCTGGCGCATGCATATCGACAGTGGGCCCAGCGCGCTGGTCCGACTGACGCCGCGCTTTTCTTCGTTGCTCGATACGAGTACGAGCGTCTTCTTGTTGTCGTTCTTGAAGAACTTGGCACTGATCGCGACGAGCTCGTGGGTCTGATGACGCAGTGGAGTCAGTGTCGAGGTTGACCCGGTGAGTCGGTGATCTTGGCCTTCGGGGTGGGGAGTGCATGGTGGTTGCACCCCCGCCGGTCTTCTCGCCATCGGCTCGCGTCCGGCAATCTTGCCGCGGCTGCGACGCATTTGGCTGCCGTGGAGTGTCGCCGTTGGTGAAGCTGATGAGGCTCTGAATGGTGGCCCTCCAATCGTCGATCTTGTCCGCCGTCGGAGGATAATCCAGGAGCAGTTGGGCTCGAGCCAACGCTTCTTCTGGAGTCTTTGGTGGCGGTGGCGAACGGTGCGAGGAGCGGGATATGCTCGGACTTCTAACTATGTTAGAAGGAGCAGGATCCCGTCCAGGCGACCGTGTCTTTCTCGTGCCAGCAGGCTGGCGTGCGTGCTGGTCTTGAGCAGCCCGAGATCCACCAACTCGACCTTGGTCCAACGAGCGTATGGTACTGCGGGTACCATCACGCTGTCGGTCTCGCGCTTCCTGAGATGGGCGCGGTGCGTGTACGGACGCCGAAGTTTGCGCGGCCTTGTCCTTGGACCTGGCGGCAGCTTGAGCTTCCTCGTCGGCGCCCGTTCGTCCGCCTACCCCACCACCCGTTTGCTCCGGTGGCGGTGGGATTGACGCGGACAGAGCAGCCACCTCCGAAGCCTTCTTCTTCGGTGGCATGTCGATGAAGATGATGAAGATCTGGCTCGCGTGAACGCCGGATCGGGTTCACACAACCTCAACGCCCCCTACCTGGCGCGCCAAAGATGTCGTGGGAAACGAACACCTATGGGGCAGGGCCCCTTTCGGTCCGGCAGGGAGCAGAGGCCGCGCGAAGAGCGGATCGAGGCGGAGCACGCGAGCGATTTTACCCAGCTTCGGAGCTCTCCGGAGAGATAATACTCCTACTGCTGCTTTGTGGTTGTATTATGTTCTTGCTCGAGAGCGTGGGAGTGTTCTGGTTTCGAATGAGTCGAACCCCCTCTACGTTGCGCATGGGCCTCCTTTTATAGGCTCAAGGGGTCACCGATAGGTGGCAACGCATGCAGTGGTAAAAGTGTAAAAGGTGTGGTTGGTACAACTGCTTCTACAGTGGATCCTACCTAACTCTGACTATAGGCGACAAAGGCATTAAATGCCCGTCCGCGTCGCCCAAACAGTGCAGAAAAGCGACCGTTAGGGGCGCCACCGTTCGCCACGATGGCCATCTCGTCATCTCCACTCGCCACCTCGCACCGCTTGGCTACACAGCTTCTCGCCACGTGCGCCTGGAATGGTCCTGTGGCGACACGTCAACAGATGCGCTGGAGCATGGGCACAGAGTGGTAGCTTTACCACAGCAAGCGCCTTGCCGCGGTCGTTGTCTTGTCGCGCCCGGAAGCTTGTCGCTCGCCGCGTCTTGCCGGGACGCGCGGCGCGTCGCGGCAAGTTCCTTGAAATGCCTTGGTGGGCCTTCCCGGCAAGCTCCTCTTGCCGGAGCCTTGTCCTTCACGGCAAGCTCCTCTTGCCGGGGCCTTGTCTTCTCAGTTAAAACACTTTGTTCTTGAATGGCCCCAATAGGAACTACGGAGGATCTTGGCAGGCACCCGGCAAGCCTTGCCGCGGGGCGCTGTGATTGCCCGTGCACAAGTTTGGGATACTAAGGTACCCCTACTTTAGTACACCTACACTAAGCAAGTTTCATATAGAGCACACTCAAAACGGAGCAACGGTTCAACACATACACTCTATACAAGTCATAACAACAATCTGCCCAAAACAGCAACTAGGCATATTGCAAGCATCAAAACAACATGCTACAGCATCTCAACGTAAGAAAAAAGACATAGGCATGAAGTACAGGTAAAGCATAACAAAACATGAACACTGAGCTATCTCCATATACAACTAGAACATGCTCAAAAAGACATGGAGAGATTGCAAATAATAACAGTTTCAAGCTTAGCAGAAATAACATCCGGTTGCAATGTTTAGAGCCATGAAATAACATTCTACAGGAACTTATAATGGCAAACAAAGGCATGGCATGAATCTACTAATTGCATAGAACAAAAGTCCCTTACTGACCATGAGCCAAAAAGGCACAGAAAATATGATGGCACCCATGTAAACATGGCAAAAGATAAGACAGATTGAAACATGGCAGGAACAACGATAAGTAGGCATGTTGGTGAGCTTGAATCACTCACCACAGAGCAATACATGGCATGGCAAGGAAACCAACAGTAAGAATACATGTTTATGAAGCTAAGCATGGCAAGAACAAGTTCATAGGGTGCATGGATCACTAGCAAAACACATGGCCAAAACTGAACTTCATATTAACAGGTTGACAGCAACATTATTTAGCAAACTTTGGATCATGATAACAACATGATACATCAGGCTATAAACGCAACTAGGGGCACGAATGGATAGAGCATGACATGTATAACAATTCATCCTTAGTGAACATCTCCAGATTATGCATAGAATGACTAGTAGCAGCAGGTTTACATAGCAACAAAATATAACCGAATTAGTCCGGAAAACAGCAACTGTAAGTACACTACTTAACAAGCTCGATGCACTCAGTACACAACTCACAAAAATACATGGATTGCACCTCTGGAAAGATGGCATAGCATAGATCAGAACACATGTAGACATCAACCTCATAGGATGCACACATCAAACAAGGCAAAAATGACAAATGAGCAAGTTATAACAGTTTCAGCAGATAAACATCACATAGCACTCTTACAACGATGATTCGGGCATCAAGATAAGCTCAAATGAAAATGATGCAATGAGATGAAATGAAGTACTCTTCGAGACGAACAATTTGACATATTACACGCATGAAACGGAGTTGTACGCAGCAAGTTATAGCATATTGAACAGGGGATCATAATGCAAATATTTCGGGACTGAAGAATTAGGACCTCGCGGGAAAACTAGATGACGCGGATCGGGATGGACAGATCCGGGTGCACTGTTTGGATCGGGGACAGGTGGATCTCATCCACCCGCCCAGATCCGGCGACGAGGCAACCGGCGACGACGGAGGAGGCGGCCGGCGGCGGGGTTTACCGGCGAGAGGAGCTGGGCGGCGAGGGTCCGCGGAGGGCGACAGGGCGACGGGATCGGCGGCGGGGCGAGGCGAGGAGGCGCGCCGGGGCGGCGGCCCGCGGCGCCGGGCGGCCACGGGGCGCGGGAGGCCGGGCAGCGGCGACGAAGGTCCGGCGACGGCAGAGGTTGGCGGCGGCGAGCGGGAGGCGGGCGCCCGAGGCGCTCGTGCCACGGGACCGGCGAGGCGGTGGCGGAGCACGCCGGCGAGGCGCCCGGGCGGTGGCGGGGGCGAGCCCGGCCGGCGGAGGCGCGGGGAACCGCGGGGCGAGCGGCGGTGGAGCTTCGGGCGCGCGTCGGCGGCGGGCGGGCCGCACGGGCCCGACTGGGGCCCCGCAGGCCGGCGGCGCGGACGGCGGCGAGAGGCCACGTGGCAACGTGCGGTTGGCCGGGGGTGGAGAAGCGGACATGTCCGGTGGGGGAGCGGACATGTCCGGCGGCACGAGGAGGACGAAGCTAGGGTTTGGACTGCGAGAATTTCGGGGAGGCACACATATATATAGGTAGAGGGAGCTAGGAATGTCCAAATGAGGTGCGGTTTTCGGCCACGCGATCGTGATCGAACGACCGAGAGCATGGAGTGGGTTAGGATGAGATTTTGGCCACTTTGGAGGGGTGTTGGGCTGCACACAAAAGCGGCCTTTGCGGTTACCCAGTTAACCGTTGGAGTATCGAACGACCTCCAAATGGCACGAAACTTGACAGGCGGTCTACGGGTGGTGTACCAAGGCCGCTTGGCAAGACTCGGTCCATTCCGAGAACGTTTAACACCCGCACACGCAAAGAGGCAAAAGGGGAACGCCGGAGAACATAGGAGTGCCGGATTGCAAAACGGACAACGGGGAAAATGCTCGGATGCATGAGACGAACACGTATGCAATGCAATGCACATGATGACATGATAAAATGCAACACGCAAGAAAATGACAAGGAAACGAAGGCGTATAACTGGCGGACACCTGGCGCAACGAAACCGGGGCGTTACAAGGGCCAAATAAGTCCATGTGAAGCAACTCGAAGGGACGTGATGTAGTCATGATTGTCTTTGAAGGATGCTTGGCTCTAGTCATCTTCCCAGCTTCACAAGCACCACGTAGATGATCGTTCTTAAACTTGACGCCCTCGATGCTGATGATGTGCTTCTTCTTCACGAGAGTGTGTAAGTTTGTCATTCCCGCATGTCCTAGCTGTCGATGCCAGAGCCACCACTCTGAAGCTTTTGCTAGAAGACATACGGCAAGTTCTGGTCCTGCTGAGAAATCCACCATATACAGGTCACCTCTTTGATAGCCTTCAAAGACTAAAGATTTGTCAGATTCCATTTGCACAAGACAATGATATTTTCCAAATATCAGAATCATATTCAGATCACAGAGCATTGAGACAGACATTAAGTTGTATCCAAGGGATTCAACAAGCATCACTTTATCCATGTGTTAATCCTTTGAGATAGCAACTTTACCTAGACCCAATACCTTGCTTTTACCAGTGTTAGCGGATGTGATGTGGCTTTTACTAGATGGATGTAGGGTTGAATCCATGAGAAGACTTCGATCACTAGTCATGTGGTTAGTGCAGCTGCTGTCCATGATCCATTCAGTGGCTTTCAGAGTTGTACCCTACAGTGAAGTTAGCGGGATAGGCTTCACCAAGAGTATTGTGAAGCAGAAACATGTAGCGAACAACTATTGTATCAAATTTGAGATTTTGGTTGGGCATGATAGGATGCTCATCAAGAAACCCAGGGATGAAATAAATGGTAAGACCATTCTGGCACATCATCTTGCGTCCCACAAGGTGTTTTAGGTCCCCAGCATTGGCATCAGAAGTCTTTGATTTCCGGCTGGAGACCTTTCCCTGCAAGAGAAGATAATTCTTCTTAACGACCCACATCTTCAAGGGTGGCTTAGAAGCAATAAGTCTAAGTGCAGCATATGATAAATTTGGCTTGGGAGCCCTAGCAAATAGCTTTGCAGGAGGAGAATAATACTCATATGAATATGCAGAAAATTTCTTAGTTTTGTGAACATAGCAGTTAGAAGAAACATGCTCATATTCATGAGTCTGGTGAGGGTTTTCCTGCAAACATTGGTGTTAGGGTGACCATGTGTGGTCCTCTGTCTGTATGAAGCCTTGGGGCCATATGAAGCCTTTGGTCTGGGTTTGTCTTCTTCCCTAGTGGTGTCACGACGACATTCACGAGAAGCTTCTCAAGACAACTTTTGGGCACCCAGATCTTTTTCAAGGGTGGCCCATTCCTGCAGTTAGTACCAATATACCCGGTACCTGGAAAAACACTTCACCATTCTGATTCTTAAATAGTTTATAATTGGCATCAAAGGATTCATCAACGACAACAGGGTTAGCACAAGTGAAGCCAGATAAAGTGGATGGATCCACTAAAGGATCCTTAGCAGCAACCCAGGTGGTTTTGGGGTACTGCTCAGGCATCTAGTATGAACCATCAACATTCATTTTTCTCTCGAACCCAACACCCTCTTTCCTAGGGTTTCGATTCATAATATGTTTCTTGAGGACATCGCACAGAGTCTGATGCCCTTTGAGGCTTTTGTAGATACCCGTTTCAAGCAATGTCTTCAACCTAGCATTCTCATCAGCAATAGTTGTGGCATCCTCAGTAGAGGGGTTAATTACCACATCAACAGTTGAAGATATTGCAACATTAGAGGCAGTAGAACATTCAGCAATAGAGACATCATTATCACACTCAAGACATTTTAAACAAGGTGGAACAAGTTCTTCCTGAGCAGAAGTGATGTGTTGAGCATGTAGTGAATCATTCTCTTTTTTAAGACCTTCATGAGACGCTCTCAGTTTCTCAAGATCTTGCTTCCTTTGAAGATAATTGTAGGAAAGCTTATCATGAGAGGCTGGGAGAGTTTCATGACGACTCTCAAGTTCTTCATACTTAACACAAAGATTTTTAATGTCTTTGATTAAGCACTGAGATCGATTGATTTTCTGATCCAACAGGTTATCGCTTTTGTCTATGAGCTTTTGTATATGTTCCATAGCAGTTTTTTGTTCAGTTACAGTTTTAGCAAGTGTCTTATAGATAGGTTTGGATTCACATTCAGAGGCATCTTCATTGGAGGTTTGGAAGTAGGCATCGCATGAGTTTACCTTGGCACCTTGTGCCATGAAGAAGTAGGTGGGAGAGGAGTCATCCTCATCATCAGCTTCAACTTTGGCAGTGTTACCGTTGTCTTCAGTTTTGAAGATGGACTTGGCGATGAATGCCGAAGCCAGAGCCAGTCTTGCCACGCCTGAATCAGACTACTCCTGAGACTCCACCTCCGCCTCCTCAGAAGGAGACTCCTCCTCTGAATCCATCTCCTTGCCAATAAATGCATGAGCCTTGCTTGATGAGGTCTTCTTGTGAGATGAAGACTTTGATGAAGACTTTGAAGAAGACTTTGACGATTTCTTCTTCTTGTCATCAGAATCATATTCCTTGATCTTCTTCTTCTTCTTCATTGATTCCTTGTCCCATTGAGGATACTCGGAGATGTAGTGGCATGTCTTCTTGTATTTGTGGCATGTTCTCTTCTTGTAGTCACGAGATGAAGCCTCATCGTTCTTTGAGCTGGATCTTGAAGACTTGATGAAGCGATTCTTCTTGGAGAACTTCTGGAACTTCCTCACAGGCATTGCAAGCTCTTTGCCAATGTCTTCAGGATCACTAGAACTATAGTCAGATTCTTCTTCAGATAAGGAAATGGGCTTAGCTTTCAACGCACGGGATTGACCATAGTTGGGACCATAGATATCTGTTTTTTCAGATAACTGGAACTTATGTGTGTTGAGCCTCTCAAGTATTTCACATAGGTCGAGGTCTTTGAAGTCAGGATGCTCTTGTATCATCAGGGCCAAGTTGTTGAAGGAGCTGTCAATTGATCTCAGAAGCTTCTTCATTATTTCATGCTTGGTGATCTCATGGGTGTCAAGAGCGCGAAGCTCATTTGTGATATCAATAAGGCGATTGAAAGTGAGCTGGAAATTCTCATTATCAGAGCTCCCCATTACAGCTTGTGTTTCCTCCTCCAACGGCTGTCCGACATATGCAGCCATGATTAGAGCTCCCCATTACAGCTGCATCTGCTACTGCAAGTCCCTTCCCCCTCGTTCGCCTAGACAACAACGAGCACAACAACCATACCATCGGACGCAGTTCCCCCTTCCCCTCCTACAAATTCATGCCATCACTTGTTGTTCCACCCATCCTCAAATAATCTGGCATCGGTAGGCGCCTTGGTCATTTATATGGGCTGTAGACGATGGTGTGCACGAGCTGCTAGATGTTGGCGTAATAAGCCATGCCCTGTGTGGTGGCGACTAGCGTCGGGTGTGCCAGGTGCAGTCCATGCAGGGCATGAGTGCGTGTGTGCGTGCATGTGTGCATGCGCGGGTGTGTTAATTAGCGACAAAGATGGAGGAGTGACCTCGTTAGGGCGTTGGACCTAGCCACACCGATCGCTTACGAGTGCGACGGACGCGCGAGCAGTGAAGCGCGGGGCGTAAAGAGCATGCGAGTGCGGCGCATCTCGAGCCCGGCCCGGCGCGTCAGCCCGCCCGTATAAATCCCCTCCCTCCTGTGTAGCTGATGTGGGTGCTGAGTTCGAGCTCATCAGAAAATACTGAAAAGCCGTCAGCGCAGCGAGGTGTTTGTGTGCCACCAAATCTTCTCTGTTCATCCTCCTCCTCTATAACATTGTCTCGGTGATCGCCGGAGAGTACAGGTTCCATTTTGCTGACAGTGGGGATGCTATCCTATGAGACATGAGTAGTTAATCCATGACAACGGACCCAGCTATCTCCCTCATTGCTGCTGCACACGCACCAACCGACCTCTCCTGCGAGCACACAAGAGAACTCTTAGCAACCCATGCAGGCATGCGGCACGCAGCTAATTCATACGTATTGCACAGGAGACACGTACACAGAAAAACTGATACGCAAGGACCTAGCTGCCCACAGAAACACATCTCACCCACTGTCATCCGGGACCCATGCACTTTTCACACCCCCAATTCACCAAGAGAGCTCATTTTCATGGGAGCTTAATATATGTAGTGATTACACCAATATAAATAAAGAATGAGTTCATAATAGTACCAAAAGTGGTGATTTATTTTCTTATACTAATGGATCTCATAAGATTTTCTGTTGAGTTTTGTGTTGTGAAGTTTTCAAGTTTTGGGTAAGGATTTGATGGACTATGGAATAAGGAGTGGCAAGATCCTAAGCTTGGGGACGCCCCGGAAGACATCCCCTCTTTCGTCTTCATCTATCGTTAACTTTACTTGAGGCTATTTTTTTATTCACCACATGATATGTCTTTTGCTTGGAGCGTCTTGCATCATATGAGTCTTTACTTTTTAGTTTGCCACAATCATCCTTGCTCTACACACCTGTTGAGAGGGACACACATGAATTGTGATTTATTAGAATACTCTATTTGCTTCACTTATATCTTGTGAGCTAGGCAATATTGCTCTAGTGCTTCACTTATATCTTTTTAGAGCACGCCAATGGCTTTATTTTATAGAAATTGTTGAACTCTGATGCTTCACTTATATTATTTTGGGAGTCTTTTTAAACAGCATGGTAATTTTCTTTGGTTATGAATTTAGTCCTAATATGATAGGCATCAGAGAGGGATATAAGAAAAACCTTCATATAAAGTGCATTGAATACTATGAGAAGTTTGATTCCTAATGATAGTTTTATGATATAAAGATGGTGATATTAAAGTCATGCTAGTGAGTAAATGCGAATTGGAGAAATACTTGTGTTAATCTTTGTGATTCCCGTAGCATGCACGTATGGTGAACTGTTATGTAACGAAGTTCAAGCATGAGATATTTTTTGATTGTCTTCCTTATGAGTGGCGGTCGGGGACGAGCAATGGTCTTTTCCTACCAATCTATCCCCTTGGAGCATGCGCGTAGTACTTTGTTTCGATGACTAATAGATTTTGGCAATAAATATGTGAGTTCTTTATGACTAATGTTGAGTCCATGGATTATACGCACTCTCACCCTTCCACCATTGCTAGCCTCTCTAGTACCGCACGAATTTTGCCGGTACCATACACCCACCACATACCTTCCTCAAAACTGCCACCATACCTACCTATTATGGCATTTTCATAGCCATTCCGAGATATATTGCCATGCATCTTTCCACCGTTCCATTTTATTATGACACGTTCCATCATTGTCATATTGCTTTTGATGATCATGTAGTTGACATCGTATTTTTGGGAAAGCCACCTTTCATAATTCTTTCATACATGCCACTCTCGAGTCATTGCACATCCCAGTACACCGTCGGAGGCATTCATATAGAGTTATATTTTGTTCTTAGTATCGAGTTGTAATTCTTGAGTTGTAAGTAAATAAAAGTGTGATGATCATCATTATTAGAGCATTTTCCCATGTGAGGAAAAAATTAAAATAAAAGTGAGGCCAAAGAAGCCAAACTAAAAAATCAAAGAAAAAGAGAGAAGGGGCAATGTTACTATCCTTTTTTCCACACTTGTGCTTCAAAGTAGCACCATGATCTTCATGATAGAGAGTCTCCTATGTTGTCACTTTCATATGCTAGTGGGAATTTTTCATTATAGAACTTGGCTTGTATATTCCAACTATGGGCTTCCTCAAATTTCCCTAGGTATTCATGAGCAAGCATGTTGGATGCACACCCACTTAGTTTTCTTTTGAGCTTTCATAAATTAACTCTAGTGCATCCGTTGCATGACAATCCCTACTCACTCACATTGATATCTATTGGTGGGCATCTCCATTGCCTATTAATATGCCTAGTTGATGTGAGACTATCTCCCTCTTTTTGCCTTCTCCACAACCACAATATTCTATTCTACCTATAGTGCTATGTCCATGGCTCACGCTCATGTATTGCGTGAAAGTTGAAAAGGTTTGAGAACACCAAAAGTATGAAATAGTTGCTTGGCTTTTCATTGGGGTTGTGCATGATTTGAATATTTTGTGTGATGAAGATGGAGCATAGCCAGACTATATGATTTTGTTGGGATAAGCTTTCTTTGGCTGTGTTATTTTGAGAAGACATAATTGCCTTGTTAGTATGCTTGAAGTAATATTGTTTTTATGTCAATATTAGACTTCTATTTTGAATCTTATGGATCTGAGCAATCATGCCACAGTCAAGTTGAATGAATTGTGCTTCCCTTATATCCTATGAGTAAATTGTTGAATGAATTGAATATCATGAAGTTGAAATTCCATGCTCATACCATGCCTAGTGGTAGCTTCACATTGGGTTTAGAAAGTGAAATCTTTTGAAGCTTGACAATCACAATATTGGTCATACAAGCAATTCATGAAAGATTAGTACAAGGAAGAGAACTTTCACATGCAAATACACCATCTTGGAAATCTTTTGTGGTTGTGAGCCCCCATCAAAATATTATAATTCAAAATTGTTGACATTGGACAAGGAAGACAACATAATGATTTATGTTTATTCATATTCACATAGAAGTTATATTGTCGTAGATCCTTCAACATGTGGTGCTTGCCCCCTATCTTTACTAGACAAAAATTCCGCACCATGTAGATATACTACTTGTGCATCCAAAAACCCTTAAACCCAAATCTTGTTTTGAGAGTCCACCATACCTACCTATGGATTGAGCAAGATCCTTCAAGTCAGTTGTCATCGGTGCAATAAGGCAATAAAAATTGCTTCTAAAAAGTGTTAGACCATTTAGTGTAAGAGAAAATTGAGCGTTGTACGAACTTGTGATGGCAAAAACTAAAAGCGACAGACTGGATAATAAAGGTTGCTACCATAAGGGGCAATATAACGTGACGTTCTTTTGCACTAAGGTGTTAAGAATTCAAACAAATATGGGCATGGCAACCTCCGCTTCCCTCTACAAAGGGCCTATCTTTTACTTTTTTGTATTTACTTTCGTGCAAGAGTCAAAGTTTTTCTCTCTATTCCTTTTTATTTTTCTCCTTTGGCAAGCATGATGTGGTGAGGAAAGATTTAGGCACATATATCCAGTTGAATATGTTGGGAGGCGAAATTATAAGCCCCTATCTTTCTATGTGTCCGGTTGAAACATTTTGCTCATGTGTATGATGTGCGTGTTAGAAATCATAGAAGACTATATGAAGGTTAAGTATGTGGAGCTCTTACTTAGAATCTGTTGAATAAGTTGAATTGCAACTGTTTGGTGACTAAGTATATAGGTTGTTGAGTTCCAAGAGAATTCATTGTTTGAACCTTAACATGTGAATTGGTTGCTACTTTGTCATGATGAGTTTTATAAGAAAGAATTGCTGTTATGATGCTAGGATAAGTGATTGAAATTGTCATTGATCAAACTTGTGCACTTTGCTAGCATTCACAGTTCATAAACTATTTCTTTTTATCATTTACCTACTCGAGGACGAGTAGGAATTAATCTTGGGGATGCTGATAAGTCTCCAACGTATCTATAGTTATCGCGGCAGACCTTAGGATCAGGAAGCCTATTGATGCCGATGATCAGCGGAGGGGTGCCGCGATCTCTGGTTACGTTCAGGTTGATGCAACAGCCTGGTTCGGAGTTGTTTGACGAAGGTCGATGGTGGAGGCGGAGCTTGAGCAGCAGCGGTCGGTGAAAGGAAGGTTAAGAAGAGAGAGGGACGGGGGTAAAAGTGAAAAAGGACCCCCCATGCTTATTTATAAGGGAAAATGTGAACAGTAAAATGGCAGCCGTGGGAATCGAGGAGGTGTGATCATTATCTCAATGACAGAGGCGCCTCGATTCTCGGACAGTTAGACAATGCGAAGATCCATTATGAGATCATGGATTTTTTATGAATTTACTTCGTATGACGTCATGGCGGGTTACAATATTTTTTCAAGACTAAGCTTTGGGGAGACAATTCGCCAACTAAAGCAGTGAAGATTTTTGTGAACAAGTTCAGGCCAACCTGGATCCTAATTTTGGGGATATAACCCCGGGGTGTGACCCGCCAGGAGGGGCTGGGTCACAGCATTGGCGGTTTAATATGAAAATGGCCCAAGATTCCCAAGAAGATGAAGTGAGAAGATGGGGGCCCAAGACCCGGATGTATGAACCACCGTACAATAGCTTGCCTGCTCAAGCAAGATAATTTAAAAACCGAGTTGGTTACGTTGTGTGAGCCGGCTGAGACTCTATAGGCTTCCGGGTTTCGACCTGTGTATATAAAGGTGAGACACGGCGGCGGGTTAACTCAAGAAACGATTGATCGGTAGCTAGGTTAGGCGTATTCGCTCCCTTGTAATTGAATCTCAAGCAATACAACTAGAAGCAGGACATAGGCTTTGACCTCGTCGAGAGGGGCCAAACTTGGGTAAACTCTTGTGTCCCTTGACCCGTCTAACCCCTTGAAGCTAACCTAAGCTGGGATGGCTCCACAGCTAAGTCCTTTCACTAGGGCTTCTTGCATGATAAAACCACGACACCAGGGATGCTCCATTTCAGTTGAGCTGCAGAGAATATTTGGGTGGTTCATTTTATCAACCGCCTCCTTTAAGAAGATGAGCCAGTAAACTAGTTGGATGAAAGTAGTGGCCAAGTTGCTCAAACCTCCCTCGACATCAAGGCCAAGATCTCGAGGATAAACCTACAAGCTAAGTTTAGATTGCCTATGCTGCCTCTTATGTACTTGAAAGTTTGCTCGTACAAGCATTACTTTTAGCATGAAGTACCACCGAGTGGACACCATTTAGAAGTCTGTACGCAAGGTAATGAAGTTTTTCCATGGATGATATTGGCTATGATCTCTCAATGATTTGGATGCATAAACATGCTGAACATGTGTATATCTAAATATTTTTTGTGAATGTTATCTATGAATATTGTCTTGTGACCTATCAATCATTTGGATGCACATGCTGAAATTTTGTATACATGAATCCTTGAGGTGTTGATAGTGAATGTTGGCTATAAATATGAACGTGTCCTGTGAAACTGAGTTTGATACGAATGTTTACCTTTTCTGTTGTACTTGTGTGTGAACTTGTTAGAATGTCTACTATGGGAGTGTCAACGGCACACCTTCTTCTCGAGAAGAATTGCACCTGCTTGCTAGGTTAGCGATGGCGCGTCAGCTCTTTTTTATCTTTTTGATCTGTCTTCCCCCTACCCCTCTCAACCCCTATCGTAATGTTTTCGGCCTCAAAACAAACATAGTACTACGTTGTTTTTGGGCCTTGATGAAAAACAACTCTGCTTTCTGTAGGTTGGCCCACTCAGCAAATGGGCTGCTGGTCCACAATGGACTAAGAGGCTAAAAATACAATTTGTATGGTACAGGGGCAAGTAAAAAACGCCATCAAGAGCCATCCACTGAAGAAAAAAATTGCGTCTGATGTGCTTCTTCAGTCGCGTCACCGGCCTCCTCTTTAATCCAGTTTGTTCCATTCCCCAACTACCAGCACGGGACAGAAGTTTATTTCCCCCTCATGCTGCCGGGGGATTGAAGAAACGCGTCATCGAATCTAACACTGATGATGGATGCTTGTCATGATTTTCAGATAAGAAACTGCCTGTTTTAGAGGCAGAGCATTTAAATCAACACATAATTTTCAAACATGGATAACAGAATGTTAGAAATTTTATTCATGGTAAAAACTGGGACTAACAACAAGCTAACATCATGCTAATCAACATTCATGTATATCACATCTTCATATGATGCAAAGTCAAAAGGATATGCTATTTTCAAAATGGCATGACAATATTGAGTGTGTGAAAAACTGGGTAAACTAGGGACGAAATTTTGGCAACCGTTAGGTATTTTTGAACTGCATCGGTTGGAATCGAACCCAGCGGTACAACTTTTGGGTGAGAGGGCTGCAGCCACTAGGCTAGTGTGGTATGTTTGAAAGAATGAAGGCATCTTCCCCGGCTCTGGTTCTTTCCTGTTCGTGTGCGCTCGCCGTGGCACCGTCATATATCGTTTTCAATATGCTCAACAAATGAGAGGAATCCGGAGAGGACTATACGCCGAGAGGCTGGCAGTGGGGACCCACCGAGTCCAAGCCGTACGCAAGCAAGTGCCTCATTGGAAAAAAGCTTCCTCCTAATTATATACTGACGTTGGGGCCAACGGGTTTGTCAACCTAGTCAATAAACGAAATAAATTTCCAACAATGACTATCATCAGGCAGCTTTCTTTTAGTGGTATCGGGGATGTAGCTAGTATCATTTTTTTTCTGAGGGCGAACAAGTGTCAGCTAGGCCTAGGTTTTGTTTTCTAACAAGCATATCCCACGACATACCGAGACAGTGGTTTCAACTTATTTTTTGAGGTCCATCATGTATGTACCGGCCTATGGGCCTCCCAGCGTAGGTTTTACTTTTTCTTAAACATTGGCAGCCCAATGATTTTTTTAATAAGACGCAGATCTCTGTTCTATTTATCTATATATAAGAATAATAATGTAGTGTCCAATTTATGTTTTCCCTTCTAACCACATTATATTTATATTATTACTTTATTATTACTATAATCGTATATTTATAGAAACTTATATATACATTATAAAAACATCCAACATCTTATTAACTTATAAAAAAATGTTTAACAGAAGTTGGCAAGGAAAATCCTGGTTGTTTTTGACTCTCAGGCAAGGAAAATCCTGGTGATTGCATACAAAAGCTTGCAAAGATTTCAAGGACCAATGTAATAATAATGCACTAATTTTTCTTTTGAGAAATAAGTCACTAATTTGTTAATTATATATATATAATAAATATGTAGCTCCGGTTTATTTTATGATATTAATTGTTCCTTCTAACCTAAAACTGAATATAGAACCAGCCCAACTAATTTGTGTATTTCAAGAAAGTGCAAATGGGTTGTGATTTCTTAGAAAAATTAAATGGACCGCATTGACGCGAAATTATTTGTTCACTCAGCCTAGCAAATGGACTGTAAATTCTCGAAAACATGGTTTAAATATATGCCACATTTTTGCAGGCAGACATGTGGGCCAATAGGTCGAAGCCTATGCAAGGCGTTGTCAACTTAGTCAACAAATGATTTTGACATCCACATCCATTGCATTTATATCCAACGGCCATCATGCACCTTCCGTCTCTCGTATTCTTCCTCCAGCGTCAACGGGACCGCCTGCACCGACCTCCGGCGGCTAGCGGCTCTGCTTCGCATGCATCATTGCAAAGCCCTACCCCACCGCCGGCCAGGCTACCCGTCCACCTCAGGGTGTGCAAAACAGAACCGGAAACCACAAACCGAACCAAAAAAACCAAACCGAACCAAAATTTTGGTTTTTCCAGTTTCCGGTTTCAGTTTCAGTTTCCAATTCTAGAAACCATTTAGCATTTGATTTTTTCGGTTAGAAACCAAAAACCATTCGGTTAAACCAAAATAACCCAAGTCTAATTTAATACCCATTATATGAGTCCAACCCTTCAGGTACCCCTTCTTTTATAGTCTCAGTCCACCGCACTGCTGCTCGACTGGCGAGGTGGTACTAATATCAGTAGCTCCAACCGACCAAACCACCTCCTAGCGCATGTGGTGCTTGTTTGGGCCTCAAACTATCTAGCCCATAAGGCCACTTTTGTTGAGCGAGCCATGCGCGGAGTTCTTCGTTCCGTCTCCTAGGGCAGCCGATCTATTTTTTCACCTCGTTGAAGATGCGCAGGATTTTCTCGCTTTCCTCTTTTTGCTGCTTCCTCTTTCCTTCTTGTAATCAGTTTTATGTGCTTCCTCTACTCGTAATGCCTAGGAAAAAAATCACGTGGACCACCAAAACCTACCTAATCTCTATATTTGTTGCCATCTAATGCTTATTACTAAATCTTGTCCATGATCTAACAATCCAATCTACGTACACAGTACACACAAGAAAAAAATCTATTCTACATACATTAACTGAATCATGTGACCAAAAAATTATTTGTCGTTCAAAAATTCGCGTCAACTTTGGTTATTTTCGTTATTACCGAAACCAAACCGAAATCAAATCGTTATTACCGAAACCGAATCGTATACATGTATAAAACCATATAAACTGAAGTATAAAAACTGTATAAACCAAAAACCATATAAATCGAACCGAATCAAACTGAAAAAACCGAATGCACACCCTGACCTCCACCCCGCCACACCTCCTGTTGTTGTCCACCAACTGCATGCCCATGCTGCACCAGAACCAGTTATAACCCTTGTACTCCTCTCCGTCTGCGACTCCACTGCCGCATCTTCCCTTCTCCGGGTCATTCTTGTCCGGGGCCTCGCCATCGTCCACCGCCTTGTTGTGCTCGGCGGCTCATGGTCAACAAACAAGAGTCATCGGAAGAGGACTATACATGAAGAGCCGGATAGCTGGGACCCACGAGGTCCATGGTCGCTAAAAATAATGTTTCCTTCCCCTGACAGCTGGGACCACCAGCTACATCTTCGCATGCATGGAAGTGTCTCCTTATTATGCAGAAAAAAAGAGTCCTCCCCCTAACAGCTGGGACCCACCAGCTACCACTACTGCAGGATGCTGCTAACGCGACACTACGATCAGAGACCCTTCAAGAAACTGTGTGTGATGCAATAATCACAAACGATGGTGTCAGAGAACCGTCAAAAATGACCAAAATGTTTATGATGACGGATGCATCAAACACGGTTCAGATTTTAGTTGCCTGTGCGATGAAGGGCATACGGTTGATCCAACAGAACTGTTTGTGATGAGGAAGAACAATAGAAACGGACAACCATATAAATGTGTGTGCGATATATGACATACAGTTCCCTCCGATGAACTGTGTGCTATTAGGGAATGCAATAGAAACGGTCAGCCAGATAAAGGTGTGTGTGATATACGGCATACGGTTCACTCGAACAAACTATTTTCGATTAGGCAAGAGAACGGGAATGTTTCATCTTAACAAGAGGTGTGTGATATGCGGCATTTGCGATCAGCCAAAAGAAAATAAACGATTCGTGTAAACCAGATGTGTGTGATACGCACCAAACAACCCATTCGGATGAACTGTTTGTGATGAGAAATTATTAACACCGATGGTTACTATAGTAAGTACGTGTGTGATTCTATTCGTATAAAAAACAATGAAAAAATGCAAACTAGTTGCTTGGGGTGGCTAGGAGTATCGCACACGATTCGTCTGTGAGTACTCGTGTGCGATGATTAGTAAGTTACACATAATGAACGGCCGTGAGGGTGATATGCTGATCATCGAAACCGAGAAGCACTACAAAAAATACACTTCCGTGATGATACGTGGTTGCCACAGTAGGTCACATTTTCTGTCATGCATGTACATCGATGACGATTTTATGACAGAATCAATATAGTCGTACCTGTGCTATCGTGGAAGTGTTCCATGACATTACCAAAATTATCATCACAGAAGTGTCCACTTCCATGACGATAAATCGTGCGTCACAGAAGTGCTTTCGTCAAGGGTGACCGACATGTGGAATCCACCGTAACGGAACGCCATTAAGCTATCGTATCCGGTTTTGGATCCCATAACCCGTTAACAGCCCGGAACAATGGGATTTTCCACGTGTGTCGGACGAAACACGTATTGCCTCACCGTTGGGACAGATGTCATCAACTCATTGGACAGGAGGCGCCTATAATAGGTCGACACGTGGCATGGCCCAACAGTGGCCATTTCGGTGAAAAAGGCCAGCCTAGTAAAAATTAGCAGGCCGGCCCATATAAGGCCTACTTGTGTCAGGTCCATTTAAACCCACGGCCCATACAAGATGTGCCTATTCGGCCCGTCAACGGCCCGTGAAAGATTTGACACTATTGCAGCCCATCGTCAGTTCGAGCCCGTTAACAGCCCGCTATATATTTGGGCTCAATATCGGCCCGATGTGATTTCAGCCTATTAACGGCCAATTCAAGGGATGGGCCAATTTTTAGGATGTACATCTTTCGGCCTTTTAGTGACCCATTTAAGTGTTGGGCTAGTTTCCGGCCCAATGTGTCTTTCAGCCTGTTGACGGCCCATAAATCAGTTGGGCCATTTGTAGTCGGACCTGAGTTTTGGCCTTTTAGCGGCCCATTTAAGTGTTGGGCCAATTCCCATCCCTGTGTGTCTTTCAGCCTGTTGACGGCCCATAAATGTGTTGGGCCATTTGTAGTCGGACCTGAGTTTTGGCCTTTTTAAAGGCCAATGCCCTTCATGGTCCAATACCAGCCCGGTTTCTCTTTTGGCCTGCTAAAGGCCCACAACACAGTTGGGACATTTACAATATGACCTGACTTTCGGCCTCTTAGCGGCCCATGCTCTTCATGGTCCAATACCAGCCCGCTGTCCCTTTTGGCCTGCTAAAGGCCCACATTATAGTTGGGACATATGTAGCCCGACCTTAGTAACGGCCTATTAACGGCCTGTGAAATCAAATGGGCCCACCTGTTGCCCGCTTCGATGTCGGCCTGTTAATGAACCGGTAGGTAAGAGGGTCGACCATTAACTTTCAGTCTGGTAATGGCCCATTAACTTAATGGGCCCACTAAAGTTCGTACATGTCTTTAGGCCAAATTAGATAATTTGAGCCCATTACGACGAGCAATTATGCACAGGACCAAAACCGATCAAGCAAAGGTAAGACATATAGGGAAAAACGTTGCAAATCCAGCATATATTACAGGAAATTACATCCACTGGGCAGTCAAAGATTGATGACAGTGCAAATAAATTAATAGAAACTAACGATCTACAACGTCACATTCCACAACCTCAGCACGGATGATGCCCATAAGCATGTGGGCAAGTTCTTGCTGCTTTGCAACACTGTCTCTGAAAACATTGATCAGTTGTTATTGCGCATGAATATGCACCTCTGATTCCTCCATCATTTCCATCATTGCTTCAGCCATAAATTGGTTCACAAGCATACATTTTATCCCTTGCATTCGAGACAGAGGAAACTGAATAGATTCAGATGGTGATTTTGGCAGGCTAGTATTATTGATAGTGGAGAGTGTCTCAGCCACTGCATCATAACATAAATTAGGAGGAGAACCTAACAGATTAATCATGAGTTATTGCCATATTACCTGTCCTAGATTTATTGGAAAGAAACAATGGGGTTGCCTTGCTCTTTTCAGAGTTTGTCTGATTACCTTCAGCAGCCTGCACCAAATTAACACACTAGCATTGCTATCACCAAGTCAGATAATAGGAAAGCAACGTTGACACAACGAACATTTGGGAAACTAGCCTACACTAATTTAACACAATATCGCAGAGCTATCATCAGCCAGGTAAGGTAATACGAAAGCAACATTGACACAATGAATGAATGGGCAACCAGAGCAGCACTATAATTCAGTAATGTGCATGATATGAGATAGTACACTCCTTGAGCTCAGTATGCAAAACAACCAGGCAGTTTTCCTTACAAAAATCAACATTGGCGCCTTTCACATTTTGCTACAACTAATTTTAGATCAGATAAAGGTTGGATTCATGCTGATTAACAAAATACATGCTGATGTAAAAACATAGTGATATACAACAGGTACTTACATCAGCATTGGAGCATAGAGAATTCCCCCAAGATATTTTCCTCGAATACGATCCCAACGAAGGAAGTCTTCTATCGTTTAACCTTATTTTCTAGAAGAGAGATGGGTAAGAAAAATGTAGAAAATATGATCAGAGTGCTATAAAATTTCATGATGCGAGGATACGCACACGCTTCTTAGAATGGAGTTGACATTCTTTTCCTGTACTGGAGTGGACTAGTTCTTTGGCCACTAGAATCTGCTTATTATCAGTGGGAATTGGGTTTCTCTGTGCTGGAGCAGTATCTATGAAAACTGGAGTTGGTTTATTATCTCCTGGCGTTTGGATCTTTTGCAAAGACCTGGTTTGTAACCCTTCAGATTCTAACATAGCCGTCTTCCCCTTGCATGCCTTATTTAGAAGAATGGTGCTTCAATTATAAAACATGCTACAATAGAGATGGAATATGTACTGAAGAATAGAAAGGCATGACACATTGACATGTATTCCCTCCATCCGGAAATAAATGGATGGGTCTAGGTGTATTTCAGTTCTAGGTACATCCATTTTTATAAATTTCTGTGACATGTAATGCGGACGGAGGGAGTATGATGTAAGAGCTAGGGATACGACAAGACAACACAATAAAAAAACACTGAAAACCCACTACACAACCAAAGTATTCAAACCCACTGATATGAGATAGTACACTCATGCAGCTCAGTATGCAAAACTACCAGACAGTTTTCCTTACAAAAATCAACATTGTGGCCTTTAATCATACATTTTTCTACAACTAAATTTAGATCAGATAAAGGTTGGATTCACGCGGATTAACGAAATACATGCTGATGTAAAAATATAATACAACAGGAACTTACATCTGCATTGGAGCATAGAGAATTCCTGCAAGAACCTTTGCTCACAGACGATACGAGTTCATATATTCTTCTATCTGTTAAGCTTATTTTATAAAAGAGAGATGGGTAAGAAACATGTAGAAAATATGATCAACATGATATAAAATTTCATGATGCGAGGATACGCACACACTTCTTAGAATGGAGTTGACATATTTTTGCTGGACTGAAGCGGACTAGTTCTTTGGCCACTGGAATCTGCTTATTATCAGTAGGATTTGGGTTTCTCTGTGCTGGAGCAGTATCTATAAAAACTGGAGTTCTTTACTATCTCCTGGCGTTTGGATCTTTTGTAAAGACCTTGGTTGTAACCCTTCAGATTCTAGCATAGTCGTCTTCCCCTTCCATGCCTTGTATAGAAGAATGGTGCTTCAATTATAAAACATGCTACAACCGAGAGATTCAATAGGTATTGAAGAATTGAAAGGTATGACATATTGACATGTATTCCGTCCATTCGGAAAAAAATGGATGGGTCTAGGCGTATTTCAGTTCTCGATACATCCGTTTTATCCATTTTGGCAACATGTAATCCGGACAGAGGGAGTATGGTGTAAGAGCTAGGGATACGACAGGACAACACAGTAAAAAAACAATAGTTGAATGTAAAATTGTATGCTAGCGGAATACATACAGAAAAAATTAAGTCAACATACACGTGTATGATTGGGAAACTAAGATGGCATTGCAACCGACCACTAGAACAACACTTCATTGTAAAAAAACATGGTATGGTAAATAGATGAAGTACATACTGATGAATAACAATGCATAAGATATTCAGAAGCATGATGTCCAAATTAAGCAGATGGCATTGCGATAGAGTAGAATGACAGTACTTGAATTTGAAAACATGTTATCATGAATGGAATAGGTACTGAAAAACAGGAAGGCATGACATATTTACACGCATGATCAGCATGCTAAGCACATGGCATTGCAATAGACCAGATACACTCCAGGACATTATATGCATGTTGTACCCGTATCACGGGCAAAGTTAGAGCAAGGACCTTGTGGGCTGAAGAGCATTCATCATCTTTCTGCAAGTCTTCTAAAGAACTGCCTTTACATGTTCCATCATATTGGGTATCATTGACATCAAGTTTATTATCCTTTACATTGCTCCGTGAGGTTCTTGTGGATATATCAGTGTGTGCAATTATATCTGACATGCATGGAAGACAACTAGTAGTTAGATTTATGTAATGAGTGCCTGTAGGAGACAACATAAATAGTAGGACTGGGGTTAACTAGGAACAACATGTCTCAAAAACTAAAGGGAGAACACAAATGAAGCTACAGAATATGTATCATTTGTACTCGAGATTAACTAGATGGCACACAAAAGTATTAAAGAACAACATAGGTAATACTAGAAGTGGTATAATACTATAATCACCAGCCGTGGGATAGCATTGGCTGATGGATTATAACTATAGAACAATGTTACCTAAAGAACAAGTCTCTTAGCTGAACTATGGAACAATGTTATCTCCTGAACAAGACCCGTAAGAGATCAGCATGAATATACAGTGAAATGTGATAATCTACTTTCCATGCTTAGATGAATAACAAAGCCATAAATGTTGCACACAAGTAAGATTAGGGTACAACCTATCTGGCCTCCATCCATAGGAGTGAGCATCATGTGCTGACTTATCGTTGGCCCTGCAGTTGTTGTGGCTGTCCATATCGGGCATGCACATTCGATGGAGGGAACGGTTGAGTGGGGACTATAGCTTCCTTCTGGTGTAGTCGGAAGACAATGTGGCTGAAGATGCAGAAAACGCATAATGTTAAGAAACACACATCTCTTTGATCTGAAGAAATACCCTAAGAGATCAATAGCAAGGTACGAGAGTGGTCACACGTCTGTTGACTGAAGACTAAATTGGGGTCACACGATTTTATTTTATTTTGGTACTTTCCGATCTATGTCGGATGGCTTGATGGCGTCTTGTGCCTCCCGGCTGACAATGTTCGGAATCTTCCCCGAAGAGCCAGCGACCAACGGCAGAGCAGCCTACCTCCGCTGTCCATGGCCCCGACCAAAATCCCGCTCCCCACCCCACCGCACTACCGTGGTTGCGCCGCCCCCGGGCCAATCCACAAAGACTCGCCGCCATCCAGATCCAGCGGCGGCAGTACCTTCAACCGACGCAACTCTGAGATAGCCATCTAAGAACTACTTCCACGGCGAGCTTGCGCCCTCGCACCCTTACGTTAGACACCAGCCAACCGACAACCTAGGAGCTCCGCCGTCTCGAGGGGTGCTGCTTCCCATTGGGAATCGATTGGCCCAGAATAAAAATTCAGACAACTAATGCCTAAATAAAGTGATTTGAGATGAGGGTGCAACCTATGTGGTAGCACGGTGAAGTAGGCAACTCCAACTACCGAGTCGGTGAGGCCAGTGTGGTTGCGGTGGTGACCGGCGGCAGGGAAGGAGAGATGTCGTGACGGTCGACGTCTACGGGGAAGCAGCGTCGGGGCTCTGGATGTTGGAGCCTCTCCGGCTCCGTGAACAACGGCGGGGGTGAAACGGCTCATGTACGGTTCAGGCCACCGTCGTCTAGGCAGCTCCAGCAGCATGGAGTAAGAGGCACACGGCCTAGTGCACGATGGCAAATGGACAGCATCTCCGGCATTAGCGAGGAGGACGGCTGTGAAATTGGTGCGGTGGGGGCACCATGGAGGAGGGGCTGAGGTTTCGTGACTCGGGAGAAGGGAGCTTCCGGGGAGAAGGTGATTTGGCGCCCACGAGGTATGAATGGGGAGGGAATTGGAAGGGGAGTGGAACCATGTCTTATGGACGCATTTGTCTGAAATGTGGTGGCGAGTTATAGTTCTACCCCTACCTTTAGGCTTCTCAGCTTGGGTCTGTGTACTGAGGGTCGGGGATAGTAGAGTAACTTTGCTTCTCCCCAAATAGTGGGGGCGATCGATTTCGGGCGAGGAGGGCGTGTTTTGAAATATAGTGGGCGCGAGCGATTTTTGGCGAGGAGAGCGTGTTTTGAAATAGTGGGCGCGAGCTATTTTAGATGAGGAGAGGGTGTTTTGCCGACCATGGTTTATGAATTATTCGACACATGTCATTTCGGCCGAGGAGAAGGCGCGCTTGGATGAAATTACGAACCTACCCTCGATGTACAACGAGCCAATTGATGTGTGTCCCACATAGGCCGGTAATTTCGCATCTCCCATTTATTTACTCGGGCGAATTCCACCGAGCGGAGGGTGTATAAAGGTTTGTTCAAATTTTGGGAGAAAGAGCATCCACGTCTACCTTACCAAGTCGATCCGAATCAAATTTTGAAATATTAGCTTGCCATTTCTTTTTTCGATAGACAGATGATGCTCGAGAGTAATGTGTTTTTACATGCTCGTTGCTAGTGATTTACTATATGAAAAATAGTTGACCCACTCAAAAACGGGAATCAAACCCAAAATGAAATACCTCAATTCAATGAAATAGCTCGTTCACCAAGTCATAATAGTGAACTAAATTCAAAATTGTACACCTCAATCGAGTAGCATGTTGTAAAGTATTATAGTACTCCATGAACATGTTGAAAGTCAAATTAATGAACTTATTTGATATACGCATATCTCCTTTCATGTGTGGATTGCAGACAACATGTTCTCCAATATAAATATTTGAATGCAAGTCTATATCGAAACATGGTTTGTATCAGTCTTTGATGCATAAAACACCCGCTCCCCCACCCCCGAACTCCTGCCCTCTCTCTCTCTCTCTCTCTGTCTCTCTCTCGCTGACAATCTTCAATTCTGTCGCATGCATCCAACACACAAACCTTGTTGGTCCCTCTCCCTCTCTCTCCATCCCTCTCTCTATTTCTGTGTGTGTGGGGGGGGGGGGTCTTTGTAGTTCGCATGCATATATATTCCATCTATAGGTCTCTCTCGCACACTATGTATGATTCTCTATTCCAAGCTAGATATCTTGGGTGCACTCATCGTACGCACGCAAATTCCTTGGCTCATTGCTCGTTACTCTCTCACGCACCACTTTGTCGTCTTGGAGCTCTTCCCTCTCTCTCAAACTCTCCATCTACCTGGGTCACACATGCACATGCATATCTCACTCGCACTCGATAGACCCATCTAAAACTCCATCTCTCTCCCTCATTCTCTGTCCATCTCACACGCACACATACACAATCTCATGCCTGGCTAGCCAAGTATGATGGTCTCTCACTCAATTCTAGGCACACACAGTCCCCCCTATATGTATATGACTTGCTAATCTTAGTCTCCATCACAAACATGTGCATGGTCTATCTCGATTTTTCTTGGGGCATCTTTCTATCACGCACACACCTCCCTCGGTCTCCCACCCATATAGTCCCCTCATGATCTCGAGGGGATCTCTCTATCACAAACACACCCTCTCTCCCTCCCCATGCGTCCATGTTCTCCATGTGTCCCTCTCGACCTTCGTTCCTTGTTGGCCAGACCTCTATTGGACATGTGCTATAGGGGTGTCTCTCTCTGTTGCAAACAATCATGCATGAGCTATCTTCGTGTATCTACTCGCCTCGCTTTTCTATCTCAGAGATGCATGCGTGATATGTTTGCATAAGAAACGAAAAAACACACACTCTCTCTAATTTATCGTTTGTTGTCACTTTCTCTTTCACACACATACTCTTTTTGCACACTCACTCATCCTCTTTCACACGCACTTGATCTCTCTCGACTTAGGCACTCTATTCGGTCCATAGCATATAGATTTATTCAAAAGTCAAACATCACAAAGTTTGACCATGTACGTGGAGAAAAACATTTACATCTAGAACAACAAACATATACCATTAGATTCACCATGAGATGTAGTTTCGTATGATGTATCTTTGGTATAGCAGATATAAGTAACATTTGCATAAACCTGATCAAAGTTTCCAAAGTTTGACTTCTAAAAAATTTACATGCACTGCATTATCGAGCAAATGGAATATCTCTTCCCCCCTCTCAGCTAACTGACGCACCACTCAGCCTTATCGGGGCTCCTCTATCTCTCTCAAACTTTATATCTCCCTGGTTCAAACATACACATGTCTTGCTCACGCTATACATATAGACCCATCCAACACTCTCTGCCCTTGTTCTCTCTCTATGTGACACGCACCCCCCTAAGTACCATAATCCCTCACTCCATCACAGGCGCAAGCACTCCCCCCCATAAGTATGATTATCTCTCACTAGCCATCAGGAACACACGTATTGTCTCCTTCCATCCATACGTCTATATCTCTCTAGGGGGATCTTCTATCACGCACACACCTTGTCACTTGATCTCCCACCAATGTAGTCCCATCACGATATCCAGGGGATCTCCCTCTGACAAACATACACTCTCTCCTCCCTATGTCGGCATTTTCTCCATGCGTCTCTCTTGACACCTCTCCCTTGTTTGCCAGACCCCTCTTGGCCACGTGCTAGGGGTCTTTCTCTCTCGGTTGCAAACAACCACATACTATCTCCTCACCTTGCTTCCGTTGTCGAAGATGCATGTGTGGTATGTTTGCGTAAGACACACATGCTTATTCTCTACTTTTATCGTGCGTTGTCCATGTCTCTTTCACACTCGCACACAAACTTTTTCACTCACTCTTTCTACTTCTCTCTCTCTCTCTCTCTCTCTCTCTAGTAAGGGACTCTCTCACGTCCATAAGCATATGGATGTTTTGAAAAGTCAAACCTCAGAAAAGTTTGACCAGGTATATGTGGAGAAAAACATTTACATTTGGAACGATCATTAGGTTCATCACAACATGTACTTCATACTATCATTTATCTTTGGTATTGTAGATATATGTAGTTTCTTTATAAAATTGGTAAAATTTTCAAAACTTTGACTTTAAAAAAATGTTGGCACTACATTATCGAGCGGAGGGAGTAGCTCTTTCTCTCTCTCGCTCTCTCTGCTATGTCTCACGGGCCTCCCCTCTCACTCGAACTCTCTATACCAACGGATTATACGCTCACTATGTCAGCGTATAGCTCTGTATACTGTTTAGTTGACCGGTCAACCAGTCCACATGCTGCCTTGTCAGGTCATGTTCTTTATCTTCATGTGCTGGCCCATGCGGCACTGGATGAAAATAAGTAAACTAGAGGCCCATCTGACATGCGGTGAAGTAAACAAAGTTGAAACCACTCGGGGTAGCACCCTAGACGCTAGTAAATTGAGGGCGCATTGAGGACACACTTCTTCCGTGTGAAGGACGCACTCGTGCACAATTCACCACTTCATGGCGGCATGCACAGAAGGACGCACTCATGCACACCCAACACACAACACACACCAGCACACATGTACACCGGCATCACCGCCGATTGAGCTTGTCGGCGAGGCAGCCAACAAGCGGAGGCGGCTCAAGCCAAAACCGCATACGGCGAGCCTGGACTTCATCGGCAGCCTTCCCGACGACATGCTACTCGTCATCATCGGCCTCCTCCCCATCAAATCTGTCGTGCGGACCGCCCTGCTCTCCCGGCGGTGGCGCCCCCTTTGGCGCCGCATCACCATCGACAGCTGCCTCTGCGACGGGGATTGCAAACGCATGGCCGTAGTCTCCAAGATCCTTTCATCGCACCCTGGGCCATCCAGAGGCGTTGACATCCGCATGTTTAGTACCAACTGCAAGGTCCAAGCCAAGTTCGATGAGTGGTTCTTATCCCCCGCCCTTGATCAGCTCGAGGAGCTCAGCTTTGAAGCTGGACGATGTCGCTCTCTGCCGCCGTCCGCGCTCCGACTCACGCCAACGCTATGTTGCGCCAGCTTTAGCTCCTGCTATCTTCCCCAGATTAATGATGCGCCCGCCCTTCTTCTCCCTCAACTCAAGCAGCTCGACCTCTTCGACGTTGTCATGTCAAAGAAGGCTATGGAGCACCTACTCCGCAGTTGTACTGCGCTCAAGTACCTTTGTCTTGAGTAGATCCACGGGTTCATTGGCCTCCACATTGCCTCGACGAATCTCCGATGGATTTATGTGTCTTGCTGGCCCTGCAACAAGACATCAATTGGGAAGAGATCACTGCAGCTGTTCCATGTTATGGTCATTGAGAATGCGCATTTCCTTGAGAGATTGCTTGTATCGAATCTAGAAGGTCCAACAAAAATCAGGTTCATTGACACGCCAAAATTGACAGCCTTGGTGTACTTGCCTGCCAAATTCTCCAAACTCTTTATTGGATCCCAAATCGTTCAGGTACAACACTCATCTTCTTCTCTGTCTTCTTGAAATTCACATTTTTAAATTTCTTCTTGATGTATTTACGACCGTCTTCCGGAAAATGATTCCCACAAGCTTGACCCAGTATATGCGCACAGTGAAGATCTTGGCAATAAAATCTATAGGCCCCAATCTGGATCAAGTTGGTGGATTCCTTACATGCTTTCCAGGCATGGAGAAGCTACTAATCGAGGTGAAACTTCGTTCCTATTAGTAAATGGTAATCACCATGTAGCTCAAATTTTTCGTAATTTTCCCAAATTACGATGACAAGTGTAGTGTTCAAAACTACATCTATGCACTGCGCCGAAAGAAATGTTTTTAGTACTTTCTCTCACGTGATCACCTGCATCATTTTTTGTTGTACTACTATAGTAGCCTAGGCTAGTCATAGTGGAAAGTAACTTAGACTAGTAACTCTATGGTTACCCTAAGAGCAACTACTACCTCCGTCCTGGTTTACTTTTCCTATTTTGTAGTATCAAAAATTGACCATAGATTTAACTGACAAAATGTTAATGCATGTCACTAAAAACTATATCGTTGGATTCATATTTGAACATAATTTCAAATGGTATAATTTTTAGTGACATGCATTGGCATTTTCTTAGGTAAATCTATGGTCAAAATTTTACACTAAATACGAGGTAGTACAAAAGTGGGCTATAACGTCCATCCACTATGTAGGCCAAAACACATGCCAAATTCACTTGTGATGCATTTGGCATTGATGCCCCTTCATTGCTCACCTGGTGCCCCAAAATGGATCACCTACTTTGCTCCGGTGCCAAATTAACTGACACAATGAAAAACACTTGCATGGGAGAGAGAGAGAGAGAGAGAGAGAGAGAGAGAGGACTGAGGCAATAAAAACACTTTTTTGGGAGAGTGAGAGGTTGATGTAATTGGTTTGATTGATTTGTTTATACATGTGGGTCTGTGTGCACAGTGGTGCCAACTCTCTCACTGTAACACCCACAATGCGGCTATATCTCCCACGTGTCGAAGCACGACTTAGAGGCATAACCGCATTGTGGTTTTGTCGCAAGAAGGGTCATCTTCACACAATCCCATGTAATGAACAAGAAAGGGATAAAAGTTGGCTTACAATCGCCACTTCAGACAATGAACATATAATTCATACATCATCCAGAGTACACACATAGTCCGACTACGGACGAAGCCAAAAGAAAAGAAGATAACCCAACTGCTAGATCCCCGATCGTCCCAACTGGGCTCCACTACTGATCAACATGAAACAAAACATAGCAACAACCAAGATCTTCGTTGAGCTCCCATTTGAGCTCGGTTGCATCACCTGCACTTGTATCATCAGCACCTGCAACTGTTGTGATAGTACCTGGTGAGTCACGAGGACTCAGCAATCTCAAAACCAGCGGGATCAAGACTATTTAAGCTTATGGGTAGGAAATGGCAATGAGGTGGAGTTGTAGCAAGGACTAAGCAAATATGGTGGCTAACATACGCAAATAAGAGCGAGAAGAGAAGCACCGGAACGGTCGAGAAGGTAAAAGTGATCAAGAAGTGATCCTGAAACTACTTATGCACAATCATAACACAAAGACCGTGTTCACTTCCCGGACTCCGCCGAAAAGAGACCAACACATCTACACACACGGTTGATGCATTTTAATTAAGTCAAGTGTCAAGTTCTCTACAACCGGACATTAACAAATTCCCATCTACCACATAACCGCGGGCACGGCTCTCGAAAGTTTATACCCTGCAGGGCTGTCCCAACTTAGCCCATCATAAGCTCTCACGGTCAACGAAGGATATTCCTTCTTCCGGGAAGACTCTATCAGTCTCGGAATCCTAGTTTACAAGACATTTTGACAATTGTAAAACAATACCAGCAAAGCCGCCCGAATGTGCCGACAAATCCTGATAGGAGCTGCACATTTCTTGTTCTCAGGGCACACCGGATGGGCAATACGTCGGGTTGGCATAGACCCTGGTTGCCCAGGGGGCGCTGGACATCGCCCTGGTTGGGCCAGCACTCGAAGGAGCTCTGGCCCAGGGGTTTAAAATAAAGATGACCCTTGAGTCTGCAGAACCCAAGGGAAAAAGGCTTAGGTGGCAAATGTTAAAACCAAGGTTGGGCCTTGCTGGAGGAGTTTTATTCAAGGTGAACTGTTAAGGGGGTCCCATAAATCACCCAACCGCGTAAGGAATGCAAAATCAAGGAACATAACACCGGTATGATGGAAACTAAGGCGGCAAGAGTGGAACAAAACACTAGGCATAAGGCCGAGCCTTCCACTCTTTACCAAGTATATAGATGCATTGTGATATCCCAACATAATCCTGTCCATCATGGAGTAATCTTCAACTTCACTTGCACCTAACAACGCTATAAGAGGGGCTGAGCAAAGCGGTAACATAGCCAAGCAATGGTTTGCTAGGAAGGGTGAAAACGTTAGAGGCTGACATGACAATATGGGAGGCATGGTAAACAAGTGATAGGTAGCGTAGCATGGCGATAGAAAGAAGCAATTAGCAAGCAAAGATAGAAGTGATATCAAGGGTGATGGTCATCTTGCCTGAGATCCCGCAACGAAGAAGAACGAGTCCATGAAGAAAACAAACTAATGTAGTCGAACGCATCCTCACAACTCCGGAACGAAACCGAAGCTAACGAGAGAAGCAAACCAGAAAGAAGCAAACATCATGGTAAACACACAAGCATAAACATAGCATGATGCACAAAAAAGTATGATCCATGTCCGGTTTAATGAGGCATGGCATGGCAAAGTGCACAAACAATACTACAAGTTAAGTGGAGCTCAATATGCAATGAGATGCATATTGATGAGACACCACATTCATGTTATTTAGTTCGCTCTTGTTTAGGTACAACAATATTAAATGTTGTTAAACATGGCAAGAGGTGAAACATATGAAAACTACCTATCTAGGCAAGTTTAAACGAGGCCGGAAACAACAAACAACAATTCCAGAAATCCCCATATGTTATTTAGCAATTTAACGCAAAGAACAATTTTAAACATTTAAATTGTTGTTATCATGATGCGGATGACATATGCAAGTTATATGCAATTTTATGAAAACGTTAACATGAGCATGTTATGAAGCATTTGTCACCGTGCGGAACGAAAGGGGTGCCATGGCAACTACAATGGAAATGGTGCCACGGCAACATCCCGATGATCCGACAACTCATTGAGATACCGGTGCAAAAGAGCAAGTGTGCGGATGTGCGGAACATGCAAAAGATGGTGGGGTGATCCCGGTTACCGGGTTCCCATGGGTCGACGACATGGCAAACGAGGAGGAACATGCATGAAGCAAACGGTCACGGTGCAAACATACGGTTCATCTCAGACAACATGCATTCGTCCATGGGTCATCGTCTCGGCGGTTATTCCTTTGAAGTGTGCGCTTTCGGGTGGAACGAGTTCATCGAAGGAAGTAGTGGTACGCGGGCCGTAGTGTAAGTAGTCGTACACATTTCGTACTTGTACACACTCCATAGATGTTCGGGGTCACGACGAGGAACTAGACGTCCACGGAGTCTTCGAGGGTCGACGGTAGTGGTACACACGTTGTTGGGCTACTCGTCGGTCTGGTCTTGGCGGTTTAGATGTACAAGTTATCGGGGTACTTGTCGCATCACCGGGTGTAGTCGTACACGTTCGGAGTGGAACTTGGTGTATCCATGCACTTGTCTGTCTTCATGGAGATGCAAGAGAACGACGACAGTCAAGTGAAGTGAGGCCCCGTGTCGGTGTCAAAACCGGCGGATCTCGGGTAGGGGGTCCCAAACTGTCCGTCTAGGCGGATGGTACCAGGAGACAAGGGACACGATGTTTTTACCCAGGCTCGGGCCCTCTCGATGGAGGTAAAACCCTACTCCTGCTTGATTGATATTGATGATATGGGTAGTACAAGAGTATATCTACCACGAGATCAGACATGCTAAACCCTAGAAGCTAGCCTATGGTATGATTGTTGTTCGTCCTACGGACTAAAACCCTTCGGTTTATATAGGCACCGAAGAGGGTTAGGGTTACACAGAGTCAGTTACAATGGTAGGAGATCTACATATCCGTATCACCAAGATTGCCTTCCACGCCAAGGAAAGTCCCATCCGGACACAGGACGAAGTCTTCAATCTTGTATCTTCATAGTCTAGGAGTCCGGCCAAAGGCTATAGTCCAGCCATCTGGACACCCCCTAATCCAGGACTCCCTCAGTAGCCCCTGAACCAGGCTTCAATGACGACGAGTCCGGCGCGCATATTGTCTTCGGCATTGCAAGGCGGGTTCCTCCTTCGAATACTTCATAGAAGATTTTGAACACAAGGATAGTGTCCAGCTCTGCAAAATAAGTTCCACATACCAGCGTAGAGAGAATAATATTTACACAGCTTCAATCTGCTGACGTATTCCGTGGCGTGGCATCACACCATGGCCAAGCCTTTATTCCAATCATTTTTACTGTCCCTCCTCAGCGCGTTTAGCGAGGCGGTTTCCATGGCATGTCTTGTCAAAGCAGAGATCGTGTCCCCTTATTCCGGGATTCTCATCAATACGGGCGTGGGTAACCCAACCGCGCCATTGATTACGGCGCTTGGGAGATAAGCGAGTTTTACCAGGCTGGTGGGGACGCATAGCTTCGTCCGTCCATATAAGGGGATAAGGATCCACCTTTTTACCTATGCCTTCTTCCTCCTTTGCTTATCCATTTCCGCGCACTCGAGCTCCAGTGCCCAAGTCCGCACATCTCGCCTCAACCTTCCCCAGCCATGTCCGGAGCGGGAGGCAAGTGGATGGCCTCCTCCGTCACGGAGGGGCACATCAAGAGGCTGCGGAAGGCTGGATACTTGTCCAGCGACATCGCGCATCGGCTCCCCGACAAGGGGCAGCTCATCCCCACCCCTGGGCCCCATGAGAGGGTGGTGTTCCACACCCACTTCCTCTGCGGACTAGGTTTTCCACTTCACCCATTTGTCTGGGGGCTCATGTTCTACTACATCCTGGATTTCCACGATCTGGCCCCGAATTTCGTCCTCAATACCTCGGCGTTTATCATCGTGTGCGAGGCCTTCCTCTGCATCCAGCCCCTCTTCAGCTTATGGCTGAAGACCTTCAATGTCAAGCCAAAGGTAGTGGGCGGCCGCCAAGCGGAGTGCGGAGGAGCCATGGTGGGCAAGATGCCCAACGTCTTATGGCTCGAGGGCTCCTTTGTGGAGACCATAAAGGGGTGGCAATCGGGGTGGTTCTACATCACCGAGCCGCGTGACCCTAAATGGGTGGCAGCCCCCGAATTCCGATCTGGCTTCCCTACATGGCTCAACTCTTGGAAAGAGACGGGCCTAACATGGGGTAATTCGGAAGAGTTGACTGGACTCCAATCCTACGTCAAAACCTTGGTGAACAAGAAGCTCAAGCTCATCAATGTAGTCCAGGTCATGCGCATCCGCTGGATCCTCCCGTGGAAACAACGGGCCTTCAGCTTGTGGGAGTTTAATCCAGCACATCACCAAACCTTGAGCAGGCTCTTCGACACTACGTACGAAGATGCCTGGAAGGTGCTGTTCAAGGGTGCCGAGGCTCCCTTATCCGCTACCAAAGATCGCGGATTCAGCTCGCAGCGTCAAGCCGGTGAGGTAAGCTATTTTACCCTTTATAGGGCACTTGTTTTCCATAGTTTGACTCTATGCGGGATCTAAACTCCCTTACCTTTGACAGGCCTGGCAAAAGACGTCCGGGCAGGTTAACTGTCCGGCTCCCTTGCCAGAAGACCCAGCGGACGCCCAATTGACGGGGCTGCTGGTTCCGGCGCCTTACGTAGTGCCAGAGAAGAAGGCTAAGAAGAAGGCCACGGGAACTCGAAGGAGTTCTCGGCGCCAAGTGTTGTCGGACTCATGTCTGATGACTCCGAGGCGGACTCCCCCCGCGAAGACGAGGAGGAGGAAAAAGAGGCCTCTCCCCCAGCGGGGGAAGAGAATAAAAGGAAGGTCGCCCCAACTGGGGAGGCCGGAGGGTCCAAGATGGGAAGGACCCTTCCTCCGGACTACTCCACGAACGCCGATGACGGCGAAGAGGAGTGGCCACCGAGGGCTAAGCCCCTGGCGAAATCGTAAGTGTCCGGATACCAAAACAACTCATGGCGTTTCATTTGTCGCACAGAATCTCCTAACGCCGAATATAACCCTGCAGCCCGCCCAAGGACGGGCTCGACACTTCAACGAGCGGCTGCCTGGCTTCATCGGACGTGAATAGCACTTCACTTCCGGCCGCCTCCCCTCCTCGCGCTGCGGATGACGCCGAGGTGGGTCCCAAAAGAGGCCCAGCTAGGAGGAGGGGGTCCCGGAGGCGCCGCAAGGCAACCTCCCGGTCTCTTGGCACAAGGGGGATCAAACCCCAAAGGGCTCTAACTCAGGCACTGGGCCGGACCCCGCACCGGAACCTTCAGTGGTTCCGGAGTCCGGCAGGCGGCCCCTTCGTAAGAAGGGTAAGACTGCGACACCGGTGACCTCTGTCCAACCGGAGGCACTGGATAGTTTGCTGGAGGTGCTTAACGGCGCCTCCATCAACGAGGAGCACCGCACTGTTATGAGTGTGGTGATTCAGAAAGTTCAGTCCACCAAGAGCGGGCTGACTAAAGCCTGTGCCAGCCTTCTAACAGGCTTTGAGGTAAGTATTTAAGATATGTAAAAATATTACCGCATAGACAGTAGCCCCTGATGCTTAGTTTGGTGTTCGAAAAGAGAAGTCGAACTGAGGATCTAAAAAGATGTACGCAGGAGTCTAACATAAGTATGTCAACATGGGGAATGCAGGCTGCGCTGCTGACCTCTGTCGCACTGAGTGCGGAGGTCAATGCATTGAAGCAGGGCCTCGAGCAGTCCGAGAACGAGCTCGGCCTTGCCAAAAAGCAGCTCGAGGAGAAGGAAGGTAAGTAATACCTTATGAAAATATATAAAAGATGTGGTTGCAAAAAATGAGAGGAATAACGTGAGTATTGCAGGGGCCACGAATGAGGTGGCGACCCTGAAGGAAGCACTGTCCAAGGCCGAAAGAAATGCGGCCGCGGAGCGCACCGAGCGATAGAAATAGGAGGCACGGGTGGGGGAGGTGCGGCAAGAGCTCTAGGCTCTCATGGAAAAACACGAGAGTTTGGAGGGTGACTCAAGGACTCGAGAGTCTGAGCTTGCCTCGGCCCTTGAGAGCGCAAAAGCCGCTAAGGCCGAAGCCCAAAAAGCCCTTCAGGAAATTGAGGCGATGAAGAAGATAGCGGCGGGTAAGGCATTCTTCATGCAAAGCAAGCACGTGAAAGTGAATTACTTGTTACTTACCCGAATCCGGAGCACTCTAGGAGCATTCGCAGATTTGCCCCACAGTGTGTCCGATGCTGCCGCATTCTACTAGGCCGAGGAGGGGAGCTCGACGGAGAAGGTGTTCTGGTCTCAGTTTGCTAAGGCCGGACACCCAGTGCCCTTGAGCGACCAGCTGAAGCAGCTGGTCGAGCTCCATAAGGTGGCCGAACAGGCCATAGATTGGCTATGGCCTAAGGAAGCCATGCCAGGGAGCTACTTCGGGCTGGTGAGGCGGTTGGTGGACGCCTTTCCATGGATTGAAGCCGTCAAGCGCTCCGTCTGCATCGAAGGTGCCCGTAGGGCCCTTGACCGTGCTAAAGTGCACTGGGGCAAGATGGACGCTGAGAAGCTTGTGACGGACGCTCCACCGCCGGGCAGGGAGTATCGCAAGCCTGAGATGTAATATCAGGGCATCCTGAAGGGTGCCTGCCTTATAGCGGGTGAATGCTCCAAATATGTAATTTTTGAGTAAACTCGCATTTGTTATCCTGTACGCTTGAAAACTTGTTCATATGCTCTAAGCAACGCTTGTGAATTTAAAATATTACCTTCTGTGCGGCCGTTTATTAAATTTGAGAAATGGCGAGTTGTCGGCTTCTGCCCCCATGCCACGAGTGCTGGGGTGTTCGGGATAAACTTGAGCGCTCTTTTTCCCATTCTTGGGTCCTTCGAGGGAGGCACTCAACGCAACGAACGAGGCAACCGGACTATAATGCTTGAACACTCTCACTTAGCCATAGAGTTCTATAATTTTAAATTTCGGTGAAGCCCCTAATATTCGGAAGACCAAGTTCGGGGCGCTATCCACGCCTAGACCGGACAAAGCCGACTCCTCGCTCTAAGCGGCATAAGTCTTTAGGGACTCGAAAACCTCTCGAACAGCGACTGGCTCTCGCCCTATCATGACGGTCAGTTTTAGCTTACTCTACTGAGGTGCTTAACCCAGCTCAACCGGGCCACAATCGCAGTGGTTCTCCCAGCGCTACCTTAGCCGATATAACGGAACGCAAGGTACCAAAACATGGGAGCCGGGCAAACCCAACTATTGACCCAAGACATGATTCGGAGCCGATGCATATAATGCTATAAGTTCGGGGTGCCGCACTTGTGAAAGTGTTCGGACTTATCACACCATATTTTGGGGTACTTAAGCCCCTGGTGTATTTAGCCGTACCAAAGCGTACGGATGCAACATGTCATGATTGAACATATATAGATAAGAAGAAGGAATGCAATAATAGGAAAAAGCTGTGCATTGTTTATTAAAAAAGCTGCGGTAAAAGCAGAACGATACAAATAGTGCGATAAGCAAGGGACGGGACTATTTGACATGTCCCCCTCCAGGAGCGAGCTGCGGGATGATATGTAAAACAAGTATACTGCTCGTTATAGAGACCACCTGGACACTCGACGTAGCTTTCTGCTTCCCTGGCTGTTGCATCGTGTGTTCAGCGGTTCTACTGCTGGACAGGGCTTCTTGATAAAGGAGTCCTGAAAGTAAGAAAAAATAATTACTCAATTGGGAGCCCTTGGTGCGGTTGAGCCGCATTCTGGGCCTGCCATGGTCGTGCCCCTTGTCCATGTCAAAACCGGCGGATCTCGGGTAGGGGGTCCCGAACTATGCGTCTAGGCGGATGGTAACAGGAGACAAGGGACACGATGTTTTACCCAGGTTCGGGCCCTCTTGATGGAGGTAAAACCCTACGTCCTGCTTGATTAATATTGATGATGTGTATTACAAGAGTGCATCTACCACGAGATCAAGGAGGCTAAACCCTAGAAGCTAGCCTATGGTATGATTGTTGTAATGGATGTTGTGTCCTACGGACTAAAACCCTCCGGTTTATATAGACACCGGAGAGGGCTAGGGTTACACAGAGTCGGTTACAATGGTAGGAGATCTACATATCCGTATCGCCAAGCTTGCCTTCCACGCCAAGGAAAGTCCCATCCGGACACGGGATGGAGTCTTCAATCTTGTATCTTCGTAGTCTTGGAGTCCGGCGGACGATGATAGTCCGGCTGTCTAGACACCCCCTAGTCCAGGACTCCCTCAGTAGCCCCCGAACCAGGCTTCAATGACGATAAGTCCAGCGCGTATATAGTCTTCGGCATTGCAAGGCGGGTTCTCCTTTTAAGTTCCATGTACCTGCCGAACAGTGTCCGGCTTCCTTATCAATGTTGCGCTTCTTGGCTTCCACGCCCAATAATGGCCTTCTTCCACGCGTCACACGAATGCGAAAAGCCAGGGTATCTTTTATGTTTTACCCCCTAGCTGTGCAAATAATCTGCCTATAAGAGAGGCAAGAATCCAGATCCAAATCACACCATCTTCCTTCCACGGATACTCATCGGAGCGCCTTTGACACAGAATCCATTCCACCATGGTCCGTCGACGCGGTTCCTCTTCTCGCGCTCCCAGCCCTCTGCCAGGAGATTGGAGGAGATGCTATGTTCCGCACAACAAGCTGGTGAAGCTCCAAGCGGAGGGATATCTCCCTCCGGCCTTCATGGTTCCGGTTCGAGCCGGGCTGGCCACCTACAAAGGTGGGAAGCAAGCGGAGGCTACCCCAAGTCCCAACAAAGGGGAGCGGGTATGCTTCGTCCCCTATCTGATAAGGGGGCTCGGATTTCCTGTACATCCGTTCCTCCGCGGGCTCCTGGAGTTCTACGGACTCCAACTTCATCACCTCACGCCCGCCTCTATCCTGCATATTGCGGGTTACGTAGCTCTTTGCGAGCTATTCCTGGGCGTGGAGCCCCATTTCGCGCTGTGGAAGAGGTTGTTCTGCCTTGTGCCCCGCTCTCTCGAGAGGTCTACATATCAAGTGGGCGGTGCCGAAATTTGGCGCATTGCCCGGACCGGATATCCATCCGGAACCCCTAACAAGGCGTCCGAAGACTGGCCTTCGGAGTGGTTTTATATAGAAGACGCTCCGCTGCCGGACCCTGTTCAGATCGGCCTCCCGGAGTTCAGTAATGCTCCTCTGCAGAAACGCCTTAGTTGGCGCCCGCGGAGCCCCCAACTGGAGGAAGACAAGAGCGTCCATTATTTGATGGGCCGGATAAGGTTACTGGCCCATTCCGGGTTGACCATGATTGGAGTCATGGCAACATGCATTATGCGGGGGGTGCAGCCACTACAATACAGGGGCCACCCTATGTGGGATTTCAACGGGGAGGACGATGCCACCCGTCATGGCCGCAAAGGGCCAGGTTCGGCCGAAGACCTGGTGAAGATCCTGTCCGGCCTGTACAAGGGGGAGAAGGAGGATTTCCTCCGGACGAACCCGTTGAATGGGTTTTCCATGAATAATCCCCGGCCTTGGGTAAGCGAACACTCTGCGCGTCCGACCCGTGCTTTCGAAGTTTAAGTTCCTTATATCGTGTTTTCGACGCAGGAGCTGCGTCGGGTCGTGGAGGACATGCTAAGTCCAGCTCCGCAACCCAAGGATCCAGCCTCCGAAGAGGATTCGGACATAAAGGTGGAGCTAATCGACGGGGTGTTCCACCAGCTCAGCATGGATAATGCTTTAGTCGCCATTACGGCTGACTACCCCGGACTATATCTGGCTTCCTAGGTGATTGTGACCGAAGTCCCGACACCATTATTTCTTCCTCGCTCATTTCTGACCTTCGCATACGATGGTGTTTTGCAGGAAGCGCCTTCAGGGCGGGAAGCCAAGCCCGCGGCGGCTGACCAACAAAGGACAGTCCGGACCAGTAGGCGGAAGAGGAGCGCGGTGCAGACTGAAACATCGCCACAAAGGTATAGCTCATAGTTCATTATTTGGAGCAACGTTCCTAGGAAGCGTTTGAGTGCTCATGGCTTTTTGTAGGAGAAAAAGCGCCCGCCGGACTGCGGGCGTGGAGGTTGCCAATCCAACCTCTACCAGCCAGGCTCCAGCACCTGGTCTGGAGGGGGATGCGAGCGCAAGGCGCGAGCCGGACACTCCTCCAACGGAGGATGCCGTCAGACTGTCCACCACCAAGTCTGAGGTGGAGAGCGCCATGAACCATAGGCGCCGCCGGACAGTATTTCGTGACGCGTGCTTCTCCCTTGAGGCGTTGAATGCCTTTAACGCGGGGGACGCGCACCTCCGTGCTGCTCAAGATGGTTTTACTAGAGCCACGGAGCAGTATGTAAAAGACATACGGCTAAGAGAATTTAACAGTTATATATGCCAGTAGCCCCCGAGACTTAAAGTAGTTATGTTAACTGATTTAAGGATCATTTGAAACGCAGGATCTTACCGAGAAGAACACCCAACTGTCTCAGGAGCTGCAAGAGTGCAAGGCCCAACTTGAGGCCGCACTTGCTGCCGCAGGAAGAAACACAGAGACCCCTCCTGGTAACACATTTTTTTTAAAAAAAATATAAGTGTTGTGCGGCGTGCGCACAAGTCTAATAATGACATTGCAGGTGCTGCCGGACAAGATCCGGACAGGCAAGAACTACTGCACGAGCTGAAGGCCGGCGAGAGGGTGCTGAATAGAGTGCAGCAGGAAAGGAACAAGCTCCAGGATGCCCACGCCCAGCTCGGAGAAGAGCTGAAAGGTGTTCGGGCCGAGCTGTCTGGCTCCGTTTAGGAGAATCAGCGGCTTCGTCGCGGCATCTATAGTAAGTGCTTAAGAGAACTCCTTTGAAAAGAAGAGTTCGGCGAGGAAGTCAATTGACAAAATATGTATGTAGGTATACTCACAGGTCGCCCTGCAGAGGAGATGCCCGTATCGACGGGTGATCAGCTTCCCGAACTGTTGCAGCTGCTCGAACGAGTTCGGCAGGCAATGAGCGGCGCCGTTCAGGCTTTATGGCCGGCCCTTTCCCTGCCCGAAGGCCTTGGGGAGCTTACAGAGAAGCTTCAGGGAATGCGGCAGCGCTTCCGTTTATGGAAGATTTCGGCCTGCCGCCAAGGTTCCAGGGAGGCCTGGGCCATGGTGAAGACGCGGTACAAGAAGGCGGATCCCAACCATATGGCCGAGGTCGGACCTATGGGGCCCGACGGGAAGGAGATCCCTGTGAGTTTAGTATACGGCCTGGTAGAGTTGGCCGCTAAATTTTCCCAACGGGACTGTAAATTAGAAAGCCTGTTAGACGAGATTGAGGAGGAATACAGTCAGTAAATTTGACAATGTATTTTAAAATGACATGTGAAATGCCTTCTAGCCGGATTGTAGATCGTTTGTCTTTGCCGACCTTTTCGCTTCAACCTCGGGACCCTAGAGTCCGGAGTGCGTCCGAATACCTTCTCGATTAAGAAACAACCGGGGTATGCATGGAGACCAGGCGTAGGGGTCATTAGTGCTTTATCAGACAAGTGCCCAACTAGTTATGTTATATTACATGGTTAGTAAGAAACATCTTCCAGGGAGAATAGCTCCGTTAAGGGTTCCTTTCCCTGGGAGGCATGCCCTAAAGTGCATGTCCGGACTGCGAAAAAAGCAGAAAAACATCTGGGGGCAGGTAAATAAGTAGGTTAAAAATTATCTTTCAAGTCACCAACCGAATATTCCCTTAAGAATGCTAGCTTTCGGCTTCACCCAGTCTAAGGTACACATCCGGCTGACCCGGCAGTAACAATCGCAGAGGTGCTCCCTTTACCTCCTAGCCGAACAATCGGGAACGTAGGGGTAAGCACAGGAGCCAGGCAACCCAGCTTGGCCAAAACTTAAGTCATATCGATGCATATAATGGTGAGTAAAAGGTACATGTGGAAGCTTGACACATGTGCTGGGCATAAAGCCCTTATAATTGAGCTTCTGGTAAAGAAGCCCCCAGGTATAATGAGTGTGGATGGCACATCAAGTATGTGCGAACAATGCGCAAGTAGGCCCTTAAGGGCTTTTTAGCAAAAGGGTTAAGAGAAGAAAGAGAAACAAAAGACAGTTGAAGTTTAAAAATTTGGACGGGGGAAGGGGACGAACTCTTAGTCCAGCGCTAGGCATAGAATCTTCGGAGGCGGGCTGCGTTCCATGGGTCCAGCTCGAGTCGGTTGTCCGACGCATTTTGTTGACGGTACGCTCCGCCGGTCAGGACTTGATCAATGATGAAGGGGCCCTCCCATTTGGGCTTGAGCTTGTCCTTTTTCTTGTCCGGCAGGCGTAGAACTAGTTCGCCAACGTTGTAAGTCTTGGCCCGTACTTCTCTGCTTTGATATCTTCGAGCCTGCTGCTGATAGAATGCGGAACCAGCCTTGGCGACGTCGCGTTCTTCCTCCAATGCGTCCAAGCTGTCCTGCCGATCCAGCTCGGCTTCTCTTTCTTCGTACATGCGCACTCGAGGTGAGTCATGAATGGTGTCGCAGGGCAGAACTGCCTCTGCGCCGTATACCATAAAAAATGGTGTGAATCCGGTAGTACGGTTGGGCGTTGTCTGCAGCCCCTAGAGTACGGAGTCGAGCTCCTCTACCCAGTGCGTGTCAGATTTCGTAAGTGACCGCACTAGTCTGGGTTTGATGCCGCTCATTATTAGACTGTTTGCTCGTTCCACTTGACCGTTGGTTTGAGGGTGATAGACTAAAGCGTAATCGAGCTTAATGCCCATGTTTTTGCACCATGACTTAACTTCGTCGGCCTTGAAGTTCGTGCCGTTATCGGTGATGATGCTGTGGGGTACACCATAACGGTGTACTACCCCGGATATAAAGTCTATCACTGGTCCGGACTCTGCCGTTTTGACTAGCTTGGCCTCTATCCATTTGGTGAATTTGTCCACCATGACCAATAGGTATCTTTGCTTGTGGGTTACCCCTTTAAGGGGTCCAACCATGTCAAGCCCCCAGACCACGAACGGCCAGGTAATGGGTATAGTTTTGAGGGCGGTGGGTGGCATATGGCTCTGATTAGCAAAGAGCTGACAACCGACGCATCTTTGGACTAAGTCCTGAGCATCTTCCTGGGCCGTCGGCCAATAAAATCCTGTACGGAATGCCTTTCCTACAAGGGCCCGAGCAGCTGCGTGGTGTCCGCCTAGTCCGGCATGAATTTCAGCCAGAAGGTTTCGCCCTTCCTCTTCGGAGATACACCTTTGAGGGACTCCGGTTGTGCTTTTCTTATAAAGTTCTCCCTCATGGACCTTGTAGGCTTTAGATCGCCGGACTATGCAGCGGGCCTCATTTTGGTCTTCGGGAAGTTCTTGCCTAAGAAAGTAGGCTAGGAATGGTTCTGTCCACGGGGCGATTACTGCCATTATGTCGTGGGCTGAAGGTGTTATGTCATCGGCTGAATCGCCGGTTGGCACGGTTTTTTCCAGTTTGTTATTTCCGGACTGCTCTTCCCATAGTACGGATGGCTTGAAGAGCCGTTCCAGGAAGATGTTTGGAGGGACAGCGTCACGTTTTGCGCCGATGCGTGCTAGTACGTCGGCTGCTTGGTTATTATCCCGGGCTACGTGATGGAATTCAAGTCCTTCAAACTGAGCTGACATTTTTAGGACAGCGTTGCGATATGCTGCCATTTTCGGATCCTTGGCGTCAAAGTCTCCATTTATTTGGGATATTGCAAGGTTTGAATCCCCGCACACCTCTAGGCGTTGAATGCCCATGGAGATTGCCATCCGGAGGCCATGTAAAAGGGCCTCGTATTCGGCTGCATTGTTGGAGTCCGTGTACATTATCTAAAGTACGTATTGGACTGTATCCCCGGTTGGGGACGTCAACACGACGCCAGCCCCCAATCCGGCCAACATTTTAGAGCCATCGAAGTGCATAATCCAATTGGAGTATGCGCCGTACTCTTTAGGGAGTTCGGCTTCGGTCCATTCAGCGACAAAGTCAGCCAAAACTTGTGACTTTATAGCTCGCCGAGGTTTGTAAGTTATATGGAATGGTAAGAGCACAATGGCCCATTTTGCAATCCTGCCCGTCGCGTTGCGGTTGTTTATAATGTCTTTGAGTGGTACTTCGGAGGCCACTGTTATCGAACACTCTTGAAAGTAGTGTCAGAGCTTCCGGGATGCCATGAACACCGCGTACGCTATCTTTTGATAGTGCGGGTAATGGGACTTGCAGGGGGTTAACACAGTGGAGACGTAGTACACTGGTTTTTGAAGAGGGAATTTATGCCCTTCTGTCTCTCGTTCGATGACGAGTACCGCGCTTACAATTTGATGTGTTGCCGCAATGTATAACAGCATTGGTTCGCCCAGGTTGGGCGCAGCCAGGACCGCATTTGTTGCCAATATGGCCTTTATTTCTTCGAGTCCGGCAGTGGCAGCATCCGTCCACTCGAAGTGTTCGGTGCGCCTAAGGAGGCGATAGAGGGGCAGTGCCTTTTCTGCCAAGCGGGAGATAAAGCGGCTTAAAGCCGCCACACATCCACTCAATTTTTGTATCTGTTTGAGGTCTTTTGGAATATCCAGCTGTGACAGAGCTTGGATCTTGGTCGGGTTTGCTTCAATTCCTCTACCGGATACAATGAAGCCCAGCAGCTTTCCGGCTGGTACGCCGAAAACGCATTTTTCCGGATTCAGCTTGATGTCATATGCTCTGAGGTTGTCGAATGTGAGCCTCAAATCGTCTACTTGATTTTTGACGTATTTGGTTTTGACGACTACGTCGTCTACGTATGCCTCTACTGTTTTGCCGATCTGGGTTGCCAGACATGTTTGAATCATGCGCTGATATGTTGCGCCGGCGTTTTTAAGTCCAAAGGGCATCGTGTTGAAGCAGAATGGTCCATATGGAGTGATGAATGCCATTGCGGCTTGGTCTGCTTCCGCCATCTTGATTTGATGGTAGCCGGAGTATGCGTCGAGGAAGCACAGTGAATCGTGTCCTGCGGTAGCATCGATTATCTGGTCGATGCGGGGGAGGGGGAAGGGATCCTTTGGGCAGGCCTTGTTGAGGTCTTTAAAATCGACACATAGGCGCCAGGATTTGTCCTTCTTTGGTACCATTACCAGGTTTGCTAGCCAATCCGGATGTTTGATATCTCTGATGAATCCGGCTTCCAATAGTTTGGCTAGCTCTTCTCCCATTGCCCGTCTTTTAGGTACGGAAAATCGTCGAAGAGCCTGTTTGACTGGCTTGAATCCTTTTAGGATGTTTAGGCTGTGTTCTGCCAATCTGCGTGGGATTCCGGGCATATCCGAGGGGTGCCAGGCGAAAATGTCCCAACTTTCCCGAAGGAATTCTCGTAGTGCGGCGTCTACATCAGGGTTCAACTGTGCCCCGATGGAAGCCGTCTTTGTCGGGTCCGTTGGATGGACCTGGAATTTTATTATTTCATCTGCTGGTTTGAAGGAGGTGGACTTGGATCTCTTATCAAGTATCACATCATCCCTATTCACCGTAGAGCGCAGCGCGGTGAGTTCTTCTGCCGCTAGAGCTTCGGATAGTGCCTCCAGGGCTAATGCGGCTGTCTTGTTTTCGGCGCGGAGTGCTATGTCTGGATCACTAACGAGAGTGATTATTCCGCCGGGCCTAGGCATCTTGAGCTTCATGTACCCGTAATGGGGTACGGCTTGAAAAATTGTGAATGCCTCTTGTCCTAATATAGCGTGATATCCGCTGTTGAACGGGGCCACTTGAAACGTGACTTCTTCAGATCTATAATTGTCCGGCGAGACGAACACCACATCGAGTGTGATTTTTCCGGTGCAGCGCACTTCCCCGCTAGGGATTATTCCTCTGAAGGTTGTGCTGCTTCGCTCAATGCGGCTCCAGTCTATTTCCATTTTTTGAAGAGTTTCCTCGTAGATGAGGTTTAGTCCGCTGCCGCCATCCATGAGGACCTTTGTAAGTCGAAAGCCGTCCACTATTGGACTAAGCACCAGTGCGGCTAGTGCTCGGGCTGTTCGGAATTTAGGTTCATCGCTGGCGTTGAAGGTGATGGCTGTGTCGCTCCATGGATTTGTTGTTGCTACTTGGTAGACTTCGGCGAGGCCGCGGATTGTTCGTTTCCGCATATTATTTGATGTGAAGGTCTCGAAGACTGTTGATACCGTACCAGTATTGTTGGAGTGGTTTTCCAGGGCTAGAAGCTCCTCGCCACTTTTGGCCACCTGCCGTAATATCCAACATGCTCGAAGGCTACGTGTTGGGACGGCGCCCTCTGTACTGTGAATTTTACAGGGTCCGCTAAGCCATCCCTCCAGTACGGTTCCGTACCCTCTATGGGGTTTTTGCTTTTTGGTTTTTGTAACTGGGGCCTGAGTGTAATGCACCCTTTTGTTGCGGACTAGGTTTGTATGCGGGGCCGAATTGTCCCAAAACTGCTTTTCGGTTTTCCGGAAACTCTCCATCGCACAGTACTTTCGTACTATGGATGCCAGGTCGGCGAAGCGTGTAATTTCACGACGGCTGATGGCGTTCAATATTCCCTTGTCCGTGCAATTATTGCAAAAAATTGAGATTGCGTTTTCCTCTCGGCAGTCCTTTATCTTGTCCATAACCAGGAGGAATCTGGCCCAGTAGTGTTGTACTGTTTCAGCGGGCTCTTGCCGTATTAGAGATAGATCGCATATGTCTGGGCGGGTGGGTGGTATAAAGTCCGGAACCCTACCCATCTCAAGGCTTGAAGGCCGTGAAGTTTCCAAATTTGGAAGCTTGGATTGCTGGATGTTGTCCAGCGAGTCCGGTCCGATGCCTGACTTTAAGTTCAGTGCTTGATCGAAGTCCGTCCCTCCGCGGGAATCCGACATGGAGGGTTCGGGAGCCCGGACATGACCAGTTTTCAATACAGGAGAAGAGTCGCCGCATTGTTCCTCTACCAGAGCGACGTGGTGGGTGACCTAGGGAGAGTTAATCTCTCTCAGATCGGTTTTAAGCCCAATCTGATTGTAGTCCGTAGCGACTCCCAGGGAGGCGATGCGCTCCAAGAGCTCGTTGACAGACGAGAGCTCTATTGGATCCAGCCGCTCGGCAAATTTCGAGCTGACGTGAAGATTGCTTTTGACGACTTGAGAAGTCATTGTCGAAGCGGTGGCTGGACAGGCGGTCATAAGAAAACCACCTAGCCGGATAGTTTGGCCGGCGGCCAAGGCCCCTTTGGCGAAAATACCGTCCTTGAAGACGGGTGGAGGCATCCTTCCTATCGACGACGGCACAGAGGAACTCTCAATGAAAGCACCAATGTCGGTGTCAAAACCGGCGGATCTCGGGTAGGGGGTCCCGAACTGTGCGTCTAGGCGGATAGTAACAGGAGACAAGGGACACGATGTTTTACCCAGGTTCGGGCCCTCTTGATGGAGGTAAAACCCTACGTCCTGCTTGATAAATATTGATGATGTGTCTAAGAAGAGTGGATCTACCACGAGATCAAGGAGGCTAAACCCTAGAAGCTAGCCTATGGTATGATTGTTGTAATGGATGTTGTGTCCTACGGACTAAAACCCTCCAGTTTATATAGACACCGGAGAGGGCTAGGGTTACACAGAGTCGGTTACAATGGTAGGAGATCTACATATCCGTATCGCCAAGCTTGCCTTCCACACCAAGGAAAGTCCCATCCGGACACGGGACGGAGTCTTAAATCTTGTATCTTCGTAGTCTTGGAGTCCGGCGGACGATGATAGTCCGGCTGTCCGGACACCCCCTAGTCCAGGACTCCCTCACCCCTCCCCCTATGCCCATGGTATTTCCAAAGCGTAATAATGTACGCGTAGTACTGGTTTCGCAATTTCGCGAGGGCTGGGGTTGGGGCCGCATTGCTACGCGTTCTCTGGACGTGCCAGGCGGTCTTGTTGTAGGTTACTCCGGGCGCGCTTGACGGTGTCCGGATGTTTAATAGCCGGACTCGAGAATTGCTTTGAGAGGCTGCTTTGTACTTCCGCCGCGAGAGCCACCGTATGCTCCTCCGTTCGGAGAGAGCGTTCGGTGTTTCCATTGACCGTAATGACTCCTCGAGGGCCTGGCATCTTGAGCTTGAGGTATGCGTAGTGCGGCACCGCATTGAACTTTGCAAATGCAGTTCGTCCGAGCAGTGCGTGATAGCCGCTGCGGAACGGGACTATGTCAAAGATTAACTCCTCGCTTCGGAAGTTATCCGGGGATCCGAAGACCACTTCAAGTGTAACTGAGCCTGTATAGTTGGCCTCTACACCTGGTATGACGCCTTTAAAGGTCGTCTTTTTGGGTATAATCCTTGAGGGGTCTAGTGAGGTGAAATCCGTCAATGATTTGGTCTAGAACCAATGCGGCGAATCCGCCATGGTGGATGCTGGTGGGGTGGTCCCTTCGATCAATAGTGATCGGGCAGGAGGACCACGGATTGAACTTTGGGGCGACTGGCTCCATCGCATATACGTCCCTTGGTGCATGCTTCCGCTCCATTTTGGGTATGTGGGTTGCATATATCATATTCACCGTCCGCACTTGTAGGGGGAAGCACTTCTGTCCTCTATTGTTCGGCGGCCGGGGCTCCTCCTCATCGTCGCTATGCATCCCCTTGTCATTGTTTTCGGCATTTAACTTTCCTGCCTGCTTGAACACCCAACAATCCCTGTTGGTGTGGTTGGCTGGTTTTTCGTGGGTGTCGTGTATCTGGCACGAGCGGTCGAGTATTCGGTCCTGATTGGACGGGCCCAGAGTATTTCTTTTGAATGGCTTTTTCCGCTGACTGGGTTTAGAGCCTCTGAATCCGGCGTTGACTGCCGTATCCTCAGTATTATCACCATTAATGCGGTGCTTGTGCTTGTTGCAACGCGACCTGCTGTTGCTGTCCTTGGTATCCGAATTACCAGGGCTCTTGGTCATGTTGTTACTACGAGTAGCCAGCTGTCCTCTCCCGCGCAAAAGCGGGTCATGAGTGTTGTGAGGGCTGCCGTGGATTTCGGCTTTTCCTGTCCTAGGTGCCGGGCAAGCCACTCATCGCGGATGTTATGTTTGAAGGCTGCAAGGGCCTCTGCATCCGGACAGTCGACGATTTGATTTTTCTTGGTTAGGAACCGTTTTCAGAATTGTCTGGCTAATTCCTCTGGCTGCTGAATTGTGTGGCCTAGGTCATCGGCGTCTGGTGGTCGCACATATGTGCCCTGGAAGTTGTTGAGGAATGCGGCTTCCAGGTCTTCCCAACAACCAATTGACTCTGCTGGCAAGCTGTTAAGCCAATGCCGAGCTGGTCCTTTAAGTTTGAGTGGGAGGTATTTGACAGCGTGTAGATCATCACCGCAGGCCATGTGGATATGAAGGAGGTAGTCCTCGATCCATACCGCGGGATCTGTTGTGCCATCGTATGATTTGATGTTTACGGGTTTGAAACCCTCGGGGATTTGATGATCCAACACTTCGTCTGTGAAGCATAGTGGGTGGGCGGCGCCTCTGTATTGGGCTATATCACGAGGCAGCTTAAATGAGCTTTGTCTACTGTGTTCGGCCCGGCCGGAATTGCCATATCCGGCATGACGGTATTGTGGGGCGCCCACGCGATCCGTAGATCGATCTTGTTTGCCTTGCCTTGTCCTCTAGTATATCCCGCGGGTCTGGCGCATTTTCCCACGCCTTGGTAGTTTTCGAGCGGCGCTGGGGTGTGGCTTGAGTGTAGGGCCGAGAGGCCTCTCTGTCGCGGCCACGAGGTGGCTGGTCGGCCGTATCATGCGCTGGTGATGTAGGTTTAGGTGCTTCCTCCTCTAATCGGGGTAGCAGCCTGCGTTTTGGGTAGCTCTTGGAGGGGCGTTCGAGTTCATACTCTTCGGCCGCAAGGACTTCAGTCCATCTGTCGGCTAGCAAGTCTTGGTCAGCTCTAAGCTGTTGCTGCTTTTTCTTGAGGCTGCTTGCCGTGGCCATTTGCCTGCATTTGAAACACTCTTGTTTGACGGGATCCTCAGGCACGACAAATTCATCGTCGCCGAGGCTTGCTTCGTCTTCGGAGGGAGGCATGTAATTATCGTCCTCTACCTCTCTGTCTACCGCTCTCTCATGAGGGCTGGCTTCTTCATGCTCCTGCGCTGAATCCTACTGGAGGGGGTTGTCTTCGGCATTGTCCGGGGTGTTATTGTCTCCTCTGCCGGAATCGCCGTTTTTATTGTGGCGGGATTTAGAGCGGCGCCACTGATGCCGGCGCTTAGGCTATTTTTTGGAGGGGTCATCCTCCGTTGTTCCATCGCCATTCCCATCTTTTGGGATGTCCACCATGTAAATGTCGTATGACGACGTGGTCTTCCAGTGCCCTGTAGGCGCTAGTTCTTGGTCGTCTCCTGCATCGTCGTCCATACCGTCGATGTCTTCGGAGTCGAAGTCGAGCATGTCGGTTAAATCATCGACAGTGGCTACGAAGTGGGTGGTGGGTGGGCTTTGAATTTCTTCGTCGTCCGCATCCCAACCTTCTTGACCATAGTCCAGCCAGGGCTCTCCTGATAAAGAGAGAGACTTCAGTGAATTCAGGATGTCGCCAAAGGGCGAGTGCTAAAAGATGTCCACCGTGGTGAATTCCATGAACGGCACCCAATCTGATTCGATTGGTTGGGGCGCGGAAGGTTCGGAGTCCGGAGAGGAGTCCGGCACCTTGGAGTTACGAGCATTGCAAAGGACAGGGATGGTGTTCGGCTCAATTGCCGTAGATATTGCAGCCCCCGAGGCGGTGTCCAGCCACCCGTCCTCGATCGGCGCAGTCGGCTCCGAGCTTAGGGTCAGAGCGGACACTGGTGCGGCCTCCAGTGCACTGTTCGGCGGCAGAGCTAGATCATGCCCCTCATGACAGTGCGGCGCGCTTTGCTGTGGCTCGAACCCATCGAAGATAAAGTCTCCGCGGATGTCAGCCGTGTAGTTCAAACTTCCAAATCTGACCTGATGGACAGGGGCGTAGCTTTCAATCTGCTCCAGATGGCCAAGCGAATTGACCCGCAGTGCAAATCCGCCGAATACGAAGATCTGTCCGGGGAGAAAAGTGTCACCCTAGACCGCATCGTTGTTGATGATTGGAGGAGCCATCGGGCCTAAAGATGACGACACAGAGGAACTCTCAATGAAAGCAGCAATGTCGGTGTCAAAACCAGAGGATCTCAGGTAGGGGGTCCCAAACTGTGCGTCTAGGCGGATGGTAACAGGAGACAAGGGACACGATGTTTTTACCCAGGTTCGGGCCCTCTCGATGGAGGTAAAACCCTACTCCTTCTTGATTGATATTGATGATATGGTTAGTACAAGAGTAGATCTACCACGAGATCAGAGAGACTAAACCCTAGAAGCTAGCCTATGGTATGATTGTTGTTCGTCCTACGGACTAAAACCCTCCGGTTTATATAGGCACCGAAGAGGTTTAGGGTTACAAAGAGTCGGTTACAATGCTTGGAGATCTACATATCTGTATCGCCAAGCTTGCCTTCCACTTCAAGGAAAGTTCCATCCGGACACGGGACGAAGTCTTCAATCTTGTATCTTCATAGTCGAGGAGTCCGGCCAAAGGCTATAGTCCGGCCATCCGGACACCCCCTAATCCAGGACTCCCTCACCCCGGGTCTACCGAGGCTTGGGTTGAACCAAACGAAGTAGCACAACGACAGTATCTTAGCGGGTAGCGAGGGAAGGAGCAGGGGCTCACTGGGCTACACGGCCATGGCAGGGGGGCCATGAGAACTTGCCATAGGAGGAGGGCACGAGCTTCGTGCGGGAGGTGGCTGACGACATGGGGCTCGGCGAGGAAGGCAGGGCCGACGAGAAGGTGCAGAGGCTCGGTACGGGCGGAGCAGAGGAGGCGAGGCAGACATGGTGCGTGGAAGGAGGCTGAGAGCTGCGGGCGCGCAAACACAGAGAAGAGAAGGCAGGGTGCGGACGAACTCGTGCTCGAGTGCTTGAAGAAGATGGCGCAGTGGTAGAGAAGCGGGCGGTAGTGCTGGAAGAAGGCAGCGGCAGCAGGCATCGCAGGAGGTCAGGGACAGGGCACCAGCAAGGGGAGGCACAAGGGACTTGACGCGGCGACGGCTTGGTGCTGGAGGAAGCAGCAAGGCAGCGCCATGGAGGGGCACGGCTGGCCGGGAGGGTGCGAGCAGAAGGGAGCTCCTCTCCCTGGCTCGATGCTTGCGTGTGTGTGAGTGGCGGCGCGAGGTGGTGAACGAGGAGGACGGGGATCGGTTAGGAGAGAGCTACGGTTATAGGTGTGGCTGGGCCTTGGGCCGAAAGAACTGTGGGGAAGCAGGCCGGCCTGGCTGCTGGGCTCTCTCTCACTCTAAAAATAAATAAAATAAAAACAGATATGGGAAAGGAAAGAAAGAGAGGTTAGGGGTGGAGCTTGAGCAGGAGGGTAATTTTCTCGGACTCATTAAAATGAGCTTGATCCAAGAAAAATAGAAAAGAGGCACGAATGCAAGATTTAAATTCAAACTCATTTGAATTTCATTCAAATGGGTTTGAATTGGGACTAGGTTTGGTGTGGTAAAAAATGTTCAGATTTAAGGAGGAGCCTCAATAAAAGGGAAAAGAATTATAGGCAAGGTTACATAGTCAAAACTCGAAGAAGGAAAGGCCAAGGGATTTAACATGCACGTGTATTGTGGTAAATTCCAAATTAATGGAATATAATTTTTATAGCTCCCTAATAATATTGGGAGGATATATGTTATAAAGAGCAATCAGCATGTGAATTCCCTTGTTTTAAATGGACCAAAGATCCATGCAATTTATTTAGCTGAGTTATAAAATTAAATCACATGATGGCATGATGCAATGCAAATGATGGCATGATGAATGAACAAACAAAACAAATCACACGACAAAACTTGGAATAGCTGGAAGTCTTCTGGAGCGTCGGTCTCGGGGCGTCACAACACTCAACCTCTACCAGACGATCTCGTCCCGAGATCTAGGATGGCACCAGAGAGAAACGGAAGAGGAAGAGAAGAGGTAAAACTAAGTTGCTTCTTTGACGAACGAGTGAAACCACGAACCTTGAGAGGTTGAGCAATTTAAAAGGAAGAGTACAACAGAGATGAACAAGATTGCAAACAATTCGTTAGAAAAGAGGAACAAGGAACATTAAGAGAACTTGAAGGTTGCAAAGACATGAATCAAGAGTTTAATGGACAAGATAGAATTCGAAACCTCTCGGGTTAAAACAAGATGAGAGAGGAAGAATTCGGGCAGCACTCCGGTTAAAACAAGATGAGAGAGGAAGAATTCGGGCAGCACTCCGGTTGAACATGGAAGGAATAGAACATGAGCTTGAGAAGAAGGGATGATACTTGATGAAATCAACAACACACTGCCTCCGGAACTATTGAAAGAATGGCACAATGGGTAAGAAGGATTTCAGACAGCACTCAGGTTGAAAAGAGAGGCAAAACTTGATAAGATGAAAGAACTTGAGAAGATGACACAACACTCTGGTTAAATGGATAAGCACAAAAAGAACACGATCCTCACAATTCGAGATGATGAGTGAAAAGCGCAACATCACAATGCCTCCGGAAGAAATAATAGAAGATAGATCATTGGAATAAAAGAATGGGGAAGAAATGCCAACTTCTGCCACAAATGAGCTTGGAAAGCATCCTTGCAAAGAAGAAATGAATGGAGTTGTTTGAAAATCAACAACGAAAAGCACAAGCTTGTTATGGGCTTATGGCAAACATCTCAAAATGATGAGGTGACAACCGGTCAGTAACGCAAACAATTGCTTGCTTGAGATCAACAAAGAGATGAAAACTGCTTTCGCGGAGAGGATAGGAGAAAACTTGGATCATTGATAAGAACCACAATAGCAACATTGCTTAGGGAAGGCTTTAGGTGAAATGTATCCCAAGATAACTCCAACAAAGAGATTTATGGATTTAAAATACCTCATTCTTGACAACATATGAATCATGAAACTTGAAGGAAATTGTCAAGAGTGACATAACACCACCTCAAAAGATAAGGTAGAAAGAATTGCACTTTGGAATGCTAGATGAAGAATACTTGAACTCCTCAGAAAAAAACATGTGTTGGGAACCATGTTTATTTTTGAGTTTAACTTGGAGGATCATAACCTTGAGAGAAATCTTGAAGAAATGAACAATGAAAGGAATACTTGACGAACCACCATGTAGAGCCTCCATGTAGAACTCCGGTAAAAGAAAAGATGAAGCATCTCGAACGGAGAAGTGTGACATGATGAACAACTCTGGAAAGAAGAAACTAGATCACCTAGCATAAACTTCGTAAGCTTGAGAAGGTATTGATGGAACCACCGGTGGGATTTGGAAACAACGAATATTTGAGATGATAACGAAGGAAGTCAAATCCTGAACGAACCACCGTAAGAATTGAAAATGAAAGTAGTGAACGCACAAATCACCAGGAAGAATTGGAAAATGAATGAAGATACTTGAGGGTATTTAGATACATGAGAACGAAGAGATCATGAATTGATTAGAGGGTATTTGAACAATGCACCAGTAAGATTTGGAGAATGATAGCTACACACTGAGAATGAAGAATTATGACATGATGGCCTTCAGAGGAAAGAAATGGAAACAACTCATGAAATGCTCTGGATGGGTGAAAAGAATTCTCACAATCGAAAGCAATTATGAGAGGATGGCATAACGCTAGAACCATGAATCTCTGTAAGAACGGGTAAAGATTTAAGAGGAACTCTTCTTCGGTCTTCAAAATTCGAGAATGATGACGAGAAACACCACCATGAAATGTTGAGACACTCCGGAAGGATTAAAAGAAAAAGGTTGAGCCAAATATGAAAACAATTTGAAAACGACCTTGGAGAAGGCATGTGACTGATGAAAATTCATTCTTAAATGAAACTTGGAAAAGAATTTGGGAATGGCTCTGGGAAAATTAGAGGACTCAGGTAAGATCCTAGGAAAAGACATGTGGGTTAGGGCCCACTCAAATGAAACATCAGTGAAGGATTGCTTGAAATATAGATTGCACCGGTAGAATTAAATAGCTTGAATGATAGAAAAACCTCGAAATAACTCGAACAGATTAAGAATGGAAACACGATTGTTCTGAGATATCTTGAGCACTCCTGATATGAACTGTGAGAGGTGAATAAATAAGAGAGCCTTGGATAAGAAATTCACATGGGAAGATATTTGAAACAAAAGGAAGAGATATGATCAACACCGAATCTTGAAATTAATCCACCGGAGAATAAAACGAGAATGAAGAATGATGAACTTGAAGCTCGTGAGCATCTTCATGAGGGATCACCGGATCAGAACATTGATTGAAAAGAGTGAACAGACTTCACATGAATAAATGGATACTTGATTAAAATATATGAGTCCTTGAAGAAAAAGGGTGGGAGGGCGGGACAAAGTCAACTTGGGCAGATGGAATGGTAAGAAAACTTAGAATTTATCTTGCGGATGTTGAAAATGATCGGATCCACTTGAAGAGAAGCACGCTGGTTGAAAAAGAATTAACATGACGACCTCGATGATCAAGAAGGATTAGTATTCACATAGCAATATGAGAACACCATTTAGGAAAGGTATGGATTCAACATTTGACTTCGAAGCAACTCAAATACCACAAATAAAACAAAACAAAGGATTTGGCTTGCAGAATAAGCCGGAAACAAACATATGATAGAGGGACGACGGGGGCTGCACCGACCAAGAAGAAGCATCTGTCCACTCAGGACAAGGCAGAGACCAAGCGGGTGCCAGTTGAGGAAGACAGGTCCTCAGGAGCCACCTTCACCATAGGTGCCAACCTCGACCCCGACCAAGAGGAGGCGCTGGTGAAGTTCTTGCGCTCGAACAAGGAGGTGTTCGCGTGGGAACCCAATCAGCTAGCGGGGGTCCCAAGGGAGGTGAGTGAGCATCTCATGAATGTGTGCCCCAATGTACGCCCCGTGAAGCAGAAAGCAAGGCGGTAGTCCACCGAGAAGCAGGCCTTCATCATCCAAGAAACCCACAAGCTAGAGGCAGCAGGTGTTATTCATGAGGTTCGTTACCCCGAATGGCTGGCGAACCCCGTTGTCATGCCAAAAAAGGAGGAAAGGAGCGAATGTGCGTCGACTTCAACAACCTCAACAAGGCCTTCCCTCAAGATCCGTTCCTCCTCCCCCGCATCGACTAGATTGTCGACTTCGTAGCCGAGTGCGACCTGCTATGTTTCCTAGATGCGTTTTCAGGTTATCACCAAATCAAGATGGTAGTGGAAGACGTGGAGAAGACAACCTTCCTGACCCCATGCGGGGTGTACTGCTACACTTGCATGCCGTTCGGGTTGCACAACGCGGGCGCGACCTTCCAGTGGCTAATGCACATTGCCTTAGGCCCGCAGCTCGGGAAAAATGCCGAGGCTTACATCGACGACATTGTAGTGAAATCTCGGGAGGCAAGGACCTTAATCCAGGATTTGGAGGAGACCTTCGCGAGCCTCCGCTAGGTGGACCTGTGACTCAACCCGGAGAAGTGCGTTTTCGGCGTCCCTTCCGGCAAGCTACTGGGCTTCCTCGTGTCCCACAGGGGGGTCGAGGCCAACCCGGAGAAGGTCAGGGAAATCAAAGACATGAGTCCATCGCAAACCTTAAAAGAAATGCAGAAGATCGCCGATCGCGTGACTGCGTTAGGATGCTTCATCTCCAAGGTGGGGGAGGGTGCCCTGCCGTTCTTCAAGCTGATGAAGAAGAAAGGCCCGTTTTAGTGGACAACCCTCCGATGATGGTGGCACCGCGCCCTCTCGAGTCCCTGGTGCTCTACCTTGCCGCCAGTCCCTCCTCCGCCAGTGCATCCCTGGTGGCGGTTCAGGAGGAACGCCAGGCTAAGGCTGCGTCACGCCTAGCCATGTCTTCAGCCATGGCGACACAAGACCAAGAGGGCCTCGCGAGGACCACAACCATGGCAGCCGGAGACCAACCTCAGCAGGAAGATGCCCCCAAGGTTGAAGAGGCCGCACCAAGCAACCGGGCGCTAGGGGCTCCATCATCTCAGGAAGCGCCACACCCTCCAGAGGACACAGGCTTCGTCAGCACACCCACCCTCGTTGAGCATCCTGTGTACTTCGTCAGCACAGTGTTGCGGGATGCAAGGGCACGATACCCCATGCCTCAGAAGCTCTTACTCGTGCTCTTGGTGGCCTCGCGTAAGCTAGGGCACTACTTTCAAGGTCACCCCATCAAGGTCGTCTCGGCCTACCCATTGGAAAGGGTACTCAGGAGCCCCAACTCCGCTGGAAGAGTTGCCGAATGGAACATCGAGCTGCAGGCGTTTCAGTTGGAGTTCAGCACAACCAGTATCGTCAAGGGAGCTGCGCTTGCTGATTTCGTGGCAGAATGGACAAAGGCGACAGGGCTCAAGGAGGGCGAGGATTGGTCTCTCTCCCAAGGAAGTGAGGCACCAGATGGCTGGGTCATGTACTTCAATGGAGCATTCTCATGGCAAGGCGCGGGGGCTGGTGCAGTGCTTATGTCCCTCACTCAGGACAAGCTCTACTACGCCGTACAGCTCTGGTTCCAGCAGGGCGAGAAGGTCTCCAACAACATAGAAGAATATGAGGGCCTCATAGCAGGCCTGAAAGCTGCAGCAGCACTGGGAGTGAAGCACCTCAACATCAAGGGCGATTCACAACTCCTCGTCAACTTCTCCAACAAGGTGTACGAGCCGAAGGGCGAGCACATGGAGGCATATCTTGCGGAAGTACGCAAGATGGAGAAGCAGTTCTAGGGGCTGGAGCTGCAGCATGTGCCCCGCGACACCAACCAAGAGGCTGATGACATCGCCACGAGGGCGTCCAGGCGAATGCCTCAGGAACCTGGCATTTTCGAGGAGTGACTCTTCAAGCCGTCGGCGGCACCATCACTTTCAAGCATGACGCAGCCTCGGAAAGAGCTCCCTCAGCCACCTACCACAGGAGCCCCGACCTGTGGCCCGACCTCGGGAGCATGCCTACTCTTGGCACTGGAGCCTCAGGAGGGATGCTAGAGCACGGAATTCAAGGACTACCTGATGCAAGGGACGCTGCCAGAGAAAGAGGAGGACACGAAACATGTGGCCCAGCAGGCCACGGCCTACTGCATCCAAGATGGTGAGTTATACCGAAAGCGGCCAAATGATGTTTCCCTATGTTGCATCTCCAGGGAACAGGGGAAGGAGCTGCTGGCCAACATACATGGTGGAGATTGCGGACACCACTCATCATCACGGACCCTCGTTGGCAAGGTGTTTCGCAGTGGGTTGTACTGGCCTACGACACTCAACGACGCGACCGAGCTGCTGAAGTCGGTCTGGGGGCTGGATATCTTGGGCCCGTTACTTCGAGCACCTGGGGGCTACTACTACCTCTATGTCGCCATCGACAAGTTCACCAGGTGGACAGAGGTGGAAGTCGTCCGCACCATCCCAACCGGTTCTGTAGTCAAGTTCATCAAGGGCCTCGTGAGCCGATTTGGGGTCACTAACCGCATCATCACCGACAACGGTTCGTAGTTCACCAGCAATCTCTTCGAAATGTATTGTGCTAACCCCCGAAGTAACGTCCTGGCCGAACGCGCCAACGCGGAGGTCCTGAGGGACCTCAATACCAGGACCTTCAAGAAGAAGCTGGGAGCCTGCGGCAGGGGCAGGTACGACAAGCTCCAGTCCGTGCTGTGTTCCATCCACACTACCGCCACCAAGCCAACTGGTGAGACCCCGTTCTTCCTTGTCTACGGAGCAGAAGCGGTTCTCCCTCACGAGGTCAGGCATCGCTCCACGCAGTAGCGTTTGATGAGGCGCAGCAGGACGACATGTGGGGGATGGACCTCGTGCTAGGGAGGAACACCGTCGGAGAATAACAATACAGTACTGACAGTCTTCGAGACTTTCGCCTCAAACAATAGGCGTAAGCGAGCACTCCGCAGCCTCGCCGAAGTCTGCCACATCGCTACAATAAATCTGTGGAACGATATGGCTATGACCTTCAATGCCAGTGATGAACCTCAATTCCGAACAGTCCGAGCACCATCCACTTTGGTCCTTAGTCCAATTGTGGAGGGCTTCCGGCTTACTAAAGTGCTCATGGACGGCGGCAGCGGATTAAACCTCATCTATGAGGAAACTCTTAACAAAATGGAAATAGATAAGAGCCGCATTGAGCAAAGCAGTACGACCTTCAGGGGAATCATCCCCAGCCGGGAGGCACGATGCGTAGGAAAAATTACACTGGATGTGGTATTCGGCACGCCGGAGAATTATAGGTCTGAAGAAATCACATTCCAAGTGGGCCCGTTTAACATTGGATACCACGCCCTTTTAAGGCGGGATGCATTCACAAGCTACCAAGCCATACCCCATTACGGGTACATGAAGCTTAAGATGCCTGGGCCCAATGGAATCATCACTCTAGCCAGTGATCCGGACATAGCACTCCGTGCCAAATATAAAACCGCCGCACTAGCCCTGGAGGCATTATCCGAAGCCCTCGCGGCCGAAGAGTTAACTACGCTGCGCTCCACGGTTGACAGGGATGACGTGATACTCGACAAACGACCCAAGTCCACCACATTTAAACCAGCAGACGAAATAGTTAAATTCCAGGTCCACCCAATGGACCCTACAAAAACAACATCAATTGGGGCACAGCTAAACCCCACAATAGATGCCGCACTACGAGAGTTCTTGCATGAAAATTGGGACATCTTTGCCTGGCATCCTTCATATATGCCAGGTATCCCATGCAGGCTGGCCGAGCATAGCCTAAACATGCTAAAGGGATACAAGCCGGTCAAGCAGACTCTTCGGCTCTTTTCAGAACCCAAGCGATAAGCCATGGGAGAAGAGCTAGCCAAACTACTCGAGGCCGGATTCATCAGAGAAATAAAACATCCGGACTGGCTAGCAAACCTGGTGATGGTACCAGAGAAGGACAAATCCTGGCGCCTATGCGTCGATTTCAAGGACGTCGATAAGGCTTGCCCCAAGGATCCCTTCCCCCTCCCACGCATCGATCAAATCATCAAAGCTACCGTAGGACACGACTCTTTGTGTTTCCTCGACGCATACTCTAGATACCATCAAATCAAGATGGCAGAGTCCGATCAAGCCGCAATAGCATTTATCACTCCATACAGCCCCTTCTATTTTAACGCCATGCCTTTCGGGCTCAAAAACGCTGGTGCAACCTATCAACGCATGATTCAGACATGCCTGGAAACATAGATCGGCAAAATAGTGGAGGCATATGTGGATGATGTGGTCATCAAAACCAGACACGTCGACTCTTAAATAGGCGACTTGCGGCTTACGTTTGACAATCTCCGAACATATGACATCAAGCTCAACCCGGAAAAATGTGTTTTCGGCATACTTGTTGGAAAGCTCTTGGGATTTATCGTTTCCAATAGAGGAATCGAAGGAAACCCGTCTAAAATTTGAGCTCTGTCACAGTTGTCTACCACAACAAACCTCAAGAAAATCCAGAAATTAACTGGATGCGTGGCTGCCTTAAGCCGCTTTATCTCCCGATTGGTATAAAAGGCACTGGCTCTTTATTGCCTTCTTCGACGCACCGAGCACTTCGAGTGGATGGATGCGGCTACGGCCGGTCTAGAAGAAATAAAAGCCTTCTTGGCAACCAATCCAATCCTAGCCGCGCCAAATGTCGGCGAACCCATGCTGCTATATATAGCTGCAACACACCAGGTTGTAAGTGCAGTGCTTGTCGTCGAACGAGAGACAGATGGACATAAGTTCCCACTTCAAAAGCTGGTATACTATGTATGCACGGTCCTCACTCCATGCAAGTCACGGTACCCACATTATCAAAAGATAGCACACGCGGTCTTCATGGCATCCTGAAAACTACGACACTACTTTCAAGATTGTTCAATCACGGTGGCCTCTGAAGTACCACTCAATGACATAATAAATAACCGCGATGCCATGGGCCAGATTGCTAAATGGGCTATCGAGCTCCTCCCGTTCGACATAACATACAAACCACGGCGAGCTATTAAGTCGCAAGTACTGGCTGACTTTCTTTTCCGAATGGACAGAAGCCGAACTCCATAAGAGTACGGTGCGTACTCCAATTGGACCATGCACTTTGACGGCTCTAAGATGTTGGCTGGTCTAGGGGCAGGCGTTGTCCTGACGTCCGCAACCGGAGATACAGTCCAATATGTACTCCAAATACTATACATAGATTCCAACAACGCAGCCGAATACGAGGCCCTGTTGCATGGTCTCCGGATGGCAGTCTCCATGGGCATTCAACGCCTAGAAGTGCGTGGGGATTCAAACCTCGCAATATCCCAAATAAATGGAGACTTTGATGCCAAGGACCCAAAAATGGTGGCCTCCCGCAATGCCATCCTCAAAATTTCAGCTCGGTTGCAGGAGCTCGAATTCCACCATGTGGTCTGAGAGAACAACCAAGCGGCGGATATCCTTGCCCACATAGGCGCTAAGTGCGACCCTGTCCCACCTAATATCTTTTTGGAAAGGCTATTCAAGCCATCCGTGGTATGGGAAGGGGAGACCGGCAATACCAGTCCGGATCCGAACACAACCCCAGATCCTGAACAATCTGACATAATCAGGGGCTCCGCCACCGAAATAACACCTTCGGCCCACGTGATTATGGCTGTCATCACCCCGTGGACAGAACCCTTCTTGGCCTACTTAAATAGGCAAGAACTCCCTCAGGATCAAAATGAGGCTCGTTGCATTGTGCGGCGCTCTAAAGCCTACAAGGTTCACGAGGGAGAGCTCTATAAGAAAAGCGCGACTGGAGTGCTCCAAAGGTGCATCTCCGAAGAGGAAGGGCGGCAGCTCTTGGCTGAAATTCATGCCAGACTCAGCGGCCACCATGTCGCAGCCCGGGCGCTAGTAAGCAAGGCCTTTCGTACAGGTTTTTACTGGCCGACAGCTCAGGCAGACGCACAGGACCTTATCCAACATTGCGTCGGTTGCCAGCTTTTTGCAAATCAAAGCCATATGCCACCTACTGCTCTCCAAACAATTCCCATAACTTGGCCCTTTACGGTCTGGGGGCTCGATATGGTTGGACCCCTTAAAGGAGGAAGCCATAAGAAGAAATACTTGTTGGTCATGGTCGATAAATTCACCAAATGGATAGAAGCCAAACCAGTTAAAACGGCCGAGTCTGGACCAGTCATAGACTTCATATCCGAGGTCGTAAACCGTTATGATGTCCCCCACAGCATCATCATAGATAACAGCTCAAACTTCACAGTCGACGAGGTGAAAACTTGGTGCGGCAAAATGGGCATAAAGCTCGATTATGCATCCGTCTATCACCCCCAAACAAACGGTCAAGTCGAACGAGCGAACGGTCTTATTATGAGCAGCTTTAAGCCCAGGCTAGTGCGATTCTTGAAGGAATCAGATACGCACTGGGTCGAGGAGCTCGACTCTGTACTATGGGGGCTGCGGAGCATGCCAAATCGCACAACCGGATGCACACCATTTTTTATGGTGTATGGTGGAGAGGCAGTGCTACCCTGCGATATCATCCATGACTCACCTCGAGTGCGCATGTACGAAGAGAGAGAAGCCGAGATGGATCAGCAGGACAGCTTAGATGCCCTGGAGGAGGAGTGTGACGTCGCAAAGGCCCGTTCGGCATTTTATCAACAGCAGGATCGAAGGTATCAAAGCAGAGAAGTACGGGCCAAAACTTACAACATTGGCCAACTCGTTCTATGCCTACCAGAGAAGAAAAAGGACAAGCTCAAGCCCAAATGGGAAGGTCCCTTCTTCATTGATAAAGTTCTCACCAGAGGAGCGTACCGTCTGCGTGATGCATCCGATAATCGACAGGAGCCGAACCCATGGAACGCGGCCAGACTCCAAAGATTCTACGCCTAGTGCCGAACTCTGTGTTTGTATCCCTACTTCTATCTTCCTTTTTAAATTATACCCCCTCTCTCTCCCTTTTTTATCGCACACTCTTGCCGCGCTATGCACGCTCAATATACCTGGGGGCTTCTTATATAGAAGCTTAATTGTCTTCTGGGCTTTATGCCCACCACATATGCGTTACTCCTCCATATTTGCCTTTTTTCACCACTATATGCATCGATATGACTTAAGTTTTGGCAAAGCTGGGTTGCCTGGCTCTTGTGTTTATGCCCTATGTTCCCCTTAATTCAGCTAGGGCATAAGGCGAGCACCTCTGTGATTGTTAATGCTGGGTCAGCGGGATGTGTACCTCAGACTGGGTGAAGCCGAAAGCTAGCGTTCTTAACGGAATATTTGGTCGATAAACAAAATATGTCTTTTACCTATTACAAAACATGCCCCCAGATGCTTATATCCTGCATAATTTTTCGCAGTTCGGACATGCACATTAACTCATGCACACCCAGAGAAAGGGACCCTTAACGGAACTATTCTCCCTGGAAGATGTTTCTTACTACCCATGTAATATAACATAACTAGTTGGGTACTTGTCTGTTCAAGCACTTATGACCCCGATGCCTGGTTTCCACTCGTGCCCCGGTTTTCACATAACCGAGCGAGTATTCAGATACACTCCGGACTGTCGGGTCCAGAGGTTAAAGAGAGAAGGTCCGCCAAGACAAATGATTTACAATCTGGCTAGGGACAAAATGTGTCCTTCGAAGTACAAAGTCACTTAGACTAACTAAATTCTTCTTCCATACCATCCAATAGGCTGTCTAGCCTACAGCCCTATTGGGAATACTTAGCGGCTAATGCTACCTGGTCGTACACCAGATTTACAGGGATCTCTTTCCCGTCTGACCCTACAGGTCCGACCTCTACCATGTGGTTTGGGTCAGCCTTGGTGTATCGCGTCTTCACCATGGCCTAGGCTTCCCTTGTGCCTTGTGGACAGGCCGATATCTTCCATAATCGGAAGTGCCACCGTGCTCCCTTGAGCATCTCCACAAGCTCCCACATGCCTCCTGGCCGGGAGGCGGATGGCCATAAGGCCTAGGCAATGCCCTGCATCACCGGCCGAACTTGTTCCTGCGGTTGTGAGAGCTCCTATAGAAGATCGCCGGCAGATCCAGGCATCTCTTCTTCGGGACGACCTTTCAACATACCTACAGACATAATTCTGTTAGCACGCTTCTTTGCCGAACTTTATAGTGGCTCGTTAGAGCACTTACTAAATATGCCGCATCGAAGCCTCTTATTCTCCTTCACGGAGTCAGCAAGCTGGGCCCGAACATCCTTTAATTCAACGTCCAGCTGGACGTTTGCGTCCTAGAGATTAATTTTCTCCTGTATAACCTTTGTAACCACGCGCTGGCCAGCCTTCAGCTGTCATTGAGCATGTTGCTCATCCACTGGTACGATCTCCGGATCGCCTCCGGGATTGCGTACAGAATCTGTTGTTAGATTTGCATTTATGCCGAATACTAACTGGTACACGCCATTGCATCATTTCGATCAAAACAAGTATTACCAGATGGGGCCTTCGTGGACTCCTCCATTCCGGTGATTGCGGCCTGCAGTTGGGTTTTGCACTCCTCCAGCTCTTTATACAGCTGGGTATTCTTCTCTGTGAGAGCCTACGCACACGAGGATCCTTAAATCAGTTGTGCCAACTGTTCCAAGTCTCAGGGGCTACTGATATACATACTTATCAAATTTTTTTACCCGTATATCCTTTACGTACTGGTCCGTGGCTCTGGCGAGGCCACCTTGAGCAGCCCGGATGTACGCTTTCCCTAAGTTGAAGGCATTGAATGCCTCTTCAGATAAATTATGGTCGCGTAGTGCGGCCCGTCGGCGCCTATGATTCATGGCGCTCTCCACTTCGGAGTTTGTAGCGGAGAATCTATCCGCATCATCTGTAGGAGGATCGTCCAACATTGTCCCCGTGTCGACCTCCGCCCTTGAGTCCGTCCTCGGAGTCCAGCTAGTAGAGGTGCGGCCGGCAGTCTCTCCGGATATAGTCCAGCGAGCACTTTTTCTGCCACGAGGCAACGGTCATTGCTATATTTTAACAATGATAATTTCGTGGCAGGTTTTTAAACATACCTTTGCAACGGTGTTTTGGTACTGACCGCCTTCCTTTTGAGCCTACCCGGCTTCGGTGCCCCTTGTTGACAAGTCATCGCGGGTTCGGCATGGCGTCCCGATGGCCTTCCCTGTAAAACGCAATACATGTGCGGTTGGTAAGGCACAAAGAGGGATTCCTTTTTGGAGGTTGGGACTCCGGTCTTACTTACATGTGATACGGCGAGCAGGCCAGGATAATCAGCTATGATGGCCACCAACGCACCATCGCAGCTTAACTGATAAAATGTCCTGTCGACGAGCTCCACAAATGTGTCCGGATCTTCTTTGAGTCCAGGGTCGAGGGCCCGGTTGGGGTCCTCTGGCTGTGGAAGCGGGCTGTGAACCTCCCTCATAGATTCTCGCAGTTCCTGCTATGAATCAACAAGGTAAACATTTGTGCTAAAAAATAAGGGAAAGACTGGAATAAAAGATAACAGCTAACCCAGCATGGGGGTTGTACATGGAGAATCCGTCCCGCGGTTTGATACGGATGAACTCCTCTTCTTCTCCTTTGTACAAATTGGACAGTATCTTCGCCAGAGCAGCGGCGGAGTCCTGACCTTTATGGCCGCAGCGGGTGGCATCGTCTTCTCCATTAAAGTGCCACATGGGTTTCCCCCGATATTGAAGTGGCTGCACTCCCCGAATTATACATATGGACATAACCTCAATTATTGTCAGTCCTGATTTGGCCAGTGTCTCTATCCTATTCATCAGGAAAAGGATCTCTCTGTTATCTTCCTCCTGGGGGCTCCGGGGCGCCAGCTGTGGCATTTCTTCAATGGGGCATTTACAAACTCGGGAAGGCCCTTTCGAATAGGGCCGGAAGAGGGACGTCCTCCATGTAGAACCACTCCGAACGCCAGTCTTCAGATGTCTTCTTCGGGGTACTGGACAGGTATCCGGTCCCGGCGATGCTCCATATTTCGGCTCCGCCCACTTGATATACCGACCCCTCCTGAGTGCAGGGTACGAGGCAGAATAGCCTCTTCCACAACTCGAAATGAGCTTTGTAGCCCAGAAATAGCTCGTAGAAGGCGACATAGCCTGCGATATGCAGTATGGAGGCTGGGGTAAAATTATGCAGCTGGAGGCCGTAGAACTCCAGGAGCCCGCGGAGGAAAGGATGGATTGGAAATCTGAGTCCCCTCAGCAAATAGGGGACAAAGCATACTCGCTCCCCCTTGGATGGGTTTGGAGAACTCTCCGCTTGCTCCCCGCCATTATAAGTGGCTAGTCCAGCGTGGACGGGGACCATGTAAACAGGCGGGAGAAACCCCTTGGTTTGCAACTCTACTAATCGGCTGTGGGGGACAGAACATTTCTCCCAGTCGCCTGGCCTAGTGCTACGGGAGGTAGAGGAGGAGCTGCGACGGCCGGCCATGATGGGATGGTTTCTTCCGGGCGCCCTCTGATGGATACTCGCTGGGAGGAGATGGTGTGATTTGGACCTGAGGATCCTCAACTCTTTAAATAGACGATTTACTTGTAAGGTTAGGGTGGCAAATGAAAAAATGCCTCGACTTCTCACATTCTCCTGACACGTGGAGATAGCCATCATTAAAGCACAGAAGTTGAGGAGTGCGACATTGATGAGGAGCCGGACACTGCTCAATAAAACAGATCCTCTAGAGAATTTGGAGAAGAACCCGCCTTGCAATGCCGAAGACAATCTGCACGCCAGACTCATCGTCATTGAAGCCTGGTTCGGGGGCTACTGAGGCAGTCCTGGATTAAGGGGTCCTTGGACAGCCAGACTATATAAGTTGGCCGGACTGTCGGACTATGAAGATACAAGATTGAAGACTTCGTCCCATGTTCGGATGGGACTCTCCTTTACGTGTAAGGCAAGCTTGGCAATTCGGATATGTAGATCTCCTTCTCTGTAACCGACTCTGTGTAACCCTAGTCCCCTCCGGTGTCTATATAAACCGGAGGGTTTAGTCCATATGACAATAACAATCATAATCAAAGGCTAGCTTCTAGGGTTTAGCCTCTACGATCTCGTGGTAGATCAACTCTTGTAATACTCATATCATCAAGATCAATCAAGTAGGAAGTAGGGTATTACCTCCATCGAGAGGGCCTGAACCTAGGTAAAACATCGTGTCCCCTCCCTCCTGTCAGCATTAGCCTTAGATGCACAGTTCGGGACCCCCTACCCGAGATCCGCCGGTTTTGACACCGACAAGCGGCAGGAACGGTGCCCCTCACTCCTTCGTCATCCGCCTCTCCCCATCCCTGCTCCTTCCTCCCTTCTGTCATGGCGAGAGGGCGCGGTGATGTTAATCGGTGGTGGAGACGGTCTCTGCTAGACAACGTGTCGCTCCTCCCCAAGAGCTCGTGGCGGCGGAGCCAGCCATTAGAGGAAGGGGGAGGGGTGAGGTCGAGGCCGTCGTGGTGCTTGGGGAAGAGGAGGACGGGGCGGTGCATCGGCCTCGCCTCCGCCAGCGGTCCCTCCCCCGGTGGAGGGCCACGTCGGGGACAACCCCTACGAGTTCTTCATCAGGCTGCACCGGCCGGCATGCCATCGTCTTCGTCTCCCGACCCCATTTGCTCGGGAGATGGAGATGGACCCGCCGCAGGCGCTGAGGCTGCACATGAGGGGCTGTGGGAACAGCGGCACATAGGCCGACATCGATTTCCTAGCCCCTCATGTCATGTCCTTCGCTGCGGGTGGAAGATCTTTGCTCGCATCCACATCCTAACGGAGGGGCTCACTCTCCATTTCAAATTAATGGGGAGTAGCCTCCTCTCCGTCAAGGTCTTTGGACACTTCGGGACTCACATAAGGTGCTGCGTGGAGAGCTCCTCTGATGACGAAGACTCTTCCTCGAGCGGGAGTGGCGAAGAGGACAGCGGAAGTGACGATGAGGGTGGCGGGCGGCAGGATGACGGGTCCGACTAGGCATCGGGCGCACCGCTGATACATCTCCAAAGTATCTATAATTTTTTATTGTTCCATGCTATTATATTACCCGTTTTGGATGTTTATGGGCTTTACTTCACACTTTTATATCATTTTTGGGAATAACCTACTAACCGGAGGCCCAGCCCGAATTGCTAATTTTTTTTGCCTATTTCAGTGTTTCGAAGAAAAGGAATATCAAACTGAGTCCAAACGGAATGAAACCTTCGGGAGCGATCTTTTTGGAACAAACGTGATCCGGGGGACTTGGAGTGGACGTCAAGCAACAGAGGAGGCGGCCACGAGGGTGCCCGGCGCGCCCCCTACAGGTGGGCGCGCCCCCCACCCTCGTGGGCCCCTCGAGCGTCCACCAACCTACTTCTTCCTCCTATATATACCCACGTACCTTGAAAACATTGAGGAGCACCACAAAAAACTATTTTCACTGCCGCAACCTTCTGTATCCGCGAGATCCCATCTTGGAGCCATCACCGGCGCTCCGCCGGAGGGGAATCGGCCACGGAGGGCCTCTACATCATCTCCAAGGCCTCTCCAATGAGTTGTGAGTAGTTTACCACAGACCTTCGGGTCCATAGTTATTATCTCGATGGCTTCTTCTCTCTCTTTGAATCTCAATACAAAGTTCTCCTTGATCTTCATGGAGATCTATTCGATGTAACTCTTTTTGCGGTGTGTTTGTCGAGATCCGATGAATTGTGGGTTTATGATCAAGTTTATCTATGAGAAATATTTGAATCTCCTCTGAATACTTTTATGTGTGATTAAGTTATCTTTGCAAGTCTCTCTGAATTATCAGTTTAGTTTGGCCTACTAGATTGATCTTTCTTGTAATGGGAGAAGTGCTTAGCTTTGGGTTCAATCTTGCGGTGTCCTTTCCCAGTGACAACAGGGTCAGCAAGGCATGTATTTTATTGTTTCCATCGAGGATAAAAAGATGGAGTTTATATCATATTGCATAGTTTATCCCTCTACATCATGTCATCTTTCTTAATGCGTTACTTTGTTCTTTATGAACATAATACTCTAGATGCATGCTGGATAGCGGACGCTGTGTGGAGTAATAGTTGTAGATGCAGGCAGGAGTCGGTCTACTTGTCATGGACGTGATGCCTATATACATGATCATGCCTAGATAATCTCATAATTATTTGCTTTTCTATCAATTGCCCGACAGTAATTTGTTCACCCACCGTAATACTTATGCTATCTTGAGAGAAGCCACTAGTGAAACCAATGGCCCCCGGGTCTATCTTTTATCATATAAGCTTTCAATCTACTTCTATTTGCATCTTTACTTTTCCAATCTATAACATAAAAATACCAAAAATATATTTATCTTATCAAATTATCTCTATCAGATCTCACTTTCGCAAGTGGTCGTGAAGGGATTGACAACCCCTTTGTTGCGTTGGTGGCGAGTTCTTGTTTGTGTGTGTAGGTGTGTGGGGCTTTTGATGAGCCTCCTAGTGGATTGATACCTTGGTTCTCAAAAACTGAGGGAAATACTTATGCTATTTGCTACATCACCCTTTCCTCTTCAAGGAAAACCAACACAAGCTCAAGACGTAGCAAGAAGGATTTCCGGCGCCGTTGCCGGGGAGGTCTTCGCTCAAGTCAAGACATACCAAGTACCCATCACAAACTCATCTCCCTCCCATTAACTTATTTTCCATTGCCTCTCGTTTTCCTCTCCCCCACTTCACCCTTGCCGTTTTATTCGCCCTCTCTCTCCCAATCTCCTCTCTCTTTCGCTTGCCTTTTTGTTTGCTTGTGTGTTGGATTGCTTGTCGCGATGGGGCAAGATAATACAAAATTTTGTGAGTTTTCCAATACCAATAATAATTATTTCCTTAGTACTCCGATTGCTCCTCTTAATGATGTTGAGTCTTGTGAAATCAATGCTGCTTTGTAGAATCTTGTTATGAAAGATCAATTCTCTGGCCTTCCTAGTGAAGATGCCACTACCCATCTAAACAATTTTGTTGATTTGTGTGAGATGCAAAAGAAGAAAGATATGGATAATGATATTGTTAAATTGAAGTTATTTCCGTTTTCACTTAGAGATCGTTCTAAAGTTTGGTTTTCGTCTTTGCCTAAGAATAGTATTGATTCATGGAATAAGTGCAAAGATGCTTTTATCTCTAAGTATTTTCCTCCCGCTAAGATCATCTCTCTTAGGAACGATATTATGAATTTTAAACAACTTGATCATGAGCATGTTACCCAATCTTGGGAAAGAATGAAATTGATGATTCGCAATTGCCCTACTCATGGTTTGAATCTATGGATGATCATGCAAAAATTTTATGCCAGATTGAATTTTGCTTCTAGAAATCTCTTAGATTCGGCCGCGGGAGGCACTTTTATGGAAATCACCTTAGGAGAAGCCACTAAACTCCTTGATAACATTATGGCTAATTATTCTCAGTGGCACACCGAAAGATCTACTAGTAAGAAAGTGCATGCTATAGAAGAAAATAATGTTTTGAGTGGAAAGATGGATGATCTTATGAAATTGTTTGCTACTAAGAGTGCTCCTATTGATCCCATTGATATGCCTTTGTCTACTTTGATTGAGAATAATAATGAATCTATGGATGTGAATTTTGTTGGTAGGAATAATTTTGGTAACAATGCTTATAGAGGAAACTTTAATCCTAGACCGTTCCCTAGTAATTCCTCTAATAATTATGGAAATTCCTACAATAATTCTTATGGTAATTATAATAAGATGCCCTCTGATTTTGAGAATAGTGTTAAAGAATTTATGATCTCTCAAAAGAATTTTAATGCCTTGCTCGAAGAAAAATTTCTTAAAGTTGATGATTTGGCTAGGAACGTTGATAGGCTTTCGCTTGACGTTGATTCTTTGAAACTTAGATCTACTACTCCTAAGCATGATATCAATGAGTCTCTCAAAGCCATGAGAATTTCCATTGATGAGTGCCAAGAAAGAACCACTAGATTGCGTGCTAAGAAAGATTGCCTTGTAAAAGCGTGTTCTTCTCGTTTTCCATGAAAATAATGATGAAGATCTAAAAGTTATTGATGCGTCCCCTACTAAATCTTCGTTTTGCAATATGAATCTTAATAATGATGGAACTGGAGATGAGTCCACTTTAGTTAAAAGGCGTCCCAATGATTCGTATTTTTAGATCTTGATGCTAAATTTGGTAAAAGTGGGATTGGAGAGGTCAAGATTTTAAATAGCATTGAACCCACTATCCTGGATTTCAAGGAATTTAATTATGATAATGGTTCTTTAGTAGATTGTATTTCCTTGTTGCAATCCATATTGAATTCTCCTTATGCTTATAGTCAAAATAAAGCTTTTACCAAGCATATTGTTGATGCCTTGATGCAATCTTATGATGAAAAACTTAATTTGGAAGTTTCTATACCTAGAAAACTTAATGATGAGTGGGAACCTACTATAAAGATTAAAATTAAAGATCATGGGTGTTATGCTTTGTGTTATTTGGGTTCTAGTGTTTCCACGATTCCGAAAACATTATGTGATAATCTAGGTTTCCATGATCTTGATGATTGCTCTTTAAATTTGCACCTTGGGGATTCCACCATTAAGAAACCTATGGGAAGGATCAATGATGTTCTTATTGTTGGAAATAGGAACTATGTGCCCGTAGATTTTATCGTTCTTGATATATATTGCAATCTTTCATGTCCTATTATTCTTGGTAGACCTTTCCTTAGAACGATTGGTGCAATTATTGATATGAAGGAAGGGAATATTAGATTCCAATTTCCATTAAGGAAAGGAATGGATCACTTTCCAAGAAAGAAATTTAAATTACCTTATGAATCTATCATGCGAGCTACTTATGAATCGAGTGCCAAAGAAGGCACTACTTAGATCTATCCTCGCTTTTATGCCTAGATTGGGGCATTAAACAATAGCGCTAGTTGGGAGGCAACCCAATTTTATTTTTGTTTTTTTGTTTTTGCTTCTGTTTAGTAATAAGTTTTTCATCTACCTTCTATTCAGATGTGTTTTCATGTTTTAATTAGTGTTTGTGCCAATTAGAACCTATAGGATAACCTATGGTGACAGTTAATTTGATTCTGCTGAAAAACAGAAACTTCGCGCGCACGAAAATAATTTTAGTAATTCGCATAAACGTGCTTTTGTGTTGATTATTTTTGCTGTAGATCAGTAGATAAATTTCCCAGGACTTCCTATTTTGGTAGGATTTTTAGATTCCAGAAGTATTCGAGAGTTACAGATTGCTACAGACTGTTCTGTTTTTGACAGATTCTGTTTTTCGTGTGTTGTTTGCTTATTTTGATGCATGTATGGCTAGTATGTAGGGTATGAACGATAGAAAAGTTGGAATACAGTAGGTTTAACACCAATATAAATAAAGAATGAGTTCATTACAGTACCTTATGTGGTGGTTTTGCTTTCTTGCACTAACGGAGCTTATGAGATTTCCTGTTGAGTTTTGTGTTGTGAAGTTTTCAAGTTTGGGGTAAAGATTTGATGGACTATGGAATAAGGAGTGGAAAGAGCCTAAGCTTGGGGATGCCCATGGCACCCCAAGATATTCAAGGATAACCAAAAGCCTAAGCTTAGGGATGCCCCGGAAGGCATCCCCTCTTTCGTCTTCGTCTATCACTAAAATTACTTGGAGCTATATCTTTATTCGCCACATGATATGTGTTTTGCTTGGAGCGTCATGTATGATATGAGCCTTTGTTTTTAGTTTAACACAATCATCCTTGCTGTACACACCTTTTGGGAGAATCCCACTTGATTTATAATTTATTAGAATACTCTATGCGCTTCACTTATATCTTTTGAGCTTGATAGTTTTGCTCTATGTGCTTCAATTATATTTTCTAGAGCACGGCATTGGCTTAATTTTGAAGAAATTATTGATCTCTCATCCTTCACTTATATTATTCTGAGAGTCTTTTAGAACAGCATGGTATTTTCTATGGTTATAAATTTGGTCCTAGAATGATGAGCATCCAAGTTGGGTATAATAAAAACTATCATAGAAAGTGCATTAAACACTAGGATCAATTTGATGCTTGATAATTGTTTTGAGATATAAAGGTGGTAATGTTAGAGTCATGCTAGTTGGGTCATTATGAAATTGATAAATACTTGTGTTGAAGTTGGCAAGTCCCGTAGCATGCACGTATGGTAAAAGTTGTGTGACAAATTTGTTGCATGGGGTGCTCTTTTAATTGTCTTCCTTATGAATGGAGGTCGGGATCGCGTGATGGTTAAATCCTACCAACCCTTCCACTAGGAGCATGCATTGTAGTACTTTTCTTCGAGGGCAAGTAGACTTTTGCAATAAATATATGAGTTCTGTATGACTAATGTGAGTCCATGGACATTCGCACACTCACCCTTCCACTTTGCTAGCCTCTATTATGCTGCGCAACCTTTGCCGGTATCATGCATCCATTATTTACCTTCCTCAAAACAGCCACCATACCTCCCTATTATGGCATTTCCATAGCCATTCCGAGATATATTGCCATGCAACTCTCCACCGTCCCGTTTATTATGACACGTTCCGTCATTGTCATATTGCTCTTTGCATGATCATGTAGTTGACATCATATTTGTGGCAAGGCCACCTTCATAATTTTTCATACATGTCACTCTTGATTCATTGCATATCCCGGTACACCGCCGGAGGCATATACATAGAGTCATATTTTGTTTTAAGTATTGAGTTGTAATTTTTGAGTTGTAAAACAATAAAAGTGTGATGATCTTCATTATTAGAGCATTGTCCCAAGTGAAAAAAGGATGATGAATACTATGATTCCCCCACAAGTCAGGATGAGACTTCAGACTTAAAAAAAGAGAGGCCAAAGAGCCCACCAAATAAATTTAAAAAAAGAGGCCAAAGAGCCCACCAATTAAAAAAATGAGAGAAAAGTGAGAAGGTACAATGCTACTATCTCTTTTCCACACTTGTGCTTCAAAATAGCACCATGATCTTCATGATAGAGAGTCTCCTATGTTGTCACTTTCATATACTAGTGGGAATTTTTCATTATAGAACTTAGCTTGTATATTCCAATGATGGGCTTCCTCAAAATGCCCTAGGTCTTCATGAGCAAGCAAGTTGGATGCACACCCACTTAGTTTCTTTTGTTGAGGTTTCATATATTTATAGCTCTAGTGCATCCGTTGCATGGCAATCCCTACTCACTCGCATTGATATCTATTAATGGGCATCTCCATAGCCCGTTGATACGCCTAGTTGATGTGAGACTATCTTCTCCCTTTTTTTCTTCACAACCACCATATACCACATATAGTGCTATGTCCATGGCTTGCGCTCATGTATTGCATAAGAGTTGAAAAAGCTGAAGCGCATTAAAACGTACGAACCAATTTCTTGGCTGAAACCGGGGTAGTGCATGATGGGAGTATTTTGTGTAATAAAAATGAAGCATGGCCTAACTATATGATTTTGTAGGGATGAGCTTTCTTTGGCTATGCTATTTGGATAAGACATGATTATTTGTTAGTATGCTTCAAGTATTACTATTTTTGTGTTTTATAAGCTATTATCTGGAATCATTTGGATTTGAACAATCATGCCACAATAAAGAAAATTACATTGAGAAATATGCTAGGTAGCATTCCACATCAAAAATTCTTTTTTTAATCATTTACCTACTCGAGGACGAGCAGGAATTAAGCTTGGGGATGCTGATACGTCTCCAAAGTATCTATAATTTTTGATTGTTCCATGCTATTATATTACCCATTTGGATGTTTATGGGCTTTACTTTACACTTATATATCATTTTCGGGACTAACCTACTAACCGGAGACCCAGTCCGAATTGCTGTTTTTTTGCCTATTTCAGTGTTTCGAAGAAAAGGAATATCAAATGGAGTCCAAACGGAATGAAACCTTCGGGAGCGATCTTTTTGGAACAAACATGATCCAGGGGACTTGGAGTGGACGTCAAGCAATAGAGGAGGCAGCCACGAGGGTGCCCGGCGCGCCCCCTACAGGTGGGCGCGCCACCCACCCTCGTGGGCCCCTCGAGTTTCCACCGACCTACTTCTTCCTCCTATATATACCCATGTACCCTGAAAACATCAAGGACCACGGCGAAAAACTATTTTCACCGCTGCAACCTTCTTTATCCGCGAGATCGCATCTTGGAGCTTTCACCAGCGCTCCGTCGGAGGGGGAATCGACCATGGAGGGCCTCTACATCATCTCCAAGGCCTCTCCGATGAGTTGTGAGTAGTTTACCACAGACCTTCAGGCCCATAGTTATTATCTAGATGGCTTCTTCTCTCTCTTTGAATCTCAATACAAAGTTCTCCTCGATCTTCTTGGAGATCTATTTGATGTAACTCTTTTTGCGGTGTGTTTGTCGAGATCCAATGAATTGTGGGTTTATGATCAAGTTTATCTATGAGAAATATTTGAATCTACTCTGAATTTTTTTATGTGTGATTAAGTTATCTTTGCAAGTATCTTCGAATTATCAGTTTGGTTTGGCCTACTAGATTGATCTTTCTTGCAATGGGAAAAGTGCTTAGCTTTGGGTTCAATCTTGCAGTGTCCTTTCCCATTGACAGTAGGGGCAGCAAGGCACGTATTGTATTGTTGCCATTGAGGATAAAAAGATGGGGTTTATATCATATTGCATGAGTTTATCCCTCAACATCATGTCATCTTTCTTAATCCGTTACTCTGTTCTTTATGAACTTAATACTCTAGATGCATGCTGGATAGCGGTCGATGTGTGGAGTAATAGTAGTAGATGCAGGCAGGAGTCGGTCTACTTGTCACGGGCGTGATGCCTATATACATGATCATGCCTAGATAATCTCATAATTATTCGCTTTTCTATCAATTGCTCGACAGTAATTTGTTCACCCACCGTAATACTTATGCTATCTTGAGAGAAGCCACTAGTCAAACCTATGGCCCCCGGGTCTATCTTTTATCATATAAGCTTTCAATCTACTTTTATTTGCATCTTTACTTTTCCAATCTATATAATAAAAATACCAGAAATATATTTATCTTATCATATTATCTCTATCAGATCTCACTTCCGCAAGTGGCCGTGAAGGGATTGACAACCCCTTTATTGCATTGGTTGCAAGTTCTTGTTTGTGTGTGTAGGTGCGTGGGACTTTTGAGGAGCCTCCTACTGGACTGATACCTTGGTTCTCAAAAAATGAGGGAAATACTTACGCTACTTTGCTGCATCACCCGTTCCTCTTCAAGGAAAACTAACGCAAGCTCAACACTTCGGCGACCCCATCATCCGTGTTGCCGGCTCCTCCAACTTCTCTGGGTCACCTCCTTGGGCGGCTGGCGTGGGGACGCCGGATAAGGCGAAGAAGACGGGTGGCGGGCCGTCAAGTCGGAGTACGATGGCACCGATGCCTTCGTAGCGTATTGACGGACCGCTGCCTCATCTTCTAGCTCTTCCTCCGATGCCACCACTGCTAGCCCTCTCCTAGGCGACCGCCGACATGTTCTCTTGGTGCCTTCTGCTGCTCATACATCGCCTAGGCGCTCCTCATGCCCTTTTGCCTTCTTGTTTCATTTCCTGAGGAGAGGGACAAGAAAGGGATTACGGGCACCTTATGTTTTTTTTCCAGTTTGTAAGCCTACGGGCCTTAGTTAGATTTAAAACTTGTAACCTCCCTGTTCATGTCTACATTCCGTACAAACTGTACCTGTATGGAACATATTAATGGAAAAAGGGTGCTTGCCGGGTCTTGTGTCTGTGTGAGCAAAGCCCATACCAAGGAACAAATCCTTGTTATTTTCAATATAAACACCATTGCCCTGCAGCAGGCCTTGCCATTCCCCCACTCCGTCCGTCCATACTCACGCCTTTGGTGGAGGCAGGGACGACGTGAGGGTGGGCCCTATGCTTGCTACCTTGCCGCCGCAGCTACAACCATATTCCGAACCAAGATGTTCTTGGGTGGTAGGAACAAAGGGAGCACGACAGCCTTGGAACAAAGCAAGGTTCTGTACGTTCGAAAATTCATACGGAAATGCGTAACAGGGGATGGGAAAACTTATCTGGATCTGTAGCCCCCGGCATCCCTAGCTTGCCGTGGGTGGACCTTCGTGTCTTAAGCCCCCGACAAGCTTGGCTTGCCGGGTCCGGAGCGCCAGCTTGTTCTCTTCCTTCCACTGATCTTGGCGGAAACATTTATGTACCCTGCGAACCAAAGAGGATGGATAGGAACAAAGAGACGAAAACTCGACCTCTATGCTAGGGGTTAGTCGCCGCTAAGCACTATCAAACCCTAACCGAGGGAGAGACTCAATCTAGCATGCATGCTATAACTTAGGGCGCCAGCGCTTCCTTTATTTATGCTCAGGGTCTGCGCCTGGCTCTGTACAGAGGGTTACATGCCTTGCCATCAAGTCTTGTACAAAAGGGTGGCTTGCTGGGGGGGCCGAGAGCTGCGCCTTATGGGTAAAACTTGCGAAGATGCTCGATGTTCCAGGAGTTGCTCACTAGAACGCCATCTTAGGTCTCCAGGCGGACTTCGCCAGGCCTGGTGACTCGTGTTACCCGATAAGGGCCTTCCCACTTCGGCATCAACTTGTTGGAATTCTTGGCTGACTGAACGCGCCCAAGAACAAGGTCGCCTTCCTCAAAGCTCCGGGCATGAACCTTGCAGCTATGGTAGCGGCGCAAGGCTTGCTGGTAGCATGCTACTCTCACAACTTCCCGAAGACGATCTTCCTCAAGGAACATTGCGTCATCTTGCCGCAATCGCTCTTGCTCAAGCTCATCCTAAGAGAGCACTCGGGGTGACCCGTACATGATTTCCGTGGGGAGAACTGCTTCTGCCTAGTAAACTAGGGCAAAGGGTGTCTGGCAGGTGGCTCGATTTGGTGTCGTTCTGATCGACCAAAGAACCGCCGGCAACTCATCAATCCAGCGCCTCCTGCTCTTGTGCAGCCTGTCAAAAGTCTTCGTCCTCAGGCCACGCAGCACCTCTACATTTGCCCTCTCCGCTTGTGTAATGCCCCGGATACAACTTTCCATATTCGTAACTCCAACTCTTGCCTTTTCCGGAGATGCAATATGATTTTTCCTTCGTGGTTGGGTTTTTGTCTTTTGTTTTGCATTTTCTGTTCATGTCTTGCATTTCATCTCATAGCATCATGCGCATTGCATCTGCATGTTTTCATAAAACGTGCATCCGTTCTTAGTTGCCGCTTCTCCCTGTCCTCCGTTGACGTTTCTCAGGCCAACCGTTCTTTTGTTGTCCGACTGTTTTGCCCTTTCTGCTCAGTGCACCGACCCCCTCGCGTGCGTCCGAAAACTGCCCCGAACCCGAACCGCTCATTTATCACCATTGCATTTAGATCATCTCCAAACATCTACAAAACATCTCCGTTTTCTTATTTGAGCTCCCCTAGTCTGTTTTTCCCGTCCGTCCGATTTAAATCGGATGTTCCAAAATTCCCCTCATTTCACTATATATAGTCCACCCTTAGTCTATTTTGACCAAACCCTAAAATCTAGGAGGTTTGTCCTCCCCGCCGCCACCCACCTAGCTTTCTTCCTCGGGATCCCCTCATTCCACCGATCCAATCCCACCAACCAGAACCAGCCCCGAAGCTTCCCCTCGATCCCGCCACCTCCTTGCTCAGGAGAGCAAAGGCTCAACCCTGAGCAGCACCAGCGCCTCGTGCCTCCTCCTCTCTTGATCTTGGACGCGTCCGGCCACCGCAGCCGTCGTCGTCCGTGCCCGCAGCAGCCAGCAGCTGCAGCCCGAGCCCTCTGCTTCTTTCCCGCCGGTGTCCGAGTCCACAGCCTCCTCGTCCACGACCACCTCGCCTCGCCGGAGATGAGTGCCTCGATAGCCCTGCTCCTTTTCTCCTCCTGCTTCTCTATCTCTATGTCTCACGATCTCCCTCTCCCTCTCTCTGTTTTTCGCTCACAGGAGACCGCCATGGCCGCTGCATCAAGCTCTACCACCGTCGTTTCGTGCCGGGAATGGATGGATCCATGCTCCCCGCGCCCGGATCTGCAATTATCGTTTCATTCCGGCGCCCCGCCGCATCTCCACCACCCTCGCCTCCCCGCGCTTCCGCCACCATGCCTCGTCGTTGCCGCTGCAAGCCCCATCTTCTGCGTTGCCGGCGAGCCCCACCACCGGAGCTGCGCCCGCTCCTCTGCTTCGGGTCCCAGCGTCCCCAGTTCGCCGGCCGCGCCACCGGAGCCCCGCAGGTCGCGCGCCTGTTGCCCCTGCCTTCTCTCTTCTTCCCCTTTTCGTTCTGCTCCGTCCTTCTCTGAATCTCTCTCTCTATTCAAATGCAGAGGAAGTGCTCCCCCGCCTGCTGCTTGTAGCCGCGCTTCTCCCCTTTCCCGTCGCCTTCTTCACTGGACCGAGCCACTTCCGGTCACCTTCGCCTTGAGCTGCGGAGAACGCGCCCGCGAAGACTCTGCTTCCAGTGCCGCTGTTTTGTTCATTCCTTGCCGCGTCAAGCTCGATCCGGTCCCCGTTGACCGCGAGCGTCGGCTGGGTCACAGCCGCGCAGGCCCAGCTCCCTTCGCCTTCGAGGCCAGCCGCTCCCCTGCCTGCATCAAGCCCAACCGCTCCACCAGCTGGGCCATGGCCCATGGTGAGCGCCCCAGTGCCCAGCAGATTCGGCCCGTTCATTGTTTTTTTCCTGCCTGCGAATTTAGCTATTTATCCAGAGTTTGCAGTTTTACAGAAAAACCCTCATGTTCATGCATTTAATAACTCACAAATGGTGCATCGGATTCAAATGATTTATATATGTAAAATGCTTAGAATTTTGTGTAGATTAATAATATGCCACTTTCATCCATGTTTAAAATGTTTAAAATTATGTTTGTTTAAATTTGCTTAAATGCCATGTTAAAATGATTTATTTCATAACCAAATAACCGTAGCTCAGTTTTAAATAAACTTTATATGTAAATAGGGTGGAAAATGCCTAGTTTAACATGGTTCACTTTATTTTCCTGTTTAACAACCTTAAAATATGGTTTAGGTCAGAACAGTACCAAATTCGAATATTGCTTATGGAGATTTTCCGGAATTGTTGCTTGTTGTTCCGGCCTCATTTAAACTTGCCTAAATAGTTAGTTTACTTATGCTTCACCCCTTGCCATGTTTAATAACATTTAATATTGTTGTGTACCTAAACCGAGAGAGAACTAAATAATTGATGTGGTGTTTTGTCAATATGCAACTCGTTGCATATTGAGCTCCACTTAACTTGTAGTGTTGTTTGACATGCCATGCCTCATTAAACTGGACATGCATCATACTTGTTTGTGCATCATGACATGTTTATGCTTGTGCATTTACCATGTTGTTTTTTTTCCGGTGTTGCTTCTTAGTTCCGGTAATGTTGCAATTGTGAGGATTCGTTCGACTACTCCCGTTCATCTTCTTCAAGGACTCGTTCTTCTTCCTAGCGGGATTTCAGGCAAGATGACCATCACCCTGGATCTCACTACTATCTTTGCTATGCTAGTTGCTTCATTCTATCGATATGCTGCCCTACCTATCACTTGTTCCTTAAGCCTCCCAAATTGCCATGAACCTCTAACCTTTGACACCCTTCCTAGCAAACCGTTGTTTGGCTATGTTACCGCTTTGCTTAGCCCCTCTTATAGTGTTGTTAGTTGCAGGTGAAGTTGAAGATTGCTCCATGGAGGACAGGGTTATGTTGGGACATCACAATATCTCTTATATTATTAATGCATCTATATATTTGGTAAAGGGTGGAAGGCTCGGCCTTATGCCTGGTGTTTTGTTCCACTCTTGCCGCCCTAGTTTCCGTCATACCGGTGTTATGTTCCCGGATTTTGCGTTCCTAACCCGGTCGGGTGATTTATGGGACCCCCTTGACAGTTCGCTTTGAATAAAACTCCTCCAGCAAGGCCCAACTTTGGTTTTACCATTTGCCTCACCTATTACCTTTTTCCCTTGGGAGTCGCGCATCCCAAGGCTCGTCTTTATTTTAGCCCCCCCGGGCCAATGCTTGTCTAAGTGTTGGTCCAAACTAGAGCCACTTGCAGCGCCACCTCGGGGAAACTTGAGGGCTGGTTCTAGTTGTACGTACTGCTCATCCGGTCGTGGCCTGAGACGAGATACGCGCGGCTACTATCAGGATGTCGGCACGCCGGGAGGTCTTGCTGGTCTTGTTTTATTACTGTCAAAATGTCTTGTAGCCGGGATTCCGAGACTGATCGGGTCTTCCCAGGGGGAAGGAATATCCTTCGTTGATCGCGAGAGCTTATCATGGGCTAAGTTGGGACACCCCTGCAGGGTATAAACATTCGAGAGCCGTGTCCGCGGTTATGTGGCAGATGGGAATTTGTTAATGTCCGGTTGTAGATAACTTGACACCAGATCCGAATTAAAATGCATCAACCGCGTGTGTAGCCGTGATGGTCTCTTCTCGGCGGAGTCCGGGAAGTGAACACGGTCTTTGGGTTATGTTTGATGTAGGTAGGAGTTCAGGATCACCTCTTGATCATTGCTAGCTTCACGACTGTTCCGTTTGCTCTCTTCTCGCTCTCATTTGCGTATGCTAGCCACCATACGTGCTTACTCGCTGCTGCAACCTCACCACTTTACCCCCTTCCTTTCCCGTTAAGCTTTGCTAGTCTTGATACCCATGGTAATGGGATTGCTGAGTCCTCGTGGCTCACAGATTACTACAACAACAGTTGCAGGTACAGGTTTATGCGATGATCATGACGCGAGAGCGATGTTGCTTATTTTGGAGTTTCTTCTTCTGCTTCTTCGATCAGGGGATAGGTTCCAGGTCGGCAGCCTGGGCTAGCATGGTGGATATTGTTTGAGTTTCTGTTTATGATTCATTCGTAGTCGGATGTTGTTCTTGTATGTTGTATTGTTGTATTCATGTGACATTGTATGTATTGGATGTATCCCCACTATTATGTAATGTTGATGTAATGATATCCACCTTGCAAAAGCGTCTTCAAGATGCGCTTCTATCCTTGGTGGGACCTTCGAGTCTCTTTAGGATAGTATCGCATATTGGGCGTGACAAGTTGGTATCAGAGCCTCGACTGACCATAGGTGCCCCCTTGATTGTTGGCCGTTGTTGAGTCTAGAAGAAAACTATTTTGAGTCTTAGGATTATATATATATATCAGAGAGTAGGATTCTTGTTACTCCTCATCCCCTTCGTCGCTCTGGTGAGGACTCCTAACGTAGATGTTTTGTCTTTCCTCTCCTCAAATTTCACTAAAAATTTTTTAGGATCACGCGGGTATCTTGGAATCATTCCGATATTCTTATGACGAGAACATTATTCTTGGTGCCTCCTGACATTTAGGGGTTGTGGCAGTGTCCCGGGGAGTTGAGCTCCGAGGTGTTGTCGTCATAATTTTATCGTTACAGTTCTGGAATACCTAAGTTTTGCCGACATCGAAAATCTCTTTTATGCAGTTGTTGGTGAGATAACCTCGACGTCACCTAGTACTGGGGAGTTCAGGAGTATTGCCATAGCTCGTATAACAGATGCTTTTCGAAGGTTGAGGTACACGATTTCCGGAGTTTTCTTGGTTATGTGTTGACGGATGGATACATCTTGGATGTAGGTATTGTTAGTTTGGGTGAGATATATTGCTTCCCCTGTATCCCCAACACCAGATTGCATAACCAGAAAGTTTCGGGAGTTAATAGGTGGGAATTCAAGTAGCTCCTAGAATATCTTTCCGACAGATGCATGATATGGGATTGGGTAAATCTCTATCATATGTTTTTGTTCCGGCTTATTCTGCAAGCCAAATCCTTTTTTTTTAATTTGTGGTATTCGAGTTGCTTCGAAGTCAAATGTTGAATCCATACCTTTCCTAAACGGTGTTCTCATATTGCTATGTGAATACTAATCCTTTTTGATCATTGAGGTTGTCATGTTAATTCTTTTCCAACCGGTGTGCTTCTCTTCAAGTGGATCCGATCATTTCAACATTTGTGAGATCAATTCTATGTTTTCTCAACGGTATCGTTTCATCCATCCCCAAGTTGTCTTTGTTTTCCCCACCCTCCCACCCTTTTCTTCAAGGACTCATTTATTTTAATCAAGTATCCATTTATTCATGTGAAGTCACTTCACTCTTTTCAATCAATGTTCTGATCCGGTGATCCCTCGTGAAGATTCTCACGAGCTTCAAGTTCATCATCCTCCATTCTTTTTTGCTTCTCTGGTGGATCCAATTCAAGCTTTCAGTGTTGATCATATTCCTTTCCTCGTGTCAAATGTTTTCTCATGCCGGTGCATCTCATAATCATTCACCTCTCTCTATTCATATCCGGAGTGCTAAAGATATCTCAGAAGAATCATGTTTCCATTCTTAATCCGTTCGAGTACTTCGAGGTTTTTTCTCTCATTCAAGCCATTTAATTCAACCGGTGCAATCTCTCTTTAAAATCATTTTCAACGGTGTTTTCTTTTGAGTGGGCCCTAACCCACAGGTCTTTTCCCAGGATCTTACCTGACTCTTCGAATTATCAGGAGCGATTCTCAAATTCTTTTCCAAGTTTGACGTAAGAATGAATTTTCATCAGCCACATGCCTTCCCCAAGGTCGTTTTCAAATTCTTTTCATCTTTGGCTCAACCTTTCCTCTTTTAATTCTCCCGGAGTATCTCCACAATTCAGGGTGGTTCCCATCATCATTCTCAACATTTGAAGACCGAAGAAGAGTTCCTCTTAAATCCTTACCCATTCTTCCAAAGATGGGTAGTTCAAGTTCGATGCCATCCTCTCATAATTGTTTTCAATTGTGGGAATTCTTTTCACCCATCCGAAGCATTTCATGAGTTGTTTCCATTTCTTTCTTCCAAAGGTCATCATGTCATAATTCTTCATTCTCAGCGTGTAGCTATCGTTCTCTAAATCTTACCGGTGCATCGTTCAAATAACCTCTAATCAGTTCATGGTCTCTTTGTTCTCATGTATCTAAATCCCCTCAAGTATCTTCATTCGTTTTCCCATTCTTCCCGATGATTTGTGCCTTTGCTACTTTCATTTTCAATTCTTATGATGGTTCGTTCAAGATTTCACTTCCTTCGTTATCACATAATTCATTCGTTGTTTCCAAATTCCACCGGTGGTTCCATCAATACCTTCTCAAGTTTACGCTATATCCCTCTTAATCCTTTCTACGAGAATAAGTAATATGCAAAATCCATTGCTTGCCATCAATTTCATTTGATGAAGGATAAGCATACAATAAATCTTATTCTTATTTCCTCGAGGTGATTCAATTCTTTTCTTCCGGAGATTGTTCATGGTGAAGTAATTCTCGGTTCTAGTGTTTCATCTTTTCCTTTTCCGAAGTTCCAAGTTTTCCGCATTATCTCGTCGCGAAGCTCCATCTAAATCATTGCAAGGCCTCACCTTGTGTTTTCAACTTCTTTTTCTATTCATCATCCTTTTATTACCGGAGTTCTTCATGGAGGCTCTACATGGTGGTTCATCAAGGATTCCTTTCATTCTTCAATTGTTCTTCAAGATTTTCTCGAAGCTAAGATCTGCCAAGCTATACTCAAAAATTAAACATGGTGCTCAACACATGTTTTGTTTTGAGGAGCTCAAGTATTCTTCATCTTGCGTTCCAAAGTGCAATTCTTTCTACCTTATCTTTTGAGATGGTGTTATATCATTCTTGACAAAAAAATTTATTCATGTTTCGCGATTCACATGTTGTCAAGAATGAGGTATTTTAAATCCATCAATCTCTTCTCTGGAGTTATCTTGGTATAGATTTCACCTAAAGCCTTCCCAAAGGAATGTTGCTATTGTGGTGCTTATCAATGATCCAAGTTTTCTCCTATCCTCTCGGCGAAAGCAGTTTTGCATCTCTTCGTTGATCTCAAGCAAGCAATTGTTTCCGTTAGTGGCCGGTTGTCACCTCATAGTTTTGAGATGTTTTCCATAAGCCCACTACAAGCTTATTCATTTTGTTGTTGGTTTTTTCCAACAACTCCATTCTAACCTTTTTGGAAGGGTGCTTTCCAAGCTCATTTCTGGCATAAGTTGGCATGTTCTTCTTCATTTTGTTATTCCAATGATCTATCTTCTATTCTTTCTTCCGGAGGCATTGTGTTGTTGCTCTTGTCTAGTATCATCTTGTTTGTCAAGATCATGTTCTTTTCCTTGCTTATCCATTTAACCAGAGTGTCGTGTCATCTCTTCAAGTTCTTTTCATCTTATCAAGTTTTCTTCTCTTTTCTACCGGAGTGCTGTCCAAATTCTGCCATTCTTGTTCCTTGGCTATCTCATTATACGGAGGTGGTCATATTATTTTCGTTCGTGAAGCTCTTATTTCCATGTCTTTCAACCTTCAAGTTCTCGTAATACTGCTTGTTCCTCTTTTCTAACGGATTGTTTGCAATCTCGTTCAGCTCTGTTGTACTCTTTCTTTTAAATTCCTCAACCTCTCAAGGTTCGTGGTTTCACTCGTTCGTCAAAGAAGCAACTTAGTTTACCTCTTATCTTCCTCTTCCTTTTTCCTCCGGTGCCATCCTAGATCTCGGGACGAGATCCTCTCATAGTGGTGGAGTGTTGTAACGCCCCGGATACAACTTTCCATATTCGTAACTCCAACTCTTGCCTTTTCCGGAGATGCAATATGATTTTTCCTTCGTGGTTGGGTTTTTGTATTTTGTTTTGCATTTTTTGTTCATGTCTTGCATTTCATCTCATAGCATCATGCGCATTGCATCTGCATGTTTTCATAAAACGTGCATCCGTTCTTAGTTGCCGCTTCTCCCTCGCCTCCGTTGACGTTTCTCAGGCCAACCATTCTTTTGTTGTCCGACCGTTTGGCCCTTTCTGCTCAGTGCACTGACCCCCTCGCGTGCGTCCGAAAACTGCCTCGAACCCGAACCACTCAGTTATCACCGTTGCATTCAGATCATCTCCAAACATCTACAAAACATCTCCGTTTTCTTATTTGAGCTCCCCTAGTCTGTTTTTCCCGTCCGTCCGATTTAAATCGGATGTTCCAAAATTCCCCTCATTTCACTATATATAGTCCACCCCTAGTCTATTTTGACCAAACCCTAAAATCTAGGAGGTTTGTCCTCCCCGCCGCCACCCACCTACCTTTCTTCCTGGGGATCCCGTCATTCCATCGATCCAATCCCACCAACCAGAACCAGCCTCGAAGCTTCCCCTCGATCCCGCCGCCTCCTTGCTCGGGAGAGCAAAGGCTCGACCCCGAGCAGCACCAGCGCCTCGTGCCTCCTCCTCCCTTGATCCTGGACGCGTCCGGCCGCCCGCAGCCGTCGTCGTCCGTGCCCGCAGGAGCCAGCAGCTGCAGCCCGAGCCCTCTGCTTCTTTCCCGCCGGCGTCCGAGTCCGCAGCCTCCTCGTCCACGACCACCTCGCCTCGCCGGAGATGAGTGCCTTGATAGCACCGCTCCTTTTCTCCTCCTGCTTCTCTATCTCTCTGTCTCACGACCTCCCTGTCCCTCTCTCTGTTTTTCGCTCATAGGAGACCACCATGGCCGCTGCATCAAGCTCTACCGCCGTCGTTTCGTGCCGGGAATGGATGGATCCATGCTCCCCGCGCCCGGATCTGCCACTGTCGTTTCATTCCGGTGCCCCGCCGCATCTCCACCGCCCTCGCCTCCCCGCGCTTCCGCCACCTTGCCTCGTTGTTGCCGCTGCAAGCCCCATCTTCTGCGTTGCCGGCGAGCCCCACCACCGGAGCTGCGCCCGCTCCTCTGCTTCGGGTCCCGGCGTCCCCAGTTCGCCGGCCGCACCACCGGAGCCCCGCAGGTCGCGCGCCTGTCGCCCCTGCCTTCTCTCTTCTTCCCCTTTTCGTTCTGCTCCGTCCTTCTCTGAATCTCTCTCTCTGTTCAAATGCAGAGGAAGTGCTCCGCCGCCTACTGCTTGTAGCCGCGCTTCTCCCCTTTCCCGTCGCCTTCTTCACTGGACTTTGCCGCTGCCGGTCACCTTCGCCTTGAGCTGCCGGAGAACGCGCCCGCGAAGACTCTGCTTCCAGTGCCGCCGTTTTGTTCATTCCTTGCTGCGTCAAGCTCGATCCGGTCCCCGTTGACCGCGAGCGTCGGCTGGGTCACAGCCGCGCAGGCCCAGCTCCCTTCGCCCGCGAGGCCAGCCGCTCCCCTGCCTGCATCAAGCCCAACCGCTCCACCAGCTGGGCCATGGCCCATGGTGAGCACCCTAGTGCCCAGCAGATTCGGCCCGTTCATTGTTTTTTCCTGCCTGTGAATTTATCTATTTATCCAGAGTTTGCAGTTTTACAGAAAAACCCTCATGTTCATGCATTTAATAACTCACAAATGGTGCATCGGATTCAAATGATTTATATATGTAAAATGCTTAGAATTTTGTGTAGATTAATAATATGCCACTTTCATCCATGTTTAAAATGTTTAAAATGATGTTTGTTTAAATTTGCTTAAATGCCATGTTAAAATGATTTATTTCATAACTAAATAACCGTAGCTCGGTTTTAAATAAACTTTATATGTAAATAGGGTGGAAAAATGCCTAGTTTAACATGGTTCACTTTATTTTCCTGTTTAACAACCTTAAAATATGGTTTAGGTCAGAATAGTACCAAATTTGAATATTGCTTACGGGGATTTTCCGGAATTGTTGCTTGTTGTTCCGGCCTCATTTAAACTTGCCTAAATAGTTAGTTTACTTATGCTTCACCCCTTGCCATGTTTAATAACATTTAATATTGTTGTGTACCTAAACCGAGAGAGAACTAAGCAATTGATGTGGCGTTTTGTCAATATGCAACTCGTTGCATATTGAGCTCCACTTAACTTGTAGTGTTGTTTGACATGCCATGCCTCATTAAACTGGACATGCATCATACTTGTTTGTGCATCATGACATGTTTATGCTTGTGCATTTACCATGTTGTTGTTTTTTCCGGTGTTGCTTCTTAGTTCCAGTAATGTTGCAATTGTGAGGATTCGTTCGACTACTCTCGTTCGTCTTCTTCATGGACTCGTTCTTCTTCCTAGCGGGATTTCAGGCAAGATGACCATCACCCTGGATCTCACTACTATCATTGCTATGCTAGTTGCTTCGTTCTATCGATATGCTACGCTACCTATCACTTGTTCCTTAAGCCTCCCAAATTGCCATGAACCTCTAACCTTTGACACCCTTCCTAGCAAACCGTTGTTTGGCTATGTTACCGCTTTGCTCAGCCACTGTTATAGTGTTGTTAGTTGCAGGTGAAATTGAAGATTGCTCCATGGTGGACAGGGTTATGTTGGGATATCACAATATCTCTTATATTATTAATGCATCTATATATTTGGTAAAGGGTGGAAGGCTCGGCCTTATGCCTGGTGTTTTGTTCCACTCTTGCCGCCCTAGTTTCCGTCATACCGGTGTTATGTTCCCGGATTTTGCGTTCCTAACGCGATCGGGTGATTTATGGGACCCCCTTGACAGTTCGCTTTGAATAAACCTCCTCCAGCAAGGCCCAACTTTGGTTTTACCATTTGCCTCACCTATTACCTTTTTCCCTTGGGAGTCGCGCATCCCAAGGGTCATCTTTATTTTAGCCCCCCCGGGCCAATGCTTGTCTAAGTGTTGGTCCAAACTAGAGCCACTTGCAGCGCCACCTCGGGGAAACTTGAGGGCTGGTTCTAGTTGTACGTACTGCTCATCCAGTCGTGGCCTGAGACGAGATACGCGCGGCTACTATCAGGATGTCGGCATGCTGGGAGGTCTTGCTTGTCTTGTTTTATTACTGTCGAAATGTCTTGTAGCCAGGATTCCGAGACTGATCGGGTCTTCCCGGGGAGAAGGAATACCATTTGTTGATCGCGAGAGCTTATCATGGGCTAAGTTGGGACACCCCTGCAGGGTATAAACTTTTGAGAGCCATGCCCGCGGTTATGTGGCAGATGGGAATTTGTTAATGCCCGGTTGTAGATAACTTCACACCAGATCCGAATTAAAACGCATCAACCGCGTGTGTAGCCGTGATGGTCTCTTCTCGGCGGAGTTCGGGAAGTGAACACGGTCTTTGGGTTATATTTGACGTAAGTAGGAGTTTAGGATCACCTCTTGATCATTGCTAGCTTAACGCCATTCCGTTTGCTCTCTTCTCGCTCTCATTTGCGTATGCTAGCCACCATACATGCTTAGTCGCTGCTGCAACCTCACCACTTTACCCCCTTCCTTTCCCATTAAGCTTTGCTAGTCTTGATACCCATGGTAATGGGATTGCTGAGTCCTCGTGGCTCACAGATTACTGCAACAACAGTTGCAGGTACAGGTTTATGCGATGATCATGACGCGAGAGCGATGTTGCTTGTTTTGGAGTTTCTTCTTCTGCTTCTTCGATCAGGGGATAGGTTCCAGGTCGGCAGCCTGGGCTAGCAGGGTGGATATTGTTTGAGTTTCTGTTTATGATTCATCCGTAGTTGGATGTTGTTCTTGTATGTTGTATTGTTGTATTCATGTGACATTGTATGTATTGGATGTATCCCCACTATTATGTAATGTTGATGTAATGATATCCACCTTGCAAAAGCATCTTCAAGATGCACTTCTATCCTTGGTGGGACCTTCGAGTCTCTTTTGGATAGTATCGCATATTGGGCGTGACAGCTTGGTCGTTGCTCCGTGGATGCGCCAGGGAGGCAAAACAAACCTTGATGTCGCGGTCCTCAATATACTGCATGAAGGTGTGGCTTGTGAACTCTGTGCCATTGTCAGTGATGATTCTGTTTGGCACACCTAAGAGGCAAACTAGCCCCTTGAAGAATTTGACGGCCGATTGTGTAGTCACCTTCCTCACTACTTCCACCTCTGGCCACTTTGTGAACTTGTCGATTGCAACGTACAAGTACTCAACGCCCCCGACGGCGTGGGCAAAAGGGCCCAGTATGTCGATCCCCCATACTGAAAATGGCCAGGAGAGAGGGATTGGCTACAAGGCTTGAGCTGGCTAATGAAGTTTCTTCGAATGGAACTAGCATGCTTCACATTGGTTACCAGCGCTGTCTCGTCCTGGAGGGCAGTGGGCCAGAAGAAACCTTGCCGGAAAGCGTTGACAGCAAGGGCCCTTGACCCTATGTGGGAGCCACATATGCCTCCATGTATCTCCACCAACAGCTCTAGTCCTTCCTCCCGGGAGATGCATTTCAGTTTCACCTCATTCGTATTTTTCTGTACAAGACGTTGTCAACGAATTGGTACAGAGCAGACCGGCGGGCTACTCTCTCCGCTTCTTTCTACTCCTCAGGAAGCTCTCCTATTTGGAGGAATCGGACGGTGTGCTGCGCCCATGCTGGAGCCTGTGGCTCGACGATAAGGACCAAAGGCATTTCTTCTGCCTCGGGAACGGTTGCCTCCACGGCAAGGGCCTGGTGCCCCGTCGGAGTCGGTTGTCCCACGTCAGGCTCAGCGTCCATGGCAACTCCTTCGCCGGCGGCTCCAGGGAGCTCGGTGGGGATGTACTTGCCAGGGCCTAGTTTCCTCTGCTTGTTCTGTTCTGTTGATGGTTCGACGGATGGTTGAGTTAACTAAAGCACAAAAGTACCTGGTTCCACAGGTAGCTTGAGAGCAGCACGCTTTGATAGGTAGTCGGCGATGTCGTTCTCCATCCGGGGGACATGCTCTGTCTGTATATCGTTAAAACGCTCCTGCAGTCTCCTCACATCATCTACGTAAGCTTCCATCAACGGGCTCTAATAATCTTTGTTGATCTGCGTGACGACAAGCTGTGAGTCACCCCTGACGATGAGCTTCTTGACTCCGAGGTCTGCTGCAGTTCTGAGATCGGTAAGCAACCCCTCATACTCAGCAGTGTTGTTTGTCGACATCTCCCTAGGAAAGTGCATTTGGATCATGTACTTGAGGTTCTCTCCGGTGGGTGCGACGAGCAGCACACTAGCGCCGGCGCCTCGTAGCGAGAAGACTCCATCAAAGTACATGATCCAATTGCGACTTGTTTCCTTGCCCGGGAGAGTACTCACCTGGACCTCTTCGTTGGGCGTCGAGGCCCATTCTGCAACGAACTCCGCCAAGACTCTGCTCTGAATCGTCGAGGTGCTTTCGAACTTCAAGCAAAAACATGACAGATCCAGGGCCCATTCCACAATCCTCCCCGTTGCATCTGGGTTGTGCAGTATCCGTTGCAACGGGAGGCGGGTGACAACGGTGATCTCGTGTGCTTGGAAGTAATGACGCAGCTTCCTCGAGGCCATAAGGAGGCTGAAGATCAATTTTTGCACACATGAGTACCTCGACCAAGCCCCCTGCAAGAGGGAGCTGACGAAGTAAACTGGGTGTTGCACCATTTTCTTCTTCTGCACCACTTCACCTGGTCGCGCAGGCCCTGTTGCACTGGCATCAGCCCTTGTCGGGGAATCAGTCTTGCTGGGACCGAGCCCTACCGGGGAGGGTTCCGGCTCGCCATCCGTTGATTTCTGCCGTTGCTGCTGCCTCTTCGTTGACCTCTCCCAGCGCCACCAATGCGGCGCTAACCACCTGATTCATTACCGCTAGGTACAGCAGCAACGGTTCTTGTGGTTTAGGCGCAACCAACACTGGGGTAGAGGAGAGGTATTTCTTCAAATCCTGCAGCACTGCCTCGGCCTCCGGGGTCCACTCCATTTGGCCCTCCTTCTTCAAGATCTTGAAAATAGGGAAGGGCACGCTCCACGGACTTGGAGATGAATCTTCTCATGGCAGCAATGCAGCCAGTGAGCCGACACACGTCCTTGATCCGCTTAGGTGCCTCAATCTGCTCGATGGCCTTGATCTTATCTGGGTTTGCCTCAATCCCACGCTGTGACACAAAGAACCCGGGAAGCTTGATGGACGAGACACCGAAGACACACTTCTCAGGGTTCAACTTGAGGTTGATCTTACGCAGTTTTGCAAATGTTTCCTCTAGATCTTGCACAAGTGTTGCTTTGTCCTTGGTTTTGGTGTCATCCATATAAGCTTCCATATTTTTGTGTAGCTAGGGCTCAAAACCAATTTGGACTGCTTTTGCAAAGGTCGAGCCAGCACTCTTCAACCCGAAACGCATCCGTAAAAAGCAATACATATCACATGGGGTGATGAATGCCGTCTTCTCCTCATCTTCTCTCGTCATGAAGATCTAATGGTACCCTGAGTAGGCGTTGAGGAATGACTGAAGGTCACACCCGGCCGTCGAGTCAACAATCTGGTCGATGTGCGGTAACGGGCAAGGATCCTTTGGACATGCTTTATTGATGTCTGTGTAATCAATACACAGCCTCCACATCCCGTTTGCCTTGCGCACCACTACCAGGTTGGCCGGCCACGTCCGATGGAGCACTCCCCTTACCAAGCCTACCGCCTCTAGCTTTCTGATCTCCTCCGTGATGAACTCCTGCCTCTCTAGAGCTTACTTCCTGAGCTTCTGCTTGATGGGTCGTGCATGAGGGCAGACTGCAAGATGGTGCTAAATCACTTCCCTAGGAACGTCGGGGATGTCGGATGCTTTCCATGCAAACAAATCAATATTTGCCCGCAGGAAAGTGACGAGCTCGCTTTCCTATTCGCCTTCAAGGGTGGAGCTTATGGTAAAAGCTCCTCCCGTGCCGTCCTCCTTGACGGACACCTTCTTGGTCTCTGGTGGTGCAGCTCTGGACTTCTTGCTCTTGCCGGTTGAGCTCTCTGCCATGGCCTGGGCATCTTTAGCGTGTTGTAGGCGTAGTGAGAAGCTGCGATGAACTTGGCTAGTGTCGGGCGACCGAGGATCCCATTGTAGGGCAAGGGGATCTCGGCTACATCAAAGACAATCCTCTCGAGCAAGAACAGAATACAAACACAAAGCAGCAGTAGGAGTTTTATCTCTCTGGAGAGCTCCGAAGCTGGGTAAAATCCCTCGCGTGCTTCGCCTCGATCTGCTCTTTGTGCGCTCTCCGCTCCCTTGCTGGACCGAAAGGGGCCCTGCCCCATAGGTGTTCGTTTCCCACGACATCTTTGGCGCGCCAGGTAGGGGGGCGTCGAGGTTGTGCGAACCAGATCCGGCGTTCGTGCGCGCTGCATCAACATCTTCATCGACATGCCACCGAAGAAGAAGGCTTCGGAGGTGGCCGCTCCATCCACGTCGATCCTACCGTCACCGGAGCAAACGGGCGGTGGGGTGGACGCCGGCGGAGGAGCGGGCGCCGACAGGGGGACTCACGTCGTCACCAGGTCCAAGGACAAGGCCCCGCAAGCTTCGGCGTCTGTACATACACCGCACCCCTCTCAGGAGGTGCAGGATCGACAACGCCATGGTGCTCCTAGCACTGTACTCGCGTTGGAGCAAGGCCGAGCTAGTGGATCGCAGGACGCTCAAGGCCAACATGCACATCAACACGTTGGCACGAGCACGGGACGGTCGCCTGGACGAGATGTTGCTCCTTCTAACTCTGGTAGAAGTCTGAGCATATCTCGCTCCTCGCGTCGTTCGCCGCCTCCGCCCAAGACTCCAGAGGAAGCGCTGGCCCGAGCCCAGCTGCTTCTAGACTACCCTCCAGCGCCAGACAAGATCGACGACTGGAGGGCCACCATTCAGAGCCTCATCGGCTTCGCCAACGGCGACAAGCCCCGGCAACCGAGCACATCGAAGCCCCGGCAAGACGCCCAGGCGCAAGCCGACGCTGACAAGACCGCTGGGGGTGCCACCACCGTGCACTGCCCACCCCGAAGGCCAAGATCGCCGACTCGAAGGGCTAACCTCGACACCGATTCCACCGCGTTGTCGGACCCGCGAGCTCGTCGCGATCAGCGCCAAGTTCTCCAAGAACGACGACAAGAAGACGCTCGTACTCGCATCGAGCGTCAAAGAGAAGCGCGGCGTCAGTCAGACCAGCGCGCTGGGCCCACTGTTGATATGCATGCGCCAGGGGAACCAGGCGACTTGCCGTACGCGATAGGTTGCCCCGCATTCACCCGTGAGCTGTGGCAGGTCTAGTGGCCCAGTACCAAGAACTTCAAGCCAGATGTACCCGAGAAGTACGACGGCAGGATACATCCATCGGAGTTCCTCAGCGTCTACACCATCGCGGTACAGGCTGCCGGGGGGCGCGACGAGAAGATCCTCGCCAACTACTTCCCGCTGGTGCTCAAGCCCAACGTCAGATCTTGGCTCATGCACTTGCCGGATAACTCCATCTCTTCGTGGGCGGACCTGTGTCATCAGTTTGTCAGCGCCTTCACAGGCGGCCACAAACCCCATGGCCAGGAGAGCGATCTTCATCTGCTCGCCCAGAAGGAAGGATAACCCCTGCGCAAGTACGTTCAAAGATTCAGCCAAGTGCAGCGCAACATCCCAGACGTCCACCCCGCCACGGTTATCAGCGCGTTCCATCAGAACGTGCGTAACCACAGGATGAGGGAGGAGATGGTGATGTGCAAAATCAGGGATGTCAGCGAGCTATATGCTCTAGCCGACAAATGTGCACGTGCTGAGGAGGGGAGGAAACTCCCCGGAGAGAACGCAGGAGCAGAAGGGTCTGACAGTGAGGATGCCGCCCCGGCAAAGAAGAACCGGAGGTGGAATAACAGAAAGAGGAAAGCCATGGATGTGCTAGTTGTCGAGCAGTCCGGCAATGGAGGTGGCGCCGAGAAGGCCAAAGCTGGTGACTGCGGCGAGGCTGTGGTGGCTGCCGACAAGCAGGACAGCTCCGGCAAGCAGTACTGCAAGATCGACCGCACCAAGGGCCATGACCTCCAGGCCTGCAAGAAGGTTGAGCAGCTCGTAGAGCTGCAGAAAGCTGAGTACGAGCGCCGCGACAAGGAGAAGGCCCAGGAAGGTGGCGGAGGATCCGGCAAGAAGCGTCCCGCCCGGGGAGGGTGCTGCGGCAAGGCCAAGCAGCGGCAAGGAGACAGGCCTCCCCGCGGCCGCGACAAGGACGAAGATGAGGACGAAGATGAAGAGATGGATGAGGATGAGGTTGACGAGCAGGAGTTTCAGAAGGCAACGGAGGTTTTGTGCATCGACGGCGGTGCTTCTCTACATACCTCGCACCGCCAACTCAAACAGTGGGTGCGGGAAGTAAATGCAGCAGAACCGTCCGTTGAGTCGCGCAAGCCCCTAAAATGGTCCAGCACGCCCATCATCTTTGATGTTGAGGATCACCCTGATCGCATAACTGCGGTCGGGTGCTTGCTGATGTTGGTTTCACCAACTATCCGGAACCTCAAGGTCACAAAGATGCTAGTTGACGGCGGGACCGGCCTGAATCTGATCTCCTCAGCGGTACTCAAGAAGCTCCAGATCCCCGACAGCGAGCTCGAAGAGACCGGCACCTTTCAAGGAATCAACCCGGGAAGGAGCAAGCCGAAGGGAAAGATCACACTGCCAGTGACGTTTGGCAGCGAACTGAACTTCAGGACAGAGAGAGTCACATTTGACGTTGCTGATTTCCCATTGCCCTACAATGGGATACTTGGCCGTCCAGTGCTCGCAAAGTTCATGGCAGCCTCTCATTATGCTTACAATGTGCTCAAGATGCCCGGTCCGATAAGTGTCATTTCTGTCCATGGGGACAAGAAAGATGCCCTTATCTGTACCGACAAGATCTACCGGGAAGCAGCAGCCGCAGCAGAATGCAAGCCACTTGCCGCTGAAGCTCCCGGGGGGAAGAAGAAGACCAAGTCCGGCAAGAGTAGCTCAGATGCTCACTCCGGCAAGCGCACCTCTTCGGAGTGCTGCGCTACCGTCGAGGACGCACCATCGAGCTCCACCGGCAAGTGCAAAAAGGCAAAGACAGCTTCACCAGAGACCAAGAAAGTGGCCGCCAAGGAGGATGGCACTGGTGGTACCTTCACCATCAGTGCCACACTTGACCCTAAATAGGAAAGCGCGCTCGTTGCTTTCCTGCGGGTGAATGTCGATGTGTTTTCATGGCAACCATCTGACATGCCCGGTGTTCCCAGGAAAGTAATTGAGCACCACCTTGCCGTCTGCCCTCACGCGCGGCCCGTCAAGCAGAGAGTTAGGAAGCAAGCAGTGGAGCGACAAGAATTCATTTCTGAAGAGATCAAGAAATTGGAAGCAGCAGGCCTTGTCCGAGGAGTACTCCATCCAACATGGTTAGCCAATCCAGTAGTCGTGCGCAAAGCAAACGGGAAGTGGAGGCTTTGTATTGACTTAACTGATGTTAATAAAGCTTGTCCCAAGGATCCATTTCCCTTGCCGTGCATTGACCAGATTGTCGACTCCACGGCAGGATGTGATCTGCTTCCATTCCTTGATGCATATTCAGGATATCATCAGATCTTCATGGCGGAAGAGGATGAAGAGAAAACCGCATTCGTTACTCCATGTGGCACGTACTGCTTTGTACGGATGCCTTTCGGACTAAAGAATGCTGGTTCAACATTTGCAAGAGTAGTCAGTCATGCTTTTGAGCCACAGCTGCACAGAAATGTAGAAGCTTACATGGATGACATATTGGTCAAGAGCAAGGACAGAGAAACTTTGATCCAAGACTTGGACGAGACCTTTGCAAATCTGCGCAAAATCAATCTCAAGCTCAACCCCGAGAAGTGCGTGTTTGGAGTTCCTTCCGGCAAGCTTCTCGGGTTCCTTGTGTCTCAGAGGGGGATTGAAGCCAATCCCGACAAGATCAAGGCCATTGAGCAGATCGAAGCACCGAAGCGCGTCAAGGATGTGTGAAGGCTTGCCGGCTGCGTTGCTGCTCTCAGTAGGTTCATCTCTAAGTCTGCTGAGCGCGCCTTGCCGTTTTTCAAACTTTTGAAAAAGGCAGGTCCAATGAAATGGACTCCGGAAGCGGAGGCTGCGCTGCTGGACTTGAAAAGATACCTGTCCTCCACTCCAATACTTGTCGCACCTAAACCACAAGAAAAGTTGCTGCTGTATCTAGCGGCAACCAATCAAGTGGTTAGTGCTGCGTTAGTAGTGGAGAGGGAGGTGGATGATGAGCCAGCGGCCACGGCAAGCGGGTCCAGCGACAAGCACGTGGCTTCCCCGACAAGCTCTGGTCCCGACAAGGATGAATCTGTGTAGCCGCAGGAAGAAAAACAAAAGAAGATGGTGCAGCGCCCAGTGTATTTTGTCAGTTCCCTCCTGCAGGGGGCTAGATCAAGGTACTCTGGAGTGCAGAAGTTGCTTTTCGGCCTCCTCATGTCCTCGAGGAAGCTGCGCCATTATTTTCAAGGACATGAGATTATAGTTGTCACTCGCTTTCCGTTGAAGAGGATATTGCAGAATCCAGAAGCAACAGGCAGGATCGTCGAGTGGGCACTGGAATTGTCAAGCTTTGGCCTCAAGTTTGAGAGTACCTCAACTATCCAGAGCCGAGCATTGGCAGAATTCATAGCAGAGTGGATGCCAACACCTGATGAAGAAACTCCGGAGATGAGCATCCCCGTCAAGGAAGCAAGCAAAGAGTGCATCATGTACTTTGATGGTGCCTTCTCGCTGCAAGGCGCCGGTGCGGGCGTACTACTTGTCGCACCCACCGGAGAACACCTCAAGTAAGTGGTTCAGATGCACTTTCCCAAGGAGCAAGCAACAAACAATACTGCAGAGTATGAAGGCCTGCTTGCCGGACTCAGGATCGCGGCAGACCTTGGGATCAAGAAGCTTATTGTCAGGGGTGACTAGCAGCTTGTTGTCTGTCAAGTAAACAAAGATTATCAGAGTCCATTGATGGAAGCCTACATTGATGAAGTGAGGAAGCTAGAAGAGCATTTTGATGTCCTACAAATGGAACATGTTCCGAGAGCTCAGAACGACATTGCAGATGGCCTGTCAAAATGCGCCGCACTCAAGTTACCTGTGGAACCAGGAATTTTTGTGCTCAAGCTGACTCAACCATCTGTAACACCATCAACTGGACAGAGCAAGAAGAGGAAGTTGGTTACTGGCGACTACTTTCTGGCAGAGCTCCCCGAAGCCGCAGTCAAGAAGGTCCCCAAGATCAACACGAAGAGTGCTGAGGAGCAGTCTGCTCCGACAAGCCCTAGGGTTTGTTTCGTTGAAGCAGACGCTCCCGACAAGCTGTGTCCCGACACGCTTGCCGGGGAGCATCATGCTCCGGCTGAATCACAAATTCTTGCCGTAGAAGCAGATGTTCCCGCAGCAGCATTTGCGCCTTTAGTCCTTGTCGTTGAGCCACAAGCTCCGGCATGGGCACAGCAGATCGTCCATTTCCTTCAAACAGGAGAACTTCCCGAAGAGCAAGAAGAAGCGGAGAGAGTAGCCCGGCAATCAAGTATGTACCAGTTTGTCGATGACATACTATACAGAAGAAGATTCAACGCAGTGAAATTGAAGTGCATTTCCCGGGAAGAAGGACAGGAGCTGTTGGCGGAGATACATGGGGGCATATGTGGTCACCACATTGGCGCAAGAGCACTTGCCGGCAAAGCTTTCCGGCAAGGTTTCTTTTGGCCGATAGCCCTCGAGGATGCAACTGCACAAGTAACCAAGTGTGAAGCGTGCCAGTTCCACTCCAAGCAGATACATCAACCAGCTCAAGCTCTCCAAACAATCCCTTTGTCCTGGCCATTTTCGGTCTGGGGGCTCGACATCCTCGGCCCCTTTTCCCGAGCTGTCGGGGGCTTCGAGTACTTGTACGTGGCGATCGACAAGTTCACGAAGTGGCCGGAGGTGGAAGCAGTGAGGAAGGTGACAGCATAGTTAGCAGTCAAGTTCTTCAGGTCAATTGTTTGCCATTTCGGAGTCCCTATCAGGATCATCACTGACAATGGCACACAATTCACGAGCCACACCTTCATGCATTACGTCCAAGATCTTGGCGCCAAGATCTGCTTCGCTTCTGTTGCTCACCCGAGAGGCAACGGTCAAGCGGAGAGGGCAAACGCTGAAGTGCTGCGCGGGCTCAAGACCAGAACTTTCGACAGGCTGCACAAGTGCGGAAGAAATTGGATCGAGGAGCTGCCAGTGGTTCTTTGGTCGATCAGGATGACGCCAAATCGAGCCACTGGCCAGACACCTTTTGCTCTAGTCTATGGAGTAGAAGCAGTTCTCCCCACGGAACTCGTATATGGATCGCCTCGAGTGCTCGCTTATGATGAGCTTGAGCAAGAGTAGCTGCGGCAAGATGACGCGCTGCTCCTCGAGGAAGATCGTCTTCAGGCTGCGGTACGAGCTGCTCGATACCAGCAAGCTTTGCGTTGCTACCATAGCCGCAAAGTTAATGCCAGAAGCTTCGAGGAAGGCGACCTTGTTCTTCGGCGCGTTCAATCCACCAAGAATTCCAACAAGTTGACGCCAAAGTGGGAAGGCCCTTATCGGGTGAAGCGAGTCACTAGGCCCGGCGTTGTCCGCCTTGAGACCGAAGATGGCTTTCCGGTGAGCAATTCCTGGAACATAGAGCATCTTCGCAAGTTTTACCCATAAGGCGCGGTTGCCGGATCCTGTTCCGGCAACCACCTTTTGTACAAGCCTTGCCGCTGTTGCATGTAACCCTTTGTACAAAGCCGGGCATAGATCCCGTGCATAAATAAAGTTCATGTGCTTCGCACATCTTGTCAAATTTCATGCATTCTTTCTTTTTGCATGCTTTATCTGACACTTTGTGCAGCACACGCCCCGGTAAGCAATAACAAGCCTTAAGGCTCCATATCGTTATTTTCTCTTCTTCTTTTTCTCAAAGAGAAGGTTCCTTCACCCACAAGTTCACCGGGGGGGGGGGAGGAGAAGATAAGGAGATAATGGTGTGAACTAGGCGTCGTTCGAAGAAGTTTGGCCTTGCCGGGACACAGACGACAGAAAGAAAAAGCTAAGTAGCCAAAGCCTGAGCATGATCAGTTCTTAAAATTTTAAGTTATCTTCCTTGAACGACTATGCTTTGTATGGAAAACCTGTGCGCAGAGGAACCTCCTCGTAGGTAGTTGCGCCCTTACTTTGTTTCGAGTCCGCTCAACAACTTAAGTGTGCTGCAAATAGTTGCGGCAAGGTTTCTTGCTGGAGGCGGTACTGCCAGCGAGCTGCTGATGTTCCGCACTCAGCGCTCGCGGCAAGCGTGCCTGCGCCGGCAAGTCCCCTAAAAGCGTAGGGTAAAAACATACAAAGAAAAGAATCAAGTAAAGGAGATAACATAGCAAACATTGCCTAGCATAAAGTTATATTACAAAAGCAACTTGTTGCGGCACTGACTAAATTGTTCTCGTAACTTGAATAACCGTGACAAGGAAAGGAGAAGAAGAGTGGCCTAATCCACGCGCTCGCCGTCGATCCTCCTGACTTCATTCACCTTGTCCACAATGGGTGCGACAATGGCTTTGAGCTCTTCAAGATCGGCACCCGCCGGCAGCTTCTTGAGGACGCGGGTGAGGTCGAGGCCTGGATTGCGGAAGAGTATCTTCACCAACACCTTCTCCAAGACCTTGGCGCAGATTGCGCGTGACTCGTCCGCCAGCTTCTTTGGGATCCTTTCCCGGAGTTGCTGGAGGGCCGTCACCACGCCCTTGAAGAAAAGAGTAAGCTTGGCGCTGGGCTGGAGGTTCTCGTCGGAGGAGTATCCGAAGCCCGCCAAGTCCAGTTCCGCCAGCTCTTCATCGATGGCTGTAGCGATGTTGATGAGGCCCTCCGTCCAGAGCTCCACCGTAGCCTTGAATGTGTTTTGGGTCTCGGCGGCCCTCGTCAACAGCTCCTCGGTGCCCTTGATCTCTTTCTTCAAGTCATCCTCTCGCCTCTTGGCGCCGTTCAGCGTCTCCGTCTGTGTGGCCAGCTTCAGCGCCAGATCAGCGCTTGAGTCCTTGGCGGCGTTCAGTTCCTTGACCTTGTCGGCAAGTTGAACTTGCAGATCGCCATGGGCAAGGGCATCCTTCTCACGTTCGCGCTGGAGTGCGGCAAGCTCCTCATTCTTCCCTTTCATGTCAGCCTCCAGCTGCGTCACCTTCGCTTCCAACTCCCTCTTGGCGGCCTCGGCAGCTGTGGCAGCATCCTTCGCTTCCTTGAGCGCCCCGCCAATTGATTGTTCCCGGGCAGCGAGATCCTCCTCATGGTTGTCCAAGTTAACCTTTTTCTGCGTCAGCTCGCCTTCCCGCCTGGACAGCTCCTCGGCGGCGAGCTTCTGCTGCTCTTCGGCTTCAGCCTTTTCAAGGATGAACGCCTTCTTCGCCTCGACGAGCTGCGCCCTCTCCTCAGCAATGGACCGGAGGGCCTCTTGGTTGCGACTCTGGAGCTCCTCCGCATGCTTCTCTATATCAACTCCTGCCCGCGCGACAAGCGCTTCCCGGGACTCTAGCTTCGCTTGCCAGGTGTCGGTGTACTAAAGTAGGGGTACCTTAGTACTCCGAACTTGTGCACAGGCAGTCGCAGCGCCCCGCGGCAAGGCTTGCCGGATGTCCGCCAAGATCCTTCGTTATTCCTATTACTGCCATTCAAGAACAAAGTGTTTAACTGAGAAGACAGAGCCCCGGCAAGAGGAGCTTGCCGGGAAGGACAAGACCCCGGCAAGAGGAGCTTGCTGGGAAGGCCAACCAAGGCATTTCAAGAGACTTGCCGTGGCGCACCGCGCGTCCCGGCAAGACCCGGCGAGCGACAAGTTTGCGGGTACGACAAGACAGCGACCGCAGCAAGGCGCTTGCCGCGGCGAAGCCACCACTCTGCGCCCACGCTCCAGCACATCCGACAACGTGTCGCCGCAGGATCGCTCCTAGTGCACGTGGCGGGTAGCTGTGCAGCCAACCGGTGCGAGGTGGCAAACGAAGATGACTAGAAGGTCATCGTGGCGATCGGTGGTGCTCTTAACGGTCGTTTCTTGCACTGTTTGGGCGACCGGACGGGCATTAAATGCCCTTGTCCCCTGCCGTCAGAGTTAGGTAGGGGGCACTGTTGGTAGCGGTTGTACCAACCCCCGTTTTTACTTTTTTACCCCTCTCTCTCTACGCTGCCACCTGTCGGTGACCCCTTTAGACTATAAAAAGGAGGCCCATGCGCACGTAGAAGGGGTTCGACTCATTCGAAACTACAACACACCCACGCTTTCAAGCAAGAACAGAATAGAAACACAATGCAGCAGTAGGAGTTTTATCTCTACGGAGAGCTCTGAAGCTGGGTAAAATCCCTCGTGTGCTTCGCCTCGATCTGCTCTTCGTGCGCCCTCCGCTCCCTTGCCGGACTGAAAAGGGGCCCTGCCCCATAGGTGTTCGTTTCCCACGACATCTTTGGCGCGCCAGGTAGGGGGCGTCGAGGTCGTGCGTATCTGGTCCGGCGTCTGCGCGCACTACATCAACATCTTCATCGACATGCCACCGAAGAAGAAGACTTCGGAGGTGGACGCTCCGTCTACGACTATCCTATCGCCACCGGAGCAAACGGGTGGTGGGGTGGACGCCGGCGGAGGAGCAGGCGCCGGCGGGGGGACTCACATCGTCACCCGGTCCAAGGACAAGGCCCCGCAAGCTTCAGCGTCTGTACATCCGCCGCACCCCTCCCAGGAGGTGCAGGATCGGCAACACCATGGTGCCCCTAGCACCGTACTCGCATTGGAACAAGGCCAAGCTGGTGGGTCGCGGGACGCTTAAGGCCAACGTGCGCATCAACACGCTGGCACGAGCGCAGTAAGGTCGCCTGGACGGGATGTCGCTCCTTCTAACACTGTTGGAAGTTTGAGCATATCTCGCACCTTGCGTCGCTCGCCCCCGCCACACAAGACTCCAGAGGAAGCGCTGGCCCGAGACCAGCTGCTTCTAGATTACCCTCCAGCGCCAGACAAGATCAACGACTGGAGGGCCGCCATTCAGAGCCTCATCGGCTTCGCCAACGGCGACAAGCCCCGGCAACCGAGCACATCGAAGCCCCGGCAAGACGCCCAGGTGCAAGCCGACGCCGACAAGACCGCTGGGGGTGCCACCACCGTGCACTCCCCGCCCCTAAGGCCGAGATCGCCGACTCGCCGGGCCAACCTCGACACCAACTCCACCGCGTCGTCGGACCCGCGAGCTCGCCGCGATCAACGCCAAGTTCTCCAAGAATGACGACACGAAGATGCTCGCACTCGCATCGAGCATCGAAGAGAAGCGCGGCATCAATCTGACCAGTGCACTGGGCCCACTGTCGATATGCATGCGCCAGGGGAACCAGGCGACTTGCCAATCGCGGTAGGTTGCCCTGCGTTCACCCGTGAGCTGCGACAGGTCCAGTGGCCCAGTACCAAGAACTTCAAGCCAGACGTGCCCGAGAAGTACGATGGCAGGATACATCCGTCAGAGTTCCTCAGCGTCTACACCATTGGGGTGCAGGCTGCCGGGAGGCGCGACGAGAAGATCCTCGCCAACTACTTCCCGCTGGTGCTCAAACGCAACGTCAGATCTTGGCTCATGCACTTGCCGGACAACTCCATCTCTTCGTGGGCGGACCTGTGCCATCAGTTTGTCGGCGCCTTCACAGGCGGCCACAAACCCCATGGCCAGGAGAGCGACCTTCATCTGCTCGCCCAGAAGGAAGGAGAACCCCTGCGCAAGTACATACAGAGATTCAGCCAGGTGCAGCGCAACATCCCAGACGTCCACCCTGCCGCGGTTATCAGCGCGTTCCATCAGAACGTTCGTAACCGCAGGATGAGGGAGGAGATGGCGATGTGCAAAATCAGAGATGTCAGCGAGCTATATGCTATGGCCGACAAGTGTGCACGAGCTGAAGAGGGGAGAAAACTCCCCGGGGAGAACGCAGGAGCAGAAGGATCTGACAGTGAGGACGCTCCTCCGGCAAAGAAGAACCGGAGGCGGAACAACAGAAAGAGAAAGGCTAAGGATGTGCTAGTGGTCGAGCAGTCCGGCAACGGAGGCGGCGCCGAGAAGGCCAAAGCTGGTGACTCCGGCGAGGCTGTGGTGGCCGCCGACAAGCAGGATGGCTCCGGCAAGCAGTATTGCAAGATCCACCGCACCAAGGGCCATGACCTCCAGGCCTGCAAGAAGATTGAGCAGCTCGTAGAGCTACAGAAAGCTGAATACGAGCGCCGCGACAAGGAGAAGGCCCAGGAAGGTGGCGGAGGATCCGGCAAGAAGCGTCCCGCCCGGGGAGGGCGCCGCGGCAAGGCCAAGCAGCGGCAAGGAGATAGGCCTCCCCGCGGCCGCGACAAAGACGAAGATGAAGATGAAGATGATGAGATGGAGGAGGATGAGACCGACGAGCAGGATTTCCAGAAGACAACAGAGGTTTTGTGCGTTGACGGCGGTGCTTCTCTGCACACCTCGCACCGCCAACTCAAACAGTGGGTGCGGGAGGTGAACGCAGCAGAACCGTCCGTTGAGTCGCGAAGCCCCTGAAGTGGTCCAGCACGCCCATCATCTTCGACGTTGAGGATCACCCAGATCGCATAACTGCGGTCGGGTGCTTGCTGATGTTGGTTTCGCCAACAATCCGCAACCTCAAGTTCACGAAGATGCTGGTTGACAGCGGCGCCGGCCTAAATCTGATCTCCTCCGCAGTGCTCAAGAAGCTCCAGATCCCCGACAGCGAGCTCGAAGAGACTGATACTTTCCAAGGAATCAACCCGGGAAGGAGCAAGCCGAAGGGGAAGATCACGCTGCCAGTAACGTTTGGCAGTGAGCTGAATTTCAGGACAGAGAGAGTTACATTTGACGTTGCTGATTTCCCATTGCCCTACAATGGGATACTTGGCCGTCCGGCGCTTGCCAAGTTCATGGCAGCCTCTCATTACGCCTACAACGTGCTCAAGATGCCCGGTCCGATAAGTGTCATTTCTGTCCATGGCGACAAGAAAGATGCACTTATCTGTACCGACAAGATCTACCGGGAAGCAGCAGCCGCAGCAGAACGCAAACCACTTGCCGCTGAAGCTCTCGGGGGGAAGAAGAAGACCAAGTCCGGCAAGAGTAGCTCTGATGCCCACTCCGGCAAGCGCACCTCTTCGGAGTGCTGCGCTACCGTCGAGGACGCACCATCGAGCTCCACCGGCAAGTGCAAGAAGGCAAAGGCAGCTTCACCAGAGACCAAGAAAGTGGCCGCCAAGGAGGACGGCACTGGTGGTACCTGCACCATCAGTGCCACGCTTGACCCCAAATAGGAAAGCGCGCTCGTTACTTTCTGTGGGCGAATGTCGATGTGTTTGCATGGCAACCATCTAACATCCCCGGTGTTCCCAGGAAAGTAATTGAGCACCACCTTGCCGTCTGCCCTCACGCGTGGCCCGTCAAGCAGAGAGTCAGAAAACAAGCACTAGAACGCCAAGAGTTCATTGGAGAGGAGATCAAGAAGTTGGAAGCAGCAGGCCTGGTCCGAGGAGTAATCCATCCAACGTTGTTAGCCAATCCAGTAGTCGTGCGCAAAGCAAACGGGAAGTGGAGGCTTTGTATTGACTTCACTGATGTTAATAAAGCTTGTCCCAAGGATCCATTTCCCTTGCCGCACATTGACCAGATTGTCGACTCCATGGCAGGATGTGATCTGCTTTCATTCCTTGATGCATACTCAGGATATCATCAGATCTTCATGGCAGAAGAGGATGAAGAGAAAACCGCATTCATTACTCCATGTGGCACGTACTGCTTTGTACGGATGCCTTTCGGACTAAAGAATGCTGGTTCAACATTTGCAAGAGTAGTCAGTCATGCTTTTGAGCCACAACTGCACAGAAATGTAGAAGCTTACATGGATGACATAGTAGTCAAGAGCAAGGACAAAGAAACTTTGATCTAAGATTTGGACGAGACTTTTGCAAATCTGCGCAAGATCAATCTCAAGTTGAACCCCGAGAAGTGCGTGTTTGGAGTTCCTTCCGGCAAGCTTCTCGGGTTCTTTGTATCCCAGAGGGGGATTGAAGCCAATCCCGACAAGATCAAAGCCATTGAACAAATCAAAGCACCGAAGCGAGTCAAGGACGTACGAAGGCTTGCCGGCTGTGTTGCTGCTCTCCGTAGGTTCATCTCAAAGTCTGCTGAACGCGCCCTGCCGTTTTTCAAAATTTTGAAAAAGGCAGGTCCAATGAAATGGACTCCGGAAGCGGAGGCTGCGCTGCAGGACTTGAAGAGATACCTATCCTCCACTCCAATACTTGTCGCACCTAAACCACAAGAGAAGTTGCTGCTATATATGGCGGCAACCAATCAAGTGGTTAGTGCTGCGTTAGTAGCGGAGAGGGAGGCGGATGATGAGCCAGCGACCACGACAAGCGAGTCCAGCGACAAGCAGGGGGCTTCCCTGACAAGTTCTGGTTCCGGCAAGGATGGATCTGCGCAGCCACAAGAAGAGAAACAGAAGAAGATGGTGCAGCGCCCAGTTTACTTTGTCAGTTCCCTTCTGTAGGGGGGTAGATCAAGGTACTCTGGTGTGCAGAAATTGCTTTTCGGCCTTCTCATGGCCTCGAGGAAGCTGCGCCATTACTTTCAAGCACATGAGATCACAGTTGTCACTCGCTTTCCGTTGAAGAGGATACTGCAAAATCCAGAAGCAACAGGAAGGATTGTCGAGTGGGCACTGGAATTGTCAAGCTTTGGCCTCAAGTTTGAGAGTACCTCAACTATTCAGAGCCGAGCATTGGCAGAATTCATAGCAGAATGGACGCCAACACCTGATGAAGAAACTCCGGAGAGGAGCATCCCCGTCAAGGAAGCAAGCAAAGAATGGATCATGTACTTTGATGGTGCCTTCTCGCTGCAAGGCGCCGGTGCGGGCGTACTACTCGTCGCACCCACCAGAGAGCACCTCAAGTACGTGGTCCAAATGCACTTTCCCAAGGAGCAAGCAACAAACAATACTGCAGAGTATGAAGGCTTGCTTGCCGGACTCAGGATCGCGGCAGACCTTGGGATCAAGAAGCTTATTGTCAGGGGTGACTCATAGCTTGTCGTCCGTCAAGTAAACAAAGATTATCAGAGTCCGTTGATGGAAGCATACATTGATGAAGTGAGGAAGCTAGAAGAACATTTTGAGGGCCTGCAGATGGAACACGTTCCAAGAACTCAGAACGACATTGCAGACGGCCTGTCAAAGTGCGCCGCACTCAAGTTACCTGTGGAACCAGGGATTTTTATGCTCAAGCTGACTCAACCATTTGTAACACCATCAACTGGACAGAGCAAGAAGAGGAAGTTAGTTACTAGCGACTACTTTCCGGCAGAGATCCCCGAAGCCGCCATCAAGAAGGTCCCCAAGATCAACACAAAGAGTGCTGAGGAGCAGTCTGCTCCGACAAGCCCTAGGGTTTGTTTCGTTGAAGCAGACGCTCCCGACAAGCTGTGTCCCGACACGCTTGCCGGGGAGCTTCATGCTCCGGCTGAATCACAGATTCTTGCCGTGGAAGCAGATGTTCCTGCAGCAGCATTTGCGCCTTTAGTCCTTGTCGTTGAGCCACAAGCTCCGGCATGGGCACATCAGATCGTCCATTTCCTTCAAACAGGAGAACTTCCCGAAGAGCAAGAAGAAGTGGAGAGAGTAGCCCGGCAATCAAGTATGTACCAGTTTGTCGACGACATACTGTACAGAAGAAGATTCAACGGGGTGAAATTAAAGTGCATTTCCCGGGAAGATGGACAGGAGTTGTTGGCGGAGATACATGGAGGCATATGTGGTCACCACATCGGCGCAAGAGCACTTGCCGGCAAAGCCTTCCGGCAAGGCTTCTTCTGGCCGACAGCCCTCCAGGATGCAACTGCACAAGTAACCAAGTGTGAAGCGTGCCAGTTCCACTCCAAGCAGATACATCAACCAGCTCAAGCTCTCCAAACAATCCCTTTATCCTGGCCATTTTCGGTCTGGGGGCTCGACATCCTTGGCCCCTTTCCCCGAGCTGTCGGGGGCTTTGAGTACTTGTACGTTGCAATCGACAAGTTCACAAAGTGGCCTGAAGTGGAAGCAGTGAGGAAGGTGACAGCACAGTCAGCAGTCAAGTTCTTCAGGTCAATTGTTTTCCGTTTCGGAGTCCCTAACAGGATCATCACCGACAATGGCACACAATTCACGAGCCGCACCTTCATGTAGTACGTCCAAGATCTTGGCACCAAGATCTGCTTCGCTTCTGTTGCTCACCCGAGAAGCAATGGTCAAGCGGAGAGGGCAAACGCTGAAGTGCTGTGCGGGCTCAAGACCAGAACTTTCGACATGCTGCATAAGTGCGGAAGAAATTGGATCGAGGAGCTGCCGGTGGTTCTTTGGTCAATCAGGACGACGCCAAATCGAGCCACTGGCCAGACACCTTTTGCTCTTGTCTGTGGAGCAGAAGCAGTTCTCCCCACGGAACTCGTATACGGATCGCCTCGAGTGCTCGCTTATGATGAGCTTGAGCAAGAGCAGCTGCGCCAAGGTGACGCGCTGCTCCTCGAGGAAGATCGTCTTCAGGCAGCTGTACGAGCTGCTCGCTACCAGCAAGCTTTGGGTCGCTACCATAGCCGCAAAGTTAATGCCAGAAGCTTCGAGGAAGGCGACCTTGTTCTTCGGCGCGTTCAATCCGCCAAGAATTCCAACAAGTTGACGCCAAAGTGGGAAGGCCCTTATCGGGTGAAACGAGTCACTAGGCCCGGCGCTGTCCGCCTTGAGACCGAAGATGGCTTTCCGGTGAGCAATTCCTGGAACATAGAGCATCTTCGCAAGTTTTACCCATAAGGCGCGATTGCCGGAATCTGTTCCGGCAACCACCTTTTGTACAAGCCTTGCCACTGTTGCATGTAACCCTTTGTACAAAGCCGGGCATAGATCCCGTGCATAAGTAAAGTTCATGAGTGCTTCACACATCTTGTCAAATTTCATGCTTTTTTTTGCATGTTTTATCTAACACTTTGTGCAGCACTTGCCCCCGGTAAGCAATAACGAGCCTTAAGGCCCCATACCATTATTTTCTCTTCTTTCTTTTTCTTAAAAAGAAGGTTCCTTCGCCCACAAGTTCACGGGGGGGAGGAGAGGATAAAGGTGTGGACCGGGCGTCGTTCAAAGAAGTATGGCCTTGCCGGGACACAGATGACAGAAAAGCTAAGTTGCCAAAGTTTGAGCATGATCAGTTTCTAAATTTTAAGCTATCCTCCTTGAACGACTGTGCTTTGTATGGAAAACCTGTGCGCGGAGGAACCTCTTCGTAGCTAGTTGTGCCCTTGCTTTGTTTCGAGTCCGCTCAACAACTTAAGTGTGCTGCAACTAGTTGCGACAAGGTTTCTTGCCGGAGCCGGCACCGCCAGCGAGCCGCTGATGTTCCGCACTCAGCACTCGCGGCAAGTGTGCCCGCACCGGCAAGCTCCCTAAAAGCGTAGGGTAAAAACATACAAAGAGGGGAATCAAGTAAAGGAGATAGCATAGCAAGCATTGCCCAGAATAAAGTTATATTACAAAAGTAACTTGTTGCGGCACTGACTAAATTGTTCTCATGACTTAAATAAACAGCGACAAGGAAAGGAGAAGAAGGATGGCCTAATCCACGCGCTCGCCGTCAACCCTCCTGACTTCATTCACCTTGTCCATGATGGGTGCGACGATGGCTTTGAGTTCTTCAAGATCAGCACCCGCCGGCAGCTTCTTGAGGACGCGGGTGAGGTCGAGGCCCGGGTTACGTAAGAGTATCTTCACCAACACCTTCTCCAAGACCTTGGCGCAGATTGCGCGCGACTCGTCTGCCAGCTTCTTCGGGATCCTTTCCCGGAGTTGCTGGAGGGCCGTCACCATGCCCTTGAAGAAAAGAGTAAGCTTGGCGCTGGGCTGGAGATTTTCGTCAGTGGAGTACCCGAAGCCCGCCAAGTCCAGTTCCGCTAGCTTCTCGTCGATGGATGCAGCAATGTTGACGAGGCCCTCCGTCCAGAGCTCCACCATGGCCTTGAAGGTGTTCTGAGTCTCGGCGGCCCTTGTCAGCAGCTCTTCATTGCCCTTGACCTCTTTCTTCAAGTCATCCTCTCGCCTCTTGGCGGCGTCCAGCGTCTCCGTCAAGGTGGCCAGCTTCAGCTCCAGATCAGCGCTCGAGTCCTTGGCGGCGTTCAGCTCCTTGATCTTCTCGGCGAGTTGAACTTGTAGATCGCCATGGGCAAGTGCATCCTTCTCGCATTCGCGCTGGAGTGCGGCAAGCTCTTCATTCTTTCCTCTCATGTCCGCCTCCAGCTGCGTCACCATCACTTCCAACTCCTTCTTGGCGGCCTCAGCAGCCACGGCGGCATCCTTCGCCTCCTTGAGTGCCCCGCCAAGTGATTGCTCCCGGACCTCGAGCTCCTCCTCGTGGCTGTCCAGATTAACCTTCTTCTGTGTCAGTTCACCTTCCCGCCTGGACAGCTCCTCGGCGGCGAGCCTCTGCTGCTCCTCGGCTTCAGCCTTTTCCAGGATGAAAACCTTCTTCGCCTCGTCAAGTTGCGCCCTTTCCTCCGCAATGGATCCGAGGGCCGCCAGGTTGCGGCTCTTGAGCTCCTCCGCATGCTTCTCTATGTCAACTCCCGCCCGCGCGACAAGCGCTTCCCGGGACTCAAGCTTCGCTTGCCGGGCGCGGTAGAGTGACACCAACTTTCGGAGCAACTGCTCCTCCTCAGACTCGCCGCTGCTGCTGCTTGGCGTGTCAACCACCGCCAGCCCAGCAGAGGCGAGTACTTCCCCGTCAAACTCCTCTCCTTCAACCGGCGCCCTGGAGCTCGACGCCCAGGGAAGCTTGATGTATACGCCCTCGCCGGCCTTCAAGTATGCGCCTGGCTGGGGCTCCTCGGAGCCCGGTGCTGCATCAGCGGCGGAGGGGTCGGCGGACGGTGCAGCGCCTTGCGCTCCTGCGCCCTCCGGGTCATCAGTACGATCGCCAGACCCCTCGCCGGCTCCTGCGCCAGCAGCCTTGGCGGCCTCCTCGTCGGCGGGTTCATCAGTGCCGGCCTCTTCCTCGTCAGCGGCGGCATCTTCAGTATTGCCGCGTGCGCCTTCCTCGCCGGTGGCCTCGGTCTCCATCGGGTCTGCGAGAGGGGGATCTGAGGATAGGAAGAGGAAGGGAAAGTCAAGCAAATATCCAAAAAAGAAGAAAGAAGATCAGAAGGAGAACCCAAGGGAAGATTTCCGACAAGGAAGGTTACCTGTGCTGGGCTCTGCGACCATGGGCTCCTCCACCGAGGGCTCACTGGTTCCGTCCCTTGCCGGGGACCTCTCCCTTGCCGGGGAGCGCTCTCTTGTCAGAGAATCGCCCCTTGGCGGCGTAGTCGAAGCAGACAGCACCTCCGGAGCGGTTTCTGATTGCCCCTGATGGGCCTGCTCTGCTGCTACACAAGTAAATCAGCAATCAAGATGTCAGCCAAAGAAAAGCACCCATGCGCGCCCCACAACAGGAAGTGAACCAAACACTTACGCTGGGGGTTGTGCTGGGGGCTGCTGCGAGGAGAAGGAACCGGGTCCGTCAAGGTGGTCTCGGACGGGTCTTCTGCCATCACAACAGGATCGTCCTCGATGACAACCACAGGGACCTTGGCCCTCTTCGCCGCTCTCTCGGCCAGAGTCCTGAAATGGAATAGGCATTCAGAGGGAAGCAGATCAGATGCAAGACAAGCAACAACAAAGATCAAAGAAAAACAAGTACAGTGAGAAGAAAGCCTTACTCCTCCTCCTCTTCTTCCTCCTTGTCGGAGCTCAGCGCAGAGAGGTTGAAGTCTGGTACCCTTTCTGCGCAGCGAGGCGGAGGAGTAGGCTCCCTTGGACGTTTGCCGGGAGCTGCGGCAGGATCGGGTGTGGCAGCCCGGGAAGATCCCGCCTCAGTTGCCGGCGCGGCCTGAGATGCTCCTGCGGCAAAGGTACTTGCCGCGGTGGAGCGCGTCCCATGACGCTGCGGCTGTTGACCTGCTTGTCGCCCTGCTGTATCTCCAACTCGACGGAGGCACCTTCTTGGTTGGAATTGGGGCTGTGCTGGGGACTCCGCCTGCGGCAAGCTGCTCGAAGACGGCTGGCTGCTCGCGCCCCCGGCGGGCTCGCTCGCTTCGGCCTCGGGCTCCCCCTCGCCAACGACCTCTCTGGCAAGGTCTTCCCGGTCGGCAAGACTTGCCGCCTCAGCCGCCTCCCCCTCCTCCAACGTGACGCCAAACTCGCCCGCGGCGGCGGCTGCCGCCGCCTCTTCGGCCCTGGTGGCGATGTACCGCATCTCGTCGTCGGTGGTGTCGCGGGTGAGGAGCCTCTGCTCATCGGCATTGACTGCTATTTCCGTCAAGCCATCAAAGAATTGCCGCATGATGTCGTCGGCGGGCTCCATCCAAGTTGCGCTTATCCCGTGCGAGTCGCACTCTGGCATCATTGCGCAGATGCGATCACGCTGGGAGTTGTTGCACAATGGGATGACGCCCTGCAGTAGCCTGAACCACTCTGGATGGTTGGCGTCATGCTTGAACAGCTCCCTCAGCATCCCGTCAAGCTCCAGAACTGTGAAGTTGAAGTTGAGGCCTGGACGCAGCCTCATGATATCCGCCGGGCCACCAAACAGCCAGGCGGGCCTCCCCCTCTTCTACAGAGGGGCGATGCGACGGCGAAGGAAATCCGCGCCAACTGCCCCTGCTGTGAGCCCGGCAAGCCTGAGCCGGAGGATTCGGGTGGTGGCAATCTTCAGCTTGGCGTCGTCCGGCGACAGAGCGCTCCAGTCGCCGCCGCGCACTACCCGGGTCTGGCGCAGGTTGGTGAATGGCTGCGGATTGGCGTCAACGATCCAGCACCACTCCGCCCTCCACTCATCCCACTTGCTGCGGAGCTCGCCCGTCAAGTACACCTCCTTCATGCCGATTCGTGAGGTCCAGGCGATTCCACCAGCCAATGGCTCCCCTTTCTCGGCTCGGGGGTGAAATAGTGGCGAAAAAGAGCAACATTTGGGTGGATGCCAACGAAGTTCTCGTAGAGTTGTGCGAAAACTACCATTGTCAGAACGGCGTTGGGGGTGAAATCAAGAAGATGAAACCCGTAGGTATTCATGATATCGTAGAGGAAATCGGAAAAAGGTGGGCAGAGCCCACAATAGAAGAACACCGGAAAGAAATAGTACCCTTTTGGGCACCGATTCGAAGTGGAAGCTTCGGCGGAAAGCACCGGCGTGCGCGGATGCGCCCGCGTCTGCGTCAACCAGAAAAGGTAAAATTCCTCCCGCAGCGCCTTCGGGGTGAGCTCGGGGGGGAAAAGCACTCGCTCCTTGCGCAGCGCCTCAAGCCGCAACGCCTCGGCCGACTTGGTGCTCGACTTTGAGCTCTTGCCGGTCTTCGGAGCCATGGCGGAAGTGGCGGGGGAGCGCGGAGGTGTTGAGGGCGACGGCGGCGACGGGCGGCGGAGCGCTGCTCTCTTTCGGCTTGGGAAGCGGAGGGGAGCGGCGGAGCTTTCGGAGGAAGGAACTGCAAGTGGCGAAGGTGGGGGAACGGCCCTGTTTCCTCTGCTTATAAATAGGGGAGCTGAACGTTACGCATTTCCTGAATTAAGAATTGCCCACGATCTCTCCCACGACGCCGCGATTGACGCGTGCCGTTACGGGGGGGCGCGACGGATACGGAGTCAGATTTAGTGTGGACCCAGGCCGCGTGTGCCCGTGCCCTGTTTTGGGCCTGGCCTAGGCCCGGGGGCTCCTGTCGGTGTACTAAAGTAGGGGTACCTTAGTACCCCGAACTTGTGCACGGGCAGTCGCAGCGCCCCGCGGCAAGGCTTGCCGGACGTCCGCCAATATCCTTCGTTATTCCTATTACTGCCATTCAAGAACAAAGTGTTTAACTGAGAAGACAGAGCCCCGGCAAGAGGAGCTTGCCGGGAAGGACAAGACCCCGGCAAGAGGAGCTTGCCGGGAAGGCCAACCAAGGCATTTCAAGAGACTTGCTGTGGCGCACCGCGCGTCCCGGCAAGACTCGGCGAGCGAGAAGTTTGCGGCTATGACAAGACAGCGACCGCGGCAAGGCGCTTGCCGCGGCGAAGCCACCACTCTGCGCCCACGCTCCAGCACATCCGACGACGTGTCGCCGCAGGATCGCTCCTGGTGCACGTGGCGGGTAGCTGTGCAGCCAAGCGGTGCGAGGTGGCAAACGAAGATGACTAGGAGGCCATCCTGGCGATCGGTGGTGCTCTTAACGGTCGTTTCTTGCACTGTTTGGGCGACCGGACGGGCATTAAATGCCCTTGTCCCCTGCCGTCAGAGTTAGGTAGGGGGCACTGTTGGTAGCGGTTGTACCAACCCCCGTTTTTACTTTTTTACCCCTCTCTCTCTACGCTGCCACCTGTCGGTGACCCCTTTAGACTATAAAAAGGAGTCCCATGCGCACATAGAAGGGGTTCGACTCATTCGAAACTACAACACACCCACGCTTTCAAGCAAGAGCAGAATAGAAACACAAAGCAGCAGTAGGAGTTTTATCTCTCCGGAGAGCTCCGAAGCTGGGTAAAATCCCTCGCGTGCTTCGCCTCGATCTGCTCTTCGTGCGCCCTCCGCTCCCTTGCCGAACCGAAAAGGGGCCCTACCCCATAGGTGTTCGTTTCCCATGACACCGGGCGCGGTAGAGTGACACCAGCTTCCGGAGCAACTGCTCCTCCTCGGACTCGCCGCTGCTGCTGCTTGGCGTGTCAACCACTGCCAGCCCAGCAGAGGCGAGTACTTCCCCGTCAAACTCCTCCCCTTCTACCGGCTCCCTGGAGCTCGACGCCCAGGGAAGCTTGATGTAAACACCCTCGCCAGCCTTCAAGTAAGAGCCCGGCTAGGGCTCCTCGGAGCCCGGTGCTGCATCAGCGGCGGAGAGGTCGGCGGTCGGTGTAGCGCCTTGCGCTCCTGCGTCCTCCGGATCGTCAGTACGATCGCCGGACCCCCCGCCAGCTTCTGCGCCAACAGCTTTGGCGGCTTCTTCGCCGGCGGGTTCCTCAGTGCCGGCCTCTTCCTCGTCAGCGGCGACATCTTTAGTGTTGCCGCGTGCGTCTTCCTCGCCGGTGGCCTCAGTCTCCATCGGGTCTATGAGAGGGGGATCTAAAGACAGGAGGAAGAAGGAAAAGTCATGCAAATATCCAAAAAATAGAAGATCAGAAGAAGAAAAGCCCAAGGGAAAATTTCCGACAAGGAGGGTTACCTGTGCTGGGCTCCGTGACCATGGGCTCCACCACCGAAGGCTCATTGGTCCTTTCCCTTGCCGGGGAACTGCCCCTTGCCGGGGACCGCTCCCTCGCCGGAGAGCGCTCCCTTGTCGGAGAGTCGCCCCTTGGCGGCATAGTTGAAGCAGATTGCACCTCCGGGGCAGCTTCTGGTTGCTCTTGATGGGCCTGTTCTGCTCCTGCACAAGCAAGTTGGCAAACAAGATATCAGCAAGGAGGAAGCACCCATGCGCGCCCCACGACAAGAAGTGGACAAATACTTACGCTGGGGGCTGTGCTGGGGGCTGCTTCGAGGAGAGGTTGCCGGGTCCGTCAAGGTAGTCTCGGACGTGTCCTCTGCCATCACAGTAGGATCATCCTCGATGACAACCACGGGGACCTTGGCCCTCTTCGCCGCTCTCTCGGCCAGATTCCTTGAACGGGACAAGGTTCAGAAGGAAGCAAATCAGATACGAAGACAAGAAACAACGAAAATCGAAGAAACACAAGTACAACAAGAAGAAAGTCTTACTCCTCCTCTTCTTCTTCCGACTCATCGGAGCTCAGCGCGGAGAGGTCGAAATCCGGCACCCTCTCAGCGCGATGTGGCGGAGGAGTAGGATCCCTTGGATGCTTGGCGGGAGCTGCGGCAGGATCAGGAGTGGCGGCTCGAGAAGATCCCGCTCCGGTTGCCGGCGCGGCATGAGGCGCTCCCGCGGCAACGGTGCTTGCCGCGGTAGAGCGCGTCCCGTGGCGCTGCGGCTGTTGGTCTGTCTGCCGCCCTGTTGTGTCTCCAGTCCTGCGAAGACGCCTCCTTGTTTGAGCTGGGGGCTGCGCTGAGGGCCCCGTCTGCGGCAAGCTGCTTGAAGATGGTTGGCCACTTGCGCCCCCGGCAGGCTCGCTTGCCTCAGCTTCGGGCTCCTCCTCGCCAGCGACCTCCCCGCCAAGGTCCTCTCGGTCGGCAAGGCTTGCCGCTTCGGCCGCCTCTGCCTCCTCCAACGTGAAGCCAAACTCGCCCGCGGCGGCGGCTGCCGCCGCCTCTTCGGCCCTGGTGGCGATGTACCGCATCTCGTCGTCAGTGGTGTCGCGGGTGAGGAGCCTCTGCTCGTCGGCGTGGACTGCTACCTCCGCCAAGCCGTCAAAGAATTGCCGCACGACATCGTCGGCGGGCTCTATCCAAGTTGGGATAATCCCGTGCGAGTCGCACTCCGGCATCATTGCACAGATGCGATCACGCTGGGAGTTGTTGCACAGCGGGATGAGGCCCTGCGGCAGCCTGAACCACTCCGGATGGTTGGCGTCGTGCTTGAATAGCTCCCTGAGCATCCCGTCAAGCTCCAGAACTGTGAAGTTGAAGTTGAGTCCTGGACGCAGCCTCATGATATCCGCCGGGCCGCCAAATAGCCAGGCGGGCCTCCTCCTCTCCTGCAGAGGGGCGATGCGACGGCGAAGGAAATCCGCGCCAACGGCCCCTACTGTGAGCCCGGCAAGCCTGAGCCGCAGGATTTGGGTGGTGGCGATCTTCAGCTTGGCATCATCCGGCGACAGAGCGCTCCAATCGCCGCCGCGCACTACCCGGGTCTGGCGCAAGTTGGTGAATGGCTACGGATTGGCTCAACAATCCAGCACCACTCCACCCTCCACTCGTCCCATTTGCTGCGGAGCTCCCCCTCCAGATACACCTCCTTCTTGCCGAGCCTTGAAGTCTAGGAGACCCCGCCAGACAAGGGTTCTCCTTTCTTGACCCGGGGAGTGAAATAATGGCGGAAGAGAGCAACGTTGGGATGAATTCCGACGAAATTCTCGCAAAGATGCGCGAAAACCGCCATTGTCAGAATGGCATTGAGGGTGAAGTCAAGGAGATGGAGCCCGTATGTGTTTATGAAATCGTAGAAGAAGTTGGAAAAGGGCGGGCAGAGCCCGCAATAGAAGAACAGAGGGAAGAAATAGTATCCTCTGGGACACTTTTTCGAAGTAGAAGCTTCGGCGGAGAGTACCTGCGTGCGCGGATGCGTCCGCGTCTCCATCAACCAGAAGAGATAGAACTCCTCCCGCAGCGCCTTCGGGGTGAGCTCGGGGGGGAAAAGCGCTCGCTCCTTGCGCAGCGCCTCCAGCCGCAGCGCCTCGGCCGACTTCGTGCTCTTCCCGGTCTTTGGAGCCATGGTGGAAGCAGTGGAGGAGGTTGGCGGCGACGGCGGCGATGGCGGCGGCGAGGGCGGAGCATGGCTCTCTTTCGGCTTGGGAAGCGGAGGGGAGCGGCGGAGCTTTCTGAGGAAGGAACTGCAAGTGGCGAAGGTGGGGGAACGGCCCTGTTTCCCCTGCTTATAAACGGGAGAGGCGAACGTTACGCCTTTCCTGATTAAAGAATTGCCCACGATCTCTCCCACGACGCCGCGTTTGACGCGTGCCGTTACGGGAGGGCGCGGTGGATGTGGAGTTAGATTTGGTATGGACCCAGGCCGCGTGTGCCCGTGCCCTGTTTTGGGCCTGGCCCAACAGCGCTCGGCACCGTGTGTGACCCAGGCCGCATGTGCCCGTGCCATGTTTTGGGCCTGGCCCAATAGCGCTCGGCACCGTGTATGGCCCAGGCCCGGGGGCTCCTGTCGGTGTACTAAAGTAGGGGTACCTTAGTATCCCGAACTTGTGCACGGGCAGTCGCAGCACCCAGTGGCAAGGCTTGCCGGGCGTCCGCCAAGATCCTCCGTAGCTCATATTGATGCCATTCAAGAACAATGTATTTTAACTAAGAAGACGAGGCCCCGGCAAGAGAAACTCGCCGGGAAGGACAAGGCCCCGGCAAGAGGAGCTTGCCGGGAAGGCCAACCAAGGCACTACAAAGAACTTGCCGCGACGCGCCGCGCGTCCCGGCAAGACCCGACGAGCGACAAGCTCTGGGTACGGCAAGACAACGACCGCAGCAAGGCGCTTGCCGCGGCGAGGCTGCCACTCTGCACCCACACTCCAGCGCATCCGACGACGTGTCGCCCCAGGACCATCCCAGGAGCATGTGGCGGGGCGCTGTGCAGCCAAGCGGTGCGAGGTGGCAAGTGGAGATGACGAGAAGGCCATCGTGGCAGCTGGTGGTGCCCCTAACGGTCGCTTCCCTGCACTGTTGGGTGAGGCGGACGGGCATTAAATGCGCTTGTCCCCTGCCGTCAGAGTTAGGTAGGATACACTGTGGATAGCGGTTGTACCAACCCCTCTTTTTACCTTTTTACCCCTCTCCCTGCGTTGCCACCTGTCGGTGACCCCTTTAACCTATAAAAAGGAGGCCCATGCGCACGTAGAAGGGGTTCGACCCATTCGAAACTACAACACACCCACGCTCTCGAGCAAGAACAGAATACAAACACAAAGCAGAAGTAGGAGTTTTATCTCTCTGGAGAGCTCCGAAGCTGGGTAAAATCCCTCGCGTGCTTCGCCTCGATCTGCTCTTTGTGCGCTCTCCGCTCCCTTGCCGGACCGAAAGGGGCCCTGCCCCATAGGTGTTCGTTTCCCACGACAGTTGGTGTGACCAACAACGGCAAGCACCCGACCGCAGTAGTGCGGTCAGGGTGGTCCTAAGTGTCAAAGATGATAGGCGTGTTGGACCACTTCAGCGGCTTCCGTGCGTCGAGTGACGGCTCCACCACTGTGATCTTATGCGCCCACTGCTTGAGCTGGCGGTGGGATGTATGCAGCGAGGCGCCACCATCGACGCACATGGCCTCTGTAGCTTTCTGGAACTCGTCCTCGCCGGACTCATCGTCCTCGTCATGATCATCGTCTTCCTGCTTCTTGCCGCGGCCCCGGGCGGGCCTCTCCTGCTGATTATCTTTGCCACGGCGGCCTCCTTGGCCGCCACGTTTCTTGCCGGATCCTTCGGCACCCTCTTGGCCCTTCTACTTGTCCCGCCGCTCATACTCAGCTTTCTGCTTCTCAGCGAGTAGCTCAACTTGCCGGCAGGTCTGGAGGTCGTGGCCCTTGGTGCGGTGGATCTTGCAATACTGCTTGTCGGCAGCCTCCAAGGCCTGGCAAGCGGCACACCCGGCAACCTCCTTGCTGGGGTCGCTTGCCTTGGCCTTCTTGGTGGTACCGGTGTAGTCAGACCCTTCGACGGCAAGCACGGTCTTGCCCTTGCGCTTGCTGTTACAGCGTCGGCCCTTCTTTGCCAGGGTGGCGGTGTCATCCGTGGAGTCGGTTTCCGCGCCGGCGTCCTCACCGGGGTACTTCCTCCCCTCTCAGCTTGAGCGCACCGATCGGCCAGAACATAAAGCTCAGCCACATCCTTGACCTTGTTCATCGCGAGCTCCCCATGCATCTTGCGGTTGCGCACATTCTGATGGAATGCACTGATCACGGCGGCAGGATGAACATCTGGGATGTTGTACTGCACTCGGCTGAACCTTTGGATGTACTTGCGCAAGGTTTCTCCTTCCTTCTGGGAGATGATATGCAAGGCGCCAACAAACTCATGACACAGTTCCGACCAGGAACAAATGGAGTCCACCGGCAAGTGCATCAACCATGACATAACATTGGGCTTGAGTGCCAACGGGAACAAATTCGCAAGAACCTTATCGTCGCGAGCCCAGGAAGCTTGCATCGCGATGGTGTAGATGCTGAGGAACTTCGACGGGTAAATCTTGCCGTTGCACTTCTCGCCAACATCAAGCTTGAACGTGTGGTGGGAGGGCCACTGGAACTGCTGCAACTCACAAGGGAAGGCCGGACAGCCCACCTCGTAGGGTAAGCCACCGTAGCCTTCCGGTGCTGGGTGGTCCATAGTGGGCCCTGCCCGCCTATCCGGCTGGTGGCGCGCATCACGTCGGTGCTCGATGGTGGTTCGAGCTTCTTCATGGGCTTGCTCCAGAAGAACTTGACGTTCATCGCGGTGGGTTCGCGGGTCGGAAGATGCTATGGAGATATCATCACGAGCGTCATCACGACGGATCGACACCCGCGGTGGCTGTTGTGGAGGAGGGGAGTGCATCCTGGCTGCATTGCCTCCGGCCCGTCCACCGCTGCCTGCGGTGGCTCGACGGAGTGACGGCCTATGGGCCCCGCCGGTCGCAACTCATCTTTGTTGGCGATGTCGACGCGGCTCCGGACAGTGGCCCTCCATTCGTCGAGCTTCTCCGCAGCAGGAGGAAAGTCCAAGGAGCAGCTGCGCGCATGCTAGGGCTTCTGCTGGTGTGGGCGGCGGCAAAAGCTGCATGGACCGTGACGCGCTTCGACTTCTAACTACATTAGAAGGATCTGCATCACGGCCCTGCGGCAGTCCGCCATTTCCACTAACACCTCAGCGCGCATGCTGGCCCTCCTCGTCATGTGAAGGGCGCACGGGACTCTTCCCAGGGCGGCGCCCAGGGTCACCAGCGGGGCAGCGCTGCTCATCGCGCATGACCTGAGAAGAGCGCGCCATGGGCACCGGTGTTGGTGTCTTGGAGGTCGTCGAGCCACGGTCTGGCGGCACGACAACACCCCTTGAGGGCCCTGCGCCGCCTGTGGGGGGTCCAACTCCGTCTCTGGAGTTTGCAGCGTGTGGCTCATCGCCTGGCGCATGAACGACGCCACTCACCAGGCCCAGACTGCCAGATTGATGTGGATGTTCGTGGGCCACGCCACGGGTTCTCTCTGCGACTGGCTCGCTACTGGCCTGCACTAGTACTGGGAGCCCGGTCCCGGACGAACCGATCGTCGTGGTGGTCTTCTTCTTGGGAGCCATGGCGATGAAGAGCTGTGCTAATAGCTGCTAAACCAGATTCTCACTACTGAGCCCCCTACCTGGCGCGCCAAAGATGTCGGTGGGAAATGACACCTATGGGATCACAAGAATCCCTACTACGGATGCGGGGCACTGGGTTGTGAGGAGAGCAGGATCAACAGTCAGTGCGAGCACGCGGGTCGTTTACCCAGGTTCGGGCCGCAGGTACGCGTAATACCCTAGTCCTTCTTTGATGTTTGTATTTGTGTTCTTGAGGTTCTCGAACTAGCTACAATGAGCGTAACTTGTCCAAAAGTCCGAATCCTCCTCCTGGATGCCTAGGGCCTCCTTTTACAGGCAAGGCGATCGCCACAGTGGCACACCAGAGGTGGCATCGGGGTACTGTGGTTAAGCTTATCGCTAGCTATTACGGGACAAGACACATTTAATGCGCCTTTGACATGTCCCCTTCACTTTACCGCCACCTCACCCTGCCTTGACATGCGCCTGGGCCAGCGAGGCAGTCAGCGCCTTGTGGGCTGGCAGGCTGCTGGGGTGGCGTTGTGGTAGGGCCTTCACGAAGATTTGCATGCCACCATGTAGGCATGTCCTGAGTTGGCCGAGAAGCCTCATGCCGACATGGAGGCGCCCGCCCAGCTGGTGGGCTGGCAGCTGTATGGGAGCGGTGGCGGAAGCTTGGCGGGTGCGGGCCGGCTGTGGCATCGCGGACGTCCTCGGCAAGGGTCTTGCCGTGGCGTTGCGGTCGTCCCCGGCAAGGATCTTGCTAGGGGTCTTGCATGTTTTCTTGGCGAGGGTCTCGCTGAGGTTTGTCGACTTCTAATTCTCTTCTGATTTGAAGTGTTCCTTGTCTTCACAAAGATCTGCATGCCACCATGGAGGCGCCTCCCGAGCCTATGTCCCAACGCGGTTGGCAATGCTGGAGAGACTGGGGCCCAAGGGTGGCGCGCCCTGCTGGCATCGGGTTGGCTGCCCTAGCAAGGTCCTTGCCGAGGCCGTGGAGGCCGCCCCAGCAAGGGTATTGCCGGGGGAAACCACTTCGCCTTCTTGCATTGCATTGGCCGTCCCTCGGCTTTGATTTCCTGTCTCTACCCTGCTTAAGTGTGGTCGTGGGCGCGGCTCTGACTGCCCGTGCACAAATAAGGGGTACAAAAGAGCGCCCCTATTTTGGTACACTGACACCATGCTTCTCTCTCTCGATGCAGGGAAAGGAGGAAAACAAAACAAAAGCGGCACGTACCTTGTAATAGCTTGCGAGGAGGAATCCGCGGCGTCCTCCTAAGCTCAGTCAGACTCCACCTCACGCTTCACCGGAACGCCGCGATGGGACGACCCGCCGCCGCCCTCGAGGCAGGCACGGTGGCTTGGTTGTTGATCGTAGCCACCGTTGGAGGAGCTGTCGCCGGAGGAGGAGCCGCTGAAGCTCGATGAGCTGCAGTCACCACCAGGAGCAGGTTCGCCTTCGCCCACATCACGGCCGTCGCCAAAGCCGAGCACCTCGTCGCCATCGTCGTCTTTAGGGCAACACCCAACACGGCGGCCATCTTCTCCGAACACCCTCACATAGAGGGTCGCATCACCGTCATACTTGAAGTGGAGGGAGCACCGCCTGCACAGACCACGCGCACGGGTAAACATCTGCCAGCCCCAGGCCAGGGCTACGTTGCCGGCGACGGAGATCTCCACCGTGACCCAGGAGGCCTTGTTGCAGTAGCCATCCACCTGCAACCAGAGCCCGCCGGGGCAAGCCGCCGGCAGTTCACCAGCAAAGGAGCGAGGGAGCTGAAGCCAGTTGTCGGCCGGGTTATCCGACCATACAATAAACTCCGGCAGCACCTCCTCCGAGTGGAAGCACGGCCGGGGAGGCCGTGCATCCATGGCACACCTTCCCCCACCAACCGGGCTGCCTCAACATGGGCGGCCACCACCGCGTGAAGGGCCACCGCCGCGACCACGGGAAGCCACAACAGGGGTCGCGGGATGCTTGCGAGGACGACCGCGGCCGTGCTAGGGCGGAGGAGAGCCGGGCCCTTCTTGGCGAGCCTTCCCCTTCTCCGCGGCCGAGAATCTCTTCACGGGCGCCATGGGGGCGCTGCAAGCAGCAGGAGCAAGGAAGGAGAAGCGAGCAGGCGGAGCAACAAGAGATGGGCAGCGAGGGCTATCGCCCATCCTCATTTATAGCCCAAGGGAGGCCAACTGTCGACCTCCACGATCGTTGGTAATGACGACTCTCTTTGCATGCAGGAGGGACTCGTCAAATTGGGCAGTTGCTGAGGCAGCATTGGAAAGCGAACACACCCACGTCCAATCAGTCGCCACGCAGCAACCAAGGCCACAGGCTGTTGGGGCCCGCGGCGCTCTGCACTTGCCCTTTGGATTCGCCATTAAGTTAAGTCCGAACACGCCTTGGGCCCGGGGGCTACTGTCGGCGTTCTGGGAATGGGGGTCCCCAGACTTGCCTGCATGCGGCCTGCAGCGTGGCTCAACCAGTGGCCCAGTACGGCCCGTCTTCATCAACCAACACTCAAGACCCTCGTGAGGGGCCAAGCCTCACGGGGCGGACGACACAAGGCCTCCTCACGAGTGGCCTCACCAGGCAGGCTCGCGAAGAGGCGGAGAGATCAAGGCAAGGGGTACCTCGCGAGGTTCCCGTGACGCAAGCCATGACGATGAAGACCAAAGGGCAAGTGCGGAGCACCGCGGGCCCCAACAGCCTGCGGCCTTGGGTGACGCGTGGCGACTTGACTGGACGTGGGCGTATCCGCTTCCCCACGCTGCCTCAGCAACTGCCCGATTTGACGAGTCCCTGCTGCATGCAAAAAGAGTCATCATTACCTGTGATCGTGGTGGTCGACGGTTGGCCTCCCTTGGACTATAAATGGGGAGGGGCGAAAGCCCCCGTTGTCCATCTCTTCTTGCTCCGCCTGCTTCTTCTCCCTTGCTCTGCCTCCACACTTGATGCAAATGGCACCGATCTGTAGGTTCTCAGCCGAAGAGAAGGGGTAGGCTCCCCGGGAGGGGCCTGATCCACGCCCGCCGAAGAAATGGCCGGTCCCTTGCCGCCGCAACGAGGTGGCGAGGCCGGAGATGACAAAGCCTTGGTGCGAGCGGCCACCTCCTGGGTTCCCGCTACCCCTGTATGCCTGGGTCAATGGCCCTGGAGAAATGGACGACGAGCAATGCCGCCCGTGCTGCAAGCGAGGTCGTCGAGCCATGGCAGCGCGCGCCGTTGCTCCTGGAGTCCACATCGCGAACTCCTCTCGTGAGCTCATGCTTCACGCTGCGACGCCTCCAAGCACCTAGATCCGCTTCCCTTCATTCTTCGCCATTGAGATGCCACCGAGGGGACCTCTCGAGCTTTGGCTGTAGCACGCCGACTACGGTGCTCTGGCGACCGGAGCAGAGGTTGAAGTTGTCACTCCGGGCAAGGTCTTCATGACCCAAGGCGAGGGCGAGGTCACCCGGGTCTGCCGAACAGGGGGTGCCCTCATGATTCATTTTGAATACGATGGCGCCTCCTTGATGATCTTCAAGGTCTTCGACGCAGAAGGCCACCGCTTGGAGTGCTGCCCAGAGGAGGCAGCCGGGACATCGACGTGGCAGGGGCTAGGCCTGCCATCCGCTTCCCCAATGGCTCCTCCGGTAGCAGCGGCGATGCTTGGGAGTCCAGCGACTCTCCCGAGCTTTTCGCAACTCCGGAGACGAGTGACGATAGCTACGTGCCCTCGAGCTCGCGCCGTGCCTGGAGCAAGGCGGCTGTATCAGGCCGTCGCTGCAGCTGATCTGGATGGGGTTGGTGCCGGCCTCTCATGGACCACTATTGATGATGGCGTCGGCCATGGAGGCACGTGTAGTTAGGGTTCCTTAGGATTCTCATCTTTTGCTCCCTGCGAGGAATCGAGAAAACACCCCATGGGGGCATGTAAAGGGTCTGCGATGTCTTTTGTTGATGTAATCCTTACTACAAAACTGCGCAAATGCTTGTCCTGTCTTGGCTTGGTTCCCCCTTTCTAACCTCACGAAGGTTTTTGCGCTCTATGCTGCGAGGTCCCGGTCCCCAGGCAGGCTGCAGCCGTCGCTGGTATGCTAGGTCGCGATGCCGTGGTCAAGGCCAGGAGGTGAGCGGCCCGAGGTCCAGTAAGAGCCCCTGAGGCGCGATGCTCAGGAAGTCCCCTTTAGCATGCAAGCAACAGCCGAAAGGTGAGAAAGGAAGGCAACACTGTCGTCACAGAGCCGCATTAATTGGAGATTCTGTGCCGCATCGATTAGTTATTCCAGGCGTGAAACTTATCTTGATAACATGGAGTTGCTCCTTCGCTTTGCGCCAGACTTGTGCATTGGCGGCTGGGATGTAGCTGGGTTAGGACCTCGCGAGGTTTCCCTTTCCTCCCCACACCCTCCTTCGTGCTCTATGTCCTCAGGTCCCGGCCCTCGAGCGAGCTCAGCGCCGCTGGTATGCCAGGTCGCGATGCTCAGGAGCCCCCGTTTTAATGCGCAAGCGGATTGCGTGGGAAAGAGAGAGAGCTCGTGGTGCCACCCGTTGTAGACCTCTGGGGGTTCCTGTAAACCAACACGAGAAAAGCACGGGTTGCCATTATGATTGCCGGTCGGCCATTGGTTGCTCCGAGAGAGTGGTGAGGGCACTGAGGGCCTGGTGAGGTGACGCTTGCGGGGCTGTCGCGGGCCAAAGCTCGACCACTCTGATTTGTCGATGTTGTAGGGATGGACCCATGCGCAAGCGCCGTGCCAGCGTGAGCAGCTCCAGAGGTAGATGTCAATCGAGCAGGCGATAATCATAGGCATGTTAAGCATGAAGGGCAAATCAGCTTAGATTAATGCAAAATGGGTACATGCCACTGGGTCAGGCCCGAGCGGTTGGGGATGATGCAACTCGAGGGGCGGCGCCGGCCAAGCGATGCTACCCAGCTCGATGGTGAAGGTGTGGCAACCTGCTGTGGCCACCGGAGCCCTTTGCTGACGCGGGGCTTGCTCCTGATGGTTCCCGCGTAGCGTTGCCATGGGCAGCACGGGTTCTTGATGCACTGGTGCGGGGACGCGGTCTTGTCGTGCCGGTGTAGGGAGCACGTGAGCATCTTCTTGAGGCCGAGGGATTTCTTGGCAGCTTCTTTCTTGTCGCGCGGGCGCCGGATGTGGTGGGTCATGTCCAGGAGCCGCGCGCTTTGGAGCCAGGGCACCCTCTTTGGGGAGAGGTGGCGGAGGCGCTCCCTGAGCCGCATCGCCCATGCATGACAGAGGGCGATGCAGCGAGAGGGACGACGCGGGAGAGCTCCCCTATGGCGCTGACGAGCTCGGTGATGCGGGCGAGCCATTCTTCATGGAGGTCGTCGACGGGGCGGTAGTGCAGGAGCTCACATGCCAGGAGCAGCACGGCCTGCGCGTCCGTGGGGGCGCGACGAGCCTAAGATGACGAACCAGCTGGGGTCAGCGACGGTGTGGTGGTGCGGCCTTCCCGCTACACCGAGGGGTGCAGCGAAGATGCTTGTTGTTCATTCCCCGCCGGGCCGGTGGCGGCATTGGCGGCAGGCGACGGAGAATGACGAGGAGGCCCACCGACGGGAGCCGTCTGGGCGACGCGGGCAGCAAGAGCAGCCCGGTACTCGGCGTGAGCTTGGCGAACGTCTGCCATGGATGCGATGAAACAGCGGAAACAAGATTTCAGCGCACCCCTACATGGCGCACCAAATGTCGGATATCGGTTTCTGGCAAAACCCTTAAGGTTCGAACTCTGGGGACCGCACGAAGATCTTCTCCCTACCGAAACACACCCTCAACCTCGCCGCAATTCTCGCTAGCACGATGAACAACACAAGAGCACGAGGTTTATACTGGTTCGGGCCACCGTTGTGGTGTAATACCCTAATGCAATGTGTGGTGTGGTGGATTGCCTCTTGGGCTGATGATGAACAGTACATAGGAAGAACTGCCTCGCGAGGAGAGGTGTTCTTGTGGTGGTGTGTGGATGAGCTAGGTTCGGATCCGTCTCCCTGTGGTGGCTGTCTCTATTTATAGAGGCCCTGGTCCTATTCCCAAATATTGAGAGGGAAGTGGTCCAACAACAACCATTTTGAAAGGGGGCAGCTAGCACAAGCTATCCTCACTAAAGGTGGTCTTCGATTGCCAAACGTGTTGGTGATGACGCTGTCTTGGGCTCCACGGTGAGGAAACCTTTGCCTGATACCTGCTGGTCTTGGTCTCGTTGCACTGATAAGGAAACCTTTGCCTGATACCTCGGTACTCCGTGCCTGCGCTTGCCTCCTTTGTACCAAAGAGGAAGCGAGGACACTGCACAAGCTGGCGCCCACCTGGTCTTGGTCGTCATGGCTTGCGTCACGGGCACCTCTCGAGGTACCCATTTCCTGGATCTGTCCGCCTCCTCGCGAGCCTGGCTGATGAGGCCGCCCCTGAGGAGGCCTTGTGTCTTCCGCCCCACGAGGCATGGCCCCTCACGAGGGTCTTGAGCGTTTGGTTGATGAAGACGGGCCTACTGGGCCACTGGCTGAGCAGCGCTGCAGGCCGCACGCAGGCAAGTCTAGGGACCCTCGTTCCCAGAACGCCGACAACAGGGTTATGTGAGGGAGATCCAGGCGAGCGAGGAGATCGAGCATGGGGCGCGGCATGGGGGCGCTGGCCTCGCTGGCGGCTGGCACCTGGCCAGGCTTCGGCTGGGCAGACTGGCCTAGCTTGGTAGCCGCGACCTTTTAAAAAAATCAGTGTGTGTCTTTTTCCAGAAGAATTAAAGCATCAAAATACAATAAAAATAAATACTAAAAATCCCAGAAAAATTCACGTAGTTATATGGTCTTATATATGACCTTCTGAACTTTTATCCGGCCTAAAATGGAAATTTTAAAAATATTTTTTTTGCTGTGATAATAAATTTGAATCAAAATAATTTGCAAATAAATTGCAATAAATATATTTTGATTTCAAATTCAATTTCCAATATTTACCCTCTGTTTTTGAAGAAGTCATTTTATCTTCCCTCTTTATTTTTTTTAAATAATGGAAGTTAATTTTGGTGAAACCAAATTTTATCGAAATTCCTAACTTTGAAATTTTCAAAATGGTTTTAGGGAAACTTCCAACTCTCTATTTTGGTCTTTGAGTTGCTCAAAGTCCCGTGGGTCAAAATTCAAATGAAACAGAAGGAGGCAAAAATGCATAAAGCATGCATGCATATGAATGATCTCTTTATAGACATCCAAATTGAAAATTGGGATGTTACATATTCGATTGAGTTACTTGACGTATGTTTTGGTATTCAACATGCAGATTTCTGTGACACTAGAATAATCTAAGCATAGGCGTTGATACTCGTTTTCGTCCTATGTTCTCTGCTAGAAACTTTGGAGTGATTCTTTGTCACACGTTGAGGGATTGTTATGTGATTCAATTATGTTACTACTATTTAGTGTTTGCACTAGTGAAATGAACCCTGGGCCTTGTTTCCAAGCATTGCAATACCATTTGTGGTCAATTTTATCACTTTCTACCTTGTGTTTTATATTTTCAAATTACAAAGACCTATATCTACTATCCATACTACACTTGAATCACCATCCCTTCGCCAAACTAGTGCACCTATACAATTACCATGGTATTGGGTGTGTTGGGGACACAACAGATTTCTTTTATTTGATTGCAGGGTTTTTTGAAAGAGACCATCTTCATCCTACACCTCCCACGGATTGATAAACCTTAGGCCATCCACTTGAGGGAAATTTGTTGTTGTCCTACAAAACACTACACTTGGAGGCCAGACAATGTCTACAAGAATAAAAAAGTTGCATAGTAGACATCAGTGGCACCCATGCCTCTTGTTGTGCCCAAGATGCGATTCTATCCCAATCACGTGATGAACTCATGATTGGGGCACAACCGCATTTCGAGCGCATAGCAAGGTGGATATATTTACAACATACCATGTACTGAATAGATTAGAATACATGATAAAGGCTTAGACTCGCCATAAGCTAGAACATGAATACTACATCAATACATAGCAATCATCATACAAAAGAGCAGGATCTGACTACATATGAAATCTAACGAAAAAAAGAATGACATCCACCCTGCAATCTGCAGGCTCCTGACCCGGAACCTATCCCTTGATCGAATAAGAAGAAGCATAAGAACTCCAAAACAAGCAAGCATCACTCGCATGTCAGATCATCACATTACCTATACCTGCACCTATTGTTTTAGTAATATGTGAGCCACAAGGACTCAGCAATCCCATTTCCATGTGTATCAAAACTACCAAAGCTTAATGGTATGGAATGGATAAGTGGTGTGGTTGCAGCAAGCACTAAGCATTTGTATGGTGGCTAACTTAGGAGTACAAGAATAAGAAGAGAAACTACGCATAATGGTCGCAAACTAGTAATGATCAAGAAGTGATCCTGAACTACTTATGAGTCAAACATAACCCCACTGTCTTCTCTTCCCGAATTCACTCGAAAAGAGACGGTCACACAGTTGGTGTATTTTATATCAGATTTCGTGTCAAGTTCTCTACAATCGGATATTATAAATTTCCAATTTGCCACATAACCGCAGGCATGGCACTCGAAAAGATTAAACCCTGCAGGGGTGTCCCAACTTAGTCCATGATAAACTCTCGCGATCCATGGAGGAAATCACCATATTGGGACAACCTGATTTAACTCAGAATCCCGGTGCACAAGACATTTCGACAATGGTAAAAAAAACTAGCATGACCTCCCGACGTGCCGACTCCCTAATAGGAGCCGCGATCGGATGGGAAAGCCTACGAGTAAAACAAAAGCTCGAGTTGCCCCGTGGTGGCCCTGCAGTTGGCCCGTTTTGGACAAACACTCATGAGGAGCACTGTTCTGGGTTGTTAATTAGGAGTCCTCGGGTGCTAGCCGGTCCGTATGCAAGTTTTCACTACTAGGAAAAACCTTATACACAGGAGCTTACTAGTAGCGTGGGTTATGTGTCACGTGCTACTGCTACTTAGTAGTAGCAAGAGCAGTAAAAATACGCTACTAGTATGTATCGAGGGTACAAAAATCCATGCTACTACTGAATAATTTCCATCATGCCTCCTCGGACACGCAGTAGTAGTAGCGCGTGGTGGTAAATCCGTGCTACTACTACTAAGTGGATAGCAGTAGCCCGTGTTGTATACCCGCGCTACTACTATGGGTAAGACGTACGGGTTTGTTGGCCACCCTCCAACCCGCGCTACCACTACCTCCATATCCCCTTCCTGCGCCGCCCTCCACCCTCCTGTCTCTCCTCGCTCGATTCCGCCAGACGGGATCGGCCGAGTGCGCTAGGATTCCTCACCCCGCTACCCTCTCCTCTCCGACAAGCAAGGGCCTCCTCTGACCCCTGCAATAGCCGGCGAGCATGGCCCCGATGCACGTGCCCACCCCGCCGGCCCCTGCCGTCCCGCGTCCCCAGTAACCCCAGCAGCAGCCACCAAACCAATGGCGGACGCTGCCGTGAGCCTCGTCGCCACCTCCCACCGTCTCTTCCCGCATGTGGCCGGCGGCTGCTCTCCTTCAACCGTGGCCTGGGGTGAGCCTCTCTTCCTTACCTCTATATTCCTTGGTCATCTCTCTGTCCCCTGTTCCTCTCTTGTCTTTGCTTCTAGTTACATGGATCAATGGATCTTGGATAGATGGATGTATGTTGATGTTAGGTACTACTAGATGGTTTGATTGATGGATGGAGGAGTGGTGCTAGTTGCTTGCTAGATGGATGGAGGAGTTAAGCAATTTTTAAGCCAATCTAAATGAAATGGATACACACGTCGTTGTGTCGGTGTGCTTGGGCCTTTTGTTATGCAGATACACATTAGTTTTCCCAATGTCAAGTGCGCGTTTCTGTTAGGGTCGCTAGCTAACTGCTCTCTAATGCATCTTAAAATGTCTAATTTAAGTGTTACCTATTAATTCATGGAGTTCCTGGAGGCCGTGCTGAAGAAGAAGCGGAGCAGCACTGGCAAGCCCTCGGCGGCGGCGCGAAACTACCCGTAGTCGCTAGTGCTCTAGGTGGAGCAGAGCGGCGGCCACGGCGGCAGCGGCAGCGGCCAAAAGACCGGGCACCCCAGGGCGGCCGTCATCGCGAGGAAGCTGAGGATCAAGGCCAAGAACCCCTGAGGCCCTCCTTCTCTCCCTGATCAATTGCTCAACAGAATAGAAGCTCTGCTGGTGTGCTGCACTGAAGGACACTAAAGCTCTTCTTCGGTCCTTGTATGTATGAATCAAATCAAAATTCGTTATTCTTTCTCACTCTTTTTTTGTGATCATTGCTGATACAATTTACGCGAGCATAAGAAAACCCAAAGCTGACCCTCGTGACAGCACTAGGGACCCAAGAAACGAGTAGACTGTTAAGTCTTATGCAATCAAAAGAGACTGCACAGTTAGTTTTGTGTACATTGATAACATGAAAAATTGCTGAATGTGATTAGTGAGATGCAGTTCAAATAGTTAAGAACCTAGCTGTAACTATCTGCTAGACTGCTTCACAGATTATGAGTCGATCGATCTACGAAAGCACAGTTTTTTTTGAACGGTCACCGGGGGGGAGAGCTTCCCCACCTGAATATATTACCACTCAAAATAGGTGTCGAGAATTACAGCAGCAGTTCGGTTACAACATTAGCTTTAGGGGATTGCTGAAGAGAGAAAGTTAAGCCATTGCCTAGCAGAGATATTGTCTTCTTTCTTTCTGAACCGGAAAACCCAGAGGGAGAAATCTGCTACAATATTTCTTATTGTAGTTCTGTGGCAGTGATCCTCATTTCTGAACACGAGAGCATTTCTCGAATCCCATAGCTTCCATGCAATAGTCAGAGCCACTGATGGCCAGATGTTGGGGTTGAGGTCCAGAATCGTTGGGTGTTGGTGGAGAGCAGCAAGAGAGGTTGGAGCCTGCAGACCCAAGGAAGACCAAACTTGTGTCGCATAAGAACATTTTGAGATGAGGTGGAGAGCATCCTCATTCGGGTCTTGACAACAAGGGCATGGCATTGATTGGGCAATGTGCTTGTGAAACATGTTGGCTTTCGTGTTTAGTCGATCGCGGAATAGAAGCCATGTGAAGATCTTGACCTTGATCGGAACCTTGGAAGCCGATACAAAGTCATGGTGAGGGTCGAAGGAATTCTTAGAAACAATCGAGTAGGCGTTCTTGGCAGAGAGCAGCAGCCCATGGGCGAGGGACCGTTCGTCGGATCGGTCCACCTGCTGGAAATCCTCCAACAACAACAGCACACAATCCAACTCGCGAGCAGCAGCATTAGACAGACGGTTCCGCAGGTTCGCTAATAAGCTGGTTTTCCAAACCATAGCCACTAAAACCTTGTCATCAATGAAGTCTGAGTAAAGGTGTGGGAAAACTTTTTGGAGAGGCGACTGTAAAAGCCATTTATCAAGCCAAAAAAAGGTGGAGAGGCCATTGTAGGTGATCACAATGAGTGCTCAATTAGGAGTGGCAAGTTTTTGTTGATAAATTTCCAAAGAAAAGCAGGCCTTGATGTTTTTGCTGCCGTGCCAAGTGGGTATTGGTGGTGAAACCACTGAGTCCAAGGGACATTTGGGTGCTGCAAAAATTTGAATGAGAATTTCATAAGCAAGCAGCGGTTCCGAATTTCTAGAATTTTAATGCCTAGACCACCAAAATCTTTAGGTTTGCAAACATTTTTCCACGTGACCAAGCAGCTCGCACCCGTGCAAGTTGCCTCATTGGACCAGAAGAACACCCTCTGAATGGCATCAAGTTTGGCTATGATCGACTTAGGTAGGCGAAAAACGGACATGAAATAAATGGTCAATGAGTCTAGGACCGCAATCAGCAGGGTCAGTCGAGCACCACATGAGAGCAGCCGCGCTACCCAATCGAAGAGGAATTTTCGTAAGCTGTCTATGATCGGGTCGAAAGTTGTGAGTGGCAGTTTGGTAGGGGAGATAGGGAGACCTAGGTAGATTAACGGAAAGGAGGATAAAGAACACCCAATAGCTGCAGCGATGTTGTTTTGAGTGGAGGAATCGGTGGCGATGGTGAGAAGTGCCTTTTTTGGAAGTTGATAACCAACTCCGTTGCAAGGGCGAAATCATGTAGGGTGTTTTTGAGTGTTATGGTTGCGGCGTCGCTAGCAGCAGCAATTATTAGGGTATCATCAGCGTATTGAAGTGTCACTGGTGGTTCGTTTGGTCGGAGCGGGTGGCAAAGTACGTTCTTTTGGAAAGCGTTGGCGATCAGTCTTTGAAGAACATCTGCAACGATGATGAACAAGTATGGTGAGAAGGGTTCACCTTGCCGGAGGCCACATCTACATTGGATCCAGGACCCCGGATTACCATTTAAGAGGATAGTTGTTTTGCCACTGTGCAGGATGTTTTGGACCCATGAACAGAAAATGGGAGGGAACCCTTGAGCTTTTAGGATTTCAATGAGGGAGGACCAGCATATGGAGTCAAAAGCTTTCCTGAAATCAAGCTTGAAGACCATGGTTGGGGCTTTACGTGTGTGGCAAGCGTTGAGGATATCAACAGCATAAATGAAGTTCTCAGCAATGTTGTGCCCATGTAGGAAGCTCTTTTGGTCATAATGAATCAGCAGTGGGATGAGTGGTTTTACTCTATTTGTGAGAACCTTGGCAACGGCTTTTGGAGTGCAGTTTTGGAGAGAGATAAGTCTAAAAGCGTTTGGAGATGTTGGAGCCTGGGTTTTTGGGAGGAGTACCATGAAGGCACGGTTGAAGCAATCGAGCAATGCTGTTTGATCATTGAAGGCAGAAAAGAATGGTGGGATGGAATGTTTGATATCATTCTAGAATTTCCTAAAGAAAATGGGTCCAAAGCCGTCCGGTCCAGGGTTGGCGTTGGTGTTCATGGTGAGAAAGGCTTGGTGGATTTTGTCGTGGGAGAAGGGTTGTGCAATATCATGGAGCTGGGGTAGAGGTGAGGGGTATAGCTGTAGCAGACTAAAGTTCCATGTAGCATTTTTTGTGGTCCCGATGAGTTGTTGGAAATAAGCTTTTAAGATGTTAGCTTTTTGTTCGTGCAGGAAGATTTCCGAATTGTTGTGTATAAGCATGGGAATTTTGTTTGTTCACGATCGATGTGTAGCAGTGGCATGGAAGAATCTAGTGTTTTCGTCGCCGTGAACGGCGACCCTGATCTTACCACTCTATTTCCAGAAGGCGGTTTTTTGTTTGATGGCACGTTGTAGCAGGTTGGAAATAGTAAGTCTAAGTTTCTGTTCGAGTAGGGAGAGAGGCGCGAATTCCTCGTTTAGGTCAAGATCCTGGATAGCAAGTTTGCAATTTGTTTCCCGTTGGTAGATGGGCTGCAGGGTCTTGGCCCAAGATTTTAGGGCCACTCATGTTCTTTTAATGTTTTGAGCAAGAGAAGCAGCAGGGTCCGCGGGAAGCCCATTATGGTTTTGAAAATTGGGCCGCCATATACCGCGCACAATGTTTCTGCAGGCTGGGAAGGATGTCCAGAAGCGTTCAAATCAAAAAGGCGGGAAGAAGGAACGGATGTGGATATAGTAACCAGGAGTGGAACGTGATCAGAGGCAGTATGATTCTCCTTCCCTTGTGGTATTTGTTACTGAACACTACGTACTATCTCAACAGAATGTTTATGGTCCATCGGATTCTACTATATGACCAGTGATGGCAATAATGAAACGGATATTGTTGTTCTGCTTTACATTTTTAGTAGAAATATTGATGTCTGATCATTATTTTTTTTAGTGTATTGCCTGTTATCCCAATTTTGTTTGAAGCATGTCGTCATTGTACTAGAATGGCTAGCTATCAATGTGCATCTTCTCTATTTTCAGATCACAATTCAATTCAGTAAGAGTTGATTATGGGAACGTACAACTGGACTTTTGTTGCGAGCAACCAGGGATCAGATATCACAGCCACAAAGCACAACGGTGCCATGGGATAATTTTTATCATTTACTTATTCAACACTTCAAAATATCAATTTTTAGGTGCTTGTTGAAACTTGAAAGAGCATCCTGGATCTGCTTATATAAGCTATTTTTATCTCTACCTTCTTCTATTTATTTATGTGATATTTCACTATTATGGTTGCAAATCCATGGGTTTGCAAGTAGTGCTATCAGTGGTTGCAAAAGCCATCAACCTACAAGGGATGTGGATGATAGATGTTGGAAAAATTATTGTTGGAAAAATGATATTTCACCATACGTGTGCAATTTTGTGCTGGAAAAATGATGGACACTGACCAGATTAACACCTGTATTTGTTCTTTCCCTACTATCATGCACAAATGCTCCCAAATTTTTGTTTACGACTTCTTATAGTGAAGTGGCCACTTATGAGAACGTATATGTATGCACTTCCTGTTGTTGAGAATATACATTACGAGAAAGGAATGATTTCACTGATTCAAAATTGGGCTGGAAAATTGCGATACTGATAAGAACAGATGCTTCACAATCATTTCCTTCCCTTTCGTCCAAGGTACATGCCGAATGCCTTTTCTTCTTCTTTTGCTCAGGGTTAAAACAAATGCATTCTTATTTTTTGCAAATTTCTGCTGGTAAGTGTAGATGCATCGACTGAGTCTTCTATTTTTGTATTTTTTTTAAATTGAGCAAACAACCTGCATGTATCTTTTGGTGTTCCCTTTTGGGGTGATGCTACACATGTAGATAAATATAGAAGGAATTATGAGTCCAATTCATATATAAATTTGTCATTGTTCTTTTATGTCTTAAATTCTTTTGAGTTAGGAGCGATCATGGCCATGTCATCTTTCTTTCCCTTAGATGTATTTAGTCATTGAAAAATACTTTATGACAAATAGTTGATGGTGTATATGTGTAACACGTGGATAATATGAATGTAAGGCATGATATTAGTTGGTGTAGCAGGTTCATTTGTTTGTAGTTATTACATAGGCGATGTCTTGTTAATAGAAATCACACACTTTTTTGTTTTTGTATATTTATTCCCGTATCTATTGCACAGGACAACATGCAAGGAAATATATGTCTGCAGAAATTTAATTTTAATTGTTCTTTGCTTTGTACAGAAATATATTGGATGAAGTGGTAGTGAAACCATCAAAGAAACCACGACTGGCTAGACAATGTATATTTTTATGTGAAATTACCAGTGTTCAGAGAAAATGAAACGCCATTGTGGATCACATTCATAAAGGGGAGAAGCACATAAGGGAGAAGAAGATGATTGCAAGGATACAGAGGGGGCAAATCATTTGGAGGGATAGAATGCCATTGTTTCGTGTTTTTATGCATTCTGGTTTGCTTTCAACTTTGTTTGCACTAGCTGAGAATAAGTGTCAAGGCAAGAAGTGTAGATGTCTGGATATGCTCTAATGCTCATGGTTTATTATAAATCTAGGATTTGTAATGATGTGTAATGCATAAAATGGATTTTGAGGATTTTATTTTTTTTAATTTGTAATTAGTTAGTAGTAGCCTTGGGGAAAAACCGTGACCTACTAGTATCTAGATACTAGCAGTGTGTGTTACTATAGAAGCGCTACTAGTATCCTGATACTAGTAGCGTGTGTTACTATTAGCGTGTGTTACTATAGAAGCGCTACTACTATTTTAGTGGGTAGCATGGGTTTACCCGCGCTACTACTAACTTTTAGCTGTAGCGCGATAGTAGTAGCACGGGAACCCATGCTACTACTAGTCAGTTTTCCAGCGCTACTAGTAGCCTTTTCCCTAGTAGTGTTTAGTTATTATTAGGCAAATGGTAAAACCAAAGTTGGGCCTTGCCGGAAGAGTTTTATTCAAAGCGAATTGTCAAGGAGGCACGACTCTCAAAATTTTAAACCCTGCAGGGGTGTCCCAACTTAGCCCATGATAAGCTCACGATCCGCGGAGACAATCCTCCATCTCGGAACAACCCGGTCAAACTCTGGAATCCCGGTGCACAAGACATTTCGACAATGGTAAAACAAATCCAGCAAGACCTCCTAACGTGCCGAAACCCTGATAGTAGCCGCCCATATCTCATCTTAGGCCACGACGGATAAGCTAAGCGTACAACTACCAAAAGACCCCATGTTGCCAAGGGGTGGCCTCGCACGGTTCTCTAGTTTTGGGCCAGCACCATCTGCACTGGCCCCCTATGTTATGTTGAATAACAAACCTCGGGTAGCGCTAACTCCCTATGCGTCAAATTTATTATCATGTTTATTATTATGTTGGGCAAATGTTAAACTATTATTGTGTCTTGCTACAAGAGTTTTATTGAAAGCGAACTGTGAAGGGGGGCCCATAAACACCGACCATGTTAGGAATGCAAAATCAAGGAACATAACACCCATATGACAGAAACTAGGGCGGCAAGAGTGGAACAAAACACCAGGCAAAAGGCCGAGCCTTCCACATTTACCAAGTATATATATGCATTAATTTAATAAGAGATATTGTGATATCCCATGACACTACTGCAGGATGCTGCTAACGTGACACTACGATCAGAGACCCTTTGACGAAACTATGTGCGATACATTAAATGCAAACGGTGATGTAAAATAACCGTCAAAAAAGATGCAAAACGTTTGCGATGAAGGATACATCAAACATGGTTCATACTTTAGTTGCGTGTGCGATGAGGGGCATATAGTTCAGTTCAATGAACTATTTGCAATGAGGCAAAACAAAAGAAACGCACAGCAAGATGAAGGCATGTGTGATATACGACATACAGTTCACTCGGATAAACTATTTGTGATGAGGCGGAACAACATAAACGGGCAGCCAGATGAAGGTGTGTGTGATATACGGCATATAGTTCACTCAGATGAACTGTTTGCATTGAGCCAAGAGAACAGAAACGGTTCAACTTAACAAGATGTGTGTGATACACGGCAAACAGGTCTGTAATCGAAAATGTGTTGGAAGACCGATAACAATAGAGACACACAACTGTAGGATGCTGCTAATGCGACACTACAATCAGAGACCCTTTGGTGAAAGTATGTGTGATGCATTAATCGTAAACGTGATGTAAAAAACCGTCAAAAAAGATGCAAAACTTTTGTGATTGCCGAGCCATCAAACACGGTTCCGATTTTAGTTGTGTGTGCGACGCAGGGCATACGGTTTAGTTCAATTAAATGTTTGCGATGTGAAAGAAGAATAGAAACGGGCAGCCAGATGAAGGCATGTGCGATATACGGCATACAGTTCACTCAGATTAACTATATGTGATGAGGCGGAAAAACAGAAATGCGCAGCTAGATAAAGGTGTGTGTGATTGAGGGAATACGCTTCAGAAGGAGTAACTTTGTGATTAGGCAATAGAACAGCAATGGTCAGCAAGATCAATGTGTCTGCGATTGATGGCATACACTTCACATGGATGAACTGTTTGTGATTAGCCACAACAAACAGAAACAGTTAGAAAGATCAATTTGTGTGCACTAGACATGCACATGTTCTAATTAAAAGAAGCATGCATGATGGTAATAACGAGAGTGGACGGTTGTTGGACGTGTGCAGATACTGCCTATTGCGGTGCACCCTACGGTGCAAACGCCATGTATGCGGTCGAGAAAGCGTGGCCACGTTACACCATCCAGGAATAGTGCCGCACATAGAAATTATAGAACCGTCAATAAATTTTGAGCCTGTGTCCTGTCACATTGCAAATTACTACCATGATTTAAATTCAAACCTGTTCACACCGATCAAAACATAAACGATTTTCCACTCCTCCCGTGCCATGGCGGCCTGGGAATATGTCTCGTGGGTAGGCGAGGACTCTTACAGATGCATGTATGCGATCGTCCATAGCTAGATGGATCAGATCTCCGGCTGGGCAAGGTTGCAGGACGACATGAAGGCCTCATTTGAACAGGCTTCCGGTGTTATCCGGCAACTAAGGGAGGCAATGAGAAGCTCCGGGCTGAGCACGACCTGCTGAGGGCGAAGATCATCGGAAGTGCGAAGCAATAGGAGGAGATCATTGCCTTGTTGAATAGGACCGGTGTCATCGTCAAGAAACTTATGGACGACAATGACATGCTCCGCATCGAGCGCCAAATGCTGGTGGAGGAATCCATGGATGCTCTCAAGCAGCGTCTTGAGGACACGAAAGAGCTCATCGCCGCTCGTCGCAGAGACTAGTTCCTGCGGCCTGCTGCAACACATCAATAATGTCGAGATTAGCGAGCCAGATCGTTATCTTCCTTCTTCTTTTACCCTTGTGTATTTCGGGCGTTGCCCCATGTGGCTTTTTTAATTATCTTCCTGGATATGCGAGACAATTACTATCGACTATCATTGTCCTTATATTCATTAGTCTTGCTGTAAGTCATAGTCGATGCTATATAGGTCCGTAGGATCTTACATCAAGATCCGTGCAAAAGTTTCTTTTCATATTTTCTTTTTCTCTCTTAAATCTCAGTTAGGTGAGACATAGCCACGCCATGAAACAGGGGCTCGAGCGCCATTAATGGAGACGTTGGGAGGGAGGTGCACGGCGGATAGAGGTCAAAGGGCTCTCCTCTTGATGAGCACGCGCAGGGGTCTGATCGCACACCTTCCTTACTCAAGTAGCTACCCCGCACGGTACCTCCTAGACAATAAAAAAGGGGACGCGTGGCGGCATGTAATTGGTAAGTAGAATGCCCACGGTTTCAATAATACTTGTGTTTCCGACTTGTAACATGACATCACTTGTTCCAAAATGACTTTGTTGATTGTTAATGTGTGCGCCTTCACAAATCGGACAGAAAAATTACCACCGCATGTTGGTGCCATGTCATGACACCATGCCAAGTTTCATGATCTTCAAGCGAGTTTTGGATTGACGAGAATTTTAAAACCAAGTTTCTCAATGTTTCCTGCCAAGCCAAGATGCCCAGAAGTTTGAATTCCATTCCCACTTCTTCGACCTATAAGTTCACCCAAGTACACATAAATGATTTTCCAACTAACTTTTGCGCACTGGAGCATGCACTTGTACTTGAAATTTGAAATATGTGCATTCAATGCATGGAAAATCAATTAATGTATAAAAAGGCCAAACGAACCCTGAATAAATCCAACATTTAGCACGAAACTCCTATTTGGTCTAAGCTAGCTGTGTAAAAAAACCAAGGTGGGAGAAGGCAGTATATGTTGTTTCGCACACGGAGGAGACACATTCCCTCTTGGAACCATGACCCTTTTTGAGAGAAGCTCTGGTTTGCAAGAACCTTATACCAAAGCTTATCCCAATTCGGCCAAAAAAATTATCATAGCATGTTGGTGCCATGTCATGACACCATGCCAAGTTTCATGATTTTCAGGCGTGTTTTGCATTTACAGGAATTAAAAAACCAAGTTTCTCGATATTTCCAGCCGAGGCACGATGCCTAGATGTTTGAATTCCATTCCCATTTCTTGCATGCGACCTACAAATTCACCCAAGGACATAGATGTGATTTTTCAAGCAACTTTGGTGCACTGGAGCATGTGCTTGTAGTTCAAATTTGAATTATGCACATTACATGTCTAGAAAATCAATTAATGTATAAAAAAGGCCATACGAACCCGGAATAATTCCAAAATTTAGCACGATACTTCTATTTAGTCTAATCTACCCGTGTAAGAAAATTAAGGCGAGAGAAGGCACTGTATGTTGTTTCCCACACGGAGGTGACACATTCCCTCTCGGACCACGAGCCTTCATGAGAGAAGCTCAAGTTTGCAAGAAGCTTACACCGAAGCTTGTCCCAATTCAGCCAATAAAATTTACCACATCATGTTTGTCGGTGCAACAGACCCGGGGCCTATTGACCTGATTGTGCACAGGCACAAGATCAAGATTGAAGCACCAGAGCAAGCAACCAAGAGACTCAGAGAACCAGTTAACAGATCAGAAGGAACCAAGACTGAGGCAGAAGAGGCAGATATCGTCATGGAAGGGGCCTCCCTTGCCAGGCAGGCGAGCCCGGCAAGGGGCAAGGCCACCCCCATAAGAAGAAGACCAAGGCGTCCAGGCAGGGCCAGCCTGAACTCGCGGGGAGCAGATCACCCCACCGACTGCTCCACCATGACCCATGTTGTGGATCAGTGCAGTGTCAAGACACAGGATTATTAAGTGGCAGCCATTCGCCACATGGCAGCCACTTCCTACCAAGTGAACCCAAAAATGACACCCGTCCAGTGACATGTCAAGAAAGCAGGCATGCAGCTGCCAGATTAGCCCGGCAAGCCTTGCCGGGCCACCAATGACAAGACACTAAGCGGGACATTAAATGCATGATGTCAGCTTGCAGAGTTAGGTATGATAGCACTGTTTGCTATCATATCAGTGTCTAATGGCCAATTTGCCACTGGGGTAGCCCCTTGATCTATAAAAGGAGGCCCATGGCAATGATTCGAGAGGTTGGAAGCTTAGACAACTCACACAACCGTATGCGCGTGGTCACCGCTGCCCCGAAGCACCCATGCCGGCTAAGTGTACTACGCACCACCACCACCATTTCCCAATCAATCCACCAAAGCTGGAGTAGGGTTTCACGCCTCATGGTGGCCCAAACCTCGGTTAAACTGCATGTGTGATCCCTGTTGTGCTGCCTTGCATTGGTCTGATCTTTGTGCAACACGACTCCCCCCTGCCACACTAGCAAGGGGCCGTCCTGGTCCCATAGGTGGCCTTGGTTTCCCGTGACATCTTTGGCGCGCCAGGTAGGGGGATCGCTTGCACGAACCTGGAGATGTAAGAATTACGTCATCTTCATCACCATCTACAGGATCGACGACACCATTCTCAGCGTTCTAGATATGGGGTACCAAGACTTGCCTGCCTGTGGCCAACGGCATGGCTCCATGGATGGCCTGGTACGGCCTAGCTTCAGCATCAACAACTCAAGACCCTCATGAGGGGCCAAGCCTCGTGAGGCGGACGACATCAAGACCACCCAAGGGGTCGGCCCTCCTCAGGCTAGCTCCCGAGGAGCAGAGATTTCTATGCAAGGCAAACCTCGCGAGGTTCAGCTAACGTGAGCCATGACAACCAAGGCCAGGCGGGCGCCAGCGGGCGCAGAGTACCAGTTTTCTCTTCGGTGCAAAGGACGCAGGCAGCAGGCACAGAGTCCCGAGGAATCAACCAAAGGTTTCCGTTTTGGTGCAACAAGACCAAAACCACCAGGACGGCCGGACGGAGGTCACCACCGAGCCCACCGCAGCGTCACGACTAGAGGCTTTTGCAGGCGAAGACCACTTTTGTCAGGATAGGATGTACTTGCTGTCTCCCTTCAAATTTGGCCATTGTGGGATCCCTTCCCGCCTACATTTGGGAAGAGGACCAAATCCGCTATAAATAGGACCTAGCCACCACCATAGGAGGGGGATCAGAGCCATTCCACCCTCACCACCTCACCTGCTCACTTGAGCTCGAGAACACGCCTCCTGAGACTGTTCTCCACTGTACTAGTTCTTCCTCAGCCCCTCGAGGCAAATCCTCCACAAAGGAGGATTAGGGTTTTACACCGCAAGGTGGCCCAAACCTGGGTAAACTGGTGTGTCTTCCTTTCCCTTCAAGTTCGTCGCGCTAGTGATGCGGAGCATCCCACGTTCATCCCCATGTACACTTCGACTACTCTCCAAGCCCCAAGAGGACATATGACGAGACCTCGAACATACGCCATTGGACACAAGGTGAATTCACTCCTCTTCGAACCGTCACTTTCCACATGTGAGACATGGCTACTACCTCATGCATGAACCTTGCATACACTCAGGTACAACCAAGATGACCATGGAGAATCCAAGGACCAAGGCCAAGCATGGAAGAGGAGAAGGAATAAGAAGAATGGACCAAGACTGGACTTGCCCTGATCATCCGGACACCCAGCCGAACGATCCGGACCGAGCCCGGACGATCCGGACGACCACCCGGACGATCCGGCTAACGCGCCCGAAGACACCCGAAGCTGCTCGACGAACCCGGATCATCCGGACGGTCACCCGGATCATCCGGACCCCCGACACCCGGATCATCCGGGCCACCATCCGGATCATCCGGACCCCGCCTATGTGCGCGACTTGGGCCGAGCCCATGTACCCCTTCGCCCCCTAGCCTATATATAGGACTCCTCCTCCTCACTTTGGGACTTAGCATTGGATTAGCTCATATTTGTGTGAGAGCCTTTGCTCATCCACTTGGTTACTTCTCCTCGGAGCTCACGACCTCTTCGGAGAAGATCCCCCAAGCGGGTTCAAGACCCCTTCTAGGGAAGAACATCAAGGCCTCCTCTCGGAGAAGAACGGTTCCTTTGTATCCTTACCTTTGTTGACTTTGGATCCCGTGTATCTCTTATGTGTGTGGTGATCTAGCACTTGTGTGATCGATTCCTTGTTGGTTGAGTGATTCTCTCTCGTTTTCCCCGTGTTTTCCCTTTGTGCTTCCGCTTCGTGATTCCCCGTAGGATCCACTCCAAACGTGAAAGATCGACGCTATAGGGTTCCACCCTACATCATATGGTATCATGAGCCACGTTGATCACGTTTTTGGAGCCCCTACCCTTCGTTTTCTAGCTTGATTTTGTTGATTTCGTCCTAAATCCGAAAATCCCCACCAAAAAATAGCCCCAAATTTTTTTGTGATTTGTTGGTTTGATGATGTTTTGTTGATTTTGATTCGTGGATTTGCTTGGTTTCAAGTGGATCTAGCATCTCCCCAAGTTTCCCCACTTTCCATCCACGAAGTCCCTCAAATTTTGCCCCGAAAATCATCCATTTCCGCTCAAAAATTCATCCCCGAGAGGAAATCCCGAGCAGTTGGACCTGCCCGGATCATCCGGACCGTCTCCCGGATCATCCGGACACCTCCCGGATCAGCTGGACTCTCTCCCGGACGTCCGGATACCCCACGCACCCAGAAGACAGAACCGGAGCTGACGAACCCGGATCATCCGGATGTACACCCGGATCATCCGGATGTACACCCGGATCATCCGGACCTAGCCCGGATCATCTGGACCTCCTCCCGGATGTCCGGTTAACCCTGACACTGACTCGGCTGAAATTTTGTTTTGGTCATAACTAATTCATCCGGAGTCCGATTTTGACGTTCTTTAGCTCGTTTTGAAGCTATTAACATTCCCCATCCCACAAAAATATAACCAACATCATTTTACTCCATCAAATTTTCGCAATTTTGGCATCTTTGCCTAGGGCTTCCATCACATCATCCGCATTACCACCACCACTTCCGCAACCTAACCCATTTTGTTCCCTCATAGAATTAGTGGTTGTTTGAGTTGTGATTTGAGTCTCCTAAGGTGTTTAGGCTACTTAGGGACAATTGCTTCTTCATCAACCACCACCACCACTTCCGCATAACCTTGCCCACCATACAATTCCACCCCAACTTAACCCAATTTTGTTTGAGTTGTGGCTTGTGTCTCCTAAGGTGTTTCGGCTACTTAGGGACGGCAACTTCAACTCCGACTCATGTATAACCCATCATTCCACTTCCGCATTGCCTAGTGCAACACCACCACCGCTTTCCGCTACCACCATTTGACATTTGTCAATTGAGATTTTGAGTTTGCGGTTTTTCCGTTTCCTAAGGTGTTTCGGCTATTTAGGGACGAGTCTCCATCATCTTGGTATCTACACCAAGAACACCGCCACTCATCATCACAAGGACGGTAACCTCGACGACACCATTGTATATTCCCTTGCAATTGCATTATTAACCCCTAGCCCATTTTGCGTTATTTGCCTATCGAGACTAGCCATTTGAGTATTGCCGGCAACGTTACTTGTGCACATTCGTGATCATACTTCCCATAGCATACATATCATATCATCGTGGTGCATATATTGCTATCATATCTTGTGTCACAAGTTTGTTCCCGCATATACACAATTGCTATCTTGCTTTATGCATTGTGCAAAAGTGGCCATAGAAAAAAAAGAGAAAGAAATAAAGCTTTTAAGGAAAGAAAAAGAGAGAGCAAAGAAGTTTGTAAGCAAGTGCCATAGCATCATACCAAATTGAATATAAGATTGTCATATCTGATCATCTTGGATCATCTTGAGAGAAACACCGGGAACCATACATACATAGCATACTTGGGATAGAAAGTTTATCCATTTTGCATCTTAAGGTTGTGCACAAGTGTCGTATCCGCCTATTGAGCAATCGTGCTAGCGTCTCTCTTGAGTTGTGCAACACGAGCGTTTTCCGTGGATTCCACATTTTGTACTCATCCCTTGGTTGCACGACCCCATTTATCTATCCATGTGTGTGTTTCCGTGTGCCATTCTTTGCTATTGGTCCATTTGTTTCACTTGCGAATTTGTGAATCTCTTTCAACATTATTGACTTTTGCTAACATTTTGCATTAAATTTTTGTGCCACTATCTTCACCAAGCTCCACCATAAGCTTTACTTGTGTAGGTGTGAGAACCGACAAGGATTCGTACCAATAGTGCTATTTCATTGTCCGCATTTGAGTGAACTTGATTCATTGTCAACATCGGTCAAGGTACATTGTTATAAGTTCTTCTCTTTCTCCCACTCATATTTGCTCGAGTCTTGTGATGGATAGGAAAGGCATTTCCTCTCCAGTCTACGACAACAACGACGGCGTGAACAACTACATCAACAAAGCGTCCATCTTCGATCTACAACGACAAATGCAAGGCGCACAATCAAGATTGCAAGAGCGCATTGAGAACATCTCCATCAACATTTTCCACTCCGAAGCAAGGAAAAGGGACTACATCGACAACAAGCTTGCCGCACAAAAGGAGGAGCAAGATGCGAGGATGGAAGAGATTCGGGCCTTGATCAAGTCTTCTTCCACTTCATCATCCTCAAGACGACGACGGTCAAGCCACAAGTCTTCGGAGCGCGAAAAAGATGCAAGTGCAAATCGTCCTCGTCCACATCTACATGGCAACCACCATCACGTTCGTGATCAACATCATCATGAAGGGCAAGTCACCTCCAAGCAACATGTGCACGACGACGACGAACGACATCTACTACGAGCTCAAGCATGTCAACGACATCATCATCATCATCAAGATGCTCCACAAGCGCAAGTGCACAAGTCCCAACAAGCCCTACTTCACGCCAAGTCCAAGCTTCAAGAGCACAAAAGAAGACCGCGAGATGACCACCACCAAGACGGCGCTACGGCTACATCAACCACTTCAGCATCTTTGCCAAGTGTTCTCAAGGCATCTTCGCCTTTGGACGTACGGCATCTTCGCCTACTTCCCACGAGTACGCCTACATCGACTTCATCAAGTCCAAGGCGACCACCTACGAGCGAGGGTGACACTTCCATCTTTGGAAGCCCCTCAAGGACGATGGCCGAGCATGGGAAACTCCCTTCGGTCATGGAGACGAGCTACGAGGTGCCACATCATATGGACCTCCAACACCAAGATGACTACAAGAAGGTCGAGCAAGGGCCATCCCCTTCGACCACGGCGATAGGAGTTGAGCATGGAGACATTTGCACCAACATCTCTCCGACACCCACATATGTCGAGATGCCCCAAGTGCCATGTGAGGAGAGCCACCACCCCATGAGTGAGATGAGTGACTCCACCATAAGTGACATTGAGAGCATTTCCTTTGAGAGGATGAGTGTGACCACCACTAGCCCCACACATGAGAGCATGCCACACATCCTATGTGAGGTTGTGCGCCATTTGAGTGACTCCACCAACCATATGAGTGAGAGCATCCTTGAGAGAGTGAGTGAGCCACAACACTTAGCGAGTGAGATAATTGACACAGCATGTGAGGCCACTTTGATTTCTAACGACTTAACCTCTACTCCTAGTGTGCTTTCTTCTTTGGTGCTAGGTCTCCTACATGATGACATGCCTATCCTCGACGAGTCCATCCCTCCAATGGACAATATGATGGCCATGGTGGACAATGATGCACCCTCCACATGGTTCCATAAAGATGAAGATGACAACGATATGATCTTCAACACCTCACCTACAACACATGAGCGAGCTTCCAATGGTAACATAGGTGATGGTGCTTCTCTTGTCCCACTAGTGGACGCTCTTGACAATGATTGCTCCCATGATGATGACCCACCTATTACCATGCTTCATGCTAGGGAGACTTCTTCATGCCTTGACTTACCTATTTATGATGAATATGATGATAAGCATGTTGAGTTGCCTAGTTGTGATGCTATGCTTCATAGGATATCATGTGAAAATTCTATTGGTCACTTCATGTTTGACAATCCATTGAACTTGTCATGCGCTATGAGTGAAATCTCCCATATTGCATCATTTCAATCTCAACATAGTAACTATGCATGCCCCATTAAAATAAATCCCATTTGCACCTATGGCATAGATGAAGAGATGATGGTCATTGGCTTTTGCTTCTCTTGTGATGATATTGCCATGATTCCTTTACATGATTTGCGCAATTCATCTACTATACCATGCCATGATCACATTGTCCCAAATATGCATTGTTTTGGATGTTGTCAATATTTTCCACGTGATGTTTCTACTCTTGCTCATGAGGAGACCCCCATAGTTTCCTCATACATATTAGGACATCTTGATGCATTCCATACTTTGCATGATTCCCATAATTGCGTGCACCATATGCGTTCCATGAATAACAATGCTCTAGATATTGCTCGTGATGCATTACATCGTTTGAGTCTCCATTATGCCATACATAATAACAAACCTATCATGATGGATGACATGTTTCTATATCACGCATCTCATTTATTTGAGCGTTTGATATTTTGTGCTAACAAACACACGCATGTGCGCATCATGATGGATGATGTGTACATCTACCACGCACACACAATTTTTCCTTTGTCTTTGTTTTGTGTAGGTACTCATGTATACTCATCAACCTCTCAATCCCAAGAGTTGACGAAACAAGCTCTTGAGAGCAACGATGACTTGGGATCCCGTGGACTATCCTTACCACTGTTCCATTCGCGCAAGGACTATGCGCATCTCTTCTACTTGGCTCTCACACGGCTATGGGCTATTTACCACTCGTCACCTTATGCCCATACTATTTTTTTGACTTTGCATGTTATGCTTGCCTCTATGCCTTTGCCATGAAATTGTGACCCTTGCTTGCATCTACCCATGATTCACCATTATGCTACTTCTATGTGTATTTCCATGCTTGGTGGAGATCCTTGTTGCTTTTGCCATGATCATCATGTGCCCCATGCTATTGATGCTTGTTGTGTTGGGAGAGTCATGATGCCCCATTGTTATTTACATATGGTCTCTCGCCAATACATTGATGACATTTTACTCATATCTTGCTTTCATGCTTGTGCTATGACATGTGAAATATTCATGCCCACTATTTGCACACATGACATGCTTGCCATGATTCCTTCTAGTATGTTGCATCTTCGCACTACTAGCTTGCTTGGCTTGATCGCTATGATTGCTTGCTATGTTGCATCACCCATGTTCCACTATTACTTGCTTTCTTGGGTTGATGACATGTATGCTCATGCCTCTCACATGATATATATTGATCATTGTCTCTTGTGTCCATTAGTTGCCTCTCTCATATCCACTTGTATTGAGTGCAACCATACTATGCTTGTTGATCTTGGAGACTTTGACACCTTAATTGTGATGCATGCTTGTTTGATTGAGCCTATTGCACTTGGTTGTTCTTGCATCATATGCCTCCATACTATGACACGCTCCCTTGTACTTTCTTATGATGAGCACGATGCATACACTTGTTGGGTATCTTACCACTCGAATGATAGGTTTTGCATTTCCGCTACCCTCATTTGTTTTTCCGAGTGTTTGCCATGTTCTTTCATTTTGGAGGTTTCACAAGGCGATGTCGTTATGCGACAACTTGGTCATGCGAAGGCATACACGATGTGCAACACCAACATTTGCGAGAATCTACTAAAGGTGAACTCCTTCCCTTTGAGCCATCCTCAAGTTTGCATATTGGATGGGTCACTCTTTCATTGTTGTTTCCTTCTTGTTGTCTACATGATACATCTCGCGACCGGAGGAGCGACATTGGAGATTGGCTACATGGACCTTCACATTGATGAGCGCTCGCACTTATGGGATGCACCTTCGGAATTCCACTCATGCCTCGACATCGAGCTTTGGTACACCAACACCTCCATATTTGTTGATTGTGCTCATGCATGTCATGCTCGATGGACATATCATACTCACTGCAAGTTTGCACCCTATGCATGGATTGACTCACATTATGATTGCCTTGTTGCATCTTGTATTACCATGTCATCCATGATATATGAGCTTGTTCACTTCCTTAGCAAATTTGTTGTGATCTTCCTTGATGGCATATTCATACATCATGATCATATTGCCCACCATCAATTGCATGATACCATATACATATTGAGCATCCATTGCCATGTTCATGCTTTTGATGGACGATCCCATTATGACATCATTTTGCACAATGGTAGAATTTGTCGCTTGGTGCACCATGCTAATTATCCCATGAATGCTTTATATCTCATTCTACTTCTTTTCGATAAGCATCTTGTGTCTTGCCATGCACTATCCCTTCGCACGGACTCACGCTTAATTGATGGACACTTTGTGTGCGCTAACCATTGTATTTCCAAGTGTACTTTGTGTTTGATCATTTTGCATGTACCACATACCGGAGACACCTTGGAGTACTTGGATTGCGCAAGGCCTCCACCTACGTCCCACTACAAGTCCGTCCATGACACCTGTTTCCATAGTGATGAGGATCACGATCCGAGGTCGGATCTTTCCCAAGGGGGGGGGGGGATATGATGCGGAGCATCCCACGTTCATCCCCATGTACACTCCGACTACTCTCCAAGCCCCAAGAGGACATATGACGAGACCTCGAACATACGCCATTGGACACAAGGTGAATTCACTCCTCATCGAACCGTCACTTTCCACATGTGAGACATGGCTACTACGTCATGCATGGACCTTACATACACTCAGGTACAACCAAGATGACCATGGAGAATCCAAGGACCAAGGCCAAGCATGGAAGAGGAGAAGGAAGAAGAAGAATGGAGCAAGACTGGACTTGCCCGGATCATCCGAACACCCAGCCGGACGATCCGGACCGAGCCCTGACAATCCGGACGACCACCCGGACGATCCGGCTAACGCGCCCGAAGACACCCGAAGCTGCTCGACGAAGCCGGATCATCCGGACGGTCACCTGGATCATCCGGAACCCCGACACCCGGATCATCCGAGCCACCATCCGGATCATCCGGACCCCGCCTATGTGCGCGACTTGGGCTGAGCCCATGTACCCCTTCGCCCCCTAGCCTATATATAGGACTCCTCCTCCTCCTCACTTTGGGACTTAGCATTGGATTAGCTCATATTTGTGTGAGAGCCTTTGCTCATCCACTTGGTTACTTCTCCTCGGAGCTCACGACCTCTTCGGAGAAGATCCCCGAGCGGATTCAAGACCCCTTCTAGGGAAGAACATCAAGGCCTCCTCCCGGAGAAGAACGGTTCCTTTGTGTCCTTACCTTTGTTGACTTTGGATCCCGTGTATCTCTTATGTGTGTGGTGATCTAGCACTTGTGTGATCGATTCCTTGTTGGTTGAGTGATTCTCTCTCGTTTTCCCCGTGTTTTCCCTTTGTGCTTCCGCGTGTTCTTCATGATTCCCCGTAGGATCCACTCCAAACGTGAAAGATCGACGCTATAGGGTTCCACCCTACATCAGCTAGGCTGTGAGGTTTTCGAGTTGGCAAGCTAGATAGGTTGAGATCTCCGCATGCACCGCAGAGTTCGAACCTCTCAAGGGTTTGCGGAACCCGAAATCTGACATTTGGCACGCCAGGTAGGAGTGCGTCGGAGATCCGCTGCTTCGTCCGCCACATCCCGTTGTCGGCTCCAATGGCAGGCGCTCCTCCATTGACTAGGCCGTCGCACACCTTTGGGGGAGCCATAGGCCTCCATGCTTTCACCCCCGCCTTGCGGCGGGTGCAGTGGCCACCCAAGTTCAGGCCAGAGATGCCGCACTGCTATGACGGTGCAGTGGATCCAGCTGGCTTCCTCTAGGCATACGAGGAAGTAGTTTGGGCAGCAGGCGGGGATGACAATGTGATGGCCAATTTTGGCCCCCCATGGCCCTTGTCGGTGTGCCACGCGCCTGGATGCTCAGCATGTCAGAGTCTTCTGTGGCCTCCTGGGAAGAGTTGCACGGCCTCTTCATCGCACACTTCACGGCACCGGCGCCTCCCGCCGTCGCAGCTCTCCTGGGTGGCTTGCAGGCGCCACCCTCCGACCGCCACATTAAGCAGTTCTACCGTCAGGTAAGTGATGCCCAAGTGCAGTCGGGGGCTCCCACGGGCTGGGCAGCGCCCAAGGCCGACCCCACCTTCTACCACGGCGGGAGTAGGCGCGCTCTCGGTGCTCTGCACCACCAGCATCTGCAACATGGTGGTCACCAAGACCCTCATCGTTGGCGGAGCCAGCCTAAACATGCTCTCCGTGGAGGCATTCGGCTCCGGCTCTACCCCACCAAGCGTTTCTCCAGGGTCGGCAATGGTTCTACCAGCCCCCTGGGGCAAATCCACCTCCCCTTCACTTTCTGGACCCGCAACAAGTACTGCACCAAGCTCATACAACTCCATCCTTGGGTACCCATCCCTGGCCAAGTTCCTGGCAGCAACTCATCCATCCTACAACCTCATGAAGATGCCAGGTAGCAGCATTGTCCTCACGATGGCAAGGGACATCAAGGACACACTGGAGGCCCTTAAGCTCGCCTTCAGGACTGCGGCATCCGTGCAGTCGAGCGAGAAAGGGGGCCCTGAGCCTCTGGGGGCAGCGCCAGCCAAGAAGAAGAAGTTGTTTCCCAAGACTGAGCCGAGACGAAGCAAATGCTAGTTGATGATGATGGGGCGTTGTCGGTGGGAAACAACACCTATGGGATCCCTGGAATCCCTTCTATGGTGGCAGGGTGCGGGGATCATGAGTAGAGCAGGACTAGCAGACAAAACAGAGGGATTTACCCAGGTTCGGGCCGCAAAGATGCGAAAAACCTACGATCCTGCTTTGGTGGATGTACTGGTGTTCTTGAGCTCTCGAACTAGCTCTAGGTGCTACGAGGTTCGGAAAAGCCGAATCCTTTATCCGTGTGCCATGGGCCTCCTTTTATAGACGAAAGGGGCTGCCACAGTGGCACACAGGAGGTGGAAACTGCTACATCATTGTGAGCTTATCGCTCGTATTACAGGACAAGACGCATTTAATGCGAGGCTTAGGTGTCCCTTCGCTTTATCGGGGACGGGGGCGAGGCTCGTCCCGTCCGTCGCCGCTCCTCTTCGCTTCGACACGCGCCCTGGCCAGCGATGCATGCGGTGCCATGTAGGCAGGCAGGCAGCTGAGGTGGCACGGTGGTGGAGCCCCCACGAAGAGCTGCATGTTGCCACGGCGGTGAAGACTTGGCTGGCTCGGGCCTGGCAGTGGCCTTGCCGGTGCGCTTGGCGAGGGTCTTGCCGGGTGGCCCGGCAGGGGTCTTGCCGTGGCGCGCTGGCTCCCCCTGCAAGGATGTTGCCGGGGGTCTTGTGGGTTCCTTCTGTGAGGATAGTTGCCTTCCTATCCACTTTTGATCTTGAGCATTTTAGGTCTTCACAAAGATCTGCATGCCACCACGGAGGTGCCTCCCGAGCCCTGTCCCAATGCTTTTGTCGAGCGCTGGTGGGCTCAAGGGTGGCTCACTTCGGTTGGCGTGGGTGAGCTGCCCCGGCAAGGGTCTTGCCGGGCTGCTGAGTCTGCCCCAGCAAGGTTCCTTGCCGGGGGAACCTGCTACGCCTATCTGATCTTTATGGCCTTTGTCCTTGTTGTTGGTTCGATTGTCCTTGTGGCTTCAACTTTCCTCCAGCTCCCCTTTCCTAACATGTTATGCGTGGCCGTGGTGGGACGCACAAGTAAAGGGGTCAAAAGCAGAGCCCCTACTTTTGTACACCGACAATAGCCCCCGGGCGTGGGCCACACATAAGCGCAGCACGTTGTTGGGCCAAGCCCAGATCGGTGAGCGGGCAGTTGGGGCGGATTTTTACCGCGGCCACTGTTCCGTCCGCTGCGCTTCCCCACAACCCGCGTTGAACGCGCGACGTGGGGGTCGTGCGCGTGCATGACATGGGAGGCATGCGTGGGACAGCGCTCGCACGCATGTGTCACATCGCAGTTAATGGGAAAGGAGGCGGCCCGCGCCTTCCGCATAAAAATTAATAACCGCGGGCGCGCTGCTCACTTTGCCCCTTCCCTGCGTCTTCCTCCAATCTCAGAACCGCCGCCCCCTTCTTCTTGAGCCTCTCTGCTTTTGCCCATCGCCGCTGTGCTTCCGCCATCCTCTGCCTTTTTGCTTCCCGCAGCTGCCATGGCACCGAAGTCCACCAAGAGCAAGGGAGCGGCGAAGGATGCCGGCATGTCGGAGCAGCCGGAGAGCGAGCTGGTGGCGCGGAGGGCGCAGTCCGCCTACTTCCCCTCGACGGTCGGCGTGCCCGAGCTGCGGGAGATGTACAAGTGTTTGTGGGGCGTGAAGACAGGGGGAGAGAAGACGGGGCATCCGGCCATGACCGTCGTCCCTGCCAGCGTCGGGCCCTCCCCGCATCGGTACCCCTTCTTCGTTGATTATTTCTCCTGCGGGCTCTGCCCCCCTTTCTCTGATTTCTTCAAGGACATCATGCACACCTATGGCTTCTGCCTCTTGGATTTTACTTCGAATGTCGTGGCATGCATGGCCTTCTTCGCCCATCTCTGCAAGGGGTTCGTCGGGGTGTATCCCAGCATGGCGCTCTTCCGCCATTATTTCTCCCCTCGGATCCATAAAGAGGGTGCCATTGCCGGCTGCGTCGCCTGGATCCCGAGGGCCAAGGGGGAGTACCCGGATGGCGCCCCGAAGGAGAGGTGGGAAGAATGGCGGGGCCGGTGGTGCTGGATTGAGGAGAAGGACCCGCCAGCGTTCTGCGAGGTTCACCAGAAGCCGCTGGTCCGTGGCGCTGATTGGGGCGATGTCGACGCCAACGACGCGAAGCTCATGGTCGCCACCACCAGGATTCTTTGGCTCACGCAGGCCGGGCTCACCCTCGAGATGATCTGGACGGACTTCATCCGCCGCCGGATTGCTCCTCTACACAAAAAGGGGAGGCCAGCCTGGCTCTTCGTGAACACCGCCGACATCATGAGGCTGCGCTCCGGCCTTGACAACAACCTGACAGTGCTGTAGTAGGCCCATCTTTGCCAGCATATCTTATAGCTTGAGGTCGACGGCTTGGACGAGGTCGAGCGGCCCAGCAAGCTTGCCAGGGCCGCCGCAAAGGCCAGCAAGGTCGACAAGGAGCCTGTTTTCAAGTTGCCGGCGGGGGTGGTCCCGCCGAGCAACAACTCTCGCCGGAACGAGTTCATCACCATGATGCCGCTCTTCAACGCACATGGCCTTGACCCGAACTGGGTTGAGCCGGACGGGCTCGTGGTGTAGGAGTTCTTCGACACTCTGCATGAGATATACATCACCGACGAGCCGCAGCTCATCCCGGACACCTCCCCGGCGGAGCTAGACTATATCGCCGCCAGGGTGGAGGAGGCAAGACTTGCCGAGGAGGAGGCAAAGCTCCTCAAAGAGGCCGGCAACGCCAGCGGCATGGTGGACAAGGCCGCGGCGGAGGCGGAGGAGGGATAGCTCGCCCGGTGGGCAGCCGCTGCTGGGGAGGCCAGCGGCGCCGACACCGGGGCTCCCCTCGTCGAAGACACCGCCGACGGGTCATCGGAGGAGGAGGGTGAGGAGGAGAGGACTGCGGCTACCGATCCCCCGATCACTGGAAAAAGGCGGGTCCTACGGCGGGCCTCCTCTGGCGAGCCGGTTCGCCTTGACCGGGCCGTGCAGTTGCAGCAAGCCCAGGAAGCGCCCGTGCGCCAGACAAGGGCGGTGGCCACGAAGAAAATGGCGAAAGCCGTGGCGTCGAAGACGAGGACATCTGCTTCGTCATCGTCCAAGCGCGCTCGGATGCCATTGCCCCCCCCCCCGCCCCCCTCATCGGCAAACATTGGCACAGGGAGTGGGCATGATTTGTTTGACTTCGGGCCTCTCTGCCCGAAGAGATAGCTCGGACCTCTCATCCCGGAGCGGAAGAGGAAAGCAACGGAGGAGGAGGAGGAAGATAACGAAGAGTAAGCGCATGTCTTTCTCCCCAATTCCTTAAACTTTCCCCCAATGGCGTTGCTTACCTGTCTTCACCTTGCAGGGATGTGGAGACACTGGCCCAGAGGGTCAAGAGGACCAGGATTTCGGCGAGTGGCCAGCCCCCGACAGGCACCTCCAGTACGCCACTGGTGGTGTCAAGCAGCCCGGACAGCAGCCCCCAGCGTAAGTACACCAGCCGCCCTCTATCAACGTGTGTCATGGTCGATGCTTCAGACTTAACCGTGCCGTGGATGCAGGAGAGAACCAGCACCAAAGGGAGCCATAGAGGGCTTCTGCGATCGTGCCGCCCCCATCGACTACACCGCCCCAAGGGGCGTCCCCGGCAAGGACACCAAGCACTGAGGCAATGCACACGGAGGAGGGGGAGGAGAACGCAGGCACTGGCGGCTTTGCCTCGATGCCAGACCTTGGCGGAGAAGGGGCTTCCGCCTCTCGGCCCGGCCCGGGTAAGCTACTCGCTCTTCTCTTCTGCTTGCATTCTCCTTTTCCTCTTTTCCTCATTGGCTTTAGATATTGGCTTCGCCCCGTCTTTTTCTTGGCGTTCAGAACCCTCCTCGGAGGAGGTCGACACCACCATCAAGGACGTCGCCGCGGAGGCTGCGGTGGAGGCGGAGAAGGTCGCTGCCGAGGAGGGCGCCAGGGGCGCCGCCGAGGATGCCGCCAAGGGGACACCGAAGAGCCCGGCAAGGGGCCTATCGGTGACGCCGGCAAGGCCACTGCCGAGGAGGTGGCTTTCGATGACCTGCCCTCCTCCTCCACTGCCTCTGGCTCTGGCAGGTACCTGAGGGTCAGCGACGACCTCTTCGTCCATCTCCTTGCAGCGTCGAGCACCAGGGCTCCTTTGGAGGGAGAGGTGTTTGATGAGGAGGCGCTTGCCACCACAGGGCTCGAGGTTGTTGATGAGCCGGGCGCTAGCGGCGCCGACTCCCAGGAGGAGCAGCTGCTCCAAGCCATGGGCGCCAGCTTCTGGAAGCTCCAGGTGCTCCACCGCGGTCGCCTGGACAAGGCCAAGTCCAGGACGGCGGTGGTTGCGAAGATGGAGGAGGACTTTGGGGGGCGCGTCGCCGAGGCACAGGACTGGTTCCGCTAGGCTCAGGACGAGCTGGAGGCCGCCCAAGGTGAGCTGGCCAACCGTGAGGTCGAGCTCGCCCTGAAGCTGGCCGACATAGAGAAGGCCTAGGAGACGACGAAGAGGTTGACCGATGAAGCCGAAGCCGTCCGGTCCCAGCACGGGGCCGCCCTGAAGACCCAGGAGGAGGACCTTGCCGAGCGCGAGGAGAAGCTTGACGCCACGCTCCTCAGCAAGGACGAGGAGGTGGACAAGCTCATCCTGCAGCGGACCCGGGAGCTGGAGCAGAGGCATCAAGAGGCACTCAACGCCCTGGCTCAGGCCCATGCCGGCAAGGTGAAGGAGCTGGAGGAGCAAGCTCTAAAGATGGCCCAGGAGAAGCACACGCTCAACGGTGCTCTGACGGTGGCACAGGGCGAGGTCATCAGCAAGTCTGGAGAGCTCTTCGAGGCCAACATCTCCATCAAAGACCTCAAGCTGAAGCTGGGAGAGCTCGAGGACGCACTGTCGGGGGCCATGACCCGGGAGGGTATCCTGGCCAAGGAGCTGGAGACGGAGAAGCAGCTGCTGAAGAATGAGACCGCCAACCTTAATGACCAGAAGGTGGGCGAGAAGAGCTAGCTCGGGCGCCTTGCTGTCGTTGACAACTCTACCGCCGATTAGCTAGCCATCATGGGGATGCCGGAGATGGGGTACGCCCCAAAAGCGAGCCTGAGCCCCAACGCCGACCTGACCATATACTTCGAGAAGGTCGTCGGCGCCCTGAAGCGGCTTCACTCCAACCGGGCGGCCTCCCTGGCCGAGGAATCCCGGATACTCTACCGAGGGACCACGACCAGGGTTCTCACCAAGATTGCGCACTGGCACCTGGACCTCGACTTTGGAGCTGTGCTGAAGAGCTTGCCGGAGGGTACCAACATCGCGGCGCTCAATGAGCGTATCCAGCCCATCCTCAACCGCATCGACAAAATCAAGAGGGTGGAGGGCCAGCGCCGGGACTAGGCATCCCGTTCTCCATCGCCGCTGTAGGTTCACGACCAAGACAAAGCTATATATAGTTAGAACCATGACGACAATTTGTGTAATATAACTCTGTGATGCACCTGAAACTATGCATGTTATTTTCTATTCGATTTTCCTTTGTATGTCCACCCCACGTCAACTGGGTATGCCCGCCGGCACGTAAATCCAGGGCGGCGCTCTGAGGATGGATCCTCATTTGCCTGCCAGGTGTGCTTGTTGCCGGGAAAAGCACCTTACCTCCATTGGCGCGGCCGCTCGATCTGTCGAGCTTGACTTGAGTCAGAACCGAGAGCGTTGCAGATGGTGGAAGGCCACCCTGCCGCTCTTGACGCGGCCGCTCGAACTGTTGAGCGGACTCGAAACAGAACAAGGGCGTTGCCGATTGCAGGAGGGCCCCTCTACGTTCAGGCTTCCCATACATAGGCCAAACCGTCGAGGATAATAACCTTATATTTAAGGAGAAAAACTTAAAATTCAGCATAACTTAGCTCTCTCGACGCCGCCTTGGTGTCCCTTGGCCAATGAGCAGCGACGCCTTCTTGGCTGCCTTCTCCGTAGGAGCCGTGGCAATGAAGAACAACTAGGTCGACCGCTAGGCCAGATCCTCACGATTGGGCGCCCCCTACCTGGCGCGCCAAAGATGTCAGTGGGAATCCCTTCTATGGTCGCGGGGCGTGGGGATTGTGAGGAGAGCAGGACTAGCAGACAGCATAGAGGGATTTACCCAGGTTCGGGCCGCAAAGGTGCGTAAAACCCTACGATCCTGCTTTGGTGGATGTATTGGTGTTCTTGAGTTCTCGAACTAGCTCTAGGTGCTGCGAGGTTTCTTAAAAGCCGAATCCTTTCTCCGTGTGTCACGGTCCTCCTTTTATAGACGAAAGGGGCTGCCACAATGGCACACAGGAGGTGGAAAGTGCTACAACATTGCGAGCTTATCGCTCGTATTATAGGACAAGACGCATTTAATGCAAGACTTAGGTGTCCCTTCGCTTTATCGGGGATGGGGGCGAGGCCCATCCCATCCGTCGCCGCTCCTCTTCATTTCGACACGCGCCCTAGCCAGCGATGCATGCAGTGCCATGTAGGCAGGCAGGCAGCTGAGGTGGCGCGGTGGTGGAGCCCCCACGAAGAGCTGCATGTTGCCATGCAGGTGCCTGCCCAGCTGGCTGGGTCAGCAGCTGCATGCGAACGGCGGCGAAGACTTGGCTGGCTCAGGCCTGGCAGTGGCCCTGCCGGTGCGCTTGGTGAGGGTCTTGCTGGGTGGCCCGACAAGGGTCTTGTTGGGTGTCCCGGCAAGGATCTTGCCGGGGGTCTTGTGGGTTCCTTCGGGCAGGATAGTTTCCTTCCTATCCTCTTTTGATCTTGAGCATTTTATGTATTCAAAAAGATCTGCATGCCACCACGGAGGTGCCTCCTGAGCCCTGTCCCAACACTTTTGTCGAGCGCTGGTGGGCTCAAGGGTGGCTCACTTCGGTTGGCATGGGCGAGCTGCCCCGGCAAGGGTCTTGCCGGGGCTCCTGAGGCTGCCCCGGCACGGGTCCTTGCCGGGGGAACCTGCTATGCCCATCTGATCTTTGTGGCCTTGGTCCTTATTGTTGCTTCGATTGTCCTTGTGGCTTCGGCTTTCCTCCGGCTCCCCTTTCCTGCCATGTTATGTGTGGCCGTGGGAGGCTCTGACTGCCCGTGCACAAGTAAAGGGGTCAAAAGCAGAGCCCCTACTTTTGTACACCGACAGGCGTCAGGCGCCACCTTTACCATAGGAGCCGGCCTTCCCCAAGACCAAGAAAAAGCGTTGGTCAACTTCTTGCGCGCCAACAAGGAAGTGTTCGCATGGTAGCCCAAGGACCTGGTCGGGATCCCAAGGGGAATAATCGAGCACCACATGAGGGTGTGCCCAAATGTGCGCCCAGTGAAGCAGAAGGCCCAAAGAAAGTCCACCGAGAAGCAGGCGTTCATCGTCCAAGAAACCCGCGAGCTGCAGGATGTTGGTATCATCCGGGAAGTACGGTACCTAGAGTGGCTGGCGAACCCAATTATCGTCCCCGAGAAAGGGGGCAGGAGCGTATGTGCGTCGACTTCACCAACCTCAACAAGGCTTACCCTCAGGATCCCTTCCTACTCCGGCCCATCGACCAGATCGTCGACTCCACCGCCAAGTGTGACCTGCTGTGCTTTTTGGACGCCTTTTTGGGCTACCACCAGATCAAGATGGTTGTGCAAGATGTAGAGAAGCGGAGTTCTTGACCCCCTGCGGGGTGTACTACTAAACCTCCATGCCTTTTGGACTGCATAATGCTAGGGCTACCTTCCAGCGGCTAATTCACATTGCCCTGGGACGGCAGCTCGGGAGGAACGCTAAGGCTTAAGTTGATGACATAGTGGTGAACTCTCAGGAGGCGAAGACCTTGATTGAATATCTGAAGGAAACATTTGCCAGCCTGTGCAAGGTGGACCTGCGGCTCAATCCCGAGAATTTTGCATTAGTGGTCCCTTCTGGAAGTTGCTGCTTCCTAGTGTCACACATAGGAACCGAGGCCAACCCAGAGAAAGTCAAGGCCATAGAAGACATGAGCCCGCCACGGACACCCAAGGAGATGCAGAAGCTGGCGGGCTGCGTGACCTCGCTGGGGCGCTTCATCTCCAAACTGGGGGAACGCACCCTCCCATTCTTTGAGATGATGAAGAGGAAGGGGCCGTTTGAGTGGACCCCTGAAGCTGGCGCGGCCTTCCAAGACCTCAAGAGATACCTAACCAGCCCGCCGTTGATAGTGGCGCCGCGCCCTCTCGAGCCCTTGGTGCTCTATTTGGCCGCCACCCCTCACTCCGCCAGCACCGCTCTGGCGGCGCAAAGGGAAGAGCACCCGATCAAGGACCCTCAACAGGGCGCCTTGTCACCAAGCAAAGCACAGCAGCCTCAGGATGGCACTCCAGAGGCTTCAGCTGACCCGACAGCCAAGGTCCCTCCTGAGGCTCAAGCCAACCCTTCGGCCGGAGGGGCTCCTGAGGATAAGGCTCACGAGGCCGCGGCTGATGCAGTAGGTAATGAGACCCTTGAACGTCAGCACCCTCAAGAGACACATGACCTCGCCAATACCTCCCTCGTCGAGCACTATGTGTACTTCGTCAGCATGGTGCTACGGGAGGCATGACCATGCTACCCCATGCCCCAAAAGCTTTTGCTCGCACTCCTTGTCGCCTCCCGAAAAGCCGCACCACTACTTCCAGGGTCACCCCATCAAGGTCGTTTCAGCCTACCCAGTGGAGATGGTACTCCGGAGCTCTAATGCCGCCGGGAGGGTTGCAGAGTGGAATCGAGCTTCAGGCATTCCAGCTCGAGTTCAGCACCACCAGGGTCATCAAGGGCGCAGCCCTCATAGATTTTGTGGCAGAGTAGGCCGACGTCCTTGACCGTGGAGTATGCGAGGATCGCTCCCTCTTGCTCGGAGATGAGGTGATAGATGGGTGGATCATGTTTTTAGATGGTGCATTCGCACGACAGGGAACGGGGGCTAGAGCCATCCTCATCTCACCCGCCAAGGATATGCTCTACTACGCTGCACAAATCTGTTTCCAGCAGGGCGAAAAGGTCTCCAACAATATCGCAAAGTACAAAGGCCTACTCGCCGGCCTCAGAGCCACGGCGGCGCTGGGAGTGAAGCATCTCACCATCAGGGGCGATTCCCAGCTCCTCATCAACTTCTCCAACAAAGAGTACATCCCCAAGGAAGAGCACATGGAATCATACCTGGAACAGGTACGCAAAATGAAGAAACGGTTCTTGGGCTTGGAATTACAGCACATGCCACGAGGTGGGAACAAGGAGGCGGACGACATCGCCAAGAGGGCATCCCGGCGGCTACTTCAGGAGCCAGGGGTGTTTGAGGAACGCCTCTTCAAGCCATTGGCGGCTCCCCCCACTACGGCACCATCACCACCTCTAGAGGACCTACCCCAAGCACCAGCGACAGGCACCCCGGCCTGCCGCCCATCCTTAGGGATCCGCCTTCTCCTCACGCTCGAGAGTTAGGAGGGGTGCTGGACCGTGGAGTTCAAAATGTACCTTCTTCTGGGGACCTTGCCGGAGAAGGAAGAGGATGCCGAGCGCGTCGCTCGCTAGGCCTCCGCTTACTACATCCGGGATGGTGAGTTGTACCGCAAAAGGCCCAATGATGTTTCTTTGCGATGCATCTCCAGGGAGCAGGGGCTTGAGCTACTAGCCGACATACATGGTGGGGACTGCAGACACCACTCTTCATCATGCACCCTCGTGGGTAAGGCGTTCCACAGTGGGTTTTATTGGCCCACAACACTCAACGACGCCATAGAACTTGTGCACTCCTACGAAGCTTGCCAGTTCCACGACAAGCAGATCCACTAGTCCACACAAGGCCTCCAGACTATCCCGCTTACGTGGTCGTTCACGGTATGGGTGCTAGACATCTTAGGGCCATTCCCCCGAGCGCCAGGGGGCTACCGCTACCTCTACGTCACCATCGACAAGTTCACCAAGTGGGCGGAGGTGGAAGTCGTCCGCACCATCCCAGCCGGGTCAGCCGTCAAGTTCATCAAGGGCCTTGCGAGCCGGTTTGGGGTTCCTAACGGCATCATCACCGACAATCGCTCACACTTCACTAACAACATTTTCAAAACATACTGTGCTAACCTTGGAACACATATATGCTATACCTCAATGGCGCACCCCAGGAGCAACAGCCAAGCCGAGCACACCAACGCGGAAGTCTTGAGAGGCGTCAAAGCAAGGACCTTGAAGAAGAAGCTAGAGGCCTGCGGCTCAGGCTGGCTCGACGAGCTCTAGTCCGTTCTGTGGTCCATCCGCACCACTGCGACAAAGTCGACGGGCGAGACACAATTCTTCCTCGTCTACGTGCTGAAGCGGTTCTCCCACACTATGTCAAGCATCGCTCCACGTGGGTCCTGGCGTTTGACGAGGCATGCTAGGACGCCATGCGAGCGATGGATCTCATGTTGTGGGAGGAATGCCGCCGTCAACCCTCGCTCCGAGCGGCAAGGTACGAGCAGACACTGCGGCGGTACCACTGCCGAAGTGTCTGCCCCAGGATGCTCGAGGTGGGTGATCTCGTCATGAGGCGGGTGCTCTCTAGGGATGGGCTGCACAAGCTCTCTCACATGTGGGAGGGTCCGTGTCTCCACGCCTGGCGCCGCGCGCCTGGAGACACAGGACAGGATCCCCATCCAGAACACCTGGAACATGCAGCACATCCAGAAGTTCTACCAATGAAGCAAGGCTACGGTCTGTGAAGGTCTCTGCTCGTGACACTCTCACGTAATAATGAGTGGGGCTATACACGCCCCGGAGTCTCCCGAGTGATGCCCTGGGGCCTCATGGGGGCTTCCTCCCACGTCCTAGTGGCATCGCTTAGCTCCGCGTTGGTGAGAAGACTAGACTAGGTGCCGGACGCGGCAACTCATTTGCTTGCTTTCTGAAGCAGTTTCGCAATCTTTTAATGGAATTCGGAGTTTTCGCATTTTGGTTCGCCAAGTTGGATTTTCTATCCTCTCGTTTCGCTCATTCTTGGCCTGGGTCAGGAAAGGGTGGCAGTTGCCCATCGCTCTTCCTCGCGCGCCTCGCGGATGCGGGCTAGCAAGGTGTGTGCGCGCGGGACCACCCTCGCACAAGCACACCACGCTGAACCACATTGCCCTAGTGCTTCAGCTTTATCCTCGCGAGGAGCCCTCAATGAAGATCGTGGGCATCAACACCCTCTCATGTCCGTGCCCCTTGGGCAGCACGACGCGGTGCATTAAGCCACAGCTAAACCTATGGCAGGTGGTTCGCGCAAGGAAGAATGAGGTGCCCGTTAAGGTTTCTTTTTGTCGGTGTACTAAAGTATGGGTATCTTAGTATCCCGAACTTGTGCACGGGAAGTCGCAGCGCCCCGCGGCAAGGCTTGCCGAGTGGCCGCCAAGACCCTCCACGGCTACTTTGAAGACCATTCAAGAACTCAAACCAAGGCCCCGGCAAGAGGAGCTTGCCGGGAAGGCCAACCAAGGCCCCGGCAAGAGAAGCTGGCCGGGAAGAAGACAAGACCCCGGCAAGAGGAGCTTGCCGGGAAGGCCACTCAAGGCATTCCAAGAAAACTTGCCGCGACGCACCGTGCGCCCCGGCAAGGCCCGGTGAGCGACAAGCTCCCGAACACGACAAGACGACGACCGCGGCAAGGAGCTTGCCGCGGGAAACCCCCACTTCGCGCCCACGCTCCAGCACACCTGCCAATGTGTCGCTCTGGGACTCTTCCAAGCACACGTGGCAGGAGGCCGTGCAGCTAGGGGTGCAAGGTGGCAAGCAGGCGCTGACAAGATAACCATCGTGGCAAGCGGTGGCGTCCCTAGCGGTCCCTTTCGGTACTGTTTAGGGGACACAGACGAGCAATTAATGCCCTTGTCCCCTGCCGCCAGGGTTAGGTATGATAACACTGTACAGGTAGCTGTACCAACCACCACTCTTCCATTTTTGCCATTTCCCTCCATTGCCACCTGTGGGTAACCCCTTGAGCATATAAAAGGAGGCCCGTGTGCAACGTAGGGGCGGTTAGCGACTTAGGGGGTTAGCTGCTTAGGGCACCAACACTCTCAAGCAAGAACAATACAGAAACACAAAGCAGCAGTAGGAGTTTTATCTCTCCGGAGAGCTCCGAAGCTGGGTAAAATCCCTCGCGCGCTTCGCCTCGATCTGCTCTTCGTGCGCCCTCCGCCCCCTTGCCGAACCGAAAAGGGGCCCCGCCCCATAGGTGCTCGTTCCCCGCGACATCTCTGGCGCGCCAGGTAGGGGTGCGTCGAGGTTGTGTGAACCTGATCCGGCGTTTCCGCGCGCTACATCAACATCTTCATTGACATGCCACCAAAGAAGAAGGCTTCGGAGGTGGCCGCTCCGTCCATGTCTATCCTACCGCCACCGGAGCAAACGAGCGGTGGGATGGACGCCGGCAGAGGAGCGGGCGCCGGCGAAGGGACTCACATCGTCACTCGGTCCAAGGACAAGGCCCCGCAAGCTTCAGCGTCTGTACATCCGCTGCACCCCTCCCAGGAGGTGCAGGATCGAACGCCACGGTGCTCCTGGCACCGTACTCGCGCTAGAACAAGGCCAAGCTGGTGGGTCGCGGGACGCTCAAGGCCAACATGCGCATCAACATGCTGGCACGAGCGCGGGACGGTCTCCTGGACGAGATGTTGCTCCTTCTAGCAATGTTAGAAGCCTGAGCATATCCCGCACCTCGCGTCGCTCGCCACCGCCACCCAAGAATCCAGAGGAAGCGCTGGCCCGAGCCCAGTTGCTTCTAGATTACCCTCCGACGCCAGACAAGATCGACGACTGGAGGGCCACCATTCAGAGCCTTATCGGCTTCGCCAACGGCGACAAGCCCCGGCAACCGAGCATATCGAAGCCCCGGAAAGACGCCTAGGCGCAAGCCGACACCGATAAGACCGCTGGGGGTGCCACCACCATGTGCTCCCCACCACGAAGGCCAAGATCGCCGACTCACCGGGCTAACCTCGACACCGACTCAACCGCGTCATCGGACCCGCGAGCTCGCCGCGATCAACGCCAAGTTCTCCAAGAACGACGACAAGAAGACGCTCATACTCGCATCGAGCGCCAAAGAGAAGCACGGCGTCAGTCAGACCAGCGCGCTGGGCCCACTGTTGATGTGCATGCGCCAGGGGAACCAGGCGACTTGCCGTACGCGGTAGGTTTCCCTGCGTTCACCCATGAGCTGCGGCAGGTACAGTGGCCCAGTACGAAAAGCTTCAAGCCAGATGTACCCGAGAAGTACGATGGCAGGATACATCCGTCGGAGTTCCTCAGCGTCTACACCATCGCGGTGCAGGCTGCCGGGGGGCATGACGAGAAGATCCTCGCCAACTACTTCCCGCTGGTGCTCAAGCCCAACGTCAGATCTTGGCTAATGCACTTGCCGGACAACTCCATCTCTTCGTGGGCGGACCTGTGTCATTAGTTTGTCGGCGCCTTCACAGGCGGCCACAAACCCCATGGCTAGGAGAGCGATCTTCATCTGCTCGCCCAGAAGGAAGGAGAGCCCCTGCGCAAGTACATACAGAGATTCAGCCAGGTGTAGCGCAACATCCCAGACGTCCACCCTGCCGCGGTTATCAGCGCATTCCATCAGAACGTGCGTAACCGCAGGATGAGGGAGGAGATGGCGATGTGCAAAATCAGAGATGTCAGCGAGCTATATGCTCTGGCCGACAAGTGTGCACATGCTGAGGAGGGGAGGAAACTCCCCGGAGAGAACGCAGGAGCAGAAGGATCTGACAGTGAGGATGCCGCCCCGGCGAAGAAGAACCAGAGGCGGAACAACAGAAAGGGAAAAGCTAAGGATGTGCTAGTTGTCGAGCAGTCCGGCAATGGAGGTGGCTCCGAGAAGGCCAAAGCTGGTGACTCCAGCGAGGCTGTGGTGGCCGCCGACAAGCAGGACGGCTCCGACAAGCAGTACTACAAGATCCACCGCACCAAGGGCCATGACCTCCAGGCCTGCAAGAAGGTTGAGCAGCTCGTAGAGCTACAGAAAGCTGAATACGAGCGCCGCGACAAGGAGAAGGCCCAGGAAGGTGGCGGAGGATCCGGCAAGAAGCGTCCCGACCGGGGAGGGCGCCGCGGCAAGGCCAAGCAGCGGCAAGGAGACAGGCCTCCCCGCGGCCGCGACAAGGATGAAGATGAGGACGAAGATGATGAGATGGATGAGGATGAGGCCAACGAGCAGGAGTTTCAGAAGGCGATGGAAGTTTTGTGCGTCGACGGCGGTGCTTCTCTGCACACCTCGCACCGCCAACTCAAATGGTGGATGCGGGAAGTGAACGCAGCAGAACCGTCCGTTGAGTCGCGCAAGCCCCTGAAGTGGTCCAGCACGCCCATCATCTTCGACGTTGAGGATCACCCTGACTGCATAACTGCGGTCGGGTGCTTGCCGATGTTGGTTCCGCCAACAATCCGCAACCTCAAGGTCACGAAGATGCTGCTTGACGGCGGGGCCGGCCTGAATCTGATCTCTTCCGCTGTACTCAAGAAGCTCCAGATCCCCGACAGTGAGCTCGAAGAGACCGGCACCTTTCAAGGAATCAACCCGGGAAGGAGCAAGCCGAATGGGAAGATCACGCTGCCAGTAACGTTTGGCAGTGAGCTGAACTTCAGGACATAGAGAGTCACATTCGACGTTGCTGATTTTCCATTGCCCTACAATGGGATACTTGGCCGTCCAGCGCTTGCCAAGTTCATGGCAGCCTCTCATCACGCCTACAACGTGGTCAAGATGCCCGGTCCGATAAGTGTCATTTCTATCCATGGCGACAACAAAGATGCACTTATCTGTACCGACAAAATCTACCGGGAAGCAGCAGCCGCAGCAGAACGCCAACCACTTGCCGCTGAAGCTCCCGGGGGGGAAGAAGAAGACCAAGTCCGGCAAGAGTAGCTCTGATGCCCACTCCGGCAAGCGCACCTCCTCGGAGTGCTGCGCTACCGTCGAGGACGCACCATCGAGCTCCACCAGCAAGTGCAAGAAGGCAAAGACAGCTTCACCACAGACCAAGAAAGTGGCCGCCAAGGAGGACGGCACTGGTGGTACCTTCACCATTAGTGCCACGCTTGACCCTAAATAGGAAAGCGCGCTCGTTGCTTTCCTGCAGGCGAATGTCGATGTATTTGCATGGCAACCATCTGACATCCCCGGTGTTCCCAGGAAAGTAATTGAGCACCACCTTGCCGTCTGCCCTCACGCGCGGCCCGTCAAGCAGAAAGTCAGAAAACAAGCAGTAGAACGCCAAGAGTTCATTGCAGAGGAGATCAAGAAGTTGGAAGCAGCAGGCTTGGTCCGAGGAGTACTCCATCCAACGTGGTTGGCCAATCCAGTAGTCGTGCGCAAAGCGAACGGGAAGTGGAGGCTTTGTATTGACTTCACAGATGTTAATAAAGCTTGACCCAAGGATCCATTTCCCTTGCCGCGCATTGACCAGATTGTCGACTCCACGGCAGGATGTGATCTGCTTTCATTCCTTGATGCATACTCAGGATATCATCAGATCTTCATGGCGGAAGAGGATGAAGAGAAAACCGCATTCATTACTCCATGTGGCACGTATTGCTTTGTACGGATGGCTTTCGGACTAAAGAATGCTGGTTCAACATTTGCAAGAGTAGTCAGTCATGCTTTTGAGCCACAGCTGCACAGAAATGTAGAAGCTTACATGGATGACATAGTGGTCAAGAGCAAGGACAAAGAAACTTTGATCCAAGATCTGGATGAGACTTTTGCAAATCTGCGCAAGATCAATCTCAAGTTGAATCCCGAGAAGTGCATGTTTGGAGTTCCTTCCGGCAAGCTTCTCGGATTCTTTGTGTCTCAGCGGGGGATCGAAGCCAATCCCGACAAGATCGAAGCCATTGAACAGATCGAAGCACCGAAGCGCGTCAAGGATGTGCGAAGGCTTGCCGGCTGCGTTGCTGCTCTCAGTAGGTTCATCTCTAAGTCTGCCGAGCGCACCCTGCCATTCTTCAAAGTTTTGAAGAAGGCAGGTCCAATGAAATGGACTCCGGAAGAGGAGGCCGCGCTGCAGGACTTGAAGAGATACCTATCCTCCACTCCAATACTTGTCGCACCTAAGCCACAAGAGAAGTTGCTGCTATATCTGGCGGCAACGAATCAAGTGGTTAGTGCTGCGTTAGTAGCAGAGAGGGAGGCGGATGATGAGCCAGCGACCGCGGCAAGCGAGTCCAGCGACAAGCAGAGGGCTTCCCCGACAAGTTCTGGTTCCGACAAGGATAGATCTGCGCAGCCACAAGAAGAGAAATAGAAGAAGATGGTGCAGCGCCTAGTTTACTTTGTCAGTTCCCTTCTGCAGGGGCCAGATCAAGGTACTCTGGTGTGCAGAAATTGCTTTTCGGCCTTCTCATGGCCTCGAGGAAGCTGCGCCATTACTTTCAAGCGCACGAAATCATAGTTGTCACTCGCTTTCCGTTGAAGAGGATATAACATAACAAGCATTCCCTCTTCATTAAAAAACATCCCCCTCGGGTACAGTCCATGGAGGATGAAAAACATGAAAGAGAGGATTACAAGTTTTAGATGCGGCTAAGGCCCGGAGGCTTACAAATTTAAAAGATAAGATGCCCGTAATCCCTTTCCTGTCCCTCTCTTTAGGAGGTAGGTCAAGGAGGCGAAAAGGGCAAAGGGAGCACCTAGGCGAGCTACGGGTGCCAGAAGACACCAAGAGAACACCCCGGGGGCCGTCCGAAGGCTGGACGGTGATGGCGGCGCCGGAAGCGGGGCTCGAAGACGGGGCGGCAGGACGTCAGCACGCTGTCGAGGGCACCACGCCCTCGTACTCCGACCTGACGGCCTTGTCGCCAGCCCTCTTCCCCTTCCGCAGCCTCCCTACGCCAGCCGCCCAAGGAGACGACCCCGGGGAGTTCAAGAAGCCGGCGACACGGATGATGGGGTCGCCGGTGCCGCGCAAAGCGGCGCCCGACACCTAGTCGGACCCGCCATCCCACCGCTCGCTACCCTCATCGTCGCTGTCGCTCCCCTCCTCGTCACTCTCGCTCGAGGGGGAGCCTTCACTATCGGAGGAGCTATCCACGCAGCACTTCGCCCGAGTGCCGAAGCACCCGAAGACCTTGACGGAGAGGAGATCGCCCTCCATCAACTTAAAATGGAGGGTGAACCCCTCCATCAGGCTGTGGATACGGGCGAACATCTTCCACCCTCAATCAAGATACATCACATTGGGGGCTGGGAATACAACGCGGACTCGCGTGCCGCTGATCCCACAGCCCCTCATCTGCAGTCTCAGTGTCTCGGGCGGGTCCGACTCCATCGCGCTCGCGAACGGAGCTGGAAGCCGGAGGCGACGACGAGGCGCCCGGCGCAGCCTGACGAAAAACTCGCAAGGGTCGTCCCCTATGTGGACCGCCGTGGGGGGAGGAACCGCCGGCGGAGGCGAAGCTGGTGCGCCGCCCCGTCCGCCTCTTCCCCGAGCGCCTCGACCTCGTCCTCGACCTCGTCCGCGACCTCGCCCCCTCCCTCTTCCCCTTATGGCCGGCTCTACCACCACGGGCGCGAGAGAGGGAGAGGTGCGCTGTCTGGCGGCGACCCTCGCCGCCACCGATGAAGGGCCAGGGTTCCCTTTCTCCATGGCGAATGGGAGAAAGGGGAGAAGAAGCTGAATAAAGGAGGAGATGAGAGAGTGCGGGCTTCTGTGCTCCCCTCCTGCTCTTTATAAAGGAGCGAGGTGGGGGCTCAGCCGCCCCGCTCAGCGAATCAAGGCACGGGAAGAGCAGGGAGTCGGGGCCGACCCGCTGCCTCTGCTCGCGACGGCCCGGATTCCCACTTCCACCGTCCGCGACCCCAAGCGCATGGGAGCCGCGTGGCAGGGATGCAGAGCCGAGGCGACGGGTGAGGCGGCCTCGCCCCACCCCGTGATCGTGGGAGTGGACGCCTCGAAAAACCGCGCACTGGCCCCGTCCAGTAAATGCACCACGCCCCCACGCCTACCTCCGTTTAGGTAGGAGGGCGTGAACCGCGCACCGCTCACGGGGCTTAGCCCCGCGCACGCCGCCCATGTCACCCACGACGCCGCGTTTGACGCATGCCGTTCTGGGCGTGCGCGGTGGAAGCGGAGAGATATGCGGTGTGACCTAGGCCGCGCGTGCCCGTGCACTGTTTTGGGCCTGGCCCAACAGCGCTCGGCACCGTGTATGGCCCCGGCCCGGGGGCTCCTGTCGGTGTACTAAAGTAGGGGTATCTTAGTATCCCGAACTTGTGCACGGGCAGTCGCAGCGCCCCGCGGCAAGGCTTGCCGAGTGGCCGCCAAGACCCTCCGCGGCTACTTTGAAGACCATTCAAGAACTCAAACCAAGGCCCCGGCAAGAGGAGCTTGCCGGGAAGGCCAACCAAGGCCCCGGCAAGAGAAGCTGGCCGGGAAGAAGACAAGACCCCGGCAAGAGGAGCTTGCCGGGAAGGCCACTCAAGGCATTCCAAGAAAACTTGCCGCGACGCACCACGCGCCCCGGCAAGGCCCGGTGAGCGACAAGCTCCCGAACACGACAAGACGATGACCGCGGCAAGGAGCTTGCCGCGGGAAACCCCCACTTCGCGCCCGTGCTCCAGCACACCTGCCACCGTGTCGCTCTGGGACTCATCCAAGCACACGTGGCAGGAGGCCGTGCAGCTAGGGGTGCGAGGTGGCAAGCAGGCGCTGACAAGATAACCATCGTGGCAAGCGGTGGCGTCCCTAGCGGTCCCTTTCGGTACTGTTTAGGGGACACAGACGGGCAATTAATGCCCTTGTCCCCTGCCGCCAGGGTTAGGTATGATAACACTGTACAGGTAGCTGTACCAACCACCACTCTTCCATTTTTTCCCTTTCCCTCCGTTGCCACCTGTGGGTAACCCCTTGAGCATATAAAAGGAGGCCCGTGTGCAACGTAGGGGGGGTTAGCGACTTAGGCGGTTAGCTTCTTAGGGCACCGACACTCTCAAGCAAGAACAATACAGAAACACAAAGCAGCAGTAGGAGTTTTATTTCTCCGGAGAGCTCCCTCGCGCGCTTCGCCTCGATCTGCTCTTCGTGCGCCCTCCGACCCCTTGCCGAACCGAAAAGGGGCCCCGCCCCATAGGTGCTCGTTCCCCGCGACACTTTTTCCTTTAAACAGCAATGCATGAGCTCTACGGTGTCTCCCGAGGCCTTAAGCACCTCCCGAGACCAGTGGCCCCCGAGTCACCAAGAATGGGGGCTCCGCCAGGCGTCAATGGTCGTGTGCCCGTGAGGTGGGAAGCTTCCGTGAACATGTCAAGCTAAGTTACCGTACCCTTGCCTACCTAGAATACAAACATCATGGCATAGCATTAAGATAATAAGCACAACATAAAGGGCATAACTTCCATAGTTCATCACACACCCCAGCGGGGCACCCTACTTTTTTCAAATCGCAAAAGGAAGGAAAGGTTAAACAAAAGCGAGCCGCCAGGCCGCAGCGGGTCCTGAGTCCAAGTTCGACAGCTCTGAGCTTAGGCCGGGCCTTCCTCCTGCTTCACAGGGACGTGGCGGCGAAATGATCCGCCACCTCCCTTGATCCGAGCTCGACAGCACGGAGGTTGATCGTAGCCGCCGCTACTTGAGCTCTCGTCCAAGGAAGAGTTGCCGCTGCAGGAGGAGGTGTGGACGTTGTCAAGGCCAAGCTCATCGTCGTTGCCATCTTCTGGGCAGCACCCCACGTGGCGGCCGTTGAGGGAGTCCTGGACTAAGGGGTCCTCGGACAGACGGACTATATACTTGGGCCGGACTGTTGGGCTATGAAGATACAAGATAGAAGACTTCTTCCTGTGTCCGGATGGGACTCTCCTTTGCATGGATGGCAACCTTGGTGATTCGGATATGTAGATTCCTTTCTCTGTAATCGACTTTGTGTAACCCTAGCCCCCTCCGGTGTCTATATAAATCGGAGGGTTAAGTCCGTTGGACAACAGTCATAATCTCACAGGCTAGACTTCTAGGGTTTAGCCATTACGATCTCGTGGTACATCAACTCTTGTAATACTCATGTTCATCAAGATCAATCAAGCAGGAAGTACGATATACCTCCATAGAGAGGGCCCGAACCTGGGTAAACATTGTGTCCCCCGCCTCCTGTTACCATTAGCCTTAGATGCACAGTTCGGGACCCCCTACACGAGATCCGCCGGTTTTGACACCGACATTGGTGCTTTCATTAAGAGTTCCGCTGCATCGTCACCAGAAGGCTTGATGGCTCCATCAATCATCTACGACAACACAGTCCAGGGGAAATCTTTCTCCCCGGACAGATCTTCGTATTCATCGGCTTCACACTGCGGGCCAACTCGCTTAGCCATCTAGAGCAGATCGATATCTACGCCCTTGGACATCAGGTCAGATTTGGAAGCCTGAATGTCGTGGCCGATATCCGTGGAGACTTGATCTTCGCCGTATTCGAGCCCATGACGGCCGTCTCCTACCACCATGATGAACATGACCTAAATCTGTCTACTGGCCGCGCTCAGGAGATCGCCCCTATAAATGCTCTAGCCTTAGATCCGGAGCAGACCACGTTGTCCGAAGACGGGAAGCTTAACCCCTCAACAGAAGCCGCAGACTCAGTAGCGTTCGAGCAACGCACAGACCCAACATCGAGCTAGGCTTGTATCACCGGAACCTTGGACTCATCTCCGGCAATAGGTTCCGGACCGCGTGCATCTGCGTCCATCAAACCTGATGGGCGCCGATCTTTGAGTTCAGCTCCGCAGACATCTTCCAGCACTCACCTCTAGGCGATGTGTTAAACTCATTGAAATCCCTCTACTTGTCGGGGGACTCTCGGCTGAACTATGTCCGGCTCGAATGGGAAGCGGGCGACGAAGAACTACGTTTCCCACCCACCACCCACTTTATAGCCACTATCGACAATTTAACCGACATGCTTGATTACGACTCTGAAGACATCAACGGTATGGACGACGATACATGAGAGGAGTAGGAACCCCTGCATATAGGGCGTTGGACTGCCACCTCCTCATACGACATATACATGGTGGATACACCCAAACAAAACAACAGCGATAATGAAAACCCAGTCGAGGATAAACCTCCTGAGATACGGCCAAAGCGCCGGCGTCAGCGGCGCCGCTCTAAGCCATGCCGTAGTGAAAAGAGCAACACCGTCACAGGAGAAAAAAATACTCCGGACGCCGCCGAAGACAATGAAGACCCCGTTGGGGCAACCTCCGAACAGGACGAACGGGAAGATGGGCAAGCTAGCCCTGATGAACAGGCCACAAATGAAGACGCGGAGGACAGTAATTACATTCCGCTTTCCGAGGATGAAGCGAGCCTCGGCGACGAAGACTTTATCATGCCTGAGGATCCCGTCGAGCAGGAGTGCTTTAAGCGCTTGCTAATTGCCACTACAAGGAGCCTGAAGCAGAAGCAACAGCAGCTTCAAGCTGATTAAGATCTGCTCAATGAAAGATGGACTGATGTCCTGGCAGCCGAGGAATATGGCCTCGAGCGCCCAACCAAAAGCTACCCGAAGTGCAAGCTGTTACCACAGTTCGATGATGAGGCAACGGAGCCCGTCCTACCAGAGCATAATGCGGCTGACCGACCACCACGTGGCCGAGACAAAGCGGCACCTCGAGTCGAACACCAGCCCGCACTACCTCACTATAGAAACGGAAATACAATAGCTCGGGGATACACACATGACATATGGCGCGACATGTAAAACAGAGTAGGTCAGACAAGATCAATCTATGGATCGTGGGGGCGTGCCCTGATGCGCGATGATGGCTATTCGGCTGAACATGACAAACATAACCACGTCCGAGCCGAAAACCGCAGACGAACCCCATCCGAGCTACGTCATGACTTGGCCCGATATAGAGGCGCCGCACACCCCCTTTGCTTCACTGACGAAGTAATGGAACAAGCATTCCCAGAAGGGTTTAAACCCGTGAACATCGAATCATATGATGGCTCAACAGACCCCGCGTTATGGATTGAGGATTTTCTTCTCCATATTGACATGGCCCGCGGTGATGATCTTCACGCCATCAAATATGTCCCGCTCAAACTCAAGGGACCAGCCAGGTACTGGTTGAACAGCCTACCCGAAAACTCCATCGGCAGCTGGGAGGACTTGGAGGATGCCTTGCTCAACAACTTTAAAGGCACATATGTCCGACCTCCGGATGGCAACAACTTAAGTCACATAGTTCAACAGCCCGGAGAGTCAGCCAGGAAATTCTGGACTAGGTTCTTAACTAAAAAGAACCAGATCATTGACTGTCTGGATGCTAAAGTCTTAGTGGCCTTTAAACACATCACCTGTGACGAATGGCTCGCCCGACACCTCGGCCAAGAAAAGCCGAACTCCATGGCAGCCCTTACGGCACATATGAACCGCTTTTATGCGGGTGAAGATAGCTGGCTAGCCCGTAGCAATAAGCATGCAACCGAACCTGGTACTTCTGAGGCCAGGAACAGCAATGGCAAGCCACGACGCAACATACACAAGCGTTGAAGCAACGGTGACAACACCGAAGACACTGCTATCAACACTGGATTCAGTGGCTCTAAGTTCGGTCAGCGCAAGAAGCCATTTAAGAAAAACAATCCGGGCCCGTCCAGTTTGGACCACATAATCGACTGTCCATGTCAAATCCACGGCACTCCTGATAAACCAGCTAATCATACCAACAGAGAGTGTTGGGTTTTTAAATAGGGCGGCAAGTTAAACACTGAGAACAAGGAGAAGCGGTTGCAAAGCAAGGATGACGACAAGGAACCCCAGCCACCGAACACAGGGAGACAGAAGAAGTTTCCTCCCCATGTCAAAATGGTGAACATGATATACGCTACACATATCCCCCAGAGGGAGCGCAAGCGCGCACTCACGGAAGTCTACGCGATGGAGCCAGTCACCCCAAAGTACAACCCATGGTCATCCTGTCCGATCACCTTCGATCACAGGGACCATCCAACCAGTATCCGGCATGGCAGTTCAGCCGCACTGGTCCTTGACCCAATCATTGATAGATTCCACCTTACGCGAGTCCTCATGGATGGCGGTAGCAGCCTGAACCTGCTTTATCAGGATACAATGCGCAAAATGGGTATCGATCCCTCAAGGATCAAGCCCACAAAAACCACCTTTAAAGGTGTCATACCAGGCGTAGAGGCCTGCTATACGGGCTCAATCACACTGGAAGCGGTCTTCGGATCCCTGGATAATTTCCGAAGCGAAGAATTGGTCTTTGATATCATCCCCTTCCGCAGTGGCTATCACGCACTACTTGGACGAAACACATTCGCTCGCTTTAATCACTTCTATAAAAAGGCCTGTTAGTGGCGCACCTATTTTTGCCATTAATGGCGCACTATAGGTATGCCACTATTATCACGCCATGGGTAATTTTTAGTAATGGTGCACATTTTGGTGCGCCATTACTATCACAGATAGTAATGTCACACCTATAGTGCGCCATTACTATCTGACTTAGTAATGGCGCACCACATAGAAGTGTGCCATTACTAACAAATTTTTTTCAAAATTGTTTTTAGAATTTTTTTTCAATTTTTTTTCGTTTTTTCTTAATCTCGGGTCACTATGGCTTAATCTCGGGTCAATATGCTTAATCTCAAGTCAAATCGCACTCCGTTGTCAAACTTCCCGACAGTTCACCCATACTCGCACTACTACAGCCCAAGCACGCTTAACTTCAGAGTTCTATCCAACCCCAGCACCAACTCACTTAACAGGCACTTGTTGATATATCTAGCACATCAATCCTATTAAACCTTGTTCATGTCTAGGACTTTGTTCATGTTCATGAGTGTGATGAAATTTTGAAAAAATATTTCAAACTTCCGTTAATATTACGTATCATATTTTGAACATTTTTTACAAAAAAAAATTCGAAACTAATTTTTTTTTCTGTTAATAGTGGCGCACCTAGCAAATGGCGTGCCACTACTAAGTTTGAATTTTTTTTCCATTTTCCCCCTCTAGATCTTAAAATCCCCGTATCTTTTCGAGTAGATGATTTTTCATATAAAAAACTTTTTCATCAGAGTTCGTATGCAAAAGTTTATGCCCATTATACAAATTCTCGAGAGATTTTGCAAAAAAGTTGAAAATTCATGTTCGTAAATTTTGCTAACAACTAGACCACATATCACATGGGAATCTTATTTGCTTTTATTTTTTTTGACATTTCTATCATTTTCTTTTACATTTTTGAAACTAAAAAGGTGGTCCACGGGGGGGGGGTGCATTTGGTGAAAACGTTAGTAGTGGCGCACCAGTGGATAGTGCGGCATTACTAGTTAAAACTAGTAATGGCACACTATCCACCGGTGCGCCACTGCTAATATATTTTTTATCTTTTTTTTTCAAAACTAGTAATGGCGCAACACACACTAGGTGCGCCATTAGTAATGTGGCCAATAATGGCGCACTATGCCCTGGTGCACCACTGCTAATATTTTTTTTATCTTTTATTTAAAACTAGTAATGGCGCACCACACACCAGGTGCGCCATTAGTAATGTGCCAATAATGGCGTACCTGTATCTAGTGCGCCACTGCTATATAGCAGTGGCACACCACATACATGGTGCGCCATTAATGTCCATATTAGCTATAGCCGTTTTCCTAGTAGTGAATGCGGTGCGGCACTACGCTTAGGTCAAGCTCAAGATGCCCGGACCACGTGGTGTTATAACAGTCAATGGAAACACGGAACGCTCCCTCTGTACCGAGGAGCACACTGCGGCCCTTGTAGCAGAAGTACAGAGCGACCTTTTCAGGCATAACAGCAATTCAACAGCCAAGCTCACAGACACCGTCAAGCTAGTCTGAACTACTCTCCAGCAGGACAGTCCAGCTCGTCTAGATCTTGACTAGCAATTTGTCCTCCGTCCCAGTCCCAATAAGGCGGTGATGCTCGTGTCGCGTGTACATAACTACGCACTTAAAATACCATGGGCGTTGACGAAGGCACAGCTAGACCGTGGTCCATAATGCGGCTCAACTGCTCCTGGACCCGCATACCTTTACTTTTCTTTTTCTTTTAGTTTTTTCTCTTTCCGAGGCTTGTTCGGATAACCTGATCATCGGACCTATCAAGGGACGGATACACCAAGAAGGCAAGAAGCTTTGACATACAAGGGAACCCCCAGGTGGTCTCTTCTAACGATCGTTATACCTGTTTTATAAACCCACACGCAGCTCGCCCTTGGTTATGGCATGTCAAATAACCTTATTTTCTTATCACATTACTTGTACAAGTACGCATTGACGTATTAATCAAATTACAATGGAAAATAATTCGCGGCTCAATATTTGCAGCGTCAGCTTATTACTTGATTTCCCTTTTATTTATATATTCTTATCAATTGCGCCCGTACACACTAGTATGCCTTAATTCACCAGGGGCTTCATCATACCCCACATACGGCTATAAAGTCTGAACACTTTTACAGTACAGTTCGGAATCCCCAACTTATAGCATTATATGCAAGGACTCCGAATCATGTCTTTGGTCAATAGTTGGGTCGCCCGGCTCCTGTGCTTACTACCTTACGTTCCGATTTTTCACTAGGGTAGTAAAGGGAGAACTACTGCGATTGTGTCCCGGTTCTTTTGGATGAGCACCTCAATAGAGAAAGCCAAAAACTGTTTGTCATGATGCGGTGAGAGCTGGTCAGCTGTTCGAGAGGTTACAAGTCATTAGCGATTTTTTCCGCATTATGCGATGAATCGGTTTTTATCCGATCAAGCATGTATAGCGCCCCAATTCGGACTTCCGAACACCAGGGGTTGCGCCCAATTTTTTCTTGTCAAACTCCTATGGCTAAGTGAGAGTAATAAAGCCGTATAGTCCGATTGTCTGGTTCGTTGCACTAAACACCTCCTTAAAGGAAAAAAAACCTTGGATAAAGAGTGTTTAGATTTATCCTGAACACCCCCGTACTACCTACGTGGGGGAAGAAGCCGCCGACTAGCCAACTCTCAGATTTAACAGAATAGCCGCACAGGAGGTAAAATTTTAAATAACAGAAATTATATTACATAACAGATCTGTTTCATATTACAGGACATGATAACATGAGTGTACTCGTGGGAATATGATATCCTTAGCACATTGCTCCGCCACAAGGCGGGATCCCTCCAAGACACTGTCAAAATACAGTTGGGGTCGGCGGTGCTTCTTGCCCTCAAGCGGCCCCTCGGTCATCAGCTTCGTGGTGTCCATCTTCTCCCAATGCATCTTAGCACGGGCAAAGGCCATCCGTGCGCCTTCGATAGAGACCGACCGCTTGATGGCTTCAAGCAGAGGGCAGGCACTGACAAGCCGCTTCACGAGTCTGAAGTAGCTGCTGGGAATGGCTTCGGCAGTGTCGTGGGAAACGAACACCTATGGGGCAGGGCCCCTTTTCGGTCCGGCAGGGAGCGGAGGGCGCATGAAGAGCGGATCGAGGCGGAGCACAGGAGTGATTTTTACCCAGCTTCGGAGCTCTCCGGAGAGATAATACTCCTACTGCTGCTTTGTGATTGTCTTATGTTCTTGCTCGAGAGCGTGGGAATGTTCTAGTTTCGAATGGGTCGAACCCCCTCTACGTTGCGCATGGGCCTCCTTTTATAGGCTCAAGGGGTCACCGACAGGTGGCAACGCAGGCAAGGGTACAAATGTAAAAAGGGTGGTTGGTACAACTGCTTCTACAGTGCACCCTACCTAACTCTGACGGCAGGGGACAAAGGCATTAAATGCCCGTCCGCGTCGCCCAAACAGTGCAGAAAAGCGACCGTTAGGGGCGCCACCGTTCGCCACGAGGGCTACCTCGTCATCTCCACTCGCCACCTCGCACCGCTTAGCTGCACAGCTTCCCGCCACGTGCGCCTGGAACGGTCCTGCGGCGACACGTCGACGAATGCGCTGGAGCGTGGGCACAAAGTGGTGGCTTCGTCGCGGCAAGCGCCTTGCCGCGGTCGTTGTCTTGTCGCGCCCGGAAGCTTATCGCTCGTCGGGTCTTGCCGGGACGCGTGGCACGTCGCGGCAAGTTCCTCGAAATGCCTTGGTTGGCCTTCCCGGCAAGCTCCTCTTGCCGGGGCCTTGTCCTTCCCGGCAAGCTCCTCTTGCCGGGGCCTTATCTTCTTAGTCAAAACACTTTGTTCTTGAATGGCTTCAATAGGAACTACGGAGGATCTTGGCGGGCACCCGGCAAGCCTTGCCGCGGGGCGCTGCGACTGCCCGTGCACAAATTCGGGATACTAAGGTACCCCTACTTTAGTACACCGACAGGAGCCCCCGGGCCTGGGCCACACACGGTGCCGAGCGCTGTTGGGCCAGGCCCAAAACAGGGCACGGGCACACGCGGCCTGGGTCCACACCGTATCTAACTCCGTATCCACCGTGCCCTCCCGTAACAGCACGCGTCGAACGCGGCGTCGTGGGGGAGATCGTGGGTGATTCTTTATTCGGAAAAAGCGTAACGTTCGCCTCCTCCTCTTTATAAGAAGGGGAAACAGGGTCCGTTCCCCCACCTTCGCCACTTGCGGTTCCTTCCTTAGAAATCTCCGCCGCTCCCCTCCGATTCCCAAAGCCGAAAGAGAGCAGCGCTCCGCCCCCCATCGCCGCCGTCGCTGCCAACGCCCTCGATCTCTCCCACCGCCTCCGCCATGGCTCCGAAGACCGGGAAGGGTGCGAAGTCTGCCGAGGCGCTGCGGCTTGAGGCGCTGCGGAAGGAGCGGGCACTCTTCCCCCCTGAGCTCTTCGCGAAGGAGCTAAGGGAATGGTTCTATATCTTCTGGTCGACGGAGACGCGGGCGCATCCGCGCACGCAGGTACTTTCCGCCGCCGCTTCCACTTCAAAACGGTGACCAAAAGGATACCCCTTCTTCGCTCTGTTTTTCTATTGCGGGCTCTGCCCGCCCTTCTCCGATTTCTTCTGTGACATCATGAACACCTACGGGTTCCATCTCCTTGATTTCACCCCCAACGCCGTTCTGACCATGGCGGTTTTCGCACATCTCTGCGAGAACTTTGTCGGAATCCACCCAAACGTAGCCCTTTTCCGCCATTACTTCATGCCCCGAGTAGAGAAGGGAGAGCCCTTAGCTGGCGGGATCGCCTGGATCTCGAGAGTTGGCATGAAGGAGGTCTATCTGGAGGGGGAGCTCCCTAGCAAATGGGAGGAGTGGAGAGCGGAGTGGTGTTGGATTGTTGATGAGAACCCGCAGCCATTCACCAACTTGCGCCAAGCCCGAGTAGTGCGCGGCGGCGATTGGAGCGCCCTGGCGGCGGACGATGCTAGATTGAATATCGCCACCACCCGGATCTTGCGGCTCAGGCTTGCCAGGCTCACTGTAGGTGCTGTTGGCGTGGACTTTCTTCACCGCTGCATCGCCCCTCTGCAGGAGAGGGGGAGACCCGCCTGGCTATTCGGGGGTCCAGCGGATATCATGAGGCTGCGCCCGGGCCTCAACTTCTATTTTATTGTCTTGGAGTTGGATGGGACGCTCAAGGAGCTGTTCAAGCACGACCCCAATCATCCCGAGTGGCTCAGGCTTCCGTAGGGCGTCGTCCCATTGTGCAACAACTCCTCGCTCGATCGCATCCGCGCAATGATGCCGGAGTGCGACTCGCATGGGATTATCCCAACTTGGCAGGAGCCCGCCGACGACGTCGTGCAGCAATTCTTCGACGACTTGGTGGAGGTGGCGGTTCGCACCGACGAGCAGAGGAGCCTCACCCGCGACACCACCGACGATGAGATGCGGCGCATTGCCACTAGGGCGGAAGAGGCGGCGGCGGCCGCCGCCACGGGCGAGTTCGGGTTTACTGTGGAGGAGGCAGAGGCAGCCGAGGCGGCAAGCCTTGCCGAGCGGGAGGAGCTTGTCGGGGAGGTCGTTGGCGAGGGAGAGCCCGAAGCCGAATCGAGCGAGCCCGCCGAGGGCGCAAGCGGCCAGCCGTCTTCAAGTAACTTGTCGCAAGCGGAGCTCCTAGTGCAGCCCCCAGCTCAACCAAGAAGGTGCCTCCGTAGGACCGGAGACATAGTAGGGCGGCAGACGGGCCAACAGCCGCTGCGCCGCGGGACACACTCCACCGCGACAAGCACCGTTGCCGCAGGAGCATCTCACGCCGCACCGGTGACTGGAGCGGGGTCTTCTCGGACCGCCGCTTCTGATCCTGCCGCGGCTCCTGCCAAGCGTCCAAGGGAGCCTACTCCTCCGCCTCGTTGCGCTGAAAGGGTACCGGACTTCGACCTTTCCGCGCTCTGCTCCGACGAGGAGGAAGAAGAGGAGGAGGAGTAAGACTTTCTTTTGTTGTACTTATGGTTCTTCAATTCTTGCTGTTTCTTGTCTTGTATCTGATTTTCTTTCCTCTGACCCTTGTTCCTTTCCAGGACTCTGGCCCAGAGAGCGGCGAAGAGGGCCAAGGTCCTCGTGGTTGTCATCGAGGACAATCCCGCTGTGACAACAGAGGGCGCGTCCGAGACCACCTTGTCGGACCCGGCAACCTCTCCCCGAAGCAGCCCCCAGCGCAGCCCCCAGCGTAAGTACATAATTTTACTTCCTGCTGTCAGGCGCGCATGGGTGTTCTTTCCTTGTTGATATCTTGATGGTTGGTTTGCGTGTGTAGGAGCAGAATAGGCCCACCAGGAACAGCCAGAAGTCGCCCCTGAGGTGCTATCTGCTTCCACTACGCCGCCAAGGGATGACTCCCCGGCAAGGGAGCGCTCTCCGGCAAGGGAGAGGTCCCCGGCAAGGGGCAGTTCTCCGGCAAGGGACGGGACCAGTGATCCCCCAGTGGTGGAGCCCATGATTACAAAGCCCAGCATAGGTAATCCTTCTTGTCCGAAAACTTCCCTTGGGTTCTTCTTCTTTTGATCTTCTTTTTTGGATATTTGCTTGACTTTTTCTCCCTCTTCCTGTCTTCAGATCCTCCCCCCATGGAGCCAATGGAGACCGATGCCACCGGCGAGGAGAACGTGCGCGGCAATACTGACGAAGCCGCTGCCACCGAAGAAGAGGCCGGCGCTGATGATCCCGCCGACGAAGAGGCCGCCAAGGCTGCTGGCGCAGGAGCTGGCGAGGGGTCTGGCGATCGCACTGACGACCCGGGGGCCGCAGGAGCACAAGGCGCTACGCCGACCGCCGATCCCTCCGCCACTGACGCAGCGCCAGGCTCCGGAGAGCCCCAGCCCGACGCCTACTTGAAGGCCGGCGACGGTGTCTTCATCAAGCTCCCCTAGGCGTCAAGCTCCAGGGCGCCGGTCGAGGGAGAAGCTTTCGACGGAGAGGTGCTCGCCTCCGCTGGGCTGATAGTGGTTGACGCGCCAAGCAGCAGCAGCGGCGAGTCTGAGGAGGAGCAGCTGCTTCGGAAGTTGGTGTCACTCTACCGCGCCCGACAAGCAAAACTGGAGTCCCGGGAAGCGCTTGTCGCGCAGGCGGGAGTGGACATTGAGAAGCATGCGGAGGAGATCCAGAGCCGCAACCAAGAGGCCCTCCGGTCCATTGCAGAGGAGAGGGCGCAGCTTGCCGAGGCACAGAAGGCCTTCCTCCTCGAGAAGGCTGAAGCCGAAGAGCAGCAGCGGCTTGCCGCCGAGGAGATGTCCGTGCGAGAAGGCGAGCTGACGCAGTGGAAGGTCAACTTGGACAGCTATGAGGAGGAGCTTGCCGCGCGCGAGGAGACACTTGGTGGGGCCCTCAAGGAAGCGAAGGATGCTGCTGCAGCTGCCGAGGCCGCCAAGAAGGAGCTGGAGGTGAAGGTGACGGAGCTAGAAACCACTCTCAAGGCGAAGAATGAAGAGCTTGCCGCGCTCCAGCGCGAGCGTGAGAAGGACGCCCTTGCCCATGGTGAGCTGCAGGGTCGTCTCCTTGAGAGGGGCAAAGAGCTGAGCGCCGCCAAAGATACAAATGCTGATCTGGAGCTGAAGCTGGCTACGCTGACTGAGACGCTGGACGGCGCTAAGAAGCGGGAGGAGGACTTGAAAGAGGAGATCAAGGCCAACGAGGCGTTGCTGACGAGGGCTGCCGAGACCCAGAACACCTTCAGGGACACTGTAGAGCTCTGGACAGAGGGCCTCGTGAACATTGCCGCGGTCATTGACGAGGAGCTGACGCAACTGGAAATGGAGGGCTTCGGGTACTCCTCCGACGAGAACCTCCAGCCCAGCGCCAAGCTCACTCTATTCTTCAAGGGCGTGGCGACGGCTCTCCAGCATCTCCGGGAAACGATCCCAAAGCAGCTGGCTGACGAGTCGCGCGCAATCTGCGCCAGAGTTCTGGAGAAGGTGTTGGTGAAAGTGCTCTTCCGCAACCGGGGCCTCAACCTCACCAACGTCCTCAAGAAGCTTCCGGCGGGTGCTGATCTTGAAGAGCTCAAGGACCTTGTCGCACCCATTGTGGACAAGGTGAATGAAGTCAGGAGGGTTGATGGTGGCCGCGTAGATTAGGCCGCCCGTTTTCTCCTTTTTCTTGCCGCTGCCAGACATGTCACGGGAACAATCTATTAGAGCGCGGCAAGTCATCCTTGTAATATAACTTTATCTTGGGCAGTATTTGCTACGTTATTTCCTTTACTTGATTCCTCCCTTTGTATGTTTTTACCCTACGCTTTCAGGGAACTTGCCGGTGTCGGCACCCTTGCCGCGAGCGCTGAGTGCGGAACATCAGCAGCCTGCTGGCGGTGTCGCTTCCGGCAAGAAACCTTGTCGCAACTAGTCGCAGCACACTTAAGCTGTTGAGCGGACTTGAAACAAAGTAAGGGCGCAACTAGCTACGAGTCGGTTCCTCCGCGCACAGGTTTTCCATACAAAGCGCGGTCATTCAAGGAAGATAACTTAAATTTTTTTTAAAACTGATCGTGCTCAAACTTTGGCAACTTAGCTTTTCTGTCGTTTGCGTCCCGGCAAGGCGATACTTCCTTGAACGACGCCTGGTCCATACCATTATCTTCTCCTCCCCCCCCCCCCCGGTGAACTTGTGGGCGAAGGAACCTTCTTTTCTTGAGAAAAAGAAAGAAGAGAAAATAAAGATATGGAGCCTTAAGGCTCGTTATTGCTTACCGGGGGTAAGTGCTGCACAAAGTGTCAGATAATACATGCAAAAAAGAAAAGAAAGCATGAAATTTGACAAGATGTGCAGAGCATATGATCTTTATTTATGCACGGGATGTGCACCCGGCTTTGTACAAAGGGTTACATGCAACAGCGGCAAAGCTTGTACAAAAGGTGGTTGCCGGAATAGGTTCCGGCAACCGCGCCTTATGGGTAAAACTTACGAAGGTGCTCAATGTTCCAGGAGTTGCTCACCGGAGAGCCATCTTCGGTCTCAAGGCGGACAACGCCAGGCCTAGTGACTCGTTTCACCCGATAAGGGCCTTCCCACTTCGGCGTCAACTTGTTGGAATTCTTGGCGGATTGAACGCGCCGAAGAACAAGGTCGCCTTCCTCGAGACTTCTGGCATTAACCTTGCGGCTATGGTAGCGGCGCAAAGCTTGCTGGTATCGAGCAGCTCGTACAGCAGCCTGAAGACGATCTTCCTCAAGGAGTAGCGCGTCATCTTGTCGCAGCTGCTCTTGCTCAAGCTAATCGTAAGCGAGCACTCGAGGCGATCCATATACGAGTTCCGTGGGGAGAACTGCCTCTGCTCCATAGACTAGAGCGAAAGGTGTCTGGCCAGTGGCTCGATTTGGCGTCGTCCTGATCGACCAAAGAACCACCGGCAGCTCCTCAATCCAATTCTTTCCGCACTTGTGCAGCCTGTCGAAAGTCCTGGTCTTGAGCCCGCGCAGCACTTCAGCGTTTGCGCTCTCCGCTTGACCGTTGCTTCTCGGGTGAGAAATAGAAGCGAAGCAGACCTTGGCGCCAAGATCTTGGACGTACTGCATGAAGGTGCGGCTCGTGAATTGCGTGCCATTGTCGGTGATGATCCTGTTAGGCACTCCGAAACGGCAAACAATCGACCTGAAGAACTTGACTGCTGACTGTGCTGTCACCTTCCTCACTCCTTCCACTTCCGGCCACTTTGTGAACTTGTCGATTGCAACGTACAAGTACTCAAAGCCCCCGACTGCTCGGGGAAAGGGGCCAAGGATGTCGAGCCCCCAGACCGAAAATGGCCAGGATAAAGGGATCGTCTGGAGAGCTTGAGCTGGCTGGTGTATCTGCTTGGAGTGGAACTGGCACGCTTCACACTTGGTTACTTTTGCAGTTGCATCCTGGAGGGCTGTTGGCCAATAGAGACCTTGCCGGAAAGCTTTGCCGGCAAGTGCTCTTGCGCCAATGTGATGACCACATATGCCTCCATGTATCTCCGCCAACAGCTTCTGTCCATCTTCCCGGGGAATGCACTTCAATTTCACTCCGTTGAATCTTCTTCTGTACAGTATGTCATCGACAAACTGGTACATACTTGATTGCCAGGCTACTCTCTCCGTTTCTTCTTGCTCTTCGGGAAGTTCTCCTGTCTGAAGAAAACGGACAATCTGCTGCGCCCATGTTGGAGCTTGCGGCTCAACAACAAGGACTAAAGGCACAAATGCTGCTGCGGGAAAATCTGCTTCTACGGCAAGAACCTGCGGCTCAGCCGGAGCTTGATGTTCCCCGGCAAGCTTGCCGGAGCAAAACTTGTCGGGAGCGTCTGCTTCAACGGAGCAAACCCTAGTGCTTGTCGGAGCAGACTACTCCTCGGCACTCTTTGTGTTGATCTTGGGGACCTTCTTAGCGGCGGCTTCGGGGAGCTCTGCCGGAAAGTAGTCACCGGAAATCAACTTCCTCTTCTTGCTCTGTCCAGTTGATGGTGTTACAGATGGTTGAGTCAGCTTGAGCACAAAGATCCCTGGTTCCACAGGTAACTTTAATGCAGCGCATTTTGACAGGCCATCGGCAACGTCATTCTGGGCTCTCAGAACATGCTCCATCTGCAAGCCGTCAAAATGCTCTTCCAACTTTCTCACTTCATCAATGTAAGCTTCCATCAACGGACTCTGATAATCTTTGTTTACTTGGCGGACGACAAGCTGTGAGTCACCCCTAACAATAAGCTTCTTGATCCCAAGGTCTGCTGCGATCCTGAGTCCGGCAAGCAAACCTTCATACTCTGCAGTATTGTTTGTCGCTTGCTCCTTGGGAAAGTGCATCTGGACCACGTACTTGAGGTGTTCTCCGGTGGGTGCGACAAGTAACATGCCCGCACCGGCGCCTTGCAGCGAGAAGGCACCATCAAAGTACATGATCCATTCTTTGCTTGCTTCCTTGACGGGGATGCTCGTTTCTGGAGTTTCTTCATCAGGTGTTGGCGTCCATTCTGCTATGAATTCTGCCAATGCTCGGCTTTGGATAGTTGAAGTACTCTCAAACTTGAAGCCAAAGCTTGACAATTCCAGTGCCCAGTCGACAATCCTGCTTGTTGCTTCTGGATTCTGCAATATCCTCTTTAACGGAAAGCGAGTGACAACTGTGATCTCATGTGCCTGAAAGTAATGGCGCAGCTTTCTCGAGGCCATGAGAAGGCCGAAAAGCAATTTCTGCACACCAAAGTACCTCGATCTAGCCCCCTGCAGAAGGGAACTAACAAAGTAAAGTGGGCGCTGCACCATCTTCTTCTACTTCTCTTCTTGTGGCTGCGCAGATCCATCATTGTCGGGACCAGAGCTTGTCGGGGAAGCCCCCTGCTTGTCGTTGGATGTGCTTGCTGTGGCCGCTGGCTCATCGTCCGCCTCCCTTTCCACTACTAACGCAGCACTAACCACTTGATTGGTTGCTGCTAGATATAGCAGCAACTTCTCTTGTGGCTTAGGTGCGACAAGTATTGGAGTGGAGGACAGGTATCTCTTCAAGTCCTGCAGCGCAGCCTCCGCTTCCGGAGTCCTTTTCATTGGACCTGCCTTTTTCAATATTTTGAAAAATGGCAGGGCGCGCTCAGCAGACTTAGAGATAAACCTGCTGAGAGCAGCCACGCAGCCGGCAAGCCTTCGTACATCCTTGACGCGCTTCGGTGCTTCGATCTGCTCAATGGCCTTGATCTTGTCGGGATTAGCTTCAATCCCCCGCTAAGACACAAAGAACCCGGGAAGCTTGCCGGAGGGGACTCCAAACACGCACTTCTCGGGATTGAGCTTGAGGTTGATCTTGCGCAGATTTGCAAAGGTCTCATCCAAATCTTGAATCAGAGTTGCTCTGTCTTTGCTCTTGACCACTATGTCATCCATGTAAGCTTCTAAATTTCTGTGCAACTGTGGCTCAAAAGCTTCGTGAACTACCCTTGCAAATGTTGAACCAGCATTCTTTAGTCCGAAAGGCATCCGTACAAAGCAGTACGTGCCACATGGGGTAATGAATGCGGTTTTCTCCTCATCCTCTTCTGCCATGAAGATCTGATGATATCCTGAATATGCATCAAGAAATGAAAGCAGATAACATCCTGCCGTGGAGTCGACAATCTGGTCAATGCGCGGCAAGGGAAATGGATCTTTGGGACAAGCTTTATTAACATCAGTGAAGTCAATACAAAGCCTCCATTTTCCGTTCGCCTTGCGCACAACTACAGGATTGGCCAGCCACGTAGGATGGAGCACTCCTCTGACAAGGCCTGCTGCTTCCAACTTCTTCATCTCTTCTGCGATGAATTCTTAGCGCTCCACTGCTTGCTTTCTGACTTTCTGCTTGACGGGCCGCGCGTGAGGACAGATGGCAAGGTGGTGCTCAATTACTTTCCTGGGAACACCGGGGATGTCAGATGGTTGCCATGCAAACACATCGACATTCGCCCGCAGGAAAGCAACGAGCGCGCTTTCCTATTTAGGATCAAGCGTGGCACTGATGGTGAAGGTACCACCAGTGCCGTCCTCCTTGGCGGCCACTTTCTTGGTCTCTGGCGGAGCTGCCTTCGCCTTCTTACACTTGCCGGTGGAGCTCGATGGTGCGTCCTCGACGGTAGCGCAGCACTCCGAGGAGGTGCGCTTGCCGGAGTGGGCATCAGAGCTCTTGCCGGACTTGGTCTTCTTCTTCCCCCCGGGAGCTTCAGCGGCAAGTGGTTTGCGATCTGCTGCGGCTGCTGCTTCCCGGTAGATCTTGTCGGTGCAGATAAGAGCATCCTTCTTGTCGCCAGGGACAGAGATGACACTTATCGGACCCGGCATCTTGAGCACGTTGTATGCATAATGAGAAGCTGCCATGAACTTGGCGAGCGCTGGACGGCCGAGTATCCCATTGTAGGGCAATGGGAAATCAGCAACGTCAAAAGTGACTTTCTTTGTCCTGAAGTTCAGCTCGCTGCCAAATGTCACTGGCAATGTGATCTTCCCCTTCGGCTTGCTCCTTCCCGGATTGATTCCTTGAAATGTGCCGGTTTCTTCGAGCTCGCTGTCGGGGATCTGGAGCTTCTGGAGTACCACGGAGAAGATCAGATTCAGGCCGGCCCCACCGTCAACTAGCATCTTTGTGACCTTGAGGTTGCGGATAGTTGGTGAAACCAACATCGGCAAGCACCCGACCGCAGTGATGCGATCAGGGTGGTCCTCAATGTCAAAGATGATAGGCGTGCTGGACCACTTCAGGGGCTTGCGTGACTCGACTGATGGTTCTGCTGCATTAACTTCTCACACCCACTGTTTAAGCTGGCGGTGCGAAGTATGCAGAGAAGCACCACCGTCAATGCAGAGAACCTCTGTTGCTTTCTGAAACTCCTGCTCGTCGGCCTCGTCATCATCCATGTCCTCATCTTCGTCTTCATCTTCATCCTTGTCGCGGCCGCAGGGAGGCCTGTCTCCTTGCCGCTGCTTGGCCTTGCCGCGGCGTCCTCCCCGGCCGGGGCGCTTCTTGCCAGATCCGCCAGTACCTTCCTGGGCTTTTTCCTTGTCGCGTTGCTCGTACTCAGCCTTTTGCAGCTCAACGAGCTGCTCGACCTTCTTGCAACTTTGGAGATCATGGCCCTTGGTACGGTGGATCTTGCAGTATTGCTTGTCGGAGCCGCCCTGCTTGTCGGCGGCCGCCACAGGTTCTGCTTCCTTGGCGTCACCTCCGTTGCCGGACTGCTCGACAGCTACCACATCTTTGCCTTTCTTTCTTCTGTTGTTTTGCCGCCGGTTTTTCTTTGCCGGGGCTGCATCCTCACTGTCAGACCCCCCTGCTCCTGTGTTCTCTCCGGGGAGTTTCCTCCCTTCCTCAACACGTGCACACTTGTCGGCCAGGGCGTAGAGCTCACTGACGTCTGTTATCTTGCACATCGCCATTTCCTCCCGCATCCTGCGGTTACGCATGTTCTGATGGAACGCGCTGATGACCGCGGCGGGGTGGACATCTGGGATGTTGCGCTGCACTTGGCTGAATCTTTGAATGTACTTGCCGCTCTCCTTCCTTCTGGGCGAGCAGATGAAGATCGCTCTCCTGGCCATGGGGCTTTTGGCCGCCTGTGAAGGCGCTGACAAACTGATGGCACAGATCCTCCCATGAGGAGATGGAGTTGTCCGGCAAGTGCATGAGCCAGGATCTGACATTGGGCTTGAGCACCAGTGGGAAGTAGTTGGCAAGGATCTTGTCATCGCGTCCCCCGGCAGCCTGCACCGCGATGGTGTAGATGCTGAGGAACTCTGACGGATGCAACCTGCCATCATACTTCTACGGTACATCTGGCTTGAAGTTCTTTGTGCTGGGCCACTGGACTTGCCGCAGCTCACGAGTAAACGCAGGGAAACCTACCGCGTACGGCAAGTCACCTGGTTCCCCTAGCGCATGCATATCGACAGTGGGCCTAGCGCGCTGGTTTGACTGACGCCGCGCTTCTCTTCGACGCTCGATGCGGGTGCGAGCGTCTTCATGTTGTCGTTCTTGAAGAACTTGGCGTTGATCGCGACGAGCTCGTGGATCTGACGACGCCGTGGAGTCGGTGTCGAGGTTGACCCGGCGAGTCAGCGATCTTGGCCTTCGGGGCGGGGAGTGCACGGTGGTTGCACCTCCACCGGTCTTGTCGTCATCGGCTCGCGCCTGGGCGTCTTGCCGCGGCTTCGATATGCTCGGTTGCCGGGGAGTGTCGCCGTTGGCTATCGAGGTGTTTTTGGCCGACCTTTGTTTTCGACTCACATATGGCCGGTTTTAGGCCAAATTCACAACATGAGGTCATATATGGGTACCTAATTTGGCAAAATGTTGTGAACGGCATTTGTCGAGGATGGTTTGGATAGCAAAAAGTTCTTCTGTCCGTGCCATAGATGAGCTAGTTATCGAGGTGTTTTTGGCCGACCATTGTTTTCGACTCACATATGGCCGGTTTTAGGCCAAATTCACAACATGAGGTCATATATGGGTACCTAATTTGGCAAAATGTTGTGAACGGCATTTGTCAAGGATGGTTTGGATAGCAAAAAGTTATTCTGGCCGTGCCATAGATGAGCTAGTTATCGAGGTGTTTTTGGCCGACCTTTGTTTTCGACTCACCTATGGCCGGTTTTAGGCCAAATTCACAACATGAGGTCATATATCGTACCTAATTTGGCAAAATGTTGTGAACGGCGTTTGTCGAGGATGGTTTGGATAGCAAAAAGTTCTTCTGGCCGTGCCATAGATGAGCTAGTTATCGAGGTGTTTTTGGCCAACCTTTGTTTTCGACTCACATATGGCCGGTTTTAGGCCAAATTCACAACATGAGGTCATATATGGGTACCTAATTTGGCAAAATGTTGTGAACGGCGTTTGTCAGGGATGGTTTGGATAGCAAAAAGTTCTTCTGGCCGTGCCATAGATGAGCTACTTATCGAGGTGTTTTTGGCCGACCATTGTTTTCGACTCACATATGGCCGGTTTTAGGCCAAATTCACAACATGAGGTCATATATTGGTACCTAATTTGGCAAAATGTTGTGAACGGCGTTTGTCGAGGATGGTTTGGATAGCAAAAAGTTCTTATGGTCGTGCCATAGATGAGCTAGTTATCGAGGTGGCCTTTGATAATCCATCTAATCCATCTAATCGGATCCCTCCAATCCGCTGGCCTTTGATGTGCATCGCCTCAATACATGAATAGTGGGCGGATTGATGGAGGCTCGATGGGCGGGCGGGCGATTGGAGGCCATGGAGATTGGGGGGACAGAGACCGGCCGACATGTGCGTCAGGGCCGACGGCGGCGATTGGGCGGGTAGGTCGGAGGAATCATCTACTGCAACGAGCAACTTCGTCTTCAACCTATAGGTGGATTAAACAGAGCAAGCACGGAAGTACACCCATCCTGCCTAGGGTAGCTGCGCCCCAGGTACGTATTGGTCCTGACCATTGCGCTGTGCTCTCTCAGGTCTTGGTCTAGATATTAGTCAAATTCTTTGATGTCAAACTCATGGTGTAATTTAATTTCTTGTGGGTTAATCTGTAGAGGTTCTGTTGTTCGGTTGTGCAAACTTCAGAAGCTCTGCTGCATGGTAGGAGCAGAGTAACTAGTAACGCACATTAAGCCCCATCACACATAGTTTTTTTAATCTGCACATCACGCATAGTTACTAGTAACACAAAATATTCAAAAGCTATGTTGGCAGAACCATTTGGTAAGAGTCCCATCACGCATAGTCTCTTCTTCGGCCCGCTCCAGATTCTGCTTCAGTCCGGAGACTTATGCAGTGTGAGCGGTCGCAGCCAGAAGCGACACCTACTTATTCACATAGACATGTTAGGTTAGACTCCTACAAAAAATATTTGATCCTCTGTTCAGATTTTCTTTCTGAACACCGGATAGAGTATCAGGGGCTACTGTCTATACCGTGACATTCTTTTTACAATTACATTACTTACCTCAAAGCCTGTTAGAAGGCTAGTGTAGGCTTCGGTCAGTCCGCTTTTTGCGGACTGGATCCTCTCAATCACCGTACCCGTAAGGGTACGATGTTCTTCGACAATGGAAGCACCTCAAAGCGCCTCCAGCAAAGTGTCCGGCGCCTCTGGATGGACAGATGTCACCGGCGGGGTAGGCACGCCCCCTTCCCTCGAAGTGGGCTACTCTCCTGATTCAAGAGCCGTATGGGTCTCCAGAATTATATTCTAATGAGAGCCGAATTGAATACGGCCCCCATCGTCAGTACCATTGGGGTCTGCTCCCCCATGTGTCCGGCAGCCAAGGCTTCACCGTCTGGCGCCTCCCTGACGGCCTCCGAATTCTCTCTCGGACCAGGGATTCTTTAGGACGATGCCTCGGCGCCATCCAAGTCATTGCGAGAGGAGGCCGAGGGAAGGGTCCCGCTGTCTATTGCGGCCGGATCCAGCGAGTCCTCCGAACATATGGACCGCTCGAGGTTGGACCGAGCTGGACTGCAAATGCATAATTTAGCACATTAAAACAATGAAGTAAAAGAATCCGGATACAAACACGTGTCTGGACACTTACGATTTGGCCAGGGGCTTCTCCCTGGGATCCCACTGCTAGCTGCTATCGGTAGCCGCTGCGGAGCTATCCGGAAGGGAAGCTTTCCCTTTCTTGGACCCCTCGGCCGCTGTGGAGGCCGTCCTCTTCTTTCTCCCCCTCTAGGGGGGGATGGACTTCTTCCTCTTCCTCCTCTTACTCGTCACCTTCGGTGGAGGAGTGAGCCTCGGCATCTTCGGACGTCATGTCCGAAGTGCCCTTGCGGTGGAGACTACCTCTGGTCACCTTGGCCTTCTTCTTGGCCTTCTTCTTAGCCTTCTTCTTCGGCACCACATAAGGCGCCGGAACCAGCATCTTTGTCAGAAGCGGGATTTCTGGGCCTTCGGGCAGTGGAGCTGGACAGTTAATCTGCTCCGCTATCTCTATCCAGTCCTGAAAAAATTGATAAGGAGGCTTAGATGCCTTCCTCGAATATGCAAGTAAAATGTACACCTTGAAAACATGAAAGAACTTGCCGGATTAGCAAGGCAAGTTAGTCTATGCCCATGATCCTCGGTCGTGGGCGGCGGCACCTCGTTAGCCTTGAAGAGTAGCTTCCAGATATCTTCGTGCGTCATGCCGAAGAGCTCCAGTAGGGTATGGTGCTTGACCGGATCGAACTCCCATAGATGGCAAGCACGGCTTTGTCATGGAAGGATCCGGCTGACGAGCATAACCTGGATCACGTTGACGAGCTTGACTCTCTTGTTTATCATGCTCTGGACGTGCGTCTAGAGCGTTGTCAGCTCGTCCAAAGAGCCCCAGGTTAGGCCCTTCTCTTTCCAGGAGGTGAGCCGCATCGAGACTCCGGATTGGAACGTGGGAACCGCCGCCCGGTTGGTGTCGCGTGGCTCGGTCATGTAGAAAAATCCCGACTGCCATTCTTTGACGGTCTCCACGAAGGAGCCCTTGGGCCAGGTGACATTTGGCATCTTGCCCACCGTGGCGCCTCCACACTCTGCTTGTTGGCCGCTCACCACCTTCGGCTTTACATTGAATGTTTTCAGCCATACCCCGAAGTGAGGTGGGATGCAGAGGAAGGCCTCACACATGACAATAAATGCCGAGATGTTGAGGATGGAATTGGGGGCCAGATCATGGATGTCCAGCCCATAGCAGTACATCAGTCCGCGGACGAACAGGTGGAGAGGGAATCCAAGCCCGCGGACGAAGTGTGTAAGGAACACCACCCTCTCTTGAGGCTCCGGGGTGGGGACGATCTGTCCCTTGGCCGGAAGTCGATGGACAATTTCCTTGGCTAGGTACCCGGCCTCCCGGAGCTTCTTCATGTCCTTCTCCTTGACGGAGGAGGCCATCCACTAGCCTCCTGCTCTGGGTCCGATCATGATTGGAGTGCTTTCTTGGGCGAAGAAGGCGAGAGCTTGTGCACCGGAGCTTGAGAATGGATGGGCAGAAGAAGAAGGCGTGGGTGAGAAAGGGTGAATCCTGATACATTTATGAAGGCGGTAAAAGTCATGTGCCTCCCTACTCGCCTTAAAATTTGGCTATTCCCCAAGCGTCGTGCAAATGACACGGTTGGATGCCCGTATTGATGAGAATCCCGTGATAAGGGGACATGATCTCTATGTTGACAAGACGTGCCAATGAAACCGCACCTCGAAATATGGAGCAGCAGGCTAAAAAACGGTTCGAATAATGACCGGGCAGTGGCATGATGTCACGCTACAAAAAGTCGTCAGTGGATTGGACTTGTGAAATATTATATCCTCTACGGTTTTGTGTGGAACTTGTTTTGCAGAGCCGGACATGATTCGTGTGTTCAAAATCTACTTTGAAGTATTGAGAGAAGGAACCCGCCTTGCAATGCCGAAAACAATCTGCGCGCCGGACTCATCGTCATTGAAGCCTGGTTCAGGGGCTACTGAGGGAGTCTTGGACTAAGGGGTCCTCGGACAGCCGGACTATATACTAGGGCCGGACTGTTGGGCTATGAAGATACGAGATAGAAGACTTCTTCCCGTGTCCGAATGGGACTCTCCTTTGCGTGGATGGCAATCTTGGTGATTCAGATATGTAGATTCCTTTCTCTGTAACCGACTTTGTGGAACCCTAGCCCCCTCCGGTGTCAATATAAATCGGAGGGTTTAGTCTGTAGGACAACAGTCATAATCGCATAGGCTAGACTTCTAGGGTTTAGCCATTACGATCTTGTGGTAGATTTACTCTTGTAATACTCATATTCATAAAGATCAATCCAGCAGGAAGTAGGTTATGACATCCATAGGGAAGGCCCAACCTGGGTAAACATTGTGTCCCCCGCCTCCAGTTACCATTAGCCTTAGACGCATAGTTCGGGACCCCCTACCCGACATCCGCCGGTTTTGACACCGACAGCTGTCTTCCCTGAACACCATCACGAAGAGGGCCGCAAGGCCATCATACTTCAAGTGGAGGGACCACCTCCCGCTCAGACCTTGTGCGCGGGGAAACGCCTGCCAGCTGCAGGTTAGGACCAGGCTGCCCGCGGCGGTGACCTCGATCCCCTCCCACGAGGCCCTGCCGCAGCAGCCGTCGGCCTGCACCCAGAGGCCGTTGAGCCCTGAGGTCGACAGCTTGCCGGTTAAGAAGCACGGAAGCTGGAACAAGGTGCCAGCGGGCCTCTCCGACAAGACCACGAACTCCAGAAGCACATCCATCGAGGAGAAGCGCGGTCGAGGAGGGTGAGCGACCATAGCGCGCCTCCCTTCGTCACAGGGCTACCCCATGGCCAGTGGCCCCCACCGTGAGAAGAAGCACCGCCACGGATGCCAAGGGAGATGTCGGCCCTTGGAGAAGCGCCCCCGCACCCCCTGGGGGCCTTTGGGGTCGTGGCATGCTTGCGGGGACGGCCACGGCCACGGCCACGTCCCTCCTTAGGAGCCTTCCCTTTCTCAGCAACCGAGAATCTCCTCGTCGGCACCATGGATGCTATGGCAAGGTGGAGAAGAAGAAGGGGTGAGCAATGATAATATGAAGCAAGAGATGAGCAAGAGATGAGAAGAAGAGGGAGGCCAACCGTGGGCCTCCACGACCTCGCGTAACGATGTTTCTCTGCATGCAGCATTGACAAGTCAAGCCGGACTGATTTCAGGGCAGCATGGGGAAGTGGAGACGCCCACGCCCCATCAATCGCCACGCATCATCCAAGGGCGCAGTCGGTTAGAGCCCTTGGTGCTCCGCACTTGCCCATTGGCTTCGCCCAGAAGCCAAGTCCGAGCGCACCTTGGGACCGAGGGCTACTGTCGGCTTTCTGGATACGGGGTTACCCAAACTTGCCTGCCTGCGGCCCATGGCGTCGCTGCATCGATGGCCTGGTACGACCCAGCTTCATCATCAACAACTCAAGACCCTCGCGAGGGGCCAAGCCTCATGAGGCAGACGACATCAAGACCTCCCAAGGAGTCGCCCCTCCTCAGGCTGGCTCCTGAGGAGCGGAGATTACTATGCAAGGCAGAACTCGCGAGGTTCAGCTGACGTGAGCCATGACGACCAAGGAAAGGCGGGTGCCAGGGGACGCAGAGTACGAGTTTCCTCTTTGGTGCAAAGGAGGCAGACAGCAGGCGTAGAGTCCCGAGGAATCAACCAAAGGATTCCATTCTGCTGCAACAAGACCAAGACCGCCAGGACGGCTGGACGAAGGTCACCACCGAGCCCACCGCAGCGTCACAACTAGAGGCTTTTGCAGGCTGTGACAGCCTGGTTTTTGCCCTCTTTTCTTTGCTTGATTTTCAGTTGAGTTGGTTTTGAATTTGGAGTTTTGAATCATTTCATTTGGACTTAACCACTTGGGTACCCCTTGATTTTCACCCAAGTGTTCCCTCTCCTCCTCAAAACCATCATTTCACCCCTAGCCAACCCAACAATATTGCTTGGAATATTTTTCTTACATGAAAAATATTCATTTTGACATCCAAAACCCTAGCTAAACCTTTGAGCTCCAAAGCAACCCTAATTTTGCTTGCCCCAAAAATCTTGAGAAAAATCCCAATTATTCTTTGGAACCTAGGGCACCTTTCTGAACAAAAATATTTCACCACTTCTTTGAATATTTTGGCTACAGAAAATAAATTCACTTCTGGGCTGAAATGGTAGTTTCTACAGCAACTACCTTTTTACTAGCTCCATTGTAGCTAGTTTTCCCTGAGCTTATTTACCGTAGTAAGAGATATAAAACACCAAATCTCAGCCCTTGAATCCCTGTGGTTTGACCACAGTAACTCCCCAAAGTTTCTGTCCAGTAACTTGACAACAACACCATTTTACTTCCACTGGACCTGGAACCAAACCAAGCCATGGTAACACCTTAGTTTACTAAGGACTACACGCCAAACATACTTGTTAGTGCGTAGGTGGCTTGATGTCACGGTCCACGTGGTGACCGCGTTCGTCCGAGCATGGTGGCATGCAATACGCGCGCTCTGCGCGTCGCCAGCGCCTCTGTTGAGCGCGTGCTCGCTGCTTGACCGACCAGAGCGTGCCACCCCTCGCCACCATCCTCGTCTCCACCTCCCTAACTACACCCTGCCGATTGCCGATGCCGGAGCTCACTGCAGTGAGCACGGGCACGGTCCGGCCAACGACACAGTGCACGTGCACTGTGTTCGTCTCTTTCCACCTCGCTCCTGTCCTCGTCCGCGCCCACGTACAGTGGCTGCTTGACCTCTGTCGCCTTCTCCATCGCTCTCTGGCACAGTTCATCGCCGGGCGCCGGGGATAGGTGTCCTCCGGCGGAGCCCGAGCCCTCCTCGCCGCCCCGCCTATAAAAGCAGCCCCTCCACAGCCTCCTGGAGCATCTCAACCACTCCCACTCCCTTCTAGAGCCATTAGAAGCCGCAGCCTAGCCAGGCAGGCCGCGGGGTGCCGTCCTAGAGCCGAGCTCGCCGGCGATTGTCGGTGTCAAAACTGGCAGATCTCGGGTAGGGGGTCCCGATCTGTGCGTCTTTGGCTGATGGTAACAGGAAGCAAGGGAAACAATGTTTACCCAGGTTCGGGCCCTCTCGATGGAGGTAAAACCCTACTTCCTGCTTGATTGATATTGATGATATGAGTAGTACAAGAGTAGATCTACCACGAGATCATAGAGGCTAAACCCTAGAAACTAGCCTATGATGATTATGAATGTGATCGTCCTTCTAAGGACCAACCTCTCCGGTTTATATAGACACCGGAGAGGGCTAGGGTTTACATGGAGTCGGTTACAAGGAAGGAAATATAATATCCGGATCGCCAAGCTTATCTTCCACGCAAAGGAGAGTCCCATCCGGACACGGGACGGAGTCTTGAGTCTTGTATCTTCATGCTCCAAAGGTCCAGACGAAGCATATAGTCCGGTTGTCCGGATACCTCCTAATCCAGGACTCCCTCAGTAGCCCCTGAACCAGGCTTCAATGACGATGAGTCCGGCGCGCAGTCTTGTTTTCGGCATTGCAAGGCGGGTTCCATCTCCAAATACTCCAAAGTTACTATCGAACACTTGAACCGTGTCCGGATCTGCAAAATGATCTTCACATGCCACCGTAGGGGGCATAACATAAATCTGATCTGCTGGCAATTTTTTAGACAACGTGACATGTCGCCATGGTCGGGTCATTATTCGAATGTTTTCCCACAACCAGCCTCAGCGCATATCGCGAGGCGGTTTCCTCTGCATGTTTTGCCGTAGCAGAGATCGTGTCCCCTTACTGTGGATTCTCATCAATACGGGTATGGGTAATCCAACCGCACCGCTAATTGCGGCGAGTGGAGAGCGAGTGGGTTCCACCAGGCAAGTGGGGAGGCGCAAAAAGCTTTTACCGTCTCTATAAAGAGATAAGGTCTCTTCCTCTTTACCCAAGCCTTCTCCGTCCGCTAGCCCATTCCCCTCTGTTCGAGCCCTAGCACCCAAGCACTCTTCTTCTCTATCGAAGAGAGGTTTTCCAAAGATGTTCGGATCCAGAGCAGGAGGCAAATAGATGGCCTCTACTGTCTAGGAGAAGGATATCAAGAGGCTCCGAGAGGCCGGGTACCTGGCATCGGCCACCATCTCCCACCGGCGGGACAGATCGTCCCTACTTCGGAGCCCCACAAGAGAGTCATGTTTCTTCCTCATTTTGTCTGCGGGGTCGGGTTTCCCCTTCACTCCTTTGTTCACAGAGTCATGTATTATTACGGGATTGATTTTCATGATCTTTCCCCCAATTCTTTCCTTAACATCTCGACGTTCATCGTCATGTGTGAGGCTTTTCTCCGAATTTCGCCTCACTTCGTCCTATGACTGAAGATTTTCAATGTGAAGCCCAAGATGGTGAATGGCGAGCACGCCGAGTGCGGCGGTGCCATGGTGAGCAAGGTGCCCAAGGTCGTTTATCCGATGGGTGCCTTCAACGACTCGTCAAGGAGTGGCAGCAGCAATGGTTCTATATCACCAAACCGCGCGGCAAAAGTAGGCTGCGGCTCCCGAGTTCAGATCCGGAGCCCCACTACGGCTCACGTCCTGGCCCAAGAAATGCCCGAAATGGTCCTCGTCCGATGAGCTGTCACTTCTCCAGACGCACATCCAGAGTGTGGTCGACAAGGACGTCAAACTCATCGACGTAGTCCAGGTGATGTTTGTTCGCCTAGTTCTCCCTTGCCAGTGTCGAGCCTGCAATTTGTAGGAGTACGACCCAACCGAGCACCAGACCCTTCGGGAGCTCTATGATTCCTCCCACAAGGATATCTGGAAGGTGCTCTTTAAGTCTGGCAAATCATGGCCGGGCTCCGCGGAGGACCGTGGGTATCAATTATCCCACTGCAAGCCCGGTAAGTTATTGCTATGCTCTGTCCATCCATGCTTCAGTTGGCATGTCCTGAGGGAGACAGTTTTATCATGCTTTATCATAACCCCAAGGATGGATAAAAAACGTGGAGCAGTACATTGTCCTTTCCCGCTGCCGGAGGAACCGGCCAGACCTCTTCTGAAGAAGATGCTGGTCCCAGCGCCTTAGGAGGCGCCAAAGAAAGAGGCCTCCAAGAAGGTAAAAAAGACCCAGAGTGGCCTCCATTGTCGCGATGCTTCGGACGCAAAATCCGAAAACTCCACTGACCATCCTTCTTCCAAAGACGAAGAGGAGGAAGTGGAGGAAGACGAGCCTCCCTCTGGAGGTGTGAAGAAAAGGACGGCTTCCTCATCCCTGGAGGCCGAATCGCCCAAGAGGGGGAGAGGTTCCCACCCAGAGGCATCTACCATGGTTGCCGATAACAACCCGGAGTGGGATCCCAGGGCCCAGCCCTTGGAAAAGTCGTAAGTATAAGAAATCCGAACACGCATATGCATCCAGGGTCATTTAGGTACAGTACTTTTAACTGCCGCCATATTTCGTACAGCCTGGCGAGGTCTCACGCCGGATAGTCCTCATTGGAGGATTCGCTGAGCTCAGATGCTTTGGCGAGCGAGACGCCTCAAGAGGCCCCTTCCCCAATGTCCAGGCGCGACACTAGGTGTCGTCTCAACGGGACCCGGACCAGGGGGCATGTCTTTGGGGCCGGACATATGGCAGCGATAGCCCCCAGGCGTGTCGACGGTGGGGGCGATCTCGGGTTCGGACCACAGCCGAACACGGTGCTGGAGACGTTTAAGGCTCCAGGATCGGGCGAGCAGCCACCTTTGATGGGGGGAGGCTTGCCTACTCCGCCGGCAATCTCTGTCCAAGCAGAGCTACCTGGCGGTCTATCGACAGCGTTAAGGAGCGCGTCTATCGTCGATGAACATCGGACCCTCATGGGTGCGGTGATTGAAAAGATTCAGTCCACCGAGAGCGGGCTGAATGAGTCCTGCCTTGGCCTTATAAAGGCCTTTGAGGTATGTTTTCTAAGAAACCTTTGAGGAATTACCATAATATGAGTAGTAGCCCCTGATGCACTGTCCGGCAAAAGAGAGAAAAAGCCGGACAAGGGATCAAATCATCTTCTTTTGCATGAGCCTTTGTTAATGACGTATATCCCTTTGTTTGAAAACAGGCATCTGCAGAGAAGACCGCCGCTCATAATGTGGAGGTGTCCGGACTGAAGCAGAGCCTGGAACAGGCCGAAGAGGAACTTGGCCGTGTGATGAAGCAATTGGAGGACAAGCAAGGTATGTTGAAACATTGTCTTGAATTTGGTACGACCAAGTAATTGTGCCTGATGAAAAGTATTTGTATTGTATGCTCTAGGAGCGAGTGCTGAATTTGAGGCACTGAAGAAGGTTGTGGCTGATGCCAACGAGAAGTCTGCAACCGAACAGGCGCTTCATGAGAAACACGAGGCCAGGGTCATCGAAGCTGAGCAAGAGCTCCAGGAGGCTGTGAAGAAAAGTGATGCCCTGGAGCAGAGTTTAGCAGGGAAAGAATCCGAACTCGCTCAAGCTCTCCAAACCACGGAGGATACTCGGGCAGAACCCCGCGGTGCTCTGAAGGATATTTAGGAGGCATAGAAGGTTGCGGCTGGTAAGGCCTTTTGTATTCAGGGACATTTTCTTTTAGTAATGTGGCTCTAAGCGACAAGCAGAATTCTTGTTTTTCCTGGGGCGTTTGCGGATCTGCATCGCAGCATATCAGATGCCGCCCAATTCTACCGGACCGAGGAGAAGAAGTCTGCAGAGAGGGCTTTCTGGTCGCAGTATTTGGCATCGAATTAAATGGTGCCCTTTATCGATCAGTTGAAGCAGCTGGTCGAACTGCACCAGGCGGCCGAACTAGCCATGAAGGACTTGGTTGTCCAGCTGTGGCATGCGGAGCCAATTCCAAGCAGTTACTTCAGACTCGTGAAGCGGATTGTTGGCGCCTGCCCTTGGCTTGATGTCATTAAGTGATCAGTCTGTATAGAGGGTGCGCGCATGGCGTTTGCCCGTGCAAAGATGCATTGGGAGAAGCTTGATGCGGAGAAGCTGATGACTGAGGGGCCGCCGGAGGGTAAAGAGCACCGCAAGCCCGAGTTGTACTATGAAGGTGTACTAAAAGGAGCCCGCCTTGTGGCGGACAAGTGTGCTAAAGACACTATATTTACCTGAAGGCCGTCGTGCCATTGTAATCCGGGGAAATGACACTTTTATTAATTATTCCCTGTTTATGTGAATGCTTGTTCTTCCTGTGCGGCCGTTTAGTGTACATAAAACCTGAGAGTTGGCCTGTCCTCGGCTTCTGCCCCCACGTAAAAAGTACGGGGGTGTTCTGGACATATCTGAACACTCTTTATCCCATTGTTGGTTCCTTTTAAGGAGGTGTTCCTTGCTACGAACCAGGCAATCAGACTATAGGGCTTTACCTCTCCCACTTAGTCATAGGAGTTCGAGTATGGTCGGTGCAGCACCTGGTGTTCGGAAGGCCGAACTGGGGGCTCTATCGGCGCCTGATCGAAAGACCGATCCTTCGCACTTTGTATTTATAATGGCATTGTGTGGAATAAATCTTTGAGGATTTTACAACCTCTCGAACAGCTGACCAGCTCTCGCCGTATCATGACAGTCAGTTTTTGGCTTTCTCTACTGAGGTGCTCGTTCAGAAGAACCGGTACATAATCGCAGTAGTTCTCCCAGCGCTACCTTAGCCGATAGAGCGGAACGTAAGGTACCAAAACATGGGATCCGGGCAAACCCAACTAATGACCCAAGACATGATTCGGAGCTGATGCATATAGTGCTATAAGTTCGGGGGTGCTGAGCAACCAGGAAGGTGGCTGGACTTTGTCGTATTAGGAATATTCTGAAGCCCCTAGCATAGTGGGGCCTAATACGACGTATGGGTGCCGTTTAGGGCGAAAAAGTGGCGTCTAATAAAGAATGACAGCCGGTAAGTGTTATTTAAATCTACGCACTATAGTAGGATGATATGTCTATGCATATGAGTACGGTTTATGATTATGAAAAGAGGTGTTTTTGGCGGAACCTGCCATGGCCGGACTGGAGGCGGCTGTGAGTGGATCTGAAGTGAATCCGGACTGCCTTCTTTGGGGGGGGGGTTCGCTTATGTGTTCCTGCCCTTGTGTGTCCGGGATGATTCCACGTCCCCAATCCTGTTCTGCGTCAAAGTTAGATTGTAAAGGCAAATACTTGAGGGAAGCTGAACGACCTCTTGTTGTTGGACAGAGGGTGGTTGATCGGAGCCTGGTTAACCCAGCCGTTATTCCGTAAAATAGCGTGGACTCCTCAGTTAGGGTCCGGATAGTTGGCCGCCATATCAAAATTTTGATATGCAGGCACGACTCACTACTCCGGCAGCGGTATGATTTCCGCTCTAAGGGTGAGGTTCGGCCTTGCCCATAGATGTGACTATATCACACGGGGCTGGTCTAATGGTTTACCACGTGGAATCTAGTCAACATGGTTCGTCCCGTTAACATATGGTAATTATTGTATGAGGGGAAAGTGCCGAAGACTTATTCTTTGGCGTGGTATTTGTTTGGTGATCTGAAGACAACCGTTAGAGTGGTGGGCCAATAAAACTTGGCCTTTGCACCTGGCATCTTTTAGAAGATGTTATTTGTGGTTTCATACCTGTGGGGGCTTTATGTGAGATGGAGCCCCCAGACTACTGGGTCCAGAGGTAGTGCAATTAAATTGCTGTGGTTCATATTGTCCGGACGGTCGATGTGATCAGGGGAGATCGGTCGTACTTTTATGCTCTGGAGGATCTTCTTTTGAATTCGCCGTTGTTGGACTCCTCCCCTCATTGTTTCCGGCACACGACCGACCGCTTTGTTTTGAGGATCCGGCATTCTCTATTGGTAATCTTGGTCGTCCTTCTAGGAGTACCATGAATTTCACATGGTTGATTGAGAATGTTGCTCGGGCCGGATAGGCTTGAGCTGTTCTTTGTCCGCTGATCGTTCCCGTAGCTCCGGCCCCTCCCAAGCCAAGGCGACCCCTCCACGGCCTCCGCCTCTCCTCCGTGAAGCCAACCCACCTAGCTAGAGCCCATGTAGCCGCCCCAAGCCGCCGTCTTCTTCAACTCCGGCAACCTTCGCCCTCTGTCGCCGCTGGAGAGGTCAAATCCGACGCCGTCCGGCCACCGTTAGCTATGCTACGGGTACGGGTAGGTGCGCAATCGTCATCTCCGCCGATCCCTCCCTCTCGTTCCCCTCCAAGAAGCCTCACCGCCGGCGTGAGCTCCGGCGAAGCGCCGCCTCCCTTTGTTTCTCTTCCCCCTCCCTCCGGCCTGACTAGCGGGGCCCGCTAGTCAGCCACTCATTACGCGCGCGAAGCGAGATGAGTGGTGGCATCCCGCTAGATTACGCTTTCGATGTCACCCCCCTCTGTTTATTATTTCAAATTCATTTAAATACCAGGAAACTTCAAATGGCCATAACTTTTTGTTTATAAGTCCAAGTGCATTGATTCTTTTTGCATTGTGTTCTGTGTCCAAAATCTAATAGCACTCAAAAGATGGGATTTTAGCTTGCTGTCTAGATTTTCTGGTAATTTTCAGAAGGTTTCGTGATATTTTCTTTTGGTTATTTTGAATATTTTCAGAAGAACCAGCTTGTCTTGAGGATCACCAAGAGCTTTGTGAACCTCATCAGCACTAAGGCAAGCCACAGTAACATTTTCATAGTGCCACTTCAATATTTGTGATTTTCCTACTTGAACTTATGAATATTCATGCATTTAAATTATTTATATGATGATTATATTCTGTTAAATGCTTGTCATGCTTAAATACTTGAACTACAGAATGTTTGAAGTGAATCTTGTTGTTAAGCTAAAGAGAACTTAGTTGCATGAGGTGATTAAATGATATGAAAATAGAGTTGGATATTTAGTTTAATTATTATTTTTGCATGATTGAAAATGATGAGATTGCTAGTAATGATTCTGGTATAAGTGATGTGTGATATTAACTAGAGTAGTAGCATGAGTTGATGATGGCTCTGTAGGAGCATGGTTGATTCAGTTGATCACATGGTGATGTGGTGCATATGTTAAGTGATGTATAGCATGGTATTGTGACACCGGTTATTTTTTTCACATTAAGTGCAACCTGATTAAAACCTCAACTTGAACATGTTGTTGATCGGGTCATGGTGCCGCTGAAATGAGTCTTTCCGAGTGCAACCACACTTGCCGGTATGGGACGGCCTTAATGCGTTTCATTGTCGTGCCTCTGGTCGGTGCCTCCATTTAGGGACGGTTATGGGCGTGCTGTACCCTGGCCCGGTAGGCAAGCATAACCTTGTGAGCCCATTGTTAAGTTAATTTTGGTACCGGATCCCAGAGTGGATCGTGGCCACGACGGTGGTCGAGGTGTCTGGAGGTAGACACGGGGCCACCAAGGACTAGCCTGGTGGGATCTGAGTAGAAAGGGCCGGGAGAGTGTCATGACAATGAAATGATTTCGCGGAACGCTGTTGGTCCACCCGAATGGGAGTGCGAGGCCATGGGTTCGGTAGTGTGGGTACTGTGTACTAACCTCTGCAGAGTGTTTTTAATCTATCGATAGCCGAGTCCACGGTCACGGACACGCTCGAAAGTAGGGTATGCCATGGGTCAACACTTAATAAAATATGCACACTAAGTTTGCACTAAGGATGGCAGTGAGGCCATCGTGTTGAGTTGGTCATGAGATGGTCGGGTTGTGATCGCCGTAAGGATCACGGGCCAAGAGTTGGTCGGGTTATGATCGCCGTAAGGATCATTGGCCATGGATTGGTCGGGTAGTGATCGCCGAAAGGATCACATGTGTGTTGTGGAGATTATCATGTTTGTGGTCTGGAAATGATCACGTCCGGTAAGCATGCCCGTGGGGCAAGTACCTGTTGAACATAGTCACATCATGTTAGACGTACGGATGCATTGTTGCTTAAATGGTTAAATGTCATGATATTGTTTGTCATTATGTTTATGCTTATTGTGAGCTTGCAAGTACATTCAATGTACTGACCTGGCGTGTCATGCCAGATTTCAGGAAAGTCTCGTTGGAAAGGAGTGCTGTCCAAGTCTAGACCGTGTCCACATAATTGTCCTTGTGCTATGGGGACCCGCTACGACGTTGTTCTGCTGCCGAGTAGTTGTCATGATCGAGGCCCCTTTATGTTCACTAAATAATGTACATATAGTTCAGCCGCACCGTGTGCCGCTTGGCCTCGCTAACTGTTGTAATATAAACTATGCTCCGCTAGCATGAATAAAGCGGTTGTTTTTCCGTAGCATGTGGTTGTGCGTTGCTAGAAGACAAGGTCTTTGGGCTGGCAATACAAGGTAAACCGGTCGCTCTGAGCCGGGGTGCCACAACGCTTGGTATCAGAGCCGCGCTGACTGTAGGCCACGCTAGACTAAGCCGAGTTAACTAGACGATAGATACAAGTTGTAGCTGAGTGACGGTGATAATTGTAGCTGGTTGTTGCATTGCATGCACTGATTTTATTTTTCTATGATAACCTGCTAAAGGTTGTGAGTGTAGATGGCTCCGGTGTTGTATCCGTGTCAGTTGGAGCTGATGCCTTACACGTCACCGCATCTCCTTCGTAACGTGTGGTATCAGTTGTACCCTCACAGAGATGATCCAGCCTATCGTGTGTACTGGGAGCGCCTAGCTGACTCAGTGTATAAGTATCACGCCGTGGTTACCCTGTGCGCCAGTTCCGATTCCAGCTCTTACACTCGTACCTCTCGGAGCGGCAACGCTTCTATCGCTTCTCAGGCTATCCGGTTTCCTACATTCGAGGTACTTGTTGAGCTCCGCTACAACGAGGTCCAGATGCAGAACCACCCAGGTTTCCATTACTACCCATCTCTCCACGATAATGGTCGTGTCCGTTTCCCTATCATTGATCCGTAGTCTGATAGTGTAGCTAGCCACCTTTCTCGCTACATCACTGCTAGCTATCTTCTGATCTACGAGCTGGCTCGTGAGCTGAGTCGTGCCCGTACTGCTTTAGCCTCTCCTTTAGTCTCTTCTCGCTCAGCCACTACTCCTCCATCTGTAGGATTTACTCCCTACGTTCCTGCCAGTTCTAGATCCCCTGTTTCTCTGGTTACTCCCCTGAGTAGCTTGGGCACCGCAACTGCGAGTCCACTTAGTGCTCCTGCTGAGTGGGTTTCACTCCTCGCCACTCCTGCAGCCTCGATGATCCACCCTCCACCTGCTCCTGAGGGAGAGCCCTCGAGGCAGCATCGTCGTGTCACTTTTAACCCGGAGGTCTCCGTTAACCCCGTCAGTTCTGGATCCGTGTCCGCTTCAGGAGAGGACCCCGCAGCACCAGCCGAGCAGTAGAGCTTTCGAGTATTCTCAGTAGTCGGGATGGAGTATGGATGTAGTCATAGGAGTTATGATGTTTCGTTTCATGTATGATGGTAGTTGGACCTGGCATGTTGTTATCTTTCATGTATGAGTCTATGTATAATTATGTTGGACTTTATTTTATTCGCCGTACTTTCTTCATCTTTTTGGTTTCTCTGGATTTTGTTGCTGGCTTCTCCCTAGTTTTTGTTGAATGCTTCTCATCTCGGTTGTGTTGACGCGGGGAGGCTGCATTGGCAACGTTCGCGAGGGTTCTCCTGTTCAGCGTTCCGCATGACAAGCAGGACAATCACCCGAGTCGTACGTTCCACCACCGCCAAATCCACCCTCCACCGAGCAAATTAAGCGTATGTTTGAGGAACGACGGAATAATGATCTGATGGAAATATTTAGAAGTATTCAAGCAATGGTTGGACAAAATGGAAATTAGCCCGTCCCTCACTCCAAGTTATCTGATTTTCAAAGGACTAAGCCTCCCAGTTTCAGTCAGGCCGTTGACACCCTGGATGCAGATGATTGGCTGAGAACTATGGAGAAGAAGCTGGAGGTTGCTCGAATTGATGAAGAGGATAAGGTTCCGTTTGTAACACATTCTCTAGAAGGCGCTGCTGCCATATGGTGGGAAAATGAAAAGGCCATAGGGACTGATAATGAAGCAATTACCTGGTCGAGATTCAAGGAGCAATTCCGGAAATATCACATCCCTGCGGGAATCATGAAGACTAAGAAGCGTGAATTTCTCGCGCTCCTCCAAGGAAGTCAGTCAGTGGGGGAATATTTGCAGAAATTTAATCACATGTCATGTTATTCTCAATATGATGTGGCCACTGAAGAAAGGAAGATGGATAGATTTCTTGGTGGATTAAACCCGCAACTTCGCTGTGCTCTCAGTGTGTTCGATTTTCCGGATTTCCAAACCCTGGTGAACAAGGCCTTCATTGCTAAAAGGGAACACAAGCTTGCATCAGATAATAAGTCTGCCCATAATGACCACAAGCACAAGTTTGAGCCCAAAAAGGAAATGCAACCAGTGCATATTGTTCGTACCTGGCAGCCAACTCCAGTGACATACCAGCCTAATTGGCAACAAAATGTTAACAAGGCCAACACCCAAGTCAAGAATGACGTGCTTCTGGCATTAACTTTGCGGCTATGGTAGCGACACAAAGCTTGCTGGTATCGAGCAGCTTGTACCGCAGCCTGAAGACGATCTTCCTCGAGGAGCAGCGCGTCATCTTGCCGCAGCTGCTCTTGCTTAAGCTCATCATAAGCGAGCACTCGAGGCGATCCGTATACGAGTTCCGTGGGGAGAACTGCCTCTGCTCCATAGACTAGAGCGAAAGGTGTCTGGCCAGTGGCTCGATTTGGCGTCGTCCTGATCGACCAAAGAACCACCGGCAGCTCCTCAATCCAATTCTTTCCGCACTTGTGCAGCCTGTCGAAAGTCCTGGTCTTGAGCCCGCACAGCACTTCAGCGTTTGCCCTCTCTGCTTGACCGTTGCTTCTCGGGTGAGCAACAGAAGCGAAGCAGACCTTGGGCCCAAGATCTTGGACGTACTGCATGAAGGTGCGGCTCGTGAATTGCGTGCCATTGTCGGTGATGATCCTGTTAGGGACTCCGAAACGGCAAACAATCGACCTGAAGAACTTGACTGCTGACTGTGCTGTCACCTTCCTCACTGCTTCCACTTCCGGCCACTTTGTGAACTTGTCGATTGCAACGTACAAGTACTCAAAGCCCCCGACTGCTCGGGGAAAGGGGCCAAGGATGTCGAGCCCCCAGACCGAAAATGGCCAGGATAAAGGGATCGTCTGGAGAGCTTGAGCTGGCTGGTGTATCTGCTTGGAGTGGAACTGGCACGCTTCACACTTGGTTACTTGTGCAGTTGCATCCTGGAGGGCTGTTGGCCAAAAGAGACCTTGCCGGAAAGCTTTGCCGGCAAATGCTCTTGCGCCAATGTGATGACCACATATGCCTCCATGTATCTCCGCCAACAGCTTCTGTCCATCTTCCCGGGGAATGCACTTCAATTTCACTCCGTTGAATCTTCTTCTGTACAGTATATCGTCGACAAACTGGTACATAATTGAATGCCGGGCTACTCTCTCCGCTTCTTCTTGCTCTTCGGGAAGTTCTCCTGTCTGAAGAAAACGGACAATCTGCTGCGCCCATGTTGGAGCTTGCGGCTCAACAACAAGGACTAAAGGCACAAATGCTGCTGCGGGAACATCTGCTTCTACGGCAAGAACCTGCGGCTCAGCCGGAGCTTGATGTTCCCCGGCAAGCTTGCCAGAGCAAAACTTGTCGGGAGCGTCTGCTTCAATGGAGCAAACCCTAGGGCTTGTCGGAGCAGACTGCTCCTCAGCACTCTTTGTGTTGATCTTGGGGACCTTCTTAGCGGCGGCTTCGGGGAGCTCTGCCGGAAAGTAGTCACCGGAAATCAACTTCCTCTTCTTGCTCTGTCCAGTTGATGGTGTTACAGATGGTTGAGTCAGCTTGAGCACAAAGATCCCTGGTTCCACAGGTAACTTTAATGCAGCGCATTTTGACAGGCCATCGGCAACGTCGTTCTGGGCTCTTGGAACATGCTCCATCTGCAAGCCGTCAAAATGCTCTTCCAACTTTCTCACTTCATCAATGTAAGCTTCCATCAATGGACTCTGATAATCTTTGTTTACTTGGCGGACGACAAGCTGTGAGTCACCCTAACAATAAGCTTCTTGATCCCAAGGTCTGCTGCGATCCTGAGTCCGGCAAGCAAACCTTCATACTCTGCAGTATTGTTTGTCGCTTGCTCCTTGGGAAAGTGCATCTGGACCACGTACTTGAGGTGTTCTCCGGTGGGTGCGACAAGTAACACGCCCGCACCGGCGCCTTGCAGTGAGAAGGCACCATCAAAGTACATGATCCATTCTTTGCTTGCTTCCTTGACGGGGATGCTCATTTCTGGAGTTTCTTCATCAGGTGTTGGCGTCCATTCTGCTATGAATTCTGCCAATGCTCGGCTCTGGATAGTTGAAGTACTCTCAAACTTGAGGCCAAAGCTTGACAATTCCAGTGCCCACTCGACAATCCTGCCTGTTGCTTCTGGATTCTGCAATATCCTCTTTAACGGAAAGCGAGTGACAACTGTGATCTCATGTGCGTGAAAGTAATGGCGCAGCTTTCTCGAGGCCATGAGAAGGCCGAAAAGCAATTTCTGCACACCAAAGTACCTCGATCTAGCCCCCTGCAGAAGGAAACTGACAAAGTAAACTGGGTGCTGCACCATCTTCTTCTACTTCTCTTCTTGTGGCTGTGCAGATCCATCCTTTTCGGGACCAGAGCTTGTCGGGGAAGCCCCCTGCTTGTCGTTGGATGCACTTGCTGTGGCCGCTGGCTCATCGTCCGCCTCCCTTTCCGCTACTAACGCAGCACTAACCACTTGATTGGTTGCCGCTAGATATAGCAGCAACTTCTCTTGTGGCTTAGGTGCGACAAGTATTGGAGTGGAGGACAGGTATCTCTTCAAGTCCTGCAGCGCAGCCTCCGCTTCCGGAGTCCATTTCATTGGACCTGCCTTTTTCAATATTTTGAAAAATGGTAGGGCGCGCTCAGCAGACTTAGAGATAAACCTGCTGAGAGCAGCCACGCAGCCGGCAAGCCTTCATACATCCTTGACGCGCTTCGGTGCTTCGATCTGCTCAATGGCCTTGATCTTGTCGGGGTTAGCTTCATTCCCCCGCTGAGACACAAAGAACCCGAGAAGCTTGCCAGAGGGGACTCCAAACACGCACTTCTCAGGATTGAGCTTGAGGTTGATCTTGCGCAGATTTGCAAAGGTCTCATCCAAATCTTGAATCAGAGTTGCTCTGTCTTTGCTCTTGACCACTATGTCATCCATGTAAGCTTCTACATTTCTGTGCAACTGTGGCTCAAAAGCTTCGTGAACTACCCTTGCAAATGTTGAACCAGCATTCCTTAGTCCGAAAGGCATCCGTACAAAGCAGTACGTGCCACATGGGGTAATGAATGCGGTTTTCTCCTCATCCTCTTCTGCCATGAAGATCTGATGATATCCTGAATATGCATCAAGAAATGAAAGCAGATCACATCCTGCCGTGGAGTCGACAATCTGGTCAATGCGCGGCAAGGGAAATGGATCTTTGGGACAAGCTTTATTAACATCAGTGAAGTCAATACAAAGCCTCCATTTTCTGTTCGCCTTGCGCACGACTACAGGATTGGCCAGCCACGTAGGATGGAGCACTTCTCTGACAAGGCCTGCTGCTTCCAACTTCTTGATCTCTTCTGCGATGAATTCTTGGTGCTCCACTGCTTGCTTTCTGACTTTCTGCTTGACGGGCCGCGCGTGAGGACAGACGGCAAGGTGGTGCTCAATTACTTTCCTGGGAACACCGGGGATGTCAGATGGTTGCCATGCAAACACATCGACATTCGCCCGCAGGAAAGCAACGAGCGCGCTTTCCTATTTAGGATCAAGCGTGGCACTGATGGTGAAGGTACCACCAGTGCCGTCCTCCTTGGCGGCCACTTTCTTGGTCTCTGGCGGAGCTGCCTTCGCCTTCTTACACTTACCGGTGGAGCTCGATGGTGCATCCTCGACGGTAGCGCAGCACTCCGAGGAGGTGCGCTTGCCGGAGTGGGCATCAGAGCTCTTGCCGGACTTGGTCTTCTTCTTCCCCCCGGGAGCTTCAGCGGCAAGTGGTTTGCGATCTGCTACGGCTGCTGCTTCCCGGTAGATCTTGACGGTGCAGATAAGAGCATCCTTCTTGTCGCCAGGGACAGAGATGACACTTATCGGACCCGGCATCTTGAGCACGTTGTATGCATAATGAGAAGCTGCCATGAACTTGGCGAGCGCTGGACGGCCGAGTATCCCATTGTAGGGCAATGGGAAATCAGCAACGTCAAAAGTGACTTTCTCTGTCCTGAAGTTCAGCTCGCTGCCAAATGTCACTGGCAATGTGATCTTCCCCTTCGTCTTGCTCCTTCCCGTATTGATTCCTTGAAATGTGCCGGTTTCTTCGAGCTCGTTGTCGGGGATCTGGAGCTTCTGGAGTACCGCGGAGGAGATCAGATTCAAGTCGGCCCCGCCGTCAACTAGCATCTTTGTGACCATGAGGTTGCAGATAGTTGGTGAAACCAACATCGGCAAGCACCCGACCGCAGTGATGCGATCAGGGTGGTCCTCAATGTCAAAGATGATAGGCGTGCTGGACCACTTCAGGGGCTTGCGTGACTCGACTGATGGTTCTGCTGCATTAACTTCTCGCACCCACTGTTTAAGCTGGCGGTGCGAAGTATGCAGAGAAGCACCACCGTCAATGCAGAGAACCTCTGTTGTTTTCTGAAACTCCTGCTCGTCGGCCTCGTCATCATCCATGTCCTCATCTTCATCTTCATCTTCATCCTTGTCGCGGCCGCGGGGAGGCCTGTCTCCTTGCCGCTGCTTGGCCTTGCCGCGGCGCCCTCCCCGGCCGGGGCGCTTCTTGCCAGATCCGCCAGTACCTTCCTGGGCTTTTTCCTTGTCGCGTCGCTCGTACTCAGCCTTTTGCAGCTCAACGAGCTGCTCGACCTTCTTGCAACTTTGGAGATCATGGCCCTTGGTACGGTGGATCTTGCAGTATTGATTGTCGGAGCCGCCCTGCTTGTCGGCGGCCGCCACAGGTTCTGCTTCCTTGGCGTCACCTCCGTTGCCGGACTGCTCGACAGCTATCACATCTTTGCCTTTCTTTCTTCTATTGTTTTGCCGCCGGTTTTTCTTTGCCGGGGCCGCATCCTCACTGTCAGACCCCCCTGCTCCTGTGTTCTCTCCGGGGAGTTTCCTCCCTTCCTCAGCACGTGCACACTTGTCGGCCAGGGCGTAGAGCTCACTAACGTCTCTTATCTTGCACATCGCCATTTCCTCCCGCATCTTGCGGTTACGCACGTTCTGATGGAATGCGCTGATGACCGCGGCGGGGTGGACATCTGGGATGTTGCGCTGCACTTGGCTGAATCTCTGAATGTACTTGCGCAGAGCTCTCCTTCCTTCTGGGCGAGCAGATGAAGATCGCTCTCCTGGCCATGGGGCTTGTGGCCGCCTGTGAAGGCACCGACAAACTGATGGCACAGATCCGCCCATGAGGAGATGGAGTTGTCCGGCAAGTGCATGAGCCAGGATCTGACATTGGGCTTGAGCACCAGTGGGAAGTAGTTGGCAAGGATCTTGTTATCGCGTCCCCCGGCAGCCTGCACCGCGATGGTGTAGATGCTGAGGAACTCTGACGGATGCAACCTGCCATCATACTTCTACGGTACATCTGGCTTGAAGTTCTTTGTGCTGGGCCACTGGACTTGCCGCAGCTCACGAGTAAACGCAGGGCAACCTACCGCGTACGGAAAGTCACCTAGTTCCCCTGGCGCATGCATATCAACAGTGGGCCCAGCGCGCTAGTCTGACTGACGCCGCGCTTCTCTTCGATGCTCGATGCGGGTGCGAGCGTCTTCATGTTGTCGTTCTTGAAGAACTTGGCGTTGATCGCGACGATCTCGTGGATCTGACGACGCCATGGAGTCGGTGTCGAGGTTGACCCGGCGAGTCAGCGATCTTGGCCTTCGGGGCGGGGAGTTCACGGTGGTTGCACCTCCACCGGTCTTGTCGTCATCGGCTCGCGCCTGGGCGTCTTGCCGTGGCTTCGATATGCTCGGTTGCCGGGGAGTGTCGCCGTTGGCAAAGCCGATGAGGCTCTGTATGATGGCCCTACAATCATCGATCTTGTCCACCGTTGGAGGGTAATCAAGGAGCAATTGAGCTCGGGCCAACGCTTCTTCTGGTGTTTTCGATGGCGACGGTGAACGATGCGTGGAGCGGGATATGCTCGGACTTCCAACTGGGTTGGAAGGAGCAGTACCCCGTCCAGGCGACTGTACCTCACTCGTGCCGGCATGCTGACGTGCATGCTGGTCTTGAACGCCCCGAGATCCACCAGCTTGGGCTTGTTCTAACGCGAGTATGGTGCTGCGAGCACCATGACGTTGTCGATCCCGCGCCTCCTGAGATGGGCGCGGTGCATGTACGGACGCCGAAGATTGCGGGGCCTTGTCCTTGGATCTGGTAACAACGTGAGCTCCCTCGTCGGTGCCCGTTCCTCCGCCGGCGTCTACCCCACCGCCCGTTTGCTCCTGAGGCGGCGGGATCGACATGGACAGAGCAGCCACCTCCGAAGCCTTCTTCTTCGGTGGCATGTCGATGAAGATGATGATGAACTGGCTCGCGTGAACGCCGGATCAGGTTCACACAACCTCGACGCCCCCTACCTGGCGAGCCAAAGATGTCGTGGGAAACGAACACCTATGGGGCAGGGCCCCTTTTCAGTCCAGCAGGGAGCGGAGGGCGCACGAAGAGCGGATTGAGGCGGAGCACGCGAGTGATTTTTACCCAGCTTCGGAGCTCTTCGGAGAGATAATACTCCTACTGCTGCTTTGTGATTGTATTATGTTCTTGCTCGAGAGCGTGGGAGTGTTCTAGTTTCGAATGGGTCGAACCCCCTCTACGTTGTGCATGGGCCTCCTTTTATAGGCTCAAGGGGTCACCGACAGGTGGCAACGCAGGCAAGGGTACAAATGTAAAAAGGGTGGTTGGTACAACTGCTTCTACAGTGCACCCTACCTAACTCCGACGGCAGGGGACAAAGGCATTAAATGCCCGTCCGCGTCGCCCAAACAGTGCAGAAAAGAGACCGTTAGGGCCGCCACCGTTCGCCATGATGGCTACCTCGTCATCTCCACTCGCCACCTCGCACCGCTTGGCTGCACAGCTTCCCGCGACGTGCGCCTGGAACGGTCCTGCGGTGACACGTCGACGAATGCGCTGGAGCGTGGGCACAGAGTGGTGGCTTCGTCGCGGCAAGCGCCTTGCCGCGGTCGTTGTCTTGTCGCGCCCGGAAGCTTGTCGCTTGCCAGGTCTTGCCGGGACGCGTGGCACGTCGCGGCAAGTTCCTCGAAATTCCTTGGTTGGCCTTCCCGGCAAGCTCCTCTTGCCGGGGCCTTGTCCTTCCCGGCAAGCTCCTCTTGCCGGGGCCTTATCTTCTTAGTCAAAACAGTTTGTTCTTGAATGGCTTCAATTGGAACTACGGAGGATCTTGGCGGGCACCCGGCAAGCCTTGCCGCGGGGCGCTGCGACTGCCCGTGCACAAGTTCGGGATACTAAGGTACCCCTACTTTAGTACACCGACAGGCAGGCCATAGCCTGATTATCAAATCCTTCATGGCTAGTTCGGCTGCCCTATGCAGCTCGACTAGCTGTTTCAGCTCATCGCTAAAGGGCACTGGATGTTCAGGTCCAAGGTATTGCAACCAGATAAGCTTCTCCGTAGATCTCCCCTGTTCGGCTCGATAGAATTCTGCAGCATCATACATGCTGCGCAGCAAATCCACAAACGCCCCTTGAGAGCTCCAAATCCGTGTAAGTAAAAGAAACCTTTCCTTCACATATCTGCTATGCATAATGAAAGCCTTACCCGCCGTGATCTTCTTGGCCGCCTGGATTTCCTGGAGGGCGCCCTGGGCTTCGGCCTGGGCATCTTGTGAATTCTGGCAGGCCTTGGCAAGTTCGGACTCTTGCTCCTTAAAGTCGCGCTCCAAGGACTCGCACTTCTTGATGGCGTCCTGGGGCTCTTGCTGGACCTCATTGACCCTGGCCTCATGCTTTTCGCGTGCGTCCCGCTCGTTGGCCGACTTGTCCTCAGCCTCGGCCAGTGCCTTCCGGAGGGGCTCTACCTCGGTTGGTGCCCCTAATAAATTTCAGGGCACTTTAGTCATCGCGAATCATTCATCCTTCCTGAATATATACAAGGTTACTGCATACCTTGACTGTCCTCCAGCTGCTTCTTCACACGGCCGAGCTCTTGGCAAAAAGTTATTCTGGCCGTGCCATAGATGAGCTAGTTATCGAGGTGTTTTTGGCCGACCTTTGTTTTTGACTCACATATGGCCGGTTTTAGGCCAAATTCACAACATGAGGTCATATATGGGTACCTAATTTGGCAAAATGTTGTGAACGGCATTTGTCGAGGATGGTTTGGGTAGCAAAAAGTTCTTCTGGCCGTGCCATAGATGAGCTAGCTATCGAGGTGTTTTTGGCCGACCTTTGTTTTCGACTCACATATGGCCGGTTTTAGGCCAAATTCACAACATGAGGTCATATATGGGTACCTAATTTGGCAAAATGTTGTGAACGGCGTTTGTCGAGGATGGTTTTGATAGCAAAAAGTTCTTCTGGCCGTGCCATAGATGAGCTAGTTATCGAGGTGTTTTTGGCCGACCTTTGTTTTCGACTCACATATGGCCGGTTTTAGGGCAAATTCACAACATGAGGTCATATATGGGTACCTAATTTGGAAAAATGTTGTGAACGGCGTTTGTCGAGGATGGTTTGGATAGCAAAAAGTTCTTCTGGCCGTGCCATAGATGAGCTAGTTATTGAGGTGTTTTTGGCCGACCTTTGTTTTCGACTCACCTATGGCCGGTTTTAGGCCAAATTCACAACATGAGGTCATATATCGGTACCTAATTTGGCAAAATGTTGTGAACGGCGTTTGTCGAGGATGGTTTGGATAGCAAAAAGTTCTTCTGGCCGTGCCATAGATGAGCTAGTTATCGAGGTGTTTTTGGCCGACCTTTGTTTTCGACTCACATATGGCCGGTTTTAGGCCAAATTCACAACATGAGGTCATATATGGGTACCTAATTTGGCAAAATGTTGTGAACAACGTTTGTCAAGGATGGTTTGGATAGCAAAAAGTTCTTCTGGCCGTGCCTTAGATGAGCTAGTTCTCGAGGTGTTTTTGGCCGACCATTGTTTTCGACTCACATATGGCCGGTTTTAGGCCAAATTCACAACATGAGGTCATATATTGGTACCTAATTTGGCAAAATGTTGTGAACGGCGTTTGTCGAGGATGGTTTGGATAGCAAAAAGTTCTTATGGCCGTGCCATAGATGAGCTAGTTATCGAGGTGGCCTTTGATAATCCATCTAATCGGATCCCTCCAATCCGCTGGCCTTTGATGTGCATCGCCTCAATACATGAATAGTGGGCGGATTGATGGAGGCTCGACAGGCGGGCGGGCGATTGGAGGCCGTGGAGATTGGGGGGACAGAGACCGGCCGACATGTGCGTCAGGGCCGACGGCGGCGATTGGGCGGGTAGGTCGGAGGAATCATCTACTGCAACGAGCAACTTCGTCTTCAACCTATAGGTGGATTAAACAGAGCAAGCACGGAAGTACACCCATCCTGCCTAGGGTAGCTGCGCCCCAAGTACGTATTGGTCCTGACCATTGCGCTGTGCTCTCTCAGGTCTTGGTCTAGATATTAGTCAAATTCTTTGATGTCAAACTCATGGTGTAATTTAATTTCTTGTGGGTTAATCTATAGAGGTTCTGTTGTTCGGTTGTGCAAACTTCAGAAGCTCTGCTCCATGGTAGGAGCCAAGTAACTAGTAACGCACATTAAGCCCCATCACACATAGTTCTTTTAATCTGCACATCACGCATAGTTACTAGTAACACGAAATATTCAAAAGCTATGTTGGCAGAACCATTTGGGAAGAGTCCCATTACGCATAGTCTCTTCCTCAGCCCGCTCCAGATTCTGCTTCAGTCCGGAGACTTCTGCAGTGTGAGCGGTCGCAGCCAGAAGCGACACCTACTTATTCACATAGACATGTTAGGTTAGACTCCTACGAAAATTATTTGATCCTCTGTTCGGATTTTCTTTCTGAACACCGGATAGAGTATCAGGGGCTACTGTCTATACCATGACATTCTTTTTACAATTACATTACTTACCTCAAAGCCTGTTAGAAGGCTAGTGTAGGCTTCGGTCAGTCCGCTTTTCGCGGACTGGATCCTCTCAATCACCGTACCCGTAAGGGTACGATGTTCTTCGAAAATGGAAGCACCTCGAAGCGCCTCCAGCAAAGTGTTCGGCGCCTCTGGATGGACAGATGTCACCGGCGGGGTAGGCACGTCCCCTTCCTTCGAAGTGGGCTACTCTCCTGATTCAGGAGCCGTATGGGTCTCCAGAATTATATTCTAATGAGAGCCGAATTGAATACGGCCCCCATTGTCAGTACCATTGGGGTCTGCTCCCCCATATGTCCGGCAGCCGAGGCTTCACCATCTGGCGCCTCCCTGACGGCCTCCGGATTCTCTCTCAGACGAGGGATTCTTTAGGACGATGCCTCGGCGCCATCCAAGTCATTGCGAGAGGAGGCCGAGGGAAGGGTCCCGCTGTCTATTGCGGCCGGATCCAGCGAGTCCTCCGAACATATGGACCGCTCGAGGTTGGACCGAGCTGGACTGCAAATGCATAATTTAGCACATTAAAACAATGAAGTAAAAGAATCCAGATACAAACACGTGTCTGGACACTTACGATTTGGCCAGGGGCTTCTCCCTGGGATCCCACTGCTAGCTGCTGTCGGTAGCCGCTGCGGAGCTATCCGGAAGGGAAGCTTTCCCTTTCTTGGACCCCTCGGCCACTGTGGAGGCCGTCCTCTTCTTTCTCCCCCTCTAGGGGGGAATGGACTTCTTCCTCTTCCTCCTCTTACTCGTCACCTTCGGTGGAGGAGTGAACCTCGGCATCTTCGGACGTCGTGTCCGAAGTGCCCTTGCGGTGGAGACTACCTCTGGTCACCTTGGCCTTCTTCTTGGCCTTCTTCTTAGCCTTCTTCTTCGGCACCACATAAGGCGCCGGAACCAGCATCTTTGTCAGAAGCGGGATTTCTAGGCCTTCGGGCAGTGGAGCTGGACAGTTAATCTGCTCCGCTATCTCTATCCAGTCCTGAAAAAATTGATAAGGAGGCTTAGATGCCTTCCTCGAATATGCAAGTAAAATGTACACCTTGAAAACATGAAAGAACTTGCCGGATTAGCAAGGCAAGTTAGTCTATGCCCATGATCCTCGGTCATGGGCGGCGGCACCTCGTTAGCCTTGAAGAGTAGCTTCCAGATATCTTCGTGCGTCATGCCGAAGAGCTCCAGTAGGGTATGGTGCTTGACCGGATCGAACTCCCATAGATGGCAAGCACGGCTTTGGCATGGAAGGATCCGGCTGACGAGCATAACCTGGATCACGTTAACGAGCTTGACTCTCTTGTTTATCATGCTCTGGACGTGCGTCTAGAGCGTTGTCAGCTCGTCCGAAAAGCCCCAGGTTAGGCCCTTCTCTTTCCAGGAGGTGAGCCGCATCGAGACTCCGGATTGGAACGTGGGAACTGCCGCCCGGTTGGTGTCGCGTGGCTCGGTCATGTAGAAAAACCCCGACTGCCATTCTTTGACGGTCTCCACGAAGGAGCCCTTGGGCCAGGTGACATTTGGCATCTTGCCCACCGTGGCGCCTCCACACTCTGCTTGTTGGCACTCACCACCTTCGGCTTCACATTGAATGTTTTCAGCCATACCCCGAAGTGAGGTGGGATGCAGAGGAAGGCCTCACACATGACAATAAATGCCGAGATGTTGAGGATGGAATTGGGGGCCAGATCATGGAAGTCCAGCCCATAGCAGTACATAAGTCCGCGGACGAACTGGTGGAGAGGGAATCCAAGCCCGCGGACGAAGTGTGTAAGGAACACCACCCTCTCTTGAGGCTCCGGGGTGGGGACGATCTGTCCCTTGGCCGGAAGTCGATGGACGATTTCCTTGGCTAGGTACCCGGCCTCCCGGAACTTCTTCATGTCCTTCTCCTTGACGGAGGAGGCCATCCACTAGCCTCCTGCTCTGGGTCCGATCATGATTGGAGTGCTTTCTTGGGCGAAGAAGGCGAGAGCTTGTGCACCGGAGCTTGAGAATGGATGGGCAGAAGAAGAAGGCATGGGTGAGAAAGGGTGAATCCTGATACATTTATGAAGGCGGTAAAAGTCATGTGCCTCCCTACTTGCCTTAAAATTTGGCTATTCCCCAAGCGTCGTGCAAATGACAAGGTTGGATGCCCGTATTGATGAGAATCCCGTGATAAGGGGACATGATCTCTATGTTGACAAGACGTGCCAATGAAACCGCACCTCGAAATACAGAGCAGCAGGCTAAAAAATGGTTCGAATAATGACCTGGCAGTGGCATGATGTCACGCTACAAAAAGTCGTCAGTGGATTGGACTTGTGAAATATTATATCCTCTACGGTTTTGTGTGGAACTTGTTTTGCAGAGACGGACATGATTCGTGTGTTCAAAATCTACTTTGAAGTATTGAGAGAAGGAACCCGCCTTGCAATGCCGAAGACAATCTGCGCGCCGGACTCATCGTCATTGAAGCCTGGTTCAGGGGCTACTGAGGGAGTCTTTGACTAAGGGGTCCTCGGACAGCCGGACTATATACTAGGGCCGGACTGTTGGGCTATGAAGATATGAGATAGAAGACTTCTTCCCGTGTCCGAATGGGACACTCCTTTGCATGGATGACAATGTTGGTGATTCGGATATGTAGATTCCTTTCTCTGTAACTGACTTTGTGGAACCCTAGCCCCCTCCGGTGTCAATATAAATCGGAGGGTTTAGTCTGTAGGACAACAATCATAATCGCATAGGCTAGACTTCTAGGGTTTAGCCATTACGATCTTGTGGTAGATTTACTCTTGTAATACTCATATTCATAAAGATCAATCCAGCGGGAAGTAGGTTATGACATCCATAGGGAAGGCCCAACCTGGGTAAACATTGTGTCCCCCGCCTCCAGTTACCATTAGCCTTAGACGCATAGTTCGGGACCCCCTACCAGACATCCGCCGGTTTTGACACTGACAGCTGTCTTCCCTGAACACCATCACGAAGAGGGCCGCAAGGCCATCATACTTGAAGTGGAGGGAGCACCTCCCGCTCAGACCTTGTGCGCGGGGAAACGCCTGCCAGCTGCAGGTCAGGACCAGGCTGCCCGCGGCGGTGACCTCGATCCCCTCCCACGAGGCCCTGCCGCAGCAGCCGTCGGCCTGCACCCAGAGGCCGTTGAGCCCCAAGGTCGACAGCTTGCCAGTTAAGAAGCACGAAAGCTGGAACAAGGTGCCAGCGGGCCTCTCCGACAAGACCACGAACTCCGGAAGCACATCCATCGAGGAGAAGCGCGGTCGAGGAGGGCGAGCGACCATAGCGCGCCTCCCTTCGTCACAGGGCTACCCCATGGCCAGTGGCCCCCACCGTGAGAAGAAGCACCGCCACGGATGCCAAGGGAGATGCCGGCCCTTGGAGAAGCGCCCCCGCACCCCCTGGGGGCCTTTGGGGTCGTGGCATGCTTGCGGGGACGGCCACGGCCCCTCTTGCGTGGTGGCGAAGCTGGTCCCTCCTTAGGAGCCTTCCCTTTCTCAGCAACCGAGAATCTCCTCGTCGGCACCATGGATGCTATGGCAAGGTGGAGAAGAAGAAGGGGCGAGCAATGATAATATGAAGGAAGAGATGAGCAAGGGGGCTCTGCCCCTCCCCTCATCTATAGCCAGAGGGAGGCCAACCGTGGGCCTCCACGACCTCGCGTAACGATGTTTCTCTGCATGCAGCATTGACTCGTCAAGCCGAACTGATTTCAGGGCAGCATGGGGAAGTGGAGACACCCACGCCCCATCAATCGCCACGCATCATCCAAGGGCACAGTCGGTTAGAGCCCGCGGTGCTCCGCACTTGTCCATTGGCTTCGCCCAGAAGCCAAGTCCGAGCGCACCTTGGGACTGAGGGCTACTGTCGGCTTTTTGGATACGGGGTTGCTCAAACTTGCCTGCCTGCGGCCCATGGCGTCGCTGCATCGATGGCCTGGTACGACCCAGCTTCAGCATCAACAACTCAAGACCCTCGCGAGGGGCCAAGCCTCATGAGCCAGACGACATCAAGACCTCCCAAGGAGTCGCCCCTCCTCAGGCTGGCTCCCGAGGAGCGGAGATTTCTATGCAAGGCACACCTCGCGAGGTTCAGCTGACGTGAGCCATGACGACCAAGGCAAGGCGGGTGCCAGGGGACGCAGAGTACGAGTTTCCTCTTTGGTGCAAAGGAGGCAGACAGCAGGCGTAGAGTCCCGAGGAATCAACCAAAGGATTCCATTCTGGTGCAACAAGACCAAGACCGCCAGGACGGCTGGACGAAGGTCACCACCGAGCCCACCGCAGCATCACAACTAGAGGCTTTTGCAGGCTGTGACAGCCTGGTTTTTGCCCTCTTTTCTTTGCTTGATTTTCAGTTGAGTTGGTTTTGACTTTGGAGTTTTGAATCATTTCATTTGGACTTAACCACTTGGGTACCCCTTGATTTTCACCCAAGTGTTCCCTCTCCTCCTCAAAACCATCATTTCACCCCTAGCCATCCCAACAATATTGCTTGGAATATTTTTCTTACATGAAAAATATTCATTTTGACATCCAAAACCCTAGCTAAACCTTTGAGATCCAAAGCAACCCTAATTTTTATTGCCCCAAAAATCTTGAGAAAAATCCCAATTATTCTTTGGACCCTAGGGAACCTTTCTGAACAAAAATATTTCACCACTCCTTTGAATATTTTGGCTACAGAAAATAAATACACTTCTGGGCTGAAATGGTAGTTTCTACAGCAACTACCTTTTTACTAGCTCCATTGTAGCTAGTTTTCCCTGAGCTTATTTACCTTAGTAAGAGATATAAAACACCAAATCTCAGCCCTTGAATCCCTGTGGTTTGACCACAGTAACTCCCCAAAGTTTCTGTCCAGTAACTTGACAACAACACCATTTTACTTCCACTGGACCTGGAACCAAACCAAGCCATGGTAACACCTTAGTTTACTAAGGACTACACGCCAAACATACTTGTTAGTGCGTAGGTGGCTTGATGTCACGGTCCACGTGGTGACCGCGTTCGTCCGAGCGTGGTGGCATGCAATACGCGCGCTCTGCGTGTCGCCAGCGCCTCTGTTGAGCGCGTGCTTGCTGCTTGACCGACCAGAGCGTGCCACCCCTCGCCACCATCCTCGTCTCCACCTCCCTAACTACACCCTGCCGATTGCCGATGCCGGAGCTCACTGCAGTGAGCACGGGCACGGTCCGGCCAATGACACAGTGCGCGTGGACTGTGTTCGTCTCTTTCCCCCTGGCTCCTGTCCTCGTCCGCGCCCGCGTACAGTGGCTGCTTGACCTCCGTCGCCTTCTGCATCGCTCTCTGGCACCGTTCATCGCCGGGCGCCGGGGATAGGTGTCCTCCGGCGGAGCCCGAGCCCTCCTGGCCGCCCCGCCTATAAAAGCAGCCCCTCCACAGCCTCCTGGAGCATCTCAACCACTCCCACTCCCTTCTAGAGCCATTAGAAGCCGCAGCCTGGCCGGGCAGGCCGCGGGGTGCCGTCCCAGAGCCGAGCTCGCCGGCGATTGTCGGTGTCAAAACTGGCAGATTTCGGGTAGGGGGTCCCGATCTGTGCGTCTTAGGCTGATGGTAACAGGAGGCAAGGGAAACAATGTTTACCCAGGTTCGGGCCCTCTCGATGGAGGTAAAACCCTACTTCCTGCTTGATTGATATTGATGATATGAGTAGTACAAGAGTAGATCTACCACGAGATCATAGAGGCTAAACCCTAGAAACTAGCCTATGATGATTATGAATGTGATCGTCCTTCTAAGGACCAACCTCTCCGGTTTATATAGACACCGAAGAGGGCTAGGGTTTACATGGAGTCGGTTACAAGGAAGGAAATATAATATCCGGATCGCCAAGCTTATCTTCCACGCAAAGGAGAGTCCCATCCGGACACGGGACGGAGTCTTGAGTCTTGTATCTTCATGCTCCAACAGTCCGGACGAAGCATATAGTCCGGTTGTCCGGATACCTCCTAATCCAGGACTCCCTCAGTAGCCCCTGAACCAGGCTTCAATGACGATGAGTCCGGTGCGCAGTCTTGTTTTCGGCATTGCAAGGTGGGTTCCATCTCCAAATACTCCAAAGTTACTATCGAACACTTGAACCGTGTCTGGATCTGCAAAATGATCTTCACATGCCACCGTAGGGGGCATAACATAAATCTGATCTGCTGGCAATTTTTTAGACAACATGACATGTCGCCATGGTCGGGTCATTATTCAAATGTTTTCCCACAACCAGCCTCAGCGCATATCGCGAGGCGGTTTCCTCTGCATGTTTTGCTGTAGCAGAGATCGTGTCCCCTTATTGCGGATTCTCATCAATACGGGTATGGGTAATCCAACCGCACCGCTAATTGTGGCGAGTGGAGAACGAGTGGGTTCCACCAGGCAAGTGGGGAGGCGCAAAAAGCTTTTACCGTCTCTATAAAGAGATAAGGTCTCTTCCTCTTTACCCATCCCTTCTCCGTCCGCTAGCCCATTCCCCTCTGTTCGAGCCCTAGCACCCAAGCACTCTTCTTCTCTATCGAAGAGAGGTTTTCCAAAGATGTCCGGATCCAGAGCAGGAGGCAAATAGATGGCCTCTACTGTCCAGGAGAAGGATATCAAGAGGCTCCGAGAGGCCGGGTACCTGGCCAATAAGATCGGCCACCGTCTCCCACCGGCGGGACAGATCGTCCCTACTTCGGAGCCCCACAAGAGAGTCGTGTTTCTTCCTCATTTTGTCCGCGGGGTCGGGTTTCCCCTTCACCCATTTGTTCGCGGAGTCATGTATTATTACGGGATTGATTTTCATGATCTTTCCCCCAATTCTTTCCTTAACATCTCGACGTTCATCGTCATGTGTGAGGCTTTTCTCCGGATTTCGCCTCACTTCGTCCTATGACTGAAGATTTTCAATGTGAAGCCCAAGATGGTGAATGGCGAGCACGCCGAGTGCGGCGGTGCCATGGTGAGCAAGGTGCCCAAGGTTGTTTATCCGATGGGTGCCTTCAACGACTCGTCAAGGAGTGGCAGCAGCAATGGTTCTATATCACCAAACCGCGCGGCAAAAGTGGGCTGCTGCTCCCGAGTTCAGATCCGGAGCCCCACTACGGCTCACGTCCTGGCCCAAGAAGCGCCCGAAATGGTCCTCGTCCGATGAGCTGTCACTTCTCCAGACGCGCATCCAGAGTGTGGTCGACCAGGACGTCAAACTCGTCGACGTAGTCCAGGTGATGTTTGTTCGCCTGGTTCTCCCTTGCCAGCGTCGAGCCTGCAATTTGTAGGAGTACGACCCAACCGAGCACCAGACCCTTCGGGAGCTCTATGATTCCTCCCACAAGGATATATGGAAGGTGCTCTTTAAGTCCGGCAAATCATGGCCGGGCTCCGCCGAGGACCGTGGGTATCAATTATCCCACTGCAAGCCCGGTAAGTTATTGCTATGCTCTGTCCATCCATGCTTCAGTTGGCATGTCCTGAGGGAGACAGTTTTATCATGCTTTATCATAACCCCAAGGATGGATAAAAAAGGTGGAGCAGTACATTGTCCTTTCCCGCTGCAGGAGGAACCGGCCAGACCTCTTCTGAAGAAGATGCTGGTCCCAGCGCATTAGGAGGCGCCAAAGAAAGAGGCCTCCAAGAAGGTAAAAAAGACCCGGAGTGGCCTCCATCGTCGCGATGCCTCGGACGCAAAATCCGAAAACTCCAGTGACCATCCTTCTTCCGAAGACGAAGAGGAGGAAGCAGAGGAAGACGAGCCTCCCTCTGGAGGTGTGAAGAAAAGGACGGCTTCCTCATCCCTGGAGGCCGAATCGCCCAAGAGGGGGAGAGGTTCCCACCCAGAGGCATCTACCATGGTTGGCGATAACAGCCCGGAGTGGGATCCCAGGGCCCAGCCCCTGGAAAAGTCGTAAGTATAAGAAATCCGAACATGCATATGCATCCAGGGTCATTTGGGTACAGTACTTTTAACTGCCGCCATATTTCATACAGCCTGGCGAGGTCTCGCACCGGATAGTCCTCATTGGAGGATTCGCTGAGCTCAGATGCTTTGGTGAGCGAGACGCCTCAAGAGGCCCCTTCCCCAATGTCCAGGCGCGACACTGAGGTGTCGTCTCAACGGGACCCGGACCAGGGGGCATGTCTTTGGGTCCGGACACACGGCAGCGATAGCCCCCAAGTGTGTCGACGGTGGGGGCGATCTCGGGTTGGGACCACAGCCGAACACGGTCCTGGAGACGTTTAAGGCTCCAGGATTGGGCGAGTAGCCACCTTTGACGGGGGGAGGCTTGCCTACTCCGCCGGCAACCTCTGTCCAAGCAGAGCTGCCTGGCGGTCTATCGACAGCGTTAAGGAGCGCGTCTATCGTCGATGAACATCGGACCCTCATGGATGCGGTGATTGAAAAGATTCAGTCCACCGAGAGCGGGCTGAATGAGTCCTGCCTTGGCCTTATAAAGGCCTTTGAGGTATGTTTTCTAAGAAACCTTTGAGGATTTACCATAATATGAGTAGTAGCCCCTGATGCACTGTCCGGCAAAAGAGAGAAAAAGCCGGACAAGGGATCAAATCATCTGCTTTTGCATGAGCCTTTGTTAATGACGTATATCCCTTTGTTTGAAAACAGGCGTCTGCAGAGAAGACCGCCGCTCATAATGCGGAGGTGTCCGGACTGAAGCAGAGCTTGGAACGGGCCGAAGAGGAACTTGGCCGTGTGATGAAGCAATTGGAGGACAAGCAAGGTATGTTGAAACATTGTCTTGAATTTGGTACGACCAAGTAATTGTGCCTGATGAAAAGTATTTGTATTGTATGCTCTAGGAGCGAGTGCTGAATTTGAGGCACTGAAGAAGGTTGTGGCTGATGCCAACGAGAAGTCTGCAACCGAACAGGCGCTTCATGAGAAACACGAGGCCAGGGTCATCGAAGCTGAGCAAGAGCTCCAGGAGGTTGTGAAGAAAAGTGATGCCCTGGAGCAGAGTTTAGCACGGAAAGAATCCGAACTCGCTCAAGCTCTCCAAACCACGGAGGATACTCGGGCAGAAGCCCGCGGTGCTCTGAAGGATATTTAGGAGGCATAGAAGGTTGCGGCTGGTAAGGCCTTTTGTATTCAGGGAAATTTTCTTATAGTAATGTGGCTCTAAGCGACAAGCAGAATTCTTGTTTTTCCAGGGGCGTTTGCGGATCTGCATCGCAGCATATCAGATGCCGCCCAATTCTACTGGACCGAGGAGAAGAAGTCTGCAGAGAGGGCTTTCTGGTCGCAGTATTTGGCGTCAAATTAAATGGTGCCCTTTATCGATCAGTTGAAGTAGCTGGTCGAACTGCACCAGGCGGCCGAACTAGCCATGAAGGACTTGGTTGTCCAGCTGTGGCACGCGGAGCCAATTCCAAGCAGTTACTTTGGACTCATGAAGCGGATTGTTAGCGCCTGCCCTTGGCTTGATGTCATTAAGTGATCAGTCTGTATAGAGGGTGCGCGCATGGCGTTTGCCCATGCAAAGATGCATTGGGAGAAGCTTGATGCGGAGAAGCTGATGACTGAGGGGCTGCCGGAGGGTAAGGAGCACCACAAGCCCGAGTTGTACTATGAAGGTGTACTAAAAGGAGCCCGCCTTGTGGCGGACAAGTGTGCTAAAGACACTATATTTACCTGAAGGCCGTCATGCCGTTGTAATCCGGGGAAATGACACTTTTATTAATTATTCCCTGTTTATGTGAATGCTTGTTCTTCCTGTGCGGCCGTTTAGTGTACATAAAACCTGAGAGTTGGCCAGTCCTCGGCTTCTGCCCCCACGTAAAAAGTACGGGGGTGTTCCGGACATATCTGAACACTCTTTATCCCATTGTTGGTTCCTTTTAAGGAGGTGTTCCTTGCTACGAACCAGGCAATCAGACTATAGGGCTTTACCTCTCTCACTTAGTCATAGGAGTTCGAGTATGGTCGGCGCAGCACCTGGTGTTCGGAAGGCCGAACTGGGGGCTCTATCGGCGCCTGATCGAAAGACCGATCCTTCGCACTTTGTATTTATAATGGCATTGTGTGGAATAAATCTTTAAGGATTTTACAACCTCTCAAACAACTGACCAGCTCTCGCCGTATCATGACAGTCAGTTTTTGGCTTTCTCTACTGAGGTGCTCGTTCGGAAGAACCGGTACATAATCGCAGTAGTTCTCCCAGCGCTACCTTAGCCGATAGAGAGGAACGTAAGGTACCAAAACATGGGATCCGGGCAAACCCAACTAATGACCCAAGACATGATTCGGAGCTGATGCATATAGTGCTATAAGTTTAGGGGTGCTGAGCAACGGGGAAGGTGGCTGGACTTTGTCGTATTAGGAATATTCTGAAGCCCCTGGCATAGTGGGGCCTAATACGACGTATGGGTGCCATTTAGGGTGAAAAAGTGGCGTCTAATAAAGAATGACAGTCGGTAAGTGTTATTTAAATCTACGCACTATAGTAGGATGATATGTCTATGCATATGAGTACGATTTATGATTATGAAAAGAGGTGTTTTTGGCGGAACCTGCCATGGCCGGACTGGAGGCGGCTGTGAGTGGATCTGAAGTGAATCCGGACTGCCTTCTTTGGGGGGGGGGGGTTCACTTATGTGTTCCTGCCCTTGTGTGTCCGGGCTGATTCCACGTCCCCAATCCTGTTCTGCGTCAAAGTTAGATTGTAAAGGCAAATACTTGAGGGAAGCTGAACGACCTCTTGTTGTTGGACCGAGGGTGGTTGATCGGAGCCTGGTTAACCCAGCCGTTATTCCGTAAAATAGCGTGGACTCCTCAGTTAGGGTCCGGATAGTTGGCTGCCATATCAAAATTTTGATATGCGGGCACGACTCGCTACTCCGGCAGCGGTATGATTTCCGCTCTAAGGGTGAGGTTCGGCCTTGCGCATAGATGTGACTATATCACCGTAGAATCTAATGGTTTACCACATGGAATCTAGTCAACATGGTTCGTCCCGTTAACATATGGTAATTATTGTATGAGGGGAAAGTGCCGAAGACTTATTCTTTGGCGTGGTATTTGTTTGGTGATCCGAAGACAACCGTTAGAGTGGTGGGCCAATAAAACTTGGCCTTTTCACCTGGCATCTTTTAGAAGATGTTATTTGTGGTTTCATACCTGTGGGGGCTTTATGTGAGATGGAGCCCCCAGACTACTGGGTCCAGAGGTAGTGCAATTAAATTGCTGTGGTTCATATTGTCCGGACGGTCGATGTGATCAGGGGAGATCGGCCGTACTTTTATGCTCTGGAGGATCTTCTTTTGAATTCGCCGTTGTTGGACTCCTCCCCTCATTGTTTCCGACACACGACCGGCCGCTTTGTTTTGAGGATCCGGCATTCTCCATTGGTAAGCTTGGTCATCCTTCTAGGAGTACCATGAATTTCACATGGTTGATCGAGAATGTTGCTCGGGCCGGATAGGCTTGAGCTGTTCTTTGTCCGCTGATCGTTCCCGCAGCTCCGGCCCCTCCCAAGCCAAGGCGACCCCGCCACGGCCTCCGCCTCTCCTCCGTGAAGCCAACCCACCTAGCTAGAGCCCATGTAGCCGCCCCAAGCCGCCGTCTTCTTCAACTCCGGCAACCTTCGCCCTCTGTCGCCGCTGGAGAGGTCAAATTCGACGCCGTCCGGCCACCGTTAGCTATGCTACGGGTACGGGTAGGTGCGCAATCGTCTTCTCCGCCGATCCCTCCCTCACGTTCCCCTCCAAGAAGCCTCACCGCCGGCGTGAGCTCCGGCGAAGCGCCGCCTCCCTTTGTTTCTCTTCCCCCTCCCTCCGGCCTGACTAGCGGGGCCCGCTAGTCAGCCACTCACTACGCGCGCGAAGCGGTATGAGTGGTGGCGTCCCACTAGATTACGCTTTCGATGTCACCCCCCTCTGTTTATTATTTCAAATTCATTTAAATACCAGTAAACTTCAAATGGCCATAACTTTCTGTTTATAAGTCCAAGTGCATTGATTCTTTTTGCATTGTGTTCTGTGTCCAAAATCTAACAGCACCCAAAAGATGGGATTTTAGCTTGGTGTCTAGATTTTCTGGTAATTTTCAGAAGGTTTCTTGATATTTTCTTTTGGTTATTTTTAATATTTTCAGAAGAACCAGCTTGTCTTGAGGATCACCAAGAGCTTTGTGAACCTCATCAGCACTAAGGCAAGCCACAGTAACATTTTCATAGTGCCACTTCAATATTTGTGATTTTCCTACTTGAACTTATGAATATTCATGCATTTAAATTATTTATATGATGATTATATTCTGTTAAATGCTTGTCATGCTTAAATACTTGAACTACAGAATGTTTGAAGTGAATCTTGTTGTTAAGCTAAAGAGAACTTAGTTGCATGAGGTGATTAAATGATATGAAAATAGAGTTGGATATTTAGTTTAATTATTATTTTTGCATGATTAAAAATGATGAGATTGCTAATAATGATTCTGGTATAAGTGATGTGTGATATTAACTAGAGTAGTAGCATGAGTTGATGATGGCTCTGTAGGAGCGTGGTTGATTCAGTTGATCACATGGTGATGTGGTGCATATGTTAAGTGATGTATAGCATGGTATTGTGACACCGGTTATTTTTTTTCACATTAAGTGCAACCTGATTAAAACCTCAACTTGAACATGTTGTTGACCGGGTCATGGTGCCGCTGAAATGAGTCTTTCCCAGTGCAACCACACTTGCCGGTATGGGACGGCCTTAATGCGTTTCATTGTCGTGCCTCTGGTCGGTGCCTCCATTTAGGGACGGTTATGGGCGTGCTGTACCCTGGCCCGGTAGGCAAGCATAACCTTGTGAGCCCATTGTTAAGTTAATTTTGGTACCGGATCCCAGAGTGGATCGTGGCCACGACGGTGGTCGAGGTGTCTGGAGGTAGACACGGGGCCACCAAGGACTAGCCTGGTGGGATCTGAGTAGAAAGGGCCGGGAGAGTGTCATGACAATGAAATGATTTCGCGGAACGCTGTTGGTCCACCCGAATGGGAGTGCGAGGCCATGGGTTCGGTAGTGTGGGTACTGTGTACTAACCTCTGCAGAGTGTTTTTAATCTATCGATAGCCGAGTCCACGGTCACGGACACGCTCGAAAGTAGGGTATGCCATGGGTCAACACATAATAAAATATGCACACTAAGTTTGCACTAAGGATGGCAGTGAGGCCATCGTGTTGAGTTGGGCATGAGATGGTCGGGTTGTGATCGCCGTAAGGATCACGGGCCAAGAGTTGGTCGGGTTATGATCGCCGTAAGGATCATCGGCCATGGATTGGTCGGGTAGTGATCGCCGAAAGGATCACATGTGTGTTGTGGAGATTATCATGTTTGTGGTCTGGAAATGATCACGTCCGGTAAGCATGCCCGTGGGGCAAGTACCTGTTGAACATAGTCACATCATGTTAGACGTACGGATGCATTGCTTAAATGGTTAAATGTCATGATATTGTTTGTCATTATGTTTATGCTTATTGTGAGCTTGCAAGTACATTCAATGTACTGACCTGGCGTGTCATGCCAGATTTCAGGAAAGTCTCGTTGGAAAGGAGTGCTGTCCAAGTCTAGACCGTGTCCACATAATTGTCCTTGTGCTATGGAGACCCGCTACGACGTTGTTCCGCTGCCGAGTAGTTGGCATGATCGAGGCCCCTTTATGTTCACTAAATAATGTACATATAGTTCAGCCGCACCGTGTGCCGCTTGGCCTCGCTAACTGTTGTAATATAAACTATGCTCCGCTAGCATGAATAAAGCGGTTGTTTTTCCGTAGCATGTGGTTGTGCGTTGCCAGAAGACAAGGTCTTTGGGCTGGCAATACAAGGTAAACCGGTTGCTCTGAGCCGGGGTGCTACAACGCTTGGTATCAGAGCCGCGCTGACTGTAGGCCACGCTAGACTAAGCCGAGTTAACTAGACGACAGATACAAGTTGTAGCTGAGTGACGGTGATAATTGTAGCCGGTTGTTGCATTGCATGCACTGATTTTATTTTTCTATGATAACCTGCTAAAGGTTGTGAGTGTAGATGGCTCCGGTGCTGTATCCGTGTCAGTTGGAGCTGATGCCTTACACGTCGCCGCATCTCCTTCATAACGTGTGGTATCAGTTGTACCCTCACAGAGACGATCCAGCCTATCATGTGTACTGGGAGCGCCTAGCTGACTCAGTGTATAAGTATCACGCCGTGGTTACCCTGTGCGCCAGTTCCAATTCCAGCTCTTACACTCGTACCTCTCGGAGCGGCAACGCTTCTATCGCTTCTCAGGCTGTCCGGTTTCCTACATTCGAGGTACTTGTTGAGCTCCGCTACAACAAGGTCCGGATGCAGAACCACCCAGGTTTCCATTACTACCCTTCTCTCCACGATAATGGTCGTGTCCGTTTCCATATCATTTATCCGTAGTCTGATAGTGTAGCTAGCCACCTTTCTCGCTACATCACTGCTAGCTATCTTCTAATCTACGAGCTGGCTCGTGAGCTGAGTCGTGCCCATACTGCTTTAGCCTCTCCTTTAGTCTCTGCTCGCTCAGCCACTACTCCTCCATCTGTAGGATTTACTCCCTACATTCCTGCCAGTTCTAGATCCCCTGTTTCTCTGGTTACTCCCCCGAGTAGCTCGGGCACCGCGACTGCGAGTCCACTTAGTGCTCCTGCTGAGTGGGTTTGACTCCTCGCCACTCCTGCAGCCCCGATGATCCACCCTCCACCTGCTCCTGAGGGAGAGCCCTCGAGGCAGCATCGTCGTGTCACTTTTAACCCGGAGGTCTCCGTTAACCCCGTCAGTTCCGGATCCGTGTCCGCTTCAGGAGAGGACCCCGCAGCACTAGCCGAGCAGTAGAGCTTTCGAGTATTCTCAGTCGTCGGGATGGAGTATGGATGTAGTCATAGGAGTTATGATGTTTCGTTTCATGTATGATGGTAGTTGGACCTGGCATGTTGTTATCTTTCATGTATGAGTCTATGTATAATTATGTTGGACTTTATTTTATTCGCCATACTTTCTTCATCTTTTTGGTTTCTCTGGATTTTGTTGCTGGCTTCTCCCTAGTTTTTGTTGAATGCTTCTCATCTCGGTTGTGTTGACGCGGGGAGGCTGCATTGGCAACGTTCGCGAGGGTTCTCCTGTTTGGCGTTCCACACGACAAGCAGGACAATCACCCGAGTCGTACGTTCCACCACCGCCAAATCCACCCTCCACCAGCAAATTAAGCGTATATTTGAGGAACGACGGAATAATGATCTGATGGAAATATTCAGAAGTATTCAAGCAATGGTTGGACAAAATGGAAATCAGCCCGTCCCTCACTCCAAGTTATCTGATTTTCAAAGGACTAAGCCTCCCAGTTTTAGTCAGGCCGTTGACACCTTGGATGCAGATGATTGGCTGAGAACTATGGAGAAGAAGCTTGAGGTTGCTCGAATTGATGAAGAGGATAAGGTTCCGTTTGTAACACATTCTCTAGAAGGCGCTGCTGCCATATGGTGGGAAAATGAAAAGGCCATAGGGACTGATAATGAAGCAATTACCTGGTCGAGATTCAAGGAGCAATTCCGGAAATATCACATCCCTGCGGGAATCATGAAGACTAAGAAGCGTGAATTTCTCGCGCTCCTCCAAGGAAGTCAGTCAGTGGGGGAATATTTGCAGAAATTTAATCACATGTCATGTTATTCTCAATATGATGTGGCCACTGAAGAAAGGAAGATGGATAGATTTCTTGGTGGATTAAACCCGCAACTTCGCTGTGCTCTCAGTGTGTTCGATTTTCCAGATTTCCAAACCCTGGTGAACAAGGCCTTTATTGCTGAAAGGGAACACAAGCTTGCATCAGATAATAAGTCTGCCCATAATGACCACAAGCGCAAGTTTGAGCCCAAAAAGGAAATGCAACCAGTGCATATTGTTCGTACCTGGCAGCCAATTCCAGTGACATACCAGCCTAATTGGCAACAAAATGTTAACAAGGCCAACACCCAAGTCAAGAATGACGTGCTCAACCCAGTTCTGGAGAATCGCCTGCACAATAATTCTTGTTACAGTTGTGGACAAACCAGACATTATGCTAAACAGTGTCCCAAGAACAACCGGACTAATGTTACATTCAAGCCACAAGTCCATTATTTGGAGGCAGGACCAAGTCAGTACAACGTCACGGGATACGTTCATCACATTTCCGCCGACGAAGCCCAAGAAAATCCCGAAGTCGTCACTGGTATGTTTCCTGTTAATAACATACCTACAGTAATTTTATTTGACTCTGGGGCTTCCCACTCTTTTATTTCTCGGAGTTTTGTTGCTCAAAACAAATTTCCTTGTTCGCTTTTGGGCAAGAATATGCTGGTACAAACCCCGGGATCCCTTATTCGAAGCAATCTGGTCTGCCGCAATCTGGAAGTCAGTATCAACGGAATCCATTTCCCAACATCTTTGATACTTATTGAGTCTGATAAATTGGATGTTATCTTGGGTATGAATTGGCTGACTCAGTACCAAGTATGCATAAATTGTGCGACCCGAGAAGTCAACTTGACAGGCCAAGATGGACAAACTACAATGTTTATTGCTCGTAGGGGCATACCCTCCAAGTAAATGGTTTTTACAGCAATAGCAGACATGAAATTAATTCCGGTGGTCAGTGAGTTTCCCGATGTATTCCTAGAAGAACTGCCAGGCATGCCACCTGACCGAGAGCTTGAGATTGCAATAGAACTTGTGCCCGAAACCACACCAATACACAAGAAATATTATCGAATGCCGTCATCCGAATTAGTGGAGCTAAAGAAACAACTTGATGAAATGATCCAAAAAGGATATATCCGCCCCAGTTCCTCACCATGGGGATCACCTGCTATTTTTGTGGACAAGAAAGATGGCAGCCTTTGTATGTGTGTGGACTACCGGCAGTTGAATGATGTCACGATCAAAAACAAATACCCTCTTCCAAGAATTGATGATTTGTTTGATCAGCTCAGTGGAGCCAAGGTATTCTCAAAGATTGATTTACGGACTGGATATTACCAGCTCAAAATTAAAAAGGAGGGTATTCCCAAGACCGCGTTCACCACTCGCTACGGTCTCTATGAATATACCGTCATGTCCTTCGGCCTCACCAACGCCCCCTCCTTTTTCATGCACATGATGAATAAAGTATTCATGGATTTCCTCGATAAGTCTGTGGTCGTCCTCATCGATGATATACTTATTTACTCAAGAAGTGAAGAGGAGCATAAGGAACACCTTCGCGCAGTGCTACAATGACTCCGTGAGCACCAGTTATACGCCAAATTCAGTAAATGCGAGTTTTGGCTCAAGCAAGTTGGATTCCTCGGGCATGTGCTATCCGCTGAAGGTATAGCCGTGGACCCAAGCAAGGTGAAAGATGTACTCGACTTGTTGCCACCCGCCACCGTATCTCAGATCCGGAGTTTTCTTGGATTAGCCGGATACTACCGCCTTTTCATTGAAGCTTTTTCCTAGATTGCTCAGACCATGACGGAGCTGCTCAAAAAGGATAAGAAGTTTGAATGGACTTCAGACTGTGAGAAAAGTTTCACCGAGTTGAAGAAACGCTTGACAACTGCACCAGTATTAACAGTTCCTGATATCTACCGCAGTTTTGAAGTATACTGCGACGCTTTCCATCAAGGACTTGGATGCATTCTTATGCAAGATGGCAAGGTAGTAGCTTATGCCTCACGGCAGCTACGACCCCATGAAGGAAATTACCCCACTCATGATTTGGAATTGGCCGCGGTAGTACATGCTTTAAAAATTTAGACACTACCTCATTGGAAAAAGGTGCCAAATTTTTACCGATCACAAGAGTCTCAAATATATATTTACTCAGCCGGATTTAAACCTCCGACACCGAAGATGGCTCGAGTTGGTCAAGGATTATGATCTTCGAATAAATTATCATCCGGGTAAGGCCAACGTGGTTGCCGATGCACTCAGTCGAAAGCCCGTCAGTTTAAACGTCATGCTGGAATCTTTGCCTTCCCAACTTAAAGAAGAGATTGCTCAGCTCAACCTGGTCATAGTTGAGGCTGGTCTTGCCAATATCCTGAAGGTTACCCCTACTCTTGAGGAAGAAATCCGTAAGGCCCAGTCAGGCGATGCCGATCTGCAGAAACGCATCAAGTCATCCGATTTCTCGAAGGATCAGTGCGGTACCCTCCGATTCAGGGGAAGGATTTGTGTGCCTAATCAAGCTGATCTGAAGCAAAAAAATTTGTCAGAAGCCCACGAATCCTCGTATTCAATCCACCCTGGTGGTACAAAAATGTATGAAGACCTTCGACAAATATTCTGGTGGGATGGAATGAAGAAAGACATCGCTTATTTCGTAGCCTGTTGCGACATATGCAACAAAGTAAAGGCAGAACATCAGAAACCAGCCCGACTTCTCCAACCACTACCAGTATCACAATGGAAATGGGACAATGTCTGTATGGATTTCATCACAGGACTACCGAAGACCCGATGGGGCAATAATGCGATCTAGGTCATAATGGGTACATTAACCAAGGTGGACCACTTCCTCCCAATCAAAACCTCGTACCGAGCCGATGAGCTTGCACGACTGTATGTGTCCAAAATTGTCAGTCTGCATGGAGTTCCCCGAACCATCACTTCTGACCGAGGTTCGCTTTTCACCTCCGCTTTTTGGTCCCGTCTCCATCAGGCCCTCGGAACAGAGTTGAAATACAATACCTCTTATCATACTCAGACGGATGGGCAGACAAAAAGAGTAAACCAGATACTCGAAGATATGCTCCGAGCCTGTGTTTTGTCCCAAGGACCACAATGGGAAGATTTCTTGCCGTACGCCGAGTTCTCGTATAACAATGGGTTCCAGACCAGTTTAAAAATGTCACCATATGAATCTTTGTATGGCCGTAAGTGCCGCACTCCATTAAATTGGTCTCAAACCGGAGATAGCCGTATTTTCGGAACATACCTCATGCTAGAAGCCAAAAAGCAAGTCAAGGAGATCCGAGACAGATTACAATTGGCGAAATCACGACAGAAAAGTTATTATGATGCCAAGCACCGACCGATCAGCTTTGAACCAGGAGAACATGTCTACCTTCGAGTCACGCCTATGAAAGGAATCAATAGGTTTCAAACCCGTGGAAAATTGGCACCTAGGTTTATTGGTCTGTTTCACGTTACGACACGGGTAGGTGATGTGGCATATCAGTTGGAGTTGCCCCTTGAGCTATCAAACGTGCACAACGTGTTCCACGTTTCACAACTACGACGGTGCATATCACCGCCAGAGAAAAAGACCGATTTGACAGAGATAGAGCTGGCAAAGGACTTGACCTACGAAGAAAGGCCAGTGAAAATTTTGGATCAGATGGAAAGGGTCACTCGCAGTAAGTCATGAAAGTTTTACAAGGTCCAATGGATGCATCATACCGAGTCAAAATCAACCTGGGAATCAGAAGAATTTCTAAGGGCATGCTATCCAGAATGGTTTTCTCAAGCAACCGAATCTCGAGGACGAGATTTATTCAAAGTGGCGGTGGTTTCTGACAGCCTGGTTTTTGCCCTCTTTTCTTTGCTTGATTTTCAGTAGAGTTGGTTTTGACTTTGGAGTTTTGAATCATTTCATTTGGACTTAACCACTTGGGTACCACTTGATTTTCACCCAAGTGTTCCCTCTCCTCCTCAAAACCATCATTTCACCCCTGGCCAACCCAACAATATTGCTTGGAATAATTTTCTTAAATGAAAAATATTCATTTTGACATCCAAAACCCTAGCTAAACCTTTGAGCTCCAAAGCAACCCTAATTTTTCTTGCCCCAAAAATCCTGAGAAGAATCCCAATTATTCTTTGGACCCTAGCGCACCTTTCTGAGCAAAAATATGTCACCACTCTTTGGAATATTTTGGCTATAGAAAATAAAGTCAATTCTGGGCTGAAATGGTAGTTTCTACAGCAACTACCTTTTTACAAGCTCCATTGTAGCTGGTTTTCCCTGAGCTTATTTACCTTAGTAAGAGATAGTAAAACTCCAAAGCTCAGCCCATGAATCCCTGTGGTTTGACCATAGTAACTCCCCAAAGTTTCTGTCCAGTAACTTGACAACAGCACCATTTTACTTCTACTGCACCTGGAACCGAACCAAGCCGTGGTAACACCTCAGTTTACTAAGGACTACACGCCACACATCCTTGTTAGTGCGTAGGTGGCCTCATGTCATGGTCCACGAGGTGACCGCATTCATCCGAGCGTGCTGGCATGCAATACGCGCACTCTGCACGTCGCCAGCACCTCTGTTGAGCGCGTGCTCGCTGCTCAACCGGCCAGATCATGCCACCCCTCGCCACCATCCTCGCCTCCACCTCCATAACTCCACCCTGCCGCTCGCCGACGCGGGAGCTCGCCGCAGCAAGCACGGGCACGGTCCGGCCAATGGTACAGTGCGCGCAAACTGTGTTAGTCTCTTTCCCCCTCGCTCCTGTGCTCGTCCGCGCCCGCGTACAGTGGTTGCGTGACCTCCGTCGCCTTCTCGATCGCTCTCTGGCATCGTTCATCGCCGGGCGCAGGGGACAGGTGTCCTCCGACGGAGCCCTAGCCCTCCTCGCCGCCCTGACTACAAAAGAAGCCCCTCCGCGGCCTCCTGGAGCATCTCAACCGCTCCCACTCCCTCCTAGAGCCATTAGAAGCCGCAGCCCAACCGGGCAGGCCGCGGGCTGCCGTCCCGAAGCCGAGCTCGCCGGCGATCCCCTCTGGATCGTTGCCGCAGCTCCGGCCCCTCCAAAGCCAAGGAGACCCCGCTAGGGCCTCCGCCTCTCCTCCGTGAAGCCAACGCACCTAGCTGGCACCTCTGGAGCCGCCCCAAGCCGCCGTCTTCTTCAACTCCGGCAACCTCCGCCCTATGTCGCCGATAGAGAGGTCAAATCCGACGCCGTCCGGCTACCGTTAGCTACGCTACGGGTACGGGCAGGTGCGCAATCGTCTTCTCCGTCGATCCCTCCCTCTCGTTCGCCTCCAAGAAGCCTCACCTCCGGCGTGTACTCCGGCGAAGCGCCGCCTCCCTCTGTTTCTCTTCCCCTCCCTCCGGCCTGACTAGCGGGGCCCGCTAGTCAGCCACTCATTAGGCGCGCGAAGCGGTATGAGTGGTGGCGCCCCAGGAGATTACGCTTTCGACGTCACCCCCCCCTCTGTTTATTATTTCAAATTCATTTAAATTCCAGGAAACTTCAAATGGCCATAACTTTTTGTTTATAAGTCCAAATGCATTGATTCTTTTTGCATTGTGTTCTGTGTCCAAAAATCTAACAACACCCAAAAGATGAAATTTTTCCTTACTGTCTAGATTTTCTGGTAATTTTCAGAATGTTTCTTGATATTTTCCTTTGGTGATTTTGAATATTTTCAGAAGAACCAGCTTGTCTTGAGGATCACCAGGAGCTTTGTGAACCTCATCAGCACTAAGGCAAGCCACAGTAACATTTTCATAGTGCCACATCAATATTTGTGATTTTCCTACTTGAACTTATGAATATTCATGCATTTAAATTATTTATATGATGATTATATTTTGTTAAATGCTTGTCATGCTTAAATACTTGAACTACGGAATGTTTGAAGTGAATCTTGTTGTTAAGCTAAAGAGAACTTAGTTGCATGAGGTGATTAAATGATACGATCATACAGTTGGGTATTTAGTTTAATTATTATTTTTGCATGATTAAAAATGATGAGATTGCTAGTAATGATTCTAGTATAAGTGATGTGTGATCTTAACCAGAGTAGTAGCATGAGTTGATGATGGCTCCGTAGGAGCATGGTTCATTCAGTTGATCACATGGTGATGTGGTGCATATGTTAAGTGATGTATAGCATGGTATTGTGACACCGGTTATTTTTTTTTCACATTAAGTTGAACCTGATTAATAACTCAACTTGAACATGTTGTTAACCGGGTCATGGTGCTGCTGAAACGAGTCTTTCCCAGTGCAACCACAGTTGCCGGTATGGGACGGCCTTAATGCGTTTCATTGTCATGCCTTTGGTCGGTGCCTCCATTTAGGAAAGGTTATGGGCGTGCTGTACCCTAGCCCGGTAGACAAGCTTAACCTTGTGAGCCCATTGTTAAGTTAATTTTGGTACCGGATCCCAGAGTGGATCGTGGCCACGCCGGTTGTCGAGGTGTCTGGAGATAGACACGGGGCCACCCAGGACTAGCCCGATGCGGTCTGAGTCGAAACGGCCGGGAGAGTGTCATGACAATGAAATGGTTTCGTCGGAACGCTGTTGGTCCACCCGAATGGGAGTGCGAGGCCATGGGTTCCGTAGTGTGGGTACAGTGTACTAACCTCTGTAGAGTGTTTTTAATATATTGATAGCCGAGTCCACAGTCACAGACACGCTCGAAAGTAGAGTACGCCATGGGTCAACACTTAATAAAATATGCACACTAACTTTGCACTAAGGATCGCAGTGAGGCCATCATGTTGAGTTGGCCATGAGATGGTCGGGTTGTGATCGCCGTAAGGATCATGGGCCAAGAGTTGGTCTGGTTATGATCGCTGTAAGGATCATTGGCCATGGATTGGTCGGGTAGTGATCGCCGAAAGGATCACATGTGTGTTGTGGAGATTATCATGTTTGTGGTCTGGAAATGATCACGTCCGGTAAGCACACCCATGGGGCAAGTACCTGTTGAACATAGTCACGTCATGTTAGACGTACGGATGCATTGTTGCTTAAATGGTTAAATGTCATGTTATTGTTTGTCATTATATTTATGCTTATTGTGAGCTAGCAAGTACATTCAATGTACTGACCTGGCGTGTCATGCCAGATTTCAGGAAAGTCTCGTTGGAAAGGAGTGTTGTTCGAGTCTAGACCGTGTCCACATTGGTGTCCTTGTGCTATGGAGTCCCGCTACGACGTTGTTTCGCTGCCGAGTAGTTTTCATGATCGAGGCCCCTTTATGTTCACTAAATAATGTACATATTGTTCAGCCACACCGTGTCTGCCGCTTGGCCTCGCTAACTGTTGTAATATAAACTATGCTCTGCTAGCATGAATAATGTGGTTGTTTTTCTGTACCATATTGTTGTGTGTTGCCAGAAGACAAGGTCTCTGGGCTAGCAATGCAAGGTAAACCGGTCGCTCTGAGTCGGGGTGCCACATAGGCAATGACCACTTTGGTCAGGATAGGATTTACTTGTTGTCTCCCTTCAAATTTGGCTGTTGTGGGATCCCTTCCCGCCTAGATTTGTGAAGAGGACCAAGGCCACAATAAATAGGACCTAGCCACCACCATAGGAGGGGGATCGGAGCCATTCCACCCTCACCACCTCACCAACTCACTTGAGCTCAAGAACATGCTTCCTGAGGCTGTTCTCCACTGTAATAGTTCTTCCTTAGCCCCTCGAGGCAAATCCACCACAAAGCAGGAGTAAGGTTTTACACCGCAAGGTGGCCCGAACTAGGTAAACTGCTGTGTCTTCCTTCCCCTTCGAGTTCGTGGTGCTATGCTGTGAAGTTTGCGAGTTGGCAAGCTGGGTAGGTTGAGATCTCCGTATGCACCCCAGAGTTAGAACCTCTCAAGGGTTTGCGGAACCCGAAATCCATGTGCCATCGACCATGGCGCCCAAGAAGAAATCAACTCCTTCAGCTCATCCGCCCACCTCGAAGGTTCCGTTACCCGCGGCCTCCAACTCTGTGGGGGGCGCGGAGACGCACAAGGGAGCGAACGCTGCAGGGGGTGTGGGCGGAGCAGGTGGCACCGCCACCATCCCCTTTGCGACCAACGCGGGAGCAGAAGATGCCGGAGGAGAGAGACAATAGAAACACCCCGATGGCCGCGCTTTGGCCGTTGATGGCCGCAGCCATAGCCATGGCGCTCGGTTCGGGGTGAACCACCGCCTAGCTGATACGTCTCCAACATATCTATAATTTGTGATTGTTCCATGCTATTATATTATCTGTTTTGGATGTTTAATGGGCTTTACTATGCACTTTTATATTATTTTTGGGACTAACCTATTAATCGGACGCCCGGTACAAATTGCTATTTTTTTTTGCCTATTTTAGTGTTTCGCAGAAAAGGAGTATCAAACGGAGTCCAAACAGAATGAAACCTTCGGGAGAATCGTTTTTGTAACAAACACAATCGAGGAGACTTGGAGTGGACGTCAGGGAAGCAATGAGGTGGCCACGAGGGTCCAGGGCGCGCCCTAACCCCCTGGGCGCCCCCACCCTCGTGGAGCCCTCGTGGCTCCCCTGACCGACTTCTTTCGCCTATATATAGTCATATACCTTGAAAACATCTAGGAGTACCATAGATTGGGAGTTCCGCCGCCGCAAGCCTAGTTAGCCACCAAAAACCAATCGGGACCCTGTTCCAGCACCCTGCCGGAGGGGGATCCATCACAAGTCACCATCTTCATCATCCCGGCGCTCTCCATGACGAGGAGGGAGTAGTTCACCCTCGGGGCTGAGGGTATGTACCAGTATCTATGTGTTTGATCTCTCTCTCTCTCTATTGTGTTCTTGATTTGGCATGATCTTGATGTATCATGAGCTTTTCTATTATAGTTGGATCTTATGATGTTTCTCCCCCTCTACTCTCTTGTAATGGATTGAGTTTTCACTTTGAAGTTATCTTATCGGATTGAGTCTTTAAGGATTTGAGAACACTTGATGTATGTCTTGCATGTGCTTATCTGAGGTGACAATGGGATATTCACGTGATCTACTTGATGTACATTTTGGTGATCAACTTGCGGGGTCAGTGACCTTGTGAACTTATGCATAGGGGTTGGCACACGTGTTCGTCTTGACTCTTCGGTAGAAACATTGGGGCACTCTTTGAAGTACTTTGTGTTGGTTGAATAGATGAATCTGAGATTGTGTGATACATATCGTATAATCATGCCCACGGATACTTGAGATGACATTGGAGTATCTAGGTGACATTAGGGTTTTGGTTGATTTGTGTCTTAAGGTGTTATTCTAGTACGAACTCTAGGATAGATCGAACAAAAAGAATAGCTTCGTGTTATTTTTACTACGGACTCTTGAATAGATCAATCAGAAAGGATAACTTTGAGGTTGTTTCGTACCCTACAATAATCTCTTCGTTTGTTCTCCGCTATTAGTGACTTTGGAGTGACTCTTTGTTGCATGTTGAGGGATAGTTATATGATCTGGTTATGTTATTATTGTTGCGAGAACTTGCACTAGTCAAAGTATGAACCTTAGGCTTTGTTTCCTAGCGTTGCAATACCGTTTGTGCTCACTTTTTATCATTAGTTACCTTGCTGTTTTTATAATTTCAGATTACAAAAACCTATACCTACCATCCATATTGCACTTGATTCACCATCTCTTTGTCGAACTAGTGCACCTTTACAATTTACCATTGTATTGGGTGTGTTGGGGACACAAGAGACTCTTTGTTATTTGGTTGCCGGGTTTTTTGAGAGAGACCATCTTCATCCTATGCCTCCCACGGATTGATAAACCTTAGGTCATCCACTTGAGGAAAATTTGCTGCTGTCCTACAAATCTCTGCACTTGGAGGCCCAACAACGTCTACAAGAAAAAGGTTGCGTAGTAGACATCATGCTCTTTTTTGGCGCCGTTGTCGGGGAGGTGAGTGGTTGAAGGTATATCTTTAGATCTTGCAATCGAATCTTTTAGTTTCTTGTTTTATCACTAGTTTAGTTTATAAAATAAACCTACAAAAAAGTGGAATTGAGTTTACCTCATACGCTTCATCTTTTTAATATCTTTCTTGAGAACGATGGAAAGGAAAATTGTTCTCAAGTGCTAGAAGAAGAAGTCTATAAAATGTTTGGCACTAAATCTTTGAATGATGAGCATGATTGCAATGTTTTTAGTATGAACTCTTTGAATATCCATAGTACTAATGATTATTTCACTAGTCATGATGAAAATGTCTCTTATAAGCATGTCAATTTCTGTGGAGTGCATAGAGATTGCATGTACACACCAAATAGAGAAGATAGATTTTGCATGAGGCATAAGTATTTAGAAACTAATTGGTTGCAAGAAAGGCTAGATGCTTGTGCTAAAAATTTAAAATTTCTTTGCCATCCTTGTGAACTTTGCAATGAACATGATCATTTAAATCCCCAATGCAAATTGTTTCATGATCGTATCGTGTCCAAAAATTGTGATGACTTGATTTCCCTTGCACATCATAATGAACTTAGTTTGCTTTTGGGTTATGAAGAAATAAAACGTATAAGTAAAGATATGCTAGAATTTGTCCTTGATAAAGTTCTTGATTTTGATCTAGAAGAAATTTTTATGTATTGTGCGGTGAATTGCATTGAAAATCCTCATATTGGTAATTACATAAAGAAAAGAAAGCAAATAGAAGACGAAGAAAATACTAATGAAAGGGAATATACTTCCCAATATCCTCCTATTATTTCTTATGATGAATCAGGTAACGAGGGGGAGCCTTCTATTCTACCAATCTCATTAATAAGGATCTCCAAAAAGAGGGTTAACCCCAGACATGATGTGAACAAGAAAAAGAAAAGACGGAGAAGCAAAGGTAAAAAGGTATCCCTCCCAAATGATGTTGCTCCTATTACTCATTGTGATGATGATAATTGCTATACTTTGTGCTATCCATACTATCAATGATGAGAGTGATTATGCTTATGATATGAAAAGGCCCAAGCTTGGGGATGCTATGCTTGATGAGAATGACATGTTTGAGAATATATTTTCTGCAATTAATGTTTGTCCCAAGCTTGGGGATGCTATGCTTAATGAAGATGATATTTTTAGCCTCCCAAGTTTTGATATGCAAATTTGTTATGATGATAGCATGCCTCCTACTTATGATGATTATATTGATGAAAGTGGGTTTGGAAGACTGTCAACTTTAGGAAGTAATGATCACACAATTTTGGAGAATGTTGAATTTATTGGGATAATTATGAAAGTGGATTTGGAGAGGTCATGACTTTATTTAGTAATCATTCCACTATCTTGGAAGAGGTTTCAATTGATTATGATGAGAACGAAGTTGCTACTTATGATGATTATTGTGATGATACTTATGCTATAAAAAGTAGGGAGGATTATATTTATAAAACTTGTCATGATTATGATTACCCTTTTTCTGAACATTACTCTTTTAATGTGGAAACAATTTATAGTATTCGAGTCTCTTATGATACTCCCACTATTCCGAATGAGAAGAATTTTACTTATGTGCAGAGTAATAAAATTTCTATGGTTGTAGAAAAGAATGCTTTAGGTGATGGTTATATTGTTGAATTCATTCATGATGCTACTGAAAATTGTTATGAGGGAGGAACATATGCTTGTAGGAATTGCAATAATATCAACTTCCTCTCTATGTGCTTAAAATCTTGAAATTATGCTTGTTTTGCCTTCCTATGCTAGTTGATTATTGTTCCCATAAGTTGTTTGCTCACAAAATCCCTGTGCATAGGAAGCGGGTTAGACTTAAAAATTCTAGTCTTATTCTTCATGATGCTCTCTTTATGTTTCAATTCTTATCTTTTATCCGAGCATCATTGAAATCATCATGCCTAGCTAAAAGGCATTATAGAAAAGCGCTTGTTGGGAGACAACCCAATATTTACCTATACTATTTTTGTGTGTTCACATGATTATGGTACTGTAGTAATCATGTTTTATAGCTTTTGTTTCAATAAAGTGCCAAGTAAAACCTTTAGGATAGCTTACGGTGATAGTTGTGTTGATCCTGCTGAAAATCAGAAACTTTTGCACGAAGTAAATTAGTTTTGTTAATTCACAGAAATGTGCTTTTGATCTTATTATTTTTGCTGTGGATTGGTACACACATTTTTCAGGTTTTACTAATTTGGTAGAATATTTGGAGTTATAGAAGTATTCGAATGATACAGATTACTACAGTCTGTTCTGTTTTTGACACATTCTGTTTTTTATGTGTTGTTTGCTTATTTTGATGAATCTATGAGTAGTATCGGAGGGTATGAACCATAGAGAAGTTGGAATACAGTAGATGTTACACCAATATGAATTTAGAATGGGTTCACAACAGTACCTATGTGGTGATTTATTTTCTTATACTAACGGAGCTTATGAGTTTTCTGTTGAGTTTTGTGTTGTGAAGTTTTCAAGTTTTGCGTAAAGATTCGATGGACTATGGAATAAGGAGTGGCAAGAGCCTAAGCTTGGGGATGCCCAAGGAATCCCAAGGTAATATTCAAGGACACCAAGAGCCTAAGCTTGGGGATGCCCCGGATGGCATCCCCTCTTTCGTCTTCGTTCATCGGTAACTTTACTTGGAGCTATACTTTTATTCACCACACGATATGTGTTTTGCTTGGGGCATTATTTTTTCTTCTTTTTTATTTTTTCTTGAATAAAATACCAATATCTAAAATTCTTAAATGTTAGAGAGTCTTCACATAGTTGCATAATTATTCAACTACTCATTGATCTTCACTTATATCTTTTGGAGTAGTTTGTCGTTTGCTCTCATGCTTCACTTATATTATTTTGAGAGTCTTAAACAACATGGTAATTTGCTTTGGTTATGAATTTAGTCCTAATATGATAGGAATCCAAGAGGTATATAATAAAAACTAAGGCTTGAGAAGGCAGTGTATGTCGTTTCGCAGACGGAGGTGACACATTCCCTCTCGGAACCACGAGCCTTCTTGAGAGAAGCTCCGGTTTGCAAGAAGCTTATACAAAGCTTGTCCCAATTCGGCCAAAAAAATTACCATGGCATGTTGGTGCCATGTCATGACACCATGCGAAGTTTCCTGATTTGCAGGCATGTTTGGATTTATATGAATTAAAGAACCAAGTTTCTCAATCTTTCCGGCCGAGCCACAACACCAAGATGTTTGAATTTCATTCCAATTTCTTGCATGGGACATAGAAATTCTCCCAAGGACACGCATGTGATTTTTCAACCAACTTTGGTGCACTGGAGCATGTGCTTATAGTTCAAATTTGAATTATGCACATTAAATGACCAAAAATTCAATTAATGTATAATTCCAAATGAACCCGGAATAGTTCGAAATTTTAACACGGCACTCATATAGTTCTATGTTGCCTCTGTTAAAAATCAAGGGGGGGGAGGCAGCGTGTATCATTTGCACACAAAGGTGACATGTCCCCCCTCGGGAACCATGAGTCTTCTCGAGAGAAACTCTGGTTTGCAAGAAGCTTATACCAAAAACTTTTCCAAATGCGGCCAATTTTTTTACCACGGCATGTTGGTGCATTGAAATGACACCATGCCAAGTTTCATGATTTTCAGGGAAGTTTTGAATTTCCGGGAATTTAAAAATGAAGTTTCTCAATGTTCCCGGCCGATCCACGATGCCTAGATGTATGAATTTCATTCCCGTTTCTTGCACGGGACCTATAAATTCACCCAAATACACACATGTGATTTTTCAACAAACTTTGGTGCACTGGAGCATGTGATTGTAGTTCAAATTTGAATTGTGCACATTAAATGCCTATAAACTCAATTAATGCATAAAAATGCCAAACAAACACGGAATAATTCCATATTTAAATACAACACTCATGTATATGCATGTTTCCTGTACATAAATGTTCTAGAAATTCAAACACCATCCTTTCCCTCCATAACACCATTTTATCTTTCAAAACATAATAAAAAATCAAGTATACCACAAATAGTTTACTAGAAATAATCGTGTGGGATGCGGTATAAAATATCTTGGCGCACCGTCTTGTCTCGCTTATGCAGGAAGCTTCATCGTCTACTATCCACCAAGCAAAAAAATTCTACCACAACGGAAATAACTATCTCCCCACCCCCTCCCTCCCACAAAAAGCCACATTTCCACTATTCCTCCTTGCTTTCCAAGTTCAAACCTTCAGTGCTGCTTACTGGCAGCTCAGCCTCCCCGCAGGTGACCCTTCTTCTTGCAGCGCCGCCTCCTCGCTGGTGACCCTTCTTCCTGTACCGCCGCCTCCTCACTGGGGACCCTTCTTGCCGTGCGATCTCCTCATCGTTGACCCTTCTTATTGCTGCATGGCCTCGTTGATATGGTCAAGTAATCCACACCCCACCCACACCATCCTCCTCCTTCCCTGTACCACATGCCCCGACCGACGGCGCAACACCTTTTGCTGAAATCGCTGCCCTCCTCCTCGAATTAAGCGTTGCCCACAACCATTTTGCATGCAGTATAATGTGGAACACAGTAGCATCTGGCAGAGAAGAAGCAAATTGCAGCCGCACGCGTAGACGAGGTCGCTATGGCTGCCATGCGTGCCGACCGCCAGATGTTGGAGGAGCACCTCGTCTTCGAGGCCACCATCGACACCGCCACGCGGTTGTTGATACATCTCCAACGTATCTATAATTTTTTATTGTTCCATGCTATTATATTACCCGTTTTGGATGTTTATGGGCTTTACTTTACAAATTTATATCATTTTTGGGACAAACCTACTAACCGGAGGCCTAGCCCGTATTGCTGTTTTTTTTGCCTATTTCAGTATTTCGAAGAAAAGGAATATCAAACGGAGTCCAAATGGAATGAAACCTTCGGGAGCGTGATTTTTGGAGCGAACGTGATCCAGAGGACTTGGAGTGCAAGTCAAGAAGCAGTCGAGGTGGCCACGAGGGTGGAGGGTGCGCCCACCCCTACAGGGCACGCCCCCTATCTCGTGGGCCCCTCGGGCGGCCACCGACCTACTTCTTCCTCCTATATATACCCACGTACCCCGAAAACACCCAGGGAGCCAACGAAAAACTATTTCCACCACCATAACCTTTTGTATCCGCGAGATCCCATCTTGGAGCCTTCGTCGGCTCTCCGCCGGAGTGGGAATCGACCATGGAGGGCTTCTACATCAACACGATAGCCCCTCCGATCAGTTGTGAGTAGTTTAACACAGACCTTCGGGTCCATAGTTATTATCTAGATGGCTTCTTCTCTATTTTTGGATCTCAATACCATGTTCCCCTGGATCTTCTTGAAGATCTATTCGATGTAACTCTTTTTGCGGTGTGTTTATAGAGATCCAATGAATTGTGGGTTTATGATCAAGTTTATCTATGAGAAATATTTGAATATCCTCTGAATTCTTTTATGTGCGTTTAAGTTATCTTTGCAAGTCTCTTCGAATTATTAGTTTGGTTTGGCCCACTAGATTGATCTTTCTTGCAATGGGAGAAGTGCTTAGCTTTGGGTTCAATCTTGCGGTGTCCTTTCCAGGTGACATCAGGGGCAGCAAGGCACATATTGTATTGTTGCCATCGAGGATAAAAATATGTGGTTTATATCATATTGCATGAGTTTATCCCTCTACATCATGTCATATTTCTTAATGCGTTACTATGTTCCTATGAACTTAATAATCTAGATGCATGCTGGATAGCGGTTGATGTGTGGACTAATAGTAGTAGATGCAGGAAGGAGTCGGTCTACTAGTCACGGACGTGATGCCTATATACATGATCATGCCTAGATAATCTCATAATTATTCGCTTTTCTATCAATTGCTCAACAGTAATTTGTTCACCCACCGTAATACTGATGCTCTCTTGAGAGAAGCCACTAGTGAAACCTATGGCCCCCGGCTCTATCTTTTATCATATAAGCTTTCAATCTACTTTTATTTGCATCTTTACTTTTCCAATCTATATCATAAAATACCAAAAATATATTTGTCTTATCATACTATCTCTATCAGATCTCACTTTCGCAAGTGGCCGTGAAGGGATTGACAACCCCTTTATTGCGTTGGTTGCGAGTTCTTTGTTTGTCTATGTAGGTGCGTGGGACTTCTAAGGAGCCTCCTATTGGATCGATACCTTGGTTCTCAAAAACTGAGGGGAATACTTACGCTACTATTGCTGCATCACCCTTTCCTCTTCAAGGAAAACCAACGCAAGCTCAAGACGTAGCAAGAAGGATTTCTAGCGCTGTTGCCGGGGAGGTCTTCGCTCAAGTCAAGGCATATCAAGTACCCATCACAAACTCATCTCCCTCACATTTACATTATTTGCCATTTGCCTCTCGTTTTCCTCTCCCCCACTTCACCCTTGCCATTTTATTTGCCCTCTCTTTCCCAATCTCCTCTCTCTTTTCCGTTTGCTTATTTTTGTTTGCTTGAGTGTTGGATTACTTGTCGCCATGGCGCAAGATAATACCAAATTGTGTGATTTCTCCAATACCAATAAAAATGATTTCCTTAGTACTCCGATTGCTCCTTTTAATGATGTTGAGTCTTGTGAAATCAATACTGCTTTGTTGAATCTTGTTATGAAAGATCAATTCGCCGGCCTTCCTAGTGAAGATGCCGCTACCCATCTAAACAACTTTGTTGATTTGTGTGATATGCAAAAGAAGAAAGATACGGACAATGATATTGTTAAATTGAAGTTATTTCTGTTTTCACTTAGAGATCGTGCTAAAGTTTGGTTTTCGTCTTTGCCTAAGAATGTATTGATTCATGGAATAAGTGCAAAATGCTTTTATCTATAAGTATTTTCCTCCCGCTAAGATCATCACTCTTAGGAATGATATTATGAATTTTAAACAACTTGATCATGAGCATGTTGCCCAATCTTGGGAAAGAATGAAATTGATGATTCACAATTGCCCTACTCATGGTTTGAATTTATGGATGATCATACAAAATTTTTATGCCGGATTGAACTTTGCTTCTAGATATCTTTTAGATTCGGCCGTGGGAGGCACGTTTATGGAAATCACCTGAGGAGATGCTACAAAACTTCTTGATAATATTATGGCTAATTATTCTCAATGGCACACCAATAGATCTACTAGTAAAAAAGTGCATGCTATAGAAGAAATTAATGTTTTGAGTGGAAAGATGGATGAACTTATGAAATTGTTTGCTACTAAGAGTGCTCCTATTAATCCCAATGATATGCCTTTGTCTACTTTGATTGAGAATAGTAATGAATCTATGGATGTGAATTTTTTAGGTAGGAACTGTTTTGGAAACTATGCTTATAAAGGAAACTTTAATTCTAGACCGTTCCCTAAGAATTCCTCTAATAATTATGGAAGTTCCTACAATAATTCTTATGGTAATTTTAATAAGATGCCCTCTGATTTTAAGAATAACATGAAAGAATTTAAGATCTCTCAAAAGAATTTTAATGCCTTGCTTGAAGAAAATTTGCTCAAAGTTAATGATTTGGCTAGGAACGTTGATAGACTTTCGCTTGATGTTGATTCTCTTAAACTTAGATCTGCCCCTCCTAAGCATGATATCAATGAGTCACTCAAAGCCATGATAATTTCCATTGACGGGTGCAAAGAAAGAACCGCTAGATTGCGTGCTAAGAAAGATTGCTTTATAAAAGTGTGTTCTTCTAGTTTCAACGAAAATAATGATGAAGATCATAAAGTTATTGATGTGTCCCCTATTATTTCTTTGTTTTGCAATATGACTCTTAATAATGATGGGACTGGAGATGAGTCAACTTTAGTTAAAAGGCGTCCCAATAATTCAGAGTTTTTAGATCTTGATGCTAAATTTGGTAAAAGTGGGATTGGAGAGGTCAAGACTTTAAATAGCATTGAACCCACTATCTTGGATTTCAAGGAATTTGATTATGATAACTGTTCTTTAGAAGGCTGTATTTCCTTGTTGCAACCATTGTGAATTCTCCTCATGCTTATAGTCAAAATAAAGTTTTTACCAAACATATCGTTGATGCCTTGATGCAATCTTTTGATGAAAAACTTAATTTGGAAGTTTCTATACCTAGAAAACTTAATGATGAGTCGAAACCTACTGTAAATATTAAAATTAAAGATCATGAGTGTTATGCTTTGTATGATTTGGGTGCTAGTGTTTCCACGATTCCGAAAACTTTATGTGATATTCTAGGTATCCATGATCTTAATGATTGCTCTTTAAATTTGCATCTTGTGGATTCCACCATTAAAAAGCCAATCCGAAGGATCAATGATGTTCTCATTGTTGAAAATAGAAATTTGGTGCCCGTAGATCTTATCGTTCTTGATATAGATTGCAATCTTTCTTGCCCTATTATTCTTGGTAGACCTTTCCTTAGAACGATCGGCGCGATTATTGATATGAAGGAAGGGAATATTAGATTCCAATTTCCATTAAGGAAAGGCATGGAGCACTTTCCTAGAAAGAAAATTAAATTACCTTATGAATCTATCATGCGAGCTACTTATGAATTGAGTGCCAAAGATGGCACTACTTAGATCTATCCTCGCTTTTATGCCTAGCTAGGGGCGTTAAACGACAGCGCTAGTTGGTAGGCAACCCAATTTTTTGTGTTTTTTGTTTTTTGTTTCTGTTTAGTAATAAATTTTGCATCTACCTTATGTTTAGGTGTGTTTTTATGTTTTAATTAGTGTTTGTGCCAAGTAGAACCTATAGGATAACCTATGGTGATAGTTAATTTGATTCTGCTGAAAAACAGAAACTTTGCATGAACGATAATAGTTTTGTTAATTCACAGAAACATGATTTTGCGTTGATTATTTTTGCTGTAGATTAATAGACAAATTGCCTAGGACTTCAAATTTTGGTAGGATTTTTACGGTTCCATAAGTATTCGAGGGTTACAGATTGCTACAGACTGTTCTGTTTTTGACATATTCTATTTTTCGTGTGTTGTTTGCTTATTTTGATGCATCTATGGCTAGTATTAAGTGGTATGAACCATAGAGAACTTGAAATACAGTATGTTTAACACCAATATTAATAAAGAATGAGTTCATTACAGTACCTTATGTGGTGGTTTTGCTTTCTTTCACTAACGGAGCTTATAAGATTTCCTGTTGAGTTTTGTGTTGTGAAGTTTTCAAGTTTTGGGTACAGATTTGATGGACTATGGAATAAAGAGTAGCAAGAGCCTAAGCTTGGTGATTCCCATGGCACCCCAAGATATTAAATAATAGTCAAAATACTAAGCTTGGGGATGCCCCCGGAAGGCATCCCCTCTTTTGTCTTCTCTTATCGGTAACTTTACTTGGAGCTATATTTTTATTTGCCACATGATATGTGTTTTTCTTGGAGCATCTTGTACGATATTGGTATTTTCTTTTTAGTTTTCCTCAATCATCTTTCATTAAAACACCTTTTGGGAGAAGCCCACTTGATTGGAATTTATTAGAATACTCTATGTGCTTCACTTATATCTTTTGAGCTAGATAGTTTTTGCTCTAGTGCTTCACTTATATCTTTTAGATCACGGCGGTGGATTAATTTTGTAGAAATTGCTAGTCTCTCATGCTTCACTTATATTATTGTGGAGACCAGACCTTAAACAGTCCGATCTCTGTGCTCAGTGTCATCCCTGGATCAGTAATGCTGACACCACACAGTACTTGGAGGATTTATAGCAGAGTAGCAATCACACACTTATTACATCGAATGTCTCAAAAGAGAACTTATTGAAATAAATATGGCTTAAGGCCATCTAAAAACGATAACAGCGGAAGGCTTGGAAGATAAGTGAGTCCATCAACTCCAACGGCATCACTGAGTATAGAACCACGACCTAAAAGCATCTTACTCGTCGTCTGAAAAGTCTGCAACATGAAACGTTGCAGCCCGAAAACGGGTCAGCACATGGAATATGCTGGCAATGTAACACATAGAGAGTAACAATGGAAATAGACTAAACAACATGCATATTTGGCTGGTGGTAAAGCTCTATGGTTACAGTTTTGCATAAAGCCAATTTTTCCCTACTGCAAAGGAATAAATTTATTTAACTATCATGGTGGTTGTTAAACATTAAGAATGGTTGACAGCATTCTCAATCCCAATTAAAAAGTACTCATTAAACCCAACAATATTAAATTTAGAAGTAACATGATGAGATTCACATGATATCCAGGTACTAGATACTCAAGATGTCCATAACCGGGGACACGGCTAACCATGATTAGTTTATACACTCTGCAGAGGTTTGCGCACTTTTCCCCACATGACTCGATAGCCTCCGCTTGGTTTCTCGCACTACATGGTGTTTGAGAAACGGATGACCGAGACATAGTCTTTCAGAAGCACTTGCACCTTACATAAGGGTAGACCGTACCAACCTACATCCCCTACATCTGCTAGTCCACCCCGTAAGAGTTCGCACAACTTAGTCAACTATGCTAGAGCCCATAATAGCATGTGGCTGCACATGGAAGTTTCTAGTTTGAATAATATCATGATCCCTTTGAGCCTGGGTGGCGGTCCAAAGGAATACAGGCAAGTCCTGATAGAAACCAGGTGCCTCAATCCACCCAGATGTGTGTTTATGTTGCCACCTTAAATAAACCATTGATTAACAGTCTCACATCTGTCATGGAAATTCACTCACCCAATCCACATCTACTAGCATAGCATGGCATAATAAGCAAACGTAGAAGTAACTCCCAAAGGTTTGATAATAAAACAGGTGATAGGTACTACCTCATCTACTTCCCATCCCACAATTTAATTAGATCCTAATCATGCAATGTTTGAGGATTGATCTAATGCATAAAACTGGGTAGTAGAAAGGTATGATCAAGTGTTACTTGCCTTGCTGATGATCCGCGAGACCTAGAGACTCGAAGTAACAGGTAGCGCACTCCGGGTATTCTATCGCAGACAAACAACAAGCATACAATAAGTACTCATCTAATGCACAGGTAAAACTCGTGTAAAAGATCTAACCAGAATGTTCAACTTAAGAACTCCGGTTTGCTAAAAGAAACAAATCAAACAAAGCAACGAAAGTCAAACGGCGAAAGAAAACAGCTTCGTTTTGCTAATCTGGATCTAAGTCAAATTTTACAGAAGAAAAAACTTGTTTAAGTTGATTATTTGGAAAGAGGGTTTCGAGACGAAACTCCTGGCACTTGAATCGCCTGATTCCGATAAACGAGCAAAAATTTATACTAAAACGAAAATCGGATTAGGAATCGCGATCAGAAAAATCGCGGGTTAAAATCCGAGAAAAAGAAAAATGACGAACGGGTCAACGAACGAACGTTCGTTAACTAAAATAATCTAACGAACACGTTCGTTAAAACGAACGAACGAGCGAACACTCGCTAATTAAACTAGCCGAAAAAATAAAACCGATCTAATGAAAAACTAAAAAAAACCGAAGAAAAACTGCTCGGTTTTTATTAAAAAAATGGCGGCACACGGAACGAGGCGACGGCGAACCTCGGGCGGCGAGGTCGGCGGGGTCCAGTGACGGCGGCGTCGGCGGCGGCGGCGGCGGATCTGGTGGTGGCGGCGGCTAGGGTTAGGGTTTGGCGGTGTGGGCCGCCGGCAGCGGCGGCGGCTGGCGGCGGTGCGGGCTGGCGGGGTCGGGGCGGCTGGGCCGGGGCGCCGGGGCGACGCTATATATAGTGCCCCCCGAGCGGAGTCCCGCTCGGGCACGGCCCGTAAGTCGGTTACGTTTTTTTTTAAATAATTCCACGCAGAAGAAAAATAAAAAGAAATACTAAACAGACTCCAAAATTCCCAAAATAAATTTTCCCCGGCTTCTAAAATCATGCCGGACAAGATGAACATTTATTTGGGGCCTAAATGCAATTTTGAAAAACGCGCATTTTTCCTAAATTCAAATAAAAGGCGAAAAACTCCAAAATAAATCTTATTTGATTTTTTTATTAAATCTTCATTATTTCTTGATTTTGGGAAAGTCATTTAATTCCTCTCTGAAATTTTGGTAGTAGAAATAATTGAAGATAAAATAAATAAAATCAATGATCCTATTTTCAAAATTTGAGAAAAACTCAAATATGAAAGTAACGAAATCCCCAACTCTCTCCGTGGGTCCTTGAGTTGCGTAGAATTTCTAGGATCGAGCCAACAATGCAACAAAAATATGATATGCAATGATGATCTATGTATAACATTCCAAATTGAAAATTTGGGATGTTACAAACCTACCCCCTTAAGATGAATCTCGCCCTCGAGATTCGGGTTGGCTAGCAAATAGGTGAGGGTGGTCCTTGAGTAGATCTTCCTCTCGCTCCCAGGTGGCTTCCTCCTCGGTGTGGTGGCTCCACTGAACTTTGCAAAACTTGATAACCTTACTGCGGGTAACTCTGCTGGCATACTCCAGAATCTTAACTGGTTTCTCTTCATAGGTCAAATCTTCTTTCAACTGAATCGCTTCCAGTGGCACAGTATCTCTCAGTGGTATATCGGCCATCTCTGCGTGACACTTCTTCAATTGTGAAACATGGAACACATCGTGAACTCCTGACAATCCCTCAGGTAATTCCAACTTGTACGCTACTTCTCCCATGCATTCCAAAACCTTGTATGGCCCCACAAAACGTGACGCTAACTTTCCTTTAACTCCAAAATGTTTAACTCCTCGAAGTGGAGATACTCGAAGATAAACTCTGTCTCCGACTTCATATTCTGTCCCCTTGCGTTTTGAGTCTGCATAGCTCTTCTGCCTTGACTGAGCTACCTTGAGCCTGTCGCGGATCAACTTTACTTTCCGTTCAGACTCCTTAATCAAATCCGGTGCAAACAACTGGCGATCTCCTACCTCATCCCACAACAACGGGGTTCTGCACCTCCTTCCGTACAAGGCTTTGAAAGGGGCCATCTTCAAACTGGATTGATAACTATTATTGTAAGAAAACTCCGCGTATGGCAAGTTGTCATCCCAACTTGATCCATAATCCAAAACACAAGCTCTAAGCATATCCTCCAAAATCTAATTGACTCTCTCGGTCTGTCCATCTGTCAGCGGATGGAAAGTTGTGCTAAATTCCAACCTGGTTCCCAATGTTTCGTGCAACTGCTTCCAGAACTTTGAGGTGAATTGGGTTCCTCTATCTGATACGATACTCCTCGAAACTCCAGGAAAACATACAATCCTTGTGATGTATATCTTAGCCAATTTGGCACCGCTGTAGGTGGTCTTTACTGGAATGAAATGAGCTACCTTCGTCAAACGATCGACTACAACCCAAATCGAGTCATAGCCTGAACGAGCCCTCGGCAATCCCGTGATGAAATCCATGCCTAGTTTGTCACACTTCCATTCGGGTATAGGCAATGGCTACAACAATCCTGCTGGCTTCTGATGTTCTACCTTAACCCTCTGACATACATCACAAACTGCTACATACTCTGCAATATCCTTCCTCAATCCGGTCCACCAGAAAGTTTCCTTCAAATCCAAATACATCTTCGTATTTCTGGGGTGAATCGAATATGGTGAATCATGTGCCTCTTGCAGAATCAACTTCCTGATCTCTGGGTCATTGGGCACATAAACACGGTCCTCGAACCATAAGGTATCGTGCTCATCCTCACAAAATCATTTAGCCTTTTCTTTGCTCATCCGTTCCTTAATGGAAGCAACTTTATTATCTGCCTTTTGAGCTTCTCTGATTTTATCCATCAAAGTTGACTGAATCTCCAATGCTGCTACATAGCCTTTCGAAACTATTTCCAAACATAGATCATGAAGATCCTCGGCTAACTCCTTGGGTATTCCTCCCATCATTAGTGCATTGACGTGGCTCTTACGGCTCAACGCGTCTGCTACAACGTTAGCCTTCCCGGGGTGATAATGCAATCTCATATCATAATCCTTAATAAGCTCCAACCATCTCCTCTGCCTGAGATTTAACTCCTTCTGCGTGAAGATGTACTTCAAACTCTTGTGATCCGTGTACACCTCACAATGATTTCCAATGAGAAAATGTCTCCACGTTTTCAGTGCGTGCACTACGGCTGCTAACTCCAAATCATGAGTAGCATAGTTCAAATCATGCGGCTTAAGTTGTCGTGAAGCATACGAAACAGCTCTTCCCTCCTGCATAAGCACTGCTCCAAGTCCTCGACGTGAAGCGTCGCAATACACTTCATAATCCTTGGTCTGATATGGCAGAATTAATACTGGTGAGGTAACCAAACAATTCTTCAACTCTTGGAAACTAGCCTCACACTCCTCAGTCCAAATGAACTTGGTATCCTTCTTCAACAACTCTGTCATAGGCTTCGCAATCTTCGAGAAATTTTCAATGAACCTCCGGTAGTATCCTGCGAGTCCAAGGAAACTCCTGATCTCTCCAACTGTTGTTGGTGCTTCCCAATTAGTCATAGTGACAACTTTAGTGGGGTCTACTGCGATACCTTCTCCGGATATAACATGTCCGAGAAATCCAACTTCCTTCAACCAAAACTTCTCGAGTACCAAACGCAAGTGTTCCTTATGTTCCTCTTCATTCTTCGAATAAACCAAAATATCATCAATGAACACCACGACGAACTTATCCAAAAACTCCATAAACACTTTGTTCATCATGTTCATAAAATAGGCTGGGGCGTTAGTCAGACCAAATGACATAACGGTGTACTCATACAGCCCATACCTGGTGGTAAAAGCCGTCTTCGGTATATCTTGCTCCCGAATCTTCAAATGATGGTACCCTGATCGCAAATCGATCTTGGAAAACACCTTAGCTCCTTGCAACCGATCAAATAGATCATTGATCATTGGTAGTGGGTACTTGTTCTTGATTGTTACTTCATTCAATCCGCGATAATCAACAACCATTCTTAAAGATCCATCTTTCTTCTCCACTAGAAGTACCGGCGATCCCCAAGGCGAAGAACTTGGGCGAATAAAACCTTTGTCCAGTAACTCCTTAATCTGCTTCTTAATTTCCTCCAAATCTTGGGCTGGTATCCTGTACGGTCTCTTGGATATAGGCCCAGTGCCTGGCAGTCGTTCAATTAAGAACTCAATGTCTCTATCCAGTGGCATGCCTGGCAACTCTTCTGGAAATACATCAGGGAAATCCCTTACCACTGGTACTTCCTCCTGCACAACTCCTGATAAGGAATTTACATGTGCTCTTCTCGGCTCATGCCGTGATACATACTTAATTCTTCTTCCTTCAGGGGTGGTAAGCAAAATCGACTTACTGACGCAATCAATATTCCCTCCATACTTCGATAACCAATCCATGCCTAATATCACATACAAACCTTGCGATTCCAAAACTATTAGGTCCGAGGGAAGTACATAGTGTCCAATCCTCAATGGCAGTCGATCACACCATATACTAGCCGTATACTCTGCTCCGGGTGAGGTTACTAGCATGGGTGACCTAAGTGCTTGGGTCGGTAGTTTATACTTATCCACAAATCCCCTTGATATGTATGAATGAGATGCACCAGTATCGAAAAGAACAACTGCAGTAAATGTCTTAACCAAAAACTTACCTATTACTGTGTCTGGCTGAGCTTCAACCTCCTCCACGGTAACGTGGTTCACTTGCCCCCTGTTGAAAGGGTTCGGCTTCTTTCCTGAGCTTCCATTGCCATTTCCATTCTGGGCTTCAGGGCAATCATTTGCATAATGCCCAGTCTTACGGCACTTATAACAAGTGATATGGCTCAGGTCTGCCTTGGATGGTGTTGACGGGTTGGTGCGGCTTTGTCCATTGCTTCCTCCATTCCCGTTTCCATTCTTTGCGCCGTTATGATTGTGCGAGCTGCCTCCTCCATGAGTATGCTAAAAATGTCCTCCTAACTTTGGGGTAAAGCGTGGTTTCTGTGAGCTCCAGAATTGTACTTCCCCTGTGCATACTTCCTCTTACGATTGTCAATCTGCTGCTGCTTCCACTCAATCATAAGAGCATGATCTACTAACTCCTGGTAGTTATTGAAAGTGGCTACCATCAAATGCATGCTCAGCTCATCATTCAGTCCTTCTAGAAACTTCTCCTGTTTAGCTGCATCCGTAGCAACGTCATCTGGGGCATAACGTGCTAGCTTACTGAAATCATCCACATACTGGCCAACTGTCCGTCCTCCTTGAAGTTGCGAAACTCACGCTTCTTCATGGCCATAGCTCCTGCTGAAACATGGGCAGTACGAAAAGCCTGCTGAAACTGATTCCATGTGACAGTGTCTACAGGGTAAGTGGCGGTAAAATTCTCCCACCATGCTGCTGCGGGTCCGTCAAGCTGATGTGCGGCAAACTTCACCTTTTCTCCATCTATGCATCCTGTAGTGGTCAACTCCCTCCCTATCTTACGGAGCCAATCATCTGCTACTATCGGCTCGGTGCTACTGGAAAACACCGGCGGATTCAACCTTAAGAAACGTGCCAAATGGTCAACAGGTGGTGGCGGTGGGTTTTTGTTGTTATTGTTGCCTTGGTTCTGTACCAATGTTTGAATCAAGGTATTCTGCTGCTGAATCAACTGAGTGATCTCTGGCGGGAAAACAAACTCGGGGTCGCGTCTCGGAGGCATCTGAGGGTTTAAAGGGGAGAGTTAAGAATAGAATGAGGTCTAGTGAGATAACACTACCCATATGCACATGAGACAAAAACACACAATATCATTCCAATCAATTCAAACAAGGGCATACAACGGTCTCACTATCGTTACAAAAGTGCTTGGACTAAAACTAATTAAATGGTGGAAAATTCTACTACTGTTATGGTGGTCAACTAGAAAAACTGCTTCGATGCAGATTCCATGATATCTGCTCCAGCTTCATCAACATAGTCATCATCGCTATCGTCGGGATCCGTTCTGTCTTACTAGAGCGACGATTTCTTCCATATAGTCTTTACAAGTAGGTTCATCCTCTTCTCCTCTGGGTGCTGATCCTCCCATGAATACTCCAATCTTCTCCTTATGGTCACCGTTCTGTCTTACTAGAGCGACGATTTCTTCCATATAGTCTTTACGTGTTGCCTTGAGTTCTGCTTCTAGCTCCTTGATCCTAGTCATGGCCTTTTGTAGATCCTCCATATCTGCGCACATCTAGTTCTCTTGGCGTCGGATGTGTTGGTTTAACTCCTGAATATAAGCTGCGATTGATCTATCCCTCCTAGTGGTGATCATCTCCCAATGCTCATCTCGGCACCCACAAATCTGGTAGATAGTATTCTTGAGATCGTTGTAGTAAACTTCTCCAATTCGTCCCATGGCGATGTGAGCTGCCATGCTCTTTCCTAGACTCCATGTTGGTGCATCAAAGGTAAACTCTATTGGTTCCGTGACTGGTGCAAATGTCCTTCCTAGAATGTAGACTTGAATCCTCCAGCGCTCCTCTTCAGGTAAAGTGGCGTTGGAAGTCCTAGTGAATCTTGGTACTCCTATGTTCAGGTATCTAGTGGCTTCCTTCAAGTGATATCCAAAAGGTGAATTCTCATCTGGTTGTGCGAACTTGATCCTTGCATCCGCCATCCTAAAGAATAGAAAAGATGAGGAGTCAGAAATGAGAAGAAAGATTAGTGATCTAGGGCTTAAGCTTAGTGGCCGTGTCCTACAGTCAGCGTGTGCTCTGATACCACCTTTGTAGCGACCAGACCTCAAACATTCTGATCTCTGTGCTCAGTGTCATCCCTGGATCAGTAATGCTGACACCACACATTACTTGGAGGATTTATAACAGAGTAGCAATCACACACTTATTACATCGAATGTCTCAAAAGAGAACTTATTGAAATAAATATGGCTTAAGGCCATCTAAAAACAGTAATAGCGGAAGGCTTGGAAGATAAGTGAGTCCATCAACTCCAACGGCATCACTGAGTATAGAACCACGACCTAAAAGCATCTTACTCGTCGTCTGAAAAGTCTGCAACATGAAACGTTGCAGTCCGAAAACGGGTCAGCACATGGAATATGCTGGCAATGTAACACATAGAGAGTAACAATGGAAATAGACTAAACTACATGCATATTTGGCTGGTGGTAAAGCTCTATGGTTACAGTTTTGCATAAAGCAATTTTTCCCTACTGCAAAGGAATAAATTTATTTAACTATCATGGTGGTTGTTAAACATTGAGAATGTTTGACAGCATTCTCAATCCCAATTAAAAAGAACTTATTAAACCCAACAATATTAAATTTAGAAGTAACATGATGAGATTCACATGATATCCAGGTACTAGATACTCAAGATGTCCATAACCGGGGACACGGCTAACCATGATTAGTTTATGCACTCTGGAGAGGTTTGTGCACTTTTCCCCACATGACTCGATCGCCTCCGCTTGGTTTCTCGCACTACATGGTGTTTGAGAAACGGATGACCGAGACATAGTCTTTCAGAAGCACTTGCACCTTACATAAGGGTAGACCGTACCAACCTACATCCCCTACATCTGCTAGTCCACCCCGTAAGAGTTCGCACAACTTAGTCAACTATGCTAGAGCCCATAATAGCATGTGGCTGCACATGGAAGTTTCTAGTTTGAATAATCTCATGATCCCTTTGAGCCTGGGTGGCGGTCCGAAGAAATACAGGCAAGTCCTGATAGAAACCAGGTGCCTCAATCCACCCAGATGTGTGTTTATGTTGCCACCTTAAATAAACCATTGATTAACAATCTCACATTTGTCATGGAAATTCACTCACCCAATCCACGTCTACTAGCATAGCATGGCATAATAAGCAAACGTAGAAATAAACTCCCAAAGGTTTGATAATAAAACAGGTGATAGGTACTACCTCATCTACTTCCCATCCCACAATTTAATTAGATCCTAATCATGCAATGTTTGAGGATTGATCTAATGCATAAAACTGGGTAGTAGAAAGGTATGATCAAGTGTTACTTGCCTTGCTGATGATCCGCGAGACCTAGAGACTCGAAGTAACAGGCGGCACACTCCGGGTATTCTATCGCAGACAGACAACAAGCATACAATAAGTACTCATCTAATGCATAGGTAAAACTCGAGTAAAAGATCTAACCAGAATGTTCAACTTAAGAACTCTGGTTTGCAAAAAGAAACAAATCAAACAAAGCAACGAAAGTCAAACGGCGAAAGAAAACAGCTTCGTTTTGCTAATCTGGATCTAAGTCAAATTTTACAGAAGCAAAAACTTGTTTAAGTTGATTATTCGGAAAGAGGGTTTCGAGACGAAACTCCAGGCGCTTGAATCGCCTGATTCCGATAAACGAGCAAAAAGTTATACTAAAACGAAAATCAGATCAGGAATCGCGATCAGCAAAATCGCGGATTAAATCCGAGAAAAAGAAAAACGACGAACGGGTCAACGAACGAATGTTCGTTAACTAAACTAATCTGACGAACACGTTCATTAAAAGGAACGAATGAGCAAACTCTCGCTAATTAAACTAGCCGAAAAAAAACCGATCTAACGATAAACCGAAAAAAAAAACCGAAGAAAAACCGAAGAAAAACCGCTCGGTTTTATAAAAAAACCGGCGGCGCGCGGATCGAGGCGACGGCGAACCTCGGGCGGCGGGGTCGGCGGGGTCCGGCGACGGCGGCGGCGGCTGGCGGCGGCGGCGGATCTGGCGGCGGCGGCGGCTAGGGTTAGGGTTTGGCAGTGTGGGCCGGCGGCGGCGGCGGCGGCTGGCGGCGGCGCGGACTGGCGGGGTCGGGGCGGCTAGGCCGGGGCGCCGCGGCGGTGCTATATATAGTGCCCCCCGAGCGGAGTCCCGCTCGGGCACGGCCCGTAAGTCGGTTACGTTTTTTTAAAATAATTCCGTGCAGAAGAAAAATAAAAAGAAATACTAAACAGACTCCAAAATTCCCTAAATAAATTTTCCCCGGCTTCTAAAATCAAGCCGGACAAGATGAACATTTATTTGGGGCCTAAATGCAGTTTTGAAAAAACGCGTATTTTTCCTAAATTCAAATAAAAGGCGAAAAACCCCAAAATAAATCTTATTTGATTTTTTTATTAAATCTTCATTATTTCTTTATTTTTGGAAAGTCATTTTATTCCCTCTCTGAAATTTTGGTAGTAGAAATAATTGAAGATAAAATAAATAAAATCAATGATCCTATTTTCAAAATTTGAGAAAAACTCAAATATGAAAATAACGAAATCTCCAACTCTCTCCGTGGGTCCTTGAGTTGCGTAGAATTTCTAGGATCGAGCCAACAATGCAACAAAAATATGATATGCAATGATGATCTATGTATAACATTCCAAATTGAAAATTTGGGATGTTACAATTATTTTGAGAGTCTCTTAGAACAACATGGTATTTGCTATGGTTATAAAATTGGTCCTAGAATGGTTGGCATCCAAGTTGGGTATAATAAAAACTATCATAGGAAGTGAATTGGATGCTATGATCAATTTGATACTTGATAATTGTTTTGAGATATGGAGGTAGTGATATTAAAGTCATGCTAGTTGGGTGATTATGAATTTAAAGAATGCTTGTGTTGAAGTTAGCAAGTCCCGTAGCATGCACGTATGGTTAAAGTTGTGTACCAAATCTAAAACATGAGGTGTTCTTAGATTGTGCATCCTTATGAGTGGCGGTCGGGGACGAGCGATGGTCTTTTCCTACCAATCTATCCCTCTAGGAGCATGCGTGTAGTGCTTGGTTTTTGATGACTCGCAAATTTTTGCAGTAAGTATATGAGTTCTTTTTACTAATGTTGACTCCATGGATTATACGCACTTTTACCTTTCCATCATTGCTAGCCTTTTCGGTACCGTGCATTGCCCTTTCTCACCTTGAGAGTTGGTGCAAACTTCGCCGGCGCATCCAAACCCCGTGATATGATAAGCTCTATCACACATAAACCTCCTTATATATTCCTCAAAACAGCCACCGTACCTACCTATATGGCATTTCCATAGCCATTCCGAGATATATTGCCATGCAACTTTCCGCCGTTCCGTTTATCATCATGACACGCATTACTATTGTCATATTGCCATTGCATGATCATGTAGTTGACATCGTATTTGTGGCAAGGCCACTTTTCATAATTTTTCATACATGTCACTCTTGATTCATGGCCCATACCGGTACATCGCCGGAGGCATTCATATAGAGTCATATCTTGTTCTAGTTTTGGGTTGTAATTCATAAATTGTAAATCAATAAAAGTGTGATGATCATCATTATTAGAGCATTGCCCCCCCCCCCAAAGAAAAGAAAGGCCAAAAAAAGAAAGGCCAAAGAAAAAAAGAAAAAAGAAGAAGAAAGGCCAAAAAGAAAAAAAGAAAAAGAAAGGCCCAAAAAAAAGAAAAAAAGAAAAAGAAAATAAATAAAAAGGGGGCAATGTTACTATATCTTTTCCACACTTGTGCTTCAAAGTAGCACCATGTTCTTCATATAGAGAGTCTCATATGTTATCACTTTCATATACTAGTGGGATTTTTCATTATAGAACTTGCCTTGTATATTCCTACGATGGGCTTCCTCAAAATGCCCTAGGTCTTCGTGAGCAAGCAAGTTGGATGCACACCCACTAGTTTTCTTTTGTTGAGCTTTCATACATTTATAGCTCTAGTGCATCCGTTGCATGGCAATCCCTACTCCTCATGTTGACATCAATGGATGGGCATCTCCATAGCCCGTTGATTATCCTCGTCAATGTGAGACTTTCTCCTTTTTGTCTTCTCCACACAATCCCCATCATCACATTCTATTCCACCCATAGTTCTATATCCATGGCTCACGCTCATGTATTGCGTGAAAGTTGAAAAAGTTTGAGATTATTTAAGTACGAAACAATTGCTTGGCTTGTCATTCGGGGTGTATTTGGGAGCATTTTTGTGTGATGAAAATGAAGCATAGCCTAACTATATGATTTTTTAGGGATGAACTTTCTTTAGCCATGTTATTTTGAGAAGACATGATTGCTTTGATTAGTATGCCTAAAGTATTACTATTTCTTATGTCAATATGAACTTTTATTTTGAATCATTTCGATCTGAACATTCATGCCACAATAAAGTAAATTACATTGAGAGTTATGCTAGCTAGCATTCCACATCAAAAATTCTGTTTTTATCATTTACCTACTCGAGGACGAGCAGGAATTAAGCTTGGGGATGCTTGATAAGTCTCCAAGATATCTATAATTTTTTATTGTTCCATACTATTATGTTACCCGTTTTGGATGTTTATGGGCTTTACTTTACACATTTATATCATTTTTGGGACTAACCTACTAATCGGAGGCCCAGCCTGTATTGCTGTTTTTTTGCCTATTTCAGAATTTCGAAGAAAAGAATAGCAAACGGAGTCCAAACGGAATAAAACCTTCGGGAGTGTGATTTTTGCATCGAACGTGATCCAGAGGACTTGGGGGTGCAAGTCAAGAAGCAGTCGAGCGACCACGAGGGGGAGGGCGCACCCACCCCTATAGGGCGCGCCCCCCCTATCTCGTGGGCCCCTCAGGCAGCCACCGACCTACTTCTTCCACCTATATATACCCACGTACCCTGAAAACATCCAGGGAGCCAACTAAAAACTATTTCCACCGCCGTAACCTTCTGTATCCGCGAGATCCCATCTTGGAGCCTTTGCCAGCGCTCCGCCGGAGGGGGAATCGACCATGGAGGCCTTCTACATCAACACCATAGCCCCTCCGATGAGTTGCGAGTAGTTTACCATAGACCTTCGGGTCCATATTTACTAGCTAGATGGCTTCTTCTCTCCTTTTGGATCTCAATACCATGTTCTCCTCGATCTTCTTGGAGATCTATTCGATGTAACTCCTTTTGTGGTGTGTTTGTTGAGATCCGATGAATTGTGGGTTTATGATCAAGTTTTTCTATGAGAAATATTTGAATCTCCTCTGAATTCTTTTATGTGTGATTAAGTTATCTTTGCAAGTCTATTCGAATTATCAGTTTGGTTTGGCCTACTAGATTGATCTTTCTTGCAATGGGAGAAGTGCTTAGCTTTGGGTTCAATCTTGCGGTGTCCTTTCCCAGTGACAGCAGGGGCAGCAAGGCACGCATTGTATTGTTGCCATCAAGGATAAAAAGATGGGGTTTATATCATATTGCATGAGTTTATCCCTCTACACATGTCATCTTTCTTAATGCGTTACTCTGTTCTTTATGAACTTAATACTCTACATGCATGCTGGATAGCGGTCGATGTGTGGAGTAATAGTAGTAGATGCAGGCAGGAGTCGGTCTGCTTTTCACGGACGTAATGCCTATATACATTATCATGCCTAGATAATCTCATAATTATTCGCTTTTCTATCAATTGCTCGACAGTAATTTGTTCACCCACCGTAATACTTCTGCTATCTTGAGAGAAGCCACTAGTGAAACCTATGGCCCCCGGGTCTATCTTTTATCATATAAGCTTTCAATCTACTTTATTTGCATCTTTACTTTTCCAATCTATATTATAAAATACCAAAATATATTTGTCTTATCATACTATCTCTATCAGATCTCACTTTCGCAAGTGGCCGTGAAGGGATTGACAACCCCTTTATTGTGTTGATTGCGAGTTCTTTGTTTGTTTGTGTAGGTGCGTGGGACTTTTGAGGAGCCTCCTTCTGGATTGATACCTTTGTTCTCAGAAATTGAGGGAAATACTTATGCTACTATTGCTGCATCACCCTTTCCTCTTCAAGGAAAACGAAGGCAAGATCAAGATGTAGCAAGAAGGATTTATGGTGCCGTTGCCAGGGAAGTCTTCGCTCATGTCAATACATACCAAGTACCCATCACAAAGTCATCTCCCTTGCATTTACATTATTTTCCATTTGCCTCTCGTTTTCCTCTCCCCCACTTCACCCTTGCCGTTTTATTTGGCCTCTCTTTTCCAATATCCTCTCTCTCTCTTTTGCTTGCCTTTTTGTTTGCTCGTGTGTGGGATCATTTACCTTGTCGTTATGGCTAGTCCTCCTATCCTCGTTAATACTCCCAATGACGAAGTTCTCAATTTTAAACAAAGGGAGGGCGAAAATGTAAAAGATGCTTGGCATAGAATTTGCAATGCTCAAAATAGATCTACTAGGAAGCAATCCACTTCCGTTCTTCTTCGCAATTTTTTTGTAGGCATTACTCCTTGGAATAGACATATTCTTGATACCATTACCGGAGGGAATTTCTTGGGTAGCCACACTTTTGATGCTTATAATGCCATGTTAGATTTGTTTGGTCCACCCCCTCTTTTGGTTAATGGAACTGTTTTAACTTTGAACATGTTATGCAAAGGCTTGAAATTATTGAAAATAAAGTTGCCACTATTGAGTTAACTGAAAATTTGGATAAAAAGATCCACAACCAGATTACCCAATATGGATCTAGGGTTGGAGTTACCTTGAAATTTTTTAAAGAAAAATAACCTATAGTTAATGAAAGAATAAATCTTGATTCTACAAGAATTGGTAAATTGGAGGACATTATCACCAACTTAGGGTCTGCCTTTTCATCTGTGAAAAATACCCAAACTCCTCCGACCAAAATTGCCAAGGTCATGTATGTTCCTAAAAATAAGGGTGAATCTTCTAGTAAAGGAAGTGTTGATCTCAAATCAATTAGTGTTCATCACGATTTTCTTGCTATCATTAAGGAACCTTTTGCTACAAACGAATTTCTTGATTTCTTGCCTAAGAGCTTAATCATTACTAAAAAAAGAAACTCCTAAGTATTATAAGTGTTCTATTGAAGAATTGGGTGCCAAAGATGGCACCACTTAGATCTTTTCTCGCTTTTATGCCTAGCTAGGGGCGTTAAACGATAGCACTAGTTTGGAGGCAACCCAATTTTATTTATGTTTTTTGTTTTTGTTTCTGTTTAGTAATAAATTTTGCATCTACCTTCTGTTTAGATGAGTTTCTATGTTTTAATTAGTGTTTGTGCCAAGTAGAACCTATAGGATAACCTATGGTGATAGTTAATTTGATTCTGCTACAGAAACTTTGCACGCACGAAAATAATTTTGTTAATTCACAGAAACATTCTTTTGCGTTGAATATTTTTTCTGTAGATTAATAGATAAATTTCCCAGGACATCCTATTTTGGTAGGATTTTTGAAGTTCCAGAAGTATTCCAGAGTTACAGATTGCTACACTGTTCTGTTTTTGACAGATTCTGTTTTTCGTGTGTTGTTTGCTTATTTTGATGCATCTATGGCTAGTATTAAGTGGTATGAACCATAGAGAACTTGTAATACAGTTGGTTTAACACCAATATGAATAAATAATGAGTTCATTACAGTACCTTATGTGGTGGTTTTGCTTTCTTGCACTAACGGAGCTTATGAGATTTCCTGTTGAGTTTTGCGTTGTGAAGTTTTCAAGTTTTGGGTAAAGATTTGATGGACTATGTAATAAGGAGTGGCAAGAGCCTAAGCTTGGGGATGCCCATGGCACCCCAAGATATTCAAGAATAGCCAAAAGCCTAAGCTTGGGGATGCCCTGGAAGGCATCCCCTCTTTCATCTTCGTTTATCGGTAACTTTACTTGGAGCTATATTTTTATTCGCCACATGATATGTGTTTTGCTTGGAGCGTCTTGTATAATATTAGTCTTTGCTTTTTAGTTTTCCACAATAATCCTTGCTGTATGCACCTTTTGGGAGAAGCCCACTTGATTAGAATTGATTACGATATGCTATGTGCTTCACTTATATCTTTTGAGCTAGATAGTTTTTGCTCTAGTGCTTCACTTATATCTTTTAGAGCACGACGGTGGCTTAATTTTGAAGAAATTGTTGATTCTCATGCTTCACTTATATTATTTTGAGAGATTCTTAGAACAGCATGGTATTTGCTATGGTTATCAAATTGGTCCTAGAAGGATGAGCACCCAAGTTAGGTATAATAAAAACTATCATAGAAAGTGAATTGGATGCTATGATAAATTTGATGCTTGAGAATTGTTTTGAGATATAGAGGTGGTAATATTAAAGTCATGCTAGTTGGATGATTATGAATTTAAAGAATGCTTGTGTTGAAGTTTATGATTCCCGTAGCATGCACGTATGGTGAACCGCTTTGTGATGAAGTTGGAGAACAATTTTATTTATTGATTGTCTTCCTTATGAGTGGGTGTCGAGGACGAGCGATGGTCTTTTCCTACCAATCTATCCCCCTAGGAGCATGCATGTAGTACTTTGTTTTTGATGACTTGTAGATTTTTGCAATAAATACATGAGTTCTTTATGACTAATGTTGAGTCCATGGATTATACGCACTCTCCCCCTTCCACCATTGCTAACCTCTCTTGTGCCGCGCAACTTTCACCGGTACCATACACCCACCATATACCTTCCTCAAAACAGCCACCATACCTACCTATTATGGCATTTCCACAGCAATTCCAAGATATATTGCCATGCAACTTTCCACCGTTCTGTTTATATGACACGCATCATTATTGTCATATTGCTCTATGCATAATCATGTAGTTGACATCGTATTTGTGGCAAGGCCACCTTCATAACTTTTCATACATGTCACTCTTGATTCATTGCATATCCCGGTACACCGCCGGAGGCATTCATATAGAGTCATATCTTGTTCTAAGTATTGAGTTATAATCTTGAGTTATAAGTAAATAGAAGTGTGATGATCTTCATTATTAGAGCATTGTCCCAAGTGAGGAAAGGATGATGAAGACTATGATTCCCCCACAAATCAGGATGAGACTTTGGACTTTAAATTAAAAAAAAAAGAGAAAGGCCAAATTAAAAAAAGAGAGAAAGGCCAAAAAAGAGAGAGATAAAGAGAGAAGTGACAATGCTACTAACCTTTTTACCAAACTTGTGCTTCAAAGTAGCACCATGATCTTCATGATAGAGAGTCTCCTATGCTGTCACTTTGATATACTAGTTGGAATTTTTCATTATAGAACTTGGCTTGTATATTCCAATGATGGGCTTCCTCAAAATGCCCTAGCTCTTCGCGAGCAAGCGATTTGGATGCACACCCACTTAGTTTCTTTTGTTGAGCTTTCATATATTTATACCTCTAGTGCATCCCTTGCATGTCAATCCCAACTCACTCACATTGATATCTATTAATGGGCATCTCCATAGCCCATTGATACGCGTAGTTGATGTGAGACTATCTTCCTCCTTTTTGTCTTCTCCACAACCACCATTATATTCCACATATAGTGCTATGTCCATGGCTCACGCTCATGTGTTGCGTGAAAGTTGAAAATGTTTGAGATTACTAAGGAATAAAACAATTGCTTGGCTTGTCATTGGGTTTGTGCATGATTAATTACTTTGTGTGATGAAGATAGAGCAACACCCAGACTATATGATTTTGTAGGGATAACCTTTCTTTGGCCATGTTATTTTGAGAAGACATGATTGCTTGATTAAGTATGCTTGAAGTATTATTATTTCTTATGTCAATATGAACTTTATTTTGAATCATTTGGATCTGAACATTCATGCCACAATAAAGAAAATTGCATTGAGAATTATGTAGGTAGCATTCCAAATCAAAAATTCTGTTTTTATCATTTACCTACTCGAGGACGAGTAGGAATTAAGCTTGGGGATGTTTGATACGTCTCCAACGTATCTATAATTTTTGATTGTTCCATGCTATTATATTACCCGTTTTGGATGTTTATGGGCTTTACTTTACACTCTTATATCATTTTTGGGACTAACCTACTAACCGGAGGCCCGGCCCGTATTGCTGTTATTTTGCCTATTTCAATATTTTGAAGAAAAGGAATATCAAACGGAGTCCAAACGAGATGAAACCTTCAGGAACGTGATTTTTGGAACGAACATGATCCAGAGGACTTGGAGTGCAAGTCAAGAAGCAATCGAGGAGGCCACGGGGGTGGAGGGCACGCCCCAACCTACTAGGCGCCCCCCTATCTTGTGGGCCCCTCGGGTGTCCACCAACCTACTTCTTCCTCCTATATATACCCACGTACCACGAGAACATCAGAACAGACCACGAAAACCTATCCGCCACAACCCTCTGTATCTGCGAGATCCCATCTTGGAGCCTTCGTCAGCGCTCCGCCGGAGGGGGAAACAATCACGGAGGGCCTCTACATCATCTCCATGGCCTCTCCGATTAGTTGTGAGTAGGTTACCATAGACCTTCGGGTCCATAGTTATTAGCTAGATGGCTTCTTCTTTCTCTTTGAATCTCAATACCATGTTCTCCTTGCTCTTCTTGGAGATCTATTCGATGTAACTCTTTTTGTGGTGCGTTTGTCGAGATCCGATGAATTGTGGGTTTATGATCAAGTTTATCTATGGGAAATATTTGAATCTCCTCTGAATTATTTTATGTGTGATTAAGTTATCTTTGCAAGTCTCTTCGAATTATCAGTTTGGTTTGGCCTACAAGATTGATCTTTCTTGCAATGGGAGAAGTGCTTAGCTTTGGGTTCAATCTTGCGGTGTGCTTTCCCAGTGACAGTAGGGGCAGCAAGGCATGTATTGTATTGTTGCCACCGAGGATAAAAAGATGGGGTTTATATCATATTGCATGAGTTTATCCCTGTACATCATGTCTTCTTTCTTAATGTGTTACTCTGTTCTTTATGAACTTAATACTCTAGATGCATGCTAGATAGCGGTCGATGTGTGGAGTAATAGTAGTAGATGCAGGCAAGAGTCGGTCTACTTGTCACGGACATGATGCCTATATACATGATCATGCCTAGATAATCTCATAATTATTCGCTTTTCTATCAATTGCTCAACAATAATTTGTTCACCCACCATAATACATATGCTATCTTGAGAGAAGCCACTAGTGAAACCTATGGCCCCCGGGTCTATCTTTTATCATATAAGCTTTCAATCTACTTTATTTGCATCTTTACGTTTCCAATATATATTATAAAATACCAAAAATATATTTATCTTATCATACTATCTCTATCAGATCTCACTTTCGCAAGTGGCCGTGAAGGGATTGACAACCCCTTTATTGCGTTGGTTACGAGTTCTTTGTTTGTTTGTGTAGGTGCGTGGGACTTTTGAGGAGCCTCCTACTGGATTGATACCTTGGTTCTGAAAAACTGACGGAAATACTTAGGCTACTATTGTTGCATCACCCTTTTTCTCTTCAAGGAAAACCAACGCAAGCTCAAGACGTAGTAATCATCATTGTTAGAGCATTATCTCTTAAAAAAAGGCCAAATAAGGAAAAAGGAAAGGCCGATAAAAAAAGAAAGGCCAAATATATAAAAAAATGGCCCAAAAAAATAAGAAAATAAAAAAAGGGGACAATGTTACTATCTTTTTCCACACTTGTGCTTCAAAGTAGCACCATGTTTTTCATATAGAGAGTCTCATATGTTGTCACTTTCATATACTAGTGGGAATTTTTCATTATAGAACTTGGCTTGTATATTCCAACGATGGGCTTCCTCAAAATGCCCTAGGTCTTCGTGATCAAGCAAGTTGGATGCACACCCACTTAGTTTCTTTTGTTGAGCTTTCATACATTTATAGCTCTAGTGCATCTGTTGCATGGCAATCCCTACTCTTCGTGTTGACATCAATTGATGGGCATCTCCATAGCTCGTTGATTAGCCTCGTGAACATGAGACTTTCTCCTTTTTGTCTTCTCCGCACAACCTCCATCCTCATATTCTATTCCACCCATAGTGTTATATCCATGGCTCGCGCTAATATATTGCGTGAGAGTTCAAAAAAGCTGAAGCGCGTTAAAAAGTATGAACCAATTGCTTGGCTGAAACCGGTGTTGCGCATGATGGGAGTATTTTGTATGATTAAAATGAAGCATAGCCTAACTATATGATTTTGTAGGGATGAACTTTCTTTAGCCATGTTATTTTCAGAAGACATGATTGCCTTGTTAGTATGCTTAAAGTATTACTATTTCTTATGTCAATATGAACTTTTGTCTTGAATCATTTGGATCTGAACATTCATGCCACAATAGAGAAAATTAAATTGAGAATTATGCTAGGTAGCATTCCACATCAAAAATTCTGTTTTTATCATTTACCTACACGAGGACGAGCAGGAATTAAGCTTGGGGATGCTTGATACGTCTCCAACATATCTATAATTTTTTATTGTTCCATGCTATTATATTACCCGTTTTGGATGTTTATGGGCTTTACTTACACTTTTATATCATTTTTGGACTAACCTACTAACCGGAGGCCCATCCCGAATTGTTGTTTTTTGCCTATTTAAGTGTTTTGAAGAAAAGGAATATCAAACGGAGTCCAAACAGAATGAAACCTTTGGGACTGATCTTTTTGGAACAAACGCAATCCAGAAGACTTGGAGTAGACGTCAAGAAGTAGCTGAGGCGGCCAAGAGGAAGGAAGCCATGCCCTAGGGGGGTGGGCATGCACCCACCCTCGTGGGCCCCTTGGTGCTCCCCTGACGTACCTCCTTCGCCTATATATATCCACGTACCCCGAAAACATCCAGGAGCACCACGAAAAACTATTTCCAGTGCCGCAACCTTCTGTATCTGCAAGATCCCATCTTGGAGCCTTCGTCGGCGCTTCGCCGGAGGGGGAATCAATCATGGAGGGCTTCTACATCAACACCATAGCCTCTTCGATGAGTTGTGAGTAGTTTAACACAGACCTTCTTGTCCATAGTTATTAGCTAGATGGATTCTTCTCTCTCTTTGAATCTCAATACAAAGTTCTCCTTGATCTTCTTCAAGATCTATTCGATGTAACTCTTTTTGAGGTGTGTTTGTTGAGATCCTATGAATTGTGGGTTTATGATCAAATTTATCTATGAGAAATAATTGAATCTCCTCTTAATTCTTTTATGTGTGATTGGTTATCTTTGCAAGTCTCTTCGAATTATCAGTTTGGTTTGGCCTACTAGATTGATCTTTCTTGCAATGGGAGAAGAGCTTAGCTTTGGGTTCAATGTTGCGGTGTGCTTTCCCAGTGACTGCAGGGGCAGCAAGCACTACTAGGGAAAACCCTAGCAGTAGCGCGTGTTTTGTGCCTACTAGTAGCGCGGGATGCCGCGCTACTAATAAGGCGCTACAGCTATTGCTTAGCAGTAACGCGTGCCATCACGCACTACTGCTAGTACAAATAGCTGTAGCGCTTGTTCAGTACTGCGCTACTGCTAAGTTATCTACTTGCAGTGTGTTTCCTTTCCATCGCTACTAGTATTTTTTTAATATTTTTTTATTTTTAGTGTATTTATGCGCCATCATACAAATATTGGTACAATACCAGCTGTTATGAGGTTTACATCATTATGTCCATAACAGTGTATTAAATGAAGGTGGATTAGGTTCAAGTGGAGGCAATATGTGGTGCATGTCAAAAGTATACTACTAATCCAAACTTGATCTACTTTGGATTAGTAGTACTTTCGATGTGCACCACATGTTGCCTCCACTTGAATCTAATCCGCCAGCACAAGATATTTAGTCATCATCATGGTCATTACCACCAACATTATTTATTTAATCACCACTAACACTAGCTAATAATAATCATCATAGTCATTACCACCAACACTAGCTATTTTATCATCATAGTAATAGTGTAGCACATCATCATCCTGAAACTCATTTCTAGCCTGCTACTCACTCCTGCTACTCATTCCTGCTGCTCTCTCTTAGGTAAAAGAACATAAAACATGTGTAGCTCTCCTCCTTGATCAAGTTGGAGCATGCAGATGAACCTGTCTCCTAATCGTGGAAGGCGCCTCTGGTTGCTGCTCCCTAGTACTTCTCTGCGCTCCCCCAACACATATTTGGTCCAGTCTTGCACTATTAAGCATCCGTCGCTAATCTTGAATGCACTAAAGTAAGCTGTAGGATATCTTGGCCGTAAGTTGATAATACTCATGATACCTTTAGTCTCGATCCCATAAGGCACAACATTCATCGGGAGTCCCTGTTGAAGAACATCGTATGGTAACATACTTAGCAATGAAGTTTAGCTTCAAAAATAATGTACGGAAAAGATGCAATGAGGATAAAAAGTAAAAATCTTACCATCCTTCCTAAATGGATGTGACCGTAGTTCATTACGAACACTATTGGTCGCACATTTTCAGTACTAAGATTTCTAAATGAAGGAAGAAAATTTGTCTTGACAGTATCAAGATCCTCAAGCCATGAAACATAATGACTGAGCTCCTCGCAGTTGAGTTCAGCCCCAGGACAGTATACGGTCCTGTCTACCAAGCGCTGGACATGTTTGCTTGCACGGAAATAAGCTGACAATACAAATTAGTTGTCAACTATTTTTGAATAAACAATATCAAAGACATAAATATGGTTAAGAAACTTACATAATGGTATAACTGGAGGCATTTGCACATTGACCCAGATGTCGGTATTACCTTCAATATCATCTTCCGGATGAATATCAAAGGTGATAACCATATCAGGCTCAAATGCATAAGTCTTTCATAGTGCTCGCCATGTTTTGCATCCAAAATAGGTGTAGTCGTCTGAATTGTATAACTTCGCATGGAAAATATAACCATGCTCGGTCTTCAAGTAAACTTTCTTTTCCTCCATACTATGACTGAAACCTATCTTATCCAATACAAAAACTCTTGCATGGCAGGGGATACGCTAGTAGAATAGTAAAAAATATAAGTTGAAGCAAATGAAGCAGATGTCATGCTTAATTACGAAAAAAGACTTGTCGTTGTGACTTACTGTATCCACTTCGAAGTTCTCGTCCAGCTTGATGCTGAAGCGCCTATCATCATCTAGGAAGATTCCGTCGCACAGGCCGCGCTCGTCTTCGCAGTATTTGCAAATACCGAAATCATTCTCGTCGTCAGACATTTCCTATGTTCATAGATAAAACATTAATTGAAAATCGATTGAAGACAACTACCAAGATACTCAACACACAAATCCGGGGCACTCGATGTTTCCTACATATTCTAGCACAAGTCATGCCAAAATTCACGGAAAAATCCGGCATGACCTTTGCTAAAATAGGACATATCAAGCGCCTGAAATTTGCCGGAATGGAAATGAATCAACACTCCGGCAAAACATAGGCCACTCGAAGGTATAACCTGCAAACATGACCGGCCACTTGGATATTGAGCAACACAAGATATACAATTCCAAATATCTTGTAGGACTCAAATTAGCATGCATTCAATAAGCAAAAGTAGATCATCTCATGCGTCAGTACATCGTCAAATATTATCACTAATACATCACGAATAGTGTCATACATATAACATCACTAATACAACTAAAACTCTAGCACACGACGGGTATCGGCGCGGGCGGTGGACACCCACAGAGAAGGCACCATCACGGGATCATAGCTCCAGTGAGATCCCCGGAGAACCTGCCAGGTATTGGAGAACGGCCTATGCTCCAACACAAACAAGTAGCGACGGACGTGCGCGTCCTCCTCACTGACATGGTGACGCACCACCTCCGCGGAGTCCTCGAGCCTCTGGATCATCACTGGCCCACGCGACCGCCACCAAACAAGGTTCGGGTCAACGAAAGGCTGGCTCCTCACCAACCTGCGCCCCCCGGTAGGTAGCGCCTCCCAGTACCACCCCGGCGGAGCCCAGTCCCGGACATGGCCGATCTGGTCAAGCAGGTGTCGTCCTCCGCCGACTCGACGACGAGGATGCGGGATAGGCATTGTCCACGTCGAGGCGGGAAAAATTGCTTTAACTAAAAAATAGAAACACGTTCTTACTAACTAGTTCTTACTAAAAATAATACTATAAATAAAAATATTCTAGTACCTAATTAGTACCTAATTCTTACTAACTAATTAGTACCTAGGAACTACTGCCCTAATTACCATCTAAGTAATTAACTAACTAGCACTAAAAATAGCCTAGGGTTCATACTAACTAGCACTAAATACCTAGGGTTCATACTAAGCAGAGAAGAGGGATCAGAAGGGGAGAGAGGGATCGGAAGAGGAGAGTGCTTACAGAGGGCGGGGAGAGAGATGGGGTCAGGGGAGACGGCGGCACCGAGGCGCGGCGAGGTGGCCGGGTCGGAGGAGACGGCGGCGAGGCGGGGTCGGGGGAGACGGCGGCGAGGCGGGGTCGGGGGAGACGGCGGCACCGAGGCGCGGCGAGGCGGGGTCGAGGGAGACAGCAGCGAGGCGGGGTCGGGGGAGACGGCGGTGGCGAGGCGGGGTCGGGAACTGGGGGAGGAAAGCAGAGGAGAGGGAATCAGGCCGCGCGGGGGGGTTAGGTGAAAATAGCTATAACTGTAGCGTGGGAAGGAAAAACGCGCTGCTGCTAAAATCCATAGTAGTAGCGCTGTCCGTAGAAGGGCGCTACTACTATACCTAGCACGCCGGGAACGGTGTGGTAATTATAGTAGTAGCGCTTTCTTCAGGGACAGCGCTACTGCTAATCTGCTAACTGTAGCGCGGTTCTGCCAAACGCGCTACTGCAAAGTAGCAGTAGCGCCTCATTTTAACAAGTGCTACTGGTAACATTCTGTGTATAAGGTTTTCCCTAGTAGTGAAGGCACGTATTGTATTGTTGCCATCGAGGATAAAAAGATGGGGTTTATATCATATTGCTTGAGTTTATCCCTCTACATCATGTCATCTTTTTTAGTGCGTTACTCTGTTCCTATTAACTTAATACTCTAGATGCAGGCAGGAGTCAGTCAATGTGTGGAGTAATAGTAGTAGATGCAGAATCGTTTCGGTCTACTTGTCGCGGACGTGATGCCTATATACATGATCATGCCTAGATATTCTCATAACTATGCACTTTTCTATCAATTGCTCGACAGTAATTTGTTCGCCCACCGTAATACTTATGCTATCTTGAGAGAAGCCACTAGTGAAACCTATGGCCCCTGGGTCTATCTTTTATCATAATAGTTTCCGATCTATCTCTATTTGCAATCTTTACTTTCCAATCTATATCATAAAAATACCAAAAATATTTATCTTATCTTTTTATCTCTATCAGATCTCACTTTCGCAAGTTATCGTGAAGGGATTGATAACCCTTTATTGTGTTGGTTGCGAGGTTCTTGTTTGTTTGTGTAGGTAGGAGGGACTTTTGAGGAGCCTCCTACTGGATTGATACCTTGGTTATCAAAAACTGAGGGAAATACTTACGCTGCTTTGGTGCATCACCCTTTCCTCTTCAAGGGAAAACCAACGCAGTGCTCAAGAGGTAGAAAACACCTATTTGGGTCACATGCATGCAAGCGGTGGTTATCCTAGCCAGGATACTCACGTGTGACTCTTCCATCTATGGCCCACAAGGCCATCATTGATGCATGCATCACTTCAACCTACATCGGGAGAGGTTAATTAATTTCACCATCGAGGAGGATTCTTTTTGTGTTGTATTACGGTAGGAGCATATAGTATGCGTCGAAGAGGGGGAAGGAGACCATATGTAGTATGCTTCATGAACCTTGCTCTGTGTGGGGGGTTTACGGTTTTTGAGGCATGTGGCACATCAAAGTTGTGCATTTTGGGTATTCAATGTTTAGCCCACATGCAAAGCGATGGTGGTTGTCCTCTCGCACCCACTTAAGCGGTTATCAGCGATATCGATGTTCAAACATGCATGCGGGCATCACCTCCATACATATGCATGTAGTGGTTGTTTTCGAACGGTACACACCCTCGCGTGGTTATCGGTGAGAAGCCTATATATTCGTGGGCCCACGTCAACATCCATGATTATCTTGACCGACAACAAGATAGGTTACCATGGCAAATTCTTCCTTTGGTTCGTGTTATCGTAGTATAGGTCATGGTGAGATTCAGACCTAATTAATTTTGAGCGCATATACTATGCACGTATGCATGCATGAATCCCCAGCGGTGGCTTGAAGTGTGATGGGACATCCATATGCATCGTTAACCTAACCGTCAGTCAGTTTGGGGATTTCTAGTTTGAAAGCACGGTGCCAAATCAAAGTTGTTCCATTGTGTATTCAAAAACACACCTCTCCATACACATGTTTGGGCCAGACGCCTACAGTGGTTGACTTCGAGGACTAGCTACTTGCATGATTACTGGTGAGCTAGTCCATCTCCGGGGTCGCATGGACGGCCATCACTTTGAACAACAACAAGAGAGAGGTTGTACGACCAAGGTGGATTATTCATGGTCCATTTTACGATCCATCTTGGTGAGATGCCTCTCTAGCCCGCCGACTGAAATTGTGTGTGGGGGGAGCGGGGGGCTGCTACTTTGCACTTTGCTAGGTGAACCTCAGTTGGGGGGGCATGCATTCATAGCTTAGGATTCCCTTCGATCCTACACAAGGGGGGCAAGCAGTACATGTGCTTTGCGAGATAGGTGACACATCGAAGTTGCATTTGGTATTTTAACATCAAACCACCCTTTTCATACATAAATTTGGTCCACATGCAAGTGTGTTCATGTTCTGACCCTATCCCAAGTCATTTTTTTCCAAATATATGAACATTAAACAAGTCGGATGACGCAACACACACAGTTCAGTCAAACAAACCATGTGCCACGCCGGTGCCCCTGTCATGCACATCCGCAAAGTACATTGGGCTCCACAAGGCTTCCCCTCTCAAAAATATCTATCCGCCTGCAGCTTTTTTCTTTTTGATAACACACAGTTATTATGTTTCGACAGTGTGTGATGTTTCTTGTTCCCAATCCCTCATGCATCCCCCAGAAATATATGCATGCCTCGAGGGTTATTCTGTTTCATAACACATGGTTGTTATCTCCGGACCGTATGTGATGCACCATCATCAAAATCACTTCTGCGTTTGACTCCTACGTAGTAAAATTTTCAGTACCCATGTCATTTCCTCAAACACGCCCCTCGCCCCTTCACAGAAACACACACACACACACACACACACACACACACACACAAACACACACAACAACGACAACAACAACAACAACAACACCACCACCTCGGGCGCGCGCGCACACACACACCCTCCCTTGCTCGAAACCCTAGCAAGGACCTTGCCGCAGCCGCTGCAAGACCCCCATTGTCAACATCTGCCAGCTTGCCCGTGCATCTTACCCACCAATCTCCATACTCAGGCCGCCTTGAGTTTCTTAGATGATGCCTGCCAAATGCCCCTTTCCCGTAGATCCCCATCCCCATCCCCTACTCTAGAGCGTCACAGCCTAAGCCCGACTATGCTTCCCGTGGAGCTCGAGGAGCGACTGGCCCAAAAAGGTGTATTGTGGTCTCTTTGCCCGATGTCGCCGAGGAAGCTGACGACCATTACTGGCTGCAGGCACTGATACGTCTCCAACGTATCTATAATTTATGAAGTATTCATGGTATTATATTATCCATCTATGATGTTTTATAAGCATTTATATGATTTTTGGAACTAACTTATTGACCTAGAGCCCAGTGCCAGTTTCTGTTTTCTCTTTGTTTTAGTGTTTTACAGAAAAGGGATACCAAACGGAGTCCAATTGACGTGCCAATTTTTGAGGATTTTTTCTGTACCAAAAGAAGACCACGGAGCATCGGAGTTGGGCCAGAGGAGTCCCGGGCTGCCCATGCGAGAGGGCCCCCCTGCCCCCTGGGGCGCAGCCCCCTATCTTGTGGACAGCTCAGAGGCACCCTTGACGTGAAACTAACGCCAAAAATTCCTATAAATACTGAAACTTTCGGGAATTAACCTAGATCAGAAGTTCCGCCGCCGCAAGCCTCTGTAGCCACGAGAAATCAATCTAGGCCCTCTCCGGCACCCTGCCGGAGGGGGCCATCATCACCGGAGGCCATGGAGGAGGATCTCGGAGGGGCCATCATCGCCATGAAGGCCAAGGACCAGAGGGGGAAAGCCATGGAGGAGGAAGCACAAGGGGGAGAACCTCTCCTCCTCTCTCTTGGTGGCACCGGAGTACCATCGGGAGGGGAATCATCGCCGTGGTGATCATCTTCATCAAAATCACCATCATCATCACCATCCTCATCTCTTTTACGCGGTCCACTCTCCTGCACCCCGCTGTAATACCTACTTGAGCATGGTGCTTTATGCTACATATTATGATCCAATGATGTGTTGCCATCCTATGATGTTTTGAGTAGATATCTTTTGTCTTTGAGTTGATTGATGATCTAGATTGGTATGAGTTGTATGTTTCACTTTGATGCTGTCCTACGGTTCCCTCCGTGTCGCGCAAGCGTGAGGGATTCCCGCTGCAGGGTGTTGCAATATGTTCATGATTCGCTTATAGTGGGTTGCTAGGGTCACAAAAGCTTAAACCCTAGTAAGGGGGTTGTTGCGTATGGGATAAAAGGGGACTTGATGCTTTAATGCTATGGTTGGGTTTTACCTTAATGAATCTTTAGTATTTGCGGATGCTTGCTAGGGTTCCAATCATAAGATCATACGATCCATGTAGGAAAAGTATGTTAGTTTATGCCTCTCCCTCATATGAAATTGCAATGACGACTGTCGATCTTGTTAACAATTGCTTAGGACAATTCCGCACACCGATCCACCATTATTCCACACTCGCTATTTATATTATTTAGTAATATATTATAACTTTATGATAACAGCACCTACTTTTATATTTTAGCTCTCCGATGTCCTGCAAAGTTATCCTCTTCATACCCACAACACAGTTTTATTTCTTGTTTCTAGTTGGAAGCAAACGTTCGGTGCACGTAGAGTTGTATCAGTGGTAGATAGGGCTTGAGAGAATATTGATCTTACCTTTAGCTCCTTGTGGGTTCGGCACTCCATACTTATCACTTCCACCTTTGTAAATTGCTACGATGATTCCCTGCACTTGGGGATTATCAAGCTCTTTTCTGGCGCCGTTGCCGGGGAGCAATAGCGTGGGGTTGATATTCTCGTGTGTGCTTGTTTGCTTTCTTCACTAAGTAGATTTTGTTTTTCCTTTTTTGTTTCTGTTTAGTTGTGGGTGAAATATACAAAAAAAAATAAAGAATAAAAAATACCAAAAATATTTACTTGCCTCTCATGCCTAAAAAAGTTTTTCAAAAAGAGAAGTGATTGGAAAGTTATGCATTGAAGAAGTGAGGGTCGACCTTGAGCACTTGTGTCCATGCTCACGGAAACAATGTAGAATTTTTCATGTAAGTTGCTTTGTAAATAATTATCGCCTTGTATATATCCATTGTATCATAAAAATAATGTGCCAAGCTTTGGTTTTAGTATGATAAGATTGCTTGCTTACTTTGTGTAGAACAAAAATAGAAACTTTGGCTGTAGTGCATGAATTTACATTTTTTTACTGGAAAGTCAAATGGGTCTAAAACTTTTTGCACATTACTTCTGTACAAATTGTTCAAATTGTAAAATTTATTTCATAATTTTTGGAGTTACAGAAGTTTACTAAACTTCCAGATTACTACAGACTGTCCTGTTCTTAACAGATTCTATTTTTTGTGTGTTGTTTGCTTATTTTGATGCACCTATGGCTAGTATGTAGGGGTATGAACCATAGAGAAGTTGGAATACAGTAGGTTTAACACCAATATAAACAAATAATGAGTTAATTAAAGTACCTTAAAGTGGTAGTTTGCTTTATTACACTAACAGATCTCACAAAGGTTTTGTTTAAGTTTTTGTGAATGAAGTGTTCGAAGAACGAGGAGTTACCGATGTGAGAAGAATAAAGAGAGACAAGAGTTCAAGATTGGGGATGCCCAAGGCACCCCAAGTAAATATTTCAAAGGATACTCAAGCATCTAAACTTTGGGATGCCCCGGTTGGCATCCCATCTTTCTTCTTTAACAAATATCGGTATACCTCGGTTTTTGTTTTGTTCACATTGTCTATGTCCTTTGTGTTTTTGTTTTTCTTTAAGAATCATGCTAGTATGAGATAGCTCTTCATTGATTTATAGAATACTTCATGTGCTTCACTTATATCTTTTAAGTATGGTCTTATAGAATTGCTCTTTGTGCTTCACTTAAATCGTTTGAGTATGGTTTTATAGAATGCTTCGTACGCTTCACTTATTTATTTTGAGCTTGGATATTGGTTGTAGAATGCTCCATGAACTTCACTTATATATTTTGGAGTATGAATAATACTACAATTTAAAGTGGGTTTGGAAGAGTGTCAACTTTAGGAATTAGTAATCCCACTATCTTGGAGGGTGTTGAATCTTAGTGTGATATTTATGAAAGTGGATTTGGAAGAGTGTCAACTTTAGCTAGTATTCCACTATGTCGAAAGATGTTCCAATTGAGTAAGAGAAAAAAGTAGCTACCCATGATGCTACTGAAAATTATTATGAGGGAGGAATATGTGCTTGTAGGAGTTGCAATAATCTCAAGTTTCCTCTCTATGTGCTTAAAATTTTGAAGTTATACTTGTTTTGCCTTCCTATGCTAGTTGACTTTTGTCCCTATAAATTGTGTGCTCACAAAGTCCCTAGGCATAGGAAGTGAGTTATATTTAAATGTGCTAGTCATATTCTTCATGATGCTCTCTTTGTGTTTCAACTCATATCTTTTGTGTGAGCATCATTGAAATCATCATGCCTAGCTAAAAGGCATTAAAGAAAAGCGCTTGTTGGGAGACAACCCAATATTTATCCTTACTGTTTTTGTGTGCCCACATGATTAAGCTACTGTAGTAATCATGTTTTATGCTTTTTGTTTCAATAAAGTGCCAAGTAAGACCTTTAGGAAGACTTGGGTGAGAGTTAATGTGATCTTGCTATAAAAAACAGAAACTTTGCGCTCACGAAATTAGCTGTCATTTTTTTACATAAGAGTGCTTTTGAGTTGATTATTTGTGCAGAAGATTAATAGAAAAATTCCTCACGTCCACCAATTTATTTCATAATTTTTGGAGTAGCAGAAGTTTGGTTATTGCTCAGATCATTACAGACTGTTTTGTTTCTGACAGATTCTGTTTTTATTGCATAGTTTGCTTGTTTTCTAGTTTCTATGGCTTATAATTATCAATATAAATTGTAGAAATGATGTGGTACAGTAAGAATTATGTGAAAGCAATTATGAACCTTGTCTTTTACAGTACCAAAGTGCATGGTTTACTCTTTATCATACTAACCTATCTCACGAAGTTCCATTAAGTTTTGTGTGATTGAAGTTTTCAAGTTTTGGGTCAGATATCGATATGAGGAGAATAAGGAGTGGAAAGACCCTAAGCTTGGGGATGCCCAAGGCACCCCAAGGTAATATTCAAGGAAGACTCAAGCGCTAAGCTTGGGGATGCCCCTGAAGGCATCCCCTCTTTCGTCTTCAAAACTATCGGTACATCTTACTGGGAGATATATTTTTATTCGTCACATGATATGTGTTTTACTTGGAGCGTAATTTTCTTTTGTTAGTATTAGCTTGTTGTTATTTAGAATAGTGTTTTGCATCTTTAGTTTCAATAAAAATGTCAAGGATAGATTTTACCATGTTTATTTTACCATATGTTTAATGCTATGGTTTGATTTTATCTTAATTCTTCCACTACAAGAAATATGTGAACTTGCGACCATCACTATTGGTCGCTGAAAGGTCATTGTTTTTCATTTGCGACCTTTTTGTGACCAAAAATAGATGGTCAAAAGCTGACGGTCGTAAACTGAAATTAACGACCTTCTTCGGGATAAGGTCATAGATGTTTATGACCAAAACAAAAGGTCGTTGAACCCATGACCTTTTGTTTTGGTCACTAGTTGTCTGCCCAGGCCACATCAGATCTGACATGGCAATCTGACGTGGCAAAATTGCGACCAATTAAAAAGGTCATTGATAAGATTCAGCCCGGTCCAGTTTGATGTCTATATGGGCCAAGCCCATTAATTCAGCCCATTTGTATATTTTTTTTTTAATTTTGGTCAACTACACGGGCCAAATGAAACATTGCAGCCTTATTATTTTTTCGGCAATGGCCTTTCTGCAGACCATTTCATTGCAGCCTTATGTTTCGATCCACTATAGTTTGGGCCGCAGCCTTTTTGGAGCCAAAATATTATTTTGTCAATGTAGAAGATTTGGTCTTTTTCATTCACAAATTTCAATTTACACATTTGAATAGCAAAAAATCAATAAATCTCTCAATTAGCTGATTAAATCTAGAAATCATCCAGTCAAATACTCACAACAGCAAATACACATATGCACATCCAACAAGTGCACGTACAATCAAAAACAGATACACATGGGTGGCACGACGCCAGCTTAATTCCTACAAGGCGGCGTCGGTGGTATCTACAATGTGCGGGAGAAACGTTCAGGACCTCCTCTTCCTCTTGTTCTCTGACTTTTCACCAGTGTTCTTGAGCTACGAGAGGACACATCACTGTTAATCTTAGTTGATCAGACCATATTGACACGAGTCACAAATTTTGGCACCCAGTGTGTATATACAATGTAAGTGCTGGCATATTTTTACTTCCAAAACCATCAATACCTCTGCATGCATGCTTGGTTTATAAGCTTCATCCATCTAGTTGACACCATCACTAAGTCTTACACAGCATACACAACATGCTGCATGTATACGCGCGCATGCCTATATAAAGCTACATCTCAATGCTTTTCATTGCTGATCGAGAGATTATAATATTTTAAGAATCCACTACATGCGCCACACATCTACTCCTACCTAGGTTGGTGTATGTAGGTGTACAAGCAGCCAGCCTAGAGGCGAGTTGATCAACAATTCAACAATCAGTAACTAGCCAGCAAACTACTGCTATGTCCTATCCTAGCAGCAGCAACGGCTTTTCTTTTTCATGCATGTAAAGAAATGCATGCATTTCCAGTAAATATAAATGTATGCATACTGCCATTGGCCTGGACCACACTAGAAGAAAAATGCTCGCAACGACTAGCAGATAGATCGACCTAGGTGCGTGCTTCTTTCTAGTCACCAATTCTAACTGCCATCGACTTGCAAGCTTTACCTACGTGGTGACCACACAGTGATGGCATTCGCACCAAAAGGAAGAGAAGAAAACGAGCTCAAGGATAGAGGGAGAGGACCACCACATGCAGCGTGGAAAAGGTACATGTAGAGTTTCATGGGCCAGCACTTACATAGTATACAGTTTCGACAGGCCAGAAGAGAGCAGGCCACCGAGGTACGGGTACTCCCTGCGCTTCGCAATGATGGCGGCGCCAGAGAAGCACCCTAAGGCAATGGCGGTTACGACAAACCCTGTACAAGGATGCTGGTCGCACAAGAGCAATAGGCAAGTTATGTCAGGCAACATAAATAACAGGGATGAGAAACGAAGCTGAGCATTGTGCAGCAACAAACTAGAAGCAAAGCTCTGCGAAAAATACCAACAAAGTTGGTTGTCCAAGTAACAAAACAATTAGTCGTATCAATTTTGTAGAACTGTACTTACACAAATTCAGAACTACCAACAGAAATGAAGGCCCAAAAAGTCCATGATTAGGCCCAAAGTTCAATAACAATAACCCACACAGGTCCAAATCCCACCGTGAAGGGCCCACGTACAAACTATCAATCTGGATAGCATCCATTAAAAGATAATAATGATAGCAGACCATCCATACAGCAGACAATGTAGGAAAAATGAGGGTCTCAGGAGAACAATAGACTAATCCAGAAGCAGAATTTGGCACCTACACAACCTAACTAATAATGCTTGCAAGAACAACCAGACAATGATGGATAAGGACAAATAATCAGCAGATATCCAATAATCCAATCACAGACATTCACAAACAACATGTGCCACACTCCCATGACATATGGTTTTGTTACCACAACGTTTACTCGTAAACTATTCTCAACAAGAGAGGGACACTTGCAGCAACAGCAAAAGCAAATTCGTGTTTACCTTGGGTCAAAGTCTATGGGGAGCTCAATCAGAGGTCCAACCGAAGCCCCTTCCAGGAGGGCTCACATATCTCTTTATGTTGTATCAGAATTAACACGTATTTTAGATGACGGAAATAGAATCCCGAAGCAATAATCGACTTCTGACTAGCAACGGCAAACAGATTTAGACACAAGCAATTTTTGTAGCAGGATGAAAAATGTATGTGCAGAATTCATGAATTAAATTATAGTAGTAGCACAAAGGACCCTCACAGAGATCTGTAACAGTACACAAACTGACCTTGTGCATTGTACATGTAAGGTAAGGTAAATAGAGTTCCCAGCGGACAATGTATTCTAGTTATTAAACAAATGCTCGCCAAGATAATCATTAAAGTGGTGAACAGAACACAGTAATAATCCAAAGGTGATACTAATAAGCAGCAGGAACCTCTCTACTTTTGTGATATAAAACTAATATCAGACCAATTTTGTACCAAGTTAAAGTTACTTCAGATTGTGAACAGTTAGCTCGGCTAACATTTTCTAAACCTTCTAATTATAAGTTCCACAATCTAAACACACTATGTAACCATTCGTGTGCTCTCTGTCAAGCTGAACTTAGGTCTTTCCATGGAGGAGAAAGCATAGACTCAATCACCGGCCTTGTGCCAAATCCCCCATGCCTTCCTGTGGGGCCTCCACAACAATGACCTGCAAGCAGAACACACAAAAACGAAGTCACACATGCATGCTACTAATGCACAGTCCTGTATTTGTTTGGTTGTTATTTTACATTAATATGAATAATTCAATATGTATTATCTGTTTAAAAAATGAAGTAAATAAGTTATGCTAGACTATTGTTTCAAAGAAATATATTAGAATGTTAAATTTAACATGCTAGAAAAATAAAGGAGAGTGCCCCACACAGAGTGTAAGTAAGACTAGCATATAGTAGTTTGTCTTGTACATAATGCTTCTAATCTTAGTAAGCATGAGAGTGTATGCGTTGGAGCTTTGTCATGCATGCGAATATTTTATGAGGAGAACTAGATACATGTATGTGACCATTAGAATGCATACGTGTGTAGGAGAGCTCCCCCAGCATCGCTGCTATCATGATTGACCAATGAAACAAAAGGTTACAGGGAGCTTTTAAGTAAAATCTATTTATGCACACAGCAAATCTGAAAATGTGAGCTCGGTATGCTCTCTACTAGTCTCAAGTGAGTTGATCCTGCTAATCTATCTATGCAATGGTGGTGAGAGATGGGGATGCCAATAGAAGGAACTAGCAAGCATACCACATGCAGGGCCAGGCGAGAAGACATGTGACAAGACGGATAGCATTGACAACATATACGCTTCAATGGGCATGCAACACAAGACGAATATCTGCAAGTCTTTCTTCAGAAGAGGCATGGTAACTAGACTACTGCTTACTACGTAACTCAAAACTGAATCATGAAGCAAATCTTACCATCCATGCATTGTAGGCAGGATGTTTCTCAGGCAGGTACGATTGTTGTCTCTCTTTCAGCTGGATTTTCTTACCCAACTGTCTTGTCGATGAAGAAACACTTCTTCAGCGTTTTCTTGTCACTGGAGGTGTGGAGGAAGTTCATCAACAAAAGAGTACCTGAGAAGAAGAATCAGATGCGTCAAGAATCAATCAAATCAACACCAAATTGAATCAGGAAGAGGAATCGCGTGTTCACATAGGTAGTTGCAGTGCTCCTGCACCTCCTCGATGTGGATGTCGCGGTGGTGACGAAGAGGCGGCTAGCGCCAGCGCCAACGCGATGGAGGAGGACCTATCCGGCCATCCGGGAGCTCATATGGCCACCTAGAAACGCCACCGCGAATCACAATCCGGGACGAGTCATCTGATGTTGACGCACGCTTGCCCTTGTTGCTGTGTTGGAAGGGTGGGGGTAGGATTGGGGGGTTGCGCTGAAGTCCTTACCTTCCATCGTGGTGCCCAGGCCGTTGGCGTAGATCTGGCACACGCTCCCGGCCTCGTCCCACCCGGACTTCTGCACACAGCAGCGAGACGCGGTGAAACTGAGGCTCGGCTATGGGGAGGAAGGGGACAGGATCGAGAGGAGCACGATGAGATTGTGAGGAAGGGGACGTCCTAGGTAGGTGTTAGGAAGAAAATTACAACATAAGATTCCCATGAGGAGACCGAATTGTGCTCAAACATGAATTAGCAGCCAAGTGTTTGATTAGTGGTACAGGAAATGCAGATAGCTAATGGGCGTGAGTATTGGATTAGGATGATCAGTTACTAAGAAGACTGTCTTCACAAATTTTAAGCTCAAAAGGAGAAGCCTAGGTGGCACTTGCTTTGCAAAGTACCACACCGGACATAAATATGAATGCTCAGGCTGGGCTCAAAATAATGAATGGATTGGGCTGAAATTTGGTGGAGGATGGTTATTTGGGTATAGGAAAGCACTGTAGAAAATGGATACCATTTGGACATGCCAAAGTGGTACTTCCTTCACAATGCTTTTCTCTGGACAAAAACTTCAGAAAATTAGTGAGAGAAATTGGCTAAATGAAATGAGCTCAAATTTGGTGTAGGTAAGTTACATAGGCATATAGAATATGTGGCAAAAATTCAACTCATTATGATATGCATAGCTAGTACTTCTTTCACAAAGGTTCTAGGTGGACAAAAACTTTGAAAATTTGCTGAGGAAGATTTACTCGGCAAATGGAGCTGAATTTTGTCATGAGGCAATGATTTGGATAGGAAAGAGTGCCAAAAATTTTTGAGGGCAATCAAGAATATATAAATAGAATTTCCTTCACAATGCTCTTCTGTGGACAGAATCTTCGAAAAATTAGTGAGAGAAATAGTCTAAATGAAATGAGCTCTAATTTCGTGTAGGTAAGTTGCATAGGCATATAGAATATGTGGCAAAAATTCAACTCATTGGGATATGCATAGCTAGTACTTCTTTCACAAAGGTTCTAGGTGGACAAAAACTTTGGAAATTTGCCGAGGAAGATTTACTGGGCAAATGGAGCTGAATTTTGTCATGAGGCAATTATTTGGATAGGAAAGAGCGCCCAAATTTTTTGAGGGCCATCAAGAATATAGAAATAGCACTTCACAATGCTCTTCTCTGGACAAAAACTTTGGAAAATTAGTGAGAGAAATTGGCTAAATGAACTGAGCTCAAATTTGGTGTAGAGAAGTTACATAGGCATATAGAATATGTGGCAAATATTCAACTCATTAGGATATGCATAGCTAGTACTTCTTTCACAAAGGTTCTAGGTGGACAGAAACTTTGAAAATTTATCGAGGAAAATTTACTGGGCAAATGAAGCTGAATTTTGTCATGAGGCAATGATTTGGATAGTAAATAGTGCCCAAAAATTTTGAGGGCAATCAAGAATATATAAATGGCACTTCCTTCACATAGGGTTGTTCTGAACAGAATAGGAAAATGAATATTTTTGAATTATTTTTTAACTAGGCAAGGAAGGTTCTTTACATATTTGACGAAAATATGACCCAAAGAACTTATGAGATTTTTTTGGAATTTTGGGAATGACAGAAATATAGGTTGCTTCACAACATAGGGCAAAAATTGACACACGGACATGACACATAAGCAAAACTAATGAGGTGGCGCCTGGTCCTAGCAACCCACCACAATTTACAAGGTTATGACCATCTATATTGGTCGTGATCAGCTAGAAATAAGGCAGCGGACCAGTGTTATCTTCTTTATGACCATTTCGTGTAAGGAAATTACAACATTTCTGACCAAAATGGTTGTTATAGTTCAGGGTTTGGAGCCCCCCGAACAGGTTTTGACCAATTGGTCTTAAATGGTCGTAGATTTATGAGCAATTCCTTCCGGTTCACTAATAGAAGGTCACGAGTTGACATATTTCTTGTAGTGTTCTTTCGTAGTTGCAGATGCTTGCAAGAGGGGTTAATCATAAGTGGGAGGCTTGTTCAAGTAAGAACATCACCCAAGCACCGGTCCACACACATATAAAATTATCAAACTAGAGAGCACAAATCAAACAAACATGATGAATGTGACTAGATGAAATTGCCGTGTGTCCTCAAGAACATTTGAATTATTATAATGATATCGTTTTGGCCTGTCCTTAGCAACAAAAAGGATTGGGCTACCTTGTTGCACTTTTGTTAATGTTACTATTACTTGCTCTTTATGAATCTTGCTATCAAACCATCTGTTACCGACAGTTTCAGTGCCTGCAGAAAATACCTTGTTGAAAACTGCTTGTCATTTCCTTTTGCTCCTTGTTGGGTTCGACACTCTTACTTATCGGAAGGACTAGATTGATTCCCTATACTTGTGGGTCATCATGGCTGCACACGGACGTTCCTAGGAATGAAATATCGTATGATCCCTTTGAGCCTGGGTGGCATTTCATAGGGTGATCTCACGGGTCCTCCATCCCTAGGGCAAGCACTGGATTCTCCAAGTGCCCCAGCCATACCACCTAGAGTTGTGTTAATGTTTCCACCTTAAGGTTAACCCAAAATTATTTCTCTCTCATAACTTGCATGAATCACACATACCAATCCCCGTGTACGAGCATGGCTAAGGAATATATAGGCATAACGAATATTTTCGAGGTGATCAAAGGTCATAGGTTCCTACCTCATGAACTACATAGCAATGCCACAATTCCCAATCCTACTCTGCAAATTTGCAAGGGTAAAACTAATTCATATAAACACTGGGTATAGAAAAGTATGATCAAAGGGTGAACTTGCTTTGCTGATGTTCGTTAAACTCTAATGATTTAGTACTCCACCACACACTCCGAACAAGGGTAGCGCTCATGCGTGGTGGTGACGGCGGCTCTGGCGGCCGTGGGTGGCGATGGAGTTATCTAGAGGATGTAGCAGGGTGTGGCTCGTCCGGTGGTGAAGTCGGAGATGTTCAGTGACGACGAACGACGACGGAACAAATTGATGAAGCTCGGTGCTCCGGGTGCTCCGGCAAAGACAGCTAGGTTGGTATGGCGGCGGTGAAATACAATGATGAATTGTAGCGTCTGCGCCCAGATTGGAACGACGGGTACGAGCTATATATAGGGGTGGACTTGGCGAAGGGTTTCGTGGGGAATCGGTCCAGAGGGGTCGTGGCTATGTATAGAATATCTTCCTTGGGCGAGTGGAAGACTAGAGATAGGGTTTCAAAGAGAATCGGATGCGGCGGCGGCGTTGTTTACGTGTAGCATTCTGTTTTGTTGGGTTCGTGGGGAAGAAGATACGTTGGGTCTAGGCCCAGAAAAAATTTATAGAGATGGTTACATGAGGGAGGGAGATCTAGGCAAGCGAGGGGATCGAGCGTGGGGCTTGGCTTGGGTGCGCTGGCCTCAATAGCGGCTGGCACCTGACCTGGCTTTGGCTTGGCTGGCTGGCCTGGCCTTGCAGACGCGGCGTTTTAAAAAAATTGGTTTGTGTGATTTATTTCAGAAGAATTAAAGCATCAAATCACAATAAAAATAAATTCTAAAAATCCCAGAAAAATTCACATAGTTATATGGTCTTATATATGACCTTGTAGACTTTTATCCGTCCTAAAATTCAAAATTTAAAAATAAACATTTTTTCTATGCTAACATAATTTGCTTCAACATAATTTGCAAATAAATGCCAATAAATATATTTTTATTTCAAATTCAATTTCCAATATTTCGCCTCTGTTTTTTTAAAAGTCATTTTATCTTCCCTCTTTATTTTATTTTTGAAATAATGGAAGTGAATTTTGGTGAAACTAAATTTGATTGAAATTCCCAACTTTGAAATTTTCAAAATGGTTTTAGGGAAACTTCTAACTCTCTCTTTTGGTCCTTGAGTTGCTCAAACTCCCGTTGGTCAAAATTAAATGAAACAGATGGAGGCAAAAATGCATAAAGCATGGATGCATACGAATGATCTCTTTATAAACATTGAAATTGAAAATTGGGATGTTACTTATTCGATTGAGTTACTTAATGTATGTTTTGGTATTCAACTTGCAGATTTCCGTGACATTGGGGTAATCTAGGCATAGGTGTTGATACTGATTTTTGTCCTATGTTCTCTGCTAGAAACTTTGGAGTGATTCTTTGTCGCATGTTGAGGGATTGTTATATGATTCAATTATGTTAGTACTATTGAGTGATTGCATTGATGAAAGTATGAACCCTGGGCCTTCTTTCAGAGCATTGCAATACCATTTGTGCTCCATTTTATCACTTGCTACTTTGTGTTTTTATATTTTCAAATTACAAAAACCTATATCTACTATCCATACTACACTTGTATCACCATCCCTTCGCCAAACTAGTGCACCTATATAATTACCATTGTATTGGGTGTGTTGGGGACACAAGAAATTTCTTTTATTTGATTGCAAGGTTGTTTTATAGAGACCATCTTCATCCTACACATCCCACGGATTGTTAACCCTTAGGCCATCCACTTGAGTAAATTTGTTCTTGTCCTACAAAACTCTACACTTGGAGGCCGAACACCGTCTACAAGAATAGAAGTTTCACAGTAGACATCAGTGGCAGCCCTGCCTCTTGTTGCGCCCAAGATGCCATTCTATCCCAATTACGTGAAGAACTCATGATTGGGGCACAACCGCATTTCGAGCGCATAGCAAGGTGGATATCATTACAACATATCATGTACTGAATAGATGAGAATACAAGATAAAGGCTTACACTCGCCATAAGCTACAACATCAATACGATAGTACATCAATACATAGGAATCACCATACAGAAGAGTGGGATCTGACTATTGATTAAATCAAACGAAAAACAAGAACGACATCCACCCTGCTAATCTCAGGCTCCCGACCCGGAAACTATCTCTTGGTCAAAGAAGAAGAAGCAGAAGAACTCCAAAACAAGCAAGCATCTCTCTCACGCCGGATCATCACACTATATGTACTTGCACCTGTTATTGTAGTAATCTGTGAGCCACGAGGACTCAACAATCCCTTTTCCATTGGTATCAAAACTAGCAAAGCTTAATGGGTATGGAATGGATAAGTGGTGAGGTTGCAGCAAGCACTAAGCATTTGTACGATGGCTAACTTACGAGTACAATAAGAAGAAGAGAAACTATGCAAAACGGTCACAAGCTAGTAATGATCAAGTGATCCTGAACTACTTACAAGTAAAACATAACCCCATCCTGTTCTCTTCTCGAACTGACTCAAAAAGAGACTGTCATGGTTACGCACACGGTTGGTATATATTATATAGGATCTCATATCAAGTTCTCTACAAGCGAATATTATAAATTTCCAATCTGCCACATAACCACGGGCACGACTCTCGAAAATATTAAACCCCGTAGGGGTGTGCCAACTTAGCCCATTATAAACTCTTACGATCCATGGAGGAAATCGCCATCTTGGGACAACCCGATCAAACTCGGAATCCCGGTGCATAAGACATTTTGACAATGGTAAAACAAAACCAGCAAGACCTCCCGATGCGCCAACACCATTATAGGAGCCGCACGTATCTCATCTCAGGCTAGGATCGGATGGGAAAGCCTACGAGTAAAACCAAACCTCGAGTTGACACGTGGTGGCCCCGCAGTCTTCTCGTTTTGGACCAACACTCATGAGGAGCACTGGTCCGGGTTGTTAATTAAGAGTCCTCGGCTGCTAGCCGGTCCTTTGTGCAAGTTCTAGTTATTATTAGACAAATGGTAAAACCAAAGTTGGGCCTTGCTGGAAGAGTTTATTTAAAGTGAACTGTCAAGGGGGGCCGTGTTAGAAACGCAAAATCAGGGAACATAACACCAGTATGACAGAAACTAAGGCGGCAAGAGTGAAACAAAACACCAGGAAAAAGGCCAAGCCTTCCACACTTTACCAAGTATGTAAATGCATTAATTAAATAAGATATATTGTGATATCCCATGGTATCCATGTCCCAACATGGAACAACCTGCAACTGCACATGCAACTAGCAACACTATAAGAGGGGCTGAGCAAAGCGGTAACATAGCCAAACAACGGTATGCTAGGATGGTGGAGAAGGTTAGAGGCTTCTCATGGTAATTTGGGAGGCTTCATAAACAAGTGGTAGGTACCGCGACATAGCGATAGCATCGAGATAACTAGAAAAGCAAAGATAGTAGTGATATCCAAGGTAATGGTAATCTTGCCTGAAATACCGCTCATAAGAAGACCGAATCCATAAAGAAGACGAACCAACGTAGATGAACAAATCCTCACCATCACAACATAACCGGAACTATTGAGAAGAAGCACAGCAGGAAAGAAGCAAACAACACGGTAAGCGAACAAGCATAATCATGGCATTATGCACAACCAAGTATGATGCATGTCCGGTTTAAAGAGACATGGCATGGCAAAGTGCAACAAACGATACTACAAATTAAGTGGAGCTCAATTTGCAATGAGTTGTATATCAATGAAACCTCACATTTGAATTATTTAATTGACTCTCCACTACAAAAAAAAAGAGACACATCTGTGACATTTTGGGCCGAATGATTTTTTTCTGTCATGCTTATGACACTTCTATGACGATAATTGTGACAAAACCCGGTATCATCATAGATGTGGTGGGCTCCTTCTTCTATGACCAAAAATCATGAAAAAATGGGCTTTTCGTCCTGGGCGGGTTGGAGATGCAGGTGCATGACATTCTTTAGGCCGTCCATGACAGAAAAAACTGTGGTAGAAGCGAGGGCAAGGAAAATATCTGGGAGTTCCCGGTTACGATAGGTGGTCGGGGCCGATCAATGCACAGAGGGATTGCATGTTTCCCTTGTACACGTACGCGCGTGGGTGCGAGGCATTGGGCTCTAACTGAACTTGAGTGAGGCATTCGCCTACTGAATCCGAGCGATTGCACTGGATACGCATTACTAAACCCGAGCAATCAATCAATCACTGGCTGTTAACTGAACCCGATCGAGCGATTCCTTCGCTAGTGCTGCTAACTGAAGCCGATCGAACCTGCTGCCTCTTGATGGAAAGTGAGCGTTGTTGGGGGTTGGATGAACAGTTCCCTGTGGGGGTTGGATGAATAGAGCCCGTGGTAGTAGAGGCCATTGCCGCTGGATGAAAAGGACCCCGATCGAGCCGTTTGGGCGTGGATGAATAGGACCCCATGGAGGGGTGGTTGAACATTAGCCGATGGAGGGCTGGATGAATAGGAGCCCGTGGATGAACAGTAGCTGGTGGAGGCTGGATGAACAGGTGCCCGTGGATGAACAGTAGCTGGTGGAGGCTGGATGAACATGAGCCCGTGGATGAACAGTAGCTGGTGGAGGCAGGAGGGAGACGCCGTGGATGAATAGTCGCAGGTGGAGGCTGGAGGACGTCGACGGTGGATGAATAGTAGCCTGTGGATGCTAGAGGGAGGCAGTAGGCGGTGGATGCAGAGTAGCTCGTGGAGTCCCGTTTTGCGGTACACCACACCCCTCCCGATGAGCAGGACCCCGTTTCGACCGTAGGAGGTCGAAGAGAAGTCTGTTTCCTCCGTTTTGTGGTACGCCACACCCCTCCTCATCAATAGCACCCCATTTTGATTGTACAAGCTTGAACACAAGTCTGTTTCCCCTGTTTTGCGGTACGTCAGACCCTTCCCGATGAACAGGACCCCGTTTCAACCGTACGCGGTCGAACATAAGGCCGTTTTCCTCTGTTTTGAAGTACGCCAGACTCCGTTCCGTTGTTCCGTCCAAGCCAGTTGGCTACCATTGAACACGACCCATTCCGACCCAGTCTGTTGCCTCCTGATGAACAGGACGTGTTCTGTCCCAGTCACTTGGCTCCAGGCAAACACGATGTTGTTTCTTCTATTCCGACCTAGGCGGTTAGCTGAAGATGAACAGGACAACATCGTTGCCGACCTGTCGTCCATTGCCTCTCCATGTACACGAGCCCTGGCCGTCTGTATGTGCGAGTACGCGTTTTGAGACCCCGCTCATATGTATGTACATGGCCGTATTTTTTGGCGTGTGGCTGTATGTACATGTACACTGTTTCGATGGGACAACTTGAACTACTATGTTGGGGGGGGGGTCTACTATGACATGTGCCGCTACTTACTCGGCCACAATTCGTCGTTCCAGAGTGACCGATCGATGAGTATGTACGTACACATTCGCGACAAGGCAGACAACGCTACGCAAGGTTCGACTGGGTGGGTCCCAGCTATGAGGGAGGATAAGGACACACTTCCTTGCGTGTGAAGATATAGCTGCTCGGTCCCAGCTGTCGGGGGGAATCATTTTTTTTGCTCGTAATAAGGACACACTTTCTTACATGCAAAGATGTAGCTGGTGTGTCCCAGCTGTCAGGGGGAGAAAAAATTGTTTTCACGGTAAAAAGGATGCAGTTGCATGCATGCGTCCATGGGCGTGGTGCTTCCCCACTGTCAGCCTCTCACGTGCAGTCATCTTTGTATGACTCCCGTTTGTTGACCACGCTGACCGCACCGTGCCGAGCGCACCAAGGCTGGTGGACGATGGCGAGGCTGCAGACTGGAACAACCCAAAGATGGGGAAAACGCAGCAGTGGAGTTGCAGATGGAGTGGAGTGGGAAACTGGACTGGTTCGGGTCCGCGACAGCACTGCCGCCCACAGGAGACAGGAGCAAGAACAGAGGTTGAAGAAGCAGCACGGCTGTTGGATTAACATCCAACGGTCCAGCTGCTAGAATCATTTGTTGATTAAGTTGCCAAAGCCATGCGTACGCGTCAGCTCAGTAGGCCTACAAGTCAGCCAACAAATCTACCGGGTCCAAGCTGTCATCGGGAGGAATAGTTTTTTTGCATAACAAGGAGGCACTTCCTTCTATGCAAAGATACAGCCGGTGGGCCCACCTGTCAGGGGGAACTTTCCTTGTGTGTCACCATGGACCTCGTGTGTCCCAACTGTCAGGCACTCCACGTACAGTCCTCTTCCAATGATTCTCATTTGCTGACCACGCCGCGCCGAGCACAGGCAGGCGGTGGACGACGGCGAGGCCCCGGACGAGAACGACCCAGAGATGGGAAGACGCGGCAGTGGAGTCTCAAATTAAGAGGAGTACAAGGGTTATAATTGGTTTTGGTGCAGCGTGGGGCTGTAGTCGGTGGAGAATAACAAGAGGTGTGGACGGGTGGAGGGATAGCCTGGCAGGCGATGGGGTAGCGCTTCGCAGCGATGCGTCCTAAGTAGAGCCGCTAGCGGCCGGAGGCCGGAGCAGGCGGTCCTGGCGACGCTGGAGGAAGAAGAAGAGAGATTGTAGGTGCATGCCTGCCGTTGGATATAAATCCAATGGCTGTGGATGTGAGCATCATTTGTTGACTAAGTTGACAACGCCTTGCATAGGCTTGGACCAATTGGCCCACATGTCAGCCTGCAAAAAAGTGGCATATATTTAACCCATGTTTTCTAGAATTTATAGTCCATTTGTTGGGCTGGGTGAACAAATAATTTCGCTTCAATGCATCCCACTTAATATATTCTAAGAAATCCAGCCCATTTGCACTTTATTGAAATACACAAATTAGCTGGGATTGTTCTATATATAATGTTAGGTTAGAAGGAGCAGTAATATCAAAAAATAAATAAGAGCGACAATCTTTTTATATATAAAAAATTAACAAATTAGCGAGTTATTGCTCAAAAGAAAAATGAGCGCACTATTATTACATTAGTCCTTAAAATCTTCGCAAGCTTTTGTACGCAATCATCAGGATTTCCTTGCTTGTGAGTCAAAAACAACTAGGATTTTCGTTGCCAACTTCTGTTAAACATTTACTTTTTTAAGTTAATAAGACGTGGGATATTTTTATAATGTATATATAAGTCTCTATTAAATATACAATCATAATAATAATAATAATAATAATAATAATAATAATATATAATGTGGTTATAAGGGAAAACATAAATTGGACACGACATTATTATTCTTATATATAGATAAATAGAATAGAGATCTGTGTTTTATTAAAAAAATACATTAGGCTCCCGATCTTTAACAAAAAGTAAATACTACACTGGGAGGCCCCTAGGCCAGTACGTACATGATGGACCTCAAAAAATAAGTTGAAACCATTGTCTCGGTATGTCGTGGGCTATGCATGTTAAAAACAAAACCCACGCCTAGCTGATACTTGTTCAACCTCTGAAAAAATGATACCAGCTAGATCCCTGATATCCCTCTCCTGCAACAACAAAAGAAAGATCCCCGATACCGCTAAAAACAAAAGCTCCCTGATGACAATCATCGTTGGAAATTTATTTTGTCTATTGACTAGGTTGACAAACCCGTGGGCCCTGACTTCAGTATACAATTAGGAGGAAGCTTTTTTCCAATGAGGCACTTGCTTGCGTATGGCTTGGACATGGTGGGTCCCCAATGTCAGTCTCTCGGTGTACAGTCCTCTCCGGATTTCTCTCATTTGTTGAGAATATTGACAACGGCATGCGGCAGCGCCACGACGAGCGCACACGGACGATAAAGAACCGAAGCCAGGGAAGACGCCTTCATTCTTTCGAACATACCGCACTAACCCGGTGGCTGCAGCCCTCTCACCCAAAAGTTGTACTGCCCGGGTTCGATTCCAACCGGTGCAGTTGAAAAATATCTAGCACTTGCCAAAATTTTGTCCCTAGTTTACCAGTTTTTCTCACACTCAACATTGTCTTGCCATTTTGAATATAGCATATCCTTTTGACTTTGCATCATATGAAGATGTACTATACTTGAATATTGATCAACATGATGTTAACATGTTGTTAGTTCCATTTTTTACCATGAATAAAATTTCCAACATTCTATTATCCATGTTTGAAAAGTGCTTGTTGATTTAAATGCTCTGCCTCTGAAACATGTAGTTTCTTATCTGAAAATCACTTGGAAAAGCAGCCATCAGTGGTGTTGGATTCAATATTGCACTTCTTCAATCCCCCGACAGTGTGAGGGGGAAATAAACTTCCGTCCCATGCTGCCAGTTGGGGAATGGAGTGAACTGGATTAAAGAGGGGGTCACCGACGTGACTGAAGAAGCACATCAGACGTGATTTTTTTACATGTGTAACATCCCAAATTTCCAATTTCGAATGTCATACATTAGATCATCACTGCATATCATATTTTATTGCATTTTGGTTGATTCTATAAATTCTAAGCAACTCAAGGACCCACGGAGAGACTTGGGGATTTCATTATTTTTCAAATTATGAAAAAAGGATCATTTTGTTTTAATTATTTTTCCCTCCGAATATTTCTGATATGAAAATAAAAGAGAGGGGATAAAATGACTTCTCCAAAATAAAGAAATATTGGTGGAAAAATATTAAAATCAAATAAGTATTTTATTCGGAGTTTTATTGCTATTTTATGTGAATTAGGAAAAAAATGCTTTTTCAAAATTGCATTAGAGGCCCAAATAAATGTTCACCTTGTCTGCTATATTTTTGGAGGACGGTGAAAATTTATATCAGGGATTTTGGAGTCCGTTCAGTATTTCTTATATTTGTTTTTCTTCCCATAGGAATTATTTAAAAAAAATACCGACCTACTGGGCCGTGTCCGACCCGTACATCTCACCCGGGCGGCTTTATAAGCCGACCGAAGCCGCCAGCCCACCCCGCCCCGCCTCGGTCCTGCCGCCGCCGCCGCACCGCGCCGTCGCCCTTGCGCCGCCACCTCGCCACTTGAGCCGCCCGCCGCCGCCTCGAACCCGTCGGAGCAGCCGTCGCCCGCCGGACCTCGCCGGAGGTACTCGAGGCACCCTGGAGTAACCAGTGGTTGTCAGGGCACCTGGAGAATCCAGTGTTGTCCTAGGATATCCTGGAGTACCCGTGTGATCATCCTATGGCACGCCACCTAGACTCAAAGGGATCATAAGATTATTCATGTTAGAAACTTTCGTGTGCAGCCACAAGCCAATATGGGCTCTAGCATAGTTGAGTAGGTTGCATGAAGCTCTTGAAGAGGTAGACTAGCAGATGTAGTGGGTTGTAGGTGGTACTATCTACCCAGAGTAGAGAGTTAATGCTTCATAAAGACTGTGTCTCGAATCTTCGACCATGGATGTGTTCGAGTATTGTGGGGAAAAGTGCGCAAACCTTTGCAGAGTGTACAAACTAATCGTGGTTAGCCGTGTCCACGGTTATGGACATCTTGAGTATCTGGTTCTTGGATTATCATGTTGATCTCATCACTCTAAATTAATTTGTTAGGGTTAATGATGATGTTTAATTGGGTTTGAGTTGGAGGAACCTTCTCAATGTTTAACAACAACCATGATAGTTAAATAAAATTTATTCCTTTGTTGTAGGGAAAATTGGCTTTATGCAAAACTGTAACCGTAGAGCTTTCCACCAGCCATATATGCATGTAGTGGTAGCATTCATTCTGTTCATTACTCTATGTGTTACATTGCCACCATATTCTATGTGCTGACCAGTTTCGGGCTGCAACATTTCATGTTGCAGACTTTTCAGATGACAAGTAAGGTGCCATAGGTCGTTGTCTTTCACTCAGCTATGCCGTTGGAGTTGATGGACTCACTTTATCTTCCAAGCCTTCCGCTGTTATCGTTTTTAGATGGCCTTAAGCAATATTATTGTAAAAAGTTCTCTTTTGAGACATTCGATGTAATAAGTGTGTGACTGAAACTCTGTTATAAATCCTCGAGTATGGTGTGTGTCAGCATTACCGATCCAGGGATGACACTGATGCACATATACTAGACTGTTTGAGGTCTGGTTGCTACAACTTGCCTCTGCACCATACAGCTTGTATTTTTAGCCTCCTAGTCCGTGGTGGACCAGCAGCCCATTTACTGGGCGGGCCAACCTACAAAAAACAACACTCGATTTTTCATCAAGCCCCAAAAACAACACAGTACTATGTTTGTTTTGAGGCCAAAACATTATGACAGGGGTTGAGCGGGGGAGGGGGGAAGACAGAGCAAAGAGATAAAAAAGAGCTGATCCGCTGTTGCTACCCTAACAAGCAGGTGCAATTCTTCTCGGAAAGGTGTGTCGTTGACACCCGCACGTCACAAATCCCACAGTAGACATACTAAAAAATTCACACACAAGTACAACAGAAAAGAGAAACATTCGTATGAAACTCAGGTTCATAGGACACTTTCATATTCATAGAAAATTCACAATCAATAACTCAAAAGATTCATATATACACAAGTTCAGCATGTCTATGCATCCAAATGGTTGATAAATCACAAGACAATATTCTTAGATAATTCACATAAAGATTCAGATATAAACATAGACAATATTCATTGAACTTGTTTACTAGCTCATCTGGGTCCTATAGCTCGCCAAAATTCTACATTGCAGACAAGAAAGGAGGCGGTCGATAAAATTAACCATCCAAATTTTTTGTGCAGTTCAACAGAAATGGAGCATCTTTTGCGTGCAAACTGATTAAGTGCTAGATGGATATACGCGTCAAGCAACTTGTCTGGAATCTTTAGAATCCATGCCATACAGTTCGCTACCATATTTGCTGATAACCAAAAGGCACAAGTTTGGACCAAATACTGGACTGCGTTTTTCCGGGCTATGCGCCAAGTAATATTTCTGGCGTTCACTCTCCTAATACTTAGAGTTTGACAACTGGTTGACGCCGGTAGATACTCGAATGAATATAGGCACTTCTTCTTGTCAACATCGATGCTTGTCTGAGTGAACTTTGAGAGTACATTATAGCATCATAAATATTTGTCCATCTGATCTTTTTGTGCAGTTCTACTGAAATCGCCCAATGTAATGATTTCCCTGCAAGTTCTGGCTCCAAGTTACTCCTTTATGAAATCGGCAACCAGTAGCACAATACCAAATTACCAATACATATGACAAGCACAATAATCAGGATAAAGACCGGTACCAACCTGTGTGAGGTAGCATATCAATTACTATTTCCTTTGACTAGAAGCCGAGATAAGCGACTGACAGGAAAGGAAGGAAGCAAGCAAGCCGAGATAAAGTGACTGGCAGGAAGGGAAGGAAACTGTCGAGGCAATGAAGCACACAAAGTTTTTGTGCAGTTCCAACAAAATTGAGCATCCCTATTGGCACATATATTGAGAGAGTGAGATTACTGTAATAGTGGGACTAGTTGATAAAACATACACTAACAAATACAAGCGCCCTCATTATCTTAATGGGTAAAGTTAGCAACGTAGTAGTCTTGCTTAAAGAGAGGTATTTCTTTATTTAATCAATGCCAATTAGCTCAACACTCAAAGCATTGCCATGTATCACAGGTTGCAAAACTTTAACGTGCAAAGATAAAGGAATTTATCATGACAGTAGTAAAACACAGTAGAACGAAAAAAATAGAGATGATAGCAAACTAATATGGATGAATGCCTTAGGCCGGTACCAACCTAAGCAGAAAAGCTTATTCAAGTAGTCCCAGAAGAGATGATAAATCACTCGCTAGAATCACCCAATAGTATATATTTTTGTGCACTTCAAATGTATGGTTGAAATAACTCTTGTTTACTAGTGGTGAGATTATATCGAAAGATTATCAAGAACGTCCAGTAGAGTTAAAGCACTGGCTTGGATACAATTCATTGTATTCTCTTGTGCAGTTCCACTAAAATGTACGATTGGCACGACATGATCCCTGTTTGCACAAGTAGGAACAAGGTGAAACCTGCATTAGCTTACTGAGAAAGGATAGAAAGACATTAGCATATTACTTTAACAGTAGCATCAAATTCATGATGGACAATATGCAAAACATTTCCTCACTAAACCAATGGCAATAAATTGACATGCAAAATAATAGCATTATTATGTCATGACACTACCAAGATTCCTTCCCTGCTACACTACATGATTCACCTCCACAGACACAGATATACACGTTCATGATTCAGCATAAGGTGCTACTAAAGATTTGTTTAACACCGATAGGAAAATTAGGCAGCAATAAATCAATGCTACTTAAGTATTCATAATTAATTAAGTGACCTTGCAGGAGAGATGTCAAAAGTGGAAGAGCTCCCTAGAGGATCGTCTCACATGTAAGGGAGACATTCCTGGAGCCCTAGAATGGCCTCGACTGAGGACTCGGCTTCAGCAAGATCACCTTGGCACTGTTGATTGTGTAGAGCTGGATCACACATCCATCCTAAATCCAGTTAATTAGTATGATGTGTCGTCAAGCCAAGTACTACTCTGCTGCATTTCTCTATCTATATCTGCTCTATTACTCTTACAAAAAAAGAGTTGGTGATAATGGTGTTCCTGCCATCCTGCAATATAGGCCGTCCGATTTATATCTGACGGATAGGAAGGAAAATATGGCAATTTTGCAAAAATACCACACCCCTCTCCACATTTGCAAATAAGGCCTTCCCTCGTTCATACTTTTCCCTCACGAGATAAATTACTCATACAAATTCATCTCGATGTTACGTGCAACGAACGGGCATCTTGCTAGTCTTCCAAGTAAATTAAGACTAGTAACACAGAGGAATACAATACCACTACGAAAATGTCAGGATAACATAGGGCGGTACCATCGTGTGATCTCCTTCATTTCCTCCTCCTCCTTCTTTGTCTTCCTCTTCATGCTCTGTTTCTCTTTCTCCTCACTCGTTGCTGAAACCAAGTACATGGTTGGCCTTCTATTTCAGAATTGGTTTTGTCAGTGAGGGAATACAAGTGTACTAGTAAACAATAGCATTATTTTCTCATGGTAGTCAGAAATAGAGATGAACACATGCATTAAATATCATTCTTACCTAAAGGAAGGTTATGGTGCCAATATCGATGATGAACATTGGAACACAGATCTCCCTTTGTGCAGTTCCACCGAAATGAACCGACATTTCCATTCTAACATTCTAGTTAAACAACACAAAAGTCACTTCTTTTAAGAAATGTTTTGTGCAGTGCACCAAAAGATCGCAATAGCAACAAGGTGAAATTGATATCCCTGTTTTCATAAGAAGCAATAGAGGAAACAATTAGAGTCTCAAACAATTACTGGCAAAAACAATTGGCTAAACTTGTCATGGCTTATAACAGCAGCATGGCTTCATTTTACCTGGGGCATTAGATTAAGTATAGCTAAATATTTGCTATAAGGGCATGGGACAGTGGGTGCACCAGCAGTCCAGCACCATGTACCTAAACCGGGGCATAAAGTGGTGACTCAAAGTTTGTTGCCCCGAGAAACAAACATCTAGGAAGCATATCTGCCTTGGTCCCATTTTGTTCACTCTAGCCACCTACTCCTATATGTGGATAGCAAATCTAGTCCTGGTCATACCACTATGTAAAGCTCCTTCCCTGTATTTCCCTTTTTGACCAAGAGGCGGGTTGGATGACTAGTCTATACTACTTTCACCCCATTTCCTTCCTGTTTGTACCAAGTCCGATGTACATACTGAATTTCCCCACTTTATTTTTTGTTTGAAACAAGTACAAGATTCGACTCCATGAAGTAGCTTTACCTCTAACAATAGAAAGAAATTAGGTGACATTGGACCACCCGATCAAGAGGGGATGAGAGGTAGAAAATGATGCACATGCAGCAACGTAGCAAGCTGGGGAAGTAGAGCTAGGCCGGTTTCAAAGAAAGATATACCTGAAGGTCATCGGGATGTGGATAAGTGGGCGGTCGCAGGCCAGATCAGCCCACACTAGGGCAACGACGAAGGGATCGGAGGACCTCCCGCGCCGGTGCTCGACCAAAGATAACGGTGCGGCCGGTAGTGGGTCTCCTCCCTCGCTATCGACGACAGCCTAAACACTACCCCTCCTCCCATTCATCGGCGAAGGGGGATACGTCCGGATCTGTAACCAACGGTGAGGATAGAAAGACAGTGTTTACCAATGCTATCTTGTTTAGATCTGGACAAGATGAGAGTGTGTGAATAGAGCAACCCTAGAAAGCAAGTGCGGAGGCTCCGGCATATATATACGTATAGTGGGGTTGTTTTATTTTTTCACTCCATCAAACCAATCATTTGAAATTGTGTACGTGCCAGGTCGCCATTTGTTGTTTGAGTTGTTAATTGTATTTTGAGATAGCTACCCGCTTATTCGAAGTGGAGTTACGGTGTGCCAGGTCGCACTTTGTATCATTCAAGTCCGGTACTAGACGCCCCGTTAAGTGAACAACCATCATCTCGTAAAATTTGTGAACAAGCCCATGGCTAAAATTATCGGAAACATGGACTACACCAACATGCATTATTATTTATATTTTCTATGTGGGAGTATCCTCAAAACAAACTGTGAGAGTACAATCTTTATTGGGCCCCTTTGTAATTTATGCTAAATTTTGACCAAAGATTTAACTGACAAAATGTTAGTGCATGTTAACAAAAAGTATATCCTTTGGTTCGTATTTGAACATAGTTTTCAATGATGTAATTTTTTGTGACATGCATGAACATTTGGTTAGTTAAATTTATAGTCCAAATTTGGCACAAATTTATCATAGGGACAAATAAACCAGGACGGAGCTCCTCGTCTGTCGTCCAAACTACTACTGTATAGGACTAGCCGCTCTATCTACATGCGGGACATCAAAGCATCCGGGCCCGCGTGCCATCAACCAAATCACAGTGAGGTGCTACAATCGAGACTCACCGGTCACCCCGGTGTGGCCGTCATGACCCGTCATATCACAAAATCCACACCTTTACCAGCAGTGGTAAAAGTGGCCACGAAGTTGGACAGGATGAAGCAACCATCATTTCAATGGAATGTTCGTTGAATCCCTTTCTCGCCTTGAAGAAAACCTCACTCCAGGCTACTCACTTCTGTCATTTTTATTTTGTACCGATGAAGGAAAGGTAGGCGAATATGTGATGCTACTATATTTTCATTCCAAGAATCTTCTTTTTGTGAAGCACCGACCGATTCTCACAGCCTATTCCTTTCCGTTTTCATTGCGATTGTGGTTTCCTTTTGATTTCTTTTTGTTTGTCAGTTTGTTGATGGACCCTGGAGCACTAGGCAAAGAGTTGCCGGCGGACAACCCAGTCGAGGCAGATGTCTCTAGGAATCGAGCACCGACCAATGAGTTGGCCATGTTGGGGGGCTAACCCATGGAGACGAAGAACTCCAAGAAACAAGCACTGGCCAAATAGTTGATGACGTCGGAGGATGAACTCCTCAAAGAAAGCTAGAAGAACAACAAGGTCCCCACCGTGCCTACCCAGAAACACTAATGGACACCTATGAGAGGCTCAAGGCCGAGTTTGAAGAGATAGTCGCCATTGAGAAGTTGTATTTCCCTGTCAAGGCGATGCCCCCAGAGGGATGGGATCCCCCAGTGAGTTACACAAGGTAAAAAATGGGTAACCATAGTTGTGGTTTTTCATTATTTGTAACGTTCTTGCTAATATATTAGGGTTGTGAAGGTGCCAGTGGATGTCCTTGATGATTCCGATGTCGCGGTCTGTCATATGGAAAACACCCCAGAGATCGTTTCTGATGTCGCGGTCTGTCCTATGGACATCGCCCCAGAGATCGATTCCGATGCCAACGTCCGTCCCATGGACATCGCCCCAGAGATTGATTCTGATGTTCTAGTTTGTATTGTGGACATCGTCCCAGAGATTGATTCCTATGTCACAGTCCCTGCTGTGGTCATCGCTCCAGAGATCGATTCTCACGCCGCTGTCCGTGCTTTGGTCATGGCTAGAGAGATCGATGACAAGAAATAGTTGGTCTCTCTAATCCTTCAAGGTAGTTTGCATTGTGTTTAATTAATAGAATGGTGCATGTAATTAAACCATCTTAGGGTTAGTGCACTGTGCTGTGTGGGCAGTACTTGCTACTTTTGTTTGATAGTGAATCATTTGAACCCTCTCTCAGTTATGGAAACAGATGTATCCTCACCAGCTTTTGATGTAATATATGGCATGCTTAGATGTAAGTTTGAACTGTTTATCATATCAGTAGGGCTTGTTTGATGATTCTTGGTGTTAGTAGGCTAGCTACTATGCGAGCTATCGTACTTGCAAAACACTCACCGAAGAGAAACGTTGGGGCTGATGAGCTCGTGGTACGCGTATAGGTCTAATCCATCATCAATCGGCCAATAGCCCAAGCTCCTAAAATTGTAGGTTTAGCGATCAATGAAACAATAGTCCACAATTATACATTAATTCACATCAATCTTAAGGAGTTGGTTCACGTATATATTCAGGCCTCATTTGGTTCATAGGGTAGGAAAATCATAGCAATAGGAAAGTCATAGGAAATGAGATGACATGTATCTTAAATCCTATGAGTAGGAACAGGAAAGCAGATGCCCTTTGATTCACATCATAGGATTTTTCCATTGAGTCTAGGCTAATGTTTATTATCCTATGAAATGTGGAGGATAGGAAGAATTCCTCCATAGGAATATGATTCCATTCCTATAAACCAAAAGGCTATACAGAAAATTTTCCTATAGAAATCCCATCGTATGAAATTCCTACAAGGTTCCTCTAAACCAAAGGAGGCCTCACATTAATAGCCAAAAAATGGCACGTACTTGTAACATGCGTGAATGTGTAATTTTTTGTTGGAAGCGTGAATGTGTAGTGACGTCGTACTTTTAGAGTGGCTACAGAGAGTGCGTACGTGTGCTAGAGGGGTTGTGGGATGGAGAGAGATCTAGAGAGAGAGAAATACCCTCTTTCTACTCCTAATCGTTATATTCACAAAGGATATTTTTTGAGAACACAACATCATAGTAGTACAGATACGTACAAATCCTAGGTGGGCTAGTTTGGCCTAGTGGGTTTCAGTGATATGACGTGCTATAGTGTCGTCCAGTCTTCGCGTGTGGTAGCAGTATTGTGGGTACAGTAAGTATTCTTGAAGAAGCAAAATTCAACAACGTCATGATGGTTCCTTCATCCGACCAACTTACAGTGGGATAGGTTGGGCTTGTGCTACAACCGGGGTGGACCAGGATAATTTTGTTCATGGCAGGTGGACCAGGATGGTCGACGTCCCACATGTCGTCTAATGAAAGTATTCTTTCTGATATGAAGGACAAGCAACAAGTAATCATTGTTTATTTTTTATGAAAGCTATTGTCTCCACTGTTACGACGGAGGAATGTGAAACACGGCATCCCAGTGAACTTGGCATCGGCACAACTCCCTCCTTCCTCATGTACCATAGTGTTGACTATAAGGTTGGCTATAAGGTTACAACTTTTTCTTTCTTTCTCTCTATCTATTTCCTCTCAAATGTTTTTTACCATTTCTTAGACACAATTGTTTTTATACCTCTTTTTTTAGAATTATTTTTTATACCTAGGAGCACGTGTAGAGACGGGCTCTTCCAGAGCCCACTCCTTGACTTTGTCAATGCCTCTCTCTCCTCCACATAAGAAGCCTTATAGACCAGTATTGTACTACTACTTGCTATGAATGCGGGCAGCTGGCGTTCGATGGGGGAGCATGCGTGGGAGGGGGCGTGGTTTTCTGGTTAGCCAAGGCGGTCAGAAGCGGGCTTAGAAGCGGTCCGGACTCCCACATGGCCCACCTCCAATTATCACCATATTTCTTGGAGTCCGTGCACGGTGGGCGGGAGATCTCTTCTCCCTCTCCCGTCTATCTCTTCTAAGCCGACGCTCGCCGAGCAATTAGATTTCGGCTATCGACGGTTTATTCTATTGCAGTCCAACATGTTAGTGAAAATGCAAGACAACGTGTGTTCCCTCTGTTGAACGGCGTGCGAGCTAGACTGTCGGGGGTGCGACGTGAACGCGACATGCATGCTTTAAGTGTGCCACCTTTTCCTTTTGAACTTGCAAATCGTAACATTTGCGTGCGATCAGTCGATAGAATCCAGAAAAAAATCACGAGGGCGGGGCTTTCCCGTGCGTTGGGCGGGCTAGTCTGAGTGGTATGACGTGCTACAGTGCCGTCCACTTGCTCCATTTTTATGTAAGCAAGCGTATACACTCTTATGTGGGAGGAGTGCGAAACACAGCGGATCTGATTTTGATCGAGGCATAACTGTTCCCTGTGAAATAATGGAGCACTCTTAGCGATTATAGCATGATATTTAGGGCATCTACAGCGCTGACCCACAAATTTACACCGGCATCTATCCGAGGACACTGATGCCAGAGGAAGCCATCCAATGCTGCCCGCATACCTTTCGACAACTATATGAACTAACCGGATGAAATTCGTTCAAACAAAGCAAATTTCAAATTAATAGGATGAAATTCATTACATTTTGAATTTTTTCCTATAAACTGGATGAAATTCATTACATAGTTCGCACAAACCATACTAAAAACTACTCTAAACCTAATCTAAACGATCGCCGGCGCCCGATCACCATGTTCGGCCTTGAGCCCCGAGAACTGATGCTCCGGCTATTGCCTTTGCCTCCTCATCGTCCGCCTCAGCTTTGTCCAGCTCCGCCTCGATAACCTCCTCCTCTTGAGAACATGGTTCTAAAGATTTCCGCCTCCAAGACGCCGTCAAGCGGCTAATCGGCCGCCGATGTTTACCCCACCAAGCTTGCCGTCGATTGAGTGGAGGAGCAGTGGCCTTCCTGGGACCAGAGCAGCGGCGACCTACCATGTACTACTCTTCCTCGCTGCCGGCTACGCCTGCGCTCACGCGCCGGCATCGTGGTCGTGGTGGCGGAGGGCGGCTGGGGGGAGCTAGCGATGTCCTTCGTCTTCTCCTGCGATAGTACGTCCAAGAGAGCTTTGGAGCACGCCTGGAGCGGAGCCACCGATGTCCTTCATCTTCTCCTGTGAGATTACGTCCAAGAGAGCTTTGGAGGGCCAGGAGGCCATGGATGGAGTGGTGCCGTCAAAAGGAAGGGACCGGAGGAGAATGACTGTGGGTCTTAGGCTACGGGTGGGAGCTGGGGCTGAAGTTAATATAGCAGGCGAATGGCAATGAACTGCGGCAAACGGATGGATGGCTGGTGCAGGAGTAGTTTCGTCGGTAGCCGCATCTTATTAATGTGGGGGGCAGACGGACGGATGGCCGTGGTGTCGTTAACCCGGAGCAGTCGCTTGCACCAGGATGCCGCATGGGTGGCGCTCTCTCGACCGTCGTGCTGCTGCAATGCCGACGCAAATGAGAGGTCGCGTCGGGCGTGAATGCGGCATTGACATTCTAGATCGATGATGATCGTTTCAGGCGGGAAGCGCGCACTAGCGATGGAAGGGGTTTCGGTAGGCCAGGGAGGCCAGACACTAGCGTGGTGGTAAAATGTGAACTCATGGATGACGAGCCATCGAAGCATATGCGGCATGTATAGGCAACCAGGCGTCCAATCAACCGCTCTGGTCGCCAGCTAGCCTTCGACGACCACCATTAGACACCACACAACCATGCATAAGTTATGAATAATGGACGAATCGATCAAACACACACTCGTGTGCAGTGGCACTATTATCGGTCGCCCACGATACATATATAGGTACCATAGTAACCTCTCTAGCTAGGCTGGCTTATAAATTGTCGTTGTGATGGATGATATACATGAGTAAGGCGCCGAGTCACATCGTCGCGTCGTGTGCAGAGCCCTGGCTATTGTCAAGAGGCTCGGCGCTCAAGCACGAGTATGACATTGGTGTTGTGCCAGGTGAATACATGCTCGGTGTTTGCAGAGTCCGCCAGAAAACGTCTAAATAATAATGTCAGGCACCGCCGGGGCGTGCAGGTGATGGGCTCACCATTTGCGTTAAGCCATGAGCAGGACTTTGATTGAGTGGGCGACGTGCATGCATTAGCATGGTTTGACAGTGTGAGCATGAGTGTCTGCACGCGTACATGCTACTTGCGTCTATGGACGGTTTGCGCTAATGTGTGCATCACGTATAATATAAACATATTCGGTTTGTGCATGTAACATAGAGTATTTCATTTTCATTTGGCTGACGAGTGTGCATTGCAGCGACGAGTCCGTGGATTGATTCCTCACATATGCATAATTTTTGTTTTTATTTCTTTCTCCATTGACAGTTAGGCCCACATAGATAGGTAGATACAGAACACGAGCTGATGAGCCGCATGCGGACAGTTTTGGGGCCTTGGCTGAACCATTTAAATGAAGGGTGGGAAGCATGCCAGATGTATAATGGGCCAAAATTAGGCCCAACACTCTCAAGTGCCTTTAACGGGCCGATAGGAAGTTTGGACTAGAATGCATCCATGAAGACTACGAGCCATAAAGAGGCCAAAAGTAACTATGAAACCATAATTAGGCCCGGGTGCAACTCGGGTCTTTAAATGGCCAAACTTGAAACCGGGCCAAAAGAGGCCCATTTGTAGATAGGGCCGCTGACAGGATGAAACTAATATCAGGTCGAACTGTTAAACAGGTCATTAAGAGGCCGAAGAGCAAGTCAGGCCCCTAATGGGCCCAATGGTACAGTAGCTGTTAAAGGGCCGTATTTGTTATGGGCCGTAATTTGGCCCAGGAAATGAAAGTCAGTTAACGGGCAGGATCAGGTATGGACCGTAATTTGGCCCAAACTATTGCAGGATGCTAACGGGCCGGATCTAATATGGACCGTAAATTGGCCCAGAATATTGCAGTCATTTAGCGACCCGTATCTAATGTGGGCTATAATTTGGTCCACAAAATGTTAGGTCGTTAACAAGCCGACTCATTAGATCTGACGAAATCTTGTGGGCCTGTTCCTGGGCCAGCTTTTAAACCTATATTGGCATGTATTGGACCATCTCATGTGCAACGTTTCATTGGAAATTCTTGTCAAATGGACGGTTGACATCTGTCCCAACCCTGAGCCGACACGTGGATCATCGGCGAATGGGAATTTTACACGTGGAAAATCATGATTGGTCCGGGTTGTTAACAGATTATCGGATCCAAACCGGAACCCGATAGCTTAACGGCGACCCGTTATAGTGGATGTCACATGTCAGTTACCCTTGACGAAAGCACATCTATGATGCACGATTTATCGTCATGGAAGTGGACACTTCCGTGATGATGAATTTAGTAATGTCATGGAACACTTCTACAACAGCACATGTATGACTATCTTGATTCTATCATAAAATCGTCATGGATGTACATGCATGACAGAAAACGTGATCTAGTTTTTTTGACTGTACACAGTAGGGCAAAACCCCACTGCAATTTTTTTTTATTAATAAGAATGAAAAGAGAGTTCAAACATACAAGGCTTGAGATAAGCCCCAAAGAAGGAAAACTAGGCTAAAAAGGGCCAACAACTAAAAAACTAAAAAAACTAAAAAAAGACTACAAAAATTACAGGACAAGAGTGTCCAACCAAGAACAGAAAGAAGCTGAAAACTTCTCCTTAATTCTGAATTTGAGCAGGTGTAGTTCTAAGAGGAAGATGAACTTCCATCTGTCAATGCTGGTTGGAATGTTATTGAAAATCTTATCATTCCTCACTATCCAAATGGCCCAAGCTGCAATGATAATGATCTCCATAGAAAAAGGTTGATGTATGTTGCTCCTCAAGTCTGGAATGGCTTCCATGATGGATAGGTTTCTTTGTCTGTTAGGGCAGAGTATATCCCAGCAAGCAGAAGCAAAAGGGCAGGTCCAAAATAGGTGTTGAAGTGTTTCTTCCTACTGGCAGTTTAGAGTAGCACAATTATAGTTGTCAAGATGAAAATTTTTCCTTCTTAGTAGATTACTGGTATTGAGTCTATCATGAAGAAGTCTCCAAAAGAAGACCTTGTGTTTTGGCTGGGCAGAGCATTTCCAAATCTAGTTGAACTGTGCTGGTACCATTTTTACACCTATCAAAATTTTGTATGCTTTAGCCACAGAAAAAATATTATTACCCCACATATAACTCCAAGTATCCAAGTGCTCATTTACTGCAGATCTTCTTAAGGTGTCACAAATCTCTTCCATCATCTCAAATTCCAGAAAAGCCTCCTGAGTCAGTGGTAGGTGAAATAAATCTTCCAAGTATTCAAACATAAGAACCTTTTGCACTGAAAGGTTCTGATCTCTGACAAATGAGTAAAGATGAGGGAATAATTGATTCAGGCAAGTAGTGTGCCAGAGGTCAGACCAAAATAGAGCAGATTTACCATCACCTATTGTGCATCTTGCCATGGATTTGTAACTATCAATGAGCCTCAAGTTACATTTCCACCAGAATGACCCTTCCCATATTTGTCCTGGTAGGATGCCATTGTCATAATAAGCCTCCCAAATGAGATTGACCCATGGGATGTTTTCCCTATTGTAGAACTTGTGGAGGTTTTTGAGCAGAAGGGCTTGGTTTTCAACAAAGATGTTCATAACTCCAAGGCCACCCTGATTTTTGGGCCTACAAACAGTAGACCAAGCTACCAAAGCTGGTTTGTGATCCTCCAAATCTTGTCCCCTCCAAAGACAATGTCTCAAGTATTTGTTAACCTGGTTTTTGATTCTTATAGGAACATCAAGACAGCCCATGAAGTGTATAATAAGTGAATTTACCACTGACTTGACCAACAGTAACCTTCCAGCAAGAGTCATAAAAGAAGATGTCAGATTTCGGGTTCCGGCAGACCCTTGAGGTTCGAACACTGGGGTGCGCGTGGAGATTTCGCCCTCTACCTACCTGCACCTCGCCGCCACACTAGGATCTAAGCTACGAAAGGAACAACACGAGAGACACAAGATTTATACTAGTTCGGGCCACCATTGTGGTGTAATACCCTAATCTAGTTTTTAGTGTGGTGGATTGCCTCTTGGGCTGATGATGATGAACAATACAAGGGAGAACAGCCTCGCGAGGGTCTGTTCTTGGCTGGGACGATGAACTGCTAGGAGGAGTTCAGCGCCCTTCTATCTTGCTATGATGCTACTTGATTGCTCTCTTCCAGATGCCTCTACCCTGGGGGTGGCTAGTCCTATTTATAGGCAAAGGCCATGGGCCTCTTCCCAAATATAGAGCGGGAAGGGCACCAACAATTGGCCATTTTGAAGGGGAACATCTAGTACACTTATCCTGACTAAAGTTGGTCCTCGCCTGTCAAAGGCTCTGGTGGTGACGCCTGCTTGGGCCCCACAATGACTTCCTTCCTGCCGTTGGGCTGGTCTTGGTCTTGTTGCACCGAAATGGATGTCTTTGCTTGATGCTCTCGCCTGCGCTTGCTCCCTTTGCACCAAAGAGGAAAGGAGGACAATGCGCGGGCTGGCGCCCGCCTGGCGCCCTTGGTCGTCATGGCTTGCGTCATGCGCACCTCGTGAGGTACCCCGCCTTGATGTCTCCGCCTCCTTGCGAGCCAGCCTGACGAGGCCGTGCCTGAGGGAAGCTCCCTGTCGTCCGCCCCACGAGGCTTGGCCCCTCGCGAGGGTCTTGAGCTTGTGTTGATGAAGGTGGGCCGTGCTGCCCCCCCCTTGAGCCACGCCGCGGGCCACAGGCAGGCAAGTCTGGGGACCCCCGTTCCCAGAACGCCGACAGTAGCCCCCGGGCCCAAGGCGCGCCCGGACTTGGCCGAGCAGAGAGGCGAAAGGGCAAGTGCGAAGCGCCGTGTGCCCTAACAGCCTGCAGCCTTGGGCGCCGCGTGGCGGTTGATTCGACGTGGGTGCCTCCACTTCTCATGACGCCTCGGCAACTACGCGGATTTTGACAAGTCCCTGCATGCAAAGCGGGTCATGATTACCTGTGATCGTGGAGGTCGGCGGTTGGCCTCCTCTGGCTTTAAGTACGGCATGGTGCGTGCCCTTCCAGTCTATCCCCTCTTGCTTCTCCTTATTCTTCATGGCTCCGTCAAGGAAATTCTCGGCCGTAGAGAAAGGGAAGGCCCGCCAGGTTGAGCCTGCCTCTCCCCCGCCCAAGCACAGTCGAGGCCGCCCTCGCAAACATCCTGTGGCCACCACGGTGGCTCCCCACGGCCGTGGAGGTGATTTCTGACGCGGTGACGGGCGGCTGGCCACGACTGGGGGGCATGCTTCGGCCACACGACCCCCTAGGCTGCGCTTTCGCGCTGCAGAGGTGCCGCCGGAGTTCGTTGTGTGGTCGGCGGAGCCGATTAGCACCCGACTTCAGCTTCCTCGCTTCCTCCTAGGTGAGCTCCCGGCAGGCGCCCCGGGCGGCCTCTGGCTCCAGGCAGACGGCTGCTGCAGCCGGGCCTCATGGGCTTCGCTGGAGGCCTCCGCGGCTGGGAGCCTGCCCTTGACCCGCGGCTGGCAGACGTTTTCCCGCGCGCGTGGCCTGAGCTGTCGGTGCACCCTGCACTTCAAGTTTGACGGTGATGCCACCCTCTATGTGAGGGTGCTTGGGGAAGATGGTCGCCGCGCAGGGTGCTGCCCTGAAGACGACAACCGCGGCCGGGGACCCAGCCCCGGCGAGGAAGGAGAGGACAGTGCACGCGTGGTTGGTGGTGCCCAGGGTTCCTCGAGCTTCACTGGTTCTTCTTCGGGCAGTGACTCTTCTTGCAGTGGCCGCGGTCAGCCTCCATGCCATCGTGCTTGCTTGGAGGGTGGTAGCGGGTCTGCCCGCCGTCACGCCTCGGTGAAGTGCGAGGGGGGGTCCGCCTGAGCCCCGGAGGCAGCTCGAGTCTTCCCTGCGGGCCGGTGTCGGGCGAGCCGCGCCCGATTTGTTCTTTCTTTTCCTTTTTCCTGCGTAAAAAGACAGTAGTGTGGGGCCCCGTGGGGGCGTGCTTGGGTTACCTCTGCTAATCATCGCACTGTTTCCGTTATTTCGGTGCTGCGCCTCCTGGCCGCACGCCCGTGTGTAGGTAGTTCCCGGCCTTAGCCATGGGAGGCGACCGACCCAGGTCCCGTGTTCGCGTCGCAGTTCTCGTGAGGCACGGACTGGAGGGATGCTCCTGTAGTGGACCCAGGTTGTGAAACCTTGAACGATAAGGACAGAAATACTCGCGAGGGCGCTCGGGCTGCCCCCTCGCGAGACATTGCGCAAGAGAAATCGAGGTAGGAGGGCGAAAAGTCAAAGAGCCATAAGTCAAAGAGGGCGACAGTTTCAATAAAACTTCAAATGAGAATAAACAAACCAACTGCAGAAAGCAAATGAAAAGCCGCGTCCGGCACCTAGTCTAGTCTTCGACGTATTCTCACCAGCACGGAGCTAAGTGCTGCCACTGGGTGTGGGAGGGAGCCCCAGGGCCTGAGGCCGGCGCTCCTGAGACTTCGGGGCGACAACAGTCCCAATTCATTATTACGTGAGAGTGTCACGGGCGGCGAGCTTCATAGGCGCTAGCCTTCTTCACAGGCTCCGGGACTTTCTTGGAGGAAGCAAGCTTCACGGGCATTGGCCCTCTTCACAGGCTCTGGGCCTTTTCAAAAAAATAATCTTCACAGGCATTCGCCTTCTTCACAGGCTCTGGGCCTTTTCCAAAACACGACAGCTTCACAGGCACTCGCCTTCTTCACAGGCTCTAGGCCTTTTCAAAAAGATAATCTTCACAGGCATTCGCCTTCTTCACAGACTCTAGGCCTTTTCCAAAACGCGACAGCTTCACAGGCACTCACCTTCTTCACAGGCTCTGGGCCTTCTCAAAAAGATAATCTTCATAGGTATTCGCCTTCTTCACAGGCTCTGGGCCTTTTCAAAAAATGCGACAACTTCACAGGCACTCGCCTTCTTCAAAGGCTCTGGGCCTTTTCAAAAAGATAATCTTCACAGGCATTCACCTTCTTCACAGGCTCTGGGCCTTTTTAGGGGTAAAACCTCCAGAGGTGCTGGATGTTCCACGCATTCTGGACTGGCGTCCCCTCCTGAGTCTCCAAGCGCACGGAGCCGGGCCTGGAAACATGAACAACCTTGAACGGGCCCTCCCACATGGGAGGGAGCTTATGCAGTCCCTCCCTAGAGAGAACCCACCTGAGCACGAGGTCCCCTACCTCAAGAGTTCTGGGGCGGATGTTGCGGCAGTGGTATCACCGCAGTGCTTGTTGGTATCTCGCCGCTCGCAACGCGGCTTCTTGGTGACGCTCCTCCCCCAGCACGAGGTCCATCCCCCGCATGGCGTCCTGCTGCGCCTCGTCGAATGCCAGGACCCGTGCGGAACGATGTCTGACCTCGTGAGGGAGGACCGCTTCGGCTCCATAGACCAGGAAGAACGGGGTCTCTCCAGTTGGCTTGGTTGCGGTCGTGCGGATGAACCACAACACAGACTGAAGCTCATCATACCAACCTCTGCCGCAGGCTTCTAGTTTCTTCTTGAATGTTCTGGTCTTGAGGCCCCTCAGGACCTCCGTGTTAGCCCGCTCGGCCTGGCCGTTGCTTCGGGGGTGCACCACCAAAGCGTAGCATATCTGCGGTCCAAGGTTAGCACAACATGTTTTGAAGAGGTTACTGGTGAACTGCGAACCGTTGTCGGTGATGATGCAGTTCGGTACCCCGAACTGGCTCACGATGCCCTTGATGAACTTGACCACTGAACCTGCAGGGATGGTGCAGACGGCTTCCACTTCAGCCCACTTGGTGAACTTGTCCATGGCGACGTAGAGGTAGCGATAGCCCCCTGGCGCCCTAGGAAACAGGCCCAGGATATCCAGCCCCCAGACTGTGAATGGCCACGAGAGGGGTATAGTTTGCAGACCTCCTGCCGGCTGATGGATCTGCTTGGCATGGAAGTGGCAGGCTTCGCAAGCCTTCACTAGTTCGACAGCGTCATTGAGAGTAGTAGGCCAATAGAAGCTGCTGCGGAATGCCTTGCCCGCAAGGGCCCCTGACAACAAGTGGTGCCCACAGTCTCCACCGTGTATATCCGCCAGCAGCTCTTTCCCTTGCTCCCTGGAGATGCAGCGTAGGGACATATCATTTGGTCGCTTCCAGTAGAGTTCTCCATCCCTGATACAGTACGCAGTGGCTTGCCGCGCCACACGCTCCGCTTCCTCTTCCTTCTCCGGTAGGGTCCCTCGCGTTAAGTAACTTCGGAGCTCTGTGATCCAGCACCCCTCCTGAGACTCCATCGTCAGGAGCAGGCGCGCTCCTGAGGTTGGGCCATAGACCGGGACTCCTGAGGCAGGTGGCTGGGGGAGCTCCTCCCGAGGCTGCGCCGTGTTTGATAGTGATGGCATGGCTGAGGGCTTGAAGAGCCGCTCCTCGAAGATGCCAGGCTCCTGAGGTAACCGCCTGGATGCTCGTTTGGCGATGTCATCGGCCTCCTGATTGGTGCCACGGGGCACATGCTGCAACTCCAACCCCCAGAACTGCTTCTCCATCCTGCGGACCTCCGCAAGGTAGGCTTCCATGTGCTCATCTTTTCGCTCGTACACTTTGTTGGAGAAATTTACGAGGAGCTGCGAATCGCCCTTGATGGTAAGGCGCTTTACCCCTAGGGCAGCTGCGGCCTTCGAGCCTGCTATTAGACCTTCATACTCTGCTATGTTGTTGGAGACCTTTTCACCTTGCTGGAAACAGAGCTGCACGGCATAGTAGAGCTTGTCCTGAGTGGGAGATATGAGCACCGCCCCAGCCCCAGCGCCATGCCTGGAGAACGCCCCGTCAAAGTACATGACCCAGCCTTCTGGCGCCTCACTTCCCGGGGAGAGGGATCGATCCTCATCGTCCCTGAGGCCCGGTGCCTCCGTCCATTTGGCCACAAAATCCACTAGCGCGGCCCCCTTGATGACTCTGGTCATGCTGAATTTGAGCTGAAACACTTGCAGTTCAATGTTCCACTTGGCGACCCTTCCGGCTGAGTTTGGGCTCCTGAGCACCCTTTCCAAGGGGTATGCTGAGACGACCTTGATAGGGTGACCCTGAAAATAGTGTTGCAGCTTGCGCGAGGTCAACAGTAGTGCGAGGAGGAGTTTCTGAGGCATGGGGTACCGTGCCCTCGCGTCCCGCAACACCGTGCTGACGAAGTATACTGGGTGCTCGACGAGGTTTGGAGCGTCGGTGCCGATGGCGTCCTCCGGAGACCGTGGCGCCTCCTAAGGTGATGGAGCCTCCAGAAGCTGGTTGCCAGGGGGAGGGGCCTCTTCCGTTCCCAGTGCGCTTCCCTGCGGCGGATGATCCTTCTCAGTCGTGGTGGGTTACGGCCATGAACTTGGCCAGCGCCGGGTACCCGAAGATGGCGTTGTACGGCAGGCGAATGTGGGCGACGTCGAAGTCGATGAGCTCGGTGCGATAGTTGTCACGCGCCCCGAAGGTGACAGGGAGGCGAACCTGCCCAATCGGGACCGTGGAGCCGTCGGTGACTCCGGAGAAAGGCTTGGTTGGCTGAAGCTGACTGTAGGGCACTTGGAGATTGTTGAATGTTTCCACGGACAGGACGTTGAGCCCTGCCCCGCCATCGATGAGGGTCCTGGTGACTAGCACGTTGCTGATGATTCGGGAACAAAGCATTCGGAGGACTTCGGCTGTGGCCGCGCACTTGAGCTGATCCATTGAGCCGAACGTCATGGCGCACGCCGACCACCTGAGAGGGCGCGTGGCTTCGAGCTTGGGGAGGACTGCATTCACTTCGCGGGCGAACTGCTTGAAGATGCGTTCAGAGGCTGGGGCTTGAGCTCCGCCCAGGATGCAGGCGATCGCACGTGGCTCCTGGAAGGCCCCAGCCCCCTCATCCTAATGACGGTCCTCGTTTCTCCTTGGCTGCGGCGGCAACGGAGGGAGGCCTGCATTGCCTTGCGGGCGATCCTCGCGAGGCTGATCCCTCCAGTCTCCCTCGCGAGGCGGGTCCTGCCAGCGATCCTTGTGAGGTCGATCGCGCCACCCTTGGCGTGGGCCGCGGTCTTCCCAGCGTCCAGCATTCCTTCCTCCTCCTCGACCGTAGCCCCGGTCACTACGGTCGGTACATCGGCCGGTCGTCTTCACGCACGGCTCGGAGCTCTTGGCATTCATTGGTGTTGTGGGTGTGGAGGTGTCACGCCCAATATGCGACCCTATCCAAAAGGAACTCGAAGGTCCCACCAAGGATAGACCCGCATATTGAAACGCTTTTGCAAGGTGGATATCATTACATCAACATTACATAATAGCTGGGGATACATACATAAGGCATACAATGCCACACGAATACATCAATACCACATACATAAGATGAACATCCGACGACGGATGAAACACAAACAGAAACTGAAACGACATCCAACCTGCTAGCCCAGGCTGCCGACCTGGAACCTATCCCCTGATCGAGGAAGAAGCAGAAGAAGAACTCCAAACAAGCAAACATCGCTCTCGCGTCAAGATCATCGTATAACCTGTACCTGCAACTGTTGTTGTAGTAATCTGTGAGCCACGAGGACTCAACAATCCCAAGACTAGCAAAGCTTAATGGGAAAGGAAGGGGTAAAGTGGTGAGGTTGCAGCAGGGACTAAGCATGATATGGTGGCTAACATACGCAAATGAGAGCAAGAAGAGAAACAAAGGAACGGCCGTGAAGCTAGCAATGATCAAGAGGTGATCCTGAACTCCTACTTACGTCAAACATAACACAGAAACCATGTTCACTTCCCGGACTCCGCCGAGAAGAGACCATCACGGCCACACACGCGGTTGATGCGTTTCAATTCGGATCTGGTGTCAAGTTATCTACAACCGGACATTAACAAATTCCCATCTACCACATAACCGTGGGCACGGCTCTCGAAAGTTTATACCCCGAAGGGGTGTCCCCACTTAGCCCATGATAAGCTCTCGCGATCAACGAAGGATATTCCTTCTCCCAGGAAGACCCGACCAGTCTCGGAATCCCGGTTTACAAGACATTTCGACAATGGTAAAACAAGAAAAGCAAGACCTCCCGGCGTGCCGACATCCTGATAGTAGCCGCGCGTATCTTGTCTCAGGCCACGACCGGATGAGCAGTACGTACAACTAGAACCAGCCCTCAAGTTTCCCCGAGGTGGCGCTGCAAGTGGCTCTAGTTTGGACCAACACTTAGAGAAGCATTGGCCCGGGGGGGCTAAAATAAAGATGACCCTTGGGATGCATGACTCCCAAGGGAAAAAGGTAATAGGTGAGGCAAATGGTAAAACCAATGTTGGGCCTTGCTGGAGGAGTCTTATTCAAAGCGAACTGTCAAGGGGGTCCCATAAATCACCCGACCGCGTTAGGAACGCAAAATCCGGGAACATAACACTGGTATGACGGAAACTAGGGCGGCAAGAGTGGAACAAAACACCAGGCATAAGGCCGAGCCTTCCACCCTTTACCAAATATATAGATGCATTAATAATATAAGAGATATTGTGATACCCAACAAAATCCTGTCCACCATGGAGCAATCTTCAACTTCACCTGCAACTAGCAACGCTATAAGAGGGCTGAGCAAAGCGGTAACATAGCCAATTAATGATTTGCTAGGAATGGTGTCAAAGGTTAGAGGTTCATGGCAATTTGGGGAGGCTTGATGAGCAAAAGATAGTTAACGCAGCATAGCGATAGAACGAAGCAACTAGCATAGCAATGATAGTAGTGAAATCCAGAGTAGGGGTCATCTTGCCTGAAATCCCGCAAGGAAGAAGAACGAGTCCATGAAGAAGATGAAGCCACGAAGACGAACCACACGTAGGCGAACGCATCCTCACGATCGCAACGAAACGGGAACTATCGAGAAGAAGCACACAACAAGGTAAACACACCACACATAGGCAAGACATGATGCACAACAAGCATGATGCATGACAAGGCTACATGAAGCTACTCATGGCAAGAGATGATGCAAACAAGAACAACACATCAAGGCAAGGTTAAATGAGGCCGGGAACAACATATAGAAAATCCGGTAAGTCCTCATGCAAATTTCGAAATTGGTCCAGATCTGAATAAACCTTATGTTCAAGTTGTTAAACAGCAAGTTAAGATGCACCACGACGATCTACACGAAATTCTAGTCAAGTTACATATAGAGTTCATTTAGTTCGGAGCTACGGTCTAGAAGATAAGAGCAAAACAAGTTAAACATGGCTTTGATGAAAAACGCATACAAACATCAAGCTAACACCTCAAAACAAGGATGCAACATGATAATATGAAGCTACATGCAAAATCAAGCAAGTTTCATATAGAGCACACTCAAAATGGAGCAACGGTTCAACACATACACTCTATACAAGTCATAGCAACAATCTGTCCATAACAGCAACTAGGCATATTGAAAGCACCAAAACAACATGCTACGGCATCTCAACATAATAAAAAAAGGCATGGGCATGAAGTACTGGTAAAGCATAACAAAACATGAACACTGAGCTATCTCCAAAAATCATTAGAACATGCTCAAAAGGACATGGGAAGATTGCAAATAATAACAGTTTCAGACTTATCAGGAAATAACATCAGGTTGCAATGTTTAGAGCAAGCAAACAACATGTTACAGGAATATATCATTACAAGCAAAGGCATGAAATGAATCTACTAATTGCATAGAACAAAAGTCCCTTACTGACCATGAGCCAAAAGGGCACAGAAAATATGTTGGCACCCATGTAAACATAGCAAGTTATATGACAGATTCATACATGGCAGGAACAACAATAAGTAGGCACGTTGGTGAGCTTGAACAACTCACCACAGAGCAATACATGGCATGGCATGGAAACCAACAGTAAGGAGACATGTTTATGAAGCTAATCATGGCAAGAGCAAGTTCATAGGGTGCATGGATCACTAGAAAAGCACATGGCCAAAACTGAACTTCATGTTAACAGGCTGACAGCAACATCATTTAGCAAGTTTGGAGCAAGATATGAACAATCTACAGCAAGCTATAAATGCAACCAGGGGCATGAATGGATAGAGCATGACATGTATAACAAAACACATTTAGTGAACAGCTCCAGATTATGCATATAATGACTTGTGGAAGCAGGTTTACATAGCATCAAAAAATAGCAGAATCTGTCAGGAAAACAGCAACAGCAAGTACCATACTTAACAACCTCGATGCACTCAGCACACAACTCACAAAAATACATGGGTAGCACCACTGGAAAGATGGCATGACATAGATCAAAACACATGTAGACATCAACCTCATAGGATGCACACATCAACCATGGCAAAAATGACAAATGAGCATGTTATAACAGTTTCAGCGGATTAACATCACATAGCACTCTTCCAACAGCATTTCGGGCATCAAGATGAACACAAATGAAAATGATGCACTAGAACGAAATGAAGTACTCGTCGAGACGAACAATTTGACATATTACACGCACGAAACGGAGCAGTATGCAGCAAGTTATGATGTGATGAACATGGCATAAAAATTACTGCGGGAAAAAGACGGTGGAATTCTACCTCCGGATCTAGGGTTGACCCGGCGCGGAAAACGAGGCGGCGGCGCGAGCTCGCCAGAGAACGGGCAGAGGCGGCCAGAGCAAGCGTCGGCGAGGTCGGGGCTAGGCGGGGGCGGCGGTTCCGGGCTGCGCCTGCCTGGATCTGGCCGGGGCGAGGCCAAACGACGACGAGGGGGCGGCGGTCGCGCGGGCCGCGGGGCGGAGGTGTGGGGCGGCCGGAGGTCGCCGGCGGAGCCGCGCCGGGGGCGGCGGCCGGCGCGCGCGGGGAGCGGCGGCGCGGGAGGCGGCGGCCGGGCGGAGGGGCGCGCCCACTGGCGTGGGGCGGCGGTGACTGGGCCGGGAGGGAAGAGGAGGCTAACTGGGGACCGGCCCGGGACACGTGGCGACGGTGGGTTGGTCCGGCAGAGCGGGCAGACACGTCCGCTATCCAGATTTTTGTCCGGCGGCGGCGGGGAAGAGGAGGCTAGGGTTTGATCTGCGTTTTGGACGGGGAGGGACACATATTTATAGGTAGAGGGAGCTAGGAGAGTCCAAATGAGGAACGGTTTTCAGCCACGCGATCGTGATTGAACAACCGAGAGCATGGAGGGGAGTTTGCTGGGCTTTGGGCCACTTTGGAAGTGTCACGCCCAAGATGTGATCCTATCCTAAAGGAACTCGAAGGTCCCACCAAGGATAGAAGCGCATCTTGAAGACGCTTTTGCAAGGTGGATATCATTACATCAACATTACATAATAGATGGGGATACATACAAGAGGCATACAATGCCACCCGAATACAACATCATCTTACATAAGAGCACCATTCGACTACGAATGAAACACAAACAGAAACTCAAACAACATCCACCCTGCTAGCCCAGGCTGCCGACCTGGAACCTATCCCCTGATCAAAGAAGAAGCAGAAGAAGAACTCCAAAACAAGCAAACATCGCTCTCGCGTCATGATCATCGCATAACCTGTACCTGCAACTGTTGTTGTAGTAATATGTGAGCCACGAGGACTCAGCAATCCCATTACCATGGGTATCAAGACTAGCAAAGCTTAATGGGAAAGGAAGGGGTAAAGTGGTGAGGTTGCAGCAGCGACTAAGCATATATGGTGGCTAACATACGCAAATAAGAGCAAGAAGAGAAGCAAAGGAATGGTCGTGAAGCTAGCAATGATCAAGAGGTGATCCTGAACACCTATTTACGTCAAGCATAACCCAAAAAACCGAGTTCACTTCCCGGACTCCGCCGAAAAGAGACCATCACGGCTACACACGCGGTTGATGCGTTTTAATTCGGATCTGGTGTCAAGTTATCTACAACCGGACATTAACAAATTCCCATCTACCACATAACCGCGGGCACGGCTCTCGAAAGTTTATACCCTGCAGGGGTGTCCCAACTTAGCCCATGATAAGCTCTCGCGATCAACGAAGGATATTCCTTCTCCCAGGAAGACCCGATAAGTCTTGGAATCCCGGTTTACAAGACATTTCGACAATGGTAAAACAAGACCAGCAAAGCCGCCCGATGTGCCGACAAATCCCGATAGGAGCTGCACATATCTCATTCTCAGGGCACACCGGATAGGTCAGCCTACGAGTAAAACCAGACCTCGAGTTACCCCGAGGTGGCCCCGCAGTCTGCCCGTTTCGGACCAACACTCGAAGGAGCACTGGCCCGGGGGAGGGCTAAAATAAAGATGACCCTCGGGCTCCGGGAACCCAAGGGAAAAAGGGCTAGGTGAGGCAAATGGTAAAACCAAGGTTGGGCTTGCTGAAGGAGTTTTATTCAAGGCGAACTGTCAAGGGGGTCCCATAAATGACCCGACCGTGTAAGGAACGCAAAATCCGGGAACATAACACCGGTATGACGGAAACTAGGGCGGCAAGAGTGGAACAAAACACCAGGCATAAGGCCGAGCCTTCCACCCTTTACCAAGTATATAGATGCATTAATTAAATAAAAGATATTGTGATATCCCAATAAAATCCTGTCCACCATGGAGCAATCTTCAACTTCACCTGCAACTAGCAATGCTATAAGAGGGGCTGAGCAAAGCGGTAACATAGCCAAACAACAGTTTGCTAGGAAGGGTGTCAAAGGTTAGAGGTTAATGGCATTTTGGGAGGCTTGAACAGCAAATGATAGGTAACGCAGCATAGCGATAGAACGAAGCAACTAGCATAGCAATGATAGTAGTGAGATCTAGGGTAGCGGTCATCTTGCCTGAAATCCCGCAAGGAAGAAGAACGAGTCCATGAAGAAGACGAACGGGAGTAGTCGAACGAATCCTCACAACTCCAGAACGAAACCGAAGCCAACGAGAGAAGCAACCCGGAAAGAAGCAAACAATCTGGTAAACACACAAGAATAATCATGGCATGATGCACAATCAAGTATGATGCATGTCCGGTTTAATGTGGCATGGCATGGCAAAGTGCAACAAGAAATACTACAAGTTAAGTGGAGCTCAATATGCAACGAGTTGCATATTGACGAAACACCACATTCGAGTTATTTAGATCGCTCTCGTTTAGGTACACAACAATATTAAATGTTGTTAAACATGGCAAGGGGTGAAGCATAATTAAACTACCTACCTAGGCAAGTTTAAATGAGGCCGGAACAACAAACAACAATTCTGGGAAAAACCTCATATGCAAATTATGGATTTGGTACTGTTCTGCCAGAAAACATATTTTATTGTTGTTAAACAGGAAAATAAAGTCCACCAAGTTAAACTAGGCATTTTTCCACCCCATTTACATATAAAGTTTATTAAAATTGGAGCTACGGTTATTTAGTTATGAAATAAATCATTTTAACATGGCATTTGAGCAAATTTAATCAAACAACATTTTAAGCATCTTAACATGGGATGAAAATGGCATATTAATAGTCTACACAAAATTCTAAGCATTTTAAAATTTAAATCATTTTAATCCGATGCACGGTTGTGGGGTTATTAAATGCATGAACATGAGGGTTTTTCTGTAAAACTTCACTCCCTGGATAAACAGCTAAAATCGCAGATCTGAAAAAATACTACACTTGGCCGAATCTGGCTGGCCCAACATGCTCAGGAGAGGGGCGGGTGCTGCTCACCCTAGGCCAAGGCCCGACTGGAAGCAGAGGAGGCCTGGCGCTAGCTGCGGGCCACGCAGGCAGATCGGGGCGAGGCAGGGCGTAGTCAACGCGCTCGGGGCGCTGACCCCATCGATGCAGGCGCGCGGCTGGAGAAGAACAGGGCCGCCTACAGGGGAAGCAGGGCTGGAAGAAGGTCGGCTTGGCGTCCATGGCAGCAGGGGACTCGGGAACGGCGGCGGACTTGGCGCGATTGCTGGGTCCGCGGAGGAGCAGGTGGCCCACGCAGCAGGACGACGCGTCCATGGCACGGGCGAGCGGGCGATCAACGCGGGCGAGCGGTTCGAGCTCCTCTGCTCGAACAAAACAGAGGAGCGGCGTGGCGAGGCGGCGGTGGCTCCGGGAACTTGATTCGGAGGCAGCGAGGAGAGCTGAGGAGGCCGGCGTCGTTCTTGGGCTGGTGGCGCGGCCCTTGCAGGAGAAACACGACGATGTCATGGTTAGCGGCAGCAACAGGAGGTAACGAGAAACAGAGAGGAAACACACTGAGGAGGACCTGCGGGTCAGAGCGGCTGGCGCGCCGACGACGGAGGACGACGAGGGGGCGAAGGTTGAGGCAGGGGCTCTGGATCGAGCTCTCCTCGATTTGGAGCGCGGAGGGAGCGGGAGATGCTCGGCTGTGGGCTCGGGAAGCTCGGGGGCGAGGGCAGCCGGATCCGTTCGGGAACGGGAAGGGGCGGGAACGGGAAGGGGCGGGGGCTAAAATAAAGATGACCATTGGGATGCGCGACTCCCAAGGGAAAAAGGTAATAGGTGAGGCAAATGGTAAAACCCAAGTTGGGCCTTGCTGGAGGAGTCTTATTCAAAGCGAACTGTCAAGGGGGTTCCATAAATCACCCGACCGCATTAGGAATGCAAAATCCGGGAACATAACACCGGTATGACGAAAACTAGGGCGGCAAGAGTGGAACAAAACACCAGGCATAAGGCCGAGCCTTCCACCCTTTACCAAATATATAGATGCATTAATAATATAAGAGATATTGTGATACCCAACAAAATCCTGTCCACCATGGAGCAATCTTCAACTTCACCTGCAACTAGCAACGCTATAAGAGGGCTGAGCAAAGCGGTAACATAGCCAATCAATGGTTTGCTAGGAATGGTGTCAAAGGTTAGAGGTTCATGGCAATTTGGGGAGCCCTGATGAGAAAAAGATAGGTAACGCAGCATAGCGATAGAACGAAGCAACTAGCATAGCAATGATAGTAGTGAGATCCAGAGTAGGGGTCATCTTTCCTGAAATCCCGCAAGGAAGAAGAACGAGTCCATGAAGAAGATGAAGCCACGAAGACAAACCACACGTAGGCGAACGCATCCTCACGATCGCAACGAAACGGGAACTATTGAGAAGAAGCACACAACAAGGTAAACACACCACACATAGGCAAGACATGATGCACAACAAGCATGATGCATGACAAGGCTACATGAAGCTACTCATGGCAAGAGATGATGCAAATAAGAACAACACATCAAGGCAAGGTTAAATGAGGCCGGGAACAACATATAGCAAATCCGGTAAGTCCTCATATGCAAATTTCGAAATTGGTCCAGATCTGAATAAACCTTATGTTCAAGTTGTTAAACAGCAAGTTAAGATGCACCACGACGATCTACACGAAATTCTGGTCAAGTTACATATAGAGTTCATTTAGTTCGGAGCTACGGTCAAGCAAGTTTCATATAGAGCACACTCAAAACGGAGCAATGGTTCAACACATACACTCTATACAAGTCATAGCAACAATCTGTCCATAACAGCAACTAGGCATAATGAAAGCACCAAAACAACATGCTACAGCATCTCAACGTAATAAAAAAAGGCATGGGCATGAAGTACTGGTAAAGCATAAAAAAACATGAACACTGAGCTATCTCCAGAAATCACTAGAACATGCTCAAAAGGACATGAGAAGATTGCAAATAATAACAGTTTCAGACTTATCAGGAAATAACATCAGGTTGCAATGTTTAGAGCAAGCAAACAACATGTTACAGGAATATATCATTACAAACAAAGGCATGAAATGAATCTACTAATTGCATAGAACAAAAGTCCCTCACTGACCATGAGCCAAAAGGGCACAGAAAATATGTTGGCACCCATGTAAACATAGCAAGTTATATGATAGATTCATACATGGCAGGAACAACATTAAGTAGGCATGTTGGTGAGCTTGAACCACTCACCATAGAGAAATACATGGCATGGCATGGCAACCAACAGTAAGGAGACATGTTTATGAAGCAAATCATGGCAAGAGCAAGTTCATAGGGTGCATGGATCACTAGAAAAGCACATGGCCAAAACTGAACTTCATGTTAACAGCCTGACAGAAACGTCATTTAGCAAGTTTGGAGCAAGATATGAACAATCTACAGCAAGCTATAAATGCAACCAGGGGCATGAATGGATAGAGCATGACATGTATAACAAAACACATTTAGTGAACAGCTCCAGATTATGCATATAATGACTTGTGGAAGCAGGTTAACATAGCATCAAAAAATAGCAGAATCTGTCAGGAAAACAGCAACAGCAAGTACCATACTTAACAAGCTTGATGCACTCAGCACACAACTCACAAAAATACATGGGTAGCACCACTGGAAACATGGCATGACATAGATCAAAACACATGTAGACATCAACCTCATAGGATGCACACATCAACCATGGCAAAAATGACAAATGAGTATGTTATAACAGTTTCAGCAGATTAACATCGCATAGCACTCTTCCAATAGCATTTCGGGCATCAAGATGAACACAAATGAAAACGATGCACTGGAACGAAATGAAGTACTCGTCGAGACGAACAATTTGACATATTACACGCACGAAATGGAGCAGTATGCAGCAAGTTATGATGTGATGAACATGGCATAAAAATTACTGCGGGAAAAAGACGGTGGAATTCTACCTCCGGATCTAGGGTTGACCCGGCGCGGAAAACGAGGCAGCGGCACGAGCTCGCCGGAGAACGGGCGGAGGCGGCCGGAGCAAGCGCCGGCGAGGTCGGGCCGAGGCGGGGGCGGCGGATCCGGGCCGCGCCTGCCCGGATCTGGCCGGGGCGAGGCCAAACGGCGACGAGGGGGCGGCGGTCGCGCGGGCCGCGGGGCGGAGTCATGGGGCGGCCGGAGGTCGCCGGCGGAGCCGCGCCGGGGGCGGCGGCCGGCGCGCGCGGGGAGCAGCGGCGCGGGAGGCGGCGGCCGGGCGGAGGGGCGCGCCCGCTGGCGTGGGGCGGCGGTGACTGGGCCGGGAGGGCACCGCACGGGCCTCGCGGGCCCGCGGGGTCGGTGGCGAACTGGGGACCGGCCTGTGACACGTGGCGACGGCGGGTTGGTCTGGCGGAGCGGGCAGACACGTCCGCTACCCGGATTTTTGTCCGGCGGCGGCGGGGAAGAGGAGGCTAGGGTTTGATCTGCGTTTTGGACGGGGAGGGACACATATTTATAGGTAGAGGGAGCTAGGAGAGTCCAAATGAGGAACGGTTTTCAGCCACGCGATCGTGATCGAACGATCGAGAGCATGGTGGGGAGATTGCTGGGCTTTGGGCCACGTTGGAAGTGTCACGCCCAAGATGCGATCCTATCCTAAAGGAACTCGAAGTTCCCACCAAGGATAGAAGCGCATCTTGAAGACGCTTTTGCAAGGTGGATATCATTACATCAACATTACATAATAGATGGGGATACATACAAGAGGCATACAATGCCACACGAATACAACATCATCTTACATAAGAGCACCATCCGACTACGGATGAAACACAAACAGAAACTCAAACAACATCCACCCTGCTAGCCCAGGCTGCCGACCTGGAACCTATCCCCTGATCGAAGAAGAAGCAGAAGAAGAACTCCAAAACAAGCAAACATCGCTCTCGCGCCATGATCATCGCATAACCTGTACCTGCAACTGTTGTTGTATTAATCTGTGAGCCACGAGGACTCAGCAATCCCATTACCATGGGTATCAAGACTAGCAAAGCTTAATGGGAAAGGAAGGGGTAAAGTGGAGAGGTTGCAGCAGTGACTAAGCATATATGGTGGCTAACATACGCAAATAAGAGCGACAAGAGAAGCAAAGGAACGGTCGTTAAGCTAGCAATGATCAAGAGGTGATCCTGAACACCTACTTACGTCAAGCATAACCCAAAAACTGTGTTCACTTCCCGGACTCCGCCGAAAAGAGACCATCACGGCTACACACGCGGTTGATGCGTTTTAATTCGGATCTGGTGTCAAGTTATCTACAACCAGACATTAACAAATTCCCATCTGCCACATAACCGCGGGCACGACTCTCGAAAGTTTATACCCTGCAGGGGTGTCCCAACTTAGCCCATGATAAGCTCTCGCGATCAACGAAGGATATTCCTTCTCCCAGGAAGACCCGATCAGTCTTGGAATCCTGGTTTACAAGACATTTTGACAATGGTAAAACAAGACCAGCAAAGCCACCCGATGTGCCGACAAATCCCGATAGGAGCTGCACATATCTCATTCTCACGGCACACCGGATAGGTCAGCCTATGAGTAAAACCAGACCTCGAGTTGCCCGAGGTAGCCCCGCAGTCTGCCCGTTTTGGACCAACACTCGAAGGAGCACTGGCCCGGGGGAGGGCTAAAATAAAGATGACCCTCGGGCTCCGGAAACCCAAGGGAAAAAGGGCTAGGTGAGGCACATGGTAAAACCAAGGTCGGGCCTTGCTGGAGGAGTTTTATTCAAAGAGAACTGTCAAGGGGGTCCCATAAATCACCTGACCGCGTAAGGAACGCAAAATCCGGGAACATAACACCGGTATGACGGAAACTAGGGCGGCAAGTGTGGAACAAAACACCAGGCATAAGGCCGAGCCTTCCACCCTTTACCAAGTATATATATGCATTAATTAAATAAAAGATATTGTTATATCCCAACAAAATCCTGTCCACCATGGAGCAATCTTCAACTTCACCTGCAACTAGCAATGTTATAAGAGGGGCTGAGCAAAGCGGTAACATAGCCAAACAACAGTTTGCTAGGAAGGGTGTCAAAGGTTAGAGGTTCATGGCATTTTGGGAGGCTTGAAGAGCAAATGATAGGTAATGCAGCATAGCGATAGAACGAAGCAACTTGCATAGCAATGATAGTAGTGAGATCTAGGGTAGCGGTCATCTTGCCTGAAACCCCGCAAGGAAGAAGAACGAGTCCATGAAGAAGACGAACGGGAGTAGTCGAACGAATCCTCACAACTCCGGAACGAAACCGAAGCCAACGAGAGAAGCAACCCGGAAAGAAGCCAACAATATGGTAAACACACAAGAATAATCATGGCATGATGCACAATCAAGTATGATGCATGTCCGGTTTAATGTGGCATGGCATGGCAAAGTGCAACAAGCAATACTACAAGTTAAGTGGAGCTCAATATGCAACGAGTTGCATATTGACGAAACACCACATTCGAGTTATTTAGATCGCTCTCGTTTAGGTACACAACAATATTAAATATTGTTAAACATGGCAAGGGGTGAAGCATAATTAAACTACCTACCTAGGCAAGTTTAAATGAGGCCGGAACAACAAACAACAATTCCGGGAAAATCCTCATATGCAAATTATGGATTTGGTACTGTTCTGCCTGAAAACATATTTTATTGTTGTTAAACAGGAAAATAAAGTCCACCAAGTTAAACTAGGCATTTTCCACCCCATTTACATATAAAGTTTATTAAAATTGGAGCTACGGTTATTTAGTTATGAAATAAATCATTTTAACATGGCATTTGAGCAAATTTAATCAAACAACATTTTAAACATCTTAACATGGGATGAAAATGACATATTAATAGTCTACACAAAATTCTAAGCATTTTACATATTAAAATCATTTTAATCCGATGCACGGTTGTGGAGTTATTAAATGCATGAACATGAGGGTTTTTCTGTAAAACTTCACTCCCTGGATAAATAGCTAAAATCGCAGATCTGAAAAAATACTACACTGGGCCAAATCTGGCTGGCCCAACATGCTCAGGAGAGGGGCGGGTGCTGCTCACCCTAGGCCAAGGCCTGACTGGAAGCAGAGGAGGCCTGGCGCTGGCTGCAGGCCACGCAGGCAGATCGGGGCGAGGCAGGGCGTAGTCAATGCGCTCGGGGCGCTGACCCCATCGATGCAGGCGCGCGGCTGGAGACGAACAGGGCCGCCTACAGGGGAAGCAGGGCTGGAAGAAGGTCGGCTTGGCATCCATGGCAGCAAGGGACTCGGGAACGGCGATGGACTTGGCGCGATTGCTGGGTCCACGGAGGAGCAGGTGGCCCACGCAGCAGGACGATGCGTCCATGGCACGGGCGAGCGGGCGATCAACGCGGGCGAGCGGTTGGAGCTCCTCTGCTCGAACAAAACAGAGGAGCGGCGTGGTGAGGCAGCGGTGGCTCCGGGAACTTGATTCGGAGGCAGCGAGGAGAGCTGAGGAGGCCGGCGTCGTTCTTGGGCTGGTGGTGCGGCCCTTGCAGGAGAAACACGACGACGTCGTGGTTAGCGGTAGCAGCAGGTGGTAACGAGAAACAGAGAGGAAACACGCTGAGGAGGACCTGTGAGTCGGAGCGGCTGGCGCGCCGACGACGGAGGACGACGAGGGGGCGATGGTTGAGGCAGGGGCTCTGCATCGAGCTCTCCTCGATTTGGAGCACGGAGGGAGCGGGAGACGCTCGGCTGCGGGCTCGGGAAGCTGGGGGGCGAGGGCAGCCGGATCCGTTCGGGAACGGGAAGGGGCGGGGGCGGAGGAGCTCTGCTCCAGCGAGCTGGTTCTGGCAACGACGAATGGCGGGGACGAGGCGAGGTGGAGGAGCACGGGGATTTGGCCAGGTGTTTGAAAAAGAGGGAGGATTTTGGATCGGGGAGGATCCCGATGAGGAAGAGACAAGAAGAGTGGTGGCGGCGGAATGGGAAGGATGGGACAGGATCGTTGGACCTATATATATAGCAAGTGGGTTTTGGTTTAGGCGTATTAGGTCCCTCCGATCGTAATCGGACGGACGGAAAAAATAGGCTAGGGAGTCCAATTCAGAAAATGGAGATGTTTTATAGACGTTAGGGGATGATCCGGATCCAACGGTGACGACTGACCGGTTCGGGTTCGGGGCAAGTTTCGGACGTGCGCAAGAGGGGGTCGAAGGAGAGGGGTCCATGACTGGCAGAGAGATATGGCGGTCCAACAGAAGGGGAATGAGAACCCGGTTGGACTCGAAACGGTCTACGAAGGCAGGGGGAACGCGCCAACTACGAACGAATGCAATCTTTATGAAAACATGCAAATGCAATCCGCATGATGCCATGAGATGAAATGCACGACATGAACAAAATACAAAACAAGAGACAAAAACCCAACCACGAAGGAAATAAAATAACACATCTCCGGAAAAGGCAAGAGTTGGAGTTACGAATATGGAAAGTTGTATCCGGGGCGTTACAGGAAGGGTGTTGGGCTGCACACAAAAGAGGCTTTTGCGATTACCCGGTTAACCGTTCGAGTATCAAACGACCTCTAAATGGCACGAAATTTGACAGGCGGTCTACCGGTGCTATACCAAGGCCGCTTGGCAAACCTCGGTCCATTCCGAGAAAGTTTAATACCCGCTCACAACGAGAGACAAAAAGGGGACGCCGGAGGACATAGCAGTGCCAGATCGCGAAATGGACAACGGGGAAAATGCTCGGATGCATGAGACGAACATGAATGCAAAATGAGATGCACATGACGACATGATATGAAATGCATAAGATGACATAGCAAAGTGCAACACGCAAGCAAATGACATGGCAACAACGGCGAATAACTGGCAGACACCTGGCGCATCGAATCGGGGGCATTACAGGAGGTCGTGGTACACGCAGTACCGACTGCCCTTGGAGGGTTCATGCTGATCTCTGCCCCGCTTGGTGTCTGGTTCTGTCGCGAGCACGGCAGCCCCCTTGCGCTTCACATCCTTGGCCTTGGGTTTCTTCTCCTCTGGGTCTGCGGCAGGCAGCTCGAGGAGGGAGAGACGCCCTTCCTCAGCCCTGGTGCACTTGGTCACCAAGTTGAACAGCTCCAAGGAAGTGCTCAGGTCTTCATGCATCGCCAGCTCCTCCTTCGTCTTGACGTCGCGCACGCCGTCGAAGAAGGCTGAGATGATGGCCTCCTCGGTCACCTTGGGAATCTCGAGGCGTGCGTTGTTGAAGCGTTGGATGTACTTCTGCAGGGTCTCCCTAGTTGCTGCTTGATACGGCGCATGTCGCTCACGACGGGTGGCCGGTCACGAGTACCCTAGAAGTTGGTGATGAAGCGGGTGTGCATCTCGTCCCAGGAGGAGATGGTGCCTGGAGCCAGGTTCAGGAGCCAGGTGCGGGCCCCGTCCTTGAGCGCCATGGGAAACCAGTTCGCCATGACCTTCTCGTCTCCATTGGCGGCTTCGATGCCCAGCTCGTAGAGCTGGAGGAACTTTGCGGGGTCAGCTGTACTGTCGTAGAGAGGAGGCAGGTCTGGCTTGAACTTGCCGGGCCACGCGACGCTGCGCAGCTCGGTGGTGAAGGCGCGACAGCCTGCTGTGGCCACGGGAGGCCACGGGAGGCCTTGGGTGACGAAGAGCTTGGTCCTGTGGGTCCCCGTGCGCGGCAGCTGGGAGCAGCGCGGGGTCCTGACGTGCTGGAGCAGGAGCGTGGTCGCAACGAGCTGGAGCAGGGAGCGCTCGGGCAGCTTCTTGCGGGCGAGGGACTTCTTGGAAGCTCTGCTCTTTCCGCGCTGGCGCCTGACGGAGCGAGTTCCTCCTAGGGGCCACTCGCCTTGGGGCCAAGGCGCCTTCTTGAGGAGGAGGCGGCTGGGGCGCCCCCGGAGCTTCGTCGCCCGCGCAGGGCGGGGTGCGGTGCAGCGGGACAAACGGCGCAGGAGAGCCCCCTACGGCGCGGACGAGCTCGGCGACGCGGTCGAGCCATTCTTCATAGACGTCGTCGATGAGACAGTAGCGCAGGAGCTCGTTTGCCGTGATGATCGCGGCTCGAGCCTCCATGGGCACGCGGAATGCGCGAGACGAAGAACCAGCTGGGGTGAGCGAGGGCGTAGCAGTGCGGCCGTCTTGACTCACGGAGGGATGCTGGGACGATGCTTGCTGCTCGTTCCCCGCTGGGCCGGTGGCGGCATTGACGGCAGGTGACGGGGAACGACGAGGGCGCCCGCCGACGGGAGCCGTCTGGGCGACACGGGAAGCAAGAGCGGCTCGGCTCTCGGCGCGGGCCCGACGAGCGTTAGATATGGATGTGGTGGTCGGAGGAGAACTGGGCGGCGGAAGACGAATTCCGGCGCACCCCTACCTGGCACGACAAATGTCGTATTTCAGGTTCCGGCAGACCCTTGAGGTTCGAACACTGGGGTGCGCGCGGAGATTTTGCCCTCTACCTACCTGCACCTTGCCGCCACGCTAGGATCTAAGCTACAAAAGGAACAACACGAGAGACACAAGATTTATACTAGTTCGGGCCACCATTGTGGTGTAATACCCTACTCTAGTTTGAGGTGTGGTGGATTGCCTCTTGGGCTGATGATGATGAACAATACAAGGGAGAACACCTCGCGAGGGTCTGTTCTTGGCTGGGACGATGAACTGCTAGGAGGAGTTCAGCGCCCTTCTCTCTTGCTATGATGCTACTTGATTGCTCTCTTCCAGATGCCTCTACCCTGGGGGTGGCTAGTCCTATTTATAGGCAAAGGCCATGGGCCTCTTTCCCAAATATAGAGCATGAAGGGCGCCAACAATTGGCCATTTTGAAGGAGAACATCTAGTACACTTATCCTGACTAAAGTTGGTCCTCGCCTGTCAAAGGCTCTGGTGGTGACGCCTGCTTGGGCCCCACAATGACTTACTTCCTGCCGTTGGGCTGGTCTTGGTCTTGTTGCACCGAAATGGATGTCTTTGCTTGATGCTCTCGCCTGTGCTTGCTCCCTTTGCACCAAAGAGGAAAGGGGGACAATGCGCGGGCTGGCGCCCGCCTGGCGCCCGCCTAGCACCCTTGGTCGTCATGGCTTGCGTCATGGGCACCTCGTGAGGTACCCTTCCTTGATCTCTCCGCCTCCTCGCGAGCCACCCTGACGAGGCCGTGCCTAAGGAAGCTCCTTGTCGTCCGCCCCGCGAGGCTTGGCCCCTCGCGAGGGTCTTGAGCTTGTGTTGATGATGGTGGGCCGTGCTGGCCCCCCCCCCCACTTGAGCCATACCGCGGGCCGCAGGCAGGCAAGTTTGGGGACCCCCGTTCCCAGAACGCCGACAGAAGATAGGCCCACCAATTTTTTTGCAATTCTGCTCACTAAAGGCAAACACTGTTCCACTGTTGGTTTTTGAAGCCCTAAAGGCATGCCCAGGTAAGTGAAGGGGAATGATCCTTTCAAACAGTTCAAGGTACCAGTCAATATTTTCATTTTTTTCATCACTCACATTGATTGGTATCAGATTTGATTTGCTATAGTTGACCTTTAATCCAGTAGCATCTGCAAATGTGTGAAGCAGGGCTTTAAGACAATGGAGTTGTGGGGCATCAGCTTGCATGAGAATCAAGGTATCATCTGCATACTGTACTATGGGAAAATCTGGACATGACTGTACTTGCAAAGGTTGAGTGAGAAGACCCAAGTTCATTGCTCTGTTCATGATTGGCTGAAGGAGGTCTGCAGCCAGCACAAAAAGAAGGGGGGAGAGGATCCCCTTGTCTTACACATCTCAGGCAATAAAACTTTTTCCCAGGAATGCCATTGAGAAGCACTTGTGATGAAGCAGAAGTAAATAGCATTTTAATCCATCCAATCCATCTTTCTCCAAAACCCTTTGCTCTGAGGATATCAATGATTGTAGAATGTTCAATGAGGTCAAATGCCTTTTCAAAATCCAGTTTTACCACAACAATTTCCTCCTTTGACCTGTGGCATGGATGCAGGTACTCATAAGCCCAACCAAGACAGTCATGAATAGCTCTTTCCTTAAGGAAGCCATACTGATTTATATGAACCATTTTGAGGATCACTTTCTGTAACCTGTTTGCAAGCAATTTGGTGATGAGTTTGAGACACCAATAGAGTAAAGATATAGGTCTGAAATCATTTGCAGTACTGGGAGAAGACCCTGAGGGAGTCCTGGACTAGGGGGTGTCCGGACAGCCGGACTATCATCGTTCGCCGGACTCCAAGACCATGAAGACACAAGATTGAAGACTTCGTCCCGTGTCCGGATGGGACTTTCCTTGGCATGGAAGGCAAGCTTGGCGATATGGATATGTAGATCTCCTACCATTGTAACCGACTCTCTGTAACCCTAGCCCTCTCCGGTGTCTATATAAACCGGAGGGCTTTAGTCCGTAGGACACAACAACCATTACAACAATCATACCATAGGCTAGCTTCTAGGGTTTAGCCTCCTTGATCTCGTGGTAGATCCACTCTTGTACTACCCATATCATCAATATCAATCAAGCAGGAGTAGGGTTTTACCTCCATCGAGAGGGCCCGAACCTGGGTAAAAACATCATGTCCCTTGTCTCCTGTTACCATCCGCCTAGACGCATAGTTCGAGACCCCCTACCCGAGATCCGCCGGTTTTGACACCGACAATGGTGCTATCATTGAGAGTTCCTCTGTGCCATCACCGATAGGAAGGATGCCTCCTCCCATCTTCAAGGACGGTATTTTCGCCAAAGGAGCCTTGGCCGCCGGCCAAACTATCCGGCTAGGTGGTTTTCTTATGACTGCCTGTCCGGCCACCGCTTCGACAATGACCTCTCAGGTCATCAAAGGCAATCTTCACGTCAGCTCGGAATTCACCGAGCGGCTGGATCCAATAGAGCTCTCATCCGTAAACGAGCTCTTGGATCGCATCGCCGCCCTGGGAGTCGCTATGGACTACAATCAGATTGGGCTTAAAACAGATCTGAGAGAGATTAACTCTCCCCAGGTCACCCACCACGTTGAAGTGGTAGAGGAACAACGCGGCAACTCTTCTCCTGTATTGAAAACTATTCATGTCCGGACTCCTGAACCCTCCATGCCAGATTCCCGCGGAGGGACGGACGGACTTCGATCAAGCACTGAACCTAAAGTCAGGCATCGGACCGGACTCGTTGGACAGCGTCCAGCAATCCAAGCTTCCAAATTTGGAAACTTCTCGGCCATTGAGCCTCGAGATGGGTAGGGTTCCGGACTTATTTAAACCCACCCGCCCAGACATATGCGATCTATCTCTAATCCGACAAGAGCCCGCTGAAACAGTACATCATTAGTGGGCCAGATTCTTCCTGGTTATGGACATGATAAAGGACTGCCAAGAGGAAAACACAATCTCAATTTTTTGCAATAATTGCACGGACGAGGGAATCTTGAACGCCGTCAGCCGTCGTGAAATTACACGCTTCGCCGACCTGGCATCCATAATACGAAAGTACTGTGCAATGGAGAGTTTCCGGAAAACCGAAAATAAGTTTTGGGACAATCCGGCCCCGAATACAACCCTAGTCCGCAATAAAAGGGTGCATTACACTCAGGCACCAGATACAAAAACCAAAAAGCAAAAACCCCATAAAGGGCACAGAACCGTATTGGAGGGATGGCTTAGCGGACCCTGTAAAATTCACAGTATAGAGGGCGCCATCCCAACACATAGCCTTCGAGCATGTTGGATATTACGGCAGGTGGCCAAAAGTGGCGAGGAGCTCCTAGCCCCAGAAAACCACTCCAACAATACCGAAATGGTATCAACAGTCTTCGAGACTTTCGCATCAAATAATATGCGGAAATGAACAATCCGTAGCCTCGCCGAAGTCTACCAAGTAGCAACAACAAATCCATGGAGCTACACAGCCATCACCTTCAACGCCCGCGACGAACCTAAATTCCGAACAGCCCGGGCACCAGCCGCACTGGTGCTTAGTCCAATAGTGGACGGCTTTCGACTTACCAAGGTCCTCATGGATGGCGGCAGCGGATTAAACCTCATCTACGAGGAAACTCTTCAAAAAATGGAAATAGACTGGAGCCACATTGAGCGAAGCAGCACAACCTTCGGAGGAATAATCCCTAGCCGGGAAGCACGCTGCACCGGAAAAATCACACTTGATGTGGTGTTCGGCTCGCTGGACAATTATAGAACCGAAGAAGTCACGTTCCAAGTGGCCCCGTTCAACAGCGGATATCACACTATATTAGGACGAGAGGCATTCACAATTTTTCAAGCCATACCCCATTACGGGTACATGAAGCTCAAAATGCCTGGGCCCAGCGGAATAATCACTCTCGTTAGTGATCCGGACATAGCACTCCGCGCCGAAAACAAGACAGCTGCATTAGCCCTAGAGGCACTATCTGAAGCCCTAGCGGTAGAAGAACTCACCGCGCTGCGCTCTACTGTAAATAGGGACGATGTGATACTCGATAAGAGATCCAAGTCCACCTCCTTTAAACCAGCAGACGAAATAGTAAAATTCCAGGTCCATCCAACGGACCCGACAAAGACGGCTTCCATCGGGGCACAGTTGAACCCTGATGTAGACGCCACACTGCGAGAATTCCTTCGGGAAAATTGGGACATTTTCGCCTGGCACCCTTCAGATATGCCCGGAATACCATGCAGATTGGCAGAACACAGCCTAAACATCCTAAAAGGATTCAAGCCAGCCAAACAGGCTCTTCGACGATTTTCCGAACCCAAAGGACAGGCAATGGGAGAGGAGCTAGCCAAACTATTGGAAGCCGGATTCATCAGAGACATCAAACATCCGGATTGGCTAGCAAACCTGGTAATGGTACCAAAGAAGGACAAATCCTGGCGCCTATGTGTCGATTTTAAAGACCTCAACAAGGCCTTGTCGGTGTACTAGAGTAGGGGTACCCTAGTATCCCGAACTTGTGCACGGGAAGTCGCAGCACCCCGCGGTAAGGCTTGTCGGGTGACCGCCAAGGTACTCCGTGGTTCCTTTGGAGCCATTCAAGAACAAAGTATTCAAGCCAAGGAGACAAGGCCCCGGCAAGAGGAGCTTGCCGGGAAGGCCAACCGAGGCATCTCAAGGAACTTGCCGCGATGCGCCACGCGTCCCGGCGAGGCCCGGTGAGCGATAAGCTTCCGGACGCGACAAGACAACAACCGTGGCAAGGCGCTTGCCGTGGCAAGCTACCACTCTGTACCCACGCTCCAGCACATCCACCAACGTGTCACCCTGGGACCTTTCCAGGCGCGCGTGGCAGGAGGCTGTGCAGCCAGCGGTGTGCGGTGGCAAGCGGCGCTGACAAGATTGCCATCGTGGCAAGCGGTGGCATCCCTGACGGTCCCTTTTTGCACTATTTGGGCGACGCAGACGGGCATTTAATGCCTTTGTCCCCTGCCGTCAGGGTTAGGTATGATACACTGTACAGGTAGTTGTACCAATCGCAACACCTTTCCATTTTTACCCTTGTCTACATTGCCACCTGTCGGTGACCCCTTGAGCATATAAAAGGAGGCCCATCCGCAACGTAGAGGGGGTTCGAAGGCAAAAAAACACTCACGCTTGGTCTCGTTAGTAGCTAGTGTGTACTGTAGCACTCAGCGCTCCCGAGCAAGAACTCAATACACTCAGACGTGCAACAGTAGGAGTATTATCTCTCCGGAGAGCTCCGAAGCTGGGTAAACTGCTCGTGTGCTTCGCCTCGATCTGCTCTTCATGCGACCTCCGCCCCCCGCCGAACCGAAAGGGGCTCGGTCCGCCGGTCCCATAGGTGTTTGTGGATCAGTTTCCCTGACATCTTTGGCGCGCCAGGTAGGGGGCGTCAAGGCTGTGTGAACCTGATCCGGCGTTCACATGAGTTAGATCTTCATCTTCTTCATCGACATGCCATCGAAGAAGAAGGCTTCGGAGGCAGTTGTTCCGTCTGCGTAGATCCCACCACCACCGGAGCAAACGGGTGGTGGGGTAGACGCCGGCGGAAGAATGGGCATCGACGAGGGAGCTCACGGTGCTGCCAGATCCAAGGACAAGGCTGCGCAGACTTCGGCGTCCGTACATGCACCGCGCCCATCTCAGGAGGCGCGAGACCGACAGCGTCATGGTACTCACGGTACCATACGTTCGTTGGACCAAGTTCGAGCCGGTGGATCTCGGGGTGCTCAAGACCAGCATTCATGTCAACATGCTGGCACTAGCAAGACACGGTCGCCTGGACGGGATACTGCTCCTTCTAACATAGTTAGAAGTCCGAGCATATCCCGCTCCTCGTACCGTTCGCCGCTACCACCCACCACTTCAGCAGAAGCTTTGGCGCGAGCTCAACTACTCCTGGATTACCCTCCAATGGCAGACAAGATCGACGAATGGAGGGCCACCATTCAGAGTCTGATCGGCTTCGCCAATGGCGACACTCCACGGTAGCCGAGTACATCGCAGCCGCGGCAAGACTACCAGGCACGAGCCGATGGCAAAAAAACCGGTGGGGGTGCAACCACCGTGCACTCTCCGCCCCGAAGGCCAAGATCGCCGACTCGCCGGATCTACCTCGACAGCGACTCCACGGCATCATCAGATCCACGAGCTCGTCGCGATCAACGCCAAGTTCTTCACGAACGACAGCAAGAAGACGCTCGTACTCGCATCGAGCGTCGAAGAGAAGCGCGGCGTCAATCGGACCAGCGCGCTGGGCCCTCTATCGACATGCATGCGCCAGGGGAACCAGACGACTTGCCGTACGCGGTAGGTTGCCCTGCGTTCACTCGTGAGCTGTGGCAAGTCCAGTGGCCCAGCACGAAGAATTTCAAGCCAGACGTACCAGAGAAGTACGACGGCAAGTTGCATCCGTCGGAGTTCCTTGGCATCTACACCATCGCGGTGCAAGCTGCCGGGGGGCGGGACGACAAGATCCTTGCCAACTACTTCCCGCTGGTGCTCAAGCCCAATGTCAGGTCCTGGCTCATGCACTTGCCGGATAACTCCATATCCTCCTGGGCAGACCTATGCCATCAGTTTGTCGGCGCCTTTACAGGCGGCCACAAACCTCATGGCCAAGAGAGCGACCTTCATCTGCTCGCCCAGAAGGAAGGAGAGCCCCTGCGCAAGTACATTCAGAGATTCAGCCGTGTACAGCACAACATCCCAGATGTCCACCCTGCCGCGGTCATCAGCGCGTTCCATCAGAACGTGCAAAACCGCAGGATGCGGGAGGAGATGGAGATGTGCAAGACCAAAGACGTCAGTGAGCTATATGCCCTGGCCGACAAATGTGCATGTGCTGAGGAAGGGAGGAAACTCCCCAGAGAGAATACAGGAGCAGGAGGGTCTGACAGCGAGGATGCTGCCCCGGCAAAGAAAAACCGGCGGCGGAACAACAGGAAGAAGAAAGGCAAAGATGTGCTAGTCGTTGAGCAGTCCGGCAACAGAGGTGGCGCCGTCCGTGGGGAGAACTGCCTCTGCTCCATAGACTAGAGCGAAAGGTGTCTGGCCAGTGGCTCGATTTGGCGTCGTCCTGATCGACCAAAGAACCACCGGTAGCTCCTCAATCCAGTTCTTTCCGCACTTGCGCAGCCTGTCGAAAGTCCTGGTCTTGAGCCCGCACAGCACTTCAGCATTTGCCCTCTCCGCTTGACCGTTGCTTCTCGGATGAGCAACAGAAGCGAAGCAGACCTTGGCGCCAAGATCTTGGACGTACTACATGAAGGTGCGGCTCGTGAATTGCATGCCATTGTCGGTGATGATCCTGTTAGGGATCCCGAAGCGGCAAACAATCGACCTGAAGAACTTGACTGCTGACTGTGCTGTCACCTTCCTCACTGCTTCCACTTCCGGCCACTTTGTGAACTTGTCGATTGCAACGTACAAGTACTCAAAGCCCCCGACAGCTCGGGGAAAGGGGCCGAGGATGTCGAGCCCCCAGACCAAAAATGGCCAGGATAAAGGGATCGTCTGGAGAGTTTGAGCTGGCTGGTGTATCTGCTTGGAATGGAACTGGCATGCTTTACACTTGGTTACTTGTGCAGTTGCATCCTGGAGGGCTGTCGGCCAAAAGAAACCTTGCCGGAATGCTTTGCCGGCAAGCGCTCTTGCGCCAATGTGGTGACCACATATGCCTCCATGTATCTCTGCCAACAGCTTTTGTCCATCTTCCCGGTGAATACACTTCAATTTCACACCGTTGAGTCTTCTTCTGTACAGTGTGTTGTCGACAAGCTGGTACATACTTGACTGCTAGGCTACTCTTTCCGCTTCTTCTTGCTCTTCGGGAAGTTCTCCTGTCTGAAGGAAACGGACAATCTACTGTGCCCATGCTGGAGCTTGCGGCTCGACAACAAGGACTAAAGGCACATCTGCTGCTGCAGGAACATCCGCTTCTACGGTGAGAACCTGCGGCTCAGCCGGAGCTTGACGTTCCCCGGCAAGCTTGCCGGGGCAAAACTTGTCGGGAGCGTTTGCTTCAACGGAACAAACCCTAGGGCTTGCCGGAGCAGACTACTCCTCAGCACCCTTGGTGTTGATCTTGGGGACCTTCTTGGCGGCGGCTTCGGGGAGCTCTGCCGGAAAATAGTCACCAGAAATCAACTTCCTCTTCTTGCTCTGTCCAGTTGATGGCGTTACAGACGGTTGAGTCAGTTTGAGCACAAAGATCCCTGGTTCCACAGGTAACTTAAGTGTGGCGCACTTCGACAGGCAATCGGCAACATCCACGAGACCCTCTGTCCAGTGCTCCACATTCTCCCTAAAAGTGTTCTGGGCGGCAGCAGCCTTCGCCAGTAGCGCCTCGTCGGCCTTGATATTCTCCTTCAAGGCCACCTCCTGCTCCCTGGTGCCGTCCAGCGTCTTGGTCAAAGTAGTCTGCTTCAACTCAAGATCTGCGTTGGAGTCCTTGGCGGTGCTAAGCTCCTTGCCCTTCTCGGCGAGACGACCCTGCAGCTCGCCAAAGGTGTAGGCATCCTTCTCGCGCTCATGCTTGAGCACGGCAAGATCTTCACCGCTTGCCTTGAGATCGGCCTCCAGCTGCGCCACCTTCGTCTCCAGCTCCTTCTTGGCGGCCTCGGCAGCTGCGGCAGCATCCTCTGCTTCCTTGAGAGCCCCACCGAATGTTTGCTCGCGCGCAACAAGCTCCTCCTCGTGGCTGTGAAGGTTGACCTTCCGCTGCGCCAACTCGCCCTCCCGCGCAGACAGATTCTCGGCAGTAGGCTGCTGTTGCTCTTCAACTTCAGCCTTCTCGAGGAAAATGGCTTTCCGCTCCTCGGCGACTTGCTCCCGCTCCTCTGCCAGGGACCGGAGAGCTTCCTGGTTAAGACCCCGGAGCTCCTTCGCGCGCTTCTCGATGTCCACTCCCGCCTTCGCGACAAGCGCTTCTCGGGATTCCAGCTTGGCCTGCCGAGCGCGATAGAGCGACACCAGCTTCCGCAGCAGCCGCTCCTCCTCAGACTCGCCGCTGCTGCTGCTCGGCGCATCAACCAGCGTCAGCCCAGCGGAGGCGAGCACCTCTCCATCCAAGATTTCTCCTTCGACCGGCGCCCTGGAGCTTGATGCCCAGGGGAGCTTGATGAAGACGCCATCGCCGGCCTTCAAATAGGTGCCAGGCTGGGGCTCTTCGGAGCCTGACGCAGCGGCAGCGGCAGAGGGATCGGCGGTCGGCGTAGCGCCTGGCGCTCCTGCGGCCTCGGGGCCGTCAGTGCGATCGCCAGACCCCTCGCCGGCTTTTGGGGCGGCAGCTTTGGCGGCCTCTTCGCCGGCGGGAACATCAGCGCCAGCTGCTTCTTCGGTGGCAGCGGCGTCGTCGGTATTGCCGCGCGCATTCTCTTCGCCGGCGACCTCGGTCTCCATCGGCTCCGTGGCAGAGGGATCTGACGGCCGAAAAAGGGAGAAAAGTCAAGGAAATATCCAAAAAGAAAATCAGAAGAAGAAGAACCCAAGGGAAGTTTTCAAGCAAGGAGCGTTACCTGTACTGGGTTCTACAGTCGTGGTCTCCTCCACCGGGGGGTCGCTGGTGTTGTCCCTTGCCGGAGAACTCTCCCTTGCCGGAGACTTCTCCCTTACCGGAAAATTCTCCCTTGCCAGAGAACGCTCCCTTGCCGGGGAACCCTCCCTTTGCAGTGTAGTCGAAGCAGATGGCATGTCGGGGGCGGCTTCCGAGCGCTGCTGGTGAGGCTGCTCTGCTCCTACGCAAACCAATAGTCAGATATCAACAAAGAAAGAGCACCCATGCGCGCCTAACAGCGGGAAGTAACCATATACTTACGCCGGGGGCTGCGCTGGGGGCTGCTTTGGGGAATAGTTGCCGGGTCCGGCAAGGTGGTCTTGGACACACCCCCCGCTGTCGCGGTGGGTTCGTCCTCGATGACAATCACCGGGACCTTGGCTCTCTTCGCCGCTCTCTGGGCCAGGGTCCTGAAAAGGAATGAGTTCGGAGTAAAGCAAATCAGATACAAGACAAAACAGCAAGAATTGAAGAACTACAAGTACAGCAAAGAATCTTACTCTTCTTCTTCCTCGTCGGAGCTGAACGCGGAGAGGTCGAAGTCCGGCTCACCTCCGGCGCGACGAGGCGGAGGAGTAGGTTCCCTTAGCCGCTTGGCGGGGGCAGTGGCGGTGGTCTGAGACGGCCCAGCTCCGGGCGCCGCCGCGGTGTGAGAGGCGGTAGGAGCAGAAGCGGTGGTCCGGGAGGACCCCGCTCCAGTTGCCGCAGCAGCGTGAGGTGCTCCCGCGGCAACAGTGCTTGCCAAGGTGGAGCGTGTCGCGCGGCGCGGCGGCTATTGACTCGTCTGCCGCCCCACTACGTCCCCGGCCTTGCGGAGACGCCTTCTTGGTGGAGCTGGAGGCTCTGCTTTCGGCGAGCTGTCTGAAGATGAGGAGGAAGAGGAGTTGGTCTTCAACGAGCCGCTCGCACCCTCGGCGGGCTCGCTCGACTCGACTTCAGGCCCGGCAAGCTCTCCCTCGCCAGCGAGCCCCTCTTGCTCGGCTAGGCTTGCCGCCTTTGCTGCCTCTGCCTCCTCCACGGTGAATCCAAACTCGCCCGCGGCGGCGGCTGCCGCCGCCTCTTCCAGCCTAGTGGCGATGCGCTGCATCTCCGCATCGGTGGTGTCGCGAGTAAGGCTTTTCTGTTCATCGGAGCGGACCGGTACTTCTACCAAGCCGTCAAAGAACTCCTGCACGACGTCGTCTGCAGGCTCTTGCCAAGTTGGGACAATTCCATGCGAATCGCACAGCGGCATCATTGCACGGATGCGGTCGAGCGAGGAGTTGTTGCACAGCGGAACGACACCCTTCGGCAACCTGAACACTTCGGGATGTTCAGGGTCGTACTTGAACAGTTCCTGGAGCATCGCGTTAAGTTCCAGGACAGTGAAGTTGAAGTTGAGGCCCGGGCGCAGCCTCATGATGTCCGCCGCATTCTGGAACTCCCAGGCGGGTCTCCTCCTCTCCTGCAGGGGGCGATGCGGCGGCGAAGAAAATCTGCGCCAACGGTGCCTACAGTGAGCACGGCAAGCCTGAGGCGTTGGATCCGGGTGACGGCAATCTTCAGCCTATCGTCTTCCGGGGCCACGTTGCTCCAATCGTTGCTGCGCGCTACTGGTGCTTGGCGCTGGTCGGTAAATGGCTGCGGGTTTTCCTCGACAATCCAGCACCAGTCTGCCCTCCATTCCTCCCACTTGCCGCGGAGCTCTCCCTCCAGATAAGCTTCCTTCTTGCCAGCTCTTGAGATCCAGGCGATTCTTCCGGATAAAGGCTCTCCTCTCTCAACTCGGGGCATAAAGAAGTGGCGAAAAAGAGCTACATTTGGATAGACTCCGACAAAGTTTTCGCAGAGATGTGCGAAAACTGCCATGGTCAGAACGGCATTGGGGGTGAAGTCAAGGAGGCGGAACCCATAGGTGTTCATAATGTCGCAGAAAAACTCAGAGAAAGGCGGGCAGAGCCCGCAGTAGAAGAACAACGCGAAGAAGGGATATCCATTCGGAGCCCGTTTCGAAGCGACGGCCGAGAGCACCTTCGTGCACGGATGCGCTCGCGTCTCCGTCGACCAGAAGAGGTAGTAATACTCCCTCAGCTCCTTTGCAGCGAGCTTGGGGGGGAAGGTTGCCCGCTCCTTTCGCAGCGCTGCGAGCCGCTGCGCCTCGGTCGACTTCACGACCTTCCCCTTGTCGGCTTTCGGAGCCATGGCGGAGGTGGTGGGGGAGATCGACGGTGTTGGTGGTGCTAGTGCCGATGGGGGGCGGATGACTGGTCTCTTTCAGCTTTGGGAAGAAGGGGGGAGCGGCGGAGGTTTTTGAAATTGGAATAGCAACCGGCGAGATGGGCGAACTGCCCCTGTTTCCCCTGTTTATAAAGAGGGAGGGGGCGGACGTTCCATCTTTCCAAATAAACAAAACCACCCACGATCTCTCCCAACAGCGCTCGGCACCGTGTGTGGCCCAGGCCCGGGGGCTCCTGTCGGTGTACTAGAGTAGGGGTACCCTAGTATCCCGAACTTATGCATGGGAAGTCGCAGCACCCCGCGGCAAGGCTTGCCGGGTGACCACCAAGGTCCTCCGTGGTTCCTTTGGAGCCATTCAAGAACAAAGTATTCAAGCCAAGGAGACAAGGCCCCGGCAAGAGGAGCTTGCCGGGAAGGCCAACCGAGGCATCTCAAGGAACTTGTCGCGACGTGCCACGCGTCCCGCCGAGGACCGGTGAGCGACAAGCTTCCGGACGCGACAAGACAACGACCGCGGCAAGGCGCTTGCCGCGGCAAGCTACCACTCTGTACCCACGCTCCAGCACATCCACCAACGTGTCACCCTGGGACCTTTCCAGGCGCACGTGGCAGGAGGCTGTGCAGCCAGCGGTGTGCGGTGGCAAGCGGCACTGACAAGATTGCCATTGTGGTAAGCGGTGGCGTCCCTGACGGTCCCTTTTTGCACTATTTGGGCGACGCAGATGGCCATTTAATGCCTTTGTCCCCTGCCGTCAGGGTTAGGTATGATACACTGTACAGGTAGTTGTACCAACCGCAACACCTTTCCATTTTTACCCTTGTCTACGTTGCCACCTATCGGTGACCCCTTGAGCATATAAAAGGAGGCCCATGCGCAAGTTAGAGGGGGGTTCGAAGGCAGAAAAACACTCACGCTTGGTCTCGTTAGAAGCTAGTGTGTACTGTAGCACTCAGCGCTCCCGAGCAAGAACTCAATACACTCAGACGTGCAGCAGTAGGAGTATTATCTCTCCGGAGAGCTCCGAAGCTGGGTAAACTCCTCGTGTGCTTCGCCTCGATCTGCTCTTCGTGCGACCTCCGCCCCCCGCCGAACCAAAAGGGGCTCGGTCCGCCGGTCCCATAGGTGTTCGTGGATCAGTTTGCCCGACAGGCCTGCCCAAAGGATCCCTTCCCCCTCCCCCGCATCGACCAGATAATCGACGCTACTGCAGGACACCATTCATTGTGCTTCCTTGACGCATACTTCGGCTACCATCAAATCAAGATGGCGGAAGCGGACCAAGCCGCAACGGCATTCATCACTCCATACGGACCATTCTGCTTCAACACGATGCCCTTCGGACTTAAAAATGCTGGCGCAACATATCAACGCATGATTCAAACATGTCTGGCCACCCAGATCGGCAAAACAGTAGAGGCATACGTAGACGACGTATTCGTCAAAACCAGACATGTCGAAACTCTAGTAGATGACTTGAGGCTCACATTCGACAACCTCAGAGCATACGACATCAAGCTGAATCCGGAAAAATGCGTTTTCGGAGTACCAGCCGGAAAGCTCCTGGGCTTCATTGTATCCGGTAGAGGAATTGAAGCAAACCCAGCCAAAATCCGAGCCCTGTCACAGCTAGATATTCCAAAAGACCTCATACAAATACAAAAATTGACTGGATGCATGGCAGCTCTAAGCCGCTTTATCTCCCGTCTAGGAGAAAAGGCATTGCCCCTCTATCGCCTCCTTAGGCACACCGAACACTTCGAGTGGACGGATGCTGCCACTGCCGGACTCGAAGAAATAAAAGCCATATTGGCAACGAATCCGGTCCTGGCTGCGCCCAACCTGGGCGAACCCATGTTGTTATACATCACGGCAACACATCAAGTTGTAAGCGCGGTACTCGTCGACGAACGAGAGACAGAAGGGCATAAATTCCCTCTTCAAAAACCAGTGTACTACGTATCCACTGTGTTAACCCCCTGCAAGTCCCGTTACCTGCACTATCAAAAGATAGCGTATGTGGTGTTCATGGCATCCCGGAAGCTCCGACACTACTTTCAAGAGTGTTCGATAATAGTGGCCTAAGTACCCCTCAACGACATTATAAACAACCGTGACGCGACGGGCAGGATTGCAAAATGGGCCACTGAGCTCTTACCATTCGATATAACTTACAAACCTCGGCGAGCTATAAAGTCACAAGTTTTGGCTGACTTTGTCGCTGAATGGACCGAAGCCGAACTCCCTAAAGAATACGGCGCATACTCCAATTGGATTATGCACTTCAACGGCTCTAAAATGTTGGCCGGATTGGGGGCTGGCGTCGTATTGACGTCCCCAACCGGGGACACAGTCCAATACGTACTTCAGATAACGTACACGGACTCCAACAACGCAGCCCTTTTACATGGCCTCCGGATGGCAATCTCCATGGGCATTCAACGCCTAGAGGTGCGCGGGGATTCAAACCTTGCAATATCCCAAATAAATGGAGACTTTGATGCCAAGGATCCAAAAATGGTAGCATATCGCAATGCTGTCCTAAAAATGTCAGCTCGGTTTGAAGGACTTGAATTCCATCACGTAGCCCGGGATAATAACCAAGCAGCCGACATACTGGCACGCATTGGCGCAAAACGTGACGCTATCCCTCCAAACATCTTCCTGGAACGGCTCTTTAAGCCATCCGTTCTATGGGAAGAGGAGTCCGGAAATAACAAACCGGAAATAGCCGCACCAACCGACGTAGAGCAATCTGACATAACCGGCGATTCAGCCGATGAAATAACACCTTCAGCCCACGACATAATGGCAGTAATCGCCCCGTGGACAGAACCATTCCTAGCCTACTTGCTTAGGCAGGAACTTCCCGAAGACCAAAATGAGGCCTGCTGCATTGTCCGGCGATCTAATGCCTACAAGGTCCATGAGGGAGAACTTTATAAGAAAAGCACAACTGGAGTCCTTCAGAGGTGTATCTCCAAAGAGGAAGGGCGAAATCATCTGGCTGAAATTCATGCCAGACTAGGCGGACACCACGCTGCAGCTCGGGCCCTTGTAGGAAAGGCATTCCGCACAGGATTTTATTGGCCGATGGCCCGGGCAGATGCTCAGGACTTAGTCCAAAGATGCGTCGGTTGTCAGCTCTTCGCTAATCAGAGCCATATGCCACCCACCGCCCTCAAAACTATACCCATTACCTGGCCGTTCGCGGTCTGGGGGCTTGACATGGTTGGACCCCTTAAAGGGGAAACCCACAAGCAAAGATACCTATTGGTCATGGTGGACAAATTCACCAAATGGATAGAGGCCAAGCCAGTTAAAACAGTAGAGTCCGGACCAGTGATAGACTTCATATCCGGGGTAGTACACTGTTATGGTGTCCCCCACAGCATCATCACCGATAACGGCACGAACTTCACGGCCGACGTGGTTAAGTCATGGTGCAAAAATATGGGCATTAAGCTCAATTACGCTTCAGTCTATCATCCTCAAACCAACGGTCAAGTGGAACGAGCAAATGGTCTAATAATGAGCGGCATCAAACCCAGACTAGTGCGGTCACTTACGAAATCTGACACGCACTGGGTAGAGGAGCTTGACTCCGTACTCTAGGGGCTGCGGACAACGCCCAACCGTACTACCGGATTCACGCCATTTTTTATGGTATACGGCGCAGAGGCAGTTCTGCCCTGCGAAATCATTCATGACTCACCTCGAGTGCGCATGTACGAAGAAAGAGAAGCCGAGCTGGATCGGCAGGACAGCTTGGACGCATTGGAGGAAGAACGCGACATCGCCAAGGCTCGTTCCGCCTTCTATCAGCAGCAGGCTCGAAGATATCAAAGCAGAGAAGTACGGGCCAAGACTTACAACGTTGGTGAACTAGTTCTACGCCTGTCGGACAAGAAAAAGGACAAGCTCAAGCCCAAATGGGAGGGCCCCTTCATTATCGATCAAGTCCTAACCGGCGGAGCATACCGTCTACGAAATGCGTCGGACAACCGACTCGAGCCGAACCCATGGAACGCAGACCGCCTCCGAAGATTCTATGCCTAGCGCCAGACTAAGAGTTCGTCCCCTTCCCCCGTCAAATTTTTTCATTTCATCTGTCTTTTTGTTTCTCTTTCTTCCCTCACCCCTTTTCCTAAAAAGCCCTTAAAGGCCTACTTGCGCATTGTTCGCACACACTTGACGTGCCATCGGCACTCATTATACCTGGGGCTTCTTTACCAGAAGCTCAATTATAAGGGCTTCATGCCCAACACATGTGTCAAACTTCCACATGTACCTTTTATTCACCATTATATGCATCGATATGACTTAAGTTTTGGCCAAGCTGGGTTGCCTAGCTCCTGTGCTTACCCCTACGTTCCCGATTGTTCGGCTAGGAGGTAAAGGGAGCACCTCTGCGATTGTTACTGCCGGGTCAGCCGGATGTGTACCTCAGACTGGGTGAAGCCGAAAGCTAGCGTTCTTAAGGGAATATTCGGTCAGTGACTTGAAAGATGATTTTTTACCTACTTATTTATCTGCCCCCAGATGCTTTTCTGCTCTTTTCGCAGTCCAGACATGCACTTTAGGGCATGACCCCCCAGGGAAAGGAACCCTTAACGGAACTATTCTCCCTGGAAGATGTTTCTTACTAACCATGTAATATAACATAACTAGTTGGGCACTTGTCTGATAAAGCACTAATGACCCCTACTCCTGGTCTCCATGCATGCCCCGGTTGTTTCTTAACCGAGAAGGTATTCGGACACACTCCGGACTCTAGGGTCCCGAGGTTGAAGCGAAAAGGTCGGCAAAGACAAACGATCTACAATCCGGCTACAAGGCATTTCACATGTCATTTTAAAATACATTGTCAAATCTACTAACTGTATTCCTCCTCAATCCCGTCTAACAGGCAGTCTAATTTACAGTCCCGTTGGGAAAATTTAGCGGCCAGCTCTACTTGGCCGTATACTAAACTCACAGGGATCTCCTTCCCATCGGGCCCCACAGGTCCGACCTCGGCCATGTGGTTGGGATCCGCCTTCTTATACCGCGTCTTCACCATGGCCCAGGCCTCCCTGGCACCCTGGCGGCAGGCCAAAATCTTCCATAAACAGAGGCGCTGCCGCAATCCCTGAAGCTTCTCTGCAAGCTCCCCATGGCCCTCGGGTAGGGAGAGGGCTGGCCACAACGCCTGGACGACGCCGCTCATTGCCTGCTGAACTCGTTCGAGCAGTTGCAACAGCTCGGGAAGTTGATCACCCGTTGATACGGGCATCTCCTCTGTAGGGCGACCTGTGAGTATACCTACAGACATATCTTGTCAATTGACTTCCTCGCCGAACTCTTCTTTTCAAAGGAGTTCGCTTAAGCACTTACTATAGATGCCGCGACGAAGCCGCTGATTCTCCTTAACGGAGCCAGACAGCTCGGCCCGAACACCTTTCAGCTCTTCTCCGAGCTGGGCGTGGGCATCTTGGAGCTTGTTCCTTTCTTGCTGCACCTTATTCAGCACCCTCTCGCCGGACTTCAGCTGGCGTAGTAGTTCTTACCTGTCCGGATCTTGTCCGGCAGCACCTGCAATGTCATTATTAGACTTGCGCGCACGCCGCACACCACTTATCTTTTTAAAATAATGTGTTACCAGGGGGGGTCTCTGTGTTTCCTCCTGCGGCAGCAAGTGCGGCCTCGAGTTGGGCCTTGCACTCTTGCAGCTCCTGAGACAGTTGGGTATTCTTCTCTGTAAGATCCTGCGTTTCAAGTGATCCTTAAATCAGTTAATATAACTACTTTAAGTCTCGGTGGCTACAGGCATATACAACTATTAAATTCTTTTACCCGTATGTCTTTCACATACTGCTCCGTGGCTCTGGTTAAACCATCTTGAGCAGCATGGAGGTGCGCGTACCCCGCGTTAAAGGCATTCAACGCCTCCGGGGAGAAACACGCATCACGAAAAACTGTACGGCGACACCTGTGGTCCATGGCGCTCTCCACCTCAGACTTGGTGGCGGACAGTCTGTCGGCATCCGCCGTTGGAGGAGTGTCCGGCCTGCGCCTTGCGCTCGCCTCCCCCTCCAGACTAGGTGCTGGAGCCTGGCTGGTAGAGGTTGGATTGGCAACCTCTACGCCCGCAGTTCGGCGGGCGCTTTTTCTCCTACAAAAGTCAGGAGCACTCAAACGGTTCCTAGGAACGTTGCTCTAAATAACAAACTGTGAGCTATACCTTTGCGGCGATGTTTCGGTCCGCGCCGCACTCCTCTTCCGCCTACTGGGCCGGACTGACCCCTGTTGGTCGGACGCTGCGGGCTCTGCTTCCCGCCTTGGAGGCGCCTCCTGCAAAGCGCCATCATATACGGTGGTCAGAAATGAGCAAGGAAGGAATAATGGTGTCAGGACTTCGGTCATAATCACCTGGGAAGCCGGATATAGTCCGGGGTAGTCAGCCGTAATGGCGACTAAAGCATTATCCATGCTGAGCTAGTGGAACACCCCGTCGATTAACTCCACCTTTATGTCCGGATCCTCTTCGAAGGCCAGATCCTGGGATCTCTCTGGATCCTCGGGTTGCGGAGCCGAACTAAGCATGCCCTCCACAACCGGGCGCAGCTCCTGCGCCGAAAGCATAATATAAGAAACTTAAACTTTAAAAGCATGGGTCGGGCACATAAAGTGTTCGCTTACCCAACGCCGAGGGTTATTCATGGAGAACCCTTTCAACGAGCTCGTCTGGAGGAAGTCCTCCTTCTCCCCCTTGTACAGGCCGGACAGGATCTCTGCCAGGTCTTCGGCCGATCCCGGCCCTTTGCGGCCATGACGGGTGGCATCGTCCTCCCCATTGAAATCCCACATGGGGTGGCCCCTGTACTGCAGCGGCTGCACCCCCCACATAATGCATGTTGCCATGACTCCAATCATGGTCAACCCAGAATGGGCCAGTAACCTTATCCGGCCCATCAAATAGTGGACGCTCTTGTCTTCCTCCAACTGGGGGCTCCATGGGCGCCAGCTGAGGCGCTTCTTCAAAGGAGCATTACTGAACTCCGGGAGGCCGATCCGAACAGGGTCCGGCAGCGGAGCGTCTTCTATGTAAAACCATTCTGAAGGCCAGTCTTCGGACGCCTTCTTAGGGGTTCCGGATAGATATCCGGTCCCGGCGATGCGCCAAATTTTGGCACCGCCCACTTGATATATGGACCCCTCGTGAGAGCGGGGCACAAGGCAGAACAACCTCTTCCACAGTGCAAAATGGGGCTCAACACCCAGGAATAGCTCGCAGAGAGCTACGTAACCCACGATATGCAGGATAGAGGCGGGCGTAAGGTGATGGAGCTGGAGTCCGTAGAACTCCAGGAGCCCGCGGAGGAACGGATGTATAGGAAATCCGAGTCCCCTTATCAGATAGGGGACGAAGCATACCTGCTCCCCTTTGTCGGGATTTGGGGTAGCCTCCGCTTGCTTCCCACCTTGGTAGGTGGCCAACCCGGTTCGAACCAGAACCATGAAGGCCGGAGGGAGATATCCTCCAATCTCCCGATAGAGGGCTGGGAGCGCGAGAAGAGGAGCCGCGTCGACGGTCCATGATGGAATGGATTCTTGGTTAGAAGCGTTTCGATGAGTACTCGCGGAAGGAGGATGGTGTGATTTGGATCTGGATTCTTGCCTCTCTTATAGGCAGATTATTTGCACAGCTAGGGGGTAAAACATAAAAGATACCCTGGCTTTTTGCATTCGTGCGACGCGTGGAAGATGGCCATTATTGGGTGTGGAAGCCAAGAAGCGCAACATTGATGAGGAAGCCGGACACTGTTCGGCAGGTACATGGAACTTGAGGGAGAACCCGCCTTGCAACGCCGAAGACTACATGCGTGCTGGACTTATCGTCATTGAAGCATGGTTTGGGGGCTTCTGAGGGAGTCCTGGACTAGGGGGTGTCCGGACAGCCGGACTATCATCGTCCGCCGGACTCCAAGACCATGAAGACACAAGATTGAAGACTTCGTCCCATGTACGGATGGGACTTTCCTTGGCGTGGAAGGCAAGCTTGGCGATACGGATATGTAGATCTCCTACCATTGTAACCGACTCTTTGTAACCCTAGCCCTCTCCGGTGTCTATATAAACCGGAGGGCTTTAGTCCGTAGGACACAACAACCATTACAACAATCATACCATAGGCTAGCTTCTAGGGTTTAGCCTCCTTGATCTTGTGGTAGATCCACTCTTGTACTACCCATATCATCAATATCAATTAAGCAGGAGTAGGGTTTTACCTCCATCGAGAGGGCCCGAACCTGGGTAAAAACATCGTGTCCCTTGTCTCCTGTTACCATCCGCCTAGATGCACAGTTCGGGACCCCCTACGCGAGAACCGCCGGTTTTGACACCGACAGGCCCCTTGGGAACTAGAGTTATGAAAGAAGTGTTGATGCTCTCAAGAGAGATTTGCCCAGCGTAGAACTCATGAATTAGTCTAGTGACATCAGGCTTAATAATATCCCAACAACTCTTAAAAAACTCATTGTTAAACCCATCAGGTCTAGGAGACTTGTCTGGAGGCAATTTCTTGACAACTTCATTGATTTCTTCCTCAGTGAAAGGAATTTCCAGCTGTTCAAAGTCTGAAGGACTAGCTTGATGTGCAGTAGAGAAGGCAAATGAAAGTGCATAGTGGTTTGCTGTGACTTTCCTAATCTGCTCTTGAAGGCATTCCACAGCAGGGCAGCTTTTCCTGCATGGTCTGTTATTTCCACTTGATCCTCATTTTTTAGCATAGCAATGTGATTATGCATGTGATTTATAGAAGCCTTTGTATGAAAAAATTTGGTGTTTTCATCACCAAACTTAACACCCTTGATCTTAAGTCTCTGCTTCCAATAGATTTTCTGGTTTTTCAGTAATATGAGCAATTGTTCTTTTAGAATCACCCTGCAATTCCACTCAAAATCTCCCAAGTCTCTGAATTTTTCAAACAAGTCAAACAAGAAGATAACCTCATTAATTGCTGCAATTTTGGATTTCAGGCAAGACAGATTTTTGGCCCAAAGTTTGAGAGCCCTTCTAAGGTTTTTGAACTTGGCATTTAGGATTTTTTCTGCATCAAGATTACCATAGGAATAGTCTAGGCCGCAGATACAACCTCTTTAAAGTCTGAGTGCTTTAACCAGTAATTTTCAAATTTGAAGACCTTGGCCTTTGGAATAGTAGTCCCAATTTTGATTATACATGGAAGATGATCTGAAATAGGCCTGCAAAGAGGCATAGCAACTGTATCAGGATAAGCAGTCATCCAAGAGGCAGAGGTGAAGAACCAATCCAGCTTTTCCAACGAAGGACTCTGTTGCATATTACTCCAGCTGTATTTTCTGCCATGTAGTGGGAGCTCAATTAAACCCAGATTACTAATGGATTCATTAAAGAGAAGCATTTCGTTGACATCCCCACCAGGTCTGTTTCTATCAGTAGGAGACCTAATAAAGTTGAAATATCCAACTAGAATCCAATTTGTGTCCAGAGGCATATGTATATTGGAAAGCAGGTGCTAGTTCTCCATCAGTGAACCCACTTCTTTTAGATCCTACTAGGGTTCAAAATGCTAGCAAAAAAGGTAACTAGATTGCCCAAATTGAAGAACACTTTGAGTTTGCACCCTCATTACTTGGTTTGAAATCTATTCACCTAAAGGCTCTAGCTAATAAAGATACTATTCTGTCAGAAGAAGGTCTGGTGATTTGGAAGGAGAATTTTGCTCAAAAACCTTTGGAGGATGTTCCTTCACTTTTTGTTCAAGTCCCAGTAAGTTGGTTCAATTTTATTGGGCACCTTCTAATGACACCAGACAAGTTTAACTGTACACTCAATATGCTTAAATCTCCTTTGTGGGAATTACTTGCTGAAGTAGAGGGCACTGAAAATTCTTATATCTTTCACATTCCTGATAAATGTATTACTACTAAGGCTCCTACTTGGAAGCACCTCATGGCTCAAACACGTCAGCAGGATACAAACAAGGAAAATGAAGGAGATTCTTCCAACCAGCAGGACTTGGACTCGTTGGCCCTTCTTCAACCTTTTGGGGCTGAAAATTCTAAGAAAAGAAGGGGAGGAAAGAAACCTCTTGTGGAAATAGAGGTAAGGAGGAGTGATAGAATTAAAAAAGATAATGCTGGGTTTAAAAGAGGTTCTTGCTCTAATAATAAGTGTCTGCCATGTAATGCTGCTCCACCAGTTGTTCAGAAATCAGTGGTTAAGAATCTCACAACCTCATTTTGCAAGGTGACTGATCAGGAATTGGAGGGAAAGCTCTCTAAGAAGCCCAAGAGAAGGTTGGGAGAGGACTTGGCTAGGATGCTCCCACCCAATGAGAAGAGGCAGGACAACCCCAAAAGTGTTTAGATGATCAAATTAGGTGCTTTTGTTGAGGAGAGAAAAGGGATTAAAGTCATGAACTGTATGAATATTCCTTTTTGTTGTAACTGCACCTTATGGGCCCTATGGACTTGCTATAATAGGTCATGTTCTTCTGTCAATGCACTTTGCTACTTTAACTCCACCTGGGTAGTTACCTATTTTGATATGCTGTGGATGATGTGGTTGCTTTATCTGCTGAATTTGCTTTCACTGCTGCCTTGTTGGACAGTTTTCCATGGGTGCTGGCCAAGTGGTGGTGCTTGGCCCCTGGTTTCTCTCTTAAACTGTTTCCATGAATAGTCACAACAGGAGCTGGAATATACTCAACTGGAACATCAGAGGGATTAACTCACCTGATAAATGGCTTGCTCTAGGGCAAAAAATTGAAGAAAGTGCCTGTGCTATTCTGTGTCTTCAAGAAACCAAGAGGGAGCATTTTGATGCTGCTTACATTAAGAAATTTTGTCCTAACAGGCTCAATAAATTTGCCTTCCTGCCCTCAATTGGTGCTTCTGGAGGTCTTCTAATCACATGGAATGGCTCACTATTTGAGGGAGAGGTCATCTTCCAGAATAGATTCTCTCTCTGAATTAGTTTCACTAGTCTTTTGTGCAATCAATCCTGGGTCCTCACCAACATATATGGGCCTTGTATGCAAGCAGACAAACTTGAACGTGACCTACTTTGACAAACACGTATCATCGCGGAAGTGTATTTTCTTCTAGTGATCGTTTATGTACCCAACAATATTAAATGTTGTTAAACATGGCAAGATGTGAAGCATATGTAAACTACCTATTTAGTCAAGTTTAAATGAGGCCGGAAACAAGAAAGAATGATTTTGGAAAATCCCCATATGCATATTTCGAATTTGGTACTAATCTTCCCTAAACCACAATTTCAATGTTGTTAAACAGTAAATAAAGTCCACCATGGTAATCTATGCATTTTTCTAAGAAAGTTACTGATGACCCACAATTATAGGGGTTCTATCGCAGTCCTTTCGATTAGTAAGAGTGTTGAACCCAACGAGTAGTAGAATGAAATGAGAAGCGGTTTTCAGCAAAGTATTCTCTGCAAGCACTAAAATTATCGGTAACAGATAGTTTTGTGCTAAGATAATTCTTAACGGGTAACAAGTAACAATTGTTACAAAGGTGTAGCAAGGTGGCCCAATCTTTCTTTGTAGCAAAGGACAACCCTGGAGGAACTCCTATATAAAGCAAAGCGCTCCTGAGGACACATGGGAATTATTGTCAAGCTAGTTTTCATCATGCTCATATGATTCGCGTTCATTACTTTAATAATTTGTTATGTGGGTGGACTGGTTGTTGGGTGCTTCCCTTACTTGGACAAGCCTCCCACTTATGATTAACCCCTCTCGCAAGCATCCACAGCTATGAAATAAGAATTCAGATAAATCTAACCATAGCATGAAACATGTGGATCCAAATCAGTCCCTTACGAAACAACACATAAACTAGGGTTAAGCTTCTGTCACTCTAGCAACCCATCATCTACTTATTACTTCCTAATGTCTTCCCCTAGGCCCAAACAATGGCAAAATAATGAACGAATACCAAATTCACATTTAGATACATTATAACTGAGCACTCTCCCAGCCCTCTAAGGCCATTTACCTTTCTAATCGCTAGATCGTCACTTTTATGCATTTTTGGTCGTCCGATTACCTCTTAATCCCACATCGATGCTTAGTTCCGATACGAACAAGCGCTAACCTGATCGGGTCGCTGCCCTGCTGGTTTTTTAGGTGTCTGAGATTCAATTGGGCCTACTGCGCTTGTAACAGGCTCCCGTGCGACGCAAAACTGGTAAAACCTAAACAGTCTGCGAGTCGGTCACGACGCCTGCTCTCTCGTTCACTCGCATCCTCGCCTGCGCTGATGGTGTCACTCCATGGTCTTCCCTCCCGATCTTTCCTCTCTCTCACGACTTGCGGATGCAAAACGATCTCCTGTATTCTTCTATAGATGTCGACTTTCAGCGGCGACGCTGATCGCAAGGGCTTGGTCAACCCCTCCCACTAGCAGATCCTAGGTGTCTTCTCCAACCACGACCTCAACCTTGGGCGGACCCTTGTCCGGCGCCAGCACTGGTTCATCCAGCAGACCAGAAGAACACCAAGAAGAGTGCGCTGTCCAGCACGCGGTGCGTCCTGGTCACCCATCGTGGTGTTGGCCTCAGTATTAGCATATGGTATTTATTTCCTTCCCGTTGTCCAAACCATAAGTATGATCATGGTGTGATACATCATGTTCGTTTCGCGGAAGAAAAGTTGTCTGCCAATTTTTCTTTTCTTTAGATGCCATTCTTTGTTTTGCTACTCTTATGTATGTGACAGTAAGAGATTATATAGTATTATATATGCGTGAGTTCTTCTTGAGTGGCTATCGGACAGTTAATTTGTTCATCTGGCCGCCATACCTCATATCTTTATGTTTAGCATTAGGCTACTAATAACCATTTCTTGTCTACATTGGTCATTGCATGTCGTTTGCAAGTTTCTTCATTCATGTATTTTTTATTGTAGAACACCTGGACCCAAAGGAAATAATTCGTGATTGATAGACTAGAACCAATGATTTCTTCATCTGAGTGCACCACACAATACAAAGTTGCAGAATCTGGATCGCTTAATGTTGTATTTGCACTCAATTGATGTTGCAAGCCAGAACATTTACTAATTTATATCAGGTAGTTAGAAATAGTTTCATACATAGTTAATGTTGATAGGACAGGAGAACTGTTAGATATATTTTAGTGTCAACATGAGTTAATGTTGATAAGACATATGAACTGTTAGATTAGTTTTTTAGTGTTAGCATGTGTTCATATAATTCTGTTTAATGTATCAAAGATATTGTATTAATCTATCATGAACTAATTGGAAAATTTCCTATCTATTGACTGCAGGAAGGCTTCTTGTGCAAATAAGGCACCGGGATGGTTCTTGCATGTTGATACAGAGAACAATGTCATACAAGATAAATTGTCGCTCCCGCTATTTCATTTAGAAGAAGTCATCTTCATAGTTGCTCCCAACATCTTAGGCTTAGCAACACAATTGCCAATTGGCCAAAAACAACTCTTGCTAATATGCCAAATTCACACCATTAACCATCACACCATACTTGTTTCCTTTATGCAGATGAAAGGCAAAGTCAAGGAAACTTCCATGAGTGCCTTTGGTCGGGTGAGCTTTGCAACTTTGTAATGGTCACTGTTGTTGCACATCGTTGACATTGATCAAGCTGCATCAACTCTGACTTTCTGGTAAATAAGTAGAAACAAACGGATGACAAGAGGTACAAGACAAGTGATGCTCAGCAAAAGAGGGTGCTGGAGAAACCAAAGGTGGATCAAGGATGGCAAGAAGCAAAAAGACACTTAGATTTGGGTTATAAAGGTGCCATATTTTTATCTACTTAATCCTCTTCCATCTCATTTTCTTAATTTATTCATGTACCCTTCTGCTCCTTTGATAAGGATGGCATCAGTGGTGGCTATTTTTTTGTGGGGTTAAAAGGATTTAATTGCTCAACTGTTGGAATATTCGTTCCTACATAGTAGAGGAACGTCTGGTTATACAATGCTTGATTTGCTGCAGAGGTCTCATATTATTCATGCGGAGCTTTGCTGCTATTCTTGATCTTGTGTATTATTTATAGTGGTTGACATCATTTATACTATTATCTAATATTTTGACATTCACTAATGATGTGATAGAAATAAAAAGAAAACTACAATATTGTTTACTTGAGTGCATCATGCATGTCTCCTTTTTCTATTATAATACCAATAGAATTCTATTTTTTTGTAAAACCATAGATTGTCCACTTTTTATCACTGTCAATGTAACTTTATGCAAATTGAACTTTCATGTTCCATGTATTTGTTTATTTAGAAAAGAAATTCCATCATTCCATTGTAAAAATGGACGGGCACAGCAATCTACATTACTTTGAAGACAAACTTCAACAAGATTTTCTTTTCACTTCATAAGTTTCTACCAATCTATTGTAAAAATGGATTGGCGCGGCAACGCGCGCCTTCAGTGGTCTAGTGATTACTTATAACAAGACTGGGCTTCGATTTCCCCCTCCGGGAGGGTAGTTTCCCCAGCAGAATAGCTCCGCCAGAGCACTAGATTGCTTCTGCCCAGGTTTTGCCTCGAGATGGCGGCGCTTCATCCCAATAGCTTCCTTCTGATTTTTTCCAGGTCAAAACACATCATATAGCAGAAGATGGGCACCAGAGGCCTGCCAGGGGGCCCACAAGCCAGGGGGCGTTCCCCCACCCTTGTGGCTACCTGGTTGGTCCCCTCTGGTAGTTCATTCGCCCAATATTTTTTATATTTTCCAAAATAATTGTCCGTAAATTTTCAGGACTTTTGGAGTTGTGCAAAATAGGTCTCTCAGATTTGCTCCTTTTCCAGTCCAGAATTCCAACTGCCGGCATTCTCCCGCTTCATGTAAACCTTGTAAAATAAGAGAGAAAAGGAAGAAATATTGTACCAAAATAGGTAATTATAACCCATAATGCAATAAATATCAATATAAAAGCATGATTCAAAATGGACGTATCAGTTACATATATAATTTATTTAATTTGGAGCTATGATTAATTAGTTATGAAATAAACCATTTTAACATGTCATTTATGCAAATTTAATCAAACATCAATTTAAATCTAGATGAAATTCTAAGCATTTTACATATATAAAGTATTTACATATGATGCATGGTTGTGGAGTTACTAAATGCATGAACATGGAGGGTTTTTCTACAAAATTTGTTTTCTGTGGATAATTAGCAAAATTTGTCTAGATAGAAAAAATGTGACATAGGTCGAAACTAAAATTGGAGCAGGCCCAACAAAAGGGAAAAAGGAGGCGCTGGGGGTGGCCTCACCATGGGCCAAACGGACCGGATCTGGTGGAGCGGGGAGGCTAGACCTTGGCGTGCGGGCGGGCTGGCATCTGATGCGGCCCATGCATCGATTAATGGCAGCGGAAGCGAGCGGCAGGAGCTGGTCAACACAGGAGGAGTGATTCGGGCTCCTCTGCTTGATGGAGAGTGAGCAAAAGCCGGCGGCAGGTCATGGAGGTCGAGGATGACGGGGAACTACGGCGGAACTTGGCTGACTCAGGTGATAGGGACGGCATGAATCCTACATGGGCAATGTGACTTGAGGCGAGGCCGAGGATGCAGCCATGCTGCGCTATGGCTGGCTCGCCCGTGCTGGAAGAAGTGGCGCGGGATTTGGATGCGGCGCTCCGGTGAAGCGGGAAAGGCGAGGAAGGCCGGAGTTTGGCGGATCCCGGTGAGGAAGGCCTTGGACGGCGGAGGCGTATTGGATCCAGGCGACAGGACGGTGGTGAAGTCCAAGGCCATGGCATTCCTGAGAACCATATAAGAGGGACACAACACGCTCACAGAAGAGAAGAACCGGGGGAAGGGAGAGAAAGTAAAATGAGGGGGCGCGACGAGTAGTTCCTACTGGCAGTTGGCGTCGAGGTTCGCTGGCCTGGAGTTGTTGCTGCAGCGGTGCTCATGGCTCCGACGAGGTGCGAGCAGAGGAGGCACACAGGAGGTCCACGGTGGAGGCAGCTCCCGAGAATGATCCTGAAGGCAGCAAGGGTATCTCCTTTAGCGCAGGAGGTTGCAGGAGAGCTCAACGTGGGTGGCTTGCCTGGATCCAAATCCAATTGGGCACCTAGGGGTCTTGGTTGTGCAGTGGTTGGTAGAGGCTGTATTTCGCTAGTGCAATATCTCAACAATGCTAATATAATTGGATCATATAACCATCCCTCAACATGCGATGAACAATCACTCCAAACTTCCTATCTAGCAGAGAACATAAGAACAAATTGTTTCTAGGGTACGAAACCACTTCAAAGCTATTATTTCCGATCAATCTATACTAGACACTACAAAAAAATACACTTCTATGATGATACGTGTTTGTCACAGTAGGTCACATTTTCTGTCATGCATGTACATCCATGATGATTTTATGACAGAATCAAGATAGTCATACTTGTGCTGTCGTAGAAGTGTTCCATAACTTTACCAAAATTATCATCACGGAAGTGTCCACTTCCATGTCAATAAATTGCGCGTCATAGAAGTGCTTTCCTCAAAGGTGACGACACGTGGCAGCCATCGTAATGGGTCGCCATTAAGCTATCGGGTTCCTATTTGGATCTGATAACCCGTTAACAGCCCCGACCAATGGGGATTTTCCACCTGTAAAATTATCATTGGCTATAGCAACAACGTGTCAGCACCCGAAAAGGACAGATGTCGACCGCCCAATGGACAGGAGGCACCTATGATACGTCGACACGTGGCAAGGCCCAACAAGAGCCCATTTCGGTTAAAAAGGTTGGCCGAGTCAAAATTAGCGGGCTGGCCCATTATCGTCCTACTTGCAGACGACCCATTCGTAGTTAACGGCCGTATGGCTATTGTCAAATCGGCCCGTCAATGGCCCATTCTAAATTTGTCATCATCGCAGCCCATGGTCACTTCTTGCCCATTAACAGTCCACTAAGTATTTGAATTACGACGTGGTGTGTTTCGGGTCTGTTAAAGGTCCTGCTTCATTTGGGCCCATTTTTGGCCATTGAAACTTTCGGCCCATAAACGACCATGAAGGATTTGGGTCATATTCGGCCATGTCTGACATTCGGCCTGTTAGAGGCCCATTGTAGATTTGGTCCACTTCCAGCATGTTAACGTTGGATGAAATCCATGGGCCATATGTGGCCCAACGTCACATAGGGTCTATTAACGGCCAATATAAAGCTAATACTAATCAAGCCCGACCGGACATCCGGCCTGTTAAAGGCCCGTGTAGTAGGTCGGCATATTTATGGCCTGTCTGAATTTCGGTTTGTGAATGATCCGCATTGTAAATGGGCCACCACGAGCTGAGATACATTTCGTCCTGCCAATGACCAGCCGGTTATTTGGCACAATCAGGGCCCAATCCCACTTTCGCCCTATTAAAGGCTCATGTTATTTATGGGCTCAAGATATTTACACATGTTAATGATCTATTGTTACTAAGGGCCCAAATTATGTTTAGGCCTGTCAAAGGCCCACTAGGTGCACATGCCTACCAAAAATATGAAAGCTTATGCTGATTTAGGCCTAGATATATTTAGTGGGCTACATGCAAATTAAGCCCCATAATTGTTTTTAGCCCAATTGGAATGGCCTAACAAATGTTGGCACGTTGGGCTCCTACGAAGCTTTCGGTCGAATACATTACTAAGATAAACGTACACTATACAAAAATAGCGTCGTAATTTCTACAGCCTTTGGCAGCACGATAAATGTTTATCACAAGAAAATAAATTCCAGCCATACAACAAAAGGCCTGTTGGCATAAAGTTTACGGTCCTTGCATATAAAAGCACCATTAGATGTATAGAAACACAGATCATTTTACCCGAGTGCTAATGTTTTAGGCTATAGATTCTGATGAAGCAGCATGATCATCCCCTTTTTTCTGCCATTGCTCTTGAACAACGAAGCAAATGTCTCATAGTCTGGTTTCAAAACCATTCATATCTTGACGACATTTGTCAACCACTATTCTTATTTCCGAAACGATGTCCATTAGGGATTGGACTTGTGTCTGGAGCACACATATATCACTCTGTCTAGCCGGAATAATTTTTCCAGTAGGCAATTTGGTTGAGGTTACCTTGACAACCAACCCAGAATTACGTAGGAGGGTGCTTTTTGCACTATTGCGGAGAGATACTGACACACTGCAGCAAGAGGTGACATTGTGCCTGTGGTAGTGAGGGAGTCCTGGACTATGGGGTGTCCGGATAGCTGAACTATCATCATCGGCCGGACTCCAAGACTATGAAGATACAAGATTGAAGACTTCGTCCCGTGTCCGGATGGGACTTTCCTTGGCGTGGAAGGCAAGCTTGGCGATACGGATATGTAGATCTCCTACCATTGTAACTGACTCTGTGTAACCCTAGCCCTCTCCGGTGTCTATATAAACCGGAGGGTTTTAGTCCATAGGACAGAAGAACAATCATACCATAGGCTAGCTTCTAGGGTTTAGCCTCCTTGATCTCGTGGTAGATCCACTCTTGTACTACCCATATCATCAATATCAATCAAGCAGGAGTAGGGTTTTACCTCCATCGAGAGGGCCCGAACCTGGGTAAAAACATCGTGTCCCTTGTCTCCTGTTACCATCCGTCTAGACGCACACTTCGGGACCCCCTACCCGAGATCCGCCGGTTTTGACACCGACATTGGTGCTTTCATTGAGAGTTCCTCTGTGCCGTCACGATCAGGAAGGATGCCTCTTCCCGTCTTTAAAGACGGTACCGTTGCCAAAGGAGCTTTGGCCGCCGGCCAAACTATCCGGCTAGGTGGTTTTCTTATGACCGCCTGTTCGGCCGCCGCTTCGACGATGACCTCTCGGGTCATCAAAAGCGATCTTCACGTCAACTCGGAATTCACCGAGCAGCTGGATCCGATGGAGCTCTCTTCCATAAACGAGCTCTTGGATCGCATCGCCACCCTGGGAGTCACTACAGACTACAATCAGATTGGGCTTAAAACCGATCTAAGAGAAATTAACTCTCCCCAGGTTACCCACCACGTTGCGGTGGTAGAGGAACAACGCGGTGAGTCTTCTTCTATATTAAAGACCAGTTATGTCCGGACTCCTGATCCCTCCATGCCGGATTCCCGTGGAGGGACGGACGTCAATCAAGTCCTGAACCTAAAGTCAGGCAGCGGACCAGATTCGTTGGACAACATCCAGCAATCCAAGCTTCCAAATTCGGAAACTTTTCGGCCCTTGAGCCTCAAGTTGGGCAGGGTTCCGGACTTAATTCCACCCGCCCACCCAAGCATAAGCGATCTATCTCAAATCCGGCAAGAGCCCACGGAAACAGTACATCATTACCGGGCCAGATTCCTCCTGGCTATGGACAGGATAAAGGACTGCCGTGAGGAAAGCGCAATCTCAATTTTCTGCAACAATTGCATGGACAAGGGAATCACGAATGCCATAAGTCGCCGCAAAATTACACGCTTCGCAAACCTGGCGTCCATAGTACGAAAGTACTGTGCAATGGAGAGTACCTAGAAAACCGAAACTAATTTTTGGGACAATCCGGCTCCGAACACAACCCTAGTTCAAAACAAAAGGGTGCATCATGCTCAGGCACCCGGGACAAAAACCAAAAAGCAAAAACCCCATAAAGGGCACGGAACCGTATTGGAGGGATGGCTCAGCGGACCCTGTAAAATCCACAGTACAGAGGGCGTCACTCCAACACATAGCCTTCGAGCATATTGGATACTACGGCAGGTGGCCAAAAGTGGCGAAGAGCTTCTAGCCCCGGAGAACCAACCCAACAGTACCAGTACGGTATCAACAGTCTTTGAGACTTTCGCATCAAACAACATGCGGAAACGAACACTCCGCAACCTTGCCGAAGTCTACCAAGTGGCAACAATAAATGAATGGAGTGACAAGGCTATCACCTTCAACGCCAGCGACGAACCTAAATTCCGAACAGCCCGAGCACCAGCCGCATTGGTCCTCAGTCCAATAGTGGACGGCTTTCGTATTACCAAGGTACTCATGGATGGCGGCAGCGGATTAAACCTCATCTACGAGGAAACCCTCCAAAACATGGAAATAGACTGGAGCCGCATTGAGCAAAGCAGCACAACCTTTAGAGGAATAATCCCTAATCGGGAAGCATGCTGCACACGAAAAATCACACTAGATGTGGTGTTCGCTCGCTGGACAATTACAGGTCCGAGGAGGTCACGTTCCAAGTGGCCCCGTTCAGCAGCGGATATCACGCCTTATTAGGGCGAGAGGCATTCACAATTTTCCAAGCTATACCCCATTACGGGTACATGAAGCTTAAAATGCCCGGGCCCAATGGAATCATCACTCTTGTTAGTGATCCGGACATAGCACTCCGCGCTGAAAATAAGACAGCCGCACTAGCCCTAGGGGCACTATCCGAAGCCCTAGCGGCAGAGGAACTCACTGCGCTGCGCTCCACGGTGAATAGGGACGATGTGATACTCGATAAGAGATCCAAGTCCACCTCTTTTAAACCAGCAGACGAAATAGTCAAATTCCAGGTCCATCCAACGGACTCCACAAAGACGGCCTCCATTGGGGCACAATTAAACCCTGATGTAGACGCCGCACTACGAGAATTCCTTCGGGAAAATTGTGACATTTTTGCCTGGCACCCTTCAGATATGCCAGGAATCCCATGCAGGCTGGCAGAACACAGCCTAAACATCCTAAAATGATTCAAGCCAGTCAAATAGGCTCTTCGGCGATTTTCTGTACCCAAAAGACAGGCAATGGGAGAGGAGCTAGCCAAACTATTAGGAGCGGGATTCATCAGAGATATAAAACATCCGGACTGGCTAGCGAACCTGGTAATGGTACCAAAAAAGGACAAATACTGGCGCCTTTGTGTCGATTTTAAAGACCTTAACAAGGCCTGTCCAAAGGATCCTTTCCCCCTTCCCTGCATCGACCAAATCATCGATGCTACCGTAGGGCACGATTCATTGTGCTTCCTCAATGCATACTCCGGATACCATCAAATCAAGATGGCGGAAACAGACCAGGCCGCAACGGCATTCATTACTCCATACGGACCATTCTGCTTCAACACAATGCCCTTCGGACTCAAAAACGCCGGCGCGACATATCAGCGCATGATTCAGACATGTCTGGCTACCCAGATCGGCAAAACAGTGGAGGCATACGTAGACGATTTGGTCGTTAAGACCAAACACGCCAAAACTCTAGTAGACGATTTGAGGCTCACATTCGACAACCTCTGAGCATATGACATTAAGCTCAACCCGTAACAATGCGTTTTCAGCGTACCAGCCTGAAAGCTCTTGGGCTTCATTATTTCCGATAGAGGAATTGAAGCAAACCCAGCCAAGATCCGAGCTCTGTCACAATTGGATATCCCAAAAGGTCTCAAACAAATACAAAAACTGACTGGATGCGTGGCGGCTCTAAGCCGCTTCATCTCCCGTTTGGGAGAAAAGGCATTGCCCCTCTATCGCCTCCTCCGGCGCAACCGAACACTTCGAATGGACGGATGTTGCCACGGCCGGACTCGAAGAAATAAAGTCCATATTGGCAACAAATCCGGTCCTAGCCACGCCCAACCTGGGCGAACCGAAGTTATTATATATCGTGGCAACACACCAAGTTGTCAGCGCGGTACTCGTCGTCGAACGAGAAACAGAAGGACACAAATTCCCTCTTGAAAAACCAGTGTACTACGTATCCACTGTCTTAACTCCATGCAAGTCCCGGTATCCACATTATCAAAAGATAGAGTACGCGGTGTTCATGGCATCCCGGAAGCTGCGACACTAGTTTCAAGAGTGTTCGATAACAGTGGCCTCCGAAGTACCTCTCAATGACATTATAAACAACCGCGACGCGACGGGCAGGATTGCAAAATGGGCCATTGAGCTCTTACCATTCGACATAACCTACAAACCACGGCGGGCTATTAAGTCGCAAGTTTTGGCTGACTTCATCGCCGAATGGACCGAAGCCGAACTCCCTAAAGAGTACGGCGGATACTCGAATTGGATTATGCATTTCGACGGCTCCAAAATGTTGGCCGGCTTGGGGGCTGGCGTCGTATTGACGTCCCCAACCAGAGACACAGTCCAATACATACTTCAGATAACGTACACGGACTCCAACAATGCAGCCGAATATGAGGCCCTTCTACATGGTCTCCGGATGGAAATCTCCATGGGTATTCAACGCCTAGATGTGCGCGGGGATTCAAACCTCGCAATATCCCAAGTAAATGGAGACTTTGACACCAAGGATCCGAAAATGGCAGCCTATTGTAACGCCGTCTAAAAAATGTCAGCTCGGTTTGAAGGACTCGAATTCCACCATGTAGCCCGGGATAATAACCAGGCAGCCGACATGTTGGCACGCATTGGTAAAAAACGCGATGCCGTCCCTCCAAACATATTCCTGGAGCGGCTCTTTAAGCCATCCATATTATGGGAAGAGGAGTCCGGAAATAACAACCCGGAACCAACCGCACCACCCAACACGGAACATTCTGACACAATCGGTGGCTCAGCCAATGAAATAACACCTTCAGCCCACGAAATAATGGCAATAATTGCCCCGTGGACGGAACCATTCCTAGCCTACTTAATTAGGCAGGAACTTCCCGAAGACCAAAATGAGGCCCGCTGCATAGTTTGGCAATCTAAAGCCTACAAGGTCCATGAGGGAGAACTTTATAAGAAAAGCACAACCGGAGTCCTTCAAAGGTGCATCTCCGAAGAGGAAGGGCGAAATCTCCTGGATGAAATTCACGCCGGACTCGGCGGGCACCACGCCACAGCCCGGGCCCTTGTGGGCAAGGCCTTCCGTACAGGATTTTATTGGCCGACTGCCCGGGCAGATGCTCAGGACTTAGTCCAACGATGCGTCGGTTGCCAGCTCTTTGCTAATCAAAGCCACATGCCACCCACCGCCCTCAAAACTATACCCATCACCTGGCCGTTCGCGGTCTGGGGGCTTGACATGGTTGGACCCCTTAAAGGGGGAACCCACAAGGAAAAATACCTATTGGTCATGGTGGATAAATTCACCAAATGGATAGAGGCCAAGCTGGTTAAAACGGCCGAATCCGGACCTGTGATAGACTTCATATCTGGGGTAGTACACCGCTATGGCGTCCCCCACAGCATCATCACTGATAACGGCACAAACTTCACGGCCAACGAGGTTAAACTCTGGTGCAAAAACATGGGCATCAAGCTCGACTACGCTTCAATCCATCACCCTCAAACTAACGGTCAAGTCGAACGAGCAAATGGTCTAATCATGAGCGGCATTAAACCAGGTCAGTGCGGTCCCTTACGGAATCTAACACGCACTGGGTGGAGGAGCTCGACTCCATACTCTGGGGGCTGCGGACCACGCCAAATCGCACTACCGGATTCACGCCATTCTTTATGGTATACGGCGCAGAGGAAGTTTTGCCCTGCGATATAATTCATGACTCACCTCGAGTGCGCATGTATGAAGAAAGAGAAGCCGAGTTGGATCGGCAGGACAGTTTGGACGCATTGGAGGAGGAGCGCGACGTGGCAAAGGCTCATTCCGCATTCTATCAGCAGCAGGCTTGAAGATATCAAAGTAGAGAAGTACGGGCCAAAACTTACAATGTTGGCGAACTAGTTCTACGTCTGCCGGACAAGAAAAAGGACAAACTCAAGCCCAAGTGGGAAGGTCCCTTCATCATCGATCAAGTCCTGACTGGCGGAGCATACCGTCTACGAAATGCATCGAACAATCGACTCGAGCCGAACCCATGGAACGCAGCCCGCCTCCGAAGATTCTATGCCTAGCACCGGACTCAGAGATCGTCTCCTTCCTCCGTCCACATTTTATACGTTTGTTGTCTTTTGTTTTTTTCTTCTTCTCTTCCTTCCTCCCTTCTTTTCGTAAAAGCCTTTGTGGGATGACCTGCGCATTGTTCGCACACACTTGACGTGCTGCTCACACTCATTATACCTGGGGGCTTCTTTAATAGAAGCTTATTTATACGGGCTTCATGCCCAACACATGCGTCACACTTCCGCGTGTACCTTTTAATCACCCTTATATGCATCGATATGACTTAAGTTTTGGCCAAGCTGGGTTGCCTGGCTCCTGTGCTTACCCCTACGTTCCCGATTGTTCGGCTAGGAGGTAAAGGGAGCACCTCTGCGATTGTTACTGCCGGGTCAGCCGGATGTGTACCTCAGACTGGGTGAAGCCGAAAGCTAGCGTTCTTAAGGAAATATTCGGTCGGTGACTTGAAAGATGATTTCTTATTTATTTATTTATCTGCCCCCAGATGCTTTCTGCTCTTTTCGTAGTCCGGACATGCACTTGGCATGCCTCCCAGGGAAAGGAACCCCTAACGGAACTATTCTCCCAGGAAGATGTTTCTTACTAACCATGTAATATAACATAACTAGTTGGGCACTTGTCTGATAAAGCACTAATGACCCCTACGCCTAGTCTCCATGCATGCCCCAGTTTTTTCATAACCGTGAGGGTATTTGGACACACTCCAGACTCTAGGGTCCCAGGTTGAAGCGAAAAGGTCCGCAAAGACAAACGATCTACAATCCGGCTAGAAGGCATTTTACATGTCATTTTAGATTAGATCGTCAAATTGACTGATTTTACTCCTCTTCAATCCCATCTAACAGGTTGTCTATCTTATAGTCCTGTTGGGAATACTTAGCGGCCAACTCTACTTGGCCGTACATTAAGCTCACAGGAATCTCCTTCCCATCGGGCCCCACAGGTCCGACCTCGGCCATGTGGTTCGGATCAGCCTTTGTGTACCGCGTCTTCACCATGGCCCAGGCCTCCCGGGCGCCTTGAGGGCAGGCCGATATCTTCCATAGACGGAAGCGCTGCCGTGCTCCCTGAAGCTTCTCCGCAACCCGTCCAAGTCCCTCGGGCAGGGAGACGGACGGCCATAAGGCCCGGACGACGCCGCTCATCGCCTGCCAAACACGTTTGTGTAGTTGCAACAGCTCGGGAAGCAGATCACCCATTGAACTAGGCATTTCCTCCGCAGGACGACCCGTGAGCACACCTACGGACATATTTCTGTCAATCGACTCCCTCACCGAACTCTTCTTTTCAAAAGAGTTTGCTCAAGCACTTACTATAAATGCCGCGACGAAGCCGCTGATTCTCCTTCACGGAGCCAGACAGCTGGGCCCGAACACCTTTTAGCTCTTCGCCCAGCTGGGTGTGGGCATCTTGGAGTTTGTTCCTCTCCTGCTGCACCTTCAAAAGCACCCTCTCGCCGGCCTTCAGCTGGCGCAGTAGCTGCTGCTTGTCCGGATCAAGTCCGGCAACATCTGCAATATTATTGCCAGACTTATACGCACGCCGCACTTCATAAAATTTCAAAATATGTGTTACCAGAGGGGGCCTCTATGGCTCCTCCTACGGCGGCTAGTGCGGCCTCAAGTTGGGCCTTGCACTCTTGAAGCTCCTGGGACAGGTGGGTATTCTTCTCCGTAAGATCCTACATGTAAAATGATCCTTAAATCAGTTATTCTAACTACTTTAAGTCTCGGGGGCTACTTGCATATATAACTATTAAAATTCCTTACCCATATGTCTTTCACATACTGCTCCGTGGCTCTGGTTAAACCATCTTGAGCGGCACAGAGGTGCGCGTCTCCCGCATTAAAGGCATTCAATGCCTCCGGGGAGAAACACGCGTCACGAAGAACTGTCCGGCGGCGCCTGTGATTCATGGCGCTCTCCACCTCAGACCTGGTGGCGGACAGCTTGTCGGCATCCTCCATTGGAGGAGCATCCGGCTCGCACCTTGCGCTCGCCTCCCCCTCCGGACCAGGTGTTGGAGCCTGGCTGGCGGAGGCTTGGTTGGCAACCTCTCCGGGCGTAGTTCGGTGAGCGCTCTTTCTCCTGGGAAAGTCATGAGTATTAATATACCTCCCAGGAATCTTTCCCTTAAAAATGGTGGCGTGCTATACTGTTGCGGCGACGTTTCGATTCGCACCGCAGCCCTCTTCCGCCTGCTGGGCCGAACTGACCCTTGTCGGTCAGCCGCCGCGGGTTCGGCTTCCCGCCTTGAAGGCACCTCCTATGAGACACCATTGGTATACGGTGGTCAAAAATAAGCATGGATGAAGTAATGGTGTCAGGACTCCGGTCGTAGTTACCTGGGAAGCCGGAGATAAACCGGGGTAGTCAGCCGTAATGGCGACTAGAGCATTGTCCATGCTAAGTTGGTGGAACACCCCGTCAATCAGCTCCACCTCTATGTCCGGATCCTCTCCGGAGGCCGGATCAAGGGATCTTCCCAGATCCTCGGGTTGCGGAGTCGGGCTTTGTATGCCCTCCACATCCCGGCGTAGTTCCTGCGTCGAAATCATAAAGTAAGACACTTAACTTTGAAAGAACGGATCGGATAGATAAACGTCCGCTTACCCAGCTCCGAGGGTTATTCATGGAGAATCCATTCAATGGACTCATGCGGAGGAAGTCCTCCTTCTCCCACTTATACAAACCGGACAGGATCTTCAACAGATCGGCAGCCGATCTCGGCCCCTTGCGGCCATGACGGGTGGCGTCATTCTCCCCGTTGAAATCCCACATGGGGTGGCCCCTATATTGGAGCGGCTGCACCCCTCGCATAACGCACATGGCCATGACTCCAATCATGGTCAATCCGGAATGGGCCAGTAACCTTATCCGGCCCATCAGATATTGGACGCTCCTATCATCTTCCCGTTGAGGGCTCCGCGGGCGCCAACTCAGGCGTTTCTTCAGAGGAGCATTGCTGAACTCCGGGAGGCCGATCCGAACTGGGTCCGGCATTGGGGCGTCTTCCATATAAAACCATTCCGAAGGCCAGTCTTTGGACACCTTCTTTGGGGTTCCGGATAGATATCTGGTCCCGGCGATGCGCCATATTTCGGCTCCGCCCACTTGATATATCGACCCCTCGTGAGAACGGGGTACAAGGAAAAACAATCTCTTCCACGGCGCAAAATGGGGCTCGATGCCCAAGAACAACTCGCAAAGAGCTACGAAACCCGCAATGTGCAAAATGGAGGCGGGAGTAAGGTGATGAAGCTGGAGTCCATAGAACTCCAGGAGCCCCCAGAGAAACGGATGTATGGGAAATCTGAGCCCCTTATTAGATAAGGGACGAAGCACACCCGCTCCCCTTTGGAGGGATTGGGGGTGTTCTCCGCCTGCTTTCCACCTTCGTAGGTGGCCAGTCCGGCTCGAACCGGGACCATGAAGGCCGGAGGAAGGTATCCCTCCGCTTGGAGCGTCACTAGCTCGCTGTGCGGAACTAAACATCTCCTCCAATCTCCTGGCTGAGGGCTGGGAGCACGAGAGGAGGAGCCGCGTCGACTATCCATGATGGAGTGGATTTTTGTCAGAGGCGCTCTGATGAGTACTCGCGGAAGGAGGATGGTGTGATTTGGATCTAGATCCTTGCCTCTCTTATAGGTAGCTTATTCGTACAGCCTGGGGGTAAAACGTAAAAATACCCTGGCTTTTTGCATTCATACGACACATGGAAGAGAGCCATTATTGGATGTGGAAGCCAAGGAGCGCAACATTTATAAGGAAGCTGGACACTATTCGGCAAGCACATGGAATTTGGAGGAGAACCCGCCTTGCAACGCCGAAGACAATATACGCGCCGGACTCGTCGTCATTGAAGCCTGGTTCGGGGGCTACTTAGGGAGTCCTGGACTAGAGGGTGTCCGGATAGCCGAACTATCAACATCGGCCGGACTCCAAGACTATGAAGATACAAGATTGAAGACTTTGTCCCGTGTTCGGATGGGACTTTCCTTGGCGTGGAAGGCAAGCTTGGCGATACGGATATGTAGATCTCCTACCATTGTAACCGACTCTGTGTAACCCTAGCCCTGTCCGGTGTCTATACGGAGGGTTTTAGTCCATAGGACGGAAGAACAATCATACCATAGGCTAGCTTCTAGGGTTTAGCCTCCTTGATCTCGTGGTAGATGCACTCTTGTACTACCCATATCATCAATATCAATCAAGCAGGAGTAGGGTTTTACCTCCATCGAGAGGGCCCGAACCTGGGTAAAAACATCGTGTCCCTTGTCTCATGTTACCATCCGCCTAGGCGCACAGTTCGGGACCCCCTACCCGAGATCCGCCGGTTTTGACACCGATAGGTAGCCTTGTCACCTTCAGGTGGTTGTGGCTGTTCAATGATTTGTTCCATAGCTTGCTGAAAGTTTGTACTTATAGATTAGTGTACCAAACAAGTTACTAATGATGCAAAAACAAACAAAGTAGGCTTCATGTTTATACATAATTTATTTTGGTGAACTACTATAATACATTAGCATGTATTGTAGTGCCAACTACATAATAAAATCACTTTTTGGACATATGTCCATGTAGCATGCCTACTGTAGTCAATTTACTGACATTCGTTGACATATAAGGATAAAGAGACACGGTTTAGGATGAACATAGTATGACATCATTCATATCATGGGCAAACAGATATAAAACAAACATGTTATTGTATCATTGTGTGGGCACATGAACATCACAACTAGATTACAGATCAAGACCAAAAGAATATCCTTCATCTCTTCTAAACCGTGCAAGGTGAAATGATACGTTAAGACAACTGTGTAAAAGTGAACAGAGTAACTGACATTGGCTGCAAACCAAGTAGTTAAATGAATGATACGTCTCCATCGATCTACTTTTCCAAACACTTTTGCCCTTGTTTTGGACTCTAACTTGCATGATTTGAATGGAACTAACCCAGACTGATGCTGTTTTCAGCAGAATTGCCATGGTGTTATTTTTCTACAGAAATAAAAGTTCTCGGAATTACCTGAAACTTCACGGAGATTATTTTGGAATTTATAAAAAATACTGGCGAAAGAATCAAGACCAGGGGGCCCACACCCTGTCCACGAGGGTGGGGGCACGCCTACCCCCCTGGGTGTGCCCCCCTGCCTCGTGGGCCCATTGATGCTCCACCAACCTCAACTCCACTTCCATATATTCATGTTCGGGGAGGAAAAAAATAGAGAGAAGGATTCGTCGCGTTTTACGATACGGAGCCGCCGTGAAGCCCTAATCTCTCTTGGGAGGGCTGATCTGGAGTCCCTTCGGGGCTCCTGAGAGGGGAATCCGTCACCGTCATCATCCGCAACCATCCTCCATCACCAATTTCCGGATGCTCACCACTGTGCGTGAGTAATTCCATCGTAGATTTGCTGGACGGTGATGGGTTGGATGAGATTTACCATGTAATCGAGTTAGTTTTGCTAGGGTTTGATCCCTAGTATCCATTATGTTCTACGATTGATGTTGCTATGACTTTGCTATGCTTAATGCTTGTCACTAGGGCCCGAGTGCCATGATTTCAGATCTGAACCTATTATGTTTTCATGAATATATGTGAGTTCTTGATCCTATCTTGCAAGTCAATAGTCACCTACTATGTGTTATGATCCGAAAACCCCGAAGTGACAATAATCGAGACCACTCCCAGTGATGACCATAGTTTGAGGAGTTCATGTATTCACTAAGTTTTAATGCTTTGGTACGGTACTCTATTAAAAGGAGGCCTTAATATCCCTTAGTTTCCAATAGGACCCCTCTGCCACGGGAGGGTAGGACGAAAGATGTCATGCAAGTTCTTTTCCATAAGCACGTATGACTATATTTGAAATACATGCCTACATTGCATTGATGAACTGGAGCTAGTTCTGTGTCACCCTATGTTATAACTATTGCATGAGAAATCACATCCGACAAAATTATCCATCATTGATCCATTGCCTACGAGCTCTTCACATATTGATCTTTGCTTAGTTACTTTACCGTTGTTACTGTTACAATTACTACAAAACTGCTACTGTTACTTTTTCCACTGTTATCGTTACTTCCATACTAATTTGCTACTAAATAAATTGCTGCAGATATTAAGTCTTTCAAGTGTGGTTGAATTGACAACTCAATTTCTAATACTTTAGAATATTCTTTGGCTCCCCTTGTGTCGATTCAATAAATTTGGGTTGAATACTCTACCCTCGAAAACTGTTGCGATCCCCTATACTTGTGGGTTATCAAGACTATTTTCCGGCGCCATTGCCGGGGAGCATAGCTCTATTCTTTGAGTCACTTGGGATTTATATCTACTGATCACTATGAGGAACTTGAAAGACGAGAAAACCAAGATTTATCCCTCAACTACGAGGGGAGGTAAGGAACTGCCATCTAGCTCTGCACTTGATTCTCCTTCTGTCTTGAGTAAACTTTCGACACCTAAACCTGCTTCCACTATTAATTCTGATATGTCGCATGTTATTGATGATGCCACTTCTTCTATGCATGATTCTTATGATGAAGCTACTTCTATGCTTGATAATACTGTGCCATTAGGTGAATTTCTTGTTGAACAAATTGCTAGGGCTAGAGAGCATCAAATTATTGAAACTGATACAATTGATGAAAGTGATGATGAAGATTCTCCCCCTAGATATGAATTACCTGTTGTGCCTGAGGGTTATGTTATGGATGAAGAAACTGCTAGAGATTTTCTTGCTTGCAATGATAGATATGATCTTAAGAAATTATTAGCTAACCTGAAAGAAAATACTTTAAATGCTAGAATGAAATATGACGCTATTTTTGCTACTTCACCTATCTGCATTACTGATAAGGATTATGATTTCTCTGTCGATCCTGAGATAATTACTTTGGTTGAATCTGATCCTTTTTATGGCTATGAATCTGAAACTGTTGTGGCACATCTTACTAAATTGAATGATATAGCCACCCTATTCAATCATGAGGAAAAAATTCGTTATTCCTACATCCTTAAGCTATTTCCATTCTCACTAAAGGGTGATGCTAAAACATGGTTTAATTCTCTTGATCCTGGTAGTGTGCGTAGTCCCCAGGATATGATTTATTACTTCTCTGCTAAATATTTCCCTGCTCATAAGAAATAAGTTGTCTTAAGGGAAATATATAATTTTGTGCAAATTGAAGAAGAGGGTCTCCCACAAGCTTGGGGGAGGCTTCTCATATTACTTAATGCTTTTCCTGATCATCCTCTCAAGAAAAATGAAATACATGATATCTTTTATAATGGACTAACCGATGCTTCCAGAGACCACCTGGATAGTTGTGATGGTTGTGTTTTCAGGGAAAGAACTATTGATCAAGTTGAATTATTATTGAGTAATATGTTGACTAATGAAAACAATTGGACACTTCCGGAACCAACTCCTAAGCCAACTCCGAATAAAATGGGTATTCTATTTCTTAGTCCTGAAGATATGCAAGAGGCAAAGAAATCTATGAAAGAAAAGGGTATTAAAGGTGAAGATGTTAAGAATTTACCGCCTATTGAAGAAATACATGGTCTTGATAACCCGACACAGGTAGTAAAGGTAAATTCTCTCTATTGATTCGATGAAGGTGATATTCCTCATTATAAGTCTGCTAGTCAATGCTTGGATGAGTTTGATAATTTTATTGTTAAACAAGAAAACTTCAATGCTTATGTTGGCAGACAATTGAAACACAATGCTTGTATGATTGAACACTAGAGTGATTATATGTCTAGAGTCAAAGGTGAACTTAAACTTATTAGTAAACATGCTTCCATGGTTACCACTCAAGCAGAACAAGTGCTTAAAGACAAAATGATTTTCTCAGTGAATTAAATAATAAGAAAAATGATAATGTTGTCAGAGTTGTGACTAGAGTTGGTAGAATGACTAAGGAACCTTTGTATCCTGAGGGCCACCCTAAGAGAATTGAGCAAGATTCTGAGTGAAATAATGTTGATCCACCTAGTCCTTCTAAAAAGAAGAAGTAGAAAAATGATAGGACATTGCATGCTTCTAGTGAACCTATTGTTGACACACCTGAGAATCCCAATGATATTTCTATTTCTGATGCTGAAACACAATCTGGTAATGAACATGAACCCGGTGATGATGTTAATGATGATGTTCATGTTGATGCTCAACCTAGCAATAATAATGATGTAGAGTTTGAACCTGCTGTTGATTTTGATAACCCACAATCAAAGAATCAACGTTATGATAAGAGAGACTTCGTTGCTAGGAAGCACGGTGAAGAAAGAGAACCATGGGTTCAGAAACCCATGCCTTTTCCTCCTAAACCATCCAAGAAAAAGGATGATGAGGATTTTGAGCGCTTTGCTGAAATGATTAGACCTATCTTTTTGCGAATGCATTTGACTGCTATGCTTAAAATGAATCCTTATGCTAAGTACATGAAATATATTGTTACAATTAAAAGAAAGATACTAGAAGCTGAAATTTCCACCATGCTTGCTAATTATACTTTTAAGGGTGGAATACCAAAGAAACTAGGATATCCAGGACTACCGACTATACCATGCTCCATTAAAAGAAACTATGTCAAAACTGCTTTATGTGATCTTGGCTCCGGTGTTAGTGTTATGCCTCTCTCTCTTTATATAGTAGACTTGATTTGAATAAGTTGACACCTACTGAAATATCTTTGCAAATGGCCAATAAATTAACTGCTATACCTGTCGGTATTTGTGAGGATGTGCCTTTCGTGGTTGCAAATGTTACTATTTTAACGGTCTTTGTTATTCTAGATATTCCCGAGGATGATAGTATGTCAATTATCCTTGGTAGACCCTTTTTGAATACTGCAGAGGCTGTTATTGACTGCAACAAAGGCAATGTCACTTTTCATGTTAATGGTAATGAGCATATGGTACACTTTTCGAGGAAACAACCTCAAGTCCACAATATCAATTGTATTGGAAAACTTTCAACAAGTACTATTTGAGGTTTTGAATTTTCGCTTCTACTATAAAGAATAAATATTATATTCTTATTGTTGGGGACATGCATATCCCTGTTGAGGTAACTTAGTGCTATTCAAAGATTCTCCGGTTTCATGCGATTCAGGAAGAGTTTGTTAACAAGACTTGATCAACCTTGTTAGTGGATTCATTTTGATGAGCATGAGATGGATGAAGTTAGAAAGCACAACTCTCTGTACCCTCCTTTTACTTTCTGTTATTTAGATCAAATAAAGCAAAAATAGTATTTTTCTGTCTGTTTTCCGATTTATGCTTGCAATAAAAAATACCCCGAACATAGAAGTTCTCCAAATGTCCCGAAAATGAAATATGATTTTTTTAAAAATATTTAAGAATATTTGGCACTAAAAACACATCAGGGGGCCACACCACCTGGCCACGAGGGTCCAGGGCGCGCCCTCCCCCTGGGCGCGCCCCCTGCCTCATGGGCCCCACGTGGCCCCCATCCACTTATTCCTGCACCCACACACTTCGTCTTCCTCCAGAAAAAAATCACCACACAGCTCAAACTCGTGTTCTAGCTCGTTTTGTTGCGATTTTCGATCTCCTTTCTCAAAGCTACATGAACGAAACTGTTTTGGGGGATTGTTCTTTGGTATGTGACTCCTCCAATGGTCCAATTAGTTTTTGTTCTAGTGCTTTATTTATTGCAATTTTTTTGCTTCTAAGGCGATCCTGTTCTTGAGCTTGCATGTCAAATTTATAGGGTCCCAAGTAATTCTAATGCATGATGTAGGTTCTAGGCATTTATGGGAGTGGTTGCTATCAATCTTGTTGAGTTTTGTTCACTTGTATTGTGAGTCACTAAAAATTTCAAAAATTTCCAGAGGAAGAAAATGTTGAGAAGATTGTTGAGAGGCTCTTCAAGCCGAAGCTCGAAGGATAAACAAAATAAGGAGAATAAAAAGCCCAAATACAATCTGCCTCGCACTGCGGAGGTTCGGCCGTGCAAATGGCCTTGTGAAGAATTTTTGAGAGCCGCCGGAATTTATGATGATTTTTATTACTTGGCTAAGAATGCAGGCCTCATTGACTTCCTCCACGACCAGCACGAATAGTATCTCCTACTCACTAATATTTTCGTGCAAAATTTTTACTTTCATGCTAGGAAATCACCACCTTCGGTGGAGTTTCATTTATATGATGAGGTTAAGGAGATGTCACTATATGATTTTTGTCGGGTCTGCAAGATACCATTTGAGGGCAGCATAGAGGAACCACACCGTAATGATGTGGAGGGATTTATTAATGAAATTGATGTAGGGGAAACAAGAAAAGTTTCAGGTGCTATAATTACTAGCATATATTTTCCTGTTCTACTTTACTTCATAATATTTTCTAGTAGATGTTTAATTGGTCGCGGGAATAGTGGAAATCTTTGTGCCCCTGATATTGTTATTTTGCGCCATGCTATTTTTCGTGATACAACTTTCAATTTAGGTGCTGTTATTGCTAAGAGATTAAGTCTGAACCATACAAAGGGCCCCATCTTCGGTGGTATCTTTGCTTCGCGCCTTGCTGCACACCCTAATATACCTATTAGGCATTATGAGAAAGAAGAAAAGTTGTTGCCCTCTGTTTTTCTAGATTATAAGAGTATGGTAGCACATGATCTTATTGTTAAAAATAAGAAGAAATTGCTAAAGTATAATTTGATATTTGATAAAAATTATTGTGAGATTATTACCTTGCCTGCACCCTCTTTGTTTAACATATTTTCAAGCACATACCTCATCTTGTCGGAGGCGTTTACGCATACAGGAGCCTGACACCAGCTCCAAAGCCTGAGCCGGAACCACCACTTGACCCTTATTGACTCTCCGTTTATTAGTGGGATGTGGAGGAGATTGCCAACCAGTGGCACCCAGATGATACTCCTCCGCGCACCGGAGAAGGCAGCTTTGATCCGTTGGATTAGACCAACTTAGGCAAAAAGCCTAAGCTTGGGGAGTATGTATTTCTCACCGACATTACATTCATGTTCACACACTCATTCTAGTTGTCGGCGCTCATACTTTTTCATTGTACTATCCATGCTAGTTTATTTTCTTTTCTAGGCCTTCTTCGTGTGTTTGAAAAACCTTAAGAAAAACAAAAAAAATAGTTAGTCTACTTTCCATGCTTGTAGTAGTAATTAAAAGAAAACCCAAAAAGATTTTTCGTTCTTCTTTTGCTTGTTGGGAGCTTTCCCGTGTAAATAGTTTTATTTCTTTTTATTTTCTTTGGGTGTCGAGAGGAGAAGACCATTATGAAAATGTTGAGTGGCTCGCACTATTATTGATTTAACCAAGAGCCCATATTACCTTGTCTTCTCCCTTGTATTAATTGCTTGCAGATTCCAGCTTAGTCCGATGGACGTGCACTATTATTATTATCCACACCGTTCGGTCGTGCGAGTGAAAGGCAATAATGACGATATATGATGGACTGATTGAGATGACAGAAGCTGGTATGAACTCGACTTATCTTATTTTTGTAAATACTAGCAAAAGGGCCCATGCGTTACAACGGAAGTAAAAAACAATCTTAAAACATAAACTTAAAGGTATTTCTATTATGAGCATGTGCATCAAGCTGATTAGTTTATCATATTACCACTAACATCCTTGCGTTCTGTTAAACATAAATATTTTATTTACTAAGATACCATTATCACTGTTGAAAATTTAGGAAATTCACACAGTTAGTAAAAAGTGCAATACATAAAAAAATACATAACTTTGTATGACGGCCCGTTGGTGCCCTGCTTCTCAATGACGACGGCAGCTGTGGCTTGGCTTCGTGCGGTTTTCGGAACAACGTGTAAAAGGACCGAGTCAACCAGGCCTTTCCCTTGAATTTTTCTTATCCATGATACTTTACTTTTTTCAAGTGCAACATGTCTGGGCATCTTAGGCTTCTGTTGCATCAGTACTACATCTACTAAACTATAATGTTTGTTTCATGTTATTTTTGCTGGTCATGTCATCATGCTTTGATTTGAATTGATGTTTTTTTAATCCCTCTAATTGTATTAAATTAGCCAACCAAATGAATTTCAAATAAGTAAATTTTATGGATTTTCGATCTATCTAAATTGAGGGAATTCACATGGTGGTTCTCTTTATAACTAATGAACATAGTCCCCCAAAAATATTAGGTAGCTAAAAGTAACAATTCCATTCATTTTGACTTAAGCATAACAAAATTTGAATTTAAACCTCTAAATTAAATATTTGGATTTTTATTTATAGCAATGTAAATATAAGTTCCATGTAGGATAATTTATGTGGAGTTGGCACAACCTCAAAAGGCGAAATAAAATAGTTTCAAGTTTCTTCAAACCCAAATGATTTTCAATTTCTTTTCTTAGACAAGATTTTATAATTATTAAACACCACTCTCTCTTTCATGTGTTTCTTTTTGGCCCAACTCAAAGCGTCTCCGTCCATGCACACCGTCGCCCAGCTACGGCCCCCTCATGCTCTTGCACCTCTTAGCCGCCACTTGTTCTCCTCTCATCGCCAGTGTCCCTCGCCCCTCAACAACCTTTACTCCTCCTCTTTGACTCGCCAAGCCTGTTTAATGGTACTGCGTCATCTTCTCCCATTGGCTCTTGGGGCTGCTTGTTGATTCCCAGGTGGCTTCATTGATATTTCAGCTAACTTTGGAATGTATATAAACTGAGACGACTCAATAGAACAGAACGAGGTGGGATTATTCAAGACCCAAGAAAACTTTAACAATTATTAAAAATAGGCATGTATCGACTGGAATTAACCATGCTTCATTCGGCTCAAGGGAATATACAATCTAGCCATCTCTTTTTCTACTTCTATAGCAATAAAAATACTAGAATTCCTTTTACGCATATCTTCGAGTTCATCATCTTCTGTCTTGCTTTACTCAACCAATAGTACATTCACACACAAAAAAGATGGGACACACTCCTAGAAGAATACCATGTTCAGATGCAGCTTCACCAATTTTGAAAGAATATCATGTCATAGTTCTCATGATGGACTAATGCAAGGGGCAGACCAATGTGAGGGAGGGCTTCTGGATTTCCTCAAAGCAATGCTAAAGGACAACAACATTTGCACCATATGTATTGACATTGAAAAATTCATCTAGTTCCTTCCTACCTCCATGTCCACTTGTGACGCCCACGATTCAATCATACACACAAATGTGTATGATCAAGATCACAGACTCGCGAGAAGATATCACAACACAACTCTAGACACAAATTAAAATAATACAAGCTTCATATTACAAGCCAGGGGCCTCGAGGGCTCAAATACAAGCTTGACACACAAGAGTCAGTGGAAGCAACAATATCTGAGTATAGACATAAGTTAAACAAGACTGCCTTAAGAAGGCTAGCACAAAAGCGACACGATCAAAACGGCAAGGCCTCCTGCCTGGGACCTCCTAACTACTCCTGGACGTCGGCGGTCTTCACGTAGTAGCGTCCATCGGCGGTGGCATCTGGCTCCAAGGATCCACCATCTGGTTGCATCAACTGGAAAGAAGAAAGAAGGAGGAAAAGGGGTAGCAAAGCAACCGTGAGTACTCATCGAAAGGACTCGCAAGCATCAGATCTACACTATGTATGCATTGGTATCAAATGGAAGGGTTGTATCTGTGGACTGAACTGCAGAATGCCAGAATAGAGGGGGGAGGCCTAGCCTATCGAAGACTAGCATCTTCAAGCAGCTCCAAGCATCTTGTAGCATGTAGAAGAGTAAAGAGTAGCATTTTAATATTTAACAAGCATGTTGTAGCATCAACGCTCAGAGATCCTTCCTCGACTCCCTGCGAGAAAGCAATCCCGGGGCCACATATCCATCACATATCTCAAGTATCCATTTCTAGTTATATAAGATCCGGATACAAGTCTGAACATCCATTATCATGGACACGGTATTCGAATATATATCTTCCCTGTAGGGGTGCACCAAGTTACCCAACACGCTCGATAACTCTGGCCGGACACACCTTTCTGGGGTCAATGCCCGGCCTCGGAAGATCAAGACGTCGCAGCCCTACCTAGGCTCAGCAGAGAGTTCCCCGCCGGTCTACATCCTAAGCACTCCGGGTCTGGGCCCATCGCCCATTGCACTTCGAGTCATTGTGTGCAGGGTGGATACCAGCACCATCCGTGTAATGGATGGCACGATCCGACCATGCCACAATGCTGAATTGGACATCTGACAAAGCTTCGGCTGATAGCACGACATCGAGGCCCATATCTATTCTCGCGTGGTGTTTAGTGCATAAAGGCCAAAGGCCAACTCAGAACAAATACCCAAACTTGTAAGTGCATTGGGGGCTCGCGGAGACGAGCAGAGACTCACGATAATGTGACCCCGTCGCCCCATCTCATGGACTTACTGCAAGGGCCCAGACTGCCCGATCGTGCCACGTAGAAACCTCGCGGGTGCTCAACGGGCCCTCCCGACTTTCACACGAACTCGCGGTACCCCTCAGGGCCGACCCAACTCCAACAATGGTCTCAAGTAAAGTCAAGGTAACTGTGTGTCCAGACATCAGTGGGAAAACCCGAGGAATCACCACCGGTGGATTCCACTCAATGTAATCATCAAGGAGAACGTAAGAGGGACCACCCCCGAGGTTCGCACTTGAGTTGTTGAACGACAGAGCCGTATCGGGAATGGTGAAAGAGGAAATCACCCTCGATGACCACGACCGAATAGCTACACTACAAAATTATCATCAGGAGTGCGTTATGAGGGATCACCCTCGGCACTCGATAGTAAATCTGCAGAGTCGAGCAACTAAAGGGGCGTGATGTGATGTGAGGTGTCGGGCTCTGGTCGTCGATCACGCTGATCGAGTCATCGATGATGAAGCAGGGGCAACAAGGACAAGTACTGGGGGTCACTGATGGATCACTAACCAACCTATACTAAGCAGTTTAGGATAAGCAGGTATGGTACAATAAGCAGGTTACAAAAGCAGGCTATGCATCAGAATAGGAGCAATCAATTACAGTAGAAAAATATAATGCAAGCATGAGATAATGGAATGGGTGATATCGGTATGACCAAAAGGGGGGCTTGCCTGGAAGCTCCTCTGAAAGGGTAGAAGGGTCATCGTCGACGTAGTCGACCACAGGGGCATCAGCAGCAGTCTCGGGGTCTACCGGAGATAAGAGGGGGAAGAAATAGTAAATACAGAGCAAACAAGAGCATAACATGACAACAGGCAGAGCTAGACGTGTTCTAACACAGTGCTACGCGATACCGGTGAAGTGGGATAACATCCGGGAAGTTTTCCCAGAGTTAGGCATCTTCGGACAGATGAAACGGAAGGGAAAGTTTGCATGTTTGCTACGATAGGGGCATGTGACAGACGAACGGACCTCGTATTCGGATCCGTCTCATCGTTCTAAGCAACTTTCATGTAGAAAGTTTTTCGATCCGAACTACGGTTTAATTGCTATGATTTTCCGAAGATTTAATGATATTCTGCAATTTAATTTAATTCGAAAATAATGAGTAAATGCTAGGTGCACCCAGACCTGTATACACATAAGTGTACCAGAGGGTTACATGTGGGTCCGGGGGGGTCCCAGTTGACCAGTCAACATTTGACTGGTCAACAGGGGTGTGGGGCCACCCTGTCATTGATACTAACTAATTAACTAATTAATTAGGTATCTAATCAGGCTAATTAAGTTAAGTTAATTAAAATAATTAATTAATCAATATTATTTATTTCATTAATATTATATACATTTTTTATCTTATCCAAGGGCTGGGCCCCATGTGTAATAGGCACAGCGGCCAATGGGTCGGGCAAACGGGTTGCTGGGGCGCGGGCAACGATGGCCGTCGGGGCGAAGGGGCGAGGCCATGGCCATCAGCGGCCGGCCGGAGTAGGAAGGCGGGTGCATGGCCTCCAGCGCGGACGCGGCCACGGCCTGGAGCGCGCGGAGGGTGGGGGGTTGCGGTCGCAGGAGGCAGTGGCATGGGACGAGAAGTAGGGGGAGAGCGGGGCAAGGCGGGCGAGCCGTGGGGTGTGGTGGATGCGTCGGGGTAGAGGGGGAAGAGGAGGATGGACGGCGGCTCACCCTCGTTACAGGGGAACACCAGCGAGGCTCGGAGGAGCCGCGGTTGAGGAGGAGGTCGAGGACTGCGCGGTGATGAGGACGAGGCGGCGAGGCGACGTCGGGGCGAGGATGAGGCTGTCCGGCGTGGCCACAGGGACGGGGCTGCGGTGCGGTGGTCCGGCGAGGTGACCCCGGGCGGCAGCGACGGCAGCGCCACGGGGTCGAATGATGGCGACGGGCTTGAGTGCCCCGATCCAGATGGGATCAAGAGAGAGGGGGGAGTGGAGGTAGTGGGGTGGAAGAGGGGATAGGGCTAGGGTTCGGTGTGGATAAGGACGGGGTTAAGGGGAGGCGGCTGGGATAGCTAGCTGGGTTGGGCCGGTTGGCCGAGGCCCCGGTGGGCAGGGGGCTTGCGACCCCTTTTTTGTTTGATTTCTCCTTTTCTTTTATTTTTCTTTTGCCGTTTGATTTAATTTTGAAAATTGAAACCGAAGGTGATTGAATCAATGCAAGGTTAACAACAGTAAATGCGGTGACAGGGCATCATTAGCATGGGATTACTGTAGCATAAGTATTCTGGCGTTACACCTCTTCATCAGAACATCACCATATGTAAGAACCACCTCAATCATAAACCACCTATGCATGTACGTCTTGGATTCCCTCTCCTGTTCCCATCATCCACTATCTCGTCGACCCCATCGACCTCTACCTGGCCACCCGCTGCCACTGTCATCCTTCGCAGGTGCTTCGCGTGGCTCAACTCATCTTGCGCCTCCGGCAGCTTCTTGTGGAGGCCTCGCCAGGGCCAGGCCTGTTGCGCAATCTCATCAGCCACGTTCTTCTAAGCCTTCCCGGTGTCTCGCTCGACGAGCTCAGAAAAGTGGATGAGCCGGATTGGACCAGCCGCTACTCCTAGCCGGTGGTGTCCCTGCAGTTGGCAAATCATACTGTCGCACCAAAAGTTCACGACGAATTGCATGGACAAGATTGAATGTATGCCAACCCATCTGATTGTCGCGTGTATCTCCATAGGAAGAAAAAATATTGGATTCGGCTTCGCTAAGTTGAGGAGATGAAAGCAATCAAGAGACTAAAGCTTTCTCTATGTTGCCACGTCTTCACCATGGCAGCTTGGCATCTCTCTTCGACGTGGTAGCGACGGTGCTGGTCACGCTCCTTTTTTTATGGCACTCTTAACACAACAGCCCCGACGTGATCCTCTCCGGCATCAATATCACCGTCGTGGCTAGGCTCATCGATGTATATGGCGCTGCCAAACTGTGGAAGGTGGACAAGCTGATTTCCTGGCGTGTGTGGCCACATTATTCGGTGTGCTCCTCGTATCCATCAAGATCGGTCTGCCGTGGCCGTCGGGATCTCGCTGTTCATGATTCTGTGCACGTGAGACGAGAGAGAACAAACAGGGAAAATAACTTGAAAATTTATATATAGTATGCACGGAAAGAAGACTCATGTGGCGATCGGCTTGGCTCGACGGTTTGTAGATCGTTTCAAGGGAGTTCCATTTTGTGACCAAGTGGGTTTCTGATTTGGGGTTTCCTGTTCCTGGGCCAACCTTTTTTAAGACAATGTTCCTGCGCTAGCAGCTATTGCCAAAAGATTGAAGCAGAAATAACGTAGGCTAAAGCCCAAGTGCTAATTGGCCCAATCAGCGGTGGAAGAGGCCATGCGTGCGACATAAGGCACGATCAAGCGAACGTCAGGGTGGCAGAATCGAGCAAACTTCAGGTGTGGAGTGCGGGATGATTGTTATAAAAGTCACGGAGTTTTCAAAAAACATCGCGACGGGGAACCCGACGGACTCCACCCATGCTTTATTATTAGGGAGGGATGATTAGATCTTCGTTCCCGATTCAGCCTATTATGAATGAAACATGTTTGCAATGACAATTAGAGATTATACTTTCTCACGCCATGCTTAATTTGCTAGGAGTTTATCATGGTTTACCTTGCGTGCCAACATGTTATTAAAATAGTTGTGATGTGGTATGATAGGGTGGTATCCTCCTTTGAATGATTCGAGTGGCCTGACTTGGCACATGTTCATGCATGTAGTTGAAACAAAATCAACATAGCCTCCACGATATTTATGTTCATGTTGATTTATATCCTACTCGTGCTTGCACTCAGTGTTGATTAATTTTAATGCATATTCATGACTGTTGTCGCTCTCTAGTTGGTCGCTTCCCAGTTATTTTCTAGCCTTCACTTGTACTAACCGGGAATACTGCTTGTGCATCCACTTCCATAAACCCCAAAGTTATTCCATATGAGTCAACCACACCTTCCTATATGCGGCATCTACCTGTCGTTCCAAGTAAATTTGTATGTGCCAAACTCTAAACCTTCAAATGAAATTCTGTTTTGTATGCTCGAACAGCTCATGTATCAACTAGGGCTGTCTATATCTTCCATGCTAGGTGGGTTATTCTCATGAGGAGTGGACTCCGCTCCTCACTCACGAGAAAATGGCCGGTACCTGTGAGGGAGTACTGAATAAGGGGGTATCCGGACAGCCGGACTGTATACTTTGGCCGGACTGTTGAACCGTGAAGATACAAGACTCAAGACTTCGTCCCGTGTCCGGATGGAACTCTCCTTTGTGTGGAAGACAATCTTGGTGATTCGGATGTTAGATCTCCTTGTTTGTAACCGAATCTGTAAAACCCTAGCCCCCTTCGGTGTCTATATAAACCAGAGGGTTTAGTCCGTAGGACAAGAACAATCAGAATCATAGGCTAGCTTCTATGGTTTAGCCTCTACGATCTCGTGGTAGATCTACTCTTGTAATATTCATATCATCAAGATCAATAAAGCAGGAAGTAGGGTATTACCTCCATCGAGAGGGCCCGAACCTGGGTAAAACATCGTGTCCCATGCCTCCTGTTACCATTAGCCTTAGACGCACAGTTCGCGACCCCCTACCCGAGATCCGCCGGTTTTGACACCACATTGGTTCTTTCATTGAAACTTCCTCTGTGTCGTCGCTCTAAGGCTCGATGGCTCCTTCAATCATCTTCAACGACGCGGTCCAGGGTGAAACTTTTCTCCCCGGACAGATCTTTGTGTTCGGCGGCTTCGCACTGGAGGCCAATTCGCTTGGCCATCTAGAGCAGATCGACAGCTACGCCGCTGGCCATCAGGTCAGGTTCGGAAACTTGAACTACACGGCCGATATCCGCGGAGACTTGATCTTCGACGGATTCGGGCCTACGCCAGGAGCGACGAACAGTCACGACGAGCACAGCTTAGACCTGCTGTCGGACAATACTCGGGATGTCGCACCTGCAAGAGCTCTGGACCTAAATCCGGGGCAGATCGCATCGTCCGAGGAAGAGTGGATGGACCCCACCCCAGAGGCCGCATACTCACCGACGGTAGAGCCGAACACAGACTCCATCCCCAAGGAAGTCTGTGTCACCGGACACCCGGACTTGTATCCGGCTATAGGTTCCAGACCGCGCACCCCCGAGCCTGCCGAATCTGGTTGGGCTCCGATAATGGAGTTCACCGCTATGGATATCTTCCAGCACTCGCCTTTTGGCGACATGCTGAATTAATTAAAGTCTCTCTCTTTGTCAGGAGACTCTTGGCCGAACTATGTCCGGCTCGAGTGGGAAGCAGGCGACGAAGAAATTAGTCGCCCACCCACCACCCACTTCATAGACACTGTCGATGACGTAGTAGACATGCTTGACTTCGACTCCGACGACACCGACGGTATGGACATCGGGGCAGGGGACGATTTGGAACCACCGCCCACGGGGCGCTGGACGGCCACCTCATCATATGATATATACATGGTGGACACGCCTAAGGAGGACAGTGGCGACAAAAAGGACACAATGGAGGATAAAACCCCCGGACAAAAGCCAAAACGACGGCGCAGACGCCTCTCTAAGTCCAGCCATAGTAAAAATACCGACAACAGCGCTAGAAAAATCGACACCCCAGTCAACTCCAAAGGCAACAACGACCATATGGACCCAGCGATGGAGCAGGAACAGCCAGGCCACGCCGAACACAGTCTGGAGCAGACGCCCGATCACAGCGATCCCGAGGGCCGACCTCATCAACCTGCCTTGGGCGAAGAGCACAGTCCAGACAATGATGCATTCATCATACCGAAAAAATGTCCCGAACGAGATAACCTCCACAGAAGGCTTATGGCCACTGTGAGAAGCCTAAAGAAGCAGAAGCAAAGGCTTAAGGCCGCGCAGGAAACGCTCAATCGCAGATGGAATAAAGTGCTAGACACTGAAGAAAGATATGGCGACGATCGCCACACGAAGAGCTACCCAAAGCGCAAGCTGCTGCCAAAATTTGACGATGAGGCCATTCCACCAAAGAACAATATGGCCATTAGGCCGGACCAACCACTCCATGACCGCAATAGAGCAGCTACTGACACCGCACAAGATTTACGTGTGCTCCTGGACAAAAAGGCCGGCGCGACCAGGTCCATCTATGGATCTAGAGGACATGCTTCGGCGGAGGATTATGGTCACCAAAACGATCAGACTGATCTAATACCAGTTCGGAATCAACACCGGACACAACAACACTCGACAGCATGCCACAACATGTCCAGATACAGTGGGGCTGTGCACCCTCTGTGCTTCATCGAAGAGGTACTGGATCACGAATTTCCACAGGGATTCAAACCCGTGAACATAGAGTCATACAATAGAACGACAGACCCCGGGGTCTGGATTGAGGATTTTATACTTCATATCCACATGGCTCATGGGACGACCTCCACGCCATCAAATAGCTTCCCCTTAAGTTGAAGGGTCCAGCTCGGCACTGGTTGAAAAGCCTCCCCAAAAATTCGATCGGAAGTCGGGAGGAACTTGAGGACACTTTCAGGGCCAAATTTCAAGGGACCTATGTTCGACCTCCGGACACTGGCGATTTAAGTCACATGATACAACAGCTCGGAGAGTCCGCCCGCAAGCTTTGGAATAGATTCCTCACTAAGAAGAATCAAATTGTCCATTGTCCGGATGCCAAAGCCCTAGCAGCCTTCAAGCACAGTATCCGAGATGAGTGGCTCGCCAAACACCTCGGCCAAGAAAAGCCGAGGACAATGGCAGCCTTAACAAGCCTTATGACCCGCTTCTACGCGATTGAAGACAGCTAGTTGGCCCGCAGAGGCACCAGCGACCCGGGCACATCCGAAATGAGGGATGGCAATGGGAAGCCGCGGCGCAATAAAAACAAGCGTTGAAACAAGGAAGAAAGTCCGGACAACACGGCGGTTAACACCGGATTCAGGGGCTCTCGACCCGGTCAACAAAAGATGACATTTAAAGGAAGCAAAGAGGGACCGTCCGGCCTGAACAAAGTCCTGCGCAAACTGTGCCAAATTCATGGCACCCTCGAAAAACTTGCGAACCACATTCAAAGAGAATGCTGGGTCTTTAAGCAGGCCGGCAAGTTAAATGCCGAACACAAGGGAAGGGAAACACCAAGTGAAGATGAGGACGAGCCTTGCCAGCCGAACAATGTGGGACAGACAAAATTCCCACCAGAGGTAAAAAAGTAAACATGATTTACGCGCCTCACATACCATAGAGAAGGCACAAACGCACGCTCAGAGACGCATACACTGTAGAGCCCGTCGCCCCCAAACTCAACCCCTCACTACTAGGGAAAAACCTATACACAGAATCTTAGCAGCAGCACGGCTCAAAAAGGAGCGCTACTGCTAATTAGTACTAGCGCGTGTGCGGGAAACTCGCTACTGATAAGTTATTAGCAGTAGCGCGCTCGGTGTAAACCGCGCTGCTACAAATATCGACCGGCGGTGTCCACCTAACTCCATTTAGCGGTAGCGCGGTGGCGCGAACTGTGCTACTACTACGGATGTAGTAGTAGCGTGCTTTCTCTGAGATCGCTGCTGCTAAATTTCAAATTGGCACACTTTTTGTCCCTGTTAGCAGTAGCGCCGTCGCCCAAAGCGTGCCGCTGCGAATTCCTTATCAGCAGCGCGTTTTAGCTGCCGCGCTACTGCTAATCCGCACCAACCCACCACCTTTTCCCCACCCGTCCCTCCCCCTCCCCCTCCTCTCTTCCCTTTCCGATCACCTTTGATCACAAGGACAACCTGACTGGTGTGCGGCACGGAGGATCGGCTGCCTTGGTGCTCGACCCAATAATCGACGGATACCATCTCACTAGTCTCCTCATGGACGGCGGCAGTAGTCTCAATCTAATATATCAGGACACCGTCCGCAGGATGGGATAGGCCCATCCAGAATCAGCCAAAGTAACACCACCTTTAAAGGGGTGATACCAGGCGTTGAAGCCCGCTGCAGGGGCTCCCTCATATTAGAGGTGACATTTGGTTCTCCAAACAACTTCAGAAGCGAAGAATTACTCTTCGCCATCGCTCCCATCCGAAGTGGCTATCATGCATTGCTCGGAAGAACAGCCTTCGCTCGCTTCAATGCAGTACCGCACTATGCCTACATTAAACTCAAGATGCCCAGTCCATGTGGCGTCATCACCATCAGCGGAAATACAGAGCGTTCCTTACGTGCGGAAGAGTATGCGGCGGCTCTAGCAGCCGGACACTAAGCGGCCTCTCCTATCAGAACGCATAATTGGTAGTTAAGACCACGGACATGGTTAGACAAGTCCGGCACACCACCCTCGGTAACAGCCTAGATAAACCTGAGCTGGGTGCTATACATGTAACCCCATAGAGAGCATCAGGGGCTGCAAACATTCAATAAAGCCCACCTCTTTGCTTGACCGTACTAACAGGCCAATGTCTTACACCCCTACTATCCATTCATAATAATCATCTCTTCGCACGATTACGCCGTACTCATTTACATGAGTTTTCCTCTTTACAGACACCATTCGTGAGACACCCTACCAGGACACGATCGACAGAGACAAAGGCGCAGACGTGCAGCAGGGCCCCGCTCAAAGGTTTCTCTTTAGATTAAGCCCCTATGTAAACCTTGTTTATTGTCTCTTGTTGCTTGACATCCCATGGGTATTCTATACACCCACAGGGGATACTGGCGTGATTGGCATTTCGCCACGACAGACCACCGCACGTACCTGGAAATACAGGGTTCATAATCAAGGGTGCTACTCAGCCCAGTATATGTTATAAAGTCCGAATTTCCTCGGGAGTGTTCGTCGTCGCGAGTTTGGCCTTATATGCATCAGCTTCGAATCATGTCTTTGGTTAAATGTTGGGTTTGGCCGGCTCCTGGGTTTGCTACCTTACATTCCGTTCCTATCGGCTAAGGCGGCCAAAGGAGAAATACTGCGATTGTGCCCTGGTTATTCCAGATGAGCACCTCAGTAGAGAAAGCCGAAAACTGACTGTCATGATATAGCGAGAGACTGGTCAACCACTCGAGGACTTATCGAAATCTTTAGGATACCTCCCCATTAACGAAGGGCCGTTCCCCGGTCATGTACACACGCGCCCGTATCCGGATGCACACGAAGGTACCAGGGGCTACATAGTAGCCCCACCGTCAAACTCCTATGGCTAAGTGAAAGTGTTAAAGCTATATAGCCTGGTTGCCTAGTTCGACATGCGATCACCTCCTTAATGGACCAAGACGTTGGATCAAGTGTGATTAAGCATATTTTTGCGAGCACCCCCGCATTGTATGTGTGGGGGCTGAAGCCAATGACTGCTAACTTTCAGGTTATATATACATCAAACGACCGCACATGAGGCACAATAACACTTTCGGGCGAAAGTATAAACATAGCCTCTATAATTAAAATACAATCGTTTTTACAACGGAAAGATTTGTCACTCGAACATGACACTCTTCGAGCACTAGCCTCTATTAAACGAGCACCTTCTATTACCTACTCCAAGTAGTGCTTGGCTAGATCCTGGCTTCCCGGCAGATTCTGGGTTGCAATGATGGTGGCCTCCATATCTGCCCAATATGTTTTAACACGGGAAAGAGCCATCCGCGCACCCTCTATGCACGCCGACCTCTTCATGGCATCGATTCATGATACGGCACCAAGGAATTGTTGCACAAAACCAAAATAACTGTCCGGCTTCGGCCCCTTCGGCTATAGATGGTCTATTACAGACCTCATTGCAAGACTGGACAACCTATGGAGCTTGGCCACAGCGGGCATCCTTTCACTCAATGGCAACGGGCGCGTTGGAGCACTGAATTGCGACCAGAACAGCCTTTCCACTTCACTATCTTTTTGATCCTCGAAAAACTTGGACGTATCAGCCGTACTCTTTGCCAGATCCGCATATGCATCTGCAGGGCTCCAGCGCCGATCCAGAGGAACGTACTTTGGATCTAGGAACTTCATCCGCAACAAATAGGGGCATCCAGCCGCGATTTCCCCGGGCTGTCGAAGCTCCTCCCACGCATCCCTAATTTCGAAAAGCATCTCCTTGGCCGCATCAAGGGCCTTCTTCAGGTCAGCTGACTTCGCCCGATTCTCCTTTTCAAGGAGCTCATACCGGCCGGCGGCGTTTTTCAGCTCCACTGCCATCTCGGCTATTTTATCTTCACTTCGGCGATGTGCAGCCTGTTCGGCTCTCAACTCTTCGGCCGCCTTTAGGGCAGCCGCATTGCTAGCCCGGGCTTGCTCCTTGGCTAGGGCAAGCTTCGCCCTCAGGGCCTCCATGGCAGCAGCTCCGCCTACAGTCGAAGCATATCACATTAACATTATGCTCCTCTTAGTATTTCCTATAAAAACAAGGAAAGTAGAACACATACTTTGTGACTCGTTAAGCCACTCGTTCACAAGCGTGATGTCGGCATCCACAATTTCAATATGTCGCCTCAGTTCGGCGACTTTAGCGGTCCAGTCTGCTGCCAGACCCTTAGCCACCTACGCATGAATGCAGTGCGATCATTACTTAAGAGTGTGATTCTTCGTTTGCCGCCTAGGGCTGTCAACCAGAGTCTCATGGGCTACCATATATACGGAGCACACCTACCATGTGTGGTACAACCAAAAAATTACGTATTTCATTATGTACCTCAAAGCCTTTGAGCAGGCTCGTAAAAGCTTCATTCAACCCGCTCGTGGCAGATGAAATCCTCTCAAGAACCATGCCCATTAACGAACGGTGGTCCTTCGAGAGAGCAGCTCGCTCCATAAGGCCTGTCAGCGTGTCTGGCCGGTCGCCGGACTGTGCCGGACCCTTCTTATTACCCCACGTGAGAGCCGAACGCTCCGGGCTCAGGGAAGACGAAGTATTAGCCTATTGCCTTGGCAAATCTGGACTCCTCCGTGATGACACCTTGGGGTCGCCCGCCCCATGAGGCGGAGAGGCAGGTGGGGTTTCACTCTCCATCATCTCCGGAAGAAGATCCCCCGAAGACGAACTCTGTCAAGAAGAGCTGCTAGCCTGACTACAATGAGTGGATCCTGGTTATTGTTCTCGGAGGAGGAAGCAGTAGCTCTGTATTTATGATTAACTTACCGATCGGCTGTGGGCTGGCTTGTTTGCGGGTATGGCGCGGTGAGGACACTCTCCGGGGCAGGGCCCCCTGGTGAAGTTTTCTTCCCTTGTTTAGGCACCTCCGTCTCCAAGCCTTCGGAGGCGGCCCTCTTCTTCCCTTGGGGGGAGGAGACCGTAGATTCCCCTCCCCGACTATCCTCCTTCATGGAGATAGTAATTCCCCCGGTTTGGATGTGCAATGTGTGAAGCTCTGCTTCTCTGTTCTTCCCTTCGTCTTTCCCCGAAGGCACTTGACTTAGCGCACGACTAAGCATCCTGGCTATGGTAGGACTAGGCGAGCCTTTGGGAAGCGGTGCCGGACACCTAATTCTCTCCGCCTTGCTAAGCCAATCCTGGCCGCGGATGGTTTTCAGAATAATGTTATGAATAATATAAATGAAGTGTTTGGTTTCTAGGTTACTTACTTGGGTATCCGGGCGGTTGCAGCTCAGGCCCGCATCCTCGGTGATGTTTAGACACTTCACTTGTGGTCCGAAGAATATACACATCCCTTCGAGCGTCATGCCGAAGAAGTGCTGAATAGTTCGCGGACCTTCAGGGTTGACCTCCCACATCCGGAGAGGCCGACGTTTGCACGGCAAGATCCGTCGGACTAGCATTACCTGAATTACGCTGACAAGACTGATGTCCCTCCCAAGAAGCTCCCGAATGCGGCTCTGCAATGTCGGAACATGGTTAGCAGGCCCCCAATCCAGTCCCACATTGGCCCACGATGCCAGTTGAGGCGGAGGGCCCGAGCGGAAGCCATGACGTAGAACCACCTCCGCTGCCATAGATCGGATACCTCCGGGAAGAAGCCCTCTGGCCATGGGGCGTCGGTGTTTCTACGTATTGCAGCTCCCCCGCACTCCGCGTGTCTCCCATCAATCACCTTTGGCTTTACATTGAAGGTCTTGAGCCATAAGCCGAAGTGCGGGGTGATGTGGAGGAAGGCTTCGCACACAACGATAGACGACGATATGTGGAGGATGGAGTCCGGAGCCAAATCATGAAAATCTAGCCCTTAATAGAACATGAGCTGTCTCATGAAAGGATCGAGGGTGAAACCTAAGCCACGGAGGAAGTGAGAAACAAATACGGCGCTCTCGTTGGGCTCGGGAGTAGGGATGACCTGCCCTGCAGCAGGAAGCCTGTGCTTGATGTCGGCGGTCAGATATCTGACCCCCCTAAGCTTCGCAATGTCCTCCTCCGTGATAGAGGAGGCCATCCACTGGCCTTGAAGGTTGGATCCGGACATGATTGAAGATCCGAAGTGCCTAAGCTTGGGCTTCGGGAGTTGGAACTCAAGATGCGGAGAGGCGCAAGCGTGGTAGGAAAGAGGGATAGGCCTCGGTCCCTCTATAAAGGGGGTGAATATCAAGCGTCCCCAGCGTGACCGTCTGGGACTTGCCTAAAAACACGGAGTCATACCAACAGGCGTAGTGGGGTTGCCCGCGCCCGTATTGATGGGAATCCCGCAATAAGGGGAACACGATCTCTGCTTCGACGAGGTGTGCCAATAGAACCGCCTTGCAATGCGTGTCGTGGCAGGCCAAGAAAAACTGGTTCGTATTAAGCCAGGCCGCGGCGTGAGGGAACACCGTGAAAAATTGTCAGCACATTAGATTTGTAAAGTGTTATGATCTCTATAGTGGTGTGCGGAAATTATTTCACAGAGCTGGACACGATCCTTGATCTACTTTGGGGTATTCGGAGATGGAACCCGCCTTGCAATGCCGAAGACAATCTGCGCGCCGGACTCGTCGTCATTGAAGCCTGGTTCAGGGGCTACTGAGGGAGTCCTAGATAAGGGGGTATCCGGATAGCCGGACTGTATACTTTGGTCGGACTGTTGAACCGTGAAGATACAAGACTCAAGACTTCCTCCCGTGTCCGGATGGGACTCTCCTTTGCATGGAAGACAAGCTTGGCGATTGAGATGTTAGATCTCCTTCTTTGTAACCGACTTTGTGTAATCCTAGCCCCCTCCGGTATCTATATAAACCGGAAGGTTTAGTCCGTAGGACAAGAACAATCAAAATCATAGGCTAGCTTCTAGGGTTTAGCCTTTACGATCTCGTGGTAGATCTACTCTTGTAATACTCATATCATCAAGATCAATCAAGCAGGAAGTAGGGTATTACCTCCATCGAGAGGGCCTGAACCTGGGTAAAACATCGTGTCCCCTGCCTCCTGTTACCATTAGCCTTAGACACACAATTCGGGACCCCCTACCCGAGACCCGCAGGTTTTGACCCCGACAACCGGGATGCCCAGTCCCATGCTCAAATCAAAATAATTGCAAAGAAAACTCCCCCATGATTGTTGTTAGTTGGAGGCACCCATTGTTTCGAGCAAGCCATGGATTGATGCTTGTTGGTGGTGGGTGAGTATAAACTTTACCATTCTGTTTGGGAACCGCCTATAATGTGTGTAGCATGGAAGATATTGAGATCTCTTGGTTGTCATGTTGACAATGAAAGTATGCCACCCAAAATGTTATTTATCTCTGTTTCAAAACTTGAGCTCTGGCACCTCTACAAATCCCTGCTTCCCTCTGCGAAGGGCCTATCTATTTACTTTTATGTTGAGTCATCATCCTCTTATTAAAAAGCACCAGTTGGAGAGCAGCGCTGTCATTTGCATCCATTACTATTAATTTATATTGAGTACAACTATGACTGGATCTCTTTACCATGAATTACAATGTCCAGTCAGTCCTTGATCTTCAGAGGTGCTCTGCATTTATGTTTTGCGGTCTCAGAAAGGGCTAGCGAGATACCATCTTGTTATGTCATATTATGATTGTTTTGAGAAAGTGTTGTCATCCGAGATTTATTATTAGTGCTTGCTAGTTGATTATGCCATTGATATGAGTAACTCTGACACCTAGATGTTATTGTGAATGTGGTTAGTTCATACTCTTTGCTGAAAACTTGAATGCTAGCTTTACATATTTGCAACAACAAGAGCAAACAGAGTTTGTAAAAGTTTTTCTTTATCACTTTTCAGTTTGTCAACTGAATTGCTTGAGGACAAGCAAAGGTTTAAGCTTGGGGGAGTTGATACGTCTCCATCGTATCTACTTTTCCAAACACTTTTGCCCTTGTTTCAGACTCTAACTTGCATGATTTAAATGGAACTAACCCGGACTAACGCTGTTTTCAGCAGAATTGCCATGGTGTTATTTTTGTGCACAAATAAAAGTTCTCGGAATGACCTGAAGCTTCACGGAGATTATTTTTGGAATTTATAAAAAATACTGACGAAAGAATCAAGACCAGGGGCCCACACCCTACGCACGAGGGTGGGGAGCGCACCTACCCCCTGGGCGCGCCCCCCTGCCTCGTGGGCCCCTTGATGCTCCACCGACCTCAACTCCAACTCCATATATTCACGTTCTGGGAGGAAAAAATCAGAGACAAGGATTCATCGCGTTTTACGATACGGAGCCACCGCCAAGCCCTAATCTCTCTCAGGAGGGCTGATCTGGAGTCCGTTCGGGGCTCCGGAGAGGGGAATCCGTCGCCATCGTGATCATCAACCATCCTCCATCACCAATTTCATGATGCTCACCGTCGTGCGTGAGTAATTCCATCGTAGGCTTGCTGGACGGTGATGGGTTGGTGAGATTTACCATGTAATCGAGTTAGTTTTGTTAGGGTTTGGTCCCTAGTATCCATTATGTTCTAAGATTGATGGTGCTATGACTTTGCAATGCTTAATGCTTGTCACTTGGGCCCAAGTGCCATGATTTCTGATCTCAACCTATTATGTTTACATGAATATATGTGAGTTCTTGATCCTATCTTGCAAGTCAATGGTAACCTACTATGTGTTATGATCTGGCAACCCCGAAGTGACAATAATCGGGACCACTCCCGGTGATGACCATAGTTTGAGGAGTTCATTTATTCACTAAGTGTTAATGCTTAGGTCCGGTACTCTATTAAAAGGAGGCCTTAATATCCCTTAGTTTCCAATAGGACCCCGCTGCCACGGGAGGGTGATACGTCGCCAATGTATCTATAATTTATGATTGTTCCATGCTATTATATTACCCATTTTCGATGTTTATGGGCTTTACTTTACACTTCTATATCATTTTTTGGGACTAAGCTACTAACCGGAGGCCCAGCCCAAATTGTTGGTTTTTGCCTATTTCAGTGTTTCGAAGAAAAGGAATATCAAACGGAGTCCAAACGGAATGAAACCTTCGGGAGCGATCTTTTTGGAACAAGCTTGATACAGAGGACTTGGAGTGGAAGTCAAGAAACAAGCAAGGCGGCCACGAGGGTGCCGGCGCGCCCCCTACAGGTGGGCGCGCCCCCCACCCTCGTGGGCCCCTCGAGCATCCAGCGACCTACTTCTTCCTCCTATATATACCCATGTACCCCGAAAACATCAGAAGCGACCACGAAAAACTGTTTCCACCGCCGTAACCTTCTGTATCTACGAGATCCCATCTTGGAGCCTTCGTCGGTGCTCCATCGGAGGGGGAATTGATCACGGAGTTTACCACATAGTAGGTTATCACCGGGAGTGGTCCCAATTATTGCATGAGTTTATCCCTCTACATCATGTCATCTTTATTAATGGGTTACTCTATTCTTTATGAACTTAATACTCTAGATGCATGATAGATTGCAGTCGATGTGTGCAGTAATAGTAGTAGATGCAGGCAGGAGTCGGTCTACTTGTCACGGACGTGATGCCTATATACGTGATCATGCTTAGATAATCTCATAATTATTTAGTTTTCTATCAATTGCTCGACAGTAATTTGTTCAGCCACCGTAATACTTATGCTATCTTGAGAGAAGCCACTAGTGAAACCTATGGCCCCGAGTCTATCTCTTATCATATAAGCTTTCATTCTACTTTTAATTGCATCTTTACTTTTCCAATCTATATCATAAAATACCAAGAAAATATTTATCTTATCATATTATCTCTATCAGATCTCACTTTCGCAAGTGGCCGTGAAAGGATTGACAACCCCTTTATTGCGTTGGTTGCGAGTTCTTGTTTGTTTGTGTAGGTGCGTGGGACTTTTGAGGAGCCTCCTACTGGATTGATACCTTGGTTCTCAAAAACTGAGGGAAATACTTACGCTACTATTGCTGCATCACCCTTTCCTCTTCAAGGAAAACCAAAGAAAGCTTAAGACGTAGCAAGAAGGATTTCTGGCACCGTTTCCGGGGAGGTCTTCGCTCAAGTCAAGACATACCAAGTACCCATCACAAACTCATCTCCCTCGCATTACATTATTTGCCATTTTTCTCTCGTTTTCCTCTCCCCCACTTCACCCTTGCTGTTTTATTCACCCTCTCTTTCCCAATCTCCTCTCTCTTTCGCTTGCCTTTTTGTTTGCTTGTGTGTTGGATTGCTTGTCGCGATGGCGCAAGACAATACCAAATTGTGTGACTTTTCCAGTACCAATAATAATGATTTCCTTAGTACTCCGATTTCTCCTCTTAATGATGTTGAGTCTTGTGAAATCAATGCTGCTTTGCTGAATCTTGTTATGAAAGATAAATTCTCCAGCCTTCCTAGTGAAGATGTCACTACCCATCTAAACAACTTTGTTGATTTGTGTGAGATGCAAAAAAAGAAAGATACGGATAATGATATTGTTAAATTGAAGTTATTTCCGTTTTCACTTAGAGATCGTGCTAAAGTTTGGTTTTCGTCTTTGCCTAAGAATAGTATTGATTCATGGAATAATTGCAAAGATACTTTTATCTCTAAGTATTTTCCTCCCGCTGAGATCATCTCTCTTAGGAACCATATTATGAATTTTAAACAACTTGATCATCAGCATGTTTTGAACTTATGGATGATCATACAAAATTTTTATGCCGGATTGAATTTTGCTTCTATAAATCTTTTAGATTCGGCCGCGGGAGGCACGTTTATGGAAATCACCTTAGGTGAAGCTACTAAACTCCTTGATAACATTATGGCTAATTATTCTCAATGGCACACCGAAAGATCTACTACTAAAAAAGTTTTTGCTATAGAAGAAATTAATGTTTTGAGTGGAAAGATGGATGAACTAATGAAATTGTTTGCTACTACGTGTGCTTCTATTGATCCCAATGACATGCCTTTGTCTACTTTGATAATAATAATGAATCTATGGATGTGAATTTTGTTGGTAGGAATAATTTTGGTAACAATGCTTATAGAGGAAACTTTAATCCTAGACCGTTCCCTAGTAATTCCTCTAATAATTATGGAAATTCCTACAATAATTCTTATGGTAATTTTAATAAGATGCCTTATGATTTTGAAAATAGTGTTAAAAAATTTATGATATCTCATAAGCATTTTAATACCTTGCTTGAAGAAAAATTGCTTAAAGTGGATGATTTGGCTAGGAACGTTGATAGACTTTCGCTTGATGTTGATTCTTTCAAACTTAGATCTACTCCTCCTAAGCATGATATCAATGAGTCTCTCAAAGCTATGAGAATTTCCATTTATGAGTGCGAAGAAAGAACCGCTAGATTGCGTGCTAAGAAAGATTGCTTTGTAAAAGCGTGTTCTTCTAGTTTCCATGAAAATAATGATGAAGATCTAAAAGTTATTGATGTGTCCCCTATTAAATATTTGTTTTGCAATATGAATCTTAATAATGATGGGACTGGAGATGAGTCAACTTTAGTTAAAAGGCGTCCCAATGATTCGGATTTTTTAGATCTTGATGCTAAATTTGGTAAAAGTGGGATTGGAGAGGTCAAGACTTTAAATCGCATTGAACCCACTATCTTGGATTTCAAGGAATTTAATTATGATAATTGTTCTTTAGTAGATTATATTTCCTTGTTGCAATCCGTGTTGAACTCTCCTCATGCTTATAGTCAAAATAAAGATTTTACCAAACATATTGTTGATGCCTTGATGCAATCTTGTGATGAAAAACTTAATTTGGAAGTTTATATACCTAGAAAACTTAATGATGAGTGGGAACCTACTATAAAGATTAAAATTAAAGATCATGAGTGTTATGCTTTGTGTGAGTTGGGTGCTAGTGTTTCCACGATTCCGAAAACTTTATGTGATATTCTAGGTTTCCGTGATCTTGAAGATTGCTCTTTAAATTTGCACCTTGCGGATTCCACCATTAAGAAAGCTATGGGAAGGATCAATGATGTTCTTATTGTTGCAAATAGGAATTTGGTGCCCGTAGATTTTATCGTTCTTGATATAGATTGCAATCTTTCATGTCCTATTATTATTGGTAGAACATTCCTTAGAACGATTGGTGCAATTATTGATATGAAGGAAGGTAATATTAGATTCCAATTTCCATTAAGGAAAGGTGTCGGTGTCAAAACTGGCGGTTCTCGGGTAGGGGGTCCCGAACTGTGCGTCTAGGCGGATGGTAACAGGAGACAAGGGACACGATGTTTTTACCCAGGTTCGGGCCCTCTCGGTGGAGGTAAAACCCTACTCCTGCTTGATTAATATTGATGATATGGGTAGTACAAGAGTAGATCTACCACGAGATCAAAGAGGCTAAACCCTAGAAGCTAGCCTATGGTATGATTGTTGTTCGTCCTACGGACTAAAACCCTCCGGTTTATATAGACACCGAAGAGGGCTAGGGTTACACAGAGTCGGTTACAATGGTAGGAGATCTACATATCCGTATTGCCAAGATTGCCTTCCACGCGAAGGAAAGTCCCACCCCGACACGGGACGAAGTCTTCAATCTTGTATCTTCATAGTCCAGGAGTCCGGCCAACGGTGATAGTTCGGCTATCCAGACACCCCCTAATCCGGGACTTCCTCAGTAGCCCCCGAACCAGGCTTCAATGACGATGAGTCTGGCGCATAGATTGTCTTCGGCATTGCGAGGCGGGTTCTTCTCCAAATTCCATATACTTGTAGAATAGTTTCCGGCTTCTTATAAATGTCGCGCTCCTTGGCTTCCACGCCCAATAATGGCCATCTTCCACGTGTCGAACGAATGCGAAAAGCCAGGGTATCTTTACATTTACCCCCCTAGCTGCACAAATGAGCCGCCTATAAAAGAGACGGGGATCTATATCCGAATCACACCATCCTCCCTCCGCGAGCATTCATCGGAGCGCCTCTGACAAAAATCCATTCCATCATGGACAGTCGTCGCGGCTCCTCCTCTCGCGCTCCTAGCTCTCAACCTAGAGATTGGGAGAGATGCTCGGTCCCGCACAGCGAGCTAGCGACGCTCCAAACCAAGGGATTTCTTCCCCAGCCTTCATGGTTCCGGTTCGAGCCAGACTCGCCACCTACAAGGGCGGAAAGCAGGCAGAGAACGTACCCGATCCCTCCAAAGGAGAGAGGGTATGCTTCGTCTCTTATCTGATAAGAGGGCTCGGATTTCCAATTCATCCGTTTCTCCGGGGGCTCCTGGAGTTCTATGGCCTCCAGTTGCACAACCTTACGCCTGCCTCCATTCTGCATATTCCGGGCTTCGTGGCCCTTTGCGAGCTGTTTTTGGGCATTGAGGCTCATTTCGCGCTGTGGAGGAGATTGTTTTGCCTTGTACCCCATTCTCATGAGGGGTCAATATATCAAGCGGGCGGAGCCGAACTATGGCGCATCGCCGGGACCGGATATCTATTCGGAACCCCGAAGAAGGCGTCCGAAGACTGGCCTTCGGAATGGTTTTACATGGAAGACGTCCCGCTGCAGGATCCTGTTCGGATCGGCCTCCCAGAGTTCAGTAATGCTCCCTTGAAGAAACGCCTAAGCTGGCGCCCGCGGAGCCCCCAGGGGGAAAATGACAGGGATGTCCTCTACCTGATGAGCCGAATAAGGTTATTAGCTCATTTCGGCCTGACTATGATCGGAGTCATGGCCACATGCATTATGCCGGGGGTGCAGCCGCCCCAGTATAGGGGCCACCCCATGTGGGATTTCAATGGGGAGGATGACGCCACCCGCCATGGCCGTAAAGGGCCGGGATCGGTCGCCGACCTGGTGAAGATCTTATCCGGCCTGTACAAAGGGGAAAAGGAGGATTTTCTCCGTGTTAGTCCACTGAATGGATTTTCCATGAGCAATCCTTGAAGCTGGGTAAGCAGACATTTCATTTTGCCTATCCGGTACCCATTCCCATGGTTAAGTATCTCATTATGTGATTTCGACGCAGGAACTGCGCCAGGCCGTAGAGGATATACACAGCCCGCCTCCACAACCCGAGGATCCGGAACGGTCCCTCGATCCGGCCTCCGAAGAGGATCCGGACATAAAGGTGGAGCTGATTGATGGGGTGTTCCACCAACTTCGCATCAACAATGCTTTGGTCGCCATTACGGCCGACTATCCCGGAATATTTCCAGCTTCCCAGGTAACTGAGACCGAAGTCCTGATACCATGACCCATCCGTGCTTATTTCTGATCACCGCATACCAATGATGTTCCGCAGGAGGTGCCTTTGAGGCGGGAAGGCGAGCCCGCGGCGGCTGGCCAACGAGGGGCAGCTCGGCCCAGCAGGCAGAAAAGAAGTGCGGTGCGGATCGAGACCTCACCGCAATGGTATGGCGCGCCACCGTGTTTCAAGGAAAGATTCCTGGAAGGCATACTAACGCTCGTGATTTTTTCAGGAAAAAGAGCGCTCGCCGGACTGTGTCCGGAGAGGTTGCCAATCGAGCCTCCGCCAGCCAAGCTCCAAAGCCAGGTCCGGAATGGGAGGCGAACACAAGGCGCGCGTTGGATGCTCCTCCGACAGAGGATGCCGACAGATTGTCCGCCACCAAATCTGAGGTGGAGAGCGCCATGAATCATAGGCGCCGCCGGACAATTCTTCGTGACGCATGTTTCTCCCAAGAGGCATTGAATGCCTTTAATTCGGGAGATGCGCACCTCCGTGCCGCTCAAGATGGTCTAGCAGAGCCACGGAGCAGTATGTGGAAGACATACGGGTGAGGGATTTTGACAGTTATATATGCCAGTAGCCCCCGAGACTTTAAATAGTTAGAATAACTGATTTAAGGATCATTTGTTATGCTAGATGTTACAAAAAAGAATACCCAACTGTCCCAGGAGCTTCAAGAGTACAAGGCCCAACTTGAGGCTGCACTAGCCGCGACAGGGGAAGCCACAGAGACCCCCTCTGGTAATATACGCTTTAAAAGAGAAGTAGTTTGCGAACTGCAGCGTGTGTATAAGTCTGACAATAACATTGCAGATGGGACCGGGGTAGATCCGGACAAGCAACATCTCCTGCGCCGGTTAAAAGCCGGCGAGAATGTGCTTACAAGGGTGCGGCAAGAGAAAAATAACCTCCAAGATGCCAACACCCAGCTGGGCAAGGAACTAAAAGATGTTCGTGCTGTCTGACTCCGTTAAGGAGAATCGGCGGCTTCGTCACGGCATTTTCAGTAAGTGCTTGAATGAACCTTTAAAAAGAGTTCGGCGAGGAAGTCGACTAACAGAAATATGTCTGTAGGTATGCTCACAGGTCGTCCTGCAGAGGAAATGCCCGGTTCAACGGGTGACCTACTTCTCGAGCTGCTGCAACTACACGAACGAGTTCGGTAGGTGATGAGAGGCGTCGCCCAGGCCTTGTGGCCATCCATCTCCCTACCCGAAGGCCTTGGAGAGCTTGCAGAGAAGCTTCAAGGAGCACGGCGGCGCTTCCGGCTATGGAAGATATCGGTCTGCCGTCAAGGCGCCAGAGAGGCCTGGGCCATGGTAAAGACGCGGTACACGAAGGCTGACCCAAACCACATGGCCGAGGTCGGACCTGTGGGGCCCGATGGGAAGGGGATCCCTGTGAGCTTAGTGTACGGCCAAGTAGAGTTGGCTGCAAAGTATTCCCAGCGGGACTGTAAACTAGACAACCTATTAGATGGTATTGAAGAGGAATACAATCAGTCAATTTGACTATGAAATTTAAAATGACATGTAAAATGCCTTCTAGCCGGATTGTAGATCGTTTGTCGTAGCGGACCTTTTCGCTTCAACCTCGGGACCCGACAGTCATTAGTGCTTAGGGGTCACTAGTGCTTTATCAGACAAGTGCCCAACTAGTTATGTTATATTACATGGTTAGTAAGAAACATTTTCCAGGGAGAATAGTTCCGTTAGAGGTTCCTTTCCCTGGGAGGCATGCCCTAAAGTGCATGTCCGACTGCGAAAAGGCAGAAAAACATCTGGGGGCAGATGAATGAATAAGTAAGAATTCGTCTTTTAGTTCATCGACCGAATATTCCCTTAAGAATGCTAGCTTTCGGCTTCACCCAGTCTGACGTACACGTCCGGCTAACCCGGCGGTAACAATCGTAGAGGTGCTCCCTTTACCACCTAGCCGAACAATCGGGAACATAGGGGTAAGCAAAGGAGCCAGGCAACCCAGCTTGGCCAAAACTTAAGTCATATCGATGCATATAATGGTGAATAAAAGGTACATGCGGAAGTGTGACACATGTGTTGGGCATAAAGCCCGTATAAATAAGCTTCTGTTAAAGAAGCCCCCAGGTATACTGAGCGCGGATAACACGTCAAGTGTGTGCGGACAGTGCACAAATGAGCCTTCAATGGCTTCAGAAAAAAGGAGGGAGAAGGAGAGAAATAAAAGACAGTTAAAGTATAAAATATAGACGGAGGAAGGAGACGAACTCAGAGTCCGGCGCTAGGTGTAGAATCTTCGGAGACGGGCTGCGTTCCATGGGTTCGGCTCAAGTTAGTTATAGGATGCGTTTCGCAGACGGTACGCTCTGCCGGTCAGGACTTGGTCGATGATGAACGGACCTTCCCATTTGGGCTTGAGTTTGTCCTTTTTCTTGTCCGGCAGACATAGAACTAGTTCGCCAACATTGTAAGTTTTGGCCCGTACTTCTCTTCTTTGATATCTTCGAGCCTGCTGTTGATAGAATGCAGAACGAGCTTTTGCCACGTCGCGCTCCTCCTCTAAGGCGTCCAAACTGTCCTGCCGATCCAGCTCGGCTTCTCTTTCTTCGTACATGCGCACGCGAGGTGAGTCAGGAATTATGTCGCAGGGCAAAACTGCCTCTGCGCCGTACACCATAAAAAATGGTGTGAATTCGGTAGTGCGATTTGGCGTGGTCCGCAGCCCCCAGAGTATGGAGTCGAGCTCCTCTACCCAGTGCGTATTAGATTCCTTGAGGGACCGCACTAGTCTGGGTTTAATGACGTTCATGATTAGACCATTTGCTCGCTCGACTTGACCGATAGTTTGAGGGTGATAGACTGAAGCGTAGTCGAGCTTGATGCCCATGTTTTTGCACCAGAGTTTAACCTCGTCGGCTGTGAAGTTTGTGCCGTTATCAGTGATGATGCTATGGGAGACGCCGTAACGGTGTACTACCCCTGATATGAAGTCTATCACGGGTCCGGATTCGGCCGTCTTAACTGGCTTGGCCTCTATCCATTTGGTGAATTTATCCACCATGACCAATAGGTATTTTTGCTTGTGGGTTCCTCCTTTAAGGGGTCCAACCATGTCAAGCCCCCAGACCGCGAACGGCCAGGTGATGTGTTTAGTTTTGAGGGCGGTTGGTGGCACGTGGCTTTGATTAGCAAAGAGCTAGCAACGGACGCATCGTTGGACTAAGTCCTGAGCATCTGCCTGGGCCGTCGGGCAATAAAATCATGTACGGAAGGCCTTGCCTACAAGGGCCCGGGCTGCGGCGTGGTGCCCACCGAGTCCGGCATGAATTTCAGCCACAAGATTTTGCCCTTCCTCTTCGGAGATACACCTTTGAAGGACCCCAGTTGTGCTTTTCTTATAAAGCTCTCCCTCATGGACCTTATAGGCTTTAGATCGCCGTACTATGCAGCGGGCCTCGTTTTGGTCCTCAGGAAGTTCCTGCCTAGTTAAGTAGGCTAGGAATGGTTCCGTCCACGGGGCAATGACTGCCATTATTTCATGGGCTGAATGTGTTATTTTATTGGCAGAACCACCGATTGTGTCAGAGTGTTCGGTGTTGGGTGGTGCGGTTGTGTCCGGATTGTTGTTTCCGGACTCCCCTTCCCATAGTACGGATGGCTTGAACAGCCGCTCTAGGAAGATATTGGGAGGGACGGCATCGCTCTTTGCGCCAATGCGTGCCAATATGTCCGCCGCCTGGTTATTATCCCGGGCTATATGGTGAAATTCAAGCCCGTCAAACCGAGCTGACATTTTTAGGACGGCGTTACGGTAAGCTGCCATTTTCGGATCCTTGGCGTCGAAGTCTCCATTTATTTGGGATATCGCGAGGTTCGAATCCCCGCGCACCTCTAGGCGTTTAATGCCCATGGAGACCGCCATCCGGAGGCCATGTAGAAGGGCCTCGTATTTGGCTGCATTGTTGGAGTCCGTGTACATTATCTAGAGTACGTATTGAACTGTGTCTCCGGTTGGGTACGTCAGGACGACGCCAGCCCCCAGGCCGGCCAACATTTTGGAGCCGTCGAAGTGCATGATCCAATGGGAATATGCGCCGTACTCTTTAGGGAGTTTGGCCTCAGTCCATTCGGTGACGAAGTCGGCCAAAACTTGCGACTTGATGGCTCGCTGTGGCTTGTAGGTTATGTCGAATGGGAGGAGCTCGATGGCCCATTTTGCAATCCGGCCAGTCGCGTCGCAATTGTTTATAATGTCATTAAGAGGTACTTCGGAGGCTACTGTTATCGAACACTCTTGAAAGTACTGTCGCAGCTTCCGGGATGCCATGAACACCGCGTACGCTATCTTTTGATAATGTGGATACCGGGACTTGCATGGAGTTAGGACAGTGGACACGTAGTAAATTGGTTTCTGAAGGGGGAACTTGTGTCCGTCTGTTTCTCGTGCGACGATGAGCACAACGCTTACAACTTGATGTGTTGCCGCAATATATAATAACATTGGTTCGCCCATGTTGGGCGCGGCCAGGACTGGATTTGTTGCCAATATGGCTTTTATTTCTTCGAGTCCGGCCGTGGTGGCATCCATCCACTCGAAGTGTTCGGTGCGCCGGAGGAGGCAATAAAGGGGTAATGCCTTTTCTCCCAAACGGGAGATAAAGCGGCTTAGAGCCGCCACGCATCCAGTCAATTTTTGTATTTGTTTGAGGTCTTTTGGGATATCGAATTGTGACAGAGCTTGGATCTTGACTGGGTTTGCTTCAATTCCTCTAGTGGATATAATGAAGCCCAAGAGCTTTCCGGCTGGTACGCCGAAGACGCATTTTTCCGGATTCAGCTTAATGTCGTATGTTCAGAGATTGTCGAATCTCAGCCTTAAGTCGTCTACTAGAGTTTCGACATGCTTGGATTTGATGACCACATCATCTACGTATGCCTCCACTATTTTGCCGATCTAGTCTGCCAGACATGTCTGAATCATGCGCTGATATGTTGCGCCGGCGTTTTTGAGCCCGAAGGGCATTGTGTTGAAGCAGAATGGGCCGTATGGAGTGATGAATGCCATTGCGGCTTGGTCTGGCTCTGCCATCTTAATTTGGTGGTAGCCGGAGTATGCGTCGAGGAAGCACAATGAATTGTGTCCTACGGTAGCGTCGATAATTTGATCGATGCGGGGGAGGGGGAAGGGGTCCTTTGAGAAAGCCTTGTTAAGGTCCTTGAAGTCGACACATAGGCGCCAGGATTTATCCTTATTTGGTACCATCACCAGGTTTGCTACCCAGTCCGGATGTTTTATATCTTTGATCAATCCGGCTTCCAATAGTTTGGCTAGCTCCTCTCCCATTGCCTCTCTCTTGGGTTCGAAAATCGCCGAAGAGCCTGTTTGACTGGCTTGAATCCTTTTAGGATATTTAGGCTGTGCTCCGCCAGCCGGCGTGGGATTCCTGGCATGTCTGAAGGGTGCCAGGCAAAAATGTCCCAATTTTCCCGTAGGAATTCTCGTAGTGCGGCATCTACATCAGGGTTTAACTGTGCCCCAATGGAGGCCGTCTTTGTAGGGTCCGTTGGATGGACTTGGAATTTGACTATTTCGTCCGATGGCTTAAAAGAGGTAGACTTGGATCTCTTATCGAGTATCACATCATCCCTGTTCACCGTGGAGTGCAGCGCAGTGAGTTCCTCGGCCGCTAGGGCTTTGGATAGTGCCTCGAGGGCTAGTGCAGGTGTCTTATTTTCGGCGCGGAGTGCTATGTCCGGATCACTGGCAAGAGTGATGATTCTGTTGGGCCCGGGCATTTTGAGCTTCATGTAACCGTAATGGGGTATAGCTTGAAAAATTGTGAATGCCTCTCGCCCTAATAAAGCGTGATATCCGCTGCTGAACGGGGCCACTTGGAACCTGACCTCCTCGGACCTGTAGTTGTCCGGCGAGCCGAACACCACATCCAGTGTGATTTTTCCTGTGCAGCATGCTTCCCGACTAGGGATTACTCCTCTAAAGGTTGTGTTGCTTCGCTCAATGCGGCTCCAGTCTATTTCCATTTTTCGAAGGGTTTCCTCATAAATGAGGTTTAATCCGCTGCCGCCGTCCATGAGTAGCTTAGTAAGGCGAAAGCCGTACACTATTGGACTGAGGACCAATGCGGCTGGTGCTCGGGCTGTTCGGAATTTAGGTTCGTCACTGGCATTAAAGGTAATAGCCGTGTCACTCCATGGGTTTATTGTTGCTACTTGGTAGACTTCGGCAAGGCTACGGAGTGTTCGTTTCCGCATATAATTTGATGCGAAAGTCTCAAAGACTGTTAATACCGTACAGGTGTTGTTGGGCTGGTTCTTTGGACCTAGAAGCTCTTTGCCACTTTTGGCCAACTGCCGTAGTATCCAACATGCTCGAAGGCTATGAGTTGGAGTGGTGCACTCTGTACTATGAATTTTGCAGGGTCCATTGAGCCATCCCTCCAGTACGGTTACGTGCCCTTTAGGGTTTTTTTGCTTTTTGGTATTTAACCCAGGTACCTGGTGATGATGCACCCTTTTATTTCGGACTAGGGTTGTGTTCGGGGCTGGATTATCCCAAAATTTGGATTTGGTTTTCCAGGCGCTCTCCATCGGACAGTACTTTCATACTATGGACGCCAAGTCGGCAAAGCGTGTAATTTCACGACGACTGATGGCATTTAGGATTCCCTTGTCCGTGAAATTATTGCAGAAAAGTGAAATTGCGTCTTCCTCGCGGTAGTCCTCTATCCTGTCCATAACCAGGAGGAATCTGGCGCAGTAATGGGGTACTGTTTTAGTGGGATCTTGCCGGATTCGGGATAGATCGCTTATGTTTGGGTGGGCAGGTGGGATTAAATTCGGAACCCCGTCCAATCTAAGACTCAAGGGCCAAAAAGTTTCCAAACTTGGAAGCTTGGGTTTTTGGATATTGTCCAATGAATCCAGCCCGCTGCCTGACATTAGGTTCAGGACTTGATCGACGTCCGTCCCTCCGCGGGAATCCAGCATGGAGGGGTCGGGAATCCAGACATAGCTAGTCCTTAATATAGAAGAAGGGTCGCCGTACTGTTCCTCCACCACAGCAACGTGGTGGGTAGCCTGGGGAGAGTTGATCTCTCTCAGATCAGTTTTAGGCCCAATCTGATCATAGTCTGTAGCGCCTCCTAGGGCGGCGATGTGATCCAAGAGCTCGTTTAAGGAGGAGAGCTCCATCGGATCTAGCTGCTCGGCAAGTTCTGAGTCAACGTGAAGATTGCTTTCGATGACCCGAGAAGTCATCGTCGGCGCAGTGGCCGAACAGGCGGTCATAAGAAAACTGCCTAGCCGGAGAGTCTGGCCGATGGTCAAAGCTCCTTTAGGAATGGTGCCATCTTTAAAGACGGGATATGGCATCCTTCCTGACGGCGACAGCACAGAGGAACTCTCAACGAAAGCACCAATGTCGGTGTCAAAACCGGCGGATCTCGGGTAGGGGGTCCCGAACTGTGCATCTAGGCAGATGGTAACAGGAGACAAGGGACACGATGTTTTTACCCAGGTTCAGGCCTTCTCGGTGGAGGTAAACCCTACTCCTGCTTGATTAATATTGATGATATGGGTAGTACAAGAGTAGATCTACCACAAGATCAAAGAGGCTAAACCCTAGAAGCTAGCCTATGGTATGATTGTTGTTCGTCCTACGGACTAAAACCCTCCGGTTTATATAGACACTAGAGAGGTCTAGGGTTACAAAGAGTCGGTTACAATGGTAGGAGATCTACATATCCGTATTGCCAAGCTTGCCTTCCACGCCGAGGAAAGTCCCATCCGGACACGGGACGAAGTCTTCAATCTTGTATCTTCATAGTCCAGGAGTCCGGCCAATAGTGATAGTTCGGCTATCCGGACACCCCCTAATCCAGGACTCCCTCAAAAGGCATGGAGCACTTTCCAAGAAAGAAAGTCAAATTACCTTATGAATCTATCATGCGAGCTACTTATGAATTGAGTGCCAAAGATGGCACTACTTAGATCTATCCTCGCTTTTATGCCTAGCCTGGGGCGTTAAAGGATAGCGCTAGTTGGGATGATGTCGGCGTTCTGGGAACAGGGGTCCCCACACTTGCCTGCCTGCGGCCTGCGGCGTGGCTCAAGTGGTGGCCAGTACGGCCCATCTTCATCAACTCAAGCTCAAGACCCTCGCGAGGGGCCAAGCCACGTGGGGCGGATGACGAAAGGCTTCTTCAAGAATGGCCTCACCAAGCAGGCTCACGAGGAGGTGGAGAGATCAAGGCAAGGGTACCTTGCGATGTGCTCGTGACGCAAGCCATGACGATCGAGACCAGGCGGGCGCCAGGTGGGCGCCGGCCTATGCAGTGTCCTTATTTCCTCTTTGGTGCAAAGGGGGCAAGCACAGGCGCTGAGTACCAAGGCATTAAGCAAAGGTTACCATTTCGGTGCAATGGGACCAAGACCAGCAGAGCGGCAGGACGTAGGTCACCGCAGAGCCCAAGACAGCGTCATCACCAGTGCCTTTGGCAGCCAAAGACCAACTTTAGTCAGGATAACTTGTACTAGATGTCCCCCTTCAAAATGGTCGTTGTTGGCGCCCTTCCGCTCAATATTTGGGAAGAGGACCAGGGCCTCTATATATAGAGATAGCCACCACCGTAGGAGGGGATTAAATTCTTCTCAAGCAAACCACCACAAGAACTCCTCTCGTGAGGCTGTTCTTCCCCTATACTGTTCATCGTCATCCCCCGAGGCAATCCACCACACTACACACTGGAGTAGGATATTACACCACAACGATGGATCGAACCAGGATAAACCTTCTGTCCCTTGTGTTGTTCATCGTTTACCTTAGATTCTCAGCAAGACGTTGGGACGTGGATCGGTAGGGGGAAGATCTTCGCGCGCACCCCAGAGTTCGAACCTTAAGGGTTTTGCCGGAACCCAATATCGGACATTTGGCGCGCTAGGTATGGGTGCGCCAGAGTTGTATCTTCCATCGACCCGCTCTTCGTCAACACCGCGCTTTGCCCTCATGGAGGACAACACGCTGCCCGCTCCGGCTACCGACGCCAGCACTGAGGCCAGGGGGCTCCGAGCCTTGGCCCCCGCCTTACGACAGGTGCAGTGGCCGAACAAGTTCAAGCCAGACATGCCGCCGCACTACGACGGCGCGGCGGATCCGCTGGCTTTCCTGCTGGTGTATGAGGAGGCCGTCCTCAAGGCCGGGGGCGACGACAGGGTCATGGCTAACTGGCTTCCCATGGCCCTCACCGGCGTCCTGCGCATGTGGCTGCTCCACCTGCCAGTGGCTTCGGTGGCATCCTGGGAGGAGCTGCGCAGCCTCTTCCTTGCCCATTATGGTGCACCGTCGCCCCTGGTCGTCGCAGCTCTCCAGGGCTGCTCGCAAGCCCCACCCTTGGGCCGCCACGTCAAGCCGTTCATCTGCCAGATCAGCGCCGCCCTCACGCGCCGCGAAGCTCCTCCGGGTTGGGTGGCACACAAGGCCGACCTGACCTTCAGCTTGGACGATCACCAAGCCAGCACCGCCTGCTCGGGTGCGCTCCTGATGCTGTGCACTCCCACCATCTGCCAGGTGACCGTCACCAGGAACCTCATCGACGGCGGTGCCGGTCTCAACGTGCTCTCAGTGGAGGCCTTTAGCCTCCTCCACGTGCCCCTGGAGCGACTCCGACCCAGCAAGTCCTTCTCGGGCGTCAGAGGCAGTTCCACCAGCTCCCTAGGGCAGATCCGCCTCCCGGTGACCTTTGGCACCCACGACAACTTTCGCATGGAGCTGGTCGACTTCGACATCGCCCCCATCGGCCTCCCGTACAACGCCATCCTCGGCTACCCTACCTTGGCCCAGTTCATGGCAACGACTCACCCGGCCTATAACCTCATGAAGATGCCCGGGAGCAGCGGCGTCCTCACCATGGCTGGAGATACAAAGGATGCTCTGCAGGCGCTCAAGCTCGCCTTCAAGGTGGCCACAGTGGCGCAGCCCGCCGGCATCGACACCCTCAAGGCCAAGGGGGTTGCGCCAACCAAGAAGAAGCAGTTGTTCACCCAAGACAAGGCGGAGACTAAGCAGGTACCAGTCAATGAGGATGGATCCTCTGGCATCACCTTCACCATAGGCGCCAATCTCTACACCGAGCAAGAGGAAGCTCTAATAACATTCTTGCGCGCGAACAAGGAGGTGTTCGCATGGGAGCCGAAACAGCTAGCAGGGGTCCCAAGGTAGGTGATTGAGCACCACCTGAACGTGTGCCCCAACGTGCGCCCCGTGAAGCAGAAAGCAAGGCGGCAGTCCAGCGAGAAGCAGGACTTCATCGTCCAGGAAACTCGCAAGCTATCGAAATGGCTGGCTAACCCTATTGTTGTGCCGAAGAAGGGAGTCATTCGCGAGGTTCGCTATCGGAATGGCTGGCCCACCCTATTGTTGTGCCGAAGAAGGGAGGAAAGGAGCGCATGTGCGTCGACTTCACCAACCTCAATAAGGCCTGCCACCAAGATCCGTTCCGCTCCCCCACATTGATCAAATTGTCGCCCCCACCGCTGAGTGTGACCTGTTATGCTTCCTAGATGCCTTCTTGGGCTATCACCAGGTCAAGATGGCGGTAGAAGATGTGGAGAAAAAGGCTTTCCTCACCCCGTGCGGGGTGTACTGCTACACCTGCATGCCGTTTGGATTGTGCAACACAGGCGCAACCTTTCAGCGGCTGATGCATATCGCCTTGGGCCGGCAGCTCGGGAGAAACGCCGAAGCTTACATCGACGACATCGTGGTGAAGTCTCGGGAGGCCAAGACCCTGATACAGGACCTGGAAGAAACCTTTGCGATCCTTCGTGAAGTGGACCTGTGGCTCAACCCGGAGAAGTGTGTGTTTGGTGTTCCTTCTAGCAAGCTTCTGGGCTCCCTCGTGTCCCACAGAGATATCGAGGCTAGCCCAGAGAAGGTCAAGGCAATCAAGGACATGTGTCCGCCGCAAACCCTTAGGGAAATGCAAAAACTCACCGGGTGAGTAACCACGCTAGGAAACTTCATATCCAAGATAGGGGAACGAGCCCTACCTTTCTTCAAGCTGATGAAGAAGAAGAGTCCGTTCGAATGGACCCAAGAGGCTGACGAAGCATTCCAAGATCTCAAGAAGTACCTGACCAGCCCTCCGGTGATGGTGGCTCCACGCCCTCAGGAGCCCTTGGTGCTTTACCTCGCTGCCACACCTTACTTCGCCAGCGCAGCTCTGGTGGCGGTTAGGGAGGAGCATCGGGTGAAGGCCGCACCTACCACAACCCCGACCGTAGCAGCTCAGGGCCAAGAAGGCCTCGCGAGGGCCACGACCTTGGTAGATGGGAATCAGCCTCAACAGGAGGTTGCCTCCGGGGCTGAGGGGACCTCACCAAGCAATTAGGAGCCGGGGGCTCAAACGCCTCAGGAGGCGCTCGACTCTCCAGAGGGTGCGGGCTCATTCGGCGCGCCCACTCTCGTTGAGAATCCCATGTATTTCGTCAGCACAGTGCTGCGGGATGCAAGGGCACGGTACCCCAAGCCCCAAAAGCTCTTGCTCGCGCTATTTGTGGCCTCTCGGAAGTTGTGGCACTACTTCCAAGGTCACCACATCAAGGTTGTCTCAGCCTACCCATTGGAGAGGGTGCTCAGGAGCCCTAACTCCGCAGGAAGGGTCGCTGAATGGAACATCGAGCTGCAAGCATTACAGTTGGAATTCCGCACGACTAGAGTCGTCAAGGGGGCCGCACTTGCAGATTTTGTGGCAGAATGGACAGTGGCGCCAGGGCTCAAAGCAGGAGAAGATCGGTCGCTTTCCCTGGGAAGCGAGGCACTAGACGACTGGGTTATGCACTTCGATGGAGCATTCTCGCGGCATGGCGCAGGGGCAGGTGCAGTGCTTATATCCCCCATTCAGGACAAGCTCTACTACGCCGTGCAGAACTGTTTCCAGCAGGGCAAAAAGGTTTCAAACAACATAGCAGAATACGAGGGACTCATAGCAGGCTTGAAGGCCGCGACTGCACTGGGGGTGAAGTGCCTCATCATCAAGGGTGACTCCCAGCTCCTCGTCAACTTCTCCAATAAAGTATATGAGCCCAAGGACGAGCACATGGAGGCATATCTTGCGGAAGTGCGCAGGATGGAGAAGTAGTTTTTGGGCTGGAGCTGTAGCATGTGCCTCGTGGCACTAGTCAGGAGGCTGATGACATCGTGAAAAGGGCATCGAGGCGGCTGCCTCAGGAGCCTGGAGTTTTCAAGGAACGACCCTTCAAGCCCTCGGCAGTGCCGTCGCTATCAAGCACAGTGCAACCTCGAGAGGAGCTCCCTCAACCGCCTGCCTGAGGGGCCCCGGCCTATGGCCCGACCACAGGAGCGCGCTTGCTCCTGGCACTGGAGCCTCGGGAAGGATGTTGGACTGCAGAGCTCAAAGATTACCAGATGCAAGGGACTCTGCCAGAGAAAGAAGAGGAAGCGGAATGCGTGGCCCGGCAGGCCGCGGCCAACTGCATCCAAGACGGAGAGCTCCACCGGAAGCGACCCAACGGTGTGTCTCTGCGTTGCATCTCTAGAGAACAGGGGGAGGAGTTGCTGGCAGACATTCATGGTGGAGACTGTGGGCACCACTCTTCATCACGGACCCTCGTCGGCAAGGCGTTTCGCAGCGGGTTTTATTGGCCTACGGCACTCAACGATGCAATCAAGCTAGTGAAGGCTTGTGAAGCCTGTCAATTCCACGCCAAGCAGATTCATCAGCCAGCTAAGGGCCTGCAGACCATTCCGCTCTCGTGGCCATTCGTAGTATGGGGGCTGGACATTTTGGGCCCATTTCCGCTGGCACCAGGGGGCTATCGCTATCTCTACGTCACCATTGACAAGTTCACCAAGTGGGCAGAGGTGGAAGCTGTCCGCACCATTCCAGCTGGTTCCGCAGTCAAGTTCATCAAGCACCTCGTGAGCCGATTTGGGGTGCCTAATCACATCATCACCGATAATGGTTCGCAGTTCACCAGCAATCTCTTCAAAACATATTGTGCTAACCTTGGAACGCAGATATGCTACGCTTCTGTGGCACACCCTCGGAGCAACGGCCAGGCTGAACGCACCAACGCCGAGGTCCTGAAAGGTCTCAAAACCAGGACTTTCAAGAAGAAGCTGGAGGCCTATGGTAGGGGCTGGTACGATGAGCTCCAGTCCGTGCTATGGTCCATCCACACTACCGCCACCAAGTCAACCGGTGAAACCCCGTTCTTCCTCATCTACGGAACTGACGCGGTCCTCCCTAACGAGGCCAGGCGTCGCTCCGCATGGGTCCTGGCGTTTGACGAGGCGCAGCAGGACGCCATGCGGGGGATAGACCTCGTGCTGGGGGAGGAACACCGTCGAGAGGCTGCGCTTCGAGCGGCAAGATACCAGCAGGCGTTGCGGCGGTACCACTGCAGTAACGTCTGCCCTAGGACTCTCGAGGTAGGTGACCTCGTGCTCAGGCGGGTGCTCTCTAGGGAAGGGCTGCACAAGCTCTCGCCCATGTGGGAGGGCCTGATCGAGGTTGTTCATGTTTCCAGGCCTGGCGCTGCGCGCTTGGAAACCCAGGAAGGGGTGCCCATTCCGAACGCGTGGAACATTCAGCACCTCCGGAGATTATACCCTTGAAGTAAGGCCCAGTGCCTATGAAGAAGGGCCCAGTGCCTGCCAAGCTCGTCACCCCAAGAAATGGCCTGGTGCCTATGAAGAAGGCCAATGCCTGTGAAGCTCGCCACCCGTGACACTCTCACGTAATAATGAGTTGGGGTTGTACATGCCCCGGAGTCTCCGGAGTGCCGCCCTTGGGCCTCAGGGGCTTCCGCCCACGCCCAGTGGCAGCACTTAGCTCCGCGCTGGTGAGCAGACATCGAAGACTAGACTAGGTGCCGGACGCGGCTTTTCATTTGCTTTCTGCAGTTGGCTTGTTCCCCCCTTGTTCGAAACTTTGTTGGAGTTGCTTTTCGTGTTGTTTGCCGTCCAAGCCGTGATTCTTTGTCTTTGCTTTTCACCTGACTCGTCCTCTCTTTCGCAAGCCTCGCGAGGGGGCTGCGTGGGCGCCCTCACGAGTGCCTTTTTGCCTAATTTTGTGAGGCTTCCTCCCTCAAGTTCACAGTGGGAGCACCCCTCCCGGTCCATGACCCACGGGCATCGTGACACAAACATAGGACTAGAGTCGAACACCCTCACAACCAAGGTTCGAAAGCTATCCTCCCGGCTGAATTTTGCAGACTTCAAGACACCCGGTGAGGCCTTAGGCAGGTACCTCGCGAGGCAAAATCGGCATCGAGCCCCTCAAGCTAAGTTGTTCCTATGCGCAAGCATGCAGCCTCGGCACCATAACACAACATGGGAATAACAGAAATAGCATAATCATTAAGGGAAATAGTCCAGCACGCCCCCTCGGGGCCCCATACTTCTCTTTTTCTGAAGCAGGAAAAGGAGATGAACAAGACAAACGCGGCGCGCCCGGCGACGGCTCATGAGGAAGGATTCGCACCGCCCTCTTGAGCTCAATCAGACTCCTCCTCACGCTTCACCGAGGCACGATGGCGGGATGACCCGCTACCACCCTCGAAGCATGCACGTCGGCGCGGTGGCTGATCACGGCCACCGCTAGAGGAGCTGCCACCGGAGGGGGAGCCACTGAAGCTTGGAGAGCCGCGAGCGCCGCCGGCAGGGGGCTCGCCTTCGTCTTTGTGGCGGCCATCGCCGAGTCCCAGCAACTGGTCGCCGTCGTCGTCTTCGGGCCAGCACCCAGCACGGCGGCCATCTCTGAACACCCTCACGTAGAAGGTCGCATCACCATCAAACTTGAAGTGCACAGTGCACTGCCGGCCTAGGCCACGGGCGCGGGCAAACGTCTGCCAGCCGCAGGCCAAGGCCATGTTCCCGGTGACGGAGATCTCCAATGAGACCCAGGAAGCCCTGCTGCAGCAGCCGTCCACTTGGAGCCAGAGGCCACCAGGAGCGCTAGCTGGGAGTTCGCTGGGGAAGAAGCGGGGAAGCTAGAGCCAGCTACCGGTCGGGTCCACCGACCACACGACGAACTCCGGCAGGACTTCGCCCGAGTGGAAGCGCGGCCTGGGAGGCCGCGCGGCCACAACGCGCCTTCCCTCACCCACCGGGCGGCCATCACCGTGCGAGGGATCACCGCCACGACCACGAGGAGCCACCGCAGGGGTCACGGGGTGCTTGTGGGGGCGACCTCGACCACGCTTGGGCGAAGGTGACTCAGGCCCTTCCCGACGAGCCTTTCCCTTCTCCGCGGCCGAGAACCTCTTCGGCGGTGCCATAAGACACGATGGGTGGCCGGAGCAAGCAAGCGGAAGAAGGGAGATGTGCAGCGGGGGCTTGCGCCCTCCCACATTTATAACCCGAGGGAGGCCAACCGCCGGCCTCCGCGATCGCAGGTAATCATGACTCCTTTTGTATGCAGCAGGGACTCGTCAAATCGGGCAGTTGCCGAGGCAACATGGGGAAGCGGAGAGGCCCACGTCCAATCAATCGCCACGCGGCGACCAAGGCCGCAGGCTGTTGGGGCCCGCGACGCTCCGCACTTGCCCCTTCGCTTCTCTGCTAAGCCAAGTCCAAGCGCGCCTTGGGCCCAGGGGCTACTGTCAGCGTTCTGGGAACGGGGGTCCCCAGACTTGCCTACCTGTGGCCTGCGGCGTGGCTCAAGTGGTGGCCCAGTACGATCCATCTTCATCAACTCAAGCTCAAGACCCTCGCGAGGGGCCAAGCCTCGCAGGGCGGACGATGAAAGGCTTCTTCAGGAATGGCCTCACCAGGTAGGCTCGCGAGGAGGCGAAGAGATCAAGGCAAGGGTACCTCGCGAGGTGCTCGTGACACAAGCCATGACGATCAAGACCAAGCGGGTGCCAGGTGGGCGCCGGCCTGTGCAGTGTCCTTGTTACCTCTTTGGAGCAAAGGGGGCAAGTGCAGGTGCTGAGTATCGAGGCATCATGCAAAGGTTACCATTTCGGTGCAACGAGACCAAGACCAGCAGAGCGGCAGGATGGAGGTCACCGCGGAGCCCAAGACGGTGTCATCGCCAGTGCCTTTGGCAGCTGAAGACCAACTTTAGTCAGGATAACTTGTACTAGATGTTCCCCTTCAAAATGGCCGTTGTTGGCGCCCTTCCCGCTCAATATTTGGGAAGAGGAACAGGGCCTCTATATATAGAGATAGACACTACCGTAGGAGGGGATCGAATCCTTCTCAAGCAAACCACCACCATAAGAACTCCTCTCGCAAGGCTGTTCTTCCCCTGTACTATTCATCATCAGCCCCCGAGGCAATCCACCACACCACACACTTGAGTAGGGTATTACACCACAACGGTGGACCAAACCAGTATAAACCTTGTGTCCCTTGCGTTGTTCATCGTTTAGCTTAGATTCTCAGCGAGACGTTGGGACGTGGATTGGTAGGGGGAAGATCTTCGCGCGCACCCCAGAGTTCGAACCTTAAGAGTTTTGCCGGAACCCGATAACCGACAGAGGCAACCCAATTTTATTTTTGTTTTTAGTTTTTACTTCTGTTTAGTAATAATTTTTTCATCTACCTTCTGTTTAGATGTGTTTTCATGTTTTAATTACTGTTTGTGCCAAGCAGAACCTATAGGATAACCTACGGTGATAGTTAATTTGATTCGGCTGAAAAACAGAAAGTTTGCACGCACGAAAATAATTTTAGTAATTCACAGAAATGTGATTTTGCGTTGATTCTTTTTGCTGTAGATCAATAGATAAATTTCCCAGGACTTCCTATTTTTGTACGAGTTTTAGAGTTCCAAAAGTATTCAGGAGATACAGATTGCTGCAGACTATTTTTTTTTGACAGATTCTGCTTTTCGTGTGTTGTTTGCTTATTTTGATGCATCTATGGCTAGTATTAAGTGGTATGAACCATAGAGAACTTGGAATACAGTAGGTTTAACACCAATATAAATAAATAATGAGTTCATTACAGTACCTTATGTGGTGGGTTTTCTTTCTTGCACTATCGGAGCTTATGAGATTTCCTGTTGAGTTTTGTGCTGTGAAGTTTTCAAGTTTTGGGTAAAGATTTGATGGATTATGGAATAAGGAGTGGCAAGAGCCTAAGCTTGGGGATGCCCATGGTACCCAAAGATTTTCAAGGATAACCAAAAGCCTAAGCTTGGGGATGCCCCGGAAGGCATCCCCTCTTTCATCTTTGTTCATCGGTAACTTTACTTGGAGCTATATTTTTATTCGCCACATGATATGTGTTTTGTTTGGAGCGTCTTGTATGATATTAGTCTTTGTTTTTTGTTTACCACAATCATCCTTGATGTACACACCTTTTGGGAGAAACCCACTTGATTGGAATTTGTTAGAATACTCTATGTGCTTCACTTATATCTTTTGAGCTAGATAAATTTTGCTCTAGTGCTTCACTTATATCTTTTAGAGCACGGCTGTGGCTTTATTTTGAAGAAATTGTTAATCTCTCATGCTTCACTTATATTATTTTGAGAGTCTTTTAGAACAGCATGGTATTTGCTATGGTTATACAATTGGTCCTAGAATGATGGGCATCCAAGTTGGGTATAATAAAAACTATCATAGGAAGTGAATTGGATGCTATGATCAATTTGATACTTGATAATTGTTTTGAGATATGGAGGCAGTGATATTAGAGTCATGCTAGTTGGGTGATTATGAATTTAAAGAATGCTTGTGTTGAAGTTGGCAAGTCCCATAGCACGCACGTATGGTAAAAGTTGCGTAACAAATTTGAAACATGAGGTGTTCTTAGATTGTCATCCTTATGAGTGGCGGTCGGGGAAGAGCGATGGTATTTTCCTACCAATCTATCCCCCTATGAGCATGCGCGTAGTGCTTGGTTTTTGATGACTTTTAGATGTTTGCAATAAGTATATGAGTTCTTTTGACTAATGTTGAGTCCATGGATTATACGCACTCTCACTCTTCCATCATTGTTAGTCTCTTCGGTACAGTGCATTGCCCTTTCTCACCTTGAGAGTTGGTGCAAACTTCGCCGGTGCATCCAAACCCCGTGATACGATACGCTCTATCACACATAAACCTCCTTATATCTTCCTCAAAACAGCCACCATACCTACCTATTATGGCATTTCCATAGCCACTCCGAGATATATTGCCATGCAACTTTCCACCGTTCCGTTCATCATCATGACACACATCATCATTGTCATATTGCCTTGCATGATCATGTAGTTGACATCGTATTTGTGGCAAAGCCACCATGCATAATTTTTCATACATGTCACTCTTGATTCATTGCCCATCCCAGTACACCGCCGGAGGCATTCATATAGAGTAATACCTTGTTCTAGTATTGAGTTGTAATTCATGAGTTGTAAATAAATAGAAGTGCGATGATCATCATTATTAGAGCATTGCCCCCCCCCCCCCCAAAAAGAAAGGCCAAATAAAAAAGGCCCTAAAACTAAAAAATAAAAAAGGGGGCAATGTTACTATCCTTTTCCACACTTGTGCTTCAAAGTAGCACCATGTTCTTCATATAGAAAGTCTTTCATGTTGTCATTTTCATATACTAGTCAGAATTTTTCATTACAGAATTTGGCTTGTATATTCCTACGATGGGTTTCCTCAAATTGCCCTAGGTCTTCGTGAGCAAGCAAGTTGGATGCACACCAACTAGTTTCTTTTGTTGAGCTTTCATATATTTATAGCTCTAGTGCATCCGTTGCATGGCAATCCCTACTCCTCATGTTGACATCAATTGATAGGCATCTCCACAGCCCATTGATTATCCTCTTCAATGTGAGACTTTCTCCTTTTTTGTCTTCTCCACGCAACCTCCATCATCATATTCTATGCCACCCATAGTGCTATATCCATGGCTCACACTCGTGTATTGCTTGAAAGTTGAAAAAAGTTTGAGATTATTTAAGTACAAAACAATTGCTTGGCTTGTCATCGGGGGTGTGCAAGATGGGAGCATTTTTTGACAAAAATGAAGCATGGCCTAACTATATGATTTCGTAGAGATGAACTTTCTTTAGCCATGTTATTTTGAGAAGACATGATTGCTTTGATTAGTATGCTTGAAGTATTACTATTTCTTATGTCAATATGAACTTTTATTTTGAATCAATTGGATCTGAACATTCATGCCACAATAAAGTAAATTACATTGAGAATTATGCTTGGTAGCATTCCACATCAAAAATTCTGTTTTTATGATTTACCTACTCGGGGACGAGCAGGAATTAACCTTGGGGATGCTTGATACGTCTCCAACGTATCTATAATTTTTGATTGTTCCATGCTATTATATTACCCGTTTTGGATGTTTATGGGCTTCTTCCTCCTATATATACCCATGTACCCCGAAAACATCAGAAGCAACCACGAAAAACTATTTCCACCGCCGTAACCTTCTGTATCCGCGGGATCCCATCTTGTAGCCTTCGCCAGCGCTCCGCCTGAGGGGGAATCGATCACAGAGGGCCTCTACATCATCTCCAAGGCCCTTCCGATGAGTTGTGAGTAGTTTACCATAGACCTTCAGGTCCATAGTTATGAGTTAGATGGCTTCTTCTCTCTCTTTGAATCTCAATACAAAGTTCTCCTTGATCTTCTTGGAGATCTATTCGATGTAACTCTTTTTGCGGTCTTTTTGTCGAGATCCGATGAATTGTGGGTTTATGATCAAGTTTATCTATGAGAAATATTTGAATCTCCTCTGAATTCTTTCATGTATGATTAAGTTATCTTTGCAAGTCTCTTCGAATTATCTGTTTGGTTTGGCCTACAAGATTGATCTTTCTTGCAACGGGAGAAGTGCTTAGCTTTGGGTTCAATCTTGCAGTGTCCTTTCCCAGTGACAGCGGGGGCAGCATGGCACGTATTGTATTGTTGCCATGGAGGATAAAAAGATGGGGTTTATATCATATTGCATGTGTTTATCCCTCTACATCATGTCATATTTCTTAATGTGTTACTTTGTTCTTTATGAACTTAATACTCTAGATGCATGCTGGATAGCGGTCGTTGAGTGGAGTAATAGTAGTAGATGCAGGCAGGAGTCGGTCTACTTGTCACGGACATGATGCCTATATAAATGATCATGCCTAGATAATCTCATAATTATTCGCTTTTCTATCAATTGCTCGGCAGTAATTTGTTCACCCACCGTAATACTTATGCTATCTTGAGAGAAGCCACTAGTGAAACCTATGGCCCCCGGGTCTATCTCTTATCATATAAGCTTTCAATATACTTTTATTTGCATCTTTATTTTTCCAATCTATATCATAAAATACCAAAAATATATTTATCTTATCATATTATCTCTATCAGATCTCACTTTCGCAAGTGGTCGTGAAGGTATTGACAACCCCTTTATTGCGTTGGTTGCGAGTTCTTGTTTGTTTGTGTAGGTGCGTGAGACTTTTGAGGAGTCTCGTACTGGATTGATACCTTGGTTCTCAAAAACCGAGGGAAATACTTACGCTACTATTGCTGCATCACCCTTTCCTCTTCAAGGAAAAAACTAACGCCAGCTCAAGACGTAGCAGAGGGTAGGACAAAATATTTCATGCAAGTTCTTTTCCATAAGCACGTATGACTATATTCGGAATACATATGTCACATCCCTAGTTCTATTAATGCCTAGTGCTAGCATCTGGTGTTGCATCATGTTTAAATTTCAGTTAAACTTGAAATGGGGACTGATAAACCCTAGCAGCAAATGAAATACAACTAGGGTCAAATTAAATCTTTTCCATCTACCCAAAATGGCCTTTAGAAAAGTTCATCAATTTTGGAATGGGTGAAAACTTCTTCCAAAAATGATGCACACATTTCTAGGACATTTCTGGATTTTGGAGTTAATTCATACGTATTTGAATTTGGACAACTAAATGCTATATAATATTTTAAATGTCCAAATAATTCTGAACTTAAGTGAGGGCTGTTGGAAATATCCCAAACAGAGCCCACAATTATTTTCAGGGTTTTTTAAAATGCCTTAGCATTTTAATTAAGTCAAAAGAATTGCAGAAAAATAGAAAACAGAAACTAAATTAGAAGAGAGAGAGAGAGAGAGAGAGAAGTTACCTGGCCACCTACCTGTCGCGGCCCAGCTGGCCAGCCCATCTGGCGGCCCAGCCCACTGGCCTCCTCCCTGTCATCTTCCTCCCCTGCCAGGAGGACGAAGGCGCATGCTCGCCGCGAGCATCCACGCGCGAGGCCACCTCCTGCCTGTGTGCTCGCTGCTGGAGACGGCCCCGAGCACCACGACACCTCCTGCATCTTCCCCCCCACTCTCTGGTTCCTCCCTCTCCCCCCAGCGCCCGCGCCCGCAGCCACCCGAGCGAGCCCGTCGCCGCCATTCACTGCCACCGTGGCCACCATCCACCCCTCGCCTCGCCGATGCTCCAGAAGAACCGCAGCGCCCTCCTCGTCCACTCCGCAGAGCCACGCGTCGTCGGACGCCTCCGAACGCCGCCACGGCCTCGTCTTCAACCTCCTGACGGCGAGATCGACTTCGCCGCCCCGCCAACTCCAACCCTTCCCCGAGCCCGTTTCGACGCCCTCTGCACTTGACGTGAGCACCTCTTCCTTCCCCCTCTTCTCTCGTGCTCGCGCTCGTTCCCTAGCTCCATTTTCCACCACGACCGAGAGCATCTCGCCGCCGGCCATGGCGTAGCCATGGCCACAGCCGCGCAAGCTCACAACAGAGAGTGTCACCGTGCTCAGGGAACCCCCAGGAGCACGTAGCACACACCAGCGCCTCCCCTAGTGCCCTGCATCGCCTAACCTGCCGTTGGCCGAACTCCGGCCGCCGCCGCGAGCTTGCTTCCAACGAGCTCGGTCCACCCCAGCTGCTCCCACTCGCCCCGTTTGATGCGCCACTCCTCCAGCTCCCCGTAGAGCCAAACCCCTTCGCAAACCACCGTCTGTAGCACCGTCCCGAGCAACTCCATCGCCCCGCCGTCGCCGTGGTCGCCGGCGTCACCTGCTGACGTGGCGCTGGTTAGTTAGCACTAATGACCCTACTAAACACCCTTAGGGCCACTGCCATGTGGGCCCCTGTGCCAGTTAGGTTAGTTTACTTTTCTGTTTAAGGTTAGTTTAAAACCCAACGGGACCCACACGCCAGCATTGACCCTGCTGACGTGTTCGTTGACCAGACCCACCTGTCAGCGGCACTAACCATCCCTGTGTCACTGATGTGTGGACCCCACACGTCAGGTTTGACCTGGACTGGTTCTGTTGACCTGCCGAGGTCAGCATGACGCAATGCTGACGCAGTAATTGTTTTTTGGATTTAAAATAATCTAGGATAATTCAGAAAATTTCCTAAACTTCTAAAAATCATAGAAAATCAACCGTAGCTCAGAATGAAAAGTTTTATATATGCAAAATTATCAGAAAAATCCAATCTATCCATATGTACCATTTTCATGCATGTTAGAACAACTTATAGCTTCTGTTTAGCACCAATCATATAAATGGCATTTAAATGTCAACATATGGAGTTTGAATTTGAATCTTGAATTGAAACTAACTTCATTTAACCTGCTGCTAGTTGCATTAGCTCAAACCACATCATATTGCCATGTCATGATCATGCATCATATTGTGCATTGCATTGATTGTGTTTCCTTCTGTGTTGCCGGTATTTGTCCCCTCTCGATAGACGTGATACCGATGATGAGATCGATGACACCGATGAAGAGCTATACTATCTTCAGAAGTGCCAGGCAAGCAAAAACCCCTTGTTCATTCCGATACAATCCTACTCTCTCGCTCCTGCTCTCTTTTACTACATTAGGACAACAACGATTCATCTGTTACTTGCTGCGGTAGCTGAACCCCTTTATCCTCTGCATGACCTGTCATTGCCACAGTAAATAGATGAAACCCACTAGCATGAGTAGGAGTTGTTTGAGCCCTGTTGTGCCTACTCATTCATGCTTGTTTGTCGTGCCTGCTACTGCTTAGAGTTGAGTCAGGTATGATTCATCAGGGCTGAATTGGAGGTGTGTGAACGTGTCCTACTGTTGAGAGCTAAGTCTGTGAACATGATTTGGTAAAGGTATCGGTGAGAGGCCATGTAGGAGTACATGGTGGGTTGTCTCATTGAAGCCGTCCTTAGGAACTGAGTTCTGTGTTTGTGATCCATGAAACAGCTACTACCATGCATTGGGCCCTGAAATATGACCCCGCTCGACTTCTTAATCACCCTTGTTCTTTTTCTAGGAGTTGCAAGTAGTTTCTGGTGTTTGTAGTATGTTGGAGGCCGTGCGCAGCGCTGACCGAAGGGGTGGGCTGTGATGCGGTAGGCATGTGACACGGTGTACCGGGCACTCGTTTGGTGTCTCGGGAACCATGCACACATCGTTCGTTGCCGTATGTGGAAACTTCGGCCGGACTTCCTACGGATGGAACCTGAATAGGCGATAAACCAGGACTAGAGTCTTGAGTGTTTAGGTAGGTCGTGGTCTACACCCACGTCGGCTTTCGCTTGAAGTCTGCCGAGCACATGTCGTGTGCAGACGCTAAGTGGTGGAAACATGTATGAAGAAGTACACCCCTGCAGGGTTAACATCATCTATTCGAATAGCCGTGTCCGCGGTAAAGGACTTCTGGGTTGCCTACAACAGTTCATAGACAAGTGAAAGTGGATACTCTAAAATGCGCAAGATAAGCGTGAGTGCTATGGATGGCATTCTCGTAGGGAGACGGGAGCGGATCCATAGTGGTGTATTGATATGGTGAATATGTGGACTCGTGTGCGCCACCTCAAAAGAGTTACTTGCAGTCGTAGTTCAGGATAGCCACCGAGTCAAAGCTGGCTTGCTGCAGTTAAACTCCACCACCCCCTTTGTTGATAATGATACATATGTAGTTAGTTCTGATGTAAGTCTTGCTGGGTACATTTGTACTCACGTTTGCCTATTTTATGTTTTGTAGAGAGACTTCGGACTCGTTAGTAGTTTCGCGTGGACTTCGACGTTTAGCTTGTTACCTCAGCTACGATCTTGTGCTCTCGGCAGGATCTGGTAGATAGTCAGGCTTCTCAGACTTTTTCATTTGTAGATGTCTGTACTCAGACATGATAAGCTTCCGCATGTGCTTGATATGTATGCTTTGAATGCTGGGTCGAGAGACCCATGTTTGTAATATCTCGCTGCTCGGAGCCTATTGAATAAAATACTTGAGTCGTAGTGTCATGTTGTGATGCCATGTTGTATTTGCACATATCGAGCATATTGTGTGTATGTTATTGAAATGCTTGGTATGTGTGGGATCTGACTATCTAGTTGTTTATCCCTAGTAGCCTCTCTTACCGGGAAATGTCTCCTAGTGCTTGCACTGAGCCATGGTAGCTTGCTACTGCTCCGGAACACTTGGGCTGGCCGGCATGTGTCCTTCTTCGTTCCTGTGTCTGTCCCTTCGGGGAAATGTCACGCGATGAATACCGGAGTCCTGTTAGCCCGCGACAGCCCGGTTCACCGGAGTCCTGTTAGCCCAGTGCTACAGCCTGGATTCACTCGCTGATGACCGACACGTTCGATGTTGGGTCATGGATGCCTGTCCTTGTAAGTTTGTGCCACTTTGGGTTTACGACTAGCCATGTCAGCCCGGGCTCCTTATCATATGGATGCTAGCGACACTATCATATACGTGTGCCAAAAGGCGCAAACGGTCCCGGGCAAAGGTAAGGCAACACCCGTGGGAATACCGTGCGTGAGGCCGCAAAGTGATATGAGGTGTTACATGCTAGATCGATGTGGCATTGAGTCGGGGTCCTGACAGCTTTGGTATCAGAGCCTGATTGCATGTAGGATTACCAAGCCATACTGGTCGAAGTTGAGTCTAGAAATGCTTTAGTTATATGTAGGGGAATTTATTGTGGAAGGGAAAGTAAGGCTCTTTTTACTCCTTATACCTCATGGCCTTCTGATCTGAGTCATCCTGTTCTCTTCTACGGGGTTTAGGAACTAGGCTTCTCATCTATCTACTAGGATGACGAGTTGCTATATTAGAGACTTATAGGATTTATAGTTTCAAGCCTCAATTCAGTTTCTACTACTTTTAGTATGTTCTTAGTTGAACCAGAACCTTGATATGATGTTGTTAAGTGACTATGCAAATCCTTGTGAATGTCTCAAATCTTTCCTAAGCATTTACAGCCGTTATGCTGTCCGAGTCATCCCAGGTTTCTAAATAGTCTGATGCATTTGCAAATCCTTTCTTTCCGTTCCTGATGTCCTTTATGGTCAGAATAAGCACACTAACCGGTGCGTTGAGGTAATTTATTGCCTTGACATATATGTTGGAGCTATTATTATGACCCTAGGTGTTTTAGGGAGTCACCTAGTAATCTAGCAATGTTTTGTGTTCCCAGTGTGAAGATTCTGGCCATTATTCTCGAAAAGCATCCCGTGATGCCACTTAGTAGTAGGTATTCTATTCCTGGGTTTTGAAGCCCAAGATTAACCTTATCTCATGTTGATAGTGTTTTCTAGTTCCTTTAGGAAATTAGTAACCTTTGCATTAGTCCTCGAGGTCCGTGGTATTTCCTTCTTCCAAATACTATGAACCACCTATGGCAGATGATTGTTGGATCAAAAGATCACAACAGGAGTGCTCTCGATGGGCTCTCCATTCTATATTGCGACTCTGCCAGTTCTACCTTTCTGCATGGGTTATCTGGAAGAAACCTGTTGAACTTGGTTCGACATATTAATCTATGCATCCACAACTCAAAAACATATATGTCCCCTTGAGTTGTCCCTCTTCATTTGTATTCCGACCATCGTCTATCAATTGATAGACAGGAGTAATTGTGCAACCGTGTTCATCGATGCCTATTATTCTTGTGGTCCGTCAAGCCATTCTATTCGGAATGACTAGGAGAAACAAATTCCAGTACCTCATCCATATCCAGGATTGGGTCAAAGCAGTTGTACTCCGCAGATCAAAATACAATCAAACTTTTGATCTGTTCTACTCTGAAGTGTTACCCTCTTTACGTCAGGATCGTCATGAGAATTGCACTATCTCTTATGAATCCTTGATGCAGTGATACTTCTTGCCATCATTGTTCATTTCTCGGTTCCCGTGTTGTTGCAACCGGAATGCCGACAGGTGAACTATGATGTGTGAAATCAATACTCCTGGCAACTTTGTTGCTTGGTAGTTAAAGGACAATAACCTCATTCTTAGCGTGTTGGTTATTGAATCATCACCCTAAGGATGATCGTGCTACCTAGTCCTTAGTTCCGGTGCACTCTCCGATCAATGAGTAGGATAGTGCCAATCCTTGCTTATTTGATCATATTGTGTTGCCTGAAAAGCAAGATTGTTCTTGAGCTTAGTAACATATCAGTGGTTCGTGATTTTTCGAATATCTTCTCGAAAGTATCACCAGGTGGTCACCCGACTGTTATGTTGAGCTCGTGATCAAGTTGGTTTCATATAAACCACCCCTTCTCCAAGAATCTGTGTTGCATACCCCTGAGCTGTTTGGTCAAGCTAAACAACAACTTGGAGAGTTGGAAGATGGAAGCTTGTCCGATTTAGTTCATCTTAAAGGATATCTTGTATGTGTGTTGAAGAAAGATGATATCTCCATCGATTGGTCCTCGTGATCAGTTGTTGGATCTATTGCGTTGTCAAAACTTTGACTTGAGTATGGGCTATTGTCAAGTCATATCAGAACCAATGATGTGCGTAATGTTGTCTTACTCGTGGTTGATCCCTCGGGCATACACCATTATATCCTTTGGTCTGACCAATGCTATCACCGTGTTCACCTAATTATGGAATTCCATTTATATGGAAACCAAGATGAACTGTTGTTGAGCCCATCGAGAACATCCTTATCTTCTCCATAATCTTATTGAACATTAAGCTAGTATTGGAAACTTTTGAAAGCATTTCTTCATGCTAGCTCATGAAGCAAATGTTCGGATGAAAGAAGTGACTCTCTCTAACTCATGTGCATTTGATGCAAGTTGCCGCCTTGGGTTCGAGAAAGTTAGTCTTGCTTCCTCTAGAATCGTCCCAAGTTAGTCACGCATGTGCGAAGTACTCTATGGTTTGATAGGTTGGCCGCCTCCACTCTATATGTGTTCCTAGCACACCAAGCCACTAATTGACTTGTTCAAGGAGAATAAGCTCCTTCTTAAGAGTATACCTTATGCAATGACTTTGATATCCTCGATGATGGTTCCTCACCTGAACTTGTTACTGTTTATTATAAGACTACTACGTGGTCATGCTTGTCTGAGACATCGTGTTCACATAGGTGTAGCAGAACCAGCTCATGTTTTGGAGCTTACTACCGTAGTTCATTCCCCGAGAATCTCGCAACATCATCTCGTCGATTTGTGTTGCAAACTTTCATTTTACTTTCTAGACTCGATGAGTCTAGATTATTCTGACACCAACCAGATCTGAATCTCAGGCAGATATGATGGTTGGAACGTTTCCCAAGAATTATATTATTGGTCTCTTTGTAACCCGGTAAAGTGGATGTCGTGGCCAACACACCCAGCCGGAAGACATGTTATTGTAATATCTTGATTGAAGAAGTTGGCCACCTCTCCATAAGGACTTCGTAGGAATTATTCCCTAGTTGTGTGCCTTATGATTTTTGTGCTTCCGAAGTCCGACCTTTACTTGATGTTCTAGATATCAAACCATATCTATGAATGGGATACGCTAGTACATCAAGGAGAACATTAGAAGCAGAGTGCTAAATGTCTCTCGGTCAATCATCCAGATTTTGTCCCCTTGGTCTCGCTAAGGTGAAATCTGAGAAAGTGTTATCTTCCTTTGCATCTGCATCGTCCATCACTATTCATCATGGTAGTATGTTGTGTTGTCAGCACCCTTGACACGGATGTTGATAAAACCTTGATGAATAAGGAAATGCTCAAGTTCTTGAAAGCATGCTCAAGCACTAGGTGCTATCATAGTTCTAACTGGGATTGTTCTCAGTTTCCCCGGTTATGCTACAACCTTTCGAATAGTGGACTCACCCTCTACTGATGCGGTTCCTCCCCAGTTACTAGAATCATTCCCAGCATTTGCACCTTGTTCCTAGCCTGCGCCACCATTGTGCTATCCTACTATGGACTACCTTTCTCAATAATTACTGATCGGGATCATCCTCAAAGTGGTCCTACCATGGGTTCCATCTATTTCCGATGATAAGCAAAATCATCCATTGCTTTGTCTTCAACAAGGTAATCGACATCGTCAATTCTGGTCCGAGTATGTCATCCTTTTGGACTCTTTCAAACGATCGCTCGAGAATTGCCCTAGGCTGGTTTAGAGAGCCTCAATGATCTCTATTTCAAAGGTAATTCTTTTTGCCACTTAGGGTAATAATCTACGAATCACCCTCCTCCAAGATGTCTCGTTATGGTATCATGGCAACTCAACTCCTCGCTATGTTGACAACCGTTCACCACCCTCTTAAGTGTGGAATTGTTGTCTACCTAGTGAACCCTAGCTATCTGTTCCATTCCATCCCTCTAGATGTGTGCTTCGTGTCTCAGCTCAAGAGATGTTTTTATGACTCACCTCGTGAGCTGATCCTAATTGTTTGATCTTCGAGAAGATCGAACCTTCTAGAGTTTTCCCTTTCTACTCGTTGTCATGTTGGATGTAGTTCTCAAGGCAAGACGTCGAGATCAAGGCAATGCAATGAATCAACATCCTCGAGAAAGACATCTGGATCGTGAAGATCGTGTTAGCTTGTATCCCTCTGCCTTCTTACCTCACGTCTTGAATCTCGGGACGAGATCCTTGTTTAGTGGGGGTGAGTTGTCACATCCCTAATTTTATTAATGCCTAGTGCTAGCATCTGGTGTTGCATCATGTTTAAATTTCAGTTAAACTTGAAATGGGGACTGATAAACCCTAGCAGCAAATGAAATACAACTAGGGTCAAATTAAATCTTTTCCATCTACCCAAAATGGCCTTTAGAAAAGTTCATCAATTTTGGAATGGGTGAAAACTTCTTCCAAAAATGATGCACACATTTCTAGGACATTTCTGGATTTTGGAGTTAATTCATACGTATTTGAATTTGGACAACTAAATGCTATATAATATTTTAAATGTCCAAATAATTATGAACTTAAGTGAGGGCTGTTGGAAATATCCCAAACAGAGCCCACAATTATTTTCAGGGTTTTTGAAAATGCCTTAGCATTTTAATTAAGTCAAAAGAATTGCAGAAAAATAGAAAACAGAAACTAAATTAGAAGAGAGAGAGAGAGAGAGAGAGAGAGAGAGAGAGAAGTTACCTGGCCACCTACCTGTCGTGGCCCAGCTGGCCAGCCCATCTGGCGGCCCAGCCGACTGGCCTCCTCCCTGTCATCTTCCTCCCCTGCCAGGAGGACGAAGGCGCATGCTCACCCCGCGCGTCCACGCGCGAGGCCACCTCCTGCATGTGTGCTCGCTGCTGGAGATGGCCCCGAGCGCCACGACACCACCTGCACCTTTCCCCCCTCTTTGGTTCCTCCCTCTCCCCCTAGCGCCCGTGCCCGCAGCTACCTGAGCGAGCCCGTCGCCGCCGTTCACTGCCACCGTGGCCACCATCCACCCCTCGCCTCGCCGATGCTTCCAGAAGAACCGCAGCGCCGTCCTCGTCCACTCCGCAGAGCCACGTGTCATCAGACGCCTCCGAACGCCGCCACGGCCTCGTCTTCAACCTCCCGACGGCGAGATCGACTTCGCCGCCCCGCCAACTCCAACCCTTCCTCGAGCCCGTTTCGACGCCCTCTACACTTGACGTGAGCCCCTCTTCCTTCCCCCTCTTCTCTTGTGCTCCCGCTCGTTCCCTAGCTCCATTTTCCACCACGACCAGGAGCATCTCGCCGCCGGCCATGGCGTAGCCGTGGCCATAGCCGCGCAAGCTCACAACAGAGAGCGTCACCATGCTCAGGGAACCCCCAGGAGCACGTAGCACACACCAGCGCCTCCCCTAGTGCCCTGCATCGCCTAACCTGCCGTTGGCCGAACTCCGGCCGCCGCCGCGAGATTGCTTCCGACCAGCTCGGTCCACCCCAGCTGCTCCCGCTCGCCCCATTAGATGTGCCACTCTTCCAGCTCCCCGTAGAGCCAAACCCCTTCGCAAACCACCGCCTGTAGCACCGTCCCGAGCAACTCCGGCGCCCCGCCGTCGCCGTGGTCGCCGGCGTCACCTGCTGACGTGGCGCTGGTTAGTTAGCACTAATGACCCTACTAAACAACCTTAGGGCCACTGCCATGTGGGCCCCTGTGCCAATTAGGTTAGTGTACTTTTCTGTTTAAGGTTAGTTTAAAACCCAGCGGGACCCACACGCCAGCGTTGACCCTGCTGACGTGTTCGTTGACCAGACCCACCTGTCAGCGGCACTAACCAGCCCTGTGTCACTCACGTGTGGACCCCACATGTCAGGTTTGACCTGGACCGGTTCTGTTGACCTGCTGAGGTCAGCATGACGCAATGTTGATGCGGTAATTGTTTTCTGGATTTAAAATAATCCAGGATAATTCAAAAAATTTCCTAAACTTCTAAAAATCATAGAAAATCAACCGTAGCTCAGAATGAAAAGTTTTATATATGCAAAATTATCAGAAAAATCCAATCTATCCATCTATACCATTTTCATGCATGTTAGAACAACTTATAGCTTCTGTTTAGCACCAATCATATAAATGGCATTTAAATGTCAACATATGGAGTTTGCATTTGAATCTTGAATTCAAACCAACTTCATTTAACCTGCTGCTAGTTGCATTAGCTCAAACCACAGCATATTGCCATGTCATGATCATGCATCATATTGTGCATTGCATTGATTGTGTTTCCTTCTGTGTTGCCGGTATTTGTCCCCTCTCGATAGACGTGATACCGACGATGAGATCGATGACACTGATGAAGAGCTATACTATCTTCAGAAGTGCCAGGCAAGCAAAACCCCCTTGTTCATTCCGATACAATCCTACTCTCTCGCTCTGCTCTCTTTTACTACATTAGGACAACAAACGATTCATCTGTTACTTGCTGCGGTAGCTGAACCCCTTTATCCTCTGCATGACCTGTCATTGCCACAGTAAATAGATGAAACCTACTAGCATGAGTAGGAGTTGTTTGAGCCCTATTGTGCCTACTCATTCATGCTTGTTTGTCATGCCTGCAACTGCTTAGAGTTGAGTCAGGTCTGATTCATCAGGGATGAATCGGAGGTGTGTGAACGTGTCCTACTGTTGAGAGCTAAGTGTGTGAACATGATTTGGTAAAGGTATCGGTGAGAGGCCATGTAGGAGTACATGGTGGGTTGTCTCATTGAAGCCGTCCTTAGGAACTGAGTTCTGTGTTTGTGATCCATGAAACAGCTTACTACCATGCATTGGGCCCTGAAATATGACCCCGCTCGACTTCTTAATCACCCTTGTCCTCTGTCAGGAGTTGCAAGTAGTTTCTGGTGTTTGTAGTATGCTGGAGGCCGTGCGCAGCGCTGACCGGAGGGGTGGGCTGTGATGCGGTACGCACGTGGCACGGTGTACCGGGCGCCCGGTTGGTGTCTCGGGAACCCTGCACACATTGTTCGGGGCCGTATGTGGAAACTTCGGCCGGGACTCCCTGCGGATGGAACCTGAATAGGCGATAAACCTGGACTAGAGACTTGAGTGTTTAGGTAGGTCGTGGTCTACACCCACGTCGACTTTCGCTTGAAGTCTGCCGAGCACATGTCGTGTGCAGACGCTAAGTGGTGGAAACATGTATGAAGAAGTACCCCCCTGTAGGGTTAACATCATCTATTCGAATAGCCGTGTCCGCGGTAAAGGAATTCTGGGTGCCTTATAACAGTTCATAGACAAGTGAAAGTGGATACTCTAAATGCGCAAGATAAGCGTGAGTGCTATGGGTGGCATTCTCGTAGGGAGACGGGAGTGGATCCATAGTGGTGTATTGATATGGTGAATATGTGGACTCGTGTGCGCCACCTCAAAAGAGTTACTTGTAGTCGTAGTTCAGGATAGCCACCGAGTCAAAGCTGGCTTGCTGCAGTTAAACTCCACCACCCCTTTGTTGATAATGATACATATGTAGTTAGTTCTGATGTAAGTCTTGCTGGGTACATTTGTACTCACGTTTGCCTATTTTATGTTTTGCAGAGAGACTTCGGTCTCGTTAGTAGTTTCGCATGGACTTCGATGTTTAGCTTGTTACCTCAGCTACGATCTTGTGCCCCTCGGCAGGATCTGGTAGATAGTCAGGCTTCTCAGCCTTTTTCATTTGTAGATGTCTGTACTCAGACATGATAAGCTTCCGCATGTGCTTGATCTGTATGCTTTGAATGCTGGGTCGAGAGACCCATGTTTGTAATATCTCGCTCCTCGGAGCCTATTGAATAAAATACTTGAGTCGTAGAGTCATGTTGTGATGCCATGTTGTATTTGCACATCGAGCATATTGTGTGTATGTTATTGAAATGCTTGGTATGTGTGGGATCTGACTATCTAGTTGTTTATCCTTAGTAGCCTCTCTTACCGGGAAATGTCTCCTATTGCTTCCACTGAGCCATGGTAGCTTGCTACTGCTCCGGAACACTTAGGCTGGCCGGCATGTGTCCTTCTTCGTTCCTGTGTCTGTCCCTTCGGGGAATGTCATGCGATGAATACCGGAGTCCTGTTAGCCCGCTATAGCCCGGTTCACCGGAGTCCTGTTAGCCCAGTGCTGCAGCCTGGATTCACTCGCTGATGACCGACACGTTCGATGCTGGGTCATGGATGCCTGTCCCTATAAGTTTGTGCCACTTTAGGTTTACGACTAGCCATGTCAGCCCGGGCTCCTTATCATATGGATGCTAGCGACACTATCATATACGTGTGCCGAAAGGCGCAAACGGTCCCGGGCAAAGGTAAGGCGACACCCGTGGGGAATACCGTGCGTGAGGCCGCAAAGTGATATGAGGTGTTACATGCTAGATCGATGTGGCATTGAGTCGGGGGTCCTGACAACATGCTACATTGCATTGATGAACTGGAGCTAGTTCTGTGTCACCCTATGTTATAACTATTGCATGAGGAATTGCATTCTGCATAATTATCCATCATTGATCCATTGCCTACGAGCTCTTCACATATTGATCATTGCTTAGTTACTTTACCATTGTCAGTGTTACAATTACTACAAAACTGCTAATGTTACTTTTGCCGCTGCTACCATTACTTTCCATACTACTTTGCTACTAAATACTTTGCTACAGATATTAAGTCTTCAGGTGTGGTCGAATTGATAACTCAACCGCTAATACCTGAGAATACTAATTTGGCTCCCCTTGTGGCGAATCAATAAATTTGGGTGGAATACTCTACCCTCGAAAACTGCTGCGATCCCCTATACTTGTGGGTATCAAGACTATTTTCTGGCGCCATTGCCGGGGAGCAGAGCTCTATTCTTTGAGTCACTTGGGATTTATATCTGCTGATCACTACGAGGAACTTGAATGACAAGAAAACCAAGATTTATCCCTCAACTACGAGGGGAGGTAAGGAACTACCATCTAGCTCTGCACTTGATTCTCCTTTTGTTTTGAGTAAACTTGCGACACCTAAACCTGCTTCCGCTATTAATTTTGATATGTCGCATGTTATTGATGATGCCACTTCTGCTATGCATGATGCTTATGATGAAACTACTTCTATGCTTGGTAATTCTGTGCCATTAGGTGAATTTCTTGATGAACAACTTGCTAGGGCTAGAGAGGAATGAAATTATTGAAACTGATAATATTGATGAAAGTGATGATGAAGATTCTCCCCCTAGATATTGAATTGCCTGTTGTGCCTGAGGGTTATGTTATGGATTTAGAAACTGCTAGAGATTTTCTTGCTTGCAATCATAGATATTATCTTAAGAATTTATTAGCTAAGCTGAAAGAAAAGTCTTGAATGCTAGAATGAAATATGACCCTTGCTTTTGCTACTTCACCTATCTGCATTACTGATAAGGATTATGATTTCTCTGTCGATCCGGAGATAATTGCTTTGGTTGAATCTGATCCTTTTTATGGCTATGAATCTGAAACTGTTGTGCCACATCTTACTAAATTGAATGATATAGCCACCCTATTCACTCATGAGGAAAAAATTCATTACTACTATATCCTTAAGCTATTTCCATTCTCATTAAAGGGTGATGCTAAAACATGGTTTAATTCTCTTGATCTTGGTTGTGTGTGTAGTCCCCAGGATATGATTTATTACTTCTCTGCTAAATATTTCCCCGCTCATAAGAAACAAGCTGCCTTAAGGGAAATATGTAATTTTGTGCAAATTGAAGAGAGAGTCTCCCACAAGCTTGGGGAGGCTTCTCTGATTACTTAATGCTTTGCCTGAACATCCTCTCAAGAAAAATGAAATACTTGATATCTTTT